>OX465600.1:217437781-227437781 GCA_950022295.1 Bromus sterilis
TGTTTTGTGTCTCTGTTTTAGCTCATGAGGAAGTAGTAGGTAATTCATGACCGTCTTATGTTAGACATGTTTTATTCCGGGATTGCATGTCTAATCTGCAAACCCCAATACGAGGAGGGACTGGCATGAGTGCGCCCAGCTCAAAAAAGATAATCACAACCAACAAACCCTCCTTCACGCTTTGTCTATGAGAAATCAGAAAACTTTGGCAGTGATAAAGAAAGGAGATTGAGGGGATGTGAACGTCTCCATCTTGGGAGCCGTTCCTCGAAACATGTCTCGCGTAAGAGGCGATTGAGTTGTCTACTAGCATTCGTTGACAAAGCATGCACCTCCCAAAACACTTTTTATCTCTGTTTTCAAAACCAAGAGATCTGGTACAAGTTTAGTCTTTGCTTCCTTCCACGAGTTTTCAACCTTTCCATCAAATTCCACAGTTCGAGAGTCTCCACCTTCTTTCTCCAAAGCACCAACTAGGAGAGCATGATTGTCATTCTGAGTGCAATGTGCATTGTCCCAAAGTATTACATTGTCTTTTTCATGATTGTGGTATTATTTATTCCGAAGTTCTTAGTTCTAGTCATCTTTAAAACTCCGGAGGAGTTTCTGCATTTATGTTTTGCTTCACTCATGGAGGCTAGCGAAATACCACTCTAGTATGTTCAAACTTTGTGCATTGTAATCCTATCTCTATTTTCAGTAGCATATTATTTGCTTTTAGTTGTTTGTGATTGATCACTTGAAAGAAGGATTGCTTCGTGCATTCACTAGTGCAAAACAGGTCATTAGAACCGGTTCTAGGGTGCCTTTAGAACCGGTTTCAAAAGAGTAAAGCCTTTAGAACCGATTCCCCACGAACCAGTTATAAACCAGCTCCAGCCAGGCCACGTGGTTGCACGGCAGCGCGAGGGCTTGGGCACCTTTAGCACCGGTTGGTAACATAAACCGGTTCTAAAGGTTTCGTGGTTTAAGGGTCCGTTTGTTATTTTCTTTTGGGTTTAATAGTTTTGTTTTTGGATTATTAATTAAAGGTTCTCCGCAATATTATTATTTAATGAAGATGATCTATATATGAATATATCAAGCGGTTCCTGTGTCATACACTTAAAAGATGTGTATCTCGGTACATATGCTTCACAACATCTCATACACACAGACAATATAGTCTAAATATATCGATCACATCTCATATATATAGGACAATATATAACTTAATTTCAATAAGAACAAGTACGAAAGCCATTATATCCAACACAAAGATTTTTCCTAGTTTAACTTCGATAACCTAATTTGTTCAGATACACTACTACTAAATATATATAGGACATAATTCTTCGAATTCACTCCTAATATATAGGATCTAATCAAACACGCGAAGGTAACAAGAAATAAACCCAAAAAGTAAGTCCATATTCTCCACGATAGAGGATAGAGAACAACCTGTCTCCTGGTTTTGGCTTCTTCTGGACCACTATCTTTAAGCATGCTTTGATTTTGACACAACCATCTGATCTACTTTCAGTGTAGTAATCATGTTGGAAAGGTTCTGTCCAAGGCCGTGCACAAACAATTGTAACTTCTCCTTTAAATCCCAGCATCCATTTAGGCGTACAAGTTTACGGTATCTTCTGTTGAAGAACATACATATTAGTAGCATAGTTAGCAATGAGTATAATTAATAAAATGTCTTTTTGAAGAAGATATAGGCTACTGAGAGAGAATGATAAAAATCATACCAGGCTAGGCCATTTAAGCATATGGTCCTCCAACTTAAGGACAAATGGCACATATGCTCCAAAAGGACGGCCAGCCCTTAAATAGTTCGCATACGAAGGTACCAAGTTAATAACTTCGATAAATGCATGTTGTTCATTCTTACTTAGGTCGAAGCCATTGTTATAGAAGGTACAATAAAAAATATCTTGTACTTCTTCCGTGGCAAGAACATAAGCTGGCAATTATAAATGAGTTGTCAAACATTTGCAAGCAAAGAAAAATAAGTTGTAGAAGTAACAAAATTGTTGTTTAACAAACTCACATGAACATCAAACTGGAATCATGTCGCCTAGTTCCATCGAAATTTCATCATCACGAAAAACATTGGATCCTCGACGGCGGCGTCCAAGATCAAATGCTATTTTCATATTATCAGGAAATGCATATGTCTTGCATAATGCATCCCATTTTGAACAGCCAAAGAATGTGGCATTTGGTTGATTAAAGATCTTAAACTTAAGAACGAAATGTTTTGTCTTAATTTTAACTTCTTTACCAATAGTTTCATCGAAATCTTGAATATTCATCTTGTCACAGACATGGCGTCTTTCAAAGCAAGGGATGCACTAGTTGAATTAGAAAAAAAATGATATGTTATAAATATAAACTTAAGTCATGCATGCATGCACCATAACAAGAACATGTCGTGCATGTTACATACCGTAACATTTTGGAACCAGGACCTAAGCGTGATGAAGAAGTATGTGTCTACTTCATCAAACACGGGATCGTTGCATCGACCCGAGTCGTCTTGACAAATCTCGCACTTGGGATGAGACATACTATGTGTTCATAATTATAAAATTAATTCAAAGTAATAAAAATATAGTGAAAATTATAAAAATATAACATGAGAAGTAATACAAATTGTGCCTCATTGGTAACAAAATAGATCAATAATGTCAGTTCTATCAATTTTTGGTTTAACAAAAAAAAATCCTCCACTTTCTTTTTACTTGTGTTCTCTGAAAACATACAAACTTGTGGAACCCTAATTTACACTATAGCTTGCACCATCAAATTCTCTCTAAAGACACGACCAATTTCAATTCAAAGAACAAAGCACCATCTAACTATCTCTCTGTTTTGGCAATACACAAAATAATCCTAGCAATTTCAACAATTTCAACACCAATAATCCTAGAAATAATCAACACCAATTTCACTTCAAAAAATCACATGGCGGCATAGATTATTGCACATAACCAATCAATTTCACATGGAAATCCTAGTATTCCTGAGCAGAATATGAACATAGAGGAGGAGGGGAGGGGGAGTAGGGGGAGGGGTCACCGGACGCTGACGGCGGCGATGGCTTGAACGGCGGGGGCGGGGGCGGATTGAACGGTGCAGGCGGGGGCGTCTCCGGCGACGTGGACGGAGACGGCGACGTGGACGGCTCCTGGCGGCGTGGACGACAACAGCGACGGCGACGGCGAGGCAGCGCAGCAGCCTGGCGGCATGGTTCGATCTGAAGCGCTGGGCGGGACTGACGCTAAGTGCTGGTATATATATATAGCATGGACCTTTAGCACCGGTTTGTAGCACCAACCGGTGCTACTAGCTTTTTAGAACCGGTTTCACTCACAAACCGGTTCTACAGGTCACCAATTTCATCCATTTTCGGCCAAAAATACACGCGGGAAGGGGAGGAACCTTTAGCAGCGGTTCGTGGTTGAAACCGGTTCTAAACCTTTATTTTTTAGATTTAGATTTGTTTTTGTATTTTGACTAGCTATTAGAATAGTTGGAGTTTTTTAATAAATATTTCTATTTTAGGTTAAAACATAATTATAAATATTCTGCTAGTGGCAGTGGTTTTCAAATTTAAATAGTTTCAAGTTGAATTATTTTGAAATACTAGTTTGTGAAATATTTTAAAATAGTCAAAAAATCATTAAATGCATGAAAAATAGCAAATGAAATGTCTTTGTAACAGATGAGTTTTCGTTTGAAACCCTTATACTTTGAAAGAGATGGTCCAGTTTGTACACGAAGTGCATCTAGTTTTTGTCGTAATCCTCTCATCTTTTGCACACATGCTATGTGGGTCAAATGATGATACCATGCCAAGTTTCAACCTTTTCTGAGTTCAGTTGTAGTGCTTTCCAATTACAGGGTCATTTAGCTCAAAATAAATCATTAAATGCATGAAAAATAGAAAATGAAGTCAGAAAGGGTTGAAATTTTAGTATGTGGCTTTGAATGGTGCATATTTAATGCAAAAAAAGTCTTGAGTTGAAATAAGTTTAGAAAAAAAATTGTCTTTGTAACAGATGAATTTTCGTTTGAAACCCTTATACTTTGAAAGAGATGGTCCAGTTTGTACATGAAGTGCATCCAGTTTTCGTCGTAATCCTCTCAACTTTTGCACACATGTTATGTGGGTCAAATGATGATACGTTGCCAAGTTTCAACCTTTTCTGAGTTCAGTTGTATCCTGGCCCACAACTTTCGCTCCTGGCCCACAAGCATTAGTTCCGGTTTGTGGCTCGACCCGGGACTAAAGTCACGCCCACAAGCATTAGTCCAATTTCAGGGTCATTTAGCTCAAAATAAATCATTAAATGCATGAAAAAGAGGAAATGGTGGCGGCGACGCGGCAAACTTAAAACATTCAACAACTTAACATCTCAAACCTAGAACATAAAAAAACTACTCCTCCTCGTCGTCGGAGAAATCGTCTTCGGTGTCGGAGCTGATGTCATCCTCCAGCGCTATCCAGCGGGGGTCACTGAGGGGCCAGTTGGCGGCGCCTCTCGCCAGTTCCTCCTCCGCCATCGCCTTGGCCGCCCGCCGCTCCTCCGGCCATTCATGACGCTCCTCTCGCCGCTCCGCGCTCTCGGCCGCCAGCCTCGTCCAGTGTTCCGCCTCCTCCGAGGATTCACGGGGATGGCTCGCGTACCAATCCTGCACGTCACGCTGGTCCTTCTCCGAGGTGAGTCCGAGCACCGCTCGTCGACGATGGAGGCGGTGGTCCTCTTCAGTGAGGAGGAGCGGCGGATCTTCCATGTCCTCCACCTCTTCCAAGCTGTGACAGTGGCGGTTATTCATCTCCGCGTGCGGGCGGCCGAGCCTCCACGCTGCAACGTCGTACGCGCGGGCGGCTAAATATGCATGCCAGAACCTGCCGAAACACACACGCTCATTGTTGGCGCATGTGATCACCGCCATGCATGTGCCGTCCGAGCGCTTGCGGACGCCGTGGTAGCTTGGTGGGCGGCGGCGGGGCGGCATGGTGGCGGTGGCGCGGAAGGGGAAAGAGTGCACTAGAAAAGAACTAGTGGCGACTTGCGTTGCGTGGAGTCCTCTTCCACGCGCTTTTAACCGTACACGATTTTGAATCCAACCAATCAGGAAGAAGCACACGGATCGCGTGTTTCTTTCAAGCGCTTGTGAGTCGTTGGATCAGGCTTCTGAGCCGTTGGATCCAACCAATTAGGAAGAAGCACACGGATCGCGTGTTTCTTTCAAGCGCTTGTGAGTCGTTGGATCAGGCTTCTGAGCCGTTGGATCCAACCAATCAGGAAGAAGCACACGGATTGCGTGTTTCTTTCAAGCGCTTGTGAGTCGTTGGATCAGGCTTCTGAGCCGTTAGATCCAACCAATCAGGAACAAGCACACGGATCGCGTGTTTCTTTCAAGCACTTGTGAGTCGTTGGATCAAGCTTCTGAGCCGTTGGATCCAACCAATCAGGAAGAAGCACACGGATTGCGTGTTTGTTTCAAGCGCTTGTGAGTCGTTGGATCAGGCTTGTCGTTGCCTATATATATATAGCCCACCTCTAGGACATGTTCGACACTCAGTTCATCGGCTGAATGATAGTATGCCAAGTTTTAACCTTTTTTGATTTGTAATCTGAACCAGGACGCACAATGATAGAATCTTTTAAAAACCGAGTAAATCAGGTTCTTAACAAGGCTTGTGATAATGCTGGAAGTAGTGCTCAGAAGAGTTTGTCCGAGAGCAACAATTTTAAAGCTATGATCACTGCAGGCTCAAAAGGCAGTTTCATTAATATTTCGCAAATGACTGCATGTGTCAAACAGCAAAATGTTGAAGGCAGGCATTAATGATACTATGCCAAGTTTTAACCTTTTTTGAGTTGTAATCTGAACCAGGACGCACAATGATAGAATCTTTTAAAAACCGAGTAAATCAGGTTCTTAACAAGGCTCGTGATAATGCTGGAAGTAGTGCTCAGAAGAGTTTGTCCGAGAGAAACAATTTGAAAGCCATGATCACTGCAGGCTCAAAAGGCAGTTTCATTAATATTTCGCAAATGACTGCCTGGACGCACAATGACGGAATCTTTTAACAAGGCTCGTGATAATGCTCGAAGTAGTGCTCAGAAGAGTTTGACCGAGAGCAACAATTTGAAAGCTATGATCACTCCAGGCTCAAAAGGCAGTTTCCTTAATATTTCGCAAATGACTGCCTGGACGCACAATGATGGAATCTTTAAAAAACCGAGTAAATCAGGTTCTTAACAAGGCTCGTGATAATGCTGGAAGTAGTGCTCAAAAGGGTTTGTCCGAGAGCAACAATTTGAAAGCTATGATCACTTCAGGCTCAAAAGGCAGTTTCATTAATATTTCGCAAATGACTGCCTCTGTCGGACAACAGAATGTTCAAGGCAGGCATTAATGATACTATTCCAAGTTTTAACCTTTTTTGAGTTGTAATCTGAACCAGGACGCACAATGATGGAATCTTTTAAAAACCGAGTAAATCAGGTTCTTAACAAGTATCGTGATAATGCTGGAAGTAGTGCTCAGAAGAGTTTGTCCGAGAGTAACAATTTGAAAGCTATGATCACTGCAGGCTCAAAAGGCAGTTTCATTAATATTTAGCAAATGACTGCCTGGACGCACAATGATGGAATCTTTTAAAAACCGAGTAAATCATGTTCTTAATAAAACTAAAAAAGTATAGCAGTTTCATTATAGGATGTCAACGAGAAATTTCCTCCACACCCTATACACCGTAAAGGCAAAGTTCCGGTTGGAGCTTCATTAGAAGGCAATTTTGTCCACTAATCAAGGTTCAACAGGAACTTTGTCTTAATGATATATAGGATGAAGATGAATTTTTCATGGACAACCTTTATTGAACTCTCTTTGCTACGATAAGTCCACTCTGACCCGTGCTTATAAACCGGTCGAACTCCTCTTCGGTTAGCGAGGTGGTACTAAACTTAGTGCACCTTTAGAACCGGTTTGTACTACCAACCGGTTCTAATGATGCTAGGTGGCCCGCATGCCGAACGGTAACCTGCCACCACATCTTTAGAACCGGTTGGTAGTACAAACCGGTTCTAAAGGGGCGCTGGCAGGGCACCGCTGGGTTGGGGGCCCACCACACGAACCGATTCTAAAACCTGGAGGCACGAACCGGTTCTATTGGGCAAGTAGAACCGGTTCGTGTTCGAACCATGACCTTTGCTCATATCCAAAGGCATGTTTTGTACTAGTGATTGTCCTCATAGCATTGTTTTGATACTTGCTAAATTAGTTTCGTAGTACAGGCTTATATAAATTTATTGAAGCAAAAGATTTTGTCAAAGTTTTCTTTGTCGCGTTCAGTTCGTTGTACTGAATTTCTTTAGGACAAGCAATATGCTAAGCTTGGGGGGGAGTTGATACGCCTCAAACGTATCTACTTTTCCAAAAACTTTTGCTATTGTTTTGCCCTCATTCTTGCATGATTTGGACGAAACTAACCCGGACTAACGTTGTTTTCAGCAGAGCTGTCTGTATGGTTTTATTGTGCGCAGGAAAATCGATTTTTGGACGTCCCAGAAAATTCCCAGAAAAATACCAGAAAATCCACGCACCCGAAGGAGCCAGATGCCAGAAGTGGGACCAGAGGGGAGTCCTGGGGGGGCCCAGGCGCCCCCTTGGCGCGGCCAGGGGTGGGGCCGCGCTCTCTGGCCGCCTGGGAGCCTCCCCCCTCCTCTGGTTCCCTACCGATGCTCCTATTTATTCCCGTGACACGAAAACCCCAAAACAGAAGTCGTTTTCCCAATTCTCGTCGCGGAGCCGCCGCCACCCTCTGTTCTTCTCCGGGAGGGCTAATCTGGAGGCTGTTTTGGCCTCCGGAGAGGGGAGATCATCGCCATCGTCATCACCATCACCACTCCATCCTCCCTCCATGACTTCTCCATCCATGTGTGAGTAATTCCCTGCTGTAGGCAAAGGGGATGGTAGGGATTGGATGAGTTAGATCATGTAATAGTTTATCAGAATGTTTGGGGCATGTTGCCTATCATCTAGATTGGTCTTTATCATCTTTGCTTCAACTTGTTGCTCTTAATGCTTGTCACTTTGGGACCGAGTGCAATGATTTCAGATCTGAACCCTTTATGTTTTCATGAATATATTTGTGTTCCTGATCCTATCTATGAGTTTTTTGCACCTGTTATGGTCCGGAACCGGCGATCCCAAAGGTGACATCTTGGTACACCAAAGGGGATGGACTATAATTTGGGGATTCCATGTATCCATTGATTGTTAATGCTTTGTTCTGGTGCTCTTTGACAGGAGCACCTTAATCTCCATAAGTTCCTTTTGGCCCGGTGATACATCCAAAACGTATCTATAATTTCTGCTTGCTCCATGCATGTTTTGTGTGATATTTCTATGATCTAGATACACTTTCATACACTTTTGATCATTTTTGGACGAACCTATTAACTCAGTGCACCCTAGTGCCAGTTCCTGTTTTCTTCTGTTTTTCTATTTCAGTTTTCCCCCATATAAAAAGTGCCAGAAAAATTCCGGGAAAAATACAGGAAAAATCAGCGTACAGGAAGCTTCGAGAAGAGCCCGGGAGGGGCCAAATGGGATCTAGGGGGGCCCAGGCGGCCACCCGGCGTGGCCCCACCCCTGGCCGCGCCAGGGGGGCGCCTGGGGCCCCTGTTCCACCTCTGCCTGCCCCCTTCGTCTATTTATTCTCCGTCACGGGAAAACTCCAGAAGAGGAACCCTATTCCGCAAACTCGCCTCTGTTCCGCCGCCGTCGCGCTTCCGAGATCGGGAGCACCAGAAGAACTCTTCCCGGCACCCTGCCGGAGGGAGGATTGACCTCCGGGAGTCTCCTCTCCACCATGGATGCTCCCCGGATGTCTCGTGAGTAGTTTTCCTTGGACCATGGGTCTGTGATCAGTAGCTATGTGATGTTCTCCTCCCCTGTTTGATCTTCATTGTTTAGACCTTGTGAGCTGCCCTACATGATCGAGGCACCTTTGTAATATTTCTGTTGTTCCTATGCTGAGTTTGGAGGGATCTGATGGATTATGAGATTATGTTCAGATTGTGATAGAGTAATATATTTGGTTTTTATCTCTTATATTTTTTTTCCAAAGTAATTCTTGCATGTTCTCCGTTGTTGTTTATTGCTTTGGCCAAGTAGTAGGTAGTGACTCCAAGAGGGAACGTTGTGCTAGATTTTGGGTTCATGCCCCCCGATGACACGCTTGAGTGACAGAAACATGAGTCTAGGGGATGTGTTGTTGCCACAAGGGGGAAAACAACGGTGCTTGTAACCGCGGTTACAAGGATTGTTTACTGTATGCAAAGTTCTTTTTAATGCAGTTGTCTGTTGCTTTGGGTTTACACTTTGGGTGGGGCTTGCAACTTAATACCAGCGAGATGTTCTGGATAGATATCTCAAGGTGGATGATTAGTAGTAGATGCAGATGGATTTCGGTCTACTTATTTTGGCGTACTACCCGTGCTTTTGAGCCTCTTCCTTTCTTTTGTAGCATAGTTAGCATTGCGGTGCGTTCATAATCCTGTCAATTGCCCTTCTGTAATTTGTTTACCTCGCATAGCAGTTTTATCATCTTTTGGGAGAGAGACATCTCTAGTGAACATCACGTATCCCGATCCATATCCTCATTACTGTTTCCAAGCTATATTTACTTTACTGCTTTACTTGCTATCATTATCCCTTGCGTTTTATCCTTTGTGAACAACAAGACCGGAGAGATTGACAACCTCTCTGAACTTCGTTGGGAACAAAGTTATCTGTGTCTGTGTGCAGGTCCGCGTCAGTTGCGCCGCTGACACCTAATTATCATCTCTGGAGTCCTACTGGAGACAAACCTTGGTATCTTCACCGAGGGAAAACTGCTGATGCACTACATCTCAAACCTTCCACTTGGGGTAACCAACGAAGGGCGAGAAGCCATCAAGCAAGTTTTCTGGCGCCGTTGCCGGGGACTCTGAGTGCTAAGATAGGGGAGTTTCACACTACCCTTTACGCTTGTTTTTTAGTCTTGTTAGTTTATCTTTCAGTTTTTATCTTTGTGTCTTTTATCAAAATTTACAAAACAAAATTATTATTTATCTTGCTAGTTGTCATTATGTCTGGCCCTTTTTCCTTTGTTTAGACAGAGGTTCTCACCTTTAAAAAAAAAGGTGGAGAAAGTTTAAAAGATGCTTGGTATAGAATTAATGATTCTCAAAAAAGAGCCACCAAGAAGCAATCCACTACTATCCTGCTTAGAAATTTTTATGTCAGGATTACTCCTTGGAATAGGTTCATATTAGATACTTCTATCAATGGGAATTTTATAGAAGCCCCGACTTGGGAGTCTCTTAATGTTATTGAAAATCTTGTTGGAAATCTCCCTATTGCTAGCATGCAAGAAGATATAACTCTATCTCACATTATGAAGAAACTCGAAAAGATAGAGTTAGAAATACCAAGTATAACTAGGATAAATGAGTTGGATCACAAGATTCAAGGGAATTTGAATAGGCTTGATAGCTCCATGCTTAAAATTATTAAAACTTTGGAGGTCATCAAATCCCGTGATACGGATCTTGTTGGATATGTGCCCTAGAGACAAATTAATAAAGATATTTGTCACATATCCGTTTTGTTCATAATACGTTTTATACTGTGCTATAACTGTATTACTTGGAAATACTAATACAGGTGTAGTATAAAACATGGTCCGTAGTTTAACTCGGGTAAACTATCTCATTGGGCAATTGATTGATCAAGCTTTCCTGATCATGGCGACACTTAAGTCCATTGACAATGAGGTCATATCATTAGGGGAATGATGTGATGGACAGACACCCACCTAAAGTATTGCAATGTGATCGAGTCACATAGTTCAGCGTTGCTATGACTTTGTAACGTATGGCTTAGTCCTTAGACCGCAATGATCATACGTAATTGTCATCTATGAGGAGACTTTGATTTGTATCCCACCGCCTGACTGAAATATGCTGGCTATAACGGTGCACTTTGGGTATTCCGAAATAGATGGTTGATGAGTATGTGAATAGATCAGAGCGGGATTTGTCAGTCCTTGTGACAGGACAGGTACTCTGGGCCCACTCGGTGATATTGCATCAACAGCTTGCAAGAAAGTGACTAGGTCACAAGAGATGCAATGATCATGGACGAGTAAACGTGTTTGTTGTGAACGAGATGTGAACACGGTATGTAGGATACCGACGATCAAACCTCGGACAAACAAAGTACCGCAGCACAAAGGGATTACGTCGTATCGTTAACGGTTTCCAAAAGCGATCGAAGTTCATTCGATGGAAGCGCAGGGACTGTCAGGGATTGTAACCAGGTCCAACTGACTAGTCATTGGTCAATGAGAAGAGTCTCGACCATGTCTGCTGTTTCCCGGACCGTTAGGGTGTCACACTTAAGGGGCAATCGATGCTGGGACAGTTTCGGGATCATCGGTGAAATAGGAGAAAGCACCGGAATAGTTCCGGGAGAGAACGGAAGTTGTTCCGGATATTTTGAAAGGTTCGAAATAATGTTTAATTATATTTAATAATGTTTTAGTATTTAATTATCTGAATTAAATATTAAAATATATTTAAATTAATTAATTAAATGGGAAAAAGGCAAATGGGCCCCTTAGGGCCCATTAGGGGAAGGAGGGAGCCTCCCCCCTTGGCCCATGGCGCCAAGGGAGGGGCCCACCCTCCATATGGCGCACCCCCTCCCCTCCCCTTTGGTTTAGTACCACATGGGAAGTTGAGGGAGGGTGGCACCCCCCCTTGGCCTATATAAGGAGGGGAAGACCCCCCCCTTTTTCCATCATCTCATTGAGTTCTCTCTCTCTCTTTCTCCATTTCTGGAAGTGGACTCCCCTTGTTAGGAGTCTGCACCAGGATTGGAGTTCTCCACCATAAGGCAGGCTGTCGCTCTGCCGGAGTCGGGATCCGAATCCGTCTTCTTTCCGCTGCTCGCCTGTTTCGGAGCCCGGAGGGAACATCGGTTGCACTGTATGTGTGTAATCTCTTCGAGGCACTACACCTGTGGTGCTACTTCGTCGCTGGAGGTTTACCGGGAGTCATCCTCGCCGGTGGTGGTCTTCTACACGACAGGGAGGTCGTTGTTCTGAGTCTACGCCAATCACGTTCGCAAGAACGTTTCCCTCTTTCGGTCTTCAAAGGTATGAACACCGATTCCCTCCGTTACATTACATCACCATAGCATAGATCTTGGGTTCGGGTACCGTAGGTATGAAAAATTTGTGTTTTCTGCCCCGTATCCCAACAGATCTTTCTAGGATAGATAAAATTGAGGAAATCATTAATACTCTAGGAACTACTTTTTCCTCAATCAAACCAAAAAAGGTAGAGACTTCGGCAAGAAGGGAACCTAAGTTCATTTATGTCCCTAAGGTTCCCCGACCTAAAAATAAACCACCTATAGCCAAAGAAGTTGAAACCGTGAAAACTTTGGAAGAAATACCTCTTTTTGATAATTTTATAAATGAATCTTCCATTGATTTTCCGCCTTTTGGTTTTCTCCCTAGAAGTATCTTCATTAGGCCTTTATTTAAAAGACCTCTTAAGACTAGTTGTACAATTGAAGAGCTTTTTGATGATCTTGATAATGATTCGATTGATACAACTTGATCTTTTGCATTAAGCCTAGCTAATGGCTTTAAAGAAGCGCTTTCGGGAGGCAGCCCGCAACGAATTTAGGTGTTTTATTTTTGCTTTTGTTGTGTCTTGATGATTGTTACTTCTGTAGAAACATCATTGTATCTTTATTTTTCAGCTTTGTGCCAAGTTATAGCCTCTTACATCAAGGGAAGTAAAAGTTGTGACATGCTGTCCAGAAAACAGATTCTGTCATCGTGACCAGAAATATTCCAGAAAAATCCCAGTTCATATTTTTGACCTGAAATTTTTACACAGTATGCTCTATACAATTACAAAACTTCCGTATGTTCTGAGTTTCTTGATTTGAGTTTCATAAGAGCCCTTAAAAAATTCTTTACTATCTGCTGTTCTATTTTTCACAGATTCTGCCACGTTTTGTCTCTCCTAACTTTTGCAAACCTTAAGCTTGATTTTTCTTTGCAAAAACTTTTAGGCACTCTTGAGAAACAGTATCTCTTCAAGAATATCTTTATATCCAGTGGGAAAAATTATTTATTAAGGGTACTAACCTCTCTAATCAGCTTATGATGAGTTATGTATGAAGGGAGTTTTCAAGTGTGTGATGGAAGATGATGAAAGAAGATCCAGGAGTGTCAAGGGCTCAAGCTTGGGGATGCCCCCATGCATCCCCAATAAATATTCAAGGAGACTCAAGCGTCTAAGCTTGGGGATGCCCCCGTGCATCCCCTTCTCCATCAACAATCATCAGTTCGTCCTTCGTCTCACTATATTTTTATCACTTCATGCGTTATGTGCTATGCTTGGAGCGTCTCGCTCTTAGGTTTTGTCTTTAGTTTTCTTTAGCATCGATTTCTGTTGATAACAAGTTAGATCATGTATTACTTTGTGTGGGAGAGAAACACGCTCCACTTTCAAAATTTAGAACACATCATAGGATTTTTCCTGCTTATCTTTTTGCTGTTGTGTGTTCTTTATCTTTTCGTAGCTACTGCCATGTTTAGTTTTAGTCTTAGTTTGTCTTTAGAAAGAGCCTTGGCTTGTGTTTAGTTTGTTGCTGGAACTCTTTTTAGTTTTCATGTTTATCTTGTTAAAGAGAGTTGGTTGTTGCACTGAGTTGTGTCTTGTCTTGAGAGTAGGTAATTGAGGTTGTTATTTAATTTTAGTAGTAACTTGCAATAGTTTTGAGGTATTGATGTGAGTAATGTTTGAACTTTTGGTGTCAAGAGCTCTTGCCTATTAGTGATAGGTGTCGTATTTTGGGAAATCCGTGTGCATTTTTTCAAAACCTACAAAACTAGTTGAGAACTCTAGCTACTAGATGGATCACTACTCTTTGGATGGATCGAATATGAGAGAACACTCACGTACCATGAGTCGAGGATGCGCAAGGATAACCAAACCCCCATACACTCCTCCTCGGGGTACTTGTCTCTTTGTGAACCTCCTTATTAGATTGAGAGTTACCGATAATAAGTGCATGAGTTCTTCGGACTAATGTAAGTATTGAAAGTTGACACTTCCACCTTCCCATATTTTGCTAGCCTCTCCCGTTCCGTGCATTGCCTTGTTATCACTCCGAGAGTTGGTGTCCACCTTCGCCGGTACATCCAAACCCTTGGCATGATACGCTCTATCATCATAAGCCTCCTTATATCTTCCCTCAAAACAGCCACCATACCTACCTATCAAGGCATTTCCATAGCCTTTCCGAGTTATATTGCCATGCAACATCCACCTCTTCATGACTTGATCTTCATGTCATACATGTTCCTTCTACACTGGCAGCGGCATGCATTGCATACATCATGATAGTTACATCTTATTTATGTTTTGAGTACCTTGTAAAGTGTGAAAGATCTCCTTTACCTTCTTGTAAAATAGAGTGTTGCCCTTAAGTGAGGAAAAGATCCCAAAGTGGACACATTAAAAGATCCCAAAGAGGACAAATGAGAGTTAAATAGAAAGAGCCATTGAGGCCACAAAAAAATACAAAAAAAATAGAAAAAGATAAAAAGAAATAAAAAGAGAGAAAGGGGCAACACTACTATCCTTTTGAGAGATCCACACTAGTACTCCCTTTATATCCTTGTACTCCATAGAGATGATCATTATGCATATAGCTATGTGGGGACCTTCACACTATAGAACTTGGCTTCATATTCCAAGGATGAGCCTCCTCAAACGAGCTCTAGGTCTTCATGAGCGAGCAAGTTAGATGCACCCCCACTAGTTCCTTTGGAAAGCTTCTTAGCTCGTATGTGCATCCGTTGCATGGCAATCCCTACTCCTCACATCATATCTATCATTTGGCATTTCTTGCCTATGATTGTCCTCATTGATGTGAGCCTTTCTCATCCTTTTTGTCTTCCTCCTCCACCATACTTCTCTCTTTACCATCTTAAGTGTCAACTCTCGTGCTTACGCTCATCCATTGCATGAGTGCTCAAAATATCGAAAAGGAGTGGATCAAATTGACTTGTACCTGGCTAGTGGTCTGGGGACGAGTCAAGATAAGATTCCAAAGAAGACCAAGTGTGAATCTTTAGTAGATTGAGTTCTCAACACAAATAAATCTTTTTCTCGTATTCCCTATCCCCCTTCTTGCACGCAGACACCATTTGGAGACATTCAAGTCATGGACAGCGAGAGCTCTTGCACCTATTGTTCTTTTGTTACTTGTTTCAATGCTAATATAGACTCTTGCATGTTATGACTTGAATTGAATCTCTAACCTTGATTGCATTACTTTTCAAAGTTCTTTTATGGTTGCTATCATGTCACCACAGAAATTATGCTTGTTATCATTTACCTACTCGAGGACGAGCAGGAATTAAGCTTGGGGATGTTGATACGTCCAAAACGTATCTATAATTTCTGCTTGCTCCATGCATGTTTTGTGTGATATTTCTATGATCTAGATACACTTTCATACACTTTTGATCATATTTGGACTAATCTATTAACTCAATGCACCCCAGTGCCAGTTCCTGTTTTCTTCTATTTTTCTATTTCAGTTTTCCCCCATATAAAAAGTGCTAGAAAAATTCCGGCAAAAATACAGGAAAAATCAGCGTACAGGAAGCGTCGAGAAGAGCTCGAGAGGAGCCAGAGGGGAGCCAGGGGGGAAGGCGGCCACCCGGCGCGGCCCCACCCCTGGCCGCGCCAGGGGGGGCGCCTGGGGCCCCTGGTCCACCTCTGGCTGCCCCCCTTCGCCTATTTATTCTCCGTCACGGGAAAACTCCAGAAGAGGAACCCTATTCCGCAAACTCGCCTCTGTTCCGCCGCCGCCGCGCTTCCGAGATCGGTAGCACCAGAAGAACTCTTCCCGGCACCCTGCCGGAGGGAGGATTGACCTCCGGGAGTCTCCTCTCCACCATGGATGCTCCCCGGATGTCTCGTGAGTAGTTTTCCTTGGACCATGGGTCCGTGATCAGTAGCTATGTGATGTTCTCCTCCCCTCTTTGATCTTCATTGTTTAGACCTCGTGAGCTGCCCTACATGATCGAGGCACCTTTGTAATATTTTTGCTGTTGCTATGCTGACTTTGGAGGGATCTGATGGATTATGAGATTATGTTCAGATTGTGATAGAGTAATATATTTGGTTTTTATCTCTTATATTTTTGTTCCTAAGTAATTCTTGCATGTTCTCCGTTGTTGTTTATTGCTTTGGCCAAGTAGTAGGTAGTGACTCCAAGAGGGAACGTTGTGCTAGATTGTGGGTTCATGCCCCCCGATGACACACTTGAGTGACAGAAACATGAGTTTAGGGGATGTGTTGTTTCCACAAGGGGGAAAACAATGGTGCTTGTAACCGCGGTTACAAGGATTTTTTACTTTATGCAAAGTTCTTTTTAATGCAGTTGTCTGTTGCTTTGGGTTTACACTTTGGGTGGGGTTCGCAACTTAATACCAGCGAAATGTTGTGGATAGATATCTCAAGGTGGATGATTAGTAGTAGATGCAGATGGATTTCGGTCTACTTATTTTGGCGTACTGCCCGTGCTTTTGAGCCTCTTCCTTTCTTTTGTAGCAAAGTTAGCATTGCGGTGCGTTCATAATCCTGTCAATTGCCCTTCTGTAATTTATTTACCTGGCATAGCAGTTTTATCGTCTTTTGGGAGAGAGACATCACTAGTGAACATCACGTATCCCGGTCCATATCCTCATTACTGTTTCCAAGCTATATTTACTTTTGGGAGTCGTGGATGACTCGCGTAGTCACCACGCGGGCGGGTGCTGCTTCGTTTGCTGGTGTAGGATCTGTTGCCGCGGGTGCTCGAGCGCGATCCGTGAGGAGAAGGACTCCCCAATGGTTGATGTAGATTTGGTATGCTCCGAAGATCAGGCTGATACCGGCACGCAGGTCGGCGAAGGCCGGTCGAAAGGCCGGGAGGTGAGCCACAAAACCGAGAGATCGGAATAGATCGGAGTCTGCCCAGATCGTAGAGTCGATGAGTGCTGATGGAGTCGCTGTCTTGACGAGTGCCGATGATGAAGCCGCCGAGATCGCGGTTCCAACCCGCGAAGTTCCCACAGGCGGCGCTAATTGACGGGGATCAACCCCGGCAAATCCCATGGTCAGGGACCCTGGGTTAGTCATAGAGATAGGCATAGGTTGGACGATACTCGTCGGCTAACAGGAGAAGCACTTCCTGCTCGATATTATCACGTGAGGGGGTGATTAAATGGAGGCCAAGGCGAGTTCTCGCAAGGCTAGGATGAGTAGATGCGTATTGAGTTGTTTGAGATGTCTCCCCTCCCAGCCTTTATATACTAGGCTATGTCTCGGGGAGTCCGTATTAGGTTACAGAGGTAGTTTCCTAGTTCTAATCTTGCCTTGTACGCCAAGTTGCGCCTTCCATACTAGTCGCGGACTCCTACGTCGGCGCCTGGTTGGGCCAATCATGGGCTTGTCGTAGCTTCCCAGCGGGCCTTCTATCTTCATACGCACCAGGTAGCCTTGCATGCAGGAGTCATGGGGTCACCCCCTCGTCAACAATGCTCACACGAATCCAACGAGGGCCACCCTATTTCGCCTCACGCTCTTACTAATGCAAGATGTCGTGATCCACTACGAGGCGGCCTTGAAGGTGGCAACCAAACCTTTACAAACTAGGTTGGGGCAATCTCCACAATTTCATTGGAGGCTCCCAAAGGAACCACGAAGCTTCACCACAATGGAATGTGCCTTCGAAGTGACCTCTTCCATCTAGGTGATACGCGAGAGTTGATAATTGCTTCTCGCCCTTCGTTGGTTACCCCAAGTGGAAGGTGAGATGCACCGTAGCGGCAAGTTTCCCTCGGTGAAGATACCGAGGTTGAGAGTATCGACCAGTAGGACTCCGACAATGATAAGTAGGTGTCAGCGGCACAACTGACACGGACCTGCACACAACACAAATAACTTTGCTCCCAACAAAGTTCAGAGAGGTTGTCAATCTCTC
The DNA here is from genome assembly GCA_950022295.1 of Bromus sterilis. Taxonomy (NCBI): domain Eukaryota; kingdom Viridiplantae; phylum Streptophyta; class Magnoliopsida; order Poales; family Poaceae; genus Bromus; species Bromus sterilis. The sequence goes on from OX465600.1 coordinate 217,455,905, forward strand.
CGGTCTTGTTGTTTACAAAGGATCAAAACACAAGGGATAATGATAGCAACTTAAAGTAAATACGGAAAAGGAAATAAGCTTGTAAAAAATGATGAGAATATGGACCGGGGTCCCGTGATGTTCACTAGTGATGTATCTCTCCAAGAAGACGATAAGACTGCTATGCAAGGTAAACAAATTGCAGACGGGCAATTGACATGATTATAAACGCACCACAATGCTAACTATGCTACAAAAGAAAGGAAGAGGCTCATAAGCATGGGCAGTACGACAAAAATAAGTAGACCGAAATCCATCTTCATGTACGACTAATCATCCACCTTGAGATATCTATCTAGAACATCTCGCTCGTATTAAGTTGCGAGCCCCACCCAAAGTATCAACCCAAAGAAACAGACAACTGCATTAAAAAGAACTTTGCGTAAAGTAAACAATCCTTGCAACCGCGGTTTCATGCACCGTTGTTTTCCGCCTTGTGGCCACATCACATCCCCTAGACTCATGTTTTTGTCACTCAAGCGTGTCATCAGGGGGCATGTACCCACAATCGAGCGTAACGTTCCCTCTTGGAGTCACTACCGACTACTTGGCCAAAGCAATAAACAGCAACGCAGAACATGCAAGAATTACTTAGGAACAAAAATATAAGAGATAAAAACCAAATATATTACTCTAACACAATCTGAACATAATCTCATAATCCATCAGATCCATCAAACTCAGCATAGCAAAAGCAGAAAGATTACATATGTGCCTCGATCATGTAGGGCAGCTCATGAGGTCTAAACCATGAAGAACAAAGAGGGGAGGAGAACATCACATAGCTACTGATCACAGACCCATGGTCCAAAGGAAAATACTCATGGCACATCCGGGAAGCGTCCATGGTGGTGGGGAAGCTCCTGGAGGTCGATCCTCCCTCCGGCAGGGTGCCGAGAAGGGTCCTGACGGTGCTCCCGATCTTGGAAGCGCGGCGGCGGCGAACAGGGGCGAGATCGCGACAAAGGGTTCTGTCTTCGGAAGTTTCCTGTGGCGGAGAATAAATAGGAGAAGGGGGGCAGCCAGGGGGCCACCAGGGGTCCAGGCGCCCCCTTGGCGCGGTCAGACCCCTGGCCACGCCAGCTAGGCGCCTGGGGCCCTAGTGGGTCCCACCTGGCCCCCCTTCGGGACTCCGGAAGGTTCCTTCACGCTGATTTTTTATCTGATTTTTTCCGGATTTTTTGAGCACTTTTAATATGGGGGAAAACTGAAATAGAAAATAGTAGAAAACAGAAACTGGCACTAGGGTGCACTGAGTTAATAGGTTAATCCAAATATGATCAAAAGTGTATGAAAATGTATCTAGATCATAGAAATATCACACAAAACATGCATGGAGAAGCAGAAATTATCGATACGTTTGGGAGGTATCACTAGGGCACCAACGCGCCCAAGAGTAACAAGATCCACACGGGATTAATGGGGAGAATCAAATATCCTTCTGTGGAAGTGTAGATCGGGGCCTCCTCTTCCAAACCCTAGAGAATCAACAAGTATTGATTGCTAGGGAGGGAGATCGGGCAAGAATGGAGCTTGGGCGTCAATGGAGTTGAGAGCAATAAATGAGGTAAGTCTCCATGGGGAAGAAGACCCCCTTTTATAGGTGGGAATAAAAGCAGCCGTTGGCAGCCAACCAACCATGGTAGTACCGCTCCTGAAGTGGTACTACCGTGCCAACGGTACTGCCGAGGCTCACTACCGTGCCCACTACCAAGGAGTCCAGAGGGATTCCGGTAGTGGGTGTGGTACTGGCCCCGATACTACTGTACCGAGCATAGTACTACCGCCCCACGGTACTTCCGAGGGCCAGTGTCGTGCCCACCACCGCGGACTCCAGTGGGATCCCGGTAGTGGGTGCGGTACTGGTCCACAGTACTACCGTGGAGTGGTACTACCGCACTGGGAGCGGTATGTCAGAAACCCAACTAGGTTAAGTGCTAGGGTTTGAGTTCCCCTTTGCATCATGTTAAAAATTCAAAAATAAATTCAAAAATGGGGAAAAGAAAAGCCCTGAAGAATTTAAATAAATGGCCAGATAAAAATCTTTTTCCAAAAATCATTTGAGTATTTGGAAAATTCCTATAAATGATGGTGAACAGTTCAAAAGTGCTTTGGATTTATTCCCATGCCCAAGGAATTTTCTAAAATTCAAAATGTGCACTGGAAATTAAATTTGACCCTTATTTGATGTCGGGACCCGGGGTTAGCGTATGCAATCCTCGCTACAACACAATCATATGGAGAGCAGAGAACCGTACCCACTTGTCTAAGCAGACAAGGCCAAGCATAGAATGTTCTCAGAAAGCATCGAACGTGACGGGCATCCCATCCAGGCCGGATGATCAACTGAAATGTGTCCTCATCGTCCGCACACAAGTCTAAATGATATGGGTGGTGAACTCCCATACTCATAGACAAGTCGCCTCAACCATACTATCGATTGTATTATAACCCTTACATAGACTTACTCCAGCCCGATCACTTAGTCGGGGTCTAGGGCGGGCTCGATCATACATCAAAGTGTGCACGAGACAGAGTCTCGAACAATCGCATCGCGATGACCCAAGCTGCGCACATCTAAGGGCCACTTGGTGTATAAAAGACCGCCAGCCAGATCACAACTAAGGTCTCGAAAACCCATACTAAGACATGCATGTTATAAACATACACGCAGCACACATGCCTTGTATGAACAGCAGGTATCATTGCAATTCTCTACAAAGTATATACTTTATTGATAACTCTTACAGAGTGCACACAGAGATCACAAGCATGTGATCCAACATTACAACAGACAAGCGGAAGCAAATTATGTCTGAGTACAGACAAGTTTAACAAATGGCTTAAGAAGCCTTATTTAAACACATGCCCTCCACGAGGGAACCAGTCGTCTGACTGGGACTAGACTAGCTTGATCTTCATTCGTCCAGCTCGATGAAGAAGCCACCTTCAGGGTTAGTGGGTTCATCTAAAACATAGATTAAGCAAACATGAGTACAAAGTCGTACTCAGCAAGACTTACATAGGAGCTATACTACCCATGCATATGTATCAAGGTAAAGGGTGGTGGGGTTTCACTTGCAGAAGTGCCAGCTTTGACTTGGCTAGTCCTGAACTACGAGTACCAGACTTTGAGGTAAGAAGCGTACACGAGTCCACTACTTTCTCCAACCAATTACACCACTATGGTGCCTTCCTCGACTTCCCCACGAGAAAGCACGCCATAGCACTCACACTTATCTTGGTGTGTTTTAGAAGTATCCAGTTCAAGTTGTGTAATAATCAAGCTAAGCTTTCCAAGCAGTCCATAACCGCGGAGGCGGCTATTCGAATAGTGTTGTTAACCCTGCAGGGGTGTACCGCTACACACACATGATCATCATTTACCGCCTTTGATCTCGACACCATTCAAGTGGTGCCAGCGTGGATGCTCACCACAACTGTTACCTCATAGCCGATCTAGTCCGAGAAAGCCACCTACTTGGGTTGGCTACCACTATCGTGAACCCGGCCAGTTTACCGAAGTGGACCCAAGTGATGTGTGCGTGGTGCATAAGCCGGTCTCGGATGAGCCGTTCTCTCACTTAGCATCCAGGCCACAAGCCTACCAGAACTCCGAACTATTGCGACATCTGGACATCGAAAGGGATGAGTTAGTAAGCTGAGAGGGGTCAGTGAGCCCAATGTGTGGTTGTACTCTTCATCTTGGATCACCACACAAGAACTCGGAATCAGGGCGGTGTTCAACGAGACAACCCACCGTGTACTCCTACACAGCCTCTCATCGTTCACCTTGTATTAGGGTAGATTCACCAACACTTTTCTACCATCAACATCATGATCACTACCATCCCGACTCACATAACAGTATCATCAAGGTATCACTCTAAGCATGCAATAAGCAGTAACAATTGCAGGGGCCACATGATATCAATCAACTCCTACATTTGCTAGGATTGTGGTTTGCTTACTACTGTGAAAAAATGATAGGTCATGCAAAGGAATGGGTTCATCTATGCGGTAGAAACGCATCATGGTAATCATCCTAAACAATGCATAAGCGAGACATGAGAGGGAAGTGGGATTTTATCGACATGATCAATGGGGGTTTGCTTGCCTTGCTGACGAGGTTCAGTCACGGGGTCTTCAACGAAGAGGGTGATCTCGGATTCCGGCTCCACTTCTATCAGCAACATGACAATCATAGGATCAACATAATGAACAATGCACAATCACATGAATAAGATTGTAATGGTGATGTTCATGGTACTGATGTGTTGAGCATTCCATTTAAAAGGAGTATATTGCATTTGAAATACAAATTCAAACTCCATTTGATTTATCGATGAAATTAAAATGCATTTGAATGCATGAAAGTTCATTTGAAAAGGTTGATCATGAAGTGATGTGGTATAGTTGAAGTAATGTCTCTGATGTGTGGATGAATCCATTGGAATTAAGGGTGTTGCAAAATCATTTGCAAAATCACTCCAAATTTGAATTTGAAAAGGATCCATATGCATGTTTGCTACTGTTCACCCATTTTAAAATGGTGAAACATATAAACAAGTTGCATATTCATAATCCTTGTATTTTTCTGATAATTTTAGACATATTATTTGTCCAATTTGGAGTTAAAATGAATTTTCTATGAATTTCCAAAGTTTGGGCTATTTTCTGGATTTTCTGGAATTTCTTTAATTCATTTGAATTTCTGGAAATTCATTTATTGCGTCAGGCTTGCGCAAGGATGACGTCAGGGGGGTCTGACTGGTGGGGTCGGCCTGTCAGTGGCTGGGTTAATTTAATCCGGCTGTTTAATTTAACCAGTGGCTTAATTAAGCCACTGGGGCCCAGTGTCAGTGACCTAGGGTGTAACACCCTCAGATGCTTGTAACAGTAATCATCATCACTGTTGACTATCACTGTTTGTTAAGCACTGTTATCCCCTGTCCCTAATCAAACTTGCTTCTACTCTTTTCAACCATGCTGATTGGTAATCAAAACACAAAGCCCAATGCATTTGGCTCATCATGAAACCAACCCTAGTTGAAACTACCTCAAATAAAAATTAAAACAAAAGTGCTCAAATAAAGTTGTTCCAAAAATCATGGAACTATTTTTGTAAATTGCCTAAAATCATTACAATCATGTGGGACCAACTTTGATAATTTTTGGAGTTGCAGAAAATTCCAAACAAATCAAACAGTAGGTTAAAACCCCTACTTTGGGCATTTAATAATTAAAAGAAATACCTAATGAATTTATTTTGTTACAAAAACTTTTGTGACACTGGCTTATAATGTTATACTAATATTGGGACACCTAACACATTTTACAAAAATGCCTAAGCTGGAAAATAAATTACCAAAAGAGAAATCAGAAAAGAAAAGGAATGGGAAAAATAAAAAAAACCCTATAACCCGCCCTGGGCACATGGCCCACCTGGCCCACCCGCAGCCTCTCTCTCTCCTTCTTCCCCCTCCCCAACCACCCCCGTCCGAGGGCATGGCCATGGCACTGTGGCCACGCCATGGCCCCCCTCCTCACCTGCTCCCCCTCTTCACCTGCCCCCCCATGGAGATAAGACCGAGCCCCCCCCCTGGCGCTCCTCCCTTGCCCATTTTCCCCCTCCCCCCAAGTCTCCCCTCCTCTCCCCTGCAGCTCTCGGCGCACCCGTGGCCACGGCTCCGCCGCCCGCGCGGCCAACGGCCACCACCGGGCGCAAGAAGCTGTCCGGGAGGGTTCTCGTCGTCTGCTCCGTCTCCGAGTGCAGTGAATCGAGCCAAGCCTCGTCGACGACGCCGAATCGGGCTCATCTTCAAGCTCGGCCGCCGCCGCGATTTCTTGGATTTCGTCGCCGCCGCCGCGCCAACGGCCCCCTCGAGCTCCTCTTCCGGACCCCTGTGAGCGCACGAGTCGAACGCCCCCTCTTCCCCTTCGTTTCGCGCGCTAGTTCGCCCTCCCCACGACACCTCTGCTCCGGCCGCCGCGGCTGGGCTCGCCGTCGCGGCCACATGCCGCTCCAGCTCGCGGTTTCGGCACAACCCGATGCACGGCGTCGCGGGCGTTCGATTCCCCTGCCTGCCGTGCCGTTTTCTCGTCGGAACTGAGCTCGGGGACGCCGGCCATGGCACGGCTCGCCGCCGGCAGCCGTTGGAGTGAGCTCTAGCTCACTGGCAGGCGGGGCCCAGCCCGGTTGAGTTTAGATTAGGGGGCTAACCCCTCTGTTAGCCCTAATCCCCCCCCCCCACTGTTAATATTAACAGAGACAAATTAAACCCCCCTCCTATGACACCTGGGCCCCACCCCTGTTGATTTAATTAAAATGGTTAATTTAATTGCTGTGTGTATGACATGTGGACCCATGCATTTGTTTAAATAAAAATAACTGTTAATTAAAACATGTGTCACTTACAGTTGGGTCCCACTAGATTATTAGATTAATTAAATTAGTTTATGAGTAATCAGTGTATGACAGGTGGGTCCAGAGGCATTTTTCCAATTTAATTATATGTTTTATAAATAACAGAGGCTGACATGTGGGTCCCACATGTCAGCACTGTTCTGGATAATGTTGTGGATAATGTTTTGGATAATGCTAAATAAATAATAAAAGAAATCCAGAAAATCATTTAAATTGATTTAAACTTTGAAATTCAATAACTTTTAAACCGTAACTCGGATTCAAAAACTTTATACATGAAAGTTGATCAGAAAAATACAATGAATACGACTACGCTATCCGTATGTCTACCACCCCCCTCTAACACTACGAACATCGAACATTCCCCCTCCGGACCGACTGTCCGATAAATTGTCCGGTACTGTTAGAGTGCCCGGATGAATTTATTCTGAACATGAAAGTTGTCCGGAATGGTTCAAATAGCACGGATACACCCCCCCCCTTATGTTGTTCCGGTAACCACGACACCTCCGGCTTGATCCTTCCCCCTCCGGACACCCTGTCCGGTGATCACCCGGAGCCGGCAGTTCATCCTCAGATGAATTCCCTCTCCGAGCCTATTCCATTGCACTGCGGTAGAACCCCGTTAACTTTTCATCCGTCATGTCATGCATATGTTTGTATATTATTGCTGTGTATTTATTGTTTCCCCCCCCCCTTTTAATCTCCGATAGACCCCGCTGCTACCGTCGACTACACCGCTGCTGTGTACGACTACGTCGTCGACGACCCTACTACTACCGTCGAGCTTGCAGGCAAGCAGAGCCATTCTCTTCCCCAGATATCGCCTATCTTTCCGTACATTTCTTGCACTAGGCATTGATACTGCTGCTGCTACGATTACAATCCTATTCAACTGCATAGCCTGTTTTTGTTGCCCCTTGATGTACCTTCCTTTAATCCTATGCTGCCTATTATTACTTATGCATTATTCAGCAGTGAGCCCTGCGCATTGTTAGCTAGGATTAGGTAGAGGGCCGTGATCACTCCGGGGAGTGAAAGCGGATGCAAATATTATAACTGCACAGGTACGGTACAATGCAGACGCCGTCGAAGACCCCTATCTGGGTTATGCCTAGTCACCACAAGTGTGAGCTATCAAGGAGTAATCTTTGTACTCCACTCGAGGCTGACTTTGTCTTACCGCCATAGGGTTTTGAGTAACGGTTGTCCTTCAGGTAAGAAGTCGGGCGACCCAACGGTGCCCGCGAGAGGTATTGCGACGGGACGACATGGAGGGCACGACCAGTGTACCGGTGTGCTTGGCCCCTGATCGTTGGCCGCGAGAGTTACCAACCCACGAAAGTCGAGCTCCTCCAGGAGCACACGCGAGACAAGGTAAGGAGACGGTTCACCTTGTTGGTAACCGCGGTGGCTTGGTGGGACGACAGGGCAGGCACCGATGTACTGGTGGTCCTGGCTGCTGTCGTTGACCGCGGGTCGGTTAAGTCGAGGCAACGATAACGGTTGTCACGCAGGTTAATTAAAATGCTAAATGGTTCAGTGAATGTCTTGAGTTGGCTCTATGCCATGTACGCACTACCTACCCGTGGGAACTACGAGTTATGGGCTCCTCTGCTTCTTAGTGTCGTCCGAGGACTCTTCAGACGCCAGCAGTACCGCGGGCTGATTGCCGGGAAGTGGTGTTGTCTTATTTGCCGCGGCGTGTGATTTGTATTTGCTTTGATTTAACTTCACCGGCCAGTCACGCACCGTGCAGGAGTACGTCGGGGTTAGGGTCCAAAGCCCCGCGTACATAGGATATAGTCCGGCGGATGACCTCTCTGTTGAGTTTGAAAGATGGGCTATGAAGTGTCGGATAGTCTCGGTGGAGCGTTCCCTAACAAGGTTCCCGCCACCCTGGAGATCCGTGCGTGTAGCGTAACACAAGTGCACCCCTGCAGGGAAGAATTGATCTATCGATAGCCGTGTCCACGGTAACAGGACGCTTTATGCTGAAGCTGGATCCTACCACTATAAACTATTATTAAACTGTATGGTTCCGGGTTCTCTTCCTCGCGGGGATGTTGAGGAGGTGAACTCGGAGGCATTGTTAATTATTACAACTTATTATTATTCAATGTTGCAGCAACTTCTGCTTCATTGCTACTTTATTGCTTCATGTAAACTGTTGGATGATTCTTACCTCATGCTGCAAGACATCGTCGGAGGATGCTAGTCATCGTTAGGCCTAGCTTCTTACCCTTGCTCTAAATTTCTGTCTTCAGTCCACTATATACAGCCTCTTCATTCCGTTGATACAATGCATAATGCTTAGTAGCGGACGTAAGACTCGCGGGTATACTAGATACTCACCTGCTTTATTTCCTTTACTGTTTTGCCTGATCGGCCGCTGCAGCCGACGTTGGAGCCGAGGAGCAGGAGTACCCCGGAGGCGCCTACTACGACGTCGAGTTCCCCGTTGACCAGGAGTAGTACTGTGGATCCCAGGCAGGAGGCCTCGCCTTTTCGTTCTGTATCTCTGATGTGATTTGTGCTAGCCTTCTTAAGGCAAAACTTGACTAACTATGTCTGTACTCAGATATTATGGCTTGTATGACTTATATATTCGGGTCCGCGTGACCCCCTCTATTGTAATATATTTGTTTATCCTTTTGTGTTTAGTGTTGTGCTGTGATATTATCATCGTGGCACCCTAATCTCAGTCGTGTACCCTGTGTGTATGATTACTGTACACGGTCTGATTTTGGGGGCGTCACATAGGGTCACTTAACCCGGGTGGGGTTAAGCCCTAATCATGGCCACATCGGCGGGCCTGCCGGCGGCTAAACGCCGGTGTCACAGACGCGGCGGCGCTCTGCTATCTCCTCCTCCTGGCCTCCAATCTCTGTGCCAGGACCACCATTCGAAAGCACGCGATGAGCCGCGTCGATAGCACTACTTGCACGTCGTTGGGGAGGTCACAGACGACGGCAGCTTCGACCGCGGCGGCGACCGGAGCTACGGCTTGGAGATGCACTCGCAAAACAGGCACGGGGCGAGGCAAAAGGGGGCTCGTTCGACGCACAAGATCACCAGGATGATGATGCGCGCAATGGTTGAGTCGATGGAGCACTGGGGCGACCTCAACGTCAACCATGGCGGCGACATGCTCCGGCTCTCATGGCAGCTCGGGGTAGAGGACAAATTGGAAGGGGGAAACAGAGGGGATGGATGCGCCTGCTCACCACGGTTGCAAAGAACGCGACGGCGAGGTCGGGGGTGCCTTGTCGGGGGCGAATTTGTCGATGGCGCGCGGTGGCCGGAGGCGAAGACGAAGAAGGGGACGTCGGCTATAGAGCTCCGGGGCTCGATTCCTTCTGCCAGAGGAGGTAGTCGTCGTCGGGGAGCACGTCGGACACATTGTCTTTCCCTGAGGAGCTCACTGGCCGCGTGGGCTCGGAGCTATGGCGACGACGGCGCTCGGTGGTCGTCGGGTCTCGCAGTGGGAGAGCACGGGGTGAGCTGTGGAAGGGGAGAGTGGGTCGTGCAGTCTTCCAGACGTCCACGGAACGCGATAGGGACGAGGGGGAAGCAACTGCATGGCCGGGCTCGTCGGCGGCGTCGGTGGAGTGCTGCATGCATTCGACTGAGCAGCTTCGGGGCGTGGGGAGGAAGACGCCAAGCGGTGAGGCTGGGCTGGGCCGGCCAGGTGGGCTGCGGGGAGCTAGCTGGGCTGCTCCCAAGTAAGTCCTCTTTCCCTTTTCTGCTTTCTTTTTCTTTTCTGTAAATTTGTTTTGCTTATCAAATAAATAGCTAGGCATTTTATTAAATGCTGAAAAGTTTTATATGGCCTAATAATAATATAGACCAGCCACTTATAAAGTTTCAACATTTTTAAAATTCAAATAATTTGAATCTTAACTCAAATAGGGGTTTTTAATTAATTCCAAGGCACTGTTTGAATATTTGAAAAATCCATGAGCATGGGGTGGGTCCCACATCACTTGATATGTGATCACACTCATTTATAAGACTTTTCAAAAATCTAACATGAATTTTTGGAGAAGATTTTTATCTGGCCTTTTGAATTAATTCATCTGGGGGGGTTCCTTCTCCCATTTTTCTTTTGATTTTGATTTCAAAGATTTCTTTTGAAATTTTAACATGATGCAAAGAGACTTGCTAACCCTAGCACATTACCTAGCAGAGGGTTCTGACAACTCGCCCCCACTCAACAGAATCTCGTCCCGAGATTCAGAAGTCTGCGGGAGGAAGGAGGGATACTCGGCACTGAGGCGGTCTTCTCTTTCCCACGTAGCTTCTCTCTCAGAGTGGTGTGACCATTGCACTTTCAGAAACCTAATCTTCTGACGACGAGTGACAGGCTCGGCGGAATCAAGAATACGAACGGGGTATTCTCGATAAGAAAGGTCATCTTGGAGATCAAGCGTTTCATGGTCGACTTCGCGGATGGGGTCCTTGAAGCAACGCCTGAGTTGGGACACATGGAATACATCATGTACTCGGGAAAGGTGCGGGGGTAGTTCAAGTTGGTAGGCAACTTCTCCACGTTAAGCAATAATGCGGAAAGGTCCGATATAACGTGGGGCCAACTTACCTTTGATACCGAATCGTTGGGTTCCCTTCAGAGGAGTAACCCGAAGGTAAGCCTTCTCATCCAGATTGTAGCTCTCTGGCCTATGATGACGATCATAGTAGCTTTTTTGACGAGACTGGGCTGCTTTCAATTGATCACGAACAATGCGAACTTGCTCTTCTGCTTCCTTGATCATATCCGGTCCAAAGAATTGTCTTTCACCGGTTTCTGACCAGTTTAAAGGTGTTCGACATCGTCGTCCATAAAGGAGTTCAAAGGAGCCATGTTCAGACTAGATTGAAAACTATTGTTATAAGCAAATTCGGCGAATGGCAGAGATTTCTCCCAATTCTTTCCGAATGAGATAATACAAGCTCTGAGCATGTCTTCAAGAATTTGGTTAACCCTTTCGACTTGACCGCTAGACTGAGGATGGAAAGCTGTACTAAAGGAGAGATGAGTTCCCATAGCATTCTGAAAGCTTCCCCAGAATCTAGAGGTAAAAGGCTACCACGATTAGAATTGATTTCCAAAGGAACACTGTGAAGGGATACAATTCTAGAGACGTACAAGTCTGCTAACTGGCTAGCAGTTATAGACTCGCGAACCGGAAGGAAGTGAGCAACTTTGGAAAGCCTATCTATGACAACGAAGATGGCATTGTCTCCTTTCTGAGTTTTTGGAAAGCCGGTGATGAAGTCCATACCGACTTTGTCCCATTTCCACTCTGGAATAGGCAAAGGTTGATGTGTACCAGCAGGTCTTTGACGTTCTGCCTTAATGCGACGACAAACATCACATTCGGCAACAAACTGAGCAATGTCTCTCTTCATCCTAGTCCACCAAAATCTCTGGCGTAGATCTCGGTACATTTTAGTGCTACCGGGATGAATCGAGAGGGGTGTGTCATGGGCTTCCTTGAGGATGAGTTGCCTTAGTTCCCTATTCTTAGGTACTACCAAACGATTTTCAAAGAATACCGTTCCCTTGCTATCTATGGAGAAACATTTAGCAACTCCGCTAGCAATGTTCTCCTTGATCCGACGAACACCTCGTGCACGCCTTTGGGCAACTATGATTTGATCCTCAAGAGTTGGTTTCGCCACCAAGGTAGAAAGATAGCCATGAGGAACAATCTCAAGATTGAGCTTGCGAAAGTCCTCATGAAGAAGTGGTTGATACTGTTGCAACATGAGGTTGTTACAATACGACTTACGACTTAGTGCATCGGCCATGACATTGGCTTTGCCTGGGGTGTAAGAAATTCCTACGTCGTAATCTTTTATAAACTCAATCCAGCGTCTTTGCCTGAGATTAAGATCTGGCTGGGTGAAAATGTATTTGAGGCTTTGGTGGTCGGAATAGATCTCGCAACGGTTACCAAGGAGGTAATGTCGCCAAGTTGTTAGGGCATGAACTACGGCAGCGAGTTGAAGGTCATGGGTAGGATAGTTCTCTTCATGTGGCCGCAACTGGCGTGAAGCATAAGCTACCACATGTCGATCTTGCAGAAGTATGCATCCTAACCCTTGTCGTGATGCGTCACAATAGATCTCGAAATCCTTTTTAGTGTCTGGAGGTGCAAGTACGGGTGCAGAAGTCAACCTTCTTTTTAGCTCTTGAAAGCTTTCCTCGCACTTGGGAGTCCATAGGAATTTCTTATCTTTCTTGAGGAGTTCAGTTAGAGGCTTTGCAACTTTAGAAAAGTTCTCGACGAAGCGACGGCAATAGCTGGCTAGGCCAAGAAAACTCCTAACTTGCTTAACCGATTCAGGTGGAGTCCAGTCAAGGACGGCCTGAACTCTCTCGGGATTCACAGCAATGCCTTTTGCAGAAATCACGTGGCCTAAGTAGGTCACTTCTGGTAGCCAAAATTCACACTTGGAGAATTTAGCATACAGGCGATGCTCTCTAAGTTTCGTCAATACCAGCCTTAGGTGTTCGGCATGTTCTTCTTCGTTTTTCGAGTAGATGAGAATGTCATCGAGATAAACCACAACAAATTTATCTAAGTACTCCATGAAGATCGAATTCATCATGCATGAGAAAGTGGCGGGGGCATTGGTTAAACCAAAGGACATGACGGTGTACTCGTAAAGACCATAACGAGTAGTAAAAGCCGTTTTGGGAATGTCCTCGTTTCGGATTTTGATTTGATGATAACCTAATCTCAAATCCATCTTGGAGAAGACAGAGGATCCTGCAAGTTGATCATAAAGATCATTGATCCTGGGAAGAGGTTACTTGTTCTTTATCGTCGCTAAATTTAGCGGGCGATAGTCTACGCACATCCTTTCTGTTCCATCTTTCTTCGTTACGAACAGAACGGGGCAACCCCATGGAGATGAGCTAGGGCGGATGAAGCCTTTTTCCAACAAAGCTTCTAGTTGGGTTTTAAGCTCAGCTATCTCACGTGGGGCCATTTTGTATGGGCGTCTAGAAATGGGTGCGGTTCCTGGTACAAGATCCACTATAAACTCTACACATCTGTCGGGTGGCTAGGTTTAAGGGGTTGGATCTCTGGATAGCTTCCTAGAGGATGACCAAGGTTTACTAGGGGCTACAAAAGATATGTCCGAGTAGCAAAGTACCCCAACACGATGGTTAGTGTGGTTCTTCTGGCTAGAAGACATCTAAAGTGGGAGAAAAGCTGCAAATGAAACACTATAGGTTTCTAGATGAAAACCTACATCAAACTCTATGGAGCTGTTGGGCATGCCACCTAGAATTCTTCTGGAAAGACAACCGAAAGGGGAGAAGGATTCTTTGCAAATGCATCAGATTATGAGATAAACCTGGAATGACTCGGACAGCATAACGGCTGTAATTGCAAGAAAAAGACAATTTCTTACAACATGGAAACAGCACTTACATACGATGTAAGAAATCAGGAAGCATAACCACTCTAACAAACCGATCACAACTTTCCTACGGCTACAAGGAAGCAAACAACGAGATGTTCTAATCAGACAGAGGAGAGCCTAGTCCTATCTTCCCGTAGAATAAGATGAGGGTGACTCAGAACTCAGAACGAAGGGGGTAAGGAGAAAAAAGAAGCATTACGTTGTTCCCTTATATACCCAGAGTAACTATATAACTATAACAAGCTAGACTCGACTTCGGCCAAGGCTGATAATCATACAGTCAGTCCTGCTCTGATACCAAGTCTGTCGGGACCCGGGGTGTCGGGACCCGGGGTTAGCGTATGCAAGTACAGTTAAGACATAGTCATATGGAGAGCCGAGAACCGCACCCACTTGTCTAAGCAGACAAGGCCAAGAACTGAACATTCTCGGAAAGCATCGTACATGAGGGGCAACCCATCCAGGCCGGATGATCAACTGTGATGGGTCCTCATCGTCCGCACACAAGTCTAATGATATGGGTGGTGAACTCCCATATTCAAAGACAAGTCGCCTCAACCATACTACCGACTATCTCAAAACTCTTACATAGACTTACTCCAGCCCGATCACTTAGTCGGGGTCTAGGGCGGGCTCGATCATACCACAAAGAGTGCACGAGACGGAGTCTCGAGCAATCGCATCGCGATGCCCCAAGCTGCGCACATCTAAGGGCCACTTGGTGTATGAAAGACCGCCAGCCAGAACACAACTAAGGTCTCGAAAACCCATTCAAAGACATGCATGTTATAAACATACACGCAACACACATGCCTTGTATGAACAGTAGGTACCATTGCAATTCTCTACAAAGTGTACATTTTATTTATAACTCTTATAGAGTACACACAGAGATCACAAACATGTGATCCAACATTACAACATAAAGCGGAAGCAAATTATGTCTGAGTACAGACAAGTTTAACAAATTGGGTTAAGAAGCCTTATTCAACATAAAGCCCTCCACGAGGGAACCAGTCTGCGGACTGGGACTAGACTAGCTTAAGTTCAGTCGTCCAGCTCGATGAAGAAGCCACCTTCGGGGTCAGTGGCGTCATCTAAAACATAGATTAAGCAAACGTGAGTACAAAGGCGTACTCAGCAAGACTTACATAGGAGCTATACTACTCATGCACATGTATCAAGGTAAAGGGAGGTGGGGTTTCACTTGCAGAAATGCCAGCTTTGACTTGGCTAATCCTGAACTACGAGTACCAGACTTTGAGGTAAGAAGCGTACACGAGTCCACTACTTTCTCCAACCAATACACCACTATGGTGCCTTCCTCGACTTCCCCACGAGAAAGCACGCCATAGCACTCACACTTATCTTGGTGTATTTTAGAAGTATCCGGTTCAAGTTATCTAATAACCAAGCTAAGCTTTCCAAGTAGTCCATAACCGCGGACGCGGCTATTCGAATAGTTTTGATAACCTTGCAAGGGTGTACCGCTACACACACATGACCATCATTTACCGCCTTTGATCTCGACACCATTCAAGGGGTGCCAGCGAGGATGCTCCCCACAACTGTTACCTCATAGCCGATCTAGTCCGAGAAAGTCGCCTACTTGGGTTGGTTACCACAATCGTGAACCCGTCCGGTTTACCGAAGTGGACCCAAGCGATGTGTGCGTGGTGCATAAGCCGGTCTCGGGTGAGCCGTTCTTTCACTTAGCATCCAGGCCACAAGCCTACCAGAACTCCGAACTACTGCGACATCTGGACATCGAAAGGGATGAGTTAATAGGTTGAGAGGGGTCAGTGAGCCCAATGTGTGGTTGTACTCTTCATCTTGGATCACCACACAAGAACTCGGACTTAGGGCGGTGTTTAACGAGACAACCCACCGTGTACTCCTACACAGCCTCTCATCGTTCACCTTGTATTAGGGTCGATTGACCAACACTTTTCTACCATCATCCACATGATCATTACCATCCCGACTCACATCACAGTAACAACATGGTATCATACTAAGCCTGCAATAAGCGATAACATTTGCAGGGGCCACATGATATCAAACAACTCCTACAGTTGCTAGGATTGTGGTTTGCTTACTACTGTGACAAAATGATAGGTCATGCAAAGGAATGGGTTCATCTATGCGGTAGAAACGAAGCATGGTGATCATCCTAAACAATGCATAAGCGAGACATGAGAGGGAAGTGGGATTTTATCGACATGATCAATGGGGTTTTGCTTGCCTTGCTGACGAAGTTCGGGTTCTGGATCTTCAGCGAAGGGGGTGACCTCTTGCTCCGGTTCCACCTGTACTCGGCAAACAAAGCACGAAGTAGCAATCAATATGAATGCAATGCTCAAGCACATGATGGAATGTTAAAGCTTGAAGTATAATTTTGATGTGTGAGGCAATTCTATTTAAGTGGAATATATTGCATTTAAAATGCAAATTCAAACTCCACATTTCAATTCAACATTAACCAAGTTATATGTGATATAGTTTGATCATTTTGAATCATCTTCAAATGTGTATGATATGCCTCTGATGTGTAAGTGAAATGTAGCATGTTGCCATGGTTCAAGTCGCAAAAATATTTGAATTGAATTTGATTTAATTCCATTTAAATCAAATAGCAAATGCTACTGATCACATTTTAAATTCAACTCAAACAGAGTTGAAAGTTTCATATTTGGAAAGATAATTTTCTCCTGATCATTTTTCATATATTATTTGTCCAATTTGGAGTTAATATGAATTTTCTATGAATTTCCAAAGTTTGGGGTATTTTCTGGAATTTCTGTAATTTGTTTTGGCTCTGATAAAAATACCAAACCATTTTATTAAATGCTGAAATTTTTTATGTGGCCTCATAATAATATAAACTAGCCACTCATAAGCTTTCAACATTTTTAAAATTCAAATGATTTGAATTTTAAATCAAAAAGGGGTATTTCTTTAATTCCAAGGTACTGTTTGAATATTTGAAAAATCTATGAGCATGGGGTGGGTCCCACATCACTTGATATGTGATCACACTCATTTATAAGACTTTTCAAAACTCTAACATGAATTTTTGGAAAAGATTTTTATCTGGCCTTTTGAATTAATTCATCTGGGGGGTGTTCCTTCTCCCATTTTGATTTTGAATTTGATTTCCAAGATTTATTTTTGAAAATTTGACATGATGCAAAGGCACTAGCTAACCCTAGCACATACCTAACAGAGGGTTCTGACACGGGGTTAGCGTATGCAAGCCTCGCTACAACACAATCATATGGAGAGACGAGAACCGTACCCACTTGTCTAAGAAGACAAGGCCAAGCACAGAACGTTCTCGAAAAGCATCGAACGTGAGGAGCATCCCATCCAG
Source organism: Bromus sterilis (assembly GCA_950022295.1). Classification (NCBI taxonomy): domain Eukaryota; kingdom Viridiplantae; phylum Streptophyta; class Magnoliopsida; order Poales; family Poaceae; genus Bromus; species Bromus sterilis. The sequence goes on from OX465600.1 coordinate 217,473,187, forward strand.
GCCGGATGATCAACTGAAATGGGTCCTCATCGTCCGCACACAAGTCTAAATGATATGGGTGGTGAACTCCCATACTCATAGACAAGTCGCCTCAACCATACTATCGATTGTATTATAACCCTTACATAGACTTACTCCAGCCCGATCACTTAGTCGAGGTCTAGGGCGGGCTCGATCATACATCAAAGTGTGCACGAGACAGAGTCTCGAACAATCGCATCATGATGCCCCAAGCTGCGCACATCTAAGGGCCACTTGGTGTATAAAAGACCGTCAGCCCGATCACAACTAAGGTCTCGAAAACCCATACTAAGACATGCATGTTATAAACATACACGCAGCACACATGCCTTGTATGAACAGCAGGTATCATTGCAATTCTCTACAAAGTATATACTTTATTGATAACTCTTACAGAGTGCACACAGAGATCACAAGCATGTGATCCAACATTACAACAGACAAGCGGAAGAAAATTATGTCTGAGAAAAGACAAGTTTAACAAATGGCTTAATAAGCCTTATTTAAACACATGCCCTCCACGAGTGAACCAGTCGTCTGACTGGGACTAGACTAGCTTGATCTTCAGTCGTCCAGCTCGATGAAGAAGCCACCTTCTGGGTCAGTGGCTTCATCTAAAACATAGATTAAGCAAACGTGAGTACAAAATCGTACTCAGCAAGACTTACATAGGAGCTATACTACTCATGCATATGTATCAAGGTAAAGGGAGGTGGGGTTTCACTTGCAGAAGAGCCAGCTTTGACTTGGCTAGTCCTGAACTACGAGTACCAGACTTTGAGGTATGAAGTGTACACGAGTCCACTACTTTCTCCAACCAATTACACCACTATGGTGCCTTCCTCGACTTCCCCACGAGAAAGCACGCCATAGCACTCACACTTATCTTGGTGTGTTTTAGAAGTATCCAGTTCAAGTTGTCTAATAATCAAGCTAAGCTTTCCAAGCAGTCCATAACCGCGGACGCGGCTATTCGAATAGTTTTGTTAACCCTGCAGGGGTGTACCGCTACACACACATGATCATCATTTACCGCCTTTGATCTCGACACCATTCAAGGGGTGCCAGCGAGGATGCTCACCACAACTGTTACCTCATAGCCGATCTAGTCCGAGAAAGCCGCCTACTTGGGTTGGCTACCACTATCGTGAACCCGGTCGGTTTACCGAAGTGGACCCAAGTGATGTGTGCGTGGTGCATAAGCCGGTCTCGGATGAGCCGTTATCTCACTTAGCATCCAGGCCACAAGCCTACCAGAACTCCGAACTATTGCGACATCTGGACATCGAAAGGGATGAGTTAGTAAGCTGAGAGGGGTCAGTGAGCCCAATGTGTGGTTGTACTCTTCATCTTGGATCGCCACACAAGAACTCGGAATTAGGGCGGTGTTCAACGAGACAACCCACCGTGTACTCCTACACAGCCTCTCATCGTTGACCTTGGATTAGGGTAGATTCACCAACACTTTTCTACCATCAACATCATGATCACTACCATCCCGACTCACATAACAGTATCATCAAGGTATCACTCTAAGCATGCAATAAGCAATAACAATTGCAGGGGCCACATGATATCAATCAACTCCTACATTTGCTAGGATTGTGGTTTGCTTACTACTGTGACAAAATGATAGGTCATGCAAAGGAATGGGTTCATCTATGCGGTAGAAACACATCATGGTAATCATCCTAAACAATGCATAAGCGAGACATGAGAGGGAAGTGGGATTTTTATCGACATGATCAATGGGGGTTTGCTTGCCTTGCTGACGAGGTTCAGTCACGGGGTCTTCAACGAAGGGGGTGATCTCGGATTCCGGCTCCACTTCTATCAGCAACATGACAATCATAGGATCAACATAATGTACAATGCACAATCACATGAATAAGATTGTAATGGTGATGTTCATGGTACTGATATGTTGATCATTCCATTTAAAAGGAGTATATTGCATTAGAAATGCAAATTCAAACTCCATTTGATTTATCGATGAAATTCAAATGCATTTGAATGCATGAAAGTTCATTTGAAAAGGTTGATCATGAAGTGATGTGGTATAGTTGAAGTAATGTCTCTGATGTGTGGATGAATCCATTGGAATTAAGGGTGTTTCAAAATCATTTGCAAAATCACTCCAAATTTGAATTTGAAAAGGATCCATATGCATGTTTGCTACTGTTCACCCATTTTAAAATGGGCAAACATATAAACAAGTTGCATATTCATAATCCTTGTATTTTTCTGATAATTTTAGACATATTATTTGTCCAATTTGGAGTTAAAATGAATTTTCTATGAATTTCCAAAGTTTGGGCTAGTTTCTGGATTTTCTGGAATTTCTTTAATTCATTTGAATTTCTAGAAATTCATTTATTGCGTCAGGCTTGCGCAAATATGACGTCAGGGGGTCTGACTGGTAGGGTCGGCCTGTCAGTGGCTGTGTTAATTTAATCCGGTTGTTTAATTTAACCAGTGGCTTAATTAAGCCACTGGTGCCTAGTGTCAGTGACCTAGGGTCACTTAACCCGGCGGCGGGCCTGCTAATCATGGCCACGTCGGCGGGCCTGCCGGCGACTAAACGCCAGCGTCACAGACGCGGCGGCGCTCTGCTATCTCCTCCTCCTGGCGTCCAATCTCTGCGTCAGGACCACCATTCGAAAGCCCGCGATGAGCCGCGTCGATAGCACTACCTGCACGTCGCCGGGGAGGTCACAGACGACGGCAGCTTCGACCGCGGCGGCGACCGGAGCTACGGCTTGGAGCTGCACTCACAAAACAGGCACGGGGCGGGGCAAAAGGGGGCTCGTTCGACGCACAAGATCACCAGGATGATGATGCGCGCAATGGTTGAGTCGATGGAGCACTGGGGCGACCTCAACGTCAACCATGGCGGCGACATGCTCCGGCTCTCATGGCAGCTCGGGGTAGAGGACGAATTGGAAGGGGGAAACAGAGGGGATCGATCCTCCTGCTCACCACAGTTGCAAAGAACGCGACGGCGAGGTCGGGGGTGCCTTGTCGGGGACGAATTTGTCGATGGCGCGCGGTGGCCGGAGGCGAAGACGAAAAAGGGGACGTCGGCTACAGAGCTCCGGGGCTCGATTCCTTCTGCCAGAGGAGGTAGTCTTCGTCGGGGAGCACGTCGGACACCTTGTCTTGCCCTGAGGAGCTCACTGGCCGCGTGGGCTCGGAGCTATGGCGACGGCGGCGCTCGGTGGTCGTCGGGTCTCGCAGTGGGAGAGCACGGGGTGAGCTGGGGAAGGGGAGAGTGGGTCGTGGAGTCTTCCAGACGTCCACGGAACGCGATAGGGACGAGGGGGAAGCAGCTGCGTGGCCAGGCTCGTCGGCGGTGTCGGTGGAGTGCTGCATGCATTCCACCGAGCAGCTTCGGGGCGTGGGGAGGAAGACGCCAAGCGGGGAGGCTGGGCTGGGCCGGCCAGGTGGGTTGCGGGGAGCTAGCTGGGCTGCTCCCAGGTAAGTCCTCTTTCCCTTTTCTGCTTTCTTTTTCTTTTTTGTAAATTTGTTTTTCTTAGCAAATAAATAGCTAGGCATTTTATTAAATGCTTAAAAGTTTTATATGGCCTCATAATAATATAGACCAGCCACTTATGAAGTTTCAACATTTCTAAAATTCAAATAATTTGAATCTTAACTCAAATAGGAGTTTTTAATTAATTCCAAGGCACTGTTTGAATATTTGAAAAATCCATGAGCATGGGGTGGGTCCCACATCACTTGATATGTGATCACACTCATTTATAAGACTTTTCAAAAATCTAACATGAATTTTTGGAGAAGAATTTTATCTGGCCTTTTGAATTAATTCATCTGGGGGGTTCCTTCTCCCATTTTGCTTTTGATTTTGATTTCAAAGATTTCTTTTGAAATTTTAACATGATGCAAAGAGACTTGCTAACCCTAGCACATTACCTAACAGAGGGTTCTGACATTTGAATTGAGATTCAAATGTATTGAATTTCAAAAATGCCCAAATCCTAAAAGTGACTAGCTACTGGTCATCTAGGATTTATAAAAATACTTGGGCATTTTACGAAATTGCCTAGCTAATTTCATTAGTGGGGCCAACCTATTTAAAGTAGTATAAAAAGAAAAGAAAAACAATAGGGGCTATCTGCCGCCCAGGGGCACAGCCCACTTACCTTCGCCTCGGCCCAGCCCAGCTCGCCGGCTTGTCCTCTTCCTCCCCGCAGCTCCAAGCAGCTCGCTGGAGCTGGGAGCACGTCGACGACGACACGACGACAACCGGGCGTTCTAGGCGAGTCGTTTCCCTCTCCTCTCGCCACGTAGCTGCCTGAGGACCCCGCATCCCTTTCCCCCTACCTCACGCACGCCCTACCCCTCTCTGCTTCCCCAATCTAACGAGAACCCGAGAGCACGCCGGAGCACCTCGCTGCGCCACCGTGGCCACCCTCCTCCTCAGCCGCTGCCACCGTGTCCAGGCGAAGCGCCGCTGCCCTCTCTGTCGAATCCCTCAACTAATCGAGCCGGGCAACCTCTACACGCAACACTAGGTTCACCAACTTGCCGCCGGTCGCCGCGGAGTTCCTCGCCGATTGCTTCGCCGTTCGACCTCCCCAACCTCCCTAACCAGCACAGGCGCGCTCCTGGTGAGCTCCTCTTCCTCCCCAGCCCTTTCAAGCTCAAATTGGCGCACGGCATCGCCGATTCAGTCGGGACAGTGGCCAGCACGCTGCGGCCGACGCCATAGCCGTCGTCCTGGAGCTTGATCTTGACCCCCTCCTCCTCGGTCGCCTTTGGAAGCCCGCGAGGAGCACACACATACCACCCAAACCCCACCCCGTGCCCAAATTCGCAACTCCGACGACATTCCGGCGTGTACAGTGTTGTCGCCGGCGACTTGCTCCATTAGAGCAACTAACCCGAGCCCTACCCCCCCCCTCTAATCACCCTAGTAGTGGCTGCCAGGTGGGGGCCCAGCCACTAATCAAAACCCTGTTTACATTAACAGGGTTAAACTAACTCTCTCTCACTGACATGGGTGGCCCACAGGTCAGCCCCCCCCCTGACGTCATGATGACGTAGGGCTGATGCAGTAATTAGAAAAGAATTAAAAGAATAAAAGAAAACAGAGAAAAATCCAGAAAATAGCTGAAACTTTAGAAAATCATAGAAAATTCATATTAACTCCAAATTTAACATATAATATATGAAAAATGATCAGGAGAAAATAATCTATCCAAATATCCAACTTTCAACCATGTTTGACTTGATTTTAAAATGGGACCAGTAGCTTTTGCTATTTGGTTTAAATGGAATTAATTCAAATTTAATTCAAATGTTTTTCCACTTTGAACTAATACAATGTAAACTTGGTCACTTGTACATCAGAGACATATTACACAGATGATCACATGGTTTTCAAAGAACAAACAATAACAATTGCAATTTGGTTAAATTGAAATTCATATGTGGAGTTTGTATTTGCATTTCAAATGCAATACACTTCATTTAAATCAAATGTACCACAAACTAGCACCATTCACATCATGGACAACTATATCATCTGCTTGTGCATTCTATTTCAATGTTGCCCCCCCCCTTTTGATGATTGTTCCGGTAACAGTGCCCCCGAGACGGTGATCACCCCCGAAGAAGAAGACCACCGTTAAGACCTGTGTATCGTCAGCAAGGCAAGAAAACCCCATTAATCATGTCTATAAAATCCTACTTCCCTCTTAGTCTCGCTTATGCATGTTTAGGAGATCACCGAGACATGTTCTTACGCATAGTTTAACCCATTCCGATGCATGACCTATCATTTTTTCACCGTATTAACCAAACCACAATCCTAGAAGATTTAGGAGTTGAATGATGAGCATGTGGGCCCTACAATTGTTACTGCTTATTGTTGCTTAGTGATACAATGAGGTTACTTTTTTTTTAGTCGGGATGTATATTCATAATGGTGCTGATGATAACGTGTTGGTGAATCCACCCTAAACAAAGGTGAACGATGAGAGGTTGTGTAGGAGTACACAGTGGGTTGTCTCGTTGAACACTGCCCTAGGCTCCGAGTTCCTGTTTTATGATCCAAGACAAAGAGTATGACCACATGTAGGGTTTATGGGAGCCCCGTTTGGCCTCTTTACGTACCCGATCCAGTCCAGGAGTCACATTAGATTCGGGCTTTCCATTTGGCATGTTTATAGAAAAAGAATGAAGAAAAGGTTGCATCATATAGATATGTGGGTGGACCTGTGAGGCAGTCAAACCATCTGGCAGAGGTGGCGTCTCGGTCCCTTACATTATCTGAGTCCGTTTCGTTGAAACGGCCTGACTCTCGAGCGGTGCCAAACTCAGGTAGTCAACTCCTAGATTATAGAAGGTGATGTGAGGGTAGTGCTTTGGTTTCATCCACTCCCAACACCCGCTTGAAGGGTCACGAGAACGAGGCGATAAGTGATGACACGCGTGTGAAGATGTACACCCCTGCAGGGTTAATAAACTATTCGAATAGCCGTGTCCGCGGTTATGGACTACTTGGAGACCTCTACTTGATCAATAGATAACTTGAATGGATACTTATAAAACTCGAAAGATAAGCGTGAGTGCTATGGCGGGCTTCCTCGTGGGAAGTCGAGGAAATAACCATAGTGGTGTATTGTTTGGAGACTTGGTAGTGGACTCGTGTACGCTTCTTACTCAAGTCTGGTACTCATAGTACAGGACTAGCCAAGTCAAAGCTGGAATTTCTGCATGATGAAACCCCACCTCCCTTTACCTTGAAACTTGAGCATGAGTAGTGTAGTTCTGATGTAAGTCTTGCTGAGTACGACTTTGTACTCACGTTTTCTTATTCTATGTTTTAGATGAGAACCCGGACCCCGATGGAGTCACCTTCGTGAAGCTCAACGTTGACCTTGGTAGTATAGTCTCAGACAGCAGTCTGGTCCCTCGTGGAAGGGCATGTATGTTTACAAGGCTTCTCTAAGCCATTTGTTAAACTTGTCTGTACTCAGACCTAATTTGCTTCCGTTGTATGATATAATGTTGATCACATACATGTGATCTTTGTATGCTCTATGTGTAAGTCAATAAAGAAGTACTTCGTTGAGTTATGTGATGATACCTGTTGTTCGTACTAGACATGTGTGCTGCGTGTATGATTATAACATGCATGTCTTAGTATGGGTTTTCGAGACCTTAGTTGGTATCTGGCAGGCGGTCTTTTAAACACCAAGTGGCCCTTAGATGTGCGCAGCTTGGGGCATCGCGATGCGATTCCTCATGACTCTGTCACGTGCATACTTTGATGTATGATCGAGCCCGCCCTAGACCCCGACTAAGTGATCGGGCTGGAGTCTTTTTATGTAAGTGTTATAATTCAATCGATAATATGGTTGAGGCGACTTGTCTATGAGTATGGGATTTCACCACCCATAATCATTTAGACTTGTGAGCGGGCGATGAGGACCCATCTCAGTTGATCATCCGGCCTGGATGGGATGCCCCTCACGTACGAAGCTTTCGAAGAGTGTTCTGTGCTTGGCCTTGTCTGCTTAGAAAAGTGGGTACGACTCTCGGCTCTCCATATGATTGCGTTGTGACTGGAATTACATATGCTAACCCCGGGTCCCGACACGGTACTACCGCTCCGCGGTACTACCGATCCCCAGTGTCGTCCCCACTACCGCAGAGTCCAGTGGGATTCCGGTAGTCGGTGTGGTACTGGGTCCCGGTACTACCACGACGTGGTACTACCGCTCCTAGAGCGGTACTACCGCCCTGGTAGAGCCAGGGAGCCAATGGCACCAAGTTTCACACCTCCACGGCGCATGGGAAATATGTGGGTGCAGAAAGTGAGAATGTGTGATGATTCCACCCACCATTCCAAAGCGGATCCCCTCTTCATAGTACGGTTTTCCTACGACTCAAATTACCAAAAGGAAATCGAAAGGAAAACTCCGTCTTCACGCTTCATTCACCGAGGGGGCAATAACTGTCTTGTGCCATGAATATAATTATCTGAAATTCTGATAGCACCTGGTTAATCCACAAATGTATTGTCATCAGTCACTAAAACCAATCAAGGGGAAATATGCCCTATCAAGTAGGAAGAGGGTGTCTTAACTGACAACAAAAACTCAAAGAACTGTTTCACTTCTGGTATATCAGGAGTTCGAGAGTAAAGTGACCGTCTCCATCATCGTGCAGACCTTTTGGTTGATCACCAAGCATGTCCTTCCTTGGATTTGCCCCATCCTTTGTTTTGCGTTTTATCTGGAGAAGCGTACCAAGCGGGCTTTCACACATGTTTTTCTCTACGTGCATGACATCGATACAGTGACGCACAGTTAGAATCTTCCACTAAGGTAATTTCCAGAACACTCATTTCTTCTTAAACACTTTCTTCTGAGGTGTTGTTTTCGAAGACGAACCCTTTCCCTTGCCAAGCACAACTTTTATTTTGTTTGCCATAGCACAGACCTCTTCACCGGTATATGGTCTTTGCCCATCTGCTACCTCCCTTGTGATGTCAAATTCTCCCGTCATCTTTCTGTATGGGTGACCTCTTCTTAAGAACCTACGATGACGCATGTACACATTTTTATGTGAGTTGGTAAGATACGGACTCGAAGTTCTATCCATGTATGTCACACATCCCACTTTTCCCTTTGTTTTCTGCCCCGATGTGTTGCCTAATGCAGGCATATTTTGAATGGTGTGTAATAGCATGGCACGAAGGTTGAAAAACTTCCTTTTGAAAGCATCATAACATCTTACACCTGTTTTCCACAACTACTTCAGTTCTTTTACCAGTAGCTGAAAGTAAATGTCAATGTCATTTCCAGGTTGTTCCGGGCCTTGGATAATCATTGACACCGTGATGTATTTTTGTATTCATACACAACCAAGGAGCTAAGTTGTATATGCACAAAAGCACCGGCCAGGTGCTGTGCTGAGTGCTCATCTCGCCAAATGGGTTCATCCCGTCAGTACACTCTGCAAGTCTCAAATTTCTAGGGTCCTTGCTGAAATATGTCGGGACCCGGTGTTAGCGTATGCAAGTCCAGTTAAGACATAGTCATATGGAGAGCCGAGAACCGCACCCACTTGTCTAAGCAGACAAGGCCAAGCACTGAACATTCTCGGAAAGCATCGTACGTGAGGGGAATCCCATCCAGGCCGGATGATCAACTGTGATGGGTCCTCATCGTCCGCACACAAGACTAATGATATGGGTGGTGAACCCCCATATTCAAAGACAAGTCGCCTCAACCATACTATCGACTATCTCGAAACTCTTACATAGACTTACTCCAGCCCGATCACTTAGTCGGGGTCTAGGGCGGGCTCGATCATACCACAAAGTGTGCACGAGACAGAGTCTCGGACAATCGCATCGCGATGCCCCAAGCTGCGCACATCTAAGGGCCACTTGGTGTATGAAGGACCGCCAGCCAGAACACAACTAAGATCTCGAAAACCCATACAAAGACATGCATGTTATAAACATACACGCAGCACACATGCCTTGTATGAACAGCAGGTACCATTGCAATCCTCTACAAAGTGTACATTTTATTTATAACTCTTATAGAGTACACACAGAGATCACATACATGTGATCCAACATTACAACATAAAGCGGAAGCAAATTATGTCTGAGTACAGAAAAGTTTAACAAATTGGCTTAAGAAGCCTTATTCAAACATAAAGCCCTCCACGAGGGAACCAGTCTGCAGACTGGGACTAGACTAGTTTAACTTCAGTCGTCCAGCTCGATGAAGAAGCCACCTTCGGGGTCAGTGGCATCATCTAAAACATAGATTAAGAAAACGTGAGTACAAAGTCGTACTCAGCAAGACTTACATAGGAGCTATCCTACTCATGCACATGTGTCAAGGTAAAAGGAAGTGGGGTTCACTTGAAGAAATGCCAGCTTTGACTTGGCTAATCCTGAACTACGAGTACCAGACTTTGAGGTAAGAAGCGTACACGAGTCAACTACTTTCTCCAACCAATACACCACTATGGTGCCTTCCTCGACTTCCCCACGAGAAAGCACGCCATAGCACTCACACTTATCTTGGTGTATTTTAGAAGTCTCCGGTTCAAGTTATCTAATAATCAAGCTAAGCTTTCCAAGTAGTCCATAACCGCGGACGCGGCTATTCGAATAGTTTTGTTAACCTTGCAAGGGTGTACCGCTACACGCACATGACCATCATTTACCGCCTTTGATCTTGACACCATTCAAGGGGTGCCAGCGAGGATGCTCACCACAACTGTTACCTCATAGCCTATCTAGTCCAAGAAAGCCGCCTACTTGGGTGGGCTACCACTATCGTGAACCCGGCCGGTTTACCGAAGTGGACCCAAGCGATATGTGCGTGGTGCATAAGCCGGTCTCGGGTGAGCCGTTCTCTCACTTAGCATCCAGGCCACAAGCCTACCAGAACTCCGAACTACTGCGACATCTGGACATCGAAAGGGATGAGTTAATAGGTTGAGAGGGGTCAGTGAGCCCAATGTGTGGTTGTACTCTTCATCTTGGATCACCACACAAGAACTCGGACTTAGGGCGGTGTTCAACGAGACAACCCACCGTGTACTCCTACACAGCCTCTCATCGTTCACCTTGTATTAGGTCGATTCACCAACACTTTTCTACCATCATCCACATGATCACTACCATCCCGACTCACATCACAGTAACAACATGGTATCATACTAAGCATGCAATAAGCAGTAACATTGCAGGGGCCACATGATATCAAACAACTCCTCCAGTTGCTAGGATTGTGGTTTGCTTACTACTGGGACAAAAGATAGGTCATGCAAAGGAATGGGTTCATCTAAGCGGTAGAATCGTAACATGGTGATCATCCTATACAATGCATAAGCGAGACATGAGAGGGAAGTGGGATTTTATCGACATGATCAATGGGGTTTTGCTTGCCTTGCTGACGAGGTTCGGTTTCTGGATCTTCAGCGAAGGGGGTGACCTCTTGCTCCGGTTCCACCTCTACTCGACAAACAAAGCACGAAGTAGCAATCAATATGAATGCAATGCTCAAGCACATGATTGAATGTTAATGCTTGAAGTACAAGTTTTGATGTGTGAGGCAATTCCATTTAAGTGGAATATATTGCATTTAAAATGCAAATTCAAACTCCACATTTGAATTCAACATTAACCAAGTTATATGTGATATAGTTTGATCATTTTGAATTACCTTCAAATGTGTATGATATGCCTCTGGTATGTAAGTGAAATGTAGCATGTTTCCATGGTTCAAGTTGCAAAAATATTTGAATTGAATTTGATTTAATTCCATTTAAATCAAATAGCAAATGCTACTGATCACATTTTAAATTCAACTCAAACAGAGTTGAAAGTTGCATATTTGGAAAGATAATGTTCTCCTGATCATTTTTCATATATTATTTGTCCAATTTGGAGTTAATATGAATTTTCTATGAATTTCCAAAGTTTGGGGTATTTTCTGGAATTTCTAGAATTCTTTTTAATTAGAAAAGCTTTTATTGCGCCAGCACTGCATCAGCATGACGTAGGGGGTTTTGACCCCGGTCAAACTGACCAGTGGGCCAGGGCTGTCAGCCTCTCTGGGATAAATCCCTGTTAATTTAAATTAACAGAGAGATTAGAGGGGTTCTGGGCCCACCTGTAAGTGACTCTGGGGGTCATTAGGGGTTGGATTAGGCTCAGGGTTAGGCTAACCCACCGGCGGCTAAACGCCGGCGGCCTGGCCACGGCGGCGCTGCGCGGATCTGCTGTTCCCGTGGTCCAAACGAAGCGCCGAGACCACGGGAGCGAAGCCCGTGCTCTCGCACGTCTCCTGGTGCACGCCAGCGTCCAAAACGACGACCCCAGCGACGGCGGTGACCTCGCCGGCGGCAACAGAAACACGGGAAGGAGGCAATCGTCGCCACGGTGCTCCAAAACCAGCAATCTTGAGCTCGTTCGACGCGTTAGACCACAGGGAAGACGTCGGACATGCTCTTGGGTACGTGTGCTTCACGGATGCTCGCCGACGACGACCGCGGCGGTGAGGTACCTCGGCTTCCATGGCGGTGCTAGCTACGAGACGGAATCCGAGGCAAAAATATGGGGCTTTGGAGCGCCTTCTCACCAGGAGCTTGATGGAGTCGATGAAGATCTCGGGGAGGACGTGCTGGCGACGGATTCAACGGCGAGCTCCCGTGGCTCCGACGAGATGGCGACGGCGATACCGGTGGCTTCAGGGGCTCCGGCTTCGATTCCTTTTTCACGATGATGAAGACGACGGTGGGGAGCTCGATGGACAAAGTGGGGAAGCTCTTCGTCGTCGTTGGCCACGGTCTCGCACTACGGTGGCCGGCGGCGATCTCTCGGGGCGGTTTGGAAACGAAGAAGAGAGAGGAGGAGAGCGAACGCGAGGAGAGGGGAAAGGTGCAGGCAACCGTCGCGCGTCTCCTGGCGAGGAGATGAGGTCCAGGGGGGGCTGGAAGCCTCTCGGCGTCGAGGTGGCGCCCGGTGCTTGCTCTGCCTCCACCGAGCTGCTTGGCTCGGCGGGGAGGTACAAGACAAGGCGCCCCCGGGTGGGCTGGGCCGGCCAAGGCGAGTTGGGCCTCGCCTGTGGGCAACAGGTAGGTTTTTCTTTTTCCCTCTGTTTAATCTTTCCTTTCTTTTTCTGTAATTTGTTTTGGCTCTGATAAAAATACCAAACCATTTTATTAAATGCTGAAAACTTTTACATGGCCTCATAATAATATAGACTAGCCACTCATAAACTTTCAACATTTTTAAAATTCAAATGATTTGAATTTTAAATCAAAAAGGGGTATTTCTTTAATTCCAAGGTACTGTTTGAATATTTGAGAAATCTATGAGCATGGGGTGGGTCCCACATCACTTGATATGTGATCACACTCATTTATAAGACTTTTCAAAACTCTAACATGAATTTTTGGAAAATATTTTTATCTGGCCTTTTGAATTAATTCATCTAGGGGGTGTTCCTTCTCCCATTTTGATTTTGAATTTGATTTCCAAGATTTCTTTTTGAAATTTTGACATGATGCAAAGGTACTAGCTAACCCTAGCACATACGTAACAGAGGGATCTGACAACTCGCCCCCACTCAAAAGAATCTCGTCCCGAGATTCAGAAGTCTGCGGGAGGAAGGAGGGGTACTCGGCAATGAGACGGTCTTCTCTTTCCCACGTGGCTTCTCTTTCAGAGTGGTGTGACCATTGCACTTTCAGAAACCTAATCTTTTGACGACGAGTGACACGCTCTGCGGAATCAAGAATACGAACGGGGTATTCTCGATAAGAAAGGTCATCTTGGAGATCAAGCGTTTCATGGTCGACTTCGCGGATGGGGTCCTTGAAGCAACGCCTGAGTTGGGATACATGGAATACATCGTGTACTCGGGAAAGGTGCGGAGGTAGTTCAAGTTGGTAGGCAACTTCTCCACGTTTAGCAATAATGCGGAAAGGTCCGATGTAACGTGGGGCCAACTTGCCTTTGATACCGAAACGTTGGGTTCCCTTCAGAGGAGTAACCCGAAGGTAAGCCTTCTCATCCAGATTGTAGCTTTCTTGCCTATGATGGCGATCATAGTAGCTTTTCTGACGAGACTGGGCTGCTTTCAATTGATCACGAACAATGCGAACTTGCTCTTCTGCTTCCTTGATCATGTCCGGTCCAAAGAATTGTCTTTCACCGGTTTCAGACCAGTTTAGTGGTGTTCGACATCGTCGTCCATACAAGAGTTCAAAAGGAGCCATGTTCAGACTAGATTGAAAACTATTGTTATAAGCAAATTCGGCAAATGGAAGAGAATTCTCCCAATTCTTTCCGAATGAGATAACACAAGCTCTGAGCATGTCTTCAAGAATTTGGTTAACCCTTTCGACTTGACCGCTAGACTGAGGATGGAAAGCTGTACTAAAGGAGAGATGAGTTCCCATAGCACGTTGGAAGCTTCCCCAAAATCTAGAGGTGAAAAGGCTACCGCGATCAGAATTGATTTCCAACGGAACACCGTGAAGTGATACAATTCTCGAGATGTACAAGTCCGCTAACTGACTAGCAGTTATAGACTCGCGAACCGGAAGGAAGTGAGCAACTTTGGAAAACCTATCTATGACAACGAAGATGGCATTGTTTCCTTTCTGGGTTCTTGGAAAGCCGGTGATGAAGTCCATACCGACTTTGTCCCATTTCCACTCAGGAATGGACAAAGGTTGAAGTATACCAGCAGGTCTTTGATGTTCTGCTTTCATGCGACGACAAACATCACATTCGGCGACAAATTGAGCAATGTCTCTCTTCATCCTAGTCCACCAAAATCTCTGGCGTAGATCTCGGTACATTTTTGTGCTACCGGGATGAATTGAGAGGGGTCTGTCATGGGCTTCTTTGAGGATGAGTTGCCTTAGTTCCTTATTCTTAGGTACTACCAAACGATTTCCAAAGAAAACCGTTCCCTTGCTATCTGTGGAGAAACATTTAGCAACTCCGCTAGCAATGTTCTCCTTGATCCGGCGAACACCTCGTGCACGCCTTTGGGCAACTATAATTTGATCCTCAAGAGTTCGTTTCGCCACCAAGGTAGTAAGATAGCCATGAGGAACAATCACAAGATTGAGTTTGCGAAAATTCTCATGAAGAAGTGGTTGATACTGCTGTAACATGAGGTTGTTACAGTACGACTTACGACTTAGTGCATCAGCCATGACATTGGCTTTGCCTGGGGTGTAAGAAATTGCTACGTCGTAATCTTTTATCAACTCAATCCAGCGTCTTTGCCTGATATTAAGATCTGGCTGGGTGAAAATATATTTTAGGCTTTGGTGGTCAGAATAAATCACACAACGATTACCAAGGAGGTAATGTTGCCAAGTTGTTAGGGCATGAACTACGGCAGCGAGTTCAAGGTCATGGGTAGGATAGTTCTCTTCATGTGGCCGCAACTGGCGTGAAGCATAAGCTACCACATGTCGATCTTGCAGAAGTATGCATCCTAACCCTTGCCGTGATGCGTCACAATAGATCTCGAAATCCCTTTTGGTGTCTGGAGGTGCAAGTACGGGTGCGGAAGTCAATCTCCTTTTTAGCTCTTGAAAGCTTTCCTTGCACTTGGGAGTCCATAAGAATTTCTTATCTTTCTTGAGGAGTTCAGTTAGAGGCTTTGCAACTTTAGAAAAGTTCTCGATGAAGCGACGGCAATAGCTGGCTAGGCCAAGAAAACTTCTAACTTGCTTAACCGATTCAGGTGGAGTCCAGTCAAGGACGGCCTGAACTCTCTCGGGATTCACAGCAATGCCTTTTGCAGAAATCACGTGGCCTAAATAGGTCACTTCTGGTAGCCAAAATTCACACTTGGAGAATTTAGCGTACAGGCGATGCTCTCTAAGTTTCATCAATACCAGCCTTAAGTGTTTGGCATGATCTTCTTCGTTCTTCGAGTAGATGAGAATATCATCGAGATAAACCACAACAAATTTATCTAGGTACTCCATGAAGATCGAATTCATCAAGCGTGAGAATGTGGCGGGGGCATTGGTCAAACCAAAGGACATGACGGTGTACTCGTAAAGACCATAACGAGTAGTAAAAGCCGTTTTGGGAATGTCCTCGTTTCGGAGTCGGATCTGATGATAACCTAATCTCAAATCCATCTTGGAGAAGACGGAGGATCCTGCAAGTTGATCATAAAGATCATTGATCCTGGGTAGTGGGTATTTGTTCTTTATCGTCGCTAAATTTAGCGGGCGATAATCTACGCACATCCTTTCTGTTCCATCTTTCTTCTTTACGAACAGAACGGGGCAACCCCATGGCGATGAGCTAGGGCGGATGAAGCCTTTTGCCAACGAAGCATCAAGTTGGGTTTTTAGCTCAGCTAACTCATGTGGGGCCATTTTATATGGGCGTTTGGAAATTGGTGCGGTTCCTGGAACAAGATCCACTATAAATTCTACACATCTGTCGGGTGGCATGCCCGGCAGCTCTTCAGGAAAGACATCCGGGAAGTCACGAACCACCGGAATATCTTCAAGTTCGGGAAGGGGAAGTACATTCAAGGAATGCACTTGGTTTCTTGTTCTGGGTGAGATATAGTTGATGGTTTTGCCCGAAGGGTGGGTGAGTTTCACGGATTTGCCTTTGCAATCCAGATAGGCGTTCTGTCTTGATAGCCAATCCATGCCAAGGATGACATCAATGTCTGAAGACTTGAGGGCTATGAGTGAAGCAAGGAATACTAAACCCTCAATTGCAATTTGATTACCATGGCTCACTCTATTAGTTTGCCATCTTGACCCTTGAGTTTGAATAACCATTGGGGTGGACAATTCAACAAAGGGTAACTCATGACGAAGTGCATAACTTTCCGACATGAATGAATGAGATGCTCCTGGGTCGAAAAGAACGGAAGTAGGAACATAATTGACTGGGAGCGTACCAAGAATGACGTCAGTGGTGTCGTCAGTCTCTTCGGCGGCAATCTGGTTCAGACGTCCACGAGTGGCGGGAGGAGCGGGTTTGGCGGTGTAGACCTTCTGGGGTGGCTTGCCACGACCATTGTTGTTGTTGTTGTTGCCTCCGGCACGGGGTGGAACATTCTGGTGTTGGAGCTGGTTCTGGGGACACTCGCGAGAATAGTGGCCTGCCTGACCACACTTGTAACAAGCTCCGAAAACAGTGCGTGGAGCTGGGTGGTTTGGTGGAGCTGGGTGGAACTGGGTGGGTGGACGAGGCGCCACATAGGATGGCCTCGGTGGGTTGTTCTGGCGGAACATGCTATTTGGAATCCAGTTTAGGTTCTCACATTCTGCGTTCTGTTGGGAGTTTTCCATCCCACCCATGCAGTTCTATTCAATATCAGTGTGTCGTAGTTCAGATTTTTGTATCTTACCGCCCAGGTTGTTACCTTCACCCATGACCGCATCTTCACCATGTTTGGACCATCAAGTGTATCCCTCCATGAACCTCGAACGGAATAAGTGATCTTGCATTGTGTCAATATGATGTAATATATTGTTGACACAAGTTCCGCATGCACATTGTATTATCCGGGCATTCCTCTTCACCATTTCTTTCTCAGCAGCTAAAATGAACCCACTCATGCCCGCAATATATCTACTGCTGGTTCGGCTCCCTGACATCCAAGATCTCTCCATATGCACACACGAAGGGGTTATTCGAAATGCAACATGTATGTCCGAAGATGGACATATAATTCATAGTCTATTGTCCAAGTATATGCATAATTTATGGAAAACATGTAGATAACTACTCCATGTCTTTAAATGTGTGATATGGGGTATAATTAAAGACCAATACATTGAACACGGATAGTTCCGAATCGAATACCTGAATTATTTAGCCGGTCGACGTCCTCAACCACACAGCTTGCAGGAACGTAGTGTGGGCATGCCCAAGCGAAGGCGAGTCGGATACAAAGAAGGGATGATCGAGAAAATCGTATCCACTCAACGACAGGAGACGCAAACGTCGGCGCTTCCAACCAAAAAATGAACTCCTCAAATCACGCCGGCTGGCAATGTCGTCGACCGAGGAATGAGATCATCCAATCACGCCAGCTGGCAATGCCGCCGACCTAAGAATGAGCTCATATGCCGCCTGGGACCCAGAATAGAACGCCCTACCCTGCCGACGACTAAGGATTGAGTTCTTTTTCCGCTGCCAGATAGCAAGGTCAGTGCTATCAAGTAGTCTCAAATATTCCCCATGCACCTTCCACAAGCCCACAACCCTTATGTGTTGGACAGTGGGGTTATACAACGCACACGGTTATTAATTTTTAAGTGTGTGGGTACGGGCACACGTAAGCTACAGGAAAACCGTGTGCGATTCCGAACAGGGTGCCATATAAGTACTTGCGATTTCTTCGACTGTTATCTCATCCACATTTCCCCCAAATTCCTAGAGTGCCGGTGCGTGTCTGCGGCGATGAATTTCAATCGGACGAGGGATCCAGATGCTCTAGCGGAGATCTCGAGCGCAATGGGCGTCGTCGCCAGGACGGTCAGTGGCAAGCAATTGCCTAAGGTAGTCAAAAGGGTTGTGTACTACGGTTCGGAATCGCTGGTCAGGTGAAAAATTCGATCTAGATCTACATTTTCATTTCTCCAAACTCTCTCAATCCTCCTTCCTGAAAGGATCCACATTTAGGAAATCAATCAACCGCCGGGTTTCAGATTTCCGCCACAAGATTTTAACCCGTCGTTTGGTTCCACTGAGAAGTACTGAAATGTTAGTTGTGTCCACGGGCACACTCCCACTCGACCGATATGCAGGGATGGATTCGACATAGCTGGAATACGGTTTCTAAGTTGCCCCTTAGAGGTTAGTGCCAATATTAGTACAGTTAACGTCCTTTGCTCCACTGGCTTGATGGCGCATACTAATATTTATTACCATTATTTCGCAGGGAAATGGACCTTGTGCTTTTTTCAACTGGTTTGACGATGATTCAGAGGGCAGGGCTAGGAGTGTTATCACCAAGCTTGCAGAAGATAACGGGGAGTTGAATAATAAAGTTGTTGATATGGAGTGTACAATTACTAGGCTGAAGCTAGAGAGAATCAAGCACAGGCAGCAGATGAAAGCAAGAGACAAGTATGAAGTAGCATGTGTAGTTGCAGTTCCGGCATTGACCATCTTCTATGCGATTTTTGCAATGATGATTAGGGGATTTGTTTGAATGCATTTTTGGTTGAATGATGTGTCGATGTCATAAATTTGCTAGTTATGCATTCATGTACTTGTAATTTAGTTTCAGATTTTGTACATTGTTCTGCATATATAAATATATATAAATAAATAAGTAAAAAAATAAATATACAGCCGGTCTATTCTGCTAATATTAGCAGAATAACTATTCTGCCAACACTTCCGTACTGCAATAGAAAACTATGCGTACTGCTTCTGTATACCGTTACGAACCGCATTCGAGGTAATGGAGAACTGCATCAACGGTGTAGCGTTTCCGACTAGTTTTGATTGTTTCGTTAGTTGATTTTGCGCCCACGATGATCCGCGATGATGTATTGTGTGCTAAAACACGAAAGTTCGCGAAAAAATCAGCGGAATCGATGTAGGTAGCGGAATTGTCTCGGCTCTTCGTCCCGAGCAGTGCCCTTCCATCGTTTTCGCGGAGATCACGCTCAATTACGTCGCAAATTCATTGTGTTTGTAAGATCGCGAATCTGTTTGTGTTAATCCGCAACGAATTGAGTTGCTAATTCGTTTAATTTGTTGGTTATTTTGGTGATTTTTTGCACGTGGGCGAAGAACTCTGCCTCTCGGTCGCGCGATGCGTTCGACTTTGATGCGTGATTGCTTGTTGTGATGGAGTGCATTTCTAATGTTGGCGTTTTTGTTGCGCGAATTGCGGAGGGGAACTAGGAATATTGAGTTGTTAGTTATCAATTTTGTTTTTGACTGGGCACGCACAACCA
Source organism: Bromus sterilis (assembly GCA_950022295.1). Lineage (NCBI taxonomy): Eukaryota > Viridiplantae > Streptophyta > Magnoliopsida > Poales > Poaceae > Bromus > Bromus sterilis. The sequence goes on from OX465600.1 coordinate 217,492,696, forward strand.
GATGCAATTATTTGCCATACGAGCTGCATTTGATCACTGTCCAGCACTGCATCTGACCATATCTCCGAACTGCATTATTTTTTGATTTTGCATCTTTTTTTTCTTGGCGTTAGTTGTGTTTATATACGGATGGGTCCATTGCCACCCGTCATATCTTATCCACGGCGGCTAGTAGATAGTCCCCTCCCCTCCCCCCACCCAACCCTCGTCTTCCCATCAGATCCGTGTTCTTCCCCCCAACCATATCCTTTTCCCCTAGCAAAATGGATTGCTCGTGTGGCTTCTTGGCAAGGATGGAGCCCATGCTGGAGACCTGCGTGTTCTCTGAAGGTTTGGTTCTGAATCACAAGCAGCGGCACAGTGCTCTCTGTTCCCTTCTGTACTCACCATTTATTGGATTCCGGGCTCCCTTCGTCCACCAAATGACCCACGTCGATGTCAATGATTCATGGGTATGTATTTTTTACTCATATCTTTTTTCCTTTGTTTTGTTGTGTGTATTTATCTGTAGCTTAATATTTGTAGCAGGATTCAGTTTTTTGTAGAAACATTTGTTTTCAGCTGCACTAGTGAACTGCTTTCCCATAGATTCATCTGTATGTATTTCCCATATAATTTTGTCTTTCTGTTTGTGTGCAGTTCAGTCCCATCTGATTAATGTAGTAATATTAGTTTTTGAAGAAACGAATTTTTGCAGCAGAAGTAGTGAACTGCTTTCATATAGATCTTTATATTATGAAGATTGCAGCAGAATTTAGTTTCTGCAGAAGCATTTTTAATATATTTTTGTTAGTTTAAGTGAACTTCTTTCATATAAAGAGTTTTATTATGAAGATTGTGAACAACAATAGCTGTTGAATATTTTCCTTTTGTTACACTCTTTTTATATTCTTGAAGAAACATTTTTCTCAGCAGCACTAGTGAACTGCTTTCATATATATCTTTCAGCAGAATTATATTCTTGAAGAGTTTTATTATGAAGATTGTAAACAACAACAGCTGTTGAATATTTCTTGTGTTATACTCTATTTATAATTTTTAATTATTGTTTTGCAGAAATTCCCTTCTGGTCTAGTTAGAGTTACAGAAAGTTGTGTTAATCTGGTCTTTGTTAGCAAGAATGGTTATCATAATGTCGACGTCATGTACTCTGTCGGCTCTGATGATTGTCTGGTTCTCAAAGATGGCTGGAAAGAATTGGTGGAGGAATCTGGTCTTCAGGTTGGGGATGTTGTCATGGCTATGTTTTATAGGCATGCAAATTGTTTGGAAATCAAGTTGAATTTGCTTTAGATCAGTTCTGTTTTATTTTAGCAGCTGCATGAAAACATTTCGTTGTAATAATGTGCAATACTGTGTGGCATCTAGTTTTATATTTTTTTAAACAGTGTGTTATCATGTAAGTTTGAATGGCGAACAATCTTTTTGTGTCCTTTTTTTGTTTGAAAAGGCAGTGAAACATTATATTAATATTGTCCACTTTTCGCTGAGAATGGCATGTGTTTCTACTTCATATGTTACCTTCTTTTTCAACAAGATTTATAAGAGAACTGCTTTCAGAGAGAGTTTTTATGCATAAGATAGTAGACTAGAGTAGAAGTGAACAAGAGTAGAAGTGAACAGCAGTTGAAGAGATATACAGAATGGAAGCACCCACATAGCTTCATTTTTCCAAGCAGACCACACACGGAACTACAGTTCTAATAAAAGAGGACTGCATCAACCTTTGTATGTGAACCACTTCGATAACACATTCAGAACTGCAAATTGTTCATATATACAAACCAAGGGGTTTCTGTGCTCATAACAAGCAAAGTGCATCATCAATCAAACCTAAACAACACAAGCAAATATTGTTCCAAAGCAAACTACAACGAAAGCAAACTTTTCTTGACCTATGCAGAAGGAAATAACTCGAGCACTCGTGACATGAACCCCTTTGGTTTACTAGCATATGGACTGCATCATCAGTTCCACTCGGCCCAGCTGGAGTTGGAAGGTGATCCTGCGCTCTGCTTGCCCCAGCTCCCCTTGCCCCAGGATCCCCTAGGGCGCTTCGTGGTCTGCTCCTTTATAGCGCGGGTGAGGACATTCTACACTATTTCGATGCGGTTCCATATCTCGAATGCAGTGTAGGCGTCCTTCGCAACATACTCAATGTGCTTCTTGGTGAGAATGTGAGCCCACTGGTTGTGCTCTTGGTTTGTCATCTTGGTCTTCATGTCTGCGCAGTAGTCGTCGATGATGGCGGCTGACACATTGCCAAGTGAGTCCATGTCCTTCATTCCTTCAGGAACCCTCCAGTTCTCCTGAATGTCGGTGAAGTTGGATACGTACAGGTCGCTCTGCGAAAGCTTTGCTTTGTCCTGGTCTATGCAGAAACCAGCGAACTCGTACCTACGTGGACCACAAGTTATTCATTAGCGAACTACATACAAACGGCAAACAGAACTGCATACAGATGTCAAGGAGATATCCACAGGCCTGCAACTATGTATTACCCCAATAGAAAAGAAGTGCTTAGTTTGAGTTGGCGAGGAACTTGTCGAAGGCGACGCATCTCTTTCCCATAGCAGCGCATACCTGGAAAAGCAGCACCATGTGATCCTTGCCTATTGAGAGCTGAATCAGCGCGGCGTGCCTCCTGTCAGGTGTGTACTCGATGTCGATGCCAACGATCTTCTCGCGGCGGCCCTGCAGAGCTTCCTTGTAGTCGTCGACGTACCTCTCCACGGTGCTCACGTCGTTGGTGTAGACCACTGTGAGCACTATCTTCCCGTGCGCCTGGACATCGTTGAAGATCTTGGTGAACGTCATGGCTGGAAAGAGGAGGAATAGTGGGAGGGAAGCATAGTAGTTTGTGAACAATCAAGCGTGGGAGCGCGGAATTTAAAGGGGAGCAACAGCAACATCTGCCTAGCCCACGTTCTTCTTCTCCAACCGGCACGGGGAGGGGGGCGATCGTGGTTGCGCCCGTTGGGATCGTGGTGATCGTGGCCTTAGTGCTTACTTGAACCATGCGGATAGAGGAGCAGGGCGCGCGGCATTTCGATTGCGTCTGGAGATCGTGCCCCGTATTTTTCGGGGGCGGCTCTTAACGAAGAAACTGAAGAGATTGCAGGCGAACCGCACCACTTTTCGTAACCGAACTTCATCATCAAAATAGATCAAGCCGTTGTTGGTTTCTGTATATGACTTGTGGGCCGATAAGGTAGAATTTTTTATTTTTGTATAATGCGTGTCGCTGAATCATGGGCCCGGAGGGAGTCATTAACCCCCCCCCCCCTGCCTCCTCTACTTCTCTCCATCCCCTCCTCATTCTCCCCCTCGCCCCCCGCAGGGAAAAAAACCCCCTCGTTCTCGCCGCGGAGAGGGACGACGCTCGCAGCCGCCGCCGTCTGCTGCGTCGTTGCCCTGCTGTTTCGCCGCTCGTCACAGCGTCCCATGGTTAGTCCCTACCGTCTATTGGCTGCATAGCTATTCTCTCCTCTCCGTCGATTTCGTCGCTGGAAATCTTCATCGGCGTCCCCTATTTGTTTCTAGGGTTAGTTTGTTGGAGCGACAAGCTTCCTTTGCTTTTTTAACTATCGTTTTCCAGGCTCGAATCGCAACATGCGTTTGTTTTAAGAGAAGGTTGTGGTATTAGCGGCCTTGAAATCCTAGCAATGTCCACCTAGGGTTTTTTTGTCTGTATGTGGTCAGGTTTGTTTTTCTAGGGTTTGATTATTATCTGTTGTTGTTTACAGATTTAGCATAGCTTCTCCTACTAGAAGAAGTCCAAGGTTCTATATTTTTTTGTCACTCCGCTTCAGGATGATTCTTTTATCTTTTTGTTTTTTGGTAATCTTATGCAGATAATACAGGTTCTTCATCACCCATTGATATCTCACCAATCATCACGGTTGCCCCATCTGGTAATTTACAATGTCTCCTTGCCCCTGTCGCCATAAGGTTGTTAGGAAAATCGCACCTCATGTCAACTTTTTGCTCACCAGGAAGAAATGATAAAATCTTATAGCACCTTCCTTTTGTTATGGGAGAACTGCATGTATTTTTATTTCTCTCGTATATCAAAGTGCTCTGCATTTTTATATTTTGTTTGTTAATAGCTCGTTTTTCGGTATGCAATAGTGCACTGCATTATATATTTTACTTACAAACCTACATGTTTACACAAGTTTGTGAAATTGATATGAACTGCAGCTAGTTAATTGTTTTAAATTTCTTGTCTTGGAATGAACTGCATTAAGTTTTTAATGTTTTATTTTCTCTACTTGTAATAGTGCACTTCATTTTTTTTATATGCTAATGAACTGCATCAAGTTATTGTGTCTCCATAAATCTCTTATATTTTTTTGGTAAAAGTGCATTGCATTTTTGTACATTGCCTTTTGCCATATATGTGTGGCCCAATTTATATGAGCTGTATTTAGTTTAGTTTTTCCTCTCACACACATACTTTCTTCTACCTAAAGTTGTATGTCCTGGTGGGTCTGGTGGTGGGGGTGTTAACTATTTGATTACCCGTTATTTCTCAGCCGATGTTGTCGGGGACGGGACATCCGGTCTACCTGAAATTAGAGAAACTCAGTCGCAATCTGTTGATGGCACAGAACCAGTTACTCAGGATTGGATGGTGCCCAATCAGATTGCAGCCGACAATGAGAGGAAAAGGCAGGAAGCGATTGCGCTTGCTAATCGTTTTGAGAAGGAGCACAAGGCGAAGCAGATGAGAAGGCGAAGCGAGTAATGTTTGATGAGGGCAAGGAGATAGGAAGGAGGATTGCAGACTCAAATAAGTCTGCTAAGTTTGCCCCTTCAAAGAATATTGTGAAGAGAAAACTCAACACTGTTGCAGATGAAGGCTTAATCTCTCCACGGCGCAGCCCCCGGGTTGATTACTCAAAGAGGCCCAATTATGCCGAGGTTGATGTGGATCGTGTTCAAAGAAAGCGGCCAAGTGCTGACGATTACTCTGGTGTTGATTTTGGTGGCCCATCCAAGTGTGCACGCGGAAAGGCAGCTGCAGAAATGCTTGACAACGACTCTGGTGAGGAGGATTCCGACGGGGAGGATATTGATGCTACGAAGGTATCTTGTTGTTGTCACTCTTTTGTTGTTGTTTTTATTCCTTCTTTTAAGTTGTCTCCTTTCCGCACGAGCCACTGATGTGAACTGCATTAGCTTTTGAGTTGTTTCAGCGTGAGTCTTATGAGTCGTACTATATGCGCGCAGAGCACTGCATTTGTATAAATGAAACCTAGCAGTTTTACACTGCATTGTTTTAATGTACTATATATACAGCGCACCGCATTTTTGTATATGAGTTTGTTTAAGGGGAGATTGGGGGGTTGGGGGGACCCCCCCCCCATATTTGGTTTAACAAAAAATAGAATTTTAAACGTGAAGACGAGATCCCACTAACACACACTTACCTGCGCTCATTTTTTCAATTATTTTTTTGATCTAAGTGCACTGCACTATTTTTTTACATGTTGTGAACCGCATTGTAGAAATGGAGGCTAAGTTTACTATATCTAGATCATTGATTTTTTTATAACTGCATTACATACTTTTTTTCCATATCAGCTTATGTATGAAGAAGAGACCTGCATTTTAATATCACATTCTCATATCATCTTGTTTTATACAGAAGAGAACTACATTTTTTAACAACTCACTACCAACTCATTTTCTTTGTTACATAAGAGAACTGCATTCTCAAGATAACATTCAGATGCTAATGTGAATTGCATCTTTATTTCTTTTTTTGTAGATTGCCAAGAGTACCAAAAGGAAGAAGTCTGAAGATGATGCTAACGGGGAATGGATATTCAACAAGATTGTTCAGCTGTCTATTCCAAATGTATGTAAAGACATTGATTTGTTGAAGGAGCCGCACAGAATTTTGGTTCAGCTAGCAGGTTTCGGCATTGTTTTCAATCTGAAAGTGAAGAAGAACGTGTCTCGTGTGCTTATGTGCAAGTTGATGGGAAAGATCAACCCTGAGATGATGAAACTGGATTGTGGGTCAAATAAGGTTCTGGAAATCAATCGTGAGGCTGTTCATCACATTTTTGAGTTCCCTATGGGTACTCGCACCGCTCCCAGGCCTGCCGAAAGCGTCCAGGATGATTCTCAGGCTACTCTGAAGGACGAGCTTGGTTTTAACCGCTCTCGTAGCATAGACGTGAAAGACTTGCTTAGACTACTCGGCAACTTGGTTAACGACCCTGCGAAGGTTGATATGTCTATGAAGGTTTTCTTTATCATTGTTTTTCAGAGTTTTCTTTTCCCCAGCCCTGCAACTCGGTTGTCCAAGGTAGCTGCCATGGTTGAAAACCTGAACTTTGATTCCATGGCTCAGATGGACTTTTGGCAGCTACTTGTTGATGAGCTGCAGGCTGCAGTGTACAAGTGGAATTCTGAAGGGAGCAAGGAGAACTATGCCGAGGGCTGCACAAGCGTGCCCTGTTCATGTACCTCGATTCCTTGAATCTTCGCAATGTATCTGTTATGCATACACGCACGCCACGTGCTAAAATTTTGTCCCATCAGGAGTTGAAGAAGATTCACAACGCTGACATAATTGTAAGGGGAAAGATCCATCTGGATACTTACAAGTTTGGCAAGTTGCCTGTATGTTCACAATTTTCAGTTTCTTTATTTCTTTTCATTATCTCCTTTTTTGTTTTTTTACATGCTAAATGTGAACCTCTTACCTTCTTACATGTGCACTGCTTTCTTTTTTTTGTTTATTTTTTCTTCAGTGGAAGGCGATAGGGGACATTGTGTACAAGCGGACTGCAGCCGCTGAACTGCATCCAAGCTTTTGTGAGCCTCTTGCTAGGGGTACTCCCATCCGGCGGGTTGATGATGTTTCTAGGGGTTCTCCACTTAGGCGGATTCATGGCACTGCTAGGGGGTCTGCTGGAGGTTCTCACGGCGAGGCTCATGATGACCGCAATATTTTCGTCCAGGTGGACGAGCTTCCTGACAGGGTTATTAATTTAACTTCTGATCTCCCAACATCTGGCGCTAGGATGAGGAATATTGCTGGACTGTTTACTCCTGGCAAAGGACCTTATGAAGCAGAAATCGATGCTGCTCACAACTTTTATTGTGGGCAGCTTCAATTCCTTAATTTGTCAGGTCGGCATTTGTTCTGTTCAAGCATTCCCAGGATGTCAAGTGTGCTAGGCACGAGCAGGAAGCTGAGGCACTTGTGAAGGAAATGGACAAGCGGGAAAATGTTGTTAGGGATTCCTTGTCTGATCGTGTTGTTGTTGATGTATGCTTCTTTATGTCATATGTGAACTGCTTTTGTATCAATATTTTCTTTGTTTTTAATATTCTTTTATGTCATATGCGCCATTGACATTTGTTTTTGCATGCTTTTTTATTATTGCAGTGCGGATGAGAGTCTTCTAACGCAAACGCGCGCCGCGATAATGACCCGCACGACCACCATGCTTTTGATTTAGATATCGCGTCTGATAAGCTGCAGCCCCCGTTATTGATGCTGCAAGAGACAATCCTGTCGACGAAGGTGTCATAGATAAGGTTTGAATTTTTTGTACCTTTTCTATTCTACATTTTCATTTTGTTTTAAAGTTTCTGTAGTGTCCAAATCAAAGATTCATATGTGGACTAGAAGCGGCAGTGAACTGCAATTTATTCTTTTACGTAGTGTCTGAAAACAAAGAAGTACAACTGCACAAGCAGTGGTAGTGAACTGCAGTTTATTGTTTTGCATTTTAAAAAACAAAATATTATACATGCACCAGCAGCGTCGGCGAACTCCATTTTCCTGAAAAAACATGTAACAGAGAAGGAGTAGCATTTTTTTCAGTAGTGAACTACAATAATATGTTTATAGAACTTCATTTTAAAAAAAATATTTATGTTTTTGTTTTTTGTAGGATCGCGAAACAATTGTTGAAACTCATGGGAAGGAAGCAGACGGTGGTGCCGACAAGGTTGATCAGGCTTACGTGTCCAGAGAGATGGAAGGAGACGCTGGTCTGGTGAGCACAGAGAACTGCAGTCATGTTATATATTTTTTATATTTTGACGCATGCTGCATTTTGTTTTTTTTCTCTTTTTTCTCTTAGTGAACTGCATCACCATCAATTGTTTAATGTTTTGTTTTAATTCATCAGGACCGTGGGTTAAATGATGAAATCCAAGGGGAGCACACTACAGAGGCTGACAATGTAGAAGCGAGAGAAGGAGGGGATGCCAATGTGGAGGTTGACAAGGCAGATTTCAGAGAAGTAGGCGAGGTTTCTGCCGAAGCTGACAAGGCAGAAGAAAGAGAAGGAAGGGAGGATGATGTTGCTGCTGATAATGCAGAAAGAGCTAAAGGAAGGGAGGATGGAGCGGATGCAGACAAGGCTGAAGAGAGAGAAGGATATCCTCGCGCTACAGCCGAAACTGCAGAAGAGAGCGAATGAGCTAGAGCTGTAGATGATGCTTCGGGCACAGCTGCTGGCATTGATCGTGTTGCTGCGCCATCTGTTCTGTTGTCTTGCGATAATGTGCCCGAGATTTTTCATGTTGCCCCTCGCGCCACCGAGCAACCTCAAGGCAATCTGGCTGAGACCAACCTGGATGTTCCAGTTGAGACAAGCAAAGCCGCAGCTGAGACGGTTTTGATCGGCTCTGGAGAGGAACAGCCAAGTAGTGTGCAGAACATGAGCATTCAATCATCGCTGGACGATGACAACATTGGCCTGGATAACTTGACTCTCAGCAAAGATGTCTCCGCGGAGCTGCAGGATGTGGACTCCGAAACCGAAGGTAAGTGAACTGCATTTTTTTTGTTATAGTCTGGCTAAACCGACGGTTTTTATGCTCTATCATCTGACATCAGGGTATTTCTATGTTGTTTAGATGAGGAATTACCTGTTGTCACTCCGTCCAGTATTGATCCAGTTCTTCTGAGGAAATACAACGAGTTATTTGACGCTGTTACGAGGGCTAGGAGGGATAAGAAGAAGAAGTATGTTCTTTCTTTTCGTCCTTATATCTGGTTGTTTTATTTTTATTTTTATTTTTGTAAGGTACATGCAGCTTATTACTTTTTCTGCGATTTTTCTTATATTCCTGAAGGGATTTAGTTGCATTCAAGGACGAGTTTGGTGATATTACTGTTGGTCATGTTGGCGAGTCGTTTTGGTCAAATGGAATGCTGAGCACGCGTCTTGCAAATATTGGTGTATCTATGTTAGCTGAGAGGTTCAAAGGATCACAAACTATGATTGTCCCGTACAACCTATGTGTAAGCGTTTTCATTAATTATATCACACGCCTCCCTCGCCTATGTTTATTGTGCTTATTTTCAGCGGCCACATTAACTTTCTTGGTTTTGTATTTTTGGCAGAATTCAATTTGGAACGGCGGTTCCATAAACAGGGCTTTGAAAAAGATGTTTTCTTCAAGCGCAGAGGAACGTGTGGACAAGAAAAATTTTGTATTGCATCATTTTACTATTTCCAGTCATTTTTAGATGTAGTTTCTTTTTTCCTTGTTCTCATCCGGTTTGTTGTATTCACTTTTTAATACAGATTATGTTCACAACATTTGATCCTCCTCTTGCATCAATGAAGGATGCGATTGGCCACTACTGCTTGGTTACTTTGAACCTGTCAGCAAAGCGATTTGAGTTTCTTGACTCAATGAATGGCCCTGAAAGTAATTCTGGAAGCACTGTATTAAGGAAAATGGTTAAGAACATCAAAAAGTCTGGAAAGACGGCAGCGCAAGCTTTGATGAGCCGTTGAACCCTCCCACGCTCTACGGCTTTGTGTTGAGTCATGTCAACATTCCACGGCAGGGAAACGGGTTCGCACTTGTTCTTCTATCTTTTTTCTTTTTCTATATTTTTGTGTGTATAGCGTTCTGCATTGCTTTACTGAACCCAGAAGCATTTCTCCCATTTGAGCGAACTGCATTAACAATGTGTCATTAATTGTTCCTCCTTGCTATTGGGTTTTGTTTTTTGTATAGTGAGATGCATTGCTTTACTATATTAGTATCACTTTTTCCTTTTGAGAGAACTGCATTACCACCATTGTGTTATAAGTTGTTTCTATGTTCATTTGTTCTTTTGTATATCGAGCTGAACTGCTTTACTAAATTAGTACCACATTTCCCCCTACTTTCTTTAGAACTGCATCAGCACCATTGCGTTGTTAGATGTTATCTGTTTTTTGGCTTTTCGGATAGTGAACTGCATTGGTTTTACTAGTATCAGAAGCAATTTGTTCTTGAGGGAACTACATTTATTAATGTGTTTATTTTTTTCTACAGGCATGATTGTGGATTTTTCATGGTCCAATTCATGCAGAGCTGGGATGGTGAAGTTGTTGCCAAGTTTGGCAGTGAGCACATTGGCTACATCCGGAAGGCAATGCTCTACAGTTGGCTGACATCTTCGTATTGCTGGCTGGACTTGACATCCCTTTTAATTTTTAAAGAAGGTTATTACTTTTTTTCATCCGCACAACATTTTTTATATTAAGAGAACTTCATTAGCACAGAAACGGGGGAGGCCCACTTGTTTTGTTAATTATTTTAGTATAATAAGGACTGCATGTGCATTATCATAATCATTTATATATGGACTGCATGCACGTAACAGCTTGTATCGTTTTGTACGTGAAAGTGCACTGCATTAAGTTTCATGTTTTTCTTCATAGGAAAAGTGCACTGCATTACACAATGTCTGTTAGTATGTTGCATTATGCCCTTTTTTGTTATTGAAATTCTTGATTCTTTTGCATTTTCTTTATTTTTCATTTTTTTCTCGCAGGCATGTACCAAGGTGGAATTTCATTGTTTGAAACTCAGGTCCACACACCAACCATTAACAATTATGTTATTGAAGAACCCCCTGTCAAGCATGCAAAGGAACCTGCGTGTAAGAGGACGAGGAGCGCACAATCTCCTGTGAAGCCATGAAGAATGCACCCAGTAAGAGGTCCAGGAGGGCAGTCAGCCCTCCGAACGCCAAAAGTACTGATGAGGAATTTATGACTCCGCCACCAGTTTGCAAGAGGACGAGGAGTGCAGATGTGGAACGTCCAAATGACAGTGAGGCAGTTATTCAATCCAGCAAGAGGGCTGTGCAGAAGCCATCAAAATATAGAACGTCGGTACAGAATTTGCAGCCTGCGAGATTCAGCTATCTTGTGGAAGCGAGGAAACTATTGGAACTTGTCTCGAGCCCTGCATTCAGGAAGAAACAAAGCCAGTTAGTTCCTTTTTCTTTAGTTTTCTTCTTTTCTTATAGCTGTAGCTATCTCGTTTATTTTTTGTTGTGTGCATTTATTTGCGTTCCTAACCCTATCCCCACTCATTGTGTTGTTTTTGTTGACCAGGTCCGCGCTGTTCATGTACAGGAATCCTATCGAAGTATACACTGTGTATGTTGACTACATGTTCTTAACTTTCTACAAAGCCAGTTTCATGGACTCGGAGTTCATGGACCATATCATTAGTCACTGGAAGATTGACTAGTGAATGAATGTGGTTTACCGATCTGGTGAACGCGTTCTTCTTTCCCCTTTATTTATCACGGTATTTCTCCTTCCTATTTTTTTTATTTTTCTGCTGTAGGTGAATTGCATTGCCAGCGTATAATACAAAGATGTTGCGCTTTAGGTGTGAACTGCATTGCCACTACATAATAAAAGATAGCTTGTTTGAATAATTTTATTCAAAGCTCAGGAATGTGTTTGAAGTGCATACATTTTTGCTGTTTTCGAAAATCGATGAATGTAATTCTGTAGGGGGAACTACATACATAACTTTTTTTACAGAGAAGTGTGTTTTGTTTTCATTTAGACCCAGACCGAACTGCATTAATATGATACAAAGATGTTCCGCGTTAAAGGGGTGAACTGCATTTTTCTAGTATATAATAAAAGGTAGCTTGTTTTGAATAAGTCATTCAAGCGCAGAAATATAGTGAAGTGCATAAATTTTTTGTCATTTCTAGGAACTTACTAATGTAATGATGTAGGGGGAACTGCATACATAACTCTTTTTTTTCACTTAGCCCAGACCGAACTGCATTAATATATTTTTTTGTTAATTGTTTCCTTTTTTAGCTTTTTGCCTGGTGAGCTGCATTTGTTTTGCTTACATTAGAATATCCTTTTTTATTTTCCTAGACGAACTGCATTAATGCCTTTTTTATGAATTAAGTATGTGCTTCAAATGAATGATCGCGCGAAGAGAGATGCACACGGAAACGTCGTGTTGCCCTTTGTGCACACCAAGTTCAATGTTGATGATGCAGCATGGCAGTTCAAAGCTTATGTTCGTGATGATGAGAACCTTCTTAATTGTAAATTAGTAAGTTCTCAGATTTTCTGGTTTTGAGCTCGCTGTTCTTATGTTTTTGCGTCATTTTTTTTCTAGTAATCCTGTCCCCCACTCAAACTGAGAAGCACCTTTGTGGAAAACCAATTCAGATCCTGGTACCACGGATGAAAGACGAGCACTACTCTTTATCCACGATGAACAAGCACCGTGAGACCCTCCATATCCATGACACTAGGAGATACGGCGGACCATTTGATCAAACGACGAGGTGGCATAAGTCTGACTACCCAGCGGCCGCACTGAAATGGTAAAATGTTCACTTTATTCATCTTTGTATATTTGTTTGACATGTATACGAGCCGAACGACAGTTTTTGTGACGTGTACTTGTTGCGTGCATTGTCTATGTCGTATTCAACAGATGATCAGGATGACCGCTTTGATGAACAAGGTTTACTGAGAAAAGGAATACAAGAAGAAGGAGTCGGTAGACTGGGTCGAAGTTTCAAAGAAAGCTAGCTTTTTGGGCACCCCTGCACAGGGCCCCAATGAGTGCGGCTTTTTTGTTCTGAAGATGGCTCAGTTGTAAATAGTTTGTCACTCCTTTTTATGTATGGGATCTGTTAAACCTATTCACTAGGATGTGTTCCTTTTTTGTACATCTATGTAATATAACGGAGAAATCAACTCTGTTTGACTATGTATATAATGGAGTTTCATCTAATTTTTATCTTGTCAGCGGAAACTATCCTTACATGAGTGTAAACATACGTATCCGCACTACATATTTTTATGGGAGGATGTGGGTTGGGGGGTTGGGGTGGGGACCCCCCCCCATACTTGGTTAACAGAATTAGAATATACAAATGTGGAGACCATATCCATCTCACACACACTTATTATGTATGGATATCGATATAATATATAACATTTTTTGTGAAGTGGACTGCATTGCGCAACAGAGGGCCTTCAACGGGTTATAGTGTTTATAATCAAAAAGTTTTGGAAAATATTATTTTCTTGGAACACAGAACTGCATATGTGCGCTAATCAAGAGCTCCATTTTTAATTTTTTTGGAATAAGCGAACTGCACAGGTTACATGTTGCACACTGCATTGTTCGTGGTAAGCGCACTGCAATGTACACATGAAGAAGCCCAGTCTCTACTACATGTAGAATATCATTTTTTATAACCACATTATTTACTGTTTTTTCTCCATATGAGCTTCTGCAGACAGTAGAGAACTGCATTTTTTTAACATCACACTGCCATCCCAGCTTCTACACACATAAGAGAACTGCATTTTTTATAACATCTATTATTATATTGAAACAGAATAGAACTGCATGTTTAAAATGACATTCTTATCTCATCTACATTTAATTTTTTAGAGAGAACTGCATTTTCCTCAATCGCACCAGCAGAGCATTGAATACAAAGTATATCTGTTTCTGTGCTATATATATTAAATTGGACTTCAACATTATATCTCGAAGTCTATTTTTTTGCGGTCCACTAAATTCAAGTTATCTCTATTATATGCTACATAAATGGATGAAGTTGATATACGTAAAAAGGCTACAATGTATGTGTGCTGAGCTATGTCATGTTCCTGCTGCTTCTTCTCAAAACGTGCACTGCAATTGGTTCAATGTTTGTCGCTCCATTTGTTTTCTTCTTGTTGAACGTGTTATTCCTTGTAACGCGCCCGTGCGGCTGCGATGTTTGCCAACGCTCTATTTTCTTAATGCCCTTCCCCTTCGATGTTGATGCTGGTCCTTTTCTGTCTTCGTCTTCTTCTTTTGCTTCGTCATTTCCCTCTTCAGGTTCATCAGCATTGTCTTCTTCTTCAGAGCACTCTTTGTTCTCTTCTTCATCAGCATCTTCCTCATGAACATCTTCTTCCTCATCTTCATCATCTTTTGCTTCTTCTCTCTTTGGGCAAGTTCTTGCATTATGCTTCTCTCTCTTGTTGCAGATGTTGCACAATCTTCTCTTTGTCAAATCTTCTCGTTGGTCAGCTTGGTCATATGTGGTGGCATTTTTGGCCTTGATTTTTTCTAGCCTCTGCTTGCATGTCCTCGAGTTGTGCCCCGCAATCTTATCGCATGATTTGCACATCCTCACTCCCAGTGGTCTCCCTTCGCTGTCCATCTCTGGCTCAGGCTTGTTCTTCTTTTCAGAACCTATATCCTTTGCTGCAGCTTTTTTTATTTGCTGACTTGCTCTCCTTATTTCTCCCTTTTGTGTTTGAAACAGGTGGAGGAAGAATTGTTTCATCCACAGTAAGAGCTGCACCATCAGTGTCATGTTTGTGCTCGTCTCCCTTTTCTTCACTCCGCGCATTCTTGTTTTTCTCCGCCTCTTCTTCGTTCAGCACGTCAACTTCTTCTATGAGTGCTATCATCCCATATAACGCTCTGTTGAACCCGCTATCCGACTTCACACCCATGTTTGATAGGTCCATGGTTGTTTCTACAAGTAGCCTCCTAAGGGAGAACATTGAACTTCCATCTGGAGCAGTTTTCTTGTAGTCTTTGCGGTCAAAAGTTGCATTTTGCCGCGCGTTCCGTGTGTACCTATTTAATATGTACTCCTCGGGTATCTTGTCCACCCGCAGCTGATCTAACATGCAAACGATTGATACGGTGAGGATCTCTCACTCCTCGTTGGTTACCCCAAGTGGAAGGTGAGATGTAGCGTAGCAGCAAATTTCCCTCGGTGAAGATACCAAGGTTTGTCTCCAGTAGGACTCGCAGAAATACAAGAAGGTGTCATGGCGCTTGACGTGGACCTGCACACAACAACAAATAACTTTGCTCCCAACGAGTACAGAGGAGTTGTCAATTCCTCCGGCCTTGCTGTTTACAAAGGATCAACGCAAGAGATAATGATAGTGGCAACTGAAAGTAAAGACTGAAAGTAAACTAAGGATGTAAACATTAATGTGAAGATGGACCGGGGTCCCGTAATTTTCACTAGTGATGTCTCTCTCCCAAAAGACGATAAAAGTGCTAGCGAGGTAAACAAATCACAGCTGGGCAATTGACAGAATTATGAAGGCACCACAATGCTAACTATGCTGCAAAGAAAGGAAGGGCTCAAAAGCAATGGGCAGTACGCCAAGGTAAGTAGACCGAAATCCAACTGCATCTACTACAAATCATCCACCTTGAGATATCTATCCAGAACATCTCGCTGGTATTAAGTTGCGAATCCCACCCAAAGTGTAAACTCAAAGCAACAGACAACTGCATTAAAAGAACATTGCGTAAAGTAAACAATCCTTGCACCCGCGGATACAAGCACCGTTTTTTATCCCTGGTGGCAACAGCACATCCCCTAGTCTCATGTGTCTGTCACTCAAGCTAGACATCAAGGGTCTGAACCCACAATCAAGCATAACTCTCCCTCTTGGAGTTGCAACAAACTACTTGGCCAAAGTAAAATACTGCAACGGAGAACATGCAAGAATTTACTCAAGAACAAAATATAAAAGAGAAGAACCAAACATATTACTCATCACAATCCGAACATAGTCTCATAATCCATCAGATTCCAACAAACTAAGCATAGCAACAGCAGAAATTACAGAAGTGCCTCGATCATGTGAGGCAGCTCACAAGGTCTCGAAAGTGGAAGCACAAAGAAGGGTGAGAAGTACATCACATAGCTACTTGTCACGGAACCATGGCCAAGGGGGACTACTCACGGTACATCTGGGAGGCGTCCATGGCTATGGATGGTTTCCCGGAGGGGGTTCCTCCTCCCGGCAAGGTGCCGGGGCAGCTTCTCCAAGCAGCCCGGTCTTGAAACGGCGGCGGCGGCAGTACAGAGTTCCGGTAAATGATAACAAGCATAATTTATGTGGTGACATGCCACACAACTATATAAGGACTTTTAAGTAAAGCAATCAAAGCATGCAATTCAATTCAAGTCTTAACAAGCAAGAGTCTCTATTATCATTGACACAAGCAACAAAAGAATGAAAGGTGCAAGATCTCTCGCTGTCCGTGACTCGAATGTCTCCAGATGGTGTTTGCGTGCAAGCAGGGGACTGGGAAAAAGAGAGAAAAAAGGTTTGTTGAGAACAACTATCCAGTAAAGTTTCACACTTGGTCTCCTTTGGATTCTTATCTTGACTCGTCCCCAGACCACTAGTCAGGTACAAGTCAAACTGATCCACTCCCTTTCAATATTTTGAGCACTCATGCAATGGATGAGCGTGAGCAAAAAAGTTGACACCTAAAAGGCGAAACAGAAAGAAGGTGGAGGAGGAAGACAAAAAAGGTGTGAAAGGCTCACATCAATGAGGACAATCATAGGCGAGAAAAGGCCATATGATAGGTATGATGTGAGGAGTAGGGATTGCCATTTAATGGATGCACATGTGAGCTAAAAGCTCTCCAAGGGAACTAGTGGGGGTGCATCTAACTTGCTTGCTCAAGAAGACCTAGAGCTCGTTTGAGGAGGCTCATCATTGGAATATACAAGCCAAGTTCTATAGTGTGAAGGTCCCCACATAGCTATATGCATGATGATGATCTCTATGGAGTACAAGGGATAGAGGATGAAGTACTAGTGTGGATCTCTCAAAAGGAATAGTAGTGTGCCCCCTTCTCTCTTTTTATTTTTATTTTTCTCTTTTTTCTATTTTTTGTATTTTTTTGGTGGCCTCAATGGCTCTTTCTATTTAATTATCATTTGTCCTCTTTGGGATCTTTTCCTCACTTTAGGGGCAACACTCTATATTTTACAAGAATATAGGAGATCTTTCACACTTTACAAAGGTACTCACATAGAGAAGATATCACTATCATGATGCAAATGTATGCCTCTGCCAGGATAGCAGGATATGCAATGATACTAGCGCGTCATGTAGCAATGATTAGGGCAAGGCCCAACTAGCATGCGGCTCATCGATCAAGCAAGTAGCATGTATGACATGAAGATCAAGTCATGAGAAGGTGGATGTTGCATGGCAATGTATCTCGGAAAGGCTATGGAAATTTCTTGTAGGTAGGTATGGTGGCTGTTTTGAGGAAAGATATAAGGAGGCTTATGATGACAGAGTGTTTCGTGCCAAGGGTTTGGATGCACCGGCGAAGTATGCGCCAACTCTCAAGGTGAGAAAGGGCAATGCACGGTAACGAAGAGGCTAGAAAAAATATAGGTGGGTGGAAGTGTCAACTTTCGAATACTCACATTAGTCTGAAGAACTCATGCACTTATTATCGGTAACTCTCAATCTAATCAGGAGG
The DNA here is from genome assembly GCA_950022295.1 of Bromus sterilis. Taxonomy (NCBI): domain Eukaryota; kingdom Viridiplantae; phylum Streptophyta; class Magnoliopsida; order Poales; family Poaceae; genus Bromus; species Bromus sterilis. The sequence goes on from OX465600.1 coordinate 217,510,291, forward strand.
TTCACAAAGAGACAAATACCCCGAGGAGGAGAGTATGGGGGTTTGGTTATCCTTGCGCATCCTCGACTAATGGTACGTGAGTGTTCTCTAATATTCGAACCCTCCAGAGGTTAGTGATCCATCTAGTAGCTAGAGTTCTCAACAGGGGTTTTTGGTTTTCGAAAAACAAACAGATTGCCCAAAATACGACATCTATCACTAATAGGCTCGAGCTCTTGACACGAAAAGTCCAAACATTACTCTAGTCAATACCTCAAAACTATTGCAAGTTACTACTACAAAGAGAATAGCAACTTCAACTACCTACTTCTAGTCAAGACAGAAAACTCAGTGCAACAGGCAAACTCTCTAAAAAGATAAAACAAGCAACCTATAGAAAGTTCAACCTAAAACAAAATAAAAGCTCTAGAAAAACTAAAGCACTACAACTAAACAGAGCAGCAGCTAAGAAAAGAAAAAGAACAACTCACAGCTAAAAGAATAAGCATGCAAATCCTATGAGGAGTTATAGTTCAAGCGGAGTGTGTATCTCTCCCACACAAAAGAGTAAGCTGGGGTCTAACTTGTTACTACAGCAAACAAAGCAAAAAAAAACCTAGAAAAGTAAAGAGCGAGACGCTCCATGTATAGCACATAACGCATGAAGTGATAAAAATATAGTGCAACGAGAGACGAACTGATAATTCTTGATGAAGAAGGGGATGCACGGGGGAATCCCCAAGCTTAGACGCTTGAGTCTCCTTGAATATTTATTGGGGGTGCACATGGTCATCCCCAAGCTTGAGCGTTTGACACTCCAAGATCTTCTTTCACCATCTTCCATCGCGCACTTGAAAATTCTCATCATACATAACTCATTGTAGACTGATTAGAGAGGTTAGTACCCAACTAAAATAATTTTTACTCTACTGGAAATAAAGATAATCTCTAAGAGCTAATGTTTCTCAAGATTTCCAACAAGTTTTTGCAATGAAAAAGCAAGCTTAAGGTTTGCAAAACGAAGAAAAGGAAAAACAGGACAGAATCTTTGAAAAACAGACCAGCAGGTAAAAACGATTTTTTTAGGGATACTTCTGCAACTCAAATCAGAAAACTCAGAACATACGAAAGTTTAGTAATTGTATAGAGCAGGCTGTGTAAAAAATTCAGTTCAAAAAGATGAACTGGGATTTTTCACTGATTTTTCTAGTCACGAGGACAGAATCTGTTTTCTGGACAGCATGTCACAACTTTCACTTCCCTTGTCGTATGAGGCTATAAAAGGCACAAAGCTTGAAAAATAAAGATACAATGATGTTGCTACAGTAGTAACAATCATCAAGACCACTAAGAACAGAAGAAAAGCAAAAAGAAAAACCTAAATTCGTTGCGGGCTGCCTCCCGAAAGCGCTTCTTTAGAGCCATTAGCTAGGCTTAAAGCAGAAGATCAAGTTGTATCCATTGAACCATCATCACGATCATCAAAAAGCTCTTCAATAGTACAACTAGTCTTAATAGGTTTCTTAAATAAAGGACGAATGAAAATGCTTCTTGGAATAAAATCAAAAGGAGGGAAATCAATTGGAGTTTCATTAAAGTTAAAGATAGGCGTCTCCTCCAAAGTTTTCACCGTTTCAACTCTCTTGGCAATGGGTGTGTTTGATTTAGCTCGAGGAACCTTGGGGACGTAAACGAACTTAGGTTCCTTCTTTGCCGGAGTTTCATCCTTTTTGGTTTTGATTGAGGAAAAGGTAGTTCCTACAGTTTCAATAACTTCCTCAATCTTTTCTATCCTAGAAGACTTCTCATCAAGGGATTTAATAGTCTCCAAATTTTTGAAAATTTTCTGCATGGAGTTATCTAGCCTATTCAAATTCCCTTGAATCTTACGATCCAACTCATTCACCCTATCGATACTTGGCATCTCTATCTCTATTTTTTTCAAGTTTTCTCATAATGTGAGCTAAAGTAATGTCCTCCTTAATACTAACAACTGGGAGACTTCCAACAAGATTTTCAATAACATTAAGGGCTTCCCAAACTGGGGCCTCTATGAAGTTCCCATTGATAGCAGTTTCTAAAAGAAACCTATTCCAAGAAATGATCCCAACATAAAAATTTCTAAGCAAGATAGTAGTGGATTTCTTCTTGGTGGCTCTTTTTGAGAATCATTAATTCTATACCAAGCATCTTTCAAACTTTCACCACCTCTTTGAGTAAAGGTAAGTACTTCTGCCTCACCAAAGGCAAATGGACCAGCCATAGTGGTAACTAGTGACAAGGTAACAGGTATTTTTGGTATTTTTGATAAGGGACACAAAAGTAAAAACTGAAAGGTAAACTAACAAGACTAAAAAGCAAAGATAAAAGATAGTGTGCAACTCCCCTATCTTGAAGACTGGATTCCCCGGCAACGGCGCCAGAAATTGGCTTGATACGGTGAGGATCTCTCACTCCTCGTTGGTTACTCCAAGTGGAAGGTGAGATGTAGCGTAGCAGCAAATTTCCCTCGGTGAAGATACCAAGGTTTGTCTCCAGTAGGACTCGCAAAAATACAAGAAGGTGTCACGACGCTTGACGTGGACCTGCACACAGAAACAAATAACTTTGCTCCCAACGAGTACAGAGGAGTTGTCAATTCCTCCGGCCTTGCTGTTTACAAAGGATCAACGCAAGAGATAATGATAGTGGCAACAGAAAGTAAAGACTCAAAGTAAACTAAGTATGTAAACAGTAATGTGAAGATGGACCGGGGTCCCATGATTTTCACTAGTGATGTCTCTCTCCCAAAAGACGATAAAAGTGCTAGCGAGGTAAACAAATCACAGCTGGGCAATTGACAGAATTATGAAGGCACCGCAATGCTAACTATGTTGCAAAGAAAGGACGGGCTCAAAAGAAATGGGCAGTACGCCAAGGTAAGTAGACCGAAATCCAACTGCATCTACTACGAATCATCCACCTTGAGATATCTATCCAGAACATCTCGCTGGTATTAAGTTGTGAATCCCACCCAAAGTGTAAACTCAAAGAAACAGACAACTTCATTAAAAGAACTTTGCGTAAAGTAAACAATCCTTGCACCCGCGGATACAACCACCGTTGTTTTATCCCTGGTGACAACAGCACATCCCCTAGTCTCATGTTTCTGTCACTCAAGCTAGACATCAAGGGGCTGAACCCACAATCAAGCATAACGCTCCCTCTTGGGGTTGCAACAAACTACTTGGCCAAAGTAAAATACTGCAACGGAGAACATGCAAGAATTTACTCAAGAACAAAATATAAAAGAGAAGAACCAAATATATTACTCATCACAATCTGAACATAGTCTCATAATCCATCAGATACCAACAAACTCAGAATAGCAACACCAGAAATTAAAGAAGTGCCTCGATCATGTGAGGCAGCTCACGAGGTCTCGAAAGTGGAAGCACAAAGAGGGGAGAGAAGTACATCACATAGCTACTGGTCACGGACCCATGGTCCAAGGGGGACTACTCACGGTACATCTGGGAGGCGTCCATGGCTATGGATGGTCTCCCGGAGGGGGTTCCTCCTCCCGGCAAGGTGTCGGGGCAGCTTCTCCAGGCAGCCCCGATCTTGAAACGGCAGTGGCGGCAGTACAGAGGCGAGATCGCGGAAAAGAGATCGATATTAGGGGTTTCCACCCCGAGGGCTAAATATAGGCGAAGGGGGTGTCGAGGGGACCCATCAGACAGCCAGGAGGCCTCCTGGCGCGGCCTAGGGTGGGGCCGCGCCAGGGACCCTCCTGGTCTCCTGGTGGTGGCCCCCCTCCGCTGCCTTGGTGATTCCGGAAGCTTCCGAGTCGCTGATTTTTATCTGATTTTTCCGGATTTTTTGGAGCACTTTTAATGGCCGGAAAACCTGAAATACTAAAACAGCAGAAAACAGCAACTGGCAGCTGGGTGCACTGGGTTAATAGATTAGTCCAAATATGCTCAAAAGTGTATGAAAGTTCAAGCAAAACATGCATGGAGCAAGCAGAAATTATAGATACGTTTGGGGCGTATCAACGATGTGTACGCAGAACAGGCCTGCAGCAAATATTTATTTATTTTGGTTGTCAGTGTGAGAAAACTTCAAATAAATATGTAACAGAGAATTCAGGGTTTGTGAACTGCATAAAAATATGTACTTTTTGATTTTTTATTCTAGTGAACTTCACTAGGTTTTTTTTGTTTTCATATCCTGCCACCAGAACTATGTGAACTTCATTATGCTTTTTTGTGCCTATTTCTTGTCTCACTGACCTGTGTGTGTCCACAGTTTGCATTCGCATTCGTAGATATTGTTCGTCACATCAGCGACAACCTGGAACTCATGTCTCACCCAGTCAAAATCATTAGACTGGTTGTAGTGGCGCACCAAATATTTTGTTGGGTTGTCATGGGACTGCTCTGATCTGAATGCAGTGCTGCGGTGGTGCATTTGCTTGAAGTCATCAAAGACTGCCCTTGTGTAAATCCTGGATAGTTGAACCTCGAAACCAAACTGAGTAGTAGTTTTAATTTCCGCATGCGAAACAAAGAAGCCAGTCAGTTAGCTGTTTTTGGTTAACAAAAAACATAATTGATTTTATATACAGAAGAGAACTGCATTTTAACATCACACTTTTCATCTCATTTTTGTTCATACTGAAAGAGAACTGCATTGTTTAAGATCAAAGAAAAATCAGTAGTGAGTCTGAATCGCGTATACGAGCTTAATAAGATTTTTTGTACCATACCTCCTTATCCATGGTCTCTGCATGCTCGTTGCCCTTCCTCGTCTGGATGCATCTGTCCACCTGCGACACAAATATGTGTAGGTCGTGTCCTTCCCTGACAAAGTTTCTCTTCAAGATCCGGTTCATGCTTTCACTTCTTTGTGTCGACGTCATCCGTGCATAGAGCACCTCCTTATAGTAAGCTGATATCCATTCTTCTCGGTATGTCCAGAGAGCCTTCATAATTTCATCACTTTGCAGTTTATACTTCTCCATGATTTCACGCCAAGCCCGTTCAAACTCCGATGGAATAAATGGATGGTTGAGAACTGATGTCAGCTCATCTTTGAATGTCTCGTATGCTTTGTGCAGCAAGGACATATGATCCTTGTATTTTTTCAGTATATGCCAACGGCATAACTTGTGTAGTGTGCCTATTAGTGTACTCTTTATCGCTGCACCCATGGAGGGGCATTGATCTGCAAGTTTTTTGAAAACAAGCAGTCAGTTATTTTGAGAGAACTGCATTTCTTTTTTTTTTTTGCTTTTCCTCTGTTTTCTTTTTTGTTTTTTGGATGTAAGAAATGGACTACAAAACAGCTAGCAGTGAACTGCATTTTGGTTTACCTGTCAGTATGCAGATTGGCCGCTTGTTGTTCATGCAACGCAAGAACGTCCGGAACACCCACTCGAAAGATGGTATTGTTTCGTCTCTGACGAGAGCCACCGCAAATATTGTACTTTGCAGGTGGTGGTTTACTCCAACGAACACACCCAGAGGCATGTGAAACTTGTTGGTCTTGTATGTCGTGTCGAATGTGACACAATCTCCAAAATCTTCATAGGAACCCCGGCAGCTTGCGTTCGCCCATAAGATGTTTTGCACACGGTTATCGGCATCTTTGTTGTAATCATAGAAGAACTCCAGATTTATTTCCTGTCATATATCATTTTTGGGCAGTACCGTAGGTTCATTTTTATACCGTAATTGAATGAAAAATGCTTGTCAATACATAAAGTACAATATTGTGAAAAAGCACAGTACAAAACACATATTCCAGGCAATTCGGGATGCATGTCGAGGGAAGTACAAAAAGAAAACAAAGAAAATCTCGGTATTTTAAACGCTGTTAAAAGATCAAGAATTTCAAACAAAATAAACATAAAATTTGCTAAATTTCATTATCTTTTTAACGCCATATCATTTTCATCATTCCGACAAAATGGTTAAACATTATGATAAAAATAGAAAAACGGTACCGTGTTGACGAACATAGAAGTACCGTAGTGCTATGCAGAAGCAGTACCAGATCTTCAAACCGGGCAGTACGAAACTCTATTTCACAGAAGCACTAGATTCACGTCGAGGAAAGTTGAGTTCTTTGGAAACAATTTACGAGCAGTGCAATTTATTCATTTGGAGCAATACAATTTTTTTATTGTCGGGCAGTACGAAACTCGTATTCCACGGAAGTACAAGGCAAAATTGTGTTCCTAAACAAATCCAAGTAGTACAATTTATTCATTTTGAGCAGTACAATTATTATTATTATTATTATTATTATTATCAGGCAATACGAAACTTATATTCCACAGAAGTACAAGGTACATGTGGAGGAAATTTGAGTTCTCTGGAAAAATTATGAGCAGTACAATTTAATCATTCTGAGAAGTACATAAATTGTTGTATTGCCTGCAGTACGAAACTCATATTTCACAAGAGTACAATACCGTGTTTCCTCGAAACAAGAAAAATCTCGGTATTTTGAATAATGTTTAAAAACCGTGAAGAATTGGAAATGTGTTTAAATATGAAAAAGTAGCTAAATTTCAATACCTTTCCAACGCCATATTATTTGCATCATTCCGAGGTCCGACGAATATCAATGATCATCTTTTAGTAAAACTGGATTTTAGTATTTTGAAAACTGTTCAAAAACTATGCATAATTTGAAAAAACTTATAACATGAAAACGTTTTTAAATTTCAGTAGCTTTCCAACGGTATATCATTTGCGCTATTCCGAGAAGTGGTTAAAAAATTAATATCAAATTATTGTTCGTCTATTTTAAATGATTCTCGGTATTTTCAAAACTGCTCAAAAATTATGTAAAATTTCAAAAAACTTAATACATGAAAAAGATGGTAAATTTCAATAGCTTTCCAATCAAATATAATTGGCATCATTTTGATGTCTAAAAATTATCAATAATCATCTTTTAATAAAACTGATTTTTAGTATTTTCGAAACTGTTCAAAAACTATGTAAAATTTGAAAAACATTAAAACATGAGAACGCTTGGAAATTTTAGTAGCTTTCCAACGGTGTATCGGTTGCGCAATTCCGAGAAGTGGGTAAAAAAATGCGTTCAAAACACTTTTCAATCAGCTTGTGATGATTTTTGTTTTTTGAAAGTTCATAATAAAAAATTTAAAATTTAGGAAAAAATCACAACACAAAAAATTTGAAGATTTTCTGTAGCTTTGCAACGGTATATCATTTAGACAATTCCAACGAACGGTTTAGAATCTACGATTGAATTACTACACACAGCTAGAAGAGCAGTACCGACTGTATGAAAAGAGAAGTACGACAGTGTATTACAGAAGAAGTACGAGATCGTCATCTCAGGCAGTACGAGATTATTGCAGAATATTATTTTATCATCGATTGTAGAATAGACTGCTGAATTCGGAGCACTACAGTTCGGGTAAAACAGAACCGCATTCACCGTTTTTGCTTTAACTTTTTAACTCACAGCGGGAGTATTTTCGCGATTTCTCTTAAACTGTTCGTCGGAATGATGCAAATGATATACCGTTGGAAACATATCGATCAGGCGCTCTATCCATATGCAGAACACTTTGTCTAATTCCTCACGGTTTGAGAGGAATTTCAAATTGAAAAAAACGCAGCCACTCTATTTTTTGTTTTTCGGATCTCGTAGAGAGTTAATCTATTTAACCATTTGTCGAAACGATGCTTATGATACACCGTTGAATTAGTATGGAGTAGGAGCATCTCCGACATGTGGAACACTTTTCGAGATTCTTCACGGTTTTGAAGGAATTTTGAAAACGGTGTGCTGCCCTCTTGTGGACAGCGGGCGTTTTTGCATAATTTTTTTGATTCGTTCGTCCGATCGATGCAATTGATACACCTTTGGATAGCTATCATCGAGGCGCTCCATTTGTATGTATAGCACTCTTTCTAATTCCTTAGGGTTTAAAAGTTGTGTTGATTCTACTAAAAATGCGGAACTCCTTTCTTCGCGGACCCGAAAATTGACCAAGTGAAATGCATCTGTCGGGCGTCCGAATTGCATTCGACAGACGAGCGCACTGCATTATCGCGAAACAGAAATGCAGGTATTTTTCGCGGATCCGAAACGGCGAAGTGAACTGCATCCGAAGGGCACTCATATCGCATTGACGGACCGAGAGAACTGCGTCTGTTTTTTTTTACTTTCAACATAAATTTTTATCAAACGAGCTGCACCGCAAGGATGAGGCGAGTGAACTGCATTTTTTATTTTTCTTAGAACATCTTTCTACACAAACGAACTACAAGTGAACCACATTGATTGAACTACCAGTGAACCGCATTTATTGAACAACCGCACTACTTTAAACAAAAACACACACTACATCAAATGGGCAAACGAGCTGCACGATTTTTGTTATTATTATTTTTCAACTTTTTTCACGAATAAAAGTAAACCGCGGTGAATCGCAAATGAACTCAGATGTACATACACTGCAAATCTGAAAAAATTACAAATTTGCAAATCAAACAATAAAATTATCTACACATACTACCCCCAACCGAATTGCACGGGTGAACCGCAGGAACGCACCATTCTCCTGGTTCAGCTGCCGGTCATTGGGACGCTGCGCATGGGGGAGTCGATGAACTCGAAAGGACGCACACGAAGGGAGCCAGCGAACTACACGGGGATATCTCGTGGGCCGGAGCTCGCCGGCGAGGCGACAGAGATCGATGGCGCTCGGGGGAAGAATGACACGGGGGGAGCGCGGGGCACTGCTGGATCGGAGGGGGATCCAGATGGAGACGAAGAACCGCTGCTACTCGCTGCTGACGGAAGACGGCGATCCATGGCGGCCCAGCAGTGGCTTGTCCCGCTTCATCCATCCCACAAGCACGACCACCAAGACCAAGACGTGGTGGCGTTGTTGCAACAGTTCGGGCCAGTTCAAGACGACGACGTTCCACTACCAGAGGACCTCGGCAAATCGGTCTTGCTTGCCCTCGAAGCCAGCTTTTATCGACCCTGATCCTATCGACCTTGCCGCACCCAGACGACGCCGATGCCTACCGCGACGGCGGATTCAGAGGGGTCCCCGCGCCGGCCACGGCCATGGCCGGCCTGGAGAAGCGTGTTCACCAAGGCGAAGAAGAAGGTCGTCGAACGACGACGGACAAGTGCCGCATGATCTGCGTCGAGGACTTCGTCGCCGGTGACGAGCTCGGTGTGATGCCATGCTTGCACAAGCATAGCTTCCATTGAGGTTGCATCGCCGAGTGGCTGGGGCGTAGCAACGCGTGCCCACTCTGCCGCCACGCCCTGCCGTCCTCCTAGCGCGGGGTCGCCGGGAGGAGGAGAGGCGGCCGGGACTCACCTGCTGTAGATCACGACGGCACCGACGCGCAGGAACGGCCGTGGATCTCGGCCGCTCGCGGGAGGACGGCGACCTGGAAGATCCGATCGTTGGCGAGGCGACCGAGGAGGCATGGCGGCGCGGGTTTACGCGGCCGAGGCGACGAGGCAGCGCAGGGAAGGGAGGTGGCGCGGGGAGGCAAGGCGGTGCGAGGTAGATGGTCGTGGCGGCGCGGGGAGGGAGGTGGTGTGGCGGTCGGCGTGGTGTGGAGCACGGGGAGAGAGAGAGGAGTGAGGTGGAGGCAGGGAAAGGATAAGGTGGGCTGGGGATTTTTCGGTTGGTTATTTTTCAACGGCTTAGTTTGTAGCTACGGGGCGTGGGTTCGTAGGTGTTGGCAGAATAAGGTGGGTGTTGTTAGAATAAGGTCTTAAGGGGTGTTGTTAGAATAGACCCACCCTATATATATATATACATATATATATATAGTCTATTCTGACATCGTTCCGAACTGCATCGTATCACAGTTGCAGTTTTTTCGCGATTTCTCTTAAACCGTTCATCGGAATGATGCAAATGATATACCATTGGAAAGATATAGATCAGACGCTCCATCCATATGTAGAACACTTTGTCCAATTCGCTAAGGATTTGAGAGAAATGTAGCCGCAAAAAAACGCGCACACTCTGTTTTTCGTCTCTGGATCATGTAGAGAGTAGAACTTTTTAACCGCTTGTCCGATCGATGTGTATGATACACCTTTGGATTCTTATGGAGTAGGACAATAATCCATATGTTAAACACTTTTCTAAATTCCTCACGGTTTTGAAGTAATTTGAATAACGGTGTGGCTGTCCACATTTTGGGCAGCGGGCGTTTTTGCTTAAATTCTTTTGATTCGCTTATCCGATTGATGCAATTGATACACCGTTGGATAGATATCGTCGAGCCGCTCCATTTTCATATAGAACAAACTTTCTAATTCCTTACGGTTTAAGAGTTGTGTCGATTCTACTAAAAACGCGGAACTCCGTTCTTCGCGGACCCGAAATCGACAAAGTGGACTGCATTGGCCGGGCAACCGCATCGCATCAGGTGGGCAAGTGCACTGCATAATCACAAAACAGAAACAACGTGTTTTTCGCGGATCTGATATCGACCAAGCGAACTGCATTCGTCGGGCAACCGCATCGCATTTGTCGATAGAGAGCACTGCACGCGTTTTCTTTTTCATTTATCATACTGCCGCAATTCACGCGAGTGGAAGTGAACCGCGATATAAAACAATAGTGAACTACATGATTTGCTTTAATTTTTTGTAACATATTTTATTCTATTGACGTGCAAACGAATTGCATCAAGTGAACCAAATCCGACTGTTAAGCGCACTGCATTTGGCTTCACAATTGAGCTTCATCTTTTTCTTCTTTTTCTCGTAATTCACATATACGGTAAATATTATCCCGTAATTTGCATCGAAACACCAAGCGCACTGCAACTTTTATTCAGTGAATTGCATCAAAACACCAAGCACACTGCAATGTTAATAACATTTTTTGATGAAACTTTTTAGAGACGTATTTGTATAACATGGTGAACTGCATTAATTTCTATTTTCATTTTTTTTGTTCTTTCAAGCGCATCAGAACAGCATGCAAACATATCAAAACGAACTGCATTGTTTTTTCTTAACATTCTATTCCCCACGATAACATCATCACTACAGAAAAGGTGAACCACATTATTTTCCTTATTGTTTCCTTAACAGTATTTGCACTTTATATCTGGAGCAAATAACATCGTCACTTCGGAATGTGAACCGCGGTTTTTCAACGAATGACAGAGGTATTTTAAAATATATTGTAACTGTTCCAATATTTTTTACATCAATCTCAACCAAAAAGCACGCACTGGATTATTAAAAGAACATACATTGAACACGCAACCGCATCACAACAAAGACTCACGCAAAAAGACTAGCTTCGGCTAGGATAGGAGATCTAACCGCTCTCCCAACTAGCCTTGATGAGAACATTTACTGAAATCTGCATCCACAAGTATTACTATTACTGTCAAAAAGAAGTAATACTAGTATTCCTGATAAATCTTGCATGAAGCCGTCTCCATGTAAAAAAATAGTACTCTGCCTGTACCAGTAGTAGTATACTGAAAGCAATATCAAATTAGCATGCACACTCCAAGATTAGTCTAGTATAAATCCTAATAAATAAGTAGGGTCTGTCTAGGGCACATCTAGATGTGCCCTAAGATAGAGCACATCTAATTCCTGACGTCAGCAAAACGAACGAGCGACCTTCCCCCACCCTCCCGCCCGGTTTGCTTTTGTCTTTATCGTAGTCGTGTGGTCGCTTTGTTTGCCACGTATGCTTCCTGGGCTTTTTTCTTGCCATCCAGCTCATCACCCCTTGTGATCTGGGCTTTACATCTGTGGCCTGTACAAACTACTACATAGGCCAGACAAAAAAAGAAAATAAAAGGAGAAAAAATCAGGCAGAAGAAACAGGAACCCCCTCGAAGGGCTGCTTATTCCTCTCTCAGTACATCCTAAAACCCCTCCACCGCACTCCACCCTCCCGTCCTTTCCACCAACCACATCTTCTGTCAGGTCCTCCCTCCCTCTCTCCTGAGATGGCTGTGTCTCTGCCTCCCATGTAGATCATCAGGTTGGATCAAAAAAAGGTGTGAGGCAGCTACAAACCAGGGGAAAAAGGAGATGGATTGGCATGAAACTACTGGGCATGGTGAGTATCCATCCCCCAATTAGCATAGAAAACTTACTGCCCATGGATTGATGTGGTGGATTGAAGTATCCCCCAAATTTCTGCTGCTGTTGCATGTAGTTTTGTTGTTGATGTGCTGCTTGACCTTGTGATTGCTTGTTTGTGGAGACTGATTGAATGCAAAAAAAAAAGTGACAAATAAATATGATTAAGTTTGTAATCAGGAAAATTGCTTGCAAAATCTGCAAAATATATATAATTAAAACTGAAATCAGAAACCTACAGACTACACATTGTGTTTTGGGTGTTCTGATAAGGCTGATTGTACAAGTGACACCGACATCATTCCGCGAAAACTGAATTTGCAAAATTGATTGCTTGTCAAAAATTGAGAACAGAACCACCCATACAGCCTACACACTGTTCTTTTGGCTGTTTTGAAGTATAGTAACTGAAGAACAAAACTCAATGAGAAAACTGAAGATATAAGAAGGGCATGCATTTACATATTGTTTTGTGTTTTGCAAAAAGAAAAGAAATGATTCTACTTGTTATCTTGCTTTTTGCAGCTGGAGTTTATCCATATGGAGACAATGTCATTGGTACACAGGTGAAAAAATGCTAGAAATTTGCTTCCAGATATAAAAAAGGACATATGGTGTACTACTTTTTAAACATAAGATATAGAATGCTTACTTTGTATGTTTTTGCTCTTTGCAGATTCCAAAGTATGATATTGGGTCACACTTGCCGGCGACAGCTTTTTGGAGTTGGGTTTCCTTCTGGATTGAACTTGCCGGCGACATCTTTTGGAGTTGGGTTTCCTTCTGGATTGAACTTGTCGGCGACTGCTTTTGGAGTTGGGTTTCCTTCTGGATTGAACTTCGTAGACCAAGACATATTCCCTATTCGCGAAAAACAAATAAGTACAAGCGTGATTAATGAAAACAGTGATAGTCAGCAGTTTCAGCAAGTATTGATTTGACATTGGTTGTTAACTTTGCTTCTTATCTTGATTTCCTTTATGACAAAAACAATACAAAAAAAACCAGTTGCGAGTCCTAAGGTTGACTTGCAACTGGGGTGGTGCCGTTTATGAGAAAGTGGAACAACGAAACCCCAGTTGCATGTCTGATGGTTGACTTGCAACTGGGGTGGTGCTGTTTATGAGAAAATGGAAAAAAGAAACCCCAGTTGTGTGTCCTATTGTTGACTTGCCACCGGGGTGGTGCCGTTTATGAGAAAGTGGAAAAAGAAAACCCCAGTTGCGAGTGTCGTAGTTAACTTATGACTAGGGTGGTGCAATTTATGAAAAGTGGAAAAAGGAAACCCCAGTTGCGAGTCCTAAGGTTGACTTGCAACTGGGGTGGTACCGTTTATAAGAAAGTGGAAAAACAAAACCCCAGTTGCGAGTCCTAAGGTTGAATTGCAACAAGGGTGGTGCAATTAATGAAAAGTGGAAAAAGAAAACCCAGTTGCGAGTCCGAACGTTGACTTGCAACTGGGGTGGTGCCGTTTATGAGAAAGTGGAAAAAGAACACCCCAGTTGAGAGTGTTGTAGTTAGCTTGCGATTAGGGTGGTGCAATTTATGAAAAATAGAAAAAGGAAACCCCAATTGCGAGTCCTAAGGTTGTCTAGCAACTGGGGTGGTGCCGTTTATGAGAAAGTGAAAAAATGAAACTCCAGTTGCGAGTCCTAAGTTTGGCTTGCAACTGGGGTGGTGCCTTTTATGAGAAAGTGGGAAAATGAAACCCCAGTTGCGAGTCCTAAGGTTGAATTTCAATTGGGGTGGTGCCGTTTATGAGAAACTGGAAAAACGAAACCCAAGTTGCGAGTCGTAAGGTTGACTTGCAACTGGGGTGGTGCCGTTTATGAGAAAGTGGAAAAAAAAACCCCAGTTGCGTGTCCGATGGTTGACTTGCAACTAGGGTGGTGCCGTTTCTGAGAAAGTGGAAAAACGAAACACCAGTTGCGTATCCGATGGTTGACTTGCAATTAGGGTGGTGTCGTTTATGAGAAAGTGGAAAAACAGAACCCCAGTTGCGTGTCCTATGGTTGACTTGCCACCGGGGTGGTGCCGTTTAGGAGAAAGTGGAAAAAGAAAACCCCAGTTGCGAGTGTCGTAGTTAACTTATGACTAGGGTGGTGCAATTTACGAAAAGTGGAAAAAAGGAAAGCCTAGTTGCGTGTCCTATGGTTGACTTGCAACTGGGGTGGTGCCGTTTTTGAGAAAGTGGAAAAACAAGACCCCAGTTCCGAGTCCTAAGGTTGACTTGCAACTAGCTAAGGTGGTGCAATTTATGAAAAGTAGAAAAAAGAAACCCAGTTGCGAGTCCTAAGGTTGACTTGCAACTGGGGTGATGTTGTTTATGAGAAAGTGGAAAAAGAAACCCTAGTTGCGAGTCCTAAGGTTGACTTGAAACTAGGGTGGTGCAATTTATGAAAAGTGGAAAAAGGAAACCCAGTTGCGAGTCCTAAGGTTGACTTGTAACTGGGGTGGTGTCGTTTATGAGAAAATGGAAAAAGGAAACCCAGTTGCGAGTCCTAAGGTTGACTTGCAACTGGGGTGCTGTTGTTTAATGAGAAAGTGGAAAAAGAAACCCTAGTTGCGAGTCCTAAGGTTGACTTGCAACTAGGATGGTGTAATTTATGAAAAGTGGAAAAAGGAAACCCAGTTGCGAGTCCTAAGGTTGACTTGCAACTGGGGTGGTGCCGTTTATGAGAAAGTGGAAAAACGAAACCCCAGTTGCGAGTGTCGTAGTTAACTTGCGACTAGGGTGGTGCAATTTATGAAAGTGAAAAAAGGAAACTCCAATTGCGAGTCCTAAGTTTTACTCACAACTGGGATGGTGCCGTTTATGAGAAAGAGGAAAAAGAAAACCCCAATTGCAAGTCCTAAGGTTGACTTGCAACTAGGGTGCTGCAATTTATAAAAAGTGGATAAAGGAAACGCAGTTGCAAGTCTTAAGGTTGACTTGCAACTGGGGTGGTGTCGTTTATGAGAAAGTGGAAAAAGAAACTGAGTTGCGAGTGTCGTAGTTAACTTGCAACTAGGGTGGTGTAATTTATGAAAAATGGAAAAAGGAAACCCCAGTTGCGAGTCCTAAGGTTGACTTGCAACTGGGATGGTGTCGTTTATGAGAAAGTGGAAAAATGAAACCCCAGTTGCGAGTCCTAAGGTTGACTTGCAACTTAGGTGGTGTCGTTTATGAGATAGTGGAAAAACGAAACCCAGTTGCGAGTGCTAAGGTTGGCTTGCAGCTGGGGTGGTGTCGTTTATGAGAAAGTGGAAAAACAAAACCCCAGTTGCGTGTCCGATGGTTGACTTGGAACTAGGATGGTGCCGTTGATGACAAAGTGGAAAAACGAAACCCCAGTTGCGTGTCCGACGGTTGACTTGCAACTAGGGTAGTCTAATTTATGAAAATTGGAAAAACGAAACCCCAGTTGCGTGTCCTATGGTTGACTTGGAACTGGGGTGGTGCCGTTTATGAGAAAGTGGAAAAAGAAAAAGCATGCAAAATCAGGCTTCTTATATAATTTAAAAAAAATATGCGGCTTCTCGCACCCGTGTCGTCTAGTAGTACAGCCTAAAAAATTTGAGTTTCTTAAGTGCTTATATAATTTAAAAAATGTCTAGTTTGTAGACCCAACTTGACCTTAATTTTGGATATCATCAATCAAATGATCATGTAAAAGCAAAAACGTGAAAAAACAAAAAAAGGGATACAGAAAATCATGGGGGTTGCCTAAACATAATAAGCTGACAGCAAATAACAACATATATGATGCTTTGTGAAAACACAATTAATAGCAAAACACAACAAGCAGCCTTACAGCTAGTGTTCTAGTCAGTTGACCACTTCAAGCAGCCTTACAGCTGGTGTTCTAGTCAGTTGACCACTTCAAGCTGGGAGTATGATGGTAGCTAAAACTAGAAAACAAAAACCACACACATACAGAAAAATCAGATTTACTGATGCGCTTTTGAACTCATCAAATACATAGAATGAAAAGCTGGTGGTCATGTCCCTGTACTTGCAATCACTGGAGCATACTTCGCAAGCTATGTGCCACTGGAATTTTTGACAAAAAAAATGTACATTACACAAAGCATAGAGAGAAAATGTTAAGGCAAAATCAAATTTCTTAATTTGGTATTGCTCTGACAGAAACATGTACATTTCTAATAGTAGTGCTCTGACAGAAACAAAACAGCCCAGAGAGAATTTCAAACCGAATTTGGCATGAATACTATACTGAATTTCAAACTGAAGGTCCAAAAATCTGCTAAGGCAAAATCTGACAGAAAAACGAGCAGCAACAAAACCCATGAGCATGGCATTTCTGAACAACAGTGGCAAGAGGGTATCCTATGGAAGCTGACCTGTGTCCAAATAGTATTTGGTTAGCCCAAAGACAAACAATACAGTTGGATTTTAAAATGGATTCTAACGCTGACATATAGAGTTACAGAAAAGTCTGACCATACAGAGGAAAACAAATTGCTATATCAACAAAACAATTGAAACTGACCAATAGAAGTTCATACTGCAAACTCCAGTGTTCTGACGGTTTGAAATTGCCAAGATACACATATGAACTGAAAAAAATCTATCCTATAGAAACTCTCCCTCTCACTGTTCTGACCGTTTTTTGTGCTACACATGTACAAGAAATGATTTTCTCTAAGAAAGGAAGAACTAAACCGCCAGGTAAAATAAGATAGAACCTAAACCGACAAGATAGAAAGCAAGCACAAGAAAGAAATCCCTACAACTCTATCACCAAGAGAAGGGGGAAATGAAATCTAGTGAGAAATCACCTACAGATTCACACACAAGCGACCACTAAGCGCTGGGCAGATCCACCCATCCCGCGGCGGATCGCACCAGGAGAGGAGAGGAGATGAGAGGATAAGAGAGGCCCCAGAAATGACAAGCCCCCCACCCCAAGCCCTGATCCCTCCCACTGCGTATCTATCCTTCTCTGCCTATCTATACATACAAGTGAAATGAAAAAGGAAGAGAGAAGAAAATAAGACAACAGAATCAGACACTAACCCTCGCGGGCGGGACGAATTTGTGGTCTTCTCGCCGGTTGCAGCAGCGACCTTCCTGATCTGGGGATTTTCTTTGCCTTCACTGGAACAAGAAACGGCGGAGTGAAGCCGTGTGCGGGTGCGGAAGAACAATGGAGAAAGGGGGGTGCAGCGGGTGGGGAAAACAATGGAGAAAGGGGTCACGGCCCGATAAAGAAAAAAAATCTGCATCGGCCCACCGAAACAACAGCTCTTACTCCCCCTGCGCGCGCGAAATACTTTCTGCGAGGCAAAACACCAATCTTAGAACAGTTTATCGTACGGTTATGCACTTAGATGTGCTTTAGCAAATCCGAAATAAGTATTGTACATCCGTGGTGTTCCAAAGCAGAGGATCACCATCCTCCTTTTGAAGCAGGGCCACATGGTGAAATTCGTCCGTGGTGTTCCAAAGCACCTGCAGAAATTTTCCATGGTAGAGTTTGTACGTGGCTTTCTCATAGCACCTGCACCGCTCGCCCGTGGTGGAGTTCATCCGGCTTACAAAGCGAACTGCAAACCGCCATGGAGAGCACCTCCTTTCCCATCCATCTACCACGTCCAGCCATGGAGAAGCCAGGTCCGACCGCGCACAGGGTAGGCGGCTGAGAGAGGTGGACGGCGCCGGTCGGGGCCTCGAACTTCTCGCAGGAGGAACTGTGCCTGTTCCAAACAGTGCAAGAGGCTGGTGGCGCAGACACCCATTGACGCGCACCTGGCCTTGGCTACCTACTCGCCGTCCAACCCCGAGAGACCTAGCGGGGTGTTCTCACCCTAGCGCGGTGCTTGACTGGGCGGCGGAGCACGGAGGAGGTACCAAACGACGGGGAGTAGGAGGGGCGAGCAGGCGGGAGGCCAACATCGCAGCTGACGGCGGCGGACGCTCAGATCCAGGCACCGAGGTCGTCGTCCACGCCGGGCACCGTGTGCTCGCATGGATCGGACACAGCAGGTCCCGCCGGAGCACGCGACAACACCTGATTCGCGACGCGCCCGAGATGTAGAGCTCCCGCCAGAGCACGCACTCCGCGATGGCGTGAAGGCGGCGGCAGACGCTGGCGGCCGTGCACAACGCCTGCGGGTCGGACGCCACTGCAGATCAGGCCAGGAGGCCGGCAAGAAGCCGATGGTTGGACACAACGCCACGCGCGCTTGCCTTTCGGATCCCACTAGATGGATCTCACCGACCGGCCGCCGCGGCGCGGATCAGGCGTGACGGCGGCGGATCCCGTGGCCGAGGCGGGCTTGGTCGACCTCGCCGGGGTGGGCGGCGCCCCGTGGCGGGGTCGGGGGCTGGGTCGCAGCCGGTCGAGGCGTGGTAGGGGATGAGTTTGCCGCTCGAACGCTTGATCTTGAGCGCGGCCGCGCGCAGGGAGCGCTTCCCAGCCCGGATCCGCCGCGGAGAACTGCTTGTGGCGGCCGGGAGTTGGAGCTGCTCGTAGGGCGACGAGGCGCACAGGACGGGCGCACCGGATCTGGCCGCCGGACGCGGAGGCGCGCAGGGGCGGGCGCATCGGATCAGGCTGGTGTTGGGACATAGTGGAGGGGATGGAAGGAAAGGGATCCAGGGGGCGGCGGCTGCTCCGGGCACCGTGTTGGGTGCGGCGCCGGTGTCTTCACCGGAGGAAGGTGGGAGCGAGCGGTTGAGGGTAGGGGGGAAGTGGTGGGTGGGTGGGTGTGGGGCGTGGCACGAGACAAAAGCGGTGGGTGAGGCTTGGGGCGTGTTTGGTTGCCCGGGTGAGTTTTGGCTGCATTACATGGAGGAACCCGGGTGACCCTGGCCTGGTTAAGCTGATGCACAGTTGAGCCAAGATGGTTGTTTGGTGATCTTGTATGACATGAGTGTATGAGGTACCTGAAATTTATACGAAAGGAGGAGAAAGCAACAACACTGGGGGACGAATTCAGGGCAGCGACGCTCAGGAAGAGGCTGCACAAGAGATATGCAGTATTCCTGCGTTCCTCTCAACCTGGCTGAGAGGCCTTTTTCTGCATCCACCGGGCCAGGCTAAAGGGCCCATACAAGTCTCCAAACACTTAGATATTGCACGGTGGATGCGAGGCAGATGCAACACAACGAACCAAACACGCCCTTGGTTTTTTCGTGAAATTTTGGGGGTTCGGGTGCGGCTGCGTGTTTCGGTGTTGGCAGAATAAGGATTAGTGTTGTTAGAATAAGGTCTTAAAGGGTGTTTTTAGAATCGACCCACCCTATATATATAGCCGGTCTATTCTGACATCGATGTCAGAATAACTATTGTGACAACATTCCGAACTGCAGTATTTTCGCAAAGAGAACTGTACTGATGAATTCGGAGCACTGCAGCTCGGGTAAAAACGAACCGCATGCACCATTTTCGCTTCAACTTTTTAACCGTTGGTCGAATTGAGCGTATGATACACCATTGGATTTGTATGGCAAAGGAGCATCTTCCGTATGTTGAACACTTCCGCCGATTCTTCACGAATTAAGAGCAGTTTCGAAAATGGTGCGGCGACCCACTTTCACAGCTGCAGTTGTTTCGCGATTTCTCTTTAACCGTTCATCGGAATGATGCAAATGATATACCGTTGGAAATATATCGATCAGGCGCTCCATCCATATGTAGAACATTTTGTCTAATTCGCTACGGATTTGAGAGAAATCTAGCCGCAAAAAAACGCAGCAACTCTGTTTTTCGTTTTCGGATCTTGTAGAGAGTAGAACTTTTTAACCGCTTGTCCGATCGATGCGTATGATGCACCGTTGGATTCTTCTGGAGTAGTAGATTAATCCATATGTTGAAGACTTTTCCATATTCCACACGGTTTTGAAGTAATTTAAAAAACGGTGTTGCTGCCCTCTTTTGAACAGCGGGAGTTTTTGCTTAAATTCGTTTGATTCGTTCGTCCGATCGATGCAATTGACACATCATTGGATAGCTATCGTCGAGGCGCTCCATTTGTATGTAAAAACATCCTCTAATTCCTTACATTTTAAAAGTTGTGTCGATTTTAGTAAATCGCGGAACTCCGTTCTTTGCGGACACGGAATCGACGTGGTGAACTGCATTTGGCCGGGCAAGCGCACTGCATTATCGCCAGACAGAACGCACGTGCTTTTCGCGGAACAAAAAACCGGCGAGTGAACTGCATCCACTTGGCACCCGATTGCATCCGACAGACAAGCGCACTGCATTATCGCAAAACAGAATTGCACGTGTTTTTCGCGGATCCGAAATCGGGGAAGCGAACTGCATCATTCAGAGACCGGTTTCATTTATCGACAAAGAGAACTGTACTTATTTTTTTAACTTTCAACATATTTTTTTATCAACGAGCGTGCACCGCAAGGGCGAGACGAGTGAACTGCATTTTTTTTCAAAAAATTTACGAACTATAATGATACAATACTACTGGAAGTGAACCGCAATATTTTTTTGTACACCGATGTCATGCGCACTGAACAACAAAAGATGGGAGTAGTGAGCTGCACAAATCTTACCACCTCACCCAATGCAAAAAAGTTTTGCATTTTCACCGCCGTTGAAAATTGATACATCAAAGTACATAAAACCATACATATATTGCAATCAAAACCAAATCGAACCACAAGAACTAAAAGCAGTGAACCACATTGAAATTGATTCTCAGTCAGCGAACTATTTTTGCATCCAACAAAAGCACAGAAAAATTCAAAACGGGCACAAAAAACTGAAGTGGGGCACACCTAATTTGGATTGCACGGTGCTAGAAGGAGGAGCGCGCTTCACGCAACCACGCAGTGCACTGCATCCGTTCTTTCCTCCACGGACGACAAGTCTGGATTGATGCAGGCGGGGGGGGGGGGGGGGGAGGGAGGGGGGGCGGTGGCTGCCGGCGACGGTGGGCGCATGCAGGCGACTCCGGCCACGCTGCTCCCCGTTCGATAGTCGCCTCCACCTCCATCCGGGCCCTCGTCGTCCTCATGTTCTATGCCGCCTGAGGCGCTGTGGTCGGGGACAAAAGAGGAGGCGACCGGATGGAGGCGTGCTGGTGCGGGGTCGCCGGCTCGGAACCACTGCCGGGTGGAGGTGCGCGATGGGGGATCCACGCTGGTTCATCGAGGGCGAGCTCGGGGAGAGCGGCACTGCGGGGGTCCGGCCTAGTGTCCACGGGGCCGGTCGGCGGCGAGAGGTGGAGGCCCGGGCGGGCCGCGACGCGGAGGTGGAGATGAAGTGGGTGGCGCTCTCTTGCCGCGACGGGCGGCGGGTCACGGTGGTGGCGGCGGCGCGAGGCAGCGGGCAGCGTGAACTGGAGCACGGGGCGGCCGGTGGTGGGAGGTAGAGACCGGGCGACTGGCGCCGGGGCAGGAGGCGCCAGGTAGCCGGGCTGGGGTGGCGGCGCCATGCAGCAGCCCGCGAGGTGGAGGGGTGGGGGCGTGGGGTTGGGGGTTGGTGGGGATTAGAACGTGCGAGGGGGAGGTTGGATAAGGTAAGAAGAGGTGGTTTTTTTTGCATCGGTCGGTCGAGTGGGATTCGTTTTCTCCGTGTTGGCAGAATAAGAAACTAGTGTTGTTAGAATAAGTCTTAAGGGGTATTGTTAGAATAGACCCACCCTATATATATATATATATATAGACAAAAGCTTGTGTATGTGGGTGACTCTATGGCAGTAGCTATCTGAACCGTTGAGTCAGCTAAGGGATCCGTGCAAGAAGATTTCCAAGTTTTGCTATGTCTATTTTTCAGAGATTAACCGATATACCTCTTATAGACATGGTGGGGCTTACTCTAGGATTGCTAGGCCTGCTTGCTTACGAGCCCGGGCATGGATGGAAGTGAAACGGTGCGAGCAAGTAGAGGACTCATCTTTTTAGTTGTATAGGCCATTCGAGTTAATTGCGCCAAACCACGACAATTCGGGATAGGATTGCAGAAAACACAGTATTTCGTTTTTTCTGCAAAAACCACTATTTTTTGCTAATCTTTTTCAAAAACCACAGATCGGGCGATTAGCTCGTTTTAATCCAGTTTCTGACAAATGGGTCCCGTTTTTGGTGACGTGGCAAGACGGTGTGGCTGAAACGGCGTTAGACGGTGTGAGCGTGAGACGGCGTGGGCGTGAGACAGCCGTGAATAAAAAACAGAGTGGGGCGTGGGCCTCTCACTTCTCCCCATTCTTTTCTCCCCGTTCCTCTCACTTCTGTGCCTCTCTCTCTCGCGCGCGACTGTCGCCGCCGGCGGCACCTCCCGTAGCAGCTCGCGCCTCCTCGCCGGACAATGTCGTCGTGGAAAGACGGGGAAAGCAGCGACGAGGAGGAGCACTCGTTCATGTATGTATCGTCCGGTGTTGACGAGGATTTCATCCCGGTGAGTTACTACCTAGGGTTAGGGTTCTTGGCTATTACTGTAGTTTAGTCAATTGATTCTTGTTTTTGCTTAAGGATTGATGTTGTTTTCTTTTTGATTCCTCTCATAGCTCCTTGCTATGATGCGCGATGATTGTTTCAGCGGCATTGAGCCGGATGTGGGTGGTGTAACTTGCAACCATGGAAAACCGGCTGAGAGGTGCATTGATTTTGAAGGAGCAGCCACTGGTAGGAGGTTCTTGGCTTGTGCAGAGAAGGTATTGAATCTCTCTCTCTCTCTGCTGATCTGGTACGGTTAGTAATTAGTCAGCTAGGGTTCATCTCTCTCTGTTTGAATGAATGTAGTCACTATTCTGCAGAGAGTTTAGTGTTTAATTACTGTTTGACTTGATTCCAATAGCAACTTCTGCTATGTTTCTGTCCAGAGCTATTATTTGTGAATTGAGTAACTTGTGCTATGTTTTTGCATAAGGGTTGATGTTGTTTAGTGTAGCATTGTACTTGTAGGCTTAATTAAATCTGTGTAAATTGTTTAGTGGAGTAACTATTGTTTAGTGTGACCACATGACAATATTTTAAGTGTGTGAGCATTGTTTACTGTGTTGTTTGTTAGTTTGTGCCTTTATTAAATCTTTGAACATTGATTATTGTGCTGCTGCATTGTTTATTGCTTGTATTACATGGCAATCATATAATAAAAAGAGAAGATTCCTAATTGTATATTTTATTGAGAAGATTCCCTAGTACTTATATTTAATTAGCACTGCAGTTTATGTGTGTGAACATTCTTCAATCAGCATTGTCTTATATTTAAGTTGTATTTATGCAGGAAGGCAGAAACTGTGGATTAGTTGACTGGATTGATCCAGAGTGGCCACTCCCAATGGTAAAAGCATTGTGTAAGTTATGGGTATTGTATGATGAGACCCAGAGTAAATTAATCGATGCCAATCTGGAAAGTGCATTTACCATTCACAATCTGAAAGAAGAGAAAGCCAAAGTGGAGGAGAACTACAACAAGCTGGTTCAAGATGTGAATGAGCTTTTGGAAGCACATGACAGAAGGGTGCTGGACTTTAGAAATCTTAGGGTTGTTGAGGATAAAGGATCTGAGAAGTTAATGGAACTTGATCATTCAGTGGCCTCTTTGAAGTTAGATATGGCAAAAAAGTCTGAAGAGCATCAGGCTCTTGAGGAAAAGTACCAAGTCCTAAAGAACCTCACAACTTCTCAAGGCAATGTCATTAGGAAGCTGAAGTGCGACCATTTGAAAGAGAAGGAGAGGTTTACTGAAGTGAAGAGGAATTTGGAGTGGGGCTGTGATGATCTGGTGGATGAAGTTGAAACATTAAAGGGTAAACTTAAGGTGATTAAAGAGGCCATTGTTGCAACCAGTACAACTGGTACCCCAACTGCCTAGAAGATCTATTTATGTTTGTGTTGTTGGAGCTTTGCAAACCTTTTGGGTTGCTCTGGTTTGTAATAGCTGAACCTAAGTAGGTGGATGTGAAGTTGTGTTGGCTCTGATCCTAAGTAGTTGGGTGTTAACTTATGTTGGTTGTGAAGTGTGAACCTAAGTAGTTGGGTATCAAATTGTAATAGCTGAACCTATGTATGTTGGTGTGGACCTAAGTAGTTGGATGTGATTTTCTATTTGGTTAGTCTTGATCTATTGCAAAATATTATTTCTGAAAAAAACATGTCATGATTATCACCATTTGTGAAAGATTCATATATTTATTCAAGGTACAAAAATAGGGAAGAATTACATAAAGGTAGGTTCTTAAAAATAAAAACAGGGAAGAATTACATAACATGAAATGGAAGGTAGGTTCTTGACAAAACCCAGGGAAGAACTACATAACATGAAAAGAAAGGTAGGTTCTTCGAAAAACATGGAAGAAATACACATATAAAGAAACAATCTCAAGGGTACAGAAAATTCATCCAACGGGTCCTCGTTGTTGGATCTGGATGGTGGTCAGCTTGTCTTCTAGCCCAATGGATAATTTGGTCGAAAGTACGGCTACGACCATTGAGGAATAGCTGCACATACTCTACTTCAGTGCAGAAACCTACTATTCTACTGGATAGTTGGCGACTATACTCTAAAGAGTAACCTGTTGGCTCCGGTGGTCTTCTCGCCGGAGCCCTTCTCACCGGAGCCCTTCTGACTGGAGCCCTTCTCACTACCGGCTCTCCCTCGTCGTCAGTTACCTATCCTAAATTTGGATCCATCTTCTGTGGGATGTGGGATGGAGTGGTTGGTATTAGGTGGTTTATATAGGTCCGCTGAGCCACCCAAAAGCGTCGATTTTAGGGTTAGGTGTTCCATCGTCTCCGAGCCACCCAGAAGCGTCGATTTTAGGGTTAGGTGGTTCCATCGTCTCCGAGCCACCCAGAAGCGTCGATTTTACGGTTAGGTGGTTCCATCGTCTCCAAGCCACCCAGAAACGTCGATTTCAGGGTTAGGTGGTTCCATCGTGTCCGAGCCACCCAGAAGCATCGATTTTAGGGTTAGGTGGTTCCATCGTCTCCGAGCCACCCAGAAGCGTCGATTTTAGGTTTAGGTGGTTCCATCGTCTCTGAGCCACCCAGAAGCGTCGATTTTAGGGTTAGGTGGTTCCATCGTCTCCAAGCCACCCAGAAACGTCGATTTTAGGGTTAGGTGGTTCCATCGTCTCCGAGCCACCCAGAAGCATCGATTTTAGGGTTAGGTGGTTCCATCTTCTCCGAGCCATCCAGAAGCGTCGATTTTAGGGTTAGGTGGTTCCATCGTCTTCGAGCCACCCAGAAGCATCGATTTTAGGGTTAGGTGGTTCCATCGTCTCCGAGCCACTCAGAAGCGTCGATTTGAGGGTTAGGTGGTTATCACCCAAATCATCAAGTTTATGACCCAAATCCGCAACTTTATCACCCAAATCAACAACTTTATCACTCAAATCATGAACCTTATCACCCAAATCATCAACTTTATGACCCAAATCATGAACCTTATCACCCAAATCATCAACTTTATCACCCAAATCATAAACTTTATCACCCAAATCATCAACCTTATGACCCAAATCATCAACCTTATGACCCAAATCAGCAACTTTATCACCCAAATCATCAACCTTATCACCCAAATCAGCAACTTTATCACCCAAATAAGTGCTAATCTGATTAAGTCATACATAAAAAATGCCAACATAACAAGTACCAATCTGATTAAGTCATACATAACAAATGCCAACATAACAAGTGCCAATCTGATTAAGTTCATACATAACAAATGCCAACATAACATGGGAAATAATCAGTCTTCCCAAGAAACTCCAGAAGCTGTAAGGTAATCCTTCATCCTTGATGGCTTAGTTCTGACCCTTGGAGGCAAGAAAGAACTTCTAGCACCAGCTGATGTTGTTGCAGCAGCAGTTGGACCAGCATTTGCAGACTTCCTGGGTGATCTCCTAGGAGCAGCAGCTGGAGCAGCATTTGCAGACTTCCTTGGTGATCTTCTAGTAGCAAGAGCTGGAGCAGTCCTAGGAGGTGCAACACTCCTAGCAGGTGCAGCTGCAGCAACAGCACCTGCTGCCTTCCTGGGTGATCTCCTTGGAGGTGCAACTTGAGGTGGAGGATTCCTGGCAGGTGCAGGTTGAGGAGGTGCTGCAGCTTGAGGTGTAGCAGTCCTGGAGGGTGCAGGTTGAGGAGGAGCAGCCCTGGCACCTGCAGGTTGAGGTGGAGCAGTCCTGGCAGGTGCAGCTTGAGGTGGAGCACTCCTGGCAGGTGGAGCTCTCCTTGGAGCACTGGTACCTTCTTGTGAGCTGTTTGACTTTGTTCAAAATAAAAAAATAGTGATTAGTGGATGTGAGGATTTGAAAATATTACAGAACATTATATAAACTACCTGATGTTTATTCTTTCTCATTGCTAGAGCTGGCTTTAGTGCCTTGGAACAACTTAGATATCTATGGCCTACCAGGTTGAAATTGCTGTAGGTGATAGAGCCCATTCTGGATGTATCCTTAGGTGCAGGCACCTAACACTGGCTTTTTCTCCTCTTAGTTTGTTTCTTGCCTACTTTCTCTTTGAAAATTGGTGGCTCAATGTCATCAGTGCTAGTCTTTGGCCAAAGATCAGGCCCATGAACTGGGTATATAATAGGAGAGTATGCTTCCTCATACATTGGCTTTTTGAAGAAATCATGGACAAAATCTTCATGCTTTAATTTTGCCTTAGCTATTGCAGAAATAGCATGATTGCAAGGCACAACAGTCATATCCCATTTTCTACACACACATGTTCTTGTTAGCAAATTCATGGAATATGTGTTTTCTCCACTACTGACTTGGTATATATTAGGACCAGCCATCAAAGATTGGCAATACCTTGAGTACTTCTTTCCTTCCTCTAGCAACTCAACATATGTTGGACATTTATCCCATTTGGCAGTCTGTATTTTTGTCCTATTGTTATTGAAATTTACCATTAATTTTGTTCTAATTCCATCAACCATGGTCCTTATTGGTTTAGCCCTGACATCTAGTATCATTTTGTTAAAGACCTCACTTATGTTGTTCACTACAAGGTCAGTTTTGCAGTTCTGGTCCATGGCATACCTGGCCCATGTATGCACTGGAATTTTTCTTAGCCATTCCCAAGCTTCCTTGCACTCATGTTTCATACCATTCATTGCAACTTGATGCCCATGTTCTGTGTATGAGTAACTAGCACTATCCATGTATTTCTTCAGTTCAGGACCTCTAAACCCAACAGTTTGGAAATTCTGGTAAATATGCCTAAGAAAAAATCTCTGAGGACAATTGGGGAAAACTGAGTTTATAGCATTAAGAAGGCCCTGTTCCAAGAAACAAATTTACTTATATGACTAGCCATCTAATTGTATAACAATCTATTTATGTATAACTAATTGCAGAAAATAGAACACTTGTTTTTTGCAAAGAATTAAAATCATACATACCTTCTACCTATCAGATATTATGGTGTACAATCCAAACCTTCATGATTCTCCACCTAAAGCACTCTTTAGTTCATTTAAGAACCAAGTCCAACTATCTGTATCCTCTTTGTCAACAATGCCAAAATCTATAGGGAAAATATTATTGTTCCCATCCCTTCCAGTAGCTGCAAGGATCTGTTGCCCAGTTGTGAGCTTAATGAAACAACCATCCACACCTGCAATTGAAAAGTGCAATGGAAATTAAAACAGAAATCTTTTTTGCATATAGAATTAATCCAAGCAATGTATTGTACCTATGAAAGGCCTGCAACCACTCAAGAACCCTTCTTTGCAAGCATTTAGACATATAAACATGCCATGAAACCTAGGATTTGTGCTAGGATGCTCTGCTAGAAACTTAGTGGTCACAATGAACCTACTGCCTGGATTTGTATCCAATACAGCTTGCGAATAATCGCTGATTCTAATGTATTGGCCCCTTTGATCTCCATGCACAACCTTAATTGATGCATTCTTACCCCTGTAGGCCATATGAGTGGAGATGTCTACTCCATACTTGGTCTTAAATGTCTTCATAATTGTGCTGATGGGTGTGTTCAAATCTGTTCTGATAATATCCTCACACTTATGTGCAACCCATTTTGCAGTGACCTTTGTGTCCTCTGGTACTGCTGGACATCTGTGCACCAGAAATGTAAAATGGGCAATCTTCAACAGTGCAAGCTGCAATTATGTTGTTAGAGCAGTTCCTATGGAAGCCATAGTTCCTGTTCTGGGTGATGTGAAAAGTGAGCAGTGCCCTTCTAAATTGGTAAACATCTACAATACATAATTTTTCACAAAATTGTTCCTCTGGATTGTCCCTCTTTTCATCATACCAAACCTTGGGCTTAATTTTCTTTGCCCTTGTCCCCCTCCCTCCTTTTGTCACAAATGGAAATGGTGCTGCCTCATCATCATCATGTTTATCCAAATCTCCAGGATTGCTCTCCTCATCAGATGATGGTATCCATACATCATCTATAACTTGTTGCACACTAGCATGGGACCTTGATGTAGGTTTGTTCCTACTTTTCTTCCTGGATGCCCCCTCTTGTACAGTCACATCCTCCTCCTCATGTTCCTCTATCTTCTCCTCCTCCTGCTCCCCCACCACCTCCTCCTCCTCATCTTGCTCAAAAACTTCTTCAATATCAGTGTTTCCTTCATAGTGAAATAAAGGATCATCTCTCTGCTCTCTCATCTGCTCCATCCTAGCAATAGTTTCTGTATCCGACTCCAGATCTGAATCATCTCCAGTCAAAAGAATAGGAAGTCTCCTTCTAAGTGGCCCCACATGCTTATTTAATTTTTCCCTCTTCTTAATTTCCATCAATGTTTCCAGCTCATCCATCTGACCTTGTGGTGATGCACTCACAGATTTAGTGGGTGATCTAAAAAGAACTCCAGCATTATCTACTTCATAAATAATTTTATCTCCAACTTCACTCAGACAAGGCTGAGTCTCACAAATATATCCACTGTTTAGATCTGCAGGTTTAGGATCAGTGGCCCTAATCACTGTGAGATTCACAATTTTATTGTATTTATTTGCAATATGGTCAAGCATTTCATCAACCTTTTCATCATCACATATTTCTACCAATCCTGAAATGCCCAAACCAGCTTGCTTAACATAATAAAAGTAATCTCTTGAACTGTAACCTTCACACTCTGCTAAATCTACCAAACTACTATAGGTGATGTCTGAAAGGTACAGAGTTCTCTCTAAATTTTCCCTATCATGAAAATGCAGCCTTACTTACCATAGTTCATCACCCAATCTAGATAACAAATTAATAAATGTAATAATTAGTACAGTGATTAATAAACTTAAACATAACTTCATATTACAGTGGACAAATGATTAAATTATTTACACATTATACAGGACAAATAGATTAATTATTTACACATTATCCAGAACAAAAAGATCAATTATTTACACATTATCCAGGACAAAAAGATTATTTATTTACAAATTATATATTTTATTACACTAAAATTAGTACAGAGCACTAAACTGTATACTAACAATGCTTTGTTCTCCAATAAATTTACTAAACATCACTAACACAACAACACTAACCCATAGTTCATCACCCAATCTAGATAACAAATTAATAAATGTAATAATTAGTATAGTCATTAACAAACTTAAACAACACTTCATATTACTGTGGACAAATGATTAAATTATTTACACATTATACAAGACAAATAGATTAATTATTTACACATTATCCAGAACAAAAAAGATCAATTATTTACACATTATCCAGGATAAAAAGATTAATTATTTACAAATTATATATTTTATTACACTAAAATTAGTACACAACACTAAACTGTATACTAACAATGCTTTGTTCTACAATAAATTTACTAAACTGCACTAACACAACTGCAAATTACTATAAATCACTAACCCTAACCTTGCAAAGCAGCCACAGGTTCCTAGCCCTAACCCTACAAATCACTACCAGTGGATTCGTAACCCTAGCCCTAACCCTACAAATCAAAATCGACAAAGAACATGAATCTAGTTTAGGATTTTGATGCCTGACCTCGATCCGCCGTGTTCAGCTGGCCACAGGTTCCTCTCTCCCAGAGTCGCCGTGACGGCCAGAGCAGTTGCCGGCGCAGATTCCAACGCCGCCACCACCTGCGGCGTCATGTTGCGCGAAAGCTGGGTGGGATTGGAGATGCCGCAACCCTCATCAGGTTCACCGCCGCCGGATTCTTCCTCGTGGCCACCGCCTCCGCCTGCATCGTCGACGGCGCCCACCTTGTTCATTGCCATTGGAGGAGAGGGGGAACTCGAGGAGAGGGAGACAGAGAAATGAACCATTGGAGAGAAAGGAGAGAAAGAAAAATGGGCCTGTCCGTCAGAAAACGGACGTCTCACGCCGTCTAACGCCGATTGATGCCGTTTCCGCCGCGCCGTCTTGCCACGTCACCAAAAACGGGACCCATTTGTCAGAAACTGGATTAAAATGAGCTAATCGTCCGATCTGTGGTTTTTGCAAAAGATTAGCAAAATAATTAGTGGTTTTCGCAGAAAAAACGAAAAACTGTGTTTTCTGCAATCCTATCCCGATTGTCGTGGTTTTTTGCAATTAACTCTAGGCCATTCACAGTCCTCAAACAGGCAAGTCCGCCATGGAAGTCGTTCCTCCTGTCTTCTTTGCAAACAAACCAAAGTTATGCCATCAAGCTAAAGTTTAGAAGATGCTGCTGCTTCGTTTCATACCAGTGCCATCGATTGCCGGAGCGGTAGGAGTAATGTTAGTTGTGTTTTTGCCATTCATGGTCGGACGGTCATCTGAGTTAAGGAGAGCGAAATGAGTTCCAATGTTCGGCAATTAGCCGTGGGATTGATTTGTTTTTATATCAGCAATCTAATGAGCCCACATATTATACGAACATTACATAGGGCCTTCTATACATGAAGGCATTGTTAATTATGCCCTATATAATCAGATTATTGCGGGGATAGAAGGCAATTTTGCTTTTGTGATTATATGTCGTCGGCCTGATTCGTTATTAGTTCAAGTCAGGAAGAGAAAAACAAACAGGACGCATCCTACGATTTGTCGCACCCTAGCAGCACACCTAAGCCCTCCAATCCCGCGTAATTATGCACAATAACAGAAATGCAAACTGGGTTCATGCATGTCGGGAGATCATATCGCGCAGGGGAAAAAGCAAGATCCGAAAATGGCACTGCAGAATGCATGGGATCAACCATAGTTGACCCGCGCTTACCCTTTATGCATCAACGGCATCTCTCTTCACGGGTCCTTGCAGAATGCGCCCGCACCCCACCCCCATCCCATGGTACCCCACCGTTGTGGTCCATCCATGGCTTCATATCCCATACTATCTCAAAGTCCTCATGGTAGGAGTAGGCAGCAGCCATAGCCATCGTCTTGTTTTGTTTATGTGGAGTGCGTCGTAGTACAAGCAGCGCTGCAGCGCCATCAGCTATACCAGGTTTGCCCTCCTCTAAGTATAAATTTTGATGGAGCAAACACCATTCTCCACCATATCTAATACCAGGCAATGCATTCTCTACAAAGATATGAAGACAATCTCTCGCCACGACGGCAGAATATTTGAGTGGCATTTTAATAAAATTATATAGTTATAGCGAACCAGTCTAATCCATCGACGTGGCCAACAAGAAATAGGCGTCAGTCATGGCGCGGCAAGATCTGAGACTTGTCGGCTAGCATTAGGGAAGTAGCGATGTTTGCCGCCAAGAACACATAAAGAGGCACCATATTTGTTTGGTATGGATACCATATGATTCATGCGAAGGCACCACGAGTGTCAACTACCGGAACCACTAAACGATCATACCCTGTTGAGGGGGGGTGTCGGTGTGGGAGAGTTGAAGTACTGTTAGAGACATGGATATCTTTGTGATTTTACCATGTGAAGGCACCAACAATTTTTCATTATGGTTTTAGTACTAGGGGTAGACGGGAAAACCGAGGTCCGACGGGCAACCATAGTTGATCAAAGCATGATGACAGAAGATATGAGTACCATTTGAATAAAACTATATACGTATAGGGAACCAGTCCAACTCATCGATGTTACCAACAAGAAATGTGACCGTCTGTCATAGCGCGACAAGATCACGATAAATCACGGGTTGAATGTGAGTCTTGCTGGTTAGCATTAGTGCGGTAGCGAGGTTTGTCGTTAAGCACACATAATAGGCACCATATTCTTTTGGCATGGTTACCGTATGGTTAATGTGAAGGCACCGCAAGTGTTAGCTAACGGAACCATGAGATGTTCATACCGTTTTGAGGGCGGGGGGCTGGGGGGTGTTGGTGATTGGAGATATCGAAGTACCGTTATATATATTTATATCTTTGTCGTGATGCAACCGCGTGAAGGCACCGACATTTTTTTTCTACGGGTTCAGTGCTAGGGGGGACTAGCGAATTATTTCACGAAACACGCATACGAGGTGATCAAAGCATGACTGCAGAAGATTTGAGTTGCATTTGAATTTTTTTATAGCGAATCAGTCCAATCCATCGATGTGTCCGACAAGAAATAGGTTTCATTCATGTCGTGGAAAGATGTGAGACTTGCCAGTTAGCATTAGGGCGGTAGCGATGTTTGTCGAGAAGTACACATAAAGATGAACCATATATTTTTGGCACGGATACAATATGATTCGGGCGAAGGCACCAGGAGTGTCAACCACCAGAACCACTAAACATTCATACCCTATATTAGCCGGGCCGGGCCGGGCTAGATGGATTAAAGATGGGGCTACAAATCATAGTCAGGGCACCGCAAAAATGCACATGTATACCATAGTATTAACAGTAAGGTACCGCGCGGGTCAACCACCGGCACCACGGTTGAAGTATAAAACGGAGGGCCGATGGTGGGGCTCGATGAATGAAAGATAGGTCTACGAACCGTAGTCACGACACCGCAAAGTGTAACATGATTACTATAATATTAACAGTAAAGCACCCCAGCATGGACCACCGATACAGTAGGAAAGACGCAAGACGAGTCTAGTGAAGGGGAAGATCGACGGTATAAAAAGGGCACATGATTGTTGTATGTTGTTATGGTGTTCATCGTTGATTTTTTTTTGGTTGTTTGGGGGTATCGTTGCTCCTTTGGTTGTCGTCGATGGACATAAGACATGGAGATGAATCGTGGTTGCGGCTCCACAAAATGCACTATGTGTACCTTAGTATTAATGGAAAGGCACCGCACGAGAGAACCACCAGCGCTATGATCGAGGCAAGAAACGAAGGGGTAACAGGAAAGTTTGATGGTATAAAAGGGCACTATTGCTGGACGGATGGACGGCAACTACTACACTCTTACTATAGTAGTAGCAGTAAGGCACCCCAAGCGGCGACCACTAGTGTCATAGGAAATACGCCAGACTGGTGTAGTATAAAAAGGGCACGTCATAATAGGTTTGTTATTTTGTTCATCGTCATTTTTTGTTGTAGTTGTTTTGGGGTGCCGTTGGGGTATAAAAAATGCACGTGGTTGTCACCGTCATTGTTGTTAATGTGGGACGAGGGGGAGGGGGGTTCGATGGAGGTAAGTCATGGAGACGAATCATGGTTGCCACGTAAAGGGGTAAATGATTGTTGGATGGTGTTATGGTGTTCATCATCGTTACCACGTAGTGGTTGTTTTTGGGTGTTATTGCTCCCGTGGTGCCGCCTTCACCATAGCCGCAACGGATCTGATAATGATAAGGGACATTTGTGCATTTTATCTCAATCTAGTAGATCCACGCAACACGCCTGGTTTGATGAAACTTGTTTGTGACCCCTCAAACCATCTTAGTAGCGGTAGATTTGCCTTTGAGAGAATCGTCTAACCATTTTTTCTTTTGTCGGCTTCGGGTATGTTTATTCCTTCGACCAAGTATTTCTCATGCAGTTGTTTTGCCGTATTTACGACGAAGAAACTCGGGGCCATTCAGAAAGAAGAGGCGGCCAAGAACAAAAAGACCGTCAAAAAGCCTCAACAGTAATGAATCACACGTGCGAACCACCGACACAATAAATAGAAGTAGAAATGAATGGAGGGATGAAGATGAGACCGACGACATTTATACTAATATGTGTGGTCGTTATTGTTGCTCATATTTACGATGAGGGGGAAGGGGGTGGCTTGATGGGTAGAAGGACAGGAACACGAGTACACGACCCATAGTAGCGGAACCACAAACTCTAGTACGAGTACTATAGTCTCAACAGTAAGGAATCACACATGCGAACCACCGCACCATAAAAAGAGTTCAAAATGAATGGAGGAGGTGAGTGGGGAGGCCGGTGACATTTATACTAATATGTGTGGTCGTTATTGTTGTCCATTTTAATGATGAAGTGGGAGAGGGGTGGCTCGACGGGTGAAGGACATGGATACGACCCATGGTGGCGGCACCGCAAATACTAGTACGAGTACCGTAGTCTCAATAGTAAGGAACCACACTTGCGAACAACCAGCACCATAAATAGATGTAAATAATAATGGACGGGTGAAGCGGAAGGCCGACTGAATTTTTCATGGTTATGCGGGTGATGGTATTGTTATTGTGGTCATTATTGTTGTTGCTGTGGTAAATTGAGACATTTTTTAATCTGTGGTTGTTGTTGTTAGTCTTGTTTACGGGGAGGGGGGTAACTCAGCAGTAAGGAACCACACATGCATACCATTTTTGCATCTTTGGTTGTTCTTGTTTATGGGGAGGGGCGAGGGGGCATTATGTTGGTATCACAGTATCAGTAGTAAAGCATTACACGTGCAAACCACTGGCACGATAAATAGATTTCAAAAGATTATAGGGGTGAAGGGTAATGTCGGGGGCATTATGTTGGTAATCGTTGGTGTTTTTGCGTTAAATTTAGGTGTCTGTGCATCCCGTGGTCATCATTGTCGTTCATGTTGACAAGGAGGCGGGAGGGGGGGCTCGACGGGTGATAGACAGGAATATGACCCATAGTAGCGGCACCGAAAAATCCAGTACAAGCACCGTAGTCTCAAACAGTAAGGAACCACACGTACGAACCACCGACACCATATTTAGAAATAAAAATGAATGGAGGGGGGGGGGGGTGAAGGCGGAGACCGGTAGTATTTACACGAATATGCATGGTCGTTATTGTTGTTCATGTTTACGATAAGTAAGGAATCACAGATGCAAACCACCGACACCATAGATAGTCGGAAAAAATAATTAACGGGTGAAGGCGAAGGCCAACGGTATTATACATGGGTATGCAAGTGATGGTATTGTTATGGTGGTCATCATTGTTGTTGTTGCAGTAAATTTATGCGTTTTTGCATCCGTGGTTGTTGTTGTTCTTCTTCTTCTTCTTCTTTTCGAGGAGGGCGTGCGGGAGCCCGACATGTGAAAGATAGAGCTATGACCCATAACGAGTACCGTAGTATCAATAATACATCACTGCACGTGCGAGGCACTGGCGCCATAAGTAAAATTTATTGGATTTTAGGGGTGAAGGGAAATGTCGATGGAATTATATGTGGGTCATGGTTGGTGTTGTTGCGGTAAATATGGGTCTTGTGCATCCCATGTAAGTCATTATTTTTCATGTTTACGAGGAGGCGGAGGGGGGACTAATGGGTGACAGACAGGAATAAGACCCATAGTAAAAATGAATTTGGGGGAGGGGGTGAAGGGGTAGACCGCCGGTGCACATTCAAGTTGTGTAAAAATAATCAAAACATATTACTAGTTCTTAATTATTTCAGAATCACACAAATTGGATGAACCGGAGTTAAGATTCGTGTTATGTGCGTCCTCATTTTCACCAGATTGATTGCCCTCACATTTTGGATGTATTTTTTCAATGTACAATGTAGGATTTATCGATACATATGCTCCATTTGGATAGTACAATACGGAGACTCATAGTCCATGCACTCATAGGATTCACCATTTGTACCGATGTACATAGACGTACATAGACGCAAGATGTATTGTGTGGATTCTGGAACAAGGTGCAAGCGGCAAAACCAATGTGCATTAGAGATGACTGGTACTCCGTACTATATAGTGTACAACTCAGATGTATTGTTAACAAAATCGATGGAAAATTACAAGATGTCAGCGCGAAAAAACTGAACCGCGCCGCTAAATTACATGCACATAGTAACTGAGTCCCTTAGCAGCCTACCTCTCCATTAGGAAGCGCAATTCCTTTAGTGCCAGGCCTATCAGCGCGGAAAACCAAGCCATGACCATTACCATATTTACTTCACGTGCTTGACGATGCAAGTACAAACACCAAAGACAAATGCGTGCAGTCACACACACAAACGGTCCCAAGGTCACAGAACACTTGTCACTACACGACAGATTAATAAAGGCACGAAACACCATTTAGGACCTGGGAAATCGCAGACAAACGGATGGTATTGGAAGGTTTTGGCATTTTGGATTGGGAACACCCCAAAAGGATTCTTATTAGTTAGCCGTTTTATGATGGCACCGTTGGAACCAAATGAAAAAGTTACCCGAAACGGCTAGGTCTATATGGAAAGGGAGATGAGTTCTTGCTAAAATAGGAACTGATTTATACAAAAGGATTTAACAAGAACCATAAAAAATCGATGGTACCAATCTTAAAGCAAACGAACAGTGCCGATAGACATGTGACTAGAGTTACAACATACCAAATCCTTGCCCTATATATTCTGACATCGTTGTCTGAATAAACTGCATCGTATCGCAAAGAGAACCGCACTGCAGCTCGGGTAAAACAGAACCGCATGCACCGTTTTCGCTTTAACTTTTTAACCGTTTGTCGTAATTGAGCGTGTGATACACCGTTGGATTCGTATTGAAATGGAGCATCTTCCGTATGTTGAACACTTGTCCAGATTCCTCACGGATTAAGAGAAGTTTCGAAAACGGTGCGGCGACATACTTTTTCTGCGGGCGTATTTTCGCGATTTCACTTAAACCGTTCATCGGAATGATGCAAATGATATACCGTTGGAAAGATCGATCAGGCGCTCCATCCATATGTAGAACACTTTGTCTAATTCCTCACGGTTTGAGAGGAATTTGAAATTGAAAAAAACGCAGCCACTCTGTTTTTGGTTTTCGGATCTCGTAGAGAGTCAAACTTTGTAACCGTTTGTCGAAATGATGCGTATGATACACCGTTGGATTCGTATGGAGTAGGAGCATCTTCGACATGTTGAACACTTTTCAAGAATCTACACCGTTTTGAAGCAATTAAGAAAACGGTGGCGCTGCCCTCTTGTGGACAGCGGGCGTTTTTGCATAAAAATGTTCGATTCGTTCGCCCGATCGATGCAATTGATACACGGTTGGATAGATCTCGTCGAGGCGCTCCATTTTCATGTATAACTTTCTCTCTAAATCTTTACGGTTTAAAAGTAGCGCTGATTTTACTAAAACGCGGACTCACTTTTTTCGCGGAACAAAAAATCGGCGAGTGAACTGCATTGGTTTGCACTTATTATCGCCAAACAGAGCGCACGTGCACCCGAAATCGATCAAGTGCCGGGGAACCGCATCGCATCCCACGGTGCAGGCGCACTGCATTATCGCCAAACAGAATTGCACGTGTTTTTCGCGGATCCGAAATCGGGGAAGCGAACTGCATCCTTCAGAGACCGGTTACATTTATCGACAGAGAGAACTGCACTTATTTTTGAAACTTTCAACATATTTTTGTATCAACGAGCGTGCACCGCAAAGACGAGGCGAGTGAACTGCATATTTTTTCACTTTTTTATGAACGATAGTGATACAATACTACCGGAAGTGAACCGCAATATTTTTTGTACACAGAAGTCATGTGCAGTGGACTACAAAAGATGTGAGTAGTGAGCTGCACAATTTTTTTTCACAGGTCGAACCACTTTTTTTATATTCGAGAACTGCATCATATTTTATATACAAGAACTACACAGATGAGTTAGCTGCAGAACAACACTGTAACCACAACCATCACGATGAAACGCCTGGGGCCAACAACAACACTGCATCTACACCACTTATATCTTTTTTCCTGCAAAAATATGTAAATGAACCTCTCTGTCCACCGAGGGAATCAATCTCTTCATGTCATACTTGGACCTCCGCGTCCTGTTGCAGCAGTGCGCGCATGGGCACTTCACCCACTTCACCTCAACGGCCTGCCCGACGTTGCGGAAGGCGCGCTCGACAAACTCGGTCGCCTTCTCCACCCACTCGGGCGTGACCGAGTCCCTGCTCTGGTGGCCCGTGTTCATCCAGCCGCGGTCTTCCACCATCGTTGCCGGCCGGACCTCCCTGCGCCGCATAGACAGATTAAGGGATGGGAGGGGGTAAGTTGAGCTTTGCGAGGGATCCGAGGGATCAAAATCGCCACGCCGGCCACAAGATGCAAATCGGGGTGGGGGGTGGAGCGCCAGATCCGGCTGGGATCCAAATCGCGAGCGCGTGGGACCACACGGGTGCTGTTCTGGGGTGGGGCGTTCAGGCGAGCAGGAGCAGCACAGAGGAGGGCGCCATGGCCGGGCGCGGGAGGTAGGGCGTCGTGGCCGGAGCAGGGTCGCCAAGACCTGGTGCGGGAGGCAGGGCGTCGTGGAACGGACGCCGGTCGCCGCGGCCTGGCGTGGGGGCGGGTGGAGGGGAGGAGGAGCGCGCGGTGGAGGGTGGGGCGACGCGGAAGAAGGTGGACGGGGGTGGGGGATGATTTTTGCAGGGGCAGTTGCCTCTTCGTGCGTGGCTAGTGGGGAGAAAGAGGTGGGGAGCGGGCCGGCCCAGTTTTTTCAATCCGTGCAGTGCGGTGCTGATACGTCTGAAACGTATCTATAATTTTTGCTCGTTCCATGCCCTTTTTGTGTCATTGCTACATCTTTTATCCATGCTTTTGAATCATTTATTGGACTAACCTACTAATATAGAGCCCAGTGCCAGTTCCTGTCTGTTTTGTCTTTGCATTGCAGAAAAAGTCCAAAAATGAAGTTGCTCAGAAAATTCCAAAGAAATTACCAAAAAATATTTACATCGGAAGAGTCCTCCAGCCGGAGGACGGAGTTAGGAGGTGGCCCCAGGCCCCCAGACGCCCTCCCGGCACGGCCAGGGCCCACCCGCGCCAGGTGGCCGCCTGGGCGACCTGGGCACCACCTCGGACTCCCCCTTGGCCTATAAATTCAACCGTGACGCAAAAACCCGAGATATCGAAGTACTTTTTCCAGAAGCGATTCCGATCTCCGCCGCCATCAAAACCTAGCTTCGGGGGTCACCAGGATCCTACTCCGGCACCCTGCCGGAGAGGGCCTTGGCCCTCGGGGCCATCTTCATCAACTCTTCTTCACCCCATGATGGATCGTGAGTAGCTCCTCCTTGGACTATGGGTTCTTGGCAGTAGATTGTTGGTATCTTCTCCCCCTTGATCTTCAATACAAAGTTCTCATGAGCTGCCCTAGATGATTGAGATCCATATGATGTAATGTGTGTTGTGTTTGTTGGGATCCGATGAATTGTCACCTTGTTCAGTCCTAAGAGGTTTATGAATTATTGTTGCTGCAATTTTGTTGTTCTTAATGCTTGTTACTAGTGCACGAGTAGCATGATTTCAGATCTGAGCACGTTATGGTTGCATGATTATAATTGTTGTTCTACATCTTATCTACGGTTGTATGCACCTATTATAGTCTGGAACCGGCGATCCCAATGGTGACAGCTTGGGACACCAAAGGGGATGGGCTATAATTTGAGGATCACATGTGTTCATAGAGTGTTAATGCTTTGTTCCGGTGCTCTTTGACAGGGGCACCTTAATCTCCGTAAGTTCCCTTTGGCCCCGTTCATAGCGGGACGGTAGGACAATAGATGTTGTGCAAGTTCTTATTGCAAGCACGTACAACTACATACGGAACACATGCCTATGTTTGGTTCTTATACTAGGATTGCTCTAGTTTCTTTGGCTAGAGTTTGTGCAATTTTGTCAATTGCCCAACTAAATTTGTTCACCCAGCACCTTGTCTTTTTGCTTGGAGAGTTACCACTAGTGAAACCTTGAACCCCGGTCCATCTTTCATCTTCGTTGCCTTCGTTGTTACTATTGCTCTCATCACTGCTGCTACTACCTTGTTACTACTTTGTGGTGTTGGTGATTGGGGAAGTCTTAAAGGCTACACCCGTCAACACACTTTTGCTACTAAATATATTGTCTAGTGTTTTTTTTAGGTGTGGTTGAATTAAAAACTCAATTGCTAAGGCTTATAAGTATTCTTTGGCTCCCCTTGTGTCAAATCAATAAATTAGGGTTATACCTACCCGTGAAGACTGTTGCGATCCCCTACACTTGTGGGTTATCAAGACTATTTTCTGGCGCCGTTGCCGGGGACCATAGCTCTACTTATAAGTTCACTTGATAAGTACACTTTATCTTATTACTCTGTT
Organism: Bromus sterilis; assembly: GCA_950022295.1. Taxonomy (NCBI): domain Eukaryota; kingdom Viridiplantae; phylum Streptophyta; class Magnoliopsida; order Poales; family Poaceae; genus Bromus; species Bromus sterilis. Next base: position 217,550,734 of record OX465600.1, read on the forward strand.
TGCTACAATGGTTACTTTTTATGAAACTAGATCTTATTGGCAAGGTGGATTCACGGAGGATCAACAAAAATATTATAAGGAATACCGCTTGTCGGAAAAATGGAAATTTATATGGAGACTTATGTCTCAAGTTAATAGATATGCTAGAAACTTATGCTCTGATTATGATATATCTTATTGCTGTGATGAAACTTGTTGCTGCTTGCCCTTTAAACACCTTCCTTTCCAATGTTGGTGTAATGATAATGAAACCTTGGTATCTTATACTAGGGGACATTATGATTTCTTTGATGTAGCATAAATAGAAGAAATTGTTGTCTTTAAGGGTGCCTATGAAATCGCTTCCTTTGTTGAAAATATTGAAGATGCCCCTTATAAATCTTAGAGTCTTGATATACTTAAATATTGCTTTGAGAATTTTAATGATAATGCTTATATTACTAACTATCTCAAAAGGTTCTCTCCACAAGAGAAAGAGACTAATACTTTGCAGGACTCTACGAAAGAAGAAATTGCTGAAACTGAATGCTCCTTGGATGAAAAAGAGGAGGAGAGTGACGAACAAAAGGAGGAAGAAGGGAGTAGCTACCCATCTCTACCAACTAATGAGAGTAACTCTTTGAATCTTACTTTATATGATTGCCCTTCATGCTTACCAAAGGAGGATAAATGCTATATTGATTGCTATGATCCTATTGAATCTTTTGAAATATCCCTTTTTGATGAAGTTGATGCTTGTGGCCATGATGCCCCTATGAATGAGACTTACAAGGATGATTTTTCTACTGTTATTTATGATAACTCTTGCTATTTTGATAAGTCTTATGATAACCCTCTATTTTTGCCTACTATGAATGTTCTTAATGATGAGGAGTTTTAATTAAAAAACTTATATGATTATGTGCTAGTAGATTATGACAAGCATGCTTTGTGTGATGGTTATATTGTTGAGTTTGTTAATGATGCTACTGAAAATTATTATGAGAGAGGAAAATTTGGTTATAGAAATTTTCATGTTAGGAAAACACCTCTCCCCATGCTGAAAATCTTGAAGGTGCTCTTGTTTTACCTTCCTATGCTTGATACTTTGTGCTTCATTGATTTATTTGCTTACAAGATTCCCATGCATAGGAAGCATGTTAGACTTAAATGTGGTTTATATTTTCTCCTTTGATGCTATCTTTTGTGCTTCAACTTTTTATTCGTTTGTGAGCATCGTTATACTCATGCCTAGCTAATAGCTTTAAAGAAGCGCTTCTGGGAGGCAACCCAAAACGGATTAGGTTTCTTTTGCTTTTGTTGTGTCTTGGATGTTGTTAATAATGTAGCAGCACCATTGTATCTTTATTTTCAAGTTTTGTGCCAAGTTCTAGCCTCTTATGATAAGGGAAGCAAAAGTTGTGATATGCTGTCCAGAAAACAGATTCTGTCCGCTTGATGGAAAAATTCATGATAAATCACCAGTTCATATTTTTGAGCTGAATTTTTTACACAGCATGATCTATACAATTTTGAAACTTTCATATGTTTTGAGTTTTCTTATTTGAGCAGCATAAGTGCACCTGATAAATCGATCCTTACAATCTGTCCTGTTTTGGCAGATTATCTATTAGTGTACTAACCGCTGTAATAATTTTATGAGAAATTTTATGTGAAGGAAGTTTTCAAGTGTGCGAAGGGAGATGATGAAAGAAGATTTAGGAGTGCCAAAATCTTAAGCTTGGGGATGCCCCGGGCACCCCCACAAAATATTCAAGGAGACTCAAGCGTCTAAGCTTGGGGATGCCCCCGTGCATCCCCTTCTTCATCAACAATCATCAGTTCATCCTTATCCACACTATATTTTTATTGCTTCACATGATATGTGCTGTTCTTGGAGCGTTTGTATATTTGATTTTAGTTTTGTTTTGTTTTGTTTGCTGGTTAGTACAATGTCGGACCCTTGCATGCTTGATTGGGAGAGGTACACGCTCCACTTTATCATAGAACACTCTAGAGCTTCACTTATATCTGTTGAGTGTTAAATTTATCTACTACCTGTTTTGCTAGCTCCTGTGCTTCACTTAGATCTTGTTTGAGAGCATTTAATTTCTTTTGTAGAAAGTTTAGAACTCTCGTGCTTCACTTATATTTGTTTAGAGAGTTATTTCTGTTGCAATGGTTTATATGTCTCATGGTATGTTTTATATGTGGTGTATAGGTAATCTAGATCACTAGGTCTAGCTTTGGATATCTTGCAATAGTTTTGAGGTATTGATTGAGTAATGATGAATGTTTATGCAATTGAGCTTGCGCCCATTAGTGATAGGTGTCGTGTCTTGTCTAACCGTGCCTTATTTTCGAAAACTAAAAAAAACTAGTTGAGAATTCTAGCTACTAGATGGATCGCTAATCTTTGGAGGGATCGGATATTAGAGTACACTCACGTACCATGAGTCGAGGATGCGCAAGGATGACCAAACCCCCATACACTCCTCCTTGGGGTACTTGTCTCTTTGTGAAGCTCCTTATTAGATTGAGAGTTACCGATAATAAGTGCATGAGTTCTTCAGACTAATGTAAGTATTGAAAGTTGATACTTCCACCTTTCCATATTTTGCTAGCCTCTCCCGTGCCGTGCATTGCCTTCTTCTCACTCTGAAAGTTGGCGTCCACCTTCGCCGGTACATCCAAATCCTTGGCATGATACGCTCTGTCATCATAAGCCTCCTTATATCTTTCCTCAAAACAGCCACCATACCTACCTATCAAGGCATTTCCATAGCCTTTCCGAGATATATTGCCATGCAACATCCATCGTTCTTCATGCTCATATGACTCATCCTTGATTGTCATATTGCCTTGCGTGATCTAATAGCCTATGTGTAGTTGGGCTTTGCCCGCTATTCATATTTTTGCCGCATGTTGCGCTTGATCATTGCACATACTTCTACACTGGCAGAGGCGTTCATATAGAGTCATTACTTTTTAATTCAGAGTTGTAAGTAAATAAAAGTGTGTTGATGTTCTTATAGAGTGTTGCCCCTACCAGTGAGGAAAGGAAGAAAAGATCCCAAAGTGGACGAAATATAAAAAAAAAGAGAGAATAAAGAGCCATGGAGGCCACCCAAAATCAAAAAATATAAAAAAAGGTGAAAAAGAGAAAAAGAAAAAAAAAGAGAGAGGGGCGGCACTGCTATCCTTTATTCCACACTTGTGCCTCAAAGTAGCACCCGTACTTCATGGAGAGTTTTCATATCATTCATACATAACTATGTGGTGATCTATACACTATAGAACTTGGCTTGCATATTCCAAGGATGAGCCTCCTCAAAAGAGCTCTAGGTCTTCATGAGCAAGCAAGTTGGATGCACCCCCACTAGTTCCATTGGAGGGCTTTCATACACTTATAGCTCTTTGTGCATCCGCATGTTGCATGGAAATCCCTACTCCTCACACCATATCTATCATTTGGCTTCTCGCCTATGATTGTCCTCATTGATGTGAGCCTTTCTCATCCTTTTTGTCTTCCTCCTCCATCATATGTCTCTCTTTGCCATCCTAAGTGTCAACTCTCGTGCTTACGCTCATCCATTGCATGAGTGCTCAAAATATTGAAAAAGGAGTGGATCAAATTGACTTGTACCTGGCTAGTGGTCTGGGGACGAATCAAGATAAGATTCCAAAAAAGACCAAGTGTGAAACTTTAGTAGATTCAGTTCTCAAAAACTATTCAGTATTTTTATGCTCTAAACCTTCCCCACTCTTGGGACGGGGACTCCGACTGAGGCATTCGATTCACGGACAGCAAGAGCTCAATTGTTTATATGTTCTTCATTGCTTGCTTAATATCAACTATAGACTATTGCTTTATATCACTTTGTCTTTGACTTATGAATCTTTATTACGTTAGATTGATTGCCTTTACTCCTAAGTAACATGTCACACCAAAAATTATCTTGTTATCATTTACCTACTCGAGGATGAGCAGGAATTAATCTTGGGGATGCTGATACGTCTCAAACGTATCTATAATTTTTGCTCGTTCCATGCCCTTTTTGTGTCATTCCTACGTCTTTTTGCCATGCTTTTGAATCATTTATTGGACTAACCTAGTAATATAGAGCCCAGTGCCAGTTCCTGTCTGTTTTGTCTTTGCATTGCAGAAAAGGTCCAAAAATGAAGTTGCTCAGAAAATTCCAAAGAAATTACCAAAAAATATTTACATCGGAAGAGTCCTCCAGCCGGAGGACGGAGTCAGGAGGTGGCCCCAGGCCCCCAGGCGCCCTCCCGGCGCGGCCAGGGCCCACCCGCGCCAGGTGGCCGCCTGGGCGACCTGGGCACCACCTCGGACTCCCCCTTGGCCTATAAATTCACCCGTGACGCAAAAACCCGAGATATCGAAGTAATTTTTCCAGAAGCGATTCCGATCTCCGCCGCCATCGAAACCTAGCTTCGGGGGTCACCAGGATCCTACTCCGGCACCCTGCCGGAGAGGGCCTTGGCCCCCGAGGCCATCTTCATCAACTCTTCTTCACCCCATGATGGATCGTGAGTAGTTCCTCCTTGGACTATGGGTTCTTGGCAGTAGCTTGTTGGTATCTTCTCCCCCTTGATCTTCAATACAAAGTTCTCATGAGCTGCCCTACATGATTGAGATCCATATGATGTAATGGGTGTTGTGTTTGTTGGGATCCGATGAACTGTCACCTTGTTCAGTCCTAAGAGGTTTATGAATTATTGTTGCTGCAATTTTGTTGTTCTTAATGCTTGTTACTAGTGAACGAGTAGCATGATTTCAGGTCCGAGCAAGTTATGGTTGCATGATTATAATTGTTGTTCTAGATCTTATCTACGGTTGTATGCACCTATTATAGTCTGGAACCGGCGATCCCAATGGTGACAGCTTGGGACACCAAAGGGGATGGGCTATAATTTGAGGATCACATGTGTTCATAGAGTGTTAATGCTTTGTTCCGGTGCTCTTTGACAGGAGCACCTTAATCTCCGTAAGTTCCCTTTGGCCCCGTTCGTAGCGGGACGGTAGGACAATAGATGTTGTGCAAGTTCTTATTGCAAGCACGTACAACTACATACGGAACACATGCCTACGTTTGGTTCTTAGACTAGGATTGCTCTAGTTTCTTTGGCTAGAGTTTGTGCAATTTTGTCAATTGCCCAACTGTAATTTGTTCACCCAGCACCTTGTCTTTTTGCTTGGAGAGTTACCAATAGTGAAACCTTGAACCCCGGTCCGTCTTTCATCTTCATTGACTTCGTTGTTACTATTGCTCTCATCACTGCTGCTACTACCTTGTTACTACTTTGTGGTGTTGGTGATTGGGGAAGTCTTAAAGGCTACACCCGTCAACACACCGTTGCTACTAAATATATTGTCTAGTGCTTTTTCAGGTGTGGTTGAATTGACAACTCAACTGCTAAGGCTTATAAGTATTCTTTGGCTCCCGTTGTGTCGAATCAATAAATTAGGGTTATACTTACCCGTGATGACTGTTGCGATCCCCTACACTTGTGGGTTATCAGGTGTGGCTCGGTCGTATGGGTTAGCTGGGTGTTGTTAGAATAAGGTGGGTGTTGTTAGAATAAGGTCTTAAGGGGTGTTGTTAGAATAGACCCACTCTCTCTCTCTCTCTTGCTCTCTCTTTACATATATATATATATATATAGGGTAGGTCTATTATGATAACACCCCTTAAGAACTTATTATAACAACACTTTTATTATTCTGTTAACACCCCCGTTGAACTGGCTTCTAGCGCGGAGCGTCCAGAAGACGGATTCCCCCGCATCTTCGTGCCCAATTCCCCTCCCCTCGCACCTTCTTCTACCTCCGCCGCCTCCTTCCACCTCCCACCGTCCCTGCCTTCTCCGACACGGTGCGACCGCCCCCTCCCATGCCGCCAGGGCTTCCCCCGCCCTGCCCGGCGCGGATCCAGCCGCACCTCCCCAGCCACGGCGGCCTCCCTTCCCGCCCCGCCATCTCCGACAGCCGTGGGTGGCCTCCTCGCTCCACCCGGTGCGGATCCAGCCGTCGGGCGAGGTGTCGCGGCGACGGGCTTCGTCCTCCCATCGCTCACAAGGCGCCGCCCGTCCATGGATCCTAGCGGCGTCGGATCCGCCGCTCACTGCTCCCCTCCTCCCCCTGTCACATCCTTGAGTTCGTGGCCGCGGCGGCCGAACCTATTGATGGCGAGAATAGCCCCTGGCCAACAGCTCACATCACTTTGGACCCATGTTCACGCCGCCATCAACCACCTGCGGCCATGTTGTCCTAGGACGACTTGTTGCTCAGACGCATGTCCATGGTGGAAAATTCTGCTCCTTTTCCTGCTGAATTCGAAAGGGGATCGTTTGAGGAGGATTGAGTTTTGTTTTTCAGGGTGAATTAATTCAAGGGTTCCTTTCTGGGTTGGTGTTTGGGGGCGGGCAGAGTGATTATCTGAATCTATTTTTTTTGCGTTAGGAACAGAGGATCCATCGCTCAAGCATGGAGCCTTTAGCGCAGGGAGAGCCTTCTACTTCTGCCTCGGTACGTATGCGTGTTCATCTCTCCCATTTTCTCTTCTTGCTGTTACTACCACCCTTCTAATGCCTTGAAGATTTTGATCTTTAGAAATTACCTGGGTGTATTAGGAATTTACTAGTGCAGTTTTTTCTTGTCATGGTAAGGAGTGAAGCACGTAGCAGTCGTAGTTGTCTACTTATATTTTTTGTTGCCGACCATAATAAACTTTAAATTTCAACCATTCCTATTGATGCCATTCTTCATATACATTTTATAGTTTAAGTGGGAAGGAAGGAACAATTTAGTTCTATCAACTTTATCACTTTACACAACATTTATATTTGCCTGATAATATCAATCTCTAATAAAATAAGCATGTCATTCGGTAGGTGGAAGGAATGGAGTTCACGTGGGGAGTTTCCATTCCTTTTCACAAGGAAATTGGTTTGCTACTCATGTAAAATTTTATTCAACTCAAATGATTAACCTCGCCGCCGTGTCGTGGTTGTCCTTGTTGCCGCTAAGGTTTAGGCTCGAGGAGGGAAGATAGCCAGTCACGGAGCTACGTCTGCTGCCGGATACGACACTCTTGTTCACCGCGATCCAGTGTTGTTCGACGATCTCCTTCGACCCTTAGAACACCAAGACGCGCACTCGATTCAGTACACTTGGTGCATGGCATAATTGGCTCGCGACTGCGACTTCAATGGCAAAGCCGTGCACTTTTACTTGTAGAAAAAGGTACCACAGTCCGCTTTTTAATGTGTGTATTGAGTATGCTTTGGACTATTGAAGTTCACCCGCCTCAACCAAAAAAATCATTTATTTTTAGAAGTTTATTTATGTATATTCAAATGATTTTGTTTTATGTATTATGTTCATTTCAATTGTTAAAAGAAAATTGTGAATGCGGTTCGTTACGAATTCTTAGAGAAAATTGTTAATAAAAACGTAGTTCATTTTAGTAAGTCTGGCCTTTATGTTGTAAAAGAAAAAAAATGCAGTACACTACTATCATCCTATCTAGTCCAGAGTACATGGGCTGATGTAGGACAAAACATGCAGCTCACTTCATCATCAAAATAGTTTGCTTTTTGGCCATTCTTGCAGTTAACTTGTTAATTTTTAAAATTTCAGACTATTGAGTTCCAGTCTGGTGATTTGCCAAACTACACCTACTTTTGATGGGTCATTATATTTCTACTTGCACAAGGTTTAATGCAAACTAGGCTGGGCCATGAGTACATCATGACTTTGATGGAAGAGGAACTACGTCGGCTGTTTTGGTTAATAGATAATTTGGATTTGTAACTTAATATTCCTTTGTGTCTATACGCTTATCTATTTTCATCTTCTTGCCTTCAGTTCCATACCTGCACGGCAACCATTTCGCCCTGGAGTAAGTAGGGTCTTTTCTATGTGACATGCAAGTGTAATCCGTTGAAGTATTTCCTTTGATCTGATGCATGTATGGTCTGCTTGCCTTTAGGTTAAAAAATGATGAAGATAAGGTTCCATATTAACTAGTGTAATATTGCTGAATTATCCTACTTTCGAGCTTGTGAGTGTCAAAACATCAAATATACAAATTATGTATACATTTGACTCGACATTCAGTCTAGATGTACTTTTGAAATAAACTTTGGCGATTCGCTTTGTAGAAAAATAATAAAAAGGAAATTTATTTCCTTTTAAACATAGTGCACTGCACGAATATTAAAAAATAATGATGCAGTTTACTATTGCAGGTGGAGGGTCATGGATTTCCTGCCCGTTCACTGGCATGAGGGCGACTGCGAACTGCTCATGTGCGTGCGAGACGGCGCACTGCTCGTGTGCGCGAGAGGCGGAGCAACGCCGGCATGGCATGCCATTGTGCGGCGCAATAGGCGGCGACGGGTGCGTCACAACAAGAGATGGCGGATTTTATGGAGTACCGGGCAGTGCACATCCTCACCATGCACATCCCGTGCTGACATGAATGACACTACTGGTGCAGTGTACAATCGTCAAAACACACTGCTGCGTGTCCACTGATTTTTTTGGTTTCATGTGTTTCCATTCCAGTGCGTCTTCACCCTGTTCCATGGCAGTGCGCTTTCTCAGATGCATTTTACATTTTCTGTGCGTTCTTTTTAGTTTTGCATTGCACGGTAGTGTAGTTCAATTACGGGTGTGCTCCAATGCAAATATGGTTTGCTGATTGAGAATCCAGTTCAGTGTGGTTCACTGTTTTTAGTTCTTGTGGTTCGGTATATTGTTGATTGCAATATGTGTATGGTTTTATGTACTTTGATTGCAATATGTTTGTCTGGTAAGAACCATCCGGATGCAGTTCTCACAACCATGAGGTTGCAAAAAAAATCTTCTGCAGTTCACTATTAGGGGCCAAGAAACATAAAAAAATAAAAGATGGGCATGCTGTTCGCCCCCTGGTGGTGTTGTACTATATAGTTGAATGCTTATGTACTAGGTGACAGAATAAATAATGCGGTTCCCTTTCCTGTTTTATGTATTGCGGTTATATGTTTAAAGCAGTGCGATCGTGTGATGCAATTTGACTGTAGTTCATTGTATATATGTGGTGTAATTTTTTTGAAAAAAAATGCAGTTCACTCGCCTCGTCCTTGCGGTGCACGCTCGTTCATAAAAAAATATGTTGAAAGTTAAAAAAATAAGTACAGTTCTCTCGGTCGATAAATGCAACTGGTATCTGAAGGATGGAGTTCGCTTCACCGATTTCGGATCCATGAAAAACACGTGAAGTTCTATTTGGCGATAATGCAGTGCGTTTACCCGTCGGATGTGGTGCGGTTGCCCGGCGAATGCAGTTCACTTGGTCGATTTCGGGTCCGCGAAGAACGGAGTTCCGCGCTTTTAGTAGAATCAACATAACTTTTAAACCGTAAAGAGTTAGAAAGAGTGCTCTATATACAAATGGAGCTCCTCGATGATAGCTATCCAACCGTGTATCATTTGCATCGATCGGACGAACGAATCAAAAAAACTTACGCAAAAACGCCCGCTGTCCACAAGAGGGCAGCACACTGTTCTCAAAATAACTTCAAAACCGTGAATAATCTCGAACAGTGTTCAACATGTCGGAGATGCTCCTACTCCATACGAATCAAACGGTGTATCATACGCATCGTTTCGACAAATGGTTAAAAAGTTTGACTCTTTACAAGATCCGTCGACCAAAAACAGAGTTGCTGCAATTTTTTGATTTGAAATTCCTCTCAAACCGTGAGGAATTAGAGAAAGTGTTATACATGTAGATGGAGCGCCTGATCGATACCTTTCTAACGGTTTATCATTTTCATCATTCCGATGAACGGTTTAAGAGAAATTGCGAAAAACCGCCCGCTGTGAAAGTGTGTCGCCGCACTGTTTTCGAAACTGCCCCTAATACGTGAGGAATCTGGACAAGTGTTCAACATACTGAAGATGCTCCATTTCCATACGAATCCAACGGTTTTACCTGAGTTGTAGTGCTGTTTAGTCAGCAGTGAGGTTCCCTTTGCGATACGATGCAGTTCTGAAGTGTTATCAAAATAGTTATTCTGATAGTATTAGCAGAATAGACCGGATATATATATATATATATATATATATATATATAGGGATTGACTATTCGTCACCCTGGGTGAAGAGTAGTTATTCTTCACCCCCTCTGTTTTGACATCAATGCACCGTAATTTTACATTTCGTAAATTTTGTCTTATTTCATATGTAAAAGGAGAAAGTAAAAAATATAATCGCCGTAAAATATATTTTATATTACGTAAAATTACAAAGGTAAAAATGATGGTGTAAAATATACATAAAATGTAATTTTTTTGATCGTATGACCAATATTTTTGTTTTTTATGTCAAAATTTATGAAGCGAATCCATATTAAGGTAAATAGTTGTATTACAAATGTAATTTTTTATTAAAGGTTCGTAAAATTACCTCGGGTGAGGAATAAATTATTCTGTACCCTGGGTGATGAATAGCTTCACACTAATATATATATATACGAAGAGTCTATTCTACTAACAGCCTTAAGACCCTTATTCTACTAACAAAACCTTATTCTGCTAACAGTTGTGACCACAAATCAATACCGAGTTACCGACCCGACCCGTAAAAACATCAGGGAAAAAATACCAACCCCACCACTTATCTCCATTTCACCCCCACTCACCACGATCCATCCACCACTCCTCCCGCAGCCCACCTACTTCCTCCCATCCACCGGCACCACACCTCCACCGATGCCCCTCGCCCCTGGCTCCTCCCGCGCTCCTTGCCGCCATCCCTCCTCCTCCCGCAACTCGGTCTAGGAGAGGGCGCCCACCTCCCGCCGGTCACCCCACGTGCTGCCTGTGGACTACCCAGATCGGGCCACCCCGGATGAGGCTACAGGCGGCGGCGTCATCAACGGCTGCGAGCAGGAGTGCTGAGCACGGTCCTGCGCCTCCTGGCACCAGATCCCGGACGACAACCACCCACCGACGGATCCGAGTCGGCACCAGAACCAGTGCTTCTCCCATGCGGCAGTGGGGCAGGCGACCAACACCTACATGTTCTTTGTGGACACCACTGTTCTGTTCTGTTCTCCTCATCGATGTAGTTTGGGTCGATTTTTTCTGGATTTGTGATTGTGCAGTTCACCTCGTGTAAGGGATTGTGCGTTTGATAACGCGAGAATAAATATTCTGTAAAAAAATTGAAAAATAATTAATGCTTATATGTGCAGTTCGTTTGATGCATTGTTATTGTTGATGCAGTGCGAAAGTACAGTTCACCGTGGAACCACAAATATTTTTGCTTTGTTCTTGAATGTTTGAGAGAGCAATTGCAATTGTTTTATAACTTAATGCAGCTCATTTATATTGAACTTTTGGTTCATTGACACCTACAAAGTAACTTCCAGATAATAAAATAGAAGAAATCATGCAGTTCGTTTTGACAACAATGCATTACGGTCCGAATGAATTTCATTACAAGCGCTTTACTCCGTTTGCGTCTGCGGTTCACTTTCAATAAAAAACATGCAGTGCTCTCTGTCGACAAATGCGGTGCGGTTGCCCGACCGATGCAGTTCGCTTTAACGAATTCAGATCTACGAAAAAATGTGAGATTTTTTTGCCGATAATGCAATGCGCTTTCCTGTCGGATGCGGTGCGGATGCCCGACAGATGCAGTTCACTTGGTCGATTTTCGGTACGCGAAGAAACATAGTTCCGCGTTTTAGTAAATTCAACATTTCTCTTAAACCGTAAGGAGTTAGAAAGAGTGTTCTACATGAAAATGGAGCGCCTCGACGATACATATCCATTGATATATCATTTGGATCGATCGGACGAACGAATATAAAAAATTTACGCAAAAACGCCCGCTGTCCACAAGAGGGCAGCACACCGTTTTAGAAATTCCTTCCAAACAGTGAAGAATCTTGAAAAGTGTTCAACATATCCGAGATGCTCCTATTCCATACAAATCCAACGGTGTATCATACGCATCGTTCCGACAAACGGTTAAAAAGGTTGAATCTCTACAAGATCCGTCGAAAAAAAATAGAGTTTGTGCATTTTTTTCAATTTGAAATTCCTCTCAAACCATGAGGAATTAGAGAAAGTGTTCTACATATGGACGAAGCATCTAATCGATATATTTCCAATAGTGTATCATACACATCGTTCCAACAAACGGTTTAAGAGAAATCGCAAAAAAAACTCCTGCTGTGCAAGTGGACCGCCGCACCGTTTTCAAAACAGCTCTTAATCCGTGAAGAATCAGGAGAAGTGTTCAACATACGAAAGATGCTTATTTTCCATACGAATCCAACGGTGTATCATACGCTCAATTGCGATCAACTGTTAAAAAGTTAGAGCGAACATACTGCATGCGGTTCTGTTTCACCCGAGCCGCAGTGCTCGTGAGTCAGCAATGCGGTTCTCATTAGCATCTGATGCAGTGTAGAAGTGTTATATATATATATATATAAACATATAACACGCACGTACGAGTACATCACAAATTGAGAGTCTGGGAAACGCAAACAACAAGAAGAAGGATATAAGTGAAGAACCTGCAGCACGATATCATTGCGCACAATTTTATAATTCAGAACGTCTGCTAAGAAAATCTAGCGGTTCTCATTTCTTGCAACCATAGGTGATCTCAATACTGTGACACCCTGGATTTTGGAACTTTCTTTTTCCAAAAACTTTTCTAAATTATTTCTGGATTTGCCATTTGGTTGGATTTTAAGAAACTCTTTGGACTTGAAACTTGAGCATATTTCCTTTCCTTGCTCAAGTGGCCCATGATTCCCTAGCCATTTCCCATGATCATCCCTTGAGCCATCCCATCCAAACCCATTTTTATTCGAGCCATGTATTCCTTTTCCAATAAAAGGAATATTCCCCTTTATTTGAGAATTGTGAAGCAACCCTAACTTATATTGCTCCATAAATCCCCAAATAATTCCCACATAGCCCTGACACCATATCTAGCCAAAAGCTCCAAAAACATTGCATGGCCCAAGTGGATTTTTCCTCAAGAGAAATTAATTTGTCTGTGGGGCAGAATAACACTTTGTGAAGCAAGTGTTATTTATCCTTACCAATTTCGGGTGAAACTTTTTGTGCATACTCTTGTGATCATATCATGAGGCCATGCCAAGTTCCAGCCTTAGGGGACAAGCCAAACTCCATACCAAAATTCCCAAAGTTGGTATGCTACAAGGGGGAATTGTTAAGGAAGTGCCTGATAGGGGAACCCATGTGCCTTGAAACTTTTTGTGCCTATTCCCACACCCAAATGACTCACATAAACCAAGTTTGATCCAAAACCCAGCACCCATGTGAAGGGATCACCAAGATCAAGTTTCTGGCCAGCCAAGTACCTTATGAAGCAAGTACCAGCTAGCCTTTTTCCCTAGCCTTGACATTTTGCACACATGTTCACATTACCAAATAACCTCACCATACAAAATTTCAGCCAATTCCATCAAGCCTATGAGATGCTAGCTTCACCAATACATTCTTGTCTACTTGAGCATTTACAAAGGAGGTACATTATCCCCTTGTCCAAATGAGATCAAATTACATAGGATGCTAGTCCTTTGTACCCTGAAGCCATGTGACAACCTATCCCTCTTCCACACTCCACCCTTTGACCACTGCTTCTACTACAAGTTCACTGTATCCAACTTTGCAGTGAAGCCAAAGTCACCTCAGTCCTCCCCTTGACATCCCAGTGGCACAAACGTGCTTAGCAATGCAAGGAGCACATGGTAGACATCGGGGGGCCACAGCAAAACTCATACAGAGCGCCAGTGCTCTTGGTGAGCTCGTGGCTGCTTCTTCTTGTACTGCCGCGCCGCACGGCTTTAGCAAGCATGTGTGTCCCCTCCGCCCCTCTCTCCCTCGCCAGAATAACGCCGGCTACCTCGTCGCCGTGCGCAACACGACGGGCACAGTGTCACGACACGTCGCTGTCGCCAAGGCTGCTCTCTTCGTTCCTTGCACCGCAATGCACGCTCGTGAGCCCCTTGAACACTCCAGAACCCCCGCGACGCCACCATAGGCCGCCACCTCACCGCATCCCCATGGACGCGACCCCTTGTCGCCACCCGTGCTCGGATTCCTCATCCCCCCTATAAAAGGGCATGCCCTTGCGCTCCTCTTGGCACCAGCAGCCTCTCCTCCCCTTCAATCGCGCCACTGCCCCTGTAATCAAGTCGCGGTAGCACTTCTTCCCCGTCTCCGGCAAGCTCCGCGGCCGCAAAGTTGCAGCTGCCTCCCCCGCTCCACGGTGCCTCCCAGACCAAGCCACCTCCACCATTGCACGCCCCTTGACCCCCTGCACCTTCCCCAAGTTGCCCCGAGCGAATCCCGACCGGAGCCGACAGCTACGTCCACGACCTCGTCGGAGCCGTGACCTCACGCCGTGATAGCGTAGAAGTGATAATGGCTTCTCGCCCTTTGTTGGTTACCCCAAGTGGAAGGTGAGATGCAGCATAGTAGCAAATTTCCCCTATGTAGAGGATAGGGTTTGTCTCCCGTAGGACTCCGGCGATGATAAGTAGGTGTCAGCGGCGCACCTGACGCGGACCTGCACACAATTCAATTAACTTTGCTCCCAACGAAGTTCAGAGAGGTTCTCAATCTCTCCGTTGTTGTTGTTTACAAAGGGTCAAACAAACAAGGGATAATGATAATGATAATGGTAGCAACTGAAAGTAAATACTGAAAAGGAAATAGGCTTGTAAACAATCATGAGAATATGGACCGGGGTCCCGTGATGTTCATTAGTGATGTCTCTCTCCCAAAAGACGATAAAACTGCTATGCGAGGTAAACAAATTACAGATGGGAAATTGACAGGATTATAAATGCACCGCAATGCTAACTATGTTACAAAAGAAAGGAAGAGGCTCATAAGCATGGGCAGTACGCCAAAAATAAGTAGACCGAAATCCATCTACATCTACTACTAATCATCCACCTTTAGATATCTATCCATAACATCTCGTAGTAATAAGTTGCGAGTCCCACCCAAAGTTTAAACCGAAAGCAACAGACAACTGCATTAAAAGAACTTTGTGTAAAGTAAATAATCCTTGCAACCGCGGTTAGAAGCACCGTTGTTTTCCCCCTTGTGGCCACAACACATCCCCTAGACTCATGTTTCTGTCACTCAAGCGTGTCATCAAGGGGCATGTACCCATAATCGAGCATAATGTTCCCTCTTGGAGTTACTATCCACCACTTGGTCAAAGCAATAAACAGCCACGGAGAACATGAAAGAATTACTTAGGAACAAAAATATAAGAGATCAAAACCAAATATATTACTCTATCACGATCTGAACTTAATCCCATAATCCATCGGATCCCATCAAACTCAACATAGCGACAACAGAAGAATTACATATGTGCCTCGATCATGTAGGGAAGCTCACGAGGTCTAAACCATGAAGAACAAAGAGGGGAGGAGAACATCACATAGCTACTGATCACGTACCCATGGTCCAAGGTAGACTACTCACGGAACATCTGGGAAGCGTTCATGGTGAAGGAGAAGCTCCCGGACGTCGATCCTCCCTCTGGCAGGGTGCCGGGAAGGGTCCTTACGGCGCTCCCGATCTTGGAAGCGCGGCGGCGGCGGACCAGAGGCGAGATTGCGAAATAGGGTTCTGTCTTCGGAGTTTCCCCGTCACGGAGAATAAATAGGCGAAGGGGGCAGCCAGGGGGGCCACCAGGGGTCCAGGCGCCCCCTGGCACGGCCAGGCCCCTGGCCGCGCCAGGTGGCCGCTTAGGTTCTTGTGGTGGCCCTCTGTCCCTACTTGGGTGCTTCTTGAAGACTCCGTTACGATAATTTTTTATCCGTTTTTTCCGAATTTTTGGAGCACTTTTAATATGGGGGAAACCTGGAATAGAAAAACAGCAGAAAACAGGAACTGGCACTGGTGCACTGAGTTACTAGGTTAGTCCAAATATGATCAAAATTATATGAAAGTGTGTCTAGATCATAGCAATATCACACAAAACATGCATGGAGCGAGCAGAAATTATCGATACGTTTGAGACGTATCAACATCCCCAAGCTTAATTCCTGCTCGTCCTCGAGTAGGTAAATGATAACAGGCATAATTTCTATGGTGACATGCTAGCAACCATATAAGAACTTTGAAAAGTAAAGAAATCAAAGTATGTAATTCAATTCAAGTCATAACATGCAAGAGTCTATATTAGCATTGAAACAAGCAACGAAAGAACATTAGGTGCAATCACTCTCAATGTCCGTGACTCGAATGTCTCCAGATGGTGTTTGCGTGCAATAAAGGGGATAGGGAATACGAGAAAAAGTATTATTGTTGAGAACTCAATCTACTAAAGTTTCACACTTGGTCTTCTTTGGAATCTTATCTTGACTCGTCCCCAGACCACTAGCCACGTACAAGTCAATTTGATCCACTCCTTTTCGATATTTTGAGCACTCATGCAATGGATGAGTGTAAGCATGAGAGTTGAAACTTAGGATGGCAAAGAGAGAATATGGTGGAGGAGGAAGTTAAAAAGGTGAGAAAGGCTCACATCCATGAGGAAAATCATAGGCGAGAAGGCCAAATGATAGATATGATGTGAGGAGTAGGGATTGCCATGCAACGAATGCACATATGGGCTGAAAATCTCTCCAATGGAACTAGTGGGGGTGCATCTAACTTGCTCGCTCATGAAGACCTAGAGCTCTTTTGAGGAGGTTCATCTGTGGAATATGCAAGCCAAGTTCTATAGTGTGAAGGTCCCCACATAGCTATGTGCATGGTCATCTCTATGGAGTACAAGGATAAGAGCGAGTACTAGTGTGGATCTTTCAAAAGGATAGTATTGTTCCCCCTTTCTCTCTTTTTATTTCTTTTTCTCTTTTTTTTCTATTTTTTGTATTTTTTTGGTGGCCTCAATGGCTCTTTGTATTTAACTCTCATTTGTACTCTTTGGGATCTTTTATTTTGTCCACTTTGGTATCTTTTCCTCACTTAAGGGCAACACTCTAATTTACAAGAGGGTATAGAAGATCTTTCACACTTTACAAGGTACTCAAATCATAAAGAAGATGTAGCTATCATGATGTATGCAATGTATGCCGCTGCCAGTGTAGCAGGAACATGTATGACATGAAGATCAAGTCATGAAGAGGTGGAAGTTGCATGGCAATATATCTCGGAAAGGCTATGGAAATGCCTTGATAGGTAGGTATGGTGGCCGTTTTGAGGAAAGATATAAGGAGGTTTATGATGTCAGAGCGAATAATGCCAAGGGTTTGGATGTACCGGCGAAGGTGGACGCCAACTCTCGGAGTGAGAATAAGGAAATGCACGGCACATGAGAGGCTAGCAAATATGAGGAGGTGGAAGTGTCAACTTTCAATACTCACATTAGTCCGAAGAACTCATGCACTTATTATCGGTAACTCTCAATCTAATAAGGAGGTTCAGAACGAGACAAGTACCCCGAGGAGGAGTGCATGGGGGTTTGGTTATCCTTGTGCATCCTCGACTCATGATACGTGAGTGTACTCTAATATTCGACCCCTCGGAAGAGTAGTGATCCGTCTAGTAGCTAGAGTTCTGAACTAGTTTTGTAGGTTTTTGAAAATAACACACGGATTTCCCAAAATACGACACCTATCACTAATAGGCTACAGCTCTTGACACCAAAAGTTCAAACATTAATCACATCAATACCTCAAAACTATTGCAAGTTACTACTGTAATTAAATAACAACGTCAATTACCTACTTCTCAAAAACAAGACATAACTCAGTGCAACAACCAACTCTCTTAACAAGATAAACATGAAAACTAAAGAGAGTTCCAGCGACAAACTAAACAAAAGCCAAGGCTCTTGCTAAGACAAACTAAGACTAAAACTAGACAGGGCAGTAGCTACGAAAAGATAAAGAACACACAACAGCAAAAAGATAGCCATGAAGAATCCTATGATGTGTTCTAGATTTTTAAAGTGGAGCGTGTTTCTCTCCCACACAAAGTAAGACGGTATCTAACTTGTTATGAACAGCAAGAAAATCAAAATAAAACTAAAAATAAAACATAAGAGCGAGACGCTCCAAGCATAGCACATAACGCATGAAGTGATAAAAATATAGTGAGACGAAAGATGAACTGATGATTGTTGATGGAGAAGGGGATCCCCGGGGGAATCCCCAAGCTTAGACGCTTGAGTGTCCTTGAATATTTGTTGGGGATGCATGGGGGCATCCTCAAGCTTGAGCGCTTGACACTCCCAAATCTTCTTTCATCATCTTCCATCGCACACTTGAAAACTCTCTTCATACACAACTCATCATAAGCTGATTAGAGAGGTTAGTACCCTTAATATATAATATTTCCCCACTGGATATAAAGATATTCTTGAATAGCTACTGTTTCTCAAGATTTCCAAAAGGGTTTTGCAAAGAAAAAGCAAGCTTAAGGTTTGCAAAAGTTAGGAGAGACAAAACGTGACAGAATCTGTGAAAAACAGAACATCAGGTAGTAAATATTTTTTAAGGGTACTTCTGCAACTCGAATCAAAAAATCAGAACATACGAAAGTTCCGTGATTGTATAGAGAACTCTGTGTAAAAAATTCAGCTCAAAAAGATGAACTGGTGATTTATTCTGATTTTTCCCGTCACGAGGACAAAATCTGTTTTCTGGACAGCATGTCAGAACTTTCACTTCCCTTGTCGTATGAGGCTATAGTTGGCAAAAAGCTTGAAAATAAAGATACAATGATGTTGCTAAAGTAGTAACAATCATCAAGACCACTAAAAACAGAAGTAAAAACATGTTGGGTTGCCTCCCAACAAGCGCTTTCTTTTACGCCTTTAAGGTAGGCATAAGGCAAAAGAGAATCAAGTTTTATCAAGAGAAAGAGAATAGCTAGCCCGTGTAACGGACTCAAAAGGTAACTTGACTTTCTTTCTAGGGAAGTGTTCCATACCCTTTTTGTGAGGGAATTGGAATTTTATATTCCCCTCTTTCATGTCAATGATGTCACCAACGGTACAGAGAAAAGGACGTCCCAAAATAATTGGACATAAAGGTTCACACTCTATTCCATAATGATAAAATCAACGGGAACATAGTTGTCATTGACAATGATAAGAACATTGTCGATCTTCCACAAAGGTTTCTTTACGGAAGAGTCGACAAGAAGAACACCAAATTAACATGAATCAAAAGGTTTCAATTCAAACATATCATACATTCTTTTGGGCATGACGGAGGTACTAGCTCCAACGTCACATCAAGCATAGCAAGAGAAGTTATTTAATTTGATTTTTATCATAGGGTCCCAACCATGATCTAGCTTCCTAGGTATGGAGGCTTCTATCCTAAGCTTCTCCTCCCTAGCTTTGATGAGAGCATTTGTGATATGCTCCGTGAAGGCAAGATTAAGTGTGCTAGTGTGGGGGTCTCTAGAAATTTTGTGTAATAAGCTGATAACTTCTGAGAGGGTGCAACTATCAAAATCAATATCACTACTATCAAAGGTGGTAGTAGTGTCATTGACGAGGGGGTGACCCCACGACTCATGCATGTAAGGCTACCTGGTGCGTATGAAGATAGAAGGCCCGCTGGGAAGCTACGACAAGCCCACGATTGGCCCAACCAGGCGCCGACGTAGGATTCCGCGACTAGTATGGAAGGCGCAACTTGGCGTACAAGGCAAGATTAGAACTAGGAAACTAACTCTGTAACCTAGTACGGACTCCCCGAGACCTAGCCTAGTGTATAAAGGCTGGGAGGGGAGACGTCTTAGACAACACAATACACATCTACTCATCCTAGCCATGCGAGAACTCGCCTTGGCCTCCATTGTAATCGCCCCCTCACGTGATAATATCGAGCAGGAAGTGCTTCTCCTGTTAGCCGACGAGTATCGTCCAACCTGTGCCTATCTCTATGACTAACCCAGGGTCCCTGACCATGTGATTTGCCGGGGTTGATCCCCGTCAATTGGCTCTGTCTGTGGGAACTACACAGGTTGGAATCACGATCTCGTCGGTCCCGCCCTCAGCTGATCAAGACTCGAGGACTAGAGCCAGATCTAGCCTGCTCGAGGAATTGAAGATTACCACAAGCATCTCCATCATCTCGTCAAGATCGTCTAGCCTACAGACGAGCCAATTCCAGCACCTCGACGACTGTCAGATACATCGCTGACGGAAAAGAACTCGACAACCCAGAAGACAAGCACGAGGACTATGCTCAAGAAACCTACTCGATGAGTCGCAGCGCGAAGCCGAAGACTCGCCCACCATTCGACGACCCGCCGCCACCCGGACTCCCATCACACGCCAAGACAGCGACTCCGAAACCCAGACCGGAGAGTATTACGACCCAGATCGAAGGCCAGATGAATTCTCCAACTTCATCCGAAGCCAATCACTCAGCGACGGGATAGAAATTGACCCAAGATTCCATAGCCGAGCGGAAGACCACTCACAGATCTTCCAAATCTCGAGGAGAAGAAGGCACGCCGGCTCCAGCAAGCTCTTAACCAAAGAGCAACTGGAAGGACCTTGCGCGATCCACTGCTTTGAAGACAGTCGGGGACATCTCAGAGCAAGCCACACCCTAGGAGATTTCCGCCTATTTGCCGAACTCTCCAACAGCCTCAAGGAGGAGCGCGAAGCCAAGCGCACTCAAAGAAGCGCACAGTCGCCCGCACCAATCGCAGAGGAGCAATACCCCGCATCCCAGGGACAAGTCTGCATGATCCAAGAAGGAAGACCCCCGAAAGCAAAGCAAGACGCCTACACCTTGCAGGCCGAAGCAGCCGAAGACCTAAAGACAACCGAAACCTACCACCTGAGCGGCGCCAAGACCAGCATCACTTTCTCGCAGAGCGACCATCCGCCCGCAGTCCCAAGGCCTGGGCACGCACCCTTGGTCCTCGAAGCTCATATTGGAGGATACGACATGGACAGAGTCTTCATGGACGGAGGCAGCAGTCTAAACATATTCTTCGCCAGCACTCTACGCAAGATGTTAATCCCGCGATCAGTTTGGAAGAAGTTAGGCACCACAATATATGGCGTAGTTCCAGGCGAAGCAGCCACTTCCATCGGAACAATACAACTTGATGTGATCTTCGGCAGCAAGCGCAACTTCGCAAAGCAAGCGCTCGAGTTCGAAGTACTCGACTGGCCGTTGCAGTATCACGCCATACTCGGGTGACCAACGTTCTCACAGTTCATGGCGGTTCCACACTACGCATATCTCAAGCTCAAAATGCCAGGACCCACAGGAATCATCACTGTCAAGGGAAGCTTCACCAAATCAGACCAGTGCAACCGCGACTTCCACAAAGTCTCCGACACGTTTGGAGCCCAACATCAGCTGAAAGAAATCGCCATGACGACGGACAAAAGCATATTTCCGATGGCAAACCGAAGCGAGACAAAAGAATTTGGCCGCGACTTCAGCATCGACAGCGACACAATTACACACCAAGTCCACCCGAAGACCCAGAGAAGACAGTTCGCGTATATGCCCACCTTCCAGAAGAGCAAGCAACCGCCCTCATGGCCTTCCTCCGTGAAGAGTGGAATTTTTTTGCCTGGTGCCCAGCCGACATGCCCGGGATACCACAAGAATTCACGGAAACACGCGCTCCACATCAAGGCAAACACGAAGCCAGTAAAGCAGGCGCTGCGACGGTTCTCAGAGCCCAAATGCAGAGCAATCGGAGAAGAAGTCAATCGACTACTCGACGCACAGTTCATCCGGGAGACGAAGAAAGCAACATGGATAGCAAACCCATTCCTAGTCCCTAAAAAGGACACCGAGGTCTGAGGATGTGCGTCAACTACGGGCCTATCAACAAGCACTGCCCAAAAGACCACTTTCCCCTGCCAAGAATCGACCAAATAATCGACTCCACAGCAGGATGCGACCTGCTCTCCTTCCTCGACGCATACTCCGGGTACAATCATATCAGGATGAAGGAAGAAGACGAAGAGCACACCTCGTTCATCATCCCCTACGGAGTATTCTTCTACCAAACAATGCCCTTCGGGCTAAAAAACGCAGGAGCCACGTACCAGCGGATGATAAAAGCATGTCTAAGAGACCAGATTGGCAGGAACGTCCATGTCTATGTAGACGACATTGTCATCAAAACCTACAGCGCAAACACACTACTCGACGACCTCCGCGAGACATTCGCGGCCCTCAACAAGTACAGGATCAAGCTCAACCCCAAAAAATGCGTGTTCGGCGTCCCAGCCGGAAAATTACTCGGGTACATGGTCTCTGTCCGAGGAATCGAAGCAAACCCCAAAAAGGATCACGCAATCGCCAAGATGCAAAGGCCAACCAACATTAGAGGAGTACAACAGCTCACAGGACAGCGCGCAGCATTGGGCCGCTTCATCAGCAGGTTAGGCGAAAGGACCATACCGTTCTACAAACTTCTGAGAAAAGGAGAAAAAATCGAATGGACCGAGGAATCCAGCAATGCATTCGCAGACCTAAAGAAGACCCTCTCAACCCCACCAATCTTGGCGGTGCCTAAAGAGAGGGAAAAGTTGTATCTCTACATAGCAGCACGTAGCAGCGTCGTGAGCACAGTGCTCGTCGTCGAGCGTGCAGAAGAAGGCAAAATCCAGAGCATCCAAAGACCAATTTACTACCTCAGCACGCTACTCACGAAGCCACAACAGCGGTACCCACACTACTAGAAGCTCCTTCTCGCCATTATCATGATCTCCAGGAAAGTATAGCACTACTTCGACGAACACCTCATTACAATCGTGAGTAGTGCACCACTCGCGGACATCCTCAACGACCCCGGAGCGACCGGTCGACTCGCCGAGTGGAACATGGAGCTCAGCCCGCGAGACCTGCAGTTCAAACACCCAACAACAATCAAAGCCCAAGTACTCCCAGATTTTCTGGTCGAGTGGGCAGAAGTACAAACACTCGCCCCCCCAGACCTATCCAACTCATGGACGATGTACTTCGACGAATCTAAAAGATAGCAAGGAGCCGGAGCAGGTGTCGTCCTAGTCTCCCCCAAAGGAACGAAGCTCAAACACCTCCTCCAGATCAACTTCAGCAACGCCTCCAACAACGAAGCAAAATACGAGGCGCTAATTCACGGCATGCGCATGGCAAAAACTTGCGGTGCCACTCGCCTATCGATCTACGGAGACTCCAAACTCATCGTCCAACAGGCGATGAGAGACTGTAACGCAGTCACAGACAACATGGAAGCCTACCAGAAGCTCCATAACGCGCTAGAGGGAGGATTCGACGGCTGTGAACTGAACTACATCCCCAGAGAAAATAATACAGAAGCCGACGAACTCGCGAACATCGGGTCGACTCGAGGAACAATACCACCAGGAGTTTTCCTCGAGTGCATCAATCAGACATCAATAAAAGCAAAGCCAGCAGATCCCAAAGTAGTCGCAGAAGAAGACGACACAAATGAGCTAGCACAGGTGGCAGCAACGAGCGCAGCCGACGATGCAAACCGTCAATCAATCGAAGCCGAAGTACCAGCAGCACCCGAAGACCCGGCTTGGGCAAGACCTTTCCTTCGATCCCTAGTCGAAGGCACTCTACCACAAGACGTCGCAGAAGCCGGACGCATCGGTCGACGATCTAAAGCATTCACGGTAATCAACAGGAAGCTCTACAAGCGCAGCATCTCCTAGGTCCTCCAAAAGTGTATAGACGAAGAAGACGGCAAAGCCCTACTACTCGAGATCCACGAAGACACCTGCGGGCATCATGCAAGAAGTAGAGAACTCGTGGAAAAAGCCTTTCGGACAGTATTCTGCTGGCCGACCGCCATGAGGAACGCAGATGACACCGTTATCATGGCCTTTCGCCACATGGGTACTCGAAATGGTAGGTCCCCTCAAGAAATCATCAAAAGGAGGAAGAACACACCTACTGGTCGCAGTCGACAAGTTCACCAAATGGATCGAGGCAGTACCAATCACCATCTCAAGAGCCCTCACGACAGTCAACTTCATCAAATCAATCATCTTAAGATTCGGAGTACCACACAACATCATCACAGACAATGGCACAAACTTCATAGCAGCAGAATTCCAAAACTTCTGTCAAGAGCTGGGCATCAAAATCAACTACGCATCAGTCGCTCACCCGCAATCCAACGGCCAAGTGGAGAAAGCGAACGACCTAGTAGGCAGAGGAATAAAGAAGCGACTCCTCAAACCACTAGAACAAGCCGCAGGCAACTGGGTAGAGGAACTCCCCGCAGTCCTATGGAGCCTACGCACCACCCCAAACAGCTCGACCCAGTATACACCTTTCTTCTTGGTATACGGGGCAGAAGCAGTGCTTCCACACGACTTAAAATTCGAAGCACCCAGAATCTCAGGGTACAAAGAGGAAGAGGCAGAAGAAGCACTGTAGAATGACAAAGACGTATCAGACGAAGCACGAGACACATCCATCACAAGATCTGAAGGATACTAGGACAAGCTACGCACATATCAAAGCAGCCGCCTGCGGACCAGATCGGTCAACAAAGGAGACCTTGTGCTACGGCTAATACAGGAAAAAGCGCACAAAATTGCCCCACAATGGGAAGGGCCATTCATCATCTCGGAAGTCATAGGAGGAGGAGCATACAAATTGGCGAATCCAAAGACCAATGAGGACGTGGGAAATCCATGGAACGTAGAGAACCTACTCCCGTTCTACCCATAGTCCCCCAGGTATTATCAGAGACATCGGCAGCAGCACCGATCGGCAACTCATGTAAAATTCGAAGGAATAAAATAATGTTGCCCAAAGAATCTTACTTACAAGCACTCGGGGGCTCGATCCTAGAACTCCCCCCGAGAGACGCTATCTTCGCAAACGCGACTCTTACTTACAAGCACTCGGGGGCTCGAGCCTAGAACTCCCCCCAAGAGACGCTATCTTCGCAAATGCGACTCTTACTTACAAGCACTCGGGGCCTCGAGCCTAGAACTCCCCTAGAGACGCTGTCTTCGCAAACGCGACTCTTACTTACAAGCACTCGGGGGCTCGAGCCTAGAACTCCCCCCGAGAGACGCTATCTTCGCAAACGCGACTCTTACTTACAAGCACTCGGGGGATCGAGCCTAGAACTCCCCCCGAGAGACGCTATCTTCTCAAACGCGACTCTTACTTACAAGCACTCGGGGGCTAGAGCCTAGAACTCCCCCCGAGAGATGCTATCTTCGCAAACGTGACTCTTACTTACAAGCACTCGGGGGCTCGATCCTAGAACTCCTCCCGAGAGACGCTATCTTCGCCCGCACAACCTGCACTTAAAAGCACTCAGGGGATTGAGCATAAAACTCCCCCGAGAGACGCTATCCTCGCTGAAAGACGCGACCTCATCTACAAACATCGGGAGGACAGAACACAAGACTCTCGCCAAATAACAAAAGCCCCGGCAAAGAAAGTTGCATCAAAAAATGCACGATTCTTAAGTCTTCACCTGATCGCAAGCTATCACCTAAAGACTCTGGCGCGCACCCGATCCAAAGTTGGAAAGATTCAAAACAGCAGCAAACCAGTAAGACAAAAATTCATAAATCCTGCGCTCGATTCTACAAATCAAACGCAGCCTCGGGGGCTACTCCCATCGGGAGCGCTGGTGCGCACCCGAGAAGACATTTTCATTAAAAAGGAGTCGAAGACATTTCCATTACAAAAGAGTTGAAGATATCTTCATTACAAAGGAGTCGCGGATATCTTCATTACAAAGCAGTTGAAGACGTTTTCATTACAAAAGAGTTGAAGATATCTTCATTACAAAGGAGTCGCGGATATCTTCATTACAAAGGAGTCGCGGACATTTCCATTACAAAGGTGTCGAAGATAGTCATTTCATTACAAAGAAGTCGAAACGATAGTTGCCGCTACAGAAGGACCTGTGGAACTACAAGATAGGCTACTTCAACTCCTCCATGTGTGCCCATGCTGAGATAATTGGTACTTTGTGCCACAACCTGATGGGCATCACCACAAAAAAAGTAGCAACCCAGCCCGTGAAGAAGAAGGTCACCGTCCTCCAGTTCTAGAAGGTCGCCGTCCTCCAGTTTTTCAAGGTGCCTCTCCTACTGACACAGCCGCTTGACGACTGGCTTGACGTCCAGTTCCTCCTTAGAACTAGAAGAGCAAACACCATCTCCCGAGGGATCAGTCGAAGATGAAGACACGGGAGAAGTAGGCGAGCCACCACTCGAGCCATCGGAATCGCTGCTACTTGTTTCTTCACAGTATGGATCCAGACGGTTGCCACCAGCATCAAATACATGGATAATAATAGTATCTTCGCCGTCAAAATGACAGCAAAGGCTATCTCCGCCGCGCAGATTCAACTGACGAGAAAACGCCCTCCAGCCAGATCCAAGGAAAAGAAAGGATGAACTATCAGTCTCCAGCTCCACCCAAGAAGAAGAAAGAGCGCATCCACGAAGATGGAGCCAGAAGCCCCTCAAGTTACGATCAGAAGCAATGGAAGAGAATGAGAAGGGAAGAGGAATCCGGGCAGCATTCCGGCCAAGAACACGCAAAAGAAAATCATAACGCCAAAAACCCTCTTCCATGGAGGAAGAAGAAGAAGGCACCGACGTGGTACCATGGTGTCCACCTCGTGAACAACGAGGTGTGCGGCCACCACGACCACGGCGGCCACGGCCTCGCCCAGCTACACTGCTACCACGCTTGGGCGCTATATGAAGAAGAAGAAGAGAAGGATGCGAAGAATGGACGTCAAGGACGGGCAACCACAAGGAATATTTATAGCACAATCCAGGGGAAAACTAGGGAAAACACGTAGAAGCTCAGGCGACGCCATCATTGCATCAAAGACCAAACGGGCTGGGCGTTACGAATTCCGAGACAAAGATGCCTTCACACGGTCAGCATTATTTACAAGACGCGTCAAATCTCGCCGGTTTCCCATACAAGCCTCGTAAACCCAACGGGCAACAGGCAGCACGATGTCCAAACCATCATTATGACGGTCCAGAAGACACAATGGATTAAGAAATCAAACATCATCATAGGTCATCAAACATCATAACAATGCATGTCAACACGACATCTCAAGAGGGACGGATCAAGACAAAAGCAGTTGGAAAAAACCAAAATATTCGAAAAGCCAGCTATATGTCCAAATTTTCCGACTCTGCAAAAATTCTTACTCCCATCGGGAGTACCTTTATCTGAGTTCGGGTGCTCCCTCACCCAGAAGGCAAAGATGTGCTCGAGTGATCACTCGCACCAGAAGAAACAAACATACTCTCAGAGTTCGGGTGCTCCCTCACCCCGAAAGCAGTAAAGCATTCAAGTGACTACTCGCAAAAAAGACTTAGCAATTCAGCAGACATGATCTACTCGCGCACTCGACGACATTCCGAGTGGGCGCTTTCTTATCTTCCTCGCCTGGGTTCACTACAAAACTCCGCGAGTGACGACTAAAATAGCTCACTTGATTGTTTATTCCAATTGGATGCATCGCTAATCAGGCTCCGTGCCTCTACAAAAAAATTTATGCCTAGGCTACGACACAATGTACCCAGATGCCACGCAAGCTTAGCGTGTAGGTAAGACCCCACTGCGCAGAACGGCCGGGCCGGGACTTGCCGCAGAGCGATTTCACTCCCGACCTTTTCCATGCGCACGCATGATAGAAAGAGCCGAGCGGACGCGCTTAGGCTATGTGCTTAGACTGGCAGCAATTGATCCTATAAGACCTAGAACGGCATGACTTTTCTTGACACCAGTGTTCCAAGTTCATGTCGAGGGACGTGAGCTTGATTGGGCTACTGTGGTATTTGTCACTAGCACAATTCACCAAGGCTCGACCAGTTGACTTCTTGGGCCCTTTCATCTTAGCAATCCCTCGAAACAGATATTTTCATGGCTCAAAACTGCCAACGACCCGTGGCAATGCCGCGCTTACAAACAATAAAGGCGCAGATGAATTCGAGTCCCTGCGCAACACTTCGAGTCCCCCAGGCACTCGGGGGCTACTGACGAGGGGGTGACCCCACGACTCCTTCATGTAAGGCTACCTGGTGCGTATGAAGATAGAAGGCCCGCTGGGAAGCTACGACAAGCCCACGATTTTCCCAACCAGGCGCCGACGTAGGAGTCCGTGACTAGTATGGAAGGCGCAACTTGGCGTACAAGGAAAGATTAGAACTAGGAAACTACCTCTGTAACCTAGTACGGACTCCCCGAGACCTAGCCTAGTATATAAAGGCTGGGAGGGGAGACGTCTCAGACAACACAGTACACATCTACTCATCCTAGCCTTGCGAGAACTCTCCTTGCCCTCCATTGTAATCGCCCCCTCACGTGATAACATCGAGCAGGAAGTGCTTCTCCTGTTAGCCGACGAGTATCGTCCAACCTGTGCCTATCTCTATGACTAACCCAGGGTCCCTGACCATGGGATTTGCCGGGGTTGATCCCCGTCAATCATCTAGACTCACTTGTTTGAAACCCTCTATGTTCATAGGAGTTTCTTCTTCTACGGTCGAGGTATTGGCATCACCATTAATAGGTCCAATGGGACCAGGAGTGCATTGGGTGCTAATAGTTTCAGTTTCCTCAACAATTTGGATAGTGGCAATTGTGTGGTGTATAGGAAGGCTCTTAATTCTATCCTCTTCCTCTTTTTATCTAGCTCATCTTTCTTTAAGTTTAGCCATCATCCTAATATTTTCATTCATTTGTAACTTGATAGCATTAATAGAAGTGGCCTTACTCTCCTCAAGGGGAGAGGTTGTAATTTTTAACATCTCAACATCAAGGGCTAAGCTGTCTACCTTCAAACAAAGATTATCTATTTTAGCTAGGTTTTCTTCCACATTCTTGTTGAAGGCTTTTTGGGTAGTGATGAAGTCTCTAAGAATATTTTCTAGTTCAGAAGTGGGGTTCTTGTTGCTAGGGTAGGTGTTGTTGTTCCCATAAGTGGATGGAAACGGTCTAGGATTACTAGCAAAGTTTCCCCTATAAGCATTATTATTAAAGTTGTTTCTAGCAATGAAGTTCACATCTACTTGGTCCTGAGCAACCAAAGAATTTAAAGGAACATCATGAGGATCAATAGAGGGTTGCTTGGTAAGTAGAGACATAATTAAATCAACTTTATCATTTAGGGAGGTAATTTCCTCGACAAAATTTACCTTCCTACCTGTTGGAGCGCGTTCGGTGTGCCATTGGGAATAGTTGGTCATCATCTCATTGAGGATCTTGGTAGAAGCACCAGGTGTAGTTGACACAAAGGTTCCTCCCGCGGCCGAATCTAACAGGTTCCGTGAGGTAAAGTTCAAGCTTGCATAAAAAGTCTGGATAACCATCCAGGTAGTCAAACCATGTGTAGGGAATTTCTTAACAAGAGATTTCATACGTTCCCAATCTTGGGCAACGTGTTCATTATCCAATTGCCTAAAATTCATAATGTTACTTCTCAATTCGACAATTTTTGCAGGTGGGTAATACTTCCCAATAAAAGCATCTTTGCACTTATCCCAGGAATCTATGTTATTCCTAGGCAAAGATTGAAACCGGATTTTAGCTCTTTCCCTCAAAGGGAAAGGAAAAAGCTTGAGCTTAACAATATCACCTTCTACTTCTTTATACTTTTGCATATCACATAATTGAACAAAATTATTCAAGTGTAAAGTAGCATCATCTCCAGCACCAGAGAATTGATCTCTCATAACAAGATTCAGTAAAGAAGGTTTAATTTCATAAGAGGTAGCTGAAGTGGCATGTGTGGCAATAGGAGTGCAGATAAAGTCTTTGTTGTTGTGACTGGTGAAGTCACACAACTTGGTGTTTTCAGAGGAACCCATAGTAGGAGCAGGTGCGGCAGATTTTTTTGTATTTTTGATATAAGACACAAAGATAAAAACAGAAAGGTAAACAAACAAGACTAATAAGTAAAGGTAAAGGATAGTGGGCAACTCCCCTATCTTATCACTCGGAGTCCCCGACAACGACGCCAGAAATTTGCTTGATAGCGTAGAAGTGATAATGGCTTCTCGCCCTTCGTTGGTTACCCCAAGTGGAAGGTGAAATGCAGGATAGCAGCAAATTTCCCCTATGTAGAGGATAGGGTTTGTCTCCCGTAGGACTCCGGCGATGATCAGTAGGTGTCAGCGGCGCACCTGACGCGGACCTGCACACAATACAATTATCTTTGCTCCCAACGAATTTCAGAGAGGCTGTCAATCTCTCCGGTCTTGTTGTTTACAAAGGGTCAAACACACAACGGATAATGATAATGATAATGGTAGCAACTGAAAGTAAATACTGAAAAGGAAATAGGCTTGTAAACAATGATGAGAATATGGACCGAGGTCCCGTGATGTTGACTAGTGATGTCTCTCTCCCAAAAGACGATAAAACTGCTATGCGAGGTAAACAAATTACAGATGGGCAATTGACAAGATTATAAACGCACCGCAATGCTAACTATGTTACAAAAGAAAGGAAGAGGCTCATAAGCATGGGTAGTACGCCAAAATAAGTAGACCGAAATCCATCTACATATACTACTAATCATCCACCTTGAGATATCTATCCAGAACATCTCGCTGGTATTAAGTTGCGAGTCCCACCCAAAGTGTAAATCCAAAGCAGCAGACAACTACATTAAAAGAACTTTGCGTAAAGTAAACAATCCTTGCAACCGCGGTTACAAGCATCGTTGTTTTCCCCCTTGTGGCCACAACACTTCCCCTAGACTCATGTTTCTGTCACTCAAGCATGTCATCAGGGGGCATGTACCCACAATCGAGCATAACATTCCCTCTTGGAGTTACTATCCACCACTTGGCCAAAGCAATAAACAACAACGGAGAACATGCAAGAATTACTTAGGAACAAAAATTTAAGAGATCAAAACCAAATATATTACTCTATCACGATCTGAACATAATCTCATAATCCATCAGATCCCATCAAACTCAACATAGGAACAGCAGAAGAATTACATATGTGCCTCGATCATGTAGGGAAGCTCACGAGGTCTAAACCATGAAGAACAAAGAGGGGAGGAGAACATCACATAGCTACTGATCACGATCCCATGGTCCAAGGTAAAATACTCACGCCACATCCAGGAAGCGTCCATGGTGGAGGAGAAGCTCCCAGAGGTCGATCATCCCTCCGGCAGGGTGCTGATACATCCCAAACGTATCTACAATTTCTTCTTGCTCCATGCATGTTTTGTGTGATATTGCTATGATGTACATACACTTTCATACACTTTTTATCATATTTGGACTAACTTATTAACTCAGTGCACCCCAGTGCCAGTTCCTGTTTTCTGCTATTTTTCTATTTCAGGTTTCCCCCACATTTAAAGTGCTTCAAAAATTTGGGAAAAAACAGATAAAGAATCAGCGTTCCGGAACCTTCTGGATTCACCGAAGAAGGGCCAAAGGGGCCCCACCTGGTGCCCAGGCGGCCAATGGGCGCGGCCCAGGGCTTGGCCGCGCCGGGTGGGCGCGTGGGCGACTGGTGGCCCCCCGCTGCCCCACTTCGGCTCCTATTTATTCTCCCGTCGCAAAAACCCTGATTCCAGACTCCTTTTCTCCAAAAGCAATTCTGATCTCTGCCGCCATCGCCCACAAGCTTCGGGGGACCAGAATTCCTGTGCCGGCACCCTTTCGGGACGGGGAAGTGCCCCCGGATTCATCTCCATCGCCGTTGCTTCCTCCCTACATGATGCGGGAGTAGTCCCTACTCGGGGCTGAGGTTTCTACCAGTATCAATGTGTTCTTCTCTCTCTCCCATGATGTGATCTTCGTTGTGATCATAGGATATATTAATCTAGGGTGATCCCATGATAGTTCCCTTTCCTCTATGTATTGGATTGATGTACTCACTTGATCTTATCTAGTATAATCCCCGAGACCATGGTGACAACGATCTATTGGACATGGGTTAGAAGAATATTTTCATGAGTGATTTCCTTTTTCTGTGTTGATTGAAGATTGAGAGTCTCTTGGTTCTTGTCTTTGACTATCCTTGAGATATGTTGTGGTGATTGTGGTACTCTCTTTGGATGGCCGCGGTCACATTGGGAAATCCATAGATTGAGAACTACGAACTCTGAGGTGTGCTTTTCTAGCCCTACATAATTCTCGTCCTCTCTTGACCACAAAGGAATGACCTCCGAGTACGTCTCCATTGCATGTTTTATGGGAAATATCATGTGATTAGACTATGTTAATGTTGTTGGGAGTTTCCACTAGTGAAAGTATGAAGCCTAGGCCTTGTTTCCACCATTGTTACACCGTTTGTACTCACTTTTGTAGCATGTTTGCTTGCTGCACTTTTTATTATAGATTTATATTACTTTGTTTTGCCACACCTATCACTCGTATTTTACCATCTCTTCGCCGAACTAGTGCACTTATACAACTCCTAGTTGTATTAGGTGTGTTGGTGACACAAGCGACTTCTTGTATCTTAATTGTAGGGTTGCTTGAGAGAGACCATCTTCAACCTCTACTTCCCTGAGTTCGATAAACCTTAGGTCATCCACTTGAGGGAATTTGCTGCTGTCCTACAAACCTCTACACTTGGAGGCCAAACATTTTCTACAAGAATAGAAGCGTGCGTAGACATCAAGCTATTTCTGGTGTCGTTTCCGGGGAGGTAAGCGTTGAAGGTATATCTTTAGATCTTGCAATTAAATCTTTTTGTGTCTTGTTTTTATTTTCACTAGTTATGCTTATGGAAAACTGCACTCTTAGTTCCCTGTTTGGGGAAGGCCGCTTTACCACACCCATGGTAGAGAAGCCTCCTCCACCTACTGAATGTATCCCGTTGAAAATACCACTTGGGATAGTTGGAATAATTATTAATGATTGTTATGATGGGACAGTCAATCCTAGTATTCATTTGTTGAAACTTACAGAACTTTGTGAGTTATTTAAGATTTCAGGTTTGACAAGATGTGAAGTCATGAAGAAATTATTTGCCTGGTCACTGAAAGGAAAAGCATTGGAATGGTATAGGTTACTAGATGATTCTCACCTACGGGATTGGGAAGAGATCCAGTCTCTCTTTTACTCCAAGTTTTATCCTCTTCATGAAGTTCATGAGAATATGAATTATGTTTATAATTTCTATCATCATGACGGAGAGAGCATAGCTCAAGCTTGGGGGAGACTGAAAAATTTAATGCTAAA
This sequence comes from Bromus sterilis, assembly GCA_950022295.1. Lineage (NCBI taxonomy): Eukaryota > Viridiplantae > Streptophyta > Magnoliopsida > Poales > Poaceae > Bromus > Bromus sterilis. The sequence goes on from OX465600.1 coordinate 217,583,990, forward strand.
ATGTCCTAACCATGGGCTCCTGAAAGATATAATTATTACTAATTTTTATGCGAGGCTCTCTCGACAGGATAAAGACTTTTTCAATGCTTCCTCTATGGGTTCTTTCACAAACGAAAAGATTGATGTTGAATGGGAACTCCTTGAAAGAATTCAACGCAATACTGAAGATTGGGAGATTGACAAAGGTAGAGAGTCAGGTATAAATTATGAGTATGATTGCATTAAATCCTTTGTTGAAACTGCATGTTTTAATAAGTTTAGTGCTAAGCTTGGGCTTGATTCTCAACTCCTTGTTGATTTCCTCAAATCTTTTGCGTCACATCTTAATATGCCTAAGGAGAATTGGATCAAGGATCATGAACCTTTTACAGAGATTTTAAAAGAAAATGAAATTGTTCATGATGATTGCAACATGCATGATCCAATTCCTGAAAATGAAGTTTTATATAAGCATGTTAATTTTTGTGGAGTGGATAGACCTTGTGAAAGGCCTAGGATTGAAGAAGAGAAGTATTGTAAGCAACATAAGCATGAAAGAACAATCACTTGGGTCAAAGATTTAAATGAAATTGCTAGAGAATTGTGTGACCTTTATCCTTTTACTTGTGAACTTTGTTGTATAGAGGATCACTTCAATTTTCAATGCATGAACTTTCAAAACATAACTGTTAACCAGTTGTGTGATAACATGATCACTTCTGATCTTTATGATGAACTTATGTTATTTTTGATGTGTGAAGAGTTATCAGAAAAGACTTCTTGGCTAGATGTTAATGCCTTAGGAATTAGCAACACTTTGCAAAATTGCCATCTCTATTGTGTTGTTAATTGCCATGAAAATGGTTACATAAATAAGATTAGAAAGGAGAGAACTTTACCAAAGTATAAAAATGTATTATATATCTATACTAATAAAAAGGAGAGTTTCTCCCAAGTTTCCCCTATTGTTTCTCATGATAAACCAGGATATGTGGAGAAACATCATCTCCAACCACTCCCTCCTAAGGTGAATAAGAAGAAAAAGAAGAGGAGGAGGAAGAGGAGCAAGAAGGAAGAAGAATGGGTATCAACCTGGCCTTAGCATATCCCTCGCGTCAATTTTTATCCTAACGGGCAGAAATTTTTGGTGGACGGTGAGCTTGATTGCATTCATTATTATCTTGATGTTAAGTCCGTAGACACTATTGAAGGTTATCATGATTATGATATGCATGTTACTTTTTGTGATTGGGAAAATGATGATAATGCTACTTATGATCTTGAAAATCTTTTTGGTACCAACTTTGAGAGTGATGATATGGAAAGCTCTAAGCTTCGGGATGATAGGATTGCAAGTCCTTTACCCATTGGTGATGTGGTAATTGATAATTCTTTTGCCAGTAAGAATAAAGACATCATGTTTACAAATATAGTTTCTAGCAATGATAATGCCCTTCTCTACTATGATGATGTTATAACTCCTATCTACAGTGATTTAAAAGGTACCTATGACATAAGGAGAAATTATCCTTATGAAACTTGTCATAATCATGGAGGGGATTACTCCCTTGTGGAACACCATCTTCCTAATACACAATTAATCTATAGTGTTCAAGTTGTTTATGATAGTCCTACTCCAACTATTACCAATGAGAAAGATTATGCTTATGTGGAGAGTAAGAGTACCCTTTTGCATGTGGATCATGGTAACAATGCTTTATGTGATGCCTATATTGTTGAGTTTATTCATGATCCTACTGGAAATTATTATGAGAAGGGAACTTATTCTTATAGATATTTCAATAATACCAAGTTCCCTCTCTTTATGTTGAAGGCTTTGAAGTTGCACTTATTTTGCCCTCCTATGCTAATATCTTTATGCTTCAATGAGTTATTCCTTTACAAGATCCCTTTGCATAGGAAGCATGTTAGCCTTAAATGTGTTTGTTATTTGCTGCTTGATGCTCTCTTTTGTTCTTCAACTCTTATTCCTTATTCCTATGAGAGCATCATTAAAATCTTAAGCCTATCTTTATGGTTATAAAGAAAGAGCTCTAGGGAGACAACCCTTGTTATATTTAGTTTGAGTTTTTACTTCTGTTTTTAGTGGTCTTGATGATTGTTACTACTGTAGAAACATCATTGTATCTTTATTTTCAAGCTTTGTGCCAAGTATAGCCTCATAAGACAAGGGAAGTGAAAGTTGTGACAAGCTGTCCAGAAAACAGATTCTGTCCTCGTGACGGGAAAAATCAGATTAAATCACCAGTTCATATTTTTGAGCTGAATTGTTTACACAGCGTGCTCTATACAATCACGGAACTTTCGTATGTTCTGAGTTTTTTTATTTGAGTTGCAGAAGTAACCCTAAAAAATTCTTTACTACCCGCTGTTCTGTTTTTCACAGATTCTGCCATGTTTTGTCTCTACAAACTTTTGCAAACATTAAGCTTGCTTTTTCTTTGCAAAAACCTTTTTGAAATCTTGAGAAACAGTAGCTCTTCAATAATATCTTTAAATCCAGTGGGAAAAAATTATTTATTAAGGGTACTAACCTCTCTAATCATCTTATGATGAGTTATGTATGAAGAGAGTTTTCAAGTGTGTGATGGAAGATGATGAAAGAAGATTCGAGAGTGTCAAATGCTCAATCTTGGGGATGCCCCCATGCATCCCCAACAAATATTCAAGGAGACTCAAGCGTCTAAGCTTGGGGATGCCCCCGTGCATCCCTGACGAGGGGGTGACCCCACGACTCCTACGTGTGAGACTACCTGGTGCATATGAAGACAGAAGGCCCACCGGGAAGTTACGACAAGCCCACGATTGGCCCAACCAAGCACCGACGTAGGAGTCCGCGACTAACATGGAAGGTGCAACTTGGCGTACAAGGCACGATTAGAATTAGGAAATTACCTATGTAACCTAGCACGGACTCCCCAAGACCTAGCCTAGTATATAAAGGCTGGGAGGGGAGACACCTAGATCAACTCAATACGCATCTACTCATCCTAGCCTTGCGAGAAATCGCCTTGGCCTCCACTGTAATCGCCCCCTCACGTAATAATATCGAGCAGGAAGTGCTTCTCCTGTTAGCCGACGAGTATCGTCCAACCTGTGCCATCACTATGACTAACCCAGGGTCCCTGACCATGGGATTTTCCAGGGTTGATCCTCGTCAATTGACGCCGTCTATGGGAACTACGCAGGTTGGAATCACGATATCGACGGTCCCGACCCCAGCAGACCAAGACTCGAGGACTAGAACCAGATCTAGTCCGCTCGAGGAATTCAAGATCACCACAAGCATCTCCATCATCTCATCAAGATCATCCAGACTGCGGCCTAGCTAAGTCCAGCACCTCGACGACTGTTAGACCCATCGACGACAGAAGAGAACTCGACGACCCAGAAGACAAGCACAAGGAGGCTACTCGATAATCCCACTCGAGGAGTCGCGGCGCGTGGCCGAAGGCTCGCCCATCAGCCGACGACCCGCCGCCACCCAGACTCCCACCACATGCCAAGACAGTGACTCCGAGACTCAGTCCGGAGACTACTACGACCCGGATCGAAGGCTAGAAGAATTCGCCAACTTCATCCGCAATCAATCACTCAACGACGGGATAGAACTCGACCCAAGATTCCACAGCCGAGCAGAAGACCACTCGCATACCTTCCAAGTCTCAAGGAGAAGAAGGTACGCCGGCTCCAGCAAACTCACAACTAAAGAGCAACTGGAAGGACCCTGCGCGATCCACTTTTTTGAAGATAGCCGAGGACATCTCAGAGCAAGCTACATCCTGGGATATTGCCGCCTATTCGCCGAACTCTCCGGCAGCCTCAAGGAGGAGAAGCAGCATGAAGCCAAACACACACGAAGAAGCACACAGTCACCCGCACCAAGTACAGAGGAGCAATACCCCGCGTCCCAGGAACGATTGTAGATGATCCAAGAAGGAAGACCCTCGAAAGAAAAGCAAGATGCCTACACCCTGCAAGCCGAAGCAGCCGAAGGCCTAAAGATAACTGAAACCTACCAACTGAGTGGCGCTGAGACCAGCATCACCTTCTCACAGAGCGACCATCCACCTGCAGTACCGAGACCTGGGCACGCACCCCTGCTCCTCGAAGCCCAGATCGGAGGATACGACATGGACAGAATCTTCATTGACGGAGGCAGCAGTCTAAACATAATCTTCGCCAGCACTCTACGCAAGATGTTCATCCCACGATCAATGTGGAAGAAGTCAGGAACCACAATACACGGCGTAGTCCAGGGCGAAGCAGCCACCTCCATCGGAGAAATACAGCTTGATATGATCTTCAGCAGCAAGTGCAACTTCGCAAAGCAAGCGCTCGAGTTCGAAGTGCTCGACTGGCAGTCGCAGTATCACGCCATACTCGGGCGACCGGCGTTCGCACAGTTCATGGCGGTTCCACACTACGCATATCTCAAGCTCAAGATGCTAGGACCTGCGGGAATCATCACACTCAAGGGAAGCTTCATCAAATCGGACCAGTGCGACCGCGACTTCCACAAAGTCTCCGACACATTCGGACCCCAGCAACAGCTCCACGAAATAGCCATGGTGACGGACAAAAGAATATTTCCACTAGCAAACAGAAGCGAGACAAAGGAATATGGTCGCGACTTCAGCGTCGACAGTGACACGATCACACACCAAGTACACCCGATAGACCCAGAGAAGACAGTCCGCGTATATGCCCACCTTCCAGAAGAGCAAGCAACCGTCCTCATAACTTTCCTTCGTGAAGAATGGAAAATTTTCGCCTGGTGCCCAGCCGACATGCCAGGGATACCACGAGAATTCGCGGAACACGCGCTCCACATCAAGCCAAACACGAAGCCAGTAAAACAGGCGCTGCGACGGTTCTCAGAACCCAAACGCAGAGCAATCGGAGAAGAAGTCAATCGACTACTCGACGCACAATTCATCAGAGAGACAAAGAAAGCAACATGGATAGAACACCTAGTCCTAGTCCCTAAAAAGGACACCGAGGTACTGAGGATGTGTGTCGACTATGGGCCTATCAACAAGCACTGCCCAAAAGACCACTTCCCCCTGCCAAGAATCGATCAAATAATCGACTCCACAACATGATGCGACCCCCTATCCTTCCTCGACGCATACTCAGGGTACAATCAGATCAGGATGAAGGAAGAAGACGAAGAGCACACCTCGTTCATCACCCCCTATGGAGTATTCTGTTACCAAACTATGCCCTTCGGACTAAAGAATGCCGGAGCCACGTACCAGCGGATGATGCAAGCATGTCTGAGAGACCAGATCGGAAGGAACGTCCAGGTCTATGTAGACGACATTATCATCAAAACCTCCAGCGCAAACACACTACTCGACGACCTCCGCGAGACGTTCGCGGCCCTCAACAAGTATAGGATCAAGCTGAACCCCAAAAAATGCGTGTTCGGCGTCCCAGCCGGAAAATTACTCGGGTACATGGTCTCTGCCCAAGGAATCGAGCAAACCATGAAAAAGTTCAAGCAATCGCCAAAATGCAAAGGCCAACCAACACAAGAGGAATACAACAGCTCACAGGAAAGCTCGCAGCATTGAGCCGCTTCATCAGCAGGCTAGGCAAAAGGACCCTACCTTTCTACAAACTGCTGAGTAAAGGAGAAAAATTCGAGTGGACAGAGGAAGCCAGCAATGCATTCACAGACTTGAAGAATACCCTCTCTACCCCACCAATCTTGGCGGTGCCTAAAGAAAGAGAAATGTTGTATCTCTACACAGCAGCACGCAGCAGCGTCATGAGCACAGTGCTTGTCGTCGAGCGTGCAGAAGAAGGCAAAGTCCAAAGCATCCACAGACCAATTTATTACCTGAGCATGCTACTCACGAAGCCACAGCAGCGGTACCCACATTACCAGAAGCTCCTGCTCGCCATCATCATGACCTCAAGGAAAGTATCGCACTACTTCGACGAACACTCCATCACAATCGTGAGAAGTGCACCACTGGCGGAAATCCTCAACAATCCCGGCGCGACCGGTTGACTCGCCGAGTGGAACACAGAGCTCAGCCCGCGAGACCTACAATTCAAACAGCCAACAGCAATCAAAGCCCAAGTACTCCCAGACTTCCTGGTCGAGTGGGCAGAAGTCCAAACACCAGGGCCCCCAAACTTGTCCAACTCATGGACGATGTACTTCGACGGATCCAAAAGACAGCAAGGAGCAGGAGCAAGCTTCATCCTAGTCTCCCCCAAAGGAACGAAGCTAAAATATATCCTCCAGATCAACTTCAGCAGCGCCTCCAACAATGAAGCAGAATCCGAGGCACTACTCCACGGCATGCGCATGGCAAAAACATGCGGCGCCACTCGCCTAGCAATCTACGGCGAGTCCAACCTCGTCGTCCAACAGGTGATGAGAGATTGTAATGCAGTCGCAGACAACATGGAAGCCTACCAGAAGCTCTACAACGCTCTAGAGGGAGGTTTCGACGGCTGTGAACTCAACTACATCCCCAGAGCAAATAACACAGAAGCCGACGAACTCGCAAACATCGGATCGACTCGAGGACCAATACCACCAGGAGTTTTCCTCGAGAGCATAAATCAAAGATCAATAAAAGTAAAGGCAGCGGAGCCCAAAGCAGTCGCAGAAGAAGACGACACAAATGAGCCAGCGCAGGTGGCAGCAACGAGCGCAACTGACGCTACAAACAGCCAAGCAATCGAAGTCGAAGCACCAGCGACACTCGACGACCCGGCATGGGAAGATCTTTTCTACGGTTCCTAATCGAAGGCACCCTACCACAAGACGTTGCAGAAGGCCGACGCATCAGTCGATGATCCAAAGCATTCACAGTAATCAACAAGAATCCCTACAAGCGCAGCATCTCCCAGGTCCAACAAAAGTGCATAGACGAGGAAGACGACAAATCCCTACTACTAGAGATCCACGAAGGCACCTGCGGACATCATGCCACCAGTCGAGCACTCGTGGAAAAATCCTTTAGGGCAGGATTCTATTGGCCGACCTCCATGAGAAATGCAGAGGATATCGGACGGCATTGCATCGCCTGCCAAAAATTCGCGAGCATGCCACACGCCCTAGCATCGGAACTCAAAACCATACCGTTATCATGGCCATTCGCCACATGGGGACTCGACATGTTAGGACCACTCAAGAAATCCCCAAATGGAGGAAGAACACACCTACTGGTCGCAGTCGACAAGTTCACCAAATGGATTGAAGCAGTACCAATCACCAGCTCAACTGCCCTTACGACAGTCAACTTCATCAAATCAATCATCCTCAGATTCGGAGTAGCACACAACATCATCAAAGACAACGGTACCAACTTCACGGTAGCAGAGTTCCAAAACTTCTGTCAAGAGTTGGGCATCAAAATCAACTACGCATCAGTCGCACACCCGCAGTCCAATGGCCAAGTGGAAAAAGCAAACGGCTTAGTATGCGGGGGATTAAAGAAGCGATTCCTAGCAACGCTCGAACATGCCGCATGCAACTGGATAGAGGATCAACCCGCAGTCCTATAGAGCCTACACACCACCCCAAACAGTTCAACCCAGTATACGCCTTTCTTCTTGGTATACGGGGCAGAAGCAGTGCTACCACACGACCTAAAATTCGGAGCACCCAGAATCTCAGGGTACGAAGAGGAAGAGGCAGAAGAAGCGCTGCAGAACGACAAAGACATAGCAGACGAAGCACGAGACACAACCCTCACAAAATCTGAAGAATACCAAGACAAGCTGCGCACCTATCAAAGAAGTCGCCTACAGACCAGATCATTCAATAAAGGAGATCTCGTGCTACGACTAATACAGGAAAAAGTACACAAACTTGCCCCTCAACGGGAAGGGTCGTTCATCATCTCGGAAGTCATAGGAGGAGGAGCATACATATTGAAGAATCCGAAGACCAACAAGGACGTGGGAAATCCATGGAACGTAGCGAACCTGCGCCTGTTCTACCCATAGTCCTCTAGACACTATCAAGACATCGACGGCAGCACCGATCGGCAACTCATGTAAAAATTCGAAGGAATAAAACTATGTTTCCCAAAAACATCCTAAAAGCACTCGGGGGCTCGAGCCTAGAACTCCACCCGAGAGACGCTATCTTCGCAAACGCGACTTTTACTTACAAGCACTCGGGGGCTCGAGCCTAGAACTCCCCCCCGAGAGACGCTATCTTCGCAAACGCGACTTTTACTTACAAGAACTCGGGGGCTCGAGCCGAGAACTGCCCCCGAGATACGCTATCTTCGCAAACGCGACTTTTACTTACAAGCACTCGGGGGCTCGAGCCTAGAACTCCCCCCGAGAGATGCTATCTTCGCAAACGCGACTTTTACTTACAAGCACTCGGGGGCTCGAGCCTAGAACTCCCCCCGAGAGACGCTATCTTCGCAAACGCGACTTTTACTTACAAGCACTTGGGGGCTAGAGCCTAGAACTCCCCCCGGGAGACGCTATCTTCGCAACCGCGACTTTTACTTACAAGCACATGGGGGCTCGAGCCTAGAACTCCCCCGAGAGACGCTATCTTCGCAAACGCGACTTTTACTTATAAGAACTCGGGGGATCGAGCCTAGAACTCCCCCCGAGAGACGCTATCGTCGCAAACGCGACTTCTACTTACAAGCACTCGGGGGATCGAGCCTAGAACTCCCCCGAGAGACGCTATCTTCGCAAACACGACTTTTACTTACAAGAACTCGGGGGCTCGAGCCTAGAACTCCCACCGAGAGACGCTATCTTCGCAAAATGCAACTTTTGGGAAAAAAGACTCGGGGGCTCGAGCATAAAACTTCCCCCGAAAGACGTTACCTTCGATAAAAACGCGACTGTCGCCGAACAACAAAGCAAACAAGGGAAAGTCGCATCTTTAGTCTTCACCCAATCGCAAGCGATCGCCTAAAGACTCGGATGGGAGCGCTGACGCGCACCCGATCCGAACTCAGAAAGATTCAAAGACAACTACAAAACAGTGAGACAAAAATTTGTAAAGTCTGCGCTTGATTCTGCAAATCAAACGCAGGCTCGGGGGATACTCCCATCGGGAGCACTGGCGCGCACTCGAGAAGACATTCTTATTACACAGGAGTCGACGAGATTCTTATTACACAGGAGTCGACGAGATTCTCATTACACAGGATTCAAAGACATTCTAATTACAAAGGAGTCGAACACATTCTCATTACAAAGGAGTCAAAGACTTTCTCATCACAAAGAAGTCAAAACGACAGTTTATCGCTACAGAAGGAACTGTGGAACTGCAAGACGGGCTACATACAGCTTCTACATGTGTGCTCATGCTGAGATAATTGGCACTTTCGTGCCACCACCTGACGGGCATCACCACAGACAAAGTAGCAACTCAGCCGGTGAAGAAGAAGCTCGCCGTCCTTCAGTTCTACAAGGTGCCTCGCCTACTGACGCAGTCGCTTGAGGGCTGGTTTGACGTCCAGTCCTTCCCTAGAACTAGAAGAGAAAACACCCTCGCCCGAGGGATCAGCTGAAGATGAAGACACGGGAGAAACAGGCGAACCACCACTCGAGCCGTCAGAACCACTGCTGCTTGTTTCCCCAAAGTACGGATCCAGACGGTTACCACCAGCATCAAATGCGCAGATAATAACAGTATTTTCGCCGTCAAAGCGACAGCAAAGACTGTCTCCGCATGAAGATTCAGACGACGAGAAAACGTCCTCCAGCCAGAACCAAGAAAGATCAAGGATGAAGTATCAACTTCCAGCTCCACCCAGAAGAAGAACGAGAGATCCCATGAAGACGGAGCCAGAAACCCCTCAAGTTACGCTCAGAAGCAATGGAGGAAAACGAAAAGGGAAGAGGAATCCGGGCAGCATCCCGGCTAAGAACACGTAAAAGAAAGTCATAGCGCCAAAAACCCTCCTCCATGGTGGAAGAGGAGGAAGGCACCAACGTGGTACCATGGCGTCCACCTCGTGAAGAACGAGGCGTGCGACCACCACGACCACGGCGGCCACGACTTCACCCAGCCACACCTCTACCACGCTTGGGCGCCATATGAAGAAGAAGAAGAAGAAGAAGAAGAAGAGAAAGATGCGAAGAATGGATGCCAAGGATGGGGAACCAAAGGAAACATTTATAGCTCAATCCAAGGGCAAACAAGGAAAAGCACACAGAAGCCCAGGAGGCGTCGTCATTGCATCAAAGACTGCCAGGCCGGGCATTACAAATTCCAAGGAAAAGATGCATTCACACGGTCAGCATTACTTACAGGACGCGTCAAATCTCGCCTGTTTCCCATACAAGTCTCGGAAACCCAACAGGAAACAGGCTGCACGACGTTCAAATTATCATCATGACGGTCCAGAAGACGTGACGGATCAATAAAATCAATCATCATCATACGTCACCAAGCAGCAGGACAATGCATGTCAGCACGACATCTAAAGAGGGACGGATCAAGACACAAACAGTTGGTCAAAAAACCAAAAGATTCCAAAAAGCCAGCTATACGTCCAAATTTTCCGACTCTGCAAAATTCTTACTCCCATCGGGAGTACCTTTATTCGAGTTCGGGTGCTCCCTCACCCAGAAGGCAAAGATGTGCTCGAGTGATCACTCGCACCAACAGACACGAAATACTCTCAGAGTTCGGGTGCTCCCTCACCCCAAAGGCAGAGAAAGCGTTCGAGTAACTACTCGCGAAGAGACTCAGCCATTCAACAAACATGACTTACTCGCGCACTCGACGACATTCCGAGTGGGTTCCTTCTTATTTTCCTCGCCTGAGTTCGCGAGTGACGACTAAAACAGCTCACTCGATTTTTTGTTCCAAGTGGGTGCATCACTAATCAGGCTTCGTGCCTCAATAAAAACAAATTATGCCTGGGTATCGACACACTTACCCAGATGCCACGCAAGCTTAGTGTGTCGGTAAGACCCCGCTGCGAAGAACGGCCGGGCCGGGACTTGCCGCAGAGCGATTTCAGTCCCCACCTTTAACATGCGCTCGCATGATAGAAAGAGCCGAGCGGACGCGCTTAGGCTATGTGCTTAGACTGGCAGCAACTGATCCTATAAGACCTGTAGCGGCATGACTTTGCTTGACACCTGTGTTCCAAGTTCACGTTGAGGGACGTGGGCTTTATTGGGCTACTGCGGTATTTGTCGCTAGCACAATTCACCAAGGTTCGACCAGTCCACTCCTTGGGCCCTTTCAGCTTAGCAATCCCTCGAAACAGATATTGACATGGCTCAAAACTGCCAGCGACCCGTGGCGATACCACGCTTACAAACAATAAGGCGCAGATGAATTCGAGTCCCTGCGCGACTCTTTGAGTCCCTGCGCGACTCTTCGAGTCCCCCAGGCACTCGGGGGTGACCCCATGACTCCTACGTGTGACACTACCTGGTGCGTATGAAGACAGAAGGCCCACCGGGAAGTTACGACAAGCCCATGATTGGCCCAACCAAGCACCGACGTAGGAGTCCGCGACTAACATGGAAGGTGCAACTTGGCGTACAAGGCAAGAATAGAATTAGGAAACTACCTATGTAACCTAGCACGGACTTCCCGAGACCTAGGCTAGTATATAAAGGCTAGGAGGGGAGACACCTAGATCAACTCAATACGCATCTACTCATCCTAGCCTTGCGAGAACTCGCCTTGGCCTCCACTGTAATCGCCCCCTCACGTAATAATATCGAGAAGGAAGTGCTGCTCCTGTTAGCCGACGAGTATCATCCAACCTGTGCCATCTCTATGACTAACCCAGGGTCCCTGACCATGGGATTTTCCGGGGTTGATCCTCGTCAATCCCCTTCTCCATCAACAATCATCAGTTCGTCCTTTGTCTCACTATATTTTTATCACTTCATGCGTTATGTGCTATGCTTGGAGCGTCTCGCTCTTAGGTTTATTTTTTAGTTTTCTTTAGCTTTGCTTGCTGTACATAAAAAGTTAGATCCTGTCTTACTTTGTGTGGGAGAGAAACATGCTCCTCTTTCAAAATCTAAAACACATCGTCGGATTCTTCATGCCTATCTTTTTGCTGTTATGTGTTCTTTATCTTTTCATAGCTACTGCCATGTTTAGTTTTAGTCTTAGTTTTCTTTAGCAAGAGCCTTGGATTTAGTTTAGTTTATTGCTGGAACTCTCTTTAGTTTTCATGTTTATCTTGTTAAGAGAGTTGGTTGTTGCACTGAGCTATGTCTTGTGTTGAAAGTACGTAATAGAGGTTGCTATTTAATTTTAGTAGTAACTTGCAATAGTTTTGAGGTATTGATCTGAGTAATGTTTGAACTTTTGGTGCCAAGAGCTCTAGCCTATTAGTGATAGGTGTCATATTTTGGGAAATCCGTGTTTATTTTCAAAACCTACAAAACTAGTTGAGAACTCTAGCTACTAGATGGATCGCTAATCTTTGGAGGGATCGGATATTAGAGTACACTCACGTACTATGAGTCGAGGATGCGCAAGGATAACAATACCCCCATACACTCCTCCTCGGGGTACTTGTGTCTTTGTGAACCTCCTTATTAGATTGAGAATTACCGATAATAAGTGCATGAGTTATTCAGACTAATGTAAATATTGAAAGTCGACACTTCCATCTCCTCATATTTGCTAGCCTCTCCTGTGCCGTGCATTGACTTCTTCTCACTCCGAGAGTTGGCGTCCACCTTCGCCGGTACATCCAAACCCATGGCATGATACGCTCTGTCATCATAAACCTCCTTATATCTTTCCTCAAAACAACCACCATACCTACCTATCAAGGCATTTCCATAGCCTTTCCGAGATATATTTCCATGCAACTTCCACCTCTTCATGACTTGATCTTCATGTCATACATGTTCCTGCTACACTGGCAGAGGCATAGATTGCATACATCATCATAGCTACATCATCTTGATGATTTGAGTACCTTGTTAAGTGTGAAATATCTTCTATACCCTCTTTTAAATTAGAGTGTTGCCCATAAGTGAGCAAAAGATCCCAAAGTGAAAAAAATAAAAGATCCCAAAGAGGACAAATGAGAGTTAAATAGAAAGAGCCATTGAGGACACCGAAAAATACAAAAAATAGAAAAAAGAGAGAGAGGGGCAACACTACTATTCCTTTTGAAAGATCCACACTCGTACTCCCTATTATCCTTGTACTCCATAGAGATGATCATTCATGCATATAGCTATGTGGGGACCTTCACACTATAGAACTTGGCTTGCATATTCCAAGGATGAGCCTCCTCAAAAGAGCTCTAGGTCTTCATGAGTGAGAAAGTTAGATGCACCCCACTAGTTCCATTGAAGAGCTTTTCATAGCTCATATGTGCATCCGCTGCATGGAAATCCCTACACCTCACATCATATCTATCATTTGGCCCTCTCGCCTATGATTGTCCTCATTGATGTGAGCCCTTCTCATCCTTTTTGTCTTCCTTCTCCACCATATTTCTCTCTTTTCCATCCTAAGTGTCAACTCTCGTTCTTACGCTCATCCATTGCATGAGTGCTCAAAATATCGAAAAGGAGTGGATCAAATTGACTTGTACCTGGCTAGTGGTCTGGGGACGAGTCAAGATAAGATTCCAAAGAAGACCCAAGTGTGAAAATTTAGTAGATTGAGTTATCAACAAAAATATTTTTTCTCTCGTATTCCCATATCCCCCTTCTTGCACGCAAACACCATTTGGAGACATTCGAGTCACCGACAGCGAGAGCTCTCGCACCTAATGTTCTTATGTTACTTGTTTCAATGCTAATATAGACTCTTGCATGTTATGACTTGAATTGAATCACATACCTTGATTGCTTTACTTTTCAAAGTTCTTATATGGTTGCTAGCATGTCACCACAGAAATTATGCCTGTTATCATTTACCTACTCGAGGACGAGTAGGAATTAAGTTTGGGGATGTTGATACGTCCCAAACGTATCTATAATTTCTGCTTGCTCCATGCATGTTTTGTGTGATATTGCTATGATCTAGATACACTTTCATACACTTTTGATCATATTTGGACTAACTTATTAACTAAGTGCACCCAGCGCCAGTTCCTATTTTCTGCTGTTTTTCTATTTCAGGTTTCCCCCATATTAAAAGTGCTCCAAAAATTCGGGAAAAATCAGATAAAATTAAGCATTCCGGAACCTTCCGGATTCACCGAAGAAGGGCCAGAGGGGCCCCACCTGGTGCCCAGGCGGCCAGTGGGTGCGGCCCAGGGCTTGTCCACGCCGGGTGGCCTCGTGGGCGACTAGTGGCCCCCCGGTGCCCCCTTTGGCTCATATTTATTCTCCCGTTGCAAAAACACTGATTCCAGACCCCTTTCCCCCAGAAGCAATTACGATCTCCGCCGCCATCGCCGACAAGCTTTGCGGGACCAGAATTCCTATGCCGGCACCCTGCCGGGACGGGGAAGTGCCCCCGGATTCATTTCATCGCCGTTGCTTCCTCCCTCCATGATGCGGGAGTAGTCCCTCCTCGAGGCTGAGGTTTCTACCAGTAGCTATGTGTTCTTCTCTCTCTCCCATGATGTGATCTTTGTTGTGATCATAGGCTATGTTAATCTAGGGTGATCCCATGATATTTCCCGTTCCTCTATGAATTGGATTAATGTACTCACTTGATCTTATCTAGTATAATCCCCGAGACCACGGTGACAGCGGTCTATTGGACATGAGTTAGAAGAATATTTTCATGAGTGATTTCCTTTTTGTGTGTTTATTGAAGATTGAGAGTCTCTTGGTTCTTGTCTTTGACTATCCTTGAGATATGTTGTGGTGATTGTGGTACTCTCTTTGGATGGTGATACGGTGAGGAAGATAGTTATCTCACTTCTTGTTGTTACCCCAAGTGGAAGGTGAGATATAGCGTAGCAGCAAATTTCCCCTATGTAGATGATAGGGTTTGTTTCCCGTAGGACTCGCAGAAATGCAAGAAGGTGGTAAAGTGAACAATGGAGCCGTTCACAACCAAGGTTGCTAACTTCACCTGGACCTGCAAACACAACAAGTAACTTTGTTCCCAACGAGTACAAAGGAGTTGTCAATTCCTCCGGCCTTGCTTTTTACAAAGGATCAACGCAAGAGATAATAGTGCAACTGAAAGTAAGAACTGAAAGTAAATTAAGGGTGTAAACAATGGTGTGGATATGGACCGGGGTCCCGTGATGTTCACTAGTGATGTCTCTCTCCCAAAAGACGATAAAAGTGCTAGCGAGGTAAAAAAATCACAGCTGAGCAATTGACAGGATTATAAACGCACCGCAATGCTAACTATGCTACAAAAGAAAGGAAGAGGCTCAAAATCAATGCGCAGTACGCTAAGGTAAGTAGACCGAAATCCATATGCATCTACTACGAATCATCCACCTTGAGATATCTATCCAGAACATCTCGCTGGTATTAAGTTGCGAATCCCACCCAAAGTGTAAACTCAAAGCAACAAAAAACTGCATTAAAAGAACTATGCGTAAAGTAAACAATCCTTGCACCCGCAAGTACAAGCACCGTTGTTTTATCCCTGGTGGCAACATCACATCCCCTAGTCTCATGTTTCTGTCACTCAAGCTAGACATCAAGGGGCTGAACCCACAATCAAGCATGACGCTCCCTCTTGGAGGGGCAACAAATCACTTGGCCAAAGTAAAATACGGCAACGGAGAACATGAAAGAATTTACTAAAGAACACAAATAAAAAAGAGAACCAAATATATTACTCATCACAATCTGAACATAATCTCATAATCCATCAGATCCTAGCAAACTCAGCATAGCAACACAGAAAACTACCAAAGTTCCTCGATCATGTGAGGCAGCTCACGAGGTCTTGAAAGTGAAAGCACAAAGAGGGGAGGAGTACATCACATAGCTACGGGTCACGGACCCATGGTCCAAGGGGGACTACTCACAAGACATCCAAGAGGCGTCCATGTTGATGGATGGTCTACCGGAGGGGATTACTCCTTCCGGCAGGGTGTTGTGACAGCTTCTCCTGGCAGCTCCGATCTTGAAACGGCGGCGGCGGCGGAACAGAGAGGAGAACGGGAATAGCAGATCGATATTAGGGGTTTCCATCACGGGGGGTAAATATAGGCCAAAGGGGGCCACCGAGAGGGGCCACAGGGCAGCCAGGAGGCCTCCTGGCGCGACCTAGGGTGGGGCCGCGCCAGGGACCCTCCTGGGGCCCTCGTGGGTCCACCCACTTCCTTCCTTGGTGATTCGGGAAGCTTCCGGGTCGCTGATTTTTTATATAATTTTCCCAGGATTTATTTGGCACTTTTAATAGCCGTAAAACCTGAAATACAAAAACAGCAGAAAACAGGAAATGGCAACTGGGTGCACTGAGTTAATAGGTTAGTCCAAATATTCTCAAAAGTGTATGAAAGTTCAAGCAAAACATGGCAAAGTCACACAAAACATGCATGGAGCAAGCATAAATTATAGATACGTTTGGGACGTATCAGATGGCCGCGGTGACATTGGGAAATCCATAGATTGAGAACTACGAACTCTGAGGTGTGCTTTTGTAGCCCTACATAATTCTTGTCCTCTCTTGACCTTAAAGGAATGACCTCTGAGTACGTCTCCATTGCATGTTTTATGGGAAATATCATGTGATTAGACTATGTTAATGTTGTTGGGAGTTGCCACTAGTGAAAGTATGAAGCCTAGGCCTTGTTTCCACCATTGTTACACCGTTTGTGCTCACTTTTTTCACATGTTTGCTTGCTGCACTTTTTATTACAGAATTATATTACTTTGTTTTTCCACACCTATCACTCGTATTTTACCATCTCTTCGCCGAACTAGTGCACCTATACAACTCCTAGTTGTATTAGGTGTGTTGGGGACACAAGAGACTTCTTGTATCTTAATTGCAGGGTTGCTTGAGAGAGACCATCTTCAACCTCTACTTCCCTGAGTTCGATAAACCTTAGGTCATCCACTTGAGGGAAATTGCTGCTGTCCTACAAACCTCTGCGCTTGGAGGCCCAACATAGTCTACAAGAATAGAAGTGTGCGTAGACATCAGGTGCCGGGAAGGGTCCTGACGGTGCTCCCGATCTTGGAAGCGCGGTGGCGGAGGAAAAGAGGCGAGATTGAAAAATAAGGTTCTGTCTTCGGAGTTTCCCCATCTCGGAGAATAAATAGGCTAAGGGGGCCACCAGGGGTCTAGGCGCGGCCAGGCCCCTGGCCGCGCCAGGTGGCCGCCTGGGCCCCTCGTGGTGGCCCTCTAGCCCCATTTGGGTGCTTTTGGAAGACTCCGTTACGCTGATTTTTTATCTGATTTTCCCGAATTTTTGGAGCACTTTTAATATGGGGGAAACCTGGAATAGAAAAATAACAGAAAACAGGAACTGGCATTGGGGTGCACTGAATTAGTAGGTTAGTCTAAATATGATCAAAAGTATATGAAAGTGTATCTAGATCATAGCAATATCACACAAAACATGCATGAAGCGAGCAGAAATTATCGATACATTTGAGACGTATCACGCCGTCGTGACGACCCTCCCCTCACCGTCCGGCCACCGTTTGAGGTGCTACGGGTACGGGAAGGTGCGCTGCGAGCTCCCCTAGCCATGCGTGCCCACCAAAGCCCCAGCCGCCGGTGAGTGATACGGTGAGGATAGTTCTCTCACTTCTCGTTGGTTACCCCAAGTGGAAGGTGAGATGTAGCGTAGTAACAAATTTCCCTTGGTGAAGATACAAAGGTTTGTCTCCAGTAGGACTCGCAGAAATATAAGAAGGTGACAACGGGAATAGCAGATCGATATTAGGGGTTTCCATCACGGGGGGTAAATATAGGCCAAATGGGGGCACCGAGAGAGATACGTTTGGGCCGCAAAACATGGCAAAGTCACACAAAACATGAATGGAGCAAGCGGAAATTATAGATACGTTTGGGACGTATCAACATCCCCAAGCTTAATTCCTGCTCGTCCTCCAGTAGGGAAATGATAACAAGCATAATTTCTGTGGTGACGTGCCACATAACCATATGAGGACTTTTAAGTAAACCAATCAAAGCATGCAGTTCAATTCAAGTCTTAACAAGAAAGAGTCTGTATTAGCATTGGCACAAGCAACAAAAGAACAAAAGGTGCAAGAGCTCTCACTGTCCGTGACTCGAATGTCTCCAAACGGTGTTTGCGTGCAAGAAAGGGGATAGGGAATATGAGATAAAAAATAGTTTTTGAGAACTACTATCTACTAAAGTTTCACACTTAGTCTCCTTTGGATTCTTATGTGGACTCGTCCCGAGACCACTAGTCAGGTACAAGTCAATTTGATCCACTTGTTTTCGATATTTTGAGCACTCATGCAATGGATGAGCGTGAGCAATAAAGTGGACACCTAAAAGGCGAAACAGAGAGAAGGTGGAGGAGGAAGACAAAAAAGGTGTGAAAGGCTCACATCAAAGAGGACAATCATAGGCGAGAGAAGGCCATATTATAGATATGATGTGAGGAGTAGGGATTTCCATGCAACGGATGCACATGTGAGCTAAAAGCTCTCCAAGGGAACTAGTGGGGGTGCATCTAACTTGCTTGCTCATGAAGACCTAGAGCTCTTTTGAGGAGGCTCATCATTGGAATATACAAGCCAAGTTCTATAGTGTGAAGGGTCCACACATAGCTATACGCATGTATGATGACCTCTATGGAGTACAAGGGATAGAGGATGAAGTACTAGTGTGTATCTCTCAAAAGGAATAGTATTGTGCCCCTTCTCTCTTTTTATTTTTCTTTTTCTCTTTTTTTTCTATTTTTTTATTTTTTTGGTGGCCTCAATGGCTCTTTCTATTTAACTCTCATTTGTCCTCTTTGGGATCTTTTGATTTTGTCCTCTTTGGGATCTTTTCCTCACTTTAGGGGCAGCACTCTATATTTTACAAGAATATAGGAGATCTTTCACACTTTACAAAGGTACTCACATAAAGAAGATGTAACTATCATGATGCAAATGTATGCCTCTGCCAAGATAGCAGGATATGCAATGATACTAGCGCGTCATGTAGCAACGATTAGGGCAAGGCCCAACTAGCATGCGGCTCATCGATCAAGCAAGTAGCATGTATGACATGAAGATGAAGTCATGAGAAGTTGGATGTTGCATGGCAATGTATCTCGGAAAGGCTATGGAAATGCCTTGATAGGTAGGCATGGTGGCTGTTTTGAGGAAAGATATAAGGAGGATTATGATGACAGAGCGTATTGTTCCAAGGGTTTGGATGCACCGGCGAAGTATGCGCCAACTCTCGAGATGAGAAAGGGAAATGCACGGTACTGAAGAGGCTAGAAAAAGTATAGGTGGTTGGAAGTGTCAACTTTCGAATACTCACATTAGTCCGAAGAACTCATGCACTTATTATCGGTAACTCTCAATCTAATCAGGAGGTTCACAAAGACACAAGTACCTCGAGGAGGAGTGTATGGGGGTTTGGTTATCCTTGCGCATCCTCGACTCATGATACGTGAGTGTACTCTAATATTCGAACCCTCCAGAGGTTAGTGATCCATCTAGTATATAGAGTTCTCAATAGGGGTTTTGGTTTTCGAAAAACACACGGATTGCCCAAAATACGACATCTATCACTAATAGGCTCGAGATCTTGACACAAAAATTGCAAACATTACTCTAATCAACACCTTAAAACTATTGCAAGTTACTACTACAAAGAGAATAGCAACTTCAACTACCTACTTTATAGTAAAGACACAAAACTCAGTGCAATAGGCAAACTCTCTAAACAAGATAAAACATGCAACCTATAGAGAGTTCAACCTAAGACAAAACAAAAGCTCTAGAAGAAAACTAAATCACAACAACTAAACAGGGCAACAACTAAGAAAAGAAAAAGAACAACTCACAACTAAGAGAATAGGCATGCAAATCCTATGAGGAGTTCTAGTTCAAGTGGAGCGTGTTTCTCTCCCACACAAAAGAAAGCTGGGATCTAACTTGTTACTACAGCAAACAAAGAAAAAACAAACCTATGAAAGTAAAGAGCGAGACGCTCCAAGCATAGCACATAACACATGAAGTGATAAAAATATAGTGCAACGAGGGACGAACTAATAATTGTTGATGAAGAAGGGGATGCACGGGGGCATCCCCAAGCTTAGACGCTTGAGTCTCCTTGAATATTTATTGGGGATGCATGGGGGCATCCCCAACCTTGAGCGTTTGACACTCCATGATCTTCTTTCATCATCTTTCATCGCACATTTGAAAACTCCCTTCATACAACTCATCATAAGCTGATTAGAGTGGTTAGTACCCTTTTAAAATAATTTTTCCCTTACTAGAAATAAAGATATTATTGAAGAGCTACAGTTTCTCTAGATTGCCAAAGAGTTTTTGTAGAGAGAAATCAAGCTTATGATTTGCAAAAGTTAGGAGAGACAAAACGTGGCAGAATCTGTGTAAAACAGAACAATAGGTAGTAAAGAATTTTTTAGGGGTACTTCTGCAACTCAAATAAAAAACTCAGAACATATGAAAGTTTCATGATTTTATAGATCACGTTGTGTAAAAAAATCAGCTCAAAAATATGAACTGGTAATTTTTTATGATTTTTCCCGTCCCGAGGACATAATCTGTTTCTGGATAGCATGTCACAACTTTCACTTCCCTTGTCATAAGAGGCTATAATTGGCACAAAGCTTGAAAATTAAAGATACCATGATGTTGCTATAGTTGTAACAATCATCAAGACCACTAAGAACAGAACAAAAACAAAAAGGAAAACCTAAATTCGTTGCGATCTGCCTCCCGAAAGCGCTTCTTTAAAGCCATTAGCTAGGCTTAAAGCAAAAGATCAAGTATTATCAAGAAAATAACTAGCCCATATGACGGACTCAAAAGGCAACTGAATCTTTTTCCTAGGGAAATGTTCCATCCCTTTCTTGAGAGGTAATTGGAATTTTATATTCCCCTCTTTCATGTCAATAACAGCACCCACGGTGCGAAGAAAAGGACGTCCCAAAATAATTGGACAAGAGGGCTCACACTCAATGTCCATAATAGTAAAATCAACGGCAACATAATTGTCATTGACAATGGTAATAACATCGTCGATCTTCCCCAAAGGTTTCTTTACGGAAGAATCGACAAGACGAACACCAAAAGAACAAGGATCAAAAGATTTCAATTCAAGCATATCATACATTCTTTTGGGCATAACGGAGGTATTAGCTCCAACATCACAAAGAGCACAGCAAGAGAAGTTATTCGATTTGATTTTTATCATAGGATCCCAACCATCTTCTAGCTTCCTTGGTATGGAGGCTTCTAGTCTAAGCTTCTCCTCCCTAACTTTGAATAGAGCATTGGTGATATGCTCTGTGAAGGAAAGATTAAGTGTGCTAGTGTGGGGGTCTCTAGACATTTTGTGTAGGAAACCAATAACTTCAGGTAAGTTGAAGTTGTCAAAGTCTAGATCACTACTATCTATCAAGGAGGTAGTGATATCATTTAGGATCACTTGTTTGAAATCCTCTATGTTCATAGAGGTTTATTCATCTATGGTCGAGGTGGTAGCATCACCATTTATAGGTCTAGTGGGACTAGGGGTGTGATGGGTGCTAACAGTTTGGACATCCTCAACAACTTGGATAGTAGCTACTATGTGGTAGGTAGGAAGGCTCTTAACTCTCTCTTCTTCCTCCTTTTCTCTAGCCCATCTATCTTTAAGTTTGCCCAACATCCTAATGCTTTCATTAATTTGCACTTGGATAGCATTCATAGGAGTGGTCTTCCTCTCCTCGGGGGGAGAATTTCTAATCTTAAGCATCTCAACATCATGGGCTATGTTGTCTACCTTCGAAGAGAGAATACCTAATTTGTCTAATTTCTCTTCTACACTCTTGTTAAATGCCTTTTGGGTAGTGATAAAGTCTTTGAGCAAGGTCTCTAGTTCAGAGGTGGAGTTTTTGGTGCTAGGATAAGTGTTGTTGTTCCCATAGTTGTTGGACGGGAAAGGTCTAGGATTGTTGCTACCAAAATTACTCCTATAAGCATTATTGTTGAAGTTGTTTCTGGAGATAAAGTTCACATCTACTTGTTATTGAGCAACCAAGGAATTTAAAGGAACATCCCGAGGATCAATAGGAGCTTGCTTGGTAAGTAGAGACATGATCAAGTCAACCTTTTCATTAAGATAGGAGATCTCCTCGACAGAATTTACCTTCTTACCAGTTGGTGATCGTTCGGTGTGCCATTGAGAGTAGTTCATCATCATCTCATCAAGTAGCATCGTGGCAGCACCAAGCGTGGTTGACATGAAAGTTCCTCCTGCGGCCGAGTCTAACAGATTCTGCGAGGTAAAGTTTAAGCCTGCATAAAAAGTCTGGATAACCATCCAGGTAGTCAAACCATGTGTAGGGCAGTTCTTAACAAGAGATTTCATTCATTCCCAAGCTTGGGCAACGTGTTCATTATCCAATTGCCTAAAATTCATAATGTTACTTCTCAACTGGATAATTTTAGCAGGGGGATAGTACTTCCCAATAAAAGCACCCTTACATTTGTCCCAAGAATCGATACAATTCTTAGCTAAGGATTGCAGCGACTTGATACGTCCAAAACGTATCTATAATTTCTGCTTGATCCATGCGTCTTTTGTGTGATATTTCCATGATATTGATGAACTTCCATACACTTTTGATCATATTTGGACTAACCTATTAACTCAGTGCAGTTCCTGTTTTCTGCTGTTTTTCTATTTCAGGTTTCCCCCATATTAAAAGTGCTCCAAAAATTCGGGAAAAATCCAATAAAAAATCAGCGTAGAAGAAGCTTCGGGAATCACCGTGGGGGGGGGGGGGCAGAGGGGACCCACCAGGGCCCCAGGCGCCCTCCCGGCGCACCCTAGGGTGGGGCCGCGCCAGGGGGCCTCCTAGACCCCTAGTGGCCCCCTGGCGGCCCCCCTTCGCCTATTTATTCCCCGTGACGCAAAAACCCTGAGACAGGAACCCTTTTTCGCGATCTCTCCTCCGTTCCGCCGCCGCCGCGGTTCCAAGATCGGGAGCACCAGAAGACCTCTTCCCGGCACCCTGCCGGAGGGAGGAACCACCTCCGGGAGCTTCTCCACCAACATGGACGCTTCCCGGATGAACCGTGAGTAGTCCACCTTAGACCATGGGTCTATGATCAGTAGCTATGTGATGTTCTCCTCCCCTCTTTGTTCTTCATGGATTAGACCTCGTGAGCTTCCCTACATGATCGAGGCACATATGTAATATTTCTGCTGTTGCTATGCTGAGTTTGCTGGGATCCGATGGATTATGAGATTATGTTCAGATTGTGTTTGAGTAATATATTAGATTCTCCTCTTTTATATTTATGTTCTAGAGTAATTATTGCATGTTCTCCGTTGCTGTATATTGCTTTGGCCAAGTAGTAGGTAGTGACTCCAAGAGGGAGCGTTATGCATGATTGTGGGTTCATGCCCCCCGATGACTAGCTTGAGTGACAGAAACATGAGTCTAGGGGATGTGTTGTTGCCACAAGGGGGAAAACAACGGTGCTTGTACTTGCGGGTGCAAGGATTATTTACTTTACGCAAAGTTCTTTAAAGCAGTTGTCCGTTGCTTTGAGTTTACACTTTGAGTGGGATTCACAACTTAATACCAGCAAGATGTTCTGGATAGATATCTCAAGGTGGATGATTAGTAGGTAGATGCAGATGGATTTCGGTCTACTTGTCTTGGCGTACCGCCCATGCTTTTGAGCCTCTTCCTTTCTTTATAGCATAATTAGCATTGGTTTACGCACATAATCCTGCCAATTACCCAGCTGTAATTTGTTCACCTCGCATGGCTATTTTATCGTCTTTTGGGAGAGAGACATCACTAGTGAACATCATAGAACCCCGGTTCATATTTCCAATACAGTTTACACCCAATATCAATTTAATGCTTTATTTACTTTTCCGTTACCATCAACTATCATTATTATCCCGTGCGTTTTATCCTTTGTAAACAACAAGGCCGGAGGAATTGACAACTCCTCTTTACTCGTTGGGAAGCAAAGTTATTTGCTGTGTGTGTAGGTCCAGGTGAAGTTAGCAACCTTGGTTGTAAACGGCGCCATTGTTCACTTCACCACCTTCTTGTATCTGTTGGAGTCCTGCTGGTTCAATACTAAACTTTAGCATCTTCGCTAAAGGAAGCTTGCTGCTGTCTGCATCTCAACCTTCCACTTTGGGTAACCAACGAGGGGGCGTTAATTCATACCATCACCACTCCTTGGTTCTTCCTCTCAAGGAGAAAGGAAAAAAGCTTCAGGTTGACGATGTCTCCATCTACTTCCTTGTAATTTTGCATATCGCAAAGCTCAACAAAATTATTTAAGTGCAAGGTAGCATCCTTTCCAGCACCTGAGAATTGATCTTTCATAAGATTATTAAGAAAAGCAGGTTTAATTTCATAAGAAGGTGCTGAAGTGGCAGGTGGAGCAATAGGAGTGCAGATAAAGTCACTGTTGTTGTGACTAGTGAAGTCACACAACTTGGTGTTTTCATTGGAACCCATAGTAGCAGCTGGTATTTTTGGTATTTTTGATAAGGGACACAAAAGTAAAGACTGAAAGGTAAACTAACAAGACTAAAAAGCTAAGATAAAAGATAGTGTGCAACTCCCCTATCTTGTACACTGGAGTCCCCGGCAACGGCGCCAGAAATTAGCTTGATACGGTGAGGATAGTTCTCTCACTCCTCGTTGGTTTCCCCAAGTGGAAGGTGAGATGTAGCGTAGCAGCAAATTTCCCTCGGTGAAGATACCAAGGTTTGTCTCAAGTAGGACTCGCAGAAATACAAGAAGGTGACAACGGCGCCAGAAATTGGCTTCGGGCTAACGACGCCAGAATTGGGCGGTTGTCGTGACCTGCACACAGAAACAAATAACTTTTCTCCCAACGAGTACAAAGGAGTTGTCAATTTCTCCGGCCTTGCTGTTTACAAAGGATCAACACAAGAGATAATAGTGCAACTGAAAGTAAGAACTGAAAGTAAATTGAAGGTGTAAACAATGGTGTAAATATGGACCGGGGTCCCGTGATGTTCAGTAGTGATGTCTCTCTCCCAAAAGAATGCTAGCGAGGTAAACAAATCATAGCTGGGCAATTGACAGGATTATAAACGCACCGCAATGCTAACTATGCTACAAAAGAAAGTAAGAGGCTCAAAAGGAATGGGCAGTACGCCAAGGTAAGTAGACCGAAATCCATCTGCATCTACTACGAATCATCCACCTTGAGATATCTATCCAGAACATCTCGCTCGTATTAAGTTGTGAATCCCACCCAAATTGTAAACTCAAAGCAACAAAAAACTGCATTAAAAGAACTATGCGTAAAGTAAACAATCCTTGCACCCGCAAGTACAAGCACCGTTGTTTTATCCCTGGTGGCAACATCACATCCCCTAGTCTCATGTTTCTGTCACTCAAGCTAGACATCAAGGGGCTGAACCCACAATCAAGCATGACGCTCCCTCTTGGAGGGGCAACAAATCACTTGGCCAAAGTAAAATACGGCAACGGAGAACATGAAAGAATTTACTAAAGAACACAAATAAAAAAGAGAACCAAATATATTACTCATCACAATCTGAACATAATCTCATAATCCATCAGATCGCAGCAAACTCAGCATAGCAACACAGAAAATTACAAAAGTGTCTCGATCATGTGAGGTAGCTCACGGGGTCTCGAAAGTGAAAGCACAAAGAGGGGAGGGGTACATCACATAGCTACTGGTCACGGACCCATGGTCCAAGGGGGACTACTCACAAGACATCCGGGAGGTGTCCATGGTGGTGGATGGTCTCCCGGAGGGGATTCCTCCTTCCGACAAGGTGCCAGGGCAGCTTCTCCTGGCAACCCCGATCTTGAAACAGCGGCGGCGATGGAACATAGAGGAGAACGGGAATAGCAGATCGATATTAGGGTTTTCCGTCACGGGGGGTAAATATAGGCCAAAGGGGGCACCGAGAGGGGCCACAGGGCAGCCAGGAGGCCTCCTGCCAGGACTAGGGTGGGGCCGTGCCAGGGACCCTCCTGGGGCCCTGGTGGGTCCACCCCCTTCCTTCCTTGGTGATCCAGGAAGCTTCCGGGTCGGTCATTTTTTATATAATTTTTCCGGGATTTATTTGGCACTTTTAATGGCCAGAAAAGCTGAAATACAAAAACAGCAGAAAACAGGAACTGGCAACTGGGTGCACTGAGTTAATATGTTAGTCCAAATATTCTCAAAATTGTATGAAAGTTCAAGAAAAACATGGCAAAGTCACACAAAACAGGTATGGAGCAAGCAGAAATTATAGATACGTTTGGGACGTATCAGTGAGCCCCTGCTCTACCTCCCCCTTTCTTTCTCTCCCACCTGACACCCGTGGCCCACCTGTCAGCCTCTCTTTCCCAGCCCAAGAGGTATAAGTGCAAGTGCCTTTACACTTTACGTCTTCGACGTGACGCCCCCTAGACATTTTCGAAAAATTATTTTAATTCATTTTTAGATCATATTTTGACAAGTGATATCTCCTAATCCATAAGTCCAAATGAGTTGAAACCTTTTGCATTGGGTTTGTCTTGCCCTCCTATTTAATTTGGCATAGTTTCCATGCCATTTTTCTCTGTTGGTTGTTGATGATCAAAAGAAAACCATTATGTGATAATTTCCTTTTGCTATTTTAAATATATTTTGACTGGTTTTATTGTCTTGAAGACCAGGAATATTTCCCAGTCCTCTGGTGAAAGGCAAGCCACAACTCCCTTTTGCACCTTCGTAAAGCTTTGGTCGTGCGATCATCAACAATCATCAGTTCGTCCTTCTCCATGCTATATTTTTATCACTTCATATGTTATGTGCTAAACTTGGAGCGTCCCGCTCTTTACTTTTTAGTTTATTTAGTTTTCCTTGCTGTTCATAACAAGTTGGATCCTTGCCTTAATTGTTTGGGATATAAACACGCTCCATTCTGTAACAGCCCGGGATTTACACCCAAATTAAAAAATTTGTTTGTTGCAATATTTTGTTGATTGCTAGAATTGTTTGCAGTATTTTCTTCGCCGAATTATTAATCGGTGAATATTCTCCCCCTCTTTCTCGTCTCGAATGCGAGACCGAACCCTTTTCCCGACAGCACACGACCTCGTTGTGGCAGCGGGAAAAATCACCCGATCATCGTCGCAACTTTCGGTACAAGACCAGCCATCACCATCAGTGCGAAAACCTCCATTTATATTTAAATGGGTTATTTTATCAGGAGGTGCTCGACGCTCTCTTTTGGTGTTAAACGATGTAGACGACGTCAGTTTGATGCTTTGAGGTGGTGTTTTGAATTTCGTGCGATTCCAACTTTGTCGGGGAGATAAACGATCGGATGTGCCAGGCATAGTAGCAAACTATGCCTAGGCGTATTAGTAAAATATTGCGCCACTCCGTCAAACTATGCCGGGCGTATTCAGACTTCGTCAGGTAGGTGAACGTTGGGCGTATTAGTAAAATATTGCATGCGCTGATAGCTGGACCGCCGGATTCACCTCTTATCTTCGGATTCTAGCCCACCCGAAAAATCGGACCCGAAACGGGCCATTTTTTGGCCCAAAACAGCCCCAAACTATAAATGGAGAAGCCTTCCTACCAAATCTTGAACCCTAGACCTAGCTCCCCTCCATTTTCGTGCCCAAACTCTCCTAGCCGCCACCCTGCAACAATTTTCGTGCACACCCAATCCCCACCTCCCCTCAGATCTGGAGAGAAGATCCCCTCGATCAGGACCGTTGGATCGGCTGATCCAACGATCTAGAGGAAGCCACGTCGCCCAGTGGATCTGCCCGAAGCCATGGCCGAGCTCCAGCCCGAGCCGCCTCCACGCCCGAGCGCCCTGCCGCCTCCTCGCCTCTAGCGAGTCCCCGGCCCGCTCCACCGTACCCATGCAGGTCGCCTCACGTGCCTCGCGGCTCCTTTCTCCTTCTCCTTCCTCTTCTCTCTCCCTCTCACCTCTTCTCTTTGTTGTCCGCAAGGAACCTCTACCACCATGGCCGAGTTGGAGCCGCCACCGGAGCTTGCCGCTGCGCCGCTCCAGACCACGCCGGCGACCGTCCGGCAACCAGATCCGGACGCCACACCTCCCCCGCGACCCATTCCGCCCTTCCTCGCCTCCATGCTCCGCCCAGGCTCGCCGGAGCTTCGCTGGCTACGGCCGCCGCGCTCGCTGGGATCGGGATCGATCCCGATCTGCAGCCGCCGCCACTGGAGTGGGCCGGCCTCGCCAGCACGCGGCCCATGGCCTCCTCGGCCCAGCAGGCGCGGTCGCCGCGCCAGATCCCTCGCCCCTGAGCGAGCAAGCGCAATCCCTCGCCCCTGCCTCCTGGGCCGCAACCCACTCGGTGAGGACGCCTCCCCTCTTTTCTTTTTATTTTTTTTATTTGTTCCCTGTTGGGCTTGGCCCATTGCTGTGTAGAGCCCGTGGCGTATTTTTACTATCTAGTGCCCCCTCTGTTAGGCCTATTTAGGCAGATTCGGCCCGTTAGGCGTTTTTTTTCCTTTTCAGGTTTTATTAATTATTGCAGATTGTAATAGATTTTTGCGATGCCCGTATCTTTTAGACCGTAGCTCGGATCGCGACGCGTTAAATATGAAACTTGCTTAGTTTTTCATGTAGATTAATAAAATGTGCTCCTTTGTCATGTGTGAACTTGTCAACATGTTGTGTTGCTTCTAATTACACTGCTTGCCACTGTAAACTGTAATTTCCATAACTTTTTAACCGTTGCTCGAAATAAAATGTTTTTTTTGCATGAAACTTGACTAGAATTTCGTGTAGATCATTTTTATGCTGCTCTGGCTTGCTAATAAAACTAATAAAATATGGTTTAGGACAGAACAGTAATAAATGCAATAATTTTTATGGGGTAGTTATCAGTTTACCATGTTTAGGTTGTTACCTCATTTAAATTGAGAAGCCCAGGTAGTTTATTTATGCTTCACCTCTTGCCATGTTTGTGTGATATGCCATGCGTAAGTGAGATGTAAGGTTAACAACCTTTGCTCATATTGTGTAGCTAAACAACTTGAACCATTCCAAATGTGCAGTATCGCCGTGTGTGACGAGTACTCCACTTAACCTGCTAGTAACCGCTCTCGACGATATATGTGATACCGTAGTGTGTTATCTTGTGTTGGTTTCTTGTTGTTGATTGCTCATGATTGCTTCGATAGATGCTTGCTCATCGATTGCTTTCCAGTGTTTCCTTCCTGTGTGCTCCCGCGGTTACTCTCGGAGATGGTGCGAGCTCGCGATCGCCTACACCTTCGGAACCCGACTGATCAACATGCAAGGACTATACATTACTTATGATCCATTCTATTATAACCAGCGGTTTGCATGCTAGTCTAGGTTAGGTTCGATGTTTCATCCTACCACATGTTTACAGCCTCTCTTAAACCGATACAGCCATGTCCCTTCCCAGCAAACCATGTACTACTATGTTACTATTGCTTGGATCTCATCCCCTGCTTAGTATGCATGCTGAGGATGCTACGAATGTTACCCTGTTACTCCTTGGATTGGGCTATCACATTATTATATTGTTGTGGATGTTACGATTATTATAATGTTGACTATATTCGACGAAGGATGGAAGGTCTAGGCTATCCCGCCCCGACGCTTTTTTCCATTCTAGTCACCTAGGACCCGAGTTCCGGGTATTGTGTCTCTTGACGAGCGTGCGTAGCCACGTGTGGGATTCTATGGGGTCCCCTATTCTTACCTACCTAGCTTCAAACATTTCTAGTGGTGGCCCAAACTGAGTTACCATTTGAAACCGCATGCATAACTGGTCTGCAGCCAGTGGATTTAAAATAGACCGGACCAGTGGGGTGGTATATCCTATTGGTCCACAATTAGCCGGCGAGGGACCGGGCATGGTTTTTCCACGATAACCCAAACCTAGTTGATACGGAAGAGACCAGGACAAGAGCGCAGACGGCTCCTGAACTGGATGTCGACTCCCTCGGGGCCACCCGGATTTGTTCGTTGTTAGCTAGAGGGACCTGTCGTTTCGGATCTCTCGGAACTAAATCATAAAATGGTTGCATAAGATGGGTAGCAACTGAGAGAGATGGGCATGCGTGCGGAGCCTTGTAATGGGCAGTTGGTACACCCCTGCAGGGTTAAATCTTTTCGATAAGCTGTGTTCACGGTTATGGACGACTTGAGACCTACTCCTTGTTCATAGACAACAAATGAGATAATCTTAATATAACTTGATCAACGTGTGTGTGTGCCTTGACTGCTTCTTCTTCGTCGGGATGCGAAGAGGAGGACAAGGATAGGATAGGTGTTATGCTTGCGTAAGTAGGTGGATAGCAGACTTGTTGGAGGCGATTCCTCATCGAATGCTTGGCTTCTTATCTTACTCTCTAGATCGTTAGCCACTTCATAAATGCTAGTGAGGAAGCAACCTCACCACTTACCCCATCCTTAACGGAAACTACTAGTTATCCTAGAATGACGAGTGATGAAGTCCTTGCTGGGTCAGTTGACCACTATAGTTGGACGCTGAGTACTTCTGTACTCATGATACTACCCCAAACTCTTTTCAGGGTTCTTGATCGACAACAGGTATGGTGATCGACGTTTCACGTGGAGACTCGACGACGACTAGTTAGGCGGATCCCGGCGGAGAGCCTGGACACGTGTGATTACGGGAATGGTGTGTTTTACCTTTGCCAGTAGGCATTTGATTGTAGTCTATACTCAGACATGTATCTTCCGCTGATGTAATGTATTAAGGCAGTTGTATGCCAATTGTATGAGATGTTGTATCCTTGTAGCTATAATGTTGTGATATCATGTTGGAAATCCGGGGCATATGACTGTGTCATATGTCTTGGTGGGACCAATATGTGCTTCGTCCACGGATCTGGATGGAAACATCTAGATCTAGAATAGTACCGCATATCGGGCCTTACAGACTCCACCCTAGAACACAACATATGTTTTCATGCTTATCTTTTTGCGTGTTCTTTGTCTTTGCATAGCTGCTGTCATGCTTAGCTCTTAGTTTTCATGCTTATGTTTTTCAGAGCTTTTATTTAGGATGATTTAGGAACTCTCTTGAGTCTTCATGCTTATCTTGTTTAGAGAGTTGGCTTGTTGCACTGAGTTGTGTGTCTTTCATGAGTAGGTAATTAAGGTTGCTATTACAAGTGTAGCAGTAACATGCAATAGTTTTGAGGTATTGATTTGAGTAATGTTTGGACATTTTGGTGCCGAGAGTTTGAGCCTATTAGTGATAGGTGTCGTATTTTGAGGAACCCGTGCTTATTTTCAAAAACTACAGAAAAATAGTTGAGAACTCTAGCTACTAGATGGATCGCTAACCTCTGGAGGGGTTGGAATATATAGAGTACCCTCATGTACCATGGGTCGAGGATGCTGATACGTCCAAAATGCATCACTATTTTATATTGTGATTTAACCCTATTCATCGATATATTCCACTTTAAAGTATTATTCTTATGTTGTTTTGACTTGTTTTACACAGTTTGCAACTTTCCGGTGCCGAAGCAGTAGAAGCAGAATTCAGCGGTGAAAAGTGGACATGAAGCTGCTGAATCAGATCAACTCCAAATTCGACGAAATTTGACGTGGATCATTATTTTGAAGATTCCGTGGAGGAGATCGAAGATCGGCCAGAGGGGACCCACCAGGGCTCCAGAAGGGTCCCTGGCACGGCCCCCCTAGGGCGTGCCAGGCACCCTCCTGGATGCCTGGTGGCCCACCTCGGTACCCTCTCTGGCCTATATTACCCCCCTGGGGTAAAAACCCTAAAAAGAGAGGAGTTTCAGAGTTTCACCGCTGATACGTCCAAAAAGCATCACTATTTTATATTTTAATTTCATCCTATTCATTGATATATTCCAATTTAAAGTATTGTTCTTATGTTGTTTTGGCTTGTTTTACATAGTTTACAACTTTTCAGTGCCGAAGCAGTAGAACCAGAATTCAGCGGTGAACAGTGGACAGCAAGTTGCTGAATCAGATCAAGTCCAAATGGGATGAAAATTTACGGGGATCGTTTTTATGGGAATTGACTGGGGATCACCGAAGATGGAGGTGAGGGGACCCACCAGGCAGCCAGAAGGGTGCCTGGCGCGGCCCCCCTCCTGGCCGCGCCAGGCACCCTCCTGGATACCCGGTGGCCCCCCTCGGTGCCCCCTCTCTCCTATAAGAGCCCCCTGGGGTGAAAACCCTAAATACAGAAGAGTTTCCGTGTTTCGCCGCCGCCACGGGGCGGAAACCTACAGAGGAGAAAAGCCATCTCCGGTGGGAAGATTCCGCCGGGGAGATCACCTCCTGGAAGGGGAGATCGTCGCCATCATCATCATCATCATCGTCACGAGCATCATCGAGATCATCATCAACATCATCCCCAACATCAGAACCATCTCCA
This sequence comes from Bromus sterilis, assembly GCA_950022295.1. Classification (NCBI taxonomy): domain Eukaryota; kingdom Viridiplantae; phylum Streptophyta; class Magnoliopsida; order Poales; family Poaceae; genus Bromus; species Bromus sterilis. The sequence continues at coordinate 217,616,455 of OX465600.1, forward strand.
TCTCCATCCCATCTCATCTCACAATTGAAACTCGTGTTGTAATCTGTACTATCTATCCTCTCTACTCTGTTGGTGTTGATTACTACTTTCTGGTGAATGCTATTGAGTTTTGTTGGAGAAATATCATTATGTCCAGATTGTTTTCCACCCATCTATCAGCTCTGATCATGATCTCTTTTATGTCTTGTGAGTAGTTACTTTAGTTCTTGAGAACATGTGAGAAGTGTAGTTGTTAGTAGTCATATGAAGTTGAAGTATTATGTGTTGTTTGATACTTAAGTTGTGTTGTTATTTATCTAGTGGTGTTATGTGAGTCGAACACTTAACACTTCACCTTTCATGGGCCTAGAGGAATACATTGTGCACAAAGGATGCTTATGGTGGGTTGCCGGAGTGACAGAAACCTAAACCCCACTTCGCACACTTTTGCACAAGGGAGTTATGGATCCTCAATCGTAATGTTGTGGTTAGGCTTATGCCTTAATTACTACCTTGTATTTGCGGATGCTTGCAAGGTGTGGAATCATAAGAGTACACTTATCTTAGTCTATAAGGTGTACTAGCATTGATCCACCCACCAATACTTATCAACACAATACATATTTCTTGGGGGAGTATGGTGAAAGTAACTTGGCTATCTCTCCCATGTGTTCTCGAGAACGCTTTAGCTTTTATAAGTTTAGTTCCTCGGCTTATCCTTGTGAAATGATTGGGCCACTTGCTACTCCTCAGTTACCCTGTTTACTTTGCTTGTCTTTTAATTTTCTGTTGCTTAAACCAAAAACCCCTAAATATTTACCTTTGAGTGTGTGCAACCTTTGCTTATCCAGTGTCACTTATCAGCACCTTCTGCTCCTCGTGGGATCGACATCCTTATTTATCGACAAGCTACAACTGATCCCCTAGACTTGTGGGTTATCAAGAATCGTTTATTGGCACGGTAGACAGGGGAGGCAACCCAACTAAACCTCTCAACTTCTCCGCCATCAACGAGCTTTTCTGGTGCCGTTGCCGGGGAGTGTAGCGCTATTGGTAATGAAGCCGGTAAGGAAATCTTTATTTTCTGTTGTTACCTTCAGTCCTTATGGACTCTTCTACTGTTGGTTCATTGCTGGTAAGGAGCCGCCCCACGACTGTGGTGGTCACTCCTACCCCTACAGAAATTGTGCCCTATAAAATACCATCTGGTATTATTGATTATGTCTTGTCTAATCGTTATACAGGAGAAGGACATCCGGGAGAACACCTGCTATATTTATCACAATTATGTTCTTTATTTAAGCTTGCAGGTGTAACGATGGAGTTCGTCATGAAGAAACTATTCTCCGTATCACTTAAAGATAAAGCTTTAGATTGGTATAAGCTACTCGATAACTCAGATTTGATTGAATGTCAAGAGCTTATGTCTCTCTTTTATGCAAAGTTTTATCCTCTTCGTGAAATTCACCAAGACAGAAATTACATCTACAACTTTTGGTCTCGCGACGGAGAGAGCATCGCTTAAGCTTGGGGAGACTGAAGTCCCTAATGCTCAAATGCCCCAACCATGAGCTCCCCAAGGAAATTATACTTAAAATTTTTTATGCCAGGCTTTCTCGTTAGGACAAGGAAATGTTGGATGCCTCCTCTAGCGGGGTATTCCAGACTAGAAGTGTAGAAGAAAAAAGGGATCTTATTGAAAGGATCCAAAAGAACAATGAAGACTGGGAAATTGATAAAGGTATTGAACCCGCTGTAAACTATGAGCATGACTACATTGAGAGTTATGTGAAAACCGATTACTTTAATACCTTTTGCTCTAAAATTGGTCTTGATTCCCAGCTAATGATTGACTTTTGCAAGGAATTTGCTTCTCATGTTGATTCTTCTAAGAAGGATAGTCAATATCATAAACCTTTCAAGGAGTCACCTGTTGAGATTAATGTTACTGATCCTGTCTTACCTGCAGTTGTGTATGAACAGCCTCCTTATCCCTCCAGGATAAAGGATCACTCTTTTGTTACAGGTATTATAAACAAGAATGGAAGGACCACTGATGAACCTGAGGACCTGATCAAGGTCAAGCCTCAAGTTGCAATGGTTAAGGATCTCGTAACCAGTGATATTGAAAAATCTATTATTAGTTTTTGTGCTGTTTCCACTAACATTGTCACAACCAAGAATAAAGGCCCAATTTCAGGTACACCAGTTGTATCTGTAAAAATAGGAGATCATAACTACTATGGGCTATGTGATTTGGGATGCAGTGTCAGCGTTATTCCTTTCACACTTTATCAAGAGATCATGCACGATATTTAGCCGTGTGAGATCGAAGACATAGATGTCACGATTCATCTTGCAAATAAACAAACAATCTCTCCAATTGGGATTGTGAGAGATGTTGAAGTTCTCTGCGGGAAGGTAAAATATCCTACTGACTTTCTTGTACTTGGTTCAGTGCTAGATAGTTTTTGCCCTATTATCTTTGGAAGGCCTTCTGCAGCACTTGTGGAGCGATAATAGATTGCAAGAAAGGTAAAGTTTCAGTTGAATTCGACGGTGATCCGTATGAATTTAACTTCTCTAGGTTTTCTAAGCAGCCTCATGGTACTAATTTGTCTAGTAATGACAAAATTATGAAGAAATTTCTTCTATTGCTATTCCTCCTGACGATACTTTGCAGCAATTTATGGAAGACCACAAGAATGACATGCGTATGCAGGAGAGGAATGAGCTAGAAGACATATTTTTAAGACAAAATCCTATCCTGAAGCGCAACTTGCCGGTTGAACCGTTAGGAATCCTCTCACAACCAAATGAAGACCCGGTGTTCGATCTCAAACCACTTCCCGATACGCTCAAGTATGCTTATTTAGATGAAAAGAAAATATATCCTGTTATTATCAATTCTAACCTTTCAGGATTTGAAGAAGAGCGATTATTGGAGACACTCCGCAGACACCGAGGTGCTATTGGCTATACTCTTGACGATCTCCAGGGTATCAGTCCATCCATTTGCAAACATACTATAAATCTCGAGCCCGATGCGAAACCGGTTGTTGATCATCAAGGACAGTTGAACCCAAAGATGAATGACGTGGTTAGGACGGAGGTTCTCAAACTTCTAGCCGCAGGTATCATCTATCCTATAGTGATAGTAAGTGGGTAATTCCAGTTCATTGTGTTCCTAAGAAGGGAGGTATGTCTGTTGTTCCTAATGATAAAAATGAACTAATACCTCAACGGACTATTATTGGATATAGAATGTGTATTGATTTCAGGAACTTGAACAAGGCCACCAGGAAGGATCATTATCCTCTTCCCTTTATTGATCAGATGCTTGAGCGGTTGTCTAAAAACACCCACTTTTGCTATCTTGATGAGTATTCTGGCTTCTCTCAGATTCATGTCAACACTGCGGATCAGGAGAAGACAACTTTCACGTGTCCTTACGGTACTTATGCTTATAGGCGTATGCCTTTTGGTTTGTGTAATGCACCTGCTACATTTCAGAGATGTATGTCTGCTATATTTCATGGTTTCTATGAGGAGATTGTGGAGGTATTTATGGACGACTTTTCCGTCTATGGAACCTCCTTTGACCATTGTCTCCACAATCTTAATAAAGTTTTGCAGAGATGTGAAGAAACAAATTTGGTGCTCAATTGGGAGAAGTGCCATTTCATGGTTAACGAAGGGATAGTTCTTGGTCACAAGATTTCCGAAAGGGGAATTGAAGTGGACAAGGCAAAGATTGAAGCTATTGAAAGGATGCCCTATCTAAGGGACATCAAAGGTATTCGTAGTTTTCTCGGTCATGCCGGTTTCTATAGAAGATTTATCAAGGACTTTTCTAAGACCTCGAGACCCCTCACCAATCTTCTCCAGAAGGATGTTCCTTTTGTATTTGATGAAGATTGTAAGGAAGCCTTCGAAGTTCTTAAGAAAGCCTTGATAACCGCTCCTATAGTACAACGACCTGATTGGAATTTGCCCTTTGAAATTGTGTGTGATTCTAGTGATTTTGCTATTGGAGCTGTTTTAGGACAAAGGGTTGATAAGAAGGTGAATGTTATACATTATGCTAGAAAAACCCTTGACAGTGCTCAAAAGAATTATGCTACTACTGAGAAGGAATTCTTAGCAGTAGTATTTGCTTGTGATAACTTTAGGCAGTATATTTTAGATTCTAAAGTTATTATTCATACTGACCATGCTGCCATTAAGTATCTTATGCAGAAGAAGGATGCCAAACCAAGGCTCATAAGATGGGTACTCCTTCAAGAATTTCATTTACAGATTATCGATATGTCGGGACCCGGGGTTAGCGTATGCAAGTCCCGCTACGACATAGTCATATGGAGAGCCGAGAACCGTACCCACTTGTCTAAGAAGACAAGGCCAAGCACAGAACGTTCTCGGAAGCATCGTACGTGAGGGGCCTCCCATCCAGGCCGGATGATCAACTGAGATGGGTCCTCATCGTCCGCACACAAGTCTAAATGATATGGGTGATGAACTCCCATATTCACAGACAAGTCGCCTCAACCATACTATCGACTATCTCATAACTCTTACATAGACTTACTCCAGCCCGATCACTTAGTCGGGGTCTAGGGCGGGCTCGATCATACCACAAAGTGTGCAGGAGACAGAGTCTCAAACAATCGCATCGCGATGCCCCAAGCTGCGCACATCTAAGGGCCACTTGGTGTATGAAAGACCGCCAGCCAGATCACAACTAAGGTCTCGAAAACCCATACTAAGACATGCATGTTATAAACATACACGCAACACACATGTCTAGTATGAACAGCAGGTATTATCGCAATTCTCTACAATGTATATACTTTATTGAAAACTCTTACAGAGTGCACACAGAGATCACAAGTCTGTGATCCAACATTACATCAAAACATGCGGAAGCAAAGTAGGTCTGAGTACAGACAAGTTTAACAAATGTCTTAGAGAAGCCTTCTCTATAAACAAGCCCTTCCACGAGGGAACCAGTCGTCCGACTGGGACTACACTAGCTTGGTCTTGGTCTGAGTCTTCAATCTTCGAGCTTCGGGTAGAAACCACCATCGGGGTCGGTGGGTTCATCTAAAACATAGAATAAGAAAACGTGAGTACAAAGTCGTACTCAGCAAGACTTACATAGGAGCTATACTACTCATGCACATGTATCAAGATAAAGGGAGGTGGGGTTACACTTGCAGAAGTGCCAGCTTTGACTTGGCTAGTCCTGAACTACGAGTACCAGACTTGAGGTAAGAAGCGTACACGAGTCCACTAAATCTCCAACCAATTACACCACTATGGTTACTTCCTCGACTTCCCCACGAGAAAGCACGCCATAACACTCACACTTATCTTGGTGTGTTTTAGAAGTATCCAGTTCAAGTTCTCTAATAATCAAGCTAAGCTTTCCAAGCAGTCCTTAACCGCGGACGCGGCTATTCAAATAGTTTTATTAACCCTGCAGGGGCATACCGCTACACACACGTGTCATCAGTTACCGCCTTTTGCGTGTCACCGTTCAAGAGATGACAGGGAGGATGCCACCACAACTGTTACCTCATAGCCGATCTAGTCCATGAAAGCCGCCTATGTAAGGCCCGATATGCGGTACTGTTTCAGATTCGGACGTTTCCGCCCGAACCCGAGGACGAAGCACATATCGGTCCCACCGCGACATATGACGAAGTCATATATCCCGGATTTCAACATGATATCATAGCATTACAGATACAAGGATACAACATCTCATACAATCGGCATACAACTGCCTCAAATATAATACAACAGCGGAAGATACATGTCTGAGTACAGACTACAATCAAATGCCTACTTGCAAAGAGAAAAACAACGATCCCATAACCACACGGGTCCAGGACGTCCGCCGGGATCCGCCTAACTAGTCGTCGTCGAGTCCCCACGTGAAACGTCGATCACCACACCTGTTGTCGATCAGAACCCTGAAAAGAGTTTGGGGGTAGTATCATGAGTACAGAGGTACTCAGCATCCAACTGTAGTGGTCATCTGACCCAGCAAGGACTTCATCACTCGTCATTCTAGGACAACTAGTAGTTTACGGTAAGGAAAGGGTAAGTGGTGAGGTTGCTGCCGCACTAGCATTTATGATGTGGCTAACGATCTAGAGAGTAAGATAAGAAGCCAAGCATTCGATGAGGAAACGCCTCCAACAAGTCTTGCTATCAACTACTTACGCAAACATAACGCCTATCCTATCCTTGTCCTCCTCTTCGCATCCCGACGAAGAAGAAGCAGTCAAGGCACACGCACACGTTGATCAAGTTATATTAGGATTATCTCAGTTGTTGTTGTCTATGAACAGGACGTAGGTCTCAAGTCGTCCATAACCGTGGACACGGCTTCTCGAAAAGATTTAACCATGTAGGGGTGTACCAACTGCCCATTACGAGGCTCCGCACGCACGTCCATCACTCTCAGTTTCTACCCATTATAGGCAACCATTTTATGATTTAGTTCCAAGAGATCCGGAACGACAGGTCCCTCTAGCTAACAACGAACAAATCCGGGTGGCCCCCGGTGAGTCGACATCCAGCTCAGGAGCCGGCCGCTCTCTCGATCTGGTCTCTACCGTATGACTCCAGGTTTGGATTGCCGGTTCATCGCACATTGGGATAACCGGGTCCTCAGCCGGTCTAGTTGGTCCAGCCAAGAAACTATGTCCTCCTGGCCCTGGTTTGGTTTGAAAACAACTGGCAGCTGACCAGCACACACACGGTTTCAAATGGTAAATCAGCTTGGGCCACCACTGCGAATGTTTGAAGCTAGGTAGGTAAGAGAAGGGGACCCCATAAAATCCCACACGCGGTTAGGCACGCTCAGTCTTAAAACCAATACCCGGAACTCGGGGCCTAGGTGACTCGAATGGAACAAAGCGTCGGGGCGGGATAGCCTAGACCTTCCATCCTTCGTCGGATATAGTCAACATTATAATAATCAATATCATCAACAACAATATAATAATAATGATCATGTGATATCCAAACCCAAAGAGTAACAGGGTAACATCGTAGCATCCTAAGCATGCATACTAAGCAGGGGCTGAGCACGAGCAATAGTAACATAGCAGTACAAGGTTTGCTGGGAAGGAACATGGCTGTATCGGTTTGAAAGAGGTTGTAAACATGTGGTAGGATCAAGCATCGAACCTAACCTATACTAGCATGCAAACCGCTGGTTGAAATAGAATGGATCATAAGTAATGCAAGTCCTTGCCTGTTGATAAGTCGGGTTCCGAAGGTGTAGTTGATCGCAAGCTCGCATCGTCTCCGAGAGGTACCCGCGGGAGCACACAAGAAGTAAACACTGGAAAGCAATCAACGGTGCACCACTATTACTACGGATCAATACAAGAGCAAGCATCAACAAGAAGCAACACGAGACATCGCACCTACCGTCGAGAGCGGTTACTAACGATTTAAGTGGAGTACTCGTCACACACGACGATACCGCACATTTACGGTGGTTCAAGTTATTTAGCTACAGGTGACCAAACAACGGTTATTAACATGGCAACTCAAGCAAGCATGGCATAGCACACCAACAGGTCAAGAGGTGAAGCACAAAGCAAACTATCTATGCTAGACAATTTAAGTGGGGCACAATCCTAAACATGGCATCCACTAAGTGCCGCACGACGATTAAAAAATTTGGTACTGTTCTGTCCTAAACCATATTTTATCGTGGTTAACAACAGAAAACAATAGCATAAACACAAGGAACACGAAAAACTAATCAAGTTACATATAAAGAACACCCCAAACGGAGTTACGGTTAAAAAGATATAAGCAAAACAATTTATGCACACATGCTGTATAAACAGGGGTAAATATATATGCAAAAGTGCAGCAACATGACATAGCAATACATGGAATGAAAGTAGACATCATGCTTAACAAAATGCAATTGGAATCACTCAATTCCGATGAACGGTTGCGAAGCAATCGTCATCCGAAGTTGCAACAAAATAACAGTTTCAGGCAATAGCAGCACAACAACATCAGGATAGATACTTTGGAGCAAGAAATAAACATGATGCAGCAGGCAAATATGGCATGTGAATGCATGAAACTGAAGTAGAAACATTGCTTAACGCAACGCAAAAGGAATCAATGCAATAGGCCTCATGGATTTCTTACAATCATCATGCAAAGTTGCAACAAAATAACAACAGCAGCTCAAAAACAGGAATTGTAGCAGTTAACGGCCTGATGCCCTGTTTGAACAGCAAAAACTATATCTAAACAACCTCAAAACAAGTAACTCACAAAAGACGGATTAAAGTACACGCAATTCTAAGCAGTTTTTGTTTTGGGGGCAACGTCATCGGAGCTACGGATCAACGGGAAATTACAGTACATAATTGAATCAGCAGCAGTTTTCATCAGGACTTAGCAGAAAAAATAGAAAAACGTTAGGAAAAAAAAAAGAAGAGAGGGCGGCCTGGGCCTCACCCATGGGCTGAGCCCATCTGGCCGCTGGACTCAGATCTGGCCGGCTGTGGGCCGGTTCGTTGCTGGGCTGGGGGCGCCTGGGCTGGACATGGCCCACCTGGCAGGCGGCCCAGCCGGGCGCGGTTGGAGTGCTCGCTCCCGAGCGGCGCGGCGGCTGCTGCCGTTGCCGGCTCAACGCCGGTGGGTGGCGTGGCGGCTTGGAGCGGAGGGAGGCGGCGAGGTCCAGGCCGGCGGATCCGGTCGCGGCGTCGCCGGATCGGGCCGGTGGAGCGATGAGGAAGGCCGCCGGCGGAGGGATCCTGTCTGGGGCGGCGCGGGCGGCTTCGGCTCGCCAGCCATGGCGCGACGGCGGCGCAACCACCTGCGAGGAGAGGAGGGGGAGGCGGTCAGGGAGGCGAGGAGGAGAGGTGCGGGCGCGGGGAGGCTGCTGGCCCGGCTGCTCGCCGGCAGCCGGCGGCGCGAGGCGGCGGGGAGCTCCATGGCTCGGGAGGAGGAGCTCGAGCGGAGGCGGCGCGGAGGCGGCCCAGATCGGGCCCTGGCGGCGGAGGAGCAGGCCCGCGGGGCCCGGTTCGGCTGGAGCTGCGGTTGGACAGATCTGGGCCGTCAGATCCCAGATCTGACGGTCTGGATCTGATGGGGCTAGGGTTTCCGGCTGGAGGGGGTTTTTTTCGCAGATCTGAAGGTTTGTGAGGGGGGTGGCTGCAAATTTACATTAGGGTAAACCCTAATTGGGTGTGGGAGGTTGGTGGTCTTTATATAGGCAGGTTGGCTGGCCAGTTGACGCAAACGCCCTCGGTACCCCTCTCGCGTGTCCGGTGAATACGTTCGTGACCGCCGAAGTTGCATACGGACTCCGATTCCGATGAAATCTCGAACCACGCGCTCAGCGCGTCGAGCTCTTCGAGCGTACCTCACTGCGGTGACATTCCGACAACATTTTCCGGCGCGCTATAAAAATATCCCGTTTAATTATTAAACGGGGTTTTTCTTTCCGTTGGCTGCGGCTGGTCTCGTGCGGTTTTCGCGACGGTGATCGGGTGAAACCCGGTGTCGCAAGGTCGAGTGTTAGGGTGGCAAGGGTCGGTCTCCATCCGGTACGAGAATAAGGGGGAGAAATATTCACCGATTATTATTTCGGCGAAGCAAATACTGCAAACAAATCAGACAATCAATCAATTCACACCGAAAACAAAAATTTTAATTTTTGTGAAATCTGGGCTGTTACAGCCTATCTGGGTTGTCTTCCACTATCGTGAACCCGACCAGTTTACCGAAGTGGACCCAGACGATGTGTGCGTGGTGCAAAAGCCGGTCTCGGATTTGCCGTTCTCTCACTTGGCTACCAGGCCACAATACCTACAGAAATCCGAACTACTGTGACATCTGGATATCGAAGGGGATGAGTTACTAAGCTGAGAGGGGTCAGTGAGCCCAATGTGTGGTTGTACTCCTCATCTTGGATCACCACACAAGAACTCGGACTTAGGGCGGTGTTCAACGAGACAACCCACCGTGTACTCCTACACAGCCTCTCATCGTTCACCTTGTATTAGGGTAGATTCACCAACACCTTTCTACCATCATCATCATGATCACTACCATCCCGACTCACATAACAGTATCAACATGGTATCATTCTAAGCATGCAATAAGCAGTAACAATTGCAGGGGCCACATGATATCAATCAACTCCTACATTTGCTAGGATTGTGGTTTTGCCTACTACTGTGAAAAATGATAGGTCATGCAAAGGAATGGGTTCATCTATGCGGTAGAAACGTAGCATGGTAATCATCCTATACAATGCATAAGCGAGAGGGTAACCCATGATCATCTTAATATGGACAAGTTTTATCTTGGGATTGCATGTCTAATCTGCAAACCCCTAATATGAGAAGGGACTGGCATGAGTGCCCAACTCGTAAAAGATAAATACTAACACACAATTCCTTCACCCATTTATGAGTGATAAATAAAGGAATTTAAGGGGATGTGATCGTCCCCACACGGGAGTCGTTCCTCGAAACTTGTCTAAATCATGAAGTGAGTGAGTTATGCATCAGCAGTCGTTGACGGATCATGCACGTACCAAAATCTATTTTTATTCTGTTTGATCTAGAGATGTCACATGAGTTTTCCCTGCTTACCCTTTTGCACGGGGTTTATCCTTTATTTTGTGCTGAGTCAGTCCTTCCTACTTGCTTCCTTTCTGAGAGAGAACAGACACTTGATGTTGATAAAGATTCTTGCATATAAAGTTGCATTAAGAGTTAGCATGTTACATCTTTGTTGACATTATCTTTTGACAAGTAAGTTTCTTGCAAAAGCTTATGCCTCGTAAACATCTACCTTTGTGTTAACATGTGCACTTCTTTACTAATAACATGTTCTTTAAAAAAACTTCAACTTGTTTCCTTATAACTGAAAGAGCAAAAGTAAAAGTTATTAGTTGTTCCCTGACCAAGGTTATGTTTGCCATGATTTATGAGTTTTCTTGGTCCTACTTTTTTATAATTGTTACTACTTTTTCATAAGGTCCTTATGAGTTGAGGTTGCTGTTGAGGATGCTTCAGTTTGGTGAGAAATCTTGATGCTTCTTGTCCTTATTCTTTTATCGACACTTCACTCTCTAAACTCGTGGACAGGTTTGCCGAGCTCAGTAATCGCTTGGGGACAAGAGAGGTCTAAGCTTGGAGGAGTTGATACGTCCAAAATGCATCACTATTTTATATCATGATTTAACCCTATTCATCGATATATTCCGCTTTAAATAATTATTCTTATGTTGTTTTGACTTGTTTTACACATTTTGCAACTTTCCGGTGCTGAAGCAGCAGAAGCAAAATTCAGTGGTGAAAAGTGGACATCAAGTTGCTTAATCAGATCAACTCCAAATTCGATGAAATTTGACGTGGATAATTATTTTGAAGATTCACTAGAGGAGATCGAAGATCGACCAGAGGGGACCCACCAGGGCTCCAGAAGGGTCCCTGACGCGTCCCCCCTAGGGCGCGCCAGGCACCCTCCTGGATGCCTAGTGGCACACCTCGGTACCCCCTTTGGCCTATATTACCCCACTGGGGTAAAAACCCTAAAAAGAGAGGAGTTTAGGAGTTTCGCCACCGCCTCGTGGCGGAAACCTACATTGAAGAAAAATCCATCTTCGGCGGGCAGATTCTACCGGGGAGATCATCTCTCGGAAGGGGAGATCATTGCCATCGTCATCATCATCGTCACGGGCATCATCGAGATCATCATCAACATCATCCCCAACATCAGCACCATCTCCATCTCCATCCCATCTCATCTCACAATTGCAACTTGTGTTGTAATCCGTACTATCTATCCTCTCTACTCTGTTGGTGTTGATTACTACTTTGTGGTGAATGCTATTGAGTTCTGTTGGAGAAATATCATTGTGTCCAGATTGTTTGCCACCCATCTATCACCTCTGATCATGATCTCTTTTATGTCTTCTGAGTAGTTACTTTAGTTCTTGAGGACATGGGAGAAGTCTAGTTGTTAGTAGTCATATGATGTTGAAGTATTATGTATTATTTGATACTTAATTTGTGTTTTTATTTTCCTAGTGGTGTTGTGTGAGTCGAACACCCAACACTTTGACTTATTAAGGACCTAGGGGAATACATTGTGTAAAAAGGATGCTTATGGTGGGTTGCCGGAGTGAATGAAACCTGAACCCAAGTTCGCACACTTTTGCACAAGGGAGTTATGGATCCTCGATCGTAATGTTGTGGTTAGGCTTATTCCTTAATTACTATCTTGTATTTGCGGATGCTTGCAAGGTGTGTAATCATAAGAGTGCACTTATCTTAGTCTAGAAGGTGTACTAGCATTGATCCACCCACTCGACACTTATCGACACAATACATACTACTTGGCAGAATATGGTGAAAGTAACTTGGCTACCTCTCCCGTGTGTCCTCAAGAACGTCTTAGCCTTTATAAGTTCAGTTTCCAGGCATATCCTTTGTTCAAAAGGATCGGGCCACTTGTTACTCCTTAGTTACCCTGTGTATTTTTCTTGCCTTTTACTTTTCTGTTGCTTAAACCAAAAATCGCTAAATATTTATCTTTTAGTGTTTGCAGACCTTTCATTATCCAGGGTCACTTGTTAATACCTTCTGCTCCTTGTGGGATCGACATCCTTATTTATCAAATAGCTACAATTGATCCCCTAGACTTGTGGGTCATCAAGAATCGTCTATTGGTGCGGTTGACAGGGGAGGCATCCCAACTAAACCTATCAGCTTCAACGCCATCAGATGCGCAAGGATAACCAAATCGCAATACAATCCTCCTCGGGGTACTCGTATCTTTGTGAACCCCCTGATTAGATAGAGAGTTACCGATAATAAGAGCATGAGTTCTTCGGACTAATGCGAGTATTGGATTGTTGGCGCTTCCACCTTCCATATTTTGCTAGCCTCTTCGGTACCGTGTGTCGGGGGTCTAATTCCTCGGGCCCTCCTTCTAGCGCCACTCCTCCTGTTGGGCCAGAAGCAGGGGGAACAACGGCGACGCTTCCCCAAGAACACCTTCCGGGAGGGCCGCTCCTCGTAGGGCACGGCCCGGAGACCGTGCGGGACGGGGAACACGCTGGGTTCCCGGTTTCTTGATGTAGATGAAGGTTGCCGCGGTGTCGAAACGGCAATGGGATGATGCGAGTAAACTCAGGAGTTTACCCAGGTTCGGGCCATCCGGAGACTAAAAGCACTACTCCTACATGTCTGATCTTCTTGCTTGTGATGAAGTAGAACACAGTACAAGGCGGTGTTCTTGGAGAAGGTACCATACACTACACTCCACTATACTCCTCTTCTTGTGGTGGAGTTGCTCGCCCTCCCAAGGAGAATCCTTGGGAGGTCTTCCCGAGAAGCTCTGGCGACGAACTTCTCTGCCTTCTTTTGTGTGGATACATCCAGAGGTGGATGCATGGAGGTGGTAGCTACTTCCTTCCACTCTTCTTTGTTCTCCTCTCTCTTTTCGTTTCTTCTCCTTGCCTCTCATCTTTCTCTTCTTATTCGGTCCAGCCCCCTCCAGAATCCCCCCTTTTGATGTGGTTGGCCTCTCCCTTTTATAGAGCAAGGGGCTCGCCACAGTCCCACTGCAGTTACAGTAAGGGAGGCTGTCTTATGCTTGCGGACACGAGGAATTCCGGGATGTTCCAGGAAGATCTCGTGGCGTTGCGAGGACGACTGGGGCATTCATGCGCTGAGTACACACGAGGGAGGCCGCCAGGTGTAAGCTACCTCCTGTCAGCGGTGCATGCTTATCTTCTAGTGCATTGAATGCACTGTCTTCTTTGTCGGGCGGTGGGAGCCAACTGGATGACTCCATCCTCCCGGAACTGGCGATGAGCACTCTTCCGCAACGTTCTCGGCATCTTCTTGCCAAAATCCTCATGGTCGCACTTGGGATGTCCGAGAGGCGTAGTCGGAACCAGGGAAACGTGGTACCCCCAGTATCCGGTTACCGATGGAGGCTTCCCGAAAGCGAAGTCTAGTCATCAGAGAAGTTCTTGTAGACTGTGCACTAGCTGTCATGTCACGGGGACAGGGCAGGCCATGCCACGTGGTGCGCTTCAAGTTGGATTTGAAGGATGATGTTGATGCCCCTGCAAAAGATGGAAAGACTCGAGGTAATGCAGTGGTTGAACCCATGGTAATTTAATGTTCTTACAGTAGAGTAGAAAAAACACTCCTCTGCGAGTGTCTCTTGGGTATTTAGAGACGGCGTGAAGCGCAAGAGTCTCCTTCTGGCTCCGTGCTCCCATGGCGCCCCCGACGTCTCCCAACACTCTGGGCGCTGCGGCCCAAGCGATATTTGGAGTTCGAGGCGGCGGCGTGGGCCGAGGCGGAGCGGCGGTCCGACGCGGCCGTGGCCGTGGCCGCGCCGGTGCGATGTCTTTTGCCCTGACGAGGGAGCACACGGCCGTGCCGGCCCACGAGTTCTTCGTGGCGGTGCCCGACCCGACGTGTGGCTATCTTCGTCTGCCAAAGCCGTTCTCGCAGGCAATGGTTGGACGCAGGCCGCAAGGCTTGTACCTCCGGATGGAGGGTTTCCCCCACGGCTCCGCGTGGGTGGCCACAACCTTTGTCTAAGGTGGCGTCATGTACCTGGATCAAGGCTGGGCGGCATTCGTCCACTGGATGAACATCAAGAAGTTCCAGGCCATCCTCTTCCGCTTTGACGGCCAGGACACCCTCTGGCTGAAGGTCTTCCATCTGTGGGGGCCCCGCGTGGAATGCTGCGAGGAGGTCGTCGGCGACAATCCCGGCGAGCAAGGCGTCGTGGGAGTCATCCACGACTTCATGAGTGTTGAGCCCGCCGCCGATCACTGAGGAGGTGGGATGCTGCCGGAAAGGTCCGAGCGAGGGCTACAGCTTAGATCAGGCGGTTCACCCCTGTAGGGCTCTTCTTATTTTGGCCATGCACTTTTGTACTTCGCAGTAGGTGGACAGTGGTAGTGGTGTAACCACTCTTTACGGTTAGCGCAAGATGTAAGTAGCAATTCGGATAGACCCAAGTAGTGATTTGGTTCCGGTAGAATCCCCTACAGGGTAGTAGTTACGAATGCAGTAACTTTTTATGGAACTTGTTCCTCTTCGTACCTCATGGATACCTTTCCATGTCATTGGCCTCTGAGAAATAGAACATCAGACAAGCGGATTCCAGAAACTTTTCTTTGACCTCTTGCACGACTTATCAAAGGGGTACTGCAAGGATTCTCCACTGTGTGCGGCAAACGCATTTTAATGAGAACACAGATGGAAATATGAGCCGTGAGTACTCATTTCCACTGGTTGTCCTCATGGAGAAAGTGACTTCGAGAATCGAGGTGTTCACGGAAGCGCAATCTCTCAGGGGTGCTGTGATAGTACCTCGGTTTGAGGTCCGAGTTGTGCAGTTCTTTCCGGTGAGTATTTCCGGGACACTGGTACATTCATCCGCACAGATGCTTGACGGGGACTCTAGCCTAGTCTCTCCAGGATGGCTGGATCCCGGGAGATGAGGACCAACCGTTGGAACCCTATCATGGGCTTACCGATAGCGACAGCTGCGTACTGTCCGCGCTGGGATTGATCTCACAGAGAACCAGCATCGATGGACGGCGTGGTCTGGCGCAAATCTCTTGCCAAGGCAAAGTGATGGTGAGGCCTCGTGCACTCTCCACCTTGGTTGGAAAGGTGTGTTCCAGGAATTATCATCCGGGAAGGACAATCCGTCTGGCCCAATCGTCCGGGAATAGTGAGATAGCCCTCCTCAAGCGGTCGTGAGACCGTCCAGGGGAAAGCGTCCAACAACATGTCGGCGAGAGACATCCGACACGAAAACCATCCGAGATGTCATCCCTAAGGATCTGGGAGGCGTCTTTTCGCGAAGCACCCACGGGGGTGCGCCGAGAAGCCCCTGAGCGAAAGAACCACACAACCAGCATGGCGGGCATGAAGAGCAACCGCTCGTAAAGATGCCCACTCCGGCGGCACTTGCTACGGCTTGATGAAGATACGCATAAACTCCACAACTTTCACAAGGAACAAACGTTACGACCGACGTGATCGCCTGCCCTCCTTCTAGCGCCACTCTATCGGGGGTCGAATTCCTCAGGCCCTCCTTCTAGGGCCACTCCTCCTATTGGGCCAGAAGCAAGGGAGAACAACGGCGACGTTGCCCCAAGAACACCTTCCGGGAGGGCCGCTCCCGGGAGGGCACGACCCAGAGACCGTGCGGGACGGGGAACACGCTGGGTTCCCGGTTGCTTTATGTAGACGAATGTTGCTGCGGCGTCGAAACGACAATGGGCTGATGCGATAAACATGGGGGTTTACCCAGGTTCGGGCCGTGCAGAGACTAAAAGCCCTACTCCTGCATGTCTCATCTTCTTCCTTGTGATGAGGTAGAACACGGTACAAGGCGATTTTCTAGGATAATATACCCTACACTACACTCCACTATACTCCTCTTCTTGTGGTGGAGTTTCTCACCCTCCCAAGGGGAATCCTTGGGAGGTCTTCCCGGGAAGATCTAGCGAAGAACTTCCCTGCCTTCTTTGGTATGGATACATCTAGAGGTGG
This sequence comes from Bromus sterilis, assembly GCA_950022295.1. NCBI lineage: Eukaryota > Viridiplantae > Streptophyta > Magnoliopsida > Poales > Poaceae > Bromus > Bromus sterilis. The sequence goes on from OX465600.1 coordinate 217,633,041, forward strand.
ATGCATAGAGGTGGTAGCTACTTCCTTCTACTCTTCTTTCTTCTCTTCTCTCTGTTCGTTTCTTCTCATTACCTCTCTTCTTTCTCTTCTTCTTCGGTACAACCCCCTCCAGAAGCCCCCCTTTTGATGTTGTTGGCGTCTCCATTTTATAGAGCAAGGGGCTCGCCACAGTCCCACTAACAGTTACAGTAAGGGATGTTATCTTATGCTTGTGGACACGAGGCGTTCCGGGATGTTTCGAGAAGATCTCGTGGAGTTGCGGCGACGATTGGGGCATGCATGCGCTGAGTACACATGAGGGAGCCCGCCAGGTGTAAGCAGCCTCCTGTCAGCGGTGCATGACCTTCTAGTGCATTGAATGCACTGTCTTCTTTGTCGGGCGGTGGAAGCCAACTGGATGACTCCATCTTCCCGGAACTGGTCCTGAGCACTCTTCCGTAGCGTTCTCAGCATATCCTTGCCTAAATCCTCCATGGTCGCACTTGGGATGTCCGCGAGGCGTACTCGAAACCAGGTAAATGTGGTACCCCGAGTATCCGATTACCGACACCGTTCATTCCCCTTTCTCATCTTGAGAGGTGGCGCATACTTCGTCGGTGCATCCAAACCCTTGGCATGATACGCTCTGTCAATATAAACCTCCTTACATCTTCCTCAAAACAGCCACCATACCTACCTATCAAGGCATTTCCATAGCCTTTCCAAGATACATTGTCATGCAACATCCACCATCTCATGACTTGATCTTCATGTCATACATGCTTTTGCTTGATCGAGGATCCGCATGCTAGTTAGGATTTGCCCTTACTATTGCTACATGAAGCGCTAGTATCATTGCATATCCTGCTACACTGGTAGAGGCATACATTTGCATACATCATGATATTTTTCATTCTTCTTTATGTTGAGTACTTATTGTAAAGTGTGAAGATCTTCTTTATATTCTTGTAAAATATAGAGTGTTGCCCTTAAGTGAGGAAAAGATCCCAAAGAGGAAAAATTAAAATACCCCAAAGAGGACAAATTAAAAGATCCCAAAGAGGACAAATGAGAGATAAATAGAAAGAGCCAAAGAGGCCACAAAAATACAAAAAAATAGAAAAAGGGGGAAAAATAAAAAAAGAGAGAAGGGGGCAACACTACTATTCATTTTGAAAGATCCACACTCGTACTCTATTGTCATATTTGTACTCCATAGAGATTACCATTCATGCATAACTATGTGTGGACCCTTACACTGTAGAACTTGGCTTGCATATTCCAAGGATGAGCCTCCTCAAGTGAGCTCTAGGTCTTCATGAGCAAGTGTCGCCGTTTGGTAATGGAATGTCGGGACCCGGGGTTAGCGTATGCAAGCCTCGCTACAACACAATCATATGGAGAGCCGAGAACCGTACCCACTTGTCTAAGCAGACAAGGCCAAGCACAGAACGTTCTCGGAAAGCATCGAACGTGAGGGGCATCCCATCCAGGCCGAATGATCAACTGAAATGGGTCCTCATCGTCCGCACACAAGTCTAAATGATATGGGTGGTGAACTCCCATACTCATAGACAAGTCGCCTCAACCATACTATCGATTGTATTATAACCCTTACATAGACTTACTCCAGCCCGATCGATTAGTCGGGGTCTAGGGCAGGCTCAATCATACCACAAAGTGTGCCCGAGACCGAGTCTCGAACAATCGCATCGCGATGCCCCAAGCTGCGCACATCCAAGGGCCACTTGGTGTATGAAAGACCGCCAACCAGATCACAACTAAGGTCTCGAAAACCCATACAAAGACATGCATGTTATAAACATACACGCAGCACACATGCCTTGTATGAACAGCAGGTATCATTGCAATTCTCTACAAAGTATACATTTTTATTGATAACTCTTATAGAGTGCACACAGAGATCACAAACATGTGATCCAACATTACAACACAAGCGGAAGCAAAGTATGTCTGAGTACAGACAAGTTTAACAAATGGCTTAAGAAGCCTTATTTAAACACAAGCCCTCCACGAGGGAACCAGTCGTCTGAATGGGACTAGATTAGCTTGATCTTCAGTCGTCCAGCTCGATGAAGAAGCCACCTTCGGGGTCAGTGGGTTCATCTAAAACATAGATTAAGCAAACGTGAGTACAAAGTCGTACTCAGCAAGACTTACATAGGAGCTATACTACTCATGCATATGTGGTAACGGGAGGTGGGGTTTGAGGTAAGAAGCGTACACGAGTCCACTACTTTCTCCAACCAATTACACCACTATGGTGCCTTCATCGACTTCCCCACGAGAAAGCACGCCATAGCACTCACACTTATCTTGGTGTGTTTTAGGAGTATCCAGTTCAAGTTGTCTAATAATCAAGCTAAGCTTTCCAAGCAGTCCATAACCGTGGACGCGGCTATTCGAATAGTTTTGTTAACCCTGCAGGGGTGTACCACTACACACACATGATCATCATTTACCGCCTTTGTACTCGACACCGTTCAAGAAGTGTCGGCGTGGATGCTCACCACAACTGTTACCTCATAGCCGATCTAGTCCGAGAAAGCCGCCTACTTGGGTTGGCTACCACTATCGTGAACCGGCCTGTTTACCGAAGTGGACCCAAGTGATGTGTGCGTGGTGCATAAGCCGGTCTCGGATGAGCCGTTCTCTCACTTAGCATCCAGGCCACAGACCTACCAGAACTCCGAACTATTGCGACATCTGGACATCGAAAGGGATGAGTTAGTAAGTTGAGAGGGGTCAGTGAGCCCAATGTGTGGTTGTACTCTTCATCTTGGATCACCACACAAGAACTCAGACTTAGGATGGTGTTCAACGAGACAACCCACCGTGTACTCCTACACAACCTCTCATCGTTCACATTGTATTAGGGTAGATTCACCAACACTTTTCTACCATCATCATCATGATCACTACCATCCCGACTCACATAACAGTATCATCATGGTATCACTCTAAGCATGCAATAAGCAGTAACAATTGCAGGGGCCACATGATATCAATCAACTCCTACATTTGCTAGGATTGTGGTTTTGCCTACTACTGTGAAAAATGATAGGTCATGCAAAGGAATGGGTTCATCTATGCGGTAGAAACGTAGCATGGTAATCATCCTATACAATGCATAAGCGAGACATGAGAGGGAAGTGGGATTTTATCGACATGATCAATGGGGGTTTGCTTGCCTTGCGGACGAGGTTCGGGTTCGGGGTCTTCAACGAAGGGGGCAGCCTCCTGCTCCGGTTCCACCTCTACTCGACAAACAACAAACAAGGTAGCAAATTAAATACAATGCACAATCACATGATGGAAGGTTGAAACTTGATGTATATGCTTTGATGTGTGAAGCAATTCCAATTAAATGGAGTATATTGCAAATTGAATTGCAAATTCAAACGCCAATTTGAATTCAAACTTAGCCAAGTTACATGTGACATTGTTTGATCAATTTGAAACATTTTGAATTGTGTATGACATGCCTCTGAAGTTTGGTTGAAAAGTAGCATAAATCCATGGTCCAAGTTGCAAAATCATTTGAATTGAATTTGAATAAATTCCAAATAAATCAAATGACATATGCTACTGGTCCCATTTTAAAATCAACTCAAACATAGCTGAAAGTTGGATATTTTGAGAGTTTATTTTCTCCTGATCATTTTTCATATATTATTTGTCCAATTTGGAGTTAATATGAATTTTCTATGAATTTCCAAAGTTTGAGCTATTTTCTGGATTTTCTGGAATTCTTTAAATCATTTCAATTTCTGGAAATTCAATTATGGCGTCAGAATGACTTCATGCTGGCGTCAGGGGGGGGGGCTGACGAGTGGGCCAAGGCTGTCAGGGGTCTGGGTTAATCCCCGTTTGATTTAAACTAACAGGGGGTTAAGGGGTCCAGGGCCCCACCTGTCATTGGCTGTGGGGGTCATTAGGGGGTGATTAATGGATAACCCACCGGCGGTTAACCGGCGGCGACCACGGGGATGGCGGCGTCTCGCCGGAATCGGCTAGAGGCCACGGGAGAGGAAACAGAGGGCATCGACGTGCTCCTGGAGGTCGTCCGCGTAGAGAGGAAGCATCAGGGGGTCACGGGGAGGTCGGGAGCGACGACGGCGACGTGCTGGGCGGAAACAGAACGACAACGAGGTTGGGGGGAAGGCTATCGTGCACGGCCTGGGCCAACCTTGCGCGCATTCGAAAGCTGGCAGTGCCAGGAGTCATCTGCGCGCTCTGGGGCAACAAGGAAGGCACTTGAGCGAGCTCTACTTCGACCAAGGCGGCGGCGGAGCTCTGCGTCCATGGCGTTTTCGGCTAGAGCTACGGAGGGGATCGAGGAAAAGCACCGGGCGAACCGTAGGCTCACCGTGAATCCAACGGAGGCGGTCGCGTTCTCGGGGAAGCTCGGAGTTGGCCGGAATTTGAAGACGACGCACGGCGGCGGAGACGAAGGCGATGAAGGGGCGGCGGCTACAAAGCTTCCTGGCTCGATTACTCCTGCACGGCGACGAAGACGAGCATGGCGCGCGTCCTGGACATCTCGTGGCAGCTCGATGAGGCCGGTGGCCACGCGGTTTGCAGCGGCGCGCTCCAGCGGTTCCTTCTGTCGACGACTAACACGGCGAGGGAGGAGGGGGAGGTGGCTCTGGAGGAAGGGGAACGAAGCTGGGAGTCTTCCAGACGTCTCCGGGCGAGGAGATAAGCCCTGGGCAGGCAGGCAGCTGCCTGGCGCGCCCACGGTGCTCACCGGCGACCTGGGTGTCTGCCTGGCCGGGGTTGAAGACGCATGTGCCCCCCGTGGGCTGGGCTGGGCCAGGCTGGGGGAGAGTTGGGCCGAAACCAGGTGAGCCTCTTTTCCCTTTTTCTGTTTCTTTTCTATTTTCTTTTCTGTCTTTGTTTTGGTTTTGCTAAATAAAATAGCAAACCATTTTATTAAATGCTCATAATTTTTATATGGCCTCACCAAATAATATACTAGCCACTTATAAATTTTGAACATTTTTAAAATTCAAATAATTTGAACTTTAACTCAAATAGGGGTATTTGATTAATTCCAACGCACTGTTTGAATATTTGAAAAATCCATGAGCATGGGGTGGGCCCCACATCACTTGAAATGTGATCACGCTCATTTATAAGACTTTTCAAAAATCTAACATGAATTTTTGGAGAAGATTTTTATCTGGCCTTTTGAACTAATTCATCTGGGGGGGTTCCTTCTCCCATTTTTGCTTTTGAATTTTGATTTCAAAGATTTCTTGTGAAATTTTAACATGATGCAAGTGACTTACTAACCCTAGCACATTACCTAATAGAGGGTTCTGACAACTCGCCCCCACTCAAAAGAATTTCGTCCCGAGATTCAGAAGTCTTCGGGAGGAAGGAGGGGTACTCGGCACTGAGACGGTCTTCTCTTTCCCACGTAGCTTCTCTCTCAGAGTGGTGTGACCATTGCACTTTCAGAAACTTGATCTTCTTTCGGCGAGTGACACGCTCTGCTGAATCAAGAATATGAACAGGGTACTCTCAATAAGAAAGGTCATCTTGGAGATCAAGCGTTCATGGTCGACTTTGCGGATGGGGTCCTTGAAGCAACGCCTGAGTTGTGACACATGGAATACATCATGTACTCGGGAAAGGTGCGGGGGTAGTTCAAGTTGGTAGGCAACTTCTCCATGTTTAGCAAGAATGCGGAAAGGTCCGATGTAACGTGGGGCCAACTTGCCTTTGATACCGAATCTTTGGGTTCCCTTAAGAGGAGTAACCCGAAGGTAAGCCTTCTCATCCAGATTGTAGCTTTCTTGCCTATGCTGACTATCATAGTAGCTTTTCTGATGAGACTGGGCTGCTTTCAATTGATCACGAACAATGCGAACTTGCTCTTCTGCTTCCATGATCATATCCGGTCCAAAGAATTGTCTTTCACCGGTTTCTGACCAGTTAAGGGGTGTTCGACATCGTCGTCCATAAAGGAGTTAAAAAGGAGCCATGTTCAGACTAGATTGAAAACTATTGTTATAAGCAAATTCGGCGAATGGAAGAGACTTCTCCCAATTCTTTCCGAATGAGATAACACAAGCTCTGAGCATGTCTTCAAGAATTTGGTTAACCCTTTCGAATTGACCACTAGACTGAGGATGGAAAGCCGTACTAAAGGAGAGATGAGTTCCCATAGCATGTTGGAAGCTTCCCCAAAATCTAGAGGTGAAAAGGCTACCACGATCAGAATTGATTTCCAAAGGAACACCGTGAAGGGATACAATTCTAGAGGCGTACAAGTCCGCTAACTGGCTAGCAGTTATAGACTCGCGAACTAGAAAAAAGTGAGCAACTTTGGAAAGCCTATCTATGACAACGAATATGGCATCGTTTCCTTTCTGAGTTTTTGAAAAGCCGGTGATGAAGTCCATACCAACTTTGTCCCATTTCCACTCTCGAATAGGAAAAGGTTGAAGTGTGGCAGCAGGTCTTTGATGTTCGGCCTTAATGCGACGACAAACATCACATTCGGCAATGAACTTAGCAATTTCTCTCTTCATCCTAGTCCACCAAAATCTCTGGCGTAGGTCTCGGTACATCTTTGTGCTACCAGGATGAATTGAGAGGGGAGTTTCATGAGCTTCTTTGAGGATTAGCCTCCTAAGATTGTGTTTTTGTGGTACAACCAATCGAGTGCCAAAGAAAACAACACCTTGATCATTTATGGAGAAACATTTAGCAACTCCGCTAGAAATGTTCTTCTTGATCTCTCGAATACCACTATCACGTTTCTGGGCGGCTATGATTTTATCCTCAAGGGTTGGTTTCGCCACCAAGGTAGAAAGATAGCCATGAGGAACAATCTCAAGATTGAGCTTGCGAAAGTCCTCATGAAGAAGTGGTTGATACTGTTGTAACATGAGGTTGTTACAATACGACTTACGACTTAGTGCATCAGCCATGACATTGGCTTTGCCTGGGGTGTAAGAAATTCCTACATCGTAATCTTTTATCAACTCAATCCAGCGTCTTTGCTTGAGATTAAGATCTGGCTGGGTGAAAATGTATTTGAGGCTTTGGTGGTCGGAATAAATCTCACAACGATTACCAAGGAGGTAATGTCGCCAAGTTGTTAGGGCATGAACTACGGCAGCGAGTTCAAGGTCATGGGTAGGATAGTTCTCTTCATGTGGCCGCAACTGGCGTGAAGCATAAGCGACCACATGTCGATCTTGCAGAAGTATGCATCCTAACCCTTGCCGTGATGCGTCACAATAGATCTCGAAATCCTTTTTGGTGTCTGGAGGTGCAAGTACGGGTGCAGAATTCAACCTTCTTTTTAGCTCTTGAAAGCTTTCCTCGCACTTGGGAGTCCATAGGAATTTATTATCTTTCTTGAGGAGTTCAGTTAGAGGCTTTGCAACTTTAGAAAAGTTCTCGACGAAGCGACGGCAATAGCTGGCTAGGCCAAGAAAACTCCTAACTTGCTTAACCGATTCAGGTGGAGTCCAGTCAAGGACGGCCTGAACTCTCTCGGGATTCACAGCAATTCCTTTTGCAGAAATCACGTGGCCTAAGTAGGTCACTTCTGGTAGCCAAAATTCACACTTGGAGAATTTAGCATACAGGCGATGCTCTCTAAGTTTCATCAATACCAGCCTTAGGTGTTCGGCATGTTCTTCTTCATTCTTCGAGTAGATGAGAATGTCATCGAGATAAACTACAACAAATTTATTTAAGTACTCCAGGAAGATTGAATTCATCATGCGTGAGAAAGTGGCGGGGGCATTGGTTAAACCAAAGGACATGACGGTGTACTTCTAAAGACCATAACGAGTAGTAAAAGCCGTTTTGGGAATGTCCTCGTTTCGGATTTTGATTTGATGATAACCTAATCTCAAATCCATCTTGGAGAAGACAGAGGATCCTGCAAGTTGACCATAAAGATCATTGATCCTGGGCAATGGGTACTTGTTCTTTATCGTCGCTAAATTTAGCGGGCGATAGTCTACGCACATCCTTTCTGTTCCATCTTTCTTCGTTATGAACAGAACGGGGCAACCCCATGGCGATGAGCTAGGGCGGATGAAGCCTTTTTCCAACAAAGCTTCCAGTTGGGTTTTAAGCTCAGCTAACTCATGTGGGGCCATTTTGTATGGGCGTCTAGAAATTGGTGCGGTTCCTGGGGCAAGATCCACTATAAACTCTACACATCTGTCGGGTGGCATTCCCGGCAGCTCTTCAGGAAAGACATCCGGGAAGCCACGAACCACCGGAATATCTTCAAGTTCAGGAAGGGGAAGTACATTCAAAGAATGCACTTGGGTTCTTGTTCTGGGTGAGGTATAGTTGACGGTTTTTCCTGAAGGGTGGGTGAGTTTCACGGATTTGCCTTTGCAATCCAGGTAGGCATTCTGTCTTGATAGCCAATCCATGCCAAGGATGACATCAATATCTTAAGACTTGAGGGCTATGAGTGAAGCAAGGAATAATAAACCCTCAATTGCAATTTGATTACCATGGCTTACTCTATTAGTTTGCCATCTTGACCCTGGAGTTTGAATAATCATTGGGGTGGACAATTCAACAAAGGATAACTCATGACGAAGTGCATAACTTTCCGACATGAATGAATGAGATGCTCCTGGGTCGAAAAGAACGGAAGTAGGAACATAATTGACTGGGAGCGTACCAAGAATGACGTCAGTGGTGTCATCAGTCTCTTCGGCGGCAATCTGGTTCACACGTCCACGATTGGCGGGAGGAGTGGGTTTCGGGGTGTAGACCTTCTGGGGAGGCTTGCCACGACCATTGTTGTTGCCTCCGGCACGGGGTGGAGCATTCTGATTCTGGAGTTGGTTCTGGGGGCAATCACGAGAGTAGTGGCCTGCCTGACCACACTTGTAACAGGCTCCAAAGACAGTGCGTGGAGCTGGGTTGTTTGGTGGAGCTGGGTGGAACTGGGTTGGTGGACGAGGCTCCACATAGGATGGCCTCGGTGGGTTGTTCTGATGGAACATACTATTTGCGATCCAGATCTTGCGCTTCTGAGAGCCTGAACTGGATGAACCATCGTCTCTAGGGTGATTGCGAAAGTCGTTGGGGGTGTTCATGTCCTCTGCCTTGATGGCCTTGTTGACAAGGACCTGGAATGTGGCAAAGTCATGTAGGTTGAGCTCACGACGGAGTCCAGAATTGAGTCCGCGACGGAACCTCTCTTGCTTCTTTGCGTCGGTGGAGACTTCTTCAGTAGCATAACGAGCAAGTCGGTTGAACTCACGACAAAACTCGTCAACAGTCCTTCTGCCTTGGGTGAGGTTGCAGAACTCCTCACGCTTGCGGTCCATAAGACCCTTGGGAATGTGGTGCTCACGGAAGGAAGTGCAGAATTCATCCCAAGATGCAGGCGGTCCAACGGGACGCATGTTCAGGAAGTTCTCCCACCAAGAGCTAGCTGCACCTTCAAGGCGATAGGTGGCATAGCTGACCTTGTCGCCATTTGCAACATGGCCTGCTTGGAGCTTCCTCTCGATGCTGCGAAGCCAGTCATCGGCGTCAAGGGGCTCGGTGGAGTAACTTAAAACCGGGGGATGAAGTCGGATGAAGTCGTTCAGGGACACCAACTCGTTGTGCTGCTGAGTGGTGTTGCGAGCAATGACTTCCAGCAGATGGTGAGAGTCTCGGCGGTTCCTCTCAACCTCCATCAGAACCTGAGCCATCGTGGGTGGGGGTGGAAGGTTGCCTTCCTCCTGTTCATCCCCACGACCCTGGTTACGACCAAGCTGGCCATGGGTTCCTTGAGACATCCTGAAGGTTGAAAACCAAAGTCAAACAGAGTTGATTGGGAGAGTCTAAACAAGGTATTGAAGTACTGGAAGGATCACAGAGCAAGGAAGTAATCATCTTGACAACATGGTGATAAAAGCATACAAGCCATATATTCACAAGCTGTCATACAAACCATACATCGTTTTAGTACAAGCACCAAGCTAATACAAACATGATGAAGATGATACATCCTTCAGAGGCACTCTGATTTCCTATACATTATTTATCTAAGCCTCTGGAACTTAGACACCTTGCGTAAAATATACTAAGATACTACTACATCCTCACTAAGTAAGACCACAGGCGGTCTCACTCATCTCCATCTCCATAGTAGTCCTCGTAAAAGCTACCCGCGTATCCCGGTAGCTGAAGGTGACCATCGGAAAACACGGAGGCCTGTGGACCCTGATATCCATTTGGGCAAGGATGGGGTCTAGGTCCAGCGTAGGGTGGAAGCAAAGGACCACGGGGTGGAAAAATGCCTCCAATCTCGGGCCAAGCAACTCGAGAAGGCATCTGAGTCCTCACTGGGTAGATAGCATCATACTCAACTGATCCAACGCTCACGAAGGGTGCCAAAAGGGTCAGTGCTCGATACAGACGAACACGAGTGGCGTGAAGCTCAAAACGGAGAGCGCGTGCATCACGATCTCGATCACTAGCAAACCTAGCAGTCCTCTGAAGTGCTGGATCTTCTGCAGAGTGATCTGAGTAGAGTCCGGTGTAATATCCCTATTCTCCTGGAAGTGCAACAGGGATATAGCAGAATGAGGTCTCTCTCAGCATAGTGTGCTCCTCTCTCACCAGGGTAATACATGAGTATGCAGCATCCTGCACAGCCATGTTCTCAGTCATGCCAATGCCATGTCCAAAGTGGATAGGCTGAGTGACTCCAACGTGGTGCGGGTAGATCCTGACAATGCAGTAGAAGCATAGGCCTCATGGATGTGTCACAATCATCAATCAAACTTGCAATAAAATAACAGTAGAAGCACACTAACAGAAAATAATAGCTGTTAACAGCCTGATGCCCACTTCAACAGTGATTAACAACATCAAGATTGCCTCAAATCAAAAGATGGACTGAAGTACACACAAATCTAAAAAAATTTCCCATTTGGGCGCATAGCGACCCGGGCTACGGTTTACTCGCAAACTACGACGCAAAATTGAATAAATAAATAGAAAAACAGAAAACGGAAAAAGGGGCTGGGCTCAGGCTCACCATGTGCCGAGCCCATCTGGCCGGGAGGCTAGACTGGGCCACTGGGGCCGCTGGGGTTGCTGGGCCGGCCAACGTGGGCGCGGCTGGTGGTGGCTGGCGGCCGACCCGTTCCGATTGGATCGGGCGGCGGCGGCACCGGACGCCAGCGGTCGTCGGAGAGCGATGGGACTCCCGCTGGCCCGCTGCTCCGGAGGCGGCGCGGCGCGGCAGGGAGGAAGCCGGCGCAGGCCGAGGTCGCCAGATCCGGGCGTGGCGGCCCCAATCTGTTCACTGTCGTGGCCGGCTTGCTCCTTGGGGCGGCGGGCAAGCTCGGAGATCGAGTTCCCATGGCTCGCCGGCTTTGGTGGTCCCTGTGAGGAGAAGGAGAGGGAAGGTGAGGGAGTGGAGAGAAAGAAGAAGAGAAGGGAGAGAGGGAGGGCTCGCGGGGAGGAGAGGCGCGGTGGTGGCGCTCGCCGGCGGCGGCAGCCGGCCGGGAGGACCACAGGCGGCGGTTCCATGGCTGCAAGGTGGGAGAAGAGAGAGGGGGCTGGTGAATCTCCAGGGGCTGACGTGGCGCGCTCTGGACACTCGGATCGCCAGATCCAACGGCTAGGAAAAAGGTTTGGTCCCGCATCCGATACGAGAAAGAGGGGGGGGAATAATCGCCGATTGATAAATCGGTGATGCAACACCGCACACAAATCAGACAAACAAACAATTCACACCGAAATTTTTTTTTTTAATTCTTGTGTAATCTGGGTTGTTACAAGTTTCTTCCCCTACCTCCGCATTGGACGACTAGGAAATGGCCGCTTCCGTCGCCGCCGCCGCTAGCCGAGGTGCCTGGAAGGGCTCCGGGGTGAACGAGATGGGGTCCACCAGCTCATCCGCGGCTGCAAGATGCCGCGAGAGATCGAATGGCGCGTTCCCGGCTCCGACACCGTGGAAGAGCCGCTCGCCGGCGAGCATGTGGTGTCCGTCGCTCACTTCAGGCACGGCTTCGGGCTGCCGGTGAGAACGTTCTTCTGCGAGTTCCTCAATTTTCATATCCTGCAACCGCATCATCTTGCTACCAACTCCATCATGACCTTGTCCGGCTTCGTGACCATGTGTGAGGGCTACCTCGGCGTGAGGCGGAGCTTGGGCTTGTGGAAGACGATCTTCCATCTCCGATCTCATATGGCCGGAAACGGCATGATGATCCCCAACCCGAAAGCAGCTCTGCCCAACGCGAAGCCCGACGAGCCCGCTCTCGTGGAAGGCAATTCCATGACCGATTGCGGTGCATGCATCTTCTACCCCAATCTGATGTCATACCCCAATCCCAAGCCGATTCAATGGTGCAAAGAGTGGCAGACGACCTTCTTCTATGTCAAGTCTCCAGAGACCGGGCCCAATTGCGACAATCATCCCGGATTCGTACTTGCCCCTCCAACCGCCAAGTATCAATGGTCGACCAAGGTCGGCGCCGGCGACTAGGATCTGGATCATCAGATGAAGAAGATGTTCGAGCTGGTGACGGAAGGACTCCTCGCCACCGACCTAGTTGGTGCCTGGATCACTACCCAGATTCTCCTGCTTCAGCGCCGGTGTCATCGGATATGCGACATGGGCTCCCGCATAAATCCAACTCGAATCACCACTCATCAGCTCACCCAGGAGGAAGTGCGCATGCGGGTGGCCGAGCTGACCAACTCCGTCCCCCCCCCAAACCGTTCGAGTTCGGGCTGAAGTACCACAACTGGAATAGTCCCCCGACTGTCGTATTCTCCGATTCCCGCTTTTCCTTTCGTTTGCTTTCTTGCTCTGATTGCTCACTTAAGATCGGCTTCTTCTTCAGCTCTTCATTGGGTCGGCCGTGATGCAAGATGGCCAGGCCCTGGCACATACCATCCGGACCGCGACGCTGACGACGCCGAAGACCTTGAGTATGTCGCCTCCTCCGACTCCGAGACTGAGGCCAGGACGGCCTATCTTGAGGCCGGTTGAAAAAACAAATGGGGTACGTTCGATTCCTCCATTGAGCGCTTTAAAGCCGAATGGAGCGATGACGATAGTGTTTCAAAACCTGATGGCCGTGATGCAGGCGAGCATCCAGAGGTTCCGCGGGAAGACAAGGGGAAGCATACCCAAGACGGTGCCTCTCTTCTGCTGCCGCCTCTTCCCAAGCTGCTCTGACTGCAGCTGGTCCTTCTCAGGGGCCACCCTCCAAGAACACTCGCAAGAAGCCACCAGCTGGGAAGGTGCCTACTAAGAACAAAATGGCCGCCCCCGGTCTGAAGGGAGTGGCCTTGAATGTTAAGCCTTTGCACAACCGGATGCCAACTCTTGCTCCGCAAGTGGACAGGTGAGAATTCCCCCTATCCCTGCTTGTTCTCTTGGCCTCCGTCACGCCTTATACTTTCTTTGCTTTTTAATCTTGCAGTGAGCAGCTGGACATTGGAACCGATGTCCCCTTGGTGCAGCCGATTAGCCGCCCCGCTGCTTCTGCTTCTTCCAAGCAGACCGGGGCCACTCACAAGACAGCCGCAGCCACCTTAGCCAACACTGAACGCCGAGCTAAAAAGGCCCGTGGCGCTGCCGCCTCGTCTCAGCCTCCAGACCCTTCCAAGACGGTCGATCTGACCACCTCTTCCATTGCTTCATCAACTACCCCGCGCGACCCGACTGCTCCTCCACAGCCGGAGGCTACGGTGACGCCATCCTCTCCTCGGGCGGCCGACATGAACCAGGAGATCCCCAACATTAGCTCGGGTGGAGGCGATCGGGTTGATGCTGTGACACCCTGGATTTTGGAACTTTCTTTTTCCAAATTTTTTTCTGATTTATTTCTGGATTTGCGATTGGATTTGATTTTGATCACCTCGTTGGACTTGAAACTTGAGCATATTTCCTTTCCATGCTCAAGTGCACCTTGAATCCAAGCCTATCCATGCCATTCCATTGATCCACCTCATCCAAGCCACCATTTTATTCAAGCCATATATTCCTTTTTCCAATAAAAGGGAGATTCCTATTATTTGAGGTTTGTGAAGCAACCCCTATTTTTATTGCTCCATAAATCCCCAAATAATTCCCACATGTCATTGACATCATATCTTGCCAAATTCCCCAAAAACATTTCATAGCCCAAGTGGATTTTTCCTCTAGAAAAATTCATTTGTCTGTGGGGGCAGATTGGAGCTTCGTGAAGGGAGTGCCATTTATCTTGATCCATTGCTGGTGAAACTTTTTGTGAAATCTCATATGATCATATTCTTGATCTCCACCAAATTCCACCACTATTTGCTTAGCCAAACTCCCACAATAAATTCCCAAAGTGGATGCAGCAAGGGGGCATTGTGAAGCAAGTGCATGATAGGGGATCCCATTTGCCTTGAAACTTTTGGAGAATGATCCTACCACCATATAAATCCACCAAACTAGATTTGATCCAAATCCCATTAACCATGTGAGTGCACCATCATGTTGAAGTTTCTGGTCAGCGGGCCACATTGTGAAGGAAGTGCTAGCTATGTGTGTCCAATGCCTATGAAATTCTACACACATGGGCACCATGCCAAATAACAAAACTACACAAATTTTCAGCCAATTCCAACAATCCAGTGAGATGCTAGCCTCACCAATGCATTCTGACCCATTTGGTGCTTAACAAAGGAAGTACCAAAAATATTGCTCCAAATGAGATGAAACTTGGCATACATACTCATCCGAATGTATGATTGAGATCTGAAAAATATCATGCTTAGGGGAGCTATGTACAAGCCATGCCACATTACAAACACCTTCTGCAGCATTGCTACAATTGCAAAGGATGTGCCATGTACATTGATCCATTTCAGCCCAAACTTTCCAGACCTCTAGTCCCTTGTACCCTAAACCCTGGAGACACCTTGGTCCTATCCAAATCCACCCCATGTGAGATTTTCTTCTGATCAAAGTTTGCTGCATCTAACTTCAGGAAGAGATAGAGATCACCACAGTGCCCCATCTTGCCAACCAAGCATACCCATGTGATCAGCACTCAAAGGACTACAGGCTGGACATGGTTGGCCACGTGAAAACTCTATCCAAATAACCAGTGCATCTTGTAGCCATGCTCTTGGACGCACACGGCGTGCTCTGGCCGCGCTCCGCGCGTGCCCGTCACGTCCACCTCGAGCTACAGAGCGCCCCCGTCGTCTTCTCGTTGTCACTCGGCGCCGCCCGGCTTTGCTGAGCACGCGTGCTCCACGCCACCCCTCCCAAACCCTCCAGACCTCGCCAGCTCACCCCGAGCATCGTTATCTTCCTCGTGGCGTAGCCCGGCCATGGGCATCGTGGCCCAGCTATAAAAGGAGCACGCCCCGCCTCTTCCTTGCACACTCAACACACTCCAGCATCTCCCCACTCTCTCCTAGCCTGCTTCCCCTATCCAATCTTGCCTCCGGAGCCGCCGCTGACCTCCATTGCCGCCGGCTCTTTCCGCTCGAATCCGAGGCCGCCGGAGCCTCCCTCTCCTCCAGACCAGCCCTGGACCCCCTCCACTCCCCGACGACCCCCGAGAAAGCCGCCCCCGCCCCTCTTCTGTCTCGCCGTGGCTGGGCTCGCCCACGGCCACGCACCCAGGCCTCCGCGCCCTGTCGTGGTGTCGTCTCCGCTGGCCGGCCCGCTCAGCCCCGCGACCGCAGGCGGCCGTGCCACGGTGCTCCCGCCTCCACCGCTGCCTGGTCCGCCAGCTGCCTCCCGCGTCGGAGTCGGGCGGCCGCGTGTCCCTTGTCTCCCTTCGGGAGGAAGGAGATGATGCAGGGGAGGAGAGAGAGGGAACAGGCCACGTGGGTCCCGCATGTAAGCTGTGTGTGAGGCTGACCGCTCGGCCCCGCACGTCAGCCACAGCGCGGGCCCGCTCCGTTTAAGTGAAGGAGATTTTCCAGAAGTGCGTTTTACCCCAAGGAAAGCGCATTTCTTGCTCCTTCGGGTCAGAATACGCTTTCATACATCGAAAGCGTATTTCTGTCTTCTCAGCCCAAAAGTGCGCTTTCACTGCTCACAAAGCGGATTTCCACCAAATATCAGCCCCCGGCACCGTTTCGTTGATATCTTCGCGACCGTAACTCCGATCGAGGTGATTCTTTTTGCGTTGGCTTCGTATCGAGCTCCTCTTCGTGTTGGCATAGGTTTCATGCCATGTTTCTATGTTGGTATGTTCTGGTCAAGCAGAAGTTGTGTTTGACCCATTTTTCTCTCCGTGCCTGTTTATAAAATCTTTGCAGGGCGTTGTCGGTATCCAAGATCCGAGAGTATTTCACACTCCTCTGGTGAAAGGCAAGCCACAATACCCTTTGCACCTTTGCAAAGCTTTGACGTGCTTCTAAAATTGCTTTACAGTGATATGTTTATATCGTTGATCATGATCATGATGCTATGCTATGATTGATGTTATCATTACCATGCTATGCTTTGCCATGTTATATCCATGCTATGTTTTAATCATGTCATGTTATACTTTGCACCATCGTAACCACAATAACACCATGTCAAGTTGATCATGTTATCTCTATGCTAGTTCATGATATGCCTAAGTTATGCTGCCGTGTTAAATAACTTAACCTTTGTAACACGGATAAGTTCACCATCTAAAATGTGTTTGATCATATCTGAAACTGTCATGTTAATATGCTATGCATTGTTATGATCTGATACTCATGTTGCACCTGATGCTTGTGTTCGCTGTTGGAGATATGCTTCGTGACAAGTTGATCAGGTGCCACCGAACCGGACTTATCCGTGCAGCCACATTTGCTTGTATGGGCAAGCCTTGATTCGGTCTGCCGGTGGGTTCTCTTATTTGTATCACTATGTAGGGGAGGTTATGCACGCACGCTACCCTGGCCCGGTAGGTGGTGATAACCTTGAAAGCCAGAGTTGTTATGAGCTCAGTCCCCGTTGGGACAATATTTTCCACAAGGTGGCCGAGTGGTTCTGGTGGTAACGTGGACACCTAACCACAGGGCTACCCAAGACGGAATGTCGGTGATACGGTAAGAGGGACACTCGGTATATCGGTCTCTTTGGAGATGTCCTAGTTCAGTCCTGCGGTGCAAGTTCCAAGGATCCTGTGGGACAAGTACCAGGGTGCTGGATGGAGGAGGAACTCCATAGTGTGGGTAACGTGCACAAACTCTGCAGAGTCAAATTCTATTCGAATAGCCGCGTCCTCGGTCATGGGACATAGTTCGTACTAGGTCACACCATATGATCAACTTGAGTACGGTGGAAATTTTTTGGTAAGTGGATGGTCATGCGATGAGTGGATTGGTTGGGTGGTAACGGAGGACACCTAACCCGTTGGATGGTCGTGCGATGACCCGTTTGGTCATGCGACGATCTGTGGAAGTGATTGGTCACGGAGTGACCCGGTGCTTGAGTCTGTAAGGACTCCGAGGTAAGCCACGCGATCATGCGACGATCGTGTGGGATCCATTGTGTGTGAATTAGTCTTAATGCTGATATATGCTTGATGAATATCTGTTTGCATTATATGATTGCTCACCTATTTAATTCACTAATATACTTTAACCTGTTGCCATGTTATTGTTTTGCCTTGTTGCATGGTTGTTGTGAGCTTTCAAGTACCTTCAATGTACTGACCTGGCGTGTTATGCCATATTTGCAGGCCGTGCTTTGGATACGTAGGACGACGTTCCCGATGTTTGTGAGCTAGGAGGTGTCCCAGCCAGCGTCCCTGTGGATTGGAGTTCATCATCGCCGTTATTGTTCCGCTGCCGTCGATATTCCGCTGCTAGAGTTATGCTTCTTCTTGGTGTAGAGCTAAGGCTAGCCTGAGGAGCAAGTTGTGTCTCCGCTAGCGTTGTAATAGACCTCGTGTACCCCTATCTTCGGTAATAGAAAGCTGTTCAGTTCTATATCAATCAGTGCCGTGCTCCAGAAGACTTGATCTCTGGGCTGGTGCACGGGGCGTTCCGGTCCTCTGAGCCGTGGTCGCTTTCTTTCTTCCTTTTACCATTTATCTTGCCGTTCTGACCTTTTTGTACACCTAGCTGCAACAACCGCCCTGCCTGAAGCCAACGCGCTGAAGACCCAGGTTTCCGACCTTGAGGATCAGCTTGGCGCTGCAACCCAGGAACTTGAGTGGTTGCGTGCTGTTGAAACCGATCTAAGAAGTATCTCGGAGAGGTTGCAAAAGGAGCGGGCGAGCCTGAAGGCCACCCACAAGGAGGAGCTGGAGAAGGTGATCACTGCCCAGGCTGCCACGGAGGACGCGTTGCGCAAAGAGCGCGACAGTGCAGTGGCTCAGCTCGCTGCAGCCGTCCAACAACATCGGGAGGAACTAAATGTTGCCGCTGCTTTGCACGGGATGCACATAATGGGTGATCTACTTGCTGGATAGGACTCTTTCCTTTTCCTCTTACTTTTTTCACTTCCAATTGCTTTCTGCTGATCTTCAATCTTCCTGCTGCTTCAGAGGGTGGTCCTGCTTCCCAGGCTGTTGCTGAGGACGCTATTGTGAAGAACATGCAAGCTCGTCGGGAAGCGGGTGTAGTGGTTGACGAGACTACCCCTTAGAGTCCCTCTAAGCTCATCCTGTCCACCCACACTCGCCTCCCCATTATTCAAGGTTGCGCCTTTGCCTTCAAGATGGATGTGCAAAAGCTGGCCAACTATCTACGATCCCCTACTGAGATTAGAGCGCATTTTCCTTCCGTCCTGATGACGAGAGGGACTCCGAGCAAACGGAGGTTGAGGAGGAGGACGCAAAAGAAGGGTCCGAGCATGGTGAAGCACCCAATGCCACCAATGAACAAGTGTTGTTGTTGCTCAAGGCTGCTCATCAGCGCGTCCGAGCTATGCTGGATTCTTCTGCCCAAGATGGCGCGGAGACCGCTCTGCAAGTGCAAAGGAGCTGATGTTGCGTACCCCCAAATCCATGATCTTTCCACTCAAATGTCTACTTGGTTCGACCATACATAGTATCGCCCTTATCTTGATGCGGACGGCTTGCCGATTCCTCCGATCTCAGTGGTTGGCCGTGCAGCAAGCAGTTCGGAAACCACGCCAGCTCCCACTTCCAGCTCGCCTCTGTACCGCAGGACCAGTGAAGACGATGAATCGTCCAGGAGTTCTTCCCAGTCTTCAGAGGAACATCCAGTTGATCGAGCCAAGACTCGCGCTTCACAAGCGAATCCAGCCACCACCCAGCTTCCTCCGACTGCACCTGAGCAATCTGCTCCCGCTCCTCCTCCAAAGGCAGGCGTGCCGCCCTCTGGCGTGAAGGCAGTGTCGACCGCGCCCAGTGCCTGATCCACTGTGCCTGCTACCTTTTGTTGCATGCTTTACTGAACTTTGTTAGATCACAAGTGAACCCACATGGGTGTTTTATCTGTAATGAACTTATTCGGCCTTCGACCCCGCACTTTGGATGATTTGTTTGCTTTTTTGCATGCAATCTGTGCTTGCTTGCCTTTGCGTTTTGGACTTGCTACTTTTTTCTCTGCCTTTTCCTCTTATGGCGATGTGCTCCCGCCGACCTTACAGCCAACCTGCGGTCTGTGGTCGGATCAAAGAGTGGTCCTTGAGAGGATGGGGTAGATACTTCCAAGTTTGGAGTCGTTGATGCAAAAAAATTAAAATGCAAATGATTGAGCCGATTGCTTTGTGCCGGTTGCGGTGAACCATCCCATTGCAATCGGAAAGTACTGCGATTGGCCAACCCCACTTAACATTTTTTCAAAAATGAACTTTCATGCACTAGTTATGATCTGCCCTCCCCTCCCCGATATTACAGCTAACCTGTGGTCTGCATCCGGATTAGGTAGGAACTCGGCCACGAGCTATCACCCTTGGTGTTTATTTTTGAAATTTTTCTGCATGGACTTGGCCGATTAGTCCCCGGGACTACTGTGGCCGACTGCGGGACTGGAAAGTAAAGATGTGCTTTAACTAAATCATGTATAAGACAATCAAATGCAATCTCATGGATGCATGATAGCTTTTTTGATAAACTTTGAAATGGTAAAGATAAAATGGTACCATTCAACTGTAAAATGGGCACAATAGTTCGACATTCCAGGGACGCTCCGTTTCCACTCCTGAAGTGTCCACATGTTTGGTTCCCTTCGTGCAATCGATGGGATAATATGCATTATTCTTCAGAGCTCGGCTGATAACAAATGGACCTTCCCAAGTAGAGAACAATTTGTGTTGGCCCATCGACTTCTGAATTCGACGGAGCACCAAATCGCGCTCACGAAAATCGAGGGGGCAGATCTTCTGGTTGTGATAGTGATGCAGCTTTTTCTGGTATATTGCCGATCTGGACAGAGCTAGTAGGCATGCTTCTTCTTTCATATCTACGTCGTTCTCTCGAGCTTCCTTGGCTTCTTCCTCGGTGTATCAGGCATGGCAAGGTGAGTCAAACTCAATGTCAGAAGGAATGATTGCCTCTGAGCCATACACAAGGAAGAACGGAGTAAATCCAGTTGAACGGTTTGGTGTGGTGCGCAATCTAAACAACACGTCTGGAAGTTCATCAATCCATGCTCCGGGTGATCTCTCTAGTGGTTCAACTAGTCGACGCTTGATGCCTGATAATATGAGACCGTTAACTCTTTCTTCTTGGCCATTTGATTGCGGGTGGGCAACCGACACCACATCTAGCCGAATGCCATTGTCCGTGATAATACTATGCGGCGACCCATATTAGCTTGCAATGTCTGCTATGAATCTAACTGCAGTCGGACGGTCCAATTTCTTGATCGGCTGAGCTTCAATCCACTTGGTAGATTTGTCAACTGCGACCAAAATATGAGTCAGACCGCCTTTGGCCGGCCTGAATGGTCCAATCATATCCAGTGCCCAGACTGCAAACGACCAAGTTATTGGGATGGTCTTGAGTGTTGATGTCGGTCGGTGGTTGTTGGACTTGAATCGCTGGCAACCATTGCAATTATTCACCAGGTTCTCAGCTGCTGCTCTCGCAGTCAGCCAGTCAGCTGCGGCAGATGCTTGGTGACCACACTCGCCTTGATGGATGTCTCTCAGCAGCTCCAGCCCATTGTCTTATTCTACACAACATTGAAGGACTCCGGTTTCACTGCGGTGGATCATCTCGTTGTTGATGATGGTATACGTGCGAGATCGGCGTTGTATCTGTCGAGCTTCTACTTCATCCGGAGGCAAGGTACCGTCCACCAGGAAATCTCTGAATGGTTGTGCCCAAAATGGACCGGTTACTACGACTAGAATGGTCGCGAGTACTAGAACAAGCGCCTCTGCCTTTTGGGAACCGGATCCGGATACTTCTTGCATTGTGACTTCAATTCCCGAGCTGAGGACAGCAGCCCCTGGATCGCAGTCGGAAACCCCTGGTTTTGTTGGCTCTGATGAGGCTGCAGCCCCTAGTGCTGTCGATTGTGATTTCAGGTCAGACGTCTTGACAGTCTGTGACAACTTTCCTTTCTTCAAAATATCCAGGTCGGCCTCTCGGATGAAAATCGACTCTGACTCTAGAGAAGGCTTGATGGATGACTTCTTGATGTGCTCCAAGGATATGCCTGGCGGAATGGACTTTCTGGTAGACCCTATCTTGGTAGACCCTGGCGGAAGGGATTCAATTGTAGTTCGTGGTTCATATTTGATGCCACAGTGTGCAATATCAATAGCCCACTTTCCACTCTGCCAGATGCATCTCAACTGCCTATGATTTCTGCTAGCGGTGCCTAGCTGACCACTTTTATCGGATGGGCCTCGAAATATGGCTTGAATTTCTTGGCTGCCATGTATACTTCGTAGAACATCTTCTCATAGTGAGGGTAGTTCTACTTGGAGGTTGACTACACCTCACTGACATAGTACACTGGCCTCTGAACTTCTTGCACTTTATCCTTCTTAGTGCGCTCCACGACCATCACAATGTTGATCACTCGAGTGGTTGCCGCGATGTACAACATCATTGGTTCCTTCTAAATAGGTTCAGTCAGGACTGGTGTCGTGGAGAGCATACGCTTGAGCTCTTTGAAAGCCTCGTTCGCTTGCGGGGTCCAGGTGAACTTGTATATCTTCTTCATCAGCTGGTATAGAGGGATTGCTTTCTCTCCCAACCGACTGAGGAATCAGCTGAGTGATGCCAAGCACTCGGTGAATTTCTGCACTTTCTTGAGATTTCTAGGATGATCCATTCTGTCGATTCCTCTTTTAGAAACGAGAAACTCCAAGAGTTTGCCAGCTGGAACACCAAATACACACTTCTCTGGGTTGAGCTTGATCTTGTAAGTGCGCAAATTTGCAGATGTCTCTCTGAGATCTTCTAGCAATGTCATGCCTTGCACCGACTTGACTACTATATCGTCCACATACACATGGATGTTTTTGCCGAGCTAAGACTTCACACACCACTTCTTAGTATCGTGGTAGGTTGCACCACCATTTTTAGACCAAAAGGCATACTGATATAGTAATAAGCCCCGAAAGCTCTTATGAATGCAGTTTTTATTTGATCTTCAACAACTAGTTTGATCTGGTGATAGCCAGCTGTGGCATCCAGAAATGACAAAAGCTCACAGCCAGTCGTAGAGTCAATTACTTTATCTATACGGAGTAGAGCAAATGGATCTTTGGAGCACGCCTTGTTCAGGCAAGTGTAATCGATACACATGCGCCAAGTCCCATACTTCTTCATAACCAGAACTGGATTGCTAGACAGTACAGATATAATACTTCCATGATGAATCCTGCTGCGAGTAGCTTGGCGATCTCTTTGTCGATTGCTCGCCTCTTGTCTTCGGAAAAACATCGAAGAGTTTGCTTGACCGGCTTTGTGCCTGGCCGGATGTGAAGCTCGTGCTCGGCGAGTTCCCTCGGCACTCCAGGCATGTCTTGTTGATACCATGCAAAGATGTTCAGGTTCTCACGGAGGAACTCAACGAGCTTGCTTTCCTATTTGTTACTCAGTCCAGCTCCGACAACCACGAACTTGTTGGGGTCAGAGCAATCTAGAGAAATCTTCGTGATGTCCTTGTTGTCTTCATCTTCAGCTCACTTGGCACTGCCAACTAGGAGGGGTGCTTTGCTCTGAGATTGGGCCATGGCCATCACCTTGACGAGCTGGTGCTTCTCCTCGGTTGCGACGAGAGAGTCGGCCAAGTGGGAACCGGCAGAGGAGCATTCGAGGGATTTCTTGTAGTCGCCGCAGACGGTGATGATGTCGTTTGGCCCTGGGAGCTGCATCTTCAGGTGGGGTTGAAAAACATTGAGCATGAACTTGGCGATTGCATGCAATCCCAAAAGTATGTGGTATGGGCTTCTTAGATAGGCTCTCGGCGGAAATTTTTCTCTGTGCAAAAGATTACCTAAAGTCGAATGCGGCCCATATGAGTGCATGCTAGACCAGGAACAATGTCATGGAAGGTTGTCCGACTGGGCTGCAAATCTTGCTCGATGAGCCCTAGCTTGATCATGGTCTCTCTGTACAAGATGTTGATGGTACTTCCACCATCAATGAGTAATCGGGAGAATAAGCATGAGAACTTTGGCGATGTAACGAGTGCATCCACCACCAAAGCATAGATGCCAGGATTTGGCATAATGCTCAGATGGTCTTCCCTGTCCCATGTGATGGCCTTGTCCGACCAGTGCATGTACTGGGGAACCGGGGGCATGATGGCATTGACCTCTTGAGCTCGGGCCCTCTGACTTCCCTTGTCAGTTGACTCGCTGATGAAGATCATATAGCCACGTCCTGCCGTGGGGACTGGTTCTGAGCTTGTGGAGCACGGTTCAGAGGAGGATGAGGGGTTGGTGGTGGGAGTCCTTGATCCCTTGGGAAATGCGCTTCGTCCAGTTGCACTCTCGGGTGGTGTGCGTTGCAGGCTTGCCAGGTCCACTGTGCATCTTGCATGGTTGGTCGAGCATGTCCTCGAAAGTGTACTTGGGCCGAGCTGGCCACCGTGGTTTTTCACCGGGATTTATCCTCCGACTGCCGCCCGCAACCCCTTGTTCCTATTTTCCTTGCGCTGCAGCCACCTGCCGATTGGCATAATGAGCATCTGGTTGCTCACCCTACCTCTTTCCAGTGCCGAGTTGGCCACTGTACTAGTTGTTGTTTTTGTTGTTGTTGTTGTTGCGGTTGTTCTCACGTCACTCTCACCGTCTTAGCCCCTGGTGTGCTGGATCCGCCGATTGTGCTGCTTGCTGATCTTGAATGACGTTGTTTACCTCGAGCTTGATGGATCGGATCGCGGAATCGGAGATAGCAAACGAATTGGCGATCTTCAGGAGCTCGACCAAGGACGTGATATCTTTGCAGAGCAACTTGTGCTTCAGCATCGAGTCGTCCAAGCATCCATCTGTGAAGTACTGAATGGCCTGAATCTCATGGACCCCTTCGCAAGAATTTCTGAGCTTGATCCACCGAGCTAGATAGTCACAGAGGGGCTCATCTTTGCCTTGCACGCAGAGGGTGAGCTTCCGAGGTAGACCGGGCCACTCGTAGGTTCCAGTGAAGTTGCGCACAAATGCGTCCTCAAAATCGTGCCATCAGTTTATGCTATTGTTGGGAAAACTGTTCAGCCAAGACCGAGCTGATCCTTGAAGCATCAGGGGAGCATAGCAAACATCTACACGCCGATTGCCTCCGGTGATGTCGACTGCGGTCATGTAATTTGTCAGCCAGTCCTTGTGTTTGACTGTGCCGTTGTACTTGCGGGTGTCTCTGGGCATAGTGAATCCCTTGGGGAACTACTCAGCTCGGATGTGGTTGCCAAAACATCCCGATACGGCTGGTGCTCTATCCTCTGTCTGGTTTTCCTTCTCCAGCTGTTCAATGCGATGCCGAGCATCGTTTTCTCCGATCTAACGAGCCTCCAGCCGGTTGCTCATCACTACTTTTGCGGCGGGTGTCGATTACCTTGCCGGTTTTTCTCCACCGGTTCCTCTGCTCGGCTATTCATCACCGGCGGTTCTCTGTGACTCCGAGCTCGACTCTCATGACGAGAAGAGCCTTGCTACTTATGCTAACGATGGATAATCGGTTATTGGTTAGCATCCTGAGCCCCGCAAGCAGTCCTTCTTGATGCCTCCGGTCTGGGCGGTGGCTCAGTTGCCGCTTGTTGTTGCTTTGCAGCTGACAGAAGCTCGCGCATCCGGTGCATTTGTTGACGTAGCTCATCTCCTCCAGATCATCCAACTCTTGCGCAATCTGCTCAGCTACCCGTAGGTTCTTGTCTGGAGAACTATACGTCGGGCGCTAGACGAATGCAAATGTTGCCGGTTGCGTAGCCCGAGCTATTTCTCTATCGTCCTCTCGGCCTGCATCTCGGAGATACTCCAAAATCACTGGCTCGACTGCACGCGGCTGGACGTCGTGTGCGGCGTTGTACTCCCTAGTGATTGCTCCCAGGCGCCTTTCCTCTGCAATCACATGCTCGTCCTTCTTTGCCAAGACCAAGAGGCACTTCTCGAGATCGGCATGCTCCTGAGATGGGTCAACGTTGAGGTTGACGGGTGTGTACAGATGTGCGAGGATTCTTTGCCCTGAGCTACCTAGAAGCCGCTTGTCGGGAGAGGATCCATCGTGCCGGAGAAGACTCGCACCTCCCTGGGGTATGCGTCGGGGAGCTAATCGATGAAGATGCGGTGAATGCCAACAGGGAGAATGACGCAGGGCGGCAAGGGTTCTCCTATCCCAAACCGCGAGGCATTGTCGACGACGTAGTCGAAGAATCCGTGCCTAAAGACCAGGTGGGTGCCAACTGTCGTTGTTTAGTAACGACAGATGCCATGAGTATGGCTAAGAGAGGGGGAAAGATCCAAGGAGAGTGTCGATGGTGCCGGAAGAGGGGTTGGCCACATGCACGGTGAGACACCACAATGTACCCAGGTTCGGGGCTCTCCATAGAGATAACACCCCTACTCCTACCGAGCTATACTAATGTAATAACTCGAGCTACAATCAATACTCCTAGATCTGTTTCAAAGGAAGGAGAAGGAGGCCATTGGCTCTGCTCTCTCCGGCGGCTCTGCTAGTAGGTGGAATGGAGTAAATGAGGTCGCCCCCTCTCACGGGAGGGGTGCCCTGGGTTCTTATAGTATGAGCCCAGGGTACTAAGGTAATTTACACATGGAGGGGGCCCAGCTGTAAGCCTCAAGCATCGGGCTGGGGCCCAATGAATTCGATTCTCCGGCTGACCCGGGGTAGGCTTGTGGCTCGCCATGCTGCTAGCTTGTAGGTCTTGCGTACGGAACAGTGCAGCTAGGAGCTTGTTCTGGTCGGCCTGTCCGCGTGATCTGCGCGGGAGGGGACAACACATCCCTGACAGGTCGACGAATTGACTTAGCTTCTCTGCCATCCGGATCCTCCAGGATCGAGCATTTACGACCTTGTACCAGGTGCTCCGACCTGGGCCAAGGTCAACTCTTGGTGTTAGCTCGGAGCGGGCCGATTGCCCCTCGGGCGATTTCTCGGGGCAGGCCGGGTGTGCCTGGGCCGGTTGCTTACAGGTGATCGCTGATTGTTCTCTCCTGAGAAATCAACAACAAGCCTAGTTAGCTCGGACAAGGTGCCCTTGATGGTCCTTCTGAGCTTGCACCTTGTCTTGAAAGATTATTTCGCCTGGGTGACCCTACTCGGGGGTCATTCCCCCGACAGCAAGCCAGTTGGATGCACCCCCACTAGTTCCATTGGAGAGCTTACCTTAGCTCATATGTGCATCCGTTGCATGGAAATCCCCACTCCTCACATCATATCTATCATTTGGCTTACTCTCGCCTATGATTGTCCTCATTGACGTGAGCCTTTCATACCCTTTTTTTCTTCTTTCCCCATCATTTCTCTCTTTTCCATCCTAAGTGCCAACGTATCTTGCTCACGCTCATCCATTGCACCAGTGCTCAAAGTCGAAAGGGAGAGGATCAGTTCGACTTATACCGGACTAGTGGTCTGGGGATGAGTCAAAATAAGATCCCGAAGGACACCAAGTGTGAAGTTTTAGTAGATTGAGTTCTCAATTAAACTATATATTATATTTTTTATTATCTAAACCCATCTCCCACTTCTTGCACACAAACACCATTTGGAGACATTCGAGTGACGAACAGCGAGAGCTCTTGCACCTTTATGTTCACACTTTGCTAGTTTCAATACTAGATATAGACTCTTGCTTATTATTATCTTGACTTGAATTGAACATCTTACTTGCTTTACTTTGAAGTTCTTATATGTGTGTTAGCATGTCACCACAGAAATTATTTGTGTTATCATTTACCTACTCGAGGACGAGCAGGAATTAAGCTTGGGGATGTTGATACGTCCCAAACGTATCTATAATTTCTACTTGTTCCATGCACTTTTATGTGACATTGCTACATGTTTTGCTACACTTTTATATCATTTTACACATATTCGGACTAACCTACTAACTCAGTGCACCCAGTGCCAGTTTCTTTCTGCCGATGTCTGTAAGTTGCAGGTTTTTCCCCAATTTATAGAGATCCAAAAATTCCAGAAAAATAAGATAAAAAATCAGCAGTACGGAAGCTTCCGGAGCCCTGAAGGAGCGCCAGGGGGCTCCACCAGGCACCCAGTTGCCCTGGTTGGGCGGCCACCCCCCTGGTCGCGCCAGGTGGCCGCCTGGGCGCCCTGGCCCACCTCTGGCTCCCCCCTTCGGCCCATATTACCTCCTCATCCTGAAAACCCTCGAGGAGAACCCCGCATTGTGAATTTCCCCTCTGTTCTTCCGCCGTCACGCTTCCAAGATCGGGATCACTGAAAGACCCCTTCTCGGCACCCTGCCGGAGGGAGGATCGTCCTTCGGGAGCTTCTCCACCACCATGGACGCTTCCCGGATGTGCCTTGAGTAGTCCCCCTTAGACCATGGGTCCATGACTAGTAGCTATGTGATGTCTTCTCTCCAATCTTGTGCTTCAATTCTAAGTCCTTGTGAGCTGCCCTACATGATCAAGGCACCTATATAATTTTCCTGTTGCTGCTATGCTTTGTTTGCTGGGATCCGATGTTATGTTCAGATCGTGATGAGTTATATATTTGGCTTACCTTTTATATTTTATTCTTGAGTAATTCTTGCATGTTCTCCGTTACTTTTTATTGCTTTGGCCAAGTAGTAGATAGTAACTCCAAAAGGGGGCGTTTATGAATGATTGTGGGTTCATTCGCCCCGATGTCTAGCTTGAGTGACTAAAACATGAGACTAGGGGATGTGTTGTTGCCACCAGGGAGAAAACAACGGTGCTTGTAGCCGCGGTTGCAAGGATTGTTTACCTTACGCATAGATTGTTAATGCAGTTGTCTCTTGCTTTGAGTTTACACTTTGGGTGGGGCTCGCAACTTAATACCAGTGAGATGTTCTGGATAGATATCTCAAGGTGGATGATTAATGAGTAGATGCAGATGGATTTCGGTCTACTTGTCTTGGATTTCTTGTAGAATTATTACCTTGAGCCTCTTCCTTTCTTGTAGAATAATTAGCATTGAGGTGCGTCTATATTATTTCAATTGCCCAGCTATAATTTGTTCACCCAGCTTAGCTATTTTATCGTCTTTTGGGATAGAGACATCACTGGTGAACATCATGGGACCCCGGTCCATATTTCTACCACCGTTTACACCTCCTCTTTATTTTCTTTCTTTTACTTTCCGTTGTAATTATCACTATCATTATCCCCTTGCATTTAATCCTTTGTAAACAAAAGGCCGGAGAGATTGACAACCTCTCTGTACTCGTTGGGAGAAAAGTTACCTGTTGTGTGTGTAGGTCCACTTCAACTTGTCTCATATGGCAACTTAATCTATGGCGCCGTTGACACCTACTTACAGCATTCGGAGTCCTACTGGTTTGATAACCTTGGTATCTTCACCGCGGGAAATTACTGCTAGACTACATCCAAACCTTCCACTTGGGGTTGCCAACGAGGAGCACTACTTCAGTTCCATCAGTAGGTGAGCGTATATCCGTACTGTTTTGTCTGGGTATGTTGGGTGCACTTGATGGGTGACGGCGTCGCTGTCGACACTAAAGTCTCGAGTGATTTCCTTCATCTCACTTAGGTTTGCGAGTGGGAAGATTCTTCTGTCCGCCACCATGGCTACTTCTTTGAGCTCTTGCTTTTCTTCGAGGGTATCGGAGACTTGGTAAAAATCGCGGTCGTAGTAGTTTGACTTAAGGAAGCATCCACTGACTGTGATGACCCCTTCGGGTCCTAGCATCTTGAGCTTGAGATATGCATAGTGCGGGACATTCATAAATTGAGTGAATGCTGGTTGAATAAGTATGTCGTGATATTGAGATTGCCAGCCTACCACTTGGAATTCGAGAGTCTCCCTCCTGAAGTTATTCCCGCTCACGAAGACCACGTTGAGTTTGATTCTTCCCAGAGATGAGGTTGCCTTGCCTGGTACTATGCCGTAGATGGTTACATCTGAGATATTCTAGCCTGACCGCGGGATCAACATTTTCTGTAAGGTGTCGAAGAAGCTGATGTTTATATTCCTTATTTTGGCGTACTGCCCATGCTTTTGAGCCTCTTCCTTTCTTTTGTAGCATAGTTAGCATTGCATTGCGCTTATAATCCTGTCAATTGCCCATCTGTAATTTGTTACCTCGCATAGAAATTTTATCGTCTTTTTGGAGTGAGACATCACTAGTGAACATCACGGGACCCCGGTCCATATTCTCATCGCTGTTTACAAGCTTATTTGCTTTTCAGTATTTACTTTCAGTGTCTATCATTACCATTATCTCTTGTGTTTGATCCTTTGTAAACGACAATACCGAAGAGATTGACAACCTCTCTGAACTTCGCTGGGAGCAATGTTAATTGTGTTGTGTGCAGGTCCAGGTCAAGGAAGCAACGTTTGTCGTAAAAGGTGCCATTGTTTTCTTGCCACCTACTTATCATCGCCGGAGTCCTACGGGAGACAAACCCTATCCTTTACATAGGGGAATTTTTCTGCTATCCTACATCTCACCTTCCACTTGGGGTAACCAACGAAGGGTGAGAAGCCATTATCACTTCCACACCATCAAGCAAATTTCGGGCGCCGTTGCCGGGGACTCCGAGTGATAAGATAGGGGAGTTGCCCACTACCTTTTACCTTTACTTTTTAGTCTTGTTAGTTTACCTTTCTGT
Organism: Bromus sterilis; assembly: GCA_950022295.1. Taxonomy (NCBI): domain Eukaryota; kingdom Viridiplantae; phylum Streptophyta; class Magnoliopsida; order Poales; family Poaceae; genus Bromus; species Bromus sterilis. Next base: position 217,663,195 of record OX465600.1, read on the forward strand.
TTTTATCTTTGTGTCTTATATCAAAAATCACAAAAAAACTATTTATCATCCTAGTAGCTGTCATTATGTCTGGTCCTTTTGTCTTTCTTTAGACAAAAGTTCTCACCTTTAAACAGAAAGGTGGTGAAAGTTTATAAGATGCTTGTTATAGAATTAATGATTCTCAAAAAAGAGCCACCAAGAAGCAACCCACTACTATCCTGCTTAGAAATTTTTATGTTGGGATTACTCCTTGGAATAGGTTCATATTAGATACTGCTATTAGCGGGAATTTCCTAGAAGCCCCAATTTGGGAGTCCCTTAATGTTATTGAAAATCTTGTTGGAAATCTCCCTGTTGCTAGCATACAAGAAGATATAACTCTAGATCACATTATGAAAAAACTTGAAAAGATAGAGTTAGAAATACCAAGTATAACTAGGATAAATGAGTTGGATCACAAGATTCAAGGGAATTTGAATAGTCTTGATAGCTCCATGCTAAAAAATATTAAAACTTTGGAGACCATCAAATTCCATGATACGGATCCTTCTAGGATTCATAAGATTGAGGAAATCATTAATACTCTAGGAACCACCTTCTCCTCAATCAAACCCAAAAAGTTAGAGACTCCGGCAAGGAAGTAACCTAAGTTCAATTATATACCTAAGGTTCCCCGACCAAAAAATATACCACCCATTGCCAAGGAAGTTGAAACCGTGAAAACTTTGGAAGAAATACCTCTCGTTGATAAATTTAAAAATGAAACTTACATTGATTTTCCGCCTTTTGGTTTTCTCCCAAGTAGTATCTTTATTAGGACTTTATTTGAAAGACCTCTTAAGAATAGTTGTACAATTGAAGAGCGTTTTGATGATCTTGATGATGGATCGATTGATACGACTTGATCTTTTGCCTTATGCCTAGCTTAAAGGCGTAAAAGAAAGCGCTTGTTGGGAGGCAACCCAAGATGTTTTTACTTATGTTCTTAGTGGTCTTGATGATTGTTACTACTGTAGAAACATCATTGTATCTTTATTTCCAATCTTTGCGCCAAATTATAGCCTCATATGACAAGGGAAGTGAAAGTTGTGACATGCTGTCCAGAAAACAGATTCCGTCTTCGTGACGGGAAAAATCGGATCAAATCACCAGTTCATCTTTTTGAGCTTAATTTTTTACACAACGTGCTCTATACAATCACAGAACTTTCATATGTTCTGAGTTTTTTATTTGAGTTTTAGAAGTACCCCTAAAAAATTCTTTACTACCTGCTGTTCTGTTTTTCACAGATTCTGTCACGTTTTGTCTCTCCCAACTTTTGCAAACCTTAAGCTTGCTTTTTCTTTGCAAAAATCTTTTGGAAATCTTGAGAAATAGTAGATATTCAAGAATATCTTTATATCCAGTGGGGAAAAATTATTTATTAAGGGTACTAACCTCTCTAATCAACTTATGATGAGTTATATATGAAGGGAGTTTTCAAGTGTGCGATGGAAGATGATGAAAGAAGATTTGGGAGTGTCAAGCGCTCAAGCTTGGGGATGCCCCCATGCATCCCCAATAAATATTCAAGGAGACTCAAGCTTCTAAGCTTGGGGATGCCCCCGTGCATCCCCTTCTCCATCAACATTCAGCAGTTCGTCCTTCGCCTCACTATATTTTTATCACTTCATGCGTTATGTGCTATGCTTAGAGCGTCTCGCTCTTAGGTTTTATTTTTGGTTTTCTTCAGCTTTGCTTGTTGTTCATAACAAGTTATACCCCATCTTACTCTCTGTGGTAGAGAAACACGCTCCACTTTCAAAATCTAGAACACATCATAGGATTCTTCATGCCTATCTTCTTGCTGTTGTGTGTTCTTTATCTTTTCATAGCTACTGCCATGTTTAGTTTTAGTCTTAGTTTGTCTTTAGCAAGATCCTTGGATTTTGTTTAGTTTGTTGCTGGAACTCTCTTTAGTTTTCATCTTTATCTTGTTAAGAGAGTTGGTTGTCGCACTGAGTTGTGTCTTGTTTTGAGAGTAGGTAATTGAGGTTGCTATTTAATTTTACTAGTAACTTGCAATAGTTTTGAGGTATTGATGTGACTAATGTTTGAACTTTTGGTGTCAAGAGCTCTAGCCTATTAGTGATAGGTGTCGTATTTTGGGATATCCTTGTTTATTCTCAAAACCTAGAAAACTAGTTGAGAAATCTAGCTACTAGATGGATCGCTAATCTTTGGAGGGATCGAATATTAGAGTACACTCACGTACCATGAGTCGAGGATGCGCAAGGATAACCAAACCCCTATACACTCCTCCTCGGGGTACTTGTCTCTTTGTGAACCTCCTTATAAGATTGAGATTTATCGATAATAAGTGCATGAGTTCTTCGGACTAATGTAAGTATTGAAAGTTGACACTTCCACCTCCTCATATTTTCTAGCCTCTCCAATGTCGTGCATTACTTTCTTCTCATTCCGAGAGTTGGCGTCCACCTTTGCCGGTACATCCAAACCCTTGGCTTGATACGCTCTGTCATCATAAACCTCCTTATATCCTTCCACAAAACAGCCACCATACCTACCTATCAAGGCATTTCCATAGCCTTTCCGAGATATATTGCCATGCAACATCCACCTCTTCATGACTTGATCTTCATGTCATACATAATCCTGCTACACTGGCAGCGGCATACATTGCATACATCATGATAGCTACATCTTATTTATGATTTGAGTACCTTGTAAAGTGTGAAAGATCTTCTATACCCTCTTGTAACTTAGAGTGTTGCCATTCCAGAAACCCTCGGGAGAGACCCCGCATCGCGATTTTCACCTCTGTTCCGTCGCCGCTGCGATCCCGATATCGGGAGCACCAGAAGACCTCTTCCTGACACCCTAACAGAGCAAGGATTGACCTCTGGGATGTGCCGTGAGTAGTCCTCCTTGGACCATGGGTCCATGACCAGTAGCTATGTATCTCTTCTCTCCAATCTTGTGCTTCAATTCTTAGCCCTTGTGAGTTGCCCTACATAATAAGGCATCTTGGTAATTTTCATGTTGTTGCTATGTTAAATTTGCTGGGATCCGATGGATTATGAGATTATGTTCAGTTTGTGATGAGTTATATATTTTGTTCTCCTTTCATACTTTGTTCTTGAGTAATTCTTGCATGTTCTCCGTTGCTTCTTATTGGTTTGTCCATGTAGTAGATAGTAACTCCACGAGAGAGCGTTTATGCTTGATTCTGGGTTCATGCCACCGATGTCTAGTATGAGTGACAGAAATATGAGAACAGGGGATGTGTTTACCTTACGGTGAGAAAACAACGGTGCCTGTAACCACGGTTGCAAGGATTGTTTACCTTACGCAAAGTTTGTTAATGAAATAGTTTGTTGCTTTGGGTTTACACTTTGGGAGGGCTCAAAACTTAATCCAGCGAGATGTTCTTGATAGATATCTCAAGGTGGATGATTAGTGAGTAGATGCTGGTGGATAAACGGTCTACTTATCTTGGCGTACCGCCCATACTTTTGAGCCTCTAACTTTCTTGTGGCATAATTATCATTGCGTTGCGTTTATAATTCTGTCAACTGCTCAGCTGTAGTTTTGTAACACCCTCAGTGTCAAGCAACAATAATCACTTTTTATTAATGCCAAGTCACTGTGGTTAAGCTTGTGATGATCACTCTTGATCATAGCTCATTCAAATTCTAACCCAAATGAAAATTCCAAACATAAGTTGAAATTATAGTTGAACCAAAAATGATGAAACCAATTTTATTAAATGCATGAAAGTCATTAGGTCAAGTTACTATATCAGTGGGAATTTATTATAATATTTTAATATTTTAAACAAGTCAAACTAGTGGCAAAACAATCCATTTTAATCAATTATTTTTTATACAAAAATCAAATGATTTTATAAAAGGCCCAAACTTTTTGCAGCATCCTATTAAAGTATAACAGTGATATTGGTGCATGTTTCATCAATTACAAAAATCAAAACTGCCTCAACAAAATACAAAAGTGAAGCAAAGAGAATATAAAGAAACAAAAAAGGAAACACCTAAACTACGGTCAGGGGAAAGGCCCCTCCCTCCCCACTGTGGCCCAACCCAAACCCCCACCCCATCCCCTTCCTGTTCACGGGGATGCCGTGACAACCATCCACACCGGCCATTTCGCGTCGTGCCGCTGTGGCGCCCATTGGGCGGTCGCCGTCGACTATATCGGCGTCCCCGAGCCCCCAAGAACCCTAGATCGCCCCCTTTCTCTCCCCTTCCTCTCCCTCGCCATCTACGGCTCGGGATCGAGCTTGCCCCGACGGAGCCGTCACCGTCGACGTGCGCGGACGCGGCCACCGGCCACCCCAGGTCCAAACGTGGTGTCCAGGAGCACCGCCGGCCTCCTCCAGGTCACCTCCAGCCAGTAATCGAGCCGAGACGCCCCGTGGACCGCCGCCCCTCTTCTTCCTTGCCGCCGGCTGCCGTCGACCACCACTGCGATTCATCCTCTTCTACTCTCAATCGCGCCCATTGCCTACCTCGTCGTCTTCGATGTGAGCCTACGAGTCGAACGCTCCCATTTTCTCGCCGATTTGGCCTTTCCCGCACCGTTCCCGTCGGGTCTTGGCTCCGTCCGCCGCCGTGCGTGACCAGCCGCGTATGACCAGCCGCGTGCCTTGAACCCGGCCGCCTCCCCACGTGCGCGCGCCCATCCGCGTTGGCCGCCGCTTGCTCGCTATTGCCGTCGCCGCTGCGTGCGTCTGCTGCTGCTACTGGCTGCTACTGACTCAACTACCACTGCTAAGTATTGCCACTACTGTTGAAGGTGCATCCTTGGACAGCAACAAAACAATAGCCAAAAACATTTTAATGCGAATAAAAATAATATGATTAGAACGTACACTTATCAACCTCCTATTTACCCAACTGGGCCAACTTCATTTGAGGCAAGGATTAAATCCGGTAAAATTTACAAAAGGCAACTTTTTGTGAACGAAAAGAATGACATAAAGAAGTATTGTGGTCATAGCTACATTACAGTGGATGGTGGACAGTTTACAGGGATCTTTCATGCCACCTAAGGGCATGGCATGATTGTATTATTGGTGTAGAACAAATCGCCTATAGGAAGTATGCCCATTTGAACTATGGATGAATAGCAATTATCCAAAAAACTTGACATCTTTTAACAATTTCTGGAGTTAAATTTTGTAACACTTTTCCAATAATGATATCATCAAGCCTTTATTCCTAACAGGGATGAGTGTAACACTATCATGTAAATCACAAGAAAATGCTCAAGATTGATATAAGAAACAAAGCTATAGGATGAACAGAATATTGGCTATAACCATTTGAAAACAGCAAGTAATGCTTAATGAAGCAATTCTGAGATTTAGAAAATTTCTGCTAAGTCAGTAGTATTATCTTAACCACTTCATAAGCCCAAAACTTTGTGTTATTGATTTGTATTAATAATGCAAATGACATGGGCATGTTGTACACATAACCCAGATCAGATAATGTGTTTGGCCCATATTTGTTTGAGGCTTAATTAATTAGTTATTTAATTCTCAAAGGGGTTAAACAATAACATATTCTGAGACTTAGAAAATTTCAGAGCAATAAAAAGGGGTATATGACTTGTGGGACCCACCGGTCATTTTGACCAGTCAAAGGCTCCAGCCTTTGACAGGGTAGCCCCACATGTCTGGTTGACCAGTCAACTGGCACTATTCTGGATAATGTTGAATTGTTTAGTAAAAGAAATCCATAAATTCCTTTCAATTGATTTAAACTTTGAAATTAAATATCTTTTAAACCGTAACTCCGATGAAAATATTTCATACATGAAAGTTGGTCAGAAAAATACAATGAATAAGAATACGCTATCCGTTTATAAACCACTCCCCTCTAACTTACCGAACATGAGACTTTCCCCCTCCGGATCGTTTGTCCAATAATCACCAGGAGCCGGGTAAACATTCAGTTAAATTCTCGTTTCGTCTGCAACGCGTAGCACTGCGTTAGTTCACCCCTAGCTTAACGTATTTCCATGTCTTGTATTTGTATTGTTATTATTGTCATGTATTTATTGTTTCTCCCCCCCCCCCTTCTTCTTCGGTAGACTCCGATACTGCCGCCGACGACACCATCGAGTACGACTTCCAGGGAAGCAGTGCCCCTTCAACCCTCCCAGATATCACCTATCTATCTATATTTATCTATTGCACTAGGCATTGTTGTTTCTACGTTACATTCCTATTCAGTGCATAGCCTATGATTGTCGCCCCTTGATGTACCTTCCTTATCCTATGCCGCCTAGTATATAAATATAATATTCAGCAGTTAGCCCTACGCAATGTTAGTCAACTAGGTTTAGTAATCGGGTCACGATCACTCTGGGAAGTGAACGCGGAACAAAAACAATTTAAATTTGTGCAACATGTACGGTACAGAGAAGAAGCCCAAGGGAACCTACAACGGCGAGACTCTGTTGAGTCGCTTCAAGTTTGATATACGAGTGGATGGACACGTATTTCACTCTCGTCGCCGGCTCGGTAGCATAGCATCACCGGGGTGATATGAGGATATTCCCCTTTAGTTCATTCCCGCTGATGTCTCTGTCGAACCACTTCAAGTGTACCATCGAGGGTGAATCCTGATTTCACTTGATGGTAGGCACCTGAATCAACTTGTGTCCTTAAAGGTAAGTAGTCGGGTGACCCAATGGTGCCCGCGAGAGGTATTGTATCGGGACGACACGACAGGCGGATACCATCGTGGTCCTGGTCCTTTCTCTTTGGCCGTGATATACCAAACCACGAAAGTCGAGCTCCTCTAGGAGCACACATGAGACAAGGTAAGGAGACGGTTCACCTTGTTGGTAACCGTGTGCTTTGACAGGACGATAGGGCAGGCCCCGATTCACTGGTGGCCTGACTGCTGTTCGTTGTCTGTTGTGTGTATTAGTCGGGCAACGATAACGGTTGTCCGCGAGATAATAAATGACTAATGGTTGGGTGGATCACTTGAGAGACCCCAAAGGCATGTACGCACTACCTTCACGTGGGATAAGGAGTTATGGGCTCCCCTGTGTCGTAGTCTCGTTTGAGAACTCTCCAGACGTCAGCAGTACCGCGGCCTGTGCCGGGAAGTGGTGTGTCTTCTTTGCTCGAGCGGTGATATTTTCATTTGCTTCACCGGCCAGCCACACACCGTGCAGCAGTACGTCAGTGTTAGGGTCCAAAGCCCTGCTTACTTAGGATTTAGACCGACGGGTGGCCTCTTTGCTGAGCCTAGGATGGGTTGCGGCGTGTCGGATAGCCTCGGTGGGGCATTCCTTAACAAGGTGTACGCCACCCTGGAGATCCGAGCGTGCAGGCTTAACAATAGTGCACCCCTATGGGGAGTTTAATCTATTCGAATAGTCGTGTCCACGGTAACAGGACACTTTATACTGAAGACAGATCCTACTACTAGAAACTACTACATTACTAAACTATTGGTTTTGGGTTTTCTTCCTCGCAGGGAAGTCAAGAAAGTGATCTCAGAGGCATTGATAATTATTACAACTTACCATTATATAATGCTGCAGCAAATTCTGCTGCATTGTTACTTTATGCTTTATGTATAACTGTTGGCTATCCTCTTCTTGTGATGCAAGAATTGTCGGAAGATGCTAGTCTTCCATAGGACTAGCATATTCCCCCTTACCCTGGTATTTCTGCCTTGTAGTCCACTATACAGCCTCCCCTTCCATATTGATACAAATTCATAAATTCTTAGTAGCATGGGTTTAAGTCTCGCTGAGTATGCCAGATAGTCACCCTTGTTTTATTTTCCCCCTTTGTTTTATATACTCGGTTGCCGCGATCAGACGTTGGAGCCTTGGAGTCCAGGAGCAGGAGATACCCAGTGGAGAACACCACAACATGAAGATCCCCGACGACCAGGAGTAGTTCGGAGGTTCCCAGGCAGGAAGCCTCGCCTTTTCGATCGAGTGTTGATTTTGTGCTAGCCTTCTTAAGGCAACCTTGTATTTCTTTTGTTTGTACTCAGATACTATTGCTTCCACTAACTTTCTGCTCTCGAGTTATTGTATTCGAGCCCTTGTGGCCCCTGGCTTGTATTATACAGCTTGTATTATTTTATTATTAGAGTTGTGTTGTGATATCCTACCGTGAGTCCCTGATCTCGATCGTGTACCTTGTGTGTATGATTACTGTACATGATCGTAAATCGGGGGCGTCACAAGTTTGTATTAGTGCCGACTGCCTGTAGTACACCCCCTGAACTCCTTGGTCGAAGTTGTGTCTAGACAAAACAACTATTTTTCTAACTTGCTGTGTGGCTTACGAGCCCACATCGACACCACCCAGTTGTGATATCTATGGTATTAGGATCTTTTTCTCCGCACCCTTACTCTGGGACTCTGCTCTCTCTTCCTTTCGGGTTAAAGAGTTCACTAACTCTAACTCTAGGTTCTCGTGACTACTTCCTCCACGAGAGCCCCACATTGCAGATGATCACCAGATTCACCAGAAGATTTCGAATATACTCTCAAATATATTCCCGAGACCCTTATGCCCACTGCTTTACAATTCCCTGCCACCGATAAGTCTGTGTGGATAATTGCATGCACCTTCCGTTCATCCTTTCAATCCCAGATACTCGTGTGTTGATAGGGTGCCCTGGAATACTCTCCATTGTGTCGGGAATCCTTTTGCCTACTGCCATGCAGTTGATCCGTGTAAATTCATTCTTCCAGCTTAGACGTCATTCCATACATGAGCTGGTTCTCGGTATATCAAACCTTGATTGATTGACCACCTGGTTCTACTCTACTTATCCATCCTTGATCAGAGCGTCTGTTTCTGACCCTTCGTCTTGGAGATCAAATTCCTTTAAACTTAAGAGTCGAATTATTCAGATGTTGTTATCATCCGTTGCCATTGCATTATTCTTCTTCTGGTTGAGTACCGATACTCATACCGATTCCTTGTGGTCCACCGGATCCTTCGGTGGATTATTATTTGACTGATCTTGCATATTCTAAAACCCTTGAGTTCTTCCCTTGATATGAACTGACTTTGGTGAGTCATATCCTCTACTTTGACCTCGATACTCTACTTTTGAAGTTGTATCCCTTAATTTTGTTGTTTTTTTTATAGATTCGTAAAATGTCCCAATGGGTTGCATCTATGCTTCAGCCATCTATGTGAACCCAGAAACTTCCGTGGATCACACTGCTGGTGTGACGCCAGATAAAATTCCAACACAGCAATTTGATCGAAATCGAGGAGTGAATGAAAGGTATTGCATTGAAGAAGTGGGAGTCGACCCTGAACCTTCGTGTTCGTGCCCATTGATATTATGAAAAACTTATCATGAGAGCTTCTTGTAAATGTAATTATCCCCTTGGTATAAATTCTTCTGCACCTATGATATTCCATTCTCCATTCGATTGTTACCTCCTGGTATCTCGAGGATATCATACCTTTTCACTACATCTAATTTTGATGAAGAAATACCTTTGCCTGTCATAACCACTCCATGGGTTTTGGGTTGTCGTCAACCAAGAACACCGAATACCATTTTCTTCACCATTCCTTTCTCTTGATGTCGTCGTTGTTCGATTGTATTTTCTTGAAACCTTTCGACATAATGTGTCGTGGTCATAATCGGAATCTTGGCTTCTTCCAAGTGTTAATTGAATTCATGGAGAGAAACACCATCCTTGCCCCCTCGATAATTTGGGTTGTCCTCGATAACATCATTGCCCTTCCTTGGGACGGATATAGACCTAGTACTGGTGTATAATCACCTTTTTCCTATCCATTGGTCTGTTTAATTTGATAATCACATTTTGCTTTCCATTGATCTATTTAACCTTTCTTTTGGTATGACTTGTCTAAGCAATGATGTTTCCCTGATTATGTAAACACCTCGGTGTACCCCTCTGTCAGTATTACCTGTTACTATTGTTGATAACCTTTCGGTTACCACCGATGGACAAGAACCTTGCCTATTGGCGCGCCTCGTCTTAACGAGCAGGAAAAAGGCCCTCATTGTCCCTCGCCCTTGGTACCGACATTGTTGCCGACATATCTGGCAAGTTGTTCTCTGACAAACCTTGCATGGTGGTCGCATACTATGTCACCACCCCTCCTACTCATAATCCGCACTATGCCATAGTTCCGCACGAACGAAACCTGACTCTCCTTTACCTTCCTGTTTCCGAGGTTATTCCCTGCGGTTGACATCGAATGCGGTTCAAGAGTCACCTACCTTCTGATATAAATCCCGGTATCCGACGTCATGTTTATGCTCGATGACATGGACCCGTTTTCATCATCCGTCATCGACATCGAATGATTGCCTATCCGCTTGAAACTTCTCATGCCTCCTTTTGTTTCTCTCGATGTATTCCCCTGAGTTTAAACTCGGAAGATACTTTGTACCCCATGCCCTTGGACAACCTTGGTTGATTAACCTGTAGAGAGAATTCCTTCTATGACACCACTCTTAAATTTGATGCCTTATGTGACACTCCCAAATTTTTTACTTCCTTTTATGGCCACTTGTGTAAAATTTATGCCTCACATGACACTTTAGTGTATTTTTAAAACTAACGATTACATACAAAGTCACTTTTGCCCCTGATGCAATGTGTGACAAAAAATACAGAAATATTGTTGTACTATAAAATATGGAGCCGTGCATATAGATTCATAATAACTGAAATGCTAATTCAAGAAAGTTCAAAAAATACATGGAATATGGCATCAAAATACAAGGGAGGTTCTAGCGATTATTAGAATTTTTTCAATTAGCGTTTTAGTTATTATGAATTACATGCGCGATTTCATATTACAATATTTCTTGTATTTTTGTCACACATTGCACCAGGGGCAAAAATGACTTTGTATGTGAAAAGTTGACATCATTAGCTCTAAAAATACACTAGAGTGTCATGTGAGGCATAAATTTTATACAAGTGGTCATAGAAGGAAGCAAAAAGGTTAGAGTGTCACATAAGGCATCATGTTTTAGGAGTAGTGTCATAGAAGGAATTCTCTCAACCTTGTACCGATCCGACCCCCTTAAGTTTGACCTCCTACCCTTTCCGTCAGCATGATGAAGCCTCGAAGGAAGGATGCCAACTCGCCGAGACGCACCGATGCAGAGGAGTGAAGACATCAATGCAAAGGATTAACATATTCGAGAAGGGCAGCAAGAACCAGAAGATTTGTTAGAATACGAAACCGAAACTTTAACCCTTACACTTGTTGGACAACGGGGCAGAACACAATAATTTTTCATGACCTACGCGTCCCGAACCAAAGACCTATGCTATGGCGATGCAAGTAATGGAGGGAATTGGTCACATACCAGTATGTAGTCCGTTAAGAGGGAAACGTTCCCGCGTGAACGTGGTTGATGTAATCGTTCCAGCAATCCCCGATGCCGCGCAGATCCACGATGACTCCTGAGGCCACCCGGTCCTTGAAGACCAATGACGGGATTACGTCCCCGTCAGAACATTGTCGGTGAAGACGTCGCGACACGGCCTCAACGATGAACGAGCACCACAAGTGTAGCGCCTCGCGGGATTACACGCATACGGTGTACCCGACGTTCCCTCCGGGCTCCGAACCAAAAGAGCAGCGGAAAGAAGATGGATTCGGATCCCGATTCCAGCAGCACGACGACGTGCGTATGGTGGAGAAAGAGAGAGAAGAGAGATCTGAGAAACTTGTCTCAAATAGAAATTGTGTTAAGAAAAAAGGCACCCCACCCCTCCTTATATAGGCCAAGGAGGGGTGCCACCCTCCCTCCCCTTCCCATGTGGAATTAAACCCTAGGGAGGGGGGGTTTGGTGCGGCTAGGGGAGGTGGGCTCCCTCCCTTGGCGCCTTGGCCCAAGGGGGAGCTCCCTCCTTCCCCTAATGGGCCTCTTTAGGCCCATATGCCTTTTAATTCATTTTTAATTATATTTAATCATATTTTAATATTTAATTCTGTTAATTAAATAATAAAAAAAATTTAAACATTATTAAACATTATTTTGAACCTTTAAAAATATCCATAACAACTTCCGGCACCTCCTGGAACAATTCCGGCGTTCTCTCTTATTTCACCGATGATCCCGAATCAATCCTTATTGAGTCGAATACCCTTAAGCGTGACACCCTACGGTTTGGGAAACATCAGATATGATCAGACACTCTCTGACCAATGACCATCATGTGGGATCTGGTTACAATCCTTGATGAGCCCCTGCGCTTCCATCGAATTAACTTCATCGTTTGAACCGTTAACGTTGAGTCCTGATCCCTTTGTCATACGGTAGTTTCTTTGTCCGAGGTTTGATCGTCGATATCCAATATACCTAGTTCATTCTCGTTACCGACAAACATGTTTACTCGTTCCCTTGATATTACAACCCCGTGACCTAGTCACATGATTGCGCAATCTTTATGATGTAATATCATCGAGTGGTCCCAGAGTACCTACCCGTCACTCGGATGGACAAATCTCGTTTTGATCTATTTGCATACTCATCAACATATCTACTTCGGAATACCCAAGTTACACCTTTATGGTTACCATGTTTCAGTGTAATGGTTAATCCACTCAAAGCATCCTGGTAGATAGCAATTATGTATGATCATCACAGTCTTAAGGATCGGGTCACTACGTTTATAGTTATCGCAATGTTGAACTATGTGACTGGATCACATTGCAACACTTATGGTGGGTGTGTGTTCATCATGTCATTCTCCCAATGACATGACCCCATTGTCAATAGACTGTTCACATCTCATGATTAGGAAACCTTGATCATCAATTGCCCAATGGACTAGTTTACTAGAGTTAACTAGGGACCTGGTTGTTTGTATACCACACGTGTATTAATGTTTCCACTTAATACAATTATAGCACAGTATAAAACTTATTATGAACTAATGTAATACGCCAATAAACATATTTTATTTTCCTCTAGGGCACATTCCCAACAGTCTCCCACTTGCACTAGAGTACAAATAATCTAGTTGCATTTTTCTGTGGATCATAACTCCATATCATGTATATGGTTATAGATCATGCTTTCTTGTGAAAAAGGTTGTATCCACGGTCTGGGTACCATTCATATCCGTATGTCTTTTGAAAATCATTAATGTCACCTAGTTTGAAATTACTTCATTATCCATTATAATGATGAGGTATATATATATATATATATTCAGCGGTAGAGTGAGACTTTGTTTGTTTGTGTTTCAGCAATGACATCCGGTGGGTCACGCGGACTTTCCCATAGTCATGCACACCGAAACTCACTCAATCAGAAATCAAACTTCTTAAGCTAGAATATAACTCTTGCCACTTCTAAAGTAGCCATATCATTGCAGATTTAATCCTTAGTGCATTGTATGCAACTTTGATGTCTAACCATGTTTCTTTCAACTTAGGCATTTATTAGTATGATATCTCAATTTTCCAGGTTAGTGTCAGAACTTGAAGCAGCATAACATTTATGGTCAAGTTCACTATCCTTTACAAATTAGAGATACATCCTCAGTTCTCCCCAAATACTGAAGGATAAACTTAACTCTTTGTTCAATGATTTACACATAAATCATATCACAACATGTTCTTCTTACTAAGAACTTGGGTCACATTACGTCGAGTACAAAACTTTGGTTTTTATATGAAAGAACCTATGACAGAGGCATAGAGGATGTAGCACATCCATTTCTTTTATTTAACCATCATTTAACCATTGTTCTTGTACTGAGATTAACTCGATACTTCTTTTAGATATACAAGTAAGAACTACCTTCTTGACTTGTCCCATTCTGAACTTCTTCAGAATCTTATCTAGGAAAGTATTCCGACTCAATGATATTAAATGCATTAATATATCTTAATAGATTTTCAATGCTTAACTTCATTCATGAAATATTTTCAATAATCATTAATACCAACTACATCATTCACCGTATGTTATATATGAGAATGTTGTCACGCTCCCACTCAAATATGTCAGCCACATATAAGACTAGGATAACATCCACATAGCTCCCACTCAAATATGTCACCCACATATTAAGTTCAGGATAATACTCCCATAGCTCCCACTCAAAATATGTCGTCCACATATTAGGTTTAGGATACTATTCAGCTCCCACTCAGTTTCATGCAAATGCATGTTTCCTCGATATTTTGTCTAAGTCCAAAATCCTTTGATCATCCATCAAATCGAGAATTCCGGTTCCGAGACACTAGCATCCATATGTTTTCCAAAACCTTCTCGTTGTACCAATTACAACCCTTCTTCAAATGCAGGATTTGAGGAAATCACGGTATTGATAACAATTTGGATCAATCGTAGTGATAATCCTATTGACTCAAGCATCGCTACTATTGTAGTCAACCTTTTGAATTTGTCAGAAACATCCTTCATGACAAATCGATTTTGATGTCTTCCTTTGATGTTCACATTTATTCCTTATAACCTTGAAGTTATTGAGAATATCAAGTAACCTCTTTACTCGATAAGATTCATGTAATCTTAAATGTAACTCAATATAGGATTCCATGACTCATTGCCATTTCTCGTACTTAGGTCCACCATCGCTTCTTCGTAGTTCGTAGGTATGTCTTGTTCCATTAACTTGACAAGTGAATCATGAATATGACTTTGCACAAGGGCAAATATGTATTCTTGAATCCTACTTTGTTCAGTAAAAGTTTCAACCGAAAAACACCATGATCATTATCATCATTTTCTCCTCTAATTGCAGAGCTTTGGTTTCGGAACACATTCCGTTGCGCTACTTTGACATCTGGAGGCAAGGTCAATTACCTTGTTTGAACTTTCACTTTATTCCATTAACACATTCATCAAGAACACTTCTTGACAAACATCAAACTTAGCAACACAAGTTTTTCTCTTTGGTCCTAGTTGCGGAAGATGCATCCATAGTTGACTAAGGATACACTACAAAGATAATTTACCACATAAATTATTTTCCTAGAAACCATGACACACCATAACTTATATAGTGTTGGTTTCCACGAACTCAGATGGTTCCCTATACTGAAGTGAGTGTTTGCTTATTAAGTTAATAACTCTAAACAATAATAACGTAACTCGGTAAGATATAACTTATACCATACACTATCCAATAGAGTATGATTATAATGTTCAGGCACATCAACAATATTGAAGTGTTCCAAGCATTGTAATTTGTGGAACAACTTTCACACAAGTCCGTAAGCCGAAGGCTAACTCAAAACATTTGTCTCTTTTATCAAATCGTAGAGACTTGTTTTTCTCGTTAATTTAGTACCCGTCTTCATTCTGAAATCCCTTTGATCACATCAAACTATCCCAGACTCATGTTTCATTAGTGAATACACATATTCATCTAAGTCCACATCTGAAGTTTACGAAATAATGAAATTCACTACATGCTGAAATATCATACATCACTATGTATGATATGCAACAGTCATCGCAAACTCTGTTTTAGCAGAATGCGAGGTTTCAGTCATCTCAACTAAAGAGGCATGGTTTGCATGTGTCAAGAGATCAAGTATCTCAAGACTTCATCAAACAAATCATGACTTAAACGGTAGTGTCATTACCAAGTTTGGATAATTCTTGGCATTACAATATTTCTTATAAATGATCAAACTACTACCATCAATATAAGAGTAACTAATTCACAACCGTAATATGATCATAAAAGATATCATTCATAAAAGGAGAACAACTGACTTGTTTCTCACTAATATGAATAATTGTCTTCGCGAGATGCAAGACACACTAATAAGGTTCACACTCAAACGATCATAAATTTATTCATATACTAATCAAATGATAGATGTAGAGGGAGAGTGTTGTCGACCATCAACTATCTTGATTACCGTCAGCACACATTGTCACCTCATCCCTTCCAAGCCACTCTTTAAGCAGTGAGTTCAAGCATCGAATACTTAATCAACCACAATCAGTTTTTTGTGGGGAAAGACATTTATAACCCGTGTATCAAATATACTTTCTTCGTCAATGACTATTCCTGCATTGGTTCTACCTTTAAAGTTCACAACTTTAACCATGACATCATGACAGGTGAACGATTCTCCTTCATGACATAGTCTAGACGCGGTCTTTGTAGCTGGGAGGAAAGCGAATCCAACTCCCCAGTTATCGCAAAGTAACCAGTCATTCTGTAGTCCAAGTTGTACACAAGGTGTTCATGTATCTTATACATTTTCCAAGTAACTTTCTCAACGGGTTGTTTCTTCCACCATGGTTGAAAGAAACCCCGTCCATATACTCATATTCCATTAATCTGATTTGTGACTTAGTGCTTTTAAGATCACCTAGCACGTCATACGTGTTGGTGTCTTAATCATGCATTCACAATTCAGATTCCATAAAATGAAGTATGGTGTATCGGACAGTCATTGAATAAGAGACGATGAATACAATACTCATCATCATCTTCCTCAATTATGGAGTTATCCGGTGTATCTCTTGCAGTTCTCGTATTATGTTTTAACAAGTCATTAGTAATGAGTATGTCTCTAACGGTGTTGGTACACATCAATGAAGTAAGACCCATTTTCCTTAAGTTCTACATCACACTAAAGAGCCATGGTTATGACATTATCTACAATGATATTTTCTAAGACATGAAGATTAAGTTCATAATAGGACTTTATGTTTTAAACAATTCTAGAACTCCCACTTAGACAAACATCCCTCACAGTTTATTCTAAGTGATTACACAATCCTTGAGAACTATACCTCCCCCGTGTGACACGACCATCAGTATATTCTCAAGGTAGGCCATCATGCCAATCACATCATCCATGTGACTCATGCTCGATCTTTCGATCACTGTGTCCCGAGGCCATATCTACATATGCCAGGCTCGCCACAATAACCTTAGTGATTATATTCCGCGTATGCAAGGCCATGTTTCTGGACATGCTAGGCTTGCTCCACCCATCTCATTTGAATGCTAATATGTTTGACACCCGTGTGACACGCGATGCGTCTATAATGGAGATCTTTCTAGATGGTGCTTCACTAAGGAAGGACACTTTGTTGGATTAGTGAGGGATAATCCTATAATTCTACCGTCGTATATCCAATACAAGCAAAACATGATGCTATAGTATAAATCATACTAACTATGATGCCCCCTGCAAATTAAAGTTTAGATGCCTCTACTTTATCTTTTGAAAGTTTTACGTGGCTGATAGGGATTTCGAGATAGAACCTTTTCTATGCCTACGAACATAAAACCACAACACCAATCCCGCAATTGTCTCTATTACACCCCTGTCGAGGCTCTCCGTTGCAAACGTCTTCGCATCGCTAATGTTAGAGAGACAGACACCCACCAGCCACTTATATGGTACAAGCCATATGTCAAGCGTGGAACCAGTCCCGCGTAAACGCGTAAGGTCGGTCGGAGCCGCTTCATCAGGACATTGCCGCAATGCTAAATGAGTACACGTGAGAGGGTAACAATTGGAGAATTGATGCCCACATACTAGATGTGTTCTATCCGTACAATAAATCTACGCATAGCCTTGCTCTGATACCATTGTTGGAGAACGGGGCAGAAAACAATAATTTTTCATGACCTACGCGACCCAAACCCAAGACCTATGCTATGGGGATGCAAGTAACGGAGGGAATTGGTCACATACCAATATGTATTCCGTTATGCGGGAAACATTCCCGCGTGAACGTGGTTGATGTAGTCGTACCGGCAATCCCTGATGTCGTGCAGATCCACGATGACTCCTGAGGCCACCTGGTCCTTGAAGACCGATGACGGGATTACGTCCCCGTCGGAACTTTGTCGGTGAAGAAGTCACGACACGGCCTCAACGATGAAGGAGCACTACAAGTGTAGCGCCTCGCGGGATTACACGCATACGGTGTACCCGACGTTCCCTCCGGGCTCCGAACCAGAAGAGCAGCGGAAAGAAGATGGATTCGGATCCCGATTCCAGCAGCACGACGACGTGCGTATGGTGGAGAAACCCCATCCAAGTGTAGACTCCAAACAAGGGGAGTCCACTCGAGGAGGGAGAAAGAGAGAGAAGAGAGATCTGAGAAACTTGTCTCAAATCAAAATTGTGTTAAGAAAAAGGCACCCCCACCCCTCCTTATATAGGCCAAGGAGGGGTGCCACCCTCCCTCCCCTTCCCATGTGGGACTAAACCCTAGGGAGGGGGGGGTTTGGTGTGGCTAGGGGAGGTGGGCTCTCTCCCTTGGCGCCTTGGCCCAAGGGGGAGCTCCCTCCTTCCCCTAATGTGCCTCTTTAGGCCCATATGCCTTTTAATTCATTTTTAATTATATTTAATCATATTTTCATATTTAATTCTGTTAATTAAATAATAAAACATATTTAAACATTATTAAACATTATTTTTAACCTTTCAAAATATCCAGAACAACTTCCGGCACCTCCCGGAACAATTCCGGTGTTCTCTCTTATTTCACAGATAACCCCGAATCAATCCTTATTGCGTCGAATACCCTTAAGCATGACACCCTACGGTTTGGGAAACAGCAGACATGATTAGACACTCTCTGACCGAGGACCATCATGTGGGATCTGGTTACAATCCTTGATGAGCCCCTGCGCTTCCATCGAATTAACTTCATCGTTTGAACCGTTAACGTTGAGTCCTCATCCCTTTGTCATACGGTACTTTGTTTGTCCGAGGTTTGATCATCGGTATCCAATATACCTAGTTCATTCTCGTTACCGACAAACATGTTTACTCGTTCTCGTGATATTACAACCCCGTGACCTAGTCACATGATTGTGCAATCTTTATGATGTAATATCACCGAGTGGGCCCAGAGTACCTATCCGTCACTCGGATGGACAAATATCGTTTTGATCTATTTGCATACTCATCAACATATCTACTTCGGAATACCCAAGATAAACCTTTATGGTTACCATGTTTCAGTGTAACGGTTAATGCACTCAAAGCATCCTGGTAGATAGCAATTATGTATGATCATCATGGTCTTAAGGATCGGGTCACTACGTTTATAGTTATCGCAATGTTGAACTATGGGACTGGATCACATTGCAACACTTCTGGTGGGTGTGTGTCCATCATGTCATTCTCCCAATGACATGACCCCATTTTCAATAGACTGTTCACATCTCATGATCAGGAAACCTTGATCATCAATTTCCCAACGGACTAGTTTACTAGAGTTAACTAGGGACCTGGTTGTTTGTATACCACACGTGTATTAATGTTTCCGCTTAATACAGTTATAGCACAGTATAAACTTATTATGAACTAATGGAATACGCCAATAAACATATTTTATTTGCCTCTAGGGCACATTCCCAACAACACTACCTTCTAATTCTCGGGATGAGAATTCTTTGTAGTGGGGCAGATTTGTAACACCCTAAGTGTCAAGCAACCGTAATAACTTTGATTAATGCCAAGTCACTCTGGTTAAGCTTGTGATGATCACTCTTGATCATAGCTCATTCAAATTCCAACCCAAATGAAAATTCCAAACATAATTTGAAATTATAGTTGAACCAAAAATGATGAAACCAATTTTATTAAATGCCTAAAAGTCATTAGGTCAAGTTACTATATCAGTGGGAATTTATTATAATATTTTAAACAAGTCAAACAAGGGGCAAAACAATCCATTTCAATCAATTATTGTTTATATAAAATTCACATGATTTTATAAAGGCCCAAACTTTTTGCAGCATCCTATTAAAGTGTAACAGTGATACTGGTGCAAGTTTCATCAATTACAAAAATCAAAGCTGCCTAAAGAAATTACAAACAGTAAAGCAAAGAGAAAAGAAACAAAAAAGGAAACACCTAAACTACGCTCAGGGGCAAGGCCCCTCCCCTCCCCACTGTGGCCCAGCCCAAACCACCACCCCATCCCCTTCCTTTTCACGGGGACGTCGTGGCAGCCATCCACATCGGCCAGGCCGTGCCATGCCGCCATGGCGCCCATCGGGAGGTCGCCAGCGACTATATCAGCGCCACCGAGCCCCCTGGAACCCTAGATCGCCCCCTTTCCCTCCCCTGCCTCTCCCTCGCCATCTACTGCTCGGGATCGATCTTGCCCCGACAAAGCCGTCGTCATTGACGTGCGCGAACGCGGCCACCGGCCACCCCAGGTCCAAATGTGTTGTCCAGGAGCACCGCCGGGCTCCTGCAGGTCACCTCCAGCTAGTAATCGAGCCGAGAAGCCCCATGGACTGCCGCCCCTCTTCTTCCTCGCCGCCGGCCGTCGTCGACCACCACTGCGATTCATTTTCTTCCACTCTCCATCGCCCACATTGCCTACCTCGTCGTATTCGCGGCAAGGCTACGAGTCGAACGCTCCCATTTTCTCGCCGATTTGGCCTTTCCCGCGTTGTTCCCATCGGGCCCTGAGCCCGGCCGCCTCCCCACGTGCGCGCGCCCACCCGCGCTGGCCGTCGCTCACCCGCTGTTGCCGCCGCCGCCGCGTGCGTCCTCTGCTTCTACTTGCTGCTCCTGAATCAACTACCACTTCTAAGTATTGCCATTGCTGTTGAAGGTGCACCCTTGGACAACAACAGAACAATAGCCAAACGCATTTTTATGCGAATAAAAATAATATGATTAGAAAGTACACTTTTCAACCTCCTATTTACCCAACTGGACCAACTTCATTTGAGGCAAGGATTATATCCTGTAAAATTCACAAATGGCAACTTTCTGTTAGCGAAAAGAATGACATAAAGCAGTATTGTGGTCATAGCTACATTACAGTGGATGTTGGGCAATTTACAAGGATCTTTCATGTCACCGAAGGTCATGGCATGATTGTTCTTTTGCTGTAGAACAAATCCCCTATAGGAAGTATGACCATTTGAACTATGGATAAATAGCAATTATCCAGTAAACTTGACATCTTTTAACAATTTCTGGAGTTAACATTTTGTAACACTTTTTCAATAATGATATCATCAAGCCTTTAATCCTAACAGGGATTAGTGTAACACTATCATGTAAATCACAAGAAAATGCTCAAGATTGATATAAGAAACAAAGTTATAGGATGAACTGAATGTTAGCTATAACCATTTGAAAACAGCAAGTAATGCTTAATGAATTCTCGGACTTAGAAAATTTCTGCTAAGTCAGTAGTATTATCTTAACCACTTCATAACCCCAAAACTTTGTGTTGTTGATTTGTATTAATAATGAAAATGACATGGGCATGTTGAACACATAACCCAGAAAAGATAATGTGTGTGGCACATATTTGTTTGACGATTAATTAATTAGTTATTCAATTCTCAAAGGGGTTAAACAATAACAGATTCTCAGAGTTAGAAAATATCAGAGAAATGAAAAGGGGTCTATGTCTTGTGGGACCCACTGGACATTTTGACCAGTCAAAGGCTCCAGGCTTTGACAGGGTGGCCCCACATGTCTGGTTGACCAGTCAACTGGCACTGTTCTGGATAATGTTGAATTGTTTAATAAAAGAAATCTAGAAATTCTTCTAAATTGATTTAAACTTTGAAATTAAATATATTTTAAACCGTAACTCCGATGAAAATCTTTTATACATGAAAGTTGATCAAAAAAATACATTGAATAAGAGTATGCTATCCGTATGTCAACCACTCCCCTCTAACATACCGAACACGAGACTTTCCCCCTCCGGATCATCTATCCGGTAATCACCCGGAGCCGGGTAAACATCCGGTTAAATTCACATTTCGTATGCAACATGTAGTGATGCGCGAGAGATAATAACGGCTTCTCGCCCTTCGTTGGTTACCTCGAGTGGAAGGTGAGATGTAGATAGCGGCAAATTTCCCTTAGTGAAGATCCCGAGGTTTATGTCTCTAGTAGGACTCCAAGGTTGACAAGAAGGTGGCAAAGTGAAAAATGGCGAAGTTCACAACTCAAGGTTGCTTACTTTACCGGGACCTGCACACAAATACAAATAACTTTGCTCCCAACGAAGTTCAGAGAGGTTGTCAATCTCTCCGGCCTTGTTGTTTACAAAGGATCAACACAACAGATAATATAAGTGATAATAGCAACTGGAAAATAAAGGCAAGAAGTAAATTGAGGGTGTAAACAGTGGTGGAAATATGGACCGGGGTCCCATGATGTTCACTAGTGATGTCTCTCTCCTAGAAGACGATAAAACTGCTATGCGAGGTAAACAAATCACAGCTGGGCAATTGACAGGATTACGGGCGCAAACCAATGCTAATTATGTTACAAAGAAAGGAAGTGGCTCAAAAGCATGGGCAGTACGCCAAGATAAGTAGACCGAAATCCATCTGCATGTACTGCTAATCATCCACCTTGAGATATCTATCCAGAACATCTCCCTGGTATTAAGTTGCGAGCCCCACCCAAAGTGTAAACCCAAGGAAATAGACAACTACATTAAAAGAACTCTGCGTAAAGTAAAAAATTCCTTGCAACCGTGGTTACAAGCACCGTTGTTTTCCACCTTGTGGAAACAACACATCCCCTAGACTCATGTTTCTGTCACTCAAGCTAGTCATCATGTGGCATGAACCCACAATCAAGCATAACGCTCCTTCTTGGATTCACTACCTACTAATTGGCCAAAGCAATAAACAGCAACGGGGAACATGCAAGAATTACTCAAGAAAAAAAATATAAAAGAGAAGTACCAAATATATTACTCAATCACAATCTGAACATAGTCTCATAATCCATGAGATCCCAGCAAACTCAGCATAGCAACAGAAGAAAGAATTACATATGTGCCTTGAACATGTATGGGAGCTCACAAGGTCTAATCCGTGAAGAATAAAGAGGGGTGGATAATATCACATAGCTACTGATCATGGACCCATGGCCCAAGGTGGACTACTCACGGATCATCCGGGAAGCGTCCATGGTGGTGGAAATTCTCCCGGAGGTCAATCCTCCCTCTGGCAGGGTGCCGGGAAGAAGTCTTGTGGTGCTCTCGATCTTGGAAGCGTGGCGGCGGCGGAGCAGAGGCGAGATCGCAAAAAAGGTTTCTGTCTTCGGAGGTTTCGGGGTGAAGGAAATATATAGGCAAAAGGGGGCACCCGGGAGGGCACCAGAGGGTGCAGGCGCCCCCCTGGCGCGACCTAGGGTGGGGCCGCGCCCCCTGGCTTCCTAGCCATAGGGTCCCCCCCCGGGGCCTCTCCTTCGAGGCTCTAGAAGCTTCCGTTGCGCTGATTTTTTTACTGGTTTTTTCAGATTTTTTCTGGCATTTTACGTAATGGAAAAACCTGGAATAAAAAGATAGCAGAGAACAAAAACTGGCACTCGGGTGCACTGAGTTAATTGGTTAGTCCAAATATGATCAAAAGTGTATGAAAGTGTATCTAAAACATAAAAATATCACACAAAACATGCAAGCAGCAAGCAGAAATTATATATACGAAGAACTCATGCACCTATTATCAGTAACTCTCAATCTAATCAGGAGGTTGAGACAAGTACTCTGAGGAGGAGTGTATGGGGGTTTGGTATCCTTGCGCATCCTCGACTCATGGTACGTGAGTGTACTCTAATATTCGATCCCTCCAGAGATTAGTGATCCATCTTGTAGCTAGAATTCTCAACTAGTTTTTTTAGTTTTTGAAATAAACACGGATTTCCCAAAATACGACGCCTATCACTAATAAGCTAGAGCTCTTGACATCAAAAGTTCAAACATTACTCACACCAATACCTCAAAACTATTGCAAGTTACTACTACAATTGAATAGCAACCTAAATTACCTACTTTAAGTCAAGACACAACTCAGTGCAACAACCAACTCTCTTAAGAAGATAAACATGAAAACTAACGAGAGTTCCAGCAAGAAACTAAACAAAATCTATTGAAAAAGATAAAGATGAAAACTAAGAGCTAAACATGACAGCAGCTACGAAAAGATAAAGAACACACAACAAAAGAAAGATAAGCATGAAAATCAAATGATGTGTTCTAGTTTAAAGTAGAGCGTGTTTCTCCCCCACACAAACAAAGTTGGGTTCTAACTTGTTATGAACAGCAAACAAAGCTAAAGAAAACTAAAAAAAGTAAAGAGCAACACGCTCCAAGCATATCACATAATGCAGGAAGTGATAAAAATATAGTGAGACGAAGGACGAACTGATAATTATTAATGAAGAAGGGGATTCACGGGGGCATCCCCAAGCTTAGACGCTTGAATATCCTTGAATATTTATTGGGGGTGCATGGGGGCATCCCCAAGCTTGACCGTTTGACACTCTCGGATCTTTTTTCATCATCTTCCCTCGCACACTTGAAAACTCCCTTCATACATAACTCCTCATAAGCTGATTAGAGGGGTTAGCACCCACAATAAAACAATTTGCCTCTAGTGGAAATAAAGATTTTCTTGAAGGGCTACTGTTTCTCAAGACCGCCAAAAAAATTTTGCAAAGAAAAAGCTAGCGCAAGACTTGCGAAACTGAGAAAAGGTAAACCGTGTAGAATCTGTGAAAAACTGACCTACAGGTAGTAAATAATTTTTTGGGGTATTTTTGCAACTCAAATAAAATAACTCAGAACAAACGCACGAAAGCTAATTGTATAGAGCATGCTGTCAAAAAATTCAGATCAAAAATATGATCGGGTGATTTATCGTGACTTTTTCCGTCCAAGGACAGAATCTGTTTTCTGGAGAACATGTCGCAACTCTTGAACTTTCTTGCAATTGGATGCTAAATTTGGCACAAAGCTTGAAAATAAAGATACAATGATGTTGCTACAGTAATAACAATCATCAAGACCGCTAAAAGCAGAAGTAAAAACATCTTGGGTTGCCTCCCAACAAGCGCTTTCTTTTACGCCTTTAAGCTAGGCAAGAAGCAAAAAGATCAAGTTTTATCAAGAAAAAGAGAATAGTTAGCCCGTGTAACGGACTCAAAAGGTAACTTAATATTCTTCCTAGGTAAGTGTTCCATCCCCTTTTTGAGAGGGAATTGAAATTTTATATTCCCCTCTTTCATGTCAATAAGAACACCAACGGTGCGAAGAAAAGAACGTCCCAAAATAATTGGACATAAAGGTTCACACTCTATGTCCATAATAGCAAAGTCTACGGGAACCTAAATGTCATTGACAATGATAAGAACATCATCGATCTTCCCCAAAGGTTTCTTTACGGAAGAATCAACAAGGGCAACACCAAAAGAACAAGGTGTAAGGCCCGATATGCGGTACTGTTCCAGATCTAGGTGTTTCCACCCAGATCCGGGGACGAAGCACATATCGGTCCCACCGTGACATATGACAAAGCCATATGCCCCGGATTTCCAACATGATATCACAACATTACAGATACAGGATACAACATCTCATACAATCGGCATACAGCTGCCTCAAATACAATACAACAGAGGAAGATACATGTCTGAGTACAGACTACAAGCAAATGCCTAGTGGCAAAGAGAAAAACATCGATCCCCATAACCACACGGGTCCAGGCCCTCCGCCGGGATCCGCCTAACTAGTCATCGTCGATTCTCCACGTGAAACGTCGATCACCATACCTGTTGTCGATCAGAACCCTGAAAAGAGTTTGGGGGTAGTATCATGAGTACAGAGGTACTCAGCATCCAACTGTAGTGGTCATCTGACCCAGCAAGGACTTCATCACTCGTCATTCTAGGACAACTAGTAGTTTACGGTAAGGAAGGGGTAAGTGGTGAGGTTGCTGCCGCACTAGCATGTATGAAGTGGCTAACGATCTAGAGAATAAGATAAGAAGCCAAGCATTCGATGAGGAATCGCCTCCAACAAGTCTTGCTATCCCCCTACTACGCAAACATAACACCTATCCTATCCTTGTCCTCCTCTTTGCATCCCGACGAAGAAGAAGCAGTCAAGGCACACACACGCGTTGATCAAGTTATATTAAGATTATCTCAGTTGTTGTTGTCTATGAACAAGGAGTAGGTCTCAAGTCGTCCATAACCGTGGACACGGCTTCTCGAAAAGATTTAACCCTGCAGGGGTGTACCAACTTCCCATTACGAGGCTCCTCACGCACGTCCATCACTCTCAGTTGCTACCCATCACAGGCAACCATTTTATGATTTAGTTCCAAGAGGTCCGAAACGATAGGTCCCTCTAACTAACAACGAACAAATCCGGGTGGCCCCCGGGGAGTCGACACCCAATCCAAAAGCTGGCCACGCTCTCGGATCGGACTCTTCCGTATGGCTAAGGTCGAGGTAACTGGTCCCCTCACATGTGGGCAGGCCTCTAGCTCACCAGGTGTGGACCAACAGAGGAACTATGTCTCCGCTGGGCCGGGTTATTTTTAAAGATATCTGCTAGGAGCGACCCGACAAGATATATATGCATGTTTTCAAATGGTAAATCAGCTTGGGCCACCACTAGAAATGTTTGAAGCTAGATAGGTAAGAAAAGGGGACCCCATAAAATCCCACACGCGGTTAGGCACGCTCAGTCTTAAAACCAATACCCGGAACTCGGATCCTAGGTGACTCGAATGGAACAAAGCGTCGGGGCGGGATAGCCTAGACCTTCCATCCTTCGTCGAATATAGTCAACATTATAATAATCATATCATCAATAACAATATAATAAGGTGATATCCCAAACCCAGGAATAACAGGTAACATCGTAGCATCCTAAGCATGCATACTAAGCAGGGGCTGAGCAACGAGCAAAAGTAACATAGCAGTACAAGGTTTGCTGGGAAGGGACATGGCTGTATCGGTTTGAAAGAGGCCGTAAACATGTGGTAGGATCAAACATCGAACCTAACCTATACTAGCATGCAAACCGCTGGTTGAAATAGAATGGATCATAAGTAATGCAAGTCCTTGCCTGTTGATAAGTCGGGTTCCGAAGGTGTAGTTGATCGCAAGCTCGCATCGTCTCCCAGAGTATCCGCGGGAGCACACAAGAAGTAAACACTGGAAAGCAATCAACGAGCAAGCATCTATTACTACGAGGCAAACACGAGCAAGCATCAACAAGAAGGCAACATGAGACATCGCACCTACCGTCGAGAGCGGTTACTAACGATTTAAGTGGAGTACTCGTCACACACGACGATACCGCACATTTATGGTGGTTCAAGTTGTTTAGCTACAGGTGATCAAACAACAATTATTAACATGGCAACTCAAGCAAGCATGGCATAGCACACAAACAGGTCAAGAGGTGAAGCACAAAGTAAACTATCTATGCTAGTCAATTTAAGTGAGGCACAACCTAAACATGGCATAACACTAAGTGCCGCACGATAATTAAAAGATTTGGTACTGTTCTGTCATAAACCATATTTTAAGTTGGTTAAAAACATAAAACAAAAGCATAAACACAAAGTACACGAAAAACTAATCAAGTTACATATAAAGAACACCCCAAACGGAGTTACGGTTAAAAAGATATAAGCAAGACAAGTTATGCACACATGCTGTATAAACAGGGGTAAATCTATATGCAAAAGTGCAGTAACATGACATAGCAATACATGGGAAGAAAGTAGACATGATGCTTAACAAAATGCAATTGGAATCACTCAATTCCGATAAACGGTCGCGACACACTCGTCGACCGAAGTTGCCACAAAATAACAGTTTCAGCAATAGCAGCACAATAACAGGAATTGGTAGCAGTTTAACGGCCTGATGCCCTGTTCATCACACATTTACACAATCAAGATGAGCTGAAATGCAAATGCTCACAAAAGATGAATTAATGTACACGCAATTCTGAGCAACTTTCGTTTTGGGGGCAACGTCATCGGAGCTACGGATCACTCGCAAACTTCAACGCAAAATTGAATCAGCACACAGTTTATCAGCACTTAGCAAAAATAACAGAGAGCTAGGGGAAAAAAAATAAACGGGCCCTCACCGAGATCTTGGCCCAGATCTGGCCTGGAGAGGGGCGGCTGGGCCTCGTGGGCGCTGGCGCAGGTGGGCCGCCCTGGGAAGGCCGGCCCAGGAGGCAGTTGGGGTGGCCAGCCGGTCGTCCCCGTCCCGAACGGGCAGGACAGGCGGCGGCGGCTGCGCCCCGGTGGCGGCGCCGGCCACCGGCGGCAGGCGGCGGGGCAGCCGGTGCAGGGGGGTCCTCGGGTGGCGGCCTTCGGCGGCTGGAGGCACCGGCGTGAGCAGCACCGGGCGGCGCGGCGAGCTCGAGCTCCCGTGGCCGGATTCCATGGCTGCGGCGGCGGCTTGGTTCCTGCGCGGGATAAGATGGGGGTGAGAGAGGGAAGAGGAGGAGGGAAGGAGGAGAGGGAGACTTGCGGGGAGAGGGGAGGAGAGGCGCCGGCGGCTGCGGCCTGCTGCTCCGGCGGCTCCACGGCTCGGGCGGCGCGTCCATGGCAGGGGAGAGAGAGAGGAGAGAGAGAGGTGGGAGCTTGAGGGTGAAGACGTGGCAGCCTCCGGGCGCGTCCGATCTGCGATCCGACGGCCGAAAACGGATCTGGGAGCTAGGGTTATGAAAATTGAGGTAAAAACTGGGGGTGTGGCTGCAATTTTGGCTTAGGCAAACCCTAAAAATGGGTGGGAGTGTGGTGGTCTTTATATAGCCCCGGTGGCTGGCAGTTTGCAAAAACATCATCGGTTTTTATCTCGCGCGCACGGTGCTCACGTTTCTGACCGCCGGGGGTCCGCAGTACCTCCGATTCGGGTAAAACTTCGAACTGCGCGATCAACGCATCGAGCCGGAGGCGTTCACCTCGCGCTGGAACGGTTCCGAAAACACTTTCCGGTGCGCTATAAAAATATCCCGTTTAATTATTAAACGGGGTTTTTCGTTCCGTTGGCTGCGGCTGGTCTCGTGCGGTTTTCGCGACGGTGATCGGGTGAAATCCGGTGTCGCAAAGGTCGAGTGTCAGGGTGGCAAGGGTCGGTCTCCGTCCGGTACGAGATAAGAGGGGGGAAAATAATCGCCGATCAATAAATCGGGGATGCAAACACCGCAAACAAATCAGACAATCAAACAATTCACACCGAAAACAATTGTTTTTAATTTTTCTGAAAACTGGGCTATTACACAAGGATCAAAAGGTTTCAATTCAAACATATCATACATACTTTTGGGCATAACGGAGGTGCTAGATCCAACATGACATAAAGCAAAGCAAGAGAAGTTATAGGCTATAGGCTCCAAAATCAATGTCACTACTATCATAGGTGGTGGTGGTTTCCTCTAGGCTCACTTGTTGGAAAGGCTCTATGTTCATGGGAGTTTCTTCTTCTATGGTTGAGGTAATAGCATCACCATTAATAGGTCCAATGGGACTAGGAGTGTGTTGGGTGCTAAAGGTTTGGGTATCCTCTCAACAACTTGGATAGTAGCAACGATGTGGTGTGTAGGAAGGCTCTTAATTCTATCTTCTTCCTCATTTTCTCTAGCCCATCTTTCTTTAAGTTTAGCCATCATCCTAATATTTTCATTAATTTGCATTTGGATAGCATTAATAGGAGTGGCCTTCCCCTCCACGAGGCGAGAAGTTCTAATTTTAAGTATCTCAATATCAAGGGCTAGGTTGTCTACCTTCAAAGAGAGGTTATCTAGTTTGTCTAATTTTTGATCTACACTCTTGTTGAAGGCTTTTTCGGTAGTGATAAATTCCTAAAGAATGATTTCTAATTCAGAAGTGGAGTTCTTGTTGCTAGGATAATTGTTGTTGTTCCCATCGTTGTTGGAACGAAATGGTCTAGGGTTGCTAGAAAAATTACTCCTATAAGCATTATTGTTGAAGTTTTTTCTAGAGATAAAGTTCACATCTACTTGTTCTTGAGTAACCAAGGAATTTAAAGGAACATCATGAGGATCAATAGGAGATTTCTTGGTAAGTAGAGACATAATCAATTCAACTTTTTCATTTAGGGATGAAATCTCCTCGACAGAGTTTACCTTCCTACCTATTGGAGCTCGTTCGGTGTGCCATTGGGAATAGTTGGTCACCATCTCGTCTAATAGTTTTGTGGTAGCACCAAGTGTTGTTGACATAAAGGTTCCTTCCGCGGCCGAATCTATCAGGGTCCGCGAGGTAAAGTTCAAGTCTGCATAAAAAGTCTGGATAACCATCCAAGTAGTCAAACCATGTGTAGGGCATTTCTTAACAAGAGATTTCATGCGTTCCCAAGCTTGGGCAACGTTTTCATTATCCAATTGCTTAAAATTCATAATATTACTCCTCAATTGGATAATTTTAGCAGGTGGTTAATACTTCCCAATAAAAGCATCCTTGCACTTATCCCAAGAATCTATGCTATTCCTAGGCAAGGATTGAAACCAAATTTTAGCTCCTTCCCTCAAGGAGAAAGGAAAAAAGATTAAGCTTAACAATATCACCTTCTACTTCTTTATACTTTTGCATATCACAGAGTTAAACAAAATTATTTAAGTGTAAAGCAGAATCATCTCCAACACCGGAGAATTGATCTCTCATAACAAGGCTTAGCAAGGCAGGTTTAATTTCATAAGAAGTAGCTGAAGTAGCAGGTGTAGCAATAGGAGTGCAGATAAAATCATTGTTGTTGTGACTAGTGAAGTCACACAACTTGGTGTTTTCAATGGTACCCATAGTAGCAGCAAGTGTGACAAACAATTTTTTTGTGATTTTTTATAAAGTACACTAAAGCAAGAACTGAAAGGTAAACTAACAAGACTAAAAAAGCAAAGGTAAAACATAGTGTGCAACTCCCCTATATTCAAGATTGGAGTCCCTGGCAACAGCGTCAGAAATTTGCAAGATGCGCGAGAGATGATAACAACTTCTCTCCCTTCGTTGGTTACCCCAAGTGGAAGGTGAGATTTAGATAGCGGCAAATTCCCCTCAGTGAAGATACCGAGGTTTATGTCTCCAGTAGGACTCCAAGGTCGACAAGAAGGTGGTAAACTGAACAATGGCGCCGTTCACAACTAAAGGTTGCTTACTTTACCTGGACCTACACACAAATACAAATATCTTTTCTCCCAAAGAAGTTCAGAGAGGTTGTCAATCTCTCCGGCCTTGTTGTTTACAAAGGATCAACGCAACAGATAATAGTAGTGATAATTGTAACTGGAAAGTAAAACAAGAAGTAAATTGAGGGTGTAAACAATGGTGGAAATATGGACCAGGGCCCCATGATGTTCACTAGTGATATCTCTCTCCCAAAAGATGATAAAACTGCTATGCGAGGTAAACAAATCACAGTTGTGCAATTGACAGGATTACGGGAGCAGACCAATGCTAACTATGCTACAAAGAAAGGAAGAGGCTCAAAAGCATGGGAAGTACGCCAAAAAAAAAGACTGGAATCCATTTGCATCTACTGCTAATCATCCACCTTGAGATATCTATCCAGAACATCTCGATGGTAGTAAGTTGTGAGACCCACCCAAAGTGTAAACCCAAAGCAACGCACAACTGCATTTAAAGAACATTGCGTAAAGTAAAAAAATCCTTGCAATCGCGGTTACAATCACCGTTGTTTTCCCCTTTGTGGCAATAGCACATCCCCTAGACTCATTTTTCTAACACTCAAGCTAGTCATCAGGGGGCATGAACCCACAATCAAGCATAACGCTCCCTCTTGGAGTACTACAAACTACTTGGCCAAAGCAATACACAGCAACGGGTAACATGCAAGAATTACTCAAGAACAAAAATATAAAAGAGAATACCAAATATATTACTCAATCACAATCTGAACATAGTCTCATAATCCATCAGATCCCAGCAAACTCAGCATAGCAACAGCAGAAAGGACTACATATTTGCCTTGATCATGTAGGGCAGCTCACAAGGTCTAATCCATGAAGAACAAAGAGGGGAGGAGAACATCACATATATACTGATTATGGACCCATGGTCCAAGGTGGTGATGGCGTGGAAGTGATAATGGCTTCTCGCCCTTCGTTGGTTACCCCAAGTGGAAGGTGAGATTTAGGATAGCAGCAAATTTCCCTTGGCAAAGATGCGAAGGTTTAGAGTGTCCCCCGTAGTACTCCGGAAGTGATAAGTAGGTGGCAAAGTAAACAATGGCGCCGTTTACAACCTCAGGGTTTCTTACTTTACCTGGACCGGCACACACACAAGTAACTTTGCTCCCAACAAAGTTCAGAGAGGTTGTCAATCTCTCTGTCCTTGTTGTTTTCAAAGGATCAAACGCAAGGGATAATGATAATGGTGATAGCAACTAGAAAGTAAAATCAGGAAATAAATTGAGCGTGTAAACAGTGTTGAGAATATGGACTGGGGTCCCGTGATGTTCACTAGTGATGTCTCTCTCCCAAAAGACGAGAAAACTGCTATGCGGTGTAAACAAATCACAGTTGGGAAATTGACTTTATTAAAAACGCACCGCAATGCTAATTATGCTTCAAAGAAAGGACGACGCTCAAAAGCATCGGCTGTACGCCAAATAAGTAGACCGAAATCCAACTGCATCTAATACTAATCATCCACCTTGAGATATCTATCCAGAACATCTCGCTGGTGTTAAGCTGTGAGACCCACCCAAAGTATAAACCCAAAGCAATAGAAAACTGCATTAAAATAACTTTGCGTAAAGTAGAGACTCCTTGCAACCGCGGTTACAAGCACCGTTGTTTTCCCCATTGTGCCAACAACACATCCCCTAGACTCATGTTTTTGTCACTCAAGCTAGTCATCAGTGGGCATGAACCCACAATCGAGCATAACGTTCCCTCTTGGAGTCACTACCTACTACTTGGCCAAAGCAATAAAGAGCAACAAAGAACATGAAAGAATTACTCAAGAAAAAAATATAAAAGATAATAACCAAATATATTACTCAATCACAATCTGAACATAGTCTCATAATCCATCAGATCCCAGCAAACTCAGCATAGCAACCGCAGAAAATTACATATGTGCCTTGATCATGTAGGGCAACTCACAAGGTCTAATCCACGGAGAACAAAAAAGGAGGATAACATCACATAGCTACTGATCACGGACCCATGGTCCAAGTTAGACTACTCACGGGTCATCCGAGAAGCATCCAAGCTGGAGGAGAGGCTCCCGGAGGTCAACCCTCCCTCCGGAAGGGTGTCGGGAAGAGGTTTGCTGGCGCGCCCGATCTTGGAAGCGCGGCGGTGGAGGAATAAAGGCGAGTTCGCCAAAAAGGGTTCTGTCTTCGGAAGAATCCCGTCACGGAGAATAAATAGGCGAAGGGGGCAGCCAGGGGCCCACCAGGTGTCCAGGAGCCCCCCTGGCGCGGCCAAGCACTAGGGCGCGCCTGGACCCCTGGCGGTGGCCCTTTGGCCCCACCCAGGTGTTTCTGGAAGGTTCTTCTGCGCTGATTTTTTATCTGATTTTCCCGAATTTTTGGAGCACTTTTAATATGTAGGAAACCTGAAATAGAAAAACAGTAGAAAACAGGAACTAGCACTATGGTGCACTGAGTTAATAAGTTAGTCCAAATATGACCAAAAGTGTATGAAACTATATCTAGATCATAGCAATATCACACAAAACATGCATGGAGCAAGAAAAAATTATAGATACGTTTGGGACGTATCAACATCCCCAATCTTAATTCCTGCACGTCCTCCAGTAGGTAAATGATAACAAACATAATTTCTGTGGTGACATGCTAACAACCATATAAGAACTTTGAAAGTGAAGCAATCAAGGTATGTAATTCACTTCAAGGTGCAAGAGTCTATATTAGCACTGAAACAAGCAACATAAGAACATAAAGGTGCAAGAGCTCTTAATGTCCATGACTCGAATGCCTCGACACAATTTTTGCGTGCAAGAAGAGGGAGATGGGAATACGAGAAAAAAGAATATTTGTTGAGAACTCAATCTACTAAAGTTTCGCACTTAGTCTTCTTTGGAATCTTATTTTGACTCGTCCCCAGACCACTAGCCAGGTACAAGTCAATTTGATCCACTCCCTTTCGATATTTTGAGCACTCATGCAATGGATGAGCGTAAGCACGAGAGTTGACACTTAAGATGGCAAAGAGAGAAATATGGTGGAGGAGGAAGACAAAAAGGGTGAGAAAGGCTCACATCAATGAGGACAATCATAGGCGAGAGAAGTCCAAATGATAGATATGATGTGAGGAGTAGGGATTGCCATGCAACGGATGCACATATGTGCTAAGAAAAGCTCTCCAATGGAACTATTAGGGGTGCATCCAACTTGCTCGCTCATGAAGACCTTGAGATCGTTTGAGGAGGCTCGTCCTTGGAATATGCAAGCCAAGTTCTATAGTGTGAAGGTCCCCACATAGCTATATGCATAAATGATCATCTCTATGGAGTACAAGATAAGAGGGAGTACGAGTGTGGAATAGTAGTGTTGCCCCTTTCTCTCTTTTTATTTTATTTTTCTCTTTTTACTATTTTTTGTATTTTTTGGTGGCCTCAATGGCTCTTTCTATTTAACTCTCATTTGTCCTCTTTGGGATCTTTTAAGTTTGTCCTCTTTGGGATATTTTCCTCAATTAAGGACAACACTCTATTTTACAAGAAGGTAAAGAAGATTTTCACACTTTACAAAGTACTCAACATAAAAAGATGTAGCTATCATGATGTATGCAAATGTATGCCTCTGCCAGTGTAGCAGGAACATGTATGACATGAAGATCTAGTCATGAAGAGGTGGATGTTACATGGCAATATATCTCGAAAAGGCTATGGAAATGCCTTGACAGGTAGGTACGGTGGCTGTTTTGAGGAAATATATAAGGAGGTTTATGATGATAGAGCGTATCATTCCAAGGGTTAGCATGCACCGCGAGGTGGACGCCAACTCTCAGAGTGAGAAGAGGGGAATGCACGGTACCGAAGAGGCTAGAAAATATGAGGAGGTGGAAGTGTCAACTTTCAATACTTACATTAGTCCGAAGAACTCATGCACTTATTATCAGTAACTCTCAATCTAATGAGGAGGTTCACAAAGAGACAAGTACCCCGAGGAGGAGTGTATGGGGGTTTGGTTATCCTTGCGCATCCTCGACTCGTGGTACGTGAGTGTACTCTAATATCCGATCCTTCCAAAGATTAGCGATCCATCTTGTAGCTAGAGTTCTCAACTAATTTTTGTAGGTTTTTGAAAATAATAACGGATTGCCAAAAATACGACACCGATCACTAATAGGCTAGAGATATTGACACCAAAAGTTCAACCATTACTCACAACAATACCTCAAAACTATTGCAAGTTACTACTACAATTGAATAGCAACCTCAATTACCTACTTCAAGACAAGACACAACTCAGTGCAACAATCAACTCTCTTAACAAGATAAACATGAAAACTAAAGAGAGTCCTAGTAACAAACTAAACTAAACTAATGCTCTTGAAAAATATAAAGATGAAAACTAAGAGCTAAACATGGCAGTCGCTACGAAAAGATAAAGAACACACAACAGAAGAAATATAAGCATGAACAATCCTATGATGTATTCTAGTTTAAAGTGGAGCATGTTTCTCTCCCACACAAAGTAAGCTGGGGTCTAACTTTTTATGGACAGCAAGCAAAGAAAAATAAAACTAAAAAGGAAACCTAAGAGCGAGACGCTCCAAGCATAGCACATAACGCATGAAGTGATAAAAATATGGTGAGACGAAGGACGAACTGATGATTATTGATGGAGAATGGGATGCACGGGGGCATCCCCAATATTAGACGCTTTAGTCTCCTTGAATATTTATTGGGGATGCATGGGAGCATCCCCAAGCTTGAGCGTTTGACACTCCCGGATCTTCTTTCATCATCTTCCCTCGCACACTTGAAAACTCCCTTCATACATAACTCGTCATAAGCTGATTAGAGAGGTTAGTACCCTCAATAAAATATTTGTTCTCCACTGGATATAAAGATATTCTTGAAGATCTACCATTTCTCAAGATTGGAAAAAAAATGCAAAGAAAAATCAAGCTTAAGGTTTGCAAAAGTGAGGAAAGGAAAAACGTGGCAGAATCTGTGAAAAGCAGAACATCAGGTAGTAAATAATTTTTTTGGGGTACTTCTGCAACTCAAATCAAAAACCTCAGAACATATGAAAGTTTCAAAATTGTATAGATTATGTTGTGTAAAAAATTCAGCTCAAAAAGATGAACTGGTGATTTGTTTTGATTTTTTCCGTCAAGCAGACTGAATCTGTTTTCTGGACAGCATGTCACAACTTTTGCTTCCCTTATCATAAGTGGCTAGAACTTGGCAAAAAACTTGAAAATAAAGATACAATGATGTTGCTACAGTAGTAACAATCATCAAGACCACTTGACGAGGATTATCCTCGGCAAATCCCATGGTCAAGGACCCTAGATTAGATCGTAGAGAAGGAACAGGTTGGCGATACTCGTCGGCTAACAGGAGAAGCACTTCCTGCTCGATTGAATTATGCGAGGGGGCGATTACAGTGGAGGTCTAGGCGAGTTCGCTCAAGACCGGAGGTGTCTATTGTATATTGGATTTCCTGAGCCATCACCCCTCCCATCCTTTATGTACTAGCCTCGGTCTCGGGGAGTCCAACTCAGGTTACAGGGACAATTTCCTAAACTAGCTTTGGCTTGGACGCCAAGTCTTGTCTTTCCATGTTGGTCGCGGACTCCTACTTCGGTGCTTTGAGTGGGCCAGTCTTGGGCCCGTCGAGGCTTCTATCGGGCCTTCCATCTTTGTACACACCGGGTATCCTCACACGCAGGAGTCGTGGGGTCACCCCCTCGTCAGTAGCCCCCGAGTGCCTGGGGGACTCGAAGAGTCGCGCAGGGACTCGAATCCGTCATCGCTTGCTTTCATATGCGCAGCGCGGCTGCGAGTCATTGGTTGTTCAGCCATAACAATGTTTATTCGAGGGATGATAAGCTGAAAGGGCCCAAGGTAGTCGACTTGTCGAGCCTTGGTTAATTGCTCTAGTGGCAAACACCTCAGTAGCCCAATCAAGCTCGTGTCCCTCGACACGAACTTGGAAACAACCGGTGTCTAGCAAAGTCCATGCCGCTGCAGGCCTTAGAGAATCGATGCCGCCGGTCCCAGCAAATAGCCTTAACGCGTCCGTTATTGGTTCATCTTTCTATCATGCAAGCGCATGGAAAACGTCGGGAGTGAAGTCGCGCTGTGGCAATTCTCGGACCGGCCGACTGCGCAGCGGGGTCTTACCTACGAGGTAAGCTTGCGCGGCATCTGGGGTACGGTGAGTCGCAGCCCAGCCATCATTTTTATAGAGGCGCGGAGCCTAATTAGAGATGCACCCACTTGGAATAAATGATCAAGTGGACTATTAGTTGTCACCCGCGGAGCTTTTGCGAGCTCAGGCGAGGAGTCTATAGAAAACGCGCCGACTCATATAGTCCTCGAGTGTGTGGGAAAATTGTCTTCGTGGGTATTAGTCGAGTCTTGGAGTAGCCACTCGAATGCTTCGTCATACTCTGGGTGAGGGAGCACCCGAACTCTGGAGATGCGTTGTTTTCCTAGTGCGAGTGATCACTCGAGTACATCATTGCCTTCTGGGTGAGGGAGCACCCGAAACTCTGTAGATGTTGTTATTACTGTTGGTGCGAGTGGTCACTCGAGCACGTCTTTGCCTTCTGGGTGAAGGAGCACCCGAAACTCTGTAGATGTATTTTTCATTATAGTGGGAATAGCCACTCGTGTCCTCGAAGTTTGGTCTTTGCTCTGTTTTTATTAAAGGCAAGGTACTCCCTATGGGAGTAAAAAAATTTGGAGCAAAAATTAGAAGATTTGGCACCAAGAGACAGGGAGTCTTTGTCGGGCTTCATTTTTCCAGTTGCTTTTATCTTGAATCATCCTTCTTGGGATGTCGCAGGGATAAGCATCGTAATAATGCTCTTTGGTGATCGATGTAGTGACGACGCTTGGTCTTCGAACCGTCGCATCTCCTGACCAGTCATGGTGACCGATAGTTCGTTCCTGATTTTTCTTGGATATGGCTGGAGGTCGTTTTCGCGACGGCTGAATTTGTGTGATGGAGATAGCCTTTGCTGTCATTTTGATGGCGAAGATACTCTCATCATCCACGCGTTTGATGCCGGTGGCAATCGCCTGGACCCGTATTGGGAAGAAACAAGCAGCGACAGCTCTGGTGGGTCGGGGATGCTTCGACTACTTCTCCTGTGGCGTCATCTTCTGCCGACTCCTCCGCTAGTTGTGCTTTCTCTTCTAGTTCTAGGGAGGAGCTCAACGTCAAGCCACCCGTCAAGCGGGCGCGTCGGTAGGCAAGGTCACCAGGCTCAGGAAGGAGGCGAGCTGCTTCTTCGCAGGCTTGGTTCTTACTTTGTCTGGGATGATGCTCGTCAAGATGTGGGCCGAAAGTGCCAATTATCTCAGCATGAGAACACAAGTAGAAGTTATAATTCCCTGGGATGATTTGTTGTAGTCCTTTTGGTAACTTCTCGAGTCCTTTTTAAACTTTGGTATGTGGTGGAAGCTTTGTACTGATGTATCTCTGGTATGTGATGGATTGTCATTGAGTCCTTTGTAATTGAAAATTGTCTCCGAGTGCCCTATCTTTTCGGGTCCTTGTTTAATGGAAAATTGTCTTCGAGTTCCTTGTCCTTTCAGGTCCTTGTTTAATGGAAAACTGTCTTCGAGTGCCTTTGTAGTTCTATCAGGTGCGCAGCAGCGCTCCCGATGGGAGTAGCCCCCGAGGTGACGTTTGACTTGTAGAGTCGGACGTAGACTTTGAGCTTTACTCGTTCATGATGGCCCTTCTTATGGTTGTACTGTTGTTCCAAATTTTCGTCGGGTGCGCAACAGCGCTCCCGATGGGAGTAGCCCCCGAGTCTTTAGGTGATCACTTGTGATCGGGTGAAGACTTAATAAATTGCTTTGTCCGAAGTCTGCTTTGTCCTTTGTCTTTGGAAAATAGATTGCGGGTGAAGTGATGCCTCTTGGGAGAAGTCTTTGCTCGAGCCCTCGAGTTCTTTAAGTAACATCGTGTAAGCGAAAATAGCATCTCTCGGGGGGGGGGGGGGGGTCTGTGCTCGAGCCCCGGGGTGCTTGAGGTAACGTCGCGTAAGCGAAAATACCGTCTCTCAGGGGGAGTCTGTGGTCGACCCCCCGAGTGCTTTAAGTAGCGTCGCTTAAGAGAAAATAGAGTCTCTCAGGGGGAGTCTGTGCTCGAGCCCCCGAGTGTTTTAAGTAGTGTCGCTTAAGTGAAAACAACGTCTCTCAAGGGGAGTCTGTGTCGAGCCCCCGAGTGCTTTAAGTAGTGTCGCTTAAGAGAAATAGAGTCTCTCAGGGGGAGTCTGTGCTCGAGCCCCCGAGTGCTTTAAGTAGCGTCGTGTAAGCGAAAATAGCGTCTCTCAGGGGGAGTCTGTGCTCGAGCCCCCAAGTCCTTTAAGTAGTATTATTTGGGAAACACCTCTTTTATTGCTTCGGGTTTTTACATGGGTTTCCGATCGGTGCTGTTGCCGATACTGCCGAGAGTGACTATGGGTAGACTATGGGTAGAACAGGCGCAAGTTTGCCACGTTCCATGGATTTCCCAAGTCTTCATCAGTCTTCGGGTTCTTTAGCCTGTATGCTCCTCCTCATATGACCTCCGAGATTATGAAGGGTCCTTCCCACTACGGGCCGAGCTTGTGGACTTTTTCTTGTATTAGCTGCAGGACAAGATCTCCTTTGCGGAAGGTTCTTGTCTGTAAACGGCTGCTTTGGTATGTGCGTAGTTTGTCTTGGTATCCTTCTGACCTTGATATAGATGTGTACCTTGCTTCGTCTGTGATGTCTTTATCGTCCTAGAGTGCTTCTTTTGCTTCTTCCTCTTTGTATCCTGATATTCGGGGAGCTCCGAACTTTAGGTCGTGCGGCAGTACATCTTCCGCCTCGTATACCATAAAAAAGGGTGTGTACTGGGTTGAGGTGTTGGGGGTGGTGCGCAATCTCCATAGGACTGCGGGGAGTTCTTCTACCCAGTGGACTGCTTCCTATTTGAGTGGTGAGAGGAGTCTCTTTTTTATTCCGCCGGACACTAAGCCATTTGCCTTTTCCACCTAGTCGTTGGACTGTGGGTGCGCGACCGATGCGTAGTCGATCTTGGTGCCCAATTCTTGGCAGAAGTTCTGGAATTCTGCTGCTATGAAGTTTGTACCGTTGTCTGTGATGATGTTATGTGGTACACCGAATCGGAAGATGATGGATTTGATGAACTTAACTGTCGTGAGTGCTGTTGAGCTGGTGATTGGTACTGCCTCGATCCACTTGGTGAACTTGTCCACCGCTACTAGGAGATGTGTTCGACCTCCTTTTGAAGATTTCTTGAGTGGGCCCACCATGTTGAGTCCCTAAGTGGCGAACGGCCAGGATAATGTTATGGTTTTGAGTTCTGATGCTGGGGCGTGTTGCCTGCTGGCGAATTTTTGGCAGGCGATTCAGCGTCGTACGATGTCTTCCGTGTTTCGCATTACGGTTGGCCAGTAGAATCCTTCTCGAAAAGCTTTTGCCACGAGTGCGCGGCTTCTCGCGTGGTGCCCGCAAGTGCCTTCGTGGATCTCGAGCAACAAGGATTTGTTGTCTTCTTCCTCGATGCACTTTTGGAGGACGTGAGAGATGCTACGCTTGTAGAGCTGTCCGTTGATTACTGTGAATGCTTTAGATCGCCGACTAATGCTTCGTGCTTCTGCGACGTCTTGTGATAAGGTGCCTTGAATTAGGAATCTAAATAACGATTTTGTCGAAGCTGGGCTTTCGGGTGCGTCTGGCTCTGCCTCCTCGGCTGCTTTGTTGCCTGCGACATCGGTTGAGTTCGCAACCGCCACATGCGTTGGTTCACTTGTGTCGTCATCCTTTGCGGCTGCCTATGGCGTGAGTGCCTTGGTTTTGATTGACATCTGGCTGATACTTTCGAGGAAAAGGCCTGGGGGAACTGGTCCTCGAGTCGATCCAATGTTTGCGAGCTCGTCTGCTTCTGTGTTATTTGCTCTGCTGACGTAGTTTAGCTCCCAGCCGTTGAATCCTCCTTCTAGAGTGTTGTAGAGCTTCTGGTAAGCTATAATTTTTTCAGCGACTGCTTCACAGTTCCATATTGCTTGCTGACGACGAGGTTGGAGTCGCCGTAGATTGAGAGACGGGTGGTGCTGCAAGCTTTTGCCATGCACATGTCATGGAGTAGTGCCTCGTATTCTGCTTCGTTGTTTGAGGCATTGCTGAAAATGATTTGGAGCACGTATCTGAGTTTGGCTCCTTTGGGAGAGATTAGTACGACGCCTGCCCCAGCTCCTTGATGTCTTTTTGATCCATCAAAGAACATCATCCATGAGTTTGAGAGGTCTAGAGGGCCAGGTGTTTGTACTTCTATCCACTCGACCAGAAAGTCTGCGAGTACTTGGGCTTTGATTGCCGTTGGATGTTTGAACTGCAGGTCGCGCGTACTGAGCTCGATGTTCCATTCGGCGACTCGGCTCGTTGCTCCGGGGTTGTTAAGGATGTCTGTGAGCGGTGTGCTGCTCACAATCGTGATGAGGTGCTCGTCGAAGTAATGTGTTACTTTCCTTGAAGTCATGACGATGGAATATACGAGCTTTTGGTTGTGCGGGTACCGCTACTCGGATTTGGTGAGGATCACGTTGAGGTAGTAGATTGGCCTTTGTATGCTCTGGACTTTTCCTTCTTCCACGCGCTCGACGACAGGCGTCGTGCTGACTACGCTGTTGTGTGCCGCTATGTAGAGGTACAGAGGTTCTCGCTCTTTGGGCACTTCCAGGATTGTTGGTGTAGAGAGGTTCTTTTATAGGTCTGCGAATGCGTTGCAAGCTTTATTAGTCCACTCAAATTTCTCTCCTTTTGTGAGTAGCTGGTAGAATGGTAGAGTCCTTTCTCCCAGCCTGCTGATGAAGCGGCTCAGTGCTGCGAGTCTTCCTGTGAGTTGTTGTACACCTTTGATGTTCACTGGTTCTTCCATCTTGGCGATTACTTGGACTTTTTCAGGGTTCGATTCTACTTCTCGAGCAGAGACCATGTATCCGAGAAGTTTTTCGGCTGGGACACCGAACACACACTTTTTTGGGTTGAGCTTGATTTTGTATTTGTTGAGTGCTGCAAAGGTTTCGCGGAGGTCGTCGAGTAGCGTGTTTGCGCTGTAAGTTTTGATGACAATGTCGTCGACGTAGACTTGGACGTTTCTACCGATTTGGTCTCTTAAGCATGCTTATATCATCCGTTGGTACGTAGCTCCGGCGTTTTTCAGTCCAAAAGGCATTGTCCTGTAGCAGAATACGCAATAGGGTGTGATGAATGAGGTGTGTTCTTCATCTTCTTCCTTCATCCTGATTTGGTTGTATCCTGAGTAGGCGTCGAGGAAAGACAGGAGATCGCATCTTGCGGTAGAGTCGATTATCTGGTCTATCCTTGGCAGAGGAAAGTGGTCCTTTGAGAAGTGTTTGTTGACGGGCCCGTAGTCAACGCACATCCACAGTACGTCGATGTCCTTTTTAGGTACTAAGACTGGGTTTGCGATCCAGGTGTCCTTCATCGTCTCCAGGATGAATTGCGCATCGAGTAGTCGGTTGACCTCTTCTCCAATGGCTCTACGCTTGGGTTCTGAGAATCGGCGCAACGCCTGCTTTACTGGTTTGGTGTTTGGATGTATGTGTAGTGCGTGCTCTGCCAACTCTCGTGGTATTCCGGGCATATCGACCGGGCACCAGGCGAAAATTTTCCACTCTTCGCGAAGGAAGACCATGAGGGCAGTTGCTTGTTCTTCTGGGAGATGGGCGTAGATTCGGACCGTCTTGACCGGGTCCGTTGGGTGCACCTGATGGGCGACTGTGTTGCTGTCGACGCTGAAGTCACGAGTAAATTCTTTTGATTCTCTTCTGCTTGCCAGTGGAAAAATGCTCTTGTCTGTCACCATGGCTATTTTTTCGAGCTACTGGTCAGCTCCAAACGTGTCAGAAACTTCGTCAAAATCCCGGTCACATTGGTCTGATTTGATAAAACTCCCATTGACTGTAATGACCCATGAGGGTCCTGGCATCTTGATTTTGAGGTACGCATAGTGCGGGACCGCCATAAATTGAGTGAATGCGGGCCGCCCGAGTATGGCGTGGTATTGGGACTCCCAGTCGAGTACTTCGAACTCGAGGACTTTTCTTGTGAAGTGGCCCCTGCTGCCGAAGACGACATCGAGCTTGATTGTTCCGAGGGAGGCGGCTGCTTCTCCTGGAACTACGCCGTGGAGTATGACGCCTGACTTCTTCCAGACTGATCGCGGGATCAGCATCTTGCGCAAGATTTTGGTGAAGATTATGTTTAAACTGCTGCACCCGTCCATGAAAACTCTGTCCATGTCGTAACCGCCGATCTGGGCGTCGAGGATCAGCGGTGCATGCCCTGGCCTTGGAATTGCGGGTGGGTGGTCTCTTTGTGAGAAAGTAATGTTGGTCTCTGTGCCATACAGATGGTAAGTTTCTCCTGTTTTTAGGTCCTCGACTGCTCGGGTCTGCAGGGTGTGGCCGTCCTTTTTTTTTTTGAGGGTCGTCCTTCTTGGATCATACAGACTCGTCCATGAGATAGAGGGTATTTCTCTTCTATATTGGGTGCTGGCGGCTGCGCGGTTCCTCGTGCCCGTTTGGCTTCGCGTTGCTTCTCTTCCTTGAGGCTGTTGGAGAGTTCGGTGAACAGACGACAATCTCTCAGGGTGTGGCATGCTCTAAGGCGCCCCCAGTCGTCTTCAAAACAGTGGATTGTGCAGGGTCCATCCAGCTATTCTTTGGCTGTGAGCCTGCTGGAGCCGGCATGCCTTCTTCTTCTTGTGATGAGGAACGACTGCGAGTGGTCTTCTGAACGGGAGTGGAACCTTGGGTCGAGCTCTATTCCGTCGTTGATCAAGTGGTTTCGAATAAACTTGGAGAACTCATCTGGTCTTTGATCTGGGTCGTAGTACTCGCCAGACTGAGTTTCAGAGTCGCTGTCATGTCCCACGGCGGGTGTCCGGGTGGCGGCGGGTCTTTGAGTGGCTGGCAAGGCTTCTGCCACTCGTTGCGACTCCTCGAGTGGGATTTCTATGTAGATTTCTTGTACTTGCTCCAGTATCCTGGCTGGCATCGTGGTCGTGGCTTGCGATTGCCTTCTGGGTCGTCGAGTTCTTTTTTGCCGGTTACGACTTAGGTAACCGCCGGAAGATCGAGCTTGTCCTAACTGCGGGCCGAGCGATCTTGGTGGTGCGGTGGAGAGATTTGCGATGAACTTGAGTTCTTCGAGTGGATTGGATCTTGCTCGAGCCCTTGAGTTGTGACTTGCTGGAGACGGGACCGCCGAGATCG
The DNA here is from genome assembly GCA_950022295.1 of Bromus sterilis. NCBI lineage: Eukaryota > Viridiplantae > Streptophyta > Magnoliopsida > Poales > Poaceae > Bromus > Bromus sterilis. The sequence continues at coordinate 217,707,477 of OX465600.1, forward strand.
TGATTCCAACATGTGTAATTCCCACATACGGCACCAATTGACGAGGATTAGCCTCGGAAAATCCCATGGTCAGGGACCCTGGGTTAGATCATAGAGAAGGAATAGGTTGGCGATACTCGTCGGCTAACAGGAGAAGCAATTCCTGCTCGGTTGAATTATGCGAGGGGGCAATTACAGTGGAGGTCTAGGAGAGTTCGCTCAAGACCGGAGGTGCCGATTGTAGATTGGATGTCCTGAGCCGTCACCCCTCGCAGCCTTTATATACTAGGCTGGGTGTAAGGCCTGATATGCGGTACTGTTCCAGAGCTAGATGTTTCCATCCAGATCCGGGGACGAAGAACATATCGGTCCCACCGCGACATATGACAATGTCATCTGCCCCGGATTTCCAACATGATATCGCAACATTACAGCTACGGGATACAACATCTCATAGAATCGGCATACAACTGCCTTAATACAATACATCAACGGAAGATACATGTCTGAGTACAAACTACAATCAAATGCCTAATGGCAAAGGGAAAACACACCATTCCCGTAACCACACGGGTCCAGGCTCTCCGCGAAGGCGTCCAGAAGAAGGGTCATCGAGCTCCTCTGAATTCCAAGATCGTTTGCATAACGTGCGTAAAAGAGAAAAGAAAGAGGTGAGCTATATCAAAAGTCTTGTAACTAACTTCACATAGGTAAGATGGGGGTAGTGGTGAGGTTGCAGACGCACTAGCAATATATGAGTGGCTAACGGTCTATTTTAGAGTATGATGAGAACCAAGCATTCGATGAGGAATCGCCTCCAACAAGTCTTGCTATCAACTACTTACGCAAACATAACACCTATCATATCCTTGTCCTCCCCTTCGCATCCCGAAGAACAAGAAGCAGTCAAGGCACACACACATTGATCAAATTATTAAGATTATCTCAGTTGTTGTTGTCTATGAACAAGGAGCAGGTCTCAAGTCATCCAAAACCGTGGACACGGCTTCTCGAAAAGATTTAACCCTGCAGGGGTGTACCAACTCCCCATTACAAGGCTCCGCACGCACGCCCATCTCTCTTAGTTTCTACCCATCACAGGCAGCCATTTTATGATTTAGTCCCGAGAGATCGAAACGATAGGTCCCTCTAACTAACAACGCACAAATCCGGGTGGCCCCCGGTGAGCCGACATCCAACTCAAAAGCTGGCCGCGCTCTCGAATCGGCATCTACCATATGACTCGGGTTTGGATAACCGGTGAATTCTCACATGAGTCCGGGTCTTCAGCCGGCCAGGTTGGACCAATAGGGAAACCATGTCCCCACTGGCCCGGTTTGTTTAAAGAATATCTTCTAGGAGCGACCCGACAGACACACACACACGGGTTTCAAATGGTAAATCAGCTTAGGCCACTACTAGAAATGTTTGAAGCTAGGTAGGTAAGAAAATGGGACCCCATAAAATCCCACACGCGATTAGGCACGCTCATAAAGAGACACAATACCCGGAACTCGGGACCTAGGTGACTCGAATGGAACAAAGCGTCGGGGCGGGATAGCCTAGACCTTACATTCTTCGTCGAGTATAGTCAACATTATAATAATCATATCATCCACAACAATATAATAATGTGATAGCCTAATCCAAGGAGTAACATGATAAAAGTTGATAACATTCTAGCATGCATACTAAGCAGTGACTGAGCAACGAGCAATAGTAACATAACCGAACAAGGTTTGCTGGGATGTGGAGGACATGGCTGTTTGGGTTTATTTGAGAGGCATGAATATGAAGTGGTAGGATCAAGCAATCGTTCTATCCTACACGTAGGCGCAAGTGAGCTGAAAGTTATAAGTATGGTATATGCTCCCCCTTACCTGATGAGAAGACAAAAACCGAAGGTGTAGTCGATCGCAAGCTCGCAACGTCTCCGGGAGGTACCCGCGGAAGCACACAACAAGGAAACACTGGAAAAGGAAATCGACGATCAAGCATCTATTACTAAAAAGAAATCACGAGCAATCATCAACAAGAAGAGAACACGAGAAAACGCAATATGGTCTCGCACATATCGTCGACAGCGGTTACTAGCAGGTTAAGTGGAGTACTCGTCACACACGATGATACCTCACATTTAGAATGGTTCAAGTTATAAGGCCCGATATGCGGTACTGTTCCAGAGCTGGATGTTTCCATCTAGATCCAGGGACGAAGCACATATCGGTCCCACCGCGACATATGGCAATGCCATATGCCGCGGATTTCGAACATGATATCACAACATTACAGCTATAGGATACAACATCTCATACAATGGGCATACAACTGCCTTAATACAATACATCAACGGAAGATACATGTCTGAGTACAGACTACAATCAAATGCCAAATGGCAAAGGTAAAACACACTATTCTCGTAACCACACGGGTCCAGGCTCTCTGTCGGGATCCGGCGAACTAGTCGTCGTTGAGTCTCTACGAAGGCATCCAGAAGAAGGGTCGTCGAGCTCCTCTGAAGTCCAAGATCGTTTGCATAACGTGCGTAAAAGAGAAAAGAAAGAGTTGAGCTATATCAAAAGTCTTTTAACTAACTTCTCACGGGTAAGATGGGGGTAGTGGTGAGGTTGCAGACACACTAGCAATATATGAGTGGCTAACGGTCTATCTTAGAGTAAGATGAGAACCCAGCATTTGATGAGGAACCGCCTCCAACAGGTCTTGCTATGGACTACTTACGCAAACATAACACCTATCCTATCCTTGTCCTCCCCTTCGCATCCCGACGAAGAAGAAGCAGTCAAGGCACACACACATATATCAAATTATTAAGATTATCTCAGTTGTTGTTGTCTATGATCAAGGAGTAGGTCGCAAGTCGTCCATAACCGTGGACACGGCTTCTCGGAAAGATTTAACCCTGTAGGGGTGTACCAACTGCCCATTACAAGGCTCCGCACGCACGCCCATCTCTCTCAGTTTCTACACATCACAGGCAGCCATTTTATGATTTAGTCCTGAGAGATCCGAAACGATAGGTCCCTCTAGCTAAAAATGCACAAATCCGGGTGGCCCCCGGTGAGTCGACATCCAACTCAAAAGCCAGCCGTGCTCTCGAATCGGCCTCTACCGTATGACTCGGGTTTGGATAACTGGTGAATTCTCACATGAGTCCGGGTCCTCAGCCAGCCAGGTTGGACCAATAGGGAAATCATCTTGGGCCACCACTAGAAGTGTTTGAAGCTAGGTAGGTAAGAAAAGGGGACCCCATAAAATCCCACACGCGGTTAGGAACTCTCATCAAGAGACACAATACCCGAAACTCGGGACATAGGTGACTCGAATGGAACAAAGCGTCGGGGCGGGATAGCCAAGACCTTCCATTCTTCGTCGAGTATAGTCAACATTATAATAATCATATCATCCACACCAATATAATAATGTGATAGCCCAATCCAAGGAGTAACCGGATAATAGTTGATAACATTCTAGCATGCATACTAAGCAGTGGCTGAGCAGCGAGCAATAGTAACATAGCCGAACAAGGTTTTCTGGGATGTGGAGGACATGGTTGTTTGGGTTTATTTGAGAGGCATGAATATGAAGTGGTAGGATTAAGCAATCGTTCTATCCTACACCTAGGCGCGAGTGAGGTGAAAGTAATAAGCATGATATATGCTCCCCCTTACCTGATGAGAAGACGAAACCGAAGGTGTAGTCGATCGCAAGCTCGCAACGTCTCCGAGAGGTACCCGCGGAAGCACACAAGAAGGAAACACTGGAAAAGGAAATCGACGAGCAAGCATCTATTACTATGAAGAAATCACGAGCAAGCATCAACAAGAAGACAACACGAGACAATGCAATACGGTATCGCATCTATCATCGAGAGCGGTTACTAGCAGGTTATGTGGAGTACTCGTCACACACGACGGTACCGCACATTGAGAATGGTTCAAGTTGTTTAGCTACACAACGTGAGAAAAGTTTGTTAACATGGAATGTCACCCAAGCATGGCATAGCACACAAACATGACAAGAGGTGAAGCATAAGGTAAACTATCTATTCTAGTCAATTTAAGTGAGGCACAACCTAAACATGGCATCCACTAAGTACCCCATGACAATAGTATCTCTTTGATAGGCGCCTCTATCTGTATGGGGAATTCGGATTTCCTATCTGATCCAAGGGAAGGAAGAGAGGTGGAAAGTGTCTAAGTGTCAAATCGAGATTGTGAACTCAAGGCTGCGACATCCACTTTAAGACTAGTTAAATTAAAGCATTTGGTACAGTTCTTCCCTAAACCATATTTTAGGTTTGTTAATAACAGAAAACAATAGCATAAACACAAAGTACATGAAATTTTAATCAAGTTACATGTAAGGAACACTCCAAACGGAGTTACGGTTAAAAAGATATAAGCAAAACAAGTTATGCACACATGTTAACATCAGGTATCACACTTTAGAGCAACAAATAAACAATCACAAGGTTGTTAACATGCACAAAAATGATATGCAACTAAAGTAGGCAAGGCATGGCAAAAGGAATCATGCAAATAGGCATCATGGTTCACTAGTTATAAGCAACACAAGTAGCTATAAAACATTACTCGTCAAGGACTTTGTGAAAATCAGGAAAATAGGGGAGAAACTGTTATTAGCAAGCTGTATAAACAGGGGTAAAACTATATGTAAAGTGCAGAAACATGACATAGAAATATGTGGGCATGATGTAGACATGATGGTGATCAAGTACTAAAAAGAATCATGGTCATAGGCATCACAGATCAAAAGATATTAAGCATACAACATGGCTTCGAAAAGTTACAGACTTGGTGAAAAACAGAGGTGGCTGTCAAAAACAGCGGGATAGCAACTTTGGAGCGGAATATAACTATGAACAGGAATGTAAACATGACAATGCAATACATATAATGAAAGTATACATGGCAACGAACAAAATGACATATTGCAATTCTCAATAGGATGCACGGTTAAAAAGATACAATGCAACAAAGTTTGCATCTTACGTTAACAGCAACACACTAACAGCAGGTTAACTACCTTGGGTGAAGATTCAGTCAACATGCAGCAGGCCACCATGACAAATGAAAGCATATAACTGAAGTAGACATGATGCTTAACAGGATGCAACAAGAATCACTCAAATCCGATGAACGTTGCGACGCAACCGTCACCCGAAGTTGACACAAAATAACAGTTTTAGCAGTCTAGCTGCAATTAACGACGGGAAGCCATGTTCAGCACACAATAACTACATCTAAACAACCTCAAATCAAACAACTCACTAAAGATGAAAGCTAGAGCACATCAAGGAGCACACTTTTCATTTTGGGCGCAAATTCATACGGGCTACGGATTACTCACAATTATCGTCGCAAAACAGATACAACAGTAGACATCAAAAGACTTAGCAAAAATAGTAAAAAGAAAATAAACACAAAAGAATAAAAGGGGTGCACCTCGGGATGCTCACCATGGGCCGGCCCAAGTCGGTTGGGTGGGCGGCGGTTAGTGGCGGCCGCCTAAGGCGAGAGGAAGCGGTCAGGCAGAGCTGGCCAGCTGGGCCGCGAGCGCGCTTGCCGGGCCTGCTGGTTGGTGTCGTGCCACCATCGGTGGGGACCTGGCTCCCCATCTCGGCCTCGAGCAGGCGGTTGTCGTCGACGGTGGAGCCGGCGAGGGGCGGCGCGGCACGGAACGGAGGGAGGTCGAGGCGACGAGGTCTCAGGGGCGGCGGAGCAGGCCGATCCGGCCGGCCTCTTGCCGGATCCGGGAGGCGGCAGTGGATGGCGGAGCGCGGGAGCTCGGGCGGCTGCCGGCCATGGCCATGACGGCGGTGCGGCCTGGCGCGCGGAGGTGCGGCCTGCAGGCACGAGGGGAGAGGGAGAGAAGCAGGGAAGAGAGAGGGGAACGGGAGGAGGCGGCTGATACGTCCAAAACGTATCTATAATTTCTGCTTGCTCCATGCATGTTTTGTGTGATATTTCTATGATCTATATACACTTTCATACACTTTTGATCAAATTTGGACTAACCTATTAACTCAGTGCACCACAGTGCCAGTTCCTGTTTTCTTCTGTTTTTCTATTTCAGTTTTCCCCCATATAAAAAGTGCTCCAAAAATTCGGGAAAAATCAGATAAAAAATCAGCGCAGAAGAACTTTCCGGAAGAACCTGAGTGGGGCCAGAGGGCCACCACCAGGGGCCCAGGCACCCTGGTGGCGCGCCCTAGGGGCGGGCCGCGCCATGGGGGCGCCTAGACCCTTGGTGGCCCCTCTGACTACCCCCCTTCGCCTATATATTCTCCGTGACGAGAAACACTCGAGGCCAGAACCCTTTTTCACGATCTCGCCTCTATTCCGCCGCCGCCGCGCTTCCGAGATCGGGAGCACCAGCAGACCTCTTCCCGGAACCCTGCCGGAGGGAGGGCCGACCTCCGGGAGTCTCCTCTCCACCATGGATGCTTCCCGAATGTGCCGTGAGTAGTTTCCTTTGGACCATGGGTCCGTGATCATTAGCTATGTGATGTTCTCCTCCCCTCTTTTTTTTCATGGTTTAGAGCTCGTGAGCTGCCCTACATGATCGAGGCACTTTTGTAATCTTTCTGTTGTTGCTATGCTGAGTTTGATGGGATCTGATGGATGAGATTATGTTCAGATTGTGATAGAGTAATATATTTGGCTCTTATCTTTTATATTTTTGTTCTTAAGTAATTCTTGCATGTTCTCCGTTGCTGTTTATTGCTTTGGCCAAGTAGTAGTTAGTAACCCCAAGAGGGAACGTTATGCTCGATTGTGGGTTCATGCCCCCTGATGACACGCTTGAGTGACAGAAACATGAGTCTAGGGGATGTGTTGTTGCCACAAGGGGGAAAACAACGGTGATTTTAACCGCGGTTGTAAGGATTGTTTACTTTATGCAAAGTGCTTTTTAATGCAGTTGTCTGTTGCTTTGGGTTTACACTTTGGGTGGGGCTCGCAACTTAATACCAGCGAGATGTTCTGGAGAGATATCTCAAGGTGGATGATTAGTAGTAGATGTAGTTGGATTTCGGTCTACTTATTTGGACGTTCTGCCCATGCTTTTGAGCCTCTTCCTTTCTTTTGTAGCATAGTTAGCATTGCGGTGCGTTCATAATCCTGTCAATTGCCCTTCTGTAATTTGTTCACCTCGCATAGCAGTTTTATCATCTTTTGGGAGAGAGACATCACTAGTGAACATCACGTATCCTGGTCCATATCCTCATCACTGTTTCCACACTCATTTACTTTTCTGCTTTTACTTTCGGTTGCTATCATTATCCCTTGTGTTTGATCCTTTGTGAAAAACAAGACCGGAGAGATTGACAACCTCTCTGAACTTTGTTGGGAACAAAGTAATTTGTGTCTGTGTGCGCCGCTGACACCTTCTTATCATCTCCGGAGTCATACTGAAGACAAACCTTGGTATCTTTACTGAGGGAAATTTTCTGCTGTGCTACATCATACCTTCCTCTTGGGGTTTACCAATGAAGGGCAAGAAATCATCATCACCTCGCGCATCAAGCAAAGAATTTCTGGCACTGTTGCCGGGGACTCCGAGTGCAAAGATAGGGGAGTTGCACACTACCCTTTACCTTTGTTTTTTAGTCTTGTTAGTTTACCTTTCAGTTTTTATCTTTGTGTCCTATATGAAAAATCACAAAAAAAATCTGCCACACTTGCTCCTGCTATGGGTTCCACTGAAAACACCAAGTTGTGTGACTTCACTAGTCGCAACAACCAAGACTTTATCTGCACCCCCATTGCCACACCTGCCACTTCACCTACCTCTTATGAAATTAAACCTGCCTTGCTAAACCTTGTGATGAGAGATCAATTCTCTGGTGCTGGAGATGATGCTGCTTTACCCTTGAACAATTTTGTTGAATTATGTGATATGCAAAAGTATAAAGAAGTAGAAGGTGATATTGTTAAGCTCAAGCTCTTTCCTTTCTCTTTAAGGGGAGAAGCTAAAATCTTGTTTCAATATTTTCCTAGGAATATCATAGATTCTTGGGATAAGTGCAAAGATGCATTTATAGGGAAGTACTACCCACCTGCTAAAATTATCCAATTAAGAAGTAACATTATGAATTTTAAGCAATTATATAATGAACACGTTGCCCAAGCTTGGGAACGAATGAAATCTCTTTTTAAGAAATGCCCTACACATGGTTTGACTACCTAGATGGTTATCTAGAATTTTTATGCAGGCTTGAACTTTACCTCGCGGAACCTGTTAGATTCGGCCGCGGGAGGAACTTTTATGTCAACTACACTTGGTGCTGCCATGAAGCTTCTCGATGAGATGATGGCCAATTATTCCCAATGGCACACCGAACGCGCTCCAACAGGTAGGAAGGTAAACTCTGTCAAGGAAATTACCTCTCTCAATGAAAAAGTTGATTTAATTATGTCTTTACTTACCAAGCAACCCTCTATTGATCCTCGTGATGTTCCTTTAAATTCTTTGGTTGCCCAAGAACAAGTAGATGTGAACATTATTGCTAGAAACAACTTCAACAACAATGCTTATAGGGGTAATTCTGCTAGCAATCCTAGACCGTTTCCATCCAACTATGGGAACAACAACACCTACCCTAGCACCAAGAACCCCTCTTCTGAATTAGAAAACATGCTTAGAGATTTTATCACTACCCAAAAAGCCTTCAATAAGAATGTAGAGGAGAACTTAGCTAAATTAGATAATCTCTCTTTGAAGGTAGAAATCTTAGCCCTTGATATTGAGATGCTTAAAATTAGAACCTCTCCCCTTGAGGAGAATAAGGCCACTCCTATTAATGCTATCCAGTTGCAAATTAATGAAAATATTAGGATGATGGCTAAACTTAAAGAAAGGTGGGCTAGAGAAAAAGAGGAAGAGGATAGAATTAAGAGCCTTCCTACACACCACACAGTTTCCACTATCCAAATTGTTGAGGACACCCAAACTATTAGCACCCAATCCACTCCTAGTCCCGTTGGACCTATTAATGGTGATGCTAATACCTCAACCAAAGATGAAGAAACTCCTATGAACATAGAGGGTTTCAAACAAGTGAGCCTAGACGACACTACTACCACCTTTGATAGTAGTGATATTGATTTTGATAGTTGCACAATCTCAGAAGTTATTAGCTTGCTACACAAAATGTCTAGAGACCCCCACACTAGCACACTTAATCTTGCCTTCACGGAGCATATCACAAATGCTCTCATCAAAGCTAGGGAGGAGAAGCTTAGAGTAGAAGCCTCCATACCTAGAAAGCTAGATGATGGTTGGGACCCTATGATCAAAATTAAATTAAATAACTTCTCTTGCTATGCTTTATGTGATGTTGGAGCTAGTACCTCCGTTATGCCCAAAAGAACTTATGATATGTTTGAATTGAAGCCCTTTGAGCCTTGTTCTTTTGGAGTTCGTCTTGTTGATTCTTCCGTAAAGAAACCTTTGGGGAAGATCTACGATGTTCTTATCATTGTCAATGACAACTATGTTCCCGTTGATTTTATTGTTATGGATATAGAGTGTGAACCTTTGTGTCCAATTATTTTGGGACGTCCTTTTCTTCGCACCGTTGGTGCGATTATTGACATGAAAGAGGGGAATATAAAATTCCAATTCCCACTCAATAAAGGGATGGAACACTTCCCTAGAAATAAAATCAAGTTACCTTTTGAGTCTGTTACACGGGCTAGTTATTCTCTCTCTCTCTTGATAAAACTTGATTCTTCTTTTTGCATCATGCCTCGCTTAAAGGCATAAAAGAAAGCGCTTTTGGGAGGCAGCCCACAATGAATTAGGTTTCTTTTTGATTTTGTTGTGTCTTGATGTTTGTTACTACTGTAGCAACATCATTGTATCTTTATTTTTCAGCTTTGTGCCAAGTTATAGCATGTTATGATAAGGGAAGCAAAAGTTGTGACATGCTGTCCAGAAAACAGATTCTGTCCCTGGACAGAAAAATTCGAATAAAATCACCAGATCATCTTGTTGACCTGAATTGTTTTGAAAGCATGCTCTATACAATTGTGAAACTTTCGTATGTTCTGAGTTTTTTGATCTGGGTTGCAGAAGTGCCCCGAAAAAATTCTCTACTACTTGCTGTTCTGTTTTTCACAGATTCTGCCACGTTTTGCCTCTCTTCACTTTTGCAAACCTTAACCATGCTTTTTCTTTGCAAAAACTTTTTGGCACTCTTGAGAAACAGTAGCTCTTCAAGAATATATTTATATCCAGTGGGGAAAAATTATTTTATTAAGGGTACTAACCTCTCTAATCAGCTTATGATGAGTTATGTATGAAGGGAGTTTTCAAGTGTGCGATGGAAGATGATGAAAGAAGATCCAAGAGTGTCAAGCGCTCAAGCTTGGGGATGCCCCCGTGCACCCCCAATAAATATTCAAGGAGACTCAAGCGTCTAAGCTTGGGGATGCCCCCGTGCATCCCCTTCTCCATCAACAATCATCAGTTCGTCCTTCGTCTCACTATATTTTTATCACTTCATGCGTTATGTGCTATGCTTGGAGCGTCTCGCTCTTAGGTTTTATTTTTAGTTTTCTTTAGTTTTGCTTGCTGGTCATAACAAGTTAGACCCCATCTTACTTTGTGTGGGAGAGAAACACGCTCCACTCCAATCTAGAACACATCATTGTATTTTTCCTGCTTATCTTTTTGCTGTTGTGTGTTCTTTATCTTTTCGTAGCTGCTGCCATGTTTAGTTTTAGTCTTAGTATGTCTTTAGCAAGAGCCTTGACTTTTGTTTAGTTTGTTGCTGGAACTCTCTTTAGTTTTCATGTTTACCTTTTTAAGAGAGTTGGTTGTTGCACTGAGTTGTATTTTGTCTTGGAAGTAGGTAACTTGCAATAGTTTTGAGGTATTGATGTGAGTAATGTCTGAACTTTTGGTGTCAAGATCTTTAGCCTATTAGTGAGAGGTTTCGTATTTTGGGCAATCCGTGTGTATTTTCAAAACCTACAAAAACTAGTTGAGAACTCTAACTACTAGATGGATCACTAATCTTTGGAGGTATCGAATATTAGAGTACACTCACGTACCATGAGTCGAGGATGCGCAAGGATAACCAAACCCCCATACACTCCTCCTCGGGGTACTTCCCTCTTTGTGAACCTCCTTATTAGATTGAGAGTTACCGATAATAAGTGCATGAGTTCTTCGGACTAATGTAAGTATTGAAAGTTGACACTTCCACCTTCCCATATTTTGCTAGCCTCTCCCGTGCCGTGCATTGCCTTCTTCTCACTCCGAGAGTTGGTGTCCACCTTCGCCGGTACATCCAAACCCTTGGCATGATACGCTCTGTCATCATAAGCCTCCTTATATCCTTCCTCAAAAGAGCCACCATACCTACCTATCAAGGCATTTCCATAGCCTTTCCGAGATATATTGCCATGCAACATCCACCTCTTCATGACTTGATCTTCATGTCATACATGTTCCTGCTACACTGGCAGCGACATACATTGCATACATCATGATAGTTACATCTTCTTTATGATTTTGAGTACCTTGTAAAGTGTGAAAGATTTCCTATACCTTCTTGTAAAATAGAGTGTTGCCCGTAAGTGAGGAAAAGATCCCAAAGTGGACACAATAAAAGATCCCAAAGAGGACAAATGAGAATTACATAGAAAGAGCCATTGAGGCCACAAAAAAATACAAAAAAATAGAAAAAAAGAAAAAAAAGAGATAAAGGAGCAACACTACTATCCTTTTGAGAGATCCACACTAGTACTCCCTCTTATATCTTGTACTCCATAGAGATGATCATTATGCATATAGCTATGTGGGGACCTTCACACTATAGAACTTGGCTTGCATATTCCAAGGATGAGCCTCCTCAAACGAGCTCTAGCTCTTCATGAGCGAGCAAGGTAGATGCAACCCCACTAGTTTCATGGGAGAGCTTCCTAGCTCATATGTGCATCCGTTGCATGGCAATCCCTACTGCTCACATCATATCTATCATTTGGCATCTCTTGCCAATGGTTGTCCTCATTGATGTGAGCCTTTCTCATTCCTTTTTTGTCTTCCTCCTCCTCCGCACTTCTCTCTTTGCCAACCTAAGTGTCAACTCTCGTGCTTACGCTGATCCATTGCATGATTGCTCAAAATATTGAAAAAGGAGTGGATCAAATTGACTTGTACCTGGCTAGTGGTCTGGGGACGAGTCAAGATAAGATTCTAGAAAAAGACCAAGTGTGAAACTTTAGTAGATTGAGTTCTCAACAAATAAATATTTTTCTCGTATTCCCTATCCCCTTCTTGCACGCAAACACCATTTGGAGACATTCGAGTCACGGACAGCGAGAGCTCTTGCACCTAATGTTCTTTTGTTACTTGTTTCAATGCTAATATAGACTCTTGCATGTTATGACTTGAATTGAATATCTAACCTTGATTGCTTTACTTTTCAAAGTTCTTATATGGTTGCTAGCATGTCACCACAGAAATTATGCTGTTATCATTTACCTATTCGAGGATGAGCAGGAATTAAGCTTGGGGATGTTGATACGTCCAAAACGTATCTATTATTTCTTCTTGCTCCATGCATGTTTTGTGTGATATTGCTATGATCTAGATACACTTTCATACACTTTTGATCATATTTGGACTAACTTATTAACTCAGTGCACCACAGTGCCAGTTCCTGTTTTCTGCTGTTTTTCTATTTTAGTTTTCCCCCATATAAAAAGTGCTCCAAAAATTCGGAAAAAATCAGATAAAAAATCAGCGCATAAGAACCTTCCGGATGAACCTGAGTGGGGACAGAGGGCCACCACCAGGGGCCTAGGCGCCCTGGTGGCGCCCTAGGGGCTGGCTGCTCCAGGGGGGCGTCTGGACCCCTGGTGGCCCCCTGGTTGCCCCCCTTCGCCTATATATTCTCCGTGACGAGAAACACTCGAGTCCAGAACCCTTTTTCGCGATCTCGCCTCTGTACCGCCACCGCCACGCTTCCGAGATCGGGAGCACCAGCAAACCTCTTCCCGGCACCCTACCGGAAGGAGGGCCGACCTCCGGGAGTCTCCTCTCCACCATGGATGCTTTCCGGATGTGTCGTGAGTAGTTTCCTTTGGACCATGGGTCCGTGATCATTAGCTATGTGATGTTCTCCTCCCCTCTTTGTTCTTCCTGGTTTAGACCTCGTGAGCTGCCCTACATGTTCGAGGCACTTTTGTAATCTTTCTGCTGTTGCTATGCTGAGTTTGATGGGATCTGATGGATTATGAGATTATGTTCAGATTGTGATAGAGTAATATATTTGGCTCTTATCTTTTATATTTTTGTTCTTAAGTAATTCTTGCATGTTCTCCGTTGCTGTTTATTGCTTTGGCCAAGTAGTAGTTAGTAACCCCGAGAGGGAACGTTATGCTCGATTGTGGGTTTATGCCCCCTGATGACATGCTTGAGTGACAGAAACATGAGTCTAGGGGATGTGCTGTTGCCACAAGGGGGAAAACAACGGTGCTTTTTAATGAAGTTGTCTGTTGCTTTGGGTTTACACTTTGGGTGCGGCTCGCAACTTAATACCAGCGAGATGTTCATGATAGATATCTCAAGGTGGATGATTAGTAGTAGATGCAGTTGGATTTCGGTCTACTTATTTTGGCGTTCTGCCCATGCTTTTTAGCCTCTTCCTTTCTTTTGTAGCATAGTTAGCATTGCGGTGCATTCATAATCATGCCAATTGCCCTTCTGTAATTTGTTCACCTCGCATAGCAGTTTTATCGTCTTTTGGGAGAGAGACATCACTAGTGAATATCACGTATCCCGGTCCATATCCTCATCACTGTCTCCACACTCATTTACTTTTTTTCTTTTACTTTCAGTTGCTATCATTATCCCTTGTGTTTGATCCTTTGTGAACAACAAGACCGGAGAGATTGACAACCTCTCTGAACTTCGTTGGGAACAAAGTTATTTGTGTCTGTGTGCAGGTCCGCGTCAGTTGCGCCGCTGACACCTACTTATCATCTCTGGAGTCCTACTGGAGACAAACCTTGGTATCTTTACTGAGGGAAATTTTCTGCTGTGCTACATCATACCTTCCTCTTGGGGTTTACCAACGAAGGGCGAGAAATCATCATCACCTCGCGCATCAAGCAGCGACTCACCACGGCTGCTGCGGCGGCTACTCGGCGGCGAGGTGCGTGCGTCCACGGGAGGAGGTCTCGGGCGGCGGAGGAGCGGGCCCGGCGTGGCCCTGCGGCTGGATCTCGGGCACTGCGGGGCCCAATCCGTCAGGAGGTGGAGGGGAGCTACGGTGGAGGGTTGTGAGCCCTAAATATCAAGATACGACGGCTGGAATGGCTTGGCAGCTAGGGTTCCGTGGATGTGGGGACTTGGGGTAATTTTGGGGAAATTTTAGAGGGGGTGGCTGCAATTTTACCAGAGGGAAACCCTAGAAAGGGGTGGGAGAGTGTGTTGGATATATGCTCTAGAGGCAAATAATATATGATTATTCCAATATATCTAAATAAGTTCATGAACAGTTTCGTACTGTGTTGGAACTGTATCAGTGAAACAATGATACAGGTGTGGTATAGAAACAACCAGAGTTCCTAGTCAGCCTCTCATGATGACTGGTTTATCGTAACTGATGATTGTGGTTTCACGATCAGGGACAATCAAGTCAATTGACGGTAAGGTCACCTCATTGAATGAATGACGTGATGAACATTACCCAATGCAAGCATTGCAACATGATCAAATCGTAAAAGTTCAGTGTTGTAATTACAGAACGTAGTAGCCTGTTCCTTTCACCGTGAGATCACGCATAATTGCTATCGTCTGAGGATGCTTTGAGTGCATTAACCGTCACACTGAAACATGGTGACCATAAAGGTGTATCTTGGGCTGTCTGATGGGATATGTTGAGGAGTATTGATTCAAGAGCGGGATTTGTCAATCCATCTAATGGAAAGATACTTCATGGCCAACTCGGTGAGATTGCATCCATAAAGCTGCGCAGCGTGTGACTAGGTCACAAGGATGAATATCATGGAACGAGTGAATAATATTTGTTGGTAACAAGATAGAACTAATGCATTGGATGCAGTTGATAGAATCTTGGACTAATCTAGTATCGCATGACAAATGGAATGGTACACAACGTGTACGGTTCAATCGGTTACTTCCGGAATGCACAGGGGTCATTATGGGCCTCCAGGTCCCGCTATTGATCATTGGCCGTAGCCTTTGTCTCGGTCATGACTGGAGTGTTCTTGGACCATAGGGTAACACACTTAAGGGCTCGATGAATATCGGAGACCTTTTCAGAACTATCGGAGTTACCGGAGAAGAGAGAAAGACGTACCGGAAAAGTTCCGTGTTGGTCCGAAGGACGTTCGGAGTGAGATGGAAGGAGTTCCGGATCATCGGGAGATGAAATAATATGTATTATTTATTAATTAAGTGAATTAATAATTAATAATAATTTATTTCAGATTAAAAAGTGCAATGGGCCTTATTTGTGAAAGAAGCCCATTAGTGGAAGGAAAAAGGCAAAAATAAAAAAGAGAAAAAAGGAAAATAAAAAAAAGGGGGGAGGCGCCATGGGCCTTGGGCCCAAGTGGTGGCGCCACCACCTCCTCTCCCCTGGCCGGCGCCCCCCCTCCCCTGGCAAGGGACTTTAGTCCCACATTGCTAGGGGAGGGGGGTTGACTCCTTACGTCTGCCTATATATAGATGGGCAGGGGTGCAGTTCTTTTACACAGAAAAATCCGCAGAGAATTCAATATTACTCCGAATTGAGATCGGTTTTCACCGGTCTTCTCCCCTCTTTCGTTTCTCTCAAGAAGGGGTCCCCTTGTCTGGAACCTGTGCTAGGATTGAGGCTTCTCTACTGCGCGGACGCCGTCGTGCTGACGAAACTCCGGTTCTGGGAGGTCTACTTCCGCCACCTTCGCTGGATCGGAGAACGGAGGTCGTCTTCGAGTCCGTACGTGTGCGAGTACTACGAGGTGTTGCACGTGCGGAACTATCACCCCATCAGGGTGATAACGCAGCCAGGGGGCTGTGAAAGGTTTACGGCTTCATCAACCGCGTTTGCGGGAACGTTTCCGGCACAACGGTCTACACCCCGAGGTATCTTTCCTCAAGTTTTCTATTACAGCATTACAACTAGATAGATCTTGGGTTAAGGGCGACGTTAGTTAGAAAAATTATTGTTTTCTGTTGCGAGACCCAACATAGTGGTGGTCTTTATATAGGCTAGCCTGTATGGCAAGTTTACGCAAACACCCTTGGGTTTTTTTCTCTCGCGCGTCCGGTACTCCACGTTTCTGACTGTCGAGAGGGCATATGACCTCCGATTTGGACGAAATATCGAACCACGCACTCGGCGCGGCGAGCCCGTCAGTCGTACCTCACTTCAATACAGTTCTGATAATATTTCCACGTAAGCGTATGTGCCCCTTACCAATATCCATGAAGCCTTTCATATCTCGAAGGAAGTCCCTTCCAAGCACGATGTTACTTTGGTTTGGCTCCATGACGAAGAAATCCATCGTTGAAACCCTATTAAGGAATGCGACTTGGACTTCTTTTACCTTTCATTTAACCTCTGAAATATCTCCATTAGCATGTTCGTGATAAGATGACAATTTATCCATTTCTAGTTTCAAAGAATCATAAAAACTATTTTTGGCATTGTAGAAACCATGGATCCAATATCACAAAAAGCATGGAAGTCTTGGTTAGAGATGTTAATCCTAACAAAAGGCTCCCAATCATCATCTATCTCCAACATTTCTTTCTTCTTGGACTTAAGTTCCTCTACATTTCTCAAGTCTAGATCATCCATCCTCTTTTCAATAGTGGCAAGTCTATCTACAACAGTGCCAATGCTACGATCATAGACAAAATAACTAGATAGACCATGCAAAATATCAAGAGCTCTAGCTTCATCACACTCTAAAAAGTCTCCTTCAGCTATAATATCAAGAGAGTGTTTACACCACTTAAAAAGACCATGGTAAAAATTTCTAAGCACAATTTTTATAGGTATCCAAGGCATAATTCTCTTATGTGCGTCAGAAATTCTGTCCCAAGCCTTCTTCATATTTTCTCCATCCCTTTGACGGAAATCTAGAACTTCCGATTCCCCAGAGCACCAAGTCCTAACATGTTCATCTAAACAAGAAGGACTACTAAAGGCAAGGTAAATAATTTTTTTGTGATTTTTGATATAGGAAACTAAGATAAAAACTGAAATTTAAACTAACAAGACTAAAAAGCAAAGGTAAAAGATAGTGTGAAACTCCCCTATCTTGATGGCGTGGAAGTGATAATGGCTTCTCGCCCTTCGTTGGTTACCCCTAGTGGAAGGTGAGATGTAGGATAGCAGCAAATTTCCCTTGGGCAAAGATGCCAAGGTTTAGAGTGTCTCCGTAGGACTCCGGAAATGATAAGTAGGTGGCAAAGTGAACAATGGCGCCGTTTACAACCTCAGGGTTGCATACTTTACCTGGACCTGCACACACACAAGTAACTTCGCTCCCAACGAAGTTCAGAGAGGTTTTCAGTCTCTCCGGCCTTGTTGTTTACAAAGGATAAAATGCAAGGGATAGTAATAATGGTGATAGCAACTAGAAAGTAAAAGCAGGAAATAAATTGTGCGTGTAAATAGTGTTGAGAATATGGACCGGGGTCTCGTGATGTTCACTAGTAATGTCTCTCTCCAAAAAGACGATAAAACTTCTACGCGAGGTAAACAAATCACAACTGGGCAATTGACGGGGTTAAAAATGCACCGCAATGCTAACTATGCTACAAAGAAAGGACGAGGCTGAAAAGCATGGGCGGTACGCAAAAATAAGTAGACCGAAATCCAACTGCATCTACCCACTAATCATCCACCTTGAGATATCTATCCAGAACATCTCGTTGGTATTAAGTTGCGAGCCCCACCCAAAGTGTAAACCCAAATCAACAGACAACTACATTAAAAGAACTTTGCGTAAAGTAAACAATCCTTGCAACCGCGGTAACAAGCACCATTGTTTTCCCCCTTGTGGCAACAACACATCCCCTAGACTCATGTTTCTGTCACTCAAGCTAGTCCTCATGGGGAATGAACCCCACAATCGACCATAAAATTCCTTCTTGGAGTCTCTACCTACTACTTGGCCAAAGAAATAAACAGCAATGGAGAACATGCAAGCATTACTCAAGAACAAAAATATAAAATATAAGAACCAAATATATTAATCAATCACAAACTGGACATAGTCTCATAATCCGTCAGATCCCAGCAAACTCAGCATAGCAAAAGAAGAAAATTACATATGTGGCTTGATCATGTAGGATAGCTCACAAGGTCTAATCCATGAAGAACAAAGAGGGGAGGAGAACATCACATAGCTACTGATCACGGGCCCATGGTCCAAGGTAGACTACTCACGGATCATCCGGGAAGCGTCCATTGTGGAGGAGAGGCTCCCGGAGGTCAACCCTCGAAGAGGTCTGCTGGCGCTCGAAATCTTGGAAACACGGCGGCAGCGTAACAGAGGTGAGTTCGCGAAAAAGGGTTCTGTCTTTGGAAGAATCCCGTCACGGAGAATAAATAGGCGAAGGGGGCAGCCAGGGGGGCCACCAGGTGTCCAGGCGCCCCCCCCGCACGGCAAAGTACTAGGGCACGCCACCAGGGCGCCTGGACCCCTGGTGGTGGCCCTCTGGTCCCAATCAAGTGTTTTCGGAAGTTTCTTCTAAGCTAATTTTTATTTGATTTTTCCCAAAAGTTTGGAGCACTTTTAATATGGGGAAATCTGCAATAGAGAAATAGCAGAAAACAGGAACTGGCACTGTGGTGAACTGAGTTAATAAGTTAGTCCAAATATGATCAAAAGTGTATGATAGTGAATCTAGATCATAGAAATATCACATAAAACATGCACGGAGCAAGCATAAATTATAGATACGTTTGGGACGTATCCGGTGGACTACTCGTTGATCATTCGGCAAGCGTCCATGGTGATGGAGATGCTCCCGGAGGTCAATCCTCTCTCTGACATGGTGCCGGGAAGAGGTCTTATGGTGCTCCAGATCTTGGAAGCGCGGCGGCGGTGGAACAGAGGCGAGATCGCAAAAAAGGGTTCTGTCTTCGGAGGTTTCGGGGTGAAGGAAATATATAGGCGAAGGGGGCAGCCGGGGGGCCACCAGGGGGTGCAGGCGCCCCCCTGGCACGTCCTAGGGTGGGGTCGCGTCCCCTGGCCGCCTAGGCATAGGGTCCCCCCCAGGCTCTCCTTCGAGGCACCGTAAGCTTCCGTTGCACTGATTTTTTATTGGATTTTTCCAGAATTTTTCTGGCATTTTACGTACTGGAAAAACCTGAAATAAAAAGACAGCAAAAAAACAGAAACTGACACTGGGGTGCACAGGGTGAATAGGTTAGTCCAAATATGATCAAAAGTGTATGAAAGTGTATCTAAAACATAGCAATATCACACAAAACATGCATGGAGCAAGCAGAAATTATAGATACGATTGGGACGTATCATGTAGCACTGCAATAGTTCACCTGTAGCTTAACGTATTGCCATGTATTGTATTTGTATTTCTATTATTGTTGTGTATTTATTATTTCTCCCCCTCCTTTCTTCTTCCATAGACTCTGATACTACCGCCGACGACACCACCGAGTACGACTACGTCATCGATGACCAGTCCCTTGCTACCGAGCTTCCAGGCAAGCAGTGCCCCTTCACCTTTCCCAGTTATCACCTATCTATCTATATTTATCTATTGCACTAGGCATTGCTGCTGCTAAGTTACATTACTATTCATTGCATAGCCTGTCATTGTCGCCCCTAGATGTACCTTCCTTATCCTATGATGCCTAGTATATAAATATAATATTCAGAAGTTAGCCATGCGCAATGTTAGTCAACTAGGTTTAGTAATCGGGCCGCGATCACTCTGGGGATTAAACACAGAACACAAATGATTTAAATTTTTGCAACAGGTACGGTATAGAGCAGACGCCCAAGAGAACCTACAACGGCGAGACTCTGTCGAGTCGCTTCAAGTTTAACTTACGAGTGGATGGACTCGTATTTCACTCTTGTCGCCGGCTCGGTAGCCTAGCATCACCGGGGTGATACGAGGATATTCCCCTTTAGTTCATCCCCGTTGATGTCTCTATCGAACCACTTCAAGTGTACCATCGAGGGTGATTCCTCCTGGTTTCACTTGATGGTAGGCACCTGAATCAATTGGTGTCCTTAAAGGTAAGTAGTCGGGTGACACAACGGTGCCCGCAAGAGGTATTGTATCGAGACGGAAGGACAGGCGGATACCATTGTGGTCCTGGTCCTTGATCATTGTCCGTGAGATACCAAACCACGAAATTCAATATCCTCCAGGAGCACACGCGAGACAAGGTAAGGAGACGGTTCACCTTGTTGGTAATCGTGTGTTTTGACGGGACCATAGGGCAGGCCCCAATGCACTGATGGCCCTGACTGTTGTTCGTTGTCCGTTGTGTGAATTAGTCGAGCAACGATAATGGTTGTCCGCGAGATAATAAAATGACTAATGGTTCGGTGGATGACTTGAGAGGTCGCAAAGGCATGTACGCACTACCTTCACGTGGGATAAGGAGTTATGGGCTCCCCTGCGTCGTAGTCTCGTTCGATAACTCTTCAGACGTCAGTAGTACTGCGGCCTATGCCGGCAAGTGGTGTGTCTTCTTTGCTCGAGCTGTGATATTTGCTTTTGCTTCACCGGCCAGCCACGCACCGTGCAGGAGTACGTCAAGGTTAGGGTCCAGAGCCATGTGTACTTAGGATTTAGACCGGCGGATGGCCTCTCTGTTGAGCCTAGGATGGGCTGCGGCGTGTCGTATAGCCTGGGTGGGGCATTCCCTAACAAGGTGTACACCACCTTCGAGATCCGAGCGTGCATGCTTAACAGTAGTGCACCCCTGCAGGGAGTTTAATCTACACGAATAGCCGTGTCCACGGTAACACGACGCTTTATGCTGAAGCCAGATCCTACTACTAGAAACTACTACATTAATAAACTGTTGGTTCCGGGTTTTCTTCCTCGAGGGAAGTCGAGGAAGTGATCTCATAGGCATTGATAATTATTACAACTTACTATTATACAATGTTGCAGCAACTTCTGTTGCATTGTTACTTTATGCTTTATGTGTAACTATTGGCTATCCTTTTCTTATGCTGCAAGAATCGTCGATAGGCCTAGCATATTCCCCCTTACCCTGGTATTACTGTCTTGCAGTCCACTGATGACCCTCAAGTCCAGGGATCTATCATAGTGTTTTCGATAAGTAAGAGTGTCGAACCCAACGAGGAGCAGAAGTTGCTGACAAGAGACTTTGGACAAGGAATAACTTCAAGCACTGGAAGATAACTTTTTAGGGGGTTTCGGTATAAGAAACAAGAAGGTAAAAACAAGCAAAGTAAAGGGTGCTGAGGAGTAGCAAGTGGCCCAATCCTTTTGAGCAAAGGATAAGCCTAGCAACTGAACTTATAAAGACTAAAGCGTTCTTGAGAACACACGGGAGAGGTAGTCATGTGCTTTCTCCATATTCCGTATCGATGCTATGTTTTTTTTTTATAAGTGTTGAGTGGGTGGATCTATGGTAGTACACCTTGTATACTAATACAAGTGCACTGTTATGATTAAAAACCTTGCAAGCATCCGCAAATACAAGGTTGAAATTAAGGCAAAAGCCTAACCACATCAATTAGATCAAGGGTCCATTATTCCCTTGTGCAAATTCCAAGGACTTCACACTATAGAACTCGGCTTGCATATTCCAAGAATGAGCCTCCTCAAACGATCTCTAGGTCTTCATGAGCGAGAAAGTTGGATGCACCCCCACTAGTTCCATTGCAGAGCTTTTCTTAGCTCATATGTTCATCTGTTGCATGGCAATCCCTACTCCTCACATCATATCTATCATTTGGCCTTCTCTCCTATGATTTTCCTCATTTATGTGATCCTTTCTCACCCTTTTTGTCTTCCTCCTCCAACACATTTCTCTCTTTGCCATCCTAAGTGTCAACTCTCGTGCTTACGCTCATCCATTGCATGAGTAGATCAAATTGACTTGTATCTGGCTAGTGGTCTGGGGTCGAGTCAAGAAAAGATCCCAAAGAAGAATAAGTGTGAAACTTTAGTAGTTTATTTCTCAACAAATATTTTTTTTTCTCGTATTCCCATCTCCCACTTCTTGCACGCAAACACCATCTGGAGACATTTGAGTCACGGACAGCAATAGCTCTTGCACCTTTATGTTCTTATGTTGCTTGTTTCAATGCTAATATAGACTCTTGCTTGTTATGACTTTAATTGAATTAAATACCTTGATTTCTTTACTTTCAAAGTTCTTATATGGTTGTTAGCATGTCACCAAAGAAATTATGCTTGTTATCATTTACCTTCTCGAGGACGTGCAGGAATTAAGCTTGGGGATGTTGATACGTACCAAATGTATCTATAATTTCTGCTTGCTCCATGCATGTTTTGTGTGATATTGCTATGATCTAGATACACTTTCATACACTTTTGATCATATTTGGACTAACTTATTAACTCAGTGCACCATAGTGCTAGTTCTTGTTTTCTGCTGTTTTTCTATTTCAGGTTTTCCCCATATTAAAATTACTCCAAAAATTTGGGAAAATCAGATAAAAAATTAGCATAGAAGAACCTTCCAGAATCAGATAGGTGGGGCCAGAGGGCCACCACCAGGGGCCCAAGCGCCATGGTGGCGCGCCCTAGGGGCTGGCCGCGCCAGGAGGGCGCCTAGACCCCTGGTAGCCCCCTGGTTGCTCCCCTTCGCCTATATATTCTCACTGACGGGATACTTCCGAAGACAGAATCCCTTTTCGCGATCTCGCCTCTGCTCTGCCGCCGCCGCGCTTCCAAGATCGGGAGCTCCAGCAGACCTCTTCTCGGCACCCTGCCGGAGGGAGTATTGACCTCCGGGAGCCTCTCCTCCACCATGGACACTTCCCGGATGATCCGTGAGTAGTCCTCCTTGGACCATGGGTCCGTGATCAGTAGCTATGTGATGTTCTCCTCCCCTCTTTGTTCTTCATGGATTAGACCTGGTGAGCTGCCCTACATGATCCAGGCGCATTTGTAATTCTTTCTGTTGTTGCTATGCTGAGTTTGCTGGGATCTGATGGATTATGAGACTATGTTCAGTTTGTGATTGAGTAATATATTTGGTTCTTATTTTTATATTTCTGTTCTTGAGTAATTCTTGCATGTTCTCCGTTGTTGTTTATTGTTTTGGCCAAGTAGTAGGTAGTGACTCCAATAGGGAACGTTATGCTCGATTTTGGGTTCATGCCCCCTGATGACTAGCTTGAGTGACGCAAACATGAGTCTAGGGGATGTGTTGTTGCCACAAGGGGGAAAACGACAGTGCTTGTAACCTCGGTTGCAATCATTGTTTACTTTACACAAAGTTCTTTTAATGCAGTTGTTTGTTGCTTTGGGTTTACACTTTGGGTGGGGCTCGCAACTTAATACCAATGAGATGTTCTGGATAGATATCTCAAGGTGGATGATTAATAGTAGATGAAGTTGGATTCCGGTCTACTTATTTTGGCGCACCGCCCATGATTTTGATCCTCGTCCTTTCTTTGCAGCATAGTTAGCATTGCGGTGTGTTTTTAATCTTGTCAATTGCCCAGCTGTAATTTGTTTACCTCGTATAGCTTTTTTATCGTCTTTTGGGAGAGAGAGACATCACTAGTGAACATCACGGGACCCGGTCCATATTCTCATCACTAGCTACAGGCTCAATTTATTTCCTCCTTTTACTTTCTAGATGCTATCACTATTATCCTTTATCCCTTGCGTTTGATCCTTTGTAAACAACAAGACCGGAGATATTGACAACCTCTCTGAACTTCGTTGGAAGCAAAGATATTTGTGTCTGTGTGCAGGTCCACGTCAACCTCTAAATTTCTAGCGCCGTTGTCACCTACTTATCACTTCCAGAGTCCTACGAAAGACAAACCCTATCCTCTATATAGGGGAAATTTGCTGCTATCCTACATCTCACCTTCCACTTGTGGTAACCAATGAAGGTCGAGAAGCCATTATCACTTCCACGTCATCACCCCACTAGAGGAGGCATCCAGCATCTCCTTATCCTGACGAGAAAGCCTGGCATAAAAAATTGTAAGTATAATTTCCTTGGGGAACTCATGAATAGGACATTTGAGCATTGGGGACTTCAATCTCCCCCAAGCTTGAGCGATGATTTCTCCGTCACGAGACCAAAAGTTATAGATATAATTCTTGTCTCGATGAATTTCATGAAGAGGATAAAACTTTGTATAAAAGAGAGACATAAGCTCTTGCCAATTAAGCAGATCTGAGTTATCGAGAATCTTATACCAATCTGAAGCTTTATCGTTAAGTGATACGGAGAATAGTTTCCTCATGACAAACTCCATTGATACACCTGCAAGCTTAAATAATGATCATATTGTGACAAATTTAGCATGTGTTCACCGAGATGTCTGTCTCCTGCATAGCGATTAGCCAAGATAGAATCGATAATACTAGTTGGTATTTTATAGGGCACAATTTTAGTAGGGGTCGGAGCAACCACCACAATAGTGGGGCGTTTCCCCAAAAGCAACGAACCAAGAGCAGAGTTGTCCATAAGGACAAAAAGTAGCAACAACAATATAATAGTTTCCATACCAACTTCACTTACCAATAGCGCTACACTCCCCGGTAACGTCGCCAAAAAACAGTTCTTGATAACCCACAAGTCTAGGTGATCTATCATAGTGTTTTCGATAAGTAAGAGTGTCGAACCCAACGAGGAGCAGAAGGTATTGAGAAGTGACTTCAGACAAGGAATAACTTCAAGCACTGAAAGATAACTTTTTAGGGGTTTTCTATATAAGCAACAAGAAGGTGAAAACAAGCAAAGTAAAGGGTGCTGATGTGCGGAAATGATAATGGCTTCTCTCCCTTCGTTGGTTACCCCAAGTGGAAGGTGAGATGTAGGATAGAAGAAAAGTTCCCCTATCTAGAGGATAGGGTTTGTCTCCCGTAGGAGTCCTGAAGATGATAAGTAGGTGACAACGGCGCTAGAGATTTAGCGGTTGACGTGGACCTGCACACACACCACTAAATTTTCTCCCAATGAAGTTCAGAGAGGTGGTAAATCTCTCCAGTCTTATTGTTTACAAAGGGTCAAACGCAAGGGATAAAGATAAAGTGATAGCAACTAGAAAGTAAAAGCAGAAAATAAATTGAGCGTGTAAACAGTGATGAGAGTATGGACCGGGGTCCCGTGATGTTCACTAGTGATTTCTCTCTCCTAAAAGACGATAACATTGCTATGCGAGGTAAACAAATCACAGCTAGGCAATTGACAGGATTAAAACGCACCGCAATGCTAACTATCCTACAAAGAAAGGACGCGGCTCAAAAGCATGGGCGGTACGCCAAAATAAGTAGACCGAAATCCAACTGCAACAGACAACTGCATTAAAAGAACTTTGCGTAAAGTAAACAATCCTTGCAACCGCGATTACAAGCACCGTTGTTTTCCCCCTTGTGGCAACAACACATACCCTAGACTCATGTTTTTGTCACTCAAGCTAGTCATCAGGGGGCATGAACCCACAATCGAGCATAATGTTCCCTCTTGGAGTCACTACCTACTACTTGGCCAAGCAATATACAACAACGGAGAACATGCAAGAATTACTCAAGAACATAAATATAAAAGATAAGAACCAAATATATTACTCAATCACAAACTGAACATAGTCTCATAATCCATCAGATCCCAACAAACTTAACATAGCAACAACAGAAAATTACATATGTGCCTCGATCATGTAGGGAAGCTCATGAGGTCTAACCATTAAGAGAAAAGGGGGAAGGAGAACATCACATAGCTACTGATCACGGACCCATGGTCCTAGGTAGACTACTCACGGATCATCCGGGAAGCATCCATGGTGGAGGAGAGTCTCCCGGAGGTCGATCCTCCCTCTGGCAGGGTGCCGGGAAGAGGTCTGCTGGTGCTCCCGATCTTGCAAGCGCGGCGGCGACGGAACAGAGGCGAGATCGCGAAAAAGGGTTCTGTCTTTTGAGGTTTCCCATCACAGAGAATATATAGGCGGAAGGCGGGATCCAGGGGGGAACCAGGGTTCTAGGAGCCCCCCTGGCGCAGCCCCACCCTAGGGCGCGCCGGGAGGGCGTCTGGGGCCTTGGTGAGACCCCTCCGGCCTCTCTTAGGTGTTTCCGGAAGTTTCCGGTACGCTGATGTTTTATCTGATTTTTCCGGAATTTTTGGAGCAATTTTAATATGGGGAAACCTGAAATAGAAAAATAGCAGAAAACGGGAACTGGCACTGTGGTGCACTGAGTTAATAAGTTAGTCCAAATATGATCAAAAGTGTATGAAAGTGTATCTAGATCATCGAAAAATCACACAAAACATGCATGGAGCAAGAAGAATTTATAGATACGTTTGAGATGTATCAACATCCCCAAGCGTAATTCCTGCTCGTCCTCGAGTAGGTAAATGATAACAAGCATAATTTCTGTGGTGACATTCTAACAACCATATAAGAACTTTGAAAGTAAAGAAATCAAGATATGTACTTCAATTCAAGTCATAATAGGAAAGAGTCTATATTAGCATTGAAACAAGCAACATAAGAACATTAAGGTGCAAGAGCTCTCGCTGTCCGTGACTCGAATGTCTCCAGATGGTGTTTGCGTGCAAGAAGTGGGAGATGGGAATACGAGAAAAAATATTTGTTAAGGCTCAATCTACTATGGTTTCACGCTTAGTCTTCTTTGGAATCTTATCTTGACTCGTCCCCAGACCACTAGCCAGGTACAAGTCAATATGATCAACTCCCTTTAGATATTTTGAGCACTCATGCAATGGATAAGAGTAACCACGAGAGTTAACACTTAGGACGGCAAAGAGAGAGATATGGTGGAGGAGGAAGACAAAAAGGTGAGAAAGGCTCACATCAATGAGGACAATAATAGGCGAGAAGGCCAAATGATAGATATGATGTGAGGAGTAGGTATTGCCATGCAACAGATGCACATATGAGCTAAGGAAAGCTCTCCAATGGAACTTGTGGGGGTGCATCCAACTTGCTCGCTCATGAAGACCTAGAGCTCATTTGAGGAGGCTCATCCTTGGGATATGCAAGCCAAGTTTTATAGTGTGCAGGTCCCCACATAGCTATATGCATAAATGATCATCTCTATGGAGTACAAGATATAGACGTAGTATGAGTGTGGATATTTCAAAAGGAATAGTAGTGTTGCCCCTTCTCTCTTTTTATTTTCTTTTTCTCTTTTTCTATTTTTTTGTATTTTTTGTGCCCTCAGTGGCTCTTTCTATTTAACTCTCATTTGTCCCCTTTGGGATCTATTTTACAAGAAGGTATAGAAGATCTTCACACTTTACAAGGTACTCAACATAAAGAAGATGTAGCTATCATGATGTATGCAAATGTATGCCTCTGCCAATAATGATAAGGTGGATGTTGCATGGCAATATATCTCGGAAAGGCTATGGAAATGCCTTGATAGGTAGGTATGGTGGTTGCTTTGAGGAAATATATAATGAGGTTTATGATGACCGAGCATATCATGCCAAGGGTTTGGATGCACCGGTGAGGTGGACGCCAACTTTCGGAGTGAGAAGAGGGCAATGCGCGGTACCAAAGAGACTAGGAAATATGAGGAGGTGGAATTGTCAACTTTCAATACTTACATTAGTCTGAAGAACTCATGCACTTATTATCGGTAACTCTCAATCTAATGAGGAGGTTCACAAAGAGACAAGTACCCCGAGGAGGAGTGTATGGGGGTTTGGTTATCCTTGCGCATCCTCGACTCAAGGTACGTGAGTGTACTCTAATATCCGATCCCTCCAAAGAGTAGTGATCCATCTAGTAGATAGAGTTCTCAACTAGTTTTTTAGTTTTTGAAAATAAACACGGAATGCCCAAAATACGACACCTATCACTAAGAGGCTAGAGCTCTTGACACCAAAAGTTCAAACATTACTCACAACAATACCACAAAACTATTGCAAGTTACTACTACAATCGAATAGAAACCTCAATTACCTACTTTCAAGACAAAACACAACTCAGTACAACAACCAACTCTCTTAACAAGATAAACATGAAGACTAAAGAGAGTTCCAGCAACAAACTAAACAAAAGATAAAGCTCTGGCAAAAGACAAACTAAAACTAAACATGGCAGTAGCTATGAAAGATAAAGAACAGACAACAGCAGAAAGATAAGCATGAAAAATCCTATGATGTGTTCTAGTTTAAAGTGGAGCATGTTTCTCTCCGACACAAAGTAAGATGGGGTCTAACTTGATAAGAACAGCAAGAAAATCTAAAGAAAACTAAAAATTAAACCTAAGAGCGAGACGCTCCAAGAATAGCACATAACGCATGAAGTGATAAAAATATAGTGAGACGAAGGATGAATTGATGATTGTTGATGGAGAAGGGGATGCACCGGGGAATCCCCAAGCTTGAGCGTTTAACACTCCCGGATCTTCTTTCATCATCTTCCCTAGCACGCTTGAAAACTCCCTTCATACATAACTCATCATAAGCTAATTAGAGAGGTTAGTACCCTTAATAAAATAATTTTCCCCACCGTAAATAAAGATATTCTTGAAGAGCTACTGTTTCTCAAGATTGCCAAAAGTTTTTGCACAGATAAATCAAGCTTAAGGTTTGCAAAAGTATGGAAAGGCAAGAAGTGGCAGAATCTGTAAAAAACAGAAAAGCAGGTAGTAAATATATTTTTCGGGGTACTTCTGCAACTCAAATAAAAAACTCAGAACATACGAAAGTTTCACAATTGTATGGATCATGTTGTGTAAAACATTCAGCTCAAAAAGATGAACTGGTGATTTGTTTTGATTTTTTCGTCAAGCAGACAGAATCTTTTTTCTGGACAGCACGTCAGAACTTTTGCTTCCCTTATCATAAGAGGCTAAACTTGGCACAAAGCTTGAAAATAAAGATACAATGATGTTGCTACAGTAGTAGCAATCATCAAGACCACTAAAAACAGAAGTAAAAACATCTTGGGTTGCCTCCCAACAAGCGCTTTCTTTTACGCCTTTAAGCTAGGAATAAAGATTTTAAAAGATGCTCTCGTAAAAATAAGGATTTGAAGCAAAAGAGAGCTTCAAGAATAAAATATGAAACACGTTTAAGCCTAACCCACTTCCTATGCCTATGAATCTTGTTATAAAATAAATCAAAGAAGCACAAAGAGACAAGCATAGGAAGGTGGAACAATAACAACTTCAAAACTTTCAACATGAAGA
The DNA here is from genome assembly GCA_950022295.1 of Bromus sterilis. Taxonomy (NCBI): domain Eukaryota; kingdom Viridiplantae; phylum Streptophyta; class Magnoliopsida; order Poales; family Poaceae; genus Bromus; species Bromus sterilis. The sequence continues at coordinate 217,736,874 of OX465600.1, forward strand.
GAGGTGTTTTTGTAACATGGAAGTGTCTACAACCAAACTTTCCTCTCTCAAAGTAATTTTCAGTAGTATCATGAAGAACATCAAGAATATAACTATCACATAAATCATGTTGTTCATGACCTACAAGCATATGTGTATTGTTTTCAACACAGTTTTTAGGAACATAAGATAGATGCAACCCATCACATTGAACCTTCATAAGAACAAAATTCTCCGGAATATGAGTTGGAGATTTAAAAAGGATAATAGGGTAATCAAGTGTGGGTGCAATAGAAAAAATTTCATGCTTAACATGAGGAACTATAGCAAGTTTATCTTCGCAACCATAATCCATATTGGCATCATGGCCATCAACAAAGCAAGTATCAAGAACTTCAGAAAAGGATGTATCAAGGGAGTCCTCGGAATCATAGGATTCCTCATCATAGCAATCATTGGCCTCTTCTTGGGAAGCAAACTTTTTTTTAAATCCTCAATATAATTATTGCAAATATAATTCTCAAAGCAATAAGCAAGAACTGCAAAGTTTTCAGATTTGTGAATAGTATCATAATACTTTTCAATCAAAGAAGCAATCTCATAAGCACCCTTAAAAGCAGCAAACTCTTCAATCTTTTCAACATCAAAATAATTATAAACACCTTTAGAATAAGAAGACAGGATCACATTCTCATTAAACTCACATTGGAAAGGAAGGTGTTTATGATCTATACTAGAGCAGCAAGTAAAATCATAAATGTGGCATAAACACTCAGCATAGCAATAAGAAGTTTGTATTTGATCCCATAAGTGTTTCCCTTTCTGAGATAGGCGGTTCCGCGTATAATGAGCATGCTCATCCAATGATTTTCCCTCAACCAAGTCGGTTGGGTTTTTAGCGCGAGCACAAATAGGTCGAAGACGATCCAAGTGGAACATGTCCATCCTACCATATTTGGGTGGTTGCACACCATGGTAAAGATAGCATCAGTAGGCAGAAAAGGCAAAGATAAATGGTATCAACTATTTTTTTGGTTTTTCATATAAGACATAAAAGCAAAAACTGAAAGGTAAACTAACAAGACTAAAAAGCAAAGGTAAAAGGTAGTGTGCAACTCCCCTATCTTGTCACTTGGAGTCCCTGGCAACGGCGCCAGAAATTTTCTTGATGTGCGGAAGTGATAATGGCTTATCGCCCTTCGTTGGTTACCACAAGTGGAAGGTGAGATGTAGGATAGCCAAAAATTTCCCCTATGTAGAGGATAGGGTTTGTCTCCCGTAGGACTCCTCAAGATGATAAGTAGGTGACAACGGCGCTAGAGATTTAGCGGTTGACGTGGACCTGCACACACACCAAATAACTTTGCTCCCAACGAAGTTCAGAGAGGTTGTCAATCTCTCCAGCCTTGTTGTTTACAAAGGGTCAAACACAAGGGATAATGATAAAGTGATAGCAACTAGAAAGTAAAAGAAGAAAATAAATTGAGCGTGTAAATAGGGATGAGAGTACGGACCGGGGTCCCGTGATGTTCACTAGTGATGTCTCTCTCCCAAAATACGATAAAACTGTTGTGCGAGGTAAAGAAATCACAGCTGGGCAATTGACATGATTAAAAACGCACCACAATGCTAACTATGCTACAAAGAAAGGACGATGCTTAAAAGCATGGGCGGTACGCCAAAATAAGTAGACCGAAATCCAACTGCATCTACTACTAATCAGCCACATTGAGATATTTATCCAGAACATCTCGCTGGTATTAAGTTGCGAGCCCCACCCAAAGTGTATACCCAAAGCAACAAACAACTGCATTAAAAGAACTTCGCGTAAAGTAAACAATCCTTGCAATTGCGGTTACAAGCACCGTTGTTTTCCCCCTTGTGGCAACAACACATCCCCTAGACTCATGTTTCTGTCACTCAAGCATGTCATCAGGGGGCATGAACCCACAATCGAGCATAACGTTCCCTCTTGGAGTCACTACCTACTACTTGGCCAAAGCAATAAACAGCAACAGAGAACATGCAAGAATTACTCAAGAACATAAATATAAAAGATAATAACCAAATATATTACTCAATCACAAACGGAACATAGTCTCATAATCCATCAGATCCTAGCAAACTCAGCATAGCAACATCAGAAAATTACATATGTGCCTCGATCATGTAGGGTAGCTCACGGGGTATAATCCATGAAGAACAAAGAGGGGAGGAGAACATCACATAGCTACTGATCACGGACCCATGGTCCAAGGTAGACTACTCACGGATCATCCGGGAAGCGGCCATGGTGGAGGAGAGGCTCCCGGAGGTCGATCTTCGCTCCGGCAGGATGTCAGGAAGAGGTCTGTTGGCGATCCCGATCTTGGAAGCATGGCAGCGGCGTAACAGATTCTAGATCGCGAAAAGGGTTCTTTCTTCGGAAGTTTTGCGTCACAGAGAAAATATAGGTGGAAGGGGTGATACGTACCAAACGTATCTATAATTTCCGTTTGCTCCATGCATGTTTTGTCTGATATATCTATGATCTAGATACACTTTCATACACTTTTGATCATATTTGGACTAACTTATTAACTCAGTGCACCACAGTGCCAGTTCCTGTTTTCTGCTGTTTTTCTATTTCAGGTTTCCCCCATATTAAAAAGGCTCCACAAATTCGGGAAAATCGGATAAAAAAATCAGCGCAACGGAACCTTCCGGAATCACCAAAGTGGGGCAGAGGGCCACCACTAGGGACGCAGGCGGCCACCTGGCGCGGCTAGGGCTTGGCCGCGTCAGGGGGGCGCCTGGACCCCTGGTGGCCCCCCTGGCTGCCCCACTTCGCCTATTAATTTCCCGTGACGCGAAATCTCTGAAGACAGAACCCCTTTTCGTGATCTCGCCTCTGTTCCACTGTCGCCGCGCTTCCAAGATCAGGAACACCAGCAGACCTCTTCCCGGCACCCTGCCGAAGGGAGGATTAACCTTCGGGAGCTTACCCTCCACCATGGATGCTTCTTGGATGTCCCGTGAGTAGTTTCCCTTTGACCATGGGTCCGTGATGATTACCTATGTGATGTTCTCCTCCCCTCTTTGTTCTTCGTGGCTTAGACCTCGTGAGCTGCCATACATGATCGAGGCACATATGTAATTTTTTGTTGTTGCTATGCTGAGTTTGCTGGGATCTGATGGATTATGAGACTATGTTCAGTTTGTGATTGAGTAATATATTTGGTTCTTATCACTTTTTTTCTATGTAATTCTTGCATGTCCTCCGTTGTTGTTTATTGCTTTGGCCAAGTAGTAGGTAGTGACTCCAAGAGGGAACGTTATGCTCGATTGTGGGTTCATTCCCCTCGATGACACCCTTGAGTGACAGAAACATGAGTCAAGGGGATGTGTTGTTGCCACAAGGGGGAAAACAACGGTGCTTGTAACCGCGGTTGCAAGAATTTTTTTACTTTACGCAAAGTGCTTTTTAATGCAGTTGTCTGTTGCTTTGGGTTACACTTTGGGTGGGGCTCACAACTTAATACCAGCGAGATGTTCTGGATAGATATCTCAAGGTGGATGATTAGTAGTACATGTAGTTGGATTTTGGTTTAGTTATTTTCGCCTACCGCCCATGCTTTTGAACCTCGTCCTTTCTTTGTAGCATAGTTAGCACTGTGGTGCGTTTTTTTCCTGTCAATTGGCCAGCTGAGATTTGTTTACCTCGCATAGCATTTTTATCGTCTTTTGGGAGAGAGACATCACTTGTGAACATCACGGGACCCCGGTATACACGCTCATTTATTTTCCTACTTTTACTTTCTAGCTGTCATCGCCATTATCATTATCCCTTGCGTTTGATCCTTTGTAAACAACAAGACCGGAGAGATTGACAACCTCTCTAAAGTTCATTGGGAGCAAAGTTATTTGTTTCTTTGTGCAGGTCCAGGAGAAGCAAGTGATTCTTTTCCGACGGTGCATCACTTGCTAAACCACCTACTTATCATTACCAGAGTCCTACGGGAGACAAACCCTATCCTCTACATAGGGAAAATTTGTTGCTATCCTACATCTCACCTTCCACTTGGGGTAACCAACGAAGGGCAAGAAATCATTATCATCATCTCGACCATGAAGCAAATTTCTCGCGCCGTTGTCGGGGACTCCGAGTGCTAAGATAGGGGAGTTGAACACTATCTTTTACCTTTGCTTTTTAGTCTTGTTAGTTTACCTTTCAGTTTTTATCTTTGTGTCATATATCAAAAATTACAAAAACATCTGCCACACTTTGTACTACTATGGTTTCCACTAAAAACACCAAGTTGTGTGACTTCACAATTCACAACAATAATGAATTTATCTGCACTCCTATTGGCAAACTTGCCACTTCAGCTACCTCTTATGAAATTAAACCTACTTTGCTAAACCTTGTTATGAGAGATCAATTCTCTGGTGCTGGAGATGATGCTGCTTTACACTTGAATAATTTTGTTGAGTTATGTGATATGCAAAAGTATAAAGAAGTAGAAGGTGATGTTGTTAAGCTCAAGCTTTTTCCTTTCTATTTAAGGGGAGAAGCTAAAATCTGGTTTCAATCTTTGCCTAGGAATAGCATAGATTCTTGGCATAAGTACAAAGATGCTTCTATTGGGAAGTAATACCCACCTGCTAAAATTATCCAATTGAGGAGTAACATTATGAATTTTAAGAAATTGGATAAAGAACACGTTGCCCAAGCTTGGGAACGAATGAAATATCTTGTTAAGAAATGGCCTACACATGGTTTGACAACTTGGATGGTTATCCAGACTTTTTATGCGGGCTTGAACTTTACCTCGCGGAACCTGTTAGATTCAGCCGCGGGAGGAACCTTTATGTCAACTACACTTGGTGCTGCCACGAAACTCCTAGATGAGATGATGACCAACTATTTCCAATGGCACACCGAGCGCGCTACAACAGGTACATAGGTAAACTCTGTCGAGGAGATTACCTCTCTAAATGAAAAAGTTGACTTAATAATTATGTCTCTACTTACCAAGCAACCTTCTATTGATCCTCATGATGTTGCTTTAAATTCTTGCTCAAGAACAAGTAGATGTGAACTTTATTTCTAGAAACAACTTCAAAAACAATGCTTATAGGGTCAATTTTGCTAGCAATCCTAGACCGTTTCCATCCAACTATGGGAGCAACAACACTTATCCTAGCAACAACTCCTATAATCCGACTAAGAAACTCCTAGAACTACCTAGCTATGATAAATTGGTAGAAATAGAGGAAGCTACTAAGAATTATATGCACACCCAGTTTGAACAAAACAAAGCCTTCTTTATTCAATTAGGTCAGCACACTGCCATTCTGCAAAACATTAGTAAACAACTTGAGAACCTGAACAGTGAGATTTCTAATATCCAAACTAGACTTACAGCCACTGAAACCTATGTTTCAAATATGTCCCACACCCAATCTACTTTGATAAATAAAATGGCAGACAAACCAGAAGTTATACCTATGGAAGATGATAGAATTAAGATCCTTCCTACACGCCACACAGTTGCTACTATCCAAATTGTTGAGGACACCCAAACTATTAACACCCAACACACCCCTAGTCAGATTGGACCTATTAATGGTGATGTTAATACCTCAACCGTAGAATAAGAAACTCATATGAACATACAGGGTTTCAAACAAGTGAGCCTAGATGACACTAGTACCACCTTTGATAGTAGTGATATTGATTTTGATAGTTGTACCCTCTCTGGAGTTATTAGCTTGTTACACAAAATGTCTAGAGACCCCTACACTAGCACACTTAATCTTGCCTTCACGGAGCATATCACTAATGCTCGCGTCAAAGCTAGGGAGGAGAAGCTTAGAATATAAGACTCCATACCTAGGAAGCTAGATGATGGTTGGGACCCTATGATAAAAATTAAATTGAATAACTTCTCTAGCTATGCTTTATGTGATGTTGGAGCTAGTACATCCGTTATGCCCAAAAGAATGTATGTCATGTTTGAATTGAAACCTTTTGATCCTGGTTGTTTTGGTGTTCTTCTCGTTGATTATTTCGTAAGGAAAACTTTGGGGAAGATCGACGATGTTTTTATGATTGTCAATGACAATTATGTTCCCGTTGATTTTATTATTATGGATATAGAGTGTGAACCTTTATGTCCAATTATTTTGGGACGTCCTTTTCTTCGCACCGTTGGTGCTGTTATTGACTTGAAAGAGGGGAATATAAAATTTCAATTCCCTCTCAAAAAGGGGATGGAACACTTTCCTATAAAGAAATCAAGTTACCTTTTGAGTCCGTTACGCGAGCTAGCTAATCTCTCTCTCTTGATAAAACTTGATTCTTCTTTTGCTTTATGCCTAGCTTAAAGGCGTAAAAGAAAGCGCTTGTTGGGAGGAAACACAAGATGTTTTTACTTGTTTTTAGTAGTCTTGATGATTTTTACTACTATAGCAACATCATTGTATCTTTATTTTTCTAGCTTTGTGCCAAGTTTAGCATCATATGATAAGGGAAGCAAAAGTTGTGGCGTGCTGTCCAGAAAACAGATTCTGTTTGCTTGACGGAAAAAATAGAAACAAATCACCAGTTCATCTTTTTAAGCTGAATTTTTTACACAGCGTTCTCTTTACAATTTTGAAACTTTCGTATGTTCTGAGTTTTTTTATTTGAGTTGTAGAAGTACCCCAAAAAATTTATTTACTACCTGTTGTTCTGTTTTTCACAGATTGTGCCATGTTTTGTCTTTCCTTACTTTTGCAAACCTTAAGCTTTCTTTTTCTTTGCAATTTTTTTTTGGCAATCTTGAGAAACAGTAGCGCTTCAAGAATATCTTTATCTTCAGTAGGGAAAAAATATTTTATTAATGGTACTAACCTCTCTAATGAGCTTATGATGAGTTATGTATGAAGGGAGTTTTCAAGTGTGCGAGGGAAGATTATGAAAGAAGATCGAGGAGTGTAAAACGCTCAAGCTTGGGGATGCCCCCATGCATCTCCAATAAATATTCAAGGAGACTCAAGCGTCTAAGCTTGGGGATGCCTCCTTTCATCCCCTTCTCCATCAACAATCATCAGTTCGTCCTTCGTCTCACTATATTTTTATCACTTCATGCGTTATGTGCTATGCTTGGAGTGTCTCGCTCTTAGGTTTAATTTTTAGTTTTATTTAGCTTTTCTTGTTGTTCATAACAAGTTGGACCCCAGCTTACTTTGTGTGGGAGAGAAACACGCTCCACTCCAATCTAGAACACATCATAGGATTTTTCATGCTTATCTTTCTGCTGTTGTGTGTTCTTTATCTTTCGTAGCTACTGCCATGTTTAGTTTTAGTTTTAGTGTTTGTCTTTAGAAAGAGCCTTGGATTTTCTTTAGTTTGTTGCTAGAACTCTCTTTAGTTTTCATGTTTATATTGTTAAGAGAGTTGGTTGTTGCACTCAGTTGTGTTTTGTCTTGAAAGTAGGTAATTGAGTTGCTATTCGATTGTAGTAGTAACTTGCAATAGTTTTGAGGTTTTGTTGTGAGTAATGTTTGAACTTTTGGTGTCAAGAGCTCTAGCCTATTAGTGATAGGTGTCGTATTTTGGGATATCCGTGTTTATTTTCAAAACCTACAAAAACTAGTTGAGAACTCTAGCTACTAGATGGATCACTAATCTTTTGAGGGATCGGATATTAGAGTACACTGATGGCTTCTCGCCCTTCGTTGGTTACCCCAAGTGGAAGGTTCAGATGTAGCGCAGTAGCAAGTTTACCTAAGTGAAGATACCAAGGTTTTTCTCCAGTAGGACTCGAGAGATGATAAGTAGGTGTCAGCGGCGCAAATGACGTGGACCTGCACGCAGACACAGATAACTTTGTTCCCAACGAAGTTCAGAGAGGTTGTCAATATCTCCGGTCTTGTTGTTCACAAAGGGTAAAACACAAAGGATAATGATAGCAACTAAAAGTAAATAGCAGGAAAGTAAATATAGCGTGGAAACAGTAATAAGGATATGGACCGGGATACGTGATGTTCGCTAGTGATGTCTCTCTCCCAAAAGACGATAAAACTGCTATGCGAGGTAAACAAATTACAGAAGGGCAATTGACAGGATTATGAACGCAGCGCAATGCTAACTATGCTACAAAAGAAAGGAAGAGGCTCAAAAGCACGGGCAGTACGCCAAAATAAGTAGACCGTAATCCAACTGCATCTACTACTAATCATCCACCTTGAGATATCTATCCAGAACATCTCGCTGGTATTAAGTTGCGAGCCCCACCCAAAGTGTAAACCCAAAGCAACAGACAACTGCATTAAAAAGCACTTTGCGTAAAGTAAACAATCCTTGCAACCGCGGTTACAAGCACCGTTGTTTTCCCCCTTGTGGCAACAGCACATCCCCTACACTCATGTTTCTGTCACTCAAGCGTGTCATCGGGGGGCATGAACCCACAATCGAGCATAACGTTCCCTCTTGGAGTCACTACCTACTACTTGGCCAAAGTAATAAACAACAACGGAGAACATGCAAGAATTACTTAGGAACAAAAATATAAGAGATAAAAACCAAATATATTACTCTATCACAATCTGAAAATAATCTCATAATCCATCAGATCCCATCAAACTCAGCATAGCAATAGCAGAAAGATTACAAAAGTGCCTCGATCATGTAGGGCAGCTCACGAGGTCTATTCCATGAAGAACAAATAGGGGAGGAGAACATCACATAGCTACTGATCACAGACCCATGGTCCAAGGAAAACTACTCACGAGACATCCGGGGTGCCGGGAAGAGGTCTTCTGGTGCTCCCGATCTCGGAAGCGCGGCGGCGGCGGAACGGAGGCGAGTTTGCGAAATAGCGTTCTGTCTTCGGAGTTTCCCCATGACGGAGAATAAATAGGCGAAGGGGGGCATCCAGAGGTGGACCAGGGGCCCCAGGCGCCCCACTCGCGCGGCCAGGGGTGGGGCCGCGCCGGGTGGCCGCCTGAGCCCCCCCTGGCTCCCCTCTGGACCCTCTCGGGCTCATCGCGAAGCTTCCTGTACGCTGACTTTTCCTGTATTTTTCCCAGAATTTTCCTGGCACTTTTTATATGGGGAAAACTGAAATAGAAAAACAGCAGAAAACAGGAACTGGCACTAGGGTGCATTGAGTTAATAGGTTAGTCCAAATATGATCAAAAGTGTATGAAAGTGTATCTAGATCATAGCAATATCACACAAAACATGCATGGAGCAAGCAGAAATTATAGATACGTTTTGGACGTATCAACATCATAATTTTCTGTGGTGACATGCTAGCAACCATAAAAGAACTTTGAAAAGTAAAGAAATGAAGGTTAGAGATTCAATTCAAGTCATAACATGCAAGAGTCTATATTAGCATTGAAACAAGTAACAAAAGAACATTAGGTGCAAGAGCTCTCGCTGTCCGTGACTCGAATGTCTCCAAATGGTGTTTGCGTGCAAGAAGGGGGATAGGGAATACGAGAAAAAAAGTATTTTTGTGTTGAGAACTCAATCTACTAAAGTTTCACACTTGGTCCTCTTTGGAATCTTATCTTGACTCGTCCCCATACCACTAGCCAGGTACAAGTCAATTTGATCCACTCCTTTTCGATATTTTGAGCACTCATGCAATGGATGAGCGTAAGCACAAGAGTTGACACTTAGGATGGCAAAGAGAGAAGTGCGGAGGAGGAAGACAAAAAGGATGAGAAAGGCTCACATCAATGAGGACAATCATAGGCAAGAGATTCCAAATGATAGATATGATGTGAGGAGTAGGGATTGCCATGCAACGGATGCACATACGAGCTAAGAAGCTCTCCAAAGGAACTACTGGGGGTGCATCTAACTTGCTCGCTCATGAAGACCTAGAGCTCATTTGACGAGGCTCATCCTTGGAATATGAAAGCCAAGTTCTATAGTGTGAAGGTCCCCACATAGCTATATGCATAATGATCATCCCTATGGAGTACAAGGATATAAAGGGAGTACTAGTGTGGATCTCTCAAAAGGATAGTAGTGTTGCCCCTTTCTCTCTTTTTATTTCTTTTTCTCTTTTTTCTATTTTTTTGTATTTTTTTGTGGCCTCAATGGCTCTTTCTATTCAACTCTCATTTGTCCTCTTTGGGATCTTTTATTGTGTCCACTTCGGGATCTTTTCCTCACTTAAGGGCAACACTCTATTTTACAAGAAGGTAAAGGAGATCTTTCACAGTTTACAAGTTACTCAAAATCATAAAGAAGATGTAACTATCATTATGTATGCAATGTATGTCGCTGCGAGTGTAGCAGGAACATGTATGACATGAGGATCAAGTCATGAAGAGGTGGATGTTGCATGGCAATATATCTCGGAAAGGCTATGGAAATGCCTTGATAGGTAGGTATGGTGGCTGTTTTGAGGAAAGATATAAGGAGGCTTATGATGACAGAGCGTATCATGCCAAGGGTTTCGATGTACCGGAGAAGGTGGACACCAACTCTCGGAATGAGAAGAAGGCAATGCACGGCACGGGAGAGGCTAGCAAAATATGTCAACTTTCAATACTTACATTAGTCCGAAGAACTCATGCACTTATTATCGGTAACTCTCAATCTAATAAGGAGGTTCAAAAAGAGACAAGTACCCCGAGGAGGAGTGTATGGGGGTTTGGTTATCCTTGCACATCCTCGACTCATAGTACGTGAGTGTTCTCTGATATTCGATCCCTCCAAAGATTAGTGATCCATCTAGTAGCTAGAGTTCTCAACTAGTTTTGTAGGTTTTTAAAATACACACGTATTGCCCAAAATACGACACCTATCACTAATAGGCTAGAGATCTTGACACCAAAAGTTCAAGCATTACTCACATCAATACCTCAAAACTATTGCAAGTTACTACTAGAAGAAAATAGCAACCTCAATAACCTACTCTCAAGACAAGACACAACTCAGTGCAACAACCAACTCTCTTTAACAAGACAAACATGAAAACTAAAAAGAGTTCCAGCAACAAACTAAACAAAAGCCAAGGCTCTTGCTAAAGACAAACTAAGACTAACACTAAACAAGGCAGTAGCTATGAAAAGATAAAGAACACACAACAGCAAAAATCCTATGATGTGTTCTAAATTTTGAAAGTGGAGCATGTTTCTCTCCCACACAAAGTTAGACGGGATCTAACTTGTTATGAACAGCAAGCAAAGCTAAATAAAACTAAAAATAAAACCTAAGAGCGAGGCGCTCCAAGCATAGCACATAACGCATGAAGTGATAAAAATATAGTGAGACGAAGGACGAACTGATGATTGTTGATGGAGAAGGGGATGCACGGGGGCATCCCCAAGCTTAGACGCTTGAGTCTCCTTGAATATTTTTTGGGGATGCATGGGGGCATCCCCAAGCTTGAGCGTTTGACACTCCTGGATCTTCTTTCATCATCTTCCATCGCACACTTGAAAACTCCCTTCATACATAACTCATCATAAGCTGGTTAGAGAGGTTAGTACCCTTAATAAAATAATTTTTCCCACTGGATATAAAGATATTCTTGAAGAGCTACCGTTTCTCAAGAGTGCCAAAAAGTTTTTGCAAAGAAAAAGCAAGCTTAAGGTTTGCAAAAGTTAGGAGAGACAAAACGTGGCAGAATCTGTGAAAAACAGAACAGAAGGTAGTAAAGAATTTTTTAGGGGCACTTATGCAACACAAATCAAAAAACTCAGAACATACCGAAGTTTCGTAATTGTATAGAGCATACTGTGTAAAAATTTCAGCTCAAAAAGATGAACTGGTATTTTTATGGAATTTTTCTGGTCACGATGACAGAATCTGTTTTCTGGACAGCATGTCACAACTTTTACTTCCCTTGCCGTAAGAGGCTATAACTTGGCACAAAGCTGAAAAATAAAGATACAATGATGTTGCTACAGTAGTAACAATCATCAAGACACAACAAAAGCAAAAAGAAAAACCTAAATTCGTTGCGGGCTGCCTCCCGAAAGCGCTTTCTTTTATGCCTTTAATCTAGGCATGATGCAAAAAGAAGAATCAAGTTTTATCAAGAGAAAGAGAATAACTAGCCCGTGTAACGGACTCAAAAGGTAACTTGATTTTATTTCTAGGGAAGTGTTCCATCCCCTTTTTGAATGGGAATTGGAATTTTATATTCCCCTCTTTCATGTCAATAACCGCACCAACGATGCGAAGAAAAGGACGTCCCAAAATAATCGGACACAAAGGTTCACACTCTATATCCATAACAATAAAATCAACGGGAACATAGTTGTCATTGACAATGATAAGAACATCGTCGATCTTACCCAAAGGTTTCTTTACGGAAAAATCAACAAGACGAACACCAAAAGAAAAAGGCTCAAAGGGCTTAAATTCAAACATATCAAATATTCTTTTGGGCATAACGGAGGTACTAGCTCCAACATCACATAAAGCATAGCAAGAGAAGTTATTTAATCTAATTTTGATCATAGGGTCCCAACCATCATCTAGCTTCATAGGTATGGAGGCTTCTACTCTAAGCTTCTCCTCCCTAGCTTTGATGAGAGCATTTGTGATATGCTCCATGAAGGCAAGATTAAGTGTGCTAGTGTGGGGGTCTCTAGACATTTTGTGTAACAAGCTAATAACTTCTTATAGGGTACAACTATCAAAATCAATATCACTACTATCGAAGGTGGTAGTAGTGTCATCTAAGCTCACTTGTTTGAAACCCTCTATGTTCATAGGAGTTTCTTTATCTTCGGTTGAGGTATTAGCATCACCATTAATAGGTCCAACGGGACTAGGAGTGCATTGGGTGCTAATAGTTTGGGTGTCCTCAACAATTTGGATAGTGGCAACTGTGTGGTGTGTGGGAAGGCTCTTAATTCTATCATCTTCCCCCTTTCCTCTAGCCCACCTTTCTTTTAGTTTAGCCATCATCCTAATATTTTCATTAATTTGTAATTGGATAGCATTAATAGGAGTGGCCTTATTCTCCTCAAGGGGAGAGGTTCTAATTTTGAGCATCTCAATATCAAGGGCTAAGCTTTCTACCTTCAAAGAGAGATTATCTATTTTAGCTAATTTCTCTTCTACATTGTTGTTGAAGGCTTTTTGGGTAGTGATAAAGTCTCTAAGCATGCTTTCTAATTCAGAGGAGGGGTTTTTGTTGCTATGGTAGGTGTTGTTGTTCCCATAGTTGGATGGAAACGGTCTAGGATTGCTAGCAAAATTTCCCCTATAAGCATTGTTGTTGAAGTTGTTTCTAGCAATAAAGTTCACATCTACTTGTTCTTGAGCAACCAAAGAATTTAAAGGGACATCATGAGGATCAATAGAGGGTTGCTTGGTAAGTAGAGACATAATTAAATCAACTTTTTCATTGAGGGAGGTAATTTCCTCGACAGAATTTACCTTCCTACCTGTTGGAGCGCGTTCGGTATGCCATTGGGAATAATTGGTCATCATCTCATCCAGAAGCTTCGTGGAAGCACCAAGTGTAGTTGACATAAAGGTTCCTCCCGCGGCCGAATCTAATAGGTTCCGCGAGGTAAAGTTCAAGCCTGCATAAAAAGTATGGATAACCATCCAGGTAGTCAAACCATGTGTAGGGAATTTCTTAACAAGAGATTTCATTCGTTCCCAAGCTTGGGAACGTGTTCATTATCCAATTGCTTAAAATTCATAATGTTACTCCTCAATTGGATAATTTTAGCAGGTGGGTAGTACTTCCCTATAAAAGCATCTTTGCACTTATCCCAAGAATCTATGCTATTCCTAGGCAAAGATTGAAACCAGATTTTAGTTTCTCCCCTTAAAGAGAAAGGAAAGAGCTTGAGCTTAACAACATCACCTTCTACTTCTTTATACTTTTGAATATCACATAACTCAACAAAATTGTTCAAGTGTAAAGCAGCAGCATCTCCAGCACCAGAGAATTGATCTCTCATAACAAGGTTTAGCAAAGCAGGTTTAATTTCACAAGAGGTAGCTGAAGTGGCAGGTTTGGCAATGGGAGTGCAGATAAAGTCTTGGTTGTTGTGACTAGTGAAGTCACACAACTTGGTGTTTTCAGTGGAACCCATAGTAGCAGCAAGTGTGGCAGATTTTTTTGTAATTTTTGATAAAAGACACAAAGATAAAAACTGAAAGGTAAATTAACAAGACTAAAAAAAAACCTAAAGGGTAGTGTGTAACTCCCCTATCTTAGCACTCGGAGTCCCCGGCAACGGCGGTAGAAATTCGCTTGATGGCTTCTCGCCCTTCGTTGGTTACCCCAAGTGGAAGGTAAAGATGTAGCGCAGAAGCAAGTTTCCCTCAGTGAAGATACCAAGGTTTGTCTCCAGTAGGACTCCAGAGATGATATGTAGGTGTCAGCGGCGCAAATGACGTGGACCTGCACGCAGACACAGATAACTTTGCTCCCAACGACTTTCAGAGAGGTTGTCAATATCTCTGGTCTTGTTGTTCACAAAGGGTAAAACACAAAGGATAATGAAAGAAACTAAAAGTAAAAAGCAGGAAAGTAAATATAGCGTGGAAACAGTAATAAGGATATGGACCGGGATACGTGATGTTCGCTAGTGATGTCTCTCTCCCAAAAGACGATAAAACTGATATGCGAGGTAAACAAATTACAGAAGGGAAATTGACAGGATTATGAACGCACCAAAATGCTAACTATGCTACAAAATAAAGGAAGAGGCTCAAAAGCACGGGCAGTAAGCCAAAATAAGTAGACCGTAATTCAACTGCATCTACTACTAATCATCCACCTTGAGATATCTATCCAGAACATCTCGCTGGTATTAAGTTGCGAGCCCCACCCAAAGTGTAAACCCAAAGCAACAGACAACTGCATTAAAAAACACTTTGCGTAAAGTAAACAATCCTTGCAACCGCGGTTACAAGCACCGTTGTTTTCCCCCTTGTGGCAACAACACATCCCCTAGACTCATGTTTCTGTCACTCAAGCGTGTCATCGGGGGGCATGAACCCACAATCGAGCATAACGTTCCCTCTTGGAGTCACTACCTACTACTTGGCCAATGCAATAAACAGCAACGGAGAACATGCAAGAATTACTTAGGAACAAAAATATAAGAGATAAAAACCAAATATATTACTCTATCACAATCTGAACATAATCTCATAATCCATCAGATCCCATCAAACTCAGCATAGCAATAGAAGAAAGATTACAAAAGTGCCTCGATCATGTAGGGCAGCTCACGAGGTCTAAATCATTAAGAACAAAGAGGGGAGGAGAACATCACATAACTACTGATCACGGACCCATGGTCCAAGGAAAACTACTCATGAGACATCCGGGGAGCATCCATGGTGGAGAGGAGACACCCGGAGGTCGGCCCTCCCTACGGCAGGGTGCCGGGAAGAGGTCTTCTGGTGCTCCCGATCTCGGAAGCGCGGAGGCGGAGGAACAGAGGCGATTTTGCGAAATAGGGTTCTGTCTTCGGAGTTTCCCCATGACAGAGAATAAATAGGCGAAGGGGGGCAGCCAGAGGTGGACCAGGGGCCCCAGGCGCCCCCTTGGCGCGGCCAGGTGTGGGGCCGCGCCGGGTGGCCGCCTGGGCCCCCCTGGCTCCCCTCTGGCCCCTCTCGGGCTCTTCGCGAAGCTTCCTGTACGCTGATTTTTCCTGTATTTTTCCCGGAATTTTTCTGGCACTTTTTATATGGGGAAAACTGAAATAGAAAAACAGCAGAAAACAGGAACTGGCACTGGGGTGCACTGAGTTAATAGGTTAGTCCAAATATGATCAAAAGTGTATGAAAGTGTATCTAGATCATAGCAATATCACACAAAACATGCATGGAGCAAGCAGAAATTATAGATACGTTTTGGACGTATCATACACTCACATACCGAGTCGAGGATGCGCAAGGATAACCAAACCCCCATACACTCCTCCTCGGGGTACTTGTCTCTTTGTCAACCTCCTTATTAGATTGAGAGTTATCGATAATAAGTGCATGAGTTCTTCGGACTAATGTAAGTATTGAAAGTTGACACTTCCACCTCCTCATATTTTCTAGCCTCTTCGGTACCTTGCATTACCCTCTTCTCACTCCGAGAGTTGGCGTTCACCTCGCTGGTGCATCCAAACCCTTGGCATGATACGCTCTGTCATCATAAACCTCCCTATATCTTTCCTCAAAACAGCCACCATACCTACCTATCAAGGCATTTCCATAGCCTTTTCGAGATATATTGCCATGAAAATCCACCTCTTCATAACTTGATCTTCATGTCATACATATTCCTTCTACACTGGTAGAGGCATACATTTGCATGCATCATGATAGCTACATCTTCTTTATGTTGAGTACCTTGTAAAGTGTGAAGATCTTCTATACCCTCTTGTAAAACAGAGTGTTGCCCTTAAGTGAGGAAAAGATCCCAAAGTGGACAAAATTAAAAGATCCCAAAGAGGACAAATGAGAGCTAAATAGAAAGAGCCATTGAGGCCACAAAAATAAAAAAAATAGAAAAAGAGAAAAAATAAAATAAAAAGAGAGAAAGGGGAAACACTACTATTCCTTTTGAAAAATCCACACTAGTACTCCCTCTTATCCTTGTACTCTGTAGAGATGATCATTTATGCATATAGCTATGTGGGGACCTTCACACTATAAAACTTGGCTTGCATATTCCAAGGATGAGCCTACTCAAACGAGCTCTAGGTCGTCATGAGAAAGCGAGTTGGATGCACCCCCACTAGTTTCATTGGAAAGCTTTTCTTAGCTCATATGTGCATCCGTTGCATGGCAATCCCTACTCCTCACATCATATCTATCAATTGGCCTTCTCGCCTATGATTGTCCTCGTTGATGTGAGCCTTTCTCACCCTTTTTTGACTTCCTCCTCCACCATATTTCTCTCTTTGCCATCCTAAGTGTCAACTCTCGTGCTTACGCTCATCCATTGCATGATTGCTCAAAGTATCGAAAAGGAGTGGATCAAATTGACTTGTACCTGGCTAGTGGTCTAGGGATGAGTCAAGATAAGATTCCAAAAAAGACCAAGTGTGAAAGTTTAGTCGATTGAGTTCTCAACAAAAATACTTTTTTCTCGTATTCCCATACCCCCTTTCTTGCACGCAAACACCATTTGGAGATATTCGAGTCACGGACAGCGAGAGCTCTTGCACCTAACGTTCTTATGTAGCTTGTTTCAATGCTAATATAGACTCTTGCATGTTATGACTTGAATTGAATCACATACCTTGATTGCTTTAATTTCAAAGTTCGTATATGATTGCTAGCATGTCACCACAGTAATTATGCTTGTTATCATTTACCGACTCGAGGACGGGCAGGAATTAAGCTTGGGAATGTTGATACATCCCAAACCTATCTATAATTTCTGCTTGCTTTATGCATGTTCTGTGTGATATTTCTATGATCTAGATACACTTTCATACACTTTTGATCATATTTCGACTAACTTATTAACTCAGTGAACCACAGTGCCAGTACCTCTTTTCTACTATTTTTCTATTTCAGGTTTCTCCCATATTAAAAATGCTCCAAAAATTCGAGAAAATCGAATAAAAAATCAGCGCAACGGAACCTTCCGGAATCACCAAAGTGGGGCCAGAGGGCCACCACCAGGGACCCAGGCGGTGTAACAGCCCAGATTTCACAAAAATTAAGAATTTTGTTTTCGCTGTGATTTTTTTGATTGTCTGATTTGTTTGCGGTGTTTGCATCCCTGATTTATCGATCGGTGATTATTTTTCCTTCTCTTATCTCGTACCGGACGGAGACCGACCCTTGCCACCCTGACACTCGACCTTTGCGACACCGGGTTTCACCCAATCACCGTCGCGAAAACCCGCACAAGACCAAGCCGCAGCCAACGGAACGAAAAACCCCGTTTAATAAGTAAACGGGATAATTTCATAGCGCGCTGAAAAGTGTTCTCGGGATGGTTCCAGCGCGAGGTGAATGCCGCCGGCTCGACGCGATGATCGCGCAGTTCAAAGTTTTTACCCGAATCGGGGGTCCTGCGGACCCCCGGCGGTCAGAAACGTAAACACCGCGCGCGTGAGGGAAAAACCGGGGATGTTTTTGCAAACTGTCAGCCACCTGGGCTATAGAAAGACCACCACTATCCCACCCCTTTCTAGGGTTTCCCTAGCCTAAAAATTGCAGCCACACCCCCAGATCTGCCCCCATTTTCGCATTTTTGCCTAATTTTGCCCAAAACCTAGCCTCCCTTCGATC
Organism: Bromus sterilis; assembly: GCA_950022295.1. Classification (NCBI taxonomy): domain Eukaryota; kingdom Viridiplantae; phylum Streptophyta; class Magnoliopsida; order Poales; family Poaceae; genus Bromus; species Bromus sterilis. The sequence continues at coordinate 217,755,073 of OX465600.1, forward strand.
TGGACCGTCGGATCGGCCGATCCAACAGCTCAGATTGCATCCAGCCTCCACCTGCCTCTCCTCTCTCTCCAGCCCCGCCGCCTTCCCTAGGGCCTCTCCATCGCGCCGTCTCCGGCCAGCCGCCACCGCCCGCCGGCAAGCGCGCCGCCGACCACCCTCCTCTCCCTCTCCTCTCCGTTCCTCCCTCTCCTCCTCTAGCTCTCACCCCGCCTCCTCTTCATCCCGCAGGCCGCCGGCCTACATGGAGGACGACCAGGAGGTCCAGTCGCCGACCTGCGACCTCAACCCCGCCTCGGCCAGCCGCCAGCGACGGGATTCGGCGCCATCTCGTCCCGCGCCCCGTCCCCGACACCTCGTGTGCTCCCCGCCGTGCCGCTCCTCACCGGCGGGCGCCGCCGCCAGCCACCGGCCAGCTCGGTCCGAAGCAGTCGCGTCGCTCCAACCGCACGGCCAGGCCGGCCCAGCGCGCGGCCCACCTCCTCCAACTCCCTGGCCCAGCCGCGAGCAGCCGCCTTGGGCTCGGCCCATCTAGGGCGAGAGCCCAGGTCGCCCCCTCCTCTTTTTTTTCTAATGTTTTTCTAATTTTTCTGCTAAGTCTTTTATTTGCTGTTGATGCCTTTTTGCGATGTAGTTTGCGAGTAAACCATAGCCCGGATCGCGTTGCGCCAAAAAGGAAAATTGTTTAGAATTGTGTGTACTTCAATCCATCTTTTGTGAGCATTTTGATTTGATGCCATCTTGATGTTGTTAATCTCTGTTGAAGTGGGCATCAGACTATTAACTGTTGTTAATTCATGTTAAGTGTTGTTGTTATTATTTTATTGCAAGTTTGATTGATGATTGTGACACATCCATGAGACCTATTGCATTGATTCTTGTTGCATACCGTTAAGCATCATGTCTACTTCCATTATATGTATTGCATTGTCGTGTTTACATTTCTGGTCATAGATATGTTTAGCTCCAAAGTTGTTATGCTACTGTTTTTGACAGCCACGTCTGTTTTTCTCTAAGTGTGTAACTTTCCGATGCCATGTTGCATGCTTAATATCTTTTGATCTGTTATGCCTATGACCTTGATTATTGTTTGTAATTGATCACCATAATGCCTACTCCATGCTCATATATTTCTATGTCATGTTGATGCACATTTGCATATAGATTTGCCCCTGTTTATATAGCATAAAAATAACAGTTTCTGCCATGTTTTCCTGATTTTCACCAAGTCCTAGACCAGTAATGTTTTATTGCATTTTGCTTGGGCTATAATTCATTGTTCATGATGCCTATTTGCATAATTACTTTTGCTCTGCCTTCCCTGCAATGTCTACTTTAGTTTCATATCATTTTTTAGCATGTTGGCATTAATTATCCTTTTTATGCGTTGCATTAAAGTGTGCTTCCTGATGTTGGAAGATTGAGTTCCAAACTTGTTTTGATGATACCAAGTCCTAGACCGTTTGGGGTGTTCTTTATATGTAAATTGATTAGAATTTCATGTACTTTGTGTTTATGCTATTTTCTTCTGTTGTTAACCAACTTAAAATATGGTTTAGGGCAGAACAGTACCAAATGCTTTAATTGTTGTGGGGCACTTAGTGGAATGTCATGTTTAGGTTGTGCCTCACTTAAATTGACTAGCATAGATAGGTTATTTTATGCTTCACCTCTTTCCATGTTTGTGTGCTATGCCATGCTTGAGAGAGATTCCATGTTGACAACCTTTGCTCATCTTGTGTAGCTAAGCAACTTGAACCATTCTAAATGTGCGGTATCGTCGTGTGTGACGAGTACTCCACTTAACCTGTTAGTAACCACTCTCGACGCTAGGTGCGATGTCTCGTGTTGCCTTCTTGTTGATGCTTGCTCGTGTTTGCCTCGTAATAATAGATGCTTGCTCGTTGATTGCTTTCCAGTGTTTACCCTCTTGTGTGCTTCCGCGGTTACCTCTCGAAGATGATGCGAGCTTGCGATCAACTACACCTTCGGAACCCAACTTATCAACATCCAAGGACTATACATTACTTATGATCCATTATATTTCAACCAGCGGTTTGCATGCTAGTCTAGGATAGGTTCGATGTTTGATCCTACCACATGTTTACAGCCTTTTTTCAAACCGATATAGCCATGTCCCCTCACAGCAAACCATGTACTGCTATGTTACTAGTGCTCGTTGCTCAGTCCCTGCTTAGTATGTATGCTTAGGATGCTATGATGTTACCTCCTGTTACTCCTTGGTTTGGGATATCACATTATTATATTGTTGTGGATTATATGATTATTATAATGTTGACTATATTCAACGAAAGATGGAAGGTCTAGGCTATCCCACCCCGACGCTTTGTTCCATTCGAGTCGCCTAGGATCCGAGTTCCGGGTATTGGTTTCAAGACTGAGCGTGCATAACCGCTTGTGGGATGCTATGGGGTCCCCTCTTCTTACCTATCTAGCTGCAAACATTTCTAGTGGTGGCCCAAGCTGGTTTTACCATTTGCAAAACGTGTGTGTGCGAGTGTCGACCTCGCAGATTTTCAAACAACTCGGGCCAGCGGAGACAGAGTTACTTTGTTGGTCCAAACCTAGAAGCTCGAGGGCTATCCACAGTGATGGTTTAGTTACCCCGACCTCGTCCAGACGGTAGAGGCCGACTCAAGAGCGCGTCCGGCTTTTGAGTTGGATGTCGACTCACCGGGGGCCACCCGGATTTGTGCGTTGTTAGTTAGAGGGACCTGTCATTCCGGATCTCTTGGGACTAAATCATAAAATGGTTTCCTATCATGGGTAGCAACTGAGAGAGATTGGCGTGCGTGCGGAGCCTTGTAATGGGCAGTTGGTACACCCCTGCAGGGTTAAATCTTTTCGAGAAGTCGTGTCCACGGTTATGGACGACTTGAAACCTACGTCTTGTTCATAGATAACATCAACTGAATCATATTTAATAACTTGATCAACGTGTGTGTGCCTTGACTGCTTCTTCTTCGCCAGGATGCGAAGAGGAGGACAAGGATAGGATAGGTGTTATGCTTGCGTAAGTAGGTTGATAGTAGACTTGTTGGAGGCGATTCCTCATCGAATGCTTTGATTCTTACCTTACTCTCTAGATCGTTAGCCACTTCATAAATGCTAGTGCGGAAGCAACCTCACCACTTACCCCATCCTTACCGTAAACTACTAGTTGTCCTAGAATGACGAGTGATGAAGTCCTTGCTGGGTCAGATGACCACAATAGTTGGATGCTGAGTACTTATGTACTCATGATACTACCCCCAAACTCCTTTCAGGGTTCTTCATCAACAACAAGTATGGTGATCGACGTTTCACGTGGCGACTCGACGACGACTAGTTAGGCGGATCCCGGCGGAGGGCCTGGACCCGTGTGGTTATGGGGACCGTTGATTTTCTCTTTGCCAGTAGGCATTTGATTGTATTCTGTACTCAGACATGTATCTTCCGCTGTTGTATTTTATTTAAGGCAGTTGTATGCCGATTGTATGAGATGTTTTATCCTAGTATCTGTAATGTTGTGATATCATGTTGGAAATCCGGGGCATATGGCTATGTCATATGTCGTAGTGGGACCGATATGTGCTTTGTCCCCGGATCTGGATGGAAACATCTAGATCTGGAACAGTACCGCATATCGGGCCTTACAACTTGGTATCAAAGCCTTACCAAACTTAGGATCCCTTCTCTGGCCGAAGTCGAGTCTAGACAAAAACTATTTTCTAGTTACTAAGTTATTTATCGGAGAGTAGGATTCTTTTTCCTTCTTACCCATGCTCCGGTCAGGAAAAGTGTCGTAAGTGTTTTTACTCTCGACTTATCCCATTCAAACTTTAGAATCTCGAGAGTGTGGAGTTTCGGAATAGTTACAATGCCATGGTTGAAGCGTATTGTCTCAATTCCGATCTCAGGTTGGGAAATCCTGTAGTACCTTTAGTTCTTCCGACTCTGGGTAAACATCTTGGTCGTCCATTGACTTCATTCCTCTTGCCTAGTACCCTCATGATTTCAGTGAGAATTCTTCCCTGATCGTTGCTTTCAACTATCGTTCTTCCTCTTGATCTCCCGATGGTTTCGTTCTCCGACGTTGCCATCTCTCTGTGGGAAATTATCTCGATGGAAGTTCGATGTCGGCATTGAGCAGAGTCCCTTGTTGGTGGTGTTGAAGATCGTCGTCTCTTTTCTCTCCCCTCCTATCACACGGATCGTCCTGGATCTCAGGACGAGATCCCTTGTTGGTGGTGTTGTATTGTAACATCCCAGATTATACAAAAATGAAAATTTTTGTTTTCGGTGTGATTTGTTTCAGTGTCTGATTTCTTTGCGGTGTTTGCATCCCCGATTTATCGATCGGTGAAAAATTTTCCCCCTCTTATCTCGTACCGGACGGAGACCGACCCTTGCCACCCTAACACTCGACCTTTGCGACACCAGGTTTCACCTGATCACCGTCGCGAAAACCCGCACAAGACCAAGCCGCAGCCAACGGAAAGAAAAACCCTGTTTAATAAGTAAACGGGATAATTTTATACCGCGCCTGAAAGTGTTCTCGGAACGGTTCCAGCGCGAGGTGAACGCCGTCGTCTCGACGCACTGATCGCGCAGTTCGAAGTTTTTACCCGAATCGGGGGTCCTGCGTAAACACCGCAAACAAATCAGACAATCAAACAAGTCACACTGAAAACAAATTTTTTAATTTTTGTGAAATCTGGGCTGTTACAATACAACACCACCAACAAGGGATCTCATCCCGAGATCCAGGACGATCCGGGGGAGAGGGGGGAGAGGAAAAGAGTCGACAATCTTCAACACCACCAACAATAGACTCTGCTCCATGTCGACGTCGAACTTCTGTCGAGATAAATTTTCCGCAGAGAGACGACAACGTCGAAGAACGAAACCATTGGGAGATCAAGAGGAAGAACGATGGTCCAAAGTGACGATCAAAGGAAGCATTCTCACCGAAATCATGAGGATACTGGGCAAGAGTACTGAAGTCATCAAATGCCCAAGATTTTTACCCAGAGTCGGAAGAAATAAAGGTACTACAGGATTTGCCAACCTGAGATCGGAATCGAGACAATACGCTGCAACAAGGCATTCACTACAACAAGAACCCCCCTATAACAACGCATGTGTGGCAACGGTGATGGCATGATGTGTTGTTTTCAACCCCACCTCCCTCACTTGGCGCTAACCTCCCCATTTTACCTAAAATATCTGACCTCTATTCCTAGAAAAACTAACCTCCCGTACCCATCCACCTTATTCCCTTTATTCTATACCTCTATCCGCCATCTCTCTTCCCTCGATTCCTCTCCCACCCAAACACCACGCCGCCACCGCAGCTACCTCCGGTTCCGGTTCCGGCTAACTCCGGCAACCGCGTCGTCACTAACACTCGGCGCCCTGCTGTACTCTCCTTGGATCTTGCACCACAGCGGCATCCTTCGGTACTTCCTGCCCTGCACATCGTCCTAGAGTAACCCTAGATGGCACGGGTCTCATGGCTCTCGACCGTGTCTCCTCTGGTTTGTAGTCTTGATGGAGCTACTTCTCCTCGACTACCTCGCCTCTGACACCAATGGTTCAAGATGCACCCAAGCAGGTGATCTTCATAACCTCCTTAGTACTACTAATTTCCCTGATCTTCATAACCTCCTTAGTAGTACTAATTTCCCTGATCTTCATAGCCTCCATAATACTAATTTCCCTGATCTTCGTAGCCTCTATTTGACCAATGGAGAAGATTTATATTGTCATTTGTAGGATACAGTAGACGTTACAACAACCAGGTATATATGTTACTCGGTCAGCAGTTCAATTGTACTAATTTATTTTTCTGTATGTAGCTGGCTATCTTTTTCCATCTTGATTTATGCTCTGAAGAAAAGTTTCAGACCAAGTGTCCCATCCCGACAAATATATTGTTTTAGCTCTTTACCTGGTTCCATCAATCCTTTTTTCAGGTTGAATGAACAACACCACTGTCCAGAGCGTTCATGTCCGTATCGCTCGCTGCCGCGCTAGAGCGTGATACCTCTGCACCGCTGCAGATTTTGCGATTGTACAAGTTATTTGAGCCATCAGGCCGTTTTACCTTTTGTAGATGTTCGCTTCTATCTTGGTGTGGGATGGATCCTTTTGTAGCTGCTCGCTGCTGTTGTTTTAAGTAGGATATGACTACATTGACTAGCAGCAAAATACGAGTGTTAATGTCTTCAATTATAGCCCTTGCTGGATGGCTATACTATGCATCCTTGTCTAGTTTGTTCTACAGAATTGAAAATCATATTCACTATTATTTTGTCATGATCTCTATTTGTTTGACAAGGGCGAGGGAGAAGATCACAGCGAGGCAGCCGCGGGGGAAGATGATGGCATGGGGACAGAGGAAGCCAGGAGCCGGCGAGGCGGCAGCGCAGCGCAGCGCAATGCTTCATCTTCCTCTGCTTCGCCTCATCTCGCGCGTTGTTTTGTTCGACGTGAAAAAAGGTTTGATCGAATCAGGCAAGAGATAAAATGATTAGAAGGCAAAACTATCATATAAAAATATGATGTGCGGTTCCATAGCTAGAAAAAGAGGACAAAATCTCAATTCTTGCCATTTAAGCAAGCAGTCAATTCAAAGTCTATCATTTAGTCAAATTAAAAGAAAGATGTATCATTTTATCAATTTTCTCTATTCTGTCATGTGATGAGCTTTCATATATAAACCTATCTTAATACTGGTCTTGCCGACATTCCTTCCCTATTTTAAATATTGCAGGTCGAGTTTTATAGGTTAATAAGCAAAGAGTATGAGAAATCTGAACCATTATTTAAAAAATTGTGTGGTTGTTCTTTTTCTAAACACGTAAATCTTGAGGATCTAAATGATGATACTAGCTAGTGATTATGGTATGGTTATGATCCTCTAGTTTAGATTTGCAAATTTTAAATGTGCTTACAAAATAAATTCATCGTTCTTTGCAGTACCAAAATTTCCTACACATTCAATTTTGGAGAATGACTGGGGCATGTATAGGGGGATTCTTCTGCACAGAGAGGTACGATTGCATGTTTCTCATGTGCTTGGAAGCTGTAGGTGATTTATACAACATAATCTGTAATGTAATTTATAAACTTGGGTTCAACGAGTTCATGTATTCTACTCAGATTAGTATTATTGCCAAGCATCTGTATAATTCATCCATGGGAAAACACGCGTGTTAACATTTAACAAAACCTCCTGATTTAGATTTGTACAAATTATTTACTCTCATTTTCAAGTACTTCTAGAATTTTTGAAATCTCTGCATTTGTATGTATTCATTTAGAACTACATATATGTGTTTATTTTCTGGGCATGTACCTCATGGTATCTCCATTTTATTATTTGTAAGGCGTTTAACTCAATTAACATATCGCTTATCTGTTCATGAGTGACAAAGATCAAGAGTGATGAACAATATAACCCATGCTCACTTTTCTATGTCTATAGAGTTGAGTGTTGTGGGTGGTACATACTTTTTGAAATATGAATGATTATTATAGTTCTTGCTTACTTAGGAAATCCAAACAAGAATGTTGGTGTTACTACATTAAGTATTGACCTAGAATATTTTGAAAAGTTAGAGTGATAAACTTGTTTTGATCCTTCTAATGTGAGTTGATGCTATAAATTTTGATAAGTTGATAGGACTACTAACAAAGGTCAAAACTATTTGTCATGTAGCAAGATTAATTATCACATGGTGTTCAGCCTTTGTATGTTGGGATTTGTTTAACTTTTACTACCCTATTAACCTGACTTCCTTTGATGGTACATTAATATTCTCATTTCTTTGTTTTTGCAAGATCAACAAGAAAAGTTGATGATGCATGGATGGGATGATGATTGCAAGATCGAGCAGGTGGCCACTACTAGATAGTTTCATATTAGGTTTTATAAATATCACTGTTAGGGTCAATGTTTCAAACATTATGTTATGAATCGGAGACTAGTAGTAGAGATAGCTTCACATCTTGTACTATGTGTACCATGTCCATTGTAAAGCAACCGAGTTGACTTAATATATGATACCTTTCAGATTATTATGTTGTGTCTCCCTTGCACTATAATAATTCTGATGATGAGATCTCAACTATCATTATTTCTTCAAGTAAGGCAACAATATTTCCAAGTGTGAAAGTGATCTTTTTGTGGGGTAGCTGGCCACCAACGCATATGAAGTGTAGTTAGCCTTGAACTCTATACGTTGCTACCTTACAACACATATTCATGGCATTTACCAATGCAAGTATATATGTTGTTCTAGACCTTTCCAACGCCATCTACGACAACACATATAAATCCGTTGGTGTAGGCCTTAGCAACGCCTATATGGACATAAAACAACGTATTGATGTGTTGTTGTAGGGGGGTTCCTGTTGTAGTGATTGTAACGGTTCCGATACTCCATACCTCGAGATCCTAGAGTTTGAAGGGGGTAAGGCGAGAATAAAACACTTACGTCACTTGTCCTGACTAGAGCAAGGGTAAGGAGTAAAAAGATTCCTACTCTCCGATAACTAACTTATTAACTACAAAATAGTTTTTGTCTAGACTCGACTTCGGCGAGTAAAGGGATCCTACAGTCGGTAAGTGTCTGATACCAAGTTGTAAGGCCCGATATGCGATACTATTCCAGATCTAGATGTTTCCATCCAGATCCGGGGACGAAGAACAAATCGGTCACACCGCGACATATGACAATTTCATATGCCCCGGATTTCCAATATGATATCACAACATTACAGCTACAAGGATACAACATCTCATACAATCGTCATACAACTTCCTTAATACAATACAGCAGCGGAAGATACATGTCTGAGTACAGACTACAACCAAATGCCTAGTGGCAAAGGTAAAACACACCATTCCCGTAACCACACGGGACCAGGCTCTCCGTCGGGATCCGCCTAACTAGTCGTCGTCGAGTCTCCGCGAAGGCGTCCAGAAGAAGAGTCGAGGTAGTAATCAACTGCAGCGGCCGATCAGGCAAAACATAAAAGGAAAAAGAAAAGAAAGGGGGTGAGAATATATCAAAGTCTTGTAACTAACTTCTCATGGGTAAGATGGGGGTAGTGGTGAGGTTGCAGACGCACTAGCAATATATGTGTGGCTAACGGTCTATTTTAGAGTAAGATGAGAACCAAGCATTCGATGAGGAATCGCCTCCAACAAGTCTTGCTATCAACTACCCCGATGAAGAAGAAGCAGTCAAGGCACACACATGTTGATCAAGTTATAGTTATGATTCAGTTGATGTTATCTATGAACAAGACGTAGGCCCCAAGTCGTCCATAACCGTGGGCACATCTTCTCAAAAATATTTAACCCTGCAGGGGTGTACCAACTGCCCATTACAAGGCTCTGCACACACGCCCATCTCTCTCAGTTTCTACCCATCACAGGAAGCCATTTTATGATTTAGTCCCGAGAGATCCGAAACGACAGGTCCCTCTAGCTAACAACGAACAAATCCGGGTGGCCCCCGGGGAGTCGACATCCAATCCATAAGTCGGCCGCGTCCTTGGATCGGCCTCTTCCATCTTAACAGGGTTTGGGTTGACGGGACACCTCATGTGAGGTCCCGGGCCCTCGCCGGTCAAGGGTGGACGAACAGGGAAACCATGTCCCCACTAGTCATGGTTGTTTTTAAAGAATATCTGCCAGGAGCGACCCAACAGACACACACACGGTTTTACAATAGTAAATAATCTTGGGCCACCACTTGAAATGTTTGAAGCTAGGTAGGTAAGAAGAGGGGACCCCATAGCATCCCACACGCGGTTAGGCACGCTCAGTCTTAGAACCAATAACCGGAACTCGGATCCTAGGTGACTCGAATGGAACAAAGCGTCGGGGCGGGATAGCCTAGACCTTCCATCCTTCGTCGAATATAGTCAACATTATAATAATGTCGGGACCCGGGGTTAGCGTATGCAAGTCCAGTTAAGACATAGTCATATGGAGAGCCGAGAACCGTACCCACTTGTCTAAGAAGACAAGGCCAAGCACAGAACGTTCTCTGAAAGCATCGTACGTGAGGGGCATCCCATCCAGGCCGGATGATCAACTGAGATGGGTCCTCATCGTCCGCACACAAGTCTAATGATATGGGTGGTGAACTCCCATATTGAAAGACAAGTCGCCTCAACCATACTATCGACTATCTCATAACTCTTACATAGACTTACTCCAGCCCGATCACTTAGTCGGGGTTTAGGGCGGGCTCAATCATACCACAAAGTGTGCACGAGACGGAGTCTCGAGCAATCGCATCGCGATGCCCCAAGCTGCGCACATCTAAGGGCCACTTGGTGTATGAAAGACCGCCAGCCAGAACACAACTAAGGTCTCGAAACCCATACAAAGACATGCATGTTATAAACATACACACAACACACATGCCTTGTATGAACAGCAGGTACCATTGCAATTCTCTACAAAGTGTACAATTTTATTGATAACTCTTATAGAGTGCAAACAGAGATCACAAACATGTGATCCAACATTACAACACAAGCGGAAGCAAATTATGTCTAAGTACAGACAAGTTTAACAAATGGCTTAAGAAGCCTTATTTAAACACAAGCCCTCCACGAGGGAACCAGTCGTCTGACTGGGACTAGACTAGCTTGATCTTCAGTCGTCCAGCTCGATGAAGAAGCCACCTTCGGGGTCAGTGGTTTCATCTAAAACATAGATTAAGCAAACATGAGTACAAATTCATACTCCGCAAGACTTACCTAGGAGCTATACTACTCATGCATAGGTAGCAAGGTAAAGGTAGGTGGGGTTTCACTTGCAGAAGTGCCAGCTTTGACTTGGCTAATCCTGAACTACTACTACCAGACTTTGAGGTAAGAAGCGTACACGAGTCCACTACTTTCTCCAACCAAATACACCACTATGGTGCCTTCCTCGACTTCCCCACAAGAAAGCACGCCATAGCACTCACACTTATCTTGGTGTGTTTTAGAAGTATCCAGTTCAAGTTGTCTAATAATCAAGCTAAGCTTTCCAAGAAGTCCATAACCGCGGACGCGGCTATTCGAATAGTTTTGTTAACCCTGCAGGGGTGTACCGCTACACACACATGATCATCATTTACCTCCTTTGATCTCGACACCATTCAAGGGGTGCCAGCGAGGATGCTCACCACAACAGTTACCTCATAGCCGATCTAGTCCGAGAAAGCCGCCTACTTGGGTTGGTTACCACTATCGTGAACCCGGCCGGTTTACCGAAGTGGACCCAAGTGATGTGTTCGTGATGCATAAGCCGGTCTCGGATGAGCCGTTCTCTCACTTAGCATCCAGGCCACAAGCCTACCAGAACTCAGAACTATTGCGACATCTGGACACCGAAAGGGATGAGTTAGTAAGCTGAGAGGGGTCAGTGAGCCCAATGTGTGGTTGTACTCTTCATCTTGGATCACCACACAAGAACTCGGACTTAGGGCGGTGTTCAACGAGACAACCCACCATGTACTCCTACACAGCCTCTCATCGTTCACCTTGTATTAGGGTAGATTCACCAACACTTTTCTACCATCATCATCATGATCACTACCATCCCGACTCACATAACAGTATCATCATGTTATAACTCTAAGCATGCAATAAGCAGTAACAATTGCAGGGGCCACATGATATCAATCAACTCCTACATTTGCTAGGATTGTGGTTTTGCCTACTACTGTGACAAATGATAGGTCATGCAAAGGAATGGGTTCATCTATGCGGTAGAAACGTAGCATGGTAATCATCCTATACAATGCATAAGCGAGACATGAGAGGGAAGTGGGATTTTATCGACATGATCAATGGGGGTTTGCTTGCCTTGCTGACGAGTTTCGGGTTCTGGGTCTTCAACGAAGGGGGCAGCCTCCTGCTCCGGTTCCACCTCTACTCGACAAACAACAAGCAAAGTAGCAAAGTAAATACGATGCACAAACACATGATGGAAGTTTGAATCTTGATGTATATGCTCTGATGTGTGAAGCAATTCCATGTAAATGGAGTATATTGCAAATTGAAGTGCAAATTCAAACTCCACATTTGAATTCAACTTAGCCAAGTTGCATGTGACATTGTTTGATCATTTTGAACCTTTTGGAATTGTGTATGATATGCCTCTGAAGTGTGGTTGAAATGTAGCATAAATCCATGGTCCAAGTTGCAAAAGCATTTGATTTGAATTTGAATTAATTTCAAATAAACCAAATGACATATGCTACTGGTCCCATTTTAAAATCAACTCAAACATAGTTGAAAGTTGCATATTTGGAAAGATAATTTTCTCCTGGTCATTTTTCATATATTATTTGTCCAATTTGGAGTTAATATGAATTTTCTATGAATTTCCAAAGTTTGGGGTATTTTTTGGAATTTCTGGAATTCTTTAATTCAATTAGATTTTCTGGAAATACATTAAATCGATTTATTGCGTCAGGCTGACGTCAAGCTGGCGTCAGGGGGGGGCTGACATGTGGGTCCAGGGTGTCAGTGTCTTGTGATTAAATCCGCTGGTTAATTCAATCCAGTGGCTTAATTAAGCCACTGGGCCCACTGGTTAGTGACCCAGGGGTGGGTTAGGAAGTGGATTAACGAGGGGGGGGGGGGTGGCGCTAACCCGCCGGCGGCTAAACGCCGGCGACCAGACCGTGGCGGCGCTCTGCGTTCTCCCTCTTCTGGCCTCTATTCTCTGCGCCGAGACCACAGGAATGCAGCCCAAGCATTCGCGCGTCACCTGGTGCACGCGGTTGACCTTGGGGGTGACCAAATCGACGACGGCGACGACCTTCCGCGGCGGCCGTGGCACGGGCTCGGGGTGAAACTCGCAGTAGAGCACCATTGAAGCCAACGTTGGGCGCGTTCGAAGCAGAAGACCACGGCGGAAGTGAAGGACAAGACGACGAGGACGATTGCTTAGCAGAAGCACGCCGACGACGACCGTGGCGGCTCGGTACTCCGGCGACCATGGTAGCTCGAGCTAGAGGAGGAGAAGGAAGCCGTGGCTTGAGGGGAAACGCTCACCAGGCTACAGGGAACTCGACGAAGTAGTCGACAGAGCCGGTGAGGGAACGTGGACGGAGTATTGAACGGCGACGAGCAGCGGATCCGGTGAGCTCTCGGTGACGAATCCGACGACTAGGAGGGCTCCGGGATCTTGATTCCTTGCAGGGAGACGTAGTCGACGGTGGCGAAGCTGATGGACAAGCTCTCCTGGTCCCTAGCACACGTTGGCCGCGTCTTCCACGGTGGCGAGTTCCGGCGAGTCCTCGGACGATGACGAAATCGGGCGAGGGAGACGGGGTGGGAGTTCGTGGAGATGGGGAATGGACTGGGGCGGCGGAGAGGCGTCTCCAGGACGTGGCTAGAAGGCGCGGGAGGCGCCAGGCAAGCAGGTGGCGTGGCGGCCGTGGCATGCCGGCCACCGAGCTGCTTGTCGTCGTGCTAGACGACGACAAGGAGCCAGGTGGGCTCGGGCTGCCGAAACGGTAAGTTGGGCCGAGAGGCCCAGGTAGGTGGGCTCTTTTCCCCTTTTCTAATTTCCTCTCTGTTTTTCTTTCTGCTATTTGTTTTGCTGTGCTAAAATAAATAGCTAGGCATTTTATTAAATGCTGAAAAATTTTATATGGCTTTATAATAATATAGACTAGCCACTTATAAAGTTTCAACATTTTTAAAATTCAAATGATTTGAATTTTAAATCAAATAGGGGTATTTCTTTAAATCCAAGGCACTGTTTGAATATTTGAAAAATCTATGAGCATGGGATGGGTCCCACATCACTTGATATGTGATCATACTCATTTATAAGACTTTTCAAAAATCTAACATGAATTTTTGGAGAAGATTTTTATCTAGCCTTTTGAATTAATTCATCTGGGGGGGTTCCTTCTCCCATTTTGATTTTGAAATTGAATTTCCTTTGAAAAATTGACATGATGCAAGGTTACTTTGATCCTAGCACATTACCTAACAGAGGGTTCTGACAACTCGCCCCCACTCAACAGAATCTCGTCGCGAGATTCAGGAGTCTGCGGGAGGAAGGAGGGGTACTCGGCACTGAGACGGTCTTCTCTTTCCCACGTAGCTTCTCTTTCAGAGTGGTGTGACCATTGCACTTTCAGAAACCTAATCTTCTGACGATGAGTGACACGCTCTGCGGAATCAAGAATACGAACGGGGTATTCTCGATAAGAAAGGTCATCTTGGAGATCAAGCGTTTCATGGTCGACTTCGCGGATGGGGTCCTTGAAGCAACGCCTGAGTTGGGACACATGGAATACATCATGTACTCGGGAGAGGTGCGGAGGTAGTTCAAGTTGGTAGGCAACTTCTCCACGTTTATCAATAATGCGGAAAGGTCCGATGTAACATGGGGCCAACTTTCCTTTGATACTGAAACGTTGGGTTCCCTTCAAAGGAGTAACCCGAAGGTAAGCCTTCTCATCCAGATTGTAGCTCTCTTGCCTATGATGACGATCATAGTAGCTTTTCTGACGAGACTGGGCTGCTTTCAATTGATCACGAACAATGCGAACTTGCTCTTCTGCTTCCTTGATCATCTCCGGTCCAAAGAATTGTCTTTCACCGGTTTCTGACCAGTTTAGTGGTGTTCGACATCGTCGTCCATATAGGAGTTCAAAAGGAGCCATGTTCAGACTAGATTGAAAACTATTGTTATAAGAAAATTCGGCGAATGGAAGAGACTTCTCCCAGTTCTTTCCGAATGAGATAACACAAGCTCTAAGCATGTCTTCAAGAATTTGGTTAACCCTTTCGACTTGACCGCTAGACTGAGGATGGAAAGCCGTACTAAAGGAGAGATGACTTCCCATAGCATTCTGAAAGCTTCCCCAAAATCTAGAGGTGAAAAGGCTACCGCGATCAGAATTGATTTCCAAAGGAACACCATGAAGGGATACAATTCTAGAGATGTACAAGTCCGCTAACTGGCTAGCAGTTATAGACTCGCGAACCGGAAGGAAGTGAGCAACTTTGGAAAGCCTATCTATGACAACGAAGATGGCATTGTTTCCTTTCTAGGTTCTTCGAAAGCCGGTGATGAAGTCCATACCGACTTTGTCCCATTTCCACTCGGGAATAGACAAAGGTTGAAGTGTACCAGCAGGTCTTTGATGTTCTGCCTTAATGCGATGACAAACATCACATTCGGCAACAAATTGAGCAATGTCTCTCTTCATCCTAGTCCACCAAAATCTCTGGCGTAGATCTCGGTACATTTTTGTGCTACCGGGATGAATCGAGAGGGGCGTGTCATGGGCTTCTTTGAGGATGAGTTGCCTTTGTTCCCTATTCTTAGGTACTACCAAACGATTTCCAAAGAATACCGTTCCTTTGTTATCTGTGGAGAAACATTTAGCAACTCCGCTAGCAATGTTCTCCTTGATCCTGCGAACACCTCGTGCACGCCTTTGGGAAACTATGATTTGATCCTCAAGAGTTGGTTTCGCCACCAAGGTAGAAAGATAGCCATGGGGAACAATCTCAAGATTGAGCTTGCAAAATTCCTCATGAAGAAGTGGTTGATACTGTTGTAACATGAGGTTGTTACAATACGACTTACAACTTAGTGCATCAGCCATGACATTGGCTTTGCCTGGGGTGTAAGAAATTCCTACGTCGTAATCTTTTATCAACTCAATCCAGCGTCTTTTCCTGAGATTAAGATCTGGCTGGGTGAAAATATATTTGAGGCTTTGGTGGTCGGAATAAATCTCACAACGATTACCAAGGAGGTAATGTCGCCAAGTTGTTAGGGCATGAACTACGGCAGCGAGTTCAAGGTCATGGGTAGGATAGTTCTCTTCATGTGGCCGCAACTGGCGTGAAGCATAAGCTACCACATGTCGATCTTGCAGAAGTATGCATCCTAACCCTTGCCGTGATGTGTCACAATAGATCTCGAAATCCTTTTTGGTGTCTAGAGGTGCAAGTACAGGTGCAGAAGTAAATCTTCTTTTTAGCTCTTGAAAGCTTTGCTCGCACTTGGGAGTACATAGGAATTTCTTATCTTTCTTGAGGAGTTCAGTTAGAGTCTTTGCAACTTTAGAAAAGTTCTCGACGAAGCGTCGGCAATAGCTGGCTAGGCCAAGAAAACTCCTAACTTGCTTAACCGATTCAGGTGGAGTCCAGTCAAGGACGGCCTGAACTCTCTCGGGATTCACAGCAATGCCTTTTGCAGAAATCACGTGGCCTAAGTAGGTCACTTCTGGTAGACAGAATTCACACTTGGAGAATTTAGCATACAGGCGATGCTCTCTAAGTTTCATCAATACCAGCCTTAGGTGTTTGGCATGATCTTCTTCGTTCTTCGAGTAGATGAGAATATCATCGAGATAAACCACAACAAATTTATCTAAGTACTCCATGAAGATCGAATTCATCATGCGTGAGAAAGTGGCGGGGGCATTGGTTAAACCAAAGGACATGACGGTATACTCGTAAAGACCATAACGAGTAGTGAAAGCCGTTTTGGGAATGTCCTCGTTTCGGATTTTGATTTGATGATAACCTAATCTCAAATCCATCTTGGAGAAGACAGAGGATCCTGCAAGTTGATCATAAAGATCATTGATCCTGGCAATGGGTATTTGTTCTTTATCGTCGCTAAATTTAGCGGGCGAGTCTACGCACATCCTTTCTGTTCCATCTTTCTTCGTTACGAACAGAACGGGGCAACCCCATGGCGATGAGCTAGGGCGGATGAAGCCTTTCTCCAACAAAGCTTCCAGTTGGGTTTTAAGCTCAGCTAACTCACGTGGGGCCATTTTGTATGGGCGTCTAGAAATTTGTGCGGTTCCTGGGGCAAGATCCACTATAAACTCTACACATCTGTCGGGTGGCATGCCCGGCAGCTCTTCAGGAAAGACATCCGGGAAGTCACGAACCAACGGAATATCTTCAAGTTCGGGAAGGGGAAGTACATTCAAGGAATGCACTTAGGTTCTTGTTCTGGGTGAGGTATAGTTGAAGGTTTTGCCTGAAGGGTGGGTGAGTTTCACGGATTTGCCTTTGCAATCCAGGTAGGCATTCTGTCTTGATAGCCAATCCATGCCAAGGATGACATCAATATCTGAAGACTTGAGGGCTATGAGTGAAGCAAGGAATACTAAACCCTCAATTGCAATTTGATTACCATGGCTTACTCTATTAGTTTGCCATCTTGACCCTGGAGTTTGAATAATCATTGGGGTGGACAATTCAACAAAGGGTAACTCATGACGAAGTGCATAACTTTCCGACATGAATGAATGAGACTCTCCTGGGTCGAAAAGAACGGAAGTAGGAACATAATTGACTGGGAGCGTACCAAGAATGACGTCAGTGGTGTCGTCAGTCTCTTCAGCGGCGATCTGGTTCACACGTCCACGAGTGGCGGGAGGAGCGGTTTTGGCGGTGTAGACCTTCTGGGGTGGCTTGCCACGACCATTGTTGTTGCCTCCGGCACGGGGTGGAGCATTCTGATGCTGGATCTGGTTCTTGGGGCACTCACGAGAATAGTGGCCTGCCTAACCACACTTGTAACAGGCTCCGAAAACAGTGCGTGGAGCTGGGTGGAACTGGGTTGGTGGACGAGGCGCCACATAGGATGGCCTCGGTGGGTTGTTCTGGCAGAACATACTATTTGGGATCCAGATCTTGCGCTTCTGGGAGCCAGAACTGGATGAACCATCGTCTCTAGGGTGTTTGCGAAATTCGTTGGGGGTGTTCATGTCCTCTGCCTTGATGGCCTTGTTGACAAGGACCTGGAATGTGGCAAAGTCATGCAGGTTGAGCTCACGACGAAGTCCAGTGTTGAGTCCGCGACGGAACCTCTCTTGCTTCTTTGCGTCGGTGGAGACTTCTTCGGTAGCATAACGAGCAAGTTGGTTGAACTCACGACTAAACTCGTCAACAGTCCTTCTGGCTTGAGTGAGGTTGCAGAACTCCTCACGCTTGCGGGCCATAAGACCCTTGGGAATGTGGTGCTCACGGAAGGACGTGCAGAATTCCTCCCAAGATGCAGGCGGTCCAACGGGACGCATATTCAGAGAGTTCTCCCACCAAGAGCTAGCTGCACCTTCAAGGTGATAGGTGGCATAGCTGACCAGGTCGCCATTGGCAACACGACCTGCTTGGAGCTTCCTCTCGATGCTGCGAAGCCAGTCATCGGCGTCAAGGGGCTCGGTGGAGTAACTGAAAACTGGGGGATGAAGCCGGATGAAGTCGTTCAGGGACACCAGCTCATTGCGCTGCTGAGTGGTGTTGCGAGCAATGACTTCCAGCAGGTGGTGAGAGTCTCGGCGGTTCCTCTCAACCTCCATTAGAACCTGAGCCATCGTGGGTGGGGGTGGAAGGTTGCCTTCCTCCTGGTCATTCCCACGACCCTGGTTCCGACCAATCTGGCCACGGGTTCCTTGAGACATCCTGAAGGTAAAAACCAAAGTCAAACAGAGTTGATTTGAAGAGTCTAATCAAGGTATTGAAGTACTGGAAGGATTACAGAGCAAAGGAAGTAATCATCTTGACAACATGGTGATAAAAGCATACAAGCCATATATTCACAAGCTGTCATACAAACCATACATCGTTTTAGTACAAGCACCAAGCTAATACAAACGTGATGAAGATGATACATCCTTCAGAGGCACTCTGACTTCCTATACGTTATTTATCTAAGCCTCTGGAACTTAGAAACCTTGCTTACAATACACTAAGATACTACTACATCCTCACTAAGTAAGACCACAGGCGGTCTCACTCATCTCCATCTCCATAGTAGTCCTCATAAATGTTACCCGCGTATCCCGGTAGCTGGAGGTCACCATCGGAAAACACGGAGGCTTGTGGACCCTGATATCCATTTGGGCAAGGATGGGGCCTAGGTCCAGCGTAGGGTGGAAGCAAAGGACCACGGGGTGGAAAAATGCCTCCAATCTCGGGCTAAGCAACTCGAGAAGGCATCTGAGTCCTCACAGGGTAGATATCGTCATGCTCGACTGATCCAACACTCACGAAGGGTGCCAAGAGTGTCAGTGCTCGATACAGACGGGCACGAGTGGAGTGAAGCTCGAAACGAAGGGCACGTGCATCACGATCTCGATCACAAGCAAACCTAGCAGTCATCTGAAGTACTGGATCCTCTGCAGAGTGATCTGAGTAGAGTCCGGTGTAATATCCCTCTTCTCCTGGAAGTGCAGCAGGGATATAGCGGAACGATGTCTCTCTCAGCATAGTGTGCTCCTCTCTCAGCAGGGTAATACATGAGTATGCAGCATCCTGCACAGCCATGTTCTTAGTCATGCCAATGCCATGTCCAAAGTGGATAGGCTGAGTGACTCCAATGTGGTGCGGGTAGATCCTGACGATGCAGTGGAACTGCGTCTGGTTGAAGTCGTGGAACTGCTCCTCGACGGTATACTCAGGGTACCATCGATATCCCACATAGGACATCATCTCGATCAACGTGGAGGGATGGCCACGCACACCGAGGCACCTGGTCAAACGAACAATCTGTCAAGGGGGAAGATCTGCCATCTGAAACAGAAAGGAGTTTGCAAATGCATCAGATTATGAGATAAACCTGGAATGACTCGGAGAACATAACGGCTGTAATTGCAAGAAAAAGACAATTTCTTACAACATGGAAACAACACTTACATACGATGTAATACATTAGGGAGCATAACCACTCTAACAAACCGGTCACAACTTTCCTACGGCTACAAGGAAGCAAACAACGAGATGTTCTAATCAGACAGAGGAGAGCCTAGTCCTATCTTCCCGTAGAACAAGATGAGGGTGACTCAGAACTCAGAACGAAGGGGGTCAGGAGAAAAAAGAAGCCTTACGTTGTTCCCTTATATACCCAGAGTAACTATATAACTATGGCAAGCTAGACTCAACTTCGGCCAAGGCTACTAGTCCTACAGTCAGTCCTGCTCTGATACCAAGTCTGTCGGGACCCGGGGTTAGCGTATGCAACTCCAGTTAAGACATAGTCATATGGAGAGCCGAGAACCGTACGCACTTGTCTAAGCAGACAAGGCCAAGCACAGAACGTTCTCGGAAAGCATCGTACGTGAGGAGCATCCCATCCAGGCCGGATGATCAACTGAGATGGGTCCTCATCGTCCGCACACAAGTCTAATGATATGGGTGGTGAACTCCCATATTCAAAGACAAGTCGCCTCAACCATACTATCGACTATCTCATAACTCTTACATAGACTTACTCCAGCCCGATCACTTAGTTGGGGTCTAGGGCGGGCTCGATCATACCACAAAGTGTGCACGAGACGGAGTCTCGAGCAATCGCATCGCGATGCCCCAAGCTGCGCACATCTAAGGGCCACTTGGTGTATGAAAGACTGCCAGCCAGAACACAACTAAGGTCTCGAAACCCATACAAAGACATGCATGTTATAAACATACACGCAGCACACATGCCTTGTATGAACAGCAGGTACCATTGCAATTCTCTACAAAGTGTACAATTTTATTGATAACTCTTATAGAGTGCAAACAGAGATCACAAACATGTGATCCAACATTACAACACAAGCGGAAGCAAATTATGTCTGAGTACAGACAAGTTTAACAAATGGCTTAAGAAGCCTTATTTAAACACAAGCCCTCCACGAGGGAACTAGTCGTCTGACTGGGACTAGACTAGCTTGATCTTCAGTCGTCCAGCTCGATGAAGAAGCCACCTTCGGGGTCAGTGGTTTCATCTAAAACATAGATTAAGCAAACGTGAGTACAAAGTCGTACTCAGCAAGACTTACCTAGGAGCTATACTACTCATGCATATGTATCAAGGTAAAGGTAGGTGGGGTTTCACTTGCAGAAGTGCCAGCTTTGACTTGGCTAATCCTGAACTACTACTACCAGACTTTGAGGTAAGAAGCGTACACGAGTCCACTACTTTCTCCAACCAAATACACCACTATGGTGCCTTCCTCGACTTCCCCACGAGAAAGCACGACATAGCACTCACACTTATCTTGGTGTGTTTTAGAAGTATCCAGTTCAAGTTGTCTAATAATCAAGCTAAGCTTTCCAAGCAGTCCATAACCGCGGACGCGGCTATTCGAATAGTTTTGTCAACCCTGCAGGGGTGTACCGCTACACACACATGATCATCATTTACCGCCTTTGATCTCGACACCATTCAAGGGGCGCCAGCGAGGATGCTCACCACAACTGTTACCTCATAGCCGATCTAGTCCGAGAAAGCCGCCTACTTGGGTTGGTTACCACTATCGTGAACCCGGCCGGTTTACCGAAGTGGACCCAAGTGATGTGTGCGTGATGCATAAGCCGGTCTCGGATGAGCCGTTCTCTCACTTAGCATCCAGGCCACAAGCCTACCAGAACTCCGAACTATTGCGACATCTGGACATCGAAAGGGATGAGTTAGTAAGATGAGAGGGGTCAGTGAGCCCAATGTGTGGTTGTATTCTTCATCTTGGATCACCACACAAGAACTCGGACTTAGGGCGGTGTTCAACGAGACAACCCACCGTGTACTCCTATATAGCCTCTCATCGTTCACCTTTTATTAGGGTAGATTCACCAACACTTTTCTACCATCATCATCATGATCACTACCATCCCGACTCACATAACAGTATCATCATGTTATAACTCTAAGCATGCAATAAGCAGTAACAATTGCAGGGGCCACATGATATCAATCAACTCCTACATTTGCTAGGATTGTGGTTTTTCCTACTACTGTGACAAATGATAGGTCATGCAAAGGAATGGGTTCATCCTATACAATGCATAAGCGAGACATGAGAGTGAAGTGGGATTTTATCGACATGATCAATGGGGGTTTGCTTGCCTTGCTGACGAGGTTTGGGTTCTGGGTCTTCAACGAAGGGGGCAGCCTCCTGCTCCGGTTCCACCTCTACTCGACAAACAACAAGCAAAGTAGCAAAGTAAATACGATGCACAAACACATGATGGACGTTTGAATCTTGATGTATATGCTTTGATGTGTGAAGCAATTCCATTTAAATGGAGTATATTGCAAATTGAAGTGCAAATTCAAACTCCACATTTGAATTCAACTTAGCCAAGTTGCATGTGACATTGTTTGATCATTTTGAACCTTTTGGAATTGTGTATGATATGCCTCTGAAGTGTGGTTGAAATGTAGCATAAATCCATGGTCCAAGTTGCAAAAGCATTTGATTTGAATTTGACTTAATTTCAAATAAACCAAATGACATATGCTACTGGTCCCATTTTAAAATCAACTCAAACATAGTTGAAAGTTGCATATTTGGAAAGATAATTTTCTCCTGATCATTTTTCATATATTATTTGTCCAATTTGGAGTTAATATGAATTTTCTATGAATTTCCAAAGTTTGGGGTATTTTCTGGAATTTCTGGAATTCTTTAATTCAATTTGATTTTCTGGAAATTCATTAAATCGATTTATTGCGTCAGGCTGATGTCAGGGGGGGGCTGACATGTGGGTCCAGGGTGTCAGTGTCTGGTGATTAAATCCGCTGGTTAATTCAATCCAGTGGCTTAATTAAGCCAATGGGCCCACTGGTCAGTGACCCAGGGGTGGATTAGGAGGTGGATTAACGGGGGGGGGGGGGGGGGGGGGGGTGGTTTGGGATAACCCGCCGGCGGCTAAACGCCGGCGACCAGACCGCGGCGGCGCTCTGCGTTCTCCCTCTTCTGGCCTCTATTCTCTGCGCCAAGACCATAGGAATGCAGCCCAAGCATTCGCGCGTCACCTTGTGCACGCGGTTGACCTTGGGGGTGACCAAATCGACGACGGCGACGACCTTCCGCGGCGGCTGTGGCACGGGCTCGGGGTGAAACTCGCAGTAGAGCACCATTGAAGCCAACGTTGGGCGCGTTCGAAGCAGAAGACCACGGCGGAAGTGAAGGACAAGACGGCGAGGACGATTGCTTAGCAGAAGCACGCCGACGACGACCGTGGCGGCTCGGTACTCCGGCGACCATGGTAGCTCGAGCTAGAGGAGGAGAAGGAAGCCGTGGCTTGAGGGGAAACGCTCACCAGGCTACAGGGAACTCGACGAAGTAGTCGACAGAGCCGGTGAGGGAACGTGGACGGTGTATTGAACGGCGACGAGCAGCGGATCCGGCGAGCTCTCGGTGACGAATCCGACGACTAGGAGGGCTCCGGGATCTTGATTCCTTGCAGGGAGACGTAGTCGACGGTGGCGAAGCTGATGGACAAGCTCTCCTGGTCCCTAGCACACGTTGGCCGCGTCTTCCACGGTGGCGAGTTCTGGCGAGTCCTCGGACGATGACGAAATCGGGCGAGGGAGACGGGGAGGGAGTTCGTGGAGATGGGGAATGGACTGGGGCGGCGGAGAGGCGTCTCCAGGACGTGGCTAGAAGGCGCGGGAGGCGCCAGGCAAGCAGGTGGCGTGGCGGCCGTGGCATGCCGGCCACCGAGCTGCTTGCCGTCGTGCTGGAAGACGACAAGGAGCCAGGTGGGCTCGGGCTGCCGAAACGGTAAGTTGGGCCGAGAGGCCCAGGTAGGTGGGCTCTTTTCCCCTTTTCTAATTTCCTCTCTATTTTTCTTTCTGCTATTTGTTTTGCTATGCTAAAATAAATAGCTAGGCATTTTATTAAATGCTGAAATTTTTTATATGGCTTTATAATAATATAGACTAGCCACTTATAAAGTTTCAACATTTTTAAAATTCAAATGATTTGAATTTTAAATCAAATAGGGGTATTTCTTTAAATCCAAGGCACTGTTTGAATATTTGAAAAATCTATGAGCATGGGATGGGTCCCACATCACTTGATATGTGATCATACTCATTTATAAGACTTTTCAAAAATCTAACATGAATTTTTGGAGAAGATTTTTATCTGGCCTTTTGAATTAATTCATCTGGGGGGGTTCCTTCTCCCATTTTGATTTTGAAATTGAATTTCCTTTGAAAATTTGACATGATGCAAGGTTACTTTGATCCTAGCACATTACCTAACAGAGGGTTCTGACAAATAATCATATCATCAACAACAATATAATAATGTGATAGCCCAATCCATGGAATAACAGTTGATAACATCCTAGCATGCATACTAAGAAGTGGCTGAGCAGCGAGCAAAAGTAACATAGCCGAACAAGGTTTGCTAGGATGTGGAGGGACATGGTTGTTTGGGTTTATTTGAGAGGCATGAATATGAAGTTGTAGGATCAAGCAATCGTTCTATCCTACACCATGGCGCGAGTGAGCTGAAATTTATAAGAATGATATATGCTCCCCCTTACCTGATGAGAAGACGAAACCGAAGGTGTAGTCGATCGCAAGCTCGCATCGTCTCCGAGAGGTACCCGTAGAAGAACACAAGAAGGAAACACTGGAAAATGAAATCGACGAGCAAGCATCTATTACTTCGAAGCAATCACGAGCAAGCATCACCAAGAAGGAAACACGAGACATCGCACCTACCGCTGAGAGCGGTTACTAACAGGTTAAGTGGGGTACTCGTCACACACGACGATACTGCACATTTAGAAAGGTTCAATTTGTTTAGCTACACAAGATGAGCAAAGTTCGTTAACATGGAATCTCACTCAAGCATGGCATAGCACAAAAACATGGCAAGAGGTGAAGCATAATATAAACTATCTATGCTAGTCAATTTAAGTGAGGCACAACCTAAACATGGCATAACACTAAGTGTCCCACGACAATTTAAGTAATTTCTACTGTTCTTCCCTAAACCATATTTTAGGTTGGTTAACAACATCAAAAAATAGCATAAACACAAACTACATGAAATTATAATCAAGATACATATAAAGAACACTCCAAACGGAGTTACCGTTAAAAAGATATAAGCAAAACAAGTGATGCACACAATCTTCCAACATCAGGAAGCACACTTTAGAGCAACAAATAAACAAGAAAAATATTGTAAACATGCACAAAAATGATATGCAACTAAAGTAGATATGGCAGGGAAGGCATGGCAAAACGAATCATGCAAATAGGCATCATGGTTCACTAGTTGTAAGCAACACAAGAAGTTATAAAACATCACTAGTCAAGGACTTCGTGAAAATCAGGAAAACATGGCAGAAACTGGCATTTTCATGTTGTATAAACAGGAGGAAAACTACATGCAAATGTGCAGCAACATGACGTAGCAATATATGAGCATGGAGTAGGCATGATGGTGATCAGGTACAAACAAGAATCAAGGTCATAGGCATAACAGATCAAAGGATATTAAACATGCAACATGGCATCGAAAAGTTACAGACTTAGTGAAAAACAGAGGTGGCTGTCAAAAACAGTGGCATAGAAAATTTGGAGCTAAACATATCTATGACCAGAAATGTAAACATGACAATGCAATACATATAATGGAAGTAGACATGGCATAGATCGAAATGACATATTGCAATGCTCAATAGGATGCACGGTTAAAAAGATAGAGGGCAGCAAAGTAGCAACTTTATATAAACATCAGCACACTAACATCAGGGTACCTACTTTGGGTGATGAAACAAACCTCATGCAGCAGGCAAATATGACATGTGAATGCATAGCATTGAAGTATGCATGATGCTTAACAGTATGCAACAAGAATCAATGCAATAGGCCCCATGGATGTGTAACAATCATCAATCAAACTTGCAACAAAATAATAATAACAGCACTTAACAGAAAATAATAGCAGTTAACAGTCTGCTGCCCACTTCAATAGAGATTAACAACATCAAGATGGCCTCAAATCAAAATGCTCACAAAATATGGATTGAAGTACACACACAACTAAACAATTTTTCTTTTGGGCGCAACGCGATCCGGGCTACGGTTTACTCGCAATCTACAGCGCAAAACTGATACAACAGCAAATATTTTCAGACTTAGCAAAATTCACACAAGGGGAAAAAATAAAAAAAATAGAGAGTGCTCTCACCATGGGCCAAGGCCCAAGAAGCCGCGGTGGTGCGTGGGCTGGCGGCTGGGCCGCGCTGGCCTGCTGGATCTGGGCCGCTCGGGGCGCGCCGGCCCACGAGCGCGAGGAGCCCAGCTAGCTCGTGCCGATCTGGATCGGGGACGACGCCGACGGCTGGCGGCGATCCGTCGAGCGGCGACGGGAGGCCGGCTCGAGACGCGGCGGCGCCAGGCAGTGGAGAGGAGGTCCGGTGAGGGGGGCGCAGGATCCGGTCGCCAGCGTGCCATGGGGCTGTGCGGCATGACACGAGCTTCGACTCGGGGCTCCTGACGGCTCGGGCTTGGGGAGGCCGCGGCCATGGTGAGCTCGCTGGCGGCGACCTGCAAGGAGGAAGGCGAGGGGGAGGGGAGACAGAGGAAGGAGGAGAGAACGAGGCGCGAGAGAGGAGAGGAGGCCGGCGGCCCGGCTGGCCGGCCGGAGTTGGCGGCGGCAGCGGTGAGGCATCCATGGGAGGAGAGAGGAGAGAGGAGGTGGAGAGGTGGGTGGATCTGGGCCGTTGGATCGGCCGATCCAACGGTCTAGATCGCAGGGAGGCTAGGTTTAGGGAAAAATGGGATAAATTACGAAAATTGGGCCTATGTTTGAGGGGTGGCTGCAATTTTGGCTTAGGGAAACCCTAGAAAGGGGTGGGGGAGTGGTGGTCTTTATATAGCCCAGGTGGTTGGCAGTTTGCAAAAACATCCCCGGTTTTTCTCTCACGCGCGCGGTGTTTACGGTTTTGACCGGCGAGGGTCCGCAGGACCTCTGATTCGGGTAAAACTTTGAACTGCGCGATCAGCGCGTTGAGCCGGCGGCGTTCACCTCGCGCTAGAACCGTTCCGAGAACACTTTCCGGCACGCTATAAAAATATCTCGTTTACTTATTAAACTGGGTTTTTCGTTCCGTTTGCTACGGCTGGTCTGGCGGGTTTTCGCGACGGTGATCGGGTGAAGCCCGACGTCGCAAAGGTCAAGTGTCAGGGTGGCAAGGGTCGGTCTCCCTTCGATACGAGATAATAGGGGGGGAAATAATCGCCGGTCGATAAAAGACCGCAAACAAATCAGACAATCTAACAATTCACATCGAAAACAATTTTTTTAATTTTTGTGAAATCTGGGCTGTTACACTAAGTAATTCTTGCATGTTCTCCGTTGTTGTTTATTGCTTTGGCCAACTAGTAGGTAGTGACTCCAAGAGGGAACGTTATGCTCGATTGTGGGTTCATGCCCCCCGATGACACGCTTGAGTGACAGAAACATGAGTCTAGGGGATGTGTTATTGCCAAAAGGGGGAAAACAACGGTGCTTGTAACCGCGGTTGCAAGAATTTTTTACTTTACGCAAAGTATTTTTTAATGCAGTTGTCTGTTGCTTTGGGTTTACACTTTGGGTGGGGCTCGCAACTTAATACCAGCAAGATGTTCTGGATAGATATCTCAAGGTGGATGATTAGTAGTAGATGCAGTTGGATTTCGGTCTACTTATTTTGGCGTACCGCCCATGATTTTGAGCCTCGTCCTTTCTTTGTAGCATAGTTAGCATTGCGGTTCGTTTTTTTTCCTGTCAATTGCCCAGCTGTGATTTGTTTACCTCGCATAGAAGTTTTATCGTCTTTTGGGAGAGAGACATCACTAGTGAACATCACGGGACCCCGGTCCATATTCTCATCACTGTTTACACGCTCATTTATTTTCCTGCTTTTACTTTCTAGCTACCATCACCATTATCATTATCCCTTGTGTTTGATCCTTTGTAAACAACAAGACCGGAGAGATTGACAACCTCTCTGAACTTCGTTGGGAGCAAAGTTATTTGTTTCTGTGTGCATGTACAGGAGAAGCAAGTGATTCTTTTCAGACGGCGCATCACTTGCTGAACCACCTACTTATCATTACCGGAGTCCTACAGGAGACAAACCCTATCCTCTACATAGGGGAAATTCGTTGTTATGCTACATCTCACCTTCCACTTGGGGTAACCAACAAAGGGAGATAAATTATTATCATCATCTCGATCAGCAAGGGGGGAGCCAGGGGGCCACCAATGGTCCAGGCGCCCCCCTGGCGCGGCCCCACCCTAGGGCGCGCCACCAGGGCGACTGGGGCCCTGGTGGGTCCCCTCCGACCCCTCCTAGGTGTTTCCGGAAGCTTCCGGTAGACTAAGTTTTTATCTGATTTTTCCCAAATTTTTGGAGCACTTTTAATGTGGGGGAAACCTGAAATAGAAAAACAGCAGAAAACATTAACTGGCACTATGGTGCACTGAGTTAATAAGTTAGTCCAAGTATGATCAAAAGTGTATGAAAGTATATCTAGATCATAGCAATATCACACAAAACATGCATGGAGCAAGAAGAAATTATAGATACGTTTGGGACGTATCAGGTGCTGAGGAGCAGCAAGTGGCCCAATCCTTTTGAGAAAAGGATAATCCTAGGAACTAAACTTACAAAGACTAAAGCGTTCTTGAGGACACATGGGAGAGGTAGTCATGTGCTTTCGCCATATTCCGTATCGATACTATGTTTTGTGTTGATAAGTGTTGAGTGGGTGGATCTATGCTCGTACACCTTCTAGACTAAGACAAGTGCACTCTTATGATTAAACACCTTTGAAGCATCCGCAAATACAAGGTAGAAATTAAGGCAAAAACCTAACCACAGCAATAAGATCAAGGATCCATTATTCCCTTGTGCAAAAGCATGCGAATTGGGGTTCAGGTTTCTATCACTCCGGCAACCCACCATAAGCATCCTTTATACACAATGTATTCCCCTAGTTCCTTAACAAGGCGAAGTGTTATGTGTTCGACTCACATAACACCACTAGAAAAATAACACCACAACTTAAATATCAAACAACACATATTACTTCAACATCATATGACTACTAACAACAAGACTTCTCCCATGTCCTCATGAACTAGAGTAACTACTCACAAGAGATAAAAGAGATCATGATCAGTGGTGATAAATATATGATAAACAATATGGTCATAACAATAATTCTCCAACAAAACTCAATAGCATTCACCACAAAGAGTAATCAACACCGGTAGAGTAGAGAGGATGGATAGTACAGGTTACAACACAAGTTCCAATGGTGAGATGAGATAGGATGCAGATGGAGATGGTGCTGATGATGAGGACGATGTTGATGATGATATCGATGATGCCTGTGACAATGGTGATGACGATGGCGATGATCTCCCCTTTCGGGAGGTGTTCTCCCCGACGGAATCTGCCCGCCGAAGAGCCCTTGTCTTCTCTATAGGTCTAAGGCCCGATATGCGGTACTGTTCCAGATCTAGATGTTTCCATCCAGATCCGTGGACGAAGCACATATCGGTCCCACCGCGACATATGACAATGTCATATGCCCCGGATTTCCAACATGATATCACAACATTACAGCTACAAGGATACAACATCTCATACAAACGGCAGACAACTGCCTTAATACAATACATCAACGGAAGATAAATGTATGAGTACAGCCTACAATCAAATGTCGTGCATAAAAGGTAAAACACAACATTCCCGTAACCACACGGGTCCAGGCTCTCCGCCGGGATCCACCTAACTAGTCGTCGTCGAGTCTCCGCTAAGGCGTCCAAAAGAAGGGTCGTTGAGCTCCACTGAAGTCCAACATCGTTTGCATAACGTGCGTAAAAGAGAAAAGAAGGGGTGAGCTATATCAACAAGTCTTTTAACTAACTTCTCACGGTAAGATGGGGGTAGTGGTTGAGTTTGCAGTTGCACTAGCAATATATGAAGTGCCTAACGATCGATTTAGAGTAAATGAGAACCAAGCATTCAATGAGGAATCGCCTCGAACAAGTCTTGCTATCAGCTACTTACGCAAACATAACACCTATCCTATCCTTGTCCTCCCCTTCGCATCCCGACGAAGAAGGAGCAGTTAAGGCACACACATGTTGATCGAGTTATTAAGATTATCTCAGTTGTTGTTGTCTATGAAAAAGGAGTAGGTCTCAAGTCGTCCATAACCGTGGACACGGCTTCTCGAAAAGATTTAACCCGTCAGGGGTGTACCAACTTCCCATTAAAAGGCTCTGCACGCACGCCCATCTCTCTCAGTTTCTACCCATCACAGGAAGCCATTTTATGATTTAGTCCCGAGAGATCCGGAACGACAGGTCCCTCTAACTAACAACGCACAAATCCGGGTGGCCCCCGGGGAGTCAACACCCAATCCAAGAGTCAGCCACGCCCTCGGATCGAACTCTTCCGTATGGCCAAGGTCGGGGTTAGTCTCACCTGAACAGCAGGGGACTTCCCTAGCTCACTAGTGTGGACCAACAGAGAAACCATGTCTCCGCTGGCCCGAGTTGTTTGAAAATCTGCTGGGGGCCCAACCAAGCACACACATGGTTTCAAATGGTAAATCAGCTTGGGCCACCTCTAGAAATGTTTGGATCTAGGTAGGTAAGAAGAGGGGACCCCATAAAATCACACACGCGGTTAGGAACGCTCGTCAAGAGACACAATACCCGGAACTCGGGTCCTAGGTGACTCGAATGGAACAAAGCATTGGGGAAGGATAGCCTAGACCTTCCATCCTTCGTCGAATATAGTGAACATTATCATAATCATATCATCCACAAAAATATAATAATTTGATAGCCCAATCCAAGGAGTGATAGGATAACAGTTGATAGCATCCTAGCATGCATACTAAGCAGTGGATGAGCAGCGAGCAGTAGTAACATAGCCGAACAAGGTTTGATGGAAATATGAAGTGGTAGGATCAAGCAATCGTTCTATACTGCACCTAGGCGCGAGTGAGCTGAAATTTATAAGCATGATATATTCTCCCCCTTACCTGATGACAAGATGAAACCGAAGGTGTAGTCGATCGGAAGCTCGCATCGTCTCCGAGAGTACCCGCGGGAGCACACAAGAAAGAAAGCAGTGGAAAAGCAATCAACGGAAAAGCATATATTACTACGAAGCAATCACGAGGAACCATCAACAAGAAGGCAACACGAGACAACGCAATACGATATCGCATCTATCGTCGAGAGCGGTTACTAACAGAGCGATGTGTGCGTGGTGCATAAGCCGGTCTCGGGTGAGCCGTTCTCTCACTTAGCATCCAGGCCACAAGCCTACCAGAACTCGGACTTAGGGCGGTGTTCAACGAGACAACCCACCGTGTACTCCTACACAGCCTCTCATCGTTCACCTTGTATTAGGGTCGATTCACCAACACTTTTCTACCATCATCAACATGATCATTCCCATCCCGACTCACATCACAGTAACAACATGGTATCATACTAAGCATGCAATAAGCGGGGACATTTGCAGGGGCCACATGATATCAAACAACTCCTACAGTTGCTAGGATTGTGGTTTGCTTACTACTGTGACAAAATGATAGGTCATGCAAAGGAATGGGTTCATCTATGCGGTAGAATCGTAACATGGTGATCATCCTATACAATGCATAAGCGAGACATGAGAGGGAAGTGGGATTTTATCGACATGATCAATGGGGTTTTGCTTGCCTTGCTGACGAGGTTCGGGTTCTGGATCTTCAGCGAAGGGGGTGACCTCTTGCTCCGGTTCCACCTCTACTCGACAAACAAAGCACGAAGTAGCAATCAATATGAATGCAATGCTCAAGCACATGATTGAATGTTAAAGCTTGAAGTATAAGTTTTGATGTGTGAGGCAATTCTATTTAAGTGGAATATATTGCATTTAAAATGCAAATTCAAACTCCACATTTGAATTCAACATTAACCAAGTTATATGTGATATAGTTTGATCATTTTGAATCATCTTCAAATGTGTATGATATGCCTCTGATGTGTAAGTGAAATGTAGCATGTTGCCATGGTTCAAGTTGCAAAAATATTTGAATTGAATTTGATTTAATTCCATTTAAATCAAATAGCAAATGCTACTGATCACATTTTAAATTCAACTCAAACAGAGTTGAAAGTTGCATATTTGGAAAGATAATTTTCTCCTGATCATTTTTCATATATTATTTGTCCAATTTGGAGTTAATATGAATTTTCTATGAATTTCCAAAGTTTGGGGTATTTTCTGGATTTTCTGGAATTCTTTTAATTCAAATAATCTCTGGAAATTCCTTTATTGCGTCACTGTGGTGTCATGCTGGCGTCAGGGGGGGTTGACCCGAGTCAAACTGACAAGGGGCCCCACCTGTCATCCACAGTGGGTGTTAATCCCCTGCTTAAAATTAACCCGAGGGGTTAATTTGTGGCTGGCCCCACTTGTCAGCCACTGGGTTAGGTTTAAAAGGGTCATTAGGGGGGGGGGCTAATGGTGGCTCGCCGGGGAGACGCCGGAATCCTGCCGGAGACTCGCCGGAGTTGGGTTCTAGGGCGCGGGGAGGGACCTGGAGGGCATGGACTTGCTCCTTGGGGTCGTCCGCATCGAGTGGTGTCATCAGGGGGCCACGGGGATCACCGGAACATCATCGGCGACGAGCGGTGGCGGAAGTCGGGCGCTGGACTCGTCGGGTTCTTCATTTTGTGCACGGATTTGGAAACCGAGAGTATAGAAACGAAGCTGGGGTGTGTGCGGAACTAGTGGAGCCATCCAGGGTTCAAACGGGTGCTTTGGTGCATGTCCTCGACGACGAGCGGCGGCGTTTGGTCTCGGACCTCGTCGAAATCATGCAAACGGGCACGGGAGGATGTGTGGATGGAGGCAAAAGAACGGCAAGCTCACCCTGATCGCGATGAAGGGCTCGGGGAGGCCGGGGAGTGCTTGGCGTGGACGAATTTGAGGTTGGACTCGTCGGCGGCCGGCGGCGATTCCTTAAAGCTGGCGTCACTTGGAGTGCTCCTGGGCTTCGATTGATCTGGGGGAAAGACGAAGTCGTCGACGCTGGTTCGATTGGACACGGTGGAGGAGCTTGAGGACTTCTGTCGCCGCGTTGTGGCTCGTCGGTGCACCGGCTCGGTCACGGCTGCTTCGCGGGTTTCGCACGGGAGAGAGGAGGAAGAGGGTTCCAGGGGGGGGGGGAAAGAAGTGGATGAGCACGGGGGGTTCTCCACGACGCTAGAAGGCGGCCGGGGAGCAGCCAAGCAGCTGCCTGGCAGCCATGCCGCGGCCGGCGGCGAGCTGCCTGCCTGCCTGGCCTGTGGAGAAGACGACCCTGCCCCTTTGGGCTGGGCCGCCTCTGCTGGGCCAGGTGGGCCAGGTAAGTGGCTTTCAGCCTTTTTCTTTTTCTTTCTTTTTCTGCTTTCTGATTTATTTTTTGGCTCTGATAAAAATACCAAACCATTTTACTAAATGCTGAAAACTTTTATGTGGCCTCATAATAATATAGACTAGCCACTCATAAACTTTCAACATTTTTAAAATTCAAATGATTTGAATTTTAAATCAAAAAGGGGTATTTCTTTAATTCTAAGGTACTGTTTGAAAATTGGAAAAATCTATGAGCATGGGGGGGGTCCCACATCACTTGATATGTGATCATACTCATTTATAAGACTTTTCAAAACTCTAATATGAATTTTTGGAAAATATTTTTATCTGGCCTTTGGAATTAATTCATCTGGGGGTGTTCCTTCTCCCATTTTGATTTTGAATTTGATTTCCAAGATTTCTTTTTGAAATTTTGACATGATGCAAAGGCACTAGCTAACCCTAGCACATACCTAACAGAGGGTTCTGACAACTCGCCCCCACTCAAAAGAATCTCGTCCCGAGATTCAGAAGTCTGCGGGAGGAAGGAGGGGTACTCGGTAAGGAGACGGTCTTCTCTTTCCCACGTAGCTTCTCTTTCAGAGTGGTGTGACCATTGCACTTTCGGAAACCTAATCTTCTGACGACGAGTGACACGCTCTGCGGAATCAAGAATACGAATGGGGTATTCTCGATAAGAAAGGTCATCTTGGAGATCAAGCGTTTCATGGTCGACTTCGCGGATGGGGTCCTTGAAGCAACGCCTGAGTTGGGATACATGGAATACATCGTGTACTCGGGAAAGGTGCGGAGGTAGTTCAAGTTGGTAGGCAACTTCTCCACGTTTAGAAATAATGCGGAAAGGTCCGATGTAACGTGGGGCCAACTTGCCTTTGATACCGAAACGTTGGGTTCCCTTCAAAGGAGTAACCCGAAGGTAAGCCTTCTCATCCAGATTGTAGCTTTCTTGCCTATGATGACGATCATAGTAGCTTTTCTGACGATACTGGGCTGCTTTCAATTGATCACGAACAATGCGAACTTGCTCTTCTGCTTCCTTGATCATGTCCGGTCCAAAGAATTGTCTTTCACCGGTTTCAGACCAGTTTAGTGGTGTTCGACATCGTCGTCCATAAAGGAGTTCAAAAGGAGCCATGTTCAGACTAGAGTGAAAACTATTGTTATAAGCAAATTCGGCATATGGAAGAGAATTCTCCCAATTCTTTCCGAATGAGATAACACAAGCTCTGAGCATGTCTTCAAGAATTTGGTTAACCCTTTCGACTTGACCGCTAGACTGAGGATGGAAAGCCGTACTAAAGGAGAGATGAGTTCCCAAAGCACGTTGGAAGCTTCCCCAAAATCTAGAGGTGAAAAGGCTACCGCGATCAGAATTGATTTCCAAAGGAATACCATGAAGGGATACCATTCTGGAGATGTACAAGTCCGCTAACTGACTAGCAGTTATAGACTCGCGAACCGGAAGGAAGTGAGCAACTTTGGAAAGCCTATCTATGACAACGAAGATGGCATTGTTTCCTTTCTGGGTTCTTGGAAAGCCTGTGATGAAGTCCATACCGACTTTGTCCCATTTCCACTCGGGAATAGACAAAGGTTGAAGTGTACCAGCAGGTCTTTGATGTTCTGCCTTAATGCGACGACAAATATCACATTCGGCAACAAATTGAGCAATGTCTCTCTTCATCCTAGTCCACCAAAATCTCTGGCGTAGATCTCGGTACATTTTCGTGCTACCGGGATGAATTGAGAGGGGTGTGTCATGGGCTTCTTTGAGGATGAGTTGCCTTAGTTCCTTATTCTTAGGTACTACCAAACGATTTTCAAAGAATACCGTTCCTTTGCTATCTATGGAGAAACATTTAGCAACTCCGCTAGCAATGTTCTCCTTGATCCGGCGAACACCTCGTGCACGCCTTTGGGCAACTATGATTTGATCCTCAAGAGTTGGTTTTGCCACCAAGGTTGAAAGATAGCCATGAGGAACAATTTCAAGGTTGAGCTTGCGAAAGTCCTCATGAAGAAGTGGTTGATACTGCTGCAACATGAGGTTGTTACAGTACGACTTACGACTTAGTGCATCAGCCATGACATTGGCTTTGCCTGGGGTGTAAGAAATTGCTACGTCGTAATCTTTTATCAACTCAATCCAGCGTCTTTGCCTGAGATTAAGATCTGGCTAGGTGAAAATATATTTGAGGCTTTGGTGGTCGGAATAGATCTCACAACGATTACCAAGGAGGTAATGTCGCCAAGTTGTTAGAACATGAACTACGGCAGCGAGTTCAAGGTCATGGGTAGGATAGTTCTCTTCATGTGGCCGCAACTGGCGTGAAGCATAAGCTACCACATGTCGATCTTGCAGAAGTATGCATCCTAACCCTTGTCGTGATGCATCACAATAGATCTCGAAATCCCTTTTGGTGTCTGGAGGTGCAAGTACGGGTGCGGAAGTCAATCTTCTTTTTAGCTCTTGAAAGCTTTCCTCGCACTTGGGAGTCCATTGGAATTTCTTATCTTTCTTGAGGAGTTCAGTTAGAGGCTTTGCAACTTTAGAAAAGTTCTCGACAAAGCGACGACAATAGCTGGCTAGGCCAAGAAAACTCCTAACTTGCTTAACCGATTCAGGTGGAGTCCAGTCAAGGACGGCCTGAACTCTCTCGGGATTCACAGCAATGCCTTTTGCAGAAATTACGTGGCCTAAGTAGGTCACTTCTGGTAGCCAGAATTCACACTTGGAGAATTTAGCGTACAGGCGATGCTCTCTAAGTTTCATCAATACCAGCCTTAAGTGTTCGGCATGATCTCCTTCGTTCTTCGAGTAGATGAGAATATCATCAAGATAAACCACAACAAATTTATCTAGGTACTCCATGAAGATCGAATTCATCAAGCGTGAGAATGTGGCGGGGGCATTGGTTAAACCAAAGGACATGACGGTGTACTCGTAAAGACCATAACGAGTAGTAAAAGCCGTTTTGGGAATGTCCTCGTTTCGGATTCTGATCTGATGATAACCTAATCTTAAATCCATCTTGGAGAAGACGGAGGATCCTGCAAGTTGATCATAAAGATCATTGATCCTGGGCAGTGGGTATTTGTTCTTTATCGTTGCTAAATTTAGCGGGCGATAGTCTACGCACATCCTTTTTGTTCCATCTTTCTTCTTTACGAACAGAACGGGGCAACCCCCTGGCGATGAGCTAGGGCGGATGAAGCCTTTTGCCAACGAAGCATCAAGTTGGGTTTTTAGCTCAGCTAACTCATGTGGGGTCATTTTATAAGGGCGTTTGGAAATTGGTGCGGTTCTTGGAACAAGATCCACTATAAATTCTACACATCTGTCGGGTGGCATGCCCGGCAGCTCTTCAGGAAAGACATCCGGGAAGTCACGAACCACCGGAATATCTTCAAGTTCGGGAAGGGGGAGTACATTCAAAGAATGCACTTGGGTTCTTGTTCTGGGTGAGGTATAGTTGATGGTTTTGCCCGAAGGGTGGGTGAGTTTCACGGATTTGCCTTTGCAATCCAGATAGGCATTTTGTCTTGATAGCCAATCCATGCCAAGGATGACATCAATGTCTGAAGACTTGAGGGCTATGAGTGAAGCAAGGAATACTAAACCCTCAATTGCAATTTGATTACCATGGCTCACTCTATTAGTTTGCCATCTTGACCCTAGAGTTTGAATAATCATCGGGGTGGACAATTTAACAAAGGGTAACTCATGACGAAGTGCATAACTTTCCGACATGAATGAATGAGATGCTCCTGGGTCGAAAAGAACGGAAGTAGGAACAAAATTGACTGGGAGCGTACCAAGAATGACGTCAGTGGTGTCGTCAGTCTCTTCAGCGACAACCTGGTTCAGACGTCCACGAGTGGCGGGAGGAGCGGGTTTGGCGGTGTAGACCTTCTGGGGTGGCTTGCCACGACCATTGTTCTTGTTGTTGCTACCTCCGGCACGTGGTGGAGCATTCTGGTGCTGGATCTGGTTCTGGGGGCACTCGCGAGAGTAGTGGCCTGGCTGACCACACTTGTAGCAAGCTCCGAAAACAGTGCGTGGAGCTGGGTGGTTTGGTGGAGCTGGGTGGAACTGGGTGGGTGGACGAGGCGCCACATAGGATGGCCTCGGTGGGTTGTTCTGGCGGAACATGCTGTTTGGGATCCAGATCTTGCGTTTCTGGGAACCAGAGCTGGATGATCCGTCATCTCTAGGGTGTTTGCGGAAATCGTTGAGGGTGTTCATGTCCTCTGCCTTGATGGCCTTGTTGACAAGGACCTGGAAGGTGGCAAAGTCATGAAGGTTGAGCTCACGACGGAGTCCACTGTTGAGGCCACGACGGAACCTCTCTTGTTTCTTGGAGTCGGTGGAGACTTCTTCAGTGGCATAACGAGCAAGTCGGTTGAACTCACGACTAAACTCGTCCACGGTTCTTCTGCCTTGAGTGAGGTTGCAGAATTCCTCACGTTTGCGGTCCATAAGACCCTTGGGGACGTGGTGCTCGCGGAAGGACGTACAGAATTCCTCCCAAGATGCTGGTGGTCCAATGGGACGCATATTCAGAAAATTCTCCCACCAAGAGCTTGCTGCACCTTCAAGGTGATAGGTGGCATAATTGACCTTGTCGCCATTTGCAACATGGCCTTCTTGGAGCTTCCTCTCGATGCTGCGGAGCCAGTCATCGGCGTCAAGGGGCTCGGTGGATTAACTGAAAACCGGGGGATGAAGCCGGATGAAGTCGTTCAGGGACACCAGCTCATTGCGCTGTTGAGTGGTGTTGCGTGCAATGACTTCCAGCAGATGGTGAGAGTCACGGCGGTTCCTCTCGACCTCCATTAGAACTTGGGCCATCGTGGGTGGGGGTGGAAGGTTGCCTTCCTCCTGGTCGTTCCCACGACCTTGGTTACGACCAATCTGGCCACGTGTTCCTTGAGACATCCTGAAGGTGAAAAATCCAAAGTCAAACAGAGTTGATTTCAAGAGTCTAATCAAGGTATTGAAGTACTGGAAGGATTACAGAGAAAAGGAAGTAATCATCTTGACAACATGGTGATAAAAGCATACAAGCCATATATTCACAAGCTGTCATACAAACCATACATCGTTTTAGTACAAGCACTAAGCTAATACAAACGTGATGAAGATGATACATCCTTCAGAGGCACTCTGACTTCCTATACATTATTTATCTAAGCCTCTGGAACTTAGACACCTTGCTTACAATATACTAGGATACTACTACATCCTCACTAAGTAAGACCACAGGCGGTCTCACTCATCTCCATCTCCATAGTAATCCTCATAAAAGTTACCCGCGTATCCCGGTAGCTGGAGGTGACCATCGGAAAACACAGAGGCTTGTGGACCCTGATATCCATTTGGGCAAGGATGGGGCCTAGGTCCAGTGTAGGGTGGAAGCAAAGGACCACGAGGTGGAAAAATTCCTCCAATCTCGGGCCAAGCAACTCGAGAAGGCATCTGAGTCCGCACTGGATAGATCGCATCGTACTCCACTGATCCCACGCTCACAAAGGGTGCCAAGAGCGTCAGTGCCCGATACAGATGAACACGAGTAGCATGGAGCTCAAAACGGAGAGCGCGTGCATCACGATCTTTGTCACTAGCAAACCTAGCAGTCACCTGGAGTGCTGGATCCTCTGCAGAGTGATCTGAGTAGAGTCCGGTGTAATATCCCTCTTCTCCTGGAAGTGCAGAACGGATATAGCGGAATGAAGTCTCTCTCAGTAGGGTGTGCTCCTCTCTCAGCAGTGTGATACATGAGTATGCAGCATCCTGCACAGCCATGTTCTCGGTAACGCCGATGCCATGTCCAAAGTGGATAGGCTGGGTGACTCCAATGTGGTGCGGGTAGATCCGGACAATGCAGTGGAACTGCGTCTGGTTGAAGTCGTGGAACTGCTCCTCGATGGTATACTCAGGGTACCATCGATATCCCACATAGGACATCATCTCGATCAACGTGGCGGGATGGCCACGCACACCGAGGCACCTGGTCAAACGAACAATCTGCCGAGGGGGAAGATCTGCCATCTAAAACAGAAAGGAGTTTGCAAATGCATCAGATTATGAGATAAACCTGGAATGACTCGGACAGTATAACGGCTGTAATTGTAAGAAATGACAATTTCTTTCAATCATGAAAAACAGCACTTACATAATACGATGTAAGAAATCAGCATTATAACAATGCTAGGAAAACCTGACACAACTTTCCTACGGCTATAAGGAAGCAATCAACGAGATGTGCTAAACAGACAGAGGAGAGCCTAGTCCTATCTTCCCGTAGAACAAGATGAGGGTGACTAAGAACTCAGAATGAAGGGGGTAAGGCGAAAAAAAATAAGCCTTACGTTGTTCCCTTATATACCCAGAGTAACTATATAACTATAGCAAGCTAGACTCAACTTCGGCCAAGGCTACTAGTCCTACAGTTAGTCCTGTTCTGATACCAAGTCTGTCGGGACCCGGAGTTAGCGTATGCAAGTACAGTTAAGACATAGTCATATGGAGAGCCGAGAACCGCACCCACTTGTCTAAGCAGACAAGGCCAAGCACTGATAATTCTCGGAAAGCATCGTACGTGAGGGGCATCCCATCCAGGCCGGATGATCAACTGAGATGGGTCCTCATCGTCCGCACACAAGTCAAATGATATGGGTGGTGAACTCCCATATTCAAAGACAAGTCGCCTCAACCATACTACCGACTATCTCAAAACTCTTACATAGACTTACTCCAGCCCGATCACTTAGTCGGGGTCTAGGGCGGGCTCGATCATACCACAAAGTGTGCACGAGTCTCGAGCAATCGCATCGCGATGCCCCAAGCTGCGCACATCTAAGGGCCACTTGGTGTATGAAAGACCGCCAGCCAGAACACAACTAAGGTCTCGAAAACCCATACAAATACATGCATGTTATAAACATACACGCAACACACATGCCTTGTATGAACAGCAGGTACCATTGCAATTCTCTACAAAGTGTACATTTTATTTATAACTCTTATAGAGTACACACAGAGATCACAAACATGTGATCCAACATTACAACATAAAGCGGAAGAAAATTATGTCTGAGTACAGACAAGTTTAACAAATTGGCTTAAGAAGCCTTATTCAACATAAAGCCCTCCACGAGGGAACCAGTCTGCTGACTGGGACTAGACTAGCTTAACTTCAGTCGTACAGCTCAATGAAGAAGCCACCTTCGGGGTCAGTGGCGTCATCTAAAACATAGATTAAGCAAACGTGAGTACAAAGGCGTACTCAGCAAGACTTACATAGGAGCTATACTACTCATGCACATGTATCAAGGTAAAGGGAGGTGGGGTTCACTTGCAGAAATGCCAGCTTTGACTTGGCTAATCCTGAACTACGAGTACCAGACTTTGAGGTAAGAAGCGTACACGAGTCCACTACTTTCTCCAACCAATACACCACTATGGTGCCTTCCTCGACTTCCCCACGAGAAAGCACGCCATAGCACTCACACTTATCTTGGAGTGTTTTAGAAGTATCCGGTTCAAGTTATCTAATAATCAAGCTAAGCTTTCCAAGTAGTCCATAACCGCGGACGCGGCTATTCGAATAGTTTTGATAACCTTGCAAGGGTGTACCGCTACACACACATGACCATCATTTACCGCCTTTGATCTCGACACCATTCACGGGGTGCCAGCGAGGATGCTCACCACAACTGTTACCTCATAGCCGATCTAGTCCGAGAAAGTCGCCTACTTGGGTTGGTTACCACAATCGTGAACCCGGCGGGTTTACCGAAGTGGACCCAAGCGATGTGTGCGTGGTGCATAAGCCGGTCTCGGGTGAGCCGTTCTCTCACTTAGCATCCAGGCCACAAGCCTACCAGAACTCCGAACTACTGCGACATCTGGACATCGAAAGGGATGAGTTAATAGGTTGAGAGGGGTCAGTGAGCCCAATGCGTGGTTGTACTCTTCATCTTGGATCACCACACAAGAACTCGGACTTAGGGCGGTGTTCAACGAGACAACCCACCGTGTACTCCTACACAGCCTCTCATCGTTCACCTTGTATTAGGGTCGATTCACCAACACTTTTCTACCATCATCAACATGATCATTCCCATCCCGACTCACATCACAGTAACAACATGGTATCATACTAAGCATGCAATAAGAGGTGACATTTGCAGGGGCCACATGATATCAAACAACTCCTACAGTTGCTAGGATTGTGGTTTGCTTACTACTGTGACAAAATGATAGGTCATGCAAAGGAATGGGTTCATCTATGCGGTAGAATCGTAACATGGTGATCATCCTATACAATGCATAAGCGAGACATGAGAGGGAAGTGGGATTTTATCGACATGATCAATGGGGTTTTGCTTGCCTTGCTGACGAGGTTCGGGTTCTGGATCTTCAGCGAAGGGGGTGACCTCTTGCTCCGGTTCCACCTCTACTCGAAAAACAAAGCACGAAGTAGCAATCAATATGAATGCAATGCTCAAGCACATGATTGAATGTTAAAGCTTGAAGTATAAGTTTTGATGTGTGAGGCAATTCTATTTAAGTGGAATATATTGCATTTAAAATGCAAATTCAAACTCCACATTTGAATTCAACATTAACCAAGTTATATGTGATATAGTTTGATCATTTTGAATCATCTTCAAATGTGTATGATATGCCTCTGATGTGTAAGTGAAATGTAGCATGTTGCCATGGTTCAAGTTGCAAAAATATTTGAATTGAATTTGATTTAATTCCATTTAAATCAAATAGCAAATGCTACTGATCACATTTTAAATTCAAATCAAACAGAGTTGAAAGTTGCATATTTGGAAAGATAATTTTCTCCTGATCATTTTTCATATATTATTTGTCCAATTTGGAGTTAATATGAATTTTCTATGAATTTCCAAAGTTTGGGGTATTTTCTGGATTTTCTGGAATTCTTTTAATTCAAATAATCTCTGGAAATTCCTTTATTGCGTCACTGTGGT
Source organism: Bromus sterilis (assembly GCA_950022295.1). Taxonomy (NCBI): domain Eukaryota; kingdom Viridiplantae; phylum Streptophyta; class Magnoliopsida; order Poales; family Poaceae; genus Bromus; species Bromus sterilis. Next base: position 217,797,316 of record OX465600.1, read on the forward strand.
GTCATGCTGGCGTCAGGGGGGGTTGACCCGAGTCAAACTGACAAGGGGCCCCACCTGTCATCCACAGTGGGTGTTAATCCCCTGCTTAAAATTAACCCGAGGGGTTAATTTGTGGCTGGCCCCACTTGTCAGCCACTGGGTTAGGTTTAAAAGGGTCATTAGGGGGGGGGGCTAATGGTGGCTCGCCGGGGAGACGCCGGAATCCTGCCGGAGACTCGCCGGAGTTGGGTTCTAGGGCGCGGGGAGGGACCTGGAGGGCATGGACTTGCTCCTTGGGGTCGTCCGCATCGAGTGGTGTCATCAGGGGGCCACGGGGATCACCGGAACATCATCGGCGACGAGCGGCGGCGGAAGTCGGGCACTGGACTCGTCGGGTTCTTCATTTTGTGCATGGATTTGGAAACCGAGAGTATAGAAACGAAGCTGGGGTGTGTGCGGAACTAGTGGAGCCATCCAGGGTTCAAACGGGTGCTTTGGTGCATGTCCTCGACGACGAGCGGCGGCGTTTGGTCTCGGACCTCGTCGAAATCATGCAAACGGGCACGGGAGGATGTGTGGATGGAGGCAAAAGAACGGCAAGCTCAGCCTGATCGCGATGAAGGGCTCGGGGAGGCCGGGGAGTGCTTGGCGTGGACGAATTTGAGGTTGGACTCGTCGGCGGCCGGCGGCGATTCCTTAAAGCTGGCGTCACTTGGAGTGCTCCTGGGCTTCGATTGATCTGGGGGAAAGACGAAGTCGTCGACGCTGGTTCGATTGGACACGGTGGAGGAGCTTGAGGACTTCTGTCGCCGCGTTGTGGCTCGTCGGTGCACCGGCTCGGTCACGGCTGCTTCGCGGGTTTCGCACGGGAGAGAGGAGGAAGAGGGTTCCAGGGGGGGGGGGGGGGAAAGAAGTGGATGAGCACGGGGGGTTCTCCACGACGCTAGAAGGCGGCCGGGGAGCAGCCAGGCAGCTGCCTGGCAGCCATGCCGCGGCCGGCGGCGAGCTGCCTGCCTGCCTGGCCTGTGGAGAAGACGACCCTGCCCCTTTGGGCTGGGCCGCCTCTGCTGGGCCAGGTGGGCCAGGTAAGTGGCTTTCAGCCTTTTTCTTTTTCTTTCTTTTTCTGCTTTCTGTTTTATTTGTTTTGGCTCTGATAAAAATACCAAACCATTTTATTAAATGCTGAAAACTTTTATGTGGCCTCATAATAATATAGACTAGCCACTCATAAACTTTCAACATTTTTAAAATTCAAATGATTTGAATTTTAAATCAAAAGGGGTATTTCTTTAATTCCAAGGTACTGTTTGAAAATTTTAAAAATCTATGAGCATGGGGGGGGGGGGGTCCCACATCACTTGATATGTGATCATACTCATTTATAAGAGTTTTCAAAGCTCTAACATGAATTTTTGGAAAAGATTTTTATCTGGCCTTTTGAATTAATTCATCTGGGGAGTGTTCCTTCTCCCATTTTGATTTTGAATTTGATTTCCAAGATTTATTTTTGAAATTTTGACATGATGCAAAGGCACTAGCTAACCCTAGCACATACCTAACAGAGGGTTCTGACAAACAAGTAATTGTAACTCATGCAAAAAGCAAGAAAATAATTGTTGACGAAGAATTTGTTGAACCACAACACAAGACTTGCACCGCGCAATTGTTTACAATAAGGGAGTCGCCACTTCGTTTGTCGTTACGAAGAACAGATGATTTACGAGAAAATCAACAAAGGTTTCTTCAATTTCGGAGAAGAGAGATGGATGCTTTACAAGCAAAGCAACAAAGGGTTCCTCGATTTCAGCGCAAAATGTCAAAGATGAACCAAACCCTAGGGTTGCTAAGGCTCGGCCATGGGTAACAAAAAATAAAAAGTTACGAGTAAAGTAGATGTGTTTAGATGAATATCGATTGTGTGTTGTTTCAATCGGCCGTCACCTCATCTATTTATGAGGGGGTTGGACTTTCCGTGCAAGAAAAGGGCTCAAATTCACGTGAAAACTGCCAAAACCCGATGAAACTCAGACCCGCATCAGGGGTTCGGACGTCTGGACTTTATCCCGGACGGTTCGGACCATAGGGTCGGACGGTCCGAGCTGAGGTCAAAAACCTTCTGTAATATGCGTCCTCAAGTCGGACGATTCGACTTCAGAGTCGGACGGTCCGACATGGTCTGCATGGTCCGGTTTCCGAGTCGGACGGTCCGACCTGGTTTCCCAGTGCAGCACTGTTTTGGCCATAACTCCTTCATACGAACTCGAATTTGGACGTTTCAAATATAAAAATCGACCGGAAACGAGACAAAGCCGGCCTCTGTAGAACAGTTTCCCATTTGACGATGTCTTGAAGGCCTAATTAGCAGAATAGTGCTCCGAATGCCAGGATCTTATTGCTTCAAACATAGTTTCGTCCCTTGAGATGGAATCGGATCATCATGGCTCGAACTACAAAGTTGTTCACATCGACAATACCCAACTTTTTCATGTAGAGCAATTCTTCATTTGAGTTCAGCTTATATAGGTTCATTGCCATGCCAAAAACGGGTGTCAACACATGCCCCCCTTTTTTTCGGCAAAACTTGTGTGCCGAAAAATATCTTGCCCAGGCTTGTTCTAAGGACGATGTCAACACTCCATCGGCCATGTGTTTTCTAAGGGCGATAATTTTATATCTTCCATGACTTATTCAGGCTTCTTGCCACAAGCGTATATTGGATTCTTCATCCCCTAAGGTGTATATTGGACTTGAAGTCTCCTCGGACAAAGAACTTTGAAACAAGTGTCATGGACGATGTAACAGAAATTGCATCGTCCTTTTCTGATGGCGTAGGTGTCGCTGCACTTGATGTAGAGGCACATGTGTTGTCCTTCTGTTCATGCCTCCGTATTTTCCTTGTGGGTGTCCTAGGCCAAATTTTCTCGAACAATTCGTTCCTTTGCTTTTCTGCTTCTTGCTCTTCCTTCTCGTGGTTCCTTAGACATTGCAATCTTCTCTTTTGTGTCCTTGCCAGACCGGGAGGACACCACTGAGGTTGAGTATACTCAAGATCCCTAGTCTTGGCCTTGCGTGTGCTAACATCATGATCATTAGCTATGGGACCTTGCGGAAGAGCAAGCATCTCTTTACTCGAAGCAGCATTACTACTCGGAACATCAGCTACACCGTTACTCGGAACCGCATCACCACTCGGAACAACGGCTATGTTTTCACTCGGAACAACATTAGTACTTGGAGCAGTAGCTATGTCCTTACTCGGATTAGCCGAGTCATCAATACTCGGCTTTTCAGGGCCTGGCGACTTGACATGCCAAACTTTCTTGTTGGTCATCTTTGAATAACTTTTTGTTGGTCGGTTGACACCATTGTTCAAACAGCCTTATGTAGATTAAGAGGATCTACCATGACAGTACCTCCTAGGTGCTGCCCACCCTGGATAAAAAACATACGAGGCCATTGGGGCTGCCCCCACTCCTTTGTTGAAGTCACCCGAGTAATATGGCGCATAAAAGTGTGGCACCATTCATGGTGCTTGTACCCACGACTCATATGGCCTTGCATGACGCTGAGATCTTTGCTTGGGAGGTGATCATATACCGGCTATTTATTAGCACGATTAATCATGTATCATCCATTGCTTGTTTGATCCTTTTTATGCAGACTTGGGTGAAACCTTCTGAATTTAAGAATAACGCCATAACAAATTCGTCAATAATTCCCAATATATCAAGATCCATTTCAAAGATATCCACTTAATCATACTGTCCACCTTCTTGCAAGAATCTTGTAAATAAAAAATAGTGAACTTCTCGCAATCTTGCCTTCGCCTGCATATAAAAATCTCCAATAGTGGCTGAAACGGTGAACACCAGTTCGTTCTCCTCTATATTGGCAAACTTAACATCAACTCTTGGGAAATATAAAATACACCACAATTAACATGATAACCAGATGTCTGTTGTGCCAATTTACTTTCCTTCCAGTATCATGTCTAGGTATATGAGCAATGCTAAAACAATCCAATATAAACATTATGTCTAGACACTTTATCAATATGAATATTAAGTGATTCGTTAACACATATGAAATCCATAGATATTTGTTGAGCAATTAATAACGAATCACAAAAAACCCTCAATATGGGTAGCATTTATAGCAAATAAAAACTCTGAACCGAATAATAAAACATTTGGTTTTGATCATTTGTGCAATAACACTCTAAACAGTTTGAGGCTCCAAATGAGCACCTCAAGGAGATGTATAAACAATATCAATACCTCGGCTATTGCAAACCGAACTATCAAAGTAAAAATCTCCATGGCACTAATAAGACAAGGTTTACCAATAGTATGCATGTCATAAATAGGATGCTCAAAATAGAAACAGTAATGATTTGGCTTCTCATAAATTCAAAGAATTAACTAGCTAGATCATACTAAGCCAAAACATAAATCACCAATTCCACAACTATGAATTGGTCCATGCAACAGATTTTCAATGAATGCACACCTTGTCTCGTTCGCCAAAATAACTACGGACGATGTTTAGAAAATCACACCGGCCATGTTTATGTAACCAGAAGCAGCATGCAGAATTCATCCACCAAAGCATATATAACCGAAATAAACAAATGAAATAACAAGTCAAATTTTTGGGATCTTTGAAACAAGAATGAATGTAACTAATCAAATGCATGATGATTTGGAAACAATCCCTCATGATATAAGAAATTATATTGCATCCATGGATCAAAATAAGCCCATGAAGGGTAACCAATCATACCTGGGGATGAATTCCATGGTAAAGAATTTAATGGAACGATTGAAGAATATGAATGATGTGCTAGACAAAGATCATTTTTTGTGGATAAAAACCTTCGGCTTAATCTCTTATGGGATACTTTCTCTTTCTTCACCTTGGTTGAACTTGTTGCAACAGGAGCTCGCCCATCATTCTTAGTTTGATGGCTCTTCTTGGGAACCAATGCCATACTCATCTTCTCAAGTTCTTGTGCATCAAGCTTTCGTAATTTCTTCCAAGTAGTACTAGCCTAATTATGTTTCCGAGTAGTACTTGATGACACAACATCCGGTCATGTTGGCATATGTAATTCGGTGAGGCATCCGAATTGGTTGTAGCTTGGTGCTTGTGTTTCCGAGTCATGACCAAGTCATCAGTAGAAGCAACTCCTTTTTGTACCGATCCCTGTTCACCACCACGGTTTGCTTCTGAGTCCTGAGTAGTTCGGTGGATTCTAAGTTGGTGTCGAGTTAATCGGAAAGTTCCGAGTGGGTTTCGAGCTGCTCGGTGAATTCTGAGTTGCTCCCGAGCTGATCCATTGGTTCCGGGCTGGTTCTGAACAGTTCGGGTGGTTCTGAACAGTTCGGTTGTCTCTTTCCTGGTTCCAAGTACCTTGATTTGAACTGAGCTGTTGCTGAGTAGCCTGGTTTGTTCCGAGTTCCTTTTGAACAGCTCGGCTGATTCTGAGCTCTCTCCGAGTAGCTTGGTTTGTTCCGAGCTCGGCTTCCTGTCTATCCTCTCCTACCCTAGTCGGCTTTACAACAGACGCTGGGACATCCCTTTTAACTTGAGAATTTTTCCTAGGGATCCACGCCATCTTCCTCTTCTCTAATTCTCAAGATCTTAGCCGACTCGGATTGGGCACTTCTAACTCTGAAACACCATCCTTGCGGCCATCTCTTTTTACTTGGTAGACTTGCTGGACTACCTACTTCTTCCTCCATGAGCTCTTGATCGATTCCTTTTGGGTGAAACGGTCTTGGTTATGCTTATTAAATGCTGACCCTTTTGGACCTACATAGCCCTGATGACATGACTCAGAAAAGGTTGGATAATGTGCCCTGGTATCATACCTCTCCCATGATGGATATGAACTCTTATAAGCATAGGGAGGTACCCATGACATTGGCATTGGCAGCCCACAACAAGGATGTGAATATGATGTATTGAGATTATCTCTTTTCCAATACCGATCCTTAGATTTGCGCCTAGGGGGTAATCTTGATGGATTTGAAACACTTGGCCGATAAACACTCTTTGCTTCATTTATCTTTTGATATTTTTCCATTAGCTGCGTGAAAGGAACTTTCGGCTTTCTACTTTTGCATTCACTTCGGCCTTTTCTTTATTTGACTGTGGTATGATCGATCATTGGATTTTCTTGTTGCCCCCCAGTGCTAAGCGTCTTCATTGTAACCTTGACAGAACCTTCGCCTTCAAGAATATCATCATCATGCTCACAAATAGTTGGTGTACTTGAAAGCTCGATCCTATCACTTGTGGTGTCCACCTTCTTGTCAATCTGATCACACATGTTTGAATCGAAGGTAAACTTTTTTATTTTCTAGCCGATCTTGATGTGAAAACGGCTTTGGAAATAAGCCAACGAATGATCCATATTTGGCATCACCCCATTCGGCCATGCAGTGTGTTTCACATTCTATCTCCGATGGCTTTGACTAAGGAATTATAAAACCATCGGTTTCCTCAACATATTCATATCTTGGCTTCATGTTTCTGAAATCAAAACTGTTACAAAACATACGTCTCATTTGAGACCAAAGGTTAGCCAAGTATGAAATAATCGAAGTTGCCCGTATGAAAATAAAACTTAGCATGTATGATGGGAGCAACCTTGATTGAGACAAATTATAACTCGGTGTGTATCTCAGTGGGTTTTGGTTCCGAGCTAGATGTAATTCAGTATGTGTCATATCCTAGCTATGAATGACTAGGTTCTTCACCTCCGAGTTATAAGTGTCTCGAGTTACAACTTCACTACTAGCCTTTATGAATGGTAAGATACGTTGACTGGCATGGTCAGTGAAAAAATCATTCCTAGCAAACAAGTTACTCATCTTGATCGGTCTTTCAACATTAAGTAAAATCATGAAGGTAGACGCATCGAAAATATAATTATGACCAGATCGAAAGTTGAGCAACCTGCTAGTTAGGTATACCTATTTGAAGACATCGGGAAACATAATGCTTGTACGGGAACAATACTTTGCTCCTCTTCTGTATATTTCTCCAATGTCGCGTCTTCCTCCTCTGGATCTCGTGCCATGTTACTCAGAGGCACCTTGCTAACCGAACACTGCTTGGCCTCGCTTTCTTGCTCTTGAGGCTCATTGTTGAGTAAATCTTGCTCGGTCATGCTTTTCTGCTTTTGATGCCCATCATCCTTGGCACGAAACTCAGAGGGTAGCACGAAAACTCCCTGGTATTCAGAAAATTCACATACGGCTGACTCGGCATCATTAGCTAACTCGTTTGTAATAATCGAGTCAACATTTTCTTGGTATACTTGCAGGGTTCCTTTCTTTTGTATATCTAACTCGGAAGGCTCCACATGGTTGCTGCAGTAAGGAGTAGACAAGTCACCCGAGTGCTGATGTGCATGCTTCCGAGTCAAGAGTAACTCGACACGCTTTTATTTCCGAGCTGGAGTAACTCGGTTTTCTGTTATTTCCGATTTATAACTCGGTACTGTTTCTTCTAAGTAGGAGCAACTCGGTACTGTTGCTTCCGAGTTTGAGCAACTCGGTGTTGTTATCCCCGAGTTGGAATAACCCTGTGCTATTATCTCCGAGTTGGAGCAACTTGGTGCATCTGTTTCTGAGTTAGAACTACTCGGTGTTGTGATCCCCGAGTTGAAATAGCTCGGTGCCTCTGTTTCCGACTTGGAGCAACTTGGTACTTTTTTTTCCGAGTTGGAGCAACTCGGTGCTGTTACTTTCGAGTTGGAGCAACTCGGTGCTGTTGTGTCCGAGTTGGAACAACTTTGTACAAACTTTTCTGAATCAGAACAACTCGGCTCTTCTGTTTTCGGGTTGGAACTACTCGGTGGTATAGTTGCCCTCTTGATGATGCTATTATGTTCCTTATGTTACTCATCTATTTCTTTTTTCCTTATTGCGGCAGCATTACGAGGCTTCTATACTAGCTCTTGGTAGATAATATTCTTCATGCCAATGATAAAATCTTTCTCCAGATTGTCCCACCACTCTTTTGTTCCTATAATAGGATGCCCCCCAATGCTCTTTGTTTCTTTCGGCATTGATGTGTTGCCAAAAATTTGCAATTGTACAGGGGACGTACCATAGGCTGCTATACTAGATGAAAACACATTAGTTGCACATGGTGCTGAAAAGTTAGTAGCATAAGGTGCAGCATATGATGGTGGAGGGTAATTTCCCAAATAGCTAGTAGGAACGTGGCCAACTTCTCTATCCATAATCATGTTTGGAGGTGAAGACACATATGGAAAACAATGTGTCGATGGATATGGAGATGAAACACTTGATTGCATGCCATCTGAAAGCGCTAAGATTGGGTGTTTCATATTGATTGAATGAATTAACCATGTTGTCCATCGGCTTATGCACATAGTAGGGACTAGGGCTAGCCGATGCATGAGAATTCAGATCTACATGTTGCAATTTGCTAGAATAAATTGAATTATATAGATTATTTTGCATCGGCCTTTGCCCATATTAAGAACTAAGGTTAGCCGAAGCATGTAGATTATGTTGTACCGACTCTTGCACATCGTAAGAATTAGGGTTAGACAATACAGTACGCATATCATTAGGTCTAGCAACATTACCATAAGAGAAACTGTAATCTACGTAAGAAAATTGAGGATTCATGATACCGTGTAGATCGCAGCCCCTTGATGCGCTCCGGGGCGTAGGTTGTTACTCCTCCGAGTTGAATGTAACTCGGCCTCATCCTTGATGTTCTTGTAGCCAAGTAGATAGGAATTACTCTACTTTCTCTTCCCCAGCGGAGTCGCCAATTTGTATTGACGAAGAATTTGTTCAACGCAACACAAGACTTGCACCGCGCAATTGTTTACAATAAGGGAGTCGCCACTTCGTTTTTCGTTACGAAGAACGGATGATTTCTGAGCAAATCAACAAAGGTTTCTTCAATTTTGAAGAAGAGAGACGGATGATTTACGAGAAAAGCAACAAATGGTTCCTCGATTTCGGGGAAGAGAGACGACCGCTTTTTGGTGCAAAACGGCAAAGATGATCCAAACCCTAAGGTTGCTAAGGCTCGGCCATGGGTAACGAAAAATAAAAAGTTACGAGTAAAGTAGATGTGTTTAGATGAATATCGATTGTGTGTTGTTTCAATCGGCCGTCACCTCATCTATTTCTGAGGGGGTTGGAATTTCCGTGCAAGAAAAGGGCTCAGATTCGCGTGAAAACTTCCAAAACCCGATCAAACTCGGACCCGGATCGGGGGTTTGGATGTCCGGACTTTATCTCGGACGGTCCGGCTTCTAGGTCGGACGGTCCGAGCTGAGGTCAAAAACCTTATGTAATCTGCATCCTCAAGTCGGATGATCCGACTTCAGGGTCGGACGGTCCGACCATGGTCCGGACGGTCCGGTTTCCGAGTCGGACGGTCCGACCTGGTTTCCCAGTGCAGCACTGTTTCGGCCATAACTCCTTCATACGAACTCGGATTTGGACGTTTCAAATATCAAAATCGACCGGTTCGACGAGAAGAAGCCGGCCTATGTAGAACAGTTTCCCATTTGAGGATGTCTTGAAGGCCTAATTAGCAGAATAATGCTCCGAATGCGAGGGTCTTATTGCTTCAAACATAGTTTTGGCCCTTGAGATGGAATCAGATGATCATGGCTCGAACTAAAAAGTTGTTCACATCGACAATACCCAACTTTTTCATGTAGAGGACTTCTTCACTTGAGGTCATCTTATATAGGTTCATTGCCATGCCAAAAACGGGTGTCAACAATAATACTAGTCTCGGGACTTAGTGAAAATCAGGGCATTTGACAACAAACAGCAGGGTTGCACTTTGGGGGCTTGATAACTATATGAACAGAAACCATATCATGGAAAATAAAAGCATGTCATCAAAGTACACATAACATAGAGAAAATAATTACATTGGAGCTAATGCATATGAAGCATGGATCACTAACTATAAGGCATCAAAGTTGCAACTTTATATAAACAGCAGTACATGTTAACAGGGTCACCACTTTGGAGCAAGATATAATATAGCTACAGCAGGAAAACATGGAAAAGGGATGCATCTAAATGAATTACACATGATGCTTAACACATAGGAGAAAGAATCAATAGCATAGGCCTCATGGATGCGACGCAATCATCAATCAAAGTTGCAAGAAAATAACAGCAGCAGCAAATAACACAAAGTAGCAGCACTTAACGATTTGGTGCCCACTTCAACAGTGATTAACAACATCTAGATGGCCTCAAATGGATTAACTACCAAAAGCATTATGGTAGAGCACATCACGGTGAACAAAATTCATTTTGGGCGCATCGTCATACGGGCTACGGATTACTCGATAAACAGAATACAGCAACAGTTTACACGGACTTAGCAAAAAAACAGAGAAGGGAAAAATAAAAATAAAAGTGCCTCACCCTATTGGGATTGGCCCAAGAGGCAGGAGGAGGAGGCTGGCGGCCTGGCCAGGCGCTGGCTGCGGGACTGGGCCGTGGGCCTGGCCGGCCCATGGCGCTGGGAGGCCCAGCCGGCGGCGACGGTGGATCGGGCTCCTCCCGATCCCGCGGCTGAGGGCAGTGGCCGTCTGGCTCGATACGGCGAGGGGCGCCGGAGGGAAGGCTGTAGGGGAGCGGCGTGGTTGGAGGCGATGGTCGGCGACGGGCTGGTCGAAGGGGAGGCATCGGCGAGGTGGTGGGCGTCCGTGGGCTAGGGCGGCTGCCGACCATGGCCATGGCGGCGGTGTTGCCTGGCGCGCGGCGGCGCCGGCGTCCTGCGAGGTAAGGGAGGGAGGAAGTGAGGCAGAGGGGAGAGAGAGAGGTGAGTGGTGCGCGTGGACCTCACCGGGCGGCGCGGGCGCGGCGGCGGCAAACGCCTCGCCGACGTTGGGCGATCGCCGGAGGCGGCTCGGGCGGTGCGGGCTTCCAAGCCCGATGGCTGACGGCGGCAGGCCCGCGGTGAGGGCGCTCGGCCCGGCGGGGCCCTATTCGGGCTGGAGGTGGGGAGGATCTCCTGGTGGGTGAAGTGGTGAGATCTGGGCCATTGGCTGCCCAGATCTGACGGTTGTAGGCAGATTGGATCTAGGGTTTTCAGATTTGGGGCTAGGATTGCGAATTTTGGGGGACTAGATGGCAGATTTGGGGAAATTGTGAGGGGGTGGCTGCAATTTATGTTAGGGGAAACCCTGGAAGGGCTAGGGGAGAGAGGTGGTCTTTATATAGGCTGGCCTGGATGGCAGGTTTACACAAACGCCCTTGGGTCTTCTCTCTTGCGTCCAGTACTCCAGGATTCTGACCGCCGGGAGTCCAAACAACCTCCGATTCTGACGAAATCTCAAACCATGCGCTCAGCGCGGCGAGCCCGTCAGTCGTACCTCACTTCGATACTGTTCTGAGAATATTTTCCTGTGCCCAATAAAATAATACATTTAATTATTAAATGGGGTTTTTTTCTCTGATGGCGATGGCTGGTCTTGTGCCAAAAGTTGCGACGGTGCTCAGGTGAAACCCGGTGTCGCAAAAGTCATGTGCCGTTGGGAAAAGGTTTGGTCCCGCATCTGATAAGAGAAAGAGGGGGAATATTTACCGATTAATAACTCGGCCAAGCAAATACTGCAAACAATTCTAACAAGCAACAAACAAAAAATTTAATTTGGGTGAAAATCTCGGGCTGTTACAGTAGGTTTCTGCCACGGAGCAGCGGCGGAACTCCGTAAATTCTCCTCTTTTTTGGGTTTTCGGATAACGAGGGGTATATAGGCCAGAGGGGGGACCCTTGGTGGCTTCAGCAGTCTAGGCGGCCTCCCGGCGCCCCTGGTGGGGGCCGCGCCAGGGGGGCGCCTGGGCGCCTGGTGGCCCCTCTGGCCCCTGTTTTGCGTGGCTTTTTCAATCTTCAGAAAAATGCCCCCCGTCAATTTTCAGCTTAATTGGAGGTCTTCTGATTCAGCAACTTTATGTTCACTTTTCTCCGCTGAATCGTGCGTCTGCTGTTTTGGCACCGGAAAGTTGCAAACTCTGTAAAACAAGCGAAAACAACATAAGAACAACAGCATAATGTGAAATATATCAATGAATAGGGGTCAATTATGATATAAAATAGTGATGCATTTTGGATGTATCATCCACTATACAGCCTCCCCTTCCATTTTGATACAAATGCATAAATGCTTAGTAGCCTGGGTTTAAGATTCCCTGAGTATGCTAGATACTCAACCTTGCTTTATTCCCCGCCCCCTCGGTTGTTTTATATACTCGGTTGCTGGGATCAGACGTTGGAGCCTTGGAGTCCAGGAGCAGGAGATACCCGGTGGAGACCGCCGCAACATGAAGATCCCCGACGACCAGGAGTAGTTCGGAGGTTCCCAGGCAGGAGGACTTTCCTTTTCGATCGAATGTTGATTTGTTCTAGCGTTCTTAAGGCAACCTTGTATTTCTTGTGTCTGTACTCAGATATTATTGCTTCTGCTAACTTTGTGCTCTCGAGCTGTTGTATTCGAGCCCTGTGGTCCCTGGCTTGTATTATACAACTTGTATTATTTTTATTATTAGAGTTGTGTTGTGATATCTTACTGTGAGTCCCTGATCTCGATCGTGTACCTTGCGTGTATGATTACTGTACATGATCGTAAATCGGGGGCGTCACAAATTTGTTCACCCAGCTTAGCTGTTTTATCATCTTTTGGGAGAGAGACATCACTAGTGAACATCATGCGACCCCGGCCCATATTTCCACCATTGTTTACACCTCAACTATTTACTGCTTTATTTCCTTTCAGTTGCAATCACCATCACTATTTCCATTGTGTGCTTGATCCTTTGAAAACAACAAGGCCGGAGAGATTGAGAACCTCTCTGAACTCGTTGGAGAGCAAAGTTATTTGTTTCTGTGTGCAGGTCCACGTCAACCTCATATCCTTTAGGCAACTTAATCTCTGGCGTCGTTGACACCTACTTGAAGAATTCGGAGTCCGCTGGAGATAAACCTTGGTATCTTCACCGAGGGAAATTTGATGCTAGCTACATCTCAACCTTCCACTTGGGGTAGCCAACGAGGAGCACTACTTCTGTGCCATCAGCCGCCACCTGGCGGGCCCTAGTGGCCACCACCGTTCCTCCAGAGATGTTTTTGTTTGAATCCTTCCATGTAGAAATAGTCTTCCCATGAGTGACTAGCCGGTCGGTTTGGCCTGCTATGCTTTGGGCATGGCCCTTTCAAGGCTAGATCGTAGTTTACATGACGGCCAAACTGAGTTGGCCTTTTAAGTCGCTTCCTGGTTTCAGCATTTGGAAACCCAAATTCGTATTTGCTACAAAGCCAGAGTTTCCTTGTTCTGGTTTGCGTTTGTGGGTGCTTTCGCCACTGTTGGAGCTTTGACCGGGGTTACCCTTGGCTCCATTCTGTTTTATTTTGGCGGATTTATCTTCGTCGGAGTCACCGTCTTTAGTTTTTTCGGACTCGACATACTTGGTTATGGCATCGATGAGTTCCCCCATGTCTTTGACCTTTCATTTTATCCGGTCGAGTTTATGAATTAAAGGTTCAAAACGTCAGTTCTTTTCGACGACCAGGACGGTCGTTTGAGTTGTGATGTTGTCCGACGAGTGTATGATTTCCGCGACTTATCGCGCCCAATGGTGGGCTAATTCCCCTTCTCTTTGTACGCAATGTTCCAAATCTACAATGGTAGATGGGCGCTTGCATGTTCCTGTTGGGGTTCGGGGCAGAAAACACGAATTTTTCCTTTACCTACGATACCCAATCCCAAGACCTATGCTATGCTGATGCAAGTAACGGACAGAAATAGATCACATACCAGTATGTAGTCCGTTAAGCGGGAAACGTTCCCGCATGAACGTGGTTGGTGTAGTCGTACCGGCAATCCCCGATGCCGCGCAGATCCACGATGACTCCTGTAGCCACCCGATCCTTGTGGACCGATGACGGGATTACGTCCCCGTCGGAACGTTGCTGATGAAGACCTTGCGATACGACCACGACGATGAAGTAGCACCACAAGTGTAGTGCCTCGCGGGATTATACACATACAGTATACCCGACGTCCCTCCGGGCTCCGAACCAGTAGAGCAGCGAAAAGAAGATGGATTCGGATCCCGATTCCAGCAGCACGACGGCGTGCGTATAGCGGATAAATCCCCAACCCAGAGCAGCCTCCAAACAAGGGGAGTCCGCTCAAAGGAAGGAGAAAGGAGGGAGAGAGATGAGAAACTTTTTTCAAAAATTCATGATTAAAAGGGCACCCCTACCCCTCCTTATATAGGCCAAGGAGGGGTGCCACCCCCCCTCCACTTCCGGGGTGGGACTAATCCCAAAGGGGGGGGGGTGTGGCGCACCAAATAAAGGGGGTGGGCCCCTCTATGGCGCCATGGCCCATGGGGGAGGACTCCCTCTCCCCTTAATGGGCCCTATGAGGCCCATATGCCTTTTAATTCATTTTTAATTATATTTAAATACATTTTAATATTTAATTCAGATAATTAAATAATAAAACATATCTTAAACATTATTAAATATATTTTGAACCTTTCAAAATACCCAGAACAACTTCCGGCCTTCATCGGAACAATTCCGGTCATCACCGGAACAATTCCGGTGTTCTCTCCAATTTCTCCGGTGATCCCGAATCAATCCTTACTGCGTCGAGTACCCTTAAGTGTAACACCCTACGGTCCGGGAAACAGCAGACATGATCGAGACAATTCTCATTGATCAATGACTAATCAATTGGACCTGGTTACAATCCTTGATAGCCCCTGCGCTTCCATCGAATGAACTTCAATCGTTGTTGGATCCGTTAACCGTGTTCCTGTTCCCTTTGTCCCATGGTACTTTGCTTGTCCGAGGTTTGATCATCGGTATCCAATATACCTAGTCCGTCCTCGTTCTCAACAAACAAGTTTACTCGTTCCCGTGATATTACAACTCCGTGACCTAGTCACACGTTTGCAAACTTTATGATGCAATATCACCGAGTGGGCCCAGAGTACCTATCCGTCACACGGATGGACAAATCCCGCTTTGATCTATTTGCATACTCATCAACCATCTATTTCGGAATACCCAAAGTGCACCGTTATAGCCAGCATATTTCAGTCAGGCGGTGGGATACAAATCAAAGCATCCTAATAGATCGTAATTACGTATGATCATTACGGTCAAAGGATCTGGTCACTACGTTATAGTTATCGCAATGTCGAACTATGTGACTTGATCACATCGCAACACTTCTGGTGGGTGTATGTCCATCATATCATTATCCAATGATACGACTCCATTGTCAACAGACGCCATTGTCTCATGATCAGGAAACCTTGATCATCAATCGCCCAATGGACTAGTATACTAGGGTTAACTAGGGACCTGGTTGTTTGTATACCACACCTGTATTAATGTTTCCGCTTAATACAGTTCTAGCATAGTATCAAACGTATTATGAACTAATGGAATATGCTCGATAAAACATATTTTATTTGCCTCTAGGGCACATTCCCAACAGTCTCCCACTTGCACTAGAGTACAAATAATCTAGTTGCATTTTCTCTGGATCATAACTCCTTATTGATCATGCTTGCCCGTGGAAGAGGTTGTATCAACGGTCTGGGTACCATTCAGAACCGTATGTCCTTTTGCAAATCATAATGTCACCTAATTTGACATTCCTTCATTATCCACTATAATGATGAGGTATATGTATTTGGCGGTGAAATGAGACTTCGTTTGCTGTGTCATAGCAATGACATATGGTTGGTCAGCGGACTCTCCCATAGTCATGCACACTTGAAACTCACTCAATCAGAAGTCGAACTTCTTAAGCCATAATATAACTCCTGCTACTCCTAAAGCAGCCACATCAATGTAGATTCAATCCTTAGTGCATTGTATGCAACTTTGATGTCTAACCATGTTTCTTTCAACTTAGGCATTCATTAGTATGATATCTAAATTTTCTAGGTTAGTGTCAAAACTTGAACCAGCATAACATTTATGGTCAAGTCCACTATCCTTTACAAATTTGAGATGTATCCTCAGTTCTCTCCAGACACTGAAGGATAAACTTAACTCTTTGTTCAATGATTTACTCATAAATCATATCACAACATGTTCTTACTACTAAGAACTTGGGTCACATTACGTCGAGTACATAACTCTGGTTTTATATGAAAGAACCTATGACAAAGGCATAGAGGATCCAGCACATCCATTTCTTTCATTAACCATTAACCATTGTTATTGTACTGAGATTAACTCAACACTTCTCTTGGATATACAAGTAAGGACCACTTCTTGACTTGTCCCATTCTGAACTCCTTCAGAATCTTATCCAGGAAAGTATTACGACTCAATGTTTATTAAACACATATCTATCTTAATAGATCTTCAATGCTTAATACTTATTCATCTTCATTTATGAAAGATTCAAATAATCATTAACACCAACTGCACCATTCATAATATGTTATCCATATATGAGAATGTTATCATGCTCCCACTCAAATATGTCATGCACATATTAAGTCTTTAGATAACACTCATATTGCTCCCACTCAAATATGTCGGCCACATATAAGACAAGGATAACATCCACATGGCTCCCACTTAGATATGTCAGACACATATTAAGTTCAGGATACTAACCACATGGCTCCTACTCAAATATGTCATTTACATATAAGGCTAGGATAATACTCCCATAGCTCCCACTCAAAATATGTTGTCTACATATATCAAGTTTCAGGAAACTATTCAGCTCCCACTCAGTTTCATGCAAATGCATGTTTCCTCAATATTTTGGTTAAGTCCAAAATCCTTTGATCATCCATCAAAATGAGAATTCAGTTTACGAGACACTAGTATCCATATGTTTTTCAAAACCTTCTTGTTGTACCAATTACAACACTTCTTCAAATACAGGATTTGAGGAAGTCACGGTATTGATAACAATCCTGGATCAATCGTAGTGAATATCCCTTTGACTCAAGCATTGCTACACATTGTAGTCAACCCATTGAATTTGTCGGAAACAATCTTCGTGACAAACCAATCTTGACGTCCCTTTGATGTTCACATTTATTCCTCATAACTCTGAAGTTATTGTGAATATCAAGTAACCTCCTTACTTGATAAGATTCAAGCAATCTTAAAATGTAACTCAACATAGGATTTTATGACTCATAGTCATATCTCGTACTTAGGTCCACCATCGCTTCTTTGTAGTTCGTAGGAATGTCTTGTTCCATTAACATGACAAGTGAATCATGAATATCATTTTGCATCAAGGGCAAATATATATTCTTGAATCCTACCTTTCTCAGTAAAAGCTCCCATCAGAAGATCATGATCATTATCATTAGTTTCTCCTCTTATTGTAGAGCTTTGCTTCCAGAACATATTCCGTTGCACTACTCTGACATTTGGAGGCAAGGTCAATTACCTTGGTTGAACTTTCACTTTTCTTCCATTACCACATTTATCAAGAACAATTCTTGACAAACACCAAACATAGCAATACAAGTTTTTCTCCTTTTGGTTCTATTTGTGGAAGATGCATCCATAGTTGTCTAAGGATACACTACAAAGATAATTTATCTTACATAAATCAAGCTTCCTAGAAACCACAACACACCATGACATATATGGTGTTGGTTTCCATGAACTCAGATGGTTCCCCATGTTGAAGTGAGTGTTTGCATATTAAATTAATAACTCTAAACAATAATAACGTAACTTGGTAAGAGATAACTTATACCATACACTTTTCGATAGAATATGATCACAATGTTCAGGCACGTCACTCATATTGAAGTGTCTCAAGACATTGCAATTTGTGGAACAACTTTCACACAAGTCTTTATGCCCAAGACTAACTCAAAACATTTGTCACTTTGCTCAAATCGTAGAGACTTGTCTTTCTTGTTAATTTAATATCCATCTTTAATCTGAAATCCCTTTTGATCATATCAAATTATTTCAGACTCATGTTTCATTAGTGAATACAAATATTCATCTAAGTCCACATACGAAGTTCACGAAATAATGAAATTCACTACATGCTGACATACGATACATCACAATGTATGATACTCAACAATCAGTACACATTCCGTTTTTACCAGAATGCGAGGTTTTAGTCATCTCACCTCAGAGGCATGGTTTGCATATGTCAAGAGATCAAGTATCTTAAGACATCATCATACCATTCATGACTTAAACTGTAGTGTCATTATTAAGACTGGATATTTCTTGGCATTACAATATTTCTTATAAATGATCAAACAACTATCATCAATATAAGAATAGCTCATTCATAATCGTAATGTGACCATAATAGATATCATTCATAAAAGGAGAACAACTGACTTGTTTCTCACTAATATGAATAATTGTCTTCGCGAGATGCAAGACACACTAATAAAGTCCTGATTCAAACGATCATAAAATTTATTCATATATTAATCAATTGATAGATGTAGAGGGAGAGTGTTGTCGACCATCAACTATCTTGATTGCCATCAGCACACATTGTCACCTCAGCCCTCCCAAGCCACTCTCAAGCAGTAAGTTCAAGCATCGAATACTTAATCCACCGCAATTAGTGTTTCGTGGGGAAAGACATTTACAACTTGTATATCAAATATACTTTCTCCGTCAATGACCATTCCTGCATTGGTTCTACTCTTAAAGTTCTTAACTTTAACCATGACCTCATGACAGGTGAACGATTCTCCTTCATGACATAGTCCAGACATGGTCTTTGTAACTAGGAGGAAGCGGATGTAACTCCCTAGTTATCGCAAAGTAACCAGTCATTCAGTAGTCCAAGTTATACACAAGGTGTTCCATGTATCTTATACATTTTCCAAGTGACTTTCTCAGCAGGTTGTTCCTTCCACCATAGTTGAAAGAAACCCCGTCCATATACTCATATTCCATTACTCTGATTGTGACCAAGTGCTTTCAAGTTCACCTAGCACGTCATACGCGTTGGTTAACATGCATTCACAATTCAGACTCATAGAATGAAGTATGGTGTATTGGACAGTCATTCATAAGTGACGGTGAGTACGATACTCATCATCATCTTCCTTGAATACGGAGTTAACAGGTGTATCTCCTAGAAGTTCTTCGTATTATGTTTAGCAAGTCATTACTAATGAGTATGTCTCTAATGGTGTTGGTACACATCAATGAAGTAAGACCCATTTACCTTAAGTTCTATCATACTAAAAGAGCCATAGTTCTAAACATTGGTATGACGTTATCTACAATGATATTTGCAAAGACATGAAGATTAATTTCATAATGTGGAGTTTCAATTTATTTCAAAATTCTAGAAAACTCCCACTTAGATAAACACCTCTCAATTTAGCTAAGTGATTACACAATCCCAGCCCCCATACCTCCCCCGATATGTATGGCCCAGTATGCGAACCAGGTAGGCCTCTAAGCCAATCACATCAGGCATGTGACTCGTGCTCGACCTTTCGGTCTCCTGTGTTCCAGGCCCGCATCTACATACGTCAAGCCTGCCAATCGAACCATATGTTAGCTGTTCAGCAAGGCCATATCTGCATATGCCAGGCTCGCCGAACCCAACCTCATGCGAACTCCGTTGAATATGTAGGACAACTCCGGTATGTACGGAGCATCAATCCATATGGGAGAACCTTCCAGGTGGTGCCCATCAAAAGGGAGAACATAATGTTGGTATTGTGAGAGATGGTCCTGTTTCGTGCTACCGTCGATATATCTAGCATACTAGCATAAAACAGGAAGTAAAACTGTAAATCATACAATCTATGATTCCCCCTTATATGCAAATTAAAGTTGAAAACGCCTTTCTACTTTATCTTTTGCAAGTTTTACGTGGCTGCTAGGGGTTTCGAGAAAAGAACCGCTTTCTATCCTGCGAAAAACAAGCCACAACACCAATCCCGCAATTGTCTCTATTACACCCCTGTCGGGGCCCTCCGTTGCAAACATCTTTGCATCGCTAATGCAGAGAGACAGACACGCCCCCAGCCACTTTATATGGTACAAGCCATATGTCAAGCGTGGAACCAGTCTCGCGTAAACGCGTAAGGTCGGTCGGGGGCCGCTTCATCAAACATTGCCGCAATGCTAAATGAGTACACGTGAGAGGGTAACAATTGAGAATTTATGCCCACATACTAGATGTGTTCTATCCGTACAATACATCTACGCATAGCCTTGCTCTGATACCACTGTTTGGGGTTCGGGGCAGAAAACACAAATTTTTCTTTACCTACGATACCCAATCCCAAGACCTATGCTATGCTGATGCAAGTAACGGACAGAAATAGATCACATACCAGTATGTAGTCCGTTAAGCGGGAAACATTCCCGCATGAACGTGGTTGGTGTAGTCGTACCGGCAATCCCCGATGCCGCGCAGATCCACGATGACTCCTGTAGCCACCCGATCCTTGTGGACCGATGACGGGATTACGTCCCCGTCGGAACGTTGCTGATGAAGACCTTGCGATACGACCACGACGATGAAGTAGCACCACAAGTGTAGTGCCTCGTGGGATTATACACATACAGTATACCCGACGTCCCTCCGGGCTCCGAACCAGTAGAGCAGCGAAAAGAAGATGGATTCGGATCCCGATTCCAGCAGCACGACGGCGTGCGTATAGTGGAGAAATCCCCAACCCAGAGCAACCTCCAAACAAGGGGAGTCCGCTCAAAGGAAGGAGAAAGGAGGGAGAGAGATGAGAAACTTTTTTCAAAAATTCATGATTAAAAGGGCACCCCTACCCCTCCTTATATAGGCCAAGGAGGGGTGCCACCCCACCTCCACTTCCGGGGTGGGACTAATCCCAAAGGGGGGGGGTGTGGCGCACCAAATAAAGGGGGTGGGGCCCTCTATGGCGCCATGGCCCATGGGGGAGGGCTCCCTCTCCCCTTAATGGGCCCTATGAGGCCCATATGCCTTTTAATTCATTTTTAATTATATTTAAATACATTTTAATATTTAATTCAGATAATTAAATAATAAAACATATATTAAACATTATTAAATATATTTTGAACCTTTCAAAATACCCAGAACAACTTCCGGCCTTCATCGGAACAATTCCGGTCATCACCGGAACAATTCCGGTGTTCTCTCCAATTTCTCCGGTGATCCCGAATCAATCCTTACTGCGTCGAGTACCCTTAAGTGTAACACCCTACGGTCCGGGAAACAGCAGACATGATCGAGACAATTCTCATTGATCAATGACTAATCAATTGGACCTGGTTACAATCCTTGATAGCCCCTGCGCTTCCATCGAATGAACTTCAATCGCTGTTGGATCCGTTAACCGTGTGCCTGTTCCCTTTGTCCCATGGTACTTTGCTTGTCCGAGGTTTGATCATCGGTATCCAATATACCTAGTCCGTCCTCGTTCTCAACAAACAAGTTTACTCATTCCCGTGATATTACAACTCCGTGACCTAGTCACACGTTTGCAAACTTTATGATGCAATATCACCGAGTGGGCCCAGAGTACCTATCCGTCACACGGATGGACAAATCCCGCTTTGATCTATTTGCATACTCATCAACCATCTATTTCGGAATACCCAAAGTGCACCGTTATAGCCAGCATATTTCAGTCAGGCGGTGGGATACAAATCAAAGCATCCTAATAGATCGTAATTACGTATGATCATTACGGTCAAAGGATCTGGTCACTACGTTATAGTTATCGCAATGTCGAACTATGTGACTTGATCACATCGCAACACTTCTGGTGGGTGTATGTCCATCATATCATTATCCAATGATACGACTCCATTGTCAACAGACGCCATTGTCTCATGATCAGGAAACCTTGATCATCAATCGCCCAATGGACTAGTATACTAGGGTTAACTAGGGACCTGGTTGTTTGTATACCACACCTGTATTAATGTTTCCGCTTAATACAGTTCTAGCATAGTATCAAACGTATTATGAACTAATGGAATATGCTCGATAAAACATATTTTATTTGCCTCTAGGGCACATTCCCAACAGTTCCTTGGAAGTTTTTGATGAATTTCTCTTTCAGCTCAACCCAGGTATGGACTGAATTGTCCGGGAGGTTTTGGATCCAGGTACGAGTCGGTCCGTCAAGAATCATTGTGAGATATCGGGCGCGGACTTCCTCGGGTAACTCCATCATGTTCATGGCTAATTCGTAGCTCTCGATCCAGGCGACTGGGTCCTTGTCAACTGTGTAGTTTAGCACCTTTCTGGTCCCTTTGAAATCTTTGGGGAGTCACACGTCACGCAGACCGGGTGCTAGGCATCGGGTCCCAATTGTTCGCCCGATGAATTCCTGTCATGGATTCGTAGCCACGGCTTGGGCAGTGGCCCTTTCTGCGCCTGGTTGGGTTCAGCCCCCATGGCCCCGTAGGGGTTTTGGTCTTGCTGTGACGGTCTTCCTTGGTTGTGGTGACTGCTGGACTGGACGGAGGCCGGGGAGTCGGCTCTCTGACCTACGTTGTGACTTGGTTTAGGAGTCCCGTGGAGCTATGAGTGGCCCTGGGAGTATTGAGATTGTTGGGTCACGGCTGTCTTGAGCATGTCCACCGCTTGTTGGGCTACCTGATCTTCGTGAGAATTTCCCAGGATGGGTAGGTTTTTCAAGTATCGAGTGGTTTCCATGAAGTTTTCCATTGGGTTCTTGTAGTGGCCCTGTCAGAACCCTCTGTTAGGTAATGTGCTAGGATCAAAGTAACCTTGCATCATGTCAAATTTTCAAAGGAAATTCAATTTCAAAATCAAAATGGGAGAAGGAACCCCCCAGATGAATTAATTCAAAAGGCCAGATAAAAATCTTCCCCAAAAATTCATGTTATATTTTTGAAAGGTCTTATAAATGAGTATGATCACATATCAAGTGATGTGGGACCCATCCCATGCTCATAGATTTTTCAAATATTCAAATAGTGCTTTGGATTTAAAGAAATACCCCTGTTTGATTTAAAATTCAAATCATTTGAATTTTAAAAATGTTGAAACTTTATAAGTGGCTAGTCTATATCCATCTATTCATGTGAAACTTTATAAAAGGCATTGCTGTGAATCCCGAGAGAGTTCAGGCCGTCCTTGACTGGACTCCACCTGAATCGGTTAAGCAAGTTAGGAGTTTTCTTGGCCTAGCCAGCTATTGCCGATGCTTCGTCGAGAACTTTTCTAAAGTTGCAAAGCCTCTAACTGAACTCCTCAAGAAAGATAAGAAATTCCTATGGACTCCCAAGTGCGAGGAAAGCTTTCAAGAGCTAAAAAGAAGATTGACTTCTGCACCTGTACTTGCACCTCCAGACACGAAAAAGGATTTCGATATCTATTGTGACGCATCACGGCAAGGGTTAGGATGCATACTTCTGCAAGATCGACATG
The DNA here is from genome assembly GCA_950022295.1 of Bromus sterilis. Lineage (NCBI taxonomy): Eukaryota > Viridiplantae > Streptophyta > Magnoliopsida > Poales > Poaceae > Bromus > Bromus sterilis. The sequence goes on from OX465600.1 coordinate 217,820,747, forward strand.
TGGTAGCTTATGCTTCACGCCAGTTGCGGCCACATGAAGAGAACTATGCTACCCATGACCTTGAACTCGCTGCCGTAGTTCATGCCCTAACAACTTGGCGACATTACCTCCTTGGTAATCGTTGTGAGATTTATTCCAACCACCAAAGCCTCAAATATATTTTCACCCAGCCAGATCTTAATCTCAGGCAAGGACGCTGGATTGAGTTTATAAAATATTACGACGTAGGAATTTCTTACACCCCAGGCAAAGCCAATGTCATGGCTGATGCACTAAGTCGTAAGTCGTATTGTAACAACCTCATGTTACAACAGTATCAACCACTTCTTCATGAGGAATTTTGCAAGCTCAATCTTGAGATTGTTCCCCATGGCTATCTTTCTACCTTGGTGGCGAAACCAACTCTTGAGGATCAAATCATAGTTGCCCAAAGGCGTGCACGAGGTGTTCGCCGGATCAAGGAGAACATTGCTAGCGGAGTTGCTAAATGTTTCTCCACAGATAACAAAGGAACGGTATTCTTTGGAAATCGTTTGGTAGTACCTAAGAATAGGGAACTAAGGCAACTCATCCTCAAAGAAGCCCATGACACGCCCCTCTCGATTCATCCCGGTAGCACAAAAATGTACCGAGATCTACGCTAGAGATTTTGGTGGACTAGGATGAAGAGAGACATTGCTCAATTTGTTGCCGAATGTGATGTTTGTCGTCGCATTAAGGCAGAACATCAAAGACCTGCTGGTACACTTCAACCTTTGTCTATTCCCGAGTGGAAATGGGACAAAGTCGGTATGGACTTCATCACCGGCTTTCCAAGAACCCAGAAAGGAATCAATGCCATCTTCGTTGTCATAGATAGTCTTTCCAAAGTTGCTCACTTCCTTCCGGTTCGCGAGTCTATAACTGCTAGCCAGTTAGCGGACTTGTACATCTCTAGAATTGTATCCCTTCATGGTGTTCCTTTGGAAATCAATTCTGATCGCGGTAGCCTTTTCACCTCTAGATTTTGGGGAAGCTTTCAGAATGCTATGGGAACTCATCTCTCCTTTAGTACGGCTTTCCATCCTCAGTCTAGCGGTCAAGTCGAAAGGGTTAACCAAATTCTTGAAGACATGCTCAGAGCTTGTGTTATCTCATTCGGAAAGAATTGGGAGAAGTCTCTTCCATTCGCCGAATTTTCATATAACAATAGTTTTCAATCTAGTCTAAACATGGCTCCTTTTGAACTCCTATATGGACGACGATGTCGAACACCACTAAACTGGTCAGAAACCGGTGAAAGACAATTCTTTGGACCGGACATGATCAAGGAAGCAGAAGAGCAAGTTCGCATTGTTCGTGATCAATTGAAAGCAGCCCAGTCTCGTCAGAAAAGCTACTATGATCGTCATCATAGGCAAGAGAGCTACAATCTGGATGAGAAGGCTTACCTTCGGGTTACTCCTCTGAAGGGAACCCAACGTTTCGGTATCAAAGGCAAGTTGGCCCCACGTTACATCGGACCTTTCCGCATTATTGCTAAACGTGGAGAAGTTGCCTACCAACTTGAACTACCTTTGCACCTCTCCCGAGTACATGATGTATTCCATGTGTCCCAACTCAGGCGTTGCTTCAAGGACCCCATCCGCGAAGTCGACCATGAAACGCTTGATCTCCAAGATGACCTTTCTTATCGAGAATACCCCGTTCGTATTCTTGATTCCACAGAGCGTGTCACTCGTCGTCAGAAGATTAGATTTCTTAAAGTGCAATGGTCACACCACTCTGAAAGAGAAGCTACGTGGGAAAGAGAAGACCGTCTCAGTGTCGAGTACCCCTCCTTCCTCCCGCAGACTCCTGAATCTCGGGACGAGATTCTGTTGAGTGGGGGCGAGTTGTCAGAACCCTTTGTTAGGTAATGTGCTAGGATCAAAGTAACCTTGCATCATGTCAAATTTTCAAAGGAAATTCAATTTCAAAATCAAAATGGGAGAAGGAACCCCCCCCCCCCAGATGAATTAATTCAAAAGGCCAGATAAAAATCTTCTCCAAAAATTCATGTTAGATTTTTGAAAAGTCTTATAAATGAGTAAGATCACATATCAAGTGATGTGGGACCCATCCCATGCTCATAGATTTTTCAAATATTCAAACAGTGCCTTGGATTTAAAGAAATACCCCTATTTGATTTAAAATTCAAATCATTTGAATTTTAAAAATGTTGAAACTTTATAAGCGGCTAGTCTATATTATTATAAAGCCATATAAAAAATTTCAGCATTTAATAAAATGCCTAGCTATTTATTTTAGCACAGCAAAACAAATAGCAGAAAGAAAAACAGAGAGGAAATTAGAAAAGGGGAAAAGAGCCCACCTACCTGGGCCTCTCGGCCCAACTTACCGTTTCGGCAGCCCGAGCCCACCTGGCTCCTTGTCGTCTTCCAGCACGACGGCAAGCAGCTCGGTGGCTGCATGCCACGGCCGCCCCGCCACCTGCTTGCCTGGCGCCTCCCGCGCCTTCTAGCCACGTCCGGGAGACGCCTCTCCGCCGCCCCAGTCCATTCCCCATCTCCACGAACTCCCTCCCCGTCTCCCTCGCCCGATTTCGTCATCGTCCGAGGACTCGCCGGAACTCGCCATCGTGGAAGACGCGGCCAACGTGTGCTAGGGACCAGGAGAGCTTGTCCATCAGCTTCGCCACCGTCGACTACGTCTCCCTGCAAGGAATCAAGATCCCGGAGCCCTCCTAGTCGTCGGAATCGTTACCGAGAGCTCACCGGATCCGCTGCTCGTCGTCGTTCAATACTCCATCCACGTTCCCTCACAGGCTCCGTCGACTACTTCGTCGAGTTCCCTGTAGCCTGGTGAGCGTTTCCCCTCAAGCCACGGCTTCCTTCTCCTCCTCTAGCTCGAGCTACCATGGTCGCCGGAGTACCGAGCCGCCACGGTCGTCGTCGGCGTTCTTCTGCTAAGCAATCGTCCTCGCCGTCTTGTCCTTCACTTCCGCCGTGGTCTTCTGCTTCGAACGCGCCCAACGTTGGCCTCAATGGTGCTCTACTGTGAGTTTCACCCCGAGCCCGTGCCACGGCCGCCGCGGAAGGTCGTCGCCGTCGTCGATTTGGTCACCCCCAAGGTTAACCGCGTGCACCAGGTGACGCGCGAATGCTTGGGCTGCATTCCTGTGGTCTCGGCGCAGAGAATAGAGACCAGAAGAGGGAGAACGCAGAGTGCCGCCGCGGTCTGGTCGCCGGCGTTTAGCCGCCGGCGGGTTAGCCCAAACCCCCCCCTCCCCGTTAATCCACCTCCTAACCCACCCCTGGGTCACTGACCAGTGGGCCCAGTGGCTTAATTAAGCCACTGGATTGAATTAACCAGCGGATTTAATCACCAGACACTGACACCCTGGACCCACATGTCAGCCCCCCCCCCCTGACGCCAGCTTGACGTCAGTCTGACGCAATAAATCGATTTAATGAATTTCCAGAAAATCAAATTGAATTAAAGAATTCCAGAAATTCCAGAAAATTCCCCAAACTTTGGAAATTCATAGAAAATTCATATTAACTCCAAATTGGACAAATAATATATGAAAAATGATCAGCAGAAAATTATCTTTCCAAATATGCAACTTTCAACTATGTTTGAGTTGATTTTAAAATGGGACCAGTAGCATATGTCATTTGGTTTATTTTAAATTAATTCAAATTCAAATCAAATGCTTTTGCAACTTGGACCATGGATTTATGCTACATTTCAACCACACTTCAGAGGCATATCATACACAATTCCAAAAGGTTCAAAATGATCAAACAATGTCACATGCAACTTGGCTAAGTTGAATTCAAATGTGGAGTTTGAATTTGCACTTCAATTTGCAATATACTCCATTTAAATGGAATTGCTTCACACATCAAAGCATATACATCAAGATTCAAACTTCCATCATGTGTTTGTGCATCGTATTTACTTTGCTACTTTGCTTGTTGTTTGTCGAGTAGAGGTGGAAGCGGAGCAGGAGGCTTCCCCCTTCGTTGATGACCCAGAACCCGAACCTCGTCAGCAAGGCAAGCAAACCCTCATTGATCATGTCGATAAAATCCCACTTCCCTCTCATGTCTAGCTTATGTATTGTATAGGATGATTACCATGCTACGTTTCTACCGCATAGATGAACCCATCCCTTTGCATGACCTATCATTTGTCACAGTAGTAGGCAAAACCACAATCCTAGCAAATGTAGGAGAGTATTGATATCATGTGGCCCCTGCAATTGTTACTACTTATTGCATGCTTAGAGTTATAACATGATGATACTGTTATGTGAGTCGGGATGGTAGTGATCATGATGATGATGGTAGAAAAGTGTTGGTGAATCTACCTAATACAAGGTGAACGATGAGAGGCTGTGTAGGAGTACACGGTGGGTTGTCTCGTTGAACACCGCCCTAAGTCCGAGTTCTTGTGTGGTGATCCAAGATGAAGAGTACAACCACAAATTGGGCTCACTGACCCCTCTCAGCTTACTAACTCATCCCTTTCGATGTCCAGATGTCGCAATAGTTCGGAGTTCTGGTAGGCTTGTGGCCTGGATGCTAAGTGAGAGAACGGCTCATCCGAGACCGGCTTATGCATCACGCACACATCACTTGGGTCCACTTCGGTAAATCGGCCTGGTTCACGATAGTGGTAACCAACCCAAGTAGGCGGCTTTCTCGGACTAGATCGGCTATGAGGTAACAGTTGTGGTGAGCATCCTCGCTAGCACCCCTTGAATGGTGTCGAGATCAAAGGCGGTAAATGATGATCATGTGTGTGTAGCGGTACACCCCTGCAGGGTTAACAAAACTATTCGAATAGCCGCGTCCGCGGTTATGGACTGCTTGGAAAGCTTAGCTTGATTATTAGACAACTTGAACTGGATACTTCTAAAACACACCAAGATAAGTGTGAGTGCTATGGCATGCTTTCTCGTGGGGAAGTCGAGGAAGGCACCATAGTGGTGTATTTGGTTGGAGAAAGTAGTGGACTCGTGTATGCTTCTTACCTCAAAGTCTGGTACTCATAGTTCAGGATTAGCCAAGTAAAAGCTGGCACTTCTGCAAGTGAAACCCCACCTACCTTTACCTTGATACATATGCATGAGTAGTATAGCTCCTAGGTAAGTCTTGCTGAGTACGACTTTGTACTCACGTTTGCTTAATCTATGTTTTAGATGAAACCACTGACCCCGAAGGTGGCTTCTTCATCGAGCTGGACGATTGAAGATCAAGCTAGTCTAGTCCCAGTCAGACGACTGGTTCCCTCCTGGAGGGCTTGTGTTTAAATAAGGCTTCTTAAGCCATTTGTTAAACTTGTCTGTACTCAGACATAATTTGCTTCCGCTTGTGTTCTAATGTTGGATCACATGTTTGTGATCTCTGTTTGCACTCTATAAGAGTTATCAATAAAATTGTACACTTTGTAGAGAATTGCAATGGTACCTGCTGTTCATACAAGGCATGTGTGCTGCGTGTATGTTTATAACATGCATGTCTTTGTATGGGTTTCGAGACCTTAGTTGTGTTCTGGCTGGCGGTCTTTCATACACCAAGTGGCCCTTAGATGTGCGCAGCTTGGGGCATCGCGATGCGATTGCTCGAGACTCCGTCTCGTGCACACTTTGTGGTATGATCGAGCCCTCCCTAGACCCCGACTAAGTGATCGGGCTGGAGTAAGTCTATGTAAGAGTTATGAGATAGTCGATAGTATGGTTGAGGCGACTTGTCTTTGAATATGGGAGTTCACCACCCATATCATTAGACTTGTGTGCGGACGATGAGGACCCATCTCAGTTGATCATCCGGCCTGGATGGGATGCCCCTCACGTACGATGCTTTCCGAGAACGTTTTGTGCTTGGCCTTGTCTGCTTAGACAAGTGGGTACGGTTCTCGGCTCTCCATATGACTATGTCTTAACTGGACTTGCATACGCTAACCCCGGGTCCCGACAGGCCCGGCGGTGTTCGAAATTGGAAGGGGGTCTGCGCTAGCTAGACGTTGGGCTGAGGGACGACGACTTGTACTCGTGGTATCGCGTTTGGGATCGAGTCTCCTTTGGCTCCGTCTATCTAATGAGTCGGTTGATTGGGGATGCTAAAAAGTGCCCGGGGTGTTATGCCAGGTCGTAATCGACTTGCATGCCTTTTCAGGGGCACCATTGATAGGTGTAGCACTTGCAGGCCGATGCGGGTTGCTTCGTCCCGTAGCCGGGTTGCCTCCTCCTCGATGCGCTATCGTGCGTCCACCAGGGTTTGGTTCTCCCTGCCGATTTCCTTTTGTAACCGGGTGATCTCCTCCCGGTACTTTGCTATTCCTTCGTTCAGGGCGGCATGATTTTTGGGTGTGATCTCGGTGGTCAGGAGCGTGTTCATCGCATTGAGTGTCTATGTGTATGTCTCCAAACAATTAGGAGTCCGACCTCCGGCTCCCCCGTTAGCCGATGTTCCAATGATGTCTTGATTGGCATTGGTTCCATCACCTGTTGTTGCTCGGGCTGCCTCTCCTTTAGCCTGGGTCCACTGTTAGGCTGCTCCCCATTGAGGGAGTTGGCCATGTATATGGTCTGGTGTCGGGGCGAGACGGGGGGAACGTAATATTCACCTTCACTTAGATCTTCTCCAAGTCGATCCTCTTTGAGGGGGCGGATTGACCCAGAGTCTGTGTGGTTGTCGTCGCTCGGATATGACCCGGCATCTGAATGTTCCGGATCATCTTCTTCACTGAGCATTTCAGCAGGGGTGTCCGGCTCTTCCATGGCAGTGTCGACAAACCCGACGAAAACGCGGGTGGATCGGCTGGCGTGCGCGGTCGGGACGTATGGGTTTGGTTTCGGCTTCGATTCATCGGTCCAGCCAATGAAGAGGTCCATAGATCCGATGGGGACCCGGTAGCCTGACTCGATGGAGTCGGCTTTGGGGCCCCACGCTGCAGTGTCGATGTAGAGCTTGACGCGCCGACTTGGAGTCATCCGACCGACGGCGATTCTTTCCATGCCGAGTAGAGCTCCCTCCTGGAGCTCAACACCCTTGCGCGTAGGCCCCACGGTGGGCTCCAACTGTCGTGGGAAAATCACGCCAAATGTCCTTGTAGAGAACTTGATTGCGGGGACTTTGCTACGAGTCTGCGCGAGGAGGGAAAGTCGATCGGCAGATAGTCGGAACGATCATCGGGACAAGAGAGACACATGAATACCCAGGTTCGTCCCCTCGATGAGGTAAAGACCTATTTCCTTCCTTTCTTGTATTATAAGTGGGAGATCTTGATTACAAGGGCGTTGAAGTCGCTGGTGTCTCAAGAACTAGACTAGATTGATTCGTCCTCAGGACGTCCCAAGGCCCCGGCTTATATACACACCGAGTCCTAGTGTTTTACAATGAGATCAACTATCAAATGAGGTGGAGTCCTATTATGTCTCTTTGATGACTTGTCTTGTTCTTCAAGGTATATTGGACTCCTTCCTTCTGGCGTCGGTCTTCATCTTGTAAGTCGGTCGGCTCGTAGGACGAACCTTTCTCCTGGGCCTTCTTGTCAACGAGTCGGCCCAGAAACCGACTCTATCTTCATCTTGATTATGGAGGCCTTCTTGATAATACTTTCGCGTCTGTAAATCATCCCCCGACAATGTCCTCGAGTGGTCCTTTGAGCGAGAGTAGAATCTTGGGTCTAGCTCAACCCCGTCATGGATAAAATAGTCTTGGATGCTTTTGGCGAATTCGCCTGGCCTTCCGACATGATCGAAGTACTTTTTGTCATGGCGAGTGGTCGGGTTGATGACAAGAGTCGCCGCCACGACGGGTTCTTTGTCGAGTGAAATCTCGATGTTGAATTCCGATTCCTCGGCTGGTGTCGGCCTTGATCTTGCGGGTGCTGGCTGAGCTTGTTTCGTAGATCGTCTGTTTCTTTGTCGCTGGATGTGGCCTTGATAGCCGATGAAGGCTTGAGCTTGACCCGTGCGTGGACCGAGTGCGCCAGATCGCGAGATCAGAAAGCTTGCGGCGAATTTGAAGTTTCCGAGTGGGTCGGTTCTTGCTTGGATCGTTGCTGAAGTCGCCGAATTGCCGGTTGCTGATGACGGGACCGCGGAGATCATGATTCCATCCTGCGTCTTCCCCACGGTCGGCGCAAATTATGAGGACCAGCCTCGGAAAACCCATGGTTAGGAACCCTAGGTTTTGATCGTAGAAAAAGGAGTGCAGGTTGGCGATGCTCGCCGGCTAACAGGAGGCAGGGATTACCCATGTTCAGGGCCCTCGATTTGCAAAACCCCTACTTCCTGCTCGATGTATTATGTGGTGGAGGAGATTACAATGGAGGTCTCGGCGAGATTGCTCTTGCCGAGGGTGGAGCTATGCGGGATTGGATGTCCTAGACGTCTCACGAGGATCAGCCTCGGCAAATCCCATGGTCAGGGACCCTGGGTTAGATCGTAGAGAAGGAACAGGTTGGCGATACTCGTCGGCTAACAGAAGAAGCACTTCCTGCTCAATTGTATTATGCGAGGGGGCGATTACAGTGGAAATCTAGGCGAGTTCGCACAAGACCAGAGGTGTTAATTGTAGATTGGATGTCGTGAGACGTCCCCCCTCCCAGACTTTATATACTAGGCTGGGTCTCGGGGAGTCCGTCTCAGGTTACAGGGAAGATTGCCTAATTCTAGCCTTGCCTTAAATGCCAAGTCTTGACTTCCATATTGATCGCAGACTCCTACGTCGGTGCTCAGAGCAGACCAGTCGTGGGCCAATCGTGGGTCTGTTGAAGCTTCCAGAAGGCCTCTTGTCTTCGTATGCACTAGGTATCCTCACACGCAGAAGTCGTGGGGTCACCCCCTCGTCGGTAGCCCCCGAGTGCCTGGTGGACTCGAAGAGTCGCGCAGAGACTCGATTTCATCCTCGTTTTCTTTGATATGCGCAGCGCGGCTGCGGGTCGTTGGCAGCTTTAGCCATGACAAATGTTAATTTCGAGGGATGCTAAGCTGAAAGGGCCCAAGGTAGTCGTCTGGTCGAGCCTTGGTGAATTGCGCTAGTGGAAAATACCTCAATATCCCAATCAAGCCCGTGTCCCTCAACATGAACTTGGAAACGACCGGTGTCTAGCAAAGTTCATGCCGCTGCAGGTCTTACGGGATCAATGTTGTCGGTCCCAGTAAATAGCCTTAACGTGTCCGTTATCGGCTCATCTCTCTATCATGCGAATGCATGGAAAACATCGGGAATGAAGTCGCTTTGTGGCAAGTCCCGTCCCGGCCTTCTACGGAGCGGGGTCCTACCTACACGCTAAGCTTGCGTGGCATCTGGGTACAGAAAGTCGCAACCCAGGCATCATTTTTTTATAGAGGCACGGAGCCCAGTTAGAGATGCACCCACTTGGAATAAATGATCAAGCGAGCTATTAGTAGTCAATCGCGGAGCTTTTGCGAGCTCAGTAGAGGAAAATAAGAAAGGACCCCACTCGGAAAGTCGTCGAGTGAGCGAGTAGATTAAATTTCCGAATACTAGTTGAGTCTTTGCGAGTAGTGATACGGTGAGGATAGTTCTCTCACTCCTCGTTGGTTACCCCCAAGTGGAAGGTGAGATGTAGCGTAGCAGCAAATTTCCCTCAGTGAAGGTACCAAGGTTTTTCTCCAATAGGACTCATAGAAATACAAGAAGGTGACAACGACGCCAGAAATTACTTCGGCCTAACGGCGCCAGGAATTGGGCGGTTGTCGTGACCTGCACATAGAAACAAATAACATTGCTCCCAACGAGTACAGAGGAGTTGTAAATTCCTCCGGCCTTGCTATTTACAAAGGATCAACGCAAGAGATAATAGTGCAACTGAAAGTAAGAACTAAAAGTAAATTGAAGGTGTAAACAATGGTGTGAATATGGACCGGGGTCCCATGATGTTCACTAGTGATGTCTCTCTCCCAAAAGACGATAAGAGTGCTAGCGAGGTAAACAAAGCACAGCTGGGCATTTGAAAGGATTATCAACGCAACGCAATGCTAACTATGCTACAAAAGAAAGGAAGAGGCTCAAAAGACATGGGTAGTACGCCAAGGTAAGTAGACACAAATCCATCTGCATCTACTACGAATCATCCACCTTGATATATCTATCCAGAACATCTCGCAGGTATTAAGTTGTGAATCCCACCCAAACTGTAAACTCAAAGCAACAGACAACTGCATTAAAAGAACTATGCATAAAGTAAACAATCCTTGCACCCGCAGGTACAAGCACCATTGTTTTATCCCTGGTGGAAACAGCACATCCCCTAGTCTCATGTTTCTATCACTCAAGCTAGACATCAAGGGGCTGAACCCACAATCAAGCATAACGCTCCCTCTTGGGGTTGCAACAAATCACTTGTCCAATGTAAAATACGGCAACGGAGAACATGCAAGAATTTACTAAAGAACACAAATATAAAAGAGAACCAAATATATTACTCATCACAATCTGAACATAATCTCATAATCCATCAGATCCCAGCAAACTCAGCATAGCAACACAGAAAATTACAAAAGTGCCTCGATCATGTGAGGCAGCTCACGAGGTCTCGAAAGTGAAAGCACAAAGAGGGGAGGAGTACATCACATAACTACTGGTCACGGACCCATGGTCCAAGGGGGACTACTCATGGCACATCCGGGAGGCGTCCATGGCGATGGATGGTCTCCCGGAGGGGATTCCTCCTTCCGGCAGGGTGCCGGGGAAGCTTCTCCTGGTAGCCCCGAACTTGAAACGGCGGCGGCGGCAGAACAGAGAGGAGAACAGGAATAACAGATCGATATTAGGGGTTTCCGTCACGGGGGGGGGGGGGGGTAAATATAGGCCAAAGGGGGCACCGAGAGGGGCGACAGGGCAGCCAGGAGGCCTCCTAGCGCGGCCTAGGGTGGGGCCGCGCCAGGGACCCTCCTGGGGCCCTGGTGGGTTGATACGTCTCAAACGTATCTAGTTTTCCAAACACTTTTGCTATTGTTTTGGCTTCATTCTTGCATGATTTGAACGAAACTAACTCGGACTGACGTTATTTTCATCAGAGCTACCAGTGCTATTTTCTTTTGTGCAGGTTTCTAGATATTTAGGTACGCTGGAAAAATCCCAAAAAAATATAAAAAATCAGCGTTCCGGAAGCTTCCGCAAGTCCAAAGGGGGGCCACATTGCAGCCAGGGGGCAGCCAAGAGGGAGCCTGGCGCGGCCCAGCCCCTGGCCGCGCCACCTACCCTCCTGGCCTGGTCCCACGTCCCCGGGTGCCCTACTTTGGCCCTATTTATTCTCCCGACGCAAATATCCCAGAAGAGAAGTCGCTTTTCCAATCTACGTCGCGGATCCGCCGCAACCCTCTGTTCTTCTCCGGGAGAGCTAATCTGGAGGGTGCTTTGGCCTCCGGTGAGGGGAAATCATCGCCATCGTCATCATCATCGCCTCTCCATCACCCCTCCATGAATTCCTCTCTCATGTGTGAGTAATTCCCTGCTGAAGGCAAAGGGGATGGTAGGGATTGGATGAGTTAGATCATGTAATAGTTCAATCAGATTGTTGGGGGCATGTTGCCTATCATTACTTGGTGTTTATCATCTCTGTTACAACTTGTTGCTCTTAATGCTTGTCACTTTGGGCCCGAGTGCCATGATTTCAGATCTGATCACCCTTTTGTTTCTTGAGTTTGTGGTGTTCTTGATCCTATCTATGAGTTGTATGCACCTATTATAGTCCGGAACCGGCGATCCCAATGGTGACAGCTTGGGACACCAAAGGGGATGGACTATAATTTGAGGATTCCGTGTATCCATGAAGTGTTAATGCTTTGTTCTGGTGCTCTTTGACAGACGTACCTTAATCTCCCTAAGTTCCTTTTTGCCCTGTTTGTAGCGGGAGGGTAGGACAAAAGATGTTGTGCAAAGTTCTTATTGCAAGCATGTACAACTACCCTGGGATACACGCCGGATGTTTGATATTTTCCTAGATGATCCTTTCTTTTCTGTGAGCCTTGCCCGTGTTAGAATCTATTACATGTTCGTTCTCATCCAAGCAGCGCCCAACCATCCATCTCCCTAGCCTACAGTGTTTTCTTTCCTGCTGGTTACTAGTTGTTTACTTTTGCTGTTTTACTTTTGTTGTTTCACCACCACCATCACCACTATTATCACCACCACTACTACCACCGTATCACAGTTTCTACTAATACGTTTGTGCAAGCAAGTGTTTATTTCAGGTGCGGTTGATTTGACAACTCAATTGTCAAAGCCTGTACGTATACGTTTGCGAAGACTATATCGATCCCCTACAGTTGAGGGTTATCAAGTATTGTTTGCTAGCGCCGTTTCCAGGGACCATAGCTTTATTTACAGGTCTACTTGAAGTATCCTACCTGCTGCACGCTATCCACTATGGGTAAGAAAGGTGACCCCAAGGTTCCGATCTTACCATCCCGTACGAGAAGAGGTACTACTCTTAGCACTAGTGCTAAACTTGATTCACCTCCAGTTATGAGTCAGTTTGATTCACCTCAGTTACATGCTACTTCTGCTGAGTCTGGAAATATGTCAGATACTTTTGATGATGCTTCTACTACCTTTGAGACTACAGGTTCACTTGGTTCTTTTATTGAAGAACAGAATGTTGCTGCTGCCCGATTCTCGGGTGTTGAAATTCCTGTTACCTAAACACCTATTGGAAAAACTCATAACTTTGTTGGCCTTAAGGAGAAACTCCTTGAGGATGATTATATTACGCTTGATGATGATTTTTGCAGGGAGCTTAATGAATGTCCTGATTCTGACCCTGCTACTATAAAGAAGTTGCTAGCAAAGCATTCCCTTAAGAACAAGTTTACTCCTGATCCTACTTTTTCTATGTCTCCTATATGCATCACTGATCCTGATTATGATTCCTCTGTTGATCTTTCATTTATATCCACATTTGAAGTTGATCCCTTTTATGGCAGAGAAAATGGTGATGCTATCTGGCACCTGACCAAACTCACTGAGATGGGTGGCTTGTTTACTACTGATGAAAAGATCCGGAACTTTTATGTGACCAAGCTTCTTCCTTTTTCCTTGAAAGGAGATGCTAGAGCATGGTATGATGAACTACCATGTGGTTCCATTCAAAGTCCTCAAGATATGGCTATATCTTTCGTTGATAAGTATTTTCCTGCTCATATGCAACATACTGCTTTGCAAAGAATTTATAACTTTAAACAGTTGCAGGATGAGCATCTCCCTAAAGCTTGGGGGAGATTTTGCAGTTTGCTGAAGGCTAGACCGGGACATGAGATCCCTAAGAATGAATTACTTGATATATTTTATGCTGGTCTAACCGATGGGTCTAAATCTTATCTAGATAGTTGTGCTGGTAGTGTTTTCAGGCAAAGAACACCGGACGATGCGAAAGAATTGATGGGCAAGATTGCCAAAAACCATGAAGATTGGTCCGTGCCTGAACCACCTCCACCACCAAAGAAGAGGGGCATGCTTGTCCTAAGCCCCAAGGATATGAAAGAATCAAAGAAGTCTATAAAAGAGAAAGGAATTAAAGCTAAAGACGTGAAGAATCTACCCCCAATTGAGAAGCTATGTGAGCCTACCACTCACCCACCTATGGTAGAGGTACACTCTCTTTTAGATTTCAATTCAAGTGACATCCCTAAAGGTAAACCTCCTGACCAATGTTTAGATGAGCTTGATAATTTTATTATGAAGCAGAGTCAGTTCAGTGAGAAGATACAAGGTCAGTTGCATGATAATACTCTTGCTATCAAAAGTTTGCTTGATGTTCTAGGTAGAATAGTTAATGATGTTAAATACCTTGTGAAGCATTTTCATATGGTTCAAACTCAGCTTGAACAAATTTCTAATGTGCAAAAAGATTTGCTTGATAATAATGCCAAACAGGACAATTTACAGGCTTATGGTATAAAGACCCGGGGTGGAACACACACCCAGGACCCTCTCTATCCAGAAGGGCATCCAAAGAGAATCGAGCAAGATTCTCAAGTGCAGGAAGAAGAAATTGTTAGCTCTCCAAAGAAGAAGAGGAAGAAGAAGAAGAAGAAGAAGAAGAAACAAAAGGAAGCTGACAATTCCAATGATCCTATAGAAGAAGAAGAAGAAGAAGAAGAACAAGCTGTTGATCCAAACATCATATCTACCTCCGATGCTGAGACAGAAGACGGTGCTGAACCTGAAAAAGATGCTGAAAAGAATGATCCACCCGAGGTTCGTGAAGAAGAAGCACCCGATAAGCGCAAGAAGTATAATAGAGAAGACTTTCTTGCAAGGAGACATGGGAAGGAAAGAGAACCATGGGTATAGAAACCCATGCCTTTCCCAAGCAAGTCCGTCAAAACCAAAGAAGAAGAGCACTACAACAAGTTTTGTGAGTGGATGAAACCTCTTTTTCTTCAAATCCCTTTGACTGATGCTATTAAGTTACCTCCTTACTCTAAATATATGAAAGATATTGTTACTAATAAAAGAAAAGTCCCTAATGAGGCAATATCTACTATGCTTGCTAACTACTCTTTCAGTGGCAAGATTCCTGAGAAGCTCGGTGACCCAGGTATACCCACCATTCCTTGCTCCATAAAAAATAATTATGTTAGAACTGCTTTATGTGATCTTGGTGCAGGAGTGAGTGTTATGCCCTTTTCTCTCTACAAAAGACTTTGTTTAGAGAAATTAATTCCTACAGATATCTCTCTCCAGATGGCCGACAAGTCCACGGCCGTCCCGATCGGTATTTGTGAGGATGTTCCTGTTGAAGTTGCCAATTGCTTAATACTTACTGATGTTGTTGTGCTTGACATGCCCGAGGATGGGAGCATGTCCATTATCCTTGGTAGACCTTTTCTTAACACCGCAGGTTCTGTTATTGATTGCAATAAAGGGAAGGTTACCTTCAACGTGAATGACAAAGAACACACGGTGTATTTTCCGAAGAAGACCGACAAAAGGCATGGCCTTAAATCCATTGAGAATATCGAGACCGTGAAGATTGGAGAATGGGATTGTCCACTACATGTATACCATAAATACAAGACAATTATGGTGGGGACAATGTCCATTAAAGTGAGAGTGCAATGATCAGTTCATAAGAGGAGAGACTTTATGCGTTATATACCACAGGTTTGTTGGTAAGACTTGATCAACCTTGCTAACTAGCATGTTTTATATAGGTAAAAAGTTGAGCTTGTTATGTTTTCATTTCCTTTAGCTTTTATTCTCCTTACTGTACCTAAGTTCCCTTATTTAAAGCTTCACTTGTTCTAACTTTTGTCTCAAGTTCACGAAAGTTTTTGCAGCTTTTTGAACTTTGAAAATTTCTCTACAGTGAAGTTGCCTAGAAAATTCCAGAAAAATCAAAATCAAAATTTACAGGTAAAAAGCCATCAGGAGGCACCTGAGGCTGACCAGGGGGGTCCACCCTTTGCCCAGGAGGTCAGGTGGCGCGGCCCAGCTCCTGGCCGCGCCACCCACCCTCCTGGGTCCCACAGGCACCCCCTGGTGGCCTCTCTTCCCTCACTCTCTCTCCTTCCTCCCAAACACTCGTGTTCTTGCTCTGGTTCTGCGGTTCTTGCTGTTCTTGAGCACAGAACCTTGATCTCCTTCTACAACCACTCATTTGAGCTGAAATTTGGAACAAATACTCTCTGGTATGTGACTCCCTCACCCCTCCAACTAGTTTTTTAGTTGGTGGCTTTATTAGTGAGTATTTAGTGGTTCTTGGTGCTGTTTAGTTGAGCTTAAATGTTTGTGTAGAAAATTAATTTTCAAGTTTTGTTGCTAGTTTGAGCCTTGGTAAAGTAAGTAGAATGTTTTTCCCGAACTAGCTTTGCTTAAATCTTCGTTTTTGTGAATTGTTAAAAATTTCAGAAATGGAGAGGCTAGGAAAGTGGCTTGGGAAGAAGAAACCCGAGCGCTCTAGCCGTGTTACGCGTTCCGCAGCTTCACCTTCGACCACGAGGGTGAGCTACAATGAAGATATTGTACCCATAGAGATGTTGGACGCATCACCCAAGAAAGCCATGGCATTTCCATGCGAAGATTTCATGGAGCATGCCGGCATACAAGAAGAGTTCTATGCTCTGTGTGCCAATGCAGGTTTGACACGACTTGTTACGAGCCGTGTACCACAGTACGAGACACTCACCGCTATTTTTGTTAATAGTTTCAGGTTTTATTCTGACAATGATATTGCGGTGTTTTGACTTTATGAAAGATTGCTGACCATGCCTATGAGTATATTTTGTGAAGCTTTAGGTTTGACAGGCTTGGTCGAGAAGAAGAAGAGGAAAAATGTCCAAACTGTTGCACTCAACACCCTCCTCGACTCGTTCTGTAACACTGAAGTGAGGCCATCCAACCGTCAGAAGATTTCCAACATTATGTTCCCTCACCTCCGGTATTTCGCCTATTATATTGCTAGAGGAGTGTTGGCTCGAGACAACGCGAGAAGAACTTCTACGCCTGATACTGCTATCATGGCGAATGCCCTCTCAGGGAAGCACGAGTATCATGTGGGTTCGCTTATTGCGAAACGCCTTGCTACTAATAGTAACAAGGGGGGCCTCTTTGGTGGCGTCTATGCCACACTTCTTTTGTAGTTTCTCCAAGGAGAACCGGGCCCAGATGATGCAATCTTTCCTTTTGTTAGCCCTTACTTGGCTGCCATGAAGAGGCATTTCTTTGTTACTAAGACCTCTGACTGCTATACACTTGATTATATTTTGCGGTTTAAAGACGGTGTGGCACGCACTGTCCGTCTACCTGCACCACTTGTGTTTGATTTTTCTCGCAGGAACGATTTCGTTTTTCAGTGGACGAGTTTGATGAGATCACGGGGAGATAACAGTTTCACGGCCCCACGGAGGGGGTCAAGCCAGATGAGGAGGAGCTCGTCGTGTATCCGCCCGTTCAGGAGGAAAACGTGGTATATCCACCAGTTCAGCAGGAGACCGTCACCCCCTGGGGTGAAGGGTCTTCCTCTGGATGGGGGGCGAGACCTTCTTCTTCCACGTGGGAGGAGCCCAGGGCTTCGGTGTACGCACCGGAGAACGCATACGACCCATGGACATACCAGTACTACCCTGGAGCAGGAGGCTCCTCGGGACCGCAGTAGATGAGCCCAACTTAGGCCAAAAGCCTAAGCTCGGGGGAGTATGTGCTCTCCTCCCCTTTCCATTGTATCTACCGTTGGTTCACTTTTATCTTTTTGAAGTTTTTTCATGTTCTTCTTTGTTCTTTTAGTTTGCAAAAACCCAAAAAGATTTCTCCTTTCTTTTGCTTTCGTTAAACCTTTAAAAAACCAAAAAATGTTTCCTTTGCTCTTTAGTTTTCTTTGTTTCAGAGTTCAGCTCGAGTCCATGATGATTATAATTTCCTACGTTCGATCGTGCAAGTGACAAGGCAGTAATGACGAAGATCAACGGAAGGGATGCAACAAGGAAAGCCGGTATGAACTCTTTTTGTTTCTACTTTTGAAATTCTGCTTGTGCTTCCACAATCACCTTTCTAAACCCAGTTGTTCCATTTGAGTCCACCATACCTACCTATATGTGGTATTTACTGGCCACTCCTAACTTAGACTTTCTTGTGCCATCTCGAAATTTATTCAAAAGCTTCCCTTTTGCAACAGTACAAGCTCATGGTGCGATGAGGGAAAATCAGTATCTACCATGCCAAAAATATTTTGACGGAAGTTTTAACTAGTCAATAAAAAAATGAGAGTTATACCTCCCCCATACTTGATGATGGAATGAAATGGACCAAATGCTGCTTATGATAGATGGAACGATACCCTCCTTCCATCCTTGAGGCAAAATAAAAGGTTCCGTAGACCATCAAAGGATTTATGGATAAGGGAACATGTGTAAGCTAAAGGCATTAATATGGTTGGCATGGTAGATATTGAGAGACCTTTACCGTTCACCGTTGACTGGAAAGTTGCACTTCTCAAAAGAGTTTTATCTCTGTTTTCAAAACCAAGAGCTCTGGCACATGTTTAGTCTTTGCTTCCTTTCACGGGTTTTCAACCTTGCCATCAAAAGCCACGGTTTGAGAGTCTCCACCTTCCTTTCTCCAAAGCACCAACTATGAGAGCATAATTGTCATTCTTAGTGTATCATGCATTGTCCCAGAGTATCACATTGTCTTCTGCATGCTTGTGATGTTTCTTTATTTGAGTTCTGAGTTCTAGTCTCCTTTAAAACTCCAGAGGAGTTTCTGCATTTATGTTTTGCTTCACTCATGGAGGCTAGCAAGATACCACTCTGATATGTTCATGCGATGTGCATTGTGATCTTAAATTTATTCTCAACAACATATTGTTTACTTTTTGTTTGTTTGTGACTGATTGCATGAAATAAGGATTGCTTCGTGCATTGTCCTTGTAGCATGGTGTCAAAACTTGCTAAACTCTTTCGTAGTGCATGCTTATATAAATCTAATGAAGCAAAAGAGTTTGTCAAAGTGTTCTTTGTCGCATCCAGTTCGTTGAACTGAATTGCTTGAGGTCAAGCAATACCTAAACTTGGGGGAGTTGATACGTCTCAAACGTATCTACTTTTCCAAACACTTTGGCTATTATTTTGGTTTCATTCTTGCATGATTTGAACGAAACTAACCCGGACTGACGATGTTTTCAGCAGAGCTACCGGTGTTGTTTTCTTTTGTGCAGGTTTCCGGATATTTAGGTACGCTGGAAAAATCCCAAAAATTATATATAAAAAATCAGCGTTCCGGAAGCTTCCGCAAGTCCAAAGGGGGGCCACAGGGCAGCCAGGGGACAGCCAGGAGGGTGCCTGGCGCAGCCCAGCCCCTGGCCGCGCCACCTGCCCTCCTGGCCTGGTCCCACGTCCCCCGGTGCCCTACTTTCGCCCTATTTATTCCCTCGACGCAGAAACCCCAGAAGAGAAGTCGCTTTTCCAATCTACGTCGCGGAGCCGCCTCAACCCTCTGTTCTTCTTCAGGAGAGCTAATCTGGAGGCTGCTTTGGCCTCCGGTGAGGGGAAATCATCTCCATCGCCATCATCATCGCCTCTCCATCACCCCTCCATGACTTCTTCTCTCATGTGTGAGTAATTCCCTGCTGTAGGCAAAGGGGATGGTAGGGATTGGATGAGTTAGATCCTGTAATAGTTCAATCAGATTGCTGGGGGCATGTTGCCTATCATCTACTTGGTGTTTATCATCTCTGTTACAACTTGTTGCTCTTAATGCTTGTCACTTTGGTCCCGAGTGCCATGATTTCAGATCTGATCACCCTTTTGTTTCTCGATTTTGTGGTGTTCTTGATCCTATCTATGAGTTGTATGCACCTATTATAGTCCGGAACCGGCGATCCCAATGGTGACAGCTTGGGAAACCAAAGGGGATGGACTATAATTTGAGGATTCCGTGTATCCATGAAGTGTTAATTCTTTGTTCCGGTGCTCTTTGACAGGAGTACCTTAATCTCCCTAAGTTCCCTAGCGAGAGGGTAGGACAAAAGATGTTCTGCAAAGTTCTTATTGCAAGCACGTACAACTACCCTGGGATACACGCCTGATGTTTGATATTTGCCTAGATGATCCTTTCTTTTCTGTGAGCCTTGCCCGTGTTAGAATCTATTTCATGTTCGTTCTCATCCAAGCAGCGCCCAACCATCCATCTCCCTAGCCTACAGTGTTTTCTTTCCTGCTGGTTACTAGTGGTTTACTTTTGCTGTTTCACCACCACCATCACCACTATTATCACCACCACTACTACCACCTTATCATAGTTGATACTAATACCTTTGTGCAAGAAAGTGTTTATTTCAGGTGCGGTTGAATTGACAACTCAATTGTCAAAGCATGTACATATTCTTTGTGTCCCCAAGTGTCGGATCAATAAATTGGGTTATCTTGCCCGCGAAGACTATCTCGATCCCCTACAGTTCAGGGTTATCATGGGTCCACCCACTTCCTTCCTTGGTGATTCGGGAAGTTTCTGGGTCGCTGATTTTTTATATAATTTTTCCGGGATTTATTTGGCACTTTTAATGGACGGAAAACCTGAAATAGAAAAACAGCAGAAAATAGGAACTCGCAACTGGGTGCATTGAGTTAATAGGTTAGTCCAAATATGATCAAAAGTGTATGAAAGTTCAAGCAAAACATGGCAAAGTCACAAAAAATGCATGGAGCAAGCAGAAATTATAGATACGTTTAAGACGTATCAACATCCCCAAGCTTAATTCCTGCTCGTCCTCGATTAGGGAAATGATAACAAGCATAATTTCTGTGGTGACATGCCACACAACCATATAAGGACTTTTAAGGAAAGCAATCAAAGCATGCAATTCAATTCAAGTCTTAACAAGCAAGAGTCTATATTAGCATTGACACAAGCAACAAAAGAACAAAAGGTGCAAGAGCTCTCGCTGTCCGTGACTCGAATGTCTCCAAATGGTGTTTGTGTGCAAGAAAGGGGATAGGGAATACGAGATAAAAATAGGTTGTTGAGAACTAATCTCTACTAAAGTTTCACACTTGGTCTCCTTTGGATTCTTATCTGGACTCGTCCCCAGACCACTAGTCAGGTACAAGTCAAACTGATCCACTCCCTTTTGATATTTTGAGCAGTGATGCAATGGATGAGCGTGAGCAAGAAAGTTGACACCTAAAAGGCGAAACAGAAAGAAGGTGGAGGAGGAAGACAAAAAGGTGTGAAAGGCTCACATCAATGAGGACAACCATAGGCGAGAGAAGTGCATATGATAGATATGATGTGAGGAGTAGGGATTGCCATGCAACGGATGCACATGTGAGCTAAAAGCTCTCCAAGGGAACTAGTGGGGGTGCATCCAACTTGCTTGCTCATGAAGACCTAGAGCTCTTTTTAGGAGGCTCATCATTGGAATATACAAGCCAAGTTATATAGTGTGAAGGGTCACCACATAGCTATATGCATGTATGATGATCTCTATGGAGTACAAGGGATAGAGGATGAAGTACTAGTGTGGATCTCTCAAAAGGAATAGTAGTGTGCCCCTTCTCTCTTTTTATTTTTTATTTTTATCTTTTTTCTATTTTTTGTATTTTATTGGTGGCCTCAATGGCTCTTTCTATTTCTCTCATTTTTCCTCTTTGGGATCTTTTGATTTTGTCCTCTTTGGCATATTTTCCTCACTTTAGGGGCAACACTCTATATTTGACAATAATATAGGAGATCTTTCACACTTTACAAAGGTACTCACATAAAGAAGATGTAACTATCATGATGCGAATGTATGCCTCTGCCAGGGTAGCAGGATATGCAATGATACTAGCGCATCATGTAGCAAGTCCCAACTAGCATGCGGCTCATCGATCAAGCAAGTAGCATGTATGACATGAAGATCAAGTCATGAGAAGGTGGATGTTGCATGGAAATGTATCTCGGAAAGGCTATGGAAATGCCTTGTAGGTAGGTATGGTGGCTGTTTTGAGGAAGGATATAAGGAGGTTTATAATGACAGAGTGTATCGTGCGAAGGGTTTGGATGCACCGGCGAAGTATGCGCCAACTCTCGAGATGAGAAAGGGCAATGCATGGTACCGAAGAGGCTAGAAAAAGTATAGGTGGGTGGAAGTGTCAACTTTCGAATACTCACATTATTCTGATGAACTCATGCACTTATTATCGGTAACTCTCAATCTAATCAGGAGGTTCTCAAAGAGACAAGTACCCCGAGGAGGAGTGTATGGGGGTTTGGTTATCCTTGCGCATCCTCCACTCATGGTACGTGAGTGTACTCAAATATTCGAACCCTCCAGAAGTTGGTGATCCATCTAGTAGCTAGAGTTCTCAATAGGGGTTTTGGTTTTCGAAAATCACACGGATTGCCCAAAATACGACATATATCACTAATAGGGTCGAGCTCTTTACACCAAAAGTTCAAACATTACTCTAGTCAATACCTCAAAACTATTGCAACTTACTACTACAAAGAGAATAGCAACTTCAACTACCTACTTTCTAGTCAAGACACAAAACTCAGTGCAACAGGCAAACTCTCTAACAAGATATAAAATGCAACCTATAGAAAGTTCAACCTAAGACAAAACAAAAGCTCTAGAAGGAAACTAAAGCACAACAACTAAACAGGGCAGCAGCTAAGAAAAGAAAAAGAACAACCCACAGCTAAGAGAATAAGCATGCAAAGAAAGCAAAAACAAACCTAAGAAAAGTAAAGAGCGAGACGCTCTAAGCATAGCACATAACGCATGAAGTGATAAAAATATAGTGAAGCGAGGGACGAATTGATAATTGTTGATGAAGAAGGGGATGCACGGGGGCATCCCCAAGCTTAGACGCTTGAGTCTCCTTGAATATTTATTGGGGATGCATGGGCATCCCCAAGCTTGAGCGTTTACACTCCAGGATCTTCTTTCATCATCTTCCATCGCACACTTGAAAACTCCCTTCATACATAACTCATTGTAAACTGATTAGAGAGGTTAGTACCCTAATAAAATAATTTTACTCTACTACAAATAAAGATATTCTTCAAGAGATACTGTTTCTCAAGATTTCCAAAAGGTTTTTGCAAATAAAAAACAAGCTTAAGGTTTGCAAAAGTTACGAGAGACAAAACGTGGCAGAATCTGTAAAAAACAGAACAGCAGGTAGTAAAGAGTTTTTTAGGGGTACTTCTGCAACTCAAATAAAAAAACTCAGAACATACGAAAGTTCCGTGATTGTATATAGCACGCTGTGTAAAAAATTCAGCTCAAAACGATGAACTGGTAATTTTCTGTGATTTTTCCCGTCACGAGGACAGAATCTGCTTTCTGGGCAGC
This sequence comes from Bromus sterilis, assembly GCA_950022295.1. Lineage (NCBI taxonomy): Eukaryota > Viridiplantae > Streptophyta > Magnoliopsida > Poales > Poaceae > Bromus > Bromus sterilis. The sequence continues at coordinate 217,843,556 of OX465600.1, forward strand.
ATGTCACAACTTTCACTTCCCTTGTCATATGAGGCTATAATTGGCACAAAGCTTGATAAGTAAAGATACAATGATGTTGCTACAGTATTAAAAATCATCAATACCACAAAGAACAGAAGAAAAACAAAAAGGAAAACCTAAATTCGTTGCGGGCTGCCTCCCGAAAGCGCTTCTTTAAAGGCATTAGCTAGGCTTAAAGCAAAAGATCAAGTTGTATCAATGGATCCATCATCAAGATCATCAAAGGCTCTTCAATAGTACAACTAATCTTAAGAGGTTTCTCAAATAAAGGCCAAATAAAAATTCTTCTAGGGATAAAATCAAAAGGAGGAAAATCAATCGGAGTTTCAAAATTAAAGATAGGTATCTCCTCCAAAGTCTTCAATGTTTCAACTCTTTTGGCAATAGGTGTTTCAGCTTTAGCTCGAGGAACCTTAGGGACGTAAACGAATTTGGGTTCCTTTATTGTCGGAGTTTCATCCTTTTTGGTTTTTATTGAGGAAAAGGTAGTTCCTAGAGTTTCAATAACTTCTTCAATCTTCTCTATCCTAGAAGACTTCTCATCAAGGGATTTAATAGTCTCCAAAGTTTTGACAATTTTTTGCATGGAGCTATCTAGCCTATTCAAATTCCCTTGAATCTTACGATCCAACTCATTACTTTATCGATACTTGGCATCTCTAACTCTATTTTTTCATGTTTTCCCATAATGTGAGCTAGAGTAATGTCCTCCTTAATACTAGCAATGGGGAGACTTCCAACAAGATTTTCAATTATATTAAGGGCTTCCCAAACTGGAGCCTCTATAAAGTTCCCATTGATAGCAGTGTCTAAAACAAACCTATTCCAAGAAGTAATCCCAACATAAAAATTTCTAAGCAGGATAGTAGTGGATTGCTTCTTGGTGGCCCTCTTTTGAGAATCATTAATTCTATACCAAGCATCTTTCAGACTTTCACCACCTCTCTAAGTAAAGGTAAGTACTTCTGCCTCACCAAAGGCAAAAGGTCCAGCCATAGTGGTAACTACTAACAAGGTAACCGGTATTTTTGGTATTTTTGATAAGGGACACAAAAGTAAAGACTGAAAGGTAAACTAACAAGACTAAAAATCAAAGATAAAAGATAGTGCGCAACTCCCCTATCTTGTAGACTGGAGTCCCCGGCAACGGCGCCAGAAATTGGCTTGATACGGTGAGGATAGTTCTCTCACTTCTCGTTTGTTACCCCAAGTGGAAGGTGAGCTGTAGCGTAGCAGCAAATTTCCCTCGGTGAAGATACCAAGGTTTGTCTCCATTAGGACTCGCAGAAATACAAGAAGGTGACAACGACGCCAGAAATTACATCGGCCGAACGGCGCCAGGAATTGGACCGTTGTCGTGACCTGCACACAGAAACAAATAACTTTTCTCCCAACGAGTACAGAGGAGTTGTCAATTCCGGCCTTACTGTTTACAAAGGATCAACGCAAGAAATAATAGTGCAACTGAAAGTAAGAACTGAAAGTAAATTGAAGGTGTAAACAATGGTGTGAATATGGACAGGGTCCCGTGATGTTCACTTGTGATGTCTCTCTCCCAAAAGACGATAAAAGTGCTAGCGAGGTAAACAAATCACAGTTGTGCAATTGAAATAATTATAAACGCAACGCAATGCTAACTATGCTACAAAAGAAAGGAAGAGGCTCAAAAGAAATGGGAAGTACGCCAAGGTAAGTAGACCGAAATCCATATGCATCTACCACGAATCATCCACCTTGAGATATCTATCCAGAAAATCTCGTTGGTATTAAGTTGTGAATCCCACCCAAAGTGTAAACTCAAAGCAACAGACAACTACATTAAAAGAACTATGCGTAAAGTAAACAATCCTTGCACCCGCAGGTACAAACACCGTTGTTTTATCCCTGGTGGCAACAACACATCCCCTAGTCTCATGTTTCTGTCACTCAAGCTAGAAATCAAGGGGCTGAACCCACAATCAAGCATAACGCTCCCTCTTGGGGTTGCAACAAATCACTTGGCCAAAGTAAAATACGGCAACGGAGAACATGCAAGAATTTACTAAAGAAAACAAATATAAAAAAGAACCAAATATATTACTCATCACAATCTGAACATAATATCATAATCCATCAGATGCCAGCAAGCTCAGCATAGCAACACAGAAAATTACAAAAGTGCATCGATCATGTGAGGCAGCGCATGAGGTCTCGGAAGTGAAAGCACAAAGAGGGGAGGAGTACATCACATAGCTACTGGTCACAGACCCATGGTCCAAGGGGGACTACTCACGGCACATCCGGGAGGCGTCCATGGCGATGGATGGTCTCTCGGAGGGGATTCCTCCTTTCGGCAGGGTGTCGGGGCAGCTTCTCCTGGCAGCCCCGATCTTGAAACGGCGGCGGCGGAGGAACAAAGAGGAGAACAGGAATAGCAGATCGATATTAGGGGTTTCCGTCACGGTGGGTAAATATAGGCCAAAGGGGGCACGGAGAGGGGCCACAGGGCAGCCAGGAGGCCTCCTGTCGCGGCCTAGGGTGGGGCCGCGCCAGGGACCCTCCTGGGGCCCTGGTGGGTCCACCCCCTTCCTTCCTTGGTGATTCGGGAAGCTTCCGGGTCGCTGATTTTTTATATAATTTTTCTAGGATTTATTTGGCACTTTTAATGGCCGGAAAACCTGAAATACATAAACAACAGAAAACAAGAACTGGCAACTGGGTGCACTGAGTTAATAGGTTAGTCCAAATATGATAAAAAAGTGTATGAAAGTTCAAGCAAAACATGGAAAAGTCACACAAAACATGCATGGAGCAAGAAGAAATTATAGATACGTTTGGGACGTATCAAGTAGTCACTCGAATGCTTTGCTGTCTTCAAGGTGAGGGAGCACCCGAACTCTGAAATTGCACTGTCTCTGCTAGGGCGAGTGGTCACTCGAGTACAAGTTTGCCTTCTGGGTGAGGGAGCGCCCGAAACTCAGTAGATGTCGTGATTACTTATGAGTGGTAACTCGAGCACGTCATTTCCTTCTGGGTGAGGGAGCACACGAAACTCTATAGATTTTGAGCCTTGTTTTCAGCGAAGGCAAGGCGCACCCGATGGGAGTAAAAAATTTGGATCGAAAATCAGAATGTTTTAGCACCGATAGACACGTGGCCTTTTGCCGTGTAGATTTTTCCCGATTGCTTTTATGTTGATCTGTCCTTCTTGAGATGATGCGGGGATAAACATCGTGATAATGATTTTTGGTGACCGATGATATGACGACGCCTGGTCTTCGATCCGTCGCATCCCCTGACCGTTCATAATGACAGCTTGGATGTTGTGCTGCGGCTGCCTGTTGGATTTCCGAGGCGCGTATGGGAAACATGCAAGACTTGAAATAGTGCTGACCATGTGAAGGCATCTTGTCTTGGAATTCGTAACGTCCAGCGTGTTTGGTCTTTGAATTAATGATGGCGCCGCCTGGGCTTTTTGGTGTTTTCCTGGTTTTCCCTGGGCTGTGCTATAAATTCCCGTTGTTGTTTGCCTAGGCTTTGGCATCCATTCTTCTCCTATCTTTCCTTTCTTCTTCTTCTTCCTATGGCTCCAAAGCGTGGTGTTGTTCCGGCTGGTCGAGGTCGGCCGGCATGGTCGTGGTGGCCGTACGCCTCGCTCTTCGCGTGGTGGTCGTCGTGGGGCTGCGATGACGCCCTCTTCCTCTTGAGCGGAAGAAGGTGTCTGGCGCTACGACTTCCTTCTGCGTGTTATTAGCCGCACCGCTACTCGGATCCCTCTTCCATTCTCATTTGCCTCCATGATTTCTGATCTTTAATTTGAGGGGTATGTGGCTCTGGCTTCAAGGGTGTGCTCGATCTCCTGCTTGGGTGGAGTTTTCTGTTGATAGCTCCTTCTTGATTTTTCTTGAATCTGGCTGGAGGTTGTTTTCGCGGCGGCTGAACTTGCGTGATGGGGATAGTCTTTGCTGTCATTTTGATGGTGAAGATACTCTCATTGTTCGTGCATTTGATGCCGGTGGCAATCGTCTAGATCCATACTGGGAGGAAACAAGCAGCGATAGTTCTGGTGGATCGAGGGGTGTTTCTCCTGCTTCTCCGGTGGCTTCATCTTCTGCCGACTCCTCGGCTGGTGGTGCTTGCTCTTCTAGTTCTAGTGGTGAACTCGACGTCAAGCTAGTCGTCAAGCGGGTGCGTTAGTAGGCAAGGCACCTTGTAGAACTAGAGGGCAGCGACTTGCTTCTTCGCAGGCTTAGTTTATACTTTGTCTGTGGTGATGCTCGCCAATTTATGGGACGAAAGTGCCAATTACTCACCACGAGCACACATGTAGAAGTCATAATTCCTTGGGATGGTTGGTATTGTAATCCTTCTGGTAGCTGCTCGAGTCCTTTGTAATGATTACTATCTTCGAGTCCTTTGTAATGGGAACGTTTCTCAAGTCCTTTGTAATGAGTCCTTTGAAATGAGAACTGCACTCGAGTCCTTTGTGATGATTACTGTCTTCAAGTTCTTTGTAATGAGAACGCTCCTCGAGTCCTTTGTAATGAGAAATTTTCTTCGACTCCTTTTTTTAAGATTGTCGGGTGCGCGGCAGCAATCCCAATGGGAGTAGCCCCCGAGGCTACGTTTGATTTGTAGAATCAGACGTAGGCTGCGAGCTATTATTCACCCGGACCGTCCTTTCTTGTAGCTGCTTAGTTGTTCCTAATTTTCATCGGGGTGCATGGTAGTGCTCCCGATAGGAGTAGCCCCCGAGTCTTTAGGTGATCATTTGTGATCAGGTGAAGACTAAGGAATTTCTCTGTCTGATTTGTCCTTATCTTAAAACGCGCTTGATGTTGAACAAAAGTTTTGAGTGGGGTTTATGTGAGCGCAATGATGCCTTTTCGGGGGAAGTTGGTGCTCGAGCCCCTGAGTCTTTGCTTTTGTGGCTGTGTAAAAAGAAAATCTCGTCCGTCGGGGGGAGTATGCATTCTAGCCCCCGAGTGCTTAAGCCCCCGGGTGCTTTAAGTGTAGTCGCGTAAGCGAAGATAGCGTCTCTCGAGGGGAGTTTGTGCTCGAGCCCCCGAGTGCTTTTAGGTAGTGTCGCATAAGCGAAGATAGCGTCTCTCGGGGGGAGTTTGTGCTCGATCCCCCGAGTGCTTTTAGGTAGCGTCGCGTAAGCAAAGATAGCGTCTCTCGGGGGGGAGTTTGTGCTCGAGTGATGCAGTGAGGAAGATAGTTCTCTCACTTCTCGTTGGTTACCCCAAGTGGAAGGTGAGATGTAGCGTAGCAGCAAATTTCCCTCGGTGAAGATACCAAGGTTATCGAACCAGTAGGACTCCAAGAGATACAAGAAGGTGTCACGGCGCTTGACGTGGACCTGCACACACAACAAGTAACTTTGCTCCCAACGAGTACAGAGGAGTTGTCAATTCCTCCGGCCTTGATGTTTACAAAGGATCAACACAAGAGATAATAATAGTGGCAAATGAAAGTAAAGACTGAAAGTAAATTGAAGATGTAAACAATGGTGGAAATATGGACCCGGGTCCCATGACGTTCACTAGTGATGTCTGACGAGGATCGGCCTCGGCAAATACCATGGTCAGGGACCCTGGCTTAGTCATAGAGAAGGAATAGGTTGGACGATACTCGTCGGCTAACAGGAGAAGCACTTCCTTCTCGATATTATTGCGTGAGGGGGCGATTATAAGGGAGGCCAAGGCGAGTTCTTGCAAGACCAGGAGAATAGATTGTATGTTGGATGCTTTAGACGTCTCCCCTCCCAGCCTTTATATACTAGGCTAGGTCTCGGGGAGTCCGTACTAGATTACAAAGATAGTTTCCTAGTTCTAGTCTTCCCTTGTATGCCAAGTCACGCCTTCTATATCAGTCACGAACTCCTACGTCGGTGCTTGATTGGGCCAGTCGTGGGCCTGTCGTGGCTTCCCAACGGGCCTTCTGTCTTCATACGCACCGGGTATCCTCATACGCAGGAGTCGTGGGGTCACCCCCTCGTTAGTAGCCCCCGAGTGCCTGGGGGACTCGAAGAGTCGCGCAGGGACTCGAATTCGTCAATGCTTTATTGTTTTTAGGAGCGGCACCGCCGCGGGTCGCTGGAAGTTGAGCCATGACAATACCTGTTTCGAGGGACTACCAAGATGAAAAGAGCCCAAGGAGTCGACTGGTCGAGCCTTGGTGAATTGCGCTAGTGGCAAATACCGCAGTAGCCCAATCAAGCTCACGTCCCTCGGCTGCTGCAGGTCTTATAGGATCAATTGCTGCCGGTCTAAGAAAATAGCCTGAGCGCGTCCGCTCGGCTCTTTCTATCATGCGAGCGCATGGAAAAGGTCGGGAGTGAAATCGCTCTACGGCAAGTCCCAGCCCTGCCGTTCTGCACAGCGGGGTCTTACCTACACGCTAAGCTCGTGTGGCATCTGGGTACAGCGTGTCGTAGCCCAGGTATAATTGTTTTTTGTAGAGGCACGGAGCCTGGTTAGCGATGCACCCACTTGGAGTAAACAATCAAGTGAGCTATTAGCAGTCACTCGCAGAGCTTGTAGCGAACTCAGGAGAGGAAAATAAGAAAGCACCCAGTCGGAAAGTCGTCGAGTGCGCGAGTAGATCATATTGTTGAATACTGGTTGAGTCTTTTGCGAGTAGTCACTCGAATATTTTACTGTCTTCAGGGTGAGGGAGAACCCAAGCTCTGAAAGTACATTGTTTCTGCTGGTGCGAGTGATCACTCGAGCACGTGTCTGCCTTCTTGCTTTGGGAGCACCCGAACTCGAATAAAGGTACTCCCGATGGGAGTAAAAGATTTTTAGAATCAGAAAATTTTGACATCAAGAAATAGGTAGCCTTTGGAGTGTTTTGTTTTTTCCCAATTTCTTTTATCTTGATCCGTCCTTGAGATGTCACTTTGATAGGTGTTGTCATGCTATTTGGTGACCTATGATGATGATTGGTCTTCAATCTGTCACGTCTTCTGGCCAGTCATAATGACAACTCGGACGTCGTGCTGCCTGGTGCCTGTTGGATTTCCAAGGCGTTTATGGGAAACAAACGAGATTTGACGTGTCCTTTAAATAGTGTTGGTCGGTTGAAGGCATCTTGTCTTGGAATTAGTAACGCCCGGCGCGTTTGGTCTTTGATGTAATGATGGCGCCACCTGGGCTTCTGTGTGTTTCCCTGGTTTGCCCTTGGATTGTGTTATAAATACCTCATGTGGTTACCTGTCTTTGGCATCCATTCTTCGCGCCTTTCTCTTTTGCCTCTTCTTCATATGGCGCCCAAGCGTGGTGGTGGTGTGATTGGGCGAGGTCGTGGCCGCCGTGGCCGTGGTGGCCGCGCGCCTCGTTCTTCGCGTGGTGGACGTCGTGGTGCTGCGTCGACACCTTCTTCTTCTTCCATGGAAGATGGTTTTTGGCGCTATGATTTCCGTTTGCGTTTTCTTAGCTGGACCGCTGCCCGTATTCCTCTTCCGTTCTCGTTTGCCTCCATTGCTTCCGAGCTTAATTTGAGGGGTCTTTGGCTCCGTCTGCAAGGATGCGCTTGATCTTCTTCTTGGGTGGAATTGGAAGTTGACAATTCAACCCTGATTTTTCTTGGATCTGGCTGGAGGGTGTTTTCTCGTCGGTTGAATCTGCGTGACGGGGATAGCCTTTGTTGTCGTTTTGATGGTGAAGATACTCTCACTGTTCACGCATTTGATGCCGGTGGCAATCGTCTGGATCCATACTGGGAGGAAACAAGCAGTGGCAATTCCGATGGGTCGAGTGGCGGTTCGCCTGCTTGTCCCGTGACTTCATCTTCGGCCGACTCTTCAGCTGATGGTTCTTGCTCTTCTAGTTCTAAAGATGAGTTGGACGTTAAGCCGGTTGTCAAGCGGCTGCGTCAGTAGGCGAGGCACTTTGTAGAACTGGAGGACGGCGACCTGCTTCTTCACGGACTGAGTTGCTACTTTGTCTGTGGTGATGCTTGTCAAGTTGTGGTACGAAAGTGCCAATTATCTCAGCATGATCACATATGTGGAAGTCATAATTCCTTGGGATAATTGTAACCCGTCTTGTAGTTGCTCGAGTCCTTTTGTAGCGATGATTGTCCTTTGACTCCTTTGTAGTGAAAAACTGTATTCGAATCCTTGGTAATGTAAACTGTCTTCAACTCCCATGTAATGGAAACTGTCCTTGACTCCTATGTAATGGAAACTGTCCTCGACTCCTTTGTAATGAAGAACTGTCCTTCGGGTGCGCGGCAGCGCTCCCGATGGGAGTAGCCCCCGAGGCTACGTTTGATTTGTAGAATCAGGCGTAGGATGTGAGTTTTTGTCATCCTGGGATGTCCCTTCTCGTGGCTGTTTTTGAATTATTCCAAGTTTTTTGGTCGGGTGCGCGTCAGCGCTCCCAATGGGAGTAGCCCCCGAGTCTTTAGGTGATCGCTTGCGATCAGGTGAAGACTAAAGAATTTTGCGTTTTTCGATGTGAATCTCTTTGCGGAAAACTCATTGTGAATTGGTGGGGATCATGTGTTCTGGTTTCCCAGTACTTGCAGATGAGGTAACGTTTTTAGCGAGGATAGCGTCTCTCGGGGGGAGCTTTATGCTCGATCCCCCGAGTGCTTTTAAGTAAAGTTGCATGAGCGAGGATAGCGTCTCCCGGGGGTAGTTTATGCCCGAGCCCCCGAGTGCTTTTAAGTGAAGGCCGCATGAGCGAGGATAGCGTCTCTCGGGGGGGAGTTTATGCTCGAGCCCCCGAGTGCTTTTAAATGAAGTTGCATGAGCGAGGATAGCATCTCTCAGGGGGAGTTTATGCTCGAGCCCCCGAGTGCTTTTAAGTGAAGTCGCATGAGCGAGGATAGCGTCTCTCGGGGGGAGTTTATGCTCGAGCCCCAGAGTGCTTTTAAGTGAATGTCGCATGAGCGAGGATAGCGTCTCTCGAGGGGGAGTTTATGCTCGAGCCTCTGAGTGCTTTTAAGTGAAGGTCGCATGAGCGAGGATAGCGTCTCTCGGGGGGAGTTTATGCTCGAGCCCCCGAGTGCTTTTAAATGAAGTCGCATGAGCGAGGATAGCGTCTCTCGGGGGTTGGAGTTTATGCTTGAGCCTCCAAGTGATTTTAGGTGATAATTCTTGGGCCACACTATTTTATTTCTTCAGGCATTTACATGGGTTGCTGATCAATATTGCTGTCTGTGCTGCTGTAGTGTTTTGAGGCCTATGGGTAGAACAAGCGTAGGTTCGCTACGTTCCACGGGTTTCCCACATCTTCATTGGTCTTCGGGTTCTTCAACCTGTATGCGCCGCTTCTGATGACTTCCGAGATTATGGATGGCCCTTCCCATTGTGGGGCGAGTTTATGCACTTTTTCTTGTATCAGTCGCAAGACGAGGTCTCCTTTGTTGAAGCTTCTGGTACGCAGGCAACTGCTTTGATATGTGCGCAGCTTGTCCTGGTATCCTTCAGATCTTGTTATGGCTATGTGTCGTGCTTCGTCTGATGTATCTTTGTCGTTCTGTAGTGATTCTTCTTCTTCTTCCTCTTCGTAACCTGAGATCCGGGGGGCTCCGAATTTTAAATCGTGCGGCAGTACTGCTTCTGGCCCATATACCAAGAAGAAGGGTGTGTACTGGGTCGAGTTGTTTGGGGTGGTGCGCAGGCTCCATAATACTGCGGGAAGTTCCTCTACCCAGTTGCATGCGGCTTGCTCTAGTGGTGAGAGTAGTTGTTTCTTTAGTCCTCCGCATACTAGGCCATTTGCTTTCTCCACTTGGCCGTTGGATTGTGGGTGCGCGACCGATGCATAGTTGATTTTGATGCCTAGCTCCTGACAGAAGTTTTGGAATTCTGCTGCCGTGAAGTTTGTACCATTGTCTGTGATGATGTTCTGTGGTACTCCAAATCTGAAGATGATCGACTTGATGAAGTTAACTGCTGTGAGGGCTACTGAGCTAGTGATTGGTACTGCTTCGATCCATTTGGTGAACTTGTCGACTGCGACTAGTAGGTGTGTTCGTCCCCATTTTGAGGATTTCTTGAGTGGGCCTACCATGTCGAGCCCCCATGTGGTGAATGGCTAAAACAACGGTATGGTTTTGAGTTCCGATGCTGGGGCGTGTGGTCTGCTGGCGAACTTTTGGCAGGCGATGCAATGCCGTATGATATCCTCTGCATTTCTCATAGCGGTCGTCCAATAGAAACCTGCTCGAAAGGCTTTGGCCACGAGTGCTCGACTGCTCGCGTGATGTCCGCAGGTGCCCTCGTGAATCTCGAGCAGTAGGGCTTTGCCGTCTTCTTCATCGATACACTTTTTGAGGACCTGAGAAATGTTGTGCTTATAGAGCTGCCTGTTTATTACTGTGAATGCTTTAGATCGTCGACTGATGCGTCGGGCTTCTAAAACATCTTGTGGTAGGGTGCCCTCGATTCTAAATCGAAGGAAAGGTTTTTTCCAGGCTGGTTCTTCGAGCGCGGCTGGTTCTACGGCTTCGGTTGCTTGGCTTCTTGTGTCGTCGGTTGTGCTTGCTGCTGCCACCTGTGCAGGTTCATTTGCGTCATCTTCCTCTGTGACTGCCTCGGGTGCCGCTGGCTTTGCTTTGATTGATCTCTGGTTGATGCTCTCGAGGAAGAAACCTGATGGTATTGGTCCTCGGGTCGATCCGATGTTCGCAAGTTCGTCGGCTTTTGTGTTATTTTCTCTGGGGATGTAGTTGAGTTCGCAGCCGTCGAATCCTCCCTCTAGTGTGTTATAGAGCTTCTGGTAGGTTGTTATGTTGTCTGCGACTGCGTCACAGTCTCTCATCGCCTGCTGGACGACGAGGTTGGAGTCGCCATATATCGAGAGGCGAGTGGCGCCGCAAGTTTTTGCCATGTGCATGCCGTGGAGTAGTGCCCCGTATTCTGCTTCGTTGTTGGAGGCATTGCTAAAGTTGATCTGGAGGACGTATTTGAGCTTCGTTCCTTTGGGGGAGACTAGTATGATGCCTGCTCCGGCTCCTTGCTGTCTTTTGGATCCGTCGAAGAACATCGTCCATGAGTTGGACAGATCTGGGGGGGCTGGTGTTTGGACCTCTAGCCACTCGACCAAGAAGTCTGGGAGTACTTGAGCTTTGATTGTTGTTGGGTGTTTGAACTGCAGATCTCGCGGGCTGACCTCGATGTTCCACTCAGCGACTCGGCCGGTCGCTCCGGGGTTGTTGAGGATGTCCGCGAGTGGTGCACTGCTCACGATTGTGATGGGGTGTTCGTCGAAGTAGTGCAATACTTTCCTTGAGGTCATGATAACAGCGAGCAGGAGCTTCTGGTAGTGGGGGTATCGTTGTTGTGGCTTTGTGAGCAGCATGCTAAGGTAGTAGATTTGTCTTTGTATGCTCTGGATTTTTCCTTCCTTAACGCGCTCGACGACGAGCGCCATGCTGACTACACTGTTGCGCGCTTCTATGTAGAGGTACAGTTTCTCCCGTTCTTTGGGTACCTCCAAGATTAGTGGAGTCGAGAGGGTTTTCTTTAGGTTTGCGAATGCATTGCGGGCTTCCTCGCCACTCGATTTTTTCTCCTTTTCTGAGCAGTTGGTAGAACGGTAAGGTCCTTTCTCCTAGCCTGCTGATGAAACGGCTCAATGCTGCAAGTCTTCCTGTGACCTTATGTACGCCTTTGATATTGGTTGGCCTTTGCATCTTGGCGATTGCTTGGACCTTTTTGGGGTTTGCTTCGATTCCTCGGGCGGAGACGATGTACCTGAGTAGTTTTCCGGCTGGGACGCCGAACACACATTTTTTTGGGTTGAGCTTGATTCTGTACTTGTTGAGGGCCGCGAATGTTTCACGGAGGTCGTCGAGTAGCGTGTTTGCGCTGTAGATTTTGATAACAATGTCGTCTACGTAGACCTGGACGTTTCTGCCAATTTGGTCTCTCAGGCATGCTTGCATCATTCGTTGGTACGTGGCTCCTGCATTCTTTAGACCAAAGGGCATTGTTTGGTAGAAGAACACACCGTAGGGGGTGATGAATGAGGTGTGCTCTTCGTCTTCTTCCTTCATTTTGATCTGATTGTATCCTGAGTATGCATCAAGGAAGGATAGGAGGTCGCATCCTGCTGTGGAGTCGATTATCTGATCGATTCTCGGCAGGGGGAAGTTGTCTTTCGGGCAGTGCTGGTTGACAGGCCCGTAGTCGACGCACATCCTCAGTACCTCAGTGTATTTTTTAGGGACAAGGACTGGATTTGCAATCCAAGTTGCTTTCTTCGTCTCTCAGATGAACTGTGCGCCGAGTAATCGATTGATTTCTTCTCTGATTGCTCTGCGCTTGGGATCTGAGAATCGTCGCAGCGCTTGCTTTACTGGCTTGGTGTTTGGCTTGATGTGGAGCGCGTGTTCTGCGAATTCTCGCGGTATTCCAGGCATGTCGGCTGGGCACCAGGCAAAAAATTTCCACTCTTCGCGGAAGAAGGTTATGAGGGCGGTCGCTTGTTCTTCTGGGAGGTGGGCGTATACGCGGACCGTCTTCTCAGGGTCTGTTGGGTGAACTTGTTGTGTGATTGTATCGCTGTCAACACTGAAATCACGGCCGAATTCTTTTGACTTGCTTCGGCTCGCCAGTGGAAAGGTGCTTTTATCCGTCACCATGGCTATTTCATTGAGTTGTTGTTGGGCTCCAAACGTGTCGGAGACTTTGTGGAAGTCGCGGTCGCACTGGTACGATTTTGTGAAGCTTCCATTGACTGTGATGACTCCTGCGGGTCCTCATCTTGAGCTTAAGATATGCATAGTGCGGAACCGCCGTGAATTGTGTGAACGCTGGTCGCCCGAGTATGGCGTGGTTCTGCGACTGCCAGTCTAGCACTTCGAACTCGACGACTTGCCTTGCGAAGTTGCGCTTGCTGCCGAAGATGACATCAAGCTCGATTGTTCCGATGGAGGCGGGTGCTTCACCTGGAACTACGCCATATATTGTGGTGCCTGACTTCTTCCAAACTGATCGTGGGATTAGCATCTTGTGTAGGGTGCTAGCGAAGATTACGTTTAGGCTGCTGCCTCCGTCCATGAAGACTTTGTCCATGTCGTAACCTCCGATCTGGGCTTCAAGGACCAGGGGCGCATGTCCCGGCCTTGGAACTGTGGGCGGGTGGTCGCTCTGAGAGAACGTAATGCTGGTCTCTGCGCCACGCATTTGGTAGATTCCTGCTATTTTTGGGTCCTCGGCTGCTCGGGCCTGCAGGGTGTAGGCGTGTTGCTTTGTTTTTTAGGGTATTCCTTCTTGGATCATGCAGATTCATACATGGGACGTAGGGTATTGTCTTTCTATACTTGGTGCTGGTGACTGCGCGCTTCTTCGAGTGCGCTTGGCTTCGCGCTGCTTTTCCTCTTTAAGACTGTTGGAGAGTTCGGTGAATAGGCTACAATCTCCTAGGGTGTGGCTTGCTCTGAGTTGTCTCCAACTGTCTTAGAAACAGTGGATCGTGCAAGGTCCTTCAAGTTGCTCTCTGGCTGTGAGCTTACTGGAACCGGCGTGCCTTCTTCTCCTTGAAACTTGCAAAATCTTCGAGTGGTCTTCTGTTCGGTTGTGGAATCTTGGGTCGAGCTCTATCCCATCGCTGAGCAATTGGTTCCGGATGAAGTTGGCGAATTCATCTGGTCTTCGGTCTGGGTCGTAGTACTCGCGGTTTGGGTTTCGGAGTCGCTGTCTTGTCGCGCGGCGGGGATCCGGGTGGCGGCGGGTCGTCGAGTGGTTGGCAAGCCTCCTATCACGCGCCGCGGCTCTTCGAGTGGGGTTCCCGTGTAGAGTCCTCGCGTCTGTCTTCTGGGTCGTCGAGTTCTTTTCCGTCGGCGATGGATCTGGTGGTCGTCGAGGTGTTGGACTTGATTCGTCTGCAGTCTAAGTGATCTTGACGGGATGATGGAGATGCTTGTGGTGAACTTGAACTCCTCGAGCGGGCTAGATCTGGTTCTAGTCCTCGAGTCTTGATTTGCTGAGGGAGGGACCGCCAAGATCATGATTCCAACCTATGTAGTTCCCACAGACGGCGCCAATTGACGAGGATCGGCCTCGGCAAATCTCATGGTTAGGGACCCTGGGTTAGTCATAGAGAAGGAACAGGTTGGACGATACTCATCGGCTAACAGGAGAAGCACTTCATGCTCGATATTATTGCGTGAAGGGGTGATTACAAGGGAGTCCAAGGCGAGTTCTCGCAAGACCAAGAGAGTAGATTGTATGTTGGATGCTTTAGACGTCTCCCCTCCCAGCCTATATATACTAGGGAAGGTCTCGGGGAGTTCGTACTAGATTACAAAGATAGTTTCCTAGTTCTAGTCTTTCCTTGTACACCAAGTCGCGCCTTCTATATCAGTCGCAGACTCCTACGTCGGTGCTTGATTGGGCCAGTCGTGGGCCTGTCGCGGCTTCCCAACGGGCCTTCTGTCTTCATACGCACTGGGTATCCTCATACGCAGGACTTGTGGGGTCACCCCCTCGTCAATGTCTCTCTCCCAAAAGACGATAAAAGTGCTAGTGAGGTAAACAAATCACAGTTGGGCAATTGACAGAATTATAAACGCACCGCAATGCTAACTATGCTACAAAAGAAAGGAAGAGGCTCAAAAGCAATGGGTAGTACGCCAAGGTAAGTAGACTGAAATCCATCTGCATCTTCTACGAATCATCCACCTTGAGATATCTATCCAGAACATCTCGCTCGTATTAAGTTGCGAATCCCACCCAAAGTGTAAACTCAAAGCAACAGACAACTGCATTAAAAGAACTATGCGTAAAGTAAACAATCCTTGCACCCGCAAGTACAAGCATCATTGTTTTATCCTTGGTGGCAACAGCACATCCCCTAGTCTCATGTTTCTGTCACTCAAGCTAGACATCAGGGGGCTGAACCCACAATCAAGCCTAATGCTCCCTCTTGGAGTTGCAACAAATCACTTGACCGAAGTAAAATACGGCAACGAAGAACATGCAAGAATTTACTAAAGAACACAAATATAAAAGAGAACCAAATATATTACTCATCACAATCTGAACATAATCTCATAATCCATCAGATCCCAGCAAACTCAAAATAGCAACACAGAAATTACAAAGGTGCCTCGATCATGTGAGTGAGCTCAAGATGTCTCGAAAGTAGAAGCACAAACAGGGGAGGAGAAAATCACATAGCTATTGGTCATGGACCCAAGGTCCAAGGGGGACTACTCACAAGACATCCGGGAGGCGTCCATGGTGATGGATGTTCTCCCGGAGGGGATTCCTCCTTCCGGCAGGGTGCCGAGGCAGCTTCTCCAGTCAGCCCCGATCTTGAAACGGCGGCGGCGGCGGAACAGAGAGGAGAACAGGAATAGGCCAAAGGGGGCACCGAGAGGGGCCACAGGGCAGCCAGGAGGTCTCCTGGCGCGACCTAGGGCGGGGCCGTGCCAGGGACCCTCCTGCGGCCCTGGTGGGTCCACCCCCTTCCATCTTTAGTTCTTCGGGAAGCTTCCGGGTATCTCATTTTTTATATAATTTTTCCGGGATTTATTTGGCACTTTTAATGGCCGGAAAACCTGAAATACAAAAACAGCTGAAAACAGGAACTGGCAACTGGGTGCACTGAGTTAATAGGTTAGTCCAAATATGATAAAAAGTGTATGAAAGTTCAAGCAAAACATGGCAAAGTCACACAAATCATGCATGGAGCAAGAAGAAATTATAGATACGTTTGGGACGTATCAACATCCCCAAGCTTAATTCCTGCTCGTCCTCGAGTAGGGAAATGATAACAAGCATAATTTCTGTGGTGACATGCCACACAACCATATAAGGACTTTTAAGGAAAGCAATCAAAGCATGAATTTCAATTCAAGTCTTAACAAGCAAGAGTCTATATTAGCATTGACACAAGCAACAAAAGAACAAAAGGTGCAAGAGCTCTCGCTGTCCGTGACTCGAATGTCTCCAAATGGTGTTTGTGTGCAAGAAAGGGGATAGGGAATACGAGATAAAAATAGGTTGTTGAGAACTAATCTCTACTAAAGTTTCACACTTGGTCTCCTTTGGATTCTTATCTGGACTCGTCCCCAGACCACTAGTCAGGTACAAGTCAAACTGATCCACTCCCTTTCGATATTTTGAGCACTCATGCAATGGATGAGCGTGAGCAAGAATGTTGACACCTAAAAGGCAAAATAGAAAGAAGGTGGAGGAGGAAAACAAAAAGGTGTGAAAGGCTCACATCAATGAGGACAACCATAGGCGAGAGAAGGACATATGATAGATATGATGTGAGGAGTAGGGATTGCGATGCAACGGATGCACATGTGAGCTAAAAGCTCTCCAAGGGAACTAGTGGGGGTGAATCCAACTTGCTTCTCAACAAGACCTAGAGCTCATTTGAGGAGGCTCATCATTGGAATATACAAGCCAAGTTCTATAGTGTGAAGGGTCCCCAAATAGCTATATGCATGTATGATGATCTCTATGGAGTACAAGGGATAGAGGATGAAGTACTAGTGTGGATCTCTCAAAAGGAATAGTAGTGTGCCCCCTTCTCTCTTTTTATTTTCTTTTTCTATTTTTTCTATTTTTTGTATTTTTTGGTGGCCTCAATGGCTCTTTCTATTTCTCTCATTCGTCCTCTTTGGGATCTTTTGATTTTGTCCTCTTTGGGATCTTTTCCTCACTTTAGGGGCAACACTCTATATTTTACAAGAATATAGGAGATCTTTCACACTTTACAGAGGTACTCACATAAAGAAAATGTAACTATCATGATGCAGAAGTATGCCTCTGCCAGGATAGCAGGATATGCAATGATACTAGCGCATCATGTAGCAAGGATTAGGGCAAGGCCCAACTAGCATGCGGCTCATCGATCAAGCAAGTAGCATGTATTACATGAAGATCAAGTCATGAGAAGGTGGATGTTTCATGGCAATATATCTCGGAAAGGCTATGGAAATGCCTTGATAGGTAGGTATGGTGGATGTTTTGAGAAAAGATATAAGGAGGTTTATGATGACAGAGCGTATCATGCCAAGGGTTTGGATGTACCGACGAAGGTGGACGCCAACTCTCGGAGTGAGAAGGAGGCAATGCACGACACAGGAGAGGCTAGAAAAATATGGGAGGTGGAAGTTTCAACTTTCAAATACTCACATTAGTCCGAAGAACTTATGCACTTATTATCGGTAACTCTCCATCTAATCAGGAGGTTTTGAAAGAGACAAGTACCCCGAGGAGGAGTGTATGGGGGTTTGGTTATCCTTGCGCATCCTCGACTCATGATACGTGAGTGTACTCTAATATTCGAACGCTCCAGAGGTTAGTGATCCATCTAGTAGATAGAGTTCTCAACAGGGGTTTTGGTTTTCAAAAATCACACGGATTGCCCAAAATACGACATCTATCGCTAATAGTCTAAAGCTCTTGACACCATAAGTTCAAACATTACTCTAATCAATACCTCAAAACTATTGCAAGTTACTACTACAAAGATAATAGCAAATTCAACTACCTACTCTCTAGTCAAGACACAAAGCTCAGTGCAACAGGCAAACTCTCTAAACAAGATAAAACATGCAACCTCTAGAAAGTTCAACCTAAGACAAAGAAAAAGAACAACTCACAGCTAAGAGAATAAGCATGCAAATCCTATGAGTAGTTCTAATTCAAGAGGAGCGTGTTTCTCTCCCACAAAAAATAAAGCTGGGATCTAAATTTTTATTAACAGGAAACAAAGCAAAAACAAACCTAAGAAAAGTAAAGAGCGAGACGCTCCAAGCATAGCACATAACGCATGAAGTGATAAAAATATAGTGCAACGAGGGATGAACTGATAATTGTTGATGAAGAAGGGGATGCACGGGGGCATCCCCAAGCTTAGAAGCTTGAGTCTCCTTGAATATTTATTGGGGATGCATGGGGGCATCCCCAAGCTTGAGCGTTTGACACTCCGGGATCTTCTTTCATCATCTTCCATCGCACACTTGAAAACTCCCTTCATACACAACTCATTATAAGCTGATTAGAGAGGTTAGTACCCTATTAAAATAATTTTTCCCTTACTGGAAATAAAGATATTCTTGAAGAGCTACTGTTTATCAAGATTTCCAAAAAGTTTTTGCAAAGAAAAAGTAAGCTTAAGGTTTGCAAAAGTAAGGAGAGACAAAATGTGGCAGAATCTGTGAAAAACAGAACAGCAGGTAGTAAAGAATTTGTTAGGGATACTTCTGCAACTCAAATCAAAAAACTCAGAACATACGAAATTTCCGTGATTGTATGGAGCATGCTGTGTAAAAAATTCAGCTCAAAAAGATGAACTGGTAATTTTCTATGATTTTTCCCGTCACGAGGACAGAATCTGTTTTCTGGACAGCATGTCACAACTTTCACTTCCCTTGTCATATGAGGCAATACTTGGCACAAAGCTTGAAAAATAAAAATACAATGATGTTGCTACAGTAGTAACAATCATCAAGACCAATAAAAACAGAAGTAAAAACATCTTGGGTTGCCTTCCAACAAGCGCTTTCTTTTACGCCTTTAAGCTAGGCACGAAGGATTATAAAGATGCTCTCACAAAAGAATAAGAGTTGAAGCGAAAGAGAGCATCACGAAGAAAATATGAAACACATTTAAGCCTAACCCACTTCCTATGCATAGGCATCTTGTAAGAAAATAAATAAAAGAAGCACAAAGTGATATGCATAGGAAGGTGGAACAAGAACAACTTCGAAAGTTTTAGCTTAGAGAGAGGTGTTTTTGTAATATGGAAGTTTCTACAACCAAACTTCCCTCTCTCAAAATAATTTTCAGTAGTATCATGAACAACATCAAGAATATAACTATCACATAAATCATGTTGTTCATGACCTACAAGCACCCGTGTATAGTTTTCAACACGGTCTTTAGGATCATAAGGTAAATGCAACCCATCACATTGAGCTTTGATAAGAGGAAAATTCTCCGAGCTGGAGATTTCAAAAGGATAATAAGGAAATCAAGTGTGGGTGCAATAGCAACAATTTCATGCTTGACGTAAGGAACTATAGCAAGTTCATCTTCGCAAGCATAATCCACATTGGCATCATGGCCATCAATAAAGCAAGTATCAAATTCTTCAGGAAGGGATATTTCAAGTGAGTCCTCAGAATCATGGGATTCCTCCTCAAAGCAATCATTGGCCTCTTCTAGGGAAGAAAACATTTTGTTTTTAAAATACTCAATATAAGAATTGGAAGTATAATTCTCGAAGCAATAAGCAAGAACCACAAAGTTTTCAGACTTGTAAATAGTATTGTTGTACTTTTCAATCAAAGAAGCAATCTCATAAGCACCCTTAAAAGAAACAAACTCTTCAATATTTTCAACATCAAAGTAATCATAAACACCTTTAGCATAAGAAGATAAGATCTCATTTTCATTAAACTCACATTGGAAAGGAAGGTGTTTATGATCTATATTAGAACAGCAAGTAAAATCATAACTGTGGCACAAAAGTTTAGCATGGTAATAAGAAACATGTGTTTGATCCCATAAGTGTTTCCCTTTCTGAGATAGGCGGTGCCGCGTATAATGAGCATGCTCATCCAATGATTTTCCCTCATCCAAGTCGGTTGGGTTTTTAGCGCGAGCACAAATTGATCGAAGACGATCCAAGTGAAACATGTCAAACATGTCCATCCTACCATATTTTGGTGGCTCCACACCCATTGTAAAGATAGCATCAGTAGGAAGACGAAGGCAAAGATAAAAGGTAGCAACTATTTTTTTGGTTTTTCATCAAGACATAAAAGCAAAAGCAAAAGCTGGAAAGTAAACTAACAAGACTAAAAAACAAAGATAAAAGATAGTGTGCAATTGATACGTCCGAAACGTATCTAAAATTTCTGCTTTCTAAATGCATGTTTTGTGTGATATTGCTATGCTTTTGATACACTTTCATATCTTTTTATAACATATTTTGGAACTAACCTATTAATGGTTGCAAGAGTGCACAAGTTCTTGTTTTTGTACTTTATGTGTAGGAATTACTTGGATAAAGAAAAAATCACAAAAAGAAGCCTTGTAGGAGTTGGACTCTAACTCTCCCGAAATATGTCCCCACCAGACATGTTTTAATGATCGCCTCGGAAACGCTAGAAGACGGACTCAAACAGAAAAACTTCAAACTACAAAGTTGTAGGAAAAAAATTGGTGGATCTAGATATAAAATTCGGCCCAATCGGAGTTCGGATGATCTCTGGAGCCCCAAAATACCTAAGACGTAATCTGGATAACGGGAATCCGAGAGTCTATATAAAGAGAGGAAACCTAGGTCAAAGGGCACCACGAAATTACCTCCCCCTTGGCAGACCTCTTGAGGGGTAGATCCATCTAAAAACCAGCACCATCTCCAAGGAAGAAGAAGGGGGCCAAGGGCCGCTGTCCCCAAGGGCCGTGGCCATGGCCGCTGCCGCCGCCGTCTCTTTCGCTTCCTCCGGGCCGCACCTCTCCATCAGCATTTCTCTCTTTCTCACCAAGTCTATGTGTGAGTAGTCCTCCTCGGGGCTAAGGTTTCTACTAGTAGCTATGTGGTCAATTCTCTCTCCCATGATGTGATCTTCGTTGTGATCATAGGCTATGTTAATCTAGGATGATCCCATGATATTTCCCCTACCTCTATGTATTGGATTGATGTACTCACTTGATCTTATCTAGTATAATCCTTGAGACCATGGTGACAGTGGTCTATTGGACATGGGTTAGAAGAATATCTTCATGAGTGATTTCCTCTTTTGTGTGTTGATTTAAGATTGAGAGTCTCTTGGTGCTTGTCTTTGACTATCCTTGAGATATGTGTGGTGATTGTGGTACTCTATTTGGATGGCCGCGGTGACATTGGGAAATCCATAGATTGAGAACTACGAACTCTGAGGTGTGCTTTTGTAGCCCTACATAATTCTCGTCCTCTCTTGACCACAAAGGAATGACCTCCGGGTACGTCTCCATTGCATGTTTTATGGGAAATATCATGTGATTAGACTATGTTAATGTTGTTGGGAGTTTCCACTAGTGAAAGTATGAAGCCTAGGCCTTGTTTCCACCATTGCAATACCGTTTGTGCTCACGTTTATCACTTGTTTGCTTGCTGCACTTTTTATTACAGATTTATATTACTTTTCTTTGCCACACCTATCACCCATATTTTACCATCTCTTCGCCGAACTAGTGCACCTATACAACTCCTAGTTGTACTAGGTGTGTTGGGGACACAAGAGACTTCTTGTATCTTAATTTTAGGGTTGCTTGAGAGAGACCATCTTCAACCTCTACTTCCCTAAGTTCGATAAACCTTAGGTCATCCACTTGAGGGAAATTGCTGCTGTCCTACAAACCTCTGCGCTTGGAGGCCCAACATAGTCTACAAGAATAGAATCGTGCGTAGACATCAAGCTATTTCTGGCGCCGTTGCCGGGGAGGTAAGCGTTGAAGGTATATCTTTAGATCTTGCAACTAAATCTTTTCGTTTCTTGTTTTTATTTTCACTAGTTATGCTTATGGAAAACAACAAAAATATTATGAGAGAGCATTATGAGCTCTACCTTGAGTTGGAACATGAAGTGTTTGAAGGGAAAATCAAAAAGCCTATGGAGCTTTATTATTTGCACAACACTCATGATAGTAGCAATGTTATTAGTATGTCTTCTTTGAATACCTTTGATGTTAATGATATGCAAAGTTATAAGCCTGGGGATGCTACGTTTTATGAAGATGATCTTTTTAGCCCCCCAAGTTTTGATGAGGAAATTTATTTTGATGATACTTTTCCTCCTATCTATGATGAATATTGTGATGACACTTATGCTATAAAGAATAAATGTTTGGAAGTTTATCATGATAAGAATGATTCATGTGATAGTTATTTTCTTGAGTTTGCTCCCACTATTACTAACAAGAAGGATTTTGCTTATGTGGGGAGTAATAAATTTTCTATGCTTGTGGATCATAATAAAAAAAAATTATGTGATACTTATATTGTTGAGTTTATTCATGATCCCACTGAAAATTATTATGAGAGGGGAACATATGCTTATAGATATTTCAACAATATCAAGTTCCCTCTCTTTATGTTGAAGGTTTTGAAGTTGCACTTATTTTGCCTTCCTATGCTATTATCTTTATGCTTCAATGAATTATTTCTCTACAAGATCCCTTTGCGAAGGAAGCATGTTAGACTTAAATGTGTTTGTTATTTTCTTCTTGATGCTCTCTTTTGTTCTTCAACTCTTATTCCTTATTCCTATGAGAGCATCATTAAAATCTTAAGCCTATCTTTATGGCTATAAACAAAGAGCTCTAGCGAGACAATCCTTGTTATCTTTACTTTAAGTTTTTACCTCCTGTTTTTAGTGGTCTTGACGATTTTTACTAATGTAGCAACATCATTGTATCTTTATTTTCAAGCTTGGTGCCAAGTTATAGCCTCATATGACAAAGGAAGTGAAAGTTGTGACATGCTGTCCACAAAACAGATTCTGTCCTCGTGACGGGAAAAATCATATTAAATCACCAGTTCATCTTTTTGAGCTGAATGTTTTACACAGAGTGCTCTATACAATCATGAAACTTTCGTATATTCTGAGTTTTTTTATTTGAGTTGCAGAAGTACCCCTAAAAAATTCTTTACTACCTGTTGTTCTGTTTTTCACAGATTCTGCCACGTTTTGTCTCTCCTAACTTTTGCAAACCTTATGCTTGCTTTTGCTTTGCAAAAAGCTTTTGTCAATCTTGAGAAACAGTAGATCTTCAATAATATAGTTATATCCAGTGGGGAAAATTTATTTATTAAGGGTACTAACCTCTCTAATCAGCTTATGATGAGTTATGTATGAAGGGAGTTTTCAAGTGTGCGATGGAAGATGATGAAAGAAGATTCGGGAGTGTCAAGCGCTCAAGCTTGGGGATGCCCCCATACATCCCCAACAAATATTTAAGGAGGCTCAAGCGTCTAAGCTTGGGGATGCCCCCGTGCATCCCCTTCTCCATCAACAATCATCAGTTCGTCCTTCGTCTCACTATATTTTTATCACTTCATGCGTTATGTGCTATGCTTAGAGCGTCTCGCTCTTAGGTTTTATTTTTAGTTTTCTTTAGCTTTGCTTGCTGTTCAGAACAAGTTAGATCCCGTATTACTTTGTTTGGGAGAGAAACACGCTCCACTTTCAAAATCTAGAACACATCATAGGATTCTTCATGCCTATCTTTTTGCTGTTGTGTGTTCTTTATCTTTCCGTAGCTACTGCCATGTTTAGTTGTAGTGTTAGTTTGTCTTTAGCAAGAGCCTTGGCTTTCCTGTAGTTTGTTGCTGGAACTCTCTTTAGTTTTCATGTTTATCTTGTTAAGAGAGTTGGTTGTTGCACTGAGTTGTGTCTTGTCTTGAACGTAGGTGAGGAAGATAGTTCTCTCACTTCTCGTTGGTTACCCCAAGTGGAAGGTGAGATGTAGCGTAGCAGAAAATTTCCCTCGGTGAAGATACCAAGGTTATCGAACCAGTATTACTCCAAGAGATACAAGAAGGTGTCACGGCGCTTGACGTAGACCTGCACACACCAGAAGTAACTTTGCTCCCAACGAGTACAGAGGAGTTGTCAATTCCTCCGGTCTTGCTGTTTACAAAGGATCAACGCAAGAGATAATAATAGTGGCAACTGAAAGTAAAGACTAAAAGTAAATTGAAGATGTAAACAATGGTGGAAATATGGACCGGGGTCCCATGACGTTCACTAGTGATGTCTCTCTCCCAAAAGACGATAAAAGTGCTAGTGAGGTAAACAAATCACAGCTGGGCAATTGACAGGATTATAAACGCACCGCAATGCTAACTATGCTACAAAAGAAAGGAAGAGGCTCAAAAGCAATGGGCAGTACGCCAAGGTAAGTAGACCGAAATCCATCTGCATCTACTATGAATCATCCACCTTGAGATCTCTATCCAGAACATCTCGTTGGTATTAAGTTGTGAATCCCACCCAAAGTGTAAACTCAAAGAAACAGACAACTGCATTAAAAGAACTATGCGTAAAGTAAACAAATCTTGCACCCGCAAGTACAAGAACCGTTGTTTTATCCCTCGTGGCAACAGCACATCCCCTAGTCTCATGTTTCTGTCACTCAAGCTAGACATCAGGGGGCTGAACACACAATCAAGCATAACGCTCCCTCTTGGAGTTGCAAAAAATCACTTGGCCAAAGTAAAATACGACAACGGAGAACATGCAAGAACTTACTAAGGAACACAAATATAAAAGAGAACCAAATATATTACTCATCACAATCTGAACATAATCTCATAATCCATTAGATCCCAGCAAACTCAACATAGCAACAACAAAATTACAAAGGTGCCTCGATCATGTGAGGCAGCTCACGACGTCTCGAAAGTGGAAGCACAAAGAGGGGAGGAGAACATCACATAGCTACTTGTCATGGCCCCATTGTCCAAGGGGGACTACTCACAAGACATCCGGGAGGCGTCCATGGTGATGGATGGTCTCCCGGAGGGGATTCCTCCTTTCGGCAGGGTGACGGGGCAGCTTCTCCTGCCAGCCCCAATCTTGAAACGGCGGCGGCGGAGGAACAGAGAGGAGAACGGGAATAGCAGATCGATATTAGGTGTTTCCGTCACGGGGGCTAAATATAGGCCAAAGGGGGCACCGAGAGGGGCCACAGGGCAGCCAGGAGGTCTCCTGGTGCGGCCTAGGGTGGGGCCCTGGTGGGTCCACCCCCTTCCATCTTTAGTTCTTCAGGAAGCTTCCGGGTCGCTGATTTTATATATAATTTTTCCAGGATTTATTTGGAACTTTTAATGGCCGGAAAACCTGAAATACAAAAACAGCAGAAAACAGGAACTGGGAACTAGGTGCTCTGAGTTAATAGTTTAGTCCAAATATGATAAAAAGTGTATGAAAGTTAAAGCAAAACATGGAAAAGTCACACAAATCATGAATGGAGCAAGCCGAAATTATAGATACGTTTGGGACGTATCATCGATCCCCCGAGTGCTTTTAGGTAGCGTCGCGTAAGAGAAGATAGCGTCTCTCGGGGGGGATTTGTGCTCAAGCCCCCGAGTGCTTTTAGGTAGCGTCGGGCAAGCGAAGATAGCGTCTCTCGGGGGGGAGTTTGTGCTCAAGCCCCCGAGTGATTTTTAGGTAGCGTCGCGTAAGCGAAGATAGCGTATCTCGGGGGGGGGGGGGGAGTTTGTGCTCGAGCCCCCGAGTTCTTTAGTGGTATTATTTGGGCAAAACCTTTTATTGCTTTGAGTTTTTACATTAGCTATCGATCGGTGCTTCTATCGATACTCCCGATGGTGCCTATGGGTAGGCTATGGGTAGAACAGGCGCAAGTTTTCCGCGTTCCACGGGTTTCCCACGTCTTCGTCGGTCTTCGGATTCTTCAGCATGTATGCACCTCCTCCTATGACCTCGGAGATTATGAAGGGTCCTTCCCACTGCGGGGAAATTTTGTGCACTTTTTCTTGTATTAGTCACAGGACGAGATCTCCTTTGCGGAAAGTTCTGGTCCGCAGGCGACTGCTTTGGTACGTGTGTAGTTTGTCCTGGTATCCTTCTGACCTTGCTATGGTTGTGTCCCTTGCTTCATCTGTAGTGTATTTATCATCCTGGAGTGCTTCTTATGCCTTTTCTTCTGTGTATCTCGAGATTCGGGGAGCTCCAAACTTTAGGTCGTGTGGTAGTACCGCTTCTGCTCCATACACCATGAAAAAGGGTGTGTACTGGGTTGAGGTGTTGGGGGTAGTGCGCAAGCTCCACAGGACTGCGGGGAGTTCTTCTACCCAGTTGCCTGCAGCTTGTTCGAGTGGTTCGAGGAGCCTCTTTTTTATTCCTCCGCACACTAAACCGTTTTCTTTCTCCACCTGGACGTTAGATTGTGGGTGTGCGACTGACGCGTGGTTGATTTTGATGCCCATATCTTGGCAAAAATTCTGAAATTCTGTCGCTGTGAAGTTTGTGCCGTTATCTGTAATGATGTTATGGGGTACGCCGAATCTGAAGATGATGGACTTGATGAAGTAAACTTCCGTGAGGGTTGTTGAGCTGGTGATTGGCACTGCCTCAATCCATTTGGTGAACTAGTCTACTGCTACTAGTAGATGTGTTCGGCCACCTTTTGAAGATTTCTTGAGTGAACCCACCATATCGAGTCCCCAGGTGGCGAACGGCCAGGATAGCGGTATGGTTTTGAGTTTTGATGCTGGGGCGTGCGAATTTTTGGCAGGCGATGCAGCGTCATATGATGTCTTCTGCGTTTTTCATTGCAGTTGGCCAATAGAATCCTGCTCGAAAGGATTTTGCCACGAGTGAGCGACTGCTCGAGTGGTGCCCGCAAGTGCCTTCGTGGATCTCGAGCAATAGGGCCTTGCCGTCTTCTTCCTCGATGCACTTTTGGAGGACCTGAGAGATGTTGCGCTTGTAGAGCTGTCTGTTGATTATTGTGAATGATTTAGATCGTCGGCGGATGCGTCGGGCTTCTGTGACGTCTTGTGGTAAGGTGCCTTCGATTAGGAATCGAAGGAGTTTTGTCCAAGCTGGACCTTCGGGTGCGGCTGGTTCTACTTCTTCGACTACATCGTTGCCTGCGTCGTCTGTTGGGTTCGCCGCTGCTACTTGTGCTGGTTCGTTTGTGTCGTCGTCCTCTGCGACTGCCTCCGGTGCGGGTGCCTTGGTTTTGATTGACCTATGGCTGATGCTTTCGAGGAAAACGCCTGGAGGGATTGGTCCTCGGGTTGATCCGATGTTTGCGAGTCCGTCTGCTTCTGTGTTATTTGCTCTAGAGACGTAGTTTAGCTCGCAGCCGTCGAATCCTCCTTCCAGGGTGTTGTAGAGCTTCTGGTAAGCCATCATGTTTTCTGCGACTGCTTCACAGTCTCTCATTGCCTGCCGGACGACGAGGTTGGAGTCTCCGTAGATTGAGAGACGAGTGGCGCCTCAAGCTTTTGCCATGCGCATGCCATGGAGTAGTGCCTCGTTGAAAGGATCGAGATAGACCTAGAGGGGGGTGAATAGGTCTTCTTACAAATTTTATCACTACTTAGAAATTTTAGGCAATAATGCGGAAGATAAAGTTGTGCCTAACAATTGTAAGGTTTACCTAGCTATGACAAGAAAAGCAATAAGCACAATATACTAAAGCAAGTGAGGGGCAAATAGTACGGTAGCACAAGTAATAAGGGGAAAGAGTAGGGATAACCTAAAGACGCGAAGACAACGATGTATCCCGATGTTCACTTCCTTGGAGGGAAGCTACTCACCGTTCGGAGAGAGTGGGTGAAACCACGAAGGCACACCAAAGCCACGAAGGCTCACTCTATTCCCCTTGAGATATCACCACGAAGGTGATTGCCAACCACTACCGGTTGACCTTAAAGGTGGTCACCAAACCCTCACAAACTCAACGGGGGTAATCACAATGGTCGATTCCTCTCCGAAGAACTCCTACCCGCCTAGGAGTCTCCAACCTCCACGAGTAACAAGATCAATGGGGAAAGCTCAAGACTTGCTCAAAATGCGATTTGATTTGGTTGAAACATGGGGAAGGGGCAGATCTATCACGGGGTAAAATATCCGTCAAGAACTCTCACGGGGCTCTCCGGGATCTGAGATTTGATGAGGGAGAGAGTGAGAGGGAGCACTTGTGTTCTTGGGCGTGTTGAAAATGAAGTGGTCAACCCTCTCAAGTGGTAGAGAGGGCATATTTATAGCCCAAAGCCAGAAATGGCCGTTGGAGCATTCTTCCTGCATAACTATCGGACGTCCGGTTCGGACCGGATGTCCGGTACGTGCATACCGGACGTCCGATTTGCACCGGACACTCACTAATACACTGCATGCGCAGACGAACACAACAGGTACCGGACGTCCGACGAATATCGTACATCCGATGACCAGATGTCCGATGAGAGCCGGAAATCTGATAAAACGTTGAAAAACGCTACTGACCCCTCGGATCCTTAGTCCGACGCCAACCGGACGTCCGACAGGGACCGGAAATCCGATGAAATAGGTAAAAAGCCCACTAACCTCTCGGATCCTTAGTCCGGCGGTGACCAGACGTCCGAGAGCATCAGGTACCGGACGTCCGGTAGGGACCGGACGTCCGATGTGGGTATATTTAGCAGGCTTGTTTAAAATGCGTGTGTGACAAGAAATTCATTTGTTTTGCGAGATGATTGAGCAAGACTTAAACAGTGCACCCACTGATCCCCTGTTAATAGTGCGGGGATCCCTATACTCAAGATAACCGGAAAAAGCTTACGCTTCAAATTCATTGGTTCCATCTCTTGAGCAATTGTAGATATCAATGGTCTATAATCCACCATCACAACGAACCGAGGACTAAAAACCTAAGATACACTTGACAAACATTATTAGTTCTCTATATGTATATTGTCATCAACATCAAAACATGATTAAGGGCATGATTGCACTTTCACTCGTATTCTTCTTCGTTGTTTGAGGCATTGTTGAAGTTGATCTGAAGTACGTATCTGAGTTTGGCTCCTTTGGGGGAGATTATTATGACTCCTGCTCCAGCTCCTTGTTGTCTTTTTGACCTGTCGAAGAACATTGTCCATGAGTTGGACAGGTCTAGGGGGCGGCTGTTTGCACTTCTGTCCGCTCGACCAGAAAGTCTGGGAGTACTTGGGCTTTGATCGCCGTTGGGTGTTTGAATTGTAGGTCGCGGGGACTGAGCTCGATGTTCCATACGGCGACTCGGTCAGTTGCTCCGGGATTGTTGGGGATGTCCGCAAGTGGTGCGCTACTCACGATCGTGATGCGGTGCTCGTCGAAGTAATGTGTTACTTTCCTTGAAGTCATGACGATGGCGTATATGAGCTTCTGGTAGTGCGGGTACCGTTGCTGAGATTTTGTGAGGAGCATGCTTAGGTAGTAGATTGGCCTTTGGATGCTCTGGATTTTGCCTTCTTCCATGCGCTCGACGACGAGCGCCGTGTTGACTACGCTGCTGCGTGCCGCTATGTTGAGGTAGAGGGGTTCTTGCTCCTTTGGCACCGCCAGGATTGGTGATGTCGAGAGGGTCTTCTTTAGGTCTGCGAATGCGTTGAGGGCTTCCTCAGTCCACTCGAATTTTTTTCCTTTTCTGAGGAACTGGTAGAATGGTAGGGTCCTTTCTCCCAGCTTGCTGATGAAGCGGCTCTGTGCTGCGAGTTTTTTTGTGAGTTGTTGTACGCCCCGGATGTTAAATGGTTCTTGCATCTTGGCGATTGCTTGGACTTTTTCAGGGTTTGCTTCGACTCCTCGAGCAGAGACCATGTACCCACGCAGTTTTTCGGCTGGGACGCCGAACACGCACTTTTTTTGGGTTGAGCTTGATTCTGTATTTGTTGAGAGCGACGAAGGTTTCGCGAAGGTCGTCGAGTAGAATGCCTGCGCTGTAGGTTTTGATGACGATGTCGTCGACATAGACTTGGACGTTTCTGTCGATTTGATCTCTTAGGAACGCTTGCATCATCCGTTGGTCGTGGCTCCGGCGTTTTTCAATCCGAAAGGCATTGTTCTGTAGCAGAATATGCCATAGGGGGTGATGAACGAGGTGTGTTCTCCGTCTTCGTCCTTCATCCTGATTTGTTTGTATCCTGAGTAGGCGTCGAGGAAGGATAGGAGATCGCATCCTGCGGTGGAGTCGATTATCTGGTCTATACTTGGTAAGTGAAAGTGGTCCTTCGAGTAATGTTTGTTGACGGGCCCATAGTCGACGCACATCCGTAGTACGTCGGTGTCCTTTTTAGGTACCAAGACTGGGTTTGCGATCTAGGTGGCCTTCTTCGTCTCCCGGATGAATTCGCATCGAGTAGTCGGTTGATCTCTTCTCCAATGGCTCTGCGCTTGGGTTCTGAGAATCGGCGCAACGCCTGCTTTACTGGTTTGATGTTTGGATGTATGTGTAGTATGTGTTCTGCAAACTCTCGTGGTATTCCGGGCATGTCGGCCGGGCACCAGGCGAAGATTTTCCACTCTTCGCGGAGGAGGGCCATGAGGGCGGCTGCTTGTTCTTCTGGGAGATGGGCATAGATTCGAACCGTCTTGTCCGGATCCATTTGGTGAACTTGGTGGGTGACTGTGTCGCTGTCGACGCTGAAGTCGCAATTGAATTCCTTTGACTCGCTTCTGCTTGCTAGTGGAAAGACGCTCATGTCTGTTACCATGGCTATTTCCTCGAGCTATTGCTGAGCTCCGAACGTGTCATAAACTTCATGAACGTCAGGGTCGCACTAGTCTGATTTTATGTAACAGCCTCGGTGTCAAGCTACAGTGATCACTTCTCATTAATGACTAAGCTCAATGATTAACCATGACTAGATCATCATTGAATCACATCTTTTTCAAACCCCTTTGGATGGAATAAAAAAACAAAGTGGAAATAAAAGTGAAATCAAAAATGTTGCAAAGAATTTTATTAAATGCAAAATAATAATTAGGTCATATTAAAATAATAGTGGGCAATTATTACAGGTTTAAATATGGTAATCAAATCAAGACAATAGCAAAACAGTAGCATTTTACCCCTTTTAAATAAAACAAAAATGCAATTGATTTTATATGGGCACAAAACTTTTTTTGGCACTGTTATAAAGTGCATCACTAATATTGGTACATGTTTCACATTTTACAAAAATGAAACAATAGTCAAATAAAGTATAAACAGAAAAGAACAGAAAGCAGAAAAGAAATAAAAAAGACTAAAGAGGAATCCAGCCCACTCCATTGGTGCACTAAGTACACAGTGCTGGCCCAGCCAGCCCGCGCAGCCCACCCAGCCCACCAGGGGGTCATCCCTTTCCCCCGTTCACCCCGGGAATGTGTGGCACCATCTCCCCCGGTGCTCGACGGCTGCCACCGCGCGATGGCCGCCACCGCGGAGCTACCGAGCCACCGTAGTGCTTAACCACTCCCCGGCGACCCCCGTGGCGAAACCCTAACCCTAGTTCCCCCACCCCCTTCGCCTCTCCCTCACTCGAGCAAAAACGCACCCGCGCCGCCATCGCCATTACCGTGGCCACACGCGGCCAACGTGCTCGTGACACCTCGCCGCTGTGTCGTGGATCCCCGTTGTCGTCGTCTTCAACACCCTACAGGAGGAATCGATCCCGAAGCCCCTACATCGTGCGCATCGTCTACGTCTTCTACCTCGGACCGGCCGGCGAACTCCTTCGATTCCGGCTGCAACGCTTCTTCCCCGAGCAGCATGCCTTCCCCTACGCCCCTCTGGTGAGGTTTTGCACTGCCGCCAACCGCCACTTTGTTCCCCATACGCCGTAGAGGTCGCCATCGTGGTCGCCACGGACTCGCCGCCGTGGAAGCGCTCGCCGCCGTGGCCTAGCGCACGCGTTTGGCGCGCTTGGCGTGCCAACGTGCTCTGCGTGCTCGCAGTAGCCGAGCACACTAGCTCACGCTCGTGGAAACCCCCCAGAACGACGTCGTCGTCTTCGCACCGTTCTTCCGGCTGCCAAGACGGTCCCGAATCCGGCGAGCCCACGACCCAACACCACCACCGTTGGACGCGGCTCGCCCCTGGATTTCGTTTGCACCCGGCCACACTTGCTCTCGTCACCGGTAGCGAGCGCACGGCCAAGCTGGCCGGCGTTCTGCCTCGCCGACGGCACCCTCCGTCGCCGACAGGTGGGCCCCTGTGGTCAGGGGGTTAGGTTAGTGCTAATCCCCACTGACATGTGGGCCCTGTCCTGTTAATTAAGCAGAGTTTAAAAAGGAAATAGAAAACTTTTAATTTAACCCCCCTATTAGACTTACATGTGGGCCACCCCCCTGTTAATCCTCTCTGGTTAGTTCAACAAAAACTTAAACATTGTTCCACTGACATATGGGCCCAGCCCCTTAATTATCTCTCTGGATTTAATTAAAATGATAATTAAAACATGAGTCTATTACAGCTAGGCCCCACCTGTCAGTAGATAGATTTAAATTAAAATAGGAATAGAAAAGAGGCTGACATGTGGGCCCTCTCTGTCATAGACATTGTTCTGGATAATGCTGAATTTAAATGATAAAAGAAAATCCAAAAATTCTTTTAAACTGAATAGAATTTAGAAATTCAATATCTTTTAAACCGTAAGTCAAATTCAAAAACTTTATACATGAAAGTTGCTCAGAAAAATGCAACCGTTCTGAATACGCTACCCGCATACCCACTACACCCCTCTAACTTACCGAACCCGAGACTTTACCCCTCCGGGTCGTCTGTCAACGATCACGGATTAAAATGTTTTGAACATAAAAAAATTTCGAAATGCATCAACGATCACGGATACACTATCCACATGTCTGTCAGATGTCTCTAACGCTATAGACATGGAACCTTCCCCCTCCAGGTCATTTGTCGATAATCACCCAGAGCCGATTTTTCATCCCCGAATGAATTCCCGTTCCGAGCATAACACTTTGTAACGCGTTAGAACACCGTTAACTTTGCGTTTGCCATGTCTTGTATTTTTATTGCTATTATTGTTGTGTATTTATTGTTTCTCCCCCTCTCTTATTTTCCGGTAGTCCCAACGACCGCTGTCGATGCCCCTGTGATCAACTATGTCGTCGACGACCGTACCGCTACCGTCGAGCTTCCAGGCAAGCAGAGCCATTCTTTTCCCCAGATATCTCCTACCTTTCCGTAAATTTCTTGCACTAGGCATTACTTTCCGTGACGCGGATACACTATATATATATATAACTGCAACAGGTATGGTACAATCCAGACACCGCCTAAGGTCCCCTAGCTCGGCTCTGCCGAGCCACCATCAAGTGTGAGCTATCGAGGAGTAATCCTTGTAACTCCACTCGTTGCTGACTCTGTATAGCCTCTCTAGGGTCCTGAGCCTCGGTTGTCCTTAAGGTAAGAAGTCGGGCGACCCAATGGTGCCCGCGAGCGGTATTGCGTCGGGAACGACAGGGAGGGTACTTCCGACGTTACTGGCGTGCTTGGCCCCTGCTCGTATCTCGTGAGAGTTACCAAACCACAAAAAGTCGAGCTCTACCAAGAGCACACGCAAGACAAGGTAAGGAGACGGTTCACCTTGTTGGTAACCGCAGAGACTTGGTGAGACGACAGGGAAGGCACCGATGTACTGGTTCTCCTGACTGCTGTCATTGTCCGCGGGTCAGTTAAGTCGAGGCAAAGATAACGGTTGTCAGGCAGGTTAATTAAAATGCTAATTGGTTCGGTGGATTACTTGAGAGGCTCATTTGTCTGTACGCACTACCTACACGTGGGATTACGGTGTGGGCCCTCCGCGTCGTAGTTTGTCCGAAAGCTCTTCAAACGTAAGCAGTACCACGGGCTGATTGCCGGGAAGCGGTCTTGTCTTCTTTGCTGCAGCAGGTGTGTTTGGATTTGTTTTTGCTTCACCGGCCAGTCTCGTACCGTGCAGGAGCGTGCAAGGGTGAGGGACCTAGACCCCTTGGCGCATAGGATATATTCCGGCGGATGGCCTCTCTGCTGAGCATAGGATGGGATGCGATGTGTCGGATAGCCTCGGTGGGGCATTCCCTAACAAGGTGTACGCCACCCTGGAGATCCGAGCGTGCAGGCTGAACAGTAGTGCACCCCTGCAGGGAGTTTAATCTATTCGAATAGCCGTGTCCACGGTAACAGGATGCTTTATGCTGAAGCTGGACCTTACCACTACAAACTACTACTATTAATCTGTTGGTTCCGGGTTTTCTTCCTCGCAGGGTAGTCGAGGAGGGGAACTCGGAGGCATATATTATTATTAATTATTACAACTTACTATTATACAATGCTGCAGCAACTTCTAATTCATTGTTACTTTATGCTTTATATGAACTGTTGGTTGTTTCTCTTCTCGTGCTGCAAGACACGTCAGAAGATGCTAGTGTTCGATAGGCCTAGCTTCTTATCCTTATTCTGATTTCTATCTTGCAGTCCACTATATACAGCCTCCCCTTTCCATTTGATACAAATGCATAAATGCTTAGTAGCGGACGTAAGACTCGTGGGTATACTAGATACTCACCCTTGCTTTATTTCCCCCTTTATGTTTTGCCTGATTGGCCGTTGCAGTCGATGTTGGAGCCCAGGAGAAGGAGTACCCCGGAGGCGGTTACTACTACGTCGAGACCCCCGCTGACCAGGACCAAGAGTAGTTTTGGAGGCTCCCAGGCAGGAGGCCTTGCCTTTTCGATCTGTATCTCTGATGTTATTTGTGCTAGCCTTCTTAAGGAAAAACTTGACTAACTATGTCTGTACTCAGATATTATGTCTTATATAACTTATGTATTCGGGTCCGTGCGACCCCTTATCTTGTAACTTATTGGTTTATCCTTTTGTGTTTAGTGTTGTGCTGTGATATTCTCACCGTGGCACCCTCATCTCAGTCGTGTACCCTGCGTGTATGATTATTGTAGACGGATTGATTTTGGGGGCGTCACAAGTTGGTATCAGAGCCGACTGCCTGTAGGACACCCCTTCCAACTCCTTGGTCGAAGTTGAGTCTAGTCTTTGCAAAAATACTTTACTAACAGTGTCATGTGGCTTAACGGCCCACGTCGCAAACTGGGTGGTATTAGGATATTTTACTCCGTACCTTTACTCTGGGACTCTGCTCTCTCTTCCTTTCGGGTTAAAGATTTTGCTAACTATGACTTTAGGTACTGGTGACTGCTTCCCCCCGGAGAGCCCACATCACTGATGATGACCTGATTCACCAGAAGATGCCGAAGTTATTCTCCGATAAATTCCCGAGACCATATGTGCCGATACCTTGACAATTCCCTGCCACCGTTAAGTCCGTATGTATAACCACATACACCTTTCGTTCATCCATTCAATCCCTGTTGCTCTTGTGTTCACAAGATGCATCGAATTACTTTTCGTTGTTTCGGGAATCCTTTGAGCCTACTGCCTTTCCGCTTCTTTTCACCCTGCGGATAATTCCTCACATTTATCGAGGATCCGTTCATCCTAAGTGGTTCCTGTGATTCCCAAAATACTTTGAAATACTATTCGATCTCGCAACAATCCTCGGCAGCATACTACTTTGGAGATTCTTCTTACCTGCTTGCACTATGATTAATACCGTTTGTCTTGTAGTCTTTGATGACCTCCCTTGGCATTGCCATTCTGATCTGTTAAATCATCGTGTGCGCGAATGCACACAGTCATTGGTTAACCCTATGAATTCATTCTTTCGGCTCAGACGTCATTCCGGACGTGAGCTGGATATCGGTAACTCAAACCTCGGTTGATTGTCCGTATAAGTCCGTTCAACTTATATACCCATGGTCAGAACATCTGCTTCTGATATCCCCTATTAGAAATCATGATTCCTTTGTACTTAAGCCTTGAATTATTCCGATGCTTTTATCATCCGATGCTTTGGCATCCTTTTCTTCTTATGGTTGGGTACCGATAATCACACCAGACTCTCCGTACGCCGCCTGACCTTTTTGGTGGATTACTACCTGTCGTCTCCTTGTGTCCTAAATCATTGACGAGCTTCCCCTGATATGAAATGCCTTTGGCGAACGGTATCATCTGGTCCGTGTCATCAGCCTTCTGCTTTCAAACTTGTATCTCTTGTTCCTGTTGTTTGTCGTATAGATTCGTAAAATGTCCCTATGGGTTGTATCTATGCTTCATCCATATGTGTGAAACCAAACTTTATGCGGGTCATACTCTACTGGTGTTACGCCAGATAAAATTTTGAACGCTGCAAACTCATCGACAACGAGAAGTGAATGAAAGGCTATGCATTGAAGAAGTGGGAGTCGACCCTGAACCTTTGTGTTCATGCCCGTGGATACTATGCATAACTTATCATGAAAGCTTCTCGTAAAAATAATTATCCCCTTGGTGGAAATTCTGTTGCACCTATGATTCTACGTTCTACCTTCGAGTATTACCCCTGGTATCTCGAGGATATCATGCCTTTGCACTACATCTTATGAATTGTGATGAAACAATGCATATCCCTGTCATAGCCATTTCATGGTTCTGGGTTGTCTTCAACCGATAACACCGCTCACCTTTTGCTCCACCACCCCCTTTTGTTTGGTGATGTTGCTATTTGATTGCATTCTCTTGAAATCTCTCGACATAAAGTGTCGAGGTCATCATCAGCCTTTTGCCTTCTTCCAAGTGTCAACTTAATTCATTGTGGGAGATACCAATCTTGCCCCTCGATGATTTTTGTTATCATCGACCACCTCCTTTGACTCCCTGCCAATACAAACTTGGTCATGTATATCTTGCTTTGCTTTCCCTTGGGAAAGATATACACCTGTTACTTGTGTATCATCACATGTTATTTTCCATTGGTCTGTTTAACCTTTCCTTGAATATAAATTATCCGAGCAGTGATAATTCCCTGATGATGTAAACACTTCCGTGTACTACTTTGTCTGTACAACCTATTACTACTTTTGATAACATTTCGGTAACCACCGATGGACAAGGACCTTTCCAATTGGTCCGCCTCGTCTTAACGAGCAGGAAAATGGTTCTCTTCGTCCCTCGCCCTTGGTACCGACGTTGTTGCTGACATAGCTAACAAGTTGTTCTCTGACTTACCTTGTAACTTGATCACATTGTTTGTCACGACCCTTCTTATTCAATGTGGGCCCATAACCCACAGTCCCACAGGATCGAAACCTGACTCTCTTGTACCTTTCTTTTCTCGAGGTTATTCCTCTTGTTTGACCTCGTATGCAACTCACGAGTCCTCTACCTTGTGATATTCAGTTCGATATCAGACTCAATGCTTATGCCTGATGCTCTGGACCCCTTTTCATCCTCTGTTATCATCGTCGAATGCTTGCATATCCGCTTGTAAACTTATCATGACTTCCTTGTTTGTCTCGATGTATCTCCCTGAGTTTAACTCATGAGATACATTGTACCCCATCCCCTTGGGCCATCCCGGTTGATTAACCTTGTGTCGATTCGACCCCCTAAGTGTCCCCTCCTAGCCTATCCGTAGGTACGATGAAGACCCTGAAGGAAGGATGACAACTCGTCTATATGCACCAATCCAGAGCAGTGAAGACATCAACAAGAAGGATTAACATCTTCGAGAAGGGCAACAAGCACCAGAAGAATCGTTAGACTACGAAACCGAAACCTTACCACTTGCCCTAATTTTAATTCTCGGGACAAGAATTCTTTGTAGTGGTGGAGATTTGTAACACCCTCGATGTCAAGCTACAGTGATCACTTTTCATTAATGCCTAAGCTCAATGATTAACCATGACTTGATCATCATTGAATCAAATCTTTTTCAAACCCCTTTGGATGTAATAAAAAAACAAAGTGGAAATAAAAGTGAAACCAAAAATGTTGCAAACAATTTTATTAAATGCATAATAATCATTAGGTCAGATTAAAATAATAGTGGGCAATTATTACAGGTTTAAATATGGTAATCAAATCAAGACAATAGCAAAACAGTAGCATTTGACCCCTTTTAAATAAAACAAAAATGCAATTGATTTTATATGGGCACAAAACTTTTTGTGGCACTGTTATAAAGTGCATCACTAATATTGGTACATGTTCACATTTTACAAAAATGAAACAATAGCCAAATAAAATATAAACAGAAAAGAACAGAAAGCGGAAAAGAAATAAAAAAGACTAAAGGGCAATCCAGCCCACTCCACTGGTGCACTAAGTACACAGTGCTGGCCCAGCCAGCCCGCGCAGCCCACCCAGCCCACCAGGGGGTCATCCCTTTCCCGTGTTCACCCCGGGCATGCATGGCGCCATCTCCCCGTTGCTCGACCGCTGCCACCGCGCGATGGCCGCCACCATGGAGCTACCAAGCCACTGTAGAGCTTAACCACTCCCCGGCGACCCCCCTGGCGAAACCCTAACCTAGCCCCCCCCCCCTTCGCCTCTCCCTCACTCGAGCAAAAACGCGCCCGCGCCGCCGTAGCCATTACCGTGGCCAACGTGCTCGCGACACATCGTCGTTGTGTCGTGGAGCCCCGTCGTCGTCGTCTTCATCACCCTGCAGGAGGAATCGATCCCGGAGCCCCTACATCGTGCGCATCGTCTACGTCTTCTACCTCGGACCGGCCGACGAACTCCTTCAATTCCGGCTGCAACGCTTCTTCCCCGAGCAGCCTGCCTTCCCCTACGCCCTCTGGTGAGGTTTTGCACCGCCGCCAACCGCCCCTTTGTTCCCCATACGCCGTAGCGGTCACCACCGTGGTCGCCGCGGACTCGCCGTCGTGGATGCGCTGGCCGTCGTGGCCTAGCGCACGCGTTTGGCGCGCTTGGCGTGCCAATGTGCTCCGCGTGCTCGCAGTAGCCGAGCACACTAGCTCACGCTCGTGGAAACCCCCCGGAACGACGTCACCTTCTTCGCACCGTTCTGCAGGCCGCCAAACCTCGTCACCGGTCCCGATTTCGGCAACCCCACGACCCAACACCACCACCGTTGGACGCGGCTTGCCCTGGCTTTCGTTTGCACCCGGCCACACTTGCTCTCGTCACCGGTAGCGAGCGCACGGCCAAGCTTGTCGGCGTTCTGCCTCGCCGACGGCACCCTCCGTCGCCGACAGGTGGGCCCCCGTGGTCAGGGGATCAGGTTAGTGCTAATCCCCACTGACATGTGGGCCCTGTCCTCTTAATTAAGCAGAGTTTAAAACGGAAATAGAAAACTTTTAATTTAACCCCCTTGTTAGACTTACATGTGGGCCACCCCCCTGTTAATCCTCTCTGGTTAGTTAAACAAAAACATAAACATTGTGCCACTGACATATGGGCCCAGCCCCTTAATTATCTCTCTGGATTTAATTAAAATGGTAATTAAAACATGAGTCTATTACAGCTAGGCCCCACCTGTCAGTAGATAGATTTAAATTAAAATAGGAATAGAAAAGAGGCTGACATGTGGGCCCTCTCTGTCATAGACACTATTCTGGATAATGTTGAATTTAAATAATAAAAGAAAATCCAAAAATTCTTTTAAATTGAATAGAATTTAGAAATTCAATATCTTTTAAACCGTAAGTCAGATTCAAAAACTTTATACATGAAAGTTGCTCAGAAAAATGCAACCATTCTGGATACGCTACCCGCATACCCACCACACACCTCTAACTTACCGAACCCGAGACTTTACCCCTCCGGATCGTCTGTCAGGTAATTACCCAGTACCGGTAAAACTTTCCGAATGAAAATGTTCTGAACATAAAAGTTGTTCGAAATGCATCAACGATCATGGATACACTATCCACATGTCTGTCAGATGTCTCTAACGCTACAGACATGGAACCTTCCCCCTCCGGGCCATTTGTCGATAATCACCTGGAGCCGTATTTTCATCCCCGGATGAATTCCCGTTCCGAGCATAAAACTTTGTAATGCGTTAGAACACCGTTAACTTTGCGTTTGCCATGTCTTGTATTTGCATTTCTATTATTGTTGTGTATTTATTGTTTCTCCCCCCTCTCTTATTGTCCGATAGTCCCGACGACCGCTGACGATGCCCCTGTGATCGACTACGTCGTCGACAACCGTAACGCTACCGTCGAGCTTCCAGGCAAGCAGAGCCATTCTCTTCCCCAGATATCGCCTACCTTTCTATAAATTTCTTGCACTAGGCATTACTATTGCTGCTATGATTACAATCATATTCAATTGCATAGCCTGTTTTTGTCGCCCCTTGATGTGCCTTCCTTTATCCTATGCTGCCTATTATAATGCATATTGCAGCTGTGAGCCCTGCGCATTGTTAGATATGATTATATAGAGGGTCGTGACCAATCAGGGGAGTGACGCAGATACAATATATATAACTGCAACAGGTATGGTACAATGCAGACACCGCCTAAGGTCCCCTAGCTCGTCTATGCCGAGCCACCATCAAGTGTGAGCTATCGAGGAGTAATCCTCGTAACTCCACTCATTGCTGACTCTGTATAGCCGCTCTAGGCTCCTGAGCCCCGGTTGTCCTTAAGGTAAGAAGTCGGGCGACCCAACGGTGCCCGCGAGCGGTATTGCGTCGGGAACGACATGGAGGGTACGACCGACGTTACTGGCGTGCTTGGCCCCTGCTCGTATCTCGTGAGAGTTACCAAACCACGAAAAGTCGAGCTCTACCAAGATCACACGCGAGACAAGGTAAGGAGACGGTTCACCTTGTTGGTAACCGCAGAGACTTGGTGGGACGACAGGGCAGGCACCGATGTATTGGTGGTCCTGACTACTGTCGTTGTCCGCGGGTCAATTAAGTCGAGGCAACGATAACGGTTGTCACGCAGGTTAATTAAAATGTTAAATGGTTCGGTGGATGACTTGAGAGGCCCATTGGTCCGTACGCACTACCTACACGTGGGATTACGGTGTGGGCCCTCCGCGTCGTAGTTTGTCCGAAAGCTCTTCAGACGTCAGCAGTACCACGGGCTGATTGTCGGGAAGCGGTCTTGTCTTGTTTGCTGCAGCCGGTGTGTTTGGATTTGTTTTTGCTTCACCAGCCAGTCTCGTACCGTGCAGGAGCATGCAAGGGTGAGGGACCTAGACCCCTTGGCGCATAGGATATAGTCCGGCGGATGGCCTCTCTGCTGAGCCTAGGATGGGCTGCGATGTGTCGGATAGCCTCGGTGGGGCATTCCCTAACAAGGTGT
Source organism: Bromus sterilis (assembly GCA_950022295.1). NCBI lineage: Eukaryota > Viridiplantae > Streptophyta > Magnoliopsida > Poales > Poaceae > Bromus > Bromus sterilis. The sequence continues at coordinate 217,884,197 of OX465600.1, forward strand.
ACGCCACCCTGGAGATCCGAGCGTGCAGGCTGAACAGTAGTGCACCCCTGCAGGGAGTTTAATCTATTCGAATAGCCGTGTCCACGGTAACAGGACGCTTTATGCTGAAGATGGACCTTACCACTACAAACTACTACTATTAATCTGTTGGTTCCCGGTTTTCTTCCTCGCAGGGTAGTCGAGGAGGGGAACTCGGAGGCATATATTATTATTAATTATTACAACTTACTATTATTCAATATTGCAGCAACTTTTGCTTCATTGTTACTTTATGCTTTATATGAACTGTTGGTTGTTTCTCTTCTCATGCTTCAAGACACGTCAGAAGATGCTAGTCTTCGATAGGCCTAGCTTCTTATCCTTATTCTGATTTCTATCTTGTAGTCCACTATATACAGCCTCCACTTTCGATTTGATACAAATGCATAAATGCTTAGTAGCGGACGTAAGACCCGCTGCAGTCGATGTTGGAGCCCAGGAGCAGGAGTACCCCGAAGGCGGTTACTACTACGTCGAGACCCCCCGCTGACCAAGACTAGGAGTATTTTCGGAGGCTCCCAGGCAGGAGGCCTTACCTTTTCGATCTGTATCTCTGATGTTATTTGTGCTAGCCTTCTTAAGGCAAAACTTGACTAACTATGTTTGTACTCAGATATTATGGCTTGTATAACTTATGTATTCGGGTCCGTGTGACCCCTTATCTTGTAACTTATTGGTTTATCCTTTTGTGTTTAGTGTTGTGCTGTGATATCCTCGCCGTGGCACCCTAATCTCAGTCGTGTACCCTGCGTGTATGATTACTGTACAAGGATTGATTTTTGGGGCGTCACATTTTATAAAGTTCCCATTGACCGTGATGACTCCTGAGGGTCCTGGCATCTTGAGCTTGAGGTACGCATAGTGCGGGACCGCCATGAATTGCGCAAATGCGGGTCGTCCTAGTATGGTGTGGTATTGGAACTGCCAGTCGAGCACTTAGAACTCGAGGACTTTCCTTGCGAAGTTGCCCTTGCTGCCGAAGATGACATTGAGCTCGATTGTTCCGAGGGAGGCAGTTGCTTCGCCTAAAACTACGTCGTAGATTGTGACACCTGACTTCTTCCAGACTGACCGCAGAATCAACATCTTGCGTAAGGTGCTGGTGAAGATTATGTTTAAGCTGCTGCCTCCGTCCATGAAAATTCAGTCCATGTCGTAGCCGCCGATCTGAGCGTTGAGGACCAGTGGTGCATGCCCTGGCCTTGGAATTGCGGGTGGGTGATCCCTTTGTGAGAATGTGATGCTGGCCTCTGCGCCGTACAGTTGGTAGGTTTCTGCTGTTTTTAGGCCCTCGGCTGCTCGGGTCTACAGGGTGTGGGCATCCTGTTTTGCTTTTGAGGGTCGTCCTTTTTGGATCATGCAGACTCGTCCGTCGGACATAGGGTATTGCTCTTCTGTATTTGGTGCTGGCGACTGCTCGGTTCCTCAGGCCCGTTTGGCTTCGCGTTGCTTCTCCTCCTTTAGGTTGTTGGAGAGTTCAGCGAACAGACGACAATCTCTTAGGGTGTGGCTTGCTCTAAGGCATCCCCAGTCGTCCTCGAAACAGTGGATTGTACAGGGTCCATCCAGTTGTTCTTTGGCTGAGAGATTGCTTGAGCCAGTGTGCCTTCTTCTTCGCATGACCTGGAACGACTGCGAGTGGTCTTCTAAGTGGGAGTGGAACCTTGGGTCGAGTTCTATTCCATCGTTGATCGAGTGGTTCCGGATAAATTTGGCGAATTCGTCTGGTCTTCGATCTGGGTCGTAGTACTCGCCGGTCTGAGTTTCGGAGTCGTTGTCCTGCCCCGCGGCAGGTGTCCGTTTGGCGCCAATTGACGAGGATCAGCCTGTGTAGTCCCCACGGTCGGCGCCAATTGACGAGGATCAGCCTCGGCAAATCCCATGGTAAGGGACCCTGGGTTAGATCGTAGAGGAGGAACAGGTTGGCGATACTCGTCGGCTAACAGGAGAAGCACTTCATGCTCAATTGTATTATGCGAGGGGTCGATTACAGTGGAAGTCTAGCGAGTTCGCACAAGACCAGAGGTGTTAATTGTAGATTAGATGCCCTGAGAGGTCCCCCCTCCCAGCCTTTATATACTACGCTGGGTCTCGGGGAGTCCGTCTCAGGTTACAGGGACGATTGGCTAATTCTAGCCTTGCCTTAAATGCCAAGTCTTGACTTCCATATTGATCGCGGACTCCTACGTCAGTGCTCAGAGCGGACCAGTCATGGGCCTGTTGAAGCTTCCAGCGGGCCTCTTGTCTTCGTATGCACCAGGTATCCTCACACGCAGGAGCCGTGGGGTCACCCCCTCGTCAACGTCCCCTCTCCTAGCCTTTATATACTAGGATGGGTCGCAAAGAGTTCGTCTAGGTTTACAAAGGTGATTGCCTAATCTAGTTAATCTTGGCGGGCACGCCTTGGAATCCGAACCGCCTTGGACTCCATGTAGGCGCAACCGTCGGTGCTTCGGGTGGGCTGATCTTGCGCCAGCCAAAGCTTCTACTGGGCCTTCTGTCTGGACACGCACCAGGTACCCTCATGCTGAAGAGTCGTGGGGATATCCCCTTGTCACTGCTGAAACACGAGTGGTATGATACCAAATCCGCTCATTTCTATGTAAGATATTTTAAATGAATGTTTCCATATAGCTGTCGTGGATAGAATCCTTACAATAGATATAGGGGTATGAACGGAGCTAAATGAATATGTACGTAGAGAGGATTGACGCAAGAGGATTATACAGGTTAGGCCTCTCCGTAGAGATAAAAACCTTAGTCATGTCCCAGGCTAACTGGGGTGTTCTTTCTTCCGAAAATACTAAGAAGTGGAGAATGTTGCGCGTGCCCCCGCCGGAGGGGAGGGGGGCTTATATAGAGTGCACCCCTGCTCTCTTAATGCCTCGGATTAAATGGGTCTTAATTACAAGATTGAATGCATACTTAATTACAGAAACGGTCTGCCCATTACTACTAAAAAAGGAGAAAAATGCTCGCGGCATTGAATGCTTCCTGTCCATTGCGTTCCTGTCTTCCGAGTACGATAGGACCCACCGATCACTTCCGAGTGGCGATCTACTCGGATCTTGCTGGACTTCCGAGTAGCTGTGTATTCGGAAGTGTCTTCTGATCTCCGAGTAACTTGTTACTCGGAGATTGTTGATGCTTCATGTTTTTTACTGGTTTTATTTTGTCAGAGAGTGTAAGGGAAATCCATGGCTCAAGGATACCCCCCCGGTTTCCCTTGCATAGGGTTATGCCTTTAGTATTACCACGACAGTAGCCCCCAAGCGATTTCGGGGGCTCGTGACTGAGGTGGCTGACACTCGTTAGCTTTTCAGAGGTATGCGAAGATTAAACTCAGTAAGAGGCCCGGAAGGGCTTTATTGATGTTTGAACTTTTCCCTCGAGTATGAGTTGGGCAGGTTAGCAGAAAAATTTGGCGACACTCGAACGTATCTCGGAAGAGGTGGACTGAGGCCCCGGAAGGCGTGTCTCGGAGTAAAAGGCATTAAACTCCATATGAACCAAATTTGTAAAGTTCAATGCCCTAGGACATCATGCCGAGTCCTAGGCCATGCCACGTGGGACATTGATTCTTTACCCCCCGCGCCGGATCTTACTGGTGGCCTGGCATTCTACGTCAGAGACGGGCCACCAGCGAGCTAGTTATTCGGACTTCGGCCCGAGTAGCTGGGTGCGAGGTTTTTCGTCTCGCGGGGAACCCTTAAGTGGTTCTTTTCATGGTACTTACGAGTGACAGCTTACTCGGACGCTGCAGAAGCTTAGTAATTTCTTCCGAGTGATGACGTACTCGGAGAGTTTGGTCGGTGTACGTTATGCTTCGGATCTTCCGAGTAGTTGGGGCGGTTCCGAGTTTCGGATCGAAATCAGATTCGGTCTTTTACGGAGGATCTCGCCCTGTCAGAGAATCTTCTTGCCCAGGAAAGTGGGCGCACTGTTTGGGCCTGTCTCCTCGATTCCCGCGGCGGTCTTATAGGATAATAATTAACTGCCCGTGGGGAAATGGGGGGATTATGGGGAAGTGGAGCGGTTTTATGGGGATGGAAACCGGCAGGCTCATTAGTGGGGCGCGGATCTGACGCGTGGCGGTTGCCGCTTCGGGCTATAAAACCGCCCCTACCTTTCGGTTTGGGGCAGATCCGCTCATTTCCCCTCCGCGCAGCCGTTCACACTTCTCCCTCTCGCTTCGCCTCTTCCTTGCCTGCTTGATCTCGCCGCCGAGACGCCTCCGCCGGCCGCCCGTGCTCCGTCTTGGGAGGCCGTCATTCGCGCTGCCCCTCCGCCACCACCGAGACCATGTCTGCGGGGGAGTGGCTTCCGTCAATGGTGACGGAGGACATGCTACTGGGGTACCAGGACGCCGGTCTGGTGCCCCGCGATGGCTGCCGCCTTCCCGCGGCCGAGGAAGACGAGCCTGCTGCACGGGACAGTGAGAGGGTCATTTTGTTGTCGCATGTGGATCGTGGATTTTCTCTTCCTCCTCTTCCTTTTTTCTTGGACTTTTTGGATTTCACGGGTGCTTAACTTCACCACATTATCCCCAACGCTGTTACCCTCCTCTCTAGTTTTTTCACCCTTTGTGAGGGATTCTTAGGCACAGAGCCCCACTGGCATCTTTTCCGTAGTATATACGCCATCAAGCCTCAGAAGGCGAAGAAGTCTCGGGAGGGTGGCGGTGTTGAGTTTAATCATCTCTGCGGCGGCCTGTTTTTGGCCAAGAAGCAACGGGTACAGTACTTTCCTTCTATTCTGCTTGATTCTGTCAAGAAATGGCAGAACAGTTGGTTCTACTGCAAGGTGACTGAGGGGCCGGGGGTGCGTACCTTGCCGCCTTACTCGGACATTAGGCTAACTTCCTCTCAGGGCTGGAATCCCCGACTTACCAATGCTGATGAGGAGCAGGTGCTCCCCTTGATGCGAGAAGTCATCCGGCTGAAGAAGAACGGCCTAGACGCCATGGATCTGATAGCCACCTTCGTGGTTCGGAAGATTCAGCCTCTCCAGGCCAGAACTCGGGGGATGTGGACATATTCCGGGTTGCAGGATGAGACCCGTTATAGCAATACCGAGATGCCCATGGACGAGTTTGAACTTCAGATGAAGAGATAACCAGCGTGACCCACGGGCTTCAGACGACTGGCCGAGTGAGGCCCCTCAGCATCAAGAATCCTCCAACCTTGGTATGCCGATTTATGCCATGCGTATCTTGCGTGCGTTTCACTTGTTGGCTCTAACTCGGGCTTCCTTATTTTTTCTAAGATTTTTCCCAGTTCTGATCTTCCACCCCTCTGGCTCCGCAACATCCTGCCGAGGAGGATGAAGACAGTACCGCCGGCGCAGGGGTCGGAGTTGAGGCGGGGGAGGAACTGGAGTCCGAGGCAGCTCGGGCTCAGGCGGCGTCTAAGAAGCGCTCGAAGAACAACCAGGACCGCGAGTCGGAGCGGGAGGGGCTTACTCGGACCCGTAAGAGGGCTCAAACTCCGAGTGGCGAAGAGGGCAGCGGGAAACTTCCGCCCTTGAGCCTCGGCTCTAGGAAGGTTGCGCCCATGAAGAAGAAGAAGCTTGTCACACTTGGGGGCCGAGAGGCTAATCCCACAGGGGGTGTTGATGTTGAAAAGGCCAAGGGGGCTGGATCTGGTTCGTCCCAGGTTGCTCCCCCGAGGCGAGGCTTGAAGACCGTCCACAAGTAAGACTGTTAGTTTTCGTATGCTTTGATGTTCTGCTGGTTTCCCAGGCCCGTTCTTAGTTGTTTTATTTTGCAATGTTCGTCCGAGTGGTTCTGAGACGCTGCCTGGGATCGAGGATCCCGAGGCCGAAGCTATGGAGGATGTTAGTACTTGCGAGGTGGCTGACTTTCCTGGAATAGACACTATACCAGAAGATACTGCGGCTGTTGGTGAGAATTCTTCGCTGTTTTTGTTGAGACTTTTACCGTTGTCGTCCTTTCGCTTTTGATCGTTTTTTGTTTCTGCTACAGACATGGATGTTGACTCTACTGCTGACCCAACTCAGATTGCTGTCGAGCCTGCCGCTGCTGGGGTCACTCCTCTTGAGATGATAGTTCCTGAGGGGACAGTATCCTCTGGGTCTGGTTCCCGAGCTGCGCGAGGGAGTGAGCCTGCTATCTGAGTAGCCATTCCAGTCGCGGCCCCAGTGGAGAGTGCTATTATTGGTGGATTGAAGGAGTCCTTGGTTAAGGCGACGCAGTTTGAGCTACGGCTGCGGGAGTTAGCATCCGAGGCCGAGTTGGTGAAGTCCAACATGCACGTAAGTACTTACGTAAGTTTTCCTATCCACTAGGTGTAGCCCCCAAGGCTCGGAGTAACTTTGCAAAGTTATTCGGAGTTTTGTGATAAGAGGTTTTTATTTCAGTGAACTTCCAATGGGAGCACTTCTTAGTGCACCCACTGGGTGTAGCCCCCAAGGCTCCGAGTAACTTTGCGAAGTTATTCGGAGTCTTTTGACAGGAGGTTTTTATTTCAGTGAACTTCCAGTGGGAGCACTTCTTAGTGCACCCACTGGGTGTAGCCCCCAAGGCTCCGAGTAACTTTGCGAAGTTATTCGGAGTCTTTTGATAGGAGGTTTTTATTGCAGTGAACTTCCAGTGGGAGCACTTATTAGTGCACCCACTTGGTGTAGCCCCCAAGGCTCCGAGTAACTTTGCGAAGTTATTCGGAGTCTTTTGATAGGAGGTTTTTATTTTAGTGTGACATTCCTCTTGTCTTTATAGGAGGCATGCAAGCTTGGTTCGGCCTTCGTGAAGTTGCAGGAGGAGAGTACTGCTGCCCGGAATGCGTACGAAATGCTGCTTGAAGAGCACAACAAACTGAAGAAACAGCATGCTGAAGACAATGGTAAAAGCTCTTTGAGTTTCCAAGCTGCCATTTTTCATGGTCTTATTTTTCCGTTTGACGTTCTGCTTGCAGAGGCGGCGAAGAATGCCTTTGATGCGAAAGTCAAGGAGAACGATGATTTTGTTGCTAAGATGAAGAAGGAAATAGACCAGGTTGAGAAACGGGCCAAGGCTCAGAAGGCTTTGGAGACAAGTCTGCATTATTACAAACAGGCGGTGAAGGAAAATGAAGCTTGTATCTCGAAGCTGGAGTCTGACTTGGAGAAACTGTCCGAGTTGCGTGCTGAGGATAAGAAGAAACATCAAGCCGAGTTGGAAACCACTCGGGAGGCGGTGAAGACGGCTGAAGAGTATTGCGCTGGGCGGTTTTCCGTTTTCAGTGAGACCTTGTCTGGTGAGTTTTGCCGTCCGAGTTGTGATAGGGACTTGTTTCCAAGTCTTCTATTGTGTACTCATCGTCTCCTTTGATGCAGCATATGGAACAGATCCGGAGGCCGAGCAAGCGCGCATGGCCGACTTTGCGGAATTCATGAAGAGGGATAACTATACGCCAGTGACCATAGAATTTTCTCTGGCTCGGGGACTGCTGACCATGAGGTGTGCTAAAGCGAAGAAATTTGCTGAAGAAGTTATGGGTGCTACCCTGGCTTTGAAGAGCAAGCTGTCGCCTGATGAGGGAAGCAGGGTGAAATTGGAGACTGTTGTGCCCGTCCTCCAGGAGGCCCCTCATCAACTGGCCCGCTGGAAATGCTCAGCGGCACGGAGCGGTGCAAATTACGCGCTGGCGTTGACCAAGGCGCATTTTCCTGAGCGGGTCCATAATCTTGAGCGGGTTGGCGGTGGTGATCCGAAAGAAGGTCAGAGTTGTACCTCCTTCCTGCCGCGTTATGCTGAAACTGCTAGCCGAATTGCCCTGATGCTTGATCTAGACTTCTTTGTTCAGTCAACTGGCGTAACCAGTGAGTCTGATGACGAGGGCGAGGAATGAGTGAAGTGTAGTGAAAACACTGGTTTGAGGTTTGCCTCGGGATGTCGAGTGGATTTGTAATAAGTTTCACTGTGTGGTTGTGTCATAGCACTCCTTCGTTTGGTTGATGAACTCGTATTCTGTTTCTTCGTGGGAAACGAATATTTCTGCCGATGCTTGCTTTTCTTTTTGTGTGAATTTTGTAAGTTTTCATTCGAGCTGCGCATAATTCGGAAGAAAACCTGATTTTATCGCTTTAATCAGCCCCCAAGCTTCCCGAGACTTGAAAGTATTAGAAAAAAATTCTATTGATGATCTTGTAGACAAGATCCTCAATGCAGATGATGTTGTGCTTCCCCAAGCCTGTGGGGCGTTGGTGAGCACTTATAGTACGTTTTTGTAAGTTTTCGTCCGAGCTGCGCACAGCTCGGATGGAAAACCTGATTGACAGTTTTTGTCCGAGCTGCGCACAGCTCGGAGAAAAACATGTTTTTACAACTTTAAGCAGCCCCCAAGTCTCATGAGACTTGAAAGTACTTAGAAAATTTTTCTATTGATGATCTTGTAGAGAAGATCCTCAATGCAAATGATGTTGTGCTTCCCCAAGCCTGTGGGGCGTTGGTGACCACTTATAGTAAGTTTTTCTAAGTTCTCATCTGAGTTGCGCACAGCTCGGATGGAAAACCTGATTGACAGTTTTCGTCCGAGCTGCGCACAGTTCGGAGAAAAACCTGTTTTTACAACTTTAAGCAGCCCCCAAGTCTCCTAAGACTTGAAAGTACTTAGAAAAATTTTCTATTGATGATCTTGTAGACAAGATCCTCAATGCAAATGATGTTGTGCTTCCCCAAGCCTGTGGGGCGTTGGTGAGCACTTATAGTAAGTTTTTCTAAGTTCTCGTCCGAGCTGCGCACAGCTCGGATGGAAAACCTGAGTTTCAGTTTTCATCCGAGCTGCGCACAGCTCGGAGCAAAACTTGTTTATGAAAAAATAGATTGAATAGGACACGCCATGTGTATGGAATAATATTTATTCAAATCTTACAAGCGTGCTCATGCATAGAAACCTCGCAATAACTGGGCGTTCCATGCATGAGGCTCTTCTATCTTATTAGTTACATCGTAGAGGTGATAGGCCCCATTATGCAGTACTCTAGAGATGATATATGGGCTTCCAATGGGGGGGCTAGTTTGTGATCCGTAGTTTGCTTAATGCGAAGTACCATTTCGCCCTCTTGGAAGGAGCGAGCTCGGACATGTCGGTCGTGGTATCGGCAAAGGTCTTGCTGATAAAACGCCGAGCGGGTGAGAGCTAAATTTCGCTCTTCTTCCAAGAGATCAACGCCATCTTTTCGTGCTTCTTCGGCTTCGGCTTCTGTGTACTGGCTTATACGGGGGGCATTGTGCTTGAGGTCACTCGGAAGGACTGCTCCTGAACCGTAGACGAGGAAAAAGGGGGTTGACCGAGTTGAGCGATTGGGAGTTGTACGCAATCCCCACAAGACTGAGGGGAGTTCATCAACCCAGGCGTCCGCTGCTTCCTTTAGTTCCCGAAGTAGCCGAGGCTTGATTCCTTTGAGTATTAGTCTGTTGGCTCGCTCGACTTGGCCATTGGACTGTGGATGTGAAACTGAGGCAAAGTTGACCTGAATGCCATTGGACCAACATAATTTCTTGAATTCAGCCGAGTTAAATTTTGATCCATTATCAGTGATGATCTCATGCGGGACACCAAACCGATGTATGATGCCTTGCATAAAGTTGACTGCTGTCGCGGAGTCGAGGGTCTTGATAGGTTTTTCTTTTATCCATTTTTGTAAACTTGTCTACTGCGACCAAAATGTGGGTGAAGCCATGCTTGCCTGTTCGGAGTAATCCAATCATATCCAGTCCCCATACTACAAATGGCTAGGCTAGGGGGATTGTCTTCAGCTCGGAAGCTGGTTTGCGTGGCTGGTTGGCATAAAACTGACAGCCTTCACAGTGATCCACGATGTACCGAGCATCGCTGAGGGCGTCGGGCCAGAAAAAACGAGCTCGGAAAGCTTTTGCCACCAACGTCCGACTTGGGCATGATGGCTGCAATCTCCCGCATGGATTTCTTGTAGTATGCAGCGGCCTTCTTCCTCGGAGATGCATCACTGGGGGACATGAGTGATGTTGTTCCTTTACAGCTCCCCATTGATTTCCGAGTAAGACTTGGATTTGCGGACGATCTGCTTGGCTTCTATCTCATCATCAGGCAACTCATGTTTTTGCAGATAAGCAAGGATTGGAAGTGTCCACTCGGGGGGAATAACCTCCACATCAAAAACCATATCCACTACTGCGGGTATATCCTCTTTGTTGGGGATGTTCCTGTCAGGCAGCATATCTGGATCGGCTTCTAGGAAAGGTTCCTCCTTGACTGTTGGGGAATGCAAGTGCTCCAAATAAATCCCTGGCGGGATCTGACCCCGAGTAGAACCCAATTTGGCTAGGTCATCTGCTGCCTGATTCTTAGCCCTTGGAATGTGGTGGAGCTCCAACCCATCAAATATTTTCTCCAATTTTCTCACTGCTACGCAGTAGGTTGTCATGGATGGACTTCTGATGTCCCACTCTTTCATTACTTGGTTGATTACTAGGTCTGAGTCTCCGAATATCATAAGTCTAATTTCCGCGTGAAATGGCCATTCGCATGCCGTACAAGAGGGCCTCATACTCGGCTTCATTATTTGTTGTTGTGAAATGAATTTGGAGGACGTATCTCATCTCGTCTTTTCTTGGTGAGACCAATACTACCCCTGCCCCTATGCCCTGTAGCATCTTGGATCCATCAAAGAACATCGTCCAGTGCTCTGGCATTGGATGTGGGGGATGCTGGACCTCAATCCACTCGGCCAGGAAGTCCACCAGTGCCTGTGACTTGATTGCTTTTTTAGCTTGGTAACTGAGGTCAAAGGGTAGTAGGTCCAGACTCCATTTTGCTATTCTGCCTGTTGAATATCTGTTATTCATAATTTCTGCCAGGGGAGCTTCAGAAACCACTGTGATGGAATGATCCTGGAAGTAATGTGCGAGCTTTTGCGATGCCAAGTAAATTCCCATTGCAAGCTTCTTGTAGTGGGGATATCTCTGCTTGGATGGTGTGAGGACTTTGGAGATGTAGTACACCGGTCTCTGTACTTTTTGTGATTTCCCTTCTTCCTCCCGTTCCACCACTATGGCTACACTGACAACTCGGCTTGTGGCTGCAATATATAACAAGAGCGGCTCTTTTTCTTGGGGTGCTGCCAGGACTGGCCGAGTTCACAATTGCTTTTTGAGTTCTTCGAACGCCTTTTGAGCTTCCTCCGTCCAGATGAAATTCGGCGATTTTTTCATCAGTTGGTAGAGAGGTAGGGCTTTCTCACCCAATCTGGAGATGAACCGACTGAGTGCTGCGAGACAACCTGTCAATTTTTGGACGTCTCGGAGCTGCTTGGGAGGCTTCATGTTTTGAATCGCCGCGATTTTTTCTGGGTTGGCTTCTATCCCTCTCTCGGAGACCATGAATCCGAGTAACTACCCTGCTGGCACACCAAAAACGCATTTTTCAGGATTGAGTCTGATGCTGTAGGCTCGGAGGCTCTGGAAAGTTTCAGCTAAGTCGGATAGTAAACTGCTTCCCTTAGCCGACTTGATCACGATGTTATCCACATAGACCTCCACATTTCTGCCGATCTGCCAGATCAGGCAATTCTGCATCATTCGCTGGTATGTGGCGCCTGCGTTTCTTAGTCCGAATGGCATCGTGATATAACAAAAACATCCGAATGGGGTTATAAATGTTGTTTTAAGCTCGTCTCGTTCATATAGTCGGATTTGATGGTAACCCGAGTATGCATCGAGGAAACATAATCTCTCGCAAGGTGATGTCGAGTCCAGAATCTGGTCAATGCGAGGAAGAGGAAAATGGTCTTTTGGACAAACTTTATTGATATGATGGAAATCAACCCAAGTTCTCCAAGATTTATCTTTCTTCGGAACCATTACAGGATTTGCTAACCACTCGGAGTGGAAGATTTCCCTAAGGAATCCGGCTGCTAATAGTGTAGCTATCTCTTGTCCGATGGCCTTCCTTTTCTCGGAGGAAAACCGTCGGAGGGACTCTTTCACCGGTCTTGCTTTTGGATCCACGTGCAACTTGTGCTCAGCCAACTCCCTTGGAACTCCCGGCATATCGCCAGGCTTCCATGCAAAGATGTCCCAATTCTCACGGAGGAAGTTGACGAGCTCGAGTTCCTATTGGGGATCCAGATCGGCAGCAATGTTAGTGTATTTCTCTTTATCTGTGGGATGTATCTGTACTCTCTTGGTTTCTCCGGCTGACTCAAATGAAGATGTCTTCTTTGGCTGCAATAGCTCGGAAGGGTCAGCAGCTTTTTTGTACTCAGCCAGCTCGACCTCAGCCATCTGCTGGTCAGCTATCAGGGACCCTCTCTGCAGCAATTCTTCAGCTTGCTTGTAGTATCCCGAGACAGTGATCATGCCGTGCGGGCCAGGCATCTTTAGTTTCAGATAGACATAACAGGGGATGGCCATGAATTTTGCATAAGCTGGCCTTCCGAGTAAGGCATGGTATGCACTCGGGAAGTCTACTACTTCAAAGGTGATCTTCTCTTTCCGGAAGTTACTCGGAGTACCGAAGAACACATTGAGGGAGATCATTCCGAGTGAATACGCCTTTTTTCCCGGGATTATCCCATGAAATTCCAGATAACTTTTGCGGAGCTTGGACATTGGAATGTTCATGCTCTTCAGAGTGCTTTCATATAGGGTGTTAATTCCACTGCCGTCATCCATCAAGACATTTCTGATCCTGAAGTTCCCATTCCCTGTTTCCACCAAAGGATCCACAATCAGGGCGTTCCTTCCCGGATGAGGGATGTGAGGAGGGTGATCCGACTAATCGAAAGTGATTGGACGTTGGCCCACTTCATGTAACTCGGGACCGCCGGGGCTGCCGAGTTGACTTCTCTGAACCTTATCTTTTCTACCCTCTTCGACTCTCGTCCTGCGAAGATGACCAGTACTCCGTCTTCTCTTGGGAAACCTTCACTGTCCAGTTCTGGTCTGGGCGCTTTCTTTTTCACGGTCTCCTTGTCTTGCTGAGGACCTGTCCTTGCGTTCTGTGCTGCTCTCTTGATCAGGCGGCATTGCCGAGCTTTATGCTTTGGAATAACAAGTTTTCCCTCCGCATCACGAGTGGTGTGGAGAGGACAAGGCTGATCCAGAACTGCATCATCATTCGACGGCTTTTTCTGCTGCGGTTGCCACTCCTTTCGTGCCTGACCCTTGCCATGAATGCCCGAAGCGTTTGCTGCAGCCACCAGCTCTGCATCCGTTGGGGCGTCTTCTGGTTTGCGCTTGTTTTTGCTTGCAGTCTTCTGCTTCGGGTTCGGTGCCGAGTTGCCGCCCCCTCTATGGTGTTGGTTCTTTTGTCGGATTTCCTCCTCACCATTAGCGTACTTGTTTGCTATCTCCATCAGCTTCCCGAGTGAGGTGATGTGAGGTGATCTGGCCAGCTTGAGACTTAACTCCTTGTACTTGACCCCTTGTTTGAAAGCATGAATGGCTTGGAACTCGGATACGCCTTCAACCGAGTTGTGGAGTGTGATCCATCTCTGGATGTAGTCCTGAGTGGACTCGGTGTTGCTCTGGACACACAATTGCAGCTCGGTGAGGCCTTCGGGCCTCTTGCAGGTTCCTTCAAAAAATTTGATGACCACTTTCTCGAGGTCTTCCCAAACCCAAATGCTACTCGGAGGGAGCTGATTCAACCACGCCCGAGCTGAGACCTCTAACATCAACGGCAGGTGCATCATGGCTATTTCGTCACCACCCCCTCCGATTTGCACGGCTATTCTATAATCATCCATCCATGTCTGGGGTTTAGCATCACCTCGGTATTTATCCACCCCTTGAGCTATCCTGAAGTGGGGCGGAATAGGGGTAGACCGAATCCATTCACTGAAGCAAACCGGCCCTGTGGCCATTGAGGGACGAGCACGATCCTGACGATGAGATATGGCGCGGTCAACTCTGCTCTGTACCAGATGGCTTCGAGCGTCGTCTTCAACATCAAAATAGCGGTCGTCCCGGTGTCGGGGGAACTCCTCTCTCCGCGGTGCGGGTCGACCCGTCCCGCGAGCTTCTGTTCTCCTGAGATCTTCATGCCGATACTTATCTTGGCGATGATCTCCTTGGGGTTCATCTCTGCGCCGAGGCGAATTGTTCTTGTTCCTCCGCGCTTCCGCATAGGACGTGTGTACTGACAGTGACGTCCTCGCAGGGGGTACTTGGGAATGGATCCGCTGCTGTGATTGACTGACAGCAGCGTTTTGATCGACTGCGGTATGTAACAAGAACGCCAGGTGCTGAATTTCTTCTGCCGCCGATCCACTGGGCTGCAGAGAATTTGCAATCCGAGTCGCCGCTATGAGATTTTCTACTGGGGTACCCATAGCTCGGAAGGGTTCTCGGCCTGGGCCCCGCAGTTGATGACTCGTTCTACTCTGCCTGAGCCGAGCTACCTCCCGAGCTTGACGCTCCAAAGTATTTTCTAGCTCGGCCAGGCACTCTCGCTCAGCCAAATTAGTTAATCTGGCTGCCTCTAGGCCTCGCCCTTCTGGAGTGCCTGTGTCGATGGGGGTGTTTAGCAGCCTCTCGGCCGCCTCTTCTTCTTCCCGCTCCTCCCGAGTAAGGGGGCGGGGTTGTCGACTTGTTTCTCCGAGCTCCAACCTTCGGAAAGTGGAAACACATCGGGTCAGCTCCGGAGCGCCAGCCCTGGAGGGGCTGTTAGCTTCATCTCGGGAGTGATTGTCCCGAGCTGGCGATAGCTGAGAGGGTGGAATCTCGGCCATGCACACTTCTGCAACCGCGACTAGAGCGTCACTGTTGCCTTATTGCTCGGCGTCTGACTCGGGGTCTGACGCTGCCATGCCTTCTTCTTCGACCGAGTCGAACAGAGGCAAGAGAGATGCTGTGGAGCCTTCTCTTGCGATCAGTTCATCCAGGGCCTTCTGAGCTGACTCTACCGAGTCAATGACCGCCACCTGCTGAATCTTGACCGATTTTCCACGATGATGAGCGCACGGGCGGCCCGAGCGCTTCTTCTTGTGGCGGACAGATAACCGCGCGGGTGCTTGATGATGGGCCGACAGCTGGAGGCACAGGGCCCCCGACTCGTCAGCTCGGAAATGGACGCTGCCTCACGAAGGCAGGAATTGTGCCTGGAGAGGAGAATCCACCAGCCAGGCCGAATCATCAGCTATGAAAAACGCTCGCGGCATTGAATGCTTCATGTCCGTTGCGTTCCTGTCTTCCGAGTAGGAGAGGACCCAGCGATCACTTCCGAGTGGCGATCTACTCGGATCTTGCTGGACTTCCGAGTAGCTGTGTATTCGGAAGTGGCTTCTGATCTCCGAGTAACTTGTTACTCGGAGATTGTTGATGCTTCATGTTTTTTACTGGTTTTATTTTGTCAGGGAGTGTAAGGGAAATCCAGGGCTCAAGGATACCCCCCGGTTTCCCTTGCCTAGGGGTATGCCTTTAGTATTACCACGACAATAGCCAAAGTCCCTAGCCAACTTCAGGACAAAGAGAACAAACCTGCAACAGAAATAAACATAACATTATACGTCAGTATACATATTTATGATACCACGCATGTCCTTATGAGGTCACTAATGAAAGATGGAACACCAAATTAGGTGTGCATGACCTAGCTAGCATGACACGATTTAGGAGCAATGGAGCACATACCAACCTAATCCCGGAGACGACATGAGTGATGTCACTCCACTGTTTTATGAGGCAATTTAGCAGGCATGGGAAGTCGTCACAGAGCCGGTCGTGTTGTCGCTTCTGGGAGGCACGACACTGGTGGGAGGTCGTCCTTGAGGAGGTGGAGTCGTCAATATGCTCAGGGTTGGGCGTGTCTAGGATGCAGCCATGCAGGGTAGTGGTGCGACACCGATGTGTGTGTTGCACCTCTCGGTGGAGGATCTGATCGGCGTGCCTAGATCCATGAAGGATGGCAGGTTGGTGATACGTCCAAAACGTATCTATAATTTTTGCTTGCTCCATGCCTATTTTGTGTGATATTGCTATGATATTGATGAACTTCCATACACTTTTGATCATATTTGGACTAACCTATTAACTCAGTGCACCCCAGTGCCAGTTCCTGTTTTCTGTAGTTTTTCTATTTCAGGTTTCCCCATATTAAAAGTGCTCCAAAAATTCAGCAAAAATCCAATAAAAAATCAGTGTAGAAGAAGCTTCAGGAATCACCGAGGGGGGCAGAGGGGACCCACCAGGGCCCCAGGCGCCCTCCGGGCGCGCCCTAGGGTGGGGCCGCGCCCGGGGGCCGCCTGGACCCCTTGCTGCCCCCCCCCCTGTAAGGCCCGATATGCGGTATTGTTCCACATCTAGATGTTTCCATCCAGATCCGGGAACGAAGCACATATCGGTCCCACCGCGACATATGACAATGTCATATGCCCCGGATTGCCAACATGATATCACAACATTACAGATACAAAGATACAACATCTCATACAATCGGCATACAACTGCCTTAAATACAATATAACAGCAGAAGATACATGTCTGAGTACAGACTACAATCAAATTCCTAGTGGCAAAGGTAAAATCATCAATCCCCATAACCACACGGGACCAGGCCCTCCGCCGGGATCCTCCTAACTAGTCGTCGTCGAGTCTCCACGTGAAATGTCGATCACCATACCTGTTGTCGATCAAGAACCCTGAAAAGAGTTTGGGGGTAGTATCATGAGTACAGAAGTACTCAGCATCCAACTGTAGTGGTCATCTGACCCAGCAAGAACATCACTCGTCATTCTAGGACAACTAGTAGTTTACGGTAAGGATGGGGTAAGTGGTGAGGTTGCTGCCGCACTAGCATTTATAAAGTGGCTAACGATCTAGAGAGTAAGATAAGAAGCCAAGCATTCGATGAGGAATCGCCTCCAACAAGTCTGCTAACCACCTACTTACGCAAGCATAACACCTATCCTATCCTTGTCCTCCTCTTCGCATCCCGACGAAGAAGAAGCAGTCATGGCACACACACACGTTGGCCAAGTTATATTAAGAATATCTCAGTTGTTGTTGTCTATGAACAAGGAGTAGGTATCAAGTCGTCCATAACCGTGGGCCACCTCTAGAAATGCTTGAAGCTATGTAGGTAAGAAAAGGGGACCCCATAAAATCCCACACGCGGTTAGGCACGCTCAGTCTTAAAACCAATACCCGGAACTCGGATCCTAGGTGACTCGAATGGAACAAAGCGTCGGGGAGGGATAGCCTAGACCTTCCATCCTTCGTCGAATATAGTCAACATTTATAATAATCATATCATCAACATCAATATAATAAATGTGATAGCCCAAAACCAAGGAGTAACAGGAGGTAACATCGTGGCATCCAAAGCATGCATACTAAGCAGGGGCTGAGCAACGAGCAAAAGTAACATAGCAGTAAAAGGTTTGCTGGGAGGGGACATGGCTGTATCGGTTTGAAAGAGGCTGTAAACATGTGGTAGGATCAAACATCGAACCTAACCTAGGCTAGCATGCAAACCGCTGGTTGAAATAGAATGGATCATAAATAATGTATAGTCCTTGCCTGTTGATAAGTCGGGTTCCGAAGGTGTAGTCGATCGCAAGCTCGCATCGTCTCCGAAGGTACCCGCGGGAGCACACAAGAGGGTAAACACTGGAAAGCAATCAACGAGCAAGAATCTATTAATACGAGACAAACACGAGCAAGCATCAACAAGAAGGCAACACGAGACATGGCACCTACCATCGTGAGCGGTTACTAACAGGTTAAGTGGAGTACTCATCACACACGACGATACCGCACATTTAGAATGATTCAAGTTGTTTAGCTACACAAGGTGATCAAAGGTTATTAGCATGGCATCTCACTCAAACATGGCATAACACACAAACATGGCAATAGGTGATGCATAAATAAACTATCTAATCTAGTCACTTTAAGTGGGGGTAAAACATATACATGGCAGCTATTGCGGACCCCACGATAATTATTGCATTTGGAACTGTTCTTCCCCTAAACATATTTTATTATTTTTCTTATCAAGCAAGAGTAGCATAAACACAATCTACACAAAATTCTACTCAAGTTACATGTAAGAAACATTTTATTTGGAGCAACGGTTAAAAAGTTATGGCAATTACAGTTTACAGTGGCAAGGTTGTAATTAGCAGGTAAACAACATGTAAACAAAGTCAAACATGGCAAAAGATCACATTTTATTAAACTAGACAAAATTCTAAGCAACTTTCATATATAAAGCGTCGCGATCCGAGCTACCGTTTAAAAGATATAGCTACCGCAAGAAAATAAATAAATCTGCCCTATATTTAAACAGAAAAAAAACTATACGTCTCATGGGCCGGCCCAACTTGCAGGGAAAAAAAGGAAAAAACTTGGCTGATCACCATGGGCCTTGGCCCATCTGGGGAGGCGCTGGAGGGAGTTGGGCTGCCTGCGCTGGCAGACCACATGGGCACGCCGGCCCACGTGGCGAGGGGTGGCCCAGTCGGCCGATTGCTGGCGGTTGGCACGTCGCCCGTCCCGCTCCCAAGCACAGGGGTCCGCGGCCGCGACTGGCTGGCTGGCTCTCCGGCGAGGAGCAAGGCGGCGCTGGTGACGTGGGGATCCGGATCGGGTCGCCGCGGTGCTGGGTCGCGGCGCGGATCTCGATGGTGGGGCGGGCTCCGGCAGAGGACGACGGCGGCTTGGGCTCCTCGGCTCAGAAATTCATGGCGGCGGCGGCCGTCTCCTTGTCATGGCGAGAGGTGAGAAGAGGTGAGGGAGGAGGGAGAAAAGGAGAGGGAGGAGGCGCGGGCTGGGGAGGCTCACTGGTGAGGGCACGGCTGGTGGCGCGGCGTGTGGCTGGCTCGCCGGAGACGTGGAGCTCCACGGGCGTCGGCGGGATCCGGGATTCGAGCGAGCTCCTCGGGTCCTGATCGGGCCCGGCGGTGGCGGTTGCGGGCCCGCGTGGCCCGGGCACGGTGGAGGCTGGCTGGATCCCCTTCAGGGTGACGTGGCATGCTCCCAGGTTGTTGATCTTCCGATCTGATGGCCAGAAAACACTAGGGTCTAGGGTTTCGGGGGAAAGGATGGTTGTGGAGCAGATTTGGGGGGGAAACAGGGGGCTGCCTACAATTTTTGGCTATGGAAACCCTAGAAAGGGGTGGGGGAGTGGTGGTCTTTATATAGCCCAGGTGGCTGGCAGTTTGCAAAAACGTCCCTGGTTTTTCTCTCGCGCGCGCGGTGTTTACGTTTCTGACCGCCGGGGGTCCGCAAGACCTCCGATTCGGCTAAAACTTCAAACTGCGCGATCAGCGCGTCGAGCCGGCGGCGTTCACCTCGCGCTGGAACCGTTTCGAGAACAATTTCCGACGCGCTATAAAAATATCCCGTTTACTTATTAAACAGGTTTTTTCGTTCCGTTGGCTGCGGCTGGTCTAGTGCGGTTTTCACGACGGTGATCGGGTGAAACTCGGTGTCGCAAAGGTCGAGTGTCAGGGTGGCAAGGGTCGGTCTCCATCCGGTACGAGATAAGAGGGGGGGAAATAATCGTTGATCCATAAATCGGGGATGCAAACACCGCAAACAAATCAGACAATCAACCAATTCACGCAGAAAACAGAAATTTTAATTTTTATGAAATCTGAGCTGTTACAATACAACACCACCAACAAGGGATCTCGTCGCGAGATCCTGGACCATCCGGGGGGAGAGGAGGGGAGAGTAAAGAGAGTCGACGTCCTTCAACATCACCAACAAGGGACTCTGCTCCATGTCGAACAACGAACTTCGTCGAGAGATTTTCCGCAGAGAGATGGCAACGTCGGAAAACGAAACCATCAGGACATCAAGAGGAAGAACGATAGTTGAAAGTGACAATCAAGGGAAGCATTCTCACTGAAATCGTAATAATACTGGGCAAGAGGACTGAAGTCAACAGATGACGAAGATATAAACCAGAGTCGGACAGACTAAAGGTACTACAGGATTTCCCAACCTGAGATCGGAATAGAGACAATACGCTGCAAGCAAGGCATTGTAACGGTTCCGAAACTCCACACACTCGAGATCCTAAAGTTTGAAAGGGATAAGGCGAGAATAAAACACTTACGACACTTGTCCTGACCAGAGAAAGGGTAAGGAGTAAAAAGAATCCTACTCTCCGATAACTAACTTAGTAACTACAAAATAGATTTTGTCTAGACTCGACTTCGGCCAGAAAAGGGATCCTACGGTCGGTAAGGCTCTGATACCAAGTTGTAAGGCCCGATATGCGGTACTGTTCCAGATCTAGATGTTTCCATCCAGATCCGGGGACGAAGCACATATCGGTCCCATCGCGACATATGACAATGTCATATGCCCCGAATTTCCAACATGATATCACAACATTACAGATACAAAGATACAACATCTCATACAATCGGCATACAACTGCCTTAAATACAATATAACAGCGGAAGATACATGTCTGAGTACAGACTACAATCAAATTCCTAGTGGCAAAGGTAAAATCATCGATCCCCATAACCACACGGGTCCAGGCCCTCCACCGGGATCCGCCTAACTAGTCGTCGTCGAGTCTCCACGTGAAACGTCGATCACCATACCTGTTGTCGATCAAGAACCCTGTGATACGTCCAAAACGTATCTATAATTTCTGCTTGCTCCATGCATGTTTTGTGTGATATTGCTATGATCTAGATACACTTTCCAACACTTTTGATCATATTTGGACTAACCTATTAACTCAGTGCACCCCAGTGCCAGTTCCTGTTTTCTGCTGTTTTTCTATTTCAGTTTTCCCCCATATAAAAAGTGCCAGAAAAATTCCGGGAAAAATACAGGAAAAATCAGCAACAGGAAGCTTCGCGAAGAGCTCGAGAGGGGCCAGAGGGGAGCCAGGGGGGCCAGGCGGATACCCGGCGCGTCCCCACCCCTGGTCGCGCCAGGGGGGCGCCTGGGGGCCCTGGTCCACCTCTGGCTGCCCCCCTTCGCCTATTTATTCTCCGTCACGGGGAAACTCCGAAGACAGAACCCTATTTCACAAACTCGCCTCTGTTCCGCCGCCGCCGCGCTTCCGAGATCGGGAGCACCAGAAGACCTCTTCCCGGCACCCTGCCGAAGGGAGGGCCGACCTCCGGGAGTCTCCTCTCCACCATGGATGCTCCCCGGATGTCTCGTTAGTAGTTTTCCTTGGACCATGGATCCGTGATCAGTAGCTATGTGATGTTCTCCTCCCCTTTTTGTTCTTCATGGTTTAGACCTCGTGAGCTGCCCTACATGATCGAGGAACTTTTGTAATCTTTCTGCTATTTCTATGCTGAGTTTGATGAGATCTGATGGATTATGAGATTATGTTCAGATTCGGATAGAGTAATATATTTGGTTTTTATCTCTTATATTTTTGTTCCTAAGTAATTCTTGCATGTTCTCCGTTGTTGTTTATTGCTTTGGCCAAGTAGTAGGTAGTGACTCCAAGAGGGAACGTTATGCTCGATTGTGGGTTCATGCCCCCCGATGACACGCTTGAGTGACAGAAACATGAGTCTAGGGGATGTGTTGTTGCCACAAGGGGGAAAACAACGGTGCTTGTAACCGCGGTTGCAAGGATTGTTTACTTTACGCAAAGTGCTTTTTAATGCAGTTGTCTATTGCTTTGGGTTTACACTTTGGGTGGGGCTCGCAACTTAATACCAGCGAGACGTTCTGGATAGATATCTCAAGGTGGATGATTAGTAGTAGATGCAGTTGGATTACGGTCTACTTCTTTTGGCGTACTGCCCGTGCTTTTGAACCTCTTCCTTTCTTTTGTAGCATAGTTAGCATTGCGGTGCGTTCATAATCCTGTCAATTGCCCTTCTGTAATTTGTTTACCTCGCACAGCAGTTTTATCGTCTTTTGGGAGAGAGACATCACTAGCGAACATCACGTATCCCGGTCCATATCCTTATTACTGTTTCCACGCTATATTTACTTTCCTGCTTTTTACTTTTAGTTGCTATCATTAACCCTTGTGTTTTACCCTTTGTGAACAACAAGACCGGAGAGATTGACAACCTCTCTGAACTTCGTTGGGAACAAAGTTATCTGTGTCTGTGTGCAGGTCGACGTTAGTTGCGCCGCTGACACCTACTTATCATCTCTGGAGTCCTACTGAGACAAACCTTGGTATCTTCACTGAGGGAAACTTGCTGCTGCGCTACATCTTAACTTTCCACTTGGGGTAACCAACGAAGGGCGAGAAGCCATCAAGCGAATTTCTGGCGCCGTTGCCGGGTACTCCGAGTGCTAAGATAGGGGAGTTGCACACTACCCTTTACCTTTGTTTTTTAGTCTTGTTAATTTACCTTTCAGTTTTTATCTTTGTGTCTTTTATCAAAAATTACAAAAAAATCTGCCACACTTGCTTCTACTATGGGTTCCACTGAAAACACCAAGTTGTGTGACTTCACTATTCACAACAACCAAGACTTTATCTGCACTCCCATTGCCACACCTGTCACTTCAGCTACCTCTTATGAAATTAGACCTGCTTTGCTAAAACTTGTTATGAGAGATCAATTCTCTGGTGCTGGAGATGATGCTGCTTTACACTTGAACAATTTTGTTGAGTTATGTGATATGCAAAAGTATAAAGAAGTAGAAGGTGATGTTGTTAAGCTCAATCTCTTTCCTTTCTCTTTAAGGGGAGACGCTAAAATCTGGTTTCAATCTTTGCCTAGGAATCGCATAGATTCTTGGGATAAGTCAAAGATGCTTTTATAGGGAAGTACTACCCACCTGCTAAAATTATCCAATTGAGGAGTAACATTATGAATTTTAAGCAATTGGATAAAGAACACGTTGCCCAAGCTTGGGAACGAATGAAATATCTTGTTAATAAATTCCCTACACATGGTTTGACTACCTGGATGGTTATCCAGACTTTTTATGCAGGCTTGAACTTTACCTCGCGGAACCTGTTAGATTCGGCCGCGGGAGGAACCTTTATGTCAACAACACTTGGTGCTGCCACGAAGCTTCTGGATGACATGATGACCAATTATTCCCAATGGCACACCGAACGCGCTCCAACAGGTAGGAAGGTAAATTCTGTCGAGGAAATTACCTCCCTCAATGAAAAAGTTGATTTAATTATGTCTCTACTTACCAAGCAACCCTCTATTGATCCTCATGATGTCCCTTTAAATTCTTTGGTTGCTCAAGAACAAGTAGATGTGAACTTTATTGCTAGAAACAACTTCAACAACAATGCTTATACGGTAAATTTTGCTAGCAATCCTAGACCGTTTCCATCCAACTATGGGAACAACAATACCTACCCAAGCAACAACTCCTATAATCCTGCTTATACAAAAAGAGATCTACCTAGCTATGAGAAATTGGTAGAAATAGAGAAAGCTACTAAGAACTATATGCACAACCAGTTTGAACAGAACAAAGCCTTCTCTAAGCAAATAGGTGAGCATACTGCCATTCTGCAAAACATTAGTGAACAGCTTGATAGCCTGAACAGTGAGATTTCTAATCTCCAGGCTAGACTTACTGCCACCGAAACCCATGTTTCGAATATATCCAACACCCAATCTACTTTGATAAATCAAATGGCAGCCAAACCGGAAGTTATCCCTATGGAAGAGGATAGAATTAAGAGCCTTCCTACACACCACACAGTTGCCACTATCCAAATTGTTGAGGACACCCAAACTATTAGCACCCAATGCACTCCTAGTCCCGTTGGACCTATTAATGGTGATGCTAATACCTCAACCGAAGATAAAGAAACTCCTATGAACATAGACGGTTTCAAACAAGTGAGCTTAGATGACACTACTACCACTTTTGATAGTAGTGATATTGATTTTGATAGTTGTACCCTCTCAGAAGTTATTAGCTTGTTACACAAAATGTCTAGAGACCCCCACACTAGCACACTTAATCTTGCCTTCACGGAGCATATCAAAAATGCTCTCATCAAAGCTAGGGAGGAGAAGCTTAGAGTAGAAGCCTCCATACCTAGGAAGCTAGATGATGGTTGGGACCCTATGATCAAAATTAAATTAAATAACTTCTCTTTCTATGCTTTATGTGATGTTGGAGCTAGTACCTCCGTTATGCCCAAAAGAATATTTGATATGTTTGAATTGAAGCCCTTTGAGCCTTGTTCTTTTGGTGTCCGTCTTGTTGATTCTTCCGTAAAGAAACCTTTGGGGAAGATCGACGATGTTCTTATCATTGTCAATGACAACTATGTTCCCGTTGATTTTATTGTTATGGATATAGAGTGTGAACCTTTCTGTCCGATTATTTTTGGGACGTCCTTTTCTTCGCACCGTTGGTGCGGTTATTGACATGAAAGAGGGGAATATAAAATTCCAATTCCCATTCAAAAAGGGGATGGAACACTTCCCTAGAAATAAAATCAAGTTACCTTTTGTGTCCGTTACACGGGCTAGTTATTCTCTTTCTCTTGATAAAACTTGATTCTTCTTTTTGCATCATGTCTAGCTTAAAGGCATAAAAGAAAGCGCGTTCGGGAGGCAGCCCGCAACGAATTTAGGTTTTTCTTTTTGCTTTTGTTGTGTCTTGATGATTTTTACTACTGTAGCAACATCATTGTATCTTTATTTTTCAGCTTTGTGCCAAGTTATAGCCTCTTACGGCAAGGGAAGTAAAAGTTGTGACATGCTGTCCAGAAAACAGATTTTGTCCTCGTGACCAGAAAAATTCCAGAAAAATTCCAGTTCATCTTTTTGAGCTGAAATTTTTACACAGTATGCTCTATACAATTAATAAACTTCCGTATGTTCTGAGTTTTTTTATTTGAGTTGCATAAGTGCCCCTAAAAAATTCTTTACTACCTGCTGTTCTGTTTTTCACAGATTCTGCCACGTTTTGTCTCTCCTAACTTTTGCAAACCTAAGCTTGCTTTTTCTTTCCAAAAACTTTTTGGCACTCTTGAGAAACAGTAGCTCTTCAAGAATATCTTTATATCCAGTGGGGAAAATTATTTTATTAAGGGTACTAACCTCTCTAATCAGCTTATGATGAGTTATGTATGAAGGGAGTTTTCAAGTGTGCGATGGAAGATGATGAAAAAGATCCAGGAGTGTCAAGCGCTCAAGCTCGGGGATGCCCCCATGCATCCCCAAAATATATTCAAGGAGACTCAAGCGTCTAAGCTTGGGTATGCCCCCGTGCATCCCCTTCTCCATCAACAATCATCAGTTCGTCCTTCGTCTCACTATATTTTTATCACTTCATGCGTTATGTGCTATGCTTGGAGCGTCTCGCTCTTAGGTTTTATTTTTAGTTTTCTTTAGCTTTGCTTGCTGTTCATAACAAGTTAGATCCCGTCTTACTTTGTGTGGGAAAGAAACACGCTCAACTTTAAAAATTTAGAACACATCATAGGATATTTCCTGCTTATCTTTTTGTTGTTGTGTGTTCTTTATATTTTCATAGCTGCTGCCATGTTTAGTTTTAGTCTTAGTTTGTCTTTAGCAAGAGCCTTGGCTTTTGCTTAGTTTGTTGCTGGAACACTTTTTAGTTTTCATGTTTATCTTGTTAAAGAGAGTTGGTTGTTGCACTGAGTTGTGTCTTGTCTTGAGAGTAGGTAATTGAGGTTGCAATTTTGTTCTAGTAGTAACTTGCAATAGTTTTGAGGTATTGATGTGAGTAATGTCTGAACTTTTGGTGTCAAGAGCTCTAGCCTATTAGTGATAGGTGTCTTATTTTGGGCAATCCGTGTGTATTTTCAAAACCTACAAAACTAGTTGAGAACTCTAGCTACTAGATGGATCACTAATCTTTGGAGGGATCGAATATCAGAGAACACTCACGTACCATGAGTCGAGGATGCGCAAGGATAACCAAAGCCCCATACACTCCTCCTCGGGGTACTTGTCTCTTTGTGAACCTCCTTATTAGATTGAGAGTTACCGATAATAAGTGCATGAGTTCTTCGGACCAATGTACGTATTGAAAGTTGACACTTCCACCTTCCCATAATCTGCTAGCCTCTCCCGTGCCGTGCATTGCCTTCTTCTCATTCCGAGAGTTGGTGTCCACCTTCGCCGGTACATCCAAACCCTTGGCATGATACGCTCTGTCATCATAAACCTCCTTATATCTTTCCTCAAAACAGACACCATACCTACCTATCAAGGAATTTCCATAGCCTTTCCGAGATATATTGCCATGCAACATCCACCTCTTCATGACTTGATCTTCATGTCATACATGTTCCTGCTACACTGGCAGTGACATACATTGCATACATCATGATAGTTACATCTTCTTTATGATTTTGAGTACCTTGTAAAGTGTGAAAGATCTCCTTTACCTTCTTGTAAAATAGAGTGTTGCCCTTAAGTGAGGAAAAGATCCCAAAGTGGACACAATAAAAGATCCCAAAGAGGACAAATGAGAGTTAAATAGAAAGAGCCATTGGGGCCACAAAAAATACAAAAAATATAGAAAAAAGAGAAAAAGAAATAAAAAGAGAGAAAGGGGCAACACTACTATCCTTTTGAGAGATCCACACTAGTACTCCCTTTATATCCTTGTACTCCATAGAGATGATCATTATGCATATAGCTATGTGGGGACCTTCACACTATAGAACTTGGCTTGCATATTCCAAGGATGAGCCTCCTCAAACGAGCTCTAGGTCTTCATGAGCGAGCAAGTTAGATGTACCCCCACTAGTTCCTTTGGAGAGCTTCTTAGCTCATATGTGCATCCGTTGCATGGCAATCCCTACTCCTCACATCATATCTATCATTTGGCATCTCTTGCCTATGATTGTCCTCATTGATGTGAGCCTTTCTCATCCTTTTTGTCTTCCTCCTCCGTACTTCTCTCTTTGCCATCCTAAGTGTCAACTCTCGTGCTTACGCTCATCCATTGCATGAGTGCTCAAAATATCAAAAAGGAGTGGATAAAATTGATTTGTACCTGGCTAGTGGTCTGGGGATGAGTCAAGATAAGATTCCAAAGAGGACCAAGTGTGAAACTTTAGTAGATTGAGTTCTCAACACAAAAATACTTTTTTCTCGTATTCCATATCCCCTTTCTTGCACGCAAACACCATTTGGAGACATTCGAGTCACGAACAGCGAGAGCTCTTGCACCTTTTGTTCTTTTGTTACTTGTTTCAATGCTAATATAGACTCTTGCATGTTATGACTTGAATTGAGTTTCTAACCTTGATTGCTTTACTTTTCAAAGTTCTTTTATGGTTGCTAGCATGTCACCACAGAAATTATGTTGTTATCATTTACCTACTCGAGGACGAGCAGGAATTAAGCTTAGGGATGTTGATACATCCAAAATGTATCTATAATTTCTGCTTGCTCCATGCATGTTTTGTGTGATATTGCTATGATCTAGATACACTTTCATACACTTTTGATCATATTTGGACTAACCTATTAACTCAGTGCACCCCAGTGCCAGTTCCTGTTTTCTGCTGTTTTTCTATTTCAGTTTTCCCCCATATAAAATGTGCCAGAAAAATTCCGGGAAAAATACAGGAAAAATCAGCGTACAGGAAGCTTCGCGAAAAGCTCGAGAGGGGCCAGAGGGGAGCCAGGGGGGCAGGCGGCCATCCGGCGCGGCCCCACCCCTGGCCGCGCCAGGGGGGCGCCTAGGGCCCCTGGTCCACCTCTGGCTGCCCCCTTCGCCTATTTATTCTCCGTCACGGGGAAACTCCGAAGACAGAACCCTATTTCACAAACTCGCCTCTGTTCCGCCGCCGCCGCGCTTCCGAGATCGGGAGCACCAAAAGACCTCTTCCCGGCACCCTGCCGGAGGGAGGGCCGACCTCCGGGAGTCTCCTCTCCACCATGGATGCTCCCCGGATGTCTCGTGAGTAGTTTTCCTTGGACCATGGGTCCGTGATCAGTAGCTATGTGATGTTCTCCTCCCCTCTTTGTTCTTCATGGTTTAGACCTCGTGAGTTGCCCTACATGATCGAGGCACTTTTGTAATCTTTCTGCTATTGCTATGCTGAGTTTGATGGGATCTGATGGATTATGAGATTATGTTCAGATTGTGATAGAGTAATATATTTGGTTTTTATCTCTTATATTTTTGTTCCGAAGTAATTCTTGCGTGTTCTCCGTTGCTATTTATTGCTTTGGCCAAGTAGTAGGTAGTGACTCCAAGAGGGAAAGTTATGCTCGATTGTGGGTTCATGCCCCCCGATGACACGCTTGAGTGACAGAAACATGAGTCTAGGGGGTGTGCTGTTGCCACAAGGGGGAAAACAACGGTGCTTGTAACCGCGGTTGCAAGGATTGTTTACTTTACGCAATGTGCTTTTTAATGCAGTTGTCTATTGCTTTGGGTTTACACTTTGGGTGGGGCTCGCAACTTAAGACCAGCGAGATGTTCTGGATAGATATCTCAAGGTGGATGATTAGGAGTAGATGCAGTTGGATTACGGTCTACTTATTTTGGCGTACTGCCCGTGCTTTTGAACCTCTTCCTTTCTTTTGTAGCATAGTTAGCATTGCGGTGTGTTCATAATCCTGTCAATTGCCCTTCTGTAATTTGTTTACCTCGCATAGCAGTTTTATCGTCTTTTGGGAGAGAGACATAACTAGCGAACATCACGTATCCCGGTCCATATCCTTATTACTGTTTCCACGCTATATTTACTTTCCTTCTTTTTACTTTTAGTTGCTATCATTATCCTTTGTGTTTTACCCTTTGTGAACAACAAGACCGGAGAGATTGACAACCTCTCTGAACTTCGTTGGGAACAAAGTTATCTTTGTCTATGTGCAGGTCCACGTTAGTTGCACCGCTGACACCTACTTATCATCTCTGGAGTCCTACTGGAGACAAACCTTGGTATCTTCACTGAGGGAAACTTGCTGCTGCGCTACATCTTAACCTTCCACTTGGGGTAACCAACGAAGGGCGAGAAGCCATCACCCTGAATAGAGTTTGGGGGTAGTATCATGAGTACAGAAGTACTCAGCATCCAACTGTAGTTGTCATCTGACCCAGCAAGAACTTCATCACTCGTCATTCTAGGACAACTAGTAGTTTACGGTAAGGATGGGGTAAGTGGTGAGGTTGATGCCGCACTAGCATTTATAAAGTGGCTAACAATCTAGAGAGTAAGATAAGAAGCCAAGCATTCGATGAGGAATCGCCTCCAACAAGTCTGCTATCCACCTACTTACGCAAGCATAACACCTATCCTATCCTTGTCCTCCTCTTCGCATCCCGATGAAGAAGAAGCAGTCATGGCACACACACACACGTTGACCAAGTTATATTAAGATTATCTCAGTTGTTGTTTTCTATGAACAAGGAGTAGGTCTCAAGTCGTCCATAACCGTGGACACGGCTTCTCGAAAAGATTTAACCCTCAAGGGGTGTACCAACTTCCCATTACAAGGCTCCACATGCACGCCCATCTCTCTCACTTTCTACCCATGATAGGCAACCATTTTATGATTTAGTTCCGAGAGATCCGAAACGACAGGTCCCTCTAGCTAACAACGAACAAATCCGGGTGGCCCCCGGGGAGTCGACATCCAATCCAAAAGCCGTCCGCGCCCTCGGATCGGCCTCTTCCGTCTCAACAGGGTTTGGGTTACCGACACGCCTCACGTGAGGCCTCGGGCCCTCGCCGGTCAAAGGTGGACCAATAGGGAAACTAAGTCCTCACTGGTCCGGGTTGTTTTAAAGGATGTCTGCCAGGAGCTACCCAACAGGCATATATGCATGTTTTCAAATGGTAAATCACCTTGGGACACCTCTAGAAATGCTTTGAATCTAGGTAGGTAAGAAAAGGGGACCCCATAAAATCCCACACGCGGTTAGGCATGCTCAGTCTTAAAACTAATACCCGGAACACGGATCCTAGGTGACTCGAATGGAACAAAGCGTCGGGGCAGGATGGCCTAGACCTTCCATCCTTCGTCGAATATAGTCAACATTTATAATAATCATATCATCAACATCAATATAATAAATGTGATGGCCCAAAACCAAGGAGTAACACGAGGTAACATCGTAGCATCCTAAGCAGGCATACTAAGCACGGGCTAAGCAACGAGCAAAAGTAACATAGCAGTACAAGGTTTGCTGGGAGGGGACATGGCTGTATCGGTTTGAAAGAGGCTGTAAACATGTGGTAGGATCAAAAATCGAACCTAACCTAGGCTAGCATGCAAACCGCTGGTTGAAATAGAATGGATCATAAGTAATGTATAGTCCTTTCTTGTTGATAAGTCGGGTTCCGAAGGTGTAGTCGATCGCAAGCTCGCATCGTCTCCGAAGGTACCCTCGGGAGCACACAAGAGGGTAAACACTGGAAAGCAATCAACGAGCAAGCATCTATTACTACGAGGCAAACTCGATCAAGCATCAACAAGAAGGCAACACGAGACATGTCACCTACCATCGTGAGCGGTTACTAACAGCTTAAGTGGAGTACTCGTCACACACGAAGATACCGCACATTTAGAATGTTCAAGTTGTTTAGCTACACAAGGTGAGCAAAGGTTATTAGCATGGAATATCACTCAAACATGGCATAACACACAAACATGGAAATAGGTGATGCATAAATAAACTATCTAATCTAGTCACTTTAAGTGGGGGTAAAACCTATACATGGCAGCTATTGCGGACCCCACGATAATTATTGCATTTGGTACTGTTCTGCCCCTAAACATATTTTATTATTATTATTATCAAGCAAGAGCAGCATAAACACAATCTACACAAAATTCTAGTCAAGTTACATGTAAGAAACATTTTATTTGGAGCAACGGTTAAAAAGTTATGGCAATTACAGTTTACAGTGGCAAGGTTGTAATTAGCAGGTAAACAGCACGTAAACAAAGTCAAACATGGAAAAAGATCACATTTTATTAAACTAGACAAAATTCTAAGCAACTTTCATATTTAAAGCGTCGCGATCCGAGCTACCGTTTAAAAGATATAGCTACCGCAAGAAAATAAATAAATCTGCGCTATATTTAAACAGAAAAAAAACTATACGTCTCATGGGCCGGCCCAACTTGCAGGAAAAAAAAGGAAAAAAACCTTGCTGCTCACCATGGGCCTTGGCCCAGCTGGGGAGGCGCTGGAGGGAGTTGGGCTGCCTGCGCTGGCAGGCCACATGGGCACGCCGGCCCACGTGGCGAGGGGTGGCCCAGTCGGACGGTTGCTGGCGGCTGGCTCGTCGCCCGTCCCGCTCCCAAGCACAGGGGTTCGCGGCGGCGACTGGCTGGCTGGCTCGCCAGTGACGTGGGGATCCGGATCGGGTCGCCGCGGTGCTGGGTCGCAACGCGGATCTCGATGGTGGGGCGGGCTCCGGCAGAGGACGACGGCGGCGTGGGCTCCTCGGCTCAGGAATTCATGGCGGAGGCGGCCGTCTCCTAGTCATGGCGAGAGGTGAGAAGAGGTGAGGGAGGAGGCGCGGCTGGGGAGGCTCACCAGCGAGGGCTCGGCTGGTGGCGCGGCGTGTGGCTGGCTCGCCGGAGACGTGGAGCTCCACGGGCAGCGGCGGGATCCAGGATTCGAGCGAGCTCCTCGGATCCAGATCGGGGCCGGCGGCGGCGGTTGCGGGCCCGCGTGGCCCGGGCGCGGTGGAGGCTGGCTGGATCCCCTTCGGGGTGACGTGGCATGCTCCCAGGCCGTTGATCTTCCGATCTGATGGCCAGAAAACACTAGGGTCTAGGGTTTCGGGGGAAAGGACGGTTGTGGAGCAGATTTGGGGGAAAACAAGGGGCTGCCTGCAATTTTTGGCTATGGAAACCCTAGAAAGGGGTGGGGGAGTGGTGGTCTTTATATATCCCAGGTGGCTGGCAGTTTGCAAAAACATCCCCGGTTTTTCTCTCGCGCGCGCGGTGTTTACGTTTCTGACCGCCGGGGTCCGCAGGACCTCCGATTCGGGTAAAACTTCAAACTGCGCGATCAGCGCGTTGAGCCGGCGGCGTTCACCTCGCGCTGGAACCGTTTCGAGAACAATTTCCGGCGCTCTATAAAAATATCCCGTTTACTTATTAAACGGGGTTTTTCGTTCCGTTTGCTGCGGCTGGTCTGGTGCGGTTTTCATGACGGTGATCGGGTGAAACCCGGTGTCGCAAAGGTCGAGTGTCAGGGTGGCAAGGGTCGGTCTCCGTCCGGTACGAGATAAGAGGGGGGAAAATAATCGTCGATCGATAAATCAGGGATGCAAACACCGCAAACAAATCAGATGATCAACCAATTCACGCAGAAAACAAAATTTTTATTTTTTGTCAAATCTGGGCTGTTACACCCCCCCTCCCTTCGCCCATATAATCCTCGTGACGTGAAACTCCCGTGAGGGGAACCCTTTTTCACGATATCTCCTCTGTTCCGCCGCCGCTGCGCTTCCAAGATCGGGAGCACCAGAAGACCTCTTCCCGGCACCCTGCCAGAGGGAGGAACCACCTCCGGGAGCTTCTCCACCACCATGGACGCTTCCCGGATGAACCGTGAGTAGTCCACCTTGGACCATGGGTCTATGATCATTAGCTATGTGATGTTCTCCTCCCCTATTTTTTCTTCATGGATTAGACCTCGTGAGTTGCCCTACATGATCGAGGCACATATGTAATATTTCTGCTGTTGCTATGCTGAGTTTGCTGAGATCCGATGGATTATGAGATTATGTTCAGATTGTGTTTGAGTAATATATTTGATTCTCCTCTTTTATATTTATGTTCAAGAGTAATTCTTGCATGTTCTCCGTTGCTGTTTATTGCTTTGGCCAAGTAGTAGGTAGTGACTCCAAGAGGGGGCGTTATGCATGATTGTGGGTTCATGCCCCCCGATGACTAGCTTGAGTGAAAGAAACATGAGTCTAGAAGATGTGTTGTTTCCACAAGGGGGAAAACAACGGTGCTTGTACTTGCGGGTGCAAGGATTGTTTACTTTATGCAAAGTTATTTAATGCAGTTGTCTGTTGCATTGAGTTTACACTTTGGGTGGGATTCGCAACTTAATACCAGCGAGATATTCTGGATATATATCTCAAGGTGGATGATTAGTAGGTAGATGCAGATGGATTTTGGTCTACTTGTCTTGGCGTACCGCCCATGCTTTTGAGCCTCTTCCTTTCTTTATAGCATAATTAGCATTGGTTTGCGCACATAATCCTGTCAATTGTCCAGCTGTAATTTTTTTACCTCGCACGGCTATTTTATAGTCTTTTGGGAGAGAGACATCACTAGTGAACATCTCGTTGGTTACCCCAAGTGGAAGGTTTGAGATGCAGTGCAGCAGCAAGTTTCCCGCGGTGAAGATACAAAGGTTATCGAACCAGTAGGACTCAGGAGATACAAGTAGGTGGCAACGTCGCCAGAAATTGCTTCCTGACTAGGGCGTTGTCGTGGACCTGCACACAGCAACAAATAACTTTGCTCCCAACGAGTACAGAGGAGTTGTCAATTCCTCTGGCATTGTCGTTTACAAAGGATCAACGCAAGAGATAAAAGGTGCAAAGGAAAGTAAAAGCTGAAAGTAAATTGAGGGTGTGAACAATAATGTGAAGATGGACCGGGGTCCCGTGATTTTCACTAGTCATGTCTCTCTCCCAAAAGACGATAAAAGTGCTAGCGAGGTAAACAAATCACAGTTGGGCAATTGAAAGGATAATGAAGGCACCGCAATGCTAACTATGCTGCAAAGAAAGGAAGGGCTCAAAAGCAATGGGCAGTACACCAAGGTAAGTAGACCGAAATCCATCTGCATCTACTACGAATCATCCACCTTGAGATATCTATCCAGAACATCTCGCTGGTATTAAGTTGCGAATCCCACCCAAAGTGTAAACTCAAAGCAACAGACAACTGGATTAAAAGAACTTTGCATAAAGTAAACAATCCTTGCACCCGCAGGTACAAGCACCGTTGTTTTATCCCTGGTAGCAACAGCACATCCCCTAGTCTCATGTTTCTGTCACTCAAGCTAGACATCAAGGGGTTGAACCCACAATCGAGCATAACGCTCTCTCTTGGAGTTGCAAATAAAATACTTGGCCAAAGCAAATACCGCAACGGATAACATGCAAGAATTTACTCAAGAACAAAATATAAAAGAGAAGAACCAAATATATTACTCATCACAATATGAACATAATCTCATAATCCATCAGATCTCAACAAACTCAGCATAGCAACAGCAGAAATTACATAGATGCCTCGATCATGTGAAGCAGCTCACGAGGACTCGAAAGTGGAAGCGCAAAAGGGGGAGAGATTCATCACATAGCTACTGGTCACGGACCCATGGTCCAAGGGGGACTACTCACGGTACATAAGGGAGGCGTCCATGTCTATGGATGGTCTCCCGGAGGGGGTAGCTTCTCCCGGCAGTGTGCCGGAGCAGCATCTCCAGACAGCCCCGATCTTGAAACGGCGGCGGCGGCGGAACAGAGGCGAGCTCGCGAAAGAGGGATCGATCTTAGGGGTTTCCACCCCGAGGGGTAAATATAGGCGAAGGGGGCATCGAGGGGACCCACGAGGCAGTCAGGAGGGTCCCTGGCGCGGCCCAGGGTGGGGCCGCGCCACCTGCCCTCCTGGCTACCTGGTGGTGGCCCCCCTTCCCTCTCTTGGTGATTCCGGAAGCTTCTGTTGCACTGATTTTTTTTTTCCCGGAATTTTTGGAGCACTTTTAATGGCCGGAAAACCTAAAATACAAAAACATCAGAAAACAGAAACTGGCAACTGGGTGCACTGAGTTAATAGGTTAGTCCAAATAGGTTCAAAAGTGTATGAAAGTTCAAGCAAAACATGGCAAAGTCACACAAAACATGCATGGAGCAAGCAAAAATTATAGATACATTTGGGACGTATCAACATCCCCAAGCTTAATTCCTGCTCGTCCTCGAGTAGGTAAATGATAACAAGCATAATTTCTGTGGTGACATGCCACACAACGAAATAAGGAATTTTAAGTAAAGCAATCAAAGCATGCAATTCAATTCAGGTCTTAACAAGCAAGAGTCTATATTAGCATTGACACAAGCAACAAAAGAACAAAGGGTGCAAGAGCTCTTGCTGTCCGTGACTCGAATGTCTCCAAATGTTGTTTGCGTGCAAGAAGGGGATAGGGAAATACGAGATAAAAAAGGTAATTGTTGAGAACAACTATCTACTAAAGTTTCACACTTGGTCTCCTTTGGATTCTTATCTAGACTCGTCCCCAGACCACTAGCCAGGTACAAGTCAAACTGATCCACTCCCTTTCGATATTCTGAGCACTCATGCAATGGATGAGCGTGAGCAAGAAAGTTGACACCTAAATGGCGAAACAGAAAGAAGGTGGAGGAGGAAGAAAAAAAGGTGTGAAAGGCTCACATCAATGAGGATAATCATAGGCGAGAGAAGGCCATATGATAGATATGATGTGAGGAGTAGGGATTTCCATACAACGGATGCACATGTGAGCTAAAATATCTCCAAGGGAACTAGTGGGGGTGCATCTAACTTGCTTGCTCAAGAAGACCTAGAGCTCGTTTGAGGAGGCTCATCATTGGAATATACAAGCCAAGTTCTATAGTGTGAAGGGTCCCCACATAGCTATATGCATGATGATGATCTCTATGGAGTACAAGGGATAGAAGATGAAGTACTAGTGTGGATCTCTCAAAAGGAATAGTAGTATGCCCCCTTCTCTCTTTTTATTATTATTTTTTTCTCTTTTTTTATTTTTTTTGGTGGCCTCAATGGCTCTTTCTATTTAACTCTCATTTGTCCTCTTTGGGATCTTTCGATTTTGTCCTCTTTGGGATCTTTTCCTCACTTTAGGGGCAATACTCTATATTTTACAAGAATATAGGAGATCTTTCACACTTTACAAAGGTACTCACATAAAGAAAATGTAACTATCATGATGCAAATGTATGCCTCTGCCAGGGTAGCAGGATATGCAATGATACTAGCGCGTCATGTAGCAATGATTAGGGCAAGGCCCAACTAGCATGCGGCTCATCGATCAAGCAAGTGGCATGTATGACATGAAGATCAAGTCATGAGAAGGTGGATGTTGCATGGCAATGTATCTCGGAAAGGCTATGGAAATGAGTTGTAGGTAGGTATGGTGGCTGTTTTGAGGAAAGATATAAGGAGGCTTATGATGACAGAGCGTATGATGCCAAGGGTTTGGATGCACCGGCGAAGTATGCGCCAACTCTCGAGGTGAGAAAGGGCAATGCACGGTACCAAAGAGGCTAGAAAAAGTATAGGTGGGTGGAAGTGTCAACTTTCGAATACTCACATTAGTCTGAAGAACTCATGCACTTATTATCGGTAACTCTCAATCTAATCAGGAGGTTCACAAAGAGACAGGTACCCCGAGGAGGAGTGTATGGGGGTTTGGTTATCCTTGCGCATCCTCGACTCATGGTACGTGAGTGTACTCTAATATTCGAACCCTCCAGAGGTTAGTGATCCATCTAGTAGCTAGAGTTCTCAACAGGTGTTTTTTGGTTTTCGAAAAACACACGGATTGCCCAAAATACGACATCTATCACTAATAGGCAAGAGCTCTTGACACCAAAAGTTCAAACATTACTCTGGTCAATACCTCAAAACTATTGCAAGTTACTACTACAAAGAGAACAGCAACTTTAACTACCTACTTTCAGTCAAGACACGGAACTCAGTGCAACAGGCAAACTCTCTAACAAGATAAAACATGCAACCTATAGAAAGTTCAACCTAAGACAAAAGAAAAGCTCTAGAAAAACTAAAGCACTACAACTAAACAGAACAGCATCTAAGAAAAGAAAAAGAACAGCTCACAGCTAAAAGAATAAGCATGCAAATCCTATGAGGAGTTCTAGCTCAAGCGGAGCGTGAATCTCTCCCACACAAAAGAGTAAGTTGGGGTCTAACTTGTTACTACTGCAAAGAAAGCAAAACAAACCTAGAAAAGTAAAGAGCGAGACGCTCCAAGCATAGCACATAACGCATGAAGTGATAAAAATATAGTGCAACGAGGGACGAACTGATAATTGTTGATGAAGAAGGGGATGCACTGGGGGCATCCCCAAGCTTAGACGCTTGAGTATTCTTGAATGTTTATTGGGGGTGCACATGAGCATCCCCAAGCTTGAGCGTTTGACACTCCTGAATCTTCTTTCATCATCCTCCATCGCGCACTTGAAAACTCCCTTCATACATAACTCATTGTAGGCTAATTAGAGAGGTTAGTACCCTAATAAAATAATTTTCCTCTACTGAAAATAAAGTTAACCTTTAATAGCTACTGTTTCTCAAGATTGCCAACAAGTTTTTGCAAAGAAAAAGCAAGCTTAAGGTTTGCAAAACGAAGAAAAGACAAAACGTGGCAGAATCTGTGAAAAACAGAACAACAGATAAAAACGAATTTCTTAGGGGTACTTCTGCAACTCAAATCAAAAAACTCATAATATACGGAAGTTTCATAATTGTATAGATCACTCTGTGTAAAAATTTCAGCTCAAAAAGATGAACTGGGATTTTTCCATGATTTTTCTAGTCACGAGGACAGAATCTGTTTTCTGGACAGCATGTCACAACTTTTACTTCCCTTGCCGTATGAGGCTAAACTTGGAACAAAGCTTGAAAAGTAAAGATACAATGATGTTGCTACAGTAGTAACAATCATCAAGACCACTAAGAACAGAACAAAAGCAAAAAGAAAAACCTAAATTCGTTGCGGGCTGCCTCCCGAAAGCGCTTCTTTAAAGTCATTAGCTAGGCTTAAAGATTATGAAAGATGCTCACAAGAGAATAAGAATTGAAGCAAAAGAGAGCATCAAGAAGAAAATTTGAAACACATTTAAGCCTAACCCACTTCCTATGCATAGGCATCTTGTAAGAAAATAAATCAAAGAAGCACAAAGTGACATGCATAGGAAGGTAGAACAAGAACAACTTCAAAACTTTCAACATGAAGACAGGTGTTTTTGTAACATGGAAGTTTCTACAACCAAACTTTCCTCTCTCAAAGTAATTTTCAGTAGCATCATAAACAACATCAAGAATATAACTATCACATAAATCATGTTGTTCATGACCTACAAGCACACGTGTATTGTTTTCAACACGGTTTTTAGGATGATAAGATAGATGCAACCCATCACATTGAGCCTTGATAAGAGCAAAATTCTCCGGAATAGTTGGAGATTTCAAAAGGATAATAGGGAAATCAAGTGTGGGTGCAACAACAATAATTTCATGCTTAACATAAGGAACTATAGCAAGTTCATCTTCGTAGGCATCATCCATATTGTGGCATCATGGCCATCAACAAAGCAAGTATCAAAATCATCAGAAAGGGAAGTATCAAGTGAGTCCTCGGAATCATAAGATTCCTCTTCATAGCAATAATTAGCCTCTTCTTGGGCAGCAAGCATTCTATTTTTAAAATCCTCAATATAAGCATTGGAAGTATAATTCTCAAAGCAAGAAGCAAGAACAACAAAGTTTTCAAACTTGTGAATAGTATCGTAATACATTTCAATCAAAGAAGCAATCTCATAAGCACCTTTAAAAGCAACAAGAGAGAGCGTTATGCTCGATTGTGGGTTCAGCCCCTTGATTTCTAGCTTGAGTGACAGAAACATGAGACTAGGGGATGTGTTGTTGCCACCAGGGATAAAACAACGGTGCTTGTACTTGCGGGTGCAAGGATTGTTTACTTTACGCAAAGTTCTTTTAATGCAGTTGTCTGTTGCTTTGAGTTTACACTTTGGGTGGGATTCGCAACTTAATACCAGCGAGATGTTCTAGATAGATATCTCAAGGTGGATGATTCGTAGTAGATGCAGATGGATTTCGGTCTACTTACCTTGGCGTACTACCCATTGCTTTTGAGCCCTTCCTTTCTTTGCAGCATAGTTAGCATTGCGGTGCCTTCATAATCCTGTCAATTGCCCAACTATGATTTGTTTACCTCGCTAGCACTTTTACCGTCTTTTGGGAGAGAGACATCACTAGGGAAAATCACGGGACCCCGGTCCATCTTCACATTATTGTTCACACTACCAATTTACTTTCAGTATTTACTTTTTCGTTGCTATCACTATCATTATTATCTCTTGCGTTAATCCTTTGTAAACAGCAAGGCCGGAGGAATTGACAACTCCTCTGTACTCGTTGGGAGCAAAGTTATTTGTATCTGTGTGCAGGTCCAGGTGAAGTTAGCAACCTAGGTTGTGAACGGAGCCATTGATCACTTTACCACCTACTTGTATCTCTTGAGTCCAACTGGAGACAATCTAAACCTTAGCATCTTCACTAAGGGAAACTTGCCGTTGTGCTACATCAAACCTTCCACTTGGGGTAACCAACGAGGGGCGAGAAGCCATCAAGCAAATTTCTGGCGCCGTTGCCGGGGACTCAAGTCTACAAGATAGGGGAGTTGCACACTAACTTTTACCTTTGCTTTTTAGTCTTGTTAGTTTACCTTTCAGTTTTTACTTTTGTGTCCTTAATCAAAAATACCAAAAATACCTGCTGCTACTATGGGTTCCAATGAAAACACTAAGTTGTGTGACTTCACTAGTCACAACAACAGTGACTTTATCTGCACTCCTATTGCTCCACCTGCCACTTCAGCACCTTCTTATGAGATTAAAACTGCTCTGCTTAACCTTGTTATGAAAGATCAATTCTCAGGAGCAGGAGAATATGTTGCTTTGCACCTAAACAACTTTTTCGAGCTCTGCGACATGCAGAAGTACAAGGAAGTGGATGGAGACATCGTCAAGCTGAAGCTTTTCCCTTTCTCTTTGAGAGGAAGAGCCAAGGAGTGGCTACAATCTTTGCCCAAGAACACTATCGATTCTTGGAGTAAATGCAAAGATGCTTTTATAGGGAAGTACTATCCCCCTGCTAAAATTATTCAATTACGGAGTAACATTATGAATTTCAGGCAATTGGATAATGAACACGTTGCCCAGGCTTGGGAACGTATGAAGACGCTTGTCAAGAACTGCCCCACACATGGACTGGCTACCTAGATGGTTATCCAGACTTTTTATGCAGGCTTGAACTTCACCTCGCGGAACCTGTTAGATTCGGCCGCGGGAGGAACTTTTATGTCAACCACGCTTGGTGCTGCCACAAAGCTACTAGATGAGATGATGCTAAACTACTCTCAGTGGCACACCGAAAGATCCCCAACTGGTAAGAAGGTAAATTCTATCGAGGAGATCTCCTCTTTAAATGAAAAGGTTGACCTTATCATGTCTCTACTTACCAAGCAACCTTCTATTGATCCTCAAGATGTTCCTTTAAATTCTTTGGTTGCTCAGGAGCAAGTAGATGTCAATTTTGTCTCTAGAAACAACTTTAATAATAATTCTTATAGGAGTAACTTTGGTAGCAACAATCCTAGGCCTTTCCCATCCAACAACTATGGGAACAACACTTACAGCAACTCCTACAGCCAGAACTATGGGGAAAAAGACCTGTCCAGCTATGAGAAACTTGTAGAAATAGAAAAGGCCACCAAAAGCTATAAACACACTCAGTTTGAACAAAACAAGGCCTTTTCTAGACAATTAGATGAGCACTCCTCTATCCTGCAAAACATTAGCAAACAGCTTGAGAGCCTGAACGGTGACATTTCCAGTCTCCAAACTAGACTCGCTGCCATCGAGACTTATGTTTCAAACATGTCTCAACCCAATCTACCTTGATAAACCAAATGGCAGCTAAACCCGAAGTTGTACCCAAGGAAGAAGAAAGAACTAAGAGCCTTCCTACCTACCACACAGTAGCCACTATCCAAGTAGTTGAGGATGTCCAAACTGTTAGCACCCATCACACCCCTAGTCCCACTGGACCTATCAATGGTGATGCTACCACCTCAGCCTTAGAAGAGGAAAACTCTATGAACATAGAGGCTTTCAAACAAGTGAGCTTAAATAATATCACTACTTACTTGGTAGATAGTAGTGATTTAGACATTGACAACTGCACTTTACCAGAAGTTATTGGTTTCCTACACAAGATGTCTAGAGACCCCCACACTAGCACACTCAATCTTGCCTTCACAGAGCATATCACCAATGCTCTAATCAAAGTTAGGGAGGAGAAGCTTAGACTAGAAGCCTCCATACCTAGGAAGCTAGAAGATGGTTGGGATCCTATGATAAAAATTAAATTGAATAACTTCTCTTGCTATGCTCTTTGTGATGTTGGAGAAAGTACCTCTGTTATGCCCAAAAGAATGTATGATATGCTTGAATTGAAACCTTTTGATTCTTGTTCTTTTGGTGTTCGTCTTGTTGATTCTTCCGTAAAGAAGCCTATGGGGAAGATCGACGATGTTCTTATCATTTTCAATGACAATTATGTTCCCGTTGATTTCACTATTATGGACATTGAGTGTGAACCTTCTTGTCCAATTATTTTGGGACGTCCTTTTCTTCGCACAGTTGGTGCTATCATTGACATGAAAGAGGGAACTATTAAATTCCAATTCCCTCTCAAGAAAGGGATGGAACATTTCCCTAGGAAAAAGATTAAGTTACCTGTTGAGTCCGTCACACGGGCTAGTTATTCTCTTGAAAACACTTGATCTTCTGCTTTAAGCCTAGCTAATGGCTCTAAAGAAGCGCTTTCGGGAGGCAGCCCGCAACGAATTTAGGTTTTTGTTTTTGCTTTTGTTCTGTTTTTATTGGTATTGATGATTGATACTACTGTAGAAACATCATTGTATCTTTATTTTTCAAGCTTTGTGCCAAGTTTACCCTCATACGGCAAGGGAAGTAAAAGTTGTGACATGCTGTCCATAACATAGATTCTGTCCTCGTGACTAGAAAAATTACAGAAAAATCCCAGTTCATCTTTTTGAGCTGAAATTTTTACACAGCGTGCTCTATACAATTACGAAACGTCCGTATGTTCTGAGTTTTTTTATTTGAGTTGAAGAAGTACCCCTAAAAAATTTGTTTCTATCTGCTGTTCTGTTTTTCACAGATTCTGCCACGTTTTGTCTCTCCGTACTTTTGCAAACCTTAAGCTTGCTTTTTCTTTGCAAAAAAAATTTTGGAAATCTTGAGAAACAGTAGCTCTTCCTGGAAATCCTTATTTTCAGTAGAGGACAAATTATTTTATTAGGGTACTAACCTCTCTAATCAGTCTACAATGAGTTATGTATGAAGGAAGTTTTCAAGTGCGCGATGGAGGATGATGAAAGAAGATTCAGGAGTGTCAAACGCTCAATCTTAGGGATGCCCCCATGCATCCCCAACAAATATTCAAGGAGACTCAAGCGTCTAAGCTTGGGGATGCCCCCGTGCATCCCCTTCTCCATCAACAATCATCAGTTTGTCCCTCGTTGCACTATATTTTTATCACTCCATGCGTTATGTGCTTTTCTTGGAGCGTCTCGCTCTTGGGTTTTGTTTCGTTTTTAGTTTTCTTTAGCTTTGTTTGCTGTAGTAACAAGTTAGATCCCAGCTTACTTACTCTTTTGTGTGGGAGAGATTCACGCTCCTCTTGAACTAGAACTCCTCATAGGATTTGCATGCTTATTCTTTTAGCTGTGAGTTGTTCTTTTTCTTTTCTTAGCCGTTGTTCTGTTTAGTTGTAGGCTTTAGTCTTTCTAGAGCTTTTCTTTTGTCTTAGGTTGCACTTTATATAGGTTGCATGTTTTATCTTGTTAGAGAGTTTGCCTGTTGCACTGAGTTCTATGTCTTGACTGAAAGTAGGTAGTTAAAGTTGTTGTTCTCTTTGTAGTAGTAACTCGCAATAGTTTTGAGGTATTGACTAGAGTAATGGTTGAACTTATGGTGTCAAGAGCTCTTGAAAATTAGTGATAGATGTCGTATTTTTGTAAATCCGTGTGTTTTTCGAAAACCAAAAAACCCCTGTTGAGAACTCTAGCTACTTGGTGGATCACTAACCTCTGGAGGGTTCGAATATTAGAGTACACTCACGTACCATGAGTCGAGGATGGGCAAGGATAACCAAACCCCCATACACTCCTCCTCGGGGTACCTGTCTCTTTGTGAACCTCCTGATTAGATTGAGAGTTGCCGATAATAAGTGCATGAGTTCTTTGGACTAATGTGAGTATTCGAAAGTTGACACTTCCACCCACCTATACTTTTTCTAGCCTCTTCGGTACCGTGCATTGCCCTTTCTCACCTCGAGAGTTGGCGCATACTTCGCCGGTGCATCCAAACCCTTGGCACGATACGCTCTGTCATCATAAGCCTCCTTATATCTTTCCTCAAAACAGCCACCGTACCTACCTACAAGGCATTTCCATAGCCTTTCCGAGATACATTGCCATGCAACATCCACCTTCTCATGACTTAATCCTCATGTCATACATGCTACTTGCTTGATCGATGAGCCGCATGCTAGTTGGGCCTTGCCCTAAACATTGCTACATGACGCGCTAGTATCATTGCATATCCTGCTACACTGGCAGAGGCATACATTTGCATACTTCATGATAGTTACATTTTCTGTATGTGAGTACCTTTGTAAAGTGTGAAAGATCTCCTATATTCTTGTAAAATATAGAGTATTGCCCCTAAAGTGAGGAAAAGATCCCAAAGAGGACAAAATCAAAAGATCCCAAAGAGGACAAAATCAAAAGATCCCAAAGAGGACAAAATCAAAAGATCCCAAAGAGGACAAATGAGAGTTAAATAGAAAGAGCCATTGAGGCCACAAAAAAATAAAAAAAAATAAAAAGAAAAAAGAAAAAAAAGAGAAGGGGGCATACTACTATTCCTTTTGAGAGATCCACACTAGTACTTCATCTTCTATCCCTTGTACTCCATAGAGATCATCATCATGCATATAGCTATGTGGGGACCTTCACACTATAGAACTTGGCTTGTATATTCCAATGATGAGCCTCCTCAAATGAGCTCTAGGTCTTCTTGAGTAAGCAAGTTGGATGCACCCCCACTAGTTCCATTGGAGAGCTTACCTTAGCTCACATGTGCATCCGTTGTATGGAAATCCCTACTCCTCACATCATATCTATCATATGGCTTTCTTTCGCGTATGATTTTCCTCATTGATGTGAGCCTTTCACACCTTTTTTTCTTCCTCCTCCACCTTCTTTCTGTTTCTCCTTTTTAGGTGTCAACTTTCTTGCTCACGCTCATCCATTGCATGAGTGTTCAAAATATTGAAAGGGAGTGGATCAGTTTGACTTGTACCTGACTAGTGGTCTGGGGACGAGTCCAGATAAGAATCCAAAGGAGACCAAGTGTGAAACTTTTAGTAGATAGTTGTTCTCAACAACCTTTTTTCTCTTTCTTCCCAGTCTCTTTCTTGCACGCAAACACCATTTGGAGACATTCGAGTCACAGATAGCGAGAGCTCTTGCACCTTTTGTTCTTTTGTTGCTTGTGTCAATGCTAATATAGACTCTTTCTTGTTAAGACTTGAATTGAATTGCATGCTTTGATTGCTTTACTTAAAAGTCCTTATCTGGTTGTGTGGCATGTCACCACAGAAATTATGCTTGTTATCATTTACCTACTCGAGGACGAGCAGGAATTAAGCTTGGGGATGTTGATACGTCCCAAACGTATCTATAATTTCTGCTTGCTCCA
Organism: Bromus sterilis; assembly: GCA_950022295.1. Taxonomy (NCBI): domain Eukaryota; kingdom Viridiplantae; phylum Streptophyta; class Magnoliopsida; order Poales; family Poaceae; genus Bromus; species Bromus sterilis. The sequence goes on from OX465600.1 coordinate 217,928,758, forward strand.
TGCATGTTTTATGTGACTTTGCCATGTTTTGCTTGAACTTTCATACACTTTTGAACATATTTGGACTAATGTATTAACCCAGTGCACCCAGCTGCCAGTTGTTGTTTTCTGCTGTTTTTGTATTTCAGGTTTTCCGGCCATTAAAAGTGCTCCAAATAATCCAGGAAAATCAGATAAAAAATCAGCCCCCCTTCGCTGCTTTGGTGTTTCCGGAAGCTTCCGCGACACTGATTTTTTATCTGATTTTCCTGGATTTTTTGGAGCACTTTTAATGGCCGGAAAACCTGAAATACAAAAACAGCAGAAAACAGCAACTGGAAGCTGGGTGTACTGGGTTAATAGATTAGTCCAAATATGTTCAAAAGTGTATGAAAGTTCAAGCAAAACATGGCAAAGTCACACAAACACATGCATGGAGCAAGCAGAAATTATAGATACGTTTGGGACGTGTCAACATCATAGGACCCCGGTCCATATTTCCAATAGTGTTTACACCCACTATCAATTTACTGCTTTATTTACTTTTCCGTTGCTATCACTATCATTATTATCCCGTGCGTTTTATTCGTTGTAAACAACAAGGCCGGAGGAATTGACAACTCCTCTGTACTCGTTGGGAGCAAAGCTATCTGTTGTGTGTGCAGGTCCAGGAGAAGCAAGTGATTATCGCATCACTTGCAACCACCTACTTGTCGATCTTGGAGTCCTACTGGTTCGATACTCAACCTTAGCATCTTCGCTAAGGGAAATTTCCGCTACGCTACATCTCAACCTTTCACGTTGGGTAACCAACGAGCGGGCGTTAATTCGTACCATCAAAAGCAATTTCTGGCGCCGTTGCCGGGGACTCCACTCTTCAAGATAGGGGAGTTGCACACTATCTTTTATCTTTGCTTTTTAGTCTTGTTAGTTTACCTTTTAGTTTTTTCTTTAGTGTCCTTTATCAAAAATCAAAAAATAGTTATCTTACTTGCTGCTACTATGGGTTCCTCCGAGAACACCAAGTTGTGTGACTTCACTAGTCACAACAACAGTGACTTTATCTGCACTCCTATTGCTACACCTGCTACTTCAGCACCTTCTTATGAGATTAAACCTGCTTTGCTGAATCTTGTTATGAAAGATCAATTCTCCGGTGCTAGAGATGATGTTGCTTTGCACTTAAAAATAATTTTATTGAGCTTTGTGATATGCAAAAGTACAAAGAAGTAGATGGTGATATTGTTAAACTTAAGCTTTTTCCTTTCTCCTTGAGAGATTAAGCGAAAATCTGGTTTCAATCCTTGCCTAGGAATAGCATAGATTCTTGGGACAAGTGCAAGGATGCTTTTATTGGGAAGTACTACCCCCTTCTAAGATTATCCAATTGAGTAGTTGTATTATGTATTTTAAACAATTGGATAATGAACACGTTGCCCAAGCTTGGGAACGCATGAAATCTCTTGTTAAGAATTGCCCTATGCATGGTTTTACTACTTGGATGGTTATCCAAACTTTTTATGCAGGCTTGAACTTTACCTCGCGGAACTTGCTAGATTCGGCCACGGGAGGAACCTTTATGTCAACTACACTTGGTGCTTCCACAAAACTTCTCGATGAGATGATGATCAACTATTCCCAATGGCACACCGAAAGAGCTCCAACAGGTAGGAAGGTAAACTCTGTCGAGGAGATCTCCTCCCTAAATGAAAAAGTTGACTTGATTAAGTCTCTACTTACCAAGCAATCTCCTATTGATCCTCATGATGTTTCTTTAAATTCTTTGATTGCTCAAGATCAAGTAGATGTGAACTTTATCTCTAGAAACAACTTCAACAACAATGCTTATAGGAGTAATTTTGGTAGCGATCCTAGACCGTTCCCCTCCAACAACTATGGGAACAACAACACTTATCCTAGCACCAAGAACTCCACTTCTGAATTAGAGAGTGTGCTTAAAGACTTTGTCACTACCCAAAAAGCCTTCAACAAGAGTGTAGAGGAAAAACTAGACAAATTAGATAACCTCTCGTCGAAGGTAGACAATTTAGCCCATGAAGTAGAATTTCTTAAAATTAGAACTTCTCCCCTTGAGGAGAGGAAGTTCACTCCTTTGAATGCTATCCAAATGAAAATTAATGAAAACATTAGGATGATGGCTAAACTTAAAGAGAGATGGGCTAGAGAAAAGGAGGAAGAAGATAGAATTAAGAGCCTTCCTACACACCATACCATTGCTACTATCCAAGTGGTTGAGGATATCCAAACTCTTAGCACCCAATGCACCCCTAGTCCCATAGGACCTATTAATGCTGATGCTATGACCTTAACCGTAGAAGAAGAAATTCCTATGACTATAGAAGCTACCAAACAAGTGAGCCTAAAGGACACCACTACTGCTTTACTTGATAGTAGTGACCTTGATTTTGATAATTGCACCCTCTCTGAAGTTATTCGTTTCCTTCAAAAGATGTCTAGAGACCCCCACACTAGCACACTTAATCTTGCCTTCACGGACCATATCACTAATGCTCTCATTAAATCTAGGGAGGAGAAGCTTAGGTTAGAAGCCTCCATACCTAGAAAGCTAGAAGATGGTTGGGATCCTATGATTAAAATTAAGTTGAGTAACTTTTCTTGCTATGCTTTATGTGATGTTGGAGCTAGTACCTCTGTTATGCCCAAAAGAATGTATGATATATTTGAATTGAAACCTTTTGATCCTTGTTCTTTTGGTGTTCGTCTTGTCGATTCTTCAGTAAAGAAACCTTTGGGGAAGATCGATGATGTTCTTATCATTGTCAATGACAATTATGTTCCCGTTGATTTTACTATTATGGACATTGAATGTGAACCTTCTTGTCCAATTATTTTGGGACGTCCTTTTCTTCGCACCGTGGGTGCTGTTATTGATATGAAATAAGGGATTATAAAATTCCAACTCCCTCTCAAGAAAGGGATGGAACACTTCCCTAGGAAAAAGATTAAGTTGCCTTTTGAGTCCGTCACACGGGCTAGTTATTTTCTTGAAAAGACTTGATATATTTGCATTAAGCCTAGCTAATGGCTTTAAAGAAGCGCTTTCGGGAGGTAGCCCGCAACGAATTTAGGATTTCCCTTTTGTGTTTCTTCTGCTTTAGTGGTCTTGATGATTGTTACTACTGTAGCAACATCATTGTATCTTTACTTTTCAAGCTTTGTGCCATTTATAGCCTCATGTGACAAGGGAAGTGAAAGTTGTGACATGTTGTCCAGAAAACAGATTCTGTCCTCGTGACTAGAAAATTCGCAGAACAATCCCAGATCATCTTTTTGAGCTAAAATTTTTACACAGCGTGCTCTATACAATTACGGAACTTTCTTATGTTCTGAGTTTTTTTATTTGAGTTGCAGAAGTATCCTTAAAAAATTCTTTACTACCTGCTGGTCTGTTTTTCATAGATTTTGTCCTGTTTTGCCTTTTCTTCGTTTTGTGAACCTTAAGCTTGCTTTTTCTTTGCAAAACCTTTTTGGCAATCTTGAGAAATAGTAGCTCTTCAAGAATATCTTTATTTCCAGTAGAGAAAAAATTATTTTATTCTGGGTACTAACCTCGCTAATCAGATTATGATGAGTTATGTATGAAGGGAGTTTTCAAGTGTGCGAGGGAAGATGATGAAAGAAGATTCAGGAGTGTCAAGCGCTCAAGCTTGGGGATGCCCCCATGCATCCCCAATAAATATTCAAGGAGACTCAAGCGTCTAAGCTTGGGGATGCCCCCGTGCATCCCCTTCTCCATCAACAATTATCAGTTCGTCTCTCGTTTCACTATATTTTTATCACTTCATGCGTTATGTGCTATGCTTGGAGCGTCTCGCTCTTAGGTTTTATTTTTAGTTTTCTTTAGATTTGCTTGCTGTTCATAACAAGTTAGAACCCAGCTTTCTTTGTGTGGGAGAGAAACACGCTCCACTTCCAAAATCTAGAACACAACATAGGATTTTTCATGCTTATCTTTGTTGTGTTTGTTCTTTATCTTTTTCATAGCTACTGCCATGTTCAGCTCTTACTTTTCATGTTTATCTTTTCAAAGAGCTTTTGTTTAGTTTGTTGGTGGAACTCTCTTGAGTTTTCATGTTTATCTTGTTTAGAGAGTTTGCCTGTTGCACTGAGTTTTGTGTCTTGACTTGGAGTAGGTAATTGAGGTTGCTATTCAGTTATAGTAGTAACTTGCAATAGTTTTGAGGTATTGCTTTGAGTAATGTTTGGACTTTTGGTGTCAAGAGCTTTAGCCTATTAGTGATAGATGTCGTATTTTGGGCAATCCGTGTTTATTTTCAAAACTTACAAATTAGTTGAGAACTTTAGCTACTAGATGGATCACTACTCTTCTGAGGGGTCGAATATTAGAGTACACTCACGTACCATGAGTCGAGGATGCGCAAGGATAACCAAACCCCCATACACTCCTCCTCGGGGTACTTGTCTCTTTGTGAAACCTCCTTATTAGATTGAGAGTTACCGATAATAATTGCATGAGTTCTTCGGACTAATGTGAGTATTCGAAAGTTGACACTTCCACCTTCCCATATATTTTTAGCCTCTCATGTGTCGTGCATTGCTTTCTTCTCACTCCGAGAGTTGGCGTCCACCTTCGCCGGTACATCCAAACCCTTGGCACGATACGCTCTGTCATCATAAGCCTCCTTATATCCTTCCTCAAAACAGCCACCATACCTACCTATCAAGGCATTTCCATAGCCTTTCCGAGATATATTGTCATGCAACATCCACCTTCTCATGACTTGATCTTCATGTCATACATGCTACTTGCTTGATCGATGAGCCGCATGCTAGTTGGGCCTTGCCCTAATCATTGCTACATGATGCACTAGTATCATTGCATATCCTGCTACACTGGCAGAGGCATACATTGGCATACATCATGATAGTTACATCCTCTTTATGATTTGAGTACTTTTGTAAAATGTGAAAGATCTTCTATACTTCTTGTAATATATAGAGTGTTGCCCCTAAAGTGAGGAAAAGATCCCAAAGTGGAAAAATTAAAAGATCCCAACGAGGACAAATGAGAGAAATAGAAAGAGCCATTGAGGCCACCAAAAAAATACAAAAAAGAGAAAAAAGAGAAAAAGAAATAAAAAGAGAGAAGGGGGCACACTACTATTCCTTTTTAGAGATCCACACTCGTACTCCGTCTTATATCTTGTACTCCATAGAGATTATCATTCATGCATATAGCTATGTGGGGACCTTCACACTATAGAACTTGGCTTGTATATTCCAATGATGAGCCTCCTCAAATGAGCTCTTGGTATTCTTGAGCAAGCAAGTTGGATGCACCCCCACTAGTTCCATTGGAGAGCTGACCTTAGCTCATATGTGCATCCGTTGCATGGCAATCCCTACTCCTCACATCATATCTATCATTTGGATTTCTCTCGCTTATGATTGTCCTCATTTATGTGAGCCTTTCACACCTTTTTGTCTTCCTCCTCCACTATATTCTCTTTGCCATCCTAAGTGTCAACTTTCTTGCTTACGCTCATCCATTGCATGAGTGCTCAAAATTTCGAAAAGGAGTGGATCATTTTGACTTGTACCTGGCTAGTGGTCTGGGGATGAGTCAAGATAAGATTCCAAAGAATACCAAGTGTGAAACCTTAGTAGATAGAGTTTTCAACACAAAAATACTTTTTCTCTCGTATATCCATATTCCCTTTCTTGCACGCAAACACCATTTGGAGACATTCGAGTCACGGATAGCGACAGATCATGCACCTTTATGTTCTTATGTTGCTTATTTCAATGCTAAATATAGACTCTTGCTTTTTATGACTTGAATTGAATTACATGCCTTGATTTCTTTACTTAAAAGTTCTTATATGGTTGTTAGCAACTTAACATGTTACCACAGAAATTATGCTTGTTATCATTTACCTACTCGAGGACGAGCAGGAATTAAGCTTGGGGATGTTGATACGTCCAAAACGTATCTATAATTTCTGCTTGCTCCATGCCTATTTTGTGTGATATTGCTATGATATTGATGAACTTCCATGCACTTTTGATCATATTTGGACTAACCTATTAACTCAGTGCACCCCAGTGCCAGTTCCTGTCTTCTGCTGTTTTTTTAGTTCAGGTTTCCCCCATATTAAAAGTGCTCCAAAAATTCGAGAAAATCCAATAAAAAATCAGCGTAGAAGAAGCATCGGGAATCACCGAGGGGGGGCAGAGGGGACCCACGAGGGCCCCAGGCGCCCTCCCGGCGCGCCCTAGGTTGGGGCCGTGGCAGGGGGCCGCCTGGCCCCTGGTGGCCCCCCTGGTTGCCCCCCGTCGCCCATATAATCCTCGTGATGTGAAACCCCCCGTGAGGGGAACCCTTTTTCGCGATCTCTCCTCTGTTCCGCCGCCGCCGTGCTTCCAAGATCGGGTGCACCAGAAGACCTCTTCCCGGCACCCTGCCGCAGGGAGGAACTGATACGTCTCAAACGTATCTACTTTTCCAAACACTTTTGCATGATTTGGATGAAACTAAGACGAACTAACGCTGTTTTCAGCAGAGCTGCCTGTATGGTTTTATTGTGCGCAGGAAAATGGATTTTTCGACGTCGCAGAAAATTCCCAAAAAAACACAGAAAATCCACGCACCCGAAGGGCCACTGTGCCAGAAGTGGGACCAGAGGGCAGCCAAGGGGGCCCCAGGCGCCCCCCTCGCGCGGCCAGGGGTGGGGTCGCGCCCTCTGGCCGCCTGGGCACCTCCCCCCTCCTCTGGTGCCCTACCGAGGCTCCTATTTATTCCCGTGACGGAGAAACCCCGAAACAGAAGTCGTTTTCCCAATTCTCGTCGCGGAGCCGCCGCCACCCTCTGTTCTTCTCCGGAAGGGCTAATCTGGAGGCTGTTTTGGCCTCCGGTGAGGGGAGATCATCGCCATCGTCATCATCATCACCACTCCATCCTCCCTCCATGACTTCTCCATCCATGTGTGAGTAATTCCCTGCTGTAGGCAAAGGGGATGGTAGGGATTGGATGAGTTAGATCATGTAATAGTTTAGCAGATTGTTGGGGGCATGTTGCCTATCATCTAGATTGTTGTTTATCATCTTTGCTTCAACTTGTTGTTCTTAATGCTTGTCACTTTGGGCCCGAGTGCCATGATTTCATATCTGAACCCTATGTGTTTGCATGAATATATTTGTGTTCTTGATCCTATCTATGAGTTGTATGCACCTATTATAGTCTGGAACCGGCGATCCCAAAGGTGACGGCTTGGGACACCAAAGGGGATGGACTATAGTTTGAGGATTCCATGTATCCATTGATTGTTAATGCTTTGTTCCGGTGCTCTTTGACAGGAGCACCTTAATCTCAATAAGTTCCTTTTGGCCCCGTTCGTAGCGGGATGGTAGGACAAAAGATGTTGTGCAAGTTCTTATTGCAAGCACGTACAACTACCTATGGGGTACATGCCTGATGTTTGATTTATGCCTAGATGATTATTGCTTTACTGTGTGCCTTGCCCCAAGTTAAATACATGATGTATCTTATCCATGCAGCACCCAACCATCCATCTCCCAAGCCTACAGTGTTTTAATTCTGCTGGTTACTAGTTTTTTGCTTTTGTTGTTTTAATATCGTTGTTTCACCACCACTATTTCCGTTGCTATCATCATTTCCATATCGCAATTACTATTAATATCTTGTTGCAAGTAAGTGTATCTCAGGTGTGGTGGAATTGACAACTCCACTGTTAAAGCTTGTGGATATTCTTTTGCTCCCCTTGAGTCGAATCTATAAATTGGGTTATTCTTACCTGCGAAGACTATCTCGATCCCCTGCATTTGTGGGTTATCAAGCCTGTTTTCTAGTGCCGTTGGCGGGGAGCATAGCTTTATTCACAAGTCTACTTGAAGTATTTTAGCTGCTGCAATTTATCCGATATGGGTAAGAAAGAAGACCCCAAGGTCCCGATCTTACCATCCCGTACAAGAAAAGGTACTGTTATGAACACTAGTGCTTGATACGTCCCAAACGTATCTATAATTTATGCTTGCTCCATGCATGTTTTGTGTGACTTTGCCATGATTTGCTTGAACTTTCATACACTTTTGAGCATATTTGGACTAATCTATTAACCCAGTGCACCCATATGCCAGTTGTTGTTTTCTGTAGTTTTGTATTTCAGGTTTTCCGGCCATTAAAAGTGGTCCAAAAAATCCGGAAAAATCAGATAAAAAATCAGCGACCCGGAAGCTTCCGGAATCACCAAGGCAGCGGAGGGGGGCCACCACTAGGAGACCAGGAGGGTCCCTGGCGCGGCCCCATCCTAGGCCGCGCCAGGAGGCCTCCTGGTTGTCTGGTGGGTCCCCTCGACACCCCCCTCCGCCTACATTTAGCCCTCGGGGTGGAAACCCCTAATATCGATCTATTTTCCATGATCTCGCCTCTGTACCGCCGCCGCCGCCGGTTCAAGATCGGGGCTGCCTGGAGAAGCTGCCCCGGCACCTTGCCGGGAGAAGGAACCCCCTCCGGGAGACCATCCATAGCCATGGACGCCTCCCAGATGTACCGTGAGTAGTCCCCCTTGGACCATGGGTCCGTGACCAGTAGCTATGTGATGTACTTCTCTCCCCTCTTTGTGCTTCCACTTTCGAGACCTCGTGAGCTGCCTCACATGATCGAGGCACTTCTGTAATTTCTGTTGTTGCTATGCTGAGTTTGTTGAGATCTGATGGATTATGAGACTATATTCAGATTGTGATGAGTAATATATTTGGTTCTTCACTTTTATATTTTGTTCTTGAGTAAATTCTTGCATGTTCTCCGTTGCAGTATTTTACTTTGGCCAAGTAGTTTGTTGCAACTCCAAGAGGGAGCGTTATGCTTGATTGTGGGTTCAGCCCCTTGATGTCTAGCTTGAGTGACAAAAACATGAGACTAGGGGATGTGCTATTGCCACCAGGGATAAAACAACGGTGCTTGTATCCGCGGGTGCAAGGATGGTTTACTTTACGCAAAGTTATTTTAATGCAGTTGTCTGTTGCTTTGAGTTTACACTTTGGGTGGGATTCGCAACTTAATACCAACGAGATGTTCTGGATAGATATCTCAAGGTGGATGATTCATAGTAGATGCAGTTGGATTTCAGTCTACTTACCTTGGCGTACTTCCCATTGATTTTGAGCCCTTCCTTTCTTTGCAGCATAGTTAGCATTGCGGTGCCTTCATAATTCTGTCAATTTCCCAGCTGTGATTTGTTTACCTCGCTAGCACTTTTATCGTCTTTTGGGAGAGAGACATCACTAGTGAAAATCACGGGCCCCCGGTCCATCTTGACATTATTTTTTACATCCTTAGTTTACTTTCAGTCTTTACTTTCAGTTGCCACTATCATTATCTCTTGCGTTGATCCTTTGTAAATAGCAAGGCCGGAGGAATTGACAACTCCTCTGTACTCGTTGGGAGCAAAGTTATTTGTTGATGTGTGCAGGTCCACGTCAAGCGCCGTGACACCTTCTTGTATTTCCGCAAGTCCTACTGGAGACAAACCTTGGTATCTTCACCGAGGGAAATTTGCTGCTACGCTACATCTCACCTTCCACTTGGGGTAACCAACGAGGAGTGAGAGATCCTCACCGTATCAAGCCAATTTTTGGCGCCGTTGCCGGGGACTCCAGTCTACAAGATAGGTGAGTTGCACACTATCTTTTATCTTTGCTTTTTAGTCTTGTTAGTTTACTTTTCAGTTTTTACTTTTGTGTCCCTTATAAAAAATACCAAAAATACCTGCTGCTACTATGGGTTCCAATGAAAACACCAAGTTGTGTGACTTCACCAGTCACAACAACAGTGACTTTATCTGCACTCCTATTGCCACACCTGCCACTTCAGCTACCTCTTATGAAATTAAACCTTGTTATGAGAGATCAATTCTCTAGTGCTGGAGATGATGCTGCTTTACACTTGAATAATTTTGCTGAATTATGTGATATGCAAAAGTATAAAGAAGTAGAAGGTGATGTTGTTAAGCTCAAGCTTTTTCCTTTCTCTTTGAGGGACGGAGCTAAAATCTGGTTTCAATCTTTGCCTAGGAATAGCATAGATTCTTGGGATAAGTGCAAAGATGCTTTTATTGGGAAGTACTACCCACCTGCTAAGATTATCCAATTGAGGAGTAACATTATGAATTTCAGGCAATTGGATAATGAACACGTTGGCCAAGCTTGGGAACGCATGAAATCTCTTGTCAAGAACTGCCCCACACATGGACTGACTACCTGGATGGTCATCCAGACTTTTTATGCAGGCTTGAACTTTACCTCGCGGAACCTGTTAGATTCGGCCGCGGGAGGAACTTTTATGTCAACCACACTTGGTGCTGCCACAAAGCTACTTGATGAGATGATGCTGAACTACTCTCAGTGGCACACCGAAAGATCTCCAACTGGTAAGAAGGTAAATTTTGTCGAGGATATCTCCTCTTTAAATGAAAAGGTTGACCTTATCATGTCTCTACTTACCAAGCAAGCTCCTATTGATCCTCAGAATGTTCCTTTAAATTCTTTGATTGCTCAGGATCAAGTAGATGTGAACTTCATTTGTAGAAACAACTTTAACAATAATGCTTATAGGAGTAACTTTGCTAGTAATCCTAGGCCATTTCCATCCACTTATGGGAACAACAACACCTACCCTAGCAACAAGAACCACACCTCTGAACTAGAGAGTATGCTTAGAGACTTTATCACTACCCAAAAAGCCTTCAACAAGAATGTGGAACAAAACTAGATAAATTAGATAATCTTTGTTTGAAGGTATATAACTTAGCCCTTGATGTTGAGATGTTAAAAATTAGAACCTCTCCCCTTGAGGAGAGTAAGGTCACTCCTATTAATGATATCCAGTTACAAATCAATGAAAATATTAGTATGATGGCTAAACTCAAAGAAAGATGGGCTAGAGAAAAAGAGGAAGAGGAAAGAATTAAGAGCCTTCCTAGCTACCACACAGTAGCCACTATCCAAGTAGTTGAGGAGGTCCAAACTGTTAGCACCCATCACACCCCTAGTCCCACTGGACCTATCAATGGTGATGCTACCACCTCAACCATAGATGAAGAAGCGAACGGGCATGTAGCCTAGTGGTTGCAGCAAACCTAGTAGCACGCCAGGTCCTGGGTTCGACTCCTTGTGGGAGCGAATTTAAACAGGTCTGGAATTTCTGGAAATAAAATATTATGGAGCTCATGCTTCACAGTCCTTAAAATTCAAAAAAAAACATAGATGAAGAAACCTCTATGAACATAGAGGCTTTCAAACAAGTGAGCCTAAATGATATCACTACCTCCTTGATAGATAATAGTGACCTAGACTTTGACAACTGCACTTTACCTGAAGTTATTGGTTTCCTACACAAGATGTGTAGAGACCCCCACACTAGCACACTTAATCTTGCCTTCGCAGAGCATATCACTAATGCTTTAATCAAAGTTAGGGAGGAGAAGCTTAGACTATAAGCCTCCATACCTAGGAAGCTAGAAGATGGTTGGGATCCTATGATAAAAATCAAATTGAATAACTTCTCTTGTTATGCTCTTTGTGATGTTGGAGAAAGTACCTCAGTTATGCCCAAAAGAATGTATGATATGCTTGAACTAAAACCTTTTGATCCCTGTTTTTTTGGTGTTCGTCTTGTTGATTCTTCCGTAAAGAAACCTTTGGGGAAGATCGACGATGTTCTTATCATTGTCAATGACAATTATGTTCCCGTTGATTTCACTATTATGGACATTGAGTGTGAGCCCTCTTGTCCAATTATTTTGGGACGTCCTTTTCTTCGCACAGTTGGTGCTGTTATTGACATGAAAGAGGGGAATATCAAATTCCAATTCCCTCTCAAGAAAGGGATGGAACATTTCCCTAGGAAAAAGATTAAGTTACCTTTTGAGTCCGTCACATGGGCTAGTTATTCTCTTGAAAAGACTTGTTCTTCTGCTTTAAGCCTAGCTAATGGCTCTAAAGAAGCGCTTTCGGGAGGCAGCCCGCAACGAATTTAGGTTTTTATTTTTATTTTTCTTCTGTTCTTAGTGGTCTTGATGATTGTTACTACTGTAGCAACATCATTGTATCTCTATTTTTCAAGCTTTGTGCCTTTTATAGCCTCATACGACAAGGGAAGTGAAAGTTGTGACATGCTGTCCAGAAAACAGATTCTGTCCTCGTGACTACAAAAATTAGAGAAAACTCCCAGTTCATCTTTTTGAGCTGAATGTTTTACACAGCATGCTCTATACAATTACGAAACTTTCATATGTTCTGAGTTTTTTTATTTGAGTTGCAGAAGTATCCCTAAAAAATTGGTTTTTACCTGCCGGTCTGTTTTTCACAGATTCTGTCCTGTTTTTCCTTTTCTTCGTTTTGCAAACCTTAAGCTTGCTTTTTCTTTGCAAAAACTTGTTGTAAATCTTGAGAAACAGTAAATCTTCAAGATTATCTTTATTTCCAGTACAGGAAAAACTATTTTAGTTGGGTACTAACCTCTCTAATCAGTCTACAATGAGTTATGTATGAAGGGAGTTTTCAAGCGCGCGATGGAAGATGATGAAAGAAGATCTTGGAGTGTCAAACACTCAAGCTTGGGGATTCCCATGTGCACCCCCAATAAATATTCAAGGAGACTCAAGCATCTAAGCTTGGGGATGCCCCCGTGCATCTACTTCTTCATCAACAATTATCAGTTCGTCTCTCGTTCCACTATATTTTTATCACTTCATGTGTTATGTGCTATACTTGGAGCGTCTCGCTCTTTACTTTTCTAGGTTTGTTTTTGCTTTGTTTGCTGTAGTAACAAGTTAGACCCCAGCTTACTCTTTTATGTGGGAGAGATACACGCTCCGCTTGAACTAGAACTCCTCATAGGATTTGCATGCTTATTCTTTTAGCTGTGAGTTGTTCTTTTTCTTTTCTTAGCTGCTGCTCTGTTTAGTTGTAGTGCTTTAGTTTTTCTAGAGCTTTTCTTTTCTTTTAGGTTGAACTTTCTATAGGTTGCATGTTTTCTCTTGTTAGAGAGTTTGCCTGTTGCACTGAGTTTTGTGTCTTGACTAGAAGTAGGTAGTTGAAGTTGCTATTCTCTTTGTAGTAGTAACTTGCAATAGTTTTGAGGTATTGACTAGAATAATGTTTGGACTTTTGGTGTCAAGAGCTCGAGCCTATTAGTGATAGATGTCGTATTTTGGGACATCCGTGTGTTTTTCAAAAACCAAAAACCCATGTTGAAAACTCTATCTACTAGATGGATCACTAACCTCTGGAGGGTTCGAATATTAGAGAACACTCACGTACCATGAGTCGAGGATGCGCAAGGATAACCAGACCCCCATACACTCCTCCTCTGGGTACTTGTCTCTTTGTGAACCTCCTGATTAGATTGAGAGTTACCGATAATAAGTGCATGAGTTCTTCGGACTAATGTGAGTATTCGAAAGTTGACACTTCCACCCACCTATACTTTTTCTAGCCTCTTCGGTACCGTGCATTGCCCTTTCTCACCTTGAGAGTTGGCGCATACTTCGCCGGTACATCCAAACCCTTGGCACGATACGCTCTGTCATCATAAGCCTCCTTATATATTTCCTCAAAACAGCCACCATACCTACCTACAAGGCATTTACATAGCCTTTCCGAGATACATTGCCATGCAACATCCACCTTCTCATGACTTGATCTTCATGTCATACATGCTACTTGCTTGATCGATGAGCCACATGCTAGTTGGTCCTTGCCCTAATCATTGCTACATGACGCGCTAGTACCATTGCATATCCTGCTATCCTGGCAGAGGCATACATTTGCATCATGATAGTTATATCTTCTTTATGTGAGTACCTTTGTAAAGTGTGAAAGATCTCCTATATTCTTGTAAAATATAGAGTGTTGCCCCTAAAGTGAGGAAAAGATCCCAAAGAGGACAAAATCAAAAGATCCCAACGAGGACAATTGAGAGTTAAATAGAAAGAGCCATTGAGGCCACCAAAAAAATACAAAAAACTAGAAAAAGGAGAAAAAGAAAAATAAAAAGAGAGAAGGGGCACACTACTATTCCTTTTGAGAGATCCACACTAGTACTTCATCCTCTATCCCTTGTACTCCATAGAGATCATCATCATGCATATAGCTATGTGGGGACCTTCACACTATAGAACTTGGCTTGTATATTCCAATGATGAGCCTCCTCAAACGAGCTCTAGGTCTTCTTGAGCAAGCAAGTTAGATGCACCCCCACTAGTTCCCTTGGAGAGCTTTTAGCTCACATGTGCATCCGTTGCATGGCAATCCCTACTCCTCACATCATATCTATCATATGGCCTTCTCTCGCCTATGATTGTCCTCATTGATGTGAGCCTTTCACAACTTTTTGTCTTCCTCCTCCACCTTCTTTCTGTTTCGCCTTTTAGGTGTCAACTTTCTTGCTCACGCTCATCCATTGCATGAGTGCTCAAAATATCGAAAGGGAGTGGATCAGTTTGACTTGTACCTGACTAGTGGTCTGGGGACGAGTCAAGATAAGAATCCAAAGGAGACCAAGTGTGAAACTTTAGTAGATAGTTTTTCTCAAGAAACCTTTTTCTCTCTTTTTCCCTGTCCCCTCCTTGCACACAAACATCATCTGGAGACATTTGAGTAACGGATAGCGAGAGCTCTTGCAACTTTTGTTCTTTTGTTGCTTGTGTCAATGCTAATATAGACTCTTGCTTGTTAAGACTTGAATTGAATTGCATGCTTTGATTGCTTTACTTAAAAGTCCTTATATGATTGTGTGGCATGTCACCACAGAAATTATGCTTGTTATCATTTACCTAATCGAGGACGAGCAGGAATTAAGCTTGGGGATGTCGATACGTCCCAAACGTATCTATAATTTCTGCTTGCTCCATGCATGTTTTGTGTGGACTTTGCCATGATTTGCTTGAACTTTCATACACTTTTGAGCATATTTGGACTAATCTATTAACCCAGTGCACCCAGCTGCCAGTTACTGTTTTCTGCTGTTTTTGTATTTCAGGTTTTCCGGCCACTAAAAGTCCTCCAAAAAAATCCAGAAAAATCAGATAAAAAATCAGCGACCCGGAAGCTTTCGGAATCACCAAGGTAGCGGAGGGGGGCCATCACCAGGAGACCAGGAGGGTCCCTGGTGCGGCCCCACCCTAGGCCGTGCTAGGAGGCCTCCTGGCTGCCTGGTGGGTCCCCTCGACACCCCCCCTTTCGCCTATATTTAGCCCTCGGGGTGGAAACCCCTAATATCGATCTTTTTTCCGCGATCTCGCCTCTGAACCGCCGCCGCCGTTTCAAGATCGGGGTTGCCTGGAGAAGCTGCCCCGGCACCTTGCCGGGAGAAGGAACCCCCTCCGGGAGACCATCCATAGCCATGGACGCCTCCCAGATTTACCGTGAGTAGTCCCCCTTGGACCATGGGTCCGTGACCAGTAGCTATGTGATGTACTTCTCTCCCCTCTTTGTGCTTCCACTTTCGAGACCTCGTGAGCTGCCTCACATGATCGAGGCACTTCTGTAATTTATGTTGTTGCTATGCTGAGTTTGTTGGGATCTGATGGATTATGAGACTATTTTTAGATTGTGATGAGTAATATATTTGGTTCTTCTCTTTTATATTTTGTTCTTGAGTAAATTCTTGCATGTTCTCCGTTGCAGTATTTTACCTTGGCCAAAAAGTTTGTTGCAACTCCAAGAGGGAGCGTTATGCTTGATTGTGGGTTCAGCCCCTTGATGTCTAGCTTGAGTGACAGAAACATGAGACTAGGGGATGTGATGTTTCCACCAGGGATAAAACAACGGTGCTTGTATCCGCGGGTGCAAGGATTGTTTACTTTACGCAAAGTTCTTTTAATGCAGTTGTCTGTTGCTTTGAGTTTACACTTTGGGTGGTATTCACAACTGGTACCAGCGAGATGTTCTGGATAGATATCTCAAGGTGGATGATTCGTAGTAGATGTTGTTGGATTTTGGTCTACTTACCTTGGCGTACTGCCCATTGCTTTTGAGCTTTTCCTTTCTTTGCAGCATAGTTAGCATTGCGGTGCCTTCATAATTCTGTCAATTGGCCAGCTGTGATTTGTTTACCTCGCTAGCACTTTTATCGTCTTTTGGGAGAGAGACATCACTAGTGAAAATCACGGGACCCCGGTCCATCTTGACATTACTGCTTACATCCTTAGTTTACTTTCAGTCTTTACTTTCAGTTGCCACTATCATTATCTCTTGCATTGATCCTTTGTAAACAGCAAGGCCGGAGGAATTGGCAACTCCTCTGTACTCGTTGGGAGCAAAGTTATTTGTTGATGTGTGCAGGTCCACGTCAAGCGCCGTGACACCTTCTTGTATTTTTGCGAGTCCTACTGGAGACAAACCTTGGTATCTTCACCGAGGGAAATTTGTTGCTACGCTACATCTCACCTTCCACTTGGGGTAACCAACGAGGAGTGAGAGATCCTCACCGTATCAGTGCTACACTTGATTCACCTTCAGTTATGAGTAAGTTTGCTTCACCTTTACCACATGATGCCTCTACTGAATCTGTTACTATGTCCGATACTTTTGCTGATGCTTCTACTACTCTTGATGATATTGGTTCACTTAGTCACGCTCTTGAGAAACAAATCGCTGCTGCAAAAAAAACTGGAATTGAAATTCCTAATACTTGCTATCCTTTTGATGGAACTTACACTTATGCCGATTTGAGTAAACTCAAGGAAAGACTCCTTGATGATGATTATATTATACTTGATGATGATTTATCCAGGGAGCTAATAGAGTTTGTCGACTCTGACCCTGATGATATTAAGAAGCTTCTCGAAAAACACTCCCTGAAGAACAAGACCGTTCCTGATCCTAAATTTGCTACGTCTCCTATATGCATCAATGATCCTGATTATAATTTCTCTGTTGATCTTTCACTTATATCTATGGTTGAATCTGACCCCTTTGATGGCAGAGAAAATGATGATGTATTGCACACCTGACCAAACTCACTGAGTTAGGTGGCTTGTTTACTACAGATGAGAAGATACGAAATTTCTATGTTACTAAGTTTTTTCCTTTGTCTTTAAAGGAAGGTGCTAAAGCGTGGTATGATGCACTACCATGTGGTTCCATTAGGAGTCCTCAAGACTTAGCTCACTCTTTTATTTATAAGTACTTTCCTGCTCATATGCAACATGCTGCTTTACGAAGAATTTATAACTTTAAACAGTTGCAGGATGAGAACCTCCATAAAGCTTGGGGGAGGTATTGCAGTCTGATCCAGGCTAGACCAGGACATGGAGTCCCTAAGAATGAATTAATTGATATATTTTATGCTGGTCTAACTGATGAATCTAGATCCTATTTGGACAGTTGTGTTGGGTGTGTTTTCAGGAAAAGAACACCGGACGATGCAGAAGAATTAATGGGCAAGATTGCCAAGAACCACGAAGATTGGTCCGTCCCTGAACCACCTCCGCCACCAAAAAAGAGGGCATGCTTTTCCTAAGCCCCGTAGACATGCAAGAAGCAAAGAAGTCTATTAAAGGGAAGGGTATTAAAACTAAAGATGTGAAGAATCTACCTCCTATTGAGAAGTTGTGTGATCCTACCACTCACCCTCCAATGGTAGAGGTACACTCTCTTTTAGATTTCAATGCAAGTGACGTTCCTCATGGTAAGCCTCCCGATCAATGTTTAGATGAGCTTGATAATTTCATTATGAAGCAAAATCACTTTAATGAGAGGATACAAAGTCAGTTGCATGATAATTCTCTTGCTATCAAAAGTTTGCTTGATGTTCTAGGTAGAACAGTTGATCATGTTAAATGTCTTGTGAAGCATTTTCATATGGTTCAAACTCAGCTTGATCAAATTTCTAATGTGCAAAAAGATTTGCTTGCTAATAATGCCAAACAGGATATACAGGCCTTCGGGATTAAAACCCGAGGAGGAACTAGCACTCAAGATCCTCTCTATCCAGAGGGGCATCCTAAGAGGATCGAGCAAGATTCTCAAATACAGGAGGAAGAAATTGTTAGCTCTCCGAAGAAGAAGAAGCACAAAGAAGCTGACAATTCCAATGATCCAAATAGTATATCTACCTCCGATGCTGAGACTGAAGACGGTGCTGAGCCTGAAAAGGATGGTGAAAAGAACGATCCACCCGAAGTTCGAGAAGAAGAAGCACCCGACAAACGCAAGAAATACACTAGAGAAGATTTTATCGCAAGAAGACATGGGAAGGAACGAGAACCATGGGTACAGAAACCCATGCCCTTTCCAGGTAAGTCTCTCAAAACTAAAGAAGAAGAGCATTACAATAAGTTTTGTGAGTGGATGAAACCTCTTTTTCTTCAAATTCATTTGACAGATGCTATTAAGTTACCTCCTTATTCGAGATATATGAAAGATATTGTTACTAATTGTAAGGCCCGATATGCGGTACTGTTCCAGATATAGATGTTTCCATCCAGATCCGGGGACGAAGCACATATCGGTCCCACCGCGACATATGACAACGCCATATGCCCCGGATTTCCAACATGATATCACAACATTACAAATACAGGATACAACATCTCATACAATCGGCATACAACTGCCTCAAATACAATACAACAGTGGAAGATACATGTCTGAGTACAGACTACAATCAAATGCCGACTAGCAAAGAGAAAAACATTGATCCCATAACCACACGGGTCCAGGCCCTCCGCCGGGATCCGCCTAACTAGTCGTCGTCGAGTCTCCACGTGAAACGTCGGTCACCAACCTGTTGTCGATCAGAACCCTGAAAAGAGTTTGGGGGTAGTATCATGAGTACAGAGGTACTCAGCATCAAACTGTAGTGGTCATCTGACCCAGCAAGGACTTCATCACTCGTCATTCTAGGACAACTAGTAGTTTACGGTAAGGAAGGGGTAAGTGGTGAGGTTGCTGCCGCACTAGCGTTTATGAAGTGGCTAACGATCTAGAGAGTAAGATAAGGAGCCAAGCATTCGATGAGGAATCGCCTCCAGCAAGTCTGCTATCCACCTACATACGCAAACATAACACCTATCCTATCCTTGTCCTCCTCTTCGCATCCCGACGAAGAAGAAGCAGTCAAGGCACACACACGTTGATCAAGTTATATTAAGATTATCTCAGTTGTTGTTGTCTATGAACAAGGAGTAGGTCTCAAGTCGTCCATAACCGTGGACACGGCTTTTCGAAAAGATTTAACCCTGCAGGGGTGTACCAACTGCCCATTACGAGGCTCCGCACGCACGCCCATCACTCTCAGTTGCTACCCATCACAGGCAACCATTTTATGATTTAGTTCCAAGAGATCCTAAACGACAAATCCCTCTAGCTAACAACGAACAAATCCGGGTGGCCCCCGGGGAGTCGACACCCAATCCAAAAGCTGGCCACACTCTCGGATCGAACTCTTCCGTATGACGCAGGTCGGATTGCCGGTAATCACACATGGGAAACCGGGTCCTAGCTGATCGGGTGGACCAACAGAGGAACTAAGTCTCCACTGGCCCAAGTTGTTTTAAAACAGCTGGGGGGCCAACCAACCACACACACGTTTTCAAATGGTAAATCAGCTTGGGCCACCACTAGAAATGTTTGAAGCTAGGTAGGTAAGAAAAGGGGGCCCCATAAAATCCCACACGCGGTTAGGCACGCTCAGTCTCAAAACCAATACCCGGAACTCGGGTCCTAGGTGACTCGAATGGAACAAAGCGTCGGGGCGGGATAGCCTAGACCTTCCATCCTTCGTCGAATATAGTCAACATTATAATAATCGTATCATCAACAACAATATAATAATAAGGTGATATCTCAAACCAAGGAGTAACAGGGTAACATCGTAGCATCCTAAGCATGCATACTAAGCAGTGGCTGAGCAACGAGCAATAGTAACATAGCAGTACAAGGTTTGCTGGGAGGGGACATGGCTGTATCGGTTTGAAAGAGGCTGTAAACATGTGGTAGGATCAAACATCGAGCCTAACCTAGACTAGCATGCAAACCGCCGGTTGAAATAGAATGGATCATAAGTAATGCATAGTCCTTGCCTGTTGATAAGTCAGATTCCGAAGGTGTAGTCGATCGCAAGCTCGCATCGTCTCCGAGAGGTACCCGCGGAAGCACACAAGACGATAAACACTGGAAAGCAATCAACGGTGCACCACTATTACTACGGAGCAAACACGAGCAAGCATATACAAGAAGCAACACGAGACATCGCACCTATCGTCGAGAGCGGTTGCTAACAGTTTAAGTGGGGTATCGGTCACACACGACGAATACCGCACGTTTACGGAGGTTCAAGTTGCTTAGCTACAGGTGACCAACCAACGGTTATTAACATGGCAACTCAAGCAAGCATGGCATAGCACACAAACAAGTCAAGAGGTGAAGCACAAAAGAAACTACCTATGCTAGACAATTTAAGTGAGGCACAATCCTAAACATGGCATAACACTAAGTGCCGCACGAATTTTAAAGGATTTGGTACTGTTCTGTCCTAAACCATATTTTAGGTTGGTTAACAATAGAAAACAATAGCATAAACACAAAGTACACGAAAAACTAATCAACTTACATATAAAGAACACCCCCAAACGGAGTTACGGTTAAAAAGATACAAGCAAAACAAGTTACGAGCACAAACTGCCAACATCACGAAGCACACTTTAGAGCAATGCATAAACAGGTTAATGAATGCAAACATGCTCACAAATGACTTGCAATTAAAGTAGACATGACAGGTAAGACATGGCAAACAGAATCATGCAAATAGGCATTACGGATCAAAAGATATTAAGCAAACAACATGGCATTGCAAAGTAACAGACTTAGAGAAAAACAGAGGTGGCTGTCAAAAACAGCAGCATAGCAACTTTGGAGCTAAATAACTATATGACCAGCAAGCATATCATGGCAATGCAATACATGTAATGAAAGTAGACATGATTCTTAACAAAATGCAATTGGAATCACTCAATTCCGATAAACGGTCGCGACACACTCGTCGACCGAAGTTGCAACAAAATAACAGTTTCAGCAACAACACCACAATAACATCAGGATCACCACTTTGGACCAAGATTTAATACATCTAAAGAACCCAAACATGGCAAGTTAAAGCATGTAAATGAAGTACACATGATGCTTAACACAATGGAAAAAGAATCAATGCAATAGGCCTCATGGATTTGTTACAAACATCATGCAAAGTTGCAACAAAATAATAACAGCAGCACTAAACAGGAAAAAGTAGCAGTTTAACGGCCTGATGCCCTGTTCGGCACACCATTACACAAGCAAGATGAGCTCAAAAGCAAATGCTCACAAAAGATGAAAGCTAGAGCACGCAATTCTAAACAATTCGTCTTTTGGGCGCGAAGTCATTCGGGCTACGGATCGCTTGTAAACTACATCGCAAAAACGATTACAGCAAGCAGTACACAGGACTTAGCAAAAAAAATAACAGACAGAAAAAAAAACAACAAAAAGGAAAAAAAAAGCTAGCGTGGGCTCCGGCCCACCAGGCGGCTGAGGAGGGGTGGCCTCGCGCTGGCTGGGCCGCGAGGGCCTGGATCTCGCAGGCCGGCCCGTCCGGCTAGAGGGGAGGCGCTGGACCGGCTCGTCCCGCTCGTCTCCCTCCCGAGCAGCGGCGGCTGCCCGATGTCCACGGCCACGGCGCCGGTTTCCGGCCGGCCGGGACGGCGAGGGGGGGCGGCCTGGCCGCGGTTGGAGGCGGAGGGGGCGAGGCTGACCTAGGGCCCGCTGGATCCGGCGCCGGCAGGGAGCTCGTGCGGCGGAGCTTCGAGGCCGAAGCCATGGCGTCGCAGGCGCGGGTCCTGCACGCAGAGAGAAGAGAAAGGGAGAGGTTAGGGAGATGAGAGGGAGAGGGAAGGAAGAGGAGAGGGAAAGGGGGAGGAGAGGCGCCGGCGGCGGGCTGCCGCTGGCCGGCGGCGGCGGCTGGCTACGCCCACGGGATGGAGGCGGCGTGGAACTCCACGGGCAGAGGAGAGAGGAGGCCAGGGGCGCATCTGGGCCGTTGGATCCGCAGATCCGACGGTCCAGATCGAGAGGGGCTAGGGTTTGCTAAAATTTGGGGCTAAATTGTGCGAAAATGGGGTAAAATATCTCAGATCTGGGGGCTGGTGGCTGCCTAGGTGCTTAGGGAAAACCCTAAGTGGTGGGGTGGTCTACTTATAGCCCAGGTGGCTGTCAGTTTGCAAAAACATCTCCGGTTTTACTCTCGCGCGCACAGTGCTCACGTTTTTGACCGCCGGGGGTCCGCAGGACCTCCGATTCGGGTAAAACTTCGAACTGCGCGATCAGTGCGTCGAGCCGGCGGCGTTCACCTCGCGCTGGAACCGTTCCGAAAACACTTTCCGGCGCACTATAAAAATATCCCGTTTAATTATTAAACGGGGTTTTCGTTCCGTTGGCTGCGGCTGGTCTCGTGCGGTTTTTGCGACGGTGATCGGGTGAAACCCGGTGTCGCAAAGGTCGAGTGTCAGGGTGGCAAGGGTCGGTCTCCGTCCGATACGAGATAAGAGGGGAAAAAATAATCGCCGATCGATAAATCGGGGATGCAAACACCGCAACAAATCAGACAATCAAACAATTCACACCGAAAACAAAATTTTTAATTTTTGTGAAAACTGGGTTGTTACAATACAACACCACCAACAAGGGATCTCGTCCCGAGATCCAGGACGATCCGGGGGAGAGAAAAGGGGGGAAGAAGAGAGAGACGACGATCTTCAACACCACGAACAAGGGACTCTGCTCCATGTCGACGTCGAGCTTTCGTCGAGAAACTTTCCGCAGGGAGACGACATCGTCGAAAATACGAAACTGTCGGTGTCAAGAGGAAGAACGAGAGCTAAACCCGGTCAAATGATAGTGCTTTTCGACGCAAGTCGTGAAAACACCGGCAAAAGGATGGATGGCAATGGATGACCCAGATGATATCCGAAACCGGAGAAGCTAAAGGTACTACAGGAATTCCCACCTGAGCTCGGAATCGAGACAATACGCTGCAAGCAAGGCATTGTAACGGTTCCGATACTCCACACACTCGAGATCCTAGAGTTTGAAAGGGGATAAGGCTAGAATTTGAAACACTTACGGCACTTGTTCTGACCAGAGCAAGGGTAAGGAGTAAAAAGATTCCTACTCTCCGATAACTAACTTAGTAACTACAAAATAATTTTTGTCTAGACTCGACTTCGGCCAGAGAGGGGATCCTACGGTCGGTAAGGCTCTGATACCAAGTTGTAAGGCCCGATATGTGGTACTGTTCCAGATCTAGATGTTTCCATCCAGATCCGGGGACGAAGCACATATCGGTCCCACCGCGACATATGACAACGCAATATGCCCCGGATTTCCAACATGATATCACAACATTACAGATACAGGATACAACATCTCATACAATCGGCATACAACTGCCTCAAATACAATACAACAGCGGAAGATACATGTCTGAGTACAGAATACAATCAAATGCCGACTAGCAAAGAGAAAAACATCGATCCCATAACCACACGGGTCCAGGCCCTCCGCCGGGATCCGCCTAACTAGTCGTCGTCGAGTCTCCACGTGAAACGTCGGTCACCAACCTGTTGTCGATCAGAACCCTGAAAAGAGTTTTGGGGTAGTATCATGAGTACAGAGGTACTCAGCATCCAACTGTAGTGGTCATCTGACCCAGCAAAGACTTCATCACTCGTCATTCTAGGACAACTAGTAGTTTACGGTAAGGAAGGGGTAAGTGGTGAGGTTGCTGCCGCACTAGCGTTTATGAAGTGGCTAACGATCTAGAGAGTAAGATAAGGAGCCAAGCATTCGATGAGGAATCGCCTCCAGCAAGTCTGCTATCCACCTACATACGCAAACATAACACCTATCCTATCCTTGTCCTCCTCTTCGCATCCTGACGAAGAAGAAGCAGTCAAGGCACACACACGTTGATCAAGTTATATTAAGATTATCTCAGTTGTTGTTGTCTATGAACAAGGAGTAGGTCTCAAGTCGTCCATAACCGTGGACACGGCTTTTCGAAAAGATTTAACCCTGCAGGGGTGTACCAACTGCCCATTACGAGGCTCCGCATGCACGTCCATCACTCTCAGTTGCTACCCATCACAGGCAACCATTTTATGATTTAGTTCCAAGAGATCCGAAACGACAAGTCCCTCTAGCTAACAACGAACAAATCCAGGTGGCCCCCAGGGAGTCGACACCCAATCCAAAAGCTGGCCACGCTCTCGGATCGGACTCTTCCGTATGACGCAGGTCGGATTGCCGGTAATCACACATGGGAAACCGGGTCCTAGCTGATCGGGTGGACCAACAGAGGAACTAAGTCTCCACTGGCCCAAGTTGTTTTAAAACAGCTGGGGGGCCAACCAAGCACACACACATTTTCAAATGGTAAATCAGCTTGGGCCACCACTAGAAATGTTTGAAGCTAGGTAGGTAAGAAAAGGGGGCCCCATAAAATCCCACACGCGGTTAGGCACGCTCAGTCTCAAAACCAATACCCGGAACTCGGGTCCTAGGTGACTCGAATGGAACAAAGCATCGGGGCGGGATAGCCTAGACCTTCCATCCTTCGTCGAATATAGTCAACATTATAATAATCATATCATCAACAACAATATAATAATAAGGTGATATCTCAAACCAAGGAGTAACAAGGTAACATCGTAGCATCCTAAGCATGCATACTAAGCAGTGGCTGAGCAACGAGCAATAGTAACATAGCAGTACAAGGTTTGCTGGGAGGGGACATGGCTGTATCGGTTTGAAAGAGGCTGTAAACATGTGGTAGGATCAAACATCGAGCCTAACCTAGACTAGCATGCAAACCGCTGGTTGAAATAGAATGGATCATAAGTAATGCATAGTCCTTGCCTGTTGATAAGTCGGATTCCGAAGGTGTAGTCGATCGCAAGCTCGCATCGTCTCCGAGAGGTACCCGCGGAAGCACACAAGACGATAAACACTGGAAAGCAATCAACGGTGCACCACTATTACTACGGAGCAAACACGAGCAAGCATATACAAGAAGCAACACGAGACATCGCACCTATCGTCGAGAGCGGTTGCTAACAGTTTAAGTGGGGTATCGGTCACACACGACGTATACCGCACGTTTACGGAGGTTCAAGTTGCTTAGCTACAGGTGACCAACCAACGGTTATTAACATGGCAACTCAAGCAAGCATGGCATAGAACACAAACAAGTCAAGAGGTGAAGCACAAAAGAAACTACCTATGCTAGACAATTTAAGTGAGGCACAATCCTAAACATGGCATAACACTAAGTGCCGCACGACAATTAAAGGATTTGGTACTGTTCTGTCCTAAACCATATTTTAGGTTGGTTAACAACATAAAAAAATAGCATAAACACAAAGTACACGAAAAACTAATCAAGTTACATATAAAGAACACCCCAAACTGAGTTACGGTTAAAAAGATACAAGCAAAACAAGTTACGAGCACAAACTGCCAACATCACGAAGCACACTTTAGAGCAATGCATAAACAGGTTAATGAATGCAAACATGCTCACAAATGACTTGCAATTAAAGTAGACATGACAGGTAAGACATGGCAAACAGAATCATGCAAATAGGCATTACGGATCAAAAGGTATTAAGCAAACAACATGGCATTGCAAAGTAACAGACTTAGAGAAAAACAGAGGTGGCTGTCAAAAACAGCAGCATAGCAACTTTGGAGCTAAATAACTATATGACCAGCAAGCATATCATGGCAATGCAATACATGTAATGAAAGTAGACATGATGCTTAACAAAATGCAATTGGAATCACTCAATTCCGATAAACGGTCGCGACACACTCGTCGACCGAAGTTGCAACAAAATAATAGTTTCAGCAACAACACCACAATAACATCAGGATCACCACTTTGGACCAAGATTTAATACATCTAAAGAACCCAAACATGGCAAGTTAAAGCATGTAAATGAAGTACACATGATGCTTAACACAATGGAAAAAGAATCAATGCAATAGGCCTCATGGATTTGTTACAAACATCATGCAAAGTTGCAACAAAATAATAACAGCAGCACTAAACAGGAAAGAGTAGCAGTTTAACGGCCTGATGCCCTGTTCGGCACACCATTACACAAGCAAGATGAGCTCAAAAGCAAATGCTCACAAAAGATGAAAGCTAGAGCACGCAATTCTAAACAATTCGTCTTTTGGGCACGAAGTCATCCGGGCTACGGATCGCTTGTAAACTACATCGCAAAAACGATTACAGCAAGCAGTACACAGGACTTAGCAAAAAAAATAACAGACAGAAAAAAAAACAACAAAAAGGAAAAAAAAGCTAGCGTGGGCTCCGGCCCACCAGGCGGCTGAGGAGGGGTGGCCTCGCGCTGGCTGGGCCGCGAGGGCCTGGATCTCGCAGGCCGGCCCGTCCGGCTGGAGGGGAGGCGCTGGACCGGCTCGTCCCGCTCGTCTCCCTCCCGAGCAGCGGCGGCTGCCCGATGTCCACGGCCACGGCGCCGGTTTCCGGCCGGCCGGGACGGCGAGGGGGGGCGGCCTGGCCGTGGTTGGAGGCGGAGGGGGCGAGGCTGACCTAGAGCCCGCTGGATCCGGCGCCGGCAGGGAGCTCGTGCGGCGGAGCTTCGAGGCCGAAGCCATGGCGTCGCAGGCGCGGGTCCTGCACGCAGAGAGAAGAGAAAGGGAGAGGTTAGGGAGATGAGAGGGAGAGGGAAGGAAGAGGAGAGGGAAAGGGGGAGGAGAGGCGTCGGCGGCGGGCTGCCGCTGGCCGGCGGCGGCGGCTGGCTACGCCCACGGGATGGAGGCGGCGTGGAACTCCACGGGCAGAGGAGAGAGGAGGCCAGGGGCGCATCTGGGCCGTTGGATCCGCAGATCCGACGGTCCAGATCGAGAGGGGCTAGGGTTTGCTAAAATTTGGGGCTAAATTGTGCAAAAATGGGGTAAAATATCTCAGATCTGGGGGCTGGTGGCTGCCTAGGTGCTTAGGGAAAACCCTAAGTGGTGGGGTGGTCTACTTATAGCCCAGGTGGCTGTCAGTTTGCAAAAACATCTCCGGTTTTACTCTCGCGCGCACAGTGCTCACGTTTTTGACCGCCGGGGGTCCGCAGGACCTCCGATTCGGGTAAAACTTTGAACTGCGCGATCAGTGCGTCGAGCCGGCGGCGTTCACCTCGCGCTGGAACCGTTCCGAAAACACTTTCCGGCGCACTATAAAAATATCCCGTTTAATTATTAAACGGGGTTTTCGTTCCGTTGGCTGCGGCTGGTCTCGTGCGGTTTTCGCGACGGTGATCGGGTGAAACCCGGTGTCGCAAAGGTCGAGTGTCAGGGTGGCAAGGGTCGGTCTCCGTCCGGTACGAGATAAGAGGGGAAAAAAATAATCGCCGATCGATAAATCGGGGATGCAAACACCGCAACAAATCAGACAATCAAACAATTCACACCGAAAACAAAATTTTTAATTTTTGTGAAAACTGGGTTGTTACAATACAACACCACCAACAAGGGATCTCGTCCCGAGATCCAGGACGACCCGGGGGAGAGAAAAGGGGGGAAGAAGAGAGAGACGACGATCTTCAACACCACGAACAAGGGACTCTGCTCCATGTCGACGTCGAGCTTTCGTCGAGAAACTTTCCGCAGGGAGACGACATCGTCGAAAATACGAAACCGTCGGTGTCAAGAGGAAGAACGAGAGCTAAACCCGGTCAAATGATAGTGCTTTTCGACGCAAGTCGTGAAAACACCGGCAAAAGGATGGATGGCAATGGATGACCCAGATGATATCCGAAACCGGAGAAGCTAAAGGTACTACAGGAATTCCCACCTGAGCTCGGAATCGAGACAATACGCTGCAAGCAAGGCATTGTAATGCTTCCGATACTCCACACACTCGAGATCCTAGAGTTTGAAAGGGGATAAGGCTAGAATTTGAAACACTTACGGCACTTGTTCTGACCAGAGCAAGGGTAAGGAGTAAAAAGATTCCTACTCTCCGATAACTAACTTAGTAACTACAAAATAATTTTTGTCTAGACTCGACTTCGGCCAGAGAGGGGATCCTACGGTCGGTAAGGCTCTGATACCAAGTTGTAAGGCCCGATATGCGGTACTGTTCCAGATCTAGATGTTTCCATCCAGATCCGGGGACGAAGCACATATCGGTCCCACCGCGACATATGACAACGCAATATGCCCCGGATTTCCAACATGATATCACAACATTACAGATACAGGATACAACATCTCATACAATCGGCATACAACTGCCTCAAATACAATACAACAGCGGAAGATACATGTCTGAGTACAGAATACAATCAAATGCCGACTAGCAAAGAGAAAAACATCGATCCCATAACCACACGGGTCCAGGCCCTCCGCCGGGATCCGCCTAACTAGTCGTCGTCGAGTCTCCACGTGAAACGTCGGTCACCAACCTGTTGTCGATCAGAACCCTGAAAAGAGTTTTGGGGTAGTATCATGAGTACAGAGGTACTCAGCATCCAACTGTAGTGGTCATCTGACCCAGCAAAGACTTCATCACTCGTCATTCTAGGACAACTAGTAGTTTACGGTAAGGAAGGGGTAAGTGGTGAGGTTGCTGCCGCACTAGCGTTTATGAAGTGGCTAACGATCTAGAGAGTAAGATAAGGAGCCAAGCATTCGATGAGGAATCGCCTCCAGCAAGTCTGCTATCCACCTACATACGCAAACATAACACCTATCCTGTCCTTGTCCTCCTCTTCGCATCCTGACGAAGAAGAAGCAGTCAAGGCACACACACGTTGATCAAGTTATATTAAGATTATCTCAGTTGTTGTTGTCTATGAACAAGGAGTAGGTCTCAAGTCGTCCATAACCGTGGACACGGCTTTTCGAAAAGATTTAACCCTGCAGGGGTGTACCAACTGCCCATTACGAGGCTCCGCATGCACGTCCATCACTCTCAGTTGCTACCCATCACAGGCAACCATTTTATGATTTAGTTCCAAGAGATCCGAAACGACAAGTCCCTCTAGCTAACAACGAACAAATCCAGGTGGCCCCCAGGGAGTCGACACCCAATCCAAAAGCTGGCCACGCTCTCGGATCGGACTCTTCCGTATGACGCAGGTCGGATTGCCGGTAATCACACATGGGAAACCGGGTCCTAGCTGATCGGGTGGACCAACAGAGGAACTAAGTCTCCACTGGCCCAAGTTGTTTTAAAACAGCTGGGGGGCCAACCAAGCACACACACATTTTCAAATGGTAAATCAGCTTGGGCCACCACTAGAAATGTTTGAAGCTAGGTAGGTAAGAAAAGGGGGGCCCATAAAATCCCACACGCGGTTAGGCACGCTCAGTCTCAAAACCAATACCCGGAACTCGGGTCCTAGGTGACTCGAATGGAACAAAGCATCGGGGCGGGATAGCCTAGACCTTCCATCCTTCGTCGAATATAGTCAACATTATAATAATCATATCATCAACAACAATATAATAATAAGGTGATATCTCAAACCAAGGAGTAACAAGGTAACATCGTAGCATCCTAAGCATGCATACTAAGCAGTGGCTGAGCAACGAGCAATAGTAACATAGCAGTACAAGGTTTGCTGGGAGGGGACATGGCTGTATCGGTTTGAAAGAGGCTGTAAACATGTGGTAGGATCAAACATCGAGCCTAACCTAGACTAGCATGCAAACCGCTGGTTGAAATAGAATGGATCATAAGTAATGCATAGTCCTTGCCTGTTGATAAGTCGGATTCCGAAGGTGTAGTCGATCGCAAGCTCGCATCGTCTCCGAGAGGTACCCGCGGAAGCACACAAGACGATAAACACTGGAAAGCAATCAACGGTGCACCACTATTACTACGGAGCAAACACGAGCAAGCATATACAAGAAGCAACACGAGACATCGCACCTATCGTCGAGAGCGGTTGCTAACAGTTTAAGTGGGGTATCGGTCACACACGACGTATACCGCACGTTTACGGAGGTTCAAGTTGCTTAGCTACAGGTGACCAACCAACGGTTATTAACATGGCAACTCAAGCAAGCATGGCATAGAACACAAACAAGTCAAGAGGTGAAGCACAAAAGAAACTACCTATGCTAGACAATTTAAGTGAGGCACAATCCTAAACATGGCATAACACTAAGTGCCGCACGACAATTAAAGGATTTGGTACTGTTCTGTCCTAAACCATATTTTAGGTTGGTTAACAACATAAAAAAATAGCATAAACACAAAGTACACGAAAAACTAATCAAGTTACATATAAAGAACACCCCAAACTGAGTTACGGTTAAAAAGATACAAGCAAAACAAGTTACGAGCACAAACTGCCAACATCACGAAGCACACTTTAGAGCAATGCATAAACAGGTTAATGAATGCAAACATGCTCACAAATGACTTGCAATTAAAGTAGACATGACAGGTAAGACATGGCAAACAGAATCATGCAAATAGGCATTACGGATCAAAAGGTATTAAGCAAACAACATGGCATTGCAAAGTAACAGACTTAGAGAAAAACAGAGGTGGCTGTCAAAAACAGCAGCATAGCAACTTTGGAGCTAAATAACTATATGACCAGCAAGCATATCATGGCAATGCAATACATGTAATGAAAGTAGACATGATGCTTAACAAAATGCAATTGGAATCACTCAATTCCGATAAACGGTCGCGACACACTCGTCGACCGAAGTTGCAACAAAATAACAGTTTCAGCAACAACACCACAATAACATCAGGATCACCACTTTGGAGCAAGATTTAATACAGATAAAGCACCCAAACATGGCAAGTTAAAGCATGGAAATGAAATACACATGATGCTTAACACAATGGAAAAAGAATCAATGCAATAGGCCTCATGGATTTGTTACAAACATCATGCAAAGTTGCAACAAAATAATAACAGCAGCACTAAACAGGAAAAAGTAGCAGTTTAATGGCCTGATGCCCTGTTCGGCACACCATTACACAAGCAAGATGAGCTCAAAAGCAAATTCTCACAAAAGATGAAAGCTAGAGCACGCAATTCTAAACAATTCGTCTTTTGGGCGCGAAGTCATCCGGGCTACGGATCGCTTGTAAACTACATCGCGAAAACGATTACAGCAAGCAGTACACAGGACTTAGCAAAAAAATAACAGACAGAAAAAAAAACAACAAAAAGGAAAAAAAAGACAGGGGCGCATCTGGGCCGTTGGATCCGCAGATCCGACGGTTCAGATCGAGAGGGGCTAGGGTTTGCTAAAATTTGGGGCTAAATTGTGCGGAAATGGGGTAAAATATCTCAGATCTGGGGGCTGGTGGGTGCCTAGGTGCTTAGGGGAAACCCTAAGTGGTGGGGTGGTCTACTTATAGCCCAGGTGGCTTGCAGTTTGCAAAAACATCTCCGGTTTTACTCTCGCGCGCACGGTGCTCACGTTTCTGACCGCCGGGGGTCCAGAGGACCTCCGATTCGGGTAAAACTTCGAAGTGCGCGATCAGTGCGTCGAGTCGGCGGCGTTCACCTCGCGCTGGAACCGTTCCGAAAACACTTTCCGGTGCGCTATAAAAATATCCTGTTTAATTATTAAACGGGGTTTTCGTTCCGTTGGCTGCGGCTAGTCTCGTGCGGTTTTCGCGACGGTGATCGGGTGAAACCCGGTGTCGCAAAGGTCGAGTGTCAGGGTGGCAAGGGTCGGTCTCCGTCCGGTACGAGATAAGAGGGGAAAAAATAATCGCCGATCGATAAATCGGGGATGCAAACACCGCAACAAATCAGACAATCAAACAATTCACACCGAAAACAAAATTTTTAATTTTTGTGAAAACTGGGTTGTTACACTAATAAAAGAAAAGTTCCTAATGAAGCAATATCTACTATGCTTGCTAACTACTCTTTTAGTGGCAAGATTCCTGAGAAGCTTGGTGATCCAGGTATACCCACCATTCCTTGCTCCATAAAGAATAATTATGTTAGGACTGCTTTATGTGATCTTGGAGCAGGAGTGAGTGTTATGCCCTTTTCTCTTTACAAGAGATTATGTTTAGAAAAACTAATCCCTATAGATATCTCTCTTCAGATGGCTGACAAGTCAACAGCTGTTCCCATAGGTATTTGTGAGGATGTTCCCGTTGAAGTTGCTAATTGTTTAATCCTTACTGATTTTGTTGTGCTTGACATGCCCGAGGATGGGAGCATGTCTATTATTCTTGGTAGACCTTTTCTTAACACCACAGGTGCTATTATTGATTGCAATAAAGGAAACGTTACTTTCAATGTGAACGATAAAGAACACACGGTGTATTTTCCGAAGAAGATCGACAAAAGGCATGGCCTTAACTCAATAGAGAATATCGAGACCGTGAAGATTGGAGAATGGGATTGTCCTCTACATGTGCACCACAAATACAAAACCATCATGGTGGGGACAATATCCATTAAAGTACAGGTACCATGAATGCTTCATAGTAAGTGAAACTTTTTACTTTATGTATTGCTAGTTTGGTAGTAGGACTTGATCAACCTTGCTGTTAAATGAGTTTTATATGAGTAAAAGTAGAGGTTGTTATGTTTGCATTTTTTTAGCTTTTATTCTCCTTGATGTACCAAGTTTATATGTTTTTGAAACTTCACAACTCTAATCACTACTCCAAGTTTTCAGAAAGTTTCGCAACTTTTTGAACTTCGAAAAAATTTCAACAGTGAAGTTGCCAGAAAAATTCCAGAAAAAATATATTAAAAATTTCCATGCCGGGAGTGACCCAGAGGCACATGGGGCTGACCAGGGGGGGCCACCAGTGGCCCAGGCGGCCAGCTAGCGCGGCCTGGCCCCTGCTCGCGCCCACAGGGCGCCTGGGGGCCACAGGCCCCACCTCCAGGTATGTCTTCTTACTCCTCCTTCCTCTCTCTCCAAAAACACGAGTTCTGCTCCAGTTCTTGCGTTCTTGCTGTTCTTGGAGGCGATTTTTTATCTCTCTCTACAACCCACCATTCAAGCTGAGATTTTGAGAAAATACTCCCTGGTATGTAACTCCTTCACCCCTCCAATTAGATTTTTGATTGGTGGCCTCATTTGTGAGTATTTAGTAACTCTTGGTGCTGTTCATATGAGCTTGCATGCATGTGTAGAAATTTATTTTCCAAGTTTTGATACAAGTTTATGCCTTAGGTAAGTGAGTAGAGTAGTTTGCCTCAACTCACTTTGTTTAAACCCTTGTTTTTGGTGAATTGTATTTTTTTTCAGAAATGAGTTTCTTTGGAAAAGCAAAGGGGTGGCTTGGGAAGAAGAAGCCCGAGCGCTCCGATCGAGTCACTAGAGCTGCAGCTTCACCCTCAGCTGTTAGGGTGAGCTACAATAAAGATCATGTGCCCCTTGAGTTGTTGGAAGACACAAATCCAGCATGCGCAATGATGTATCCGTGCGATGATTTTCTTACAGCTGCAGGGATTAAGGAGGAATTCTATGGCCTTTGTGCCAATGCAGGTTTTACATGGCTAGCTCTATGCCGTGTGGTACAATAAAAAAAGCTTACCTCCTGCTTTGTCAACAGTTTTTGTTATAACCATGATGCTGGAACCGTTGAGTTTAAACTTTATAATGATCTCATAACCATGTCTTTGGCACAGTTTTGTGATATAATAGGTGTGCCGAACGTTGGTCAGACAACTAAGATGACCATGGAGCCTTCCGGGTTGAGGACCCTCTTCAACTCCCTTTGCTACCAGGAGGAGACCAACATTCGGCGTACGAAGATTTCCAGCATTCTGTTTCCACACCTCAGGTATTTTGCGTATTTTGTTGCTAGAGGGGTGTTAGCTCGTGACAACACGAGCAATGGTTCTGCACCAGATTTCGCTATTTATGCGAACGCCCTCTTTGATCAGAATGAGTATAATGTGGGTGCCTTGATTGCTCGGCGCCTTGTTACGAATAGTAACAAGGGCGATTTATATGGTGGCGTTTACGCCACACTTATCCTTGAGTCTCTTGAGCGCACCCCGCATCCTGATGATGTTCCCTTTTCATACGCGAGTCTCAATCTTGCGGCTATGAAGAGGCATAAGTTTGTTACCATGACTTCTCAGTTTGGTAATCTTGATTATATTTTGAGGTTTGAAAGGACCATTACTCATGAGATCCGTCTACCTGCAGCACTTTTGTTTGATAACACTCGCAAGAACGGATGGTCCTTCAACGAGATTCAGTTCGATGAGTTCATGGCTAATTACCAGCCGCATAACCCCATGGAGGGGGTTGTGCCCGATGAGGAGTAGCATGGTGTCCACCTTTCCAGGGAGAGACCTTCACTGAGCATGGTGAGGGATCTTCTTCTGCTTGGAGCGTAGGGCCTTCCTCATGGGAGGATCCGAGGACTTCGGTGTATGCACCGGAGGGCTCATACGACTCCTGGACTTACCATTACCCCGGAGCAGGAGGCTCCTGGGGGCAGTAGCTGCTACCAACTTAGGCCAAAAGCCTAAGCTTGGGGGAGTACGTTCCCTTCTCACATTTCCATTGTATTATCCGTTCACATTTTGTTCTCTTTGATCTTTTCGAAGTTTTTGCCCGTTCTTCTTTATTCTTTTATTTTGCAAAAACAACAAAAAGATTTCTCTTTTCTTTTTCTTTCGCTAAACCTTTGAAAAAATCCAAAAATATTTTCTTTTCTCTCTTTAGTTTGCTTTTTTGCAGAGTTCAGCTCGAGTCCGTGATGGCATTTGAACTTGATTATATATTTCCTACGTTCAATCGTGCAAGTGACAAGGCAGTGATGACGAAGATCGACGAAGGGATGCAACAAGGAAAACCGGTATGAACTCTTTTTGTTTCTACTTTTGTACATATGCTTGTACTTATGATTTAGAGACCAGCTTGTAGCGACATAGTGCTATGTTTACAATGTTTTCCCAGTGTTCATGCTTTCCTTGTGGGTAATCCCAAATAGCTAGAGTACATAATGTGTTATTGAAATGATTTACATGCATTGCATTGTTCATAGTTTAGCATACTGAAGTGGTATTTCCCTTTGGAGAATTCTTGGATTGACTTGGCACATGCTTACACATGTTCAAGACTAAAAAGTCTGCTATGCCTTGATGATCTTTGAATTTTAGAATAGTTATATCACTTTCATGCCCAATTCAGTGTTACTTTGTCGCTCTGCATAATTATGACTGTTATTGCTCTCTAGTTGGTCGCTTCCCAGTCTTCTGCTAGCCTTCGCTCGCACTAAGCGGATTTCTGCTTGTGCATCCAAAATCCTTGAAACCAGTTTTTCCATACGAGTCCACCATACCTTCCTATGTGGTATTTACCGGCCATCCTAACGAATAATTTCTTGTACCATCTCGAAATTATTCAAAAGCACTCCTGTGTTGTGCCTCTGCTTTAGCTCATGAGGAAGTAGTAGGTAATTCATGACCGTCTTATGTTAGACATGTTTTATTCCGGGATTGCATGTCTAATCTGCAAACCCCTAATACGAGGAGGGACTGGCATGAGTGCGCCCAGCTCACAAAAGATAATCACAACAAACAAACCCTCCTTCACGCTTTGTCTATGAGAAATCAGAAAACTTTGGCAGTGATAAACAAAGGAGACTAAGGGGATGTGATCGTCTCATCTTGGGAGCCGTTCCTCGAAACATGTCTAGCGTAAGAGGTGATTGAGTTGTCTACTAGCATTCGTTGACGAATCATGCACGTCCCAAAACACCTTTTTATCTCTATTTTCAAAACCAAGAGCTCTGGTACAAGTTTAGTTTTTGCTTCCAATCATGAGTTTTCAACCTTTCCGTCAAACTCCACGGTTCGAGAGTCTCCACCTTATTTCTTCAAAGCACCAACTAGGAGAGCATAATTGTCATTCTGAGGGTAATGTGCATTGTCCCAAAGTACTACATTGTCTTTTGCATGATTGTGGTATTACTTATTCTGAAGTTCTTAGTTCTAGTCTCCTTTAAAACTCCGGAGGAGTTTCTGCATTTATGTTTTGCTTCACTCATGGAGGCTAGCGAAATACCACTCTAGTATGTTCAAGCTTTGTGCATTGTAATCCTATCTTGATTTTCAGTAGCATATTATTTACTTTTAGTTGTTTGTGATTGATCACTTGAAAGAAGGATTGCTTCGTGCATTGTCCTCATAGCATTGTTTTGATACTTGCTAAATTCTTTTCGTAGTACATGCTTATATACATTCATTGAAGCAAAAGAGTTTGTCAAAGTTTTCTTTGTCGCGTTCAATTCGTTGTACTGAATTGCTTGAGGACAAGCAATATGCTAAGCTTGGGGGAGTTGATACGTCTCAAACATATCTACTTTTCCAAACACTTTTGCTATTGTTTTGCCATCATTCTTGCATGATTTGGACGAAACTAACTCGGACTAACGCTGTTTTCAGCAGAGCTGCCTGTATTGTTTTATTGTGCGCAGGAAAATGGATTTTTGGACATCTCAAAAATTCCCAGAAAAAACACAGAAAATCCACGCACCCGAATGGCCACTTTGCCAGAAGTGGGACCAGAGGGCAGCCAAGGGGGCCCCAGGCGCCCCCCTAGTGCGGCCAGGGGTGGGGCCGCGCCCTCTGGCCGCCTGGGCACCTCCCCCTCCTCTGGTGCCATACAGAGGCTCCTATTTATTCCCGTGACGGAGAAACCCCGAAACAGAAGTTGTTTTCCCAATTCTCGTCGCGGAGCCGCCGCCACCCTCTGTTCTTCTCCGGGAGGGCTAATCTGGAGGCTGTTTTGGCCTCCGGTGAGGGGAGATGATCTCCATCGTCATCATCATCACCACTCCATCATCCCTCCATGACTTCTCCATCCATGTGTGAGTAATTCCCTGCTATAGGCAAAGGGGATGGTAGGGATTGGATGAGTTAGATCATGTAATAGTTTATCAGATTGTTGGGGGCATGTTGCCTATCATCTAGATTGTTGTTTATCATCTTTGCTTCAACTTGTTGCTCTTAATGCTTATCACTTTGGGCCTGAGTGCCATGATTTCAGATCTGAACCCTATGTGTTTGCATGAATATATTTGTGTTCTTGATCCTATCTATGAGTTGTATGCACCTGTTATAGTCCGGAACCGGCGATCCCAAAGGAGACAACTTGGGACACCAAAGGGGATGGACTATAGTTTGAGGATTCCATGTATCCATTGATTGTTAATGCTTTGTTCCGGTGCTCTTTGACAGGAGCACCTTAATCTCCATAAGTTCCTTTTGGCCCCGTTCGTAGCGGGATGGTAGGACAAAAGATGTTGTGCAAGTTCTTATTGCAAGCACGTACAACTACCTATGGGGTACATGCCTGATGTTTGATTTATGCCTAGATGATTATTGCTTTTCTGTGTGCCTTGCCCCAAGTTAAATACATGATGTATCTTATCCATGCAGAGCCCAACCATCCATCTCCCTAGCCTACAGTGTTTTTAATTCTGCTGGTTACTAGTTGTTTGCTTTGCTGTTTTACTATCGCTGTTTCACCACCACTATTTCCGTTGCTATCATCATTTCCATATCGCAGTTACTATTAATATCTTGTTGCAAGTAAGTGTATCTCAGGTGTGGTGGAATTGACAACTCCATCGTTAAAGCTTGTGGATATTCTTTGGCTCCCCTTGAGTCGAATCTATAAATTGGGTTATTCTTACCCGCGAAGACTATCTCGATCCCATGCAGTTGTGGGTTATCAGGAACCACCTCCGGGAGCTTCTCCACCACCATGGACGCTTCCCGGATGATCCGTGAGTAGTCCACCTTGGACCATGGGTCTATGATCAGTAGCTATGTGATGTTCTCCTCCCCTCTTTGTTCTTCATGGATTAGACCTCGTGAGCTGCCCTACATGATCGAGGCACATATGTAATATTTCTGCTGTTGCTATGTTGAGTTTGCTGGGATCCGATGGATTATGAGATTATGTTCAGATTGTGTTTGAGTAATATATTTGATTCTCCTCTTTTATATTTATGTACTTGAGTAATTCTTGCATGTTCTCCATTGTTGTTCATTGCTTTGGCCAAGTAGTAGGTAGTGACTCCAAGAGGGAGCGTTATGCATGATTGTGGGTTCATGCCCCCCGATGACTAGCTTGAGTGACAAAAACATGAGTCTAGGGGATGTGTTGTTGCCACAAGGGGGAAAACAACGGTGCTTGTACTTGCGGGTGCAAGGATTGTTTACTTTACGCAAAGTTCTTTAATGCAGTCGTCCGTTGCTTTGAGTTTACACTTTGGGTGGGATTCGCAACTTAATACCAACGAGATGTTCTGGATAGATATCTCAAGGTGGATGATTAGTAGGTAGATGTAGATGGATTTCAGTGTACTTGTCTTGGCGTACCGCCCATGCTTTTGAGCCTCTTCCTTTCTTTATAGCATAATTAACATTGGTTTGCGCACATAATCCTGTCAATTGCCCAGCTGTAATTTGTTTACCTCGCATGGCTATTTTATCGTCTTTTGGGAGAGAGACGTCACTAGTGAACATCATAGGACCCCGGTCCATATTTCCAATACTATTTACACCCACTATCAATTTACTGCTTTATTTACTTTTCCGTTGCTATCACTATCATTATTATCCCGTGCTTTTTATCCTTTGTAAACAACAAGGCCGGAGGAATTGACAACTCCTCTGTACTCGTTGGGAGCAAAGTTATCTGTTGTGTGTGTAGGTCCAGGAGAAGCAAGTGATTATCGCATCACTTGCCTAACCACCTACTTGTCGATCTTGGAGTCCTACTGGTTCGATACTCAACCTTAGCATCTTCGCTAAGGGAAATTGCCGCTACGCTACATCTCAACCTTCCACTTTGGGTAACCAACGAGGGGGCGTTAATTCGTACCATCAGTTGGACGCCTAGAGACACCTAGCGACTGAGAAACACAATCCTTTGTCGGCCGAAGGCGGCTGTGGTCCTGCACCACACATCTAGTTGGGGCTATGCCTCCTGCAAGAGAGTTGTTGCCTGACAGAGTGCCCGGTGGTGGTTGACGGCGTCGCCCGTTCTGCTGCCATGATGCACACAAAAGAATAATAGACGAAGAGCTTGATGGATGGGGTTCTCTTTATGGGCTTAAATTGACTCCTTGATTATGGAAAAATGAAGAGTCCCTCTTCAGTTACCACTTGATTTGTTGAAAAGAATGTCGAGGTGGCAAGTTGCACATCAAGAAAAATAAGAGTAAATTGTTGATGTGGATGGTGCTGAGGTGCATAGGCTATATGTTAAGATAAATAATTTAGTGGGGGTGAATCTTTTAGGTATGTAAGATTCACTATAGATTATAAAGGATCAGCTAGGTACCGACTAATGGAGTATAATCGAAAATATACTCCACTAACTAATCATAAAGCGAAATCACTAGTTGAGGACCTTCGTGAAGGTCATCCGCGTGCGCTTCGAACGCGCCAAGTGTCGCATTCTTGTGGGTTTCAGGATTTTTCTTTAGTCCCTCCGTGTTCGACACCTAGCGACTTCCGGACGCACAACCGCAGCCACAACCATAACGTGTAGCCACATGCACAACACACCCTCGGACGCAGATACAGGTGCAACCATAGCCAAAGCCACAACACCACAACCATAACCACATGTGCAACCACAGTTTCCGCACAGCCACACGCACAACCATATATACAATCACGCGGTTCCCGTGCAGCTACAGTCAATCAAAAGACGACACGTGACGACTCCGAAGCGTAGAAAAAAACCCTTTACGAAGATGAGGCGAGAAGGGATAAAAGGGTTCGACTAGAGATGCCCTAACGGGCTTATGCTCGATGCCTTCCCTCTTATCAGGCCTGGCAGTGGTAGTGGAGGCCCATGTAGGAAAAGCCTGTTGGTGCAAAAAAAAAACACCCCACAGGGACCTAGACGCAAGACCTCCCTCCCTCCCATCTCCCCCCAACAACCACCCTCGCTACCTCTCTCTTTCCTCCGCTGTCCAAACAAAACCACGGAGGCGAATCTCCCCCAAAAGTTTTAGAAATCAAGACGAAACGGAGGCGAATCCCCACCCAAATCGGTTTGGTTTGATTCGAAACGCCCACCCCCACCAAACTCAAACCCATCTGGTTCCCAGCCAAAGCTGGCCAGATGGGCCGGCCCGGCACGGCACGGCCCGGTTGAACAGACACGGGCCAGGCACGACACTGCCCACTATGGCACGCTTCCTTCACGGGCCGTGCCGTGCCGGCACGTGGGCCGCACTTTCAGGCCCAGGCACGCCCATCTGCCTTACGGGCCGGCACGTTGGCCCGTCAAGCACGCCAGCCCGCTTATTTTTGTTGTTGTTATTTATGCGTTTTATAATTATGTTACGCCTAGGCGTTATATAAAAAATAAAAAATACCTAAACGGGCCGTGCCGTGCCGGTCCGCGTGCCCAGCCTCCAGGCCCAGTCACGGCCCTTCAACAGTAACGTGCCGGCACGGCACGGCGCATACCGTGCCGGGCCAAAAACGGGCCGGGCCAAAACAACAGGCCACCGTGCCGCCCGCTAAGGCCGGCCCATGTGGCCAGCTTTGTTCCCAGCCGGGCTTCTGGTGGCCTGGCCGTGGCGACTGGCGAGCGAGCATCCCATCTCGCCCCCGCCCTCCCATCGCGTTTCACGTCGCGTGCCCCATCACTTGGTATCTTTTCGTTACACTCCTCTTCCCCCCTCTCTTCCTCTCGCTCTCTCCCTCGCCCTCTCTCTATATCTCTCTCTCCACCGCCCGCCCCCTCTTTCTCTCTCCTGCTCATGGCCGGCCGGGCCTCTCTTCCTTCGTTTGTGCAGCTGGAGGGTGTGCGACTGCGAGCTAGGGTTCGGCGCCGCGGCGGCCAAGACCAAGGCCGGCCCATGGCCGGACGCGCTCGAGGGCTTCCTCGCGGATCCGTGGCTGCTCAGGCCGCCCCACCCGGGGGATGCCGGCACGGTGCAGGTCGAGGTGCCGCCGATCCAGCCGCCGGAGGAGGCCGACGACGAGGTCTGCAGGGCGGCCATGCAGCGCCAGGCGCCTCGAGGGCGCCTACGGATCTCCGGTGAGGACGCACTTGCTTCTATTCTGCCTAGGGCTTGTTCCCTCTTGGGGGAAGCAGCTAGGGTTTGCGGTGTGCTGTTCATGGCCATGATCCTAGCTGACGCCTGTCGGACTAGGTTCTCTGTCTCTACTGTTTAGCTGTCTGGTTACTGCGAATTTCGGGAGGTTTTGGTCTGAATTGCCATGATAATGGACCTGTCAAGTGATCATATTCTACCACACAAATCTGAGTCTTTTGTGTTCTGAGGTTATACGAGTCTCCATGAGGTACCTGTGGGGCTTCTTGTGAGATTTTAGAGCCAGGCCTGTGTTTGTTGGTAAATACCACTCTCAACAGCTGTTTGTGACATTCATAGCTCATCAGTTTCGTGTGGCTCCGAGGAATTTGGATGTCCTTAAGCGGTCGTATGTACAACGGCTATGCCAGATGGCATTGACCATCAAGTTTGCTGATTCTGGTGGATGGATGACTTTGAGTGGAGTATAGGTATGTGATGTTTTGTTATGCCACAAGAGTTTTGGGGTATGCTTCGGGTTTCATAAGTCCTGTGATTACTGCTGGTGGTTTTTGGTGCCTATGGAGCTTCTCATCTGTAGATGGTTTATGAGCTCTGGATGCAAAATGAGGGTGTGAAGCTCAATTGTTATTGTTTTGTCACTGTGAACCCTTTATTGTTCTAGTTACCTTCTGTTGTTTGTGCTTTGCATATTTGGCGCTGCTCTAAACTTTGTTGGCATGCACTGGGGGAGTCATAGTAGTATATCTTTGTATGATGTAGACACGTGTGTCTTAATGAGAGCAAGCATTAGTGAAAAATTATAGCCATATATATGAGTGTACCTGTATATGATCCTGACACGTGTCTTAGTGAGAGCCAATGTTCAGAAAAGCGGAAAGCGTAAGCTAAGCGGAAGGCCACCGCTTAGAGCAATGTGCGCTTAAGCGCAGCTTAATCGCTATTAAGCATTTTTTTAATTGGCTAAAATTTTGCTTCTTTTGAATAATATGAATAAGAAAATAGGAAACATAGCACGTAGTAAATTGAAATATCATCTAAAATAGCAGTTCACAACTTAACAAATAATGTACACATGATGTTCAAACAGCAAGAAAACTGGCAGGTTCAAAGTAGACATAGCCTAATAGAGATCATGTCGCCAGAATTTTGCCTGAAACTGAAGGGAATGGTCCCTAAACAGACCCTAATAATAAGATAGATGGCATATTGTTATTATTACACAAGCAGCCAAGTAGAGTAGTTCAAAAAACAACCAAATTTTTTAAAAACGCTTAATCTACCGCTTAGGGTAAAAGCGAAGCGCTTTTCTGTCGCTCAGCGCTTAAGCGGGATTAATCGCCGCTTAAAAACGCTTTCTTGAACACTGGTGAGAGCAAGCATTAGAAACAGGCTCGTGCAACCCCTCAAACTCCCAAAAGTGAAACAGTTTTTTACGTTAGCCATGCACTCATGCAGACCTTGCTGTATATTCAACTTGCCTTCACAGTAACATGATAACTGCTCCAGTAAGAAAGTAGGATATATAAGTTAATTTATACATTCCAATTTCTGTTTTAAATAAGAGTAGAGAAAATTGGTTTAAATAAGATTTTCTTTGGGCAAGAGCTAATTAACCTTGGGGCATGTAGATTTTGTCCAGGCTCTGAACCTGAGCTGGCTCCACCATTGGATGCTACGTGGTGGACAACCTGGACAACCTATCCACTTTAGTGGACTGCCACATCAACAAACTGCATAAAAAACTTGGTTCTTCTTTAAGCTAGCATCCTTAATAGCAAGATAAATAAGTCGTGTATTTAGTTTGCTGACGTAGATAAGTTGTATCCGAGCCACGTGGCATCAAGTTGGTACGAAACCACCTGAGCTGGAGACAAGGTTATAAAGTGAACGGATTCCATAGTTCAGGGTTAAAAATAAATGAGATCGGCAATTCTTTGTCAGTTTCATTATTATGGGTAGTTTTATACTTCTATGCTGGAACAGTGGAGTTCACTACTAAATACCTTCAAATATGATTTTTTACTTCTTCCAGGAGGCTGAAGGAGACGAAGATGACTCGGACCAAGAAGATCAAGGGAATGCTGCTGTCAAGGTTATCTGCCGATTATGCTTCTCTGGAGAAAATGAGGGCAGCTCAAAAGCTGCCAAAATGCTTCCGTGCAAACTCTGCAGCAAGAAGTATCATATGAAGTGTGTGAAAAACTGGGGCGAACATAGAGGTGATTTAAAACATTCTTTCCTGACTGCCTCTTAAACACATTGCCTTTTATATCCTTTGATGATATCCATTCCATCTAGATATCTTCCACTGGAGCTCGTGGATCTGTTCCTCTTGCCGCAGCTGTGCGGTTGGTTGTCTATCAAAATCTATTAACATCGTTATCCTTACCTTGTACTCCCTCCGTTTCTTTTTACTCTGCATATAAGGTTTGGTCAAAGTTAAACTTGACAAAGTTTGACCAATTTTATAGAAAAATCTATCAACATTCACAATATAAAATCAATATCATTAGAATCATCATGATATTAATTTTCATATGGTATGGCTTTGATATTGTATATGTTGATACTTTTTAGTATAAATTTGGTCAAACTTTATCAAGGTTGACTTTGACCAAACCTTATATGCGGAGTAAAAAGAAACGGAGGGAGTACATGTGTAATTCCCCACCATTAGAGTTTCTGTGATATCGGAAGTATTTAAGAGTTTTCATGCGTATGCTGGCACAAGAATAGAGTTTTAAGTCCTTTTTGAGTGATGCAGTTTTATGCAAATCATACCAATACATTTTTCATTATTGTATGTACTAATTGTATATGCATCAACTGTTATTGTGGTGATCATGTACTTTCAAATCAGCTAATACTTATGTTTTGATCATGTTAATTTTGAAGTTCTTCTCTCCATGTTCCTTTATATGGATGTGTTTCCTTTTTTATGTTACAGTTGAAAGTAGCATGTTCGCACCATGTAGTGTTAGAAGCATTCTGAAATCTAGAAGCAGGAGAGCTGGGGCAGAACACAGGATAGTTTGATTTCTGAAGCTGTTACTTATATTGCTGCCCTCACCTCTATATATAGTACATGGGAAAGTCGGTTCCTACTAAACCGACCATGCAGCTCTAACATCTTCTGGTACATGCAAAAAGCAAATTGACTACTGCTGTCTAGATGCATGCACTACCTTACTTATTAAGGAAGCTCCAGCTGACCTATTACTACTTCCTAGCTAAGTAAATACTAAATACATAATACAAGGATTAATGTGTTATGCCTTAGCTACCGCCAGCTTTCCTGTTAAAGAAGGAAATGAACCCGGATTCTTTGCTTAATTCTGTGTTAATGAACACATATTTAGGTGTGTCGACGACCTGGTGATCCCAATAAGTTAATGTTCTGTAAAAGGTGTGATGATGCTTATCACTGTTACTGTCAGCAACCCTCACACAAGGTACACCTATTTTGCACCTTTTTCATTCTGCTTT
This sequence comes from Bromus sterilis, assembly GCA_950022295.1. Classification (NCBI taxonomy): domain Eukaryota; kingdom Viridiplantae; phylum Streptophyta; class Magnoliopsida; order Poales; family Poaceae; genus Bromus; species Bromus sterilis. The sequence continues at coordinate 217,973,375 of OX465600.1, forward strand.
CTACAAATGGAATATTTGGGGCTTGTCGCTTAACAGTGAACTGTACAACGTTGCAGAATGTTACTCATGGACCATATTTATGTCCAAAACATACAAGGTGTCACAACTGTGGATCTGGTGTACCTGGGAGTGGCCATAGCACAAGGTACTAAACTACTGATGCAGAAGAATGATATTATTCTGAAATTTACTTCAGATCTTTTGATCACGTCTTTGCCACCTGATGTGTCATGCTTTTAAATAATAACATTGCAAGTTTGGGTACTCAGGTGGTTTTTGGGGTACACATGCTGTGATGCTTGTGGGCGGTTGTTTGTGAAAGGAAACTACTGTCCAGTTTGCTTGAAGGTACCTCCTTCCCTTTTACTATCTTGGCATAACTACTGTCCTTCTACACAGAACGAATTTATCACGTGCCTGTTCAATACCAGGGTGTTAGGAAATGTTTTGTTTCTCTCATGCTCTTTCTCTTCTCATATTGTGACTGTATGCTATGCATGAGGCCTCAAAGTGATGATGTTTGTCTATAGCTGAAAGTTTCTTGTTGAGATTTCATTTATTGTTAAGTGTAGAATGTACTGTATTAAGCAATGTTGGCTCATATACACCATAATGTGTTGCGGAGCTTTTCCATGCTAACTTCTGCTGAGATGCCTTTTTCTGTTGCTTGGTTTCACCCCTTTTCAGGTTTATAGAGATTCTGAAGTGATACCTATGGTTTGCTGTGACGTTTGTGAAAAGTGGGTACATATTGAATGTGATGGCATCAGGTCTGTATGAACGTCAACCCTTCATTTTGTTTAAATTAACCCACTAGTATTTGTTGCTTTCTATGAATCTAGTGGTTAGTGCCTTGCTGCTTCAAGATTGTCACTTCCGTGGTGTACTACGCCTTACTGCTGTTCCATATAATTATGCAGTGAGGAGAAGTACCAGCAGTTCCAAGCTGACCAAAATCTCCAGTATACATGCGCATCATGCCGTGGTGAATGCTCCCAGGTAATATATAATTCTGCCATGGTTTCTCATTGCTGTACTATACTCTGTTATCTTACACCCCTTGTGCTCTCTTCAGATCAGGGATGCAGAAGATGCTGTTAGGGAGCTTTGGAAGAGGAGGAACATTGTTGATCATGACCTTATGGTTAGTTTAAGAGCTGCTGCTGGACTGCCTTCTTTAAAAGATGTATCACCATCTTGTCCAAACTCGGATGATGAAAGACTCGGTGCATTAGTATTGAAAAATGATGGTAGAAACACACTAAAATTCTCTTTCAAAAGTAACAGCAGTAAGCCTCCATTAGATCAATCTGAGCAAGAAAAGAATGTTCCTAAGAACTTGGGGACGAATAAGAAGCATTCCAAGAAAAAAGGCAATCAAGGTAATAAGTCAGTTGGTGATCCGGATGAGATATTTCTGGAGAGAAGGCATGAAGCCAAATCAATGAGTAGTCACTTGGGAGATTATAGTGTAGATGTTAATCATGACAGGAATTCTTTCAAGAATAATGAGAATGTGTTTGTTTTGTCTTCAACTCGAAGTTCAGAAAAGGATCTGAAATCCTCATCTGCGAAAGCTGCAAAAAACAATGCAGATATGATACCAAAAGTCAAAATCAAAGGCAGTAAGGTGCTAAGTTTGCATTTCAAAGACATAGGTGAGGAAAATAATGCCAAGAGTGACGCAGGGAAAGGTACCAAGCTGGTTATTCATCTTGGAACACGTCACAAAAGTAAAAATGGCTCTCCTATGTCTGAAATGCCTAATTCTCATAAAGAGCAAGAGCTTGGTTTGATGCATGGTATGTGCCCTATTTTGTGTTGCTTTGCCATTTACCATTTTATTTTGCCTGATATATTGTATTTGGTATGTATGTACAAACTTCTGTGTTCGTAACTGTAATTTGTGGTACTAACGGTCTCCTATAGATAGCTACGAAACTATAGCTATTTTTGTGGCATTTGTCCTTGTAACCTCTCACTTGACGTGTGTTGATTTCGTATTACCATAATTTAAAAAAACGGACTGGTGACCAAACAAGCCAGGCTGCTGGTTCGTCCGGTTTGATTGTCGGACCGGCAATAGATTTAATACACTAATATAGTAGTAGAAAAAGTCAAATAGAATAGCTTCTTTCTATTGAACTGACCTGAGGCGACTTGGCTATCATGCCGTAGTTTGGCTAAAGCCTACTGCCCAGGTACCTGGGTTTAAATCATACAACACGCATTATATTTTTCTCGCCTCCACCCATTCAACTGACTGATTTGTGCAGAAGACACCAGGTTTGACTGGTTTTCACCAGCCCGGTGGCTGGGACGGTCAGTGGAGCTTAAGGGACAGCTAGGGTCACCGGTTCCGTCTTTTTTCGGTCAAACTGGCCCTCCTGTCCTGTTTTTAGAACTAGGCATATTACCTGATTTGGTAATATTGAATTGCTTAGCACTCCTGAATATGTAGGGCGTATTCACTGTTCCCTAATTTGAAAAGGCATTTAGTTAGTATTTTGCAACCTTTGTTCTGAAAACAGCCTCCGTTTGACCTCCTTAGATTTCTCTCCCTTGTATACATGGCTGACACTTGTTTCTATAAAATTCGGATCAGAATCTTCAGTAATGTGATCGATCCCCGAAAAATGAATTCACAGTGGAGATTGAGTTGTTGTATGCATGTTTTGATATGGTGGTTTGCCGAGCGGAGATGAGGAGATTAACCGGCCGTTTTTGGCATGCTAACAACTATGACATCACATGATTTGGAATGAGATAATTACACTGGGGCAATACGTTCCACAAATTTCTTACGACTCCTTATTCTTGTATGTAGAACTTAAACGCCCACATATTGGGGAGGGAATACTCATTCTGGCTACCAAAAAATCTTAACTTGAAATAATATGACATACTTCCAACCTAAGTATCTGCTTGAGTTCTTAGGTAGAGTTTGTCCACTGCTTCTGAGTTCAGACCCTTCCCCTTAAGGACACTCCAAATACCCAGATCATCCACCACTGAGATAACAGTCCCAGAAAGACATTGCCAAACCTATGGTTCATATACTGCAATCTAATTCACATTTCTTACTTTCTTGTAACCTCGTCATCCTTCCCGGATAAGTTTCACATCTGAATGTCCGAGCAGTTGCAGTGTTGGTACTGATATGTCATGCAGTTAACCTTCTGTAACTTTGACTATTATATAAGTAATATTGACATTTATTAAAGAAAATAAGACCATTATATATGCCACCAAAATTTCTAAATAATTCTACAACCTTTTATTTTGTTTTCTTACATTGGTATAAAAAATGAAGGTCAAAGTTCTTTGCATTTTAGAATGGAGGTGGATTTTTATTTATCAATCCCCTTGTTTTGTAATATTAAATGCTTAAGCCATTCCTTGATATTTGCCAATGCAAGATTTCTCTTAGTTTACTTCAGATTTCTTCCCTTGATCCTGTGTTGAAGATTTCTTCAGATTTTCCCTGCAATGTTTGCCCATTGCTTGGTCTCCTTTTGCTATTTCAGGAGGGAAAATTGATGTAACAAGCCAGTCCAAAAGCTCGAAGAGTAGTCAAAAGGAGAAAAGTGTAATGAAACTAGTTGGGGAGACTGGAGTACAGCAAAGTAGCCTTTTGGGAGATCTGGGCACTTCCAAAAAGCATGCAACTGGAAAAAGGAGCAGTGCTCTAATTTCTGGGATGGAAAATGCAAGTGAAAGCGGAACAAGAAGCAGATCATTTGTACATAAACAATCTATTCCCAGTCAGCTGACGGAAAACCAGGGCACTGCTTCATTTGCTGTCAACGACTCTCCTGACAGCTTAGAGCCCTCATTGCTTAAACTGAAATTTAAGCGTCCACATTTTGAGCAGCCAAGTGCCCAGGTTTCCCAACCAGAGGAGCCAGCCACCTGGGCTTCTCAGCAAGAGGAGTTAAATGTTGCTAAAGGCCAGAGATCAAAGAGGAAAAGACCTTCGACAGACAAGATGGATAGCTCAGAGGGCAGGACTCCATCCAAGAGGCATGGGCAGAGCACAGGCGACGAAGCTATGGATGCGACCTGGATACTGCGCAAGTTGGGCAAGGATGCTATTGGGAAGAGGATTGAGATCCAGTTAGCTTCTGATGGAAAATGGTGAGCTCACTCTTGCCTAAGTTCTTGCTATCTGTTATGTTTGTTGTATTATGTATGTTAAATATGTTTTTCTTATCTTTGAAGTTAATTGTTATCAACGTTGTTCGTAGCATGTCTACTGAAATTTGGGTACATTGGCATCATAAATGGAGTTGGTCTGAGGATCTATATAACCCAAGTAATCCAAGTTGGCTATTGATCTTTACCATACTTTTTTATTTGCTCAGTAGAAACTTGCATTGCCTAATAGTATTGTCCAGCAGCAATCCTAGAGTGTTTTTTCTGGGCAGCAAAAGGTGGTGATTTAGTGTTGTGAATCTTAGTATTGTCTCTTGTGCTTTGTCAATCCTAGTGTTTGTTGTTGAATGAGTAACAGGTACTAAATGCCATTCTTTTTGGCAGGCACCAAGGGGTAATATCCAATGTCATCAGCGGCATGCTTTGTGTTCAGTTAGATAATGGTAGCTCTGAGAACTTAGAACTGGGAAAGCAAGCGGTCCGATTGATAGCTCAAAGATCGAAGGGCGGAAAGAAAATGAAACCTTTCTCCGTCTACTCCTGGTTTTCTTGGTAGTACTCCTGGTTTTTCTTGGTAGTGTGTTGGATGGAGTTTACCCGGCTGCTGCTATTCATGAGGTAGCCCCTCCACATGCGCCGCCGCTGACTGGACGAGACACAGAGCGCAACCTCACTAGCTTGTTGCGCCGGTTACGTCACCGGTCTGGCATGTAAGCGACTTTGTTTTCCGTGTTGTCTGAAGCTCATTTGCTTCCATTGAATTCGGTTAGTGTAGCAACAACTGGGAGAATAGTTGGTTTTCCATGGATGTAAAAGAAGCGGTTAGTGAGATGTTGGGATGTTCTTGTAAATGTAGCTGTTGAATGAGATCGAACAGAGTTTTTCCATGACATATTTCCTTGTTTGCTGGTGGTTTTTTGATGGCTGTTGATCTGTTGTGGGTGATGTCTTGCTGATACATCCTGACTCGTTGACTTCAATAGGTGGTTTCATGTCACGACAGGTAACTGAAGAATGCAATAGCTGCCTCTTGCAGCGTCAGCCGTATGGGCCGTGGACCTTGTAAGTCTGGGACCAAGTGTGGCCCAACGGGGGTGTGGACAAGTGGATATTTTTCTCTATTCCATCCACAAAATTGAACCGTGTTTCGTTATGAATGGTTCCACTATAATTTGATAACGGAAGGGTAGATGCTAGTGGATCGGTACCCTCATTAGGGTTCTTGCGGTGAGCGATCGCCAACGTAGAGTCTTGCTACCTTGCCACCTCCAAGTGATCCATGGGAGGACTTCCAAAGGGGGTCTCGGGAGGCTTTCCGAGGTGGAAGTGGAGCCGGAGCCACCGCCGGAGTTGACGGTGGAGGAGGGGCTGGCGCAGGCGACGCGGACGGCGCCGTCTCCGACGCAGGAGGCGAAGTCCCGCATGGGGGACGGCAGCAGCAGGCTGGATGCGCTCACCATTTTCTCCTTGCGGCGTTTGAGTCTCGGAGGTTCTAGGGTTCGGGTGTACCCTGACTTGACCGTTCCCATGTCAGGGCTAGGGAACACAATGGACGGATCGTTCGGAGTTAAGGAGGGTGTCGAGGAAGTTGATTCACTAATGAAGGAATCGGGTTTAAAAAGGAGGATTTTGATGATGTGATGGTAGAAGAAGAGCCGATCCCGGATCAGGCAATTAAATTGATGTCAATAGCTAGGGTACACATCGACAAGACTTTCAGTTAATTTGGCTTCCTTAAAACAATGCATATCGTGTGGAATCTTGCCCAGCAAGTCCAAATTCATCCTCTTGAGGATAATTTATTTTCTCTACAATTCTTTTGCCTCGGTGATTGGGAAAGAGTAATGGAAAAAGGCTCGTGAAACTTTTGTGGAAACAAGATACTTTTAGCTCCTTATGGCGAGTTCACTAAATCATCTTTGATTAAGCTTGAGACTATTGATATGTGAATCCATATGGGAAATGTTTAATTTCGGCCGGCTGATAACCCGAACATATAAGCCACATCCTCTACCAACCACGTGTCCTAGTGGAGATCCGCGCGCACCTAGTGAGAAAATAAATGTGCCACTTTACTCGGTACCGTCTGTTTCAAACGGTGGGCTGCATGTCACTATTTTTTTTAGTTAAGACACTCACATGCGTAGTACGATAATACGTTAGTATTGAGGTATCATAGCTTATTTTGTTAACATAGTGGCATAGTGGGTACTGTTTTTAACGAGACACTACAAAACCATGTGGATGGGTTGCGACGACGATGATGGCAGCGAGCTGCGTCGAAGGCGAGTTGGGACCACGATGGAGAATTCCGAACGGCGAGCGGCAACAACGATGATGAGCTACAACGATGGTGATGCCGGCGAGCTGCAACGACAACCGGGAGATGGAACGATGGCGGCGAGTTGCGGCGATGATGATAGTGAGCTCCGACCATGTTGACGATGATAAGTTGCGACGACGACGTTAACGATGGCGAGTTGCAACGACGCTAACGGCGAGCTGCTACAACGACGATGGGTTGCGGCCATGTCGACGGCGATAAGCTAGGATGACGGCGACGACGGTGAGCTGCAATGACATCAGTAAGATGGGACGACAACGGCGAGCTGCGACAATGTCATTGACGATGGCGAGTTGCGACTAACGGCGAGCTACGACAACGACGATGGGTTGCGGCCATGTCGATGGCGATGAGCTACGATGACGACGACAGTGAGCTGCAATGACATCAGTAAGATCGGCCGACAACGGCGAGTTGCGACGATGCCGGCGGCGAGCTGCGACAATGACAACAGGATGCAACTATGCCGATGATGATGATGATATCGGTGAGTGTTGGAAATAGCGTGTTTGTAGTGGGTTAGCGTGTGCGTTATTGTAATCTGGTCATGGTCTGTTTGGCTTGATCTCCTGATAGAGTTAGTTGAATAGTTTGTTGTAAATGTGGAGATCAAGTCTATAACAATCGGATCACAACCTGTAATCTCCGAAGCCTTTGAGCTCTATTTAACACGTACGCGTCACTGCTGAACGACATACGCTTCCACCAGATTTTATATGGTAATCAGAGCTAGTCTCTCTTCCACGAATACATCTAGCCATGGCCGCTCCGGCGCTCGTCTCTCTCTCTCTGGTGTCCAGATTGGAGAGAAGCTATCCCAGGATAACTTCATGCCATGGAAGGCTCAGATCCTCCCGCCGGTGAGGGGTGCCCTCCTCATGGGGTACCTCGATGGATCGAAGGAAGCGCCACCACAGGAGATCGAAGAGGCAAGGGCGGACAAAACTGTCGTCAAGGTCCAGAACCCTGCGTATGTTGCATGGGTAGCCCAGGACCAGAACATACTCAGCTTCCTCCTCGGCTCTCTCTCCCGGGAGGTGCTTCTTCAGGTAATGGATCACACAACCTCGTCCAGCCTGTGGACGATGCTGCTGGCGATGTACGCATCCCAGTCGCGTGCCAAGGTGATCCAGTTGCGTACTCAGTTTACTAATACTCGCAAGGGTGATTCCTCGGCCACAACTTACTTCACCAAGATGAAAGGAATTGCCGATGAGCTTGCTGCTGCAGGGAAGAAGGTGGATGATGATGACATCGTGTCACAAATCCTCTCAGGCCTCGATGAAGATTACAATCCATTCGTCTCCGCAATCTCTGCCAAGACGAACGAGCAGCCCATCTCGCCGCCGGATCTTTTTTCGGGGCTGCTCGTGGCTGAGTCTCTGTTAGAGGCTCAAAATCCGGTGAACCAGCAGCTCTCCGTCAACCTCGCTGCCAAGGGAGGATGTGGCGGTGGCTCCTTCAATAGCCGCGGCAATAGCAACGGCGGTAGCCGTGGTGGGCGTCCTGATGATGGGCGTGCCAATCATCGCCAAGGCAATGGTGGTGGCGGTGGCAACTACAACAGTGGCGACCACAATGGTGGCTATGTGGGCGGGGGCTACAACAACTTCTCCTACTACCCCGACCCCTATGCCTGCCAAATTTGTGGCAAAACTGGCCATGATGCTTTTCGTTGCTGGAAACGCTTCGAGAAGAACTACAAGAGGAAGGAGAAGATCGCCAATGCCGCGATCACCTCCTACGGCGTCGACACCAACTGGTATATCGACACCGGCGCAACTGATCATGTCACCAGCGAGTTAGATAAGCTCGCTACGCATGAACGTTACACAGGCACGGAACAAGTCCACACGGCGAGTGGAACAGGTATGGAAATTGCACATATTGGTCATGCGCATATTCATACCCATGATCGTCCTATTCATCTTGAAAACATTCTTCATGTCCCAAAATCCGCAAAGAATTTAATTGCTGCACATAAACTTGCTCATGACAATCATGCATATTTAGAAATTTACCCCGAGTTCTTTTCTATCAAGGAGCAGGGAACGGGGAAAACACTGCTGCGCGCACGAAGTAGGGGTGGCCTCTATCCTCTACCTCGGTCATCTATTGTCCATGGGAAGCACATCCTTGGTGTTCAAAAACCGTCGTCTTCACTGTGGCATAGTCGTCTTGGGCATCAATCTTTTGCCATAGTCGATCAAGTAGTTAACAAAAATTGTCTCCCTGTATCCAATAAAAGTCATGAGTTAGTTTGTGATGCATGTCAGAGGGCAAAAAGTCATCAGTTGCTATACCCTCGCTCTACTAGTATCTCTAGTGCTCCTTTAGAGCTTATCTTTTCGGATGTTTGGGGTCCTGCTGTCCAATCCGTTGGTAGATTCTACTACTATGTCTTTTTTATTGATGATTTCAGCAAGTTTACTTGGATGTACTTGATCAAAAATAAATCCGATGTGTTTCAGAAGTTCCATGATTTTCAACAACGTGTTGAGCGTTTATTTGATAGGAAAATTCTCGCCATGCAAACTGATTGGGGTGACGAGTATCGCAAACTAAACTCCTTTTTCGAGCGCATTGGTATTTCCCATCATGTTTCATGTCCTCATGCTCACCAACAGAATGGCTCTGCCGAAAGGAAACATAGACACATTGTTGAAGTTGGCCTAGCCTTACTTGCTCATGCATCCATGCCTCTAAAGTTTTGGGATGAAGCCTTTACCACTGCAGTTTACCTCATTAATCGTCTTCCTAGTAAGGTCATTCAATCTCAAACGCCACTTGAACGTCTTTTTAATATCATACCAGATTATTCTTTTCTTCGTATTTTTGGATGCGCGGTATGGCCAAATTTACGTCCCTTCAATAAACACAAACTTTAGTTTCACTCTACCCGGTGTGCGTTTCTTGGGTATAGTGCTCTTCATAAGGGATACAAGTGTCTCGATATTTCTTCCGGACGGGTCTACATATCTCGCGATGTTGTGTTCGATGAAACTATTTTTCCGTTTTCTGAACTTCATGAGAATGCCGGCGCCCAACTGCGTGCGGAAATCCTTTTGCTTCCTCCCACACTTCTTAATCCTACTGTTCGTGATCATGGGGGTGACTTGCACAATGATCATGATGATGCTTTTTCTGATTATACTGATCAAAATTTGGAGTATCCAAGTATACAGGAGTCTACAGAAGCAATAGATGGCGCAGACAACATTGATGGTGCAGAAAATTCTGGCGCTAATCACGAGGGTGATTCTCCCGCTCAGTCCGGCGTGGGCTCCGTACCACACGACCCGGCTGGTCGGGTACGAGGAGCAGGCGCCGGCGAATCTCCACGAGCCGTCTCGGAGGCTGGCATGTTCGCTGGTCAGATGCCCGCCCCAAGTGGCAACAGCGTGCGGGCTGTCCCCCCACCTGCGAGCCCAGCTGCTGCTGGTCACGTTGCATCCAGCGACAATATGCATGAGGGTGCTAGTGCTGATCCCTTCACTCGAACCGATGCAGGGTCCAAATCCTCTGCGTCTTCTGGATCCCCTGCGGCTACATCAACAATTCCTACTATTTCTAGAGCATGTACACGACTACAAAGTGGTATTTCCCAGCCAAAAGAACGCACTGATGGTACTGTTCGTTGGTTGAATTTTTTCAACACAGGTGAACCAAAAAATGTGCGAGAGGCCTTAGGAGATCAAAAGTGGGCAGAGGCCATGAATGAGGAATACTCCGCTCTTATGAGGAACAAGACATGGCATCTTGTACCATTTGAGAGGGGAAGTAATATGATAGATTGCAAATGGGTTTATAAGATAAAGAAAAAATCCGATGGCTCCATTGACAGGTATAAGGCACGGTTAGTCGCCAAAGGGTTTAAACAAAGGTATGGAATTGACTATGAGGATACTTTTAGTCCTGTAGTCAAGGCTGCGACTATCAGGTTAATCTTGTCTATTGTTGTTTCAAGAAATTGGTGTATGCGACAGCTAGATGTACAAAACGCGTTTCTTCATGGTGTTCTGGAAGAGAAGGTGTTCATGAAACAACCTCCAGGATATGAGGATCCTGAAAAACCGGGGTATGTTTGCAGGTTGGATAAAGCGTTGTATGGACTGAACAAGCTCCACGTGCATGGTATTCAAGGTTGTCCACCAAATTGCAAACACTTGGTTTTGTTCCCTCAAAGATTTTTCAACAAGAATGGTGTGATTATGTTCATGCTTATTTATGTTGATGACATTATTGTGACTAGTTCATCACCAAAGGCTGTTGAAGCACTTCTTCAAGATCTGCGAGGAGACTTTGCCTTGAAAGACTTGGGTCAACTTCACTATTTCCTTGGCATAGAGGTAACGAAGGTAAAAGATGGCATATTATTGACACAAGGAAAACATATAGAAGAGATTCTAACAAGAGTAGGCATGAAGAACTGCAAACCTGTTCCAACACCTTTATCTATCTCAGAAAAATTATCCTTAACAGAGGGTGAGTCACTTGGAGATGAGGACTCTACCAGGTACAGAAGTATAGTTGGTGCACTGCAGTATGTCACTCTGACTAGGCCAGATATATCATTTTCCGTTAACAAAGTATGTCAATTTTTGCACTCTCCAACTTCTGTTCATTGGTCAGCTGTTAAAAGGATTCTCAGATATTTGAAGTATACATCAAGTTTTGGTTTGAAGTTTGTCAAGTCAGACTCTACGCTTGTAAGTGCTTTCTCTGATGCTGATTGGGCTGGTTGTCCAGATGATAGAAGATCCACCGGTGGCTTTGCAGTATTTTTTGGCTGTAATCTTATTTCTTGCGCAAGCAAGATACAGTGTCTCGATCAAGTACAGAGGCCGAATATAAAGCACTAGCAAATGCCACAGTTGAAGTGATTTGGATACAAACACTGTTGAGGGAACTAGATGTTAAACATTCAGAGGCTGCAGCATTGTGATGTGATAACCTTGGGGCCACATATTTATGAGCCAATCCGGTCTTTCATGCGAGGATAAAACATATTGAAGTTGACTATCATTTTGTTTGAGAGAGAGTAGCTAATAAGCTACTTAACATTCGTTTTATTCCCATAGGTGACCAAGTTGCAGATGGCTTCACCAAGACTTTGTCTGTGAAACAGCTAGAAGCTTTCAGACACAATCTCAACTTGGACAAGTTGTGATTGAGAGGGGATGTTGGAAATAGTGTGTTTGTAGTGGGTTAGCGCGTGCGTTATTGTAATATGGTCATGGTCTGTTTGGCTTGATCTCCTGATAGAGTTAGTTGAATAGTTTGTTGTAAACGTGGAGATCAAGTCTATAACAACCGGATCACAACCTGTAATCTCCGAAGCCTTTGAGCTCTATTTAACAAGTACGCGTCACTGCTGAACGGCATACGCTTCCACCAGATTTTATAGTGAGCTACAACAACATCGGCGAGATGAGACGACGGCGGCGAGTTGTAGTGACGAAGACAACGGTGAGCAACGATAATGATGATGAGCTACGATCATGCCAACGATGACCACAACGACGAGCCGCATGACGCTGTCGGCAACGATGAGTTGCGATGACTGACGGCAACGGCCACCGACATCCATGACGCTCCTAGCCGGTGATAGAGGTGCAACGTAACGTGGATGTCATCGGTGGTGGTCTATCTCATCAGCGGCGCGACGGAGCTGCAATGCAACACGTGATTAGTGTTGTTATCCGTGGGTCTCACCGGCGATGGAGCTGCAATGCAACTTGCGTGGTGCTAGAATCCATGGATCTCACCTGTGGTGGGAAGCTACAATGCAAGGAGCAGACTGCATGGATATAATTGCTTTGTGGTGCTGCTATGGCAGATGGTCGGCAGCGTTGCAAGGAATTGTTGCCAAGGTTCGATGGCTCCGGTGAACCGACCGACGGCGCTGCAGCTGCAAGCGAAGAGTGTTGCGAATCAACTGCGGCTGCTCACCCGAGCTTGTAGCACAAACTGTTGATACATGTGCATGCGCTGCGGAAAGGAGTTAGAAAAGGTTGGCTTGAAAACTATCATTGAGGGAGGAATCGAGGGTCTCTAGTCCATCTTAGCTGGCAAATCGTACGGCTGGCTAGGCGGCTTATGCTCGGCAAAAATCAGCCGACTGATGCCCAGCAGCCGCCAATCCATATACATGATCTACCTGATGATTTTGTACCTCTTCTAAAATCTCTCGCGGGCAAAGTAGGGAAAATTATTTATGCAGAGCCTAAGTCACAAGACTTCGAGGGTAACTTCTTAGGAGTTAGAGTAAAGATTAATCTTTAAAATCCTTTGAAGAATCCTCCAAACAATTAAGTTGTGGCCTTTTTCCATTTTTATAGCATCCTATAAGTTGTGGCCTTTTTCAATTTTTCCAAACCACTAAGCACATTAGACATTAAGAAACACCAATTAGAATTCAGAGGGTTCAGGTCAAACAGTTCCTTTGATACCAAATCCATAAAAAAATCGGCACAATGATAAATGTATGCACTCACTATATAGTAGTCAAAACCTGATTATGTGTATATTATCAATTTATCATCAACATCAAAATATGATTAAGGGCATGATTGCACTTTCACCTTTTTGGATTAAAGCTCTCTCCAAAGCTTGATTGGGCCTAGATCTCTTAGGGTGTTGTCTTGGCGGTGGCGGGGTGGGGTGGGGTGGGGAGAGGGCTTGGTGGAACTGTTGATGAAGAAGTTTGCATGATCACATCTTCCCCTGCCGCCTGATTAGTAGCTTCTGTCACCGATATAGTGGTTGAAGTTGCACCAATTACCGCCTGAGTTCGTTTCCTGAATGGATATGCCTCATCCATTAGGTCATCAAGCCCATCATCTGTCAGTTTGTCTTCGGCGTTAGCAGTAACAGTTCCACAACCTACTCTTCCGGCAAAGGAACCGAATCCACCACGTTCCCTTTTAGCTCGAACCGGACATGAACCAGCTCTTCTAAACCATGTGGCTCGCAAAATCCTTGAACACAAGTTTTTTTGAGCAAGCATTCGGTTACCATGCTCCTTATACTGAAGGCCTAGCGGCTCACAAAATCCTTGAACACAAGTATTTTTGAGCATGCATTCGGTTACCATGCTCCTTATACTGGAGGCCTAGTGAAAGGACATGGATGTCGCCTAGAGGGGGGTGAATAGGCGTTTAAAATAATTACGGTTTAGGCTTGAACAAATGCGGAATAAAACTTAACGTTTAATTTGACAAGCAAGAAACCTAAATAAGCTAGGCTCAACTATGTGCACCAACAAATTATAATAAGTAAGATAAACAACTATGTGATAGCAAGATATATAACAAGAGCACTAAGGTTATCACAAAGTAGGTGCACAAGTAAATAGGTTGACTAGATGAACAACCTATGGGACAATCAATGCACAATAATATGAGCAAGCACAAGATAAGAAATGTAATAAGCTTTCTCAAAGTAATGGTAGAGATAACCGCAAGTGGAGCCGATGCAGACAATGATTTGTTACCAAAGTTCCTTCTCTTGCAAGAAGTACGTCTCCGTTTGGAGAGGGTGTGGAACACAATGCTCACACGAAGCCAACGAGGGCCACCATATTTCTCCTCGCGCTCTTACCAATGCAAGATCTCGTGATTCCACTATTAGGACACTTGAGGGCGGTCACCGAACCCGTACAAATGGCGACCCTTGGGGGCAGTCACCGAACCCGTACAAATGCTCGGGGCAATCTCCACAACCAAATTGGAGGCTCCCGTAGCGTCCTGAAGCTTTACACCACAATGATTGAGCTCCGCAACAACAAGCCTCTAGGGGCCAACGCACCCAAGAGGATCAAGATCTAGAGTGCCAATGCACTCAAGAGTACAAGCTCTAGAGTGCCAATGCACTCATGAGTAACTATCTTCTCAACTTCACTTACTACAACGAATCCTCGGAGAGAACTCAAACCGATGCACCAAATGCAATGACAAGAGCACACGAAGTGCTCAAGTCCCTCACTCTCAAATCCCACCAAAGCAACAAAAGCTATGGAGAAATATGAGAGGATGAACAAGGAGAAACACCAAGAACAACAAGATCTAGATCCACAAGGTTCCCCTCACAAAGAGGAGAGTTGACTTGGTGGAGAATGTAGATCTAGATCTCCTCTCTCTTTTCCCTCAAAAAGGAGCAAGAATCATGGGAGGAATAGAGAGATCTCAAGCTTGAAGAGATCAACAATGGAGGTGAAAAATTAGCTCAAGAACATAAGGGACAATGGGGAAGAAGACCCCCTTTTATAGGTCCCCACGAATCCACCCGTTATGAGCAATTTCCTGCGTCCTGAGCGGTACTACCGCTCCCGGAGCGTACTACCGCTCAAGCGGTACTCCTGACACTAAAAATGCTCTATACCGCTCGAAACAGAAGGTTTGCGGTAGTAGGTGCGGTAGTAGCCATGGTACTACCGCTCCGGCGGTACTACCGCTCTTTCGGGCGGTACTACCGCACAGGCAAAAACAGCACGACCAAAACAAGCATAACTTTTCCATACGAATTCGATTTTGATGATCTTGGGCTTGTTTTAAAGCTATGGAGAAGCTCTAGGTCCTCACATAGAGAACCACGCAAGATCAACAAAAAGAAAATCTGCAAAACAAGGAAAGGTTAACGTTCCAACAAGGTAGAAGGTGAAACCTTCACAAGATAAGAGCCGACAAAAACACCAGCATCGAAAACACAAAAGTAGATGTATATGAAATCCGTTTTCGATGAAGAAGAGCTTGTAATGAATAGAACTCAAGCTACAACACTCACAAAGATAAAAACCAAACAAGAACCAATAAAGATGATGCCAAGGATGCAAAGGTTTGACCTCTCCACGAACGATGCGACCTAGCCTATAACCTGGTCTCCTAACTACCACCATGAGACCGGTAAACTAGAAACCTATAAAGGTCAAACATTTGTCTTGCGCATAATCCACTTGAGCTTGATGATGACGATCATGTCCGCCTAAAGTTGGAACACCTTTCTTGGTTGCGCCGACTCGATGAAGACTAGTAAATTGCTCCCCCATACTCCATTATGGGTGAGCCTCTTTTAGGCATATCTTCACAAGACCATTATCACCAAATGGTCGGCAAGCTCCAAGCATATGATATCTTCGTGATGCTCCTATTGACCTTGCACACATCAACTTGACCAATCTTTGGATAGATCCATGAAGAACACCTTGGTCAACACGTAATCTTCATCTTACAACCTTGAAGCCACCATATGATCTTCAAGCGTTGCCTATGGACAAACCTTAAAGTATAACTGAAGGAAACCATTAGTCCATAAAGATTGTCATCAATTACCAAAACCAAACATAAGGTCACATTCCCTTTCACCTAGCATACCCCAAAACCGCACCAGTCGCGTAATCTTTCATATTTGACCCTAAAAATTTGTCTCTTGCCACTGTTGACACTCTGAATTCTGATCGGTGTGTCTTAATGTCTAATGTGCTTAGTTGTTTGGAAAAATGGAAAAAGGCCACAACTTATAGGATGCTACAAGGAAGAAAGGTTTAACTAAGGAACCTCTAAGGAGTTGTTTTGAACAGTGTGTTAACTATGATATGAACATTGTGTTTTGAACAATGTGTTAACTATGATGACAACAACCTTCAGCACCAAAAGAGTGCATTCAGATGAATAGAATTAGGACACACACACACTAAAAAACACACGCTTTTATGTAACCACCGGAGAATTAATCACAAAAGAATGAGGGTGGAAGTGAGAGAAAGAGGATATCCACTAGATGTAACTTCTCTCAAGTGTATAAGATTCTAGGTACATTATATCCACAGAGAAGCATGTACACACGAAATAGTTACAAAAGGAGAGAACACGATATCCAAATGGAAGTCATAAATATACGAATAAGATATTTGCTTGAAAGCATAGCCAATGGCTCAATATTATATTATTGTATAAAAATGAAATCCACACAAACAACCATCAAAGTCATCACAACTAGAAACAAGGTACTGATACGTCCTAAACGTATCGATAATTTCTGCTTGCTCCATGCATGTTTTGTGCGATATTGCTATGATCTAGATACACTTTCATACACTTTTGATCATATTTGGACTAACCTATTAACTCAGTCCACCCCAGTGCCAGTTTCTGTTTTCTGCTGTTTTTCTATTCCAGTTTTCCCCCATATAAAAAGTGCTCCAAAAATCCGGGAAAAAATCAGATAAAAAATCAGCGTGAAGGAAGCTTCCGGAGCCCCGAAGGAGGGCAAGGGGGCCACCACCAGGTGCCCAGGCGGCCACTGGCGCGGCCAGGGGCCTGGCCGCGCCAGGGGGGCGCCTGGACTCCTGGTGGCCCCCCTGGCTGCCCCCCTTCTCCTATTTATTCTCCGCCACGGGAAACTTCCGAAGACAGAACCCTATTTCGCAATATCGCCTTTGTTCCGCCGCCGCCGCGCTTCCAAGATCGGGAGCACCGTCAGGACCCTTCCCGGCACCCTGCCGGAGGGAGGATTGACCTCCGGGAGCTTCCCCTCCACCATGGACGCTTTTCGGATGTGCCGTGAGTAGTTTCCTTTGGACCATGGGTCCGTGATCAGTAGCTATGTGATGTACTCCTCCCCTCTTTGTTCTTCATGGTTTAGACCTCGTGAGCTGCCCTACATGATCGAGGCACATATGTAATCTTTCTGCTTTTGCTATGCTGAGTTTGATGGGATCTGATGGATTATGAGATTATGTTCAGATTGTGATAGAGTAATATATTTGGTTTTTATCTCTTATATTTTTCTTCCTAAGTAATTCTTGCATTTTCTCCGTTGTTGTTTATTGCTTTGGCCAAGTAGTAGGTAGTGACTCCAAGAGGGAACGTTATGCTCGATTGTGGGTACATGCCCCCTGATGACACGCTTGAGTGATAGAAACATGAGTCTAGGGGATGGGCTGTGGCCACAAGGGGGAAAACAACGGTGCTTGTAACCGCGATTGCAAGGATTGTTTACTTTACGCAAAGTTCTTTTTAATGCAGTTGTGTGTTGCCTTGGTTTTACACTTTGGGTGGGGCTCACAACTTAATACCAGCGAGATGTTCTAGATAGATATCTCAAGGTGGATGATTAGTAGTAGATGCGGATGGATTTCGGTCTACTTATTTTGGCGTACTGCCCATGCTTATGAGCCTCTTCCTTTATTTTGTAGCATAGTTAGCATTGCGGTGCGTTTATAATCCTGTCAATTGCCCATCTGTAATTTGTTTACCTCACATAGCAGACTTATCATCTTTTGGGAGAGAGACATCACTAGTGAACATCATGGGACCCTGGTCCATATTCTCGTCATTGTTTACACGCTCATTTACTTTTTAGTATTTACTTTCAGTCGCTATCATCATTATCATTATCCCTTGCGTTTGATCCTTTGTAAACAACACGACCGGAGAGATTGACAACCTCTCTGAACTTTGTTGGGAGCAAAGGTATTTGTGTCTGTGTGCAGGCCCAGGTGAAGTAAGCAACCTCGGTTGTGAACGACGCCATTGTTCGCTTCACCACCTACTTATCATCTTCAGAGTCCTACTGGTCGATACTCAACCTTGGTGTCCTCACCAAGGCAAACTTGCCGCTACGCTGCATCTCACCTTCCACTTGGGGTAACCAACAAAGGGCGAGAAGCAATTATCCTCTCTCGCGTATCAAGCAAATTTCTGACGCCGTTGCCGGGGACTCCCAGTGATAAGATAGGGGAGTTTCCCACTACATTTTACCTTTACTTTTTTGTCTTTTTAGTTTACCTTTCAGTTTTTATCTTTGTGTCTTATATCAAAAATCACAATTTTTTTATTTATCTTGCTGTTAGTAGTCCCCCTTGTTTAGATGAACATGTTAGGACTTGGTGCTTTGCGGGAATCGGAAGTTCTCGATTTCCGTCAAAGGGATGGATATAATATGAAGAAGGCATGGGACAGAATTTCTGAAGCACACAAAAGAATTATGCCTTGGATACCTATAAAATTGTTCTTAGAAATTATTACCATGGTCTTTTTAAGTGGTGTAAACACTCTCTTGATATTATAGATGAAGAAGACTTTTTAGAGTGTGATGAAGCTAGAGCTATTGATATTTTTCATGGTCTATCTAGTTATTTTGTTTATGATCGTAGTGTTGATACTGTTATAGATAGACTTGCCGCTATTGAAAAAAGGATGGATGCTCTAGATTTGAGAAAAGTAGAGACCAAAAGAAAGAGAAGTTGGAGATAAATGATGATTGGGAGCCATTTGTTAGGATTAGCATCTCTAACCAAGACTTCCTTGATTTTTGTGATATTGGATCCATAGTTTCTACCATGCCAAAAATAGTTTATGATTCTTTGAAACTAGATATGGATCAATTGTCATCTTCTCATGAACATGCTAATGGAGATATTTCAGAGATTAAGGGAAAGGTAAAAGGAGTCCAAGTTGCATTCCTTCATAGGATTGCTCAGATGGATTTCCTCATCATGGAGCCAAACCAAAGCAACATTGTGCTTGGACGGGACTTCCTCCGAGCTATGAAAGGCTTCATTAATATTGGTAACGAATTCATACGCTTACGCGGTAAGGCAAAAGTTAAGTACCTCTTTCCTAGGAAGAAGAAGAATGAGCTTATTGAAAATCAAGTTGAATGTTTTTATGATTCCGACGATCTTGGAGACCTTTGATTCTTCTTTTGCCTTATGCCTAGCTTAAAGGCGTAAAATAAAGCGCTTGTTGGGAGGCAACCCAAGATGTTTTTACTTCTACTTTTAGTGGTCTTGATGATTGTTACTATTGTACCAACATCATTCTATCTTTATTTTCAAGCTTTGTGCCAAGTTATAGCCTCATATGACAAGGGAAGCGAAAGTTGTGACATGCTGTCCAGAAAACAGATTCTGTCTTTGTGACGGGAAAATTGGATCCAATCACCAGTTCATCTTTTTGAGCTAATTTTTGTACACAGAGTGCTCTATACAATCGCGGAATTTTCGTATGTTATGAGTTTTTTTATTTGAGTTGCAGAAGTACCCCGAAAAAATTCTCTACTACCTGCTGTTCTGATTTTCACAGATTCTGCCATGTTTTGTCTCTCCTTACTTTTACAAACCTTAAGCTTTCTTTTTCTTTGCAAAAAACTTTTGGAAATTTTGAGAAACAGTAGCTCTTCAAGAATATCTTTATATATAGTGGGGAAAAATTATTTTATTAAGGGTACTAACCTCTCTAATCAGCTTATGATGAGTTATGTATGAAGGGAGTTTTCAAGTGTGCGATGGAAGATGATGAAAGAAGATCCGTGAGTGTCAAGCGCTCAAGCTTGGGGATGCTCCCATGCATCCCCAATAAATATTCAAGGAGACTCAAGCGTCTAAGCTTGTGGATGCCCCCGTGCATCCCCTTCTCCATCAACATTCATGAGTTCGTCCTTCGTCTCACTATATTTTTATCACTTCATGCGTTATGTGCTATGCTTGGAGCGTCTCGTTCTTAGGTTTTATTTTTAGTTTTGTTTAGCTTTGCTTGTTGTTCATAACAAGTTAGACCCCATGTTACTTTTTGTGGGAGAGAAACACTCTCCACTTTAAAAATCTAGAGCACATCATAGGATTTTTCATGCCTGTCTTTTTTATGTTGTGTGTTCTTTATCTTTTCGTAGCAACTGCCATGTTTAGTTTTAGTTTTAGTTTGTCTTTAGCAAGAGTCTTGGCTTTTTTTTAGTTTGTTGCTGGAACTCTCTTTAGTTTTCATGTTTATCTTGTTAAGAGATTTGGTTGTTGCACTGAGTTGTGTCTTGTCTTGAAAGTAGGTAATTGAGGTTGCTATTTAATTTTAGTAGTAACTTGCAATAGTTTTGAGGTATTGATGTGAGTAATGTTTGAACTTTTGCTGTCAAGAGCTCTATCCTATTAATGATAGGTGTCGTATTTTGGGCAATCCGTGTTTACTTTCAAAAACCTACAAAACTAGTTGAGAACTTGTAAGGCCCGATATGTGGTACTGTTCCAGATCTAGATGTTTCCATCCAGATCCGAGGACGAAGCACATATCGGTCCCACCGCGACATATGACAATGCCATATGCCCCGGATTTACAACATGATATCACAACATTACAGCTACAAGGACACAACATCTCATACAATCGGCATACAACTGCCTCAAATACAATACATCAGCGGAAGATACATGTCTGAGTACAGACTACATTCAAATGCCTAGTGGCAAAGGTAAAACACACCATTCCCGTACCACACGGGTCCAGGCTCTCCGCCGGGATCCACCTAACTAGTCGTCGTCGAGTCTCGACGAAGGCGTCCAGAAGAAGAGTCGAGGTAGTAATCAACTGCAGCGGCCGATCAGGAAAAACATAAAAGGGAAAAGAAAAGAAAGGGGTGAGAATATATCAAAAGTCTTGTAACTAACTTCTCACGGGTAAGATGGGGGTAGTGGTGAGGTTGCAGATGCACTAGCAATATATGAGTGGCTAACGGTCTATTTAGAGTAAGATGAGAACCAAGCATTCAGATAGGAATCGCCTCCAACAAGTCTTGCTATCAACTACTTACGAAAGCATAACACCTATCCTATCCTTGTCCTCCTCTTCGCATCCCAAAAAACAAGAAGCAGTCAAGGCACAAACACGTTGATCAAGTTTATTAAGATTATATCAGTTGTTGTTGTCTATGAACAAGACGTAGGTTCCAAGTCGTCCATAACCGTGGACACGGCTTCTCGAAAAGATTTAACCCTGCAGGGGTGTACCAACTGCCCATTACAAGGTTCCGCACGCACACCCATCTCTCTCAGTTGCTACCCATCACAGGCAACCATTTTATGATTTAGTTCCAAGAGATCCGAAACGACAGGTCCCTCTAGCTAACAACGAACAAATCCGGGTGGCCCCCGGGGAGTCGACACCCAATCCAAAAGCTGGCCACGCTCTCGGATCGGACTCTTCCGTCTGGCCAAGGTCGAGGTAACTGATCCCCTCACATGTGGGCAGCCCCCTAGCTCACCAGTGTGGACCAACAGAGAAACCATGTCTCCGCTGGCCCGAGTTGTTTTAAAGGATATCTGCTAGGAGCGACCCGACAGACATATATGCATGGTTTCAAATGGTAAATCAGCTTGGGCCACCTCTAGAAATGTTTGAAGCTATATAGGTAAGAAAAGGGGACCCCATAAAATCCCACACGCGATTAGGCACGCTCAGTCTTAGAACCAATACCCGGAACTCGTATCCTAGGTGACTCGAATGGAACAAAGCGTCGGGGCGGGATAGCCTAGACCTTCCATCCTTCGTCGAATATAGTCAACATTATAATAATCATATCATACACAATAAATATAATAGTGTGATAGCCCAATCCAAGGAATAACATGAGGTAACAGTTGATAACATCCTAGCATGCATACTAAGCAGTGTCTGAGCAACTTTGGAGCTAAACATAACTATGACCAGGAATGTAAACATGAAAATGCAATACATATAATGAAAGTAGACATGATGCTTAACAGTATGCAACAAGAATCAATGCAATAGGCCTCATGGATGTGTCGCAATCATCAATCAAACTTGCAATAATATAATAACAGCAGCACACTAACAGAAAATAATAGCAGTTAACAGCCTGATGCCCACTTCAACAGAGATTAACAACATCAAGATGGCCTCAAATCAAAATGCTCACAAAATATGAACTGAAGTACACACAATTCTAAGCAACTTTCCTTTTGCAACATCATCCGGGCTACGGTTCACTCGCAATTCTACTCGCAAAACTGAATCAACAGCAAATACATTCCAGACTTAGAAAAATTTTAGCAGGCAGAGGAAAAAAAAGAAAAAGACTCACCCCTCTAGTGGGATTCGGCCCAGCTGGCGGCTAGAGAGGCCGAGGCGGCCTGGGTCTTGGCTGGCGCGGTGGGCCTCGGGCCGAGGCTGGCCTGGCGCTGGGGTGGGCCGACTCACGTGGCCACGAGGGAGGAGGCCAGCCCGGTCGGGCTCCTCCCGAGTGGCTGGTGGCGGCGGAGGTTGCCTCCTGGCCGGCGGCGAGCTCCAGCACAGGGACGGGGCGGCGCAGGCAAGGGAGGCTGGAGGGAGGCGGTTGGAGGCGGATCCAGAGTCCGTGGCGGAGGGGTCGTGGTCGGGGGCGTCCGGCGACTGCGAGCTCGGCTCGGGCGGCCGAGCCATGGCGTGGCGGCGGCGCGACCTGTGGGAAGCAGAGGAGGAGCCAGGTGAGAAGAAAGGTGAGGGAGGAAAGGAGAAGAAGAGGAGGAGAGGGAGAGAGGGAGAAGGGGTGGCCGGGGCGCTGCCGGCGCGGCGGCCAGAACTCGGCGGCGGCGACTGCGTGCAGTGAGGAGAGAGCTAGGTGGTTGGTGGGGAGCTCCCTGGGTCGTCGGATCGCGAGATCTGACGGTCCAGGATTGATCTGGATAGGGTTTGGGCAAAAATGGGCTAAAAACGGAAATTGGGGCTATTGTGAGGGGGGTGGCTGCAATTTTTAGGCTAGGGAAACCCTAGAAAGGGGTAGGAGAGTGGTGGTCTTTATATAACCCAGGTGGCTGACAGATTGCAAAAACATCCCCCGTTTTTCTCTCTCTCGCGCGGTGTTTACGTTTCTGACAGCCGGGGGTCTGCAGGACCTCCGATTCGGGTAAAACTTCGAACTGCGCGATCAGCGCATCGAGCCGGAGGCGTTCACCTCGCGCGGGAACCGTTCCGTGAACACTTTTCGGTGCGCTATAAAAATACCCCGTTTACATATTAAACGGGGGTTTTTGTTCCGTTGGCTACGACTGGTCTTGTGCGGTTTTCGCGACGGTGATCGGGTGAAACCCGGTGTCGCAAAGGTCGAGTGTCAGGGTGGCAAGGGTCGGTCTCCGTCCGTTACGAGATAAGAGGGGGGGGGGAATAATCGCCGATCGATAAATCGGGGATGCAAACATCGCAAACAAATCAGACAATCAAACAATTCACACCGAAAACAATTTTTTTAATTTTTGTGAAAACTGGCCTGTTACAAAACTCTAGCTACTAGATGGATCGCTAATCTTTGGAGGGATCGGATATTAGAGTACACTCACGTACCATGAGTCGAGGATGCGCAAGGATAACCAAACCCCCATACACTCCTCATCGGGGTACTTGTCTCTTTGTGAACCTCCTTATTAGATTGAGAGTTACCGATAATAAGTGCATGAGTTCTTCGGACTAATGTAAGTATTGAAAGTTGACACTTCCACATCCTCATATTTGCTATCCTCTCCTGTGACGTGCATTGCCTTCTTCTCACTCCGAGAGTTGGCGTCCACCTTCGCCGGTACATCCAAACCCTTGGCATGATACGCTTTGTCATCACAAACCTCCTTATATCTTTCCTCAAAACAGCCACCATACCTACCTATCAAGGCATTTCCATAGCCTTTTCGAGATACATTGCCATGCAACATCCACCTTTTCATGACTTGATATTCATTTCATACATGTTCCTGCTACACTGGCAGCGGCATACATTGCATACATCATGATAACTACATCTTCTTTACGATTTGAGTACCTTGTAAAGTGTGAAAGATCTTCTATACCCTCTTGTAAATTAGAGTGTTGCCCTTAAGTGAGGAAAAGATTCCAAAGTGGACAAAATGAAAGATCCGAAAGAGGACAAATGAGAGTTAAATAGAAAGAGCCATTGAGGCCACAAAAAAATACAAAAATAGAAAAAGAGAAAAAAGAAATAAAAAGAGAGAAAGGGGCAACACTACTATCCTTTTGAAAGATCCACACTAGTACTCCCTCTTATCCTTGTACTCCATAGAGATGATCATTCATACATATAGCTATGTGGGGACCTTCACACTATAGAACTTGGCTTGCATATTCCAAGGATGAACCTCCTCAAAAGAGCTCTAGGTCTTCATGAGCGAGCAAGTTATATGCACCCCACTAGTTCCATTGGAGAGCTTTTTAGCTCATATGTGCATCCGTTGCATGGAAATCCCTACTCCTCACATCATATCTATCATTTGGCCTTCTCGCCTATGATTGTCCTCATTGATGTGAGCCTATCTCACCATTTTGTCTTCCTCCTCCACCATATTTCTCTCTTTGCCATCCTAAGTGTCAACTCTCGTGCTTACGCTCATCCATTCCATGAGTGCTCAAAATATCGAAAGGGAGTGGATCAAATTGACTTGTACCTGGCTAGTGGTCTGGGGACGAGTCAAGATAAAATTCCAAAGAAGACCAAGTGTGAAACTTTAGTAGATTGAGTTCTCAACACAAAAATACTTTTTTCTCGTATTCCCTATCCCTCTTCTTGCACGAAAACACCATTTGGAGACATTCGAGTCATGGACAGCGAGAGCTCTTGCACCTAATGTTCTTTTGTTGCTTGTTTCAATGATAATATAGACTCTTGCATGTTATGACTTGAATTGAATCACATACCTTGATTGCTTTACTTTTCAAAGTTCTTATATGGTTGCTAGCATGTCACCACAAAAGTTATGCTTGTTATCATTTACCTACTCGAGGATGAGCAGGAATTAAGCTTGGGGATGTTGATACGTCCCAAACGTATCGATAATTTCTGCTTGCTCCATGCATGTTTTGTGTGATATTTCTATGATATAGATACACTTTCATACACTTTTGATCATATTTGGACTAACCTATTAACTCAGTGCACCCCATTGCCAGTTTATGTTTTCTGCTGTTTTTCTATTTCAGTTTCCCCCCATATAAAAAGTGCTCCAAAAATCTGGGAAAATCAGATAAAAATCAGCGTGAAGGAAGCTTCCAGAGCCCCGAAGGAGGCCAGGGGGCTACCACCAGGTGCCCAGGCGGCCACCTCTGGCCGCGCGAGGGGGTACCTGGACCCCTGGCGGCCACCCTGGCTTCCCCCCTTTGCCTATTTATTCTCCGCCACGGGAAACTTCCGAAGAAATAACCCTATTTCGCAATCTCGCCTCTGTTCCGCTGCCGCCGCGCTTCCAAGATCGGGAGCACCGTTAGGACCCTTCCCGGCACCCTGCCGGAGGGAGGATCGACCTTCGGGAGCTTCCCTCCACCATGGACGCTTTCCGGATGTGCCGTGAGTAGTTTCCTTTGGACCATGGGTCCGTGATCAGTAGCTATGTGATGTTCTCCTCCCCTCTTTGTTCTTCATGGTTTAGACCTCGTGAACTGCCCTACATGATCGAGGCACATATGTAATCTTTCTGCTTTTGCTATGCTGAGTTTGATGGGATCTGATGGATTATGAGATTATGTTCAGATTGTGATAGAGTAATACATTTGGTTTTTTATCTCTTATATTTTTGTTCCTAAGTAATTCTTGCATGTTCTCCGTTGCTGTTTATTGCTTTGGCCATGTAGTAGGTAGTGACTCCAAGAGGGAACGTTATGCTCGATTGTGGGTACATGCCCTCTGATGACACGCTTGAGTGATAGAAACATGAGTCTAGGGGATGTGTTGTGGCCACAAGGGGGAAAACAACGGTGCTTGTAGCCGCGGTTGCAAGGATTGTTTACTTTACACAAATTTCTTTTTAATGCAGTTGTCTGTTGCTTTGGGTTTACACTTTGGGTGGGGCTCACAACTTAATACCAGCGAGATGTTCTAGACAGATATCTCAAGGTGGATGATTAGTAGTAGATGCGGATGGATTTCGGTCTACTTATTTTGGCGTACTGCCCATGCTTATGAGCCTCTTCCTTTCTTTTGTAGCATAGTTAGCATTGCGGTGCGTTTATAATCCTGTCAATTGCCCATCTGTAATTTTTTTACCTCGCATAGCAGACTTATCATCTTTTGGGAGAGAGACATCACTAGTGAACATCATGGGACCCCGGTCCATATTCTCATCATTGTTTACACGCTCATTTACTTTTCAGTATTTACTTTCAGTCGCTATCATCATTATCATTATCCCTTGCGTTTGATCCTTTGTAAACAACAAGACTGGAGAGATTGACAACCTCTCTGAACTTCGTTGGGAGCAAAGTTATTTGTGTCTGTGTGCAGGCCTAGGTGAAGTAAGCAACCTCGGTTGTGAACGACACCATTGTTCGCTTCACCACCTACTTATCATCTTCAGAGTCCTACAGGTCGATACTCAACCTTGGTGTCCTCACCAAGCGAAACTTGCCGCTACGCTTCATCTCACCTTCCACTTGTGGTAACGAACGAAGGGCGATAAGCAATTATCCTCTCTCACGTATCAGGTACCAAGAGATAGTTGGGATGCTTTGAATAAGGAAACACGTATCACAACCATTAATATATCTTGCAATTCTAGAAGAAATCAAGAACCACAACAATTGCAAATGAAGAATGTCATGCCATGATGCAACCTACACAAGGTTGGAAGCAAGAAAAGTATGCATGAGGTAGATACTTGTTACCAAGATAGCATGGGAATGATGTAGTAGATGAAGTCTTCATTGATCGTCCTAGCTTGACTCTAAAAGGCACATGGTGACACCACCTTCCTTGAGACTAAGACGATCCTCCAATGCATCTCCAAAGTTTCTAGAATCAACATTAACAAACAAAATGGTATCCAAACTCATTGGGACCCAAGAGTTAGAGGAACAAAAATACATAGGACAATCTCCACAAGAATAAGTGCATATGGGCATGAAGATGAATTCCATGCACCTATTAACCAATAAATAAGTGGATGGAGTTTAACCTATATATAGGATCAAAGAAAGAAATCATACATCGGAGCTACACATAGCAAAAAAAAATGCATGCACGAGACTTTCAATAACCAAAAGGAAATACACTTTGGACAAAACACCAAGTAAACCAAGATGGCACCCCAAAGAGTGACACAACATAAGGTTGTCCGAATTATATCAGAGGTCCAAATCAACACATGATTGAAGACAAGTAGCAATTAACATATGGTCAATTTCTACACTCACCAACGAATGAGAAGAAATAGTAATTGAATACCAACCCAATCAACACATGATTGAATAGGAAAACCATTGAAAAGGATACCAAGTGAACATAAGATTCCAATTGAAATAAGATTCCAAAATAAACTTGTCACTTGAAGTATACCAAATAAAAGATACATCAAGGAATGGGGTATCAATTGACACACCAATGAAAGATATCAAAGAAAGAGATATCAAACTCTCAATAAGAGAGCACGATTCCAAACAAACTATGCCCTCAACAAATTTATGATGACACAAAGCACCAAAGAGAATATGCCTTCCAATAAAACACACTTGATATGGACCATAAGATTCTAGATCCCCCAAGAGATGTGCATTACATAGAATTTTCATTTGAATACAAAATGCACAAGATGGGATCACCACTTTCACTAAATCTAGAGAAACACTAGACACGATCACGAAAACAAATGATCCACAAGTGGCAAGGAAGACAATGAGAGTTAAAACCACAATGAAATCTTGGCGAGTAATAAGGCAATTATAAACACGCCAATATGTAAAGATGATCAATAATTTCTACCACATATAAGAGTACCAATTGTTAGACAAGAGGTATATGGAATTGCTTCCCGGTGGTAGATAGCAATAATATATGTATTATCATCTTCACAACAACAACCATAAGCATGTGGAAAAAGAAAAGAATTGAGCACAACGCTTACAAAGAGATTCTTGTTAGCTTCAAGTATGCATCCAATCATGCAAGCAATGACTAGAAAAACTTGGAGCAAACGGTTCCCACATAGGAAATGAAAGTACATGTTGGAGGGAAACCGTAACAAGAAAATTTCACACACTCAAGAACCATAAGATGAGAAATAAGTTCAATATAATCAAATTGGAACTTGAGGAGAAACCATGCCACCTAGGAACTAGATAATTTACAATATCAACTATAAGTGGCACAAACCCCAAATGTACACATTTTATAGGTGTGTAATGTGCACAAAGCATATTACTCCCTCATAATGTGATATCCCAAAATTTACAACAAGAGGCAAACAAATACCACAAGAGATGATTAATGGACATTTTCTAATTGGAATTTCTCATGACTACGGCATACCACATAGAGACTAGATAATCTTGTAATATCAATACTAGGGGGTATTCCTCATGTATACACATTTTAGGATTGTGAAGTGCACAAGGCACATCACTCTCCCAAAATGGGATGCACCATTAATCTCTCACACGAGCCAACTAAGATACAAACAAGGCGAAACATAGGCTCAACACAACACTCACACATGCATGATGTGCAAACCAACATATATATAATTGATTACTCAAGATACGTAAATTGGAAGCACAACATATATAAACACATGCAAGGTACAAAACCAAAACATGCAACGGGGCAAGCAACTTTCAATGTAAAAAATTTAAGTACAAGTTACCGTACGGAGGCACATTGGATATAAGATAGACACATGATAATCAAAATGACTTGGCTTGAGACAATGTGATTAATGAAGGTCCCTTAATTCTTCATAATGTAGCCAAGTCTCCAATGCCCTACACATCACCTATTGATCAAGTTTGAGCTTGTTGGTCCCCAACCAAGTTGGGTCCTAAGAGGTTAGTCACAATAGGCTTGGCAACCCAAATGGTGATTTTCTTGTCACAAATTGGAGTGCCAACAAATTTGGCAAACACATTGCCAACCTTATCCTTCCAAAGAGAATAAACATCATCAACTATAATAGGGTTGGATAAGGTACCGTTCGTGCATGAAGAAGCAAGATGACCCTTCTCACAACATAAGTAGCAACATCTACTCTTTTCTTTCTTCATGGTTGATTTCTCAACATGAAGATCATTGACTTGAGTCTTCTTGGGAAGTGGCTTCACTTCACCTTGCGGTTGAACTTGAGGCCTCTTCCCTAGTTGCTTGTCACTAAGGGGTTTCTTCAAAGGGCAAGATCTAACATGGTGCTCTTCAGCCTTCCACTTGAAACAAATAATCTTGGCAGAATTCTTGACTTGAGATTGACCCTTCTTCTTGTTTAACATGGATTTCTTATTGTTGGAGTTGAACCCAAGTCCACCCTTGTCATTGGGGAATTTTTGTCCACACAAAACCTTGTCAAGTGTAGACTTTCCTTCATGAACCTTTCCCAAGTCTTTCTTCAAAGAAGTGACTTGGGCCTTGAGCTCTTTGATTTCCTCTACATGGTTAGTAACAATACAAGTACTAGAGGAAGTAGAAGCATTGTTAGAGAAACAAGGCAAGGAACGTAATTCATCACAAGAAGTAGCAACATTATGAGTGGATGAATTACAAGGACTAGTACATGGCAATATGACATATTGAGCAGAAGTAGTGCAAATGTCCACATGAGGAACTAATTTAGAGACCTTAGCCCCATGAGCTAACTTTAGCACATTATGGGAGACTAGAAGATCCTCATGAGAGCTTGAGAGCTTTTCATGATTTTCTTCCAATTTCCCATACTTGCTAGTTAGCAACTAAAGTTGAGCCTTTAGCTCAACATTCTCCTTTAGGATGGATGCTTCACAAGAAATAGAGTTAGTAGCACAAGCATCATCAAGAATAACGAAAGGAGAAGACAACATAGCAAGCTCTTTTAAATATGAAGCTTTTAGTTGAGCATGCGACTCGGTGAGCTTCATGAGCTCACCCTTAATGACCCGTGAATCATTTCTGAGTTGCTCAAAATCCTCAAGGAGTTTTTCATGCACAACTTCAAGCTTATCATTTTTAGTTTTGATAGAATTATCCACCTCAAGGGTTCTATCAAGATATTCCTTTACTTTATATAACTCTAAAGCAAAAGTCTCATCAAGAGATTCCTTGGTGGTTTCTTCACACTCTAGAGCTTGAGATAGATCCGCGATCTCATTAGCGTAATCACGCTAATGGCTTTCCTTTTTCTCAATGGTGGCCTCATTATCATCGATATGAGCTTCCAACTCCTCAATGTATTTCTTGTCCTTAATGGCAATAGACATGATTTCCATGAAGTTGGAACAAGCAATTTTATTTTTATGAAGAGCTTTAAAAATCATTTGTCCCTTAATTTTGAAGGAAGCAATATTATCATCCTCTTCAACATTATCTACATCATCACCATTACTCGATATGGGTGTCAAAGTAGGAGATACCTTTAACTCCTTAGCCATAAGGCAAAAATGAGTAACACGAGAAGATGATGTAGGATCTCTTGAGGCACCATTCAAGACCACATCTTGCTCCATGGATTGTTGGTTTTCCTCTACATTGTCAGCACAATAACTAGAGGAAATAGAGGCATGGTTATCATTGCAACAAGATGTAGAAAGCATATCATCATGAGATATCTTCAAGTGATTTCTACATGATATGCATGGACTATCAACACAAGAATTTAAGACATTTATGGTGCTCGAAGTGTTGAGGTCCAACAAGGAAGCATTGCAATAAGATAGTGATAAAGAGTGATAAACAATAAGTTCACTATCATCATTGCAATGATTCACGCTACTCACCATTTCATTACCTTGTGGAAAACCACATGTTGGTGAAGTAGAAGTTGAGAATGCATCGCGACCGGAGGTGGAGGGAGAACAATCATCCCCACGATTCTTGGACACAACATATTTATCTTGAAGCTTTTTCCACAACTCATGAGCATCCCGAAACGGCATGAGTTGAAATATGTCTACATTACTCAAAGCATCAACAAGCACATTAGAAGCTTGAGCATTGAGATAATAGTTTTTCTCATACTCTAAGGATAGGTGAGTATCCTTTGGAGGAGAAAAACCCATATCTACAATTTCCTCCATACACGGGTCAATGCCCCGGAAATAATTAAGCAAGCGAATTTTCCAAGCATCATAATTTGTGCCATTGAAATTAAGAGTGTCAATGAATCCTAATCCCCTAGTCGACATCTTTACTCACAAGGCGGTGAAGCCCTATAATGAGAGATGAGGCTCTGATACCAATTGAAAGGACGTGGATGTCGCCTAGAGGGGGGGTGAATAGGCGTTTAAAATAATTACGGTTGAGGCTTGAACAAATGCGGAATAAAACTTAACGTTTAATTTGCCAACAAAGAAACCTAAATAAGCTAGGCTCAACTATGTGCACCAACAACTTATACTAAGCAAGATAAACAACAATGTGATAGCAAGATATATAACAAGAGCACTAAGACTATCACAAAGTAGGTGCACAAGTAAATAGGTTGACTAGATGAACATGTGATACGGTGAGGATAGTTCTCTCACTCCTCGTTGGTTACCCCAAGTGGAAGGTGATATGTAGCGTAGCAACAAATTCCCCTCGGTGAAGATACCAAGGTTTGTCTCCAGTAGGACTCGCACAAATACAAGAAGGTGACAACGGCGCCAGAAATTGGCTTCGGGCTAACGCCGCCAGAAATTGGGCGGTTGTCGTGACCTGCACACAGAAACAAATAACTTTGCTCCCAATGAGTACATAGGAGTTGTCAATTCCTCCGGCCTTGCTGTTTACAAAGGATCAACGCAAGAGATAATAGTGTAACTAAAAGTAAGAACTGGAAGTAAATTGAAGGTATAAACAATAGTGTAAATATGGAACGGGGTCGCGTGATGTTCACTAGTGATGTCTCTCTCCCAAAAGACGATAAGAGTGCTAGTGAGGTAAACAAATCACAGCTGGGCAATTGACAGGATTATAAACGCACCGCAATGCTAACTATGCTACAAAAGAAAGGAAGAGGCTCAAAAGCAATGGGCAGTACACCAAGGTAAATAGACCGAAATCCATCTGCATCTACTACGAATAATCCACCTTGAGATATCTATCCAGAACATCTCGCTGGTATTAAGTTGCGAATCCCACCCAAAGTGTAAACTCAAAGCAACAGACAACTGCATTAAAAGAACTATGCGTAAAGTAAACAATCCTTGCACCCGCAAGTACAAGAACCGTTGTTTTATCCCTGGTGGCAATATCACATCCTCTAGTCTCATGTTTCTGTCACTCAAGCTAGACATCAAGGGGCTGAACCCACAATCAAGCATAACGCTCCCTCTTGGAGTTGCAACAAATCACTTGGCCAAAGTAAAATACGGCAACGGAGAACATGCAAGAATTTACTAAAGAACACAAATATAAAAGAGAACCAAATATATTACAAATCGCAATCTAAACATAATCTCATAATCCATCAAATCCCAGCAAACTCAGCATAGCAACACAGAAAATTTACAAAAGTGTCTCGATCATGTGAGGCAGCTCACGAGGTCTCGAAAGTGAAAGCACAAAGAGGGGAGGAGTACATCACATAGCTACTGGTCACAGACCCATGGTCCAAGGGGGACTACTCACAAGACATCCGGGAGGCGTCCATGGTGATGGATGGTCTCCCGGAGGGGATTCCTCCTTCCGGCAGGGTGCCGGGGCAGCTTCTCCTGGCATCCCCGATCTTGAAACGGCGGTGGCGGCGGAACGGAGAGGGGAACGGGAATATAAGATCGATATTAGGGGTTTCCGTCATGGGGGGTAAATATAGGCCAAAGGGGGCACCGAGAGGGGCCACGGGGTAGCCAGGAGGCCTCCTGGCGCGGCCTAGGGTGGGCCACGCCAGAGACCCTCCTGGGGCCCTGGTGGGTCCACCCCCTTCCTTCCTTGGTGATTCGGGAAGCTTCCGGGTCGTTGATTTTTTATATAATTTTTCCGCGATTTATTTGGCACTTTTAATGGCTAGAAAACCTGAAATACAAAAATCCCAGAAAACAGGAACTCGCAACTGGGTGCACTGAGTTAATAGGTTAGTCCAAATATGATAAAAAAGTGTATGAAAGTTCAAGCAAAACATGGCAAAGTCACGCAAAACATGCATGGAGCAAGCAGAAATTATAGATACGTTTGGGACGTATCAACATCCCCAAGCTTAATTCCTATTTGTCCTCGAGTAGGGAAATGATAACAAGCATAATTTCTGTGGTGACATGCCACACAACCATATAAGGACTTTTAAGTAAAGCAATCAAATCATGCAATTCAATTCAAGTCTTAACAAGCAAGAGTCTATATTAGCATTGACACAAGCAACAAAAGAACAAAAGGTGCAAGAGCTCTCGCTGTCCGTGACTCGAATGTCTCCAGATGGTGTTTGCGTGCAAGAAAGGGGATAGGGAATACGAGATAAGAAAAATAGTTGTTGAGAACTACTATCTACTAAAGTTTCACACTTAGTATCCTTTGGATTCTTATCTTGACTTGTCCCCAGACCACTAGCCAGGTACAAGTCAAACTGATCCACTCCCTTTCGATATTTTGAGCACCCATGCAATGGATGAGCGCGAGCAAGAAAGTTCACACCTAAAAGGCAAAACAGATAGAAGGTGGAGGAGGAAGACTAAAAAAGTGTGAAAGGCTCACATCAAAGAGGACAATCATAGGCGAGAGAAGGCCATATGATAGATATGATGTGAGGAGTAGGGATTGCCATGCAATGGATACACATGTGAGCTAAAATCTCTCCAAGGGAACTAGTGGGGGTGCATCTAACTTGCTTGCTCATGAAGACCTAGAGCTAATTTGAGGAGGCTCATCATTGGAATATACAAGCCAAGTTCTATAGTGTGAAGGATCCCCACATAGCTATGTGCATGTATGATGATCTCTATAGAGTACAAGAGATAGAGGATGAAGTACTACTGTGGATCTCTCAAAAGGAATAGTAGTGTGCCCCCTTCTCTCTTTTTATTTTTTTCTCTTTTTTCTATTTTTTCTATTTTTTTGGTGCCTCAATGGCTCTTTCTATTTCTCTCATTTGTCCTTTTTGGGATCTTTTGATTTTGTCCTCTTTGGGATCTTTTCCTCACTTTAGGGGCAACACTCTATATTTTACAAGAATATAGGAGATCTTTCACACATTACGAAGGTACTCACATAAAGAAGATGTAACTATCATGATGCAAATGTATGCCTCTGCCAGGATAGCAGGATTGCAATGATACTAGCGCGTCATGTAGCAATGATTAGGGCAAGGCCCAACTAGCATGCGGCTCATCGATCAAGCAAGTAGCATGTATGAGATGAAGATCAAGTCATGAGAAGGTTGATGTTGCATGGCAATGTATATCGGAAAGGCTATGGAAATGCCTTGTAGGTAGGTATGGTGGCGGTTTTGAGGAAGGATATAAGGAGGTTTATGATGACAAAGCGTATCGTGCCAAGGGTTTGGATGCACCGACGAAGTATGTGCCAACTCTCGAGATGAGAAAGGGCAATGCACGGTACCGAAGAGGCTAGAAAAAGTATAGGTGGGTGGAAGTGTCAACTTTCGAATATTCACATTAGTCCGAAGAACTCATGCACTTATTATCGGTAACTCTCAATCTAATCAGGAGGTTCATAAAGAGACAAGTACCCCGAGGAGGAGTGTATGGGGGTTTGGTTATCCTTGCTCATCCTCGACTCATGGTACGTGAGTGTACTCTAATATTCAAACCCTCCAGAGGTTAGTGATCCATCTAGTAGCTAGAGTTATCAACAGGGGTTTTTTGGTTTTCGAAAATCACACGGATTGCCAAAAATACGACATCTATCACTAATAGGCTCGAGCTCTTGACACCAAAAGTTAAAACATTACTCTAATCAATACCTCAAAACTATTGCAAGTTAATACTATAAAGAGAATAGCAACTTCAACTACCTACTTTCTAGTCAAGACACAAAACTCGGTGCAAGAGGCAAACTCTCTAACAAGATAAAACATGCAACCTATAGAAAGTTCAACCTAAGATAAAACAAAAGCTCTAGAAGAAAACTAAAGCACAACAACTAAACATGGCAGCAGCTATGAAAAGAAAAAGAACAACTCACAACTAAAGAGAATAAGCATGAAAATCCTATGAGGAGTTCTAGTTCAAGTGGAGCGTGTTTCTCTCCCACACAAAAGAAAGCTGGGATCTAACTTGTTACTACAGAAAAAAAAGCAAAAACAAACCTAAGAAAGTAAAGAGAAAGACGCTCCAAGCATAGCACATAACGCATGAAGTGATAAACATATAGTGCAACGAGGGAAGAACTGATAATTGTTGATGAAGAAGGGGATGCACGGGGGCATCCCCAAGCTTAGACGCTTGAGTCTCCTTGAATATTTATTGGGGGTGGACATGGGAATCCCCAAGCTTGAGCGTTTGACACTCCAGGATCTTCTTTCATCATTTTCCATCGCACACTTGAAAACTCCCTTCATACATAACTCATCATAAGCTGATTAGAGAGGTTAGTTGTAGCACCCCCAGTGTCTGTAATAGTAATCACTTGTACTGTTGGCTAATCACTATTGCAATCATGCCTTGATCATCCTTGCATTTGATCAGGTCAATAAACCCTTTTGGTGGCTATTAAAAATATGTGACAAATAAAACTTTGTCCAAAAATTATGCAACCACTTTTGTCAAATCACCAATAATCAGTGGGCCATGCCCATGTGGTTATGGGTTTTTAATATGCCTCTGGAAAATTCAAACAATTAAAACACAAGCCAAAACAACACAAGTTATCAATTGAATATTAAAAATAAATATGAAAAGATTTTATAAAAGTCCAAATCTTTTTGTGACACTCTGGAAATATGCAATACTAATTAGGGGACATATTTCACATTTTTCTAAAATGAAACAATAGCAAAAACAAATACAAGAGAAAAGAAATAAAGAAAAGAGAAAAACACCTATTCTACGCACTGGGCGAGGCCCATCTCCCTCCTCCTTCTTCCTCGCCTGCGCACTGGCGCCATGCCGGGCGCTGGCCACCGACTAGCCGGGCCCTCCTCGCCTCCTCACCTGCTCCCTGGCCACCTCGACGTCGTCGGTTGATAAAGCAGACGCCCCCGCATATTGTGGATCGCCAACCACCCCCATTCCCCCCTCTCCCACCTCACCATCGCCGGGGGAGATCGAGCCTGACGCCGCCGTCACCATTGCCATGGCCACCTGCGGCCATTCGTCAAATCAGCCCGCGCCACCTTGTCCACGGGAGTCGCCGTCGTCGACTACGCCAGTACACGGACGATTGCGAGCCAGCGACGACTACATCGAGCGCGAGGTCAAGTTCCCCCAACTTCGGCCGCCGCGCATCGCAGAGGAAATTCGCCGCCGTCGAGACGCCATCGAGCACGCTGCCACCACCACTGCACTCGCGGTGAGCTACTGCGTCTTCGCCATCTCGCCGTAGCCCCTCCCGTGCCCCGTAGGCCGATCTGCCATTAGGGCACCGTGCGCGCTGCCGGCGGTGAGCTCACCGTCGTCGTCTGGAGCGTGCGTTCGACAACCTAGCCATGTCACTTTGTGCGCCATACTACCCGCAGTCGAACGCACCCCCGCACGCCCCAAGCCATTCGCTAGAACGTCGATTTCGTCGAGGTCCGTGGCACAGCCGCCGCCTTCATCGTCGCGCCGTCACTCCGGTGACCCCCCGGCCAAACCACCGCCACCAAACGACTCCCCGTCGTCTTCCGGTTCGAAAGCACCAAACCGCACCCCCTTCCGTGGCCTGAATCGACGGCGCGGTCAACCTAGCCGCCAGCGAGCCTCCGGCGAGCTCACCGGAGTCACTGACCGGTGGGTCCTCCCGGTCAGGTTTTCTGTTAGTGGCTAATGAGCCACTGACAGCTGGGCCCCACCCCCATGCTAATTGTCTCCGTTAAGACAAATAGAAAAATAACAATTAGTTTAATATGTCTCACTGACATGTGGGCCCTGGTAATTAAGTTAACCACTGGATTAATAAGTACTGAGGCACTGACTGTTGGGCCCCACTGGTTAGATTAATTTAAACAAAAGATTTATTAATAACAGAGGCTGACATGTGGGTCCCACATGTCAGCACAGTTCTGGATAGACTTGTAGATAATGTTGGATTTAAATAATAAAAGAAATTCCAGAAAATGATTTAAATGATTTAAAATTTTAGAAATTAATATCTTTTAAACCGTAGCTCAGGTCAAAAAAATTTATACATGAAAATTGATCAGAAAAATACAACGAATACGAGTACGCAATCCACATGCCCATACCACCCCTCTAACCTACCGCACATGGAACTGTACCCCTCCGGTTGCACTGCCGATAATCACCCGGAGTCGGTATTTCATCCCCGGATGAATTTCCGCTCCGAGCAAAATACTTTGTACTGCGTTAGAGCACCGTTAACATTGTATCGGTCATGTCATGCATCTGTTTGCATTGTTGTGCTTTGTATTTACTGTTTCTTCCCCCCCTTAATCTCCGATAGACCCCGTTGTTGCCGCCAACTACACCGCTGCTGAGTACGACTACTTCGTCGACGACCCTACTTCTACCGTCGAGCTTCCATGCAAGCAGAGCCATTCTCTTCCCCAGATATCGCCTACCTTTCCGTACTTTCTTGCACTAGGCATTGTTACTGCTGCTACTACGTTACAATCCTATGCAATTGCATAGTCTGTTTTTGTCGCCCCTTGATGTACCTTCCCTTATCCTATGCTGCCGATTATATATATATTATATTCAGCAGTGAGCCCTGCGCATTGTTAGTTAGGATTAGATAGTGGGCCGTGATCACTCAGGGGAGTGACGCGGATACAACTTATTACAACTGCACAGGTACGATACAATGCAGACACCTCCTCAGGCCCCTGCCTCGGCTCTGCCGAGCCACCATCAAGTGTGAGCTATTGAGGAGTGATCCTTGTACTCCACTCGTTGCTGACTCTGTATAGCCGCTCTAGGTACCTGAGCAACGGCTGTCCTTCAGGTAAGAAGTTGGGCGACCCAACGGTGCCCGCGAGTGGTATTGAGACGGGACGACAGGGAGGGTACAACCAGTGTACCGGTGTGCTTGGCCCCTGATCGTCGGCCGCGAGAGTTACCAAACCACGAAAGTCGAGCTCCTCCAAGAGCACACGCGAGACAAGGTAAGGAGACAATTCACCTTGTTGGTAACCGCAGAGACTTGGTGGGACGACAGGGCAGGAACCGATGTATTGGTGGTCCTGGCTGCTGTCGTTGTCCGCGGGTCAGTTAAGTCGAGGCAAAGATAATGGTTGTCACGCATGTTAATTAAAATGCTAAATGGTTCGGCGGATGTTTTGAGTAGCCTTTTGGCTTATACGCGCTGCCTACACGTGGGAATTACAAGTTATGGGCTCCTCTGCTTCGTAGTGTCGTCCGAGGACTCTTCAGATGTCAGCAGTACTGCGGGCCGATTGCCGGGAAGTGGTGTTGTCTTATTTTCTCGCGCGGTGGTGCCTTATTTGGATTTGCTTTAACTTCACCGGCCAGCCACGCACCGTGCAGGAGTACGTTCGGGTTGGGGTCCAAGACCCGGCGTAGTTAGGATTTAGACCGGCGGATGGCCTCTCTGTTGAGTTTGAAAGATGGGCTACGGAGTGTCGGATAGCCTCGGTGGAGCGTTCCCTAACAAGGTGTAACAGCCCAGATTTCACAAAAAATAAAAAATTTATTTTCGGTGTGAATTGTTTGATTGTCTGATTTGTTTGCGGTGTTTGCATCCCCGATTTATCGATCGGCGATTATTTTTCCCCCTCTTATCTCGTACCGGACGGAGACCGACCCTTGCCACCCTGACACTCGACCTTTGCGACACCGGGTTTCACCAGATCACCGTCGCGAAAACCGCACAAGACCAGCCGCAGCCAACGGCACGGAAACCCCGTTTAATAATTAAACGGGTTATTTTTATAGCGTGCTGGAAAGTGTTCTCGGAACGGTTCCAGTGCGAGGTGAACGCCACCGGCTCGACGCGCTGATCGCGCAGTTCGAAGTTTTACCCGAATCGGAGGTCCAGCGCCCCCCTGCCTTTTTTTTCGCAGTGGAGTTGGGCTCGGCCGAGTTGAGTTAGATTCGGCCCAGAGACCTTAGTAGTTTTTTTTCTGGTTAAATAAAATTGTAGATTTTGTTAGTATTTTGCGATGCCCGTATCTTTGCAACCGTAGCTCGGATCGCGACGATTTAAACATGAAACTTTCTTAGTTTTTCGTGTAGTTTAATAAATTGTGCTCTTTTGCAATGTTTGACTTTGTTTACATGCTGTGTACCTGCTAATTACAACCTTGCCACTGTAAATTGTTTCTTTAATAACTTTTTAACCGTTGATCTGATTAAAATGTTTCTTATATGTAACTTGACTAGAATTGCGTGTAGATTGTGTTTATGCTGCTCTTGCTTGCTAATAAAATAATAAAATATGGTTTAGGGCAGAAAAGTACCAAATCCTTTAATTGTCGTGCGGCACTTAGTGATATGCCATGTTTAGGTTGTGCCTCACTTAAATTGACTAGATTAGATAGTTTATTTATGCTTCACCTCTTGACCTGATTGTGTGCTATGCCATGCTTGAGTGAGATACCACGTTAATAGCCTTTGCTCACCTTGTGTAGCTAAACAACTTGAACCATTCTAAATGTGCGGTATCGTCGTGTGTGACGAGTACTCCACTTAACATGTTACTAACCTCTCTCGACGGTAGGTGCGATGTCTCGTGTTGCCTTCTTGTTGATGCTTGCCCGTGTTTGCTTTGTAGTAATAGATGCTTGCTCGTCGATTGACTTTTCCAGTGTTTCCTTCTTGTGTGCTTCCGCGGGTACCTCTCGTAGACGATGCGAGTTTGCGATCGACTACACCTTCGGAACCCGACTTATCAACAGGCAAGGACTATGCATTACTTATGATCCATTCTATTTCAACCAGCGGTTTGCATGCTAGTCTAGGTTAGGTTCGATGCTTGATCCTACCACATGTTTACAGCCTCTTTCAAACCGATACAACCATGTCCCTTCCCAGCAAACCATGTACTGCTATGTTACTATTGATCGTTGCTCAGTCCCTGCTTAGTATGCATGCTTAGGATGCTACGATGTTACCCTGTTACTCCTTGGTTTGGGATATCACATTATTATTATTATTGTTGTTGTTGATGTATTATAATGTTGACTATATTCGACGAAGGATGGAAGGTCTAGGCTATCCCGCCCCGACGCTTTGTTCCATTAGAGTCACCTAGGATCCGAGTTCCGGGTATTGGTTTTAAGACTGAGCGTGCCTAACCGCGTGTGGGATTTTATGGGGTCCCCTTTTCTTACCTACCTAGCTTCAAACATTTCTAGTGGTGGCCCAAGCTGATTTACCATTTGAAACCGTGTGTGTGCTGGTCGGCCGCCAGTAGTTTTCCAACCAACCCGGGAGGACATAGTTCCCTTGCTGGCCCACCTTGTCCAGCTGAGGACCCGGTTTTCCATGTGTGATTAACCGGATATCCAAACCTGCGACAGACGGTAGAGACCAGATCGAGAGAGCGGCCGGCTCCTGAGATGGACGTCGACTCACCGGGGGACACCCGGATTTGTTCGTTGTTAGCTAGAGGGACCTGTCGTTTCGGATCTCTTGGAAATAAATCATAAAATGGTTGCCTGTGATGGGTAGCAACTGAGAGAGATGGGCGTTCGTGCGGAGCCTTGCAATGGGCAGTTGGTACACCCCTGCAGGGTTAAATCTTTTCGAGAAGCCGTGTCCACGGTTATGGACGACTTGCGACCTACTCCTTGTTCATAGACAACAACAACTGAGATAATCTTAATATAACTTGATCAACGTGTGTGTGTGTGCCTTGACTGCTTCTTCTTCGTTGGGATGCGAAGAGGAGGACAAGGATAGGATAGGTGTTATGTTTGCGTAAGTAGTTGATTGCAAGACTTGTTGGAGGCGATTCCTCATCGAATGCTTGGATTCTTACCTTACTCTCTAGATCGTTAGCCACTTCATAAATGCTAGTGCGGCAGCAACGTCACCACTTACCCCATCCTTACCGTAAACTACTAGTTGTCCTAGAATGACGAGTGATGAATTCCTTGCTGGGTCAGTTGACCACTACAGTTGGATGCTGAGTACTTCTGTACTCATGATACTACCCCCAAACTCTTTTCAGGGTTCCTGATTGACAACAGGTACGTTGATCGACGTTTCACGTGGAGACTCGACGACGACTTGTTAGGCGGATCCCGGCGGAGGGCCATGACCCGTGTGGTTATGGGGATCGATGTTTTTCTCTTTGCCACTAGGCATTTGATTGTAGTCTGTATTCAGACATGTATCTTCCTCTTTTGTATTATATTAAGGCAGTTGTATGCCGATTGTATGAGATGTTGTATCCTTGTATCTGTAATGTTGTGATATCATGTTGGAAATCCGGGGCATATGACTTCGTCATATGTCGCGGTGGGACCGATATGTGCTTCGTCCCCGGATCTGGATGGAAACATCTAGATCTGGAACAGTACCGCATATCAGGCCTTACTTGTGCCCGCCACCCTGGAGATCCGTGCGTGTAGTGTAACACAAGTGCACCCCTGCAGGGAAGATTAATCTATTCGAATAGCCGTGTCCACGGTAACAGGGCGCTTTATGCTGAAGCTGGATCTTACCACTACAAACTATTATTATTAAACTGTATGGTTCCGGGTTTTCTGCCTTGCTGGGATGTCGAGGAGGTGAACTCGGAGGCATTGCTAATTATTACAACTTATTATTATACAATGCTGTAGCAACTTCTGCTGCATTGTTACTTTATGCTTTATATAAACTGGTGGCTATTCTCTCCTCATGCTGCAAGACTCGTTGGAAGATGCTAGTCTTCGATAGGCCTAGCTTCTTACCCTTATTTTTATTTCTATCTTGTAGTCCACCATATATAGCCTCCCCTTTCCATTTGATACAATGCATAAATGCTTAGTAGCAGGCGTAAGACTCGCGGGTATGCTAGATACTCGCCTTTGCTTTATTTCCCCCTTTTTCGTTTTGCCTGATCGGCCGCTGCAACCGACGTTGGAGCCCAGGAGAAGGAGTACCCCGGAGGCGACTACTACGACGTCGAGTTCCCCGTTGACCAGGAGTAGTTCAGTGGATCCCAGGCAGGAGGCCTCGCCTTTTCGATCTGTATCTCTGATGTCATTTGTGCTAGCCTTCTTAAGGCAAAACTTGACTAACTATGTCTGTACTCAGATATTACGGCTTGTATGACTTATGTATTCGGATCCTCGTGATCCCTGGTATTGTAACATATTGGTTTATCCTTTTGTGTTTAGTGTTGTGCTGTAATATTCTCACCGTGGCACCCTAATCTCAGTTGTGTACCCTGCGTGTATGATTACTGTACACGGATTGATTTTGGGGGCGTCACATTAGTACCCTATTAAAATAAATTTTCCCTTACTGGAAATAAAGATATTCTTGAAGAGCTACTGTTTCTCAAGATTGCCAAAAAGTTTTTGCAAAGAAAAAGCAAGCTTAAGATTTGCAAAAGTTCGGAGAGACAAAACGTGGCAGAATCTGTGAAAAACAGAACAACAGGTAGTAAAGAATATTTTAGGGGTACTTATGCAACTCAAATAAAAAAACTCAGAACATACGAAAGTTCCGTGATTGTATAGAGCACGCTGTGCAAAAACATTCAGCTAAAAAAGATGAACTGGTAATTTTCTGGAATTTTTTTCGTCACGAGGACATAATCTGTTTTCTGGACAGCATGTCACAACTTTCACTTCCCTTGTCATAAGAGGCTATAATTGGCACGAAGCTTGAAAAGTAAAGATACAATGATGTTTCTACAGTAGTAAAAATCATCAAGACCACTA
The DNA here is from genome assembly GCA_950022295.1 of Bromus sterilis. Taxonomy (NCBI): domain Eukaryota; kingdom Viridiplantae; phylum Streptophyta; class Magnoliopsida; order Poales; family Poaceae; genus Bromus; species Bromus sterilis. The sequence goes on from OX465600.1 coordinate 218,016,514, forward strand.
AGAACAGAAGAAAACAAAAAGGAAAACCTAAATTCGTTGCGGGCTGCCTCCCGAAAGCGGTTCTTTAAAGCCATTAGCTAGGCTTAAAGCAAAAGATCAAGTCTTATCAAGAAAATAACTAGCCCGTGTGACGGACTGAAAAGGCAACTTAATATTTTTCCTAGGGAAATGTTCCATCCCTTTCTTGAGAGGGAATTGGAATTTGATATTCCCCTCTTTCATGTCAATAACAGCACCCACGGTGCGAAGAAAAGGACGTCCCAAAATAATTGGACAAGAGGGCTCACACTCAATGTCCATAATAATAAAATCAACGGGAACATAATTATCATTGACAATGATAAGAACATCGTCGATCTTCCACAAAGGTTTCTTTACAGAAGTATCGACAAGACGAACACCAAAAGAACAAGGATCAAAAGCTTTCAATTCAAGCATATCATACATTATTTTGGGCATAACTGAGGTACTAGCTCCAACATCACAAAGAGCAAAGCAAAAGAAGTTATTCAATTTGATTTTTATCATAGGATCCCAACCATCTTCTAGCTTCCTAGGTGTGGAGGCTTCTATTCTAAGCTTCTCCTCCCTAAGTTTGATTAGAGCATTGGTGATATGCTCTGTGAAGGCAAGATTAAGTGTGCTAGTGTGGGGGTCTCTAGACATTTTGTGTAGGAAACCAATAACTTCAGGTAAGGTGCAGTTGTCAAAGTCTAGATCACTACTATATATCAAGGAGGTAGTGATATAATTTAGGCTCACTTTTTTGAAAGCCTCTATGTTCATAAAGGTTTCTTCATCTATGGTCGAGGTGGTAGCATCACCATTGATAGGTCCAGTGGGACTAGGGGTGTGATGGGTGCTAAAAGTTTGGACATCCTCAACAACTTGGATAGTAGCTACTGTGTGGTAGGTAGGAAGGCTCTTAACTTTCTCTGCTTCCTCCTTTTCTCTAGCCCATCTCTCTTTAAGTTTGCCCAACATCCTAATGTTTTAATTAATTTGCACTTGGATAGCATTCATAGGAGTGGTCTTCCTCTCCTCAGGGGGAGAAGTTCTAATTTCAAGCATCTCAACATCATGAGCTATGTTGTCTACCTTCGAAGAGAGAATATCTAATTGTCTAATTTATCTTCTACACTCTTGTTAAAGGCCTTTTTGGTAGTGATAAAGTCTTTGATCAAGGTCTCTAGTTCATAGGTGGAGTTTTTGGTGCTAGGGTAAGTGTTGTTGTTCCCATAGTTGTTGGATGGGAAAGGTCTAGGATTGTTGTTACCAAAATTACTCCTATAAGCATTATTATTGAAGTTGTTTCTAGAGATAAAGTTCACATCTACTTGTTGTTGAGCAACCAAGGCATTTAAAGGAACATCATGAGGATCAATAGGAGCTTGCTTGGTAAGTAGAGACATGATCAAGTCAACCTTTTCATTAAGAAAGGAGATCTCCTCGACAGAATTTACCTTCTTACCAGTTGGAGATCGTTCGGTGTGCCATTGAGAGTAGTTCAGCATCATCTCATCAAGTAGCTTCGTGGCAGCACCAAGTGTGGTTGACATGAAAGTTCCTCCCGCGTCCGAGTCTAACAGATTCCGCGAGGTAAAGTTTAAGCCTGCATAAAAAGTCTGGATAACCATCCAGGTCGTCAAATCATGTGTAGGGTAGTTCTTAACAAGAGATTTCATTCGTTCCCAAGCTTGGGAACGTGTTCATTATCCAATTGCCTAAAATTCATAATGTTACTTCTCAACTGGATAATTTTAGCAGGGGGATAGTACTTCCCAATAAAAGCATCCTTACACTTGTCCCAAGAATTGATACTATTCTTAGGTAAGGATTGCAGCCACTCCTTGGCTCTTCCTCTCAAGGAGAAAGGAAAAAAAGCTTCAGCTTGACGATGTCTCCATCTACTTCCTTGTACTTTTTCATATCCCAAAGCTCAACAAAATTATTTAAGTGCAAGGCAGCATCCTCTCGAGCACCTGACAATTGATCTTTCATAACAAGATTAAGCAAAGAAGGTTTAATTTCATAAGAAGGTGCTGAAGTGGCAGGTGGAGCAATAGGAGTGCAGATAAAGTCACTGTTGTTGTGACTAGTGAAGTCACACAACTTGGTGTTTTCATTGGAACCCATAGTAGCTGCAGGTATTTTTGGTGTTAGAATAAATCCGATGCACGTAATAGATCATCTGAGGATCAAGAAATCACACGAGGCATGACACCTAGATTTGTTAAAGAAGTTCACCGAACATCGGCTACATCTCCGGGGCCTGATTATGGGCGCTCCTCCCCATGACACCGCTACAATACCGCACTCCGGCCACCCGGGCGCCGGCACACGCCGTCGACTCTCCCTGCGAGCCTGTGCTATTATGTTGGCATAGGTTACAACCGTGGGGTGCCCCTCATTATATGAGAGCCCAAGGATAGAACGTATCCTACCCACACTACAACACCAAGTCCTATGTAACCCAACTCGTACACTATATTCGACACAAACTCAACAAACTCCACCTTGGCGAATATTCTCCACCACCTTGAATTTGTACATGCGTCAAACTTGCATGTACTCCGGACTTGGGTTGTCTTCTTCGTAGCTTACCGAGAGCTACTCGAAGAGTCTGCCGCAGACCCGCCGCCTCCGTGAGATTCTTCCGCTATTCCTGCAACTCCAGTCTCCGTGACTCCACCTACAATAGTGCTCCCTTGCAACCTGTAAAGATGCGAAGTCGTCCTCTCTCCAATCATCACGGTCACCTCATCTTCCATGATATTCAAGGTCTTCTTATCCCGATCACAACGTAATTCCATACCACCATCATGAAGAACTCCAAGCGAAATTAGATTCGTTCTTAGCCGCGACACATGCCTGACTCCCCGAAGCATCTGCTCAACTCCGTCAAACATCTTGATTTTGATGTCACCTATTCCAGCAACATGATAACCTATGTCATCGCCCACATAGGATGAACCAAACTCACCAGAATTGTACAAAGAGAACCACTCCCTGTTGGGTGTCGCATGAAAAGAGCTAGCTGAATCCAACATCCACGCTTCACTTTTGGTTGACCGCCTGTCAACATTCACGCTTCACTTTTGGTTGACCGCCTGTCTGATACTACGAGGACATCACTACTGATGTCTGAGTCATCACCACGAGCTGCCACATTAGCACTAGACCCACCATCACAGATCTTCTTCGGCGAATCCTCATCCATCACATGATACATAAACTGGTTCGATAGACACAACCGCATAGTTTCGGCTGCTTGCAACTGTAACTCCGTCCAGTTCTCAGCATCCATCTTAGCCGACTTAGCACCCCGCAACGCCTTCAAGCATCCCTGTTGTGCCAATAAATCTTTCACACGTGTCTGCCATAACCCAAAGTTTCCAGTTCCGTTGAACTTCTCCACCTCAAATCTGATACTGTTGGCGCCAATGATTCTTCGTACGGCTGACACTGTGAAAATATATCTAAGCTTCTCTGTGCGTGATCCCCAATTACACGAGCAAAACCTAACGTGGTACACCCTCGTGCACTAATAGCAAAACTCAACAAGAATTACTTTGGTCTTCATGTGTAGTAGTAGCTCCCTTTGGCTCAACTTCCAATGCATTGCTAATTGCTTTGCCTTTTGCTTTCCAATGTACTCCACGTTGTATCGTTGATGGAATTTTTTCTGCCAACTCGATCTGCTCTCTGCGCTGCTCTTCCGTACCTTGCCTTGTGCTGTCCGCTGCTACTAACGTGCACAATTGCATCGTCCGGCTCAGACCCCAGCTTGACCGGGACTCGATCCCTTTTTTCCAAAAAAAATAAGTTTAGCTTCTAGTTTGCAATCTTCCGCTCATCCGGTAGCCGCTCACACGTGCTCCTAGCTTCCCACGATTGGGTGCCTCATGCTACACGTTGCGCAACCTTCACCCCAAGCCGCTCCATCGATTGCTACTCGCCAAGTCGCCGAATCGATGTCACGATTGCAAACCACGAGATTGCTTCTCGATCTTTAAATAACGCCCTTGATCTTCAACCTTGCTCATGATACCACTTTTTAGAATAAATCCGATGCGCGTAATAGATCATCTGAGGATCAAGCAATCACACGAGTCACGACACTAAGATTTGTTAACGAAGCTCATCGAACATCGGCTACATCTCCGGGGCCTGATTATGGGCGCTCCTCCCCATGACACCGCTACAATACCGCACTCCAACCACCCGGGCGCCGGCAGACGCTGTCAGCTCCCCCTGCGAGCCTGTGTTATTATGTTAGCATAGGTTACAACCGTGGGGTGCCCCTCATTATATGAGAGCCAAAGGATAGAACGTATCCTACCCACACTACAACACCAAGTCCTATGTAACCTAACTCGTACACTATATTCGACACAAACTCAACATTTGGTATTTTTGATAAGGGACACAAAAGTAAAGACTGAAAATTAAACTAACAAGACTAAAAAGCAAAGATAAAAGATAGTGTGCAACTCCCCTATCTTGTAGACTGGAGTCCCCGGCAACGGCGCCAGAAATTAGCCTGATACGGTGAGGATAATTCTCTCACTCCCCGTTGGTTACCCCAAGTGGAAGGTGAGATGTAGCGTAGCAACAAATTTCCCTCGGTGAAGATACCATGGTTTGTCTCCAGTAGGACTCGCAGAAATACAAGAAGGTGACAACGGCGCCAGAAATTGGCTTCGGGCTAACTGCGCCAGAAATTGGGCGGTTGTCGTGACCTGCCCACAGAAACAAATAACTTTGCTCCCAACGAGTACAGAGGAGTTGTCAATTCCTCCGGCCTTGCTGTTTACAAAGGATCAACCCAAGAGATAATAGTGCAACTGAAAGTAAGAACTGAAAGTAAATTGAAGGTGTAAACAATAGTGTAAATATGGACCGGGGTCCCGTGATGTTCAATAGTGACGTCTCTCTCCCAAAATACGATAAGAGTGCTAGCGAGGTAAACAAATCACAGCTGGGCAATTGATAGGATTATAAACGCACCACAATGCTAACTATGCTACAAAAGAAAGGACGAGGCTCAAAAGCAATGTGCAGTACGCCAAGGTAAGTAGACCGAAATCCATCTGCATCTACTACAAATCATCCACCTTGAGATATATATCCAGAACATCTCGCTGCTATTAAGTTGCGAATCCCACCCAAAGTTTAAACTCAAAGCAACAGACAACTGCATTAAAAGAACTATGTGTAAAGTAAACAATCCTTGCACCTGCAAGTACAAGCACCGTTGTTTTATCCCTTGTGGCAACATCACATCCCCTAGTCTCATGTTTCTGTCACTCAAGCTAGACATCAAGGGGCTGAACCCACAATCAAGCATAACGCTCCCTCTTGGAGTTGCAACAAATCACTTGGCCAAAGTAAAATACGGCAACGGAGAACATGCAAGAATTTACTAAAGAACACAAATATAAAAGAGAACCAAATATATTACTCATCACAATCTGAACATAATCTCATAATCCATCAGATCCCAGCAAACTCAGCATAGCAACACAGAAAATTTACAAATGTGCCTCGATGATGTGAGGCAGCTCACGAGGTCTCGAAAGTGAAAGCACAAAGAGGGGAGGAGTACATCACATAGCTACTGGTCACGGACCCATGGTCCAAGGGGGACTACTCACAAGACATTCGAGAGGTGTCCATGGTGATGGATGGTCTCCCGGAGGGGATTCCTCCTTCCGGCAGGGTGCCGGGGCAGCTTCTCCTGGCAGCCCCGATCTTGAAATGGCGGCGGCGGCGGAACAGAGAGGAGAACGGGAATAGCAGATCGATATTAGGGGTTTGCGTCACATGGGGTAAATATTGGCCAAAGGGGGCACCTAGAGGGGCCACAGGGCAGCCAGGAGGCCTCCTGGCGCGGCCTAGGGTGAGGCCGCGCCAGGGACCCCCCTGGGGCCCTGGTGGGTCCACCCCCTTCCTTCCTTGGTTATTCGGGAAGCTTTCGGGTCGCTGATTTTTCATATAATTTTTCCGGGATTTATTTGGAACTTTTAATGGCCGGAAAACCTGAAATACAAAAATAGCAGAAAACAGGAACTGGCAACTAGGTGCACTGAGTTAATAGGTTAGTCCAAATATGATAAAAAAGTGTATGAAAGTTCAAGCAAAACATGGAGAAGTCACACAAAACATGCATGGAGAAAACATAAATTATAGATACGTTTGGGACGTATCAACAACCTATGGGACAAGCAATGCACAATAATATGAGCAGGAACAAGATAAACAATGTAATAATCTTGCTCAAAGTAAGGGTAGAGATAACCGCAAGTGGAGCCGATGGAGATAATGATTTGTTACCAAAGTTCGAGCTCTTGCGAGAAGTACGTCTCCGCTTGGAGAGGGTGTGGAACACAATGCTCACACGAAGCCAACGAGGGCCACCCTATTTCTCCTCGCGCTCTTACCAATGCAAGACGTCGTGATTCCACTATTAGGAAACTTGAGGGCGGTCACCGAACCCGTACAAATGGCTCCCCTTGGGGGCGGTCAACGAACCCGTACACATGCTCGGGGCAATCTCCACAGCCAAATTGGAGGCTCCCGTAGTGTCCCAAAGCTTTACACCACAATGATTGAGCTCCGCAACAACAAGCCTCTAGGGGCCAACGCACCCAAGAGGGACAAGCTCTAGAGTGCCAATACACTCAAGAGTACAAGCTCTAGAGTGCCAATGCACTCACGAGTAACTATCTTCTCAACTTCACTTACTACAATGAATCCTCGGAGAGAACTCAAACCGATGCACCAAATGCAATGGCAAGAGCACACGAAGTGCTCAAGTACCCCACTCTCAAATCCCACCAAAGCAAAAAAAGCTATGGAGGAATATGAGAGGATGAACAAGAACAAACACCAAGAACTCCAAGATCTAGATCCACAAGGTTCCCCTCACAAAGAGGAGAGTTGACTTGGTGGAGAATGTAGATCTAGATCTCCTCTCTCTTTTCCCTAAAAAGGAGCAAGAATCATGGGAGGAATAGATAGATCTCAAGCTTGAATAGGTCAACAATTGACGGGGATGTACCCCGGCAAATCCCATGGCTAGGGACCCTGGGTTAGTCATGAGAGGCACAGGTTGGAAGATAAGCTCGTCGGCTAACAGGAGGATACATTCCTGCTCGATATTATTGATTGGAGATGGCGATTACAGGGAAGCCGAGGCTAGTGCGCACAAGTCTAGGTTACAGATTGTGTATTGCTTGATCTCGACGTCTCCCCTCCTAGCCCTTATATACTAGGCTAGGTCTCAGGGAGTCCGTCTTGATTACAGATGAGGTTTCCTAACCATGATCTTGTTCCGTACGACAAGTTTGCACCTTCCTTATGACTCGCGGACTCCTACGTCGGTGCCACTAGTGGGCCAAGGCTGGGCCCAGGCGGCATCTTTGTGGGCCTTCTGTCTTCTGGTACACCGGGTAGGCTCATCTATAGGAGTCGTGGGGTCACCCCCTCGTCAGTAGCCCCCGAGTGCCTGGGGGACTCGAAGAGGCGCGCAGGGACTCGAGTCCACTCTAGCGTCGTTTTGATGTATGCACGGTTTAACCGCGGGTTGCTGGCAGTCTGGGGCCATGACAAAACCTGTCTTGAGGGATTCTAAGCTGAAAGGGCCCAAGGTGTCGACTGATCGAGCCTTGGTGAATTGCACTAGTGGCAAAAACCGCAGTCGCCCAATCAAACCCATGTCCCTCGACATGAGCTTGGAACACTGGTGTCTAGCAAAAGTCATTCCGCTGCAGGTCTTAAAGTGATCAATTGCCGCCAGTAAAGTTCGTAGCCCAGGCGCGTCCGCCCGGCTTTTTCTATCATGCATGCGCATGGAAAAGGTTGGGAGTGAAATCGCTCTTCGGCAAGTCCCAGCCCGGCCGATCTTTGCAGTGGGGTCTTACCTACATGCTAAGCTTGCGTGGCATCTGGGCACAGTGTATCGTGTTCCAGGAATATGTATTTTTATTGAGGCGCGGAGCCTAGTAGATAATTCACCCACTTGGAATAAACAGTCAAGTGGGCGGTTTTTAGTGGTCACTCGTGGAGCTTTTCCGAGTGCTCGAGTGTAGAGGGATATTTGCTCGGGAGGTCGTCGAGTGCTGGAGTATATAGAGTTTTGCGAGTAATCACTCGAATATCGCTTTTGCTCTCGGGGTGAGGGAGCACCCGATACTCAAGGACCGCTCGAGCTGGCGAGTGCAGGTCTACTCATCTTACGTCATGGTTAGGGAGCACCCGAAACTCTCATGGGTGCGAGTAACCACTCGAGCACGTTTGTACTTCTGGGTGAGGGAGCACCCGAAACTCTCATGGGTGCGAGTAATCACTCGAGCACGTTTTTACTTCTGGATGAGGGAGCACCCGAAACTCTCATGGGTGCGAGTAATCACTCGAGCACGTTTTTACTTCTGGGTGAGGGAGCACCTGAAACTCTCATGGGGATGCTCCCGATGGGAGTAAAAGTTTTTACTCATCGGAAAAAGATTTAAAAGTTGAAATTCCGAAGCTGGAAAACGTACTCGATACGCCTTGCGATGATGGCTTGATTTTTCTGGTGTCTTTGACCATTGAAACCTGCTGAAGGAAATGACTTGGCGCTGTCCTGCCGGGATTTTCGCTTCATGTGATTATGGTCCTCTTTTTGCGCGCGTAGTGGGCGGCGCTGTTGCTGCGCCGTTTGGATTTTCCATATTTTTCGCCTGTCGTGGGATCGTGCCACGTTTACTGGCCGCTGGGATCGAACGGTGCCCCTGCTCGCCTTATCTGGTGGTTAAATACCGAGCGGCTTGGTAAATTTTAGGTTTTACCCAGCCATTGACTTCTCCCCTCGCTGCTAGATTCCCCTGTTCTTGAGCCTTCTCTTTCCTCCTATTGCTGCTTGCTGCTTGCTGCGGGAATGATGACAACGCGCTCCCGTGCTGCTCCGAAATCGGCCAAGATGTCTGGCAAGTGGGAGCGCTCGACTTTTGGGGTCGCAGATCTTGGCCCGCTGATTGCCGATGGCTTGGTGGCTGGAGATGCCGTGCGAATTCCAGGGGAGGAATTTGTTCCTGCTCCCCTGGTCGATGAGCGGGTGTGCTTTCAGGCGTTCTTTCCTCGCGGGGTTGCCCTTCCAATTCACACTTTTGTTCGTGGTTTGCTGTACACTTATCGGCTTCAGCTGCACAATTTGACTCCCAATGGGATTTTGCACATTGCTTGTTTCATTACCCTTTGTGAGGCTTTCTTGGGGATCTATCCCCATTGGGGGCTCTGGAAGCACCTCTTTTGTATAAAGAGGACAAACTCTGAGTACGCTGTAGGGCAGGTGGGTATATCCATTAAGGACTCCAAATCGTACTTTGATTTGGAGATGCTTGATTCCGTTAGTGCTTGGCGAAAAAGTTGGTTCTATCTGAAGGACCAGCACATTGATGGGCAGCGATTTGGTCTTGCTCCCTTTAATCCTGAAGCGCGGGTAGTCAAACATGCCTCATGGTCCCATTCTTTGTCTGCGAAAGAGTGATCTGAAGTGGCTCCATTCTTGGAGCGGATTGCCCTGGTGAAGGACAACTTGACCGGTGGGCAGCTCATCTCTGTGTTCATTGGGAGGCGCGTGCAACCCTTGCAGTCGCGAGACCGTTCCATGTGGCAATATGAGGGACTCGGGGACTCTACGAGATGCTCCGGCCAAGAGCTTGACGCCGATGGCCTTTGGCCCGGATCCAGTACGTGACCAAATGCTCGACCGTTTTCGAGATGGGTTTCGTCACTCCGTATTCTTCTGATCACGTGCTGCCGCAGGTTAGCGTTTTTGAATTTCCCATGTGACTGGAGATTCTTGTTTGACTGCTTGCTGACGATGTTTCTTGCTTTTGTAGGACCATGTTCCCGTGTTATGCAACCCTCCGCAGTCGGAGGATGCTGATATTTGCGAGGAGCCGGATGAGTCCGTTTCTGACGATGTTGCGCCAAGTGCTGGTGTCGGCGTGCTTGCGGGGGCGGACGAGTCCATGGGAATCGAGCTTCCGGGGACCGGAGATAGTGAGGAGTCGGCACCTTTTCGCGTCAAGCGGTCGCGGCCTTCGGGCGCCGAGGGTCTTGACGCGACCAGTGGTGCTGTTCCGATGTCTGTACCGCCTGCCGAATCGTCTCCTTCTGCTGCCGAATTCAAAAGGCCCAGGTTTGGGAGGTTGTTGCATGTTGGCTCTGTGCGCGGCGGGTAAGCACATGCTTCTCTTTGCTGAGGCTGTTTTTCCTCTGTTCTTTTGTCTGATGGGTTTTATCTTGTAGCGCTGCGACTTCTCCAGCTGCTTCCTCCTCCAGTGCGGCTGTTGTCGACCTGCAGTCGACTGAATCCGGAGCGGCCGCCAAGTATACTGGGGATTCGTCGGCTGTTGTTTGTCGGCTCGTATCGTCGGTGACCCCTGCTATCCCAACTGCGAGTGTGATTCCTGCTGTTGCTCCTCCAGTGGCGTCTAGTATTGTTGTTCCTAATGCTGAGCCTACTGCTCCAGATCGACCTTACTTGGGCCGTCGAGATCTTGGTGTCGAAGATAAAATCCGCTTCTTTGACCACATAGCTGGGCTGGTAAGTTTGTTCCATGTTTTCTTGCGTAGTTTTTGTTATCGGGGGCACGGCAGTGCTCCCGATGGGAGTAGCCCCCGAGGCTGCAAGAAAGCGCTTGCGATTGGTTGTAGTCGTGCTTTGGTTCTGACTTTAATATCCGATTTCTTCGAGTAGCCGGTGTTTCAGCACTGTGAGCGTCTGGTGGTCGATGCTGAGAGTTGGCGGCAGGCCCATGCTTCTGCCCAGGATGCTTTGTCGGCCATGAGTAGTGAGTATTTCTTCCTGTGCTGCCGTGTTTGAACTGTTGGGTCTTTGATTCTAAGTGCCATCTTGTGTTTTCAGGCCGTCGTCAGACTGCCGAGAAGCAGGCCGATAAGGCGGAAAGAACGGTTTCCACCCTTAAGGTTGCTTTGGCTTCCAAGGAGAAAGAGTTGCACGATCAGCACGAGAAACTGGTGCGCCTGCGTCGGGCTGAGGATGCGCTCGTGCAGGCGGAGGCAGTCGAGTGCGAGGGTCTTCGGGTCTTGGCGGACTCTCTTGTGTGTAAGTCGTTGTTTCGTTGCTGGGTGCTTTGCCTCCTTTCTCCTTTGGTAGTGATTTCTGTCGCCTGGTGCAGCCTCCATGGGTGCGAGTGTGACGGAAGTGGCTGCATCGGGATCTGGAGTTCTCCGGGGGGGCGTGGATGCCGTGTCAGCCGCAGTCGACGTTTCCAAGGGTGTCTACGCCCGGGCTTCTTCTCTTGTGGGCCTTGTTCATCAACATCTCATGCCGGAGGGCGTGAAGGTGCTTGCTGGTCTGGACGCCCGTGTTGCTGCATTTGGTAATGGCGGTGATTTCTTGGAAGAGCTAGTTGGGGAGACCGTGGTGAGTGGTCTTTCCACGTCCTTTGTTGTTCTTCTGGGGCACGGAGTTGCCATTGACGATTCGTTGGTTGAGACTGTCCTTGCTTATACTAACGAGCAGAGTGCGCGAGTCACTGTTCTGGCTCGTCGCCTGCAGGAGGTTGTGGATGGTCAGTATACCTCCTATGTAGGCAAGGGGGGTCGTAGCCATGTCTTGCCGTTTGGAACTTTCTGGTTGTAATATGCCTCCTTTGTTGAGATGGATCTGTGCTACCTGGATTGAAGTAACTGTTTGGCCGCCCTGCTGTTGTGTTTGATTGTCTTTTTCTTTTTGTTCATTTTGCGGTAGGCCGCCCCAGGCGTGCTTCGGTCTTGGAGTTCTTTGAAGGAGGACGCTCGTGAGGGCGCGTATAAGTCCGTGTGCTTGAGGCTGAGGGATGCGGAGCGAGAGGTTGTTCGCTTGAAGGGGGCTGTAGCAGTTCGTTGTTCCAAGCGCGAGCGTGCTGAGGCCATGTTGGATAGTCTTGCTTCGTGGGTGGTGAAGTTGTCTGACCTCCTGCGCGGTGAGTCTTGTTGTCTCTCGATTGCTCGACCGCCTTTAGTAGTTTTCCTGTTGTCGTCTTGATTTTGATTCTGTTTTTCGAAGTGCTGTCGGGGAGGTCCTGGGATGAAGATAAGGCCGTCCAGTTGGAGCTGTCTCGATTGGACAATCCTGAAGTGCAGGCGAGCAATCCTTTCTGGGCAGATGGGGCTCGTGCTCGGGCATTTGTTGTGCTTCGTCTTCGGGCTGAGCGGGTGCCGGCTTCTCTGCGATACTGCCAGCGGGTGCTGGGTAGGATCCATGCTGAGTTTTATCCGCTGCAGGTGGTGCCGTCGTCCTTTGAGACGCTTTGCCGCGTATTTTCTCAGCCTGCAGAGCTGCGTCGCGTGATGAATCACCAGATTCATGCTGGAGCCCGTGCTGCTTTGGGTTTGGTCCATAGTCACTGGCCGGGAGCTAATATTGCTCAAGTGGTGGGGGTTCCTCCTGGTGGCAGGGATTACCCGATGAATGAGCATTACTCGGCGGTCGATGAGCCTGCGCGCTGGGTTGTGGAGCGAGTTTGTGAAGAGAACGATCGTTATCTGGGTGCCCTGATTAAGGCGAAGATGGATCCTAGGGGTTAGATGTTTCCTTCCTTTGTGTACGCTTCTTTTGATAGTAAATGGTTTTGCTGTTGTGGCGAGCCCTTGTGTGTCGTGATTTGCGAAGAACGCCTCGGGAGGTGGCTGCTGCGGCGAGCCCCCGAGTGCAATTTTATTTATGTCGCGATTGCGAGGAACGCCTCGGGGGGTGGCTGCTGCGGCGAGCCCCCGAGTGCCAATTTTATTTATGTCGCGATTGCGAAGAACGCCTCGGGGGGTGGCTGCTGCGGCGAGCCCCCGAGTGCAAAATTTATTTATGTCGCGATTGCGAAGAACGCCTCGGGGGTGGCTGCTGCGGCGAGCCCCCGAGTGCCAATTTTATTTATGTCGCGATTGCGAAGAACGCCTCGGGGGGTGGCTGCTGCGGCGAGCCCCCGAGTGCCAATGTTATTTATGTTGCGATTGCGAAGAACGCCTCGGGGGTGGCTGCTGCGGCGAGTCCCCGAGTGCTAATGGATCAATTTTTGGAAAAACATTTTTCAATATTCTTCCTGGTGTCTCTTACATTTAGTAAGAAAGGGGGCGGTCTGATGAGGACAGTCCCTTTTTAAAAAAAACGGCGGCGTGGTAGCCTTAAGTGCTGGATGGCTTCTTCTCCGAGTGCTCGGGTCCTTCGGGTGGCGGCTTCTTCTACGGGAGTGCTTCTTCTGCGGGTCCCGTGGTCTCGATGGTTTGGTGGGCTCCAAAGGCCTCTGATGTCTTGTGGAATTCCTTGTCGCAGCGGTCGGACCGGACGAAACTTCCATTGATTGTGATGACACCGTGAGGCCCTGGCATCTTTAGCTTAAGGTAGGCATAGTGAGGCACTGCCATGAAGCGAGCGAAGGCTGGTCGTCCGAGGATTGCATGGTACTGCGATTTCCAGTCGACCACTTCGAAGTCTAGGATCTCCTTGCGGAAGTTGGTTGCTTCACCAAAGACCACTTCCAGGCTTATCTTTCCCAGAGGGTAGACTGCTTTTCCTAGCCCAATCCCGTGGAAGGTTGTGCTTGAGGCTTTCAGCGCGGAGCTTTGGATTAGCATTTCTTCGAGTGTCCTTGGAAAGATGATGTTGATTCTGCTGCCGCCGTCCATGAATACTCGCGACATGTCGTAGTTCCCTATTCTGGCCTCGAGCACTAGTGCGGCATGTCCTGGTCGAGGGATGGCAGGCGGGTAGTCCTCCCGAGAGAAGGTAAGGTCCGTTTCAGACCTGCGCAAGTACTCTGGGATAGCGGGGTGTGAGGAGGCTACGAGGAAGACTTGTCTTGTGACCTGCTTCTGCTGCCTATTTGAAGGCATGCCTTCTTGTATCATGTAAATCCTGCCGTGGGCTTCTTGGTAGTGCTCCTCTGCATCCGGCGTCCTGCGCCGTTGCTGGATTGCGGCCACTTACCTTGCTGGTAGGGGAGGGGCTGGTGGTGCGTCGTGGGCGATGGGTCCGACTGCTATACTCGCGAGTGGCTGGGCCGCTGTTGTCGCGGATCGGCTTTTTTCCTCCGCCAACTCGTTGAAGCTTCTGCAATTCCTGAGGGTGTGTCCTGATCTGAGCTCCCCTCATTCGTTTCTGAATCCGTGTATTGAGCACGGTCCGTCGAGTTGTTCTTTGGCCGAGCGGTATGTTCTGGTGCTGTCGCGCGGCTGCCTCGTCCTCCAGACTCGTTTCTGAGCTTGGGGCGCATCTTCGAGGTTGTCTCTGCGCTGTATCCTGCCGTCGTCACGATGTCTGCCGTCCCTGTCGTCTGGGAAGCCTGCGGCGACCATGTCGGGTCCTCTGTTGTCGTAGAAGCTGCGCCTGGGTCGCTTCCTTCGGCGGTCTAGTCCTCTTTCTCCGTTGTGGTAGTCGTAGTCGTGTTCTGAGCGTGTGATGTGGATTTCTGTTTCGTTGCGAACGGAATCCTTGCCGTCCACCCAGCTGTTGGCTTGCTCCAGCAGCCGTGCGAGTGTTCGGACTTTCATCGGCCCGAGCTGTTCCTTGAATTCAATGCGCTGCAGGGCTCGCCTGAACGCGTCGATTGAGCTTTCGTCTAATATGTCTTCTACTGAATTCTTGAGTATGGTCCACTGCTGGATGTAGGCTCATAGGGTTTCCCTGGTTCCTTGCTTTCATGCCTGCAGTTCCAAGAGTGATGCCAGTCTCTTGTATGTGGATTTGAAGTTTTCTATGAAGGCTTCACGGAACTGCCTCCATGAGCTGATGGATCCTCGCGGGAGGTTCTTCAACCAGTGTCGTGCCGAGCTCTCAAGCATGAGCTGCACATACTGCATTGCCGTGACGTTGGTCCCCCGCTGGAACTTGACCGCTGTTAAGTAGTCATCGAGCCACGCCTCTGGCTCTTCGAGTCCATTGTATTTGAGTGTTGTGGTGTTGAATTTGAACCCACTCGGCATTCATGTCTCGCATATGGAACGCGTGAAGCATAGTGTGCCGCATGGCTCGATTTCTTCGTCGAAGGCTTGTTCGTCCGAGTACTCTTCGCGTGTTGCGCGTCTTCGTCTGCTGCGGTTGACTTTGTTCTGTGTGATGTCATCTCGCGCGTCTCGTCGACTGTTGCGGCGCCTGTTGTCGTTGTCGTCGCTGTCGTGTTTCCTGTTTTTGCCGGAGCGTTTGCGCCAGTCGTCGCTGTTGTCGTCATCATCAGGTGAGCTGGGGTCCCTGTCTGGTGTCCTTGCATGGGTCGGTCGCCTTGCACTTGATTTTTTGGGTGCTGAGGCGACGATGGTGTCCTTCATTATTTGTAAGGCTATTGAAGTGTTGCGGTCCGGTCTATTCTGCATGTTCCTCTGGGCACGGTATAGGTAGTCTCGGGTGCTTATAAGAGCTTCTGCTGGTGTGAGGGGTTCCTCTTCGTCGTCCTCATCTTCTAGCTTGAAGTCGTCGTCGAGCTTCCGGACCACTCTCTTCTTGTCTGTTCGTCGCAGGTTGCTGAATTTCGATTTATTGCGGAGAGGGGAGCCGTGGTCCGGGGAGTCGTCTCTTGGAGGTGGCTTGCGATTCCTTTTCTGCTCGACGGCCGCCCTTTCTTGCTTCTCCAGCTCTAGGCGTTGTTGTCTCGCTTGCCGGGTTAGCTCGCTTGCCAATTTGTTGTATGCCCTGAGCTCGTTCCTTGTTGCGTTGGCCGATAGTAACTTCCCGTGCTCGACTGCGTCTTTTACCTTGGCCATTGATTTTTTGGTCAGGTAGATTCGCTCTTTGGTTGGGTCATCCACCGCCGCACTCGGGGTTTGTTGCTTACTGCTTGATGTCTTGTCTCTCTTGTGGTTGCTCTGTTCTGGTCCTTGTGGTACTTTCATTGGTATGCTTCCTACGTCTCCCAGCTTCACGACGATCTTATTGGTGGTTCCGGGTGCTTTTGTGTCGCCGTTGGCTTGGCGAGTGTTCGAGTCGTCGTCCTGGCCCTCGCCGTTTGCTGGTGGCGCGTCGACTTCTGCTATGAACACCTGGGATGGTGCCCCGGATGCCTTGTTGCTCGTGCGTGTGATGCTGCTTTTCCGGGCCGAGATTCCAGTCGAGTGATCGTGGGTGACGCGGAGCCTTTGTTTTGGTGGGCAGTCGCGACTGGCCTGGAGGGTGGTCACGCGGGTGGCCTAGAGGGTGGTCGTGCGGGTGGCGACTGCGTCGATTGCTATTGTAGATGTCGTCGAGGGTGTTCGGGCGTCGTCTGTGAGGCGGAGGGTGCCCCAGTTGTTGATGTAGATCTGATATGTTCCGAAGATCAGGTTGATGCCGGAGCGAAGGTCGGCGAAGGTTGGTCGGAGAGTCGAAAGGTGGGCCGTGAAACCGAGGGACCCGAATAGATCGGATTCCGCCTGGGTCGTCGGATCAAAGAGCGCTGGTGGAGCCATCGCGCCGGTGGGTGTTGAAGATGTTGATGAGGCCGCCGAGATCGCGTTCCCAACCTGTGCGGTTCCCACAGACGGCGCCAATTGACGGGGATGTACCCCGGAAAATCCCATGGTCAGGGACCCTGGGTTAGTCATGAGAGGCACAGGCTGGACGATAAGCTCGTCGGCTAACAGGAGGATACGTTCCTGCTCGATATTATTGATTGGAGATGGCGATTACAGGGAAGCCGAGGCTAGTGCGCACAAGGCTAGGTTACAGATTGTGTATTGCTTGATCTCGACGTCTCCCCTCCTAGTCCTTATATACTAGGCTAGGTCTCGGTGAGTCCGTCTTGATTACAGATGAGGTTTCCTAACCATGATCTTGCTCCGTACGGCAAGTTTGCACCTTACTTATGACTCGCGGACTCCTACGTCGGTGCCACTAGTGGGCCAAGGCTGGGCCCAGGCGGCATCTTTGTGGGCCTTCTGTCTTCTGGTACACCGGGTAGGCTCATCTATAGGAGTCGTGGGGTCACCCCCTCTTCAACAATGGAGGTGAAAAGTGAGATCAAGAACATAAGGGACAATGGGGAAGAAGACCCCCTTTTATAGGTCCCCACGAATCCACCCATTATGAGCAGTTTTCTGCGCCCCGAGCGGTACTACCGCTCCCGGAGCATACTACCGCTCAAGAGGTACTACCGGGCACTAAAAATGCTCTACTACCACTCGAAACAGAAGGTTTGCAGTAGTAGGTGTGGTAGTAGCCACGGTACTACCGCTCGGACGGTACTACCGCACAGGCAAAAACAACACAGCAAAAACAAGCATAACTTTTCCATACGAACGCTGATTTTGATGATCTTGGGCTTGTTTTAAAGCTATGGAAAAGCTCTAGGACCTCACATAGAGAACCACCCAAGATCATGTGGCACCCCGGCTCAGAGCAACCGGTTTACCTTACATTGCCAGCCCAGAGATCTAGTCTTCTGGCAATGCACAACATATTGGTACAGATACAACCGCTTCATTAAAAATTATACATGTACAAAGGTTCAAGGATACAAACTGCTACGAGGCATGGTGGCACATCTCATGCAGCAACACTATCAACATTATTTATGTCACAACTCAAGGCCTCAATACGATCGACGAATAACTCTACGGCAGCGGAATAACGAGGTGATAGGACTCCACTCCACAAGGACACTGCTGGGACACGGCCTAGTTCGCAAAGTACGTCTCAGCCAACTCTTCGGGTACAGCTTATCCTGCATCTGGCATGACATGCCAGGTCAGTACATTGAATGTACTTACAAGCTCATAACAGCCAAGTCATCAGGAAAACAATAGCATGGCAAGAATGCAAACAATAACATGGCAAGTTAACATTAGAGCAATGGTACATCATAACTCACGTTCACCACATGATCGTGCTGCTTATCTCCGAGTCATCCTGACTCGGTAACCGGGTCATCTCATGACCAACCATCATACGGGTCGTCGCACGACCGATCAACGCGTTAGGTGTCCTCTGTTACCACCCAACCGATTCGGTCATCACATGACCAACAACTCAGCATTTTTATTATTATTATTAAACATGTTGGTGTTGACCATCGTGTGACCTAGTACGAACTGTGTCCCATGACCGAGGACGCGGCTATTCGAATAGATTGTGACTCTGCAGAGTTTGTGCACGTTACCCACACTATGGAGTTCTTCCTCCACCCAACACTCCAGAACTTGTCCCACAGGATCCTTGGAACTCGTTCCGCAAGACTGGGCTAGGACGTCTCCAACGAAACTTGCCTACCGTGTAACCTCCCTACGGTATCACCGACACACTGTCTTGGGTATCCCTGTGTCCTCCAGACACCGGCCAGCCTATTGGCAAACGGCCACCACGTGGCAAATACTGTCCCGAACGGGGACTCGCGGGTAAACAACTCTGGATGTCGATATTA
Source organism: Bromus sterilis (assembly GCA_950022295.1). Taxonomy (NCBI): domain Eukaryota; kingdom Viridiplantae; phylum Streptophyta; class Magnoliopsida; order Poales; family Poaceae; genus Bromus; species Bromus sterilis. The sequence goes on from OX465600.1 coordinate 218,034,888, forward strand.
TCACCACCTACCTGATCAGGGTAGCGTGCATGCATAACCTCCCCTCTTTGGTGATACTCGTAGAAGGCACTACAATAGCCCAAGTTAAGGCCCGCCCATACAGACAAATTTGGTTGCACGGATAAAGCTCGGTTCGGTGGCACTTGGTCAACGGTTATTATGTTCATTAGATTCCAGTGATTAGTTCTACGACAAGGAAGATACATAGAAACATGGCATGAACATGATATACCATCAAGCATGTGCAACAGCTAGCATGGCATGCTATGAACTAACTAAGCATGTCATCTAAGTATGAACATGATCATCACACGAATAATTCCGGCATAGGCATGACAAAATAAGCATGGTGATAATATGTACTAGGATGGCATGATAAAGATCAGTGGGCACGGCATGATTATACCATTTCACTTAACATGGTTGACTAACTTTATTAGCAAGCAAATTAAAGGAAAGAAAAATCCAAGTTTAATGATTCAAATCATCAAATGGCAACTCAAGATCCTCATGACCAAATTGTTTTGGCTTGCCTTGGTCAAATGGAGTGTCCTTGAACTCCTGGTCTCCTGCAAGCGCTTGATCACCTTCTGAAAAATAAAACAAGTGGCAAAGCAATATAAGTCCAAAGCACATTCCTTCTGTCCAGTGGACCTAAACAGAGAGTCAAGCTCCCAAACTTTTCCAACTTGAAGAGGAGCTCAAGAAAAAATTTAGCAAAAAGAATCAACTCATTTGGCCTTGTGGTTTGGGAGATATTCATGGTCAAAGTTTGGTCAAATATTCATTTTAAATGAATTTAAAATGAATTTCAGGAAATAACCAGAGTAGGCCATGTCGAAGGCGCATTATGAGGAGTACGCCTCTACTTGATACCGCTTCGGGCTGGCTAGGGTGGCTGACAGTGGGCCAGGCCTGTCAGGTTTAAGTGGGGGGGGGAAGAAAAAGAGTCCGGCGACTCCGGCGAGGTGGTTCGCCGTCGACGGGACCCTGACGCTGACGGGCGACTACTCTGGGGGACAGAGGAGTCTCCGGCGAACATGGACGTACCCAGAACACGTCGAACGATGGTCGGGTGGCGAGGCGAGGGTGATCTCCAGTGGCTCACGGCGGAGGAGCTCGTCGGCGCCGGGCAAACCTGCACGGATGCCAACGCGGGTGTTGCGTTAGAACCACCAGAGGGAGGGGAGTCTAGGGGAGGAAACGCGGGAGCAAGGGGAGCATCGGAGGTGGCTGGCGTCAGTGGAGTCCTCCCGGCAGAACTCCGGTGAGATCCAAGGGCAGGGGCCTCCCCGGCGGGCGCTGCTTGGCTTTGCGCTTGATTAGAGGTAGCTGGGGGTTGGTGAGATGGCTAGGAGCAACGGGGGCTTCTGAATTTATAGGGGCGACACGATTCCATTTCAGGTGCCGCCGGACAGAAGACGATTGAAGCAGTGCGCGCGTGCGGATGAGCAGGGGTGTCTCCCACGAGCTCTAGGAGGTTCTAGTGGAGGTGCAGCACGCGTGCGTGCGCTCCCCGGGGTCCTACATCAGCGGGGCGACGGGACGGGTCGTGCACGGCTGCTGCAGCGGTTCTGCATCGAGGCAAGACGGCGGCCGTCGCGGCTTTGGGGGTGGCCAGGTGTTGCGCGTGCTTGCTGGAGCTTGCAGACGCGCGGAAGACGACGCGGGCAACGCGGGAGCGTGCGTGCCACAGTGGCCACCACGCGTGCGCGTTTGATGGACATAGGCAACAACGGCGAGGCCTCCGGCGGGCGGCGCGGCTTTGGGTATGGCTAGGTGGCGTGCGGGGGTGCTCCGGCCACTACGGACATGAGGGCGCGGCTGAGGGCTCGCGGGGCGAGGCGAGCGCTCGACGGCGACAGCTCAGCCACGGCCAGAGCATGCCAATGGTCGACAATGGGCGTGCTCACCCTGTGCACGCGTGCACTGGGGGCAGCCACTGTGGCCTAAGCATGTCTATGGCATGTAGCCAGTGTCAAGAAGTGCAGGGGAGGTCCTGGGAGGCTTGCAGGTGGGCTCAAGCACTTGACAACTTCAAAAATAGTTTTCTGCATGAAACTTTGTGAATTTCTCCAGGGAGTTTGGCTAGGATTCTAGGGCTGAAACTAGGTGTGTCTGGGTTATCTAGGAAGGTGCTCGTGTGGTAAAAGTTTCAAGACAAATGGAAAAGTCTACAGGGTACTTGCTTCACAAAGTGTCTCTCTGGACAGAAATGGAAATGAATTTCTACAAAATTATTTTTGTACTAAACTTGCCCATGTTTTTGCATAGAATCATGAGGCATGACTCCATTGTTTAGCACAAAAAGTTTCAGGGCAATAGGAGGAGCAGACGTGAGGCTATCTTCAAAAAGGAGGGGAAAAAGAGTTAATTCCCTTAATGAAAAAGGAATTTCTTGGGGATAAAAATATGGCAAGGGTTTGGATGATCAAATCTTGATCATAGCCATGAGGGGAAGGGGTTCAGAGGTCACTTGGCCTAGGGAAAAAATTAGGCCCAAGTGATCAAGGCCATCTGAGCTGAAAAATTCAGGCAAATAAATTCCAAATCCAGAAAATCAGTAAATAAAATTGCAAACAAAGAAGGGTCAAAAACCAGGGTGTCACAGATCAATAAAAAGAAAAGTTGCAAAACAAGGAAAGGTTAACGTGCCAACAAGGTAGAAGGTGAAACCTTCACAAGATAAGAACCGACAAAAACACCAACATCGAAAACACAAAAGTAGATGTATATGAAATCCGTTTTAGATGAAGAAGAGCTTGTAATGAATACAAACTCAAGCTCCAACACTCACAAAGAGAAAAACCAAACAAGAAGAAATAAAGATGATGCAAAGGATGCAAAGGTTTGAGCTCTCCACGAACGATGCGGCCTAGCCTATAATCTGGTCTCCTAACTACCACCATGAGACCGGTAAACTAGAAACCTATAAAGGTCAAACATTTGTCTTGCGCATAATCCACTTGAGCTTGATGATGAAGATCATGTCCGCCTCAAGTTGGAACACCTTTCTTGGTTGCGTCGGCTCGATGAAGACTAGTAAATTGCTCCCCCATACTCTATTATGGGTGAGCCTCTTTTAGGCATATCTTCACAAGACCATTATCACCAAATGGTCGGCAAGCTCCAAGCATATGGTATCTTTGTGATGCTCCTCTTGACCTTGCACACATCAACTTGACCAATCTTTGGATAGCTCCATGAAGAACACCTTGGTCAACACGTAATATTCATCTTACAACCTTGAAGCCACCATATGATCTTCAAGTGTTGCCTATGGACGAACCTTAAAGTATAACTCAAGGAAACCATTAGTCCATAAAGATTGTGATCAATTACCAAAACCAAACATAAGGGCACATGCCCTTTCACCTAGCATACCCCAAAACCGCACCAGTCGCGTAATCTTTCATATTTGAACCTAAAAAATTGTCTCTTGCCACTCTTGACACTCTGAATTCTGATCGGTGTGTCTTAATGTCTAATGTGCTTAGTTGTTTGGAAAAATGAAAAAAATGCCACAACTTATAGGATACTATAAGCAAGAAAGGTTTAACTAAGGAACCACTAAGGAGTTGTTTTGAACAGTGTGTTAACTATGATATGAACGCTCGATTCATATACTTTCTAATCCTAATAGGTGGCATTTGCTCTTTCAAGATGAACAATTGACACTTTGAGAGAAAGCTTAATTATGATGGAAAATAATTTTATGATCTCAAGTTTGTTATGTATTTTCGAGACTATATACTTGCATCCAATGTGATTAAACCCGATGCTTGAAGGTTGTAACAGCCCAGATTTCGCAAATCTAATTTTCTTTGTTTTCGGTGTGAATTGTTTGATTGTCTGATTTGTTTGCGGTGTTTGCATCCCCAATTTATCAATCGGCGATTATCTTTCCCCCTCCTTCTCGTATCGGTTGCGAGTCCGGACCCATTTACCCAATGGCACACGACCTCGTTGCGGCACCGGGAAAGTCACCCGATCACCGTCGCGACCTCCGGCACAGGAGCAACCATAACCATCGGTACGAAAAAAAACCATTTATATTTAAATGGGTTATTTTATCGGGGGTGCTCGGCGTTCTCTTTTGGTGTTAAACGTTGTAGACGACGTGCTTACAGTGTAGCGATGCTGTGTTTCAAATTTCATGCGATTCCGACTTCGTCGGGTAGGTGAGCGTTCGGATGTGCCAGGCATAGTAGCCGGTATAAGTCCGAGGGGCGTATTTACAAAATGCCGCGCGTGCCTTTAGCTGGACCCCCGGATTCCCCGCTTATCTTTGAATTCTAGCCCACCCAAAAAACCGGACCCGAAACGGGCCATTTTGTGGCCCGAAACCACTCCCAAACACCCACCTACCATAAATGGACAAGCCCCCTTCCAAATTTGGAGCAACCCTAGCCCCAACCTCCTCTCTTTCTGCGCCCAGCCACCCCAGCGCCGCCACCAGGCAGCCAACCACCCCCAGCATCTTGATCTGGCAGCCTCGATCAGATCCGTTGGGTCCAAATCGGAAGGCTAGCATCGCGCCACGTTAGCACACCGGATCCCTCACGCCAGTGGAGCTCCTCCCCGTTCTGCCTTGCTCCCGAGCCGCCTCCGAGCCGGAGCGCCCCGCCTCCTCCACACCTCCGGCGAGTCGCTGGCCCGCGCCACCGCACCCCTGCAGGTCGTCCCTTCCCTCTCCCTCTCAGCTCCTCTCCTCCCGTCTCTCCCTCATCTCTATATCCCTCTGTCAAGGACCGGCCGCCATGGCCATGGCCTCCACGAGCTCAGAGCCGCCGCCAACCTCGTCGCGCCGCCCCCTGAGCCCGTCGGCCGCTGGATCCGCCTCGTCAGCCACCCCGCACCCGCACCGGCCACCTCGGCCTCGCCGGAGCCGCCGCACCGCGTTGCCCGGCGTCGACAGCCGCCGCCGGCCGATGCGATCCCGTTCGGGATCGGGTGCTAGCCGCCAGCGCCACCCTGGGCCGGCCCACTACCAGCGGCCCGTCACGCCCCCGAGGCCCAGAACCAGTGCGGCCCAGCTCGGTGAGCACAACGCCCCGCCCCCCTTTTTTTTTCTTTGCTGCGCTAGTGGGCTCAGCCCAACAGTATGTAGCGCCCGTGGGCATTTTTTATTAATTTGCGGTTGCCCCTGTTTAGCCCAGCACCAGTGCCTTCGGCCCGGTTGAAGTTTCAGCTATTTTCTGTTTTTTTTATTGGCAGAATGTATTATTTTCTTGTGATGCGCGTATCTTTTTAACGGTAGCTCGGATCGCGACGCTTTAATCATGAAAGTTGCTTAGTTTTTCGTGTAGTTTAATAAAATGTGACTCTTTGACATGTTTGACTTTGTTTACATGTTGTTTCCTGCTAATTACAATCGCATGCCACTGTAAATTGTTTATTTGATAACTTTTTATCCGTTGCTCCAATAAAAATGTTCTTTATATGTAACTTGACTAGAATTGCATGTAGATTTTGTTTATGCTGCTCTTGCTTGCTAATAAAAATAATAAAATATTGTTTAGGGCAAAACAGTACCAAACATTGTAACTATCGTGGGGTCCGTAATAGTTGCCATGTATAGGTTTTACCCCCACTTAAAATGACTAGATTATATAGTTTACTTTATGTTTCACCTTTGTCATGTTTGTGTGCTATGCCATGCTTGAGTGAGATGCCATGTTAACTCATCTTGTGTAGCTAAACAACTTGAACCCTTGTAAATTTGCGGTATCGTTGTTTGTGACGAGTACTCCACTTAACCTGTTAGTAACCGCTCTCGACGGTAGATGCGATGTCTCGTGTTGCCGTCTTGTTGATGCTTGCTCGTGTTTGCTTCGTAGTAATAGATGCTTGCTCGTTGATTTCTTTCCAGTGTTACCCGTCTTGTGTTCTTCCGCGGGTACCTCTCGGAGACGATGCGAGCTTGCGATCAACTACACCTTCGGAACCCGACTTATCAACAGGCAAGGACTATACATTACTTATGATCCATTCTATTTCAACCAGTGGTTTGCATGCTAGTCTTGGTTAGGTTCGATGTTTGATCCTACCACATGTTTACAACCTCTTTCAAACCGATACAGCCATGTCCCCTCCCAGCAAACCATGTACTGCTATGTTACTATTGCTCGTTGCTCAGCCCCTGTTTAGTATGCATGCTTAGGATGCTACGATGTTATCCTGTTACTCCTTGGTTTTGGGCTATCACATTATTATATTGTTGTGGTTGATATGATTATTATAATGTTGATTATATTCGACGAAGGATGGAAGGTCTACGCTATCCCGCCCCGATGCTTTGTTCCATTCGAGTCACCTAGGATCCGAGTTCCGGGTATTGTGTCTCTTGACGAGCGTGCCTTACCGCGTGTGGGATGCTATGGGGTCCCCTTTTCTTACCTACCTAGCTTCAAACATTTCTAGAGGTGGCCCAAGCTGATTTACCATTTGAAACCGTGTGCGTAACTGGTCTGCAGCCAGCAGATTTAAAAACAACCCGGGCCAGCGGAGACATGGTTTCCCTGTTGGTCCACACTGGTGAGCTAGGGAAGTCCCGTGTTATATAGTTGAGGCTAACCCCGACCTTGGCCATATGGAAGAGTCCGATCCGAGGCCGTGGCCAGCTTTTGGATTGGGTGTCGACTCCCCGGGGGCCACCCGGATTAGTGCGTTGATAGTTAGGGGGACCTGTCGTTCGGATCTCTCGGAACTAAATCATAAAATGGCTGCCTGTGATGGGTAGAAACTGAGAGAGATGGGCGTGCGTGCGGAGACTTGTAATGGGCAGTTGGTACACCCCTGCAGGTATAAATCTTTTCGAGAAGCCGTGTCCACGGTTATGGACGACTTGAGACCTACTCCTTGTTCATAGACAACAACAACTGAGATAATCTTAATATAATTTGATCAACGTGTGTGTGCCTTGACTGCTTATTCTTCGTCGGGATGCGAAGAGGAGGACAAGGATAGGATAGGTGTTATGTTTGCGTAAGTAGCTGATAGCAAGACTTGTTTGAGGCGATTCCTCATTGAATGCTTGGCTCCTTATCTTACTCTCTAGATCGTTAGCCACTTCATAAATGCTAGTGCGACAGCAACCTCACCACTTACCCCGTCCTTACCGTAAACTACTAGTTGTCCTAGAATGAAGAGTTATGAAGTTCTTGCTGGGTCAGATGACCACTACAGTTGGATGCTGAGTACCTCTGTACTCATGATACTACCCCAAACTCTTTTAAGGGTTCTTGATCGACAACAGGTATGGTGATCGACGTTTCACGTGGAGACTCGACGACGACTAGTTAGACGGATCCCGGCGGAGGGCCTGGACCCGTGTGGTTGTGGGGATCGATGTTTTTCTCTTTGCCAGTAGGCATTTGATTGTAGTCTGTACTCAGACATATACCTTTCGCTGATGTATTGTATTTAAGGCAGTTGTATCCCGATTGTATGAGATGTTGTATCCTTGTATATGTAATGTTGTGATATCATGTTGGAAATCCAGGGCATATGGCTTCGTCATATGTCGCGGTGGGACCGATATGTGCTTCGTCCCCGGATCTGGATGGAAACATCTAGATCTGGAACAGTACCGCATATCGGGCCTTACAAATTGGTATCAGAGCCTTACCGACCGTAGGATCCCTTTTTTGGCCGAAGTCGAGTCTAGAAAAAAACTATTTTGTAGTTACTAAGTTAGTTGTCGGAGAGTAGGAATATTTTTACTTCTTACCCTTGCTCTGGTCAGGACAAGTGCCGTAAGTGTTTTACTCTCGCCTTACCCCCTTCAAAACTCTAGGATATCGAGTGTGTGGAGTATCGGAACCGTTACAATGCCTTGCTTGCAGCGTATTGTCTCGATTCCGATCTCAGGTTTGGGAAATCCTGTAGTACCTTTAGCTTCTCCAACTCGAGATAACATCTTGGTCGTCTATTGACTTCCGTTCTCTTGCCCAGTATCCTCACGATTTCAGTGAGAGTACTTCCCTTGATCGTCACTTTGAAGTGTCGTTCTTCCTCTTGATCTCCGATGGTTTCGTGTTTCGACGTCGCCATCTCCCTACTGAAAGTTTTCTCGACGGAGTTCGTCGTTCGACATGGAGCAGAGTCCCTTGTTGGTGGTGTTGAAGATCGTCGACTCTCTTCTTTTCCCCTTCCCCTCTCCCCCGGATCGTCCTGGATCTCGGGATGAGATCCCTTGTTGGTGGTGTTGTATTGTAACAACCCATATTTCACAAAAATTAAAAATTTTGTTTTCGGTGTGAATTGTTTGATTGTCTGATTTGTTTGCGGTGTTTGCATCCCCGATCTATCGATCGGCGATTATATTTCCCCCTCCTTCTCGTATCGGTTGCGAGTCTGGACCCCTTTCCCCAATGGCACACGACCTCGTTGCGGCACCGGGAAAGTCACCCGATCACCGTCGCGACCTCCAGCACCGGACCAACCATAACCATCGGTACGAAAAAAAACCCCATTTATATTTAAATGGGTTATTTTATCGGGGGTTCTCGACATTCCCTTTTGGTGTTAACGTTGTAGACGACGAGCTTACAGTGTGGCGATGATGTGTTTCAAATTTCGTGCGATTCCGACTTCGTCGGGTAGGTGAACGTTCGGACGTGCCAAGCATAGTAGCCGGTATAAGTCCGAGGGGCGTATTTACAAAATGTCGCGCGTGCCTGTAGCTGGACCCCCGGATTCCCCGCTTATCTTTGGATTCTAGCCCACCGAAAAAACGGATCCGAAACGGGCCATTTTGTGGCCCGAAACCACTCACAAACACCCACCTACCATAAATGGACAAGCCCCCTTCCAAATTTGGAGCAACCCTAGCCCCAGCCTCCTCTCTTTCTGCGCCCAGCCACCCCAGCGCCGCCACCAGGCAGCCAACCACCCCCACCATCCTGATCTGGCAGCCTCGATCAGATCCGTTGGATCCAGATCGGAAGGCTAGCATCGCGCCATGTCAGCACACCGGATCCCTCACGCCCGTGGAGCTTCTCCCCGTTCTGCCTTGCTCCCGAGCCGCCTCCACGCCGGAGCGCCTTGCCGCCTCCACACCTCCGACGAGTCGCTGGCCCGCGCCACCGCACCCCTGCAGGTCGTCCCTTCCCTCTGCCTCTCACCTCCTCTCCTCCTGTCTCTCCCTCATCTCTATATCCCTCTGTCCAGGACCGGCCGCCATGGCCATGGCTTCCATGAACTCGGAGCCGCCGCCAACCTCGTCGCGCCGCCCCCCTGAGCCCGCCGGCCGCTGGATCCGCCTCGTCGGCCTCCCCGCGCCCGCTCCGGCCACCTCGGCCTCGCTGGAGCCGCCGCACCGCGTTGCCCGGCGTCGACAGCCGCCGCCGGGTTATGCGATCCCGTTCGGGATCGGGTGTTAGCCGCCAGCGCCACCCTGGGCCGGCCCACCCCCGGCGGCCCGTCACGCCCCCGAGGCCCAGAACCAATGCGGCCTAGCTCGGTGAGCACAGCGCCCCGGCCCCCTTTTTTTCTTTGTTGCGCTAGTGGGCTCGGCCCAACAGTATGTAGCGCCCGTGGGCGTTTTTATTAATTTGCGCTTGCCCCTGTTTAGCCCAGTATCAGTGCCTTCAGCCCGGTAGAAGTTTTAGCTATTTTCTGTTTTTTTTATTGGCAGATTGTATTATTTTCTTGTGATGCGCGTATCTTTTTAACGGTAGCTCGGATCGCGACGCTTTAAACATGAAAGTTGCTTAGTTTTTCGTGTAGTTTAATAAAATATGACTTTGTCATGTTTGACTTTGTTTACATGTTGTTTCCTGCTAATTACAATCGCATGCCACTGTGAATTGTTTATTTGATAACTTTTTATCCGTTGCTCCAATAAAAATGTTCTTTATATGTAACTTGACTAGAAATAATAAAATATTGTTTAGGGCAAAACAGTACCAAACATTATAATTATCGTGGGGTCCGTAATAGTTGCCATGTATAGGTTTTACCACCACTTAAAATGACGAGATTATATAGTTTACTTTATGCTTCACCTTGTCATGTTTGTGTGCTATGCCATGCTTGAGTGAGATGCCATGTTAACTCATCTTGTGTAGCTAAACAACTTAAACCCTTGTAAATGTGCCGTATCGTTGTGTGTGACGAGTACTCCACTTAACCTGTTAGTAACCGCTCTCGACGGTAGGTGCGATATCTCGTGTTGTCGTCTTGTTGATGCTTGCTCGTGTTTTTGCTTCGTAGTAATAGATGCTTGCTCGTTGATTGCTTTCCAGTGTTTACCTTCTTGTGTGCTTCCGCGGGTACCTCTCGGAGACGATGCGATCTTGCGATCAACTACAACTTCGGAACCCGACTTATCAATAGGCAAAGACTATACTTTACTTATGATCCATTCTATTTCAACCAGCGGTTTGCATGCTAGTCTAGGTTAGGTTCGATGTTTGATCCTACCACATGTTTACAACCTCTTTCAAACCGATATAGCCATGTCCCCTCCCAGCAAACCATGTACTGCTATTTTACTATTTCTCGTGGCTCAGCCCCTGCTTAGTATGCATGCTTAGGATGCTACGCTGTTATCCTGTTACTCCTTGGTTTTGGCCTATCACATTATTATATTGTTGTGGTTGATATGATTATTATAATGTTGATTATATTCGACGAAGGATGGAAGGTCTAGGCTATCCCCCCCCCCCCGACGATTTGTTCCATTCGAGTCACCTAGGACCCGATTTAAAACCAACCCGGGCCAGCGGAGACATGGTTTCCCTGTTGGTCCACACTGGTGAGCTAGGGAAGTCTCGCGTTATATAGGTGAGGCTAACCCCGACCTTGGCCATACGGAAGAGTCTGATCCGAGAGCGTGGCCGGCTTTTGGATTGGGTGTCGACTCCCCGGGAGCCACCCGGATTAGTGTGTTGTTAGTTAGAGGGACCTGTCGTTTCGGATCTCTCGGAACTAAATCATAAAAAGGCTGCCTGTGATGGGTAGAAACTGAGAGAGATGGGAGTGCATGCCGAGCCTTGTGATGGGCAGTTGGTACACCCCTGCAGGTTTAAATCTTTTCGAGAAGCCGTGCCCACGGTTATGGACGACTTGAGACCTACTCCTTGTTCATAGACAACAACAACTGAGATAATCTTAATATAACTTGATCAACGTGTGTGTTCCTTGACTGCTTCTTCTTCGTCGGGATGCGAAGAGGAGGACAAGGATAGGATAGGTGTTATGTTTGCGTAAGTAGATGATAGCAAGGCTCCTTATCTTACTCTCTAGATCATGAGCCACTTCATAAATGCTAGTGCGGCAACAACCTCACCACTTACCCCATCCTTACCGTAAACTACTAGTTGTCCTAGAATGACGAGTGATGAAGTCCTTGCTGGGTCAGATGACCACTACAGTTGGATGCTGAGTACCTCTGTACTCATGATACTACCCCCAAACTCTTTTCAGGGTTCTTGATCGACAACAGGTATGGTGATCAACGTTTCACGTGGAGACTCGACGACGACTAGTTAGGCGGATCCCGGTGGAGGGCCTGGACTCGTGTGGTTGTGGCGCTCGATGTTTTTCTCTTTGCCAGTAGGCATTTGATTGTAGTCTGCACTCAGACATATACCTTTCGCTGATGTATTGTATTTAAGGCAGTTGTATGCCGATTGTATGAGATGTTGTATCCTTGTATCTGTAATGTTGTGATATCATGTTCGAAATCCGGGGCATATGGCTTCGTCATATGTCGCGGTGGGACCGATATGTGCTTCATCCCCGGATCTGGATGGAAACATCTAGATCTGGAACAGTACCACATATCGGGCCTTACAACTTGGTATCAGAGCCTTACCGACTGTATGATCCCTTTTCTGGCCGAAGTCGAGTCTAGACACAAACTATTTTGTAGTTACTAAGTTAGTTGTCGGAGAGTAGGAATCTTTTTACTTCTTACCCTTGCTCTGGTGAGGACAAGTGCCGTAAGTGTTTTACTCTCGCCTTACCCCCTTCAAAACTCTAGGATCTCGAGTGTGTGGAGTATCGGAACCATTACAATGCCTTGCTTGCAGCGTATTGTCTCGATTCCGATCTCAGGTTTGGGAAATCCTGTAGTACCTTTAGCTTCTCCAACTCGAGATAACATCTTGGTCGTCTATTCAGTTCCGTTCTCTTGCCCAGTATCCTCACGATTTCAGTGAGAGTACTTCCCTTGATCGTCGCTTTGTAGTGTCGTTCTTCCTCTTGATCTCCGATGGTTTCATGTTTCCACGTCGCCATCTCCCTTCTGAAAGTTTTCTCGACGGATTTCGTCGTTCGACATGGAGCAGAGTCCCTTGTTGGTGGTGTTGAAGATCATCGACTCTCTTCTTTTCCCCTTACCCTCTCCCCCGGATCGTCCTGGATCTCAGGATGAGATCCCTTGTTGGTGGTGTTGTATTGTAACGGCCCAGATTTCGCAAAAATTAAAAATTTTGTTTTCGGTGTGAATTGTTTGATTGTCTGATTAGTTTGTGGTGTTTGCATCCCCGATTTATCAATCGGCGATTATATTTCCCCCTCCTTCTCGTATCGGTTGCGAGTCGACCCCTTTCCCCAAAGGCACACGATCTCGTTGCGGCACCGGGAAAGTCACCCGATCAACGTCGCGACCTCCGGCACAGGAGCAACCATAACCATCGGTACGAAAAAAACCCCATTTATATTTAAATGGGTTTTTTTATCAGGGGTGCTTGACGTTCTCTTTTGGTGTTAAACGTTGTAGACGACGTGCTTACAGTGTGGCGATGTTTTGTTTCAAATTTCGTGCGATTCCGACTTCGTCGGGTAGGTGAATGTTCGGACGTGCCAGGCATAGTAGCCGGTATAAGTCCGAGGGGCGTATTTACAAAATGCCGCACGTGCCTTTAGCTGGACCCCCGGATTCTCCGCTTATCTTTGGATTCTAGCCCACCCAAAAAATCGGACCCGAAACAGGCCATTTTGTGGCCCGAAACCACTCCCAAACACCCACCTACCATAAATGGACAAGACCCCTTCCAAATTTGGAGCAACCCTAGCCCCATCCTCCTCTCGTTCTGCGCCCAGCCACCCCAGCGCCACCACCAGGCAGCCAACCACCCCCACCATCCTGATCTGGCAGCCTCGATCAGATCCGTTGGATCCAGATCGGAAGGCAAGCATCGCGCCACGTCAGCACACCGGATCCCTCACGCCCGTGGAGCTCCTCCCCGTTCTGCCTTGCTCCCGAGCCGCCTCCACGCCGGAGCGCCCCGCCGCCTCCACACCTCCGGCGAGTCGCTGGCCCGCGCCACCGCACCCCTGCAGGTTGTTCCTTCCCTCTGCCTCTCGCCTCCTCTCCTCCCGTCTCTCCATCATCTCTATATCCCTCTGTCCAGGACCAGCCGCCATGGCCATGTCCTCCATGAACTCGGAGCCGCCGCCAACCTCGTCGCGTCGCCCTCCTGAGCCCGCCGGTCGCTGGATCCACCTCGTCGGCCTCCCCGCGCCCGCTCCGGCCACCTCGGCCTCGCTGGAGCCGTCGCACTGCGTTGCCCGACGTCGATAGCCGCCGCCGGCCGATGCGATCCCGTTCGGGATCGGGTGCTAGCCGCCAGCGCCACCTTGGGCCGGCCCACCCCCAGCGGCCCGTCACGCCCCCGAGGCCCAGAACCAGTGCGGCCCAGCTCGTTGAGCACAGCGCCCAGCCACCCCTTTTTTTTCTTTGCTGCGCTAGTGGGCTCGGCCCAACAGTATGTAGCGCCCGTGGGCGTTTTTATTAATTTGCGCTTGCCCCTGTTTAGCCCAGCACCAGTGCCTTCGGCCCGGTAGAAGTTTTAGCTATTTTTTGTTTTTTTATTGGCAGATTGTATTATTTTCTTGTGATGCGCGTATCTTTTTAACGGTAGCTCGGATCGCGACGCTTTAAACATGAAAGTTGCTTAGTTTTTTGTGTAGTTTAATAAAATGTGACTCTTTGCCATGTTTGACTTTGTTTACATGTTGTTTCCTGATAATTACAATCACATGCCACTTTAAATTGTTTATTTGATAACTTTTTATCCGTTGCTCCAATAAAAATGTTTTTATATGTAACTTGACTAGAATTGCATGTAGATTGTGTTTATGCTGCTCTTGCTAGCTAATAAAAATAATAAAATATTTTTTAGGGCAAAACAGTACCAAACATTATAATTATCGTGGGGTCCGTAATAGTTGCCATGTATAGGTTTTACCCCCACTTAAAATGTCTAGATTATATAGTTTACTTTATGCTTCACCTTTGTCATGTTTGTGTGCTATGCCATGCTTGAGTGAGATGCCATGTTAACTCATCTTGTGTAGCTAAACAACTTAAACCCTTGTAAATGTGCGGTATCGTTGTGTGTGACGAGTACTCCACTTAACCTATTAGTAACCGCTCTCGACGGTAGGTGTGATGTCTCGTGTTGTCGTCTTGTTGATGCTTGCTCGTGTTTTTGCTTCGTAGTAATAGATGCTTGCTCGTTGATTGCTTTCCAGTGTTTACCGTCTTGTGTGCTTCCGCGGGTACCTCTCGGAGACGATGCGAGCTTGCAATCAACTACACCTTCGGAACCCGACTTATCAACAGGAAAAGGACTATACATTACTTATGATCCATTCTATTTAAACCAGTGGTTTGCATGCTAGTCTAGGTTAGGTTCGATGTTTGATCCTACCACATGTTTACAGCCTCTTTCCCTGTTGGTCCACACTAGTGAGCTAGGGAAGTCCCGTGTTATATAGGTGAGGCTAACCCCGACCTTGGCCATACGGAAGAGTCCGATCCAAGAGCGTGGACGGCTTTTGGATTGGGTGTCGACTCCCCGGGGGCCACCCAGATTAGTGCCTTATTAGTTAGAGGGACCTGTCGTTTCGGATCTCTCGGAACTAAATCATAAAATGGCTTCCTGTGATGGGTAGAAACTGAGAGAGATGGGCGTGCGTGCGGAGCCTTGTAATGGGAAGTTGGTACACCCCTGCAGGGTTAAATCTTTTTGAGAAGCCGTGTCCACGGTTATGGACGACTTGAGACCTACTCCTTGTTCATATACAACAACAACTGAGATAATCTTAATATAACTTGATCAACGTGTGTGTGCCTTGACTGCTTCTTCTTCGTCGGGATGTGAAGATGAGGACAAGGATAGGATAGGTGTTATGTTTGCGTAAGTAGCTGATAGCAAGACTTGTTGGAGGCGATTCCTCATCGAATGCTTGGCTCCTTATCTTACTCTCTAGATCGTTAGCCACTTCATAAATGCTAGTGCGGCAGCAACCTCACCACTTACCCCATCCTTACGGTAAACTACTAGTTGTCCTAGAATGACGAGTGATGAAGTCCTTGCTGGGTCAGATGACCACTACAGTTGGATGCTGGGTACCTCTGTACTCATGATACTACCCCCAAACTCTTTTCAGGGTTCTTGATCGACAACAGGCATGGTGATCGACGTTTCACGTGGAGACTCGACGACGACTAGTTAGGCGGATCCCGGCGGAGGGCCTGGACCCGTGTGGTTGTGGCACTCGATGTTTTTCTCTTTGCCAGTAGGCATTTGATTGTAGTCTGTACTCAGACATATACCTTTCGCTGATGTATTGTATTTAAGGCAGTTGTATGCCGATTGTATGAGATGTTGTATCCTTGTATCTGTAATGTTGTGATATCATGTTGGAAATCCGGGGCATATGGCTTCGTCATATGTCGCGGTGGGACCGATATGTGCTTCGTCCCCGGATCTGGATGGAAACATCTAGATCTGGAACAGTACCACATATCGGGCCTTACACCTTGGTATCAGAGCCTTACCGACCGTATGATCCCTTTTCTGGCCGAAGTCGAGTCTAGACAAAAACTATTTTGTAGTTACTAAGTTAGTTGTCGGAGAGTAGGAATCTTTTTACTTCTTACCCTTGCTCTGGTGAGGACAAGTGTCGTAAGTGTTTTACTCTCGCCTTACCCCCTTCAAAACTCTAGGATCTCGAGTGTGTGGAGTATCGGAACCATTACAATGCCTTGCTTGCAGCGTATTGTCTCGATTCCGATCTCAGGTTTGGGAAATCCTGTAGTACCTTTAGCTTCTCCAACTCGAGATAACATCTTGGTCGTCTATCCAGTTCCGTTCTCTTGGCCAGTATCCTCACGATTTCAGTGAGAGTACTTCCCTTGATCGTCGCTTTGTAGTGTCGTTCTTCCTCTTGATCTCCGATGGTTTCGTGTTTCGACGTCGCCATCTCCCTGCTGAAAGTTTTCTCGACGGATTTCGTCGTTCGACATGGAGCAGAGTCCATTGTTGGTGGTGTTGAAGATTGCCGACTCTCTTATTTTCCCCTTCCCCTCTCCCCCGGATCGTCCTGGATCTCGGGACGAGATCCCTTGTTGGTGGTGTTGTATTGTAACAGCCCAGATTTCGCAAAAATTAAAATTTTTGTTTTCGGTGTGAATTGTCCGATTGTCTGAATTTTTTGCGGTGTTTGCATCCCCGATTTATCAATCGGCAATTATATTTCCCCCTCCTTCTCGTATCGGTTGCGAGTCGACCCCTTTCCCAATGGCACACGACCTCGTTGCGGCACCGGGAAAGTCACCCGATCACCGTCGCGACCTCCGGCACAGGACCAACCATAACCATCGGTACGAAAAAAACCCCATTTATATTTAAATGGGTTATTTTATCAAAGGTGCTCGACGTTCTCTTTTGGTGTTAAACGTTGTAGACGACGAGCTTACAGTGTGGCGATGTTGTGTTTCAAATTTCGTGCGATTACGACTTCGTCGGGTAGGTGAACGTTCGGACGTGCCAGGCATAGTAGCCGGTATAAGTCCAAGGGGCGTATTTACAAAATGCCGCGCGTGCCTTTAGCTAGACCCCCGGATTCCCCGCTTATCTTTGGATTCTAGCCCACCCGAAAAACCGGACCCGAAACGGGCCATTTTGTGGCCCGAAACCACTCCCAAACACCCACCTACCATAAATGGACAAGCCCCCTTCCAAATTTGGAGCAACCCTAGCCCCAGCCTCCTCTCTTTCTGCGCCCAGCCACCCTAGCGCCGCCACCAGGCAGCCAACCAACCCCATCATCCTGATCTAGCAGCCTCGATCAGATCCGTTGGATCCAGATCGGAAGGCAAGCATCGCGCCACGTCAGCACATCGGATCCCTCACGCCCGTGGAGCTCCTCCCCGTTCTGCCTTGCTCCCGAGCCGCCTCCACACCGGAGCGCCCCGCCGCCTCCACACCTCCGGCGAGTCGCTGGCCCGCGCCACCGCACCCCTGCAGGTCGTCCCTTCCCTCTCCCTCTCCCTCTCGCCTCATCTCCTCCCGTCTCTCCCTCATCTCTATATCCCTCTGTCCAGGACCGGCCGCCATGGCCATGGCCTCAACGAGCTCGGAGCCGCCGCAAACCTCGTCGCGCCGCCCCTGAGCCCGCCGGTCGCTCGATCCGCCTCGTCGGCCTCCCCGCGCCCGCTCCGGCCACCTCGGCCTCGCCGGAGCCGCCGCACCGTGTTGCCCGACGTCGACAGCCGCCGCCAGCCGATGCGATCCCGTTCGGGGTCGGGTGCTAGCCGCCAGCGCCACCCTGGGCCGGCCCACCCCTAGCGGCCCGTCACGCCCCCGAGGCCCAGAACCAGTGCGGCCCAGCTCGGTGAGCACAGCGCCCCGCCCCCTTTTTTTTTCTTTGCTGCGCTAGTGGGCTCGGCCCAACAGTATGTAGCGCCTGTGGGCGTTTTTTATTAATTTTCTCTTGCCCCTGTTTAGCCCAGCACCAGTGCCTTCGTCCCGGTAGAAGTTTTAGCTATTTTCTGCTTTTTTTATTGGCAGATTGTATTATTTTCTTGTGATGCGCGTATCTTTTTAACTGTAGCTCGGATCGCGACGCTTTAAACATGAAAGTTTCTTAGTTTTTCGTGTAGTTTAATAAAATGTGACTCCTTGCCATGTTTGACTTTGTTTACATGTTGTTTCCGGCTAATTACAATTGCATGCCACTATAAATTGTTTATTTGATAACTTTTTATCCGTTGCTCCAATAAAAATGTTCTTTATATGTAACTTGACTAGAATTGCATGTAGATTGTGTTTATGCTACTCTTGCTTGCTAATAAAAATAATAAAATATTGTTTAGGGAAAAACAATACCAAACATTATAATTATCGTGGGGTCCGTAATAGTTGCCATGTATAGGTTTTAGCCCCACTTAAAATGACTAGATTATATAGTTTACTTTTTGCTTCACCTTTGTCATGTTTGTGTGTTATGCCATGCTTGAGTGAGATGCCATGTTAACTCATCTTGTGTAGCTAAACAACTTGAACCCTTGTAAATGTGAGGTATCTTTGTGTGTGACGAGTACTCCACTTAACCTGTTAGTAACCGCTCTCGACGGTAGGTGCGATGTCTCGTGTTGCCGTCTTGTTGATGCTTGCTCGTGTTTTTGCTTCGTAGTAATAGATGCTTGCTCGTTGATTGCTTTCCAGTGTTTACCGTCTTGTGTGCTTCCGCGGGTACCTCTCGGAGACGATGCGAGCTTGCGGTCAACTACACCTTCGGAACCTGACTTATCAACATGCAAGGACTATACATTACTTTTGATCCATTCTATTTCAACCAGCGGTTTGCATGCTAGTCTAGGTTAGGTTCGATGTTTGATCCTACCACATGTTTACAACCTCTTTCAAACCGATACAGCCATGTCCCCTCCCAGCAAACCATGTACTGCTATGTTACTATTGCTCGTTGCTCAGCCCCTGCTTAGTATGCATGCTTAGGATGCTACGATGTTATCCTGTTACTCCTTGGTTTTGGGCTATCACATTATTATATTGTTGTGGTTGATATGATTATTATAATGTTGATTATATTCGACGAAGGATGGAAGGTCTAGGCTATCCCGCCCCGACGCTTTGTTCCATTCGAGTCACCTAGGACCCGAGTTCCGGGTATTGTGTCTCTTGACGAGCGTGCCTAACCGCGTGTGGGATGCTATGGGGTCCCCTTTTCTAACCTACCTAGCTTCAAACATTTCTAGAGGTGGCCCAAGCTGATTTACCATTTGAAACCGTGTGCGTAACTGGTATGCAACTAGCGGATTTAAAAACAACCCGGGCCAGCGGAGACATGGTTTCCCTGTTGGTCCACACTAGTGAGCTAGGGAAGTCCCGTGTTATATAGGTGAGGCTAACCCCGACCTTGGCCATACGGAAGAGTCCGATCCAAGAGCGTGGACGGCTTTTGGATTGGGTGTCGACTCCCCGGGGGCCACCCAGATTAGTGCGTTATTAGTTAGAGGGACCTGTCGTTTCGGATCTCTCGGAACTAAATCATAAAATGGCTTCCTGTGATGGGTAGAAACTGAGAGAGATGGGCGGAGCCTTGTAATGGGAAGTTGGTACACCCCTGCAGGGTTAAATCTTTTTGAGAAGCCGTGTCCACGGTTATGGACGACTTGAGACCTACTCCTTGTTCATATACAACAACAACTGAGATAATCTTAATATAA
Organism: Bromus sterilis; assembly: GCA_950022295.1. Classification (NCBI taxonomy): domain Eukaryota; kingdom Viridiplantae; phylum Streptophyta; class Magnoliopsida; order Poales; family Poaceae; genus Bromus; species Bromus sterilis. The sequence goes on from OX465600.1 coordinate 218,054,383, forward strand.
CTTGATCAACGTGTGTGTGCCTTGACTGCTTCTTCTTCGTCGGGATGCGAAGATGAGGACAAGGATAGGATAGGTGTTATGTTTGCGTAAGTAGCTGATAGCAAGACTTGTTGGAGGCGATTCCTCATCGAATGCTTGGCTCCTTATCTTACTCTCTAGATCGTTAGCCACTTCATAAATGCTAGTGCGGAAGCAACCTCACCACTTACCCCATCCTTACCGTAAACTACTAGTTGTCCTAGAATGACGAGTGATGAGGTCCTTGCTGGGTCAGATGACCACTACAGTTGGATGCTGAGTACCTCTGTACTCATGGTACTACCCCCAAACTCTTTTCAGGGTTCTTGATCGACAACAGGTATGGTGATCGACGTTTCACGTGGAGACTCGACGACGACTAGTTAGGCGGATCCCGGCGGAGGACCTGGACCCGTGTGGTTGTGGGGATCGATGTTTTTCTCTTTGCCAGTAGGCATTTGATTGTAGTCTGTACTCAGACATATACCTTTCGCTGATGTATTGTATTTAAGGCAGTTGTATGCCGATTGTATGAGATGTTGTATCCTTGTATCTATAATGTTGTGATATCATGTTGGAAATCCGGGGCATATGGCTTCGTCATATGTCGCGGTGGGACCGATATGTGCTTCGTCCCCGGATCTGGATGGAAACATCTAGATCTGGAACAGTACCGCATATCGGGGCTTACAAATGTATTTTGGATCTAGTTCACAGATTTGAGGCGTTAAGAAATATGACATCATACCAATTTTTTTGCATCGAGTGTTTGAGGAAATGATGTTTTTATTTAGTCTTTCACGCAATCAAGATCAAACAAATACATTAATGTTTATCTGAATGAATTAAAGTTAACGGACATTGCTACCTCATTCATAACTAGAGTCAGTAGCATGTTCACCTAAATGGTAGCATTTTTTTCTTATACGTATCTTGAACCATATTAATTACACTAATTAAATTTCGTATATCACTTCCCCATATGTCACTAATCATATTAATACCTTTTCGTATATCACTAATTGATGAACTTATCGTATATAATGGGTATCTAATCTCTTTCTCTATATATATACTCCCTCCAATCCATATTAAGTATCACTCATCTAGTACAAAGTTTATATTAGCTTAGTATAAAATGAGCGAAACTTATTATGGATCGGAGGGAGTATTTAAGAAGAACCTAAGGTATTTCGTCAACAATTTTTTTCAACGTTTCTTCGTTCAACAATTTTTTCAACGTTTCTTCGTTCAAACGTAGGTTCCATTCTTCACATGATATTTATATTCTGTTGCAACGTTGAGCATTGTCCTAGTAAAATCTTCTAATATACTAAAGCCCCTAGGGGTAAAAGTCCTGAGAATCAATTGCATCTCTAGCCGGCTAATTTTGATCCGGTCATCCGCTCGTGGTGGGCCCTTTGTCCATTCGCTCGGGTGCATAGCACATAAAAAAATGCAATCCCAAGAAGGATAATTGAAAGCAGAGTTAGCAATAATCTCTCACACACTTTAAGCGGAAACACAGTCTTCTCCATGACGGGCTCCCACGTCGTGAGCTATGCCATCGTCCTTCACGACGTCCAACCCCAAAGGACACACGCGCTCCATGTCGCCCCGACGAACGTGAGCCCTGGCTGCACGACACAAGTCCAGAGCACCATGGTGGTGGCGTAGAGCTCCGGTAGCTTCATCCTTCATCATGCGCGGCTGCGCCATCACGTCCACTATCACCGGAAGCTTTATCGCCGGTCTCCTTGAGGCCCATCGCCACCGCCTGCACCCCCATCAATAAACGCACCCACGAGTGCACGCACGCAGGAAGACATGCATGTGGACGCAGGTACGACACCCCACCAAGAACTCCACGGAGGGATTCGCCTCGCCCTTCGCTCAATGCAGAAGAACGATGACGACGCCGAAAGACGCCAGCTCGAGCAAGAGGCGCGCTCTCTCTATATAACGCCGCTCGCCGCATGCCCGCGTCCTTCCTTAGTTAAACTACTTCGTGTCAATTCAGTTGTCATAATATACCGCGAGTTAGCTTAGGAAGGGGAAAGCTTCAGTGTCAGTTTCTCAAAACTCCCTTTCTTGTGGTGTTTTCCAACTTGCCTTTGTTTCCTGATGCTAACTATTTTTTATCTAGCTTATAAGGCATGAGAAAAAAACAAGGAACCAGAGTCTGCAAGTTGAATAATGGTTGACTTCTTTATATGTAAATGTGGATATTGGTAAGTTGTTTCCCTCGTGTATGCAGAGCTTTCAGGATGATAATGCTCAGCAGACTATCAATACGTCAACTTTAGATATTTTTGGTATTTTTAGGGACATTAGTACTATATAATTATTTAATTCTAACAGATCCTCATATTGACACATTGCTTGTTTTTTTGGTGTTTCGTCTGACAATTATCTACTGAAATAAAAGTGACCTCATTCCCATGAATCTGGATGAGCTAGATACTCCTTTTTTTCTCGGATTTTTGGGTTTAAGATTAGTGGGTTCCCTATAATAATACACCATATCATTCTCTAGTAGAAGAGGAAAGGGAACCTGTCTAGGCCAAAAGCCCCTTCAGCATAAGAACCGAAGAAAAACTCCTTAATCTCCTGTTCAATGAATACCCTATCCAGCATCTCATTCTCTTTCCTATTGGACATATCTACTAAGGACCAAAAATCATCTGCTAATTGTATTGTGATTTGATCTTCTTTTCGCCAAAATATTTTTATAATAACTCACAGCTACCTCAAGCATACCATGCCATAAGCCCCTTCTAGAGAGGTAACATCAACTGTCTTTAGATTTTCTCTTTCAGCGGCTCTTCGCAACCTATTTGTACTCTTTGAAACAAAGAGAAAGTTGTCCATCATACCTCAGGGATTAGACTCAGTTCTAGCGTTTTCTTGTTTCTATAAAAAAATTGGGCAGCAGTAGCCTGTTAATTTAAAAGCTTGGCACCAACTTGCTACCATGGAGCATGGACTCATTGGTATATCTTTTGGGTGGTATATTCAAGCAATGTCCTAACTAGAGAAGACATGGTCGATACACATAGTAGTAACTGATGTAGAGGAGATGTTTACCCTGTAAATCTTGCTTTACTCTAATCCAGCAAACTAAAAGTTCTCAATTTACTGAATGTAGAATTGTAAATGTTGCTTCCTTTGTACTAAGATAAAATGTGCTGAAACTGGATGCATACGCATTGCGCCTAAAATGAGGTAAATGATCAACTTCACTTCAGGGCACAATGCAGACCTCGTATTGCAGTCAGACTCTATGGTTCAAAGCTTTAGATTTTTATTTGCTTACAAATTTTCTTTTGCTTGAACTAGAATAATTCGGGAGAGAGAAGTGGTGTAAGCTTATGGGTTATTGAGCTTGTTGGCTCAGTGGTGAGATATACTGTGTTTTAGTGATGCACACAAATGGAAGAGCCGATAGCCCGCTTGTCATTATCTCTTGGTTTACAATTCTTCAGACTATAATCATATAAGATAAAATTGTTTAGTTACTTAGCAAACTTTGAGATGAAAAGATAATTTTAAGCATGTATGACTTTTACTATAGAGCAGTTGTTTGCGGAAATGCCAAACAGTCATGCAACAGTAATTTTTCCTCTACATGCAGCCGTAATTAATGGTTAGTCTTATCTTATCTTACTTCATGGAGCCCTCAGCCTCGCCCAGTAACCCTTGAATGGAAGGATTAATTAGGGTGAGAAAGAAATAGTGGATAAAAAAGGTTTTGATCCGTATGTAGTGAGACATCCAAGTTATAATTGACTAATATCTAACCGCGATGAGTGGCCTAATAAATCCATGCAGATGAAGTAACATATTGTCTCTATCAAATTTCAAAAACAAAATAATTTTTGTGTGAAAAATCTTAGCTACACCAGCGGCGCGGGAAAGCGCGTCTAACTCTTCTAGTGAGAAAGAGAAGATGTATTTTCTACAGTAATAAAAAAGGAGAAAAAACGACATCGGCTGTGGATCTTGTATGGACGATGCCGCGCACCTTCGAGATGTTCGATGTGATCCAAGTATCCAACAACTCAACTCCCTGCCCCCATCCTTCTCAATTCTCAAGAAAAGAGAGAGAGGAAACTCCTCTCTGCCCCTCTCAACCTCGTGCACGCCGTCCGTCAGCGCAGACGCACAGCGAAGCCGGCTTCTCACGAGCTCTTCCTCCTCACATCCATGGCGGGTCAGTGATTCGTCTCCTCCTCCTCCTCCTCCTCCTTCCACCCCGCAGTACGTACACCACCTACTCTAGTTGATCCGCCCGATCGAATTGAACCGTATCCCGTATCTGAATCCGTAGCCGCTGTGCTGTGGCCGTAAGCACCGGCGGGTTTGCGAAGGGCAACAGCGTAGAGCTATGGAATCCATAGCTGTGGAGAGGATTGCCGTCCGTTGTCCCGCCTTGTGTGGGGTAAGTAATTCGTGGGCATATTCGGAATAGAAGGGAGCCAGATGAAGTTTCCGATTGGCCACCACTTGTGTTTTCCAACCGGGTGAAAATCCACGTTGCTTTTCGTAGGAGAGAATAAATGAGTGGGATTAGGGGCGTGTCGAGATTTCCTTGGATTGGTGAATGTAAGAGTTGTTGGTTTTATCTGCTTGCCTCTTCAATCCAAAGACTGACGTTCCCGATCTTACTCTGCGACAGTCCAAGTTACTATATCCGACTGAACTTTTAAACTGATTCAATCATTGCTTGTCAAACAAAGAAATAAGAAACTTGAATGACTGGTGAGATTCATTGGTTTAAAAAGAAAACTACTGAGGATGAAGACTAGCAAAATTTCGAGTTTTTCTTTTTTCTAGCAGCTCACTGTGGGTACCTTTGGGCCCTGAAAGATCCATATGGGCCATATTTCGTGGTGTTATGATGATTGTTGTTAAGGATTGTATTTCGAGACTGAGCTAGTGGTTCTTGTTAGCTGTCAATATGTTATGATGTTTCATTTCACCAAAATATATTCAGTTGCTGTGGGTATGGTTGAAATAGAAAAGATGTAGAACATAAAAGCTTTTGTCTTTTGTTTTTTGGGTGGAAATTGAAAGATAATGTCTTAGGATCCCGTATACAGTAAACAGGGTGACTGCCGTTATTGGCTTCTGAAAATCTCCATGAGATACCGTAATGTCAATAGAGCATTGAACACATATTTGATGGCAATCAAACAAAACATTTGAAAAATATGCCTTTTTTGTTTTGTTTTGACAGAGACATGATGCCCTATTAAGTTGAAGTAATGTAATAAAGTAAACATCAGCATATGCGGAGGTTCTGTTGGTTGAGTATTTTTATGCCAGCTATTAGTATTACTGGCACAATGATGTACGCAACCCTGAATCAATACCAAATAAAAATATCTCAAAAGATGAAGTACATTTCATCGATGAGTCTTGGTAGTTAGTTTCCCTAATGGTTAAATATTAATTCTTGCTTTTTAGCCAATCTTTTTTTATTCAAAGATGTTTCTAGTTCCCTGTGAATTAAATCCCGCTTCCAGTTTTGAACTGAATGTTGGCGTCCAGAAAAATATACAGTTGATTGTTCCTTAGTGTAAGTTTTCTATCATTCTAACCCTATTCCTAGATGATATAAGTATTCTATCTTTCAAAGGAGATTTCCAATTCTTAGCCCGTGCATCCCTTTTTTAATTAGTTGCTAAATAGGTTCTGGAGTAATATGTAGGGGTATGGCTGGTCATTTCACACATGTCTATATTCTTGTACTCCCTCCGCCCGGAATTACTTGTTGCTCAAATGGATGTATCTAGTACTAAATGTATCTAGCACTGTTTTTAGTACTAGATACATCCATTTTAGCGACAAGTAGTTCCGGATGGAGGGAGTACCATATATTTGAGAATGAAAGAGTACAAATTTCTGATTTACATTTTATGGGAGAAAACAATGTTATAAATTGACCAAAATAAGCAATTATCTTGTGCACTGTCGTAAGAATAGAAGAAGCTGATAGATTTGGAAATTTGTGCAGCATTATCAGCGAAGGCCGTACAAAATGCATTATTGGCACAAGATGGTCCATGGACTAGGCACAGTACAAGATATACCTGTTACTTTTGTACCCTCAGTACCCGCAGGATGCATTCCGTCCAGGGGTGTAGATTATCATTAGCTGACACTTCAGCCAAGTGGCTAAATACCACATCAACAGCATGGATTAGCTTCGGGAAACAAGCAAATATTAGCTGCAATGGTGTGTTCTAGGCTCTCAATGATCGTTATTGGTTTACGTAGATTTTTTGTTTTTACTCGCTCATTATGGTGTTTGTCAGATATTGGCTTATTTGCCAATTATTGTGTGTCACATCATAGCTTGGTTACTTATTTTAGATAGTTTTGGCTGTGCCACGTATGCCACACATGCGAAAAAATTTCTGAGAAGTTTCTTACTACATAACTTGTCAGGCTTTGTTGTTGTTTCTTACATAACTTCTATTACAGCTACTCAAGGTGCCAGTGCTGTCTTCTCCACTGACAAAGTTGATTTTCTCAAGCTCCAAAATGGCAGGTATAATAAGGCTTCTACTTTGCATGATGCTCTCCTTGGAATTGCATGCTCTTAATTCTTAGAGTCAAGACTGTAAAACCTATTTATTTTGCTGTATGCATGGTAACAAAACATGTACTTTATTTCCTTGGTGTTATTCCAAAAGCAGTGAAACTATGTTTGTCAATAGCCAATGGCTTGCATAAGCTTTTCAATCCCTTTTTCTTATTGAATATTTAATTTAGTTGCTTTGGTAGTTCACAGAAATAGCCAACAAAGTATTCTTGACCTCTAGATTTGCATGTTTACTCTGATGTATTTAGGCCATCTATTTTGTAGACAAGATTCTGTATCTCAAATCTCAATCCTTGGTTGAAATTCAATGTTTATCGGTACTGTTTCGATTAATTCTCCTTTTAGCAGTAAGCAATTTTTCACACACATTTTTCTTAAAAAATATTCCCAACACATTGACCCAGCAAAGATCTGAATAACCAATGGAAATCAGCTACATCTAGATATATGTCGCAATATTCTTAGATATATAGTATAGTCAATATATAGCAGATGTGTTAAATCTAATTTTCCAAATTGCTATGGAGCCAGAGCAAGAGTACTCATTGATACTTCCGTCAGCTGCCAAATGCAAGAAGGGATACTTTATTTTATGGAGAGATGGCATGCACGAGATCTTGGAATAAACCCCCCAACCCCAAAAAGTGGGAATAGGATGCAAGTGTCTGTGGGAGTTCAACCATATGTTAACCCATACATATAACCATGCATCAGTGCATAGAAACCTCCTACTTGATCAGCAGGTCAACTTGTCATCAGTTAGCAGAACAGTACACCAGATTGCCAACTTGTGTGATACTCCCTCCGTCCCAAAATAAGTGTCGCAAATTTATCTAGACATGGATCTATGTAGATGTAAAACTAAGTCTAGATACATCCATATTTAGACAAATCTACGACGCTTATTTTAGGACGGAGGTAGTATATTATATATATGGGATGTAGCATGTCATCATCAATAGTACGTTCAAAAAAAAAATCATCAATAGTAGTTCTCTTCTTTGGCTGTTTGGCATGAACTGCATCATTAGCAATGATTTTGACATTCGACACCCAAAGTCGATACTGCTCTGTGGGATGGGTGCATATGTCCTGCAGCTTCCCACAAATATATTTTCATCAAGTATTTCTCAGGTATAATGTCATTATCCTGCATCAAAGGTTGTGTTGGATAAACTCTTTCGAATATTATATTGCTTGCAGTGATTTCTTTGTGACTGGGTGATATGATTCTTGTGAATTAATATTGTACTTGCATAATGCAAAATATGGCAGAAGAAAGTCGACTCCCCTTTGAATTACCTTTTAGAGTCATCTAATTTGTTGAAACTAGTGGATTATTCACATTAGTTAAGAAAGCTGACGAGGCATTTGATGGACAGTTTCAAGATGTTCTAGATATGAGTGTTCATATGTATGATGTGTTACAAAAGAAAAACCGACTTTTTAACAGACTTTTGTTTTGCAGTGATATTCGTGGTGTTGCTATTGCTGGGGTTGAAGGTGAGCCTGTCAATCTCACAGAGCTTATCACTGAAGCTATAGCTGCTGCATTTGCTGCATGGTTATTAAACAAGAAGGCGGATGGCTTGAGACGTTTAAGAATCTCTGTTGGACATGATTCACGAATTTCTGCTCATAAATTGCAGGTGCCTCCTAATCTCTGCACATTTGAAAAAAAGGTCCCACAAGGTCCTGTGTGCATTTTTGCCAAATTTATTAATTCTAGTTATGTATTCTTGATTAAGCCATTATTAGAGCAAAATCATGTTCCACAAGTGTGGTTTGGACTTTCCAGTCATTTCAAGAGTTAGCCAAGAAACTAGTTTAATTTCTGTGGAATCGGAAAAGATACAGTGACCAATTTGTACCTTCAACTCATTGGGTAATTGACATGCTGTTATTGAGTTGGAGGTGGAATTCTCACCACATGTTTGAGCTCTGGGAACCGATTGGGAACTGGGAGTACAGCCTCACACACACTCTCCTTCTAAAAAAAAAGTTCAGGCAGGAGCACTAATGTTGTGGAAGGTTCTCCTGTAGACTGTAGTCGTATATGTTAATAGCTTTCTCCCTGTTTCATAATGGCAGTATATAAACGTTACTTTTTGAAATAAAGTAATGTATTAAAGTTTGGAAATTCGAGTAGAACCCTAATTGTAGATGTGCATGCTTAAATACTTACATCCTTAGTTGTTGAAGTTTGAGTAGATTGCTCACATTTCCTTAACCACTTAAGGTTCTGGACGAATTATTTGGTACATGAACCATATGATGCAAAGCCAATAGGTCCAGAGTTCGAAACATATCTGGGGCAACTTTAGAAAAATAATCATGTAGGGCACGCGTTTAAGTATGTCATAGTTGGATAGGTCTGACGGAGCTTAGACATTACATTAGAGGAAGTAAGGGAAGTCTTAAAAGTTTGATTTTTTTTCGAAACAGAGGCAAAAGATTTGCCTCATCTATTAATTAAGAGGAGTATAGAGTTTTACAAATGTCCCTCAACTCACTCATGACAATTACTTAAAAGTGTGATTAGATTGCAGCTACCTTTCCTCAACAGCTTAAACTTTTTAAAATTGCTTTGTTCATGAAACTCGGCAACTATGCAACATGTCAATTTAGGACAGGTCTGGATTCTCTGCTTGCAGAATTTTTGAATGATACAAATTTATGATGGTCATGTTGGTTGCTGCTGTTTTGATACCCTGTGTGCCTATAAATTTCATAAATATCACCTGCATTCTGATGATTAAACTGATCAACGATTTCATTTGGAATTTCGCTACCCTCCCCACCCAAATAAAGTTCATAAGTATTATTTAGATAATTATTTGACTATTGATTATTGAATAGTAGTTGTGTTCAGAATGCAGTTACTCATGGAATCACTGCTGCAGGACATGATGTTCTACAGTTTGGGTGAGTTCAAACTTCTGTTTTGTTTACATTCAACTATACAAGATCTTCTGTGTTGTATAGACTCTAGCAGGGATAAAAAACACACAAACAATCTGATTTTTCCTTGTCATGTGAGTTTTTTTTGTAATTAGAATCTGCATGTATTCCTTTTTTAATTGCGAGGGCATACATCCATTCTTGGGAAGCTAGAAGCTCACTTTTAACTGTTCCAAGGGGTTTGACCGTTTAAGCTCTCCATAAAATGCCACCCCTCTGCTTTGACATGCCAACAAGTACGAGTCGAATATCCAAGACAAAATATCTTATTTACCTTACCAGTATATAAAACCCTTTCTCGTCAGATACCACCTGAATAACTCATTTATTCCACGCCATCCATTTTCAATTTTCTTCATTGTTTGCTATTGCTGTCAACTTGCCGTTGAAGGCTGTTAAATTAAGAGATCGTCCATATTGCCCCTATGTAAAGTGATGAACAAAGAATATGCCATCCAGTTGACCAGTGGGTGTCTTCCGTTCCATCCATGTATGTGTGCGTGCATGTGTACTCTTGGACTCTTGGTTATGCATTCAGCTACAGTTATTTAGGTCTATGCTACTATGTCTAATGTCTATGCATCTACTTAAGAGTCAACAAAATTATAGCAAATATTCCCTTTGGCATGTTATGCAAAAGAATGAACAAATCTTCTAATATACTAAAGCTCCTAGGGGTAAAACCCCTAGGAAGCAATTGAGAGGCTGAGCATTTCAATTTTGACTCGGTCAAAATTGTGGCCTGGAGAGCATGGGCCCACAATATCACAGACTAGACTAAATTGTGCGTTTCTTTCAACCCATCCCTGTTCAAGCCATTTCTCCTTTTGGACTGAACCCACGAACACAAACCATGGACAAACCGTAGTACGTAAGGGGGATTGGTACTATCCCGTACAGGCCAGAACAATGAAGAACCATAGAGTTAGCCAGCGGCCGGTGAAGGCAGCAGCATAGGGCGGCCGACGAAGGAAGCAGCAGAGGTCGGCGGCCAACGGCGGTAGCAGCGGAGGCCGGTTGCTGGCAGCGTAGAGCGGTGGCCAACGGCGGCGGCGGAGGCCGGTGGCCGGCGGTGGCGGCGGCGGCAGCAGCGGAGTCCGGCGCCCGGCGGCGCCAGCACCTGAGCCTAGCGGTAGCCGGTAGTCACGCCTCACATCATCACGCGTGAGATCAAACTGGTTGGTAGACTGGTTTTTGTCCATGGATTCAAATGGTCTCGACCAATTTATCACAGTTAAGACCAAACCAATCCAATTCATCTTCTATATTACAAAACCCGTTAGGGATAAAAGCCATAAGAATAAATTGAGAATTTTTTGTAAGATTTTTAGAGGTGAAAGCCATGTGAGTTAATTAAGGATTTAGCTTTTACTTGATCCTACCCCTAGTGATATATGTAAATTATTATTATTATTTTAATTAAATTTATCTCATTTAAAAAATGAATTCACGGTACAGGGACATTATTGACATTTGTCTTTTGTATAAAAAAAGGAGTGTTACTTTTTGTATGCTTCATACATACACTGATGCTATGGTGAATTTATTATGAGTTTGTAATCGAGACACTATAGTAAATAATTTTTGAGTTCACGTTCAGATTATTCAGCTTATGCAGTAGATGTCATTTCAAAAAATTTAATCATGACATGAAGAACAACTCGATACTCTATTTTAACGTTGAAACTGGACATAGTTAGTTGACATTTTGAGAACCAATATATCTCTAACTTCACTGAACTTCCTAATTCTGCAGTCTTCTCACTCGATTAAGGTCTTTAATCTATTAAATACAGGATTTTGATTATGTCATTGCCTTAGGTTTTACGATGAAATATTTCGATGGATGTGCCTCGCTCTTTGATTAAAGATTGGATGATGTGAGCCTTGGTTGGCAGGAAGAAAGTGATGGCTACAATATGTTTAGTATCATCATAACACACGCGGTCCACAATATAATAAACTCCATCGTGTATATGTATTCATTAAAAAATATTTTTCAGTCACATGATAAAAATATCCACCCAAACATCACAGAAAATAAAAACTTATGAAAACTAACACATAAAATAAAACTTATACAATCCAAAACACGAAAACGGCGCGGCAAAGCGCGCATTGTACTTCTAGTATGATTCATGTGGCATCTTTGCCTTATAAATTGCTCAAGGCAAATCCTTTTCCAGTGACAAGCACTTAAGAAACCCATACCTGGCAAGGCATGATCCCAGTTGAAGCGGTGGATAGTCCTAGCAAAATGGACACACTATAGACTTAAGAGCAGACCTCGCACAAGTTAACTCTGATGGAAAATAATTAATAATATTTGAAAAATATGTTAAGTACTTTCCCCGTTCCAAAATAATTGAAGTTCTAGTTTTTTCGTAAGTTAAATTTGTTTAAGACTTAGGACAAACTTAAGATAAGCATTATCCTTCTCAGTATTCTGTTCTGACGATGTGTTATATAGATTGGCTTCAACACCAGCAATGTTCAACAGTACGCTTACCGAAGATGCAATACATCATTGCCCAGCAGATGGAGGCATAATGATAACAGGTACTATTCCCAGTTTGGTATGCTCCATTATGTTAGGAAATATGCAACTTGTATACTTTTATTCCCATGGGGCCATAGGCCAGTATATATACATGTAGAGGTGCAGGAAATATGCAGAAAACCCCTTATATATATATATGTATGTATAGTATTCTTAACACCAACAACCCCGCCTCAATACTCATGGTGGATCAACAACACTGAGTTTGGAGAGATAGAATCCGTGCAGTGCTCTAGTCTGGGCCTTCGTGAAGAAATCCGTCAACTGTAACTCGAAAGGCACATATTGAAGTACTGAAGACCAATAACCTGATCCTGCCCACAAAATAAGCATCACACCAATATACTTGGTGAGCTCATGCTTCACAGGGTCGGGGGTCGGGCGCAATACCGAGGGGATATGTGTAGTAACAGAAACACCAAGGGCCAGTTCTTTTGGCGGCTTCTCGCAGAAGCTACCCTCCCCTCAGCTTTTCTGAGAAGCCGCCCTAAAAAGTTAGGGAGGCTTCGGAATGGCCTAACACGGGGCATTCCGGAAGCCTCCCTAACTTTTTGAGGCGGCTTCTCAGAGAAGCTGGGGGGAGGGCAGCTTCTGGGAGAAGCCGCCAAAAGAACTGGCCCCAAACTCCTGAAGTAACCACCGTAACCAAGTCACCTCTGTCGTCAAAAGAGACATAGCTCGCAACCCAGCCTTTGCACTTGAACGGGAAACTTCAATTTGTTTATTTGTCTTACATGCAATGAGAGAACTATAAGGAAAACAAAATAAGCAGAAAGTGACTGGCAATCCGAGGGATCGCTAGCCCACGTACCATCCGAATAGGCATGAAGCTGTAATGAACTGGAGCGGGGAAAGAAATGTGAGAGATCATGCCGTGAAGATACCGTAGAACACAAAGAAGGTGATTGTAGTGAACCAAAGTGGAAGCAGAGACAAACTGACTCAAAACATGGACACGATAGGAGATATTCGGACGAGGGACAATGAGATAAATAAGTCTCCCAACAAGATGGTGATAACGCGTCGGATCAGACAAGGGGTCACCAGCAGAAGCACGGAGGTGAACATTGAGCTCCATGAGAGTCTCAACAGTGCACTCACTCATCATTAAGAGCATCATGAGCATGGAGATCTTGGATATACTTCTCTTGGGAAATAAATAAGCCACCAGAGGTAGAAGAAACCTCAGTCCCAAGAAGTAGCGAAGAGGAGCAAGATCATACTAAGAAACTGCTCAGTAAGACGTGTCTTCACAAAGGCGATGTACTCAAGGTCATTGCCAGATATGATCATGTCATCACATATAGAAGAAGAGTCTGACCATGACCAGAAAGGTGGACGAACAACGCAGGATCATGAGCACTTGCCGGAAAACCAGCGGCAGTCACCATGGAGGTGAAGCGCTCAAACCAGGCACGAGGGGCTGGCTTAAGGCCATAGAGAGAGCGACGAAGACGACAGGCCATGCCATTAGGAACAAAATACCTAGTCTATTTCCCTTCCCCCCCCCAAGTCTTTGTAATTAATATATCCCCATGGGCTATGCAGTAGAAACAAGTTGCATCATAACAGTAAGCATTAAGATGATGGGCCACTACAATGGAAGATGAGAGAGGAAATTTAATGGCAATTGGATCTTGTACACAACTTCACATTGAGATTCTACAAATGAATAAACGAGGTAGCACTATGATACTATGCAATGGGAAGGTAGTAACTAAAGTGGTATCTTGCATTATGATACTACCCATTGTGAGAGGCCTCATCTATAATACTATAATAGATCATCCCCACTATCTTATCTATCTCAACATGCAAGCATGCCACCTCATCAAAGGCTCACCACAATATGCATGAGAACAAGTTCTTTATTATTAGTTGATCTCATGCACACATCCATTTAATGACACATACAATCTCCTTCAATATAATAGATCATCCCCACTATCTTATCTATCTCAACATGCAAGCATGCCACCTCATCAAAGGCCCACCACAATATGCATGAGAACAAGTTCTTTATTATTAGTTGATCTCATGCACACATCCATTTAATGACACATACAATCTCCTTCAACATGCATGGATCTTTTTCCTATTATATTACATCACTTTTAACATGCATACATGTCACATCATCAAAGACTCATCATAATATGCATGAGAACAAGTTCTTTGTTATTAGTTGACTTTATGCATACATCAATATAATGACACATGCCAACTCACTCAACATGCATGTTTTTTTTCCATTATATTACATTATTTATATTTAATAAATATTTTTAACTATACAATAATAAAATACAATACATAAAATGTATTTTTATATTTTAGTTTATATACTATTAATTCAATTATTCATGTTTCATGCAATAAATCATTCAAAATATATTGCAACTGATTCCCGCAGCAACGCGCGGGATATCATCTAGTTTATCTAATGTGCATGTGTCCTCATTCTGACAGCAACGTTTTGCAACTTTGCACTTGTTTATAGATCATTTCTATTAGTTTCTCAAAATTTTGTTAAATATATAGGCTCACTAATTGTTTTTGGCGGGTTCTTCTGTACAGCGAGCCATCTACCCTACAACCGGAATGGTTTCAAGTTTTTTACAAGTGATGGTGGTCTAAATAAGGCTGATATTAAAGATATACTGGAGCGGGCTTCTAGAATATACGAGGAATCTGCTCATTGTGGCAAACAAGAACAGACCGGTGTCGTGACTCGTGTGGACTACATGTCAGTTTATGCTTCTGATCTTGTGCAAGCAGTTTGTACATCTGCTGGAAACAGAGGTATTCATCATATGCTAATTTTATACTGCATTTTAATTAGTATGAAAGTTATACTTGACCACATTTTGATTTCCTGACTTTGCTTTGCATATATGTTGTGTTTATTTCTGCGATCAATTGATTTCTCATTGTCATTATGTCTTGTATACATTTCATGTGCTCAATAAAAAATAAATTGCCGATGAATTTCACATTCGATTTATATTTTGTTTAGTCCTAGTTGCTGTGATATCAACATATGCATATTATATGCTTTATTTATTACTTTCTTATATAACAATTATTGTTATTCTACAATCCACATTTCTTTGATGCATTCCGCATGTCAATTTCTACTATTCATATACCTTCTTATCTGCACATTAGAAAGCTACTGGTTCATGTATCTCACATTTTTTTGACGCGTATGTATCTCACATTCTATTGGCTATGTGGAAGATTGGTCTACTAGCAAACTCTGAAATGATTGAATATTAAAAAAAGAAGTAAAATGAGTTTTTTATGCTTATATTTTGTCGATTTGGTCTTAGAAAAACCATTGGAGGGACTGCACATAGTTGTTGATGCAGGGAATGGAGCAGGTGGCTTTTTTGTGGTAATGTGTTTACTCCTGCTTGTTCTGCAGCAGTATACTTTTTCAGTCTGGGTTTTTGTGTTGTGCATTCTGATTGACAAGTCTATTGAATATTATCTCAAATTTCAAATACAATTTTATAGACAAATTATTCTAATAGAAACATAAATTTAGTTATTTCAACTTGATTATTACTCCCATACTAGACAACATATTATCAAAACTGTTAATTTTCTGAATTTGAACTTAGCGTTTCATAGATAAAAGATCGTTTGGTTTTGAATTCGCGGTCATATCCACTCAATTTGGTTTCTAGCAGAAACCATATTTTTCCTAGGGAGAATATGATCCTTGGTGAGATATTAGGTTGTTACTGCAAATTATTCAAATATGTGCTTATAGTTGACTCACTACAACAACAACAACAACAAAGCCTGTCAGTCCCAAATAAGTTAGGGTAGGCTAGAGTTGAAACCCATAAGATATTGAAACCAAGTCATGGTTCTAGCACATGGATAGCTAACTTCCACGCACCCCTGTCCAGAGCGTCTTTGGTGATAACATAGGTGTTGAAATGGGAGTTCGTATTAACAGAGGTCTAAGGAATCCAATTGTATTACAAAGATCAAGGCCTAGGCATCTACTATATAAGCGTACCATGTATCTAGGGTTGAGGCAAGCAAGAACATCCAATTTAATCTCTCCTAGTTATTCTCTCGTCCCAACCTATGTCTACCCAATCCTTTGCAGCGTCTCGCTATCTTCAGCACGGTAGCTATCCCATTGTGAATCGAGGTTCACAACAAATTCATACCACAAAGTCTAATCCACCAATGTCAAATCCCCAGTACACATTTAGATTTGGTAAAGAAGTTTGTAAAGGTTTAAAGAGTTCATACCCTGTTCTACCACCCCTTAAATGTTCCCATATGCTCCAAACTTTTTTTAAAAATGTTTCAGCAAATTCTGTTTTTTTTTTGCGATTGTTCACCAGACATGTGTCTTTAGAATCCAAATTAGAAATACACATACAACAACAACAACAACAACAACAACAACAAAGCCTGCCAGTCCCAAACAAGTTGGGGTAGGCTAGAGCTGAAACCCAAAAGATATTGAAACCAAGTCATGGTTCTGGCACGTGGATAGCTAACTTCCATGCACCCCTGTCCAGAGCTCGATCTTTGGTGATAACCCAATCCTTCAGATCTCTCTTCACGGACTCCTCCGAAGTCAAGTTTGGTCTCCCCCGACCTTGAGAAACAAAAAAGACAAATCCGAATGTGAATAGTGTCCTTTTTTGTTTGTCTTTTTCTGACACTATTCATGCGGATCTATCTTTGTTTCTCCATTTGTATTTGAAATTTTTACAGATTGTAGACACATGTCTTGTGAACATTCACAATTTTTCCGATTTTCTTTTGTAATATTTATATTTATTTTTTGAAAGTTGGGAGCACAAGAACATGTAAAGGGTGGTAGCAGCTAATGTTTTCCCAGGTTTAAAGGACATCATCATTTGTGTGTTTTGCAAGTTTTTATTTATTTATTTTGCTTTTTCAGTATAATGAAAAATGACCCCGCAAAAAAAAGTATAATGAAAAATGGGTTGTCTTCTTTGGCAGGTCTAGGAACATACATACAAATGAACTTGACTTATCCTCCTCGAAAAAAAACTTGACTTGTTGATATGAAGTCATATGATAATGATAGGTACTAAATAGAATGCCCATTGTAACTTACAGAATTTGTTGATGCATAGAATCACTATAATCCATTTAACTAAGATATTGGTACATGATCTATTGCGTATTCGAACTTAACCGTGGTCCTATTAATCTGTATATTATGGTAACATGGTTACTGCCATCTATGTTGTGTGCTTAATCCGTTTCCACAGTTGCACATATATCACTGTATCTCAGGTTGATGGTGCACTCTTCTTTTTTGTCAATTTCCCCCGATACTTGTGGTTATTTTATGGTGCCAAAATGCCGATTGAATACTTAAAACGGACTGCTTAAATGATATAATATTGCCTTTGATTTGGATCTCGAATTGCTGCTGTCTTGGACCAGGACAAGGTACTAAAACCATTAGGAGCTGTTACTGCTGGGAGCCAATTCCTGGAGCCTGATGGTAATAACTGGGTTTTTTCTTCATTCAACTAATTTGTTTTTGGCCTTTCTCTCATCATGAACTTCATATTTAGGTTTGTTTCCCAATCATATTCCGAATCCTGAGGACAAATCTGCAATGAAAGCCATTACACAAGCAGTGCTTACTAATAAGGCAGACTTGGGCATCATATTTGATACTGATGTTGACAGGTGCAAAATAACCATTTGAGATTCTGCATATGCATAATGACATCCACGCTAAGAATCATGATTCTTGCAGGTCGGCTGCTGTTGATTCCAGTGGTCGTGAGATGAACCGCAACCGACTGATTGCTTTGATGGCTGCCATAGTCCTTGAGGAGGTAAGATTTTGTGGAGCTGCAATTTTTTTTCTTGTGGAGCTGCAATTTTTTTTTCATATTACTTTGTTGCTTGTGTCTAACTAATTCATTGATCTGCTACTAGCATCCAGGAACTACTGTTGTGACTGACAGTGTGACATCAGATGGACTGACTGTATTTATTGAGAATAAACTTGGTAGATATATTTTTTTCAACTGAAAACTTGGTGTTGTACTAGTTACAGCTTGGTGCTTCATTTGATAAATGATCATTTTCTTATCTATTTTATGCTCTAGGAGGGAAACATCATCGATACAAGCGGGGATACAAGAATGTAATAGATGAGGCTATTCGTCTGGTTAGTTCTCTCTTTCTTTGTGATTCACATCGCCCTGTAATTTGTTCCATGATACCTAGTAGTGTGAAATGTAAATTATGAATATTTCAGAATTCTACTGGTGAGGAATCATATTTGGCGATGGAAACAAGTGGCCATGGAGCACTGAGAGAGAATCACTGGCTCGATGATGGAGCATATATGATGGTAAGGGTGCTTGTTCTGCTACATTCCTTTAAACCATATGAACCATGCAAATGCAATTATATGGGAACAGGAGGTAAATGTTGACATTTTATGCTTACATTGGTTGATCTGAAAAGATCTCTTTGAACTTTTATGGCATGTTATAGCTGAATATCTTATAGCTACTACTTCAGAAGCATTGCTATCTGTATCCCCTATTCTGAAGATAGTTCCTCCTTACTAGAGTACTAGACTGATTCCAACAGTATATACCATTTTAGTTCCTGATGTGCTATATTTCATTTGACCGGGAAAGAAAACTGGAACATCATATTCACGAGGACACTTTTAGTTGCCATCTCTCTTTATTTGGCACACACTTCCATACTTATCTTCTCTTATTTTATTTTTTGCCTTAGGTTAAACTTCTGAATAAACTTGCTGGTGCCAGAACATCGAACCCAGACATGGGTAGTAAAGTTTTGACTGATTTGGTCGAGGGCCTTGAGGAGGCTGCTGTGACAGTGGAGATAAGGTTAAAGATTGATCAGAATCACACAAACGTGAAAGGAGGGTATGTAAGTTCTAACCAGCGGCATTCGGTTCATTTTCAGGAAAATGATGCTACCCATGGCCTTGACTGCTGGCTGAAATAAAAACACTTTCATTCAATAGCCAGTTAAGGTGGGGTAACCTGCAAGACTAGCCCAAAATTGGATGGAAATGGAACAATAACTATAATAGGAAGCATGCATATACCTCAGTTGAACTTGTCACCGCAAAATTGATGGAACTGTTGCTTTCAAGTTATCACATGGTTCTATTGTGCATAAGCATGTCTCAATGTGTTAATACTGTGAGTGCAGATCATCTTCACGACAGCCATGGAATGCTTTGTTTTTGATTGTTTTATGTTCTAATTAAGAGAGCTTTCACATTTGAAGGAGATTAATTGGCCATTGTGAAAATAGGGTTACCCCTAGTCTTTTCAACAGTAAAATAATTATCCCATTTAATTCGCATGCTGTCACAACAAAGCGCGGTCAAGCTTGACTACAGGATGTATTTAAGTATTTTATGTCAAATACAGTTGAAAGTTCACGTTATCTTATGTCAAATACAGTTGAAAGTTCATGTTCTTTTTTTGCAGGTCCTTCCGTGACTACGGAGAATCAATCTTGAAACAGTTGGAGAGTGTGATCAGTAAAGATCCAAATCTCCACAAAGCCCTGAAGAATCATGAAGGCGTACGCCAATCATCTTTGCTTGTTTCCAGAAGCTGATGTATGCATATGTAGTTCTTTACTGATTAATATTTTATGCTGTATTACTACCCTACGCAGGTTAGAGTTTCTGGATATGGTGGTTGGTTCTTGTTGAGGCTATCCCTTCATGATCCAGTTCTTCCCCTTAACATTGAGGTTGTCCTTTCTTCCCTTTTCTTTCAAACCATGGGGTATGTGTAAAAAAAAACAAAAAACTTCAAACCATGGGGTGTGACAATGGTGCTATCTTAAGAGTGCCACATTGGATAAATGCTGAGGTGGAGGAGAGAGAAACAATAACAAAAGGCTTGTCTTCTCTTAATTAAGAGATGATCTCTTAGTAACAATATCTCTCATCACATATTTAGGGATATATAGTTACCAGAGATAACACTAAAGAAATAATCCATTGTACATATTTTTTATTGTCTTCTCTAGGTTACGTGGCTGGCTTAAGATAAGACTGCCTTATCAATTACTGTACATGCCCTAGGAAGCACCATTCTATCATTTGACCGTCATGTCACATGTGCATGCAGGCACAAAGCAAGGATGACGCCATTAAGCTTGGACTTGCAGTGCTTGCTGCTGTGAGTGAATTTTCAGCATTGGACACAACTGCATTGAACAAGTTTTTGCAGCAGTGAAGGGTAGGAACATTGATCGATCTGCAGGCGTCTTTCTCATCTGCATTGAGCTGGATTTGGATACAGGGCAACAGTTCTACTTGTTTCAAACTGTGCCCATATGTACCTTACTTGGCCTCTCCTTGGGAAGGAGGTATCGAATATGAATTCTTCATGTTCTCCAGCGCGCCCATAAGAACCATACTCTGATTTTTATCTGGTGAATATCCAACAGGAGGTTCCATTGAATGAATAATGGATTCGGATCCCAAGAACAATAAAGCTTTTGAATATGCATGGATGACAAAGCAATTGTCGAAGAATCCCGCATACTGGAATGGCCGCATGAATGCTTTGTCCTTGAATATTTGGAACTTACTTATTTACACCAGTAACTAGTTGCACAAAGCAGGTTATAGTTAGGACCTGAAATCTAAGAAATCTGCAAGGCAGATTCATTCTATGAACTTTTATCTTTTTTTTTATCATTCTATGCACTGATATCGAATTGAATGAAGTATTGCCTACTTGATTTTTGCTGGTTGTGTTGCATGGAAGTGAACATTTGAATCTCGGTCCCAAATTCGCTATGTAATTTAACAGAAGTTTCAAAGGTACTGCTTTACATGAATTTTGTGGGGAACATGCATGAACCTAATCACAAGTTTGTTCTAATCAGGGAAGATCGGCAAATTTGGCAAAATGAAAAAAGCAATACAATGCTTAACACCGAATTCTTGGGTGTTTGAAGCAAAAATGCATTCGAATATTTGCTGGGATCTAGCTCAAAGTTTGGACATCAATTAGAGCCACTTATGGCGTGTAAGAACAAGATTTTGTCCCAAGTGTTTTGGATATTGTTGCTCAAAATAATAAAGGAACTAACATTGTTTCCGAGTATGAACGAGATGTTTAGGTTCTTGGAGAACAAGAAGATTGATAGAACTTTAAGGTGAATCCCAAGGAGTTGAAACTTTTCCCTTGAGAACGAAACTTTATCATAGATGGTGAACCCCAAAAATGTTACGGTGCCCTGAAGCAAAACTCATTGAAGAAAATGAAGAAGGCGATGCAAGAATTAGTAGTTTTTGTGTTGTTTTTTCTTCTTCTTTGAGTCATAGAAAAATCGTACTATCAAGAGAGGTTAGTTAGTCGAAATCAAAGTTAAAGTGAATACGCTCAACTCGAAACCAAATCCAGTGAGAGCCTTATAGGAGAAATCTTATTGCGCCGAGTTAAGTTTCGATGACAAATAATTTGTATTTTTCGTCTTCGAAGCGAAACTCAGGTAGCGAGTCAGCAATTCTTGCTCCTCAAGGAATGCCACGCATTAATGACTAATCCGAACGTTGAGGACATGCTTCAGACTATCACATCGGGTCAAATCGGTCATTTCACCATTGGAATTGCCAACTATAAATACTCCGCACTTGTCCTTCATTTCGGGTTAACTGCTCCGTGATTATTCTCTGAGAGGGAGACAAAAGTGAGCATCCCAAGAAAGATATCGAAGCTAAATCACTGAGGTCCACCAAAGCCTAAGTTCCATTGATTTGAGCTGATTCATGATGACTTAGGTAGAGACTAGCTAGTATTGTTATCTTGGAGGTCTGCAAGCCTCCTAGACAGTTAGAGGTTTTCCTTAAGTGAGCTAAGAGAAATTTTTGCCTCGGAGGTTAGTTTTTCAAAGGTTTCGGAGATTTCCTGAAGAATCTACCCAGAGTGAAAACTACCCATACTCAAGGAGTTTGGTGTAGTGGAGAATAGGATGAAGAGAGGTTTGCTTTTGTGTTCAATCACAAGTCCCTCCAATCAGACGTAACACTTTGTAGAGTGTGAACTGGCCAACCAAACATCGTTGCGTCAAAGGCTCGTTTTACTTCATGCACTTACATTCTGTATGTCATTCATGCATGATTAGTTTTGATGTTTAGCTTTGTTCACTATTGCCTCGTTCTGTTTTACTCCAGTGACTTGTTGTATGTTAACTTTCATCTTAGCTACTACTCCCTCCGTCCCATAATATAGACTAGCTCAAAAAACGTTACTACATTATGGGACGGAGGGAGTAGAGGATTTCAGTTGCTGTGTTGTTTTACTTTGAATTTCTTACAAAAGGTTAAAGTAATTTCCATGTTCATTTAAAGGAAGTAATTCAAAATTTGAACTACAAGTCCATAAATTAGTTGAGAAATATTGTTTGAAAAATGATATTTTTTTGTGCTGCGTTTGCCATGTCTTGGATTTGTATTGCTATTATTGCCGTGTATTTATTATTTCTCCCCCCTCTCTTATTGTCCGATAGTCTCGACGTCCGCTGCCGATGCCCCTGTGATCGACTATTTCGTCGACGTCCGTACCTTTACCGTCGAGCTTACAGGCAAGCAGAGCCATTCTCTTCCCCAGATATCGCCTATCTTTTCGTACATTTCTTGCACTAGGCATTGTTACTGCTGCTGTTACGTTGCTTACCTATTCGATTGCATAGCCTTTCATTGTCGCCCCTTGATGTACCTTCCTTTGTCCTATGCTGCCTTATAAATATATATAATATTCAGCAGTGAACCCTACGCATTGTTAGCTAGGTTTAGAATAGCGGGATGTGATCACTCTGGTGACTGAACGCGGATTACAAAATATTATAACTGCAACAGGTACAGATCAATGCAGACGCCCAAGGGAACCTACAACGGCGAGACTCTGCCGAGTCGCTTCGAGTTTGACTTACGAGTGGACAGACTCGTATTTCACTCTCGTCGGCTCAGTAGCGTAGCATCACTGGGATGATACGAGGGTATTCCTCTTTAGTTCTTTCCGCTGGTGTCTCGGCACTACCGGGGTGATACGAGAATATTCCTCTTTAGTTCATTCCGCTGATGTCTTGGTCGAACCTCTTTAAGTGTACCATCGAGGGTGATACCTCCTGGTTTCACTTAATGGTAGACACTCGAATCATCTGGTGTCCTTAAAGGTAAGAGTCGGGCGACCCAACGGTGCCCGCGAGTGGTATTGCGACGGGACGACAGGGAGGGTACGACCAGTGTACCGGTGTGCTTGGCCCCTGATCGTTGGCTGCGAGAGTTACCAAACCACGAAAGTCGAGCTCCTCCAGGAGCACACGCGAGAAAAGGTAAGGAGACGATTCACCTTGTTGGTAATCGCGTGCTCTCACGGGACGACAGAGCGGGCACCAATGTACTGGTGGTCCTGGCTGCTATTCGTTGTCCGTTGTGTTGTTAGTCAGACAACGATAACGTTTGTCTGCGAGATAATAATAAAATACTAAATGGTTCGGTGGATGACTTGAGTAGCCTTTTGTCTTGTACGCGCTGCCTACACGTGGGATAATGAGTTATGGGCTCCTCTGCATTGTAGTCTTGTTCAAAGACTCTTCAGACGTTAGCATTACCGCGGGCTGATTGCGGGAAGTGCGGTGTCTTCTTTGCTCGAGCTGTGTTGTTTTTGCTACGGCTTCCCGGCCACCCACGCACCGTGCAGGAGTACGTCAGGGTTGGGGTCCAAGGCCCTGCGTACTTAGGATTTAGACCGGCGGATGGCCTCTCTGTTGAGTTTGAAAGATGGGCTACTTTGTGTGGATAGCCTCGGTGGAGCGTTCCCTAACAAGGTTCCCGCCACCCTAGAGATTCGTGCGTTGTAGTGTAACAGAAGTGCACCCCTGCAGGGAAGATTAATCTATCCGAATAGCCGTGTCCACGGTAACAGGACGCTTTATGCTGAAGCTGGATCTTACCACTACAAACTATTATTACTATACTGTATGGTTCCGGGTTTTCTTCCTCGCTGGGATGTCGAGGAAGGGACCTCGGAGGCATTGCTAATTATTACAACTTACTATTATACAATGCTGCAACAACTTCTGTTGCATTCTTACTTTATGCTTTATATTGAACTGTTGGCTATTCTCTCCTCATGCTGCAAGACACGTCAGAAGATGCTAGTCTTTGATAGGCCTATCTTCTTACCCTTATTCTGATTTCTACCTTGAAGTCCACTATATACAGCCTCCCCTTTCCATTTGATACAAATGCATAAATGCTTAGTAGCGGACGTAAGACTCGCGGGTATGCTAGATACTCACCTTTGCTTTATTTCCCCCTTTCCGTTTTGCCTGTTCGGCCGCTGCAGTCGACGTTGGAGCCTTGGAGTCCAAGAGCAGGAGATCCCCGATGCCGACCACTGCAACATGAAGATCCCCGATGCCTTCTACGATGTCGAGTTCCCCGTTGACCAGGAGTAGTTCGGAGGTTCCCAGGCAGGAGGCCTCGCCTTTTCGATCTGTTGTTATTTGTGCTAGCCTTCTTAAGGCAACCTTGTATCCTTGTGTCTGTACTCAGATACTATTGCTTCCGCTAACTTTGTGCTCTCGGGATGTTGTATTCGATCCCTCGTGGCCCCTGGCTTGTATTAAACAACTTGTATTATTTTAATTATAGAGTTGTGTTGTGATATCTCACCGTGAGTCCCTGATCTTGATCGTGTACCTTGCGTGTATGATTACTGTACACGACTTGATTTTGGGGGCGTCACATGAGCATACACCATGAAAATTATAGAAGTGCAAAGTTGGTATTTTTTGGGCTTAATTTCATTAATTAAGCCTTTTTCAATTTTTGTTTTCACACATTACCCGTGGTTTTATAAACGTACTCGTTTGCGTTCTCTTCCACCATCAATTTCCCCACACTCAACCTTCCTTATCGGAGAAGACTCATTCGGATCGAGACAGTGACACGTATGGGTAGCACGTGTGTTTCTCACGTGCGTTGCCAAGGGTGGAGCCATGTTTGACATGAAAATACGCTGGCAACACACACGGGTTGTAAGCCCGCACTTTGGTGACGCTAGGGTTTTCCACATGGTTCTCTTCTTTCACTCGTGTGTTTTCCCTCTTCTCACCTCCTCAGTCCCTCCCACTTCCGGCCACCTAGCTACATCCACAGATCCAAACACCACTGCCATCTCCCCTATCCACAATGGTGAACCCCGCGGCGGAGTGGAAGAATGTCCTTGTCATCGTCACCAACCCCGACAAGGTGAAGCTTCGCGTGGTGTACACTAACATCAAGGCCAATGTTGAGTATCATCTCAACATCTTTCACAAAGTCCTGATGGAGAGATAGCCCAAGATCATTAGCTTTGACCTAGAGTACACCAAGGAGAAATACGATCTTCAGAAGGTTGCCCTCGCCCAGCTCTGCATCGACGATATGGTGTTGCCGTACCACTACCGCCATGCCGATAAGCCTTGCCCCAGGTTTGTAGAGTTCATCGCCAACCCTCACTATTCTTTCGCTACGGTGGACACGAGAAACAATAGGAAGGTGTTGCGCCATTCCGGCCTCTCCTGCCCGAATCTCATCGACATACAAGCTCAGTACAAGATTATCAACAAAAAGGGCAAGGATTCCCTTGCTGACCTCACAAAGGATATCATCGACCCCATCTCCTACACAGACGTGCAACCTATCCACACCAACCCGGGGCATTCCATTCTCACTTAGAGGACCGTGAGCTCACCGATCGATAGATTAGTTATGCGGCAACGTGCACATTATTCAGCTACGAGGTCTACCACCGCATCGTCCGTATGCGGCAATGCCTCCTAGATGATCCAGCCTCACTGAGGCAAATCGTTGCGCCTCTTAGGTTCAATTATTTTGCGCCTAGATCATGTAATATAAGTACTGTGTTCATTGCACGATCTTGAACTTCTGTTAATTAGTACTTTTATTGGGACTTCTTGATTTGCGTTACAATCTTTGAAGCAGTACATAGTTATCTAGAGTTTGGGTCGCGACCGCGGCCATGTGTATGGCCACGACCACGACCACGACCATGGACCACGCCAATTCCATGGCCTACGCCGCGATGGCCACGAGCAGCAGCACGCCTGCCAGCACCATATCCATGGGAATTGTCATGTCGACGGCCAGCGCCAGTGCCGTGGTAGAATTGGTAGAAGTGGGTCGTGTTGTCTGAAAAATGATCCTGGGCCGCAAAGACCCATGCTGGCCAATCGTTCGTGTTATATAGCTCGGGGGCGGGCACGAGTGTATGCGCGAGCACTTGGACACGCACGGGCACGTGCATTGGCGCAACCACTAGCACTGGTACTGGCACTACCACGACACCCGCTACTCACCCATTTCGTCAACAACCATGTCGAACTCCGCCCACAAGAGGGCCAAAGGATCATGCTCCTCCTCATCCTGCTCGTCGCCAAAATTGAATACGAGGGGCTCATCAAGTAAGCCATTTGGTGCAAATGTGGGTGTCGATGGAGAGATTGGAAGTACGATCGATCATCTGGAGCTAGTGAAGTTAATTATAGCCAGCTCACCGGTCGGTCATTATTGACGCCATTAGTTTTGTGTAGTTTAGGAGATGGCGTGGGATCAGAGACTGCCACGACCTGGATCCACGATGATTTCTAGGTCGGCTAAACCGAGTACCACGTCAGGCGATGGCGAGGTGTCAAAGTCAAAAATGCTAGTTGTTCTCGTCCTTGCAACACACTAACCAGTAACGAGTGACATGAAAATAACAATGATACGTGTGGGATTGCAGGCATCGTTGCATAAAATAGGTAATAAAATAAACGTTCACTTTAATTCTCACACGGGTGGTTGAGCAGAAAGGTATGTCATAGTCTGATGCATCGCCCATATTTTTTGAATATCGATTGTCTGTAACATATCGTACAAGATTGAAAATTTTCTGTGTACGTGTTGTCTAACTGATCGTCTACGTTTTGTTTTTGGGCACACGGGTCGATTTTTGTATTGTGTGCATTGTGAACATCACACATAGTTCACCGGTATCGTGTGCAATAGGGGGGGTTTAATAACTACGTTTGGTACTAGTGAATGCTCTTAGGAAATATACACATAATATGTTTGTAACTATATGTATGTAACAATATGCTTAGCATCATCAGTTCTCGAGCACCATGGCGTACCTCCGATTAACCTGGTTAGCCTCCATAATACATTGATGTATATCAAAATGATGGTAGTACCCTCTTTCGTCTTCAACAACTATCGGTATGTCTCAGTTGAACCTAAGATTTTATTATTTCACATGATATGTACTTTGCTTAGAGCATCTTTTTCTTTTGTTTTAGTTTTGTTTGCTAGTTTTCACAATCATTTGTGTTGATCACACTTCTTACGAGAGACATACATCAATCTTATGTTCATAGAATGCTCATTGATCTTTACTTATTTTTTTAGTCGAGGCTTTTATAGAACTAGAAATATACCCATCGCGTTGCAGCGGGAATTCATTTAAAAAATATATAAAGTATGATACATTATGTTAACTAAGTGAACATGAAAAATTCAATTTGTCATAGTCGAGATACTAAATTTATTTGACACGAAACATGTGTATATTAAATATTATTAGCGTGTCAATAAAATCATAATGATTGATGCGGAGTTAGCATATAGAGATTAATGAATATATTACTGGAGCTGCCATGGACAATTGATTGACTAAGAGGATGTATGATGTCGATAGCTTTCATGTGAAGATAGATAACTTAAATGATCATATAGTGTAGATGACATGGATAATTGATTGTCTAAAAGAATGGAGGAGGATGTGCATAGCTTGCTGATGGCTTCTCGCCTCTCGTTGGTTACCCCAAGTGGAAGGTTAAGAAGTAGATAATAGAAAATTTCCCTCGGTGAAGATACCAAGGTTATCAATCCAGTAGGACTCCAAGTTCTACAAGTAGGTGACAACAGCGCCGGAAATTACTTCTAGCTAGGGAGTTGTCGTGGACCTACACACAACAACAAATAAATTTGCTCACAACGAGTTAAGAGAGGTTGTCAATCTCTCTGGTCTTGTTGTTCACAAAGGATCAAACACAAGTGGGAAATAGTAGTGGTGATTGCAACGGAAAGGAAACAAAAGCAGTAAATAAGTGGAGGTGTATTCAATGATGAAATATGGACAGGGGTCCCATGATGTTCACTAGTGATGTCTCTCTCCCAAAAGACGATAAAACAGCTATGCCGGGTGAATAAGTTATAGTTGGGCAATTGACAATATTATAAACGCACCGCAATGCTAATTATGCTACAAGAAAGTTAGAGGCTCAATCGTATGGGCAGTATGCCAATACAAGTAGACCATTTATTCATCAACATATACTCACTAATCATCCACCTTGAGATATATATCCCGAACATCTCGCTGGTATTAAGTTGCGAGCCCCACCCAAAATGTAAACACAAAGCAACAGACAACTGCATTAACAAACTATGCGTAAGGTAAACAATCCGTACAACCGCGGTTACAAGCACCGTTGTTTTCTCCCTGGTGGCAACAACACATCCCCTAGTCTCATGTTTCTGTCACTCAAGCTAGACATCGGGGGGCATGAACCCACAATCAAGCATAACACTCCCTCTTGGAGTAACTATCTACTACTTGGCCAAAGCAATGAAAAGCAATGGTGAACATGCAAGAATGACTCAAGAACAAAATATAAAAGGAGAACCAAATATATAACTCATCACGATCTGAACATAATCTCATAATCCATTGGATCCCAGCAAAAACAGCATAGCAACAACAGAAAGATTACATAGATGCCTTGATCATGTAGGGCAGATCACAAGGGCTAAGAATTGAAGCACAATATTGGAGACAAGACATCACATAGCTACCGGTCATGGGCCCATGGTCCAATGGGAACTACTCATGGCACATCCAGGAAGCGCTCATGGTGCCGGGACGAGGTCTTTTGGCGATCCCGATCTCGGGATCATGGCGACGGCAGAATAGTGGTGAATTTCGCGATGCGGGTTCTCTTTTCAGGGTTTCTATACCAAGGGGTAAATATAGGCGGAAAGAGGGCCAGAGGGGAGGCTCCACCCCTCCAGGCGGCCTCTTGGCGCGACCAGGGGTGGGGTCGCGCCGACTGGCCGCCTGGGAGGGGGGGGGTGGCCCCCCTTCTGCTCGCCTTCAGTCTTCGGGAGTCTTATGGAGCACTGATTTTTTATATATTTTTCTTGGAATTTTTTGGGCACTGTAAATATGGGTATAAACCTGCAATTCACAGACATCAGCGGACATAAACTGGCAATGGGTGCACTGAGTTAGTAGGTTAGTCCAAATATGTGTAAAAAGGTATGAAAGTGTAGCAAAACACATAGCAATGTCACCCAAATAAGCATGGAACAAGCAGAAATTATAGATACGTTTGGGACGTATCAACATCCCCAAGCTTATTTCCTGCTCGTCCTCGAGTAGGTAAATGATAACACAAATAATTTCTGGGGTGACAACTATCACACATATAAGAACTTCAAAGTAAAGCAAGTAAGATATGCAATTCAAGTCAAGACAATAACAAGAAAGAGTCTATATCTAGTATTGAAACTAGCAAAGTAAGAACATAAAGGTGCAAGAGCTCTCGCTGTCCGTGACTCGAATGTCTCCAAATGATGTTTGCGTGAAAGAAGTGGGAGATGGGTTAAGAACATAAAAATACTATATAGTTTAATTGAGAACTCAATATAATAAAACTTCACACTTGGTCTCCTTCAGAATCTTATTTTGACTCGTCCCCAGACCACTAGTCAGGCACAAGTCAAACTGATCCTCTTCCTTTCGACTTTGAGCACTCATGCAATGGATGAGCTCAAGCAAGATATGTTGGCACTTCAGATGGCAAAGAGAATAATGATGGGAAAGGAAGACAAAAAGGCGCGAGAGAAAGCCAAATGATATATATGATGTGAGGAGTAGGTATTGGCATGCAACAGATGCACATATGAGCTATGGTAAGCTCTCCAATGGAACTAGTGGGGGTGCATCCAACTTGCTTGCTCATGAAGACCTAGAGCTCTTTTGAGGAGGCTCATCCTTGGAATATGCAAGCCAAGTTCTAAAGTGTAAGGATCCCCACATATTTATGCATGAATGATATGAAAATCTCTATGGAGTACATATATAACTTTGGAGTACGAGTGTGGATACTTCAAAGGAATAGTAGTGTTGCCTCCTTCTTTATTTATATTTCCTTTTTCTTTCTTTTTTGTATTTTTTTGGCCTCATTGGATCTTTCTATTTATCTCCCATTTGTCCTCTTTGGGACCTTTTAGTTTTCCCCTTTTGGGATCTTTTAATTTGTCCTCCTTGGGATATTTTCATCACTTAAGGGAAACAATCTATATTTTACAAGAGTATAGAAGATCTCACACTTTACAAGAAGTACTCAACATAGAGAAAACTGAAAACTATCATGATGAATGCAAATGTATGCCTCTGCCAGTGTAGCAGGATATGCAATGATACTAGCGCGTCATGTAGCAATTATAAGGGAAAGGCCCAACTAGCATGAGGCTCTACGATCAAGCAAAAGCATGTATGACTTGAAGATCAAGTCATGAGATGATGGATGTTGCATGGCAATGTATCTTGGAAAGGATATGGAAATGCCTTGATAGGTAGGTATGGTGGCTGTTTTGAGGAAGGATATAAGGAGGTTTATGATGACAGAGCGTATCATGCCAAGGGTTTGGATGCAAGAAAGGGAAATGCGTGGTACCGAAGAGGCTAGCAAAATATGGACGGCGGAAGTGCCAACAATCGAATACTCACATTAGTCTGAAGAACTCATGCACTTATTATTGGTAACTATCTATCTAATCAGGAGGTTCACAAAGAGACAAGTACCCGAGGAGGAGTGCATGTGGGTTTGGTTATCCTTGCGCATCCTTGACCCATGGTACGTGAGGGTACTCTATATATTCCAACCCCTCCAGAGGTTAGCAATCCATCTAGTAGCTAGAGTTCTCAACTAATTTTTGTAGTTTTCGATAATAAACACGCATTGCCCAAAATACGACACCTATCACTAATAGGCTCAAGCTCTTGGCACCAAAAGTCCAAACATTACTCAAATCAATACCTCAAAACTATTGCAAGTTACTACTATACTTATAATAGAAACCTCAATTACCTACTCATGCAAGACACACAACTCAATGCAACAGACCAACTCTCTTAAAAAGATAAGCATGTTAACTCAAGAGAGTTTCAAAAGCAACAACCTAAATAAAATCTCTTAAAAAGGATAAGCATGAAAAATAAGAGCTAAGCGTGACAACAGCTACGAAAAGATAAAGAACACACAAACAAAGATAAGCATGCAACCTATGTTGTGTTCTAGGGTGGAATGGAGCATGTTTCTCTCCCAAACAATGAAGTCTAGGGTCCAACATATTATGAACAGCAAGCAAAACTAAAACAAACTAAAAAGTAAAGGGCGAGACGCTCCAAGCATAGCACATAACATATGAAGTGATAAAATAATAGCATGGAGAAGGACGAACTGATGATTGTTGATGGAGAAGGGGATGCATGGGGGAATACCCAAGATTAGCCGCTTGAGTCTCCTTGGATATTTCTTGGGGTTGCATGGGGTCATTGATACGTCCCAAACGTATCTATAATTTCTACTTGCTCCATGCATGTTTTGTGTGACTTTGGCATGATTTGCTTGAACTTTCATACACTTTTGAGCATATTTGGACTAATCTATTAACCCAGTGCACCCAGCTGCCAGTTGCTGTTTTCTGCTGTTTTTGCATTTCAGGTTTTCCGGCCATTAAAAGTGCTCCAAAAAATCCAGAAAAATCAGATAAAAAACCAGTGACCCGGAAGCTTACGGAATCACCAAGGCAGCGGAGGGGAGCCACCACCAGGAGACCAGGAGGGTCCTTGGCGCGGCCCCACCCTAGGCCGCGCCAGGAGGCCTTCTGGCTGCATGGTGGGTCCCCTCGACACCCCCCTCCACCTATATTTAGCCCTCGGGTTGGAAACCCCTAATATCGATCTCTTTTCCGCGATCTCGCCTCTGTACCGCCGCCACCGCCGTTTCAAGATCGGGTCTGCCTGGAGAAGCTGCCCCGACACCTTGCCGGGAGGAGGAACCCCCTCCGGGAGACCATCCATAGCCATGGACGCCTCCCAGATGTACCGTGAGTAGTCCCCTTGGACCATGGGTCCGTGACCATTAGCTATGTAATGTTCCTCTCCCCTCTTTGTGCTTCCACTTTCGAGACCTCGTGAGCTGCCTCACATGATCGAGGCACTTCTGTAATTTCTGCTGTTGCTATGCTGAGTTTGTTGGGATCTGATGGATTATGAGACTATGGTCAGATTGCGATGAGTAATATACTTGGTTCTTCTCTTTTATATTTTGTTCTTGAGTAAATTCTTGCATGTTCTCCGTTGTAGTATTTTACTTTGGCCAAGTAGTTTGTTGAAACTCCAAGAGGGAGCGTTATGCTTGATTGTGGGTTCAGCCCCTTGATGTCTAGCTTGAGTGAAAGAAACATGAGACTAGGGGATGTGCTGTTGCCACCAGGGATAAAACAATGGTGCTTGTATCCGCGGGTGCAGGGATTGTTTACTTTACGCAAAGTTCTTTTAATGCAGTTGTCTGTTGCTTTGAGTTTACACTTTGGGTGGGATTCACAACTTAATACCAGCGATATATTCTGGATAGATATCTCAAGTGGATGATTCTTAGTAGATGCAGTTGGATTTCGGTCTACTTACCTTGGCGTACTGCCCATTGCTTTTGAGCCCTTCCTTTCTTTGCAGCATAGTTAGCATTGCGGTGCCTTCATAATTCTGTCAATTGCCCAGCTGTGATTTGTTTACCTCGCTAGAACTTTTATCGTCTTTTGGGAGAGAGATATCACTAGTGAAAATCATGGGACCCAGGTCCATCTTCACATTACTGTTTACATCCTTAGTTTACTTTCAATCTTTACTTTCAGTTTCCACTATCATTATCTCTTGCGTTGATCCTTTGTAAACAGCAAGGCCGGAGGAATTGACAACTCCTCTGTACTCGTTGGGAGCAAAGTTATTTGTTGATGTGTGTAGGTCCACGTCAAGCGCCGTGACACCTTCTTGTATTTCTGCGAGTCCTACTGGAGAAAAACCTTGGTATCTTAACCGAGGGAAATTTTCTGCTACGCTACATCTCACCTTCCACTTGGGGTAACCAATGAGGAGTGAGAGATCCTCACCGTATCAAGCCAATTTCTAGCGCCGTTGCCAGGGACTCCAGTCTACAAGATAGGGGAGTTGCACACTATCTTTTATCTTTTCTTTTTAGTCTTGTTAGTTTACCTTTCAGTTTTTACTTTTGTGTCCCTTATCAAAAATACCAAAAATACCTGCTGCTACTATGGATTCCACTGAAAACACCAAGTTGTGTGACTTCACCAGTCACAACAACAGTGACTTTATCTGCACTCCTATTGCCACACCTGCCACTTCAGTTACCTCTTATGAAATTAAACCTGCTTTGCTAAACCTTGTTATGAGAGATCAATTCTCTGGTGCTGGAGATGATGCTGCTTTACACTTGAATAATTTTGTTGAATTATGTGATATGCAAAAGTATAAAGAAGTAGAAGGTGATGTTGTTAAGCTCAAGCTTTTTCCTTTCTCTTTGAGGGACGGAGCTAAAATCTGGTTTCAATCTTTGCCTAGGAATAGCATAGATTCTTGGGATAAGTGCAAAGATGCTTTTATTGGGAATTACTACCCACCTGCTAAGATTATCCAATTGAGGAGTAACATTATGAATTTCAGGCAATTGGATAATGAACACGTTGCCCAAGCTTGGGAACGCATGAAATCTCTTGTCAAGAACTGCCCCACACATGGACTGACTACCTGGATGGTCATCTAGACTTTTTATGCAGGCTTGAACTTTACCTCGCGGAACCTGTTAGATTCGGCCGCGGGAGGAAATTTTATGTCAACCACACTTGGTGCTGCCACAAAGCTACTTGATGAGATGATGCTGAACTACTCTCAGTGGCACACCGAAAGATCTCCAACTGGTAAGAAGGTAAATTCTGTCGAGGAGATCTCCTCTCTAAATGAAAAGGTTGACCTTATCATGTCTCTACTTACCAAGCAAGCTCCTATTGATCCTCAGGATGTTCCTTTAAATTCTTTGGTTGCTCAGGAACAAGTAGATGTGAAATTTGTCTCTAGAAACAACTTCAACAATAATGCTAATAGGAGTAATTTTGGTAGCAACAATCCTAGGCCTTTCCCACCCAACAACTATGGGAACGGTAATAGCAACTCCTACAGCCACAATTATAGGGAAAGAGACCTACCCAGCTATGAGAAACTTATAGAAATAGAAAAAGCCACCAAAAGCTATATGCACACACAATTTGAACAAAACAAGGCCTTTTCCAGACAGTTAGATGAGCACTCCTCTATCCTGCAAAACATTAGCAAACAACTTGAGAGCATTAATAGTGATATTCCCAGCCTCCAAACTAGACTCACTGCCATTGAGACCTATGTTTCAAACATGTCTCACACCCAATCTACCTTGATAAACCAGATGGCAGCCAAACCAGAAGTGATTCCCAAGGAAGAAGAAAGAATTAAGAGCCTTCCTACCTACCACACAGTAGTCACTATCCAAGTAGTTGAGGAGGTCCAAACTGTTAGCACCCATCACACCCCTAGTCCCACTGGACCTATCAATGGTGATGCTACCACCTCAACCATAGATGAAGAAACCTCTATGAACATAGAGGCTTTCAAACAAGTGAACCTAAATGATATCACTACCTCCTTGATAGATAGTAGTGTCAGGGGAATGACCCCCGGGTAGGGTCACCCAGGGGAAATAGTTCATCAAAGCAAAGATCACCGAACTGGAGGTCACTGATCTATTCAAGGCCGAGCTAAACAAGAGAAACCAAGAAGTGGGCCGAACTATTCCAAGTGAGGGCCGATTGCCCCCAAGGAGGTGCAATCGGCCTCATCCAGGAGCATCCGGCCGAAGTAAGAAGAGCAACGTCCGATCAGAGGTCCAGATCGGACACCTGGTACAAGAGCATTCAATGCGCAATCCCTGAAGATCGGGACTGTCAGAGGCGTGCGGTCTCCTCCAGCGCTGATCACGCGGACATGCCGACAGGGCTAAGTATCTAGCCTTACTGTTCACTGCCGAGGTCTACGGGATAGCGGCATGGCGAGCCGCAAGTCTACACCGGGTCATCCGGAGAAGCACGATGCTAGGTCCCTAGCCGATCTGAGACAGACAACTGGCCCCTTCCTCTTGTGTATTTACCTTTGTACCCTGGGCTCGGCCTATAAGAGCCCCGTGTACCCCTCCTGCGTGGGGGACGAGAGAGCAGTTATTACAATCTCACCCACCAGAGAGAGCAAGTAGAGAGTAGAGACCAGAGGCCCTCTTCTTCTTCCTCTCAAACAGCTCAAGGAGCATTCATTGTAGCCGGAGTTATTGCATATAGCTAGCTCGGCAGGACTAGGGGTGTTATATCTACAGAGAGCCCCGAACCTGGGTACATCGTGGTGTCTCACCATGTGTTCCCATTCTCGCTTCCGGTACCAGCGAAACTAACCTCGGTCTGTCCCCCTCTTTATCCATCCCCATGGCATCTGTCGTTACATATCGACGACAGTTGGCGCCCACCGTGGGGCAGGCCGAGGCGTCGACTGGAGTTCTGATCCGGACGGGACCATCATCTGCATCGCGCATGCGCTTCGCCTCCGGATTGGTGGTGAGGAGCGGAGCGCGGGACTTTGTCATCGACAACGCCTCGCGGTTTGGGGATGGAATGCCTCAACCACACGGCGTCATCATTCCTTTCGGCGGACATCGCGTCTTCGTCGCAGCACTCCCTGACGTGTTTCCCAGGAAGGTACAGGTGTTTTCTGAGCTCACGGATCCGTTTCCATGAGGGACGGATGCTGTGGGGACAGAGGGCACGACTGCGCACATCCATGCGGAGGTCATGATGGCAGGGGCGTCAAGTCGCCACAGTTCCACTTCATCTTCCCGAGCCGCGAGGCCCAAGCAACCCACCGGATGTGCTCAACACTCCCGTGGATCTTCATGCCGATCCAGCTGTGGCTCACGCCGAGCTGGAGAAGGTGCGTCAAGCTTTGAAGGAGCAATCAGATCGGATCGACGCTGAAAAGCGTAGAATGGAGGCATTAGTTCGGGAGTACAACGCAACACATGGCATTCGGCATCGTGTTGTCCCACCCCCAGTCATTGAGGAGCTTCGGGTAGCAGGCCGAGAGGTCGGCAGAGAGCTGGGAGGAGCCCAGCAGCCTGTAGCGTCCATCATTGTGGCACCACAGATTTCATACAGTTCTCCTGTGAAAAACATGAGAGCTGCCCAGCAGATCGCCACCGAGCTGGAGCATCTGGAAGGAGAAGAGCCGCGGGAGAGGACGCGCCGAATGCGCGACCTCATAACCACAGCGAACCAGCAGCAAAAGGCGGCCACCGAGAAGCAAGGGCCAGTAGCATCAAAGTCACTTCGGGCAACTGTGGGTGCGAATCAGCCGAACGCGCCGCAGTGGCAGCAAAGGCAAGCGTCCTCACCGCATGGCAGTTTGCACCACAGTCGGAAGAATCAAGGAGCTGCTGGAGGTAGTCGGAGGGATGAACCAGCAGTCAACAGCAGGCGCAATGAGAAACCGTCGGCATCAGCCCGGCCGGCAATAAGCCAGCGGTTAGGTCCCCGAGCAATCACAGGCAACGACGCAAGACACCGAATCGAGCAGTTGCAGCAGGATAAGCTACCGGAAGATGATGCGCCGGTGGGTCTAGCATGTTTCGGCCCGCGCATTCGGCAAGAGAAGTTCCCCAAAGGTTTCACATTGCCCAGGGTCACCCCCAAGTACAATGGATCAGTCAAGCCAGAAGATTGGCTGGTCGATTATATGACAGCCGTTGGTATCGCAGGAGGTGGTCGACGCGTAGCAGTACGCTATGCTCCGCTCATGCTCCAAGGTTCAGCTCGGTCCTGGTTGAACAGCTTGCCCAGCAACAGTGTCAATTGCTGGAAGGATTTTGAGGATGCATTTGTCCGCAATTTCACGGGTACTTATGAGCGCCCAGGTCTGCCTCGGCACCTGGCTCTTTGCGTACAGGGAAAGGACGAGCCCCTGCGCGATTACCTTCAGCGGTGGATCAAGCTCAGGAACACTTGCGAGGGAGTTCATGAAATCCAAGCCATCCAGTACTTCACTGACGACTGCTTGGACGGGTCTTTGTTGAAGCACAAGCTCATGCGCAAGGAGATAACATCTTTGGCCGACCTAATGAGGATAGCCAATTCATTCGCCGCATCTGACTCTGCAATGCGCCCAATCACATTAAGTCCCAGTAGTTTCATCCAAGGGCAGCCATCCGGCCAGCAGCAGCAATCGGCAGAAGCAAATGGTCCCAACCGGCGCGAGAGGCGCGAGATCCAGAGGAACAACAACTTCAACAACAACAACAACAACACCCCCAATTTCAACAACAACAACAACACTGGTTTCAACAAGAGGAAGGATGAGCAGCCGGATGCCCAGTATGGCAATCGGCAGGTAGCAATAGTGCAACACCAAGAGGAACAAGGGGCTGCGGGAGGCAGTCGGAAGATGAAACCTGCAGAGAGACCGCCAGGTCAACCCAGGCCCCCGTACACGTTTGAGGACATGATGAACCAGCCCTGCAAGATGCACAGTGGAGTAGGCAAGCCCGCATCGCACACCACTCGGCAGTGCATTGGGGTTGAGCATTTGGCAAATGGAGGGGCATGAAATCCACCCCCACCGCCACCCCCACCCCAGGCCCACCACCAGCAAATGCTCGACAGCAGTTCCCACGTCATGATGCAGCATATATGATCTTCACCAGCGAGTCAGATGACAAGGGCAGTCGGAGAGCCCGTGAGCAGGTAGTCAATGCCACCATGCCAGCAATTTCTCAGAGGTTGAATTGGTCGGACAATGCTATAACATGGGGCCCAGAAGACGACCCGAGCGCAATGCCCAACCCGGGCAGTTATATGCTCGTGGTGGATGCAATCTTGGCGGCACCATTGTATTCATGCAAGTTCACCAGGACGCTTATTGATGGAGGCAGTGCCATCAACATTCTATACAGAGACACAATGATCAAGCTCGGCATCAGTGAGAGCGAGTTAGAGCCCAGCAGAACTACGTTGCATGGGATAGTGCCCGGCCTGTCATGTACCCCATTAGGCCGCATTCGGCTTGAGGTAGTATTCGGGTCGGAAGAGAATTTCCGCCGAGAGCCGATATGGTTCGAGGTGGCCGATCTGAGCAGCCCATACCATGTTCTGCTCGGGTCGCCTGCAATCACCAAGTTCATGTTCAACATCATGCAGCCATACTTGAAGATGAAGCTCCCAGGGCCGAATGGTCCAATCACCGTGTGTGGTGACTACAGGAATTCACTGGAGTGTTCATCCGCTGGTTCCAAGCTGGCTGATGCTCTGTTCATAGATGCAGAACGGCGCCAGCTGGACAAGGTGGTGGCGGCAGTCCAAGCCCAAATGAAGGACCCCATGCCGAGCACGAAGGACAAGAGGCCGGATGATGAGACCATATTTCAAGCGGCAAAGGACAGCAAGAAGATCGCCCTGGACCCCTCCGACCCGAGCAACTGCGTCATTGTTGGGGCCGGACTCAGCAGTAAATAGGAAGGCGAGCTCGTCGAGTTCCTCCGTGAGAACCGTGACATCTTTGCATGGTCCCCACATGACATGCCTGGTGTACCGAGGGAACTCGCCGAGCACAAGCTTCATATCCGACCTGGATCCAAGCCGATCAAGCAGCCACTTCGGCTTTTTTTAGAAGAGAAGAGAGGAGCAATCGGCGATGAGATAGCCAAGTTGCTCGCAGCAGGATTTATCAAAGAAGTGTTCTACCCAGACTGGTTAGCTAATCCAGTTCTAGTTCCAAAGAAGAATGGAACTTGGCGCATGTGTATAGATTACACTTGCCGGAATAAGGCCTGCCCCAAGGATCATTTTGCATTGCCCCGTATTGATCAAGTGATTGATTCTACGGCTGGCTGCCAGCTGCTGTGCTTTCTGGATGCCACAGCAGGCTATCACCAGATTAAGCTTGATGTAAACGATCAGATTAAAACATCTTTTATTACCCCTTTCGGGGCTTATTGCTACATCACCATGCCATTCGGCCTGAAAAACGGCGGCGCGACTTATCAACGTACTATGCAGCGGTGTGTTCGGCCTCAGTTAGGTCGGAACATACATGTATACGTAGACGACCTCGTGGTCAAGTTGGTGTGGGGATCGACCTTGTTGGATGACCTCAAGGAGACATTCGCAAATTTGCGGGCATACCAGATCAAGCTCAACCTAGAGAAGTGTGTGTTCGGCGTGCCAGCCGGCATGTTGCTTGGTTTTCTGGTGTCCGAGAGAGGGATAGAGTGAAAACCTGAGAAGATTGCAACAATTGAGAGGATGGGCAAGCCCAGAAATCTCAAAGATGTGCAGAAGTTCACCGGATGCTTGGCATCGCTCAGCCGATTTCTCAGTCGACTGGGAGAGAAGGCAATTCCATTGTACCAACTAATGAAGAAAACAGACAAGTTCAGCTGGACGCCGCAGGTGGACGAGGCATTCAAACAGCTCAAGCGTATGATGTCCACTGCTCCAGTGTTGGCAGCTCTGAAGGAAAAAAGAGCCAATGATGTTGTACATTGCGGCAACCAATCGGGTGGTTAGTATTGTTATGGTGGTCGAGCGTCCTAAAAAGGACAAGGCACAACCGGTCCAGAGGCCAGTATATTATGTCAGTGAAGTACTCTCCACCTCCAAGCAAAACTATCCCCATTATCAGAAGATGTGCTATGGTGTGTACATGGCAGCAAAAAAGTTGAAGCCTTATTTCCAGGCGTATCCGGTCACGGTGGTCAGTTCGGCTCCATTGGCAGAAATCATTGGCAGTCGGGACGCATCCGGTCGGGTGGAAAAATGGGCCATAGAAATCGCAAGACATGGGATCAAGTATGAGCCTCAGACGACAGTCAAGTCTCAGGTTCTGGCGGATTTTTTGGTGGATTGGGCAGAAACTCAATATATACCCCCCTGTCCAGACTCTCAGTTCTAGCAAATGCACTTCGATGGATCCAAGATGATGACCGGACTAGGGGCTGGCGTTGTTCTCACTTCCCCAAAAGGTGACAAGCTTGAATATGTACTGCATATT
This sequence comes from Bromus sterilis, assembly GCA_950022295.1. Taxonomy (NCBI): domain Eukaryota; kingdom Viridiplantae; phylum Streptophyta; class Magnoliopsida; order Poales; family Poaceae; genus Bromus; species Bromus sterilis. Next base: position 218,094,890 of record OX465600.1, read on the forward strand.
CACTTTGCAGCATCAAATAATGTGGCCGAATACGAAGCTCTGGTGCACGGTGTCCGAGTAGCCAAGGAGATTGGCATTCGACGAGTTCTATGTTATGGTGATTCCGATCTGGTGGTGCAGCAATGCACTGGCACTTGGGATGCAATGGATGAAAATATGGCACGATACATGTTCCTTGTGCAGCAGTTGTCCGGATTCTTTGAGGGGTGTGAATTCCACCACATTCCCAGAGCTGAAAATGAAGCAGCAGATGTATTGTCCAAGTTGGGATCCACCAGAAAGGAAGTTCCTCCAGGAGTATCACTAGAAAATATCCACAAGCCGTCCATCAAGCCTTCCCCAGAATCAGAGTCAATCTTTATTCCGGCCGACCTAAAGATGGAAGACCTAGAAACAAAAAAGAAAAAAGCAAAGGATCATTTGGCAGCACTAGGGGCTGCCGAGTGCAAACAAGGGGCTGCTGTCGTCAGCTCGGGGACTGAGAAAACCATGCCAGATGCAATCGGCTCTTCCCCCTCCGAGCTGCCAGTGGTAGCAGACGAACAACCAGAGCCAGAAGCAGTTACCGTAATGGTGATTGTGGCAGCACCGTCATGGGCAAAACCATTCAGAGACTTCCTGGTAGATGGCATACTCCCAGAAGATGAAGTAGAAGCTCGGCAAATCCAGCGCCGATTTGGAGCATACACAATCATCAACAATGAGATGGTGCACCGAAGTGCAACATGAGTTCTTCAGCGATGTGTGGAAGAGGACAAGGGGCTAGAGTTGCTCTGAGACATCCACCAAGGTGAATGCGGTCATCATGCATCAGCAATAACAATAGTCTCCAAGGCTTTTCGCCATGGTTTTTATTGGCCGACTGCGAAAGCAGCGGCAGAAGATCTGGTCAAGCATTGCAATGGGTGTCAAAGATTTAAAGCAAAGAGCCACCTACCAGCCTCAGCACTCAAGACAATTCCGATCACATGGCCGTTTGCAGTCTGGGGTCTGGACATGGTAGGGCCATTTAAAACAGCAAGAGGCGGTATGACACACTTACTAGTAGCAGTGGATAAGTTTACCAAGTGGATAGAGGCAAGGCCAATCAAGAAGCTGGATGGGCCAACTGTGGTCAGGTTCATAGCAGACATCATGGTCAGATATGGAGTGCCACACAACATCATCACTGACAATGGAACAAACTTTGCGAAGGGGGCGCTAGCTCGGTTTGCCTCCCAGCAGGGCATCCGGCTGGACGTCGCGTCTGTGGCGCACCCCTAGTCAAATGTACAAGCAGAGCGGGCGAATGGTCTCATTCTGTCCGGAATCAAGCCAAGATTGGTGGAACCATTGGAAAGAGCACCTCGCGCATGGATTGATGTGCTGCCAGCAGTACTTTGGAGTTTGCGCACCACGCCGAACCGTTCAACTGGATTCACCCCTTTCTTCCTAGTATATGGCGCCGAAGCAATGCTCCCTTGCGACATTGAGTTCGATTCACCTCGTCATGCCATGTACATGGAAGCAGAAGCCAAGGAAGCTCGTGAGGACGACGTTGATCTCAAAGAAGAAGCATGCCTCCTGGCCTTGTCCAGGTCGGCAATATACCAGCTGACGAGGGGGTGACCCCACGACTCCTACGGATAGGCCTACCCGGTGTCCCTGAAGATAGAAGGCCCATGAAGACCCTCATGGACCCGCCTTGGCCCGCTAATTGGCACCGACGTAGGAGTCTGCGACTCACAAGGAAAGTGCGAAGACCTGTCGTACGGAGCAAGCTAGGGTTAGGAAAGCTTACCTGTAAACATAGATGAACTCCCCGAGACCTAGCCCAGTATATAAGGGCTAGGAGGGACGACGCCAAAGGCATCCAATATCATCGGTAACCCTAGCCTTGAGCACTCCAGCCTCGGCATCCACTGTAATCGCATCTCCCTCATCAATAATATCGAGAAGGAACGTGTCCTCCTGTTTGCCGACGAGCTATCATCCAACCTGTGCCTCTCATGACTAACCCAGGGTCCCTGACCATGGGATTTGCCGGGGTTGATCCTCGTCAGTTGGCGTCGTCTGTGGGAACCACGCAGGTTGGGAAAGCGATCTCGGCGGCCTCATTATCATCGGCATTCATCGACTCGGCGGCTCCGGCAAGATCTAATCTATTTGAGTCCCTCGGATTCACGGCCCACCTCCCGGCCCTCCAGCCAGTCTTTACCGATCTACACTCCGGCGTCAATCTGATCTTCGGAGCGTATCAGATGTACATCAACCATTGGGGGACTCTTCGCCTCACCGACAGCACCCGCACACCCACGGCAACACCTGCAGCAGTGACCGGGTGTGGACGCCGCCCGCACGGCCAACCTCTCTGGCAGCCGTAGCTACCCACCCAACTCAAGGCTCCACGCCACTCGCGACCGCTCGAGTGGAGCCCCAACATGGAGAAGCACCATCACATGTATCAGCAAGGAGGCAGCAAGGACACCATCGCAGGTGTTCATGGCAGAAGTTGGCGCACCAGCGTCAGGTAACAACGGACGAGTCGACGACCCGGGCACTCGTCAAGACACCCCAACCACCAGCAGGGCGGCAGGTCCCGGCAACACCAGTCAGATGGTCGTAAAACTAGGAGAACCGGGGTCCATACAAATGAAAGTCCCGGTGGAACAAGGACCCAGCAATCAAAAAAGCAGTTAGCCGCCAAGCAGCAAGAAGCAAGCACCCGGCCAAGGCGGCCAGCCATCACGCAGCAGGCAGCAAGCCCCGGTTGCAGCGGCAGACGAACCACCCAGAGAAAAAATATACTTGTCCAAGGAATCAATGACAATGGTAAAGGAAGCAGTCGCCCTCGGCAGGCTACTACCACCATATGCCTCTAGGGACGAGCTAAGGGCATACAACAAGCTAGCGGGCGAGCTAACCCAGCAGACGAGACAATGGCGCCTAGCCATGGAGAAGCAAGAGAAGGTGGAACTCGAAAAGAAAAGCAGTCGCAGACAACCTCCCAGAAGTGACTCACCAGGCCGCGACTCCCCCACCCTCAACAGATCGAAACTCAACAATCTGCAGAAGACAGAAAGGGCGAGAGTGGTGCGGAAACTCGAAGACGACTTCAGATTAGAGGAACACGATGACGAAGAAGATCCCCTCACTCCGGTAGAAGCACTCATAAGCGCCCAGGACTACCTATCCCGTGCCCAAAAAAGCAGAAAGGGCAAGTCAGATCGCTACACTTCCATTTCTTTGCAGATAATGAAGGACGCCATCGATGCCTCGGTGCCTAAGAAATCCAGCCCAAAACGGCAGACTCGCGAGCGGACACCGGACAGGGACCCTAGTTCACCAGACGCTCCGACAGGAACAAGAAGCACGACAGTGACGGCAACAACAGGCGCCGCAGCACTCGATGAGATGCGCGAGATGAACTCACACAGAACAGAGTCAACCGCAGCAGGCGAAGACGCGCAACACGCGAGGAGTACTCGGACGAAGAGGCTTCCGACGAGGAAATCGAGCCATGTGGAGCACTATGCTTCACACGTGCCATACGTGAGACACGAATGCCAAACGGGTTCAAACTGAACTCCACGACACTAAAGTACAACGGACTCGAGGAGCCGAAGGCATGGCTCGACGACTACCTAACAGCAGTCAAGTTTCAGAGAGGAACCAACGTCACGGCAATGCAGTACGTGTAGCTCATGCTCGAGAGCTCCGCTCGACATCGGCTGAAGAATCTCCGGCGCGGATCCATCAGCTCCTGGAGCCAGTTCCGAGGAGCCTTCATAGAAAACTTCAAATCCACATACAAGCGACTAGCCTCACTCGAGGAACTGCGGGCATGCAAAAAGGAACGAGGGAGACCCTACGAGCATACATCCAGCGATGGACGATACTCAAGAATTCAGCGGAAGACATCTCGGACAAAAGTGCGATCGACGCGTTCAGGCGAGGCCTACATCACGTTGAAATTCAAGGAGCAGCTCGGACAGATGAAAGTCCAAACACTCGCACGGATGCTAGAACTAGCCAACAGCTGGGCGGACGGAGAAGATTCTGTTCGTAATGAAACAGAAATCCACACTGCACGATCAGAGTAGGACTACGACTACAACAGAGATAGAGGAGCCTCTGTTAGGTATGTGCTAGGGTTAGCTAGTGCCTTTGCATCATGTCAAAATTTCAAAAGAAATCTTGGAAATCAATTTCAAAATCAAAATGGGAGAAGGAACACCCCCCATATGAATTAATTCAAAAGGCCAGATAAAAATCTTTTCCAAAAATTCATGTTAGAGTTTTGAAAAGTCTTATAAATGAGTGTGATCACATATCAAGTGATGTGGGACCCACCCCATGCTCATAGATTTTTCAAATATTCAAACAGTGCCTTGGAATTAATGAAATACCCCTATTTGATTTAAAATTCAAATCTTTTGAATTTTAAAAATGTTGAAAGTTTATAAGTGGCTAGTCTATATTATTATGAGGCCACATAAAAGTTTTCAGCATTTAATAAAATGATTTGGTATTTTTACCAAAGTCAAAACAAATATACAGAAAAACAGAAAGGAAAGATTAAACAGAAAAAGGAAAAGGACTTACCTCTCGCCAGGGGCAAGGCCCACCACTCCAGCCGGCCCAGCCCGCGAAGCCCCCCTTGTCGTCTTCCACCCCGCGCTGCCAAGCAGCTCGGTGGCGCGGCGCCGACGCCGTGGACGCCACGGCGACGTCTTCAAGCTTCCAGGCCTCCCCAGGCGTCCTTATCACACCAGGAGACGCCCCGCGCCTCACTTTCCCCTTCCTCGCCCTCTGGTTCTTCTCCCCGCGAAGAAATCGCTCCGCCGCAGAAACCCTAGCCCGGCGCGGCAGTGCACCGACGTGGCGACTGAGCTCCTCCAGCCTTGCCGCCGTGTCTAGTCGCTCCAGCACCGTCGACTCCGTCGTTCCCCCAAGTCAATCGAAGCTCAACGCCAACGCAGACGACGTGAGCTTCAACATCTTCATCGCCGGAGCCGCCGTGAACTTCCTTCAATTCCGGCCAACCCCGAGCTCCTCCGACTTCGCCACCGCTTCAGTTGGATTCACGGTGAGCTCCCAGTTCGCTAGAACTACTCCGTGGTCTCCCTCTCGCTCTCTGTCGTCTTTCGCCATGAACACCGAAGTGCAGCGCCGCCGTGCTCGTCGTCGGCGAGCAACCGTTAAGCCATCGACCCCGCTACCTTGTCCTTTGCGTTCCCCGTGCTCTGTTGCTTCGAACGCACCCAACCACGCGCCATTTGGAGCTCTGTATCGAGTTCGGCCTCTAGCCAGTAGCACCGCCTCCGCCAAAGCTCGACGCCGGCATGCCTACAGGGCCTCCCCACCTCCCCTTTCGGTCTCAATCGACGCGCGACACCGAGAGCTTCGTCTCAGTGGTCGAAGCGCGCGATTTGGACCACGGGAGCGCTCTCCCCGTGCAGCGCCGCCGCACTGGTGGCCACCGGCGGCTAGCCGCCGGCAAGCCTGACGTGGCCGGGGTGATTAGCCACTAAACCAACCCCCTGGGTTACTTACAGGTGGGCCCAGCCCCCTCTAATCCTCTCTGTTAGATTAATCTAACAGGGAAATTAGATGAGAGGCTGACAGCCCTGGCCCACTGGTCAGTTTGACCGGGGTCAAAACCCCCCTTACGTCATGCTGATGCAGTGCTGGCGCAATAAAAGCTTTTCTAATTAAAAATAATTCCAGAAATTCCAGAAAATACCCCAAACTTTGGAAATTCATAGAAAATTCATATTAACTCCAAATTGGACAAATAATATATGAAAAATGATCAGGAGAAAATTATCTTTCCAAATATGCAACTTTCAACTCTGTTTGAGTTGGATTTAAAATGGGACCAGTAGCATATGTCATTTGGTTTATTTGAATTTAATTCAAATTCAAACCAAATGCTTTTGCTACTTGGACCATGGAATTATGATGTAATTCAACCACACTTCAGAGGCATATCATACACATTTGAAGTCGATTCAAAATGATCAAACTATGTCACATTCAACTTGGCTAAGTTAAATTCAAATGTGGATTTTGAAATTGCATTTTAAATGCAATATACTCCACTTAAATGGAATTGCCTCACACACATCAAAACTTATACTTCAAGTTTTAGACATTCAATCATGTGCTTGAGCATTGCATTCATATTGATTGCTACTTCGTGCTTTGTTTGTCGAGTAGAGGTGGAACCGGAGCAAGAGGTCACCCCCTTCGCTGAAGATCCAGAACCCGAACCTCGTCAGCAAGGCAAGCAAACCCCCATTGATCATGTCGATAAAATCCCACTTCCCTCTCATGTCTCGCTTATGCATTGTATAGGATGATCACCATGTTATGATTCTACCGCATAGATGAACCCATTCCTTTGCATGACCTATCTTTTGTCACAGTAGTAAGCAAACCATAATCCTAGCAAATGTAGGAGTTGAATGATATCATGTAACCCCTGCAATGCTACTGCTTATTGCATGCTTAGTATGATACCATGTTGTTACTATGATGTGAGTCGGGATGGTAGTGATCATGTTGATGATGGTAGAAAAGTGTTGGTGAATCGACCCTAATACAAGGTGAACGATAAGAGGCTGTGTAGGAGTACACAGTGGGTTGTCTCGTTGAACACCGCCCTAGTACGAGTTCTTGTGTGGTGATCCAAGATGAAGAGTACAGCCACACATTGGGCTCACTGACCCCTCTCAACCTATTAACTCATCCCTTTTGATGTCTAGATGTCGCAGTAGTTCGGAGTTCTGGTAGGCTTGTGGCCTGGATGCTAAGTGAGAGAACGGCTCACCCGAGACCGGCTTATGCACCACGCACACATCGCTTGGGTCCACTTCGGTAAACCGGCCGGGTTCACGATAGTGGTAACCAACCCAAGTAGGCGTCTTTCTCGGACTAGATCGGCTATGAGGTAACAGTTGTGGTGAGCATCCTCGCCGGCACCCCTTGAATGGTGTCGAGTAAAAAGGCGGTAAATGATGGTCATGTGTGTGTAGCGGTACACCCTTGCAAGGTTAACAAAACTATTCGAATAGCCGCGTCCGCGGTTATGGACTGCTTGGAAAGCTTAGCTTGATTATTAGACAACTTGAACCGGATACTTCTAAAACACACCAAGATAAGTGTGAGTGCTATGGCGTGCTTCCTCGTGGGGAAGTCGAGGAAGGCACCATAGTGGTGTATTGGTTGGTGAAAGTAGTGGACTCGTGTACGCTTCTTACCTCAAAGTCTGGTACTCGTAGTTCAGGATTAGCCAAGTCAAAGCTGGCACTTCTGCAAGTGAACCCCACCTCCCTTTACCTTGATACATGTGCATGAGTAGTATAGCTCCTATGTAAGTCTTGCTGAGTACGACTTTGTACTCACGTTTGCTTAATCTATGTTTTAGATGATGCCACTGACCCCGAAGGTGGCTTCTTCATCGAGCTGGACGACTGAAGACCAACTAGTCTAGTCCCAGTCAGACGACTGGTTCCCTCGTGGAGGGCTTTGTGTTTAAATAAGGCTTCTTAAGCCATTTGTTAAACTTGTCTGTACTCAGACATAATTTGCTTCCGCCTGTGTTGTAATGTTGGATCACATGTATGTGATCTCTGTGTGTACTCTATAAGAGTTATAAATAAAATGTACACTTTGTAGAGAATTGCAATGGTACCTGCTGTTCATACAAGGCATGTGTGCTGCGTGTATGTTTATACCATGCATGTCTTTGTATGGGTTTTCGAGACCTTAGTTGTGTTCTGGCTGGCGGTCTTTCATACACCAAGTGGCCCTTAGATGTGCGCAGCTTGGGGCATCGCGATGCGATTGCTCGAGACTCCGTCTCGTGCACACTTTGTGGTATGATCGAGCCCGCCCTAGACCCCGACTAAGTGATCGGGCTGGAGTAAGTCTATGTAAGAATTTTGAGATAGTCGGTAGTATGGTTGAGGCGACTTGTCTTTGAATATGGGAGTTCACCACCCATATCTTTTGACTTGTGTGCGGACGATGAGGACCCATCTCAGTTGATCATCCGGCCTGGATGGGATGCCCCTCACGTACGATGCTTTCCGAGAATGTTCAGTGCTTGGCCTTGTCTGCTTAGACAAGTGGGTACGGTTCTCGGCTCTCCATATGACTATGTCTTAGCTGTACTTGCATACGCTAACCCCGGGTCCCGACACGGAGGAAATCTAGATCCAAGCCCACCTATGGTGGCAGAGGAGGAGTGGTGGTAAGGGCGGTGGAGTGCGGCGGCCCAGTCTTCGGGGTGGCGGCTCTAGGCGTCAGAGGAGACGGCAGCAGCACGGCGGGGCGAGCGGTGCGGCGGCGGAGGCGAGGGAGGAGAAGCTTGAGGAAGAGGATGGAGTGAGGGGTGCGAGACGCATCTCTCATCCCGTCGGATATTTAAAGATGCGGTAAGGAGGTAGTGGGATCGGGTGTGCCGATCTGTCAGGCGGTGTGGCCGCGGTATCCACAGAGGAGCGTCAGTTCGGAGCACAGAAGATCCGGCGGATGGGACGGGACGTGCGCGTGGGTCGAGGCAGCGGTTATGGCATGTCAAATCATGGTACGACGTCCCGTATTCTTCGGCGAATTCGAAGCGGCAAGTTCGGTCAACATTCCAGTCAAACCAACCGTTGGGCGGATCGGTCGAGGAAGTCAAGCGCAGTCGGCATATTGAGCATTATCGGCCCATTGAGAGAAATCGATACGAAGATCAAGAGCAATTGGAAGATCAAGAGAAATCGGAAGACCAAGAGCAATCGGCAGGTAGCAAGCAACCAGCCTATTGGAGCAATCGGTCAGAAAGAAGCAAGGAGAGCATTTTTGTAAGGAACCTGTGCAGGCCTTGCCATCTCTGAGTTCGGCGAGACCTCCGTAGCTTCAGCGGCTACCAAAAGCTATATGCACACACAGTTTGAACAAAACAAGGACTTTTCCAGACAGTTAGATGAGCACTCCTCTATCCTGCAAAACATTAGCAAACAACTTGAGAGCCTGAATAGTGATATTCCCACCCTCCAAACTAGACTCACTTCCATTGAGACCTATGTTTCAAACATGTCTCACACCCAATCTACCTTGATAAACCAGATGGCAGCCAAACCAGAAGTGATTCCCAAGGAAGAAGAAAGAATTAAGAGCCTTCCTACCTACCACACAGTAGTCACTATCCAAGTAGTTGAGGAGGTCCAAACTGTTAGCACCCATCACACCCCTAGTCCCACTGGACCTATCAATGGTGATGCTACCACCTCAACCATAGATGAAGAAACCTCTATGAACATAGAGGCTTTCAAACAAGTGAACCTAAATGATATCACTACCTCCTTGATAGATAGTAGTGTCAGGGGAATGACCCCCGGGTAGGGTCACCCAGGGGAAATAGTTCATCAAAGCAAAGATCACCGAACTGGAGGTCACTGATCTATTCAAGGCCGAGCTAAACAAGAGAAACCAAGAAGTGGGCCGAACTATTCCAAGTGAGGGCCGATTGCCCCCAAGGAGGTGCAATCGGCCTCATCCAGGAGCATCCGGCCGAAGTAAGAAGAGCAACGTCCGATCAGAGGTCCAGATCGGACACCTGGTACAAGAGCATTCAATGCGCAATCCCTGAAGATCGGGACTGTCAGAGGCGTGCGGTCTCCTCCAGCGCTGATCACGCGGACATGCCGACAGGGCTAAGTATCTAGCCTTACTGTTCACTGCCGAGGTCTACGGGATAGCGGCATGGCGAGCCGCAAGTCTACACCGGGTCATCCGGAGAAGCACGATGCTAGGTCCCTAGCCGATCTGAGACAGACAACTGGGCCCTTCCTATTGTGTATTTACCTTTGTACCCTGGGCTCGGCCTATAAGAGCCCCGTGTACCCCTCCTGCGTGGGGGACGAGAGAGCAGTTATTACAATCTCACCCACCAGAGAGAGCAAGTAGAGAGTAGAGACCAGAGGCCCTCTTCTTCTTCCTCTCAAACAGCTCAAGGAGCATTCATTGTAGCCGGAGTTATTGCATATAGCTAGCTCGGCAGGACTAGGGGTGTTATATCTACAGAGAGCCCCGAACCTGGGTACATCGTGGTGTCTCACCGTGTGTTCCCATTCTCGCTTCCGGTACCAGCGAAACTAACCTCGGTCTGTCCCCCTCTTTATCCATCCCCATGGCATCTGTCGTTACATATCGACGACAGTTGGCGCCCACCGTGGGGCAGGCCGAGGCGTCGACTGGAGTTCTGATCCGGACGGGACCATCATCTGCATCGCGCATGCGCTTCGCCTCCGGATTGGTGGTGAGGAGCGGAGCGCGGGACTTTGTCATCGACAACGCCTTTGGGGAAGATCGACGATGTTCTTATCATTGTTAATGACAATTATGTTCCCGTTGATTTCACTATTATGGACATTGAGTGTGAGCCCACTTATCCAATTATTTTGGGACGTCCTTTTCTTCGCACAGTTGGTGCTGTTATTGACATGAAAGAGGGGAATATCAAATTCCAATTCCCTCTCAAGAAAGGGATGGAACATTTCCCTAGGAAAAAGATTAAGTTACCTTTTGAGTCCGTCACACGGGCTAGATATTCTCTTGAAAAGACTTGATCTTCTGCTTTAAGCCTAGCTAATGGCTCTAAAGAAGCGCTTTTGGGAGGCAGCCAACAACGAATTTAGGTTTTTATTTTTGTTTTTCTTCTGTTCTTAGTGGTCTTGATTATTTTTACTACTGTAGCAACATCATTGTATCTTTATTTTTCAAGCTTTGTGCCTTTTATAGCCTCATACGACAAGGGAAGTGAAAGTTGTGACATGCTGTCCAGAAAACAGATTCTGTCCTCGTGACTAGAAAATTCAGAGAAAAATCCCAGTTCATCTTTTTGAGCGGAATTTTTTACACAGAGTGCTCTATACAATTACGAAACTTTTGTATGTTCTGAGTTTTTTTATTTGAGTTGCAGAAGTATCCCTAAAAAATTCGTTTTTACCTGCTGGTTTGTTTTTCGCAGATTCTGTCATGTTTTGCCTTTTCTTCGTTTTGAAAACCTTAAGCTTGCTTTTTCTTTGCAAAAACTTGTTGGAAATCTTGAGAAACAGTAGATCTTCAAGATTATGTTTATTTCCAGTAGAGGAAAAATTATTTTAGTTGGGTACTAACCTCTCTAATCAGTCTACAATGAGTTATGTATGAAGGGAGTTTTCAAGCGCGCGATGGAAGATGATGAAAGAAGATCTTGGAGTGTCAAACGCTCAAGCTTGGGGATGCCCATGTGCACCCCCAATAAATATTCAAGGAGACTCAAGTGCATCCCTTCTTCATCAACAATTATCAGTTCGTCTCTCGTTGCACTATATTTTTATCACTTCATGCGTTATGTGCTATACTTGGAGCGTCTCGCTCTTTACTTTTCTAGGTTTGTTTTTGCTTTGTTTGCTGTAGTAACAATTTATACCCCATCTTACTCTTTTATGTGGGAGAGATACACGCTCCGCTTGAACTAGAACTCCTCATAGGATTTGCATGCTTATTCTTTTAGCTGTGAGTTGTTCATTTTCTTTTCTTAGCTGCTGCTCTATTTAGTTGTAGTGCTTTAGTTTTTCTAGAGCTTTTCTTTTGTTTTAGGTTTAACTTTATATAGGTTGCATGTTTTATCTTGTTAGAGAGTTTTCCTGTTGCACTGAGTTTTGTGTCTTGACTAGAAGTAGGTAGTTGAATTTGCTATTCTCTTTGTAGTAGTAACTTGCAATAGTTTTGAGGTATTGACTAGAGTAATGTTTGGACTTTTGGTGTGAAGAGCTTGAGCCTATTAGTGATAGATGTCGTATTTTGGGAAATCCGTGTGTTTTTCGAAAACCAAAAAACCCTGTTGAGAACTCTAGCTACTAGATGGATCACTAACCTCTAGAGGGTTCGAATATTAGAGAACACTCACGTACCATGAGTCGAGGATGCGCAAGGATAACCAAACCCCCATACACTCCTCGCGGTACTTGTCTCTTTGTGAACCTCCCGGTTATATTGAGAGTTACCGATAATAAGTGCATGAGTTCTTCGGACTAATGTGAGTATTCGAAAGTTGACACTTCCACCCACCTATACTTTTTCTAGCCTCTTCGGTACCGTGCATTGCCCTTTCTCACCTTGAGAGTTGGCGCATACTTCGCCGGTGCATCCAAACCCTTGGCACGATACGCTCTGTCATCATAAGCCTCCTTATATTTTTCCTCAAAACAACCATCATACCTACCTACAAGGCATTTCCATAGCCTTTCCGAGATACATTGCCATGCAACATCCACCTTCTCATGACTTTATCTTCTTGTCATACATGCTACTTGCTTGATCGATGAGCCGCATGCTAGTTCTGCCTTGCCCTAATCATTACTACATGACGCGTTAGTATCATTGCATATTCTGCTATCCTAGCAGAGGCATACATTTGCATCATGATAGTTATATCTTCTTTATGTGAGTACCTTTGTAAAGTGTGAAAGATCTCCCATATTCTTGTAAAATATAGAGTGTTGCCCCTAAAGTGAGGAAAAGATCCCAAAGAGGACAAAATCAAAAGACCCCAAAGAGGACAAATGAGAGTTTAATAGAAAGAGCCATTGAGGCACCAAAAAAATACAAAAAAATAGAAAAAGGAGAAAAATAAAAATAAAAAGAGAGAAGGGGGCACACTACTATTCCTTTTGAGAGATCCACACTAGTACTTCATCCTCTATCCCTTGTACTCCATAGAGATCGTCATCATGCATATAGCTATGTGGGGACCTTCACACTATAGAACTTGGCTATTATATTCCAATGATGAGCCTCCTCAAACGAGCTCTAGGTCTTCTTGAGAAAGCAAGTTAGATGCACCCCCACTAGTTCTCTTGGAGAGATTTTAGCTCACATGTGCATCCGTTGCATGGCAATCCCTACTCCTCACATCATATCTATCATATGGCCTTCTCTCGCCTATGATTGTCCTCATTGATGTGAGCCTTTCACACCTTTTTTGACTTCCTCCTCCACCGTCTTTCTGTTTCGCCTTTTAGGTGTCAACTTTCTTGCTCACGCTCATCCATTGCATGGGTGCTCAAAATATCGAAATGGAGTGGGTCAGTTTGACTTGTACCTGACTAGTGGTCTGGGGACGAGTCGATAAGAATCCAAAGGAGCCAAGTGTGAAACTTTAGTAGATAGTTGTTCTCAACAAACCTTTTTATCTCTTTTTCCTAGTCCCCTTCTTGCACGCAAACACCATCTGGAGACATTCGAGTCACGGACAGCGAGAGCTCTTGCACCTTGTGTTCTTTTGTTGCTTGTGTCAATGCTAATATAGACTCTTGCTTGTTAAGACTAAAATTGAATTGCATGCTTTGATTGCTTTACTTAAAAGTCCTTATATGGTTGTGTGGCATGTCACCACAGAAATTATGCTTGTTGTCATTTAACTACTCGAGGACGAGCAGTAATTAAGCTTGGGGATGTTGATACGTCCCAAACGTATCTATAATTTCTGCTTGCTCCATGCATGTTTTGTGTGACTTTGCCATGATTTTCTTGAAATTTCATACACTTTTGAGCATATTTGGACTAATCTATTAACCCAGTGCACCCAGCTGCCAGTTGCTGTTTTCTGCTGTTTTTGTATTTCGGGTGTTCCGGCCATTAAAAGTGCTCCAAAAATCCGGAAAAATCAGATAAAAAATCAGCAACCCGGAAGCTTCCGGAATCACCAAGGCAGCGGAGGGGGCCACCACCAGGACACCAGGAGGGTCCCTGGCGCGGCCCCACCCTAGGCCGCGCCAGGAGGCCTCCTGGCTGCCTGGTGGGTCCCCTCGACACCCCCCTCCGCCTATATTTAGCCCTCGGGGTGGAAACCCCTATTATCGATCTCTTTTCCGCGATCTCGCCTCTGTACCGCCGCCGCCGCCGTTTCAAGATCGGGGCTGCCTGGAGAAGCTGCCCCGACACCTTGCCGGGAGGAGGAACCCCCTCCGGGAGACCATCCATAGCCATGGACGCCTCCCAGATGTACCGTGAGTAGTCCCCCTTGGACCATGGGTCCGTGACCATTAGCTATGTGATGTTCCTCTCCCCTCTTTGTGCTTCCACTTTCGAGACCTCGTGAGCTGCCTCACATGATCGAGGAACTTCTGTAATTTCTGTTGTTGCTATGCTGAGTTTGTTGGGATCTGATGGATTATGAGACTATGTTCAGATTGTGATGAGTAATATATTTGGTTTCTCTCTTTTATATTTTGTTCTTGAGTAAATTCTTGCATGTTCTCCGTTGCAGTATTTTACTCTGGCCAAGTAGTTTGTAGCAACTCCAAGAGGGAGCGTTATGCTTGATTGTGGGTTCAACCCCTTGATGTCTAGCTTGAGTGACAGAAACATGAGACTAGGGGATGTGATGTTGCCACCAGGGATAAAACAACGGTGCTTGTATCCGCGGGTGCAAGGATTGTTTACTTTACGCAAAGTTCTTTTAATGCAGTTGTCTGTTGCTTTGAGTTTACACTTTGGGTGGGATTCGCAACTTAATACCAGCGAGATATTCCGGATAGATATCTCAAGGTGGATGATTCGTAGTAGAAGCAGTTGGATTTCGGTCTAGTTACCTTGGCGTACTGCCCATTTCTTTTGAGCCCTTCCTTTCTTTGCAGCATAGTTAGCATTGCGGTGCCTTCATAATTCTGTCAATTGCCCAGCTGTGATTTGTTTACCTCGCTAGCACTTTTATCGTCTTTTGGGAGAGAGACATCACTAGTGAAAATCACGGGACCCCGGTCCATCTGCACATTACTGTTTACATCCTTAGTTTACTTTCAGTCTTTACTTTTAGTTTCCACTATCATTATCTCTTGCATTGATCCTTTGTAAACAGCAAGGCCGGAGGAATTGACAACTCCTCTGTACTCGTTGGGAGCAAAGTTATTTGTTGATGTGTGCAGGTCCACGTCAAGTGCCGTGACACCTTCTTGTATTTCTGCGAGTCCTACTGGAGACAAACCTTGGTATCTTCACCGAGGGAAATGTGCTGCTATGCTACATCTAGCCTTCCACTTGGGGTAACCAACGAGGAGTGAGAGATCCTCACCGTATCAGTCATCCCCAAGCTTGAGCTTTTGACACTCTCGGATCTTCTTTCATCATCTTCCTTCGCATACTTGAAAACTCCTTTCATACGAAACTCATCATAAGACGATTAGATTGGTTAGTATCCATAAATAAATATCTTTTCTCTACTGGAAATAAAGATTTTCATGAAGACCTACTGTTTCTCAAGATTGCCAATCTTAAAATTTTCAAAACGGAGAAAACGCAAAACGTGGCAGAATCTTTGAAAAACAGACCAGTAGGTAGTAAATAAATTTTCCGGGGAACTTCTGCAACTCAAATCAAAAAACTCAGAACAGACGCCAGAAAGCCAATTGTATAGAGCATACTAGCAAAAATATTAAGATAAAAAGGTGATCTTGTGATTTTTGGTGAATTATTCCGTCAAGCAGACAGAATCTGTTTCCGGATAGCATGTCAGAAATTTTGATCTTTCTTGCAATCAGAGGCTAAAACTTGGCACAAAGCTTGAAAATAAAGATACAATGATGTTGCTACAATAGTAACAAGCATCAAGACCACTAAAATTTAAAGTAAAAACAATTTGGGTTGCCTCCCAATAAGCGCTTTCTTTTATGCCTTTGAGCTAGTCATGATGCAAAAAGATCAAGTTTTATCAACTCCAAAAAGAATAGCTTGCCCGTGTAACGAACTCATAAGGTTACTTAATCTTCTTTCGAGGGAAGTGTTACATTCACTTTTTGAGGGGGAATTGGAATGTAATAGTCCCTTCTTTCATATCAATGATAGCGCCAACAATGCTCATAAAAGGACGTCCCAAAATAATTGGACATGAGTGATCACACTCAATGTCCATGACAAGAAAATCAATGGGAACATAATTATCATTGGCAACAATAAGAACATCATCAATCCTCCCTAAAGTATTCTTTACGGAAGAACTAAAAAGACAGACACTAAAAGAAGAAGGATCAAAAGGTTTCAATTCAAGCATATCATACATTCTTTTGGGTAAAACGAAGGCACTAGCTCCAACATCACATAAAGCAAAGCAAGAAAAATGATTTATTTTGATTTTGACCATAGGATCCCAACCATCTTCTAGTTTTCTAGGAATAGAAACCTCTAACTTAAGTTTCTCCTCCCTATCTTTGATAAGAGCATTGGTAATATGCTCGATGAGGGCAACGTTGAGTGAACTAGTGCGGGGGTATTTGGCCATTCTTTGCAAAAAAAGTGATAACTTTCGAAAGACTACAATTATCAAAATCAAGTTCACTACCATTAATTAAAGTGGTAGTTATGTTAAATAAGCTCATTCTCTTGGTAGTCTCTAAATTCATGGGACCTTCTTGTCCTAAAGTTGAGCTATTAGCATCACCATTGATAGGTCCATTAGGTGGACTAGGGATGTGTTGGGTGCTAAAAGTTTTGAGATCCTCAACAACTTGTATAGTAGCAATAGTAGTGTGTATAGGAAGGCTCTTAATTCTATCTTCTTCTTCTTTCTCTCTAGCCCATCTATCCTTAAGTTTGGCTAGCATTCTAATGTTATCATTAATTTTCACTTGAATAACATTCATGGGTGTAGTTTTCCTCTCCTCAAGGGGAGAAGTTCTAATTTTAAGCATCTCTACATCATGAGCTATATTGTCTACCTTCAAAGAGAGACTATCTAGTTTTTATAATTTATCTTCTACACTCTTATTGAAGGCCTTTTGAGAAGTGATAAAGTCCTTAAGCATGCTCTCTAATTGAGAAGTGGAGTTTTTGGTGCTATGATAAGTGTCGTTGTTCCCGTAGTTGTTGGATGGGAACGGTCTAGGATTGTTGGTACCAAAGTTACTCCTATAAGAATTATTATTAAAGTTGTTCCTAGAAATAAAATTAACATCAACTTTCTCTCTTTCTTGAGCAACCAAAGAATTTAAAGGAACATCATGAGGATCAATAGGAGCTTGCTTAGTAAGTAGAGACATAATCAAGTCAACTTTTTCATTTAAAGAGGAGATCTCCTCAACAGAGTTTACCTTCCTACCTGTTAGAGATCTTTCAGTGTGCCATTGAGA
Source organism: Bromus sterilis (assembly GCA_950022295.1). Lineage (NCBI taxonomy): Eukaryota > Viridiplantae > Streptophyta > Magnoliopsida > Poales > Poaceae > Bromus > Bromus sterilis. The sequence goes on from OX465600.1 coordinate 218,112,034, forward strand.
ATAATCTATCATTATCTTGCCCAATAGCTTCGTGGAACCTGCGGCCGAGTCCAACAGATTCCACGAGGTAAAGTTCAATCCTTCATAGAAAGTGTGGATAACGATCCAAGTAGTCAAACCATGTGTAGGGAAATTCTTAACAAGATATTTCATACGTTCCCAAGCTTGGGCAACGTGTTCATTATCCAGTTGTCTAAAATTCATAATGTTACTTCTCAACTGAATAATCTTAGCAGGTGGGTAGTACTTCACAATAAAATCATTCTTGATCTTATCCAAAGAATCTATGCTATTCCTACGCAAGGATTAGACCACTCCTTATCTCTTCCTCTCAAAGAAAATGGAAAAATCTTAAGTTTAACAATGTCACCATCTACTTCTTTGTACTTTTGCATATCAGAAAGATCAACAAAATTATTTAAGTGCAAAACAGCATCATCTCCAACACCGTAGAATTGTTCTTTCATAACAAGATTAAGCAAAGCAGGTTTGATTTCATATGAAGGTGCTGAAGTATAAGGATGAGCAATATGAGTGCTAATAAAACCATTGTTGTGACTAGTGAAGTCACACAACTTGGTGTTTTCAGTGGAATCCATAGTAGCAGCAAGCAAGAGCAAATAAACTAAAAGCAAGATGACTAATTTTTTTGTGGTTTTTGGTATAAGACTCTAAAGAAAAAACTAGAAAGTAAATTAACAAGACTAAAAAGCAAAGGTAAAAGATAGTGTGCAAGTCCCCTATCTTAAAGATTGGAGCCCCCGGCAACGGCGCCGGAAATTAGCTTGATGGCTTCTCGCCCCTCGTTGGTTACCCCAAGTGGAAGATTAAGAAGTAGATATCAACAAATTTCCCTCGGTGAAGATACCAAGGTTATCAATCCATTAGGACTTAAAGTTCTGCAAGTAGGTGAAAACAACGCCAGAAATTACTTCTAGCTAGGGAGTTGTCGTGGACCTGCACACATCAACAAATAACTTTGCTCCCAACGAGTTCTGAGAGGTTGTCAATCTCTTCGGTCTTGTTGTTCACAAAGGATCAAACACAAGAGGTAAATAGTAGCGGTGATTGCAACAGAAAGGAAACAAAAGCAGTAAATAAGTGGAGGTGTAAACAATGATGGAAATATTGACCGGGGTCCCATGATGTTCACTAGTGATGTTGAAAGGATCGAGATAGACCTAGAGGGGGGGTGAATAGGTTATATTACAAATTTTAACACTACTTCTCAATTTTAGGCAATAGTGCGGAAGATAAAGATGTTCCTAACAATTGCAAGGGTGACCTAGAGAAGACAAGGTAAACGACAAGCACAATATAATGAAGCAAGTGAGAGATAAACAACAAGGTAGTGAAAGTAAGGGGGAAAAGAGTAGGGATAACTGAATGACACGAAGACAACGATGTAAACCGATGTTCACTTCCTTGGAGGGAAGCTACTCACTGTTCGAAGAGAGTGGGTGAAACCATGAAGACACACCAACGCCACGAAGGCTCACTCTATTCCCCTTGAGATATCACCACCAAGGCAATTCCCAACCACTACCGGTTGACCTTAAAGGTGGTCACCAAACCCTCACAAACTCAACGGGGGTAATAACAATTGTCGATTCCTCTCCGAAGAACTCCTACCTGCCTAGGAGTCTCCAACCACCAAGAATAACAAGATCAATGGGGAAAAGCTCAATACTTGCTCAAATCACGATTTTCTTTGGCCGGAAGATGGGAAAGGGACGGATCTATCACGAGGTGAAAGATCCGACAAGAACTCTAACAAATCTCTCTGGGATCTTGGATTTTGTGTAGGAGAAAAGGGAGAGGGAGCACTTGGTGTTCTTGAGGGAAATGAATGAAGTGTTCAACCATAACCCTAAGTGGGTAGGGGGTATACATATAAGTGCTCAAGAAAACTAGCCGTTTGGTGCTGTCCTGTATGCTCCGTACGTCCGGGACTTAAGTCAGACGGTCCGGGCTGTGCCCGGACCGTCCGACATGAGATCCGGATGGTCCGGTAGGACATAGCAGCCTCTACATGTGTACACATGTTAGTGATGTCGGACGGTCCGGGGAACACAGCCGGATGGTCCGGGCTGGGCTCGGACGGTCCGGTACGTGATCCAGACGGTCCGAATGATTGAGTACCCTCTGGTGTCGGGAGCATAATTATTCCGACGGTCCGGGGTCCATCCGGACGGTCCAGGATGCGCCCGGACGGTCCGACCTGACACCCGGACGGTCCGGATGATTGTGCACACTCTGGTCTCGGGAGCGTAATTATTCAGACGGTCCGACCTGACACCCGGATGATCCGGTTGAGTATGCACCCTCGGGTCTCGGGAGCGTAATTATTCGAACGATCCGGGGCCGTGGCCGGACGGTCCGGGGTGGGCCCGGACGGTCCGGGAGGTGGACTGGACGATCCCGCAAGTGCAGTGAGTGCTCAAATTGACGTGCATTGAAAACCCTACACATTTATATTGATTTTTCATAGATGTATAGAAGTGTATTTTACATGTTGGAGTTTTAATGATTTGATCAAGACTGAACTCAACCTTATGATCCCCTCTTAATAGTGAGGGGATCTCTATGACTCAATATGTAATAGTAAAGAATACTTAGCGTCATCTTCAGTCGTTATGTCAAATTCTTGAGTGTGGTCCAGGTTCAGCATATGATCCGTACACGACGATGTCAAGAGAACTAACCAAATTCCTGTGTGTCACTTAACAAACATAGTTAGTCCCCTATATGTATATTGTCATCAACAACAAAATATGCTTAAGAGAAAGATTGCACTTTCAATCTACCCCTTTTTGGTAGTTGATGACAATACACATATAGCTCTCAAAAGGTATGAGAATTACAATTTGGAGAGCATTTTCATTTCAAAGAGGGAGACTCCCCCTCAACATGTGCATGGTGGTTTTTAGGCATTTAAGCAAGGCACATGTTAGGACAACTCCCCCATGATCATATAACCAATTAGATTTATATGAGAAAGCAAATTAGTTATAAGACACAGTGCCACATAAGAAGGAACACTCGAATGATATAGCATGCAAGGATACCACATAAGAAGGAACACTCGAATGATATAGCATGCAAGGATAGATAAACACATAGTTCGATACATAATGCATAGGTCTTAATACATATCCTCCACACAACATAAGTCATAACTAATACGAGAAAACAAGTACGCAAATGAACTAGCAACTAGCACCTAGATAGAGTTCTCCCCCTTTGTCATCAAGTAACAAAATGAAGCACACGGAGCTACTCCTCATCATCCTGATCGGGCACCACGTCCGGGAAGAAGTCAACAAAGTCCTCCGCAGATGGGAATCCATAGTCCTGCGACTGAGGAGACGATGGAGGCTGCTCATCATCACTGACTGGACTGCCATGGCGAGTCTGAAGACGAGCCTTGAGAGCATTGGTCTGCGTGATGCGCCGGGTCTCAAGCTGATGGATGGCCTTGGTGTTGGACTTGCACATATTGAATATAGCCCTCTGAGATTTTCCCAAGAAGTGGGCAATCGTCTTGAATGCCTCGACCATCGGTGGACGCGGAGGTGGTGGCGTAGAGCTAGAGGCACCCGCAACAGAGGGAGGCACAGGCCCACAAGTATCCAGATATGATCCCTTCTTCGGGATCCACTCTTGGTGAATGATGGGCTTTTCAATGGGAGTTGCAAAATGTGCATCAATCACACTCTGGATATTTGGAGCAAGAGGGAAGTGGCCCTGCTTCTCTTGCTAGCATAAAGTTGGCCACATAAATAGAAGGGATCTCTTGCTGAAACTCGAAGCGGTCATATGTATGAGAGGCGCGGGTCATGAGATTGATAGCATATGAGCGAACCATGGCCTTGTCGCCATGCTTGGGAACAATCGTCTGAAGGAGACACAGGTACAGCTGATGGTACCTCGGCAAAAAGACGGAGGATTTGTTGGACTCTTGATTGACCCCCGGGGTTATGTCCCGAGGAGACATAAGGCAACCCATGCATTCCGCGATTGGCGCAGAGAGAAACTCGGTATGCTCACTGTGAATCATAAAGAGGTCCGCAGACCGAGTAGGCATCCCTAGCGCTGCACACCACTGGTCATATGTAATGGTGATCGTCTGGTGGCGAGTCTTCCAGGTGAGAGTGGCATCATCCCCAGTGATGGTATCGCCAGCAAAGAAGCAGGTAGCATAGAACTGGAGAATAGCCGCATGGCTCAAGTCGCATCTGAGAGTCAATGGATGACGAAGTCCCATGGCATCCACAAGACGAATGAGATCAACAAATGTGTCAGGTCGGCGCTCGAAATATTCCATGTTGATGAACTTCTGGGGTGTTGTTCTATTGATGTGCAGACAGACAGTGGCATATATATCCTGTTGCACCAGAGTGTGGAACCGAGGATCCATGTCATTGTTGTCCGGATCAAACTGATTGGTCCCACTTGCGAAGCTGATGGTAGAGCTTGGACTCCATGACAAAATATTCATATGGAGCACTGTTGTGCCGGTTAGGGGGCGCCGCAGATATGGCCAAGCCCTGAAGTGGTTCCCGCCGCGCATGAGGAAGGCGATGAGGAGCAGGTGGAGGTCTCTTTCTAACGGTTTGGGCGTGACTTCTTGCGAGTGCCGGGCTTGGTGCGTTGAGGGGCAAGTTCTTCCACTTCAATGTCGTCCTCATAGTCATCATCAAGTCCTTCGAACTCCACATTGTTGTTTCCCGCCCGGTGATACGTCCAAAACGTATCTATAATTTCTGCTTGCTCCATGCATGTTTTGTGTGATATTGCTATGATCTAGATACACTTTCATACACTTTTGATCATATTTGTACTAACCTATTAACTCAGTGCACCACAGTGCCAGTTCCTGTTTTCTGCTGTTTTTCTATTTCAGTTGTCCCCCATATAAAAAGTGCCAGAAAATATCCGGGAAAAATATAGGAAAAATCAGCGTACAAGAAGCTTCGCGAAGAGCCCGGCGCGGCCCCACCCCTGGCCGCGCCAGGGGGGCGCCTGGGGCCCCTGGTCCACCTCTGGCTGCCCCCCTTCGCCTATATATTCTCCGTCACGGGAAACTTCCGAAGACAGAACCCTTTTTCGCGATCTCTCCTCTGTTCCGCCGCCACCGCGCTTCCGAGATCGGGAGCACCAGAAGACCTCCTCCCGGCACCCTGCCGGAGGGAGGGCCGACCTCCGGGAGTCTCCTCTCCACCATGGATGCTCCCCGGATGTCTTGTGAGTAGTTTTCCTTGGACCATGGGTCCGTGATCAGTAGCTATGTGATGTCCTCCTCCCCTCTTTGTTCTTCATGGTTTAGACCTCGTGAGCTGCCCTACATGATCGAGGCACTTTTGTAATCTTTCTGCTGTTGCTATGCTGAGTTTGATGGGATCTGATGGATTATGAGATTATGTTCAGATTGTGATTGAGTAATATATTTGGTTTTTATCTCTTACATTTTTGTCCTAAGTAATTCTTGCATGTTCTCCGTTGCTGTTTATTGCTTTGGCCAAGTAGTAGGTAGTAACCCCAAGAGGGAACGTTATGCTCGATTATGGGTTCATGCCCCCCGATGACACGCTTGAGTGACAGAAACATGAGTCTAGGGGATGTGCTGTTGCCACAAGGGGGAAAACAACGGTGCTTGTAACCGCAGTTGCCAGGATTGTTTACTTTACGCGAAGTTCTTTTTAATGCAGTTGTCTGTTGCTTTGGGTTTACACTTTGGGTGGGGCTCGCAACTTAATACCAGCGAGATGTTCTGGATAGATATCTCAAGGTGGATGATTAGTAGTAGATGCAGTTGGATTTCGGTCTACTTATTTTGGCGTACTGCCCGTGCTTTTGAGCCTCTTCCTTTCTTTTGTAGCATAGTTAGCATTGCGGTGCGTTCATAATCCTGTCAATTTCCCTTCTGTAATTTGTTTACATCGCATAGCAGTTTTATCGTCTTTTGGGAGAGAGACATCACTAGCGAACATCACGTATCCCAGTCCATATCTTCATTACTGTTTCCACGCTCATTTACTTTTCTGCTTTTACTTTCAATTGCTATCATTATCCCTTGTGTTTGATCCTTTGTGAACAACAAGACCGGACAGATTGATAACCTCTCTGAACTTCGTTGGGAACAAAGTTTTTTGCGTCTGAGTGCAGGTTCGCGTCAGTTGCGCTGCTGACACCTACTTATCATCTCTAGAGTCTTGTTAGTTTACCTTTCAGTTTTTATCTTTGTGTCTTTTATCAAAAATCACAAAAAAATCTGCCACACTTGCTGCTGCTATGGGTTCCACTGAAAACACCAGGTTGTGTGACTTCACTAGTCACAACAACCAAGACTTTATCTGCACCCCCATTGCCTCACCTGCCACTTCAGCTACCTCTTATGAAATTAAACCTGCCTTTCTAAACCTTGTTATGAGAGATCAATTCTCTGGTGCTGGAGATGATGCTGCTTTACACTTGAACAATTTTGTTGAATTATGTGATATGCAAAAGTATAAAGAAGTAGAAGGTGATATTGTTAAGCTCAAGCTCTTTCCTTTCTCTTTAAGGGGAGACGCTAAAATTTGGTTTCAATCTTTGCCTAGGAATAGCATAGATTCTTGGGATAAGTGCAAAGATGCTTTTATAGGGAAGTACTACCCACCTGCTGAAATTATCCAATTAAGGAGTAACATTATGAATTTTAAGCAATTGGATAATGAACACGTTGCCCAAGATTGGGAACAAATGAAATCTCTTGTTAAGAAATGCCCTACACATGGTTTGACTACCTGGATGGTTATCCATACTTTTTATGCAGGCTTGATCTTTACCTCGCGGAACCTGTTAGATTCGGCCGCGGGAGGAACCTTTATGTCAACTACACTTGGTGCTGCCACGAAGCTTCTCGATGAGATGATGACCAATTATTCCCAATGGAGCACCGAACGCGCTCCAACAGGTAGGAAGGTAAACTCTGTCGAGGAAGTTACCTCCCTAAATGAAAAGTTGACTTAATTATGTCTCTACTTACCAAGCAACCCTCTATTGATCCTCATGATGTCCCTTTCAATTCTTTGGTTGCCCAAGAACAAGTAGATGTGAACTTTATTGCTAGAAACAACTTCAAGAACAATGCTTATAGGGGTAATTTTGCTAGCAATCCTAGACCGTTTCCATCCAACTATGGGAACAACAACACCTACCCTAGCAACAAGAACCCCTCTTCTGAATTGGAAAACATGCTTAGAGACTTTATCACTACCCAGAAAGCCTTCAACAAAAATTTAGAGGAGAAATTAGCTAAATTAGATAATCTCTCTTTGAAGGTAGAAAGCTTAGCCCTTGATATTGAGATGCTTAAAATTAGAACCTCTCCCCTTGAGGAGAATAAGGCCACTCCTATTAATGCTATCCAATTACAAATTAATGAAAATATTAGGATGATGGCTAAACTTAAAGAAAGGTGGGCTAGAGAATAAGAGGAAGAGGATAGAATTAAGAGCCTTCCTACACACCACACAGTTGCCACTATCCAAATTGTTGAGGACACCCAAACTATTAGCACCCAATGCACTACTAGTCCCGTTGGACCTATTAATGGTGATGCTAATACCTCAACCAAAGATGAAGAAACTCCTATGAACATAGAGGGTTTCAAACAAATGAGCCTAGACGACACTACTACCACCTTTGATAGTAGTGATATTGATTTTGATAGTTGCACCCTCTCAGAAGTTATTAGCTTGCTACACAAAATGTCTAGAGACCCCCACACTAGACACTTAATCTTTCCTTCACGGAGCATATCACAAATGCTCTCATCAAAGCTAGGGAGGAGAAGCTTAGAGTAGAAGCCTCCATACCTAGGAAGCTAGATGATGGTTGGGACCCTATGATCAAAATTAAATAAAATAACTTCTCTTGCTATGCCTTATGTGATGTTGGAGCTAGTACCTCCGTTATGCCCAAAAGAATATTTGTTATGTTTGAATTGAAACCCTTTGAGCCTTGTTCTTTTGGTGTTCGTCTTGTTGATTCTTCCGTAAAGAAACCTTTGGGGAAGATCGACGATGTTCTTATCATTGTCAATAACAACTATGTTCCCGTTGATTTTATTGTTATGGATATAGAGTGTGAACCTTTGTGTCCAATAATTTTGGGACGTCCTTTTCTTCGCACCGTTGGTGCGGTTATTGACATGAAAGAGGGGAATATAAAATTCCAATTCCCATTCAAAAAGGGGATGGAACACTTCCCTAGAAATAAAATCAAGTTACCTGTTGAGTCCGTTACACGGGCTAGTTATTCTCTTTCTCTTGATAAAACTTGATTCTTCTTTTGCATCATGCCTAGCTTAAAGGCATAAAAGAAAGCGCTTTCGGGATGCAGCCCGCAACGAATTTAGGTTTTTATTTTTGCTTTTTGTTGTGTCTTGATGTTTTTTACTACTGTAGCAACATCATTGTATCTTTATTTTCAGCTTTGTGCCAAGTTATAGCCTCTTATGATAAGGGAAGCAAAAGTTGTGACGTGCTGTCTAGAAAACAGATTCTGTCCCTTGACAGAAAAATTCGAATCAAATCACCAGATCATCTTTTTGATCTGAATTTTTTTGACAGCGTGTTCTATAAAATTGTGAAACTTCCGTATGTTCTGAGTTTTTTGATTTGAGTTGCAGAAGTGCCCCTAAAAAATTCTTTACTAACTGCTGTTCTGTTTTTCACAGATTCTGCCACGTTTTGTCTCTCCTAACTTTTGCAAACCTTAAGATTTCTTTTTCTTTGCAAAAACTTTTTGGAATTCTTGAGAAACAGTAGATCTTCAAGAATATCTTTATATCCAGTGGGAAAAATTATTTTATTAAGGGTACTAACCTCTCTAATCAGCTTATGATGAGTTATGTATGAAGGGAGTTTTCAAGTGTGCGATGGAAGATGATGAAAGAAGATCCAGGAGTGTCAAGCGCTCAAGCTTGGGGATGCCCCCATGCATCCCCAATAAATATTCAAGGAGACTCAAGCGTCTAAGCTTGGGGATGCCCCGTGCATCCCCTTCTCCATCAACAATCATCAGTTCGTCCTTCGTCTCACTATATTTTTATCACTTAATGCGTTATGTGCTATGCTTGGAGCGTCTCGCTCTTAGGTTTTATTTTTAGTTTTCTTTAGCTTTTCTTGCTGTTCATAACAAGTTAGATCCCGTCTTACTTTGTGTGGGAGAGAAACACGCTCCACTTTCAAAATCTAGAACACATCATAGGATTTTTTCCTGCTTATCTTTTTGCTGTTGTGTGTTATTTATCTTTTCGTAGCTACTGCCATGTTTAGTCTTAGTCTTAGTTTGTCTTTAGCAAGAGCCTTGGCTTTTGTTTAGTCTGTTGCTGGAACTCTTTTTAGTTCTCATGTTTATCTTGTTAAAGAGAGTTGGTTGTTGCACTGAGTTGTGTCTTGTCTTGAAAGTAGGTAATTGAGGTTGCTATTTAATTCTAGTAGTAACTTGCAATAGTTTTGAGGTATTGTTGTGAGTAATGTTTGAAATTTTGGTGTCAAGAGCTCTAGCCTATTAGTGATAGGTGTCGTATTTTGGGAAATCCGTGTGTATTTTCAAAACCTACAAAACTAGTTGAGAACTCTAGCTAATAGATGGATCACTAATCTTTGGAGGGATCGAATATTAGAGAACACTCACGTACCATGAGTCGAGGATGCGCAAGGGTAACCAAACCCCCATACACTCCTCCTCGTGGTACTTGTCTCTCTGTGAACATCCTTTTTAGATTGAGAGTTACCGATAATAAGTGCATGAGTTCGTCGGACTAATGTAAGTATTAAAAGTTGACACTTCCACCTTCCCATATTTGTCTAGCCTCTCATGTGCCGTGCATTGCCTTCTTCTCACTCCGAGAGTTGGTGTCCACCTTCGCCGGTACATCCAAATCCTTGGCATGATACGCTCTGTCATCATAAACCTCCTTATATCTTTCCTCAAAACAGCCACCATACCTACCTATCAAGGCATTTCCATAGCCTTTCCGAGATATATTGCCATGCAACATCCACCTCTTCATGACTTGATCTTCATGTCATACATGTTCCTGCAACACTGGCAGCGACATACATTGCATACATCATGATAGTTACATCTTCTTTATGATTTTGAGTACCTTGTAAAGTGTGAAAGATCTCCTTTACCTTCTTGTAAAATAGAGCGTTGCCCTTAAGTGAGGAAAAGATCCCAAAGTGGACACAATAAAAGATCCCAAAGAGGACAAATGAGAGTTAAATAGAAAGAGCCATTGAGGCCACAAAAAAATACAAAAAAATAGAAAAAAGAGAAAAAGAAATAAAAATAGAGAAAGGGGCAACACCACTATCCTTTTGAGAGATCCACACTAGTACTCCTTTTATATCCTTGTACTCCATAGAGATGATCATTATGCATATAGCTATGTGGGGACCTTCACACTATAGAACTTGGCTTGCATATTCCAAGGATGAGCCTCCTCAAACGAGCTCTAGGTCTTCATGAGCGAGCAAGTTAGATGCACCCCCACTAGTTCCATTGGAGAGCTTACTAGCTCGTATGTGCATCCGTTGCATGGCAGTCCCTACTCCTCACGTCATATCTATCATTTGGCATCTCTTGCCTATGATTGTCCTCATTGATGTGAGCCTTTCTCATCCTTTTTGTCTCCTCCTCCGCACTTCTCTCTTTGCCATTCTAAGTGTCAAATCTCGTGCTTACGCTCATCCATTGCATGAGTGCTCAATATATTGAAAAAGGAGTGGATCAAATTGACTTGTACCTGGCTAGTGGTCTGGGGACGAGTCAAGATAAGATTCCAGAAAAAGACCGAGTGTGAAACTTTAGTAGATTGAGTTCTCAACACAAAAAGATATTTTTTCTCGTATATCCCTATCCCCATTCTTGCATGCAAACACCATTTGGAGACATTCGAGTCACGGACAGCGAGAGCTCTTGCACCTAATGTTCTTTTGTTACTTGTTTCAATACTAATATAGACTCTTGCATGTTATGACTTGAATTGAATCTCTAACCTTGATTGCTTTACTTTTCAAAATTCTTATATGGTTTCTAGCATGTCACCACAGAAATTATGCTGTTATCATTTACCTACTCGAGGACGAGCAGGAATTAAGCTTGGGGATGTTGATACGTCCAAAACGTATCTATAATTTCTGCTTGCTCCATGCATGTTTTGTGTGATATTGATATGATCTAGATACACTTTCATACACTTTTGATCATATTTGGACTAACCTATTAAGTCAGTGCACCACAGTGCCAGTTCATGTTTTCTGCTGTTTTTCTATTTCAGTTTTCCCCCATATAAAAAGTGCCAGAAAAATTCCGGGAAAAATATAGGAAAAATCAGCGTACAGGAAGCTTCACGAAGAGCCCGAGCAGGGCCAGAGGGGAGCCAGGGGTGAGCCCAGGCGGCCACCCGGCGCAGCCCCACCCCTGGCCGCGCCAGGGGGGCGCTTGGGGCCCCTGGTCCACCTCTGGCTGCCCCCCTTCGCCTATATATTCTCCGTCACGGGAAACTTCCGAAGACAGAACCCTTTTTCGCGATCTCTCCTCTGTTCCGCCGCCGCCACGCTTCCGAGATCGGGAGCACCAGAAGACCTCTTCCCGGCACCCTGCCGGAGGGAGGGCCGACCTCCGGGAGTCTCCTCTCCACCATGGATGCTCCCCGTATGTCTTGTGAGTAGTTTTCCTTGGACCATGGGTCCATGATCAGTAGCTATGTGATGTCCTCCTCCCCTCTTTGTTCTTCATGGTTTAGACCTCGTGAGCTGCCCTACATGATCGAGGCACTTTTTTAATCTTTCTGCTGTTGCTATGCTGAGTTTGATGGGATCTGATGGATTATGAGATTATGTTCAGATTGTGATTGAGTAATATATTTGGTTTTTATCTCTTATATTTTTGTTCCTAAGTAATTCTTGCATGTTCTCCGTTGCTGTTTATTGCCTTGGCCAAGTAGTAGGTAGTAACCCCAAGAGGGAACGTTATTCTCGATTGTGGGTTCATGCCCCCCGATGACACGCTTGAGTGACAGAAACATGAGTCTAGGGTATGTGCTGTTGCCACAAGGGGGAAAACAACGGTGCTTGTAACCGCAGTTGCAAGGATTGTTTACTTTACGCAAAGTGCTTTTTAATGCAGTTGTCTGTTGCTTTGGGTTTACACTTTGGGTGGGGCTCGCAACTTAATACCAGCGAGATGTTCTGGATAGATTTCTCAAGGTGGATGATTAGTAGTAGATGCAGTTGGATTTCGGTGTACTTATTTTGGCGTACTGCCCGTGCTTTTGAGCCTCTTCCTTTCTTTTGTAGCATAGTTATCATTGCGGTGCGTTCATAATCCTGTCAATTGCCCTTCTGTAATTTGGTTACCTCGCATAGCAGTTTTATCGTCTTTTGGGAGAGAGACATCACTAGCGAACATCACGTATCCCGGTCCATATCTTCATTACTGTTTCCACGCTCATTTACTTTTCTGATTTTACTTTCAATTGCTATCATTATCTGTAACAACCCAGTTTTCACAAAAAATAAAATTTTTGTTTTCGGTCTGAATTGTTTGAATGTCTGATTTGTTTGCGGTGTTTGCATCCCCGATTTATCGATCGGAGATTATTTTTCCCCCTCTTATCTCGTACCGGACAGAGACCGACCCTTCCACCCTGATACTCGACTTTTGCGACACCGGGTTTCACCCGATCACCGTCGCGAAAACCGCACGAGACCAGCCGCAGCCAACGGAACGAAAAACCCTGTTTATTTAATAAACAGAATATTTTATTGGGGCACCAAAAAATGTTGTCGGAATGTCACCGCAGTGAGGTACGATCGATGGGCTCGACGCGCTGAGCGCGTAGGTCGAAGTTTCGTCCGAATCGGAGTCCGTACGGAGTCTCGGCGGTCACGAACGCGATCACCGGACACGCAAGAGGGGTACCGAGGGCGTTTGCGTCAACTGGCCAGCCAACCTGCCTATATAATGACCCCCACCTCCCAAACCAGCCAATTAGGGTTTACCCTAATGGAAATTTGCACCCACCCCCCTCTTTTTGCACAAAATTTTACCCCTAGCCCCTCCTGTCCCGAAACCCTAGCTACTAGATGATCTGAGCCGTCAGATCTGCCCTCCAACGACCCAGATCTGGCCATCCTTCCCCCAACCGCAGCACAGATCCACCCGGGTCGCGCCGGGCCCACCTCCCCGCCGCCAGGCCCGCCGAGCCCATCTTGAAGCCGCCGCCACGCTCCTGAGGAGCCACCGCCGCCTCTCTCCTTTGGACGACTCCGGCGAGCCGCCGCACTCCGGCGAGCTGCACCCCTCCTCACCCCGCGCCGCGCCCTTCTTCCTCTCCTTCTCTCCTCCCTCGCCTGACCTCGCCGCTTCTCTCTCTGCAGGCCGCCCACAGCAGCCACGGCGCGCCATGGCCGGGAAGCCGAGTTCGGCCGCCGCCCTGTTGACCTCGCCGTCGGCACCTCCGCCACCGCATGGATCCAGCTAGGCTGCGCCCGGATCCCTCGAACACACCTGCCTGCGCCGCCTTCCCGCAACCGGCCGGCGAGCCATGCCGCCGTTGACCGGCTGGCCGCCTCCTCCACGGCCCGAGCCGGCGCCCCCGTCCAGAACCGCCGTGGCCAGATGGGCTGGCCACACCCACCGCGGCCCAGGTGGCCCATCGCACCCGCGGCCCGTCTAGCCTCTCCCTCTTTTTTGTTTATTTATTTATTTGTTTTTTTCCAGTGGCTTTTTTTCTAAGTCTGGAGATATATTGCTGCTGATTCAATTTTGCGTCGTAATTTGCGAGTAATCTGTAGCCCGGATCGCATTGCGCCCAAAAGACGAATTGTTTAGAATTTCGTGCTCTAGCTTTTATCTTTTCTGAGTTAATTGTTTTGAGGTTGTTTAGATATAGTTATTGCTGTTCAAACAGGGCATCAGGCCGTTAACTGCTACAAATTGCTATTTTGTGCTGCTGTTATTATTTTGTTGCAACTTTGCATGATGATTGTGACAAATCCATGAGGCCTATTGCATTGATTATTTCTCCTATGTGTTAAGAATCATGTGTACTTCATTTCCATGCTTTAACATGTCATATTTGGGTGCTCTAGCAATATTAAATCTTGCTCCAAAGTGGTGATCCTGATGTTAATGTGCTGCTGTTGCTGAAACTGTTATTTTATTGCAACTTCGGTCGACGAGTGTGCCGCGACCGTTTATCGGAATTGAGTGATTCCAATTGTATATTGTTAAGCATCATGTCTACTTTCGTTACATATATGGAATCTTCATTTTAGCATTCCTGGTCATATAGATATTCTGTTCTAAAGTTGCTATGCTGCTGCTTTTGATAGCCACCTCTGTTTTTCTCTAAGTCTGTAACGTTCCGATGCCATGTTGCATGCTTAATATCTTTTGATCTATGATGCCTTTTTGCATGATTCCTTTTGCCATGCCTTACCTGTCATGTCTACTTTAATTTCATATCATTTGTGAGCATGTTTGCATTGATTATCCTGTTTATGCATTGCTCTAAAGTTTGCTTCCTGATGTTGGCAGATTGTGTTCCAAACTTGTTTTGCTTGTATCTTTTTAACCGTAACTCCGTTTGGAGTGTTCTTTATATGTAACTTGATTAGTTTTTCGTATACTTTGTGTTTATTATATTGTTTTCTGTTCTTAACCAAACTAAAATATGGTTTAGGACAGAACAGTATCAAATGTTTTACTCATCGTGCGACACTTAGTGTTATGCCATGTTTAGGGGTTGTCTCACTTAAAATGACTAGCCTAGGTAGTTACTTGGTGCTTTACCTTTTGTTATGTTTGTGTGCTATTCCATGCTTGTTTGAGTTGCCATGTTAATAACCGTTCGTTGCTCACCTGTAGCTAAGCAACTTGAACCACCGTAAACGTGCGGTATTCCTCGTGTGTGACGAGTACTCCACTTAAATTATTAGTAACCGCTCTCGACGGTAGGTGCGATGTCTCGTGTTGCCTTCTTGTTGATGCTTGCTCGTGTTTGCTTCGTAGTAATAGATGCTTGCTCGTTGATTGCTTTCCAGTGTTTATTGTCTTGTGTGCTTCCGCGGGTACCCTTCGGAGACGATGCGAGCTTGCCATCAACCACATCTTCGGAACCCGACTTATCAACAGGCAAGGACTATACATTAC
The DNA here is from genome assembly GCA_950022295.1 of Bromus sterilis. Classification (NCBI taxonomy): domain Eukaryota; kingdom Viridiplantae; phylum Streptophyta; class Magnoliopsida; order Poales; family Poaceae; genus Bromus; species Bromus sterilis. The sequence continues at coordinate 218,127,253 of OX465600.1, forward strand.
TTATGATCCATTCTATTTCAACCAGCGGTTTGTGTGCTAGTTTAGGTTAGGTTCGATGTTTGATCCTACCACATGTTTTACAGCCTCTTTCAAACCGATACAGCCATGTCCCCTCCCAACAAACCATGTACTGCTATGTTACTATTGCTCGTTGCTCAGCCCTGCTTAGTATGCACGCTTAGGATGCTACGATGTTACCCTGTTACTCCTTGGTTTGGGATATCACATTATTATATTGTTCTTGATGATATGATTATTATAAATGTTGACTATATTCGACGAAGGATGGAAGGTCTAGGCTATCCTGTCCCGACGCTTTGTTCCATTCGAGTCACCTAGGACCCGAGTTCCGGGTATTGGTTTTAAGACTGAGCGTTCCTAACCGCGTGTGGGATTTTATGGGGTCCCCTTTTCTTACCTACCTAGCTTCAAACATTTCTAGTGGTGGCCCAAGCTGATTTACATTTGAAAACGTGTGTGTGACTGGTCCGCGGCCGACAGATTTCAAACAACTTGGGCCAGCGGAGACATGGTTTATCTTGTAGGTCCACCCCAGGGAGCTAGGGGGTTGTCCACATCTGTTTGGGCAACTAACCCGACCTCGTCCAGACGGTAGAGGCCAATTCGAGAGCGCGGCCGTCTTTTGAGTTGGATGTCGACTCACCGGGGGCCACCCGGATTTGTGCGTTGTTAGTTAGAGGGACCTGTCGTTCCGGATCTCTTGGGACTAAATCATAAAATGGTTGCCTATCATGGGTAGTAACTGAGAGAGATGGGCGTGCGTGCGGAGCCTTGTAATGGGCAGTTGGTACACCCCTGCAGGGTTAAATCTTTTCGAGAAGCCGTGTCCACGGTTATGGACGACTTGAGACCTACTCCTTGTTCATAGACAACAACAACCGAGATAATCTTAATATAACTTGATCAACGTGTGTGTGTGCCTTGATTGCTTCTTCTTCGTCGGGATGCGAAGAGGAGGACAAGGATAGGTAAGGTGTTATGATTGCGTAAGTAGTTGATAGCAAGACTTGTTGGAGGCGATTCCTCATCGAATGCTTGGCTTCTTATCTTACTCTCTAGATCATTAGCCACTTCGTAAATGCTAGTGCGGAAGCAACCTCACCACTTACCCCTTCCTTACCGTAAACTACTAGTTGTCCTAGAATGACGAGTGATGAAGTCCTTGCTGGGTCAGATGACCACTACAGTTGGATGCTGAGTACCTATGTACTCATGATACTACCCCCAAACTCTTTTCAGGGTTCTTGATCGACGACAGGTATGGTGATCGATGTTTCACGTGGAGACTCGACGACGACTAGTTAGGCGGATCCCGACGGAGGGCCTGTGTAAGGCCCGATATGCGGTACTCTTCCAGATCTAGGTGTTTCCACCCAGATCCGGGGACGAAGCACATATCGGTCCCACCGCGACATATGACAGAGCAATATGCCCCAGATTTCCAACATGATATCACAACACTACAGATACAAGGATACAACATCTCATACAATCGGCATACAACTGCCTCAAATACAATACAACAGCGGAAGATACATGTTTGAGTACAGACTACAAGCAAATGCCTACTGGCAAAGAGAAAAACATCGATCCCATAACCACACGGGTCCAGGACCTCCGCCGGGATCCGCCTAACTAGTCGTCATCGAGTCTCCACGTGATACGTCGATCACCGTACCTGTTGTCGATCAGAACCCTGAAAAGAGTTTGGGGGTAGTATCATGAGTACAGAAGTACTCAGCATCCAACTTTAGTGGCCAACTGACCCAACAAGGACTTCATCACTCGTCATTCTAGGACAACTAGTAGTTTACGGTAAGGAAGGGGTAAGTGGTGAGGTTGTTGCCGCGCTAGCCTTTATGAAGTGGCTAACGATCTAGAGAGTAAGATAAGAAGCCAAGCATTCGATGAGGAATCGCCTCCAACAAGTCTTGCTATCCACCTACTACGCAAACATAACACCTATCCTATCCTTGTCCTCCTCTTCGCATCCCAACGAAGAAGAAGCAGTCAAGGCACACACACGTTGATCAAGTTATTAAGATTATCTCAGTTGTTGTTGTCTATGAACAAGGAGTAGATCTCAAGTCGTCCATAACCGAGGACACGGCTTCTCGAAAAGATTTAACCCTGTAGGGGTGTATAAACTGCCCATTACGAGGCTCCGCACGCACGTCCATCTCTCTCAGTTGCTACCCATCACAGGCAACCATTTTATGATTTAGTTCCAAGAGATCTGAAATGACAGGTCCCTCTAACTAACAACTAACAAATCCGGGTGGCCCGCGGGGAGTCGACACCCAATCCAAAAGCTGGCCACGCTCTCGGATCGGACTCTTCCGTCTCAACAGGGTTTGGGTTACCGAGACGCATCACGTGAGGCCTCGGGCCCTCGCCGGTCAAAGGTGGACCAACAGGGAAACCATGTCTTCGCTGGTCCGGGTTGTTTAAAAATTGCGAGGGGATCCACCAAGCACACACACGGGGTTTCAAATGGTAAATCATCTCGGGCCACCATTAGAAATGTTTGAAGCTAGATAGGTAAGAAAAGGGGACCCCATAAAATCCCACACACGGTTAGGCACGCTCAGTCTTAAAACCAATACCCGGAACTCGGATCCTAGGTGACTCGAATGGAACAAAGCATCGGGGCGGGATAGCCTAGACCTTCCATCCTTCGTCGAATATAGTCAACATTATAATAATCATATCATCAATAACAATAATAATAATGTGATATCCCAAACCAAGGAGTAACAGGGTAACATCGTAGCATCCTAAGCATGCATACTAAGCAGGGGCTGAGCAACGAGCAATAGTAACATAGCAGTACAAGGTTTTCTGGGAGGGGACATGGCTGTATCGGTTTGAAAGAGACTGTAAACATGTGGTAGGATCAAACATCGAACCTAACCTAGACTAGCATGCAAACCGCTGGTTGAAATAGAATGGATCATAAGTAATGTATAGTCCTTGCCTGTTGATAAGTCGGGTTCGGAAGGCGTAGTTGATCGCAAGCTCGCATCGTCTCCGAAGGTAACCGCGGGAGGCACACAGGAAGGAAACACTGGAAAGCAATCAACGAGCAAGCATCTATTACTACGAGGCAAACACGAGCAAGCGTCAACAAGAAGCAACACGAGACATCGCACCTACCGTCGAGAGCGGTTACTAACAATTTAAGTGGAGTACTCGTCACACACGACGATGCCGCATGTTTACGGTGGTTCAAGTTGTTTAGCTCCAGGTGAGCAAAAGTTGTTAACATGGCAACTCAAGCAAGCATGGCATAGCACACAAACATAGCAAAAGGTGAAGCATAAATAAACTATCTAATCTAGTCACTTTAAGTGGGGGTAAAACCTATACATGGCAGCTATTACGGACCCAACGATATTTATTGCATTTGGCACTGTTTTTCCCTAAACAATATTTTATTATTTTTATTAGCAAGCAAGAACAGAAAAAACACAATCTACATGCAATTCTAGTCAAGTTACATATAAAGAACATTTTAAACCGAGCAATGGTTAAAAAGTTATTGCAATAACAGTTTACAGTGGCAAGCAGTGTAATTAGCAGTCAAACAGCATGTAAAAAAAGTCAAACATGGCAAACAAGCACATTTTATTAAACTACACACAAAACTAAGCAAGTTTCATATTTTACGCGTCGCGATCGGAGCTACGGTTAAAAAGTTACGGGCACTGCAAAAATCCTAATACAAACTGCCTAAAATAAATAAATAAAAACCTAGCAGGGAAAAAAAAAACCTAAACGGGCCGGATCTACTGGCCCAACAGAAAAAAAAAGAAATAAAAAAAGGGAGAAAAAAAAGGGGCAGTTCACCATGGGCCTCAGCCCACTGGCTGGAGTGGTGGCCGGCCTGGGCCTGGGCCTGGGCTCGGCTCGGCCTGGGCTGCGAAGCCGGCCCACTCGCGGCTGGAGGCCTGGACGGCCGCCTCGATCTCGTCTCCAGGTGGCGGCGTCGGCTGGCGCACGGCTCGACGGCGGCTCGCCGGCCGGGCGAAGCGGAGCAGGGGGCAGGGACCAGGCACGGCGACAGCGGCCGGGATCCCATCGGATCCGGCGACGAGGCGGCGGAGGAGGGACCTCCAGGGGGCGCGAGCTCGGGCCGCGACCAAGCCATGGCGCGTCGGCACGGCGGGATCCTTCGGGACCTGCGGCAAGGGAACGAGAGGGAGGAGAAGAGGAAGGTACAGGAGGAGAGGGAGGCGCGGGGGTCCTGGCCGGAGCGGCCTGCCTCGCCGGCGGCGACGTGCTGCCTGCGGGCGCGCGGCTAGCGATGGGAGGCTGCGGGAGGAGAGAGGAGAGGAGTGGTTGGTTGAGGCTGGGGCGCTGACGTGGCCTCCCCAGAGCCGTCCGATCGCGAAATCCGACGGCCGAAAACGGATCTGGGAGCTAGGGTTGCGAAAATGGCTATTTTGGGGGCAAATATGGATCTGAGGGCTGGCTAGGGAAACCCTAAGTGGTGGGGTGGTCTATTTGTAGCCCAGGTGACTGGCAGTTTGCAAAAACATCACCGGTTTTTCTCGCGCGCGTGGTGCTCACGTTTCTAACCGCCGGGGGTCCGCAGTACCTCCGATTCGGGTAAAACTTCGAACTGCGCGCTCATCGCGTCGAGCCGGAGGCGGTCACCTCGCGCTGGAACTGTTTCGAGAACACTTTCCGGCGCGCTATAAAAATAACCCGTTTAATTATTAAACGGGGTTTTCGTTCCGTTGGCTGCGGCTGGTCTCGTGCGGTTTTCGCGACGGTGATCGGGCGAAACCCGGTGTCGCAAAGGTCGAGTGTCAGGGTGGCAAGGGTCGGTCTCCGTCCGATACGAGATAAGAGGGGGAAAAAATAATCGCCGATCAATAAATCGGGGATGCAAACACCGCAAACAAATCAGACAATCAAACAATTCACACCGAAAACAATTTTTTTTATTTTTTGTGAAAACTGGGCAGTTACAGCCTGGGCCTTACAACTTGGTATCAGAGCCTTACCGACCGTAGGATCCCTTTTCTGGCCGAAGTCGAGTCTAGACAAAAACTATTTTGTAGTTATTAAGTTAGTTATCGGAGAGTAGGAATCTTTTTACTCCTTACCCTTGCTCTGGTCAGGACAAGTGTCGTAAGTGTTTTACTCTTGCCTTATCCCCTTCAAAACTCTAGGATCTCGAGTGTGTGGAGTATCGGAACCGTTACAATGCCTTTCTTGCAGCGTAATTTCTCGATTCCGATCTCAGGTTTGGGAATTCCTGTAGTACATTTAGCTTCTCCGATTTCGGTTATCATCTGGGTCATCCATTGCCATCCATCCTTTTGCCGGTGTTTTCACGACTTGCGTCGAAAACACTATCCTTTGATCCGGTTATCTTTGTCGTTCCTCCTCTTGACACCGACGGTTTCGTATTTTCGACGATGTCGTCTCTCTGCAGAAATTTATCTCGACAGATGTTCGACGTCGACATGGAGCAGAGTCCCTTGTTGGTGGTGTTGAAGAATCGTCGACTCTCTTTTCTCTCCCGCCCTCTCCCCCGGATCGTCCAGGATCTCGGGACGAGATCCCTTGTTGGTGGTGTTGTATTGTAACAGCCCAGTTTTCACAAAAAATAAAAATTTTGTTTTCGGTGTGAATTGCTTGAATGTCTGATTTGTTTGCGGTGTTTGCATCCCCGATTTATCGATCGGCGATTATTTTCCCCCCTCTTATCTCGTACCGGACGGAGACCGATGCTTCCACCCTGACACTCGACCTTTGCGACACCGGGTTTCACCCGATCACCGTCGCGAAAACCGCACGAGACCAGCCGCAGCCAACGGAATGAAAAAATCCCGTTTATTTAATAAACGGATTATTTTATTGGGGCTCCGAAAAATGTTGTCGGAATGTCACCGCAGTGAGGTACGATCGACGGGCTCGACGCGCTGAGCGCGTAGGTCGAAGTTTCGTCCGAATCGGAGTCCGTACGGAGTCTCGGCGGTCACGAACGCGATCACCGGACACGCGAGAAGGGTACCGAGGGCGTTTGCGTCAACTGGCCATCCAACCTGCCTATATAATGACCCCCACCTCCCAAACCAGCCAATTAGGGTTTACCCTAATGGAAATTTGCAGCCCCCCCTCTTTTTCACAAAATTTTGCCCCTAGCCCCTCCTGTCCCGAAACCCTAGCTACTAGATGATCTGAGCCGTCAGATCTGCCCTCCAACGGCCCAGATCTGTCCATCCTTCCCCCAACCGCAGCACAGATCCACCCGGGCCGCGCCAAGCCCGCCTCCCTGCCGCCAGGCCCGCCGAGCACATCTGGAAGCCGCCACCGCGATCCCGAGGACCCGCCGCCGCCTCTCTCCCGAGGACGACTCTGGCGAGCTGCGCCCCTCCTCACCCCGCGCCGCGCCCTTCTTCCTCCCCTTCTCTCCTCCCTCGTCTGACCTCGCCGCTTCTCTCTCTACAGGCCGCCCACAGCAGCCACGACGCGCCATGGCCGGGAAGACGAGTTCGGCCGCCGCCTTGTTGACCTCGCCGTCGGCGCCTCGAAGGTCGTTGCCTCCGCCACCGCATGGATCCGGCTAGTCTGCGCCCGGATCCGTCGACCGCACCTGCCTGCGCCGCCTTCCCGGCACCGGCCGGCGAGCCATGCCGCCGTTGACCGGCCGGCCGCCTCCTCCACGGCCCGAGCCGGCGCCCCCGTCCAGAACCGTCGTGGCCAGATGGGCTGGCCACATCCGCCGCGGCCGAGGTGGCCCATCGCACCCGCAGCCCGACCTGGGCCTCAGCCCGTGAGGTCCAGCCTCTCCCTCTTTTTTTGTTTATTTATTTATTTGTTTTTTTTTCAGTGCCTTTTTTTCTAAGTCTGGAGATATATTGTTGCTGATTCAATTTTGCGCCGTAATTTGCGAGTAATCTGTAGCCCGGATCGCGTTGCGCCCAAAAGATGAATTGTTTAGAATTCGTGCTCTAGCTTTTATCTTTTGTGAGTTAATTGTTTTGAGGTTGTTTAGATATAGTTATTGCTGTTCAAACAGGGTATCAGGCCGTTAACTGCTACAAATTGCTATTGTGCTGCTGTTATTATTTTGTTGCAACTTTGCATGATGATTGTGACAAATCCATGAGGCATATTGCATTGATTCTTTCTCCTATGTGTTAAGCATCATGTGTACTTCATTTCCATGCTTTAACATGTCATATTTGGGTGCTCTAGATATATTAAATCTAGCTCCAAAGTGGTGATCCTGATGTTAATGTGCTGTTGTTGCTGAAACTGTTATTTTATTGCAACTTCAGTCGACGAGTGTGTCGCGACCGTTTATCGGAATTGAGTGATTCCAATTGCATATTGTTAAGCATCATGTCTAATTTCGTTACATATATTGCATCTTCATGTTAGCATTCCTCTTCATATAGATATTCTGCTCTAAAGTTGCTATGATGCTGTTTTTGACAGCCACCTCTGTTTTTCTCTAAGTCTGTAACGTTCTGATGTCATGTTGCATGCTTAATATCTTTTGATCTATGATGCCCTTTTGCATGATTCCTTTTTCCATGCCTTCCCTGTCATGTCTATTTTAATTTCATATCATTTGTGAGCATGTTTGTATTGATTATCCTATTTATGCATTGCTCTAAAGTGTGCTTCCTGATGTTGGCAGATTGTGTTCCAAACTTGTTTTGCTTGTATCTTTTTAACCACAACTCCGTTTGGAGTGTTCTTTATATGTAACTTGATTAGTTTTTCGTGTACTTTGTTTTTATGCTATTGTTTGTTGTTCTTAACCAAAATAAAATATGGTTTAGGACAGAACAATACCAAATGTTTTAATCATCGTGCGACACTTAGTGTTATGCCATGTTTAGGGGTTGCCTCACTTAAAATGACTAGCCTAGGTAGTTTACTTGGTGCTTAACCTTTTGTCATGATTCTGTGCTATGCCATGCTTGCTTGAGTTGCCATGTTAATAACCGTTGGTTTCTCACGTGTAGCTAAGCAACTTGAACCACCGTAAACGTGCGGTATTCGTCGTGTGTGACGAGTACTCCACTTAAATTATTAGTAACCGCTCTCGACGGTAGGTGCGATGTATCGTGTTGCCTTCTTGTTGATGCTTGCTCGTGTTTGCTTCGTAGTAATAGATGCTTGCTCGTTGATTGCTTTCCAGTGTTTATCGTCTTGTGTGCTTCCGCGGGTACCCTTCGAAGACGATGCGAGCTTGCGATCAACTACATCTTCGGAACCCGACTTATCAACAGGCAAGGACTATACATTACTTATGATCCATCCTATTTCAACCAGCGGTTTTCATGCTAGTTTAGGTTAGGTTCGATGTTTGATCCTACCACATGTTTTACAGCCTCTTTCAAACCGATACAGCCATGTCCCCTCCCAGCAAACCATGTACTACTATGTTACTATTGCTCGTTGCTCAACCCCTGCTTAGTATGCATGCTTAGGATGCTACGATGTTACCCTGTTACTCCTTGGTTTGGGATATCACATTATTATATTGTTGTTGATGATATGATTATTATAAATGTTGACTATATTCGACGAAGGATGGAAGGTCTAGGCTATCCTGTCCCGACGCTTTGTTCCATTCGAGTCACCTAGGACCCGAGTTCCGGGTATTGGTTTTAAGACTGAGCGTGCCTAACCGCGTGTGGGATTTTATGGGGTCCCCTTTTCTTACCTACCTAGCTTCAAACATTTCTAGTGGTGGCCCAAGCTGATTTACCATTTGAAAACGTGTGTGTGACTGGTCCGCGGCCGGAAGATTTCAAACAACTTGGGCCAGCGGAGACATGGTTTCTCTTGTTGGTCCACCCCAGGGAGCTAGGGGGTTGTCCACATCTGTTTGGGCAACTAACCCGACCTCGTCCAGACAGTAGAGGCCGATTCGAGAGCGCGGCCGGCTTTTGAGTTGGATGTCGACTCACCGAGGGCCACCCGGATTTGTGCGTTGTTAGTTAGAGGGACCTGTCGTTCTGGATCTCTTGGGACTAAATCATAAAATGGTTTCCTATCATGGGTAGCAACTGAGAGAGATGGGCGTGCGTGCGGAGCCTTGTAATGGGCAGTTGGTACACCCCTGCAGGGTTAAATCTTTTCGAGAAGCCGTGTCCACGGTTATGGACGACTTGAGACCTACTCCTTGTTCATAGACAACAACAACCGAGATAATCTTAATATAACTTGATCAACGTGTGTGTGTGCCTTGATTGCTTCTTCTTCGTCGGGATGCAAAGAGGAGGACAAGGATAGGATAGGTGTTATGATTGCGTAAGTAGTTGATAGCAAGACTGGTTGGAGGCGATTCCTCATCGAATGCTTGGCTTCTTATCTTACTCTCTAGATCGTTAGCCACTTCATAAATGCTAGTGCGGCAGCAACCTCACCACTTACCCCTTCCTTACCGTAAACTACTAGTTGTCCTAGAATGACGAGTGATGAAGTCCTTGCTGGGTCAGATGACCACTATAGTTGGATGCTGAGTACCTCTGTACTCATGATACTACCCCCAAACTCTTTTCAGGGTTCTTGATCGACGACAGGTATGGTGATCAACGTTTCACGTGGAGACTCGACGACGACTAGTTAGGCGGATTCCGGCGGAGGGCCTGGACCCGTGTGGTTATGGGGTCGATGTTTTTCTCTTTGCCACTAGGCATTTGCTTGTAGTCTGTACCCAGATATGTATCTTCCGATGTTGTATTGTATTAAGGCAGTTGTATGCCGATTGTATGAGATGTTGTATCCTTGTATCTGTAATGTTGTGATATCATGTTGGAAATCCTGGGCATATGGCTATGTCATATGTCGCGGTGGGACCGATATGTGCTTCGTCCCCGGATCTGGATGGAAACCTCTAGATCTGGAACAGTACCGCATATTGGGCCTTACATTATCCCTTGTGTTTGATCCTTTGTGAACAACAAGACCGGAGAGATTAACAACCTCTTTGAACTTCGTTGGGAACAATGTTATTTGTGTCTGTGTGCAGGTTCGCGTCAGTTGCGCCGCTGACACCTACTTATCATCTCTGGAGTCCTACTGGAGACAAACCTTGGTATCTTTACCGAGGGAAATTTGCTGCTGTGCTACATCACGCCCTCCACTTGGGGCTCACCAACGAAGGGCGAGAAGACTGTACCCGTCAACTCTCGCGCCATCACCCGGTCACCGCCGCCGCGAAGGCGGCGACGAGGACGGAGGTCATCCTAGAGTCGTCAGATCCCTGACGGCGAGAGTCTATGCATAGGAGAAGCAAGTGAGGCCAGATAATGTTGCACGAGTAAGAAGGTCATCAAGAAGGTAAGACACAGTGGACCGTACCCGGACGACCGGAATCAATACCGAAAAAAATGGATATGACACATCCATCAACACACCACTGTGAAACACACAAACTTGAGGGCACACAAGAGAAACTTCAAGCAATAAGGATCTACGGGAAGGGGAAGCTCACCACTACGAGACCGCTTCGGAGGCATGGCCGCAAGATCCGATATTGATTCTCTCCTCCAACAAGAAACCTGCCCCAAATCGAGAAATGGGTTGGGTCAAAGTGTAGATCGGGAGGAGAGGAAGCACTAGATCCAAACGGAGAACTCACCGGAGGGGGAAATCGGTCGGGGAGGCCCAAGGTCAGGGCGGCGGTGGCGCAGGGAGAGTCGGACGAACCCTAGGCGAGGGGAAACAACTGCCATAGGGAGTTGGAGGCGCGACCCATGAGGATTTATAAGGCAGTCATGTCGGACGTTTGGGCCATAAGTCGGACGGTCCGGGACGAACCCAGACGGTCCGGATGGGAGGTCGGACGACCGACATGGTGTGGCAGAGGGGCACGGGTATGGCCGGACGACCGGGCCATCGGCCGGATCGTCCGGGGTGGACCCGGACCGTCCGAGACACGACTCAGACGTCCGATAGGGATACAGGGGCCATCCTAGGTGATGGTGTGGGGTGAGCGACGTGAGTGCACGGGTGATCTAGCTATATATATATATATATATATAGGGGAACATATATGCATAATGATCATAAGTATGAAACCACAAATAACAAGATCATCAAAAAGCCATTTGACAAACTAAGTCTATGATGGGGTAGGTGGTGGCGGTGGCCACCATGTATGACTATAGGTGATGTTGACACCGCGAATATTTACCTTGGGTCCAACAATCACAACTCCATCTTTAACCGCTACACATGGTCTCACCGTAGTGAGCATGCAGATTGTTGATGTGTGTGTCACTTTATGCATCGTGTAGAGAGTTGAGAAGTCATGAATTGAGCTTCTCCCCCTACATACATGGCTACATCTAAACAAGTTATTTTCTATGTGCATGAATGAGAGCCAGATACCCCTAGGACGAGAAGCTATAACGTTCCAAGCTACCAAGTTCACCCCTTAGTTGGCAAAACCTTGCTTCATCCAATGGCTTGGTGAAGATATCTGCAAGTTGCTTGTCAGTGCCCACATGTGCAAGAACAATATCACCCTTTTGGATATGATCCCGTATGAAGCGATGACGAATGTCAATATGCTTGGTGCGAGGATGTTGACTAGGGTTGTTGGCAATCTAGATAGCACTATCATTGTCACATAAGATGGGTACCTTCTGATAGGTGAGTTCATAATCCTTCAAAGTCTGCTTCATCCATAAGATTTGAGTGGCACAACTCGCGGCGTCCACATACTCGGCTTCATCGGTGGAGAGGGAGACACAATTTTGATTCTTGGAGTGCTAACTTACCAATGAGCGCCCAAGAAATTTGTAACATCCCGATGCTCGAAACGTTTAAGAAAAAGTTTTTCAAAGATCAGGACCAGAAAATTTCGTTTGTTTTATTCGGTCAATAAAAGCTTAAATTGTATTTTTATAACTCCGAGGATTAAATTTTAACTAATGCCAACGTAAATTAAATTTTGAGTTTTATTGTTCTCTTTTTGCCAAATATTTTCTCTTGTCTTCGACATATTAAATTATGCGCATTTGTATTTTGAAACTTTATTTGTCTTTTTATTTTTTAAATTTTCCATTTAGAAAAATCTAATTATTTTTCTCTCTGAAACTTCAGCCAAAATTCCCTACCACAACAAATTTTTATTTTTTTATGTGAAGCCCACTTCTCCTCTATAGTTATTTTCCCATTCTTTTGGGCCAATACTCCCACTAAAGCCCATCATTTTTTCCACAGACCAAGCCCATCTGCACGCCTCTTCTTCTTCCTCTTCCTCCCAGTACGTTAACTGGAGCACGAGCACATAAACAGAAAAATCATGGCTGCTCCTCTTCCTCTCTCTTGCCCCACCAATTTCTTCTATGTTTCCATTGTCCATTAACACGAAAGGTGTTTAGAATTCCATGAAGAACTCATTCAGGGAATTAAACTTCCACTTTGTTGTTTTAATCAACCCAGCCAACGTGGTGCACCGAATGACATAAGTTGGCATTGAACTCTTGATCTCCCTCCACAGCCTATAAAATCATGAACTGAGGTGAGCCTCACACGTCTCTTTCTTTCGTCCTCCATTTTTATTCTCACACTTTATCAAGAGGAGCTCTGTGCTGCTCGTGATCTAGCGTTAAAGCTATGCATACAATTTTCATGTTCGTCGAGTTCATCAGGTCGATTCTTCAAACTCGGCGAGTTCCGGCTCGATTCCTTTGAGTAGCTGAATCCCCTGACCATAGACTAGCTGCTAGATATCCTTTTGTCACCCGTTTGACGTCGTTGGCCGCGCGCACAAAGGAGACATGCTGCTACCACCATTCCATCCGCACGCCACCGCCACCGTGGACCATCCGTTGATTCCATCCGCGTCATCTTCTTCGCCTCGCACACAGGAGCACGCCGATATCTTCTTCCACGCCGTAGATCGACTACACGCGAACAATTTTACATGTACGCATACACTGTTCGTCGAGTTCATCGCATTGTTCCGTCCAATTCGGTGATCCTCTATCAAAATCCTTTAGCTCATGCATCCATCTATATTCATTCTATCTTCTAGACATCATGTTTCATTCTATCTCCATAGTGGATCGCGCGGATCAAATTGTCGCATGAACCGAGTATATTTCGTTGGTATGGTCAAGTTTCAGTCATTTTTGTTCATTGATTGGTTTCGGTTCTTGTATGTAAAATGATCCCTTGGTCAGAGAATCCTATTGGTGAAATTAGTTTCCAAGTTCAGTAAATCGTTTGTTTAGAATATATTTTTATTTAGTCGTTCAAGTTAATTCGAATAATATATTTTAATATCTATTTATAAGATTTTGTGTGATAATTTCTTGATCATGTAATAGTGTGTTATGTCTATTTGTTAGTTCTTGTGAATTACGATCATGTGTAGTAGTTCATCGATGAACTTGAAGAATATGTTATTTCACATGTTCTTGATATGCCTGCGAGTCGCTCTTAATTATTTCATAATCCTAGGAATTATATATTATTTACTAGATTTATTTTACTTTCTTTACAATTGTGAAATTAGTTGTATGTTTTGTTATGGATTGATAATTGGGTTACCATGTATATTCATGTTTTATTCTTGGTACGGTTTTTTTGTGAATTATTTGCATGTTTAGTATTAGTATATTTAATCTAGTTTTTGTGTGTATTATTAAATATAGTTTACATGCATGTTGATCATATTGGATATATCTTGTAGTCCTCGCTCGTGCATATATAAAATTAGTAAATATCCTTCATGCTTATAATTCCGTCGAACCACTCTAAGCATTGCTTGATTTTTAAAAAAATATGAGTTACATATTTATTTCCATCTTGTCGCATGTTTGTTTTGTTGATTTCAAAGTCATGTTATGCTCTAGGTTGTTGTTCTTAAAATTAAATGCGACATCATTTCTTTTTACTAGGTCTCATGAAATTTTATCTTGTTTTATAACTTAATCGTGCTTGTGGAAAATTGCTTGTTGTAGTCATATTATTAGTTTTTAGATTGTGTGTTGCATCATGGTTCAAGATAATTCTATTACTTTCTGTTGGCCCTTAATTTATGAGATCCTATACTCTTTATGTGATAATTTTAGTAGTACTTTTTAATAGTTATTAAATCTATTTCATATATGTTTGCTATGCAAGATTACATGGTTGGTTTATGTATGCCATATTTTAGATTTGTATTATTACATATAATTTATGGTTGTAGCATATACCTTATTTGTTATCTCTAACAGTTATCCTAGATGTTTTATTTACTTAGAATGATTATCTATGCATGCCTACTTGATTACCATGCCATCATTGTACGTACTAAAGGTAGAGTGCATGATATTGTGTGATTGTATGACAAGACTGTAAAGCAAGTGTGTACCAATACATGTATTACATCATACCTAGTTGTATCACATGTCTTTGCAAGTGTAGGCCGTATTAGATAGAAATGCATGCCATCATGTTCTTCATGTTATTATATTACATGTTAATTTCGTCGATGCCATGATCTAGTTGTTTCTTGCCTACATGCTCATTATGATTTCAATGTGCTTATATGTTATAACTAGCATGATAGTGTTATGTGCTAATGCAATGCTTTCTTTTTCTTACATGTCATATAACTAGTATTATAGAGTTGTGTGATATTTTCATGCTTGATGTTTATGTTAGGTGATATCATCTAAGTTATATTATGGTAGAGTTATATTGTATTGGTATCATAGTGTGGTATCTCACATGATCTTCATATCCATGCTTAGAATTATATCTTGATTTGTGGTATGCCTAAGTAGTGTTTTATTATGCGCCATGTGTGATAGTTGAATACTTAGTTTGTGTACTTATAGAGGATTACCTATGTCTCATGTTACTATAATGAGTGTTTTATGCGTGTTGCAATAGTTCATCACATGCTTAGGATGAGTCATATATGATGTTGTTAGAGTTGTGTTTTGATCATACTCTTAGTGTGTGCATCTTGTTTTGTTATTTTAAGCATGTGGTGATGATATAATTCCTAGTGGTCATTAGTATTAGTAGTTCTTTATTATTATGAACATGTCCTAGTTTTATTATATTACCATGACCACTTGTATGTTTGGTGCTTGTATTATTAGTTAAGACATCTTCATGATTCAATATTCCCATACCTTGTATGATATGTGTCTTACTATTTAGTTGTTGAGTTGTTTGTGTTAGGTTGACTGTAGATATAGATAGGTCTGCTAATAGTTGTCATGAATGATGTTTGATTATACTTGGTTTAACCATTATAAGTATTTAGATTATATCTAAATATTTGTTTGTGGTTAACTTTTATCTTTATCATGCCATTCTATGATTGTGTAGTTAACATGCATAGGATGGATGGTTCTATTACATGTGTTGATGCCATTGTGTTTGTTATATAATAGTTTCCTATATAGTTAGTCGTGATGTGTAGTGAGAAGTACTAGTTGTTAGTATCATAGTTCTTATTAGAACGTTAGTCTTGATCGTCGAGCCCTCCTAAGCCATATCAATCTAAACCATGTCACTCGTTGAATCATCTCTCTCACCTTGTCTATCATGCAACCACATCTTGAAATATTCATCTTGATCAATATCTTGCTATCCATCCAACCTTGATCTATTTGGAATGTTATTCGGATTTACTTTT
Source organism: Bromus sterilis (assembly GCA_950022295.1). Lineage (NCBI taxonomy): Eukaryota > Viridiplantae > Streptophyta > Magnoliopsida > Poales > Poaceae > Bromus > Bromus sterilis. The sequence continues at coordinate 218,142,908 of OX465600.1, forward strand.
GCTTTGGTATTTATTTGTTTTCATTTGCTATCGTTACGACGAGTAGGGAGTGACGATATTGTATATGAAAGACTCAAGTTACCGAAGATGGACTCAACAACGAAGGCATGCCTCCCTCTTTGATCATGCTTATCCTATGTTTTACAAAATTGCATTGTATTTATAACCACTATTGCATGCTATTTTATCTCGTAGCTAGCGTGTCGATTGACACATTACCCTGATCCTCTTGTCGCCTATTTACTTGACACCTGAGTAGAAGTATATAGTAATCTAGTAGAGTAGAAATTCTTAGCCATGCTAATTATTCTATAGGTGCTTATCTGAATGATCTTCGGATCATTAACACATGAAACTTGTTACTGAGCTTGCTAAGCTAGGCCGGTTGGCCATTTTTGACTTCCTCAACTCTCTTCTACTCTGGGTGAAACTTACCATCTAAATACTGGTGCGGGCGACAGCTGGATCAAGGATTGAAGGAGAGATTGGCTTCCCTTCACGAGATGAAGGGGGCAATCCGTCGTCCGTGCCGCATGAGGCCCAATAAGTCTTGGATTTGAAGATTGTGACAACCGTACAACCACATGCTATATGGGCACTGGCTTGGTTAATTAGTTAGTTCATCGTTATTATCGGCATCGTCGTACCACAGATGGGATAACTGCCTTGCGAGGAGTATCCTCGGCACAAAAGGGGGCAAGGACTGTGAACTGCGGTTACTACCTTGTGAAACCTAGTGGGCATGTCATAGTAAGGGTGGGTCTAATGAAAGACCTCGTCACAATCTCCCTGCCGGTATACAAAATAGTGTACTATGCCAGCGATGGTTGGTGGCATCAAGACAAGATTGTGTCGTGTGGGTAAAGGGTACAACCTCTGCAGAGTGTAAAACTATTCGAATAGCCGTGTCCACGGTCATGGACGACACATGAATCTTTCTTGACATACGGGAACCTGTCTTGCTTTTTCCCTCTTTGCCCCTATTCTTGGAACCTATGAAGGATGTGAGTGGATCGATGAAGAGGGGGTGACCCCACGACTCCTACAGATAGGCCACCCCGGTGTCCCTGAAGATAGAAGGCCCATGAAGACCCGCCTGGACCCGCCTTGGCCCGCTAATTGGCACCGACGTAGGAGTCTGCGACTCACAAGGAAGGTGCGAGGACCTGTCGTACGGAGCAAGCTAGGGTTAGGAAAGCTTACCTGTAAACGTAGATGAACTCCCCAAGACCTAGCCCGGTATATAAGGGCTAGGAGGGGTGACGCCAAAGGCATCCAATATCATCTGTAACCCTAGCCTTGAGCGCTCCAGCCTTGGCATCCACTATAATCGCATCTCCCTCATCAATAATATCGAGCAGGAACGTGTCCTCCTCTTCGCCGACGAGCTATCGTCCAACCTGTGCCTCTCATGACTAACCCAGGGTCCCTGACCATGGGATTTGCCGGGTTTGATCCCCGTCAATTGGCGCCCTCTATGGGAACCGCGCAGGTTGGGAACGCGATCTCGGCGGCCTCATCATCATCGGCACTCATCGACGCAACGGCTCCGGCAAGATCTAATCTGTTTGAGTCCCTCGGATTCATGGCCCACCTCCCGGCCCTCCAGCCAGTCTTTACCGATCTACACTCCGGCGTCAATCTGATCTTCGGAGCGTATCAGATCTACATCAACCATTGGGGGACTCTTTTCCTCACCGACGGCACCCGCGCACCCACGGCAACACCTGCAGCAGTAACCGGAGCGGACGCTGCCCGCACGGCCAACCTATCTGGCAGCCGTAGCTACCCACCCAACTCAAGGCTCCACGCCACTCGCGACCGCTCGAGTGGAGCCCCAATATGTAGAAGAACCATCACACGTATCAGCAAGGAGGCGGCAAGGACACCATCGCAGGTGTTCATGGAAGAAGTTGGCGCACCAGCGTCAGGAAACAACGGACGAGTCGACGACCCGGGCACTCGTCAAGACACCCCAACCACCAGCAGAGCGGCAGGGCCCAGCAACACCAGTCAGATGGTCGTAAAGCTAGGAGAACTGGGATCCAAACCAATGAAAGTCCCGGTGGGACAAGTACCCAGCAATCAAAAAAGCAGTTACCCTCCAAGTAGCAAGCACCCGGCCAAGGCGGTCAGCCATCACACAGCAGGCAGCAAACCCCGGTTGCAGCGGCAGACGAACCACCCAGAGAAAAAATATACTTGTCCACCAGATGCCTCAAGGGACGAGCTAAGGGCATACAACAAGCTAGCGGGCGAGCTAACCCAGCAGACGAGACAATGGCGCCTAGCCATGGAGAAGCAAGAGAAGGCGGAACTCGAAAAGAAAAGCAGTCGCAGACAACCTCCCAGAAGTGACTCACCAGGCCGCGACTCCCCCACTCGCAACAGATCGAAACTCAACAATCTGCGGAAGACAGAAAGGGCAAGAGTGGTGCGGAAACTCGAAGACGACTTCAGATTAGAGGAGGAGGACGACGAAGAAGAGCCCCTCACTCCGGCAGAAGCACTCATAAGCGCCGAGGACTACCTGTCCCGTGCCAAGAAAAGCAGAAAAGGCTAGTCAGATCGCTACACTTCCATTGCTTTGCAGATAATGAAGGACGCCATCGATGCTTCGGTGCCTAAGAAACCCAGCACAAAACGGCAGAATCGCGAGCGGACACCGGACAGGGACCCCAGTTGACCAGACGACGACGACGACGACGACAGTAACGACGACAGGAACAGATGCTCCGACAGGAACAAGAAGCACGACAGCGAAGACAACAACAGGCGCCGCGGCACTTGGTGAGATGCGCGAGATGACATCACACAGAACAGAGTCAACCGAAGCAGGCGAAGACGCGCAGCACGCGAGGAGTACTCGGACGAAGAGGCTTTCGACGAGGAAATCAAGCCATGTGGAGCACTATGCTTCACACGTGCCATACGTGAGACGTGAATGCAAAACGGGTTCAAACTGAACTCCACGACACTAAAGTACAACGGACTCAAGGAGCCGGAGGCATGGCTCGACGACTACCTAACAACAGTCAAGTTTCAGAGAGGAACCAACATCACGACAATGCAGTACGTGCAGCTCATGCTCGAGAGCTCCGCTCGACATTGGCTGAAGAATCTCCGGCGCGGATCCATCAGCTCCTGGAGCCAGTTCCGAGGAGCCTTCATAGAAAACTTCAAATCCACATACAAGCGACCAGTCTCACTCGAGGAACTGTGGGCATGCAAACAAGGAACGAGGGAGACCCTGCGAGCATACATCCAGCGATGGACGATACTCAAGAATTCAGCGGAAGAAATCTCGGACGAAAGTGCGAGCGACGGGTTCAGGCGAGGCCTACAGCGCGTTGAATTCAAGGAGCAGCTCGGACAGATGAAAGTCCGAACACTCGCACGGCTGTTAGAACTAGCCAACAGCTGGGCGGATGGAGAATATTCTGTTCGTAATGAAACAGAAACCCACATTGCACGATCAGAGTACGACTACGACTACAACAGAGATAGATGAGCCGACAGAAGAAGGAAGCAACCCAGATGGAACTTCTACGACGACAGAGGACCTGACATGGTCGCCGCCGGTTTCTCGGACGATCGTAACGGCAGGCACCGCGATGACAACAGACCAAAACGAAGAGACAACCCAAAAGACGAGCCCCAGGCTCAGAAACGAGAATGGAGGACAAGGCAGCCGCGCGATGGCACTCGCGCATTCCGCTCCGCCAAAGAACAACTCGACGGACCGTGTTCTATACACGGATTCAGAAACGAGCGAGGAGAGCTCAGATCGTCCCACACCCTCAGGAATTGCAGAAGCTTCAACGAGTTGGCCGAGGAGAAAAGCCACTCCGCGGCCGCAACAGTACGACCACTCGCAAGCATAGCAGTCGGGCCAGTCGCCCACAACGCGCCACCAGCCCCTCCTCTGCCAACAAAACAGGTGGCCGCCATCTAGGAACGGCAAAGGACACCAGAAGAAGAAGACCAGTACCCAGAAGCCCACAGGAGGATCTACATGATGCAAGAAGGCAGGCCTTCCAACAGGCAGCAGAAACATGTCACCAGACAAGTCTTCCTGGACACCTCCGTACACCCGGCCGTCCCAGAATACCTGTGCGGGTCGGAGACAGAAATCGCTTTCTCCCGGGACGACCACCCGCCAGTCGTTCCCCGACCAGTGCATACCTCGCTAGTACTTGAGGCCAGAATCGGAAATTACGACATGTCGCGAGTATTCATGGACGGCGGCAGTGGAATCAACATCATCTTCACTCGAACAGTCGACGACTTGCTCATCCAAAACAATGCACTCAAGTCCTCAGGCACAACCTTCCACGGGATCGTACCAGGAAAAGCAGTCTACCCCCTCGGAAGGATAAGCCTGGAGGTAGTGTTCGGGAACGCGACAAACTTCTGCAGGGAAATGCTGGACTTTGAAGTGGTCGACTGGAAGTCGCAATACCACGCAATCCTCGGGCGACCAGCTTTCGCTCGCTTCATGGACGTACCCCATTATGCCTACCTCAAGATGAAGATGCCAGGCCCACACGGGGTCATCACAATCAGCGGCAGTTTCATCAGATCCGACCGCTGCGACAAGGAATTCCACAAGATAGCAGAAGCCTTCGTAGCCCACCAAGGCAGCAGGACCACGGGACTCGTAGAAGAAGCGCTCCCGTAGAAGGAAAGGAACATCGCCCGAAGAACCCAGGCACTCGGAGACAAAGCTACGAGGCCTTTAAGGCCACTACCTCATCGTTCTAAGAAAAAGGGATCTGTCTTCAACAGAACCCCCCTTACTCTTTGTAAGAGACAGCAGGAAAAGTATTACATAAATATTTTTCCCCAAAATCTGTTAGCACTCGGGGGCTCGCCGAAGCAGCAACCCCCCGAGGCGTCCTCCGCAATTGCGGCACATTAACTTGGCAATCGGGGGCTCGCCGAAGCAGCCACCCCCCGAGGCGTCTTCCGCAATCGTGACACATTAACTTGGCACTCGGGGGCTCGCCGAAGCAGCCACCCCACGAAGCGTCCTCCGCAATCGCGTTACATTAACTTGGCACTCGGGGGCTCGCCGAAGCAGCCACCCCCCGAGGCGTCCTCCGCAATCGCGGCACATTAACTTGGCACTCGGGGGCTCGCCGAAGCAGCCACCCCCCGAGGCGTCCTCCGCAATCGCGGCACATTAACTTGACACTCGGGGGCTCGCCGAAACAGCCACCCCCCGAGGCGTCCTCCGCAATCGCGGCACATTAACTTGGCACTCGGGGGTTCGCCGAAGCAGCCACCCCCCGAGGCGTCTTCCGCAATCGCGGCACATTAACTTGGCACTCGGGGGCTCGCCGAAGCAGCCACCCCCCGAGACGCTCTTCGCAACCGCGACACATAAAAACTTTTACACTCGGGGGCTTGCCGTGGCAACCCTCTGGAACGTCCCCCGCAACTACAACGCAGACGACCCCCCGCGACAAAACCAAGACAACATGGAATATATACCACCAAGAAGAAGCATATACAACGAAGGGAAGCACCTAATCTTTAGTCTCCAACTTCGCCTTAATAAGTGCACCCAGATGAAGGTCGTTCTCTTCGCAAACTCGCCTCACGTGCATTGAGTTAATAGGTTAGTCCAAATATGATCAAAAGTGTATGAAAGTGTATCTAGATAATAGCAATATCACACAATACATGCATGGAGCGAGCAGAAATTATCGATATGTTTGAGACGTATCAGCACCCAAACTTTCGGGAATATCGTCCTTGGTCATCTCGCTCTAGGGCGGTTAAGCCACAAGATTAGAGCACGAGGCTCTGATACCAATTGAAAGGATCGAGATAGACCTAGAGGGGGGTGAATAGGTTATATTACAAATTTTAACACTACTTCTCAATTTTAGGCAATAGTGCGGAAGATAAAGATGTGCCTAACAATTGCAAGGGTGACCTAGAGAAGATAAGGTAAACAACAAGCGCAATATAATGAAGCAAGTGAGAGATAAACAACAAGGTAAACAACAAGGTAGCGAAAGTAAAGGGGAAAAGAGTAGGAATAACCGAATGACGCGAAGACAACAATGTATCCCGATGTTCACTTCCTTAGAGGGAAGCTACTCACCGTTCGGAGAGAGTGGGTGAAACCACGAAGGCACACAAATGCCACGAAGGCTCACTCTATTCCCCTTGAGATATCACCACGAAGGCGATTCCCAACCACTACCGGTTGAATTTAAAGGTGGTCACCAAACCCTCGCAAAATCAACGGGGGTAATCACAATGGTCGAATCCTCTCCGAAGAACTCCTACCTGCCTAAGAGTCTCCAACCTCCAAGGGTAACAAGATCAATGGGGAAAGGCTCAATACTTGCTCAAATCATGATTTACTTTGGTCGGAAGATGGGGAAGGGACGGATCTATCACGGGGTGAAAGATCCAACAAGAACTCTCACAAATCTCTCCGGGATCTTGGATTTAGTGTAGGATAAAAGGGAGAGGGAGCACTTGATGTTCTTGAGTGAAATGAATGAAGTGTTCAACCCTAACCCTAACTGGGTAGGGGGTATATATAGGTGCTCAAGAAAACTAGACGTTTGGTGCTGTCCTGTATGCTCCGGACGTCCGGGACTTAAGTCGGACGGTCCGGGCTGTGCCCGGATGGTCCCACATGAGATCTGGATGGTCCGGGAGGATAGAGCAGCCTCTACATGCGTACACATGTTAGTGATGTCGGACGGCCCGGGCTGGGCCCGGACGGTCCGGTACGTGATCCGGACGGTCCGAATGATTGAATACCCTCTGGTCTCGGGAGAATAATTGTTCGGACGGTCCGGGGTCCAGCCCGGACGCCCTGACACCCAGATGGTCCGGTTGATTATGCACCCTCGGGTCTCGGGAGCGTAATTATTCGAACGATTCGGGGCAGTGGCCGGACGGTCCGGGCTGGGCCCGGACGGTCCGTCAAGTGCAGTGAGTGCTCAAATTGATGTGCATTGAAAACCCTACACAACTCTATTGATTTTTAATAGATGTATAGAAGTGTATTTTACATGTTGGAGTTTTAATGATTTGAGCAAGACTGAACTCAACCTTATGATCCCCTCTTAATAGTGTGGGGATCCCTATGACTCAAGATGTAATAGTAAAGAAGACTTAGCGTCATCTTCAGTCGTTATGTCGAATTCTTGAGTGCGGTCGAGGTTCAGCATATGATCCCTACACGATGATGTCAAGAGAACTAACCAAATTCCTGTGTGTCACTTAACAAACATAGTTAGTCCCCTATATGTATATTGTCATCAACAACAAAATATGCTTAAGAGCAAGATTGCACTTTCAGATGTCTCTCTCCCAAAAGACGATAAAACTACTATGCCGGGTGAACAAATTACAGATGGGCAATTGACAGAATTATAAACGTACTACAATGCTAATTATGCTACAAGAAAGTTGGAGGCTCAATTGTATGGGCAGTACGCCAAGACAAGTAGACCGTTTATTCATCATCATCTACTCACTAATCATCCACCTTGAGATATCTATCCAGAACATCTCGTTGGTATTAAGTTGTGAGACCCACCCAAAATGTAAACCCAAAGCAACAGACAACTTCATTAACAAACTATGCGTAAGGTAAACAATCCGTACAACCGCGGTTACAAGCACCGTTGTTTTCTCCCTGGTGGCAACATCACATCCCCTAGTTTCATGTTTTTGTCGCTCAATCTAGACATCGGGGGGCATGAACCCACAATCAAGCATAATGCTCCCTCTTGGAGTTGCTATCTACTGCTTGACCAAAGCAATAAAAAGCAACGGAAAACATGCAAGAATTACTCAAGAAAAAAATATAAAAGGAGAACCAAATATATAACTCATCACGATCTGAACATAATCTCATAATCCATCGGATCCCAGCAAACACAGCATAGCAACAGCAGAAAGATTACATAGATGCCTTGATCATGTAGGGCAGCTCACAAGGGCTAAGAATTGAAGCACAAGATTTGAGAGAATACATCACATAGCTACCGGTCATGGGCCCATGGTCCAGGGGGACTACTCACGACACATCCGGGAAGCGCTCATGGTGGTGGAGAATCTCCCGGAGATCAATCCTCCCTCCGGCAGGGTGCCGGGACGTGGTCTTTTGGCGATCCCGATCTCAGGATCGCGGCGGCGGCGGAACAGTGGAGAATTTCACGATGCGGGGTCTCTTTTGAGGGTTTCTATACCGAGGGGTAAATATAGGCGGAAGGAGGGCCATAGGGTAGGCCCCACCCCTCCAAGTGGCCTCCTGGCACGACCTGGGGTGGGGCCGCGCCCACTGGCTGCCTGGGAGGGGGTGTCCCCACTTTGGCTCCCCTTCAGTCTTCCGGAGTCTTATGGAATGCTGATTTTTTATATATTTTTCTTGGAATTTTTTGGGCATTGTAAATATGGGTATAAACGTTCAATTCACAGTCATCTGCGGACAGAAACTAGCACTGGTTGCACTGAGTTAGTAGGTTAGTCCAAATGTGTAAAAAGGTATGAAAGTGTAGCGAAACGCATAGCAATGTCACCCAAATAAGCATGGAACAAGCAGAAATTATAGATACGTTTGAGACATATCACTTGCATGTGAAGATAAACAACTTAAATGACGCTATAGTGGGGTTTTCCTTTATAAGAGTTATATATTTTCTCTTGAACTTTATTTATACATGTTAGAGCACGCTGATATTTTATGTTTTATAGAAAACATTATGTATCTCTTGCCTGACTTATATCTTTTTGAAGAGTTTAATAGAAATTGGCTGGTAACACTGGTTAATTTATTTGATGATAAGTATGCAGGGTGGTATAAATTTCATCGGTTATTCTTGGGTCACTAGACTTGCAATAGGATATATTGAAATAGTTTTGAGATATTCAAGGAATCATATTGAACTTGTTGCTGATTGAGCTTGTGTGAATTAGTGATAGATTTTGTCTGCTGACTCAACGTGCCCTATTTTATACAGTAAACAAAACAGTTGAGAACGAGTGTCACTCAAATCAATACATGTTGACAGTATTAGAAAAAAAGCTTATCCTCAACTTTAATTTTCGCACACCAAATTCAATCCATGCCATTGCTATTTTTTTAAATAGTGTCGGCGTCTCATTTTTTCATACGCCAACTATAATAGGTTACTACTTGTAAGGCCCGATATGCGGTACTGTTCCAGATCTAGATGTTTCCATCCAGATCCGGGGACGAAGCACATATCGGTCCCACCGCGACATATGACGAAGTCATATGCCCCGGATTTCCAACATGATATCACAACATTACAGATACAAGGATACAACATCTCATACAATTGGCATACAACTGCCTCAAAATACAATACAACAGTGGAAGATACATGTCTGAGTACAGACTACAATCAAATGCCTAGTGGCAAAGAGAAAAGCATTGATTCCCATAACCACATGGGTCCAGGCCCTCCGCCGGGATCCGCCTAACTAGTGGCCGTCGAGTCTCCACGTGAAACGTCGATCACCATACCTGTCGTCGATGAAGAACCCTGAAAAGAGTTTGGGGGTAGTATCGTGAGTACAGAGGTACTCAGCATCCAGCTGTAGTGGTCATCTGACCCAGCAAGGACTTCATCACTCGTCATTCTAGGACAACTAGTAGTTTACAGTAAGGAAGGGGTAAGTGGTGAGGTTGCTGCCGCACTAACATTTATGAAGTGGCTAACGATCTAGAGAGTAAGATAAGAAGCCAAGCATTCGATGAGGAATCGCCTCCAACAAGTCTTGCTATCAACTACTTACGCAAACATAACACCTATCCAATCCTTGTCCTCCTCTTCGCATCCCGACGAAGAAGAAGCAGTCAAGGCGCACACACACATTGATCAAGTTATATTAAGATTATCTCAGTTGTTGTTGTCTATGAACAAGGAGTAGGTCTCAAGTCGTCCATAACCGTGGACACGGCTTCTCGAAAAGATTTAACCCTGCAGGGGTGTACCAACTGCCCATTACAAGGCTCCGCACGCACGCCCATCTCTCTCAGTTGCTACCCATGATAGGCAACCATTTTATGATTTAGTCCCAAGAGATCCGGAACGACAGGTCCCTCTAACTAACAACGCACAAATCCGGGTGGCCCCCGGTGAGTCGACATCCAACTCAAAAGCGGGCCGCGCTCTCGAGTCGGCCTCTACCGTCTGGACGAGGTCGGGGTAACTAAACCAACAGTGTGGATAGCCCTCGAGCTTCCAGGTTTGGACCAACAAAGGAACTCTGTCTCCGCTGGCCCGAGTTGTTTGAAAATCTGCGAGGTCGACACTCGCACACACACGTTTTGCAAAAGGTAAAACCAGCTTGGGCCACCACTAGAAATGGTTGAAGCTAGATAGGGAAGAAGAGGGGACCCCATAAAATCCCACACGCGGTTAGGCACGCTCAGTCTTAAAACCAATACCCGGAACTCGAATCCTAGGTGACTCGAATGGAACAAAGCGTCGGGGCGGGATAGCCTAGACCTTCCATTCTTCGTCGAATATAGTCAACATTATAATGATCATATCATCAACAACAATATAATAATGTGATAGCCCAAACCAAGGAGTAACAGGGTAACATCGTAGCATCCTAAGCATGCATACTAAGCAGGGGCTGAGCAACGAGCAATAGTAACATAGCAGTACAAGGTTTGCTGGGAAGGGACATGGCTGTATCGGTTTGAAAGAGGCTGTAAACATGTGGTAGGATCAAACATCGAACCTAACCTAGACTAGCATGCAAACCGCTGGTTGAAATAGAATGGATCATAAGTAATGTATAGTCCTTGCATGTTGATAAGTCGGGTTCCGAAGGTGTAGTCGATCGCAAGCTCGCACCGTCTCCGAAGGTATCCGCGGGAGCACACAAGAAGGTAAAACACTGGAAAGCAATCAACGAGCAAGGCATCTATTACTACGAGGCAAACACGAGCAAGCATCAACAATAAGGCAACACGAGACATCGCACCTACCGTCGAGAGCGGTTACTAACAGGTTAAGTGGAGTTCTCGTCACACACGACGATACCGCACATTTAGAAAGGTTCAAGTTGTTTAGCTACAAGTGATCAACAAAGTTGTTAACATGTCAAACAAAGAAGCATGGCATAGCACACAAGCATGGCAAGAGGTTAAGCATAAATGAAACTATCTATGCTAGTCAATTTTAAGTGAGGCACAACCTAAACATGGCATAACACTAAGTGCCACATGATGATTAAAACATTTGGTACTGTTCTGTCCTAAACCATATTTTTAGGTTGGTTAACAACAGCAAACAATAGCATAAACTCAAAGTACACGAAAAACTAATCAAGTTACATATAAGAAACATTTTTATCGGAGCAACGGATAAAAAGTTATTGCAATTACTGTTTCAGTGGCAGGCAGTGTAATTAGCAGGCAAACAACATGTAAACAAGGTCAAACATGGAAACAAGCAACATTTTATTAATCTACACGCAAAACGGAGCAACTTTCATGTAGAAAGCGTCTCCATCGGAGCTACCGGTGAAAAGATATAGCTACCACAATAAAAACAATACAATCTGCAAAATAAAACTGCCCAGGGAAAAAAAACAAGCAACGGGCCGAAATCTACTGGGCCCAACAGAAAAATAAAAAAAAATAAAAAAAGGGGGGGCGCTCACTGTTGGGCCAGGCCCAAGAGGCTGGAATGGGGAGGAGGCCGGCCTGGGCTGGCTGGGGCTTGGTGGGCCGCGGGCAGGCTGGCCCATCTGGTGGCTGGCTCCCTCGCTCGCCCCGATTGGGATCGATCCCGAGCACGGGCTAACCGCGGCGGCGGAGGAGGCCAGGGCGGCGCGGGGAGTCCGGCATCAAGCGGATCGAGGGCGACAGAGCTTCAAGTGGCGTCAATGGCGGCCGACGTGCACGAGAAGAAAGAGAGGGAGCTTAGAGGAGGAGGAAATCGGGGAGAGAGTGGAACGACGAGGGGAGGGCGCGCGGTACAGGGAGGCTCACCGGCGGGGTCACGTCGGCGCGGCGCACGACCGGAGGCGGCGACTCCACGGGCGGCGCGGTCATGGTGGCTCGGGGCTTCGGGCGTGGGAGGCCTCCAGGCCGTTGATCTGCAGATCCAACGGTCTGTGATGCTTCACATCTAGGGTTTTGAGTTTTTAGGGTATTTTCGGGCAGAAAATTGGATGAAAAATGGGGTATTTTCAGATCTGGGGCTGGCTAGGGAAACCTTAAGTGGTGGGGTGGTCTATTTATAGCCCGGGTGGCTGGCAGTTTGCAAAAACATCCCCGGTTTTTCGCTCGCACGCGCAGTGTTTACGTTTCTGACCGCCGGGGGTCCGCAGTACCTCCGATTCGGGTGAAACTTCGAACTGCGCGATCAGCGCGTCGATCCGGCGGCGTTCACCTCGCGCTGGAACCGTTCCGAGAACACTTTCCGGCGCACTATAAAAGTATCCCGTTTAATTATTAAACAGGGTTTTCGTTCCGTTGGCTACAGCTGGTCGCGTGCGGTTTTTACGACGTGATCGGGTGAAACCTGGTGTCGCAAAGGTCGACTGTCAGGGTGGCAAGGGTCGGTCTCCGTCTGGTACGAGATAAGAGGGGGAAAAATAATCGCCGATCGATAAATCGGGGATGCAAACACCGCAAACAAATCAGACAATCGAACAATTCACACCGAAAACAAATTTTTTAATTTTTGTGAAAACTGGGCTGTTACACTACTGACGTTCCATTTAAAATCCACATCACTAGTATGTGGGTCTAACTGTCTAACCCAACATAAGTAATTGCTGACGCATGATTTCGTTGTGACGGCATTAATATTTAATGTAGTTCTAGCGTTTGAATTTTTACACACCATTGATAATTGAATCAATTTGCTCAAGAAAAGAGAATTTGAACCATTTACCGATGGCGTGTGAGTTAAATGAACGTTGTTACTAATACAATTACGCACACTAATAAAATATGCACATACAAGCACCACAACTTCAAAGGCAAGTCATTTGTATGTCCAAAGTACTACCTAAATCTAAATCAACACTGGCCAGCGTAGAAAAACTCCAAAGCCACACTCTCCGATGACGACGACGACGGTGCCGCGTTCTTCGACGACGTCGCTGCGCTCTCCGACGATGTCGCAAAGCTCTCTGACAATTTTATCACTGGCACTATATTACTAGCGTCGGGTGCCCACGCCAGGAAAGCCCTTTCTGCCCCGCCATAGATGATATTTTCTATACTAGTGCGAACTACCTTTCGTAAGTAAGCCCTCACATAGGATGGGTCAATATGCACAAGAGTAACCACTCCCCCAACGACCCTCCCAAGGATTGATACATTCCAAGCAGATCTATAATTTTTGCTTATTCCATGCATATTTGTGTGACTTTTTTATATATATTAATTCACTTCTATATCATTTTAAACATATTTGGGACTAACCTATTAACCAAGTGCCCATAGCCAGTTTTTGTCTATTATTGTATATGCATCACTGAAAAAGATGAAAAATCTATATTGCCAGAATATTCCAGAAAAAATACAGAAATTATTATATGTCAGAAGATTCCATAAGCCCAAAGAAGAGCTGAAGGGGGCGGGGGTTGTCCAGGTGCCTCCCTTGCGCGACCAGGAGGGGATCGCGCCTCCTAGTCGCCTGGCCAGGTGGGGCCACCCTCGGTGCCCTCTCTTTTGCCTATTTATTCCTTATCGATCAAAAACCCTTAAGGCAGCCTTCTTTTTCCCAAAACCTTCTTCATTCCGTCGGTGTCGCAATTGCTAGATCGGGAGCCCAAAAAGTTTTCTCCTGGCACCCTACTGGAGGGAGGATTCATCTTCGGAGACCTCTTCATCAACCATGCCTGCCTCCCGGATGAGCCATGAGTAGTTCCACCTTGGAACTAGTGTTCATGGCAGTAGCTAGATGATTCATCTCTCTCCAATCTTGATCTTAAATTTTTAGTCCTTGTGAGCTGCCTATCACGATCAATGCACCTACTTTATAGTTAATATGATTTTTATGTTGTGTTTTCTGGGATCCGATGGATTCTCTCTATAGTTGAAGCGTGATTGTCTAGGCCAACACTGAGGTTATCACTGGTGTTGAGTCGCTGCGGTGTGGGCATATCTCATGTTCTCAACTCTTATAATTGTCCACCATCATAGATGCATAGATATAACATAGAACAACTATAGCCTATAGATGAACGTATCGATAAATGATGCTTCTCTACACCTTTACACTACAGGTTACATAGACTTGCTATATTAGCATCTAAATTGTAATCACATATTTTTCTCCATGCAATGTTGACCGACCATCAACAAGAGAAAAAACATACACTATACCCATCAAAGACGCTACATGATTCACGCCCACCTAAAATCGTCGACAAAGTGCTCGCCGATCGCCCGGGTGCAGCGGAGCGTGCCGGCTTTCTAGTATGAGATTATGTTCAGATTTTGAAAGTTGTATATTTGGTTCTCCTTTATATGTTGTTATGGCATGTCCTCCGTTATAAATTATTGCTTTGGCCAAGTAGTAAATTGTGACTCCAAGAGAAAGCATTATGCTAGATAGTAGGTTTCCAGCTTGTGTGATAGAAACATGGGACTAGAGAATGTGTTGTTGCTACTAAGGCTAAAACAGTGGAGCTTGTGACTATGTGTTGCAAGTATTGCTTACATTATGCATAGTTTTAATGCAATTGTCTGTTGCTTTGGGTTCGCCAAATATAGTTGTGGCTCACGACTTAATACCAGGAAGATGTTCTGGATTAGATATATCAAGGTGTAAGATTAGTGTTGACACACCAGTTTTTAGAACTACAATGAACCTACACAAGATGACCTCAAATGGAAAAGTGTTCTATATGAAGAAGTTTGGTATTGTCGATATGAACATCTTTGTAGTTCCAACCATCACCATCCGACTCAATCTCAAGGGTCGAAACTATGTTTGAAGAAGTAATATCCTAGCATTCGAAGAACTATTTTTCCAATTAGGCCTTCAAGAAATCATCAAATGGAAAAAATCTTCTACATGGAACGGAATGGTCTCGTTGAAGTGGTCGATTTTGATATTTGAAATGTCCAAATCCGAGTTCATATGAAGAAGTTATAGCCAAAACAATGCAGCACTGAAAAGTCAGTCCGGACCGCCCGGGCTAGACCTCGGACAGTCCGGATAATTATGTCCCGAAAGGGGTCTCGATAATTATCCGGACCTTCCGGCCTTGGGGCCGGGTCGTCCGAACAATTAGGACCCGAAGCGGTTTTTGGCCATAATTATCCGAACCGTCCGACCTATGGTCCGGACCGTCCGGGATGATCGCGTGGTGTCTGATTTTGGTCGGGATTTTGGTATATTGGACGTGAAAAGGACTCGTTTTCTTGCAAGGGAAGCCCAACCCCCTCATAAATAGATAGGTGACGACCGATTGAAACAACACACAATCGAACAAACATATCTACACTTCCAAACCCTAATTTTATCTCTCTCCCATGTATCTTTCTTCTCGTTCTTCGTTTGTTTTTGTTTTGCAGGGCAACGATCCACGAGGCTCTAGGGGCGATCAGGTTGACCTAGGGCACCCCATAGCTGCCGGGCTCCTTGACGGGGTCCCTCCTGGGAGTGTGGGGTTTTGGGTCTACAAAAGCGTCCATCGGTTGTCTTGTATATCGCGCTGCCGGTTGGATCTCTTTTGATGTGAGCAGCACCCCCGACATGGAGGGTACACGTGACGTGTTCGTGTGTCAACACACTTTTCGGCGACTCCGCTGGGGACAAAGCTTTGAATGGTCTCTAGCCCGTTCTTGCTACGAAGAGATCGTCATCAAGTTGCCGCAATCTATGAAGGTAGTATGAATTCCCTATTCACCTATGTAGATGCAAATAATTCGTATGTTGTTTCTAGATAACCTAATGAGCATGATGTATCGTCTAGCCTGAGTTTTATCAATTATTGATCTAATTGTGTCCAACAGCCGGTTCATAATAGTCTCTATGCTTTAAGTTCTAGTTTTAGCAACATGCAACATATGTATCCAAACCCTTATGCATCGGCAATCCCACAAATCCATATGACGATGCACAACATGATGAGTTCGGTTAATAGAGTTGAAACACCTCATGTAGGATCTTCCAATAGTATACAACAAAGTGTTTCATCTTTTTATTCACCGGAAACTAACTTGCAATATATGAATCAAAACATGCCGGTGGATAGGGGAATTGGCCATGCTACTACAAGTTATTCGGCCGATTATCCTCAACCATCATATGATACACCTTATGATATTAATTCTTTGGCATCATATGCAACTGTGGATATTCATAATTCGGCTCCACACCTTCACGCTTATAGCCGAATAAGTGGACATCCTGCAGGAGCACATCTTCCTTTACCTAACACTGTAGCATATAATCTTGCCCCTACACAATTGCATAATTTGGGCGACATCTCATTGCCGAAAGATTCTACTAGCATTGGGGGGCAATCCAATGAAGATTGGGTTGAAGTTGGGACGAAAAAGATTAAAGATGGCACGCCTGAAATATTTGCTGAGTTTAGACAAGAACAAGCAACATTGCGAATCAAAGAAATAAGGAATAAATATTCTGATAATAAATTGAATTCGGTTATTGAAACAGCCGAATCAAATAATTTATGTGATGAATCTATTCAAGAAAAATAGGATGACAATGCGTTGGATAGTTATCCAAAAGTGGAGCAAGATATTATTCATATCATACAACCATCATGCTCTCCCAACATATTTGAAGAGGTATGTCTAGCGAGTGATTTACCTATTTTCCGATTTGGTTGCAATTTTATTGTTGATAGATCTATTAGAAAAATTCTCATTAGCAATCTTGAAAGACCAATGAAGAAGGGAAATTTATTTGTTAGCAATAAAATCATTGCAAAGCATATCGGTCAACATGTTGTGCCATTTATAGGACCGATAATGACTTACTGTTGCAGCCAAAGCTTTCCCCGTTGCTTTACCTAAAACTTATATCTGAGTGGGTAGCTTTGCTTGTTTCATACTTGGCTTACAATTGGTCTCAACTGAGACATGTGTGTTCTAACTATATTCGTTTCATAATTTTAAAGTCAAGATTAAACTCTTTTGAGAAAACCGATGCTAATGTAATAACTTATCCAAAGGTATCGAAGATGGAGTGCAAAACACAATGCATCGCCGAATGGGGAGATTCCAAATCTGAATCATACGTTTGCTTACCTCCAAAGCCATTCTCACATCAATGTCGGCTAGAGAATAAGGGGTTTACTTTCAAATCAAATATGTGTGATCAAATTTTTGATTTGTTGTTGAAGAATAATTATATCAGGATTATTGATCACCATGTCAAGCCATCAATCCAAGGACGAATGTATTGTAGATTGCATGATTCATTCGAGCATAATTTTGAGGATTGCAACATGTTTCGTCAAATAGTTAAATCGGCCATTGATAAAGGATGATTGAAATTTGTTGAGACACCAAAGAATGACCAGTCTATTCCAATTGGGCTTGATGGTAGGAAGTTTTTGCATCGGCTGCTTCAAGCCGATTCATTTGAAGATAAGAAGGTAAAACCCGCAAGTGATGGGATCAAGCTTTCATATACATAAATTATTCATGAGCACAGTGATGATATTCTTGAAGGCGAAGGTTCTATTAAATTTATGATGAAGACGCCAAGCACTGGGGGGCAACAAGAAAATCCAATGATCGATGCTATCACAACCAAAGAAAGCAAAGGCCGAAGTAGACGGAAAGTTAAAGAGCCGAAAGTCACTTTCGCGCAACTATTGAAAAAATACCAAAAGATAAGTGAGGAGAAGATTGCTTATCGGCCAAGTAGTTCAAAAGCATCAAGATCACCCCCTCGGCGCAAATCTAAAGATCGGTATTGGCAGAGGGGAAATTTCAAGGCATCATATTCATATCCTTATTTTGGGCCGCCAATACTGATGTCATGGATACCTTCCTATGCTTATATGGATCAATATCCATCATGGGACAGGTATGATACATTGGCACATTATCCATATTGTTTTGAATCATCTCATGAACATTATGCGGCTCCAAGAAGGTCAAAATTTGATACACAATTACATAAACAAGACTGTTTTACTCAAAATAAATCGGTCCAAAGCTCAAGAAAAAAGAAAGAGGTGGTCAAGCAAGTATATCGAGTTAAAAAATATGGTCGCAATTGTGCCACTTCACATTTTCTTTCAAATGAAAAATAGCCAATTAAAGTGTTAACATTGGCTACTAAAGGCAAAGAAGAGGAACAAACAAATCTTCAAAATCAAAATGCCAAACCTGAAGAGAAGAAGTTGAGAGTGCACAAGGGTAGAAAAGAATTGATATTGCTTGAACAAGAATCATAGCTGAGGCACCCACTTGGATTATCGTCTTGGCAAAAGAAAAAGTTGCAAAAGCTTAGTGCACAAGAACTTGAAAAGAGGAACATGGCATGGGTTCCCAAAGGAAGTACTTTGAACAGGAATAATGCGCAAGCTTCCATTGCAAAAAGTGCGGCAAAGATGAAGAAGGAATAGGATTTAAGGAATGAACAAACAAACCAAAGATTCCCAAATCATTGGTCCAGAAATTATCCATATTCTTCAGATATGCCATTGATTCTCATGCTAATGGACTCATCCTCAGGTATGATAGGTTACCCTGCACGGGCTTATTTTAATCCATGGGTGCATTACAATTTGTCTCATCACGAAAGGGGCTTACCGAATCACTACTCATTCGATTAGCTGAGATCTTGTTGCTAATTTACAAGGACGATACATGACTATCATGGCCGATGGAGTGTTGGCATCGTCCTTAGAACCTATATGGTGCACATTATTTTTCGGCACGCAAGTTTTGCCGAAAAACAGGGGGCATGTGTTGACACCGGTTTTTGGAACGACAATGAACCTATACAAGATGACCTCAAATGGAAAATTGTTCTACAGGAAGAAGTTTGGTATTGTCGATATGAACATATTTGTAGTTCAATACATCACCATCCGACTCAATCTCAAGGGCCGAAACTATGTTTGAAGCAGTAATATCCTGGCATTAGAAGCACTATTTTTCCAATTAGGCCTTCAAGACATCATCAAATGGAAACATCGTCTACATGGAGTGGCATGGTCTCGTCGAAGCGGTCGATTTTGATATTTGAAACGTCCAAATCCGAGTTCTTATGAAGAAGTTACGGCCAAAACAGTGCAACACAGAAAAGACAGTACGGACCGTCCGGGCTAGACCTCGGACCGTCCGGATAATTATGACCCGAAAGGGGTCTCGATAATTATCCGGACTGTCCAACCTCGGGGCCGGGTCATCCGGACCGAGGTCGGACTGTTCGGGCTGGACCCCGGATCGTCTGAACAATTTGGACCCGAAGCGGTTTTTGGCCATAATTATCTGGACCGTCCGGCCTATGATCGCGTGGAGTCCGGTTTTGCTCAAGATTTGGGTATATTGGACGCGAAAATGACTTGTTTTCTTGCAAGGGAAGCCCAACCCACTCATAAATAGATGAGGTGACGGCCGATTGAAACAACACACAATCGAACAAACATATCTACACTTCCAAACCCTTATTTTATCTCTCTCCCTTGTATCTTTCTTCTCGTTCTTCGTTTGTTCTTGTTCTTGCAGGAAAACGGTCAACGAGGCTCCAGGGGCGATCAGGTCGACCTAGGGCAGCCCATAGCTGCCATGCTCCCTGACGGGGTCCCTCCCAGGAGTGTTGGGTTTTGGGTCTACAAAAGCGTCCATTGGTTGTCTTGCGTATCGCTCTGCCGGTTAGATCTCCTTCGACGTGAGCTATGGCGTATCACCCCCGGCGTCGAGGGTACATGTGACGTGTTCGTGTGTCAACAATTAGGAAGTAGATGATGATGGATAAACGGTCTATTTGGTTTGGTGTAATGCGTGCATGATTTAACCTTGCACTTTCTACTAGCAAAATTAGCATTGCGGCCCGTTCATAATTCTGTCAATTGCCTAGATGTAATTTGGTATGCAACATAAGTTTTATTGTATTTTGGGAGAGAGACGTCACTAGGGAATACCATGATACCCCGTTCTATATTCTCATCATATATTTGCACCTGCTGCAATTTATGTGTTTTATTTCCTTTAGTTGTTTTACTTTCCAGTTCCTCTAGCCTTTGCGTGTAACCTTTCGTAAGCTGGAAGACAGGGGGATTGACAACCCCTATGACTCATTGGGTGCGAATTTATTTGTGTCTTTGTGTGCAGGTCTAGGCCTAGCAAGTTTCTGGCATCATTGCCTTCTTAACCACCTACTTTTAGCATTTTGTGTCTTTCTGGATTCGATAATCCTTGATATATTTGTTGATGAAATTTTCTACTAGCTGTATCACGACCTTCCACTTGGGATAACCAACGAGAGTGTGTGATTGACACCATCAAGGATACATGAGTTGCATGCAACTTCTCAAAGTAGACTATGATAAATTGGTAATAAGTGTATTAGTTCTTTACTACTAATGTGATGTTTGTGATCTTTTTTCACTTTCACCTATCCATATTTTGCTAGCCTCTTCGGTGTCGTGCATTGCCCTCTCTTACCTTGAGACATGGTGCATATTTCACCGGTACATCGAAAGCCCATGGGATGATTCAGTCTCACACACATAAACCACCTTATATCTTCCTCAAAACAACCACCAACCATTATTTATATTGCCATAATAGATCATTGCACATCATGGTACACTGCTAGAGGCCTTCATATGGAATCATTATTTTCATTTCAAAGTTGTACGTAAATAAAAGAGTGATGTCTATTAGAGTGTGCCCCTACCCGTAAGATAAAAGAGAGGCCAAAGCGCACGCAAAAAGAGGCCAAAGAGGCCTGTCGGGGGGATGGCCCAGAGTCATGACCCGGCATACGGAAGAACCGGGCCGACTTAGTAAGGAGTAGGCCCAGAAGGAGACTCGGCTTGGGCCGGGACACGTCATCACGAAGCTAGAAGACAGTAGAAGGAAATAAACTTACCTTGTGTAATAAGGAAACTATGTTGTAAAACTAGACTAGGACTCCATCTCGTATGGAAGTCGGACTCATGTAAACGAGGGACTCGGTACCTATATAAACCGACCCCCTTGGACCAAACAGGACAACTCAACTTAGATCCTCTTGAGTCATCGGCAGTGATCTCGCACCTTTGTATTCGAGAAGTCGACACCCATAATAGAAAAGCAGGAGTAGGTCTTTACCTTACGAGGGGCCCAAACCTGGGTAAATCTCGTGTCTTGTGTTCTCGCCGACTCACCTCCTCGAAAGCACCTCGCAGCAAATGTCCCACACTAATTTCTCTAATGAGGACATCTACCGTGACTTTCCCACGACAGTTGGCGCCCACCGTGGGGGCCTGCGCATGCAGGTGTCGTGATCATGGAGGGAGATCTACGAGGTATGCAAGGATTCTTCGCCGGCCGAATCACCAGAAGCCGGCGAGGAAAGCTCTACATCGGCGACACCACCTGGGGCTCCAAAGCCGACTCCATCGAGTAAGGCCATCGGGTCCCAATCGGTTCCATCCACATCTTCATTGGCAGGATAAAAAGATCTGAGACAGAGCCGGATCACGACGTCTTGGAAAAAGCCGAGAGCTGGTTTACGACTGACTCTAGGCACATCTTTGTCGGATTCACCAATGGATCTCCAAGGCCGACGCGCTCTGTCGAGACCCTGGAATAGGACGACTCAGAAGAACTCTCTGATGTCGACTCATGCCCTAGCAGAGAAAAGCATTCCGATTCCGGGTCGATCCGTTCCGCTGGAAACAAGAGGCTTGGATCGGGAGTAGAGGTTACAATCCAGACAACCCCTATCTCCAGCCACCGTACTACGCTACCGTTTACATGGTAGACCCCCAGGATCAGAAGAACACGATTATAAACCTGGCTGATGTGTCGGCTGCCCGTGCCCCGGAACCGGCCCTGAACGGAACAGAGGCCCTCACAACGACCCTCAACGCTTTGCAAACGGCTCTCGCTACCCCGATCACTGTGGAAAATCAGGAAGCACGTAAAGCGGAAATTGATGAGCTCGAGAAGGAAGTGACCAGGATTCGCCGGGAAATCCAGGTGGAAAAAGAGCAGATGGCGGAGCAAGCAGGCCGACTTGCACGAGAACCCAGGCGAATGCAGGAGCAATCGGAGCAGTTAAACGCTTAGATGGTGAACTACTCAGCCACCCACCAAGCCAGGCACGTGAGCCGGATCCCGCCAGGCATGGTAGGGAAGCACTTTTCCAGGGAGCTACCCCACCAGAGTACACCCCTCCACGAGAGCGGGCCAGATTCCATACGTCGCCTAGCCATTATAACAAACCTGTGGTGAACGTTTTGGCTGCGACGCGGTACCTGGCCAATGCACCCGTTCTTGGAAACACTCCTGCAGAATAGGTCGCACGAGACGCTATACAGATGCTCAAGACTGCAGTTGCTCAACATGCACAATACTCGCACGGCTTCTCATATTTACATGGGACTTCTCGCCCAAGCGGAAGTCGGCAAGCAGAATCCCCGGATCCCTCCGCCTCCATCAGTCACCGTCATCAGAGAGGACAGCCGGATCCGGAACCACTGCAGGCGACCCGACTCACTGCACAACCGGCACCCAGGGTTCCTGAGCCGGCAATACAACCCTCGCTTCAGGAGGAAGGGACATGTTTTTTTAGCCGTTCGGTTGGAAATCGTTGCTTAGTCTCAGCCTTAAGGAACGCTAGTATACCGTCAGATTTCAATGGACCCCGCAAAATCCCAAATTATACAGCAGATATGGACCCCGCAGTGTGGATCGAACGCTATGATCTAGCAATGGATATACTCCAGGATAGTGACGGGGTCTGTGCCCGATACCTCACAATTGTTGGGATACGGGGCAGAAAACACAAATTTTTCATACCTACGTTACCCGAACCCAAGATCTATGCTATGGCGATGTAAAGTAACGGAGGGAATCCGAGTTCATATCTTTGAGGACCGAAGGAGGGAAACATTCTTACGAACGTGGCTGGCGTAGGCTCGGAACTACGACCTCCCTTTCGTGTTGAAGACCACCGGCGATGGAGACTCCCGGTTGACCTCCAGAGATGAAATAGCACCACAAGTGTAGTGCCTCGAAGAGATTATACGCGTACAGTACAATCGATGTTCCCTCTGGGTCCCGAACCAGGCGAGCAGCGGAAGAAAGACGGATTCGGATCCCGACTCCGGCAGAGCGACAAACTACTTATGGTGGAGAACTCCAAACCAGGTGCAGACTCCAAACAAGGGAGTCCGCTCTCTAGGTAGGAGAAGGAGAGGGAGATATTTCTGTGTATTGGAAAAGGGGGGTGTGCCCCTCCTTATATAGGCCAAGGGGGGTGCCATCCTCCTCCCCCCCCCCCTGAGGTGGGACTAAATCCCCAAGAGGGAGAGGTGCGCCGGCCAGGGAGGGGGGATGGGCCCCAACCTTGGCGCCAAGCCCAAGGGGGGAAAAACCCCTCCTCCCCTAATGGGCCCACATGGCCCATTAAGCCTTTTTACACTTTTAATTAATTTAATTATATTTTAATATTTAATTCAGATAATTAAATAATAAAACATTATTAAATATAATTAAACTTTAGTTTGAACCTTTCAAAATATTCGGAACAACTTCCGTTCTCCCCCGGAACTATTCCGGTGATATCTCCTATTTCACCGATGATCCCGAATCTATCCCAATGCATCTGTTGCACCTTAAGTGTAACACCCTACGGTCCAGGAAACAACAGACATGATCGAGACATTCTCATTGACCAATGACTAGTCAGTTGGAACTGGTTACAATCCTTGACATCCCCTGCGCTTCCATCGAATGAACTTCAATCGCTTTTGGAAACTTTTAACGATACGACATAATCCCTTTGTCTAGCGGTACTTTGTTTGTCTAAGGTTTGATCATCAGTATCCAACATACCGGGTTCACATCTTGTTCACAACAAACAAGTTTACTCGTCCGTGCCTATTACATCTCCTGTGACCTAGTCACTTGCTTGCAAGCTATTGATGCAATATCACCGAGTGGGCCCAGAGTACCTGTCCGTCACTTGGACTGACAAATCCCGCTTTGGTCTATTAACATACTCATCAATCATCTATTTCGTAATACCCAAAGTACATCGTTATGGCCAGCATATTACAGTCAGGCGGTAGATGCAAATCAAAGTCTCCTCATAGATGACAATTACGTATGATCGTTACGGTCTAAGGACTAAGACATATGTTACAAAGTCATCGCAATGCTGAACTATGTCACTCGATCACATTACAATGCTTTAGGTGGGTGTGTGTCCATCACATCATTCTCCCAATGATATGACCTCATTTTCAATGGACTTAAGTGTCGCCATGATCAGGAAACCTTGATCAATCAATTGCCCAATGAGCTAGTATACCCGAGTTAAACTAGGGACTTGTGTTTTATACCACACGTGTATTAGTGTTTCCAAGTAATACAGTTTTAGTGTAGTATAAAACGTATTATGAACAAAACGGATATGTGACAAATATCTTT
The DNA here is from genome assembly GCA_950022295.1 of Bromus sterilis. Classification (NCBI taxonomy): domain Eukaryota; kingdom Viridiplantae; phylum Streptophyta; class Magnoliopsida; order Poales; family Poaceae; genus Bromus; species Bromus sterilis. The sequence goes on from OX465600.1 coordinate 218,167,536, forward strand.
ATTAATTTGCCTCTAGGGCACATATACAATAGTCTCCCACTTGCACTAGAGTATAAATTACACTAGTTTACATGAGTTATGTATCTAACACCAATAGTCTCTCGGTGTTCTTCAAACTTACCCTGTGGAAGAGGTTTATTCATTGGGTCTACTGCATTCAGATCCGTATGTATTTTTCGAATCCTAATATGACCATCCCTGATGTAGTCTCGCGTCACATGGAACTTTTGGAGAATGTGCTTTGCTGTAGAGTGAGTTCTTGGTTCTCTTGCATTAGAAACGGCACCCGTGTTGTCGCAGAAAATACCCACGGGGTCAGTGCAGCTGGGAAAGACACCAAGCTCGATCACGAACTTGTTCAGCCATAGCGCTTTGTTTGACGCTTCGCACGCGGCAATATACTCCGACTCCATTGAAGATTGAGCGACGACTGGCTGTTTGCCGCTCCTCCAGCTAATTCTTCCACCGTTCAACATGAACACATATCCCGTCTAGGATTTCGAGTCATCTAGGTCCAAGCCGAGGCTAGCGTCAATGTAACCTTTTATAGTGAGCTCCTCGTCAACTCCTCCATAAAAGAGAAAGAGATCCTTCATTTTTCGTAAATGTTTTAGGATGTTCTTTACTGCGGTCCAATGGATTATTCCTGGATTACTTTGGTAGCGCTTAGTCATACCAATTGCCAGCGCTAAATCCGGTCGGGTACACAACATATCATACATGATAGAACCTATGGCTGAGGCATAGGGCTTTGAGGACATCTCCTCCTTTTCTTTTGCTGTTGCTGGACATTGAGTCACACTTAATTTTATACCTTTTATAACTGGCAAGAAACCTCTCTTGGAGTTATCGATACCGAACCGTTTCAATATTTTATCAATATAAGTCCTTTGACTCAAGGCCAATAGGCGGTTAGGTCTATCTCTATAGATCTTAATCCCTAATATGTACGCAGCTTCACCTAGGTCCTTCATGAAAAATTGTCCATTCAGATATTCCTTCAGTCCTTCTAAGAATTTTCTATCGTTCCCTATCAGCAATATGTCATCTACATATAACACAAGGAATGCTATAGATCTCCCACTTTGCTTCTTATAGACGCAGAACTATTGGACGTTTTGGACAAATCCAAATGCTTTGATGACATCATCAAATCGAAGGTTCCAGCTTCAAGACGCTTGCTTCAACCCATAGATGGACCGTTGAAGCTTGCACACCTTACCAACATTCCTTGGATCAATGAAACCTTCCGGTTGCATCATATACAACTCTTCCTCAATGTTTCCATTAAGGAACGCGGTTTTCACGTCCATCTGCCATATCTCGTAATCATGATATGCAACTATTTCTAGTAGGATCCGAATAGACTTAATCATCGCTACAGGAGAGAATGTCTCCTCGTAGTCAACTCCTTGAATTTTTCAGAACCCTTTCGCGACAAGTTGAGCCTTGTAGACAGAAACGTTTCTGTCTGCGTCAGTCTTTTTCTTGAATATCCATTTATTCTTGACGTCCTTGCGGTCCTCGGGAATATCCACCAAATTCAAAACTTTGTTGGTGTACATGGAGTCTATTTCGGATTTCATGACTTCTAGCCATTTCTCGAACTCGGGTCCCTCCATTGCTTCTTTGTAACTCGTAGGTTCATCTGGCTCAACAGCCGAGCTTGCATTCACAAGTTGTCCGTAAAACTCAAGAGCTTGACGAATCCTTGATGACCTACGTGGCAAAATAGGTTCCTCTTCATTCTCATCATGATCATCATGTATGTCATGATCGTTATGAATGTCGTCCTGGCCATTCTCTTCAGCTCCCACTGTGGAAGATGGTTCCAGAACTATTTCTGTTTCCGGTTCTTCCATTTGGAGTGATTGGTGAATCACTTAATCGAGGTCTATTGTCCTCCCACTCAACTCTTTCGAGAGAAAATCTTTCTCAAGAAAGTGCCCAGTCTTGGCGACAAATGTTTTGCCCTCAGAATGATTGTAGAAGGTGTATCCACAAGTCTACTTTGGATAGCCTACAAAGATGCACTTATCCACCTTTGATCCGAGTTTATCAGGCTGTAGTTTCCTAACATAAGCCTCACAACCCCAAATCTTCAGGTGAGACAACTTTGGTTTTGTGCCATGCCATTCCTCAAATGGTGTTGTCTTCACGGATTTGGATGGTGCCCTATTAAGAACGTAAGTGGCAGTTTCTAACACATACCCCCAGAATGACATAGGTAAGTAGGTATGAGACATCATCGATCGCACACTATCCAATAGGGTTTGATTACATCGTTCAGCCACACCATTTCTTCGAGGTGTGCCTGTCGGCGTAAGTTGTCGTACGATGCCACAAGAATTCAGATGATTGCCAAACTCGTGACTTAAATACTCGCCAACTCGATCGGATCGAAGGTGCTTGATTTTCATCCCGAGTTGATTCTAGACCTCACTCTGAAATTCCTTGAACTTTTCAAAAGTTTTAGACTTGTGCTTCATCAAGTAAATATACCCATGTCTACTCAAGTCATTAGTAAAGGTCACGAAGGAACGAAGACCACTCCGTGTGGAGACGTTCATGGATCCACATACATCTGTATTTATGATCCCCAATAACTGTGACACCCTGGATTTTGGAACTTTCTTTTTCCAAAAACTTTTTTGATTTATTTCTGGATTTTCCATTTCATTGTATTTTGAGCACCAATTTGGAGTTGAAACTTGAGCATATTTCTCTTCCATGCTCAAGTATCCCTTGATTCCAAGCCTTTCCAATGTCATCTCATTGATCCATCCCATCCAAGCCACATTTTTATTCAAGCCATATATTCCTTTTCCAATAAAAGGAGTATTCCTATTATTGGAGATTGTGAAGCAGGGCTTATGGGTGGCGCATTTTGAAATGCGCCACGCATAAGAGTTTTAGGGGTGGCGCATTTTCAGAATGCGCCATTATTAAGATTTTTTATTTTTTTCTTCATCTCATGTTATTATGCTTAACGCCCGATCACTATGCTTAATCTCAGGTCAAACTAACCTCCATGGTCAAACTTCCCCGAGGGTCACCCATCCTAGCACTACTCCAGCCCCAGCACGCTTAAATTCTCGGTTCTATTCAACTCCCACTCCAGCTCACCTAGCAGGCACTTGTTGACATATCTATCATATAAATCCTATTAAACCATGTTGATGTTTAGGACCTTGTTGATGTTCATGGGTGTGCTAAAATTTTCAACATTTTTTGAAACTTTCTCGATGGGACCATTAGCATATTTTGAACTTAAAAAAATGATTTTTTTCATGTAACTAGCTAAAAATTTCAACTTTTTTTGAAACTTCCCGAACGGTTCTCTAGCCTATTTTGAATTTTAAAAAAATAAATATTTAAAAAAAAAAATCAAATTTTTTTCTGTTACTAGTGGCGCATTTCATACAAAATGCGCCACTACTAAGTTCAATTTTTTTTTCATTTTTTGTCTCCAGATCTTTGCCTGTAACTTTTTTTCTGTTAGGTTTTTGAGGATTCTAAAAATGTTATTGAATTTGGATATAACTTTTCGAGTAGATGATTTTTCATATAAAAAACTTTTTCATCGGAGGTCGTATGCAAAAGTTATGCCCATTTTACAAAATTCTCGAGAGATTTTGCAAAAAAAAGATGAAATTCATATTTGTAAATTTTCCTAACAACTAGACCACATATTATATGGGAAACTTATTTTCTTTTATTTTTTTGACATTTCTATCATTTTCTTTTAAAATTTTTCAAATTGAAAAGGCGGTTCCCAGGGGGGTTGTATTTGGGACAGAGATCCAGTGACTTGTTGTGGGCAAGTCACCAGTGAACAGTACGGTGACATTCTCTCTCTTCACACCATTCGATTGAGAATCAACGGATAGATCTCATAAATAGTGCGCAGCTACAGTACATGTCTATAGTACGTTCACTACAGGATCTGACCTCATTCAAAACTGAGGCTTGACTACATAAAAAACAGAGGCATGTCCTTATACAAAACGGAGGCATGACCTAATATGAAACGGAGGCATGACTTCATACAAAACTGAGACACAACTTCTTACAAGGTCGTGCCTCCGTTTTGTATGAGGTCGTGCCTCCTTTTTGTATGAGGTCATGCCTTTGTTTTATAAGAAGTCGTGTCTCAGTTTTGTATGAAGTCATGCCTCCATTTTATATTAGGTCATGCCTTCGTTTTTTATAAGGATGTGCCTCTGTTTTTTATGTAGTCATGCCTTAGTTTTGTATGAGGTTAGATCCTATAGTGAACGTACTATAGACATGTACTGTAGCGCGCACTATTTATGAGATCTATCCATTGATTCTCAATCGAATGGTGTAAAATAAAAGAATGTCACCGTACTGTTCACTGGTGACTTGTCCACAGCAAGTCACTGGATCTCTGTCCGTGTATTTTTGTATTGGAAATTTCCCGCCACATTTTTAGGTTAGTAGTGGCGCATATGCAAGATGCGCCACCCCTAAGAGCTTATGGTTGGCACATTCTGGATGCGCCACTAATAATTCCTTAGGGGTGGCGCATTTCCAGAATGTGCCACCCATAAGCTCTTAGGGGTGTCGCATTTCCAAAATGCGCCACCTATAAGGTTCTTAGGGGTGGCGCATTTCACCAAATGTGCCCTAGAGGCAAATAAAATATGTTTTATCGAGCATATTCCATTAGTTCATAATACGTTTGATATTATGCTATAACTGTATTAAGCGGAAACATTAATACAGGTGTGGTATACAAACAACCAGGTCCCTAGTAAACCCTAGTATACTAGTCCATTGGGCGATTGATGATCAAGGTTTCCTGATCATGATACAATGGCGTCTGTTGACAATGGAGTCGTATCATTGGATAATGATATGATGGACATACACCCACCAGAAGTGTTGCGATGTGATCAAGTCACATAGTTCGACATTGCGATAACTATAACGTAGTGACCAGATCCTTAGACCGTAATGATCATACGTAATTACTGTCTATTAGGATGCCTTGATTTGCTACCCACCGCCTGACTGAAATATGCTGGCCATAAAGGAGTACTTCAGGTATTCCGAATAGATATGTTAATGAGTATGCAAATAGATCAAAGCGGGATTTGTCCATCCGTGTGACGGATAGGTACTCTGGGCCCACTCGGTGATGTTGCATCATAAAGTTTGCAAACGTGTGACTAGGTCACGGAGTTGTAATATCATGGGAACGAGTAAACTTGTTTGTTGAGAACGAGGACAAACTAGGTATATTGGATACCGATGATCAAACCTCGGACAAGCAAAGTACCATAGGACAAAGGGAACAGGCACACGGTTAACGGATCCAACAGCAATTGAAGTTCATTCGATGGAAGCGCAGGGGCTATCAAGGATTGTAACCAGGTCCAATTGATTAGTCATATATCAATGAGAATTGTCTTGATCATGTCTGTTGTTTCCCGGACCGTAGGGTGTTACACTTAAGGGTACTCGACGCAGTAAGGATTGATTCGGGGTCACCGGAGAAATTGGAGAGAACACCGGAATTGTTTCGGTGATGACCGGAATTGTTCCGATGAAGGCCGGAAGTTGTTCCTGGTATTTTGAAAGGTTCAAAATATATTTAATAATGTTTTATTATTTAATTATCTGAATTAAATATTAAAATATATTTAAATATAATTAAAATGAATTAAAAGGCATATGGGCCTCATCGGGCCCATTAGGGGGAGAGGGAGTCCTCCCCCATGGGCCATGGCGCCATAGAGGGGCCCACCCCCTTTATTCATGGCGCACCCCCCTCCCCTTGGGATTAGTCCCACCCCGGAAGTGTAGGGGGGGTGGCACCCCTCCTTGGCCTATATAAGGAGGGGTAGAGGTGCCCTTTTATTCATCATATTTTTGAGATAAGTTCTCATCTCTCTCTCCCTCCTTTCTCCTTCCTCGAGTGGAATCCCCTTGTTTGGAGTCTACACTTGGTTGGGGATTTCTCCACTATACGCACGCCGTCGTGCTGCTGGAATCGGGATCCGAATCCATCTTCTTTCCGCTGCTCTACTGGTTCGGAGCCCGGAGGGACGTCGGGTATACTGTATGTGTATAATCCCGTGAGGCACTACACTTGTGGTGCTACTTCATCGTCGTGGTCGTATCGCGAGGTCTTCATCAGTAACATTCCGACGGGGACGTAATCCCGTCATCGGTCTACAAGGATCGGGTGGCTACAGGAGTCATTGTGGATCTGCGCGGCATCGGGGATTGCCGGTACGACTACACCAACCACGTTCATGCGGGAACGTTTCCCGCTTAACGGACTACATACTGGTATGTGATCTATTTCTGTCCGTTACTTGCATCAGCATAGCATAGGTCTTGGGTATGGGTCTCGTAGGTTATGAAAATTTTGTGTTTTCTGCCCCGAACCCCAACAGTGGTATCATGAGCAAGGCTATGCGTAGATGTATTGTACGGATAGAACACATCTAGTATGTGGGCATCAATTCTCAATTGTTACCCTCTCACGTGTACTCATTTAGCGTTGCGGCAATGTTTGATGAAGCGGCCCCCGACCGACCTTACGCGTTTACGCGAGACTGGTTCCACGCTTGACATTGCTTGTACCATATAAAGTGGCTGGGGTGTGTATGTCTCTCTGCATTAGCGATGCGAAGATGTTTGCAACGGAGGGCCCCGACAGGGGTGTAATAGAGACAATTGTGGATTGGTGTTGTGGCTTGTTTTCGCAGGATAGAAAGCGGTTCTTTTCTCGAAACCCCTAGCATCCACGTAAAACTTGCAAAAGATAAAGTAGAAAGGCGTTTTCTACTTTAATTTGCATGTCAGGGGGAATCATAGCATGTATGATTTATACTATTGCATCCTGTTTTGCTAATATGTTAGATATACGACGGTGGCATAATATGATGATCCCTCACTAAAACCAACATAGTGTCCTTACCCTAGTGAGCACCACCTGGAAAGTTCTACATTATGGAGGCACCACGTGTCACACGTGTGTCAAACATTTTTTCGTTCACATGAGGTGGGTGTAGCAAGCCTGGCATATGTATATGATATGGCCTTGCATGGAACAGCAACAAATCACATAGGGTGTGGTGGCGAGCCTGGCATATGTATATGATATGGCCTCGGGACACAAGAGACCGAAAGGGCGAGCATGAGTCACATGGATGATGTGATTGGCATGATGGCCTACCTTGAACAACATACTGATGGTCGTGACGATCGGGGGAGGTATGGTGTTCAAGGATCGTGTAATCACTTAGAATAAACTATGAGGGATGTTTGTCTGAGTGGGAGTTCTAGAATTGTTTTAGAAACATGAACTCCATATTATGAACTTAATCTTCATGTCTTAGCAAATATCATTGTAGATAACGTCATACCAATGTTTAGAACTATGGATCTTTTAGTATGACATAACTTAAGGTAAATGGGTCCTACTTCATTGATGTGTACCAACACCATTAGAGACATACTCATTAGTAATGACTTGCTAAACATAATACGAAGAACTGCTAGGAGATACACCTGACAACTCCGTAATCAAGGAAGATGATGATGAGTATCGCACTCACCGTCACTTATGAATGAATGTCCAATACACCATAATTCATTCTATGGAATCTGAATTGTGAATGCATGTTAACCAACACGTATGACGTGCTAGGTGAACTTGAAAGCACTTGGTCACAAATAAGAGTAATGGAATATGAGTATATGGATGGGGTTCCTTTCAACTATGGTGGAAGGAACAACCTACTAAGAAAGTCACTTGGAAAATGTATAAGATACATGGAACACCTTGTGTATAACTTGGACTACTAAATGACTTGGTTACTTTGCGATAACTGGGGAGTTGCATCCGCTTCCTCCTAGTTACAAAGACCATGTCTGGACTATGTCATGAAGGAGAATCGTTCACCTTTCATGAGGTCATGGTTAAAGTCAAGAACTTTAAGAGTAGAACCAATGAAGGAATGGTCATTGACGGAGAAGGTATATTTGATATACGAGTTATAAATTTCTTTCCCACGAAACACTAATTGCGGTTGATTAAGTATTCGATGCTTGAACTTACTGCTTGAGAGTGACTTGGAAGGGATGAGGTGACAATGTCTGCTGACGGCAATCAAGATAGTTGATGGTCGACAACACTCTCCCTCTACATCTATCAATTGATTAATATATGAATAAATTTTATGATCGTTTGACTGAGGACTTTATTAGTGTGTCTTGCATCTCGCGAAGACAATGATTCATATTAGTGAGAAACAAGTCAGTTGTTCTCCTTTTATGAATGATATCTCTTATGGTCACATTACGATTATGAATGAGTTATTCTTATATTGATGATAGTTGTTTGATCATTTATAAGAAATATTGTAATGCCAAGAAATATCCAGGCTTAATAATGACACTAAAATTTAAGTCATGAATGGTATGATGATGTCTTAAGATACTTGATCTCTTGACACATACAAACCATGCCTTTTAGGTGAGATGACTAAAACCTCGCATTCTGGTAAACGGAATGTGTACTCATTGTTGAGTATCATACATTGGGATGTATCGTATGTCAGCATGTGGTGAATTTCATTATTTCGTGAACTTCGTATGTGGACTTAGATGAATTTTTGTATTCACTAATGAAACATGAATCTGAAATAATTTGATATGATCAAAAGGGATTTCAGAGTAAAGATGGATATTAAATTAACAAGAAAGACAAGTCTCTACAATTTGATCAAAATGACAAATGTTTTGAGTTAGTCTTGGGCATAAAGACTTGTGTGAAAGTTGTTCCACAAATTGCAATGTCTTGAGACACTTCAATATGATTGACGTGCCTGAACATTGTGATCATATTCTATCGAAAAGTGTATGGTCTATGTTATCTCTTACCAAGTTACGTTATTATTGTTTAGAGTTATTAATTTAATATGCAAACACTCATTTCAGCATAGGGAACCATCTGAGTTCGTGGAAACCAACACTACATATGTCATGGTGTGTTGTGGTTTCTAGGAAGCTTGATTTATGTAAGATAAATTATCTTTGTAGTGTATCCTTAGACAACTATGGATGCATCTTCCACAACTAGAACCAAAAGGAGCAAAACTTGTATTGCTATGTTTGGTGTTTGTCAAGAATTGTTCTTGATAAATGTGGTAATGGAAGAAAAGTGAAAGTTCAACCAAGGTAATTGACCTTGCCTCCAAATGTCAGAGTAGTGCAACGGAATATGTTCTGGAAGCAAAGCTCTACAATAAGAGGAGAAACTAATGATAATGATCATGATCTTCTGATGGGAGCTTTTACTAAGAAAGGTAGGATTCAAGAATATATATTTGCCCCTGGTGCAAAATGATATTCATGATTCACTTGTCATGTTAATGGAACAAGACATTCCTACGAACTACAAAGAAGTGATGGTGGACCTAAGTACGAGATATGACTACGAGTCATGAAATCCTATGTTGAGTTACATTTAAGATTGCTTGAATCTTATCAAGTAAGGAGGTTACTTGATATTCACAATAACTTCAGAGTTATGAGGAATAAATGTGAACATCAAAGGGACGTCAAGATTGGTTTGTCACAAAGATTGTTTCTGAAAAATTCAATAGGTTGACTACAATGTGTAGCAATGCTTGAGTCAAAGGGATATTCACTACGATTGATCCAGGATTGTTATCAATACCGTGACTTCCTCAAATCCTGTATTTGAAGAAGTGTTGTAATTGGTACAACAAGAAGGTTTTGAAAAAAAACATATGGATACTTGTGTCTCGTAAACTGAATTCTCATTTTGATGGATGATCAAAGGATTTTGGACTTAACCAAAATATCGAGGAAACATGCATTTGCATGAAACTGAGTGGGAGCTGAATAGTTTCCTGAAACTTAATATGTAGAGGACATATTTTGAGTGGGAGCTATGGGAGTATTGTCCTAGACTTATATGTAAATGACATATTTGAGTAGGAGGCATGTGGTTAGTATCCTGAACTTAATATGTGTCTGACATATCTAAGTGGGAGCCATGTGGATGTTATCCTTGTCTTATATGTGGCCGACATATTTGAGTGGGAGCAATATGAGTGTTATCCTATAACTTAATATGTGCATGACATATTTGACTGGGAGAATGATAACATTCTCATATATGGATAACATATTATGAATGATGTAGTTGGTGTTAATGATTATTTGAATCTTTCATAAATGAAGATGAATAAGTATTAAGAATTGAAGATCTGTTAAGATAGATATGTGTTTAATAACATTGAGTCGTAATACTTTCCTGGATAAGATTATGAAGGAGTTCAGAATGGGACAGTCAAGAAGTGGTTCTTACTTGTATATCCAAGAGAAGTGTTGAGTTAATCTCAGTACAAGAACAATGGTTAATGGTTAATGAAAGAAATGGACATGTTTGATCCTCTATGCCTTTGTCATAGGTTCTTTCATATAAAACCAGAGTTATGTACTCGACGTAATGTGACCCAAGTTCTTAGTAGTAAGAACATGTTGTGATATGATTTATGAGTAAATCATTGAACAAAGAGTTAAGTTTATCCTTCAGTTTCTGAAGAGAACTGAGGATACATCTCAAATTTGTAAAGGATAGTGGACTTGACCATAAATGTTATGCTGGTTCAAGTTTTGACACTAACCTAGAAAATTGAGATATCATACTAATGAATGCCTAAGTTGAAAGAAACTTGGTTAGACATCAAAGTTGCATACAATGCACTAAGGATTGAATCTACATTGATGTGGCTGCTTTAGAAGTAGCGGGAGTTATATTATGGCTTAAGAAGTTCGACTTCTAATTGAGTGAGTTTCAAGTGTGCATGACTATGGGAAAGTCCGCGTGACCCACCGGATGTCATTGCTATGACACAGCAAACGAAGTCTCACTTCACCGCCAAATATATATACCTCATCATTATAGTGGATAATGAAGGAATGTCAAATTAGGTGACATTATGATTTGCATAAGGACATAACGTTCTGAATGGTACCCAGACCGTTGATACAACCTCTTCCACGGGCAAGCATGATCAATAAGGAGTTATGATCCAGAGAAAATGCAACTAGATTATTTGTACTCTAGTGCAAGTGGGAGACTGTTGGGAATGTGCCCTAGAGGCAAATAAAATATGTTTTATCGAGCATATTCCATTAGTTCATAATACGTTTGATACTATGCTATAACTGTATTAAGAGGAAACATTAATACAGGTGTGGTATACAAACAACCAGGTCCCGAGTAAACCCTAGTATACTAGTCCATTGGGCGATTGATGATCAAGGTTTCCTGATCATGAGACAATGGCGTCTGTTGACAATGGAGTCGTATCATTGGATAATGATATTATGGACATACACCCACCAGAAGTGTTGCGATGTGATCAAGTCACATAGTTCGACATTGCGATAACTATAACGTAGTGACCAGATCCTTAGACCGTAATGATCATACGTAATTACTGTCTATTAGGATGCCTTGATTTGCTACCCACCGCCTGACTGAAATATGCTGGCCATAAAGGAGTACTTTAGGTATTCCGAATAGATATGTTAATGAGTATGCAAATAGATCAAAGCGGGATCTGTCCATCCGTGTGACGGATAGGTACTCTGGGCCCACTCGGTGATGTTGCATCATAAAGTTTGCAAACGTGTGACTAGGTCACGGAGTTGTAATATCACGGGAACGAGTAAACTTGTTTGGAGAGAACGAGGACGAACTAGGTATATTGGATACCGATGATCAAACCTCGGACAAGCAAAGTACCATAGGACAAAGGGAACAGGCACACGGTTAACGGATCCAACAGCGATTGAAGTTCATTCGATGGAAGCACAGGGGCTATCAAGGATTGTAACCAGGTCCAATTGATTAGTCATTAATCAATGAGAATTGTCTCGATCATGTCTGCTGTTTCCTGGACCGTAGGGAGTTACACTTAAGGGTACTCGACGCAGTAAGGATTGATTCGGGATCACCGGAGAAATTGGAGAGAACACCGGAATTGTTTCGGTGATGACCGGAATTGTTCCGATGAAGGCCGGAAGTTGTTCCGGGTATTTTGAAAGGTTCAAAATATATTTAATAATGTTTTATTATTTAATTATCTGAATTAAATATTAAAATATATTTAAATATAATTAAAAATGAATTAAAAGGCATATGGGCCTCATAGGGCCCATTAGGGGGAGAGGGAGTCCTCCCCCATGGGCCATGGCGCCATAGAGGGGCCCACCCCCTTTATTCATGGCGCACCCCCCTCCCCTTGGGATTAGTCCCACCCCGGAAGTGGAGGGGGGTGGCACCCCTCCTTGGCCTATATAAGGAGGGGTAGAGGTGCCCTTTTATTCATCATATTTTTGAGATAAGTTCTCATCTCTCTCTCCCTCCTTTCTCCTTCCTCGAGTGGACTCCCCTTGTTTGGAGTCTACACTTGGTTGGGGATTTCTCCACTATACGCACGTCGTCGTGCTGCTGGAATCGGGATCCGAATCCATGTTCTTTCCGCTGCTCTACTGGTTCGGAGCCCGAAGGGACGTCGGGTATACTGTATGTGTATAATCCCGCGAGGCACTACACTTGTGGTGCTACTTCATCGTCGTGGTCATATCGCGAGGTCTTCATCAGTAACATTCCGACGGGGACGTAATCCCGTCATCGGTCTACAAGGATCGGTTGGCTACAGGAGTCATCGTGGATCTGCGCGGCATCGGGGATTGCCGGTACGACTACACCAACCATGTTCATGCGGGAACGTTTCCCGCTTAACGGACTACATACTGGTATGTGATCTATTTCTGTCCGTTACTTGCATCAGCATATCATAGGTCTTGGGTATGGGTCTCGTAGGTTATGAAAACTTTGTGTTTTCTGCCCCGAACCCCAACAACAACACATGCCCTAGACTCATGTTTCTCTCACTCAAGCTAGTCATCGGGGGGCATGAACCCACAATCATGCATAACGCTCCCTCTTGGAGTCACTACCTACTACTTGGCCAAAGCAATAAATAGCGACGGATAACATGCGAGAGTTAATCAAGAACATAAATATAAAAGAAGAGAATAAAATATATAACTCAATCACAATCTAAACATAATCTCATAATCCATCGGATCCCAGCAAACTCAGCATAGCAACAACAGAAAGATTACATATGTGCCTCGATCATGTAGGGCAGCTCACGAGGTCTAATCCAAGAAGAACAAAGAGGGGAGGAGAACATCACATAGCTACTGATCATGGACCCATGGTCCAAGGTGGACTACTCACGGTTCATCCGGGAAGCATCCATGGTGGTGGAGAAGCTCCCGGAGCTGATTCCTCCCTCCGGCAGGGTGCCGGGAAGAGGTCTTCTGGTGCTCCCGAGCTTGGAAGCGCGGCGGCGGCGGAACATAGGAGAGATCGCGAAAAGGGTTCCGTCCCCGAGGGTTTCTCATCACGGGGAATAAATAGGCGAAAGGGGGCAGCCAGTGGTGGGCCAGGGGCTCCAGGCGCCCCCTGGCGCGGCCAGGGGCCTGGCCGCACCCTCTGGTCGCCTGGGCCCCCCTTGGATCCCCTCTGTCCCCTCCTGGGCTTTTCGTGAAGCTTCCGGTATGCTAATTTTTTCCTATATTTTTCCCGGAATTTTTCTGGTACTTTTAATAAGGGGGAAACCTGAAATAGAAAAACAGCAGAAAACAGGAACTGGCATTGGGGTGCACTGAGTTAATAGGTTAGTCCAAATATGATCAAAAGTGTATGGAAGTTCATCAATCTCATAGAAATATCACACAAAAGAGGCATGGAACAAGCAGAAATTATAGATACGTTTTGGACGTATCAACATTCCCAAGCTTAATTCCTGCTCGTCCTCGAGTAGGTAAATGATAACAAGCATAATTTCTGTGGTGACATGCTAACAACAATATAAGAACTTTGTAAGTAAAGCAATCAAATCATACAATTCAATTCAAGTCATAACAGGCAAGAGTTTATATCTAGCATTGAAATAAGCAACATAAGAACATAAAGGTGCAAGAGCTCTCGATGTCCGTGACTCGAATGTCTCCAAATGGTGTTAGCATGCAAGAAAGGGGATAGGGATATACGAGAAAAAGTATTTTTATTGTTCAGAACTCAATCTACTAAAGTGTCACACTTGGTCTTCTTTGGAATCTTATCTTGACTCATCCCCAAACCACTAGCCAGGTACAAGTCAAAATGATCCACTCCTTTTCAACATTTTGAGCACTCATGCAATGGATGAGCGTAAGCAAGAAAGTTGACACTTAGGATGGCAAAGAGAGAATAGAGTGGAGGAGGAAGACAAAAAGGGTGTGAAAGGCTCACATCAATGAGGACAATCATAGGCGAGAAAAAGCCAAATTATAGATATGATGTGAGGAGTAGGGATTGCCATGCAACGGATGCACATATGAGCTAAGGTAAGCTCTCCAATGGAACTAGTGGGGGTGCATCCAACTTGCTTGCTCAAGAAGACCTAGAGCTCGTTTGAGGAGGCTCATTGACGAGGGGGTGACCCCATGACTCCTACGTGTGAGACTACCTGGTGCGTATGAAGACAGAAGGACCACCGGGAAGTTACGACAAGCCCACGATTGGCCCAACCAAGCACCGACGTAGGAGTCCGCGACTAACATGGAAGGTGCAACTTGGCGTACAAGGCAAGAGTAGAATTAGGAAACTACCTATGTAACCTAGCACGGACTCCCCGAGACCTAGCCTAGTATATAAAGGCTGGGAGGGGAGACGCCTAGATCAACTCAATACGCATCTACTCATCCTAGCCTTGCAAGAACTCGCCTTGGCCTCCACTGTAATCGCCCCCTCATGTAATAATATCGAGCAGGAAGTGCTTCTCCGGTTAGCCGACGAGTATCGTCCAACCTGTGCCATCTCTATGACTAACCCAGGGTCCCTGACCATGGGATTTGCCGGGGTTGATCCTCGTCAATTGGTGCCGTCTGTGGGAACTACGCAGGTTGGAATCACGATCTCGGCGGTCCCGACCCCAGCAGACCAAGACTCGAGGACTAGAACCAGATCTAGTCCGCTCGAGGAATTCAAGATCACCACAAGCATCTCCATCATCTCATCAAGATCATCCATACTGCGTTCTAGCCAAGTCTAGCACCTCGACGACTGTCAGACCCATCGACAACGGAAGAGAACTCGACGAACCAGAAGACAAGCACAAGGAGGCTACTCGAGAATCCCACTCGAGGATTCGCGGCACGTGGCCGAAGGCTCTCCCATCAGTCGACGACCCGCCGCCACCCAGACTCCCACCACACGCCAAGACAGCGACCCCGAGACCCAGTCCGGAGACTACTACGACCCGGATCGAAGGCCAGACGAATTCGCCAACTTCATCTGCAATCAATCACTCTGCGACGGGATAGAACTCGACCCAGGACTCCACGGCCGAGAAGAAGACCACTCGCATACCTTCCAAGTCTCAAGGAGAAGAAGGCACGTCGGCTCCAGCAAACTCACAACTAAAGAGCAACTGGAAGGACCCTGCGCGATCCACTATTTTGAAGACAGCCGAGGACATCTCAGAGCAAGCCACACCCTAGGAGATTGCCACCTATTCGCCGAACTCTCCGGTAGCCTCAAGGAGGAGAAGCAGCGTGAAGCCAAACACACTCGAAGAAGCACGCAGTCACCCGCACCAAGTGCAGAGGAGCAATACCCCGCGTCCTAGGAATGAATCTGCATGATCCAAGAAGGAAGACCCTCGAAAGAAAAGCAAGATGCCTACACCCTGCAAGCCGAAGCAGCCGAAGGCCTAAAGATAACTGAAACCTACCAACTGAGTGGCGCTGAGACCAGCATCACCTTCTCACAAAGCGACCATCCACCTGTAGTACCGAGACCTGGGCACGCACCCCTGGTCCTCGAAGCCCAGATCGGAGGATACGACATGGAAAGAATCTTCATGGACGGAGGCAACAGTCTAAACATAATCTTCTCCAGCACTCTACGCAAGATGTTCATCCCACGATCAATGTGGAAGAAGTTAGGAACAACAATACACGGCATAGTCCCGGGCGAAGCAGCCACCTCCATCGGAGCAATACAGCTTGATGTGATCTTCGGCAGCAAGCGCAACTTCGAAAAGCAAGCGCTCGAGTTCGAAGTGCTCGACTGGCAGTCGCAGTATCACGCCATACTCGGGCGACCGACGTTCGCACAGTTCATGGCGGTTCCACACTACGCATATCTCAAGCTCAAGATGCCAGGACCTGCGGGAATCATCACAATCAAGGGAAGCTTCATCAAATCGGACCAGTGCGACCGCGACTTCCACAATGTCTCCGACACATTCGGAGCCCAGCAACAGCTCCACGAAATAGCCATGGTGACGGACAAAAGCATATTTCCACTAGCAAACAGAAGCGAGACAAAGGAATATGGTCGCGACTTCAGCGTCGACAGCGACACGATCACACACCAAGTACACCCGACAGACCCAGAGAAGACAGTCCGCGTATATGCCCACCTTCCAGAAGAGCAAGAAACCGCCCTCTTAACTTTCCTTTGTGAAGAATGGAAATTTTTCGCCTGGTGCCCAGCCGACATGCCAGGCATACCCCGAGAATTCGCAGAACACGCGCTCCACATCAAGCCAAACACGAAGCTAGTAAAACAGGCGCTGTGACGGTTCTCAGAACCCAAATGCAGAGCAATCGGAGAAGAAGTCAATCGACTACTCGACGCACAATTCATCAGAGAGACAAAGAAAGCAACATGGATAGCAAACCCAGTCCTAGTCCCTAAAAAGTACACCGAGGTACTGAGGATGTGTGTCGACTATGGGCCTATCAACAAGCACTTCCCAAAAGACCACTTCCCTCTGCCAAGAATCGATCAAATAATCGACTCCACAGCAGGATGCGATCTCCTACCCTTCCTCGACGCATACTCAGGGTACAACCAGATCAGGATGAAGAAGACGAAGAGCACACCTCGTTCATCACCCCCTATGGAGTATTCTGTTACCAAACTATGCCCTTCGGACTAAAGAATGCTGGAGCCACGTACCAGCGGATGATGCAAGCATGTCTGAGAGACCAGATCGGAAGGAACGTCGAGGTCTATGTAGACGACATTGTCATCAAAACTTACAGCGCAAACACACTACTCGACGACCTCCGTGAGACGTTCGCGGCCCTCAACAAGTACAGGATCAAGCTGAACCCCAAAAAATGTGTGTTTGGCGTCCCAGCCGGAAAATTACTCGGGTACATGGTCTCTGCCCGAGGAATCGAAGCAAACCCTGAAAAAGTTCAAGCAATCGCCAAAATGCAAAGGCCAACCAACACCAGAGGAATACAGCAGCTCACAGGAAAGATCGCCGCATTGAGCCGCTTCATCAGCAGGCTAGGCGAAAGGACCCTACCTTTCTACAAACTGCTGAGGAAAGGAGAAAAATTTGAGTGGACCGAGGAAGCCAGCACTGCATTCACAGACTTGAAGAAGACCCTCTCTACCCCACCAATCTTGGCGGTGCCTTAAGAAAGAGAAAAGTTGTATGTCTAGATAGCAGCACGCAGCAGCGTGCAGCGTCGTGAGCATAGTGCTTGTCGTCGAGCGTGTAGAAGAAGGGAAAGTCCAGAGCATCCAAAGACCAATTTATTACCTGAGCGCGCTACTCACGAAGCCACAGCAGCGGTACCCACATTACCAGAAGCTCCTGCTCGCCATCATCATGACCTCCAGGAAAGTATCGCACTACTTTGACGAACACTCCATCACAATCGTGAGCAGTGCACCACTCGCGGACATCCTCAACAATCCCGGCGCGACCGGTCGAGTCGCCGAGTGCAACATGGAGCTCAGCCCGCGAGACCTACAATTCAAACACCCAATAGCAATCAAAGCCCAAGTACTCCTAGACTTCCTGGTTGAGTGGGCAGAAGTCCAAACACCAGGGCCCCCAGACTTGTCCAACTCATGGACGATGTACTTCGACGGATCCAAAAGACAGCAATGAGCCGGAGCAGACGTCGTCCTAGTCTCGCCCAAAGGAATGAAGCTCAAATATATCCTCCAGATCAACTTCAGCAGCGCCTCCAACAATGAAGCAGAATACGAGGCACTACTCCACGACATGCGCATGGAAAAAACTTGCGGCGCCACTCGCCTAGCAATCTACGGCGACTCCAACCTCGTCGTACAACAGGTGATGAGAGACTGTAATGCAGTCGCAGACAACATGGCAGCCTACCAGAAGCTCTACAACGCTCTAGAGGGAGGTTTCGACGGCTGTGAACTCAACTACATCCCCAGAGCAAATAACACAGAAGCCGACGAACTAGCGAACATCGGATCGACTCGAGGACCAGTACCACCAGGAATTTTCCTCGAGAGCATCAATCAGAGATCAATAAAAGTAAAGCCAGCGGAGCCCAAAGCAGTCGCAGAAGAAGATGACACAAATGAGCCAGCGCAGGTGGCAGCAACGAGCGCAACTGACGCTACAAACAGCCAAGCAATCGAAGTCGAAGCACCAGCGGCACTCGACGACCCGGCATGGGCAAGACCTTTTCTACGGTTTCTAATCGAAGGCACCCTACCACAAGACGTTGCAGAAGACCGATGCATCAGTCGACGATCCAAAGCATTCACAATAATCAACAGGAAGCTCTACACGCTCAGCATCTGCCAGGTCCTACAAAAGTGCATAGACGACGAAGAAGACAAAGCCCTACTACTAGAGATCCATGAAAGCACCTGCGGACATCATGCCAGCAGTCGAGCACTCGTGGAAAAATCCTTTAGGTCAGGATTCTATTGGCCGACCGCCATGAGAAATGCAGAGGATATCATACGGCGTTGCATCGCCTGTCAAAAATTCACCAGCAGGCCACATGCCCCAGCATCGGAACTCAAAACCATACCGTTATCATGGCCATTCGCCACATGGGGACTCGACATGGTAGGACCACTCAAGAAATCCTCAAAAGGAGGAAGAACACATCTACTGATCGCAGTCGACAAGTTCACAAAATGGATCGAAGCAGTACCAATCACCAGCTCAACAGCCCTTACGGCAGTCAACTTCATCAAATCAATCATCTTCAGATTCGGAGTACCACACAACATCATCACAGACAATGGTACCAACTTCACGGCAGCAGAGTTCCAAAACTTCTGTCAAGAGTTGGGAATCAAAATCAACTACGCATCAGTCGCACACCCGCATTCCAATGGCCAAGTGGAAAAAGCAAACAGCTTAGTATGCGGGGGATTAAAGAAGCGACTCCTAGCACCGCTCGAACAGGCTGCAGGAAACTGGATAGAGGAGCTCCCCGCAGTCCTATGGAGCCTACGCACCATCCCAAACAGTTCAACCCAGTATACGCCTTTCTTCTTGGTATACGGGGTAGAAGCAGTGCTACCACACGACCTAAAATTCGGAGCACCCAGAATCTCACGGTACGAAGAGGAAGAGGCAGAAGAAGCACCGCGGAACGACAAAGACATAGCATACGAAGCACGATACACAGCCCTCACAAAATCTGATGAATACCAAGACAAGTTGCGCACCTATCAAAGCAGTCGCCTACAGACCAGATCATTCAATAAAGGAGATCTCGTTCTACGACTAATACAGGAAAAAGTGCACAAACTTGCCCCTCAATGGGAAGGGCCGTTCATCATCTCGGAAGTCATAGGAGGAGGAGCATACAGATTGAAGAATCCGAAGACCAACGAGGACGTGGGAAGTCCATGGAACGTAGCGAACCTGCGCCTGTTCTACCCATAGTCCTCTAGACACTATCAAGACATCGGCGGCAGCACCGATCGACAACTCATGTAAAAATTCGAAGGAATAAAACTATGTTGCCTAAAAACATCCTAAAATCACTCGGGGGCTTGAGCCTAGAACTCCCCCCGAGAGACGCTATCTTCGCAAACGCGACTTTTGCTTACCAGCACTCGGGGGCTTGAGCCTAGAACTCCCCACGAGAGACGCTATCTTCGCAAACGCGACTTTTACTTACAAGCACTCGGGGGCTCGAGCCTAGAAATCCCCCCAAGAGACTTTATCTTCGCAAAACGCGACTTTTGCGAAAAAAGACTCGGGGTCTCGAGCATAAAACTTCCCCCGAAAGACGTCACTTTCGATAAAAAATGCGACTGTCGCTGAACAACAAAGCAAACAAGGGAAAGTCGCATCTTTAGTCTTCACCCAATCGCAAGCGATCGCCTAAAGACTCGGGGGCTACTCCCATCGGGAGCGCTGACGCGCACCCGATCCGAACTCAGAAAGATTCAAAGACAACTACAAAACAGTGAGACAAAATTTGTAAAGTCTGCGCTTGATTCTGCAAATCAAACGTAGCCTCGGGGGCTACTCCCATCGGGAGCGCTGGCGCGCACCCGAGAAGACATTCTCATTACACAGGAGTCGACGAGATTCTCATTACACAGGAGTCGACGAGATTCTCATTACAAAGGAGTCGAAGACATTCTCATTACAAAGGAGTCGAAGACATTCTCATTACAAAGGAGTCGAAGACTTTCTTATCACAAAGAAGTCAAAACGACAGTTTATAGCTACAGAAGGACCTGTGGAACTGCAAGACGGGCTACATGTGTGCTCATGCTGAGATAATTGGAACTTTCGTGCCACCACCTGACGGGCATCACCACAGACAAAGTAGCAACTCAGCCGTTGAAGAAGAAGCTCGTCGTCCTCCAGTTCTACAAGGTCGCCGCCTTCCTGTTCTACAAGGTGCCTCGCCTACTGATGCAGTCGCTTGACGACTGGTTTGACGTCCAGTCCTTCCCTAGAACTAGAAGAGCAAACACCATCGCCCGAGGGATCAGCTGAAGATGAAGACACGGGGGAAACAGGCGAACCACCACTCGAGCCGTCAGAACCACTGCTGCTTGTTTCCCCAAAGTACGGATCCAGACGGTTACCACCAGCATCAAATGCGCAGATAATAACAGTATTTTTTCCGTCAAAGCGACAGCAAAGACTGTCTCCGCCACGAAGATTCAGCCGACGAGAAAATGTCCTCCAGCCAGAACCAAGAAAGATCAAGGACGAAGTATCAACTTCCAGCTCCACCCAAGAAGAAGAACGAGAGCTCCCATGAAGACGGAGCCAAAAACCCCTCAAGTTACGCTCAGAAGCAATGGAGGCAAACGAAAAGGGAAGAGGAATCCGGGCAGCATCCCGGCTAAGAACACGTAAAAGAAAGTCATAGCGCCAAAAATCCTCCTCCATGGAGGAAGAGGAGGAAGGCACCAACGTGGTACCATGGCGTCCACCTCATGAAGAACGAGGCGTGCGACCACCACGACCACGGCGGCCACGACTTCGCCCAGCCACACCTCTACCACGCTTGGGCGCCATATGAAGAAGAAGAAGAAGAAGAAGAAGAGAAAGATGCGAAGAATGGATGCCAAGGACGGGCAACCAAAGGAAACATTTATAGCTCAATCCAAGCGCAAACAAGGAAAAGAACACAGAAGCCCAGGCGGCATCATCATTGCATCAAAGACCGCCAGGCCGGGCGTTACGAATTCCAAGGCAAAGATGCATTCACACGGTCAGCATTACTTACATGACGCATCAAATCTCGCATGTTTCCCATACAAGTCTCGGAAACCCAACAGGCAACAGGCTGCACGACGTTCAAATTATCATCACGACGGTCCAGAAGACGTGACGGATCAATAAAATCAATCATCATCACACGTCATCAAGCAGCAGGACAATGCATGTCAGCACAACATCTAAAGAGGGACGGATCAAGACACAAATAGTTGGTCAAAAAACCAAATGATTCCAAAAAGCCAGCTATACGTCCAAATTTTCTGACTCTGCAAAATTCTTACTCCCATCGGGAGTACCTTTATTCGAGTTCAGGTGCTCCCTCACCCAGAAGGCAAAGATGTGCTCGAGTGATCACTCGCACCAACAGACACGAAATACTCTCAGAGTTTGGGTGCTCCCTCACCCCAAAGGCAGAGAAAGCGTTCGAGTAACTACTCGCGAAGAGACTCAGCCATTCAACAAACATGACTTACTCGCGCACTCGACGACATTCCGAGTGGGTGCCTTCTTATTTTCCTCGCTTGAGTTCGCTATAAACTCCGCGAGTGACGACTAAAACAACTCACTTGATTGTTTGTTCCAAGTGGGTGCATCGCTAATCAGGCTCCGTGCCTCAATAAAAACAAATTATGCCTGGGTTGCGACACACTGTACCCAGATGCCACGCAAGCTTAGAGTGTAGGTAAGACCCCGCTGCAAAGAACGGCCGGGCCAGGACTTGCCGCAGAGCGATTTCACTCCCGACCTTTTCCATGCGCTCGCATGATAGAAAGAGACGAGTGGACGCGCATAGGCTATGTGCTTAGACTGGCAACAATTGATCCTATAAGACCTGCAACGGCATGACTTTGCTTGACACCAGTGTTCATAGTTCACGTCGAGGGACGTGGGCTTGATTGGGCTACTGCGGTATTTGTCGCTAGCACAATTCACCAAGGCTCGACCAGTCGACTCCTTGGGCCCTTTCACCTTAGCAATCCCTCAAAACAGATATTGTCATGGCTCAAAACTGCCAGCGACCCGTGGCGATGCCACGCTTACAAACAATAAGGCGCAGATGAATCCGAGTCCCTGCGCGACTCTTCGAGTCCCCTAGACACTCGGGGGCTACTGAAGAGGGGGTGACCCCACGACTCCTACGTGTGAGACTACCTGGTGCGTATGAAGACAGAAGGCCCACCGGGAAGTTAATACAAAATCTCACGATTGGCCCAACCAAGCACCGACATGGGAGTCCGCGACTAACATGGAAGGTGCAACTTGGCGTACAAGGCAAGACTAGAATTAGGAAACTACCTATGTAACCTAGCACGGACTCCCCGAGACCTAGCCTAGTATATAAAGGCTGGGAGGGGAGATGCCTAGATCAACTCAATACGCATCTACTCATCCTAGCCTTGCGAGAACTCGCCTTGGCCTCCACTGTAATCGCCCCCTCACGTAATAATATCGAGCAGGAAGTGCTTTTCCTGTTAGCAGACGAGTATCGTCCAATCTGTGCCATCTCTATGACTAACCCAGGGTCCCTGACCATGGGATTTGCCGGGGTTGATCCTCGTCACTCATCATTGAAATATACAAGCCAAGTTATATAGTGTGAAGGTCCCCACATAGTTATATGCATGAATGATAATCTCTATGGAGTACAAGATACAAGATGGAGTACGAGTGTGGATCTTCTCAAAAAGAATAGTAGTGTGCCCCCTTCTCTCTGTTTATTTTTTTTCTCTTTCTATTTTTTTCTTTTTCTATTTTTTTATTTTTTTTGTATTTTTTGGTGGCCTCAATGGCTCTTTCTATTTAACTCTCATTTGTCCTCTTTGGGGTCTTTTAATTTGTCCACTTTGGGATCTTTTAATTTTTTCCACTTTGGGATCTTTTCCTCACTTTAGGGGAAACACTCTATATATTACAAAAAGTATAGAAGATCTTTCACACTTTACAAAGTACTCGAATCATAAAGAAAATGGAACTATCATGATGTATGCAAATGTATGCCTCTACCAGTGTAGCAGGATATGCAATGATACTAGCGCGTCATGTAGCAATGATTAGGGCAAGGCCCAACTAGCATGCGGCTCATCGATCAAGCAAGTAGCATGTATGACATGAAGATCAAGTCATGAGAAGATGGATGTTGCATGGCAATATATCTCGGAAAGGCTATGAAAATGCCTTGATAGGTAGGTATGGTGGCTGTTTTGAGGAAGGATATAAGGAGTCTTATGATGACAGAGCATATCGTGCCAAGGGTTTGGATGTACCGTCGAAAGTGGACGCTAACTCTCGGAGTGAGAAGAAAGCAATGCACGGCACAGGGAAGGTGTCGTGGTCATACCTAAGGCATACCCTTAAGTATCGCATATCATGGGGTACCCTTAACGAGATAATAAGAGTAAGATAACATGACGTATAACCGAGCCAGGTGTTACTCGGATACACCAACTCGGATGCTCTTACTCGGATATAACAACTCAGATGGTCCAACTCGGATGCTGCAACTCGGATGCTCCAACTCGGATGGATTTACTCTGCACGTGGCAACTCTGCATGTATCAACTCTGCACATGGAAACTCTGCATGTATCAACTCTGCATTAAAAGGGAAGTTACTCAAGACATCCCACTACTCCAGGCATTACTTCATGTAATAAGTAGCACTATAAAAAGACGCATTTATTAGGCACTAATCTCTCATTAATTCTCCATTATGTAAAATGAAGAGGTGGGGATGGCGAACTCTATATAAGCCATCTACCACCACACTCTCTGGGGACTCTCTCTTCTTCCTCTACCTCACTCTTTCTCTCCCACGGGAAGAACTCATGTACATCATTTTGTTCAGACAAAGATAAGGAAAAAGCTCCTCCGGGATCACGAGACGTAGGGATTTTATCTCCTCCGCGAGAGTCCTGAACTCGATAAAATCACCTGCGTCCACCCGTTTGCATCTCGATAGATCATGCTCCGTTCATACCCCTCTCTCTATTGTCAGGATTATATCCACGACAGTTGGCGCCCACCGTGGGGCATGGCGTCTATCAATCCATGTTGCGAACGGTTTGTATTCATTCTTACGCATATTTCATTTTTGCTTTTGATGCATATCTTCTTTTCCAAGAGCAGGGATTCCTCGGGCGATTTTGCTTTCACGTCCAAAGATGAACTATCATCACTGGAGATTCTCGATCAGTGGTCATGGTGCCGGGCATCATGGTGTGCCGCGAGGCTATGAAAGGCGATGCGACGGTAGAACCGGCAAGGGCCGAACCATCCTGCCTGCGCACCTGACGCGGCTAGTCAGCGTGCCGTCGTCCGTCTCCTCAGCCTCACGGTCGCGTCCTAGTGCGTGTCCCTGAGCTGTCCTGCTTGCGAGCCCCGCCAAGGCGCCAAGGTGGCTCCGGCTGCGTGCGGCGGAGATCCAAGCCACCGCGATCTTCAGCGTCAAGTTCGGGCAGGCATCGCCTACGCCGGCGAGCTCGTCGGCCGACTGTATTTGCGCGTTTCTCTTGCCTTCCTGCGTTTCTTAACTTACCTTTTTATGACCGCACTAATTAGCGTTGTGTAGTGAACGATGCAGCGTAACGTCAGCCATCAAAACTTAAGTTAAGTATGAGAGATAAAAGGAAACGCACCCGCATGCAGTAAATATAGTACATTATAAGGCTACGTGCTCGTTTGTGGCCTCTCCCGAGCTGCTCTAGCTCGGCAGCACCCTCCAAACTGTTCCAGCTCGGCCTCCTTGGTTCAACCTCAGCTCGTCATCAGCATCTATGTCTGTCCGACGTGGCATCAACTCGGTTTTGATCTACATAAACTCGGTGTCCTGCGCTGCATCGACATGGCTATAACTTCTACGTCTCGTGACGTGGTCACGCCCCTGCATCTCCTTCCTCATGCAGGTTTTCCTCCACGACTCGGACAAGCTTGATCCAGCTACTAAGGAGCATGGCGGCCGAGCTGCATCTCGGAAGCAGCAGCTCGCAGCAAGCCGGCAACTCGGACGCGGGGACTCGGCTCATCATCTCACGTTCCAATGCTCAGACGCCCGCCTCCTTTAAACTCAATGGCCTCCCCCGAGCTTCTTCAACTCGGAAGTCCTTCCCGAGTTGTTCCAACTCCGAGCCTATCCAACCCACCGACTTTCTGCAGTCCCGCGCAACTCGGCAGCTCCTTCCTCGGACATCAACTTTTCTGACAAGGCGACTCAACTTCCAGCGCTATAACTCGGACAGTGTAAGGCCTTGGCTATCTTGGCAGCAACGTCTCACACGTGTGTTTTTCTTCCAGCTCGGACGCAGGACTACTCCTCCAGCTCGGTGGCCTTCCCCGATCTGCTCGCGACTCGGACGGTCTCCCTTGCACGGCGCGTGGCGCCGATCTCCTTCCAGAGAAGCCCCTGCGTTGGACGACTCAACAGCTCCATCCCATGCACAGCTCAGATACGACTCCCTCTCCAACTCGGATATGAGTCACGCAGACGCCGACTTCTGCTCCAACTCGGAGGTGCAACCCTCCAACTCGGAGGTCAAGATCAGCTCAATCCCAACTCGACCTACGGCCACTACTCGGCACTGCAACCACAGCGATTCCGATGAGCCGTATACTTCATACATCACCACCTGCTCCAACATGGAGGCCTCTTCCGAGCTGCTCCAACTCGAGGAGGCGTACAGAGCAAACCAAAATGCGCTGACACATCTATTCGAACGACGATCCCTCGACCTCGGACGCGGCTCTTGAGCCACGCGAACGGCGAGCTGCAGACGACTCGGAAGGTCTTCATTCCCTGCTCCGACCCGGAGGACCACCCCGACCTCGCCTCTACTCATCTCTGACCTCGCTCACGTACGTCTGCAACGTGAGGCGTCCCGGCTGATGACCAGCTCGACGACCCTCTCCGACTTGCGCTATCTCGGCGACCCTCGACGACCAACTCCAACTTGGCGGCCTTCTCCGAGCTACTTCAACTCGGCGCAGCAACTCGGCCTCGACTCGACCTGGGCAAGCTACACGCTCCTTCCGCGACTCCGCATTTCTTCGACTCGGCCGCGGCTCGGATGTGCTACGGACTCCTTCGACGACGACATCCGTCACGACACGGACTACGCTTCGACTCGGCCTCAGATTCCTCTGAGGACTTCTCTTCGTCGTGTCACGGCTTCACCGACACCGACTACATCACCAACGCGGAAACAGATAAGTTTCTCATACAACCAATTTCCGCACTTAACCTTTAGCAAGTTGGTCTCTCCCGAGCATCACCCGGGAACCACTTCTCGCCTTTACCCGAGTCCACCTCAATGAAACACAAATTATTTTCCCCGTATTCCGACAGGTCCGCCGTCGAAGGTTGTAACGCACTTGGGGGCTACGCCACACCCGGGGGCTACAACTTAGATTAGAATCAGATTTACCTTTGCTGGTGGCTTTTTGCTCCACCCATTAGTTGCGCCGTCAGTCGGCAAGTTGAATACTTGGTTTTATCCTATTCTTCGTGAAACGCCTATACACGCTCGGTATCAAAATGCCTACTGTTCGTCTCCAACCCGGTCGCAACCTAACTGTCTGGTTGGCAAGAGCAAAAGCTAATCGTCCGCCGACTCTCTAAATGGCTAAACACGAGAGAACAATAAACCAAGTTAGACATGTTATTATCTGCAAAGTTTGAGTTCTACACTTTATTTCTGCAAAGTTTAAAGTTTTGCGTTTTCACTCAGCTTTCTGGGTATGAATACTGTAATATTTTCATCTTCTATCTGTTTTCATTTTCTTTCAGGCCAATGAAGAAAATATCTTTGGTTTTATTCCGTGCTCGTGCATAATAAGATTCCAAATTCCTTCGAGCAACAACACTCAAAGAAAATTTTCCGTGTCTATGCACGACGAAGTAATTCTGGATAGCTTCACTTAAAGACTCCAACTAACTACAAGTAGTTAGTCGGAGCCTTGGGGGCTACACCTACTGGGTGCACTGATCGTTCTCTCACTGGAAGGAAAACTTCCCGAGTAGATATTCACTCGGAAGAACAACATGCCGAGTAAGGCGTCACTCGGACACACCCAGTGGGTGGTCAAAAAAAACCGAGTAAGTTACCACTTGGATACTCAACAAAACCGAGTAAGTCATCACTCAGAGTATTTTTGAAAGAGGCTATTTCTCAAGCATGAAACAGTTTCGAACGCGATAATACTCGGGACTAAGTGACATGCATGAATGCAGCCATATTTCAGAATACACAGCAAACGAAAAATCTTGTATTCATTAGCTGTTCGAGAAAAGTTCCGAATAGTTAATTCGCTAGTAATCAATCTCTGACGTAGATTGCCAGATTACTAGTATGATAAGGTGCAGGGGGTAAAGAATTGATATCCCACGCGGTATGATCTAAAGCTCATGATGTTTTAGATTATCAAACTTTACAAATCTGGTTCATATTGAGTTTAAGGCCTTTTACTCCAAGACACGCCTTCCGAGGCCTCAGTCCACCTCTTCCGAGAGATGTTTGAGTGTCGCCAGATTTTTCCTTTAACTTGCCCGACCCACATACAAGGGAAAAGTGTAAACTTCAGTAAAGTCCTTTCGGGCCTCTTATTGAGTTTAATCTTCATATACCTTATGAATATGTCATCAATAGGAAGATCACTCTCCTTTGATGAAATTAATTATCCCAATTAATAAAAAGTCTCCAAACAAAAGACTCCGAGTAACTTCAAGAAGTTACTCGGAGCCTTGGGGGCTACACCCATTGGGTGCACTAAGAAGTTCTCCCATTGGAAGGATTTATACAAAAAGTCTCCAATCAAAAGACTCCGAGTTGAAGTTACTCGGAGCCTTGGGGGCTACTGTCGTGGTCATACCTAAGGCATACCCTTAAATATCGCATATCATGGGGTACCCTTAACGAGATAATAAGAGTAAGATAACATGACGTATAACCGAGCCAGGTGTTACTCGGATACACCAACTCGGATGGTCTTACTCGAATATAACAACTCAGATGGTCCAACTCGGATGCTGCAACTCGGATGCTCCAACTCGGATGGATTTACTCTACACGTGGCAACTCTACATGTATCAACTCTGCACATGGAAACTCTGCATGTATCAACACTGCATTAAAAGGGAAGTTACTCAAGACATCCCACTACTCCAGGCATTACTTCATGTAATAAATAGCACTATAAACAGCCGCATTTATTAGGCACTAATCTCTCATTAATTTTCCATTATGTAAAATGAAGAGGTGGGGATGGCGAACTCTATATAAGCCATCCACCACCACACTCTCTGGGGACTCTCTCTTCTTCCTCTACCTCACTCTTTCTCTCCCACGGGAAGAACTCATGTACATCATTTTGTTCAGACAAAGATAAGGAAAAATCTCCTCCGGCAGCACGAGACGTAGGGATTTTATCTCCTCCGCGAGAGTCCTGAACTCGATAAAATCACCTGCGTCCACCCGTTTGCATCTCGATAGATCATGCTCCGTTCATACCCCTCTCTCTATTGTCAGGATTATATCCACGACAGAAGGCTAGCAAAATATGGGAAGGTGGAAGTGTCAACTTTCGAATACTCACATTAGTCCGAAGAACTCATGCACTTAGTATCGGTAACTCTCAATCTAATAAGGAGGTTCACAAAGAGACAAGTACCCCAAGAAGGAGTGTATGGGGGTCTGGTTATCCTTGCGCATCCTTGACTCATGGTACGTGAGTGTACTCTAATATTCGACCCCTCAGAAGAGTAGTGATCCAACTAGTAGCTAAAGTTCTCAACTAATTTGTAGGTTTTTGAAAATAAACACGGATTGCCCAAAATACGACATCTATCACTAATAGGCTAAAGCTCTTGACGCCAAAAGTCCAAACATTACTCAAAACAACACCTCAAAACTTTTGCAAGTTACTACTACAAAAAGAATAGCAACCTCAATTACCTACTTCAAGTCAAGACACAAAACTCAGTGCAATAAGCAAACTCTCTAAACAAGATAAACACGAAAACTCAAGAGAGTTCCAGCAACAAACTAAACAAAATCTCTTTAATAAGATAAACATGAAAGCTAAGAGAAAAGCATGACAGTAGCTACGGAAAGATAAAAAACAAACACAGCAAAGATAAGCAGAAAAAGTCCTATGTTATGTTCTACATTTTGGAAGTGGAGCGTGTTTCTCTCCCACACAAAGAAATCTGGGTTCTAACTTGTTATGAACAGCAAACAAAGCTAAAGAAAACTAAAAACAAAACCTAAGAGCGAGACGCTCCAAGAATAGCACATAACGCATGAAGTGATAAAAATATAGTGAAACGAGAGACGAACTGATAATTGTCGATGGAGAAGGGGATGCACGGGGG
This sequence comes from Bromus sterilis, assembly GCA_950022295.1. Lineage (NCBI taxonomy): Eukaryota > Viridiplantae > Streptophyta > Magnoliopsida > Poales > Poaceae > Bromus > Bromus sterilis. The sequence goes on from OX465600.1 coordinate 218,197,538, forward strand.
CATCCCTAAGCTTAGACGCTTGAGTCTCCTTGAATATTTCTTGGGGATGCATGGGGGCATCCCCAAGCTTGAACGCATGACACTTCTTAATCTTATTTCATCATCTTCCCTTGCACACTTGAAAACTCCCTTCATACAGAACTCATCATAATCTGATTAGCGAGGTTAGTACCCATAATAAAATATATTTTTCTCTACTTTAAACAAGGATAAACTTGAAGAGCTACTGTTTCTCAAGATTTCCAAAAAGTTTTTGCAAAGAAAAAGCAAGCTTAAGGTTTGCAAAACGAAGAAAAGGAAAAACAGGACAAAATCTGTGACAACAGACCAGCAGGTAGTAAAGAATTTTTTAGGGGTACTTCTGCAACTCAAATAAAAAAACTCAGAACATACGAAAGTTTCGAAATTGTATAGAGAAATCTGTATAAAAAATTCAGCTCAAAAATATGAACTGGGATTTTTCTATGATTTTTCTAGTCACGAGGACAGAATCTTTTTTCTGGACAGCATGTCACAACTTTCACTTCCCTTGTCGTATGAGGCTATAAAAGGCACAAAGCTTGAAAAGTAAAGATACAATGATGTTGATACAGTAGTAACAATCATCAATACCACTAAAAACAGAAGAAGAAAAAAAGGTGAAACCTAAATTCGTTGTGGGCTGCCTCCCGAAAGCGCTTCTTTAAAGCCATTAGCTAGGCTTAATGCAAATAAATCAAGTTGTATCAATTGAAACATCATCAAGATCATCAAAAAGCTCTTCAATAATACAACCACTCTTAAGAGGTCTTTCAAATAAAATCCTAATAAAGATACTTCTCGGAATAAAAGCAAAAGGCGGAAAATCAATTGGAGTTTCATTCATCTTATTGAAGAGAGGTATTTCTTCCAAAGTTTTTACAGTTTCAACCCCTTTGGCAATAGATAGATTATTTTTGGAACGAGGAGCCTTTGGAACGTAAACGAACTTAGGTTCCTTCTTTGCCGGAGTTTCCACCTTTTTGGTTTTGATTGAGGAGAAAGTAGTTCCTAGAGTGTCAATGATTTCCTCAATCTTATCAATCCTAGAAGGGTCCAAGTCATGCGATTTGATGGTCTCCAAGGTTTTAAAAAATTTATGCATGGAGCTATCTAATCTATTCAAATTCCCTTGAACCTTACGATCCAACTCACTTATCTTATTAATATTTGGCATCTCTAGCTCCATCTTTTCAAGTTTTTTCATAATATGAGCTAGGGTAATACTCTCTTGAAAACTATCAACAGGGAGATTTCCAACAAGATTTTCCATAACACTAAGAGCTTCCCAAACTGGGCTTATATGAAATTCCCATTGATAGCAGTATCTAGAATAAACATATTCCAAGAAGTAATTCCAACATAAAAAATTCTAAGCAAGATAGTAGTGGTTTGCTTCTTGGTGGCTCTTTTTTGAGAATCATTAATCCTATACCAGGCATCTTTCAGATTTTCACCACCTCTTTGTTTAAAGGTGAGCACCTCTGACTCACCAAAGTCAAAAGGACCAAACATACTGATAACTACTAGCAAGGTAACTATTTTTTTGATTTTTGATAAAAGACACTAAAGCAAAAACTGAAAGGTAGACTAACAAGACTAAAAAGCAAAGATAAAAGATAGTGTGCAACTCCCCTATCTTGAAGAGTGGAGTCCCCGACAACGGCGCCAGAAATTTTCTTGATACACGAGATAACTTCTCGCCCCCGTTGGTTACCCCAAGTGGAAGGTGAGATGTAGATAGCGGCAAATTTCCCTTAGCGAAGATGCTAAGGTTTAGATTGTCTCCAGTAGGACTCCAAGGTCGACAAGTAGGTGGTTCGGCAAGTGAGGCGCCGTTTAATGATAATCACTTGCTTTTCCTGGACCTGCACACACAACAGATAACTTTGCTCCCAACGAGTACAGAGGAGTTGTCAATTCCTCCGGCCTAGTTTTTTACAAAGGATAAAACGCACGGGATAATAATGATAGTGATAGCAATTGAAAACTAAATACTGAAAGTAAATTGATAGTGTAAACAGTGGTGGAAGTATGGACCGGGATCTCATGATGTTCACTAGTGATGTCTCTCTCCAAAAAGACGATAAAATAACCATGCGAGGTAAACAAATTACAGCTAGGCAATTGACAGGATTATGTGCGCAAACCAATGCTAATTATGCAAAACAAAAAGGAAGAGGCTCAAAAGCACGGGCGGTACGCCAAGACAAGTAGACCGAAATCCATCTACATCTACCCACTAATCATCCACCTTGAGATATCTATCCAGAACATCTCATTGGTATTAAGTTGCAAATCCTACCCAAAGTGTAAACTCAAAGCAACGGACAACTGCATTAAAGAACTTTGAGTAAAGTAAACAATCCTTGCACCCGCAAGTACAAGCACCGTTGTTTTCCCCCTTGTGGAAACAACACATCCCCTAGACTCATGTTTCTGTCACTCAAGCTAGTCATCGGGGGGCATGAACCCAAAATCATGCATAACGCTCCCTCTTGGAGTCACTACCTACTACTTGGCCAAAGCAATAAACAGCAATGGAGAACATGGAAGAGTTACTCAAGAACATAAATATAAAAGAAGAGAATCAAATATATAAGTCAATCACAATCTGAACATAATCTCATAATCCATCGGATTCCAGCAAACTCAGCATAGCAAGAGCAGAAAGATTACATATGTGCCTCGATCATGTAGGGCAGCTCATGAGGTCTAATCCATGAGGAACAAAGAGGGGAGGATGACATCACATAGCTACTGATCATGGACCCATGGTCCAAGGTGGACAACTCACGGTTCATCCGGGAAGCATCCATGGTGGTGGAGAAGCTCCTCCCTCCGGCAGGGTGCCGGGAAGAGGTCTTCTGGTGCTACCGATCTTGGAAGCGCGGCGGCGGCGGAACAGAGGAGAGATCGCGAAAAAGGGTTCCGTCCCCGAGCGTTTCTCGTCACGGGGAATAAATAGGCGAAAGGGGGCAGCCAGAGGTGGGCCAGGGGCTCCAGGCGCCCCCCCTGGCGTGGCCAGGGGCCTGGCCGCGCCCTCTGGCCGCCTGGGCCCCTGGCTCCCCTCTGGCCCCTCCTGGGTTCTTCGCGAAGCTTCCGGTACGCTGATTTTTCCTATATTTTTCCCAGAATTTTTCAGGTACTTTTAATAAGGGGGAAACCTGAAATAGAAAGACAGCAGAAAACAGGAATTGGCACTGGGGTGCACTGGGTTAATAGGTTAGTCCAAATATGATCAAAAGTGTATGAAAATTCATCAATATCATAGCAATATCACACAAAAGAGGCATGGAACAAGCAGAAATTATAGATACGTTTTGGACGTATCAGGCACTAGGGGTCCAGGCGCTCCCCGGCGTGGCCAGACCGTAGGCCGCGCCAAGTGGCCGCCTGGGTCCCTGGTGTTGGCCCTCTTGCCCACCCAGGTGATTCCGGAAGGTTCCTTCATGCTGATTTTTTATCTGATTTTTCACGAATTTTTGGAGCACTTTTAATATGGGGGAAACCTGAAATAGAAAAACAGCAGAAAATAGGAACTAGCGATGTGGTGCACTGAGTTAATAAGTTAGTTCAAATATGATCAAAAGTTTATGAAAGTGTATCTAGATCATAGTAATATCACACAAAACATGCATGGAGCAAGCAGAAATTATAGATACGTTTGGGACGTATCAACATCCCCAAGCTTAATTCCTGCTCGTCCTCGAGTAGGTAAATGATAACAAGCATAATTTCTATGGTGACATGTTAGCAACCATAAAAGAACTTTGAAAGTAAAGAAATCAAGGTATGTAATTCAATTCAAGTCATAACAGGCAAGAGTCTATATTGGCATTGAAACAAGCAACGAAAGAACATTAGGTGCAAGAGCTCTCGCTGTCCGTGACTCGAATATCTCCAAATGGTGTTTGCGTGCAATAAAGGGGATGGGAATACGAGAAAAAAATATTTTTTGTTGAGAACTCAATCTACTAAAGTTTCACACTTGGTCTTCTTTGGAATCTTATCTTGACTCTTCCCCAGACCACTAGCTTGGTACAAGTTAATTTGATCCATTCCTTTTCGATATTTTGAGCACTCATGCAATGGATGAGCGTAAGCACGAGAGTTGACACTTAGTATGGCAAAGCGAGAGATATATGGTGGAGGAAGAAGACAAAAAGGGTGAGAAAGACTCACATCAATGAGGACTATCATAGGCGAGAAGGCCAAATGATAGATATGATGTGAGGAGTAGGGATTGCCAGGCAACGGATGCACATAGGAGCTAAGAAAAGCTCTCCAATGGAACTAGTGGGGGTGCATCCAACTTGCTCGCTCATGAAAACCTAGAGCTCGTTTGAGGAGTCTCATCCTTGGAATATGCAAGCCAAGTTCTATAGTGTGAAGGTCCCCACATAGCTATATGCATATATGATCATCTCTATGGAGTACAAGGATAAGAGGGAGTACTAGTGTGGATCTTTCAAAAGGAATAGTAGTGTTGCCCCTTTCTCTGTTCTTTTTTTCTTTTTTCCTTTTTTTGTATTTTTTTGGTGGCCTCAATGGCTCTTTCTATTTAACTCTCATTTTTCCTCTTTGGGATCTTTTATTTTGTCCACTTTGGGATCTTTTCCTCACTTAAGGGCAACACTCTATTTTAAAAAAAGGTATAGAAGATCTCCACACTTTACAAGGTACTCAAACATAAAGAAGATGTAGTTATCATGATGTATGCAATGTATGCCTCTGCTAGTGTAGCAGGAACATGTATGACATGAAGATCAAGTCATGAAGAGGTGGATGTTGCATGGCAATATATCTCGGAAAGGCTATGGAAATGCCTTGGTAGGTAGGTATGGTGGCTGTTTTGAGGAAAGATATAAGGAGGTTTATGATGACATAGCGTATCATGCCAAGGGTTTGGATGCACCGGCGAGGTGGACGCCAACTCTCGGAGTGAGAAGAGGGCAATGCACAGTACGGAAGAGACTGTCGCAAGCTCCGCCGTGAAAACCAGTTTGATCCTCCTAAACATTGTCTGGATACCCGATTCAGGACCAATGTGCAGGCAGATATTTTCACCTCAGTGGTTGTCCGTCAGGGCCTTGCCAACTCACATGCCTGCATTCCTATCGCCTTCATCTGGAACCATTCGTCCAAGTTTCCGGGTGTGATGGACATTTCTGATCCCTTGGGTCTTGCACCAGTCTTCAGCCTTCAGCGTGATTGGAACACGGTGCGTGTCAAGACAGAGGCCCCGCTGGAAGCTTCTACCAGCCCGACTGACCCACTCGAAGCACCAACGTAGGAGTCCTTGGCGTTATGGAAACCGCGACTTGGCGTCCAAGACTAAAGCTAGATTAGGAAACTTCTTCTATAAACCTAGATGGACTCCTTGCGACCAAGCCTAGTATATAAAGGTTGGGAGAGGGGACGTCTAGGGCATCCAATCTCATAGCAACACCTCCGGTCCCGAGCAATCTCCCGTCGGCCACCACTATAATCGCCTCCATCATAATACAAAAGAGCAGGAAATAGGGGTTTCACCGATCGAGGGCCCTGAACCTGGGTAAATCCTTGTCTCCTGTTAGCCGACAAGTATCGCCAACCTACACCTCCTCTCTACGATCTAATCCCAGGGTACCTTACCATGGGATTTGCCGAGGCCGAACCTCGTCAATTGGCGCCAACCGTGGGGAAGACGCAGGTTAGAACCACGATCTCAGCGGTTCCGTCATCAGCAACCAGCAATTCAACGGGTCAAGCAGGATCCAACCCACTCGAAGAGCTCAAGTTCAACGCAAGCCTCTCCGTCGCGCCACCAAGCTTGCTCGGCCAACGGCTGGGCTAAGATAAGTTTTGCGGCGACTACCAAAGTCGTACCCGACGACCCAGAAGGAAAACCCAAGTGGCAGTCGCGGAACCAATAATGGCGTCAGATCAGATGCAGGAATTTCACATTGAAGTTTCGCTCGAACAACCGCCAAACGCCACGGCAACCCCCGCCACCAGCCGAGCACCTGCCGCGACTCGCGACAGGGACTCATTCACCTGCCCTGGTGAATACTACGATCCCGACAAAAGACCGGACAAGTTCGCCAAGATGATCCGGAACCACTCGATCAACGACGGAATCGAGCTCGACCCAAGGTTTTACTCCCGCTCCGAAGACCACTCGCGGACATATCGCATCACAAGGATAAGAAGACATGCTGGCTCAAGAAGACTTACACCCAAGGAGAAGCTAGAGGGGCCTTGCACAATCCACTGTTTCGAAGACGACTGGTGACGCCTCAGGTCCGTCCACACCCTGAGGAGTTGTCTCCTGTTTATCAAACTCTCCAACAGACTAAAAGAAGAGAAACAACGAAAGCCAAACGAGCCCTAGAAATGGCGCAGCCATCAGCGCCTAACTCAGAAGAACAATATCTGCTGTCACACGGACAGGTGTGCATGATCCAAGAAGGGCGACCCTAAAAGACGAAGCAGGAGGCAAACACTCTACAAGCCCGAGAAGACGAAGACTTGCTGGCAGAAGAACCCTATTACTTATGTGATTCGGAAGTCAGCATCACTTGCTCGCAAGAAGATCATCCCCCCGCAGTTCCAAGGCTAGGGCACGCGCCTTTGATTCATGAAGCACAGATTGTTGGATACGATATGACTCGAGTATTCGCGGACGGGGCAAGAAGCCTGAATATCATCTTCGTCGTCACCTTGCGCAAGATGTTGATCCCACGATCAATATGGAAGAACTCAGGCATCACGCTCTACGACATAGTACCATGTGAAGCAGCCTCCTCACCGAGAACAATCAAGCTCGATGTAGTCTTCGGGAGCAAGGGAAACTTTGGAAGAGAAACCCTAGAATTCGAAGTGCTCGACTGGCAGTCCCAATACCACGCCATACACGGTCGACCGGCATTTGCGCAATTCATGGCAGTCCCGCACTATGCGTACCTAAAGCTCAAGATGCCGGGACCCGACGGGGTCATCACGGTTATCGGATGTTTCATCAAGTCAGGTCAATGAGACCGCGATTTTCAACATGTAACGACCCAAATCTGATAAGATCCGAATCTCTGTGCTTACTGTCCTATCCCTAGATTGTAGCTAGCACACAAAGTAACAAATGTGAATATCGAGTAAACATACATCATTTTACTACAAAACGAAGGATCCAGAGTTACATATATGCATACAACTTGCACAGCTCAAGGTTGGCATATAATACAGCGGAAACATACAAATTACTAAGCTAGGGGCTCCATCAACGAAACTGTGCTCGTTGAGTGTAGACCCGTGATCCTATCGCCTCTTACATGTCGTCATATGCACGTGAGTACAACCCAACATGGGTGAGTACTTTGAATGTACTCTCAAGTTGCAACAAAAAGAAATATAACAGAATATCCATGCAGGGTAAGTCAAGTGGATAGATAGGGTTTACATGCGAAAAGCCAATTTTCCCCTAACTAATTATTTGTAAAATTCCTTTGTAATATAAAATAGTTTTAAAATATATAGGGTTAGAGTGAAACACTTTGGTAGATACACGAAGGCACAAATCTCCAACCTAGGTTAAAAAATATGGTTGAAGTGAAACACACCCTCGTGCTCAATTCTCAACCTAGAACCCTTTTGTAAACAAATTTTCGAAAAGAGAGGGGAGATCCTTCTTCAGTACCAGTCTTCAGTTGCTCAAATTTCCCGTATCCGAGGGCACGGCTAATCGATTAGGTTTGACTCTGCAGAGTTTGTACACTTTACCCACATGACACAATCAACCCCAATTTATCGCTACACACCTAGGTGCACGATTGGGAGAAAATTGTGACGAGGCTTTGCAGAATGGCCCCCTATACCTGTTCCTAGTCCGCCCGATGCCATGGCAATTAAAGCCCCTCTCCGATGGCGGTACCTACGTAAGGGTTTCCCATTAAGGAAAACTAAGCCAGAGCCCATAGTAGCATGTGGCTGTACTGGAAGCTACTTCTTACTATAACTTGGAAGATCTCAGTCTCTTGGGCGGCGGTCCCCACCAAAACATGTGTGCATGTCCCCATTCGGGCGCAATCACTCAAGTGTGCAAGTCCTCCCTCGAGTGCAATCACTTAGTGTGCAAGACCCCAGTCGGGTGCAATCACTTGTAGACGTTCCCATCAATCCATTCCGCCCAGAGAGTAGAGTAAAAATAGTATAAGTTTTGTTTTGAAAATATTTTCATAAAAACATTGCTTCAGGAGGAAGCAAGTTAAACATTGAAAACAAAGTTTGTTGTTGAACCCATCCCAACTATAAGCAGGGTTAAGCATATAGATATAGCATAAATCCTATGGCTTTATCTAGCAATATACTTTGTGAAACTTGAGTAAAACATGCATAGTGTTTAAAATATAGAAAACATGCATAATATGAAAGTATAGGTCAAGGCACGATCAAATTGCAACTTGCCTGAGTCTCTTGAAGTTGATACTCTATTTTTGTATCGTCACTCCTTCACCTTACGATATATCTAACGATAAAGGAAAGTACTTCAATGCACAACAAAATCCAAACAAAGATTGAAATAAATATACAAACAAAATACAAATTACTTAACTAGTAATATTTTTAAGATGGTAGCTAAGATATAGTCATGGGTTTGGATAGGGTCAAGATAGATTGAAAGGAAGTATGACATGGATTTTATCCTATGGTTGGGACAAATTGGTACAAATGAAGATCGTGGTGTCACTATATGGAAATATTGCGAGACAAGATCTTATAACCAAATTTTGTGAAGAAACTATTTAAAATGTTAACATATGGTTGGCTATGGAACTTGAAATTCACAAGAGTTTTAGGATCTTGGAATTTGTTCATGGCACAAGAGTTACAAGATCGAATATCAAATAATACAATTTATGCGAGTTCACCAAGTTAACATAATTTGGTTTGGGTACTATGAATTGGGTTTATGGAGTTGGATGACACAAAGATTCTTGTTAATGTAATTTAATTAAAATTTAACTTAATCCAAGTTTTTTTGATAGAATATGGTCAGGGGTGTTTCTGATGATCTTCTCAAGAAGATTGGCTCAACAATAAAAATTAAACTAATGATGGAATTGAATTTTTATAAAAGTAAGGAAACTATAGCGTTGAGCCAAAACATGAACCAATCTTAGTTGAAAAAAATTCGGAAGGATTTCTAACAGAAGTATATGCTTCTAGTGACCAATTTTTGTATAAGAAATAATTTCAAATGAATTACGGATTAATCTCCATAGTAAAAATACTCAAATTCATATTTAAATTATAATTAATTTATTTATTTCACAAAAGTGGAATATTTAATTTCTATAATAAACTAGATGTTCCAAGGAATCCGGGGATATCAAATTTGTCGAATTTGCAGTTGTGGTCTAGGAGATATGATTTTCTGAAGTTTTTGTGTTTTCCTAAAATAGAATTACGGTATTAAATAAGAGATTACCACATGGCAGATTTTTATTAGCTGGTACCTCTTCACTTAAGTGATATGATCAGAGACATTTGATCTAGATCTGATGGTTGAGAATAAAAGAGGATAAGGGCTCACCGGAGTTGGGTGGCTGGGTCGTCGGAGTTGGGCGGTGCTCTGGCCGGCGTTGTCTGTTTTGATCACCATCGAAGATGTGATGCTGAACGAAGTGGATACAATCCCACGGAACCTTCTGGACAAGATCTTGACGACGATGGCTTCCTGGACGAGTGGCTAAGGCTTGCCGAACTTCGCAAAAAGTTGCCGGGGTTCACGTCAGTGGAGTTGTCGCGCTCCGGCTGCGAAAGTGTACATAAAATCATGTTCAACATGTGAGATGATGAAAATAAGAAAGAATGGAAGAAGAATCGGGCCAAGAGGTTCACCATATGCGGCGTGATCTACGACGAACGGTGGTGGCAGCAGGAACTCCGGCGAGAAATTCCCGGCATGTTAGAGGATCATACCGCTGTATATGAGGGGGATTTGGAAGAGGAGGGAGTGGGATATCTCCCAGACACATTTATTAGGTCGGGGTCGTCGATTCCGTGCTGCTCTTAGTGGAGGTTAATGGAGCGGTTCGAGTCCGAGATAATGGCCACCATGGCCGACTTCAAAGCGCACCGAGGGAAGGAATCAATCGAGGAGGGGGGGAGGCGCTGATGCGCGGGGAGTCGAAGGGGACGGGTCGCTGGTTGGGGGAGGAGGAGAGACGCAGGGGCTGTCGGGCTACCATGCCGGCTCGTTTCCTCTGTACGCGTGCATACACGCAGGAGGTAGGAGACGATGGGGTTGTTCCCCACGTCTTTTTTGTGTGCGCCAAGTGGTTGGGCCGGCTCATGCATGCAATAGAGAAAAAGAGAGAGAATGGGCCAGGCCAAATGGGTTTTTTTTATAATTTCTGTTTTATATATAAAGTTCTATATTCGAGTAGCACGAGAATTCTAGACTTAACGTATCATATATTTCTCGAATAAATCCATAAAACTATTATAGGATAAATAATATATAGAGAGTCTAGAAAAAAATATTTCCCTCTCCAAATAAATTTTACGAAGATAGTTTTACCAAATAAAAATCAATTATGGCATTAGTAAATTCCCTAAATTATTTTTAGGGTTTTAAAAATACCAAAATGATTTTTAAAAATCCAAGTGTTCAAATAAGAATTTTGGATAAGTCATATTATCTCCACTCATAAATTTATTTGATTTATTGGAAATATTTAAATAACCTTTAAATGACAACATCATACGAACTTCAAATTTGAAATAAATTTAAAGAATAAATATGAACCCACAATAAATTTGAGAAAGTCATTTTATTCTCACTCTAAAATATTTAATTGTGGTTTCACCAAATTTCAAAAGAAACAAAGATGAAGAAAATCTTTCTTTGAATTTTCGAATAAACCTCACAACCAAGCTTTCCATTACTAGATAAATGATTATCCAAATTTTAATAACATGGTTTGCAAAGGTTTAAACAAAACTCAAAAGGTGTTAATATCCCCTTAAAAAGGTAGATTAAACAATAATATTTATTTATTAATATTTCAAAATTTAGAAAATTTTGGGATGTTACAAACTACCACCCTTAAAAGAAATCTCGTCCTCGAGATTTGCAGAGGCTAGAAAGAAATGGGTCAGGGTTTAGGCTTCTAGGGTTACTTACCATGGTCCAAATATCGCCTGAGCATATTTGTAGTATTATCCTTCACTTTATGTTGAGAGGAATACCTTTACGAGTATAATACTCTATACTTTTGGTCCTTCGATATTCTCAGATATATTGATCCTAGGCCTTAAGCAAATTGTCATCTGGAACCATATATCCATCCTGGGTGTTAGGGTACTACCACCCCTAAAAGCAAACTTGTGAAGTTTCTAAAACTTCTTCCTTCCATGCATCTTCCGCTAGTTCTCCATCGAGATCTTATTATAAGGTCATAGCCTTTACTCATAGGAATGGTTCTTCCCCAAAATCAATAAATCTTAGAGCTATCTATCGAGACACTCTTGGTGGTCAATGAAATAGCTTCCGATGAACCTCCTGAGATATTCACTTATTTCTTCCTCACCGTACAACCTACGCTAGGCACGATTACCAATTGGTAAGGGTAATGTAGCTTACCATTCTATTGTTTTAGGTTTATCGCATCAACACTCTACTACGGTTTAGTCTCTCTGATTTACCAATCCAACATACGAAAATATATAACAAGAGTGTCCGGTATGGGGATCAATCCATCCCATACTCAAATCATTATTTTGAATGCAGATGGGTGAATCACGTATTCTAACACTCGGTCATTCTCACTCCTCTTAGAGAGGACTTCACCTGCAAAGCTAATAAAACGCTTTAGGTGACGGCGTTTCTATACACATTGAGTCCTCAAACTTTTATTCTTGGAATAGTGAAATTCCCTTGTCCAAGAGTCATGTTCTCTATAAAAATGAACAAATCCTCTCCATAGGGTTAATGGTAGTTTGTTCCAATGTCTCTTGGAAACATGCAATGTATCTTCATGGAGGATGCATATGGAATCCTCACATTTTCCAACATAGATCTTAATGATCATATTTATAGGTTGGGGATCCAAATTATAAATAAATAATGGGTTCCAATGAATAGTATTGATGAACTGTCAAGTTGTGGTGGAGGTTGAGACACTTCTATTGAAATTGAAGTGGTTGGATATTGATTGGTCGACAAGATGTTTCAAACCCGAAGGTATGCAGAGTTGTAATTTTGGTCCAACAATTTCATCCATAAAGAGATGATGAGCATGTTGGGAATTTCCTCTGAGTAAGGATAATACTCATGAATACTCCTTAATCTTGCACATAAAATTCTTATTACATCCTTAAACATCTTGTACCAGTTTCGAGTCCAACATAACTTACTGAAATGCTCCCATCGACATGGATGGTCAAGCGTGTAAGTCCAAGAATATTCCTTATTCCTCCTTAAGAAGCTTAGTACAATTGAATACGTGTGACGTAGTCCTTGAAACCATTGATCCTTTGTTTATTCATGGCAGACATGAACTTCATGTACGTCAGCTATTCTTGTACTTCATTCAACGTTTCCTGGTGAAAGCTCAAGAATGATCAGAGGGGGAAGGGGTGAATGATCACTTCTAAAAATTCTAAGGAACTTAGAAGGAATTCATACAAACTGCGAAGGACTAAGAACATCTCGAAGGAAATACAGTATCGAAGGTAATGTATAGCTCGAAAGGATTGGGAGCGAAGGAAAACATCAAAGACAAAACAGGCAACGAGTAAATACTTAATGTAAAAGCATGAAAGAAAACGAGCCTGACACGACGATGTTTGGTAAACCAGTTCACACTCTGCAAAGTGCTACGTCTGGTTGGAGGGACTGGTGATTGAACACCTGGAGCAAAACTCTCTCCGTCCTATTCTCCACTGCAACAAACTCCTCGAGCTTGTCCAGTTTTCACTCGTGGTAGATGATTCAGGACATCTCCGAGACCTTTATAAACTTCCTTCAGCAGTGACAATTTCTCTTCGACTGCTTGGCAAGCGACGCCTAACCGTCTAGGAGACTTGCAGTTCTCCAAGATAAAAAGATCGGCTAATCTCAACCTAAGTCATAGTGAATTGCTCAACTCAGTTCAGACTTGGGATTTTGGTTTTCTCTCGATGAATCTCTCTTGGGATGCTCATAGACTTCTGTCTTAGAATCTTCAGTGGAGCAGCCAACCCGAAATGGCGGGTAGGTGCGGGGTATTTATAGTTGGCGATCCCGATGGGTAAAATGACTGAAGTGACCCGATGCAACCGCTTGACGCGTGTCCACAACGGTCGGATTCCAATCACTGCGCAACTTTACTTGAGGAACAAGTAAGATGACTTATCGAACGAGTTCTCTCTCGAAGGCATGAAGTGCGATGACTTTGCCTTCGAGCTATTCACTCGACTCAGTAAGATTTCTCTCGGTAGGCTTTAGTGGGTTTTGGTTGAGCAGAGCAAATTCACTTCGACTAAGATCTCAACTAGCAAACCCCTCTTGATAGTACGGTTTTTCTCGATCTAGCTTGTCTCACCGCGATCCATCTAGATCCAAAAAAATTGGCGCCGAAGAAAATAGCCGATGAAGAAAAAAATTCGTCGATGAAGAGGATGGTCCCGTCCAGATCACAACTCCAGTCGACGCCTCGGCCTACCCCACGGTGGGCGCCAACTGTCATTGGTATGTAACGGCAGATGCCATGGGGATGGCTAAAGAGGGGGACAGACCGAGGTTGGTATCGCTGATGCCGGAGGCGAGATTGGGAACACTGTGATGTACCCAGGTTCAGGGCTCTCCGTAGAGATAAAACCACTACTCCTGCATGTCTGCACTATATGATGGATATCTAATACATGGTTATTCCTTGAGTTGTATCTACTAGCTACTTTGCTCCTGGCCGAGCTGACTTGCTACTGCTAGCTAAGCTACTGCTACTCTACTACTCTTGCTCCTCCTCTTCTCCTCCTAGCTGTGAGTGAGGGAGAGAGGTGTGTGTGAAGGGGGGAAATTAGAGGGAGCCCTCTCCTCGTGGGCACCCTTGGTGCCTTTATATAGGAGGCCCAAGGGGACAAGGGGGGTGAGGAAGAGAGTACAAGGGGGACAACAAGTACAAGGGGACAAGGGGACAAGGAGTTGACCCCTTGGACCAACTACACTATTCCCTTGGACCAACTTTACTGTTGCCGATGTGACTAAAGATGTCATCTCTTGTCTTTTCTTGTCTTCTGTTGACTTCCGGGCAGACCGAGCTGCGGGCAACCGGCAGACGGCGGGCAAGCAGTTGGTCGGGTGCGCGGCGCAGTCGGCAGGCGCCGAGATGGACTGATGGCGCAATCGGCGCCCGATGTCTTGAAAAACATTTCGTCTTCTTGACCCTACCGAAGCGTTATTCCCCCGACAGTTTCCTAATTCTAATCCATTTTCTAGGGTCATGTCCTACAGTCAACGTATGCTCTGATACCACTTTGTAACGACCCGAATCTGATAAGATCCGAATCTATGTGCTTACCGTGCTATCCCTGGATCGTAGCTAGCACACACAGTAACAAAAGTGAATATCGAGTAAACATACATCATTTTGCTGCAAAACAAAGGATCCAAAGTTACATATATGCATACAACTTGCACAGCTCAAGGCTGGCATATAATACAGCGAAAACATACAAATTACTAAGCTAGGGGCTCCATCAACGCCACTGGGCTCGTTGAGTGTAGACCTGTGATCCTATCTCCTCTTACATGTCGTCATCTACACGTGAGTACAACCCAACATGGGTGAGTACTTTGAATGTACTCGCAAGTTGCAACAAAAAGAAATATAACAGAATATCCATGCATGGTAAGTCAGGTGGATAGATAGGGTTTACTTGCCGAAAGCCAATTTTTTCCTAACTAAATTTTTGTAAAATTCCTTTGGAATATAAAATAGTTTTTAAATATATAAGGTTAGAGTGAAACACTTGGGTAGATACACCAAGGCACAAGTATCCAACCTAGGTAAAAAAAATTATGCTTGAAGTGAAACACACCCTCGTGCTCAATCATCAACCTAGAACCCTTTTGTAAACAAATTTTAGAAAAGAGGGGAGATCCTTCTTCAGTACCAGTCTTCAGTTGCTTAAATTGCCCGTATGCGGGGGCACGGCTAATCGATTAGGTTTGACTCTGCAGAGTTTGTACACTTTACCCACATGACACAATCAACCCCAATTTATCGCTACACACCTGGGTGCACGATTGGGAGAAAATTGTGACGAAGCTTTCCAGAATGGACCCCTATACCTGTTCCTAGTCCGCCCAATTCCATGGAAATTAAAGACCCTCTCTGATGGCGGTACCTAGGTAAGGGTTTCCCATTAAGGAAATGTAAGGCCCGATATGCGGTACTGTTCCAGATCTAGATGTTTCCATCCAGATCCGGGGACGAAGCACATATCGGTCCCACCGCGACATATGACATAGTCATATGCCCCGGATTTCCAACATGATATCACAACATTACAGATACAAGGATACAACATCTCATACAATCGGCATACAACAGCCTTAAATACAATACAACAGTGGAAGATACATGTCTGAGTACAGACTACAAGCAAAGTCCTACTGGCAAAGAGAAAAACATCGATCGCCATAACCACACGGGTCCAGGCCCACCGCCGGGATCCGCCTAACTAGTCGTCGTCGTCGAGTCTCCACGTGAAACGTCGATCACCATACCTGTTGTCGATCAAGAACCCTGAAAAGAGTTTGGGGGTAGTATCATGAGTACACAGGTACTCAGCATCCAACTGTAGTGGTCATCTGACCCAGCAAGGACTTCATCACTCGTCATTCTAGGACAACTAGTAGTTTACGGTAAGGATGGGGTAAGTTGTGAGGTTGCTGCCGCACTAGCATTTATGAAGTGGCTAACGATCTAGAGAGTAAGGTAAGAAGCCAAGCAATCGATGAGGAATCGCCTCCAACAAGTCTTGCTATCAACTACTACGCAAACATAACACCTATCCTATCCTTGTCCTCCTCTTCGCATCCCGACGAAGAAGAAGCAGTCAAGGCACACATACACGTTGATAAAGTTATATTAAGATTATCTCAGTTGTTGTTGTCTATGAACAAGGAGTAGGTCTCAAGTCGTCCATAACCGTGGACACGGCTTCTCGAAAAGATTTAACCCTGCAGGGGTGTACCAACTGCCCATTACAAGGCTCCGCACGCACGCCCATCTCTCTCAGTTGCTACCCATCACAGGAAACCATTTTATGATTTAGTTCCAAGAGACCCAAAATGATAGGTCCCTCTAACTAACAACGAACAAATCCGGGTGGCCCCCGGGGAGTCAACAACCAATCCAAAAGCTGGCCACGCTCTCGGATCGGACTCTTCCATCTCAACAGGGTTTGGGTTACCGATACGCCTCACGTGAGGCCTCGGGCCCTCGCCGGTCAAAGGTGGACCAACAGGGAAACCATGTCCCCACTGGTCCGGGTTGGTTGGAAAACTACTGGCGTACGACCAGCACACACACGGTTTCAAAAGGTAAAATCATCTTGGGCCACCACTAGAAATGCATGAATCTAGGTAGGTAAGAAAAGGGGACCCCATAAAATCCCACACGCGGTTAGGCACGCTCAGTCTTAAAACCAATACCCGGAACTCGGATCCTAGGTGACTCGAATGGAACAAAACGTCGGGGCGGGATAGCCTAGACCTTCCATCCTTCGTCGAATATAGTCAACATTATAATAATCATATCATCAACAACAATATAATAATAAGGTGATATCCCAAACCAAGGATTAACAGGGTAACATCGTAGCATCCTAAGCATGCATACTAAGAAGGGGCTGAGCAACGAGCAATAGTAACATAGCAGTACAAGGTTTGCTGGGAAGGGACATGGCTGTATCGATTTGAAAGAGGTTGTAAACATGTGGTAGAATCAAATATCGAACCTAAACTAGACTAGCATGCAAACCGCTGGTTGAAATATAATGGATCATAAGTAATGTATAGTCCTTTCCTGTTGATAAGTCGGGTTCCGAAGGTGTAGTGGAACGCAAGCTCGCATCGTCTCCGAAGGTACCCGCGGGAGCACACAAGACGATAAACACTGGAAAGCAATCAACGAGCAAGCACTCTATTACTACGGTGCAACACAAGATCAATAAGACAGCACACGACACGGCAACGCGATACGGATCAATCGTCGAGAACGGTTACTAACAGTTTAAGTGGGTACCGGTCACACACGACGAATACCGCACATTTACGATGGTTCAAGTTGCTTAGATACAGGTGATCAACCAACGGTTATTAACATGACAACTCAAGCAAGCATGGCATAGCACACAAACATGGCAAAAGGTGAAGCACAAAGTAAACTATCTATGCTAGTCAATTTAAGTGAGGCACAATCTAAACATGGCATAACACTAGGTGTCGCACGATGATTAAAACATTTGGTACTGTTCTATCCTAAACCATATTTTAGGTGGGTTAACAGCAGCAAACAATAGCATAAACACAAATTAAACGAAAAACTAATCAAGTTACATATAAAGAACACCCCAAACGGAGTTACGGTTAAAAAGATACAAGCAAAACAAGTTACGGGCACAATCTGCCAACATCAGGAAGCACACTTTAGGGCAATGCATAAACAGGATAATCAATGCAAACATGCTCACAAATGATATGGAACTAAAGTAGACATGACAAGGAAGGCATGGCAACAAATAGGCATCATAGATCAAAAGATATTAAGCATGCAACATGGCATCGCAAAGTAACAGACTTAGTGAAAAACAGAGGTGGCTGTCAAAAACAGCAGCATAGCAACTTTGGAGCTTAATAACTATATGACCAGCAATCATATCATGATAATGCAATACATATAATGGAATTAGACATGATGCTTAACAATATACAATTGGAATCACTCAATTCCGATAAACGATCGCGACACACTCGTCGACCGAAGTTGCAACAAAATAACAGTTACAGCAACTTAGCAGCAATTAACGACAGGTAGTCCTGTTTGAACAGAAATTACACAGTCACGATGACCTCAAATGCAAGATCTCACAAAAGATGAATTAAAGTACACGCAATTCTAAGCAACTTTCATTTTGGGCGCAACGCGATACGGGCTACGGATCAACGGGAAATTACAGCGCAAAAACGGATCATCAGCAATAACAGTAAAGGACTTAGCAGAAATTCGCAGGTTTTGACAGCAGAGAAAAAAAAAGGTGGAGGCCTCACCCATGGGCCTCGGCCCAATTGCGGCCTGGAGAGGCCTGCCTGGCGGCTAGGCTATGGCGGCCTGGCTGGGCCGCTTGGGGGTGGATGGGCCGGGCCACGTGCGGTTGGTGGCGCCTGGTTTGGCCGCCCGTTCCAGATCGGGTGCCGACGACGGCTGGCTCGCCGGCCGGCGGCAGGAGGCGCGACGCAGAGGCTGGTGGGGGCAGGGGACGCGCAGGAGGCTGCGGGGTTGGCCAGAGGAGGCGGGTCCGGTGGCCTTGTGGTCGCGGCAGGGTCTTGGCGGCGCGGCGCGGCTCGTGGCCGAGCTCCCTGGCGGAGGCGGCCATGGCGCGGAGGCGCAGGCGTCCTGCATCAGAGGGGCGAGGGGAGGGTGGTGAGGACAGTGGAGAAGAGAGGAGCGCGGGAGGAGCAGATGGCGCGGCGGCCTGGCCTGGTGGCGCGCGACGGCGCCTGCGCCGGAGTACGGGAAGCGGCGGCGCTCCGAGGAGACGGGCAGCGCGCTCGGTGCGGCGGCCGGGCGGGCCCGGCGTGGCCTGTCGGTGGCCGGCGGCGGATCTCGGGCCCTGCGGGGCCCAAATCGGATCTGGGGCTGCTGTGGTGGAGTTGTGTAACACCGTCACTGTCAGTGAACAGTAATCAGGGTTACTGTTCATCTCTACTGTTCAAAACTTTTAATTTGATCAACTTGGAACAATTCAAATTCAAATTCCACTTTGATGTTCTTGGATGCATTGTGATCATGGACCTTGGTCAACTTGAATCAAAACAAGTCCAAGCTCAAAACAAATGCCTTTGATTGAAATCAAATCAAATTCTTAGTATGCCTTTGGTGCAATATTAAAAACAAGGTGACAAATAAACCTTGCACAAAAATTATGGAACCAGTTTTATAAAATCACTAATAATCTCTGGACAATGTTGGTATGGTTGTGGTTATTTATTGTGCCATCAAATAAATCAAAAACTTATAAACAGTAGCCAGAAACCCCATAATATATTATAATAAAATATTAAATGACTTTTATTATTGCCCAATCTTTTTGTGGCAGTAATATATGGTGTAATAATAAATATGGGACACATCCCATATTTTACAAAAATGCCTAAGACTATAAAAAGAAATGCAAAAGAAATTAAACAGAGAGGAAAAGAAAAATAAAACACAACCTAATCTACCCCATGGGCAAGGCCCACCCTGGGCCCTGCCCCCCTCTCTCTCTCCTCCCACCAACCCCCACCTGCTCCCTCCCCGTCCCCATGCCGCGCGCGGCCGCGCCATGGCCATGCCGTCGGCCCCCCCTCTCCCACCTACTCCCCCCTTCCCCCTCGTGGAGGGATAAGGCCGAGGCCACCCCCCCCCCCTCACGCTCCCCTCTGCCACCCCCATTACCCTCCCCCTCTCTCCCTTTTCGCTGGATCGGAGCCGCGAGACGACCGCCGCCCGCCACCGTGCACCATTGCGGCCGGTGGCCACCCCGAGCCGCGTCGGGTTGTCCGGAAGCTGCCCCACCGACGCCCGCACCTCCCCAAGCCCACCCTCGTCGCCGGGAGCCCCCACAATCTCTGGATCGAGCCGCACCCTCCGCCGTACACACCGCCCCGCCATTGCTGCCGATCCACCGGCTCCGGAAGCTCCCTCAAGCCCATTGCCAACCTCAACGTGCTCCTGGTGAGCGGCTCGATCTCCCCCCCCCCCTCGTAGCACGCTTGTTTCTGTCCCCGGGATAGCCGTCACCGTCACGGCGTGCTCCGGCTGTCGCCGAGCCTTGCCCGCCGTGGCCACCCTGGCTGCGCCGCTGCACGCCCGCCCCTGTGCGCCTCCCCTGCTGCCGCCTGCTTGCTGCGCCCGCCGCCGCGCACACCCCCCTGTGCTTCCCCCCCTCTGCAGCCTCCCCCTCGTCGGCGAGGCCCTCTGTCGCGCCTGACTTGCCGCCGGGGGGGCACTGGTTAATTAACAAGGGGCTAACCCCCCCCTTAACAGAAAATAACTAAGCCCCTAACCCCAGCCCCCCTAATTACCTACTACTAATAAAACAAATAAAACCCCCGTTTGAGTATTACATGTGGGTCCAGTGGGCCTAGCTCTAGAACTAACCATTTAGATTAGATAAATTGTTAATATTATAGTTGTGCCTATGACATGTGGGGCCACATCTGGATAATCATTGTTTTTAGCTAATTTAAATAATGTATCAATGACAGTGGGCCCCCACTGGATAATTACTATTAATAAAATTGTTTTATTGTAATAGAGGCTGACATGTGGAGCCCACATGTCAGCACTGTTCTGGATAATGTTGTTAAATAATAAAAGAAATTATTAAAAAGGATTTTAAATGATTTAAAACTTCAGTAAATCATATAAAATAAACCGTAAGTCGGATTAAATAACTTTATACATGAAACTTGATCATAAAAATATAACGAATACGAATACGCTATCTGTATGTCTATTACACCCCTCTAACACAACGAACATCGAACCGTCCCCCTCCGGACCGACTGTCCGATAAATTGTCCGGTACTGCTAAAGTACCCGGATGAATTTATTTCGAACACGAAAGTTGTTCGGAATAGATCAACTAACCCGGATACACCACCCACACATGTGTCGAATGTACGCGACACCTCCGGCATGACATCTCCCCCCTCCGGACACCGTGTCCGGTAATCACCCGGAGCTGGCAGTTCATCCCCGGATGAATTCCCGCTCCGAGCAACGTGCATTACAATGCGTTAGAACACCGTTAACATTTCATCTGTCATGACATGCATCTGTTTTTATATGCTTGTTGTGTGTTTACTGTTTCTTCCCCCCTTAATCTCCGGTAGACCCCGCTGCTGCCGTTGACTACACCGCTGCTGAGTACGACTACTTCGTCGACGACCCTACTACTACCGTCGAGCTTCCAGGCAAGCAGAGCCATTCTCTTCCCAAGATATCGACTATCTTTCCGTACATTTCTTGCACTAGGCATTGTTACTGCTGCTGCTACGTTACAATCCTATTCAATTGCATAGCCTGTTTTGTCGCCCCTTGATGTACCTCCTTTATCCTATGCTTCCTATTATTATTATTATTATTATGCATTATTCAGAAGTGAGCCCTGCGCATTGTTAGCTAGGATTAGATAGAGGGCCGTAATCACTCAGGGGACTGAACGCGGATACAAATATTATAACTGCACAGGTACGGTACAATGCAGACACCGCCTCAGGTCCCCTAGCCCGGCTCTGCCGATCCACCATCAAGTGTGAGCTATCAAGGAGTAATACTTGTACTCCACTCGTTGCTGACTCTGGATAGCCGCTCTAGGTACCTGAGCAACGGTTGTCCTTCAGGTGAGAAGTCGGGCGACCCAACGGTGCCCGCGAGAGGTATTGCGACGGGACGACCAGTGTACCGGTGTGCTTGGCCCTTGATCGTTGGCCGCGAGAGTTACCAAACCACGAAATTTGAGCTCCTCCAGGAGCACACGCGAGACAAGGTAAGGAGAAGGTTCACCTTGTTGGTAACCGCAGTGACTTGGTGGGACGACAGGGCTGGCACCGATGTACTGGTGGTCCTGGCTGCTGTCGTTGTCCGCGGGTCAGTTAAGTCAAGGCAACAATAACGGTTGTCACGCAGGTTAATTAAAATGCTAAATGGTTCAGTGAATGTCTTGAGTTGGCTATATGCCATGTACGCACTACCTACCCGTGGGAATTACGAGTTATGGGCTCCTCTACTTCGTAGTATCGTCCGAGGACTCTTCAGACGTCAGTAGTACTGCGGGCTGATTGCCGGGAAGTGGTGTTGTCTTATTTGCTCGCGCGGTGGTGTCTTATTTGGATTTGCTTTAACTTCACCGGCCAGCCACGCACCGTGCAGGAGTACGTTCGGGTTGGGGTCCAAGGCCCGGCGTACTTAGGATTTAGACCGGCGGATGGCCTCTCTGTTGAGTTTGAAAGATGGGCTATGAAGTGTCGGATAGCCTCGGTGGAGCGTTCCCTAACAAGGTTCCCGCCACCCTGGAGATCCGTGCGTGTAGCGTAACACAAGTGCACCCCTGCAGGGAAGATTAATCTATTCGAATAGCCGTGTCCACGGTAACAGGACGCTTTATGCTGAAGCTGGATCTTACCACTACAAACTATTATTATTAAACTGTATGGTTCCGGGTTTTCTTCCTCGCGGGGATGTCGAGGAGGTGAACTCGGAGGCATTGTTAATCATTACAAGTTATTATTATACAATGCTGCAGCAACTTCTGCTGCATTGTTACTTTATGCTTTATATAAACTGTTGGCTGATTCTTACCTCATGCTGCAAGACATCGTCGGAAGATGCTAGTCTTCGTTAGGCCTAGCTTCTTACCCTTGCTCTGGATTTCTGTCTTTCAGTCCACTATATACAGCCTCTTCTTTCCGTTGATACAATGCATAATGCTTAGTAGCGGACGTAAGACTCGCGGGTATACTAGATACTCACCTGCTTTATTTCCTTTACTGTTTTGCCTGATCGGCCGCTGCAGTCGACGTTGGACTCCAGGAGCAGGAGATCCCCGATGCCGACCACCACAACGTGAAGATCCCCGATGCTTTCTACGACATCGAGTTCCCCATTGACCAGGAGTAGTTTGGAGGTTCCCAGGAAGGAGGCCTCGCCTTTTCGATCGGTGTTGATTTGGTGCTAGCCTTCTTAAGGAAACCTTGTATTCTTGTGTCTGTACTCAGATACTTTTGCTTCCGCTGACTTTGTGCTCTCGAGCTGTTGTATTCGAGTCCTCGTGGCCCCTGGCTTGTATTAAACAGCTTGTATTATTTTATTTGTAGAGTTGTGTTGTGATATCTCACCGTGAGTCCCTGATCTCGATCGTGTACCTTGCGTGTATGATTACTGTACACGGTCTGATTTTGGGGGCGTCACAAGTTGGTATCAGAGCCGACTGCCTGTAGGAAACCACCACACCACTACCTGGTCGAAGTTGAGTCTAGACTTTGAAAACTATTTTGCTAACTTAATATTTGGCTTACGGGCCCGCATCGATTTCACTACGTGTGATATCTATGGTATTAGGATCCTTTTCTCCTTACCTATGCTCTGGGAATCTGCTCTCTTATCCTTGCTGGTAAGTTTTACAAAATCTGACATTAGGATCACGTTCTCTTGATTCCACCCGGCGTTTTGGTTCTTCCCCCATTGATTGAGTCGTGTCGCAGGAGTCATACCCCAGGTCCCGGACCGCGGATCCCATTCTCATTCTGGGCAGGCTGCGCGCCCTCTGGCATTAACTCCTGTGGCCAACAGTTTTCTTGCGGCGTGATTGACATAGTGGAATCTATGTCGCGTCGTGTAATCTTTACCGCGGTCTGCGCGCCGCCTGGTGAGTCCTTTTTCCTTAATTTCTACGACGTTACGCTGCCCGATTTTCGATTGACTCTGTGTGTAAATGTGTATGTCTTATATGACTACTCCTATATATATCCGCGTCTCCTCTTCGTTGTCGCTTTAATTCAGGCTTGATTCCGGTATCTCGTTAAATTTTCATCGCTGAAATACCCCTGTTAAATTCTAGCAGGATGGCTGGTCGTGGTGGTCGTGGTCGTGGTCGTGGTGCCAACGATCCACCTCCGCCGCCGGATTACACACTACTGGAATTCAGCAGTTTGCCATCTACCATGGCTGTCGGCAAACATACACAAAGCGGACGGCAAAGTCCTTTGCCATCTACCGGCGGACGGCAAAGCGTTCGTCAGCCATTTGTTCGGCAAAGAGGTGCTTTGCCGTCTGCTTATAATCGACGGACGGCAAAGACTTTGCCGTCTGGGTTTTTACTGAGGCCGACGGCAATGTGTAAATTACACATGATTATTTGTAGGTGGGCCCGATGAACATTAAGCAGACGGCAGAAGTTTTTTCAATTAAAAAAAATGTTGCTCGTCTCCGTTTTGGTTCTAGCCCACACCGCCCATTCTGTTCTGTTCTAGTTCTAGCCCACAATGCCCGTTCTGTTACGTTCTCGTTCTAGCCCACAACCCCGTTCTTGTTCCGGCGAGCGTGGCTGGCGAAGGTGAGGCCGTCGGGGAGGCGTCCGGTGGGAGGCGGGTCCAGCATAGCGGCCGATGGGCGCGGACGGCAAGGGAGGATGTCGGGAGGCGGGGCCAGCAGCGCGGTCGGCGAGCGCGGAAGGCGAGGCGGAGCTGTTGGGAGGCGGGGCGCGACCGTCCAGAGGTGGCGCGTGGCAGATGGAAGGGGCGGCCGGCCGATGGAGCGGCAGGAGGCTGGTGCGGCCAGGGAGGCGGTCGGGGAGGCGGCTGGTGTAGGCGAGGCGGTCGGTGGAGGCGAGGCAGCCGGGGAGGCGGCCGGCGAGATGGCCAGCGAGGTGGGGGCGTTCTGTGTGGGCGAGTTGGCTGATGGGAGCAAGGTGGGCGGCCGGTGTGGCGACCGGCCGGTGAGGGGAGGAGGCCGACGAGGTGGGGGAGAGACCGGCGGTCGGTGTGGGGAGGCGGCCAGCCGGTGGAGGGATGAGGAAGCCTGCGTTGGAGAAGGAGGCCGACGAGGTGTGGTGCGGTGGGTGTGTTTTGAGAGGATAAGGGAGAGAGAGATAGAGAGGGGGTGGGTGGTTTTTTTTAATTAGTTCGTGGGGCTGGTGGGGTGTGGGGTTGGTGGGCTAGTGCCACGTCAGTGATCCGTGTGAGGGCTTTCCAGCCAATAGAAAATCAGCTGCTATTTTTGTGTTTCTTTATCTGATGAAATTTGATATAAATAACTATGTTAATAATTCAAAAAATAAATAAAAATAAGCCACGTTTTATAGGAATCATAAACCAGCACCACACCAAATTTTATATTGTTTCGACATTGCTTGCATTTTCAAAAAAATTAAAAACAATACAATTATTTTCCTTTGAACACAGGGTTTGCCATGCGTGGGAAAAATCCAGACGGCAAAGACCAGCTTTGCCATGCGCGGAAAAAAACTAGACTGCAAAGACCCGCTTTGCCATGCGTGAAAAAAAAATAGACGGCAAAGACCCGCTTTGCCATGCGTGAAAAAAAAACAGACGGCAAAGTTGGCTTTTCCATCAGCAAATCTTTGCCGTCTGCAGCTGATGGCAAAGACCCTCTTTGCCGTCCGCCCCGATAAAAAGTAGACGGCAAAGAAAAGACACATGGCAAATTAGAGAATTCCAGTAGTGACATGGCCGCGATGATGCAGCAGTTCGAGATGAACCGTCAGTTCATGCAGAATATCATGGATCAGTTCCCCCAGCCGAATCAGAATGGGCACCACCATCAACACGCCACCGTGACTCTGCACGACTTCACCCGCCTCAACCCCACTATGTTCCGCAACACTGTTCAGCCGTTGGATGCTGATGACTGGCTTCGCGACATCACTCACGAGCTGGAGTCTGCTAATGTCAATCCAGCCGACTATGTGAACTTTGCGTCTTATCATCTGAAAGGCGCCGCTGCTCAGTGGTGGAGCACCCACAAGCGTTCACTGCCAGTTGGAGAAGTCATCACCTGGGATGAATTTCAGTCTGCCTTTCGCGCTCGCTACATTCCTCAGGGGATCATGGATCGTAAGGCGGAAGAATTCCGCAACCTCACTCAGGGCGACATGATTGTTGAAGCCTATCAGCGCGAGTTCCTCAACCTCTCTCGCTATGCAGAAGGAGAGATCACCACTGATGCTCACAGGCAGCAGAAGTTCCGTCGTGGCCTCAACCCAGACCTCAGGCTCGCTCTTGCCGTTCATGATTTCGCCAACTTCGCCACCATGGTGAACAAGGCTATCACCGTCGAGACTGCCCAGATGGAGCACAAGAACTCTCTGAAGCGTTATCGTGACGTTGGCTCATCTTCGGGCGCAACGCAGAAGCGTCGTATCTGGCTCCCTACTCCAAGGTCGTCTTATGCTGCACCCCGTCTGCCTCCACCACCACAGATGCCAAGAGCTCTGCCTGCACCACCCAATGCTACACCCCTTCGTCCTCAGGATGGATTATGCTTCACGTGCCGCCAACCTAGGCATTTTTCCAGGGAGTGCCCCCAGAAACAGAAGCAACTGGTAGTTCACCCCGCTGGCCGTGGAAATGGTCGTGGCAACAACAGGACCCCCAACTATAATACTGGGTCTGCCGCTTATGCTCGTGGACATGCTAACAACGTCAATGTTGAAGAAGCTCAGCAACAACCCGCTACCGTGATGGGTACCCTTCTCGTTAATTCCGTACCTGCTACTGTTTTATTTGATACAGGAGCATCGCATTCATTCATGTCGGAAGCATTTGCATTGTCGCATAACTTCGCATTGGAAAAGATGAACCCACCGATGGTTGTTCGCACCCCGATAGACCAATGTCAAACCACCAAGATAGTGCCCAGAACCATTGTTGAAATTGAAGGGATTGAATTCCTTGCTTCCCCCATCGTTCTGAAGTCTTCCACCATAGACCTCATTCTGGGAATGGATTGGTTGAAATTTCACGATGCCGCACTCTATTGTGGCACCAAGTCTGTCCAACTTTTTCACCCCTCCGGCGAGATTGTTAACCACACCACCCGAGTTACCCGTAATGCTGAAACACAGATATTTATGATGAATGCTTTGAATGCCGCCCCCCTCGAAGGCATCGCGAACGTTCCAGTCGTTCGCGATTTTCCCGACGTCTTCCCAGAAGAACTCCCGGGAATACCCCCGATCAGAGAAGTCGAATTTGTCATCGACTTGAAGCCCGACACCACCCCTATTGCCAAGCGCCCTTACAAGATGCCGCCACATGAACTCCTTGAACTTAAGGAGGAAATCGACAAGGCACTTTAGAAAGGATTCATTCGCCCCAGTTCCTCAGCTTGGGGAGCACCTTCGCCCTTTGTTAAGAAGAGCGATGGGACAAACCGATTGGTCCAAGATTATCGGCCCATTAACCAAGCTACCATCCAGAACGAATACCCACTTCCCCGGATCAACGATCTGTATGATCAAATTTCCGGATCCAAGGTGTTTTCTAAACTCGACTTGAGGTTGGGTTATCACCAAATCCGAGTCCGTGATGAGGACATTCCGAAGACTGCCTTCATTACTCGCTATGGTTCATACGAGAACACTGTCATGTCCTTTGGCTTAACCAATGCTCCAGCCACCTTCTCCAGATTGATGAATTATATTTTCATGGAGTACCTCGACCAGTTCATCGTGGTTTATCTGGATGATATATTGATATATTCCAAGAATGAAGAAGAACATGCTGAACATCTTCGTCTTATACTGGAGAAGATTCGAGAACACAAACTCTACGCTAAGTATTCTAAGTGTGAGTTCTGGCTTCCCGAAGTAACCTACCTAGGACATGTGATTTCCAAGGATGGCATTGCCGTCACCCCAGAACGTATCCAGGCTATTCTTGACTGGACTCCTCCCAAGACCGTCAAGCAAGTCCGCAGTTTCCTCGGGCTCGCTAGCTATTGCCGTCGTTTCGTCGAGAATTTCTCCAAGATTGCCAGGCCTCTGACTAATCTGCTTCACAAAGGCGTCAAGTTTGAGTGGACAGATAGATGTCAAGAAAGTTTCCAAGCACTCAAGGACAAGCTAACTTCTCCCCCGGTGCTCGCTCCCCCTGATACTCAGAAGGACTTCGTGATATATTGCGACGCGTCTCGTCAAGGATTAGGCTGTGTCCTAATGCAAGAGCGCAAAGTGATTGCTTATGGCTCTCGTAAGTTGCGTTCTCACGAAGACAAATATCCAACACATGACCTCGAATTGGCAGTAGTAATTTATGCATTGAAGCTGTGGCGACATTACCTCGTCGGTAATCGTTGCGAGGTCTACACCGACCACCAAAGTCTGAAGTACCTGTTTACTCAGCCAGACCTGAATCTTCGTCAACAACGATGGCTCGAGACAATAGCCGACTTCAACATGGATATTTCGTATACCCCGGGCAAGGCTAATGTGATGGCCGATGCCTTGAGCCGCAAAGCTTACTGTTCTGAACTTGAGGTTCAGGTGCAGCAACCACTTCTGTATGAAGAGTTTCGCAAGTTGAACCTCGAGATTGTTCCTCAAGGTTACGTCAATAACCTGGTTCTCGAGTCAAAACTCGACGCCCTCATCAAGAGTAGACAATCTCTGGCCCCTGACATTGTGAAGATCAAGAAGGAAATCGCAGAAGGTAAGCCCTCCTCTTTTACCATTGATGCTAATGATGGTGATACTGTGTACTTCAAGGGCCGCTTAGTAGTTCCTGTGAGCCCGACCATCATTAACTGTGGTCCGGATATCATGAAAGAAGCCCATAATTCTCCCTTGTCAATCCACCCTGGCAGTACCAAGATGTATAAAGACCTTCATCAACGGTACTGGTGGCCTTACATGAAGCAAGACATCGCCCGCTATGTTTCTCAATGTGACGTTTGCAGTCGCGTCAAAGCCGGACATCAGAAACCTGCTGGTTGGTTGCAACCACTCCCTCCTCCTGATTGGAAGTGGGACAAAGTCGAGATGGACTTCGTCACCGGTTTTCCTAAGTCACAGAAAGGTAACGATGCCATCTTTGTCGTCATCGACCGCTTTTCCAAGATTGCTCACTTCCTGCCGGTCAAGGAGACGATCACTGCTAGTCAGCTAGCAGCCTTGTATATCTCCCGAATTGTGTCACTCCATGGTATTCCGCTGGAGATTATTTCAGACCGTGGCAGCATTTTCACCTCACGATACTGGACGAGTTTCATGGAAGCCTTCGGGACTCGTCTGAATCTCAGCTCCGCTTATCAACCCCAGTCTCAAGGCCAAGTTGAACGAGTTAATCAAGTGCTGGAAGACATGCTTCGCGCTTGTGTCCTTTCTTTTGGCATGAAATGGGAGGATGCGCTCCCGTACGCGGAATTCTCGTACAACAATAGCTATCAGGCTAGCTTGAAGATGGCCCCCTTCGAAGTTCTATACAGACGTAAATGTCGAACCCCCCTGAATTGGTCAGGAACTGGGGAACGACCCTACTTCGGACCGGATCTTGTCCAACAAGCTGAAGATTAGGTTCGCATTGTGCAAGAAAATCTCAAGGCCGCACAGTCTCGTCAGAAGAGCAACTATGACCGCAAACACCGGGAAATGGAGTATCAACCTGGTGAATACGCTTACCTTCGTGTCACTCCCATGAGGGGCACTCATCGTTTCGGTATCAAGGGCAAGTTGGCTCCTCGCTACATTGGCCCGTTCCGTATCCTTTCCAGGAGTGGACCCGTGGCATACCGGTTGGAATTGCCGCCGAACCTCTCCCAAGTCCACGATGTCTTCCACGTGTCGCAACTCCGTCACTGCTTCAAGGACTCTATCCGCGAATTGGAGCATGACATGATCGAGCTGCAACAAGACTTGACTTATCGAGAACATCCGAGCCGCATTCTCGATCAGTCTAAACGCCGAACCCGCAACAAGACCGTCAAGTTCCTCAAAGTCCAGTGGTCGAATCATTCTGAAGATGAAGCCACTTGGGAACGCGAAGATCGTCTTCGTGATGAATACCCCGATCTTTTCCTCGCTACCACTTAAATTCTCGGGAAGAGAATTCTTGTAGTGGGGGAGATTTGTAACACCCTCACTGTCAGTGAACAGTAATCAGGGTTACTGTTCATCTCTACTTTTCAAAACTTTTAATTTGATCAGCTTGGAACAATTCAAATTCAATTTCCACTTTGATGTTCTTGGATGCATTGTGATCATGGACCTTGGTCAACTTGAATCAAAACAAGTCCAAGCTCAAAACAAATGCCTTTGATTGAAATCAAATCAAATTCTTAGTATGCCTTCGGTGCAATATTAAAAACAAGGTGACAAATAAACCTTGCCCAAAAATTATGGATCCGGTTTTATAAAATCACTAATAATCTCTGAACCATGTTGGTATGGTTGTGGTTATTTATTGTGCCATCAAATAAATCAAAAAATTATAAACAGTAGCCAGAAACCCCATAATATATTATAATAAAATATTAAATGACTTTTATTATTGCCCAATCTTTTTGTGGCAGTAATATATGGTGTAATAATAAATATGGGACACATCCCATATTTTACAAAAATGCCTAAGACTATAAAAAGAAATGCAAAAGAAATTAAACAGAGAGGAAAAGAAAAATAAAACACAACCTAATCTACCCCATGGGCGAGGCCCACCCTGGGCCCGCCCCCCTCTCTCTCTCCTCCCACCAACCCCCACCTGCTCCCTGTGACGCCCCCAAAATCAATCCGTGTACAGTAATCATACACGCAGGGTACACGGCTGAGATTAGGGTGCCACGGTGATAATATCACAGCACAATACTAAACACAAAAGGATAAAAAAATATGTTACAATAGAGGGGGTCACGCGGACCCGAATACATAAGTCATACAAGCCATAATATCTGAGTACAGACATAGTTAGTCAAGTTTTGCCTTAAGAAGGCTAGCACAAATCACATCAGAGATACAGATCGAAAAGGCGAGGCCTCCTGCGTGGGATCCACCGAACTACTCCTGGTCGACGGGGAACTCGACATCGTAGTAGGCGCCTCCGGGGTACTCCTGCTCCTGGGCTCCAACGTCGGCAGCAGCGGCCGATCAGGCAAAACAGTACAGGAAATAAAGAAGGTGAGTATCTAGTATACCCGCGAGTCTTACGTCCGCTACTAAGCATTATGCATTGTATCAACGGAAAGAAGAGGCTGTATGTAGTGGACTGAAAGACTGAAATCCAGAGCAAGGGTAAGAAACTAGGCCTAACGAAGACTAGCATCTTCCGACGATGTCTTGCAGCATGAGGTAAGAGTCAGCCAACAGTTTAAATAAATCATAAAGTAACAATGCAGCAGAAGTTGCTGCAGCATTGTATAATAATAAGTTGTAATAATTAGCAATGTCTCCGAGTTCACCTCCTCGACATCCCCGCGAGGAAGAGAACCCGGAACCATACAGTTTAATAATAATAGTTTCTAGTGGTAAGATCCAGCTTCAGCATAAAGCGTCCTGTTACCGTGGACACGGCTATTCGAATAGATTAATCTTCCCTGCAGGGGTGCACTTGTGTTACGCTACACGCACGGATCTCCAGGGTGGCGGGAACCTTGTTAGGGAACGCTCCACCGAGGCTATCCGACACTTCATAGCCCATCTTTCAAACTCAACAGAGAGGTCATCCGCCGGACTATAACCTATGTACGCGGGGCTTTGGACCCTAACCCCGACATACTCCTGCACGGTGCGAGGCTGGCCGGTGAAGTTAAAGCAAATCCAAATAAGACACCACCGCGAGAGCAAATAAGACAACACCACTTCCCGGCGCAGGCCGCGGTACTGCTGACGTCTGAAGAGTCCTCGGGCGACACTACGAAGAAGAGGAGCCCATAACTCATAATTCCCACGGGTAGGTAGTGCGTACATGGCATATAGACAACTCAGGTCATCCGCCGAACCATTTAGCATTTTAATTAACCTGCGTGACAACCGTTATCGTTGCCTCGACTTAACCGACCCGCGGACAACGACAGCAGCCAGGACCACCAGTACATCGGTGCCTGCCCCGTCGTCCCACCAAGTCACTGCGGTTACCAACAAGGTGAACCGTCTCCTTACCTTGTCTCGCGTGTGCTCCTGGAGGAGCTCGACTTTCGTGGGTTGGTAACTCTCGCGGCCAACGATCAGGGGCCAAGCACACCGGTACACTGGTCGTACCCTCCTTGTCGTCCCGTCGCAATACCACTCGCGGGCACCGTTGGGTCGCCCGACTTCTTACCTGAAGGACAACTGTTGTTCAGGACCCTAAGGCGGTAAGACAAAGTCAGCCTCGAGTGGAGTACAAGGATTAATCCATGATAGCTCACACTTGAGGTGAGTAGGCATAACCCAGATAGGGGCCTTTGGCGGTGTCTGCTTTGTACCGTACCTGTGCAGTTATAATATTTTTACCCGCGTTCACTCCCCTGAGTGACCACGGCCCTCTATCTAATCCTAGCCAACAATGCGCAGGGCTCACTGTTGAATATCATATATAAATATTTAAAGGCAGCATAGGATAAGGAAGGCACATCAAAGGGCAACAAAAATAGGCTATGCAATTGAATAGGATTGTAACGTAGCAGCAGCAGTAACAATGCCTAGTGCAAGAAATGTACGGAAAGGTAGGCAATATCTGGGGAAGAGAATGGCTCTGCTTGCCTGCAAGCTCGACGGTAGAAGTAGGGTCGTCGACGAAGTAGTCGTACATAGCAGCGGTGTAGTCGATGGCAGCAGCGGGGTCTACCGAAGATTAAGGGGGGGAAGAAAACAGTAAATACACAGCAAGCATATACAAACAGATGCATGACATGACAGATGAAATGTTAACGGTGTTCTAACGCAGTGCAATGAAATATGCTCGGAGCGGGAATTCATCTGGGGATGAACTACCGGCTCCGGGTGATTACCGGACAGGGTGTCCGGAGGGGGAGATATCATGCCGGAGGTGTCGTGGACATCCGACACATGTGTGGGTGGTGTATCCGGGTTAGTTGATCTATTCCGAACAACTTTCATGTTCGAAATAAATTCATCCGGGTACTTTAGCAGTACCGGACAATTTATCGGACAGACGGTCCGGAGGGGGACGGTTCGATGTTCGTTGTGTTAGAGGGGTGTGATAGACATACGGATAGCGTATTCGTATTCGTTATATTTTTCTGATCAATTTTCATGTATAAAGTTTTTGAATCTGAGTTACGGTTTAAAAGTTATTGAATTTCAAAGTATTAAATCATTTAAATGATTTTAATAATTTCTTTTATTATTTATTCAACATTATCCAGAACATTATCCAAAACAGTGCCTGACATGTGGGACCCACATGTCAGCCTCTGTTTATTTATAAGACATTTTATTAAATCAAAAATAGCCTCTGGGCCCACATGTAAGTCACTGGAATTTCTTATTAAATCTTTTAAATAACAAACTGACAGGTGGGGCCCAGGTGTAAGTGACCCAAGGGGGTTTTAATTTTCATGTTAAGCTAATAGTGGGATTAACCGGGAGGGGCCACTGGTCAGTGGGTCATTAAGCTCTAATGACACCATTGCCAGGTGGGACCTGCAGGTCAGCCCCACAGGACCTCGTCGGAGCGCTCGCCGGAGGCAGACGCCGGCGAGGTTGAACCTGCACTCGCTACAGGCTACGGGGAGGCACGTGTGGGGGCTTAAACTGACGAGGGGAGCAGCGCGAGTAGAACCGTGGTGGTGGCGGCGTCGGGGACTCGCCGGAACGGGGCCGACGACGAGGTTAGGCGACGGTTGGTCTCGGGCTGATGGCGACGACGTCGCATACGCGCACGGGTGTCTAGAAGCGCACGGAGCAAAGTGACGCGCGGGGGTGCCATTTGCACGAGCCAGGACGCCATTGTGAGCTCGCCGGCGGCAGCGAGTCCACGGGGAAGTGTTGGTGACGAACGGGGAGCTCACTAGGAGCACGACGGAGGTGGCAGCGGACTCGATGCGGGCTTGTTGTGGCCGGAATTCGTCGCGGATCCCGCCGGAGCCGAAGACGAAGGCGGTGAAGTAGCGCTCGATGTGGTGGACTCGGGCTCGATTCCTCGCGGTGGGTGAGGTAGTCGACGGCGATGCGGCTCCTGGACAACACGGCGAGGCGGCGTGAGCACGTTGGCCGCGCTTGGCCACGGCAATGGCGACGACGGCCCTCGGCTGCTTTTCCCCGAGGCGTGCGAGAAGAGGAGGAGGGGGAATGGAGGGGGAGGATGTCCAGGGGGTGGCTGGGGGCGCCCTTATCGCGTCGGCGTCGGGAGGGAGCAGGTGGAGGCGGGGCCAGCTCGCCAGCGTCGTCGGCGAGCTCGGCCGTACGGGAGCAGGTGGGGGGGTGGTTGGGGAAGAAGACAAGGGGTGGGGGTGGGCTGGGCTGAGGTGGGCCTCGCCCCAGGCGAGCTTTAATAATTTTCCTTTTCTTCTAATTTTCCATTCTGTTCTTTTCCTTTTGTATTGGTTTTAATTGCTTTAACATTTTTTTTAAATGTGTGACCTGGCCCATAATTAGGAGTGTAAATTTCCAGAGTGCCACAAAAAGTTTAGATTTAAAATAAAACCATTTACCATTTCTTTATAATATTCAATTGTCAAATGGGACTGTTTTGCTTGGTGTTTGAATTGTTTGAATTTTCCAGTGGCAAAATAAAATACTATAACCATATGGGCATGACCTAATGATTAATTGTGATTTTATAAAAGTGGTCCCATGATTTTTGGGCAAAGTTTAATTGCAACATAATTTTCATAGCAACCAAAAGGCATTTTTGAATATGATCAAAAGCAAAGTGGGTCATGGCATGGTTTGCATAGTGATTACCAACAGTGATTAGTCCACAGTAAAAGTGATTACTGTTACAGGCAACTGAGGGTGTTACACTCCCTCCCCAAGCCAATGCCGCGCGCGGCCGCGCCATGGCCATGCCGTCGCCCCCCCCCCCCTCTCCCACCTACTCCCCCCTTCCCCCTCGTGGAGGGATAAGGTCGAGGCCACCCCCACCCTCGCGCTCCCCTCTGCCACCCCCATTCCCCCTCCTCCTCTCGCCCTTTTCGCTGGAACGGAGCCGCGAGACGACCGCCGCCCACCACCGTGCACCATCGCGGCCGGTGGCCACCCCGAGCCGCGTCGGGTTGTCCGGAAGCTGCCCCACCGACGCCCGCGCCTCCCCAAGCCCACCCTCGTCGCCGGGAGCCCCCACAACCTCTGAATCGAGCCGCATCCTCCGCCGTACACATCGCCCCGCCATTGCTGTCGATCCACTGTCTCCGGAAGCTCCCTCAAGCCCATTGCCAACCTCAACGTGCTCCTGGTGAGCGGCACGATCTCCCCCCCCCCCCTCGTAGCGCGCTTGTTTCTGTCCCCGGGATAGCCGTCACCGTCGCGTCGTGCTCCGGCTGTCGCCGAGCCTTGCCCGCTGTGGCCACCCTGGCTGCGCCGCCGCACGCCCGCCCCTGTGCGCCTCCCCTGCTGCCGCCTGCTTGCTGCGCCCGCCGCCGCGCACACCCCCCTGTGCTTCCCCCCCTCTGCAGCCTCCCCCTCGCCGGCGAGGCCCTCTGTCGCGCCTGACTTGCCGCCGGGGGGGCACTGGTTAATTAACCAGGGGCTAACCCCCCCCCCTTAACAGAAAATAACTAAGCCCCTAACCCCAGCCCCCCTAATTACCTACTACTAATAAAACAAATAAAACCCCCGTTTGAGTATTACATGTGGGTCCAGTGGGCCTAGCTACTAAAGTAACCATTTAGATTAGATAAATTGTTAATATTATAGTTGTTCCTATGACATGTGGGGCCACATCTGGATAATCATTGTTTTTAGCTAATTTAAATAATGTATCAATGACAGTGGGCCCCCACTGGATAATTAGTATTAATAAAATTGTTTTATTGTAATAGAGGCTGACATGTGGAGCCCACATGTCAGCACTGTTCTGGATAATGTTGTTAAATAATAAAAGAAATTATTAAAAAGGATTTGAAATGATTTAAAACTTTAGTAAATCATATAAAATAAACCGTAAGTCGGATTAAAAAACTTTATACATGAAACTTGATCAGAAAAATATAACGAATACGAATACGCTATCCGTATGTCTATTACACCCCTCTAACACAACGAACATCGAACCGTCCCCCTCCGGACCGACTGTCCGATAAATTGTCCGGTACTGCTAAAGTACCCGGATGAATTTATTTCGAACACGAAAGTTGTTCGGAATAGATCAACTAACCCGGATACACCACCCACACATGTGTCGGATGTCCACGACCCCTCCGGCATGACATCTCCCCCTCCGGACACCGTGTCCGGTAATCACCCGGAGCTGGCAGTTTATCCCCGGATGAATTCCCGCTCCGAGCAGTTCATCTGTCATGACATGCATCTGTTTGTATATGCTTGATGTGTGTTTACTGTTTCTTCCCCCCTTAATCTCCGGTAGACCCCGCTACTGCTGTTGAATACACCGCTGCTGAGTACGATTACTTCGTCGACGACCCTACTACTACCGTCGAGCTTCCAGGAAAGCAGAGTCATTCTCTTCCCCAGATATCGCCTATCTTTCCGTACATTTCTTGCACTAGGCATTGTTACTGCTGCTGCTACGTTACAATCATATTCAATTGCATAGCCTGTTTTGTCGCCCCTTGATGTACCTCCTTTATCCTATGCTGCCTATTATTATTATTATTATTATTATGCATTATTCAACAGTCAGCCCTGCGCATTGTTAGCTAGGATTAGATAGAGGGTCGTAATCACTCAGGGGAGTGAACGCGGATAAAATATTATAACTGCACAGGTACGGTACAATGCAGACACCGCCTCAGGTCCCCTAGCCCGGCTTTGCCGAGCCACCATCAAGTGTGAGCTATCAAGGAGTAATACTTGTACTCCACTCGTTGCTGACTCTGTATAACCGCTCTAGGTACCTGAGCAACGGTTGTCCTTCAGGTGAGAAGTCGGGAGACCCAACGGTGCCCGCGAGAGGTATTGCGACGGGACGTCAGGGAGGGTACGACCAGTGTACCGGTGTGCTTGGCCCCTGATCGTTGGCCGCGAGAGTTACCAAACCATGAAAGTCGAGCTCCTCCAGGAGCACACGCGAGACAAGGTAAGGAGACGGTTCACCTTGTTGGTAACCGCAGTGACTTGGTGGGACGACAGGGCAGGCACCGATGTACTGGTGGTCCTGGCTGCTGTCGTTGTCCGCGGGTCAGTTAAGTCGAGGCAACGATAACGGTTGTCACGCAGGTTAATTAAAATGCTAAATGGTTCAGTGAATGTCTTGAGTTGGCTATATGCCATGTACGCACTACCTACCCGTGGGAATTACGAGTTATGGGCTCCTCTACTTCGTAGTGTCGTCCGAGGACTCTTCAGACGTCAGCCGTACCGCGGCCTGCGCCGGGAAGTGGTGTTGTCTTATTTGCTCGCGCGGTGGTGTATTATTTGGATTTGCTTTAACTTCACCGGCCAGCCACGCACCGTACAGGAGTACGTTCGGGTTGGGGTCCAAGGCCCGGCGTACTTAGGATTTAGACCGGCAGATGGCCTCTCTATTGAGTTTGAAAGATGGGCTATGAAGTGTCGGATAGCCTCGATGGAGCGTTCCCTAACAAGGTACCCGCCACCCTGGAGATCCGTGCGTGTAGCGTAACACAAGTGCACCTCTACAGGGAAGATTAATCTATTCGAATAGGCGTGTCCACGGTAACAGGACGCTTTATGCTGAAGCTGGATCTTACCACTACAAACTATTATTATTAAACTGTATGGTTCCGGGTTTTCTTCCTCGCGGGGATGTCGAGGAGGTGAACTCGGAGGCATTGTTAATCATTACAAGTTATTATTATACAATGCTGCAGCAACTTCTGCTGCATTGTTACTTTATGCTTTATATAAACTGTTGGCTGATTCTTACCTCATGCTGCAAGACATCGTCGGAAGATGCTAGTCTTCGTTAGGCCTAGCTTCTTACCCTTGCTCTGGATTTCTGTCTTTCAGTCCACTATATACAGCCTCTTCTTTCCGTTGATACAATGCATAATGCTTAGTAGCGGACGTAAGACTCGCGGGTATACTAGATACTCACCTGCTTTATTTCCTTTACTGTTTTGCCTGATCGGCCGCTGCAGTCGACGTTGGAGTCCAGGACCAGGAGATCCCCGATGCCGACCACCACAACATGAAGACCCCCGATGCTTTCTACGACGACGAGTTCCCCATTGACCAGGAGTAGTTTGGAGGTTCCCAGGCAGGAGGCCTCGCCTTTTCGATCGGTGTTGATTTTGTGCTAGCCTTCTTAAGGCAACCTTGTATTCTTGTGTCTGTACTCAGATACTTTTGCTTCCGCTGACTTTGTGCTCTCGAGCTGTTGTATTCGAGCCCTCGTGGCCCCTGGCTTGTATTAAACAGCTTATATTATTTTATTTGTAGAGTTGTGTTGTGATATCTCACCGTGAGTCCCTGATCTCGATCGTGTACCTTGCGTGTATGATTACTGTACACGGTCTGATTTTGGGGGCGTCACAAGTTGGGGCTAGATCCGAGCCCTTGATCTTACAGATCAACGGCCAGAATCGCTTAGATGGCTAGGGTTTCGAGATCTAGGGATCTGGGAGGCAAAACTGGGCAAAGTGGAGGGGGGTGGCTGCAAATTTTGGACTAGGGAAACCCTAGAAAAGGGGTGGGAGTGTGGTGGTCTTTATATAGCCCAGGTGGCTGGCAGTTTGCAAAAACATCCCCGGTTTTTCTCTCTCGCGCGCGGTGCTCACGTTTCTGACCGCCGGGGGTCCGCAGGACCTCCGATTCAGGTAAAACTTCGAACTGCGCGATTAACGCGTCGAGCCGGCGGCGTTCACCTCGCGCTGGAACCGTTCCGAGATCACTTTCCGGCCCTCTATAAAAATTAAACGGGGTTTTTCGTTCCGTTGGCTGCGGCAAGTCTCGTGCGGTTTTCGCGACGGTGATCGGGTGAAACCCGGTGTCGCAAGGTCGAGTGTAAGGGTGGCAAGGGTCGGTCTCCGTCCGATACGAGATAAGGGGGGGGGGATAATCGCCGATCGATAAATCGGGGATGCAAACACCGCAAACAAATCAGACAATCAAACAATTCACACCGAAAACAAAATTTTTAATTTTTGTGAAAACTCGGTTGTTACAGGAAAACTAAGCCAGAGCCCATAGTAGCATGTGGCTGTACTGGAAGCTACTTCTTACTGTAACTTGGAAGATCTCGGTCTCCTGGGCGGCGGTCCCCACCAAAACATGTGTGCATGTCCCCAGTCGGGCACAATCACTCAAGTGTGCAAGTCCTCCCTCGAGTGCAATCACTTAGTGTGCAAGACCCTAGTCAGGCGCAATCACTTGTAGACGTTTCCATCAATCCACTCCGCCCAGAGAGTAGAGTAAAAATAGTATAAGTTTTGTTTCCAAAAGATTTTCATAAAAACATTGCTTCAGGAGGAAGCAAGTTAAACATTGAAAACAAAGTTTGTTGTTGAACCCATCCCAACTATAAGCAGGGCTAAGCATATAGATATAGCATAAATCCTATGGATTTATCTAGTAATATACTTTGTGAAAACTTGAGTTAAACATGCATAGTGTTTAAAATATAGAAAACATGCATAATATGAAAGTATATGTCAAGGCATGATAAAATTGCAACATG
This sequence comes from Bromus sterilis, assembly GCA_950022295.1. Classification (NCBI taxonomy): domain Eukaryota; kingdom Viridiplantae; phylum Streptophyta; class Magnoliopsida; order Poales; family Poaceae; genus Bromus; species Bromus sterilis. The sequence continues at coordinate 218,237,067 of OX465600.1, forward strand.
CATGAGTCTCTTGAAGTTGATACTCTATTTTTGTATCGTCACTCCTTCACCTTACGATATATATCTAACGATAAAGGAAAATACTTCAACACACAACAAAATCCAAACGAAGATCGAAATAAAGATACAAACAAAATATACAAATTACATAAGTAGTAATATTGTTAAGATGGTAGCTAAGATATAGTCATGGGTTTGGATAGGATCAATATAGATTGAATGGAAGTATGGCATGGATTTTATCCTATGGTTGGGACAAATTGGTACAAATGAAGATCGTGGTGTCACTATATGGAAAGATTGTGAGACAAGATCTTATAACCAAATTTTGTGAAGAAACTATTTAGAATGTTAACATATGGTTGGCTATGGAACTTGAAATTCATAAGAGTTTTAGGATCTTGGAATTTGTTCATGGCACAAGAATTACAAGATCGAATATCAAATAATACAATTTATGCGAGTTCACCACGTTAACATAATTTCGTTTAGGTAATATGAATTGGGATTATGGAGTTGGATGACATAAAGAATCTTATTAAAAGAATTTAATTAACATTTAACTTAATCCAAGTTTTGTTGATAGAATATGGTCAGGGGTGTTTCTAATGATCTTCTCAAGAAGATTGGCTCAACAATAAAAATTAAACTAATGATGGAATTGAATTTTGATAAAAGTAAGGAAACTATAGCGTTGAGCCAAAACATGAACCAAAATTAGTTAAAAAAATTCAGAAGGATTTCTAACAGAAGTATATGCTTCTAGGGACCAATTTTTGTATAAGAAATATTTTCATATGAATTACGGATTAATCTCCATAGTAAAAATACTCGAATTCATATTTAAATTATAATTAATTTCTGTATTTAAAAAAAGTGAAATATTTTAGTTCTATAATAAACTAGATGTTCCAAGGAATCCCGGGATATCAAATTTGTCGAATTTGGAGTTGTGGTCTATGAGATATGATTTTCTGAAGTTTCTGTGTTTTCCTAAAATAGAATTATGGGATTAAATAAGAGATTGCCACATGGCGGATTCTTATTAGCTGGTACCTCTTCACTTAAGTGATATGACCTTTGATCTAGATCTGGTGGCTGATAATGAAAGAGGATAAGGGCTCACCGGAGTTGGGTGGCTGGGTCGCCGGAGTTGGGCGGTGCTCTGGCTGGTGTTGTCGGTTTTTGATCACATTCGAAGATGTGATGCTGAACAGAGCGGATATGATCGTACAGAACCTGCTGGACAAGGTCTTGACAACGATGGCTTCCTGGACGAGCGGCTAAAGCCTTCCGAACTTCGCAAAAATTTGTTGGGGTTCATGTCAGTGGAGTTGTCGCACTCCGGCTGCGAAAGTGTACATAAAATCGTGTCCAACATGTGAGATGATGAAAATACGAAAGAATGGAAGAAGAGTTGGGCCAATAGGTTCACTATATGCGCCGTGATCTACGACGAACGGTGGTGGCAGCAGGAACTTCGGCGAGAAATTTACGGCATGCTAGAGGATCATACCGCTGTCTATGAGGGGGATTTGGAAGAGGAGGGAGTGGGCTATCTCCCGGACACATTTATAGGGTCGGGGTCGTTGATTCCGTGCTTCTCTTAGTGGAGGTTAATGGAGCGGTTCGAGTCCCAGATAATGGCCACCATGGCCGACTTCAAAGCGCACCGATGGAAGGAATCGATCGAGGAGGGGGGAGGCGCTGATGTGCGGGGAGTCGAAGGGGAGGGGTCGCTGGTTGGGGAGGAGGAGAGACGCGGGGGCTGTCGGGCTCCCATGCCGGCTCGTTTCCTCTGTACGCGTACATACACGCAGGAGGAAGGATTTTTTTTGAGCGGACGCAGGAGGTAGGAGACGGTGGGGTTGTTCCCCACGTTTTTTTGTGCGCCAAGTGGTTGGGCCAGTTGTGCGTGCAATAGAGAAAAAGAGAGAGAATGTGCCAGGCGAAATGGTTTTTTTTAGAATTTCTTTTATATATATAAAAATATATATTCTAGTAGCAAGAGAATTCTAGACTTAACATATCACATATTTCTCAAATAAATCCATAAAACTATTATAGGATAAATAATATATAGAGAGTCTAGAAAAAAAATATTTCCCTCTCCAAATAAATTTTAAGAAGATAGTTTTACCAAATAAAAATCACTTATGGCATTAGTAAATTCCCTAAATTATTTTTAGGGTTTTAAAAATACCAAAATGTTTTTTTTAAATCCAAGTGTTCAAATAAGAATTATTAAATACTCCCAATAATAATTTTGGAGAAGTCATATTATCTCCACTAATAAATTTATTTGATTTATTGGAAATATTTAAATAACCTTTAAATGACAACATCATACGAACTCCAAATTTGAAATAAATTTAAAGAGTAAATATGAACCCACAATAAATTTGAGAAAGTCATTTTATTCTCACTCTAAAATATTTAATTGTGGTTTCACCAAATTTCTAAAGAAACAAAGATGAAGAAAATCTTTCTTTGAATTTTCGAATAAACCTTACAACCAAGCTTTCCATTATTAGTTAAATGTTTATCTAAATTTTAATAACATGGTTTGCAAAGGTTTAAACAAAACTCAAAAGGTGTTAATATCCCCTGGAAAAAAGTAAATCAAACAATAATATTTATTAACATTCCAAAATTTAGAAAATTTTGGGACGTTACACATCAAGTATCCGACACATTTGGAGCACAACGAGAACTCGAAAAAATAGCAATGGTGGTAGACAGGAGCGTCTTTCCACTAGCCAACAGAAGTGAAATAAAGGAAATTACTCGCGACTTCAGCGTCGATAGTGACATCGTCACCTACCAAGTACACCTAACGGATCCAGAAAAGACGGTTCGAATCTACGCTCATCTACCAAAAGAAAAAGCAACAACTCTCCTGGCTTTCCTCCGCGAGGAGTGGAAAATCTTCGCCTGGTGCCCGGCCGACATGCCCGGAGTACCGCGAGAATTTGCAGAGCACGCACTGAAAATCTACCCAAACACCTAACCAGTAAATCAAGCACTGCGCAGATTCTCTGAGCCAAAACGCAAAACCATTAGAGAATAAGCCAATCGACAACTCAACGCGCAATTCATCCGGGAGACAAAGAAGGCCACTTGGGTCGCAAACCCAGTCTTAGTGTCCACGAAAGACACTGAACTACTGCGCATGCGCGTCTACTATGTACCCGTCAACAAGAACTGCCCAAAGGACCACTTTCCTCTCCCAAGGAATGACCAAATAATCGACTCCACCGCAGGATGTGACCTTCTGTCCTTCCTCGATGCCTACTAAGGATATAACCAGATCAGGATGAAGGAAGAAGACGAGGAGCATACCTCGTTCATCACCCCTTACAGCGTATTCTGCTATAGAACAATGCCCTTCGGGTTGAAAAATGCTGGAGCCACATAACAGCGGATGATGCAAGCATGTCTAAGGGACCAAATCGGCAGAAACGTCCAAGTCTACGTGGACGACATCGTCATCAAGACATATAATGCAGGCACACTACTTGGCGACCTCCGGGAGACCTTCGCATCACTCAACAGATACAGGATCAAGCTTAATCCGAAAAATGCGTGTTCGGCGTCCCAGCCGGAAAACTGCTCGGGTACATGGTCTCTGCCTGAGGAGTCGAAGCCAATCCAGAGAAGGTCCAAGCACTCGCCAGGATGCAAGAACCAATCAACATAAAAGGTGTGCAGCACTGGCCAGGATGCAAGAACCAATCAACATAAAAGGTGTGCAACAGCTCACCGGGAGATTCGCAGCCTTGAGCAATTTCATCAGCAGACTAGGAGAAAGGACACTGCCATTTTACCAACTACTCAGGAAAGGAGGCAAGTTCGAATGGACCGAAGAAGCATGGAACGCATTCGCGGACTTAAAGAAGACCCTCTCTACTCCTCCCTTCCTGTCAGTACCCAAGGAACGAGAACCCATGTACCTCTACATAGCGGCACCGAGTAGCATAGTCAGCACCACACTCGTTGTCGAACGCATGGAAGAAGGCAAAATACAAGGCATCCAAAGGCCAATATACTACCTCAGTGAGGTTCTCATAAAATCTCAGCAGAGGTACCCACACTACCAGAAGCTCGTGTACGCCATCGTCATGACGTCACGAAAAGTAACACATTACTTAGAGGAGCACTCAATTACGGTAGTAAGCAGCGCACCACTCTCGGACATCCTCAACAACCCAGGAGCAACGGGTCGATTCACCGAGTGGAACATAGAACTCAGCCCTCGCGACCTGCAATTCACGCACCCAACGGCGATCAAAGCACAGGTTATCCCAGATTTCTTGGTCGAATGGATGGAGGTACAAACAACTGACCCTCCAGACCTCTCCAATTCATGTGTAACACCCTCAGTGTCATGTAACAGTGACCCTTTTGATAATATGAATTCCCTGAGATTAGCAAGTCACTAATCACCTTTCCATCATGCCCAAGTCATTTCAAACTTATTGAATAGCCAAAAGCAAAAGTGCAAAATAAAGTTCAACCAAAAATTATGCAAACAATTTTTAAAAATGCATAAAAGCTAGTAGGCCAAGATGATATGATCATGGATATTTAATGTGACCTTTAAGTATTTCAAACAAATCAAAGCAGCAGCCAAAGGTCCCCTTTAATCAGTTGCAATTCAAAAACAAATACTAAATGATTTTTAATAATTCCAAAACTTTTTGTGGCATCTCTCTAAAGTGCAACACAGATATGTGAACAAGTGGCATCTTGAACAAAAATCATTAGGTGGCCAAACAAAATAAAATAGTAGCTAAAAGAGCCCTAATTAATCCTTTACAATTTATATAATACTCAAGTGAATTTATTTAGCAACCATACTTTTTATATCAGTGTAATAAATGGTTACAACAATATTGGAACAAGAACCATATTTAACAAAAATCATTTGATGGTAAACAAATAAAATAGAAGTATATGAAATTAGCAAAAACAAAAAAAAATGGGAAAACCCTAAGTTATGCCTAGGGCAACCCCAGCCTAGCCGGCCCAACCCACCCTCTCTCTCTCCCCCGTTGTCTTCTACCTCATGCTATGGGAGCCGACCGAGCCAGCCGTCCCCGACGCACCCGCTCGCCTCGCGCCGCTATAGTGCCGGCGAGGAGAGGATAAGGGCGACCCCAGTGCCCCTTGGACGAGCCCAGATCTTTTCCCTCCCATCTCCCTCGCTCTCTCTCCTTTCCCCCCGTGAAGAACTGCCGATGCCCGCCGCCGTGGGCGCGCATATGCGAGATCGCGCGGCCACTGCGCCCCCAACCACCGACGTCGTGTCCTTCCGCCTACTCTTCGTTGTCTTCGTCGCCCTGGAAAAGAAGGCGACCCGGGAGCCACCACAACCCGTGAATCGGGCCGATCCCCTCGCCACGCCGCCGCCTCGCCGGCGACGAATTCGTAGCCACCGGTGCACCTCCGGCATCCACGAGTCCTCCGCTACATTCACGGTGAGCCACCGCATCAAATGCACCATTTTCCCCCTCCGTTAGATCTCTCGCTCGCCGTGGCCGCCGAGCCCTTGCTCCGGTAGCCTCTGCGAACCGCTGCGCGCTGCCGACTGCTCGTGGGAGGACACCACCCCTGCACTCACGCCTCCCAGGCCGCGCACTCTCCACGCCCGCTGCAAGCCGCCCCCTCCCTTGTCGGGGATGCGCACCGCTGCATGCTGATGTGCCCCCTGTGTCGCCGTCGGCGTGCTCGTTGTGATAACCCACTGGCTGGTGGGCCAGTGGCTAAATTAAGCCACTAACACCCCCCCCACACACACACTGACACTGACACATGGGGCCATAACCCCCCCTAATTTCATGTTAAATAAATGAAAGGAAATACCCCCCCCCTCCATGTGAGACTTACCAGTGGGCCCAAGGCCAATAATTAAATTAAATAGTTGCTAATAAAATGTCCCTGTGAATTAAATGTGGGCCCAACCCATTTAAACAACCTTTAGATTAATTAAACTGTTAATTATAAACATGTGCCTATGAGCCCTCGGCCCCACTAGATATTTCAGATTAAATCAAATGTTTAAATAGAGTGAGTGTATGACATGTGGGCCCAGTGGTTATTTAAATTTAATAAAATGATTTATTAATACTATGAGACTAACATGTGGGTCCACCCTGTCAGTACCGTTGTGGATAAGGTTATGGATAATGTTGCTAATTAAATAATAAAATAAATTCTGAAATTCTTTTAAAATTGATTTAAACTTTGAAAATCAATATCTTTTAAACCGTAAATCAGATGGAAAAACTTTATACATAAAAATTGATCAAAAAATATAACGAATAAAGATACTCTACCCATACCCCCACAACACCCCTCTAACATACCGAACATGGAACCTTCCCCATCCGGTTGCACTGCCGATAATCACCCGGAGCTGGCAGTTCATCCCCGGATGAATTCCCGTTCCGAGCATAACCCTTTGCACTGCGTTAGAACACCGTTACCTTTGCATCTTTCATGTCATGCATCTGTTTGCTTATGATTTCTTTGTATTTACTGTTTCTTCCCCCCTTTATTCTCCGGTAGACCCCGTTGCTGCCGCCGACTACACCGCTGCTGAGTAGGACTACTGCGGCGACGACCCTACCCCTACCGTCGAGCTTCCTGGCAAGAAGAGCCATTCTCTTCCCCAAATATCTCCTATATTTTCCGTGCATTTCTTGCACTATGCATTTTCGCTGCTGCTGCTACATTACAATCCTATTCTATTGCATAGCCTATTTTTGTCGCCCCTTGATGTACCTTCCTTTATCCTATGCTGCCTATTATAATATATATGTTATTCACCAGTGAGCCCTGCACATTTTTAGTCAATTAGGATTAGATAGCGGCCCGTGTGCACTCTGGGGGTGAACGCAGATACAATAATTATAACTGCACAGGTACGGTACAATGCAGACACCGCCTAAGGCCCCTACCTCGGCTCTGCCGAGCCACATCAAGTGTGAGCTATCGAGGACTAATCCTCGTACTCCACTCATTGCTGACTCTGTATAGCCGTCCTAGGGTCCTGAACACGATTGTCCTTAAAGGTAAGAAATCGGGTGACCCAACGGTGCCCGTGAGTGGTATTGCGACGGGACGACAAGGAGGGTACGACTGGTGTACAGGTGTGCTTGGACCCTGATCGTTGGCCGCGAGAGTTACCAAACCACGAAAGTCGAGCTCCTCGAGGATCACACACGAGATAAGGTAAGGAGTCGGTTCTCCTTGTTGGTAATCGCATGCTTTGAAGGGATGATAGGGCAGGCACCGATGTACTGGTGGTCCTGGCTGCTGTTCATTGTCTGTTGTGTTAATTAGTCGGGCAACGATAACGGTTGTCCGCGAGATAATAAAAATGACTAAGGGTTCGGTGGATGACTTGAGTGGCTTTATGCTTATACGCGCTGCCTACACGTGGGGCAAGGAGTTATGGGCTCCCCTGCTTCGTAGTCTCGTTCGAAGACTCTTCAGACATCATCAGTGTCGCGGGCTGATTGGCGGGAAGTGGTGTTGTCTTCTTTGCTCGAGCAGTATGATTTGTATTTGTTGTTGCTTCACCGACCTGGTTGGGGTCCAAGGCCCGGCATACTTAGGATTTAGACCGGCGGATGGCCTCTCTATTGAGTTTGAAGGATGGGCTACTTAGTTTTGGATAGCCTCGGTGGGGCATTCCCTAACAAGGTGTACGCCACCCTGGAGATCCGTGCGTTGTAGTGTAACATAAGTGCACTCTTGCACGGAAGATTAATCTATTCGAATAGCCGTGACCACGCTAACAGAATGCTTTATGCTGAAGCCAGATCCTACTACTACAAACTACTATACTACTAAACTGTCGGTTCCGGGTTTTCTTCCTCACAGGGAAGTCGAGGAAGGATTCTCGGAGGCATTGATAATTGTTAATTATTACAACTTACTATTATACAATGCTGCAGCAACTTCTGCTGCATTGTTACTTTATGCTTTATATAAACTGTTGGCTATTCTCTTCTCATACTGCAAGAACCGTCGGAAGATGCTAGTCTTCGATAGGCCTAGCTTCTCTTCCTTATTCTAGATTTCTGACTTTCAGTCCACTATATACAGCCTCCCCTTTCCATTTGACACCAATGCATAAATGCTTAGTAGAGGACGTAAGACTCGAGGGTATGCTAGATACTCACCTTTTCTTTATTTCCCCCTTTATTTTATATACCCGACCGGTTGCTGCCATCAGACGACGGAGCCCAGGAGAAGGAGTACCCCGGAGGCGCCTACTACAACGCCGAGTTCCCCGTCGACCATGAGTAGTTCGGTGGATCCCACGCTGGAGGCCTCGCCTTTTCGATCTATATCTCTTATGTTATTTGTGCTAGCCTTATTGAGGCAAAACTTGACTAACTATGTTTGTACTCAGATATTATGATTGTATAACTTCTGTATTCGGATCCTCGTGATCCCTGGTTTGTAACTTATAGATTTATCTTATTTGTGTCTAGTGTTGTGCTGTGATATTCTCACCGTGGCACCCTGGTTTTGGTCGTGTACCCTACGTGTATGATTACTGTACACGGCTTGATTTTGGGGGCGTCACATCATGGAAGATGTTCTTTGACGGATCGAAAAGGCACCAAGGAGCTGGAGCGGGTGTCGTATTAATCTCACCCAAAGGAGACAAGCTCAGATACGTGCTCCGGATCAACTTCAAAAATACATCAAACAAAAAAGTGGAATATGAGGCACTCGTCCATGGCATGCGCTTTACAAAAACCTATGGCGCCACTCGCCTCGTAATCTACTGCGACTCCAACCTCGTCATCCATCAAGCGATGAGAGACTGCAGAGCAATCGCATATAACATGTCGGCATACCAGAAGATCTATAACACTCTAGAAGGAGAGTTCGAAGGGTGCAAGCTCAACTACGTCACCAGGGAAAATAACACAGAAGCAGACGAGCTCGCAAACATTGGATCAACCCTAGGGCCAATACCGTCGGGCGTTTTCCTCGAAAGTATCAGCCAGAGATCAATCAAAAATCAAAGCACTCGCGCCAGTAGTGGTAGAATAAGCAAACAATGAAAGCGCACCAGCATAGGTAGCAGCAGCGAACCCAGTCGCTAACGAAGAAGGCAACAACGCAAATGAGGAGGAAGAGCCGGCGATCCCCGAGGGACCGGCCTGGACAAGACCCTTCCTCAGATATCTGATACACGACACCCTACCACAAGACGTCACGGAAGCTCGGCGCATTAGCTGACGATCCAAGGCGTTCACCATAATCAATGGACAGCTCTACAAGCGCAGCATTTCCCAAGTACTCCAAAAGTGCATCGAGGAAGAAGACGCAAGGCACTACTACTCGAGATCCACGAAGGAGTTTGTGGACACTACGCGAGCAACCGAGCTCTAGTGGCCAAAGTTTCCGAGCAGGCTTCTACTGGCCAACTGCGATGCGAAACGCAGAAGACATCATGCGGCGCTGCATCGCTTGTCAAAAATTTGCCAGCAGGCCCCATGCTCCAGAGTCAGAACTCAAAACTATACCACTATCCTGGCCCTTTGCAACATGGGGACTCGATATGGTTGGCCCACTCAAGAAATCTTTAAAAGGTGGTTGAACACATCTTCTAGTAGAAGTCGACAAGTTCACCAAGTAGATCGAAGCGGTGCCAATCACCAGCTCGACAACCCTCACAACAGTCAACTTCATCAAGTCAATCATCTTTCGGTTCGTCGTACCGCACAACATCATCACTAACAACGGCAAAAAATTCATAGCAGAAGAACTCCAAATTTTTGTTGCCAGGAACTGGGGATCAAGATCAACTACGCGTCAGTCCCGCACCCACAGTCCAATGGACAAGTCGAGAAAGCAAACGGGATAGTATGCAGCGGCATCAAAAAGTAGCTCCTCGCACCAATTGAGCAGGCCACATGTAATTGGATAGAAGAGCTGCCCGCCGTCCTCATGAGCCTGCGCACCACACCTAACGCCTCAACCCAATAAAAGCCCTTGTTCATGGTGTACAGAGTAGAGGCAGTACTCCCACATGACCTCAAATTCGGAGCCCCTAGCATCACGGGGTACGAAGAGCAAGAAGCAGAAGATGCACTCGCGGACGACAAATATGTCGCCGATGAAGCAAGAGACACAACCCTAGCACGGTCAGAACGATACCAAGAAAAACTACACACATATCAAAGCAGCCGACTCCGAACAAGACTTTTTAGCGAAGGGGACCTCGTCCTACAACTAACACAAGAGAAGGTCCACAAGCTCGCCCCGCAGTGGGAAGGACCCTACATAATATCCGAAGTAATAGAGGAGGGGCCTACAGACTAAAGAACCCAAAGTCCGACCAAGACATGGGAAACACGTGGAGCGTGGCAAACCTACGCCTCTTCTACCCATAAACTACCCACTGGCACTTTCGCCCCAGCACCTTGATGTCGGCAGCACCGCCGAGAGGCAACCCATGTATAAGACTAAAAGAAATAAAACATGTGTTGCCCAAATCACAATTATCTGGAACTCGGTGGCTCGAGCGCAGACCCGCCGTCTCCCCCGAGGCATTTTCACTCGCGCGACGACAACACTTTTTCACTCGGGGGCTTGAGCGCGGACTCACCTCTCCCCCGAGGCGTTTTTCGTTTACGCGATGACAATTCTTTGGCACTCGGGGGATCGAGTGCGGACTCACCCTCTCCCCCGAGGCGTTTTATCGCTCACGCAACGATAATACTCTGGCACTCGGGGGCTTGAGCGCGGACTCAACTCTCCCCCGAGGCGTTATTTGCTTACGCGACGACAATACTTTGGCACTCGAGGCTCGAGCGCGGACTCACCCTCTCCCTCGAGGTGTTTTTCTCTTATGCGACGACAATACTCCAGGCGCTTGGGGGCTCGAGCGCGTACTTGCCCTCTCCCCCGAGGAGTTTTTTCCGCCTACTTAACGACACTATTTCAACACTCGAGGGCTCAAGTATAAACCTTCCTTTCTCACTCAAGGAGCTTTTTGCCTCCCCCCCGGCGACCATACATCGGCAAAATTTACACAAAATGTTCGAAGTGAAGAGACTACACTGAAGATCCTCCTCTCCAAAAAACTTTCCTTACCCTCGAAGAATCAAAGGGATAGAGCACATCATAAAAATTAGGGACCTTTTTGGAAAGAAAAAGCGACAGAATCCCTAGAGAAGGGTAGTGTCGCCAAGGAAACATTGCAAAAGAAAGTTTTAAGTCTTCACCCGATTTCAAACAATCAACCAAAGCCTCGGCGGCTACTCCCACCGGGAGTGCGTGCACGCACCTGACGAGTCTTATAGTACAGATCAAACGACAGAATGGGGCCAGTCTAATGGAACAACTTTAGCCTATGCCCGACTCTACGAGTTGAACATAGCCTCGGGGGCTACTCCCATCGGGAGCGTTTCCGCGCAGCCGATATTTTCATAGGAACCTGTTAGGTCAAGCACGGTAAGACACTCTGTTATACATCCAAGGGATACAAGGTCAAGCACTCAAAGACATCTTCTGCTATACATAAAAAATAGTACAAGGCCAAGCATCACAAGAAAATATGACTTCTACATGCGTGCTCATGCTGAGATAATTGGCACTCGCACACATCTTGATGAGCATCATCATAGACAAAGGGAAATTTCTACCCTAAAACTATGTGGTGAAACTTGTCTCCTCCTTGAGATTGTCGGCCTTGATCTACCGACGCACTCGCTTGGTTGGCGGCTTCACATCTGAGTCCTCCTTAGAACTAGAAAAGCAAGCACCACCATTCGGTGAGTCGGCAGAAGAAGAATCCACCGGAGAACCGCCAGGAGAAGAAGGAAGAGAAGCTGAAGCACCCCTTGATTCTCCAGAACTATCACTACTTGAGCTCTCCCACTAAGGGTCCAGACGATTCCCGCCAGCATCAAAAGCACGGATGGTGAGAGTATCTCCACTGTCGAAACGGCAGAAAAAACTATCACCCTCGCGCAGATTCAGTTGACGAGAGAACGACCTCCAACCAAACCCCAAGAAAATCAAGAAAGAACTATCAACTTGAAGGTCTACCCACAAAGGGGATCAGGAGCACCCTTGAAGCCGAAGCCAAAGACCTCTCAAGTTCATCTCAGAAACAATCGGAGCATAGGAAAATGGAAGAGGAATCCGACTAGCAGTTCGGCTAAGAACGCAAAGTAGAAAATCATAGCACCAAACGCCCTCTTCCGCAGCAGCAATGGAAGGAACCATCTGAAAGAACAGTATATCGACTAGAGGGGGGGTGAATGGGAGATTTTTAAATTTTCCCGAGGAATTTCAATTTCCTCGGGATTGAGGCAATTCAAAATTGAGGAAACTCACAAAATGATGAAGCGCAGAAACATTACAGAATGTAAACATGAATGCAAGACATCATATTGTAGCAGAAATGAAGACTAACAGATGAACAGATATGCATAGCCGCGGAGCAACCCTAGGTGAAAGGACATAAATTCCCATGCACAGAATGAACATCGTGCCCACCCTTTGGACCGTTGCTAGATAGGTTCTAGCGACTCACCAAGTGACATGTGGCACGGTCGAAATTTTTTCTCTCTCTCTCTCTCTTTCTTCAGGAAAACTGCACGGGCAGTTTCCTGACTCCTCAAGCGAAGATAGATTACTCAGTGTCCTCAAGAACAACGTCTCAGACACCCGAGGAACTGAACCTCTAATGCAGGAGATTTCTCTAGGTTTCTTTAGGTTTTCTATTTGATCAATTCCTAAGAACTTCGGAAGTCATTTTCCTCAACCCCTGCAACAGTGCGGTGTTTTCCTATGACTCAAGAAATATAAAAAGCTTAACGAAGACTACGCTTCAACTTTTGCTTCAACTTGAGTTGCCTCAGGATTGCGCATGACTTCCTAAGGATCGACTGGATGCCTCAGGATCCAGATTCCTCAGGATTTCGCGCCTCAACATTCTTCAGGAAAAGCACCGGTTTCTTAAATGTTCTTCAACATTTTTGGGGGGTCGACAACGGTGGTTAATGTAACATCCAAAAAATTCCCAGATTTTGGAATGTTAATTAAGTAAATTATATAGTGTTTGTTTGCTTGATATGTTTGACTTTTATTGGGATCTGAAACTTTTGCATTTTAATTGAATAATAAAATGAGAGGAAATAAAAGGACTTTCCCTATTATACATTGTTAGTGTTTTGGTATTTATTGTTTAAAATAAATACAACAAAATAAAAGGAGAGAAGGTAATATGACTCCTTCGATATAAAAGAAAGTTGGAGATGTTTTAATAGCTTTTTGTTTTAATTGGAGTATTTAAATAATTTTCCTTTCTAATATAATAATAACTCGAGAGGAGATAAAATGACTTCTTGAGCAAAATAGATTGGAATTTATTAAAAGAATTTTCAAGTAGTTTTGGTTATTTTTAAAATATTTTATAACTAAATAAAGACATTGGAAAAATGTCATTTTATTTATTGATCTTTTGGATATTCTGTTCATGGCATAATTTTCTGGAGATTATTTGATGAATTTAGAAATTTAATTTGCATTTTTTGGATGTACGGTTGATTTTATAAAATTGTTTGAAGGTTGGATTTATTAAAAAAAACTGTAGCGCGCCGGCCTGTGTTATTTGTCGCTGCTGGACGATTGGAGCCCGACTCGGAAAAAAAAAGAAAAAAATGTTTTTATCCGAGTCGGGCTCCAATCGTCCAGTGGCACAATTCTTGTTTTTCTATGTTCTTCATCAAATAATCTCCAGAAAATTATTCCATGATTATAATATCCAAAAAGATCAATAAATAAAATAACATTTTTCAATGTCTTTATTTATTTATTAAATATTTTAAAAATCAACAAAACTACTCAAAAATTATTTTTTAATAAATTCCAATCTATTTTTCTAAAGAAGTCATTTTATTTCCTCTCAAGTTATTATTATATTGGAAAGGAAAATTATTTAAATAACTCCAATTAAAACAAAAAGCTATTAAAACATCTCTAACTTTCTTTTATATCGAAGGAGTCATATTTCCTTCTCTCCTTTTATTTTGTTGGATTTGTTTTAAATAATAAATAGCAAAACACTAACAATGAATAATAGGGAAAGTCATTTTATTCCCTCTCATTTTATTATTCAATTAAAATGCAAAAGTTTCCGATCCGAGTAAAATTCAAACATATCAAGCAAACAAACACTAATATAATTTACTTAATTAACATTCCAAAATTTGGGAAATTTTGGGATGTTACAGTTAACCTCATCTTCATAGACTGTTCTCCTGTGTACATTTGCAAACACATCAGTCCCTTAACCGTTTGTCATCAATACTCAAAAAACTCAAAGGGGGCACTAGATGCACTTACACCATCACAGTGCCACCGCGCTCCCATCGAGAAGAACGAGGAACACGGGCACCACGACCGTGGCGACCTCGACCTTGGCTAGCCAAGCCACGAGTCGGACCAGCAGAAGCTACACGACCGCGGAGCTTTGAAGCCATGTCAAGCAAGCAAGGGAGAAAGGGATGGAAGAAGAATGGATGTTGCACACCACAACAACAACATATATATAGTCCAAACTAGGGGAAAAAGAGGACCATTTCAAGATATACAAACGGTGCCACAATTAAATTAAGACTGGTGCATGCAACGCTACGAATTCCAAGACAAGACGCCCTTTCAAGCAACATTTAAAAAAGGCATCAAATCATGCACGTTCCCACATACGCCTCAAAAACCCAACAGGAAGCAATAGCGCAGGGTCACAACACAGCATCCAAGACGTCATTATGACTACAAAGAAGATGTGACGGTTCACAAGCTTGCTACCATCATCAAGCGCGTCATCAAACGCATCATTATGTCCCCTCCCATCATGGCAGCACAGATGGTCCGATTCGAGACAAGATACAGGCAAACTTATCACTGGAAAGATGCCCTAATTTTCGGATTTTTTATTCCTTCAAATTCCGATTACATCAAAATCTTACTCCCATCGGGAGCGCCCTGTCATTGCTGAAACAGAGCACAAATAGCACGGACCAAGCCTCGAGGGTGTGAGTGGTCACTCCCCTCCAAACAAGAGCAAATGCATCTACAAAGTTCGGGTGCTCCCTCACCCAGATAATGAAGTGCTCGAGTGGCTACTCGCACTAACAATCAAGACTTGAAAGACATACAGAAGGACAATGCACCCGAGCACTCGAGCGCTCCGCGAGTGCTTATGCTATTAGTCCACTCGACGACTCTCCGAGTGGGTGCATCTCTTACTATTTCCTCACCTGAGTTTGCAAACGCTCTGTGAGTGACTGTTATTAGTCCACGCGATCGTTATCCGAGTGGGTGCATTCTATTTTGGCACTACGCCCCTACAAATATTGCCTGGGCTGAGGCACACTACACCCCAGATGTCGCGCAAGCTCACGCGTAAGTAGGTAAGACACCGCTGCATAGACGGCCGAGCCGGGACTTGCCATAGCGCGACTTCACTACCGACGGTTCCATGTGCGATGCATGAAGAAAGTTGAGCCAATAATGGACGCGTTAAGGCTGTATTTGTTGAGACCGACGACATTGATCTTGTAAGCCCTGTAGCGGTATGGACCTTTCTTGACACCGGTTGTATCCAAGTTCGTGTCGAGGGACACGGTCTTGATTGGGATACTGAGGTATTTGCCGCTAGAGAAATTCACCAAGGCTCGACCAGTGGAGTATCTTGGGCCCTTTCATCTTAGCATCCCTCGAAAAAACTATCTCTTATGGCTAACAGTCGACGACTCGCAACAAAGCGACACACACAACTACAGCGGATTACAGGCTGGAGTCCCTGCGTGACTCTTCGACTCCCTAGGCACTCAGGGGCTACTGAAGAGGGGATGTCCCCAGGAATCTTGTGGATGAGGGTACCTGGTGCGTGTGAAGACAGAAGGCCTACTTGAAGCTTCGACCATCCCACGACTGGCCCACTCGAAGCACCGACGTAGGAGTCCTTGACGTTATGGAAACTGCGACTTGGCGTCCAAGACTAAAGATAGATTAAGCAACTGCTTCTATAAACCTAGATGGACTCCTTGCGACCCAGCCTAGTATATAAAGGCTGGGAGAGGAACCGGGCATCCAATCTCATAGCAACACCTCTGGTCCCGAGCGATCTCGCCTCAATCGCCACTGTAATCGCCTCCATCATAATACAAAAGAGAAGGAAGTAGGGGTTTCACCAATCGAGGGACCTGAACCTAGGTAAATCCCTGTCCCCTGTTAGACGACGAGTATCGCCAACCTGCCCCTCCTCTCTATGATCTAAACCCTGGGTACCTTACCATGGGATTTGCCGAGGCCGATCCTCGTCAATGCTACTTTCAGAATAGAGAGGTCACCTGGATGACTAGTGCCACCAATACACTGCCTCATTCTCTCAGTTTGCACGGGCTCTTGGCTTGCGTCCCTCTGGACACCGGATTCACGTGAACAACAAGGAAAAGGCTAAGGGAATCAATGATTGTCTGTGCTTTCTTCGGCCTGTCCTTGAGGGCGATGACTGCTTGAGGAATCCCAATGACATATCTATCTGGAGGCAACCATATCAGTTCCTTTATCAGTGTGTGCTCCATACTCTGTATCCCAAGTCTGGGGATAAGACACACTGCAGCACCTCCGCTATTTCTCTGATGTGGCTCATGCAGGCGCCCCCCACCAAGCGTCTTGATGTGGCTCATTACCTTTGGCATGAGATTCAGATGGCCAGCTTGCAGCTTCGCCGTCACTATCCTCATGCCCCATTTATTATGGTGTTCATTGAGTCGGTGGTTCCTACACCATTGGAGCTCAGGCCCACCCCATGTGGGTCATTCCTGAGCACATGTATTTCACTGCTCCTGCGGTTCAGATGACCAGGACTGTGCCCATTCACACCACTGCTGGAGGTGCTCTTCACCGTCAGACTGCTGATCAGGATCCTATGCGCCACATTGCGCAGTTTTTGGGCAAGGCCCACGCTGCTATGATGAGGGCCATCTCATTCAACTGCCAATCCAACCACACGGTGTTCTCCAGCTTGATTTGGTCCAAGAACTACTTGAAGGCCCGTATTCATGCAGCTGGTGACGCTAATGTCAGTGACGATGAGCGTCGTCCTGATGTCCCTCTTGTTGATCCTTGCTTCGATTTTCCCATGGGCCCGGAGTGGGCTGACTTCTTCCCCGGAGACCCTGGAGCGAGCGGAAGTAGGACTCACTAGTCAGTCTTCGTTGGTGTTGCCCCTTTTTGGTACTTGTTGCCAAAGGGGGAGAGCCATATGTATCTAGTTTTATTTATGGTGCTTAGGCGTCGATTATGAGTCTTGAGTTTGTTTGGTTTGTTAAGACCATTTTATGTGAACTTGGTGTGTGATCGTACTACTATGTTGGGTTGTTTATGTGAACCTTGTGACCTTTGGTGCTATGCATGGTATCGTTTTATGTGTCTTGGAAAAAATCTTATTGGCATTTGATTGTGTGGTCATATATGGTTATCTTGTGCTTGCAATTCAGATCTGACCTATAGTTAGAAATCTTGCCTCATAATCATGGTGATGGGATTACTCTCAATTTGTGCATCTTGCTTAAAGTCAAGGATCTTATATGCGCACATTGAGGGGGAGTTCATAATAAAGCTTGCTCCCACTAAAGCTAAAATGAGTATATCTTTGGGAGCTATATGTATGTTATCATCAACTACCAAAAATGGGGAGATTGAAAGTGCAATCATGCCCTTAATCTACATATAGGGGACTATTGATATTATCAATATCTCAAGATATGGAACCAACGAAGTAGAAACGTAAGCTTTTCCTGTTATTATTGAGTATAGGGCTCCCCACACTATTAAGAGAGGATCAGTGGGTTTGTGTTCAAGATTTGCTCAAATAACTTTAAAACAACACAACACTGATTAAATCTACAAAGTTAACTATGTCCTAACTTTCGGACGTCCGGCATGTTTCGGACGTCCGTCATGATTCGGATGTACGACACCCCACTCGCAGAGTTTATTTGGCAAGGTCAGTGGACCTGCACATATGGCCGGACTTCTGGCGTATTTTGGACGTTCGACACATCGGATGTCTGAAATCTTTCGGACGTCCGAAACTTTGCGTAACACATTATGCCTCACAGGTCAGTAGGCCTCCCAAATTGGACGGAAGTCCAACGGCCTTTGGACGTCCGACATGTCGAACGTTCGAACCCCGCCGTATGTCCGGTACCTGAGTCACTGGCTGCTACCTAGCATGCCCCACTGTGTTCATCAAAGAACATTTCGGACGCCCGACACATTTCGAACGTCCGACAATTGGAGTTCGGACGTGCGATATTTGAACAGCCAAGTGCTCCAACGGCCTCTTCTGCTTTTGGACTATAAATACCCCCTCACACCCACTTGTGAGGGTTGACCACTTCACTCCAATCACTCATAAGAACACAAGTGCTCCCTCTCACTCTCTCTTACACCAAATCTCAGATCCCAGAGAGATTCTTGAGAGTTCTTGTCGGATCTTTCACCCCGGCCCGTCACCATCTTTCAACCAAAGCAAATCGCGTTTTCAGCAAGTCTTGAGCATTCCCCATTGATCTTGTTACTCTTGGAGGTTGGATACCCCTCGGCGGGTAGGTGTTCTTAAGAGAGGAATCGACCATTGTGATTACCCCCGTTGAGTTTGTGAGGGTTTGGTGACCACCTTTAAGGTCAACCGGTAGTGAATGGGAATCACCTTCATTCTGATATCTCAAGGGGAATAGAGTGATCCTTCGTGGAGTTGGTGTGCCTTCATGGTTTCACCCACTCTCTCCAAATGGTGAGTAGCTTCCCTCCAAGGAAGTGAACATCGGGATACATCATTGTCTTCACGTCATTCGGTTATCCCTACTCTTTCCCCTTTTACTTGCACTACCTTATTTTTTATCCCTCACTAGCTTCATTATATTGTGCTTGTTGTTTACCTTATCTTATCTAGTTCATCCTTGCAATTTTTAGGCTCATCTTTATCTTCCACACCTTTGCCTAAAATATCTAAGAAGTGTTAAAATTTGTAATAGAACCTATTCAACCCCCGCCCTCTAGGTCTATCTCGATCCTTTCAATTGCTTTTGCCAAGTAGTAAATAGTAACTCCAAGAGGGAGAGTTATGCATGATTGTGGGTTAATGCCCTCCCCGATGTCTAGCTTGAGTGATAGAAACATGAGACTAGTTGATGTGCTGTAGCCACCAGGGAGAAAACAGTGGTGCTTGTAACTGCGGTTGCAAGGATTGCTTACCTTACGCATAGTGTGTTAAGGAAGTTGTCGGTTTCTTTGATCCTAAAGTTTGGCTGGGGTTTGAAACTTAATACCAGCGAGATGTTTTGGATAAATATCTCAAGGTGGATGATTAGTGAGTAGATGCTGATGAATAAACGGTCTGGTTGTCTTGGCGTACTGCCCATATGATTGAGCCTCTTACTTTCAAGAAGCATAATTAGCATTGCGGTGCGTTTATAATTCTGTCAATTGCCCAACTGTAATTTGTTCACCCAGCATAGTTGTTTATCTTCTTTTGGGAGAGATACATCACTAGTGAAAGTCATGGGACCCCGGTCTATATTTCCATCATAGTTTACACCTTTCACTTTTACTGCTTTCATTAAGTTTTTGTTGCAATCACCACTACTATTATTATTTCCCCCTTTGTGTTTGATCCTTTGTAAAAACAACAAGGCCAGAGAGATTGACAACCTCTATGAACTCATTGGGAGGAAAGTAATTTGCGTCTGTACTTAGGTACAGGTTAAGAGAGTAACTTCTCTCAAACGGCACCTTGCTGACTTCACCACCTTCTTATTTCTCTTGGAGTCCTACGGGAGACATAACCCTATCCTCTACAAGATAGGGGAGTTGCACACTATCTTTTACCTTTGTTTTTTAGTCTTGTTAGTTTACTTTCTAGTTTTTGCTCTTGTGTCTTATATCAAAATCACCAAAAATATTAGTTACTTTGCTCTTGCTTGCTGTTGTTACTATGGGTTCCACTGAAAACACTAAGTTGTGTGACTTCACTAGTCACAACAACAATGACTTTATCTGCATTCATATTGCTCACTCTGCTACTTCAGCACCTTCCAATGAAATTAAACTTGCTTTGTTAAATCTTGTTATGAAAGAACAATTTTCTGGTGCTGGAGATGATGCTGTTTTGCCCTTAAATAATTTTGTTGAGCTTTGTGATATGCAAAATACAAAGAAGTAGATGGTGATATTGTTAAACTTAAGCTTTTTCCCTTCTCTTTGAGAGGAAGAGCTAAGGAGTGGCTGCAATCCTTGCCTAGGAATAGTATAGATTCTTGGGATAAATTCAAGGATGTCTGTATTGGGAAGTACTACCCGCCAGCAAAAGTTATCCAGTTCAGAAATAACATTATGAATTTTAGGCAACTTTATAATGAACACGTTGCCCAAGCTTGGGAACGTATGAAAACTCTTGTTAAGAATTTCCCTACACATGGTTTGACTACTTGGATTGTTATCCAGACTTTCTATGTAGGCCTAAAGTTTACCTCGCGGAATCTATTGGACTCGGCCGTGGGAAGAACCTTTATGTCAACCACACTTGGTGCTGCCACGAAGCTATTGGACGAGATGATGAGAAACTATTCTCAATGTCACACCAAAATATCTCCAACATGCAGGAAGGTAAACTCTGTTGAGGAGATCTCCTCTTTAAATGAAAAAGGTTGACTTGATCATATCTTTACTTACTAAGCAAGCTCCTATTCATGCTCATGATGTTCCTTTGAATTCCTTGGTTGCTCAAAAACAAGTAGATGTCAATTTTATTTCTAGGAACAACTTCAACAATAATTCTTATAGGAGTAACTTTGGTAGCAACAATCCTAGACCGTTCCCTCTAATAACTCTTATGGGAACAACAACACTTATCCTAGAACCAAAAAATCCACTTATGAATTAGAGAGCATACTTGATGGCTTCTCTCCCTTCGTTGGTTACCCCAAGTGGAAGCTTAAGAAGTAGACAACAACAAGTTTACCTTGGTAAATATACCAAGGTTTATGTATCAAGTAGGACTCCAAGTTCTGCAAGTAGGTGGCAAGAAAACAACGGCGCCATGTACAACCTTGAGGTTGCTTACTTGACCTAGACCTGCACACAAAAGCAAATGACTTTGATCCCAACGAGTTCAGAGAGGTTGTCAATCTCTT
This sequence comes from Bromus sterilis, assembly GCA_950022295.1. Classification (NCBI taxonomy): domain Eukaryota; kingdom Viridiplantae; phylum Streptophyta; class Magnoliopsida; order Poales; family Poaceae; genus Bromus; species Bromus sterilis. Next base: position 218,258,318 of record OX465600.1, read on the forward strand.
TGGTCTTGTTGTTTACAAAGGATCAAAATACAAGCGAGAATAGTAGTGGTGATTGCAACGGAAAGTAAATAAAAGCAGTAAAGAGTTGAGGTGTAAACAATGGTGGAAATATGGACCGGCGTCCCATGATGTTCACTAGTGATGTCTCTCATCCAAAAGACGGTAAAACAACTATGATGGGTGAACAAATTACAACTAGGAAATTGAAAAAATTATAAACGCACCACAATGCTAATTATTCTACAAGAAAGTTAAGAGGCTCAGTCATATGGGCACTACGCCAAGACAAGTAGACCGTTATTCATCAACATCTACTCACTAATCATCCACCTTGAGATATATATCCAGAACATCTCGCTTGTATTAAGTTACGAGCCACACCCAAAGTGTAAACTCAAAGCAACAGGCAACTGCCTTAACAAACTATGCGTAAGGTAAACGAACCTTGCAATCGCAGTTACAAGCACCGTTGTTGTCTCCCTGGTGGCAACATCACATCCCCTAGTCTCATGTTTCTGTCACTCAAGCAAGACATCGGGGGGCATAAACCCACAATCATACATAACTCTCCCTCTTGGAGTTCCAATCTACTACTTGGCCAAAGCAATAAAAATCAACGGAGAACATGCAATAATTACTCAAGAACAAATATATAAGGAGAACCAAATATATAACTCATCACAATTTTAACATAATCTCATAATCCATCGGATCCCAGCAAACACAGCATAGTAACAGTAGAACTAATACATAGATGCCTTGATCATGTAGGGAAGCTCACAAGGGCTAAGAATTGAAGCACAAGATTGGAGAGAAGGCATCACATAGCTACTGGTCATGGACCCCTAGTCCAAGGGGGACTACGCACGTCACATCCGGGAAGAGATCATGGTGATGGATAAGCTCCCGGAGATCAATCCTCCCTCCGGCAGGGTGCCGGGGCAAGTTCTTTTGGCGATCCCGATCTCGGGATCGCGGCGGCGGCGGAACAGTGGTGAAAATCGCGATATGGAGTGCCTCCCGAGGGTTTACGGAATGGGGCTAAATATAGGCCAAAGGAGGGCACCATGGGAGGTCCCACCCCTTGGGGCGGGTCCCTGGAGAGGCCTCCCTGGTGGCCGTGCCACCTGGCCGCCCCGAGGTGGTAGCCCCCCTTCGGGCTTCTAGATCCTTCTTCTGTGCTGATTATATATATATATTTTATGGAATTTTCCAGAACTTTAAATATTGGTAAATACCTGCAATGCATGAACAACAGCAGACAGAAACTGGCACCGGGACACTGAGTTAGTAGGTTAGTACAAATATGTTGAAAAAAGTATGAAAGTGTAGCAAAACACATAGCAATATCACCCATATAAGCATGGAACAAGCATCAATTATAGATACGTTTAGGACGTATCAATGCTTAAGGATTTTATCACTTCTCAAAAAGCCTTCAACAAGAGTGTAGAAGAGAAATTAGACAAATTAGATAGTCTCTCTTTGAAGGTAGACAACATAGCTCATGATGTAGAGATGCTCGAAAGTAGGACTTCTCCCCTTGAGGAGAGCAAAAACACACCTATGAATGCTATCCAAGTGCAAAGTAATGAAAACATTAGAATGCTAGCCAAACTTAAGGATAGGTGGGCTAGAGAAAAAGAAGAGGAAGACAGAGTCAAGAGCCTTCCTACACACACCACACTTGATACTATACATGTTGTTGAGGATCTCAATACTTTTAGCACCCATCACATCCCTAGTCCACCTAATGGAAATATCAATGGTGATGCTAATACCTCAACTTTAGGACAATAAGGTCCTTTGAACTTAGAGACTAACAAAGAGAAAATGAGCTTAGATGACATCACTACCACTTTGATTAATGGTAGTGAACTTGATTTTGATAATTGTTGCCTTTCTGAAGTGATCAATTTTCTACAAAGAATGGCCAAAGACCCCCACACTAGTTCACTTAACATTGTGTTCACCGAGCATATAACTAATGCTCTTATCAAAGCAAGGGAGGAGAAGATCAAACTATAAGTTTATATTCCTAGAAAACTAGAAGATGGTTGGGATCCTATGGTCATGATTAAATTGAATAACTTTTCTTGCTTTGCTTTCTGTGATGTTGGAGCTAGTGCGTCCGTTTTACCCAAAAGAATGTATGATATGCTTGAATTCAAACCTTTTGATCCTTGTTCTTTTGGTGTTCGTCTTGGTGATTCTTCCATAAAGAAACCTTTAGGGAGGATTGATGATGTTCTTATAGTTGTGAATGATAATTATGTTCTCGTTGATTTTCTTGTCATGGACATTGAGTGTGATCCCTATGTCCAATTATTTTGGTACAACCATTTCTTCGCACCGTTGGTGATATCATTGACATGAAAGAAGGGACTATAAGATTCCAATTTCCCCTCAAGAAGGGCATGGAACATTTCGCTAGAAAGAGTAATAAGTAACCTTTTGAGTCCGTTGTACGGGCAAGCTATGCTTTTGATATTGATAAAACTTGATCTTGCTGATTCATGCCTAGCTAACATGGAATAAACGAAAGCGCTTATTGGGAGGCAACCCAAAATGTTTTTACTTTCAGTTTTAGTGGTCTTGATGATTGTTACTACTGTAGCGACATCATTGTATCTTTATTTTCAAGATTTCTGCCAAGTTTTAGCCTCCGACTGAAGGAAAAATCAAAAGTTGTGACATGTTGTCCAGAAAACAGATTTCGTCTGCTTGACGGAAAAAATCGCCTAAAATCACCAGATCATCTTTATGCTGTGAATTGTTTTGAAAGTATGCTCTATAGAATTGACTTTCTACGATCTGTTCTGAGTTTTTTGATTTGAGTTGCAGAAGTTCCCCTAAAAAAATTATTTACTATCTGCTGGACTATTTTTCCCAGATTCTGCCATGTTTTGCGTTTTCTCAGATTTGCAAATCTTAAGCTTAGTTTTTCATTGCAAAAACTTTTTGGAAATCTTGAGAAACAGTAGCTCTTCCTGAAAATCTTTATTTCCAGTAGAGGAAAATTATTTTATTATGGGCACTAACCCCTCTAATCAGCTTATATGAGTTTCGTAAGAAGGGAGTTTTCAAGTGTGCGAAGGAAGATGATGAAAGAAGATCCAGGAGTGTCAAAAGATCAAGCTTGTGGATGGACCCATGCACCCCAAGAAATATTCAAGGAGACGCAAGCGTCTAAGCTTGGGGATGCCCCCATGCATCCCCTTCTCCATCAACAATCATCAGCTCATCCTTCTCCACGCTATATTTTTATCAATTCATATGTTATGTGCTATGCTTGGAGTGTCTTGTATTTACTTTTCAGTTTTATTTGATTAGACTTAGTTTTGTTTTATGTTCATAAGAAGTTGGACCATAGCCTACATTCTTTGGGAGAGAAACACGCTCCACTTCCACCTAGAATTCTCATAGTTTGATGGTTATCCTTGTTGAGTGTTCTTTACCTTTTCTAGCTGCTATCATGCTTAGCTCTTGTTTTTTCATGCTTATCTTTTAAGAGCTTTAATTTATGTTGTTTCTCTTAGAACTCTATTGAGCTTTCATGCTTATCTTGTTTAGAGAGTTGGTCTGTTGCACTGTGTTTGTGTCTTGACTTGAGTAGGTAATTGAGGTTGCTATTTAAGTATAGTAGTAACTTGCAATAGTTTCGAGGTATTGATTTGAGTAATGTTTGTAATTCTGTGTGTCAAGAGCTCAAGCCTATTAGTGATAGGTGTCGTATTTTGGGCAATCCATGCTTATTTTCGAAAACTACAAAAAACAGTTGAGAACTCTAGCTACTAGATGGACCACTAACCTCTAGAAGGGTTGTAATATAGAGTACCCTCATGTACCATGGGTCGAGGATGCATAAGGATAACCAAACCCCCATACACTCCTCCTCGGGGTACTTGTATCTTTGTGAATCTCCTAATTAGATAGAGAGTTACCGATAATAAGTGGATGAGTTCCTTTGACTAATGTGAGTATTCGATTGTTGGCACTTCCACCATCCATATTTTGCTAGCCCTTCGGTACCGTGCATTTCCCATTCTCATCTTGAGAGTTCGTCCAAACTTCGTCAGTGCATCCAAACCCTTGGCATGATACGCTCTGTCATCATAAGCCTCATGATATCTTCCTCAAAACAGCCACCATACCTACCTATCAAGGCATTTCCATAGCCTTTCCGAGATACATTGCCATGCAACATCCATCTTATCATGACTTGATCTTTCATTGTCATACATGCTTTTTCTGGATCATAGAGCCGCATGCTAGCTGGGCCTTGCCCTTATAATTTCTACATGACGCGCTAATATCATTGTATATCCTGCTACACTGGCAGAGGCATACATTTGCATACATCATGATAGTTTTCAATTTTCTTTATGTTGAGCGCTTCTTATAAAGTGTGTGATCTTCTACATCCTTGTAAAATATAGAATGTTGCCCTTAAATTGAGGAAAAGATCCCAAAGATTACACAAATAAAAGATCCCAAAAGAGGAAAAATTAAAAGATCCCAAAGAGGACAAATGAGAGATAAATAGAAAGAGCCAAAGAGGCCACAAAAAAAAAGAAGGGGGCAACACTACTATTCCTTTTGAAAGATCCACACTCGTGCTCCAAATAGTATTTGTACTTCCTAGAGAGTTTCATATCATTCATGCATAACTTTGTGGGGATCCTTACACTATAGAACTTTGCTTGTATATTCCAATGACGAGCCTCCTCAAATGAGCTCTAGGTCTTCTTGAGCAAGCAAGTTGGATGCACCCGCACTAGTTCCATTGAAGAGCTTCCCATAGCTCATATGTGCATCCGTTGCAAGGCAATCCCTACTCCTCACATCATATCTATCATTTGGCTTTCTCTCGCCTATGATTGTCCTCATTGATGTGAGCATTTCACACCTTTTTGTCTTCCTTCCCCATCATTATTCTATTTTCCATCCTAAGTTCCAACATACCTTGCTCGCGCTCATTCATTGCATGAATGCTAAAAGTCGAAAGGGCGAGGATTGATACGTCCCAAACGTATCTATAATTTCTCCTTTCTCCATGCATGTTTTGGGTGATATTGCTATGCTTTTGATACACTTTCATACCCTTTTGATCATATTTGGACTAACCTATTAACTTAGTGCACCACAGTGCCAATTTATGTTTTCTGTTGTTTTTGTATTTCAGGTTTTCCCATTACTTAAAGTGCCAGAAAAATTACGGGGAAAATATATAAAAAATCAGCGACCCGGAAGATTCCAGACGCCCGAAGGGGGCCCAGAGGGGCCCCACCTAGAGTCTAGGCGGCCAGGGGGTGCGGCCTAGGGTGGGGCCGCACAGGGAGGCCGTCTGTACTCCCTGGTGGCCCCCTGTCTGCCCCCCTTCGCCTATATTTACTTCTCATCCCGAAAACCATGAGGACAGAACCCTTTTTCGCGATCTTGCCTCTGTTCCGCCGCTGCCGCGCTTCCAAGATAGGGAGCACCAGTAGACCTCTTCCCAGTACCCTTCCGGAGGGAGGATTGACCTCCGGGAGCTTCTCCACCACCATGGATGATTCCCGGATGATCCGTGAGTAGTCCACCTTGGACCATGGGTCCATGATCAGTAGCTATGTGATGTACTCTCCCCCTCTTTGTTCTTCATTGATTAGACCTTGTGAGCTTCCCTACATGATCAAGGCACATATGTGATTCCTTCTGTTGTTGCTATGTTGAGTTTGCTAGGATCTGATGGATTATGAGATTATGTTCAGATTGTGATGAGTAATATATTTGGTTCTTCTCCTTTTATATTTTTTTTCTTGAGTAATTCTTGCATGTTCTCCGTTGCTTTTTATTACTTTGGCCAAGTGATTGATAGTAACTCCGAGAGGGAGCGTTATGCATGATTGTGGGTTCATGCCCCCTGATGACTAGCTTAAGTGACAGAAGCATGAGTCTAGGGGATGTGTTGTTCCCACAAGGGGGAAAACAATGGTGCTTGTAACCGCGGTTGCAAGGATTGTTTACTTTACGCGAAGTTCTTTTAATGCAGCCATCTGTTGCTTTGGGTTTAAACTTTGGGTGGGGCTCGCAACTTAATACCAGTGAGATGTTCTGGATAGATATCTCAAGGTGGATGATTAGTGAGTAGATGTTGATGGATTTTGGTCTACTTATCTTGGCGTACTGCCCATGCTTTTGAGCCTCTTCCTTTATTTTGTAGCATAGTAAGCATTGTGGTGCGTTTTTTATCCTGACAATTGCCTAGCTATAATTTGTTCACCTCGCGTAGCTGTTTATCGTCTTTTGGGAGAGATAAATCACTAGTGAACTTCATGGGACCCCGGTCCATATATCCACCAATCTTTAAACTTTCAATTTAGTTCCTGTTTTATTTTCTAGTTGCAGTTATCATTACCATTATCTTTTGCGTTTGACCCTTTGTAAACGGCAAGGCCGGAGGGATTGAAAACCCCTCTCTACTCGCTGGGAGCAAAGGTATTTGTATTTGTGTGCAGGTCCAGGTAAAGTAAGCAACCTTGACTTGTGAACGGCGCCATTGTTCACTTTACCACCTACTTGTCGTCATTGGAGTCCTACTGCCGACATAACCCTATCCTCTACGTTAGGGGAAATTACCGCTACGCTACATCTCAACCTTCCACTTGGGGTAGCCAACGAGCTAATTGACAACAATCAAGGATCAGTTTGACTTGTGCCTGACTAGTGGACTGGGGACGAGTCACAATAAGATTCCAAAGGAGACCAAGTGTGAAGTTTTATTAGATTGAGTTCTCAATTAACTATCTAGTATTTTTATGCTCTAAACCCATCTCCCACTTCTTTCACGCAAACACTGATTGGAGACATTCGAGTTACGTACAACGAGAGCTCTTACACCTTTATGTTCTTACTTTGGTAGTTCCAATACTAAATATAGACTCTTGCTTGTTATTGACTTGACTCTAATTGCATATCTTTCTTGTTGTACTTTAAAGTTCAAATATTTGTTGGTAGAATGTCACCACAGAAATTATTTGTGTTATCATTTACCTGCTCGAGGACGAGCAGGAATTAAGCTTCGGGATGTTGATACGTCCCAAACGTATCTATAATTTCTGCTTGTTCCATGCTTATATTGGTGACTTTGCTATATGTTTTTCTACACTTTCATTCCTTTTCAACATATTTGGACTAACCTACTAACTTAGTGCCCTAGTGCCAGTTTATGTCTGTGGTTGTCCGTGCATTGCAGAAAAATGCCAATTATTAAATTGCTCAGGAAAATCGGGAAAATCATATTAAAAATCAGCAGTCCGGAAGACTCCAGAAGCCCGAAGGGGAGTCGGAGGGGTGCCCCCCACTCACCAGGCGGGCCCCTGACGCGACCTAGGGTGTGGCCGCACCATCTGACCGCCTGGTCATATGGGACCCCCTAGTTCCCCCTTCCGCCTATATTTAGCCCCCAATGAAAAAACCCTCGAAATGCCCTCCGTTACGCGATTTTTAGCATTGTTCCTCCGCCGAGCGATCCCGACATCAGGATCGCTAGAAGAACCTGTCACGGCACCCTGGCGGAGGGAGGATTGATCTCCGGAAGCTTCTCCACCACCATGAGCGCTTCTCGGATGTGCCCGTAGTAGTCCAAGCTTGGACTAGGGTCCATGATTAGTAGCTAGATGATGTCTTCTCTCCAATCTTTTGCTTCAATTCTTATACCTTGTGAGCTAACCTACATGATCAAGGCACTTCTGTATTAGTTGATGTGTTGCTATGCTGTGTTTGCTGGGATCCGATGGATTATGAGATTATGTTCCGATTGTGATGAGTAATATATTTGGTTTACCTTTTATGTTTTAGTTCTTGAGTATTCTTGCATGTTCTCCGTTGCTTTTTATTGCTTTGACCAAGTAGTAGATAGTAACTCCAAGAGCGAGCGTTATGCTTGATTGTGGGTTCATGCCCCCCGATGTCTAGCTTGAGTGACAGAAACATGAGACTAGGGATGTGCTATTGCCACGAGGGAGAAAACTGTGGTTCTTGTAACTGTGGTTTCAAGGATTGCTTACATTATGCATAGAGTGTTAATGCAGTTGTCTGTTGCTTTGAGGTTACAATTTGGTCGGGGTCCGCAACTTAATACCAGCGAGATGTTCTGGATAGATACCTAAAGGTGGATGATTAGTGAGTATATGTTGATGAATAAACAGTCTACTTGTTTTGGTGTAATTCCCATACAATTGAGCCTCTAGCTTTCTTGTAGCATAATTAGCATTGCGGTGCGTTTATAATTCTGTCAATTGCCCAGCTGTAATTTGTTCATCCAGCATAGTTATTTATCGTCTTTTGGGAGAGAAACATTACTAGTGAAAGTCATGGGACCCCGGTCCATATTTCCACCATAGTTTACACCTTTCACCTTTACTGCTTTTATTTCCTTTCCGTTGCAATCACCACTATTATTATTCCCCTTTTGTTTTGACCCTTTGTAAGCAACAAGACCGGAGAGATTGACAACCTCTCTGAACTCGTTGGGAGAAAATTTATTTGGCGCTGTGTGCAGGTCCAGGTTAAGCGAGTAATATCTTTTCAGATGGCATGTTGCTCACTTCACCACCTTCTTGTTGATCCTTGGAGTCCTACGTGAGAAAAACCTTGGTATCTTCATCGAGGGAAACACACCGTTGTCTACATCTCAACCTTCCACTTGGGGTAGCCAACAAGGAGCACTAACCAGTGACATCACCACCCCTATTCGTGCCCTCCGCTATTCTGAAGATATCATGATGTAGTAGCAGCAAGTTTTCCCTCGTTTAAGATACCAAGGTTATCAATATGGTAGGACTTCAGAGTCTTCAAGTAGGTGTTCTGTACAACGGCGACAAAAAACCTGAACTTGCACACAAGATCACAAACTCTTTCGTCCCCAACTAGCTGATGACCCTCAACTGTAGGGGGTCGTTTGTAGCGTTTTCGATAAATAAGAGTGTCGAACCCAACGAGGAGCAGAAGGTATTGGTAAGTGACTTTGGTAAAGAAATAGCTGCAGGAACTGAAAGATAGCTTTTTAGGGGTTTCCGGTATAAGCAACAAAAAGACAAAAGTGAGCAAAGTGAAAGGCACTGTGGAGTAACAAGTGGCCCAATCCTTTTGAGCAAAGGATAGGCCTAGCAACTGAACTTATAAAGGCTAAAGCGTTCTTGAGAACACACAGGAGAAATAGTCATGTGCTTTCGCCATATTCCGCATCGGTACTATGTGTTGTGTTGATAGGTGTTGAGTGGGTGGATCTTTGCTAGTACACCCTCTAGACTAAGATAAGTGCACTCTTATAATTAAACATCTTGCAAGCATCCACAAATACAACATAGTAATTAAGGCAAAAGCCTAACCATAGCAATACGCTCGATGATCCATTGTTCCCTTGTGCAAAAGCGTGCGAACTGGGTTCATGTTTCTGTCACTCCGGCAGCCCACCGTAAGCATTCTTTATACACAATGCATTCCCCTAGGTCCTTAATAAGGCGAAGTGTTGAGTGTTCGACTCACACAACACCACTAGGAAAATAACAACACAACTTAAATATCAAACAACACATATTACTTCAACATCATATGATTACTAACAACTAGACTTCTCCCATGTCCTCAAGAACTAAAGTAACTACTCATTAGACATAAAAGAGATCATGATCAGTGGGGATAAATGGATGATAAACAATCTGGACACAATGATATTTATCCAACAAAACTCAATAGCATTCATCACACGGTAGCAATCAACACCGGTAGAGTAGAGAGGATAGATAGTACGGGTTACAACACAAGTTGAACTTGTGAGGTGAGATGATATGAAGATGGAGATGGTGGTGATGTTGGGGATGATGTTGATGATGATCTCGATGATGCCCGTGACGATGGTGATGATGGTGGCGATGATCTCCCCTTCCGGGAGGTGTTCTCCTCGGCGGAATCTGCCCGCCGGAGATGTCTTTTCTCCTCTGTAGGTTTCCGCCACGGAGCGACAACGGAACTCGCGAAAATCCTCTCTTTTTAGGGTTTTCGGATGACGATTGATATATAGGACAAAGGGGGGAGTCGCAAGTGGCCCCAGGGGTCCAGCCGCCCTCCCCCGCGGCCAGGGTGTGGGCCGCGCCAGGTGGCCGCCTAGGCACCGTGTGGCCCCCCTTTGGCCCCTCTTTTGCGTGTCTTCTTCATCCTTCTGGAAAATACCCTCCGTCGATTTTCAGGTAATTTGGAGGTCTTCTCCTTCAGCAACTCAGCGTCAAGTTTTTACCACTGAATTCTGCGTCTGCTGCTTCGGCATCGGAAAGTTGCAAACTATGTAAAATAAGACAAAACAACATAAGAATAGCATCATAAAATTAAATATATCAATGAATAGGAAAGAATTACTATATAAAATAGTGATGTGTTTTGGACGTATCAACTCCCCCAAGCTTAGACCTCACTTGTCCCCAAGCGAATACTGAGCTCGGTAAACCTGTCCACAAGTTTAGAGAGTGAAGTGTCGATAAATAGAGTACGGACAAGAAGCATCATGATTCCTTCACCAAACTCAAGCATCCTCAACAGCTACCTCAACTCATAAGGTCCTTATGAGAAAGTAATAACAATTATAATCAAAAGTAGGACTGAGAAAACTCATCAAATTGTGGCAAACATATCCTTGGTCAAAGGACAATTAAAAACTTTTAATTTTTCTCTTTCTAATTATAACGAAACAATTTGAAGCTTTTGAAAGAACATGTTATTAGTCATGAAGTGAAAATTCTAACACAAAGGAAGATGATTGCTTAGCAAAAGCTTTCGCAAACAACTTACTTATCAAAAGATAATGTCAACAATGATGTAGCATGGAAAAACTTAATGCAACACTATATGGATGAATCCTCATCAACATCAAGTGTCTGTTCTCTTTGGGAAAGAAGGAAGTGGGAAAACTGACTCAACATAAAAGTAAAACAAAAGCCTTGTTATAGGCAAGTGATGGCTTCTCGCCCTTCGTTGGTTACCCCAAGTGGAAGGTTAAGATGTAGCGCAGCAGCAAGTTTCCCTCAGTGAAGATACCAAGGTTTGTCTCCAGTAGGACTCCAGAGATGATAAGTAGGTGTCAGCGGCGCAACTGACGTGGACCTGCACACAGACACAGATAACTTTGTTCCCAACGAAGTTCAGAGAGGTTGTCAATCTCTCCGGTCTTGTTGTTCACAAAGGGTAAAACACAAAGGATAATGATAGCAACTAAAAGTAAAAAGCAGGAAAGTAAATATAGCGTGGAAACAGTAATAAGGATATGGACCGGGATACGTGATGTTCTCTAGTGATGTCTCTCTCCTAAAAGACGATAAAACTGCTATGCGAGGTAAACAAATTACAGAAGGGCAATTGACAGGATTATGAACGCACCGCAATGCTAACTATGCTACAAAAGAAAGGAAGAGGCTCAAAAGAATGGGCAGTACGCCAAAATAAGTAGACCGTAATCCAACTGCATCTACTACTAATCATCCACCTTGAGATATCTATCCAGAACATCTCGCTGGTATTAAGTTGCGAGCCCCACCCAAAGTGTAAACCCAAAGGAACAGACAACTGCATTAAAAAGCACTTTGCGTAAAGTAAACAATCCTCGCAACCGCGGTTACAAGCACCATTGTTTTCTCCCTTGTGGCAACAGCACATCCCCTAGACTCATGTTTCTGTCACTCAAGCGTGTCATCGGGGGGCATGAACCCACAATCGAGCATAACGTTCCCTCTTGGAGTCACTACCTACTACTTGGCCAAAGCAATAAACAGCAACGGAGAACATGCAAGAATTACTTAGGAAAAAAATATAAGATATAAAAACCAAATATATTACTCTATCACAATCTGAACATAATCTCATAATCCATCAGATCCCATCAAATTCAGCATAGCAATAGCAGAAAGATTACAAAAGTGCCTCGATCATGTAGGGCAGCTCACGAGGTATAAACCATGAAGAACAAAGAGGGTAGGAGAACATCACATAGCTACTGATCACGGACCCATGGTCCAAGGAAAACTACTCACGAGACATCCAGGGAGCATCCATGGTGGAGAGGAGACTCCCGGAGGTCGGCCCTCTGTAATAGCCCAGATTTCACAAAAATAAAAAAAATGTTTTCGGTGTGAATTTTTATTGCATGTATTGTTTGCAGTGTTTGCTTCACCGAAATAATAATCGGTGAATATTTCTCCCCGTTATTCTCGTATCGGATGCGTGACCGACCCCTTTTCCACCACGGCACACGACTTTGCGACACCGGGGTTTCACCCGAGCACTGTCGCAACTTCCGGCACAAGACCAGCCATAACCAACAGTGCGGGAAAACCCCATTTATATTTAAATGGGTTATTTTATCGGGAGGTGCTTGACGTTCTATTTTGGTGTTAAACGATGCCGACGACGTCAGTTCGGTACTCTGAGGCGGTGTTTTAAATTTCGCGCTTGTCCGACTTCGTCGGGTAGGTGAACGTTCGGATGTGCCAGGCATAGTAGTCGATGCAACCCGAGGGGCGTATTAAAAAAATGTCGCGCGTGAGCTGTTACCCCCAAATACCCCTTTTATCTTCGGATTCTAGCCACCCGAAAAACCGGACCCGAAACGGGCCATTTCGTGGCCCGAAAACACCCCCAAACACCCACTTGCTATTTATAGCAGTGCTACCTACAAAATCTGGACAAACCCTAGCCTAGATCCTCTCTTTCTGTGCCTGCCCAACCCACCGCCGCCACATGCCGATCCACCACCAGCCAGATGCCTCCTGAGCCGCCAGATCGATCTGGATCGTTGGATCCAGATCCAACTGCCCGCATGGTGCCACGTCAGCGGATGCAAATCCTGGGGAAACCTCCTCCAGCCCGAGCTCCTCCCTGCCCGTACCGAGCCACCACGCCACCGCCTCTTGCTCCGGCCAGCGAGCCCGTCGCCGGCGAGCCGCCCCCTCCTGCCAGGTCGCCGCCCCCTCGTGCCTCCTTCCTCCTCTCCTCCCTATTTTCCCCTCACCCCTCTCCCTCTCGCAGCAGCAGGAACCGCCGCCATGCCCGTCCATGGAGCACCGAGCTCCGAAGCCGCGGCCAAGAGCCCTCGCCTAGGGCGCCGCCGGTGAGCTCCTGCGGCCAGATCTGGCGCCGCCGCGCTGAGGCGCCCCTCCCTAACCTTCGTCGCGCCCGTTCCCCTGCCTCCCCTCGCTGGCTGCCGGCCGGCGAGCGCCGCCGTTGCTCGGTCCATGTCGAGGACGAGCACGAACCAGGACGGTTCGTCCCATCCACCGCTGGCGTTCGCCAGCTGGGCCGGCATGCCCAGCGGGCCAGTGCCTCGCCGCCCTCCTGGTGGGCCTTGGCCCCATTGTGAGCACCTTTTTTTTATTTTTTTATTTAGTTGTTGCACTGTGTTTAGGCCCAACAGTACCTTTTCGGCCTGGTAGTGTTTTTTTCGCTTTCCTAGGCTTTTTAAACTGCAGACTGTATTAGTTTTTTGGCGTTGCCCGTAACTTTTTAACCGTAGCTCCGATCGCGACGCATAAAACATGAAACTTGCTTAGAATTGTGTCTAGTTTAATAATTTGTGCTCCTTTGCCATGTTTGACTTTGTTTACATGTTGTTTAACTGCTAATTACAATTGTCTGCCACTGAAACTGTAACTGCCATACCTTTTTATCCGTTGCTCGGATTAAAATGTTTCTTATGTAACTTGACTAGAATTGCATGTAGATTATGTTTATGCTGCTATTGCTTGCTAATAAAAATAATAAAATATTGTTTAGGGCAAAACAGTACCGAATGCAATAAATATCGTGGGGTCCGTAATAGTCGGCATGTATTGGTTTTACCCCCACTTAAAATGACTAGATTAGATAGTTTACTTTGTGCTTCACCTCTTGCCATGCTTGTGTGATATGCCATGCTTGTTTGAGTTGCCATGTTAACAACCGTTGGTTGATCACTTGCAGCTAAACAACTTGAACCTCTCTAAATATGCGGTACCGTCGTGTGTGATGAATACCTCACTTAACCTGCTAGTAACCGCTCTCGACGTTAGGTCTGTATCGCGCTGCTGTGCCTTGTGTTGTCTCTTTGATCTTGTATTGCTCCGTAGTAATAGTGGTGCACCGGTGATTGCTTTCCAGTGTTTCCTTCTTGTGTGCTACCGCGGGTACCCCTCGGAGACGATGCGAGGGTGCGATCAACTACACCTTTGGAACCCGACTTATCAACAGGCAAGGACTATACATTACTTATGATCCATTCTATTTCAACCAGCGGTTTGCATGCTAGTCTAGGTTAGGTTTGATGTTTGATCCTACCACTTGTTTACAGCCTCTTTCAAACCGATACAGCCATGTCCCCTCCCAGCAAACCTTGTACTGCTATGTTACTATTGCTCGTTGCTCAACCCCTGCTTAGTATGCATGCTTAGGATGCTACGATGTTACCCTGTTACTCCTTGGTTTGGGATATCACATTATTATATTTTTGTTGATGATATGATTATTATAAATGTTGACTATATTCGACGAAGGATGGAAGGTCTAGGCTATCCCGCCCCGACGCTTTGTTCCATTCGAGTCACCTAGGATCCGAGTTCCGGGTATTGGTTTTAAGACTGAGCGTGCCTAATCGCGTGTGGGATTTTATGGGGTCCCCTTTTCTTACCTACCTAGCTTCAAACATTTCTAGAGGTGGCCCAAGCTGATTTACCATTTGAAACCGTGTGCGTAACTGGTCTGCAGCCAGTGGTTTTAAAACAACTCGGGCCAGCGGAGACATAGTTCCTTTGTTGGTCCACACTAGTGAGCTAGGGAAGTCCCCTGTTATATAGGCGAGACTAACCCCGACCTTGGCCATACGGAAGAGTCCGATCCAAGAGCGTGGCCAGCTTTTGGATTGGGTGTCGACTCCCCGGGGGCCACCCGGATTTGTTCGTTGTTAGTTAGAGGGACCTGTCGTTTCGGATCTCTTGGAACTAAATCATAAAATGGTTTCCTATAATGGGTAGCAACTAAGAGAGATGGGCGAGCATGCGACGCCTCGTAATGGGCATTTGGTACACCCCTGCAGGGTTAAATCTTTTCGAGAAGCCGTGTCCACGGTTATGGACGACTTGAGACCTACTCCTTGTTCATAGACAACAACAACTGGGATAATCTTAATATAACTTGATCAACGTGTGTGTGCCTTGATTGCTTCTTCTTCGTCGGGATGCGAAGAGGAGGACAAGGATAGGATAGGTGTTATGATTGCGATAGTAGTTGATAGCAAGACTTGTTGGAGGCGATTCCTCATCGAATGCTTGGCTTCTTATCTTACTCTCTAGATCGTTAGCCACTTCATAAATGCTAGTGCGGCAGCAACCTCACCACTTACCCCATCCTTACCGTAAACTACTAGTTGTCCTAGAATGACGAGTGATGAAGTCCTTGCTGGGTCAGATGATCACTACAGTTGGATGCTGAGTACCTATGTACTCATGATACTACCTCCAAACTCTTTTCAGGGTTCTTGATCGACAACAGGTATGATGCTCGACGTTTCACGTGGAGACTCGACGACGACTAGTTAGGCGGATCCCGACGGAGGGCCTGGACCCGTCTGGTTATGGGATCGATGTTTTTCTCTTTGCCACTAGGCATTTGCTTGTAGTCTGTACTCAGACATATATCTTCCGCTGTTGTATTTTATTAAGGCAGTTGTATACCGATTGTATAAGATGTTGTATCCTTGTATCTGTAATGTTGTGATATCATGTTGGAAATCCGGGGCATATGACTTCGTCATATGTCGCGGTGGGACCGATATGTGCTTCGTCCCCGGATCTGGATGGAAAAATCTAGATCTGGAACAGTACCGCATATCGGGCCTTACAACTTGGTATCAGAGCCTTACCGACCGTAGGATCCCCTCTCTGGCCGAAGTCGAGTCTAGACAAAACTATTTTGTAGTTACTAAGTTAGTTATCGGAGAGTAGGATTCTTTTTACTCCTTACCCATGCTCTGGTCAGGACAAGTGCCGGAAGTGTTTTATTCTCGACTTATCCCCTTCAAACTCTAGGATCTCGAGTGTGTGGAGTATTGAAACCGTTACAATGCCTTGCTTGCAGCGTATTGTCTCGATTCCGATCTCAGGTTGGGAAAACCTGTAGTACCTTTAGTTCTTCCGACTCTGGGTAAACATCTGGGTCATCCATTTCCATCCATCCTTTTGCCCAGTGTTTTCACGACTTGCGTCGAAATGCACTGTCCTTTGATCCAGCTTTCATTGTCGTTCTCCCTCTTGACACTAACGATTTCGTTTTTCCGACGATGTTGTCTCTCTACGGAAATTTATCTCGACCGAAGTTCGACGTCGACGTGGAGCAGAGTCCCTTGTTGGTGGTGTTGAAGATCGTCGGCTCTTCTTTCCCTCTTCCCCCTCTTCCCCGGATCGTCCTGGATCTCGGGACGAGATCCCTTGTTGGTGGTGTTGTATTGTAACAGCCCAGATTTCACAAAAATTAAAAAAAATGTTTTCGGTGTGAATTATTTTATTGCATGTATTGTTTGCAGTGTTTGCTTCACCGAAATAATAATCGGTGAATATTTCTCCCCCTTATTCTCGTATCGGATGCGTGACCGAGCCCTTTTCCACCACGGCACACGACTTTGCGACACCGGGGTTTCACCCGAGCACTGTCGCAACTTCCGGCACAGGACCAGCCATAACCAACGGTGCGGGAAAACCCCATTTATATTTAAATGGGTTATTTTATCGGGAGGTGCTTGACGTTCTATTTTGGCGCTAAACATGCCGACGACGTCAGTTCAGTACTCTGAGGCGGTGTTTTAAATTTCGTGCGTGTCCGACTTCGTCGGGTAGGTGAACGTTCGGATGTGCCAGGCATAGTAGTCGATGCAACCCGAGGGGCATATTAAAAAAATGTCGCGCGTAAGCTGTTAGCTGGACCCCCAAATACCCCTTTTATCTTCGGATTCTAGCCACCCGAAAAACCGGACCCGAAACGGGCAATTTCGTGGCCCGAAAACACCCCCAAATACCCACTTGCTATTTATAGCAGTGCTACCTACCAAATCTGGACAAACCCTAGCCTAGCTCCTCTCTTTCTGTGCCCGCCCAACCCACCGCCGCCACATGCCGCTCCACCACCAGCCAGATGCCTCCTGAGCCGGCAGATAGATCTGGATCGTTGGATCCAGATCCAACACGTCAGCGGATGCAAATCCTGGGGAAACCTCCTCCAGCCCGAGCTCCTCCCTGCCCGTACCGAGCCACCACGCCGCCGCCTCTTGCTCCGGCCAGCGAGCCGCCCCCGCCTGCCAGGTCGCCGCGCCCTCGCGCCTCCTTCCTCCTCTCCTCCCCGTTTTCCCCTCACCCCTCTCCTTCTCGCAGCAGCAGGAACCGCCACCATGGCCGTCCATGGAGCACCGAGCTCTGAAGCCGCGGCCAAGAGCCCTCGCCTAGGGCGCCGCCGGCGAGCTCTTGCGGCCAGATCTGGCGCCACCGCGCTGAGGCGCCCCTCCCTAACCTTCGTCGCGCCCGTTCCCCTGCCTCCCCTCGCTGGCTGCCGGCCGGCGAGCGCCGCCGCTGCTCGGTCAATGTCCAGGACGAGCACGAACTAGGACGGTTCGTCCCAGCCACCGCTCGCGTTCGCCAGCTGGGCCGGCATGCCCAGCGGGCCAGTGCCTCGCCGCCCGCCTGGTGGGTCTTGGCCCCATTGTGAGCACCTTTTTTTATTTTTTTATTTAGTTGCTGCACTGTGTTTAGGCCCAACAATAGCTTTTCGGCCCGGTAGTGTTTTTTTTTGCTTTCCTAGGCTTTTTAAATTGCAGACTGTATTAGTTTTTTGGCGTTGCCCGTAACTTTTTAACCGTAGCTCCGATCGCGACGCGTAAAACATGAAACTTGCTTAGAATTGTGTCAAGTTTAATAATTTGTGCTCCTTTGCCATGTTTCACTTTGTTTACATGCTGTTTAACTGCTAATTACAATTTCCTGCCACTGAAACTGTAACTGCCATAACTTTTTATCCGTTGCTCGGATTAAAATGTTTCTTATATGTAACTTGACTACAATTGCATGTAGAATGTGTTTATGCTGCTATTGCTTGCTAATAAAAATAATAAAATATTGTTTAGGGCAAAACAGTACCGAATGCAATAAATATCGTGGGGTCCGTAATAGTCGGCATGTATTGGTTTTACCCCCACTTAAAATGACTAGATTAGATAGTTTACTTTGTGCTTCACCTCTTGCCATGCTTGTGTGATATTCCATGCTTGTTTGAGTTGCCATGTAAACAACCGTTGGTTGATCACTTGCAGCTAAACAACTTGAACCTCTCTAAATGTGCGGTACCGTCGTGTGTGATGAATACCTCACTTAACCTGCTAGTAACCGCTCTCGACGTTAGGTCTGTATCGCGCTGCTGTGCCTTGTGTTGTCTCTTTGATCTTGTATTGCTCCGTAGTAATAGTGGTGCACCGGTGATTGCTTTCCAGTGTTTCCTTCTTGTGTGCTACCGCGGGTACCCCTCGGAGACGATGCGAGGGTGCGATCAACTACACCTTCGGAACCCGACTTATCAACAGGCAAGGACTATACATTACTTATGATCCATTCTATTTCAACCAGCGGTTTGCATGCTAGTCTAGGTTAGGTTTGATGTTTGATCCTACCACTTGTTTACAGCCTCTTTCAAACCGATACAGCCATGTCCCCTCCCAGCAAACCTTGTACTGCTATGTTACTATTGCTCGTTGCTCATCCCCTGCTTAGTATGCATGCTTAGGATGCTACGATGTTACCCTGTTACTCCTTGGTTTGGGATATCACATTATTATATTTTTGTTGATGATATGATTATTATAAATGTTGACTATATTCGACGAAGGATGGAAGGTCTAGGCTATCCCGCCCCGACGCTTTGTTCCATTCGAGTCACCTAGGATCCGAGTTCCGGGTATTGGTTTTAAGACTGAGCGTGCCTAATCGCGTGTGGGATTTTATGGGGTCCCCTTTTCTTACCTACCTAGCTTCAAACATTTCTAGAGGTGGCCCAAGCTGATTTACCATTTGAAACCGTGTGCGTAACTGGTCTGCAGCCAGTGGTTTTAAAACAACTCGGGCCAGCGGAGACATAGTTCCTTTGTTGGTCCACACTAGTGAGCTAGGGAAGTCCCCTGTTATATAGGCGAGACTAACCCCGACCTTGGCCATACGGAAGAGTCCGATCCAAGAGCGTGGCCAGCTTTTGGATTGGGTGTCGACTCCCCGGGGGCCACCCGGATTTGTTCGTTGTTAGTTAGAGGGACCTGTCGTTTCGGATCTCTTGGAACTAAATCATAAAATGGTTTCCTATAATGGGTAGCAACTAAGAGAGATGGGCGAGCATGCGACGCCTCGTAATGGGCATTTGGTACACCCCTGCAGGGTTAAATCTTTTCGAGAAGCCGTGTCCACGGTTATGGACGACTTGAGACCTACTCCTTGTTCATAGACAACAACAACTGGGATAATCTTAATATAACTTGATCAACGTGTGTGTGCCTTGATTGCTTCTTCTTCGTCGGGATGCGAAGAGGAGGACAAGGATAGGATAGGTGTTATGATTGCGATAGTAGTTGATAGCAAGACTTGTTGGAGGCGATTCCTCATCGAATGCTTGGCTTCTTATCTTACTCTCTAGATCGTTAGCCACTTCATAAATGCTAGTGCGGCAGCAACCTCACCACTTACCCCATCCTTACCGTAAACTACTAGTTGTCCTAGAATGACGAGTGATGAAGTCCTTGCTGGGTCAGATGATCACTACAGTTGGATGCTGAGTACCTCTGTACTCATGATACTACCCCCAAACTCTTTTCAGGGTTCTTGATCGACAACAGGTATGATGCTCGACGTTTCACGTGGAGACTCGACGACGACTAGTTAGGCGGATCCCGGCGGAGGGCCTGGACCCGTGTGGTTATGGGATCGATGTTTTTCTCTTTGCCACTAGGCATTTTCTTGTAGTCTGTACTCAGACATATATCTTCCGCTGTTGTATTGTATTAAGGCAGTTGTATGCCGATTGTATGAGATGTTGTATCCTTGTATGTGTAATGTTGTGATATCATGTTGGAAATCCGGGGCATATGACTTCGTCATATGTCGCGGTGGGACCGATATGTGCTTCGTCCCCGGATCTGGATGGAAAAATCTAGATCTGGAACAGTACCGCATATCGGGCCTTACAACTTGGTATCAGAGCCTTACCGACCGTAGGATCCCCTCTCTGGCCGAAGTCGAGTCTAGACAAAACTATTTTGTAGTTACTAAGTTAGTTATCGGAGAGTAGGATTCTTTTTACTCCTTACCCATGCTCTGGTCAGGACAAGTGCCGGAAGTGTTTTATTCTCGACTTATCCCCTTCAAACTCTAGGATCTCGAGTGTGTGGAGTATTGAAACCGTTACAATGCCTTGCTTGCAGCGTATTGTCTCGATTCCGATCTCAGGTTGGGAAAACCTGTAGTACCTTTAGTTCTTCCGACTCTGGGTAAACATCTGGGTCATCCATTTCCATCCATCCTTTTGCCCAGTGTTTTCACGACTTGCGTCGAAATGCACTGTCCTTTGATCCAGCTTTCATTGTCGTTCTCCCTCTTGACACTAACGATTTCGTTTTTCCGACGATGTTGTCTCTCTACGGAAATTTATCTCGACCGAAGTTCGACGTCGACGTGGAGCAGAGTCCCTTGTTGGTGGTGTTGAAGATCGTCGGCTCTTCTTTCCCTCTTCCCCCTCTTCCCCGGATCGTCCTGGATCTCGGGACGAGATCCCTTGTTGGTGGTGTTGTATTGTAACAGCCCAGATTTCACAAAAATTAAAAAAAATGTTTTCGGTGTGAATTATTTTATTGCATGTATTGTTTGCAGTGTTTGCTTCACCGAAATAATAATCGGTGAATATTTCTCCCCCTTATTCTCGTATCGGATGCGTGACCGAGCCCTTTTCCACCACGGCACACGACTTTGCGACACCGGGGTTTCACCCGAGCACTGTCGCAACTTCCGGCACAGGACCAGCCATAACCAACGGTGCGGGAAAACCCCATTTATATTTAAATGGGTTATTTTATCGGGAGGTGCTTGACGTTCTATTTTGGCGCTAAACATGCCGACGACGTCAGTTCAGTACTCTGAGGCGGTGTTTTAAATTTCGTGCGTGTCCGACTTCGTCGGGTAGGTGAACGTTCGGATGTGCCAGGCATAGTAGTCGATGCAACCCGAGGGGCATATTAAAAAAATGTCGCGCGTAAGCTGTTAGCTGGACCCCCAAATACCCCTTTTATCTTCGGATTCTAGCCACCCGAAAAACCGGACCCGAAACGGGCAATTTCGTGGCCCGAAAACACCCCCAAATACCCACTTGCTATTTATAGCAATGCTACCTACCAAATCTGGACAAACCCTAGCCTAGCTCCTCTCTTTCTGTGCCCGCCCAACCCACCGCCGCCACATGCCGCTCCACCACCAGCCAGATGCCTCCTGAGCCGGCAGATAGATCTGGATCGTTGGATCCAGATCCAACACGTCAGCGGATGCAAATCCTGGGGAAACCTCCTCCAGCCCGAGCTCCTCCCTGCCCGTACCGAGCCACCACGCCGCCGCCTCTTGCTCCGGCCAGCGAGCCGCCCCCGCCTGCCAGGTCGCCGCGCCCTCGCGCCTCCTTCCTCCTCTCCTCCCCGTTTTCCCCTCACCCCTCTCCTTCTCGCAGCAGCAGGAACCGCCACCATGGCCGTCCATGGAGCACCGAGCTCTGAAGCCGCGGCCAAGAGCCCTCGCCTAGGGCGCCGCCGGCGAGCTCTTGCGGCCAGATCTGGCGCCACCGCGCTGAGGCGCCCCTCCCTAACCTTCGTCGCGCCCGTTCCCCTGCCTCCCCTCGCTGGCTGCCGGCCGGCGAGCGCCGCCGCTGCTCGGTCAATGTCCAGGACGAGCACGAACTAGGACGGTTCGTCCCAGCCACCGCTCGCGTTCGCCAGCTGGGCCGGCATGCCCAGCGGGCCAGTGCCTCGCCGCCCGCCTGGTGGGTCTTGGCCCCATTGTGAGCACCTTTTTTTATTTTTTTATTTAGTTGCTGCACTGTGTTTAGGCCCAACAATAGCTTTTCGGCCCGGTAGTGTTTTTTTTTGCTTTCCTAGGCTTTTTAAATTGCAGACTGTATTAGTTTTTTGGCGTTGCCCGTAACTTTTTAACCGTAGCTCCGATCGCGACGCGTAAAACATGAAACTTGCTTAGAATTGTGTCAAGTTTAATAATTTGTGCTCCTTTGCCATGTTTCACTTTGTTTACATGCTGTTTAACTGCTAATTACAATTTCCTGCCACTGAAACTGTAACTGCCATAACTTTTTATCCGTTGCTCGGATTAAAATGTTTCTTATATGTAACTTGACTACAATTGCATGTAGAATGTGTTTATGCTGCTATTGCTTGCTAATAAAAATAATAAAATATTGTTTAGGGCAAAACAGTACCGAATGCAATAAATATCGTGGGGTCCGTAATAGTCGGCATGTATTGGTTTTACCCCCACTTAAAATGACTAGATTAGATAGTTTACTTTGTGCTTCACCTCTTGCCATGCTTGTGTGATATTCCATGCTTGTTTGAGTTGCCATGTAAACAACCGTTGGTTGATCACTTGCAGCTAAACAACTTGAACCTCTCTAAATGTGCGGTACCGTCGTGTGTGATGAATACCTCACTTAACCTGCTAGTAACCGCTCTCGACGTTAGGTCTGTATCGCGCTGCTGTGCCTTGTGTTGTCTCTTTGATCTTGTATTGCTCCGTAGTAATAGTGGTGCACCGGTGATTGCTTTCCAGTGTTTCCTTCTTGTGTGCTACCGCGGGTACCCCTCGGAGACGATGCGAGGGTGCGATCAACTACACCTTCGGAACCCGACTTATCAACAGGCAAGGACTATACATTACTTATGATCCATTCTATTTCAACCAGCGGTTTGCATGCTAGTCTAGGTTAGGTTTGATGTTTGATCCTACCACTTGTTTACAGCCTCTTTCAAACCGATACAGCCATGTCCCCTCCCAGCAAACCTTGTACTGCTATGTTACTATTGCTCGTTGCTCATCCCCTGCTTAGTATGCATGCTTAGGATGCTACGATGTTACCCTGTTACTCCTTGGTTTGGGATATCACATTATTATATTTTTGTTGATGATATGATTATTATAAATGTTGACTATATTCGACGAAGGATGGAAGGTCTAGGCTATCCCGCCCCGACGCTTTGTTCCATTCGAGTCACCTAGGATCCGAGTTCCGGGTATTGGTTTTAAGACTGAGCGTGCCTAATCGCGTGTGGGATTTTATGGGGTCCCCTTTTCTTACCTACCTAGCTTCAAACATTTCTAGAGGTGGCCCAAGCTGATTTACCATTTGAAACCGTGTGCGTAACTGGTCTGCAGCCAGTGGTTTTAAAACAACTCGGGCCAGCGGAGACATAGTTCCTTTGTTGGTCCACACTAGTGAGCTAGGGAAGTCCCCTGTTATATAGGCGAGACTAACCCCGACCTTGGCCATACGGAAGAGTCCGATCCAAGAGCGTGGCCAGCTTTTGGATTGGGTGTCGACTCCCCGGGGGCCACCCGGATTTGTTCGTTGTTAGTTAGAGGGACCTGTCGTTTCGGATCTCTTGGAACTAAATCATAAAATGGTTTCCTATAATGGGTAGCAACTAAGAGAGATGGGCGAGCATGCGACGCCTCGTAATGGGCATTTGGTACACCCCTGCAGGGTTAAATCTTTTCGAGAAGCCGTGTCCACGGTTATGGACGACTTGAGACCTACTCCTTGTTCATAGACAACAACAACTGGGATAATCTTAATATAACTTGATCAACGTGTGTGTGCCTTGATTGCTTCTTCTTCGTCGGGATGCGAAGAGGAGGACAAGGATAGGATAGGTGTTATGATTGCGATAGTAGTTGATAGCAAGACTTGTTGGAGGCGATTCCTCATCGAATGCTTGGCTTCTTATCTTACTCTCTAGATCGTTAGCCACTTCATAAATGCTAGTGCGGCAGCAACCTCACCACTTACCCCATCCTTACCGTAAACTACTAGTTGTCCTAGAATGACGAGTGATGAAGTCCTTGCTGGGTCAGATGATCACTACAGTTGGATGCTGAGTACCTCTGTACTCATGATACTACCCCCAAACTCTTTTCAGGGTTCTTGATCGACAACAGGTATGATGCTCGACGTTTCACGTGGAGACTCGACGACGACTAGTTAGGCGGATCCCGGCGGAGGGCCTGGACCCGTGTGGTTATGGGATCGATGTTTTTCTCTTTGCCACTAGGCATTTTCTTGTAGTCTGTACTCAGACATATATCTTCCGCTGTTGTATTGTATTAAGGCAGTTGTATGCCGATTGTATGAGATGTTGTATCCTTGTATGTGTAATGTTGTGATATCATGTTGGAAATCCGGGGCATATGACTTCGTCATATGTCGCGGTGGGACCGATATGTGCTTCGTCCCCGGATCTGGATGGAAACATCTAGATCTGGAACAGTACCGCATATCGGGCCTTACACCCTCCCTCCGGCAGGGTGCCGGGAAGAGGTCTTCTGGTGCTCCCGATCTCGGAAGCGCGGCGGCGAAGGAACAGAGGTGAGTTTGCGAAATAGGGTTCTTTCTTCAGAGTTTCCTCGTGACGGAGAATAAATAGGTGAAGGGGGGTAGCCAGAGGTGGACCAGGGGCCCGAGGCGCCCCCCTGGCGCGGCCAGGGGTGGGGCCGCGCCGGGTGGCCGCCTGGGCTCCCTGGCTCCCCTCTGGACCCTCTCGGGCTCTTTGCGAAGCTTCTTGTACGATGTTTTTTCCTGTATTTTTCCCGGAATTTTTCTGGCACTTTTTATATGGGGGAAAACTGAAATAGAAAAACAGCAGAAAACAGGAACTGGCACTGGGGTGCACTGAGTTAATAGGTTAGTCCAAATATGATCAAAAGTGTATGAAAGTGTATCTAGATCATAGCAATATCACACAAAACAGGCATGGAGCAAGCAGAAATTATAGATACGTTTTGGACGTATCAACATCCCCAAGCTTAATTCCTGCTCGTCCTCGAGTAGGTAAATGATAACAGCATAATTTCTGTGGTGACATGCTAGCAACCATAAAAGAACTTTTAAAAGTAAAGCAATCAAGGTTAGAGACTCAATTCAAGTCATAACATGCAAGAGTCTATATTAGCATTGAAACAAGTAACAAAAGAACATCAGGTGCAAGAGCTCTCGCTGTCCGTGACTCGAATGTCTCCAAATGGTGTTTTCGTGCAAGAAGGGGATAGGGAATACGAGAAAAAAGTATTTTTGTGTTGAGAACTCAATCTACTAAAGTTTCACACTTTGTCCTCTTTGGAATCTTATCTTGACTCGTCCCCAGACCACTAGCCAGGTACAAATCAATTTGATCCACTCCTTTTCGATATTTTGAGCACTCATGCAATGGATGAGCGTAAGCACGAGAGTTGACACTTAAGATGGCAAAGAGAGAAGTAGGTGGAGGAGGAACACAAAAAGGTGTGAAAGGCTCACATCAATGAGGACAATCATAGGCGAGAGAAGGCCATATGATAGATATGATGTGAGGAGTAGGGATTGCCATGCAACGGATGCACATACGAGCTAAGAAGCTCTCCAAAGGAACTAGTGGGGGGTGCATCTAACTTGCTCGCTCATGAAGACCTAGAGCTCATTTGAGGAGGCGCATCCTTGGAATATGCAAGCCAAGTTCTACAGTGTGAAGGTCCCCACATAGCTATATGCATAATGATCATCTCTATGGAGTACAAGGATATAAAGGGAGTACTAGTGTGGATCTCTCAAAAGGATAGTAGTGTTGCCCCTTTCTCTCTTTTTATTTCTTTTTCTCTTTTTTTCTATTTTTTTGTATTTTTTTGTGGCCTCAATGGCTCTTTCTATTTAACTCTCATTTGTCCTCTTTGGGATCTTTTATTGTGTCCACTTCCGGATCTTTTCCTCACTTAAGGGCAACACTCTATTTTACAAGAAGGTAAAGGAAATCTTTCACACTTTACAAGGTACTCAAAATCATAAAGAAGATGCAACTATCATGATGTATGCAATGTATGTCGCTGCCAGTGTAGCAGGAACATGTATGACATGAAGATCAAGTCATGAAGAGTTGGATGTTGCATGGCAATATATCTCGGAAAGGCTATGGAAATGCCTTGATAGGTAGGTATGGTGGCTGTTTTGAGGAAAGATATAAGGAGGCTTATGATGACAGAGCGTATCATGCCAAGGGTTTGGATGTACTGGCGAAGGTGGACACCAACTCTCGGAATGAGAAGAAGTCAATGCACGGCACGGGAGAGGCTAGCAAAATATGGGAAGGTGGAAGTGTCAACTTTCAATACTTACATTAGTGTGAAGAACTCATGCACTTATTATCGGTAACTCTCAATCTAATAAGGAGGTTCACAAAGAGACAAGTACCCCGAGGAGGAGTGTATGGGGGTTTGGTTATCCTTGCGCATCCTCGACTCATGGTACGTGAGTGTTCTCTGATATTCGATCCCTCCAAAGATTAGTGATCCATCTAGTAGCTAGAGTTCTCAACTAGTTTTGTAGGTTTTGAAAATGCACACGGATTGCCCAAAATACGACACCTATCACTAATAGGCTAGATCTCTTGACACCAAAAGTTCAAACATTACTCACATCAATACCTCAAAACTATTGCAAGTTACTACTAGAAGAAAATAGCAACCTCAATTACCTACTCTCAAGACAAGACACAACTCAGTGCAACAACCAACTCTCTTTAACAAGATAAACATGAAAACTAAAAAGATTTCCAGAAACAAACTAAGCAAAAGCCAAGGCTCTTGCTAAAGACAAACTAAGACTAAAACTAAACATGGCAGCAGCTATGAAAAGATAAAGAACACACAACAGCAAAAAGATAAGCAGGAAAAATCCTATGATGTGTTCTAAATTTTGAAAGTGGACCGTGTTTCTCTCCCACACAAAGTAAGACGGGATATAACTTGTTATGAACAACAAGCAAAGCTAAAGAAAACTAAAAATAAAACCTAAGAGCGAGGCGCTCCAAGCATAGCACATAACGCATGAAGTGATAAAAATATAGTGAGACGAAGGAAGAACTGATGACTGTTGATGGAGAAGGGGATGCACGGGGGCATCCCCAATCTTAGACACTTGAGTCTCCTTGAATATTTGTTGGGGATGCATGGGGGCATCCCCAAGCTTGAGCGCTTGACACTCCTGGATCTTCTTTCATCATCTTCCATCGCACACTTGAAAACTCCCTTCATACATAACTCATTATAAGCTATTTTTCCCCACTGGATATAAAGATATTTCGTAGAGCTACTGTTTCTCAAGAGTGCCAAAAAGTTTTTGCAAAGAAAAAGCAAGCTTAAGGTTTGCAAAAGTTAGGAGAGACAAAACGTGGCAGAATCTGTGAAAAACAGAACGGCAGGTAGTAAAGAATTTTTTAGGGGCACTTCTGCAACTCAAATAAAAAAATCAGAACATACGGAAGTTTCGTAATTCTATAGAGCATACTGTGTAAAAATTTCAGCTCAAAAAGATGAACTGGTATTTTTCTGGAATTTTTCTGGTCACGAGGATAGAATCTGTTTTCTGGACAGCATGTCACAACTTTTACTTCCCTTGTCGTAAGAGGCTATAACTTGGCACAAAGCTGAAAAATAAAGATAAAATGATGTTTCTACAGTAGTAACAATCATCAAGACACAACAAAAGCAAAAATAAAAACCTAAACTCGTTGCGGGCTGCCTCCCGAAAGCGCTTTCTTTTATGCCTTTAAGCTAGGCATGATGCAAAAAGAAGAATCAAGTTTTATCAAGAGAAAGAGAATAACTAGCCCGTGTAACGGACTCAAAAGGTAACTTGATTTTCTTTCTAGGGAAGTGTTCCATCCCCTTTTTGAATGGGAATTGGAATTTTATATTCCCCTCTTTCATGTCAATAACCGCACCAACGGTGCGAAGAAAAGGACGTCCCAAAATAATCGGACACAAAGGTTCACACTCTATATACATAACAATGAAATCAACGGGAACATAGTTGTCATTGACAATGATAAGAACATCGTCGATCTTCCCCAAAGGTTTCTTTACGGAAGAATCAACAAGACGAATACCAAAAGAACAAGGCTCAAAGGGCTTCAATTCAAACATATCAAATATTCTTTTGGGCATAACGGAGGTACTAGCTCCAACATCACATAAAGCATAGCAAGAGAAGTTATTTAATTTAATTTTGATCATAGGGTACCAACCATCATCTAGCTTCCTAGGTATGGAGGTTTCTACTCTAAGCTTCTACTCCCTAGCTTTGATGAGAGAATTTGTGATATGCTCCGTGAAGGCAAGATTAAGTGTGCTAGTGTGGGGGTCTCTAGACATTTTGTGTAACAAGCTAATAACTTCTGAGAGGGTACAACTATCAAAATCAATATCACTACTATCAAAGGTGGTAGTAGTGTCATCTAAGCTCACTTGTTTGAAACCCTCTATGTTCATAGGAGTTTCTTTATCTTCGGTTGAGGTATTAGCATCACCATTAATAGGTCCAACGGGACTAGGAGTGCATTGGGTGCTAATAGTTTGGGTGTCCTCAACAATTTGGATAGTGGCAACTGTGTGGTGTGTGGGAAGGCTCTTAATTCTGTCCTCTTCCTCTTTTTCTCTAGCCCACCTTTCTTTAAGTTTAGCCATCATCCTAATATTTTCATTAATTTGTAATTGGATAGCATTAATAGGAGTGGCCTTATTCTCCTCAAGGGGAGAGGTTCTAATTTTGAGCATCTCAATATCAAGGGCTAAGCTTTCTACCTTCAAAGAGAGATTATCTATTTTAGCTAATTTCTCTTCTACATTTTTTGTTGAAGGCTTTTTGGGTAGTGATAAAGTCTCTAAGCATGCTTTCTAATTCAGAGGAGGGGTTTTTGTTGCTAGGGTAGGTGTTGTTGTTCCTATAGTTCGATGGAAACGGTCTAGGATTGCTAGAAAAATTTCCCCTATAAGCATTGTTGTTGAAGTTGTTTCTAGCAATAAAGTTCACATCTACTTGTTCTTGAGCAACCAAAGAATTTTAAAGGGACATCATGAGGATCAATAGAGGGTTGCTTGGTAAGTAGAGACATAATTAAATCAACTTTTTCATTGAGGGAGGTAATTTCCTCGACAGAATTTACCTTCCTACCTGTTGGAGCGCGTTCGGTGTGCCATTGGGAATAATTGGTCATCATCTCATCCAGAAGCTTCGTGGCAACACCAAGTGTAGTTGACATAAAGGTTCCTCCCGCAGCCGAATCTAACAGGTTCCGCGAGGTAAAGTTCAAGCCTGCATAAAAAGTCTGGATAACCATCCAGGTAGTCAAACCATGTGTAGGGCATTTCTTAAGAAGATATTTCATTCGTTCCCAAGCTTGGGCAACGTGTTCATTATCCAATTTCTTAAAATTCATAATGTTACTCCTCAATTGGATAATCTTAGCAGGTGGGTAGTACTTCCCTATAAAAGCATCTTTGCACTTATCCCAAGAATCTATGCTACTCCTAGGCAAAGATTGAAACCAGATTTTAGCGTCTCCCCTTAAAGAGAAAGGAAATAGCTTGAGCTTAACAACATCACCTTCTACTTCTTCATACTTTTGCATATCACATAACTCAACAAAATTGTTCAAGTGTAAAGCAGCATCATCTCCAGCACCAGAGAATTGATCTCTCATAACAAGGTTTAGCAAAGCAGGTTTAATTTCATAAGAGGTAGCTGAAGTGGCAGGTGTGGCAATGGGAGTGCAGATAAAGTCTTGGTTGTTGTGACTAGTGAAGTCACACAACTTGGTGTTTTCAGTGGAACCCATAGTAGCAGCAAGTGTGGCAGATTTTTTTTTAATTTTTGATAAAAGACACAAAGATAAAAACTGAAAGGTAAATTAACAAGACTAAAAAACAAAGGTAAAGGGTAGTGTGCAACTCCCCTATCTTAGCACTCGGAGTCCCCGGCAACGGCGCCAGAAATTGGCTTGATGGCTTCTCGCCCTTCGTTGGTTACCCCAAGTGGAAGGTTAAGATGTAGCGCAGCAGCAAGTTTCCCTCAGTGAAGATACCAAGGTTTGT
This sequence comes from Bromus sterilis, assembly GCA_950022295.1. Taxonomy (NCBI): domain Eukaryota; kingdom Viridiplantae; phylum Streptophyta; class Magnoliopsida; order Poales; family Poaceae; genus Bromus; species Bromus sterilis. The sequence goes on from OX465600.1 coordinate 218,288,557, forward strand.
CTCCAGTAGGACTCCAGAGATGATAAGTAGGTGTCAGCGGCGCAACTGACGTGGACCTGCACACAGATACAAATAACTTTGTTCCCAACGAAGTTCAGAGAGGTTGTCAATCTCTCCGGTCTTGTTGTTCACAAAGGGTAAAATACAAAGGATAATGATAACAACTAAAATTAAAAAGCAGGAAAGTAAATATAGCGTGGAAACAGTAATAAGGATATGGACCGGGATACGTGATGTTCGCTAGTGATGTCTCTCTCCCAAAAGACGATAAAACTGCTATGCGAGGTAAACAAATTACAGAAGGGCAATTGACAGGATTATGAATGCACCGCAATGCTAACTATGCTACAAAATAAAGGAAGAGGCTCAAAAGCATGGGCAGTACGCCAAAATAAGTAGACCGTAATCCAACTGCATCTACTACTAATCATCCACCTTGAGATATCTATCCAGAACATCTCGCTGGTATTAAGTTGCGAGCCCCACCCAAAGTGTAAACCCAAAGCAACAAACAACTGCATTAAAAAGCACTTTGCATAAAGTAAACAATCCTTGCAACCGCGGTTACAAGCACCGTTGTTTTCCCCCTTGTGGCAACAGCACATCCCCTAAACTCATGTTTCTGTCACTCAAGCGTGTCATCGGAGGGCATGAACCCACAATCGAGCAGAACCTTCCCTCTTCGAGTCACTACCTACTACTTGGCCAAAGCAATAAACAGCAACGGAGAACATGCAAGAATTACTTAGGAACAAAAATATAAGAGATAAAAAGCAAATATATTACTCTATCACAATCTGAACATAATCTCATAATCCATCAGATCCCATCAAACTCAGCATAGCAATAGCAGAAAGATTACAAAAGTGCCTCGATCATGTAGGGAAGCTCACGAGGTCTAAACCATGAAGAACAAAGAGGGGAGGAGAACATCACATAGCTACTGATCACGGACCCATGGTCCAAGGAAAACTACTCACGAGACATCCGGGGAGCATCCATGGTGGAGAGGAGACTCCCGGAGGTCGGCCCTCCCTCCGGCAGGGTGCCAGGAAGAGGTCTTCTGGTGCTCCCGATCTCGGAAGCGCAGTGGCGGCGGAACAAAGGCGAGTTTGCGAAATAGGGTTCTGTCTTCGAAGTTTCCTCGTGACGGAGAATAAATAGGCCAAGGGGGGCAGCCAGAGGTAGACCAGGGGCCCCAGGGCCCCCAGGCGCCCCCCCTGGCGCCGCCAGGGGTGGGGCCGCGCCGGGTGGCCGCCTGGGCCCCCCTGGCTCCCCTCTGGACCCTCTCGGGCTCTTCGCGAAGCTTCCTGTACGCAGATTTTTCCTGTATTTTTCCTGGAATTTTTCTGGCACTTTTTATATGGGGGAAAACTGAAATAGAAAAATAGCAGAAAACAGGAACTGGCACTGGGGTGCACTGAGTTAATAGGTTAGTCCAAATATGATCAAAAGTGTATCTAGATCGTAGCAATATCACACAAAACATGCAAGGAGCAAGCAGAAATTATAGATACGTTTTGGACGTATCAGCAAGCAAGGAAAACTCATGTGCTATCCTTAAATCAAACAGAATGAAAATAAATTTGGGAGGTGCATAGTTTGTCAATGAATGCTAATAGATAGCTCAATTACTTCTCAAGATGGACAAGTTTCGAGGAACGGCTCCGAAGTGGGGACGATCACACCCCCTTAATCTCCTTTGTTTATCACTGCCAAAGTTTCTGATTTCTCATAAACCAAGCGTGAAGGAGGGTTTGTTTGTTGTATTATCTTTCGAGCTGGGCACACTCATGCCAGTTCCTCCTCGTATTATGGGTTTGCAGATTAGACATGCAATCCTGGGGTATAACTTGTCCAACTTAAGAAGATCATGAATTACCTACTACTTTATCATGAGCTAAACAAGAGGCACAAAACACAAGATTTTGAACATTTAAGGATAACACATAAATTCTATACTTTTAGGAGTGGTAGGGAAATACCACGAATAGGAAGGTATGGTGGACTCATATGGAAGATATTGGTTTCAGGATATGGATGCACAAGCAGAAATCTGCTAGGCAAGAGATTGGATAGCAAAGGCTTTGAGAGAACAGACAATTGATGCTAACTGAGATGCAAAACATATAAAGCATGAACATTAAGATAAGCATGGCACATCAAGTTGTCTTCCTTGTCAACATAACACTTCAAGCATAACAACATAAAGGTTTTGGCTATGTCGCTACTTGAGAAAACATACATGTTGTCATGAACAAATCTATGCTTGCCAAAATTAAATAAAGTTTTCAATGCCATACATGATATAAGGTCAATACTCCCCATAAGAATCATCATATAAGGTCGATTGCGTGAAGAGAATACCGAGTGCAGCGAAGGAACCAATAGACTTCTCATTAATATTCCATCATAGACGACTCCACACTCACGAATACAAACTCTCCACGGAAGGAGTGATAGACCTCAACGCAAACACCTATTTCATATAATAACTTACCTAGACATGATATGACTCCACTTGACCCTAAAAGACTAAGATACAGATAAAGATACCGGGCACTCCCCCAAGCTTGGAACAAGCTAAGGGGATGCCATTACCCGAGGAGATTTACTCCTCAATCCTGTTGTTGTTCATTCTTCAAATCCTTGATGACAGGACGAAGGGTTCGATTTTCTAATTCCAAGAGTTCCACTTGAACTTTCAGTACACGGAAATCTTCACAGAGTTGATTGGTGATGCGGTAGGCTTCGGAGATGGTGGAGATCGTACGTTGATCTTCAACTGAAGTGGGAGGCCCTGAAAGGTTAAGAGAAATATCATATTGAGGTTGGACATATCCCACCATGATGGGATTGCTTGGACCTCCTTGTTGTTGGGCAGTAATAATCTTGACTTCCTCTCTCACAGATCACACCATCTCTGCTTTCCTTGCAATGATTTCTTCTTCCGTAGCCCAATCAATGTAATTCCCTTGGTTGAGATCCTGGTGGACTTGACGGAGACGTTGCCCCAAAAAGTCTTCTCCGCTAGAGCCACAAGAAACAGATCGAGAAGAAACACACGAAATCGCGAGATATGATGCTGGGGCTATCCGGGCAAATATATAGCAAAAATTTCTGCAACAATAGGAAGGTAACGAGCCAAAGTGGAGTCGGAGACGGGCTCCGGGGTGCCCAAGCGGCCACCCGGCGCGGCCAGGAGGTAGGCTGCGCCAGGGGGGCGCCTGGGCCCCCTGGAGCTCCTCTCCGGCTCCAATTAGGCTCTCAATTTTATATCTTTTGCAAAAACTCTTAATATGGAACTTTTATGGCGGTTCGCGATGTTTCCTTACCGTAATACATACCTTTTCTTATTCTGCTTCTGCTGGTGTCTGAAATCGGGCTGCAACATATTCTTCATGAGTTGTTGTGTGTATTAAATTTACATCAACATTGATGGGGTCTCCCGCCATGTAATGCTTGAGTCTTTGCCCATTCACAACTTGAGGTTTGGTGCCATCAAAATTGTTAATCTTGATTGCACCAGAGCGGTATACTTCTTCGATATGAAATGTTCCTTCCCATCTGGAAAGTAGTTTACCTGGATAAAACCTGAAACGAGATCTAAACAACAAAAATTTATCACCAAAATTAAATTCACATTTCAGAATCCTTCTATCGTGCAACTTCTTTACCTTTTCCTTAAACATTTTAGCGCTCTCGTAAGCTTCACTTCTCCACTCATCAAGAGAAGTCAAGTTCATGAGACGCTTTTCACCAGCTAGTTTTGGGTCGGCATTAAGCTCTCTAACAGCCTAGAAAGCTTTGTGTTCTAACTCTAATGGAAAATGGAAAGCCATGCCAAAAACCATCTTATAGGGAGACATGCCCATGGGGTTTTTGTAAGCAGTTCTATACTCCCACAAAGCATCTCCTAACTTCTTTGAATAGTCCTTTCTAGAACTGTTAACTGTCTTTTGTAAGATCAACTTGATCTCTATATTGGTGAGCTCAACTTGCCCACTAGTTTGAGGATGGTACGGTGAAGCAATTCTATGATTGACATCGTACTTGGCTAAAGCTTTTCTAAAAGTTCCATGCGTGAAGTGTGATCCTCCATCAGTCACGAGGTACCTAGGTACACCAAACCTAGGGGAAATTACATCTTTGAGCATTTTCACAGATGTCTTGTGATCAACACTCTCAGTGGGGATTGCTTCAACCCACTTGGTTACATAATCAACAGCCACTAAGATGTGAGTGTACTTGTGTGAGGGAGGAAAAGGACCCATAAAATCAAAACCCCAGCAATCAAAAGGCTCAATCACTAGAGAGTAATTCATAGGCATCTCATTCCTCCTGCTAACATTACCAACTCTCTGACACTTATCACAAGATAAAACATAATTTCTAGCATCTTTAAAAAGAGTAGGCCAATAAAAACCTGATTGGAGAACCTTATGTGCGGTCCTCTCACCGGCATGATGTCCTCCATAGGGACTGTCGTGTCATTGCTTGAGAATGTCCTTCTGCTCGTGTTCCGGTATGCATCTTCTCACGATCCCATCCGGACCTTCTTTGAAAAGATAAGGGTCGTACCAAAAGTAGTGCCTCAAATCATGAAAGAACTTCTTCCTTTGTTGAAATGTTAAACCTGGAGGAAAATACTTTGCAACGATAAAATTAGCATAATTTGCAAACCAAGGATCGGAAAGAGATTGTACTTTTACAACGACAAGTTGTTCGTCTAGAAAACTGTCGTTGACTGGGATGGGGTTGTGCGGTATATCTTCCATTCTTGAAAGATTGTCCGCCACTGGATTGTCTGCTCCTTTCCTATCAACAATCTGTAAATCAAATTCTTGAAGAAGGAGTACCCACCTGATGAGTCTTTGTTTGGCATCCTTCTTTGCCATAAGATACTTACGACAGTATGGTCAGTATGAATAATGACTTTAGAATCAACAATATAGGGTCTAAACTTACCACAAGGAAACACTGCTGCTAAGAATTCCTTCTCAGTAGTAGCATAATTCTTTTGGGAACTATCAAGAGTTTTGCTACCATAATGTATAACATTCAATTTCTTATCAACCCTTTTTCCTAAAACAGCCCCAACAGCAAAATCACTAGCATCACACATAATTTCAAAGGGCAATTTCCAATCAGGTGGTTGTACTATAGGAGCGATTATTAAAGCTTTCTTAAGAACTTCGAAAGCCTCCTTACAATCTTCACCATATACAAAAGGAACATCCTTCTGGAGAAGATTAGTGAGGCGTCTTCATATCTTAGAAAAGTCTTTAATAAATCATCTATAGAAACCAGCATGACCGAGAAAACTACGAATACCTTTAAGGTCCCTTGGATAAGGCATCCCTTCGATAGCTTCAATCTTCGCCTTGTCCACTTCAATTCCCCTCTCGAAAATATTGTGACCAAGAACGATCCCTTCGTTAACCATGAAGTGGCACTTCTCCCAGTTTAAAACTAAGTTTGTGTCTTTGCATCTCTGCAAAACTTTATTAAGATTGTGGAGACAGTTGTCAAAGGAAGTTCCATAGACGGAGAAATCGTCCATGAAGACTTCCACAATCTCCTCACAGAAACCATGAAAAATAGCAGAAATGCATCTCTGAAAGGTAGCGGGTGCATTTCATAAACCAACTGGCATACACATGTAAGCATAAGTACCATAGGGACACGTGAAAGTGGTATTCTCTTGATCAGCAGTGTTAACATGAATTTGAGAGAAGCCGGAGTACCCGTCAAGATAGCAAACGTGGGTGTTTTTAGACAACCTCTCAAGCATCTGATCGATAAAGGGTAGAGGGTAATGGTCCTTCCTGGTCGCCTTGTTCAACTTCCTGGAATCAATACACATTCTATATCCAATAACAACTCTTTGAGGTATTAGTTCATTTTTATCATTAGGAACAATAGTCATACCTCCTTTCTTAGGAACACAATGAACTGGACTTACCCACCTACTATCAGCTATAGGATAGATGATACCTGCGGCTAGAAGCTTGAGAATATCAGTCCTAACCACGTCCTTCATCCTTGGGTTCAGCCGTCGTTGATGATCAACAACTGGCTTGGCATCTGTGTAAGGCCCTCGATGCGGTACTATCTCGAGTTAGTCTCTTTCGCGTCCAACCTGAGATAGAAGCGCATAAGTGGCCACCGATGCAGGACACTCGCACTCGTATCGCTATCGGATTCTCGACAACAGGTAAATGAAGGATGAACAAAACTAAGACATATAATATATAAGTCCACGGCATACACTCGCCACTTGTATTTATTACATCATCTCAGAGATCATAAGATCCAACAGTACATCATAACATCATGCATAAGACATACACGACCGGCTACAGTCAAGATCCAAATGGACATAGAGAGTGCTGCACACAAAACATGTCGTCCACCCGCGGAACGTCGAAACCCAACGGTAGGTCTACTAAACGAAGTCGTCCTCCTCCTCCTCTGGAGGAACCTCCACGAAGTACTTGCCGACGCTCGTGTCGAAGTAGTAGTCTGAGGGCCCAAATGTTTGTACATAACGTGAAAGAAAATGCAAGGGGTGAGTATATATCAATATAGTATAACTAACTTCTCACGGTAAGGAAAAGGTAGTGGTTGAGGTTACAGCCGCAAGCATATTTGAGTGGCTAACGATCTCTTTTGGAATAAGGAGGAGATCCAAGAATCCGTTGATGATCGCATCAATAGGGCTCTATTCCACCTACTTACGTCAAACATAACACAACCTTGTCCCCTCTTTGTCGCTCCGGACGAAGAAGAGAAATGAAGGCAACTCACACATTGACAACTTTTAAAGCATGATTAAAATTGATGTTATTCTATGAACAAGACGTAGGTTCTGAGTCGTCCATAACCGCGGACACGGATTTTCGAAAAGATTTAGCCCTGCAGGGGTGTACCAACTGACCATTATAAGCTTCGCATGTACGCCCGATTTCCGCTTGGCGGGTGAAGGCGCCTGAAACTCCGGAACGTCAAAGTCCCTCTAACTAACAACGCACAATTCCGGGTGGCCCCCGGTGAGTCGACAACCAACTCAAAAGCCGGCCGCGCTCTCGAATTGGCCTCGACAGTCTGGACGAGATCGGGGTAACTAACCCAAACCATGTGGGCAGCCCCCTAGCTTCTATGGGTGGACCAACTAGAGAAACCATGTCTCCGCTGTCCCAAGTTGTTTTAAAAACTGCTGGAGCGCTAACCAGACACACACACGAGTTCAAATGGTAAATCAGGTCGGGCCACCACTAGAATTGTTTGTAGCTAGGTAGGCAAGACAAGGGGACCCCATAGGATCCCACACACGATTAGGCACACTCAATCAAAGAACCAATACCCGGAACTCAGATCCTAGGTGACTCGAATGAAACAAAACACCTAGCGGGAATAGCCCGGTCTTTCATCCTTCGTCAAATATAAGTTAACATCATATTAATAAATATCAACGAATTTCTGATAATAGCATGATAATCCACCAAGCAGCAATGGGCATAGAAGCAGGTAAAGGGCCTACACATACTAAGCATTGGTTAATCAAGCAAGGTACATAGCCAAACAAGGTTTTGCTAGGAGGTTGGGGCATGGATATTTGGGTTTAATTGGGAGGCACAAGTATATGGTGGTAGGATCAAACAACCGTTCTAAATACAGCTAGGAAAGCGAGCTGAAAGCTATAAGGAATGATATATAAACCCCCTTGCCTGGGTAAGTAGTCGACAGAGCAGACGTAGCAGGGTCCTCGGGCTCGGTGTTCGACAGCTCCACGGCAAGCTCAGGCTCTAACGTACGGTACCGGCCAAGAAAAACACCACAAGTAAGCATTGGGATCAAGATGCACAAGCATGGTTGCATGATCAAATTTATATCATGGTGTGACCCTAGCTAGTCAAGTTTAAATGAAGGTGGTGACGACACGTCAACAACTCCATATGAAATTGTTAAGTTTTTATGGCTTTGGTCATAGCCTTAGCATTTGGTGTAAGTGACATGGCATGGCAAGTTAACAAAAGAAAGTAAACACTAAGAACTGCATCATGAAAAATGAACTATCGATTCCGGAGACGGAGATGTGTCGTTAAAGTTGACACAAAAAGGAAGTATCAACGGGGAAAGGTCAACATGGGGATCAAGACATGCTCAACATGAGACAACATGATGGAAGGGAAACAATCGACTTTGAGAGGACCAACATGTGGAGGCTCAAAGCATTGAACAAGATAAAGGTGGCAATGTCCAAGTGGTGTAGGTGGTGAGAAAAGCACTACCACTAGTATTTGAAGAAGCAAGATATTGATCAACACCACTTGTCCTAGGTGAAAAGCATTTGCTCTAAAATGACATAGCCACCATGCTGCATGGGCAACCATTTTGAAAATGGGGCAACACCAAAATAAGGAAAGGTCACATGTGGGTAATCTCCTCCTCCACTGATTTGAAAAATTTATGTTGCTCAAAACAGAAAACAGAGGTGACCATGCTATTCAGTGGATTTTTCTAGCCCAGTTTCATATATAATATGTGCCCATGTCATTTGAAAACAAATTTGAATTTTGAAATAAAATCGAATTTGAAAAGAAAAGCAGAAAAGGAAAAGAAAAAAAGCAGACACAACACTTGGGCTGGTCTCGGGCGCATCAGGCCCAACTCCTTTCTCCTCTGGACCGCAGTGGGCTCAGCCCACTCGGATTGGGCAGCCTGGGCCACTGACATGCAGGGCCGAGATGTCAGCCTCCTATCCTTTGCAAAAAAGGGTGGGGAAAATTTCCCCTCGAGGGATTCGAACCCTCGATGCTACGCTGACTCGGTTGCTACCTTGCCACTGCGCTATGCTTGTGTTTCTGAACAAACAGCAGACGCAGCAAAGATAAACTATACCCCCAACTTAACTGAATCTCTGAAGCACCCGACGGTGATGAAACTTGTGGTGGCGCTGGCCTCGCCGGCACGGCTCCGACAGCAATGCGGCTGCTCGGGATCGCGAGCTACCACATCCAGCTACGCGCGGCCACGATGGCGCGCTAGCCCGCTTGCTACTCTCATCGGAAGAACACGGTGGCGACGGGTTCAGAGACAACAACAGGGGCGTGCACACCCTGTTCCGGCGAAAATTCCGACGAGCTCATGCCGGCTAAAGCTCAATAGATTCTTGCAAATGACGCAGGGCATCACCACGAACACGTGGGTGCCCGGATCTGACCTCAACGGCGACAAGACGACGCCTTTCTCGTCTGCAACAACTCGGCGGTGACTGCACCGAACTGCAGCTCGTCAGACACGGCTATGACGATTGCAACCCGAGCCCAAGGTGGATCCTTGGGTGCCATAGGCGTGCTCTGGACTGACTAGGAGCGCGCGCGAGCACGTGCTAGTTATGCCACAGGGGCGACGACCACGCACGACTTGCCGGCGATGAGGACTGCGGCTCCTGATGAACCCCTATGACACGGGAAACCTACGCGGCGAGCTACGGGAATGGAACAGCACGAAGCTCACCTAGGAGTGCTCGCAGACGACCTAGTGCACGTCGGGGAAGAAGAGGTGGATGCAGCCGGCGTCGGCAAAGAAAAATTCCGCGGCGGACGTCGACGAGGCACGGCTCGAAACGAGCACCGCGCGAGAAATTCCTGCGAGGAGAAGACGTGGGTGAGCTTGGAGGTCGCGCACGCGAGCGTACGGTCAGAAATACGGCGAGACAGCGACGAATTTGAGTCTCACTAGCGGGAACAGGGGAGGTGCCCCTCGGCCCTGGAGGCGGCGGCACGGAAAAAGGAGGGAGAAAGTGGGGAACCTAGGGTTCCACGGAGCTGGAGGCATGCTCGATTTAAAGGGGGAGGCAATCCTGGCCACGCTGGCCGGCATCGACGTTGATGGCGTCGCCGGTGTGAGAGAGAGCGGAGGGGGGGACTGGCGACACGCTGGAAAGGCGATGAAGGAGGGTCGCCCGATTCAGATCCAACGGCCACAGCTGCCCCCGCGTACCTTCGGTGGCATGGGCTGTCTAGGCTGTGGGGAAGGGCGGAGAGGCCTGCTAGGCTGGGCCTGGCAGGTCCTCTGCCTCCAAGGAAAGAAAAGGAAAGTTTTTCCATTTAAATAAAACAGAGAACTTCCAAACGGGATATGTTTTCATGTTGAACGGAGGCGCGATTAGCTGGAGGAGCGGCAAACAGTCAGTCGTCGCTCAATCTACAATGGAGTCGGAGTATATTGCCGCTTGCGAAGCGTCAAACGAGGCGCTGTGGCTGAAGAAGTTCGTGATCGAGCTTGGCGTCTTTCCCAGCTGCACTGACCCCGTGGAAATCTTCTGCGATAACACAGGTGCCATTGCTAACGCGAAGGAGCCAAGAACTCACTCTACAGCCAAGCACATCCTCCGAAAGTTCCATGTGACGCGAGACTACGTCAGGGATGGACACACTAGGATTCACAAGATACATACGGATCTGAATGCAGCAGACCCGATGACTAAACCTCTTCCACAGGGCAAGTTTGAAGAACACCGAGAGACCATTGGTGTTAGATACATACCTGATGTAAACTAGTGTAATTTGTACTCTAGTGCAAGTGGGAGACTGTTGGATATGTGCCCTAGAGACAAATTAATAAAGATATTTGTCACATATCCGTTTTGTTCATAATACGTTTTATACTGTGCTATAACTGTATTACTTGGAAATACCAATACAGGTGTAGTATAAAACATGGTCCGTAGTTTAACTCGTGTAAACTATCTCATTGGGCAATTGATTGATCAAGCTTTCCTGATCATGGCGACACTTAAGTCCATTGACAATGAGGTCATATCATTAGGGGAATGATGTGATGGACAGACACCCACCTAAAGTATTGCAATGCGATCGAGTCACATAGTTCAGCGTTGCTATGACTTTGTAACGTATGGCTTAGTCCTTAGACCGCAATGATCATACGTAATTGTCATCTATGAGGAGACTTTGATTTGTATCCCACCGCCTGACTGAAATATGCTGGCTATAACGGTGCACTTTGGGTATTCTGAAATAGATGGTTGATGAGTATGTGAATAGATCAGAGCGGGATTTGTCAGTCCTTGTGACAGGACAGGTACTCTGGGCCCACTCGGTGATATTGCATCAACAGCTTGCAAGCAAGTGACTAGGTCACAAGAGATGCAATGATCATGGACGAGTAAACTTGTTTGTTGTGAACGAGATGTGAACACGGTATGTGGGATACCGACGATCAAACCTCGGACAAACAAAGTACCGCAGCACAAAGGGATTACGTCGTATCGTTAACGGTTTCCAAAAGCGATCGAAGTTCATTCGATGGAAGCGCAGGGACTGTCAAGGATTGTAACCAGGTCCAACTGAATAGTCATTGGTCAATGAGAAGAGTCTCGACCATGTCTGTTGTTTCCCGGACCGTTAGGGTGTCACACTTAAGGGGCAATCGATGCTGGGACAGTTTCGGGATCATCGGTGAAATAGGAGAAAGCACCGGAATAGTTCCGGGAGAGAACGGAAGTTGTTCCGGATATTTTGAAAGGTTCAAAATAATGTTTAATTATATTTAATAATGTTTTAGTATTTAATTATCTAAATTAAATATTAAAATATATTTAAATTAATTAATTAAATGGGAAAAAGGCAAATGGGCCCCTTAGGGCCCATTAGGGGAAGGAGGGAGCCTCCCCCCTTGGCCCATGGCGCCAAGGGAGGGGCCCACCCTCCATATGGCGCACCCCCCTCCCCTCCCCTTTGGTTTAGTACCACATGGGAAGTTGAGGGAGGGTGGCACCCCCCCTTGGCCTATATAAGGAGGGGTAGACCCCCCTTTTTCCATCATCTCATTGAGTTCTCTCTCTCTCTTTCTCCATTTCTGGAAGTTGACTCCCCTTGTTAGGAGTCTACACCAGGATTGGAGTTCTCCGCCATAAGGCAGGTCGTCGCTCTGCCGGAGTCGGGATCCGAATTCGTCTTCTTTCCGCTGCTCGCCTGGTTCGGAGCCCGGAGGGAACATCGGTTGCACTGTATGTGTGTAATCTCTTCGAGGCACTACACCTGTGGTGCTACTTCGTCGCTGGAGGTTTACCGGGAGTCATCCTCGCCGGTGGTGGTCTTCTACACGACAGGGAGGTCGTTGTTCTGAGTCTACGCCAACCACGTTCGCAAGAACGTTTCCCTCTTTCGGTCTTCAAAGGTATGAACACCGATTCCCTCCGTTACATTACATCACCATAGCATAGATCTTGGGTTCGGCTACCGTAGGTATGAAAAATTTATGTTTTCTGCCCCGTATCCCAACAGTGGTATCAGAGCCAAGTTATGCGTAGATGTATTGTACGGGTAGAACACATCTAGGATGTGGGCATCGAATCTTCATTCGTTACCCTCCCACGTGTACTCATTTAGCATTGCGGCAATGTTTGATGAAGCGGCCCCCGACCGACCTTACGCGTTTACGCGAGACTGGTTCCACGCTTGACATATGGCTTGTACCATATAAAGTGGCTGGGGGGGTGTCTGTCTCTCTGCATTAGCGATGCGAAGATGTTTGCAACGGAGGGCCCCGACAGGGGTGTAATAGAGACGACTGGGGATCGGTGTTGTGGCATGTTTTCGCAGGATAGAAATCGGTTCTCTCTCTCGAAACCCCTAGCAGCCACGTAAAACTTGCACAAGCTAAAGTAGAAAGGCGTTTTAACTTTGCTTTGCATGAAGGGGGATCATAGGTTCTATGATCTACAGTTTTACTTCCTGTTTTATGCTAATATGCTAGATATATCGACGGTAGCACGAAACAGGACCATCTCTCGCTAAAACCAACATAGTGTCCTTACCCTAGTGAGCACCACCTGGAAAGTTCTACATTATGGAGGCATCACGTGTCACACGGATGTCAAACATTTTTTTGTTCACAAGAGGTGGGTGTAACAAGCCTAGCATGCCCAGAAGCATGGCCTTGTATGACACAGCAACAAATCACATAGGGTGTGGTGGCGAGCCTGGCATGTGCAGACATGGCCTCGGGACACAAGAGACCGAAAGGTCGAGCATGAGTCACATGGATGATGTGATTGGCATGATGGCCTACCTTGAACAACATACTGATGGTCGTGTCACACGGGGGAGGTATGGTGTTCTAGGATCGTGTAATCACTTAGCAAAATTGAGAGATGTTTTCCTAAGTGGGAGTTTTAGAATTAATTGTAATTGAACTCCACATTATGAACAAAAGTCTAAATATGTATCTTTGTGAATCAACCTTGTAGATGACAGCACCACGCACCTCGTTCAACTTAGGATCATTCCTAGAGAAAGATAAACTGGAAACAAATGGGTCAAACTTCACCTCCTGGTTCCGCACCCTGAGGATTCTCCTCGTTCCCCTCAAAATGTCCTACGTACTTGAGACTGCATTAGGAGATGCACCAGCAACTACCGCTACTCCGACTGAGAAGAAATTCTATCTCATTAAGTCGAATGATTCCTCCCTTGTCAAGAAGGGTATGCTCCATGCCATGGAGGCTGAACTGCAGAAACGGTTCAAGAGCTTCAGTGCTTATGAGATAATCACTGACCTCAAGACCGTCTTTGCACCTCAAGCCAAGGTTGAGAGAAATGAAGTTTGTGAAGCTTTCTTCTCTGCAAAGATGGAAGAGCACACCAGCATGACTGAGCACGTAGTCAAAATGTCTGACCACGTTCAACGCCTAAATGATCTAGAATTTAAGATTCCAGATGAAGTGGCGATTGATAGGGTGTTGCGGTCGCTACCCCCTAGCTATGAGAGTTTTGTGTTGAAGTACAACATGCAAGGAATGGTTGAGACCCTTTCTGAATTGTTCACAATACTCAAAATTGCTGAGATGGAAATCAAGAAGGAGCACAGCTGCACCAAGTACCTAGAAGATAAGAAGGCCGGCAAGGTTGCCGGAAGAGACATGGATATATGTGATATACATGTTATTGATGTTTTCCTGACAAGTGCTCGGAGCAACGTCTGGATATTTGATACCGGATCAGTTGCTCACATCTGCAACTCCCAGGAGGGGATGCAGAATAAACGACTCTTGCGAAAGGATGAAGTGACGATGCGCGTTGGGAACGGTGCCAAGGTTGAAGTAATGTCAATTGGCACGCTTCGTCTTAGTCTCCCTTCGGGATTGATTCTTGTCTTGAATAATTGCTATTATGTACCCGCGTTGAGTATGAACATTGTGAGTGGCTCTTGCTTGATGCGAGACCAGTATTCTTTTAAATCCGAAACAACTGGTTGTTCGATTTATAAGAATAATGTCTTCTATGTTCATGCACCGGTGCGTAATGGTTTATTCGTAATGGATCTCGAATATCATGACTCCCACATCAATAACGTAGAGGCCAAAAGATTAAAGCCTAGTAACGAAGAACACATGACGATGTGGCATTGTCGACTTGGTCATATTGGTGTAAAGCGCATGGAGGAACTCCATAAAGATGGACTTCTGGAGTCATTGGATTTTGGATCCCTTGACACATGTGAACCATGCCTAATGGGCAAAATGACAAGGACTCCATTCAATGGAACAATGGAGCGTGCAGTGGACTTATTAGGGATCATACATACTGATGTATGCGGACCAATGAATGTCACCGCACGCAATGGTTTTCGTTACTTCGTGACCTTCACGGATGACTTAAGTAGATACGGGTATATCTATTTAATGAAACACAAGTCTGAAACCTTTGAAAAGTTCAAGGAATTTCAGAGTGAGGTCGAGAATCAACTAGGGAAGAAAATCAAGCACCTTCGATCTGATCGAGGAGGCGAGTATTTAAGTCACGAGTTTGGCACTCATCTGAAGACTTGTGGTATTGTACCACAACTTGCGCCAGCTGGAACACCTCAGCGAAACGGTGTGTCCGAGCGACGTAATCGAACACTATTGGATAGTGTACGGTCAATGATGTCTCATACCGACTTACCTACATCATTCTGGGGGTATGCATTAGAAACTGCCGCTTACGTTCTTAATAGGGTACCATCCAAATCCGTGAAGACAACACCTTTTGAAGAATGGTTTGGCAAGAAACCAATGTTGTCTTACCTGAAGATTTGGGGTTGTGAGGCTTATGTTAGGAAACTTCAGCCTGACAAACTCGAATCTAAGGCGGAGAAATGCATCTTTGTAGGATATCCAAAGGAAACTGTTGGATACACCTTCTACAACCAATCTGAGGGCAAAACGTTTGTCGCTAAGACTGGACACTTTCTTGAGAAGGAGTTTCTCTCGAAAGAATTGAGTGGGAGGAAAATAGACCTCGATGAAGTGACTGACCAATCACTCCAAATGGAAGAACCGGAAACAGAAATTGTTCTAGAACCTTCTTCCACAGTGGGAGCTGAAGAGAATGGCCAGGAAGACATTCATATCGATCATGACATGCATGATGATCATGATGAGAATGAAGAGGAACCTATTTTGCCCCGTAGGTCATCAAGAGTCCGTCAACCTACCGAGTTTTACGGACAGCTTGTGAATGCAATCTCGGCTGATGAGTCGGATGAACCTACGAGTTACAAAGAAGCAATGGAGGGACCCGAGTCCGAGAAATGGCTAGAAGCCATGAAATCCGAAATAGACTCCATGTACACCAACAAAGTTTGGACTTTGGTGGATATTCCCGAGGACCGCAAGGCCGTCGAGAATAAATGGATTTTCAAGAAAAAGACTGACGCAGACGGAAACGTATCTGTCTACAAAGCTCGACTTGTCGCGAAGGGGTTCCGACAAATTCAAGGAGTTGACTACGAGGAGACGTTCTCTCCTGTAGCGATGATAAAGTCTATTCGGATCCTACTAGCAATAGCTGCCTATCATGATTACGAGATATGGCAGATGGATGTGAAAACTGCGTTCCTTAATGGCAACATTGAGGAAGAGTTTTATATGATGCAACCAGAGGGGTTTATCGATCCAAGGAATGCTGGTAAGGTGTGCAAGCTTCAACGGTCCATCTATGGGTTGAAGCAAGCATCTCGGAGCTGGAATCTTCGATTTGATGAGGTCATTAAAGCTTTTGGATTTGTCCAACACGTCGAAGAGTTCTGCGTCTATAAGAAACTGAGTGGGAGCTCTGTAGCATTCCTTGTGTTATATGTGGATGACATATTACTAATAGGGAACGATAAGAAATTCTTAGAGGGAGTAAAGGAATATCTGAATGGACAATTTTCCATGAAGGACCTAGGTGAAGCTGCATACATATTGGGGATTAAGATCTATAGAGATAGACCTAATCGACGGTTGGCCTTGAGTCAGAACACTTATATTGACAAGATATTGAAAAGGTTCAGTATGGATAACTCCAAGAGAGGCCTCTTGCCAGTTATAAAAGGTGTCAAATTAAGCGTGACTCAATGCCCAACCACAGCAAAAGAAAAGGAGGAAATGTCCTCAAAGCCCTATGCCTCAGCCATAGGTTCTCTCATGTATGCTATGTTATGTACCAGACCGGATTTAGCACTGGCCATTAGTATGACTAATCGCTACCAGAGTAACCCGGGAATGGCTCACTGGACAGCAGTAAAGAACATCCTTAAGTACTTGAGAAGAACCAAGGATCTCTTTCTCGTTTATGGAGGAGTTGATGAGGAGCTCACCGTAAAGGGTTACGTTGACGCAAGCCTCGGCTCAGACCTAGATGACTCGAAATCCCAAACGGGATATGTTTTCATGTTGAACGGCAAACAGTCAGTCGTCGCTCAATCTACAATGGAGTCGGAGTATATTGCCGCTTGCGAAGCGTCAAACGAGGCGCTGTGGCTGAAGAAGTTCATGATCGAGCTTGGCGTCTTTCCCAGCTGCACTGACCCCGTGGGAATCTTCTGCGATAACACGGGTGCCATTGCTAACGCGAAGGAGCCAAGAACTCACTCTACAGCCAAGCACATCCTCCGAAAGTTCCATGTGACGCGAGACTACGTCAGGGATGGACACACTAGGATTCATAAGATACATACGGATCTGAACGCAGCAGACCCGATGACTAAACCTCTTCCACAGGGCAAGTTTGAAGAACACCGAGAGACCATTGGTGTTAGATACATACCTGATGTAAACTAGTGTAATTTGTACTCTAGTGCAAGTGGGAGACTGTTGGATATGTGCCCTAGAGACAAATTAATAAAGATATTTGTCACATATCCATTTTGTTCATAATACGTTTTATACTGTGCTATAACTGTATTACTTGGAAATACTAATACAGGTGTAGTATAAAACATGGTCCGTAGTTTAACTCGGGTAAACTATCTCATTGGGCAATTGATTGATCAAGCTTTCCTGATCATGGCAACACTTAAGTCCATTGACAATGAGGTCATATCATTAGGGGAATGATGTGATGGACAGACACCCACCTAAAGTATTGCAATGTGATCGAGTCACATAGTTCAGCGTTGCTATGACTTTGTAACGTATGGCTTAGTCCTTAGACCGCAATGATCATACGTAATTGTCATCTATGAGGAGACTTTGATTTGTATCCCACCGCCTGACTGAAATATGCTGGCTATAACGGTGCACTTTGGGTATTCCGAAATAGATGGTTGATGAGTATGTGAATAGATCAGAGCGGGATTTGTCAGTCCTTGTGACAGGACAGGTACTCTGGGCCCACTCGGTGATATTGCATCAACAGCTTGCAAGCAAGTGACTAGGTCACAAGAGATGCAATGATCATGGACGAGTAAACTTGTTTGTTGTGAACGAGATGTGAACACGGTATGTGGGATACCGACGATCAAACCTCGGACAAACAAAGTACCGCAGCACAAAGGGATTACGTCGTATCGTTAACGGTTTCCAAAAGCGATCGAAGTTCATTCGATGGAAGCGCAGGGACTGTCAGGGATTGTAACCAGGTCCAACTGACTAGTCATTGGTCAATGAGAAGAGTCTCGACCATGTCTGCTGTTTCCCGGACCGTTAGGGTGTCACACTTAAGGGGCAATCGATGCTGGGACAGTTTCGGGATCATCGGTGAAATAGGAGAAAGCACCGGAATAGTTCCGGGAGAGAACGGAAGTTGTTCCGGATATTTTGAAAGGTTCAAAATAATGTTTAATTATATTTAATAATGTTTTAGTATTTAATTATCTGAATTAAATATTAAAATATATTTAAATTAATTAATTAAATGGGAAAAAGGCAAATGGGCCCCTTAGGGCCCATTAGGGGAAGGATGGAGCCTCCCCCCTTGGCCCATGGCGCCAAGGGAGGGGCCCACCCTCCATATGGCGCACCCCCCTCCCCTCCCCTTTGGTTTAGTACCACATGGGAAGTTGAGGGAGGGTGGCACCCCCCCTTGGCCTATATAATGAGGGGTAGACCCCCCTTTTTCCATCATCTCATTGAGTTCTCTCTCTCTCTTTCTCCATTTCTGGAAGTGGACTCCCCTTGTTAGGAGTCTGCACCAGGATTGGAGTTCTCCACCATAAGGCAGGCCGTCGCTCTGCCGGAGTCGGGATCCGAATTCGTCTTCTTTCCGCTGCTCGCCTGGTTCGGAGCCCGGAGGGAACATCGGTTGCACTGTATGTGTGTAATCTCTTCGAGGCACTACACCTGTGGTGCTACTTCGTCGCTGGAGGTTTACCGGGAGTCATCCTCGCCGGTGGTGGTCTTCTACACGACAGGGAGGTCGTTGTTCTGAGTCTACGCCAACCACGTTCGCAAGAACGTTTCCCTCTTTCGGTCTTCAAAGGTATGAACACCGATTCCCTCCGTTACATTACATCACCATAGCATAGATCTTGGGTTCGGGTACCGTAGGTATGAAAAATTTGTGTTTTCTGCCCCGTATCCCAACAGAAACACCGGGTCTTCTTTTGGTTGTGCTAGGATTCCTAAAGGTTCAACCGGAAGGTTGTGCTTCAAGATAGCAGTTTGTCTTGTGAATATTTCTTCTAACTCATTTTTCTCATGCATATGCATATCATTCTCGTGGTCTTCCATATATTGCTGCAAAGGATCGTTAGGAGGGATAGAAATAGAAGCAATATTTTCAATAATTTTATCATCACTAGGTAAATTAGTACCACAAGGCTGCTTGGAGAACTTAGAAAAATTGAATTCATATGGCTCACCATTGAATTCAACACAAAGTTTACCTTTTTGCAATCTATTATAGCACCACAAGTGCTGAGGAAAGGTCTACCAAAGATAATAGGGAAAAAACTATCCTTCACTGAACCAAGTACGAGAAAGTCGGTAGGATACTTTACCTTTCCACATAGGACTTCAACATCTCTCACAAATCCAATGGGAGAGATAGTTTCTTTGTTTGCTAGATAAATAGTGACATCAACTTCTTCAAGTGCACAGGGTGAAATCTCACCCATGATCTCCTGATAGAGTGAATAAGGAATAGCGCTAGCACTTGATCCCAAATCGCATAGCCTGTAATAATTGTGATCTCCTATTTTGACAGATACAACTGGTGTACCTGAAATTGGGCTTTTATTCTTGGCTGTGACAATGTTAGTTGAAACAGCACACAGATTTATAATGGAATCTGAAACATCATTAGTAACTAAATCTTTAACCACCACAACTTGAGGATCGACCTTGATCAGGTCCTCAGGTTAGTCAGTTCGTCTCTCACTTTTATTTATTATGTCTGTCACAAAAGAGTGCTCCTTTATCCTTGTGGGGAAAGGGGGCTTTACATAGAAAACTGCAGGCAGAATAGGGTCAGCAACATTTATATCAACAGGTAATTCTTTAAAGGGCTTATGATACTGATCCTTATCCTCCTTAGAAGAGTTAATGTTAGAGGCAAAGTTCTTACAAAAATCAATCATGAGATGGGAATCAAGACAAATCTTAGAACAAAAGGTATTAAAATAATCAGTTTTCACATAGCTCTCAATGTAATCATGCTCATAATTTATAGCGGGTTCAATACCTTTGTCGATTTCACAGTCTTCAGTGTTCTTCTGGATCCTCTCAATGAGATCCCATTTTTCTTCAACGCTTCTTGTTTGGAATACCCTGCTAGAGAAGGCATCCAACATTTCCTTATCCTGACGAGAAAGCCTTACATAAAAATTTGTAAGTATAATATCTTTGGGGAGTTCATGAATAGGACATTTGAACATTAGGGAATTCAGTCTCTCCCAAGCTTGAGCGATGCTCTCTCCGTTACGAGACCAAAAGTTATAGATATAATTCATGTCTCAATGAATTTCATGAAGAGGGTAAAATTTTGTATAAAAGAGAGACATAAGCTCTTCCCAATTAAGTAGATGTGAGTTATCGAGGAGCTTATACCAATCTGAAGCTTTATCCATAAGTGATATGGAGAATAATTTCTTCATGACGAACTCCATTGAAACACCTGCAAGCTTGAATAATGAAAATAGTTGTGATAAATATAGCAGGTGTTCACCTGGATGTCTATCTCCTGCATAACGATTAGCTAACACATAATTGATAATACCATATGGTATTTTGTAAGGCACAATTTCAATAGGGGTAGGAGTGACCACAACAGTTGTGGGGCGTTTCCCCATAAACAACAAACCAAGAGTAGAGTTGTCCATAGGGACAAAGAGCAGCAACAACAAAACAAAAACATAAATATAAAAACTTCCTTAACAGCATCACTTACTAATAGCGCTACGCTCCCCGGAAACGGCACCAGAAAACAGTACTTGATGACCCTCAACTGTAGAGATCGTTTGTAGCCTTTTTGATAAATAAGAGTGTCGAACCCAACGAGGAGCAGAAGGTATTGGTAAGTGACTTTGGTAAATAAATAGCTGCAGGAACTGAAAGATAGATTTTTAGGGGTTTTCGGTATAAGCAACAAAAAAAAGCGAGCAAAGTGAAAGGCACTGAGGAGTAACAAGTGGCCTAATCCTTTTGAGAAAATGATAGGCCTAGCAACTGAACTTATAAAGGCTAAAGCGTTCTTGAGGACACACGGGAGAAATAGTCACGTGCTTTCGCCATATTCCACATCAGTACTATGTGATGTGTTGATAAGTGTTGAGTGGGTGGATCTTTGCTAGTGCACCCTCTAGACGAAAATAAGCGCACTCTTATGATTAAACATCTTGCAAGCATCCGCAAATACAAGATAGTAATTAAGGCAAAAGGCTAACCTTAGCAATACGATTGATGATCCATTGTTCCCTTGTGGAAAAGCGTGCGAACTGGGGTTCAGGTTTCTGTCACTCCGACAACCCACCGTAAGAATTCTTTATACACAATGCATTCCCCTAGGTCCTTAATAAGGCGAAGTGTTGAGTGTTCGACTCACACAACACCACTAGGAAAATAACAACACAACTTAAATATCAAACAACACATATTATTTCAACATCATATGACTACTAACAACTAGACTTCTCCCATGTCCTAAAGAACTAAAGTAACTACTCATTTGATATAAAAGAAATCATGATCAGTGGGGATAAATGGATGATAAACAATCTGGACACAATGATATTTATCCAACAAAACTCAATAGCATTCATCACACGGTAGCAATCAACACCGGTAGAGTAGAGAGGATAGATAGTACGGGTTACAACACAAGTTGAACTTGTGAGGTGAGATGAGATGAAGATGGAGATGGTGCTGATGTTGGGGATGATGTTGATGATGATCTCGATGATGCCCGCGACGATGGTGATGACGATGGCGATGATCTACCCTTCCGGGACGTGTTCTCCCCGGCGGAATCTCCCTGCCGGAGATGTCTTTTCTCCTCTATAGGTTTCCGCCACGGAGCGGCGGCGGAACTCGCGAAACTCCTCTCTTTTTAGGGTTTTCAGATGACGAGTGATATATAGGCCAAAGGGGGGAGCCGGGAGTGGCCCTAGGGGTCCAGGCGCCCTCCCCGCGCGACCAGGGTGGGGGCCGTGCGAGGTGGCCGCCTGGGCACCCTGTGGCCCCCCTCTGGACCCTCTTTTGCGTGTCTTCATCATCCTTCTGGAAAATTACCTCCATCGATTTTAAGGTAATTTGGAGGTCTTCTCCTTTAGCAACTCAGCGTCCACGTTTTACCGTTGAATTCTGCATCTGCTGCTTCGGCATCGGAAAGTTGCAAACTATGTAAAATAAGCCAAAGCAACATAAGAATAGCATCATAACATGAAATATATCAATGATTAGGAAAGAATTACTATATAAAATAGTGATGCATTTTGGACGTATCACTAGCCAGGAAGGTGTGATGCTTCCCATCTTAGTTGTTTACCAAATAACATACACTATAAGCATCAGTGAATTTATCGCGCCTTGCCGGGGACTTCAAGCTTCAATCTAGGGGAGTTGCACACTTCCAATTTCTCCTTTCATTCATATTCTTGCTTACTTTACTTTTTGTTTAGTTTAGTTTGCTTGTTTACTTTGTCTTTCATCAAAAACCCCAAAAAACAGTTGCTAGTTTTAGTGTCCTTTTCCTAATCTGAATTTTTTACCAAGTCATAAAAAGGTTGAAATAATGCACAAGAATTATAGTATACCGCCCTAATGACTTCATGAGGACTAACACATGCATCAAAACATCTTGTAAATTCATAAAGCAAGCATGCAAGCTCATATGAACAACCACCAAGAACACCAAAATACTCAAGCTATCCATTACCATTCAAAGTTCTAATTGGAGAAGTGGATGAGTCACATACTGAAGAATCAATGCCGCAAATCTCAGATGGAACAGAGGGCTGAGCAAGGAGATCGAAAATTCGAGGAAGAACTATAGGTGCTCGGGTTTGAACAATGGGGAAGTGATATTTCTGGAGAGAGTAAGGTGTGTGAGGAAGCTTACCTAGTGAAGTGTCCTGTGGGCCCTAGGAGGCTTGGCCCCTGGCCGCGCCCTCTGGCTGCTTGACTGCTTGCTGCCCCTGGCTAGCACTAGATGCCCTTGTGCCTCTTTTTTGACATAAAAATTCATTCTATTTTTTCTAGAATTTTTCTGACAACTTCATTTCTGGACATTTTTTCGAGATAAAGAAAGATGAAAGGACTTTCAGTAACCATAAAAACACAAATATATCATTGAAATTCCATAAATACCAAAGCACTCTAAAGCACATGAAAACAAAAGAAACTTATAGCTTTTATGCATGTAAAATGAATTTGTTAGCAAGGTTGATCAAGTCTCGCTAGCAAACCAATTTTATATGGCATAAAAGATTGTAACTTCAAATCGATAACTATGTGACCTCAACCTTGACTAACTTTATCCCAATCATGACAGTTCGATATTCATTATGATGCATATTTATAGGACAATACCAAGTTCCAACCTTGACGGTCTCAATATTTTCAATGGATTTCAAGCCATGCTTCCTATCAACCTTCTTTGGAAAATATACCGTGCACTCTTTAATACTGACATTAAAAGTAACCTTCCCAATCAATAATAGCCCCTGCATTCTTAAGAAAGGGTCTCCCAAGGATGATAGACATGCTCCCATCTTCGGGCATTTCCAACCCTCGGTGCCCCTCTTTAACCTATATATTCCTCGAAATGCAAAAACCCTCGTGACAGAGATTATTTTACAGAATCCATCGTCCGCTAGCATGATTCCCAAATCCAGTGCACTAGAAGTTCTTTCCCATCACCCTGCCGGAGGGAGGATTCATCTCCGAAGGCCTCTTGTTCAACCATGCTTGCCTCCCGCATGAGCCGTGAGTAGTTCCACCTTGGACCTATGGTTCATGGCAGTAGCTAAATGACATCTCTCTCTCTCCAATCTTGATCTTCAGTTTCTAGTCCTTGTGAGTTGCCTATCATGATCAAGGCACGTATGTTATAATTACCATGTTGTTATGTTGGGATCTCATGAATTATGAGATAATGTTCAGATTGTGGAAGTTATATTTTTATTCTATTTTATATTATGTTCTTGATTGTTCTTGCATGTTCTCCGTTGTAAGTTATTGGTTTGGCCAAATAGTAGATTTTAACTTGACGACCCACAAGTGTAGGAGATCTATTGCAGCTTTTTTGATAAGTAGGAGTGTTGATCCCAACAATGAGTAGAAGGTAATGACAAGTGGATATCAGCAAGGTGCAATCGTAAGTACTATAAGGTAGCTTTTTAGGGGGTTTTGTAATAGTTGACAGGAAAATAAAAGAAAGTAAAGTAAAAGACAATAAAGTGCAGCAAGTGGCTCAATTCTTTTGAACATGTTCGAACTAGGGTTTTGGAAGATTTTCCTTGGACAAATCTCTCCGTCAATCCCTAGCTATTAAATATAAAACTAAGATATAACCCATTGTACAATGTATTTTTGCCATATCTAAATTACTTGGTGAAGCTAAGATAAGATAGCCTTATCAACCATTGTACATGTCCTTACTAAGCCGGAAGGCTGATCCACGACTGCATGGAAGGAACAACTTCTGGACTTCCTGCTTTTTTTGGGTAGTGTTCCCTACCGGGCGACCATATGAGTTTAGGTCGGTTGAATTAGGTGCGTACGATTGCCACCGCTCGGACCTCCTCGCGTCGTACGATCTAGAAATTGTCTTCCATCTCCCAAACTGACAACCTCTTCCTCCTCATCCCCATGCCTTCACCGAGCCACTATGGCTCCCGCCCCAGAGGCCATGGGCGCCGTGCCGCCGGCTCCTCCTCCATACCTTCCCCCTGAGTGAGTTGCCATGGTCGCCTCCTGCTCCCAAACTCCCAACGTGAGCCTCCTTACCCTCCTTGAGCGACCCATCATGAAAGCCTTCTCATCCATCCCCCTCGACGGCGAGCTGCTGGGGCGGCGCACCGACGAGTCTCCATGGATGGCCATAGAGAAGGTTGCAACCTTAGCAAGAGAATGAAGATGTTGAAACTAGCAATTTGTTTTGCTGCAACCAACCGAAACCAAAGCTAGAACCTAATTAATTTTTGCTACAATCGATAAGCGAGTTGGACCCTGAATTGATTTTTTGCTACAACCGCATTACTTGTTGCTGGAACCGTCAACCATTTTTGCTGCATGGAATATCTAGAGATAATTTCTTACATGTATAGCCAATATATGGTGAATATGGAAAAAAAATCTACGTTTGATGCTGCAACTGACTAAATTTTTTGCTTCTATTATTTTTTGTTTTTGCTACTACCAAATAACATCTTTGTTATAATGGTGATGATAGGCGTCGCCCGTGAGCTTTTTTTGCTAGAAACACTCTTGATTTTTGCTGAAACCAACTTTAGAATGACTGAATATATGGGGATTTTTTTTGTTATGTCTAATTTTGCAACCAGCTACACATTTTGCTTCCATCGGTTTGTTTTTTTGCTACTATTGGTGAGTGTTTTTGCTACATCCACAACGGAGTTGCGACCGTTATTTTGCAACAAAGCCTCTGTTGCAATGCCGCAAGCGCAACACGGGCTCTGTTGCAAAGCGCGGTTGTCTGGTGCGTGATTTTTGGGAGAAGCTTTTGCAACACAGCCTCTATTGGAATGCCACAACCGTAACAAAGTCTTTGTTGCAGAGATGAATTTGGCTGGTGCTGCTTCAGTGACAACGCATGCTGTGGCGAGACCTTGGCGATGTGCGACGGGGAGGCGGAGATGATAGCCATGAGGATAGATGGGTAGATGGTGATTAGCAACGGCGATCGGCGACCATGTTGCGTGCCTTGCGCGGGGCATGGCAGGAACCTTCTCGCATACCTGCAAAATATATATGGTAACGTACATTGCAGGTAGTCGAGCTCTTAATTGTCTCTCCAGATTATGATATATGTCTACGGATCTTACATAGCTGAGCAAAGATCTGGAGGTCGTATTATCATCTTGGAGTGACCTCCTTCGGCCAGTCACAGTCTGTAGAACAATCACTCCGAAGCTGTACATGTCTGACTTCGTAGAGACGTGGCCGCAGTAGGCATACTCCGGAGACATGTATCCACTTCATGAATTAGTTCCAAAACAAAACACTACGGTACAGTGGTCAATTATATAATTATATATATATATATATATATAAGGTGGGTCTATTCTAACAACACCTTTAAGAGTCGTATTCTAACAAATTTTCTTATTCTGACAACACTTAACCCGCAGCCGCACGCGAACGAAGCAACCGGAAAAATCGAGAAAAAACCAAGCCACACCCACACCCATCAGCCCACCACTTCCCCCCCCGCCACCCACCCTCAACCACTCGCCTCCCACCTTCCTCCGGTGAAGCCACTGCCGCACCCATGATGCCTCGGAGTAGCCTCCGCCCCTGGATCCCTTCTGTCCTCCCCTCCCCTCTGCCCAGCGTCGACCGTGAGCACCCGGCCTACGCGCCTCCGCGCCCGGCGACCAGATCCGGTGTGCCCCGCCCATCGCGCCTCAGCGCCCGATGACCAGATACGGAGCTCCCGCCCCGCGCGAGATCCAGCGCGGCTCGAAAAAGCTGTGATCCAGCGCGGACGTTCATCAGGCTGAGATCCAGCGCGGCTCGAAAAGGCGGGATCCGACGAGGGGTTCCTCTCCCTCTATGGCAGCCCCCACCCCCGATCCCCGGCGACGCCAGCATCAGGGGCTTTGCCATCGCCGGATCTCGGCGTCTCCCGAACTTGCGGCATGGACAAGGGCTTCCCCGCCCCACACCCGGCCATCTTCGAGCCACTGCGCTCCAGTCGGAGAACGACGAGGAGACCAGCGCCCCTCTCTCGAGCGCGCACGAGTGCTCACCGCCGCCTGCCTCCTATTCCAGCGATGGGTCTCATGAGCGTTAGTTTCCCCGGTGCTGGGGCCACCTGCCTCCCCTCCTCCCATCCATCTGTGCATATCGGAAAATCCTCCGGCCGCTCCCTGGACACGGATTCGGCCATGCCCCCCGGACCACGCTCTTCTGGCTATGTAGTTCTCGAAGAACGCTTGTGCAATTTTTTTGGTGGTGCGATGCTGCATCGGCAAAAAGATGTGGTTCAATGTAGTACTTTTTTCTTACTGTTGTGATACGGTTGTCCGCAGTTCAGTAGTATCTATCATGTGATCCTGATGAATTTTAGAAAATGGTTAAGAAAAAACAAAAATATGCAATTCACTTTGATCTTTGTGGTTCGCTTCCTCGTATGTGAACTACACTAGCCTCACAGATTACCACGTTATGAAAATTAGTTAATTGAAATGTAGTGCGCTTGATTGTGAGGTGCAATTCGCTGGATGTAGTTGTAAGAAATGCAGTTCACTCGCCTCGCCCTTGCGGTGCACGCTCGTTGATAAAAAATTACGTTAAAAGTTTAAAAAACAAGTGTAGTTCTGTCAGTGGATAAATGCAACCGGTCTCTGGAAAGATGCAGTTCACTTGCCCTTTTTTTGTTCCGCGAAAAACACGCGCAATTCTGTCTTGCGATAATGCAGTGCGCTTGTCTGTCGGATGCAATCGGGTGCCCCGCGGATGCAGTTCACTCACTGAATTTTTTGTTCTGCGAAAAACACGTGCGTTCCGTCTGGCGATAATGCAGTGCTGTTGCCCGGCCAAATGCAGTTCACCTCGTCGATTCCGTGTGCGCGAAGAACGGAGTTCCGCGATTTACTAAAATCGACACAACTTTTAAACCGCAAGGAATTAGAGGATGTGTTTCACATACAAATGGAGCGCCTCGATGATAGCTATCCAATGGTGTATCAATTGCATCGATTGGACGAACGAATCAAACTAATTTACGCGAAAACTCCCACTGTCCAAAAGAGAGCAGTTGCACCGTTTTTTAACTTACTTCAAAACCGTGTGGAATATGAAAAAGTGTTCAACATATGGATTAATCTACTACTCCAGACGAATCCAACGGTGTATCATACGCCTCGATCGGACAAGCGGTTAAAAAGTTCTACTCTCTACAAGATCCGAAAACGAAAAACAGAGTTGCTGCGTTTTTTTGCGGCTAGATTTCTCTCCAATCCATAGCGAATTAGACAAAGTGTTCTACATATGGATGGAGCGCCTGATCGATATCGTTCCAACGGTATATCATTTGCATCATTCCGATGAACGGTTTAAGAGAAATCGCAAAAATACGCCCGCTGCAAAAGTGGCTCGCCGCACCATTTTCGAAACTTCTCTTAATCCGTGAATAATCGGGGGAAGTGTTCAACATACGGAAGATGCTCCTTTTCCATACGAATCCAACGGTGTATGATACGCTCAATTCCGACCAAAGGTTAAAAATTTATCGCAAAAACCGTGCATGCGGTTCTGTTTTACCCGAACTGCAGTGCTCCGAATTCAGCAGTGCGGTTCTCTTTTGCGATACGATGTGGTTCCTAATGTTGTCAGAATAGTTATTCTGACATCGTTGTCAGAATAGACCGTCTGTATATTGTAACTCCAGTCACACCTCAATCGGAACCATTCGTCTGCTTTGAGATTGGTACTGTCACTTCAATAAAGTCTGAAATTTTGCACAAATGTCCTATACATGTGTATTTATATTCATAAAAAATTAATTTTTTTTGAACTGTTTTAATATTCTTTTTTAATTTTTCAAAAAGACGAGCTACTGTAGCTCGGGCTACACAAGGCATTTCCGAGTCATTGATCCACTTTCCATATAGGGTTGTCCATTTGAGGCAATACCACGTCTTGGCCTGAAAGGTGCCATACAATTTCCACAATAAGACAAAAACTACTTTCTGCCATGTAACGTGCAGAAGTGGCATCGTTTCACTGATGCGCCATGTAGTCAGTATTATCCAGTTGCTCTAACCGTCCGCCTGCGCTGCACAAACTGACATTGCCCTTGCTGACCCTCTGCGCTGCACCAGTTGTCGCTGCACCCCATGGCACTGCCCTTCACGTTTGGAATGTTAACATCTCTGTTGCACTCTCTGTTGCTGCTTTGATCCATCTAGCTAGCTGCTTGTCTCTTGCGTTTGGAATGTTAACATGAACTCCCTAGTGCATACATGTACAAATTAAAGACGTACTTTATACATTGCCAAACTATTTTTATCAAGTTCTATTTAATTCGACCTGGTTGAACGCTTCCTACCTGCCGAACACACCCTCCAGCTAACATGAACTCCCTAGTGCTAACATGAACTCCCTAGTGCATACATGTGATCCTACTAAATGCAACCCGTGCTAGAAAAACGCAGGTCATAGTGATGCGGCCCATTATCTTTGACTTATATTTTTTTATCTCAGTTAATGTGTAGATCCCACCGCTTCTCGTCAAATGATGGTATAAATTAAGGACTCAATTGATTAAAGGACCGGAGGGAGTATCAAGTCAGCATCTGTGATCTGCAATACTGTTTCGGCCAGCTCGCACGCGGAGGCGCTGCTCAAAACTGCTATGAATCGATATTTTATGTAATATGAGATATCTTATCTTTGTTTAGGAACTGTGAGCGGTAAGCAATGGGGACGGGTGTACCTCTCTTTGAGTGTGTTTGTGCGACGCTCTTTATTCAAACAGAACAAAAAGTTGGCTGATGCCTACTCATCCCATGGCAACGCTAAAGCATGGGTGAGCTGCGGTGGTGGGTTCCATGGAGAGGGTGGGAGGTGGGCGCATTCTACAATGACCCGTGAAGAGAGATGTTGTTGGTGTGTGCATAAAGGGTAACCACTGGTCAACTATGGCTCTGCCATGCAGTTTTATTTTTGGAAAAGGAGGAGAACCCCTCTATCGATGCATGCAGCCATATTATTGAAATAAAAGCATAACAAAGTCTCCATGTCTAACAATGCTCATAGTTTAAGCTTAAAACTGAAAATAACACGAAAAAGTGCCACATTCGGCGATAAAGAATAGACTACGATGCCTACACACCTAGCATATTAATAGCTCGCCATCCAAATCGGCTGTAAATAGCCCGTGCTACCATCTCCCAACGGTTGCACCCAATAGCCAAAAGCTTCGTGAAGTCTGCATGAGTTAGTAACGACCACATACGGATTCAATCTGTAGCTTTGAAGATAACCTGCAAAAAGCTTATGAAATTTGTGCCATTAAAAATCAAGTCATTCCTAGTATTCTATATAGCCTAAAATAGAGCACATATCCCTATCCGAATATGTTTGGCTAAGTGACTGTCCACTCCATTAAGCCACGTCCCAAATAACGTGTGTATGCTAATAGAAGGGCCCTGTGGAGCCCTCGACAAAATCACGGGATGGGGGAGTAAACTTCCTTTGCCATTGATTGCCGCTATACCCCCGTCCTCCACCTTCTTGCCATTGATTCCATTCGCGTCGGTAGCCCTGATAGCCACCGTCATAGCCGCGGTCAGCACCATAGCCACCACGACCCACATTGAACCCTCCACGTCCAGCACCATAGTCTCCACGCCCACCGCTCTTAGAGCCGGTTTCGTAGTCCCCGCGACCGCCGCCGACGTTTCCATCTCGGCCCGCGACCGCCCCGCCAATCCCCGTGCCGCAGCCAAGACCTCGTCCGCCATTGTTGGCGAATTGTTGCTGCTGCTGCGTGGGGCGAGGGTGCTCCTTTTGTTGTTGTTGTTGCGCGGTCGCAGCCGGGGGCGCCGCCCCGTCACCTCGGCCAGCCATCACCGGCGGGATGCGGGGTGCACGGCCGCTGGGCGCTGGGAATCCCACTGCCGCTCGCCGTGGAACCCTAGCCCGAGTCGTCGCGGCCGCATGCACGAACGAAGACGAAAGCTGACGCTGTGAACCGATCGATTCAGTCTCCCCGATACAACAAGTCTGCGTGGTAAGACGAGGCCCATCGTCGACCGACTCCGGACCACGCAGCCCAAGTTCCTCTGTCGAGCCCAGCAGCTCGTTCAAACGGATCGTTCTGGCCGCGCTGATCCCGCACGTACTCGCCGGAGCCGCCGGCGGCCGCGGCGGCGTCTTCCGGCGTCCCTTCCTCTTTCCCACCACCATCGTCCATGACTCCGATCGGATTAGATCGAAGCAAGTCAGTTGAGGTAGACGTACCTTGGGGATAGGCCCCTTCCATGGCCGGATCGTCGGCACCGTTGTCCTCCGATGCACATCCCATCGGACCCTTCTCTCCCCGTGATGCAGATCACGGCTGTATGAATCCATCTCCTCCTCGTCGCATCCATCTTTGAACAACTCAGAACTCATATCGGATGTTGTTGGCGATTGCATCTCCGGCGAGTCGCCGCCTGCCTCCCCATCCTCTTCGTCGTCGTCCTCACCGGCCAGCGCCCAGAAACGGCCGCCGAACCGCCTCCTCTCACACGAGTTCGAGACCTGGGTCGCGATCGCATGCACGCCGGACGGCCTCGAGGTTGCCTCCGAGGTCGCCTCCGATGGCGCCATGTAGTCTACTATCCGCCATGCAGTTTTACAGTGCCGTCTTTCTGATCTTGCTGCTGCCGGCGTGATATGATCTCCCGACATGCAGAAAACTCGGCTTGCATTTCTATATTTGTGGATATTTATGCATGATAGGCTTAGGTGTGCTGGCTGCTATGGTGCGAGGAATCCGAGGCTGCGTTGGTTCGGCTCTCACTTGCTCTTTTGAACTGAAAAACGAATCAGACCAACCACATGTGATCACAAAAAGAAATGGCCTTCTGTCCATGCAATAACCTCATTTATGCCCTCTGATATATTTTTCTCTCTCTCTTTCACACACACACGCACAGACACATCATACGATAAATATGAGTGCCTCTTTGCTATATTCATGTGTAACCTCCCTTCTCCCTCTTCTCTTTCTCCCACATACCATATGATAAATATGCATGTATCTTTATTATGTTCGTGTGACACTGGATGGTGTGTTGTCTCTATCCCTTCCTCCTCAAGGTGGACACGGTCTGGGCCGGTCTGGTCCCCGACCGAGCCACCGTTTGGACCGCCCACCGATGGGCTGGACCAGACAGGATCGAGCATGCTGGCAGTCCTCTTTTCAGAGACCAAACCGGCAACGCCAAAGCCCAGAATGGATCGCCGGATTGGCCAATCTCCTACCGGCGGCGAGGTGGTGACTACATCGACGATGAGAGGTGCATATGGGAACTAATCAGGAGGGTGAGTAGAGTGGAAAGGGGTATTGCCTCGTAGAGAACTCGATGAGGAGTCGAGGAAGCTGAGGAAGCATCAACGGCTATGTAATCGACGACCAACGGTAATAGCAGGACCTGGAGATGGAGGATGCCGACGATGTCTTTCAGTTGAATTCGTTTGATTAATTGCGGACGAAAGTAGATCCTGACGGTGCGAAGCTCCTGGACATAGTGGTTCGTCGAGGGGAGGCCGGTGTCCGTGCGCTCTCTGTTGATGCCCTCCATGGGTGATCTGCTGAAACATATGTGACGTTGAGCAACTCAAGAGGCTATGGGGGAACAACGAAGAGAAGGAGGAAGGTGAGGCGAAGATTAGGGATATGATTGTTCTTCCGCGGGCTGCCGGCGGCCACGGCGACGATGAACGACAACGGCGTTGTGTCTGTTTCCATGGTTCTGGTGGTTGGTACTCATGGTGCCTTCACATGAATCACACGATACCCATGCAAACACCAAAAATAAGTAAAACTTTCAAACTTAAAACAAACCGAATATTATTTATTTTACATTAAATAAATTTAAGATAAAAGGTAGTCGTCATTGTCGGCGGTGTCCTCATTAGTGAAGTCAACAAAACCGGGGGTGTCCATCCACGAAAATGCGTCGTTGTACGCAGCAAGCACCACCGCCCATTTGGGTGCATCTGCCGTAGATTCGCTCGCAGGGTGGCACGACAGCGTCAGATCTCTTGCTATCGATCTAACAGGATGTGGCGGGGGAGAGAAGGCAATGGGGAAGAAAGTGAAACTGGGAGGATGCATCTTTGTTATGTTCGGGTGACACTTGATGCCTTGTCGTCGCTACCATTATCTATATCGGTTGTCACGCATGGTGCCAATTGTTGTCGGGCTTGGTACCTATGCTTGAATCATACGACAAAACAAACAAAACTTGAAGGTACCAGTGGTTGTCACGCATGGTGCCTATGCTTGAATCAAACGGTCAAAAAAATTGGAAGGTGCCTTCACATGAATCTTACATCTTACATCTTACATTCTTAAGAAGTTGCTCCCCACTACTACCAATTCTCTCAACATGCACACACTCCATCTCATCATGCGTGCCACATCATTCTCCACTAGCATATTTCTCTCAACATGCAAGCATGCCACCTCATCATCCAACATGCATGAGAAAGACCTACACTATGCATAATAAAAACCCAAATGCAACATGCATGCATGGAAATTTTTATTTTATTATGATATTTATATTAAATCCATATATTAGTTCAAAAGTTATTATTTCAAATATACATGCTTCATTTAACCATATATTAGTTGTATAGGTGCGGACGTTTAGTGGTTCTAGTGCTTTACACTCACGGTTGCCTTCGCATAAATGGTACGGGACATGTTCTAAAAAAAATATGGTGCAACCTATGTGTGCTTCGCGACAAACATCGCTACCGCTCCCTAATGCTAACCAGCGAGTCTCACATTCATTACTCTCACAAAAGGTTCACACCCTTGCACGCACAAAAGGTTCACACCCTTGCACAAAAGGTTCACACCCTTGCACGGAAGGTGCCTTCACATGGCTCATGTGGTATCGATGTTGGAAAATTAAGGTGCCCTTTATGTGGGTTTCACGATAGGACTCGCTACTCCCTTAGTACCGAAATCGTAGCCACATCGACGTTGGTACCTTCACACGGTCGCATCGCCATGAAGATATACATGTCTATTTAATATCCCCCACTACCCGACACCGCACCCTCAACATGGTGTGAACGTTTCCATGGTTCTCGTGGTTGGTACTCGTGGTGCCTTCACATGAATCATACGGTACCCATGCAAACAAACTACGAACAGTGTGTTATCGGTCGAATGAATGTGTCCGCTTTTGTTCGCAGGCATGTAGGCCGCCGGCCTGATGCGACCGATATCATTTCCAGATCTGAGCAAACAAAATTGAAAAAACCACTAAAATAATAAGTAAAACTTTCAAACTTAAAACAAACCGAATATTTTTTTATTTTACATTAATTAAAATTAAGATAAAAGGAGTCAGCCAGTAGTGGATTTAATCTTCGTTATCGGCGGTGTCCTCCTTAGTGAAATCAACAAAACTAGGGGCGTCCATCCACAAAAATGCGTCATTGTACACAGCAAGCACCTCCACCCGTTTTTGTGCATCTGCCGTAGATTCGCTCGCAGGGTGGCACGCCAGCGTCGGATCTCCTGCTATCGATCGAACAATAGGCAGCGGGGGGAGAGGAGGCAATGGGGAAGAAAGTGAACTGGGAGGATGCATCTTTGTTATGTTCTGGTGACGCTTGATTCCTTGTCGTCGCTACCATTATCTGTATTGGTTGTCACGCATTGTGCCAATTGTTGCCGCGCTTGGTGCCTATGCTTGAATTATACGACAAAACAAATAAAACTTGAAGGTACCAGTGGTTGTCACACATGGTGCCAATGCTTGAATCACACGGTAAAACAAAATAAATTGGAAGGTGCCTTCACATGAATTGTATGGGTGTGGAAGTTTAGTGGTTCTTGTGCTTTACACTCGCGGTGCCTTCTCATAAATCGCACGGGACCTGTTCCAGAATAATATATGGTGGAACATATGTGTGCTTCGCAACAAACATGGCTACCGCTCCCTAATGCTAACCAGCGAGTCTCACATTCATTACTCTCACAAAAGGTCCACACCCTTGCACGGAAGGTGCCTTCACATGGCTCATGTGGTATCGATGTTGGAAAATTAAGGTGCCCTTTATGTGGGTTTCACGATAGTACTCGCTACTCCCTTAGTACCGAAATCTTAGCCACATCGACGTTGGTACCTTCACACGGTCGCATCGCCATGAAGATATACATGTCTATTTAATTCCCCCACTACCCGACACCGCACCCTCAACATGGTGTGAACGTTTCCATGGTTCTCGTGGTTGGTACTCGTGGTGCCTTCACATGAATCATACGGTACCCATGCAAACAAACTACGACTAGTGTGTTATTGGTATCGGAAAATTACGGTGCCTTTATGCGTGTTTCACGCTATGACTCCCTACCTCCTAATCCTGAACGGTAGCAACACAAATGTTGGTGCCTTCTCACGCTTGCATGAGGAAAAATATATACATGTCTCCCACTATCGGACACCACCGCCCTGGAGAGGGTATGGACCTTTCATGGTTCCGTTAGTTGAGTCCCATGGTACCTTCGCGTGTCTAATACGGTGTCCGTGCCAACAAAATGTGGTTCTTCTTACGTGTTCTTGGTTACAAACCACACTGCTGCACTAATGTCGTCATGCTTTGATCACCTCGTCTAATTTCTCTCCATCATGATGTTACGAAGAAATGTTGCTACGCCGCATGCCGGTCAAAATATCGATGTCTCTATCACTAGTTCGGCATCTCTCCAACACCAACTCTGTAGGTGTAAGAAATTTCTGGTTCCGTTGTTGTGCCCACAAGGTGCCTTCCCACGCCCCGTTTGGTATTCGCAACTGTGAGCAGTAAATGTTGTAGGCCCATGTACCCCTTCTTTCAGTGTGTTTGTGTGATGTATGAAGTGTTGGGTGTGCATGTAACAGTTTTTTTAATCTGAAATCATAATGGATATTTTCCTTCATTTCCATAAAAAAACACCGATACATCGGGGCTTTCCCTCTTTTTTTCCACAGAAAAAATAACATGTACATGTACATGATGATCTTTTCATGAGCCACATCTGTGAAAATGAATCATGTCATTAAGATGGGTGAAAACCTTTTCATAAACTCATACATAATGCTCTCGGCATCATAATGTTACATGCTAAAAACCCTAACAAATGGTTCTGGTATGACCATTTCTGCTTCATGCCCTGACGTGACATCACTCCTCATCCTAGCGTGGCCTGGGGGGAGACCTGAAGAAAAACACACACATGAAATATTGGTTTCATAAAGAAAGTTTGAGTAGACTGTGCATACACTAGTTTTCAGAAAAGAAAAATGTTGCCTACACCAACCTGCGATGTAGAGCGAACCAACGACTGGACACAACAACATGAGCTTTGCCAACCGGAGAGAAGCACTCGTCGGCAAGGACGCCAAGGATTTTTCTGAAGACGCCGATCAGTGGAGTGTGGACATGTGGCTTCAACATCATGTCGAGAAACTCCCTCGACTTGACGAGACGCCTCCAAGATCTGCACACGGCTGCCAATGTGCTCGGGTGCAGAGAAATGAGCACCAAAATGACACACACTTTGTCATCTGCCAAGTGCTCCTAATGGTTCTCGTGGGGAGATATTGTCTTCATAGCTGCGAAGAGAATGCATGGGATTAGACATGGTGGAGTATGGTGTTTGATCCATATACATGAATATTCAGAGTAGGACATACCTGGTAGCTGATGGCGCTGCTTGCACGACGCTCTCCACTTAAACAGAACAAAAGTTGGCTGCTGCCTACTCATCCCATGGCGACGCTGTAATATATGGGATATGAAATCATGGATGAGCCGCGGTGGTGGGTTCCATGGAGGGTGGGGGGTGGACGCATTCTACAATGACCCGTGACGAGAGATGCCACTGGTATGTGTATAAAGGGTAAGCACAGGTCAACTATGACGGCCCCATGCATTCTGGTAGTGCCGTTTTCTTATCTTGCTTCTGCCGGTGTGATATGATCTCCGGATATGCAAGATCCCCTGTCTGCATTCCTATATTTGTGCATGTTCACGCATGCTCGTCTTGGTGTGCTGGCTGCTAGGGTGCGCCAAATTCTAGGTTGCGTTCGTTCGGTTCTCACTTGCTATTTTGAACTAATTAACGAATCAGATCAATCACATGTGATTAAAAAAACAAACTAGCTTCTGTCCATGCGATAATATCATTATACAAGGCTTCGAGCAACAATACATTCATAAGTAATGACATGTTAATGATCTGTTTATACATAGACTCGTTACAAACACTGCCAGTCTGCCACCACACTATTCAAACTCGCCGCTAGTTTTTTTTTTGCGATATAAACTCGCCGCTAGTTGCCGAACATCATGTCCTCATTTCTCTCTGCTGCCTAAAATCATACAAACCGCCCGGCCGTGAATGCCAAAATCGCAACTAGCATGGCTCCTACCACTCCGGTAATGGATGGCACTGGCTTGAACCGAATCTTTGGATACTTTGAAGCATCCACTTGATGGGGTAACTTTGACTTGATCCAGTTAGGAAACGAAGAAGAAGAACTTAGTGCCGCAGTAACTATGGGATCATGCACATGTACAACCGATTGAAGAAAGCATTTACACTCTAGCTCTTGAACGTAACGAATGAGTGAATCTTCAAACAACAAATTGTTTGTCTGTTTGAGGACTGTAAAATGGCTGTGTATTTGGAAAGATGGATCCCCTACTTGCTCGCACCGTTTCATTCATATGCATGCCCTGGCTAGTAGGCACGCAGGTCTAGCCAGCCTAGACTGCACCCCACCTTGTCTATAAGAGGAAAACTGGTAATTCAGTGAAAAATAGACAAAACAAAACTTGGAAAGCTTCTTGCACGGATCCCTTTGCTAACTGAACGGCTCCGATAGCTGCTGCCATAGAGTCACCCACATACACAAGCTTTTGTCTACATATATATATATATATATATAGGGTGGGTCTATTCTAACAACACCCCTTAAGACCTTATTCTAACAACAAAAGCCTTATTCTAACAACATCCCCCTTAACCGACCTTCTGGCGCGGCAGCGCCCTAGCCGGCGGCGACCCCCACCCTCCCAGCCTCCTGGCGCGGCAGCGCCCCGAGCCGGCGGCAACCCCCACCCCTCCCCGCCTCCTGGCGCGACAGCGCCCCGAGCCGGCGGCGACCCCCACCCATCCCGCTTCCTGGCGCGGAGCGCCCAAGGCCGGCGGCGAACGACGCAGAGAGCCACTATGCGGTGCGGATTCGGCGGATCCTTCCACGATTCAGCGCCGCCACCGCCTGCAGCTCCACCACTGCCTTAGTTCCGATCTCCTAGCCTACGAGATCCTCCGCCGTTCAGCAAATCGGGGCATCCAGCCGCGGTGATGCATGGTCGAGGGAAGCGAACTGCAAGGTGGCCTTCTCCGGCGAACTCGCAGTCGTCGTGGGAGCGAACTGCAACTGTCATATCGCCCATACAACCTTCTCCGGCGACGATGGCGCAGGTTGAGAAGGCCCATGTGTTCCTGCAATGCAGGTGGGCTGCACGTCAACAACAAGCCGAACTGCATCTACAGAACAACAAAGCTGCTTTCAAGAGGAAAGTGGCGCATCCAACTAATGTAAGCAGTCCTACTACGTGAATTCATAATGCAGTGCTCTGTTTATTTGCAATGCAGTGTGTTCTTGCGTCAAAAATGCGTTCATGTCTCTCCCCATGGCTTACAATATGTAGTAGTTTGTGAAAATAATGCAGTGCACATTGTTTATATATGTTGAGCACTGTGTCTTTGAACTGAACTGCATGGAAAAAAATACAGCGCAGTTCACTATTCTACAGATAAAAAAAGTACCACTTTGGATTAGATACTAATGTGCAGTTCGCTGCCTATTCTCCTATGCAGGATAAAGTTGTGCAGAGAAGCCAGAAGATGCGGCGAGTGATTCACGACAATCAGCCCCTGAACTGCGTTGAGAGAGAAGAGTGGGAGATGGCCGCATGGATAACACCAGAGATACCTTGAGGTTTTTTCAACACGACAAACAGGAGTGCATACTCAGCGGAGGAAGATGTAGAGAACGAAGATAAAAACGGAATAGAACATAGCGGCCAAGATGAGGAGGACGATGATCTGATATACATGGGGGAGCATGCGCAGCGAGACGACGATGATGACGACGGTGAAGAGCAACTCTTAATAGTTATGCAGCCAAGGTACACGGACGTTATTGCAACATTTGGTCAGCAGATAAGAGTGGATGATATTGAGCCTCCACAAAACAATGTTGCGCCTCCGGAAACCAATGTTGAACACGAGCCGGTTCGGGAGCAACCGGTTCGTCGTCACAGAAACAGTGGGATTCCGCCAAGGCCGCCAGCCACACATCAAATGGATCATCACCTGGATCAGAAAAACACACAGGCAACAAGAAAAGTACGGTTCTCATCACTTCTGCCTCCCCGAGATCCTCGATTACACAGGTCTGTTGTAACTCCTCCATGCCCAATAAAAATTGGTGAGATGCAAACACCAATGGAGAATAAGCAGTACACACATGTAAGCTTCCTTGACTTACTGCTGCAGTTCGCTTATGAAATCTTTTTCAGCCTGCGCATTCTTCGTTAACAAAAAGAAAATCATTTTCATGTTGCGGTGCAGAACAAGAACTTGTTGCAAGAACTTGTGCCTGTGAAAGGTATGCAGTTCACCTCTGTCGCGGGGGCACACGAGTTCTACAAAACATATGCGAGGCATGCAAGATTAGGCACACGAAAAAGGGGGACGCACATGACGAACAACTACATAGTTTGTGCAAGAGAGGGCAACCACCAAGAGACTGTGTCATATTATGACAGAAAGCGAGATAAAATAACGAAAAGAACTGGCTGCAAGGAGAAACTAAGAGTGAAAAAGATCAAGTATGTCTTTGTGATAGGACATGTTGAGCTCAATCACAACCACAAAATGATTGAAAGCCCAGCTATGCTTCAGCACTTGCACTCGCATAAGAGGGATGATCCATTGCTTGATAAACTAGTAAATGACATGCAGATCGACAACCTGACACACACACAGATGATGTCAACCCTGTCGAGAATGTCAGGAGGGCTACAATATATGGGGCGCACTAGCCGTGACTGGGTGAACAAGTACATACATTAAACTAGCTGATATCTCCTCTACTTGATGCAGTTCGCTTGTGCGTTTCTGTGTGTTGTTTAATGCTGAGGTATGCTCTGCTGTCAAACTGCAGGAAGTACTAGTTGACAAAGGAGGAAACTGAGGACTATGTGAAGAAACTGCTAGCTTTCTTTGAGAAGATGCAGGAAATAAATCCAGAGTTCTTCTATGATTACAACAAAGATGTCGATAACCGTGTCCAAAACATCTTCTGGGCGAACGCAAGCTGCCGGGGTTCCTATGAAGATTTTGGAGATTGTGTCACGTTCGACACGACATACAAGACCAACAAGTTTCACATGCATCTGGGCGTGTTCATTGGAGTAAACCACCACCTACAAAGTACAATATTTGCGGTGGCTCTCGTCAGAGACGAAACAATACCATCTTTTGAGTGGGTGTTCCGGACGTTCTTGCGTTGCATGAACAACAAGCGGCCAATCTGCATACTGACAGGTAAACTAAAATGCAATTCAATGCTAGCTTTTTGTAGTCCATTTCTTACATCCAAAAAACAAAAAAGAAAACGGAGAAAAAGAAAAAAAATAAATAAATGCAATTCTCTCAAAATAATTGACTGCTTGTTTTCAAAAAAAACATGCAGATCAATGCCCCTCCATGGATGCAGCGATAAAGAGTACACTAATAGGCACGCTGCACAAGTTATGCCGTTGGCATATACTAGAGAAATACAAGGATCATCTGTCCTTGCTGTACAAAGCATACGAGACATTCAAAGATGAGCTGACATCAGTTCTCAACCATCCATTGATGCCATCGGAGTTTGAATGCACTTGGCGTGACCTCATGGAGAAGTATAACCTGCAGAATGATGAAATTATGAAGGCGCTCTGGACAGACTGAGAAGAATGGATATCAGCTTACTACAAGGAGGTGTTCTGTGCACGGATGACGTCGACACAGAGAAGTGAAAGCATGAACTGGATCTTGAAGAGAAACTTTGTCAGGGAAAGACACGACCTACACATATTTGCGTCGCAGGTGGACAGATGCATCCAGACGAGGAAGGGCAACGAGCATGCAGAGACCATGGCTAACGAGGTATGGTACAAAAAAATCTTATTAAGTTCGTATACGCGGTTCAGACTCACTACTGATTTTTCTTTGATCTAAAAAAATGCAGTTCCCTTTCCGTATGAACAAAAAATGAGATGAAAAGTGTGATGTTAAAATGCAGTTCTCTTCTGTATATAAAATCAATTATGTTTTTTGTTAACCAAAAACAGCTAACTAACTGTCTTCTTTGTTTCCCAGGCGGAAATTAAAACTACTACTCAGTTTTGTTTCGAGGTTCAACTATTCAGGATTTACACAAGGGCAGTCTTTGCTGACTTCAAGCAAATGCACTACCGCAGCACTGCATTCAGATCAGAGTAGTCCCATGACAACCCAAAAAAGTATTTGGTGCACAACTACAACCACTGTGATGATTTTGACTGGGCGAGACATGAGTTCCAGGTTGTCGCTGATGTGACGAACGGTATCTACGAATGTGAATGCAAACTATGGACACACACAGGTCAGTGAGCCGAGAAATAGGCACAAAAAAGCATAATGAAGTTCACATAGTTCTGGTGGCAAGATATGAAAAAAAACTTAGTGAAGTTCACTAGAATAAAAAACAAAAAACTACGTGTTTTTTATGCAGTTCACAAACCTTGAATTCTCTGTTACATATTAATTTGAAGTTTGCTCACACTGACAGCCAAAAAAATGAATATTTGCTGTAGGCATGTTCTGCGTACACATCGTTTGCATGTTAGATCAGCTGCGGGTGGACAAGATACCTGAGGAGTACATATTAAAGAGGTACACATGGAACGCGCGGAAAAATGCAACTTTTGACCGTAGAGACTACAAGCAAACTGCTCCAGATGGAAGTTCAATGTTCTGCCGTAGGAGGCTACTTGTAGAAACAACCATGGACCTGTCAAACAGGGGTGTGAAGTCGGATAGCGGGTTCAACAGAGCGTTATATGGGATGAGAGCACTCATAGAAGAAGTTGACGTGTTGAACGAAGAAGAGGCGGAGAACAACAAGAATGCACGGAGTGAAGAAAAGGGAGATGAGCACAAACATGACACTAATGGTGTAGCTCTTAATGTGGATGAAACAATTCTTCCCCCACCTGTATCAAACACAAAAGGGAGAAAGAAGGAGAGCAAGTCAGCAAATAAAAAAGCTACAACAAAGGATATAGGTTCTGAAAAGAAGAACAAGCCTGAGCCAGAGCTGGATAGCGAAGCGAGACCACTGGGAGTGAGGATGTGCAAATCATGCGAAAAGATTGCAGGGCACAACTCGAGGACATGCAAGCAGAGGCTAGAAAAAATCAAGGCCAAGAATGCCACCACATATGACCAAGCTGACCAACAAGAAGATTTGACAAAGAGAAGACTGTGCAACATCTGCAAAAAGAGAGAGAAGCATAATGCAAGAACTTGCCCAAAGAGATAAGAAGCAAAAGATGAAGAAGTTGAGGAAGAAGATAATGATGAGGAAGAAGATGATGATGAGGAAGAGGGAAAGGACGAAGCAGAAGAAGAAGAAGATGAAGACAGCGAAGGACCAGCATCAACATCGAAGGGGAAGGGCATTAAGAAAACAGAGCATAGGCAAGCATCGCAGCCGCACGGGTGCGTTACAAGGAATAACACGTTCAACAAGAAGAAAACAAATGGAGCGACAAACATTGAACCAATTGCAGTGCATGCTTTGAGAAGAATCAGCAAGGACAGCACATAGCTCAGCACACATACATTGTAGCCTTTTTACGAATATCAAATTCATCCATTTATGTAGCATATAATAGACATAACTTGAATTTAGTGGACCGCAAAAAAATAGACTTCGAGATATAGTGTTGAAGTCCAATTTAATATTGATACGTCCAAAACGTATCTATAGTTTCTGCTTGCTCCATGCATGTTTTGTGTGATATTGCTATGATCTAGATACACTTTCATACAATTTTGATCATATTTGGACTAACCTATTAACTCAGTGCACCTCAGTGCCAGTTCCTGTTTTCTGCTGTTTTTGTACTTCAGTTTTCCCCCATATAAAAAGTGCCAGAACAATTCCGGGAAAAATCCAGGAAAAATCAGCGTACAGGGTGCTTCGCGAAGAGCCCGAGAGGGGCCAGAGGGGAGCCAGGGGGGCCCAGGAGGCCACCCGGCGCGGCCCCACCCCTGGCCGCGCCAGGGGGCGCCTGGGGGCCCTGGTCCACCTCTGGCTGCCCCCCTTCGCTTATTTATTCTCTGTCACGGGGAAACTCCGAGGACAGAACCCTATTTCGCAAACTCGCCTCTGTTCCGCCGCCGCCGTTATTCCGAGATCGGGAGCACCAGAAGACCTCTTCCCGGCACCCTGCCGGAGGGAGGGCCGACCTCCGGGAGTCTCCTCTCCACCATGGATGCTCCCCGGATGTCTCGTGAGTAGTTTTCCTTGACCATGGGTCCGTGATCAGTAGCTATGTGATGTTCTCCTCCCCTCTTTGTTCTTCATGGTTTAGACCTCGTGAGCTGCCCTACATGATCGAGGCACTTTTGTAATCTTTCTACTATTGCTATGCTGAGTTTGATGGGATCTGATGGATTATGAGATTATGTTCAGATTGTGATAGAGTAATACATTTGGTTTTTATCTCTTATATTTTTGTTCCTAAGTAATTCTTGCATGTTCTCCGTTGTTGTTTATTGCTTTGGCCAAGTAGTAGGTAGTGACTCCAAGAGTGAACGTTATGCTCGATTGTGGGTTCATGCCCCCCGATGACACGCTTGAGTGACAGAAACATGAGTCTAGGGGATGTGCTGTTGCCACAAGGGGGAAAACAACGGTGCTTGTAACCGCGGTTGCAAGGATTGTTTACTTTACGCAAAGTGCTTTTTAATGCAGTTGTCTGTTGCTTTGGGTTTACACTTTGGGTGGGGCTCGCAACTTAATACCAGCGAGATGTTCTGGATAGATATCTCAAGGTGGATGATTAGTAGTAGATGCAGTTGGATTACGGTCTACTTATTTTGGCGTACTGCCCGTGCTTTTGAGCCTCTTCCTTTATTTTGTAGCATAGTTAGCATTGCGGTGCATTCATAATCCTGTCAATTGCCCTTCTGTAATTTGTTTACCTCGCATAGCAGATTTATCGTCTTTTG
The DNA here is from genome assembly GCA_950022295.1 of Bromus sterilis. NCBI lineage: Eukaryota > Viridiplantae > Streptophyta > Magnoliopsida > Poales > Poaceae > Bromus > Bromus sterilis. The sequence goes on from OX465600.1 coordinate 218,332,578, forward strand.
GGAGAGAGACATCACTAGCGAACATCACGTATCCCGGTCCATATCCTTATTACTGTTTCCACGCTATATTTACTTTCCTTCTTTTTTACTTTTAGTTGCTATCATTATCCTTTGTGTTTTACCCTTTGTGAACAACAAAACCGGAGAGATTGACAACCTCTCTGAACTTCGTTGGGAACAAAGTTATCTGTGTCTGTGTGCAGGTCCACGTCAGTTGCGCCGCTGACACCTACTTATCATCTCTGGATTCCTACTGGAGACAAACCTTGGTATCTTCACTGAGGGAAAATTGCTGCTGCGCTACATCTTAACCTTCCACTTGGGGTAACCAACGAAGGGCGAGAAGCCATCAAGAGAATTTCTGGCGCCGTTGCCGGGGACTCCGAGTGCTAAGATAGGGAAGTTGCACACTACCCTTTACCTTTGTTTTTTAGTCTTGTTAATTTACCTTTCAGTTTTTATCTTTGTGTCTTTTATCAAAAATTACAAAAAAATCTGCCACACTTGCTGCTACTATGGGTTCCACTGAAAACACCAAGTTGTGTGACTTCACTAGTCACAACAACCAAGACTTTATCTGCACTCCCATTGCCATGCCTGCCACTTCAGCTACCTCTTATGAAATTAAACCTTCTTTTCTAAAGCTTGTTATGAGAGATCAATTCTCTGGTGCTGGAGATGATGTTGCTTTACACTTGAACAATTTTGTTGAGTTATGTGATATGCAAAAGTATAAAGAAGTAGAAGGTGATGTTGTTAAGCTCAAGCTCTTTCCTTTCTCTTTAAGGGGAGACACTAAGATCTGGTTTCAATCTTTGCCTAGGAATAGCATAGATTCTTGGGATAAGTGCAAAGATGCTTTTATAGGGAAGTACTACCCACCTGCAAAAATTATCCAATTGAGGAGTAACATTATGAGTTTTAAGAATTGGATAATGAACATGTTGCCCAAGCTTGGGAACGAATGAAATCTCTTGTTATGAAATTCCCTACGCATAGTTTGACTACCTGGATGGTTATCCAGACTTTTTATGCAGGCTTGAACTTTACCTCGCGGAACCTGTTAGATTCGGCCGCGGGAGGAACCTTTATGTCAACTACACTTGGTGCTGGCACGAAGCTTCTGGATGTGATGATGACCAATTATTCCCAATGGCACACCAAACGCGCTCCAACAGGTAGGAAGGTAAATTCTGTCGAGGAAATTACCTCCCTCAATGAAAAAGTTGATTTAATTATGTCTCTACTTACCAAGCAACCCTCTATTGATCCTCATGATGTCCCTTTAAATTCTTTGGTTGCTCAAGAACAAGTAGATGTGAACTTTATTGCTAGAAACAACTTCAACAACAATGCTTATAGGGGAAATTTTGCTAGCAATCCTAGACCGTTTCCATCCAACTATGGGAACAACAACACCTACCCTAGCAACAAAAACCCCTCCTCTGAATTAGAAAGCATGCTTAGAGACTTTATCACTACCCAAAAAGCCTTCAACAAAAATGTAGAAGAGAAATTAGCTAAAATAGATAATCTCTCTTTGAAGGTAGAAAGCTTAGCCCTTAATATAGAGATGCTCAAAATTAGAACCTCTCCCCTTGAGGAGAATAGGTCCACTCCTATTAATGCTATCCAATTACAAATTAATGAAAATATTAGGATGATGGCTAAACTTAAAAAAAGGTGGGCTAGAGAAAAAGAGGAAGAGGACAGAATTAAGAGCCTTCCCACACACCACACAGTTGCCACTATCCAAATTGTTGAGGACACCCAAACTATTAGCACCCAATGCACTCCTAGTCCCGTTGGACCTATTAATGGTGATGCTAATACCTCAACCAAAGATAAAGAAACTCCTATGAACATAGAGGGTTTGAAACAAGTGAGCTTAGATGACACTACTACCACCTTTGATAGTAGTGATATTTATTTTGATAGTTGTACCCTCTCAGAAGTTATTAGCTTGTTACACAAAATGTCTAGAGACCCCCACACTAGCACACTTAATCTTGCCTTCACGGAGCATATCACAAATGCTCTCATCAAAGCTAGGGAGGAGAAGCTTAGAGTAGAAGCCTCCATACCTAGGAAGCTAGATGATGGTTGGGACCCTATGATCAAAATTAAATTAAATAACTTATCTTGCTATGCTTTATGTGATGTTGGAGCTAGTACCTCCGTTATGCCCAAAAGAATATTTGATATGTTTGAATTGAAGCCCTTTGAGCCTTGTTCTTTTGGTGTTCGTCTTGTTGATTCTTCCGTAAAGAAACCTTTGGGGAAGATTGACGATGTTCTTATCATTGTCAATGAAAACTATGTCTCCGTTGATTTTATTGTTATGGATATAGAGTGTGAACCTTTGTGTTCGATTATTTTGGGACGTCCTTTTCTTCGCACCGTTGGTGCGGTTATTGACATGAAAGAGGGGAATATAAAATTCCAATTCCCATTCAAAAAGATGATGGAACACTTCCCTAGAAAGAAAATCAAGTTACCTTTTGAGTCTGTTACACGGGCTAGTTATTCTCTTTCTCTTGATAAAACTTGATTCTTCTTTTTGCATCATGCCTAGCTTAAAGGCATAAAAGAAAGCGCTTTCGGGAGGCAGCCCGCAACGAATTTAGGTTTTTATTTTTGCTTTTGTTGTGTCTTGATGATTGTTACTACTGTAGCAACATCATTGTATCTTTATTTTTCAGCTTTGGGCCAAGTTATAGCCTCTTACGGCAAGGGAAGTAAAAGTTGTGACATGCTGTCCAGAAAACAGATTCTGTCCTCGTGACCAGAAAAATTCCAGAAAAATCCCAGTTCATATTTTTGAGCTGAAATTTTTACACAGTGTGCTCTATACAATTACGAAACTTCCGTATGTTCTGAGTTTTTCGATTTGAGTTGCATAAGTGCCGCTAAAAAATTCTTTACTAGCTGCTGTTCTGTTTTTCACAGATTCTGCCACGTTTTGTCTCTCCTAACTTTTGCAAACCTTAAGCTTGCTTTTTCTTTGCAAAAACTTTTTGTCACTCTTGAGAAACAGTATCTCTTCAAGAATATCTTTATATCCAGTGGGGAAAAATTATTTTATTAAGGGTACTAACCTCTCTAATCAGCTTATGATGAGTTATGTATGAAGGGAGTTTTCAAGTGTGAGATGGAAGATGATGAAAGAAGATCCAGGAGTGTCAAGCGCTCATGCTTGGGGATGCCCCCATGCATCCCCAACAAATATTCAAGGAGACTCAAGCGTCTAAGCTTGGGGATGCCCCCGTGCATCCCCTTCTCCATCAACAATCATCAGTTCGTCCTTCGTCTCACTATATTTTTATCACTTCATGCGTTATGTGCTATGCTTGGAGCGTCTCGATCTTAGGTTTTATTTTTAGTTTTCTTTAGCTTAGCTTGCTGTTCATAACAAGTTAGATCCCGTCTTACTTTGTGTGGGAGAGAAACACGCTCCACTTTCAAAATTTAGAACACATCATAGGATTTTTCCTGCTTATCTTTTTGCTGTTGTGTGTTCTTTATCTTTTCATAGCTGCTGCCATGTTTAGTTTTAGTCTTAGTTTGTCTTTAGAAAGAGCCTTGGATTTTTCTTAGTTTGTTGATGGAACTCTTTTTAGTTTTCATGTTTATCTTGTTAAAGAGAGTTGGTTGTTGCACTGAGTTGTGTCTTGTCTTGAGAGTTGGTAATTGAGGTTGCTATTTTCTTCTAGTAGTAACTTGCAATAGTTTTGGGGTATTGATGTGAGTAATGTTTGAAGTTTTGGTGTCAAGAGCTCTAGCCTATTAGTGATAGGTGTCGTATTTTGGGCAATCCGTGTGTATTTTCAAAACCTACAAAACTAGTTGAGAACTCTAGCTACTAGATGGATCACTAATCTTTGGAGGGATCGAATATCAGAGAACACTCACGTACCATGAGTCGAGGATGCGCAAGGATGACCAAACCCCCATACACTCCTCCTCGGGGTACTTTTCTCTTTGTCAACCTCCTTATTAGATTGAGAATTACTGATAATAAGTGCATGAGTTCTTCGGACTAATGTAAGTATTGAAAGTTGACACTTCCACCTTCCCATATTTTGCTAGCCTCTCCCGTGCCATGCATTGCCTTCTTCTCATTCCGAGAGTTGGTGTCCAGCTTCGCCGGTACATCCAAACCCTTGGCATGATACGCTCTGTCATCATAAGCCTCCTTTTATCTTTCCTCAAAACAGCCACCATACCTACCTATCAAGGCATTTCCATAGCCTTTCCGAGATATATTTCCATGCAACATCCACCTCTTCATGACTTGATCTTCATGTCATACATGTTCCTGCTACACTGGCAGCGACATACATTGCATACATCATGATAGTTACATCTTCTTTATGATTTTGAGTACCTTGTAAAGTGTGAAAGATCTCCTTTACCTTCTTGTAAAATAGAGTGTTGCCCTTAAGTGAGGAAAAGATCCCGAAGTGGACACAATAAAAGATCCCAAAGAGGACAAATGAGAGTTAAATAGAAAGAGCCATTCAGGCCACAAAAAAATAGAAAAAAATAGAAAAAATAGAAAAAGAAATAAAAAGAGAGAAAGGGGAAACACTACTATCCTTTTGAGAGATCCACACTAGTACTCCCTTTATATCCTTGTACTCCATAGAGATGATCATTATCCATATAGCTATGTGGGGACCTTCACACTATAGAACCTAGCTTGCATATTCCATGGATGAGCCTCCTCAAATGATCTCTAGGTCTTCATGAGCGAGCAAGTTAGATGCACCCCTCACTAGTTCCTTTGGAGAGCTTCTTAGCTCGTATGTGCATCCGTTGCATGGCAATCCCTACTCCTCACATCATATCTATCATTTGGCATCTCTTCCCTATGATTGTCCTCATTGATGTGATCCTTTCTCATCCTTTTTGTCTTCCTGCTCCACACTTCTCTCTTTGCCATCCTAAGTGTCAACTCTCGTGCTTACGCTCATCCATTGCATGAGTTCTCCAAATATCGAAAAGGAGTGGATCAAATTGACTTATACCTGGCTAGTGGTCTGGGGACGAGTCAAGATAAGATTCCAAAGAGGACCAAGTGTGAAACTTTAGTAGATTGAGTTCTCAACTCAAAAATACTTTTTTCTCGTATTCCCTATCCCCCTTCTGGCACGCAAACACCATTTGGAGACATTCGAGTCACGGACAGCGAGAGCTTTTGCACCTAATGTTCTTTTGTTACTTTTTTCAATGCTAATATAGACTCTTGCATGTTATGACTTGAATTGAATCTCTAACCTTGATTGATTTACTTTTAAAAGTTCTTTGATGGTTTCTAGCATGTCACCACAGAAATTATGCTGTTATCATTTACCTACTCGAGGACGAGCAGGAATTAAGCTTGGGGATGTTGATACGATCAAAACGTATCTATAATTTCTTCTTGCTCCATGCATGTTTTGTGTGATATTGCTATGATCTAGATACACTTTCATACACTTTTGATCATATTTGGACTAACCTATTAACTCAGTGCACCCTAGTGCCAGTTCCTGTTTTCTGCTGTTTTTCTACTTCAGTTTTCCCCCATATAAAAAGTGCCAGAAATATTCCGGGAAAAATACAGGAAAAATCAGCGTACAGGAAGCTTCGCGAAGAGCCCGAGAGGGGCCAGAGGGGAGCCAGGGGGGCCCAGGCGGCCACCCGGCGCGGCCCCACCCCTGGCCGCGCCAGGGGGGCGCCTGGGGCCCCTGGTGCACCTCTGGCTGCCCCCCTTCGCCTATTTATTCTCCGTCACGGGGAAACTCCGAGGACAGAACCCTATTTCGCAAACTCGCCTCTGTTCTGCCGCCGCCGCGCTTCCGAGATCGGGAGCACCAGAAGACCTCTTCCCGGCACCCTGCCGGAGGGAGGGCCGACCTCCGGGAGTCTCCTCTCCACCATGGATGCTCCCCAGATGTCTCGTGAGTAGTTTTCCTTGGACCATGGGTCCGTGATCAGTAGCTATGTGATGTTCTCCTCCCCTCTTTGTTCTTCATGGTTTAGACCTCGTGAGCTACCCTACATGATCGAGGCACTTTTGTAATATTTCTGCTATTGCTATGCTGAGTTTGATGGGATCTGATGGATTATGAGATTATGTTCAGATTGTGATAGAGTAATATATTTGGTTTTTATCTCTTATATTTTTGTTCCTAAGTAATTCTTGCATGTTCTCCGTTGCTGTTTATTGCTTTGGCCAAGTAGTAGGTAGTGACTCCAAGAGGGAACGGTATGCTCGATTGTGGGTTCATGCCCCCCGATGACACGCTTGAGTGAAAGAAACATGAGTCTAGGGGATGTGTTGTTGACACAAGGGGGAAACAACGGTGCTTGTAACCGCGGTTGCAAGGATTGTTTACTTTATGCAAAGTGCTTTTTAATGCAGTTGTCTGTTGCTTTAGATTTACACTTTGGGTGGTGCTCGCAACTTAATACCAGCGAGATGTTCTGGATAGATATCTCAAGGTGGATGATTAGTAGTAGATGCAGTTGGATTACAGTCTACTTATTTTGGCGTACTGCCCGTGCTTTTGAGCCTCTTCCTTTCTTTTGTAGCATAGTTAGCATTGCGGTGCGTTCATAATCCTGTCAATTGCCCTTCTGTAATTTGCTTACCTCGCATAGCAGATTTATCGTCTTTTGGGAGAGAGACATCACTAGCGAACATCACGTATCCCGGTCCATATCCTTATTACTGTTTCCACGCTATATTTACTTTCCTGCTTTTTACTTTTAGTTGCTATCATTATCCTTTGTGTTTTACCCTTTGTGAACAACAAGACCGGAGAGATTGACAACCTCTCTGAACTTTGTTGGGAACAAAGTTATCTGTGTCTGTGTGCAGGTCCACGTCAGTTGCGCCTCTGACACCTACTTATCATCTCTGGAGTCCTACTGGAGACAAACCTTGGTTTCTTCACTGAGGGAAACTTGCTGCTGCTCTACATCTTAACCTTCCACTTGGGGTAACCAACGAAGGGCGAGAAGCCATCAAGCGAATTTCTGGCGCCGTTGCCGGGGACTCCGAGTGCTAAGATAGGGGAGTTGCACACTACCATTTACCTTTGTTTTTTAGTCTTGTTAATTTACCTTTCAGTTTTTATCTTTGTGTCTTTTATCAAAAATTACAAAAAAATCTGCCACACTTGCTGCTACTATGGGTTCCACTAAAAACACCAAGTTGTGTGACTTCACTAGTCACAACAACCAAGACTTTATCTGCACTCCCATTGCCACACCTGCCACTTCAGCTACCTCTTATGAAATTAAACCTGCTTAATTAAACATTGTTATGAGAGATCAATTCTATGGTGCTGGAGATGATGCTGCTTTACGCTTGAACAATTTTGTTGAGTTATGTGATATGCAAAAGTATAAAGAAGTAGAAGGTGATGTTGTTAAGCTCAAGCTCTTTCCTTTCTCTTTAAGGGGAGACGCTAAAATCTGGTTTCAATCTTTGCCTAGGAATAGCATAGATTTTTGGGATAAGTGCAAAGATGCTTTTATAGGGAAGTACTACCCACCTGCTAAAATTATCCAATTGAGGAGTAACATTATGAATTTTAAGCAATTGGATAATGAACACGTTGCCCAAGCTTGGGAACGAATGAAATCTCTTGTTAAGAAATGCCCTACACATGGTTTGACTACCTGGATGGTTATCCAGACTTTTTATGCAGGCTTGAACTTTACCTCGCGGAACCTGTTAGATTCGGCCGCGGGAGGAACCTTTATGTCAACTACACTTGGTGCTGCCACGAAGCTTCTGGATGAGATGATGACCAATTATTCCCAATGGCACACCGAACGCGCTCCAACAGGTAGGAAGGTAAATTCTGTCGAGGAAATTACCTCCCTCAATGAAAAAGTTGATTTAGTTATGTCTCTACTTACCAAGCAACCCTCTATTGATCCTCATGATGTCCCTTTAAATTGTTTGGTTGCTCAAGAACAAGTAGATGTGAACTTTATTGCTAGAAACAACTTCAACAACAATGCTTATAGGGGAAATTTTGCTAGCAATCCTAGACCGTTTCCATCCAACTATGGGAACAACAACACCTACCCTGGCAACAAAAACCCCTCCTCTGAATTAGAAAGCATGCTTAGAGACTTTATCACTACCAAAAAAGCCTTCAACAAAAATGTAAAAGAGAAATTATCTAGCTTTCTTTGAAACTTCGAGCCAGTGTACCAACTCCTTCTTCTTGTATTCCTTTTCTCCGTAAACCTTCTTCATCAAAGCGGTGATCCTGATCATCCTTTGAATACGACATAGACAATGCACACAACAAGTACACGTCACAAAAACTGTCGTTCGACTCGTATACATGTGAAACAAATATACAAATATGAATAAAGCGAACATTTTACCATTTCAGTGCGGTCGCTGTGGTAGTGAGACTTATGACACCTCGTCGTTTGATCAAACGGTCCGCCGTATCTCCTAGTGTCATGGATATCGAGGGTCTCACGGTGCCTGTTCATCCTGTATAAAGAGTAGTGCTGGTCTTTCATCCATGGTAACAGGATCTGAATTGGTTTTCAACAAAGGTTTTTCTCAGTTTGAGTGGGGGACAGGATTACTAGAAAAAAATGACACAAAAACATAAGAACAGCGAGCTGAAAAGAAGAAAATCTAAGAACTTACTAATTTACAATTAAGAAGGTTCTCATCATCACGAACATATGCTTTGAACTGCCTAGTTGCATCTTCAACATTGAACTTGGTGTGCACAAAGGGCAACACGACGTTTTCGTGTTCATCTCTCTTCGCGTGATCATTCATTTGAAGAACATACTTAATTCATAAAAAAATGCATTAATGCAGTTCGTCTAGGAAAATAAAAAAGGATCTTCTAATGTAAGCAAAACAAATGCAGCTCACTAGGCAAAAAGGCCAAAAAAGGAAACAATTAACAACACAAAAAATATTAATGCAGTTCGGTCTGGGCTAAGTGAAAAAAAGAGTTACGTATGCAGTTCCCCCCTACAGCATTACACTAAAAAGATCCGAGAAACGACAAAAAATGTATGCACTTCACTATATTTCTGCGCTTGAATGACTTATTCAAAACAAGCTAACTTTTATTATATACTAGAAAAATGCAGTTCACCCCTGTAGCGCGAAAGCATCTTTATATCATATTAATGCAGTTCTGTCTGGGCTAAATGAAAACAAAACACACTTCTCTGTAAAAAAAGTTATGTATGCAGTTCCCCCTACATAATTACATTCATCGATTTTCTAAAACAACAAAAATGTATGCACTTCAAACACATCCCTGAGCATTGAATAAAATTATTCAAACAAGCTATCTTTTATTATATAGTGGCAATGCAGTTCACACCAAAAGCGCAACATCTTTGTATTATACGCTGGCAATGCAGTTCACCTACAACAGAAAAAAAGGAGGAAGGAGAAATACCGTGATAAATAGAGGGGAAAGAAGAACACGTTCACCAGATCGATAAACCACATTCATTCGCTGGTCAATCTTCCAGTGACTAATGATATGGTCCATCAACTCCGAGTCCATGAAACTGGCTTTGTAGAAAGTTAAGAACATGTAGTCAACAGACACAGTGTATACTTCGATAGGATTCCAGTACATGAACAACGTGGACCTGCTCAACAAAAACAACACAACGAGTGGGGATAGGGTTAGGAATGCAAATAAAGGCACACACAAAAAACGAGATAGCTATAGCTATAAGCAAAGAAGAAAACTAAAGAAAAAGGAACTAACTAGTTGTGTTTCTTCCTGAACGCAGGGCTCGAGACAAGTTCCAATAGTTTCCTCGCTTCCACGAGATAGCTGAACCTCGCAGGCTGCAACTTCTGTACCGACGTTCTATATTTTGATGGCTTCTGCACGGCCCTCTTGTTGGATAGAATAAATGCCTCACTATCATTTGGACGTTCCAAAGCTGCACTCCTCGTCCTCTTGCAAACTGGTGGCGGAGTCATAAAGTCCTCATCAGTACTTTCAGCATTCGGAGGGTTGACTGCCCTCCTAGACCTCTTACTGGGTGCATTCTTCACAGGCTTCACAGCAGATTGTGCACTCCTCGTCCTCTTACACACAGGTTCCTTTGCATGCTTGACAGGGGATTCTTCAATAGCATAATTCTTAATGGTTGGAGTGTGGACCTGAGTTTAAAACAATGAAATTCCACCTTGGTACGCGCCTTCATCAAAGCCTGCGAGAAAAATGAAAAATAAAAAAAAATGCAAAAGAATCGTGAATTTCAATGACAAAAAAGGGCATAATGCAACATACTAACAGACATTGTGTAATGCAGTGCACTTTTCCTATAAAGAAAAAACATGAAACTTAATGCAGTGCACTTTCATGTAACAAATGATACAAGTTGTTACGTGCATGCAGTCCTTATTATACTATAATAATTAACAAAACAAGTGGGCCTCCCCCCCCCGTTTCCGTGCTAAATGAAGTTCTCTTAATATAAAAAAAACATTGTGCGGATGAAAAAAAAGTAATAACCTTCTTTAAAAATTAAAAGGCGTGTCAAGTCCAGACAGCAATACGAAGATGTCAGCCAACTGTAGAGCATTGCCTTCTGGATGTAGCCAATGTGCTCTCTGCCAAACTTAGCAACAGCTTCACCATCCCAGCTCTGCATGAATTGGAACATGAAAAATCCACAATCATGCCTGTAGAAAAAAAAACACATTAATAAATGCAGTTCCCTCAAGAACAAATTGCTTCTGATACTAGTAAAACCAATGCAGTTCACTATCCGAAAAGTCAAAAACAGATAACATCTAACAACGCAATGCTGCTGATGCAGTTCTAAAGAAAGTATGGGGAAATGTGGTACTAATTTAGTAAAGCAGATCAGCTCGATATACAAAAGAAACAAATGAACATAGAAACAACTTATAACACACTGGTTTTAATGCAGTTCTCTCAAAAGGAAAAAGTGATACTAATGTAGTAAAGCAATGCATCTCACTATACAAAAAAGAAACCCCCAATAGCAAGGAGGAACAACTAATGACACATTGTTAATGTTGTTCGCTCAAATGGGAGAAAGGCTTCTGGGTTCAGTAAAGCAATGCAGAACGCTATACACACAAAAATATACAAAAGAAGAAAAAAGATAGAAGAACAAGTGCGAACCCGTTTCCCTGCTGTGGAACGTTGACATGACTCAACACAAAGCCGTCGAGCGTGGGAGGGTTCAACGGCTCATCACAGCTTGCGCTGCCGTCTTTCCAGACTTTTTTGATGTTCTTAACCATTTTCCTAAATGCAGTGCTTCCAGGTTCACTTTCGGGGCCGTTTATCGAGTCAAGAAACTCAAATCGCTTTGCTGACAGGTTCAAAGTAACCAAGCAGTAGTGGCTAATCGCATCCTTCATTTATGCAGGAGGAGGATCAAATGTTGCGAACATAATCTGATTAAAAAAGTGAATAGAACAAACCGGGTGAGAACAAGGAAAAAAAGAAACTACATCTAAAAATGACTGGAAATAGAAAAATGATGCAATACCAAGTATTTCTTGTCCACATGTTCCTCTACACTTGAAGAAAACATCTTTTTCAAAGCCCTGTTTGTGGAACCGCCGTTCCAAATTGAATTCTGTCAAAAATACAAAACCAAGAAAAGTTAATGTGGCCGCTAAAAATAAGCACAATAAACATAGGCGAGGGGAGGCGTGTGATATAATTAATCAAAACGCTTACACATAGGTTATACGGGACAATCATAGTTTGTGATCCTTTGAACCTCTCAGCTAACATAGATACACCAATATTTGCAAGATGAGTGCTCAGCGTTCCGTATGACCAAAACGACTCGCCAACATGACCACCAGTAATATCACAAAACTCGTCCTTGAATGCAACTAATTCCCTTCAGGAATGTAAGAAAAATCGTAGCAAAAAGGTAATAAGATTTGTCTACCTTACAAAAATAAAAATAAAAATAAAGCAACCAGATAGAAGGACGAAAAGAAAGGACATGCTTCTTCTTCTTATCCCTCCTAGCCCTCGTAACAGCGTCAAATAACTCGTTGTATCTCCTCAGAAGAGCTGGATCAATAATGGACGAAGTGACAACAGGTAATTCCTCATCTAAAAACATAGAAAAACCACGATGTCAGATGATAGAGCATAAAAACCGTCGGTTTAACCAGACTAGAACAAAAAATAATGCAGTTCACTTACCTTCGGTTTCGGAGTCCACATCCTGCACCTCCGCGGAGACATCTTCGATGTGAGTCAAGTTATCCAAGCCAGTGTTCTCATCGTCCAGAATGCTCATGTTCTGCACACTACTTGGTTGTTCCTCTTCGGAGTCGATCAAAACCGTCTCAGCTGCGGCTTTGCTTGTCTCAACTGGAACATCCAGGTTGGTCCCAGACAGATTTCCTTGAGGTTGCTCGGTGGCGCAAGGGGCAACATGAAAAATATCGGGAACATTATCGCCAGACAACAAAACAGATGGCGAAGCAACACGATCAATGCCGGCAGCTGTGCCCGAAGCATCATCTACAACTCTAGCTCCTTCGCTCTCTTCTGCAGTTTCGGCTGTAGCGCAAGGATATCCTTCTCTCTCTTCAGCCTTGTCGGGATCCGCTGCATCCTCCATTCCTTCAGCCCTTTCTGCATTATCATCAACAATGGAATCCTCCCTTCCTTCTCTTTCTTCTACCTTTTCAGCCTCGGCAGAGCCCTCGCTTGCTTCTCCGAAATCTGCCTTGTCAACCTCCACATTGGCATCCCTCCTTCTCTCGCTTCTAAATTGTCAGCCTCTATAGTGCGATCCCCTTGGATTTCATCATTTAACACATGGTCCTGATGAATTAAAAGAAAACATTAAACAAATGATGCTGATGCAGTTCACTAAGCGAAAAAAGCAAAAAAAACAAAATGCAGCACGCGTCAAATATAAAATAATAATAACATGAATGTAGTTCTCTGTGCTCACCAGACCAGCGTTTCCTTCCATCTCTCTGGACACGTAAGCCTCATCAACCTTGTCAGCGCCACCATCTGCTTCCTTCCCATGAGTTTCAACAATTGTTTCGTGATCCTAAAAAAACAAAATGCAGTTCTATAAACATATTATTTGTAGTTCACTGCTGAAAAAAATGCTACTCCTTCTCTGTTACATGTTTTTTCAGGAAAATGCAGTTCGTTGACGCTGCTGGTGCATGTATAATTCTTTGTTTTTTAAACTGCAAAACAATAAACTGCAATTCACTACCACTACTTGTGCAATTGTACTTATTTGTTTTTAGACACTACGTAAAAGAATAAACTGCAGTTCACTGCCGGTGCTAGTCTACATATGAATCTTTGATTTGGACACTACAAAAACATTAAAACAAAATGAAAATGTACAGTAGAAAAGGTACAAAAAATTCAAACCTTGTCTATCACGCCTTCGTCGACAGGATTGTCTCTAGCAGCATCAACAACGGGGGGTTGCTGCCTATCAGACGCGATATCTGAATCAAATGCATGTTGGTCGTGCGGGTCATTATCGAGCCACGCGTTTGCGTTAGAAGACTCTCCTCCGCACTGCAATAATAAAAAGGCATGCAAAAACAAATGTCAATGGCGCATATGACATAAAAGAATATTAAAAACAAAGAAAATATTGATACAAAAGCAGTTCACATATGACATAAAGAAGCATACATCAACAGCAGCACGATCAGAGAAGGAAGCCCTAACAACATTTTCCCGCATGTCCATTTCCTTCACAAGTGCCTCAGCTTCCTGCTCGTACCTAGCGCACTTGACATCCTGGGAATGCTTGAACTGAACAAATGTCGACCTGACATTCGAAACTGACAAATTAAGGAATTGAAGCTGCCCATAATCAAAGTTGTGAGCGGCATCGATTTCTGCTTCGGAAGGTCCTTTGCCAGGAGTAAACAGTCCATCAATATTCCTCACCTAGCGCCAGATGTTGGGAGATCAGAGGTTAAATTGATAACCATGTCAATAAGCTCGTCAACCTGGACGAAAATATTTTGGTCATCATGAGCCTCGCCGTGAGAACCTCCAGCAAACCCCCTAGTAGCGCCATGAACCCGCCTAAGTGGAGAACCCCTAGCAACACCATCAACCCGCCGGATGGAAGAACCCCTAGCAAGAGGCTCACAAAAGTTGGGATGCAGTTCAACGGCTGCAGTCCGCTTGTACACAATGTCCCCTATCGCCTTCCACAGAACAAAAATAACACAAAAAATAAAGCACTGCACATGTAAGAAAGTAAGAGGTTCACATTTAGAATGTCAAAAAACAAAAAAGGAGATATTGACAAAACATAAAGAAACTGAAAATTGTGAACATACAGGCAACTTGCCAAACTTGTAGGTATCCAGATGGATCTTTCCCCTTACAATCATGTCAGCGTTGTGAAATCTTCTTCAACTCCTGATGGGAAAGAATTGCAGCACGTGGCGTGCGTGTATGCATAACAGATACATTGTGAAGATTCAAGCTATCGAGGTACATGAAAAGGGGCACGATGGTGCAGCCATCAGCACAGTTCGGCTTGCTCCCTTCAGAATTCCACTTGTACACTGCAGCCTGCAGCTCATCAACAACTAGCTGGCAAAAGTCCATCTGAGCCATGGAATCAAAGTTTAGGTTTTAAACCATGGCAGCTACCCTGGACAACCGATTTGAAGGGCTGGGGCAAAGCAAACTCTTAAAAACATTGAGAAAGAAAACCTTCACAGACATATCAACCTTCGCAGGATCGTTAACCAAGTTGTCGAGTAGTCTAAGCAGGTCTTTCACATCTATGCTACGAGAGCGGTTAAAACCAAGCTCGTCCTTCAGAGTAGCCAGAGAATCATCATGGACGCTTTCGGCAGGCCTGGGAGCGGTGCGAGTACCCATAGGGAACTCGAAAATTTGATGATCAGCCTCACGATTGATTTCCAGAACCTTGTTTGGCCCACAGTCCAGTTTCATCATCTCGGGGTTGATCTTTCCCATCAACTTGCACATAAGCACACGAGACACATTCTTCTTCACTATCAGATTTAAAACAATGCCAAAAACTGCTAGCTGAACCAAAATTATGTGCGTCTCCTTCAACAAATCAACGGCTTTACATACATTTGGAATAGACAGCCGAACAGTCTTGTTGAATCGCCATTCCCCCGTAGCATCATCTTCGGACTTCTTCCTTTTGGTACTCTTGGCAATCTACAAAAAAAGAAATAAAGATGCAGTTCACATTAGCATCTGAATATTATCTTGAGAATTCAGTTCTCTTATGTAACAAAAAGAAAATGAGTTACCAGTGAGTTGTTAAAAAATGCAGTTCTCTTCTATATAAAACAAGATATTATGAGAATGTGGTATTAAAATGCAGTTATATTCTTCATACATAAGACGATATGGGAAAAAAGTATGTAATGCAGTTATAAAATAATCAATGATCTAGATATATTAAAATTTGCCTCCATTTCTACAATGCGGTTCACAACATGTAAAAAAATAGTGCGGTGCACTTAGATCAACAAAATAAAATGAAAAACTGAGCGCATGTAAGTGTGTGTTTGTGGGATCTCGTCTTCACGTTTAAAGTTCTATTTTTTGTTAAACCAAATATGGGGGGGTCCCCCCCAACCCTCCCCCCAACCTCCCCTTAAACAAACTCATATACAAAAAATGTGGTGTGTTGTATATATACTACATTAAAACCTAGTGTAAAACTGCTAGGTTTCATTTATACAATGCAGTGCTCTCCGCGCATATAGTACGACTCATAAGACTCGCGCTGAAACAACTCAACAGCTAATGCACTTCACATCAGTGGCTCGTGTGAAAAGGAGACAACTTAAAAGCAGCAATAAAAACATCAGCAAAAAGAGTGACAAACAGCAATATACCTTCGTAGCATCAATATCCTCCCCATTGGAATCCTCCTCACCAGAGTCGTTGTCAAGAATTTCTTCAGCTGCCTTTTCGCGTGCACGCTTGGATGGGCCATCAAAATCAATCCCAGAGTAATCGTCAGCACTTGGCCGCTTTCTTTGAACCTCGGCGTAATTGGGCCTCTTTGAGTAATCAACCCGGGGACTGCGCCGTGGAGAGATTAAGCCTTCCTCTGCAACAGTGTTGGGTTTTCTCTTCATAGTATTCTTTGAATGGGCAAACTTAGCAGACTTATTTGAGTCTGCAATCCTCCTTCCTATCTCCTTGCCCTCATCAAACATTACTCGCTTCGCCTTCTGATCCTTCTTCGCCTTGTGCTCCTTCTCGAAACGATTACCAAGCGCACATGATTTCTGCCTTTTCCTCTCTTTGTCGGATGCAATCTGATCGGGCACCATCCAATCCTGAGTAACTAGTTATGTGTCATCAATAAATTGCGACTGAGTTTTGCTAATTTCAGGTAGACCGGATGTCCCGTCCCCGACAACATCGGCTGTGAAATAACGGGTAATCAAATAGTTAACACCCCCACCACCAGACCCACCAGGACATAAAACTGTTGGTAGAAGAAAGTATGTGTGTGAGAGGAAAAACTAAACTAAATACAGCTCACATAAATTGGGCCACACATATATGGCAAAAAGGCAATGTACAAAAATGCAGTGCACTTTTACCAAAAAAAATATAAGAGATTTATGGAGACAAAATAACTTGATGCATTTCACTAGCATACAAAAAAAGGAAAAACTAAATGCAGTTCATTCCAAGACAAGAAAATTAAATAAATTAACTAGTTGCAGTTCATATCAATTTCACAAACTTGTCTAAACATGTAGGTTTGTAAGTAAAATATATAATGCAGTGCACTATTGCATACCGAAAAACGAGCTATTAACAAAAAAATATAAAAATGCAGAACACTTTGATATATGAGAGAAATAAAAATACATGCAGTTCTCCCATAACAAAAGGAAGGTGCTATAAGATTTTATCACCTCTTCCTGGTGAGCAAAAAGTTGACACGAGGTGCGATTTTCCTAACAACCTTATGGCGACAGGGGCAAGGAGACATTGTAAATTACCAGATGGGAGGCCGTGCTGATTGGTGAGACATCAATGGGTGATGAAGAACGTGTATTATCTACCAAAAAAGCAAAAGATAAAAGAATCAGCCCGAAGCATAGTGACAAAAAAAGATAGAACAAAGGATATGAGAAAGCAGTTCACATACATTTTCCTCCAAACCTTGGACTTCTTCTAGTAGGAGAAGCCATGCTAAATCTGCAAACAACAACAGATAATAATCAAACCCTAGAAAAGCAAACCTGAGCACATACAGATAAAAAAACCTAGGTGGACATTGCTAGGATTTCAAGGCCGCTAATACCACAACCTTCTCTTAAAAACAAACGCATGTTGCGATTCGAGCCTGGAAAACGATAGTTAAAAAAGCAAAAGAAGCTGCTCGCTCCAAAAACTAACCCTAGAAACAAATCGGGGACGCTGATGATGATTTCCGGCGACGAAATCGACGGAGAGGAGAGAATAGCTATGGAGCCACTAGACGGTAGGGACTAACCGTGGGACGCTGTGACGAGCGGCGGAACAGCAGGGCAACGATGCAGCAGACGACGGCGAACGGCGGCGGCTGCGGGCGTCGTCCCTCTCCGCCGCGAGAATGAGCGGGGTTTTTTCCCTGCGGGGGTCGAGGGGGAGAATGAGGAGGGGACGGAGAGAAGCATAGGAGGCAGGGGGGTTAATGACTCCCAATGGGCCCACGAGTCAATGACGCGCTTTATACATAAATAAAAAAATTCTACCTTATCAGCCCACAAGTCATATACAGAAACCAACAACGGCTCGATCTATTTTGATGATGCAGTTCGGTTAAGAAAAGTGGTGCAGTTCGCCTGCAATCTCTTCAGTTGCTTCGTTAAGAGCCGCCCCTGAAAAATACGGGGCCACGATCTCCAGACGCAATCGAAATGCCGCGCGCCCTGCTCCTCTATCCGCATGGTTCAAGAAAGTGCTAAGGCCACGATCACCACGATCCCAACGGGCGCAACCACGATCGCCCCCACTCCCCGTGCTGGTTGGAGAAGAAGAACGTGGGCTGGGAAGATGTTGTTCGCGCTCCCCTTTAAATTCCGCTCTCCCACGCTTGATTGTTCACAAACTACTACGCTTCCCTCCCACTGATCCTCCTCTTTCCAGCCATGTCGTTCACCAAGATCTTCAAAGATGTCCAGGCGCACGGCAAGACAGTGCTCACGGTGGTCTACACCAATGACATGAGCACCGTGGAGATGTACATCGACGACTACAAGGAAGCTCTGCAGGGCTGCCGCGAGAAGATCGTCGGCATCGACGTCGAGTACACACCTGACAGGAGGGATGCCGCCCTGATTCAGATCTCAATAGGCAAGGATCACGCGGTGCTGCTTTTCCAGGTATGCGGTACTATGGGCGAGAGATGCGTCGCCTTTGACAAGTTCCTCGCCAACTCAACGTAAGCACTTCTTTTATACTGGTGTAATACATAGTTGCAGGCCTGTGGATATCTCCTTGACATCTGTATGCAGTTCTGTTTGCCGTCTGTATGCAGTTCGCTAATGAATAACTTGTGGTCCATGTAGGTACGAGTTCACTGGTTTCTGCATAGACCAGGACAAAGCAAAGCTTTCGCAGAGCAACCTGTACGTATCCAACTTCACCGACATTCAGGAGAACTGGAGGGTGCCTGAAGGAACGAAGGACCTGGACTCACTTGGCGATGTGTCATCCTCCATCATCGACGACTACTACGCGGACATGAAGACCAAGATGACAAACCAAGAGCACAACCAGTGGAATGACATTCTCACCAATAAGCACATTGAGTATGCTGCGAAGGACGCCTACACTGCGTTCGAGATATGGAACCGCGTCACAACAGTGCAAAATGGCCTCACCCACGCTATAAAGGAGCGGACCAGGAAGCGCCCGAGGGGATCCTGGGGCAAGGGGAGCTGGGGCAAGGGGAGCGCAGGATCACCTTCCAACACCGGCTGGGCCGAGTGGAACTGATAATGTAGTCCATATGCTGGTAAAACCAAAGGGGTTCATGTCAGGAGTGCTCGAGTTATTTCCTTCTGCATAGGTCAAGAAAAGTTTTCTTTCGTTGTAGTTTGCTTTGGAACAATATTTGCTTGTGTTGTTTAGGTTTTCTTCATGATGTACTTTGCTTGTTATGAGCACAGAAACCCCTTGGTTTGTATATATGAACAATTTGCAGTTCTGAATGTGTTATCGAAGTGGTTCACATACACAGGTTGATGCAGTCCTCTTTTATTAGAACTGTAGTTCCGTGTGTGGTCTGCTTGGAAAAATGAAGATATGTGGGTGCTTCCATTCTGTATATATCTTCAACTGTTGTTCACTTCTACTCTTGTTCACTCCTACTCTAGTCTACTATCTTATACATAAAAATCTATCTCTGAAAGCAGTTCGCTTATAAATCTTGTCGAAAAATAAGGTAACACATCAAGCAGAAAACGCATACCATTCTCAGAAGAAAGTGGACAATATTAATATAATGTTTCACTGCCTTTTCCAAACAAAAAAGGGTACAAAAAGATTGTTCGCCATTCAAACTTACATGATAACTAGATGCCACATAGTATGACACATTATTAAAACGAAATGTTTTCATGCAGCTGCTAAAATCAAACAGAACTGATCTAAAGCAAATTTACCTTAATTTCCAAAAAATTTGCATGCCTATAAAACATAGCCATGACAACATCCCCAGCCTGAAGACCAGATTCCTCCACCAATTCCTTCCAGCCATCTTTTAGAACCAAACAATCATCAGAGCCGACAGAGTACATGACATCAACATTATGAGACCCATTCTTGCTAACAAAGACCAGATTGACACAACTTTCTGAAACCCTGACTAGACCAGAAGGAAATTTCTGCAAAAAAACAACAAAAAATTATAAATAAAGTATAACACAGGAAATATTCAACAGATGTTGTTGTTTACAATCTTCATAATAAAACTCTATATAAAAAGCATTTCACTTAAATTACACAAAATATAAAAAAATGCTTCTTCACAAACTAATTCTGCTGAAAGATATATATGAAAGCAGTTCACTAGTGCTACTTAGAAAAATGTTTCTTCAAGAATATAAATAGAGTGCAAGAAAAGGAAAATATTCAACACTTGTTGCTGTTTACAATCTTCATAATAAAACCCTGTATATGAAAGCAGTTCACTTAAACTAACAAAAAAATGCTTCTTCAGAAACTAAATTATGCTGCAATCTTCATAATATAAAGATCTATATGAAAGAAGTTCACTACTGCTGCTGCGAAAAATATGTTTCTTCAGAAACTAATACTACTACATTAATCAGATGGGGCTGAACTGCACACAAACAAAAAAGACAAAAATATATGGGAAATACGATGAATCTATGGGAAAGCAGTTCACTAGTGCAGCTGAAAAACAAAATGTTTCTACAGAAAACTGAATCCTGCTAAAAATATTAAGCTAAAGATAAATACACACAACAAAAACAAAGGAAAAAAAAGATATGAGTGACAAATACATACCGATGAATCATTGACATAAACGTGGGTCATTTGGTGGACGAAGGGAGCTCTGAATCCAATAAATGGAGAGTAAAGAAGGGAACAGAGAGCGTTGTGCCGCTGCTTGTGATTCAGAACCAAACCTTCAGAGAACACGCAGGTCTCCAGCATGAGCTCCATCCTTGCCAAGCAGCCGCACGAGCAATCCATTTTTCTAGGGGAAAAGGATATGGTTGGGGGGAAGCTATTCATCACCCAGGGTACAGAATAATTTATTCTTCACCCGAGGTAATTTTACGAAACTTTCATAAAAAATTACGTTTTTCATACAAATAGTTACATTAATATGGATTCACTTCATAAATTTTGTCATAAAAAAACAAAAAAAATTGGTCATGAGATCAAAAAAATTACATTTTATGTATATTTTACACCATCATTTTTACCTTTGTAATTTTACGTAATATAAAATATATTTTACGGCGATTATATTTTTTACGTTCTTTGTTTACGTATGAAATAAGACAAAATTTACGAAATGTAAAATTACGGTGCATTGATGTGAAAACTAAGGGGGGGTGAAGAATAACTATTCTTCACCCAGGGTGATATATATATATATATAGAGAGAGAGAGAGAGAACATGGTTTCTGTATGTTGTAACTTTGTGGTCACTTCAATCAGAACCTTTCGCTTGCTTTGAGATCCGTAGCACATTTAAGAAAAGGTTCTCATTTTGTGATTTATTGAATTTCACTGATCCGTAGCACATTTAAGAAAATGTTCTCATTTTGTGATTTATTGAATTTCATGATACGAAAGAGGAAGGTGCAGTCTTCTCTTTCCATCTAGGCATGAAATCATTAAGGAAAAAACAAAAGTTATACCAAGTAAGTTACAGACCCCCTTTTACTCCTTACATAGACATACACTACACCACGGGCAGGATCTAACGGCGCGCCAACTGCCGGGATAAGCCACTATAGACAGCAATCGGACTGCCGACAATCGTTCTTTGCCGGCAGGCCTGCCTGTCCGGAATACCCCTGCCGGGCAGGCAATTCTTCCCCGGCAGTTCGATTGCCCTGTTTTCCCTAGCATTCCCGGCAGGCCACCCGCCTGCCTTGATAACCTATGCCCGCAGTTTCTCTGCCGCGTGTGCTGGATACAGTCTGAAGCTTCATTCAAGTAGTTATGCAACAGGTTTGTCCATTGGAAATCTTAAAATTCAAACTTGCACAAATCAAACAGCAAAAATACTTCATTGCAAGTACCACAAACAAGATACTTCATTTCAAGCCATAACTTGTTCATACATAGGTAACACAGATAGCATCACATAGAAGTTCAACACGGTCGAGATGACTTCATTCAATGCACAAAGTTTTTCATCTACCTAACAAAATGAACTACAAGTACTCCATCCAGTGCACAAGTACTCCATCCAGTGCGGAAGTACATCACCCACACTCAACAACAAAATGTTTCTTAATTCATCAATTCCATGCAGCATCCAGTACGTCTTGCGATGATGAGCAACATATTGCAATGTTGATTAACCTGAAGAAAAGAAAGGTGATGAGTGTGACTGCTTAATCTAAGTTAGATGATTTAGTGTAATTAAACAAAACATAACAAAAAGGAACCCAACATCAAGTAATTGACATGAACCCAGCACGCCCAAGTACGTCCTAAACAGACGCAAACAGGAGCAAACATACTAGTGCAACAACCTAATAAATCTCTGCTATAGCACAATTTTTTCATACAATCTCACTCTATTTAGCATGAGAGCACTAATAACAGAGCACTAATAAATTAATACAGATCATGAGATCAACAAAAAATAGCAAAACCTAATAAACTAGCTAACAATTTCAGTTGCTAGAGTGGTGTTATGGACTTGTAACCACCTCTTGCTTGACATAAAAAGTGAGAGGTGGGATTACATCCAGGCGGCTCCGATCTAGAACTGACCAAGACAGAGAATAACTCAAGACATGTGTCAGACACTACATATCCCCAGCCAAATATCATCACTTTGTGCCAGTTTACGAGTATGAATAGATAAAAAATGATCAACATATCTCTCTCAGGAAAGGTGTTTTGGTGACTAGCATATTGCAAATTCACTTTCATAAAATAAGAGACAAGTCTAAGCTTACAAGTTTACTCGGCTTGCACACCTTATTTCAGAGAAACTATCAAATGAGGAGCTGCAATTGTTGGTATATGCAGCCTGCCAGGATACTTGAATCGACTAGGGGTCTGCATGGCCTAGTATGGGCTCATCATCGCTGGAGTCGTCATCATTACCTTCTTCGCTCAACTTCTCGTCGCTCAAATTTTCTTCTGGGTTTATACCTGCATCCTCTGGCTTGGTGTATTTCTCGCAGAATTCTGTAGAACCAGGAGCAACATAATTCAGCTTTCAAGTGCCATGGAAGGGAGCGCGATACAATGAACATGCATATGGTTATAAAAATAGTATTTTCTGATGAATGTTGCACTCATTATATTAGATAAAGTTTGTTATGTTTTATTTAGCTTGCATGATTAAGAACCATATGACTTAAGAAAATAAGCATCTCCAGCTCATGTTAAAAGCACAAGTTGTACCAGCAAACACAAGTTACTGAAGCAATAATAGTTGCATCAATATTTTACCCCATGGACTAAAGCAAAACAATTTACCCCACAACACTGATGGTACATACGTAATGACAAATGTATTGTAGGCAGAGGAAATGGAGCATATATATATCATAGATTCTAACACCCAACTGGACTAAGCATAAGCAACTTGATTCCTAGAGGAAGCAAAAATGTGCAAAGTGGGCGTCAGGCATAACCATTAGAAGATCCACTTGAGACAAAATAGAGACAAATGAGTGCAGTTAAGTACTTTGAGAAGAATGTGAATTTATTGTTTTTTTTTCTTTCCTTCTCTGTCCTAAACATGAGTGATTGGGAACGACAAGCATAGGAGCAGGAAAGGTACAGCAGACAACAGTTAAGGTTGTGACCGTGGAGGAGATTATTAGGCAGAACAAAAAATTGTAAAAACTAGACCAAGTTCAGACATGCTCATTTCATCTGATGAATCACATGTAAATGTATGCAACCCTATGAAAAAGGAGATACATGTATGAAGATGAGTATAAAGCTAGCTAGGGTCGCCGACCGATCCACTTGCAGTGTAGGCAAAGAACAGTAGGAAATGGATGTTCTAGGTACCTGTCAGTCAACCTATCCACCCATCATATGATCCCAGAAACACCCCAAGTGCACTTGTGGTAAATATTTCCTTTATTTAAGAAAAATAATTGTGGTGTAATCTTATTGGTCATAGGCTTGGTTTACTAGCTTCCATGCAACTTGCAAGTAAGCTGCTGCACAAAACATATGTAGTATTCAGCAGCACATAACTTTAGAAAGGGAAAATACACAGATGGCCCATAGTATACACCACAAAACAAAACAATATCCACATCACACTAGAAATCCAAGCCTAATTGCAGTCTCCTATAAACAAAATTATCCATGGAGGACATCCAGATACCAATCAAGGTTTGGGTTTTCCATAAGAAGTAGTGCCAAAACAAAATTATCCATGGAGCACATTCATGAGCTGCACAATTTATTCAAGGATTATCAAAGCTGGAGCTTCACACAAGAAGTTGATCCAGCATCATGTATTGTTAGCAGCTAAAGAAAAAATGCAGGTTCTTGGCTACTGCCAGTATGTAGTTTACCATTCTGGTGGTTTCCCCTGGAATAAACAAGAGCCATGGAAAATAACCAGCAATTGGAGCTATCAGCTAGCATTTTAAGCCGCAATAGTGCAAATGATTTTCTAAAGATAGCCATGTGTCGCATTACCAACAAGATGCTCCGTTTCGTTTAGTCAGGGAATTAGCTCACATAAAATCTGCATATGTAAGCTAATTAGATAGATCTTTCTCGTACTGACTATGTGCTACCATCTGCGCCATATACATTATTTAGCACCAATGTTCCCAAGCTAGATTGTTAGCAAATCTGAATCTGCTAACTACTACTAGC
The DNA here is from genome assembly GCA_950022295.1 of Bromus sterilis. NCBI lineage: Eukaryota > Viridiplantae > Streptophyta > Magnoliopsida > Poales > Poaceae > Bromus > Bromus sterilis. Next base: position 218,357,186 of record OX465600.1, read on the forward strand.
ACAACCTAACAAAAAATGTTAAAGGACACTAGACGAACCAATGTTCCCAAGCTGTATACTATTATCACCCAGACTATCTTACACTGACATGGAATGGAGATACACTTACACTAGACAAACCAATGTTCCACAAGACAGCTAAAGCATCCCACAATCACAGGCTGTGTCCACAAGACCAAATCCTTATCACACCAGAAAAAATTGAAACTAGCAGTACATGAAGGCGGTGTTCTTGCAAAGATGGAGGAGATCTCCATCCGCTCCACCCTCTCCAGCCAACTCTGAAGACCCGGTCGAACCTGCTTGGGATGAGACTGGGTTACAGCTGAAATATGATTAAATCATAGAGGGAAGAAGGGAGGAGAAGAGTGGTAGTGCATCAGCCATCTGCGGCACCGGAGTCACCGTAGGCTTCATCCTCCTCCTCCTCGTGCCCCTGTAACTCCTCCCTCCTCCGGGACGCGTCCGTGCTGCTGTCGGCCCTGGACGCGACCGTCGCGTACCCCTCGTCCCCATCTTCCTTGTCAATCTCGTGGCCGTCGGGGGCACACGGTCTGGCGCGCGTGCGGTTGGTGCAACACGGCCGCCGTCCAGCACCTCCCTCGCGTCATGAGGGCGTGCAATCGGACACACGACACTGGACGCACGGCACCGGCCGTGGTGGATCTGGCAGCCGCCTGACCTACTTCCCAATAGGGGCATCGGGCAGGGAGACATGGGAGAAGCTGGGAGCGATGGCCGTGGAGGGGGGAGGGCGGAGGATGGCGCACGGCGGCGTGGTCACTGAAACCCTAGCCATGGTGATTCGTTTCAGGCGAGCGCTGGTGGCTGAGAGCGGTGAATCTAGACGGAGAGGAGGAAGGAGTGGAGCGAGGGGGATATGGGGTGTGCTGCGCGCCGGCCATAGCCATCGGACGTCACCGGAATCGGGAGGCGGCGGAGCGGCTAGGAGGGAGGAGATGGGGAAAACAGGGAAGGGATTTAGATGGAGGGACGCGGCGAGAGATGGGATATTCCCTCCCCCGAGCCCTTTTCTCCCTCCGGTTTTTTCATCTCCGCGCCATTTAGTTTTAGCGCTAAATATATGTGCCGGCAGTCAAGTGCCAGTATGATAAAACTTATGCCGGCAGTTGGATTGTCATCATCATTTCATAACGACCATTTCTTATCATGTGTCGGCAGGTAACATTTAAGGACACCCTAACTGTCGGCATAGGTCCATCTTTGCCGGCAGTCCTCTGCCGTTAGATCCTGCCCGTGGTGTAGTGATATTAGGAAAAAAAACAAAATAACACCACCACCATCACATGCGTGTCAGCAGCATGAGCATCACCCATCCATTGATACTTTTGCAATGCTACTGCATCTACCACACAGTATCAGCTTTCTTACCACTACATCTATTAATATAAAACATTTCCTATCAATGCATATACCACTTGGCATTCAAAATTAATAGTTAATTCATTCGGTTCGAAACACACAAGCGAAAGGTTCTTTCACAGCCACCACACGAATTGACTCGGTGCCAAATATGTATACAAAAGGTCCTACTGGGGGCCGAACATGAATTTATTCGGTGCCAAATACAAGTAAATTAATCAAAGTTGAATTATTTTGTCTAGTTCATTTGTACGTGTGACAACCATCACAGGAATTCACTTGGTGCCAAGGTCCTGCTGGGTGCCAAACATGAATTTATTCAGTGCAAAATACAGTGCAACCCCTTCACATGCTGTCTAAAATATTAGTTACAAGGAGTGCGAATGGAAGAAACACTCGGTTCCAACAAATACACAGAGTGTGAATGGTCCAAACGTTCGGTGCCAATAAAAATTCATAGTGCACAGGGAGTGTAAATGGCCCAAACATTCGGTGCCGACAAAAAAAATCTTATATACAGAGAGTACGAGTGTTACAAACATTCGGTGTCGAACAAAAACAATCCTTATGTATAGAGAGTGCAAATGGATCAAACATACGGTGCCAACAAAATCATCCTTCAAATAAAGTTAAAAATTCAATCATGTTTGACAAAAAGATCAAACAGCAGCACACAGGTCTACGATTTAAAATGTGAGCTTCTCAAATCATTCTATAAGCATATGTGTAAATCTTCATGACTAAAAAATCTATTACATGACTTGCTACTGTAGCAATCATACACTTGCAGAAAATTGCTTCGGGTTTGAAGAAAATATCTTGCAAAGTCTCCCAGGCCAAACATCAAACAGGTCATGAGATGGTACAAATTAATATAAACATTTGATTGAGGCCATTTAAATCAATAGAAGGATCTTTAGGAGCGTCCTGCAGCTGGAGACCGGGGGTGATGGCGGCCTCCATGCCCCAAATCCCACGCTGATCGTGGTCTGGACCAGGGGTAGAGAGAGACCCAGAGCATGATGACCACCTACCCAGCCGAGTGACGGAAAGCAAGGGAGGAGATGATGACCTGCAGCCGCCGGATCCATTGGAGGTAGGACCAGCCAGGTCCCAGCGATGGGAGCCTCACGGGTCCACGGCGGCGCGGTCCATGCGACCGTGGGATGCAGCACAGTGCGGTGGAAGTGCAGGACGTAGTGGCCGCTCCAGGGGCGTTCGAGGGGCAGGGGCAAAGCAGCGCCGTCCATGGCGACTGCAGCCATGGAGGTCCAGTCTAGCCCAGGCGTCCCCGCGCACCTCCTCCGAGCCGAGCACTGCCCCTAGCCGAGCTGCTCCGCGCGCGGACTCCTCGCCGCCTGCGCCCCGTGCAATCCCCATACACCTCCAAGAGAAGCAAAGAAAGATTCAGATGCAAACCAAAACCTCCTCCTACAAAACACAAATTTTTTCTAACTAGCGTTCCCATAACCCAAGATCTAGCTAGCCGTATTACCGTAACGGAAAGGATTGCGGAAATAACATACCTCGGGGTGTAGTCCGTTGCGCGGGAAACGTTCCCGCAAACGTGGTTGATTTAGCCGATCAAGTTTCACAGCCCCCTGGCTGTGTTGAGCACCCGGATGGGTGTAGTGCCACACGTGTAGCACCTCGTAGTACTCGCACACGTACGAGACTCGATGACGACCTCCATTCTCCGATCCAGCGAAGGTGGCGGAAGCAGACCTCCGGACGGAGCTTCGGCAGCACGATGGCCTCTGATTCTAGCAGAGAAACCTCAATTCCACTATAGGCTCACACTAGGGAACCCACCGTGAAAGAGACAAGGGAGGGGAGAAGACCGGAGAAAACCGATCTCAATTTGGAGTAATATTTAATTTCTCACGAATTTCTATGTATTAAATATGTGCACCCTGCCCATCTATATATAGGCAGAGGGGAGGGATTCAACCCCTCTCCCTTACCAATGTGGGACTAAAGTCCCTTTGCTTAGGGGGGTGGCCGGCCAAGGGGGGGGAGGGGGCGCACCCCTCATGGGCCCTAGGGCCCATGGCGCCTCCCCCCTCTTTTATTTTTTTTATTTTTCCCTTTTATTTCCCCTAATGGGCCCTTTTCTCCACTAAGGCCCATTGCACATATTAATTAGAAATAAAATGATTTTAATTATTAATTCAATTAATTAATAACTAAAACATAATATTCCATCTCCCGGTGCTCCGGAACACCTTCCGGTTCACTCCGAACTTGTTTCGGTTCAACACGGTGCTTCTCTGATATTGTTTCCTTTATTCTCTGGTTACTCCGATGGTTTCGAAAAGGTCTCTGATTTCATCGAGCCCTTAAGTGTGTTACCCTACGGTCCGAGAACACTCCAGTCATGACCGAGATGAGGCTACGGTCAATGATCATCAGCGGGACCTGGATGCCCATAATGACCCCTGTGCATTCCGGATATTAAACACCGATTGGACCTTACGCCGTATAGCATTCCCTTTGTCAGCGATACTGGATTGTTCCGAGATTCGATCAATGACATCCTATGTCTGGTTCAACCTCGTTCTGAACTAATCCTCATTCACTCGTTCCCGTGATATTCATCCCCGTGACCTAGTCACACGCTGCAGCTTTATGGATGGAATCTCACCGAGTGGGCCCCGAGTATCTATCCATTATATGGATTGACAAATCCCGCTCTTGTAACAATACTCCTCAACATATCTCCACGGAATACCCAAGATACAGCCGTTATGACCCGCATATTTCAGTCAGGTGGTGGGATGTAAGTCAAAGCATCCGGGAAGATAGTAATTATGCACGTACTCACGGTCAAAGGAACGGTCTACCACGTTCTGTAATAACAACACTGAACCTTCATAAGATTTGATCATGTTGTAATGCTTACTTTGGGTAATGTTCATCACGTCACTTAAACAGTGAGGTGACCTCATAGTCAAGAGACTTAATTGTCCATGATCGCGAAACCACGACCATCATGTTGACCATGAACTAGTTATCGATGTAGAGGCTAACTAGGAGCTCTCGGGGTTTCTATACCACACCTGCATCATTGTTTCACTGATGCAGTTCTAGCACGGTATGAAACTGGTTATGAACTTGCTTAGATATATTGGAATAATCATATATTATTTGCCTCTAGAGCATATATCCAACACACCATACCAGACAACGCCCGTACATCTGGCGCCCCTCTCCAACCCTGCATCCTCCATGGCCGGTCCCCAGAACCCCCACAACAGACCGAGTGCGGGCCTCCGTGCCGGCGACATCGCGGCGCGGCGCGGACGGGAGGGCTGGCCCCGCAAGGGGGAGAGATCCACCGCTGTCGCCGCTTGGGAGCACGGGTCTGCACCTCTCCTTCTTCCCTCACCGGAGGAACTCCGGGAGCAGCTCGTCCTGAAGATCAAGAGCGTAGGGAGGCCAGGACCGAGCAGGTCCCTGGTGGTGGAGGCCGACCGGGGTCGGGGTAGACGGTGAGTGGAGGAAGGGGCGACGCAGATCTCGATCTGGAAGAGGACTAGAGACCGAGAGAGAGAGGTGGGGCGAGTGGGGTTGGAGGAGTCTGGTCACGAGTGAGTTTTTTTTTACAAGGGAGTGGGTCTGTCTTTTTAGGTGGTACTCAGGCGCGGTCACGCATGAGAGGGATGGTTGGGGGCGTCACGCGTTGGCAAAGGCTGAGCCTACATAGCCTATGTGCCAGAAATACTTCATCCTAGTGTACCAAAATGGAAATACAAAAACCGAGTGGAAAATGACGAAAATGAACTAAGGAAAAGTTTGGACCACACTCAATTTGTATCCCAATGCACAGCAAGTGGCAGCGATTCAGGTGAGCACAGAGTTACATCATACAAAGACTTTTATCTCTCTCTCTCCCTCTCTCTCTCTATATATATAGGGTGGGTCTATTGTAACAACACCCCTTAAGACTTATTCTAACAACACTTAAAGTCTTATTCTGCCAACACCCTGCCCACCGATACGAACCAACGTCTCAAAACCCACCCAAACGCAACAGAAAAATAAACTAAACCGATCCCACCTCCCGCACGTAATCACCCCCACCTCCCCCCATCTCCCACACGGAACCACCCTGAGCCATTTCCTCCCCCCGTGCCGCCCGAGTGCGCTCCTTCCTTCTCGTTCCGAGAGCCACCTCCCTGCCCCGGCCCCCTAGATCGCGCCTCCCACCGCCACGCCATGGATCTTGCCAGCGCCGGCTGTCGGATCCAGCCGCACGGCGCCCGGGACTCCGGCCTCACCACCGGCCGACCACCAACCCCAGACGAGATCCCCACCACGGGATCCGGCGTCAACCATCCCTAATCGCGATCCCCCGTGGCGGATCCGGGTATGGTCGCCGCTCAACATCGGCAGACCACAAAACCTCGACCGGCGAGGCGGCGCCACCGCCCCTGCCCTCGCCGGCGGTTCCCCTGGCCGTGGATCTGGCTAGGGCGGCCCCGTGAATGGCGACAACAGCGACCGCCCTGGCGCCCCTCCCTCCACAGCGCCCTGCCCCCTCCTCGCCACGACCTCCCGTGGGCCGCCTCCGGGAGCCGTGACCACCCAGGCCACGGCGGGCGCCGCCTAACCCGGCCACGGCGGGCCTAGGCCACTCCCTCACCATTTTCTCTGTGCAGCCGTAGTCCATGCCCTCCCTCCCCATGCGTGTTGTCCACATTTACAGGAAAGTGACTCGGTTGCTCAGTGCTGCTGGGCGGTTCCTCGCGTGCAGTTCGCCGGGAAGATACATCATATTTTGGATTCATGTAAAAAACAAGAAAGAAGCAGTTCGCTTTGTTCTGATTTGTATACTGAAATGAGGTTCACTTGGCAAAGTAGTAGAAGTGCTCACTTGTTAGTGAGGCGAAAAAATATATACTTGTCGAGTTGTAAAAAATGTAAAGCGACTCATTTTCGGTACTGATGTGGTGATAATCATGCGGTTCTCTTTTTGGTATTGTTGTAGTTCACAGCCTTCGTTTTCTGCTGTTCAACTGGTGTTTATAATTTTCTTTGAAAATAAAATAAAAGAAAATCGTGCAATTTGCTTGTCAGTTTCATGTAGTGCACTTTTCTATCGGAAGTGGTGCGGCTTTGCGTCTAATGAAGTTCACTGGTTGTGGTTAACTCATAGTCCGTTCTAAGGCGATATGATAAAAAAAATGCAGTTCACTTGCCTTATCCTTGCGGTGCACGCTCGTTGATAAAAAAATGCTATTAAAATTTAATAAAACAATTGCAGTTCTCTCTGTCGATAAATGCAACTGGTCTCTGAAGGATGCAGTTCACTACGTCAATTTCGGATTCCTGAAAGAACACGTGCATTTCCATTTTTTCCATAATGCAGTGCGCTTGCCTGTCGGATGCGGTGCGGTTTCCGGCGAATGCAGTACGCTTCGTCGATTTCGGGTCCGCGGAAAAACGGAGTTCCGTGATTTAGTAAATTCGACGTTGCTCTTAAACCGTAAGGAATTAGAGGATGTGTTCTACATGAAAATGAAGCGCCTCGACAATACCTATCCGATGGTGCATTAATTTCATCGATCGGACGAACGAATCAAACGAATTTACGCAAAAATGGTCCGCTGCTCATATGAGGGCAGAACACGATTTTTTAAATTACTTCAAAACCGCGCAGAATCTCGGAAAGTGTTAATTATATGATTTATTCTCCTACTCCATACGAATCCAACGGTGTATGACATGCATCATTCCGACAAACGGTTGAAGAGAAATCGCGAAAATACTCCCGCTGTGAAAGTGGGCCACCGCACCATTTTCGAAACTGCTCTTAATCTTTGAGGAATAAGAAGAAGTGTTCAACATACTAAAGATGCTCCATTTCAATACGAATCCAATGGTGTATCATACGCTCAATTCCGATGAACGGTTAAAAAGTTGAAGCGAAAACGGTACATGCGGTTCTGTTTTATCAGAGCTGCAGTGCTTCGTATACAGCAATGCGGTTCTCTTTGCTATACGATGCAGTTCGGAATGTTGTCATAATAGTTAGTTATTCTGACAACGATGTCAGAATATATATATATATATATATATATATACAAATGGTTTATTCTGCTAATATTAGCAAAATATTATTCTTCCAACACTTCTGCACTGCAATGTATCGCTAAAAGGACCGCACTGCTGACTTAAAAGCCCTGCAGCTCGGGTAAAAACGAACCGCATCACCGGTTTCTCTATAACTTTTTAACCGTTTACCGGAATTGAGCATACGATACATCGTCGGATTTGTATAAAAATGGAGCATCTTTCGTATGTTGAACACTTCACTCGATTCTTCACGGATGAAGTGCAGTTGTGAAAACGGTGCGGCGGCCCACTTTACAGCATGAGTATTTTCGCGATTTCTCTCAAACCGTTTATCGGAATGATGCAAATGATACACGGTTAGAAATATATCGATCAGGCTCTCTATCCATATGTAGAACACTTTGTCCAAGTAGGTACGGTTTGAGAGAAATTTTGCTGCAACCAAAACGCGTGCACTCTGTTTTTCGCCGGTGGATCTTTTAGAGAGTAGAACTTTTTAACCGCTTGTCTGTACGATGCGTATGATTCATATGGAGTAGGAGAACAATCCATATGATGAACACGTTTCGAGATTCTTCAAGGTTTTAAAGTAATTTGAAAAACGGCATGCCTGCACTCATGTGGGCAGCGGAGAGTTTTTGCGTAAAAACTTTTGATGCACTTGTTCAATTGATGCAATTGATACACCATTAGAAAGGTATCGTCAAGGCACTCCATTTATATATAAAACACTTTGTCTAATTTCTTACGGTTTAAAAGTTACATCGATTTTACTAAAAACGTGGAACACTGTTTTTCGCGAACGAAAATCGGCGAGGTGAACTGCATGTGATTGCATCCCACGTGCAACCGCACTGCATTATCGGTAAAACAGAAATGCACGTGTTTTTCCGTGGAACCGAAATCGCTGAAGCGAACTGCATGCGTCTGCATTCGAGAAGCAACTGCACTGCATTTTTGGGGAAACAAATAGGCACGTATTTTTTCAATTTTTTTATCAGCCCGCGGAATAGATCGAGTGAACTGCATATGTTTTTTTTATATTTTTCTAACTCTCTTATGCAAACTCTTTTGACTGAATGGCCAAGATTTGTGAACTGCATTCCTCAAACCGTATTTTTTATGTATTTTTTACAGAGTTCGCACTGCGATAATTAACACAGAAGCGAACCAAAGCAAAGATCGAAATGAACTACATACTTTTTATCTTTTTTCTTAACTTTTTTTTACAAATGCATAGTACTGCATCGCAAACAAAGAGTGATCCATGATCTTATTTTTTGCTCTCTCTTTTTTTGGCCTTTTCCTACAATCAACACTAATCCGAACCGTAAGAAACAAAGAGCAGTGAACCACATTGCACTCACAATCAATGAATCACGTTACATTTTTTACTTTATCCAACAAGACACGAAAAACTACACTACTCCATCCTTGACCTGGATGGTGCGAGTGTCGACTAGAGACTCAAGAAGTGTAGATTAAAGTTCATCCGAGCAGCACTAGGAAAAACGGTGAACCCCATGTGTCTGGCCCGATCTAGGGGTGGTGGGGCCACGGGTCGGGGTGGAGGGGCGCTCGGCCGTCAAGTCGCCAATTCGGTGAGCCGTGAACTCCATCCTCGCACCGTAAGCTGTCGGCTGCGAAGGATGAGTGCTGCCAGGAGGGAGGAGGGGCGGGAGGGCAGCAAAGCCCCTGGCCGGCGCCGAGGAAGAAAGTGAGGGAGGGCACGAGAGGCCGCCGTGGATGGGGCCTTTCTCAAAGCGGGATGGGACCTCACCATTACCACCTCACCGTTGGACTTCACCACCGGATGCGACATCACCTCTCGATCCCGTCGGGACCCGGCATGGTGGCCGTCGGATATAGGACCGGGAGGCCTTGGTCATCGCCGGTTGGACGGATCCAGTCGCGGGGAGTCTGGGGCGGGGAGTCCGGTGGGGCGCTGGGTGGGGCGGGCTGGCGGGGGTGGCCCGACGGACGGATCCAGCCGTGAAGCTTTTGTTGTGGCCATCGGTGGCAAATCTCGTTCTGGGTGGGGTGAGGGCTGGCGGTGGGGGCGCGGTGGGTGGGATGGGAGCCGACAGCGAGGGGCGCTTGGTGCGGGCCGGCGGCGGGGGCGATGGGTGGGATGGGGAGACGGTGGCTGGAGGTGATGGGGGGTGGGGGAGAAGGCGGTTTGGGTGGGGAGTGGTGTGTGGGGGAATGGGTGTGCGGTGTTTTTTAAGGTTACGGGCGTGGTGGGATGGGTTCACACGGCGAGAAAGGCGTGGGTGGGCCTCGCGGGTGGACTGTTGCTGGGTGTTAGTAGAATAAGGTCTTAGAGGGTGTTAGTAGAATAAGGTATATATATATATAACACTTCTACACTGCATTGAAACGCTAAGTGGACCGCATTGCTGACTTAAAAGCATTGCAGCTCAGGTAAAAAAACGTGTGCACCATTTTTTCTATAACTTTTTAAACGTTTATCATAATTGAGCGTATGATACATTGTTGGATTCGTATGGAAATGGATCATCTTCGATATGTTGAACACTTTCCCCGATTCTTCACGTATTAAGAGCAGTTTTGAAAATGATGCGGCGGTCCACTTTCACAGCGGGAGTATTTTTGCGATTCCTCTCAAACCATTCATCACAATGATGCAAATCATACACCCTTGGAAAGATATCGGTCAGGCACTCCTTACATATGTAGAACACTTTCTCTGATTCCTCGCGATTTGGGAGGAATTTGAAACTGGAAAAAAGCACAAACTTTGTTTTTTACCGGCGGACATTGTAGAGAGTCAAAATTTTTAAACTTTTGTCCGAATGATGCGTATGATACACCGTTGGATTCGTATGGAGTAGGAGAACAATCCACATGTTGAACACTTTGTGCTGCCCTCGTGTGGACACGGACGCTTCTGCGTAAAAAAAATTGATTCGCTTGTCCGGTCGATGCAATTGATACACCATTGGATACTGTTTAAAAGTAGCATCAATTTTACTAAAATGCGGAAATCTGTTTTTTCGCGAAATAGAAATCGACGAAGTGAACTGCGTCGACCGGGCAAACGCACCGCATTTTTCAAAATAGAGAACTGCACGCGTTGTTTTATCAAACTATCGCAATTCGTTTCAGGTAAAGTGAACCGCGGCACAGACCGCAGAGAACTGCACAATTTGTTTTTCTTTTCTATCTTTTTTTTGTAAGTAACTCACATTCTGTGAATTTCATTAGACGGGCGAACGAACTGCTTCGAAAAGAAAACCACGTTGCATTTGCAGGACGAGTGAACTGCAAGGTTTGTTTATTATTTTTACGAACTACAGTGAACATAGACAAGGGCAAGTTGTAACATCCGGAAATTCCACCCTAATTAAAAATTTTCTTTGTTGCTTTATTTTTGTTGATTGATGTAATTGTTTGTAGTATTTGCTTCGCTCATTTATTAATCGGTGAATATTCCCCCCTCCTTCTCGTATCAGTTGCGAGTCCGGACCTTTTCCCCAATGGAACACGACCTCGTTGCGGCACCGGGAAAGTCACCCGATCGCCGTCGCGACCTCTGGCACAAGACTAGCCATCACCAACGCTGCGGGAAAAAAACCATTTATATTTAGATGGGTTATTTTATCGGGAGGTGTTCGACGTTTTAGGTTCTGTGTGAAACGATGTAGACGACGTCAGTTTATTGCAGCAAGGCGGTGGTTCTAATTTCGTGAGATTCTGACTTCGTCGGGCAGGTAAACGATCGGAGGTGTCAGGCATAGTAGTCGGTATACTCCCGGGGCGTATTTAGAAAATATTGTCTGCGCTGATAGCTGGACCCCCGAATTTCCCTCTTATCTTAGGATTCTAGCCCACCCAAAAAACCGGACCCGAAACGGGCCATTTTGTAGCCCATTTAACCCGCCCCTAACCTCCTTCTATAAATGGTCAAGCCCCCTTCCAAATCTGGCAAACCCTAGCACCTAGCCTCCCTCAATTTCCACACAAGGCCACTCCACCGCCGCCACATAGAGAACCATCAAACCAACCCTCACCTTAGATTTGATCCCCTCGTTCTGAGCCGCCAGATCCAGATCGAAGGGCTTCGAAGGCACCAAGTCACCCCGGAGCAGCCCCTGCCCTAGCGCCCGAAGGCCTCCACGCCGAGCTCCCGAGTCTTCCCCGCCGCCACCTCGTCGTGGCCGGCGGGCCACCACGCCGATACCCCGCGCGCGCCAGTGAGCGCCTCGCGCGCGCCCTCCTCCCTCTCCATCTCTTCTTCAATCACCTCCCTGTATCTCATTCTCTACAGGCCGCGGTCGCCGCCAAGGATACCCGTGGAAGTCGAGCTCGCGGCGCTCCGATCTGCCTCGCCGGCACTCCTCCACGGCCGGATCTGCCACCTCCCGTGCCGCCGCACCCGTTTGGCTCTAGCCCGACACCCTCCTAGCGCCTACCCACACCTGGACGCCACCGGCGAGCTCCATGGCCGCCGCTAGACTGCTGTTCAAGAGTAGCACGTCGTGGACGCTCGTCCAGCGCCCGCACGAGTCCATCCGCCTGCGTCGTGGGCCAGGCGCGCCCCCATGGCCCAGCAACGGGTGCTCCCCCTCGCGTGGGCCTGCAGCGCCAGCGCAGCCCAGCCAGGCCAGCGTCCCAACAACAACTCCCGACCCAGGCGCGCCCCGATGTCCCACGGCCTCCCTCTGCCCTGGGCGACATGAGCAAAACCACGCCCACCCCCTAGCTTGGGCCTTGGCCCGTAAGGTGAGCGTCCCTACTTCCCTTTTTTTCTTTTTGATGTTGGGTTCGGCCCAAGACTGTTTAGCGCCCTGTGCGGTAGGTAGCTATCTTGCGCTCACTTCTGTTGAGGCCCGGTTCTAATAGATTCGGCCCAGCAGACTCATTTTTTCTCGTTTATTAATAAAATGGCAGATTGTATTATATTTTTTGCGTTGCCCGTATCTTTTTAACGGTAGCTCGGATCGCGACGCGTTAAACATCAAACTTGCTCCGTTTTGCGTATAGAATAATAAAATGTGCTCTTTTGCCATGTTTCAACTTGTTTATATGCTGTTTACCTACTAATTACAACCATTGCCACTATAAACTGTTTCTTTAATAACTTTTTAACTGTTGCTCCGATAAAAATGTTCCTTACATGTAACTTGACTAGAATTTCGTGTAGGTTTTATTTATGTTGTTATTTCCTGCTAATAAAAATAATAAAATATGGTTTAGGGTAAACAGTGCCAAACTTTATATTTTCACGGGGTAACTAGTCGTATGCATTGTGTAGGAATTACCCCGCTTAACTGGACTAGTATAGATAGTTTATTTATGCTTCACCTCTTGCCATGATTGTGTGCTATGCCATGCTTGAGTGAGATGCCATGTTAATAACCTTTGCTCATGTTGTGTAGCTAAACAACTTGAATCATTCTAAATGTGCGGTATCGTCGTGTGTAACGAATACTCCGCTAAACTTGTTAGTAACCGTTCCCGACGATAGGTGCAATGCTGTGGTGCATTGTCTCGTGTTCCCTTCTTGGTGTTGTTTGCTGGTGATTGCTTCGTACTAATAGATGCTTGCTTGTCAATTGCCTTTTCCAGTGTTTCCTTCTTGTGTGCTTCCGTGGATACCTCTCGGAGATGATGCGAGCTTGCGATCGACTACACCTTCGGTTTTGTCTTCTCATCAGGTAAAGGGGAGCATATATCATGCTTATAAATTTCAGCTCACTCGCGCCTAGGTATAGGATAGAACGATTGCTTGATCCTACCACTTCATATTCATGCCTCTCAAATAAACCCAAACAACCATGTCCTCCACATCCCATCAAACCTTGTTCGGCTATGTTACTATTGCTCGCTGCTCAGCCACTGCTTAGTATGCATGCTAGGATGCTATCAACTGCTACCCCCTATTAATCCTTGGATTGGGCTATCACATTACTATATTGTTGTGGATGATATGATTATTATAATGTTGACTATATTCGACGAAGGATGGAAGGTCTAGGCTATCCCGCCCCGACGCTTTGTTCCATTCGAGTCACCTAGGATCCGAGTTTCGGGTATTGGTTTTAAGACTGAGCGTGCACACGTCGCGTGTGGGATGATATGGGGTCCCCTTCTCTTACCTAGCTAGCTTCAAACATTTCTAGTGGTGGCCCAAGCTGATTTTACCATTTGAAAACCGCATGCATAACTGGTCTGCAGCGAGTGGATTTAAAACAAATCGGGCCAATGGGATGGTATATCCTGGTGGTCCACACCTGGAAGCTAGGGAGCCTTTCCGGGCGAGGGTAGGTTATCCCGACCTCATCCAGACGGTAGAGACCAATTCGAGAGCGCGAACGGCTTTTGAGTTGGATGTCGACTCACCGGGGGCCACCCGAATTTGTGCATTGTTAGTTAGAGGGGATATGACGTCCGGATCTCTTGGAACAACTCTTCAATGAGTGTCTTTAACGGGCCTGAGTGAGAGAGCTTGGCATGCGTGCGGAGCCTTGTAATGGGCAGTTGGTACACCCTTGCAGGGTTACATCTTATCGAGAAGCCGTGTCCACGGTTATGGACGACTTGAGACCTTCTCCTTGTTCATAGACAACAACAACAACTGAGATATTCTTAATATAACTTGATCAACATGTGTGTTCCTTGACTGCTTCTTCTTCGTCGGGATGCGAAAAGGAGGACAAGGATAGGATAGGTGTTATGCTTGCGTAAGTAGGTGGATAGCAGACTTGTTGGAGGAAATTCCTCATCGAATGCTTGGTTCTCATCTTACTCCAAAATAGACCATTGGCCACTCATATATTGCTAGTACGACTACATCCTCACCACTACCCCCATCTTACCCGTGAGAAGTTAGTTACAAGACTTTTGATATAGCTCACCTCTTTCTTTTCTCTTTTACGCACGTTATGCAACGATCTTGGACTTCAGAGGAGCTTGACGACCCTTCTTCTGGATGCATTCGCGAAGACTTGACAACGACTAGTTAGGTGGATCCCGGCGGAGAGACTGGACCCGTGTGGTTGCGGGAATGGTGTGTTTTAACTTTGCCAATAGGAATTTGATTGTAGTCTGTACCCAGACATGTATCTTCCGCTGATGTAATGTATTAAGGCATTTGTATGCCGATTGTATGAGATGTTGTATCCTTGTAGTTGTAATGTTGTGATATCATGTTGAAAATTCGGGGCATATGGCATTGTCATATGTCGCGGTGGGACCGATATGTGCTTCGTCCATGGATCTGGATGGAAACATCTAGGTCTGGAACAGTACCACATATCGGGCCTTACAATTTTGTATCAGAGCCTTACCGACAGTAGGATCCCCTCTCTGGCCGAAGTCGAGTCTAGACAAAAACTATTTTTTAGTTACTAAGTTAGTTATCGGAGAGTAGGAATCTTTTTACTCCTTACCCTTGCTCTGGTCAGGACAAGTGATGTAAGTGTTTTAACTCTCGACTTATCCCCTTTCAAAATTTAGGATCTCGAGTGTGTGGAGTTTCGGAACCGTTACAATGCCTTGCTTGCAGCGTATTGTCTCGATTCCGATCTTAGGTTTGGGAAATCCGGTGGTACCTTTAGTCTATCCGACTCGGTTTTAAATCTTGGTCATCCGTTGACTTCAGTCCTCTTGCCTAGTATCCTCACGATTTGAGTGAGAGCACTTCCCTTGATCGTCGTTTTGAATTGTCGTTCTTCCTCTAGATCTCCTGATGGCTTCGTTCTTCGACGTCGCCATCTCCCTCCGAAAAGTTTCTCGACGAAAGTTCATCGTCGACATGGAGCAGAGTCCCTTGTTGGTGGTGTTGAAGATTGTTGACTCTCTTTTCTCAACCCCCCTCTCCCCCCGGATCTTCCAGGATCTCGGGACGAGATCCCTTGTCGGTGGTGTTGTATTGTAACAGCCCGGAAATTCCACCCTGATAAAAAAATTGTTTCTTGCTTTATTTTTGCTGATTGCTGTAATTGTTTGTAGTATTTGCTTCGCTGATTTATTAATCGGTGAATATTTCCCCCTCATTCTCGTATTGGTTGCGAGTCCGGACCTTTCCCCAATGGCACACGACCTCGTTGCGGCACCGGGAAAGTCACCCGATCGCCGTCGCGACCTCCATCACAAGACCAGCCATCACCAACGGTGCGAAAAAAAAACCATTTGTATTTAGATGGGTTATTTTATCGGGAGGTGTTCAACGTTTTCGGTTCTGTGTGAAACGGTGTAGACGACGTCAGTTTATTGCAACAAGGCGGTGGTTTGAATTTCGTGCGATTCCGACTACGTCGAGCAGGTAAACGATCGAAGGTGCCAGGCATAGTAGTCGGTATACTCCCAGGGCGTATTTACAAAATTTTGTCTGCGCTTATAGCTGGACCCCCGGATTCCCCTCTTATCTTCCGATTCTAGCCCACCCAAAAACTCAGACCCGAAACGGGCCATATTGTAGCTGATACGTCCAAAACGTATCTATAATTTCTTCTTGCTCCATGCCTCTTTTGTGTGATATTGCTATGATATTGATGAACTTCCATACACTTTTGATCATATTTGGACTAACCTATTAACTCAGTGCACCCCAGTGACAGTTCCTGTTTTCTGCTGTTTTTCTATTTCAGGTTTCCCCGTTATTAAAAGTACCAGAAAAAATCCGAGAAAAATATAGGAAAAATCTGCGTACCGGAAGCTTCGAGAAAATCCCAGGAGGGGCCAGAGGGGAGCCAGGGGGGCCCAGGCGGCCAGAGGGCACGGCCCCACCCCTGGCCGCGCCAGGGGGGCGCCTGGAGCCCCTGGCCCACCTCTGGCTGCCCCCTTTCGCCTATTTATTCCCCGTGACGAGAAACCCTCGGGGACGGAACACTTTTTCGCGATCTCTCCTCTGTTCCGCCGCCGCCGCGCTTCCAAGATCGGGAGCACCAGAAGGGAGGAATCACCTCCGGGAGCTTCTCCACCACCATGGATGCTTCCCGGATGAACCGTGAGTAGTCCACCTTGGATCATGGGTCCATGATCAGTAGCTATGTGATGTTCTCCTCCCCTCTTTGTTCTTCATGGATCAGACCTCGTGAGTTGCCCTACATGATAGAGGCACATATGTAATATTTTTGCTGTTGCTATGCTGATTTTGCTGGGATCCGATGGATTATGAGATTATGTTCAGATTGTGATTGAGTTATATATTTGATTCTCTTCTTTTATATTTATGTTCTTGAGTAACTCTTGCATGTTCTCCGTTGCTGTTTATTGCTTTGGCCAAGTAGTAGGTAGTGACTCCGAGAGGGAGCGTTATGCATGATTGTGGGTTCATGCCTGTAACACCCTCACTGTCAGTGAACAGTAATCACTGTTACTGTTCATTTGTACTGTTCAAAACTTTTGTTTGATCAACTGGTTCAGTTCAAATTCAAATTCTCCTTTGATGTTGTTGCAAGCAAATATGAACCATGGACCTTGATCATCATTGACCAACTAAAGTCCAAACCATTTGAAATAAAATTCAAACAAACCCTAAATGCCTGTTGATGAATATTAAAAATATTGTGACAATAAAATCTTTTCCAAAAATTATGAAACTACTTTTATAAAAACACAAATATTCAGTGGACCAAATACATATGGGTTTGAGTATTTATTAAGTGATAGAAAATTCTAACCAAATATAAACAGAGGCCAAAAACCCCCAAACAAATCATTTAATATTTAATTCAAATATTAAATGACTTTTAAAATTGTCCAAACTATTTGTGGCACTAACCTAGGGTGAATGATAAATTATGGGGCACATTAAAAGTTTTTCAAAAATGTCTAGGTAACTAAAATAAATATAAAAAGAAATAAACAGTAAGGCAAAAAGAAAAAAGGGGAAAAAGAAAACTAAGCCTAGCCCACCCCCACCCCCACTGTGGCCCATCCCCCTCCCCTCTCTCCATCGGGCCGTCCCACTCCCCACCCGACCCACCTCCCCGGCCCCTTTCTTCTCCCTGTTCACCATGGAGTCGTGGCGCCCATCGCCATGGCCGGCGTGCCGTGTCGCGCATCCGGCGGTCGCCGGCGTCAATAAGACACGCCCCCCCCCCCCCCCGCGCCCCCGCTCCAGGAACCCTAGCTGCCCCTGCACTCTCCTAACCCCTCACGCAGCCGCTCAGTCCCACCCCCCTGCCTCGCTCGCTGGTCGCGTCGCGGCCGCGCCGCTGTCGTTTGCGTGGCCACCGGCCACCCAGGGCCTCTCCATCGAGTCCGGGAGCACGCCCTCGGACGACCACGTCTTCCCCGGGCTGCGATTTGAATCGGAGCGCCTGGTGCTAGCGAATCGGGCCGCGCCCCCCTTGCCACGGTCGAAGGCGGCCTCGCCGGAATCGGCGCCACCCCGAGAACCCCGACCTCCCAGACCTCGCCCCTTCCCTCGCGGTGAGCCGCCGCGCCATTCCACCCTTTTCCCCTTCGATCCGCGCCGACTACCGCCTTCCCCCGTTGCGCTCGCGTACACGGCCGCCATGGCCAGAGCACGCCATGGTCGCGCCCTCCCCCCCCCCCCCCCACGCACACTCGCCCCGCGCTGCTCTGCTCCACCGACGGGTGCTGCCGGCACGCCCTCGCGCCTCACGGCGCCCACCCTTCACCGGAACGGCCTCCGCCGTGTCCTTCGTCGCCGGTGTTCCCCTGGTCGACGACGGGGACGACCTGGCTAACCTGCTGGGCTAACCCCACTGACCGGTGGGCCAGCCCGGGTTAATTAGCCACTAACCCAAACATTTAATCCTCATGTGAGACTTACCAATGGGACCTACCCAT
Source organism: Bromus sterilis (assembly GCA_950022295.1). Taxonomy (NCBI): domain Eukaryota; kingdom Viridiplantae; phylum Streptophyta; class Magnoliopsida; order Poales; family Poaceae; genus Bromus; species Bromus sterilis. The sequence continues at coordinate 218,375,435 of OX465600.1, forward strand.
GTTAAATTAATTTAATTAATGTATATTAACAGTGTGTCAATGACAACTAGGCCCCACCAGTAAGTAATTAGCTTAATTAAAATCGAAAATATAATGTCCCACAGACATGTGGGCCCCCACTATAATTAGATTTAATTAAAATGTTTTATTAGCATGTGAGGCTGACCAGTGGGTCCCACTGGTCAGGTTTCACCAGTCAAACTGCACTGTTCTGGATAATGTTGATTTTAATAATAAAAGAAATTCCAGAAATTCCAAAAAAATCATTTAAATATTAGAAATTCAATATCTTTTAAACCGTAACTCGGATCGAAAAACTTTATACATGAAAGTTGATCAGAAAAATATAACGAGTACGGATACGCTATCCGTATACCAACCACACCCCCCTAACACACCGATCATCGACATCCCCCCCCCGGGCTGTCTGTAGATAATTTCCGGTACCGATAAAAAGTACCCGGATGAATTTATTCCGAACACGAAAGTTGTTCGGAATAGTTCAACTAACACAGATACACCCCCCTTATGCTTGTCGGATGTCCACGACACCTCCGGCATGAACCCTTCCCCCTCCGGACACCCTGTCCGGTAATCACCCGGAGCCGTAGTTCATCCCCGGATGAATTCCCGCTCCGAGAAACGTGCTTTGCACTGCGTTAGAACACCGTTAACATTTCATCTGTCATGTCATGCATATGTTTGTTTATTATTGCCGTGTATTTACTGTTTCCTCCCCCCCTTAATCTTCGGTAGACCCCGCTGCTACCGCCGACTACACTGCTGCCGGGTACGACTACTTCGTCGACGACCCTACCCCTACCGTCGAGCTTCCGGGCAAGCAGAGCCATTCTCTTCCCCAGATATCGCCTATCTTTCCGTACATTTCTTGCACTAGGCATTGTTACTGCTGCTGCTACGATTACAATCCTATTCAATTGCATAGCCTGATTTTGTCGCCCCTTGATGTACCCCCTTTATCCTATGCTGCCTATTATATTTATGCATTATTCAGCAGTGAACCCTGCGCATTGTTAGTTAGGACTAGATAGCGGGCCGTGATCACTCAGGGGGTGAACACGGATACAATATATACAACTGCACAGGTACGGTACAAAGCAGACACCGCCAAAGGCCCCTATCTCGGTTATGCCTAGTCACCTCAAGTGTGAGCTATCCAGGAGTAATCCTTGTACTCCACCCGAGGCTGACTTTGTCTTGCCGCCATAGGGTCCTGGACAGCGGTTGTCCTTAAAGGTAAGAAAGTCAGGCGACCCAACGGTGCCCGCGAGAGGTATATCGTCGGGAACGACAGGGAGGGTACGACCGACGTTACTGGCGTGCTTGGCCCCTGCTCGTATCTCGCGAGAGTTACCAAACCACGAAAGTCGAGCTCTACCAAGAGCAAACGCGAGACAAGGTAAGGAGACGGTTCACCTTGTTGGTAACCGCAGTGACTTGGTGGGACGACAGGGCAGGCACCGATGTACTGGTGGTCCTGACTGCTGTCATTGACCGCGGGTCGGTTAAGTCGAGGAAACGATAACGGTTGTCACGCAGGTTAATTAAAATGCTAAATGGTTCGGCGGATGTCTTGAGTAGCCTTTTGGCTTGTACGCACTACCTACACGTGGGATAAGGAGTGTGGGCTCCCTTGCATCGTTGTCTCGTTCGAGGTTCTTCAGACGCCAGCAGTACCGCGGGCTGATTGCCGGGAAGTGGTGTTGTCTTCTCTTGCTCGAGCGGTGTATTTGTATTTGCTTTGATTTTGCTTCACCGGCCAGTCACGCACCAAAGCCCGGCGTACCAAGGAGTGTGGGCTCCCCTGCATCGTAGTCTCGTTCGAGGGTCTTCAGACGTCAGCAGTACCGCGGGGTGATTGCCGGGAAGTGGTGTTGCCTTCTCTTGCTCGAGCAGTGTATTTATATTTGCTTTGATTTTGCTTCACCGGCCAGTCACGCACCGTGCAGGAGTACGTTCGGGTTAGGGTCCAAAGCCCGGCGTACATAGGATGTAGTCCGGCGGATGACCTCTCTGTTGATTGCCGAAGGATGGGCTACTTTGTGTCGGATAGCTTTGGTGGAGCGTTCCCTAACAAGGTTCCCGCCACCCTGGAGATCCGAGCGTCGTAGAGTCACGCCAGTGCACCCCTGCAGGGAAGATTAATCTATTCGAATAGCCGTGTCCACGGTAACAGGACGCTTTATGCTGAAGCTGGATCTTACCACTAGAAACTATTACTATTAAACTGTATGGTTCCGGGTCTTCTTCCTCGCAGGGAGTCGAGGAAGGGAACTCGGAGGCATTATTATTATTGTTAATCATTACAACTTATATTATACAATGTTGCAGCAACTTCTGCTTCGTTGCTACTTTATGCTTTATATGAACTGTTGGCTGATTCTTACCTCATGCTGCAAGACATCGTCGGAAGATGCTAGTCTTCGATAGGCCTAGCTTCTTACCCTTGCTCTGGATTTCTGTCTTTCAGTCCACTATATAGAGCCTCTTTTTCCGTTGATACAATGCATATTGCTTAGTAGCGGACGTAAGACTCGCGGGTATACTAGATACTCACCTGCTTTATTTCCTTTACTGTTTTGCCTGATCGGCCGCTGCAGTCGACGTTGGAGCCCAGGAGCAGGAGTACCCCGGAGGCGGATACTACTACGTCGAGACCCCCGCTGACCAGGACCAGGAGTAGTTTCGGAGGCTCCCAGGCAGGAGCCCTTGCCTTTTCGATCTGTATCTCTGATATTATTTGTGCTAGCCTTCTTAAGGCAAAACTTGACTAACTATGTCTGTACTCAGATATTATGGCTTGTATAACTTATGTATTCGGGTCCGCATGACCCCCTTTATTGTAACATATTGGTTTATCCTTTTTTGTTTAGTGTTGTGCTGTGATATTCTCACCGTGGCACCCTAATCTCAGTCGTGTACCCTGCGTGTATGATTACTGTACACGGATTGATTTTGGGGGCGTCACAATGCCCCTCGATGACTAGCTTGAGTGACAAAAACATGAGTCTAGGGGATGTGTTGTTGCCACAAGGGGGAAAACAACAGTGCTTGTACTTGCGGGTGCAATCATTGTTTACTTTACACAAAGTTCTTTAATGTAGTTATCCGTTGCTTTGAGTTTACACTTTGGGTGGGATTCGCAACTTAATACCAGCGAGATGTTCTGGATCGATATCTCAAGGTGGATGATTAGTGGGTAGATGCAGATGGATTTCGGTCTACTTGTTCTTGCGTACCGCCCGTGCTTTTGAGCCTCTTCCTTTTTGTTTTGCATAATTAGCATTGGTTTGCGCACATAATCCGGTGAATTGCCCAGCTATAATTTGTTTACCTCGCATGGCTATTTTATCGTCTTTTGGAAGAGAGACATCACTAGTGAACATCATGAGATCCCGGTCCATACTTCCACCACTGTTTACACTATCAATTTACTTTCAGTATTTACTTTTCCGTAGCTATCACTATCATTATTATCTCGTGCGTTTTATCATTTGTAAACAACAAGGCCGGAGGAATTGACAACTCCTCTGTACTCGTTGGGAGCAAAGCTATCTGTTGTGTGTGCAGGTCCAGGTGAAGTTAGCAATCCTTAGATTGTCAACGACGCCAATTGTTCACTTCACCACCTACTTGTATCTGTTGGAGTCCTCCTGGACGATACTCAACCTTAGCATATTTGCTAAGAGAAATTTTTCGCTATCTACATCTCACCTTCCACTTGGGGTAACCAACGGGGGCGAGAAGTTATCTCGTGTATCAAGAAAATTTCTAGTGCCGTTGCCGGGGACTCCACTCTTCAAGATAGGGGAGTTGCACACTATCTTTTATCTTTGCTTTTTAGTATTGTTAGTTTACCTTTCAGTTTTTTCTTTAGTGTCTTTTATCAAAAATCAAAAAAATAGTTACCTTGTTAGTAGTTATCAGTATGTTTGGTCCTTTTGCCTTTGGTGAGTCAGAAGTGCCCACCTTTAAACAAAGAGGTGGTGAAAGTCTGAAAGATGCCTGGTATAGGATTAATGATTCTCAAAAGAGAGCCACCAAGAAGCAAACCACTACTATCCTGCTTAGAAATTTTTATGTTGGAATTACTTCTTGGAATAGGTTTATTCTAGATACTGCTATCAATGGGAATTTCATAGAAGCCCCAGTTTGGGAATCTCTTAGTGTTATGGAAAATCTTGTTGGAAATCTCCCTATTGCTAGTTTTCAAGAGAATATTACCCTAGCTCATATTATGAAAAAACTTGAAAAGATGGAGCTAGAGATGCCAAGTATTAATAAGATAAGTGAGTTGGATCGTAAGGTTCAAGGGAATTTGAATAGATTAGATAGCTCCATGCATAAAAAATTTAAAACCTTGGAGACCATAAAAAATCCCATGACTTGGACCCTTCTAGGATTGATAAGATTGAGGAAATCATTGACACTCTAGGAACTACTTTCTCATCAATCAAAACCAAAAAGGTGGAAACTCCGGCAAAGAAGGAACCTAGGTTCATTTACGTTCCAAAGGCTCCTCGTTCCAAAAATAATTTATCTATTGCCAAAGGGGTTGAAACTGTAAAAACTTTGGAAGAAAAACTCTCTTCAATAAGATGAATGAGACTCCAATTGATTTTCCGCCTTTTGCTTTATTTCCTAGAAGTATCTTTATTAGGAATTTATTTGAAAGACCTCTTAAGAGTGGTTGTATTATTTAAGAGCTTTTTGATGATCTTGATGATGGTTCAATTGATACAACTTGATCTTTTTGCATTAAGCGTAGCTAATGGCTTTAAAGAAGCGCTTTCGGGAGGCAGCCCGCAACGAATTTAGGTTTTCCCTTTTGTTTTTCTTCTGTTTTTAGTGGTCTTGATGATTGTTACTACTGTAGCAACATCATTGTATCTTTACTTTTCAATCTTTGTGCCTTTTATAGCCTCATACGACAAGGGAAGTGAAAGTTGTGACATGCTGTCCAGAAAACAGATTCTGTCCTCGTGACTATAAAAATCAGAGAAAAATCCCAGCTCATTATTTTGAGCTGAATTTTTTACACAGCATTCTCTATACAATTACGAAACTTTAGTATGTTCTGAGTTTTTTTATTTGAGTTTCAGAAGTATCCCTAAAAAATTCGTTTCTACCTGATGGTCTGTTTTTCACAGATTCTGTCCTGTTTTGCCTTTTCTTCGTTTTGCAAACCTTAAGCTTGCTTTTTCTTTGCAAAAACCTTTTGGCACTCTTGATAAACAGTAACTATTCAAGTTTATCCTTATTTCCAGTAGATAAAAAATTATTTTATTATGGGTACTAACCTCGCTAATCAGATTATGATGAGTTATGTATGAAGGGAGTTTTCAAGTGTGCAAGGGAAGATGATGAAAGAAGATTAAGAAGTGTCAAGCGTTCAAGCTTGGGGATGCCCCCATGCATCCCCAAGAAATATTCAAGGAGACTCAAGCGTCTAAGCTTGGGGATGCCCCCGTTCATCCCCTTCTCCATCGACAATTATCAGTTCGTCTCTCGTTTCACTATATTTTTATCACTTCATGCGTTATGTGCTATTCTTGGAGCGTCTCGCTCTTACGTTTTGTTTTTAGTTTTCTTTAGTTTTGCTTGCTGTTCATAACAAGTTAGAACCCAGCTTTCTTTGTGTGGGAGAGAAACACGCTCCACTTCCAAAATTTAGAACACAACATAGGACTTTTTCCTGCTTATCTTTGTTGTGTTTGTTCTTTATCTTTCCGTAGCTACTGTCATGCTTTGCTCTTAGCTTTCATGTTTATCTTTTAAAAGAGATTTTGTTTATCTCTTGAGTTTTCATGTTTATCTTGTTTAGAGAGTTTGCCTGTTGCACTAAGTTTTGTGTCTTGACTTGAAGTAGGTAATTGAGGTTGCTATTCTTTCTGTAGTAGTAACTTGCAAAAGTTTTGAGGTGTTGTCTTGAGTAATGTTTGGACTTTTGGTGTCAAGAGCTTTAGCCTATTAGTGATAGATGTCGTATTTTGGGCAATCCGTGTTTATTTTCAAAAACCTACAAATTAGTTGAGAACTTTAGCTACTAGTTGGATCACTACTCTTCTGAGGGGTTGAATATTAGAGTACACTCACGTACCATGAGTCGAGGATGCGCAAGGATAACCAAACCCCCATACACTCCTCCTCGGGGTACTTGTCTCTTTGTGAACCTCCTTATTAGATTGAGAGTTACCGATAATAAGTGCATGAGTTCTTCGGACTAATGTGAGTATTCAAAAGTTGACACTTCCACCTTCCCATATTTTGCTAGCCTTCCCTGTGTCGTGCATTGCTTTCTTCTCACTCCGAGAGTTAGCGTCCACTTTCGCCGGTACATCCAAACCCTTGGCATGATACGCTCTGTCATCATAAGCCTCCTTATATCCTTCCTCAAAACAGCCACCATACCTACCTATCAAGGCATTTCCATAGCCTTTCCGAGATACATTGCCATGCAACATGCATCTTCTCATGACTTGATCTTCATGTCATACATGCTACTTGCTTGATCGATGAGCCGCATGCTAGTTGGGCCTTGCCCTAAACATTCCTACATGACGCGCTAGTATCATTGCATATCCTGCTACACTGGCAGAGGCATACATTTGCATACATCATGATATTTACATTTTCTTTATGATTTGAGTACTTTTTAAAGTGTGAAAGATCTTCTATACTTTTTGTAATATATAGAGTGTTGCCCCTAAAGTGACGAAAAGATCCCAGTGGACAAAATTAAAAGATCCCAAAGTGGAAAAATTAAAAGATCCCAAAGAGGACATATGAGAGTTAAATAGAAAGAGCCATTGAGGCCACCAAAAAATACAAAAAATATATAAAAAGAGAAAAAAAAGAGAAAGAGAAAAAAATAAAAATAGAGAAGGGGGCACACTACTATTCTTATTGCGAAGATCCACATCCGTACTCCATCTTGTATCTTCTACTCCATAGAGATTATCATTCATGCATATAACTATGTGGGGACCTTCACACTATAGAACTTGGCTTGTATATTTCAATGATGAGCCTCCTCAAATGAGCTCTAGGTCTTCTTGAGCAAACAAGTTGGATGCACCCCCACTAGTTCCATTGGAGAGCTTACCTTAGCTCATATGTCCATCCGTTGCATGGCAATCCCTACTCCTCACATCATATCTATCATTTGGCTTTCTCTCGCCTATGATTGTCCTCATTAATGTGAGCCTTTCACACCTTTGTGTCTTCCTACTCCACCTTATTCTCTCTTTGCCATCCTAAGTGTCAACTTTCTTGCTTACGCTCATCCATTGCATGAGTGCTCAAAATGTCGAAAAGGAGTGGATCATTTTGACTTGTACCTGGCTAGTGGTCTGGGGATGAATCAAGATAAGATTCCAAAGAAGACCAAGTGTGACACTTTAGTAGATTGAGTTCTCAACAATAAAAATACTTTTTCTCGTATATCCCTATCCCCTTTCTTGCACGCAAACACCATTTGGAGACATTCGAGTCACAGACAGCGAGAGCTCTTGCACCTTTATGTTCTTATGTTTCTTATTTCAATGCCAGATATAGACTCTTGCCTCTTATGACTTGAATTGAATTGCATGCTTTGATTGCTTTACTTACAAAGTTCTTATATGGTTGTTAGCATGTCACCACAGAAATTATGCTTGTTATCATTTACCTACTCGAGGACGAGCAGGAATTAAGCTTGGGGATGTTGATACGTCCAAAACGTATCTATAATTTCTGCTTGCTCCATGCCTCTTGTGTGTGATATTGCTATGATATTGATGAACTTCCATACACTTTTGATCATATTTGGACTAACCTATTAACTCAGTGCACCCCAGTGCCAGTTCTTGTTTTCTGTTGTTTTTCTATTTCAGGTTTCCCCCTTATTAAAAGTACCAGAAAAATGCCGGGAAAAATATAGGAAAAATCAGTGTAACGAAAGCTTCGAGAAAAGCCCAAGAGGGGCCAGAGGGGAGCCAGGGGCCCCCAGGCGGCCAGAGGGCGCGGCCCCACCCCTGGCCGCTCCAGGGGGCCGCCGGGAGCCCCTGGCCCACCTCTAGCTGCCCCCTTTCGCCTATTTATTCCCGGTGACGAGAAACCCTCGGGGACAGAACCCTTTTTCGCGATCTCTCCTCTATTCCGCCGTCGCCGCGCTTCCAAGATCGGGAGCACCAGAAGACCTCTTCCCGGCACCCTGCTGGAGGGAGGAATCACCTACGGGAGCTTCTCCACCACCATGGATGCTTCCCGGATGAACCATGAGTAGTCCACCTTGGACCATGGGTCCATGATCAGTAGCTATGTGATGTTCTCCTCCCCTCTTTGTTCTTCATGGATCAGACCTCGTGAGTTTCCCTACATGATCGAGGCACATATGTAATCTTTCTGCTGTTGCTATGCTGAGTTTGCTGGGATCCGATAGATTATGAGATTATGTTCAGATTGTGATTGAGTTATATATTTGATTATATTATTTTATATTTATGTTCTTGAGTAACTCTTGCATGTTCTCCGTTGTTGTTTATTGCTTTGGCCAAGTAGTAGGTAGTGACTCCAAGAGGGAGCGTTATGCATGATTGTGGGTTCATGCCCCCCGATGACTAGCTTGAGTGACAGAAACATGAGTCTAGGGGATGTACTGTTGCCACAAGGGGGAAAACAACGGTGCTTGTACTTGTGGGTGGAAGGATTGTTTACTTTACGCAAAGTTCTTTAATGCAGTTGTCCGTTACTTTGAGTTTACACTTTGGGTGGGATTCGCAACTTAATACCAGCGAGATGTTCTGGATAGATATCTCAAGGTGGATGATTAGTGGGTAGATGCAGATGGATTTTGGTCTACTTGTCTTGGCGTACCGCCCGTACTTTTGAGCCTCTTCCTTTTTGTTTTGCATAATTAGCATTGGTTTGCGCACATAATCCTGTGAATTGCCCAGTTGTAATTTGTTTACCTCGCATGGCTATTTTATCGTCTTTTGGGAGAGAGACATCACTAGTAAACATCATGAGATCCCGGTCCATAGTTCCACCACTTTTTACACTATTAATTTACTTTTAGTATTTACTTTTCCGTAGCTATCACTATCATTATTATCCCGTGCGTTTTATCCTTTGTAAACAACAAGGCCGGAGGAATTGACAACTCCTCTGTACTCATTGGGAGCAAAGCTATCTGTTGTGTGTGCAGGTCCAGGTGAAGTTAGCAATCCTTAGATTCTCAACGGCGCCAATTTTTCACTTCACCACCTACTTTTATCTGTTGGAGTCCTCCTGGACGATACTCAACCTTAGCATATTTGCTAAGGGAAATTTGCCGCTATCTACATCTCACCTTCCACTTGGGGTAACCAACGGGGGTGAGAAGTTATCTCGTGTATCAGTAGCCCATTTAACCCTCCCCTAACCTCCTTCTATAAATGGTCAAGCCCCCTTCCAAATCTGGCAAACCCTAGAACCTAGCCTCCCTCAATTTCCACACCAGGCCACTCCACCGCCGCCACATAGAGAACCAGCAAACCAACCCCCACCTCAGATCTGATCCCCTTGTTCTGAGCCGCCAAATCCAGATCGAAGGGCTTCGAAGGCGCCACGTCACCCAGGAGCAGCCCCTGCCCTAGCGCCTGAAGGCCTCCACGCCGAGCTCCCGAATCTTCCCCGCCGCCACCCCGTCGTGGCCGACGAGCCACCACGCCGAGACCCCACGCGCGCCGGTGAGCGCCTCGCGCGCGCCCTCCTCCCTCTCCTTCTCTTCTTCCCTCACCTCCCCGTCTCTATTTCTCTCCAGGCCTCGGTCGCCGCCAGGGACACCCATGGAAGCCGAGCTCGTGCAGCTCCGATCTTCCTCGCCGGCACTCCTCCACGGCCGGATCTTCCACCTCCCGTGTCGCCGCACCCGTTCCTCTCTAGCCCGACCCCCTCCTAGCGCCTCCCCGCACCTGGACGCCGCCGGCGAGCTCCATGGCCGCCGCTAGACTCCTGTCGAGGAGGAGCACGTCGTGGACGCTAGTCCAGCGCCCGCACTAGTCCAGCCGCCCGCGTCGTGGGTTAGGCGCGCCCCCATGGCCCATCAACGGGTGCTCCCCCTCGCGTGGGCCTGCAGCGCCAGTGCAGCCCAGCCAGGCCAGCGGCCCACCAGCAACTCCCGACCCAGGCGCCCCACGGCGGCCCACGGCCTCCCTCCGCCCTGGGCGACATCAGCTAAACCGCGCCCACCCCTAGCTTGGGCCTTGGCCCGCAAGGTGAGCGCCCCTGCTTCCCTTTTTTTTCCTTTTGTTGTTGGGTTCGGCCCAAGACTGTTTAGCGCCCTGTGCGGTAGGTAGATATCTTGCGCTCACTTCTGTTGAGGCCCGGTTCTAATAGATTCGTCCTAGCAGACTCCTTTTTTTCTGGCTTATTAATAAAATGGCAGATTGTATTATATTTTTTGCGTTGCCCGTATCTTTTTAACGGTAGCTCGAATCGCGACGCGTTAAACATCAAACTTGCTCCGTTTTGCGTGTAGATTAATAAAATATGCTCTTTTGCCATGATTGAACTTGTTTACATGATGTTTACCTGCTAATTACAACCCTTGCCACTGTAAACTGTTTCTTTAACAACTTTTTAATCGTTGCTCCGATAAAAATATTCCTTACATGTAACTTGACTAGAATTTCGTGTAGATTTTTTTTATGTTGTTCTTGCGTGCTAATAAAAATAATAAAATATGATTTAGGGCAAAACAGTACCAAACTTTATATTTTCACAGGGTAACTAGTGGTATGCATTGTGTAGGAATTACCCCGCTTAACTTGACTAGTATAGATAGTTTATTTATGCTTTACCTTTTGCCATGATTGTATGCTATGTCATGTTTGAGTGAGATGCCATGTTAATAACTTTTGCTCATGTTATGTAGCCAAACAACTTGAATCATTCTAAATGTGCGGTATCGTCGTGTGTGAAGAATACTCCACTTAACCTGTTAGTAACCGTTCCCGACGATAGGTGCGATGCTGTGGTGCATTGTCTCATGTTCCTTTCTTAATGTTGTTTTGCTGGTGATTGCTTCGTAGTAATAGATATGTTGTGATATCATGTTGAAAATCCGGGGCATATGGCATTGTCATATGTCGTGGTGGGACCGATATGTGCTTCGTCCCCGAATCTGGATGGAAACATCTAAATCTGGAATAGTACCGCATATCGGGCTTTACACAAGTAAACCACAACAGTATATAAAACTGTGTGCTAGAAAATAAATAAATACATTTAAAAACCAAGTGAACCGCAGCAGATGTTTTCTCACTTCACAAAGTGAGTCACAAAGCTGGCTGCAAAAAAAAATTACACACCTCATTAACAGAACCGAACTGCATTGGGTAACAGACACAAAAAATAGACAACAACCAATCATCAATTTGGTTTGTCCGGAGACTTGGCAAATTGAAACAAGAACAGAAATGAACTGCTTGAGAAGGTCGCCGGGGGGGGGGGGGGGGGGGGCGCTTCCTCCATTTGTCTCATTGCTACAGCCTCAATTTCATTGTCTCGGCTAGGTCTGCAACCGCTGGGATGGAAAAGTAAGGGTAAATTCCAATCTGACGACGGTCCATCGAATGAACAGGGGGCGTGCCTATCTGGAGAGAGTATGCTGAGTTGTCTCCCGTCGAGCGATGGCTCAGAGGCCTCGGACGAGGCACCGTCGGCATAGGTGGACCGGCTGTAGTAGGGGTGTGACACCTCCCTCGGGCCCAAGCCGCCGCCCCTGCTGACGTCGCTGTGGCCGACGCACGTCCCATTGGAAGGTCTCCACCATGGCGCGTTCCTGGACGCGGGGTCATCGAACTTGAAGCGCGTGAGTCGCCGGGACATGGGATCCGTCGCGTCCCGCTTGTTCCCCTGGACGTCCTGCAGGCCGCGCACGAAGTTTAGGGCGTAGCGGCCGATGACGTAGGGGTCCTCGCCAGGCGCCATGCCGATCCTCTCCTCCGAATCCTGCTACTGATGCGAAGCCCGCCCCTTCGAATGTGGCGCCGCCCATCTGTTCCCGAAGCCCGTCCTGCCAAGGTCCGCCCCCGCCCTCACGCATCATCCAGTTGCTTCGAGCGGCGGCCGATCTGATGGAGGTCGGTTGACCCAGGCCACGACTTGGACGGAGCCACACGTGTGGCTTCGTGCAGGGCTACCGCCGGCCTGAACCAGCGGTGGATGGGGTGGGGTGGCCGGTGGGGTGGGGCGGGGCACCGAGGTGGTCCGGAGAGGTGGTGCGTGAGGGTGGGGGCAAGTGAGGAAGAAGAAGGTGGGGGATGTGGCCGGTTTGGGAGAACGTGGGGGAGGCGGGGCTGGGTTGTTTTTTTTTGTCCGCACGATGTGGTCGGACGTCGGATGTGTTAACTTGGGTGTTAGGAGAATAAGCACTTTTGTTAGTATAATAAGGTCTTAAAGAGTGTTAGTAGAATATAACCATCCTATATATATATTGATGTTTAATGCAATAATCATGTGCATAGCACTTTTATCAGCATGTACATTTGCAGAGAAAGTACTCAAGGATTTTAGCGCACCGACGGGACGTTTTGTTATATCCATCGAATGATCTTCACCGAAAGCCCTACACAGACCAACGTCCGAGATCTTGGGGTTCATATCCACGTCTAGTAACACATTGCTTGTCTTCAGATCATGGTGTATAACTTTTAGACGAGAGTCCTCGTGGAGATACAGTAGACCTTGAGCAATCCCAGAGATGATCGTTTGTCTTTTCTTCCAGTCCAGTTGGCTTTCCTTCTCAGAATCTGCCTCACACACACCACTACAATTTAAAACAGCACTGCATATGTACAGAGCAATGGTGTGTACGTACTAAAGTTATAACAAGAAGAGTTGGAAGAATTATTACCAAAAAGGTCGTGTCTAGGCTTCCATTAGGCATATATTCGTACGGGCTTATAGCTCATGTGCGACACATTTCATGGAAATTAGAAGGAATGCGACGTGGAGTCAAAGAATATGTTGGAACACAGGCTGGAGAACACACACGAACACGGTAGAGATGAACGAACGAGAAAGGAAGAGGAACTCATATATCTTGGGAGGCCCCAACTGCTTTGCTTATTTTCTTGTTTTCTTCTCCTATTATTCTATCTCTAATACCTGACTGTAGACAAGGCTAATGGTCGGACGACTCGGCCGACTCCAACGCCATGATCCATCTATATCGCGCCAACCCACGACTTGATCGTGGCCTAAACCAACCCACTTGCCGCAACGTGAACAAGCACGTTTCTGGCTCTTGACTAACACGTACATCTATAATGTTTTTGTGGTTCACTTTGGAAGTGCTGGAGATTACAACCATGTGATGAATAATGGACCATGGAAGTTTGATCTGAAAGTTTTGGTGATGAAGGAATACGAAGGTGATACACGCCCATCTGATATGATCTTTGATGCAATCGATGTATGGGTCAGAGTTAAAGATCTACCCCCTGACAAACGATCAAACTCCTTTGGGACTGCCCTTGGAGATTGGTTAGGTACAACCAGCAAGGTGGATGTAGAACATGATGGGTTTGCTAGAGGGAAATATTTGCGTGTAAGAGCAAGGATTTCCATTCATGATCCTCTTGTTCGAGGTTTCTATCTGAAAAAAATCTCCTCTGGATAAGAAAGGTACTTGGTTTGATTTTCACTATGAAAAGATCCCACACTTTTGCTTTGCATGTGTGGAGACTGGTTCATCCGGAGGGACAGTGTTTAGAAGAGGATGAGACTTCCGGGCAGTGGGGAGAGTGGCTTGGCTAGTAGCAGTGATTGTTTTGGTCCTCCAAAGGTTGATGCTGATAGAGGTTTTATGCGTTCTGGTAGATACCAGGACATGCAAAAAAGGGAAAGACAAGGGCATGTCCTATGAACCACCTGCGAGAAGAAACTTCAACCATGATTTTGCTTGCTCGGATGACTCCCATATTGGTGGTGAGCAAAGAGGGCAGTATAATGACGTGACTAGCCCTTCAAAGCTTCATAAAGAGCAGGGGAGGCAGGCTGTGGGGACTAATAGGCAGGAAAAGAATTTATGTCAAGATTAAAGAAAGAGGGTCACCTACGGGACAAGTTGGACAGGAAGAAACAGTTCTCTCCTCCTACAAAATATCGTGACTATTCGGGGTACTATGAAGGACAGCCGTCATATACCCGGGGCTACTATGAGAAAAGAGGAAAGGGCACTTACGTCCGCAGGCCAAGAGAGGGGGTGTATGAGAAACAGTACCAGGAAAAGATTCCAAGGGAGAACTATGTAGGCTCCAAGAGAGCGGCTAAACAGGTCTGGGTTGCTAAGGGAGAGACAGAGCAAAAGGAGAGAGCTTCAAGTGGCGAAAAAAGGCAAAAGGTGCCATCAGTCTTTGATCGTATCTCTGAAAACAACAATGGATCGACATATCCTGAGCTCCAGGGCCGCCGGGAGCCATGAATCTCTTGGCCTGGAACTGTCAAGGATTGGGGTTGGACTCGACAGTTGGCGAACTACGGGATCTTGTTAGGTCACACAACCCAGGGGTGGTTTTTCTAAGTGAAACTAAAAAGAGAAAAGCAGGTATGAACATGTTGCAATGGTCCCTTGGCTTCAATAATGGTGTTGTTGTTGATTGTGTTGGCAGAAGCGGGGGTCTGGAGTTATGGTGGAAAGATGATTATCAAGTTTCTGTGAGGCCGTGGTGCCAATATGGCATGGACGCAAAGGTTTCTTTCGAGGGGAAAACTTATATACTCACTGGAGTCTATGGGGACCAAATAAAGATCTTCGGAAGAAATTCCAGGACACTATGAGATATTTAAGGCATCAAGATAATTTGCCGTGGGTGTGTGCCGGGGACTTTAATGAGATATTATACCAATCAGAATAGGTCGGGGAAACTTGAGGAGTTTTAGTTAGATGGATGTTGATACGCGAGAGATGATAATTGCTTCTCGCCCTTCCTTGGTTACCCCAAGTGGAAGGTGTGATGCAGCGTAGCGGTGTGACGCCCCCAAAATCAATACGTGTACAGTAATCATACACGCAGGGTACACGGCTGAGATTAGGGTGCCAGGGTGAGAATATCACGGCACAACACTAAACACAAAAGGATAAACCAATATGTTACAATAAAGGGGGTTCACGCAGACCCGAATACATAAGTTATACAAGCCATAATATCTGAGTACAGACATAGTTAGTCAAGTTTTGCCTTAAGAAGGCTAGCACAAATAACATCAGAGATACAGATCGAAAAGGCAAGGCCTCCTGCCTGGGAGCCTCCGAAACTACTCCTGGTCCTGGTCAGCGGGGGTCTCGACGTAGTAGTAACCGCCTCCGGGGTACTCCTGCTCCTGGGCTCCAGCGTCGACTGCAGCGGCCGATCAGGCAAAACATAAAAGGGGAAATAAAGCAAAGGTGAGTATCTAGCATACCCGCGAGTCTTACGTCCGCTACTAAGCATTATGCATTTGTATCAACGGAAAGGGGAGGCTGTATATAGTGGACCGCAAGATAGAAATCAGAATAAGGATAAGAAGCTAGGCCTATCGAAGACTAGCATCTTCTGACGAGGTCTTGCAGCATGAGAAGAGAAACAGCCAACAGTTCATATAAAGCAATAAAGTAACAATGAAGCAGATGTTGCTGCAACATTGTATAATATAAGTTGTAATGATTAACAATAATAATAATGCCTCCGAGTTCACCTCCTCGACATCCCCGCGAGGAAGAAAACCCGGAACCATACAGTTTAATAATAATAGTTTCTAGTGGTAAGATCCAGCTTCAGCATAAAGCGTCCTGTTACCGTGGACACGGCTATTCGAATAGATTAAACTCCCTGCAGGGGGGCACTACTATTCAGCCTGCACGCTCGGATCTCCAGGGTGGCGGGAACCTTGTTAGGGAACGCCCCGCCGAGGCTATCCGACACGACGCAGCCCATCCTAGGCCCAACAGAGAGGCCATCCGCCGGACTATATCTTATGCGCCAAGGGGTCTAGGACCCTCACCCTTGCACGCTCCTGCACGGTGCGTGGCTGGCCGGCGAAGCGAAAGCAAATCCAAAAACACACCGTCCGGACGAAGAAGAGACCACTTCCCGGCGCAGGCCGCGGTACTGCTGACGTCTGAAGAGCTTTCGGGCAAACTACGACGTAGGGGAGCCCATAACTCCTTATCCCACGTGAAGGTAGTGCGTACAGACCAACGGGCCTCTCAAGTCATCCGCCGAAGCATTTAGCATTTTAATTAACCTGCGTGACAACCGTTATCGTTGCCTCGACTTAACCGACCTGCGGTCAACGACAGCAGTCAGGACCACCAGTACATCGGTGCCTGCCATGTCGTCCCACCAAGTCACTGCGGTTACCAACAAGGTGAACCGTCTCCTTACCTTGTCTCGCGTGTGCTCTTGGTAGAGCTCGACTTTCGTGGTTTGGTAACTCACGCGAGATACGAGCAGGGGCCAAGCACGCCAGTAACGTCGGTCGTACCCTCCCTGTCGTGCCCGTCGATATACCTCTCGCGGGCACCGTTGGGTCTCCCGACTTTCTTACCTTTAAGGACAACCGTTGTTCAGGACCCTATGGCGGCAAGACAAAGTCAGCCTCGAGTGGAGTACAAGGATTACTCCTGGATAGCTCACACTTGAGGTGACTAGGCATAACCCAGATAGGGGCCTTTGGCGGTGTCTGCATTGTACCGTACCTGTGCAGTTGTATATATTGTATCCGTGTTCACTCCCCTGAGTGATCACGACCCGCTATCTAATCCTAGCTAACAATGCGCAGGGCTCACTGCTGAATAATGCATAAGTAATAATAGGCAGCATAGGATAAAGGAAAGGTACATCAAGGGGCGACAAAATCAGGCTATGCAATTGAATAGGAGTATAACGTAGCAGCAGCAGTAACAATGCCTAGTGCAAGAAAGTACGGAAAAGGTAGGCGATATCTGGGGAAGAGAATGGCTCTACTTGCCTAGAAGCTCGCGGGTAGGGGCAGGGTCATCGACGAAGTAGTCGTACCCGACAGCGGTGTAGTCAGCGGTAGCAGTGGGGTCTACCGAAGATTAAGGGGGGAGGAAACAGTAAATACAAAGCAAGCATAAACAAAAAGATGAATAGCATGGCGTATGTAATGTTAACGGTGTTCTAACGCAGTGCGATGTAGCAGGCTCAGAGCGGGAATTCATCCGAGGATGAACTACCGGCTCCGGGTGATTACCAGACAGGGTGTCCGGAGGGGTAAGGTATCATGCCGGAGGTGTCGTGGATACCGGACAAACATAAAGGGGGTGTATCTGTGTTAGTTGAACCATTCCGGACAACTTTCGTGTTCGGAATAAATTCATCCGGGTACTTTTTATCGGTACCGGAAATTATTGACAAACAGCCAGGAGGGGGAATGTCGATGATCGGTGTGTTAGGGGGGGTGGGGTAGACATACAGATAGCGTATCCGTATTCGTTACATTTTTCTGATCAATTTTCATGTATAAAGTTTTTGATTCTGACTTACGGTTTAAAAGTTATTGAATTTCAAAGTTTTAAATCATTTAAATGATTTTCTGAATTTCTTTTATTATTAAATTCCAACATTATTCAAAACATTATCCACAACAGTGACTGACATGTGGGACCCACATGTCAGCCTCTGTTTATTTATAAAACGTTTTTATAAATCAAAATAAGCACTAGGCCCACATGTCATACACTGATATTATTATAAATTCATTTACTTTAAATACTTACAAGTGGGACCCATCTGTCATCTTAACAGGGACTAACTAACAGTAATATGGTTTAAAAAAATGGGGTTTAAGTGGGGGTGGCCCACATGTCATGGACCCAGGGGGTGCTAATACTGGGGGGGATTAGTCTAATAAGGGGTTACCCCTAATTACATCTAGCCGGACCCACTAGTCAGTGGGCTTGCTCCCTGGCCAGCCCCCCGCGCGGGCACGGCGGCGAGGCAGAGCACGCCGGCGAGGCTGGAGTCGCCCACCGGCGACCATTTGGCGCGCAGCCGGCTGGGATCGAATGGGGGGGCCGTCGTGCGTCGGCCTGTGCCATCTGCAGGAGCCGAGGCGGGCGGAGGTGAGCACCTCGCCATCAATGGCGGAGGCGGGCCTCGGCTTCCATGGCGAGCCGCGCAACAGTGAAGAACGAGGGCTAAGGGAAGGCTGCGGTGGCGGCCCTACTCACCAGAGGAGCGTAGAGGACGACAATGGGCTCGGGGGAGGCTCGGGGGCGCGGGAATTGACGACGGCGGCGCGGTGGCCGCGGCCAGAGAAGAAGGAACCGGCGTCGTGCTGGGGGGGGGGGGGAAGGCACTGGCGAGATCTACGGGGGGTGCGGAGTTAGGGTTTGCGCAGGGGCGGGGTCATCTTGTACTGCTCGGAGGGTCGCCGGATGCGCGCCACGGAGGGGTCGTCGGCGTGGCACCGGTGGATCCCCTCCACGCAGCCGGAGGAAGAAGAAAACGGGGAGGGGTGAGGGGGCCGGGTGGGCTCGGCCTGGGGGCAATTTGGGCTGGCCCAAGGGGAAAGAGGGGGTTTGGGCTCCTTTTGCTTTTATTCAGTTTTAATTCTTTTCTGCTTTCTGTTCTTTTCTGTTTATATTTATTTTAGTTGCTTTAGCCCTTTTGTAAAATATGTAGTAGGTTCTATAATTAGTGTAACACCATACTGAGATGCCACAAAAAGTTTGGTAGTTTTTCAAACTCATTTGATATTTTATTTTATTATAAAATGAGTAATTGGCCTGGAATTTCTACTGCTATTATTTATTTGGAATTCTCCATAGCACAATAAACACCCAAACCCATATGGATTTGGTCCAGTGATTATTTGGGATTTTATAAAAGTGGTTCCAAGATTTTTGGAAAAAGATTTATTGTCACCATATTTTTAATATTCATCAAAAGGCATTTTAGGGTTTTGATCTCAATTCAAAGGTAGTTTGAAATAAGCTTGGCATTTCCTTGATCCAAGTTGACCAAGTCCATGATCACCATGCATTCAACATCATCAAAGGAAAATATCAAGTTTGAGATGAACCACATTGATCAGACAAAAGTTTTGAACAATGCTGGGGAACAGTAATGGTGATTACTGTTCATCTGACAGTGAGGGCGTTACAAATCTCCCCCACTACAAGAATTCTCGTCCCGAGAATCTAAGCGGTAGAGGGGAAAAGATCGGCGTATTCCTCACGAAGACGATCTTCGCGTTCCCAAGTGGCTTCATCTTCAGAATGATTCGACCACTGAACTTTGAGGAACTTAGTTGTCTTGTTGCGGGTTTTGCGTTCAGACTGATCGAGAATGCGGCTCGGATGTTCTTGATAAGTCAAGTCCTGTTGCAGCCCGATCATATCATGCTCCACTTCACGAATAGGGTCCTTGAAGCAGCGTCGGAGTTGCGACACGTGGAATACATCATGGACTTGAGAGAGGTTTGCCGGCAATTCCAATCGGTATGCCACGGGTCCACTTCTGGAAAGGATACGGAACGGGCCAATGTAGCGAGGAGCTAACTTTCCTTTGATTCCGAAACGATGAGTGCCTCTCATCGCAGTGACACGGAGGTACGCGTATTCGCCAGGCTGATAGACCATTTCCTTGTGCTTGCGATCATAGTTGCTCTTCTGACGGGACTGATCAGCTTTCAGGTGTTCACGGATAACGCGAACCTGATCTTCGGCATGCTGAATAATGTCCGGACCAATGAGAGTTCGTTCTCCAGTTTCTGACCAATTCAGAGGGGTTCGACACTTACGTCCATAGAGAACTTCAAAGGGTGCCATCTTCAGACTAGCCTGATAGCTATTGTTGTACGAGAACTCAGCAAATGGAAGAGATTCCTCCCATTTCTTACCGAAGGAGATGACACAAGCTCGGAGCATCGGTCGATGACGACAAAGATGGCATCATGACCTTTCTGTGATCGGGGAAATCCGGTGACGAAGTCCATTTCAATCTTGTCCCATTTCCATTCAGGAATAGAGAGTGGTTGCAGAGTACCAGCAGGTGTTTGATGTTCTGCTTTGATGCGACGGCAAACGTCACACTCATCAACATAACGAGCAATGTCTTGCTTCATGTTAGACCACCAGTACCGCTGACGAAGGTCTTGGTACATCTTGGTACTACCAGGGTGAATCGACGAAGGAGTATCATGAGCTTCTTTCATGACACGCGGGGTCAAGTTTAGATTGGGCTTACTCCGAGGGACCACCAAACGATTCTTGAAATACAACGTACCATCATTAGCAACAGCGAAGCATGATGGCTTTCCTCTAGCGATATACTTCTTGATCTTCTCGACATCAGAGTCACATGTTTGTATCCACTTGATGGTGCTGTCGAGGTCCGGCTCAACAACAAGGTTACTCACATGTCCCTGCGGAACAATTTCAAGGTTCAACTTGCGGAGCTCTTCATACAGAAGTGGATGCTCTATCTGGACTTCAAGTTCAGAACAGTAGGCTTTGCGACTCAGGGCATCAGCCACCACATTAGCTTTGCCAGGGGTGTAAGAAATTCCCATGTTGTAGTCGGCTATTGTCTCGAGCCATCTCTGCTGGCGGAGATTCAGGTCGGGCTGAGTAAACAGGTACTTCAGGCTTTGGTGGTCGGTGTAGATCTCGCAACGATTACCGACGAGGTAATGTCGCCACAGCCTCAATGCATAAATTACCGCTGCCAATTCGATATCATGAGTTGGATAGTTTTCTTCGTGAGCACACAACTGACGAGAGCCATAAGCAATCACTTTGCGCTCTTGCATTAGGACACAGCCTAATCCTTGACGAGACGCGACGCAATAAATCACGAAGTCCTTCTGAGTATCAGGAGGGGCAAGCACCGGGGGTGAAGTGAGCTTGTCCTTCAGAGCTTGAAAACTTTCTTGACATTTATCAGTCCATTCAAACTTGACGCCTTTGTGAAGCAGATTAGTCAGACGCCTGGCAATCTTGGAGAAATTCTCAACAAAACGGCGGCAATAGCTGGCAAGGCCGAGGAAACTTCGGACTTGCTTGACAGTCCTGGGCGGAGTCCAGTCAAGAATAGCCTGAATACGTTCGGGGTTGACGGCAACGCCATCCTTGGAAATCACATGACCAAGGTAGGTTACTTCGGGAAGCCAGAACTCACACTTTGAGTACTTAGCATAGAGTTTGTGTTCTCGAAGCTTTTCCAGTATAAGGCGAAGATGTTCAGCATGTTCTGCATCGGTTTTGGAGTAAATCAATATATCATCCAGATAAACCACGACGAACTTGTCGAGGTATTCCATGAATATATAGTTCATCAATCTGGAGAAGGTGGCTGGTGCATTCGTCAAGCCAAAGGACATGACAGTGTACTCGTATGAACCATAGAGAGTAATGAATGCAGTCTTCGGGATGTCCTCATCACGGACCCGGATCTGATGGTAACCCAGCCTTAAGTCGAGTTTTGAAAACACCGTGGATCCAGCAAGTTGATCATAAAGATCATTGATCCGAGGGAGGGGGTACTTGTTCTGTATCGTGGCCTGGTTGATAGGTCGGTAATCTTGGACCAAACGGTTCGTGCCATCACTCGTCTTGACAAAGAGCGAAGGTGCTCCCCAAGCAGAGGAACTTGGACGGATGAAGCCTTTCTCGAGGGCCGTGTCGATCTCCTTCTTCAATTCAAGGAGGTGGTGAGGTGGAATCTTATATGGGTGCTTGGCAATAGGGACGGTGCCAGGCTTCAAGTCGATGACGAATTCAACCTCTCTAATCGGGGGTATTCCCGGCAGTTCTTCTGGGAAGACGTCGGGAAAATCACAAACGACTGGAACTTGCTCAATTCCTTCAAGAGGCGAGACGTTCAAAGCATTCATCATATAGATATGCGTTTCAGCATCACGGGTAATCCGGGTGGTGTGGTTAACAATCTCACCGGAGGGGTGAAAAAGTTGGACAGACTTGGTACCACAATACAGTGCGGCATCGTGGAATTTCAACCAATCCATTCCCAGGATGAGGTCTATGGTGGAAGACTTCAAAATGATGGGGGACACGTGGAATACAACTCCTTCGATTCCAACGGCGGTATTGGGCACCATCATGGTGGTTCGGCATTGGCCTATCGGGGTGCGAACAACCATCGGTGTGTTCATCTTTCCAAGCGTAAAGTTATGCGATAATGAAAATGCTTCCGACATGAATGAATGCGATGCTCCTGTATCAAATAAGACAGTAGCAGGTATTGAGTTAATGAGGAGAGTACCCATCACTGTAGCGGGCTGTGCCTGAGCTTCTTCAACGTCAATGTGGTTAGCAAGACCACGAGTGTGAGCAGAAGACCCAGTGTTATAGTTGGGGGTCCTATTGTTGCCACGGCCAGAAGGGTGAACTACCAGTTGATTCTGTCGCTGGGGGCAGTCTCTGGAAAAGTGACCCGGCTGATGGCACTTGAAGCACAAGCCATCTTGAGGACGGAGGGGTGCAGTCTCAGTCTTCGGCTGTCTCGGCGGAGGCGGAGGCAGACGAGGTGCAACATACGACGGCATTGGTGCAGGGGCAGGTGGACGGTACACACTGTGTGGAAGCCAAACGCGTTGCTTCTGTGCTGTGCCCGAAGATGAGCCAGCATCACGGGGGCGCTTCGGCGAACCACCGAACTTAAGTTGAGCGGTCTCGAGAGTGATAGTCTGGTTCACCATGGTGGCGAAGTCGGGGAAGACGTGCAAAGCTAGTGCAAGCTGGAGATCTGCGTTGAGTCCATCACGGAACTTCTCTTGCCTACTTTCATCATTGGGGAGGTCACTTGCAGCATAGCGGGAGAGGCGGATGAATTCCCTCTGATATGCCTCGACAGTTTTGTTGCCCTGAACGAGGTTGCGGAACTCAGCCTTCATACGGTTCATAATCGCCTGGGGAACATAACGAGCACGGAAGGCAGACTTGAACTCATTCCAGGTTACGACAGTCCCTTCAACTAGCGAGCCCTTGTAAGTGTCCCACCACTGAGCAGCGGGACCACGCAGGAAATAGGACGCAAAGTTGACATAATCAGCAACGCTCACATTAGCAAACTCCAGCTGACGAGTGATGTCACGGAGCCAATCATCGGCATCCAGCGGTTGTTCAGGCTGGTGGAAGAGAGGGGGATTGAGACGCATGAAATCCTGCAGAGTAACCACAGGAGGTTGGTTCTGGTGTTGGTTCTGGTTCTGATTCTGGTTCTGGAGCTGATCTATGACTCCTTGCATAAACACCTGGTTCATCTGAAACTGTTGCATCATCGCGGCCATGTAGTCCGGCGGCGGAGGTGGATCGTTGGCACCACGACCACGACCACGACCACCACGACCAGCCATCCTGCTAGAATTTAACAGGGGTATTTCAGCGATGAGAATTTTAACGAGATGCCGGAAACGAGTAATAGGTAAAGCGACAACAAAGAGGAGGCACGGATATATAGGAGTAGTCATATAAGACAATACACATCCACACATAGAATCAATCGAAAATCGGGCAGCGTAACGTCGTAGAAATTAAGGAAAAAGGACACACTAGGTGGCGCGCAGACCGCGATAAGGATTACACGACGCGACATAGATTCCACTATGTCAATCACGCCGCAAGAAAACTGTTGGCCATAGGAGTTAATGCCAGAGAACGCGCGGCCTGTCCAGAATGAGAATGGGATCCGCGGTCCGGGACCTGGGGTATGACTCCTGCGACACGACTCAATCAATGGGGGAAGCACCAAAAACGCCGGGTGGAATCAAGAGAACGTGATCCTAATGTCAGATTTTGTAAAACTTACCAGCAAGGATAAGAGAGCAGATTCCCAGAGCATAGGTAAGGAGAAAAGGATCCTAATACCATAGATATCACACGTAGTGACATCGATGTGGGCCCGTAAGCCAAATATTAAGTTAGCAAAATAGTTTTTCAAAGTCTAGACTCAACTTCGACCAGGTAGTGGTGGGGTGGCTTCCTACAGGCAGTCGGCTCTGATACCACCTTGTGACGCCCCCAAAATCAATACGTGTACAGTAATCATACACGCAGGGTACACGGCTGAGATTAGGGTGCCACGGTGACAATATCACAGCACAACACTAAACACAAAAGGATAAACCAATATGTTACAATAAAGGGGGTTCACGCAGACCCGAATACATAAGTTATACAATCCATAATATCTGAGTACAGACATAGTTAGTCAAGTTTTTCCTTAAGAAGGCTAGCACAAATAACATCAGAGATACATATCGAAAATGCAAGGCCTCCTGCCTGGGAGCCTCCGAAACTACTCCTGGTCCTGGTCAGCGGGGGTCTCGACGTAGTAGTAACCGCCTCCGGGGTACTCCTGCTCCTGGGCTCCAGCGTCGACTGCAGCGGCCGATCAGGCAAAACATAAAAGGGGAAATAAAGCAAAGGTGAGTATCTAGCATACCCGCGAGTCTTACGTCCGCTACTAAGCATTATGCATTTGTATCAACGGAAAGGAGAGGCTGTATATAGTGGACTGCAAGATAGAAATCAGAATAAGGATAAGAAGCTAGGCCTATCGAAGACTAGCATCTTCTGACGAGGTCTTGCAGCATGAGAAGAGAAACAGCCAACAGTTCATATAAAGCAATAAAGTAACAATGAAGCAGAAGTTGCTGCAACATTGTATAATATAAGTTGTAATGATTAACAATAATAATAATGCCTCCGAGTTCACCTCCTCGACATCCCCGCGAGGAAGAAAACCCGGAACCATACAGTTTAATAATAATAGTTTCTAGTGGTAAGATCCAGCTTCAGCATAAAGCATCATGTTACCGTGGACACGGCTATTAGAATAGATTAAACTCCCTGCAGGGGGGCACTACTGTTCAGCCTGCACGCTCGGATCTCCAGGGTGGCGGGAACCTTGTTAGGGAACGCCCCACCGAGGCTATCCGACACGACGCAGCCCATCCTAGGCTCAACAGAGAGGCCATCCGCCGGACTATATCCTATGCGCCAAGGGGTCTAGGACCCTCACCCTTGCACGCTCCTGCACGGTGCGTGGCTGGCCGGCGAAGCGAAAGCAAATCCAAAAACACACCGTCCGGACGAAGAAGACACCACTTCCCAGCGCAGGTCGCGGTATTGCTGACGTCTGAAGAGCTTTCGGGAAAACTACGACGCAGGGGAGCCCATAACTCCTTATCCCACGTGAAGGTAGTGCGTACAGACCAACGGGCCTCTCAAGTCATCCGCCGAACCATTTAGCATTTTAATTAACCTGCGTGACAACCGTTATGGTTGCCTCGACTTAACCGACCCGCGGTCAACGACAGTAGTCAGGACCACCAGTACATCGGTGCCTGCCCTGTCGTCCCACCAAGTCACTGCGGTTACCAACAAGGTGAACCGTCTCCTTACCTTGTCTCGCGTGTGCTCTTGGTAGAGCTCGACTTTCGTGGTTTGGTAACTCTCGCGAGATACGAGCAGGGGCCAAGCACGCCAGTAACGTCGGTCGTACCCTCCCTGTCGTTCCCGACGATATACCTCTCGCGGGCACCGTTGGGTCGCCCGACTTTCTTACCTTTAAGGACAACCGCTGTTCAGGACCCTATGGAGGCAAGACAAAGTCAGCCTCGAGTGGAGTACAAGGATTACTCCTGGATAGCTCACACTTGAGGTGACTAGGCATAACCCAGATAGGGGTCTTTGGCGGTGTCTGCATTGTACCGTACCTGTGCAGTTGTATATATTGTATCCGTGTTCACTCCCCTGAGTGATCACGGCCCGCTATCTAATCCTAGCTAACAATGCGCAGGGCTCACTGCTGAATAATGCATAAGTAATAATAGGCATCATAGGATAAAGGAAAGGTACATCAAGGGGCGACAAAATCAGGGTATGCAATTGAATAGGAGTATAACGTAGCAGCAGCAGTAAAAATGCCTAGTGCAAGAAAGTACGGAAAAGCTAGGCGATATCTGGGGAAGAGAATGGCTCTGCTTGCCTGGAAGCTCGCGGGTAGGGGCAGGGTCGTCGACGAAGTAGTCGTACCCGGCAGCGGTGTAGTCGGCGGTAGCAGCGGGGTCTACAGAAGATTAAGGGGGGAGGAAATAGTAAATACAAAGCAAGCATAAACAAATAGATGAATAGCATGGCGTATGTAATGTTAACGGTGTTCTAACGCAGTGCGATGTATCAGGCTCAGAGCGGCAATTCATCCGGGGATGAACTACCGGCTCCGGGTGATTACCGGACAGGGTGTCCGGAGGGGGAAGGTATCATGCTGGAGGTGTCGTGGATACCGGACAAAAATAAAGGGGGTGTATCTGTGTTAGTTGAACCATTCCGGACAACTTTCGTGTTCGGAATAAATTCATCCGGGTACTTTTTATCGGTACCGGAAATTATCGACAGACAGCCCGGAGGGGGAATGTCGATGATCGGTGTGTTAGGGGGGTGGGGTAGACATATAGATAGCGTATCCGTATTCGTTACATTTTTCTGATCAATTTTCATGTATAAAGTTTTTGAATCTGACTTACGGTTTAAAAGTTATTGAATTTCAAAGTTTTAAATCATTTAAATGATTTTCTGAATTTCTTTTATTATTAAATTCCAACATTATCAGAAACATTATCCACAACAGTGACTGACATGTGGGACCCACATGTCAGCCTCTGTTTATTTATAAAACGTTTTAATAAATCAAAATAAGCACTAGGCCCACATGTCATACACTGATATTATTATAAATTCATTTACTTTAAATACTTACAAGTGGGACCCATCTGTCATCCTAACAGGGACTAACTAACAGTTATATGATTTAAACAAATGGGGTTTAAGTGGGGGTGGCCCACATGTCATGGACCCAGGGGGTGCTAATACTGGGGGGGATTAGTCTAATAAGGGGTTACCCCTAATTACATCTAGCCGAACCCACTAGTCAGTGGGCTTGCTCCCTGGCCAGCCCCCCGCGCGGGCACGGCGGCGAGGCAGAGCACGCCGGCGAGGCTGGAGTCGCCCACCGGCGACCATTTGGCGCGCAACCGGCTGGGATCGAATGGGGGGGCCGTCGTGCGTCGGCCTGTGCCATCTGCAGGAGCCGAGGCGGGCGGAGGTGAGCACCTCATCATCAATGGCGGAGGCGGGCCTCGGCTTCCATGGCGAGCCGCGCAACAGTGAAGAACGAGGGCTAGGGGAATGCTGCGGTGGCGGCCCTGCTCACCAGAGGAGCGTAGAGGACGGCAATGGGCTCGGGGGAGGCTCGGGGGCGCGGGAATTGACGACGGCGGCACGGTGGCCGCGGCCAGAGAAGAAGGAACCGCCGTCGTGCTGGAGGCGCGCTAGGTCGATTCCAGGCGTGGGGTGAGGAAGAACTCCGCGGCGCACCTCCTGGACACCCGACGACGGCGAGAGACGGCCGTTGGCCACGGTAATCTGAGGGGCGCGGCGACGAGCGGCTCCGTCCTGCTGCGGTGAGACGGGGGGGGGGGGGGAAGGCACTGGCGAGATCTACGGGGGGTGCGGAGTTAGGGTTTGCGCAGGGGCAGGGTCATCTTGTACTGCTCGGAGGGTCGCCGGATGCGCGCCACGGAGGGGTCGTCGGCGTGGCACCGGTGGATCCCCTCCATGCAGCAGGAGGAAGAATAAAACGGGGAGGGGTGAGGGGGCCGGGTGGGCTCGGCCTGGGGGCAATTTGGGCTGGCCCAAGGGGAACAGGGGGTTTGGGCTCCTTTTGCTTTTATTCAGTTTTAATTCTTTTCTGCTTTCTGTTCTTTTCTGTTTATATTTATTTTAGTTGCTTTAGCCCTTTTGTAAAATATGTAGTAGGTTCTATAATTAGTGTAACACCATACTGAGATGCCACAAAAAGTTTGGTAGTTTTTCAAACTCATTTGATATTTTATTTTATTATAAAATGAGTAATTGGCCTGGAATTGCTACTGCTATTATTTATTTGGAATTCTCCATAGCACAATAAACACCCAAACCCATATGGATTTGGTCCAGTGATTATTTGGGATTTTATAAAAGTGGTTCCAAGATTTTTGGAAAAGATTTATTGTCACCATATTTTTAATATTCATCAAAAGGCATTTTAGGGTTTTGATCTCAATTCAAAGGTAGTTTGAAATAAGCTTGGCATTTCCTTGATCCAAGTTGACCAAGTCCATGATCACCATGCACAACACAAATAAATTTGCTCCCAACGAAGTTCAGAGAGGTTGTCAATCTCTCCGGTCTTGTTGTTTACAAAGGATCAAAACACAAGGGATAATGATAGGAACTGAAAGTAAATACGGAAAAGGAAATAAGCTTGTAAACAATGATGAGAATATGGACCGGGGTCCCGTGATGTTCACTAGTGATGTCTCTCTCCCAAAAGACAATAAGACTGCTATGCGAGGTAAACAAATTACAGACGGGCAAATGACGGGATTATAAATGCACCGCAATGCTAACTATGCTATAAAAGAAAGGAAGAGGCTCATAAGCATGGGAAGTACGCCAAAATAAGTGGACCGAAATCCATCTGCATCTACTACTAATCATCCACCTTGAGATATCTATCCAGAACATCTCGCTGGTATTAAGTTGCGAGCCCCACCCAAAGTGTAAACCCAAAGCAACAGAAAACTGCATTAAAAATAACTTTGCGTAAAGTAAACAATCCTTGCAACCGCGGTTACAAGCACCGTTTTTTCCCCCTTGTGGCCACAACACATCCCCTAGACTCATGTTTCTGTCACTCAAGTGTGTCATCAGGGGGCATGTACCCACAATCGAGCATAACGTTCCCTCTTGGAGTCACTACCTACTACTTGGCCAAAGCAATAAACAGCCACAGAGAACATGCAAGAATTACTTAGGAACAAAAATATAAGAGATAAAAACCAAATATATTACTCTATCACAATCTGAACATAATCTCATAATCCATCAGATCCCGTCAAACTCAGCATAGCAAAAGCAGAAAGATTACATATGTGCCTCGATCATGTAGGGTAGCTCACGAGGTGTAAACCATGAAGAACAAAGAGGGGAGGAGAACATCACATAGCTACTGATCACAGACCCATGGTCCAAAGGAAACTACTCACGGGACATCTAGGAAGCGTCCATGATGGAGGGGAAGCTCCCGGAGGTCGATCCTCCCTCCGGCAGGGTGTCGGGAAGGGTCCTGACCATGCTCCCAATCTTGGAAGCGCGGTGGCGGCGGAACAGAGGCGAGATCGCGAAAAAGGGTTCTGTCTTCGGAAGTTTCCTGTGGTGGAGAATAAATAGGCGAAGGGGGGAAGCCAGGGGGGCACCAGGGGTCCAGGCGCCTGGAGCCCTGGTGGGTCCCACCTGGCCCCCCTTTGGGACTCCGGAAGGTTCCTTCACGCTGAGTTTTTATCTGATTTTTCCCGAATTTTTTGAGCACTTTTAATATGGGGGAACACTGAAATAGAAAAACAGCAGAAAACAGAAACTGGCACTGTGGTGCACTGAGTTAATAGGTTAGTACAAATATGATCAAAAGTGTATGAAAGTGTACCTAGATCATAGCAATATCACACAAAACATGCATGGAGCAAGAACAAATTATCGATACGTTTGGCACGTATCAACATCCCCAAGCTTAATTCCTGCTCATCCTCGAGTAGGTAAACGATAACAAGCATAATTTCTGCGGTGACATGCTAACAACCATATAAGAACTTTGAAAAGTAAAGCAATCAAGGTATGTGATTCAATTCAAGTCATAACATGCAAGAGTCTATATTAGCATTGAAACAAGTAACAAAAGAACATTAGGTGCAAGAGCTCTCGTTGTCCGTGACTCGAATGTCTCCAAATGGTGTTTGCGTGCAAGAAAGGGGATAGGGAATACGAGAAAATGGTATTTTTGTGTTGAGAACTCAATCTAATAAAGTTTCACACTTAGTCTTCTTTGGAATCTTATCTTGACTCGTCCCCAGACCACTAGCCAGGTACAAGTCAATTTGATCCACTCCTTTTCGATATTTTGAGCACTCACGCAATGGATGAGCGTAAGCACGAAAGTTGACACTTAGGATGGCAAAGAGAGAAATATGGTGGAGGAGGAAGACAAAAAGGTGAGAAAGGCTCACATCAATGAGGACAATCATAGGCGAGAAGGCCAAATGATAGATATGATGTGAGGATTAGGGATTGCCATGCAACGGATGCACATATGAGCTGAAAATCTCTCCAATGGAACTAGTGGGGGTGCATCTAACTTGCTCGCTCATGAAGACCTAGAGCTCTTTTGAGGAGGCTCATCCTTGGAATATGCAAGCCAAGTTCTATAGTGTGAAGGTCCCCACACAGCTATATGCATGAATGATCATCTCTATGGAATACAAGGATAAGAGGGAGTACTAGTGTGGATCTTTCAAAAGGATAGTAGTGTTGCCCCTTTCTCTCTTTTTATTTCTTTTTCTCTTTTTTCTCTTTTTTGTATTTTTTGGTGGCCACAATGGCTCTTTCTATTTAACTCTCATTTTTCCTCTTGGGATCTTTTATTTTTTCCACTTTGGGATCTTTTCCTCACTTAAGGGAAACACTCTAATTTACAAGAGGGTATAGAAGATCTTTCAGACTTTACAAGGTTCTCAAATCATAAATAAGATGTACCTATCATGATGTATGCAATGTATGCCGCTGCCAGTGTAGCAGGAACTTGTATGACATGAAGATCAAGTCATGAAGAGGTGGAAGTTGCATGGCAATATATCTCGGAAAGGCTATGGAAATGCCTTGATAGGTAGGTATGGTGGATGTTTTGAGGAAGGATATAAAGAGGTTTATGATGACACAGTGTATCATGCCAAGGGTTTGTATGTACCGGCGAAGGTGGACGCCAACTCTCGGAGTGAGAAGAAGGCAATGCACTGCACAAGAGAGGCTAGGAAATATGAGGAGGTGGAAGTGTCAACTTTCAATACTTACATTAGTCCGAAGAACTCATGCACTTATTATCGGTAACTCTCCATCTAATAAGGAGGTTCACAAAGAGACAAGTACCCCGAGGAGGAGTGTATGGGGGTTTGGTTATCCTTGCGCATCCTCGACTCATGGTACGTGAGTGTACTCTAATATTCGATCCCTCTAAAGATTAGCGATCCATATAGTAGCTAGAGTTCTCAACTAGTTTTGTAGGTTTTGAAAATAAACACGGATTTCCCAAAATACGAAACCTATCAATAATAGACTAGAGATCTTGACACCAAAAGTTCACACATTACTCACATCAATACCTCAAAACTATTGCAAGTTACTACTAAAATTAAATAGCAACCTCAATTACCTCCTTTCAAGACAAGACACAACTCAGTGCAACAACCAACTCTCTTAACAGAATAAACATGAAAACTAAAGAGAGTTCCAGCAACAAACTAAACAAAAGCCAAGGCTCTTGCTGAAGACAAACTAAAACTAAAACTAAACATGGCAGTAGCTACGAAAAGATAAAGAACACACAACAGTAAAAAATAGGCATTAAAAATCCTATGATGTGTTCTAGATTTTGAAAGTGGAGCGTGTTTCTCTCCCACAGAAAGTAAGACAGGGTCTAGATTTTTATGAACAACAAGAAAAGCTAAAGAAAACTAAAAATAAAACCTAAGAGCGAGACGCTCCAAGCATAGCGCATAACGCATGCAGTGATAAAAATATAGTGAGACGAAGGACGAACTGATGATTGTTGATGGAGAAGGGGATGCACGGGGGCATCCCCAAGCTTAGACTCTTGAGTCTCCTTGAATATTTATTGGGGATGCATGGGGGCATCCCCAAGCTTGAGCGCTTTACACTCCCGAATCTTCTTTCATCATCTTCCATCGCACACTTGAAAACTCCCTTCATACATAACTCATCATAAGCTGATTAGAGAGGTTAGTACCCTTAATAAAATAATTTTCCCCCACTGGATATAAAGATATTATTGAAGAGATACTGTTTCTATAGATTGCCAAAAGGTTTTTTCAAATAAAAAGAAAGCTTCAGATTTGCAAAAGTAAGGAGAGACAAAACGTGGCAGAATCTGTGAAAAACAGAACAACAGGTAGTAAAGAATTTTTTAGGGGTACTTCTGCAACTCAAATCAAAAAACTCAGAACATACGAAAGTTTCGCAATTGTATAGAGCATGTTGTGTAAACAATTCAGCTCAAAAAGATGAACTGGTCCTTTGATCCGATTTTTCCCGTCAAGAAGACAGAATCTGTTTTCTGGACAGCATGTCACAACTTTTGCTTCCCTTGTCATATGAGGCTATAACTTAGCACAAAGCTTGAAAATAAAGATACAATGATGTTGCTACAGTAGTAAAAATCATCAAGACCACTAAAAACAGAAGTAAAAACATCTTGGGTTGCCTCCCAACAAGCGCTTTCTTTTACGCCTTTAAGCTAGGCATAAGGCAAAAGAAGAATCAAGTTTTATCAAGAGAAAGAGAATAGCTAGCCCGTGTAACCGACTCAAAAGGTAACTTGATTTTCTTTCTAGGGAATTGTTTCATCCCCTTTTTGAGAGGGAATTAAAATTTTATATTCCCCTCCTTTATGTCAATGATGTCACCAACGGTGCGAAGAAAAGGACGTCCCAAAATAATTGGACATAAAGGTTCACACTCTATATCCATAATAATAAAATCAACGGGAACATAGTTGTCATTGACAATGATAAGAACATAGTCGATCTTCCCCAAAGGCTTCTTTATGTAATAATCGACAAGACGAACACCAAAAGAACAAGAATCAAAAGGTTTCAATTCAAACATATCATACATTCTTTTGGGCACGACGGAGGTACTAGCTCCAACGTCACATAAAGCATAGCAAGAGAAGTTATTTAATTTAATTTTGATCATAGGGTCCCAACCATCATCTAGCTTCCTATGTATGGAGGCTTCTATCCTAAGCGTCTCCTCCCTAGCTTTGATGAGAGCATTTTTGATATGCTCCGTGAAGGAAAGAAAGAGTGTGCTAGTGTGGGGGTCTCTGGACATTTTGTGTAACAGGCTAATAACTTCTGAGAGGGTGCAACTATCAAAATCAATATCACTACTATCAAAGGTGGTAGTAGTGTCGTATAGGCTCACTTGTTTGAAACCCTCTATGTTCATAGGAGTTTCTTCTTCTACGGTTGAGGTATTAGCATCACCATTAATAGGTCCAATGGGACTAGGAGCGCATTGGGTGCTAATAGTTTCGGTATCCTCAACAATTTGGATAGTGGCAATTGTGTGGTGTATAGGAAGGCTCTTAATTCTATCCTCTTCCTCTTTTTCTCTAGCCCATCTTCCTTTAAGTTTAGCCAGCATCCTAATGTTTTCATTAATTTGTAATTGGATGGCATTAATAGGAGTGGCAGTCCTCTCCTCAAGGGGAGAGGTTCTGATTTTCAGCATCTCAACATCAAGAGCTAAGTTGTCTACCTTCAAACAAAGAATATATAATTTAGATAACTTTTCGTCTACATTCTTGTTGAAGGCTTTTTGGGTAGTGATAAAGTCTCTAAGCATACTTTCTAGTTCAGAAGTGGGGTTCTTGTTGCTAGGGTAAGTGTTGTTGTTCCCATAATTGGATGGAAGTGGGGTTCGTCTACCTCCTATAAGCATTGTTGTTGAAGTTATTTATAGAAATAAAGTTCACATCTACTTGTTCTTGAGCAACCAAAGAATTTAAAGGAACATCATGAGGAACAATAGAGGGTTGCTTGGTAAGTAGAGAAATAAGTAAGTCAACTTTTTCATTGAGGGAGGTAATCTCCTCGATAGAGTTTACCTTCCAACCTGTTGGAGCGCGTTCGGTGTGCCATTGGGAATAGTTGGTCATCATCTCATCGAGAAGATTTGTGGAAGCACCAAATGTAGTTGACATAAAGGTTCCTCCCGCGGCCGAATCTAACAGGTTTCGCGAGGTAAAGTTCAAGCATGCATAAAAAGTCTGGATAACCATCCAGGTAGTCAAACCATGTGTAGGGAATTTCTTAACAAGAGATTTCATACGTTCCCAAGCTTGGGCAACGTGTTCACTATCCAATTGCTTAAAATTCATAATGTTACTTCTCAATTGGATAATTTTAGCAGGTGGGTAATACTTCCCAATAAAAGCATCTTTACACTTATCCGAAGAATCTATGTTATTCCTAGGCAAAGATTGAAACCAGATTTTATCTCCTTCCCTCAAAGAGAAAAGAAAAAGCTTGAGATTAACAACGTCACCTTCTACTTCTTTATACTTTTGCATATCACATAATTCAACAAAATTATTCAAGTGTAAAGCAGCAGCATCTGCAGCACCAGAGAATTGATCTCTCATAACAAGGTTTAGCAAAGCAGGTTTAATTTCATAAGAGGTAGCTAAAGTGGCAGGTGTGGCAATAGGAGTGTAGATAAAGTCTTTGTTGTTGTGACTAGTGAAGTCACACAACTTGGTGTTTTCATAGGAACCCATAGTAGCAGCAAGTGTGGCAGATTTTTTGTAATTTTTGATATAAGACACAAAGATAAAAACTGAAAGGTAAACTAACAAGACTAAAAAGTAAAGGTAAAAGGTAGTGGGCAACTCCCCTATCTTATCACTCGGAGTCCCCGACAACGGCGCCAGAAATTTGCTTGATACGCGAGAGATGATAATTGCTTCTCTCCCTTCGTTGGTTACCCCAAGTGGAAGGTGAGATGCAACGTAGCGGCAAGTTTCCCTCGGTTATGATACTGAGGTTTTAGGATTGTCCCCCATAGGACTCCGACAATGATAAGTATGTGTCAGCGGCGCAACTGACGCGGACCTGCACACAACACAAATAACATTGCTCCCAACGAAGTTCAGAGAGGTTGTCAATCTTTCCGGTCTTGTTGTTTACAAAGGATCAAAACACAAGGGATAATGATAACAACTGAAAGTAAATACGAAAAATGAAATAATCTTGTAAACAATGATGAGAATATGGACCGGGGTTCCGTGATGTTCACTAGTGATGTCTCCCTCCCAAATGACGATAAGACTGCTAAGCGAGGTAAAAAAATTACAGACGGGCAATTGACATGATTATAAACGCACCGCAATGCTAACTATGCTACAAAAGAAAGGAAGAGGCTCATAATCATGGGCAGTATGCCAAAATAAGTAGACCGAAATCCATATGCATCTACTACTAATCATACACCTTGAGATATCTATCCAGAACATCTCACTGGTATTAAGTTGCGAGCCTCACCCAAAGTGTAAATCCAACGCAACAGACAACTGCATTAAAAATAACTTTGCGTAAAGTAAACAATCCTTGCAACCGCGGCTACAAGCACCGTTGTTTTCCCCCTTGTGGCCACAGCACATCCCCTAGACTCATGTTTCTGTCACTCAAGCGTGTCATCAGGGGGCATGTACCCACAATCGAGCATAACGTTCCCTCTTGGAGTCACTACCTACTACTTGGCCAAAGCAATAAACAGCAACGGAGAACATGCAAGAATTACTTAGGAACGAAAATATAAGAGATAAAAACCAAATATATTACTCTATCACAATCTGAACATAATCTCATAATCCATCAGATCTTGTCAAACTCGGCATAGCAAAAGCAGAAAGATTACATATGTGCCTCGATCATGTAGGGCAGCTCACGAGGTCTAATCCATGAATAACAAAGAGGGGAGGAGAACATCACATAGTTACTGATCACGGACCCATGGTCCAAAGGAAACTACTCACGGGACATCCGGGAAGCGCCCATGGTGGAGGGGAAGCTCCCGCAGGTCGATCCTCCCTCCGGCAGGGTGCCGGGAAGGGTCCTGACGCTGCTCCCGATCTTGGAAGTGCGGCAGCGGTGGAATAGAGACGAGATCGCGAAAAAAGGGTTTTGTCTTCGGAAGTTTCCCGTGGCGGAGAATAAATAGGCGAAGGGGGGCAGCCAGGGGGGCATCAGGGGTCCAGGCGCCCCCCCCCCCCCCTGGCGTGGCCAGGCCCCTGGCCGCGCCAGCTAGGCGCCTGGATCCCTGGTGGGTCCCACCTGGCCCCCCTTCGGGACTCCGAAAGGTTCCTTCACGCTGATTTTTATCTGATTTTTCCCGAATTTTTTGAGCACTTTTAATATGGGGGAAAACTGAAATAGAAAAACAGCAGAAAACAGAAACTGGCACTGGGGTGCACTGAGTTAGTAGGTTAGTCCAAATACGATCAAAAGTGTATG
Source organism: Bromus sterilis (assembly GCA_950022295.1). Classification (NCBI taxonomy): domain Eukaryota; kingdom Viridiplantae; phylum Streptophyta; class Magnoliopsida; order Poales; family Poaceae; genus Bromus; species Bromus sterilis. Next base: position 218,411,645 of record OX465600.1, read on the forward strand.
AAAGTGTATCTAGATCATAGCAATATCACACAAAACATGCATGGAGCAAGCAGAAATTATCGATACGTTTGGGACGTATCAGATGCCTTCAATGAATGCTTGGCCGACTGCGGTCTTGCGGACATAGGTTTCTCGGTCTATCCGTAGACATGGATAAAAAATGTGATAGTGATGACAACGTACAAGCTAGGCAGGATAGGTGCACTTGCAATCAGGATTTCATGACAATGTTTCCAAGTATGGAGGTAGATCATGTCATTACTGAAGAGTCAGATCATGTGGCGTTGATTATCAAGATCAGGGAGACAATTCCTGTTGAGGATGGAAGCAGACGACAGCGTCATTTTATGTACGAGGATATGTGGAGGCGTCACGAGAATTATGAGCAAATGGTAGTAGAGGCGTGGGAGATGGCACAAACAGGAGGCATGGGAGCAATGGAGATGTTTTCCAAGCTCAATAGTATATCCGCTCAAATGCAGAACTGGGGCCGAGTCACCTTTGGCTCGGTTCGTAGGAAGATTAAAGAGCTTAAAGTTCAACTGTTGGACGCAAAAAATAGAGCGCTGGGAACCGGATTCTCACTGGAGGTCTGAGACATCGAAAGCCAGCTTCGCGAAATCTATGAGAGGGAAGAAATCATGTTTAAACAAAGATCACGGGTTGGATGGTTACAAGAGGGCGACCAGAATACACGTTATTTTCAGAATCGTGCCTCTCTTAGGAAAAGGAAGAATAATGTTCGTGCTTTAATTAAAGGGGGAGGTAGCCGGTGTACTGCGGATGAGATATGAGGAGGATGGCAAATTTTTTTGATGCAACTCTCTTTACGTCCGAGGGGTCGCAGAACACATCAGCAGTAACTAACCTCATATAAAGTGTGATAACCCCGGAGATGAATGTAAAGTTGTGTAAGCCGGTGACAGACTCGGAGATTGAAGCTGCTCTTTTTCAAATGGGGCCGACAAAGGCGCCGGGTACGGATGGTCTACGAGCTGTCTTCTATCAACAACACTGGTTGCTGATGAAAGACGGTATATGTGTTGTGGTCCGAGATTTTATGGAGGGACGGGAGATTCCTGAGTACTTCAATACTACGATTATCATAATGATTCTGAAGGTCAGCTCACCGGAGCACCTGACGCAGTTTTGTCCTATTAGTCTTTGTAATGTGCTTTATAAGATTATTGCAAAAGTGATGGCCAACAGGTTAAAAGGGATTCTCCCTATTATCATTTGGAAGAACAGAGCGCGTTTGTGCCGGGGCGGATGATCACTGATAATGTCTTTGTGGCCTATGAATGTGTTCACGCGATAAGGAAAAGGAAGAGGAAGAATCCACTATGTGCAGTTAAGCTAGATATGATAGCATACGATAGAGTGGAATGGAATTTTCTCGAAAAGATGTTGGAGAAATTTGGTTTTGCTCGACTTTGGATTGATATGGTGATGAGGTGTGTATGTACGGAAAGATTTAGAGTCAAATTCAATGGGGGGTACTCAGACAACTTTGTACCATCTAGGGGCTTGCGGCAAGGAGACCCACTATCACCCTATCTGTTTTTGTTTTGTGTGGAAGGCTTCTCTGCTCTACTTAAAAATGCCCAGTAAGACAATCTTATCAAGGGAGTCAAGTCTAGGAGCACTGGCCCCCATGTGACCCACCTTCTGTTTGCGGACGACGGTATTGTGTTTTTGGAAGGCTCCACCAACAATATGTCAAGGCTGAAGGAAATCCTCCATACTTATGAGGTGGCCTCTCGGCAGCGCGTTAATATGCATAAGTCCTCTATCTATTTCGGTAAGGGATGTAGGGTGGACCAAAAGGGTGTGTTGAAACAAGTTATTGGTATTGAAGTAGAGGTCCTAACAGAACGCTACCTGGGACTGCCTACGGCAATGGGGAAGTCAAAGGAGGGCACCTTTCAATATGTGAAGGAAAGTGCAAAAAAGAAGGTATCGGGGTGGAAGGGTCGGGGCCTATCCAAGGCTGCTAGAGAGGTGCTAGTGAAATATGTGCTCCAGGAAACACCTACTTATACCATGATCTGTTTTCAACTCTCAAAGAAAATGTGCGGGAACCTGTCATCTATTTCTTCTAACTTATGGTGGGGGTCAAGAAATGGTCAAAAGAAGGTGCACTGGATTGCGTGGGATAAAATGTGCACACAGAAAAAGGAAGGAGGGCTCGGGTTCATGGATTTTGAAGCCTTTAATCAAGCCCTCATCGACAAGCAAGTGTGCAGATTGCTGCAGGTTCCGGAGTCTTTATGTGGGAGGGTCCTCAAGGCCAGATATTTCGAGCATAATTCAATAATAAATGCAACCTGCCCAAGCAACGGATCTTTTACCTTTAAGAGCATCCTCCATGGCCGTGGTCTTCTCCGAGAAGGGACCGTTTGGAGGATTGGTGATGGCACCTCCGTCAACATTTCCCACGACAACTGGATACCGAGACGTGGATGTATGAAGCCGCTGCACACATTTTATGCATAGGGTATTTCAAAGGTCGCTCATCTGTTAAAACTGGGATCAGCAAAAACTATAAAGGGTCTTCCATCCAGAAGAAGCAAAAGAAGTATCAAGTATAAGGGTGGGCGACGAGGGGACTCGGGATTACATGGCCTGGAATTACAGCAAGGATAGCAAGTTCACGGTCCAGTTCGCTTATCACTTGCGGCTATCTTTGAAGTGTGCCTCAAGGGGAGTGCCGGAATCCTCGTCGTCGGTGGAGTCCCACAGGGCATGGATAGCTCTCTGGGGTACAAATGCCCCTGGTAAGGCAAAGATCCACACTTGGCGCCTCATTCAGAACGACCTGACTGTTGGGGCTGAGTTGAAGAGAAGGAAGATCAAGGAAGGGGTGGTCTGCACTGCTTGTGTGAGAGAGGATTCTTTGCTCCACAGATTCTGGGATTGTCCACATTCCAAACTATTCTGGAAGGTGATTGCCTCAGAAAAAGGTGTCATGGTGGCAACCCCACCGCTCCAAATTGACACTCAAATGGAGCTTTCTAGGTGGATATCAGAATGGTTTTTGCAGGCCTCTAAGGATCAAAAGGAATTGCTGATCAATGGTCTTTATGGTCTTTGGCTAGCAAGAAATGAAACGAGAGAAGGAAGTAAGATAAAGGAAGCACATGAAATCATGCGGTATGTCTGTTATTTCATGGAGGAATGGCGATCGGTTCATCAAGGTAAAGCAAAATCTGTGACTTCTATAGCAACGGAAAGATGGACCCCACCGGCTGATAACTGGGTGAAGGCAAACACGGACGGTGCGGTGTCCAAGAACAGTAGCTACGGGGGTGCTGGAGCAGTTTTTAGAGACCACACTGGAGCTTTCCGGGGGTGTGTTTCACACTTTTTTGCTGCATCAACTTCTCCAGAAGCGGCTGAACTTATGGCATGTCGCTGTGCGCTACAATTTGCTGAGGCATGAATATGCAGAGGATTCACTTGGAGTCCGACAGTATGGATACGGTCAGACAGCTGACTGATCCATCGAAAAACCTCTCGGCGTTGGGTCACCTGGTTGAAGAAATCAAAGAGATGATGGGAAGCTGTGAAAGCAAGATTACTTGGAGACGTCGTTCTACTCATAGAGTGGCTCATACACTAGCTAAGCGAGCGGCTGGGGAGGAAAGGAGCAGAGTCTGGCGCGAGTATCCTCCTAACTGCATCATCAGTTTGTTAGCAGATGAGATCCCTAGTCTAGTTTGATTTCTGTTCATTGTACCCCTAAAAAAACTAACACGTACATGCAAATAACTCAAAATGCGCACACACACAACCATGACGTGTATGGCCCATGCAAACTAATTATCCTCTAACTATACATGCATGTATGATAGGACTAATGACTTATAAAAGTCCCTATAACAAGATTAAAACTAACATTCACCTTCCTAATCTTGTTGCCTTAACATCTTCTTGCATACCGAACCATCATCGATTTCCACAGTAACCACAGCTCCCCAACTATGTTTCCATGTCGAGTTGTTGCTGCTGGAATTCGTGAATGGCCTCTTGTCTTCCCTTCCTAGAGGGCATGTGCATATCTTCAGCTGATGTTTTGAGTATCACCTTGTACCATCTGTTGGGTGATCTTTTCATCTTCATCAACACCTTTCCAAAGTTGTCTCTAATCCACATGGATGTATCATCTAGCACTATTCGATTGCCATCTTCGGATAGCTTACCAAGACTAATAATGTTACTAGAAAAACTTGGTACAAAATATACCTCGGTTAGCTGTAGCTGCTCACCACTGTTGCATTCAACAAGAACTGAACCTTTTCCTTTGATCAAAGCAGTAGACCCATCTCCAAGCTGCACACGGCCACTGATGCTTTCATCTATCTCTTTAAATTTTCATCGTGATCCAGTCATGTGATTGCTAGCACCACTGTCTAGCCACCATGCATCAGCACCATGACATGATCCATCCATGCAAGGTATGCCGCTCTCATCCTTGGCCTTCTCCATGAGCTTTACTCCTTGCTTATTCACGGTGAGTGTCGCCGGCGTCGTGGCCGCCGACATCGCGGGCGCCGATGCTGTTGTGGTGGCCCTCATGGTTGCTAGTGGCGTCATCGCCTCCACTCCAGAGATCCTTGTGGCCGCCGCCGCCGTGAAATCAATGGGCGCAGCTTCTGCACGTATCAGGAGAATCCGGAGCCGCGCATTCTCATCACAGATCACACGATGCACCTCCAGAAACTTGACCTTCTCCTCACTAGCATGCATCAACTCCTCAGACATAGCATGCATCTTCGCATTGGCTGCGAGCAGCTGATAACCCACAACTTCAGGGGATCGAGATAGTCTTCGCAGGTAAGAATAACCCAATTTATAGATTCGACTCAAGGGGAGCCAAAGAATACCCACAAGCTTTGACAGTGGAGTTTTCAATTCCACCGCACCTGAGATACACTTACTTGCAACAAGATATTAATAGTAACTGCGATATGGAAGTGATGGTGGCAACGGAAATAGTGGCGGTGAAACAGCGAAAGTAAAACAACAAAATCAAACAACTAGTAACCATCAGAATTAAAAACACTGTAGGCTGGAGATGGATGGTTGGGTGCTGCATGGATGAGATACATCATGTATTTAACTTGGGTCAAGGCACACAGAGAAGCAATGATCATCTAGGCATATATCAAACATTAGGCAAGTACCCCACAGGTAGTTGTATGTGCTTGCAATAAGAACTTGCACAACATCTTTTGTCCTACCATCCCGCTACGAACGGGGTCAAAAGGAACTTATGGAGATTAAGGTGCTCCTGTCAAAGAGCACCGGAACAAAGCATTAAAAATCAATGGATATAAGGAATCCTCAAACTATAGTCCATCCCCTTTGGTGTCCCAAGCTGTCACCTTTGGGATCGCCGGTTCCGGACTATAACAGGTGCATACAACTCGTAGATAGGATCAAGAACACAATATATTCATGCAAACACATAGGGTTCAGATCTGAAAACATGGCACTCGGGCCCAAAGTGACAAGCATTAAGAGCAACAAGTTGAAGCAAAGATGATAAACACCAATCTAGATGATAGGCAACATGCCCCCAACAATCTGATAAACTATTACAAGATCTAGCTCATCCAATCCCTACCATCCCCTTTGCCTACAGCAGGGAATTACTCACACATGGAAGGAGAAGTCATGGAGGGAGGATGGAGTGGTGATGATGACGACGATGGCGATGAACTCCCCTCACCGGAGGCCAAAACAGCCTCCAGATTAGCCCTCCCGGAGAAGAACAGAGGATGGCGATGGCTCCGCGACGAGAATTGGGAAAACAACTTCTGTTCTGGGGTTTTCTCGCCACGGGAATAAATAGGAGGCGAAGTAGGGCACCAGAGGGGGGAGGACCCTCCCAGGAGGCCTCCTGGCGCGGCCAGGGGTGGGGCCGCGCCAGTAGGGCGCCTGGGGCCCCCCTGGCTTCCCTCTGGCCCCACTTCTGGTATATTGGTCCTTCGGGTGCATGGATTTTCTGTGATTTTCCTGGAATTTTCTGAGACACCTAAAAATCCATTTTCCTGCACACAATAAAACCATACAGACAGCTCTGCTGAAAACATCATTAGTACGGGTTAGTTTCTTCCAAATCATGCAAGAATGGGGGCAAAACAATAGCAAAAGTGTTTGGAAAAGTAGATACGTTTGATACGTATCAACTCCCCCAAGCTTAGCATATTGCTTGTCCTCAAGCAATTCAGTTCAACGAACTGAACGCGACAAAGAAAACTTTGACAAACTCTTTTTCTTCATTAGATGTATATATGCATGTACTATGAAAAGAGTTTAGAAGGTATTGAAACAATGCTATAAGGACAATGCACGAAGCAATCCTTCCTTCATGTGAACAATCACAAACAACTAAACGTAAATAATATGCTACTGAAAATCAAGACAAGATTACAATGCTCATAGCTTGAACATATTAGAGTGGTATCTCGCTAGCCTCCATGAGTGAAGCAAAACATGAATGCAGAAACTCCTCCGGAGTTTTAAAGGAGACTAGAACTAAAAACTTTAGAATAAGTAATACCACAATCATGTAGAAGACAATGTAGTACTTTGGGACAATGCACATTACACTCAGAATGACAATTATGCTCTCATAGTTGGTGCTTTGAAGAAAGAAGGTGGAGACTCTCGAACCGTGGATTTTGATGGCAAGGTTGAAAAACCGTGGCTGGAAGCAAAGACTAAACATGTACCAGAGCTCTTGGTTTTGAAAACAGAAATAAAATGTTTTTGGCAGGTGCATGATTCGTCAACGAATGCTAGTAGACAACCCAATCACTTCTTATGCTAGACAAGTTTCGAGGAACGGCTCCCAAGATGAGGACGATCACATCCCATTAATCTCCTTTGTTTATCACTACCAAAGTTTTCTGATTTCTCATAAACAAAGCGTGAAGGAGGGTTTGTTGGTTGTGATTATCTTTTGTGAGCTGGGCGCACTCATGCCAGTCCCTCCTCGTATTAGGGGTTTGCAGATTAGACATGCAATCCCGGGATAAAACATATCTAACATAAGAAGATCATGAGTTACCTACTACTTCCTCATGAGCTAAAAAAGAGGCACAACACAGGAGTGTATTTGAATAATTTCGAGATGGTATAAGAAAGTCTTCATTAGGATGGCCGGTAAATACCACATAGGAAGGTATGGTGGACTCATATGGAATAACTGGTTTCAAGAATTTTGGATGCACAAGAAGAATTCCGCTTAGTGTGAGCGAAGGCTAGCAAAAGACTGGGAAGCGACCAACTAGAGAGCAATAACGGTCATAATCATGCAGAGCGACAAAGAAACATTGAATTGGGCATGAAAGTGATATAACTATTCTTAAATTCAAAGATCATCAAGGCATAGTAGACTTTTTAGTCTGAAACATGTGTAAGCATGTGCCAAGTCAATCCAAGAATTCTCCAAAGGGAAATACCACTTCAGTATGACAAACCATGAGCAATGCAATGCATGTAAATCATTTCAACGACACATTATGTACCCTATCTATTTGAGATTATCCACAAAGAAAGCATGAACTACTGGGAAAGAATTGTAAACATAGCACTATGTTTCTACAAGCTGGTCTGTAAATCATAAGTACAAGCATATGTACAAAAGTAGAAACAAAAATAGTTCATACTGGTTTTCTTTGTTGCATCCCTTTCGTCGATCTTCATCATTACTACCTTTTCACTTGCACGATCGAACGTAGGAAAATATAATCAAGTGCAAATGCCATCACGGACTCGAGCTGAACTCTGCAACAAAGCAAACTAAAGAGAGAAAAGAAATCTTTTTGGATTTTTCAAAGGTCAAACGAAAGAAAAAGAAAGAGAAAATATTTTGTTGTTTTTGCAAAGAAAGAATCAAAGAAGAACAGGTAAAAACTTCGAAAAGATCAAAACAAACAATCATAAAACGGATAATACAATGGAAAAAGGGAGAAGGACACGTACTCCCCCAAGCTTAGGCTCTTGGCCTAAGTTGGTATCTGCTACTGTGGTCCCCAGGAGCCTCCAGCTCCAGGGTAGTACTGGTGTGTCCATGGGTCGTACGGGGCTTCAGGTGCATAGACTGAAGTCCTGGGATCCTCCCACGAAGAAGGCTCCGCGCTCCAAGCGGAAGAAGACCCTTCACCCCACTGGGTAACGGGCTCGTCCTCCTCATCATGCACAACCCCCTCCATGGGGTTATGGAACTGCTGCTGGGCCACGAACTCATCGAACTGGATGACGTTGAAGGACCATCCGTCCCTGCGAGTAGAATCAAACCAAAAAGGAGCAGGTAGACGGATCTCCCGAATATCGATTAATCCAAACCTCAGAATATAAATAAGGTTACCAAACTCGGAAGTCCTGGTAACAAACTCATGCCTCTTCATAGCAACAAGGTCAAAGCTTATAAATGGAAAAGGCTCATCATCAGGATGTGGGGTGCGCTCAAGAGACTCAAGAATATGTGTGGCGTAAATGCCACCAAAGAGATCTCCCTTGTTGCCATTAAGGGCAAGTCGGCGAGCAATCAAGGCACCCACATTATACGTAGTTTCCCCTGAGAGGGCATTTTCCAGGATAGCAATATCCGGTGCAGAACTGTTGCTTGTGTTGTCATGAGCTAATACTCCTCTAGCAATATAATATGCGAAATACCTGAGCTGGGGAAACAAGATGTGGAAGTTTTTGAACGGCGGATATCCCTTGTATCCTGGCTGCAAAGAGAGTTGAAGAGCGTTCTCAGCTCGGTGGGCTGAGTGTTCATCTTTGCCGTCCGTCCAACGTTCGACACACCTATTATTTCACAAAATCTTTCCAAAGAAATGGTCAAAATATCATTGTAAATTTTAAACTCAATAAAACCAGCGTCATGGTTATATCTAAAACTGTTAATAAAACAGGAGGTGAGTTTACGGTATTGAGTAACACGGCATGTTGCAAGCCGTGTCAAACCTGCATTAGCACAAAGGTTATCAAACTCCTCCTTAATAACTGCCGCTTCAAGAAAATCGTTGCACGGAAACATCATTGCCCGTGCTGGTCTTGTATCTTCCAGCAATTCCAGGGGCACAACATCTTCATTGTAGCTCACCCTAGAAGCTGAGGATGAAGTTGCATCTCTAGTTACTCTATCAGTATGCTCGGGCTTCTTCTACCCAAGTCATCCCTTTGCTTTTCCTAAGAAACTCATTTCTGAAATTTTTGACAATTCACAAAAACAAGGATTTAAGAAAAATGAGTTGGGGCAAAATACTCTACCCACTTCTCTAAGTCATAAACTTGTATCAAAACTTGGAAAATAAATTTCTACACATGCTTGCAAGCTCATATGAACAGCACCAAGAGCTACTAAATACTCACTAATGAAGCCACCAATCAAATATCTAATTGGAGGGGTGGAGGAGTCACATACCAGGGAGTATTTGCTCAAAATCTCAGCTCGAATGATAGGCTGTAGAGAGAAACCGAAAATCGCCTCCAAGAACAGCAAGAACGCTAGGGGAAGTGCAGAACTCATGTTTTTGGAGAGAAAGAGAACGAGAGGAAGAAGACTCACCTGGAGATGGGGCATGTGGGCCCCAGGCGCCCTGTGGGCACGGCCAGGGGGCAGGTCGCGCCAGCTGGCCGCCTGGGCCACTGGTGGCCCCCCTGGTCAGCCCTAGGTGCCTTTGGGTCACTCCCGGCATGGAACTTTTTAATTTTAATTTTCTGGAACTTTTCTGAAAACTTCACTGTTGAAAAAATTTCGAGGTTCAAAAAGCTGCAAAACTTTCTGAAAACTGGAAATAATGGTTAGCTACGTGAAGCTTCAAAAACATATAAAACTTTGGACCGGCAATAAAGATAAAAGCTAAAAGAAATGCAAACATAACAACCTCTACTTTTTACTTATATAAAACTCATTTAATAGAAAGGTTGATCAAGTCCTACTACTAAACAAGCAATACATAGGGCAAAAAGTTTCACTTACTATGAAGCATTCATGGTACCTTCACTTTGATGGATATTGTCCCCACCATAATGGTTTTATATTTGTGGTGCACATTTAGAGGACAATCCCAATCACCAATCTTCACAGTCTCGATATTCTCTATAGAGTTGAGGCCATGCCTTTTGTCAGTCTTCTTCGGAAAATACACCGTGTGTTCTTTATCATTCACATTAAAAGTAACCTTTCCTTTATTGCAATCAATAATAGCACCTGCGGTGTTAAGAAAAGGTCTACCAAGAATAATAGACATGCTCCCATCCTCGGGCATGTCAAGCACAACAAAATCAGTGAGGATCAAACAATTAGCAACTTCAACGGGAACATCCTCACAAATACCAATGGGAACGGCTGTTGACTTGTCAGCCATCTGAGAGATATCTGTAGGGATTAGTTTCTCTAAACAAAGCCTCTTGTAAAGAGAGAAAGGCATAACACTCACTCCTGCTCCAAGATCACATAAAGCAGTCTTGACATAATTATTCTTTATGGAGCAAGGAATGGTGGGTATACCTGGATCACCAAGCTTCTCAGGAATCTTGCCACTAAAAGAGTAGTTAGCAAGCATAGTAGATATTGCTTCATTAGGAACTTTTCTTCTATTAGTAACAATATCTTTCATGTATCTCGAATAGGGAGGTAACTTAATAGCATCAGTCAAAGGGATTTGAAGAAAAAGAGGTTTCATCCACTCACAAAACTTATTGTAATGCTCTTCTTCTTTAGTTTTGAGAGACTTACCTGGAAAGGGCATGGGTTTCTATACCCATGGTTCTCTTTCCTTCCCATGTCTTCTTGCGATGAAGTCTTCTCTAGTGTACTTCTTGCATTTGTCGGGTGCTTCTTCTTCTCGAACTTCGGGTGGATCATTCTTTTCACCATCCTTTTCAGGCTCAGCACCGTCTTCAGTCTCAGCATCGGGGGTAGATATACTATTTGGATCCATAACAAGCTCTTCACTTGCAATTGGATCATTGGAATTGTAAGCTTCTTTGTGCTTCTTCTTCTTCTTCTTCTTCGGAGAACTAACAATTTCTTCTTCCTGCATTTGAGAATCTTGCTCGATTCTCTTCGGATACCCCTCTGGATAGAGGGGGTCTTGAGTGCTAGTTCCACCTCAGGTTTTAATCCCGAAGGCCTGTATATCCTGTTTGGCATTGTTAGCAAGAAAATCTTTTTGCACATTAGAAATTTGTTCAACCTGAGTTTGAACCATATGAAAATGCTTCACAAGACATCTAACATCATTAACTGTTCAACCTAGAACATCAAGCAAACTTTTGATAGCAAGGTAATTATCATGCAACTGACTTTGTATCCTCTCATTAAATTGACTTATTTCATAATAAAATTATCAAGCTCATCTAAAAATTGATCAGGAGGCTTACCATGAGGGATGTCACTTGCATTGAAATCTAAAAGAGAGTGTACATCTACCATAGGAGGATGAGTGGTAGGCTCACACAACTTCTCAATAGGGGGTAGATTCTTCACGTCTTCAGTTTCAATACCCTTCTCTTTAATAGACTTCTTCGCTTCTTGCATATCTTCGGGGCTTAGGACGAGCATGCCCCTTTTTTTGGTGGTGGAGGTGGTTTAGGGACGGACCAATCTTCGTGGTTCTTGGCAATCTTGCCCATTAATTCTTCTGCATCGTCTGATGTTCTTTTCCTGAAAACACAACCAGCACAACTGTCCAAATAGGATCTGGATTCATCAGTTAGACCAGCATAAAATATATCAATTAATTCATTCTTAGGGACTCCATGTCCCGGTCTAGCCTGGATCAGACTGCAATACCTCCCCCAAGGTTTAGGGAGGTGCTCATCCTGCAACTGTTTAAAGTTATAAATTCTTTGTAAAGCAGCATGTTGCATATGAGCAGGAAAGTACTTATCAACAAAAGAGTGAGCTAAGTCTTGATGACTCTTAATGGAACCACATGGTAGTGCATCATACCATGCTTTAGCACCTTCCTTCAAAGAGAAAGGAAGAAGCTTAGTCACATAAAAGTTTCATATCTTTTCATCTGTAGTAAACAGGCCACCCAACTCAGTGAGTTTGGTCAGGTGTGCAATAGCATCATCATTTTCTCTGCCATCAAAGGGGTCAGCTTCAACCATAGATATAAGTGAAAGATCAACAGAGAAATTATAATCAGGATCATTGATGCATATAGGAGATGTAGCAAATTCAGGATTAGGAACGGTCTTGTTCTTCAGGGAGTTTTTTTCGAGAAGCTTCTTAATAGCACCGGGGTCAGAGTCGACAAACTCTGTTAGCTCCCTGCATAAATCATCATCAAGCATAATATAATCATCCTCAAGGAGTCTCTCCTTAAGTTTACTCAAATCGGGATAATCGTAAGTTCCACCAATAGGGTAGTGAGTAACAGGAATTTCAATTCCAGATTTTTTTTTGCAGCAGCGATCTGTTTCTCAAGACCGTAGCCAAGTGAACCGATATCATCAAGAGTAGTAGAAGCATCATCAAAACTATCGGACATAGTAACAGATTCAGTAGAAGCATCATGTGGTGGAGGTGAAGAAAACTTACTCATAACTGAAGGTGAATCAAGTGTAGCACTAGTGTTCAGAACAATACCTTTTCTTGTACGGGATGGTAGGATTGGAACCTTGGGGTCTTCTTTCTTACCCATAGCGGATAAATTGCAGCAGGTAAAATACTTCAGGTAGACTTGTGAATAAATCTATGCTCCCCGGCAACGGCGCCAGAAAACAGCCTTGATAACCCACAACTGCAAGGGATCGAGATAGTCTTCGCGGGTAAGAATAACCCAATTTATAGATTCGACTCAAGGGGAGCCAAAGAATACCCACAAGCTTTGACAGTGGAGTTTTCAATTCCACCGCACCAGAGATACACTTACTTGCAACAAGATATTAATAGTAACTGCGATATGGAAGTGATGGTGGCAACAGAAATAGTGGCGGTGAAACATCGAAAGTAAAACAGCAAAACCAAACAACTAGTAAACAGCAGAATTAAAAACATTGTAGGCTAGGGAGATGGATGGTTGGGTGTTGCATGGATGAGATACATCATGTATTTTACTTGGGGCAAGGCACACAGAGAAGCAATGATCATCTAGGCATATATCAAACATTAGGAAAGTACCCCACAGGTAGGTGTACGTTCTTGCAATAAGAACTTGCACAACATGTTTTGTCCTACCATCCCGCTACGAACGGGGCCAAAAGGAACTTATGGAGATTAAGGTGCTCCTGTCAAAGAGCACCGGAACAAAGCATTAACAATCAATGTATACAAGGAATCCTCAAACTATAGCCCATCCCCTTTGGTGTCCCAAGCTGTCACCTTTGGGATCGCCGGTTCCGTACTATAACAGGTGCATACAACTCGTAGATAGGGTCAAGAACACAAATATATTCATGCAAACACATAGGGTTCAGATCTGAAAACATGGCACCCAGGCCCAAAGTGACAAGCATTAAGAGCAACAAGTTCAAGCAAAGATGATAAACAACAATCTAGATGATAGGCAACATGCCCCCAACAATCTGATAAACTATTACATGAAAGGAGAAGTCATGGAGGGAGGATGGAGTGGTGATGATGATGACGATGGCGATGATCTCCCCTCACCGGAGGCCAAAATATCCTCCAGATTAGCCCTCCCGGAGAAGAACAGAGGATGGCGGCGGCTCCGCGACAAGAATTGGGAAAACGACTTCTGTTCTGGGGTTTTCTCGCCACGGGAATAAATAGGAGGCGAAGTAGGGCACCAGAGGGGGGAGGACCCTCCCAGGCGGCCTCCTAGCGCGGTCAGGGGTGGGGCCGCGCCAGCAGGGCGCCTAGGCCCCCTGGCTTCCCTCTGGCCCCACTTCTGGTATACTGGTCCTTCGGGTGCGTGGATTTTCTGTGATTTTTCCTGGAATTTTCTGAGACACCTAAAAATCCATTTTCCTGCACACAATAAAACCATACAGACAGCTCTGCTGAAAACATCATTAGTGCGGGGTAGTTTCGTCCAAATCATGCAAGAATGGGGGCAAAACAATAGCAAAAGTGTTTGGAAAAGTAGATATGTTTGAGAGGTATCAGCAGGTCACCGCGCAGGCACACAACCTCGGCGTTTGCAGCGTCCAAGTCAGCCTCCATGGCTAAAGGGTGAAGCACCTCCTTCACTTGAAAATCTGTTGGCTCGACGGTATCTGGGACGTACCCTGGCGTGAGCTCACATGCCACGGCCATCAGCATCCCTGGCTCATAGTCGACGGCAGCAAGGAGTGCCTGCTCCTACTTCTGCAGCTCCTCACACTCAGACTTGAAGTGTCCTTTCTCCCCACACTCATAGCAGGTAATCTTCGACTTATCAAACTTGCTGCGGGTATTTTTCTTCTCGTCGTCTCGGCCGCGGCCACCGCCACACCCATCCCTGTTCTTGCCGCCACTGCTGGAGCCCTCTCCTTTCTTCTTTTCTTGTTGAACTAGTGCCTCCAACTGTGTGAGTGATACAAGCATCAACTTCTCGCCGTCATCATCGGGATCTTGACTCCACACGGACTCATTCTCCTTGAACGCCCGTAGAAGCCCAATCGCCTCGGCGATCGACATGTTCTTGGCGTCGCCCCATTGCTCGATTGTGCTGATTATCGGCAGAAAGCGATCCGGAACCACCGCGAACAGCCGCTTGACAACGGAGCGCTCCAGCAAGTCCTGACCAAGTGCTTGAATTTCTTCGACGAGTGCGGTAAGTCGGCGCCCGAACGTGCCAACATCGGGAAATATACCCACATGGAAAGATACCACACCTGGAAATATACCCACTTGACACAATTTATTAGTAGCAATGATATAATGACAATAGTGGTGATGGAAACATCGATAACAAGGCAACAAAAGTAACAACAAGGAAATAAGAGCAGCAAAATAAATAGTAACTAATAGGATTAGAACACTGTAGGCTCAGGGATGAATAAGCGGGCACTGCATGGATAAGATAGTTCATGTGTGTAAGGCCCGATATGCGGTACTATTCCAGATCTAGATGCTTCCATCCAGATCCGGGGACGAAGCACATATCGGTCCCACCACGACATATGACAATGCCATATGCCCCGGATTTCCAACATGATATCACAACATTAAAGCTACATGGATACAACATCTCATACAATCGACATACAATTGCCTTAAATACAATACAACAGCGGAAGATACATGTCTGAGTACAGACTACAACCAAATGCCTAGTGGCAAAGAGAAAAACATCGATTCCCATAACCACACGGGTCCAGGCCCTCCGTCGGGATCCGCCTAACTAGTCGTCGTCGAGTCTCCACGTGAAACGTCGATCACCATACCTGTTGTCGATCAAGAACCCTGAAAAGAGTTTTGGGGTAGTATCATGAGTACAGAAGTACTCAGCATTCAACTGTAGTGGTCATCTGACCCAGCAAGGACTTCATCACTCGTCATTCTAGGACAACTAGTAGTTTACGGTAAGGATGGGGTAAGTGGTGAGGTTGCTGCCTGATGGCTTCTCGCCCCTCGTTGGTTACCCCAAGTGGAAGGTTGAGATGCAGCGTAGCGGTAATTTCCCTCAGTAAAGATACCAAGGTTTGTCTCCAGTAGGACTCAATGATAAGTACGATAGGTGGCAACGGCGCCATAAATTATTCTGATGCGTGGAGTGTTCGTGGACCTGCACAAAACAAATAACTTTGCTCCCAACGAGTTCAGAGGAGTTGTCAATTCCTCCGGCCTTGTCGTTTACAAAGGATCAAACGCAAGAGATAAAAAGGTACTAGTAAAAGTAAAAACGGAAAGATAAATAGTGGGTGTGAACAATGGTATGAAGATGGACCGGAGTCCCGTGATTTTCACTAGTGATGTCTCTCTCCCAAAAGACGATAAAAATGCTAGCGAGGTAAACAAATCACAGTTGGGCAATTGACAGGATTATGAGGGCACCGCAATGCTAACTATGCTGCAAAGAAAGGAAGGGCTCAAAAGCAATGGGCAGTACGCCAAGGTAAGTAGACCGAAATCCATCTGCATCTACTACGAATCATCCACCTTGAGATATCTATCCAGAACATCTCGCTGGTATTAAGTTGCGAATCCCACCCAAAGTGTAAACTCAAAGCAACAGACAACTGCATTAAAAGAACTTTGCGTAAAGTAAACAATTCTTGCACCAATAGGCACAATCACCGTTGTTTTATCCCTGGTGGCAACAGCACATCCCCTAGTCTCATGTTTTTGTCACTCAAGCTAGACATCAGGGGGCTGAACCCACAATCGAGCATAACGCTCTCTCTTGGAGTTGCAAGCAAATAACTTGGCCAAAGAAAATACTGCAACGGAGAACATGCAAGAATTTACTCAAGAACAAAATATAAAAGGGAAAACCAAATATATTACTCATCACAATCTAAACATAGTCTCGTAATCCATCAGATCCCAACAAACTCAACATAGCAACAGCAGAAAATTACATAGGTGCCTCGATCATGTGAGGCAGCTCACGAGGTCTCGAAAGTGAAAGCACAAAAGAGGGAGAGGACATCACATAGCTACTGATCACGGACCCATGGTCCAAGGGGGACTACTCACGGCACATACGGGAGGCGTCCATGGCTATGGATGGTCTCCCGGAGGGGTGATCTCCTTCCGGCAGGGTGTCGGGGCAGCTTCTCCAGGCATCCCCGATCTGAAAACGGCGGCGGTGGCGGAACAGAGAGGTTTCCGCGAAAAAGAGTTCTCTTTTAGGGGTTTCTACCCCGAGGGGGTTATATAGGCGAAGGGGGGCGTCGAGGGGCCACCCAGGGCAGCCAGGAGGGAGCCTGGCGCGCCCTAGGGTTGGGGCCGTGCCAGGGACCCTTCTGGCTCCCTGGTGGTGGTCCCGGCTCTCTCCCTTGGTTATTCCGGAAGCTTCCTGCCCGCTGATTTTTAATATAATTTTTGCGGAATTTTTTGGGCACTTTAATCTGCCGGAAAACCTGAAAAACAAAAACAGCAGAAAACCAGAAGCTGGCAACTGGGTGCACTGAGTTAGTAGGTTAGTGCAAATTGGTTTAAAAGTGTAATAAAGTTCAACCAAAACATGGCAAAGTCACACAAAACATGCATGGAGCAAGCAGAAATTATAGATACGTTTGGGACGTATCAACATCCCCAAGCTTAATTCCTGCTCGTCCTCGAGTAGGTAAATGATAACAAGCATAATTTCTGTGGTGACATGCCACACAACCAAATAAGGACTGTTAAGTAAAGCAATCAAAGCATGCAATTCAATTCAAGTCTTAACATGCAAGAGTCTATATTGGCATTAACACAAGCAACAAAAGAACAAAAGGTGCAAGAGCTCTTGCTGTCCGTGACTCGAATGTCTCCAGATGGTGTTTGCGTGCAAGCAAGGGACTGGGAAGAAAGAGAAAAAAGGTTGTTGAGAACAACTATCTACTAAAGTTTCACACTTAGTCTCCTTTGGATTCTTATCTAGACTCGTCCCCAGACCACTAGCCAGGTACAAGTCAAACTGATCCACTCCCTTTAGATATTTTGAGCACTCATGCAATGGATGAGCGTGAGCAAGAAAGTTGACACCTAAAAGGCGAAACAGAAAGAAGAGGTGGAGGAGGAAGACAAAAAGGTGTGTGAAAGACTCACATCAATGAGGACAATCATAGGCGAGAGAAGGCCATATGATAGATATGATGTGAGGAGTAGGGATTGCCATACAACGGATGCACATGTGAGATAAAATCTCTCCAATGGAACTAGTGGGGGTGCATCTAACTTGCTTGCTCAAGAAGACCTAGAGCTCGTTTGAGGAGGATCATCATTGGAATATACAAGCCAAGTTCTATAGTGTAAAAGTTCCCCACATAGCTATATGCATGATGATAATCTCTATGGAGTACAAGGAATAGAAGATAAAGTACTAGTGTGGATCTCTCAAAAGGAATAGTAGTATGCCCCCTTCTCTCTTTTTATTTTTCTTTTTCTCTTTTTTTTGGTGGCCTCAATGGCTCTTTCTATTTAACTCTCATTTGTCCTCTTTGGGATCTTTTGATTTTGTCCTCTTTTGGATCTTTTCCTCACTTTAGGGGCAATACTCTATATTTTACAAGAATATAGGAGATCTTTCACACTTTACAAAGGTACTCACAAAAAGAAAATGTAACTAATCATGATGCAAATGTATGCCTCTGCCAGGATAGCAGGATATGCAATGATACTAGCGCATCATGTAGCAATGATTAGGGCAAGGCCCAACTAGCATGCGGCTCATCGATCAAGCAAGTAGCATGTATGACATGAGGATCAAGTCATGAGAGGGTGGATGTTGCATGGCAATGTATCTCGGAAAGGCTATGGAAATGCCTTGTAGGTAGGTATGGTGGCTGTTTTGAGGAAAGATATAATGAGGCTTATGATGACAGAGCGTATCATGCCAAGGGTTTGGATGCACCGGCGAAGTATGCGCCAACTCTCGAGGTGAGAAAGGGCAATGCACGGTACCGAAGAGGCTAGAAAAAGTATGGGTAGGTGGAAGTTTCAACTTTCGAATACTCACATTAGTCCGAAGAACTCATGCACTTATTATCGGTAACTCTCAATCTAATAGGAGGTTCACAAAAAGACAGGTACCCCGAGGAGGAGTGTATGGGGGTTTGGTTATCATTGCGCATCCTCGACTCATGGTACGTGAGTGTACTCTAATATTCGAACCCTCCAGAGGTTAGTGATCCATCAAGTAGCTAGAGTTCTCAACAGGGGTTTTTGGTTTTCGAAAAACACACGGATTTCCCAAAATACGACATCTATCACTAATAGGCAAGAGCTCTTGACACCAAAAGTTCAAACATTACTCTAGTCAATACCTCAAAACTATTGCAAGTTACTACTTCAAAAAGAAAAGCAACTTTAACTACCTACTTTCTAGTCAAGACACAGAACTCAGTGCAACAGGCAAACTCTCTAACAAGATAAAACATGCAACCTATAGAAAGTTCAACCTGAAAAGAAAAGCTCTAGAAAAACTAAAGCACTACAGCTAAACAGACCAGCAGCTAAGAAAAGAAAAAGAACAACTCACAGCTAAAAGAAATAAGCATGCAAATCCTATGAGGAGTTTTAGTTCAAGTGGAGCGTGTTTCCCTCCCACACAAAAGAGTAAGTTGGGTCTAACTTGTTACTACAGCAAAGAAAGCAAAACAAACCTAGAAAAGTAAAGAGCGAGACGCTCCAAGCAAAGCACATAACGCATGAAGTTATAAAAATATAGTGCAACGAAAGACAGACCGATGATTGTTGATGAAGAAGGGGATGCCTCGGGGGCATCCCCAAGCTTAGACGCTTGAGTCTCCTTGAACATTTATTGGGGGTGCACTTGGGCATCCCCAAGCTTGAGCGCTTGACACTCCTGGATCTTCTTTCATCACCTTCCATCGCGCACTTGAAAACTCCCTTCATACATAACTCATTGTAGGCTGATTAGAGAGGTTAGTACCCTAATAAAATAATTTTCCTCTACTGCAAATAAATATTTCCAGGAAGAGCTAATGTTTCTCTTGCCTTCCCAAAAAAGTTTGCAAAGAAAAATCAAGCTTAAGGATTGCAAAACTGCGAAAAGAAAAACTGGGGCAGAAGCTGAGAAAAACAGAACAGCAGAGAAAGGGGAATTTTTTCGAGGTACTTATGCAACTCAAATCAAAAAACTTTGAACAGGGGCTAGCAAGACAATTGTATGGAGCATGCTTTCAAAAAAATTCAGATCAAAAGAGGATCTGGTGATTTATCGCGAATTTTCCCGTCAAGAAGACAGAATCTGTTTCTGGACAGCAAGCTCCAACTTTTGAACTTTCAAGCGCTCTGAGGCTAAACTTGGCACAAAGCTTGAAAAATAAAGATACAATGATGTTGCTACAGTAGTAACAATCATCAAGACCACTAAGAACAGAATAAAAACAAAAAGAAAAACCTAAATTCGTTGCGGGCTGCCTCTCGAAAGCGCTTCTTTAGAGCCATTAGCTAGGCTTAAAGCAGAAGATCAAGTTTTTTCCAGAGAATAACTAGCCCGTGTGACGGACTCAAAAGGTAACTTAATCTTTTTCCTAGGGAAATGTTCCATCCCTTTCTTGATAGGGAATTGGAAATTGATAGTTCCCTCTTTCATGTCAATGATAGCACCAACTGTGCGAAGAAAAGGACGTCCCAAAATAATTGGACAAGAGGGCTCACACTCAATGTCCATAATAGTGAAATCAACGGGAACATAATTGTCATTGACAATGATAAGAACATCGTCGATCTTCCCCAAAGGCTTCTTTACGGAAGAATCAAAAATACGAACACCAAAAGAACAGGGATCAAAAGGTTTCAAATCAAGCATATCATACATTCTTTTGGGCATAACAGAGGTACTTGCTCCAACATCACAAAGAGCAAAACAAGAGAAGTTATTCAATTTAATTTTAATCATAGGATCCCAACCATCTTCTAGCTTCCTAGGTATGGAGGCTTCTAGTCTAAGCTTCTCCTCCCTAACTTTAATTAGAGCATTGGTGATATGCTCCGTGAAGGCAATATTTAGTGTGCTAGTGTGGGGGTCTCTAGACATCTTGTGTAGGAAACCAATAACTTCTGGTAAGGTGCAGTTATCAAAGTCTAGTTCACTACTATCTATAAGGGAAGTAGTGATATCATTTAAGCTCACTTGTTTGAAAGCCTCTATGTTCATAGAGGTTTCCTCTTCTATGGTTGAGGGTGTAGCATCACCATTGATAGGTCCAGTGGGACTAGGGGTGTGATGGGTGCTAGCAGTTTGGATCTCCTCAACTACTTGGATAGTGGCTACTGTGTGGTAGGTAGGAAGGCTCTTAATTCTATCTTCTTCCTCCTTCTCTCTAGCCCATCTCTCTTTAAGTTTTCCCAGCATCCTAATGTTTTCATTAATTTGGACCTGGATGGCATTCATAGGAGTGACCTGCCTCTCCTCAGGGGGAGAGGTCCTAATCTTCAGCATCTCTACGTCGTGGGCTATATTGTCTACCTTCGAAGAGAGGATATCTAGTTTATCTAATTTTTCTTCCACACTCTTGTTGAAGGCCTTCTGGGTAGTGATAAACTCTTTGAGCATAGTCTCTAGTTCTGAAGTGGAGTTTATAGTGGTAGGATAAGTGTTGTTCCCATAGTTGTTGGGTGGGAAAGGCCTAGGATTGTTGCTACCAAAGTTACTCCTATAAGCATTATTGTTGAAGTTGTTCCTAGAGACAAAATTGACATCTACTTGCTCCTGAGCAACCAAAGAATTTAAAGGAACATCTTGAGGATCAATAGAGGGTTGCTTGGTAAGTAGAGACATGATAAGGTCAACCTTTTCATTTAAAGAGGAAATCTCCTCGACAGAGTTTACCTTCTTACCAGTTGGAGCTCTCTCGGTGTGCCATTGTGAATAATTTAGCATCATCTCATCTAGTAGTTTTGTAGCAGCACCAAGTGTGGTTGACATAAAGGTACCTCCCGCGGCCGAATCCAACAGGTTCCGCGAGGTGAAGTTCAAGCCTACATAAAAAGTCTGGATAACCATCCAGGTAGTCAGTCCATGTGTAGGGCAGTTCTTGACGAGCGTCTTCATACGTTCCCAAGCCTGGGCAACGTTTTCGTTATCCAATTGCCTGAAATTCATAATGTTACTCCGCAATTGAATAAGTTTAGCAGGGGGATAATATTTCCCTATAAAAGCATCCTTGCATTTGCTCCAAGAATCAATACTATTCTTGGGTAGAGACTGTAGCCACTCCTTGGCTCTCCCTCTCAAGGAGAAAGGGAAAAGCTTCATCTTGACGATGTCTCCGTCCACCTCCTTGTATTTCTGCATGTCGCAGAGCTCGATAAAGTTGTTTAGGTTCAAAGCAGCATCTTCTCCTGCTCCTAAAATTGATCTTTCATGACAAGGTTAAGCAGAGCAGGTTTAATCTCATAAGAAGGTGTTGAAGTGGCAGGTGGAGCAATAGGAGTGCAGATAAAGTCACTGTTGTTGTGACTGGTGAAGTCACACAACTTAGTGTTTTCATTGGAACCCATAGTAGCAGCAGGTATTTTTGGTATTTTTGATTAGGGACACAAAAGTAAAAACTGAAAGGTAAACTAACAAGACTAAAAAGCAAAGGTAAAAGATAGCGTGTAACTCCCCTATTTTTGATACAGGAGTCCGACAACGGCGCCAGAAATTGGCGGTTATCAGGACTCGCGTATTTGTACTTCCTTTGAGTCCCCGGCAACGGCGCCAGAAATTAGCTTGATGGCTTCTCGCCCCTCGTTGGTTACCCCAAGTGGAAGGTTGAGATGCAGCGTAGCGGTAATTTCCCTCAGTAAAGATACCAAGGTTTGTCTCCAGTAGGACTCAATGATAAGTACGATAGGTGGCAACGGCGCCAGAAATTATTCTGATGCGTGGAGTTGTCGTGGACCTGCACAAAACAAATAACTTTGCTCCCAACGAGTTCAGAGGAGTTGTCAATTCCTCCGGCCTTGTCGTTTACAAAGGATCAAACGCAAGAGATAAAAAGGTACTAGTAAAAGTAAAAACAGAAAGATAAATAGTGGGTGTGAACAATGGTATGAAGATGGACCGGAGTCCCGTGATTTTCACTAGTGACGTCTCTCTCTCAAAAGACGATAAAAATGCTAGCGAGGTAAACAAATCACAGTTGGGAAATTGACAGGATTATGAGGGCACCGCAATGCTAACTATGCTGCAAAGAAAGGAAGGGCTCAAAAGCAATGGGCAGTACGCCAAGGTAAGTAGACCGAAATCCATCTGCATCTACTACGAATCATCCACCTTGAGATATCTATCCAGAACATCTCGCTGGTATTAAGTTGCGAATCCCACCCAAAGTGTAAACTCAAAGCAACAGACAACTGCATTAAAAGAACTTTGCGTAAAGTAAACAATTCTTGCACCAATAGGCACAATCACCGTTGTTTTATCCCTGGTGGCAACAACACATCCCCTAGTCTCATGTTTCTGTCACTCAAGCTAGACATCAGGGGGCTGAACCCACAATCGAGCATAACGCTCTCTCTTGGAGTTGCAAGCAAATAACTTGGCCAAAGCAAATACTGCAACGGAGAACATGCAAGAATTTACTCAAGAACAAAATATAAAAGGGCAAACCAAATATATTACTCATCACAATCTGAACATAGTCTCGTAATCCATCAGATCCCAACAAACTCAACATAGCAACAGCAGAAAATTACATAGGTGCCTCGATCATGTGAGGCAGCTCACGAGGTCTCGAAAGTGAAAGCACAAAAGAGGGAGAGGACATCACATAGCTACTGATCACGGACCCATGGTCCAAGGGGGAGTACTCACGGCACATACGGGAGGCGTCCATGGCTATGGATGGTCTCCCGGAGGGGTGATCTCCTTCCGACAGGGTGTCGGGGCAGCTTCTCCAGGCAGCCCCGATCTGAAAACGGCGGCGGCGGCGGAACAGAGAGGTTTCCGCAAAAAAAAGTTCTCTTTTAGGGGTTTCTACCCCGAGGGGGTTATATAGGCGAAGGGGGCGTCGAGGGGCCACCCAGGGCAGCCAGGAGGGTGCCTGGCGCGCCCTAGGGTTGGGGCCGCGCCAGGGACCCTTCTGGCTCCCTGGTGGTGGTCCCGGCTCTCTCCCTTGGTTATTTCGGAAGCTTCCTGCCCGCTGATTTTTAATATAATTTTTGCGGAATTTTTTGGGCACTTTAATCTGCCGGAAAACCTGAAAAACAAAAACAGCAGAAAACCAGAAGCTGGCAACTGGGTGCACTGAGTTAGTAGGTTAGTCCAAATTGGTTTAAAAGTGTAATAAAGTTCAATCAAAACATGGCAAAGTCACACAAAACATGCATGGAGCAAGCAGAAATTATAGATACGTTTGGGACGTATCACTGCCGCACTAGTATTTATGTAGTGGCTAACGATCTAGAGAGTAAGATAAGAAGCCAAGCATTCGATGAGGAATCGCCTCCAACAAGTCTTGCTATCAACTACTTACGCAAGCATAACACCTATCCTATCCTTGTCCTCCTCTTCGCATCCCGACGAAGAAGAAGCAGTCAAGGCACACACACGTTGATCAAGTTATATTAAGATTATCTCAGTTGTTGTTGTCTATGAACAAGGAGTAGGTCTCAAGTCGTCCATAACCGTGGACACGGCTTCTCGAAAAGATTTAACCCTGCAGGGGTGTACCAACTTCCCATTACAAGGCTCCGCACGCACGCCCATCTCTCTCAGTTGCTACCCATCACAGGCAACCATTTTATGATTTAGTTCCAAGAGATCCGAAACGACAGGTCCCTCTAACTAACAGGGAACAAATCCGGGTGGCCCCCGGGGAGTCGACACCCAATCCAAAAGCTGGCCACGCTCTCGGATCGGACTCTTCCGTCTCAACAGGGTTTGGGTTACCGAGACGCCTCACGTGAGGCCTCGGGCCCTCGCCGGTCAAGGGTGGACCAACAGGGAAACCATGTCCCCACTGGTCCGGGTTGGTTTAAAGAATATCTGCCAGGAGCGACCCAACAGACACACACACGGTTTTCAAATGGTAAATCAGCTTGGGCCACCACTAGAAATGTTTGAAGCTAGGTAGGTAAGAAAAGGGGACCCCATAAAATCCCACACGGGGTTAGGCACGCTCAGTCTTAAAACCAATACCCGGAACTCGGATCCTAGGTGACTTGAATGGAACAAAGCGTCAGGGCGGGATAGCCTAGACCTTCCATCCTTCATCGAATATAGTCAACATTATAATAATCATATCATCAACAACAATATAATAATTTGATATCCCAAACCAAAGAGTAACAGGGTAACATCGTAGCATCCTAAGCATGCATACTAAGCAGGGGCTGAGTAACGAGCAATAGTAACATAGCAGTACAAGGTTTGCTGGGAGGGGACATGGCTGTATCGGTTTGAAAGGGGCTGTAAACATGTGGTAGGATCAAACATCGAACCTATCCTAGACTACTATGCAAACCGTTGGTTGAAATAGAATGGATCATAAGTAATGTATAGTCCTTGCCTGTTGATAAGTCGGGTTCCAAAGATGTAGTTGATCGCAAGCTCGCATCGTCTCCGAGAGGTACCCGCGGAAGCACACAAGACGGTAAACACTAGAAAGCAATAAACGAGCAAGCATCTATTACTACGAGGCAAACACGAGCAAGCAACAACAAGAAGGCAACACGAGACATCGCACCTACCGTCGAGAGCGGTTACTAGCAGGTTAAGTGGAGTACTCGTCACACACGACGATACCACACGTTTAGAATGGTTCAAGTTGTTTAACTACACAAGATGAGCAAGGTTGTTAACATGGCATCTCACTCAAGCATGGCATATCACACAAGCATGGAAAGAGGTGAAGCATAAGTAAACTATTTATGCTAGTCAATTTAAGTGAGGCACAACCTAAACATGGCAACTATTACGGACCCCATGATATTTAAATCATTTGGTACTGTTCTTCCCTAAACATATTTTTATTATTGTTATTAGCAAGCAAGAGCAGCATAAACACATTCTACATGCAATTCTAATCAAGTTACATATAAAAAACATTTTAATCGGAGCAACGGTTAAAAAGTTACAAGCAATACAAGTTACAGTGGCAAGGGTTGTAATTAGCAGTAAACAACATGTAAACAAAGTCAAACAAGTCAAAAGAGCACATTTTATTGAATTAAACAATATTCTAAGCAAGTTTCATGTTTAAAGCGTCGCGATCCGAGCTACCGTTAAAAAGATACGGGCACTGCAAAAATACTACACAATCTGCAATTAAATAAGCCCAGGAAAACAAAAAAAAACATTACTGGGCCGAAAGCACTCTAAATAGGCTAAACAGGGGCGAGCAGGCAGCCGGGGCGCTCGATCCCGAGCGTGTCCCACGGCGGCGGCGGCGACGCCAGCCTACGCCGCCGACGGGCGGCGGCCACCAGGCGGTGCGGCAGGCGGATCCAGCCGGCCCCTAGCCGGATCCGGACTAGGAGGGTCAGGAGGGTGGCGAGGCGGCGCGATGGGGAGCCACGGGGGCGCGGCTCGCCTGGATTCGGAGCTCGCAGCGGCCATGGCGCGGCGGCTCTTCCCGCGGCCGGCGGCGACCTGCAGCAGGGGTGAAAAAGGCGTGAGGATGGGAGGTGAGAGGGAAGGAGGCGCGGGGAGAGGGGGGGCTCGCCGGGGCAGCTCGTCGTGGTCGCCGGAGTTGCGACGGCGGCCGGCGTCGGGGCGAAGCTCCACGGGTGG
This sequence comes from Bromus sterilis, assembly GCA_950022295.1. Lineage (NCBI taxonomy): Eukaryota > Viridiplantae > Streptophyta > Magnoliopsida > Poales > Poaceae > Bromus > Bromus sterilis. The sequence goes on from OX465600.1 coordinate 218,437,966, forward strand.
GGGCGGCGCGTGCGTGGAGAGGAGCTCGTGGCTGGGTCTGGTGACGTGGCGAAGCGTGAGCCACTCATCTCCAGATCCAACGGCTGTGAGGGGCTGAGAGGCTAGGGTTGGACGAAAAATGGGGTATTTTCGGGCAGATCAGGAAAATCAGAGGGGGGTGGCTGCAATTTTGGCTAGGGGAAACCCTAGAGAGGGGTGGGAGTGTGGTGGTCTTTATATAGCCCAGGTGGCTGGCAGTTTGCAAAAACATCCCCGGGTTTAATCTCGCGCGCGCGGTGTTTACGTTTCTGACCGCCGGGGGTCCGCAGGACCTCCGATTCGGGTAAAACTTCGAACTGCGCGATCAGCGCGTCGAGCCGGTGGCGTTCACCTCGCGCTGGGTCCGTTTCGAGAACACTTTCCGGCGCGCTATAAAAATATCTCGTTTACTTATTAAACGGGGTTTTTCGTTCCGTTGGCTACGGCTTGTCTCGTGCGGTTTTTGCGACGGTGATCGGGTGAAACCCGGTGTCGCAAAGGTCGAGTGTCAGGGTGGCAAGGGTCGGTCTCCGTCCGGTACGAGATAAGAGGGGGGAAAATAATCGCCGATCGATAAATCGGGGATGCAAACACCGCAAACAAATCAGACAATCAAACAATTCACGCAGAAAACATAATTTTTCATTTTTGTGAAATCTGGGTTGTTACAATGTGATAGACATAACATGGGGCAAGACGCATAGAAATTAAATATCAACATTAGGCATGTACCCCAAAGGTAGTTGTATATGCTTGCCATATGAACTTGCACAACATCTTTTTTCCAACCATCCCATTGATGCGGGGCAAAATATGGAGGTTATGGTAATTATAAGGTATTCCTTTCACAAAGTACTGGAACAAAGCATAACACTCTATGAATGCATGAACTCCTCAAATTATAATCCATCCCCTTTGATATCCTAAGCCTTTGGGATCGCCGGTTTCGGACTATAATAGGTGCATACAAATTGTAGATAGAATCAAGAACATGAAAATATAATAAGTTCAGAAATCATGGCACTTGGGCCCTAGTGTCAAACATTAAGATTAACAAGATGCAACAAAGATGATAAACACAATAGTGGATGCTAGGCAACATGCCCCCAACAATCTGATGAACTATTACATGATCAATCTCATCCAATTCCTATCACCCCCTTTTCCTACAACAAGGAATTACTCACACATGGATGAAGAAATATGGTTGATTGATGGAGATACGATAGTGATGATGATGGCGACGATTTCTCCTCTCCGGAGGCCGGAAATAGCCTCCATATTAGCTCTCATGAGGAAAAATAGAGGTGGTCGCGGCTTTGCGATGGAAACTATAGATGTGATCTGGTGTTCTGGGTTTCTCGCTGGGAAGAAAAATATAGGACAAAGAGGGGCCTAGGGGGTGGACCCACCTGTCCAGGCGGGCAGGGGTGCGACATGCCCCTGGTCGCGCCAACTGCTCGCCTGGGCCAGGGCAGCCCCCTCCGGCAGCCCTTATGGCGTTCGGGGTCTTTCGGCGAAGTAGAATTTCTGGATTTTTCTCAACAACTTGATTTTTTTCACCTTTTTCTGCACAAAACCAGACATACAGGCAACTCTGCTGAAAACAACTTTAGTCCAGATTAGTTCCACTCAAATCATGTAAGATGGAGGCAAAACAATAGCAAAAGTGTTTGAAAAAGTAGATACGTTCAGGACGTATCACCTGTACGTGTGGTTATCTTGTAGGTTTCATCTACTTTGTAAGATCGTTATGGGTAAAATTGTTGTGTCTATGAGGTATAACTTAGCTACGAGAATCGAAAGGCTTCAATGACAATCTTCTCTACTTCCGCTCCGTGGATTGTTGGTATAATATTGTTACATGTATCTCCATAGTGTTCTTGGGCTTGATCATGTGCGGTTTTGTTTTGTTTTATATAGCATATGCCGCTACAACCTCGCCCCTTTCTTATTGTACCAGAGTTCATATGTAGGGTGAAGCTCTCTCAAGCAAAGTTCATTTAGTTGTATTGATGCTTCGATATGAACAACACTATGTGAATTAGCGCTCTCTTAGGTTACATACGAAGTCCCTAAATGAAGAAACCTTGTAGACAACTTAATTGGGGCTCAAATGATGATGTGAAACTAGGACGTGTGTACCTCATCATTTCATACACTGGGTGACTTTAACATATTTCCAAGAAATGAGAAAACGTTCATTACAAGAATGCGTGAAGTATTTCCACATATTTAGATGATAAAACCAAATAATTGTTAAAAGAAGCTTAGTCCCTAAGAAAGAGATATGTTAGCAGTTGCATTCATTTTGCAAGCTTTTATGTTTTACTTACTATTATGGTGCTTGTAACTCTTACTTTTGTAGTTTAAACACTAATTTTGGTGAGAAATCAAGAAACTGAAATAAGCGCATTTATAAAAGATAATTCATGTGATCTTACATGTTGATCAACATTAAACCGTCAACGAATCATCTTGCCTCATGCAACTTTAGTGTACATAGCCAAAGCACTTTAGCATCACAAAAACAACTAAGTCGAACAAAAGAATACTCAGTATTAAATAATACTCATCACCACATCAACATAATTGTCACTAGTGATGTAAGGTTGTTACGATGCCATGAACAATCCGGTACCTTTTGAAATTTTTTGTTTATATAGATCATGTTTATACAATATTCTGTAATAGGATGGATCTTCAATGACTATCGGGTACCTTTTTCATCTACCATATAATTGCTAGTATACCTCCTTTGCCCAAAATCCTAAAGCAATTACTCTGAAAACAAAATCCCAAAGGTATCAACGCCAGGGTAAAAGCTTTTGCATCTCAACCTAAAACTCACCGTGTCGTGAGGAGCAAAGCTGTGAAAGCTACATTTTCTTCTGCCAAAAATCAGCCCCATTCCAAAACCTAGTTTCGTTTTGTCCAAAAACCCAAAGGCCAACACTCCCTTTCCCCTCCCCTCCCCGCTTTCCACCATTTCGTCGAACACCATCTCCGATCACGCGCCGCCGCCCATGGGGGAGGCCGTCGTGGATGTGGCGGCTGTCACGGCTCGTTTGCTGGAGCTGGCGGCCGACGACGACGTGCCGGCGCTCGTGGACCTCCTCGCCGCGCACCCGTTCCTCGCAGATGAGCCCGCGCCGTGGTACTCTCCAGCGCGGGGTGCGGAGCCCATGACGCCGCTCATGGTCGCCGCCGCGTACGGCTCCGTTGCCTGCCTCGACGCCCTCCTCTCGCCTCCCCACCTTGCCGACCCCAACCGCGCTTCCGCATCCTCGCTTTCCACCCCGCTCCACCTCGCCGCCGCAGGCGGCGCTCCATCTGCGCCCACCACCGTTGCCCGCCTCCTCGCCGCCGGCGCCGACCCCACCCTCCTGGACCGTATCCAGCGCAGGCCTTCTGACCTCGTCGCGCTGCCTCCCAACTCGCTGCCCCTCAAGAACCACATCCTCTCGCTCCTTGGCGCCCGCAAGGAGTGGCCACCGGACCCCTCCCTTCCAGACATCAAGAACGGCGCATACGCCTCCGACGACTTCCGCATGTATTCCTTCAAGGTCCGCGCGTGCTCCAGGGCCTATTCTCACGACTGGACGGAGTGCCCCTTCGTCCACCCCGGCGAGAACGCGCGGCGGAGGGATCCGAGGAAGTTCCACTACAGCTGCGTCCCCTGCCCGGAGTTCAAGAAGGGCACCGGCTGCATCAGAGGGGACATGTGCGAGTATGCGCACGGGGTGTTCGAGAGCTGGCTCCACCCGGCGCAGTACCGGACGCGGCTCTGCAAGGACGGCGTCGGGTGCGCGCGCCGCGTCTGCTTCTTCGCTCACACGCCGGAGGAGCTCCGGCCTCTGTACGTGTCCACTGGCTTGGCCGCGCCGTCGCCCCGCGGGGCGATGGAGATGGCGGCCATGGGGATGGGATTGTCATCACCGGGGTCTTCGTTCACGCCGCCGCTGTCGCCGTCCGGTGGAGGGAGTGGCATGTCGTGGCCGCAGCCTAACTTGCCGGCACTGTGCCTCCCCGGGAGCGCAGGGAACTTGCACCTGAGCCGACTGCGCACCTCGCTGAGCGCGAGAGCCATGGCGGTCGATGAGCTGCTCGCCTCGGGGGACTATGACAATCACCTTGCATCGCCTACCTCGGTGCGGTCGGCGAGGGGAAAGGTGCTTGTGCCGTCAAATCTCGACGATCTGTTCATGTCTGAGATGGCGGTCTCCCACTCGCCACGGTACGCCGACCAGGGTGGCGCCGCGTTCTCGCCAACACACAAGGCCGCCTTCCTGAACCAGTTCCAGCAGCAGCAGAGCTTGCTCTCGGCACGGGTTGCGGCCACCCCTGAGCCTGTCTCCCCAGTGAGCTCCCGGATGCTTGTAGCACTGGCGCAGCGCGAGAAGATGCAGCAACAAACACTGCGAAGCATGAGCTCAAGAGACCTGGGTTCCAGCGCCCCCCTCCTGGTCGGCTCCCCGGTGGTGGCCTCTAGCTGGTCCAAATGGGGCCTCCCAATGGGCACCCCAGATTGGGGTGCTGACAACGACGAGCTTGGCCGTCTCAAGCGGTCGTCGTCGTTCGATCTCCGGTCTGGAGCCAACACCGATGAGCCTGACCTCTCATGGGTCAGTACCTTAGTTAAGGAGCCCATGCCGGAGAGATCATCAACCAAGGGGACGACGGCCACAGAGTCTATTGGCATTTTGGGCCGATCAGCAAACCACCAACATGAGAGCATTGACGGTGAGGACATTGTCGTCTTGGATCGATCAGCAAAACATGATGAGGGCGTTGATGGTGAGGAGGATGCTGCCACTGGTGTCATCGGCGGCTGGCTCGAACAGCTCCAGCTCGATGAGATGGTAGTGTAGAGCAAAGAAACACACAAATGAACTGAGAAGAGGTGACAATTTTTTGGCTGTGTTTCAACCGGCTGCTACTGCTTACTGCTGCTGAGTTACTAGCCTCATTACATCATGCTATTAACTACCAGTTCTACATTCATTTGGGGTTGTTTGGGGTAGTAGGTGGTGATGAGATTCCTACCATTTAGAGTTTGGCCACAGATGAAAGAAATGGAGGAACTGAGCCTAGTCAATTGTATCAATCAAAGTTGCGGGGTTGCCTAGGTGAGACATTTCTCTTTGCATTTCTACTTTCGTGCCCCTTGTTGATCTTTCTAAAGGTGACTTCCTCCCTGTGAGGATTGTGAATTACTATTAGGGTACTCCATTGCCCCCCCCCCCCCCCCCCCATCCTTTGGTTGTGAACCAAGTTTTAGGAGGGGAGAAGGATGTTACTTACATCAAATTGTTTCTCCATGATTCATGGTTGTTGTAATAACATATCGTTATTGTACTTGGGATTCATGAACTAGCATTGATGTATCGTTCCCGATTGTTAAGTTCAAAAGAAAAAAAATCCCAATTGTTCAAAAATTAAGCTTTGGTCTTCAAGGCGAAGCTCTGCTGTTGCTTGGTTTTTCTTCACAAAGAATTGTATAGGCACCTTAGTTTTTCTTCAGAAAGAATTGTATAGGAACCTTAATTTAGGTTGTGTAAATGCAGATCATATCACATCTGCTGAGGTTTCTTCACACACCATTACATCTATGTGGAGGAATTGTTGTTCAGTTCTTGCTGGTCCTAAACATGGGGGTTTATTTATTTTGCGTTCCAGCGGGAAATTAAGAGAAAAAGATCATGTTGTTACAAAACGTAGCAATAATCAATCTCAGGTCGGCAGGGGCATTGACAGATGTTGTGCTTGGGATTTTGGATGGATCCCTTCTCTTTCTCCTAGAGGCATTGAAAAGGATTGTATGATTTGTTAGACCATGCAGATCATCTAGGCTAGATGCAACCGGGTACAATCTATATCTTTGCATATCCAGATCGAGAGAGATCAGAGAGAGAGAGATAGGAGAGGTACCTTGTCCCTTGCTGCTGGAGGATCCCGATGTGTCGGCCATGAGGAGGACGTCGGCGGGACGGAGTGGGCAGTGGTGGCAGCAGCGGAGCTTCCCGTCACTGCTGCGAAAACCTAGATCGGGTTTGGGTGTGTCGGTGGGGTTGCGGCGCAGGTGAACCTCGTCCCTCGTGCAGCCGGGCCCCACATCTTTATATGCACAGCGTGACAGGGGCCCACCAACCATGAGGGGTTGGGCGCCCCCGATCAGGGCGCGAGTCAAGGGCCCGTCGAGCCGTTGGGCTCGATCGGGAGGAGATCAACCTAACATTCCCCCCTTGATCTCAACTTTCCTTTTTAACTTTATACTTTTTTTACTTTACTCGTTTCCTCACAGATTAGTATATAGAGCATGTTTCATCGTCACAGCTCAATTGCCGATAGAATCAACCAGCTGCGACATACCTCTCTATTTTGAAACAAATTATGTTCCTTTTGGGCCTCTCATGATCCAGGAATCATAGGCTTTCCCTTAAACCCATGCCGGCTAAGTGTTCCTTGAACACATTGGGTGGTAAGCCTTTCGTAAGCGGATCCGCAAGCATATCCTTTGTCCTTATATGCTCGAGACTTATAGTGTGATTCTGAATTTTATCTTTCACAACATAATACTTTATTTCTATTGGTTTGGTAGCATTACTCGACTTGTTGTGAGCATAGAATACTGCGGGCTGGTTGTCACAGTATAACTGTAGTGGTTTGTCAATACAATCTACCACTTTCAAGTCGGGTATAAATTTCTTTAACCATATCGCGTGCCCCGTGGCCTCATAACATGCTATAAATTCTGCATACATCGTGGACGATGCAACTATTGACTGTTTGGAGCTTTTCCACGAAACAGCCCCTCCAGCGAGAGTAAAGACGTATCATGACGTGGATTTTCTATCATCTTTATCCCCCGCAAAATCTGCGTCTGAATACCCCTTTATCTCTAGGGAAACAGAAGATTTGTATGTTAGCATGAGGTCTTTTGTGCCTTGCACATAACGCAAAGCTTTCTTTACCATCTTCCAGTGTTCTATGCCTGGATTTTCTTGATATCTACCGAGTACCCCGGTGACAAAAGCTAAGTCCGGGCGAGTGCATACTGTAAGCTTCCAACAACCGAAGCATATGGTTTATCTTTCATTTGATCGATCTCATACTGGTTCTTGGGAGATTGAAATTTCCCGAAACTGTCGCCCTTGACTATAGGAGCAGGAGTGGCGTTACTTGTATGCATATTATACTTTTTAAGAACCTTTTTCTAAATATGCCTTTTGTGATAGTCCTAGAACTGCATTTTTCCTATCTCGGTGAATTTCTATGCCCAAAACATATGATGCTTCACCAAGATCTTTCATATCAAAGTTTAAGGATAAGAACTTCTTTGTTTCTTGTAGTAGACTAACATCACTGCTAGCAAGCAAGATATCATCCACATACAAGATTAGGAAAATATATTTTCCATTCTTAAACTTTGCATAAACGCAAATTCTCTTTGAATCCAAATATTTTAATGGTCTCATTAAACTTTAGATACCACTGTCTAGAGGCTTGTTTTAATCCATAAATGGATTTCTTTAGGCGGCATCCCATATCTTCCTTGCCTTCCAAGATAAAACCCTTGGGTTGTTTCATGTAAACATTCTCCTCTAAATCCCCGTTTAGAAATGCCGTCTTTACATCCATTTGATGTAGCTCTAAATCAAAATGTGCAACTAATGCCATTAGGATTCTGAAGGAATCCTTACATCAGATTGGAGAAAATGTCTCATTGTAATCTATCCCTTCTCTTTGTGTAAATCCTTTTGCCACAAGTCGTGCTTTATACTTTTCTATATTCCCATTAGAGTCATATTTTGTTTTGTAGACCCATTTACAGCCTACTGTTTTGGCTCCTTTAGGAATATTTTCTAAGTTCCAAACATTGTTGGAACTCATCGATTTCATCTCGTCTTCCATTGCCTCCTGCCACTGCGATGAGCGAGGGCTTCTCATGGCTTCTTCATATGAAGTGGGATCATTTTCCATATGAACTATTTCTGTATTATAAACTTTATAACCGGAGGAAATAGCTGACTTTTTAGGTCTTTTAGACCTTCTAAGAGCCTCATTCTCTCGCACATCTTCTAAAGGTGGTTGCTACACCTCTCTTTCATGCTCAACGATGGGTTCAGCCGGCTCCTGGCGGACAGGTTCCGGATCTTCACCCATAGTTGGCACGGGTGGAGTTACAGCAGGTGCTTGCACCACAACCTCAGGGATTGTCGATGCAGGTACAACAGGTAGTGAGAAAAATGACTCCTGAATCGTCGGGTTAGGTGCTTGCACCCTCTTCTCCTCAAGATCAATTTTCCGAGCTACCATGCTCCCCCTCATCATTTCGTCCTCTAAGAAGATTGCATGTCTCGTTTCTATAAACTTTGTGTATCGGTCTGGATAGTAGAAACGAAAACCTTTTGATCTATCAGGATAGCCAATGAAATGGCAACTCACTGTTTATGGATCTAACTTTGCAATATTTGGATTAAAAACTTTGGCCTCAGCTGGGCTCCCCCACACCCTAAAGTGTTGTAGGGAGAGGGTACTATTCCTGTCCACAACTCGTATGGTGTTTTGGGCACCGACTTGCTTGGTACTCTATTGAGAATGTGAATGGCGGTTTTAAGCGCCTCCATCCATAATACCAATGGTAACGTGGAGTAACTCATCATGTTGCGCACCATATCCATAAGTGTATGGTTGCGCCTTTCAGCTACTCCATTTTGCTGAGGCTCGCCCGGCATTGAGTACTGGGCTACTATGCTAGTCTCCTGTAAGAACCTTGCAAAGGGTCCAGGGACTTGGCCATATGGAGTGTGCCGACCGTAGTACTCCCCCCCACGGTCAGATCTGACTATCTTTATTCTTTTATCATGTTGATTTTCTACTTCAGCTTTGAATATCTTAAATTTATCCAATGCTTCATTTCTTTCTTTGATTGGATAAATATAACCATATCGGGAGTAATCATCTGTGAATGTTATGAACGAGTCATAGCCATCCACACTTTTCACAGGAAATGGTCCACAGATGTCGGTGTGAATAATTTCTAGTGTTGTTGTGCTTCGATTTGCACCCTTTTTATTTGTTTTACATACTTTCCTTTAATGCAATCAATGCATTGTTCTAAGTCTGAGAACTCTAATGGAGGAAGAATCTCATTTTAACTAGTCTTTCTATTCTCCCCCTCGAAATATGGCCCAAACGACAATGCCATAATTTCGATGAGTCGTGAGTTCTCTTTCTTTTATTTTGTTCTTTGTTCGACGCGGAAACAAACTCATTCACATTACACACAGAATATACTTTTTCACGTAGTGATAACAAATAAAGATCATTGTGTAGGAAAGCAACACCCACATGAGCATTATTAAACCATATGGCACACTTGCCATGTCCAAAATAACATTCATAGTGACATTTGTCCAAACGAGACACACTAATCAAGTTTCTATGCAAAGAAGGAACATATAATACATCTTTAAGCACAAGCTTGAAGCCATTAGCTAATTCTAAGGAGATGTCGCCCGCAGATTCAATGTCTGCTTGAACTCCATTCGCAACTTCAATGCGTCTTTCTCTTCTTTGAATAGTCCGCGTCGAATGGAATCCCTGTAATGAATTTGCAACATGAACAGTTGCACCTGAGTCAATCCACCAAGTAGATTTCAAAAACTGTGTATACAAGGATTCATTTACAAAGGAAACAATGTTGTTACCTTTCTTGGCCATTATTGACTTTAGCCAATCAGGGCAATCTTTCTTGTAATGCCCAGACTTCTTACAGTGGAGACATGTGTCTTTGTCCATTGGGAAGAACTTCTGTTGATGCTGATAGGGCGATTTTCCATGTGGCTTTGAGGAGGAACCATAGTTCTGATTCTTTTTCTTGTTTTCCCTCACATAGTTCAGAGAACCACCATATGAGGATTTTATTATTTCCTCCTCTTGCACACACATGGCTATGGTCTTTTCTATATCCCACCGCTCTGGCTGCAAGTTGTAGTTGACAAAAAAAGGTTTCAAATTCTTTTGGCAGTGAAGCCATGACCAGATGGACAGTAAGTGCTGGCTTAAGTTCCAGGTCATCGTCCATTGGCTTCAACTTTGCAGCCATATTGCTCATCCGAAGGATGTGCTCTCTTATTCCATGTCCACCCCCGGTGTACTTTTCAGACACCAGTTGCTTGACCAACTGGGTGGCATAGATCTTTGAAGAGCCAGTGAACTGGCTCTTTATCTTTTCAAGGAGTTCCCCTGCGGAGACACACTCTGCAATTGAACACACAATGTGTGAATCAATTGTATTCTTTATAAATGACATGCATTTTTTATTGGCGGTGAGCCACTTTGTGTTCTCGAGAGTGTATGACATCTCGGACGGAGCATAATCCCTTTTCTTTTTCTTCCATGTTGCATCAGTGTCCTTAGCATCTCTGACTGACTCTGTAGGTTTGACCAGCTGTGGGGTCTCCACAACCCAGTCCACCTCAGCACAGACAAATGCAAAGTCCACCTTCTTTCTCCACTCGGTGTAGTTGTCACCTCGGAGGGTTGGGACTTCTTTGATACAACTCATCAAGTAGTACCCTCCTGAAAACCACAACTAAGTGAGAACAAAACAACAATTGCATGCAATAATCCAATGTTGGTCAAAATTAAAACGTACAACCGTTGATGCAATTAAAACTATATCACCGTTGGGCAAAATAATAGAAATAAATGCACATATAACCATAAATTATGATTATGTTATCAACAACGTTGGTCATAAAATAACAGAACCATATTTTTTTCTATAATTACTTTAACATGCTCTTTTAAATAATTCTAACTTTTATTCACTTTTTACTCTTAAAGAAAAAAGAGCACTTTTATCTATTTGCAGCGGAAACATGAATAAAAAATTCATAAACTTTAAAGTTTTCTTTTCTATTTTCTAAACAAATTTTCGTTGGATAATTTTGAATAGAAAAACTATATGTAATTTGTCCAAAAAACTGGACAAAAACAGATTAAACTGCCTCTGTAAAAAAACAGAGAACGGCGGCGTGACCGGCCTCCTCCAGCCCACGGCCTGGCCTGCGCTCTCCCGCGCGCCTCCTCCTTTTTTTTCGGCCCGCTGGCCCACGACCTGCTTCTCTTTCGGCCTGCTGGCCCACGTGGGGATGCTGGGGCGGATCTGGCCCGTCCAGCCGATCGGACGGCTGCCCGCGCACCTTGCTGGATCAAAACCAGCGGGCGCCGGCGCCCCGAACCCTAGCCACTCATTCGCACGCCCGCTCGGCCCCGCACGCCTCTCGATCGCTCGCCCCCGCACGCCTCTGCGTCGGCGGCAAAGCCCCCGGCGGCGGCGTTGGCTGTGAAGCGCCAGGGCCACGGCGAGCCTCTCCCCTTCACCTTTCTTCTTTCCAGTCCGCCACCGCACCCTTTTATTTAAGAACGAAGACGGCGGCGAGGAAAAAGATGCGGCCATCGTTGCCTTCCCCTTCGCCGGTCGCGCGTGCACCTTGCGGTGGGCGCGCCGTCGTCGAACGGAGTGGCCGTGATGCCCTTTGCCCCGAGGGGATCCCTTCTTTCGGCTGTGTGGAGGCGAGATGCCCCCACTGCCCATGTTCTTCGTCCGACGCCTCGGCTTGCCGATGCGCGTCGGGTCGAGAGGAACGACGTGGCCACGACAGCGGCGCACTTTTCCGGCGAGCTCGAGGCTCCCTTCCGGTGAGATTGCTTTGCCCCTCTAGGGTTCTTTGGGGAAGAATATTTTTTTTCTGTTTGTACCCGTGAAGACCTACAACCTAGCAGCTCTGATTACCATTGTTAGACCATGAAGATCATCTAGGCTAGATGCAACCGGGTACAATCTATATCTTTGCATATCCAGATCGAGAGAGATCAGAGAGAGAGAGATGGGAGAGGTACCTTGTCCCTTGCTGCTGGAGGATCCCGATGCGTCGGCCATGAGGAGGACGTCGGCGGGACGGAGTGGGCAGTGGTGGCGGCGGCGGCGGAGCTTCCCGTCACTGCTGCGAAAACCTAGATCGGGTTTGGGTGTGTCGGTGGGGTTGCGGCACAGGTGAACCTCGTCCCTCGTGCAGCCGGGCCCCACCTATTTATATACGCAGCGTGATAGGGACTCACCAACCATGAGGGGTTGGGCTCCCTCGATCAGGGCACGAGTGAAGGGCCAGTCGAGCCGTTCGGCTCGATCGGGAGGAGATCAACCTAACATGAGTAACATCAAATCATAGTACTACACATCGATCACTGTGAGGTTGAGTGTCCTCCTGTGGTGTGACCGATGCATATCTTGCCATAATAAAACAACCGGGACGGTGGCTCGGTATGGTCGCCTTGGCTCACTCGCGGTGCTCACCTGGAATCCCTCTTGCACTTGAGACAAGAGTTGCATTCAATATGTTTATCGAGTTTAGAACAATTGTTGTGGTACGAGTATGATAAAAGCATTCTTTGTTTTCTTGAAATATTAAGGGCTTGTTTGGTATCAGGGATCCTGCCGGTATCACGGCCAAATCCCCGGGTGGACATTCCATGGGCTAACTCTTGGCCTCCGGATGACCCACCGGCGTGTTTGAAAGTCCTCCATGTAGGGTTTTTTCACTCTAATCCACGCAATTTCCATGGGCAAATATTCCATGTTATAAATTGTCGGGGTAAAACCCTCGTCTCTCTCGCGCGTGCGACCGCGCGCGACTTCGTCTTTCACTTGTTTTTCGCACGAGCTTCTCCACCTTCACCCCCCCCTCTCCGTCAGATTGGGTGACAGGCCCTCTTCTTTCTTCCAATTGTTGATCCGAGCACTGGGCAGCTTCACCCATTTCTTCCAATTGTAATTATGTTCTTGAATTACTGTTGTTTTCTTGAATTTTTGGAACTACTGATTTATATGACAAGTTTTAAATTATTGTGATGAAATATTTACAAGTATTTGATTTTTAGTTTTTCTTCCACACACACCCCCACCCCGCTAGAAAAGTTTGCATGGATCTTAAAGCTACATAAAAAGGTTGTGTTCGTACATTCACAGTGAACAAATTCAAATATCTATTCTTTCAATGCATCAAACAAGAGATCCGAATAATCTAATATTTTTAAATGAAGGTATAAATTTTAATATTCATGTTTAATTTACATCAAAATATGTTTTTTTTTGGGATGTACCAAAGAAAAACTCATTTGATATATGTTACTCCCTCCGATCCAAATTAGTTGACGCACACTTAATATAACTTTAGTACAAAGTTGTACTAAGTATGTGTCAATTAATATGGATCGGAGGGAGTACTAAATTGAAGTAAATTCGAACATAATGATGTTTCTTTGTGAAATCCTATGATTCTTGTTTTCTAATTTTAGATTGTTTTGGTGGGGAAATCCCATGTGTGCGTCATAATTCCCGCTACGGGCTTGTGGTCTTGGGTTTTCTCCCCCTTGCTACCAAACAAAGCATTAGTGTTTCAAAACCCGCCCTACCCACAAATGTATGTCGGTTATCTATTATGCTCACTTGTACTGTGGGCATGTATGGCATGGGGAAAATATGCTTAGTATCTTATTATCACATAATTCCTTTCCTTGAGTGAAATATTGCAAAAACATGTATATAAGTAAAAAATGTGAATGTCATCCCTCAAATAAGGTAATATGTAACATTCATACCCTAACATCAAGTTATGTTGGAAAGGAAGCATATACCCAATTTACAAAATAATGATGATGATGATGATGATCTTCTAGCACAATGCACATGAAGTATTTTAATTTTAGTTTGAATAATTTGCTTCAATATTCAATCCTTTTGAGAGTTCAATACGCTAGAGCTAAATTAAAATTTCTACTATAGAACCAAGATCATACAGCTCGGGATCTACTACGTGGTCAGGTTTACAACGCGACTCATAGTCACGATAGCGGAAGGAGAGATGGTAGTGCGCTTTCTCGTCTCCTCCTCATGAATCCCTCAAAAAAATCCCTCAAATGGTTCATCCGAGCGCCATAGGTGCACCGCATCCAAGGTATTTGAGCGTGCAGGTGGGATGTCGAGTAGTGAATTGATAGGACCGTTCGCACGACTTGGACGTCGAAGTGGTGGCTAGGTTACCAGGTTAAACTTACAACTTCGGGGGCTCGCGCCTCCCCTTATATAGACATCCATGGGTGGGCTCAAAACTTAAGGCTCATCTGGACTCCACACCCAATTACCACTCGGCTCACATCCGAATGGGCTCCTTCCTCTTAAGCATGCGAACCTATAGGTTTACATACATATGGACACAACTCGAATCACATCAAACTCGATCAATAGGTAGCGACTCCTAGCAGAACGTGTCGACTCTCATGTGTGCGTAAAGTCATAAAATGAACCATAACAATGTATCATATGCAACATTCCTTTTGCATCACGATATATGTTGTCAAGTTCAAGGTGAGTATTTATCACCTTTGTTGGTAGCTCGATCTCTCTTCTCGAAACCGTGATATAGATTTATGTATCGGGTTAACATTTAACCCATGTCACATGGCCATGATTTATGAATCTTATCACTCGAGAGGGTCCAAAGAATATTTCTTCAGATCGGAGGGGAAAATCGCATCTTAGTCAACCATGTCTATCGACATGTACCATGGCTCACCCAAAAGCTATCTTTATAACTACTCAGTTATGGAGTAGCGTTTGGTAGACCCTACGTGAGTCCGTTCTCATCCCGAGAACATGCGAGGACCTCGGTTCTAGAACATAACATATACATTGTATTAAGATAAATAGATGGCAATATCTCCCTGTGTCTCAAAGTGGTCTGACTGACTCAGTGATCCCATCAATGAGTTCATACTATCAGGTTAGAATCTCTATGCCCGTGACTTGTGAAACATAGTTATCAGCCGAATTGTATACTAGTCAAACGATATGTGTTCGCATAACCTTATCAACTAAGAACCATTAAAACAATCATCATACAATATATAATCTCACAAGTAAGTCACATACTTATTGATACATATCAGTGATGATGTTCAAAGATAATACAAGTAACTCATGAATAATAAGTAAATAATATCATCACATGATTGTCCCTTGGGCAGAGCCATCAAATCAAATTCAGATGATTGAAGTGGCGTCAATCTTTTGGCATTCTCTGTGATAATTTCTATAGAACGATGATTCGACCTACGATGTTGTATGGCGTTGAATGTTGGCCGACTAAAAAGCGGCATGTCCAACAACTAGGTGTGATAAATATGCGTATATGGAGATGAACATGTGGCTACACAAGTAAGGATCAAATCAAGTTGGGGTGACATCAATTGAAGAGAAATTTATCTAACATCGTCTGAGATGGTTTGGCTATATTCCACGTAGACCTCCTGAAGCGCTAGTGCATAGCGAGCGGTTAAGACGTATAATGTTAAGAGAGGGCGGGGCAAACCAAATGGTGCAAGGAACTAAGTTGAGCGAGCGAGAGCTTGATTGATCGGTTCATGTGAGCGTTGTAGTACCAATTCTACGATTTTAGCATAAAATAAGATCCACCAAGGAGCCCACACAAATGTTACCGACAGACACTGAAACTGGAATATGCAAGAGCGCACCACAATTTTACACGAACAATTCTATTTTCCTTTCAAAACAAATATCATCTCCAACAAACACAACAAGATATACAGATTGAAAATAAATCAAAACATAATTAAAATTTAAACCAACATACCAAATATATGGAAAATAGGCTTTCGCCCCGCTTTATATATAAAGCAACGACCATAACTCCGACCATCCAGTTACATCATACAATACACAATACCACTCAGCTGAGGTGTAACAGCCCATTTGCAATAATTGTAACCATCATGGAATTTCATCTTGTCTGATGACTTTGTAACTTGGCATGATGCTAGTTGATGTGATTTCATGTGGTGATTTAAATTTGCATTGGGATTGGAGGCCATTTGAGTTGCTTTCAAATACATCAAAGTTGTCTCAAGAAGGATATTGGGTGAATTATCTCATTTGTTTTTGAGCTCCCCTAAACCTCAAACTTGGCCTAGCCAATGCCTTTACAATGACAAGGGTTTTAAAAACCTCAAATCATTTTTGCCATCATAAAAAATATGGGCTCTAGTTCAAGTGATTTTGAAATTCAAAAGGAGCTCCACATTTTAGTTGTTGCAAAAATGCCCAAGCCATTTTTGGAAATTGAGGAATATTGCAAGGAATATTTTTGCATATTTTTATGCATCATTTTTTCCTTCCAAACCTTCTGGAAAAACCCTACCTCTTTTCTGTTTTTGTTTAAATGGAAAAGGTAAGCACGGGCTGGTTTCTTTTGCTTTTCTCCTTTTCCTGGCGCAAGCCCAGCCCACCTGGGCCTCTCATCCGCAGCCCAGCCGGCCTTGCCACCGAAGAGGTACGCGGGAGAGACGCCAGCCGTCGGATCGAGATCCAAGCGCCCTCCTCCATCGCCTTTCCACCGTGTCGCCGGTCCCCCCTTCCTCCTCTCTCACACCGGCGAGAGCGTCGACGTCGATGTGGCCGACGTGGCCAGGAGGCCTCCCCTCCATATATTCCGAGCCCCAGAGCCCTCCTGGAGCCCTAGGGTTCCACTCCTCCCTCCAATTTCCGCCTCCGTCGCCTAGTTCGTCCTTGTCATCCTCCCCTGTTCCGCCAAGGCCGCCGGACGATTCCGTCGAATTCTCCGTCGGCTCCCTCAATTCTTGTCCGTGCGCTTGCGTACACCTTATCCTGCGAGTTCTTGATCCCTCCATGGTCGCAGGAAGCAGAAGGAGGCCAGGAATCGGAGTGGAGCCGTGGACGCCGCCGGGAACCCGCACCGCCTCGCTGTAACAGCTCAGTTTTCACAAAAATTAAAATTTTGTTTTCGGTGTGAATTGTTTGATTGTCTGATTTGTTTGCGGTGTTTGCATCCCCGATTTATCGATCGGCGATTATTTCCCCCCCTCTTATCTCGTATCGGACGGAGACCGACCCTTGCCACCCTAACACTCGACCTTTGCGACACCGGGTTTCGCCCGATCACCGTCGCGAAAACCGCACGAGTCCAGCCGTAGCCAACGGAACGAAAATCGCAGCCTCGCGTTGGAACCGTTCTGAGAACACTTTCCGGCACGCTAAAAATAATTAAACGGGATATTTTTATAGCGCGCCGTAAAGTGTGCTCAGAACGGTTCCAACGCGAGGTGAACGCCTCCGGATCGACGCGCTGATCACGCAGTTCGAAGTTTTACCCGAATCGGAGGTCCTGCGGACCCCCGGCGGTCAGAAACGTGAGCACCGCGCGCGCGAGAGAAAAACCAGAGATGTTTTTGCAAACTGCCAGCCACCGGGGCTATATAAAGACCACCACACTCCCACCCCATTTCTAGGGTTTCACTAGCCAAAATTTGCAGCCACACCCCCAATTTTGCTCAGTTTTCTGCCCAATGAGTTCTGGACCGTCAGATCCGGAGATCCGACGGCCCAGATCGGATCTAGCCACCCCAGCAGCCTCCTCCAACCTCTCTCCTACCTCCAGCCCGCGGACCCGAGGCCGCCGCCGTGCTCGCCTCCGGCCACCGCGCGCCCCCGCCGGCTCCTCCTCTCCTCCCTCTCCCTGCGCCCCCTTCCCTCCTTCTCCTCTTCTCACCCGCCTCCCCACTCTCCTCCGCAGAACCTCGCCGGCGAGAGCTCGCCGCGCCACCACGCCATGGTCGCGGCCGCCCGAAGCTCCACGCGCCCGCCACTGGATCCGGCGTCCCGGCTGCCGCCGCCCCTGATCCGCGGCTGGATCCGCCGCCCCCGCCTGCACGCAACTCGTCGGAGCCCGCCATGCCCCTCGCCGGAGGCTGGCATCGCGCCACCGCCACCTGCTCGCTGGACCGAGCGGGATCCCGAGCGCCCAGCTCCAGCGGCTCCCTCCAACGGACGCCCCTCCGTGGGCCGGCGCGCCCCCCAGGCGGCCCAGGCCTCTCCAAGCCAGCCCAGGCCGGCCTCCAGGCCAGATGGGCCTCGGCCCATGAGGTGAGCCCCCCCCTCTTTTTATTAGTTCTGTTTTTTTTCTGTTGGGCCCAATAGCACTAGTTTCGGCCCGTATAGTTTTTTTGCTAGGTTTTATTTGTTAATTTAGGCAGATTGTATTAGCTTTTTGCGATGCTTATATCTTTTCACCGGTAGCTCCGATGGAGACGCTTTCTACATGAAAGTTGCTCCGTTTTGCGCGTAGATTAATAAAATGTTGCTTGTTTCCATGTTTGAGCTTGTTTACATGCTGTTTTCCTGCTAATTACAACTGCTTGCCACTGTAAACTGTAATTGCTATAACTTTTTAACCGTTGCTCTGTTTAAAATGTTTTTTATATGTAACTTGACTAGAATTGCATGTAGATTGTGTTTATGTTGTTCTTGCTTGCTAATAAAAATAATAAAATGTTGTTTAGGTTAAAAAAGTACCAAATGCAATAAATATCGTGGGGTCCGCAATAGTTTGCCATGTCTAGGATTTCACCCCACTTAAATTGACTAGCTTAGGTAGTTTATTTATGCTTCACCTCTTGCCATGTTTGTGTGCCATGCCATGCTTGAGTGAGATGCCATGTTAACAACCTTGCTCACCTTGTGTAGCTAAATAATTTGAACCACCGTAAACGTGCGGTATTCGTCGTGTGTGACCGATACCCCACTTAAACTGTTAGTAACCGCTCCCGACGGTAGGTGCGATGTCTCGTGTTGCCTTCTTGTTGATGCTTGTTCGTGTTTGCTTCGTAGTAATAGATGCTTGTTCGTTGATTGCTTTCCGGTGTTTACTGTCTTGTGTGCTTCCGCGGGTACCTCTCGGAGACGATGCGAGCTTGCGATCAACTACACCTTCGGAACCCGACTTATCAACGGGCAAGGACTATGCATTACTTATGATCCATTCTATTTCAACCAGCGGTTTGCATGCTAGTATAGGTTAGGTTCGATGTTTGATCCTACCACATGTTTACAGCCTCTTTCAAACCGATACAGCCATGTCCCTTCCCAGCAAACCTTGTACTGCTATGTTACTATTGCTCGTTGCTCAACCCCTACTTAGTATGAATGCTTAGGATGCTACGATGTTACCCTGTTATTCTTTGGGTTGGGATATCACATTATTATATTGTTGTTGATGATAAGATTATTATAAATGTTGACTATATTCGACGAAGGATGGAAGGTCTAGGCTATCCCGCCCCGGCGCTTTGTTCCATTCGAGTCACCTAGGATCCGAGTTCCGTGTATTGGTTTTAAGATTGAGCGTGCCTAACCGCGTGTGGGATTTTATGGGGTCCCCTTTTCTTACCTACCTAGCTTCAAACATTTCTAGTGGTGGCCCAAGTTGATTTACCATTTGAAACCGTGTGTGTGCTGCTCGGCCGCCAGTTGTTTTCAAACAACCCGGACCAGTGAGGACTTAGTTTTAACACCCTCACTGTCAGTGAACAGTAATCAGGGTTACTGTTCATCTCTACTGTTCAAAACTTTTGTTTGATCAACTGGTTCAGTTCAAATTCAAATTCTCCTTTGATATTGTTGCAAGCAAATATGAACCATGGACCTTGATCATCATTGGCTAACTAAAGTCCAAGCCATTTGAAATAAAATTCAAACAAACCCTAAAATGCCTTTTGATGAATATTAAAAATAAGTGGAAATAAAACTTTGTTCAAAAATTGTGCAAGCAATTTTGTAAAATGCCTAAAAATCAGTGGATCACATCCATATGGTTTTGGGGATTTATTAAGCAATAAAATAAATCCAACAATTCAAACAGTAGCCAAACCAGTGGGATTTAATCCCTTTTAAATAAAACAAAAATACAATTGATTTTATTTGGGCACAAAACTTTTTGTGGCACTCTGGTCATGTGCAATATCAATTATGGATCAAGTTCCATATTTTACAAAATTGTAAAAAGCAACTAAAAAGAAATACCAAAAGAAAAGAACAGAAACCGAAAAGAAATAAAAGAAAACCTAACTGAACCTAATCTACACACCGGACGTAGCCCATTTCCATTCCCCCCTGGGCCCCAAGCCCACCTAGCCCAAAACCCCCTTCCTATTCCTCCTATTCACGGGAGGGCGCCGTGGCAAGCATCCCTGCTGCCACCGGCGAGCCCCCCCCCCCTGTGGCACGAATCCGCCGGCCTCTGGCGGCCTACAAATGAGCCAAGACCCTCCCTTGCGAACCCTAACCCTAGAACCCCCGGCGCCATTCCATTTCCCCCACCCCCGCGCTCGATTCCGTCGTCTCCCTCGCGCTGCCCGAGCCGCCATGGATGCGCCGGCGTGAGCTCACGCGGCCACCGACCACCTCCAGCCCGGCCGTCTTGCCCAGGAGCTCCGCCGTAGACTTCCTCGTCTCCCTGCGTCGTCAATTGGGACTGGGACGCTGCCAGCTCGCCGCCCGGGTCGTCTTCTCCGGTCACGGCCGCCGGCAAGCTCCGACAAATTCCGCCGTACCGAGTCGCCCCCGAGCCCGCTGCCATCCTCAACATACTCACCGTGAGATTGCGCTACTTTTCCCCCTCTCCCCGTTCCTTTTGACGCATGGGAGCTTCGTCCCCGTCGGCCCGGTGCTCCGGCCGCCGCCGCGGGTTTGGTTCCGGCGAGCACAGCCGCCCCAGCCCGCGATACTTCCCCCAGTAGATGTGCGGAGCTCGCCCCGTTCCATTCCCCCCCCCCATCCACGCCCATGTGCCCGCTCCGGCGACCGCCCGTCGTGGCCCTTCCCCTCTGCCTCATGCCGGCGTTCATGGTGGTTAACCACCAGCGCTGGGCTAATCCCAGTGGGGTGTGCCACTGACCTCTGGGACCCACCCAGAGGGATTAGCCCCTAACCCCTGCTAATTAAAAAAACTGAGATAAAAGCCCCCCTAAGACTTACAAGTGGGCCCTGGCCAATTAGAAATAAAATTAACAAATATTTAGCACTGTTACGCTTACACATGGGTCCCAATTTCAGTTTAATAATTGAAATGATTTTTGCTTTAAATAAGAGTATGACATGTGGGCCCTTTGGAATATTAGATATAAATAAAACATTTTTATTAAATACTGTGTATGACATGTGGGACCCACTGGTCAGTAGGCCCCACATGTCAGTTGACTGGTCCACCCTCTCTGTTGTGGATAATGTTTGGAATTTAATAATAAAATAATTCAGAAATTGATTTAAACATTGAATTTAAATATCTTTTAAACCGTAAGTCAGATTCAAAAACTTTATACATGAAAGTTGATCACAAAAATATAACGAATACGAATACGCTATCCGTATGTCTAGCCCACCCCCCTAACACACCGATCATCGACATTCCCCCCTCCGGGCTGTCTGTCGATAATTCCCGGTGCCGGTAAAAACCTGTCGGATGAATTTATTTCGAACACGAAAGTTTTCCGGAATGGTTCAACTAACACGGATACACCCCCGTTATCTTTGTCGGATGTCCACGACACCTCCGGCATGAACCCTTCCCCCTCCGGACACCCTGTCCGGTAATCACCCGGAGCCGGTAGTTCATCCCCGGATGGATTCCCGCTCCGTGCAACGTGCATTGCACTGCGTTAGAACGCCGTTAACGTTTCATCTGTCATGTCATGCATATGTTTGTATATTATTGTTGTGTATTTACTGTTTCCTCCCCCCCTTAATCTTCGGTAGACCCCGAGACTGCCGTTGACTACACCGCCGCTGGGTACGACTACTTCGTCGACGACCCTACCCCTACCGTCGAGCTTCCAGGCAAGGAGAGCCATTCTCTTCCCCAGATATCGCCTACCTTTTCCGTACTTTCTTGCACTACGCATTGTTACTGCTGCTGCTACGATTACAATCCTATTCAATTGCATAGCCTGTTTTTGTCGCCCTTGATGTACCTCCTTTATCCTATGCTGCCTATTATAATTATGCATTATTCAGTAGTGAGCCCTGCGCATTGTTAGCTAGGATTAGATAGCGGGCCGCGACCACTCAGGGGATTGAACGCGGATACAATATATACAACTGCACAGGTACGGTACAATGCAGACACTGCCTAAGGCCCCCTAGCTCGGCTCTGCCGAGCCACCTTCAAGTGTGAGCTATCAAGGAGTAATCCTTGTACTCTGCTCGTTGATGACTCTGTATAGCCGCTCTAGGTACCTGAGCCCCGGTTGTCCTTAAGGTAAGGAGTCGGGCGACCCAACGGTGCCCGCGAGCGGTATTGCGTCGGGAACGACAGGGAGGGTACGACCGACGTTACTGGCGTGCTTGGCCCCTGCTCGTATCTCGCGAGAGTTACCAAACCACGAAAAATTCGAGCTCTACCAAGAGCACACGCGAGACGAGGTAAGGAGACGGTTCACCTTGTCGGTAACCGCGCGCTTTGACGGGACGACAGGTCAGGCCCCGACGTTACCGGTGGGCCTTGTTGCTGTTCGTTGTCCGTTGTGTTGTTAGTCAGACAGCGATAACGGTTGTCTGCGAGATAATATTAAAATGCTAAATGGTTCAGCGGATAACTTGAGAGACACGTTGGTCTGTACGCACTACCTTCACGTGGGATAAGGAGTTATGGGCTCCCCTGCGTCGTAGTTTGTCCGAAAGCTCTTCAGACGTCAGCAGTACCACGGGCTGATAGCCGGGAAGCGGTCTTGTCTTTTTGCTGCAGCAGGTGTGTTTGGATTTGCTTTTGCTTCACCGGCCAGTCTTGTACCTTGCAGGAGCGTGCAAGTGTGAGGGACCTAGACCCCTTGGCGCATAGGATATAGTCCGGCGGATGGCCTCTCTGCTGAGCCTCGGATGGGTTGCGATGTGTTGGATAGCCTCGGTGGGGCGTTCCCTAACAAGGTTCACGCCACCCTGGAGATCCGAGCATGCAGGCTAAACAGTAGCGCACCCCTGCAGGGAGTTTAATCTATTCGAATAGCCGTGTCCACGGTAACAGGACGCTTTATGTTGAAACTGGATCTTACCACTAGAAACTATTACTATTAAACTGTATGGTTCCGGGTTTTTTTTCCTAGCAGGGAGTCGAGGAAGGGAACTCGAAGGCATTATTATTATTAATCATTACAACTTACTATTATACAATGTTGCAGCAACTTTTGCTTCATTGTTACTTTATTGCTTTATATGAACTGTTGGTTGTTTCTCTTCTCATGCTGCAAGACAACGTCGGAAGATGCTAGTCTTCGATAGGCCTAGCTTCTTACCCTTATTCTGATTTCTATCTTGCAGTCCACTATATATACAGCATCCCTTTTCCGTTGATACAAATGCATAATGCTTAGTAGCGGACGTAAGACTCGCGGGTATACTAGATACTCACATTTGCTTCATTTCCCCCTTTATGTTTTGCCTGATCGGCCGCCGCAGTCGACGTTGGAGCCCAGGAGCAGGAGTACCCCGGAGGCGGATACTACTACGTCGAGACCCCCGCTGACCTGGACCAGGAGTAGTTTCGGAGGCTCCCAGGCAGGAGGCCTTGCCTTTTCGATCTGTATCTCTGATGTTATTTGTGCTAGCCTTCTTAAGGCAAAACTTGACTAACTATGTCTGTACTCAGATATTATGGCTTGTATAACTTATGTATTCGGGTCCGCGTGACCCCCTTTATTGTAACATATTGGTTTATCCTTTTGTGTTTAGTGTTGTGCTGTGATATTCTCACCGTGGCACCCTAATCTCAGTCGTGTACCCTGCGTGTATGATTACTGTACACGGATTGATTTTGGGGGCGTCACAAGTTGGTATCAGAGCCGACTGCCTGTAGGAAGCCACCCCACCACTACCTGGTTGAAGTTGAGTCTAGACTTTGAAACAATATTTTGCTAACTTAATATTTGGCTTACGGGCTCACATCGATGTCACTACGTGTGATATCTATGGTATTAGGATCCTTTTCTCCTTACCTATGCTCTGGGAATCTGCTCTCTTATCCTTGCTGGTAAGTTTTACAAACTCTGACATTAGGATCACGTTCTCTTGATTCCATCCGGCGTTTTTGTGTTTCCCCGTTGATTGAGTCGTGTTGCAGGAGTTCTACCCCAGGTCCCGGACCGCGGATCCCATTCTCATTCTAGGCAGGTCGCGCGTCCTCTGGCATTAACTCCTGTGGCCAACAGTTTTCTTGCGGCGTGATTGACATAGTGGAATCTATGTCGCGTCGTGTAATCCTTACCGCGGTCTGCACGCCGCCTAGTGTGTCCTTTTTCATTAATTTCTACGATGTTACGCTGCCCGATTTTCGATTGATTCTATGTGTGGATGTGTATGTCTTATATGACTACTCCTATATATATCCGCGCCTCCTCTTTGTTGTCGCTTTACCTCTTACTCATTTCCGGCATCTCGTTAAAATGTTCATCGCTGAAATACCCTTGTTAAATTCTAGCAGGATGGCTGGTCGTGGTGGTCGTGGTCGTGGTCGTGGTGCCAACAATCCACCTCCGCCGCCGGACTACATGGCCACGATGATGCAGCAGTTTCAGATGAACCAAGTGTTTATGCAAGGAGTCATAGATCAGCTCCAGAACCAGAATCAGAACCAAAACCAGCACCAGAACCAACCGCCTGTGTTTACTCTGCGGGATTTCATGCGTCTCAATCCCCCTCTCTTCCACCAACCTGAACAGCCGCTGGATGCTGATGATTGGCTTCGTGACATCACTCGTCAGCTGGAGTTCGCTAATGTGAGCGCTGCTGATTATGTCAACTTCGCGTCCTATTTCCTGCGTGGTCCTGCTGCTCAGTGGTGGGACACTTACAAGGGCTCGCTAGCTGAAGGGACTGTCGTCACCTGGAATGACTTCAAGACTGCCTTCCGTGCTCGTTATGTCCCCCAGGCGATTATGAACCGTATGAAGGCCGAGTTCCGCAACCTTGTTCTGGGCAACAAAACTGTCGAGGCATACCAGAGAGAATTCCTCCGCCTCTCCCGCTATGCTGCAAGTGACCTTCCGAATGATGCAAGTAGGCAAGAGAAGTTTCGTGATGGGCTCAACCCAGATCTCCAGCTTGCACTGGCTTTGCACGTCTTCCCCGACTTCGCCACCATGGTGAACCAAACTATCACTCTCGAGACCGCTCACCTTAAGTTCGGTGGTTCGCCGAAGCGCCCCCGTGATGCTGGCTCATCTTCAGGCACATCATAGAAGCAGCGCGTTTGGCTTCCACACAGTGTGTATCGTCCACCTGCCCCGGAACCAAGGTCGTCGTATGTTGCACCTCGTCTACCTCCGCCCCCGCCGAGACAGCCGAAGACTGATACTGCACCTCTCCGTCCTCAAGATGGCCTGTGTTTCAAGTGTCGTCAGCCAGGCCATATTTCCAGAGACTGCCCTCAGCGACAGAATCAACTGGTAGTTCACCCTGCTGGCCGCGGAAATGGTCGTGGCAACAATGGGACCCTCAACTATAATACTGGGTCAAATCCTCATGCTCGTGGTCATGCTTACAACATTGATGTTGAAGCAGCTCAGGCACAGCCCGCTACAGTGATGGGTACTCTCCTCGTTAACTCAATACCTGCTACTGTTTTATTTGATACAGGAGCATCGCATTCATTTATGTCTGGAGCATTGTCATCTAAGCATAGCATATATCACAAAAAGATGCGTACTCCCTTGGCCGTAAAAACACCCGGCGGCATGTGTCACGTTGACATGCTGGCACCTAACATCACCGTCGAGATCGAAAGGATTGAGTTCCTTGTCTCCCCACATATTCTGAAAACCTCCACCTTCTACCTTATCCTTGGCATGGATTGGCTGAAAACCCACGATGCCGCACTTTATTGTGGCACCAAGGTCATCCAACTTTTTCATCCTTCTGGCGCGATTTTGAGTCATACTGCCATTGTGTCGATGAATGCCGAAGCTCGTATATATGCTCTGAATGCCTTGAATGTCGCACCTCTCGAAGGGATTGAGAAAGTCCCAATCGTTTGTGATTTTACCGACGTATTCCCAGAAGAACTGCCGGGGATACCCCCGATTAGGGAAGTTGAATTCGTCATCGACTTGAAGCCTGGCACCGTCCCTATTGCCAAGCGCCCATATAAGATGCCACCTCACCACCTCCTTGAATTGAAGAAGGAGATCGACACGGCCCTCGAGAAAGGCTTCATCCGTCCAAGTTCCTCTGCTTGGGGAGCACCTTCGCTCTTTGTCAAGAAGAGTGATGGCATGAACCGTTTGGTCCAAGATTACCGACCTATCAACCAAGCCACGATACAGAACAAGTACCCCCTCCCTCAGATCAATGATCTTTATGATCAACTTGTTGGATCCACGGTGTTTTCAAAACTCGACTTAAGGTTGGGTTACCATCAGATCCGGGTCCGTGATGAGGACATCCCGAAGACCGCATTCATTACTCGCTATGGTTCATACGAGCATACTGTCATGTCCTTTGGCTTGACGAATGCACCAGCCACCTTCTCCAGATTGATGAACTATATATTCATGGAATATCTCGACAAGTTTGTCATGGTTTATCTGGATGATATATTGATTTACTCCAAGACCGATGCCGAACATGCTGAACATCTTCGTCTTATACTGGAAAAGCTTCGAGAACACAAACTCTATGCTAAGTATTCTAAGTGTGAGTTCTGGCTTCCTGAAGTAACCTACCTTGGTCATGTAATTTCCAAGGATGGCGTTGCCGTCAACCCCGAATGTATCGAGGCTATTCTTGATTGGACTCCGCCCAGGACTGTCAAGCAAGTCAGAAGTTTCCTCGGACTCGCCAGCTATTGCCGCCGTTTCGTCGAGAACTTCTCCAAGATTGCCAAGCCTCTGACTAATCTGCTTCACAAAGGCGTCAAGTTTGAGTGGACTGATAAATGTCAAGAAAGTTTTCAAGCTCTCAAGGACAAGCTCACTTCTCCCCCAGTGCTTGCTCCCCCTGATACCCAGAAGGACTTCGTGATTTATTGCGACGCGTCTCGTCAAGGATTAGGCTGTGTCCTAATGCAAGAGCGCAAAGTAATTGCTTATGGCTCTCATCAGTTGCGTTCTCACGAAGAAAACTATCCAACTCATGATCTCGAATTGGCAGCGGTAATTTATGCATTGAAGCTGTGGCGACATTACCTCGTCGGTAATCGTTGTGAGATCTTCACCGACCACCAAAGCCTGAAGTACCTGTTTACTCAGCCCGACCTGAATCTCCGTCAGCAGAGATGGCTCGAGACAATAGCCGACTACAACATGGGAATTTCTTACAGCCCTGGCAAAGCTAATGTGGTGGCCGATGCCTTAAGCCGCAAAGCCTACTGTTCTGAACTTGAAGTCCAGATAGAGAATCCACTTCTGTATGAAGAGCTCCGCAAGTTGAACCTTGAAATTGTTCCGCAGGGACATGTGAATAACCTTGTTGTTGAGCCGGACCTCGACAGCACCATCAAGTGGATACAAACATGTGACTCTGATGTCGAGAAGATCAAGAAGTATATCGCTAGAGGAAAACCATCATGCTTCACTGTTGCTGATGATGGTACGTTGTATTTCAAGAATCGTTTAGTGGTCCCTAGGAGTAAGCCCAATCTAAACTTGACCCCGCACGTCATGAAAGAAGCTCATGATACTCCTTTGTCGATTCACCCTGGTAGTACCAAGATGTACCAAGACCTTCGTCAGCGGTACTGGTGTTCTAACATGAAGCAAGACATCGCTCGATATGTTGACGAGTGTGACGTTTGCCGTCGCGTCAAAGAAGAACATCAGAGACCTGCTGGAACTCTGCAACCACTCTCCATTCCTGAATGGAAATGGGACAAGATTGAAATGGACTTCGTCACCGGTTTTCCGCGATCACAGAAGGGTCATGGTGCGATCTTTGTCGTCATCGACCGATTCTCCAAGGTTGCTCATTTTATGCCTGTCAAGGAGACGATCTCTGCTAGTCAGTTGGCAGACTTGTATGTTTCCAGAATCGTGTCGCTCCACGGTATTCCGTTGGAGATCAGTTCCGACCGAGGTAGCATTTTCACCTCTATGTTCTGGGATAGTTTCCAAGAAGCTATGGGCACTCACCTAAATTTCAACACCGCTTATCACCCCCAGTCGCAAGGACAAGTCGAACGAGTCAACCAAGTGCTTGAAGATATGCTCCGAGCTTGTGTCATCTCATTCGATAAGAAATGGGAGGAATCTCTTCCATTTGCTGAATTCTCGTACAACAATAGCTATCAGGCTAGTTTGAAGATGGCACCCTTTGAAGTTCTCTATGGACGTAAGTGTCGAACCCCTCTGAATTGGTCAAAAACTGGAGAACGAACTCTCATTGGTCCGGACATCATACAACATGCAGAAGATCAGGTTCGCGTTATCCTTGAACACCTGAAAGCTGCTCAGTCCCGTCAGAAAAGCAACTATGATCGCAAGCACAAGGAAATGGTCTATCAACCTGGCGAATACACGTACCTTCGTGTCACTCCGATGAGAGGCACTCACCGCTTCGGGATCAAAGGCAAGTTAGCTCCTCGCTACATTGGCCCGTTCCGTATTCTTTCCCGGAGTGGACCAGTGGCATACCGATTGGAATTGCCGCCGAACCTCTCTCAAGTCCACGACGTATTCCACGTGTCGCAACTCCGACGCTGCTTCAAAGACCCTATTCGCGAAGTGGAACATGATCTGATTGAGCTGCAATAGGACTTGACTTATCAAGAACATCTGAGCCGCATTCTCGATCAATCTGAACGCAAAACCCGCAACAAGACAACCAAGTTCCTCAAAGTTCAGTGGTCGAATCATTCTGAAGATGAAGCCACTTGGGAACGCGAAGATCGTCTTCGTGAGGAATACCCCGATCTTTTCCCCTCTACCGCCTAAATTCTCGGGACGATAATTCTTGTAGTGGGGGAGATTTGTAACACCCTCACTGTCAGTGAACAGTAATCAGGGTTACTGTTCATCTCTACTGTTCAAAACTTTTGTTTGATCAACTGGTTCAGTTCAAATTCAAATTCTCCTTTGATATTGTTGCAAGCAAATATGAACCATGGACCTTGATCATCATTGGCCAACTAAAGTCCAAGCCATTTGAAATAAAATTCAAACAAACCCTAAAATGCCTTTTGAAGAATATTAAAAATAAGTGGAAATAAAACTTTGTTCAAAAATTGTGCAAGCAATTTTGTAAAATGCCTAAAAATCAGTGGATCACATCCATATGGTTTTGGGGATTTATTAAGCAATAAAATAAATCCAACAATTCAAACAGTAGCCAAACCAGTGGGATTTAATCCCTTTTAAATAAAACAAAAATACAATTGATTTTATTTGGGCACAAAACTTTTTGTGGCACTCTGGTCATGTGCAATATCAATTATGGATCAAGTTCCATATTTTACAAAATTGTAAAAAGCAACTAAAAATAAATACCAAAAAGAAAAGAATAGAAACCGAAAAGAAATAAAAGAAAACCTAACCGAACCTAATCTACACCCGGGGCGTAGCCCATTTCCCTTCCCCCCTGGGCCCCAAGCCCACCTAGCCCAGAACCCCCTTCCTCTTCCTCCTGTTCACGGGAGGGCGCCGTGGCAAGCATCCCTGCTGCCACCGGCGAGCCCCCCCCCCCCCCCCCGTGGCACGAATCCGCCGGCCTACAAGTGCGCCGAGACCCTCCCCTGCGAACCCTAACCCTAGAACCCCCGGCGCCATTCCATTTCCCCCACCCCCGCGCTCGATTCCGTCGTCTCCCTCGCGCTGCCCGAGCCGCCATGGATGCGCCGGCGTGAGCTCACGCGGCCACCGACCACCTCCAGCCCGGCCGTCTTGCCCAGGAGCTCCGCCGTAGACTTCCTCGTCTCCCTGCGCCGTCAATTGGGACTGGGACGCTGCCAGCTCGCCGCCCGGGTCGTCTTCTCTGGTCACGGCCGCCGGCAAGCTCCGACAAATTCCGCCGCACCGAGTCGCCCCCGAGCCCGCTGCCATCCTCAACATACTCCCCGTGAGATTGCGCTACTTTTCCCCCTCTCCCCGTTCCTTTTGACGCATGGGAGCTTCGTCCCCGTCGGCCCGGTGCTCCGGCCGCCGCCGCGGGTTTGGTTCTGGCGAGCACAGCCGCCCCAGCCCGCGATACTTCCCCCAGTAGATGTGCGGAGCTCGCCCCGTTCCATTCCCCCCCCCCATCCACGCCCCTGTGCCCGCTCCGGCGACCGCCCGCCGTGGCCCTTCCCCTCTGCCTCATGCCGGCGTTCATGGTGGTTAACCACCAGCGCTGGGCTAATCCCAGTGGGGTGTGCCACTGACCTCTGGGACCCACCCAGAGGGATTAGCCCCTAACCCCTGCTAATTAAAAAAAACTGAGATAAAAGCCCCCCTAAGACTTACAAGTGGGCCCTGGCCAATTAGAAATAAAATTAACAAATATTTAGCACTGTTACGCTTACACATGGGTCCCAATGTCAGTTTAATAATTGAAATGATTTTTGCTTTAAATAAGAGTATGACATGTGGGCCCTTTGGAATATTAGATATAAATAAAACATTTTTATTAAGTACTGTGTATGACATGTGGGACCCACTGGTCAGTAGGCCCCACATGTCAGTTGACTGGTCCACCCTCTCTGTTGTGGATAATGTTTGGAATTTAATAATAAAATAATTCAGAAATTGATTTAAACATTGAATTTAAATATCTTTTAAACCGTAAGTCAGATTCAAAAACTTTATACATGAAAGTTGATCAGAAAAATATAACGAATACGAATACGCTATCCGTATGTCTACCCCACCCCCCTAACACACCGATCATCGACATTCCCCCCTCCGGGCTGTCTGTCGATAATTCCCGGTGCCGGTAAAAACCTGCCGGATGAATTTATTCCGAACACGAAAGTTGTCCGGAATGGTTCAACTAACACGGATACACCCCCGTTATCTTTGTTGGATGTCCACGACACCTCCGGCATGAACCCTTCCCCCTCCGTACACCCTGTCCGGTAATCACCCGGAGCCGGTAGTTCATCCCCGGATGGATTCCCGCTCCGTGCAACGTGCATTGCACTGCGTTAGAACGCCGTTAATGTTTCATTTGTCATGTCATGCATATGTTTGTATATTATTGTTGTGTATTTACTGTTTCCTCCCCCCCCCCTTAATCTCCGGTAGACCCCGAGACATCCGTTGACTACACCGCCGCTGGGTACGACTACTTCGTCGACGACCCTACCCCTACCGTCGAGCTTCCAGGCAAGCAGAGCCATTCTCTTCCCCAGATATCGCCTACCTTTTCCGTACTTTCTTGCACTAGGCATTGTTACTGCTGCTGCTACGATTACAATCCTATTCAATTGCATAGCCTGTTTTTTTCGCCCTTGATGTACCTCCTTTATCCTATGCTGCCTATTATAATTATGCATTATTCAGTAGTGATCCCTGCGCATTGTTAGCTAGGATTAGATAGCGGGCCGCGACCACTTAGGGGAGTGAACGCGGATACAATATATACAACTGCACAGGTACGGTACAATGCAGACACCGCCTAAGGCCCCCTAGCTCGGCTCTGCCGAGCCACCTTCAAGTGTGAGCCATCAAGGAGTAATCCTTGTACTCCGCTCGTTGATGACTCTGTATAGCCGCTCTAGGTACCTGAGCCCCGGTTGTCCTTAAGGTAAGGAGTCGGGTGACCCAACGGTGCCCGAGAGCGGTATTGCGTCGGGAACGACAGGGAGGGTACAACCGACGTTACTGGCGTGCTTGGCCCCTGCTCGTATCTCGCGAGAGTTACCAAACCACGAAAAAGTCGAGCTCTACCAAGAGCACACACGAGACGAGGTAAGGAGACGGTTCACCTTGTCGGTAACCGCGCGCTTTGACGGGACGACAGGTCAGGCCCCGACGTTACCGGTGGGCCTTGTTGCTGTTCGTTGTCCGTTGTGTTGTTAGTCAGACAGCGATAACGGTTGTCTGCGAGATAATATTAAAATGCTAAATGGTTCGGCGGATGACTTGAGAGACACGTTGGTCTGTACGCACTACCTTCACGTGGGATAAGGAGTTATGGGCTCCCCTGCGTCGTAGTTTGTCTGAAAGCTCTTCAGACGTCAGCAGTACCACGGGCTGATAGCCAGGAAGCGGTCTTGTCTTTTTGCTGCAGCAGGTGTGTTTGGATTTGCTTTTGCTTCACCGGCCAGTCTCGTACCGTGCAGGAGCGTGCAAGGGTGAGGGACCTAGACCCCTTGGCGCATAGGATATAGTCCGGCGGATGGCCTCTCTGCTGAGCCTAGGATGGGTTGCGATGTGTCGGATAGCCTCGGTGGGGCGTTCCCTAACAAGGTTCACGCCACCCTGGAGATCCGAGCATGCAGGCTGAACAGTAGCGCACCCCTGCAGGGAGTTTAATCTATTCGAATAGCCGTGTCCACGGTAACAGGACGCTTTATGCTGAAGCTGGATCTTACCACTAGAAACTATTACTATTAAACTGTATGGTTCCGAGTTTTTTTTCCTCGCAGGGAGTCGAGGAAGGGAACTCGGAGGCATTGTTATTATTAATCATTACAACTTACTATTATACAATGTTGCAGCAACTTCTGCTTCATTGTTACAATGTTGTTTCTCTTCTCATGCTGCAAGACAACGTCGGAAGATGCTAGTCTTCGATAGGCCTAGCTTCTTACCCTTATTCTGATTTCTATCTTGCAGTCCACTATATATACAGCCTCCCTTTTCCGTTGATACAAATGCATAATGCTTAGTAGCGGACGTAAGACTCGCGGGTATACTAGATACTCACCTTTGCTTCATTTCCCCCTTTATGTTTTGCCTGATCGGCCGCTGCAGTCGACGTTGGAGCCCAGGAGCAGGAGTACCCCGGAGGCGGATACTACTATGTCGAGACCCCCGCTGACCAGGACCAGGAGTAGTTTCGGAGGCTCCCAGGCAGGAGGCCTTGCCTTTTCGATCTGTATCTCTGATGTTATTTGTGCTAGCCTTCTTAAGGCAAAACTTGACTAACTATGTCTGTACTCAGATATTATGGCTTGTATAACTTATGTATTCGGGTCCGCGTGACCCCCTTTATTGTAACATATTGGTTTATCCTTTTGTGTTTAGTGTTGTGTTGTGATATTCTCACCGTGGCACCCTAATCTCAGTCGTGTACCCTGCGTGTATGATTACTGTACACGGATTGATTTTGGGGGCGTCACATTAGTTCCCTTGCTGGCCCATCATGACCGGCTGAGGACCCGGTGTCCCATGTGTGATTAACCAGCAATCCAAACCTGGAGTCATACGGTAGAGAGCAGATCGAGAGCGCGGCCGGCTCCTGAGATGGATGTCGACTCACCGGGGGCCACCCGGATTTGTTCGTTGTTAGTTAGAGGGACCTGTCGTTTCGGATCTCTTGGAACTAAATCATAAAATGGTTGCCTGTGATGGGTAGCAACTGAGAGAGATGGACGTGCGTGCGGAGCCTCGTAATGGGCAGTTGGTACACCCCTGCAGGGTTAAATCTTTTCGAGAAGCCGTGTCCACGGTTATGGACGATTTGAGACCTACTCCTTGTTCATAGACAACAACAACTGATGATAATTTTAATATAACTTGATCAACGTGTGTGTGTGCCTTGACTGCTTCTTCTTCGTCGGGATGCGAAGAGGAGGAAAAGGATAGGATAGGTGTTATGATTGCATAAGTAGTTGATAGTAAGACTTGTTGGAGGCGATTCCTCATCGAATGCTTGGCTTCTTATCTTACTCTCTAGATCGTTAGCCACTTCATAAATGCTAGTGCGGCAGCAACCTCACCACTTACCCCTTCCTTACCGTAAACTACTAGTTGTCCTAGAATGACGAGTGATGAAGTCCTTGCTGGGTCAGATGACCACTACAGTTGGATGTTGAGTACCTCTGTACTCATGATACTACCCCCAAACTCTTTTCAGGGTTCTTGATCGACAACAGGTACGGTGATCGACGTTTAACGTGGAGACTCGACGACGACTAGTTAGGCGGATCCCGGCGGAGGGCCTGGACCCGTGTGGTTATGGGAATCGATGTTTTTCTCTTTGCCATTAGGCATTTGCTTGTAGTCTGTACTCAGACATATATCTTCCGTTGTTGTATTGTATTTGAGGCAGTTGTATGCCGATTGTATGAGATGTTGTACCTGTATCTGTAATGTTGTGATATCATGTTGGAAATCCGGGGCATATGGCTACGTCATATGTCGCGGTGGGACCGATATGTGCTTCGTCCCCGGATCTGGATGGAAACATCAAGATCTGGAACAGTACCGCATGTCGGGCCTTACACTCGCCGTCTCCAGGGTCGTCTTTTTTCCTCTCCGGTTGCTCGAGTTCGACCACGACACCCCCGAGGTGAGCCTCGTGGTGCCCTTCTTCCTCCCGTAGCGCGTAGCATAGTTTCTCGCGCGGTAGCTCGTCTGTTTCTTCTGTGCGTCGTTGTCGCCGACGAGCCACCGTGGCCGCCTTGTCTATGGCGTGCCCGGGGTGCGCTCGTGCATGCCTAGGCGTGCTCTGGCCACACATATGGACTCAAAGGAGTCCCTTTGCGCAAAATTTGGCCGTAGCCACGCCCGTGTCTGAATTTGCGTGTTGGACAGTGGCGCCGCCGTGTTTTACGTTGAGCCTCGTGTCGCCGTCGTGAAGCGTAGGGCCAAGCTCGAGGTGCAGATGTGAAGAGGGATGTCCCAGCTACGTGTAGAGCACCGTGGCCTGGGCGCCGTCAAGCTGTACACCCCGCTATGCTCGCCGGAGTTTGCCTCCCTGTTCGGGCTCTGAACGAGTTGCAGAGGCGTCGCCGCCGTGTTGTTCCCGTGTAGATGCCGGCGAGGTGGAGAGAAGTTTGTGGCCGTGGTGTGCATTCCTGTGTAGGGCTGAGTACCCTCTCGAGTTCCCCCATGGTGGAGTGGCCGGAGTGTGAGCCGGTGATCGCCGGGACCTCGCTGCAGTGGTGCCTGTCGGGTGCGTTTTCAGTTCAGTTAACCGAGAGGGGTTAACTTAACTCGTCAGCTACACGTTTCGTTTCAGATCACGATTCGTAGTGCAGTGGCGAGGGTTGTGGAGATAAGCGGCGCGTCTCGAGTTCGAATCCCAGCAGCGCCCTTTTTTTCATTTTTCTCCAAAGGCTGACACCTGGGTCCCGCATGTCAGCAACCCAGGCTGCCCAGAGCCGATTGGACTGAGCCCAGTGCGGCCAGAGAAAGTAAGATGGGCCGGATTCGCACGAGACCAGCCCAGAGAGGTTGAGTCCTTGTCTTTTTCCTTTTTCTTTTGTTTTTATTTTCTGTTTAAATTCCAAATTTGATTTGAATTCAAATTCAAATCTGAATCTGGAATTTTGAACTTGCCACCCCAAACATATCATGCCATATATGATCTTGGGGTAGCTTGAGCCACTGATCACAGTGGTGATGTTCATTTTGCAGTTTGCCCCCTCTAATTTTGGAGTAGTGGCAACTTTGCAAAGAAGGCCCTCAATTCTTTTGGATTTGCACGGTGTTTTGCAAATTCAAAGTGTGCCATGCCTTATATGGTTTTGAGGTAGAGAAATGCAAGGGTTAAGGTGGTGATGTCCATCTGATGTTTTGTGCAACTCAATGGACATGGTGTGATCACCTAACCATGTCCAACCTTGCCTTTCTTTCTTTTTTTTCTTTCAACTTCAGTGCTTGTTGAACCTGATCATCTTTTCATTCCAAGTCTCTTTTCATGTCATCTTCAAGTCTTTGCATCATCAAACCAGCCCCTATACATATTGTCATATGAAATGTGGCTAGGTTCCTTCCTTTGTTGCACCTTTTCCGATGTCAAGTTCATCGACATCTCTTCGTCTCCGGAATCGATGTTTACTTTCACGTTGTAATTATTTCTGTTAATTGCATTGTTGATCATGTCATGTTGCCATGTTACTTACACCAACAATAAGGCTAAGACCAAAGCCATTTTTACGTAAATAAATTGCATATGAAGTTGTTGACGTGTCGTCACCACCTTCATTTAAATCTGACTAGATAGGGTCACATCATGTCAATTAAACTTGATCATACCATCTTTGCATGTGCATTGTACCCGTTGCTTACTTGTGTGCCTTTCCTTTCCGGTACTTTACGTTAGCACCTGAGACTGCCGAGGAGACTTTGGAGATTTCCGATACCGAGCCCGAGGACCCTACTGCGTCTGCTTCGACGACCGATTACCCAGGCAAGGGGAAGATTTATACCATTACTTGATACCTTTCTGCCTACCCGCCTAGCTTTACTCTAGAACGTTTGTTGATCCTATCCACTTGCTCATGCCACCTCCAAAAACCAAACAGCCATGACCCCCACATCCCAGCAAAACATTGTATTGCTAAGTTACCGCTGCTCAGCCATTGCTTAGTATGAGTAGGAAAACTTGCTGCTTACCCTATGCTATGGTTTGGGATATCATGCTATTTAAAGAAGTTGGTTGATATTTATTATTATTATGATGTTAACTTATACTTGACGAAAGATGGGAGACCAGGCTGTTCCCGCCAGGTGTTTTGTTCCATTTGAGTCACCTAGGTCCCGAGTTCCGGGTATTGTGTTTCTTGACGAGCGTGCCTAATCGTGTGTGGGATTCTATGGGGTCCCCTTGTCTTACCTACCTAGCTTCATACAATTCTAGTGGTGGCCCGAGCTGATTTACTATTTGCAATGTGTGTGTGCTGGTGGTACCCCAGTTGTTACAAACCACCTTGGGCCAGGAGGACTTGTGCCTTGGCTGGCCCACCTTGACCGGCGAGGGCCCGGTCCTCATGTGAGGTTTAACCGGTAACCCAAACCCTGTTGATACGGAAGAGGCCGATCTGAGAGCGTGGCCGGCTTTTGGATTGGATGTCGACTCCCCGGGGGCCACCCAAAATTGTGTGTTGTTAGTTAGAGGGACTCTGACGTTCCGGAGTTTCAGGTGCTTACCTAGCCAAGTGGAAACCGGGCGTACATGCGAAGCCTATGATGGGCAGTTGGTACACCCCTGCAGGGTTAAATCTTTTCGAAAAGTCGTGTCCGCGGTTATGGACGACTTGAGACCTACTCCTTGTTGATAGAATAACATCAATTTGAATCATAATTAAAACTTGCCTACCGTGTGAGTGCCTTGGTTGCTTTTCTTCGTCCAGGGGGACCGAGAGAAGATCCAGGTTGTGTTATGTTTGACGTAAGTAGGTGGTTAGCAGACTTATGACGCGATGTCACGTGCATTCTTGGATCTTACCCCTACTCTGATAGAACGAGTAGCCACCATATATGCTAGCGCGGCTGCAACCTTTACCTTTACTTTGTCTTACCGTAGGAAGTCAGTTATCCTGTAATGATATAATCTCACCCCTGTTTTCCTTTTGTGTTTTTACTGTTTTGCCTGATCGGCCGCTGCAGTGGATTACTACCTCGACCTGAGCACTGGACGATACTTCGTGGAGGTGCCCCCAGAGGACGACGATGAGGACGACCTCGTTCAGTAGATCCTATAGTTGGGCTTCGACGATCCGTGGGTGGACTCTTTATGTGCAGCCCTCTCTAGGGCAATTTGGATTTTGACCGTACTCGGTCGTGTTTGTCTTTCGCTTGTTGCATGATATTCTGTTGGGTCCACGGACCTCTGAGATGTTGTAATAAATTCCAGTGGCGATGTATGCCCTGGACTCTATATATTTATGACTTAGTATTAAGTTCATTGTTCGTATACCTGTTGTCGAGAATCCGGCAGCGACACGAGTGCGAGTGTCGTGAGTCGGTGGCTCTTTATGCGCTACTAACTTGAGCGAGACGCGAAAGCGACTAACTCGAGTTAGCACCGCATCGGAGGCCTTACATTTTTTTTTAGAAATGGTAGCGAGCCTCACCCCAGCCTCTGCATCAAAAAGATGCATACGGCCGTTTGTATTTTTATTAAATAGGAGCGTCACAGTACGACTTATTACAAGAAATCATATCACTGATCACAGTGTAAAAATGTAAATAAGCCAAATGAAGATGAGCAGTATATCCATCAATTCTTCTAGCATGACGCCACCCATTCCGGAAGAAGATAGCCCGAACGACCGCCGAGAGCCTTACATGAGGCCACAACATAATAAACCCGTAATATGAAAACTATGGAGTACGGTAACCTTTTGGAGTAAAAAAAACTTAGGAGCGAAGAATGGGACGGCAAAGCACGTGTTATAGCCTTTAATATAGGTAGACTTGACCAGAGGTTTTGGGGTCACTGAGCTTTCAGTAATGTCCTTCCAGTGTCATAGTCTGTGGGATGCTGATGTGCATTTTCCAGCAACATGCACCTGTGGCCTCCGTTGGATCTTGTTTGCCATCTACTCCCACCTGTTTGCATTGAGTGGAGGCCTTTTTGACGTCGGCAGAGACGTCTTCAGATTTTAGCTCCAAAGGAGACCAACAACAGCCTCCGCTTTTTTGCGACGACTCTACAGATTACAACAGGTGCAGCTTTTAGGGGATGTGGTTCAAAGGCCCATCTACTGTGTTTGGATGCTGGAGCGTGGAGTGGAGAATGACACCATTCTGTTTTAAAGCAGGCATCATCCGGTACATGTGTAGATAACCAAAACTTTTGAACCAGCATCTTGTAGCACCGGTGGCTAGATGAAGCAGCAGGGTTGTCTGGCTTAATAGCTAAGGACTGTACTAAACTCTGGAACAAGTGTTTTTAATAGGCAATCCAAAGGACCATTGTTACCTCCACCGATTGGATTTACTTTTTTTAGTATGCCTACGCGTACTAAAGTTTTATTGAAGGCATAAAGAAATAACAAGATAACCATTCTTCTTGCGAACAACAAGCGTAGTACACATTTTACACCGGAAATCATCGCACACATTACAACCATGACACAAGGAGCTTATCGTAGAACGAAAGATAAAATTGTGTCTCAACCAACACCGGTACCGGACGCCTCCGAAGAAAACACTTCAACTAGACTACCTTAGTCAACGCACCATCCATCCAAACGAGTACATGGCGGGACTTGGTTAGTCTTGAGAAAGGCATCATCTTGGACGCACCAATGATAGTATACATAGCGCCCTGAAGATCAACCGGAAAGAGCATCAACTAGTAATCTGTGTATACATACACGATGTTCCCAACAAAGGAACAACGTCAAGAACGCCGCTATCGTTGATTCGGAACCGAAGGTAGGCTTTCACCGGAGACATGACCAGACGCAAATGCGTAGGGAGAAGAGGCGACAACCTCGGCAACACCTCTAAGGAGGAAAACGACACCCACAGGCACGTCGCCACCGGCACCGACCGAAGACGGGCAGAACTTTCATTTGTAGCATCGCACACCGACAATCCCGGCCTCCCGGAATGGGGTAACACTGTCCAGGTTGGATCACATCATCGTCGGCGTAGCACATCATCATCATAGTCGTCACGTCGCGGTCCAACAACGACCGAACGACATGACACCATCCATCTTCCACCTCCAGCACGACCAAAACCCGCAACCCCGATCCATCTCCACTAGCAGCACGTCATGGACCGGCCACACACCACCATTGTCGCACCAACTCCAAGTGGACAGCCGCACAACCGAGGCCCCATGGACCAAATCAGGCCCGGAATGGGCCAAATATGGCTC
Source organism: Bromus sterilis (assembly GCA_950022295.1). Lineage (NCBI taxonomy): Eukaryota > Viridiplantae > Streptophyta > Magnoliopsida > Poales > Poaceae > Bromus > Bromus sterilis. The sequence goes on from OX465600.1 coordinate 218,477,606, forward strand.
ATGTCGTCGCCTAGCCAAGCCTAGGGGCCAGTTCTTTTCACTCTGTGATTCTCCAGAATCTGATTCTAGAAAACTGCCCACGGAATCGTCTGCCCACAGAATCAGCTGCCCAGTTCTTTTCAGTGATTCTAGCCTTTGATTGTTGTACGAATTGTTTGTTGAAATGTCTATAATGCCCCTTGATTTTTATGTATACAACATTTGTTTACTAAGCATCTACAACACTACAAAATTCACACTAAATGATTTTGTAGTATCATACAACTTGTATATCACATATTTTATAAACATGGTAATAGAAGATCGGGGCCATCTGTAACATCGAGGCTGATGGAAGCCGGGGATGAGACGCGACCCTTCCGGCGGACAGTGGTGCGGACGGACGCGCCGGCGGACGGTGGGACGGAGGCGTCGAGGGATCCGTGGTAGACGGGCGGAGGCAGAGGGATTTGCGGCGAATGGTCGGGGCGGGGGGATCCGCGGTGGACGGGCTGGGCGGAGGGATCTCCGGCGGACAGGCCGGTCGGATGGATCTCCGGCGGATCGGGACGGGGCGGAGTCGCCGGCGAGTCGCCCGTACGCATCGGGTGCGAGGGGAGTGCGAGGAGGCGAACGGTAGGAGCGGCTGGGCTTCTTGCTCTGGCCCGAGTGGCATTTGGAATGTAATTCTTCGATCCAATAGGGGTAATCGATAAAACAAACAGTTTTCTTTTGTGGGAGAGTCTCAGAATCATGGGTTGGGCACGATTTTGGATTGCACTACTGATTCTGATGATTCTCAGATGATTCCTGGGATAGAAAACGAGTTCTTTTGCGATTATGATTCTCTGGGCAGCGATTCTTCAGAATCGCACCAAAAGAACTGGCCCTAGATCTAGTTCGCACCACCACCACCAGGAGGCCACCGCGGCTCGTCAGCGGGACCCGAACACTACTCGCACATCACCTAACCGTGCCTGTTTCGCCACCCGCTATGGCCGAGACGTGTCGCATCGCCTCCGACATCTCCCGCGCGATACCTCCCAGGCAGCACCACCACTTCGAAATCTCTGGCCGCACTTCTCGTCGTGCTCCGCCGCATCATTGCACCAGGGAAGTCCACACCCCCTCCCCCAGCGTGTGCCGTCCGCTTGATACTGCTCCCGCGCGCGAGGCCCTTCAAGGCGCGCCGGCCACGCTCGCCATCTTCGACGGCTGGGCACCGCCACCACCGCCGTCGCTGGCGGCAGCGACGACCAAGGAAGCTCGGGCAGGAGGGGCTTTCGGGGCTAGGGTTTGCGCCTCCAGAGCCGACCATGCCAACGGACTGGGAGGAGAAAGTGTGTAATGAATAATTGTAAAAGTTGACTGGGTTTACTAAACTTGATGTGGATGGAGCGATAGCAAGAAATAACAACATTGGTTTAGTTTGTATATCACCATCAAAGTGGCAGTTACCAGGAAGCCTCGGCAGTTACCAACGCTAGCATGCAGGATGCTCTAGCTTTGGCTTCTGATCTGGGTATTCAAAGATTGTTTGTCACATGTGATTGTCTTCCAGTGGTGAACGAGATTGAGAAGGGAGGACGAGGTCTAAATGGAGCCATTATCAAGGAGACCAATTAGAGTAGTTTCCGAGTTTGTTTCTTCTAATTGTGAGAGTAGAAACAACAATTCTGAGTCGCATAATTTAGCTAGATTTGCTTTGTCATTGCGAGTAGGTCGTTATGTTTGGCTCGGTGTGCCCCATGGTGCTGTAATGATCCTGTTGAATGCCGCAAACAATCAATAAAGCAGTATCCTCCCTCAAAAAATAAGATCACCAAAACTTTGAAACTCCTCGTGATAAGCAAGACAAATATTGCATTTGCAGCTATTGGGTTAAGATTTATAGCATCACCTAGACTCACTGACAAACAGGGTTCGGATTGACTCATCATATGTTCCAACGAACAAATAAGGTACAAAATCCGTCAAACAATAAGAGGTAGAATCCCTCAGGGCATGATTAAACCTCATTCAGTACAAAGAACAAACGAAGCGCCTCTGCAGCGAACAAATGATAAATGGAAATAAATTCCACTTTTGGTTTCCTTTTTCTCTAACTAACATGTTTCTGAAGCTGTTATATCTCACTAATTGATCCAAAATCCACCAGTCCAACACTTCTGCGGCATCTTTTGTAAGAATGCTTTTGGGTCATCTAATGCCCTTCAGACCGTTGTCAACTGAGTGTATCTTAAGACCTCTTGTTCGTCCAGGAGCGCCACCTGTGAGAGAGGACAAGTCCAGCCCTAGCCTGTTGAAAATTTCAAATATGCAGAAGTAAGGATCATATCATGATATCATCAGTTAACAAAATCTCAATACATAAAAAGAAGGGACAAGGTGACTTACAAGCTTGCACCTCCTTTTACTACTTCACCAGTTTCAGATTGCAAAAAAACTTCGGACTCTGTTGTGGACAGGATAGAATAACATACAGTTGCTTTTCCATCCTCAATGACTGAAACAACAGCAATATTTAACATCAAATTTTTTACACAATTAAGAATTAATAATACTATATTGGAAATAGGAAGTTTCATGTAACTTACAACAATCATCTGAATCTTTGTGGTCATCATCCAAAGAAAGCAACTTCTGCAGGTTACAATAATGATTTAATACAAAGAGAAGGGGGCATGACAGTGCCTTGCATTCAAATAATTCAGTCAAGGAAAGCTTATGTAACCAGTGAGATGTGTAACTACCTTCAAATTGTCATGGCATGCTTCAAGGTCATCATTTACCAAAATATGATCGAAAAGACCTGGTGAATTGGACTGGTCAAGCTCAGCACGAGCATTTCTCAGTCGTTTTTGGATTTGTTCCTCTGTTTCCGTGCCCCTGTATAACCAATTAACCAGAGTGTAAATGGAAGATGTTTTAGCTTTATAATATTGTCACTGAATTATCAATCATAGAAGCTTAGGCTATCAATGCATAATATAGTCTGCAAATATACCGTGCCCGAAGGCGCTTCTCTAGTTCCTCGAACGACGGAGGGCATACAAAGATGAATATTGCTTCAAGAGAAGAAGCCCTCACAGATCGAGCCCCTTGGACATCAATGTCGAGAATGCACCTCTTCAATGAAAAGCATTGGAAAGATGAATAACTCACCTTTCAGAAACTCATATAAAAATGCAAGTAATTTACCTTTCCCTTATCGGTAACAGATTCAACTGCTTCAATACTCGTGCCATAGAGATTTCCATGAACATGAGCAAATTCAAGGAATTCACCCTCACTTATATCTTGTTCCATCTTGCTTCTTCCAGTAAAATGGTAGTGAACACCATCTATTTCCTTCACCCTTGGAGATCTTGTAGTGTGGCTAACAGAAAACCCAAATTTCAATGGGTACTCTTTCATCAATTTTGCTATTAGTGTCCCTTTACCAACACCAGATGGCCCACTAATCACAACTGGCTTTTGGGCGACGCCAAGTACTCCCTTGCTCCAGGAAACAACTTCTGAACCCTTGATTTTCCGCTGTTGTTTAACGAATGGGGTATCTATCTGAAATGTGAAGAAAAAACAGAGTGAGCTCAGACAGGTCAATTAGTAAAAAACAAATATCGCCACACAAAAATATACAACACACACACACACACGCACGGACGCAGATACATTTAAGGAATAATAGTACTCCCTCCGTAAAGAAATATAAGAGCATTTAGATCACTACTTGCATATTATTACGGAGGGAGTGCATCATATTATTACGAAACAAACAACATTGCATGGTGAGATAGCAGGAAAAAAGACCGCTTCTTCAGTTTGAACTACGAGATTGTGAAAGAGACCAAAGGGTATCAAGTTTACATGGAACTCACAAGGCCCAACTTTAAAAAGTGAACAAATCTGTACTCTAATCTATAATACTATAATAGATCATCCCCACTATCTTATCTATCTCAACATGCAAGCATGCCACATCACCACACATTATGATTGGAATAAGGTCCACCTCAACATGCAACCATGCATGAGATAAGACCCACTACCACATGCAACCATGCATGCATGAAAAAATATTTTTCATTCTCTTACTATACTTATATTCATTTTTTACAAATATACACAATCAAATAGAGTAATTTGTATGTATTTTTAAATTTTTGGTTCATTTGTTATTAATCTAAAATTTTAAAATTCACGTAATTAAATTTTGTTGAAATATAAGACGACCAATTCTCGTGATCCCCACTAACTTATTTATCTTAACATACAAGCATGCCACATCATCACACAATTACGGATGGGATAAGGACCACCTCAACATACGACCATGTATGGAAAAATATTATTCATTCTCTTATTATATTTATATTCAAAAAAATCAATAACTAAACATAATCAAATATAATAATTTGTATGCTTTTTTAAATTTTTGGTTCGTTTGTTATTAATCTAAATATTTAAAATTTACATAATTAAATTTTGTAGAAATATAGAGCGATCAATTTCCGCAGCAAGGCGCGGGGTATCATCTAGTGTTTTTGTAAAGTGAAGAACACTTGACAAGCCAAGAAGGACAGCAATTCTTTGTCAAACAATTATTTTTACCTCAAGGAACCAGATGGAATCATTTAAGGAAACACCCTTCTCAACAACCAATATCTTCTCGTCATTTACAAGACTTGCTGAGTGCAATTTGGATGGAGGCTGTGCCCCAAGTACCGTTGGCTCAACCCTGCCACAAAACCAATAGTCGGAATGACCATCCACTAAGACCAAGAAAATTATAAACATGGCACGAACAAAAATGAGAAATACAATACCAAGTTTGAGTTAGTTTGTCCAGAATTTTAATGCCAAAGGTTGACTTTGAGTCATCATCTGTTCTGCCAATAACATACTGCAGAAAAAAGTGTTGTTACAATCCAGCTTTATAGTTTCGAGTGCTCCTTAATATGATAAACAGTTTAACACTACAGCTACATGGGAGAAGTTTATTTTGCTGAACATATGGAAACAGCTCAGCTCTCCTGATTGATCTCAAAATAAAAATGAAGGTACATCTTGCTTGCTGTTCCAATACCAGCACAACAAATTCTTGTGATATCTCTACCAGCACCCAACATGATGTCGACACAAAGATGCATAAACGATACCAGCTTTGTAGGCCCAATATTTGTTCATTCGTAAGCAACACAATAGAGGTGATGGATTCAACAACTATGAACAAGAAGTAGCATCAAACAAACACATCTAAAATCAAACTGAAAGCAGATGTATATAAGTTGACTATTTTCAAGGGACTCACTGTCTTATCGCCGATATCTATGGCATTCTGCTGGCAATCCTTGGACTCCAAGGTGATGCTTTCAACACGAAACTCAGGAGCCTCTTCACCCTGTTTATCACATCAAAATCAAAAATTGGACTCTGTTAGGAGCGTCAAGTAATATATATAATCTCCATCTAGTCTTTCTTGACACGGTAACAAACTACCACATCAAGAGAAGTGAGATAAAATAGCGAGCGCATAAATATCTATTGATTGATGATGAACTCACCATAAAATATGCCGTGGTCAGGAGCAGATCCTAGGAGCCTGACTTCCTATTCACAAAAGTGGGCATAAAGAAATGATCAGGAAAAATAAATACGGGTAAACATTAGGTTGGTGTACTAAGAGGAGAATAGGACCCAAAGTGGATGAATTCATGCCAGCATCCACTACCAAAAGAAAAAGCGAACCTTTTTTATCTGCTCACATTTCAGGGATCGTGCTTTCTTTCCACAAGAAGGACGACAGCCACCCTAAGCGCCGAGTGCTACACTAATCACGCGTCATTACCGTTCCAAGGCTAGATCCAAGAAAACCAGCCACTAATAGAGGGGGGTTGTCTACAAGAACCGGGCACCAACCGCCTCCACCGTCGCGACCATTCCAGGAGCAATCAAGGAAACCCTAAATCGAGGCGTACGTACAGGACCCCGAAACTAGGTGGAAACGGGCGGGACAAACAAACCTCGGTTCCCCCCGACGAGATAGATCCCGCGATCCTGGTAGCGCCCGGAGCTGGCGGCCGGAAGGGGTGAGGAAACCGAATGCTGCCGCGCCGGCGGCTGGTGCTGCGGACGGACTGGTGAGTTCCGAGGAAGGAGGTGAGGGGTGGAGGCGGCGGCGCTAGGATGGATGAGAGGGGGGAGGGAGGGATCAAATGGGGGCAGGAGCCCTCTGGCCTCTTGGGTTGGAATTTGGCAGGGAAGAAGCGACGACGAGGCTGCGGCGTTTTTGTAGGACTTTTTCTCCTCCTCTTTTAATTTGGTTTTATATCAATGGAACTGCATTATTTTGGTCGGATTCGGTGGATCTGGTCTTGCGCCTTGACCCGAACCCCCAAAGCATCCTCCTAGTTTGGACCTTTTCTACGGCAGCCTAACCTTTATTTTGCCCTTTCTGCACTCGTTAGACTTTTATTCAGACCTGAGAGAGGTCGATTCAATAACAGGCAAAGGTATTGCGGGTCCGTTATTTGAAGCATTGGACAACCGTATATTTTTACACCATTTTTTCTTATAAAAAATCATAGGGAGTGAACGTCACGTTTTTTGTCCTTTAACGTGACCTTCCTTCCATTACTAGATTTGCTGCATGAATCTTGAAGCATAGGCACAAGCCACGTCATCTTTCTAAATCGTTTGCACAAAGTTAAAAAGTGTGTGAACGCTTAGGTAAGCAAAGACACACATCTGCATTGGATTGGTTAGAAAGGCATGGTTATGTTTGGGAGATTTGGGTTTGAGATGAATCCCACGTCAATCACTTTTTTCCTTCCTTTTTCTAGAATGGCAAAATATACACACAAAATGTTTAAAATACATGATTGTTTTTGCAATACAAAATTTTACATGGCATTTTTTTATTACACAAAAACGGTTGTGGCAAAAAAAAACATTGCAACAATTATTTAGACACTAAAAATCATGGCATTTTTGTGTCCATCATTTTCTACAAATGTCATGTGTCTACGGTAAATATATTTTCACACAATATGATAAAATAACGTAATCATAGCAATTTTTTAATATTTATCCACGCTCTCGTCATGGCCGACGCGCCCCATCCCCCGTCCCATCCCGGCCAGCGTGGGAAACCAAAGGTGTAGCGCACCTCGGAAGAGCTGGCAACCCTAACAGTTGAGACGGCCAAGCGCAACGACTCGAGAAAGAAGGCCAAGACGGACGCCATGGTGACCGATGTGAAGAAGAAGGGCGAGGATATGGCAAAGGCCCCCGCGGCCCCCGCCCAACATCTCGTGGATGTCCTCAACACCATACTCATGATGACTCAACAGCCAAACTTTGTCGTTGTCATGTTGGCAGCCTCCACGCTGCTTGTCGTCCACTCGGTGTCCTCGCATGCTGCTCGGCCACCATGGTGCGCGCCTCGCTGTCTACATCGCCATCCACATATGGGCTACCAGGCAGCGGTCCACCGACGCCCCGCTTCCCAACTCGTCTCGCGACGTCTCACCTGAGATTGCCACCTCGATGCCATCCGTGGCCGTGGAGCAGTGTAACACCCTCAGTGTCACGCATCAATAAAACTTTTATTACTAATAAACCTCTGTGATTAGCAAGTCTCTAATCTACTACTAATATAAAAAGCACCAGAGGGGCTGGACCAATTGATCTCGTACGTCCAATGACACTAATCTAATGAACCAGATTGTCTCCATGTTGTACGGCACAACACTCTTTCCCCGCAAAACTTACTGATTCGTTAACCCTAGACTTATCCTCCGCTGCGCTCTCTCCCTCATACCGACGTGTCCTTTCCTCTGGATCGCGCCTTCTCCCTTCCCCGCCGCGCCGCAGCATCGCAGCCACGCCGCGCCCCTCACTTCGAGCGCCATCACACCATCAGGGGAAGCCGCGGGAGTGCCAGAAATTCGTGAGCCTCCATGGGTGCCATGTCGATTCCAACGATGCGGCATCCACCACATCCGGTGAGGCCAGGGGACACCGCCGCCGCTGCTTCTCAGCGCGCTTGTGTTGACAATCACCCATACCCTCCCCGCTCCGTCTGTCTGGGCCGCCCCGCTTGCCGGCTTGGCCCACACCTGTTGCGCCTCCACGCCCTTTCCCTCGCCCTGTAGGTTCATGGTCACAGACCTTCGTCGTTGCTCCCCAGCCATGCCTCACATGTCGCGTCTTCGTTGTGCGGACATCCTCCATAGATGACACCTCCCCACCAACGGCCTCCTTCCCCTTCTCACCAGATCCGGAAGAAGCAGAGGACACAATCATATACGGAGTAGGTGACAGACATAATGGGTTGAGCAGCACGATAGATCATAATCCCCAAGGATTTCTACGACCAATTTAGGTGGTTGCTCCATAGATCCAATTTTCTCACACGAAATCGACGATCTGGACGTCGTTCCTTCTCACAGACGAGCTGAGTGCTTCATTATCATACACAGGTTCTGTTAACTTTTGCATATCTCACCAGATCAAGTCCATTTGGATATTTTCATCCCACATGTCTAAAATGATTTTACAACGTATCTATCTATCACTGATAATTCATAATTCATGCTACCAAATTGCTCTCCGTGCCTAATTGCAAATTTCAGATTTCTATAGCCTTAAGAGTAATACTATTGTGAACTTAAGATGATATCCTGAAGTGAAATCAGGATAGGTACGGACACCACAAAAGAACCATGACTAATTCATTGATTAAGTTCATTTGATCTCAACTGAACTGGTTGTTCGTCTGAACTAGCATGTTTCGTCATACACAGAGGTTATGTGCTTTCTGTTAATTTTGTCTGTCATACACTGGAGCATGTTCATCTAAACTAACAAAGAATTTAACTGAATTGGATGACATGCCTCATTTAATTGATACTCTCCGTACTAAATTTTAGGTAGAATGGCTACATAACTATTTAGGCAATCCAATTATTTATTTCATGCCCGACAAAATTAAAATTAGCCATGATTTATTCTGTGGTTGTGAATCTGTCTTATGATCATCACGAAGGTAATTGTTGGAGTAAAAAAACAAGATACAGGGAGTCGACTCTACTAAGATTTAGGTTATATACAGGAGAAGAGGAGTTCTTACACAAAGAAGACTTTCGTTCAAGAGGATTTTGATGATTTTGAAGACATTATTTTTAGAATTTCCCCAAGCATTGGTATGCTTCGATGGAGCTTATTTAATCCAGGTGATAACTGTGAGTTGTAGTGAACCAGACATGACATTTTAAGAGAACTACGAAACCTCTGGTCAGTTTTGTTAGGATCTTGAGACCCGGTCCCAGAACTTAAGGTATAATGTTAGATGTGTATGATTTATCCTCTTAGAACTTTTAGTGTTCACTTAGCGGAGGAAGTGCAACCGGTAGCTAAATTTAGACTATAAACCAGAGCATGACGGCAAAGTGAAGAACGTGAAGGAGAACACATGGGCAACTGAGTACTAAAGGATAACACTTAATCTTTATTTTTATATTCTGGTTCCAAGTAAAAATTATGTCCAGTTCAGCTCTAAGTAGTCTGATAGATAGATGGAAAGGTGAGTGCTCATTGGAGGTTTATTTTGGTAGATGACAACTAACTATGACCTACAACCTTGAAGAAATGCTTCTGAGGTTGAACATAGGGGCTTAGCATGCCCACTCATTTAGCAAGTGAAGCACATGAAAGCAAAGAGTACGATGTACAGATTTTCACCGCCATTCAGACTGTCCAAAACTGAGCAAAGCTCACATGATGGAGTGAGATGACATTTCAATATCATGATTGCATTTTATAATTTGAACGACCATACTAGATGGTTCAATCAGGCTTTAAGGGAAAAACTTGTTGATTCATTTTGCGGCCAAGTAAAAAATAATCATTCAGGGGACCTAGGCATGGATAATGGATCTGACCTAATCTAGCAAGATGAGTGACTCTCAATTGCACATGTGCAAAAATGAACTATAAATTTATCTGAATCTCTTGTAGCCACTGGTCGAAGTACTTTTGTGATAACAATACCTCGACGGAGAAGATTTGGAGGATCTTGGCAACTCGTGTACTGTGTGAAAACTCGATGTGTGTAGTGTCGTCAAAGTTTTATCCATTTTTATTTCTTCTTCATTTTTAGTGTAATAACTGTTCACAAGGTTAAATTAGAGATTTTTGTTTCATAATTTTTTCTTTGAAGGCTTTCCATGAACCGCAAGTTTTATATTGATCAGTTCTTTTGCATCTCATCGAAGTTGTTGAGCGAGTGCTTGCATACATATTTTGTTTTATTGTAAGAGAAGGGATCATAGTTTTTTCTTCTCAGGATAGAGAAGGTGTTTTTGTTGTTGTCCGTGTACATTTGGTCATAGATCCCGAGGATGTCATACTCTTGGACTCTTTGCTTTCCACCATCAATGTTGGCAAAAAATTGGATGGAGCAAAGGGCCTTTTATTGTCAAAACTTCTGGACGCTTGCGATGAAGCCATGAAAATCATGGGGAATTCTGCTAGAATGGAGAACATTGCATTGACAGATAGTAGGTATGTATAGTTGTCCATTTGTTTTGGCAAATCTTTATTTTGTCAATTGAAAAAGAAGTCTTTATTCTGTCGGCTTTTGAGTTGAGGGTTTAAACTGTAACTGCTATTTTTTTGTAGTTCCTTTGATATGCTATAGAAATATTATACATCAATTTATATAGTTATCAATCAATGTATCTGTTTTATTTTATTTTATAATAGTGTGCTGAAATACCAGATTATTGCTTCTATTGACACAGATAGTATTTGATATATGGGAACTAATCTAAACAAAACATTTCATGTTGTGTGGCAATTTTTAACTTCTCTAGACAAAATATACCTTACATTTTTTAGGTTGAAATTGAAGCCAGAGATGTTTTTTTTGGTGTTTGATATATCTTATACGTCTAATGAGACTTGCCTTGCACATGCATGGTTGCTCATGTTCACCTAATGTTAGGTTTTTGAACTACCAGAGTTACATGTGTGAACTGGTGGTGTGCTTTAGAACTGCACATTATTGTGCATCAATTTTTACATGGTTATGCTTTCTTTTATTGTATTTTTTTTATAAAATACAAATTTAAATCATTCATACTCACAAGAACTATACATGCATCGTTTGAAACGTGCGTTGCACGTGCACGCTTACTATTTTCTACAAATGGCATGTGTCTACGGTAAATATATTTTCACACAATATGATAAAATAACGTAATCATAGCAATTTTTTAATATTTACCCACGCTCTCGTCATGGCCGACGCGCCCCATCCCCCGTCCCATCCCGGCCAGCGTGGGAAACCAAAGGTGTAGCGCACCTCGGAAGAGCTGGCAACCCTGACAGTTGAGACGGCCAAGCGCAACGACTGGAGGAAGAAGGCCAAGACGGACGCCATGGTGACTGATGTGAAGAAGAAGGGCGAGGATATGGCAAAGGCCCCCGCGGCCCCCGATCAACATCCCGTGGACGTCCTCAACACCATACTCATGATGACTCAACAGCCAAACTTTGTCGTTGTCATGTTGGAAGCCTCCACGCTGCTTGTCGTCAACTCGGTGTCCTCGCATGCTGCTCGGCCACCATGGTGTGCGCCTCGGGGTCTAGATCGCCATCCACATATGGGCTACCAGGCAGCGGTCCACCGACGCCCCGCTTCCCCAACTCGTCTCGCGACGTCTCACCTTAGATTGCCACCTCGATGCCATCCGTGGTCGTGGAGCAGTGTAACACCCTCAGTGTCAGGCATCAATAAAACTTTTGTTAATAATAAACCTCTGTGATTAGCAAGTCTCTAATCTACTACTAATATAAAAAGCACCAGAGGGGCTGGACCAATTGATCTCGTACGTCCAATGACACTAATCTAATGAACCAGATTGTCTCCATGTTGTACGGCACAACACTCTTTCCCCGCAAAACTTACTGATTCGTTAACCCTAGACTTATCCTCCGTTGCGCTCTCTCCCTCATACCGACGTGTCCTTTCCTCTGCATCGCGCCTTCTCCCCTCCCCGCCCCGCCGCCGTCCGCCGCAGCATCGCAGCCACGCCGCACCCCTCACTTCGAGCGTCATCGCACCATCAGGGGAAGCCGCGGGAGTGCCGGAAATTCGTGAGCCTCCATGGGTGCCACGTCGATTCCAACGATGCGGCATCCACCACATCCGGTGAGGCCAGGGGACACCGCCGCCGCTGCTTCTCAGCGCGCTTGTGTTGACAATCACCCATACCCTCCCCGCTCGGTCTGTCTGGGCCGCCCCGCTTGCCGGCTTGGCCCGCACCGGTTGCGCCTCCACGCCCTTTCCCTCGCCCTGTAGGTTCATGGTCACAGACCTTCGTCGTTGCTCCCCAGCCATGCCTCACATGCCGCGTCTTCGTTGTGCGGACATCCTCCATAGATGACACCTCCCCACCAACGGCCTCCTTCCCCTTCTCACCAGATCCGGAAGAAGCAGAGGACACAATCATATACGGAGTAGGTGACAGACATAATGGGTTGAGCAGCACGATAGATCATAATCCCCAAGGATTTCTACGACCAATTTAGGTGGCTGCTCCATAGATCCAATTTTCTCACACGAAATCGACGATCTGGATGTCGTTCCTTCTCACAGACGAGCTGAGTGCTTCATTATCATACACAGGTTCTGTTAACTTTTGCATATCTCACCAGATCAGGTCCATTTGGATATTTTCATCCCACATGTATAGAATGATTTTACAACGTATCTATCTATCAGTGATAATTCATAATTCATTCTACCAAATTGCTCTCCGTGCCTAAGTGCAAATTTCAGATTTCTATAGCCTTAAGAGTAATACTATTGTGAACTTAAGATGATGTCCTGAAGTGAAATTAGGACACCACAAAAGAACCATGACTAATTCATTGATTAAGTTCATTTGATCTCAACTGAAGTGGTTGTTCGTCTGAACTAGCATGCTTCGTCATACACAGAGGTTATGTGCTTTCTATTAATTTTGTCTGTCATACACTGGAGCATGTTCATCTAAACTAACAAAGAATTTAACTGAATTGGATGACATGCCTCATTTAATTGATACTCTCCGTACTAAATTTTAGGTAGAATGGCTACATAACTATTTAGGCAATCCAATTATTTATTTCATGCCCGACAAAATTAAAATTAGCCATGATTTATTCTGTGGTTGTGAAACTGTCTTATGATCATCACGAAGGTAATTGTTGGAGTAAAAAAAACAAGATACAGGGAGTCGACTCTACTAAGATTTAGGTTATATACATGAGAAGAGGAGTTCTTACACAAAGAAGACTTTCGTTCAAGAGGATTTTGATGATTTTGAAGACATTATTTTTAGAATTTCCCCAAGCATTGGTATGCTTCGATGGAGCTTATTTAATCCAGGTGATAACTGTGAGTTGTAGTGAACCAGACATGACATTTTAAGCGAACTACGAAACCTCTGGTCAGTTTTGTTAGGATCTTGAGACCCGGTCCCAGAACTTAAGGTATAATGTTAGATGTGTATGATTTATCCTCTTAGAACTTTTAGTGTTCACTTAGCGGAGGAAGTGCAACCAGTAGCTGAATTTAGACCCCACCCCGTAGCGCACGCCCGACGAAACTCATCGTAGCTACGTCCCCATCGGAGCCCGGGAGCAACCGCCGCCGCGCATGTCGCCTCGTCGCTCCGGTTCGTCTCCGACGACGCCACCACCACTGTTCGACGCGCCTCGCCCTCCTCTTTCGAACGCGCCCAAGCGCAACTCCTCCCGTGCCCCGTGGCTTCGCCGCGGTCGACCTCGCCGGCGTCCAGTCGCCGATGGGCTCCGGCGTGCCACTGGCCAGTGGCCCCTCCATGTCAGGGGGTTAACCACCCCTAACCCCCACCCCTCTGGGCCACTGACCTGCGGGCCATACCCCCCCTAATTGGCCTCTGTTAATTAAACAGAGATAAACCCCCCCTATGACATGTGGGCCCAACTTTTAATTAACTAACTGGATTAAGTTTACTGTTAAATTAACACACGAGTCACTGACATGTGGGACCCCACTGTTATTTAAATTAATAAAATGGTTTTATTAACTTTGAGGCTGACTAGTGGGACCCACTGGTCAGGTTTGACCAGTCAACCCTCTGTGGATAATGTTGCATTTTGTTAATAAAGAAAATTCAGAAAATGATTTAAAATAATTTAAACTTTAAAATTTAATATCTTTTAAACCGTAAGTCAGATTCAAAAATTTTATACATCGAAGTTGATCAGAAAAATAGGTAGAATACGAATACGCTATTCGTTGGTCTACCACCCCCCTCTAACATACCGAACATCGAACCGTCCCCCTCCGGACCGTCTGTCCGATGATTTGTCAAGTACTGTTAAAGTATCCGGATGAATTTATTATGAACACGAAAGTTGTTCGGATTGTTTCAACTAGCACGGTTACACCATCAACACGTTTGTCGGATGTCCATGACACCTCCGGCATGAACCCTTCCCCCTCCGGACACCCTGTCCATTAATTACTGCTTGATGCGCGAGGTGATGATGATTTCTCACCCTTCGTTGGTAAACCCCAAGAGGAAGGTATGATGTAGCACAGCAAAAATTTTCCCTCACTAAAGATACCAAGGTTTGTCTCCAGTAGGACTCCGGAGATGATAAGTAGGTGTCAGCGGTGCAACTGACACGGACCTGCACACAGACACAAATAACTTTTTTCCCAACAAAGTTCAGAGAGGTTGTCAATCTCTCCAGTCTTGTTGTTCACAAAGGATCAAACACAAGGGATAATGATAGCAACTGAAAGTAAAAGCAGAAAAGTAAATGAGTGTGGAAACAGTGATGAGGATATGGACCGGGATACGTGATGTTCACTAGTGATGTCTCTCTCCCAAAAGACGATAAAACTGCTATGCGAGGTGAACAAATTACAGAAGGGCAATTGACAGGATTATGAACGCACCGCAATGCTAACTATGCTACAAAAGAAAGGAAGAGGCTCAAAAGCATGGGCAGAACGCCAAAATAAGTAGACCGAAATCCAACTGCATCTACTACTAATCATCCACCTTGAGATATCTATCCAGAACATCTCGCTGGTATTAAGTTGCGAGCCCCACCCAAAGTGTAAACCCAAAGCAACAGACAACTGCATTAAAAAGCACTTTGCATAAAGTAAACAATCCTTGCAACCGCGGTTACAAGCACCGTTGTTTTCCCCCTTGTGGCAACATCACATCCCCTAGACTCATGTTTCTGTCACTCAAGCGTGTCATTAGGGGGCATGAACCCACAATCGAGCATAACGTTCCCTCTTGGGGTTACTACCTACTACTTGGCCAAAGCAATAACAGCAACGGAGAACATGCAAGAATTACTTAAGAACAAAAATATAAAAGATAAGAACCAAATATATTACTCTATCACAATCTGAACATAATCTCATAATCCATCAGATCCCATCAAACTCAGCATAGCAACAGCAGAAAGATTACAAAAGTGCCTCGATCATGTAGGGCAGCTCACGAGGTCTAAACCATGAAGAACAAAGAGGGGAGGAGAACATCACATAGCTACTGATCACGGACCCATGGTCCAAAGGAAACTACTCACGGCACATCCGGGAAGCATTCATGGTGGAGAGGAGACTCCCGGAGGTCGGCCCTCCCTTCGGCAGGGTGCCAGGAAGAGGTCTGCTGGTGCTCCCGATCTCGGAAGCGCGGCGGCGGCGGAACAGAGGCGAGATCACGAAAAAGGGTTCTGGCCTCGAGGGTTTCTCGTCACGGAGAATATATAGGCGAAGGGGGGCAGCCAGGGGGGCACCAGGGGTCCAGGCGCCCCCCTGGCGCGGCCAGCCCCTAGGGCGCGCCACCAGGGCGCCTGGGCCCCTGGTGGCGGCCCTCTGGCCCCACTCAGGTTCTTCCGGAAGGTTCTTTTGCGCTGATTTTTCCTGAATTTTTGGAGCACTTTTTATATGAGGGAAAACTGAAATAGAAAAACAGCAGAAAACAGGAACTGGCACTGTGGTGCACTGAGTTAATAGGTTAGTCCAAATATGATCAAAAGTGTATGAAAGTGTATCTAGATCATAGCAATATCACACAAAACATGCATGGAGCAAGCATAAATTATAGATACGTTTTGGACGTATCGATTACCCGGAGCCGGTATTTCATCCCCGGATGAAATCCCGCTCCGAGCAACGTGCATTGCACTGCGCTAGAACACCGTTAACTTTGCATATATCATGTCATGCATCTGTTTGTTATGTTTACTTTGTATTTACTGTTTCTCCCCCCCCTTAATCTCCGGTAGACCCCGCTGCTACCGCCGACTACACCGTTGCCGGGTACGACTACTTCGTCGACGACCCTACCCCTACCGTCGATCTACCAGGCAAGCAGAGCCATTCTCTTCCCCAAATATCATCTATCTTTCCGTACTTTTCTTGCACCGGGCATTGTTACTGTTGCTGCTACGATTACAATCATATTCAATTGCATAGCCTGTTTTTTGTCGCCCCTTGATGTACCTGCCTTTATCCTATGCTGCCTTATAAATATATATTATATTCAGAAGTGAGCCTTGCGCATTGTTAGCTAGGATTAGATAGCGGGCCGTGGCCACTCAGGGGAGTGACGCGGATACAAAATATATACAACTGCAACAGGTACGGATCAATGCAGACGCCCTAGGGAACCTACAACGGCGAGACTCTGCCGAGTCGCTTCGAGTTTGACTTACGAGTGGACGAACTCGTATTTCACTCTCGTCGGCTCAGTAGCGTAGCATCACTGGGATGATAAGAGGGTATTCCTCTTTTGTTCATTCCGCGGGTGTCTCGGCACCACCGGGGTGATACGAGAATATTCCTCTTTAGTTCATTCCGCTGATGTCTCTGTCGAACCTCTATAAGTGTGCCATCGAGGGTGATACCTCCTGGTTTCACTTAATGGTAGGCACTCGAATCAACTGGTGTCCTTAAAGGTAAGAGTTGGGCGAAGCAACGGTGCCTGCGAGCGGTATATTGTCGGAAGCGACAGGGAGGGTACGGCCGACGTTACTGGCGTGCTTGGCCCCTGCTCGTATCTCGCGAGAGTTACCAAACCACGAAAAGTTGAGCTCTACCAAGAGCACACGCGAGACAAGGTAAGGAGATGGTTCACCTTGTTGGTAACCGCGCGCTTTGACAGGACGACAGGGCAGGCCCCGACGTTACTGGTGGTCCTTGTTGTTGTTCGTTGTCCGTTGTGTTGTTAGTTAGACAGCGATAACGGTTGTCTGCGAGATAATATTAAAATGCTAAATGGTTCGGCGGATGACTTGAGAGACCCGTTGGTCTGTACGCACTACCTACACGTGGGATTACGGTGTGGGCCCTCCGCGTCGTAGTTCGTCCGAAAGCTCTTCAGACGTCAGCAGTACCACGGGCTGATAGTCGGGAAGCGGTCTTGTCTTCTTTGCTGCAGCAGGTGTTTTTGGATTTGCTTTTTCTTCACCGGCCAGTCTCGTACCGTGCAGGAGCGTGCAAGGGTGAGGGACCTAGATCCCTGAGCGCATAGGATATAGTCCGGCGGATGGCCTCTCTGCTGAGGCTAGGATGGGCTGCGATGTGTCGGATAGCCTCGGTGGGGCATTCCCTAACAAGGTGTACGCCACCCTGGAGATCCGAGCGTGCAGGCTGAACAGTAGTGCACCCCTGCAGGGAGTTTAATCTACTCGAATAGCCGTGTCCACGGTAACAGGACACTTTATGCTGAAGCTGGACCTTACCACTACAAACTACTACTATTAATCTATTGGTTCCGGGTTTTCTTCCTCGCAGGGAAGTCGAGGAGGGGAACTCGGAGGCATATATTATTATTAATTATTACAACTTACTATTATACAATGCTGCAACAACTTCTGCTTCATTGTTACTTTATGCTTTATTTGAACTGTTGGCTGTTCTCATCTTGTGCTGCAAGACTCGTCAGAAGATGCTAGTCTTCGATAGGCCTAGCTGTTGGGGTTCGGGGCAGAAAACACAAAATTTTCCTTTACCTACGATACCCAATCCCAAGACCTATGCTATGCTGATGCAAGTAACGGACAGAAATAGATCACATACCAGTATGTAGTCCGTTAAGCGGGAAACGTTCCCGCATGAACGTGGTTGGTGTAGTCGTACCGGCAATCCCCGATGCCGCGCAGATCCACGATGACTCCTGTAGCCACCCGATCCTTGCGGACCGTTGACGGGATTACGTCCCCGTCGGAACGTTGCTGATGAAGACCTCGCGATCCGGCCACGACGATGAAGTAGCACCACAAGTGTAGTGCCTCGCGGGATTATACACATACAGTATACCCGACGTCCCTCCGGGCTCCGAACCAGTAGAGCAGCGGAAAGAAGATGGATTCGGATCCCGATTCCAGCAGCACGACGGCGTGCGTATAGTGGAGAAATCCCCAACCCAGAGCAGCCTCCAAACAAGGGGAGTCCACTCATAGGAAGGAGAAAGGAGGGAGAGAGATGAGAAACTTTTCTCAAAAAATTCATGATTAAAAGGGCACCCCTACCCCTCCTTATATAGGCCAAGGAGGGGTGCCACCTCCCCTCAACTTCCCATGTGGGACTAATCCCAAGGGGAGGGGGGTGGCGCACCAATAAGGGGGGTGGGCCCCCTCATGGAGCCATGGCCCATGGGGGAGGACTCCCTCTCCCCCTAATGGGCCCTATGGGGCCCATATGCCTTTTAATTCATTGTTAATTATATTTAATTATATTTTAATATTTAATTCAGATAATTAAATAATAAAACATATATTAAACATTATTAAATATATTTTGAACCTTTCAAAATACCCAGAACAACTTCCGGCTTTCATCGGAACAATTCCGGTCATCACCGGAACAATTCCGGTGTTCTCTCCAATTTCTCCGGTGATCCCGAATCAATCCTTACTGCGTCGAGTACCCTTAAGTGTAACACCCTACGGTCCGGGAAACAGCAGACATGATCGAGACAATTCTCATTGATCAATGACTAATCAATTGGACCTGGTTACAATCCTTGATAGCCCCTGCGCTTCCATCGAATGAACTTCAATCGCTGTTGGAT
Organism: Bromus sterilis; assembly: GCA_950022295.1. Classification (NCBI taxonomy): domain Eukaryota; kingdom Viridiplantae; phylum Streptophyta; class Magnoliopsida; order Poales; family Poaceae; genus Bromus; species Bromus sterilis. The sequence goes on from OX465600.1 coordinate 218,496,730, forward strand.
CCGTTAACCGTGTGCCTGTTTCCTTTGTCCCGTGGTACTTTGCTTGTCCGAGGTTTGATCATCGGTATCCACTATACCTAGTTCGTCCTCGTTCTCAACAAACAAGTTTACTCGTTCCCGTGATATTACAACTCCGTGACCTAGTCACACGTTTGCAAACTTTATGATGTAACATCACCGAGTGGGCCCAGAGTACCTATCCGTCACACGGATGGACAAATCCCGCTTTGATCTATTTGCATACTCATCAACCATCTATTTCGGAATACCCAAAGTGCACCGTTATAGCCAGCATATTTCAGTCAGGCGGTGGGATACAAATCAAAGCATCCTAATAGATCGTAATTACGTATGATCATTACGGTCAAAGGATCTGGTCACTACGTTATAGTTATCGCAATGTTGAACTATGTGACTTGATCACATCGCAACACTTCTGGTGGGTGTATGTCCATCATATCATTATCCAATGATACGACTCCATTGTCAACAGACACCATTGTCTCATGATCAGGAAACCTTGATCATCAATCGCCCAATGGACTAGTATACTAGGGTTAACTAGGGACCTGGTTGTTTGTATACCACACCTGTATTAATGTTTCCGCTTAATACAGTTCTAGCATAGTATCAAACGTATTATGAACTAATGGAATATGCTCGATAAAACATATTTTATTTGCCTGTAGGGCACATTCCCAACAGTCTCCCACTTGCACTAGAGTACAAATAATCTAGTTGCATTTTCGCTGGATCATAACTCCTTATTGATCATGCTTGCCCGTGGAAGAGGTTGTATCAACGGTCTGGGTACCATTCAGAACCGTATGTCCTTTCGCAAATCATAATGTCACCTAATTTGACATGCCTTCATTATCCACTATAATGATGAGGTATATATATTTGGCGGTGAAGTGAGACTTCGTTTGCTGTGTCATAGCAATGACATCCGGTGGGTCACACGGACTTTCCCATAGTCATGCACACTTGAAAGTCACTCAATCAGAAGTCGAACTTCTTAAGCCATAATATAACTCCTGCTACTTCTAAAGCAGCCACATCAATGTAGATTCAATCCTTAGTGCATTGTATGCAACTTTGATGTCTAACCATGTTTCTTTCAACTTAGGCATTCATTAGTATGATATCTCAATTTTCTAGGTTAGTGTCAAAACTTGAACCAGCATAACATTTATGGTCAAGTCCACTATCCTTTACAAATTTGAGATGTATCCTCAGTTCTCTCCAGACACTGAAGGATAAACTTAACTCTTTGTTCAATGATTTACTCATAAATCATATCACAACATGTTCTTACTACTAAGAACTTGGGTCACATTACGTCGAGTACATAACTCTGGTTTTATATGAAAAAACCTATGACAAAGGCATAGAGGATCCAGCACATCCATTTCTTTCATTAACCATTAACCATTGTTCTTGTACTGAAATTAACTCAATACTTCTCTTGGATATACAAGTAAGGACCACTTCTTGACTTGTCCCATTCTGAACTCCTTCAGAATCTTATCCAGGAAAGTATTACGACTCAATGTTATTAAACACATATCTATCTTAATAGATCTTCAATGCTTAATACTTTATTCATCTTCATTTATGAACGATTCAAATAATCATTAACACAAACTGCACCATTCATAATATGTTATCCATATATGAGAATGTTATCATGCTCCCACTCAAATATGTCATGCACATATTAAGTTATAGGATAACACTCATATTGCTCCCACTCAAATATGTCAGCCACATATAAGACAAGGATAACATCCACATGGCTCCCACTTAGATATGTCAGACACATATTAAGTTCAGGATACTAACCACATGGCTCCTACTCAAATATGTCATTTACATATAAGGCTAGGATAATACTCCCATAGCTCCCACTCAAAATATGTCGTCTACATATATCAAGTTTCAGGAAACTATTCAGCTCCCACTCAGTTTCATGCAAATGCATGTTTCCTCAATATTTTGGTTAAGTCCAAAATCCTTTGATCATCCATCAAAATGAGAATTCAGTTTACGAGACACTAGTATCCATATGTTTTTCCAAAACCTTCTTGTTGTACCAATTACAACACTTCTTCAAATACGGGATTTGAGGAAGTCACGGTATTGATAACAATCCTGGATCAATCGTAGTGAATATCCCTTTGACTCAAGCATTGCTACACATTGTAGTCAACCCATTGAATTTGTCAGAAACAATCTTCGTGACAAACCAATCTTGACGTCCCTTTGATGCTCACATTTATTCCTCATAACTCTGAAGTTATTATGAATATCAAGTAACCTCCTTACTTGATAAGATTCAAGCAATCTTAAATGTAACTCAACATAGGATTTTATGACTCATAGTCATATCTCGTACTTAGGTCCACCATCGCTTCTTTGTAGTTCGTAGGAATGTCTTGTTCCATTAACATGACAAGTGAATCATGAATATCATTTTGCATCAAGGGCAAATATATATTCTTGAATCCTACCTTTCTCAGTAAAAGCTCCCATCAGAAGATCATGATCATTATCATTAGTCTCTCCTCTTATTGTAGAGCTTTGCTTCCAGAACATATTCCGTTGCACTACTCTGACATTTGGAGGCAAGGTCAATTACCTTGGTTGAACTTTCACTTTTCTTCCATTACCACATTTATCAAGAACAATTCTTGACAAACACCAAACATAGCAATACAAGTTTTGCTCCTTTTGGTTCTATTTGTGGAAGATGCATCTATAGTTGTCTAAGGATACACTACAAAGATAATTTATCTTACATAAATCAAGCTTCCTAGAAACCACAACACACCATGACATATATGGTGTTGGTTTCCATGAACTCAGATGGTTCCCCATGTTGAAGTGAGTGTTTGCATATTAAATTAATAACTCTAAACAATAATAACGTAACTTGGTAAGAGATAACTTAGACCATACACTTTTCGATAGAATACGATCACAATGTTCAGGCACGTCAATCATATTGAAGTGTCTCAAGACATTGCAATTTGTGGAACAACTTTCACACAAGTCTTTATGCCCAAGACTAACTCAAAACATTTGTCACTTTGATCAAATCGTAGAGACTTGTCTTTCTTGTTAATTTAATATCCATCTTTAATCTGAAATCCCTTTTGATCATATCAAATTATTTCAGACTCATGTTTCATTAGTGAATACAAATATTCATCTAAGTCCACATACGAAGTTCACGAAATAATGAAATTCACTACATGCTGACATACGATACATCACAATGTATGATACTCAACAATCAGTACACATTCCGTTTTACCAGAATGCGAGGTTTTAGTCATCTCACCTCAGAGGCATGGTTTGCATATGTCAAGAGATCAAGTATCTTAAGACATCATCATACCATTCATGACTTAAACTGTAGTGTCATTATTAAGCCTGGATATTTCTTGGCATTACAATATTTCTTATAAATGATCAAACAACTATCATCAATATAAGAATAACTCATTCATAATCGTAATGTGACCATAATAGATATCATTCATAAAAGGAGAACAACTGACTTGTTTCTCACTAATATGAATAATTGTCTTCGCGAGATGCAAGACACACTAATAAAGTCCTCATTCAAACGATCATAAAATTTATTCATATATTAATCAATTGATAGATGTAGAGGGAGAGTGTTGTCGACCATCAACTATCTTGATTGCCATCAGCACACATTGTCACCTCATCCCTCCCAAGCCACTCTCAAGCAGTAAGTTCAAGCATCGAATACTTAATCCACCGCAATTAGTGTTTCGTGGGGAAAGACATTTACAACTTGTATATCAAATATACTTTCTCCGTCAATGACCATTCCTGCATTGGTTCTACTCTTAAAGTTCTTAACTTTAACCATGACCTCATGACAGGTGAACGATTCTCCTTCATGACATAGTCCAGACATGGTCTTTGTAACCGGGAGGAAGCGGATGCAACTCCCTAGTTATCGCAAAGTAACCAGTCATTCAGTAGTCCAAGTTATACACAAGGTGTTCCATGTATCTTATACATTTTCCAAGTGACTTTCTCAGCAGGTTGTTCCTTCCACCATAGTTGAAAGAAACCCCGTCCATATACTCATATTCCATTACTCTGATTGTGACCAAGTGCTTTTCAAGTTCACCTAGCACGTCATACGTGTTGGTTAACATGCATTCACAATTCAGACTCATAGAATGAAGTATGGTGTATTGGACAGTCATTCATAAGTGACGGTGAGTACGATACTCATCATCATCTTCCTTGAATACGGAGTTATCATGTGTATCTCCTAGCAGTTCTTCGTATTATGTTTAGCAAGTCATTACTAACGAGTATGTCTCTAATGGTGTTGGTACAAATCAATGAAGTAAGACCCATTTACCTTAAGTTCTATCATACTAAAAGAGCCATAGTTCTAAACATTGGTATGACGTTATCTACAATGATATTTGCAAAGACATGAAGATTAAGTTCATAATATGGAGTTCATGTTTCAAAAACAATTCTGGAACTCCCACTCAGACAAACATCCCTCATAGTTTGTTCTAAGTGATTACACGATCCTTGAAGAACATACCTCCCCCGTGTGACACGACCATCAGTATGTTGTTCAAGGTAGGCCATCATGCCAATCACATCATCTATGTGACTCATGCTCGACCTTTCGGTCTCTTGTGTCCCGAGGCCATGTCTGCACATGCCAGGCTCGCCACAATAACCTTAGTGAGTATATGCTGCGTATGCAAGGCCATGTTTCTGGACATGCTAGGCTTGCTCCACCCATCTCTTGTGAACGTAAAAATGTTTGACACCCGTGTGACACGTGATGCCTCCATAATGAAGAACTTTCCAGATGGTGATTCACTAAGGAAGGACACTTTGTTGGATTAGTGAGGGATCATCCTGTTATGCTACCGTCGTATATCTAACATATTAGCAAAAACAAGATGCAACATAAATCATACATGCTATGATTCCCCCCGACATGCAAATTAAAGTTGAAAACGCCTTTCTACTTTATCTTTTGCAAGTTTTACGTGGCTACTAGGGGTTTCGAGAAAAGAACCGCTTTCTATCCTGCGAAAACAAGCCACAACACCAATCCCGCAGTTGTCTCTATTACACCCCTGTCGGGGCCCTCCGTTGCAAACATCTTCGCATCGCTAATGCAGAGAGACAGACACCCCCCAGCCACTTTATATGGTACAAGCCATATGTCAAGCGTGGAACCAGTCTTGCGTAAACGCGTAAGGTCGGTCGGGGGCCGCTTCATCAAACATTGCCGCAACGCTAAATGAGTACACATGAGAGGGTAACAATTGAGAATTTATGCCCACATACTAGATGTGTTCTATCCGTACAATACATCTACGCATAGCCTTGCTCATGATACCACTGTTGGGGTTCGGGGCAGAAAACACAATTTTTTCCTTTACCTACGATACCCAATCCCAAGACCTATGCTATGCTGATGCAAGTAACGGACAGAAATAGATCACATACCAGTATGTAGTCCGTTAAGCGGGAAACGTTCCCGCATGAACGTGGTTGGTGTAGTCGTACCGGCAATCCCCGATGCCGCGCAGATCCACGATGACTCCTGTAGCCACCCGATCCTTGCGGACCGTTGACGGGATTACGTCCCCGTCGGTACGTTGCTGATGAAGACCTCGCGATCCGGCCACGACGATGAAGTAGCACCACAAGTGTAGTGCCTCGCGGGATTATACACATACAGTATACCCGACGTCCCTCCGGGCTCCGAACCAGTAGAGCAGCGGAAAGAAGATGGATTCGGATCCCGATTCCAGCAGCACGACGGCGTGCGTATAGTGGAGAAATCCCCAACCCAGAGCAGCCTCCAAACAAGGGGAGTCCACTCATAGGAAGGAGAAAGGAGGGAGAGAGATGAGAAACTTTTCTCAAAATATTCATGATTAAAAGGGCACCCCTACCCCTCCTTATATAGGCCAAGGAGGGGTGCCACCTCCCCTCAACTTCCCATGTGGGACTAATCCCAAGGGGAGGGGGGTGGCGCACCAATAAGGGGGGTGGGCCCCCTCATGGCGCCATGGCCCATGGGGGAGGACTCCCTCTCCCCCTAATGGGCCCTATGAGGCCCATATGCCTTTTAATTCATTTTTAATTATATTTAATTATATTTTAATATTTAATTCAGATAATTAAATAATAAACATATATTAAACATTATTAAATATATTTTGAACCTTTCAAAATACCCAGAACAACTTCCGGCTTTCATCGGAACAATTCCGGTCATCACCGGAACAATTCCGGTGTTCTCTCCAATTTCTTCGGTGATCCCGAATCAATCCTTACTGCGTCGAGTACCCTTAAGTGTAACACCCTATGGTCCGGGAAACAACAGACATGATCGAGACAATTCTCATTGATCAATGACTAATCAATTGGACCTGGTTACAATCCTTGATAGCCCCTGCGCTTCCATCGAATGAACTTCAATCGCTGTTGGATCCGTTAACCGTGTGCCTGTTCCCTTTGTCCCGTGGTACTTTGCTTGTCCGAGGTTTGATCATCGGTATCCACTATACCTAGTTCGTCCTCGTTCTCAACAAACAAGTTTACTCGTTCCCGTGATATTACAACTCCGTGACCTAGTCACACGTTTGCAAACTTTATGATGTAACATCACCGAGTGGGCCCAGAGTACCTATCCGTCACACGGATGGACAAATCCCGCTTTGATCTATTTGCATACTCATCAACCATCTATTTCGGAATACCCAAAGTGCACCGTTATAGCCAGCATATTTCAGTCAGGCGGTGGGATACAAATCAAAGCATCCTAATAGACCGTAATTACGTATGATCATTACGGTCAAAGGATCTGGTCACTACGTTATAGTTATCGCAATGTCGAACTATGTGACTTGATCACATCGCAACACTTCTGGTGGGTGTATGTCCATCATATCATTATCCAATGATACGACTCCATTGTCAACAGACGCCATTGTCTCATGATCAGGAAACCTTGATCATCAATCGCCCAATGGACTAGTATACTAGGGTTAACTAGGGACCTGGTTGTTTGTATACCACACCTGTATTAATGTTTTCGCTTAATACAGTTCTAGCATAGTATCAAACGTATTATGAACTAATGGAATATGCTCGATAAAACATATTTTATTTGCCTCTAGGGCACATTCCCAACACTAGCTTCTTACCCTTATTATGAATTCTACCTTGTATTCCACTATACACAACCTCCCCTTTCCATTTGATGCAAATGCATAAATGCTTAGTAGCGAACGTAAGACTCGCGGGTATACTAGATCTCACCCTTGCTTTATTTCCCCCTTTATGTTTTGCCTGATCGGCCGCTGCAGTAGACGTTGGAGCCCAGGAGCAGGAGTACCCCGAAGGTGCCTACTACTACGCTGAGCCCCCCTTTGACAAGGACCAGGAGTAGTTTCGGAGGCTCCCAGGCAGGAGGCCTTGCCTTTTCGATCGGTATCTCTGATGTTATTTGTGCTAGCCTTCTTAAGGCAAAACTTGAATAACTATGTATGTACTCAGATATGATTGTTTTTATAACTTATGTATTCGGATCCTCGTGATCCCTGGTATTGTAACATATTGGTTTATCCTTTTGTGTTTAGTGTTGTGTTGTGATATTCTCACCGTGGCACCCTAGTCTCAGCCGTGTACCCTACGTGTATGATTATTGTACACGGATTGATTTTGGGGGCGTCACAAGTAGCCCACCGACCTAAACGCGGTGCAGATGACCGGCTTCTTTCCCGGCATGCAGCGTAGGGGCCATCTACCATCGTCTACGGTCGCAGTATCGAAGGGGCGCGAGCTATTCGGTCAATTGCCTACCTCGACAGCAACTCCCGAAGATCCAAACTTCTTCAACTACCCCTCGGACATCATGGTGAGCATGATTGTAACGCCCCGACCAAACCCACCGGTTAACCACCGAATCCATGGCTAATGCGCCTGGGATCCAGACTATCCTCACATATAACCACTAGACTTTTCTGCATACTTTGTCCTCACTCATACGCATATGAGATCAACTTCCCAATCGGTCACCCATCCCAAGACTACTCCAAGCCTAGCGCGCTCAACATGGTAGTTCTTTCCTGATGAGCTCCCGGCAAAGAAGGTGCACCTTGTGTATATGAGTAGTCTATCAATCATATTGAGATCATGGGTTGTTACATACACCACCCCTCAAAGGAACCGACGTCCCCGTCGGCCCAGCAGGAACGTTCCCCTTTGGCACACGTATGTGCGTGCCGTTGCAGGCATCCCACATGTACCCCATGTGAGCCACACTGACCCGCACACGCACTGTCTCACCGCCATGGTCGGCTCTAATACCAACTGTAATGCCCCGACCAAACCGACCGGTTAACCATCGATACCATGTCTGATGCGCTTGGGATCCAAATTGTCCTCACATACCAACGCTAGTCTTTTCTGCACACTTTGCCCTCACTCGTGCGCACCTGGGATCAACTTCCCAGTCGATCACCCATCTCAAGGCTACTCCTAGCCTAGCACACTTAACCGGGTAGTTCTTTCCTGATAGGCTCCCGGAAAAGAAGGTGCACCTTGTTTATATGAGTAGTATATGCTAACAACAGAGCGCCGCTACGAGCTAGCAGCGGAGGAGCCTCAATGTAGGGCCGAGCAGCAAGCGCATATAGAAGACACTCCTACGTTGGAGGAGGTGGATGCAGAGGAGACGCCCCGCATTGGAGGAGGAGGAGGAGGACACGACGGCGCCAGATCCGGAGGAAGATCATGAGGAGGACGTGCCCGCATCGGAGGAAGATAAGAGGGAGGCGGTAGCACCTAAGGAGGAGGATCTAACACTGAAGCACCGGTGTTAGCTGCTAGTGAAGCTAGAGGACTCGCGTGCCGCTCACTTCGCCGCTGGGTTGCTGATACGTCCCAAACGTATCTACTTTTCCAAACACTTTTGCTATTGTTTTGACCTCATTCTTGCATTATTTGAATAGAACTAACCCGGACTGACGCTGTTTTCCGCAGAGCTGCCTCTATAACTGCTTTTGTGTAGGAAAAGGTGAAAAATGAAGTTTCTTAGAAAATTACCAAAAAAATTCCAGAAATTCGAACATGCCGGAAGACCCACGGAGCCAGAAGGACACCTGGAGTGGGGGTTGCCCCTAGTCCATGCGGCCAGGGGGCGTGGCTAGGTGGGACCTCCCTGTTGGGGGAACGGGGCAGAAAACAATAAAATTTTCCTACCTACGAAACCCGAACCCAAGAACTATGCTATGGCGATGTAATTTAACGGAGGGAATCGATGTTCATACCTTTGAAGACTGAAAGAGGGAAACGTTCTACGAACGTGGTTGGCGTAGACTCTAACACTATGACCTCCCTGTCGTGTAGAAAACCACCGACAATGGAGACACCCGGCGACCTCCGACGATGAAGTAGCACCACAGGTGTAGGGCCTCGAGGAGATTACAGACGTACGATGCAACTAATGTTCCCTTCGGGTCCCGAACCAGGCGAGCAGCGGAAAGAAGACGAATTCGGATCCTGACTCCAGCAGAGCGACGACGTGCTTTGGTGGAGAACTCCCAATCAGGTGCAAAACTCCAAACAAGGGGAGTCCGCCGGAGGTAGGAGAAAGAGAGAGAAGAGCAAAACTTGATGATTGGAAAAAGGGGGGTGTACCCCTCCTTATATAGGCCAAGGGGGGGTGCCATCCTCCTCCCCTCCCCCATGTGGGACTAAACTCCCAAGGGGGGAGGTGCACCGACCATAGGGGGGATGGGCCCCACACTTGGCGCATGGCCCAAGAGGGGAACCCCTCCCTTCCCTAATGGGCCCCTGTGGCCCATTTGCCTTTTTCCTATTTTATTATTTAATTTAAATATATTTAATTATGTTCACTAAATAATAAAATATTATTAATTAAACTTTATTTTGAACATTTCAAAATATTCAGAACAACTTTTGGCAACTCCCGGAACAATTCTGATGCTCTCTCTTATTTCACCGATGATCCCAAATATATCCTAATGCATCGATTACCCTTAAGTGTGACACCCTATGGTCTGGGAAACAACAGACATGATCAAGACACTCTATTGATCAATGCCTAATTAGTTGGACCTGGTTACAATCCTTGATAGCCCCTGCGCTTCCATCGAATGAACTTCATCGCTGTTGGAAACCGTTAACGATAAGACTTGATCCCTTTGTCCTGTGGTACTTTGTTTGTCCGGGGTTTGATCGTCGGTATCCTTATACCTAGTTCACACCTCGTTACCAACAAACAAGTTTACTCGTCCGTGTCTATTACATCTGTTGTGACCTAGTCACTTGCTTGCAAGCTGTTGATGTAATATCACCGAGTGGCCCCAGAGTACCTGCCCGTCACATGGACTAACAAATCCCGTTTTGATCTATTTGCATACTCATCAACATATCTATTTCGGAATACCCAAAGTACACCTTTATGGCCACCATATTTCAGTGAGGCGGTGGATGCAAATCAAAGTATCCTAATAGATAACAATTACGTATCATCATCACGGTCTAAGGAGTAAGTCATATGTTACAAAGTCATCGCAATGCTGAACTATCTGACTTGATCACATCGCAATGCTTTAGGTGGGTGCGTGTCCATCACATCATTCTCCTAATGAAATGAACTCATTTTCAATAGGCGGTTTGTACCTCATGATCAGGAAACTTTGATCATCGATTGCCCAATGAGCTAGTGTACCTGACTTTAACTAGGGACTGTGTGTTTATATACTACACGTGTATTAGTGTTTCTGAGTAATACAATTCTAACATAGTATAAAATGTATTATGAAAAATGAATATGTGACAAATATCTTTATTAATTTGCCTCTAGGGCACATATCCAACAGTCTCCCACTTGCACTAGAGTACAAATTACACTAGTTTACATCAGGTATGTATCTAACACCTATAGTCTCTCGGTGTTATTCAAAGTTGCCCTGTGGAAGAGGTTTAGTCATTGGGTCTGCTGCGTTCAGATCCACATGTATCTTGTGAATCCTAGTATGAACATCCTTGACGTCGTCCCTCGTCACATGGAAACGTTGGAGAATATGCTTGGTTGTAGAGTGAGTTCTTGGTTCCTTCACATTTGCAATGGCATCTGTATTGTCACAATAAATGCTAACAGGGTCAGTGCAAAGGGGAACATACCAAGATCGATCATGAACTTCTTCAGCCAATGTGCTTCATTTGACGCTTCACAAGCGGCAATATACTCTGACTCCATTGAAGATTGGGCGACGACTGACTGCTTGCGGGTCTTCCAGCTAACTATGTCGCCATTCAACATGAACACATATCCCGTCTGGGATTTTGAGTCATCTATGTCCGAGTCAAGACTAGCATCGACGTAACCTTTCACGACTAGCTCTTCTTCACATCCTCCATAGACGAGAAAGAGATCCTTCGTCCTTCGTAAGTATTTCATGATGTTCTTCACTGCGGTCCAACGAGTCATTCCTGGATTACTCTCGTAGCGATTAGTCATACTAATTTCCAGAGCTAAATCTGGACGAGTACACAACATAGCTTACATTATAGAACCTATGGCTGAGGCATAGGGTCTTGAGGACATCTCCTCCTTTTCTCGTGCTGTTGCTGGACAATGAGTCACACTTAACTTAAGTCCTTTTATAACTGGCAAGAGACCTCTCTTGGAGTTATCCATACTGAACTTCTTCAATATTTTCTCAATGTAAGTTCTCTGACTCAAGGCCAATAGGAGATTTGTTCTATCTCTATAGATCTTAATGCCTAATATGTACACAACTTCACCTAGGTCCTTCATGGAAAATTGTCCGTTCAAGTATTCCTTCACTTCTAAGAATTTTGTATCGTTCCCTATCAACAATATGTCGTCTACATATAACACAAGGAATTCTACAGAGCTTCCACTTAGTTTCTTATAGACGCAACACTCTTCGACATTCTGGACAAATCCAAACGCTTTCATCACCTCATCAAATAGAAGGTTCCTGCTCCGAGACGCCTGCTTCAACCCATAAATGGATCGTTGAAGCTTGCATACTTTACCAGCGTTCTTCGGATCAACGAAACCTTCCGGTTGCACCATGTATAACTCTTCCTCAATGTTACCATTAAGGAACGCGGTTTTCACACCATCTGCCATATCTCGTAATCATGATAGGCAGCTATCGCTAGTAGTATCCTAATAGACTTTACCATCGCTACAGGAGAGAATGTCTCCTCGTAGTCAACTCCTTGAATTTGTCGGAACCCTTTCGCGACAAGTCGAGCTTTATAGACATAAACATTTCCATATGTGTCAGTCTTTTTCTTGAATATCCATTTATTCTCGACGGTCTTTCGGTCCTTGGGAATATCCACCAAAGTCCATACTTTGTTGGCATACATGGAGTCTATTACGGATCTCATGGCTTCTAGCCATTTCTTGGACTCGGATCCTTCCATCGCTTCTTTGTAGTTTGTAGGTTCGTTAGGTTCATTCAACGTGACTGCATTCACAAGTTGTCCGTAAAACTCAGGAGCTTGACGGATTCTTGATGACCTATGTGGCACAATAGGTTCCTCTTCAATCTCATCATCATGTATGTCATGATCGTTATGAATGTCGTGTTGGCCTTTTTCTTCAGCTCCCACTATGGAAGGCTATTCTGAAACAATTTCTGTTGCCGTATCTTCCATTTGGAGTGATTGGTCATTCACTTCATTGATGTCTATTTCCCCCCCACTCAATTCTTTCGAAAGAAATTCTTTCTCAAGAAAGTGTCCAGTCTTGGCGGAAAACGTTTTCCCTCAAACTGGTTGTAGAAGGTGTATCCACAAGTTTCCTTTGGATAGCCCACAAAGATGCACTTATCCGCCTTTGATTCGAGTTTTTTAGGCTAAAGTTTCCTAACGTAAGCCTCACAACCCCAAATCTTCAGGTGAGACAACTTTGGTTTCTTGCCATGCCATTCTCAAATGGAGTTGTCTTTACAAATTTGGATGGTGCCTTATTAAGAATGCAAGCAACTGTTTATAATTCATACCCCCATAATGACACAGGTAAGTCGGTATGAGACATCATTGATCGTACACTATCCAATATAGTTCGATTACGTCGTTCGTACACACCGTTTCGTTGAGGTGTCCCTGCCGGCGTAAGTTGTGGTACAATGCCACAAGTCTTAAGATGATTGCCAAACTCGTGACTTAAATACTCGCCTCCTCGATTGGATCAAAGGTGCTTGATTTTCTTCCCGAGTTTATTCTCGACCTCACTCTGAAATTCCTTGAACTTTTCAAAGGTTTCAGACTTTGTGGTTCATCAAGTAAATATACCCATATCTACTCAAGTCATCAGTGAAGGTCATGAAATAACGAAGACCATTGCGCGTGGAGACGTTAGTAGGTCCACATACATCTGTATGTATGATCCCTAATAAGTCCGACGCATGCTCCATTATCCCATTGAATGGAGTCCTTGTCATTTTGCCCATCAGGCATGGTTCACATGTGTCAAGGGATCCAAAATCCAATGACTCCAAAAGTCCATCTTTATGAAGCTTCTCCATGCGTTTTATACCAATATGACCAAGTCGACAATGCCACATCGCCATGTCCTCTTCGCCACTAGGCTTTAATCTTTTGGCCTTTATGTTGTTGATATGACATACATCACAATCGAGATTACGTACGAATAAGTCATTTCTCTCCGGCGCGTGAACATAAAACACATCATTCTTATAAATCGCACAACCAATTGTATCTGACTTAAAAGAATAGTGGTCTCGCTTCAAGCAAGAACCACTAACAATGTTCACACTCAATGCGGGTACATAGTAGCATTTATTCAAAATCAAAACTAATCCCGAAGGGAGACTAAGATGCATCGTGCCAACAACCAATACTTCAACTTGACATCCGTTGCCCACGCGCATCGTCACTTCATCTTTCGTCAAGCGTCGCTTATTCCTTAGTCCTTGAACAGAGTTAGAAATATGAGCAACAAATCCTATATCAAGTATCTAGGAAGTGTTTCCGGCGCTTGTTAAGAAAAGATGAACAACATGTATATCAAATATACCTTCGTCAAAACCTAGCCGCCACCTAGCCGGCGATCTCCACACCAAGCCGTGGAACCTGGCTTCTGATCCCATCATCGTCTTCGGCGTTCTCTTCTGGTGTTGCTGCTGCCCATCTCATGGAAGTTCATGCGGCCATTTCCATGGGTCTGGATTTCAACCCTGGGATGAAGTTGGCTGATCAAGTTCATCGCCTGTTCAAGCGCACGGTGAACCCAGATGGTTCTGGTCATTTCATCCTGGTGGTCTCATTCATGCGCCACTCGTTTCGCCTGGATGAAGACTCTATCAGTCTGGCTTTGGAATCGGCGATTGGAGGGTACCGCTCCAAACTCGAAGTCTCGCGACTTCAAGATAAGGTTTTTTCTTTTCATGTCTCGTGCAAAGATGTGGGTTTCTTTATCTTCCATCAGAAAACTTTCGTTTGTCCCAAGTTTCATTGTGTTTTTCATCTTTGGGGCAATGGTGGTGCTGATTGGAAAAAAGAGTTTAAACTTTGGCAAGTTGAATGTGATGAGGAATGGACTCTAGTTAGTCCATCTAAGCGTAGGGTGAATCTAGGGCTACAGGCCTTGCAGCGCACGCCGTCACGTTCATCCTTCAAGTCTTCTTCCCCCAAGAGGAAGAAACTGCGTTTTTCCACTTTCATGAACTATGAGGCTTGCCGTGGATATAGATTTATGCCCACTGGTTTAGATGCACAAACAGTGCTTGAAGGGGGCTATTCTTTCACCCGACATGAACTTTCACATCTCCACGTCAATACGTCTATATGATCATCGCCATCACCTGAGCTACAGCCCTCACCACCGGCGGCTCCGGCCATGATCTCTTTTGGTAGCATGCCACCTTCCCCTATTCCTACAGGTTCGGTTTTGGACATCCCGGATTTATTGGGTGTCTCCATTATCTCGCCTACCATTTTGGAGAACCATGCAGCCATAATTACCTCACCTTCTGTTAATGATCCGATAGTTGTATCTGATGATGATTCGGTTATCACCTCTCCTATGGGCCCACAAGATATTTTAGCCCCAAGTTCCCCTGTTGCCACGCGCGGTTTTGTGGATTACGACTATGATCAGAGCATGTCCCCATGTAAAATCCCGTCGCCTAAGGAAATTGTACGTAACCTGTAAAGTTTTGATGATATGATCGAAGATATGGCTGCTAGTTTTTGGAACTGTCAACATTGCATCAGCATGGGGCACAAAACGAAAGCGTGCACAAACAGGATTAGGTGTAGGCGTTGTTTCCGGTTTGGACACATTAAAAAGGACTGCCATGCGCCATTGCCTGAGACTTCCATCTGGGTCCCCAAAGTCCCATCCCAGGATTTCGAGACTCGCACCACCGCTTTGTCTTCATCCGCCGATTCGAGTTCTCCCCAAGTTCATACCTTGTCCACCCAGCAAACGATACAACCAGAAAACCCCAACTCCCCGACTTCCCCTTCCCTGAGCAATCCCCTCCCGCCACCCCCGGATTTCATCGACGAGCGGCAACCGTCTCCAGCTCCATCAATGGCGAACTTCGAGCTTGATCCATGGCGTTTCCTCCCGGAAGGGATGGACATTATCGACGGAGGCCCGGAGCGCTTCCCTCGGGCCTTCTACTCGACATAGGAGCCGCTGATACGTCCAAAACGTATCTATAATTTCTGCTTGCTCCATGCACGTTTTGTGTGATATTGCTATGATCTAGATACACTTTCATACACTTTTGATCATATTTGGACTAACCTATTAACTCAGTGCACCACAGTGCCAGTTCCTGTTTTCTGCTGTTTTTCTATTTCAGTTTTCCCCCATATAAAAAGTGCCAGAAAAATTCCAGGGAAAATATAGGAAAAATCAGCGTACAGGAAGCTTCGCGAAGAGCGCTCGAGTGGGGACAGAGGGGAGCCAGGGATGGACCAGGCGGCCACCCGACGCGGCCCCACCCCTGGTCGCGCCAGGGGGGCGCCTGGGGCCCCTGGTCCACCTCTGGCTGTCCCCCTTCGCCTATATATTCTCCGTCACGGGAAACTTCTGGAGAGAAGAACCCTTTTTCACGATCTCTCCTATGTTCCGCCGCCGCCACGCTTCCGAGATCGGGAGCACCAGAAGACCTCTTCCTGGCACCCTGCCGGAGGGAGGACCGATCTCCGGGAGTCTCCTCTCCACCATGGATGCTCCCCGGATGTCTCGTAAGTAGTTTTCCTTGGACCATGGGTCCGTGATCAGTAGCTATGTGATGTTATCCTCCCCTCTTTGTTCTTCATGGTTTAGACCTCGTGAGCTTCCCTACATGATCGAGGCACTTTTGTAATCTTTCTGCTGTTGCTATGCTGAGTTTGATGGGATTTGATGGATTATGAGATTATGTTCAGATTGTGATTGAGTAATATATTTGGTTTTTATCTCTTATATTTTTGTTCCTAAGTAATTCTTTCATGTTCTCCGTTGCTGTTTATTGCTTTGGCCAAGTAGTAGGTAGCAACCCCAAGAGGTAACGTTATGCTCGATTGTGGGTTCATGCCCCCCGATGACACGCTTGAGTGACAGAAAAATGAGTCTAGGGGATGTGATGTTGCCACAAGGGGGAAAACAACGGTGCTTGTAACCGCGGTTGCAAGGATTGTTTACTTTACGCAAAGTGCTTTTTAATGCAGTTGTCTGTTGCTTTGGGTTTACACTTTGGGTGGGGCTCGCAACTTAATAACAGCGAGATGTTCTGGATAGATATATCAAGGTGGATGATTAGTAGTAGATGCAGTTGGATTTCGGTCTACTTATTTTGGCGTACTTCCCGTGCTTTTGAGCCTCTTCCTTTCTTTTGTAGCATAGTTAGCATTGCGGTGCGTTCATAATCCTGTCAATTGCCCTTCTGTAATTTGTTTACCTCGCATAGCAGTTTTATCGTCTTTTGGGAGAGAGACATCACTAGTGAACATCACGTATCCCGGTCCATATCCTCATTACTGTTTCCATGCTCATTTACTTTTCTGCTTTTACTTTCAGTTGCTATCATTATCCCTTGTGTTTGATCCTTTGTGAACAACAAGACCGGAGATATTGACAACCTCTCTGAACTTCGTTGGGAACAAAGTTATTTGTGTCTGTGTGCAGGTCCGCGTCAGTTGCGCCGCTGACACCTACTTATCATCTCTGGAGTCCTACTGGAGACAAACCTTGGTATCTTTACTGAGGGAAATTTGCTGCTGTGCTACATCACGCCTTCCACTTGGGGCTCACCAACGAAGGGCGAGAAGATTACACCCGTCAACTCTCGCGCCATCAAGAAAATTTCTGGCGCCGTTGCCGGGGACTCCGAGTGCTAAGATAGGGGAGTTTCACACTACCCTTTACCTTTGTTTTTTAGTCTTGTTAGTTTACCTTTCAGTTTTTATCTTTGTGTCTTTTATCAAAAAAATAAAATCTGCCACACTTGCTGCTGCTATGGGTTCCACTGAAAACACCAAGTTGTGTGACTTCACTAGTCACAACAACCAAGACTTTATCTGCACCCCCATTGCCAAACCTGCCACTTCAGCTACCTCTTATGAAATTAAACCTGCCTTGCTAAACCTTGTTATGAGAGATCAATTCTCTGGTGCTGGAGATGATGCTGCTTTACACTTGAACAATTTTGTTGAATTATGTGATATGCAAAAGTATAAAGAAGTAGAAGGTGATATTGTTAAGCTCAAGCTCTTTCCTTTCTCTTTAAGGGGAGACGCTAAAATCTGGTTTCAATCTTTGCCTAGGAATAGCATAGATTCTTGGGATAAGTGCAAAGATGCTTTTATAGGGAAGTACTACCCACCTGCTAAAATTATCCAATTAAGGAGTAACATTATGAATTTTAAGCAATTGGATAATGAACACGTTGCCCAAGCTTGGGAACGAATGAAATCTCTTGTTAAGAAATGCCCTACACATGGTTCGACTACCTGGATGGTTATCCAGACTTTTTATGCAGGCTTGAACTTTACCTCGCGGAACCTGTTAGATTCGGCCGCGGGAGGAACCTTTATGTCAACTACACTTGGTGCTGCCACGAAGCTTCTCGATGAGATGATGACCAATTATTCCCAATGGCACACCGAACGCGCTCCAACAGGTAGGAAGGTAAACTCTGTCGAGGAAGTTACCTCCCTGAATGAAAAAAGTTGACTTAATTATGTCTCTACTTACCAAGCAACCCTCTATTGATCCTCATGATGTCCCTTTAAATTATTTGGTTGCCCAAGAACAATTAGATGTGAACTTTATTGCTAGAAACAACTTCAACAACAATGCTTATAGGGGTAATTTTGCTAGCAATCCTAGACCGTTTCCATCCAACTATGGGAACAACAACACCTACCCTAGCAACAAGAACCCCTCTTCTGAATTGGAAAACATGCTTAGAGACTTTATCACTACCCAAAAAGCCTTCAACAAAAATGTAGAGGAGAAATTAGCTAAATTAGATAATCTCTCTTTGAAGGTAGAAAGCTTATCCCTTGATATTGAGATGCTTAAAATTAGAACCTCTTCCCTTGAGGAGAATAAGGCCACTCCTATTAATGCTATCCAATTACAAATTAATGAAAATATTAGGATGATGGCTAAACTTAAAGAAAGGTGGTCTAGAGAAAAAGAGGAAGAGGATAGAATTAAGAGCCTTCCTACACACCACACAGTTGCCACTATCCAAATTGTTGAGGACACCCAAACTATTAGCACCCAATGCACTCCTAGTCCCGTTGGACCTATTAATGGTGATGCTAATACCTCAATCAAAGATGAAGAAACTCCTATGAACATCGAGGGTTTCAAACAAGTGAGCCTAGACGACACTACTACCACCTTTGATAGTAGTGATATTGATTTTGATAGTTGCACCCTCTCAGAAGTTATTAGCTTGCTACACAAAATGTCTAGAGACCCCCAAACTAGCACACTTAATCTTGCCTTCACGGAGCATATCACAAATGCTCTCATCAAATCTAGGGAGGAGAAGCTTAGAGTAGAAGCCTCCATACCTAGGAAGCTAGATGATGGTTTGGACCCTATGATCAAAATTAAATTAAATAACTTCTCTTGCTATGCCTTATGTGATGTTGGAGCTAGTACCTCCGTTATGCCCAAAAGAATATTTGATATGTTTGAATTGAAGCCCTTTGAGCCTTGTTCTTTTGGTGTTCGTCTTGTTTATTTTTCCGTAAAGAAACCTTTGGGGAAGATCGACGATGTTCTTATCATTGTCAATGACAACTATGTTCCCGTTGATTTTATTGTTATGGATATAGTGTGAACCTTTGTGTCCAATTATTTTGGGACGTCCATTTCTTCGCACCGTTGGTGCGGTTATTGACATGAAAGAGGGGAATATAAAATTCCAATTCCCATTAAAAAATGGGATGGAACACTTCCCTAGAAACAAAATCAAGTCAGCTTTTGAGTCTGTTACACGGGCTAGTTATTCTCTTTCTCTTGATAAAACTTGATTCTTCTTTTGCATTATGCCTAGCTTAAAGGCATAAAAGAAAGCGCTTTCGGGAGGCAGCCCGCAACGAATTTAGGTTTCTTTTTTTCTTTTTGTTGTGTCTTGATGTTTGTTACTACTGTAGCAACATCAATGTATCTTTATTTTTCAGCTTTGTGCCAAGTTATAGCCTCTTATGATAAGGGAAGCAAAAGTTGTGACGTGCTGTCCAGAAAACAGATTCTGTCCCTTGACAGAAAAATTCGAGTCAAATCACCAGATCATCTTTTTGATCTGAATTGTTTTGACAGTGTGCTCTATACAATTGTGAAACTTCCGTATGTTCTGAGTTTTTTGATTTGAGTTGCAGAAGTTCCCCTAAAAATTCTTTACTACCTGCTGTTCTGTTTTTTCACAGATTCTGCCACGTTTTGTCTCTCCTAACTTTTGCAAACCTTAAGCTTGCTTTTTCTTTGCAAAACCTTTTTGGCACTCTTGGTAAACAGTAGCTCTTCAAGAATATCTTTATATCCAGTGGGGAAAAATTATTTTATTAAGGGTACTAACCTCTCTAATCAGCTTATGATGAGTTATGTATGAAGAGAGTTTTCAAGTGTGCGATGGAAGATGATGAAAGAAGATCCAGGAGTGTCAAGCGCTCAAGCTTGGGGATGCCCCCATGCATCCCCAATAAATATTCAAGGATACTCAAGCATCTAAGCTTGGGGATGCCCCCTTGCATCCCCTTCTCCATCAACAATCATCAGTTCGTCCTTCGTCTCACTATATTTTTATCACTTCATGCGTTATGTGCTATGCTTGGAGCGTCTCGCTCTTAGGTTTTATTTTTAGTTTTGTTTAGCTTTGCTTTCTGTTCATAACAAGTTAGATCCCGTCTTACTTTGTGTGGGAGAGAAACACGCTCCACTTTCAAAATCTAGAACACATCATAGGATTTTTCCTGCTTATCTTTTTGCTGTTGTGTGTTCTTTATCTTTTCGTAGCTGCTGGCATGTTTAGTTTTAGTCTTAGTTTGTCTTTAGCAAGAGCATTGGCTTTTGTTTAGTTTGTTGCTGGAACTCTTTTTAGTTTTCATGTTTATCTTGTTAAAGAGAGTTGGTTGTTGCACTGAGTTGTGTCTTGTCTTGAAAGTAGGTAATTGAGGTTGCTATTTAATTCTAGTAGTAACTTGCAATAGTTTTGAGGTATTGTTGTGAGTAATGTTTGAACTTTTGGTGTCAAGAGCTCTAGCCTATTAGTGATAGGTGTCGTATTTTGGGCAATCCGTGTGTATTTTCAAAACCTACAAAACTAGTTGAGAACTCTAGCTACTAGATGGATCACTAATTTTTGGAGGGATCGAATATTAGAGAACACTCACGTACCATGAGTCGAGGATGCGCAAGGATAACCAAACCCCCATACACTCCCCCTCGGGGTACTTGTCTCTTTGTGAACCTCCTTTTTAGATTGAGAGTTACCGATAATAAGTGCATGAGTTCTTCGGACTAATGTAAGTATTGAAAGTTGACACTTCCACCTTCCCATATTTTGCTAGCCTCTCCCGTGCCGTGCATTGCCTTCTTCTCACTCCGAGAGTTGGTGTCCACCTTCGCCGGTACATCCAAACCCTTGGCATGATACGCTCTATCATCATAAACCTCCTTATATCTTTCCTCAAAACAGCTACCATACCTATCTATCAAGGCATTTCCATAGCCTTTCCGAGTTATATTGCCATGCAACTTCCACCTCTTCATGACTTGATCTTCATGTCATACAAGTTCCTGCTACACTGGCAGCGGCATACATTGCATACATCATGATAGCTACATCTTCTTTATGATTTGAGTACCTTTTAAAGTGTGAAAGATCTTCTATACCCTCTTGTAAATTAGAGTGTTTCCCTTAAGTGAGGAAAAGATCCCAAAGTGGACAAAATAAAAGATCCCAAAGAGGACAAATGAGAGTTAAATAGAAAGAGCCATTGAGGCCACCAAAAAATACAAAAAATTAGAAAAAAGAGAAAAAGAAATAAAAAGAGAGAAATGGGCAACACTACTATCCTTTTGAAAGATCCACACTAATACACCCTCTTATCCTTGTACTACATAGAGATGATCATATATATAGCTATGTGGGGACCTTCACACTATAGAACTTGGCTTGCATATTCCAAGGATGAGCCTCCTCAAACGAGCTCTAGGTCTTCATGGGCGAGCAAGTTAGATGCACCCCCACTAGTTCCATTGGAGAGCTTCCTAGCTCGTATGTGCATCCATTGCATGGCAATCCCTACTCCTCACATCATATCTATCATTTGGCATCTCTTGCCTATGATTGTCCTCATTGATGTGAGCCTTTCTCATCCTTTTTGTCTTCCTCCTCCGCACTTCTCTCTTTGCCATCCTAAGTGTCAACTCTCGTTCTTACGCTCATCCATTACATGAGTGCTCAAAATATTGAAAAAGGAGTGGATCAAATTGACTTGTACCTGGCTAGTGGTCTGGGGACGAGTCAAGATAAGATTCCAGAAAAGACCGAGTGTGAAACTTTAGTAGATTGAGTTCTCAACAAATAATTGTTTTTCTCGTATTCCCTATCCCCATTCTTGCACGCAAACACCATTTCGAGACATTCGAGTCACGGACAGCGAGAGCTCTTGCACCTAATGTTCTTTTGTTACTTGTTTCAATGCTAATATAGACTCTTGCATGTTATGACGTGAATTGAGTTTCTAACCTTAATTGCTTTACTTTTCAAAGTTCTTATATGGTTGCTAGCATGTCACCACAGAAATTATGCCGTTATCATTTACCTACTCGAGGACGAGCAGGAATTAAGCTTGGGGATGTTGATATGTCCAAAATGTATCTACAATTTCTGCTTGCTCCATGCATGTTTTGTGTGATATTGCTATGATCTAGATACACTTTCATACACTTTTGATCATAGTTGGACTAACCTATTAACTCAGTGCACCACAATGCCAGTTCCTGTTTTCTGCTGTTTTTCTATTTCAGTTTTCCCCCACATAAAAAGTGCCAGAAAAATTCCGGGAAAAATATAGGAAAAATCAGCGTACAGGAAGCTTCGCGAAGAGCCCGAGTGGGGACAGAGGGGAGCAAGGGGTGGCCCAGGCGGCCACCCGGCGCGGCCCCACCCCTGGCCGCGCCAGGGGGGCGCCTGGGGCCCCTGGTCTACCTCTGGCTGCCCCCCTTCGCCTATATATTCTCCGTCATGGGAAACTTCCGGAGAGAAGAACCCTTTTTCACGATCTCTCCTATGTTCCTCCGCCACACTTCCGAGATCGGGAGCACCAGAAGACCTCTTCCTGGCACCCTGCCGGAGGGAGGACCGACCTCCGGGAGTCTCCTCTCCACCATGGATGCTCCCCAGATGTCTCGTAAGTAGTTTTCCTTGGACCATGGGTCCGTGATCAGTAGCTATGTGATGTTATCCTACCCTCTTTGTTCTTCATGGTTTAGACCTCGTGAGATGCCCTACATGACCGAGGCAATTTTGTAATCTTTCTGCTGTTGCTATGATGAGTTTGATGGGATCTGATGGATTATGAAATTATGTTCAGATTGTGATTGAGTAATATATTTGGTTTTTATCTCTTATATTATTGTTCCTAAGTAATTCTTGCATGTTCTCCGTTGCTGTTTATTGCTTTGGCCAAGTAGTAGGTAGCAACCCCAAGAGGGAACGTTATGCTCGATTGTGGGTTCATGCCCCCCGATGACACGCTTGAGTGACAGAAACATGAGTCTAGGGGATGTGCTGTTGCCACAAGGGGGAAAACAACGGTGCTTGTAACCGCGGTTGCAAGGATTGTTTACTTTACGCAAAGTGCTTTTTAATGCAGTTGTCTGTTGCTTTGGGTTTACACTTTGGGTGGGGCTCGCAACTTAATACCAGCGAGATGTTTTTGATAGATATCTCAAGGTGGATGATTAGTAGTAGATGCAGTTGGATTTCGGTCTACTTATTTTGGCGTACTGCCCGTGCTTTTGAGCCTCTTCCTTTCTTTTGTAGCATAGTTAGCATTGCGGTGCGTTCATAATCCTGTCAATTGCCCTTCTGTAATTTGTTTACCTCGCATAGCAGTTTTATCGTCTTTTGGGAGAGAGACATCACTAGTGAAAATCACGTATCCCGGTCCATATCCTCATTACTGTTTTCACGCTCATTTACTTTTCTGCTTTTACTTTCAGTTGCTATCATTATCCTTTGTGTTTGATCCTTTGTGAACAACAAGACCGGAGAGATTGACAACCTCTCTGAACTTCGTTGGGAACAAAGTTATTTGTGTCTGTGTGCAGGTCCGCGTCAGTTGCGCCGCTGACACCTAATTATCATCTCTGGAGTCCTACTGGAGACAAACCTTGGTATCTTTACTGAGGGAAATTTGCTGCTGTGCTACATCACGCCTTCCACTTGGGGATCACCAACGAAGGGCGAGAAGACTACACCCGTCAACTCTCGCGCCATCAGCCGCCGCCCAGGATGCATGAGCAATACATGGTCGCCATTGTTGAGCCTGCTCCACCAGCTCACCTTGTGTCAATCCAACGCGAACAAGTGCTTCAGTTCCTGACTCAAGATCTTCAGGTGATGGTTCAATCTGCTCAAACTTGGTTTCAGGGGGTAGGCTTGTTTGAGATGCAAAATCCAATCGTGCGGGAGTCCTTCATTCAGCATGCGCCGTTTGTTTTGGGTTTGGATGAGCAAGGCGATGAGATCTTTGTTCGTTTTATTCCCCACAACCAAGGTGAGGGTTTCAGAGCTATCCATGGTCACCGCACGGGTTGGTTGATGTTCATTGGTGTACCACTTGATTATCACAATACGAGGCAATTATCTGAGATGGTTGGTATGTTTGGGCAATTTCTGTCTTGGGAACACACTGATAGAAGATTGGTTCGTTCTCTGGTTCGCGCCTCTTTCCCTGAAAATGCCCTGGTGCCACGGGATGTCATCTTCAGAGAATTTTCCTCTTGGGGAGGTTCAGTAGTTTCATGGACTGCACCAGTGTATATCCTCACGGCTAATTTTGCGGATGCAGCGCTGCCAGTTGATGAGGACCCCATGCCTCTGGACGGGAACCCTCACCGCGTGCCTGGGGATTTAGCCCCAATTGCTCCCATATGGGCCCTTCCACCATATCCGGCTCTGGGGTGGAATGAAGTGCCTGCTCCACATCATGGTGATAATGATCACAATATGGATCATAATGAAGATGTTGAACACATGCAAGATGATGGCTGGCCTGCATGGGATGACGAACATGTAGCGCAAAATGATACTCCTCAGCAAAATCAGCAACCCGATCAGGACCAAAACTCCATGGTTATGAACCCTTCACTTGGAGATAGCAGCTCCTCTGAAGTGGAAGTCATTGAAATTGAAGAACAGCAAGAGCAAGTACAACATGTGATGAATGACCCCCCTCTTGAACACAATGGTGATGATTGGGCCATTGTGCCCTACCAGCAGCCTCTGTTTCAGATGCCCCCACTGCAGGTGGGTTTTGTTTCAGTTCCTTTTGGTCCTGTCCTGCCCCCCGAGATGCTTTGGGAAATAACTTTCAGACACCTCATTCCTGAATTGCTCGCCAAGACAATTCCATCAGGCATGCTGCACTTCCCGTTGCCAGCTATGTTTTCACCTGCAGGGGATTGGACTGATCTCACCATACATCAAACACCCCTGCTTTTGGAAAGTTCCTCCTTTTATGCCAGTGGGGCACCCCCAGGTTACTGTGGTGGATTTGTCTGAAGCTTGATCATGTCTTTCAGTGCAGTCAAGACACCTCTGCTTAGGAAACGTCAGCGTGCCACTCGGTTTGCTCCCACAATTGTCAGAGCTGATGAGGATTTCACCACCAGGCGAGTGACAAGAACTGTTGCGAAGAAATCAGGATTTAAACCTGTCTCTGCTGTTCTAATCAAGGAAATCCAACGCGAACAAGTGCTTCAGTTCCCGACTCAAGATCTTCAGGTGATGGTTCAATCTTCTCAAACTTGGTTTCAGGGGGTAGGCTTGTTTGAGATGGAAAATCCAATCGTGCGGGAGTCCTTCATTCAGCATGCGCCGTTTTCTTTTGGTTTGTATGAGTAAGGCGATGAGATCTTTGTTCGTTTTATTCCCCACAACCAAGGTGACGGTTTCAGAGCTATCCATGGTCACCGCACGGGTTGGTTGATGTTCATTGGTGTACCACTTGATTATCACAATACGAGGCAATTATCTGAGATGGTTGGTATGTTTGGGAAATTTCTGTCTTGGGAACACAATGATAGAAGATTGGTTCGTTCTCCGGTTCGCGCCTCTTTCCCTGAAAATGCCCTGGTGCCACGGGATGTCATCTTCAGAGAATTTGCCTCTTGGGGAGGTTCAGTAGTTTCATGGACTGCACCAGTGTATATCCTCACGGCTAATTTTGCGGATGCAGCGCTGCCAGTTGATGAGGACCCCATGCCTCTGGACGGGAACCCTCACCGCGTGCCTCGGGATTTAGCCCCAATTGCTCCCATATGGGCCCTTCCACCATATCCGGCTCTGGGGTGGAATGAAGTGCCTGCTCCACATCATGGTGATAATGATCACAATATGGAGATGTTGAACACATGCAAGATGATGGATGGCCTGCATGTGAACATGTAGCGCAAAATGATCCTCCTCAGCAAAATCAGCAACCCGATCAGGACCTAAACTCCATGGTTATGAACCCTTCACTTGGAGACAGCATCTCCTCTGAAGTGGAAGTCATTGAAGTTGAATAACAACAAGAGCAAGTACATCATGTGATGAATGACCCCCCTCTTGAACACAATGGTGATGATTGGGCCATTGTGCCCTACCTGCAGCCTCTGTTTCAGATGCCCCCACTGCAGGTTTTGTTTCAGTTCCTTTTGGTCCTGTCCTGCCCCCCGAGATGCTTTGGGAAATAACTTTCAGACACCTCATTCCTGAATTGCTCGCCAAGACAATTCCATCAGGCATGCTGCACTTCCCGTTGCCAGCTATGTTTTCACCTGCAGGGGATTGGACTGATCTCACCATACATCAAACACCCCTGCTTTTGGAAAGTTCCTCCTTTTCTGCCAGTGGGGCACCCCCAGGTTACTGTGGTGGATTTGTCTGAAGCTTGATCATGTCTTCAGTGCAGTCAAGACACCTCTTCTTAGGAAACGTCAGCGTGCCACTCAGTTTGCTCCCACAATTGTCAGAACTGATGAGGATTTCACCACCAGGCGAGTCACAAGAAGTGTTGCGAAGAAATCAGGATTTAAACCTGTCTCTGCTGTTCTAATCAAGGCAACCCCTATGCGGAAACCAAGAGCCAAAAAGCAAAAGATCAGCGATGATTCGCTTCCTCAAGGACCGACTGCTTGTACTGCTGCTGATGATGCTGCGGCAGGTGCTTCAGAAGTTGTGCCACCTCCCACTCCAATTCGTACAATGCAGGTCCCGAGGGCCTCCCTTGGCATTGCTGATGAAGATCTATCTACGGATAAGCTTATGGCTGCTCCTTCTTCTGAACCACAAGCTAGTTCCCCATGATTAGTTTAGAACTAGCACTTAGTGGTAGAGTAGGGACCTTTAGCCTGCTCGCTTTAATTTTCAGTCAATCTTTTGTGTGGTTTTATCTGAACTCAAGTGTTGCTCCTTTGTCAATCTGTTGGGCAGATGTGACTTGCTATGCATACTCTATGGTTTTATATAGATAATACAACATTTCGAAATTGGCGTGTGTTGTGTTCGAATGTTCGTGGTCTCAATTCTGCTGATCGACAGCGTGACCTTAGAGCAAAAATTGAAGAAAGTAAGTGCTCGATTATTTCTCTCCAGGAGACGAAAATTCAATCTTTTGATATGAGACTAGTCAGAAACTTTTTCCCCAAACGTTTTGATAATTTTGTTTACTCACCCTATATTGGTGCCTCTGGTGGCATTCTTGTGGCTTGGAGCTCCACGATGTTCTCTGGCACGCTGGTTGAATCACTCCAATATGGTATAACTATTAATTTTACCTCTGTGCATAATGCTGAAAAATGGACTATGGTCTTGGTTTATGGACCCTACTCTGGCATCTTGAGAGATGAGTTTGTGCAGTGGTTGTATAACTTTCATATACCTGATGATGAGCAATGGATATTCTTGGGGGATTTGAATTTCATTAGATACCTTGAAAATAGAAACAGGCCAGGTGAAATCTCAATGACATATTCTTGTATAATGAAATCATTGGACACCTGGGTCTTCTTGAGCTTCCACTAATGGGCAGATCTTATACCTGGTCCAACATGCAAGCTGAGCCCCTCCTTGAGCAACTAGATTGGTTTCTCACCTCTAGCTCATGGATCTCAATCTATCCCAACATTGTGGTCTTCCCTATGGCCAAAACTGGTTCTGATCATGTGCCCTGCATTGTTACAATTGACACCACAATTCCTAAATGCAAGATTTTCAAGTTTGAGAACTATTGGTTGGAAATCCCTGGCTTCCAGGAATGTGTCTCTGCTTCCTGGAATGCTCCCATTGCTTCAGGATATGCTTCCACCACTATATCCATAAAGTTGAAGAGACTGAGGTATGATCTTAAAAAGTGGTCATCCAACTTTCCACTTTAAAAAGAAAGATTTCCAGGTGCTCTCAGGTGGTGTTTTCCTTTGATTGTCTTGAGGAAATAAGACCCCTCTTCAGACCTGAATTTAACTTTAGGCAAATTGTTAAAGTGCACCATGATCATCTCCTAAAACTTCAGTCTATTTACTGGAAGCAAAGGTACACTGTGAGGGGTATCTTGATGGGAGAAGGAAACTCTAAATTTTTCCATGCTATGGCTTCTGAAAGAATGAGAAGGAATTCTATTTCCAGCCTCACTTCTTCTGATGGTTCTGTCTATATTGATCACACACAAATGGTTGGACTGTTGTGGAATTCCTTCAAAGGGAGGATGGGGATCACTCAAGGCATCAACATGATGTTTGATCTGCCAGCCTTGGTGCAACCTTTCTTGGGATTAGAGGAGCTGTCGCTACCCTTTTCCAAGTCTGAAATTGATGAAGTTCTCAAGGATTTACCTACAGACAAGGCACCTGGCCCTGATGGTTTTAATGGTCTCTTTCTTAAGAAATGTTGGCATATTATTGAGAAAGATTTTCTGGATCTCATACAACAATTTGCCACTGGTCAACTTAAGTTAGAATGCCTGAATGGGTCTCTTATTACCCTCATCCCTAAAATTCTTGCATCTGAAGGGCCCAACAACTTCAGGCCAATTTCTCTAACCAACACATGTCTAAAGTTCCTGACTAAGCTGTTGGCTAACGGATTACAGAAGGTTATTCTTCAGTGTATCCATCTGAATCAATATGGTTTTCTAAAATCTAGATCCATTCAGGATTGTCTGGCTTGGGCTTTTGAGTATATCCAGCAGTGCAAACAGTCACAGCTGCCTTTGCTCATTCCCAAGCTTGATTTAGCCAAGGCTTTTGATACAATTGAACATGAGGTTATCTTACAAATCTTAAAACATAAAGGGTTCAATGCAACCTGGATTGATTGGGTTAGAGAGATCCTCACCTCTGGCTCTTCTTCAATTATGATCAATGGAGTACCTGGCAAACAGTTTTACTGTAGGAGAGGGGTTAGGCAAGGGGATCCTCTCTCCCCCTCCTATTTGTTTTGGTTGCTGATCTGCTGCAGTCCATTGTAAACCAAATGTTGAATGAAGGGGTTTTAACTTTGCCAATCCCTTCACATGATCCTTTCTATCCTATCATACAATATGCAGATGAAACAATTCTTGTGGTGCCAGCCAAGGATGATCAACTTCTTGCTCTCAAGGAAATGCTCCTCAAATTCCATTCTTCCACTGGACTCAAAGTGAACTTCAAAAAATCCTCAATGATCCCCTTAAATGTTCCTGCAGATGAGGCTGAAAGGTTGGCTGCAATTCTTGGTTGCCCCATTGGCCAGATGCCATTCACATATTTGGGCCTACCAATGGGAACTACTAGACCAAAAATTCAAGACCTCATGCCTCTTGTGGATAGAGTTGAGAGGAGACTCACTGCCAGTTCTGCAATGTTAAATCAGGGGGCAAGATTACAGTTACTGAATTCTGTCATCTCATCTTTGCCTATTTATCATCTCTGCTCCCTGTCCATTCCTCAAGGAATCATCAAGCAACTAGAGAGAGTTCAAAGGCAATGTCTGTGGAGAGGCAACTCTGATTCCAGTAGGAAATCCCTTGCTGCCTGGGACTTGGTTTGCAGACCTAAAAACAAAGGTGGAATGGGAATCATGAATCTTCAGCTTCAAAACAAAGCTCTACTGCTAAAGCATCTTCACAAATTCTTCAACAAGGACGACACCCCCTGGGTATCTCTCATCTGGAACTCTTATTACAATGGTAATGTCCCACATGCCACTATAATGTGTGGGTCTTTCTGGTGGAAAGACATCCTCAAATTGGCTGATCTGTACATGCCTGTGGTTTCTATCAAGGCCAATGTTGGAGACTCTCCGCTGTTTTGGTCTGATGGCTGGATTTTAAATAACTCACATAGACCCCTCAGAGACATATTACCACATTTATTCTCATTTGTGAAAGATGACAAACTGTCTGTACATGATTTCATCACTGATGTTGAGGTCAGCTCCCTTTTCTATCTGCCCTTATCACAGCAGGCTGCAGCTGAGTTGGATGTCTTGAACCACTGGCTACACAATTTTCGTCTCTCCAACAATGATAAGGATATGTGGACTTGGCCTGGTCTCCATGGTTACACTGCTAAGAGTTTCTATATGCTTATGCACTCCCATTTACCAGATGATGCAATTTGCAAATGGCTATGGAAAAGAAAATGTACTATGAAGATAAAGGTCTTTGGTTGGTTGTTGCTGTTTGACAGACTGAATACAAAGGACCTCCTGGTCAGGAGACACTGGAGGTCTCCACAGGAGGTCAATACATGCCTCATGTGTCCTAGTCACACTTTGGAAGACATGATGCACCTGTTTTTCTCCTGCTCCTTCAGCTCAAGAATAC
The DNA here is from genome assembly GCA_950022295.1 of Bromus sterilis. Lineage (NCBI taxonomy): Eukaryota > Viridiplantae > Streptophyta > Magnoliopsida > Poales > Poaceae > Bromus > Bromus sterilis. Next base: position 218,527,402 of record OX465600.1, read on the forward strand.
AGTTTTACCTACAGATCCAATGGTCCGAGGATAGTAATCTTGTTAGCAACCTCAACCAGGCCAGACTGTCCTTTGGGCATCCTTTCTTCCTGGAGGTGGTTCTCACTGCTGCCTGGTGCATTTGGACTGAGAGGAATGGCAAGACCTTCAGGCATGAGAGACCAACTTTCAATTCCTGGAGAAGGCACTTTGTGCATGACATCACCCTGCTTTCACATAGATTTCAGGGAGATACTAGAGATAGATTACTCTCTTGGATAAATAATCTGCAGTAGGTTGTATAGGTGAGTTTTATTTATTTTCCCTTGCATGTAAATCCCCTGTACTCCTTTGAGAACTTTTTGTTCGCCCCTCTGCAATAAAATACCGTGGAGCTCATGCTTCATAGTCCTTAAAGTAAAAAAAAAACCTTCATCTCTCTTGGCAATCTTGCCAGCCTTCTTTTCCTTTAGGTACTTGGGGCAGTTGCGTTTCCATTGGCCATCACCCTTGCAGTAGAAGCACTCAACTCCAGTCTTGGCTCTAGGTTTGGGTGCCTTCTAATTAACGACAACTGACTTGCCATCCTTCTTCGGGCTTCCCTTATTTCCCTTCTCCCATTTTCCAGACTTCTTGAAGTCAGTGGTCTTATTGACCATGAAAACAACGTGCTCCTTATTGATCTCAACCTCAACACTTTTCATCATGGTGAACGACTCAGAAGGGGTCTTAGTCATCCCCTGCATGTTGTAGTTCAGCACAAAGCCTTTGTAGCTAGGGGTAAGCGATTGCAGCACCCTACCAACAACAAGTTCATCCGGAATCTGGCATTCCAGAGCATTCAGGTGTTGAACGTAGCCAGAAATTTTGACCACGTGCTTACTAGCACTGCTGTGCTCGTCCATCTTTGCTGAGAAGAAGGCTTCGGAAGCCTCGTATCGTTCAGCCCTGGCTTGAGGTGCAAAGACGTCCTTGAGGTCGGTGATTATCTCATAAGCACCCATCCTCTCAAAGCGTTTCTGCAGATCAGCCTCCATGGAATAGAGCATGCCACTCTGGACAAGGTTGTAATCATCTGTCTTGGAGAGGTAGACATTCTTCTCATCCTGACTGCCGTCTGGTGGTGGTTCGTCACCTAACGCGGCCTCTAGTACGTATGACATTTTGAGGGGAACAAGGAGAATCGTTAGAGTGCGGAACTGATACGTCCCAAATGTATCTATAATGTTTGTTTGTTCCATGCTCATTTGGGTGACATAGCTATGTGTTTTGCTACACTTTCATACCTTTTTACACATATTTGGACTAACCTACTAACTCAGTGCACCTAGTGCCAGTTTTTGTGTAACGACCCGATTCACTAAGAATCCAAGTCTCTGTGCTTTCTGTGCTAGTCCCTGGATCAATATCTAGCACATGTCATAAATATTACATCGAATATCCAGTACTACAATTAAGCATACCTGCATAGCTCAAGGCTAGCTTACAAATAGAATACAACGGAAATACAATAAAAGCTTCGTGGCGTCCATCAACTCCACCGACAAGTTGAGTATAGACATCGTAACCCTACATCGCATCACTTACTCGTCGTATACAATCCTGCAGCACCGAAGGTTAGAACCCGACAACGGGTCAGTACATCTGATTTGTACGGCAAGTCACACGAAAAAGGATATACAGACCTATCGCTGCATGCCAGGTAAGTCAAAGGAAGGCTTATGGTCTTGTTTTGCAGAAAGCTGATTTTTCCTTAGTCTACCTAAGTCAAAAATCTTAGTTTATCTTACTACTTTAAGGCTGAACTAGGCTACACCATTTCCAACCCAAACCCTTTATTAAATCTTTCCCACTCAAGTTATTATTAAGGTGAAACATCTGTCAAGATCCTCCAATAACAGTAATGCCTAGTAGCTCAAAGTTGTCCATAACCGGGGACACGGCTAATCATGATTAGTTTTTACTCTGCAGAGGTTAGTACACTTTCCCCGCTGGACTCAACCCGAAGATTGAGACGAAGTCTTTCAGAAGAGGTCACCTGCACCCAACGTCAAGCCGGTACACCTACCAAAATCTACATATGCTAGCTTTGCACGGGAGAGGCTTCCTACAACGTACTCAACTAAGCTAGAGCCCATATGGCCAGCGGCTGTACATGGAAGCTTCTAGTCACCAAGTATGTCTGATCTTTTTGAGCCTGGAAGACGCCCACTTACGTCCAGAGGGTAGATATCATGACGTTATTTATACCACCAATACCATCCATTAGGGGTACAACCTGGTCTCGCCTTAGATAAGGTACGAGCCCCCAGGAAGCACTCCCTGCCCGTTCAAAGGTGTATTATAATTAAGGTTTGCTAGTCAAGTCATTAAATCCTCACATAGCTCAATGAAATCTCAAAGCAATCCCCGTCTACAAGCATAGCAATATATAACAAACACGAACTAAGGCGACAAAGAATACAGGATCAGATCATATGGCTATCCTACCAGGTTTGCAGCATAATAATATAGTAGTAAACGTACACATGCATAGGGTGATAAGTACTACATGCATAATGAAAAATATAGGTTGTGAAATGGTCAAAGTATGACTTGCCTTGTTCCTGTTCCTGACGATCACACTCTTCACAGAACGAAGCGTTGCACTCCGGACAATCTAAACGATGAAACAATGTAGCAGTCAATACACAGTACCACATAAACATCACAACAGTAGAAAAGCCAAATGATCAGAAAGAAAACCAACTAAACAGTAGCCAAACAATATCTACATGTCACCACGATCCCAACGCAACTGGAATCGGCGAAAACGGATACACCGTACAAAAGATACGGTCACCGAAAGTTTGAATTTGAATCTGTACAAAATTCAAATTCGAAAAGTTTAACAGTTCAAAGTGCATCCTACTTAAAACTAGACTTCACTACGATCGCAACGCAAAAAGAATCACCTAAAACGGAGCTACGGTTTAAAAGATATAGCGAATACCGTTCTAGGGTGAAATCTGTGATGGTCTCTTTGCGAATAAAATAAAATTTCTGACGCGACTAGGTCCTCGGCTACGGAGCGAACGGCGTCCACTCCGGCGAACAATCCGGCGAACATCCGCTTGATAAACAACTGCCGGTTAACCGGAATATACCCTAACCCTAAAAAAACCCGGAAGAAACCGGATCTGATATCGCCCGATCTAAACTGGGCCGTCGGATTTCGATCCAACGGCCGACTTGGCGGCGCGACCATGGCCGGCCTGGCGAGCGCGGCGCGGTGGCGCGGGGAGGCGCGGCATGCGGGCGGTGCGGTGATGGCGGCGGCGCAGGGCGGCGCGGCCCGACTCCGGCGGCGGCGGCGAACTTCCAAGGTGGCGGCAGCGACGGGTCCCGCGGGGCAGAAAATTAGGGTTTTAAAAAAAACCAAAAATAAGTAAAATCGAAAAATATATATAGCTAGATTTTTTTCCTGAGTCCGAGTTGGGCCCGAATCGCACGTAGCGCAAAATAACAGACCGGGCCGTTGGAAGGCCCAAAACGAGAACTCGTTTTTTAAATATTTTATTTGGTCAAACAACTACGCAGAACATTTTTAAATAATAAAAAATAATTTTAAAAGTGTCACAGCAATAAAATAATAAAAATAATTGTTTTTGCCGAAATTACTATTTCAGGTATTATGCAATTTTCATAAATATCTTTTATGCAATACACTCCGTATAAAAATTTTAAAAATCCCAAAAATAAATTTGAGTCATTTATAATTCCTATGACACAGTTTATAAACACCCAAAAATATTTTCAACATTTTTCAACTTTATTTAAAATGGGGATAAGTCATATTATATCCTCTCCAATAAAATTGCCTTAAGTTAAAAAATGTTTAAAATATTCATAAAGTCCAAATAATGCAAAACGCGAGCATGACATGCATATGATGATCTATTAACATCCGAATTTAGAAAATTGGGATGTTACACACCTACCCCCCCTTAAGATGAATCCCGTCCTCGAGATTCGGGTTGGCTAGCAAAGAGGTGTGGATGATCTTGCTTCAAATCCTCTTCTCGCTCCCAAGTAGCTTCCTCCTCGGTATGATGATCCCACTGAAATTTGCATAGCTTGATTGTCTTGGTGCGGGTAACTCTTTCTGCAGTCTCCAGAATCTTCACAGGTTTCTCCTCATAAGTCAGGTCACTCTCCAACTGAATTGCCTCAAGTGGCACTGTATCTCTCAAAGGAATATCTGCCATCTCTGCATGATACTTCTTTAGCTGGGATACGTGAAAGACATCATGAACTCCTGACAAAGCTTCTGGAAACTCCAACTGATAAGCTACCTCTCCTCTACGCTCCAAGATCTTGTAAGACCCCACAAAACGTGGTGCTAACTTGCCCTTGATTCCAAACCTCTTGATTCCACGAATTGGTGAAACTCTGAGATATGCACGGTCTCCAACCTCATAGGTTACATCCTTGCGCTTCGCATCTGCATAACTCTTCTGCCTGGACTGTGCTATCTTCAGCCTATCACGGATCAACTTGACCTTCTCCTCAGCATCTCTGATCCGGTATGATCCAAACAACTGACGTTCTCCCACTTTATCCCACATCAACGGTGTCCTGCACTTTCTGCCATACAATAATTAAAATGGTGCCATCTGCAGACTAGCCTGATAACTGTTGTTGTATGAGAACTCAGCATATGGTAGATTATCATCCCAAATAGACCCATAGTCTAATGCACAAGCTCTCAACATATCCTCCAGAATCTATTCACTCTTTCTGTCTGCCCATCTGTCTGTGGATGAAAAGCTGTACTGAATTCCAGCCTGGTGCCCAAGGTCTCATGCAACTGACGCCAAAACTTAGATGTAAACTGAGTACCTCTATCAGACACTACCTTACTTGGAACTCCATGCAGACAAACAATCCTGGTCATATAAATCTTGGCTAGCTTAGCACTTGTATAAGTTGTATTTACTGGAATGAAGTGAGCAACCTTAGTCAAACGATCAACAATCACCCAAATAGAATCATATCCTGACCGAGTCCTGGGTAAACCAGTAATAAAGTCCATACCTATCTGATCCCACTTCCAATCGGGTATAGGCAAAGGCTGCAACAATCCTATCGGCTTATGATGTTCCGCTTTGACTCTCTGGCAAACATCACACAATGCAATATACTGAGCTATCTCCCTCTTCAGGCTAGGCCACCAAAATCTCTCCCTCAAGTCCAAGTACATCTTGGTATTCCCGGGATGGATAGAATAAGGTGAGTCATGTGCCTCCTGAAGAATCAACTTCCAGATCTCTGCATCTTGCAGTACACAAACGCGCTTCTCAAACAAAATGGCTCCATGCTCATCCTCATGGAAACCCTCTGCTTTCCCTTTGATCATATTCTCCTTTATTTCATCAATCTCTGCATCAACCTTCTGAGCTTCTCTGATTCTTTCCAACAGATTTGGCTTCACTTCCAATGTTACCACATATCCCTTAGGAACTATCTCCAACCTGAGATTCTTGAACTGCTCACATAACTCAAATGGCATATCCTCAACATTAGCAACATTGATATGACTGTCGGGACCCGAATATCCGTATGTAATTCCAGTCACAACTCAGTCATATGGAGAGCCGAGAGTCGTACCCACTTGTCTAAGAAGACAAGGCCAAGCACATAACACTCTCGGAAAGCATCGAACGTGAGGGGCATCCCATCCAGGCCGGATGATCAACTGAGATGGGTCCTCATCGCCCGCTCACAAGTCTAATTGATTATCGGTGGTGAAATCCCATACTCATAGACAAGTCGCCTCAACCATATTATCGATTGAATTATAACACTTACATAATCAGACTCCAGCCCGATCACCTAGTCGGGATCTCGGGCGGGCTCAATCATACAACAAAATGTGCCACGTGACAGAGTCACGAGAAATCGCATCACGATGACCCAAGATGCACACATCTAAGGGCCACTTGGTGTATAAAAGACCGCCAGCAAGAACACAACTAAGCTATCGAACCCCACACTAAGACATGCATGTTATAATCATACACACATCATACATGTCCAGTGTAAACAGCAGGTACACATTGCATGAACTCTACAAAGTATATCTTTATTGACCTACACGTAGATTACACAAAGATCATATAACTATGATCCATCATTACATCAAACAACAGAAGAAAATTAGGTCTGAGTACATACAAGATTAACAAATGGCTTAGAGAAGCCTTGTTCAACATACATGCCCTTCCACGAGGGACCAGACTGCTGTCTGGAACTATACTAGCTTAGTCAACGTCGAGCTTCAGGAAGGTGACTCCATCGGGGGCTGGGTTCCCATCTAAAACATAGAATAAGCAAACGTGAGTACAAAGTCGTACTCAGCGAGACTTACATCAGAACTATACTACTCATGCTCAAGTATCAAGGTAAAGGGAGGTGGGGTTTCAATGCAGAAGTGCTAGCTTGGACTTGGCTAGTCCTGTAGTACGAGTACCAGACTTGTGGTAAGAAGCGTACACGAGTCCACTACCAAGTCTCCAACCAATACACCACTATGGATACTTCCTCGACTGCCCCACGATAAAGCACGCCATAGCACTCACACTTATCTTGGCAAGTTTTAGAGTTTCCGTTGAAGTTGTCTAATGATCAAGTAAAGGTCTCCAAGCAGTCCATAACCGCGGACACGGCTATTCGAATAGTTATTAACCCTGTAGGGGTGTACTGCTACACACATGAAACTATCAGTTACCGCCGGGATCTCGTCACCGTTCAAGCGGGTGTCGGCGAGGATAATTCCCACAACTTTTACCTCACAGCCAATTCTAATCTAGGAGTCGACTATCTGAGTTCCAAACCCAACTGGAAATCCGGCCGGGTTTTCCGTCAGGACTTAAACCATGCAGTCACGACCGGCAAGCCCACCTCGACGGATGGTTCTCCGCTTGACAAGCCATGTGCTACACGCCCTACCATGAATGCCACATTTCATTTCCTTTATCTTTCTATGCATATGCCGAATGGAAAACCCGAACTAGGTGTGACTCCTGGAACTGAATCAGGGTGAGTTAATAGGCTGAGAGGGGATCCGTTTGCCCAACATGTGGTATTACTCTTTGTCTTGGATCACTACACAAGAACTCGGGCTTAAGGCGGTGTTCAACGAGACAACCCACTGTGTACTCCTATACAACCTCTCATCGTTCACCTTTTTAGGGTGGATTCACCAACAAGTTATCATCAGCACCATTATGAATATCCATCCGGACTCACAAACAATGTAACCTCATTATATCATTAAGCAGCAATAAACAGTAACAGTTGCAGGGTCCACATGCTCATCATTCAACTCCTATATCGTCTAGGATTGTGGTTTGCTTAATACGGTGACAAAATGATAGGTCATGTATCAGAATGGGTTCAACTATGCGAAAGAACGTGTCTCGGTGATCTCCTAAACATGCATAAGCGAGACTGAGAGGGAAGTAGGATTTTATAGACATGATCAATGGGGTTTGCTTGCCTTGCTGACGATACATGAGTTTACTGGTCTTCTTCTTCGGGGGTGATCTCCGTCTCGGAAAGTCTGTTACCGGAACAATCATCAACAAAGGGGGGCATAAATAAAGTACAATGCTCAAGCACATGATAAGGTTGTCCATGATGTATATGGTACTGTTTTGTTTACAATTCAATTTAATTGAAGTGTATTGCAAAGGATTTGCAAATTCAAACTCCAAATTCAAATTCAAATTAAGCCATATGCACATTTGGTACTGTTTCCACATTTTAAAATGGTCAAACATAATTTTTTTTGCATATTCTTAATCCTTGCATTTTTTCTGATAATTTTTCATATATTATATGCTTAATTTGGAGTTAGTATGAATTTTCTATGAATTTCCAAAGTTTAAATCTTTTTCTGGATTTGTCTGAATTCTATTAATCTGGAAAAAGGTTTATTGCGTCATGCTGGCATCAGCATGACGTGGGGGGGGGGTCTGACCTGTGGGGCCTGGGCCCACTGTCAGTGAGGGTTAGGGGGGTTAGTGAGTGGGTTAGGCCCTAATTAACTAGGCCACGCCGACGGTTAGCCGCCGGTGGCATCCAGCGCGGCGACGCACTCCCTGGACGACGGCTCGGGGCGCCATTTGCCAAACGGAGGGCACCACTGTGCTCCTCGAGCTCGCGCGCTTCGCGCTGGGCACTGCAGCGTCCTCGGGAGGCAACGGGGCGACGCCGGCGTGCAACGCGACGGCGGCTGGAGCACTATGTAGTCGTGGGACGGAGACTGGGGCGCGGGAATGAGCTCGTGAAGGGGGAAAAGCACGGGAAGCTCACCCTGAGCGTGCTTGTGCAGACGGGAGAGGCGGAGGAGCTACGACGATGGCGAATTCGGCGGAGGAAGCCACGGCGGCTAGCGGCGACTCGGTGGAGATGGCGACGTCTTCGGGTCCTCTGGGCTCGATTCCGCGCTTGGGGAGACGAAGACGAGCACGAGCCTTCGCCTGGACACGGTTGCGCGGCAAGAGGGCGTCGATGGCCGCGGTGGCGCACGGTGCTGCGCTCCGGTGGGCTTCGGGTTGCGCGAGAACGGCAAGGAGGAGAGGCAGAGAGGAAGTGGCGAGAGGGGGAGGTGGCATGGGCCTCTCTGGGCGTCGTCGTGGCGAGGGGATAGGCTCGGGGAGCAGCTGCGTGGCCCTGGAGGCAACGGCGGCACGACATGCCGGGTACGCAACTGTGTGCTCTTGCCCGGGGGGGGGGGGGAAGACGACAACGGCGCCGGGTGGGCTGGGCCATGGAAGGTAAGTTGCGAGGCCCAGGTAAGTGGGCTCGGTTTCCTTTTTCTATTTTTCTTCTGTTTTTCTTTTGGCATTTGTTTTGCTGTGGTAAAAATAAATACCAGGGCATTTTATAAAATCCCCAAAATTTTAATTTGGACTTACATGGCATATAACTAGCCACTACCAAGTTTTGAAGAATTTTGAAATTCAAACTATTCGAATTTCATTTCAAATAGGGGTATTATTTAATTTCCAAGCTCTGTTTGGATTTTTTGAGAAATCTTGGTGCATGCAGTGGGACCGACTTCACTTTATATGTGATCATGCATATTTATAAGACTTTTAAAAACTACCAGAGGAATTTTTGGAAGCAATTTTTGTCTGGCCGTTTGAATTAAATTCCTTAGGGCTTTTCTTTTTCCCCACTTCAATATCTTTTGATTTTTTTACATGATGCAAAGGAGCACTTGAACCCTAGCACATACCTAAAAGAGGGTTGTGACAATGACTCTGACGACTCAACGCATCAGCAACAACATTCGCCTTACCAGGGTGATACTGCACATTCAAATCATAATCCTGGATAAGCTCTAGCCATCTACTCTGCCTGAGATTTAATTCCTTCTGAGTAAAGATATACTTCAAACTGTTATGATCAGTAAATATATCACAATGATTACCAACAAGATATTGCCTCCATGTTTTCAATGCATGAACAACTGCGGCTAACTCCAAATCATGTGTAGGATAGTTTTGCTCATGGTTCTTAAGCTGACGTGAAGCATAAGCAACAACTTTACCTCCTTGCATCAATATACAACCAAGTCCTCGACGAGATGCATCATAATATACTTGGAAATCTTTATGTATATCAGGCAAACATAAAAATGGTACAGTTACTAACCGTTTCTTCAACTCCTGAAAGCTGGTTTAACACTCCTCATTCCAATCAAACTTATTCTCTTTCTTTAACAGCTCAGTCATTGGTTTTGCAATCTTGGAGAAATTCTCAATGAACCTCCTATAATATCCTGCAAGCCCCAAGAAACTGCGAATGTCGCCAACTGTCGTGGGTGTCTCCCATTCTGTAACTGTTGAAACCTTGGATGGGTCCACAACTACTCCTTCTCCTGACACAACATGCCCGAGGAATCCTACCCCCTTCAACCAAAACTCACCCTTGCTGAACTTGGCATACAACTTGTGCTTCCTGAGCTTCTCCAGTACCAAACGCAGATGTGCTTCATGCTCTTTCTCATTCTTGGAATACACCAATATATCATCAATGAACACCACAACGAACTTATCCAAGAACTCCATAAATACCTTATTCATCATATTCATGAAGTATGCAGGAGCATTAGTCAATCCAAATGACATAACGGTATACTCATACAATCCATACCTTGTAGTAAATGTAGTCTACGGAATATCATTCTCCCGAATCTTCACTTGATGATAACCAGAACGAAGATCAATCTTACAAAACACACAAGCTCCCTCCAACTGGTCAAATAGATCATTAATCATAGGTAGAGGATACTTATTCTTGATAGTAACATCATTCAGAGAACGGTAATCCACACACATCCTCTGGGTTCCATCCTTCTTCTCAACAAACAACACTGGAGATCCCCAAGGTGACGAGCTTGGGCGAATGAATCCCTTTGCCTGCAACTCTCTAATCTTCTCCTTCAACTCTGCAAGTTCATTAGCAGGCATACTATACGACCTCTTAGCAATAGGCCCAGTGCCTGGTACTAAATCAATAAGGAACTCAATCTCCCTATCCGGTGGCATACCTGGCAACTCCTTTGGAAACACATCCGGATAATCCCTCACAACACGCACATCATCCAGGCTACCCCCTTAAGAGAGTTCACCTGAGCGTGATGATGCTTATACTTGGACACATATCTGATCTTCTGCCCAGTTGGTGTACGGAGAGTGACGGACCGAGTGGCACAATCAATAACACCTTGGTACTTGGCTAGCCAATCCATGCCCAATATAACATTCAAACCTTGTGACTTCAATATAATCAAATCTGTAGGAAAATCATGCTTCCCTATGGCTAGGCTTATCTGATAGCATCCCAAACTAGTAGACATTGATATGTCCAAAATGCATCACTATTTTATATCGTAATTCATCCTTATTCATTGATATATTTCACATTACGATGATGTTCTTATGTTGTTTTGGCTTGTTTTACACAGTTTGCAACTTTCCGGTGCCGAAGCAGCAGACGCAGGATTAAGCGGTAAGAAGTGGATGCTGAGTTGCTAAAGAAAAATACCTCCAAATTACCTGAAAATCGACGGAGGGTATTTTATAGAAGATTAACGAAGACACGCCGAAGAGGGGCCAGAGGGGGGCCATAGGGTGCCCAGGCGGCCACCCGGCGCCGCCCCACCCCTGGAGGGCGCCTGGGGCCCTGGGACCACCCCCGGCTCCCCCCTCTGGCCTATATACTCTTCGTCGCCCGAAAACCCTAAAGAGAAGAGTTTTTACGGAGTTCCTCCGCCGCTCCGTGGCGGAAACCTACAGAGAAGAAAAGGGCTCCCCGGCGGGCAGACTCTGCCGAGGAGAACACCTCCCGGAAGGGGAGATCATCGCCATCGTCACGGGCATCATCGATATCATCATCAACATCATCCCCAACATCAGCACCATCTCCACCACCATCCAATCTCACCTCACAAGTTTATCTTGTGTTGTAATCTGTACTATCTATCCTCTCTACTCTACCGGTGTTGATTACTACCGTGTGATGAATGCTATTGAGTTTTGTTGGAGAATTATCATTGTGTCCAGATTGTTTACCACCTATTTATCACCTCTGATCATGATCTCTTTTATGTCTTGTGAGTAGTTACTTTAGTTCTTGAGGACATGGGAGAAGTCTTGTTGCTAGTAGTCATATGATGTTGAAGTAATATGTGTTGTTTGATATTTAAATCGTGTTGTTATTTTCCTAGTGGTGTTGTGTGATTCAAACACTCAACACTTCGCCTTATTAAGGACCTAGGGGAATACATTGTGTATAAAGAATTCTTACGGTGGGTTGCCGGAGTGACAGAAACCCGAACCCCAGTTTGCACACTTTTGCAGAAGGGAACATGGATCCTTGATCTTATTGCTGTGGTTAGGCTTTGCCTTAATTTCTATCTTGTATTTGCGGATGCTTGCAAGTTTTTTAATCATAAGAGTGCACTTATGTTAGTTTAGAAGGTGTGCTAGCATAGATCCACCCACTCAACACTTATCAACACGAAACATGTTATCAATACGGAGTATGGCGAAAGCACGTGACTACCTCTCCATCTGTCCTCAAGAACGCTTTCGTATTTATAAGTTCAGTTGCCAGGCTTATCCTTTTCTCAAAAGGATTGGGCCACTTGCTGCTCCTCAGCACTATTTACTTTGCTTGCTTTTATCTTATTATTGCTTATACCGAAAACCCCTAAAAAGTTATCTTTCAGTGCTTGAAGTTATTCCTTGTCCAATATCACTTATCAATACCTTTCACTCCTCGTTGGGTTCGACACTCTTACTTATCGAAAACGCTGCAATAGATCCCTTACGGTTGTGGGTCACCAAGTACCGTTTTTTGGCGCCGTTGCCGGGGAGCATAGCGCTATTGGTAAGTAAAGCTGGTAAGGAAATTTTTATATTGTTGTTTTTATTTTGCTGTTGCTGCTCTTTGTTCGTATGGAAAACCTAGCTATCGGATCGTTGTTTGCGGGGAAACGCCCCACATCTGTGGTGGTTGTTACTCCCCCTACTGAAATTGTGCCTTATAAAATACCAGCTGGTATTATCGATTGTGTTTTGGCTGATCGTTATGCAGGAGACAGACATCCCAGTGAGCACTTGCTATATTTGTCACAACTATGTTCACTATTTAAGCTTGCAGGTGTATCAATGGAATTTTTCATGAGGAAATTGTTCTCTGTATCGCTTATAGATAAAGCTGCAGATTGGTATAAGCTTATCGATAACTCTCATTTGCTTAATTGGCAAGAGCTTATGTCTCTCTTTTATACCAAGTTTTATCCTCTTCATGAAATTCATCGAGACAGAAATTATATCTATAACTTTAGGTCTCGTGATGGAGAAAGCATCGCTCAAGCTTGGGGGCGATTGAAATCCCTAATGCTCAAATGTCCTATTCATGAGCTCCGCAAGAAAACTATACTTACAAATTTTTATGCTAGACTTTCTCGTCAGGATAAGGAGATGTTGGATGCCTCCTCTAGTGGGGTATTTCAGAAGAAAAGCGAAGATGGGATATCCTTGAAAGGATCCAGAAGAATACCGAATATTGGTAAATAGATAAAGGTATTGAACCCACTATAAATTGTGAGCATGATTATATAGAGAGCTATGTGAAAACTGATTACTTTAATACCTTTTGCTCTAAGATTGGTCTTGATTCCCATCTAATGATTGATTTTTGTAAGGACTTTGCCTCTCGTATTGACTCTTCCAAGAAGAATAAGTATCAGCATCATAAACCCTTCAAATAATTACCTATTGATATTCATGTCGCTGACCCTATTCTGCCTGCAGTTATATACGAAAACCCCCCTTTTCCCGCAAGGATAAGGGAGCACTCTTTTGTGACAGGCATAATAAATAAAAGTGAGAGAAAAATTGATGATCCCGAGGACCAGATCAAGGTCGATCCTCAAGTTGCATTGGTTAAGGATCTTGTTACTAATGATGCTTTAGATTCCAATATAAATTTTTGTGCTGTTTCCACTAACCTTGTCACAACCAAGAATAAAGGCCCAATTTCAGGTACTCCAGTAGTATCTGTTAAAATAGGAGATCACAATTATTATGGGATATGCGATTTGGGATCGAGTGCTAGTGCTATCCCGTATTCACTTTATCAAGAGATCATGAGTGAGATTTCACCTTGTGAACTTGAAGAAGTTGATGTTACTATTCATCTTGCAAACAGAGCGACTATCTCTCCTATCGTAATTGTGAGAGACGTTGAAGTCTTATGCGGAAAGGTAAAATATCCTACCGAATTTCTAGTACTTGGTTCAGTAAAGGACAATTTTTGTCCTATTATTTTCGGTAGACCTTTTCTCAGAACTTGTGGAGCTATAATAGATTGCAAGAAAGGTAAAGTTTCTGTTGAATTCAATGGTGAGCCATATGAATTTAACTTTTCTAAGTTCTCTAAGCAGCCTCGTGGTACTAATTTGCCTAGTAACGATAAGATTATTGAAGATATTGCTTCCATTGCTATTCCTCCTAATGATCCTTTGCAGCAATATATGGAGGACCACGAGAATGATTTGCATATGCAGGAGAGAAATGAGCTGGACGAATTATTCTTAAGATAACCTGCTATCCTAAAGCACAACCTTCCAGTTGAGCCTTTGGGAATTTTATCGAAACCAAAAGAAGATCCAATGTTTGATCTTAAACCTCTTCCTGAGACGCTCAAATATGCTTATTTAGATGAAAAGAAAGTATATCCTGTTATTATCAATTCTAACCTTTCAGGGTATGAAGAAGAGCGACTATTGGAAGTACTTCGCAAACATCGAGGTGCAATTGGCTATACCCTTGATGACCTTAAGGGGATTAGTCCATCTATTTGTCAACATACCATCAACCTTGAGCCTGATGCTAAACCAGTTGTTGATCATCAACGACGGTTGAATCCGAAGATGATGGATGTTGTAAGGACTGAGATTCTCAAGCTTCTAGCTGCAGGTATTATCTACCCTATAGCTGATAGTAAGTGGGTAAGCCCGGTTCATTGTGTTCCAAAGAAAGGAGGGACAACTGTGTTTCCTAATGATAAGAATGAACTAATACCTCAGAGAATTATTATTGGATATAGAATGTGTATTGATTACAGGAAGCTGAACAAAGCAACCAGGAAGGACCACTACCCGTTGCCGTTCATCGACCAAATGCTTGAAAGGTTATCCAAAAATACTCACTTTTGTTATCTTGATGGTTATTCTTGCTTCTCTCAAATTCATGTTAACACTGCTGATCAAGAGAAGACCACTTTTACTTGCCCCTATGGTACTTATGCTTATAGGCGTATGCCTTTTGGTTTATGTAATGCCCCTGCTACTTTTCAAAGGTGTATGTCTGCTATCTTTCATTGTTTTTGTGAATAAAGTGTGGAGGTATTCATGGACGATTTCTCCGTTATGGAACCTCTTTTGACCATTGTCTCCACAACCTTAATAAAGTTTTGCAGAGATGTGAGGAGACAAATTTGGTGCTTAACTGGGAGAAGTGCCACTTTATGGTCAACGAGGGAATTGTTCTTGGCCACAAGACTTCCGAGAGGGGAATTGAGGTAGACAGGGCCAAGATCGAAGCAATTGAAAGGATGCCCTATCCAAGGGACATCAAAGGTATTCGTAGTTTTCTCGGTCATGCTGGTTTCTATAGAAGATTTATTAAAGACTTTTCTAAGACTTCAAGACCCCTCACTAATCTTCTCCAGAAGGACGTTCTTTTTGTTTTTGATGAAGATTGTAAGGAAGCCTTCGAAGTTCTTAAGAAAGCTTTAATAACCGCTCCTATAGTACATCCACATGATTGGAATTTACCTTTTGAAATTATGTGTGATGCTAGTGATTTTACTGTTGGAGCTGTTTTAGGGAAAAGGGTTGATAAGAAGTTCAATGTTATATATTATGCTAGCTAAACCCTTGATAGTGCTCAAAAGAATTATGCTACTACTGAGAAGGAATTCTTAGCAGTAGTGTTTGCTTGTGATAAGTTTAGGCAGCATATTGTTGATTCTAAGATTATTATTCATACTGACCATGCATTAAGTATCTTATGGAGAAGAAGGATGCCAAACCCATACTCATCCGATGGGTACTCCTTCTTCAAGAATTTGATTTGCAGATTGTCGATAGGAAAGGAGCAAACAATCCGGTGGCGGATAATCTTTCAAGGATGGAAGATATACCGCATGATCCCATTCCAGTCAACGATAGTTTTCCAAACGAACAGCTAGCTGTTGTAAAAGTACAATCTCTCTCCGATCCTTGGTTTGCAGATTATGCTAATTTTATCGTTGCAAAGTTTTTGCCTCTAGGATTAACATTTTAGCAAAGGAAGAAGTTCTTCCACGATTTGAGGCATTACTTTTGGGATGACCCACATCTTTTCAAAGAAGGTCCAGATGGGATCGTGAGGAGATGCATACCGGAACACGAGCAGAAGGACATTCTCAAACAATGTCACGATAGTCCATATGGAGTACATCATGCCGGTGAGAGGATCACACATAAGGTTCTTCAATTAGGTTTTTATTGGCCTACTCTCTTTAAGGATGCTAGAAATTATGTTTTATCTTTTGATAAGTGTCAGAGAGTTGGTAATATTAGTATGAGGAATGAGATGCCTATGAATTACTCTCTAGTGATTGAGCCTTTTGATTGCCGGGGTTTTGATTTTATGGGTCCTTTTCCATCCTCGCACAAGTACACTCACATTTTAGTTGCTGTGGATTATGTAACCAAGTGGGTAGAAGCAATCCCCACTGATAGTGCTGATCACAAGACATCTTTGAAAATGCTCAAGGATGTAATTTTTCCTAGGTTTGGAGTACCCAGGTACCTCATGACTGACGGCGGTTCACACTTTACGCATGGAGCTTTTAGAAAAGCTTTAGCTAAGTACGATGTCAATCATAGAATTGCTTCACCGTACCACCCTCAAACTAGTGGGCAAGTTGAGCTCACCAATAGAGAGATCAAGTTGATCTTACATAAGACAGTTAGTAGAAATAGAAAGGATTGGTCGAATAAGTTAGGATATGCTTTGTGGGAGTATAGAACTGCTTACAAAAACCCCATGGGCATGTCTCCTTATAAGATGGTATATGGCAAGGCTTGCCATCTGCCATTAGAATTAGAACACAAAGCTTTCTGGGCCATTAGAGAGCTTAATGCTGACCCAAAATTAGCTGGTGAAAAGCGTCTCATGAACTTGACTTCTCTAGATGAGTGGAGAAGTGAAGCTTATGAGAGCGCTAAAATGTTCAAGGAAAAGGTAAAT
The DNA here is from genome assembly GCA_950022295.1 of Bromus sterilis. Lineage (NCBI taxonomy): Eukaryota > Viridiplantae > Streptophyta > Magnoliopsida > Poales > Poaceae > Bromus > Bromus sterilis. The sequence goes on from OX465600.1 coordinate 218,544,246, forward strand.
AAGTGGCACGATAGGAGGATTCTGAAACGTGAATTTAATGTTGGTGATAAAGTTTTGTTGTTTAGATCCCGTTTCAGGTTTTCTCCAGGTAAACTACTTTCCAGGTGGGAAGGGCCATTTTGTTGGGATACGGGGCAGAAAACACAAATTTTTCATACCTACGGTACCCGAACCCAAGATCTATGCTATTGCGATGTAAAGTAACGGAGGGAATCGGTGTTCATAGCTTTGAAGACCGAAAGAGGGAAACGTTCTTGCGAACGTGGTTGGCGTAGACTCGGAACTAAGACCTCCCTGTCGTGTAGAAGACCACCACCGGCGAGGATGACTCCCAGTAAACCTCCAGCGACGAAGTAGCACCACAGGTGTAGTGCCTCGAAGAGATTATACACGTACGGTACAATCGATGTTCCTCCCGGGCCCCGAACCAGGCGAGCAGCGGAAGAAAGATGGCTACGGATCCCGACTCCAGCAGAACGACGGCCTGCCTTATGGTGGAGAACTCCAATCCAGGTACAGACTCCAAACAAGGGGAGTCCACTTCCGGGAAGGAGAAGGAGGAAGAAGGAGATATTGGTGTGTTTTGGAAAAAGGGGGGCTACCCCTCCTTATATAGGCCAAGGGGGGGGGGGGTGCTATCCTCCTCTCCTCCCCCATGTGGGACTAAACTCCCAAGGGGGGGGGGAGTGCGCCGGCCAAGGGGGGGGGAGTGGGCCCCACCCTTGGCGCCAAGCCCAAGGGGGGAGTCCCCCTCCTCCCTTAATGGGCCCCATGGGCCCATTTAGCCTTTTCCCCATTTTTTTAATTTATTTAATATGTTTTAAATATTTAATTCAGATAATTAAATAATAAAACATTATTAAAACAATTAAACTTTATTTTGAACTATTCAAAATGTCCGGAAACCATTCCGTTGTAACGACCCAATTAACACAGAATTGAAGTCTCTGTGCTCAAGTGCCAGTCCCTGGATCGAACTCGCGGACACACACAGTATTATAGATGTATATCAAAGTACAAGTGCATCACTATTATAACGTATGATCCAGAGTAAATAAATAACAAGTTGCATAGCTCAAGGCTAGCTTATTCAATATAAATATAGCGGGAGCAAAAGCAAATAACGTGGAGTCCATCAACAGCCACATGCGAACATGCTGAGTGTAGACTCGCAACCCCTAACGCACCTTACTGATCGTCTGAAAAACCTGCAACACAAAAGGTTACAGCCCGACAACGGGTCAGTACATCTGATTTGTACGGCAAGTGACACGGAAAAGTTTATATAAAGGACCTACAACTACATGCAAGGTAAGTCAAAGGAAAGGCTTAAGGTTTTGTTTTGCAGAAAGCCAATTTTCTCCTGAACTAAACTAGTCAAAATTTTAAGTTGAACTTACTACTAAAGATTGAACTGGGCACACCAGTCTCAATCCACACCCTTTATTAAAATCTTGCCCACTCAAATTATTACGGTGATTCATCTGTCAAGATCCTCCAGTAAAAGTAATGTCTAGTAGCTCAAGGATGTCCATAACCGAGGACACGGCTAATCATGATTAGTTTATACTCTGCAGAGGTTAGTACACTTTCCCCGCTGGACTCAACCCGAAGATTGAGACGAAGTCTTTCAGAAGAGGTCACCTACCCCCAACGGCAAGCCGGTACCACCTATCACATCTACATCTGCTAGCATTGCACGGGAGAGGCTTCCTACATCATACTCAACTAAGCCAGAGCCCATATGGCCAGCGGCTGTACATGTAAGCTTTTAGTCACCAATTATGTCTGATCTTTTTCAGCCTGGACGGCGCCCACTACGTCAGAGGGTACTCTCCATGACGTGTTCTCGACCACCAAACCAACCATTAGGGGTACAACCTGGTCTTGTCCTTAGATAAGGCACGAGCCCCCAAGAAGCACTCCCTGCCCGTCCAGAGGTGATTTCTATTTATTAAACAATTGCTACACAGATTATTAAACAGCTCACATGCACTCCATGAATTTACACAACCCAAACCACGTCTACAAAGCATAGCAATAAAGCAACAACACGGCTAGGTTGATCTACGGTAGACAAGTCAAAACATGTGGCTATCCTAACTGGTTTTGCAGCAATAGTAAAGTAAACTACCTATCATGCAATAGAGTGATATTTCCTAACATAATGCATATATAAAATATAGGTATGAGTATGGTCAAAGTATCACTTGCCTTATACATTCGATGAAGATCTTCGCTCTCACGTTCCAGTCAATTCTACTCGTCACACTCCGAGCAATCTATCGTCAACGAAAGAACTCAATAAGCAATCACACCACAAGGACAAAACATAAGATCAACAAAACAATCACTGAAGTTTTAGCAACAAAACAAAAGGTTTTGAAGTGCAAAGGTGTGGATGTGCTCGAAGGTGATCGGTGGAACGTGAACTCGAGAGAGTCAACGGATAAGGAATTGTCGATACAAGAGTATGTTCAAGGCATTATGACATAAAGGTAAAGATCATAGCAATACGAATGGTGTGTGGATATTGCCGATAAGATGTCTCATATGATCCAATATGCAAAAAGAATCACGTGAAACGGAATACTACAACACAGGTCATAGCAGGTGCAAAGTCAAATAGAATTTGAATTTGAACAGATCAATAAACTTGTGAATTTTCATGTACACATGATATAAACAGAAGGTACATGAAACGAGTGATCCAACGCAAAAAGAAACGGCGCAAACGGGCGCACCAGTAAAAAGTTACGGCTGCCGGATGTTCAAATTTGGATCAGCTTGGGACCCAAATTTAAAATTTCAAACTTCCGTAACACTAGGTCTACTGGCTAGAAAATTTTTACACGGTCGCAACGCAACTGGAATCACTCGATTCCGAGCTACGGTTAAAAAGTAGTCGCGAAAACGGTATCGGGTGAAAAACGGGGGTACCGGGGTGCTCTACTGTAAAAAAGACCCATACGTAAATATTTTTTTTACGAAAAACGCGATCAGGTCCCTGGGCGGTTTGGATCCAGATCTGAAATTTTTTTTTTTTCGAAACGTTTTTTTTTGACTCTTTTTTTTCCCATCTTCTTCTTCCTCACGCACGCGGCCACAGGGGAGGCCATGGCTTCGGCCATGGAGCAGCGGGGCTCTCCGGCGAGGGCCGGCGGCCAGGGGCGGCGGGGCGGGGCCAGGGGCAAGCGGCGGCGCGCGGCAGAGGCGCGGGCGGGCGCGGCCGGGAGGCCAGGCGCGGGCACGCACGGGAGGCGGCCAGGCCGTGGCGCGGCGGCTCGGCCAGCCGGGCGAGCTTGCCGGCTCGCCGGCGGCGGCAGGCGGCGGTGCAGCGCTAGGCACGGGGGCGGCGGCTACGGCGTGCGGGGTCGGCGGCACACGGCGGTTTCGGAGAAAATACCTCGAAACGGCGAAAAAAACGCAACTCCGGCGAACTCCGGCGATGTTCCGGCGAAACTCCGGCGAGATTTCGGCGATGACGTCGGCGGCGGCGGGTCCCGCGGATTAGTTTAGAGCTAACCCTAATACGCTAAGCGAAAATAATTTAGCCCTAATCGGGGCTATTTATAGCCAGCCCCTAATCCTCTTTTTTTTAAATCCGAGATAAATACAAAATCGGTCTGCGAAAAAAAACCCAGAACAGGCCCATTAGGCCCAAAACAATATTAGAAAAATCACGGAAATTTATTTTAAAATTCCGTCATCGCCAATATTTTTAAAATAATAAAACTGAATTTTTGGCTTGACCAAAATATTAAAATAAAATAAAAACTTTGCAACTTATTTTTAAATATTTTTAAAATATTTTTCTGGCATTTTAAAAATACCGAAAACTCCGAAAATTGATTTAAAAACTTTTCCAGAGCCTAAATGAATTCCAAAAATAATTTTAGAAAATATTTATAACTCCAAAGTAAAATAAAAAAGTCTCCCAAAATATTTTAAACTATTTTTCAACGAATTAAAAATGGGGATAAGTCATTTTATATCCTCTCAAGCGAACTGCCATGTGTTGAAAAATGTTTTGAATATTCAAAAGAATTCCAATAAAGATTTAAAACCTTTTACAAACTTTTAAAATGTTGAAGGATTCATATTACCTTCTCTCATTTTATTTTGTTGGTTTTGTTTTTAAATAATAGATTCCAAAACACCAATTGTGAATATTAGGGAAAGTCATTTTATTCCCGCTCATTTTAATATTCAATAAACTCCAAAAGTTTTAAATCCCAGAGAAAATCAAACACATCAATCAAACAATCATTATCTATTTAATTTTTATTAACATTCCAAAATTCGGAGAATTTTGGGATGTTACATCCGTCCTCCTCCGGAACTATTCCGGTGATTTCTCCTATTTCACCGATTGATCCCGTAACTGTCCTATGCATCGATTGCCCTTAAGTGTAACACCCTAACGGTCCGGGAAACATCAGACATGGTCGAGACTCTTCTCATTGACCAATGACTAGTCAGTTGGACATGGTTACAATCCTGACAGCCCCTGCGCTTCCATCGAATGAACTTCGATCGCTTTTGGAAATCGTTAACGATACGACGTAATCCCTTTGTGCTGCGGTACTTTGTTTGTCCGAGGTTTGATCGTCGGTATCCTACATACCGTGTTCACATCTCGTTCACAACAAACAATTTCTCTCGTCCATGATCATTGCATCTCTTGTGACCTAGTCACGTCCTTGCAAGGTGTTGATGCGATATCACCGAGTGGGCCCAGAGTACCTGTCCTGTCACAAGGACTGACAAATCCCGCTCTGATCTATTAACATACTCATCAACCATCTATTTCGGAATACCCAAAGTGCACCGTTATAGCCAGCATATTTCAGTCAGGCGGTGGGATACAAATCAAAGTCTCCTCATAGATGATAATTACGTATGATCATTACGGTCTAAGGACTAAGCAATACGTTACAAAGTCATAGTAACGTTGAACTATGTGACTCGATCACATTGCAATACTTTAGGTGGGTGTACGTCCATCACATCATTCCCCTTAACGATATGACCTCATTGTCAATGGACTTAAGTGTCGCCATGATCAGGAAATCTTGATCAATCAATTGCCCAATGAGATAGTTTACCCGAGTTAAACTAAGTACCATGTTTTATACTACACCTGTATTAGTATTTCCAAGTAATACAGTTATATCACAGTATAAAACGTATTATGAACAAAACGGATATGTGACAAATATCTTTATTAATTTGTCTCTAGGGCACATATCCAACAGTCTCCCACTTGCACTAGAGTACAAATTACACTAGCTTATATCAGGTAAGTATCTAACACCAATGGTCTCTCGGTGTTCTTCAAACTTGCCCTGTGGAAGAGGTTTAGTCATCGGGTCTGCTGCGTTCAGATCCGTATGTATCTTGTGAATCCTAGTGTGTCCATCCCTAACGTAGTCTCGCGTCACATGGAACTTCCAGAGGATGTGCTTGGCTGTAGAGTGAGTTCTTAGCTCCTTCGCATTAGCAATGGCACCCGTGTTGTCGCAGAAGATTCCCACGGGGTCAGTGCAACTGGGAAAGACGCCAAGCTCGATCACGAACTTCTTCAGCCACAACGCCTCGTTTGACACTTCACAAGCGACAATATACTCCGACTCCATTGTAGATTGGGCGACGACTGACTGTTTGCCGCTCCTCCAGCTAATTGCGCCACCGTTCAACATGAAAACATATCCCGTCTGGGATTTCGAGTCATCTAGATCTGAGCCGAGGCTTGCGTCAACGTAACCCTTTACGGTGAGCTCCTCATCAACTCCTCCATAAACGAGAAAGAGATCCTTGGTTCTTCTTAAGTACTTAAGGATGTTCTTTACTGCTGTCCAGTGAGCCATTCCCGGGTTACTTTGGTAGCGATTAGTCATACTAATGGCCAGTGCTAAATCCGGTCTGGTACATAACATAGCATACATGAGAGAACCTATGGCTGAGGCATAGGGCTTTGAGGACATCTCCTCCTTCTCTTTTGCTGTGGATGGACATTGAGTCACACTTAACTCGACACCTTTTATAACTGGCAAGAGACCTCTCTTGGAGTCATCCATTTTGAACCTTTTCAATATCTTGTCAATATAAGTGTTCAAACTCAAGGCCAACCGTCGATTAGGTCTATCTCTATAGATCTTAATCCCTAATATGTACGCAGCTTCACCTAGGTCCTTCATGGAAAATTGTCCATTCAGATATTCCTTCACTTCCTCTAAGAATTTCTTATCGTTCCCTATTAGTAATATGTCATCTACATATAACACAAGGAATGCTACAGAGCTCCCACTCAGTTTCTTATAGACGCAGAACTCTTCGACGTTTTGGACAAATCCAAAAGCTTTAATGACCTCATCAAATCGAAGATTCCAGCTCCGAGATGCTTGCTTCAACCCATAGATGGACCGTTGAAGCTTGCACACCTTACCAGCGTTCCTTGGATCGACAAACCCTTCTGGTTGCATCATATAAAACTCTTCCTCAATGTTGCCATTTAGGAATGCAGTTTTCACATCCATCTGCCATATCTTGTAATCATGATATGTAGCTATTGCTAGTAGGATCCGAATAGACTTTATCATCGCTACAGGAGAGAACGTCTCCTCGTAGTCAACTCCTTGAATTTGTCGGAAACCCTTCGCGACAAGTCGAGCTTTGTAGACAGATACGTTTCCGTCTGCGTCAGTCTTTTTCTTGAAAATCCATTTATTCTCGACGGCCTTGCGGTCCTCGGGAATATCCACCAAAGTCCATACTTTGTTGGTGTACATGGAGTCTATTTCGGATTTCATGGCTTCAAGCCATTTCTCGGACTCGGGTCCCTCCATTGCTTCTTTGTAACTTGTAGGTTCATCCGACTCATCAGCCGAGATTGCATTCACAAGCTGTCCGTAAATCTCAGTAGGTTGACGGACTCTTGATGACCTATGGAGCATAAAAGGTTCCTCTTCATTCTCATCATGATCATCATCAATGTCATGATCGTTATGAATGTCGTTCTGGCCATTCTCTTCAGCTCCCACTGTGGAAGATGGTTCCAGAACAATTTTCGTAGCTGTTTCTTCCAATTGGAGTGATTGGTCAGTCACTTCATCGAGGTCTATTTTCCTCCCACTCAACTCTTTCGCGAGAAACTCCTTCTCAAGAAAGTGTCCCGTCTTGGCAACAAACGTTTTGCTGTCAGACTTGTTGTAGAAGGTGTATCCACAAGTTTCCTTGGGATAGCCCACAAAGATGCACTTATCCGCCTTGGACTCAAGTTTGCTAGGCTGTAGTTTCCTAACATAAGCCTCACAACCCCAAATCTTCAGGTGAGACAACTTAGGTTTTGTGCCATGCCATTCTTCAAATGGTGTTGTCTTTACGGATTTGGATGGTTCCCTATTAAGAATATGAACGACAGTTTCTAATGCATACCCCCAGAATGACACAGGCAAATCAGTATGAGACATCATCGATCGTACGCTATCCAATAGGGTTCGATTACGTCGCTCAGCCACACCGTTTCTCCGAGGTGTGCCTGCCGGCGTAAGCTGTGGTACTATGCCACAAGACTTCAGATGATTGCCAAACTCGTGACTCAAATACTCGCCACCTCGATCCGATCGAAGGTGCTTGATTTTCTTTCCGAGTTGATTTTTGACCTCATTCTGAAATTCCATGAACTTTTCAAAGGTTTCAGACTTGTGCTTCATCAAGTAAATATACCCATATCTACTTAAGTCATCAGTAAAGGTCACGAAGTAACGAAGACCATTGCGAGTGGGGACGTTCATGGGTCCACATACATCCGAGTGTATGATCCCCAATAAAACATCCGCACGCTCCATTATGCCATTGAATGGAGTCCTTGTCATTTTGCCCATGAGGCATTGTTCACATGTATCAAGGGATCCAAAATCCAATGACTCAAGAAGTCCATCCTTATGAAGCTTATCCATGCGCTTTATACCAATATGATCAAGTCGGCAATGCCACATCTTCATGTGATCTTCATCATTCTTCAATCTTTTGGCCTCAATATTGTTAATGTGACACACGTCACCATCGAGATCAAGTACGAATAAACCATGCAACTCCGGTGCGTGAACATAAAACATTTCATCCTTATAAATCGAACAACCAATTGTATCAGACTTAAAAGAATAGCGGTCTCGCTTCAAGCAAGAGCCACTAACGATGTTCACACTCAACGCGGGTACATAGTAGCAATTATTCAGAACTAAAACCAATCCCGAAGGGAGACTAAGATGCTTCGTGCCGACCGCCAAGACTTCAATCTGACAGCCATTCCCCACGCGCATCGTGACTTCATCTTTGAGAAAGCGTCTCCTATTCCTTAGTCCCTGAATGGAATTAGAAATATGAGCGACAGATCCTGTATCAAATATCCAGGATGTGTTCCCGGCGCTTGTCAAGAGAAGATCAACAATATGTATATCAAATATACCTTCGTCTCTCTTGGCGACCTTGCCAGCCTTCTTGTCCTTTAGGTACTTGGGGCAGTTGCGTTTCCAGTGACCTTCACCCTTGCAGTAGAAGCACTCCACTCCGGGTTTAGGCTTGGGTGCCTTGGGAGGAGCGGCAACTGACTTGCCATCCCTCTTGGGGCCACCTCTCTTAGCCTTCTCCCGCCTGCTTGACTTCTTGAAGTCAGTGGTCTTGTTGACCATGAAGACGGTGTAACAACCCATTTTTCACAAAAATTAAAAATTTTGTTTTCGGGGTGAATTGTTTGATTGTCTGATTTGTTTGCGGTGTTTGCATCCCCGATTTATTGATCGGCGATTATTTTCCCCCTCTTATCTCGTTTCGGACGGAGACCGACCCTTGCCACCCTTACACTCGACCTTTGCGACACCGGGTTTCGCCCGATCACCGTCGCGAAACCGCACAAGTCCAGCCCTCGCCACCGGATCGAAAACCCCGTTTATTTAATAAATGGATTATTTTATGGGGCGCAGAAAAATGTTGTCGGAATGTCACCGCAGTGAGGTACGATCGACGGGCTCGACGCGCCGAGCGCATGGTTCGAGATTTCGTCGGAATCAGAGTCCGTACGGAGTCTCGGCGGTCACGAACGCGATCATCGGACGCGAGAGAGGGGTAGCGAGGGCATTTGCGTAAACTGGCCAGCCAACCTGCCTATATAATGACCCCACTTCCCAAACCATCCAATTAGGGTTCCCCTATCGCAAACTGCAGCCACCCCTCCACTTTGCCCCAAAAACTACCCCATTTTCGCAATCCCAATCCCAGATCCAAAAACCCTAGTTCTGGCCAGCCAGGACCGTCAGATCGCGAGATCGACGGCTGCCAGCGCGCCACGTCGCCCGAACCACCTCCACTGCGGATCCAGCCCCGATCTGGGCCTGCACGTGCCCGAGCCGCCGCACCGAGGCCGCCGCCGCCGGAGCCGGCCACCGGAGCTGCGCGCCCCAGCCACCTCCTCCTCTCCCGCGCGCCCGCTCCTCTCCTCTCCCTTTCCTCTCCTCTTTCTCCTCTCCTCACCATGCTCTCTCTCCTTTTCGCAGTAGGAGCCGCCATGGCTGCCTCGAGCCGAAGCTCCACCTGCCGCCGACCCAGCCGCCTGGACTACTCCTCCTCCGCCTCCCTCACTGATCCGGCGGAGCCACCCCCCTGCACCACCTCGCCTCGCCGTGGGTCTCACCGGCGGGCAGAACCGGCCGCGCCGCCGCCTCGTTCGCTCGTCGGAGAGTCGTCTGTGCCAGCCCCGTCGCCGGTCCGATCGGATCGGGACGAGCCGCTATGGCCACGTGGGCTACGCAGCGCCCGTGGCCCAACTCCCATGCGTCCCTGGGCCAAGCCCAGCAAGGCGTGACCCGCCAGCCTGTCCAGCCCCCAGCCGAAGGTGGGTCGAGGCCCACTAAGGTGAGCCTCCATTTTTCTTTTTATTTTTTTTCCTGCTGCGATAATGGGCTTGGCCCAGTAGCTATGCAGCGCCCATGTGCGACATTTGGTTATTCAGCGCTTGCCCCTGGTTAAGCCTACTAGTTCTAGTTTCGGCCCGTTAGAGTTTTTTCCCTTTCTAGGGTTTTATTTATTTATTTAGGAAGATTTAGTTATAACTTTGCGTTGCCCGTATCTTTTCACCGGTAGCTCCGATCGCGACGCGTAAAATATGAAACTTGCTTAGAATTTTGTGTAGATTAATAAAATGTTGCTTGTTGCCATGTTTGACTTTGTTTACATGTTGTTTACCTGCTAATTACAACTGCTTGCCACTGTAACTGTAACTGCCATAACTTTTTAACCGTTGCTCTGTTTAAAATGTTCTTTATATGTAACTTGACTAGAATTGCATGTAGATTGTGTTTTTGCTGTTCTTGCTTGGTAATAAAAATAATAAAATATTGTTTAGGGCAAAAAAGTACCAAATTCCATTTTATCGTGGGGTCTGCAATAGTTTGCCATGTCTAGGATTTCACCCCACTTAAATTGACTAGCTTAGGTAGTTTATTTGTGCTTCACCTCTTGTAATGTTTGTGTGCTATGCCATGCTTGCTTGAGTTTCCATGTTAATAACCGTTGGTTGATCACCTGTAGCTAAGCAACTTGAACCACCGTAAACGTGCGGTATTCGTCGTGTGTGACCGATACCCCACTTAAACTGTTAGTAACCGTTCTCGACGATAGATCCGTATCGCGTTGCCGTGTCGTGTGATGCCTTCTTGATCTTGTGTTGCCCTGTAGTAATAGAGTGCCTGCTCGTTGATTGCTTTCCAGTGTTTATCGTCTTGTGTGCTTCCGCGGGTACCTTCGGAGACGATGCGAGCTTTCGATCGACTACACCTTCGGAACCCGACTTATCAACAGGCAAGGACTATACATTACTTATGATCCATTCTATTTCAACCAGCGGTTTGCATGCTAGTCTAGGTTAGGTTCGATGGTTGATCCTACCACATGTTTACAGCCTCTTTCAAACCGATACAACCATGTCCCCTCCCAGCAAACCATGTACTGCTATGTTACTATTGCTCGTTGCTCAGCCCCTGCTTAGTATGCATGCTTAGGATGCTACGATGTTACCCCCTGTTACTCCTTGGTTTGGGATATCACATTATTATATTGTTGTTGATGATATGATTATTATAATGTTGACTATATTCGACGAAGGATGGAAGGTCTAGGATATCCCGCCTCGACGCTTTGTTCCATTCGAGTCACCTAGGACCCGAGTTCCGGGTATTGGTTTTAAGACTGAGCGTGCCTAACCGCGTGTGGGATGTTATGGGGTCCCCTCTTCTTACCTACCTAGCTTCAAACATTTCTAGAGGTGGCCCAAGCTGGTTTTACCATTTGAAAACCGTGTGTGTGACTGGTGAGCTCCCAGCAGATTTTCAAACAACTCGGGCCAGCGGAGACATGGTTTCTTTGTTGGTCCACACCTGGAAGCTAGGGGGCTGCCCACAGCTGTTTGGGTAGCTAACCCGACCTCGTCCAGCCGGAAGAGTCCGATCCTATAGCGCGGCCGACCTTTGGATTGGGTGTCGACTCCGCGGGGGCCACCCGGTTTTGTTCGTTGTTATTTAGAGGGACTTGTCGTTCCGGATCTCTTGGGACTAAATCATAAAATGGTTTCCTATCATGGGTAGCAACTGAGAGAGATGGACGTGCGTGCGGGGCCTTGTAATGGGCAGTTGGTACAACCCTGCAGGGTTAAATCTTTTCGAGAAGCCGTGTCCACGGTTATGGACGACTTGAGACCTACTCCTTGTTCATAGACAACAACAACTGAGATAATCATAATATAACTTGATCAACGTGTGTGTGCCTTGACTGCTTCTTCTTCGTCGGGATCCGAAGAGGAGGACAAGGATAGGATAGGTGTTATGCTTGCGTAAGTAGTTGATAGCAAGACTTGTTGGAGGCGATTCCTCATCGAATGCTTGGTTCTTATCTTACTCTCTAGATCGTTAGCCACTTTATAAATGCTAGTGAGGAAGCAACCTCACCACTTACCCCTTCCTTACCGTAAACTACTAGTTGTCCTAGAATGACGAGTGATGAAGTCCTTGCTGGGTCAGATGACCACTACAGTTGGATGCTGAGTACCTCTGTACTCATGATACTACCCCCAAACTCTTTTCAGGGTTCTTGATCGACAACAGGTATGGTGATCGACGTTTTGCGTGGAGACTCGACGACGACTAGTTAGGCGGATCCCGGCGGAGGGCCTGGACCCGTGTGGTTATGGGGATCGATGTTTTCTCTTTGCCACTAGGCAATTGATTGTAGTCTGTACTCAGACATGTATCTTCCGCTGTTGTATTGTTTTAAGACAATTGTATGCCGATTGTATGAGATGTTGTATCCTTGTATCTGTAATGTTGTGATATCATGTTGGAAATCCGGGGCATATGGCTATGTCATATGTCGCGGTGGGACCGATATGTGCTTCGTCCCCGGATCTGGATGGAAACATCTAGATCTAGAACAGTACCGCATATCGGGTCTTACAGACGGCGTGCTCCTTCTTGACCTCAACCTCGGCTCTCTTCAGCATGGCGAACAACTCAGAAGGGGTTTTGGTCATCCCCTGCATGTTGTAGTTAAGCTCAAAGCCTTTGTAGCTAGGGGGAAGCGACTGCAACACCCTATCAACAAAAAGTTCATCTGGAATCTGGCATTCCAGAGCATTCAAGCGTTGAATGTAGCCAGACATTTTGACTACGTGCTCACTCACGCTGCCGTGCTCGTCCATCTTTGCTGAGAAGAAAGCTTCAGAAGCCTCGTACCGTTCAGCCCTGGCTTGAGGTGCGAAAACCGCCTTGAGGTCGGTGATAATCTCATATGCACCCATCCTCTCAAAGCGTTTCTACAGCTCAGCCTCCATGGAGTAGAGCATGCCACTCTGGACAAGGTTGTAATCATCAGTCCTGGAGAGATAGACATTCTTCTCGTCCTGACTGGCATCATCTGCTGGTGCATCACCTAACGCGTCCTCTAGTACGTATGCCATCTTGAGGGGAACGAGGAGAATCCTCAGGGTGCGGAACCAGTTGGTGAAAATTGTCCCATCTGTTTTTAGCTTATCTTTCTCTAGGAATGATCCTAAGTTGAACGAGGGGCGAGGTGCTGCCATCTACAAGGTTGATTCACAAGGATACATATTTAGACTTTTGTTCATAATGTGGAATTTCAATTTAATCCCAAATTCTAGAAAGCTCCCACTTAGATAAACACCTCTCAATTTAATTAAGTGATTACACAATCCCAGCCCCCATACCTCCCCCGATCGTCATGGCCATCAGTATGTGAACCAGGTAGGCCTCTAAGCCAATCACATCAGGCATGTGACTCGTGCTCGACCTTTCGGTCTCCTGTGTCCCAGGCCCGCATCTACATACGTCAAGCCTGCCAATCGAACCTTGATGTTAGCTGTTCAGCAAGGCCATATCTGCATATGCCAGGCTTGCCGAACCCAACCTCATGCGAACTCCGTTTAATATGTAGGACAACTCCGATATGTACGGAGCATCAAGCCATATGGGAGAACCTTCCAGGCGGTGCCCACCAAGGGAGAACACAATTTTAGTATTGTGAGAGATGGTCCTGTTTCGTGCTACCGTCGATATATCTAGCATACTAGCATAAAACAGGAAGTAAAACTGTAAATCATACAACCTATGATCCCCCTTCATGCAAAAAAAAAGTTAAACGCCTTTCTACTTTAGCTTGTGCAAGTTTTACGTGGCTGCTAGGGGTTTCGAGAGAGAGAACCGTTTATATCCTGCGAAAAAACATGCCACAACACCGTCTCCCATCCGTCTCTATTACAACCCTGTCGGGGCCCTCCGTTGCAAACATCTTCGCATCGCTAATGCAGAGAGACAGACACCCCCAGCCACTTTATATGGTACAAGCCATATGTCAAGCGTGGAACCAGTCTCGCGTAAACGCGTAAGGTCGGTCGGGGGCCGCTTCATCAAACATTGCCGCAACGCTAAATGAGTACACGTGGGAGGGTAACGAATGAAGATTCGATGCCCACATCCTAGATGTGTTCTACCAGTACAATACATCTACGCATAGCTAGCTCATGATACCACTGTTGGGATACGGGGCAGAAAACACAAAATTTTCATACCTACGGTACCCGAACCCAAGATCTATGCTATGGCGATGTAAAGTAACGGAGGGAATCGGTGTTCATACGTTTGAAGACCGAAAGAGGGAAACATTCTTGCGAACGTGGTTGGAGTAGACTCGGAACTACGACCTTCCTGTCGTGTAGAAGACCACCACCGGCGAGGATGACTCCCGGTAAACCTCCAACGACGAAGTAGCACCACAGGTGTAGTGCCTCGAAGAGATTATACACGTACGGTACAATCGATGTTCCTCCCGGGCCCCGAACCAGGCGAGCAGCGGAAGAAAGACGGCTACGGATCCCGACTCCAGCAGAACGACGACCTGCCTTATGGTGGAGAAATCCAATCCAGGTACAGACTCCAAACAAGGGGAGTCCACTTCCGGGAAGGAGAAGGAGGAAGAAGGAGATATTGGTGTGTTTTTGAAAAGGGGGGGCTACCCCTCCTTATATAGGCCAAGGGGGGGGGGGTGCTATCCTCCTCCCCTCCCCCATGTGGGACTAAACTCCCAAGGGGGGGGGGAGTGGGCCCCACCCTTGGCGCCAAGCCCAAGGGGGGAGTCCCCGTCCTCCCTTAATGGGCCCCATGGGCCCATTTAGCCTTTTTCCCATTTTTAAATTTATTTAATATGTTTTAAATATTTAATTCAGATAATTAAATAATAAAACATTATTAAAACAATTAAACTTTATTTTGAACTATTCAAAATGTCCGGAAACCATTCCGTCCTCCTCCGGAACTATTCCGGTGATTTCTCCTATTTCACCGATTGATCCCGTAACTGTCCTATGCATCGATTGCCCTTAAGTGTAACACCCTAACGGTTCGGGAAACAACAGACATGGTCGAGACTCTTCTCATTGACCAATTACTAGTCAGTTGGACATGGTTACAATCCTTGACAGCCCCTGCGCTTCCATCGAATGAACTTCGATCGCTTTTGGAAACCGTTAACGATACGACATAATCCCTTTGTGCTGCGGTACTTTGTTTCTCCGAGGTTTGATCGTCGGTATCCTACATACCGTGTTCACATCTCGTTCACAACAAACAACTTCTCTTGTCCATGATCATTACATCTCTTGTGATCTAGTCACGTCCTTGCAAGGTGTTGATGCAATATCACCGAGTGGGCCTAGAGTACCTGTCCTGTCACAAGGACTGACAAATCCCGCTCTGATCTATTAACATACTCATCAACCATCTATTTCGGAATACCCAAAGTGCACCGTTATAGCCAGCATATTTCAGTCAGGCGGTGGGATACAAATCAAAGTCTCCTGATAGATGATAATTACGTATGATCATTACGGTCTAAGGACTAAGCCATACGTTACAAAGTCATAGCAACGCTGAACTATGTGACTCGATCACATTGCAATACTTTAGGTGGGTGTACGTCCATCACATCATTCCCCTTAACGATATGACCTCATTGTCAATGGACTTAAGTGTCGCCACGATCAGGAAAGCTTGATCAATCAATTGCCCAATGAGATAGTTTACCCGAGTTAAACTACGTATCATGTTTTATACTACACCTGTATTATTTCCAAGTAATACAGTTATATCACAGTATAAAACGTATTATGAACAAAAAGGATATGTGACAAATATCTTTATTAATTTGTCTCTAGGGCACATATCCAACACATTTCATATTGAAGAAGTCTACCGCTCAGGTGCAATCAAGATTAACAATTTCGAAGGCATCAAACCTCAAGTTGTGAATGGGCAAAGATTTAAGCATTACATAGCAGGTGACCCTGTCAATGTTGATGTGGATTTGGTATACACAAAAACTCATGAAGAACATGTTGTAGCCCTGTTTCAGACACCAGCAGAACCAGAATAAGGAAAGGTATGTATTACTGTAAGGAAACGTCGCGAACCGCCATAGAAATCCCGTATTATGAGTTTTTGTAAAATTAGGAAAAATGGAGGCCTAAGTGGAGCCGAAGACAAGCTCCAGGGGGTCCAGGCGCCCCCCTGGCGCGGCCTACCCCCTGGCCGAGCCGGGAGGCCGCCTGGGCACCCAGGAGTCCGTCTCCGACCCCACTTTGACTCGTTACCTTCCTTTCCATGCAGAAAATTTTGCTATATATTTGCCCGAATTGTTCCGGAAACGTATCTCACGATTTTGTGTGTTTTCTTTTCGATCTGTTTCTGCCAGAAAATCTTTCAGCTAGACCTAGGTGCCATGGCTTCCCCAAGTTCCCCCAAGGATAAGTTCATCGTCAACGTCATCAACCCTTACCTCGCTGAGGTGAAGAAGCACCCCCAGATCCTTCGTGTGGAGGATGGTGACCTCCACAAGGAGGATCTGAAGGGACCAGTCAAGGAAGGGAGCACCGAGGAGCGGCTGAAGGAGATGGAACATGAGGTCTTCAAGTTCAAGAAGATGGTGGAGCGTGGTGTTGAAGCTAACTTCGACATCATGAACGAAATAGAGGCTTCCCACAAGAAGGAGATGAAGGATATGTGGTCAAGTTTGCCCGCACTAGAAGAAAAATTTTATGAGCTTCAAGCACAGATCTATGATCTTCAGAACCAGAACTATGAGTATGAACTAAAGTTTCTGTGCATGGGTTTGAGTGCTGAGTGCAGGACCCTGGAGACGGGAATGTCCTTTGAGACTGGAAAGTAGCTGCCATGGAAGCGCTTCGCCAAGGAGTACGTGATCAACAAGAACAAGAATGAAGAGTAAATCTCCTTGGGTAATGGAATCCCCTTAGCTTGTTTCAATCTTGGGGGAGTTCCCGGTATCTTTATCTTTATCTTTTTCTTTTAGAGTCAAGTGGAGTCGTATCATGTCTAGGGAAGTTATCTGATAAATTAGGTGTTTGCATTGAGGTCTATCATTCCTTTTGGAGAGTTATGTATCCGTGAGTGTGGAGTCGTCTATGATGGAATATTAATGAGAAGTCTATTGATCCCTTCGCTGCACTCGGTATTCTCTTCACGCAATCGACCTTATGATGATTCTTATGGGGAGTATTGACCTTATATCAGGTATGGCTTTGAAAACTTTATTTAATCTTGACAAACATAGCTTTGGTCACAACAACAAGCATGATTTTCTCAAAGTAGCGACATAGCCAAACCCTTTATGTTATTAGGCTTGAAGTGTTATGTTGACAAGGAAGTCAACTTGATGTGCTATGCTTATTTTTAATGTTTCTTTGCATCTAAGTCGTCATCAATTGTCTGTTCTCTCAAAGCCTTTGCTAGCCAAACCTCTGTACTAAGCGGAATTCTGCTTGTACATCCACACCCTGAAACCATTAACTCCTGTTTGAGTCCACCATACCTTCCTATTTGTGGTATTCCACTACCACTCCTAAAGTATAGAATTTTTGTGTTATCCTTAAATGTTCAAAATCTTCTATTTTGTCCCTGTTTTAGCTCATGAGGAAGTAGTAGTTAATTCATGATCTTCTTAAGTTGGACAAGTTCTATCCTGGGATTGCATGTCTATCTGGAAACCCCTAATACGAGGAGGAACTGGCATGAGTGTGCCCAGCTCACAAAAGATAGTACAAAAAACAAACCCTCCTTCACGCTTTGTTCATGATAAATCAGAAAACGTTGGCAGTGATAAACAAAGGAGATTGCGAGGATGTGATCGTCCCCGTGTGGGAGCCGTTCCTCGAAACTTGTCCAATCTGAGGAGTAATTGAGTTATCTATTAGCATTCGTTGACAAATCATGCACCTCTCAAAAATCGTTTTCTGTCGGGACCCGGGGTTAGCGTATGCAAGTCCCGCTACGACATAGTCATATGGAGAGCCGAGAACCGTACCCACTTGTCTAAGCAGAGAAGGCCAAGCACAGAACGTTCTCGGAAAGCATCGTACGTGAGGGGCATCCTATCCAGGCCGGATGATCATCTGAGATGGGTCCTCATCGTCCGCACACAAGTCTAATGATATGGGTGATGAACTCCCATATTCGCAGACAAGTCGCCTCAACAATACTATCGACTATCTCATAACTCTTACATAGACTTACTCCAGCTCGATCACTTAGTCGGGGTCTAGGGCGGGCTCGATCAAACATCAAAGTGTGCACGAGACGGAGCCTCGAACAATCGCATCACGATGCCCCAAGCTGCGCACATCTAAGGGCCACTTGGTGTATAAAAGACCGCCAGCCAGATCACAACTAAGGTCTCGAAAACCCATACTAAGACATGCATGTTATAAACATACACACAGCACACATGTCTAGTATGAACATCAGGTATCATTGCAATTCTCTACAATGTATACATCTTTATTAATAACTCTTACAGAGTGCACACATAGATCACAAGTCTGTGATCTAACATTACATCAAACATGCGGAAGCAAAGTAGGTCTGAGTACAGATAAGTTTAACAAATGGCTTATAGAAGCCTTATCTAAAAACAAGCCCTCCACGAGGGAACAGTCGTCTGACTGGGACTACACTAGCTTGGTCTTGGTCTGAGTCTTCAATCTTCGAGCTTCGGGTAGAAGCCACCATCGGGGTCGGTGGGTTCATCTAAAAACATAGAATAAGAAAACGTGAGTACAAAGTCGTACTCAGCAAGACTTACATAGGAACTATACTACTCATGCACATGTATCAAGGTAAAGGGAGGTGGGGTTTCAGTTGCAGAAGTGCCAGCTTTGACTTGGCTAGTCCTGAACTACGAGTACCAGACTTGAGGTAAGAAGCGTACACGAGTCCACTACATCTCTTCAACCAATTACACCACTATGGTTACTTCCTCGACTTCCCCACGAGGAGCACGCCATAGCACTCACTCTTATCTTGGTGTGTTTTAGAAGTATCCAGTTCAAGTTGTCTAATAATCAAGCTAAGCTTTCCAAGCAGTCCTTAACCGCGGACGCGGCTATTCGAATAGTTTTGTTAACCCTGCAGGGGTGTACTACTACACACACATGACCATCAGTTACCGCCTTTGGCCTCGACACCATTCAAGGGGTGTCGACGAGGATGTTCGCCACAACACTTCGCCCACAGCTCCGTTCTAGTCCAGAGAGTCGCCTATCTGAGGGGGATCCGTATGGAAGTCCGGCCGAGGTTCCAGTACAGCCTCAAACGATGTGTGCAGGGTCCCTAGCCGGTCTTGAAAAGCCGTTCATCCACTTCGCAGACCGTGCCACAACCCTACCAGAACTCCGAACTACTACGAATCTTGGGGTTCGAACGGGGTGAGGTACTGGGATGAGAGGGGTCAGTGAGCCCAATGTGTGGTTGTACTCTTCTTCTTGGATCACCACACAAGAACTCAGACTTAAGGCGGTGTTCAACGAGACAACCCACTGTGTACTCCTACACAACCTCTCATCGCTCACCTTGTACTAGGGTAGATTCACCAACACAGTTTCACTTTCATCAACACCGTGTTCACTATCATCCCGACTCACATCAAAAGCAACCTCATTGTACCACTAAGCATGCAATAAGCAGTAACAGTTGCAGGGGCCACATGATATCAACCAACTCCTACATCTGCTAGGATTGTGGTTTGCTTGCTACTGTGACAAGATGATAGGTCATGCAAAGGACATGGGTTCAACTATGCGGTAGCATCGATACAAGGTGATCTCCTAAACATGCATAAGCGAGACTGAGAGGGAATTGGGATTTTATAGACATGATCAATGGGGGGTTGCTTGCCGTGCTGACGAGGTTCAGTCACGGGGTCTTCAACGAAGGGGGTGATCTCGGGTTCCGGCTCCACTTCTATCAGCAACATGACAATCATAGGATCAACATAACGTACAATGCACAATCACATGAATAAGATTGTAATGGTGATGTTCATGGTTGCATTGTGTGGACAATTCCATTTAAAAGGAGTATATTGCAATTGAATTGCAAATTCAAACTCCATTTGATTTATCGATGAATTTCAAATGCATTTAAATGCATGAATGTTCATTTGAAAAGGTTGAGCATGAAGTGATGTTGTAAATGTGAGGTAAAGCTTCTGATGGGTGGATGAATCCATCTAAAAGAAGTGTGTTGCAAAATCATTTGCAGTTTCACTCCAAATTTGAATTCAAAAAGGATCCATAGGCATGTTTGCTACTGTTCACCCATTTTAAAATGGTCAAACATAGAAACAAGTTGCATATTCATAATCCTTGAATTTTTCTGATAATTTTAGACATATTATTTGTCCAATTTGGAGTTAGTATGAATTTTCTATGATTTATTGAAGTTTGGCTATTTTTCTGGAATTTTCTGGATTTTCTTTTAAATGGAAAAGGGTTTATTGCGTCATTGTGACACCAGGCTGACGTCATGGGCTGGCCTGACAGGGGGATCCCACTGGTCAGCCTCACTGGTTAACTAACCCGGTTAGTTTTAAACTAACCAGGGATTAGGGGGCTCTGGGCCCACTTGTCATCGACACCAGGGGGGTTAGCACGTGATTAGGGGTCAAGTGCCCGACGGCTTGACGCCGGTGGCATTGGCACGGCGGCGCCTTCGCCGGAATCGGCTACGGGCCACGGAAAGGGGAACAGAGGGCATGGGCGTGCTCCTGGAGGTCGTACGCGTCGAGTGGTGGCATCAGGGGGCCACGAGGATCACCGGAGCGTCGCCGGCGTCGAAGACGGCGGAGGCAGTGGCTCGGGCATCGTCGAACTCGCGCTCTGGAGCGCCGTTTTGACCGGGGCTTGGCGCGTTGGATTGCTGCGAGCACCTGGAGCATGGTAGGCTAGAAGGGGGAGGCACTGGAGCACGAGAGCGAGCTCTAGGTCATCCATGGCGGTGACCTGCTCGTCTCTCATGGCGTTTGACGGAGGGGGCCCAAATTGAACACAGGGGTTGGGGGGTTTTGAAGAGGGGCTCACCCCGAGGTGATTGGTGAAGAAGGCGGGGCCGAAGAGGCAACAATGGCGACGAATTTGGCGGTGGTCTTCTCGGCGGCCGGCGAGAACTCGAGGACGAATCCAGCGGCTCGGGGTCGAATTGGCTCGCGATCTTCCGCACGGTGATGAAGACGAAGGCGACGAGGAGGAAGGACAGCTTGGTGCGGCCTGGAGGTGACGATGGCCACGCGTTCTTCATGGCATGGTGACGGCGGCGCTCGGGTCGTCGTCGGGTTCGTCGCAGAAGTGAGAGGGAGAGGCTCTGGAGGGGAGGAATGGAGGCGTGGCACTCGGGTGCGTCTCCAGGGGCGCGTAGAAGGGTCGGGGAGGGCAGGTGGCGCCTGGAGGAGGAGCTACGTGCTCTGCTGGCTCGGTGGCATTCCACCGAGCAGCTTGGAGGCACGGGGAGGAAGACGATAGGGGAGGAGTCCAGGTGGGCTGGATTGGGCCAGAAGAGGTGGGCCTCGCCTAGGCGCCAGGTAAGTTTGCTGTTCTTTTTATTTCTTTTCTGCATTATGTTTTGTCTTGCTAAAAAAAATAGCTAGACATTTTTTTAAATGCCCCAAATTTTTATATGGCCTCAATATATATATAGCTAGCCACTTATAAAGTTTGGACATTTTTAAAATTCAAATAATTTGAACTTTAAATCAAAAAGGGGTTTAAATTTAAATCCATGCTCCTGTTTGAATATTTGAAAAATCTATGAGCATGGGGTGGGTCCCACATTACTTGATATGTGATCACACTCATTTATAAGACTTTTCAAAAATGCAAAAGGAATTTTTGGAGAAGATTTATTTCTGGCCTTTTAAATTAATTCATCTTGGGGGTGTTCTCTCTCCCATTTTGATTTCTTTTGAAATTTTTAACATGGTGCAAAGGAGCACTTGATCCTAGCACATACCTAACTTGGGGTTGTGACATTTTCATTCTGTTTGATTTAAGGATAGCACTTGAGTTTTCCCTACTTTCCTAGAGCAGGGCCTATCTTTCAGTTTTAGGCTGAGTCAGTTTTTCCTACTTCTTTCTATTCTTAAAGAGAGCAGACACTTGATGTGACAAGGATTCATTCATATAAAGCTGCATTAAGATCTGTCATACCGCATCCTTGTTGACATTATCATTTGATAAGTAAGTTGTTTGTTAAACCTGGATGAAGCAAACATCTTCCTTCATGTTAACATTTTCACTTCGTGCCTAACAACATGTTCTTTCAAAAGCTTCAATTGATCTCTTCAAAATATAAAAAGAAAGAGCAAAAGTGAAAGCTATTAGTTGTTCTTTGACCAAAGGACTTGTTTACCAAGATTTGATGAGTTTCCTTAGCCCTACTTTTGATAATAATTGTTATTACTCTTTCATAAGGGCCTTATGAGTTGAAGAATGCTGTTGAGGATGTTTGAATTTGGTGAAGAAATCATGATGCTTCTTGTTCGTATTCTATTTATCGACACTTCACTCTCTAAAACTTGTGGACAGGTTTACCGAGCTCAGTTTTCGCTTGGGGACAAGCGAGGTCTAAGCTTGGGGGAGTTGATAAGTCCAAAATGCATCACTATTTATATCGTAATTCATCCTTATTCATTGATATATTTGTTGGGGATCGGCGCAGAAAACAAAAATTTTCCTACCTACGAGTCACGAACCCAAGATCTATGCTATGCTGATGTATGTAACGGAAGGAATCGGTGTTCATACCTTTGAAGACCGAAAGAGGGAAACGTTCCTCGAACGTGGTTGGCTGAGACTCTGATCCTACGACATCTCTGTCGTGTTGAAGAACCTCCGACGATGAAGTAGCACCACACGTGTAGTGCCTCGCGGGATTACACACGTACGGTGCAACCGACGTCCCTCCGGGCTCCGAACCAGAAGAGCAGCGGAAAGAAGATTGATCCGGATCCCGATTCCGGCAGCGCGACGGCGTCCGGATGATGGTGAAACCCCCAACCAGGTGCAAACTCCAAACCAGGGGAGTCCGCTCTAGGTCGGAGAAAGAGAGAGAGAGAGAAACTCAATGTTGTGTAGAAAAAGGCACCCCCACCCCTCCTTATATAGGCCAAGGAGGGGCGCCACCCCCTCCCCTTCCCCCACGTGGGACTAAACCCCCAAGGGGGGGGGAGTGGTGCGGCTAGGAGGGGGGATGGGCCCCTCCCTTGGCGCCAAGCCCAAGGGGGGAGGCTCCCCCTTCCCCTCAGGCCTCGTTTGTTAGAAGAGGTTTGAGGAGGATTGCAAGGGATTAACCCCGCGAGGCCCAGGACCCTCTAATTTCCCTGCTAGCCTATTTTCTACGCATGGTTTCACCAGCCCAACCCCTCCGCATCCCCAGCATTCCTCCCCGGCCCACGCGGTTCACAAGCCTCTAGGACCTACGCAGGGAACCAGTGCGACGACGCGAAGAATGGCGGGGGAGGGATGAGAAGTGCGACGCCGTCCACCGCCGTCTTCCGCCTCTGAAGCGCCGCTGTGCGCCATCTCCTCGACGTCAGCGTCCTCCTCCAACAGCTCGGCCTCCCCCTCCTCTCCCCTATGTTTTATTGCGTCATCCCACCATGGGTATCTTCTGCGAGCACTGACGATGTACTGATGCGTCGGTGGGCGGGGCCGGGGGAGAGGCACGGTGACACGGCGGTGGGAATGGTAGCGACCAGCACGGGGGCAGTGTCCGGGGGCCTCGCCGGAGGTGCGGGGAGCGGGGCCATCCTCGCCTCCTGGGCGCTGACATGGGCCCTGCGCCATGGCGGCGACGGTGAGGAGTGCGAGGATGACAGCGACCACGGCGAAGCGAGCCATCTGGTAGCTGCTGATTGTGATTTCGAGAGGAGAGCAGAGAAGAATAGCCTGGAAAAGCTACAACAGTTTTGAGCAGCGCAAATGCTTGCCTCTATTCATTCTCTGAAACTCACTCGATCTAAAATCCTATTCTAGGTCGACAGTGCATTAGCAAGAACTGGCATATGTTACCATGTCTTGACAATTCAGAAACATATTTGCTCTTCTAATATTCAGAAACATAGTACGTGTCGTGTCATATGTTTTTAACTGTAATACGATTGGTCCCATCATATTGTTGTAACAAAGATCCATATATATATCTATGTTTTTGTTAGATATTTAGATATTTGAGGTGCAGACATATTGATATTTAAATATTTAGTTGATATAATGTTATTTTACTTACAAAGATTGCATTTTTAGTTATTTTACAAATCTTATCTCAAAATGCAAACCCTCTCTACCAAACAAAATTTTTGTATGGAAGGGATTGTGGATGAAAGGGATTTGTGGATTCAAGGGGATTTAGGAGGATTGGGTGGAAGAGGTGGATTCACCAAATCCTCCCAAATCCCCTCCCCCTAAAACCTCGCAAAACCCTCTCAAACAAATGAGGCCTCATGGGCCTTTTAAGGCCCAAATACCTTTTCACCTTTTTTAATTAATTATTTAAATAATTTTTAAAATTTAATTCTGTCAATTAAATAATAAAACATATTTAAACATTAATATATATTATTTTGAACCTTTCAAAATATCCGGAACAGCTTCCGGCACCTCCCGGTACATTTCTGGTGTTTTCTTTCTTTTCACCGATGATCCCGAATCAATCCTTAATGCATCGATTGCCCTTAAGTGTGACACCCTACAGTCCGGGAAACAGTAGACATGATCGAGACACTCTTTGACCAATGACCATCATGTGGGATCTGGTTACAATCCTTGATGTGCCCCTACGCTTCCATCGAATAAACTTCATCGCTGTTGAACCGTTAACAATATGACTTGATCCCTTTGTGCTTCGGTACTATGTTTGTCCGAGGTATGATCGTCGGTATCCAATACCTAGTTCTTCCTCGTCTCCGACATAACATGTTTACTCGTCTGTGAATATTACATCTCTTGTGACCTAGTCACTTGCTTGCAAGCTATTGATGCAACACCACCGAGTGGGCCCAGAGTACCTATCCGTCACTCGGATTGACAAATCCCGCTCTGATCTATTTCATACTCCTCAACATATCTACTTCGGAATACCCAAGATACACCTTTTCAGTTACCATGTTTCAGTGTAATGGTTAATGCACTCAAAGCATCCTAATAGATAGCAATTATGTATGATCATCACGGTCTACGGATTCAGTCACTATGTTATTAATTCATCGCAATGCTGAACTTATGTGACTTGATATGACCTCATTCTCCTAATGATATGACCTAATGATATGACCTCATTGTCAATAGACTATTATGTTCTCATGATCAGGAAACCTTGATCATCAATTGCCCAATGAGCTAGTATGGCTGAGTTTAACTAGGGACCAGGTTGTTATATATCACACGTGTATTAATTTTTCCGCTTAATACAGTTCTAGCACAATATATAACGTATTATGAACGAACAGATATGTGACAAATATCTTTATTAATTTGCCTCTAGGGCACATATACAACAGTCTCCCACTTGCACTAGAGTAAAAATTACACTAGTTTACATCAGGTATGTATCTAACACCAATAGTCTCTCGGTGTTTTTCAAACTTGGCTTGTGGAAGAGGTTTAGTCATTGGGTCTGACAGATTCAGATACGTATGTATTTTGAAAATCCTAGTATGACCATCCTTGACTTAGTCCCGCGTCACATGGAAACGCCGGAGAATATGCTTGGCTGTAGAGTGAGTCCTCGGCTCCCTTGCGTTAGCAATGGCACCCGTATTGTCGCAATAAATGCTAACAGGGTCAGTGCAACTAGGGAATACGCCAAGCTCGATGACGAACTTCTTCAGCCAATGCGCTTCATTTGACGCTTCGCAAGCGGCAATATACTCCGACTCCATCGTAGATTGGGCGACGACTGACTGCTTGCCGCTCCTCCAGCTAATCGCACCACCATTCAACATAAACACGTATCCCGTCTGGGATTTTGTGCCAGAACCCTCTGTTAGGTAATGTGATAGGATCTTTTTCACTTTGCATTCATGAAAGAAATCAAAGGAAATTCAAATTCAAAAGCAAATGGGAGAAGGAACCCCCCAGATGAATTAATTCAAAAGGCCAGATAAAAATCTTCTCCAAAAATTCATGTTAGATTTTTGAAAAGTCTTATAAATGAGTGTGATCACATATCAAGTGATGTGGGACCCACCCCATGCTCATAGATTTTTCAAATATTCAAACAGTGCCTTGGAATAAAAGAAATACCCCTATTTGATTTAAAATTCAAATTATTTGAATTTTAAAAATGTTGAAAGTTTATAAGTGGCTAGTCCATATTATTATGAGGCCATATAAAAGTTTTCAGCATTTAATAAAATGTTTAGCTATTTTATTTAGCTAAACAGAACAAATGTCAGAAGAAAACAGAAAAAGGAAATAGAAAAGGAAGCAGAATCCTTACCTGGCGCCTAGGCGAAGCCGGCCCACCCAGCCCAGCCGGCCCACAGGGGCAGCGGGGTCTTCTTCCCCGTCCCGCGCCTCCAAGCTGCTCGGTGGAATGCCACTGAGTCAGCCGGGGATGACACGTCGTCGTCGAAGACCTTCCAGGCCGCCCCGTGCCCTCTTCTCGCGCCTGGAGACGCCCTGAAGCTTTTCCCCTCCGTTCTCCCCCTCCACGAGCTCCCTCCCCTCCTCTCTCACCTGATTCATCGCCGCCCGAGAAGGACGCCGGAGCGCCGTTGAGCCCCCGCGTGGCCACCGTGCTCCCCGCGACGCCTCGAGCTGTCCAGAGGAACCGCAGACGTCGTCTTCATCAGCCTGCAGAAGGAATCGGAGCCAGACGCTTCCACGAGCTCGCTAACTTCGTCGTCTTCGTCGCCGGCCGCCGTGGATCGACCTCGAATTCCGGCAACACCAGCGCCTCCCCGAGCAAGCCGCCACTCCAGATAGACTCAGGGTGAGCTCGCAAGCAAAACCCCTCTTTCTCCCCCCTCGATTTCTTCCTCTAGCCGGATCCGCCATGGAAGCCGAGCACGGTTGCCGCCGCGGTTGACCATGCGTTCGCTCCCGTGCACCTTCGTCCTCACCAGTGCGTCCGTAGTGCTCCTGGAGTCCCCAGCAACCCAACGCAACCACGCACTTTCCTTCCCGTGGCTGTTTTACAAGTTCTGCTCGAAACCGTAGCTCCGGCCGCCGCCAAGGTTGAAGACGACGTCGCCTGAAGCCTCCCCGTTGAAGCCCGAGTAGCGCAGACGACGCAGCTCGTTCCGGGCCATCCTCTGGTGCCCTTGGCGCATCAAATGGTGGCCGGGAGCACTGGATCCGTGTATCGCCGCCGCAGCTCCAGTCACAGGCGTTTAGCCGCCGGCGTGTCAACCAACCCCCCCCCCTTAATCACCCGGCTAATGACCCCCTGGGTCACTGACCAGTGGGCCCAGTGGCTTAATTAAGCCATTGGATTAAATTAACCCCACGGTTAATTAAACCCAGCCACTGACAGGTGGGACCCCCTTGTCAACCCCCCCTGACGCCAGCTTGACGTCAGCCTGACGCAATAAATCATTTTAAATGAATTTCCAGAGATTATTTGTTTTAGAGAAATTCCAGAAATTCCAGAAAATACCCCAAACTTTGGAAATTCATAGAAAATTCATATTAACTCCAAATTGGAAAAATAATATATGAAAAATTATCAGGAGAAAATTATCTTTCCAAATATGCAACTTTCAACTATGTTGGAGTTGATTTTAAAATGGGACCAGTAGCATATGTCATTTGCTTTATTTGAAATTAATTCAAATTCAAACCAAATGCTTTTGCAACTTGGACCATGGAATTGTGCTACAATTCAACCACACTTCAGAGGCATATCATACACATTTCCAAATGATTCAAAATGATCAAACTATGTCACATGCAACTTGACTAAGTTGAATTCAAATGTGGAGTTTGAATTTGCATTTCAAATGCAATATACTCCATTTAAATGGAATGCTCAACACATCAGTACCATGAACATCACCATTTCAATCTTATTCATGTGTTTGTGCATTTTACATTATGTTGATCCTATGATTGTCATGTTGCTGATAGAAGTGGAGACGGAAACCGAGGTCACCCCCTTCGCTGAAGACCCCGAACCCGAACCTCGTCAGCAAGGCAAGCAAACCCCCATTGATCATGTCGATAAAATCCCACTTCCCTCTCAGGTCTCGCTTATGCATTGTTTAGGATGATCATCATGATTCGTTTCTACCGCATAGATGAACCCATTCCTTTGCATGACCTATCATTTTGTCATAGTAGTAAGCAAACCACAATCCTAGCAAATGTAGGAGTTGTTTGATATCATGTGGCCCCTGCAATGTTATCGCTTATTGCATGCTTAGTATGATACCATGTTGTTACTATGATGTGAGTCGGGATGGTAGTGATCATGTTGATGATGGTAGAAAAGTGTTGGTGAATCGACCCTAATATAAGGTGAACGATGAGAGGCTGTGTAGGAGTACACGGTGGGTTGTCTCGTTGAACACCGCCCTAGTACGAGTTCTTGTGTGGTGATCCAAGATGAAGAGTACAACCACACATTGGGCTCACTGACCCCTCTCAACTTACTAACTCATCACTTTCGATGTCCAGATGTCGCAATAGTTCGGAGTTCTGGTAGGCTTGTGGCCTGGATGCTAAGTGAGAGAACGGCTCATCCGAGACCAGCTTATGCACCACGCACACATCACTTGGGTCCACTTCGGTAAACCGGCCGAGTTCACGATAGTGGTAGCCTAGCCAAGTAGGCGGCTTTCTCGGACTAGATCGGCTATGAGATAACAGTTGTGGTGAGCATCCTCGCTGGCACCCCTTGAATGGTGTCGAGATCAAAGGCGGTAAATGATGATCATGTGTGTGTAGCGGTACACCCCTGCAGGGTTAACAAAACTATTCGAATAGCCGCGTCCGCGGTTATGGACTTCTTGGAAAGCTTAGCTTGATTATTAGACAACTTGAACTGGATACTTCTAAAACACACCAAGATAAGTGTGAGTGCTATGGCGTGCTTTCTCGTGAGGAAGTCGAGGAAGGCACCATAGTGGTGTATTGGTTGGAGAAGTAGTGGACTCGTGTACGCTTCTTACCTCAAGTCTGGTACTCGTAGTTCAGGATTAGCCAAGTCAAAGCTGGTATTTCTACAAGTGAACCCCACCTCCCTTTACCTTGATACATGTGCATGAGTAGTATAGCTCCTATGTAAGTCTTGCTGAGTACGACTTTGTACTCACGTTTGCTTAATCCATGTTTTAGATGATGCCACTGACCCCGAAGGTGGCTTCTTCATCGAGCTGGACGACTGAAGACAACTAGTCTAGTCCCAGTCAGACGACTGGTTCCCTCGTGGAGGGCTTTGTGTTTAAATAAGGCTTCTTAAGCCATTTGTTAAACTTGTCTGTACTCAGACATAATTTGCTTCCGCTTTGTCTTGTAATGTTGGATCACATGTTTGTGATCTCTGTGTGTACTCTATAAGAGTTATAAATAAAATTGTACACTTTGTAGAGAATTGCAATGGTACCTACTGTTCATACAAGGCATGTGTGCTGCGTGTACGTTTATAACATGCATGTCTTTGTATGGGTTTTCGAGACCTTAGTTGTGATCTGGCTGGCGGTCTTTCATACACCAAATGGCCCTTAGATGTGTGCAGCTTGGGGCATCGCGATGCGATTGTTCGAGACTCTGTCTCGTGCACACTTTGTGGTATGATCGAGCCCGCCCTAGACCCCGACTAAGTGATCGGGCTGGAGTAAGTATATGTAAGAGTTATGAGATAGTCGATAGTATGGTTGAGGCGACTTGTCTTTGAATATGGGAGTTCACCACCCATATCATTAGACTTGTGTGCGGACGATGAGGACCCATCTCAGTTGATCATCCATCCTGGATGGGATGCCCCTCACGTACGATGTTTTCCGAGAACGTTCTGTGCTTGGCCTTGTCTGCTTAGACAAGTGGGTACGGTTCTCGGCTCTCCATATGACTATGCCTTAACTGGACTTGCATACGCTAACCCCGGGTCCCGACAGACTTGGTATCAGAGCAGGACTGACTGTAGGACTAGTAGCCTTGGCCGAAGTTGAGTCTAGCTTTCTATAGTTATATAGTTACTCTGGGTATATCAGGGAATAACGTAAGGCTTCTTTTTTCTCCTTACCCCCTTCGTTCTGAGTTCTGAGTCACCCTCATCTTATTCTACGGGAAGATAGGACTAGGCTCTCCTCTGTCTGATTAGAACATCTCGTTGTTTGCTTCCTCATAGCCGTAGGAAAGTTGTGATCGGTTTGTTAGAGTGGTTATGCTCCCTGATTTATTACATCGTATGTAAGTGTTGTTTTCCATGTTGTAAGAAATTGTCTTTTTCTTGCAATTACAGCCGTTATGCTGTCCGAGTCATTCCAGGTTTATCTCATAATCTGATGCATTTGCAAACTCCTTTCTGTTTCAGATGGCAAATCTTCCCCCTCGGCAGATTGTTCGTTTGACCAGGTGCCTCGGTGTGCGTGGCCATCCCGCTACGTTGATCGAGATGATGTCCTATGTGGGATATCGGTGGTACCCTGAGTACACCATCGAGGAGCAGTTCCACGACTTCAACCAGACGCAGTTCCACTGCATTGTCAGGATCTACCCGCACCGCGTTGGAGTCACTCAGCCTATCCAATTTGGACATGGCATTGGCATTACCGAGAACATGGCTGTGCAGGATGCTGCATACTCATGTATTACCCTGCTGAGAGAGGAGCACACTTTGCTGAGAGAGACTTCTTTCCGCTATATCCCTGCTGCACTTCCAGGAGAAGAGGGATATTACACCGGACTCTACTCAGATCACTCTGCAGAGGATCCCGCACTTCAGATGACTGCTAGGTTTGCTAGTGATCGAGATCGTGATGCACACGCTCTCCGTTTCGAGCTCCACGCCACCCGTGTTCGTCTGTATCGAGCACTGACACTCTTGGCACCCTTCGTGAGTGTTGGATCAGTCGAGCATGACGCTATCTACCCTGTGAGGACACAGATGCCTTCTCGAGTTGCTTGGCCCGAGATTGGAGGCATTTTTCCACCCCGTGGTCCTTTGCTTCCACCCTACGCTGGACCTAGGCCCCATCCTTGCCCAAATGGATATCAGGGTCCACAAGCCTCCGTGTTTTCCGATGGTCACCTCCAGCTACCGGGATACGCGGGTAACTTTTATGAGGACTACTATGGAGATGGAGATGAGTGAGACCGCCTGTGGTCTTACTTAGTGAGGATGTAGTAGTATCTTAGTATATTGTACGCAAGGGTCTAAGTTCCAGAGGCTTAGATAAATAATGTATAGGAAGTCAGAGTGCCTCTGAAGGATGTATCATCTTCATCACGTTTGTATTAGCTTGGTGCTTGTACTAAAATGATGTATGGCTTGTATGACAGCTTGTGAATATATGGCTTGTATGCTTTATCACCATGTTGTCAAGATGATTACTTCCTTTGCTCTGTAATCCTTCCAGTACTTCAATACCTTGTTTAGACTCTCCTAATCAACTCTGTTTGACTTTGGTTTTTCACCTTCAGGATGTCTCAAGGAACCCGTGGCCAGATTGGTCGTAACCAAGGTCGTGGGAATGACCAGGAGGAAGGCAACCTTCCACCCCCACCCACGATGGCTCAGGTTCTGATGGAGGTCGAGAGGAACCGCCGAGACTCTCACCATCTGTTGGAAGTCATTGCTCGCAACACCACTCAGCAGCGCAATGAGTTGGTGTCCCTGAACGACTTCATCCGACTTCATCCCCCGGTTTTCAGTTACTCCACCGAGCCCCTTGACGCCGATGACTGGCTTCGCAGCATCGAAAGGAAGCTCCAAGCAGGCCGTGTTGCAACTGGTGACAAGGTCAGATATGCCACCTATAATCTTGAAGGTGCAGCTAGCTCTTGGTGGGAGAACTTTCTGAACATGCGTCCCGTTGGACTGCCTGCATCTTGGGAGGAATTCTGCACGTCCTTCCGCGAGCACCACATTCCCAAGGGTCTTATGGACCGCAAGCGTGAGGAGTTCTGCAACCTCACCCAAGGCAGAAGGACCGTTGACGAGTTTAGTCGTGAGTTCAACCGACTTGCTCGTTATGCTACCGAAGAAGTCTCCACCGACTCCAAGAAACAAGAGAGGTTCCGTCGCGGACTCAACACTGGACTTCGTCGTGAGCTCAACCTTCATGACTTTGCCTCATTCCAGGTCCTTGTCAACAAGGCCATCAAGGAAGAGGACATGAACACCCCCAACGATTTTCGCAAACACCCTAGAGATGACGGTTCATCCAGCTCTGGTTCCCAGAAGCGCAAGATCTGGATCCCCAACAGCATGTTCCGCCAGAACAACCCACCGAGGCCATCCTATGTGGCGCCTCGTCCACCAACCCAGTTCCACCCAGCTCCACCAAACAACTCAGCTCCACGCACTATTTTTGGAGCCTGTTACAAGTGTGGTCAGGCAGGCCACTATTCTCGTGAGTGTCCCCAGAACCAGATCCAGCACCAGAATGCTCCACCCCGTGCCGGAGGCAACAAAAACAATGGTCGTGGCAAGCCACCCCAGAAGGTCTACACCGCCAAACCCGTTCCTCCCGCCACTCGTGGACGTGTGAACCAGATCGCCGCTGAAGAGACTGACGACACCACTGACGTTATTCTTGGTACGCTCCCAGTCAATTATGTTCCTACTTCCGTTCTTTTCGACCCAGGAGCATCTCATTCATTCATGTCGGAAAGTTATTCACTTCGAAATGAGTTACCCTTTGTTGAATTGTCCACCCCAATGATTATTCAAACTCCAGGGTCAAGATGGCAGACTAATAGAGTAAGCCATGGTAATCAAATTGCAATTGAGGGTTTAGTATTCCTTGCTTCACTCATAGCCCTCAAGTCTTCAGATATTGATGTCATCCTTGGCATGGATTGGCTATCAAGACAGAATGCCTACCTGGATTGCAAAGGAAAATCCGTGAAACTCACCCACCCTTCAGGCAAAACAGTCAACTATACCTCACCCAGAACAAGAACCCAAGTGCATTCTTTGAATGTACTTCCCCTTCCCGAACTTGAAGATATTCCGGTGGTTCGTGACTTCCCGGATGTCTTTCCTGAAGAGCTGCCGGGCATGCCACCCGACAGATGTGTAGAGTTTATAGTGGATCTTGTTCCAGGAACCGCACCAATTTCCAAACGCCCATACAAAATGGCCCCACATGAGTTAGCTGAGCTAAAAACCCAACTTGATGCTTCGTTGGCAAAAGGCTTCATCCGCCCTAGCTCATCGCCATGGGGTTGCCCCATTATGTTCGTAAAGAAGAAAGATGGAACAGAAAGGATGTGCGTAGACTATCGCCCGCTAAATTTAGCTACGATAAAGAACAAATACCCACTGGCCAGGATCAATGATCTTTATGATCAACTTGCAGGATCCTCCGTCTTCTCCAAGATGGATTTGAGATTAGGTTATCATCAAATCAAAATCCGAAACGAGGACATTCCCAAAACGGCTTTTACTACTCGTTATGGTCTTTACGAGTACACCGTCATTTCCTTTGGTTTAACCAATGTCCCCGCCACTTTCTCACGCTTGATGAATTCGATCTTCATGGAGTACCTAGATAAATTTGTTATAGTTTATCTTGATGATATTCTCATCTACTCGAAGAACGAAGGAGATCATGCCGAACACTTAAGGCTGGTATTGATGAAACTTAGAGAGCATCGCCTGTACGCTAAATTCTCCAAGTGTGAATTTTTGCTACCAGAAGTGACCTACTTAGGCCACGTGATTTCTGCAAAAGGCATTGCTGTGAATCCCGAGAGAGTTCAGGCCGTCCTTGACTGGACTCCACCTGAATCGGTTAAGCAAGTTAGGAGTTTTCTTGCCCTAGCCAGCTATTGTCGTCGCTTTGTCGAGAACTTTTCTGAAGTTGCAAAGCCTCTAACTGAACTCCTCAAGAAAGATAAGAAATTCCTATGGACTCCCAAGTGCGAGGAAAGCTTTCAAGAGCTAAAAAGAAGATTGACTTCTGCACCTGTACTTGCACCTCCAGACACCAAAAATGATTTCGAGATCTATTGTGACGCATCACGGCAAGGGTTAGGATGCATACTTCTGCAAGATCGACATGTGGTAGCTTATGCTTCACGCCAGTTGCGGCCACATGAAGAGAACTATCCTACCCATGACCTTGAACTCGCTGCCGTAGTTCATGCCCTAACAACTTGGCGACATTACCTCCTTGGTAATCGTTGTGAGATTTATTCCGACCACCAAAGCCTCAAATATATTTTCACCCAGCCAGATCTTAATCTCAGGCAAAGACGCTGGATTGAGTTGATAAAAGATTACGACGTAGTAATTTCTTACACCCCAGGCAAAGCCAATGTCATGGCTGATGCACTAAGTCGTAAGTCGTATTGTAACAACCTCATGTTACAACAGTATCAACCACTTCTTCATGAGGAATTTCGCAAGCTCAACCTTGAGATTGTTCCTCATGGCTATCTTTCTACCTTGGTGGCGAAACCAACTCTTGAGGATCAAATCATAGTTGCCCAAAGGCGTGCACGAGGTGTTCGCCGGATCAAGGAGAACATTGCTAGCGGAGTTGCTAAATGTTTCTCCACAGATAGCAAGGGAACGTTATTCTTTGAAAATCGTTTGGTAGTACCTAAGAATAAGGAATTAAGGCAACTTATCCTCCAGGAAGCCCATGACACACCCCTCTCAATTCATCCCGGTAGCACAAAAATGTACCGAGATCTACGCCAGAGATTTTGGTGGACTAGGATGAAGAGAGACATTGCTCAATTTGTTGCCGAATGTGATGTTTGTCGTCGCATTAAGGCAGAACATCAAAGACCTGCTGGTACACTTCAGCCTTTGTCTATTCCCGAGTGGAAATGGGACAAAGTCGGTATGGACTTCATCACCGGCTTTCCAAGAACCCAGAAAGGAAACAATGCCATCTTTGTTGTCATAGATAGGCTTTCCAAAGTTGCTCACTTCCTTCCGGTTCGCGAGTCTATAACTGCTAGTCAGTTAGCGGACTTGTACATCTCTAGAATTGTATCCCTTCATGGTGTTCCTTTGGAAATCAATTCTGATCGCGGTAGCCTTTTCACCTCTAGATTTTGGGGAAGCTTTCAGAATGCTATGGGAACTCATCTCTCCTTTAGTACAGCTTTCCTTCCTCAGTCTAGCGGTCAAGTCGAAAGGGTTAACCAAATTCTTGAAGACATGCTCAGAGCTTGTGTTATCTCATTCGGAAAGAATTGGGAGAAGTCTCTTCCATTTGCCGAATTTGCTTATAACAATAGTTTTCAATCTAGTCTGAACATGGCTCCTTTTGAACTCCTATATGGACGACGATGTCGAACACCTTTAAACTGGTCAGAAACCGGTGAAAGACAATTCTTTGGACCGGATATGATCAAGGAAGCAGAAGAGCAAGTTCGCATTGTTCGTGATCAATTGAAAGCAGCCCAGTCTCGTCAGAAAAGCTACTATGATCGTCATCATAGGCAAGAGAGCTACAATCTGGATGAGAAGGCTTATCTTCGGGTTACTCCTCTGAAGGGAACCCAACGTTTTGGTATCAAAGGCAAGTTGGCCCCACGTTACATCGAACCTTTCCGCATTATTGCTAAACGTGGAGAAGTTGCCTACCAACTTGAACTACCTCCGCACCTCTCCCGAGTACATGATGTATTCCATGTGTCCCAACTCAGGCGTTGCTTCAAGGACCCCATCCGCGAAGTCGACCATGAAACGCTTGATCTCCAAGATGACCTTTCTTATCGAGAATACCCCGTTCGTATTCTTGATTCCGCAGAGCGTGTCACTCGTCGTCAGAAGATTAGGTTTCTGAAATTGCAATGGTAACACCACTCTGAAATAGAAGCTACGTGGGAAAGAGAAGACCGTCTCAGTGCCGAGTACCCCACCTTCCTCCCGCAGACTTCTGAATCTCGGGACGAGATTCTGTTGAGTGGGGGCGAGTTGTCAGAACCCTCTGTTAGGTAATGTGATAGGATCTTTTTCACTTTGCATTCATGAAAGAAATCAAAGGAAATTCAAATTCAAAAGCAAATGGGAGAAGGAACCCCCCTAGATGAATTAATTCAAAAGGCCAGATAAAAATCTTCTCCAAAAATTCATGTTAGATTTTTGAAAACTCTTATAAATGAGTGTGATCACATATCAAGTGATGTGGGACCCACCCCATGCTCATAGATTTTTCAAATATTCAAACAGTGCCTTGGAATAAAAGAAATACCCCTATTTGATTTAAAATTCAAATTATTTGAATTTTAAAAATGTTGAAAGTTTATAAGTGGCTAGTCCATATTATTATGAGGCCATATAAAAGTTTTCAGCATTTAATAAAATGTTTAGCTATTTTATTTAGCTAAACAGAACAAATGTCAGAAGAAAACAGAAAAAGGAAATAGAAAAGGAAGCAGAATCCTTACCTGGCGCCTAGGCGAAGCCGGCCCACCCAGCCCAGCCGGCCCACAGGGGCAGCGGGGTCTTCTTCCCCGTCCCGCGCCTCCAAGCTGCTCGGTGGAATGCCACCGAGTCAGCCGGGGACGACACGTCGTCGTCGAAGACCTTCCAGGCCGCCCCGTGCCCTCTTCTCGCGCCTGGAGACGCCCTGAAGCTTTTCCCCTCCGTTCTCCCCCTCCACGAGCTCCCTCCCCTCCTCTCTCACCCGATTCATCGCCGCCCGAGAAGGACGCCAGAGCGCCGTCGAGCCCCCACGTGGCCACCGTGCTCCCCGCGACGCCTCGAGCTGTCCAGAGGAACCGCAGACGTCGTCTTCATCAGCCTGCAGAAGGAATCGGAGCCAGACGCTTCCACGAGCTCGCTAACTTCGTCGTCTTCATCGCCGCCCGCCGTGGATCGACCTCGAATTCCGGCAACACCAGCGCCTCCCCGAGCAAGCCGCCACTCCAGATAGACTCAGGGTAAGCTCGCAAGAAAAACCCCTCTTTCTTCCCCCTCGATTGCTTCCTCTAGCCGGATCCGCCATGGAAGCCGAGCACGGTTGCCGCCGCGGTTGACCATGCGCTCGCTCCCGTGCACCTTCGTCCTCACCAGTGCGTCCGTAGTGCTCCTGGAGTCCCCAGCAACCCAACGCAACCACGCACTTTCCTTCCCGTGGCCGTTTTGCAAGTTCTGCTCGAAACCGTAGCTCCGGCCGCCGCCAAGGTTGAAGACGACGTCGCCTGAAGCCTCCCCGTTGAAGCCCGAGTAGCGCAGACGACACAGCTCGTTCCGGGCCATCCTCTGGTGCCCTTGGCGCATAAAATGGTGGCCGGGAGCCCTGGATCCATGCAGCGCCGCCGAGGCTCCAGTCACTGGCGTTTAGCCGCCGGCGTGTCAACCAAACCCCCCCCCCCCCCCTTAATCACCCGGCTAATGACCCCCTGGGTCACTGACCAGTGGGCCCAGTGGCTTAATTAAGCCACTGGATTAAATTAACCCCGTGGTTAATTAAACCCAGCCACTGACAGGTGGGACCCCCTTGTCAACCCCCCCTGACGCCAGCTTGACGTCAGCCTGACGCAATAAATCATTTTAAATGAATTTCCAGAGATTATTTGTTTTAGAGAAATTCCAGAAATTCCAGAAAATACCCCAAACTTTGGAAATTCATAGAAAATTCATATTAACTCCAAATTGGAAAAATAATATATGAAAAATTATCAGGAGAAAATTATCTTTCCAAATATGCAACTTTCAACTATGTTGGAGTTGATTTTAAAATGGGACCAGTAGCATATGTCATTTGCTTTATTTGAAATTAATTCAAATTCAAACCAAATGCTTTTGCAACTTGGACCATGGAATTGTGCTACAATTCAACCACACTTCAGAGGCATATCATACACATTTCCAAATGATTCAAAATGATCAAACTATGTCACATGCAACTTGACTAAGTTGAATTCAAATGTGGAGTTTGAATTTGCATTTCAAATGCAATATACTCCATTTAAATGGAATGCTCAACACATCAGTACCATGAACATCACCATTTCAATCTTATTCATGTGTTTGTGCATTTTACATTATGTTGATCCTATGATTGTCATGTTGCTGATAGAAGTGGAGACGGAAACCGAGGTCACCCCCTTCGCTGAAGACCCCGAACCCGAACCTCGTCAGCAAGGCAAGCAAACCCCCATTGATCATGTCGATAAAATCCCACTTCCCTCTCAGGTCTCGCTTATGCATTGTTTAGGATGATCATCATGATTCGTTTCTACCGCATAGATGAACCCATTCCTTTGCATGACCTATCATTTTGTCACAGTAGTAAGCAAACCACAATCCTAGCAAATGTAGGAGTTGTTTGATATCATGTGGCCCCTGCAATGTTATCGTTTATTGCACGCTTAGTATGATACCATGTTGTTACTATGATGTGAGTCGGGATGGTAGTGATCATGTTGATGATGGTAGAAAAGTGTTGGTGAATCGACCCTAATACAAGGTGAACGATGAGAGGCTGTGTAGGAGTACACGGTGGGTTGTCTCATTGAACACCGCCCTAGTACGAGTTCTTGTGTGGTGATCCAAGATGAAGAGTACAACCACACATTGGGCTCACTGACCCCTCTCAACTTACTAACTCATCCCTTTCGATGTCCAGATGTCGCAATAGTTCGGAGTTCTGGTAGGCTTGTGGCCTGGATGCTAAGTGAGAGAACGGCTCATCCGAGACCGGCTTATGCACCCCTCTCAACTTCGGTAAACCGGCCGGGTTCACGATAGTGGTAGCCTACCCAAGTAGGCGGCTTTCTCGGACTAGATCGGCTATGAGGTAACAGTTGTGGTGAGCATCCTCGCTGGCACCCCTTGAATGGTGTCGAGATCAAAGGCGGTAAATGATGATCATGTGTGTGTAGCGGTACACCCCTGCAGGGTTAACAAAACTATTCGAATAGCCGCGTTCGCGGTTATGGACTGCTTGGAAAGCTTAGCTTGATTATTAGACAACTTGAACTGGATACTTCTAAAACACACCAAGATAAGTGTGAGTGCTATGGCGTGCTTTCTCGTGAGGAAGTCGAGGAAGGCACCATAGTGGTGTATTGGTTGGAGAAGTAGTGGACTCGTGTACGCTTCTTACCTCAAGTCTGGTACTCGTAGTTCAGGATTAGCCAAGTCAAAGCTGGTATTTCTACCAGTGAACCCCACCTCCCTTTACCTTGATACATGTGCATGAGTAGTATAGCTCCTATGTAAGTCTTGCTGAGTACGACTTTGTACTCACGTTTGCTTAATCCATGTTTTAGATGATGCCACTGACCCCGAAGGTGGCTTCTTCATCGAGCTGGACAACTGAAGACAACTAGTCTAGTCCCAGTCAGACGACTGGTTCCCTCGTGGAGGGCTTTGTGTTTAAATAAGGCTTCTTAAGCCATTTGTTAAACTTGTCTGTACTCAGACATAATTTGCTTCCGCTTTGTGTTGTAATGTTGGATCACATGTTTGTGATCTCTGTGTGTACTCTATAAGAGTGATAAATAAAATTGTACACTTTGTAGAGAATTGCAATGGTACCTACTGTTCATACAAGGCATGTGTGCTGCGTGTATGTTTATAACATGCATGTCTTTGTATGGGTTTTCGAGACCTTAGTTGTGATCTGGCTGGCGGTCTTTCATACACCAAGTGGCCCTTAGATGTGCGCAGCTTGGGGCATCGCGATGCGATTGTTCGAGACTCTGTCTCGTGCACACTTTGTGGTATGATCGAGCCCGCCCTAGACCCCGACTAAGTGATCGGGCTGGAGTAAGTATATGTAAGAGTTATGAGATAGTCGATAGTATGGTTGAGGTGACTTGTCTTTGAATATGGGAGTTCACCACCCATATCATTAGACTTGTGTGCGGACGATGAGGACCCATCTCAGTTGATCATCCGGCCTGGATGGGATGCCCCTCACGTACGATGTTTTCCGAGAACGTTCTGTGCTTGGCCTTGTCTGCTTAGACAAGTGGGTACGGTTCTCGGCTCTCCATATGACTATGCCTTAACTGGACTTGCATACGCTAACCCCGGGTCCCGACATTTTGAGTCATCGGGATCAGTACCAAGACTAGCATCGACGTAACCTGTTACGGCGAGCTCTTCTTCACATCCTCCATAGACAAGAACTAGAGCCTTAGTTCTTCGTAAGTACTTAAGGACGTTCTTCACTGCAATCCAATGATCCATTCCAGGATTACTTTGGAAACGATTAGTCAGACTAACCGCCAGGGCCACATCTGGTCGAGTACACAACATAGCACACATGATAGAACCTATGGCTGAGGCATAGGGCTTTGAGGACATTTCCTCCCTTCCTTTTGTTGTTGCTGGGCATTGAGTCACACTCAATTTACTCCCTTTCATAACGGGCAAGAGGCCTCTCTTGGCGTTATCCATATTGAACCTCTTCAATATGTTCTCAAGGTAAGTTCTCTGACTCAGTGCTAATAGGCGTCTTGATCTATGTCTATAGATTTTAATGCCTAATATGTATGCAGCTTCACCTAGGTCCTTCATGGAAAATTGTCCATTCAAATATTCCTTTACCCCCTCTAGAAATTTCACATCATTCCCTATCAATAATATGTCATCCACATATAGTACTAGGAATGCCACAGAGCTCCCACTCGCATTCTTATAAACACATAATTCTTCTTCATTTTGGACAAATCCAAAAGCTTTGATCACCTCATCAAAACGAAGATTCCAGCTCCGAGATGCTTGCTTCAACCCATAAATGGACCGTTGAAGTTTGCATACCTTACCAGCGTCCTTAGGATCAATAAAACCTTCGGATTGTACCATATACAACTCTTCCTCAATGTTGCCATTTAGGAACGCGGTTTTCACATCCATCTGCCATATTTCATAATCGTAATAGGCAGCAATTGCTAGCAATATCCGGATAGACTTTAGCATCGCTACGGGAGAGAAAGTATCTTCGTAGTCAACTCCTTGAATTTTTCGGAAACCTTTTGCGACAAGTCGAGCTTTATAGACATATACGTTTCCGTCTGCGTCAGTATTTTTCTTGAATATCCACTTATTCTCGACGGCCTTTCGGTCCTCGGGAATATCCACCAAAGTCCATACTTTGTTGGCATACATGGAGTCTATGTCGGATTTCATGGCTTCCAGCCATTTCTCGGACTCGGGTCCCTCCATTGCTTCTTTGTAGTTCGCAGGTTCGTCAGGTTCATTTAACATGACTGCATTGACAAGTTGCCCATTAAACTAAGTTTTTACTCGGGCTCTTGATGACCTGCGGGGTACAATAGGACCCTCTTCATCTTGATCATGATCATCATGTATGTCACGGTCGTTATGAATATCATGATGACCGTTCTCTTCAGCTCCCACTTCGGAAGATGGTTCCGGAACAACTTCCATTGCCATTTCTTCCACTTGGAGTGATTGGTCAATCATCTCGTTGAGGTCTATTTTCCTCCCACTCAATTCTTTCGAAAGAAACTCTTTATCAAGAAAGCATCCAGTCTTGGCGACAAACATTTTGCCCTCAGACTGGTTGTAGAAGGTGTATCCAACGGTTTCCCTTGGATATCCCACAAAGATGCACTGATCCGCTTTTGATTCGAGTTTGTCAGGCTGAAGTTTCCTAACATAAGCCTCACAACCCCAAATCTTTAAGTGAGACAACTTTGGTTTTTTTCCATGCCATTCCTCAAATGGTGTTGTCTTTACGGATTTGGACGGTGCCCTATTAAGAATGTAAGCGGCAGTTTCTAATGCATACCCCCAGAATGACACAGGTAAGTCGGTATGAGACATCATCGATCGTACGCTATCCAATAGAGTTCGATTACGTCGCTCAGAAACACCGTTACGCTGAGGTGTTCCTTCCGGCGTAAGTTGTGGTACGATGCCACAAGTCTTAAGATGATTTCTAAACTCGTGACTTAAATACTCGCCTCCTCGATCGGATCGAAGGTGCTTGATTTTCTTCCCGAGTTGATTCTCGACCTCACTCTGAAATTCCTTGAACCTTTCAAAGGTTTCAGACTTATGTTTCATTAAGTAGATATACCCATATCTGCTTAAGTCATCTGTGTAGGTCACGAAGTAACGAAGACCATTGCGTGTGGGGACGTTCATAGGTCCACATACATCTGAATGTATGATCCCTAACAAGTGTTCCGCACGCTCCATTGTTCCATTGAATGGAGTCCTTGTCATCTTGCCCATAAGGCATGGTTCACATGTGTCAAGGGATCCAAAATCCAATGACTCCAAAAGTCCATCATCATGAAGCTTCTTCATGCGCTTTTTACCAATATGACCAAGTCGACAATGCCACATCGTCATGTGTTCTTCGCCAATAGGTTTTAATCTTTTGGCCTCTACGTTATCAATATGAAGTATATCACAATCGAGATTAAGAACGAATAAGCCATTTTTCTCCGGTGCGTGAACATAAAACACATCATCCTTATAAATCGCACAACCAATTGTATCTGACTTAAAAGAATAGTGGTCTCGCTTCAAGCAAGAACCACTAACGATGTTCACACTCAATGCGGGTACATAGTAGAACTTATTAAAAATCAAAACTAATCCCGAAGGGAGACTAAGATGCTTCATGCCGACCGCCACCACTTCAATCTGGCAGCCGTTTCCCACGCGCATCGTCACTTCATCTTTCATCAAGCGTCGCCTATTCCGTAGCCCCTGAGAGGAGTTAGAAATATGAGCAACAGATCCTGTATCAAATATCCAGGATTTGTTCCCAGTGCTTGTTAAGAAAATATAAATAACGTGTATATCAAATATACCTTTGTCTCTTCTGACAATCTTGCCAGCCTTCTTATCCTCTAGGTACTTGG
Organism: Bromus sterilis; assembly: GCA_950022295.1. Classification (NCBI taxonomy): domain Eukaryota; kingdom Viridiplantae; phylum Streptophyta; class Magnoliopsida; order Poales; family Poaceae; genus Bromus; species Bromus sterilis. The sequence goes on from OX465600.1 coordinate 218,587,144, forward strand.
GGCAGTTGCGTTTCCAGTGACCATCACCCTTGCAGTAGAAGCACTCAACGCCGAGCTTGGGTCCAGGTTTGGGTGCCTTACGAGGAGTGACAACTGGCTTGTCACCCTTCTTCGGGCTTCCATTCTTTCCCTTCTCCTTCTTGCCAGACTTCTTGAATTCAACGGTCTTGTTGACCATGAATACAACATGCTCCTTCTTGATCTCAACCTCAGCAGTTTTCAGCATGGAGAACAAGTCAGAAGGGGTCTTAGTCATCCCCTGCATGTTGTAGTTCAACACAACGCCTTTGTAGCTAGGGGGAAGCGACTGCAGTACCCTATCAATAGCAAGTTCATCTGGAATCTGACATTCCAGAGCATTCAAGCGTTGAACGTAGCCAGAAATCTTGACCACGTGCTCACTAACACTGCTATGCTCATCCATCTTTGCTGAGAAGAAAGCTTCAGAAGCCTCATAACGTTCAGCCCTGGCTTTGGGTGCAAAGAAGGCCTTGAGGTCGGTGATTATCTCATATGCACTCATCCTCTCAAAGCGTTTCTGCATCTCAGCCTCCATGGAGTAAAGCATTCCATTCTAGACAAGGTTGTAATCATCCGCACTACTGGAAAAATAGCTATAGATAATATGGACACTAATGGCGCACCACATGTCCAGTGCGCCATTACTAAATAGCAATGGCGCACCAAGCACAGATGCGCCATTAGTGCCCTGACTACTAATGGCGCACTAGAACAGGAGTGCGCCAGTGCCAATTCGCTTCTGGACCAGCCCCCCTCCCCTGACTTAGCAATGGCGCACTTCCCGGAAGTGCGCCATAAGCCACCAGGGATGCTAATGGCGCACTTCTGGTATGTGCGCCATAGCAAAGTCAGGGTGACACACCAATAGCGCATGTCCTAGACGTGCGCCATTACTAAGTGTGGAACAACAATGGCGCATTTATGCATGGTGCGCCATTACTGTTCTGGTCCCCCCTCTCTGGACCCTGGTCCCCTCTCCCAGAGATAGTAATGGCGCACCTCTAGTGGGTGCGCCATTAGCTCCCATACTTAGTAATGGCGCATATTGGTGAAGGTGCGCCATTACTAAGTCTGGGAGCAGCTAGATATTTTGCAGCCACCCTACCACACTCACTTTCTCCACCTCCACCTCCAACTAGCTTCTCTCGGTTCCTTTCTTCTCCTCACCTTATTTACACCATAGATCTACCCAAAATAAGTAGTTGTATCTCCTTTTTTCATTGGTAAGTAAGGTATATCTCTTTATTGTTGTGTATATCTAGTTTGTCTCTCATGAACACACTTTTTGTCGGTGTATATGTGTGGTGTGATGTGATGATCATGGGGTATATATGTGTGGTGTGATGTGATGATCATGGGGTATATATGTATGTGTGTGTGATGATTGTTTGCAGGTACCTCACATATGCGATAGTTGCCAATATTTTGCCGGAATGTTGATTCATTTCCGTTTCGGCGAAAATTTGGCACACTTTGCATTCTTTTTTGTCCTAATAATTAGGCAAGGTCATGCCAAATTTTTTTTGGTTCTAAAATATCGTTTTGCTCTATGCCCCGCAGGCGACCATGGTTCGCAAGATGACCGGAGGCATCGTGGATAGGTTTTTGAGCTCCGCGAAGGCCGAGATGATTCAAAAGAACGAGACGGAGATAAGATGTCCGTGTCGAAGGTGCAAGCTGAAGTGCCTTTTGGACCCGGATTCACAAACAATAAAGGGGCACCTGGTCACGCATGGTTTCATGGATGGCTATCGGTGGCAAGGTGATGAAGAAGATTATGAATTCGTCCAGGGTGGACGGGCAACAGTAAGAAGAAATAGCGCCGAGGTCGGGCGAGAAGACGAAGAATCTCCCGGACATGATCACGATGCAGGACACAATCATCATGTAGAAGATGCTGGACATGATCATGAGGAAGATCAAGCCGAAGGGCATTATCATCATGAAGATGAAGATGCCGGAGAAGACGGCGATGATGGACCATCGTCGATGGACTGGGTGCAGGACCCTCATCTTCAAGAGTTGCTTCTGAACCAGGCGAGTAATACCGCAAGAGCTGCCGCCCGAGAGAAAGCCAAGCTGAATCAACTTGAGATGGACGCAGTTACTCCATTGTATGAAGGATGCAATCCTGAGGATACCCTCCAGAAAGTAGCGCTCATGGCTCTGGAGATGAAAGTAAAACATAAAATGACCGACACATGCTTCGACGAAAACATGTCATTCTGGCAAGACCTTCTTCCCAAGGGGAACACGTGCCCGACCAGTTTCAATGAGGCGAAGAAAATCGTGTGTCCTATGGATTTACCGCATGTTAGATACCATGTCTGCGTTAACGATTGCATAATTTATCGGCATGAGTACGCGGAGTCTACCGTATGTCCGAAGTGCGGCGCCAGTCGATACAAGAAGAAGAAGAAAGCTCCTCAAAAAACAGTGTGGTACTTTCCGATCATTCCTCTTCTGTAGCGTTATTTCGCGGACCCTAAGCAAGCTAAGCTCATGCGCTGGCATGCGGAAAGGAAGCAGCAAAAAGAAGAAGCTGAAAAAATGATCCAGAAAAAGATAGGATGTTGAGTCACCCTTCTGATGGGACCCAGTGGGAGGCATTGAACTTCGAGGTGGACTTTGGGAAGGATCCAAGGAATGTAGTGTTGGTCGCGAGCACCGATGGAGTCAATCTTTTCGGCAACCAGAGCAGCACACATATCACGTGGCTAGTGTTTGTGGGCAGGTACAACATCCCCCCCTGGGAGTGCATGAAGAGAAAGTACATGCACATGAGTGTGCTACTTGAAGGGCCAAAACAACCAGGAAACAACCTCAATCTGTATCTGGGGCTCCTAAAAGAGGAGCTAGATACGCTATGGAGAACGCCAGTCAATACGTGGGACGCTCTAGAAGAAACATATTTCCCTATGAAAGCCGCACTGCTCACGACGGTGCACTACTATCTCGGTTTAGGGTATGTCGCGGGGCAGGTGGTCCACGGACACTGTGGATGCGCTAGGTGCATGGACGACACAACGTATCACCAGCTACCTAAGGATCCCGGGTCTTCAAAAACCGTGTTCATGGGACATCGAAGATGGCTTCCTCACAATGACCCATGGAGAAAACGCAAGGATCTGTTCGATGGAACAGCCGAACCCCGAAAGGCCCCACGTAGGAGGAGCGGCACCGAAATAGACATGCTGTTGACAAATTGGAAAGAGTGCCCACCGCCAGGAAAGAGCAATTCTAAGCGAAAGGCACCAGAGCCGTTGTTGAAGGTCTGGAAAACGAGGTCTGTTTTTTGGGACTTGCCGTACTGGAACATCCTCGGTGTGCCAAACAGCCTTGATGTCATGCATATCACGAAGAATGTGTGCGAGAGTCTGCTTGCTACCCTGCTCAACATGCCAGAAAAGACCAAAGATGGCCCGAAAGCAAGGGCAGACTTGCTATCAATGGGAATCAGGGAGGAGCTTCAAGCAAACCGCCCTAATGATGATGATGATGATGACGACGACGACGATGACGATGATGATGAGCCACCGGAGGACACGGAAAGTCGTCGCAAAGGCAAAAAGGCCAAGAAGCAGAGCGAACATTATTACTGCCCCCCCCCGCGTGCTTCACTCTAAGTCAGAAGGAGATCCAGCAGTTGATCAACTGCCTCCTAGGAATAAAACTTCCTTACGGTTTCGTTGGGAAGATCAGCAGATACCTAGACTCAGCGAAGAAGAGGTTCAGCGGGATGAAGTCTCACGACTGTCACGTGCTGATGACGCAGCTACTTTCGGTTGCAATGCGCGGGATCATGGATGACCACGTCCGTGAAACGCTATTTGGCCTATGCAACTTTTTTGAGTTCATCTCTCGGAAGTCGGTTGGGGTGAGGCAACTCAGAAGGCTACAAGAAGAGATCGTGGTGATATTATGCGAGCTCGAGATATACTTCCCGCCTGCATTCTTTGATGTCATGGTGGATCTCCTCGTCCATATCGTGGATGATATCATCCAACTCGGGCCGACGTTCCTGCACAGCATGATGCCGTTCGAAAGGATGAATGGTGTGATCAAAGGGTACGTTCGCAACAGGGCACGTCCAGATGGAAGCATAGCCCAAGGCTTTCTGACCGAAGAGTGCATCTCCTTTTGCACGAATTATCTAGGCATCGATAACCCCGTTGGTCTGCCCGTCAACAGGCACCTCGGCATGCTCGCTGGATATGGTCACCGCGAGGGTCGCCGCGAAATGCATGTCGACTTCCAGGATCGACTCGCCGACTTTGAAAGAGCAAACCTAGTCGCGCTCCAACACATTGACTTGGTCGATCTTTGGGTGGTAGAGCACAAAACATCAATTGAGAAAATGTACAATGAACGAGGCCAACAGTGGACGGACGGAGATGTACTCAAAGAGCACAACTCATGCTTCACGCGTTGGTTCAAGGACAAGCTTCTATCGTACCCTTTACATGAGGACTCTTCCGAGGAAGAAAAGCTCGTATTCGCCTTGTCACAGAGCGCCGAGCACAACCTGATGACATATCAAGCGTACGATATCAACGGCTACAGATTCTACACCGAGGAAAAGGACATGAAGAGCGATTATCAGAACTCCGGGGTAACGATGGAAGCCTACATCGGTAATGTCAAGAAAAGATACTACGGAAGAATCGAGGAGATATGGGAGCTCAGCTACGCTGGTGAGAAGGTTCCGATGTTCTGCGTCAGGTGGGCCAAGAGCATCGTAAAAGAAAGCCGGTATTTCACCACCATGGTTATACCCGAAGCCAAATCCAAGACCCCGGGTGCAAACGTCACCGCGCAAAATGAGCTATGGGTACTGGCTAGCCAAGTGGACCAATGCTTCTTCATTACCGACCCGTCAAAGCCCAGCCGTGTTGTCTTGAGGAGAGGCAAAAGGAACATCATCGGAATGGATGGAGCCGCCAACGAGCAAGACTTCGACAAGTACGGAGACCCGAAGATTGAAGATGACGATGACGATGATGCAGTAGCATACAAAACAAGAAGAAGAAGGACCACCCTACCTAAATGCGGTCGCCCGTTCAAGAGAAGAAATCAAGGGGTTCCGGGGCTAAATTATGCAAACGCGAAAAAGAAGGGCAAAAAGATTGTGAAAAGATGATAGCTAAGATCCAATCACGACGATTGTTATTTCATGATTGTTATTTCATGTCACTTGATTTCAACCTCATTTATGAGCATGTGAATGATTATTTTTAGAGATCTTTTAAACATTATATTATTTTATATTATGAGCATTATATTATTTTAGTACATAAAATATGAAACTACTTGCCATGATGAACTAAATGATATAAAATTGCTTTTATGGATATTGATATATTTTTCTTATAACTTGGTCAATGTTTTTCTTAAAAAACAAATACACCTTATATAAAGGAACGGAGGGAGTATTGTAGATGTTGATAGTTTTTGTTATATTTAGGAATGAGGGAGTATTAAAATTCCCATGTGTTTATAATTACTGCACAATATAAAACTAACATATAATTATAATTACAAATAACAAAATATTAAAAACGTTAATGGCGCACCTACGGAGAGTGCACCATTTCTATGCCTATGCTAATGGCGCACTTCCAGAAAGTGCGCCATTGCTATGCCTACGCTAATGGCGCACTTCCAGAAAGTGCGCCATTGCTATGCCAAGTTAGGGTTATCTTTCGATTGGGCTCGATCCCTGATTCATTTCACACAGATCTCTCTCTCTCTCGAACCCCATCTCGCCGCCGCCCCCCTCCGGCGACCCCGAGCCCCCGCGCCCCGGTGCCCCCCTCCGGCGACCCCCACTCCGGCGACCCCCCCTCCACCGACCGCCACACCTCCGGCGACCCCGCGCGCCTCCTCCCACGTCCTCTCTCTCTCTCTCTCTCTCCCTCTCTCTCTCTCACCGCCCCCTCTGCCTCTCTCTGCAGGACTCGCCGCCGCCTGTCGTCGTCGTCCGCACCGCCGCCCACACCATCTCCCAGCCGCGCCACCGCCGACCTCAAGAGCAGGTGTGTTTACATATCTGGTAGGATTAGTTTAGAGGAATAACTTATGCGTGGATGATTTTGTTCTCGAAAAGCGGCTTATGTGTTCGTTGTTGTAATTGTTCGTGTTCATCTTGGAAAGAAATAATCAAGTCAGTGCCCAATTAGGAATGATTTTGGTCAAATCTGATTGTGCCGCGTCTGTGTCCATTGCTCTAATTGTTTTTGTTCATTTTTGGTAGAACCAATGCTTAGTCATGCCCGGCTAGGAGTTGTGTTGGTTGAGTCTGATTGTGGCGTGTTTGAGTCCGACCCGGCTGTGTCCTAGTTGACATGTACGGAAGGCGAGTCCGTGTACGATCTAGCTTGATTGTGTATATATACAGATGCAGGTTATAATTTTTGTGTAAGATCTGTGAGAAAGAAAAAGACTGGATGGGAGGTGCCTTGGTGAAATATCCCAGTTGTGTGTATGCATGGGTTGTTCGGGTAGTTCTCTGTTGAGGCTAAAAGCTAACACTCCTCTTAACTTTAATATGTTGACATGAGTTCTGCATGTTTATAGACAGATTGTGGCTATATGCTTGTAATTAGTAGCACATGTAGTTCAGATATTATTTTCTTATACCAAAGGCTATACCCTTGTTTTCTGCAGATATATGATGGATTTCTGTACAAATTTTAAAGTGTCTAACTATAGGGGGTGTTTGATGTTGAAACTTTGCTTTGACTGTACCCCTGCACTGACTTGACAGCACTCCAACTGAATGTTTTCGATGGCTTTTAACGGAATGCTAGCTTTAGTTATTCATATGGACAGATTCCTTTTTCCCTACTCACTGAACTATGTGCTGAACTTAGCAAATTTAAATGAGTCTCTAGCACTAAATTTGAATGAGTCACTATGTGCTGAACTTAGAAAATTTAAATGAGTCTCTAGCACTAAATTTAAATGAGTCACTATGTGCTGAACTTAGCAATCTTGATCACCTTTATTGTATGCTTGTATACATGCAGTCCTGCCTATATGCTTGCTTGAAAAATGTTCTATGGTTCTGAAAAGTGCTTATTTTTATCGAACATTTGGTTCTCTTCTGAAGGAAATATGATCCACTAGTAGTAGGTAGTACTTCTGAACATTTACTTATCTGCATTTATACTTCATTTGTTTGATATGTCAAATATCAGAGTATGAATTGCTATCTACAAAGAAAAACATGTTTTGCTATGTACACTAATATTTGTTATCAAAGTCCACTGTGCCATGTTAGCTGATTTTGTGTGCACTGATTTGAGTGTCTTTCCATACAGGAATATCACTCCATTTTCAAAGCTTCAGACCCTTGGACTGTAATAGTCTGAATACACATTTGTTTCACTTCAAGCACTCTCTATTAAAGGTAAACTTTTAAATCTGAGCTTGAATTTTGGACTTGTTCTGCCTATCACATTATTAGGTAGTTTTTAGTGAATCTGTTAGTATCATGTGGGCGCTGTTTTTAGATTGGTACAAATAATATGGACTTCTATAGTTTTTAGTGAATCTGTTAGTATCTGTTGTGCCTATATGTAGGCCTTTTTTGTGCAGGTACAAATAATGACCCCATTCTCCCGAAATGTAGATTAATTTCCGTTTCGGTTGAGAATGGGGTCCTAGCTCAAGAAAATTAGCAAAGGTCATGCCGAATTTTTCCGTGAATTCGTGCATGACCTTTGTTAATTTTCTTGACCTAGAAGGTGCTTTTGCATGTAATTGTCCAACTACATAGCTCAACAATCTCCATAGTAGCATATAGTGTTAGGCACTTGCAGATTTGATCACTGGCAGAACTTTTTTCTTATCCTAGCTATACTAGCTACCCTGATATCATCCAATCACTCTAGTAGCATTTTTTCTTATCCTATGTAGTGGGTGTAGATGGCCGACAACGATGAGGCCGGAGGTTCGCACCACCAGAAGCAATATTGGGAGATGAGCATAGACGATGATCCACAATCTCAACCCCGCTACGAGGGCATCGGGGATGACTCTACGGATCCCGAGTACACAACCGCTAGTGGGGATGATTGTGGTGCCGCGGAGGCCAATCCCGCCACTGATGATGGCAACCAACCCACAGATGGAAGACAACCGAAGAGGCAAAAAAAGGAGAGGCGCCCGAACAAGCTAGGCACCATCAAGGAGGAATTTACCGAAGTGGACAAAAATGGGCTTCCAACGGCGCCCAAAGAATTAGTCGGTGGGTACGCCGGACAACTCGGGTGCATTCTCCGGGGCACCGTCTCGATCAACACCGAGAACCTAAGGCATCCTGACCGAGCGAATTTGCGCAACCTCCACTTCACGAAGCTGCACAACCGATACAAGTTCCCCGCTCAATTCGCAAACACACGACTCCACGGGAATAAAGTGAACAGTGCCGCCCTAACGAAGATGAGCACATCCCTGGCTACTTGGAGAAGCACGGTGAAGAAAATGATTAGTAAAGGTGTTAGTTACGAGAAGATCAAGGAGTCAAATCCTTCGATCAGCGAAACTGACTACGAGGAGTTCAAGCTCAAGTGCGAGGACACCTCAACCAGTGAATCGAGTCAGTGGGGGAAAAATATGCGGGAATTGAACTTAGGGGTTCATAGACTCGGTCCCGGCGGTTACAGAGTGGCGGAACCGAAATGGGACAAGGAGGACGCGGAGCGTGCCGCGCAAGGCCTACCGCCCCTCTTCAAAAAATACGGAGATAAGCCTACAGATAACTATGTCAGGGCCCGATACAAGAGGAACCCGGTAACAGGGGAGCTTACGACGGATCCGAAGGTGGAGGAGCTTGAGCGTCTTCTGCTAAAGAATACCTCCCCATGTTAAATTAGCTCCATATGGTTGCATTTTAAAATTAGCGAAGCCAAATTTCTGAATGGTCCCTGCGTTCCTTGTGCAGGAAACTGAAGGAAGCAGTGCGGGGTCCCCGCCTATCGCCCCTTGGGACAACTCTTTAAATAGGGCGATCAACACACTCAAGAAAAAGGATAAGCTTAGTAAGCCGTCGTCAGCTGGTCGTGTGTCTGGCAAAGGCCGTTCCACAAAATGGTCGAACTACTATAGCACTAGGCGAAATGAGAAAAGCACTAGAGGCTCGGAGGCACAACTCCAGGAAAAAATGGAGCAGATTCCACGCATTGTGGAAGAACAAGTTGGACATGCGCTCAGCAACATGATGCCTTCCTTGTTTGTGTTCATGCGAGACTGGCTTGCGAGCGGTCAAGAGGGGTTGCCCCCGATTCCCAGCTTCATGGGCAGCAACTCTCACAACGCGACGGCAGCGGCGGTGGCCCTGTTGGTGTCCCCGGCGGTGGATGCGTTTGTGACCCCGGCGGCGGCCAGGATGGAGCCCCCGGCTGCGGCCGCGACGGTGACCCCGATGACTGATGCGTTTGTGACCCCGGCGGCGGCGCAACTATTGGAGCGTAAAACAGCAACGCCCGGCACCTCAAGAGCAAGCGCCCCCTCCGTCACATGCCCGCCCGCCGTTGGCGGTCCATCGACATTAGCCGAGCTCGACGCCATCACGGTAACTAAGCCTCGGCCGATGACTTCATCTCCTTTTTCCTTTGACTGGGCATCCTTGACGCCCTACATGTTTTCGCAGGGCACCGTCAACGTTCCATGCACTCTCCTGCACTTCGTGGACGAGGAGTTGGTCGATGTTGCCGTGGGCAAAATCGTTCAACCGGGAATCCGCGTGTTCCATGGTAATCCGATGCCAGCCAACGTGTATAAGGTTCAATTGATTCGGGTGCTGGATGGCTACGGCGAAATATTACCTCCCTATCGACCCCCTGGAGCCGAGGACGAAGATGTGATGGACCTCCACGGCTTCTTGAACTGGAGCATGCTTTGGCTGAAGAGCCAAATTCGTTTGGGGGTGGGGAACTACTCCACCCCACCGCCAGTCGTGCCAGCGCCAAGCCATGCCAAGACCGCTGCAACGCCGTCGGCTGATCCGGGCCACCACCCCACGGACATCGATGTGGCACAAGATCGGAGCAACACCAACACCAACACACTACTTGCCCGTGTCGATGACTTCTACGAGGAACTCGGTGGGTGCGACATGGACGACCTTTTCCCGCCTGCTTCTCAAGAACCAAACCTTGGTGCAAAAGACTCCTCCCACCCATCTCGTAGCGCGGAGATGAATTCCAACAATAAGCGTCGACTGTTGTAAGGCCCCTGATGCGGTACTAACTCTAACTGGTCGCTTTCGCGTCCGGTCGGAGTTAGAAGCGCATCAAACGCCACCAGCGCACGACACTTGCACTCGTGTCGCTGCCGGATTCTCGACAACAGGTATATAAGCATAACTCTATAAGAAAGGAAATACATATAGAAGATAAATAGAGCAGGGCATACAACGCCACTGTTTAATAATATAACATCATCAAGAGTACATCCCATCAGTACATCAATACATCAAGCGGAAGCATAGTAGGGACCGACTACAGTCAAGAACCAAATTGCCCTAGAGAGGGCTGCACATGAATATCCACCCACGGGAACGTCTGAGCCCAACTATAGGATCCTACTGGTCGAGGTACTCGTACTCGTCGTCATCCTCCGGGGGCACCTCCACGAAGTAACGTCCGGTGCTGGGGTCGAGGTAGTAGTCCACTGCAGCGGCCGATCAGGCAAGGCGGTAAGACAGAAATGTAAACGGGGGTGAGAACATGTCATTACGGAATAACTAACGCTACGGGTAAGGTAAAGTCATAGAAAGGTTGCAGCCGTACTAGCATATATGGTGGCTCCTCGTTCTATAAGAATAGAGATGAGATCCAAGAAGTTACGTTGACAACGTGTCATAAGTCGGCTATCCACCTACTTACGCAAACATAACACAACCTCGTTTCCCTCTCGGTCCCCCTGGACGAAGAAGGACAACCAAGGCACACACACGGTTTGTCAAGTTTTATAGCCAGATTACAATTGATGTTATTCTATGAACAGGACGTAGGCTCAAAGTTGTCCATAACCGCGGACACGGCTTTTCGAAAAGATTTACCCTGCAGGGGTGTACCAACTGTCCATTATAGACGTCGCATGTACACCCGGTTTCCACTTGGCTAGGTAAGCGCCTGAAACTCCGGAACGTCAGAGTCCCTCTAACTAACAACGCACATATCCGGGTGGCCCCCGGTGAGTCGACACCCAACTCAAAAGCTGGCCACGCTCTCGAATCGGACTCTACCGTATGAATCCAGGTTTGGATTACCGGTTAGTTCTCTTATGAGACCGGGTCCTCAGCCGGTCTATTTGGGCCAGCCAAGAAACTATGTCCTCCTGGCCCCGGTTTGGTTTGGAAACAACTGGGGATCAACCAGCACACACACATTGCAAATGTAAATCAGCTCGGGCCACCACTAGAATGTACGAAGCTAGGTAGGTAAGACAAGGGGGCCCCATAAAACCCTACACACGATTAGGCACGCCCGATCAAAGAACCAATACCCGGAACTCGGGTCCTAGGTGACTCAAATGGAACAAAGCACCAGACGGGATAGTCTAGCCTTCCACCTTTCGTCGAATATAATTAACATCATTTAACAATAATAAATATCAACCAACTTCTTTTATATCATGATATTCCGACCAGAAATATATAAGGTAAGCAGCAAGTTTTCTATCCATACTAAGCAATGGCTGAGCAGCGGCATCTTAGCAGTACAAAGGTTTGCTAGGATGTGGGGATCATGGCTGTATGGGTTTAAACATGGCACATAAGGTAGATAGGATCAAGAAACAACGTTCTAGATCTACAGCTAGGCATGAGCAGAAAGTTATAAAGTAATGACACAGATCTCCCCCTTGCCTGGTAGGGTAGTCGAAGCAGCACCCACGGTACTCTCTGGCTCGGTGTCGGACAGCTCCACGTAAGTTTCCTCGGCCGTCTCAGGTGCTAACGTGAGGTACCGGCAAGGAAAACACACAAGTAAGCAACTGACGCAAACTCAAACAAGGATGGCATGTTCAAGTTTTATTTACATGATGTGACCCTGTCTAGTCAAGTTTAAATGAAGGTGATGACGACAAGTCATCACTTTCATATGCATTTTATTTACATTGCAATGGCTTTGGTCTGAGCCTTAATTTAGGTGTTAATAGCATGACATGATCAACAAAGCATTGCAAGAATTAAACAACGTGAAAGTAAGACAACAATTCCGGAGTCGGAGTAGTGTCGGTGAAATTGACACCAAGGAGTATCAAAGGAAGGCCACATGGGGTGCAAGAAGTGGTTGATCATGTGGCAAAGATTAAGCACGGAAAAGATGCATGGGTCGGAATCCAAAACTCTGAATTCTCTCTGACGGACTGAACCCGACGCGTCGGAGCAAACGCCGGCGACGGCCGTGAGAAACCTGCTGCCCTAGCGATCTAGCGAAGGGGTGCCGCGCAAAGAAGGGACCTTTGTGCATCCAGTTTTGCCCAGAACCTCTCCGGGGAGTCCACGACGGCGGTGCGATCGATCCGGGAAGATGGCGGCGGCGCACGGCTCGCAGGTCCAGAACAACATCAACCCGTCCTGGCTACTCGCCGCGAAGGACTACTCCTGTGGCGTTAGGGAGGAGGAAAAGGCCCCTGCTTCTCACCTAGGGGTGCTCGTGGACGTCCCTGACCACGCCGCAAGCGGGGGAGACGCCGGAGCTGACGACGGTGACGGAGACGACCCTCGGCTGCGTGGGGTGGTGTCGGCCTGTTCCGGGCTTCCGCGGCACGGCTGCAGGTCGGGGAGGACGCGGATATCGTCGACGACGGCCCTCGGGGGGTCCCTGACCAGAGGCACAGAGGGGCGGCGGCCAATTGAGGTTCAGTCGCCGGTGTCCATGGCGGACAGGGAGCCTTGGAGGGGAAGAAACAAGGTGGCGACGGAGAAAAAAATTGGGGAGGGGGGAATGAGATTAGGGTTCCATGGGGGAGCCCTGGATGCTCTTAAAAGGAGGGGGGACGCAGTCGCTGGCCCTGGGCTCCATGGCGTCGCCGTGGCAGGTGCTGTGAGAGAGAGGAGGGGGAAAAGGGGGTGTCGAGCTGGAAAGAGGAGGAAGAAGGGGGGGGGGTCGTACCGCTTCGTCCAGGTGGGCTGAGGCGAGCTGACTTAGATGGGCCTGATCCGGCCTGGCCCGGCTGGGAGGAAGAAGGGAGGAGGCCCAGTGCTAGATTTTCCAGAGCAAAAGGAAAACAGCAGGAAAAAGAAATAGAAAAAGGATAGAAGAAAAAGGAGAAAAAATATATAAAAATATATATTTAAACCCTTGAGGCACCCTTGATCACCGAAAAAAAGGTTTGGGCAATTTTGGAAGCAAGGAAAAATTGCCACAGCAAAACAGTACCATTTCCTATTTAAAATTAAATAGAAAAGGTGATGTTGGAGATTTTTGGAGGAAAACACAAGGTGCAAAAATTCCATAAACTTGATAATCTTGAACCTTGAATTATTCCTCAATTTCTAAAAATGGTCTGGGCCTTTTTGGCAACAACAAAAAATGTGAGCTCATTTTTAATTTCAAAATCACCTTGAACTAGAGCTTTTGTTTTTGATGATGGCAAAAAAATGTTTTGAGGATTTCAAAACCCTTGAAATAGCAAATGAAATGGCTAGGCCAAGTTTGAGGTCAAGTGGAGTGAGCATGTGACAAGGAAAAATCCATCAATGTCCTTCTTGAACCACTTTGGATGCAAAGAAAAACAACCCAACATGACTCCACTCTCAAAGTCAATTAAACTCACCACATGAAATGACATACACATCCACCATGCCAAGTTACAAGTCCCACAGAGAAAGTAATTACATGGTGTTTGCTAGCTTGTTACATGTGGGCTTTTACAGCTCTCCCCTACCAACATAGGATCTCGTCCCGAGATCTAAGCAAGAAAAAGCTCGGGATACTCAGAACGGAGATGATCTTCACGCTCCCACGTTGCTTCCTTCTCCGAGTGATGTGCCCACTGCACCTTGAGGAACTTGACGGTCTTGTTGCGAGTCTTGCGCTCAGACGAGTCAAGAACACGGACTGGACGCTCTGAGTAAGAAAGATCCGCACTGAGCTGGATCTCGCCCAAGTCCACTGCCTGCTCTGGCTGCTTGAAACACTTCTTCAACTGAGATAGGTGGAACACATCATGCACCATAGCCAAGCTGTCTGGAAGCTCGAGGCGGAACGCGAGAGGTCCCCGAGTCTCGAGGATGCGGAACGGACCAACGAACCTGGGAGCCAACTTGCCTTTGATCCCAAAGCGGTGAGTGCCCCGAAGTGGAGACACTTTGAGGTAAGCGAAGTCACCAACTTTGAAGTCAACACCACGGTGCTTCTTGTCATAATAGGCCTTTTTCCTAGACTGTGCTGTCTTTAGGTGCTCTCGGACAATCTTCACTCTGTCCTCTGCCTCTTGGATCACATCTGGACCGAACAGTTGCCTCTCACCTGTCTCGGACCAGTTCAAAGGTGTCCTGCACTTGCGGCCATACAAGACTTCAAACGGCGCTGCTTGCAGACTTGCCTGATAGCTGTTGTTGTAAGAGAACTCCGCATACGGCAAGCACTCTTCCGACTTCATACCAAACGAGATCACACACGCCCTCAACATGTCCTCGAGAATTTGGTTCACACGCTCAACCTGCCCACTGGTCTGAGGGTGATACGCTGTACTGAAGAGAATCTTCGTACCCAATGCCTCTTGAAAGGCCTTCCAGAAGTTTGATGTGAAGATGCTTCCACGATCAGAACTTATCTGCTTGGGGATGCCGTGCAACGAAACAATTCTTGCGATGTACAGCTCTGCCAACTGGCTAGCTGAGACAGTCTCCTTGACAGGCAGAAAATGGGCAACCTTGGACAAGTTATCAATGACCACAAGGATAGCATTGTTGCCCTTCTGAGACCTCGGAAAACCAGTGACAAAGTCCATCTCTATGTGGTCCCACTTCCATTCCGGAATTTCGAGTGGCTGAAGCAACCCTGCTGGCTTCTGGTGCTGTGCTTTCACTCTCCTGCACACATCACACTGGGAGACAAAACGGGCAACATCCCTCTTCATACGAGTCCACCAAAAAATCTGCTTGAGGTCCTGATACATCTTGGTGCTACCAGGGTGAATGGACATTTTGGAATCATGTGCCTCCTTCATGATGACCTCTCTGAGACCTCCTTCTTTGGGAACAACAACTCGTTCCTCGAACATCACGGTTCCGTCATTATGCACTGAATAGCAACCGTACTTCGGAACTGAGGCGGTAATACCCTGTTTGAGCTTCTGAATCATTGAGCTACCAGACTGAGCTTCACGAATCTTCTCACGGATAGTGGGCTCTACCAAAAGGTTGGCTAGATAGCCTGCTGGAACTAGCTCGAGATTGAGCCTTCGAAAGGACTCACACAAATCAGGGTGGATCTTCTGCACCTGGACACTGTTGCAATCGCCCTTGCGGCTCAATGCATCAGCTATGACATTCTCCTTGCCAGGCGTATACTGAATATCCACGGAGTACTCAGTAATAGTCTCGAGCCACCTCATTTGCCTCAAGTTTAGGTTAGGCTGCGTGAACAAGTACTTTAAGCTTTTGTGATCGGTGAACACGTCAACCTTCCTCCCTAGGAGGAGGTGTCGCCAAGTAACCAACGCATGTATCACTGCAGCCAGCTCAAGATCGTGGGTCGGATAATTCCTCTCAGCCTGCTTAGACTGCCTCGAGGTGTAAGCCACAATATTCCTTCCCTGCATCAACACTCCGCCAAGGCCATTCAACGAAGCATCACAGAAAACTTGAAACGGCTGTGACTCGTCTGGCGGTGTAAGGATCGGAGCTATGGTCAGTCTTAGCTTCAACTCATCAAAAGCTGCCTGGCAAGCCTGTGACCAAACGTTCTTATTGCCCTTGCACAACAGTTCGGTCATCGGTTTTGCTATCTTGGAGAAATTCTCGACAAACTTCCTGCAATAGCTGGCAAGTCCGAGAAAGCTCCTCAACTGCTTGACATTTTTCGGCGGAGTCCAATCTTGAATCGTCCGGACTCTGTCAGGGTCCACGGCAATGCCCTCTGAGGAAATGACATGGCCAAGGAAGTTGACCTTATTCATCCAGAACTCACACTTGGAGAACTTGGCATAAAACTGGTGATCTCTCAACTTCTGCAACACCAGTCTGAGATGCTCCTCATGTTCAGCCTATGACTTGGAAAAGACAAGGATGTCGTCGAGGTAGAGGAGTACGAACACATCTAGCCATTCTTGGAACAGATAGTTCATGGCCCTCATGAACGTCGGAGGTGCGTTAGAAAAGCCAAACGTCATGACCGTAAACTCGTACAGTCCATAACGAGTGCGGAAGGCTGTCTTGGGAATGTCCTCCTCACGGACACGAATCTGGTGGTACCCCATCTTTAGATCAAGCTTTGAAAACACCTTTGCTCCATGCAACTGCTCGAATAGGTCATTGATGTTGGGCAAAGGGTACTTGTTTTTAATCGTCTTCTTGTTGATACCACGGTAGTCTTGAACCAACCGACTAGTACCATCTTTCTTCTTCACAAAAAGACACGGTGCACCCCAAGGAGAAGTGCTCGGACGAATGAGCCCATCCTTCTCAAGCTTCACCAGCTGCTCTTTCAACTCAATCAGCTCTTCCGGACACATCTTGTAAGGCTGCCGAGATATCGGCTGTGTACCAGGTTCTAGCTCGATCACGAACTCAATAGCACGCACGGGGGGAATACCTGGCAACTCCTCTGGAAATTCTCGAACAACTCTGACCTCCTCGATCAATGGAGCAACTCCAGCGTTCAGAGCGTACAACTGTGCTGATCCCACTATCGAGCCACAAGTGTACCAAATCTCTGTGCCTGAATCGTGCGTCAGCAACACGGTCTTGGACGGACAATCAATCTTGGCCTTGTACTTGACAAGCCAATCCATGCCCAAGATGACATCAATGTCGGAACGGGGCAAGACAATCAGGGAGGCCGAAAATATAGCACCCTGAATACTGATCTCTACATCTGGAACAAAAACTGAGGAACTGCATCTAGAACCAGGAGTGTGGACTGCAAGTGGCGGATATAGCAACTCGGACTGAAGGTCATTGGCTGAAGCAAAGGACTGAGATATGAAGGAATGGGATGCTCCGGAATCGAACAAAACTGACGCTGGAACTGAACACACAAGCAACCTACCAAGCACAATCTCGGACGACTGCTGGGCCTCTGCGACGGTCACGTTGTTCACCCTGACTGCTCGTGGCTGGGCCCGCACCATCGCGTTGCTCGGTGTAGAGCGAGGTGGAGGCGGAGGAAGTCTGGCGTAACAAGGGTCGGTGCACTGCGGAGACTTGTGGCCCGGCTTGCCACACTTGAAGCACATGATCTCTGGCCTGGGCTGGCCCTGTGGAGCAGGCGGCCTCGCGTAGGGTGGAGTAGAGCGAGGTCCGTGCTGCACTGGGCCGGGAGGGCGGGCAAAAGTGCGGACAACTGCCCCCCTCTGCTGGAACTGCTGGCGCTGCGGCTGAGGCTGTGGCTCTGTAACCCAGGACTTGGCCTTCTTGTGGACCATCACTGCTGAACTGTGCTCTCTCTACTTCCTCTTCTCTGCGGAACGCTCTGCCTCAGCTGACTCCTGTCTGATAGCCTGGTCGACGAACTCTGAGAACAGGCTTGGCGTGGACAAGGTGAGCGCATACTTGATGTCCGTGGCAAGACCACCGCGGAACCTGGCAATGCGCTTGGCCTCTGACGATACCTCCTCTGGAGCGTACCTGGCGAGCCTGACGAAGGCCAGGTTATACTCCTGCACAGACCTGTCCCCCTGCCTCAGAGCTAAGAACTCCTCGCGCTTCCTCTCGATCAGACCACTGGGAATATGAGCAGCTCTGAAATCCCTGACGAAATCCTCCCAAGTGATCTCTGCATCACCCTTGTTGGTCTTGTACGTCGAGAACCAACTGCCCGCTGCACCCTGAAGCTGGAAGGAGGCGAAGGTGACATAGTCGACGGGTCTGACGGCGTTGGCATTGAAGTGCTTCTTGATCTCTGCGATCCAGTCATCCGCCTCCAGAGGGTCTCGAGCCTCGGAGAACCTGGGGGGGCTGATCGCAAGAAACTGCTGCAGTGTGGTGTACTGTGGACGATCATTCCTCTGAGCACCCTGGTTCTGCAGCATCTGAAGGATCGCAGCCGTGCCCTGAGCCACTGCGGCTACAGCCTCCCCAAGAATAGGGTTCTCTGGCGGCGGCATGTTCGCTCTTGGCATCCTATATACAGGAACACTTATGAGAACATGAACGAATCATTGAAGTAACCAGAAGTTAAAGAAATATTGACAACAAAACTTCCTCACGAGGTATGAGAAAGCCGAAGGCTGAAATTCCACCAAGGTTAACCCGGAAAGTCGATAGCTAGGTGCTACTGGAATTCCCAAACCAAGATCATCCGAATCCAAGATAATAATCTGCTAGCGAGCACACAACAATATATACGAGCGGTTGGAAACCTGAACAATGAGACATCTGTCCTGAGCGGCCCGCCATCACGGTCAACCATAGGGGAAAGACACCACATCCATATTACCATAGGATGCCCGCCAATCCTGTATGGACGTTTCACCTGGGGTACGCCGTAAGCGAGGTAGAGCAGTCAACCCCAAGTGGCGGCTCAGTGGTCTCAAAGACGCCAACACATCTCGTCGCTAGCAAAAAAATATAGAGGAATCGGAGCCTCATGTAAACGAGAACCTAGATTGTTTTGAAAGGGGATAAGTTGCCGAGATAAAACATCGTTTCACTTCCTCACGGAAAAAAGGGTGGGAGGGTGGGATAAGGAGAAAACAGAAAGAGGTCCTACTCTCCGAATTTTTTTCCTATATAACTACCAAAATAGTTTCTAGACTCAACTTCGGCCAGTAAAGGGTCCTATAGTCAGTCCTGCTCTGATACCAAGTTGTAAGGCCCCTGATGCGGTACTAACTCTAACTGGTCGCTTTCGCGTCCGGTCGGAGTTAGAAGCGCATCAAACGCCACCAGCGCACGATACTCGCACTCGTGTCGCTGCCGGATTCTCGACAACAGGTATATAAGCATAACTCTATAAGAAAGGAAATACATATAGAAGATAAATAGAGCAGGGCATACAACGCCACTGTCTAATAATATAACATCATCAAGAGTACATCTCATCAGTACATCAATACTGTTGGGGTTCGCAGCAGAAAACACAAATTTTTCTAACTAGCGTTCCCTTAACCCAAGATCTAGCTAGCCGTATTACCGTAACAGATAGTAGTGCGGAAATAACATACCTCGGGCTGTAGTCCGTTGCGCGGGAAACGTTCCCGCAAACGTGGTTGATGTAGCCGATCAAGTTTCACAGCCCCCTGGCTGTGTTGAGCACCCGGATGGGTGTAGTGCCACACGTGCAGCACCTCGTAGTACTCGCACACGTACGAGACTCGATGACGACCTCCGTTCTCCGATCCAGCGGAGGGGGCGGAAGCAGACCTCCGGACGGAGCTTCGGCAGCACGACGGCCTCCGATTCTAGCAGAGAGGTCTCAATTCCACTACAGGCTCACACTAGAGAGCCCACCATGGAAGAGACCAGAGAGGGGAGGAGACCGGAGAAAACCGATCTCAATTCGGAGTTATATTTATTTTCTCACGAATTTCTGTGTATTAATTATGTGCACCCTGCCCATCTATATATAGGCTGGGGAAGGGAGTCAACCCACCTCCCCTAGCAATGTGGGACTAAAGTCCCTTGCTAGGGGGGTGGCCGGCCAAGGGGGGAGAGGGGGCGCACCCCTCATGGGCCCTAGGGCCCATGGCGCCTCCCCCCCCTTTTTCTTTTCTTTTTCTTTTCCCTTTAATTCCTTAATGGGCCTTTTTCTCCACTAAGGCCCATAGCACATATTAATTAGAAATAAAATGATTTTAATTATTAATTCAATTAATTAATAACTAAAACATATTATTCCATCTCCCGGTGCTCCGGAAACACTTCCGGCTCACTCAGAACTTGTTTCGGTTCAATACGGTACTCCTCCGATATTGTCTCCCTTATTCTCTGGTTGCTCCGATGGTTCCGAAAAGGTCTCCGATTTCATCGAGCCCTTAAGTGTGTTACCCTACGGTCCGGAACACTCCAGTCATGACCGAGAAGAGGCAACAGTCAATGATCATCAGCGGGACCTGGATGCCCATAATGACCCCTGTGCATTCCGGATATCAATACTGATTGGACCTTACGTCGTATATCATTCCCTTTGTCAGCGATACTGGATTGTTCCGAGATTCGATCAATGACATCCTATGTCTGGTTCAACCTCGTTCCGAACTAATCCTTATTCACTCGTTCCCGTGATATTCATCCCCGTGACCTAGTCACACGCTGCGCAGCTTCATGGATGGAATCTCACCGAGTGGGCCCCGAGTATCTATCCATTATATGGATTGACAAATCCCGCTCTTGTAAACAATACTCCTCAACGTATCTCCACGGAATACCTAAGATACAACCGTTATGACCCGCATATTTCAGTCAGGTGGTGGGATGTAAGTCAAAGCATCCGGGAAGATAGTGATTATGCACGTACTCACGGTCAAAGGAACGGTCTACCACGTTCTGTAATTACAACACTGAACCTTCACAAGATTTGATCATGCTGTAAATCTTACTTTGGGTAATGTTCATCACGTCACTTAGCCAGTGAGGTGACCTCATAGTCAAGAGACTTAATTGTCCATGATCGCGAAACCACGATCATCATGTTGACCATGAACTAGTTATCGATGTAGAGGCTAACTAGGAACTCTGGGTGTTTCTATACCACACCTGCATCATTGTTTCACTGATGCAGTTCTAGCACGGTATGAAACTGGTTATGAACTTGCTTAGATATATTGGAATAATCATATATTATTTGCCTCTAGAGCATATATCCAACAGTCTCCCACTTGCACTAGAGTGCTAATAATCTAGCCGCATTTTTCCGATCATAAACATCTTATCACATAAGTGTTTCATTGATCATGCACGCTCATGGAAGAGGGTTCGTCAACGAACTGCACCAATTCAGATTCGTATGTTTCCTTTGCAACTGGTATAGGTCAAAAGCTCTTTTGACATACCACTCATTATCATATAATGGTTGGATATAAGTTTCGCGGGAGAGTGAGACTATTATTTCACAGTATCCTCCAATGATCTCTTGGTTCAGTCTTTAAGAAGACTCATCCATAGTCATATATACTTAGAAATACACTCAGCCAGAAGTCCAATACTTCTAACGCTAAACTTTTATCCATACGTCTACTTTCTTAAGTAGTATTATGTTTGTAGTACCGTGAATTTTGCTCACATTTCTTTCATGTCTTTGGTGATGTCTCTAATTCCATATAGACCCATAATATGGCTTGCAATTGTAATCTTGCATTACATTCAAGTCTATTATCATTTCTATATTTTAGAGAATAGTCCTCAGTATGCCTCTCATATACTGAATGCATGGACTTTATTCAGATTCTGTGTTTTACTCCTAAAGCACATCGGAATCTGTTCTTCTCCAAGAACTTTTGAGTCATTCTGTTGTTGGATTCACAACGCATGTTATATGGTAGAATCATATGTCAAGAACATATAAGATCACATGTCCAGTACATGGTGCATCTCTATTCTTCCATCAAGACATTGCTTGTGATATTTGGATTTCATCCATTATATAATTTCTAGCCACAAGAACCTGTTTCTTGTCTAGAAGATTATTCCAACCTTCACTTCGTTTCATTATCCGTATCTTAATCTACTCATATAGATTTCAACGTGTAATGTGTTGGTATTTCACATAAAAGAAGATTCTTGCAATCTTGTATTTTATTTGCCTTATGCTCCATATATATCATAATGCACATATGTATATGAGACGATTCTCTATATACACAATCAATGCATATCCATATATATACATATGAGATCATTCTTCACACATATCAATGCATATATGTTTGAGACAATGATCATGCTCCCACTCAAATATATCCATCTTATACTCATATATTTGTGGTTCAGCTTTCATCAAGTCATTTTATTGTTCACTATGTCTCACATAATGACAAAGCTTCCAAAGCTCCCACTCAGAAAATGCCCTCTGTATTCCAAGTTTCAGGGAAGTCTTCAAAGCTCCCACTCAGTTTCATGAAACTGCAGGCCCACTCAATATCTTGGTCATCACAAAATCACTTGATCAAATCAAGTTTGAGGGTTCCTGTCTTGAGGTACTATAGTCCATCCTTTTAACGAAGTAACCTTCGTCTTGCCCATTACAATTCCCTTTCAAATCCAAATTTGACTGAGATGCAATTTCAGGCTATGGTCCATCGTAGTGTAAATGATATATTTTATTGATTAAAGCATTACTACGTTTCCGTAGTCAATCACCATTGAACTTTGGTCATAACCAAATAATGCTTTATGTCCATTACGTTATTCTCAATAACTCTCCAGTTTGTCGAGAATATGAAATAACCGATTTATTTCACAGGACGTGAGCCATCCTTAATGTAACTCAATATTATTTCATTTCTCCTCGTGTTCTAGGTTACCATCATTCCTTTGTGTCTTCAAGAAATATTATTCCCTATTGTTTTATTAAGAAGACTCATGATTATTGTTCTGTACAGAACGTATTCATGACAACCTTCTAAATTCAACAATGGCTTCAACTCATATACCAAGATCATTCATCTTTGGAATATCCTTCCTTATGCAGTGTCATTACAGCGGAACATGCTTCCGTTGCAATACTCTGATATTCTGAAGGAAAGGTCCAATACCTCGGTCAAAGTTTCCATTATCTCCCATTGGATCTGTGTTGAGATACTTTTCTCGTATTACCAATTAAGCAACACAAATTTTGCTATTCGGGGAGAATATGTAATTTCAATTGCTCGTAGTTCTATTACAAAGAAATTCTTTCTTTTAAGAAACCTTATAACACCATCAGTTATGGAGCTATCATGTCTCGTTAAAACCAGGATGGTTTCCTATTCATGAAGTGGGTGTTTTAACTTAATGAATTAAACAACTTATTTGACAATAACTATAGTGCTAGGGGAAAGAACGTTTAGACCATACTACGGTTTAGTATGACTACGAATGGTTTAAGTAGTCCAGCACTTTCAACTTCCATCGTAGTTTGTGGTACAACTTCCACAAGTCTCCCATTATGTCAATATCAATACTTTTCACTCCGGATCGTAGCGTAGTGATATGTATCCTTGTATTCTCACTTCTTACTGTGATTCCCGAATCTCAGTTTTTTGATCTCAATTGAATACAACTTTCAATTAATCATATGAAGTTTTTAATGATAACTCACATGCCCATTCTACATCATTTATGTATAATGATTGGCGCAAGTTCTACTTGCTAGAACCTTGTCATGATCATATTTATTGCAGAGGTTCATAGATCGTGTATCTAATCCATCTCATGCAATCAAGTTATGATTCTTCATTCGATAATGAACTCACAAGTTAATAGATCATACATTTAATGAATTCATCAGTTATGAAGTCACCTCATGCAATCAGATCTTTGACTTGTTATAATCAAGACAACTTTATCATTAAACATTGAATATTTCTTGACAATAATAGTAGTATTATAAATGCTTTCTATCATATCATAAATCAAGACGTAATCAAAGTATAAGCACACTTTTATTCATAGAGATGGAACAACTGACTTGTCTCATTACATGAATAACTTTGTCTCGCGAGATGCAAGACACACAACTAAGTGTTCATACTATAATGATTACATAAGATTTATCTAATACTCTAAGTATCTCCTATGATAGATGTCTCGGTGGAATCCATGCTGGCCATCAACTGACTTGATATCCATCAATCCTCGATTTCACCTCTTCCTGTCCATGCAACAGCAGGTCCTGTTTTCATAAAACAGAATAAGTATCAAATACTCATTTACTGCATCTGTTGTATAAGGGAGTAAACATTTATAAAGTATATCAAGTATATACCTTATCCATCGACAACTTCTCCTTCAATGGGTTCGACCTCCAGGTACTGGAGTCTATCCATGAAGTCAGAGAACTCGAGGCTTTCACCTCTGCCGACATAGCCATGGACATGGTCTGTATAGCTCGGTGGAAGCGAGTGTAACATCGTGTATATCGCAGACTCATGTGTGGTATCATAGTCAAAATCATCTACGAGGCTCAGATGTATCTCATGCATCTTGGCCAAGTGTGCTTTCAGGCAAGAGCCTTCTTCCAGCTTTGTAGAGAGAAACTCACTTTCTAACTCAAATCTGGCAACTCTAAACTGATGCAAGTTTGATGACTTCAGCTCATCGATCATATCGTATGTATCCAAATCAGCATACTCCTCACGCAAAGGTTGCGGAATGCTGGTTTCTATGATACCCTTGGCTATGGCATATGTCCTACGACGATAATGATAATCAATCGCCGCTTGTGCATCCATGTCGTTTTCTGGAGGGTTTCCCACGTGCCTTTTAGTTAAGAATGAAAGGTTGATTCTCTTGAGCACGGCTCTAAGGCGTAAGTACCAACTAATGAAGTTTGACCCATTTTCTTTAAGTCTTTCACCATGTAAGAAGGAAACCATTTCAAGGTACTGGGTATTATCCATTTTTCTACAAACATAATTGCAAGGAACACAATTAAGACTAGTTCACAACAAATGAGTTCATATAATCATATGAGCTCGCACTAAAACATTTCATCCCTAGGAAGTTTTAGTGATTACATGATCCAGATTCACTGCCCGACCTCGAATATCACACGGCCGACGGGTCAGTTTCAAAGGTAGACAACAACTTGTGCGATCACATTATCTTATATATACTGTGACTCATGCTCGATCTTTCGATCTCTAGTATTCCGAGGCCATATCTGCATATGCTAGGCTCGCCAAATTAACCTCCATGTTATATGCTGCTCAGCAAGGCCATATTTTCATATGCCAGGCTTGCCGAACCCAACCTCATGCGAACTCCATTGAATATGTAGGACAACTCCGGTATGTACGGAGCATCAAGCCATATGGGAGAACCTTCCAGGTGGTGCACACTTCGGTAGAATACTTGTGTTTGGCTTTGTTAAGGGATCATCTTATCACATGCTACCGTCGTGTATCTTATACTAGCAAGTTTTAAGATGTCTGGGCTATGGCAACACTAAGTCTACAGTGTCTCCATTTTAGTTTGTTTTATGATGACGATTACTACTTATTAGTAACACATAGCAAAAGCTATCACTACATCACAAACAAACAAACGATAGCCTCCACTTTGCAATACAAGGTTTAGACGATCTAGTTGTATATTGCAAGTTTTACGTGGCTGCTAGGGCTTTCATAGTTAAACAGGTTTTAACCTACGAGTCAACCACAACGTCAACCATACGATTGTCTCTATTACTCCCCGCACGGGGCCCTCCGTTGCAAATGCCACATCCGCTAAAGTAGAGAGACAGACACCCCCCCTAGCCACTTTATACGGTACAAGCCGTATGTCAAGCGTGGAACTAGTCTCGCGTAAGAGTACGCGTAAAGTCGGTCGGGGGCCGCTTCATCAAACAATGCCGCAGATGTGAACAAGTACACGTGAGAGGGTAACAATCATACAATCAACGCCCACATCCCCGATGTGTTCTATCCGTACAGTAATACTAAGCATAGACCTAGCTCATGATACCACTGTTGGGGTTCGCAGCAGAAAACAAAAATTTTTCTAACTAGCGTTCCCTTAACCCAAGATCTAGCTAGCCGTATTACCGTAACAGATAGTAGTGCGGAAATAACATACCTCGGGGTGTAGTCCGTTGCGCGGGAAACGTTCCCGCAAACGTGGTTGATGTAGCCGATCAAGTTTCACAGCCCCCTGGCTGTGTTGAGCACCCGGATGGGTGTAGTGCCACACGTGCAGCACCTCGTAGTACTCGCACACGTACGAGACTCGATGACGACCTCCGTTCTCCGATCCAGCGGAGGGGGCGGAAGCAGACCTCCGGACGGAGCTTCGGCAGCACGACGGCCTCCGATTCTAGCAGAGAGGTCTCAATTCCACTACAGGCTCACACTAGGGAGCCCACCATGGAAGAGACCAGAGAGGGGAGGAGACCGGAGAAAACCGATCTCAATTCGGAGTTATATTTATTTTCTCACGAATTTCTGTGTATTAATTATGTGCACCCTGCCCATCTATATATAGGCTGGGGAAGGGAGTCAACCCACCTCCCCTAGCAATGTGGGACTAAAGTCCCTTGCTAGGGGGGTGGCCGGCCAAGGGGGGAGAGGGGGCGCACCCCTCATGGGCCCTAGGGCCCATGGCGCCTCCCCCCCTTTTTCTTTTCTTTTTCTTTTCCCTTTAATTCCTTAATGGGCCTTTTTTCTCCACTAAGGCCCATAGCACATATTAATTAGAAATAAAATGATTTTAATTATTAATTCAATTAATTAATAACTAAAACATATTATTCCATCTCCCGGTGCTCCGGAAACACTTCCGGCTCACTCCGAACTTGTTTCGGTTCAATACGGTACTCCTCCGATATTGTCTCCCTTATTCTCTGGTTGCTCCGATGGTTCCGAAAAGGTCTCCGATTTCATCGAGCCCTTAAGTGTGTTACCCTACGGTCCGAGAACACTCCAATCATGACCGAGCAGAGGCAACAGTCAATGATCATCAGCGGGACCTGGATGCCCATAATGACCCCTGTGCATTCCGGATATCAATACCGATTGGACCTTACGCCGTATAGCATTCCCTTTGTCAGCGATACTGGATTGTTCCGAGATTCGATCAATGACATCCTATGTCTGGTTCAACCTCGTTCCGAACTAATCCTTATTCACTCGTTCCCGTGATATTCATCCCCATGACCTAGTCACACGCTGCGCAGCTTCATGGATGGAATCTCACCGAGTGGGCCCCGAGTATCTATCTATTATATGGATTGACAAATCCCGCTCTTGTAAACAATACTCCTCAACGTATCTCCACGGAATACCTAAGATACAACCGTTATGACCCGCATATTTCAGTCAGGTGGTGGGATGTAAGTCAAAGCATCCGGGAAGATAGTGATTATGCACGTACTCACGGTCAAAGGAACGGTCTACCACGTTCTGTAATTACAACACTGAACCTTCACAAGATTTGATCATGCTGTAATGCTTACTTTGGGTAATGTTCATCACGTCACTTAGCCAGTGAGGTGACCTCATAGTCAAGAGACTTAATTGTCCATGATCGCGAAACCACGATCATCATGTTGACCATGAACTAGTTATCGATGTAGAGGCTAACTAGGAACTCTGGGTGTTTCTATACCACACCTGCATCATTGTTTCACTGATGCAGTTCTAGCACGGTATGAAACTGGTTATGAACTTGCTTAGATATATTGGAATAATCATATATTATTTGCCTCTAGAGCATATATCCAACAAATACATCAAGCGGAAGCATAGTAGGGACCGAGTACGGTCAAGAACCAAATTGCCCTAGAGAGGGCTGCACATGAATATCCACCCATGGGAACGTCTGAGCCCAACTATAGGATCCTACTGGTCGAGGTACTCGTACTCGTCGTCATCCTCCGGGGGCACCTCCACGAAGTAACGTCCGGTGCTGGGGTCGAGGTAGTAGTCCACTGCAGCGGCCGATCAGGCAAGGCGGTAAGACAGAAATGTAAACGGGGGTGAGAACATGTCATTACGGAATAACTAACGCTACGGGTAAGGTAAAGTCATAGACAGGTTGCAGCCGTACTAGCATATATGGTGGCTACTCGTTCTATCAGAATAGAGATGAGATCCAAGAAGTTACGTTGACAACGTGTCATAAGTCGGCTATCCACCTACTTACGCAAACATAACACAACCTCGTTTCCCTCTCGGTCCCCCTGGACGAAGAAGGACAACCAAGGCACACACACGGTTTGTCAAGTTTTATAGCATGATTACAATTGATGTTATTCTATGAACAGGACGTAGGCTCAAAGTTGTCCATAACCGCGGACACGACTTTTCGAAAAGATTTACCCTGCAGGTGTGTACCAACTGTCCATTATAGACGTCGCATGTACGCCCGGTTTCCACTTGGCTAGGTAAGCTCCTGAAACTCCGGAACGTCAGAGTCCCTCTAACTAACAACGCACATATCCGGGTGGCCCCCGGTGAGTCGACACCCAACTCAAAAGCTGGCCACGCTCTCGAATCGGACTCTACCGTATGACTCCAGGTTTGGATTACCGGTTAGTTCTCTTATGAGACCGGGTCCTCAGCCGGTCTATTTGGGCCAGCCAAGAAACTATGTCCTCCTGGCCCCGGTTTGGTTTGGAAACAACTGGGGATCCAACCAGCACACACACATTGCAAATGTAAATCAGCTCGGGCCACCACTAGAATGTACGAAGCTAGGTAGGTAAGACAAGGGGGCCCCATAAAACCCCACACACGATTAGGCACGCTCGATCAAAGAACCAATACCCGGAACTCGGGTCCTAGGTGACTCAAATGGAACAAAGCACCAGACGGGATAGTCTAGCCTTCCACCTTTCGTCGAATATAATTAACATCATTTAACAATAATAAATATCAACCAACTTCATTTATAGCATGATATTCCGACCATAAATATATAAGGTAAGCAGCAAGTTTTCTATCCATACTAAGCAATGGCTGAGCAGCGGCATCTTAGCAGTAAAAAGGTTTGCTAGGATGTGGGGATCATGGCTGTATGGGTTTAAACATGGCACATAAGGTAGATAGGATCAAGCAACAACGTTCTAGATCTACAGCTAGGCATGAGCAGAAAGTTATAAAGTAATGACACAGATCTCCCCCTTGCCTGGTAGGGTAGTCGAAGCAGCACCCACGGTACTCTCTGGCTCGGTGTCGGACAGCTCCACGTAAGTCTCCTCGGTCGTCTCAGGTGCTAACGTGAGGTACCGGCAAGGAAAACACACAAGTAAGCAGCTGACGCAAACTCAAACAAGGATGGCATGTTCAAGTTTTATTTACATGATGTGACCCTGTCTAGTCAAGTTTAAATGAAGGTGATGACGACAAGTCATCACTTTCATATGCATTTTATTTACATTGCAATGGCTTTGGTCTGAGCCTTAATTTAGGTGTAAATAGCATGACATGATCAACAAAGCATTGCAAGAATTAAACAACGTGAAAGTAAGACAACGATTCCGGAGACGGAGTAGTGTCGGTGAAATTGACACCAAGGAGTATCAAAGGAAGGCCACATGGGGTGCAAGAAGTGGTTGATCATGTGGCAAAGATTAAGCACGGAAAAGATGCATGGGTGTGCCAACTTGTGGGACCCAAACAAGACCAAAGGATGACTAAGGAAAAACAAAAAATCAAGCATGGCATGGTCACGTGTGGGTGCAACTTCCCTCCACATGGCTCACAAATTTTTTTATGTTGCTCAAACATAAAAACAGAAGTGATCATGCTGACCCGAAGATTTTCCTACCTCAAATAGACATATGGCATGGCTAAAATGGTACTAGTGCAAAAGGATTTGAAGACGAAGATAATGTGGTGGCACATGAAAAATAAATGCACCACATTCTATTTTGTACTTGTCCAAGACACAAAATAGGTGCCACCATTTATCCCTTGCATTTCTTCCTAGGAAACATGTATAACATGTTACAAGTTGAGCTAGCACCAAAAGATACAAAATTCTGGGTTTTTGAGATAAAACAAAAAAGAAAAACTGGATCTGCAAAAAAAATAAGAGGGGAAACCCCTCCTGGGCTGCTCTCGGCTTGGCCTGGAGGCTACTGGGCCAGCCCACCTCCACACTGTGGCGCTAGCCAGCCCACGCCCGAGCAAAGGAAAACCAAAAAAAAAAAAGAATGCTCCCCGCACGGTCCCTGGGGGAATCAATCCCACGACCTTAGGGTCGAGAGCAAGCGAGCCAACCAGTTGAGCTACGAGCGCGGACACGCTAGCACTGAGGTCGCAACCAAGTTATTCTTCTACTGCGCGATAACTGAATCCAAAACTCTGAATTCTCTCTGACGGACTGAACCCGACGCGTCGGAGCAAACGCCGGCGACGGCCGTGAGAAACCTGCTGCCCTAGCGATCTAGCGAAGGGGTGCCGCGCAAAGAAGGGGCCTTTGTGCATCCATTTTTGCCCAGAACCTCTCCGGGGAGTCCACGACGGCGGTGCGATCGATCCGGGAAGATGGCGGCGGCGCACGGCTCGCAGGTCCAGAACAACATCAACCCGGCCTGGCTACTCGCCGCGAAGGACTACTCCTGTGGCGTTAGGGAGGAGGAAAAGGCCCCTGCTTCTCACCTAGGGGTGCTCGTGGACGGCCCTGACCACGCCGCAAGCGGGGAGACGCCGGAGCTGACGACGGCGACGGAGACGACCCTCGGCTGCGTGGGGTGGTGTCGGCCTGTTCCGGGCTTCCGCGGCACGGCTGCAGGTCGGGGAGGACGCGGATGTCGTCGACGACGGCCCTCGGGGGGTCCCTGACCAGAGGCACAGAGGGGCGGCGGCCAATTGAGGTTCAGTCGCCGGTGTCCATGGCGGATAGGGAGCCTTGGAGGGGAAGAAACGAGGTGGCGGCGGAGAAAAAAATTGGGGGGGGGGAATGAGATTAGGGTTCCATGGGGGAGCCCTGGATGCTCTTAAAAGGAGGGGGGACGCAGTCGCTGGCCCTGGGCTCCATGGCGTCGCCGTGGCAGGTGCTTGAGAGAGAGGAGGGGGAAAAGGGGGTGTCGAGCTGGAAAGAGGAGGAAGCAGGGGGGGGGGTCGTACCGCTTCGTCCAGGTGGGCTGAGGCGAGCTGACTTAGATGGGCCTGATCCGTCCTGGCCCGGCTGGGAGGAAGAAGGGAGGAGGCCCAGTGCTAGATTTCCAGAGCAAAAGGAAAACAGCAGGAAAAAGAAATAGAAAAAGGATAGAAGAAAAAGGAGAAAAAATATATAAAAATATATATTTAAACCCTTGAGGCACCCTTGATCACCCAAAAAAAGGTTTGGGCCTTGAATTATTCCTCAATTTCTAAAAATGGTCTGGGCCTTTTTGGCAACAACAAAAAATGTGAGCTCATTTTTAATTTCAAAATCACCTTGAACTAGAGCTTTTGTTTTTGATGATGGAAAAAAAAATGTTTTGAGGATTTCAAAACCCTTGCAATAGCAAATGAAATGGCTAGGCCAAGTTTGAGGTCAAGTGGAGTGAGCATGTGACAAGGAAAAATCCATCAATGTCCTTCTTGAACCACTTTGGATGCAAAGAAAAACAACCCAACATGACTCCATTCTCAAAGTCAATTAAACTTACCACATGAAATGACATACACATCCACCATGGCAAGTTACAAGTCCCACAGAGAAAGTAATTACATGGTGTTTGCTAGCTTGTTACATGTGGGCTGTTACAACTGTTCAGTTCTCAGGAGACGCCTGCAGCTGCC
The DNA here is from genome assembly GCA_950022295.1 of Bromus sterilis. Lineage (NCBI taxonomy): Eukaryota > Viridiplantae > Streptophyta > Magnoliopsida > Poales > Poaceae > Bromus > Bromus sterilis. The sequence goes on from OX465600.1 coordinate 218,618,716, forward strand.
GCCTTCACCGAGGCTGAGATGGCCGAGGGGCGAAATGTTATCAGCCCCAACACACTCAGGAAGGCGGTCTCCGAGCAGGTAAAGGTCCCATTACATGAGAAGCCGAAGAAGAAGGGACGGACAAGAAGGAGGAAGGGTCCCACTACTGCGAGCCAGCCGGCACCGACGATCCGTGCTCAAGACGGGCCACCAAGACCCGAAGGAGTCATGTCGAGGGTGCATGTGGCGGGTAGGCCGATGCTATCTGCTGCAATGCTCGATGCTGCAACCGGCGCTATGAAGAGTCTGCATGACGTTGTTCTGAATACAGAGACGCGGCGTCTCAGAGAGAATGATGTGGCATACCCGGTTTTCACCGCCAAGTTGCCAGAGGGAAAGGGCTTTGTTGCTTGCGACATCAGACGTGTGATCTTCGTGCGGTTTGATGACATCTTCGCTATGTTTCACCTTTTTCCGCTACACTACACATTCGTTCGGCTATTTGCGCTCAGAATGCAGATGCGGATCATTAGAGACAAGACCCCGGACATCGTTATAGTCGACCCCTTCTACATGCGTGCCAAGCTCTTGACCAGCCCCGGGGACCGGCGACTTGCTAGTGATTACCTCGAAGACGTCATTATGGCGAACAAGGATAAGGACAACTTCCTCCTGCCTTACTTTCCCGAGTAAGTCATCCCCTCACGTCACCGTAACGTACATTAGGTTTTGCTTAGATTTCGGTCGTTCTTTTCCTCCTAACATCTGTGTTGTGTGTAGTGATGAAACAAAGTGCACACTCATCGCTCTAAACCCGAAATGGTCCATGGCCACGCATTTGGACCCGGACCGTGAGTCGAACAAAGACTACACAAATATCAAGAAATTTCTCGGTGAGGCTCTCTCCCGCTACTCCAAATCTGGAGTCACCTTCAAGAAGGAAGCTGTTAGGTACGGCGCGCATGTGTTCACTCATGTAACAAAGTTCGCCTGCGTCAAGCAGCCGCATGGCGGTCAGAAGGATGCCTACTACGCCATCCATCACATGCGGGCGTTCGTACGGGACCAGTAGCAGCTTACGCTCCCAGCTCATCTCAAGCACTGGGCCGAACGCTTGTCGGTAATCCAAGACGCCGACCTCAGACAAGAATTCTTTCGCATCCAGTCGGAGTTGGCAGGAATCATCTCTGAAGATGTCCTTCGTAACACGGGGGAGTTCTACCTCAACAATCAACTGTCCAACCATGAAATAGATACAATGCTAAGATTGCAGGCTGACGGCGATCGCTCATTCATGACCATCACAAAAGACGACGGCTTCACCCACGCTCCGGCCCGTGAGCGGATTCAAAAGTCTTGATGCCCATGCACCTAGCTATGTAGTTCTGGACTATCGACAAGATCTCGTGTGTGTTGTATAAACTTTTATGAACTTGACTGTACATATGTCTCCACTGTACATATGTCTCCTTAGTTTAAACAGTCATCATTCAACTTATATGTAATCGATGCTATTTATTACTAGGACCATGAACCGTGTGCTATTAATGTGTGTTGCTTTTCTCTTCCTTTGGTCCTTAATTTTGTTGTATACGTATGCACCGCTTAAATATTATATGTAAGTTTCTCTTAATGTTTTGTTTGTCCAGTGCATAAAGCAGATGCCGTCGTATGTCGTGTACATTGGTAGGATTCCCGGAGTCTACGACGACTGGGAGGATTGTCGGAGACAGGTTCACCGTTTTACCGGTAACAGTTACAAAGGGTACCCCACAAGGGCGGAGGCGGAAGCTAGATACGCGCGCTATCTAGCGGGGGAGAGGAGGGAGCGGAGGAGGAATCGGATGAAGATCACTTTGGTCACGATGATGCTTATAGTGATCGCCACCCTCTTCTTCAATGTCATGGTAGTTTAGATATATCGACTTGTAATGTGATCAAACTCGCTACTCGAGACTTGTAATGTTCTAACTTGTTCGGTATTTTGAATTTGGAGACTAATTAATATGATGATTTGTAATCGGAGACTAATCTTCTATTGTATTCGATAAAAATTTTGTTTATATCTGTGCTGTTTATAAATCTGCTGTTTATATTTGTTTGTAACCTGTGCAAATAATGAAAAAAAAGAAAAAAAACATAATATTCATAGTAATGGCGCACATAGTGTGCCTCAGTGGCGCATGTGTAGAAACACAACAATGGCGCACTTCCTAAAAGTGTGCCATTAGTAACCCAGAGCACAACATACAGATATGGTGGGACCAGTAACTTTAGTGGCGCATTTGTGGCCTTAGTAATGGCGCACTTCCGGTGCGCCATTAGTGTACAAGATAGTAATGGCACACCAGAAGTGCGCCATTACTATCACTTACTAATGGCGTGCTAGTAATGGCGCACCTAAAGTGCGCCATTAATGTCAAAATACAGTGCGCCATTAGAGCCCTTTTTTCTAGTAGTGCCGTCTTGGAGAGGTAGACATTCTTCTCATCCTGACTAGCGTCTGCTGGTGGTTGGTCACCTAACGCGGCCTCTAGTACGTATGCCATCTTGAGGGGAACGAGGAGAATCCTCAGAGTGCGGAACCAGTTGGTGAAGTTTGACCCATCGGTTTTTAGTTTGTCTTTGCTAGGAATGACCCTAAGTTGAATGAGGGGAGAGGTGCAGCCATCTACAATGGTTATTTTCAAAACACATACTTAGACTTTGTTCATAATTGGAGTTCAATTTTAATTAATTCTAAAACTCCCACTTAGTTAAACATCTCTCCAAATTTACTAAGTGATTAACATAATCCTAGTTTGAATGATCGTCCTCGAATATCACACGGCCGACGACACATCTGCCTATGTAGGCCATCATGCCAATCATATCCGTTATTCCTCAATTTCTAAATTTCTAAAAATGGTCTGGGCCTTTTTGGCAACAACAAAAAATGTGAGCTCATTTTTAATTTCAAAATCACCTTGAACTAGAGCTTTTGTTTTTGATGATGGAAAAAAAAATGTTTTGAGGATTTCAAAACCCTTGCAATAGCAAATGAAATGGCTAGGCCAAGTTTGAGGTCAAGTGGAGTGAGCATGTGACAAGGAAAAATCCATCAATGTCCTTCTTGAACCACTTTGGATGCAAAGAAAAACAACCCAACATGACTCCATTCTCAAAGTCAATTAAACTCACCACATGAAATGACATACACATCCACCATGGCAAGTTACAAGTCCCACAGAGAAAGTAATTACATGGTGTTTGCTAGCTTGTTACATGTGGGCTGTTACAACTGTTCAGTTCTCAGGAGACGCCTGCAGCTGCCGCCTTCACCGAGGCTGAGATGGCCGAGGGGCGAAATGTTATCAGCCCCAACACACTCAGGAAGGCGGTCTCCGAGCAGGTAAAGGTCCCATTACATGAGAAGCCGAAGAAGAAGGGACGGACAAGAAGGAGGAAGGGTCCCACTACTGCGAGCCAGCCGGCACCGACGATCCGTGCTCAAGACGGGCCACCAAGACCCGAAGGAGTCATGTCGAGGGTGCATGTGGCGGGTAGGCCGATGCTATCTGCTGCAATGCTCGATGCTGCAACCGGCGCTATGAAGAGTCTGCATGACGTTGTTCTGAATACAGAGACGCGGCGTCTCAGAGAGAATGATGTGGCATACCCGGTTTTCACCGCCAAGTTGCCAGAGGGAAAGGGCTTTGTTGCTTGCGACATCAGACGTGTGATCTTCGTGCGGTTTGATGACATCTTCGCTATGTTTCACCTTTTTCCGCTACACTACACATTCGTTCGGCTATTTGCGCTCAGAATGCAGATGCGGATCATTAGAGACAAGACCCCGGACATCGTTATAGTCGACCCCTTCTACATGCGTGCCAAGCTCTTGACCAGCCCCGGGGACCGGCGACTTGCTAGTGATTACCTCGAAGACGTCATTATGGCGAACAAGGATAAGGACAACTTCCTCCTGCCTTACTTTCCCGAGTAAGTCATCCCCTCACGTCACCGTAACGTACATTAGGTTTTGCTTAGATTTCGGTCGTTCTTTTCCTCCTAACATCTGTGTTGTGTGTAGTGATGAAACAAAGTGCACACTCATCGCTCTAAACCCGAAATGGTCCATGGCCACGCATTTGGACCCGGACCGTGAGTCGAACAAAGACTACACAAATATCAAGAAATTTCTCGGTGAGGCTCTCTCCCGCTACTCCAAATCTGGAGTCACCTTCAAGAAGGAAGCTGTTAGGTACGGCGCGCATGTGTTCACTCATGTAACAAAGTTCGCCTGCGTCAAGCAGCCGCATGGCGGTCAGAAGGATGCCTACTACGCCATCCATCACATGCGGGCGTTCGTACGGGACCAGTAGCAGCTTACGCTCCCAGCTCATCTCAAGCACTGGGCCGAACGCTTGTCGGTAATCCAAGACGCCGACCTCAGACAAGAATTCTTTCGCATCCAGTCGGAGTTGGCAGGAATCATCTCTGAAGATGTCCTTCGTAACACGGGGGCGTTCTACCTCAACAATCAACTGTCCAACCATGAAATAGATACAATGCTAAGATTGCAGGCTGACGGCGATCGCTCATTCATGACCATCACAAAAGACGACGGCTTCACCCACGCTCCGGCCCGTGAGCGGATTCAAAAGTCTTGATGCCCATGCACCTAGCTATGTAGTTCTGGACTATCGACAAGATCTCGTGTGTGTTGTATAAACTTTTATGAACTTGACTGTACATATGTCTCCACTGTACATATGTCTCCTTAGTTTAAACAGTCATCATTCAACTTATATGTAATCGATGCTATTTATTACTAGGACCATGAACCGTGTGCTATTAATGTGTGTTGCTTTTCTCTTCCTTTGGTCCTTAATTTTGTTGTATACGTATGCACCGCTTAAATATTATATGTAAGTTTCTCTTAATGTTTTGTTTGTCCAGTGCATAAAGCAGATGCCGTCGTATGTCGTGTACATTGGTAGGATTCCCGGAGTCTACGACGACTGGGAGGATTGTCGGAGACAGGTTCACCGTTTTACCGGTAACAGTTACAAAGGGTACCCCACAAGGGCGGAGGCGGAAGCTAGATACGCGCGCTATCTAGCGGGGGAGAGGAGGGAGCAGAGGAGGAACCGGATGAAGATCACTTTGGTCACGATGATGCTTATAGTGATCGCCACCCTCTTCTTCAATGTCATGGTAGTTTAGATATATCGACTTGTAATGTGATCAAACTCGCTACTCGAGACTTGTAATGTTCTAACTTGTTCGGTATTTTGAATTTGGAGACTAATTAATATGATGATTTGTAATCGGAGACTAATCTTCTATTGTATTCGATAAAAATTTTGTTTATATCTGTGCTGTTTATAAATCTGCTGTTTATATTTGTTTGTAACCTGTGCAAATAATGAAAAAAAAGAAAAAAAACATAATATTCATAGTAATGGCGCACATAGTGTGCCTCAGTGGCGCATGTGTAGAAACACAACAATGGCGCACTTCCTAAAAGTGTGCCATTAGTAACCCAGAGCACAACATACAGATATGGTGGGACCAGTAACTTTAGTGGCGCATTTGTGGCCTTAGTAATGGCGCACTTCCGGTGCGCCATTAGTGTACAAGATAGTAATGGCACACCAGAAGTGCGCCATTACTATCACTTACTAATGGCGTGCTAGTAATGGCGCACCTAAAGTGCGCCATTAATGTCAAAATACAGTGCGCCATTAGAGCCCTTTTTTCTAGTAGTGTCGTCTTGGAGAGGTAGACATTCTTCTCATCCTGACTAGCGTCTGCTGGTGGTTGGTCACCTAACGCGGCCTCTAGTACGTATGCCATCTTGAGGGGAACGAGGAGAATCCTCAGAGTGCGGAACCAGTTGGTGAAGTTTGACCCATCGGTTTTTAGTTTGTCTTTGCTAGGAATGACCCTAAGTTGAATGAGGGGAGAGGTGCAGCCATCTACAATGGTTATTTGCAAAACACATACTTAGACTTTGTTCATAATTGGAGTTCAATTTTAATTAATTCTAAAACTCCCACTTAGTTAAACATCTCTCCAAATTTACTAAGTGATTAACATAATCCTAGTTTGAATGATCGTCCTCGAATATCACACGGCCGACGACACATCTGCCTATGTAGGCCATCATGCCAATCATATCCGTTATATGACTCATGCTTAACCTTTCAGTCATCCGTATCCCAAGCTGATATCTACATATGTCAAGCCTGCCAGTCGAACCTTAGTGTATGGCTTTTCAGCAAGGCCATATCTGCATAAGCTAGGCTTGCCAAACCCAAGCTCATGCGATCGCTAATGTATGTATGACACCCGATCGTCACGACCTGCCTATCATAAAGAGATCCTTCCAGGCGGTGCCCACTAAGGGAGAATACAACCATGGTATTGAGAGAGATTATCCTATCATGCTACCGTCGCATATCTAGCATATTAGCAAGACAGGAAGTAAATCTGTAAATCATACAAGCTATGTTCCCCCCTTACATGCAAATTAAAGTTAAAACGCCTTCTACTTTATCTTTTGCAAGTTTTACGTGGCTGCTAAGGGGTTTCGAGAGAGAACCGCTTTCTATCCTACGAAAACAAGCCACAACACCAATCCTGCAATCGTCTCTATTACACCCCTGTCGGGGCCCTCCGTTGCAAACGTCTTCGCGTCGCTAATGTTAGAGAGACAGACACCCCTAGCAATTTATATGGTACAAGCCATATGTCAAGCGTGGAACCAGTCTCACGTAAACGCGTAAGGTCGGTCAGGGCCGCTTCATCAGGACATTGCCGCAATGCTAAACGAGTACACGTGGGAGGGTAACAATTGGAGAATTGATGCCCACATCCTAGATGTGTTCTACCCGTACAATACATCTACGCATAGCCTTGCTCATGATACCACTGTTGGGGATCGGTGCAGAAAACAAAAAATTTCCTACCTATGAGTCCCGAACCCAAGATCTATGCTATGCTGATGTATGTAACAGAAGGAATCGGTGTTCATACCTTTGAAGACCGAAAGAGGGAAACGTTCCTCGAACGTGGTTGGCGTAGACTCTGATCCTATGACCTCCCTGTCGTGTTGAAGAACCTCCGACGATGAAGTAGCACCACACGTGTAGTGCCTCGCGGGATTACACACGTACGATGCAACCGACGTCCCTCCGGGCTCCGAACCAGAAGAGCAGCGGAAAGAAGATTGATCCAGATCCCGATTCTGGCAGCGCGGCGGCGTCCAGATGATGGTGAAACCCCCAACCAGGTGCAAACTCCAAACCAGGGGAGTCCGCTCTAGGTCGGAGAAAGAGAGAGAGAAACTCAATGTTGTGTAGAAAAAGGCACCCACCCCTCCTTATATAGGCCAAGGAGGGGCTCCACCCCCTCCCCTTCCCCCATGTGGGACTAAACCCCCAAGGGGGGGGGAGTGGTGCGGCTAGGAGGTGGGATGGGCCCCTCCCTTGGCGCCAAGCCCAAGGGGGGAGGCTCCCCCTTCCCCTCATGGTCCTTTTAAGGCTCAAATACCTTTTTACCTTTTTTAATTAATTATTCAAATCATTTTTAATATTTAATTCTGTCAATTAAATAATAAAACATATTTAAACATTAATATATATTATTTTGAACCTTTCAAAATATCCGGAACAGCTTCCGGCACCTCCCGGTACATTTCCGGTGTTTTCTCTCTTTTCACCAATGATCCCGAATCAATCCTTAATGCATCGATTGCCCTTAAGTGTGACACCCTACAGTCCGGGAAACAATAGACATGATCGAGACACTCTTTGACCAATGACCATCATGTTGGATCTGGTAACAATCCTTGATGTGCCCCTACGCTTCCATCGAATAAACTTCATCGTTGTTGAATCGTTAACAATATGACTTGATCCCTTTGTGCTTCGGTACTATGTTTGTCCGAGGTATGATCGTCGGTATCCAATACCTAGTTCTTCCTCGTCTCCGACATAAAATTTTTAGTCGTCTGTGAATATTACATCTCTTGTGACCTAGTCACTTCCTTGCAAGCTATTGATGCAACACCACCGAGTGGGCCCAGAGTACCTATCCGTCACTCGGATTGACAAATCCCGCTCTGATATATTTCGTACTCCTCAACATATCTACTTCGGAATACCCAAGATACACCTTTGTGGTTAACTTGTTTCAGTGTAACGGTTAATGCACTCAAAGCATCCTAATAGATAACAATTATGTATGATCATCACGGTCTAAGGATTCAGTCACTATGTTATTAAGTCATCGCAATACTGAACTTATGTGACTTGATCACACTGCAATGCTTAAGGTGGGTGTGTGTCCATCACATCATTCTCCTAATGATATGAACTCATTGTCAATAGACTATTATGTTCTCATGATCAGGAAACCTTGATCATCAATTGCCCAATGAGCTAGTATGCCTGAGTTTAACTAGGGACCAGGTTGTTATATATCACACGTGTATTAATGTTTCCGCTTAATACAGTTCTAGCACAATATATAACGTATTATGAACAAACAGATATGTGAAAAATATCTTTATTAATTTGCCTCTAGGGCACATATACAACAGTCTCCCACTTGCACTAGAGTACAAATTACACTAGTTTACATCAGGTATGTATCTAACACCAATAGTCTCTCGGTGTTTTCCAAACTTGGCTTGTGGAAGAGGTTTAGTCATTGGGTCTGACGGATTCAGATCCGTATGTATTTTGAAAATCCTAGTATGACCATCCTTGACTTAGTCCCGCGTCACATGGAAACGCCGGAGAATATGCTTGGCTGTAGAGTGAGTCCTCGGCTCCCTTGCGTTAGCAATGGCACCCGTATTGTCGCAATAAATGCTAACAGGGTCAGTGCAACTAGGGAATACGCCAAGCTCGATGACGAACTTCTTCAGCCAATGCGCTTCATTGGACGCTTCGCAAGCGGCAATATACTCCGACTCCATCGTAGATTGGGCGACGACTGACTGCTTGCCGCTCCTCCAGCTAATCGCACCACCATTCAACATAAACACGTATCCCGTCTGGGATTTTGAGTCATCGGGATCAGTGCCAAGACTGGCATCGACGTCACCTGTTACGGCGACCTCATTGTCAATAGACTATTATGTTCTCAATAGACTATTATGTTCTCACGACCGTGTGATGAATTCTATTGAGTTTTGTTGGAGAATTATCATTGTGTCCAGATTGTTTACCATCTATTTATCACCTCTGATCATGATCTCTTTTATGTCTTATGAGTAGTTACTTTAGTTCTTGAGGACATGGGAGAAGTCTTGTTGCTAGTAGTCATATGATGTTGAAGTAATATGTGTTGTTTGATATTTAAGTCGTGTTTTTATTTTCCATGTGGTGTTGTGTGAGTCGAACACTCAACACTTCTCCTTATTAAGGACCTAGGGGAATACATTGTGTATAAAGAATGCTTACGGTGGGTTGCCGGAGTGACAGAAACCTGAACCCCAGTTTGCACACTTTTGCACAAGGGAACAATGGATCCTTGATCTTATTGCTGTGGTTAGGCTTTGCCTTAATTTCTATCTTGTATTTGCGGATGCTTGCAAGTTGTTTCATCATAAGAGTGCACTTATCATAGTGTAGAAGGTGTGCTAGCATAGATCCACCCACTCAACACTTATCAACACAAAACATGTTATCAATACGGAGTATGGCGAAAGCACGTGACTACCTCTCCATGTGTCCTCAAGAACGCTTTAGTCTTTATAACTTCAGTTGCCAGACTTATCCTTTGCTCAAAAGGATTGGGCCACTTGCTGCTCCTCAGCACTATTTACTTTGTGTTGATGTCGGTTTTTGGCACGACAATAAACCTATATAAGATGACTTCAAATGGAGAGGTGCTCTACATGAAAAAGTTGGGTGTTGTTGATATTAACATTTTTGTAGTTCGAGCCATCGCCATCCGATTCCATATTAAAGGCCAAAACTATGTTCGAAGCAATAAGATCAAAGGAACCGAAGCACTATTCTTCCAATAAGGCCTTCAAGACATCCTCAAATGGAAAATGGTCTACATGAGGCGGCTTCATCTCGTCGAACCGGTCAATTTTGATATTTGAAACGTCCAAATCTGAGTTCGTATGAAGAAGTTACGACCAAAACAGTGTAGCGCTGAAAAGTTAGGTCGGGCCATCCGAGATGGAAACCAGACCGTCCGGGCTAAGGTCGGACCGTCCGACCTCGAAGTCGGACCGTCCGACTTGACGACCCCATTTACAGAAATATTTTGGCCCACGTCGGACCGTCCGGACCTCAAGTCGGACCGTCCGACTTGAGGACCCCAGTTACAAAAGGATTTTGACCCTTAGATCGGACCGTCCGACCTGGAAGCCGGACCGTCCGACCATGCGGTCCAGACCGTCCGGGATAAAGTCCGGACGTCCGACCCCCCCAATCCGGGTCCAATATTTATCACGATTTTGGAAGTTTTGACGCGGATTTGAGTCCTTTTCTTGTAGGGAAAGTCCAACCCCCTCATAAATAGATGAGGTGACGGCCGATTAGAACACACAATCGACATATACCCAAAAACACATCTACTTTTCAAGTTCTTCTACTTTTTTTCTAGTTCTAGGTCATCTTTGGTGTTTTGCTCATAAAGCACCCGTTTCTTCTCCGAAATTGAAGATCTCTTTGTTGATTTGCTTGTAAATCATCCGTTCTTCGTAACGTAAAATGAAGTGGCGACTCCCTTACTCTAAACAATTGCGCGGTGCAAGTCTTGTGTTGTGTTGAACAAATTCTTCGTAAACACAAATTGGCGACTCCGCTGGGTAAGGAGGTCGAGTTAGATCTAACTCGGACGAAGAACAAGGACAAGATTATCACCAACTCGGGCGCCATGAGCTTCAATCTCAAGAACGACAGCGACATCGACTCCGACAACATCATCCCTGTTGAACTTGAAGATCTCACGGAAGAGTTGCGATTGGAGATGGAGCTCGCACTTGAAGAACAGAGGAAGGCATGGCTCACTGGACTCCAGAAGACGCAGAACGGCGTGGTCAAGAAGGCGGCCACACCAAGTGTCACGCCGAGTGCATCTAAGCCACCCGGCGATGAGGTAACAAAATCCACCGAGGAACTTGCTCATCTAATTGATACCTCTGTAGCTAGTAAATATGGTAATTCTATGCATGCACTTGCTAAAAACATGACTGATAAGTTCGAAGAATTTAAATTGCAACTTAGTAAAGAGTATGGAATTGGTTTGCCTCATCATGCACCGAGCTACAATCAACTCGGAACACAACCAATCCCTAATAATTTTCATGTGCTTGATGCATCAAATAGTCTATTCAACCATATGTTGCTACAAGTAATAGTCATAATGGCCAGAACCTTGTTGGTAGTTCGGCTAATACTTTCGTTCCTAATGTTGCTCATCCTACTGTTACTACTTCAGTTCCACCAAATCATAACCGAAGTGGTGTCTTAAACCCTAATTTGCAGCAACCCTATTATCAGACAGTAGCTTACAATGATCAACCGAGTTACACACAATTCGGTACAAACCCACAACCGAGTTACAACCAATTCGGTAATGCTAGTAGTTTTCCGTTGCAAACTTCACATACTCAAGTCTCTTTGCCGGAAACCTTATCACGAGTTGCTATCCCGTCTCCCCCACAAATAAATTCTACACCACCTAGTATGAAGGATCAACTTGCTGATATACTTAGAGAGTATGGTTTAGCACCTAAGGGTACAGCACAAGCATACTAAGAACCATACCCCGAATCCTTTTATTCTATACCATATCCGCGTGGAGTTAGAATTCCAGATTTTGTTAAGTTTACAGGGGAAGATGGTAGATCAACTTTGGAACATGTGGGGCTGTTTTAATGCAAACTAATGAATTTCGCACATCGGATGTTTACAAAATTAAGATATTTCCCATATCCTTGTCCGGTGTTGCGTTTACTTGATTTTTATCACTTCCTCCTAATTCTATTACAACATGGTCACAATTGGAGCAGAAATTTCATGAGTATTTTTATAGTGGTGAAACTGAGCTTCGGCTTTCCGACTTGACTATGGTTAGGCAGAAGTACAATGAATCGGTTCATGATTACATTAGAAGGTTTAGAGATACAAAAACCGATGCTTTAGTGTAACTATAGCCGAAAAGGATTTGGATGATTTTGCCTTTTCTTGTTTACTCGCTCACATCAAAGACAAACTAGAGGGGCAAGTTCTTCTAGATGTTCATCAAGTATTACAAAAAGCTTTGGCACAAGAAAACCGAGTTAGAGATGTTAAGCCAGCTACTCGGTTTAGAGATAATAGAGGAAAAGAAAAAGTTACTCCTACGGTTAACATTGTAGAGTATGATAGTGATTCGGCTAGTGATGATGACATGGAATTTTGTGTAGCCGAGTGGATCCAAACACCAAAATCAAAACCTTTTGTTTGTCCTGCCTTGAAGCCTACACCTACCAAGAAAGAGGAGATCAAGTATACTTTTGATGTTAGTAAATGTGATAGGATTTTTGACATGTTGTTGCAGGGAAAACAGATTAGGTTGCCAGCAGGACATGTAATTGCATCTTCCGAAGAATTGGGTAGAAAAGCATATTGCAAATGGCATAATTCTTTTTCTCATTCTACTAATGATTGTAATGTGTTTCGACGGCAGGTACAATCGGCCATTAGTGAAGGACGATTGGCATTTACAGAAGCCTCCAAGATGAAGCTCGATAGTGATCCTTTTCCTGTCAATATGATCGAGTTTCATAACAAGAAGATGCTAATTCGGTCAGATCAGGCCGAGTCATCCAAGGAGAAGAATGTAGTTGAGGACAATGCTCCACCAAGAATGATCAAACCCAAGAATCCAGAGATTGGAGTATGGAAGGTCAATGGCAAGAAGAAACAAGCTCCAAGACCAAAGCCGACAGTTAGCATGTTGTTGGAAAAATACACTTCACGCAGAACCAACAATGTGTTCAATCGGCTTGGAGGAGTCAAACGTCCAAGATCTCCTCCTAGGCATAACAACGAGCCATGGGAGAGAAATACATATGAGCAACAACCAGGTTTTCCTATGCAACCGGCTTATTGGGGGTTCCCACTTCCTATGCCTCCACACTTTCAGCCATGGGGTTTTAACCATTGGGCTCCTTTCCCTATGGGACCACCGATTTACTTTCAACCAAGATGGGATCAGCCGAGTCCTATGTACCAAGAACATCATGGGAAAAGGATTCAGTTCAATGAAGATATGACTCGGAGGGATCGGTCACCGGTGCGCAAGGTGGATGACCGAGACAATACTGGCCGTAGGCTCACTTGGGTGCGAAAATCTGTAGAAGCACTCGGTAAAGGAAAGGAAGATGGAGGAGCGAGGAAGGACTTGGATGAATAGGGTGCAGGCGAACCGAGAGACAATTCAGTTCAGGGAAAGGAGGCACATCGCTCGGAAGCAAATACAAACCAAGTTGCGATCGATTCTGAGACTAGTGGTGTTATGCCCATAGGTGCAACTCGGAAGACCGGTTCAGTTGGTGTGCACATCGGTCCACTCATCAAGGAAAATAACTCGCACGCAGCCCCTAATCAGCTTCCACTTATTTTCGACTCGCTCAATCAAGATGGGGAACCGAATACCAGTGGGAGCAAGAAGTTTGCAGCAGGAGGTGTATCTCGTCAGCAGGCCAATGACCGTGTTACTCGGTATAGGCCAAACTACTCGGGGGGCAGCAAGTCGGTTGTTTCGGGAACTCGGCCAGAACCTCGTTGGTGTCCTAAAGAATTAACTCACACTCAAAAACGCCGAGTGCAACGACTGCGAGCGTTGGAGATTAGAGAGGAAATTGCTGAGAAGGAGCGTGACGAGGTGTTCAATAAGGAGAGGCCATTGATACCTCGGTTAACTTGGCGGAAAAAGCTCACGGTAGAAAGGAATACCGACACCAATAACTCAGAAGGAGCAGCCCATAACTCAGGTGCTGCTAAGAACTCGAAAGGAGCTTCCCAAAACTCACATGTTGCTAGCAACTCAGAAGGAGCTGCCCAAAAATCAGATTCCGCCAAAAACTTTGAAGGAGCTGATCACAACTCGGATGGTGATCATTTCCTGGAAGATGCCGCTCAGGACTCGGTGGATTATGGGGAGTACTTGGGTGGTGATGAAGACTACTCAGAGGGTGATGACAAATACTCGGACAATGACATGGCCGAGGATAAGGATGACAACATTAACTCAAAGGGTGGTATTAACTCAGAAAGCAATCCCCATATGGATATCAACATGGCCTTTGCATTACCCGCTGAATTCCGTGCACCCAAGCCAGAGGTTGCTGAACTTGTTCTTGGTCCGGGTAGAGCCATGTTTGAAAAGCCAGAGAAGCCGGATCAACATTTGAAGCCACTGTTTATCAAGGGGCACATTGATGGAAAGCCTATTGGACGCATGCTTGTGGATGGTGGTGAAGGTGTCAATATCATGCCCTATTCGGTGTTTACCAAACTCAACCGAAAGGAAAGTGAGCTAATGAAGACCAACATGGGACTTAGTGGATTCTCGGGGGAGCTATCTGAAGCCAAGGGCATTATTTCTATGGAGCTCACGGTTGGGAGTAAGACCTTGCCGACTGCTTTCTTTGTGGTGGATGTCAAAGGCCGATACAATGTTCTGTTGGGGCGTGACTGGATACATGCGAATTGTTGTGTTCCTTCTACCCTACATCAGTGTTTAATTCAATGGGTGGATGACAATGTGGAGGTGATTGAAGCAGACAACTCGGCTTGTATAGCTATGACCGAAGTAACGGTTGATTGGCAACTCGGTAACATGCAATGTTTGACCGGTAGAGATCTATCAGACTATGATTAAATTAGTATAGGTAAAAATGGTTTTGTACCTATCAATGTACAGCCGGCTGATGTAGCTCGTCTTAACAATCTGTCTATTTAGATGATGAATAAAAACAGTAGTATTAAATGGCTCCAACAACGTACTGAGGAGTATCGTTCCGGAAAGAACGATATGCATGAAACCATTGAAGAATTTGAAGACATGGAAAAGCTTGGGCATGGATTCTCATCGGCTGATCCACTTGAGGAGATAGATATTGGTGATGGAAGTATTCCAAGGCCTACTTTTGTCAATGCTAATTTGAAGGCCGATGAGAAGAGCAAGGTAACCGATTTACTTAAAGAATTTGTTGATTGCTTTGCTTGGAATTATACTGAGATGCCTGGTTTGAGTAGAGATTTAGTTGAGCATAGATTACCTATTAAATCTGGTTTTAGGCCGCATAAACAACCTCGCAGAAATTTCAATCCTATTATGTATGATCGTATCAAAGAGGAAATTGATCGGTTGCTAAAAGTTGGGTTTATTCGGCCATGTAGATATGCTGAGTGGGTTTCTAATATTGTTCCTGTTGAAAAGAAAAAACACCGGTGCAATTAGAGTATGTATTGATTTTAGAGACTTGAATAAAGCTACCCCGAAAGATGAATATTCGATGCCTATAGCCGACACACTTATCAATGATGCTTCAGGACATAGAGTAATCAATTTTTTAGATGGTAATGCTGGTTATAACCAAATATTCATGGCCGAAAAGGATATGTCTAAGACTGCTTTTCGGTGTCCTGATTTTGTTGGTTTGTTTGAATGGGTAGTCATGACTTTTGGCTTGAAGAATGCCGGTGCTACATATCAACGTGCTATGAATCTTATATTCCATGATTTTCTTGGCATCATAGTAGAGGTATACATTGATGATATAGTTGTTAAATCGGATGGTTTTGAGTCTCATTTGGCCGATTTGCGATTAGGTTTTGAAAGAATGCGTAACTACGGGTTAAAGATGAATCCCCTTATGTGTGCTTTTGGTGTGTCGGCTGGAAAGTTCTTAGGCTTTATAATTCATGAGCATGGTATAGAGATTCATCCTAAGAAGGTAGAAGCAATTAGAAATCTAGAGCAGCCGACATGCAAAAGGGATGTGCAAAAATTTTTAGGGAAGATTAATTACTTGAGACGATTCATAACTAACCTTTCAGGGAAAATTGAACCGTTTTCTCCGATACTCCGGCTAAAAAATGAAGCCGAGTTCACTTGGGGGGCAGGGCAACAGAAGGCCTTCGATAACATAAAGAAATACTTCTTGAATCCTCCAATGTTGCGTGCACCCTAATCTGGTACATCGTTCAGGTTGTATATTGCTGCACAAGATAAAGTGATCGGTACGGTGTTGACGCAAGAAGATGGTGGGAAGGAGCACGTTATTGCATATCTAAGTCGCCGCTTGATAGACGCCGAAACTCGATATGTGTTAATTGAGAAATTATTTTTGTCTTTGTATTATGCATGTACCAAGTTTCGACTTTACTTGTTGTCTAGTACTTGTGTAGTAACTTGCCAAGCCGATGTAGTTAAATACATGTTACAAAAACCAATCCTTAGTGGTAGGATTGGAAAATGGGCTTATGCGTTAATTGAATATGACTTGACATATGAATCGTTGCGTTCTATGAAAGGCCAAGTTATTGCCGATTTCATAGTTGATCATAGTGTTAAAGATGAAGAAGACATTGATTATGTTAGCATATGCCCATGGAAACTTTATTTTGATGGATCGGTTTGTAGGGAAGGTCAAGGTGTTGGTACCGTTTTGATTTCTCCTAATAATGTGATATATGAAACATCGGTTCGTTTAGAGTATAATTGTACTAATAATCAAGCCGAATATGAAGCTTTGCTATTCAGTTTACAATATTTAGCTGATATGGGTGTCAAAGATATAGATGCTTTTGGTGATTCGCTTCTGGTAGTGCAACAAGTTGAAGGCGAATTCCAGTGTTTTGATGGATTGCTAAATAGTTACTTAGACCGATGTTTAGATATAATCAAATCCCTGGATACTTTCACTATTAGTCATATACCTAGGGAGGAAAATTCTAGAGCAAACTATCTAGCACAGCAAGCATCCGGTTACAATGTCAATAGGGGAAAGTTTCTTATATTAGGAAAACCGATGCTTGTCGCTGCAAGGGATGAGGCCGAGTTAAAATTAATTCGGGACACGCACCAAGTAACGAATGGTAATTCGGAAGATGCTCCAAGTTGCACCGAGTTATACTGAGTTGCTGCTAATTCGGAAACAAAGGTGGACCATGTCACACCCAGCTCGGAAGATTTAGTGCGAGGGGCACGCATGCCCGAGGTAAAACAAGCTGCCGACTTACCTAGTAATTCAGAAACTGTGGCCCTAGATTGGAGGGTTCCTCTTATCAATCATTTAAAGGATCCGAGTAAAACTAGAGACATGAAGGTTCGGCGGCAAGCTTTAAAATATACTATGCATAATGATGAGTTACATCGCCGAACTATAGATGGGTTACTTTTAAAATGCTTGGATACTGATCAATCTAGGTTAGCCATGGGTGAAGTGCATGAAGGAATATGTGGGACGCATCAGTCGGCTCATAAGATGTGTTGGTTAATAAAAAGAGCTGGTTTCTATTGGCCGACTTTGTTAGAGGATTTCTTTAGATACTACAAAGGCTGTGAGGCTTGTCAAAAGTTTGGCAATATACAATTGGCACCTGCAGCTATGTTGAATCCCATAATCAAACCATGGCCATTTAGAGGGTGGGGCTTAGATTTTATTGGTGAGATACATCCTTCGTCTTCTAAAGGTCATCGCTTCGTCCTAGTAGCCACATATTATTTTACCAAGTGGACAGAAGCAGTTACCTTAAGAAATATGACTCATACGGAGCTAATTAGTTTTGTTTTGGAGCATATTATTCATAGATTCGGCATTCCTCAAACTTTGACAACTGATCAAGGTTCTTCTTTTATGTCTTATCAATTTCGTGAGTTTGCCGAATCTTTTGGAATTAAATTGTTAAACTCATCACCTTATTATGCTCAAGCTAATGGACAAGCCGAATCCAGTAATAAAACTTTGATTCGGCTCATAAAGAAGAAAATTGAAGAGAAACCGAGAAGGTGGCATGAAGTCCTTTCGGAAGCATTATGGGATCATAGAATATCTAAGCATGGAGCTACTCAAGTTGCAACCTCTTAGGGTAGCCAGGAAAAATAACTTGTCGGCTTTAGATTACACTGATTTAATGATGGACCGAATAGATGAGGTTCCAGAAAAAAGGTTAAAAGCGTTGCAAGAGATTGAGAAAGAAAAGTTGAGAGTAGCTAAGGCTTACAATAAAAAGGTCAAGGAGAAATCATTTCAAATAGGAGATTTAGTGTGGAAAATGATTTTTTTCCCGTTGGAATTAGGGACAGAAAATTCGGCAAGTGGTCGCCGAGTTGGGAAGGTCCATATGAAGTTGTGGGGATTGTTCCTGGGAATTCATATTTTTTACAAACTTTATAGGGAAGTAAGTTGTCCAAAGCTCTCAATGGGAGATACTTGAAGAAATATTATCCTAGCGTGTGGCAGGAAGCTTGAATACGTATGGCCGATATACGATTATCTCCCTTAGAAAACACATGGCCGATGAAGTATTGACATCGTCCTTAGCACAATCATGGGCAAGTTATTTTTCGGCACACAAGTTTTTGCCGGAAAACAGGGGGGCATGTGTTCATGCCGGTTTTTGGCACGTCAATAAACCTATATAAGATGACTTCAAATGGAGAGGTGCTCTACATGAAAAAGTTGGCTGTTGTTGATATTAACATTTTTGTAGTTCGAGCCATCGCCATCCGATTCCATATTAAAGGCCGAAACTATGTTTGAAGCAATAAGATCAAAGGAACTGAAGCACTATTCTGCCAAGAAAGCCTTCAAGACATCCTTAAATGAAAAAATAGTCTACATGAGGCGGCTTCGTCTCGTCGAACCGGTCGATTTTGATATTTGAAACGTCCAAATCCGAGTTCGTATGAAGAAGTTACGGCCAAAACAGTGCAGCGCTGAAAACTTAGGTCGGACCATCCGAGATGGAAACCGGACCGCCCGGGCTAAGGTCGGACCGTCCGACCTCGAAGTCGGACCGTCCGACTTGACGACCCCGTTTACATAAAGATTTTGGCCCACGTAGGACCGTCCGGACCTCAAGTCGGACCGTCCGGGCTAAGGTCGAAGTCGGACCGTCTGACTTGAGGACCCCAGTTACAGAAGGAATTTGACCCTTAGCTCGGACCGTCCGACCTGGAAGCCAGACCGTCCTACCCTGCGGTCCAGACCGTCCGGGATAAAGTCCGGACGTCCGACCCCCCGATCCGGGTCCGATTTTGACCGTGATTTTGGCAGTATTGACGCGGATTTGAGTCCTTTTCTTGTAGGGAAAGTCCAACCCCCTCATAAATAGATGAGTTGACGGCCGATTAGAACACACAATCGACATATACCCAAAAACACATCTACTTTTCAAGTTCTTCTACTTTTTGTCTAGTTCTAGGTCATCTTTGGTCTTTTGCTCGTAAAACACCCGTTTCTTCTCCGAGATTGAAGATCTCTTTGTTGATTTGCTTGTAAATCATCCGTTCTTCGTAACGTAAAACGAAGTGGCGACTCCCTTAATCTAAACAATTGTGCGGTGCAAGTCTTGTGTTGCATTGGACAAATTCTTCGTCAACATTTTGCTTGCTTTTATCTTAATATTGCTTATACCGAAAACCCCTAAAAAGTTATCTTTCAGTGCTTGCAGTTATTCCTTGTCAAAAACTTATCAATACCTTTCGCTCCTCATTGGGTTCGACACTCTTACTTATCGAAAACGCTGCAATAGATCCCTTACGGTTGGGATTCATCAGACATCTCCGCTCCCGGAGAACTTGTAAGAATAGATGACTTAATAACTACGGTAGGTAACTCATGCATATCCACAAATACCCTTAATATGAATGAATGCGATGCACCAGAATAAAAAAGAACAAGGTGAATTGGGTCGTTACATTTTGTCTGCTGATGTTTGTTAATTGCAGGTTTATACCCATATTTACAGTGCCCAAAAAATTCCAAGAAAAATATATAAAAACCCAGCGTAACGGAAGCCTCCAGAAGCCCAAAGGAGAGCCGGAGGGGCCACCCCTCTCCCAGGTGACCTCTTGGCGTGGCCAGGGGTGGGGCCACGCCCACTGGCCGCCTGGGAGGAGGACACCTCCTCTGGTGCCCCCTCCGGCCTATATTTACTCCTCGGTACAGAAACCCTGAAAAAAGACCCCGCATCGCGATTTTCACCTCTGTTTCATCGTCGTCGCGATCCCGAGGTCGGGATCGCCAGAAGACCTCGTCACAGCACCCTGCCGGAGGGAGGATTGATCTCTGGGAGCTTCTCCACCACCATGAGCGCTTCCCGGATGTGCCGTGAGTAGTCCCCCTTGGACCATGGGTTCATGACCAGTAGCTATGTGATGTCTTCTATCAAATCTTTTCCTTCAATTCTTAAACCTTGTGAGCTGCCCTACATGATCAAGGCACTTATGTAATCTTTCTACTGTTGCTATGCAGTGTTTGCTGGGATCCGATGGATTATGAGATTATGTTCAGAACGTGATGAGTTATATATTTGGTTCTCCTTTTATATTTTGTTCTTGAGAAATTCTTGCATGTTCTCCGTTGCTTTTTATTGCTTTGGCTAAGTAGTAGATAGTAACTCCAAGAGGGAGCGTTATGCTTGATTGTGGGTACATGCCCCACGATGTCTAGCTTGAGTGACAGAAACATGAGACTAGGGGATGTGATGTTGCCACCAGGGAGAAAACAACGGTGCTTGTAACCGCGGTTGCAAGGATTGTTTACCTGACGCGAATTTTGTTAATGCAATTGTCTGTTGCTTTGGGTTTACACTTTGGGTGGGGATCACAACTTAATACCAGCGAGATGTTCTGGATAGATATCTCAAGGTGGATGATTAGTAAGTAGATGCTGATGAATAAACGGTCTACTTGTCTTGGCGTACTTCCCGTACTTTTGAGCCTCTAACTTTCTTGTGTCATAGTTAGCATTGCGGTGCGTTTATAATTCTTTAATTGCCCAACCATAATTTTTTCACACAGCTTAGCTGATTTATCGTCTTTTGGGAGAGAGACATCACTAGTGATCATCATGGGACCCCGGTCTATATTTCCACCATTGTTTACACCTCAAGTCTTTACTGCTTCATTTCCTTTCAGTTGCAATCACCATCACTATTTCCATCATGCGTTTGATACTTTGTAAACGACAAGGTCGGAGAGATTGACAACCTCTCTGTACTCGTTTGGAGCAAAGTTACTTGTGTCATGTGCAGGTCCAGGTTAAGGGAGAAATATCATTCAGACGGTGTGTTGCTCGCTTCACCACCTTTCTGCATATCTTGGAGTCCTACTGGTCGATTAAACCTTGGTATCTTCATCGAGGGAAATTGGATACTATCTACATCTCAACCTTCCACTTGCAGTAACCAACGAGGGGCGAGAAGAAGATAATCGCTCGCGCCATCAAGAAAATTTCTAGCACCGTTGCCGGGGATCGAAGTTCTAAAGAAGTTTGGTCCCGTCAACTCGCCATCAAAGAATCTCTGGCGCCATTGCCGGGGACTCCAATCTTCAAGATATTGGAGTTGCACACTATCTTTTACCTTTGCTTTTTAGTCTTGTTAGTTTACTTTTTAGTTTTTGCTTTAGAGTCTTGTATCAAAACCCCGAAAAATAGTATGTCTAGTTCCTTACTTGCCATCAATGGCTAACTTATTTGAAACGAGATCTTATTGGCAGGGAGGATTCACTGAGGATCAAAAAAATATTACAAGGAATACCACTTGTCTCAAAAAGGGATACACTTATGGACACTAATACATCAGTTGTATTAGTATGTGTAACAGCCCAGAATTCACAAAAATTAAAAAATTTATTTTCTGCGTGAATTGTTTGATTGTCTGAATTGTTTGCGGTGTTTGCATCCCCGATTTATCAATCGGCGATTATTTCCCCTCTCTTATCTCGTACCGGACGGAGACTGACCCTTGCCACCTTGACACTCGACCTTTGCGACATCGGGTTTCACCCGATCACCGTCGCGAAAACCGCCTGAGACCCGCCACAGCCAACGGAATGAAAACCCCGTTTAATAATTAAAAAGGATATTTTTATAGCGCACCGGAAAGTGTTCTTGGAACGGTTCCAACGCGTGGTGAACGCCGCCGGCTCGACGCGCTGATCGCACAGTTCAAAGTTTTACCCGAATCGGAGGTACTACGGACCCCCGGCGGTCAGAAACGTAAACACCGGACGCGCGAGAGAGAAACCGGGGATGTTTTTACAAACCGCCAGTCACCCGTGCTATAAATAGACCACCCCACCACCTGGGGTTTCCCTAAGCATCTAGCCAGCCTCCCAGATCTGAAAATTAGTCAATTTTCGCACAACCCTAGCCCAGATCCGCGAAACCCTAGATCCTAGCGCGCCCGGGCCGTCGGATCGCGAGATCGACGCTCCTGGGGCTGCCACGTCGCCTCCAGCCCCTCCACCTTCCTCCTCCAGCCGCCGGGCCCCGCAGGGCCGCGCCCGGGCCCGATCTAGTCCGTGCTTCGCCGCTTCCCGTGGAGCAGCCTCGCCGGCGAGCCACCTCGGCCGCAGTCGCGCCTCTCCTCCCGCGCCTTCCTCCCCTCCTCTTCCTTCCGCGCCCCCTCTCCCATCTCACAGCCGCCGCCTCAACTCCTTGCAGGGCCGCGGGCGAGCTCGCACGAGCCATGGAGCCGCCGCCGTCCAGCCCAAGGCCGGCGAGCCCACGGCCGACGACGCGCCGGATCCGGCGGGATCCACGCCGCCACGCCCTTCTCCTCCGCCTGCGCCCCCTCCTAGCCTCCTCCGCCGCGTCCCGGCTCGCCGGAGGCCGCAGCCCCGACGGAGGTGCCTAAAGCAACCGGCCGGCCTGGCCTCCTCCTCCACAGCCACGTGGGCCGGCCTGCCAGCGCCCCCTTCCGTCCCAGCCTCTCCAGCGGCCACCGTACCCTCGTGGGCCTTACCCCACTGGTGAGAGCCGGCCCGATCCCCCTTTTTTTTCTGTTCTCTGTTTTTCCTTTTTATCTAATTTTTGACTAAGTCCTGGAAATATTGCTGCTGTTACGTTTTTGCGGCGATATTTGCAATCAAACCGTAGCTCAGATCGTGTAGCGCCCAAAAGATGAATTGCTCAGTTTTGCGTGCTCTAGCGTTCGTATGTAGAAAGTTTTTCCGTTTGAGGCCGTCTAGATAATTTAATTCTGCGTTGAAGTGGGCACCAGATCGTTAAGTTGCTAATCTGCTGTTAACTACTGTCGTTGTTATTTTGTTCAAACTTTGGGTGATGCTTGTGTCAAATCCATGAGGCCTATTGCATTGATTCTTTTTCCTATGTGTTAAGAATCATGTGTACTTCATTTCCATGCTTTAACTTTTCATGTTTGGGTGCTTTAGCTATATTAAGTCTTGCTCCAATGTGGTGCCCTGATGTTAATGTGCTGCTGTGCTGAAAACTGTTAATTTGTTGCAACTTCGGGTGACGGTTGCGTCGTAACCGTTTATCGGAATTGAGTGATTCCAATTTCATATTGTTAAGCATAATGTCTACTTCCATTATATGTATTTCATTGTCATGATATGTTTTCTGGTCATATATATTTTTATCTCCAAAGTTGTTATCCCGCTGTTTTTGACAGCCACCTCTGTTTTTCTCTAAGTCTGTAACGTTTCGATGCCATGTTGCGTGCTTAATATCTTTTGATCTATGATGCCTATTTGCATGATTCTTTTTGCCATGCCTTCCCTGTCATGTCTACTTTAGTTCCATATCATTTTTGAGCATGTTTGCATTGATTATCCTGTTTACGCAATGCTCTAAAGTGTGCATTGTGATGTTGGCAGATTGTGCCCGTAACTTGTTTTCTTGTATCTTTTTAACCGTAACTCCGTTTGGGGTGTTCTTTATATGTAACTTGATTAGTTTTTCGTGTACTTTGTGTTTATGCTATTGTTTGCTGTTGTTAACCAACCTAAAATTTGGTTTAGGACAGAACAGTACCAAATCTTTTTAATTGTCGTTGGGTACTTAGTGTTATGTCATGTGTAGGTTGTGCCTCACTTAAATTGACTAGCATAGATAGTTTCCTTTATGCTTCACCTCTTGACATGATTGTGTGACATGCTATTCTTGAGTGATATGCCATGTTAACAACCTTTTGCTCACCTGTAGCTAAACAACTTGAACCAATATAAACGTGCGGTATCGTCGTGTGTGACGAATACCTCACTTAACCTGCTAGTAACCGCTCTCGACGTTAGGTCCGTATCGCGTTGCCGTGCCTTGTGTTGTCTCTTTGATCTTGTATTGGTCCGTAGTAATAGTGGTGCACCGTTGATTGCTTTTCAGTGTTTCCTTCTTGTGTGCTCCCGCGGATACTCTCGGAGACAATGCGAGCTTGCGATCAACTACACCTTCGGAACCGACTTATCAACAGGCAAGGACTATACATTACTTATGATACATTCTATTTCAACCAGAGGTTTGCATGCTAGTCTAGGTTAGGTTCGATGTTTGATCCTACCACATGTTTACAGCCTCTTTCAAACCGATACAGCCATGTCCCCTCCCAGCAAACCATGTACTGCTATGTTACTATTGCTCGTTGCTCAGCCCCTGCTTAGTATGCATTCTTAGGATGCTACGATGTTACCATGTTACTCCTTGGTTGGGCTATCACATTATTATGTTGTTGTGGATGATATGATTATTATAAATGTTGACTATACTCGACGAAGGATGGAAGGTCTAGGCTTTCCCGCCCCGACGCTTTGTTCCATTCGAGTCACCTAGGACCCGAGTTCCGGGTATTGGGTTTAAGACTGAGCGTGCCTAACCGCGTGTGGGATACTATGGGGTCCCCTCTTCTTACCTACCTAGCTTCAAAAATTTCTAGAGGTGACCCAAGCTGATTTACCATTTGAAACCGTGTGCGTAACTGGCCTACAACCAGTGGATTTAAAAACAACTCGGGCCAGCAGAGACAGAGTTCCTTTGTTGGTCCACACTGGTGAGCTAGTGAAGTCCCCTGTTATATAGGTGAGGCTAACCCCGACCTTGGCCATAGGGAAGAGTCCGATCCGAGAGCGTGGCCGGATTTTAGGTTGGGTGTCGACTCCCCGGGGGCCACCCGGATTTGTTCGTTGTTAGTTAGAGGGACCCGTCGTTTCGGATCTCTCGGAACTAAATCATAAAATGGTTGCCTGTGATGGGTAGCAACTGAGAGAGATGGACGTGTGTGCGGAGCCTTGTAATGGGCAGTTGGTACACCCCTGCAGGGTTAAATATTTTTGAGAAGCCGTGTCCACGGTTATGGACGATTTGAGACCTACTCCTTGTTCATAGACAACAACAACTGAGATAATCTTAATATAATTTGATCAACGTGTGTGTGCCTTGACTGCTTTTTCTTCTTCGGGATGCGAAGAGGAGGACAAGGATAGGATAGGTGTTATGATTGCGTAAGTAGTTGATAGCAAGACTTGTTGGAGGCGATTCCTCAGCGAATGCTTGGCTCCTTATCTTACTCTCTAGACCGTTAGCCACTTCATAAATGCTAGTGCGGAAGCAACCTCACCACTTACCATATCCTTACCGTAAACTACTAGTTGTCCTAGAATGACGAGTGATGAAGTCCTTGCTGGGTCAGTTGACCACTACAGTTGGATGTTGAGTACTTCTGTACTCATGATACTACCCCCCAAACTCTTTTCAGGGTTCTTGACCGACAACAGGTATGGTGATCGACGTTTCACGTGGAGACTCGACGACGACTAGTTAGGCGGATCCTGGCGGAGGGCCTGGACCCGTGTGGTTATGGGGATCGATGTTTTTCTCTTTGCCAGTAGGCATTTTCTTGTAGTCTGTACCCAGACATGTATCTTCCGCTGATGTATTGTATTAAGGCAGTTGTATGCCGATTGTATGAGATGTTGTATCCTTGTATCTGTAATGTTGTGATATCATGTTGGAAATCCGGGGCATATGGCTTCGTCATATGTCGCGGTGGGACCGATATGTGCTTCTTCCCCGGATATGGATGGGAACGTCTAGATCTGGAACAGTACCGCATATCGGGCCTTACAGTATGCAAGAAACTCGTGCTCAATATATAATATATCTTTCTGCAAGGATGAATCTTGTTTCTTTGTGAGGCATAAACACCTTGCTTTCCAATGTGAGTACAATTATGATGAAATCTTAGCTTCTTATGGTAAGGGAAATTATGATTTTTATGATGCAAAACAAATAGAAGTATTTGTTGCTTTTAAGGGTGCCTATGAAATCTCTTCTTTTCTTGAAAATATTGATGATGCCCCTTACAAATCTGAGAGCCTTGCTATACTTTAGTATTTCTTTGTAAATTACAATGAAAATTATTATATTACTGATTATCTTTAGAGAATCTCTCCCCCAAAGGAAGAGACTAATGTTTCGCGGCACTCTATGGAAAAAGAAATTGCTGAAACTAGAAGCTCCTTGGATGAAAAAGAAGAGGAGAGTGATGAACAAAAGGAGGAAGAATGGAGCCATCCATGTCTACCTTCTAATGAGAGTAACTCTTGGACTCTTACTTTATATGATTTCCCTCCATTATATTAGAGGAGGATGAATGCTATATTGATGAGTGTTATGATCCTATGGATTCTTTTGAAATATCCCCTTTTTGATGAAGTTGATGCCTTCTATACTTGTGGCCATGATGCCACTATGGATGATGCTTACGGAGATGAAATTTCTATAGTTCTTCATGTTAAGCATGATTTGTTTGCTATTGCACCACACTTGATTGTCCTATTATCTTTTTGAATTCTCCAAATCATACTCCGTAGAATATCGCTCTTACTAAGGCTCATAGTAATGGGTTGTATTTATCTTATGCTCCTCAGGACTGTATTGAAAATAATACGCATGTCCTTGTAGGTCATGAACAACATGCATTATGTGATAGTTATATTATTTATGTCGTTGATGATGCTACTGAAAATTATTTTGAGAGAGGAAAGTTTGGTTGTAGAAACTTTCATGATACAAAAACACCTCTCTTTATGATGAAAGTTTTGAAGTTCTTCTTCTTTTACCTTCCTATGCTTGTTACTTTGTGCTTTCATGATTCATTTATGTACAAGTTTATGATGGTGATTGCAACTTAAAGGAAAAAAAGCAGTAAAGAGTTGAGGTGTAAACAATGGTGGAAATATGGACCGGGGTCCCATGATGTTCACTAGTGATGTCTCTCTCCCAAAAGACGATAAAACAACTAAGCTGGGTGAACATATTACAGCTGGGAAAATGACATAATTATAAATGCATCACCATGCTAATTATGCTACAAGAAAGTTAGAGGCTCAAAAGTATGGGCAGTACGCCAAAACAAGTAGACCGTTTATCCATCAGCATCTACTCACTAATCATCCACCTTGAGATATCTATCCAGAACATCTCGTTGGCATAAAGTTGCGAGCCCCACTCAAAGTGTAAACCCAAAGGAACAGACAACTTCATTAACAAACTTTGCATAAGGTAAACAATCCTTGCAACTGCGGTTACAAGCACCGTTATTTTCTCCTTGGTGGCAACAACACATCCTCTAGTCTCATGTTTCTGTCACTCAAGCTAGACATCGGGGGGCATGACCCCACAATCAAGCATAACACTCCCTCTTAGAGTTAGTATCTACTACTTGGCCAAAGCAATAAGAACCAACAGAGAACATGCAAGAATTACTCAAGAACAAAATATAAAAGGAGAACCAAATATATAACTCATCACAAACTGAAAATAATGTCATAATCCATCGGATCCCAGCAAACACAACATAGCAACATCATGAAAATTGCATAGGTGCCTTGATCATGTAGAGCATCTCACAAGGGATAAGAATTGAAGCACAATATTGGAGAGAAAACATCACATAGCTACTGGTCATGGACCCATGGTCCAAGGGGGAATACTCACGACACATTCGGGAAGCACTCATGGTGGTGGAGAAGCTCCCGGAGGTCAATCCTCCCTCCGGCAGGGTGTCGGGAAGAGGTCTTATAGTGCTCCCGATCTTGGAAGCGCGGCGACGGCGGAACAGAGGTGAAAATCACGATGTGGGGTCCTCTTTGAGGGTTTTTGGAACGAGGTGTAAATATGGGACAAAGGGGGAGACCAGGGGGTCGCCCCTCCACCCAGGAGCCCTGCTGGCGCGGCCTAGGGTGGGGGCGCGCCCCCTGGCCGCCTGAGAGGGGTGGCCCCCCTCCGTCTCTCCTTCAATCTTTCGGAATCTTCCGTTGCGCTGATTTTTTATATAGTTTTCTTGGAATTTTTTGGGCTCTGTAAATATGGGTAAAAACCTGCAATTCATCAACATCAGCAGACAGAATCTTGCACTGGTGCACTGAGTTAGTAGGTTAGTCCAAATATGTGTAAAAAGGTATGAAAGTGTAGCAAAACACATAGCGAAGTCACTCAAAAGAGCATGGAACAAGAAAAAATTATAGATATGTTTGGGACGTATCACATAGGAAGTGGGTTAGGCTTAAATTTGTTTTGCATTTGCTTCTTGATGCTCTCTTTTGCTTCAATTAATATTCTCTTATGAGAATCTTTTATAATCATCATTCCTAGCTCAAAGGCACAAAATAAAGCTCTTATTGGGAGGCAACCCAAAATGTTTTTGCTTTCAGTTTTAGTGGTCTTGAAGCTTTTACTATTCACCTGGATGTCCGTCTCCTGCATAACGATTAGCCAAGACATAATCGATAATACCAGTTGGTATTTTATAAGGCACAATTTCAGTAGGGGTGGGACTGACCACCACAGTAGTGGGGCGTTTCCCCAAAAGCAACGAACCAAGAGTAGAGGTGTCCATAAGGACAAAAAGTAGCAACAAAAAAATAAAAACTTCCTTACCAGCTTCACTTAATAATAGCGCTACGCTCCCCGGAAATGGCGCCTGAAAACAGTACTTGATGACCCTCAACTGTAGGGGATCGATTGTAGCGTTTTCAATAAGTAAGAGTGTCGAATCCAACGAGGAGCAAAAGGTATTGATAAGTGACTTTGGTAAAGGAATAACTAAAAGCACTGAAAGATAACTTTTTAGGGGTTTTTCGGTATAAGCAACGAGAAGGTAAAAACAAGTAAAGTAAAAGGTACTGAGGAGCAACAAGTGGCCCGATCCTGTTGAGCAAAGGATAAGCCTAGCAACTGAACTTATAAAGGCTAAAGCGTTCTTGAGGACACACGGGAGAGGTAGTCACGTGCTTTCGCCATATTCCGTATCAGTACTATGTTTCTTGTTGATAAGTGTTGAGTGGGTGGATCTATGATAGAACACCTTCTAGACTAAGATAAGTGCACTCTTATGATTAAACATCTTGCAAGCATCCACAAGTACAAGATATAAATTAAGGCAAAAGCCTAACCACGACAATAAGATCAAGGACCCATTATTCCCTTGTGCAAAAATGTACAAACTAGGGTTCAGGTTTTTGTCACTCCGGCAACCCACCGTAAGCATTCTTTATACACAATGCATTCCCCTAGGTCCTTAACAAGGCGAAGTGTTGAGTGTTCGACTCACACAACGCCACTAGGAAAATAACAACACAACTTAAATATCAAACAACACATATTACTTCAACATCATATGACTACTAACAACTAGACTTCTCCCATGTCCTCAAGAACTAAAGTAACTACTCACAAGACATAAAAGAGATCTTGATCATTGGTGATAAATAGATGATAAACAATCTGGACATAACAATATTTCTCCAACAAAACTCAATAATATTCACCACAAAGGATTAATCAACACCGGTAGAGTAAGAGGATGGATAGTACGGATTACAACAGAAGTTGCAATTGTGGGATGAGATAGGATGGTGGTGGAGATTTTGCTGATGTTGGGGATGACGTTGATGATGATCTCGATGATGCCCGTGACGATGGCGATGATCTGCCCTTCCGGGAGGTGTTCTCCCCGGATGAATCTGTCTGGTGAATATGTCTTTTATTCTCTGTAGGTTTCCGCCACGGAGCAGCGGAGAAACTCATGAAACTTCTTCCTTTTTAGGGTTTTTGGATGTCAATGAATATATAGGACAGAGGGGGGAGCCGGGAGTGGCCCCAGGGGTCCAGGCGGCCTCCCGGCGTGCCCCTTGTATAGGCCGCGCTAGGGGGGCGCCTAGGAACCTGGTGGCTCCCCTCTGGCCCCTTTTCGGTGAATCTTCGTTAATCTTCTGGAAAATATCCCCCGTCGATTTTCAATGCATTTGGAGATATTCTGTTTCAGAAACTCAATGTATACTTTTCTCCGCTGTATTCTGTGTCTGCTGTTTCGGCACCGGAAAGTTTCAAACTATGTAAAACAAGCCAAAACAACATAAGGATATCATCATAACATTAAATATATCAATGAATCAGGGTGAATTACGATATAAAATAGTGATGCATTTTGGACGTATCAACATGCCACAACACCAATTCCACAATTGTCTCTATCACACCCCCGTCGGGGCCCTCCGTTGTAAACATCTTCGCGTCGCTAATGTTAGAGAGACAGACACCCCCTGAGACACTTATATGGTACAAGCCATATGTCAAGCGTGGAACCAGTCTCGCGTAAACGCGTAAGTTCGGTCGGGGCCGCTTCATTAGGAGATTACCGCAATGCTAAATGAGTACACATGGGAGGGTAACAAATGGAGAATTGATGCCCACATCCTAGATGTGCTCTACCCGTATAATACATCTACGCATAGCTAGCTCATGATACCAATGTCGGGGGAATGGGGCAAAATACAATTAAAATTTCCTACCTACGAAACCCGAACCCAAGATCTATGCTATGGTGATGTAATGTAACGGAGGGAATCAGTGTTCGTACCTTTGAAGACCGAAAGAGGGAAACGTTCTACGAATGAGGTTGGCTTAGACTCTGATCCTACGACGTCCCTATCGTATAGAAGACAACCGGCGATGGAGACTCCTGGCGACCTTCGGTGTTGAAGTAGCACCACGGGTGTAGTGCCTCGAGGAGATTACACATGTACGGTGCAACCGATCTTCCCTCCGGGCCCCGAACCAGGCGAGCAACGGAAAGAAGACGGATTCAGATCCCGACTCCCGCCGAGCGACGACTGATACCTACTAACTTAGTGCACCCAAGTGCTGGTGTCAGAACCCTCTGTTAGGTAATGTGCTAGGGTTAGCCAGTACTCTTGCATCATGTTAAAAAATTTCAAAAGAAATCTTTGAAATCAAAATTCAAGAGCAAAATGGGAGAAGGAACCCCCCCAGATGAATTAATTCAAAAGGCCAGATAAAAATCTTCTCCAAAAATTCATGTTAGATTTTTGAAAAGTCTTATAAATGAGTATGATCACATATCAAGTGATGTGGGACCCATCCCATGCTCATAGATTTTTCAAATATTCAAACAGTGCCTTGGAATTAATCAAATAACCCTATTTGAGTTAAGATTCAAATTATTTGAATTTTAAAAATGCTGAAACTTTATAAGTGGCTAGTCTATATTATTATGAGGCCATACAAAAATTTTCAGCATTTAATAAAATGGTTTGCTATTTATTTTAGCTAGCCAAAACAAATGACAGAAAAGAAAAAAACAGAAAAGAAACAGGAAGAACTTACCTGGCGCCTAGGCGAGGCCCACCTACCTTGGCCCAGCTAGGCCCAGCCGCCACCCGGGTTGTCGTCTTCCTCAGGCAGCCAGGCAGCTGCGTGCCCGGCATGCCACGGCCGCCACGCCACCTGCTTGCCTGGCGCCCCCCAGCTTCCCGAGCCCTCTAGACACGTCCTGGAGACGCCCAGGTCCACTCCCCTCCCTCCAGAACCACCTCCCCCTCCTCTCTCGCCCGTTCCGCCGACGTCCGTGAAGCTCGCCGGAGCACCGTCAAGCCCCCGCGTAGCCATCGACGCCGAGAAGCCCCCGGATCCTGTCCATCGTCTTCACCGCAGTTGTCTTCGTCTTTGAGCGGAATATGGGGAGCTGAAGCCCCCTGGAGCTGCCGAATCGCGTCGTCGTCTTCATCTACGGCCGCCGCGCAACATCGTCGATTACATCGCCGTCGAGCCACCCCAGCCCTCGCCACCACCTCCGTTGAGTTCCTGATGAGCTCACGGTCAAAACCCCTAACCTCTCCCCCTCGATTTCTTCCTCTTTCACCGATTGCCATGGTCGCCGGAGTACCGAGCCGCCACGGTCGTCGTCGGCGAGCATCTGCTAGGCAATCATCCTCGCCGTCTTGTCCATCACCTCCGCCGTGAACTGCTGCTTCGAACGCGCCCAGCGGTGGCTCAAATGGTGCTCTTCAGCGAGATCCACCCCGATCCCGTGCCACGGCCGCCGCGGAAGGTCATCGCCGGCGTCGCTCCGGTGGCCTCCTTGGTCACCTGGACCCTCCCCGAGACGCGCGGCTCCACGAGCTTGCGTTTGGTGCCTCCAGCGCTTCAAACGGACCACGACAGCCTCCTCCCGTGCAGCGCCGCCGTGGGTTGGCCGCCGGCGTTTAGCCGTCGATGGGTTAGCCACTAATCCCCCTCCTAACCCCACCCTGGGCCACTGACCAGTGGGCCCAGTGGCTTAATTAAGCCACTGGATTAAATTAACCAGCCGGGTTAATTAGCCAGTGAGACTGACACCCCTGGCCCACCTGTCAGCCCACCGGTGACGCCAGCAGTGCATCATGCTGATGCAATAAATGGAATAAAGGAATTTCCAAATAAAAAAAAAGAAAATAAAAATAATTCAGAAAAATCCAGAAAATACCCCAAACTTTGGAAATTCATAGATAATTCATTTTAACTCCAAACTGGACAAATAATATATGAAAAATGATCAGGAGAAAATAAGCTATCCAAAAATACAACTTTCAACTATGTTTGAGTTGATTTTAAAATGGGACCAGTAGCATATGTCATTTGATTTATTTGAAATTAATTCAAATTTAATTCAAATGTTTTTGCAACTTGGACCATGGAATTATGCTACATTTCAACCACACTTCAGAGGCATATCATACACATTTGAAAATGATTCAAATTGGTCAAACAATGTCACATGTAACTTGACTAAGTTTGAATTCAAATTGGAGTTTGAATTTGTATTTCAAATGCAATATACTCCTTTTAAATGGAATGCTCAACACATCAGTACCTTGAACATCACCATTGCAATCTTATTCATGTGATTGTGCATTGTACATTATGTTGATCCTATGATTGTCATGTTGCTGATAGAAGTGGAGCCGGAATCCGAGATCACCCCCTTCGTTGAAGACCCCGTGACTGAACCTCGTCAGCAAGGCAAGCAAACCCCCATTGATCATGTCGATAAAATCCCACTTCCTCTCATGTCTCGCTTATGCATTGTTTAGGATGATCACCATGATAACGTTTCTACCGCATAGTTGAACCCATATCCTTTGCATGACCTATCATCTTGTCACAGTAGTAAGCAAACCACAATCCTAGCAGATGTAGGAGTTGGTTGATATCTTGTGGCCCCTGCAACTGTTACTGCTTATTGCATACTTAGTGGTACAACGAGGTTGTTTTTGATGTGAGTCGGGATGATGATAAACATGGTGTTGATGAAAGTGAAACGTGTTGGTGAATCTACCCTAATACAAGGTGAACGATGAGAGGCTGTGTAGGAGTACACAGTGGGTTGTCTCGTTGAACACCGCCTTAAGTCCGAGTTCTTGTGTGGTGATCCAAGAAGAAGAGTACAACCACACATTGGGCTCACTGATCCCTCTCATCCTAGTACCTCATCCCGTTCGAACCCCAAGAGTCGCAGTAGTTCGGAGTTCTGGTAGGGCTGTGGCACGGTCTACGAAGTGGATGAACGGATTTTCAAGACCGGCTTGGGACCCTGCACACATCGTTTGAGGCTGTACTGGAACCTCGGCCGGACATCCATACGGATCCCCCTCAGATAGGCGACTCTCTGGACTAGAACGGAGCTGTGGGCGAAGTGTTGTGGTGGCATCCTCGCTGTCATCTTTTGAACGGTGACATGCAAAAGGCGGTAACTGATGACACATGTGTGTAGCGGTACACCCCTGTAGGGTTAACAAAACTATTCGAATAGCCGCGTCCGCGGTTAAGGACTGCTTGGAAAGCTTAGCTTGATTATTAGACAACTTGAACTGGATACTTCTAAAATACACCAAGATAAGTGTGAGTGCTATGGTGTTCTTCTCGTGGGGAAGTCGAGGAAGTAACCATAGTGGTGTAATTGGTTGAAGAGATGTAGTGGACTCGTGTACGCTTCTTACCTCAAGTCTGGTACTCGTAGTTCAGGACTAGCCAAGTCAAAGCTGGCACTTCTGCAAGTGAAAACCCACCTCCCTTTACCTTGATACATGTGCATGAGTAGTATAGCTCCTATGTAAGTCTTGCTGAGTACGATTTTGTACTCACGTTTGCTTAATCTATGTTTTAGATGAACCCACCGACCCCGATGGTGACTTCTACCTGAAGCTCGAAGAATGAAGACTCAAACCAAGACCAAGCTAGTGTAGTCCCAGTCAGAAGACTGGTTCCCTCGTGGAGGGCTTGGTTTTAGATAAGGCTTCTCTAAGCCATTTGTTAAACTTGTCTGTACTCAGACCTACTTTGCTTCCGCTTGTCTGTTGTAATGTTGGATCACATGCTTGTGATCTCTGTGTGCACTCTGTAAGAGTTATTAATAAAGATGTATACTTTGTAGAGAATTGCAATGATACCTGCTGTTCATACAAGGCATGTGTGTTGCGTGTATGTTTATAACATGCATGTCTTAGTATGGGTTTTCGAGACCTTAGTTGTGATCTGGCTGGCGGTCTTTTATACACCAAGTGGCCCTTAGATGTGCGCAGCTTGGGGCATCGCGATGCGATTGTTCGAGACTCTATCTCGTGCACACTTTGATGTATGATCGAGCCCGCCCTAGACCCCGACTAAGTGATCGGGCTGGAGTAAGTCTATGTAAGGGTTATAATACAATCGATAGTATGGTTGAGGCGACTTGTCTATGAGTATGGGAGTTCACCACCCATATCATTTAGACTTGTGTGCAAACGATGAGGATCCATTTCAGTTGATCATCCGGCCTGGATGGGATGCCCCTCACGTTCGATGCTTTCCGAGAACGTTCTGTGCTTGGCCTTGTCTGCTTAGACAAGTGGGTACGGTTCTCGGCTCTCCATATGATTGTGTTGTAGCGAGGCTTGCATACGCTAAACCCGGGTCCCGACAGCCGGTTCCTGTTTTCTGCTATTTTTTATTTCAGTTTTCCCCCATATAAAAAGTGTTCCAAAAATCCGGGAAAAATCAGATAAAAAATCAGCGTGTCGAAAGACTCCAAAAGCCCGAAGGAGGGCCAGGGGGCCACCACCAGGCACCCAGGCGGCCACCTGGCGCGGCCAGGGGCCTGGCCACGCCAGGGGGGCGCCTGGGCACCCGGTGGCCCCCCTGGCTGCCACCTTCGCCTATTTATTCTCCGTCACGGGGAAACACCGAAGACAGAACCCTATTTCGCAATCTTTCCTCTGTTCCGCCGCCTCTACACTTCCAAGATCGGGAGCACTGTCAGGACCCTTCCCGGCACCCGGCCGGAGGGAGGATCGACCCCCGGGAGCTTCCCCTCCACCATGGACGCTTACCGGATGTGCCGTGAGTAGTCTACCTTGGACCATGGGTCCGTGATCAGTAGCTATGTGATGTTCTCCTCCCCTCTTTTTTCTTCATGGTTTAGACCTCGTGAGCCGCCCTACATGATCGAGGAACTTATGTAATTCTTCTGCTGTTGCTATGCTGAGTTTGATGGGATCTGATGGGTTATGAGATTATGTTCAGATCGTGATAGAGTAATATATTTGGTTTTTATCTCTTATATTTTTGTTCCTAAGTAATTCTTGCATATTCTTCGTTGCTGTTTACTTCTTTGGCCAAGTGGTAGGTAGTAACTCCAAGAGGGAACGTTATGCTCGATTCTGGGTACATACCCCCTGATGACACGCTTGAGTGACAGAAACATGAGTCTAGGGGATGTGCTGTGGAAACAAGGGGGAAAACAACGGTGGTTGTAACCGCGGTTGCAAGGATTGCTTACTTTACGCAAAGTTATTTTTAATGAAGTTGTCTGTCGCTTTGGGTTTACACTTTGGGTGGGGCTCGCAACTTAATACCAGCGAGATGTTCTGGATAGATATATCAAGGTGGATGATTAGTAGTAGATGCATATGCATTTCGGTCTACTTATTTTGGCGTATTGCCCATGCTTATGAGCCTCTTCCTATCTTTTGTAGCATAGTTAGCATTGCGGTGCATTTATAATCCTGTCAATTGCCCATCTGTAATTTGTTTACCTTGCATAGCAGTTTTATCGTCTTTTGGGAGAGAGACATCACTAGTGAACATCACGGGACCCCGGTCCATATTCTCATCACTGTTTACAAGCTCATTTACTTGTCAGTATTTACTTTCAGTCATTATCATTATCATTATCTCTTGTTTTTGATCCTTTGTAAACAACAAGAAAGGAGAGATTGACAACCTCTCTGAACTTCCTTGGGAGAAAAGTTAATTGTATTGTGTGCAGGTCCACATCAGGTGCGCCGCTGACACCTACTTATCATTGCCGGAGTCCTACGGGAGACAAACCCTATCCTCTACATAGGGGAAATTTGCTGCTATCCTACATCTCACCTTCCACTTGGGGTAACCAACGAAGGGCGAGAAGCCATTATCACTTCCACGCCATCAAGCAAATTTCTGGCACCGTTGCCGGGGACTCCGAGTGATAAGATAGGGGAGTTTCCCACTATCTTTTACCTTTACTTTTTAGTCTTGTTAGGTTACCTTTCGAAAATTACAAAAAAAATCTGCCACACTTGCTGCTACTATGGGTTCCACTGAAAACACCAAGTTGTGTGACTTCACCAGTCACAACAACAAAGACTTTATCTGCACTCCTATTGCCGCACCTGCCACTTCAGCTACCTCTTATGAAATTAAACCTGCTTTACTGAACCTTTTTATGAGAGATCAATTCTCTGGTGCTGGAGATGATGTTGCTTTACACTTGAATAATTTTGCTGAATTATGTGATATGCAAAAGTATAAAGAAGTAGAAGGTGATGTTGTTAAGCTCAAGCTTTTTGCTTTCTCTTTGAGGGACGGAGCTAAAATCTGGTTTCAATCTTTGCCTAGGAATAGCATAGATTCTTGGGATAAGTGCAAAGATGCTTTTATTGGGAAGTACTACCCAGCTGCTAAAATTATCCAATTGAGGAGTAACATTATGTATTTTAGGCAATTGGATAATGAACATGTTGCCCAAGCTTGGGAACGCATGAAATTTCTTGTTAAGAAATGCCTTACACACGGTTTGACTACCTGGATGATTATCCAGACTTTTTATGCATGCTTGAACTTTACCTCACGGAACCTGTTAGATTCGGCCGCGCGAGGAACCTTTATGTCAACTACACTCAGTGCTGCCACCAAACTCCTTGATGAGATGATGACCAACTATTCCCAATGGCACACCGAACGCGCTCCAACAGGTAGGAAGGTAAATTCTGTCGAGGAAATTACCTCCCTAAATGATAAAGGTAATTTAATTATGTCTCTACTACCAAGCAACCCTCTATTGATCCTCATGATGTTACTTTAAATTATTTGGTTGCTCAGGTACAAGTAGATGTGAACTTCATTGCTAGAAACAACTTTAATAATAATGCTTGTAGGGGCAACTTTGCTAGTAATCCTAGACCGTTTCCATCAACTTATCTTTCCTTCACGGAGCATATCACAACAACACCTACCCTAGCAACAAGAACCCCACTTCTGAATTAGAAAACATGCTTAGAGACTTTATCACTACCCAAAAAGCCTTCAACAAGAATGTGGAAGAAAAGCTAGCTAAATTAGATAATCTTTGTTTGAAGGTAGACAGCTTAGCCGTTGATGTTGAGATGTAAAAAATTAGAACCTCCCCCCTTGAGGAGAGCAAGGCCACTCCTATTAATGTTATCCAGTTACAGATTAATGAAAACATTAGGATGATGGCTAAACTTAAATAAAGATGGGATAGAGAAAAAGAGGAAGAGTATAGAATTAAGAGCCTTCCTACACACCACACAGTTTCCACTATCCAAATTATTGAGGACACCGAAACTATTAGCACCCAATGCACTCCTGGTCCCATTGGACCTATTAATGGTGATGCTAATACCTCAACTATAGAAGAAGAAACTCCTATGAACATAGAGGGTTTCAAACAAGTGAGACTAGATGACACTACTACCACTTTTGATAGTAGTGATATTGATTTTGATAGTTGCACCCTCTCAGAAGTTATTAGCTTGCTACACAAAATGTCTAGAGACCCCCACACTAGCACACCTAATCTTGCCTTCACGGAGCATATAACAAATGCTC
Organism: Bromus sterilis; assembly: GCA_950022295.1. Lineage (NCBI taxonomy): Eukaryota > Viridiplantae > Streptophyta > Magnoliopsida > Poales > Poaceae > Bromus > Bromus sterilis. The sequence goes on from OX465600.1 coordinate 218,657,165, forward strand.
TCATCAAATCTAGGGAGGAGAAGCTTAGGATAGAAGCCTCCATACCTAGAAAGCTAGATGATGGTTGGGACCCTATGATCAAAATTAAAATAAATAACTTCTCTTGCTATGCTTTATGTGACGTTGGAGCTAGTACCTTCGTCATGCCCAAAAGAATGTATGATATGTTTGAATTGAAACCTTTTGATTCTTGTTCTTTTGGTCTTCATCTTGTCGACTCTTCCGTAAAGAAACCTTTGGGGAAGATCGACAATATTCTTATCATTGTCAATGACAACTATGTTCCTGTTGATTTTATTATTATGGATATAGAGTGTGAACCTTTATGTCCAATCATTTTGGAACGTCCATTTCTTTGCACCGTTGGTACAATCATTGACATGAAAGAGGGGAATATAAAATTTCAATTCCCTCTCAAAAAGGGGATGGAACACTTCCCTAGAAATAAAATCAAGTTACCTTTTGAGTCTGTTACACGGGCTAGCTATTCTCTTTCTCTTGATAAAACTTGATCCTTCTTGTGCCTTATGCCTAGCTTAAAGGCGTAAAAGAAAGCGCTTGTTGGGAGGCAACCAAAGATGTTTTTACTTCTGTTTTTAGTGGTCTTGATGGTTTTTACTACTGTAGAAAAATCATTGTATCTTTATTTTGAAGCTTTGTGCCAAGTCATAGCCTCATATGACAAGGGAAGTGAAAGTTGTGACATGCTGTCCAGAAAACAGATTCTGTCCTCGTGACGGGAAAAATCAGATAAAATCACCAATTCATCTTTTTGAGCTGAATTTTTTTACACTGCGTGCTCTATACAATCACGGAACTTTTGTATGTTCTAAGTTTTTTGATTTGAGTTGCAAAAGTGCCCCTAAAAAATTCTTTACTACCTGTTGTTCTGTTTTTCTCAGATTCTGCCACGTTTTGTCTCTCCTAACTTTTGAAAATCTTAAGCTTTCTTTTTCTTTGCAAAAACCTGTTGGCAATCTTGAGAAACAGTAGCTATTGAAGAATATCTTTATATCCAGTGGGGAAAAATTATTTATTAAGGGTACTAACCTCTCTAATCAGCTTATGATGAGTTATTTATGAAGTGAGTTTTCAAGTGTGCGATGGAAGATGATGAAAGAAGATTCTGGAGTGTCAAGCGCTCAAGCTTGGGGATGCCCCCATGCATCCCCAACCAATATTCAAGGAGATTCAAGCGTCTAAGCTTGGGGATACCCCCGTGCATCCCCTTCTCCATCAACAATCATCAGTTCGTCCTTCGTCTCACTATATTTTTATCACTTCATGTGTTATGTGCTATGTGCTATGCTTGTAGCGTCTCGCTCTTAGGTTTTATTTTTAGTTTTCTTTAGATTTTGTTGCTGTTCATAACAAGTTAGACCCCGTCTTACTTTTTTTGGGAGAGAAACACGCTCCACTTCAAAATCTAGAACACATCATAGGATTCTTCATGCCTATCTTTTTGCTGTTGTGTGTTCTTTATCTTTTCGTAGATATTGCCATGTTTAGTTTTAGTTTTAGTTTGTCTTTAGCAAGAGCCTTTGCTTTTGTCTAGTTTGTTGCTGTAACTCTCTTTAGTTTTCATGTTTATCTTGTTAAGAGAGTTGGTTGTTGCACTGAGTTATGTCTTGTCTTGAAAGTAGGTAATTGAGGTTGCTATTTAATTTTAGTAGTAACTTGCAATAGTTTTGAGGCATTGATGTGAGTAATGTTTGAACTTTTGGTGTCAAGAGCTCTAGCCTATTAGTGATAGGTGTCGTATTTTTGGCAATCCGTGTTTATTTTAAAAAACCTACAAAACTAGTTGAGAACTCTATCTACTAGATGGATCACTAATCTTTGGAGGGATCGGATATTAGAGTACACTCACGTACCATGAGTCGAGGATGCGCAAGGATAACCAAACCCCCATACACTCCTCCTCGGGGTACTTGTCTCTTTGTGAACCTCCTCATTAGATTGAGAGTTGCCGATAATAAGTGCATGAGTTCTTCAGACTAATGTAAGTATTTAAAGTTGACACTTCCACCTCCTCATATTTTCTATCCTTTCATGTGCCGTGCATTGCCTCCTTATCACTCCGGGAGTTGGCGTCCACCTTCGCCGGTACATTTAAACCTTTGGCATGATACGCTCTGTAATCATAAACCTCCTTATATCTTTCCTCAAAACAACCACCATACCTACCTATCAAGGCATTTCCATAGCCTTTCCGAGATATATTGCCATGCAACATCCACCTCTTCATGACTTGATCTTCATGTCATACATGTTCCTGCTACACTGACAGCGGTATACATTGCATACATCATGATAGCTACATCTTCTTTATGATTTGAGTACCTTGTAAAGTGTGAAAGATCTTCTATACCCTCTTGTAAATTAGAGTGTTGCCCTTAAGTGAGGAAAAGATCCTAAAGTGGAAATAAAAAAATATCCCAAAGAGGACAAATGAGAGTTAAATAGAAAGAGCCGTTGAGGCCACCAAAAAATAAAGAAATAGAAAAAGAGAAAAAAGAAAATAAAAAGAGAGAAAGGGGCAACACTACTATCCTTTTGAAAGATCCACACTAGTACTCCCTCTTATCCTTGTACTCCATAGAGATGATCATGCATATAGCTATGTGGGGAACTTCACACTATAGAACTTGGCTTGCATATTCCAAGAATGAGCCTCCTCAAAGAGCTCTAGGTCTTCATGAGCGAGCAAGTTAGATGCACCCCCACTAGTTCCATTGGAGAGCTTTTCAGCTCGTATGTGCATCCGTTGCATGGCAATCCCTACTCCTCACATCATATCTATCATTTGGCCTTCTCGCCTAGGATTGTCCTCATTGATGTGAGCCTTTCTCATCCTTTTTGTCTTCCTCCTCCACCATATTCTCTCTTTGCCATCCTAAGTGTCAACTCTCGTTCTTACGCTCTTCCATTGCATGAGTGCTCAAAATATCAAAAAGGAGTGGATCAAATTGACTTGTACCTGGCTAGTGGTATGGGGATGAGTCAAGATAAGATTCCAAAGAAGATCAAGTGTGAAACTTTAGTAGATTGAGTTCTCAACAAAAAAATACTTTTTCTTCTCGTATTCCCTATCCCCCTTCTTAACGCAAACACCATTTGGAGACATTCGAGTCATGGACAGCGAGAGCTCTTGCACCTAATGTTCTTTTGTTGCTTGTTTCAATGCTAATATAGACTCTTGCATGTTATGGCTTGAATTGAATTGCATACCTTGATTTCTTTACTTTTCAAAGTTCTTATATGGTTGTTAGCATGTCACCATAGAAATTATGCTTGTTATCATTTACCTACTCGAGGACGAGCATGAATTAAGCTTGGGGATGTTGATACGTCTCAAACGTATCGATAATTTCTGCTCGCTCCATGCATGTTTTATGTGATATTGCTATGATCTAGATACACTTTCATACACTTTTGATCATATTTGAACTAACCTACTAACCTACGCTATTTTTTTATTTCAGTTTTCCCCCATATAAAAAGTGCTCAAAAATCCGGGAAAAATCTGATAAAAAATCAGTGTGTCAGAAGACTCCAGAAGCCCGAAGGGGGGCCAGGGGGTCACCACGAGGCACCTAAGTGGCCACCTGGCGCGGCTAGGGGCTTGGCCGCGCCAGGGGGGCGCCTGGGCCCCTGGTGGCCCCCGTGACTGCCCCTTCGCCTATTTATTCTCCGTCACGGGGAAACTCCAAAGACAGAACCCTATTTCTCAATCTCGCCTCTTTTTCGCCGCCGCCGCGCTTCCAAGATCGGGAGCACCGTCAGGACCCTTCTCGGCACCCTGCCGGAGGGAGGATCGACCTCCGGGAGCTTCGCCTCCACCATGGACGCTTCCCGGATGTGCCGTGAGTAGTCTACCTTGGACCATGGGTCCGTGATCAGTTTTTTAGATAAAAGGCTAGGCCCGACTTTATAAATAAAGCCATAAGGCGAACGATACACAATCCAGTTCCAAGTTACAAAACCCACCACACGTCACGAAGGCCCCAACCGACAGAGCCGAATAAAAGTTTTAAACAACCGCTACATAGACACAGCTGTAGCCAGCAAACTAGAAAGAAACAGGAGCAAAAGACGAAACATCCAGCGGAAGACGACACCTACGGGCTCGCTGCAGGAGGAGGAGCTTGCTGAGGAAGGAGGGGCCTGGCCATTTCTCTGATGCGGTTGACGATGTCCTTCAGGTTATCCTCGTCTCCAAGCTTATTCAGCAGGATCCAGCTCTGCATTAAAGCAGCCGTACGAAATAAAAAATCAGCAGGGCATCTGGGGAATGCCTTTTCAATAGTAAACTTATTACGGGTAGTCCAGAGAACCCAACATAAAGCTGTAAAATCCACCCAAAAAACTCTACGAGAGGGATTTGCCAGGGATTTAACCAGCGACCTAACCTCCCCAAAAGAGGCGGGGTGGCACGACACCCCAAGCCAGGATCTCACACAACTCCACATAAATAAAGCTAAATGACACTGGAAAAAAATGTGAATAGTAGACTCATGAGCCCCACACAGGCAACAAGCGGCGGAGTCAATACCCTTCATTTTGAGGATCTAATCTGAGGCCGGTAACTTTCCACGAAACGCTTGCCAAATAAAAATCCTGAATTTAGGTGGAACTTTAGACTTCCAAACAGGCGAGAAGCGACTCGTCCTATGAACACCCACCAGTGTCGTGTATAAAGACTTAACTGTGAAATTGCCAGAAGCAGAAAGGGTCCAAGAGATCACATCCTCTCCATCCGAGAGAAAAGGGAACATGCCAACAAGCTGTTGCCAGTCAGCCAACTCTGCATGAGAGAGAGTACGACGAAACTCCAGGTCCCAGTTTTGAGCTGCCAAATTCGCAATCGAAATATTGGGGGAGGAACAGTACGAGAACAGGGTTGGGAACACCGTCGATAGCCTTCCAGAAGGGTGCCAGAGATCTAACCAAAACCGGAAAAATGTACCATTGCGGACCGAAAACTTAACATGGGAGCGAAATCGCTCCCTAACCTTGCAAATCGCCTTCCAGAACTGGGAGCCACCCGACGCCGGTGCCAGCAAAGGGGACAACATCGGAAAATATTTTCCCTTAAGGCAAAGAAACCACAGAGGTTTCGGAGCTGGGTCACTCAAGGTGGAGGCAATCTTCCACCACCACTTGATCATGAGACATTCATTCATAAAAGCCATATTAATGATGCCAAGGCCACCAACCTTCTTAGGTCGACAGATCAGGTTCCACCGCACCATGCGGTACTTCCTCTTATTGTCAGCAGCATTCCAATAGAAATTACTGCGGTGCTTGTCAATAGCAGAATGGAAAACGGCAGGCATATGATAGAAGCCCATCGTATACATAGGTAGGGAGGAGAGACATGCATTAATGAGACACACTTTGGCCGCCTGGGAGTGATGCCATCCTCTCCAAGGCATGACTCGGTTTCCCACCTTGAGCACAACCGGGGCCAGGTCCTTGGAAGAGATGGAGGACGGGGATATGGGGATGCCAAGATACCTAAAGGGGAAAGACCCCAACTGTCAATTCATGAGGGCCGCGACTCGATGCTCTTCACTATCCGAGCAACCAAGAGCAAGGAGCTCGCTCTTAGCAAAGTTAATCTTCAGGCCAGACATTGCCTCAAAGCACAAAAGGATGAACTTAAGGTTAGTAAGGCCCAACTCCGTGTTTTCAATAAGAATAATCGTATCATCTGCGTACAGGAGATGAGAGAACCCACCCGGGATGATATGAGAGGCCACGGGAGAGATGTGGTTATGAGAAGCCGCACGATTCAGGATCCCGGCAAGAGCATCGGCCACAAAGTTAAAGAGGAGGAGGGAGATCGGGTCCCCCTGCCTGAGGCCACAACCATTTGGGAAGAAAGGAGTCTGGGCACCATTAAAGGAGATAGCTGGGTGGCCCCCACCAAAAAGCTGCATAACTCTGTGCACATAGGCACCATCGAATCCCCTAGATAACAGAACCGACCGCAGAAAAGCCCAATTAACCGAATCATAGGCTTTCTCGAAATCGAGCTTGAGGATAACCGCATTGACCTTGTGCCGTTTAAGATCATGGATCAACTCATGGAGAACAAGGATACCATCCAGGATGAAGCGACCTTTGATGAAGGCAGACTGGGAAGGGGCAATTAATCTGTGGGTGATAGGGGAAAGTCTAGTGACAAACGCTTTGGCCGGAAATTTTGCAATGTTATTGATCAACGCAATGGGCCTAAACTGTCGAATGGAATCCGCACCCTTCACTTTGGGAATAAGAGTAAGGACCGCATAGTTGAGCCGAGAAATATCAATCGTACCAAGGCAAAAACCTTGGATAATCGCATAAACCAGATACTTAAGCACATGCCAGAATTTCTGGAAAAACAGATTGGAAAAACCATCAGGTCCCGGGGCCGAGTTGGAATTGGAAGCAAAAACTGCCGCATCAATCTCTTCAGTAGACAGGGTAGCTAAAAGGGAGGAGTTTTCCGCATCGGTAACCAGGGAAGACCCATCCCAGAAGCTAGGAGAAAGGGAGACAGAGGTGGCCGGCTTGGCGCCCAACAGGGACGAGAAGAAAGAAAAGATGTGCGCCTTGATGATGGCCGGATCCTGCACGATCACGCCATCAATAACAAGCCGACAGATACGGCTCCTTCTACGTCGCCCATTGGCAATCGCAGTAGCTATGTGATTTTCTCCTCCACTCTTTGTTTTTCATGGTTTAGACCTCGTGAGCTTCCCTACATGACCGAGGAACTTATGTAATTCTTCTGCTGTTGCTATGCTGAGTTTGATGGTATCTGATGGATTATGAGATTATGTTCAGATCGTGATAGAGTAATATATTTGGTTTTTATCTCTTATATTTTTGTTCCTAAGTAATTATTGCATGTGCTCCATTGCAGTTTATTGCTTTGGCCAAGTGGTAGGTAGTAACTCCAAGAGGGAACGTTATGCTCGATTGTGGGTACATGCCCCCTGATGACACGCTTGAGTGTCAGAAACATGAGTCTAGGGGATGTGCTGTGGCCACAATGGGGAAACAATGGTGCTTGTAACCGTGGTTGCAAGGATTGTTTACTTTACGCAAAGTTCTTTTTAATGAAGTTGTTTGTTGCTTTGGGTTTACACTTTGGGTGGGGCTTGCAACTTAATGCCAGCGAGATGTTCTGGATAGATATCTCAAGGTGGATCATTAGTAGTAGATGCAGATGGATTTCGGTCTACTTATTTTGGCGTACTGCCCATGCTTATGAGCCTCTTCCTTTCTTTTGTATCATAGTTAGCATTGTGGTGCGTTTACAATCCTGTCAATTGCCCATCTGTAATTTGTTTACCTCGCATAGCAGTTTTATCGTCTTTTGGGAGAGAGACATAACTAGTGAATATCACGGGACCCCGGTCCATATTCTCGTCACTATTTACAAGCTCATTTATTTTCTCGCATTTACTTTCAGTTGTTATCATTATCATTATCTCTTGTGATTGACCCTTTGTAAACAACAACACCGGAGAGATTGACAACCTCTCTGAACTTCGTTGGGAGCAAAGTGAATTGTATTGTGTGCAGGTCCGCGTCAGGTGCGCCGCTGACACCTACTTATCATTGCCAGAGTCCTACGGGAGACAAACCCTATCCTCTACATAGGGGAAATTTGCTGCTATCATACATCTCACCTTCCACTTGGGGTAACCAACGAAGGGCGAGAAGCCATTATCACTTCCACGCCATCAAGCAAATTTCTGGCGCCGTTGCCAGGGACTCCGAATGATAAGATAGGGGAGTTTCCCACTATCTTTTACCTTTACTTTTTAGTCTTGTTAGTTTACCTTTATGTTTTTATCTTTGTGTCTTATATCGAAAATTACAAAAAAATCTACCACACTTGCTGCTACTATGGGTTCCACTGAAAACACCAAGTTGTGTGACTTCACCAGTCACAACAACAAAGAGTTTATATGCACTCCTATTGCCACACCTGCCACTTCAGCTACCTCTTATGAAATTAAACACGCTTTACTGAAATTAAACCCGCTTTATGAGATATCAATTCTCTGGTGCTGGAGATGATGCTGCTTTACACTTGAATAATTTTACTGAACCTTGTTATGAGAGATCAATCCTGATGCCGCCAGAAATTTGCTTGATGGCGTGGAAGTGATAATGGCTTCTCGCCCTTCGTTGGTTACCCCAAGTGGAAGGTGAGATGTATGATAGCAGCAAATTTCCCCTATGTAGAGGATAGGGTTTGTCTCCCGTAGGACTCTGGCAATGATAAGTAGGTGTCAGCGGCGCACCTGACGCGGACCTGCACACAATACAATTCACTTTGCTCCCAACGAAGTTCAGAGAGGTTGTCAATCTCTCCGGTGTTGTTGTTTACAAAGGGTCAAACACAAGAGATAATGATAATGATAACAACTGAAAGTAAATGCGAGAAAATAAATGAGCTTGTAAATAGTGACGAGAATATGGACCGGGGTCCCGTGATATTCACTAGTTATGTCTCTCTCCCAAAAGATGATAAAACTGCTATGCGAGGTAAACAAATTACAGATGGGCAATTGACAGGATTGTAAACGCACCACAATGCTAACTATGATACAAAAGAAAGGAAGAGGCTCATAAGCATGGGCAGTACGCCAAAATAAGTAGACCGAAATCCATCTGCATCTACTACTAATGATCCACCTTGAGATATCTATCCAGAACATCTCGCTGGTATCAAGTTGCGAGCCCCACCCAAAGTGTAAACCCAAAGCAACAAACAACGGTATTAACAAATTGTGCATAAGGTAAACAATCCTTGCAACCGCGGTTACAAGCACCATTGTTTTCTCCCTGGTGGCAACATCACATTCCCTAGTCTCATCTTTCTGTCACTCAAGCTAGACATCGGGGGGCATGAACCCACAATCAAGCATAACACTCCCTCTTGGAGTTACTATCTACTACTTGGCCAAAGCAATAAAAAGCAACGGAGAACATGCAAGAATTACTCAAGAACAAAATATAAAAGGAGAACCAAATATATAACTCATCACAATCTAAACATAATCTCATAATCCATCGGATCCCAGCAAACATAGCATAACGACAACAGAAATAATTACATAGATGCCTTGATCATGTAGGGCAGCTCACAAGGGCTAAGAATTGAAGCACAAGATTGGAAAGAAGACATCACATAGTTACTGGTCATGGACCCATGGTCCAAGGGGGACTACTCACGACACATCCAGGAAGCGCTCATGGTGGCGGAGAAGCTCCCGGAGGTGAAAATCGCGATGTGGGGCTCTCTTTGAGGGTTTTCATGACAGGGTGTAAATATAGCCGAAGGGGGCACCAGGGGATGGACCCTCCCCCCAGGTGCCCTGGTGGCGACCTAGGGTGGTCCCGTGCCCCCTGGACGCCTGGGAGGGGGTGGCCCCCTCTGGCCATCCTTTGGTGATTCCCAAAGGTTCTATCGCGCCTATTTTGTATATATTTTTGTTGGAATTTTCGGAGCTCTGTAAATATGGGTAAAAACCTGCAATTCACAGACATCAGCAGAGAAAAATTGTCACTGGCTGCACTGAGTTAGTAGGTTAGTCCAAATATGTGTAAAAAGATATAAAAGTGTAGCAAAACATATAGCAACATCACCTAAAAGAGCATGGAACAACCAGAAATTATTGATACATTTGGGACGTATCAACATCCCCAAGCTTAATTTCTACTCGTCCTCGAGTAGGTAAATGATAACAAAGATAATTTCAGTGGTGAGATGCCAACATAGATATAAGAACTTCAAAGTAAAGCAAGTGAGATATGCAATTCAAGTCAAGACAATAACAAGCAAGAGTCTATATCTAGTATTGAAACTAGCAAAGTATGAACATAAAGGTGCAAGAGCTCTCGTTGTCCGTGACTCGAATGTCTCCAAATGGTGTTTGCGTGCAAGAAGTGCGAGATGGATTTAGAGCATAAAAATAGTATATAGTTTAATTGAGAACTCAATCTACTAAAACATCAAACTTAGTCTCCTTCATAATCTTATTTTGACTCGTTCCCAGACCACTAGTCAGGCACAAGTCAAACTGAGCCTCTCCCTTTCGACTTTGAGAACTCATCCAATGGATGATCGCGAGCAAGATATGTTAGCACTTAGGATGGCAAAGAGAAAAATGATGGGGAAGGAAGACAAAAAGGTGTGAGAGGCTCACATCAATGAGGACAATCATAGGAGAGAGAAAGCCAAATGATAGATATGATGTGGGGAGTAGGGATTGCCATGCAACAGATGCACATATGAGGTAAGGTAAGCTCTGCAATGGAACTAGTGGGGGTGTATCCAACTTGCTTTCTCATGAAGGCCTAGAGCTCATTTGAGGAAGCTCATCCTTGGAATATGCAAGCCAAGTTCTATAGTGTACGGATCCCCACATAGTTATGCATGAATGATATGAATATCTCTATGGAGTAGATATATGACTATGGAGTACAAGTGTGGATATTTCAAAAGGAATATTAGTGTTGCCCCCTTCTCTCTTTTTATTTCTTTTTTTCTCTCTTTTTCTATTTTTTTCTATTTTTGTGGCCTCATTGGCTCTTTCTATTTATCCTCTTTGTGATATTTTAATTTTTCCTCTTTTTGGATCTTTTATTTTGTCATCTTTGTGATATTTTCCTCACTTAAGGGCAACACTCTATATTTTACAAGAATATAAAGAAGATCTTCACACTTTACAAGAAGTACTCAACATAAAGAAAGCTGAAAAACTATCATAATGTATGAAAATGTATGCCTCTGCCAGTGTAGCAGGATATGCAATGATACTAGCGCATCATGTAGAAATTATTAGGGAAAGGCCCAACTAGCATGCGGCTCATCGATCAATAAAAAGCATGTATGACATGAAGATCAAGTCATGAGAAGGTGGATGTTGCATGGAAATGTATCTCGGAAAGGCTATGGAAATGCCTTGATATGTAGGTATGGTGGATGTTTTGAGTAAATATATAAGGAGGTTTATGATTACAGAGCGTATCATGCCAAGGGTTGGATGCACCGGCGAAGTATGCGCCAACTCTCGAGGTGAGAAAGGGCAATGAACGGTACTGAAGAGGCTAGCAAACTATGGGTGGTGGAAGTTGTAACAATCGAATACTTACATTAGTCTGAATAACTCATGCACTCATTATCGGTAACTCTCAATCTAATCTGGAGGTTCACTGATATGTCTCAAACGTATCGATAATTTCTGCTCATTCCATGCATGTTTTGTGTGATATTGCTATGATCTAGATACACTTTTATACACTTTTGATCATATTTGGACTAACCTACTAACTCAGTGCACCCCAGTGCCAGTTCCTGTTTTCTGCTGTTTTTCTATTTCAGTTTTCCCCCATATAAAAAGTGCTCCAAAAATCCAGGAAAAATCAGATAAAATATCAGCGTGTCGGAAGCCTCCAGAAGCCCAAAGGTGGGCCAGGGGGCCACCACCAGGCGCCCAGGCGGCCACCTTGAGCGGCTAGGGGCCTGGTCGCGCCAGGGGTGCGCCTGGACCCCTGGTGGCCCCCTGTCTGCCCCCTTCGCCTATTTTTTTTCCGTCACGGCAAACTTCCGAAGACAGAACCCTATTTCTCAATCTCGCCTCTGTTCCGGCGCTGCCGCGCTTCCAAGATCAGGAGCACCGTTAGGACCCTTCCCGGCACCCTGCCAGAGGGAGGATCGACCTCCTAGAGCTTCCCCTCCACCATGGATGCTTCCCGGATGTGCCGTGAGTAGTCTACATTGGACCATGGGTCCGTGATCAGTAGCTATGTGATGTTCTCTTCCCCTATTTGTTCTTCATGGTTTAGACCTCGTGAGCTGCCCTACATGATCGAGGCACATATGTAATTATTCTGCTGTTGCAATGCTGAGTTTGATGGGAGCTGATGGATTATGAGATTATGTTCAGATCGAGATAGAGTAATATATTTGGTTTTTATCTCTTATATTTTTGTTCCTAAGTAATTCTTGCATGTTCTCCGTTGCTGTTTATTTCTTTGGCCAAGTGGTAGGTAGTAACTCCAAGAGGGAACGTTATGCTCGATTGTGGGTACATGCCCCCTGATGACACACTTGAGTGACAAAAACATGAGTCTAGGGGATGTGTTATGGCCACAAGGGGAAAAAATGATGCTTGTAACCGCGGTTGCAAGGATTGTTTACTTTACGCAAAGTTCTTTTTAATGCAGTTGTTTGTTGCTTTGGGTTTACACTTTGGGTGGGGCTCGCAACTTAATACCAGCAAGATGTTCTGCATAGATATCTCAAGGTGGATGATTAGTAGTAGATGCAGATGGATTTCAGTCTACTTATTTTGGCGTACTGCCCATGCTTATGAGCCTCTTCCTTTCTTTTGTAGCATAGTTAGCATTGCGATGCGTTTATAATCCTGTCAATTTCCCGTCTGTAATTTGTTTACCTCGCATAGCAGTTTAATCGTATTTTGAGAGAGAGACATCACTAGTGAACATCACGGGACCCCGGTCCATATTATCATCATTGTTTACAAGCTTATTTCCTTTTTAGTATTTACTTTCAGTTTCTATCATTATCATTATCCCTTGTGTGTTTGACCCTTTGTAAACAAAAAGACCAGAGAGATTGACAACCTCAGTGAACTTCTTTGGGAGAAAAGTTAATTGTATCGTGTGCAGGTCCAGGTCAAGGAAGCAACGTTTGTCGTAAATGGTGCCATTTTTTTCTTGCCACCTACTTATCATCGCCGGAGTCCTACTGGTCGAACTCAACCTCGGTATCTTCACCGGGGGAAATATGCTGCTAGACTACATCTCACCTTCCACTTGGGGTAACCAACGAAGGGCGAGAAGCCATTACCACTTCCACGCTATCAAGCAAATTTCTGGCGCCGTTGTCGGGGACTCCGAGTGATAAGATAGGAGAGTTTCCCACTACCTTTTACATTTACTTTTTATTCTTTTTAGTTTACCTTTCCAGTTTTTTTTTTCGCTTTTTATTTTGTGTCTTTATGAAAAAAAAAATTAGTTGCTATCTTTTGCCTTTGTCTTTGTCTGCCTACTGATGCTATCTTTACCATGAGTGTGGAACCACCCAAATATGGTAAGATGGACATGTTTTACTTGGATCGTCTTCGATCAATATGTGCTCGCGCTAAAAACCCAACCGACTTGGGTGAGGGAAAATCACTAGATGAGCATGCTCATATACGCGGCACCTCCTATCTCAGAAAGGGAAACACTTATGGGATCAAATACATGTTTCTTATTGCCATGCTGAATTTTTGTGTCACATTTATGATTTTACTTGCTGCTCTAATATAGATCATAATAACCTTCCTTTCCAATGTGAGTTTAATGAAAATGATATCTTATCTTCTTATGCTAACGGCGTTTATGATTACTTTGATGTTGAAAAGATCGAAGAGTTTGTTGCTTTTAAAGGTGCTTATGAGATTGCTTCTTTGATTGAAAATTATTATGCTACTAGTCACAAGTCCGAAAACTTTGCAGTTCTTGCTTATTGCTTCGATAATTATACTTCCAATGCTTATATTGAGGATTTTAAAAATAAAATGTTTGCTTCCCTAGAAGAGGCTAATGATTGCTTTGATGAGGAATCCGATGATTCCCAGGACTCACTTGAAATATCCCTTTCTGAATATTTTGATACTTGCTTTGTTGATGGCCATGATGCCAATATGGATCATGCTTGCGAAGATGAACTTGCTATAGTTCCTTACGTCAAGCATGAAATTGTTGCTATTGCACCCACACTTGATGTCCCTATTATCCTTTTGAAATCTCCAACTCCGGAGAATATTCCTCTTATCAAAGCTCAATGTGATGGTTGCATTTATCTTATGATCCTAAAAACCATGTTCAAAACAATACACGTGTGCTTGTAGGTCATGAACAACATGATTGATGTGATAGTTATATTCTTGATGTTGTTCATGATACTACTGAAAAATACTTTGAGAGAGGGAAGCTTGGTTGTAGAAACTTTCATATTACAAAAACACCTCTCTTTATGATGAAATTTTTGAAGTTGTTCTTGTTCCACCTTCCTATGCATGTCACTTTGTGCTTCTTTGATTTATTTTCTTACAAGATGCCTATGCATAGGAAGTGGGTTAGGATTAAATGTGTTTCATATTTGCTTCTTGATGCTCTCTTTTCCTTCAAATCCTTATTCTTATGAGAGCTCCATTTAAAATCTTTTTGCCTAGCTTAAAGGCGTAAAAGAAAGCGCTTGTTGGGAGGCAATCCAAGATGTTTTTACTTCTGTTTTTAGTGGTCTTGATGATTGTTACTACTGTGGCAACATCATTGTATCTTTATTTTCAAGCTTTGTGCCAAGTTATAGCCTCATATGACAATAGAAGTGAAAGTTGTGACATGCTGTCCAGAAAACAGATTCTGTCCTCTTGACGAGAAAAATCAAATAAAATCACCAGTTCATATTTTTGAGCTGAATTTTTTACACAACGTTGTAACACCCTCACTGTCAGTGAACAGTAATCGCCATTACTGTTGATCATTACTGTTCAAAATTTTGCTTGGATCAACTTGGTTCAGTTCAAATTCAAATTCCCCTTTGATATTGTTGAAAGCAATGAGGTCATGGACCTTGATCATCATGAATCAAATACAGTCCAAGCTCAAATAAAATGCCCTTTAATTTGAGATCAATCAAAGCTCAAATGCTTTTGGTTGAATATTAAAAACCATGTGGCAAATAAACTTTGCCTAAAAATTATGAAACCACCTTTATAAAATCACTAATAGTCTTTGGACCATGTCGGTATGGTTGTGGTTATTTATTGAGCTATGGTAAAATGCAAACAATTATAAACAGTAGCCAAAAACCCCCTATTAACCATTTAATATTTAATTCAAATATAAAATGACTTTTAAAATGGCCCAAACTATTTTTGGCACTGACCTTAGGTGTAACATTAATTATGGGCCACTTAACACATTTTACAAAAGTGCCTAAGCTATTAAAATAAATACAAAATAATAAAAACAGAAAAGAAAATACAACTAACCTATCTAACGCTCAGGGCGAGGCCCACCCAGCCGAATCCCTGGCCCAGCCCACCTCAGCCAGCCCTTATCCACCCCCCACCAGTTGTCAACGCCCGAGCCGGCTCCTCCCCCATCTCTCTCGCATCTCTCCCCTCCTCCCCTCCGATCCAATTTGGAGAAGCCCCGACGACCCCCCCCCTCCTCCTCCTGGGCGCCGCCGCCGGCCAGCCCCAGCGTCGGCTGCCTCCCGTGCCCCCCCACGGCAACCCTTGCTGCCGGGCTCGAGCTCGCCCCGCGCTGCCGCGAGGGCCGTTGTGGCTCCGGCGCAACCGACCACCTCCTCGTCGCCTCTGGTGCTCGGGGCTGCCATGGACGCCGTCGCGACCTTCGGCGCCTCTCGCTGTGCTCGCCCCTGCGTGGCCTTGCCGCGCCGCCGTCCTGGACGCCTCCGCCCGCGCTCCTCGCCTCGGCCGCCCCATGGTGTCGACGGCCACCGCGCCGCTCTGACCCGCGCGCCCCGCGCCGGCCGCGCGCGCCTGAAGCTTCGCCGTCCGTGCTCACCAACATGGCCACCCCTCCGTGTCTCCGCGTGCTTCCCCGTTGCTTGCCGACCTCAACCGCTCCCTGGCGCCCACGGCCATCGCGCCGCGTCGCCGCCTTCGGTGCTCCAGCAGCCGCCCCAGACTCCCCTGAGCTCCTCCCCTGCTCCAATGTGAGCTCTCCCTCGTGCTGCCCTGTACTTATGCGTTGCTAAAAATTGCTATGCTGCTGCTGTACTTACCACTGAATCTGAAGACTGCTGAGTTTTGCAATGTCTGAAAATTTGGCTGTGTTGAAAACTGGTGCTAGCTACTACCCTGGACAGCCCCAAAACAGTAGCAAAAGAGATCCAATAAAAATGAAGTTATGCAGACATGTAGTAGAAGCTACAGAGATCAAATGTCTCCATTACACCCAATTGAAATGATGCATGGATTTAATCCTAAAAAATTGCAAGTTGTAACTTGTTGCTAATTGGGCAGAAAACAGAAAACGGAATTACCTGATAGCTATATTAGGGTTGTTAAAAATATAATTTACAGAAGTGTTTTACGACAATTAAACCCATAGCATGTGAGTAGACATAACAAGCTTCGTTTTCTTACATTGGACCGACTCCCGGAGTTGCACGGATTAAATCCAACAAAAATCACAAAAGACATATTTCTATCAATAAAAGAAATGGCAGAAACAGAGATGAATTTCATAGCTACTTTAGGGCTATGAGTTGACAAGTTGAAGCAATGTTTTATTCAAGATTGAACCCATGGCATGCTAGTATAACTATTATGTTGAAAATCATCTATTGGGAGTACCCCAATTGGAGCATTAGAGCAATAGCTATTATCTTACAAAGTTTGGATAAAGTAACAGTCATCTGTGGTTAACAGTTTGTAGTGCTATTTAGGCAATGTCTTAACTATGTAAATGAAATGTTTTAAGATTGAAACCTGTACCACATTAAAGACCATCTAAAACTAATTAGTTTTGGTATAGGGCACTAGTTCATAGGAATTATAAATCACTAGTTGTAACCATTTGAAAACTGCTAAAAATATTAATAATCTCAGACTTAGCAAAATTCAGAGAAGTCCAAAGCCAGCCAATGACACCTGGGCCCCGTGTTGACTGGCCCCACTGGCCCCACATGTCATTGACTGTGGCTGGCTCAGTCCGGATATAAAAATATTTAACTAAATATTTGTGAGTGAAAATAATTCCCGACAATAAGGAAAATCATTCAAAACTTCAGAAAATAATATAAAATAAACCGTAGCTCAGATCAATATATTTTCTACATAAAAGTTGATCAGAATAATACCATGAGTACGGATACGCTACCCATACCCCCACCGCACCCGTCTAACATACCGAATAGGAGACCGTTCCCCCTCTGGAATGGCTTTCCGATATTGCCCGATACCGTAAAACTCTCCGGATGAATTTATTCTGAACACAAAAGTTGTTCAGAATGGATCAACTAACAAGGGTACACCCTCACATGTTTGTTGGATGTCCATGACACCTCCGGCATGATACCTTCCCCCTCCGGACACCCTGTCCGGTAATCGCCCGGGGCCGGTACTTCATCCTCGGATAAATTCCCGCTCGGTGCATCGTGCATCGTACTGCGTTAGTTCACCTCTAGCTTAATGTTTCCCATGTCTTGTATTTGTATTGCTATTATTGCCATGTATTAATGCTTTCTTACCCCTCTCTTATTGTCCGGTAGTCTCGACGTCCGCTGCTGATGCCCCTGTGATCGACTACTTCGTCGACGACCGTACCTCTACCGTCGAGCTTACAGCAGAGCCATTTTCCTTCCCCAGATATCGCCTATCTTTCCGTACATTTCTTGCACTAGGCATGGTTACTGCTGCTGCTACGTTACAATCCTATTCAATTGCATAACATGTTTTTTGTCGCCCCTTGATGTACCTTCCTTTATCCTATGCTGCCTTATAAATATATATATAATATTCAGCAGTAAACCCTGCGCATTGTTAGCTAGGTTTAGAATAGCGGGCCGTGATCACTCTGGTGAGTGAACGAGGATTACAAAATATTATAACTGCAACAGGTACGGATCAATGCAGACACCCTAGGGAACCTACAATGGCGAGACTCTGCCGAGTCGCTTCGAGTTTGACTTACGAGTGGATGGACTCGTATTTCACTCTCGTCGGCTCAGTAGCGTAGCATCACTGGGATGATACGAGGGTATTCCTCTTTAGTTCATTCCGCTGGTGTCTCGGCACCACCGGGGTGATACGAGAATATTCCTCTTTAGTTCATTCCGCTGATGCCTTGGTCGAACCTCTCCAAGTGTACCATCGAGGGTGATTCCTCCTGGTTTCACTTGATGGTAGGCACTCGAATCAACTGGTGTCCTTACAGGTAAGGAGTCGGGTGACCCAACGGTGCCTGCGCAGGGTATCTTAGAGGAACGAAAGGTCAGGTGTATTCCACCGGTGTGCGGTGGGCCTGGTACTGTTCGTGGCCGAAAGATTTCCTATTGTACGAAAGTCGAGCTCTTCGGAGCAAACGCGAGACAAGGTAAGGAGACGGTTCACCTTGTTGGTAACCGCACGAGTTGGTGGGACGACAGGGCAGGAACCAACGTTACTGGTGGTACAGACTGCTATCGTTGTCCACGACTCATTCAGTAAGGGGCAACGATAATGGTTGTCTCGACAGAAAATTAATAAAATGCTTAACGGGTTCGGCGGATCACTTGAGTAGCCTTTTCGCTTGTACGCACTACCTATACGTGGGATTACGCGTTTGCGCGCCTCCGCAATGTAGCCTCGTTCGAAAGCTCTGAAAGACGTCCAGTTCAGCATTGCGGCAGGGACGGATCACGCTGCGGCGTTGGAATTCACCCTCCTCGCAAGGACCCGGAGAGCGAGGTGTGATAGGCCCATGACCCCCTTGCACTTAGGGTTGTAGACCGGCGGGGACCTCTCTGATGAGTCGTAGGATGGACTGCGTTGTGTCGGATAGCCTCGGTGTGGTGCTCCCTAACCAGGTGTACGCCACCCTGGAGATCCGAGCGTGTAGTGTCACACTAGTGCACCCCTGCAGGGATGATAATTATCGATAGCCGTGTCCACGGTAACAGGACACTTTATGCTGAAGCTAGATCCTACCACTACAAACTACTACTATTAAACTGTTGGTTCCGGGTTTTCTCCCTCGCGGGGATGTCGAGGGAGGGAACTCGGAGGCATTGTTAATTATGATTACAACTTATTATTATACAATGCTGCAGCAACTTCTTCTGCATTGTTACTTTCATTACTGTTATATTAAACTGTTGGTTGATTCTTACCTCAGGCTTCAAGACTCGTCGGAAGATGCTAGTCTTCGATAGGCCTAGCTTCTTATCCTTATTCTGATTTCTATCTTGCAGTCCACTATATACAGCCTCCATTTTCCGTTCGATACAAATGCATAAATGCTTAGTAGCGGACGTAAGACTCGCGGGTATGCTAGATACTCAACTGCTTTATTTTTTCCCTTTTATTGTTTTGCCTGATCGACCGCTGCAGTCGACGTTGGAGTCTAGGGGCAGAAGACCCCCGATGCCTTCTGCGACGTCGAGTTCCCCTTTGACCAGGAGTAGTTTGGAGGTTCCCAGGCAGGAGGCCTTGCCTTTTCGATCGAGTGTTGATTTTGTGCTAGCCTTCTTAATGCAACCTTGTATTCTTGTGTCTGTACTCAAATACTATTGCTTCCGCTGACTTTGTGCTCTCGAGCTGTTGTATTCGAGCCCTCGTGGCCCCTGGCTTGTATTAAACAGCTTGTATTATTTTATTCGTAGAGTTGTGTTGTGATATCTCACCGTGAGTCCCTGATCTCGATCGTGTACCTTGCGTGTATGATTACTGTACACGGTCTGATTTTGGGGGCGTCACAAGTTGGTATCAGAGCCGAATTCCTGTAGGACACCCCCTTCCAACTCCTTGGTCGAAGTCGAGTCTAGTATTTGCAAAACTACTTTGCTAACTTAATGTTTGGCATACGGGCCCACATCGATGTCACTACATGTGATATCTATGGTATTAGGATCCTTTTCTTCGTACCTTTACTCTGGGATTCTACTCTCTTATCCTTTCGGGAAATTTTGCTAACTCTGACATTAGGATCTCGTGGTCGCATCTACCCGGAGAGCCCTTCACCCAAGATGATCACTTGCTTCACCTCAAGATTCCGAAGATTACTCTTTGATAAATTCCCTAGAACCTAAGTGTTCATCGCCTTTGCAATCCCCTTCCACCGATAAGTCCGTATAGATAATTACTTCCACCTCCTGGTCTGGAAACCATAATTCCTTTGAACTTAAATATCGAATTATTCGGATGCTTCTATCACCCGATGCCTTTGCATTCTTTCTCCTTCTGGTTGAGTGCCGATACTCACATCAGCTTCTTTGCGAACCACCCGACCTTTGGTGGATTATTATCCGACTAATCTTACCTGGCTTCTTCCATGTGTCAATTGGATTACCATTCCCGCCCCTCGATGATTTGTGTTATGATCGAAAACCTCCCTTGACTCCCTGCCAATACAACTTGGTCGTGTATATTGTGTTCTGCTTTCCTTGGGAAAGATATACACCTGACACTTGTGTATCATCACAATTTCCTTCCCATTGGTCTGTTTAACCTTTCTTGTAATGTATCTTATCTGAGCAGTGATAATCCCCTGCTTATGTAAACACTTCGATGTACTACTCTGTTGGTACAACATGTTACTATCGTGCATAACCTTTCGGTTACCACCGATGGGCGAAAGTTTTGCCGATTGGTCTGCCTCGTTTTAACGAGCAGGAAAATGATTCTCTTCATCCCTCTCCCTTGGTACCGACTTCGTTGCCAAGATAACTGACGGAATGTTCTCTGACAAACCTTGCATCGCGATCGCATGGAATGTCGCTACCCTTCTTATTCAACGTGGTCCCATAACCCATAGTTCCACAGGATCGAAACCTGACTCTTGTTATCTACCTTGCGATATTCGACCCGATATCATGCTTGTGCCTGATGCTCTGGACCCCCTTCTCATTATCCGTTATCGGCATCGAATGCATGCATGTCCGCTTGTAAACTTCTCATGCCTTCTTCTGTTTCTCTCGATGTATCTCCCTGAGTTTAACTCGTGAGATACATTATACCCCATTTCCTCACACGACCTCGATTGATTAACCGGGTGCCGATATGAACCCCTTAAGTTTTTCCTCCTAGCCTATGCGTAAGTACGATGAAGACCCGATGGAAGGATAACAACACGTCGAGATGCACTGAAGCAGAGAAATGAAGACATCAACGTGAAGTAGTAACTTCTTCCAGAAGGACAACAAGCACCAGAAGATTCATTGGAATACGAAACCGAAACCTTACCCCTTACACTACTGTTAATTCTCGGGACGAGAATTATTTGTAGTGGGGGAGATTTGTAACACCCTCACTGTCAGTGAACAGTAATCGCCATTCTGTTGATCATTACTGTTCAAGAAAATTTCTTGGATCAACTTGGTTCAGTTCAAATTCAAATTCCCCTTTGATATTGTTGAAAGCAATGAGGTCATGGACCTTGATCATCATGAATCAAATATAGTCCAAGCTCAAATCAAATGCCCTTTGATTTGAGATCAATCAAAGCTCAAAGTCTTTTGGTTGAATATTAAAAACCATGTGGCAAAAAACTTTGCCTAAAAATTATGAAACCACCTTTATAAAATCACTAATAATCTTTGGACCGTGTTGGTATGGTTGTGGTTATTTATTGAGCTATGGTAAACTGCAAACAATTATAAACAGTAGCCAAAAAACCGCTATTAACCATTTAATATTTAATTCAAATATTAAATGACTTTTAAAATGGCCCAAACTATTTTTGGCACTGACCTTAGGTGTAACATTAATTATGGGCCACTTAACACATTTTACAAAAATGCCTAAGCTATTAAAATAAATACAAAAGAATAAAAACAGAAAAGAAAAAGGAAAAGAAAATACAACTAACCTATCTAACGCTCAGGGCGAGGCCCACCCAGCCGAATCCCTGGCCCAGCCCACCTCAGCCAGCCCTTATCCACCCCCCCACCAGTTGTCAACGCCCGAGCCGGCTCCTCCCCCATCTCTCTCGCATCTCTCCCCTCCTCCCCTCCGATCCGATTTGGAGAGGCCCCGACGACCCCCCCCCCTCGTCCTCCTGGGCGCCGCCGCCGGCCAGCCCCAGCGTCGGCTGCCTCCCGTGCCCCCCCCCCCCACGGCAACCCTTGCTGACGGGCTCGAGCTCGCTTCGCGCTGCCGCGATGGCCGTTGTGGCTCCGGCGCCACCGACCACCTCCTCATCGCCTCCGGTGCTCGGGGCTGCCATGGACGCCGCCGCGACCTCCGGCGCCTCTCGGTGTGCTCGCCCCTGCGTGGCCTTGCCGCGCCGCAGTCCTGGACGCCTCCGCCCGCGCTCCTCGCCTCGGCCGCCCCATGGTGCCGACGGCCACCGCGCCGCTCTGACCCGCGCGCCCCGCGCCGGCCGCGCGTGCCTGAATCTTCTCCGTCCGTTCTCACCAACGTGGCCACGCCTCCGTGTCGCCGCCTGCTGCCCCATTGCTTGCCGACCTCGACCGCTCCCTGGCGCCCACGGCCACCGCGCCGCGTCGCCGCCTTCGCTGCTCCGGCAGCCGCCCCAGACTCCCCTGAGCTCCTCCCCTGCTCCGATGTGAGCTCTCCCTCGTGCTGCCCTGTACTGATGCGTTGCTAAAAATTGCTATGCTGCTCCTGTCCTTACCACTGAATCTGAAGAATGCTGAGTTTTGCAATGTCTGAAAATTTGGCTGTGTTGAAAACTGGTGCTAGCTACTACCCTGGACAGCCCCAAAACTGTAGCAAAAGAGATCCAATAAAAAGGAAGTTATGCAGACATGTAGTAGAAGCTACAGAGATCAAATGTCTCCATTACACCCAATTGAAATGATGCATGGATTTAATCCTACAAAATCGCAAGTTGTAACTTGTTGCTAATTGGGCAGAAAACAGAAAACGGAATTACCTGATAGCTATATTAGGGCCGTTAAAAATATAATTTACAGAAGTGTTTTACGACAATTAAACCCATAGCATGTGAGTAGACATAACAAGCTTAGTTTTCTTACATTGGACCGACTCCTGGAGTTGCACGGATTAAATCCAACAAAAATCGCAAAAGACATATTTCTATCAATAAAAGAAATGGCAGAAACAGAGATGAATTTCATAGCTACTTTAGGGCTATGAGTTGACAAGTTGAAGCAATGTTTTATTCAAGATTGAACCCATGGCATGCTATTATAACTATTATGTTGCAAATCATCTATTGGGAGTACCCCAATTGGAGCATTAGAGCAATAGCTATTATCTTACAAAGTTTGGATAAAGTAACAGTCATCTGTGGTTAACAGTTTGTAGTGCTATTTAGGCAATGTCTTAACTATGTAAATGAAATGTTTTAAGATTGAAACCTGTACCACATTAAAGACCATCTAAAACTAATTAGTTTTGGTATAGGGCACTAGTTCATAGGAATTATAAATCACTAGTTGTAACCATTTGAAAACTGCTAAAAATATTACTAATCTCAGACTTAGCAAAATTCAGAGAAGTCCAAAGCCAGCCAATGACACCTGGGCCCCGTGTTGACTGGCCCCACTAGCTCCACATGTCATTGACTGTGGCTGGCTCAGTCCGGATATAAAAATATTTAACTAAATATTTGTGAGTTAAAATAATTCCCGACAATAAGGAAAATCATTTAAAACTTCAGAAAAATAATATAAAATAAACCGTAGCTCAGATCAATATATTTTCTACATAAAAGTTGATCAGAATAATACCATGAGTACGGATACGCTACCCATACCCCCACCGCACCCCTCTAACATACCGAACACGAGACCGTTCCCCCTCTGGAATGCCTTCCCGATATTGCCCGATACCGTAAAACTCTCCGGATGAATTTATTCTGAACACGAAAGTTGTTCAGAATGGATCAACTAACACGGATACACCCTTCACATGTTTGTTAGATGTCCATGACACCTCCGGCATGATACCTTCCCCCTCCGGACACCCTGTCCGGTAATCACCCGGGGCCGGTACTTCATCCCCCGATAAATTCCCGCTCCGTGCATCGTGCATCGTACTACCTTAGTTCTCCTCTAGCTTAATGTTTCCCATGTCTTGTATTTGTATTGATATTATTGTCGTGTATTCATTGTTTCTTCCCCCTCTCTTATTGTCTGGTAGTCTCGACGTCCGCTGCTGATGCCCCTGTGATCGACTACTTCGTCGACGACCGTACCTCTACCGTCGAGCTTACAGGCAAGCAGAGCCATTTTCCTTCCCCAGATATCGCCTATCTTTCCGTACATTTCTTGCACTAGGCATGGTTACTACTGCTGCTACGTTACAATCCTATTCAATTGCATAACATGTTTTTTGTCGCCCCTTGATGTACCTTCCTTTATCCTATGCTGCCTTATAAATATATATATAATATTCAGCAGTAAACCCTGCGCATTGTTAGCTAGGTTTAGAATAGCGGGTCGTGATCACTCTGGTGAGTGAACGCGGATTACAAAATATTATAACTGCAACAGGTACGGATCAATGCAGACACCCTAGGGAACCTACAATGGCGAGACTCTGCCGAGTCACTTCGAGTGTGACTTACGAGTGGATGGACTCGTATTTCACTCTCGTCGGCTCAGTAGCGTAGCATCACTGGGATGATACGAGGGTATTCCTCTTTAGTTCATTCCGCTGGTGTCTCGGCACCACCGGGGTGATACGAGAATATTCCTCTTTAGTTCATTCCGTTGATGCCTTGGTCGAACCTGTCCAAGTGTACCATCGAGGGTGATTCCTCCTGGTTTCACTTGATGGTAGGCACTCGAATCAACTGGTTTCCTTACAGGTAAGGAGTCGGGTGACCCAACTGTGCCCGCGCAGGGTATCATAGCGGAACGACAGGTCAGGTGTATTCCACCGGTGTGCGGCGGGCCTGGTACTGTTCGTGGCCGAAAGATTTTCTGTTGTACGAAAGTCGAGCTCTTCGGAGCAAACGCGAGACAAGGTAAGGAGACGGTTCACCTAGTTGGTAACCGCACGAGTTGGTGGGACGACAGGGCAGGCACCGACGTTACTGGTGGTACTGACTGCTGTCGTTGTCCGCGACTCATGCAGTAAGGGGCAACGATAACGGTTGTCTCGACAGAAAATTAATAAAATGCTTAACGGGTTCGGCGGATGACTTGAGTAGCCTTTTGCCTTGTACGCACTACCTATACGTGGGATTACGCGTTTGGGCGCCTCCGCAATGTAGCCTCGTTCGAAAGCTCTGAAAGACGTCCAGTTCAGCATTGCGGCAGGGACGGATCACGCTGCGGCGTTGGAATTCACCCTCCTCGCAACGACCCGGAGAGAGAGGGGTAATAGGCCCATGACCCCCTTGCACTTAGGGCTGTAGACCGGCGGGGACCTCTCTGATGAGTCGTAGGATGGACTACGTTGTGTCGGATAGCCTCGGTTGGGTGCTCCCTAACCAGGTGTACGCCACCCTGGAGATCCGAGCGTGTAGTGTCACACTAGTGCACCCCTGCAGGGATGATAATCTATCGATAGTCGTGTCCACGGTAACAGGACGGTTTATGCTGAAGCCAGATCCTACCACTACAAACTACTACTATTAAACTGTTGGTTCCGGGTTTTCTCCCTCGCGGGGATGTCGAGGGAAGGAACTCGGAGGCATTGTTAATTATGATTACAACTTATTATTATACAATTCTGCAGCAACTTCTGCTGCATTGTTACTTTCATTACTGTTATATTAAACTGTTGGCTGATTCTTACCTCATGCTTCAAGACTCGTCGGAAGATGCTAGTCTTCGATAGGCCTAGCTTCTTATCCTTATTCTGATTTCTATCTTGCAGTCCACTATATACAGCCTCCATTTTCCGTTTGATACAAATGCATAAATGCTTAGTAGCGGACGTAAGACTCGCGGGTATGTTAGATACTCACCTTCTTTATTTTTCCCCTCTTATTGTTTTGCCTGATCGGCCGCTGCAGTCGACGTTGGAGTCTAGGAGCAGAAGACCCCCGATGCCTTCTGCGACGTCGAGTTCCCCTTTGACCAGGAGTAGTTTGGAGGTTCCCAGGCAGGAGGCCTTGCCTTTTCGATCGAGTGTTGATTTTGTGCTAGCCTTCTTAAGGCAACCTTGTATTCTTGTGTCTGTACTCAGATACTATTGCTTCCGCTGACTTTGTGCTCTCGAGCTGTTGTATTCGAGCCCTCGTGGCCCCTGGCTTGTATTAAACATCTTGTATTATTTTATTCGTAGAGTTGTGTTGTGATATCTCATCGTGAGTCCCTGATCTCGATCGTGTACCTTGCGTGTATGATTACTGTACACGGTCTGATTTTGGGGGCGTCACAAGTTGGTATCAGAGCCGACTTCCTGTAGGACACCCCCTTCCAACTCCTTGGTCGAAGTCGAGTCTAGTATTTGCAAAACTACTTTGCTAACTTAATGTTTGGCATACGGGCCCACATCGATGTCACTACGTGTGATATCTATGGTATTAGGATCCTTTTCTTCGTACCTTTACTCTGGGATTCTACTCTCTTATCCTTTCGGGAAATTTTGCTAACTCTGACATTAGGATCTCGTGGTCGCATCTACCCGGAGAGCCCTTCACCCAAGATGATCACTTGCTTCACCTCAAGATTCCGAAGATTACTCTTTGATAAATTCCCTAGAACCTAAGTGTTCATCGCCTTTGCAATCCCATGCCACCGATAAGTCCGTATAGATAATTACTTCCACCTCCTGATCTGGAAACCATAATTCCTTTGAACTTAAATATCGAATTATTCTCATGCTTCTATCACCCGATGCCTTTGCATTCTTTCTCCTTCTGGTTGAGTGCCGATACTCACATCAGCTTCTTTGCGAGCCACCCGACCTTTGGTGGATTATTATCCGACTAATCTTACCTGGCTTCTTCCATGTGTCAATTGGATTACCATTCCCGTCCCTCGATGATTTGTGTTATGATCGACAACCTCCCTTGACTCCCTGCCAATACAACTTGGTCGTGTATATTGTGTTCTTCTTTCCTAGGGAAAGATATACACCTGACACTTGTGTATCATCACAATTTCCTTTCCATTGGTCTGTTTAACCTTTCTTGTAATGTATCTTATCTGAGCAGTGATAATCCCCTGCTTATGTAAACACTTCGATGTACTACTCTGTTGGTACAACATGTTACTATCGTGGATAACCTTTCGGTTACCACCGATGGGCGAAAGTTTTGCCGAATGGTCTGCCTCGTTTTAACGAGCAGGAAAATGATTCTCTTCATCCCTCGCCCTTGGTACCGACGTCGTTGCCGAGATAACTGACGGAATGTTCTCTGACAAACCTTGCATCGCAATCGCATGGAATGTCGCCACCCTTCTTATTCAACGTGGTCCCATAACCCATAGTTCCACAGGATCGAAACCTGACTCTTGTTATCGACCTTGCGATATTCGACCCGATATCATGCTTGTGCCTGATGCTCTGGACCCCCCTTCTCATTATCCGTTATCGGCATCGAATGCATGCATGCCCGCTTGTAAACTTCTCATGCCTTCTTCTGTTCTCTCGATGTATCTCCCTGAGTTTAACTCGTGAGATACATTATACCCCATTTCCTCAGACGACCTTGATTGATTAACCGGGTGCCGATATGAACCCCTTAGGTTTTTCCTCCTAGCCTATGCGTAAGTACGATGAAGACCCGATGGAAGGATATCAACATGTCGAGATGCACTGAAGTAGAGAAATGAAGACATCAACATGAAGGACTAACTTCTTCGAGAAGGACAACAAGCACCAGAAGATTCATTGGAATACGAAACCGAAACCTTACCCCTTACACTACTGTTAATTCTCGGGACGAGAATTATTTGTAGTGGGGGAGATTTGTAACACCCTCACTGTCAGTGAACAGTAATCGCCATTACTGTTGATCATTACTGTTCAAAAATTTTCTTGGATCAACTTGGTTCAGTTCAAATTCAAATTCCCCTTTGATATTGTTGAAAGCAATGAGGTCATGGACCTTGATCATCATGAATCAAATACAGTCCAAGCTCAAATCAAATGCCCTTTGATTTGAGATCAATCAAAGCTGAAATGCTTTTGGTTGAATATGAAAAACCATGTTGCAAATAAACTTTGCCTAAAAATTATGAAACCACCTTTATAAAATCACTAATAATCTTTGGACCATGTTGGTATGGTTGTGGTTATTTATTGAGCTATGGTAAACTGCAAACAATTATAAACAGTAGCAAAAAACCCCATATTAACCATTTAATATTTAATATTTAATTCAAATATTAAATGACTTTTAAAATGGCCCAAACTATTTTTGGCACTGACCTTAGGTGTAACATTAATTATGGGCCACTTAACACATTTTACAAAAATGCCTAAGCTATTAAAATAAATAAAAAAGAATAAAAACAGAAAAGAAAAAGGAAAAGAAAATAAAACTAACCTATCTAACGCTCAGGGCGAGGCCCACCCAGCCGAATCCCTGGCCCAGCCCACCTCAGCCAGCCCTTATCCACCCCCCACCAATTGTCAACGCCCGAGCCGGCTCCTCCCCCATCTCTCTCGCATCTCTCCCCTCCTCCCCTCCGATCCGATTTGGACAGGCCCTGACGACCCCCCCCCCCCTCGTCCTCCTGGGCGGCGCTGCCGGCCAGCCCCAGCGTCGGCTGCCTCCCGTGCCCCCCCCCCACGGCAACCCTTGCTGCCGGGCTCGAGCTCGCCCCGCGCTGCCGCGATGGCCGTTGTGGCTCCGGCGCCACCGACCACCTCCTCGTCGCCTCCGGTGTTCGGGGCTGCCATGGACGCCGCCGCGACCTCCGGCGCATCTCGGTGTGCTCGCCCCTGCGTTGCCTTGCCACGCCGCCGTCCTGGACGCCTTCGCCCGCGCTCCTCGCCTCGGCCGCCCCATGGTGCCGACGGCCACCGCGCCGCTCTGACCCGCGCGCCCCGCGCCGGCCGCGCGCGCCTGAAGCTTCGCCGTCCGTGCTCACCAACATGGCCACGCCTCCATGTCGCCGCCTGCTGCCCCTTTGCTTGCCGACCTCGACCGCTCCCTGGCGCCCACGGCCACCGCGCCGCGTCGCCGCCTTCGCTGCTCCGGCAGCCGCCCCAGACTCCCCTGAGCTCCTCCCCTGCTCCGATGTGAGCTCTCCCTCGTGCTGCCCTGTACTAATGTGTTGCTAAAATTGCTATGTGTCTGCTGTACTTACCACTGAATCTGAAGACTGCTGAGTTTTGCAATGTTTGAAAATTTGGCTGTGTTGAAAACTGGTGGTAGCTACTACCCTAGACAGCCCCAAAACAGTAGCAAAAGAGATCCAATAAAAATGAAGTTATGCAGACATGTAGTAGAAGCTACACAGATCAAATGTCTCCATTACACCCAATTCAAATGATGCATGGATTTAATCCTACAAAATCGTAAGTTGTAACTTGTTGCTAATTGGGCAGAAAACAGAAAACGGAATTACCTGATAGCTATATTAGGGCTATTAAAAATATAATTTACAGAAGTGTTTTACGACAATTAAACCCATAGCATGTGAGTAGACATAACAAGCTTCGTTTTCTTACATTGAACCGACTCCCGGAGTTGCACGGATTAAATCCAACAAAAATCGCAAAAGACATATTTCTATCAATAAAAGAAATGGCAGAAACAGAGATGAATTTCATAGCTACTTTAGGGCTATGAGTTGACAAGTTGAAGCAATGTTTTATGCAAGATTGAACCCATGGCATGCTAGTATAACTATTATGTTGCAAATCATCTATTGGGAGTACCCCAATTGGAGCATTAGAGCAATAGCTATTATCTTACAAAGTTTGGATAAAGTAACAGTCATGTGTGGTTAACAGTTTGTAGTGCTATTTAGGCAATGTCTTAACTATGTAAATGAAATGTTTTAAGATTGAAACCTGTACCACATTAAAGACCATCTAAAACTAATTAGTTTTGGTATAGGGCACTAGTTCATAGGAATTATAAATCACTAGTTGTAACCATTTGAAAACTGCTAAAAATATTAATAATCTCAGACTTAGAAAAATTCAAAGAAGTCCAAAGCCAGCCAATGACACCTGGGCCCCGTGTTGACTGGCCCCACTGGCCCCACATGTCATTGACTGTGGCTGGCTCAGTCCGGATATAAAAATATTTAACTAAATATTTGTGAGTTAAAATAATTTCCGACAATAAGGAAAATCATTTAAAACTTCAGAAAATAATATAAAATAAACCGTAGCTCAGATCAATATATTTTCTACATAAAAGTTGATCAGAATAATACCATGAGTACGGATACGCTACCCATACCCCCACCGCACCCCTCTAACATACCGAACACGAGACCGTTCCCCCTCTGGAATGGCTTCCCGATATTGCCCGATACCGTAAAACTCTCTGTATGAATTTATTCTGAACACGAAAGTTGTTCAGAATGGATCAACTAAAACGGATACACCCTTCACATGTTTGTTGATATCCATGACACCTCCGGCGTGATACCTTCCCCCTCCGGACACCCTGTCCGGTAATCACCCGGGGCCGGTACTTCATCGCAGGATAAATTCTCGCTCCGTGCATCGTACTGCGTTAGTTCACCTCTACCTTAATGTTTCCCATGTCTTCTATTTGTATTGCTATTATTGCCGTGTATTCATTGTTTCTTCCCCCTCTCTTATTGTCCGGTAGTCTCGACGTCCGCTGCTGATGCCCCTGTGATCGACTACTTCGTCGACGACCGTACCTCTACCGTCGAGCTTACAGGCAAGCAGAGCCATTTTCCTTCCCCAGATATCGCCTATCTTTTCGTACATTTCTTGCACTAGGCATGGTTACTGCTGCTGCTACGTTACAATCCTATTCAATTGCATAACATGTTTTTTGTCGCTCCTTGATGTACCTTCCTTTATCCTATGCTGCCTTATAAATATATATATAATATTCAGCAGTAAACCCTGCGCATTGTTAGCTAGGTTTAGAATAGCGGGCCGTGATCACTCTGGTGAGTGAACGGGGATTACAAAATATTATAACTGCAACAGGTACGGATCAATGCAGACACCCTAGGGAACCTACCATGGCGAGACTCTGCCGAGTCGCTTCGAGTTTGACTTACGAGTGGATGGACTCGTATTTCACTCTCGTCGGCTCAGTAGCGTAGCATCACTGGGATGATACGAGGGTATTCCTCTTTAGTTCATTCCGCTGGTGTCTCGGCACCACCGGGGTGATACGAGAATATTCCTCTTTAGTTCATTCCGCTGATGCCTTGGTCGAGCCTCTCCAAGTGTACCATCGAGGGTGATTCCTCCTTGTTTCACTTGATGGTAGGCACTCGAATCAACTGGTGTCCTTACAGGTAAGGAGTGGGGTGACCCAACGGTGCCCGCGCAGGGTATCTTAGCGGAACGACAGGTCAGGTGTATTCCACCGGTGTGCGCCGGGCCTGGTACTGTTCGTGGCCGAAAGATTTCCTGTTGTACGAAAGTCGAGCTCTTCGGAGCAAACGCGAGACAAGGTAAGGAGACGGTTCACCTTGTTGGTAACCGCACGAGTTGGTGGGACGACAGGGCAGGCACCGACGTTACTGGTGGTCCTGACTGTTGTCATTGTCCGCGACTCATTCAGTAAGGGGCAACGATAACGGTTGTCTCGACAGAAAATTAATAAAATGCTTAACGGGTTCGGCGGATGACTTGAGTAGCATTTTGGCTTGTACGCACTACCTATACGTGGGATTACGCATTTGGGCGCCTCCGCAATGTAGCCTCGTTCGAAAGCTCTGAAAGACGTCCAGTTCAGCATTGCGGCAGGGACGGATCACGCTGCAGCGTTGGAATTCACCCTCCTCGCAACGACCCGGAGAGCGAGGGGTGATAGGCCCATGACCCCCTTGCACTTAGGGCTGTAGACCGGCGGGGACCTCTCTGATGAGTCGTAGGATGGACTGCGTTGTGTCGGATAGCCTCGGTGTGGTGCTCCCTAACCAGGTGTACGCCACCCTGGAGATCCGAGTGTGTAGTGTCACACTAGTGCACCCCTGCAGGGATGATAATCTATCGATAGTCGTGTCCACGGTAACAGGACGCTTTATGCTGAAGCCAGATCCTACCACTACAAACTACTACTATTAAACTGTTGGTTCCGGGTTTTCTCCCTCGCGGGGATGTTGAGGGAGGAAACTTGGAGGCATTGTTAATTATGATTACAACTTATTATTATACAATGCTGCAGCAACTTCTGCTGCATTGTTACTTTCATTACTGTTATATTAAACTGTTGGCTGATTCTTACCTCATGCTTCAAGACTCGTCGGAAGATGCTAGTCTTCGATAGGCCTAGCTTCTTATCCTTATTCTGATTTCTATCTTGAAGTCCACTATATACAGCCTCCATTTTCTGTTTGATACAAATGCATAAATGCTTAGTAGCGGACGTAAGACTCGCGGCTATGCTAGATACTCACCTGCTTTATTTTTCCCCTTTTATTGTTTTGCCTGATCGGCCGCTGCAGTCGACGTTGGAGTCTAGGAGCAGAAGACCCCCGATGCCTTCTGCGACGTCGAGTTCCCCTTTGACCAGGAGTAGTTTGGAGGTTCCCAGGCAGGAGGCCTTGCCTTTTCGATCGAGTGTTGATTTTGTGCTAGCCTTCTTAAGGCAACCTTGTATTCTTGTGTCTGTACTCAGATACTATTGCTTCCGCTGACTTTGTGCTCTCGAGCTATTGTATTCGAGCCCTCTTGGCCCCTGGCTTGTATTAAACAGATTGTATTATTTTATTCGTAGAGTTGTGTTGTGATATCTCACCGTGAGTCCCTGATCTCGATCGTGTACCTTGCGTGTATGATTACTGTACACGGCCTGATTTTGGGGGCGTCACAAGCGTGCTCTATATAATCACGGAACTTTTGTATGTTCTGAGTTTTTTGATTTGAGTTGCAGAAGTACCCCTAAAAAATTCTTTAATACCTGCTGTTCTATTTTTCACAGATTCTGCCACGTTTTGTCTCTCCTAAATTTTGCAAACCTTAAGCTTGCTTTTTTTGCAAAAACCTTTTGGAAATCTTGAGAAACAGTAGATCTTCAAGAATATCTTTATATCCAGTGGGGAAAAATTATTTATTAAGGGTACTAACCTCTCTAATCAGCTTATGATGAGTAATGTATGAAGGGAGTTTTCAAGTGTGCGATGGAAGATGATCAAAGAAGATTCGGGAGTGTCAAGCGCTCAAGCTTGGGGATGCCCCCGTGCATCCCCAATAAATATTCAAGGAGACTCAAGCGTCTAAGCTTGGGGATGCCCCCGTGCATCCCCTTCTCCATCAACAATCATCAGTTCGTCCTTCGTCTCACTATATTTTTATCACTTCATGTGTTATGTGCTATGCTTGTAGCGTCTCGCTCTTAGGTTTTATTTTTAGTTTTCTTTAGATTTTTTTGCTGTTCATAACAAGTTAGACCCCGTCTTACTTTGTGTGGGAGAGAAACACGCTCCACTTTCAAAATCTAGAACACATCATAGGATTCTTCATGCCTATCTTTTTACTATTGTGTGTTCTTTATCTTTTCGTAGCTACTGCCATGTTTAGATTTAGTCTTAGTTTGTCTTTAGAAAGAGCCTTTTATTTTTTTTAGTTTGTTGCTGGAACTCTCTTTAGTCTTCATGTTTATCTTGTTAAGAGAGTTGGTTGTTACACTGAGTTGTTGATACGTCCCAAACGTATCTATACTTTCTGCTTACTCCATGCATGTTTTGTGTGACTTTGCCATGTTTTGCTTGAACTTTCATACACTTTTGAGCATATTTGGACTAACTATTAACTCAGTGCACCCAGTTGCCAGTTCCTGTTTTCTGCTGTTTTTGTATTTCAGGTTTTCCGGCTATTAAAAGTGCTCCAAAAATTCCGGAAAAATATATAAAAAATCAGCGTCCGGGAAGCCTCCGGAATCACCAAGGAAGGAAGGGAGGGCCACACCAGGGACTCCAGAAGGGTCCCTGGCGCAGCCCCACCCTAGGGCGCGCCGGGCACCCTCCTGGCTGCCCTGTGGCCCCTCTCGGTGCCCCATTTGGCCTATATTTAGGCCCCGTGACGGAAACCCCTAATATCGATCTTCTATTCCCGTTCTCCTCTCTGTACCGCCACCGCCGCCGTTTCAAGATCGGGGCTGCTAGGAGAAGCGGCCCCGGCACCCTGCCGGAAGGAGGAACCCCCTTCGGGAGACCATCCATCGCCATGGACGCCTCCCGGATGTGCCGTGAGTAGTCCCCCTTGGACCATGGGTCCGTGACTAGTAGCTATCTGATGTACTCCTCCCCTCTTTGTGCTTTCACTTTCGAGACCTCATGAGCTGCCTCACATGATCAATGCACTTTTGCAATTTTCTGTGTTGCTATGCTGAGTTTGATAGGATCTGATGGATTATCAGATTATGTTTAGATTGTGATGAGAAATATATTTGGTTCTCTTTTATATTTGTGTTCTTTAGTAAATTCTAGCATGTTCTCCGTTGCTGTATTTTACTTTGGCCAAGTGATTTGTTGCAACTCCAAGAGAGAGCGTTATGCTTGATTGTGGGTTCAGCCCCTTGATGTCTAGCTTGAGTGACAGAAACATGAGACTAGGGGATGTGCTGTTGCCACCAGGGATAAAACAACGGTGCTTGTACCTGCGGGTGCAAGGATTGTTTACTTTACGCAAAGTTCTTTTAATGCAGTTGTCTGTTGCTTTGAGTCTACACTTTGGGTGGGATTCACAACTTAATACCAGCGAGATGTTCTGGATAGATATCTCAAGGTGGATGATTCGTAGTAGATGCAGATGGATTTCGGTCTACTTACCTTGGCGTATTGCCCATTGCTTTTGAGCCTCTTCCTTTCTTTTGTAGCATAGTTAGCATTGCGGTGCGTTTATAATCCTGTCAATTTCCCAGCTATGATTTTTTTACCTCACTAGCACTTTTATCGTCTTTTGGGAGAGAGACATCACTAGTGAACATCACGGGACCCCTGTCCATATTCACACCATTGTTTACCCCCTCAATTTACTTTCAGTTCTTAATTTTAGTTGAACTATTATCTCTTGCGTTGATCCTTTGTAAACAGCAAGCCCAGAGGAATTGACAACTCCTCTGTACTCGTTGGGATCAAAGTTATTTGTTTCTGTGTGCAGGTCCTGACAACCGCCCAATTTCTGACGCCATTAGCCCGAAGTAATTTCTGGCGCTGTTGTCACCTTCTTGTATTTCTGCGAGTCCTACTGGAGACAAACCTTGGTATCTTCACCGAGGGAAATTTGCTGCTACTTTACATCTCAACTTCCACTTGGGGTAACCAACGAGAAGTGAGAGAAATATCCTCACCGTATCAAGCCAATTTCTGGCGCCGTTGCCGGGGACTCCAGTCTACAAGATAGGGGAGTTGCACACTATCTTTTAACTTTGCTTTTTAGTCTTGTTAGTTAACCCTTCAGTTTTTTACTTTTGTGTCTCTTATAAAAAATACCAAAAATACCTGCTGCTACTATGGTTTCCAATGAAAACACCAAGTTGTGTGACTTCACTAGTCACAACAACAATGACTTTATCTGCACTCCTATTGCTCCACCTGCCACTCCAGCACCTTCTTATGAAATTAAACCTGCTTTGCTTAATCTTGTTATGAAAGGTGAATTCTCAGGTGCTGGAGAGGATGCTGCCTTGCACTTAAATAATGTTCTTGAGCTTTGTGATATGCAAAAGTACAAGGAAGTAGATGGAGACATCGTCAAGATGAAGCTTTTTCCTTTCTCATTGAGAGGAAGATCCAAGGAGTGGCTGCAATCCTTACCTAAGAATAGTATCGATTCTTGGGACAAGTGTAAGGATGCTTTTATTGGGAAGTACTATCCCCCTGCTAAAATTATCCGGTTGAGAAGTAACATTATGAGTTTTAGGAAATTGGATAATGAACACGTTGCCCAAGCTTGGGAACGAATGAAATCTCTTGTTAAGAACTGCCCTGCGCATGGTTTGACTACCTGGATGGTTATCCGGACTTTTTATGCAGGCTTAAACTTTACCTCGCGGAATCTGTTACACTCGACCGCGGGAGGAACTTTCATGTCAACCACACTTGGTGCTTCCATGAAGCTACTCGATGAGATGATGCTGAACTACTCTCAGTGGCACACCGAACGATCTCCAACTGGTAAGAAGGTAAATTTTGTCGAGGAGATCTCCTCTCTTAATGAAAAGGTTGACTTGATCATGTCTCTACTTACCAAGCAAGCTCCTATTGATCCTCAGGATGTTCCTTTAAATTTCTTGGTTTCTCAAGAACAAGTAGATGTGAACTTTATCTCTAGAAACAACTTCAACAATAATGCTTATAGGAGGAATTTTGGTAGCAACAATCCTAGACCTTTCCCATCCAACAACTATGGGAACAACAACACTTATCCTAGCACCAAAAACTCCACCTCTGAACTTGAGACCTTACTCAAATACTTTTTCACTACCCAAAAGACCTTCAACAAGAGTGTAGAAGAGAAATTAGACAAATTAGATATTCTCTCTTCGAAGGTAGACAACATAGCCCATGATGTTGAGATGCTTAAGATTAGAACTTCTCCCCCGAGGAGAGGAAGACCACTCCTATGAATGCTATCCAAGTGCAAATTAATGAAAACATTAGGATGTTGGGCAAACATAAAGAGAGATGGGCGAGAGAAAAGGAGGAAGAAGAGAGATGGGCGAGAGTTGGCCTTCCTACCTACCACACAATATCTACTATGCAAGTTGTTGAGGATGTCCAAACTGTTAGCACCCATCACACCCCTAGTCCCACTGGACCTATCAATGGTGATGCTACCACCTCAACCATAGATGAAGAAACCTCTATGAACATAGAGTCTTTCAAACAAGTAAGCCTAAATAATATCACTACCTCCTTGATAGATAGTAGTGATCTAGACTTTGACAACTGCACCTTACCTGAAGTTATTGGTTTCCTACACAAAATGTCTAGAGACCCCCACACTAGTACACTTAATCTTGCCTTCATAGACCATATCGCCAATGCTCTAATCAAAGTTAGGGAGGAGAAGCTTAGACTAGAAGCCTCCATACCTAGGAAGCTAGAAGATGGTTGGGATCCTATGATAAAAATTAAGTTGAATAACTTCTCTTGCTTTGCTCTTTGTGATGTTGGAGCTAGTACCTCCGTTATGCCCAAAAGAATGTATGATATACTTGAATTGAAACCTTTTGATCCTTGTTCTTTTGGTGTTCGTCTTGTCGATTCTTCCGTAAAGAAACCTTTGGGGAAGATCGATGATGTTCTTATCATTTTCAATGAAAATTATGTTCCCGTTGATTTTACTATTATGGACATTGAGTGTGAGTCCTCTTGTCCAATTATTTTGGGACGTCCTTTTCTTCGCACCGTGGGTGCTGTTATTGACATGAAAAAGGGGAATATCAAATTCCAATTACCTCTCAAGAAAGGGATGGAACATTTCCCTAGGAAAAAGATTAAGTTTCCCTTTGAGTCCGTCACACGAGCTAGTTATTTTCTTGATAAGACTTGATCTTTTGCTTTAAGCCTAGCTAATGGCTTTACAGAAGCGCTTTCGGGAGGCATCCCGCAACGAATTTAGGTTTTCCTTTTTGTTTTTATTCTATTCTTAGTGGTCTTGATGATTGTTACTACTGTAGCAACATCATTGTATCTTTACTTTTCTAGCTTTGTGCCAATTATAGCCTCATATGACAAGGGAAGTGAAAGTTGTGACATCCTGTCCGGAAAACAGATTATGTCCTCGTGACAAAAAAAATCGTAGAAAATTACCAGTTCATCTTTTTGAGCTGAATTTTTTACACAGCATGCTCTATAAAATCACGGAACTTTCGTATGTTCTGAGTTTTTTGATTTGAATTGTAGAAGTATCCCTAAAAAATTCTTTACTACCTTCTGTTCTGTTTTTCACAGATTCTTCCACGTTTTGTCTCTCCTAACTATTGCAAACCTTAAGCTTGCTTTTTTATTTGAAAAAACTTTTTGGCAATCTTGAGAAACAGTAGACCTTCAAGAATATCTTTATTTTCAGTAAAGGAAAATTATTTTCATAGGGTACTAACTTCTCTAATCAGCTACAATGAGTTATGTATGAATGGAGTTTTCAAGTGTGCGATGGAAGATGATGAAAGAAGATCCTGGAGTGTCAAACGCTCAAGATTGGGGATTCCCATGTGCACCCCCAATAAATATTCAAGGAGACTCAAGTGTCTAAGCTTGGGGATGCCCCCGTGCATCCCCTTCTTCATCAACAATTATCAATTCGTCCCTCGTTTCACTATATTTTTATCACTTCATGCGTTATGTGCTATGCTTGGAGCGTCTCGCTCTTTACTTTTCTTAGGTTTGTTTTTGCTTTGTTTGCTGTAGTAAAAAGTTAGATCCCAGATTTCTTTTGTGTTGAGAGAAACACAATCCGCTTTAACTAGAACTCCTCATAGGATTTGCATGCTTATTCTCTTAGCTGTGAGTTGTTCTTTTTCTTTTCTTAGCTGTTGCCCAGTTTAATTGTTGTGCTTTAGTTTTCTTCTAAAAGCTTTTGTTTTGTCTCAGGTTGAACTTTCTATAGGTTGCATGTTTTATCTTGTTAGAGAGTCCGCTTGTTGCACTGAGTTTTGTGTCTTGAATAGAAAGTAGGTTGTTGAAGTTGCTATTCTCTTTGTAGTAGTAACTTGCAATAGTTTTGAGGTATTGACTAGAGTAATGTTTGAACTTTTGGTGTCAAGAGCTCGAGCCTATTAGTGATAGATGTCGTATTTAGGGAAATCCGTGTGATTTTCAAAAACCAAAAAACCACTGTTGAGAACGCTAGCTACTAGATGGATCACTAACCTCTGGAGGGTTCGGATATTAGAGTACACTCACATAGCATGAGTCGAGGATGCGCAAGGATAACCAAACCCCCATACACTCCTCCTCGGGGTACCTGTCTCTTTGTGAACCTCCTGATTAGATTGAGAGTTACCGATTATAAGTTCTTGAGTTCTTCAGACTAATGTGAGTATTCGAAAGTTGACACTTCCAACCACCTATACTTTTTCTAGCCTCTTCGGTACCGTGCATTGCCCTTTCTCATCTCGAGAGTTGGCGCATACTTCGCCGGTGCATCCAAACCCTTGGCATGATACGCTCTGTCATCATAAACCTCCTTATATCTTTCCTCAAAAAAACCACCATACCTACCTACAAGGCATTTCCATAGCCTTTCCGAGATACATTGTCATACAACATCCACCTTCTCATGACTTGATCTTCATGTCATACATGCTACTTGCTTGATCGATGAGCCGCATGCTAGTTGGGCCTTGCCCTAATCATTGCTACATGGCGTGCTAGTATCATTGCATATCCTGCTACCCTGGCAGAGGCATACATTTGCATCATGATAGTTACATTTTTATTTATGTGAGTACCTTTGTAAAGTGTGAAAGATCTCCTATATTCTTGTAAAAATATAGAGTTTTGCCCCTAAAGTGAGGAAAAGATCCCAAAGAGGACAAAACCAAAAGATCCTAAAGAGGACAAATGAGAGTTAAATAGAAAGAGCCATTGAGGGGACCAAAAAATACAAAAAATATAAAAAAGAGAAAAAGAAAAATAAAAAGAGAGAAGGGGCACACTACTATTCCTTTTGAGAGACCCACACTAGTACTTCATCCTCTATCCCTTGTACTCCATAGAGATCATCATACATGCATATAGCTATGTGGGGACCCTTCACACTATAGAACTTGGCTTGTATATTGCAATGATGAGCCTCCTCAAAAGAGCTCTAGGTCTTCATGAGCAAGCAAGTTAGATGGACCCCCACTAGTTCCCTTGGAGAGCTTTTAGCTCACATGTGCATCCGTTGCATGGCAATCCCTACTCCTCACATCATATCTATCATATGGCCTTCTCTCGCCTATGATTGTCCTCTTTGATGTGAGCCTTTCCCACCTTTTGGTCTTCCTCCTCCAACTTCTTTCTTTTTCGCCTTTTAGGTGTCAACTTTCTTGCTCACGCTCATCCATTGCATGAGTTCTCAAAATATTGAAAGGGAGTGGATCAGTTTGACTTGTACCTAACTAGTGGTCTGGGGACGAGTCCAGATAAGAATCCAAAGGAGACTAAGTGTGAAACTTTAGTAGATAGTAATTCTCAAGAACTATTTTTATCTCGTATTCCCATATCCCCCTTCTTGCACGCAAACACCATCTGGAGACATTGGAGTCACGGACAGCGAGAGCTCTTGCACCTTTGTTCGTTTGTTGTTTGTGTCAATGCTAATATAGACTCCTTCTTGTTAAGACTTGAATTGAATTGCATGCTTTGATTGCTTTACTTAAAAGTCCTTATATGGTTGTGTGGCATGTCACCACAGAAATTATGCTTGTTATCATTTCCCTACTCGAGGACGAGCAGGAATTAAGCTTGGGGATGTTGATACGTCCCAAACGTATCTATAATTTCTGCTTGCTCCATGC
The DNA here is from genome assembly GCA_950022295.1 of Bromus sterilis. Taxonomy (NCBI): domain Eukaryota; kingdom Viridiplantae; phylum Streptophyta; class Magnoliopsida; order Poales; family Poaceae; genus Bromus; species Bromus sterilis. The sequence goes on from OX465600.1 coordinate 218,697,443, forward strand.
ATGTTTTGTGTGACTTTGCCATGTTTTGCTTGAAATTTCATAAACTTTTGAGCATATTTGGACTAACCTATTAACTCAGTGCACCCAGTTGCCAGTTCCTGTTCTCTGCTGTTTTTATATTTCAGGTTTTTCGGCCATTAAAAGTGCTCCAAAAATTCTGGAAAAAATATATAAAAAATCAGCGTCCCAGAAGCCTCTGGAATCACCAAGGAAGGAAGGGAGGGCCACCACAGGGACTCCAGAAGGGTCCCTAGCGCGGCCCCACCCTAGGGACAGTCGGGCACCCTCCTGGCTGCCCTGTGGCCCCTCTCGGTGCCCCCTTTGGCCTATATCTATCCCCCGTGACGGAAACCCCTAATATCGATCTGCTATTCCCGTTCTCCACTCTATACCTCCGCTGCTGTTTCAAGATCGGGGCTGCCAGGAGAAGCTTCCCCGGCACCCTGCCGAAAGGAGGAACCCCCTCCGGGAGACCATCCATCGCCATGGACGCCTCCCGGATGTGCCGTGAGTAGTCCCCCTTGGACCATGGGTCCGTGACCAGTAGCTATGTGATGTACTCCTCCCCTCTTTGTGCTTTCACTTTTGAGACCTCGTGAGCTTCCTCACAGGATCGAGGCGCTTTTGTAAGTTTCTGTGTTGCTATGCTGAGTTTGCTAGGATCTGATGGATTATGAGATTATGTTCAGATTGTGATGAGTAATATATTTGGTTCTCTTTTATATTTGTGTTCTTTAGTAAATTCTTGCATGTTCTCCGTTGCCTTATTTTACTTTGGCCAAGTGATTTGTTGCAACTCCAAGAGAGAGGGTTATGCTTGATTGTGGGTTCAGCCCCTTGATGTCTAGCTTGAGTGACAGAAACATGAGACTAGGGGATGTGTTGTTGCCACCAGGGACAAAACAACGGTGCTTGTACCTGCGAGTGCAAGGATTGTTTACTTTACGCAAAGTTCTTTTAATACATTTGTCTGTTGCTTTGAGTCTACACTTTGGGTGGGATTCACAACTTAATACCAGCGAGATGTTCTGGATAGATATCTCAAGGTGGATGATTCGTAGTAGATGCAGATGGATTTCCGACTACTTACCTTGGCGTAATCCCCATTGATTTTGAGCCTCTTCCTTTCTTTTGTAGCATAGTTAGCATTGCGGTGCGTTTATAATCCTGTCAATTGCCCAGCTGTGATTTGTTTACCTCGCTAGCACTTTTATCGTCTTTTGGGAGATAGACATCACAAGTGAACATCATGGGACCCCGGTCCATATTCACACCATTGTTTACACCCTCAATTTACTTTAAGTTGCACTATTATCTCTTGTGTTGATCCTTTGTAAACAACAAGGCCGGAGGAATTGACAACTCCTCTGTACTCGTTGGGAGCAAAGTTATTTGTTTCTGTGTGCAGGTCCTGACAACCGCCCAATTTCTGACGCTGTTAGCCCGAAGTAATTTATGGCGCCGTTGTCACCTTCTTGTATTTCTGCGAGTCCTATTGGAGACAAACCTTGGTATCTTCACCGAGGGAAATTTGCTGCTACGCTACATCTCACCTTCCACTTGGGGTAACCAACGAGAAGTGAGAGAACTATCCTCACCGTATCAGTTGTGTCTTGTCTTGAGAGTAGGTAATTGAGGTTGCCATTTAATTTTAGTAGTAACTTGCAATAGTTTTGAGGTATTGATGTGAGTAATGTTTGAACTTTTGTTGTCAAGATCTCTAGCTTATTAGTGATAGGTGTCGTATTTTGGGCAATCCGTGTGTTATTTTCAATAAGCTACAAAACTAGTTGAGAACTCTAGCTACTAGATGGATCACTACTCTTCTGAGGGGTCGGATATTAGAGTACACTCACGTACCATGAGTCGAGGATGCGCAAGGATAACCAAACGCCCATACACTCCTCCTCGGGGTACTTGCCTCTTTGTGAACCTCCTTATTAGATTGAGAGTTACCGATAATAAGTGCATGAGTTCTTCGGACTAATGTAAGTATTGAAAGTTGACATTTCCACCTCCTCATATTTGCTAGCCTCTCCCGTGTCGTGCATTGCCTTCTTCTCACTCTGAGAGTTGGCGTCCACCTTCACTGGTACATCCAAACCCTTGCCATGATACGCTCTGTCATCATAAACCTCCCTATATCTTTCCTCAAAACAGCCACCATACCTACCTATGAAGGCATTTCCATAGCCATTCCGAGATATATTTCCATGAAACATCCACCTTTTCATGACTTGATCTTCATGTCATACAAGTTCCTGCTACACTGGCAGCGGCATACATTGCATACATCATGATAGCTACATCTTCTTTATGATTTGAGTACCTTTTAAAGTGTGAAAGATCTTCTATACCCTCTTGTAAATTAGAGTGTTTCCCTTAAGTGAGGAAAAGATCCCAAAGTGGAAAAAATAAAAGATCCCAAAGAGGACAAATGAGAGTTAAATAGAAAGAGCCATTGAGGCCACCAAAAAATACAAAAAAATAGAAAAAAGAGAAAAAGAAATAAAAAGAGAGAAATGGGCAACACTACTATCCTTTTGAAAGATCCACACTAATACACCCTATTATCCTTGTACTACATAGAGATGATCATATATATAGCTATGTGGGGACCTTCACACTATAGAACTTGGCTTGCATATTCCAAGGATGAGCCTCCTCAAAAGAGCTATAGGTCTTCATGAGCGAGCAAGTTAGATGCAGCCCCACTAGTTCCACTGGAGAGCTTTTCAGCTCATATGTGCATCCGTTGCATGGCAATCCCTACTCCTCACATCATATCTATCATTTGGCATTCTCGCCTATGATTGTCGCCATTGATGTGAGCCTTTCTCACCCTTTTTTTCTTCCTCCTCCACCATATTCTCTCTTTGCCATCCTAAGTGTCAACTCTCGTGCTTACGCTCATCCATTGCATGACTGCTCAAAATATCGAAAAGGAGTGGATCAAATTGACTTGTACCTGGCTAGTGGTCTGGGGACGAGTCAAGATAAGATTCCAAAGAAGACCAAGTGTGAAACTTTAGTAGATTGAGTTCTCAACAGAAATACCTTTTTCTCGTATTCCCTGTCCCCCTTCTTGCACGCAGACACCATCTGGAGACATTCGAGTCACGGATAGCGAGAGCTCTTGCACCTAATGTTCTTTTGTTACTTGTTTCAATGCTAATATAGAATCTTGCTTGTTATGACTTGAATTGAATTACATACCTTGATTGCTTTACTTTTCCAAGTTCTTATATGGTTGCTAGCATGTCACCAAAAAAACTGTGTTTATTATCATTTACCTACTCGAGGACGAGCATTCACAAAGAGACAAGTACCCCGAGGATGAGGGGGCTTTTGTTATCCTTGCGCATCCTCGACCCATGGTACGTGAGGGACTCTATATATTCCAACCCCTCCAGAGGTTAGCGATCCATCTAGTAGCTAGAGTTCTCAACTATTTTTTTTGTAGTATTTGAAAATAAGCACTGATTACCCAAAATACGACACCTATCACTAATAAGCTCGAGCTCTTGGAACCAAAAGTCCAAACATTACTCAAATCAATACCTCAAAAATATTGCAAGTTACTACTACACTTATAATAGCAACCTCAATTACCTACTCATGCAAGAGACACAACTCAGCGGAACAAGCCAACTCTCTAAACAAGATAAGCATGATAACTAAAGAGAGTTCCAAAAGCAACCTAACTAAAATATCTTAAGAATATAAGCATGAAAACTAAGAGCTAAGCATGACAGCAACTATGAAAAGATAAAGAACACACACAAAAAGAAAGATAAGCATGCAAGCCTATGTTGTGTTCTACGGTGGAGTGGAGCGTGTTTCTCTACCAAAAAATGAAGCCCATGGTCCAACTTGTTATGAAAAGAAAGCAAAACTAAAACAAACTAAAAAAAAGTTAAGAGCGAGACGCTCCAAGTTTAGCCCATAACAGATGAAGAGATAAAAATATAGCATGGAGAAGGATGAACTGATGATTGTTGATGGAGATGGGGATTCACGGGGGCATCCCCAAGCTTAGACGCTTGAGTGTCCTTGGATATTTCTTGGGCGTGCATGGGATCATCCCCAACCTTCAGCGCTTGACACCCCTAAATCTTCTTTCATCATCTTCCATCGCATACTTGAAAACTCACTTCATACGAAACTCATCATAAGCTGATTAGAGTGGTTGGTACCCATAATAAAATATATTTTTCTCTACTGGAAATAAATATTTTCATGAAGAGATACTGTTTCTCCTGATTGCAAAAAGTTTTTGCAAAGAAAAAGCAAGCTTATGATCTTCAAAATGGTGAAAACGCAGAACGTGGCAGAATCTGTGAAAAACAGACCAGTAGGTAGTAAATAATTTTTGGGGTAGTTCTGCAAGTCAAATAAAAAAACTCAGAACAAACACCAGAAAGCTAATTGTATAGAGCATACTTTCAGAAAAATTCAGATCAAAAAGATTATCTGATGATTTATCATGATTTTTTCTGTCAAGCAGACATTATCTGTTTCTGGACAGCATGTCACAACTTTTAAAATTTCTTGCAATTGGAGGCTAAAACTTGGCACAAATCTTGAAAATAAAGATACAATGATGTTTCTACAGTAGTAACAAGCGTCAAGACCACTAAAACTGAAAGTAAAAACATTTTGGGTTGCCTCCCAATAAGCGCTTTCTTTTATGCCTTTTAGCTAGGCATGGAGGATTATAAAGATGCTCTCACAAGAGAATAAGAGTAGAAGCAAAAGAGAGCCTCAAGCAGCAAATATGAAACACATTTAATCCTAACCCACTTCCTATGCATAGGAATCTTGTAAGAAAATAAATCAAAGAAGCACAAAGAGACAAGCATAGGAAGGTGAAAGAAGAACAACTTTAAAACTTTCATCATAAAGAGAGGTGTTTTTCTAACATGAAAGTTTCTACAACCAAGCTTTCCTCTGTCAAAGTAATTTTCAGTAGCATCATGAACAAAATCAAGAATATAACTATCACATAAATCATGTTGTTGATGACCTACAAGCACACGTGTATAGTTTTCAACACAGTATCTAGGAACATAAGATAAATGCAACCCATCACATTGAGCCTTAATAAGAGCACAATTCTCCAGAATATGAGTTGGAGATTTCAAAAGGATAATAGGACAATCAAGTGTGGCTGCAATAGAAACAATTTCATGCTTAACATAAGGAACTATAGAAAGTTAATCTTCATAATCATCATCCATAGTGGCATCATGGCCATCAACAAAGCAAGTATCGAGTTTATCAGAAAGGGATGTATCAAGTGAGTCCTTAGAATGATAGGATTCCTCATCATAGCAATCATTAGCCTCTTCTTGGGTAGCAAACTTTTTGTTTTTAAAATCCTCAATATAATCATTAAAAATATAATTCTCAAAGCAATAAGCAAGGACTGCAAAGTTTTCAGATTTGTGAATAGTATTGTAATACTTGTCAATCAAAGAAGAAATTTTATAAGCACCCTTAAAAGCAACAAATTCTTCAATGTTTTCTACATAAAAGTAATCATAAACACCTTTAGCATAAGAAGATAGGATCTCATTTTCATTAAACTCACATTGGAAAGGAAGGTGTTTACGATCTATTTTAGAACAACAAGTGAAATCATAATTGTAGCACAAAGATTCAGCATAGTAATAAGAAACTTGTATTTGATCCCATAAGTGTTTCCCTTTCCGAGATAGGCGGTGCTGCGTATAATGAGCATGCTCATCCTATGATTTTCCCTCAACCAAGTCGGTTGGGATTTTAGCGCTAGCACAAATAGATCGAAGACGATCCAATTCAAAAGTGTCCGTCCTACCATATTTGGGTGGTGCCATACCCATGGTGACATAGCATCACTAGGCAAAGAGAAAAAAAGAAAACAAACCAAAACAAGAAAGCAAACTAGAACAAGGTAAGTAACTTTTGTGTGGTTTTTGGTATAAGACTCCAAAGCAAAAACTAGAAAGTAAAATAACAAAACTAAAAAGCAAAGGTAAAAGGTAGTGTGCAACTCCCCTATCTTGAAGATTGGAGTCCCCGGCAACGGCGCTAGAAATTTATTTGATGGCACTGAAGTAGTGCTCCTCGTTGGTTACCCAAAGTGGAAGGTTTGGATGTAGCCTAGCAGCAATTTCCCTTACACGAGGACAGTAAGATTTATCGAATCCAGGAGGACTCCAAGGATCGACAAGTAGGTGTCTGCTGCTCTGGCGCTTACATAAGACGTGGACCTGTACACAGCGAAAAATAACTTTGCTCCCAATGGGTACAGAGAGGTTGTCAATCTCTCCGGCCTTGTCATTTACAAAGGATCACAACACAAGCGGGAAATATTAGTGGTGATTGCAAAAAAAGAAAATAAAGCAATAAATAATTGTGGTTTAAAAAGTGGTGGAAATATGGACCGGGGTCCCATGATGTTCACTAGTGATATCTCTCTCCCAAAAGACGATAAAATAGCTAAGATGGGTGAACAACTTATAGCTGGGGAATTGACAGAATTATAAACGCACTGCAATGCTAATTATGCTGCAAATAAAGTTAGAGGCTCAAAAGTATGGGAAGTACGCCAAGACAAGTAGACCAAAATCCAACTGCATCTACTCACTAATCATACACCTTGAGATATCTATCCAGAACATCTCGCTGGTATTAAGTTGCGAGCCCCACCCAGAGTGTAAACCCAAAGCAACAGACAACTGCATTAACAAACTTTGCGTAAGGTAAACAATCCTTGCAACCGTGGTTACAAGCACCGTTGTTTTCTCCCTGGTGGCAACATCACATCCGCTAGTCTCATGTTTCTGTCACTCAAGCTAGACATCGGGGGGCATGAACCCACAATCAAGCATAACACTCTCTCTTGGAGTTACTATCTACTACTTGGCCAAAGCAATAAAAAGCAACGGAGAATATGCAAGAATTACTCAAGAACAAAATATAAAAGGAGAACCAAATATATAACTCATCACAATCTGAACCTAATCTCATAATCCATCATATCCCAGCAAACACAACATATCAACAGGAAAAAGAATTACATATATGCCTTGATCATGTAGGGAAGCTCACCAGGGCTAAGAATTGAAGCACAAGATTGGAGAGAAGACATCACATAGCTACTGGTCATGGACCCATGGTCCAAGGGGCCGGGAGGTCAATCCTCCCTCCGACAGGGTGCCGGGAAGAGGTCTTCTGGTGCTCCTGATCTTGGAAGCGAGGCGGCAGCGGAACAGAGGTGAAAATGGAGATGCGGGGCTCTCTGTGAGGGTTTTTGTGACGGGGTGTAAATATAGGTCGAAGGGGGGCACCAGGGGTGGACCCCCCCCAGGCGCCCTGGTGGCGCGGCCTAGGGTGGCCCCGCCCCCCTCTGTCCCTCCTTTGGTGATTCCCAAAGCTTTTGTCTCGCTGATTTTTTATATATTTTTGTTCGAATTTTTGGAGCTCTGTAAATATGGGTAAAAACCTGCAATTCACAGACATCAGCAGACAAAAACTGGCACTGGATGCACTGAGTTAGTTGGTTATTCCAAATATGTGTAAAAATATATAAAAGTGTAGCAAATTACATAGCAATGTCACCTAAAATAGCATGGAACAAGCAAAAATTATAGATACGTTTGGGAAGTATTAGTGACCTCACTGTAAATTGACTTGATTTTCAATGATCGTGAAACCACAATCATCAGTTGACCATGAACTAGTTATTGAGAAAGAGGCTAACTAGGAACGTTGGTTATTTCTATACCACACATGTATCATTGTTTCACTAATACCGTTCTAGCATAGTATGAATGTGGTTATGAACTTTTTTAGATATATATTGGAATATTCACATATTATTTGCCTCTTGAGCATATATCCAACAGTCTCCCACTTGCACTAGAGTGCAAATAATCTAGCTGCATTTTATGATCATAATCATCTTATCATATAAGTGTTTACTGATCATGCTTGCTTATGGAAGAGGTTTTGTCAACGATTTGTACCTATTCAGATTCGTATGTTTTCTTTGCAATAGGTATTGGTGTACTAGTTTGACATACCACTCATTATCATATAATGTTTGGATATAAGTTCTGCGGGAGAGTGAGACTATTATCTCACAGTATTCTCTAATAACATTTGGTTCAGTCTTCGGAAGACTATCCATAATCATGTATACTAGGAAATACACTCGGACAGAAGTATAAACTTCTTACGCTAAACTCTATCCATACATCTACTTCCTCAAGTAGTTTTATGTTTTGTAGAGTTTTGATTCATGAAATCCTGGCTCACGTTTCTTTTAATTCTTTGGTGATATCTCTAATTTATATAGACTCGTAATACGGCTTGCAATTGTAATGTAGTATTACATTCAAGTATATTATCCTTTCTATAATTTAGAGTATTGTCCTTGTTATTCCTCATATACTGAAAGCATGGACTTGATCCAGGCTATGTGTTTTACTCATAAAACACATCAGAACATGTTCTTCTTTCTAAGAACTTTTGAGTATTCTGTTGTTGGATTCACAATACATGTTTTATGGTGGAATCATATGTCATAGGTCATATGAGATCACAGGTCTAAGGACATGGTGCATACCTACTCTTCCATTGAAATATTGCTTGTGATATTTGGATTTTCATCCATTATGTAATTCCTAGCTACAAGAACTTGTTTCTTATCTAGAAGATTATTCCAACTTTTCTTCGGTTCATCAGGCGTATCTTAATCTATCATTATAGATTTCAATGTGTAATGTGTTCGTACTTCATTTAAAGAAGATTCTTGTAATCTTGTGTTCTATGTGCCTTATTCTATATATATCAATGAATACATATATATGAGACGAATCTCTATATATACATATCAATGCATGTTTTATATATACGAGATCATTCTCCACACATATCAATGCATATATGTTTGAGATAATGATTATTTTCCCAATCAAATATATCCATCATATATATATTTGTGGTTTATCTTTCACTAAGTTAGTATTGTATTCTTATGTCTTACATAACAATATTGCTCTCAAAGCTCCCACTCAGAAAACTGCCCTCCGCATTCCAAGTTTTAGGAAGTCTTCAAATCTCCCACTCAGTTTCATGAAATTGCAGGCCTTCTCAATACTTTGATCATTCCAAAATCACTTGATCAAATCAAGGTTGAGACTTCCTGTCTTGAGGCACTATAGTCCATCCTTTCGACGAAAATATCTTTCGTTATGCCAATTGAAATTCACTCTTAAAATTCTAAGTTGAAGGAGAAGCAATTTCAGGCTATGGCCTTATTATAGTATAAATGAAATATTTTATTGATCAAATAATTGCTACGCTTCCGTAGTCAATCATTATTGAATTTTGGTCATAACAATTTTATGAGACAAATAATGCTTACAATTTCCCCTCACCGGAGGCCAAAACATCCTCCAGATTAGCTCTCCCGGAGAAGAACAGAGGGTGGCGGCGGCTCCGCGATGAGAATTGGCAAAACGACTTCTGTTCTGGGGTTTCTCCGTCTCGGGTAAAAATATTAGCCAAGGTAGGGCACCGGAGGAGGTGGCCCCCACCCAAGCACCCTCCTAGCATGACCAGGGGCTGATGGCTTCTCGCCCTTCGTTGGTTACCCCAAGTGGAAGGTTTGAGATGTAGTGCAGCAGTAGTTTTCCCTCGGTGAAGATACCAAGGTTTGTCTCCAGTAGGACTCCAGAGATGATAAGTAGGTGTCAGCGGCGCAACTGACGCGGACCTGCACACAGACACAGATAACTTTGTTCCCAACGAAGTTCAGAGAGGTTGTCAATCTCTCCGGTCTTGTTGTTCACAAAGGATAAAACGCAAGCGATAATGATAGCAAGTAAAAGCAGTAAAGTAAATATAGCTTGGAAACAGTAATGATGATATGGACCGGGATACGTGATGTTCACTAGTGATTTCTCTCTCCCAAAAGACGATAAAACTGCTATGCGAGGTAAACAAATTACAGAAGGGCAATTGACAGGATTATGAACGCACCGCAATGCTAACTATGCTACAAAAGAAAGGAAGAGGCTCAAAAGCACACGCAGTACGCCAAAATAAGTAGACCGAAATCCATCTGCATCTACTACTAATCATCCACCTTGAGATATCTATCCAGAACATCTCGCTGGTATTAAGTTGCGAGCCCCAATCTAGCACAACGTTCCCTCTTGGAGTCACTACCTACTACTTGGCCAAAGCAATAAACAACAACGGAGAACATGCAAGAATTACTTAGGAACAAAAATATAAGAGATAAAAACCAAATATATTACTCTATCACAATCTGAACATAATCTAATAATCCATCAGATCCCTCCAAACTCAGCATAGCAACAGCAGAAATATTACAAAGGTGTCTCGATCATGTAGGGCAGCTCACGAGGTCTAAACAATGAAGATCAAAGAGGGGAGGAGAACATCACATAGCTATTGATCACAGACCCATGGTCCAAGGAAAACTACTCACGAGACATCCGGGGAGCATCCATGGTGGAGAGGAGACTCCCGGAGGTCAATCCTCCCTCCGGCAGGGTACCGGGAAGAGGTCTTCTGGTGCTCCCGATCTCGGAAGCGCGGCGGCGGCGGAACAGATGCGAGTTTGCGGAATAGGGTTCCTCTTCTGGAGTTTACCTGTGACGGAGAATAAATAGGTGAAGGGGGCAGCCAGAGGTGGACCAGGGGCCCCAGGCGCCCCCCTGGCGCGGCCAGGGGTGGGGCCGCGCCGGGTGGCCGCCTGGGCCCCCCTGGCTCCCCTCTGGCCCCTCCGGGGCTCTTCTCGAAGCTTCCTGTACGCTGATTTTTCCTGTATTTTTCCCGGAATTTTTCTAGCACTTTTTATAAGGGGGAAAACTGAAATAGAAAAACAGCAGAAAACAGGAACTGGCACTGGGGTGCACTGAGTTAATAGGTTAGTCCAAATATGATCAAAAGTGTATGAAAGTGTATCTAGATCATAGCAATATCACACAAAACATGCATGGAGCAAGCAGAAATTATAGATACGTTTTGGACGTATCAACATCCCCAAGCTTAATTCCTGCTCGTCCTCGAGTAGGTAAATGATAACAACATAATTTCTATGGTGACATGCTAGCAACCATAAAAGAACTTTAAAAATTAAAGCAATCAAGGTTAGAGATTCAATTCAAGTCATAACATGCAAGAGTCTATATTAGCATTGAAACAAGTAACAAAACAACAATAGGTGCAAGAGCTCTCGCTGTCCGTGACTTGAATATCTCCAAATGGTGTTTGCATGCAAGAAGGGGGATAGGGAATACGAGAAAAAGATTTATTTGTGTTGAGAACTCAATCTACTAAAGTTTCACACTTGGTCTTCTTTGGAATCTTATCTTGACTTGTCCCCAGACCACTAGCCAGGTACAAGTCAATTTGATCCACTCCTTTTCGATATTTTGAGCACTCATGCAATGGATGAGTGTAAGCACGAGAGTTGACACTTAAGATGGCAAAGAGAGAAGTACGGAGGAGGAAGACAAAAAGGATGAGAAAGTCTCACATCAATGAGGACAATCATAGGCAAGAGATGCCAAATGATAGATATGATGTGAGGAGTAGGGATTGCCATGCAACGGATGCACATACGAGCTAAGAAGCTCTCGAAAGGAACTAGTGGGGGTGCATCTAACTTGCTCGCTCATGAAGACCTAGAGCTCGTTTGAGGAGGCTCATCCTTGGAATATGCAAGCCAAGTTCTATAGTGTGAAGGTCCCCACATAGCTATATGCATAATGATCATCTCTATGGAGTACAAGGATATAAAGGGAGTACTAGTGTGGATCTCTCAAAAGGATAGTAGTGTTGCCCCTTTCTCTCTTTTTATTTCTTTTTCTCTTTTTTCTATTTTTTCTATTTTTTGTGGCCTCAATGGCTCTTTCTATTTAACTCTCATTTGTCCTCTTTGGGATCTTTTAATGTGTCCACTTTGGGATCTTTTCCTCACTTAAGGGCAACACTCTATTTTACAAGAAGGTAAAGGAGATCTTTCACACTTTACAAGGTACTCAAAACATAAAGAAGATGTAACTATCATGATGTATGCAATGTATGTCGCTGCTAGTGTAGCAGGAACATGTATGACATGAAGATCAAGTCATGAAGAGGTGGAAGTTGCATGGCAATATAACTCGGAAAGGCTATGGAAATGCCTTGATAGGTAGGTATGGTGGCTGTTTTGAGGGAAGATATAAGGAGTCTTATGATGACAGAGCGTATCATGCCAAGGGTTTGGATGTACCGGCGAAGGTGGACACCAACTCTCGGAGTGAGAAGAAGGCAATGCACGGCATGGAAGAGGCTAGCAAAATATGGGAAGGTGGAAGTGTCAACTTTCAATACTTACATTAGTCCGAAGAACTCATGCACTTATTATCGATAACTCTCAATCTAATAAGGAGGTTCACAAAGAGAAAAGTACCCCGAGGAGGAGTGTATGGGGGTTTGGTTATCCTTGCGCATCCTCGACTCATGGTACGTGAGTGTTCTCTAATATTCGACCCCTCAGAAGAGTAGTGATCCATCTAGTAGCTAGAGTTCTCAACTAGTTTTGTAGGTTTTGAAAATAAACACGGATTGCCCAAAATACGACACCTATCACTAATAGGCAAGAGGTCTTGACACCAAAAGTTCAAACATTACTCACATCAATACCTCAAAACTATTGCAAGTTACTACTAAAATTAAATAACAACCTCAATTACCTACTTTCAAGACAAGACACAACTCAGTGCAACAACCAACTCTCTTTAACAAGGTAAATATGAAAACTAAAAAGAGTTCTAGCAACAGGCTAAATAAAATCCAAGGCTCTTGATAAGGACAAAGTAAGACTAAAACTAAACAAGGCAGTAGCTATGAAAAGATAAAGAACACACAACAGCAGAAAGATAAGCAGGAAAAATCCTATGATGTGTTCTAAATTTTGAAAGTGGAGCGTGTTTCTCTCCCACACAAAGTAAGAAGGGATCTAACTTGTTATGAACAACAAGCAAAGCTAAAGAAAACTAAAAACAAAACCTAAGAGCGAGACGCTCCAAGCATAGCACATAACGCATGAAGTGATAAAAATATAGTGAGACGAAGGACGAACTGATGATTGTTGATGGAGAATGGGATGCACGGGGGCATCCCCAAGCTTAGACGCTTGAGTCTCCTTGAATATTTGTTGGGGATGCATGGGGGAATCCCCAAGCTTGAGCGCTTGACACTCCTGGATCTTCTTTCATCATCTTCCATCGCACACTTGAAAACTCCCTTCATACATAACTCATCATAAGCTGATTAGAGAGGTTAGTACCCTTAATAAATAATTTTTCCCACTGGATATAAAGATAATCTTGAAGATATATTGTTTCTCAAGAGTGCCAAAAAGTTTTTGCAAAGAAAAAGCAAGCTTAAGGTTTGCAAAAGTAAGGAGAGACAAAACGTGGCAGAATCTGTGAAAAACAGAACAGCAGGTAGTAAAGAATTTTTCAGGGGCACTTCTGCAACTCAAATCAAAAAACTCAGAACATACGGAAGTTTCGTAATTGTATAGAGCATACTGTTTAAAAATTTCAGCTCAAAAAGATGAACTGGGATTTCTCTATAATTTTTCTGGTCACGAGGACAAAATCTGTTTTCTGGACAGCATGTCACAACTTTTACTTCCCTTGCCGTAAGAGGCTATAACTTGGCACAAAGTTGGAAAATAAAGATACAATGATGTTTCTACAGTAGTAACAATCATCAAGACACAACAAAAGCAAAAAGAAAAATCTAAATTCGTTGTGGGCTGCCTCCCGAAAGCGCTTCTTTAGAGCCATTAGCTAGGCTTAAGATTTTAAAAGGTGCTCTCATAAGAATAAGGATTTGAAGCAAAAGAGAGCATCAAGAAGCAAATATGAAACACATTTAAGCCGCACCCACTTCCTATGCATAGGCATCTTGTAATAAAATAAATCAAAGAAGCACAAAGAAATCAACATAGGAAGGTGGAACAAGAACATCTTCAAAACTTTCAACATAAAGAGAGTAGTTTTAGTAATATGGAAGTTTCTACAACCAACCTTTCCTCTCTCAAAATAATTTTCAGTAGTATCATGAACAAAATCAAGAATATAAATATCACATAAATCATATTGTTCATGACCTACGAGCACACGTGTATTATTTTCAACACGGTTTTTAGGATCATAAGATAAATGCAACCCAACATATTGAGATTTGATAAGAGGAAAATTCTCCGGAGTTGGAGATTTCAAAAGGATAATAGGACAATCAAGTGTGGGTGCAATAACAACAATTTCATGTTTAACATAAGGAACTATAGACAGTTCATTTTTGTCAGCATCATCCATAGTGGCATCTTGGCCATCAACAAAGCAAGTATCAAAATTTTCAGAAAGGGATATTTCAAGTGAGTCCTCGGAATCATGGGATTCCTCCTCAATGCAATAATTGGCCTCTTCCTGGGTAGCAAACATTTTATTTTTAAAATACTCAATATAAGAATTGGAAGTATAATTCTCGAAGCAATAAGCAAGAACTGCAAGGTTTTCAGACTCAAAAATAGTATCGTGATATTTTTCAATCAAAGAAGCAATCTCATAGGCACCTTTAAAAGCAACAAACTCTTCAATCTTTTCAACATCAAAGTAATCATAAACACCTTTAGCATAAGAAGATAAGATATCATTTTCATTAAACTCACATTGGAAAGGGAGGTGTTTATGATCTATATTAGAAAAACAAGTAAAATCATAAATGTGGCACAAAAGTTTAGCATGGCAATAAGAAACATGTATTTGATCCCATAAATGTTTCCCTTTCTGAGATAGGCGGTGCCGCGTATAATGAGCATGCTCATCCAATGATTTTCCCTCAACCAAGTCGGTTGGGTTTTTAGCGCGAGCACAAATTGATCGAAGACGATCCAAGTGAAACATGTCCATCCTACCATATTTGGGTGGTTCATCACCCATGGTGAGGATAGCATAAATAGGCAAAGCAAGACAAAGGCAAAAGGTAGCAACTATTTTTGTGGTTTTTCATAAAGGACACTGAGATAAAAACTGAAAGGTAAACTAACAAGACTAAAAAACAAAGGTAAAGGGTAGTGTGCAACTCCTCTATCTTAGCACTCGGAGTCCCCGGCAACGGCGCCAGAAAACTTTCTTGATGGCTTCTCGCCCTTCGTTGGTTACCCCAAATGGAAGGTTTGAGATGTAGTGCAGCAGCAGTTTTCCCTCGGTGAAGATACCAAGGTTTGTCTCCAGTAGGACTCCAGAGATGATAAGTAGGTGTCAGCGGCGCAACTGACGCGGACCTGCACACAGACACAGATAACTTTGTTCCCAACGAAGTTCAGAGAGGTTGTCAATCTCTCCGGTCTTGTTGTTCACAAAGGATAAAACGCAAGCGATAATGATAGCAAGTAAAAGCAGTAAAGTAAATATAGCTTGGAAACAGTAATGATGATATGGACCGGGATACGTGATGTTCACTAGTGATTTCTCTCTCCCAAAAGACGATAAAACTGCTATGCGAGGTAAACAAATTACAGAAGGGCAATTGACAGGATTATGAACGCACCGCAATGCTAACTATGCTACAAAAGAAAGGAAGAGGCTCAAAAGCACAGGCAGTACGCCAAAATAAGTAGACTGAAATCCATCTGCATCAACTACTAATCATCCACCTTGAGATATCTATCCAGAACATCTCGCTGGTATTAAGTTGCGAGCCCCACCCAAAGTGTAAACCCAAAGCAACATACAACTGCATTAAAAAGAACTTTGCGTAAAGTAAACAATCCTTGTAACCGCCGTTACAAGCACCGTTGTTTTCCCCCTTGTGGCAATAGCACATCCCCTAGACTCATGTTTCTGTCACTCAAGCGTGTCATCGGGGGGCATGAACCCACAATCTAGCACAACGTTCCCTCTTGGAGTCACTACCTACTACTTGGCCAAAGCAATAAACAACAACGGAGAACATGCAAGAATTACTTAGGAACAAAAATATAAGAGATAAAAACCAAATATATTACTCTATCACAATCTGAACATAATCTCATAATCCATCAGATCCCTCCAAACTCAGCATAGCAACAACAAAAATATTACAAAGGTGCCTCGATCATGTAGGGCAGCTCACGAGGTCTAAACAATGAAGATCAAAGAGGGGAGAAGAACATCACATAGCTACTGATCACGGACCCATGGTCCAAGGAAAACTACTCACGAGACATCCGGAGAGCATCCATGGTGGAGAGGACACTCCCGGAGGTCAATCCTCCCTCCGGCAGGGTGTCGAGAAGAGGTCTTTTGGTGCTTCCGATCTCAGAAGCGCGGCGGCGGCGGAACAGAGGCGAGTTTGCGGAATAGAGTTCCTCTTCTGGAGTTTTCCCGTGACGGAGAATAAATAGGCGAAGGGGGCAGCCAAAGGTGGACCAGGGGCCCCAGGCGCCCCCCTGGCGCGGCCAAGGGTGGGGCCGCACCGGGTGGCCTCCTGGGCCCCCCTGGCTCCCCTCTGGCCCCTCCGGGGCTCTTCTCGAAGCTTCTTGTACGCTGATTTTTCCTGTATTTTTTCCGGAATTTTTCTGGCACTTTTTATATGGGGGAAAACTGAAATAGAAAAACAGCAGAAAACAGGAACTGGCACTGGGGTGCCCTGAGTTAATAGGTTAGTCCAAATATGATCAAAAGTGTATGAAAGTGTATCTAGATCATAGAAATATCACACAAAACATGCATGGAGCAAGCAGAAATTATAGATACGTTTTGGAGTATGAAAGTGTATCCAAATATGATCTTTTTGTTGTTTTTGCAAAATAAGAAAGAGCAAAGAAGAAAGGAAAAAACTTTGAAAATATGAAAGCGAACACCACGGATGATACAATGAAAGGGGAGAAGGGTACGTACTCCCCAAAGCTTAGGCATTTGGGCTAAGTCGGGCTCGGCTACTGCGGCCCCCAGGAGCTTCCTACGGTTCCAGGGTAGTACTGGTACGTCCAAGGATCATGCGAGGCTTCGGGTGCGTAGACTGACGTCATGCTGTCCTCCCAAGAAGAAATCTCCCCGCCCTAAGAAGAAGGTCCCTCGCCCCACTGGGAAACAAGTTCCTCCTGGGGATGTGCAATCTCCTCTGCCTCCTCCTCTGGGGCAACCCCCTCCATGGGGTTATGGAACTTCTGCTGGATCATGAACTCGTCTAGCTC
This sequence comes from Bromus sterilis, assembly GCA_950022295.1. Classification (NCBI taxonomy): domain Eukaryota; kingdom Viridiplantae; phylum Streptophyta; class Magnoliopsida; order Poales; family Poaceae; genus Bromus; species Bromus sterilis. Next base: position 218,714,703 of record OX465600.1, read on the forward strand.
AATCGCGGTGAAGGACCATCCGTTCCTGCTGGTATAATCAAACAAAAGTGGTGCAGGTAGACGGATCTCGCGAGTAGTAAACTCGCCAAACCTCATAATATAAACAAGGTTAACAAACTCAGAAGTCCTAGTAACAAACTCATGCCTCTTCATAGCAGTAAGATCGAAGCTTAAGAATGGAAAAGGTGCATCACCAACACGTACAGTGCGCTCAAGACTCTCAAGGATAAGCATGGCATAAATGCCACCAAAGTGAGTCCCCTTGCTGCTGTGAGCGACGAGGCGACGAGAAATCAAAGGACCAATATTATACGTGTATTCTCCTGAGAGGGAGGTTGCCAAGATAGCAATATCTGGACCCGAAATGTTGCTCGTGTTGTCATGAGCTAACACCCCTCGAGAAATATAGTATACGAAACACCTGATGTGGGGAACCAAGATGCTGGAAACCTTCCCCAGGTAAATGTCCTTCGGATCCTTGATGCAAAGAGAGGCGAAGAGGCCCCTCAGCTCGTAGGATCGAGAAGTTATCCGGGTCGTCTTCCCAACATTCCGCACGCCTATAACATCACAAAATTCTGCCAAAGACATGGTAAAAACATCCTCATATATTCTGAATTCAACCATAGAAGTTTTATCATTATATGTAAACCAGTTGACAAAATAATAAGTGAGTTTTGCATACTGGGGCACACGATGTGTCACAAGACGGGTCAAACCTGCAGCTGCACAAAGGTTATCAAACTCATCCTTAATACCTGCCGCCGTGAGGAATTCCGAACACAGGTATGTCATGGCACGTGTCGTGTTCGTCTCGTGGAGCAACTCCGGTGGCACGATATCATCACTATAACTCATCCTCGCAGTAGAGGATGAAGCTGCAACTCTAGTTAACCTAACGGTTGGCTCGGGCTTCTTCTTCCCAAGCCAGTCCTCAGCTTTCCCAAATAAACTCATTTCTAATTTTTTTGTGAAATTACAAAAACAAAGATTTAAGAAAAATGAGTTGAGGCAAACACAACTGGAAAATGGTCATTAGTGGCGCACCACTTTTGGGTATTAATGGTGCACAAAGGATGCGCCATTACTACCACGCCACTAGTAACTCATACTAATGGCGCACATTTGGTGCGCCATTACTATCCTGGCTACTAATGGCACACCGAGAGTGCGCCATTACTGAGGCTAGAAGTGCGCTATAGCTATCCAGTGGAGCAGTGGCGCACCTTAAAGTGTTCCATTTCTATCCAGGAGAGTAGTGGTGCACCATGGAGTGCGCCATTACAGTACCTAGTAGCGCGCCACTGCTGTTTCTTCAGGTAACTTGTGCCACTGGGTTACTAATGGCGCACCTTTTGGTAATGCGCCATTACTATGGTTGTCATGATTTTTTTTATTGCATATGTTTACAAAGTTTACAAAATACATTACAACACAGATATAAACAGAACAACATATAAATACCAGATTTATCGAATACAAAATAAGATTAGTCGAGTACAATGCATCATATTAGTCTCCGAATTCAAAATACCGAACAAATTAGTTAGAACATTAATTACAAGTCTCGAGTAGCAAGTACGTTTTGTCTTCACATTACAAGTCGATATCTAGACTACCATGACATAGAAGAAGAGGGTTGCGGTTAAGATGAGCATCATCATGATCAAAGTAATCTTCATCCGGTTCCTCCTCCGCTCCCTCATCTCCCCCGCTAGATAGCGCGCATACCTAGCTTCCGCCTCCGCCCTTGTGGGGTACCCTTTGAAACTGTTACCGCTGAAACGGTGAACCTGTCTCTGACACTCCTCCCAGTCCTCGTAGACTCTAGGAACCTACCAACGTATACGACATACGACGGCATCTCTTGTATGCACTAGAAAAACAAAATGTTAGGAGCAACTCACAGATAATATATAAGCAATACATACTTATACAACAAAATTAAGGACCGAAGGAAGGGAAAAGCCACACACATTAATAGCACACGGTTCTGGTCCTAGTAATAAATAGCATCGACTACACATAAGGATAATGAAGATTGTTTAAAATAAGGAGACATACGTACATACAAGTTCATAAAAGTTTATACATCACACGAGCTCTCGTCGATAGTCTAGAACTACATAGCTAGGCGCACGAGCATCAAGACTTTTGGCTCCACTCACGGGCCCAAGCGTGGATGAAGCTGCCGTCTTTTGTGATGGTCATCAATGGGCGATCTCCGTTGGCTTGCAATCTTAGCATTGTATCTATTTCACTGTTGGACTGTTGGATGTTGAGGTAGAACTCCCCCCGTGTTACGAAGGACATCTTCAGAGATGATTCCTGCCAAGTCCAACTGGATGCGAAAGAATTCTTGTCTGAGGTCGGTGTCTTGGATTTCCGACAAGCGTGCGGCCCAGTCTTTGAGATGATTTGGTAGCGTAAGCTGTTGCTGGCCCCGTACGAATGCCCGCATGTGATGGAGGGCCTAGTAGGCATCCTTCTGACCGCCAGGCGGCTGCTTGACGCAAGCGAACTTTGTTGAGTGAGTGAACACATGCGCGTCGTACCTAAAAAATTCCTTCCTGAAGATGCCTCCAGATTTGGAGTAGCGCGAGAGAAGCTCATCGAGAACTTTCTTGCTATTTTTGTAGTATTTTTTCGACTCACGGTCCGGGTGGAAATACGTGGTCGTGGAAAATTTCGTTCTCAGAGCGATGAGTACGCACTTTGTTTCATCATTGCACACAACACATATGTTAGGAGGAAAAGAACGACTAAAATCTAAGCAACCTAATGTACGTTACGTGGACGTGAGGGGATGACTTACTCGGGAAAGTAAGGAACGAGGAAGTTTTCCTTATTCTTGTTCGGCAGAATGACGCCTTCGAGGTAATCACTAGCGAGTCGCCGGTCCCCGAGGCTGCACAATAGCTTGGCATGCATGTAGAAGGAGTCGACTATAACAATGTACGGGGTCTTGTCTCTAATGATTTGAATCTCCATACTGAGTGCAAATAGCCGAATGAATGTGTAGTGCAGCGGAAAAAGGTGAAACATAGCGAAGATGTCATCAAACCGCAAGAAGATCACACGTCTGATGTCGCAAGGAACAAAGCCCTTTCCCTCTGGCACCTTGGCGGTAAAAACCGGATATGCCACGCGTCTCTATATTCAGAACAATGTCATAAAGACTCTTCATAGCACCGGTTGCAACATCGAGCATTACAGCAGAGAGGATCGTCTTACCTGTCACATGCACCCTTGACATGATTCCGTCGGGTCTTGGTGGCCCGTCTTGAGCATGGATCATCGGTGCCGGCTAGATCACAGTAGTGGGACCCTTCTTCCTTCTTGTCTGTCCCTTCTTCTTCGGCTTCTCATGTAATGATACCTTTACCCGCTCAGAGACTGCCTTCTTGAGTGTGTTGGGGTTGATAATATTTCGCGCCTCAGCCGCCCGAGCCTCGGTGAAGGCGGCAGCTGGAGGTGTCTCCTGTGAACCTAACAGTCGACGCTTATTGTTGCAATTCATCTCCGCACTACGAGATGGATGGTGAGAGTCTTTTGCACCAAGGTTGGGTTCTTGAGAAGCAGGCGGGAAAAGGTCGTCCATGTTGCACCCACCATGTTAGTTGAAGAACTCATCGACACGGGCAAATAGTATGTTGGTGTTGGTGTTGCTTTGATCTTGTGCCACATCCATGTCCGTGGGGTGGTGGCCAGGATCAGCCGACGGCGTTGCAGCGGTCTTGCCATGGTTTGGCGCCGGCATGAATGGCGGCAGGGTGGAATAGTCCCCCACCCCCAAACGAATCTGGCACTTCGGCCAAAGCATGCTCCACCTCAAGCAGCCGCGGAGTTCCATCTCTTTCGTCGTCGGCTCGAGGGGTCGATAGGGAGGTAACAATTCGTCGTAGCCATCCAGCACCCGAATCAGTTGAATCCTATACACGTTGGTTGCTGATGACCCTCAACTGTAGGGGATCGTTTGTAGCGTTTTCGATAAATAAGAGTGTCGAACCCAATGAGGACCAGAAGGTATTGGCAAGTGACTTCGGTAAAGAAATAGCCGCAGAAACTGAAAGATAACTTTTTAGGGGTTTTCGATATAAGAAACACAAAGGTAAAAGCGAGCAAAGTAAAAGGTAACGAGGAGTAACAAGTTTCCCGATCCTCTTGAGAAAAGGAGAGGCCTAGCAACTGAAATTATAAAGGCTAAAGCGTTCTTGAGGACACATGGGAGAAATAGTCATGTGCCTTCGCCATATTCCGTATCGGTACTATCTGCTATGTTGATAAGTGTTGAGTGGGTGGATCTATGCTAGTGCACCCTCTAGACTAAGATAAGTGCACTCTTATTATTAAACACCTTGAAATCATCCGCAAATACAAGATAGTAATTAAGGCAAAAGCCTAACCATAGCAATACGATCGTTGATCCATTGTTCCCTTTTGCTAAAGGGTGCGAACTAGGGTTCATGTTTCTGTCACTCCGGCAACCCACCGTAAGCAATCTTTGTACACAATGCATTCCCCTAGGTCCTTAATAAGGCGAAGCGTTGAGTGTTCGACTCACACAACACCACTAGGAAAATAACAACACAACTTAAATATCAAACAACACATATTACTTCAACATCATATGACTACTAACAACTAGACTTCTCCCATGTCCTCAAGAACTAAAGTAACTACTCACAAGACATAAAAGAGATCTTGATCAGTGCGGATAAATATATGATAAACAATCTGGACACAATGATAATTCTCCAACAAAACTCAATAGCATTCATCACACGGTAGTAATCAACACCGGTAGAGTAGAGAGGATAGATAGTACGGATTACAACACAAGTTGAACTTGTGAGGTGAGATTGGATGGTGGTGGAGATGGTGCTGATGTTGGGGATGATGTTGATGATGATCTCGATGATGCCCGTGACGATGGTGATGACGATGGCGGCGATCTCCCCTTCCGGGAGGTGTTCTCCCCGACGGAATCTGCCCACCGGAGATGTCTTTTCTCCTCTTTAGGTTTCCGCCACGGAGCGGCGGAGGAACTCCGAAAACTCTCTCTGTTTTAGGGTTTTTGGTATATGAGCGATATATAGGCCAAAGGGGGGAGCCGGGAGTGGCCCCAGGGGTCCAGGCGCCCTCCCGGAGCAGCCAGGGTGTGGGCCGCGCCAGGTGGCCGCCTGGGCCCTCTGTGCCCCCCCTCTGGCCCCTCTTCGGCGTGTCTTCGTCATTCTTCTGAAAAGTACCCTCCGTCGATTTTTAGGTAATTTTGAGGTATTCTTCAGCAACTCAACATCCATTTTTTACCGCTGATTCCTGCGTCTGCTGCTTCGGCACCGAAAAGTTGCAAACTGTGTAAAATAAGCCAAAACAACATAAGAACATGAAATATATAAATGAATAAGAAAGAATTACTATATAAAATAGTGATGCATTTTGGACGTATCAGTTACTATCGGATTACCATGGAACACACGATTGCCTGGTTGTACGATTTTTTCCATGGCAACATTGACCAAATCCTCGTCCACGAAGTGTAGGAGAGTGCATGGAACGTTGGCGGTGCCCTGTGAAAACATATGGGGTGTCAAGGATGCCCAGTCAAAGGAAAAAGGAGATGAAGTCATCGGCCGAGGCTTAGTTACCGTGATGGCGTCGAGCTCGGCTAATGTCGATGGACCGCTAATGGCGCTTGTTCCTGAGGTGCCGGGCATTGGTGTTTTACGCTCCAATACTTGCACCGCCGCCGGGGTCACAAACGCATCCGCCGCAAGGGACACCAACGCGGTCGCAACCGAGGACATCGCTGCGGCCGCAGCCGGGGACACCGTTTGTAAGGTCCGATATGAGGTACTGTTCCAGATCTAGATGTTTCCATCCAGATCCGGGGACGAAGCACATATCGGTCCCACCGCGACATATGACAAAGTCATATGCCCCGGATTTCCAACATGATATCACAACATTACAGATACAAAGATACAACATCTCATATAATCGGCATACACCTGCCTTAAATACATTACATCAGTGGAAGATACATGTCTGAGTACAGACTACAATCAATGCCTAGTGGCAAAGGCAAAACACACCATTCCCGTAACCACACGGGTCCAGGCTCTCCGTCGGGATCCACCTAACTAGTCGTCGTCGAGTATTCGTGAAGGCGTCCAGAAGAAGGGGCGTCGAGCTCCTCTGAAGTCTAAGATCGTTGCATAACGTGCGTAAAAGAGAAAAGAAAGAGGTGAGCTATATCAAAAGTCTTGTAACTAACTTCTCACGGGTAAGATGGGGGTAGTGGTGAGGTTGCAGATGCACTAGCAATATATGAGTGGCTATCGGTCTATTTTAGAGTAAGATGAGAACCAAGCATTCGATGAGGAATCGCCTCCAACAAGTCCTACTATAAACTAATACGCAAACATAACACCTATCCTATCCTTGTCCTCCTCTTCGCATCCCGACGAATAAGAAGCAGTCAAGGCACACACACGTTGATCAAGTTATTAAGATTATCTCAGTTGTTGTTGTCTATGAACAAGGAGTAGGTCTCAAGTCGTCCATAGCCGTGGACACGGCTTCTCGAAAAGATTTAACCCTATAGGGGTGTACCAACTGCCCATTACAGGGATCCGCACGCATGCCCATCTCTCTCAGTTTGTACCCATCACAGGCAGCCATTTTATGATTCCGTTCCGAGAGATCCAAAACGACAGGTCCCTCTAACTAACAACGCACAAATCCAGGTGGCCCCCGGGGAGTTGATACCCAACGCAAAAGTTGGTCATGCTCTTGGATCGGACTCTTCCGTATGGCTAAGGTCGGGGTTAGCCTCACCTGAACTCAGGGGCTTCCCTAGCTCACCAGCGTGGACCGACAAAGGAACTCTGTCTCTGCTGGCCCAAGTTGTTTAAAGTCTGCTGGCCGCGGAACCAGTCACACACACGGTTTCAAATGGTAAATCATCTTGGGCCACCACTAGAAATGTTTAAAGCTAGGTAGGTAAGAAAAGGGGACCCCATAGTATCACGCGGTTAGGCACGCTCGTCAAGAGACACAATACCCGGAACTCGGTTCCTAGGTGACTCGAATGGAACAAAGCGTCGGGGCGGGATAGCCTAGACGTTCCATCCTTTGTCGAGTATAGTCAACATATATAATAATCATATCATCCACAATAATATAATAATGAGATAGCCCAATCCAAGGAGTAACAGGAGAACAGTTGATAACATCCTAGCATGCATACTAACCAGTGGCTGAGCAGCGAGCAATAGTAACATAGCCGAACAAGGTTTGCTGGGATGTGGAGGACATGGTTGTTTGGGTTTATTTGAGAGGCATAAATATGAAGTGGTAGGATCAAGCAATCGTTCTATCCTACACCTAGGCGCGAGTGAGATGAAAGTTATAAGCATGATATATGCTCCACCTTACCTGATGAGAAGACGAAACCGAAGGTGTAGTCGATCGCAAGCTCACATCGTCTCCGAGAGGTACCCGCGGAAGCACACAAGAAGGAAACACTGGAAAGGAAATCGACGAGCAAGCATCTATTACTACGAAGCAATCACGAGCAAGCATCAAGAAGAAGGCAACACGAGACAACGCACTACGGTATCGCATCTATCGTCGAGAGCGGTTACTAACAGGTTAAGTGAGGTACACGTCACACACGACGATACCGTAGATTTAGAGAGGTTCAAGTTGTTTAGCTACACAACATGAGCAAAGGTTGTTAACATGGCATCTTAATCAAGCATGGAATAGCATACAAACATGGAAAGAGGTGAAGCATAAAGTAAATTACCTATGCTAGTCTTTTTAAGTGGGGAGGTAAAACCTATACACGGCAACTATTACGGACCCCACGATAATTATTGCATTTGGCACTGTTCTTCCCTAAACAATATTTTAGGTTGGTTAACAACAGAAACCAATAGCATAAACACAAAGTACATGAAATTCTAATCAAGTTACATATAAAGAACACCCCAAGCGGAGTTACGATTAAAAAGATATAAGCAAAACAAGTTACGGGCACAATCTGCCAACATCAGGTAACACACTTTAGAGCAACAAATAAACAAGCAAAAGGTTGTAAACATGCACACAAATGATATGCCACTAAAGTATACATGGCAGGTAAGGTATGTCAAAAGGAATCGTGCAAATAGGCATCATGGTTCACTAGTTATAAGCAACACAAAAAACTATAAAACATTACTAGTCAAGGACTTAGTGAAAAATCAGGAAAACAGGGCAGAAACTGTTAATAGCAAACTATATAAACAGGGGTAAAACTATATGCAAAAGTTCAAAAACATGACATAGCAATACATGGGCATGAAGTAGAGATGATGGTGATCAGGTACAAACAAGAATAAAGGTCATAGGCATCACAGATCAAAAGATATTAAACGTGCAACATGGCTTCGGAAAGTTACAGACTTAGTGAAAACAGAGGTGGTTTTCAAAAACAACGGGATTGCAACTTTGGAGCTGAATATAACTATGACCAGGAATGTAAACATGACCATGCAATACATATAATGTAAGTAGACATGGCACAGATCAAAATTACATATTGCAATGCTCAATAGGATGCACGGTTCAAAAGATATAGGGAAGCAAAGTTTGCATCTTACGTTAAAAGAAGCACACTAACAACAGGGTAGCTACTTTGGGTGATGACACAATCAACATGCAGCAGGACAAAATGACATGTGAAAGCATATAACTGAAGTAGACATGATGCTTAACAGGATGGAACAAGAATCACTCAATTCCGATGAACGGTTGCGACGCAACCGTCATCCGAAGTTGACACAAAATATCAATTTCAGCAGTTTAGCAGCAATTAACGAAGGGAAGCCCTGTTCAGCACACAATAACTAACTCTAAACAATCTCAAATCAAACAACTCACTGAAGAGCACATCAACACGAACAAATTTCCTTTTGGGCGCACATTCATCCGGGCTACTGTTTACTCGCAAATTACGTCGCAACACAACACAAAATAACAAAACCTAGGGACTTAGCAGAAATTAGATAAAAGAAATAACATAAAAATGGGAAAAAAGGGGGGCTCGGCCTCTCACCCTAGAGGGCCTGGCCCAAGAGGGAGAGGTGGGCGAGGCGTTGCGGTTTCTCGCCCTAGGCGAGAGGAGGCAGCTGGTCGAGGCGGGAGGAGGCCGGCCCACATGGCGTGGTGGCGGCGGCCCAGCCGACAGGGTGGCGCCTCCCTCGTCCGGATCGGGATGGCTGCGGCTGGCGGCGCCGTCGGCGAGCCCGCGGTCTCCGACGAGGCATCCTGGGAGGTAGGAACGGTGGAGGACGGCGGCGGCTGTCGGATCCGGTCGCAGGCGTGGTCGGCCGGTTTCCTAGGACGACGACTGTGAGCTCGGGCGAGCTCCTCTCCGGCCATGGCGGCGGCGGCGGCTCTCCTGCAAGCAAAGAAGGGGAGGCGAGGTTAGGAGGAGAAGAGGGAAGGAGAGAGGAAGCACGGGAGAGGAGGCATGGCGGGGGCACACGGCGGCCGGCCGGCCGGCGGCTCGCCGGAGGCGGTGGCGCGGTGGAGACCCACGGGAGGAGGAGCTCAGTGCCGATGGGCTTCAGCGGGCCCTAGCGGCGGCGGCTTGGGCCTGGGGTGGCCCGGACGGCTGGGATCTGCGGTTGGGGGGAGGTGTGGACAGATCTGGGGCACAGATCTTAGATCTGATGGCCATAAATTGCTTGGGTTAGGGTTTCGAGGGAGAGAGGGGTTTGGGGCAGAATTTGGAGGGGCCAGAGGGGGGTGGCTGCAATTTTTAGGAAAGGGAAACCCTAGAAATGGCTAGAAGAGGGTGGGGGTCTTTATATAGGGTGGTCTGGATGGCAGGTTTACGCAAAAGCCCTCGGGTTTTCTCCCTCGCGGCGGGTACTCCACGTTTCTCACTGCCGGGAGTGCATACGACCTCCGATTCAGACGAAATCTCGAACCACACGCTCAGCGCGTCGAGCTCGTCAATCGTACCTCACTTCGATACCGGTCCGAGAATATTTTACGGCACCCAATAAAATAACCCATTTAATTAATAAATGTGGTTTTTTGTTCCGATGGCGATGGCTCGTCCTGTGCCGGAAATTGTAACGGTGCTCGGGTGAACCCGGTGTCACAAAGGTCGTGTGTCGTTTGGGAAAAAGGTTCGGTCCCGCATCCGATATGAGAAAGAGGGGTAGAATATTCACCGATTAATAAATCAACGAATCAAATACTGAAAACAATTCTAGCAAGCAATAAAATAAAGCAACAAACAAATTTTTAAATTTGGGTGAAAATGTCGGGCTATTACACCTTCGTGGCCGCCGCCGGGGTCACAAATGCATCTGCCTCCGGGGCCACCAACGCTTCTTCCGCCGGAGACACTGCTACTGCTTCTACCGTCGCCTTGGAGTTGCTGCCCGTGAAGCTGGGAATCGGGGGAAACCCATGTTGACCGCTCGCAAGCCAGTCTCGCATCATCAAAAACAAGGAAGGCATCATGTTGTCGAGCGCCTGTCCAACTTGTTTTTCGACAATGCGTGTAATCTGCTCCATTTTTTCCTAGAGTTGTGCCTCCGTTTGGTTCGCCGAGCTTCTAGTGCTTTTCTCCTTTCGCCCAGAGCTATAGTAGTCCGACCATTTTGTGGAACAGCCTTTGCATGACACACGACCAGCTGGCGACGACTTACTCAACTTATCCTTTTTCTTGAGTGTGTTCAACGCCCTATTTAAAGAGTTGTCCCAAGGGGTGATACCCGGGAACCCCACACTGCTGCTTTTAGTTTTCTGCACAAGGAACGCGGGGACCATTCAGAAATTAGGCTTCATTAATTTTAAAATGCAACCATATGGAGCTAATTAAACAAGGGGGGAGGTATTCTTTACCAGAAGACGCTCAAGCTCCTGCACCTTCGGATCCGTCGTAAGCTCCCCTGTTACCGGGTTCCTCTTGTACCGGGCCCTAACATAGTTATCGGTTGGCTTATCTCCGTATTTATTGAAGAGGGGCAGTAGGCCTTGCGCGGCACGCTCCGCGTCCTCCTTGTCCCATCTCAGTTACGCCACTCTGTAACAGTCGGGACAGAGTCTGTGGACCCCTAAGTTCAATTCCTGCATATCTTCCCCCCACTGACTCGATTCACTGGTTGTGGTGTCCTCGCACTTGAGCTTGAACTCCTGGTAGTCAGTTTCGGTGATCGAAGGATTTGCCTCCTTGATCTTCACGTACTAACACCATTACTAATCATTTTCTTCACCTTGGTTCGCCAAGTAGCTAGGGCTGTGCTCATCTTTGTGAGAGCGGCACTGTTCACTTTATTCCCTAAGTGTTGTGTGTTTGCGAATTGAGCGGGGAACTTGTATCGCTTGTGTAGCTTCGTGAAGAGGAGGTTGCGCATATTCACTCAGTCAGGATGCCTTAGGTTCTCAGTGTTGATCGAGATGGTGCCCCGGAGAATGCACCCGTGTTATCCGGTGTACCCACAGACTAAATATTCGGGCGCCGTTGGAAGCCCATTTTTACCCACTTCGGTAAATTCCTCCTTGACGGTGCCGAGCTTGCTCAAGCACCTGTCTTTTTTTGCCTCTTCGGTTGGCTGCCATCTATGGGTTGGCCATCTGTGGGTTGGCTGCCATCATCAGTGGCTGGATGGGCCTCGGCGGCACCACAATCTTCCCCGCTAGCATTTTTGTACTCGTGATCGGCAGTCATCCCTGATGCCCTAGTAGCGGGTTTGAGGTTGTTCATCATCCATTTTCATCTCCCAATATTACTTCTGGTGCGTACCGGAGGCCTCATCGTTGTCGGCCATGTACACCCACTAAATAGGATAAGAAAAGGAAAAATAAACAAAGAAAAGTGCATGCAAAGCACCTTCTAGGTCAAGAAAATTAACAAAGGTCATGCACGAATTCACGGGAAATTTCGGCATGACCTTTGCTAATTTTCTTGACCTAGAGCCCCATTCTCAACCGGAACGGAAATTAATCAACATTTCAGGAGAAAGGGGTCATTATTTGTACCTACACAAAAAGGGCCTACATGTAGGCACAACAAGCATATATATAGGCACAACCAGGTGCACAAAGGACAAGTGACAAAAGCATACAATATATGAATAGAACCGTGAACATAACTAAGCTATGGTTTCACCAATCTAAAAACACCGCCAACATGATACTAACAGATTCACTAAAAACCACCTAATAATGTGATAGGCAGAACAAGTCCAGAACTCAAGCTCAGATTTAAAAGTTGCAACCTGCCAATGATACTAACATATCTAATTTAGTTTTCATACCACTGTTTTTGGCAAGATTCAAAAAAAATCAAACGAAGATTTTGCAGAACATGCCTAGGCCATGCAACCATAGAAGTATAAGAAGGCCTTTCAAGTTTACCTTTAATAGAAGAATGCTTGTGCTAATTTCTTTCCTTTCACTCTATTCACCAACTGCTTCAAGTCCTCTTCCTGCAACAAGCATGGGGGAAGGGGTGGTTACAAAAAGGCAACTCAAAAGCAGCAAGATAAAAAAGTTGTACATAATTAGAAGAAGGTGACATAAGAACTTTCAGTGCCACATGTTTGCATTTACTATTAACCCACACCACCATTGGGGATGGGATAGGGGCCATGCAATGTGAAACGCATTGGACATAACTAAATTTCTTCTATCTGGTCTTGCTATCTATAAATCCGCTCTACTATATTTGTGTGCATTGGACAAGCCATGATGATTGTTGCCTGACTATGTCAGTTGTGGATGTTTGTTTCCCACTCACTTCGGCCAAAATAATGTCTCTAAATATTGTATGGTTTGGTTTCATGTTCCATTTTTTTCTTAAAAAGAGATAACAACAGGTTCCAATGATTCCTAAAAAATCTGAGATTATGCAAATTCGGCAAATATTATTTTTTCCATCACTCATATGATGTTGCAATTTTTTTTCACAGATTGAAAAGGTACATAAAATTCAGTAGACCATAGTTTCCAAAGTAATGTCTAACAATCAGTAAAAAATATGAGAATATGTAAATTCATCAAGACCATATCTGAAATGATTCATATGAGGTTGCAATTGTCTTTGACAGATTGAAAAATAGGGACTTTAGTAAATAATTGTTTGGCACAATTATTGTGGAACTTATAATGGAAGAGTGACTATAATTAGGCTTTTGGTATCCATGTACATAGAATCATCTGAACTTTAAATTAAGACCAACCACATTTTATTTTTCCAAATGTTGAAGGAGAGTTGTTGCCTCTGTATCAACAAACTTGGGAAACAAAAGTATATTTTTGGTCCGCATACAAATAGGGTCCGACAAGCGTTACGATTGTATGTTATTTTTCCCCTATGACTGTATGCCCTGTTGTTTTCCTCCAAAGCTACTCAAGCCAACATCAACAAGGTATGCATTTCACGGTTTTGTTGATCTGAAGGGTACTAATTACAACATGTGTTTCTGATAAAAAATCATGTACATAAATGTTCATGTGCTGAATCCATTTGTACAAAAAGGGATGGCCGGGGTCGATGAGGAATTGTACCTCAGCACAACAAGACGGGGTCGAGGAGGTCGATGCGGTCTGCGGTGGCGCGGCTGGGAGACGGTGTGGGCGGCGGTGTGGACGACGACGACAACAATGGAGGCGGCGGAGATTCACTCCAGAGCAGAGGAGGGGGAGAGGTAAGACCGTGAGAGAGAGGGAGGGAGGGAGGGAGAGGGTAGCTCACCTTGTTGTCGCCGGAGACGGGCAGGGAGGCCGGCCGGGGTCGACGAGGTCGAGTCGGTGGGCGGTGGCGCGCGAGTCCTGCTGAGAGAGGCGGAGGGGCGCGGTGAGATAGAGAGGGAGAGATAGATAGATAGATAGATAGATAGATAGATAGATAGATAGATAGATAGATAGATAGATAGATAGATAGAGAGAGAAAGAGAGAGAGAGGACGTGGGAGGAGGGTGCGCGGGGTCGCCGTATAGTCGCGGGGTCGCTGGAGGTGCGGCGAGATTGGATCGTGCGGGGAGAAGTGTGGGGGTTAGGGTTTCGGGAGAGTGGAGAGGTGGGGATTAGGGGGGTACAGGTTAGCAATGCCGCATATTTGGTTCGTGCGCCATAAGCTTAGTCGATAACAATGGCACACTTTTGCCCAGGTGCACCATTAACATTAATCCATATTTAGCTTAAAATAGGTGCGTCTGTAGCTATGGACAGAACCACTTACATAGCCTAGTGGTTGGTCCCTTGATACATGAATCTAGCCACCCAGGTTCGAATCCTGCTAGTCCCTTCTTTTTTGCACTTTAATTATTTTTATATCAACCTTATCATAAATATCCAAACACGTTAAAATTATCACATGGTATATCCATCTCAAAAATAATATAATATTTAAAAAACTCCAAAAATATAGGCAACCCCATTTTTTGCACTTTTTCAAAATATATAGTAATAATGACATATCAATACCTTCATAGAAAAATGATACAAAATTCACACATACACAAACACACACACGCGCGCGCGGCAGACACGTCGTGATTGGATCTTAGCTATCATCTTTTCACAATCTTTTTGCCCTTCTTTTCGCGTTTGCATAATTTAGCCCCTGAACCCCTTGATTTCTTCTCCTGAACAGGAGAATGCCTTTAGGTAGGGTGGTCCTGCTTCTTCTTGAATTGTATGGTACTGCATCATTGTCATCTTCAATCTTCGGGTCGCCGTACTTGTCGAAGTCTTGCTCGTTGGCGGCTCCATCTATTCCGATGATGTTCCTTTTGCCTCTCCGCATGAGAACATGGTTGGGCTTTGACGAGTCGGTAATGAAGAAGCATTGGTCCACTTAGCTAGCCAGTACCCATGGCTCATTTTTCGCGGTGACGTTTGCGCCCGCGGTCTTGGATTTGGCTTCGGGTATAACTATGGTGGTGAAATACCGGCTTTATTTTACGATGCTCTTGGTCCATCTAACGCGAAACATCGACACCTTCTATCCAGCGTAGTTGAGCTCCCAGATCTCCTTGATCCTTCTGTAGTATCTTTTCTTGACGTTACCGGTACAGGATTCCGTCGTTACCCTGGAGTTCTGATAATCTCTCTTCATGTCCTTTTCCTCGGTGTAGAATGTGTAGCCGTTGATATCGTACGCCTGATATGTCATCATGTTGTGTTCGGTGCCCTGTGACAAGGCGAATACGAGTTTTTCTTCCTCGGAAGAGTCCTCATGTAAAGGGTACGAAAGAAGCTTGTCCTTGAACCAACACGTGAAGCATGAGTTGTGCTCTTTGAGTACATCTCCGTTCGTCCTCTATTGGCCTCGATCATTGTCTGTCTTCTCAATTGAGGTTTTGTGCTCTACCACCCAAGGATCGACCAAGTCAATGTGTTGCAGCGTGACTAGGTTTGCTCTTTCAAAGTTGGCGAGTCGATCCTGGAAGTGGACATGCATTTCGCGGCGACCCTCGCGGTGACCACATCCAGCGAGCCTACCGAGGTACCCGTTGATGGGCAGACCAACGGGGTTATCGATGCCTAGATAATTCGTGAAAAAGGAGATGCACTCTTCGGTCAGAAAGTCCTGGGCTATGCTTCCATCTGGACGTGCCCTATTGCGAATGTATCCTTTGATCACACCATTCATCCTTTCGAACGGCATCATGCTGTGCAGGAACGTCGGCCCGAGTTGGGTGATATTATCCACGATATGGACGAGGAGATGCACCATGACGTTGAAGAATGCATGCGGGAAGTATATCTCGAGCTCTCATAGTATCACCACGATCTCTTCTTGTGGCCTTCTGAGTTTCCTCACGCCAACCGAAGAGAGACGACATCGAAAAAGTTGCATAGTCCAAATAGCGTTTCACGGAGGTGGTCGTCCATGATCCCGCGCATTGCAACCGGAAGTAGCGGCGTCATTACCACGTGAAAGTCGTGAGACTTCATCCCACTGAACCTCTGCTTCGCTGAGTCTAGGTATCTATTGATCTTCCCCCCGAAACCATAAGGAAGTTTTATTCCTAAGAGGCACTTGATGAACTGCTGGATCTCCTTCTGACTTAGAGTGAAGAACACGGGGGGGGGGGGGGGGGGCAGTAATGTTGGATCTGCTTCTTGACCTTTTTTCCTTTGCGACGACTTTCCGTGTCCTCCGGTGGCTCATCATCATCATCATTAGGGTTGTTTGCGTGATGCTCTTCCCTGAAGCCAATTGATAGCAAGTCTGCCCTTGCTTTCGGCCCATCTTTGGTATTTTATGGCATGTTGAGCAAGGTATCAAGAAGACTCTTGTACACATTCTTCGTGATATGCATGACATCAAGGTTGTTCGGCACACCGAGGATGTTCCAGTACGACAAGTCCAAAAAACAGACCTCGTTTTCCATACCTTCAGCAGCGACTCTGGCGCCTTTCGCTTAGAATTGATCTTTCCTAGCGGTGGGCACTTTTTCCAATTTTTCAACAGCATGTCTATTTTGGTGCCACTCCTCCTATGTGGGGCCTTTCAGGGTTCGTCTGTTCCATCGAACAGATCCTTGCGTTTTTGAAGACCCGGGATCCTTAGGTAGCTGGTGATACGTTGTGTCATCCATGAACCTGGCGCATCCGCAGTGTCAGTGGACCACCTCCCCCGCGACATATCCTAAACCGAGATAGTCATGCACCATCGTGAGCAGTGCGGCTTTCATAGGGAAATATGTTCCCTCTAGAGCGTCCCACGTATTTACTGGCATTCTCCATAGCGTATCTATCTCCTCTTTCAGGAGGCCCAGATATATATTGAGGTCGTTTCCTGGTTGTTTCGGCCTTCAATTAGCACACTCATGTGCATGTACTTCCTCTTCACGCACTCCCAAGGGGGACGTTGTACATGCACACAAACACGTGCCAAGTTCTATGTGTGTTGCTCTGGTTGCCGAAAGGATTGACTCCATCGGTGCTCGCGACCAACACGACGTTCCTTGGATCCCTCCTAATGTCCTCTTCCAAAGTTCAACGCCTCCCACTGGGTCCCATTAGAAGGGTGACTAAACATCCTGTCTTTTTCTGGATCATTTTTTTAGCTTCTTCCTTTTGTTTCTTCCTTTCCGCATGCCAACGCATGAGCTTAGCTTACTTAGGGTCTGCAAAATAATGTTGCAGACGAGGAATGATCAGAAAGTACCACACCGTTTTTTGAGGAGCTTTGTTGTTCTTCTTGTATCGACTGACGCCGCACTTCGGACATACGATAGACTCCGCGTACTCATGCTGATAAATGATGCAATCGTTAACGCAGACATGGTATCTAACATGCGGTAAATCCAGAGGGCACACGATTTTCTTCGCCTCATTGAAACTGGTCGGGCACGTGTTTCCCTTGGGAAGACGTTCTTTCTAGAATGACATGTTTTCGTCGAAACATGTCTCAGTCATTCTGTGTTTTACTTTCATCTCCAGAGCCATGAGCGCTACTTTCAGGCGGGTATCCTCGGGATTGTATCCTTCATACAATGGAGTAACCACGTCTATCTCAAGTTGATTCCACTTGGCTTTCTCTCGGGCGGCAGCTCTTGCGTTATTACTCGCCTGGTTCAGAAGCAACTCTTGAAGATGGGTCATGCACCCAGTCCTTCGACGATGGTCCATCGCCATCATCTCCGGCATCTTCATATTCATGATAATCATGCCCTCCTTATTGATCTTCCTCATGATCATGTCCGGCATCTTCTACATGATGATTGTGTCTTGCATCGTGATCATGTCCGGGAGATTCTTCGTCTTCTCGCCCGCCCTCGGCGCTATTGCCTTACTTCCCTTCGTTATTTCTTACTGTTGACCAGCCACCGTGGATGACTTCATAATCATCTTCATCACCTTCCCACCGATAGCCATCCATGAAACCATGCATGAGTAGGTGCCCTTTTATGCTGTTCGAATCCGGGTCCATAAGGATCTTCAACTTGCATCTTCGACACGAACATCTTATCTCCGTCTTATTCTTTTGATTCATCTCGGCCTTCGTGGAGCTCAAAAACCTATCCACGACACCTCTGGTCATCTTGCGAACCATGGTCGCCTGCGGGGCATAGAGAAAAACGATATTTTAGAACCAATTTTTTTTCCCTGACTTTGCCTAATTTTAAGGACAAAAAAGAATGCAAAGTGTGCCAAATTTTCGCCTAAACGGAAATGAATCAACATTCCAGAAAAATATTGGCAATTATTGCATGTGACGTACACCTAAAACACATACATATACATCCCATGATCATCACACCCATTATCACAACACACATACATATCCCATGATCATCACATCACACCACACATATACACTGACAAAAAGTGTGTTCGAGAGAAAACAAACTAGATCTACACAACCATAAAGAGAGATCCCTTACTTACCACTCGAAAAAACGAGATACAACTAGTTATTTTGGGTAGATCTAGGGTGCAAATAAGGTGAGGACAAAGAAGGAACCGAGAGAAGCTTGTTGGAGGTGGAGGTGGAGAAAGTAAGTGTGGTAGGTGGCTGCCAAAATATCTAGCTACTCCAAAGTTAGTAATGGCGCACCTTAGAAAATATGCGTCATTACTATGTATGGAACGCTATTGGTGCACCTATAGGAGGTGCGCCATTACTAACCTTAGCAGAGGTGGGCCCAAGCCAGCGGGGGGGTGACTAGGCCTAGTAATAGCGCACCATTACGATACGCGCCATTAGCACCAATGGTTTCCTAATAGCGCATGGTGCCGAAATGCGCCATTGCTATTTCTCAGCCCTGGGCCCACCCCACCCCTGACTTAGCAATGGCGCACCTTGAAGATATGCGCCATTAGCAACCAGGAATGCTAATGGCACACTTCCTATAGGTGAGCCAATGCTAAGCCAGAGGAGGGGGATGGTCTAGGAACAAATTACCAGTGGCGCACTTCTTGGTGCATGCGCCATAAGCAAGGTAGAGACTAATGGCACCGTGTGTGTAGTGCACCGTTAGCACCCATATTATCTATAGCCTATTTTCCAGTAGTGAAACCACTCTACTCACTTCCCTAAGGCATAAGATTGCATCAAAACATCAAAAATAAATTTCTAAACATGCATGCAAGCTCATATGAACAACACCAAGAACTCCTAACTACTCACAAATAAGACCACCAATCAAAATTCCAATTGAAGGGGTGGAGGAGTCACATACCAGGGAGAAAATGCTCAAAATCTCAATGCAAATGATGGACTATAGAGAGAGATCGAAATTCTCCACCAAGAACAGCTAGAACATGGGTTCCAACAGCAAACTCAGGATTTTTGGGGTGAGAGAGAGAAGGGAGGAAGAAATACCTGGAAAGGTGCACTGGTGGGCCCAGGCGCCCTGGTGGCGCGACCAGGGGCCACGCCGCGCCACCTGGCTTCCTGGACCAGGAGTGGTCCCCCTGGTTAGCAGCAGGTGCCCCTGTGTCTCTTTTTTGATGGAAATTTTTATTATAAATTTTCCGGAAATTTTCTGACAACATCATTTTTGAAAAATTTCCGAGGTAGCGAAAGCTGCAAAAACTTCGGGAAGGCTCGAAATAGTGGTTAAACATATGAAGTTTCCAAAGCATAAACTTTGGTACAACAAGGTGGTTAAAAGCTAAGGGAAATGAAAACATAATAAGCTCTCCTTTTTACTCATATAGAACATGTTTGTTAGCAAGTTTGATCAAGTCTTGCTACCAAAGAAGTGGTATATAAAGCAAAAAGTTTCACTTCTTATAAAGCAATCATGTTACCTTTATTTTAATGGACATTGTCCCCACCAGTATTGTTTTGTTCTTGTGGTGCACTGATGGCTTCTCGCTCCTCGTTGGTTACCCAAAGTGGAAGGTTGAGATGTAGACAGTAGCAAATTTCCCTCGGTGAAGATACCAAGGTTTGTCTCCAGTAGGAATCGGACAACGACAGGAAGGTGACAACGGCGCCAGCAATTAGACGGTTGACGTGGACCTGCACACACAACAGATAACTTTTCTCCCAACGAGTACAGAGAGGTTGTCAATCCCTCCGGCCTTGTTGTTTACAAACGATCAAACGCACGGGATAATAATGATAGTGATAGCAACAGAAAAGGAAATAAAGAAGAAAATAAATAGCAGGTGTAAACAGTGGTGGAAATATGGACCGAGGTCCCATGATGTTCAGTAGTGATATCTCTCTCCCAAAAGACGATAAAATAGCCATGCGAGGTAAACAAATTACAGCTGGGAAATTGGCAGGATTATGTGCGCAAACCAATGCTAACTATGTTACAAAGAAAGGAAGAGGTTCAAAAGCTTGGGAGGTACGCCAAGACAAGTAGACCGAAATCCATCTGCATCTACCTACTAATGATCCACCTTGAGATATCTATCCAGAACATCTCGCTGGTATTAAGTTGCGAATCCCACCCAAAGTGTAAACTCAAAGCAACAGACAACTGCATTAAAGAACTTTGCGTAAAGTAAACAATCCTTGCACCCGCAAGTACAAGCACCATTGTTTTCTCCCTTGTGGCAACATCACATCCCCTAGAATCATGTTTCTGTCACTCAAGCTAGTCATCAGGGGGCATGAACCCACAATCATGCATAACGCTCCCTCTTGGAGTTACTACCTACTACTTGGCCAAAGCAAT
Source organism: Bromus sterilis (assembly GCA_950022295.1). Lineage (NCBI taxonomy): Eukaryota > Viridiplantae > Streptophyta > Magnoliopsida > Poales > Poaceae > Bromus > Bromus sterilis. The sequence goes on from OX465600.1 coordinate 218,735,369, forward strand.
AAACAGCAACGGAGAACATGCAAGAATTACTCAAGAACATAAATATAAAAGAGGAGAATCAAATATAGTACTCAAACACAATCTGAACATAGTCTCATAATCCATTAGATCCCAGCAAACTCAGCATAGCAACAGCAGAAAGATTGCATATCTGCCTCGATCATGTAGGGCATCTCACGAGGTCTAAACCATGAAGAACAAAGAGGGGAGGAGAACATCACATAGCTACTGATCATGGACCCATGGTCCAAGGTGGACTACTCATGGTTCATCCAGGAAGCATCCATGGTGGTGGAGAAACTTCCAGAGGTGGTTCCTCCCTCTGGCAGGGTGCCAGGAAGAGGGCTCCTGGTGCTCCCGATCTTGGAAGCGCTGCGGCTGCGGAACAGAGGAGAGATCGCGAAAAAGGGTTCTGTCCTCGAGGGTTTCGGGGCGAGAGAGATATATAGGCGAAGGGGGGCAGCCAGAGGTGGACCAGGGGCCCCAGGCGCCCCCCTGGCGCGGCCTAGGGGTTGGCCGCGCCAGGTGGCCGCCTGGGCCATCCATGGCTCCCCTCTGGCCCCACTTTGGCTCTTCCCGAAGCTTCCTGTACGCTGATTTTTCCTATATTTTTCCCGGAATTTTTCTGGCACTTTAAGTAATGGGAAAACCTGAAATACAAAAACAGCAGAAAACAGGAACTGGCACTGGGGTGCACTGAGATAATAGGTTAGTCCAAATATGATCAAAAGTGTATAAAAGTGCATCAATATCATAGCAATATCACACAGAAGATGCATGGAGCAAGCAGAAATTATAGATACGTTTTGGATGTATCATGCACATGTAGAGGACAATCCCAATCACCAATCTTCACAGTCTCAATATTCTCAATAGAGTTAAGGTCATGCCTTTTATCGATCTTCTTCGGAAAATATACCGTGTGTTCCTTATTATTAATTCCTGCTTAATTCCTGCTCGTCCTCGAGTAGGTAAATGATAACAAGCATAATTTTTGTGGTGACATGCTACAAACCATATAAGAACTTTTAAGTAAAGCAATCAAGGCATGTGATTCAATTCAATTCATAACAGGCAAGAGTCTATATTAGCATTGAAACAAGAAACATAAGAACATAAAGGTGCAAGAGCTCTCGCTGTCCGTGACTCGAATGTCTCCAAATGGTGTTTGCGAGCAAGAAAGAGGATAGGGATATACGAGAGAGTAAAACATAGTTTTTATTGTTGAGAACTTAATCTACTAAAGTTTCACACTTGGTCTTCTTTGGAATCTTATCTTGACTTATCCCCAGAACTCTAGACAGGTACAAGTCAAAATGAGCCACTCCCTTTCGATATTTTGAGCACTCATGCAATGGATGAGCGTAAGCAAGAAAGTTGACACTTAGGATGGCAAAGAGAGAGAAATTATGGAGGAGGAAGACAAAAAGGGTGTGAAAGGCTCACATAAATGAGGAAGATCATAGGCGAGAGAAAGCCAAATGATAGATACGATGTGAGGAGTAGGGATTGCCATGCAACGAATGCACATATGAGCTAACGTAAGCTCTCCAATGGAACTAGTGGGTTGCATCCAACTTTCTTGCTCAAGAAGACCTAGAGCTCATTTGACGAGGCTCATAGTTGGAATATGCAAGCCAAGTTCTAAAGTGTGAAGGTCCCCACATAGCTATATGCATGAATGATAATCTCTATGGAGTACAAGATATAAGATGGAGTGCGAGTGTGGATCTCTCAAAAGGAATAGTAGTGTGCCCCCACTACAAGAAATATGCTCATACATGACGTTCTTTAAAAGGTCGTGGCTGAATTCGACATAAATCTATGACGATTTCACCCGAGATGGTGGTAAACTGTTTGAGGGGATCAATTCCGTACATAAATTACGACGATGTGAGTCAAAAAGGTCATAACCGCATAAGATGAGATCGTCATACACTGAACCACACAACTTACGGAGTTATTTTTAGTTGATTACGACCTATTTAGATCGTCATAACATTTACAACGATTATAATAGCGTCGTAACCTGTTGGAATTATGATTACATGTCACTCGTGGGGTCAATCCGGTCCCACCTCGTCCATCTATTGGGTGTTCGTAGCTAGGTGTTTATTCTTGATAAACTTTTGGTGGATCTATGATGAAATAACTACTTATTTTCCCAAAAATAACTTTAAAAAAATAAAGAGCAAACTATCTAGCACCTATAGTTTAAATTTGACCCAGTTCCAGCTGAATCGATGAATTTTTTTATTTTTATGAGAGATGCGTGGAAACCATTTTACATGCAACTATTTGATCAATTATACATAAAATATGGTCTAATATTTTTGTAAAATTTTTGGTATAATTATTGATCATATATTCGGTAGTTTCTTCACAAGAAATACTTATTTTCTATACTCAAAAAACAAAACATCTTATCATCCTTCTTCAGTATATTTTAATGATTTGTACGATAAATGAATATAATTTTTCAAAGATTCATGTGGCAAAAATCAACCACAAGCATGAAGTTTATTGAGTTTTTTTATTTTACAAAAACAATTTTAAACTGTTCTGTAATATGATTGGTTGAAACACCGTTGATCTATCTATGATCCAACGGTCCACGCTAACCCTAATCCCACGACCGCCCCTACCCCCACTTCTCTCGAACCCTCACACAGCCGCCCCACCTCTCCACTTCTCTGTCGTCCCCCACCGCCGCCCCCAACCTCTCCACTCTTCCGCAGTCGTTCTCCCACCCATCCACTCTCTCCCACAGCCAGATCCGTCTGGTCGGCGAGTCGGTGCCGTCCCAGCGACTCCCACGGTGCCGCCCCACCGACTCCCACGGTGCCGCCCCAGCGACTCCAGTCGGGGCGAGCGGTCAATCATTGTAGCCAGCAGCGGGCGGCCGTGGGCGCTGGGTAGTGGGAAGGCCAGGATGCCGGTAGGCGGCGCCACGGGAGCAGGCCTCCTGGATCCACGCCGGCGACGTCTCGCCACTAGATCTACACCGGTGATGTCTTCGTCTCGCCCGATCCATGCCGGTGACATATCGCCCTCTAGATCCGCGTCGGCGCTATCAACATCGGTGAGCCCTACCCTTTCTTCCTCTTCACCTATTTTCCTCCTTCCTCGCCAGCTCATCTCTCTCCCTCTCGCTGTGAATAGTAGGCAGAGATGCCATGGACGCGGTGCCGGCCCTGGTTTCCCCTGCCGGGGGCGCGTTTGTCTTCTGCCCCAGCCGCGTCAACTCCTCCTGGCCCTTCCTCGACCACGGTATCAAGAGAAACAAGGGAGGCCACAAGCTCACCGTGCCTGGGGAGCCAGTGGCGCAGCTGACGATGGAGCGGCAGTACTTCACTCCAGAGAGGGCGTACGATGCGGTCCAGAGGAGAGCTTTCCGTTAGGTTCCTCCAGGTGCGACCTTGCCAAAATTGGTTCAGTTTCTTGCGTAATGTATCCTAAGCTTTTGAGTAATGCTCTGCGTATGATCCAAACGAATAAACTCATCTTGAGTGGCATATTTGTGCACCTACAATAATTTTTATTTGTATACAAGATTTTTCCATCAGATGGCATCCCATGGTTTTGTGGAATGTTAGCCTGGCATATGCTGCTGTTCGAAATTTCATCTTTCTAATTCAAAACAGGAGGTGTGTTTAGGTTCAGTTAACTGATCACACAACTCAACCATATGGGAATACACCATATGCATTGATTAATTTGAACCACTTGCATTAAGCTCTGATGCAATTATTATTTTGGTTGCTTATGGGAATAAGTAAATCCACATTGATTTGGTCTTAATCTTGCACAAATGGGCTCCTGGCATTCCTTTTTTGACATGCTGAACCAACTATGTGTTCTTTTAAATTTGGTACAAGTAGTTATAAATTATGTGATGACAACTTCTCTTTATCTATGAGCAGGTTGGTCTTCGTGTCGCTGGTCCTTCTCCTAGCTTCCTGGCTATGCTTCCCCTTGTTTCACATCTCCGATGCTTGTTCAGCAAAGGTCCATATTTTTCCACCAAGTGACGCGGAGAGATCGTCGGCCAGTGACCAAGAAGACGAGGGGTTCAAGGCTTCCTCTAGGTCTCATCAAAAGGTGCCCCTTTCTCCGTGGAACAAATCAACTAATCCAGGACCTTGGTTGCATATCGTCGATGTTAGCAGTATGAAATTGTTGAGACCCTCGCTGAGTAGATAGTGTTTCAAGAACAATTTTCGTCAGGGTATTATACACCATGGTTTTCATTTCTCTGCTTTCTTTTCAGGGAAAGGCAAAGAAGAAAGTGAACTTAGGAAGCTGATATTGTGGATGATGATGCAGCCTTACAACAGGTAATACTGCTGATGTGATCCTGGAATATAGGAGTACTATAGGAGCCAAAAACTGATGTGATCGTGGAATTCTAATTGAAGTCCTTCTCATTTTTACACTAACACTGAAACTGTAGTGTTTAAACTGAAACTGCTAATTGAAATTGGAGCTGGATCTTTAAACTGAATCTGATACTGGACCTTTAATTTAATTGAACTTTTTCTGTGGTACTTTCACCTGTGCAATTGTGGTCTGGATTGTGGAGAAGCTGCTGCTCAACATCAACTCCATCCCCCCTCTAATTATGGAGAAGTTGCTGATATTGGAGTATAACCAAGGTGCCTTGTATCCCTCCTCCTCTGTTCCTTTGTTGGTTTAGAGGATGGATGGATAGATGATTGTTTGGTATTTTAAGCGAACACAAAAGTTTGTTTAATTTGGATCAAAGCTTATTGTTGCCCCTGGAATTTAAATGAGTGTTTTTTGCTGGTTCAGACAAACTTGCAGACTTGTTTGGAGTAGTTTAGAGGATATAATTTTGAAGAATTTCTTCTTGCTTAACTAAATTTGCTTTCTGATTGAAATCGCTTTCAGCTGATAGATACTCTTGCTTTCAGTATATGTTCAGAGTATGTATATTTAGTATATGGAAACAGAGAAAGGTCTCTTTGATCAGTGCATATCAGTGCAATCTTGTTATGGGTTCATTAATTTTAGTGCATATCTTAATTGTATTTAATTTGCAGTGTTGGAGCGCCACGAGGAGCGACGACCACCACCGCAGCGACGCCTTTCCGGTATAACTTGATAATTTTTTGGTGTGTACTCCTGGACTAATTTTTTGGTGCTGGTGGTATCTCCTGGAGTTTTGTATGATGTTTATGTACTCTGACAATATGCTTGAGAAGTTTAAGTTGATTAATTGAATTTACCCTTTTCTGTGAGTTTTGTACTGTATGATGAAGTACAGCTGTATGCTGTGAGCATTAGTAGCATTTTTCTTGCTGTTGTGCAAACTGGAGTTTCAGTTTCGGTGCTTGCTATGTGGAAATGGGAGAAAATTAAACTTAATTTTGAGCTCTACTCCTTGCTGGTAGGTTCTGTTTTGCCTAGATACTTCTCATCTTGCTGTAGTCCTTGCTGCTATTTCAAACTGTTGCTACTTGTTCTTTCCTTTCCTAATGAGCAGAAACAATTATTGTTCTCAGTGAATTTTCTTCTGAATTTGATTTACAGGCGAAGGAACGCGCCCAGGAGAAGGACCATAGAGAAGCAGCAGCGCCTGCGCGACGAGGAGAAGCCCAGGACCTCCTGGGCTGGTAATGGCTGTTGCTTCATGGAGCAGAGCTGCTGCTATTGTTGCCTAGAGCAGAGCTGTTGCTGTTGTTGCATGGTGCCTAGAGGAGTAGGGCATAGAGCTAGGGTATGATCTACTATTTTGTCCTAGATCCTGGTGGCCTGATGCCTCATTCGTTCAGGCGGCTTCTGCTGCCGGTTACTAGCACCCAGAGCAGAGAATGGCCCGGTTGCTAGCGCGCAGAGGAGACATAGGTGGCTGCTGCTGGAGGTTGCTGGCGCCCAGAGGAGCAGGGCAGAAGGGTCCTTTGATGGCGCCCTTTGCTGCTCGAAGATAGGGTGGAATCTTGGGCGTGGCGAGGTGCGCCTAGAGTTCTGGGTGTGGCCAGGTGGAGGGTGAATCCCACCTGAAGTTGTATTGTATTTCCTGAGAGTAGCTAGTATCAAAGATGTAATTGTTCAACTTATTGCAGTGTTTATCTGGGTGTGGCATATTGTATTAAATTGATGTCTTTTTGAGCCGTTGTATCATCAGTCTCCACGTGATATATGAAGATTTCATAATGGCATATTTTTTTTTAATTTGCCATTTTAAATTAAAATCTGCTGATGGGATTCTTCAGAATTTGACAATTTGGATCCACTCGCAGAAAAAAGAGACTGGAATCAAAAAATAAAATTTGAATCTGTAAAGCCAGAAAGCCCATGGACCAAAATAAAAAGGCTGGTATGTTGGGCTTGGCCCATGTATCTAAACAAAATTGATAGAAAAAAACTATAAATAGGCAGAATTATTGGGCTTGGCCCATGTAAACAACTGAACCGGACTGGGCCAATTTTAAGTTACGATGATCTGGTTTCGTCGCAATTTTTCCACGTAGGACTGCCATGTAGGATTGGGTTAGATTGCCAACGACGATTTAGGATCGTCGTAAAGGTTATGACGATCCAGAAATCGTCGTGAAAGTTAAGACGATTTCGACCAAAACGTCGTTTCTTTCAGTTTTTGACGCCTCGTTTTCGACGCTTGATTTTTCGTCGTAAGATAGTCATAAATTAAAAACCGTGACGATGTAGCGACGAAAATACAGCGTCGTCTATTAGAATTTTTCTTGTAGTGCCCCTTCTCTCTTTTTATTTCTTTTTCTCTTTTTTCTATTTTTTTGTATTTTTTTTTGGTGGCCTCAATGGCTCTTTCTATTTAACTCTCATTTGTCGTCTTTGGGATCTTTTGATTTTGTCCTCTTTGGGATATTTTCCTCACTTTAGGGGCAACACTCTATATTACAAGAAGTATAGAAGATCTTTCACACTTTTCAAAAGTACTCAACATAAGGAAAATGAAATTATCATGAAGTATGCAAATGTATGCCTCTGCCAATGTAGCAGGATATGCAATGATACTAGCGCGTCATGTAGCAATGAATAGGGCAAGGCCCAACTAGCATGCGGCTCATCGATCAAGCAAAAGCATGTATGACATGAAGATCAAGTCATGAGAATGTGGATGTTGCATGACAATGTATCTCAGAAAGGCTATGGAAATGCCTTGATAGGTAGGTATGGTGGCTGTTTTGAGGAAGGATATAATGAGGCTTATGATGACAGAGCGTATCGTGCCAAGGATTTGGATGCACCGGCGAAGTATGCGCCAACTCTCGAGGTGAGAAAGGCAATGCACGGTACCGAAGAGGCTAGAAAAATATGGCTAGGTGGAAGTGTCAACTTTCGCATACTCACATTAGTCCGAAGAACTCATGCACTTATTATTGGTAACTCTCCATCTAATTAGGAGGTTCACAAAGTACCCCGAGGAGGAGTGTATGGGGGTTTGGTTATCCTTGCGCATCCTCGACTCATGGTACGTGAGTGTACTATAATATTCGATCCCTCCAAATATTAGTGATCCATCTAGTAGCTAAAGTTCTTAACTAATTTTGTAGGTTTTTCGAAAATAAACACGGATTTCCCAAAATACGACATCTATCACTAATATGCTAAAGCTCTTGACACCAAAACTTCAAACATTACTCATGGTAATACCTCAAAACTATTGCAAGTTACTACTACAATTGAATAACAACCTCAATTACCTACTTCAAGTCAAGACACACAACTCAGTGCAACAGGAAAACTCTCTAAACAAGATAAACATGAAAACTCGAGAGAGTTCCAGCAACAAACTAAACAAAAGCTCTTAAAAAGACAAGCATGAAAACTAAGAGCTAAACATGACAACAGCTACGAAAAAGATAAAGGACACACACAGCAAAGATAAGCATGAAAGTCCTATGTTGTGTTCTAGGGTGAAGTGGAGCGTGTTTCTCTCCCACACAAATAAAGATGGTTCTAATTTGTTATGAACCGAAAGCAAAGCTAAAGAAAACTAAAAAGGAAATAAAGAGGAAGACGCTCCAAGCATAGCACATAACGCATGAAGTGATAAAAATATAGTGGAACGAAAGACGAACTGATAATTGTTGATGGAGAAGGGGATGCATGGGGGAATCCCCAAGCTTAGATGCTTGAGTCTTCTTGAATATTTCTTGGGGGTACACAGGGGAATCCCCAAGCTTGAGCGTTTGACCCTCCTGAATCTTCTTTTATCATCTTCCCCCGCACACTTGAAAACTCCCTTCATACATAACTCATCATAATCTGATTTGCGAGGTTAGTACCCACAATAAAATAATTTTTCTCTACTGGAAATAAGGATATTCTTGAAGAGCTACTGTTTCTCAAGATCGCCAAAAAGTTTTTGCAAATAAAAAGCAAGTTAAGGTTTGCAAAACGAAGAAAAAGCAAAACATGACAGAATCTGTGAAAGAAAGACCAGCAGGTAGTAAATAAATTTTTTGGGGCACTTCTGCAACTCAAATCAAAAAACTCAGAACAGACGCTCGAAAGCCAATTATATAGAGCACACTGTAAAAAAATCAGATCAAAAAGGTGATCTGGTGATTCTATTCGAATTTTTCTGTCCAAGGACATAATCTGTTTTCTGGACAGCACGTCACAACTTTTGAACTTTCTTGCAATCAGAGGCTAAACTTGGCATAAAGCGGAAAAGTAAAGATACAATGATGTTACTACTGTAGTAACAAACATCAAGACACAACAAAAGCAAAATAAACCTAATTCGTTGTGGGCTGCCTCCCAAAAGCACTTTCTTTTATGCCTTTAAGCTAGGCATGATGCAAAAAGAGAAGATCAAGTTTTATGAAGAGTAAGAGAATAGCTAGCCCGTGTAACGGACTCAAAAGGTAACTTAATCTTCTTTCTAGGGAAGTGTTCCATCCCTTTCTTGAGAGGGAATTGGAATTTTATAATCCCTTCTTTCATATCAATGACAACACCAACGGTGCGAAGAAAAGGGCGTCCCAAAATAATTGGACATAATGGTTCACATTCAATGTCCATAATAGTAAAATCAACGGGAACATAATTTTCATTGACAATGATAAGAACATCATCAATCTTCCCCAAAGGTTTCTTTACGGAAGAGTCAACAAGACGAACACCAAAAGAACAAGGATCAAAAGGTTTTAATTCAAACATATCATACATTCTTTTGGGCATAACGGAGGTACTAGCTCCAACATCACATAAATCATAGCAAGAGAATTTATTCAACTTAATTTTAATCATAGGATCCCAACTATCTTTTAGCTTTCTAGGTATGGAGGCTTCTACCCTAAGCTTCTCCTCCCTAGCTTTAATGAGAGCATTAGTGATATGCTCCGTGAAGGCAAGATTAAGTGTGCTAGTGTGGGGATCTCTAGACATCTTGTGAAGGAAACCAATAACTTCAGGAAGGGTGCAATTATCAAAATCAAGGTCACTACTATCAAGTAAAGTGGTAGTGGTGCCCTTTGGGCTCACTTGTTTGGTAGCTTCTATAGTCATAGGAGTTTCTTCTTCTATTGTTGAGGTCATAGCATCACCATTAATAGGTCCTATGGGACTAGGGGTGCATTGGGTGCTAAGAGTTTGGATATCCTCAACAACTTTGATAGTAGCAATGGTATGGTGTGTAGGAAGGCTCTTAATTCTATCTTCTTCCTCCTTTTCTCTAGCCCATCTCTCTTTAAGTTTAGCCATCATCCTAATGTTTTCATTAATTTTCACTTGAATAGCGTTCATAGGAGTGACCTTCCTCTCCTCAAGAGGAGAAGTTCTAATTTTAAGCAATTATACTTCATGGGATAAATTGTCTACCTTCGACGAGAGATTGTCTAATTTGTCTAGTTTTTCCTCTACACTCTTGTTGAAGGCTTTTTGGGTAGTGATGAAGTCCTTAAGCATACTCTCTAGTTCAGAAGTGGAGTTCTTGGTGCTAGGATAGGTGTTGTTGTTCCCATAGTTGTTGGAGGGGAACGGTCTAGGATTGCTACCAAAATTACTCCTACAAGCATTGTTATTGAAATTGTTTCTAGAGATAAAGTTCACATCTACTTGATCTTGAGAAATCAAAGAATTTAAAGGAAAATCATGAGGATCAATAGGAGATTTCTTGGTAAGTAGAGACATAATCAAGTTAAATTTTTCATTTAGGGAGGAGATCTCCTCGACAGAGTTTACCTCCCTACCTGTTGGAGCTCTTTCGGTGTGCCATTGGGAATAGTTGGTCATCATCTCATCGAGTAATTTTATGGCAGCACCAAGCATTGTTGACATAAAGGTTCCTCCCGCGACCGAATCTAGCAAGTTCCGCGAGGTAAAGTTCAATCCTGCATAAAAAGCTTGGATAACTATCCAAGTAGTCAAGCCATGCGTAGGGAAATTCTTAACAAGATATTTCATGCGTTCCCAAGCTTGGGCAACATGCTCATTATCCAATTTCTTAAAATTCATAATATTACTCCTCAATTGGATAATCTTAGCTGGGGGGTAATACTTCCCAATAAAAGCATCCTTGCACTTATCCCAAGAATCTATGATATTCCTAGGCAAGGATTGAAACCAGATTTTAGCTCCTCCTCTCAAGGAGAAAGGAAAAAGCTTAAGCTTAACGATATCACCATCTACTTCTTTGTACTTTTTCATATCAAAGAGCTCAACAAAATTATTTAAGTGCAAAGTAGCATCATCTCCAGCACCAGAGAATTGATCTTTCATAACAAGGTTCAGCAAAGCAGGTTTGATCTCATAAGAAGGTGCTGAAGTGGCAGGTGGAGCAATAGGAGTGCAGATAAAGTCACTGTTGTTATGACTAGTGACACATAACTTGGTGTTCTTGGTGGAACCCATAGCAGCAGCAAGCAAGGTAACTATTTTTTGATTTTTGATAAGGGACACTAAAGCAAAAAACTGAAAGGTAAACTAACAAGACTAAAAAGAAAAGATAAAATATAGTGTGAAACTCCCCTATCTTCAAGCGTGGAGTCCCCGACAACGGTGCCAGAAATTAGGCGGTTGACAGGACCACTCTTTTGTTGCGCTTCGGAGTCCCCGGCAAAGGCGTAAGAAATTAGCTTTGATGGCTTCTCGCCCCTCGTTGGTTACCCGAAGTTGAAGGTTGAGATGTAGACAACAGCAGATTTCCCTCGGTGAAGATACCAAGGTTTGTCTCCAGTAGGACTCCGACAACGACACGAAGGTGACAACGTCGCCAGCAATTAGGCGGTTGACGTGGACCTGCACACACAACAGATAACTTTGCTCCCAACGAGTACAGAGAGGTTGTCAATCCCTCCGGCCTTGTTGTTTACAAAGGATCAAACGCACGGGATAATAATGATAGCGATAGCAACAGAAAGGCAAATATTGCAGAAAATAAAAAACAGGTGTAAACAGTGGTGGAAATATGTGACGCCCCCAAAATCAATCCATGTACAGTAATCATACACGCAGGGTACATGGCTGAGATTAGGGTGCCACGGTGAGAATATCACAGCACAACACTAAACACAAAAGGATAAACCAATATGTTACAATAAAGGGGGTCACGCGGACCCGAATACATAAGTTATACAAGCCATAATATCTGAGTACAGACATAGTTAGTCAAGTTTTGCCTTAAGAAGGCTAGCACAAATAACATCAGCGATACAGATCGAAAAGGCAAGGCCTCCTGCCTGGGAGCCTCCGAAACTACTCCTGGTCCTGGTCAGCGGGGGTCTCGACGTAGTAGTATCCTCCTCCGGGGTACTCCTGCTCCTGGGCTCCAACGTCGACTGCAGCGGCCGATCAGGCAAAACAGTAAAGGAAATAAAGCAGGTGAGTATCTAGTATACCCGCGAGTCTTACGTCCGCTACTAAGCATTATGCATTGTATCAACGGAAAGAAGAGGTTGTATATAGTGGACTGCAAGATAGAAATCAGAATAAGGGTAAGAAGCTAGGCCTATCGAAGACTAGCATCTTCCGACGATGTCTTGCAGCATGAGGTAAGAATCAGCCAACAGTTCATATAAAGCGTAAAGTAACAACGAAGCAGAAGTTGCTGCAACATTGTATAATATAAGTTGTAATGATTAACAATAATAATAATGCCTTCGAGTTCACCTCCTCGACATCCCCGCGAGGAAGAAAACCCAGAACCATACAGTTTAATAATAATAGTTTCTAGTGGTAAGATCCAGCTTCAGCATAAAGCGTCCTGTTACCGTGGACACGGCTATCGATAGATTAATCTTCCCTGCAGGGGTGCACTGGCGTGACTCTACGACGCTCGGATCTCCAGGGTGGCGGGAACCTTGTTAGGGAACGCTCCACCAAAGCTATCCGACACAAAGTAGCCCATCCTTCGGCAATCAACAGAGAGGTCATCCGCCGGACTATATCCTATGTACGCCGGGCTTTGGACCCTAACCCGAACGTACTCCTGCACGGTGCGTGACTGGCCGGTGAAGCAAAATCAAAGCAAATACAAACGCACCTGCTGCAGCCCAAGCAAAGAGGAGACAACACCACTTCCCGGAAATCAGCCCGCGGTACTACTGACGTCTGAAGACCCTCGAACGAGACTACGATGCAGGGGAGCCCACACTCCTCATCCCACGTGTAGGTAGTGCGTACAAGCCAAAAGGCTACTCAAGACATCCGTCGAACCATTTAGCATTTTAATTAACCTGCGTGACAACCGTTATCGTTGCCTCGACTTAACCGACCCGCGGTCAACGACAGCAGTCAGGACCACCAGTACATCGGTGTCTGCCCTGTCGTCCCACCAAGTCACTGCGGTTACCAACAAGGTGAACCGTCTCCTTACCTTGTCTCGCGTGTGCTCTTGGTAGAGCTCGACTTTCGTGGTTTGGTAACTCTCGCAAGATACGAGCAGGGGCCAAGAACGCCAGTAACGTCGGTCGTACCCTCCCTGTCGTTCCCGACGATATACCCCTCGCGGGCACCGTTGGGTCGCCCGAATTTCTTACCTTTAAGGACAACCGCTGTCCAGGACCCTATGGCGGCAAGACAAAGTCAGCCTCGAATGGAGTACAAGGATTACTCCTTGATAGCTCACACTTGAGGTGACTAGGCATAACCCAGATAGGGGCCTTTCGCGGTGTCTGCTTTGTACCACACCTGTGCAGTTGTATATATTGTATCTGTGTTCACCCCCTGAGTGATCACGGCCCGCTATCTAGTCCTAGCTAACAATGCGCAGGGTTCACTGCTGAATATATGCATAATTATAACAGGCAGCATAGGATAAGAAAGGTACATCAAGCGGCGACAAAATCAGGCTATGCAATTGAATAGGATTGTAATCGTAGCAGCAGCAGTAACCATGCCTAGTGCAAGAAAGTACGGAAAGATAGGCAATATCTGGGGAAGAGAATGGCTCTGCTTGCCTGGAAGCTCGACGGTAGGGGCAGGGTCGTCGACGAAGTAGTCGTACCCGGCAGCAGTGTAGTCGGCGGTAGCAGCGGGGTCTACCGGAGAATAAAGGGGGGAAGAAACAGTAAATACAAAGCAAGCAATGCAAACATATTAATGACATGACAATTGTAAAGTTAACGGTGTTCTAACGCAGTGCAAAGTACGTTGCTCGGAGCGGGAATTCATCCGGGGATGAACTGCCAGCTCCGGGTGATTACCGGACAGGGTGTCCGGAGGGGGAAGGATCAAGCCGGAGGTGTCGTGGACATCCGACAAAGATAAGGGCAGTGTATCCGTGTTCGTTGAACCATTCCGGACAACTTTCGTGTTCGGAATAAATTCATCCGGGTATTTTTTTATCGGTACCGGGAATTATCGACAGACAGCCCGGAGGGGGGGAATGTCAATGATCGGTGTGTTAGGGGGGTGGGATAGACATACGGATAGCGTATCTGTATTCATTATATTTTTCTGATCAATTTTGATGTATAAAGTTTTTGAATCTGACTTACGGTTTAAAAGATATTAATTTCTGAAGTTTTAAATCAATTTAAATCATTTTTTTTATTTTCTTTATTATTAAAATGCAACATTATCCACAGAGGGTTGACTGGTCAAACCTGACAGAGGGGACCCACCTGTAAGGTTGACTGGTCAACTGACCAGTGGGTCCCACATGTCAGCCTCTAGCCATTTTATTAAATCTTTAATTTTATTCTAAAAACTACTGGACCCACATGTCAGTGGCACATATTACTTAATAGGGGGTTTAATTTTTCGTTAACCACGGATTAGGGGATAATCCCCTCGGGCTGGCCCACCAGTCAGTGGGACAAGCCCACTGGCTTAGCCAAGACATGCCCGCCGGCGAGCAAGACATGCGGCGAGGGGGAAGGCAGCGGCGGTGGAGTTGTCCGGCGGCCGGAGCCACGGCGAGTGGCAGGGGGGCCAGGGTGCGGCGGCCATCGCGAGCGGGCGCCCGTCGAGCCGCAGCAGATAGCTACAGCGGGGTCGACAGGGGAGCGGCGCGGCCATGGCCACCGGGCGCAGAGGTCCGGGCACGGGGGAGCGGCCAGGGCCAGCAGCACCGCGGCTGCAGGAGCGCGCGTGGCGCGGCCAGAGCGCGGCCAGGTGCAACGGGCGCACACGCGGGGGGCAAGGCCGAGCAGCAGGAGCTCGAGCTGGAGAAGCCATCAATGGCGGCCCGGGCGGGGCCATGGAACTATGGCGTTCAATTGAACGGGGAAAAGGGAGAAATCGGGGTTGCTCACAGCGGGAGGGCTGTTGGCGAGCTCGGGCGAGGTTGGGGTGGGCCGGAGGCGGCAAATCAGCGGGAATCTTCGCGGCGGCCGGAGGTGAGAGGGGTGAAGGGGGCGTCGTCCACAGGGCCTTCCGGAGCGATTCCTTGTGCGTGGTGAGGAAGACGACCACGAGGAGCACGCCGGACATGCCAGCGCAGACTCCGGCGGCCTTTGGCCACGACGGCGCGGTGGCGCAGCCACTGGTGTGGGCGGTCGTGGAGGAGTAAGAGGAGGGCGACGGCGCGAGGAAGGAGAAGCAGGGGGGGCTAGGGTTCGCAACCAGGGGCGAAAGGGGTCTTATCGACGCCGGGGAGCCGCCCGATGGACTCCACGGCGACAACCGTGGCCGTGGCGCCATGGATGGCCGCCACCGCGCGGTGAACAGTGGAGAGGGGTGACGGTTGGGGGGGTGGGCCAGATGGGCTGGGTGTTGGGCTTGGCCCAGGGGGGGAGAGGAGAGGGGTGGGGTGGGCTCCTGCCCATGGGCGTTAGATTAGGATTCCCTTTTTTTTATTTCTTTTCTGTTAAATTTTCTTTTGTATTTGTTTTAAATACTTAGACATTTTTGTTAAGCATGAAATATGCTCCAAAATTATTGTTGCACTATAAGCCATTGTCACAAAATGTCTTGAGCACAAATAAAATCCTTTAATATTTTAATTAAATATTAAATGATTAAAATGGAATAAACAAGCTACTATTTTGATTGTTCCAATTAATTTAGAGATTAATAAAATCCCCAAATTGATGTGACATGCTCCACTGAATATTAGTGAATTTATATAAGTGGTTTCAAGATTTTTGGAAAAGATTTATTGTCACCATATTTTTAATATTCAACAAAAGGCATTTAGGGTTTGTTTGGATTTCAATTCAAATGGCTTGGACTTGTTTTGATTCCTGATGATCCAGATCCATGATCACATGCATTCAAGAACATCAAAGTGGAAATTGAAATTTGAACTGTTCCAAGTTGATCAACAAAAGTTTTGAACAATACAGATGAACAGTAACAGTGATTACTGTTCACTGACAGTGAGGGTGTTACAAATCTCCCCAACTACAAGAATTCTCGTCCCGAGAATTTAGGTGGTAGAGGGGTAGAGTTTCGGTTTCGCCTTCTAACAAATGTTCTGGTTCTTGTTGTCCTACTCGAAGAATTTAATCCTGCATGTTGAGGTCTAAATCTCTTTGCATCGGTGCATCTCGATGAGTTTTCATCCTTTCCTCGGGGCTTCATCGCACTTACGAACAGGTTAAGAGGTAAAGCTTAAGGGGGTCGGATTGATACAAGATCAATCGAATGGGGTTGCTCAAGGGTATGGGTTACAAAGTCCTTCCGAGTTTAACCTCAGAGAAGTACATCGTGAGAAGTTTTAAGCGGATAGGCACGTATTCGATGCCGATGACGGATGGTGGGAAAGGGGCCCCGATCATCAGGCACAAACACTGAGTCTGGTCTCGGACGGAATATCACAAGGTAGATAACAAGAGTCAGGTTTCGATCCTGTGGAACTGTGGGTTATGGGTCCACCAAGAATAGGGAGGGTGGCGACATGTTATGCGATCACGACGCAAGGTTGTCAGAAAATAGTTTGTCAGCTATGTCAGCAACAACATCGGTACCAGGAGCAGTGGACATTGAGAACCATTTTCCTGTTCGTTAATACGAGGCGGACAAATTGGCAAAGTTCTCGTCCCGGTGGTTACCGAGATGTTATCAACAATGGCAACAAGGGTTACTGACGGGGTAGTACACCGAGGTGTTTACATAAGCAGGGAATCATCGCTGCTCAGATAATTTATATCACACGAAAGATTAAACAGACCAATGGAAGGTAAAACATGGTTGTCTGATCAAACAGACCAACGGAAAGGTAAATGTCATTGTCTGATCAACAGACCAATGGACGGGAAAAGTGATGATACACAAGTATCACGTGTATAACCTTCCCAAGGGAAAGCAGAGCACGATACATATGATCAAGTTGTATTGGCACGGAGACAAGGGAGGTTGTTGACGACAACACAAATCATCGAGGGGCAGGGAGGGTATTTCACACGATGAATCCAATTGACACATGGAATAAGCCATGTAAGAATAGTCGAATAGTAATCCACAAAAAGGTCGGATGGTTCGCAAAGGATCCGATGTGAGTATCGGCACTCAACCAGAAGGTAAAAAAAAGGCAACGACATTGGGTGATCGAAGAATCAGGATAATTCGATGCTTAAGTACACCGGAATTGTGATTCCCAGATCGGGAGGTGGATGAAAATATCCATACGGACTTATCGGTGGCATGGGATTGCAAAGGCGATGAACACGTAGGATCAAGGGAACTCATCGGAGAGTAATCATCGAAATCTTCAGGTGGATCAGGCGATCATCGAGAATGCAGAGCTCTCCGGGAGGAAGGAGGTACGTGAACCTAAGTCGAAGTTATTAAAACTTTACCAACAAGGATAACAGAGCAGAGTCCCAGAGCATAGGTAAGGAGAAAATGATCCTAATTCCATAGATATCACACGTAGTGACATCGATGTGGGCCCGTAAGCCAAACAACAAGTTAGCAAAATAGTTTTTCAAAGTCTAGACTCAACTTCGACCAGGTAGTGGTGGGGTGGCTTCCTACAGGCAGTCGGCTCTGATACCAACTTGTGACGCCCCCAAAATCAATCCATGTACAGTAATCATACACGCAGGGTACACGGCTGAGATTAGGGTGCCACGGTGAGAATATCACAGCACAACACTAAATACAAAAGGATAAACCAATATGTTACAATAAAGGGGGTCACGCGGACCCGAATACATAAGTTATACAAGCCATAATATCTGAGTACAGACATAGTTAGTCAAGTTTTGCCTTAAGAAGGCTAGCACAAATAACATCAAAGATACAGATCGAAAAGGCAAGGCCTCCTGCCTGGGAGCCTCCGAAACTACTCCTGGTCCTGGTCAGCGGGGGTCTCGACGTAGTAGTATCCTCCTCCGGGGTACTCCTGCTCCTGGGCTCCAACCTCGACTGCAGCGGCCGATCAGGCAAAACAGTAAAGGAAATAAAGCAGGTGAGTATCTAGTATACCCGCGAGTCTTACGTCCGCTACTAAGCATTATGCATTGTATCAACGGAAAGAAGAGGCTGTATATAGTGGACTGCAAGATAGAAATCAGAATAAGGGTAAGAAGCTAGGCCTATCGAAGACGAGCATCTTCCGACGATGTCTTGCAGCATGAGGTAAGAATCAGCCAACAGTTCATATAAAGCGTAAAGTAACAACGAAGCAGAAGTTGCTGCAACATTGTATAATATAAGTTGTATTGATTAACAATAATAATAATTCCTCCGAGTTCACCTCCTCGACATCCCCGCGAGGAAGAAAACCCGGAACCATACAGTTTAATAATAATAGTTTCTAGTGGTAAGATCCAGCTTCAGCATAAAGCGTCCTGTTACCGTGGACACGGCTATCGATAGATTAATCTTCCCTGCAGGGGTGCACTAGCGTGACTCTACGACGCTCGGATCTCCAGGGTGGCGGGAACCTTGTTAGGGAACGCTCCACCAAAGCAATCCGACACAAAGTAGCCCATCCTTCGGCAATCAACAGAGAGGTCATCCGCCGGACTATATCCTATGTACGCCGGGCTTTGGACCCTAACCCGAACGTACTCCTGCACGGTGCGTGACTGGCCGGTGAAGCAAAATCAAAGCAAATACAAACACACCTGCTGCAGCAAAGAGAAGACAACACCACTTCACGGCAATCAGCCCGCGGTACTGCTGACGTCTGAAGAGCCTCGAACGAGACTACGATGCAGGGGAGCCCACACTCCTCGTCCCACGTGTAGGTAGTGCGTACAAGCCAGAAGGCTACTCAAGACATCCGCCGAACCATTTAGCATTTTAATTAACCTGCGTGACAACCGTTATCGTTGCCTCGACTTAACCGACCCGCGGTCAACGACAGCAGTCAGGACCACCAGTACATCGGTGCCTGCCCTGTCGTCCCACCAAGTCACTGCGGTTACCAACAAGGTGAACCGTCTCCTTACCTTGTCTCGCGTGTGCTCTTGGTAGAGCTCGACTTTCGTGGTTTGGTAACTCTCGCGAGATACGAGCAGGGGCCAAGCACGCCAGTAACGTCGGTCGTACCCTCCCTGTCGTTCCCGACGATATACCCCTCGCGGGCACCGTTGGGTCGCCCGACTTTCTTACCTTTAAGGACAACCGCTGTCCAGGACACTATGGCGGCAAGACAAAGTCAGCCTCGAATGGAGTACAAGGATTACTCCTTGATAGCTCACACTTGAGGTGACTAGGCATAACCCAGATAGGGGCCATTGGCGGTGTCTGCTTTGTACCGTACCTGTGCAGTTGTATATATTGTATCCGTGTTCACCCCCTGAGTGATCACGGCCCGCTATCTAGTCCTAGCTAACAATGCGCAGGGTTCACTGCTGAATATATGCATAATTATAACAGGCAGCATAGGATAACAAAGGTACATCAAGGGGCGACAAAATCAGGCAATGCAATTGAATAGGATTGTAATCGTAGCAGCAGCAGTAACCATGCCTAGTGCAAGAAAGTACGGAAAGATAGGAGATATCTGGGGAAGAGAATGGCTCTGCTTTCCTAGAAGCTCGACGGTAGGGGCAGGGTCGTCGACGAAGTAGTCGTACCCGGCAGTAGTGTAGTCGGCGGTAGCAGCAGGGTCTACCGGAGAATAAAGGGGGGAAGAAACAGTAAATACAAAGCAAGCAATGCAAACATATTAATGACATGACAATTGTAAAGTTAACGGTGTTCTAACGCAGTGCAAAGTACGTTGCTCGGAGCGGGAATTCATCCGGGGATGAACTGCAAGCTCCGGGTGATTACCGGACAAGGTGTCCGGAGGGGGAAGGATCAAGCCGGAGGTGTCGTGGACATCCGACAAAGATAAGGGGAGTGTATCCGTGTTAGTTGAACCATTCCGGACAACTTTTGTGTTCGGAATAAATTCATTCGGGTATTTTTTTATCGGTACCGGGAATTATCGACAGACAGCCCGGAGGGGGGGAATGTCGATGATCGGTGTGTTAGGGGGGTGGGATAGACATACAGATAGCGTATATGTATTCGTTATATTTTTTTGATCAATTTTGATGTATAAAGTTTTTGAATCTGACTTACGGTTTAAAAGATATTAATTTCTGAAGTTTTAAATCAATTTAAATCATTTTTTTTATTTTCTTTATTATTAAAATGCAACATTAGCCACAGAGGGTTGACTGGTCAAACCTGACAGAGGGGACCCACCTGTAAGGTTGACTGGTCAACTGACCAGTGGGTCCCACATGTCAGCCTCTAGCCATTTTATTAAATCTTTAATTTTATTCTAAAAACTACTGGACCCACATGTCAGTGGCACATATTACTTAATAGGGGGTTTAATTTTTCGTTAACCACAGATTAGGGGATAATCCCCTCGGGCTGGCCCACCAGTCAGTGGGACAAGCCCACTGGCTTAGCCAAGACATGCCCGCCGGCGAGCAGGACATGCGGCGAGGGGGAAGGCAGCGGCGGTGGAGTTGTCCGGCGGCCGGAGCCACGGCGAGTGGCAGGGGGGCCAGGGTGCGGCGGCCATCGCGAGCGGGCGCCCGTCGAGCCGCAGCAGATAGCTACAGCGGGGTCGACAGGGGAGCGGCGCGGCCATGGCCACCGGGCGCAGAGGTCCGGTCACGGGGGAGCGGCCAGGGCCAGCAGCACCGCGGCTGCAGGAGCGCGCGTGGCGCGGCCAGAGCGCGGCCAGGTGCAACGGGCGCACACGCGGGGGGCAAGGCCGAGCAGCAGGAGCTCGAGCTGGAGAAGCCATCAATGGCGGCCCGGGCGGGGCCATGGAACTATGGCGTTCAATTGAACGGGGAAAAGGGAGAAATCGGGGTTGCTCACAGCGGGAGGGCAGTTGGCGAGCTCGGGCGAGGTTGGGGTGGGCCGGAGGCGGCGAATCAGCGGGAATCTTCGCGGCGGCCGGAGGTGAGAGGGGTGAAGGGGGCGTCGTCCACAGGGCCTTCCGGAGCGATTCCTTGTGCGTGGTGAGGAAGACGACCACGAGGAGCACGTCGGACATGCCAGCGCAGACTCCGGCGGCCGTTGGCCACGACGGCGCGGTGGCGCAGCCACTGGTGTGGGCGGTCGTGGAGGAGTAAGAGGAGGGCGACGGCGCGAGGAAGGAGAAGCAGGGGCAGCTAGGGTTCGCAACCAGGGGCGAAAGGGGTCTTATCGACGCTGGGGAGCCGCCCGATGGCCTCCACGGCGACAACCGTGGCCGTGGCGCCATGGATGGCCGCCACCGCGCGGTGAACAGGGGAGAGGGGTGACGGTTGGGGGGGTGGGCCAGATGGGCTGGGTGTTGGGCTTGGCCCAGGGGGGAGAGGAGAGGGGTGGGGTGGGCTCCTGCCCATGGGCGTTAGATTAGGATTCCCTTTTTTTTATTTCTTTTCTGTTAAATTTTCTTTTGTATTTGTTTTAAATACTTAGACATTTTTGTTAAGCATGAAATATGCTCCAAAATTATTGTTGCACTATAAGCCATTGTCACAAAATGTCTTGAGCACAAATAAAATCCTTTAATATTTTAATTAAATATTAAATGATTAAAATGGAATAAACAAGCTACTATTTTGATTGTTCGAATTAATTTAGAGATTAATAAAATCCCAAAATTGATGTGACATGCTCCACTGAATATTAGTGAATTTATATAAGTGGTTTCAAGATTTTTGGAAAAGATTTATTGTCACCATATTTTTAATATTCAACAAAAGGCATTTAGGGTTTGTTTGAATTTCAATTCAAATGGCTTGGACTTGTTTTGATTCCTGATGATCCAGATCCATGATCACATGCATTCAAGAACATCAAAGTGGAATTTGAAATTTGAACTATTCCAAGTTGATCAACAAAAGTTTTGAACAGTACAGATGAACAGTAACAGTGGTTACTGTTCACTGACAGTGAGGGTGTTACAAAATATGAACCGGGGTCCCATGATGTTCACTAGTGATGTCTCTCTCCCAAAAGACGATAAAATAGCCATGCGAGGTAAACAAATTACAGCTGGGCAATTGACAGGATTATGTGCGCAAACCAATGCTAACTATGCTACAAAGAAAGGAAGAGGCTCAAAAGCTTGGGCGGTACGCCAATACAAGTAGAGTGAAATCCATCTGCATCTACCTACTAATCATCCACCTTGAGATATCTATCCAGAACATCTCGCTGGTATTAAGTTGCGAATCCCAACCAGATCGTAAAATCAAAGCAATAGACAATTGCATTAAAGAACTTTGCGTAAAGTAAACAATCCTTGCACCCGCAAGTACAAGCACCGTTGTTTTCTCCCTTGTGGCAACAGCACATCCCCTAGACTCATGTTTCTATCACTCAAGCTAGTCATCAGGGGGCATGAACCCACAATCATGCATAACGCTCCCTCTTGGAGTTACTACCTACTACTTGGCCAAAGCAATAAACAGCAACGGAGAACATGCAAGAATTACTCAAGAACATAAATATAAAAGAGGAGAATCAAATATATTACTCAAACACAATCTCAACATAGTCTCATAATCCATCAGATCCCAGCAAACTCAGCATAGCAACAGCAGAAAGATTGCATATCTGCCTCGATCATGTAGGGCATCTCACGAGGTCTAAACCATGAAGAACAAAGAGGGGAGGAGAACATCACATAGCTACTGATCATGGACCCATGGTCCAAGGTGGACTACTCACGGTTCATCCAGGAAGCATCCATGGTGGTGGAGAAACTTCCAGAGGTGGTTCCTCCCTCTGGCAGGGTGCCAGGAAGAGGGCTCCTGGTGCTCCCGATCTTGGAAGCGCTGCGGCTGCGGAACAGAGGAGAGATCGCGAAAAAGGGTTCTATCCTTGAGGGTTTCGGGATGAGAGAAATATATAGGAGAAGGGGGGCAGCCAGAGGTGGACCAGGGGCCCCAGACGCCCCCCCTGGCGCGGCCTAGGAGGTGGTCGCGCCAGGTGTCCGTCTGGGCCACCCCTGGCTCCCCTCTAGCCCCACTTTGGCTCTTCCCGAAGCTTCCTGTACGCTGATTTTTCCTATATTTTTCCGGAATTTTTCTGGCACTTTAAGTAATGGTAAAACCTGAAATACAAAAATAGCATAAAACAGGAACTAGCACTGGGGTGCACTGAGTTAATAGGTTAGTCAAAATATGATCAAAAGTGTATGGAAGTGCATCAATATCATAGCAATATCACACATAAGATGCATGGAGCAAGCAGAAATTATAGATACGTTTTGGACGTATCATGCACATGTAGAGGACAATCCCAATCACCAATCTTCACAGTCTCAATATTCTCAATAGAGTTAAGGTCATGCCTTTTATCGATCTTCTTCGGAAAATATACCGTGTGTTCCTTATTATTAATATTGAAGTGACCTTTCCTTTATTTCAATCAATAATAGCACCTATGGTGTTAAGAAAAGGTCTACCAAGAATAATGGACATGATCCCATCCTCGGGCATGTCAAGCACAACAAAATCAGTAAGAATCAGGCAATTAGCAACTTCAACAGGAACATCCTCGCAAATACCAATGGGAACGATTGTCGACTTGTCAGCCATTTGGAGAGATATATCTGTGGGGATTATTTTATCCAAACAAAGCCTTTTGTAAAGAGAGAAAGGCATAACACTCACTCCTGCACCAAGATCACATAAAGCAATTCTAACATAATTATTCTTTATGGAGCAAGGAATGGTGGGTATACCTCGATCACCAAGCTTCTCAGGAATCTTGCCACTGAAATAGTAATTAGCAAGCATAGTAGATATTGCCTCATTAGGAACTTTTATTTTATTAGTCATAATATCTTTCATATGCCTCGATTACGGAGGCAACTTAATAGCATCGGTCAAAGGAATTTGAAGAAAAAGAGGCTTCATTCACTCACAAAATTGACTACAGTGCTCTTCTTCTTGAGAATCGAGAGACTTACCTGGAAAGGGAATTGGTTTTTGTACGCATGGTTCTCGTTCCTTCCCATGGTTCCTTGCAATGAAGTCTTCTCTACTATATTTCTTGCGTTTATCGGGTGCTTCTCCTTCTCGTACTTCACGAGGATCATTCTTCTCATTATCTTTATCAGGTTCAACACCATCTTCAGTCTCAACATCGGAAGTAGATATACTATTAGGATCAACAATAGGTTCTTCATGAATTATAGGATCATTTGAAATGTCAGCTTCCTTGTGTTTCTTTGTCTTCTTCTTCCTCGGGGAGCTGACAATGTCTTCTTCCTGCAATTGAGAATCTTGCTCGATTCTCCTTTGATTTCCCTTCTAAATAGAGAGGGTCCTGGGTGTGTGTCCCACCTCGGGTTTTAACCCTATAGGCCTGCATGTCATCTTGTTTTGCATTGTTAGAAAGAAAATATTTGTGCACATTAGAAATTTGTTCAAGATGAGTTTGAACCATATGAAAATGATTAACAAGACCTTCAACATCATTAACAATTCTACCTAAAACGTCAATCAAACTTTTTATAGCAAGGGAATTATCATGCAACTGACTTTGAATCCTCTCATTAAAGTGACTATGCTTCATAATAAAATTATCAAGCTCATCTAAACATCGATCGGGAGGCTTACCATGAGGGATGTCACTTGCGTTGAAATCTAGAAGAGAGTGTACCTCTACCATAGGTCGGTGAGTGGTAGGCTCACAAAGTTTTTCAATAGGAGGTAGATTCTTCACATATTCAGCTTTAATACCTCTCTCTTTAATAGATTTCTTGGCTTCTTGAATATCTTCGGGGTTCAAGACGAGCATTCCCCTCTTCTTTGGTGGTGGAGGTGGTTCAGGGACGGACCAGTTATCATGATTCTTGGATATCTTGCCCATTAGTGCTTCAGCATCGTCCGGTGTTCGTTCCCTGAAAACACAACCAGCACAACTATGTAGATAGGTTCTAGATTCATCGGTTAGACCAACATAAATATATCAAGTAATTCATTCTTAAGACCTCCATGTCCTGGTCTAGATTTGAGTAAAGTGAAATGTAATGCCCCGACCACTCCCAACCGGTTAACCACCGATTCCATGGTTGGTGCGCCTGGGATCTAGACTGTCCTCACACACCAACACTAGTCTTTTCTGCACACTTTGTCCTCACTCGTGCGCACCCGGGATCAACTTCCCAGTCGGTCACCCATCCCAAGACTACTCCAAGCCAAGCACGCTTAACTTTAGAGTTCCTTGGAGCTGGGCTTCCGGAAAAGAAGGTGCACCTTGTTGATATAAGTAGTCTATCATTCCTATTGAGATCCTGGGTTGTTACATACACCACCCCTCAAAGAAACCGAAGTCCTCGTCGGCCCAGCAGGAACGTTCCCCTTTGGCACATGTCTGGGCGTGCCAGTTGCAGGCATCCAACATGTACCCCATGTAAGCCTCACCGACCGACACACACACACCGTGTAACCGCCAGGGTCGGCTCTGATACTAGTTGTAACGCCCCGACCACTCCCAACCGGTTAACCACCGATTCCATGGTCGGTGCGCCTGGGATCTAGACTGTCCTCACACACCAACACTAGTCTTTTCTGCACACTTTGTCCTCACTCGTGCGCACCCGGGATCAACTTCCCGGTCGGTCACCCATCCCAAGACTACTCCAAGCCAAGCACGCTTAACTTTAGAGTTGCTTGGAGCTGGGCTTCCGGAAAAGAAGGTGCACCTTGTTGATATCAGTAGTCTATCATTCTTATTGAGATCATGGGTTGTTACATAAATCTTGGCTAGCTTAGCACTTGTATAAGTTATCTTTACTGGAATGAAGTGAGCAACCTTGGTCAAACGATCAACAATCACCCAAATAGAATCATATCATGGCCGAGTCTTGGGTAAACCAGTAATAAATTCCATTCCTATCTGATCCCACTTCTAATCGGGTATAGGCAAAGGCTGCAACAATCCTGCTGGCTTCTGATGTTCATCTTTGACTCTCTGGAAAACATCACACAATTATCACCAATAATTAATCATCAATATCATCAAGCATAAGCACTCATATCAATAAGAAAATACAATCACACCATATAGTCTCAAAATATATTGCATAACTAATATAAGATCCTCAACACAACCACGAATATAAGAGTATATCAAACAACCTGCTATCGCCATGCCGAATAAGTCGACATGGTCAAATACGCTAACACGATAACGATAATCTAATTTCCTGTGAAGAAATTCCGAACGCCATCTTTGCTAAATAGCATACGGTATTCGCGCCCACTAGTACGGTTTCGCCTCATGGGACTCGGTTCATCTTCTTCTCCCGAGGTCTCCACTTCTGGTTCCTCTTCCTTTTCTTCAACACCGTTGGCCTTCAGCTTCTCCTTCAGCCTCTTGATCTCCTCTTGCATCTCCATCTTCTCATTCTTCAGCTTGCTGGTGTCCCTTTTGAGCTTTGTGTTCTTCTACTGCAACGCAGTGATGGTGTAGAGATCCGACTAGGTGCTCTTCTCCAGGTTGAGGATGTGCTTCTCCAGGCTCTGGATGAAGTAGGTAGTTGTACCTGGCCAAATGTTCCCAGGAACAATCTTGAACCTCTTCGGCCATATGTTCCCAGATGGAAGGATCTTGGTCATCTTCTCGTACACCGTACCCTTTAGCTGGCCAGTATACCGGTTGACGATGCGTCCAAGAGCCATGTGAGCGGCTATGCGCAAACACTGCTCCTTCTCAGACGCATGCACTTCAAATGACTCCGTGATCACCCTTTCCTCCGTCTTGCTTCCGAGAAGAAATTCTTCCACTTCCCAGTAGGAATCAGCTCCCCTTATCTCCACTATCTCTAGCTGAAAAATTGGCGCGTAGATGTTCAGGTGATGGCAAATCCCCCTGAGCTCAGGTCCAAATGCCATAGAGCGGTAAGACAAAGTAGTCATCTATAATCAAAGAGAGGAAAGGAAAGATTAGAACAAATATGATTACGAGATAGAGAAGGTAAGTAATTAACAGAGTGATATAAAGTAATATTTTCATTCCTATGGCTTTTCTAATCCATTTTCTAGGGTCACGTCCTACAGTCAACACACTGCTCTGATACCATCTGTAACGACCCAATTCACATAGAATTGGAGTCTCTATGATCAAGTGCCAATCCCTGGATCGAACTCGCTGGCACACAGTATCATAGATGTATATCAAAGTACAAGTGCATCATTATTACATCGTATGATCCATAATAACATAAATAACAAGTTGCATAGCTCAAGACTAGCTTATTCAATATAAATATAGCGGAAGCAAAATCAAATAACAAGGAGTCCCATCAACATCCACAGGCGAACATGCTGAGTGAAGGCCCGCGACCCTAAACACACCTCACTGGTCGTCTGAAAAACCTGCAACACCGAAGGTTACAGCCCGACAACGGGTCAGTACATCTGATTTGTACGGCAAGTCACATGGAAAAGGATATAACAGACCTATCGCTACATGCAAGGTAAGTCAAAGGAAGGATTATGGTTTTGTTTTGTAGAAAGCTGATTTTTCCCAATCTACCTAAGTCAAACTTTTAGTTTACCTTACTACTTAAGATTGAACCGGGCAACACCAGTCCCAATCCACACCCTTTATTCAATCTTGCCCACTCAAGTTTATTATGGTGATTCATCTGTCAAGATCCTCCAGTAACAGTAATGTCTAGTAGCTCAAGGTTGTCCATAACCGGGGACACGACTAATCATGATTAGTTTTTACTCTGCAGAGGTTAGTACACTTTCCCCGCTGGACTCAACCTGAAGATTGAGACGAAGTCTTTCAGAAGAGGTCACCTACACCCAACGGCAAGCCGGTACACCTATCACATCTACATCTTCTCGCTTTTCACGGGAGAGGCTTCCTAATCGTACTCAACTAAGCCAGAGCCCATATGGCCAGCGGCTGTACATGGAAGCTCCTAGTCACCAAGTATGTCTGATCTTTTTGAGCCTGGACGGCGCCCACTTACGTTTAGAGGGTATATACCATGACATTCTTTATACCACCAAAACCATCCATTAGGGGTACAACCTGGTCTCGCCTTAGATAAGGTATGAGCCCCCAAGAAGCACTCCCTGTCCGTCCAGAGGTGTATTCTAATTAAGGTTTGATAGTCAAGTCATTTAATCCTCACATAGCTCAATGTAATCTCAAACCAATCCACGTCTACAAGCATAGAAAATATATAACAAGCACGTGCTAGGTTGTCTAAGAAAACAGGATAAGGTCATATGGCTACCCTACTAGGTTTGCATAAATAATAATATAAAACTTCCTACACATGCATAGGGTGATATTTGCTACATGCATAAGTAAAAATATAGTTTGTGAAATGGTCAAAGTATGACTTGCCTTGATCCTGTTCCTGACGATCACGCTCTTCACAGAATGAAACGTTGCACTCCGGACAGTCTACACGATCAAACAATGTAGCATTTAATACACCTTATAACACATAAACAATGCAACAGCAAAAGAACCAAATGAACAGCAAGAAAATCAACTAAACAGTAGCTAAACGATATCTATACGTCACCACGATCCCAACGCAACTGGAATCGGCGAAAACGGATACACCGTATAAAAGATACGGTCACTGGAAGTTTGAATTTAAATCTGTACAAAATTCAAATTCAAAAAGTGTAACAGTGCAAAGTGCATCCTACTGTAAACTAGACTTCACTACGGTCGCAACGCAAAAAAATCACCAAAAACGGAGCTACTGTTTAAAAGATATAGCGAATACCGTTCTAGGGTGAAATCTGTGAAAAAGGGCATAACCGCTAATAAAATCTGTCGCGAACAGGTCCTCGACTACGGAGTGAACGACATTCACTCCGGCGAACAATGCGGCGGACGTCCGCTAAATAAATAAACCGGTGGTTAACTAGAACCCTAATAATAAAACCAAAAAAAACTGACAACAGATCTTAGATCCGCCCGATCTAAACTTGGCCGTCGGATTTCGATCCGGTGGCCGAGAGGCGGCGCGCCTCACAGCGGCCGGCGGAGGCGACGGCGCGTGGCGCGGCCGCCCGTGGCGGCGAGGAGGCGGAGCGAAGGCGGCGGCGCTCACCTGCGAGGCGGCGACGGCCGGCGTTCCCGGCGAGGCGGGCGGCGGATTTCCGAGCGGGTCCCACGTGGGTTTTTTTTAGGGTTTCTAAAAAAAGAGAAAAACAAAAAACAAAAAATATATATAGGCCCAGAAAATATATTTTTTTCTGAGTCCGAAAGGACTCAAATTTGCACGCGGCGCAAAATAGCTAGTGGGCCGCTGGAAGGCCCAAAACGAAAACTCGTTTTTTTAAATTTATTTCGTCAACCCACTATGCAGAACATTTTTAAATAATAAAATGTGAATTTTAAAAATGTTACAGCAATAAAATAAAATAATATAAATAATTGTTTTTGCCAAAATTATTATTTCAACTATTATGCAATTTTCATAAATACCTTTAATGCAATAAACTCCATATAAAAATTATAAAAATCCTAAAAATAAATTTGAGTCATTTATAATTCCTATGACACAGTTTATAAACACCCAAAAATATTTTCAACACTTTTCAACTTTATTTAAAATGGGGATAAGTCATATTATATCCTCTCTAATAAAATTGCCTTAAGTTGAAAAATGTTTAAAATATTCAGAAAATCCAAATAATGCAAAACTCCCGCATGACATGCATATGATGATCTATTAACATCCGAATTTATTAAATTGGGATGTTACGTGCAATATCTCCCCCAAGCTTTAGGGAGGTGCTCATCCTGCAACTGTTTAAAGTTATATATTCTTTGCAAAGCAGCATGTGTCGTATGAGCGAGAAAATATTTAGCAACAAAAGATTGAGCTAACTCTTGAGGAATTTTAATTGAACCACATGGTAGTGCATCATACCATGCTTTAGCACCCTCCTTCAAAGAAAAAAGAAGCAACTTAGTAACATAATAATTTCTCTTCTTGTCCTCATTAGTAAATAAGCCACTCATTAGTAAATAAGCTGCCCAACTCAGTGAGTTTAGTAAGGTGTGTAATAACGTCGCCATTTTCTCTGCCATAAAAGGGGTCAGCTTCAACTATAGATATAAGTGAAAGATCAACAGAGAAATAAAAAAGCAACATCTTCAATGCAAAGAAGAGATGAAGCAAATTTAGGATCAGGAGTAAAGTTTTCCTTCATTGAGTGCTTTTCAAGCAGCTTCTTAACAGCATGAGGGTCAGAGTCAACACACCTTGTAAGTTCCCTACATAAATCATCATCAAGCTCAATATAATCGTCATCAAGAATTCTTTCCTTGAGTCCACTCAAGTCTGGGTAACTAGAGGATCTACCAATAGGATAAAGTGTAACAGGAATTTCAATCCCAGACTGTTTTGCAGCCTTAGCAATCTGAGATTCAACAAAGCGATTAATATGGCATATTTCCCTTTGATTTGTTTTAGTTATTGATGACAATGCATTTGCGGATTAACCGTGTGTCAATGAGCATTTCAGATAATTATAGTCATGGCACAAGACGGTTATGTTCCCCTCGGTTGATGAAGCGTGAAGAAGGAGTTTTCCTTGCGATTTCTTTTTGGTGAATTGAGTCGTAGGAAAACCGTACTATTAAGGGGGATCCTCTTTGGAATGGTGGGTGGAATCATCACACATACACACTCTCTACCCCCACATATTTTCCATAGTGTCGTGGAGGAGTTTGACATGGTGGCATTGGCTCCCTGGCTCTGCCAGGGCGGTAGTACCGCTCCGGTTGCGGTAGTACCGCGGCCCTAGTACCGCATCCACTACTGCAATCCCTCTGGACTCGGCGCAGTGGGCACGGTACTGAGCCGCAGTACTACCGCCGCTCTGGTTGCGGTAGTACCGCACCACGGTAGTATCGTGGCCCTAGTACCACATCCACTACCGCAATCCCATTGGAATCGGTGGTAATGGGCACGGTACTGAGCCGCAGTACTACCGCGGGGCGTTAGTACCGCTCCTGGAGCTGTAGTACCGTGGTTGGTGGGGGTCCAACGGCTGCATTTATGCCCACCTATAAAAGGGGGTGTTCTTCCCCATTGAGACTCACCTCACTTATTTCTCCCTCCTCCATTGACGCCCAAGCTCCATTCTTTCCTGATCTCCCTCCCTAGCCATCAAACCTTGTTGAATCTCTTGGGTTTGGAAGAGGAGGCCCCGATCTACACTTCCACCAAAGGATATTTTATTCATCCCATTAATCCCTTGTGGACCTTTTTACTCTTGGGCACGTTGGTGCCCTAGACGGAAGAGGTCACCTCGAAGCCATATTCCATTGTGGTGAAGTTTCGTGGTTTCGTTGGGAGCCTCCAATTAAGTTGTGGAGATTGCCCCAACCTTGTATGTAAAGGTTTGGTTGCCACCTTCAACGCCGCCTCATAGTGGATCACGGTATCTTGCATTGGTAAGAGCGTGAGGAGAAATAGGGTGGACCTCGTTGGCTTCGTGTGAGCATTGTGCTCCTCACCCTCTTCAAACGGAGACGTACTTCTCGAAAGAGAAGGAACTTCGGCAACATATCCTTGTCTCTCGTGTTCCCCTTTTACCTTTAGTTTGTGAAAGTTATATTCATTTCTTATATCTTGCTTGCTCTTATAGTGTTGCATTAGTTGGCATATAGGTTGCTCACATAGTTGCACATCTAGACAACCTATATTTATTGTTGATCCTAATTTGTTAAGAAGAGATAAAAATTTGTTAATCGCCTATTCACCCCCTCTAGTCGACATTCCGATCCTTTCATCTGGTATCAGAGCCTTGTCTCTTATTAAGGGTTTTACCGCCTTAAGAAGATGTCGCAAGGGGATAAAAAGGAAGATGTTGATTTACTAGGAGATACTTCGAGTCCCTCCTTTAGGAAAAGGTTCCAAGCACCGAGGGCTTCACGAACATGTTCGCGAAGGATGACTCGCCATCTATCTCTCGACATGAGTACAATGAAGGTATGTACGCCATTAAGGCTCACATGAATCAAGTTACTAATATGCATAGTAATCTCATGTCGAGGATACCCATTGCGGACAACCCCACCATCACCCCCAACATTCCAACATTGGGTGGAGGAGATGTCATCTCCCAATCTCGTGATGATGGTAGGAATGACAACCGTTCCATTACTCTTCAAGGTAATGTATCGAGTGCTCATTCCGTGGTTGCTCCTCCCGTTAGCTATAACTCACAACCTCTTCCCGAGCTTCATTTCGCGCATGGAGGTCCTCCTCCCATCCTTAACAAAGAAGCCTATCCTGTTTGGGCTTATTGCATGAGGACACATTTGAAGGGTTCCTCGGAGGAATTGTGGCGCATCATTGAGGAGGGTTTTCATCCTCATGACCGCCGCCCGGAAGTGTGAAACGGCCAACGAGTGTTGGGATCTTCTTGAGAAGACTCTAATGGGAAGCTTTAGCATACGGAGCTCCAAGTTTGACAAGATTCAAGATCAAGCCGAGCACTTTGTCAGGAATGAAGGGGAATATTTTGAGGATATTTATCAAAGGTTGGTGGCTATTTATAACTCCATGACGGATCATGGGAGCATGGACACCGATGATGGATGGATAAAAAGGAAGTTCATCACGACTATGCTCCTACACAAGAAGCAAATCACCAAGGTCATTCGTCAAAGGCCTGATTTCCGTGAGTTGACCTCCAACAAAGTCTTGGATGAATTTGTTTCCATGGAGATCTTGGACTCCATGGCCGAGCTAAATTGGCTCGCCAAAGTGGCACCAAGATGCCATCTCTCGCTTTGAAGGCCAAGGAAGTTCAAGTTGAGGAAGATGATGATGAAGAGGATGTTGGACCAGAGGACACCAAGTATGCTTACAATGAGCACATGGCTCATTCCTCAAGAAAATTTTGGGGCAACAAGAAGAAGTTCAAGTCCAACACAAGTAGCTTCAAGCCAAAAGGCCAAAGAATAAGGACTTGCTTAAATTGTGGAAATGTGAGTCATTTCGTTGCGGATTGTCCATACGATAAGAGAGAAGATCATGGTGGCAAGCTCATCCGAAAGGACAAGAACAAGTCACCATTGAACAAGAACTTTGTGAAGAAGAAGGCTCAACGGGTGTTGGTGGCACAAGAAGAATACTACTTCGATGATGAGGATGATGAAGAAGGTGGTGAGGTTGTGGCAACCGCCACCGTTGCTATTTCCATCGAATCTCCCTCATCAACGTCACTCTTCAAATCCACCAACGAGAACCCTCACATCATCCACAAGTGCCTTATGGCCAAGACTACCTCGGTAACTCCTTTATCAAAACCGTTTACCCCCACTAACCCATCTTAGTTGGATTGTGTGGAGGAAAATAAGGAGCCCAAGGTACAAGAAGAAAATGAATTTGAGCTATTCATGTCCAAACTCAAGGGTGAAGCCAAGAAACACTTTGTGGCTCTCTTGGAACAATTAGGTGAATCCCATGCTCACATTGAGGAACTTGATGAGACTATCACCGAGTTGCAAGGCCATAGTCGAGACTATGCGGATGAGATAGGGGAGCTATCTCATTCTCTTGAAGAGGAGCGTGAGCTTAAGTTCTTTCTTGATGAGACTCATGCTAGTGATATATCTAAGCTAAAACTTGACCTTAAACATTCTAATGCCATTGCTTGTGACTCAAGACTAAAAATGACGAACTTATTGAGGCTCATAGAGATACTTCTTCTGGACCATGAGACAGTCGACAAGGACCACAAGTCCTTAAAGCACGAACTCATGGCTCTCAAGAAGGCACATGAGGAAACCAATATTCAACTCACTAAAGAGATTAATACATTTTCTCCTATTATTATGGTAGATAAACCTAGTTCCTCTAATCCTTGTTGTGAGCATGTTCCTCTCGTTTACGAAAACGCTAGGTTGAAGGCACAACTTGAGAAGGGACTTGTTTCTTGCATTCAAGGAGAGAAGAACCTTAATGATTGATACTCTATCCTCGTTGGTTAACCTAAGTGGAAGGTTGAGATGTAGTGTAGCGGAAAAGTTCCCTCGGTGAAGATACCGAGGTTTTAAGATTGTCTTCCGTAGGACTCCGATAATGATAAATAGGTGGTTTGGAAAGTGAGGCGCCGAATCACTTCTTCGCCTGGACTTGCACACGACACAAATAACTTTTCTTCCCAACGAGTACAGATAGGTTGTCAATCTCTCCGGCCTTGCTGTTCACAAAGGATCAAGGCAACAGATAAAAGATAATAATGATAGCGGCTAGAAAGTAAAGCAGGAAAATAAAAGAGCGTGTAAATAGTGATGAGAATATGGACTGGGGTCCCGTGATGTTCACTAGTGATGTCTCTCTCCCAAAAGACGATAAAACTGCTATGCGAGGTAAACAAATCACAGCTGGGCAATTGACAGGATTAAAAACGCACTGCAATGCTAACTGTGCTACGAAGAAAGGACGAGGGTCAAAAGCATGGACCGTACGCCAAAATAAGTAGACCGAAATCCAACCGCATGTACTACTAATCATCCACCTTGATATATCTATCCAGAAAATCTCAATGGTATTAAGTTGCCAGCCCCACCCAAAGTGTAAACACAAAGCAACAGACAACTGCATTAAAACACTTTGCGTAAAGTAAACAATCCTTGCAACCGCGGTTACAAGCACCGTTGTTTTCCCCCTTGTGGCAACATCACATCCCCTAGACTCATGTTCCTTTCACTCAAGCGTGTCATCATGGGTCATGAACCCACAATCGAGCATAATGTTCCCTCTTGGAGTCACTACCTACTACTTGGCCAAAGCAATAAACAGCAACGGAGAACATGCAAGAATTACTTAGGAACAAAAATATAAAAGATACGAACCAAATATATTACTCAATCACAAACTGAACATAGTCTCATAATCTATCAGATCCCAGCAAACTCAGCATAGCAACAGCAGAAAATTACATATGTGCCTCGATCATGTAGGGCAGCTCACGAGGTCTAAACCATGAAGAACAAAGAGGGGAGGAGAACATCACATAGCTACTGATCACGAACCCATGGTCCAAGGGAAACTTCTCACGGATCATCCGCGAAGCGTCCCTGGTGGAGGGGAAGCTCCCGGAGGTAAATCCTCCCTCCGACAGGGTGCCGGGAAGAGGGATGCTGGCGCTCCCTATTTTGGAAGCGCGGCGGCGGCAGAACAGAGGCGAGATCGCAGAAAAGGGTTCTGTCTTTGGAGGTTTTGCGTCACGGAGAATATATAGGCGAAGGGGGGCAACCAGGGGGCAACCAGGGGTCTAGGCGCCCCCTGGCACGGCCAAGCCCTAGGCCACACTAGGTGGCCGCCTGGGGCCTTGGTGGGTCCCCTCTGGTCCTCCTTCGGGACTCCGGAAGCTTCCATTGCGCTGATTTTTTATCTGATTTTCCCGAATTTTTGGAGCACTTTTAATATGGGGGAGACCTGAAATAGAAAAACAGCAGAAAACAGGAACTGGCACTGTGGTGTACTGAGTTAATAAGTTAGTCAAAATATGATCAAAAGTGTATGAAAGTGTATCTAGATCATAGCAATATCACACAAAACATGCATGGAGCAAGTAGAAATTATAGATACGTTTGGGACGTATCAACATCCCCAAGCTTAATTCCTGCTCATCCTCGAGTAGGTAAATGATAACAAGCATAATTTCTGTGGTGACATGCTAACAACCATATAAGAACTTTGAACGTAAAGCAATCAAGGTATGTAATTCAATTCAATTCATAACGGGCAAGAGTACATACTGGGATTGAAACAAGCAACAAAAGAACATTAAGGTGCAAGAGCTCTTGCTATCCGTGACTCGAATGCCTCTAGATGGTGTTTGCGTGCAAGAAGGGGGATATGGGAATATGAGAGAAAAATATATTTGTTGAGAACTCAATCTACTAAGGTTTCACACTTGGTCTTCTTTGGAACCTTATCTTGACTCGTCCCCAGACCACTAGCCAGGTAGAAGTCAATTTGATCCACTCCTTTTCGATATGTTGAGCACTCATGCAATGGATGAGCGTAAGCACGAGAGTTGACACTTAGGATGGCAAAGAGAGAAGTATGGTGGAGGAGGAAGAAAAAAAAGGTGATAAAGGCTCTCATCAATGAGGACAGTCATAGGCGAGAAGGACAAATGATAGATATGATGCGAGGAGTAGGGATTGCCATTCAACGGATGCACATACGAGCTAAGAAAAGCTCTCCAATGGAACTAGTGGGGGTGCATCCAACTTGCTCGCTCATGAAGACCTACAACTCTTTTGAGGAGGCTCATCCTTCGAATATGCAAGCCAAGTTTTATAGTGTCAAGGTCCCCACATAGCTATATGCATAAATGATCATCTCTATGGAGTACAAGGTATAAGAGGGAGTAAGAGTGTGGATCTTTCAAAAGGAATAGTAGTGTTGCCCCTTTCTCTCTTTTTATTTTCTTTTTGTCTTTTTAAAAAAAATTTAATTTTTGGTGGCCTCAATGGATCATTCTATTTAACTCTCATTTGTCCTCTTTGGGATCTTTTATTTTGTCCACTTTGGGATCTTTTCCTCACTTAAGGGCAACACTCTATTTTAAAATAAGGTATAGAAGATCTTCACACTTTACAAGGTACTCAATATAAAGAAGATGTAGCTATCATGATGTATGCAAATGTATGCCTCTTCCAGTGTAGCAGGAACATGCATGACATGAAGATCAAGTCATGAAGAGGTGGATGTTGCATGGCAATATATCTCGGAAAGGCTATGGAAATGCCTTGATAGGTAGGTATGGTGGCTGTTTTGAGGAAAGATATAGGGAGGTTTATAATGACAGAGCGTATCATGTCAAGGGTATGGATGCACCGGCGAAGGTGAACGCCAACCCTCGGAGTGAGAAGAGGGAAATGCACGGTACCGAAGAGGCTAGCAAATATGAGGAGGTGGAAGTGTCAACTTTCAATACTTACATTAGTCCGAAGATCTCATGCACTTATTATCGGTAACTCTCAATCTAATAAGGAGGTTCACAAAGAGACAAGTACCCCGAGGAGGTGTGTATGATGGTTTGGTTATCCTTGCGCATCCTCGAGTCATGGTACGTGAGTGTACTCTAATATCCGATCCCTCCGAAGATTAGTGATCCATCTAGTATCTAGAGTTCTCAACTAGTTTTTGTAGGTTTTGAAAATAAACACAGATTTCCCAAAATACGACATCTATAACTAATAGGCTAGAGCTCTTGACACCATAAGTTCAAACATTACTCAAATAAATACCTCAAAACAATTGCAAATTACTACTACAATTGAATAGCAACCTCAATTACCTACTTCAAGACAAGACACAACTCAGTGCAACAACCAACTCTCTTAACAAGATAAACATGAAAACTAAAGAGAGTTCCAGCAACAAACTAAAAAATTCCAAGGCTCTTGCTAAAGACAAACACTAAAACTAAAACTAAACATGGAAGCAGCTACGAAAAGGTAAAGAACACACAATAGAGAAAGATAGGCATGAAAAGTCCTATGATGTGTTCTAGAATGGAGTGGAGCGTGTTTCTCTCCCAGACAAACTAAGCTGCGGTCTAAATTGTTATGAACAACAAGAAAAGCTAAAGAAAACTAAAAGGTAAACCTAAGAGCGAGACGCTCCAAGCATAGCACTTAACGCATGAAGTGATAAAAATATAGTGAGACGAAGGACGAGCTGATGATTGTTGATGGAGAAGAAGATGCATGGGGGCATCCCCAAGCTTAGACGCTTGAGTATCCTTGAATATTTATTGGGGATGCATGGGGGCATCCCCAAGCTTGAGCGTTTGACACTCCCGGATCATCTTTCATCATGTTCCCTCGCACACTTGAAAACTCCCTTCATACATAACTCATGATAATCTGATTAGAGAGGCTAGTACCCTTAATAAAATAATTTTTCTCCACTGGAAATAAAGATATTATTGAATAGCAATTATTTCTCAAGATTACCAAAAAGTTTTTGCAAAGAAAAAGGAAGCTTAAGGTTTGAAAAAGTGAAGAAAGGAAAAACGTGGCAGAATCTGTGAAAAACAGAACAACAGGTAGTAAATAATTTTTTGGGGGTACTTCCGGAACTCAAATAAAAAAACTCAGAACATACGAAAGTTTCAAAATTGTATAGAACATGCTGTGTAAAAAAATCAGCTCAAAAATATGAACTGGTGATTTGTTTTGATTTTTTCCGTCAAGCAGACAAAATCTGTTTTCTGGACAACATGTCACAACTTTTTCTTCCCTTATCATAAGAGGCTAGAACTTGGCACAAAGCTTAAAAATAAAGATACAATGATGTTGCTACAGTAGTACCAATCATCAAGACCACTAAAAACAGAAGTAAAAACATCTTGGGTTGCCTCCCAACAAGCTCTTTCTTTTATGCCTTTAAGCTAGGCATAAAGTAAAAAGAAGAATCAAGTTTTATGAAGAGAGAGAGAGAATAGCTAACCCGCATAACAGACTCAAAAGGTAACTTGATTTTCTTCCTAGGGAAGTGTTCCACCACCTATATTAGCACTTCGAGTCCCCGGAAACGGCATCAGAAATTTGCTTGATACTCTATCCTCGTTAGTTACCCCAAGTAGAAGGTTGAGATGTAGTGTAGCGGCAAATTTCCCTCGGTGAAGATACCGAGGTTTTAAGATTGTCTCCCGTAGGACTCCAATAATGATAAGTAGGTGGTCTGGAAAGTGAGGCGCCGAATCACTTGATTCACCTGGACCTGCA
Organism: Bromus sterilis; assembly: GCA_950022295.1. NCBI lineage: Eukaryota > Viridiplantae > Streptophyta > Magnoliopsida > Poales > Poaceae > Bromus > Bromus sterilis. The sequence continues at coordinate 218,773,937 of OX465600.1, forward strand.
CTCGACACAAATAACTTTTCTTCCCAACGAGTACAGAGAGGTTTTCAATCTATCTGGCCTTGTTGTTCACAAAGGATCAAGGCAACATATAAAAGATAATAATGATAGAAGCTCGAACGTAAAGCAGGAAAATAAAAGAGCGTGTAAACAGTGATGAGAATATGGACCGGGGTCCCGTGATGTTCACTAGTGATGTCTCTCTCCCAAAAGACGATAAAACTGCTATGTGAGGTAAAAAAATCACAGCTGGGCAATTGACAGGATTAAAAACGCACCGCAATGCTTACTATGCTACAAAGAAAGGACGAGGCTCAAAAGCATGGGCGGTACGCCAAAATAAGTAGACCGATATCCAACTGCATCTACTACTAATCATCCACCTTGAGATATCTATCCATAACATCTCACAAGTATTAAGTTGCGAGCCCCACCCAAAGTGTAAACCCAAAGAAACAGACAACTGCATTAAAAAGCACTTTGTGTAAAGTAAACAATCCTTGCAACTGTGGTTACAAGCACCGTTTCCCCCCCTAGTGGTAACAGCACATCCCCTCATGTTCCTATCACTCAAGCGTGTCATCAGGGGTCATGAACCCACAATCGATCATAACGTTCCCTCGTGGAGTCACTACCTACTACTTGGCCAAAGCAAGAAACAACAACGGAGAACATGCAAGAATTACTTAGGAACAAAACTATAAAAGATAGGAACCAAATATATTACTCAATCACAAACTGAACATAGTCTCATAATCCATCAGATCCCAGCAAACTCAGCATAGCAACAGCAGAAAATTACATATGTGCATCGATCATGTAGGGCAGCTCACGAGGTCTAAACCATGAAGCAAAAAGAGGGGAGGACAACATCACATAGCTACTGATCACGGACCCATGGTCCAAGGGAAACTTCTCACGGATCATCCGGGAAGCGTCCATGATGGAGGGGAAGCGTCCATGATGGAGGGGAAGCTCCCGGAGGTCAATCCTCCCTCCGGCAGGGTGCTTGTGACATCCTGGCTTAATAGGAATGATAGACTACTCATATCAACAAGGTGCACCTTCTTTTCCGGGAGCCCAGATCCAAAGAACTCCAAAGTTAAGCGTGCTTGGCTTGGAGCGATTTGAGGATGGGTGACCGACCGGGAAGTTGTTCCCGGGTGCGCACGAGTGAGGACAAAGTGCGCAGGAAAGACTAGTGTTGGTCTGTGGGGACAGTCTAGATCCCGCCAGGCGTACGCCGGGAACCGGTGGGTGTGGCCGGGGCGTTACAAATGGTATCAGAGCCGACCCTTGCGGTTATACGGGCGTGTGTGGGTCAGTGCGCGAACATGTTGGACATGTGTCGGCACTGGACGCACAGACGTGTGCCAAGAGGGAACGTTCCTGTGGGCCGATGAGGACATCGGTTCCTTTGAGTGGGGGTGTATGTGACATCCTGGCTTAATAGGAATGACAGACTACTCATATCAACAAGGTGCACCTTATTTTTTGGGAGCCCAGATCCAAAGAACTCCAAAGTTAAGCGTGCTTGGCTTGGAGCGATTTGAGGATGGGTGACCGACCGGGAAGTTGTTCCCGGGTGCGCACGAGTGAGGACAAAGTGCGCAGGAAAGACTAGTGTTGGTCTGTGGGGACAGTCTAGATCCCGCCAGGCGTACACCAAGAACCGGTGGGTGTGTCCGGGGCGTTACAGTGCCGGGAAGAGGGTTGCTGGCGCTCCCGATCTTGGAAGCGCGACAACGGCGGAACAGAGGCGAGATCGCCGAAAATGGTTCTGTCTTCGGAGTTTTCGCATAACGGAGAATATATAGGCGAAGGGGGGCAGATAGGGGGGCCACCAGGGGTCTAGGCGCCCCCCCTGGCACGACCAAGCCCTAGGCCGTGCTAGGTGGCCGCCTGGGGCCCTGGTGGGTCCCCTCTGGTCCTCCTTCGAGACTCTGGAAGATTCCGTTGCGCTGATTTTTTATCTGATTTTCCCGAATTTTTGGAGCAATTTTAATATGGGGGAAACCTGAAATAGAAAAACAACAGAAAACAGGAACTGGCACTGTGGTGCACGGATTTAATAAGTTAGTCCAAATATGATCAAAAGTGTATGAAAGTGTATCTAGATCATAGCAATATCACACAAAACATGCATGGAGCAAGCAGAAATTAAAGATACGTTTGGGACGTATCAACATCCCCAAGCTTAATTCATGCTCGTCCTCGAGTAGGTAAATGATAACAAGCATAATTTTTGTGGTGACATGCTAACAACCATATAAGAACTTTGAAAGTAAATCAATCAAGGTATGTAATTCAATTCAAGTCATAACGGGCAAGAGTCTATATTGGCATTGAAACAAGCAACAAAAGAACATTAAGGTACAAGAGATTTTGCTGTCCGTGACTTGAATGTCTCCGGATGGTGTTTGCGTGCAAGAAGGGGGATATGGGAATACGAGAGAAAAAATATATTTGTTGAGAACTCAATCTACTAAAGTTTCACACTTGGTCTTCTTTGCAACCTTATCTTGACTCGTCCCCAGACCACTAGCTAGGTACAAGTCAATTTGACCCACTCCTTTTTGATATGTTGAGCACTCATGCAATGGATGATCGTAAGCACGAGAGTTGACACTTAGGATGGAAAAGAGAGAAGTATGGTGGAGGAGGAAGACAAAAAAGGTGAGAAAGGCTCACATCAATGAGGACAATCATAGGCGAGAAGGCCAAATGATAGATATGATGTGAGGAGTAGGGATTGCCATGCAAAGGATGCACATACGAGCTAAGAAAAGCTCTTCAATGGAACTAGTGGGGGTGCATCCAACTTGCTCGCTCATGAAGACCTGCAACTCGTTTGAGGAGGCTCATCCTTCGAATATGCAAGCAAGTTTTAAAGTGTGAAGGTCCCCACATAGCTATATGCATAAATGATCATCTCTATGGAGTACAAGGTATAAGAGGGAGTAAGAGTGTGGATCTTTCAAAAGGAATAGTAGTGTTGCCTCTTTCACTCTTTTTATTTTCTTTTTCTCTTTTTTCTATTTTTTTATTTTTTTGGTGGCCTCAATGGCTCTTTCTATTGAACTATCATTTGTCCTCTTTGGGATCTTTTATTTTGTCCACTTTGGGATCTTTTCCTTACTTAAGGGCAACACTCTATTTTAAAAGAAGATATAGAAGATCTTCACACTTTACAACGTACTCAGCATAAAGAAGATGTAGCTATCATGGTGTATGCAAATGTATGCCTCTGCCAGTGTAGCAGGAACATGTATGACATAAAGATCAAGTCATGAAGAGGTGTATGTTGCATGGCAATATATCTCAGAAAGGCTATTGAAATGCCTTGATAGGTAGGTATGGTGGCTGTCTTGAGGAAAGACATAGGGAGGTTTATGATGACAGAGCATATCATGCCAAGGGTTTGTATGCACCGGCGAAGGTGGACGCCAACTCTCGGAGTGAGAAGAGGGCAATGCATGGTACCGAAGAGGCTAGCAAATATGAGGAGGTGGAAGTGTCAACTTTCAATACTTAAATTAGTCTGAAGAAATCGTGCACTTATTGTCGATAACTGTCAATCTAATAAGGAGGTTCACAAATAGACAAGTACCTCGAGGAGGAGTGTATGGGGTTTTGGTTATCCTTGCTCATCCTCGACTCATGGTACGTGAGTGTACTCTAATATCCGATCCCTCCAAAGATTAGTGATCCATCTAGTAGCTAGAGTTCTCAACTAGTTTTTGTAGGTTTTGAAAATAAACATAGATTTCCCAAAATACGACATCTATCACTAATAGGCTAGAGCTCTTGACACCATAAGTTCAAACAATCTTCAAATCAATACCTCAAATCAACACAACAACATGTGCTCTCCTGATGTTCACTTTGTGGAACCACTGATGATTGATCTTCCCCTTCCAGAACCTGCTACTGATGTCAGTGCTTGTACTGTCCCTGTTCTCCAGTTTACTGCTCAAAAGACAACTTCGGGCAAGCGTCCTCGCTCCGCACAGTCGCCACTGGTGAGGGAGGAGGATGATTTCTCCACTCGCAGAATCACTCGTAGTTGTGCCAAGAAATCTGGCTTCAAGCCAGTATTGGCCACGCCTCCTAAACCTACTCATATGCGTCGACCTCGTGCCAAAAAGCAGCGTCTGACAGCCCCTGGCATGTCCAACCCTGAAGATGATGCTAGTTCAAATCAGAATTACATCCCTCCACCTACACCCATTCGGGTTATGCAGGATCATGGAGCTGATCTGGGAATTGACCCTGCAGAGCTCACCACGGCTAAGCTTATGGCTGGCCCCGATGATGCTGATGACCACAATGTTTCCCATGATTAGTTTAACCTCTATAATTAATGCGTGGGTGTGGGCTCTACACTGTGTGCGTTTCCTGAACATGTGGTCTTTTGATGTATCTGGGATGTGGCCTTTCTGTTATGTAGACTGGGCTTTTGCTGAACCTATTTTAGTTCTCTATGAATAGTTCATCTTTTCGTAACGGGCGTGTCCTTTGCTGGAATGTTCGTGGTTTAAACTCTGATGAAAGGCAACGCGATGTTAGAACTAAAATTGATGAGAGTGGATGCTCAGTTGTCTATCTGCAAGAAACTAAATGTGATTCCTTTGATATGAGGCTCATTCGCAAATTTTAACCTAGAAGATTTGACAATTTTTCTTTCTCCCCGTCGGTTGGTGCTTCTAGTGGCATTTTGATTGTTTGGTGTTCCTCTATGATCTGAGGATTATTGATTGAGACACAACGCTATGGTTTAACTGTTAAATTCACTTCTGTCCATAATGCTGAGGTTTGGACCATGGTGGTTGTTTATGGCCCTTTTTAGGGACCATTGAGAGATGAGTTTGTGCAGTGGCTATATGATTTATGCATACCTGATGAAGACAACTAGCTCTTACTTGGGGACTTCAATTTTATTAGATCCCTTGATAACAGAAATAGATCTGGTGGTGATATAAATGACGTCTTCTTATTCAATGAAATTATGGGGCATTTAGGGATCCTGGAACTTCCTCTCAAGGGCGAAGCATATACTTGGTCTAGCATGCAGGAAAGTCCTTTACTGGAGCAGCTAGACTAGTTTTTCACCTCTAGTTTCTGGATTTCTCTCTACCCCAATACTGTTGTCCACCCTATGGGTAATTCTTCCTCTGATCATGTGCCCTGCATTGTTTCTATTGACACTACCATTCCTAAGAGCAAGCTCTTTAGGTTTGAGAATTTTTGGGTTGACCTTCCAGGGTTTATGGATTGTGTATCTAAGTCCTGGAATGCACCTCTGCCTGCTGGATCTGCTGCCAACATTCTTTCCAAGAAGTTTAAAAGGCTTAGATATGATCTCAAAAGATGGGCATCCAGCATGTCCTCTCTCAAAAAAAAACCATTGGAAGGTGTTCACAGGTGATTTTGCTCTTTGACAGGCTAGAGGAGTTCAGACCTTTAACTAGGCCTGAGTTTAACTTCAGACAAATTGTTAAATTACATCATGAGCATCTGATCAAATGCAGTACCTGTACTGGAAGCAGAGATGTACTATCAGAGACATACAAGTGGGGGAAGAGAATTCCAAGTTTTTTCATGCCAAGGCCTCTGAAAGGCTGAGGAGGAACTCTATATCCTCTCTCAGTACTCCTGATGGCTCATCCATATCTGAGCATGACCAAATGGCCTGCCTACTGTGGAATTCTTACAAGAATAGAATGGGAGTCTCACAGGGAATTCAAATGCAATTTGAGATTCCCCAATTGCTTGCTCCTATTGATGGACTTCAAGCTTTGGATAGACCTTTTTCTCAGCAAGAAATTAATGATGTTCTTAAGGATGTCCTAGTGGACAAAGCTCCTGGACCTGATTGGTTTAATGGGATGTTTTTTAAGAAGTGTTGGCCTATCATACAAGCTGATTTTATGTGTCTAGTATCTCAATTTGCAGCTGGTGATCTCAAGTTGGAATGTTTGAATGCTGCACTAATTGCTCTGATTCCTAAGATGCTCTCCCCTGTCTGCCCCAATGATTTCAGGCCAATCTCACTGACCAACACCTGCTTGAAGTTTCTCACCAAGTTGTTAGCCAATAGACTTCAAAATGTGATTCTTGAGTGCATTCACATGAATCAATATGGATTTCTGAAATCAAGGTCGATTCAAGATTGTATTGCTTGGTCTTTTGAGTACATACATCATTGCAAACAGTCTCAGAAACCTATCTTAGTTTTTAAACTGGATTTTGCTAAGGCTTTTGACACTGTGGAGTATGAGGTTATTCTTCAGGTTCTTAAGCACAAAGGGTTTGGTGACAAGTGGATAGGGTGGGTCAAAGAGATCCTGAGCTCTGGATCATCCTCTATACTTCTTAATGGGGTACCTGGAAAACAATTTTACTGCAGGAGAGGAGTGAGACAGGGGGCCCCTCTGTCCCCTCTGCTTTTTGTGTTGGCTGCTGATCTGCTTTAGTCTATTGTCAACAAAATGCTCAATGATCATGTTCTGTCTTTGCCTATCCCCACACATGATCCTAACTTTCCTATCATCCAATATGCCGATGATACTATCATGGTGGTACCTGCTGAGGCTGCACAACTGCTTGCCACAAAGAACATGTTGGTTGATTTTCAGGCTTCCACTGGTTTGAAGGTGAATTTCAACAAATCTTCACTGATACCTCTTAATGTCTCTGCTGAGATGACTGCCTCTCTGGCTGAGGTTTTTGGGTGTTCCATTGGGCAGATGCCTTTTACATACCTGGGACTACCAATGTGTACCTCCAAGCCCAAGATCCAGGATCTCATGCCTCTGGTGGACAGGGTTGAGAGAAGACTCTCTGCTAGTTCTGCAATGCTCAACCAAGGGGCTAGACTACAATTAGTAAATTCAGTTTTGTCATCCATGCCAATATACCATTTGTGTAGTTTGGCTATTCCCCAGGGCATCCTTAAGTAGCTTGAAAGAATCCAGAGGCAATGCTTGTGGAGGGGGAATTCTGAAACTCCAAGGCAATCTCTTGCTGCGTGGGATTTGGTCTGCAGGCCAAAGAAAAAAGGAGGATTGGGTATCATCAACCTGGGTTTACAGAACAAAGCTTTGTTATTGAAGCAACTGCACAAATTTTACAATAAGGATGGGACACCTTGGGTCTCCCTCATCTGGAACACATACTATGATGGCAATGTACCTTATGCCATAGTTCTTTGTGGTTCCTTCTGGTGGAAAGACATCTTGAGGTTATCTAACCTGTATAGGCTTGTGGCTACTGTTAAAGTCAATTCTAGTGATTCAGTATTATTTTGGTCTGATGGTTGGACCTTGAATGATTCCTCCAGAGCTTTCAGAGATAGGCTACCTCACATGTTCTCCTTTGTCAAGGATGACAAAGTTTCTGTACAGGATTTTCTAAACATTGGGGATGAGTCTGCTATGTTTTATCTGCCACTATCTCAGCAAGCTGCTGATGAATATTTCATCCTGAGGGGCTGGTTGGGTCTACTGCAGAGGGACCTCACTGCTCATGATTCTTGGTTCTGGCCAGCTAAGAATGGTTACACTGCCAAGAATTTCTACATCTTGATGCACTCTCACTTGCCTAATGACCTTCCTTCCTCTTGGATTTGGAAGAGTAAATGCACCATGAAGATCAAAGTGTTTGGTTGGCTATTACTTTTTGATAAGCTAAATACTAAAGATCTTCTTGTTAGAAGGCATTGGAGATCTACCGAGGAGGATAACAACTGTGTTCTTTGCCCATCTCATTCACCTGAAGACAGACTACATTTGTTTTTCTCCTGCAACTTCAGCACTAGGATCTGGACTTACCTGCAAATCAACTGGCTGGGCAATGCCTCTTTAGTTCAATGTCTGCAGCATGCCAGATCATCTTTTGGCCACAGTTTTTTCATGGAGGTGCTCCTAACTGCCGCCTGGTGCATTTGGATTGTTAGAAATGGGAAGACCATCAGGAATGAAAGAGCTTCTTTTCAAACCTGGAGAAGGCACTTTTTGGATGATATCACCCTGCTTTCACATAGATTTCAGGGGATCCTAAGGATAAATTATTACAATGGGTTAAGAATTTACATTATCTTAAGGTAGGTTTAGCTCCTCTTCCTTCCCCTCCACTCTTTGTATGTAAATAATATTTTATTTCTTGAAAACTTTTTGTTCTCTCACTGTAACATCCCAAAATTCTCCGAATTTTGGAATGTTAATAAAATTAAATAGATAATGATTGTTTGCCTGATGTGTTTGATTTTCTCTGGGATTTAAACTTTTTGGAGTTTATTGAATATTAAAAAGAGAGGGAATAAAAGGACTTTCCCTAATATTCATAATTGGTGTTTTGGAATTTATTATTTAAAACAAAACCAACAAAACAAAATGAGAGAAGGTAATATGACTCCTTCAACATATTCAAAGGTTGGAAAATGTTTTAAATCATTATTGGAATTTTTCTGAATATTCAAAACATTTTTCAACTCAAGGAAATTCATTTGAGAGGATATAAAATGACTTATCCCCTTTTTAATAAAGTTGGAAAATATTTAGAATATTCTTTAAAGTTTTTAAATTTTATTATGAGTATTATAAATAACTCTAAAAATATTTTAAGAATTTTATAATGCTAAGAGAGTTTTTATTTCATTAAAATGGTTTATTAAATATTTTAAAAGAGTTCAAAAAATATTCCTATGGGATATTTTTATTTTACCAAATTATTTATTGGTGTGACAAGTTTAAAATTTATATTTTATTATTTAGAAATTGTTTGTCAATGCTTTTGACCAAATAAAAATGTTTTTAATAACTTATTGGATTTTATTTGATTTATGAAAAGTATTCTATATTTAAATAAAGTATTTAGAAAATGTTTTTATTTTTATTTTCCTCTTTGGAAAATGTATTCATTAAATAAATTTCTTTGTATTATTTGATGAATTTAGAAATTTATTTCATATTTTTCTGATTTGCGGTTGATTTTATTTTATTGTTTGAAGTTTCAGATTTAAATGAAAAGAAAAACTCGTAGCTAGTCGGCCCGGTAGCGTTTTCCGCTCGACGCGCAATTAGAAATCGGGCCGGTTTTGGAATTGTTTTTTTTTTCTTTCTTTTTCCTCAGCCTATATAAGTTTTTCTATTTTGTTTTATTTTCTTAATAAAAAACCCTAGCTAACGGGGCCCGTTTCGCCGCCGCCGCCGGGACCGCCGCCGTCCTCGCCGCCGCGTCGCCGGATTTGCGAACGGGTCCTTTTCTGCACAAAACACCCCGGCGCCGTACCCGCAATACCTCCCACACCGTGCGTCGGATTGAGGTGAAACGTTTTGCTACACGCTCGTGTTGTTCTGTACTTTAGCATGGAATCAAATTTTCACACATTGCACACTTTTGAATTTTTATTTATTTCAAATTCAAATTCCAGAGGTCGTATCTTTTCAACCGTTGATCCAAATCGAGTGATTCTTTTTGCGTTGGATCACTCGTTCCATGTACTTTCTGTCTATATCATGTGTACACAAAAATTCAAATGTTTCTTGATCTGTTTAAATTCAAATTCAATTCAATTTTGCACTTACTATGACCTGCGTTGTAGTATTCCGTTTCACGTGATTCTTTTTGCATATCGGATCATTTGAGACATGTTATCGGTAAGGTTCACACACTTTTCATGTATTCACCTTGAATTCATAAATGTCCATGATCACAATTCCTTACCGATGAATCTGTATCTGTTGACTCTCTCGAGATCACTTCCACTGATCACCTTCGAGCACATCGACACCTCTACACTTCAAAGCTTTATGTTTTGTTGCTAAAACCCTTTGTGTTTGTTTTTTGATCTTTTGTTTGCCTTGTGATGTGATTTCTTATTCGAGTTCCTTCGTTTGCGATAGATTTGCTCGGGGTGTGACAAGTAGAGTTGACTGGACCGTGAGAGTGAAGATCTTCATCGAATGTATAAGGCAAGTTACACTTTGACCATACCTCAACCTATATTTTATATTAAGCATGTAGCAAATTATCACTCTATGCATGTGTAGGATTATATATTAGTTATGATTTAAACCTAGTAGGATAGCCATATTTTCTGAACTTGTATTTCATTGTCGCCCTAGGATCGTGGTTGTTATATACTGTTATTGCTTTGTAGACGGGGATTGGTTGAGTTATCATTGAGCTATGTGAGGATTAATGCCTTGACTAGCAAACTTAAATAGAAATCACCTCTGGGCGGGCAGGGAATGCATCCTGGGGCTCGTGCCTTGACTAAGGACGGACCAAGGATAAATGCTTCCCGAATGGTTGTTTTGGTGGTGAACCGGGTGCGTCATGGTGACTACCCTCTGAACGCAGTGGGCGCCGTCCAGGCTCAAAAAGAACGGACAGACAGTGTGACTAGTAGCTTCCATGTACAACCACTAGCTATATGAGCTCTGGCTTAGATGAGTAAGTTGTGGGGAACCTGGCCCTGGTAGCTAGCTGATGTAGATATGATAGGTGTACCGGATACCAAAGGGTGGAGGCAACCTCTTCTGAAAGACTATGTCTCAATCTTCGGGTTGAGTCCAGTGGGGAAAGTGTACAAACCTCTGCAGAGTGTAAAAATTGATCATGATTAGCCGTGTCCACGGTTACGGACAACTTTGAGCAGCTGGGCATTATTGTTGTTGGATGGTCTTGACAGATAATTCACCTTAATAAGAATTTGAGTGGGAACTTTTAATAAAGGGATGGTTGGAATTGGTGTAGCCCGATTCAACCATACTTAGGACTAGCAAGATAAATTAAAATTTGATTAGTTGTAGTATGTGAGGGAAAAACTGGCTTTCTGCAAAACTAAACCATAAACCTTTCCTTTGACTTACCTTGCATGTAGCGATAGGTCTGTTATATCATTTTTTTTCGTGTGACTTGCCGTACAAATCAGATGTACTGACCCGTTGTCGGGTTGTAACCTTCGGTGTTGCAGGATTATTATACGATGAGTAAGTGATGCGATGTAGGGTTACGATGTCTATACTCAACTTGCCGGTGGAGTTGATGGACGCCACGAAGCTCTTTATTGTTTTCCGCTGTATTCTATTTATAAGCTAGCCTTGAGCTATGCAGATATGCTTTATTGTAATATTGGATCTTCGATGTAATATATATGACATGTGGTTTATTCTTGATATTACATCATGTACTGTGTGTGCTAGTTATTGATCCAGGGACTAGCACAGAATGCACAGAGACTTGGATTCCTAGCGAATCGGGTCATTACACCCACGCAATAAAGCAATATGGAGCTCATGCTTCACAGTTTTAAATTCAAAATAAATTACTACTACAATTGAATAGAAACCTTAATTACCTACTTCAAGACAAGACACAAATCAGTGCAACAACCAACTCTCTTAACAAGATAAACATGAAAACTAAAAAACTAAACAAAAGCCAAGCATCTTGTTAAAGACAAACACTAAAACTAAAACTAAACATGCCAGCAGCTACGAAAAGATAAAGAACACACAACAGAGAAAGATTGGCATGAAATGTCCTATGATGTGTTCTAGAATGGAGTGGAGCGTTTTTCTCTCCCACAAAAAGTAAGCTTGGGTCTAACTTGTTATGAACAGCAAGCAAATCTAAAGAAAACTAAAAAGTGAACCTAAGAGCGAGACGCTCCAAGCATAGCACATAATGCATGAAGTGATAAAAATATAGTGAGACGAAGGACGAACTGATGATTGTTGATGGAGAAGGGGATGCACGGGGGCATCCCCAAGCTTAGACGCTTGAGTCTCCTTGAATATTTATTGGGGATGCATGGGGGCATCCGCAAGCTTGAGCGTTTGACACTCTCGGATCTTCTTTCATCATCTTCCCTCGCACACTTGAAAACTCCCTTCACACATAACTCATCATAAGCTGATTAGAGAGGCTAGTACCCTTAATAAAATAATTTTTTTCCACTGGAAATAAAGATATTCTTGAAGAGCTACTGTTTATAAAGATTGATAAATAGTTTTTGCAAAGAAACGACAAGCTTAAGGTTTGCAAAATTGAAGAAAGGAAAAACGTGGCAGAATATGTGAAAAACACAACAGCAGGTAGTAAATAATTTGTTTAGGGTACTTCTGCAACTCAAATCCAAAAACTCAGAACATACGAAAGTTTCACAATTGTATAGAGCATGTTGTGTAAAAAATTCAGCTCAAAAATATGAACTGGTGATTTGTTTTGATCTTCTCCGTGAAGCAGACATAATCCATTTTCTGGACAGCATGTCACAACTTTTGCTTCCCTTATCATAAGAGGCTAGAACTTGGCACAAAGCTTAAAAATAAATATACAATGATGTTGCTACAGTAGTAAAAATCATCAAAACCGCTAAAAACACAAATAAAAACATCTTGGGTTGCCTCACAATAAGCGCTTTCTTTTACGCCTTTAAGTTAGGCATAAAGCAAAAAGAGGAATCAAGTTTTATCAAGAGAGAGAGAATATATAACCCACGTAACAGACTCAAAAGGTAACTTGATTTTCTTCCTAGGGAAGTGTTCCATCCCCTATCTTAGCACTTGGAGTCCCCGGCAACGGCGCCAGAAATTTGCTTGATAATCTATCCTCGTTGGTTACCCCAAGTGGAAGGTTGAGATGTAGTGTAGCGGAAAATTTCCCTCGGTGAATATACCGAGGTTTTAAGATTGTCTCCCGTAGGACTCCGATAATGATAAGTAGGTGGTTTGGCAAGTGAGGCGCCGAATCACTTGCTTCGCATGGACCTGCACTCGACACATATAACTTTGCTTCCGAACGAGAATAGAGAGGTTGTCAATCTCTCTGGCCTTGCTGTTCACAAAGGATCAAGGCAACAGATAAAAGATAACAATAATAGCGGCTAGAAAGTAAAGCAGTAAAATAAAAGAGCGTGTAAACAGTGATGAGAATATGGACCGGGGTCCCGTGATGTTCACTAGTGACGTCTCTCTCCCAAAAGACGATAAAACTGCTATGTGAGGTAAACAAATCACAGCTGAGCAATTGACAGGATTAAAAATGCACCGCAATGCTAACTATGCTACAAAGAAAGGACGAGGCTCAAAAGCATGGGCGGTACGCCAAAATAAGTAGACCAAAATCCAACTTCATCTACTACTAATCATCCACCTTGAGATATCTATCCATAACACCTCGCTGGTATTAAGTTGCGATCCCCACCCAAAGTGTAAACCCAAAGAAATAGACAACTACATCAAAAAGCACTTTGCGTAAAGTAAACAATCCTTGCAACCGCGATTACAAGCACCGTTGTTTTCCCCCTTGTGGCAACAACACATCCCCTAGACTTATGTTTTTGTCACTCAAGCGTGTCATCAGGGGACTTGAATCCACAATCGAGCATAACGTTCCCTCTTGGAGTCACTACCTACTACTTGGCCAAAGCAATAAACAACAACGGAGAACATGCAAGAATTACTTACGAACAAAAATATAAAAGATAAGAACCAAATATATTACTCAATCAACAACTTAACATAGTCTCATAATCCATCAGATCCCAGCAAACTCAGCATAGCAATAGCAGAAAATTACATATGTGCCTTGATCATGTAGGGCAGCTCACGAGGTCTAAACCATGAAGAACAAAGAGGGGAGGAGAACATCACATAGCTACTGATCACGGACCCATGGTCCAAGGGAAACTACTCAAGGATCATCCGAGAAGTGTCCATGGTGGAGGGGATGCTCCCGGAGGTCAATCCTCCCTCCGGAAGGGTGCCCGAAAGAGGGTTGTTGGCGCTCCCGATCTTGGAAGCGTGTTGGCGGCGGAACAGAGGCGAGATCGCGGAAAAGGGTTCTGTCTTCGGAGTTTCGCGTCACGGAGAATATATAGGCGGAGGGGGGCAGCCAAGGGGGACACCAGGGGTCTAGGCGCCCCCCTGCCGCGGCCAAGCCCTAGGCCGCGCCAGGTGGGCCCCTGGGGCCTTGGTGGGTCCCCTCTATCCTCCTTCGGGACTCTGGAATCTTCCATTGCGCTGATTTTTATCTGATTTTTCCTGAATTTTTGGAGAACTTTTAATATGGGGGAAACCTGAAATAGAAAAACAGCAGAAAACAGGAACTGTCACTATGGTGCACTGAGTTAATAAGTTAGTCCAAATATGATCAAAAGTATATGAATATGTATGTAGATCATAGAAATATCCCACAAAACATGCATGGAGCAAGCAGAAATTATAGACACGTTTGGGACGTATCGATGATCTCTTGATCTCTCAAAAGGAGATCATTGGCAAGGAAGTCATTGGTTTTGGGGCAAGCTCATAAAAGAAGAAGAACAAGAAAAAGAAGAAGGGATAGGCCCCTCCTCCCTCAAAGGAAGTCACCTTTGTGAAGGAAGGGGAGAAACCTCAAGAAAAGGTGGTAAAGGCCATTGAGGGTGGCGTGACCAAAAGGGGTGGTGCCATCCCCAATGACTTTGCCACACCAACTAACCCTTCTTATGTTCTTTGTTGCACTAATGATGGGCATGTTTATGCCAAATTTATTGGTTCTTTTGATGAATATATTGCATGGTTCATTTGGGTGCCTAAGGCCCTCGTTACTAACGCGAGAGGACCCATTCATGAATGGGTACCTAAATCCAAGCATTGATCTCATGTAGGTGGTGGCTTCCAGTGGAGGTTCATGGATACTTGATAGCGGGGCTACAAGTCATATGACCGGAAGCAAGGACATGTTGGTGGACATTCATTTTGGACCATCTCGAACCACCCGTCCAATTTGGTGATGCAAACATGTCAAATTTATTAGGTCTTGGAAAAGTAAAAATTTCTCCGGATTCGTCCATTGAGAAAGTATTACTAGTTGAGACTTGTTCCTTCAATTTACTATCCGTTCGTCAACTTGCTATAATGGGCCTTTGCACTTTCTTTGATAAAGACATCACTATAAGAAATATGCTCATACATGGCGTTCTTTAAAAGGTCGTGGCTGAATTCATCATAATTCTATGACGATTTCACCCGAGATGGTCGTAAACCGTTTGAGGGGATCAAATCCATATATAAATTACGACGATGTGAGTCAAAAAGGTCATAACCGCATAAGATGAGATCGTCATAAACTAAGCCACACAACTTACGAAGTTATTTTTAGTCGATTACGGCCTATTTAGATCGTCATAACATTTCCGACGATTATAATAACGTCGGAATCTGTTCTAACTATGCTTACATGTCACTCGTGGGGTCCGTTCGATCCCACCTCATCCATCTATTTGGTGTTCGTAGCTAGGTCTTTATTCTTGACTAACTTTTGGTAGATTTATGATGAAATAACTACTTGTTTTCCTATAACTTAATTTTGTGATAAATAAAGAGAAAACTATCTAGCACGTGTAGTTTAAATTTGACCCAGTTCAAGCAGAATCTGCAGAATTTTGTCTTTTTTATGAGATGTGTATAAAAACATTTTACATCCAATTATTTCGTGAATTATACATAAAATATGGTCTAATATTTTTTCTATATTGGTTTGGTACAGTTTTGCAATAAAGATTTGGTAGGTTCTTCATAAAAAATAACCAATAATGATCACCAGTGAAACTTAGCAATAATTAATCATTTCCTAAATAAATCATTTCTTGTGTAATTAATTATTATTTAAATAAATAAAATCACCTCTATAGTAGAAGGTATTTTTTTATAATATTAAAAAGGGAAAAGATAATTAATTGTTACTAAGATAATTGTAATAATAACATTAACCTAACTAAAAGTTAAATAAAACCCCAAAAATATTATTATTATTATATAATATTTAAAATTATTTGATTAATTGTACATAAAATATGGTCTACTATTTTTGTAAAATAGGATGCTCAAATTTGTTGACATATATTTGGTAGTTTTTCACAAAAAACCCTGTTTTTGATACTCAAAAAATAAAAAATGTTTTTTGTGCAAAGAAAATGAAAGCTTCCTTAAACAACATTGTTCACTATCCCAAGCTCCACACTTGTGTATAATATTGGCACATTTCAAAAAACTATGCCACCAGTGTGGCCATAACATTGGTCTTTGCGTAGGAATTAAATACCTAATTTTATGCATGTGTTTGTCATTCATATGCCAATCAATTTAGAATAGCAAGCATCACATCACTTAAACTGGTGACGATCAAGATGTGCCTAGTAGTAAAGTGTATCAGCAGCAAACTGCACACATCATTTTAGGTGTAAAATGCAAGGGAGATTAACTATGATATTATCAAGTAGTTGATGGCGAGACATAATGACAAAACATGGCGAATTTGCAAGAATAATAGGCAAAGATTAGCTTGTAAAGATCAAGTATGTTAGGAAATCACATGTTGATGCTCACGACGAGTTTGACGACAGGTGGAGCACGGAAGATGCCTCTACACTTGGTGGTAGACCATCTCAACAATGACATACTACAGATCTTGAGGTGGCGGCACACAAAGGCCACCACACCAGGGGACATAGGAGAGGGCGTTGACCCATCGCCATGTCTTTCATGCCTCTCCTGTTTCACAATAAGTTGCTGCAGCAGGGATCGCGGTCACGTAGAACTTGCACCGACCACTGAGGAGGGCGCACCCACGGTGAGACGACGTAGTGGGGGACGACGACGTTATGGGGTCATGGGAACGCGACGCGCCTTGTAGGACGACCGAAGATGTGGAAAGAAATATTGACATAATGATGTGCCCTCTGCTTCATTAATATCCTCGCTGATTATTATGGTGGGTCAAAGATAGTTAATTTGATACATGCGATTTTTTTGGACGTTGGACGAAAGTAGAACGGACGACATAATGCTACGTTATTTTTAGTTAGGAGAGAAGAGAAGAGATTCATGCTATTGTATTTTTAGTATGATTTTAATCATTATTTTTACCAAATTTTACTTTATATTCCTACAAAACCCCTATGTATTTATCTAAACCCAAAAAAATATTAATACACTTTGCCGCTCGGGTGCTCCCATCTCTCCCGCTCAATGCCAATTTACCCACCTCTTTATACCGGATGGAAACCCTAGTTGCGCTCCCCGCGCCGCCACCCCCTCTCTCTCCTTTGATCGAGCCGCCCCGAGCCGCTCTCATCTATCCAAGACGGCGGCGCCAGATCTGCATGCCCGCACACCTCCCTCCTCTCATCTCTCCCCACCGCATGGCCAGATCCCCACGGCTCCCGCCGCCGACATCCATCCCCACCGTGGTGCCCCTCCCCCCTCGATGGAAGCAGCACCCGAAGGGCGGTCCAGCGCAATCGAACCTGTCGCCTTCCTCGCCATAGACGACATCGACGACCGCGACACCGCCTCCACCGCACCTCCCAGGTCGTCTCCCTCTCTCTCTCTCCCTCTCTTTGGTCCTCTCTCAGTATCTCCCCTCGTTGCAGACGCTCTTACACGAAAGGGTGGAGCACAAGTCTCCACCGGAGCGTGGACGAGACGGATGGGAAGTCTAGTTCAACACGGATCTGGCGAGATGGAGGGCAACCTCAGCGTGGCCTGCGTCGACCAGGCTTCCTACGACAACCTGAAGGCGAACAACCCGGTGCTCTTCGACCAGGCCACCTATGACTAGCTGCTCACCCTCCGTCCTCTCCGAACGCCTCAGGGTAACCGCACGCACCCCGTCCACCATCCCTCCTCCGTCTCTACTTATTCATCTCTGCTAGTTTCCATCCGGACTATTGGCAGATGATCTTGATTGGTGAAGTCTTTCACTGTGATGCTGTGTTTTGGGGGGCACCATGATGTGTAAAAGTAATTTGTTTTACCTACTCTAGCATAGAACATGTTTGATTGTATTATGAACTCATTGCATGTCCTGTTTTGTGGCAGTTTTGGCTGCGTTAGGCTGCCATGTATGAAGATCTGTGCTTATAGTTTTGTACAGTCTGATGTTTATTTTGGTGCATGATTTTAGCTCTTTCCAGTTTCCACCACTGAAATTTATATATAGCATTGCATATACTTCTGAACTTTCATTTGAAGCATTTGTTCTTGGTAAGAAGTATTTGCTCTTAGTTTATGCTCAACTGATGAATTATGATCCAGGTCGAAGTGTGCATCATGATAGACATGTTAGTTGTCAGTATTAAATTTGCCTTGCTGTGACACATTCAAAACTAAAAAAATTCTGCACTTTTAATCTTGCATACAAAGCATTATGAACACTCAGTTTACTTGCCCATGCATTTTGCTGTTCACAATACTAAATCTGTGTCGTATTGTAATCGTAAATTATAACTATTGATTGATTTGAGCACACCCCCATCCTTGATGTGCAGTGGATTTAATATGCCCATCTGGTGACCATTTATGTCTAGTACCGATTTAGACATATGCCAGTGTCGATGCTTATTTATGTAATTCAGCAATGCCAGCAGTGACGAGGTCATCCAGTACGCGGAACTTCTGCGCGCCTGCGAGGAGGCCGGTGCCGCCTGCACCGAGGCCACCACGCTAGCTAACACGCTCGACGAGGCCGGCGTCGTCCTTATCTTCCGTGATAAGGTTTGCTCGATCCCCACCTACAGACCTACCTCTGCATCATCCCTGATGTGATTGATTCCGCTTAGCTATTTTGTGTTCGGGGCTTGGTTCGGTGCTTTAGCCTCCGTCCTTCACAAATTTCGATCTGCACATTAAAACGACCATCCAGGTTGACGACGCATCCCCTGCGCTCCTCCCTGTAGTTTGTCCCACTCGAAAAATCATACAGCCGCCACTAGGGCCTCCTTGTGGAAGGGATCCTAGACGTTGCAGTGTAGAAATCTCACCTCTTTTTGGTCTCCCATTGCAATAGTTTGGAGGGGATATGAATTCAGTCCACGTATTTTGTTTCATTTATTTTGTTGTCTTCATTGGCTTGGTTGCATCCTCACAACCAATTGAACCAAGCTTAATTGCGAAAAAGAAAATAGATCAATTAGGTAAGGATAAAGATATGAATTTTGTTAACCATAATTTTTGAAGTTATCTTTCCATGTCTGCGTGTTTTTAGAATTTTTTTGATAAGGTTAAATTTATTTGCCGGTCTTACTGAAGATACAAAAAGGTACAGAGTAGCAGTTCCTCATTAATTATACAATAAAACAATCAATATATCTTGAGCTGTATGAGTGTTCCCACTTATTTTAATCTGAAGTCCAAGGATCTCGTTCAAGTTTGGAAATGCAAATTCAGGGAAGTGTGGGACTAAGACCATCAGCATTTAGAGAATGAAGTTGAGCTTTTAGGATTCCATTAACGTTCTCTGTTTAGAGAGAACCTTACCAAACAATAAATGCATCCTCATAGTAATAGTGTAATTTTACTTAACCATCAATTAGATGTGAACCTTTTTATACAACTTTTGGTTGTGTAATCTGATTCGTACAGCATATATATAACAATATAGATTCTCAGTCATATGCATTCTTATTTTTATCTGTCTACATGGTTGTTTATGGAATACATTCTTCTTTCACAATGTTTGGATTTATTACTATTCTCCACGAACATCATTAGTCAGATAACCAAGTTGTCAGTCGTGAGACATTAGGTGGATATTTTTGAACGTTATCCCTGCCTTTCGAATCACAGATCATTGCTTACAAAATTATGCCTGTCTAGGAGTTGTGTATATTTCTACCAGTTTGGCACCTTAACTAGGTAGCGAGTTTCTGTTGGTTTGTGAGTGTTGGGTAAATCCGAATAACTTTGCGTTGTTTTCTTTCATTGGGCTCGTACTGATCATTTGCAAAATATATCTCACTTTTCGCTGTTATGAGAATGTTATATGGACAGGGTTCTTGTTAGATCTAAAATTCCGCAACATTTTTTCATTGTTATGAGAATGTTCTATCCACAGATTCACTTGATTTTGTTCTGAACTTTTCTACTTTATTATTTGCACATGTGGATGTTGATCGTAAATCAGTATGAAGCCTTGTAACTAAGGGCACAAAAGCATTTTGTGTGTTAGTTCTGGCTGATCTCAAGGATTAAGTAAGCATTACATTTAAGGTCCTTGCCAAAAAGCGATACTGAGAGTTCACATGTGCATTGCTTGGTCTATTAAACATGTCATTTTATCCTGTAGGTGAATATCTATTTTGTTTGTGAGGGAGTGACATATGAGAGGGAGGTCAGCAACAAAAAAAGTTGGCTACTTAGGCTTCCATGTCGTTCATCAGTTTAGAACTCTAAACATCAAAGGTAAACAATATGTGAGCAAAGGTACTTGTCTATGCTTAGATTAAAAAAATACTCCTAACACAATATCATAGCTTGTGGAGTATCAAGTGGGATAAGTGTACAAGTGCTTGTCTATGTTCTTTGAATTTCAATATTTAAATGTGCTTGGAGTACAAGTGAAATGCACAAGTTCATGGCTATTTCATTTAATCATATCATTTTGTACAAATGTGCTTGCTTCCAGTACTTTAGTGAAATGCCCAAGTTCATGGTTGTTTCATTTAATCATATAATTTTGCACAAATGTGCTTGCTTCTAGTACTCTACTGAAATGCACAAGTTCAAATTAAAGTTCATTTCATTTAATCATATCATTTTGCACAAGTTCAAATACCTTCATCTTGCACATTTTCATTTTCTTCCATTTGATCTCCTGCGTCTTAAATCATCTCCATATTCTGCAGGTGGAGTATAGTTAAGATCATGGATGTTCTCCATGACCTGAATAGGCCTGGAGCCGTCGAGGCACTGCAGATGATGAGACTGTTGCTGTTGTGTTGGGTGCCTGGAGTAGCCTGCTTGGGAGTTGCCTGCCTGGAGTAGCCTGGAGTTGGCTAAGATAAGTGCTTCACCCAACTTGTTGTGCTGCTATTGTGTCCTTCCTAGAGCATCTTGTTGTTCTCATGTTGTCCTGCCTGGGTAGCTTTGTGTTGATGTCGTGTCCTGCCTGGAGTATCTTGTTGTGCTGTTGTTGTCCTACCTGAAGTAGCTTGCTGTGCTGTTGTTGTCCTCCGTGGAGTAGCTTGTTGTGCTGCTCTTGTGTCCTACCTAGACTATCTTGTTGTGCTTCCAGTTTGCTGATGTTGTCCTACCTGGAGTAGCTTGTTGTGCTTCTAGTTTCTCAAACGGATACTTCTAGTTTCTGAATTGGACACTTGTTGTTTCTGAATTGGACACTTGTAGTTTCTTAAATTATTGATGTTGCCTCTGAATTGGATTTGCAGGATCAGAGGAGTGGCAGATCTGGATTAGCACTTTCTGGGCTGGGGTTGGATCTGGATCAGAGGAGCAGTGGATCTAGATCAGGGCTCCACGCTGAGGAGAAGCAGCAACACCTGGGAGCAGGGGCTGGAAGCCGACGCCTGGGAGCCGGTGCCTGGGAGGATGGGATTCTGACCAAAGAGTATGGAGAGCAGGAGTTGTTGGGTGTGGCGAGCTGCTGGATCGTAATAATTCATAAAAATGTGATGGGTGTGGCGAGTTGCTGGGCTAATTTACTATTATTTTGGATGAAGTTCATGTGTTAACTCGAAATAACGATTGTGTATGTAATTTCAAAACGTGTGAATGAAAATCTGATCAGTAGGCTCGCTTGTAAAATAATCTTGCAAATACGAACCTTTCTGATGTGTGGGACCACTTTATGGGATGAACATGACAAGAGGACTCATCTGACTAGTGGGACCAGTATCAAAAGGTATGTTAAAAAACGAAAAAAAGTGGTTGAATTCAAACAGGAAAAAAATGAAAGTGGACTATGGGCTCTAAAAGGACAGGGCCCAAATTATAATGATCAAAAGAATTAGGAAAAAAAATTAGAATTGTGCTAAGGCCTGAAAAGAAGCCCAATAAGAAAAGCCCAAATTTTAAAACTAGCCCATGTAATCCTCTCAAAAGAATTGGGCTGACTTTAGCCACGACGTTTTGATTTCGTCGCAATTTTTCCACGTAGGATTGGGTTAGATTGCCAACGATGATTTAGGATCGTCGTTAAGGTTACGACGATCCAGAAATTGTCGTGAAAGTTACGACAATTTCGACCAAAACGTCATTGCTTTCAGTTTTTGACGACTCGTTTTCGACGCTTGGTTTTTCGTCGTAAGATTGTCGTAAATTAAAAACCGTGACAACGTAGCGACGAAAATATAGCGTCGTGTATTAGCATATTTCTTGTATGGTCACCTTGATGTGGAACAAAACTCTTAAAGTTGCCTTTGTAGGACATGTGGAGTACGGTATGTATGTGGTGGACTTTTCTAAAGCCCCCACCAAAACCGCCATGTGTCTAATGGCTAAAGTTGATGTGGGATGGCTTTGGCACCGTCGACTAGCCCATGTCAATATGAGGTCTTCGCAAACACTTCTCAATGGTGAGCATGTGATTGGAATAACAAATGTTAGCTTTGCCAAAGATCGTGCTTGTAGGGCGTGCATTGATAGGAAGCTACATGAGAAGAAACACCCCGTCAAGAATATCATCTCCACCAAGAGACCTTTGGAGCTCCTTCACATGGATCTCTTTGGGCCTCCCTCATATGATAGTCTTGGCGGAAAGAAGTATTGCTTGGTTATTTGTGGATGACTACTCAAGATATACATGGGTCTATTTCTTCAAGAAAAAGTCTGAGACCCAACAAACCATCATTGAGTTTGCCAACGAAGCACAACGTCAACAGAACTCAAAGATATTAGCTATTAGAAGTGACAAAGGCACCGAGTTCAAGAACTACACATTGGATGAATTTCTTGGTGATGAGGGGATAAAACATCAATATTCTGCTGCATATACCCTCAACAAAATGGTGTTGCAGAGAGGAAGAATCACACTCTGATTCATGCGGCAAGGACAATGATGGCGGAGTTCAAGATTCCCTACAACTTTTGGGAAGAGGCCATCAACACTGCTTGTCATGCAACCAACCGTCTTTATCTCCACAAGATCTTGAACAAAACTCCGTATGAAATCATCACCGGGAAGAAGCCCAACATCAAGTATTTTCGGGTCTTCGGGCATAAGTGTTTCATTCTTAAAAAGGGTGCTCGTTTGTTTATGTTTGAGTCTAATACAAATGAGGACATATTTGTTGGTTACGCTTCAAACTCCCACACCTATAGAGTTTACAACAAGTCCTCCGGAATTGTCGAAGAATATAGCAACGTGGAGTTTGATGAACATAATGGCTCCCAAGTTGGGCAAAGTGATCTTAATGTTGTATGTGATGAAATTCCTCCTCAAGCCATAAGAAGAATTAGTGTGGGTCATTTCCTACCCGTTGAGGAACCCCTTGTGGTGGAAGGAGAAGGACAATGCTCTACTCATGTGGAGCCATCACCTCCTCAAGATCAACAAGAAAACCAAGAACAAGATGAGGGCCCTCCCTCTAATGAACAAGATCAAGGTCAAGATCAAATCATTGATGATGGTGGTGCACCAAATGATGACCAAGATCATGTTCTCTTTCAAGGGCAAGCTGAAGATGATGATCAAGTCCATGATGATGCTCCTTCTTCCGAAGATGACTCTCTCGAGCCATCTCAAGAATCTTTGGAGGAAGAAAGAGTTCGTCGAGCACTCAAGATTGCATCCCGGTTAAAATCACAAGATCTTTCGGTGGATGAAGTGCTCGGAAGCATCCAAAAGGGTGTAACAACTAGTCAATTGATAAAATTTTGTGCCCATAATGCGTTTTTTTCTTGTGTTGAACCCAAAAAGGTAGGTGAGGCGCTTGAAGATCTGGATTGGCTTGAGGCCATGCATGATGAACTCAATAACTTCAAGAACAACAAGGTGTGGCCATTAGTGGAGAGACCCAAAGGTGATCATAATGTTATTGGGACCAAGTGGATATTCAAGAACAAGAAAGATGCACTTGGTATCGTCATTCGGAACAAGGCAAGGTTGGTGGCACAAGGTTTTTCCCAAGTCGAAGGTATTGACTATGGTGAAACTTTTGCCCCCGTGGCTCGCCTTGAGTCCATTCGTATTGCACTTGCTTATGCTTCTCATCATAACTTCAAGATATATCAAATGGATATGAAAAGTGCTTTTCTTAATGGTCCCATTAATGAGTTGGTATATGTCAAGCAACCCCCCGGGTTCAACGATCCCAATCTCCCTAATCATGTCTATAAACTCAACAAGGCGCTCTATGGCCTGAAGCAAGCACCACGCACATGGTACAAGAACCTTACTGAGTTCTTAGTTGATTATGCGTTTGAAATTGGGCAAATCGATCCCACTCTTTTTACTAAGAGGGTTGGTGGGAAATTGTTCATATGTCAACTATATGTTGATAATATTATCTTTGGTTCGGTTAACCAATCTTTTAATGAAGAATTTGCTATGCTAATGACCGACAAGTTTGAGATGTCTATGCTGGGAGAGTTGGAGTTCTTCCTCGGCTTTGAAGTGAAGCAATTGTCAAGAGGAACCTTCATCAACCAAGCAAAATACATTCTAGACATGCTCAAGAGGGTCAAGTATGATTGTAAGGCCCGATGCGGTACTGTTCCAGATCTAGATGTTTCCATCCAGATCCTGGGACGAAGCACATATCGGTCCCACCGCGACATATGACAATCCCATATGCCCCGGATTTCCAACATGATATCACAACATTACAGATACAAGGATACAACATCTCATACAATCGGCATACAATTGCCTTAATACAATACATCAGCGGAAGATACATGTCTGAGTACAGACTACAATCAAATGCCTAATGGCAAAGGTAAAACGCACCATTCTCGTAACCACACGGGTCCAGGATCTCCGCCGGGATCCATCTAACTAGTCGTCGTCGAGTCTCCACGAAGGCGTCCCGAAGAAGGGCCGTCGAGCTCCTGTGAAGTCCAAGATCGTTTGCATAACGTGCGTAAAAGAGAGAAGAAAGGGGTGAGGTATATCAACAAGTCTTGTAACTAACTTCTCATGGTAAGATGGGGGTAGTGGTGAGGTTTCAGCCGCACTAGCAATATATGAGTGGCTAACGATCTATTTATAGTAAGATGAGAACCAAGCATTTGATGAGGAATCGCCTCCAACAAGTCTGCTATCAGCTACTTACGAAATCATAACACCTATCCTATCCTTGTCCTCCTCTTTCATTCCCCGATGAAGAAGAAGCAGTCAAGGCACACACACACGTTGATCAAGATATTAAGATTATGTCAGTTGTTGTTGTCTCTGAACAAGGAGTAGGTCTCAACTCGTCCATAACCGTGGACACGACTTCTCAAAAAGATTTAACCCTACCGGGGTGTACCAACTGCTCTTTACAAGGCTCCGCACACACGCCCATCTCTCTCTCAGTTTCTACCCATCACAGGCAACCATTTTATGATTTAGTTCCGAGAGATCCGAAACGACAGGTCCCTCTAGCTAACAACGAACAAATCCGAGTGGCCCCCAGGGAGTGGACACCCAATCCAAAAGCCGGTCGCACTCTCGGATCAGCCTCTTCCATCTCAACAGGGTTTGGGTTACCGGGACACCTCACATGGGGCCGGGCCCTCGCCGGACAAGGGTGGAACAACAAGGAAACCATGTCCCCGCTGGCCCAGGTTGTTTTAAATGATATATGCTAGGAGAGACCCGACAAACATATATGTATGGTTTGCAAATGGTAAATCAGCTTGGGCCACCACTAGAAATGTTTGAATCTAGGTAGGTAAGAAAAGGGGACCCCATAAAATCCCACACGCGGTTAGGCACGCTCAGTCTTAGAACCAATAACCGGAACTCGGATCCTAGATGACTCGAATAGAACAAAGCGCCAAGGTGGGATAGCCTGACCTTCCATCCTTCGTCGAATATAGTCAACATTATAATAATCATATCATCCACAACAATATAATAATGTGATAGCCAAATCCAAGGAGTAACATGATAACATGTATAGCATTGTAAGCATGCATGCTAAGAAGTGGTTAAGCAAGCAAGGTACATGTCCAAACAAAGGTTTGTTGTGATGTGGAGGACATGGTTGTTTGAGTTGTTTTGAGAGGCATAAATATGAAGTGGTAGGATCAAGCAATCGTTCTATCCTATACCTAGGCAAAGTGAGCTGAAAGTTATAAGCATGATATATGCTCCCCCTTACTTGATGAGAAGGCGAAGTCGAAGGTGTAGTCGATCGCAAGCTCGCAACGTCTCCGAGAGTAACCACGGGAGAACACTAGAGGTAAACACTGGAAAGACAATCAACGGAGATGAATCTATTACTACGAAGCAATCATGAGCAATCAACAACAATAAGGCAACACGAGGCAACGCACTACGACATCACATCTACCATCGAGAGCGGTTACTAACAGGTTAAGTGGGGTATTCGTCACACACGGCGATACCGCACGTTTATTACAGTTCAAGTTGTTTAGCTACACGGTATGAGCAAAGGTTGTTAACATGGCATCTCACCCAAGCATGGAATGACATACAAACATGGCAAGAGGTGAAGCACAAAGTAAACTATCTATGCTAGTCAATTTAAGTGGGGAAAACTCCTAAACATGCTTATCACTATTTATACCACGAAAATTATAATGTTTGATACTGTTTTTCCCTAAACAATATTTTATTATTTTTATTAGCAAGCAAGAGCAGCACAATCAAGATCTTCACGCAATTCTATTCAAGTTACATATAAAGAACATTTTTATTGGAGCAACGGTTAAAAAGTTATGGAAATTACAGTTTACAGTGGCATGGCATGTAATTAGCAGTGAAACAACATGTAGACAAATTCAAACATGGAAAAAGGCAACACTTCATTAATCTACACAGAAAACTAAGCAAGTTTCATGCATTACACGTCGCGATCCGAGCTACGGTTAAAAATATACGGGCATCGCAAAACAACAACAATAATCTGTCAAATATATATGCCCAGAGAAAAAATAGGCCCCAACACGCCGAACTACTCTAGACAGGCTCAACAGGGGCCGCTAGATAATTATCTATCGCACGGGGCGAGGCCTAGTACTGGGCCGAGCCCAACAGTGGAAAAAAGAAAATAAAAAGGTGGAGCTGCCTCACCTTGCTGGCCGAGCCCAAGAGGCGGGGTGGGCGGAGCTTAGCGCGGTTTCGCCCACGAGCGAGGCAGAGGTGTGGGCAAGGAGGCGTGGGACTTGGGCCGCAGGGGCGCTCTTGGGCCGCTAGCATCTCCGGTTGCAGGTCATCGCCTGGCCAGCGGTTGCGCTCGAGCGGCTCAGGGATTGCGTCCTCCTGAAGAGCGGAGGAGCCGCCGGCTGCAGGGCTCTGGCGAGCGGCTACTCTGGTGAGGAGGGGACGGGGAAGGGCGCGGCGGCGCGGGGCTGACGTGGTGGCGATCGGATCTGCACATCGGTGTCACCTTGCGGCGAGGAGGTGATACGTCCAAAACGTATCTATAATTTGTTCTTGCTCCATGCTTCTTTTGTGTGATATTGCTATGATATTGATGCACTTCCATACACTTTTGATCATATTTGGACTAACCTATTAACTTAGTGCAACCCAGTGCCAGTTCCTGTTTTCTGCTGTTTTTGTATTTCTGGTTTACCATTACTTAAAGTGCCAGAAAAATTCCGGGAAAAATATAGGAAAAATCAGCGTACAGGAAGCTTCGGGAAGAGCCCAAGTGGGGCCAGAGGGGAGCCAGGGGTGGCCCAGGCGGCCACCTGGCGCGGCCACCCCTAGGCCGCGCCAGGGGGGCGCCTGGGGCCCCTGGTCCACCTCTGGCTGCCCCCCTTCGCCTATATATCCCTCTCGTCCCGAAACCCTCGAGGACATCACCTTTTTTCGCGATCTCTCCTCTGTTCCACCGCCGTCGCGCTTCCAAAATCGGGAGCACCAGGAGCCCTCTTCCCGGCACCCTGCTAGAGGGAGGAACCACCTCCGAGAGCTTCTCCACCACCATGGATGCTTCCCGGATGAACCGTGAGTAGTCCACCTTAGACCATGGGTCCATGATCAGTAGCTATGTGATGTTCTCCTCCCCTCTTTGTTCTTCATGGTTTAGACCTCGTGAGCTATCCTACATGATCAAGGCACATATGTAATCTTTCTGCTGTTGCTATGCTGAGTTTGCTGGGATCTGATGGATTATGAGAATATGTTCAGATTGTGTTTGAGCAATATATTTGATTCTCCTCTTTTATATTTATGTTTTTGAGTAATTCTTGCATGTTCTCCATTGCTGTTTATTGCTTTGTCCAAGTAGTGGGTAGTGACTCCAAGAGGGAGCGTTATGCATGATTGTGGGTTCATGCCCCATGATGACTAGCTTGAATGACAGAAACATGAGTCTAGGGGATGTGCTGTTGCCAAAAGGGAGAAAACAACGGTGCTTGTACTTGCGGGTGCAAGGATTGTTTACTTTATGCAAAGTTCTTTAATGAAGTTGTCTGTTGCTTTGAGTTTACACTTTGGGTGGGATTCGCAACTTAATACCAGCGATATGTTCTGGATAGATATCTCAAGGTGGATGATTAGTAGGTAGATGCAGATGGATTTCGGTCTACTTTTCTTGGCGTACCGCCCATGCTTTTGAGCCTCTTCCTTTCTTTATAACATAGTTAGCATTGGTTTGCGCACATAATCCTGTCAATTTCCCAGGTATAATTTCTTTACCTCGCACGGCTATTTTATCATTTTTTGGGAGAGAGACATCACTAGTGAACATCATGGGACCCCGGTCCATATTTCCAACACTGTTTACACCCACTATTTATTTTATGCTTTATTTCCTTTTCTGTTGCTATTGCTATCATTATTATCTCGTGCGTTTGATCCTTTGTAAACAACAAGGCTGGAGGGATTGAAAACCTCTCTGAACTCGTTGGGAGCAAAGTTATCTGTTGTGTGTGAAGGTCCATGTCAACTGCCTAATTGCTGGCGCCGTTGTCACCTTCATGTCGTTGTCGGAGTCCTACTGGAGACAAACCTTGGTATCTTCACCGAGGGTAATTTGCTGATGTCTACATCTCAACCTTCCACTTTGGGTAACCAACGAGGGGTGAGAAGCCATCAAAGCTAATTTCTGGCGCCGTTTCCGGGGACTCCACTCTTCAAGATAGGGGATTTTCACACTATCTTTTATCTTTGCTTTTTAGTCTTGTTAGCTTACCTTTCAGTTTTTGCTTTTGTGTCTTTTATGAAAAACGAAAAAAATACTTGCTACCTTTCTTCTTTGTCTTTCTCTGCCTACTGATGCTATCTTCACCATGGGTGTGGAACCACCCAAATATGGAAGGATGGACATGTTACACTTGGATCGTCTTCAATCAATTTGTGCTCACGCTTAAAACCCAACCGACTTGGTTGAGGGAAAATCATTGGATGAGCATGCTCATTATACGCGGCACCGACTATCTCAGAAAGGGAAACACTTATGGGACCAAATACAAACTTCTTATTGCTATGCTGAGTGTTTATGCCACATTTATGATTTTACTTGCTGCTCTGATATAGAGCATAAACAACTTCCTTTCCAATGTGAGTTTAATGAAAATGAGATACTATCTTCTTATGCCAAAGGTGTTTATGATTACTTTGATGTTGAAAATATTGAAGAGTTTGTTGCTTTTAAAGGTGCTTATGAGATTGCTTCTTTGATTGAAAAGTATTACGGCACTATTCATAAGTCTGAAAACTTTGTTGTTCTTTCTTATTGCTTTGAGAATTATTCTTGCAATTCCTATATTGAGGATTTTAAAAATAGAATGCTTGCTGCCCGAGAAGAGGCTAATGATTGCTATTATGAGGAGTCCTATGATTCCGAGGACTCACTTGATACATCCCTTTCTGATGATTTTGATACTTGCTTTATTGATGGCCATGATGCCACTATGGATGATGCTTACAAAGACGAAATTGCTATAGTTCCTTATGTTAAGCATGAAATTTTTTCTGTTGCACCCACACTTGATTTCCCTATTAACCTTTTGAAATCTCCAACTCCGGAGAATTTTGCTCTTATCAAGGCTCAATGTGATGGGTTGCATCTATCTTATCATTCTAAAAACCGTGTTGAAAACTATACACGTGTGCTTGTAGGTCATGAACAACATGATTTATGTGATAGTTATATTCTTGATGTTGTTCTTGATACTACTGAAAATTATTTTGAGAGAGGGAAGTTTGGTTGTCGAAACTTCCATATTACTAAAACTCCTCTCTTTGTGTTGAAAGTTTTGAAGATGTTCTTGTTCCACCTTCCTATGCTGGTTTGTTTTTGCTTCTTTGATTTATTTTCTTATAAGATGCCTGTGCATAGGAAGTGGGTTAGGCTTAAATGTGTTTAAAATTTGCTTCTTGATGCTTTATTTTGCTTCAAATTCTTATTCTTATAACAACACCTTTTATAATCTTTATGCCCAGCTTAAAGGCGTAAAAGAAAGCGCTTTCGGGAGGCAGCCCGCAACGAATTTAGGCTTTCCTTTTTTGTTTTTCTTATATTCTTAGTGGTCTTGATGATTTTTACTACTGTAGCAACATCATTGTATTTTTATTTTTCAAGCTTTGTGCCAAATATAGCCTCATATGACAAGGGAAGTGAAAGTTGTGACATGCTGTCTAGAAAACAGATTCTGTCCTCGTGACGGGAAATATCATAGAAAAATACCAGTTCATCTTTTTGAGCTGAAATTTTTACACAACGTGATCTATAAAATCACGGAACTTTCGTATGTTCTAAGTTTTTTGATTTGAGTTGCAGAAGTGCCCCTAAAAATATATTTACTACCTGCTGGTCAGTTTTTCACAGATTCTGTCCTGTTTTTTCCTTTTCTTTGTTTTGCAAACCTTAAGCTTGATTTTTCTTTGAAAAAACTTTTTGGCGATCTGGATAAACAGTAGCTATTAAAGAATATCCTTATTTCCAGTAGAGGAAAAATTATTTTATTATAGGTAGTAACCTCGCTAATCATATTATGATGAGTTATGTATGAAGGGAGTTTTCAAGTGTGCGAGGGAAGATGATAAAAGAAGATTCAAGAGTGTCAAAATGCTCAAGCTTGGGGATGCCCCCGTGCATCCCCCGTGCATCTAAGCTTGGGGATTCCCCCATGCATCCCCTTCTCCATAAAAAATTATTAGTTCGTCTTTCGTTCCACTATATTTTTATCACTTCATGCGTTATGTGCTATGCTTGGAGAGTCTTGCTCTTTATTTCCTTTTTAGATTTCTTTAGCTTTGCTTTCTGTTCATAACAAGTTAGAACCCAGCTTTCTTTGTGTGGGAGAGAAACACGCTCCACTTCGCCCTAGAACACAACATATGATTTTCATTTTTATCTTTGCTGTGTGTGTTCTTTATCTTTTTTCATAGCTGCTGTCATGTTTAGCTCTTAGTTTTCATGCTTACATTTTTAAGAGCCTTTGTTTAGTTTGTTGCTGGAACTCTCTTGAGTTTTCATGTTTATCTTGTTTAGAGAGTTTGCCTGTTTCACTGAGTTGTGTGTCTTGACTTGAAGTAGGTAATTGAGGTTGCTATTCAATTGTAGTAGTAACTTGCAATAGTTTTGAGGTATTGCCATGAGTAATGTTTGAACTTTTGGTGTCAAGAGATTTAGCCTATTAGTGATAGATGTCGTATTTTGGGAAATCCGTGTTTATTTTTGAAAAACTTACAAAATTAGTTGAGAACTTTAGCTACTAGATGGATCACTAATATTTGGAGGGATCGAATATTAGAGTACACTCACGTACCATGAGTCGAGGATGCGCAAGGATAACCAAACCCCCATACACTCCTCCTCGGGTTACTTGTCTCTTTGTGAACCTCATAATTAGATTGAGAGTTACCGATAATAAGTGCATGAGTTCTTCGGACTAATGTGAGTATTCGAAAGTTGACACTTCCACGTCCCATATTTTTCTAGCCTCTCCTGTGCCGTGCATTGCCTCCTTCTCACTCCGAGAGTTGGCGTCCACCTTCGCCAGTACATCCAAACCCTTGGCATGATACGCTCTATCATTATAAACCTCATTATATCCTTCCTCAAAACATCCACCATACCTACCTATCAAGGCATTTCCATAGCCTTTCCGAGATACATTGCCATGCAACATCCACCTTCTCATGACTTGATCTTCATGTCATACATGCTTTTACTTGATCGATGAGCCGCATGCTAGTTGCGCCTTGCCCTAATCATTGCTACATGACGCGTTAGTATAATTTCATATCCTGCTACACTGGCATATGCATACATTTGCATACTTCATGATAGTTTCATTTTCTTTATGTTGAGTACTTTTGTAAAGTGTGAAAGATCTTCTATACTTCTTGTAATCTATAGAGTGTTGCCCCTAAAGTGAGGAAAAGATCCCAAAGAGGACAAAATCAAAAGATCCCAAAGAGGACAAATGAGAGTTAAATAGAAAGAGCCATTGAGGCCACCAAAAAAATACAAAAAAATAGAAAAAAGAGAAAAAGAAATAAAAAGAGAGAATGGGGCACACTACTATTCCTTTTGAGAGATCCACACTCGTACTCCATCTTATATCTTGTACTCCATAGAGATTATCATTCATGCATATAGCTATGCGGGGACCTTCACACTATAGAACTTGGCTTGTATATTCCAATGATGAGCCTTCTCAAATGAGCTCTAGGTCTTCTTGAGCGAGCAAGTTGGATGCACCCCATTAGTTCAATTGGAGAGCTTACCTTAGCTCATATGTGCATCCGTTGCATGGCAATACCTACTCCTCACATCATATCTATCATTTGGCTTTCTCTCGCCTATGATTGTCCTCATTGATGTGGGCCTTTCACCCCTTTTCTGTCGTCCTCCTCCATCATTTTTCTCTCTTTGCCATCCTAAGTGTCAACTTTCATGCTTACGCTCATTCATTGCATGAGTGCTCAAAATATCGAAAAGGAGTGGATCATTTTGACTTGTATCTGGCAAGTGGTCTGGGGATGAGTCAAGATAAGATTTCCAAAGAAGACCAAGTGTGAAACTTTAGTACTCCCTCCGATTCATATTAATTGACGCACACTTAGTACAACTCTAGTACAAAGTTATACTAAATGTGCGTCAATTAATATGGATCGGAGGGAGTAGATTAATTTCTCAATAGTAAAAACTATGTTTTACTCTCTCGTATATCCCTATCCCCTTTCTTGCACGCAAACACCATTTGGAGACATTCGAGTCACGGACAGCGAGATCTCTTGCACCTTTATGTTCTTATGTTGCTTGTTTCAATGCTAATATAGACTCTTGCCTGTTATGACTTGAATTGAATTGCATGCCTTGATTGCTTTACTTAAAATTTCTTATATGGTTGGTAGCATGTCACCACATAAATTATGCTTGTTATCATTTACCTACTTGAGGACGAGCATGAATTAATCTTGGGGATGTTGATACGTTCAAAACGTATCTATAATTTCTGCTTGCTCCATGCTTCTTTTGTGTGATATTCCTATGATATTGATGCACTTCCATACACTTTTGATCATATTTGGACTAACCTATTAACTCAGTGCAACCCAGTGCCAGTTCATGTTTTTTGTTGTTTTTGTATTTCAGGTTTACCATTACTTAAAGTGCCAGAAAAATTCCGGGAAAAATATAGGAAAAATCAGCGTACAAGAAGCTTCGGGAAGAGCCCAAGTGGGGCCAGAGGGGAGCCAGGGGTGGCCCAGGCGGCCACCAGGCGCGGCCACCCCCTAGGCCGTGCCAGGGGGGGGCGCCTGGGGCCCCTGGTCCACCTCTGGATGCCCCCCTTCGCCTATATATCCCTCTCGTCCCGAAACACTCAAGGACAGAACCCTTTTTCGATATCTCTCCTCTGTTCCGCCGCCGCCGCGCTTCCAAGATCAGGAGCACCAGGAGCCCTCTTCCCGGCACCCTGCTGGAGGGAGGAACCACCTCCGGGAGCTTCTCCACCACCATGGATGCTTCTCGGATGAACCGTGAGTAGTCCACCTTCGACCATGGGTCCATGATCAGTAGCTATGTGATGTTCTCCTCCCCTCTTTGTTCTTCATGGTTTAGACCTCGTGAGCTTCCCTACATGATCGAGGCACATATGTAATCTTTCTACTGTTGCTATGCTGAGTTTGCTAGGATCTGATGGATTATGAGACTATGTTCAGATTGTGTTTGAGTAATATATTTGATTCTCCTATTTTATATTTATGTTCTTGAGTAATTCTTGCATGTTCTCCGTTGCTGTTTATTTCTTTGGCCAAGTACTAGGTAGTGACTCCAAGAGGGAGCGTTATGCATGATTGTGGGTTCATGCCCCCTGATGACTAGCTTGAGTGACAGAAACATGAGTCTAGGGGATTTGCTGTTGCCACAAGGGATAAAACAACGGTGCTTGTACTTGCGGGTGCAAGGATTGTTTACTTTACGCAAAGTTCTTTAATGCAATTGTCTGTTGCTTTGAGTTTACACTTTGGGTGGGATTCACAACTTAATACCAGCGAGATATTCTGGATAGATATCTCAAGGTGGATGATTAGTAGGTAGATGCAGATGGATTTCGGTCTACTTTTCTTGGCATACCACCCATGCTTTTGAGCCTCTTCCTTTCTTTATAGCATAGTTAGCATTGGTTTGCGCACATAATCCTGTCAATTGCCCATCTGTAATTTGTTTACCTCGCACGGCTATTTTATCGTCTTTTGGGAGAGAGGCATCACTAGTGAACATCATGGGACCCCGGTCCATATTTCCAACACTGTTTACACCCACTATTTATTTTCTGCTTTATTTCCTTTTCTGTTGCTATTGCTATCATTATTATCCCGTGCGTTTGATCCTTTGTAAACAACAAGGCCGGAGGGATTGACAACCTCTCTGAACTCGTTGGGAGCAAAGTTATCTGTTGTGTGTGCAAGTCCAAGTCAACCGCCTAATTGCTGGCGCCGTTGTCACCTTCCTGTCGTTGTCGGAGTCCTGCTGGAGACAAACCTTGGTATATTCACCGAGGGAAGTTTGCTGCTATCTACATCTCAACCTTCCACTTTGGGTACCCAACGAGGGGCGAGAAGCCATTACGAGGTCACAGATCCAAGGTGAGGTGATCTCCGAGGCCGTCCATGGCGGCGGAGGCGGCCCCGGCTGCGATCTGCGAGAAGAGGAGATACAAAGGGATGAGAGGAGGAGAGGAAGACGCAGAGTAGCGAGGAGGCGACCTATGGGGCGGCTAGGCTACTCGTCGTGGTCGCCGGCGGCGGCTGCCGGTGTGAGACGGCCGGAGGCGGCGCCTCGGCTCGGCGAGGATCTCCACGGGGTGGTGGCGGATCCGGGCCCAAACGGGCCCGCGGCGGCGCGGAAGGGCCCTTCGGGCCCCGATTTGGTCTGGGAGGCTATGGGGAGCAACGTGGAAGGCTGTGAACCACCTATCTAGAGATCCGACGGCTGGATTAAGGGAAACTCTAATTTGTCTTAGGGTTTTCTGCTAAAAATGGCAGGGGAGAGCTGCTATTTATAGACAGGGGGTACGTGTGATGGCAAACGATGAAAATACCCCTGAGTTAAACCCCGCTTCCTACGCTACACGTTTATGATCGCTTAGGATCTGTCCGACCTCCGATTCGGACGAAACCTCGAACCACACGCTCCACACAGCGAGCCGATCACTTCTACCTCACTCTGATACCGTTCCGAGAACATTTTCGGGCGCCCAATAAAAGAATCTGTTTATTAAAAAAACGGGGGTTTTTGTTCCGATGGCGATGGCCGGTCCAATGCCGAAAGTTGCGACGGTGCTCGGGTGAAACCCGATGTCGCAAAGGTCGTGTGCCGTGGTGGAAATGGGTCGGTCAAGCATCCGATACGAGAAATAGGGGGGAATATAATCACCAATTAGTAAATCGGCGAAGCAAATACTACAAACAATTCTAGCAATCTACAAAACAATGCAACAAACAATTTTTTTAATTTGGGTGAAAATACCGGGTTGTTACAATACAACACCACCAACAAGGGATCTCGTACCGACATCCTGGAAGATCCGGGGGAGAGGGGGGAGGGAAAAGAGAGTCGACTATCTTCAACATCACCAACAAGGGATTCTTCTCCATATCGACGACGAACCTCCATCGAGAAACCTTCTGCAGGGAGATGGAGACATCGAAGAACGAAACCATCGGGAGATCAAAAGGAAGAACAATAATTCAAAGCGACGATCAAGGGAAGCATTCTCACTCAAAGCGTGAGGACACTAGGAAAGAGGACTAAAGTCAACAGACGACCAAGATGTTATCCGGAGTCAGAGAAGCTAAAGGTACTACATGAAATCCCAAACCTGCGATCAGAATCGAGACAATACGCTGCAAGCAAGGCATTATAACTATTCCGAACTCCACTTACTCGAGATCCTAGAGTTTGAAGGGGATAAGGCAAGAATAAAACACTTACGACACTTGTCCTGACTAGAGCAAGGATAAGGAGTAAAAAGAATCCTACTCTCCGATAACTAACTTAGTAACAACAAAATAGTTTTTTTTCTAGACTCAACTTCGACCAGAGAAGGGATCCTACGGTCGGTAAAGCTCTAATACCAAGTTGTAAGGCCCGATATGTGGTACTGTTCTAGATCTATATGTTTCCATCCAGATCCCGCGACGAAGCACATATCGGTCCCTCCATGACATATGACAATGCCATATGCCCTGGATTTCCAACATGATATCACAACATTACAGCTACAAGGATACAACATCTCATACTATCGGCATACAATTGCCTTAGTACAATACATCGGCGGAAGATACATGTCTGAGTACAGACTATAGTCAAATGCCTAATGGCAAAGGTAAAACACACCATTCCCGTAACCACACGGGTCCAGGCTCTCCGCCGGGATCCACTTAACTAGTCGTCGTAGAGTCTCCACGAAGGCGTCCAGAAGAAGGGTCGTCGAGCTCCTCAGAAGTCCAAGATCGTTTGCATAACGTGCGTACAAGAGAGAAGAAAGGGTTGAGCTATATCAACAAGTTTTGTAACTAACTTCTCACGGTAAGATGGGGGTAGTGGTGAGGTTGCAGCCGCACTAGCAATATATGAGTGGCTAACGATCTATTTATAGTAAGATGAGAACCAAGCATTCGATGAGAATCTCCTCCAACAAGTCTGCTATCAGCTACTTACGCAATCATAACATCTATCCTATCCTTGTCCTCCTCTTTCATTCCCCGATGAAGAAGAAGCAGTCAAGGCACACACACACGTTGATCAAGTTATTAAGATTATGTCAGTTGTTGTTGTCTATGAACAAGGAGTAGGTCTCAAGTCGTCCATAACCGTGGACACGACTTCTCGAAAAGATTAAACCCTGAAGGGGTGTACCAACTACCCATTACAAGGCTCCGCACGCACGCCCATTACAAGGCTTCTTCCGTCTCAATAGGGTTTGGGTTACCGGGGCACCTCACATGGGGCCGGGCCCTCGCCGGACAAGGGTGGACCAACAAGGAAACCATGTCCCCGCTGGCCCAAGTTGGTTTAAAGGATATCTGCTAGGAACGACCCGACAGACATATATGCATGGTTTGCAAATGGTAAATCAGCTTGGGCCACCACTAGAAATGTTTGAAGCTAGGTATGTAAGAAAAGGGGACCCCATAAAATCCCACACGCTGCTAGGCACGCTCAGTCTTAGAACCAATACCCGGAACTCGGATCCTAGGTGACTCGAATTGAACAAAGCGCCAACTCGGGATAGCCTGACCTTCCATCCTTCGTCGAATATAGTCAGCACTATAATAATCATATCATCCAAAACAACATAATAATGTGATATCCCAATCTAAGGTGTAACAGGATAAAAGTTGATAGCATCCTAAGCATGCTATTTAAGAAGTGGTTAAGCAAGAAAGGTACATGGCCAAACAAAGGTTTGTTGGGATGTGGAGGACATGGCTATTTGGGTTTATTTGAGAGGCATAAATATGAAGTGGTAGGATCAAGAAATTGTTCTATCCTATACCTAGGCAAAGTGAGCTGAAAGTTATAAGCATGATATATGCTCCCCCTTACCTGATGAGAAGACGAAGTCGAAGGTGTAGTCGATCGCAAGCTCGCAACGTCTCCGAGAGTAACCGCGGTAGCACACTAGAAAGGCAATCAACGTAGATGCATGTATTAGTACGAAGCAATCACGAGCAATCAACAACAAGAAGGCAAGGCAACACGAGGCAACACACTACGACATCGCATCTACCATCGAGAGCGGTTACTAACAGTTTAAGTGGGGTATTCGTCACACACGACGATACCGCATGTTTATTACAGTGCAAGTTGTTTCGCTACATGATATGATCAAAGGTTGTAAACATGGCATGTCACCCAAGCATGGCATGACACAGAAACATGACAATAGGTGAAGCACAAAGTAAACTATCTATCCGAGTGAATTTAAGTGGGGAAAACTCATAAACATGGTTATCACTATTTACCCCACAAAAATTATAATGTTTGGTACTGTTTTGCCTAAACAATATTTTGTTATTTTTATTAGAAAGCAAGAGCAGCACAATCGAGATCTACACGCAATTCTAGTCAAGTTACATATAAAGAACATTTTATTGGAGCAATGGTTATAAAGTTATGGCAATTACAGTTTACAGTGGCATGGCATGTAATTAGAAGTGAAACAACATGTAGACAAGTGAAAACATGGAAAGTGCAACATATTATTAATCTACACAAAAAACTAAGCAAGTTTCATGTATTACACGTCGTGATCCGAGCTACGGTTAAAAAGATACGGGCATTGCAAAACAACAACAATAATCTGCTAAATATATATGCCCAGAGAAAAAAAAATAAGCCTCAACGGGCCGAAACTACTCTAGACAGGCTCAACAGGGGGGCGCTAGATAATTATCTATCGTTCGGGGCGAGGCCTAGTACTGGGCCGAGCCCAACAGTGGAAAAATAGAAAAAGGTGGAGTTGCCTCACCTTGCTGGGCCGAGCCCAAGAGGCGGGGTGGGCGGAGCTTAGCGCGGTTTCGCCCACGAGCGGGGCAGAGGCACGGGCCAAAAGGCGTGGGACTTGGGCCGCGAGGGCGCTCTTGGGCCGCTACATTTGCCGACTGCTGGGCCTCGCCTGGCCAGCGCTTGCGCTCGAGTGTCTCAGGGATAGCGTCCTCCTAACGAGCGGATGAGCCGTCGGCTGCAGGGCTCCGGCGACCACTACTCCGGTGAGGTGGGTACGGGGAAGGGCGCGGCAGCGCGGGGATGACGTGGTGGCAACCGGATCTGCACACCGGCATCACCTTGCGGCGAGGAGGGCATGGATCCAAGGCGAGGTGAGCTCCGAGGCTGTCCATGGCGGCGACGGCTCCAGCTGCGATCTGCGAGGCGAGGAGAGACAAAGGGATAAGAGGAGGAGAGTAAGACGCAGAGGGGCGAGGAGGCGACCTGTGGGGCGGCTCGGCTGCTAGCCGTGGTCGCCGGCGGCAGCTCGGCTCGGTGAAGATCTCCACGGGGCGGCGGCGGATCCGGGCCCAAACGGGCCCGCGACGGCGGGGAAGGGCCCTTCGGAGCCCGATTCGGTCTGTGAGGCTATGGGGAGCGACGTGGAAGGCTGTGAACCACCGATCCAGAGATCCGATGGCTGGATTAGGGGAAACCCTCATTTTTCTTAGGGTTTTCTGCTAAAAATGGCAAGGGAGAGCTACAATTTATAGACAGGGGGTAGGTGTGATGGTAGATGACGAAAATACCCCTGAGTTGAACGCCGCTTCCTACGCTACACGTGTATGACCGCACAGGCTCCGTCCGACCTCCGATTCGGATGAAACCTCGAACCACGTGATCCACTCCGATCACTTCTTCCTCACTCCGATACTGTTCCGAGAACATATTTCCGGCGCCCAATAAAATAATCCGTTTATTAAATTAACGGGGTATTTCGTTCCGATGGCGATGGCTGGTCCTGTGCCCGAAGTTGTGACGGTGCTCGGGTGAAACCGGGTGTCGCAAAGGTCGTGTGCCGTGGTGGCAATGGGTTGGTCACGCATCCGATACGAGAAATAGGGGGGCATATAATCACTAATTAATAAATCAGCGAAAAAAATATCGCAAACAATTCTAGCAATCAACAAAACTATGCAACAAACAATTTTTTTAATTAGGGTGAAAATCTCGGGTTGTTACAATGATAGTCTTAAAGGAGCCAAGACCCCCATGCCACTCAAGTGTCAACTTGACCTCGACCCGAACGGCAAAGAGGTATAACAAAGGGAGTATCGTTCTATGATTGGTTCTTCTTTGTGTCTTTGTGCATCTAGGCCAGATATCATGTTGAGTGTGGGCATGTGTGCAAGATTTCAATCCGCACCAAAAGAGTGTCAAGTAGTGGCTGTCAAAAGAATCTTTCGATATTTGGTCCATACCCAAACTTTGGGTTGTGGTATCCTAAAGGCTCAAGCTTCAACCTCATTGGGTACACGGATTCGGATTGGGCTGGAGACAAGGTGGAGAGGAAGTCCACTTCCGGAGGATGCCAATTCCTTGATAGGTCTTTGGTGAGTTGGTCATCTAAGAAGAAAAATCGTGTGTCCCTCTCTACAACCGAAGCCGAGTATATTGCCGCCGCAAGTTGTGCAAAATTATTATGGATGACACAAACTTTAAAGGATCACGGTGTCACTTGTGACAAAGTACCTCTTTTATGTGACAATGAAACTGCTATCAAGATTGCTTACAACCCCGTTCAACATAGCAAGACGAAGCATATATAGATTCGTCATCATTTTGTTCGAGATCATGTTAAGCGGGGTGATATTGATCTATCATATATGGGAACCAGAGATCAACTTGTGGATATTTTCACGAAGCCTTTGGATGAAGCAAGATTCCGAGAGTTAAGTCATGAGCTAAATATCATTGATTCGAGTAATGCGATTTGAAGACTTGCCCGCACACCCTATCTCAAAATGGAATCTAGCTTGGATGTAGGCATAGACATAGGGGGAGTGTTGCTTAATTCATAGAAAACCACTCCACCTATTATGCGGAAAGAGATAAAACCACTCCACCTTTGTGGTGTCATACCAAATAAGCTCAAACATGGTGGCTCCGGCCACCGCCCCTCAATTTGGGAGGGTTGGTTCGATTTTCTGTTTGGTTTTCCGCTTGGTTTCCATTTTGATCACTCCGAGATTGCTCGTGCGTTTATTTATGTTTTGATCTCAGATTGTTCCCATCCAGTTGCTGGTTATAAAGTCTCCGACCCAAGCCCTTACCCCTATGACGTTTGAGGCAATTGCCCACTCTTTCTTGTTACTTGGCTGGGCTATTCTGCAGCCAGCGGTACTACCGCTCGTGGTCACAGTACTACCGCTCTCGCGGTACGACCGTGCCCGGTGCGGTACTACTGCTGTATCAGGGAGTTGTATAACCGAAAGGGTACGGGGAGTTCCTCCCCATACCCCCATTCGGTTTCTTCTTCCTCACCTCTGAAGCAGCGGCACCCACCCCCGGTGTGCCGCTTCCGTGCTGTGATGCCCCCAAAATCAATCCGTGTACAATAATCATACACGCAGGGTACACGGCTGAGATTAGGGTGACACGGTGAGAATATCACGGCACAACACTAAACACAAAAGGATAAACCAATATGTTACAATAAATGGGGGTCACGTGGACCCGAATACATAAGTTATACAAGCCATAATATCTGAGTACAGACATAGTTAGTCAAGTTTTGCCTTAAGAAGGCTAGCACAAATAACATCAGAGATACAGATCGAAAAAGCAAGGCCTCCTGCCTGGGAGCCTCCGAAACTACTCCTGGTCCTGGTCTGCGGGGGTCTCGACGTAGTAGTATCCGCCTCCGGGGTACTCCTGCTCCTGGGCTCCAACGTCGACTGCAGCGGCCGATCAGGCAAAACATAAAGGTGAGTATCTACCATACCCACGAGTCTTATGTCCGCTACTAAGCATTATGTATTGTATCAAATGGAAAGGGAAGGCTGTATATAGTGGAATGCAAGATAGAAATCAGAATAAGGATAAGAAGCTAGGCCTATCGAAGACTAGCATCTTCTGACGTGTCTTGCAGCATGAGAAGAGAAACAACCAACAGTTCAATAACATGAATGTAATAACAATGAAGCAGAAGTTGCTGCAGTATTGTATAATAGTAGTTGTAATAATTAATAATAATAATGCCTCCGAGTTCCCTTTGTCGACTCCTTGCGAGGAAGAAGACCCGGAACCATACAGTTTAATAGTAGTAATTTCTAGTGGTAAGATCCAGCTTCAGCATAAAGCGTCCTGTTACCGTGGACACGGCTATTCGAATAGATTAATCTTCCCTGCATGGGTGCACTGGAGTGACTCTACGACGCTCGGATCTCCAGGGTGGCGTACACCTTGTTAGGGAACACCCCACCGAAGCTATCCAACACAAATTAGCCCATCCTTCGGCAATCAACAGAGAGGTCATCCGCCGGACTATATCCTATGTACGCCGGGCTTTGGACCCTAACCCGAACGTACTCCTGCACGGTGCGTGACTGGCTGGTGAAACAAAATCAAAGCAACTACATATACACCGCTCAAGCAAGAGAAGACAACACCACTTCCCGACAATCAGCCCGCGATACTGCTGACGTCTGAAGACCCTCGAATGAGACTACGATGCAGGGGAGCCCACACTCCTTGTCCCACGTGTAGGTAGTGCGTACAAGCCAAAAGGCTACTCAAGACATCCGCCGAACCATTTAGCATTTTAATTAACCTGCGTGACAACCGTTATCGTTGCCTCGACTTAACTGACCCACGGTCAACGACAGCAGTCAGGACCACCAGTAGATCGGTGCCTGCCCTGTCGTCCCACCAAGTCTCTGCGGTTACCAACAAGGTGAACCGTCTCCTTACCTTGTCTCGCGTGTGCTCTTGGTAGAGCGCGACTTTCGTGGGTTGGTAACTCTCGCGAGATACGAGCAGGGGCCAAGCACGCCAGTAACGTCGGTCGTACCCTCCCTGTCGTTCCCGACGCAATACCTCTCGCGGGCACCGTTGGGTTGCTCGACTTCCTACCTTAAGGACAACCGGGGCTCAGGTACCTAGAGCGGCTATACAGATCCAGCAACGAGTGGAGGTACGAGGATTACTCCTCGATAGCTCACACTTGATGGTGGCTCGGCCGAGCCAAGCTAGGGGACCTCTGGCGGTGTCTTCATTGTACCGTACCTGTTATAGTTGTTATATCGTATCCCTGCTCACTCCAGAGCGATCACGGCCCGCTATCTAATCCTAGCTAACAATGCGCAGGGCTCACTGCTGAATAATGCATAATTATAATGGGCAGCATAGGATAAAGAAGGCACATCAAGGGGAGAAAAAACCAGGCTATGCAATTGAATAGGATTGTAATCATAGTAGCAGCAGTAAAAATGCCTAGTGCAAGAAATGTACGGAAAAGATAGGCGATATCTAGGGAAGAGAATGGCTCTGCTTGCCTGGTAGCTCGACGGTAGGGGTAGGGTCGTGCACGAAGTAATCGTACCCGGCAACAGTGTAGTCGGCGGTAGCAGCGGGGTCTACCGGAGAACAAAGGGGGGAAGAAACAGTAAATATAAAGCAATCATAGCAAACAGATGAATAACATGACGTATGCAATGTTAACGGTGCTCTAACGTAGTGCAATGCACGTTGCTCGGAGCAGGAATTCATCCGGGGATGAACTGCCAGCTCCGGGTGATTACCGGACAGGGTATCCGGAGGGGGAAGGTACCATGCCGGAGGTGTCGTGGACACCCGACAAACATAAGGGGGGTGTATCCGTGTTAGTTGAACCATTCTGAACAACATTCGTGTTCGGAATAAATTCATCCGGATACTTTGACAGTACTGGACAATTCATCGGACAAACGGCCCGGAGGGGGGGATGTCGATGTTCGTTGTGTTAGAGGGGTGTGGTGGGTATACGGATAGCGTATCCGTATTCGTTATATTTTTCTGATCAATTTTCATGTATAAATTATTTGAATCTGACTTACGGTTTAAAAGATATTCAAATTCAAAGTCTAAATCATTTTAAATCAATTTCTGGATTTTTTATTTAATAAATAAACATTTTCCACAGAGGTTTGACTGGTCAAACTGACATGGGGGTCGCACATGTCAGTGACCCAATTTTAATAAAACATTTTTATTAATAAAAACAGGGGGGTGGCCCACATGTCATTGACTGGGATTAAATCTAAATTCTTATTAAATAATAATCTGACAGTGGGGGCCACCAGTCAGTGACACATGTTTAATTAAACAGTTAATTAATTTAATTTAATAGGGGTAGGTCCCATGTTTCATTGGCGGTGGGGGGGGTTATTTTTAACTAACAGTTAATTAGGGGTTTAATCAGGGGGTGGGGGCCACTGGTCATAGACTCAGGGGGGGCTCAGATCAACAGGGGATTAATGCCATGGCTTTGCTCGCGCATGCCCTCCGGCGAATAGGAGGCACGGCGGCGAGGCTTCCGGCCAGCTCCGGCGATGGGAGCAAGTGTCGGGGGGGGGCTCTATGCGTAGCTGGCAGTACGCTCCATTGATTGGTGGTGCTGGGCTCGCCAGAGACGTGCCGGAGCACCAACGGCGGAGAGCGGGGCGGAAGTCAATGGCACGGGAGCGACGGCGACGAGGTTCCAATGCGAATCAACGTGTGCCATGCAGCGGGGAGGCATCTACGGCTCACCAGGAGCACACTAGTGCCACAGGCGCGCGCTAGAGGGTTCTAGGAGCGCGGCAATGGCTGCCACGGCGGAGGTTAGTGCACGGTAAAAAGGGGACCGTCGATTGGAGCTTAGAGTGCGGCGAGGAGCAGTAGGAGGTTGGGGAGATGCTTACATTGGAGCTCGGGAGCGCGCACACGGAGTCCGGGGCGCGGTGAGGACGACGTATTCGTCGCCGGAACGCGGCTACCGTGGCGGAGGAGATGGGTCGCAGGCGAACGCGCGAGGCCTCCCCGCTCGATTCAGTGCGCAGGGTGATGGGG
Organism: Bromus sterilis; assembly: GCA_950022295.1. Lineage (NCBI taxonomy): Eukaryota > Viridiplantae > Streptophyta > Magnoliopsida > Poales > Poaceae > Bromus > Bromus sterilis. The sequence goes on from OX465600.1 coordinate 218,818,893, forward strand.
AGGACGACACCGGAGCTCCCGGACGTGATGGCTCGGCCCGGGGAGGTGGGTGGCCGCGCCGATGACGACGACGCGCCCACGGCTGCCCGCGGTGAGCGAGGAAGGGAGGGTGGCGGCGGCACAAGGGAAAAATGTAAGGGGGGTAGGGTTGTGTCGAGGCAGGGGGCGCGAGGGGGCCTTATCTGCTCCAGGGAGCCAGGGGATGGGTGACACGGTGATGGGGGAGGCCATGGTGGGCGTGGATGCCTGCCATGGCCGCCCTCTCCTGTAGCGAGGTAGGGGAAGGGTGGGGTGGGCTAGTGGGCTGGGCCAGTAACTGTGCACTTAGTGCACCCCCAAGTAGGCCTTTATTTTTATTTACTTTCTACTTTCTGTTATTTTCTTTTTGGTATTTGATTCATCTGCTTTTGCAATTTTGTAAAATGTTAGACTTTCACCACAATTAGTGTTGTACCCCAAACCAATGTTATAAAAAGTTTTGGGTATTTATAAACTCATGTGATATTTTATTTAATCAACAAATGATTAAAATGGATTGATTAAGCTACTGTTTTAATTGTTTGATTTATTTTATAGCTTAATAAATTCCCATTGTTGTTCTAGCATGGCCCAATGATTATTTGGGATTTAACAAAAGTGGTTGCACCAATTTTGGACAAGGTTTTATTTTTCACTTTGTTTTTAATATTTTACCAAAGGCATTTTGAGCATTTGATTTTATTTCAATTCAAGGGCATTTGATTTGAGCTTGGACTTTAGTTGACCCATGATGATCAAGGTCCAAGGTTCACATTGCTTTCAACAATATCAAAGGGAAATTTGAATTTGAACTGAACCAAGTTGATCAAAGAAATTTTTTGAACAGTAATGATCAACAGTGATGGTGATTACTGTTCACTCACAGTGAGAGTGTCACAAATCTCCCCCACTACAAGAATTCTCGTCCCGAGAATTAAAAGGTAGTGTAAGGGGTAAAGATTCGGTTTCGCATTCTAACGAATCTTCTGGTTCTTGTCGCCCTTCTCGAAGGAGTTGATCCTTCTCATTGATGTCTTCATCTCTCTGCATCAGTGCATCTTGATGAGTGGTCATCCTTTCACCGGGGTGTTCATCGTACTTAAGAATAGGCTCGGAGGAAAACTTGAGGGGGGGTCCGACCGGTACAAGGTTAATCAACCAAGATTTTCCGAGGGAATGGGGTACAAAGTATCCCTCGAGTTTAAACTCACGGAAAAACATCAAGGGAAACAAAAGAAGGTATGAGAAGTTTCAAGTGGATAGACATGCATTTGATGTCGAAACGGATGATGAAAAAGGGTCCATAGCATCAGGCATAAGTACTAGGTCTGATATCGAACTGAATATCACAAGGTAGAGGACTAGTCAATTGCATACGAGGTCAAGCAAGAGGAATAACCTCGAGAACAGAAAGGTACAAGAGAGTCAGGTTTCGATCCTATGGAACTGTGGGTTATGGGCCCACAGTGAATAAGGGTGGTGGCAAACAATGCGATCAAGTTGAAAGGCAAGTCAGAGAACAACTTGTTAGCTATGTCGGCAACAACATCAGTGCCAAGGGCGAGGGACGCAGATAACCATGTTCCTGCTAGTTAAGACGAGGCGGACCAATAGGCAAAGTTATCGTCCATCGGTGGTCACCGAAAAGTCATCAACAATAATAACAGGGGGTATGATCAAAGGAGTACACCGAAGGTTTTACATAAGCAGGGATTATCACTGCTCAGATAATTTATATTAAAATAAAGGTCAAATAGACCAATGGAAAGGAAATTGTGATGATACCCAATTATCAGGCGTAAATCTTTCCCAAGGGAAAGCAGAGAAAGATATATATGACCAAGTTTGTATTGGGAGGGAGTCAACGGAGGTTGTCGATGATAGCACAAATCATCGCGGGCCAAGGATGGTATTCGTCATCACGAATTCAATAGACACATGGAGGAAGCAAAATGTTGATGATGACCATGACACTTTATGTCGAGAGATTTCAAGATAATGCAATCGAATAGCAACATCACCAAAAAAAAAGGGTGGTGGAACAAAAGGTAAGTGGTGTTCTCGGTTGACGACAACCCAGAACCATGAAATGGCTATGACAGAGATAAACATTATTTCATCACAATTCATAAGATGTAGTGCAAAGGCATGATATCCTCGAGATACCAGGGGTAATACTCGAAGGTAGAATGGAGGATCATAGGTGCAGCAGAACTTATATGAAGGGGACAATTATCTTTACGGGGAGCTTTCATGATAAGTTCTACATAGTATCCATGGGCATGAACACAAAGGTTCAGGGTCGACTCCCACTTCTTCAATGCATAACATTTCAATCACTTCTCTCTCACATGAAGGTTGTAGGATTGCAAGCTCATCTGACGGAAGGCCAGTAGAGTATAACCCACGTAAAATTTGGGTTCATCGGATTAGGGGAAGCATAGGGTTAACCCATCGGGGCATTTTGAAACCCATACAAGAAATATCATAAGCAAGGGATACAAGTTTGAAAACAGAAGGCTGACGACACGGAACAGATGATACCATTTGCAACAGGCATCTTATATCAGGGGAAATTCGTCAATGATTTAGGACACAAGGGGACGACAGGTAGTAATCCACCAAAAGGTCAGGCGGCGTACAGAGAGTCTGGGGCGAGTATCGGTACTCAACCATAAGAAGAAAGAATACAAAGGCATCGGGGGATAGAAGCATCTGAATAATTCGATGCTTAAGTACAAAAGGATTATGACTTCCATATCGGTGTATCCGATTCATATACATCGAGAAAACATGAATAAGTTGAATAGAAGCTTGACGGTTAATCAATCAAGATTTGATTTACCGAGAACCAGCTCATGTTCGGAATGACGTGTGAGCCGAAAGAATGAATTCATAGGGTTAACCGACGACTGTGTGCATTCGCGCACACGATGATTCAACATATCGGAATGGCAATGCCAAGGGAGGTCATCAAAGTCTACAAGACAAACAAGATTAATCATAGTGCAAGGAGGTAAGAAGAATCTCCAAAGCAGTAGGCTGCCGAGGACTGTCGCGAGATCAAATAGTATTTTAAATTATTTTGGGAATCACAGGAACAACTCAGGATGAACGGATCCTCGATAAATGTGAGGAATGATCCGCAGGGTGAAAAGAAGCTGCAAGGCAGTAGGCTCAAAGGATTCGCGAAACATCGGAGAGTATTTCGAGGTACCCTGCAACAAGAGCAACTGGGATTGAACAGATGAACGGAAGGTATGAGTAATTATCCATACACACTTAACGGTGGCAGGGGATTGCAAAGGCGATGAACACATAGGGTCTCGGCAATTCATCGGAGAGTATCTTCGGCATCTGCTAGTGAATCAGGTAATCATCTGTGATGAGGGTTCTCCAGGAAGAAGCAGTCACGAGAACCTAGAGTTAGAGTTAGCAAAATCTTTAACCCGAAAGGTTGATGAGAGAGTAGAGTCCTAGAGTTAAAGGTACGGAGAAAAAGATCCTAATACCACCCAGTTTTTGCGACGTGGGCCGATAAGCCACACGACACTGTTAGTAAAGTAGTTTTGCAAGAACTAGACTCGACTTTGACCAAGGAGTTGGAAGGGGTGTCCTATAGGCAGTCGTCTCTGATACCAACTTGTGACGCCCCCAAAATCAATCCGTATATAGTAATCATACACGCAGGGTACATGGCTGAGATTAGGGTGCCACGGTGAGAATATCACAGCACAACACTAAACACAAAAGGATAAACAAATATGTTACAATAAAGGGGGGGTCACGCGGACCAAAATACATAAGTTATACAAGCCATAATATCTGAGTACAGACATAGTTAGTCAAGTTTTGCCTTAAGAAGGCTAACACAAATAACATAAGAGATACTGATCGAAAAGGCAAGGCCTCCTGCCTGGGAGCCTCCGAAACTAATCCTCGTCCTGAACTGCGGGGGTCTCGACGTAGTAGTATCCGCCTCCGGGGTACTCCTGCTCCTGGGCTCCAACGTCGACTGCAGCGGCTGATCAGGCAAAACATAAAGGGGGAAATAAAGCAAAGGTGAGTATCTAGCATAACCGCGAGTCTTATGTCCGCTACTAAGCATTATGTATTGTATCAAATGGAAAGGGAACGCTGTATATAGTGGAATGCAAGATAGAAATCAGAATAAGGATAAGAAGTTAGGCCTATCGAAGACTAGCATCTTCTGACGTGTCTTGCAGCGTGAGAAGAGAAACAACCAACAGTTCAATAACATGAATGTAATAACAATGAAGCAGAAGTTGCTGCAGCATTGTATAATAGTAGTTGTAATAATTAATAATAATAATGCCTCCGAGTTCCCTTCCTCAACTCCCTGCGAGGAAGAAGACCCAGAACCATACAGTTTAATAGTAGTAATTTCTAGTGGTAAGATCCAGCTTCAGCATAAAGCGTCCTGTTACCGTGGACACGACTATTCGAATAGATTAATCTTCCCTGCAGGGGTGCACTGGCGTGACTCTACGACGCTCGGATCTCTAGGGTGGCGTACACCTTGTTAGGGAACACCCCACCGAAGCTATCCGACACAAAGTAGCCCATCCTTCGGCAATCAACAGAGAGGTCATCCTCCGGACTATATCCTATGTACGCCGGGCTTTGGACCCTAACCCGAACGCACTCCTGCACGGTGCGTGACTGGCCGGTGAAGCAAAATCAAAGCAAATACAAATACACCGCTCGAGCAAGAGAAGACAACACCACTTCCCGGCAATCAGCCCGCGATACTTCTGACGTCTGAAGACCGTCGAACGAGACTACGATGCAGGGGAGCCCACACTCCTCGTCCCACGTGTAGGTAGTGCGGACAAGCCAAAAGGCTACTCAAGACATCCGCCGAACCATTTAGAATTTTAATTAACCTGCGTGACAACCGTTATCGTTGCCTCGACTTAACTGATCCGCGGTCAACGACAGCAGTCAGGACCACCAGTACATTGGTGCCTGCCCTGTCGTCCCACCAAGTCTCTGCGGTTACCAACAAGGTGAACCGTCTCCTTACCTTGTCTCGCGTGTGCTCCGGGAGGAGCTCGACTTTCGTTGTTTGGTAACTCTCGCGGCCAACGATCAAGGGCCAAGCACACCGGTACACTGGTCGTACCCTCCCTGTCGTCCCGTCGCAATACCTCTCGCGGGCACCGTTGGGTCGCCCGACTTCTTACCTGAAGGACAACCGGGGCTCAGGTACCTAGAGCGGCTATACAGAGCCAGCAACGAGTGGAGGTACGAGGATTACTCCTCGATAGCTCACACTTGATGGTGGATAGGCCGAGCCAAGCTAGGGGACCTCAGGCGGTGTCTGCATTGTACCGTACCTGTTACAGTTAATATATCGTATCCGTTCTCACTCCCAGAGCGATCACGGCCCGCTATCTAATCCTAGCTAACAATGCGCAGGTCTCACTGCTGAATAATGCATAATTATAATGGGCAACATAGGATAAAGAAGGCACATCAAGGGGCGCCAAAATTAGGCTATGCAATTGAATAGGATTGTAATCATAGCAGAAGCAGTAAAAATGCCTAGTGCAAGAAATGTACGGAAAAGATAGGCGATATCAGGGGAAGAGAATGGCTCTGCTTGCCTGGTAGCTCGACGGTAGGGGTAGGGTCGTGGACGAAGTAGTCGTACCCGGCAGCAGTGTAGTCGGCGGTAGCAGCGGGGTCTACCGGAGAACAAAGGGGGGAAGAAACAGTAAATATAAAGTAATCATAGCAAACAGATGAATAACATGACGTATGCAATGTTATCGGTGCTCTAACGCAGTGCAATGCACATTCCTCGGAGCAGGAATTCATCCGGGGATGAACTGCCAGCTCCGGGTGATTACCGGACAGGGTGTATGGAGGGGGAAGGTACCATCCCAGAGGTGTCGTGGACACCCGACAAACATAAGGGGGGGGGGTGTATCCGTGTTAGTTCAACCATTCTGAACAACATTCGTGTTCGGAATAAATTCATCCGGATACTTTGACAGTACCGGACAAATCATCGGACAGACGGCCCGAAGGGGGGATGTCGATGTTCGTTGTGTTAGAGGGGTGTGGTGGGTATACGGATAGCGTATCCGTATTCGTTATATTTTTCTGATCAATTTTCATGTATAAAGTTTTTGAATCTGACTTACGGTTTAAAAGATGTTCAAATTCAAAGTCTAAATCATTTTAAATCATTTTCTGGATTTTTTTAATAAATAAACATTATCCGTAGAGGTTTGACTGGTCAAACTGACATGGGGGTCGCACATGTCAGTGACCCAATTTTAATAAAACATTTTTATTAATAAAAACAGGGGGCTGGCCCACATGTCATTGACTCGGATTAAATCTAAATTCTTATTAAATAATAATCTGACAGTGGGGGCCACCAGTCAGTGACACATGTTTAATTAAACAGTTAATGAATTTAATTTAACAAGGGTAGGGCCCATGTGTCATTGGCCGTGGGTGGGTTATTTTTAACTAACAGTTAATTAGGGGTTTAATCATGGGGTGGGGGCCACTGGTCATAGACTCAGGGGGGCCTAGATTAACAGGGGATTAACCCCATGGCTATGCTCGCACATGCCCTCCGGCGAATAGGAGGCACGGCAGCGAGGCTGCCGGCCAGCTCCGGCGACGGGAGCAAGTGTGGGGGGGGCTCTACGCGTAGCTGGCAGTACGCTCCGTTGATTGGTGGTGCTGGGCTCGCCAGAGACGTGCCCGAGCACCAACGGTGGAGAGCAGGGCGAAAGTCGGTGGCACGGGCGCGACGACAACGAGGTTCCAATGCGAATCAACGTGTGCCAAGCAGCGGGGAGGCATCTACGGCTCACCAGGAGCACACTAGTGCCACAGGCGCGCGCTAGAGGGTTCTGGGAGCGCGGCAATGGCTGCCACGACGGAGGTCAGTGCACGGTAAAAAGGGGACCGTCGATTGGAGCTTAAGGGGCGGCGAGGATCAGTAGGAGGTTGGGGAGATTCTCACATTGGAGCTCGGGAGCGCGCACACGGAGTCTGGGGCGCGGTGAGGACGACGTATTCGTCGCCGGAACGCGGCTACCGTGGCGGAGGAGATTGCGTCGCAGGCGAGCGTGCGAGACCTCCCCGCTCGATTCAGTGCGCGGGGTGATGGGGAGGATGACGCCGGAGCTCCCGGACGTGATGGCTCGGCCTGGGGAGGTGGGTGGTCGCGCCGGTGACGACGACGCGGCCACGGCTGCATGCGGCGAGCGATGAAGGGAGGGTGGCGGCGACACAAGGGAAAAATGGAAGGGGGCTAGGGTTGTGTCGAGGCAGAGGGCACGAGGGGGCCTTATCTGCTCCAGGGAGCCAGGGGATGGGTGACACAGCGATGGGGGAGGCCATGGCGGGCGTGGATGCCTGCCATGGCCGCCCTCTCCTATTGCGAGGTAGGGGAAAGGGTGGGTTGGGCTAGTGGGCTGGGCCAGTAACTGTGCACTCAGTGCACCCGCCAGTAGGCCTTTCTTTTTATTTACTTTCTGCTTTCTGTTATTTTCTTTTTGGTATTTGATTCATCTGCTTTTGCAATTTTGTAAAATGTTAGACTTTCACCAAAATTAGTGTTGTACCCCAAACCAATGTTATAAAAAGTTTTGGGCATTTATAAACTCATGTGATATTTTATTTAATCAACAAATGATTAAAATGGATTGATTAAGCTACTGTTTGAATTGTTTGATTTATTTTATAGCTTAATAAATTCCCATTGCTGTTCTAGCATGGCCCAATGAATATTTGGGATTTAACAAGAGTGGTTGCACCAATTTTGGACAAGGTTTTATTTTGCACTTTGTTTTTAATATTTCACCAAAGGCATTTTGAGCATTTGATTTTATTTCAATTCAAGGGCATTTGATTTGAGCTTGGACTTTAGTTGACCCATGATGATCAAGGTCCAAGGTTCACATTACTTTCAATAATATCAAAGGGAATTTTGAATTTGAACTGAACCAAGTTGATCAAAGAAATTTTTTGAACAGTAATGATCAATAGTGATGGTGATTACTGTTCACTGACAGTGAGAGTGTTACACGTGCTGTCCTTGTTCGTTCTCCTTCGGTGGGATCGATCCCCACCCTCCCCGAGTGCCATGGATGACGGTATTGCCCTGTTCCCTTCTCTCTTTGGTTCATTTTCTTGAACTTTGTGGTTAGGGAAATACATGTAGATCCACTAGGTTTTTGGCTATACCTAGGCACTTTGAGAACTTAGAAAGATTGATAGATAGGAATGGAGCAAATGTGTTGGAGTGGTTTAAATCTTTGGAAACCCGGTTGTACTTCTCCAATAGATTTGTTTCGTTCACCTGTGTCCAGGCTTTTGCATCTCATGTGTCTTGTTTTCTGTTTCTCGTTCTTGGGTGTGGTCAGGTGGTGGTTCTCGTCAGCACCTCAAGCGCAAGGCCACGGGTCCCAGCAAGGCAGGCTCTAGCTCCGTGAAGAGGACTGCACAAAATAAGAAGGAACTAGTCAAACCAGTGTTTGAGCTCCCACTGCCAGAATACAGGGCGTATCGCCAGACCAACCCATATGACAAGCCTCAAGATCAAGATCTTCTGAAAACCATGTTCTGGAACAAGAATCAACGCGAAGTGTACCACTTGATTATGAAGGATAGGAAGAACTGTTTTGTTCCCAATGTGAAGTCAGTCCACCTGCAGCATCTGAGGGATAATACAGACTATTTTGTTCCCAATGCATACGATATTCAGAACCTCTTTGTTTCATCGTGTAGGAGACCTGGAAAAGGTTCACAACTACCTGGTGAACATGCTGCTGCTATGTGTGGAGTACAAGGACACCCAGATGACTCTTGACATGTGCTCTATTGTGTGGGAGGAGCTTTACACTGCTGTGATGGACCGAAAGGTCCCTATCTATGGGCCATATCTTCAGGTTCTCTTCGGGAAGACATGGGATGACAGAATTGAGAACAGTCGTCTTCCTACTGGGCCTCTCACCAAGCATGAGGTGGTGCAGCTTCGTATCAAGGACGGGTGGGCTAGGGGACATGGTCGCGCTCACGTTTCTCCATCCGCCTCTGATGAGGACATAGCAGATGAGACTGGGGCTGGTGGTGATGACGAGCCTACTGCAGGTGGTGGCAGTGTTCCCCGCACTCGCTCAGGCGCGAGCTTTGGTTGTCGTTCTCGGTCCTCTGCACAGGGCCCTAACCAGCCTGGGTGGGCTGCCAAGCTCACCAGGAAGGTGAGGAAGCTCTTTTTCCTCCAAACAGACATTCAACACCAGATGTATGAGGATCACAAGAGGGAGAAGGAGAACTGTAGGCTTCACAAGGACTTCTACAGGAAGCAGGGTATGACAGTGGACGTCGGGTCCGAGAAGAGCATCACACCCGAGGATAAGTGGATCTCCAAGTTACGCGACCAGGATCTCTCTGATGATGTGCCTAGCCCCTCTTCCACCACTCAGCAGCCATCGACAGACGAGACAGAGGCAGTAGTGGAGTCCGAGGCCGAGGCGTCTGAGGAGTCCGAGGACGGGGACTACGACGAGGACGATGAGTAGTCCATCAGCTTGAGGCGCTAGGTCGCTCTCTGCCTTTTTGGCGTCTCAATGCCAAAGGGGGAGAGAGTTTAGGGTCTCCGGATTTGCATATTTCAGGGTTTGGCGAGTCACAAGCGTGTTTTATTTGTCCCATTTGCTCTGCTTGTGAACTCCGTTTATTTTCTTTGGTTTTTAGCTCATCTTGTGAGACTTCCGAAGTATGGTGTTAGACATACACTATATTATGCTTAAGTACTCATTATGTCTGGTTATGTGATGCTATTTTTGTTGATTATCTTTATGCTCACATGTGTGGTGTTAATATAGCCTAGTTTATGAAATATAGGGGGAGTGTCCTCCCAATGTGTGTGTCTTGCATTCCAAAGGCATATTCGAATTCATGCACACATCTAGGGGGAGCTCGTCTATATTTTGTAGATAAATGGCATGCTTTAATTTCCCTATTATTATATTGTGAAAATCTTGTGTTGTCATCAATACACCAAAAAGGGGGAGATTGATAGGGCATATTTCCCTTTGATTGGTTTTAGTGATTGATGAAAATGCATTTGCGTATTAACCGCGTGTCAATGAGCATTTCAGATAATTATATTCAAGGCACAAGACGGTTATGTTCCCCTCGGTTGATGAAGCGTGAAGACGGAGTTTTCCTTGCGATTTCCTTTTGGTGAATTAAGTCGTAGGAAAACCTTACTATTAAGGGGGGACCCTCTTTGGAATGATGGGTGGAATCATCACACATACACACTCTCTGCACCCACATATTTTACATAGCGTCGTGGAGGATTTTGACATGGTGGCATTGGCTCCCTGGCTCTGCCAGGGCGGTAGTACCACTCTGGTTGCGGTAGTACCACACCACGTTAGTACCGCGGTCCTAGTACCGCATCCACTACCACAATCCCTTTGGACTCGGCGGTAGTGGGCACGGTACTGATCCGCGGAACTACCGCTCCGGTTGCGGTAGTACGGCACCACGGTAGTACCGTGGCCGTAGTATCGCATCCACTACCGCAGTCCCACTGTACTTGGCGGTAGTGGGCACGGTACTGAGCCGCAGTACTACCGCGGGGCAGTAGTACCGCTCCGGTTGCTGTAGTATCGCGCCACGGTAGTACCGCTCCTGGAGAGGTAGTACCGTGGTTGGTGGGGGTCCAACGGCTGCATTTATGCCCACCTATAAAAGGGGGTCTTCTTCCCCATTGAGACTTACGTCACTTATTGCTGATACGCCCAAAACGTATCTCTAATTTCTGCTTGCTCCATGCATGTTTTGTGTGATATTGCTATGTTTTTGATATACTTTCATATATCTTTATAACATATTTTGGAACTAACCTATTAATGATTGCAAGAATGCACAAGTTCTTGTTTTTCTACTTTATGTGTAGGAATTATTTGGATAAAGGAAAGATCACAAAAGGAAGCCTTGTAAGTGTTGGACTCTAACTTTCCCGAAATCTGTCCCCACCAGACAGGTTTTAAAGCTCGCCTCGGAAACGCTAGAAGACGGCCTCAAACGGAAAAACTTAAAACTACAAAGTTGTAGGGAATTTTTTTCCGGTGGATTTAGACATAAAATTCGGCCCAATCGGAGTTCCGATGCTCCCGAAACCCCGAAATACAGAAGACGTAATATGGATAACGGGAATCCGAGAGTCTATATAAAGAGAGGAAACCTAGGTCAAAAGGCACCACGAAATTTCCTCCCCCTTGGCAGCCGTCTTGAGGGGAGATCAATCTCCACAGCAGCACCATCTTCAAGGAAGAAGAAGGGGCCAAGGTCCGCTGCCCCCAAGGGCCGTGGCCGTGGGCGCCGCCGCCGCCGTGGCCGCCGCCATCGCCGTCTCCTTCATCTCCTCTGGGCTGCACCTCTCCATCAACAACTCTCCCTCTCACCATGTCCATGTGTGAGTAGTTCCCCTCGGGGCTAAGGCTTATATCTTGATCTATGTGGTTTCTCTCTCTCCCATGATGTGATTTTTGTTGTGATCATAGGTTATGTTAATCTAGGGTGATCCCATGATATTTCCCCTTCCTCTATGTATTGGATTGATGTACTCAATTGATATTATCTAGTATAATCTCCGAGACCAAGGTGACAACGGTCTATTGGACATGGGTTAGAAAAATATTATCATGACTGATTTCCTCTTTTGTGCGTTGATTGAAGATTGAGAGTCTCTTGGTGCTTGTCTTTTACTATCCTTTAGATATGTTGTGGTGATTGTGGTACTCTCTTTGGATGGCAGCGGTGACATTGGGAAATCCATAGATTGAGAACTACGAACTTTGAGGTGTGCTTTTTGTAGCCCTACATAATTCTCATCCTCTCTTGACCACAAAGGAATGACCTCCGAGTGCGTCTCCATTACATGTTTTATGGGAAATATCATGTGATTAGACTATGTTAATGTTCTTGGGAGTTTCCACTAGTGAAAGTATGAAGCCTAGGCCTTGTTTCCATCATTGTTACACCATTTGCACTGACTTTTGTTACATGTTTGTTTGCTGCACTTTTTATTACAGATTTATATTACTTTGTTTTGCCACACTTATCACCCATATTTTACCATCTCTTGGCCGAACTAGTGCACCTATACAACTCCTAGTTGTATTAGGTGTGTTGGGGACACAAGAGGCTTCTTGTATCGTAATTGCAGGGTTGCTTGAGAGAGACCATCTTCAACCTCTACTTCCCTGAGTTCGATAAACCTTAGGTCATCCACTTGAGGGAAATTGCTGCTGTCCTACAAACCTCTACGCTTGGAGGCCCAACATAGTCTACAAGAATAGAAGCGTGCATAGACATCAAGCTATTTCTGGCGCCGTTGCCGGGGAAGTAAGGTTTGAAGGTATATCTTTAGATTCTGCAATTAAATCTTTTCGTTTCTTGTTTTTTATTTTCACTAGTTAGGCTTATGGAAAACTTCAATCTTAGTTCGCTCCTTCGGGGAAGCCGCTTTACCACACCCATGGTAGAGAAGTATCCTCCACCTAATGAATGTATCCCATTCAAAATACCACTTGGGATAATTGAAAAGGTTATGAATGATCATTATGTAGGGGATGGAACAGTCCATCCTAGTGTTCATCTGTTGAAACTTACAGAACTTTGTGAGTTATTTAAGATTTCAGGTTTGACATGAGATGAAGTTATGAGGAAATTATTTGCCTTGTCACTGAAAGGAAAAGCATTGGAATGGTATAGGCTACTACATGATTCTCACCTGCTGGATTGGGAAGAGATCCAGTCTCTCTTTTACTCCAAGTTTTATCCTCTTCATGAAGTCCATGAGAATAGGAATTATGTTTATAATTTCTATCCTCATGACGGAGAGAGCATAGCTCAAGCTTGGGGGAGACTGAAAACTTTGATGCTAAAATGTCCTAACCATGGGCTCCCCAAAGATATGATTATTACTAATTTCTATGCAAGGCTATCTTGACAGGATAAAGACTTGCTCGATGCTTCCTCGATGGGTTCTTTCACAAACGAAAAGATTGATGCTAAATGGGAACTCCTTGAAAGAATCCAACACAATACTGAAGATTGGGAGATCGACAAAGTAAAGAGCCAGGTATAATTTATGAGTATGATTGCATTAATTCCTTTGTTGAAACTGCAAGTTTTAATAAGTTTAGTGCTAAGTTTGGGCTTGATTCTCAACTCCTTGTTGATTTCCTCAAATATTTTGCTTCACATCTTAATATGCCTAAGGAGAATTGGATCAAGCATCATGAACCTTTTAAAGAGATTTGCAAAGAAAATTTAATTGTTAATGATGATTGCAACATGCATGATCCAATTCCTGAAAATGAAGTTTTATATAAGCATGTTAATTTTTGTGGAGTGGATAGACCTTGTGAAAGGCCTATGATTGAAGAAGAGAAGTATTATAAGCAACATAAGCATGAAAGAACAATCACTTGGGTTAGAGATTTAAATGAAATTGCTAGAGAATTGTGTGACCTTTATCCTTTTACTTGTGAACTTTGCTGCATAAAGGGTCACTTCAATTTTCAGTGCATGTACGTTCAAAACATAACTGTTAGCCAGTTATGTGATGACATGATCACCCCTGATCTTTATGATGAGCTTATGTTATTTTTGATGTGTGAAGAGTTATCAGAAAAGATTTCTTGGCTAGATGTTCATGCTTTGGGAATAAATAACACTTTGCAGAAATGCCATCTCTATTGTGTTGTTAATTTCCATGAGAATGATTACATAAGTAAGATTAGAAAGGAGGGAACTCTACAAAAGTATAAAAATGTCTCTTATATTTCTAATAATAAAAAGGAGAGTTTCTCCCAAGTTTCCCCTATTGTTTCTAATGATAAACAAGGATATGTGGAGAAACTTCCCCTCCAACCACTCCTTCCTAAGGTGAAGAAGAAGAAAAAGAAGAGGAAGAGGAAGAGGAGCAGGAAGGAAGAAGAATGGGTAACAACCTGGCCTGAGCATATTCCTCGCATCGATTTTTATCCTAACGAACCGAAATTTATGGAGGATGGTGAGCTTGATTGCATTCATTATTATCTTGGAGATAAGTCTGTAGGTACTATTGAAGATGATTTTGATTATGATATTCATGTTACTTTTTGTGATTGGGAAAATGATAATAATGCTACTTATGACCTTGAAAATCTTTTTGGTACCAACTCTAAGAGTGATGATATGGAAAGCTCCAAGCTTGGGGATGATAGGATTGCAAGTCCTTTAACCATTAGTGATGTGGTAATTGATAATTCTTTTGCTAGTAAGAATAAAGACATCATGTTTACAAATATAGTTGCTAGCAATGATAATGCTCTCCTCTACTATGATGATGTTATAACTCCTATCTATAGTGATTTTAAAGGTACCTATGACATAAGGAGAAATTATCCTTATGAAACTTGTCATAATCATGGAGGTAATTACTCCCTTGTTGAACACCATCTTCCTAATACACAATTAATCTGTAGTGTTCAAGTTGTTTATGATAGTCCTACTCCCACCATTACCAATGAGAAAGATTATGCTTATGTGGAGAGTAAGAGTACCCTTTCGCATGTGGATCATGGTAACAATGCTTTATGTGATACTTATATTGTTGAGTTTATTCATGATCCAACTGAAAATTATTATGAGAGGGGAACATATGCTTATAGATATTTCAATAATATCAAGTTCCCTCTTTTTATGTTGAAGGTTTTGAAGTTGCACTTATTTTGGCTTCCTATGCTAATATTTTTATGCTCCCATGAGTTATTTCTCTACAAGATACCTTTGCATAGGAAGCATGTTAGGCTTAAATTTTTTTGGTATTTGCTTCTTCATGCTCTCTTTTGTTCTTCAACTCTTATTCCTACGAGAGCATCATTAAAATCTTAAGCCTATCTTTATGGCTATAAAGAAAGAGCTCTAGGGAGACAACCCTTGTTATCTTTAGTTTGAGTTTTTACCTTCTGTTTTTAGTGGTCTTGATGATTTTTACTACTGTAGCAACATCATTGTATCTTTACTTTTCAAGCTTTGTGCCAATTATAGCCTCATATGACAAGGGGAGTGAAAGTTGTGACATGCTATCCAGAAAACAGATTCTGTCCTCGTGACTAGAAAAATCACAGAAAAATCCCAGTTCATCTTTTTGAGCTGAAAGTTTTACACAGCGTGATCTATACAATTACGGAACTTTCGTATGTTCTGAGTTTTTTGATTTGAGTTGCAGAAGTACCCCTAAAAAATTCTTTACTACCCTCTGTTCTGTTTTTCACAGATTCTGCCACGTTTTGTCTCTCCTAACTTTTGCAAACCTTAAGCTTGCTTTTTCTTTGCAAAAACATTTTGGAAATCTTGAGAAACAGTAGCTCTTCAATAATATCTTTATATCCAGTGGGAAAAATATATTTATTATGGGTACTAACCTCTCTAATCAGCTTAAGATGAGTTATGTATGAAGGGAGTTTTCAAGTGTGCGATGGAAGATGATGAAAGAAGATTCGGGAGTGTCAAGTGCTCAAGCTTGGGGATGCCCCCATGCATACCCAACAAATATTCAAGGAGACTCAAGCGTATAAGCTTGGGGATGCCCCCGTGCATCCCCTTCTCCATCAACAATCATCAGTTCGTCCTTCGTCTCACTATATTTTTATCACTTCATGCGTTATGTGCTATGCTTGGAGCGTCTCGCTCTTAGGTTTTATTTATAGTTTTCTTTAGCTTTTCTTGCTGTTCATAACAAGTTAGATCCCGTCTTACTTTGTGTGGGAGAGAAACACGCTCCGTTTGAACTAGAACTCCTCATAGGATTTGCATGATTATTTCCTTAGCTGTGAGTTGTTCTTTTTCTCTTCATAGCTACTGCCATGGTTAGTTTTAGTCTTAGTTTGTGTTTAGCAAGAGCCTTGGATTTTTTTAGTTTGTTGCTGGAACTCTCTTTAGTTCTCATGTTTATCTTGTTAAGAGAGTTGGTTGTTGCACTGAGTTATGTCTTGTCTTGAGAGTAAGTAATTGGGGTTGCTATTTAATTTTAGTAGTAACTTGCAATAGTTTTGAGGAATTGATGTGTGTAATGTCTGAACTTTTGGTGTCAAGAGCTCTAGCCTATTAGTGATAGGTGTCGTATTTTGGGAAATCCGTGTTTATTTTAAAAAACCTACAAACTAGTTGAGAACTCTAGCTACTAGATGGATCACTACTCTTGTAAGGGGTCGGATATTAGAGTACACTCACGTACCATGAGTCGAGGATGCGCAAGGATAACCAAACCCCCATACACTCCTCCTCTTTGTGAACCTCCTTATTAGATTGAGAGTTATCGATAATAAGTGCATGAGTTCTTCGGACTAATGTGAGTATTAGAAAGTTGACACTTCCACCTTCCCATATTTTTCTAGCCTCTCCTGTGCCGTGCCTTGCCTCCTTCTCACTCCGAGAGTTGACGTCCACCTTCGCCGGTACATCCACACCCTTGGCATGATGCACTCTGTCATCATAAACCTCCTTATATCTTTCCTCAAAACAGCCACCATACCTACCTATCAAGGCATTTCCATAGCCTTTTCGAGATATATTGCCATGCAACATCCATCTTCTCATGACTTGATCTTCATGTCATACATGCTACTTGCTTGATCGATGAGCCGCATGCTAGTTGGGCCTTGCCCTAATCATTGCTACATGACGCGCTAGTATAATTGCATATCCTGCTATCCTGGCAGAGGCATACCTTTGCATCATGATAGTTATATCTTCTTTATGTGAGTACCTTTGTAAAGTGTGAAAGATCTCCTATATTCTTGTAAAATATAGAGTGTTGCCCCTAAAGTGAGGAAAAAATCCCAAAGGGGACAAAATCAAAAGATCCCAAAGAGGACAAATGAGAGTTAAATAGAAAGAGCCATTGAGGCCACAAAAAAATACAAAAAAATTGAAAAAAAGAAAAATAAAAATAAAAAGAGAGAAGGGGGCACACTACTATTCCTTTTGAGAGATCCACACTAGTACTTCATCATTTATCCCTTGCACTCCGTAGAGATCATCATCATGCATATAGCTATGTGGGGACCTTCACACTATAGAACTTGGCTTGTATATTCCAATGATGAGCCTCCTCAAACGAGCTCTAGGTCTTCTTAAGAAAGCAAGTTAGATGCATCCCCACTAGTTCCATTGGAGAGCTTACCTTATCTCATATGTGCATCCGTTGCATTGCAATCCCTACTCCTCACATCATATCTATCATTTGGCTTTCTCTCGTCTATGATTTTCTCATTGATGTGAGCCTTTCACACCCTTTTTGTCTTCCTCCTCCACCATATTCTCTTTTTGCCATCCTAAGTGTCAACTTTCTTGCTTACGCTCATCCATTACATGAGTGCTCAAAATGTAGAAAAGGAGTGGATCATTTTGACTTGTACCTGGTTAATGGTCTAGGGATGAGTCAAGATAAGATTCGAAAGAAGACCAAGTGTGAAAATTTAGTTGATTGAGTTCTCAACACAAAAATATTTTTTCTCGTATATCCCTATCTCTTTCTTGCACGCAAACACCATTTGGAGACATTCGAGTCACGGACAGCGAGAGCTCTTGCACCTTTATGTTCTTATGTTGCTTGTTTCAATGCTAATATAGACTCTTGCCTGTTATGACATGAATTGAATTACATGCCTCGATTGCTTGACTTAAGAGTTCTTATATGGTTGGTAGCATGTCACCACAGAAATTATTTTTGTTATCATTTACCTACTCGAGGACGAGCAAGAATTAAGCTTGGCTATGTTGATACGTCCAAAACGTATCTATAATTTCTGCTTGCTCCATGCATGTTTTGTGTGATATTGCTATGTTTTTGATATACTTTCATGTATCTTTATAATATATTTTGGAACTAACCTATTAATGATTGCAAGAGTGCACAAGTTATTGTTTTTATACTTTATGTGTAGGAATTACTTGGATAAAGGAAAGATCACAAAAGGAAGCCTTGTAAGAGTTGGACTCTAACTTTCCCGAAATCTGTCCCCACCAGACAGGTTTTAATTATCGCCTCGGAAACGCTAGAAGACGGCCTCAAACGGAAAAATTTAAAACTACAAAGTTGTAGGAATTTTTTTTCCGGTGGATTTAGACATAAAATTCTGCCTAATCGGAGTTCGGATCCTTCCATAAACCCCGAAATACAGAAGACGTAATCTAGATGACGGGAATCCGAGAGTCTATATAAAGAGAGGAAACCTAGGTCAAAGGGCACCACGAAATTTCCTCCCCCTTGCCAGCCGTCTTGGGGGGGGGAGATCAATTTCCACAGCGTCGCCGTCTCCTTCATCTCCTCTGGGCTGCACCTCTCCATCAACAACTCTCCCTCTCTACATGTCCATGTGTGAGTAGTTCCCCTCGGGGCTAAGGATTATATCTTGATCTATGTGGTTTCTCTCTCTCCCATGATGTGATTTTTGTTGTGATCTAGGGTGATCTCATGATATTTCCCCTTCCTCTATGTATTGGATTGATGTACTCAATTGATCTTATCTAGTATAATCTCCGAGACCAAGGTGACAGCGGTCTATTGGACATGGGTTAGAAGAATATTATCATGAGTGATTTCCTCTTTTGTGCGTTGATTGAAGATTGAGAGTCTCTTGGTGCTTGTCTTTGACTATCCTTTAGATATGTTGTGGTGATTGTGGTACTCTCTTTGGATGGCCGGGTGACATTGGGAAATCCATAGATTGAGAACTACGAACTTTGGGGTGTGCTTTTTGTAGCCCTACATAATTCTCATCCTCTCTTGACCACAAAGGAATGACCTCCGAGTGCGTCTCCATTGCATGTTTTATGGGAAATATCATGTGATTAGACTATGTTAATGTTGTTGGGAGTTGCCACTAGTGAAAGTATGAAGCCTAGGCCTTGTTTCCATCATTGTTACACCATTTGCAATCACTTTTGTTACATGGTTGTTTGCTGCACTTTTTATTACATATTTATATTACTTTGTTTTGCCACACTTATCACCCATATTTTACCATCTCTTCGCCGAACTAGTGCACCTATACAACTCCTAGTTGTATTAGGTGTGTTGGGGACACAAGAGACTTCTTGTATCTTAATTGCAGAGTTGCTTGAGAGAGACCATCTTCAACCTCTACTTCCCTGAGTTCGATAAACCTTAGGTCATCCACTTGAGGGAAATTGTTGCTGTCCTACAAACCTTTGCGCTTGGAGGCCCAACATAGTCTACAAGAATAGAAGCGTGCATAGACATCAATTGCTCTCTCCTCCATTGACGCCCAAGCTCCATTCTTGCCCGATATCCCTCCCTAGCCATCAAAACTTGTTGTTTCTCTAGGGTTTGGAAGGGGAGGCCCCGATCAACACTTCCACCAAAGGATATTTGATTCCCCCCATTCATCCCTTGTGGATCTTGTTACTCTTGGGCGCGTTGGTGCCCTAGACGGAAGAGGTCACCTCGAAGACATATTCCATTGTGGTAAAGCTTTCTGGTTTTGTTGGGAGCCTCCAATTAATTTGTGGAGATTGCCCCAACCTTGTATGTAAAGGTTTGGTAGCCACCTTCAAGGCCGCCTCGTAGTGGATCACGGTATCTTGCAAAGGTAAGAGCGTGAGGAGAAATAGGGTGGCCCTCGTTGGCTTCATGTGAGCATTGTGCTCCTCACCCTCTCCAAACGGAGACGTACTTCTCGAAAGAGAAGGAACTTCAACAACATATCCTTGTCTCGTGTGTTCCCCTTTTACCTTTACTTTGCGCAAGTTACCTTCATTGCTTATATCTTGCTTGCTCTTATAGTGTTGCATTAGTTGGCATATAGGTTGCTCACGTAGTTGCACATCTAGACAACCTATATTTTTTTGTTGAGCCTAATTTGTTAAGAAGAGCTAAAAAAATGTTAGTCGGCTATTCACACCCTCCCCAGTCCCCACTAGTCGACATTCCGATCCTTTCAACGACTAAGAGAACCAATCTCATCAAAAGTAGTAGAAGGATCATAAAAAGTATCAGACATAGTAACGGACTCAGTAGAAGCAGCATGTGGTGGTGGTGAAACAAGCTTGCTCATAATGGAGGGTGAATCAAGCATAGAATGCTAAGAATGGTACCTTTTCTTGTAGTGGATGGTAAAATAGGGACCTTGGGGTCTCCTTTCTTCCCCATAGCGGATAAATCGCAGCAAGAAAAATAATTCTAAGTAGGCTTGTAAATAAAGCTATGCTCCCCGGCAACGGCGCCAGAAAATAGTCCTGATAACCCACAAGTGTAGGGGATCGCAACTGTCTTCGTGGGTAAGTTAACCCAATTTATTGATTCGACACAAGGGGAGCCAAAGAATATTTATAAGCTTTAACAGTTCAGTTTTCAATTCAACCGCACCTGAAAGATACTTGCTTGGCAACGAGATATTAGTAGTAACGGTGATATGGAAGTGATGGTGGAAACGGAAATAGTGGTGGCAAAGCAACAAAGTAAAACAACAAAAGTAAAGTAACTTGTAACCAGCAGAATTAAAACACTGTAGGCTAGGAGAATTGATAGTTGGGCGCTGCATGGATAAGAGACAACAAGTAATTAACTTGGGGCAAGGCACACAGAAAAGTAATGATCATCTAGAAAAATATCAAACATTAGGCATGTATCCGAAGGTAATTGTGTGTGCTTGCAATAAGAACTTTGCACAACATCTTTTGTCCTACCATCCCGCTACAAACGGGGCCAAAAGGAACTTATGGCGATTAAGGTGCTCCTGTCAAAGAGCACCGGAACAAAGCATTAATAATCAATGGATACATGGAATCCTCAAATTATAGTCCATCCCCTTTGGTGTCCCAAGCTTCCACCATTGGGATCGCCAGTTCGGGACTATAATAGGTCCATACAACTCATAGATAGGATAAAGAACACAAATATACTAATGAAGACATATAGGGTTCAGATCTGAAATCATGGCAGTCAGGCCCAAAGTGACAAGCATGAAGTGCAACAAGTAGTAGCAAAGATGATAAACACCACAGTAGATGATAGGCAACCTGCCCCCAATAATCTTACGAACTATTACATGATCTAACTCATCCAATCCCTACCATACCCTTTGCCTACATCAGGGAATTACTCACACATGAAAGGAGAAATCATGGCAGGGTGATGGAGTGGCGATGTTGATGACGATGGCGACGATTTCCCCTTTTCGGAGGCCAAAACATCCTACAGATTATCTCTCCCGGAGAAGAACAGAGGGCGGCGGCGTCTCCGCGGTGAGAATTGGCAAAAATGACTTCTTTTATGGGGTTCTTGGTCTCGGGTAAAAATAGTAGCCAAGGTAGGGCACTAGAGGTGGTGGCGCCCACCCAGGTGCCCTCCTGGCGCGGCCAGGGGCCTGGCTGTGCCACCTGGCCGCCCGGGCCAAGGGTGGCCCCCCTCTGGCCCATCTTCTGCCCAGTAGTTCCTTCCTTTGCGTGGATTTTCTCTTTTTTTTGCTAGAATTTTCTGGGACACCTAAAAATCCATTTTCCTGCACACAAGAAAACCATACATGTGGCTCTTCTAAAAACGGCATCAGTCTGGGTTAGTTTCGTTTAAATCATGCAAGAATGATGCCAAAACAATAGCAAAAGTGTTTGGAAAAGTCAATACATTTGAGACGTATCACCTGGTCGCACAGAGGGACTATGCTTTCTTGATGTCCCACTAGCTCTGATTGGCGACCGCCTCGAGCTTGTCCGCTCGAGCGCTCGTCATGACTACAGTGGCGACCAGGCCTCTGGATCTTCAACCTTCTATCCGTCCTTTTCTTCCTGAAGGAGGGCACATGCTCTTCTTAGCCCATCAGTGACGAGGAGGAGGATGAGTATCTGAAATACCAAGGATGTGATCATAGGGGGAGGGGGTGAATGATCACTTCAAAAATTTCGACCCAATCTTTGAAGTGAAGCAAAAGGCAACCAACTAGAAGAACAATCGTCTGGAAACTAAACATAAACTAGGAAGCAAAACTACTAAGTGACGCAAATGACAGTGAAGCAAAACACAACGAAGCACAATATTAAGAGTAAAGGTACAAAATGTAAGTGTTGGAAGGCAAAACGAGCCTGGATGCTGCGATGTTTGTTCGACCAGTTCACACTCTGCAAAGTGCTACATCTGATTGGAGGGAGTTGTGATTGAACACACGAGCTAACCTCTCTCTGTCCTTTTCTCCACTGCACCAATCTCCTTGAGCTTGGCCAGTTTTGACTCGGGGTAGATTATTGAGGGAATCTCCGAAACCTTTGACAAACTTGAGCTTCGGGGCGACAATTACTCTTCTCTCTCTGAAGTCGACTCTCTAACCGTCTAGGAGGCTTGCAGTCCTTCAAGATAAAAAAAAGGCTAGCAAACTTCCATGTAAGTCATAGTGAATCAGCTCAGATCAATAGTACTTTGGATTCGGTGGTTGGACTTTTGGTTTAGCTTCAGTATCTTTCTTGGGATGCTCTCTTTAGTCTCTCTCTGGAATAATCACTAAGCAGCCAACCGCAAATGAGGGAGGGGGCGCCGTATTTATAGGTGGTAATCCCAAGGTGCGAAATGATCGATCTGAACCGAAGCGACAACTTGACGCGTGTCCACAACGGTCGGATTTGTCATCAATGCGCAAGTTTAATTGTGGAACAAGTAAAGCTGACTCATAGCCTGAGTTTCTATTCAGAGGCGGAAAGTATGAAGTCTTTGCCACCGAAGCTTAACTCAACGCTCAAGAGATTTGTCCTCAAAGGCTTCTCACTGGGTTTTGTTTTGAGCTGAGCTTTTTCACAATAACTTCGGCTTCGACCTACTAATCCCTCTTGATAGTACGGTTTTTCCTATGACTAAAGAATAGAAAAATAACTACACAAACTACTAAGTCTTGCGCCATCTTCTTCATTTCCTTCGGAGAGTTATGCTTCAGGATACCATACATTTTTAGGGGTCACCCAGCGTGACTAAGCTTCACTCCAAGGAAATAAGCTTCGACTTCTTGTCCATCTTCCTTGAAGATCTACCACTTGACTACCTAAACACCTATTTATACTCGCAAACATTGTTAGTTCCTCTACTGTCTTGTCCAACAATATCCAAAAACACATGGGGGCACACTTTGCTCTTACAATCTCCCCTTTTTTGGACTATTGTTGAGAAAACATGCATCGATAAAAGTATCGAAATTTTGAGTTGAGATGATAGCACACTCTAAGATGTGAAGGTTTTTCCCCCCCTAAATGTAAGCATTGAAGATAATTGGAATCAAAGTAGATGCATAGATAATTTTCTTTGATGGAGAGTAAAATTTGAACATCTTAGCGAGTAGGATTGTAGTTACAGATAATATCCCAATGATATGCAATCCTATCGAATAACCTGTGAACTTAAGTATAATAACCACCTGCAAGAGATATGATACGAAGCAAAATCTTGCCAGCAAGGGGTTACTAAAACGACATAGGGGCACATAGTTCACAGACACGAATACAAGTTAAGTTACAACCCAATCAAAGAAAATGGAATGTTTGTTGTAACATAAACCGCGAGGTAGAAACGAAAACGAAACAAAAGCATGTCCCCATGGCAAAATAAACTCATCGATGCAAAATTTTCCCCTTTTTTTCAATGATTGGACAAAAGGTGGAGAAGAACATGAAGAGTACTTATGCGTTGGCAGCATCTCGGGGAGACCTTCGAGCAGAGACTGGTGCAGAAGAGTCGCTTGACGAAGACTGATTGCCAGAGGATTCTTCTTTGGAGGTTGGTGAGAGATAGGCTTCAGCATCTGCAGGCGCGAGGAGGTCAAGATCACTGTCATCGAGAGCATCATCTTTTTTGGAGGTGATGGAATCTCCTTCGGAAACAGTGTCCGGCCTGATGGGCTCTGGCTTGTTGACGAACATGACTTCATCTAGCTTTTGCAGGGGATGCAACTTTGGATTTGGGCGATCAATGGAGTCATTTCTGGAGAAGTTACGATTGAGGTGCGGGTAATCCCTATAGAAATGCTCTTGTTCAGTCTGTTGGCAGAATAAAACTTACGAAGCCCTTTCCAAGAACGACGCTTCAGGACTCGAAGATATTGGTTGTTATTCAGTACAATGTTTCCCACGCGGTTGATTTCATCTGAGAGAAATTTCATCTAGCGCTGATTAACTTCGATGTAATTCTCCAGCATTTGTTGGGAACGAAGGGAAACCTCAAAGTGGTGACAGTCCTTTTGGAAGTTTTTCTGGAGATTGCGCTCATTCACTTATTGCCGAACGCCTACATAAGTAATCATAGGATTGTTGGGTTGGCAAAGCATATTCATGGTGTCGCGTACCGGTGGAAAAAATAGCTTCGGGTGGTGCCTGGCAACAAAGTTTTCATTCCAGCCATAATTACAAACTGCCTGAAGACAGGGTGCATAGGGCTTGAAGATGAATGGAAATTCAGCAGAAAGAACCATGGTGCGAAGGAAGAAATCTTAAAAATCAAATAGCATGCCATGGGAGAGCATCAGAATTGCATGCCGCACTTGAGGATAGATGTTTGATTCTTCCGAAGCAGTACTGAGTGGCAACACAGAGTTTGACATAATGTAAAACCACGTCTTGGAGATAAAAACCAAGTGCTTCGGTCAAATGTTTTTTGGCATGAAATCCTCAGTGACCTCTGGATCCATCAAGGAAGAAAATTCAGCATCTGACATGTCCAGAAGCAAATGAATCTTGGGCTGAGCACCAGTATGGCATGGAATGTTGAGGATTTCCATGAACTCTTGCGAGGACATGCGAAATAATTTCCCTTGAATCATCCATTCAAGCTTCCAAGTGATGGGATCATTTGATTCGCTCGACATAAAGGGTTGCATAAAATTGCTTGATGAGCTCGGAGTTGAATGTGTCTTGAAGAGCAAACAGGCGCACCAGGTTCTCTGAGTTGATGGTTTCAAAAATATTCTGGAAGCAATGAGCAGTATCTAAGCTTTGTAGATCAATAGCACATCTGTCTGACAGAAGACCTTGGTGTACAAAACTTGTTGTTTAACAGTCCAAAAGAGATGGACATCAGCAGTTCGGTCCGAAGCATATGGACTGTTTCCAAAGAAGCATAATTTTCTTCGATGGCGCTCAAGGTCAAACTCAGGACCATGTCTTGAAGAGATACTTGCACCCAAAATAGATGGGAAAAGTTTCCCTGGGATAGTTGGAGTCCAGTTGAGTGTCTTGAGCAGGCTGGATTTGCTGAGCAGATCGGATCAAGGGATGACAAGGGGATTGATGCACATGTGACGGTCCAGCCTCTTGTGCCTGGGCAAGATCAATTCTTGCAAAGGGTTCAAGATATCAACTTCTTCATCCGCTGCAGGTGAAGCATTGGCTTGAGCAGCATGTAATTCGGAAGAAGCTCTAGCAGGGGAAAATGAAGGTGTCCTTTGAGGTTCGTCAGCAGGGGGTGATGCTTGGGGAGCATCAGCTTCGGGTGCCTCTTGTTGCTGGGGTGATGCTTGGGGTGGAATAGAGGCATGAGGTGGTGTGGGAGTGCGAGGTGGAACTTCTTCTTCATTGGCGGGTGGAGGTGAAGGAATTATTGCTGGTGGTGTAGGTTGTCTTGGTAGGTTGGAGCTCTTGGTGGTGGAGTTGGCGCTTTGGGTGGAGTGGGAGTTGGGATTCGGGCAGGAATGGGGTTTTTGGTGGTGCTGGGGCTTTGGGAGGAGCAAGCTTGGAGCTAGACTTGAAAACTTGTGCATGAAGCACATGTGAAGGTGATTCGCCTTCGTTTGCCATGTCTGTAGCGGTGCCAAGGGAGATGATGCGAGGCGTCATCTTCTCTTCATTATTCTTCGTGATGAGATCATCATTGGAATTCCGTTTCTTGGAATCAGCAGCCAGAATAGCGTTGTTGTGGCAAAGGCAAAGATCTTCTACAACTCTCTTGATCTTGCCTTTCTGATTTTCCACTTCTTCGTTAGTGGCAGAGTTCTTGTTGGTGACCTGCTGACGGAGAGACGTAACAGATTCCTTGATGTCCTCATCATCTTCGGTCTCTGCGTTCTTCTGGTATTTGTGAATCTTGGAGGTTTCATCTTTTCTCTAAGCATACAACTCTTTCAGCTTCGCCATCAGATTGACAATTATCTCTTCGAAGGCAGGGGCCATGTATAGAGTGATGGGCACAACAACTTCTTCAGCTTTTCTCTTCTTCCAAAGAGCTTCGGTGATGCCCAAAGCATCCCATAACTCAGCTTCCCTTGGATCTGGAAACTGATGTTCACTATGGCAGTCCACGTCATCTTGGCCCTTGGGCCCTTCAGAAATGTTCTTTTGAACTTGGGAGACCACAGGTTGTTTCTGAGCTTCTTTGGCTCGCTTCTCAATAGTTTTTGTGGCAATTTTCTCAAGAGATGCCGTTCTCTTTGGATCAGGGGCTCGAAGCTTTTGAGCTTCAGCAACAACTTTATTCTCATTCTCTTTAGCTTTGGATAGCTTGTGCTTTGCGTCAACTTCAGCTACGGCCTTGTTGGCAGCTTCTAGGTTCTTCTTGTCATTCGCTGCTCTTTCCTTCGCAGCAGCTTCTTTTGCCAACTTGTGGTGTTCCAAGGCTTCTTCTTTGTCTCTTTTCTAGAGTTCAGCTTCCGTTGGCCTCTTGGCAACTTGGGCCACGAAAGGTTTTGGTTTGGCGATCGTTCCCTTTGGCTTGGGAGCGGCAACTGGTTTTTTAGCAGTTTTCTTCTGCTTCGATGAGTCATGCTTCTTCTTCGACCTCTTCTCTATTTGAACAGCTTAAGACGGAGGCTTGGAAGCTAATGGCTTCTCGACAACCAGGTGGGTGGTGTCGATGACCATCTCTGTAGGGTCAAGAATTTGAATTCATCTTGTAGCTGGTTTCTCATCAGGCTTCTTCTTCAGGGGAATCAAAATCTTTTCACGGGGATCTGCCAGAGCCTTTCCAGACTCATTGTCAGCATGACTAGCTAGATCATCTTCTTCGTCTTCGATGGAGTCGTGAAGAGCTCCTTCAATCAGATGGGCTTGCTCTTCATCAGTGAAGGAAAGGGGAGGTGATGCAACCTTCTTTTTCAGTTTCTGAGTCTTCTTCTTCGGTGTGTTGGTTCCTTCTCCAGCAAGTTCAGCTTTGCACAACTTTTCTGCTTCCTTCACTTTCTTCTTGCGAAGTTTTCCAGCCAGAACAGCTAAACGAGATTTTTCTTCCGGGTAGTCATCCGAGGTTCTGAGGGAAGTGGGGTGAGGTTCCTTCGGGGGCGTAGGATAGTACAGATGGCGGTTTTCTGCATTTTATTTGTTGGCCATATGCATGTAGTAATGATAAGGTGGGCTAAAGGCAAATTGCATGGCCCATTTTTCTTCGGGTATTCTCTTGTACTTATACTAGCGGATTTCCCAGTAGCGGCAAATCCCTAGCAGTCTGATCTTCCTCTCATGGGAAGTTTCTTCATCGGGCATGTCAAATCCAAACTTGTCTCTAACAGCCTGAGGAATGTCGCGAGCATTGTTGAGCTCTTTGGTCTGGCCTCCTTTCCTTTTCTTCGGAGCTTCCTGCTCCACAACAACATGTGCTTCCTCTTCAAGCACAGGGGACCTATTACCAAAATCCATCTCGGTAGACATCCCGTGAAGGAGAAATAGGAACGAAGGAATAGACATAGGCATGATCAAGAAATAGAAGGTTTTGACAGAACAAATTTTGACAAGAGATTCGGGAAAAGATTTTTTGATTCACAATCTTGTTTGTACTAAGCTAGAACAACTTGACACAAGATACCCTAGCATAGGACAAAAAGATCGATGGATCAACAAACTAATATAACCTGAATCAGAGTGAGAGCTTTTGGATGCTACAAACAAGTTTCTCACTGAGCAAGAAATCCACAAGATCTGAACAACCCTAGAAAAACAACAACAAACCCTAAGAAATTCGAGTCCAATCTCGCAGAGGAGTCCGAGAAAAGAGAGAGAGAGATTGGATCGAGTCCGGTGTACCCTAACATGGTGACGGCGGACAGCTATGGGACGGGAGCGATGAAGATAGTGCTCACGGTCGCGAGGAAGACTCGAGGCGGTGACCTTCCGGGAGCAAAGCGGCGAGGTCATCGACGGGAGCGAGAAGAGCATGGTGGCGCGCATGAGAGCAAGAGGGGTCGCGAGAGAGTTGAAATGGTGGATTAGGTTCTGCTGGGGGGGAGTTGCCTTATAAAGGCCGATCTAACGGATCTTGTAATATCGCATCGGGCGGCTCCCAATGGTTGTCTCTCCAGATTCTGTGGCGAGAATTTAGTGGCGGGTCACGAGAAAATCTCAACGGCCCGTGACTGACGGATCTCAACGGAAGAATCAGAACACTTGACCGAGAGCAAAAACTTCGATAAAAATTGACAACATTTGATTCGGAACTCAATGATGTTCCAAGCAGAATGCATATAGTTTCAAATGTGCTTGACCATATAAGACTAGATAGAGTGAGAGTGAAGAAGAATAGAAGGGGTAGGGTCCGAAACTTATCACCTCGAAGAAAAACAACAACGAAGCTAAAGGTGACAAGCATAGGGGACAAAATCCAAACAAATCAAAAAGACAGAACATAAAGCACAAAGCAAAACGAAACACAACAATGAAACAAATGAAAAGAATATGTACTAAGAGGTAAAGTTTCAGACTTACAGAACGTTGCGTGAGTCTAAAATGTTTAGCTCACATCGCAACGCACATAACCATTTCTCATCCAATGGTTTTGTGAATATATCTGCCAATTGATCTTCAGTTCTGACATGACTAATCAAATATCTTCACGCTGAACATGACCACGAAGAAAATGATGACGCATATCAATATGCTTCACGCGAGAGTGATGTACTGGATTGTGGGCAATTTTTATTGCATTCTCATTATCACATAGGTGAGTAATTTTCTTCACATGAATTCCATAATCTTTCAGCGTCTGCTTAAGCCAAAGAATCTGAGTGCAGCATGAGCCAGCAACAATGTATTCGTCTTCAGCATTAGATATTGATACGCAATTTTTCTTCTTGGAAGCCCAACACACAAGAGATCTACCGAGAAAATGACAAGTTCCTGAGGTAGATTTCCTATCAACACGATCACCAGCCCAGTCCAAATCAGAATAGCCAACAAGATCAAATTGAGCACCCTTGGGATACCATAGACCCAAGGAGGGTGTGTGAGCAAGATACCAAAGAATTCGCTGGAGAGCTATATGATGTGATTCTTTTGGATTCGCCTGAAAATGAGCACATATAAAAACTGAAAGAATAATGTCAGGTTAGATGCACACAAATATAGGAGTGAACCAATCATAGACTGATAGTTATTCTGATCGAAGGGTTTGACCTTCTCATCAGCATCTAGGAAGCCATTCGTTGGCATAGGTGTCTTGATAGTTTTGCATTCCGTAAGACCAAACTTCGTCAGGAAATCTTTAAGATATTTTTCTTGAGAAATGAAAGTGCCATTATTTTGATGACGGATTTGAAGTTCGAGGAAAAACTTCAATTCACCCATCATAGACATTTCATATTTCTTCGACACCATTTTCGCAAATTCTTCGCTGATATCAGGGTTAGTACAACCAAAGATAATATCGTCTACATATATTTGACACACAAATAGATCACCATTATAAGACCGAGTGAAAAGAGTTGGGTCAGCTGTTCCAGGTTTGAATCCTTTCTTCAGGAGGAAATCCTTCAAGGTTTCATACCAAGCACGAGGTGCTTGCTTTAACCCATAAAGAGCTTTGTGTAACCTGTACACCATATCAGGGTTCTTCGGGTCTTCAAAACCTGGAGGCTGCATAACATATACTTCTTCCTCGATTTTACCATTAAGAAAAGCACTTTTGACATCCATTTTATATAGCAGGATACCATTGAAATTTGCAAAAGCAAGGATGACACAAATTGATTCGAGACGAGCAACGAGATCATAAGTTTCGTCGAAATCGATACCTTCGACTTGGGTGTAACCTTGTGCAACCAGTCGTGCTTTGTTTCTTACCACAATACCATCTTCATCTTGCTTGTTACAGAAAATCCATTTTGTTCGAATGATATTATGCTTCGTGGGATCAGGTCTCTCAACTAATGACCAGACTTTGTTTCTCTCAAATTGTTTGAGTTCTTCAATCATTGCAGTTAACCAGTCTCAGTCCTTCATGGCTTCATCAAATTTTGATGGTTCTAGCATGGAGACAAATGAGAAATTTCCACAAAAGTTAGCTAAACGAGAGCGAGATCGATTAATGGGATGACCTGGTTGACGAATGTCTTCGCGGATCGAATAAACATCAACTATTCTTTGAACTCGGGTTAGACCTATTTCATTTTCTTGTGGCTCAGGTTCTCCTTCGGGATCAGCTTGACCTTCGGGATTAGCTTGTCCTTCGGGATCAGCTTGTCCTTCGGGTTCATCTTGTCCTTCGGGATTTTCATTTTCTTCGTTCATGGGTTCTTCTTCGTCCTGTTCATCATTATCTTCAGGATTTTGATCTCCAGCTCCCCGGGCTATGTATCGGAACATTGGATCATCATCATCCCCGTTGACTTGACGATAATTTCCTTTGACAGGACAAATCTCTCCAATAGCCATGGACCTGATCACTTCATATAGAGGAGGTTCGTCTAGATCATGAGGCAAATGCTCCTTTTGAGAGCCATTTGTTTCATCAAACTTCACATTTACAGTTTCCTGAACTTTCCCAAAGTAGGAGCTATACACTCTGTAAGTATGAGAGTTTGAGCCATAACCTAGAAGAAAACCTTCATGTGCCTTAGGAGAAAATTCAGAGCTATGATTCATATCACTAATAAAGCATGGAGCACCAAACGCCCTAAGGTACGAAACATTAGGCTTGTTACTAGTGATAAGCTCATGTGAAGTTTTCTTCAGGAACTTGTGAAGGTAAACCTTGTTGATGATGTGGCATGCAGTGTTAATTGCTTCGGCCTAGAACCTAATAGGAGTCTTGTATTCAGCAAGCATAGTTCTGGCCATTTCAATAAGAGTTTGATTCTTTCTCTCAACCACACCATTCGATTGAGGTGTATAAGCAGCTTAGAATTCATGAGTAATACCATAATCATCAACAAAAACTTCAATATGAGTATTTTTGAATCCAGTTCCATTATTCGACTTGAAGATTTCAACAACTTTGCTCTTGTCATCCAGAAAGAAAATCCAAGTTTAGCAAGAAAAATCATCAACAATGACTAGACCATACTTGTTTCCTCCCAGCCTAGCATAATTTTGAGGACCAAAAAGATCCATGTGAAGCAATTCAATAGGACGAGTAGTAGTCATAATTTTCTTCGCTAAATGATGTTTCTTTGTAGTCTTGCCAGCTTCACAGGCAATGCAGAGACAGTCCTTATCGAATTTTACTTCGCTAAGGCCAATAACGTGCTTCTTCTTCGCTAGAGTTTGAAGATTTCTAATCCCTGCATGACCAAGTCTTCTATGCCATAACCATCCAGGCGAAGCTTTTTCCATTAAGCAAGTGGATACGACAGGGCTCGAAGAAAAATCAACAATATATAGGTCTCCTTTTCGGTAGCCCTCAAAGACAAACGTATAGCCTGTGAAAACACAACACAACACAAAGCAGAAAACATAACAAGCATACCCATATCACACAACTTTGATATTGACATAAGATTTGTAACACCCTCACTGTCAGGTGAACAATAATCACCATTACTGTTCCTCAGTACTGTTCAAAATTTTTGTCTGATCAATATGGTTCAGTTCAAATTCAAATTACCCTTTGATATTGTTGCAAGCAATGTGAACCATGGGCCTTGCTCATCATGGATGAAAACATAGTCCAATCCATAAACTTTTGAAATCAATTCAAATCTAAAAATGCCTTTGGTGAACTATTAAAAACAAAGTGGAATATAAAATTTCTCCAAAAATTGTGGAACCACTTTTATAAAATCCCAAATAATCATGGGACCATGGCAATGTGGTCATGGGTATTTATAGTGCTATGGAAAATTCCAAACAATTCAAACAGTAGCCAAAACAGTGGCATTTAATACCTTTTTAATAAAACAAAAGTGCAAAAGAATTTATAAAACTCCAATTCTTTTTGTGGCATCTCAATATTGTGCTACACTAATTATGGACTATGTTACATATTTTACAAAAATATGGAAGCAACTAAAATAAATATAAACAGAAAAGAACAGAAGGCTGAAAAGAAATAAAAAGAGATAAAAGCAAAGAGGCCACCCCCGCAGCCCAACTAACCCAACCCCCACCGAAAAAGAAGCCCAACTGGCCCTGGACTCTCAAGTCCACGGTGCGGCCCACCCCGCCTAGCCAGGCCCAGCCCAACTTTCCCTCCTCCCTCCTCCTCCACTGCTCACCATGGAGCCGTGGCACGCATCACGCGGTGCCACGCCGGCGACCGTGCCGTGTCGCGCATCCGGCGACCCCCCCTGTTGGATAAGTGCAGCTCATGCCCCGCGCCCATCCGAAACCCTAGCCGCCTCCCTCTTTTCCCCTCGCGCTCTCCCCTCCGTTCTCCTCCACGACCGAGCTCCGCCCGTGGGCACGCCACCGCTGTCGGCGCGGCCTACCGCCTCCCTGAGCCCCACGACCATGTCCTAGCGGACCGCAGGCGTCTTCTCCATCGCTCCACGCTTGGAATCGACCTAGGACGCCTTGAAGCCGACACCCTCTTCTTCCTCTCCGCCGACGGTCGCCGCCGTTCCGCCCCCGATTCACGCCACCACGACCCCCATCGGCTCCATCGAGACCTCCCCGAGCACCAATGTGAGCTGCCGCGCGTTTTGCCCCCTTTTCCCGCTAGGATTCGCCGTTCGTGTTGCCGTTCCCGAGCTGCGGTGCTCCGACCGCCGCGGGGCCTCGTCGCCACCGTCGATTCCGTTCGTCCCGACGTCCTTCCGGTGCACCACTGGACGCGCTGCACCGTTCCCGTTCGGTTCCCCCCCTCGCCGCACCAAGTGCTCGTCGGAGCCGTCCGGTGCACCTCGCCGTCGCCTCTCCAGTAGCTCGTCGCCGGTGAGGGCACGACCTGGCTAACCCCCCCCCCCCTAATCACATATTAGAGTAAAACCCCCCTGTTAGTAGTGTGAATGACAAGTGGGGCCTAGCCCTTGTTTAGATTAAACTAGAAAGTTTATATTCCCCTGAGTGTATGACATATGGGTCCCATTCAATTGACTCTCTGTTTAGAAATAAATAGAAAATATTAGAGCATATGAGTCTGTGACAAGTAGACCCCACTGTCAGATTAATATCTAAAAAGAATTTAGATAAACTGCAGTGTATGACATGTTGGCCCCACTGAATATTAGATTTAAATAAACCATTTTATTGGTACTATGTATGACATGTGGGACCCACTGGTCAGGTTTGACTGGTCAAACCCCTGTTCTGGATAATGTTGGATTTAATATTAAAAGAAATTCAAAAATTCTTTTAAAAATGATTTAAACTTTGAATTTGAATATCTTTTAAACCGTAAGTCAGATTCAAAAACTTTATACATGAAAATTGATCAGAAAAATATAACGAATACGGATACAGTATCCGTATACCCACCACACCCCTCTAACACAACGAACATCGACACCCCCCCTCCGGGCCGTCTGTCTGATGATTTGTCCGGTACTGATAAAGTATCCGGATGAATTTATTTCGAACACGAAAGTTGTTCGGAATAGTTCAACTAACACGGATACACCCCCTTATGTATGTCCGGTACCCACGACACCTCCGGCATAAACCCTTCCCCCTCCGGACACCCTGTCCGGTAATCACCCGAAGCCGGTATATCATCCCCGGATGATTCCCGCTCCGAGCAACGTGCATTGCACTGCGTTAGAACACCGTTAACATTTCATCCGTATTATCATGCATCTGTTCGTATATGGTTGCTGTGTATTTACTGTTTCTCTCCCCCTTAATCTCCGGTAGACCCCGCTGCTGCCGTCGACTACACCGCTGCTGAGTACGACTACTTCGTCGACGACCCTGACCCTACCGTCGAGCTTCCAGGCAAGCAGAGCCATTCTCTTCCCCAGATATCGCCTATCTTTCCGTACATTTCTTGCACTAGGCATGTTTACTGCTGCTGCTACGTTACAATCCTATTCAATTGCATAGCCTGATTTTGTCGCCCCTTGATGTACCTTTCTTATCCTATGCTTCCTATTATAATTATGCATATATTCAACAGTGAACCCTGCGCATTGTTAGCTAGGACTAGATAGCGGGTCGTGATCACTCAGGGGGGTGAACACGGATACAATATATACAACTGCACAGGTACGGAACAAAGCAGACACCGCCAAAGGCCCCTATCTGGGTTATGCCTAGTCACCTCAAGTGTGAGCTATCAAGGAGTAATCCTTGTACTCCACTCGAGGCTGACTTTGTCTTGCCGCCATAGGGTCCTGGACAGCGGTTGTCCTTAAGGTAAGAAGTCGGGCGACCCAACGGAGCCCGCGAGCGGTATATTGTCGGGAACGACAGGGAGGGTACGTCCGACGTTACTGGCGTGCTTGGCCCCTGCCCGTATCTCGCGAGAGTTACCAAACCACGCAAAAGTCGAGCTCTACCAAGAGCACACGCGAGACAAGGTAAGGAGACGGTTCACCTTGTCGGTAACCGCGCGCTTTGACGGGACGACAGGGCACGCCCCGACATTACCGGTGGGCCTTGTTGCTGTTCGTTGTCCGTTGTGTTGTTAGTCAGACAGCAATAACGGTTGTCTGCGAGATAATATTCAAATGCTAAATGGTTCGGCGGATGAATTGAGAGACCCGTTGGTCTGTACGCACTACCTACACGTGGGATTACGGTGTGGGCCCTCCGCGTCGTAGATCGTCCGAAAGCTCTTCAGACGTCAGCAGTACTGCGGCCTGATCGCCAGGAAGTGGTCTTGTCTTTTTGCTGCAGCAGGTGTGTTTGGATTTGCTTTTGCTTCACCGGCCAGACTCGCACCGTGCAGGAGCATGCAAGGGTGAGGGACCTAGGCCCCTTGGCGCATAGGATATAGTCCGGCGGATGGCCTCTCTGTTGAGCCTAGGATGGGCTGCGTCGTGTCGGATAGCCTCGGTGGGGCGTTCCCTAACAAGGTTCACGCCACCCTGGAGATCCGAGTGTGCAGGCTGAACAGTAGTGCACCCCTGCAGGGAGTTTAATCTATTCGAATAGCCGTGTCCACGGTAACAGGACGCTTTATGCTGAAGCTAGATCTTACCACTAGAAACTATTACTATTAAACTGTATGGTTCCGGGTTTTCTTCCTCGCAGGGAAGTCAAGGAGGGGAACTCGGAGGCATTATTATTATTAATCATTAAACCTTATATTATTCAATGTTGCAGCAACTTCCTCTTCATTGTTACTTTATTGCTTTATATGAACTGTTGGCTGTTTCTCTTCTCATGCTGCAAGACAACGTCGGAAGATGCTAGTCTTCGATAGGCCTAGCTTCTTATCCTTATTCTGATTTCTATCTTGCAGTCCACTATATATACAACCTCCCCTTTCCGTTGATACAAATGCATAATGCTTAGTAGCGGACGTAAGACTCGCGGGTATACTAGATACTCACCTGCTTTATTTCCTTTACTGTTTTGCCTGATCGGCCGCTGCAGTCGACGTTGGAGCCCAGGAGCAGGAGTACCCCGGAGGCGGATACTACTACGTCGAGACCCCCGTTGAACAGGACTAGGAGTAGTTTCGGAGGTTCCCAGGCAGGAGACCTTGCCTTTTCGATCTGTATCTCTGATGTTATTTGTGCTAGCCTTCTTAAGGCAAAACTTGACTAACTATGTCTGTACTCAGATATTATGGCTTGTATAACTTATAAATTCGGGCCCGCGTGACCTCCCTTTATTGTAACATATTGGTTTATCCTTTTGTGTTTAGTGTTGTGCTGTGATATTCTCACCGTGGCACCCTAATCTCAGCCGTGTACCCTGCGTGTATGATTACTGTACACGGATTGATTTTGGGGGCGTCACAAGTTGGTATCAGAGCCGACTGCCTGTAGGAAGCCACCCCACCACTACCTGGTCGAAGTTGAGTCTAGACTTTGAAAAACCATTCTGCTAACTTAATGTTTGGCTTACGGGCCCACATCGATGCCACTACTTGTGATATCTATGGTATTAGGATCCTTTTCTCCTTACCTATTCTCTGGGAATCTGCTCTCTTATCCTTGCTGGTAAGTTTTACAAACTCTGACATTAGGATCACGTTCTCTTGATTCCATCCGGCGTTTTGGTGCTTCCCCATTGATTGAGTCGTGTTGCAGGAGTTCTACCCCAGGTCCCGGACCGCGGATCCCATTCTCATTCTGGGCAGGCCGCGCGTCCTCTGGCATTAACTCCTGTGGCCAACAGTTTTCTTGCCGCGTGATTGACATAGTGGAATCTATTCGCGTCGTGTAATCCTTACCGCGGTCTGCGCGCCGCCTAGTGTGTCCTTTTCCTTAATTTCTACGACGTTAAGCTGCCCGATTTTCGATTGATTCTATGTGTGTATGTGTATGTCTTATATGACTACTCCTATATATCCGCGCCTCCTCTTTGTTGTCGCTTTACCTCTTACTCGTTTCCGACATCTCGTTAAAATTTTCATCGCTGAAATACCCCTGTTAAATTCTAGCAGGATCGCTGGTCGTGGTGGTCGTGGTCGTGGTGCCAACGATCCACCTCCGCCGCCGGACTACATGGCCGCGATGATGCAACAGTTTCAGATGAACCAAGTGTTTATGCAAGGAGTCATAGATCAGCTCCAGAACCAGAATCAGAACCAGAACCAGCACCAGAACCAACCGCCTGTGGTTACTCTGCGGGATTTCATGCGTCTCAATCCCCCTCTCTTCCACCAACCGGAACATCCGCTGGATGCTGATGATTGGCTTCGTGACATCACTCATCAGCTGGAGTTCGCTAATGTGAGCGCTGCTGATTATGTCAACTTCGCGTCCTATTTACTGCGTGGTCCTGCTGCTCAGTGGTGGGACACTTACAAGGGCTCGCTAGCTGAAGGGACTGTCGTCACCTGGTATGACTTCAGGACTGCCTTCCGTGCTCGTTATGTCCCCCAGGCGATTATGAACCGTATGAAGGCCGAGTTCCGCAACCTCGTTCAGGGCAACAAAACTGTCGAGGCATACCAGAGGGAATTCCTCCGCCTCTCCCGCTATGCTGCAAGTGACCTCCCCAATGATGCAAGTAGGCAAGAGAAGTTCCGTGATGGGCTGAACCCAGATCTCCAGCTTGCACTGGCTTTGCACGCCTTCCCCGACTTCGCCACCATGGTGAACCAAACTATCACTCTCGAGACCGCTCAGCTTAAGTTCGGTGGTTCGCCGAAGCGCCCCCGTGATGCTGGCTCATCTTCGGGCACAGCACAGAAGCAACGCGTTTGGCTTCCACACAGTCTTATGCGTCCAACTGCCCCTGCACCAAGGCCGTCGTATGTTGCACCTCGTCTGCCTCCGCCCCCGCCGAGATAGCCGAAGACTGAGACTGCACCCCTCCGTCCTCAAGATGGCCTGTGTTTCAAGTGCCGTCAGCCAGGCCATATTTCCAGAGACTGCCCTCAGCGACAGAATCAACTGGTAGTTCACCCTGCTGGACGCGGAAATGGTCATGGCAACAATGGGACCCTCAACTATAATACTGGGTCAAATCCTCATGCTCGTGGTCATGCTTACAACATTGATGTTGAAGCATCTCAGGAACAGCCCGCTACTGTGATGGGTACACTCCTCGTTAACTCAATACCTGCTACCGTTTTATTTGATACAGGAGCATCGCATTCATTTATGTCTGGAGCATTTGCTTCTAAGCATGGCATTTACCACGAAAAGATGCATACCCCCTTAATAGTCCGGACTCCCGGTACCCAGTGTCGTGTCGACATGGTTGCACCTAACCTCACTGTCGAGATCGAAAGATTTGAGTTCATGGTTTCTCCACACATTCTGAAAACCTCCACCATCGACCTTATCCTTGGCATGGATTGGTTGAAAACCCACGATGCCGCACTTTATTGTGGCACCAAGGTCATCCAACTTTTTCATCCTTCCGGCGCGATTTTGAGTCATACCGCCATTGTGTCGATGAATGCCGAAGCTCGTATATATGCTCTGAATGCCTTGAATGTCGCACCTCTCGAAGGGATTGAGAAAGTCCCAATCGTTTGTGATTTTACCGACGTATTCCCAGAAGAACTGCCCGGGATACCCCCTGAAAGTGCAATATATCGACCAGAGGGGGGGTGAATGGGAGATTTTCAATTTTACTACCAAATTTTGTTTTTCTTCAGGACTGAAGCAATCATGAAGCTGAAGAAGTAACCAAAATCATGAAGAAATAAAACTTTGCAGAATGTAATCATTAGGGCAGCACATCATAATGCAACAGAAATAAATCAATTCAGATAAGCAGAAGTACTTCAGATGCATAGTATGAAGACAAATAGCAGAGGGAGAGCTGAAGCACAAGAAGTCAACATTGATACTGAAGACATAAAACTGAAGCTTAAGAGATTGAAGAGATGTCACCAGTAATTGAAGACATTGGTTTGGTAGACCAGTTCAAGTTGCTGTGACAACTCTACGTCGGGTTGGAGAGGCTGAGATTCAACTCAGAAGACATAGTCTTCACCTTGTTCTCCTTGAACTAAAGTCCTCAGACTTCGTCCAATAACTCAGGTGAGTCTTCAAGGTAGACTCCCGAAACCTTTACAGACTCAGTCACTCCGGAATTCACAATTGCATCTTGACTTCCTCAGACTGAAGACTTCTACACCGGCTGGAAGATCACAGTCTTCAAGAGTAAAAAGCTTCGGATCACTCGAACCGACTTCCTCAGAAATGCTCAACTACTCAGGCTGGTGGTTTTCCTCACAAAGGTTCTTCAGTTTCCTCAGAGGTGGGTTGCTCTCAGATGACAAGTGTCAGTTTTTTTCTCGGAGCCACCAGCCCACAAATGGGGCTGGGGGTGGCTATTTATAGCCGCGGAGCAACCCGAGGTGAAAGGTCATAAATGCCCATGCATGCAATTACTCTCATGCCCTCGGAAATGACCGTTGCTAGACAAGTTCCAGCCTCTCACCACGCAACACGTGGCACGGTCAAAGTATTCTCTCTCCAGACTCCTCAACCGAAGTTAGTTACCTCAGTGTCCTGAAGAACAACGTCTCAGACACATGAGGACTGAACTTCTACTGCAGGAGATCTCACACTCTTCAGGAGAACTGCACTCGCAGTCTCCAGACTCCTCAACCGAAGACAGATTCCTCAGTGTCCTGAAGAACAACGTCTCAGACACCTGAGGAACTGAACTTCTACTGCAGGAGATTTCTCTCTCTTCAGGAGAACTGCACTCGCAGTCTCCAGACTCCTAAACCGAAGACAGATTCCTCAGTGTCCTGAAGAACAACGTCTCAGACACCCGAGGAACTGAACTTCTACTGCAGGAGATTTCCTCAGGGTTTTTCTTCAGGATTCCTAACTAAGCACTTCCTCAGACCATCGGAACTCGTTTTCTTCAACCCCTCCAACAGTGCGGTGTTTTCCTATGACTCAAGAAGTATAAAAAGTCTTAGCGAAGACTACGCTTCAACTTCGTCTTCAGCGCGAACTTCCTCAGGATTGTCTTCAGCTTCAGCTTCAACCGAAAGCTTCAGGATCCTACTTCCTCAGGATTTCGCGCAACTTCATTCTTCAGGAAACACACTGATTTCTCCAATGTTCCTCAACATTTTGGGGGGTCGGCATTGGTGGTTAAACACCTCATCCGGGACTGTTCTCCTGTGTATACTCACAAACACATCAGTCCCTTAACCGTTTTGTCATCAAACTCCAAAACCTCAAGGGGAGGGCACTTGATGCACTTACAATCTCCCCCTTTTTGGTGATTTGATGACAATCAGGTTAAGCTTCAACGGGGATAAAATTATGAGTTTGAAGAATAAAAACTTTGAAGAAAATTTTTATCATTAAGCTGGATATAATGAAGCTCCCCCTGAGGATATGCATATAAGTTGAAGAATGTTTAATATCTAAAGAATTTTGAGGTATATGAGGAGCTCCCCCTATATCCAGGCATTTTTGTATCAGTGCATGTTATGAAGTGATGAGGATTAACCAACGCACTGATAGAGATGTTTGCAGAGATAATCACATGCATATATGATAAGCGTGAGGAAATAGCATGAGTTAACTGAGGAAAAGTATCAGGCAAACACCAAAATATCAGTTTACAACTCATTACAAAAATATCTGAAGAACGAGAGTTGTAACTGAAGAACCCCATAACTAAGACCCGCTTGAAGACTAACAAATTTCTCCCCCTTTGTCATAAAATGAACAAAAAGGGAAAAACTGAAGCTAACGCCCTTTGAAGTTGCTTCAAGGCAGAGGTGAGTCACGCCTGAGGCAATCCGTTGCAGTGTGAGGACAGCCAGCAGTGTCTTCAGCTTCTTCAGCAGTCATCTCCTGGTTTGAAGAATAAGAATCCATTGCCGAAGGAGGAGTTGTGCAGCGTCTGAATTGCCTTGGGGGTCTGATTGCTGGAATCGGAGGCTGTTGAAGTTCCAACTTGGCAAGGTCTTCAGGGGTGATGACTTCGTGCATCAGGGCATGAAGATGTTGATATGTATGATGAGCATACTGATGCACTTTCTTCACAGAAGAATGCGTGTGAGCCATATAGCTGAGAATCTCAGAAAACTGACGCTTTACCCAGTCATGATTTCTATCAACTTTCTGATGAAGACTAATCAGAAGCTCTCGATCAGTCATCACTCGAGCCTGAGTTGTATCCTCAGTTGAGGCATGAGTTCTTGTTTCATCAGTTGTGCGAGACTGAGGATGACGAATATTTCCACCGAGGGAATTGGTTGGGAGAACTTCTTCATAGAAGATGCCTTTGCCTTTGTCATTTGTGGCAATTGTATGCTGAAGCACTTCGACAGGCGGCAGATAGGTCCTGTGATTCGGGTGATCAGGTTGATACTCAATTCTTGTTACGGCTCGGATGAGCTTCATGATCCATGGCGCGTATGGCTTCAGGATGTGTGGGTTCTATGCAGCATCAACAAGAGTTCTGAAGAAGAAGTCAGGAATGTTGATCGGCCCAGACATGCAGAGGTTGTGAAGTATGTTCTTCATGACGCCAACTACTTCTTCAGCTGAGGATTCATAGCCTTTAATGGGGCAGAAGGTTTTCGCCAGAATCCGATACAATGTACTCGGCAGATACTGAAGCTCAGAGACTGGAAACTTTGTGCGAGCTGGGGCTTCAGGGGCCAGAGGCGTCATGAGCATGTTCATCAAGTCATCTCGAAGAATTTGAGACCCATAGGAGCAGGCCGCAGGGGAAGTGCACTGAGGCAACTCAAGTATATCAATTGCTTCAGGAACAGTGATGGTGTAGTGATGATGCTCAGTCATCCATTCGAGGACCCAGGTGTTGATATCCAGAGGATTTCCTGAAACATACAATGTGGCATAGAACTGAAGCACAAGCTCTTCATTCCAGTGTATGCATTCAGAGCAGAATTGAAGCAGCTGGGCATGATGTAGATCCTGAAGCACATTGTTGAAGCAAGGAAGTGCTTCCATATCCATCAGAGGAATATGCTTGTGTGGAAATAGTTTGTTCTGCTTATATAGCACTGAAGCATAGTAATTCTTCTGAGTGGCAGTCCAGAACCTCAGCAGCTTTCGAGGTGGAGCAGAGTGATACGGATTTTGAATCCCCTCTTGAAAGAAACTCATGGCATTGAAGAAATCAGTAGCATCAAAGCTTGGAGTGTCATCAGCTTCAAGGTCACGGAAGAATGGTTGCTTCTGTTTTGGACACAAGGACCGAGCTTGACTTGGGCCTTGAGGTGGTGAAGGCGCTTGAGGCACTTCAATCTGAAGAGAGGCTTGAGGCTGAGGTGGAGGTGCAGCAGATGCTTCAGGCTCCTTGGGGTCCTTGGGAAGCCGAGGTGATGTGGCCTGTTTGTCTTCAGAGCCATCCTTTGAGGTGTCAGCATTTGCGTTGGTACTGTTTTCTGCTTCAGGAGGAGCATTGGTGCTGTGCTCAGCTTCAGCTTCAGCGGCGGGTTGGACAGACTTGGGAGCAGCAGCATGAGTATCAGTGGTAGTATTTGCTGCAGCATCAGTATCAGCAGTAGTGTGGGCTGCAGCATCAGTATCAGCAGCAGAGTGTGTTGGAGCACTGGAGGCTTCGGGGTCATCTGCATCAGACGCTGAGGATGATGTACCAACAGAGGCTTCAGACTGCAGAGAGGTGTCAGGAAGCACCTCGGTTACTGTATCAGAGTGAGGCTCAGGGGAGAAGAAGGTGTGAGTGGGTGAGTTGGTCAGCCCAAAGTCTTCATCATGAACACGAGGAGTTCCATGATCCATGATGTCGATGTCCATGTCTGCAACTTCAGTGATAACTGGTGGCGGTGGGGACGGTGGAGTGGGATCAATGGGTGTTGTAGAAGGTGGTGGTGTGAAGACGATTAAGATGCGCTGAGGATTCTGTGGTGGAGTTGATGCAGCAGTAACCATTATGGTGGTTTCAGCGACTTGTCTTGATGGAGGAGCTGAGGACAGAGGTGTAGCGTCAATTGGTTCATCCACAGTAGGCTTTTTCGCAGTGGGTGGAGTTGAGGGTTGAGTTTCAGCCGTGCGCTTGAGGCGTTTGGCAGAAGCATCCGTGGGTGCTGAAGAAGCAGGCTGGCGAAGTTTCATCAACTTGGCCATCTGATGTGAGATCCGTTCCTTGGATTTGCCAATATATGTCCGGTTGGCAGCGAGCTCAATGTTGAGACGTTGAACTTCACATTGATGCTCAACAAACTCCTGAGGAGTAACTTCAGTGATGGGTTTCTTTTTGAAGTCACTGAGGACTTTCTTCAGTTTGGCCTTCAGCTGTTTCTGAAGATCTCGTTGATGAATCTCATTTATGAGGAATTGTTGAACATAGAATTTGATGTCTTTCGGGATGTCCAAATCATCAAGCGGAGTGTCAGGCTTAACAGACCAGATATCAATGTATTCCAAGATCTTCTTGGGATCAAGGAGAAGCGGGATTTCTGACCCCGTTGCTTCAGCTTTGCGTCGGGCCGCAGCACGCACGTATTCAATCTTATCAGCTTCAGTGGCGACGAAGCCGGCCAGATCCTCAAATTCATCTTCATCATCAGAAGATTGAGGAGTATGATGGATGGCGCCACGCATAGCAGTTTTCTTTGGTGAAGGGCGAGGGCCCCGTTGAAGAACTGTTTTGGTTTTCAGCTGATGCTGAGGCATTGTGGTTGAGGCCTCAGGAGCACCAGATTCATCAGTGCGTATTCTTGAAGAGGGGGCAGCACCATCTGTTCGTTGACATGAGGAACCAACAACTTGAGGCTGAGTTGAGGTCTTCGAGAAAGGTTTCATGCCCGGAGCCTTTTTGCGATGTTGAGGCGGAGGTTGTTGTCTGGGTTGAGACTGCTCTTGAGGCGGAATTTGTATTGAAGCAGTCATATCACGGACCAGATTCTTGACCCGGCTGCGAGTGCGTTTGAGGTATAGCTCATATGCCGCTGGAAAGTCTTCAGGAGTGCGCAGTGTGGTTGGATCAGGAACGACTCCAGGAGCAGGTGGAGGTCGAGTCTTGATACCCAAGGTCTTCAGTGGCGGATTGACGGCAAACATTTCCTCATGTTGAGGATTCAGCCATTGGTAGGCCACCCAACGCTTGGCCCATTCCCTCGTGATCTTCTGAACCCGTTTCTTACGTGCATCACTGGTTTCTCGTTCGGGAGTCTTCATCTTTTCATATAGCTGAGGGGGCAAGTCTTTTGCGGTATCAGTATGCTTGCACCGAGGAGGCATTTTCTTCAGCTGAGGAGACTGAGAAATTGTACGTTCGAGCTGAGCTGCAAATGAAGTGAGACTATGAGAACCATACGATTCCTCGGCAGACATGTACCTGTGACAGAATTAAGTTGCGAGGGAAGTGGGGTACGGTTATATGCGTTCATGAGGAATAGGCTGAGGAAAACAAAGGAATGAGGCATAGGTACAAGTCTCAGAAGGCTAGCAGTACAGTTGAGGATGAACTGGCTTGAGGACACAACAGTACTGAGGAATAATATGCTGAGGATTAAGCCACTGAGGAATAAGCATACCAGACTAAGGCGAATGCTGAGGAACAATGAGTCTTCTTCCCCGGCGACGGCGAACTCCGGCTACGTTAGCGCTCGAGCTTGAGGAGCTCAAGAGCGGCGGCGCGAGAGTGAGAGAAGTGTTGGGGGGTAAATGACCAAAGGAGGTGGTAGAGGGCTATTTATAGAGGGGTAAAAACTGAGGGGTTGCGAAATTAGTGGACGAGATAGCCCCTGATTGTTGGGATCCTCAGTGGATATCGTGATGGTGGATAATTACGGCGTGCGGTAAAATCGCAACAAATTGAAGACAGTTGTAACAGAAAATCCGTGATTTGAGGATCTTGAGGACAAAGGCTGAAGACGAAGACCAATGGTCTCAGGCGAATGATGATGACTTAAGGTCTCAGCCTGAGTAATATATAATTTCCGGATGAACGCATATGAGATAGACAGATTAGATAAGTGAGCACAGAGGGATGGGTCCGATCACGTTCACCTAGTTGAAGAAGCAAAAACTGAAGATCAATAACTATAGGTGAACGCTGTTGAGGAC
Source organism: Bromus sterilis (assembly GCA_950022295.1). NCBI lineage: Eukaryota > Viridiplantae > Streptophyta > Magnoliopsida > Poales > Poaceae > Bromus > Bromus sterilis. The sequence goes on from OX465600.1 coordinate 218,863,715, forward strand.
AAAGACAATAATCATCAGTAATGAAGACTTAGAATCCTGAGGAAGATCAATAACATCAAATCCTGAGGAAGTTGAGGAACACCAAATCCTGAGGTGTTTGGGCGGTGGCGCTACCCACCTTATAGGGAATGAGACACCTGATACCATACAATTGTGGTATGGATCTTGAGTCAATTCCACGTTAATTTCTTCACACTTAGCAAGGTAGTTCCTCATGAGTTGAGGAGTACGACGCATCGTGTGTTGTGCATCAGGATTCTTCAATATTGTTTAAGCGTTAGGATGTGTGTCCATTCACTGGACGTTTGAGGAATCTAAGATATTTAGCTCACACCTCAGAGTGCTAAATCGCTTCTCATCCAAAGGCTTAGTGAATATATCAGCAAGTTGATCTTCAGTCTTCACGTGGCTGATGACTATATCTTCCTTCAAGACATGATCCCGAAGAAAGTGATACCGTATCTCAATATGCTTCGTCCTTGAGTGTTGTACCGGATTCTGAGAGATCTTGATGGTGCTCTCATTGTCACATAGTAGTGGTACTTTCTTCAGGTTGATGCCGTAGTCCTTCAGGGTTTGCTTCATCCAAAGAAGCTATGAGCAGCTTGCACCAGGAGCAATGTATTCAGCTTCAGCGGTGGAGAGGGAGACACAGTTCTGCTTCTTCGATGACCAGCACACAAGAGAACGTCCGAGGAAATGACATGTTCCAGAGGTAGACTTCCGATCCACTCGATCCCTAGCATAATCTGAGTCTGAGTACCCGACGAGATCCAGCTGTGTGCCTTTTGGATACCATAAGCCTAGCGACGGGGTGTGAGCCAAATATCGAAGAATTCGTTTCACCGCTTGGTGATGCGATTCCTTTGGTGCCGCTTGGAATCGGGCACACATGCAAACGCTCAACATTATATCAGGCCTGGATGCACATAGATATAGCAGAGAACCTATCATGGAGCGGTATACCTTTTGATCGTAGTCCTTGCCATTTTCATCGGGGCCAAGTTGTCCGTTTGTAGGCATCGGTGTCTTGATGCCCTTGTAGTCTTGCATTCCGAATTTCCTCAGGCACTCCTTGAGATACTTCTCCTGAGAGATGAAGATGCCATTGCGTTGTTGAAGAATTTGGAGTCCTAAGAAGAACTTCAGCTCGCCCATCATCGACATCTGATACTGTTCACTCATTAAGAATGCAAATTCTTCACTGTATTTCTTGTTAGTGCATCCAAATATTATGTCATCAACATAAATTTGACATATGAATAATGCATCATCATATCGTTTTGTGAAAAGAGTTGGGTCGAGGGAACCAGATTTGAAGCCCTTGCTGATGAGGAAGTCCCTTAGTGTGTCATACCAAGCCCGAGGGGCTTGCTTCAGTCCATAGAGGGCTTTCTTCAATCTGTACACCATATCAGGCTTCTTTGCGTCTTCAAAACCTGGAGGTTGAGCAACATATACTTCTTCCTCGATATTGCCATTGAGGAAGGCACTTTTCACATCCATTTGATATAACTTGATATTATAATGATTAGCGAATGCAAGCATAATGCGAATGGACTCAAGTCTAGCTACAGGAGCGAAGGTTTCACCGAAGTCGATCCCCTCAACTTGAGTATATCCTTGAGCTACGAGACGTGCTTTGTTTCTGATGACTTGTCCATCTTCATCAAGTTTGTTGCGGTAGATCCACTTCGTGCTGATGACATTGTGAACTCGAGGATCAGGACGTTTGACTAGTTCCCAAACATCATTCAGTTTAAACTGAAGAAGTTCGTCTTGCATTGCCTGAATCCATTCCGCCTCTCGGAATGCCTCGGTGACTTTGGTGGGCTCTGAAATTGATACAAACGAGAAATGCCCACAAAAGTTAGCTATGCGATTAGCTCTTGCAAGAGTGAGAGGACCTGGTAGGTTGATGTCAGCGAGGATCTTGTCCACTTGAACTTCATTTGCCACACGAGGAAGTCGAGGAGGATGATCTTGAGGCGCATCTTCATTACTGCTGTCAGATTCGTTAGCATCAGCTTCAGGTGCTTCAGGAGCTTCAGGCGTATCAGGTGCCTTAGGATCAGGATCGTCATCAGGATTATTCGCTTCAGGATTTGGGTGTTCTTCAGGAGCAGGAGGTATGTGGATTTCTTCAGAATGATCCACAGGAATGATGTCACCAACACCCATCTTCTTGATCTGTTCTTCAGGTGGTGCTTCACCTAAATCATGTGGTAGGTGCTCTCTTTGGGAGCCATCAGACTCATCAAAACGCACGTCTACAGTTTCAACAATTTTATAATGACTGATGTTGAAGACTCTGTAGGTGTGCGAGTTGATACCATAACCAAGCATGAAACCTCACATGCTTTGGGTGCAAATTTGGACTCGTGATGAGGATCACGTATCCAGCAAGGTGCACCGAATACTTTGAAGTAACTTACATTGGGTTTCTTACCGACCATTAACTCGTATGAAGTTTCATTGAAGAACTTATGAAGATACACTCGATTGACGATGTGGCATGCAGTGTTGATTGCTTCAGCCCACCACTTGAGTGGAGTATTGTACTCAGCCAGCATCGTGCGAGCCATCTCGATGAGGGTTCGATTCTTTCTCTCAGCAACACCATTTTGCTAAGGAGTGTATGGCGCTGAGAATTCATGAGTAATTCCCAAGTCATCGAGGAATTCTTCCACACCGAAGTTCTTGAACTCAGTGCCGTTGTCGCTTCGAATGTGCTTGATCCTCAGGTTGTAGTTGTTCATGACACGCTGAGCGAAGCACTTGAGGATTGCTAGAGTTGCTGACTTATAGAGAAGAAAATGCACCCAAGTGTATCGTGAGAAGTCATCAACAATAACGAGATCATACATATTACCTCCAAAGCTCGAATACTTTGGAGGACCAAATAGATCCATGTGAAGCAATTCCAGTGGTCTCGTAGTGGTCATGATGGTCTTCGCTGGGTGGTTGGTCTTGATCATCTTTCCAGCTTCGCAGGCACCACAGAGCCGGTCCTTTGAGAATCTGATTTCCTCAATCCCGAGGACATGTTTCTTCAGTACCAGCTTCTGAAGATTTCTCATTCCAGCGTGGCCGAGTCTTCGATGCCATAGCCAGCACTCTGAGGCTCGTGCCATGAGACATGTAGCAACCTGAGGTCCTTCAGAGAAATCTACAATATACAGGTCACCTTTCCTAATCCCACTGAAGACAGTGGATTTATCGCTAACCATGAAGACAATACAGCCATGTTTTCCGAAGAGAACAGCGAGATCAAGATCACACAGCATAGATACAGACATCAACTTGTATCCAAGAGATTCAACAAGCATGACCTTATCAATGTGTTGGTCTCGTGAGATGGCCACTCTGCCGAGACCCAATACCTTACTTTTACCTTTATCAGCGAAGGTGATGGTTTTCTTTGAAGAAGGACTCAGTGATGATTCCATAAGAAGACTTCTGTCACCAGTCATGTGATTTGTGCATCCACTATCCATCACCCATTCAGTCTTTCCCTGCAAATGAATTAGTATCTCATACAGCAAGTTATGAGCCAGTCTCAGTTTGAGGAGTTTAAGATTCATCAGAATTTATTCCTCAGGATGTTCCTCAGGATTGGTTCTATGAAATCAAGCAATATAATTATCCTCCAACTGACTCATTTGTTACTGTCCTGGGCATATGATCTGCAGAAATTGTAATTGCCTCAGGACATGTCCCTGCAAGGATGATTAGTTCTTAACCACCCACATCTTTATGGGTGGTCTTGAGGCACATGAGGATTGATGAGGATAATGAGACTTAATGGGGTGTGAGGTGGCAGCATCAGGATAAACAAATGAATAAGCATTCTTATGAGGAGCTTCCTTGTGAACAAAATGGTTAGCAAATACATGATTATAATCATTTCCTTTTGAGGTATCGTCCTCAGATGATATCCTCAGCTCATTTGCATCTGCATTCACAGGAAGGTTAGTGATGAGATCCTTTGGCACCCAGATCTGCCTGACTGGAGGACCGTTCCTGCAGTTAGTTCTAATGTATCTGGCAAATACCTCACGATTACCATTCTTAAACAGTTTATAGTTTGAGTCAAATGACTCAATCATCACATCTGAAGAAACAACATCATAACCAGATAAGGTATAGGGGTCAGGAGGAGGCATCATTGCCCGAACCCAGATGGTCTCAGGATATTGTTCAGGTTTCCAGTAACACCCATCAGGGTTGAGTCTCCGAGTGAATGCGATGCCTTCTCTCCTCGGGTTTCTGTTGAGGATCTGTTTCTTGAGGATGTCACAGAGAGTCTGATGTCCTTTCAGACTCTTGAACATGCCTGTTTCCAGTAGACTCTTCAACCTAGCATTTTCTTCAGCAATGTCTATGGTATCCTCAGATGAGGGGTTAAATACCACAGAAGTAATAGAGATAACAGAGTCTGAAGACATTGAGGAACTAGACACAGAGATGATTTGATCATTTTCAATGCATTTTAAACAGGGAGGATTGAATCCTTCTTGTGGCATGATGAGCTGTCGGGAGAGGAGTGACTCATTTTCTTTCCTCAGATCGTCATGACACCTCCTTACATGTTCAAGTTCTTGTTTCTTCATGAGAAACTCATGAGACAACTTTTCATGATCGGTAAGGACTGCCTCATGCCGATTGAACAAGTCATCAAACTTTGACTGAAGAATTTTTGACTCATCAGTCAATTTTTGAGTCTTCGTCATTTCCTCAACCAACATATCATCACTTTTGTTTAATGAGATCTGAGTCTTTTCAAGTGCACGTTGTTGCTTAGATGCAAGTTTAGCAAGTTTAGCATAGTTTTCATCAGGTTTTTCACCAGAGGGTTCATCTGATGATGAGTAAGAAGATACCTTGGAGGACTTGGCCATGAAGCAGAAGGAAGGAATTGTGTCTTCAGCTTCATCATCAGCATGTGATGGACTAGATTCCTAAGTGCTGAAGATTGACTTTGATACAAGTGTCGTGGCAAGAGCCAAACCAGCCACACCCTCAGATTCTTCAGATTCTTCTTCCTCAGCATCAGGGTTGGAACCAGATTCTTCCGAGTCCAATTCTTTCCCGAGATAAGCGCGAGCCTTACGGGAACTACTATTCCTGTATCTAGAAGACTTTGAGGATCTTGAGGATTTCTTCTTTGTCTTTCATCTTTCCCTTTCTTCTTCTTCTTCTTCAGTTTAGCTTCTTTTTCCCATAGAGGACAATCAGCGATGTAATGCCCAGGTTTCTTGCACTTGTGGCAAACTCTCTTTCTAGCTTCGACAGAATCATCATCTTTGCTTTTTCTTGAGGACGACCTTGAGGAATTTCCGAAGCGATTCTTCTTCATGAACCTTTGAAACTTTCTGGTAAGGAGAGCAAGTTCACGGCTGAGAGTCTCAGGATTATCAGTATCGGCCTCAGACTCTTCATCAGAGGACACTCTACGTGCTCTAGCTTTTAGCGCGCGGACCTTTGGCGTGGAGCTGTATAAGTCTCTTTTTTCAGAGAGCTTCAGTTCATGAGCATTGAGGCGCTCGAGAATGTCAGCTGGATCTAGAGTCTTGAAGTCAGGCCTTTCTTGAATCATCAGTGAAAGGAACTCAAATGAGTCATCCAGTGACCTCAGCATTTTCTTCACAACTTCGTGATCTGTGATATCAACAGCACCAAGAGCTTGAAGTTCATTGGATATGTCAGTGAGTCTTTCAAAGGTTTGTTGTACGTGCTCATTTTCTAGCCTCTTGAACCGATTGAATAGACTGCGGAGAGTATCAACTCGTGAGTCTCGTTGTGCTGAGACTCCTTCATTAACTTTAGACAGTCTCGTCCATATCTTCTTTGCAGTATCCAGACCACTGATACGGTTGAACTGAGCCTTATTGAGATGACCACCAATGATGCTTCGAGCTTTTGCATCAAGCTGCCAGTTTTTCTTGACAACTTCAGGAGCAGTCATCAGATTTGCTTCAGGGATGCCTTGATCAACAATGTCCCACAGATCCTTGTCAATGGCTTCAAGATGCATCCTCATCTTGTTCTTCCAGTATGGGTAATCTGTTCCGTCGAAGATGGGGCAGTTTGAGGCAACGCTCATTGTACCTGAGGTCGACATAACTAAAACTCCAGGTGGTTAAACCGAATCACATAGAACAAGGGAGTACCTTGCTCTGATACCAATTGAAAGTGCAATATATCGACCAGAGGGGGGGGGTGAATGGGAGATTTTCAATTTTACTACCAAATTTTGTTTTTCTTCAGGACTGAAGCAATCATGAAGCTGAAGAAGTAACCAAAATCATGAAGAAATAAAACTTTGAAGAATGTAATCATTAGGGTAGCACATCATAATGCAACAGAAATAAATCAATTCAGATAAGCAGAAGTACTTCAGATGCATAGTATGAAAACAAATAGCAGAGGGAGAGCTGAAGCACAAGAAGTCAACATTGATACTGAAGACATAAAACTGAAGCTTAAGAGATTGAAGAGATGTCACCAGTAATTGAAGACATTGGTTTGGTAGACCAGTTCAAGTTGCTGTGACAACTCTACGTCGGGTTGGAGAGGCTGAGATTCAACTCAGAAGACATAGTCTTCACCTTGTTCTCCTTGAACTAAAGTCCTCAGACTTCGTCCAATAACTCAGGTGAGTCTTCAAGGTAGACTCCCGAAACCTTTACAGACTCAGTCACTCCGGAAGTCACAATTGCATCTTGACTTCCTCAGACTGAAGACTTCTACACCGGCTGGAAGATCACAGTCTTCAAGAGTAAAAAGCTTCGGATCACTCGAACCGACTTCCTCAGAAATGCTCAACTACTCAGGCTGGTGGTTTTCCTCACAAAGGTTCTTCAGTTTCCTCAGAGGTGGGTTGCTCTCAGATGACAAGTTTCAGTTTTTTTCTCGGAGCCACCAGCCCACAAATGGGGCTGGGGGTGGCTATTTATAGCCGCGGAGCAACCCGAGGTGAAAGGTCATAAATGCCCATGCATGCAATTACTCTCATGCCCTCGGAAATGACCGTTGCTAGACAAGTTCCAGCCTCTCACCACGCAACACATGGCACGGTCAAAGTATTCTCTCTCCAGACTCCTCAACCGAAGTTAGTTACCTCAGTGTCCTGAAGAACAACGTCTCAGACACATGAGGACTGAACTTCTACTGCAGGAGATCTCACACTCTTCAGGAGAACTGCACTCGCAGTCTCCAGACTCCTCAACCGAAGACAGATTCCTCAGTGTCCTGAAGAACAACGTCTCAGACACCTGAGGAACTGAACTTCTACTGCAGGAGATTTCTCTCTCTTCAGGAGAACTGCACTCACAGTCTCCAGACTCCTCAACCGAAGACAGATTCTTCAGTGTCCTGAAGAACAACGTCTCAGACACCTGAGGAACTGAACTTCTACTGCAGGAGATTTCCTCAGGGTTTTTCTTCAGGATTCCTAACTGAGCACTTCCTCATACCTTCGGAACTCGTTTTCTTCAACCCCTCCAACAGTGCGGTGTTTTCCTATGACTCAAGAAGTATAAAAAGTCTTAGCGAAGACTACGCTTCAACTTCGTCTTCAGCGCGAACTTCCTCAGGATCATCTTCAGCTTCAGCTTCAACCGAACGCTTCAGGATCCTACTTCCTCAGGATTTCGCGCAACTTCATTCTTCAGGAAACACACCGATTTCTCCAATGTTCCTCAACATTTTGGGGGGTCGGCATTGGTGGTTAAACACCTCATCCGGGACTGTTCTCCTGTGTATACTCACAAACACATCAGTCCCTTAACCGTTTTGTCATCAAACTCCAAAACCTCAAGGGGAGGGCACTTGATGCACTTACACCCCCGATTAGGGAAGTTGAATTCGTCATCGACTTGAAGCCTGGCACCGTCCCTATTGCCAAGCGCCCATATAAGATGCCACCTCACCACCTCCTTGAATTGAAGAAGGAGATCGACACGGCCCTCGAGAAAGGCTTCATCCGTCCTAGTTCCTCTGCTTGGGGAGCACCTTCGCTCTTTGTCAAGAAGAGTGATGGCATGAACCGTTTGTTCCAAGATTACCGACCTATCAACCAGGCCACGATACAGAACAAGTACCCCCTCCCTCGGATCAATGATCTTTATGATCAACTTGCTGGATCCACGGTGTTTTCAAAACTCGACTTAAGGTTGGGTTACCATCAGATCCGGGTCCGTGATGAGGACATCCCGAAGACTGCATTCATTACTCGCTATGGTTCATACGAGTACACTGTCATGTCATTTGGCTTGACCAATGCACCAGCCACCTTCTCCCGATTGATGAACTATATATTCATGGAATACCTGGACAAGTTCGTCGTGGTTTATCTGGATGATATATTGATTTACTCCAAGACCGACGCCGAACATGCTGAACATCTTCGTCTTATACTGGAAAAGCTTCGAGAACACAAACTCTATGCTAAGTATTCAAAGTGTGAGTTCTGGCTTCCCGAAGTAACCTACCTTGGTCATGTGATTTCCAAGGATGGCGTTGCCGTCAACCCCGAACGTATCCAGGCTATTCTTGATTGGACTCCGCCCAGGACTGTCAAGCAAGTCCAAAGTTTCCTCGGCCTTGACAGCTGTTTTGTTGAGAATTTCTCCAAGATTGCCAAGCCTCGGACTAATCTGCTTGACAAAGGCGTCAAGTTTGAGTGGACTGATAAATGTCAAGAAAGTTTTCAAGCTCTGAAGGACAAGCTCACTTCACCCCCGGTGCTTGATCCTCCTGATACTCAGAAGGACTTCGTGATTTATTGCGACGCGTCTCGTCAAGGATTAGGCTGTGTCCTAATGCAAGAGCGCAAAGTGATTGCTTATGGCTCTCGTCAGTTGCGTGCTCACGAAGATAAGTATCCAACTCATGATCTCGAATTGGCAGCGGTAATTTATGCCTTGAAGCTGTGGCGACATTACCTCGTCGGAAATCGTTGCGAGATCTTCACCGACCACCAAAGCCTGAAGTACCTGTTTACGCAACCAGACCTGAATCTCCGCCAACAGAGATGGCTCGAGACAATAGCCGACTACAACATGGGAATTTCTTACACCCCTGGCAAAGCTAATGTGGTGGCTGATGCCTTAAGCCGCAAAGCCTATTGTAGTGAACTGGAAGTTCAAGTGCAACAACCACGTCTGTATGGAGAGCTCCGCAAGCTGAACATCGAAATTGTTCCGCAGGGATATGTGAACTCCCTGGTGGTCCAACCAGACCTCGACACCCGCATCAAGACGGTACTACATTATGACTCTGACATTTGGAAGATTAAGCGTCGTGTCGCCAGCGGAGAGCCCTCATTCTTCACTATTGATGCAAATGATGATAATGCGGTGTACTTCAAGGTTCGTTTAGTGGTTCCGGTAGCCAAGGCCAACCTGAATTACGCCTCTGATGTCATGAAATAAGCTCATGATACACCCTTGTCGATTCACCCTGGTAGTACCAAGATGTACCAAGACATTCGTCAGCGGTACTGGTGGTCCAACATGAAACAAGACATTGCTCGTTATGTTGATGAGTGTGATGTTTGCCGTCGTGTGAAAGCCGAACATCAAAGACCTGCTGGAACTCTGCAACCACTCTCTATTCCTAAATGGAAATGGGACAAGATTGAAATGGACTTTGTCACCGGATTTCCCCGATCACAGAAAGGTCATGATGCGATCTTTGTCGTCATCGACCGATTCTCCAAGGTTGCTAATTTTCTGCCAGTCAAGGAGGCGATCTCTGCTAGTCAGTTAGCAGACTTATATGTTTCCAGAATTGTTTCCCTCCACGGTATTCCCTTGGAGATCAGTTCCGACCGAGGCAGCATTTTCACCTCGAAGTTCTGGGATAGTTTCCAAGAAGCTATGGGCACTCACCTAAACTTCAGCACCGCTTATCACCCCCAGTCGCAAGGACAAGTCGAACGAGTCAACCAAGTGCTTGAAGATATGCTCCGAGCTTGTGTCATCTCATTCGGTAAGAAATGGGAGGAATCTCTTCCATTTGCCGAATTCTCGTACAACAATAGCTATCAAGCTAGTCTGAAGATGGCACCCTTTGAAGTTCTCTATGGACGTAAGTGTCGAACCCCTTTGAATTGGTCAGAAACTGGAGAACGAACTCTCATTGGTCCGGACATCATACAACACGCTGAAGATCAGGTTTGCGTTATTCGTGAACACCTGAAAGCTTCTCAGTCCCGTCAGAAGAGTAACTATGATCGCAAGCACAAAGAAATGGTCTATCAACCTGGCGAATACGCGTACCTCCGTGTCACTCCAATGAGAGGCACTCACCGCTTCGGGATCAAAGGCAAGTTAGCTCCTCGCTACATTGGCCCGTTCCGTATTCTTTCCTGGAGTGGACCAGTGGCATACCGCTTGGAATTGCCGCCGAACCTCTCCCAAGTCCACGATGTATTCCACGTGTCGCAACTCCGACGCTGCTTCAAGGACCCTATTCGAGAAGTGGAACATGATATGATTGAGCTGCAGCAGGACTTGACCTATCAAGAACATCCAAGCCACATTCTTGATCAGTCTGAACGCAAGACCCGCAACAAGAAGACCAAGTTTCTCAAAGTTCAGTGGTCGAATCATTCTGAAGATGAAGCTACTTGGGAACGCGAAGATCGTCTCCGTGAAGAATACCCCGATCTTTTCCCCTCTACCACCTAAATTCTCGGGACGAGAATTCTTGTAGTGGGGGAGATTTGTAACACCCTCACTGTCAGGTGAACAGTAATCACCATTACTGTTCCTCAGTACTGTTCAAATTTTTTGTCTGATCAATATGGTTCAGTTCAAATTCAAATTACCCTTTGATATTGTTGCAAGCAATGTGAACCATGGGCCTTGATCATCATGGATGAAAACATAGTCCAATCCATAAACTTTTGAAATCAATTCAAATCTAAAAATGCCTTTGGTGAAATATTAAAAATAAAGTGGAATATAAACTTTCTCCAAAAATAGTGGAACCACTTTTATAAAATCCCAAATAATCATGGGACCATGGCAATGTGGTCATGGGTATTTATAGTGCTATGGAAAATTCCAAACAATTCAAACAGTAGCCAAAACAGTGGCATTTAATACCTTGTTAATAAAACAAAAGTGCAAAAGAATTTATAAAACTCCAATTCTTTTTGTGGCATCTCAATATTGTGCTACACTAATTATGGACTATGTTACATATTTTACAAAAATATGGAAGCAACTAAAATAAATATAAACAGAAAAGAACAGAAGGCTGAAAAGAAATAAAAAGAGATAAAAGCAAAGAGGCCACCCCCGCAGCCCGACTAACCCAACCCCCACCGAAAAAGAAGCCCAACTGGCCCTGGACTCTCAAGTCCACAGTGCGGCCCACCCCGCCTAGCCAGGCCCAGCCCAACTTTCCCTCCTCCCTCCTCCTCCACTGCTCACCATGGAGCCGTGGCACGCATCGCGCGGTGCCACGCCGGCGACCGTGCCGTGTCGCGCATCCGGCGACCCCCCCTGTTGGATAAGTGCAGCTCATGCCCCGCGCCCATCCGAAACCCTAGCCGCCTCCCTCTTTTCCCCTCGCGCTCTCCCCTCCGTTCTCCTCCACGACCGAGCTCCGCCCGTGGGCACGCCACCGCTGTCGGCGCGGCCTACCGCCTCCCTGAGCCCCACGACCATGTCCTAGCGGACCGCAGGCGTCTTCTCCATCGCTCCACGCTTGGAATCGACCTAGGACGCCTTGAAGCCGACACCCTCTTCTTCCTCTCCGCCGACGGTCGCCGCCGTTCCGCCCCCGATTCACGCCACCACGACCCCCATCGGCTCCATCGAGACCTCCCCGAGCACCAATGTGAGCTGCCGCGCGTTTTGCCCCCTTTTCCCGCTAGGATTCGCCGTTCGTGTTGCCGTTCCCGAGCTGCGGTGCTCCGACCGCCGCGGGGCCTCGTCGCCATCGTCGATTCCGTTCGTCCCGACGTCCTTCCGGTGCACCACTGGACGCGCTGCACCGTTCCCGTTCGGTTCCCCCCCTCGCCGCACCAAGTGCTCGTCGGAGCCGTCCGGTGCACCTCGCCGTCGCCTCTCCAGTAGCTCATCGCCGGTGAGGGCACGACCTGGCTAACCACCCCCCTAATCACTTATTAGAGTAAAACCCCCCTGTCAGTAGTCTGAATGACAAGTGGGGCCTAGCCCCTGTTTAGATTAAACTAGCAAGTTTATATTCCCCTGAGTGTTTGACATATGGGTCCCATTCAATTGACTCTCTGTTTAGAAATAAATAGAAAATATTAGAGCATATGAGTCTGTGACAAGTAGACCCCACTGTCAGATTAATATCTAAAAAGAATTTAGATAAACTGCAGTGTATGACATGTTGGCCCCACTGAATATTAGATTTAAATAAACCATTTTATTGGTACTATGTATGACATGTGGGACCCACTTGTCAGGTTTGACTGGTCAAACCCCTGTTCTGGATAATGTTGGATTTAATATTAAAAGAAATTCAGAAATTCTTTTAAAAATGATTAAAAGTTTGAATTTGAATATCTTTTAAACCGTAAGTCAGATTCAAAAACTTTATACATGAAAATTGATCAGAAAAATATAATGAATACAGATACAGTATCCGTATACCCACCACACCCCTCTAACACAACGAAAATCGACACCCCCCTCCGGACCGTCTATCCGATGATTTGTCCGGTACTGATAAAGTATCCGGATGAATTTATTTCGAACACGAAAGTTGTTCGGAATAGTTCAACTAACACGGATACACCCCCTTATGTTTGTCCGTTACCCACGACACCTCCGGCATGAACCCTTCCCCCTCCGGACACCCTGTCCGTTAATCACCCGGAGCCGGTATATCATCCCCGGATGAATTCCTGCTCCGAGCAACGTGCATTGCACTGCGTTAGAACACCGTTAACATTTCATCCGTCTTGTCATGCATCTGTTCGTATATGCTTGCTGTGTATTTACTGTTTCTTCCCCCCTTAATCTCCGGTAGACCCCGCTGCTGCCGTTGACTACACCGCTGCTGAGTACGACTACTTCGTCGACGACCCTGCCCCTATCGTCGAGCTTCCAGGCAAGCAGAGCCATTCTCTTCCCCAGATATCGCCTATCTTTCCGTACATTTCTTGCACTAGGCACGTTTACTGCTGCTGCTACGTTACAATCCTATTCAATTGCATAGCCTGATTTTGTCGCCCCATGATGTACCTTTCTTATCCTATGCTGCCTATTATAATTATGCATATATTCAGCAGTGAACCCTGCGCATTGTTAGCTAGGACTAGATAGCGGGTCGTGATCACTCAGGGGGGTGAACACGGATACAATATATACAACTGCACAGGTACGGAACAAAGCAGACACCGCCAAAGGCCCCTATCTGGGTTATGCCTAGTCACCTGAAGTGTGAGCTATCAAGGAGTAATCCTTGTACTCCACTCGAGGCTGACTTTGTCTTGCCGCCATAGGGTCCTGGATAGCGGTTGTCCTTAAGGTAAGAAGTCGGGCGACCCAACGGTGCCCGCGAGTGGTATATTGTCGGGAACGACAGGGAGGGTACGACCAACATTACTGGCGTGCTTGGCCCCTGCTCGTATCTCGCGAGAGTTACCAAACCACGAAAAAGTCGAGCTCTACCAAGAGCACACGCAAGACAAGGTAAGGAGACGGTTCACCTTGTCGGTAACCGCGCGCTTTGACGGGACGACAGGGCATGCCCCGACGTTACCGGTGGGCCTTGTTGTTGTTCGTTGTCCGTTGTGTTGTTAGTCAGACAGCGATAACGGTAGTCTGCGAGATAATATTCAAATGCTAAATGGTTCGGCGGATGACTTGAGAGACCCATTGGTCTGTACGCACTACCTACACGTGGGATTACGGTGTGGGCCCTCCGCGTCGTAGTTCGTCCGAAAGCTCTTCAGACGTCAGCAGTACTGCGGCCTGATCGCCACGAAGTGGTCTTGTCTTTTTGCTGCAGCAGGTGTGTTTGGATTTGCTTTTGCTTCACCGGCCAGACTCGCACCGTGCAGGAGCGTGCAAGGGTGAGGGACCTAGACCCCTTGGCGCATAGGATATAGTCCGGCGGATGGCCTCTCTGTTGAGCCTAGGATGGGCTGCGTCGTGTCGGATAGCCTCGGTGGGGCGTTCCCTAACAAGGTTCACGCCACCCTGGAGATCCGAGCGTGCAGGCTGAACAGTAGTGCACCCCTGCAGGGAGTTTAATCTATTCGAATAGCCGTGTCCACGGTAACAGGACGCTTTATGCTGAAGCTGGATCTTACCACTAGAAACTATTACTATTAAACTGTATGGTTCCGGGTTTTCTTCCTCGCAGGGAAGTCAAGGAGGGGAACTCGGAGGCATTATTATTATTAATCATTACAACTTATATTATTCAATGTTGCATCAACTTCTGCTTCATTGTTACTTTATTTCTTTATATGAACTGTTGGTTGTTTCTCTTCTCATGCTGCAAGACAACGTCGGAAGATGCTAGTCTTCGATAGGCCTAGCTTCTTATCCTTATTCTGATTTCTATCTTGCAGTCCACTATATATACAGCCTCCCCTTTCCGTTGATACAAATGCATAATGCTTAGTAGCGGACGTAAGACTCGCGGGTATACTAGATACTCACCTGCTTTATTTCCTTTACTGTTTTGCCTGATCGGCAGCTGCAGTCGACGTTGGAGCCCAGGAGTAGGAGTACCCCGGAGGCGGATACTACTACGTCGAGACCCCCGCTGACCAGGACCAGGAGTAGTTTCGGAGGCTTCCAGGAAGGAGGCCTTGCCTTTTCGATCTGTATCTCTGATGTTATTTGTGCTAGCCTTCTTAAGGCAAAACTTGACTAACTACGTCTGTACTCAGATATTATGGCTTGTATAACTTATGTATTCGGGCCCGCGTGACCCCCCTTTATTGTAACATATTGGTTTACCCTTTTGTGTTTAGTGTTGTGCTGTGCTATTCTCACCGTGGCACCCTAATCTCAGCCGTGTACCCTGCGTGTATGATTACTGTACACGGATTGATTTTGGGGGCGTCACAAGATTATATCCAAGAGATTGAACTAGCATAACTTTGTCAACATGCTTATCTTTAGATATAGCAACCTTACCCAAACCAAGAACTTTACCCTTGTTGTTGTCACCGAAGGTAATGTACTTCTGAGAAGAGTGAGTGAGTTTTTCTTCGGTGAACAATTCTTTTTCTCCGGTCATATGATTAGTGAAACCGTTGTGCATGACCCATTGGGATCCACCGGAGACATAGCCCTGCAGAAGAATTAGTTCTTCTTAACCACCCACAAACGAGTAGGTGACTAAGAAGGCATGGAAGCACTTGTTGAAGCAGCGGTATTAAAGCGAACATGATCAAATTGACAAGGGGGGCCATCAAGAACACCGTAAACATAATTCCTTTGTGAAGGGTTAGAGTATGAATGAGGATAGGCAATCTTATCATTATTATCACGGTGACGATAAGCATAACGACCAACATGATAGTATTCCTTTTGAGGAACATTTGATTCGGGAACCAGCGAATCATTTCTCTCTTCAAGAGAATAGAATTGTTTCGGTGGTACCAAAGATTTTCCCTGCATAGAATGGTTAGCAGGAAATTTTTCAACGAGTGACTTGCGCACCCAAATTTATCTCTTATAGAAACCATTCTTTGGAGGGGCACCAACGTATTCGGCCAAAACTTTTCCTTTCCGAACCTTGATAAGTTTGTAGTCAGAATCAAGTGATTCATCAACAATGGCCTTATCAATCTTGAAGTTGAAACCTGAAAGTTTACCAATATCTATAGGCTTTTCTTTCGCTAAAACTCATACAGTTTTTGGGTACTGCTCAGGTTCCCAGTAAGTGACATCAGGGTTTAGCTTCCTTTCTAAACCGACACCTTCCTTCCTAGGATTCCTATGAAGGAGAGCCTTCTTCAGGATATCACATAGGTACTGGTGTCCCTGGACACTTTTGAACATACCTGTTTCAAACAAATATTTCTACCTGAGGAGTTCCTCTGTAACAGCAGAGTTTTCCTCATCCGAGGGATTAGTATCATCAATAACAATAGGTGCTTTGCCTTTGTCCAGTTTATATGTGGACTCAATTTTATTTCGGTCCAGACAGGTTAAGCATGGTGAAGCAGAATTATTTTTTGCTTCAGAACCTAGTTGAGCCAGGAGAGAGAGGTTAAGATTTTCCAATTCTTCATGATCCTCTTTCAATTTCTCGAGAGCCATTTTCCTTTGAAGGAATTCATAAGTAAGCTTCTCATAGTCCACTGAAAGAGAATCATGCTGAGTGGATAGTTCTTCAAACTTCTCCTTCAGGGCAGAATGCTCATTAGTTAAAGTTTGACCTTTCTCTATCTCATCGATCAACAGGGTTTCTGATTTCTTAATAGTTTTGCTAAGTGAATCAAGTTCATCTTGTTGAATAGAAGCAATTTTGTCAAGCTTAGCATAACTGATTATAGAATCACTATGATATGAAGAGCCATCAGAAGTATCATAGGTAGCTTTGGATGAAGATACCTTATCCTTAGCCATGAAGCAATAAGCAGGAGTTTCATCTTCGCTGCTCTAGTTGATGAAGAATGAGCTTGAAGAAGATTTTTAAGTGAGAGTCGAAGCGAATGCAATTCCAGCAACACCATCAGATTCTGATCCAAAACCAAATCCGATCTTGATTCAGCTTCGGATCCAGATGCTTCTTCTTCGGAGTTCATTTCCTTCCCTAGATAAGCTTTGGCTCGGTGAGAGCTACTTCGACGTGATGAGTAATTCTTCAAAGATGAGCCCTCACGATTCTTGTGATACTTCTTCTTTTTGTCATTTTCAGAATCTTTCTTCTTGTCTCTTCGTGAGCTTGATTCATGTTTCTTTGGCTCATAGCTTTTGGATGATTTGTGAGACTTTCTTGATGAACTGTCATGCGAATGCCTTGATTTGTTTCTGATTTCCCATAGAGGGAAATCAACAATGTAATGACATGGTTTCTTGCATTTGTAGCAGCAGTTGTCCTTTGATGGCGAGCTTCTTGAGGAAGAGCAGTGAGAGGAATTGCTCGAGTGCCTTGACGAGTAATTCTTCCTCGGTGATGAGAAGCCTTTTCTTTGGAAATGATTGAAGCGCTTCATGATTAGTGCCAAATCCTTCCCAATTCTTGCAGGATCATCAGATTCATCACCGAAAGCAGAACTAGCTTCAGGAGAAGAGTGGCGTGAAGCTTTCGCCTTGAGGGCATGTGATCTTCTTCGGGATCCATTCACATCTCGCTTCTCTTCTTCTTCCATCTCAAAGGTAGTTAGTCTCTCAAGAATATCAGCAGGGCCAAGGTTTCTGAAATCAGTCCTCTCTTTGATCATCAATACAATGTGATCGAAGGAATCATCAAGTGATCAAAGCAAAGTTCTAACCACCATATGAGTAGTGACATCAGCAGCACCGAGGCAAATCAGCTCATTTGAGAGAGTAGTGAGTCTGCTGTAGATAGAGGCAACCTTTTCTCCTTGTGTCGCTTGAACCGATGGAATTTGCTTCGGAGAGTGTCAACTCTAGCATCTTTCTGAGTAGAGACACCTTCTCCAATCTTCTATAGATAATCCCAGACACCTTTGGCATAGGGGGGTATTCTTCACTTGATGATACTTTTCTGGAGTCAAATGATTCATGATGAATACCCAGACTTTAGAATCAACAGCCATATTCTTCGTCTCATCAGCGGTGAGAGCATTCTTGTCCTTGATTTGAACTCCATGCTTTACAACTTCCCAGGCAGCAGAATTGATAGCAATGATGTTCCTCTTCATATTGTCCATCCAATAAGGATAGTCCTTCCCATTGTAAATAGAAATGGGTTCGCCAGAGAGAACAGCTGCAAAAGACATACTTGGCAACACTCTAGGAGGTTAATCCAAAACATGTAGAGCATAGGGAGTGCCTAGCTCTAATACTAATTGAAAGACCAAGGATGTGATCGGAGGCGGAGGGGGTGGATGATCACTTCAAAAATTTCGACCCAACCTTTGAAGTGAAGCAAAAGGCAACCAGCTGGAAGAACAATCGTCTAGAAACTAAACATAAACTAGGAAGAACAACTACTAAGTGAAGCAAATGACGGTGAAGCAAAACACAATGAAGCACAACATTAAGAGTAATGGTACATAATGTAAGTACTGGAAGGTAAAACGAGCCTGGATGCTGTTATGTTTGTTCGACCAGTTCACACTATACAAAGTGCTACGTCTGGTTGGAGGGAGTTGTGATTGAATACCTGAGCTAACCTCTCTCCATCCTTTTCTCCACTGCACCAATCTCCTTGAGCTTGGCCAATTTTGACCCGGGGTAGATTATTGAGGGAATCTCCAAAATCTCCGAAGTCGATTCTCTAACCATCTAGGAGGCTTGCAGTCCTCCAAGATAAAAAGGCTAGCAAACTTCCACCTAAGCCATAGTGAATCAACTTAGATCAATAGGACTTTGGATTCGGTGGTTGGATTTTTGGTTTAGCTTCGGTATCTTTCCTGGGATGCTCTCTTCAGTCTCTCTCTGGAATAATCACTGAGCAGCCAACCGCAAATGAGGTCGGGGGCGGCGTATTTATAGGTGGTGATCCCGAGGTATGAAAGGACTGATCTGACCCGAAGCGACATCTTGATGCGTGTCCACAACGGTCGGATTTTTCATCAATGCGTAACTTTACTTGTGGAACAATTAAAGCTGACGCACAACTTAAGTTTCGATTCGGAGGAGGAAAGTATGAAGTCTTTGCCACCGAAGCTTAACTCAGCTCCCATGAGATTTGTCCTCAAAGGCTTCTCGCTGGGTTTTGATTCGAGCTGAGATTTTTCACAATAACTTCGGCTTCGACCTACTAACCCTCTTAATTGTACGATTTTTCCTATGACTCAAAGAATAGAAAAGAACTACACAAAAACTACTAAGTCTTGCACCGTCTTCTTCATTTCCTACGGTAAGTTATGCTTCAGGACACCATACATTTTTAGGGGTCTCCCAGCATGATTAAGCGTCACTCCAAGGAAATAAGCTTCGACTTCTTGTCCATCTTCCTTGAAGATCTACCACTTGACTTAAGCTTCAGGAACCTAAACACCTATTTATACTCGCAAACATTGTTAGTTCGTCTACTGTTTGTCCAACAATATCCAAAAACACATGGGGGCAACACTTTGCTCTTACAGTATCTCTTACCAAATTAGTTCATCATATTCTATAATTAAGTACATCTTATGCTGATTATGAAATCTTATCTTTATCTACTCAGTGTATTTTGTTCAGTTATGAACAATGTGGGTTCAGATATGAAGATTCATGGTCTGTATGCAATATGCAATGTTTGATTCAAATGTTCAATATATATCAGGCAATGTGGTCATATTTGATGTTTGTTTATAATATTCATGTTGAAGTGGTAAAGCCTTTCCATATTGGAATCTTTTGGTTTACCAGTGTGCTAACTCTTGATAATGAGGTTATTACATATTACAGGGTCACAATGGTAGATGTTCCAGTTTGCCATCGAGGTTAGCTAGAACTTCATAGGGCTTGTTTATTGTATATTATTGTAGAGTTTCCATATAACTCATACTTACTATCTTTTGTTTATAGGTACATATGTTACTGGTGCAGATCTAGACTTCGAGCCTTTTTGCATATGGGACAATGATATATTCCTAATACACAACCAAGTTAAGAAAAATAAAAAACATTGTTAGAAGAAACGGAAAGAAGATGTGACACCCTGGATTTTGGAACTTTCTTTTTCCAAAAACTTTTTTGATTTATTTCTGGATTTGCGATTGGATTTGATTTTGATCACCTCGTTGGACTTGAAACTTGAACATATTTTCTTTCCATTCTCAAGTGACCCTTGAATCCAAGACTTTCCCATGCCATTCCATTGTTCCATCTCATCCAAGCCACCATTTTATGCAAGCCATATATTCATTTTCCAATAAAAGGGATATTCCCATTATTTGAGGTTTGTGAAGCAACCCCTATTTATATTGCTCCATAAATCCCCAAATAATTCCCACATGTCATTGACATCATATCTTGCCAAATGCTCCAAAAACATTTCATAGCCCAAGTGGATTTTTCCTCTAGAAAAATTCATTTGTCTGTGGGGGCAGATTGGAGCTTTGTGAAGGGAGTGCCATTTTCCTTGATCCATTGCTGGTGAAACTTTTTTGCGCAATCTCATATGGTCATATAATTGACCTCCACCAAATTCCACCACCATTTTCTTAGCCAAACTCCCATAATAAATTCCCAAAGTTTGGGTGCAGCAAGGGGGCTTTGTGAAGCAAGTGCATGATAGGGGATCCCAATTGCCTTGAAACGTTTTGAGAATTATCCTACCACCAAATAACTCCACCAAAACAGATTTAAGCCAAATCCCATCATCCATGTGTGTGCACCATCATGTTTAAGTTTCTGGTCAGTGGGACACATTGTGAAGCAAGTGCTATCTATGTGTGTCCAATGACTATGAAATTTTATACACATGTGCACCATGCCAAATAACCAAGCCACACTAACTTTCAACCCATTCCAATAATCCTGTGTGATGCTAGCCTCACCAACACCATTCTGACCTATTTGGTGCTTTACAAAGGAAGTACCAAAAATATTGCTCCAAATGATGTGAAACTTGGCATACATACTCGTCCTAATGTATGATTGAGCTCTGCAAAAGATCATGCCTAGGGGAGCTATGTACAAGCCACACCACAGTAAAAACACCTTTTGCAGCATTGTGCCATTTACAAAGGAGGTGCCATGTACATTGATTATTTTGAGCTCAAACTTTTCAGAAACATAGTCCTTCCTATCCTCATCCCAAAAGACAGCTTGGTCCTATCCGGAGCCCCACCATGTGAGCACAACTTAAGCCCCAAGATTGCTTTATCCAACTTTGTGATGAGCCAGAGATCACACTGTTCATGCTTTTGGCCATCCAGCTGTACCACAGTGATCAGCGTGAAAAGGAGCACATGCTAGACATCTTTTGCCATGCGAATCCTTATAGCTTGCACCAGTGCGCGTGGGGAGCAAACACATGGCGTGCTCTGGCCGCGCTCCGCGCGTGCCCGTCACGTCCACCTCGCGCTCCAGTGCGTTTCCGTCGTCTAGCTCATGTTTCCCCGCGCCGCACGGATTTCCGCCGCACGCGTGCGCCACGCCACCCCTCCCGAGCTCTCTGGAACCCCCTCGTGGCCGCCAGCTCGACGCACGCCCCGGCCGCTAGCCATTGTCGCGGCCCAGAGCTCGCATCTCGCTCCCCCTATAAATGGAGTGCCTCCACGCCTCCCCCCCAGAGCACCAGCAGCTCCCACACCTCCCCCTATCCACTCGCCCCCTCCCAATCTGGTCTCGGATCTCCTCTTCGCCGCCCACGGTCGCCCACGGCCCTCACCTCCCCGGCAAAAATCGAGCCACCGGAGCTCCTTTTCTTCCCCCTAGCTCCACCTAGCCGCAGCCTGCGCCGCCCCCGCCTCCCAATCCACCGAGAAACTCGCCGGAGCCGCACGAGCTCGTGGCGTCCTGGCCACCGTCCTCCGAGTCTGCGGCTGAAGCCGCGCTCTCCCTAGCCACCTCGGCTTGCGGGAGTGGACGAGAGCCGCGCCGCCACATGCTGGATCCCTCCAGGTGGCCCGGGCCGGCCGTCGTTCCTCGCCTGCCCGGCGCCAGGCGCAGCCCGGGCCTCTTGCAACGACCTGGGTCGCGGCCCATTCGTGGTGACAAGAGTGTTTGGCCCATGTGGCCCTGTATCGGGTATTACATATAGAGACTGGTGGCCTGTGTGTGAGGTAGCGAATATTGATGTAAGACAGACTCTAATCTTTCCTCTGAGATAATCTATCCCCTTCCTCACGCCATTGCTGCTGTCTTCAGTTTCCATATCCGAGCGTGACGCGAGGAAGTGCTGCCAGATCCGTAGCATTTGGTACTCAGAGCCCTGTTCTCGATCCTTCCGCTGATTTGCAAAAAAATTCCCCGTCGGCGCTCCTCAATCGCTTCGGTGTGCTCGCAAATCCCAACAAAAGGTGTGGATTCGCTTGCGAATTCGCACAAAACACTCCGGTGTACCTGCGTTGGGTTGAGCGCACTTGAGGCGAGCGGCGACGGCGAGATCTGCGCGTCCCACGTTGTCTTCGCGGATGGGGGCGGCTGAGTTATCCCTGACTGAGCTGCAGCAGCTGGTGCAAGGTACGATTCAACAGAGTAAGGCGATTTCTGATGCGGGCGCAGCGACGGCGGAGCGCTTGGAGGGGCTCCAGAATTGCTTCGATCTCTATGCCTCCTCTTCGGCTAAGGCGTTTGATGCGCTCGCCTCGACAACCACCGATTCGTTGGGTCGCACGGAGACCACGTTGGGGAGTATCCTCACAGCTCATGGTGCCATGGATGCAACGGCGGCGGAGATGAAGCACTCGCTGGACAGGGTTGTGCGCCGCGTCGATTCGCTCGAGCAGCCATCTCGCGTTGCTCTTCCCCAGCCGCCGCATCATCAGCGGGGGGGCCTGCTTCGGCCAAATCGCTCCGGTGATGCAAATGGTCAGCAGGATCCCAATACAAGGGGTTGGCGTCTACCGGTTCAGAATCAATCTCAGGGTGAGCACTCCAAGTCTATTCCTCTGCATCCTGATGAATTCACTGAGGAGGATTCGGATTTATCACCTGTCAGTTCGCATCATACTCAGGGGCGTCCTACTTCTCGAGTGCCCCGCTCTGATTTTCCTCGATTTGATGGTGACAATCCGAAATGGTGGAAAATACAGTGTGACAAGTATTTTCGTATGTATGCAGTCCAGCCTGAGCTCTGGGTAAATTTTTCCACCATGCATTTCGTTGGGAATGCAGCTCTTTGGCTCCAAACATATGAGGCCATGCATTCCATCGATAGCTGGGCATCTCTATGTGTTGCAGTTTTTGCCAAATTCAATAGGAACAAATACTCCCGGGCTATTGATCTCTTCTTTGCATTGCGACAGACTGCTTTTGTTGACGACTATGCCCGCCGTTTTGAGGAGCATATGGACAAGTTATTGATCTATAACCATGCTTATGATGAGACCTTCTTCATTAATCGTTTCATTGAGGGCTTGAAACCAGCTATTCGGACACCTGTTAAGCTGCAACACCCTAATTCTGTTGATTTGGCCTATTCCCTAGCTCAGACACAAGAGGCTCTACTTGCTGAAGATTGTTCCCGGCCACCTAGGCGATGGGAACCCAGAATGGGACCCAGGCCTTATGTTCAACAGGGTGTGTTAGGTGCATTTCCACCAGATAAGCGCCAAGAGGATCGCGTTCTAGTTCCTGATCGTATGGATACTCTCCGGGCTCAGCATCGTCCACGAGGTGAGTGCTTTAAATGTGGTGAGAAATTTGGTCCTGGTCATCGATGTGCTCCTACTGTACAATTGCATGTGTTGGAAGAACTTTTGGATGCATTACAGTTGTCTGACAGCTCTGAGAGTGCTTCTGAAACTGATGACTCTCCTGATCCTCCTGCGCCTGTTGTCAAGCCTACTGACGATGCCCTTATGAAGTTGTCTATTCATGCGGCACAGGGCACCTCTTGTCGGGAGAGTATCAAACTTCAAGGTATGGTGGGAAAAATTCAACTCCCAATACTTGTGGATTCTGGTAGTTCTACCAATTTTATCAGTGCTCGTATGGTGCAACAACTGGGATGTTCCACTGAGGATATACCTGCTGCTAAGGTCACGGTAGCCGATGGTGGTACTCTTACTTGCAATAAACAAGTGCCTGATTTACAGTGGTACTGTCAAGGACATTGTTTCCATACTTCTCTGAAGATTTTTCCCCTAACCACTTATGATGTTATTTTGGGGATGCAATGGTTGGAAATGATGAGTCCTATGTGGGTTGATTGGCGTCTAAAAAAGATGCGATTCAAGCATCTTGACACTAGAATTTCTCTTCGTGGAGTCAGAGATCAACTCTAGCAATGCACGTCTATGAATGGTAAACAACTCTAGGGGCTGCTAAGAACAGGTGTTGTGGAGCATATTATTCAGTTATGCCATATTGCTGAAACTGCACCTCTTGCATCTGTTGTGCCTTCCGCTGTCCAGACTTTGCTGGAAAAACATATTGTGTTGTTAAAAGAACCTGATACACTACCACGTCATCGCTCATTTGACCATCAGATCCCTTTGCTACCTGGCACGAAACCCGTTAATGTCAAGCCTTACCGATATAACCCTATGCAAAAAGATGAGATCGAAAAACAAGTCACTGCTATGCTGCACCAGGGCATTATTCAGTTCAGCACTAGCTCTTTAGAATCTCCTGTTTTGTTGGTCAGAAAGAAAGATGGTACTTGACGCTTTTGTGTTGACTACAGATGGTTGAACGCTATCACAGTTCAACATAAGTATCCCATGCATGTGGTGGAAGAACTATTGGATGAATTAGCTAGAGCTACTTATTTCACCAAGCTTGACCTCAGGGATGGTTTCCACCAAATCAGGCTGGTTGAAGGGGAAGAACATAAGACAGCTTTTCAAACACATCATGGATTGTTTGAGTTTAAGGTGATGCCTTTTGGGCTTATGAATGCCCCTCCCACATTTCAGTCTGGTATGAATTTTGTGTTGAGTCCTTTGCTCAGGAAATGTGTGTTGGTTTTTATGGACGATATCCTAATTTACAGTGCCACTCTTGAAGACCATCTCAAGCACTTAGAGCAAGTATTCGCGATCCTAAAGGATAATCAATTTTACCTGAAAATGTCCAAATGTTCTTTTGCTCAGTACTCATTGGAATATCTGGGACATGTTATCAGTGGAGAGGGAGTTCAAACGGATCCATCTAAAATACAGGCTGTTCAGGACTGGCCAACACCCACTGCTGTGAGACAGGTCAGGTTTTTTTTGGGTCTCACAAGGTAGTATCGTTGGTTCATTAAGAATTATGGCCTTATCAGCCGTTGTCTTTCGGATTTATTAAAGAAGGACAGTACCTTTGTGTGGACACCAACTACAGATGCTGCTTTTCAGAGTTTGAAGACTGCACTTGCCACAACACCGGTACTTGCTCTCCCGAATTTTTCCCAGCCATTCACTGTTGAGACTGACGCTTGCAATACTGGCATAGGGGCGGTGCTAATGCAGCAAGGGCATCCAATTGCTTATTTGAGCAAAGCTTTGGGCCCAAAGGCACAGGGCCTTTCCACATATGAGAAGGAATGCCTTGCTGTGCTGCTGGCTGTGGATAGATGGAAGTCTTACTTGCAGCATGCTCCTTTCACTATTCTTACTGATCACAGTAGTTTGGTCCATCTACAGGATCAGAAACTTTCCAGTCCTATGAAGAAGAAGGCTTTCCTTAAACTCCTCGGTCTGAAATACACCATTGTGTACAAAAAAGGGCAAGACAATACCGCAGCTGATGCATTATCTCGCATTCCTCATTCTTCTTTGTAACTTAACCAAATTTCATTTTGTACACCCAAGTGGTTGACCTCAGTGACAGATGGATATCAACAGCATGATGCTGATCGAGCTCTCCTTCAAGAACTGGCTTTAACAGGCTCTAATGATAATGGATATTCCCTGCATCAGGGTGTTATTCATTACAAGGATCGGATTTGGCTAGGCAGCAATGTGGAAGCTCATCAGGAAATTCTACTTTCCCTTCATTCTAATGGCATCGGGGGGAATTCTGGATTTCAGGGCACCTATCAACGTATCAAAAGCTTGTTCGCCTGGCCTGCAATGAAACAGGACATTCAGACCTATGTGGAAAATTGCACTGTCTGTCAGCAGGCTAAATCTGAGCATATTCGTAAACCTGGACTACTCAGTCCTCTTCCTATACCTAAAGAGGCTTGGAAGATGGTCAGTATGGACTTTATTGGTGGGCTCCCTAAAAGCAAGCACTATGATACTATTTTGGTCATCATCGACAAATTCAGCAAATATGGGCACTTTATTCCTCTCTCCCATCCATTCACTGCTCTCCAAGTGGCTCAGCTTTATGTGGACAATGTATACAAGCTTCATGGCCTTCCTCAAGTCTTGATCGCCGACAAAGATCCCATTTTTACCAGCACTTTGTGGCAGGAGCTGTGTCGATTGACTGACACTCACATGAACATGAGCTCGGCTAGTCATCCAGAGACAGATGGACAGACAGAGAAGCTTAATCAGTGCCTCGAAACATTTCTGCGTTGCATGGTTCACTCCACTCCAAAAAAATGGTCACAGTGGCTTCCTCTGGCTGAGTATTGGTACAATACAAATTACCATTCCGCTTTGGGGCAGACTCCTTTTCAGGTGCTCTATGGATATCAGCCTAGATATTTGGGGATTTCTAATCTTCAGAGTTCTATATCTTCTGAATTGACTGGGTGGTTGGTTGAGCGTAAATTGACACAGGACCTGATCCGTGAACATCTTCTTCGGGCACAACAACGTATGAAATTTCAGGAGGATAAATCGCTCAGATCGTCAATTTGCTGTTGGGGATTGGGTATTCTTGAAACTTCAACCATATGTGCAACAGTCTGTGGCTCGGCGCTCTAATCATAAATTGGGATTCAAGTTTTTCGGCCCCTATCGTATCCTGGAGCGCATTGGGGACGTTGCTTATCGGTTGGCTCTTCCAGTGTCCAGTAAAATTCACCCTGTGGTGCATGTCTCTCTTTTGAAGCCGGCAACTCCACCTCCTGACGACCTTGATTCTGCTGACGAGCTGAACTTCATCGCCGACTCTACTTCACTGCATCCCGGCCGGATTCTTCAGTCTCGCCTGGTTCAGGTAGGTGGCCGTACACGTTAGCAATTTCAAATTGCTTGGCGTGGTCTTCCCCTTTCCATGGAGACCTGGGAGTGGTCCAGTATTCTGAAGATGGCGACAAGTCCTGGATGGTGAGCAGTACGGGGACGTACTGCATTCATAAGAGAGGGGGAGTGCAACGACCTGGCCCGCGGCCCATTCGTGGTGACAAGAGTGTTTGGCCCATGTGGCCCTGTATCGGGTATTACATATAGAGACTGGTGGCGTGTGTGTGAGGTAGCGAATATTGATGTAAGACAGACTCTAATCTTTCCTCTGAGATAATCTATCCCCTACCTCACGCCATTCCTGCTGTCTTGAGTTTCCATATCCGAGCGTGACGCGAGGAAGTGCTGCCAGATCCGTAGCACCTCTCCTCTGTCCTGTGACGAAGCAGGGGAGGAGAGAGAGGAGGAAGATGATGGGTGTGTCCCGCCTGTAAGCGGCCCAGCGAGGCTGACAGCGCGGGCTCGCTTCGTTTAAGTGGAGGCGCCTCCAATGGAAACCGTTTTCATATATTGAAAGCGTACTTCACTTCGCTTCGACCGGAATACACTTTCCAGTGGGGGAGGCGTCTTTCTCTCTCCCTCGGAACAGAAGGCGCTTTCCTTTACCGAAAGCGTATTTTGATCCTCTTTGGCCCCAGAGTACGCTTTCACTGCACCGAAAGCGTATTCCCACCTAAAATCCAGCCCCCGACTCCGTTTCCTCCATATCTCCGCAACCGTAAGTCCCAACGGGTTGATTCTTTTTGCGTTGTTTTCGTATCGGGCTCCTCTTCAGTTTGGCATAGGTTTCATGCCATGTTTTTGTGCTGTTATTTGCTGGTCAAGCAAAAGATGGTGTTTGACCTTTTTGCCCGTTGCTCTATTTGAAATATTTTTGCAGGGCTTTGTTGGTGTCGAAGACCAGGAGTGTTCCACACTCCTCTGGTGAAAGGCAATCCACAATACCCTTTTCACCTTTGTTGGTTAAGCTGCTCATGTTATTTCTATACTAGTTCATGCTATGCCTGAGTTATGCTTAACTGCATTCATAATGTTGCCATGCTAATAACTCAATCTTTTTAACACGGATAAGTTCACCACCTAAAATGTGTTTGATCATATCGGAAACTATCATGGAAACTATCACAAACTCTGCAGAGTAAAGAACGAGGGACACCTAACCCGTTGAATGGTCATACGGTGACTCGTTTGGTCATGCGACTACCCGTGGAAGTGATTGGTCACGAAGTGACCAGGTGCTTGAGTCTATAAGGACTACGAGGTAAGCCACGTGATCGTGCGACGATCATGTGGGGTCCATTGTGCGTGCATTAGTCTTAATACTGTTAATATGCTTGATGATTATCTGCTTGCATGATATTGCTGCTCACCTGTTTAATTCACTAATATACCTTAAGCTGTTGCCATCTGATTGTTTTGCCTTGTTGCATGGTTGTTGTGAGCTTGCAAGTACATTCAATGTACTGACCCGGCGTGTTATGCTAGATTTGCAGGTTGTGCTTGGATGCGTAGGATGACGTTCCCGGTGTTTGCGAGCTAGGAGGTGTCCCAGCCAGTGTACCTATGGATTGGAGTTCATCATCACCGTTATTGTTCCGCTACCGACGTTATTCCGCTGCTAGATGCTGCTGCTTGGTGTAGAGTTGAGGCTAGCCTGAGGTGAAAGTTGTGTCTCCGCTAGTGTTGTAATAGACCTCGTGTACCCCTATCTTCGGTAATAGAAAGCTGTCCAGTTCTATATCAATCAGTGTCGTGCGCCAGAAGACTTGATCTTTGGGCTGGTGCACGGGGCGTTCCGGTCCTCTGAGCCGGGGTGCCACAGAAGATGAATATCAAACTCTTTGTTTGCACTATCTAAGACAACTATGAATTGCAGGATTGTAATATCTATATTAGTAGCTTATTTTTTCCCCATTCAAATGTATATAAATCTTTTCCACCACAAATTCTGAATTTCTTCTCTTTTCAGTGGTTTTCAAAGAAGCTCACCAATGATTTCCTCTCAAACTATGTAATTCAAGGTGAAGCAACAAAGGTTAAAGTATTTCACAAAGATAGTGATGTACTTGATGTCGTCCTCAAGATTGGAAGGATGGCCGGGAAGTCATCGCAAAGGGCTGGACCAAGGTCGTTAAAGCCTTACACATGAATGAGGGCTCAATATGGGAATTTTGCTTCTCCAACTTCGACGACAATCAGAAGCTATTTCACCTCTCTTTACCATCTCTAAACATGTTCTGCTTTCAACTATTATAATGCATGTGCTTGTATATGTTGTTGTATATATAGTTTTGTTAAATTGGATAATTTGTACTTGTTGAAGTGTTTGATGATAATACAGAATTCATGTTATGCCTGCATTCAAATTGGATAGAATTTTGGATAATTGTCAATTGCAATAATTAATTAAATAAAATTTAATACCTGTTACAGGACATAACATTGCACACAGTTCATCAGTAGAATACTATATGATATCCTCAGAATCGTCTGCATCCTATTGCTTTTGGAGATTCTTCTTACATGCTGGCATTGTGGCTAATTCCATATGTCTAGTATTCTTCATTAACATCCCTTGTCTTTGTCATCCTTATTTTATTGAGTCCTCATGGGTCCGACATTCTCAATCATCAGTTGATCCCTATGAATTCAATTTTCCAGCCCAGACGTCATTCCGGACATGAGATGGTTCTCGGTAAATCAAAACTTGATTGATTATCCATTTAGTTCTATTCGACTTATCCATCCTTGATCAGAGCATCTCGTTCTGATCCGAATTAAGCGTCGAATTAGTCAGATGTTTCTATAATTCGATGCCTTCTCATTATATCTTCTTATGGTTGAGTATCGATATTCACACCATATTCTTGTAGGAAACTTGTCCTTCTGGTGGATTACTGCCTACAGTTCCTTTGTGTCCTAAATCATTGACGAATTTCCCTGACAGAAGATGCCTCTAGAGAATGGTATCATTTACTCTGTGTCGTCAACCTTATGCTTTCAAACTTGTATTGCTTGATTCTGTTTATTTTTTGTATAGATTCATAAAAATGTATTGATGGGTTGTATCAATGCTTCAGCCATCTATGTGAACCTAGAAAATTCTACGGGTCATACTCTACTTCTATGACGCCAGATAAAGTTTCACCATGACAACTTCATCGAAAGCGAGAAGTGAGTGAATTATTATGCATTGAATAAGTGGGAGTCGACCTTGAACCTCGTGTGCATGCCCATGGATACGATGTAGAACTTATCACGAATCTTCTTATAAAAAAACAGTTGTCCCATTGGTATAATTTCATCTTGCGTCTATGATTGGGTCCCTTGCGATGATGGTTCTGACCATGATGTTCTCCTTTGATTCCAATTCTCAAACAAGATAGAGCACTTGTCTCCTACAAGTCAACAACCCAGTTCAGTCTCTATTGTGTTCTACCTTTGAGTATTACCCCCTGGTATCTCGAGGATATCATCCCATTGCCCTACATCTTATGAATTTTTGATGAAACAATCAATGTTGGGGATATCGCTTATCGAGAACTTTCCGGTCGACCCAAGATAAGGGGTAAATCGAACGATTTATCGGTATATCGGACCATTAATCAGCATATCGGGCCATTTATCTGTCAATTTATCTTATCGATGAGACATCGAGAAGGGATAAATCGAACGATTTATCATAATATCGGAAGATCTCTGGAACAGTGGAAACAATACCTTTCCCTGTCATAACCACTCCATGGGTTCTGGGTTGTCTTCAACCAAGAACAGTGAATACCTTTTGCTCCACCATTCCTTTTTCTTGATGTCGTCGTTATTTGGTTACATTCTCCTGAAACCTCTCAACAAATTGGGTCGTAATGAAAATCAACATTATGGCTTCTTCCAAGTGTCAATTCAATTCATGGTGAGAAATACCATCCTTGCCCCTTGATGATTTGTGTTATCATCGGCAACATCCTAGACTTCCTACCAACACAAACTTGGTCATGGTTTTGGATATACCTTGAGTTTCGTGCTATTCTTGAATTTTTTCCTTGTGTCCTCTAGTGATCTTCAGACCCAACCCTTACTTGAAACACCATATTAATGCTACTTCGAAGCATAATTATGGTATTCCGAACATCCATTAGAACATTGGAAGCGAAATGTTGAATGTTTCATGATCAATTATCCAGACACTGTTGCATGTGTAACATCATGAATTTCCTCGCCCCTTTATCTAAATGATTTTGTACTTGCTGCCTTGCAATGTATATCATGCTCTACCTTTCCTTGGGAAGGATATACACATAATACTTAAGTATAATCACATATTCCTTTCCATTGGTCTGTTTAAATCTGATAATCACATTTTCCTTTCCATTGGTTTGTTTAACCTTTCTTGTGACCTATATGGCCTAAGAAGTGATAATTCCCAACCTTTATAAACACCCTGGTTTGCAACCTAGTCTGTAAAATCATGTTACCATTGTTGATGACATTTCGGTAACTACCGATGGACAAGAACATTGCCAATTGGTCTGCCTCGTCTTAACGAGCAGGATAATGGTTCTCATTGTCCCTCTCCCCTGGTACTAACATTGTTGCCAACATAGTGGACAAGTTGTTCTCTGACAATCCTTGTATTGTGATTGTACAAGATGTCACCACCCTTCCTATTCTTGATCCACCCTAAGTACAGTTCCACAGGACCGAAACCCGACTCTTCTGTACATCCCTGTTCCCAAAGTTATTCCTCGCGCTTGGCCTTGTATGTAATTCACGAGCCATCTACCTTGAGATATTCAATCCGGTATCAGACGCAGTGCTTATGCCTGATGCTCTGGACCCCTTTACATCATCCATCGCACACATCGAATGCTGACCATCCGCTTGAAATTTCTCATACCTACTTTTATTTCTCTCGATGTATTTCCCTGAGTTACAACTTGAGAGATACTTTATACCTTCATCCCCTAAGATAGTTTTCAGATGCCAACCCTTCTAGACATCCTTCCTTATAGTATCCCCTCCTACCCTATTCGTAAATATGATGGAGGTCCGAAGGAAGAATGTCAACTCGTCTTGATGCACTCATGCAGAGAAATGGAGACATCGATGAAACGTATCGACCTCTTCGATAAGTGCAACCAAGGATGAGAAGACTTGTTAGAATTTCACAACCAAACCTTTTCCCCTTACTCTGTCTCCTAAATCTCGGGACGAGATTTCTTGTAGTGGGAGAGATTTGTAACATCCCCAAATCCTAATCACTTTGTTAACCTAGCTAATGTGCCACGTCAGCATGTTTTTCATAATTAAAATGCATTAAAGAAACAATCCAACTCAATTTGAAATCTAAATATGAAAGTTGCAAATAAAGTTGCACCTACAATTGTGGGAATCTATTCACAAATTGACAAATAATCAGTGAGTAGTGGTAAAATAGAAATAAACATTCAATTGAATATATGGGGGGCCTAGCCTAACTAAATAAAAAATAGTAGGAAAACAACATCATTTAATCCTTGGCAATTAAAATAAAATTTAAATGAATTTTGTTGTGTCCCAAACTTTTTGCAGCTGTCCTATAAAGTGCAACCACTTATTGGGAGTGGTGGCACATTTTTGTAAAATCATTTTCTAGCCAAATTAAATTAGAACAGAAAAGAAAGAAAGAAGAAAGGGAAAGAAGCCTGCTGGCCTTGGACCCCAAGTGCAAAGTGTGGCCCAGCCAGCCCAATTAGCCCGCCACGGTCATCCCCTTCGTGTTGTTCACCCTACATGCCCGTTGTCGCCATGACAACAAGCTCGGCGCTGATGAGCTGCGCGATGGTCGACAACACGATGTTACAGGGCTCATATAAAGGTTAAGTACGCCCCCATGCACTTGTAGATGAACCCTAGAACCATTTCGTCCCCTTCCCGCCTCGCTATCGTCTCCCCTGTTCTCGACCGAGCCACCATGGCCATGGACGTGCACCCGCGTGTCCATTGACCTCCCGAGCCAAGATAGTGTGTCCATTCTCTGCGCCGTCGTCGTCTTCGTCTACACGCGGAAGGAATCGAGTTGGATCCAGCTGAATCGAGCTCACCGTCGCTGTTCCCCATCTGCGACCGCCGTCGTTTGCCGTCAAATTTCGACCGTCACACGCCCTCCAAGAGCCCGACGTATACACTGTCGAGTTCCTGGTGAGTTTCTACGCCATATCCAACCCTCCCCTTAGCCTCCCTCGCACCATAGTCGTCGTCACCACTATTGCATGCTCGTCGCCACTCGGCGTCGACTGTGTCGTTGCCCCAGGGCACGCCTTTGGTTGCCAGTGGCATGCACGCTTTCGCAGTGGTCTTCTTCTCTTGTTTATCTACTTTTTACGCGCTAGTTTACACCGTAGCATTGTTTCCCTCCTCGCCCGAAAAAAATAGTCGTTGCGGCTTGTCGTCGGCCCCGATTCCGGCGGCTCCCTAGTCCAGAACCACCACCTTTGGACGTGACTTGTTCCCAGCTTTCAAATGCACCCGCACACGCTCGCTCTAGTCGCCTATGGCGAGCGCACGCTCAAGCTCGACGTGGTCGGCCGTCATTAGCGATGGCCTGAGTCATCGACGTGTGGGACCTCCATGTCAGAAATGTCATTAGCACTAAATAAACTACACCCCTAACACTTACATGTGGGCCCTACCCCTGTTAATCACTGCTACTTTTTTAAACAGAGATAACCCCCATTGTCACTTACATGTGGGCCCTAATCCATTAGTTTATTCTCTTGATAAATGAAATAGTTAATTAAAACATGTCTCAATAATAGCTTGGCTCCACTGCTGTTTAATTAAATAAAATGGATTTTATTAATGTAAGGATGTCATGTGGGACCCTGGTCAGTTGACCTGTCAAAGGCCCCAGCCTATGACATGTGGGTCCCTGTGGCAGTTTGACCAGTCAACTACACTATTTTTTATAATGTTGTATTTAAATAATAGAAAATGATTTAAAACTCTACAAAATCATATATTTTAATCTGTAAGTTAGCTGAAAATATTTTATACATGAAAGTTGCTCAAGAAAATACAAATAATACGAATACGCTACCCATATACCCACCACCCCTCCTCGCACATACCAAACCCGAGACTTTCCGCCTCCCGATCGTGTGTCCGGTAATCAGTCGGAGCCAGTAAATCATCCCCGGATGAATTCCCGCTCCGAGAAAAGTTTGACGCCCCCAAAATCAAGTCGTGTACAGTAATCATACACGCAAGGTACACGATCGAGATCAGGGACTCACGGTGAGATATCACAACTCAACTCTACAAATAAAATAATACAAGCTGTTTAATACAAGCCAGGGGCCACGAGGGCTCGAATACAATAGCTCGAGAGCACAAGGTTAGCGGAAGAAAAATTATCTGAGTACAGACACAAGGTACACATGATCTGCCTTAAGAAGGTTAGCACAAAAACAAGAACGATCGAAAAGGCGAGGCCCCTGCCTGGGAACCTCCAAACTACTCCTGGTCAACGGGGAACTCGACATCGTAGAAGGCATCGAGGATCTTCACGTTGCGGTGGTCGTCATCGGGGATCTCCTGCTCCTGGACTCCAAGGCTCCAACGTCGACTGCAGCGGCCGATCAGGCAAAACAATAAAAGGGGAAAATAAAGCAGGTGAGTATCTAGCATACCCGCGAGTCTTACGTCCGCTACTAAGCAATTATGCATTGTATCAAACGGAAAGGGGAGGCTATATATAGTGGACTGCAAGATAGAAATCAGAATAAGGGTAAGAAGCTAGGCCTATCGAAGACTAGCATCTTCCGACGAGTCTTGCAGCATGGGGAGAGAATTAGCCAACAGTTTATATAAAGCATAAAGTAACAATGCAGCAGAAGTTGCTGCAGCATTGTATAATAATAAGTTGGAATAATTAACAATGCCTCTGAGTTCCCTCCTCGACTCCCCTGCGAGGAAGCAAACCCGGAACCATACAGTTTAATAATAATAGTTTGTAGTGGTAAGATCCAGCTTTAGCATAAAGCGTCCTGTTACCGTGGACACGGCTATTCGAATAGATTAATCTTCCCTGCAGGGGTGCACTTGTGTTACACAACACGCACGGATCTCAAGGGTGGCGGGCACCTTGTTAGGGAACGCTCCACCGAGGCTATCCGACACTCCGTAGCCCATCTTTCAAACTCAACGGAGAGGTCATCCGCCGGACTATATCCTATGTACGCGGGGCTTTGGACCCTAATCCCGACGTACTCCTGCAGGGTGCGAGGCTGGCCGGTGAAGTTAAAGCAAATACAAATAAGAAACCACCGCGCGAGCAAATAATAAAACACCACTTCCCAGCGCAGGCCGCGGTACTGCTGACGTATGAAGAGTCCTCGGACGACACTACGAAGCAGATGAGCCCATAACTCGTAATTCCCACGGTTAGGTAGTGCGTACATGGCATATATCCAACTCAAGACACCCACCGAATCCATTAAGCAGTTTATTTATTTTCTGTCGGAAGAACCGTTATCGTTGCCCTTATTTAGGTGGGTCGTGGACAACGACAGCAACCAGGTCCACCAGTAACATCGGTGCCTGCCCTGACGTCCCACCAACTCGTGCGGTTACCAACAAGGTGAACCGTCTCCTTACCTTGTCTCGCGTTTGCTCTGAAGAGCTCGACTTTCGTACAACCGGATACCTGTCGGCCACGAACAGTACCAGGCCCATCGCACACCGGTGGAATACACCTGACCTATCGTTCCGCTAAGATATCCTGCGCGGGTACCGTGGGGTCACCCAACTCCTTACCTGTAAGGACACCAGTTGATTCGAGTGCCTACCATCAAGTGAAACCAGGAGGAATCACCCTCGATGGTACACTTGAAGAGGTTCGACAGAGACATCAGCGGAATGAACTAAAGAGGAATATTCTCGTATCACCCCGGTGGTGCAGAGACACCAGCGGAATGAAATAAAGAGGGATACCCTCGTATCATCCCAGTGAGTTACGCTACTGAGCCGACGAGAGTGAAATACGAGTCCGTCCACTCGTAAGTCAAACTCGAAGCGACTCGGCAGAGTCTCGCCGTTGTAGGTTCCCTAGGGCGTCTGCATTGATCCGTACCTGTTGCAGTTGTAATATATCATTTCCGTGATCACTCCCAGAGTGATCACAGCCCGCTATCTAATCCTAGCTAACAATGCACAGGGTTCACTGCTGAATAGAATATATATATTTATAGGCAGCATAGGATACGGAAAGGTACATCAAGGGGCGACAATGACAGGCTATGCAATCGAATAGGTAAGCAACGTAGCAACAGCAGTAACCATGCCTAGTGCAAGAAATGTACGGAAAGATAGGCGATATATGGGGAAGAGAATGGCTCTGCTTGCCTGGAAGCTCGGTTGTAGGGGTACAATCGTCGACGAAGTAGTCGTACTCGGCAACGGTGTCGTCGGCGGCAGTGTCAAGGTCTATCGAGGAATAAGGGGGGGGGAGAAACAATAAATACACAACAATAATAGAAATATAATTGTATGCCATAGCAGATGTAAAGCAACGGGGCTCTAACGCAGTGTTAAGTATTATTAGGCGGAGCAGGAATTTATCCGGGGATGACTCATCAGTACCGGGTGATTACCGGACAAATGATCCGGAGGGGGAAGGTTCCATGTCTGCAGTGTAAGAGACATCTGACAGACTTGTGGATAGTGTATCCGTGATCGTTGAACCATTCTGAGCAACTTTCATGTTCAGAACAATTTCTTCCGGAAAGTTTTACCGGTACCAGGTAATTATCGGACAGACGATCCGGAGGGGGAAAGTCTCGTGTTCGGTATGTTAGAGGGGTGCGATGGGTGTATGGGTAGCGTATTCGGGTTCATGATATTTTTCTGATCAATTTTCATGTATAAAGTTTTTCGATCTGATATACGAATTAGAAGATATTAATATTTGAAGTTTAAATCATTTTCTAGTAATTTCTTGATTTTATTTTATTATTTAAATTTCAACATTATCCAGAACCTTATCCAAACCAGTGCTGACATGTGGGGCCACCCTGTCATAGGCTGAGGCCTTTGACTGGTCAAACTGACCAGGGGGTCCTACCTGTCAATGTCTCATTTTATATAATCCATTTAATTAAATCTGAAAAACAGTGGGGCCTACATGTCATAGAGACATTTTAAGTTTAACAGTTATTTTAATTAAACAAAAGCCAGGGACCACATGTCATAGTCTAGGGGGTTCTTTTTCTTTTCTTTCTATTTCTTTTCTCTTATTTTTACAGGGGGCTGGCCCCCACCTAGAAGTGGCTCAACTATGCCCCTGCGGTTGGGCACGTACGGCACAGAGCACCGGAGGCCAAGGCCAGAGGGCACGACGGCGACGCCGTCCAAGCGAGGTGTCCTCGGCGAGGCGTGGGGGGCAGGCGTGGACACGCGTGGCAGAGCGGGCGCGCGCCGCAGCAGCTGCAAAGCAGCAAGCACGGAGGAGCAGAGGGCGGCGATGGCGCGGCCGGGGCTTGGCCCTCCGGCCACAAGCACGTATGAGGGGGAGGGGGCGCCAGGCTGCGGCCAGGGGACAACCGTGTTCATGGCTAGGGCGTGGCCTGGGCGTGGGGTGGGAAGCAGCGCGTGTGCGCGTGCCCAGCCATGGGCACGGCGGCGACCGAAGGCGGGAACGGCGGCCGAAGCGCGGCAGGGGAAGCTACGGCGGCGAATCGATAGAGGAGAGAGAGGGAATCAGAGGCGGAGCTCACCGGGAGCCGAAAGGGGATGGCAACGGGCATGAGGAAGGTCTGGAGTCGACGGAATCAACGCCGACGTGCGGCGGCCCTGGCGGGGTAATGGAGGCGATGGCGAGCTTGCGGGCCGTCCCGACATCGATTGGAGGCACGGGGTGAAGGAGTAGAGCGCGGGGAAACTCCTGGACATCACGGCTGGGCCAGATATGGCCGTTGATCGCGCAGGCATGACGACGCGCCCATGGCGGGGCACGGGCGAGCTCGGGCCCGAGAAAATGGAGAGCGGGGGGGGGTGCGGGAATGGCACATGGGAGCTCCAGGGGGTGGTTGGCTTCGGCCTTATCCAGAGGGGGAAGGGGGAGAAGGTGGGAGTGGGGGCGAGGGAGCAGGTGGAGGGGGCCATGGCGGCATGGCCTCTCTACCTGGCGCGTCGGGGTGGGGGAGCGGGTTAGGTGGGGAACAGACAGGGGAGGGGAGAGAGGGGGGGGGGTTGGGCCCGGGGTGGGCCTTGCCCTGGGCGATAGTTTAGGTTTTTGCATTTTTTTTATTTAGTTTTTTTTTCTTCTGTTAATATTTAATTGGCCATCAAAATGAATTTTATAGAAATTCCAATCAATTCTAATATTATGGTATCATCATACAAAGATGCCACAAAATATTTGGATCAAATATAAAATCATTTGTATTTTCTATAATTATTTAATAATTAAAATGGGCTACTTTGCTACTGTTTTTAATTTGTTTATACCATTTAAACAATTTAATAAATTCCCAACTCCATTTTACTAATACCTACTGGTTACTTGACATTTTATAAAATAGGTTCCACAATTTTTAGTGCACCTAAAATGCCCACTTTTTTATTAAAATTATCATGGCAATCTAATAATCCCCAAGCTATTGTTTTTATTTCATAATACTTTCTAAACACTTTAATAGAATATCCATTGTTATTTTAATCATGGCCCAATGATTGCTAGGCATTTGATTAATAGGTTTCACAATTCTGGTTTAACAATGATTTCCATTCCCAATTTTAATTTACTTGGCAATTTAACAAACCAACATCCTTGGTTTCATAATCATCACTGACTTTTGATTCCTGTTGATGACTGATGTGGATTTGGTTTACCATGATCCAGTTGGTTTACTGGCATCCAGCTCCTCGGCGCAAAGTTTTATAATTTACCCAATTTTAAAATTTTATCCGGGTTGGAAATTGACAGAGCTATGATCAAAGGTGATCATGGCTTGATCATCAACAGTAATGATCACTAACAGTGGAATCACTGTAGTGATTACTGTTAATGATTCTGAGGGTGTTACAAATCTCTACCACTACAAAGAATTCTCGTCCCGAGAATTAAAAGTAGTTTGAGGGGCAAGGTTCCGGTTTCGCCTTGTAACAAATCTTCTGGTTCTGGTTGTCGTACTCGAAGAAATTAATCCTTCACGTTGATGTCTTCATCTCTTTGCATCAGTGCATCTTGATGGGTTTTCATCCTTTCCTCGGGGCTTCATCGCACTTACGAACAGGTTAAGAGGTAAAGCTTAAGGGGGTCGCATCGATACAAGGTCAATCAAATGGGGTTGCTCAAGGTTATGGGTACAAAGTCCTTCCGAGTTTAGGCTCAGGGAAGTACAACGAGAGAAGTTTTAAGCGAATAGGCACACATTCGGTGCCGTTGACGGATGATGGGAAAAAGGGCCCAGATCATCACGCGTAAGCATTGAGTCTGATATTGGACAGAATATCACAAGGTTGATGACAAGAGTCAGGTTTCGGTCCTGTGGAACTGTGGGTTATGGGCCCACATAGAACCAGGGTGGTGACATTCAATGCGGTCACGACGCAGGGTTTGTTAGGGAATAACTTGTCAATGATGTCGACAACAACGTCGATACCAAGGGCAAGGGACGAATAGAACCATTATTTCTGCTCGTTAAGACGAGGCCGACCAACCGGCAAAGTTCTCGTCCATAGGTGGTTATTGAAATGTCATCGTCAATAGTAACAGGTTGTACGGACAACGTAGTACACCGAAGTGTTTACTTCAGCAGGGAATTTTCGCTGGTCAGATAATTTATATCACAAGAAAGGTTAGACAGACCAATGGAAGGAAAAATGTGATTGTCTGATCAAATAGACCAATGGAAGGAAAAAGTGAGGATACACAAGTATCACGTGTATGTTTTTCCCAAGGAAAGGCAGAGCACGATATACATGACCAAGTTGTATTAGCACGGAGTCGAGGGAGGTTGTCGACGATAAAAAAAATCATCGAGGGGCTGGGATGGTATTTCACATGGTGAATCCAATCGACACATGGAATAGGCCATGTAAGATTAGTCGGGTAATAATCCACGAAAAGGTCGGATGGTTTGCAAAGGATCCGATGTGAGTATCGGCACACAACCGAAAGGGAAAAAAATGCAAAGGCATCGGGTGATGGAAGCATCAGAATAATTTGATGCTTAAGTACAAGGGAATCGTGTCTTCCAAATCGGGAGGTGGATGCAATCATCCATACGGACTTATCGGTGGCAAGGGATTGTAAAGGTGATCAACACATATGGTCTCGGGAATTTTATTGGAGAGTAATCTTCGGAATCTTCTCGTGAAGCAAGCGATCATCTGTAATGAGGGGCTCTCCGGGAGAAAGTGGTCACGACAACCTAATGTCAGAGTTAGCAAAATCTTTAACCCGAAAGGAAGAGAGATCAGAGTCCCAGAGTAAAGGTGAGGAGAAAAAGATCCTAATACCACCCAGTTTGCGACGTGGGCCGATAAGCCACACGACACTGTTAAAAAAAGTAGTTTCGCAAAGACTAGACTCGACTTCGACCAAGGAATTGGAAGGGGTGTCCTACAGGAAGTAGGCTCTGATACCAACTTGTGACGCCCCCAAAATCAAATCGTGTACAGTAATCATACACGCAAGGTACACGATCGAGATCAGGGACTCACGGTGAGATATCACAACACAACTCTACAAATAAAATAATACAAGCTGTTTAATACAAGCCAGGGGCCACGAGGGCTCGAATACAACAGCTCGAGAGCACAAGGTTAGCGGAAGCAAAAGTATCTGAGTACAGACACAAGGTACACATGATCTTCCTTAAAAGACTAGCACAAAAACAACAACGATCGAAAAGGCGAGGCCTCCTGCCTGGGAACCTCCAAACTACTCCTGGTCAACGGGGAACTCGACATCGTAGAAGGCATCGGGGATCTTCACGTTGGGGTCGTCGTCATCGGGGATCTCCTGCTCCTGGACTCCAAGGCTCCAACGTCGACTGCAGCGGCCGATCAGGCAAAACAATAAAAAGGGAAAATAAAGCAGGTGAGTATCTAGCATACCCGCGAGTCTTACGTCCGTTACTAAGAAATTATGCATTGTATCAAACGGAAAGGGGAGGCTATATATAGTGGACTGCAAGATAGAAATCAGAATAAAGGTAAGAAGCTAGGCCTATCGAAGACTAGCATCTTCCTACGAGTCTTGCAGCATGGGGAGAAAATTAGCCAACAGTTTATATAAAGAATAAAGTAACAATGCAGCAGAAGTTGCTGCATCATTGTATAATAATAAGTTGGAATAATTAACAATTCCTCCGAGTTCCCTCCTCGACTCCCCTGCGAGGAAGCAAACCCGGAACCATACAGTTTAATAGTAATAGTTTGTAGTGGTAAGATCCAGCTTCAGCATAAAGCGTCCTGTTACCGTGGACACGGCTATTCGAATAGATTAATCTTCCCTGCAGGGGTGCACTTGTGTTACACTACACGCACGGATCTCCAGGGTGGCGGGCACCTTGTTAGGGAACGCTCCGTCGTGGCTATCCGACACTCAGTAGCCCATCTTTCAAACTCAATAGAGAGGTCATCCGCCAGACTATATCCTATGTACGCGGGGCTTTGGACCCTAACCCCGACTTACTCCTGCACGGTGCGAGGCTGGCCGGTGAATTTAAAGAAAATACAAATAAGAAACCACCGCGCGAGCAAATAAGACAACACCACTTGCCGGCGCAGGCCGTGGTACTGCTGACGTCTGAAGAGTCCTCGGACAACACTACGAAGCAGAGGAGCCCATAACTCGTAATTCCCACGGGAGGTAGTGCGTACGTGGAATATAGCCAACTCAAGACATCCACCGAATCCATTAAGCAGTTTATTTATTTTCTGTCGGAACAACCGTTATCGTTGTCCTTATTTAGGTGACTCGTGGACAACGACAGCAGCCAGGTCCACCAGTAACATCGGTGCCTGCCCAGAAGTCCCACCAACTCATGCGGTTACCAACAAGGTGAACCGTCTCCTTACCTTGTCTCGCGTTTGCTCTGAAGAGCTCGACTTTCGTACAATAGGATACCTGTCGGCCACAAACAGTACCAGGCCCGCCGCACACCGGTGGAATACACCTGACCTGTCGTTCCGCTAAGATACCCTACGCGGGCACCATTGGGTCACCCGACTCCTTACCTGTAAGGACACCAGTTGATTCGAGTGCCTACCATCAAGTGAAACCAGGAGGAATCACCCTCGATGGTACACTTGAAGAGGTTCGACAGAGACATCAGCGGAATGAACTAAAGAGGAATATTCTCATATCACCCCGGTGGTGCCGAGACACCAGCGGAATGAAATAAAGAGGGATACCCTCGTATCATCCCAGGGTTCACTGCTGAATAGACTATATAAATTTATAGGCAGCATAGGATACGGAAAGGTACATCAAGGGGCGACAATGACAGGCTATGCAATCGAATAGGTAAGCAACGTAGCAGCAGCAGTAACCATGCCTAGTGCAAGAAATGTACAGAAAGATAGGCGATATCTGGGAAAGAGAATGGCTCTGCTTGCCTGGAAGCTCGGTTGTAGGGGTACGGTCGTCGACGAAGTAGTCGTACTCGGCAACGGTGTCGTCGGTGGCAGTGTCGAGGTCTATCGAGGAATAAGGGGGGGAGAAACAATAAATACACAGCAATAATAGCAATACAATTATATGACATAGCAGATATAAAGCAACGGGGCTCTAACGCAGTGTTAAGTATTATTAGGCGGAGCAGGAATTTATCCGGGGATGACTCATCAGTACCGGGTGATTACCGCACAAATGATCCGGAGGGGGAAGGTTCCATGTCTGCACTGTTAGAGACATCTGATAGACATGTGGATAGTGTATCCGTGATCGTTGAACCATTCTGAGCAACTTTCACGTTTAGAACAATTTCATCCGGAAAGTTTTACCGGTACCAGGTAATTATCGGACAGACGATCCGGAGGGGGAAAGTCTCGTGTTCGGTATGTTAGAGGGGTGCGGTGGGTGTGTGGGTAGCGTATTCGTGTTCGTGATAT
This sequence comes from Bromus sterilis, assembly GCA_950022295.1. Lineage (NCBI taxonomy): Eukaryota > Viridiplantae > Streptophyta > Magnoliopsida > Poales > Poaceae > Bromus > Bromus sterilis. The sequence goes on from OX465600.1 coordinate 218,906,697, forward strand.
TTTTCTGATCAATTTTCATGTATAAAGTTTTTTGATCTGATATACGGATTAAAAGATATTAATATTTGAAGTTCAATGTCATAACCCAAGTTTCGGTATGTGCTAGGGTTCAAGTGATCTTTGCATCATGCAAAAATTTCAAAAGAAATTCAAAAATGGGGAAAATAAAAGCCCTAAAGAATTTAATTAAATGGCCAGACAAAAATTGTTTCCAAAAATTGCTCTGTTATTTTTGAAAAGTCTTATAAATATGCATGATCACTTATAAAGTGAAGTGGGTCCCACTGCATGCACCAAGATTTGTCAAAAATTCCAAATAGGGTTTGGAAATTAATTAAATACCCTATTTGATTTTCAATTAAAATTATTTGAATTTCAAAAATCTCCAAAACTTGTGAGTGGCTAGCTATATATATTATAAGCCCACATAAAAGTTTTCAAGATTTTACAAATTGCCTTGCTATTTTATTTTGGGGAAAAACAAATGGCAGAAAAAGAAAAACAGAAGAAAGCAGAGAAGAAAAAGAAAAAGAAATCCCAGACCACCCCCTATGGCCTCGGGCCCAACTAACTGAACCCCAGCCCAAGCCCACGAGGGGCTTGTCGTCTACCCCAAGAAGCTCGCTGTCGAGCATGCCGGGGCGACGACCGCCACCTCGACGGCAAGAGACGTCCAGGCCTCCTCAAGCCCCCTAAGTGCGCCACGACGACGCCCCAGTCACCCCGCGCCCTTCCCCTCTCTTCCTGCTCGCTCTCCACCTCTCTGCTTCGCCGTTCCGCGCACACCTGTAGCACACGCCGGAGCGCCGTCGTCGAACCTGCGTGGCCATCGTCCTCCTCGAGCTGCACCGTGATGTCCAGGGGACTCCCCGACGTCGCCTTCATATTCACGTGCGAGTAATCGAGCTAGCAAGCTCCACAGACGCCGTGCCCTTCGTCGTCTTCATCGCCGGCCGTCACGGATCCCGGCGGGAAATTCCTCGCCTACACGCCGTCTCCGTCTTCACCGTCGACGCCTTCGCGTCCGGGGTGAGCCCCTCTTTCGTTTGCCCCCTCTAGCGCTTCTCCCCGTGGACGGAATCGCCGAGCCGCCGGTGCAGTGCCACGGCCACCGCCGCATCTCAACGCCGGCAAGGCATCGGCCACTCCCAGCCTGCCCCGAGCCCATTGCTTGATGCGGGCGAGCAAGGGGCACCCCCCCCCCCGTGCTTTCCTCGTGCCAAACCGTAGCCTGGAAACCCACTCCAGCGGGGCTCCGCCGTGCCCAGTGGCACCGGCGGCTAGCCGCCGGCCACTTAGGCCTAACCCCCCCTCCTAATTAAACCCCACCAGAGACTGACAGTGGCCCCCACCCCCTAATCTAATCAGGATTAAATTTAACCACGGGATTAACCCCCACTGTGACTGACAGCAGGGCCCCACTGGTCAGCCCCCCTGATGACGCCATGCTGATGCAGTGCTGACGCAGTAATTGGTTTTCTATTTAAAAGAAAATCAGAAAATTCTAGAAAATAGCCAAAACTTCAATAAATCATAGAAAATTCATATTAACTCCAAATTGGACAAATAATATATGAAAAATGATCAGCGGAAAATTATCTATCCAAATAATCCACTTTCAATCATGTTTGAGTTGATCTTAAATTGGGACCATTAGCTTTTGTTATTTTGTTTAATTGGAATTAAATCAAATTAAATTCAAATGCTACTCCAACTTCAACCAATGCAATGCAGTCATGATCACTTGAACATCAGAGGCATATCATACACATTTCAAAATAGTTTACAATGATCAAACACTAGCAAATACCAATGGGATAATTTGAACAAAATATGGAGTTTGAATTTGCATTTCAAATGCAATACACTTCATTTAAATCAAATGTGCCACAAATCAGTACCATTCACATCATGGACAAAATTATCATGTGATTGTGCATTTAAATTCAATGTTGCCCCCTTTGTTGATGATTGTGCCGGTAACAGTGCCTCCGAGACGGTGATCACCCCCGAAGAAGAAGACCACCGTTAAGACCCGTGTATCGTCAGCAGGGCAAGCAAACCCCATTGATCATGTCTATAAAATCCCAATTCCCTCTCAGTATCGCTTATGCATGTTTAGGAGATCACCTTGTATCAATTCTACCGCATAGTTGAACCCATATCCAATGCATGACCTATCATCTTGTCACAGTAGTAAGCAAACCACAATCCTAGCTGACATAGGAGTTGATTGATATCATGTGGCCCCTGCAAACTGTTACTTCTTATTGCATGCTTAGAGTTTACAATGAGGATTCTTTTGATGTGAGTCGGGATGATAGTGAACATGGTGTTGATGAAAGTGAAACTGTGTTGGTGAATCTACCCTAATACAAGGTGAACGATGAGAGGCTGTGTAGGAGTACACAGTGGGTTGTCTCGTTGAACACCGCCTTAAGCCCGAGTTCTTGTATGGTAATCCGAGACAAAGAGTACAACCACACATTGGGCTCACTGACCCCTATCGACCTAGTAACTCACCCCGATCCATGTCCAGGAGTCACACCTAGTTCGGGTTTTCCATTCAGCATATGCATAGAAAGATAAAGGAAATGAAATGTGGCGTTCATGGTAGGGATTGTGGAACATGGCTTGTCAAGCGGAGAACCATCCGTCGAGGTGGGCTTGTCAGTCGTTCCTACATGGTTTGTGTCCTGGCTGGAAGCTTGGCCGAAACTCCAGTTTGGTTTGGAACTCAGACAGTTGACTCCTTGGACTAGAACGGAGCTGTGGGCGAAGTGTTGTGGTGAACATCCTCGCCGACACCCCTTGAATGGTGCCGAGACATGGCGGTAACTGATGGTCATGTGTGTGTAGCGGTACACCCCTGCAGGGTTAACAAAACTATTCGAATAGCCTCGTCCGCGGTAATGGACTACTTGGAAAGTTGTGCTTGATTATTAGACAACTTGAATGGATACTCTAAAACTCGCAACATAAGCGTGAGTGCTATGGCGTGCTTCTTCGTGGGGAAGTCGAGGAAGTATCCATAGTGGTGTATTGGTTGGAGACTTGGTAGTGGACTCGTGTACGTTTCTTACCTCAAGTCTGGTACTCGTAGTTCAGGACTAGCCAAGTCAGAGCTGGCACTTCTGCATGATGAAAACCCCACCTCCCTTTACCTTGATACTTGAGCATGAGTAGTGTAGTTCTGATGTAAGTCTTGCTGAGTACGACTTTGTACTCACGTTTGCTTATTCTATGTTTTAGATGGAAACCCAGACCCCGATGGAGACACCTTCCAGAAGCTCGACGTTGAAGGGCATGTATTTTTACAAGGCTTCTCTAAGCCATTTGTTAAACTTGTCTGTACTCAGACCTAATTTGATTCCGTTGTATGATGTAATGTTGATCACAGACATGTGATCTTTGTATGTATGTGTATGTGTAAGTCAATAAAGAAGTACTTTGTAGAGTTATGTAATGATACCTGCTGTTCGTACTAGACATGTGTGCTGCGTGTATGATTATAACATGCATGTCTTAGTATGGGTTTTTGAGACCTTAGTTGTGATCTGGCTGGCGGTCTTTTGTACACCAAGTGGCCCTTAGATGTGCGCACCTTGGGGCATTGCGATGCGATTGCTCGTGGCTCTGTCACGTGCACACTTTGTTGTATGATCGAGCCCGCCCTAGACCCCGACTAAGTGATCGGGCTGGAGTTTGTTTATGTAAGGGTTATGATTCAATCGATAACATGGTTGAGGCGACTTGTCTATGAGTATGGGATTTCACCACCCATAATCATTTAGACTTGTGAGCGGGCGATGAGGACCCATCTCAGTTGATCATCCGGCCTGGATGGGATGCCCCTCATGTACGATGCTTTCCGAGAGTGTACTGTGCTTGGCCTTGTCTTCTTAGACAAGTGGGCACGGCTCTCGGCTCTCCATGTGATTTAGTTGTGACTAGAATTACATACGCATACCCCGGGTCCCAACAGACTTGGTATCAGAGGAGGACTATCTGTAGGGTTATTTCAACCCTTGGTCGAAGTCGAGTCTAGCATTCTATAGTTATATAGTTACTTGGTATTAAGGGAACAACGTAAGGCTTCTTTTTCTCCTTACCCTCATCAATCTGAGTTCTGAGTCACCCTTCTTTTCTACGGGATGATTGGACTAGGCTCATCTATGTCTGACTAGAACATCTCATTGATTGCCTCCTTATAGCTGTATGATTGTTGTGGTCGTCCAGAGTCTCCGTGTTTTCAGTTCCTTGAAGAAGTTTTGTCCAATTTCTTCGAGGTTGTTTCATTTTCCATCCCGGTGTAGCCATTATGCTGGCCGATTTATCCCTTGTTTCTATGAATCATTGCCTTCACATTATGATCTTTTCTTCTGAAATCATGTCCTCTTATCTTTGATTCCATCATACAACCTGTTCTAATTGTTGATTGTTATCACACAGGATGTCAGGTGGAACTCGTAGTGCTGTTCTTCGCAATCAAGACCGCGATCGGAATCGAAGTAATGATGAACCTCCTCTACCGCCTTCTGCGGTGGAAATCATGATGGAAGCTGAGCGGAATCGACGTGATCAAACACGCCTTCTGGAGCTCATTGAGAAGAATACCGCTCGTCAGCGCAATGTGGTCGTGAGCATTCAGGACTTCATCCTCCTCAAGCCACCGGTATTTCAATGTTCCTCCGATCCCCTTGAAGATGATGATTGGCTCCGTTCCATCGAGCGTAAGCTTGAGACGGTGCATGTTGCTCCCAATGATCATGTGATGTTTGCGGTATACTTCTTGGAAGGTGCTGTTGTTGAATGGTGGGAGAACTATGTTGCAATGCAACCTGATGGTCACGTAGTGACTTGGAAGCAATTCTGTGATGCCTTCCGAGGGTACCACATTCTGGATGAGATGATGGAAAGAAAGAAGGAAGAGTTTTGCAATCTTACTCAGGGAGATAGGTCCATCCACGAGTATATGACCGAGTTCAACCATCTTGCCAGGAAGCAAGCAAGGTTCCGCAAGGGACTTAGCCCTATTATTCGTCATGATCTCAATCTTCATGAGTTTTTCAACTTTGAGGATTTAGTGAATAGGTCCTTCAGAGCTGAGTATGGCAATGAGGTGTTTGAAGAGTCTCGCAAGCATGCTCGTGAGTTTGCTCCATCTTCTAGTTCGGCCCCTCAGAAACGCCGGATATGGATTCCAACTTGTGCCATTCCTTCACACCTTTTTGCAAGGCCATCCTACATGGTGCCTCAACCTCCTCCACCAAACATGAATCCCAACAGCTTTGGTAGTGAGCCTGCCATCATTGCTCCACCCCCTGACACCAGAATTTTCTACAAGTGTGGTCAGCCTGGCCACATTGCACGGAAATGTTCATTGTCGGTGAAAGTTGATCCTCGTCCAAGACATGATGCCACCCCACCCAAGTCTTCCAAAGCTAAGTCTTCACAGAAATCCACCTCCAACTCCTTGCAAGCAAAGTCCTTAGCCACTGTTGGTGGTTGTGTGAACCAAATCTCAGTTGAGGAAGCTATTGATACTTCTGACGTCATGCTTGGTACGCTCCCAGTCAATCATGTTCCCGCCTCCGTTCTTTTTGATCCAGGAGCTTCTCATTCATTCATGTCGGAGAGTTATGCACTTCGTCATGAGTTCCCCTTTGAAGAAATGTTTTCTCCAATGATCATTCAAACTCCTGGTTCAAAGTGGCAAACTAATATAGTAAGCCATGACAATCAAATTGCAATTGACGGTTTAGTATTCCGTGCTTCTCTCATAGCCCTCAAGTCTTCAGACATTGATGTCATCCTAGGAATGGATTTTTTGTCAAGAAAGAATGCTTTTCTTGATTGTAAAGCCAAGTCAGTTAAACTTACCCATACTTCAGGCCAGACCATTGACTACACCTCACCCAGTTCTAGAATCCAGATGCATACTTTGAATGTGCTTCCCCTTCCTGACCTTGAAGATATTCCGGTGGTTCGTGACTTCCTGGATGTCTTTCCTGAAGAACTGCCAGGAATGCCTCCTGACAGATGTGTAGAATTCATTGTAGATCTTGCCCCAGGAACCGCCCCAATTTCCATACGCCCATACAAAATGGCCCCACGTGATTTAGCTGAACTGAAAATCCAACTTGAAGCTTTGTTGGCAAAAGGCTTCATCCGCCCTAGCTCATCGCCATGGGGTTGCCCCGTTCTGTTCGTAACGAAGAAAGATGGAACAAAAAGGATGTGCGTAGATTATCGCCTGCTAAATCTAGCGACGATAAAGAACAAGTACCCACTTCCCAGGATCAACGATCTTTATGATCAACTTGCAGGATCCTCTGTCTTCTCCAAGATGGATTTGAGATTAGGTTTTCATCAAATCAAAATCCGAAACGAGGACATTCCCAAGACGGCTTTCACTACTCGTTATGGTCTTTACGAGTTCACCGTCATGTCCTTCGGTTTAACCAATGCCCCCGCCACTTTTTCACGCATGATGAACTCGATCTTCATGGAGTATTTGGACAAGTTCGTCGTGGTTTACCTCGATGACATCCTGATATACTCGAAGAACATGCCGAGCATCTTAGGCTGGTATTGATGAAATTTCGAGAGCATCGCCTTTATACCAAGTTCTCTAAGTGCGAATTTTGGCTACCAGAAGTGACCTACTTAGGCCACGTGATTTCTGCGAAAGGCATTGCTGTCAATCCCGAGAGAGTTCAGGCCGTCCTTGACTGGACTGCACCTGAATCGGTTAAGCAAGTTAGGAGTTTTCTTGGCTTAGCAAGCTATTGTCGCCGCTTCGTCGAGAACTTTTCTAAAGTTGCAAAGCCTCTAACTGAACTCCTCAAGAAAGATAAGAAATTCGAATGGACTCCCAAGTGCGAGGAAAGCTTTCAAGAGCTGAAAAGAAGATTGACTTCTGCACCCGTACTTGCGCCTCCAGACACCAAAAAGGATTTCGAGATCTTTTGTGACGCCTCATGGCAAGGGTTAGGATGCATACTTATGCAAGATCGACATGTGGTAGCTTATGCTTCACGTCAGTTGCGTCCACATGAAGAGAACTATCCTACCCATGATCTTGAACTCGCTGTCGTAGTTCATGCCCTGACAACTTGGCGACATTACCTCCTTGGTAATCGTTGTGAGATCTATTCCGACCACCAAAGCCTCAAATACATATTCACCCAGCCAGATCTTAATCTCAGGCAAAGACGCTGGATAGAGTTGATAAAAGATTATGACTTAGGTATTTCTTACACCCCAAGCAAAGCCAATGTCATGGCTGATGCACTAAGTCGTAAGTCGTATTATAACAACCTCATGTTACAACAGTATCAACCACTTCTTCATGAGGAATTTCGAAAGCTCAATCTCGAGATTGTTCCTCGTGGATCTCTTTTCAACTTGGTGGCGAAACCAACCCTTGAGGATCAAATCATAGTTTCCCAAAGACGTGCACGAGGTGTACGCTGGATCAAGGAGAACATTGCTAGCGGAGTTGCTAAATGTTTCTCCACAGATAGCAAAGGAACGGTATTCTTTGAAAATCGTTTGGAAGTACCTAAGAATAGGGATCTATGGCAACTCATCCTCAAAGAAGCCCATGACACACCCCTCTCGATTCATCCCGGTAGCACAAAAATGTACCAAGATCTACGCCAGAGATTTTGGTGGACTAGGATGAAGAGAGACATTGCTCGATTTGTTGCTGAATGTGATGTTTGTCGTCGCATTAAGGCCGAACACCAAATACCTGCTGGTACACTTCAACCTTTGCCTATTTCCGAGTGGAAATGGGACAAAGTCGGTATGGACTTCATCACTGGCTTTCCAAAAACCCAGAAAGGAAATGATGCCATCTTCGTTGTCATAGATAGGCTTTCCAAAGTTGCTCACTTCCTTCCAGTTCGCGAGTCTATAACTGCTAACCAGTTAGCAGACTTGTACGTCTCTAGAATTGTGTCTCTTCATGTTGTTCCTTTGGAAATCAATTCTGATCGAGGTAGCCTTTTCACCTATAGATTCTGGGGAAGCTTCCAGAATGCTATGGGAACTCATCTCTCCTTAAGCACGGCTTTTCATCCTCAGTCTAGCGGTCAAGTTGAACGGGTTAATCAAATCTTGGAAGACATGCTCAGAGCTTGTGTTATCTCATTCAGAAAGAATTGGGAGAAATCTCTTCCATTCGCCGAATTTTCTTATAACAATAGTTTCCAATCTAGTCTGAACATGGCTCCTTTTGAACTCCTCTATGGATGACGATGTCGAACACCCCTAAACTAGTCAGAAACCGGTGAAAGACAATTCTTTGGACCGGATATGATCAAGGAAGCAGAAGAGCAAGTTCGCATTATTCGTGATCGATTGAAAGCCGCCCAGTCTCGTCAAAAGAGCTACTATGATCGTCACCCATAGACAAGAAAGCTACAATCTGGATGAGAAGGCTTACCTTCGGGTTACTCCTCTGAAGGGAACCCAAAGATTCGGTATGAAAGGCAAGTTGGCCCCACGTTACATCGGACCTTTCCGCATTCTTGCTAAACGTGGAGAAGTTGCCTACCAACTTGAACTACCCCCGCACCTTTTCCGATTACATGATGTATTCCATGTGTCACAACTCAGGCATTGCTTCAAGGACCCCATCCGCGAAGTCGACCATGAAATGCTTGATCTCCAAGATGACCTTTCTTATCGAGAGTACCCTGTTCGTATTCTTGATTCCACAGAGCGTGTCACCCGTCGTTAGAACATCAGGTTCCTGAAAGTGCAATGGTCACATCACTCCGAGAAAGAAGCAACCTGGGAAAGAGAAGACCGTCTCAGTGATGAGTACCCCTCCTTCCTCCCGAAGACTTCTGAATCTCGGGACGAGATTCTTTTGAGTGGGGGCGAGTTGTCACAACCCAAGTTTAGGTATGTGCTAGGGTTCAAGTGCTCTTTGCATCATGCAAAAATTTCAAAAGAAATTCAAAAATGGGGAAAATAAAGGCCCTAAAGAATTTAATTAAATGGCCAAACAAAAATTTCTTCCAAAAATTTCTCTGTTATTTTTGAAAAGTCTTATAAATATGCATGATCACTTATAAAGTGAAGTGGGTCCCACTGCATGCACCAAGATTTGTCAAAAATTCCAAATAGGGCTTGGAAATTAATTAAATACCCTATTTGATTTGAAATTCAAATTATTTGAATTTCAAAAATCTCCAAAACTCGTGAGTGGCTAGCTATATATATTATAAGCCCACATAAAAGTTTTCAAGATTTTAAAAAATTGCGTTGCTATTTTATTTTAGGGCAAAACAAATGGCATAAAAAGAAAAACATAAGAAAGCAGAGAAGAAAAAGAAAAAGAAATCCCAGCCCACCCCCAATGGCCTCGGGCCCAACTAACTGAACCCCAGCCCAAGCCCACGAGGGGCTTGTCGTCTACCCCAAGCAGCTCACTGTCGAGCATGCCGGGGCGACGACCGCCACCTCGTTGGCGAGAGCCTTCCAGGCCTCCTCAAGCCCCCTCAGTGCGCCACGACGACGCCCCATTCACCCCGCGCCCTTCCCCTCTCTTCCTACTCGCTCTCCATCTCTCTGCTTCGCCGTTCCGTGCATACCCGTAGCACACGCCGGAGCGGCGCCGTCGAACCTACGTGGCCATCGTCCTCCTCGAGCTGCGCCGTGATGTCCAGGGGAGTCCCCGACGTCGCCTTCATATTCACGTTCGAGTAATCGAGCCGGCAAGCTCCACAGACGCCGCGCCCTTCGTCGTCTTCATCGCCGGCCTCCACGGATCCTGGCGGGAAATTCCTCGCCTTCGCGCCGTCTCCGTCTTCACCGTCGACGCCTTCGCGTCCGGGGTGAGCACCTCTTTCGTTTCCCCCCTCTAGCGCTTCTCCCCGTGGACGGAATCGCCGAGCCGCCTGTGCAGTGCCACGGCCACCGCAGCATCTCAACGTCGGCGAGGCTCTGGCCACTCCAAGCCTGCCCCAAGCCCATGGCTTGATGCGGGCGAGCAAGGGGCACCCCACCCCCCCCCCCCCCGTGCTTTCCCCGTGCCAAACCGTGGCTGGAAGCCCACTCCGGCGGGGCTCCGCCGTGCCCAGTGGCACCGGCGGCTAGCCGCCGGCCACTTAGGCCTAACACCCTCCTAATTAAACCCCACCAGAGACTGACAGTGGTCCCCACCCCCTAATCTAATCAGGATTAAATTTAACCACGGGATTAACCCCCACTGTGACTGACAGCAGCTCCCCATTGGTCAGCCCCCCTGCTGACGCCATGCTGATGCAGTGCTGACGCATTAATTGGTTTTCTATTTAAAAGAAAATCAGAAAATTCCAGAAAATAGCCAAAACATACATAAATCATAGAAAATTCATATTAACTCCAAATTGGAAAAATAATATATGAAAATGATCAGCAGAAAATTCTCTATCCAAATAATCAACTTTCAACCATGTTTGAGTTGATCTGAAATTGGGACCAGTAGCTTTTGCTATTTGGTTTAATTGGAATTAAATCAAATTAAATTCAAATGCTACTCCAACTTCAACAAATGCAATGCAGTCATGATCACTTGAACATCAGAGGCATATCATACACATTTCAAAATAGTTTACAATGATCAAACACTAGCAAATACCAATGGGATAATTTGAACAACATATGGAGTTTGAATTTGCATTTCAAATGCAATACACTTCATTTAAATCAAATGTGCCACAAATCAGTACCATTCACATCATGGACAACATTATCATGTGATTGTGCATTTAAATTCAATGTTGCCCCCTTTGTTGATGATTGTGCCGGTAATAGTGCCTCCGAGACGGTGATCACCCCCGAAGAAGAAGACCACCGTTAAGACCCGTGTATTGTCAGCAAGGCAAGCAAAACCCATTGATCATGTCTATAAAATCCCAATTCCCTCTCAGTCTCGCTTATGCATCTTTAGGAGATCACCTTGTATCGATTCTACCGCATAGTTGAACCCATATCTGATGCATGACCTATCATCTTGTCACAGTAGTAAGCAAACCACAATCCTAGCTGACATAGGAGTTGATTGATATCATGTGGCCCCTACAACTGTTACTGCTTATTGCATGCTTAGAGTTTACAATGAGGATGCTTTTGATGTGAGTCGGGATGATAGTGAACATGGTGTTGATGAAAGTGAAACTATGTTGGTGAATCTACCCTAATACAAGGTGAACGATGAGTGGTTGTGTAGGAGTACACAGTGGATTGTCTCGTTGAACAGCGCCTTAAGCCCGAGTTTTTGTATGGTAATCTGAGACAAAGAGTACAACCACACATTGGGCTCACTGACCCCTCTCGACCTAGTAACTCACCCCGATCCAAGTCCAGGAGTCACACCTAGTTCGGGTTTTCCATTCGGCATATGCATAGAAAGAAAAAGGAAATGAAATGTGGCATTCATGGTAGGGCTTGTGGAAAGTGGCTTGTCAAGCGGAGAACCATCCGTCGAGGTGGGCTTGTCAGTCGTGCCTACATGGTTTGAGTCCTGGCTGGATGCTCGGCCGGAACTCCAGTTGGGTTTGGAACTCAGACAGTTGACTCCTTGAACTAGAACGGAGCTGTGGGCGAAGTGTTGTGGTGAACATCCTCGCCGACACCCCTTGAATGGTGCCGAGACCTGGCGGTAACTGATGATCATTTGTGTGTAGTGGTACACCCCTGCAGCATTAATAAAACTATTCGAATAGCCGCGCCCGCGTTAATGGACTACTTGGAAAGCTGTGCTTGATTATTAGACAACTTGAATGGATACTCTAAAACTCGCAAGATAAGCGTGAGTGCTATGGCGTGATTCTTCGTGGGGAAGTCGAGGAAGTATCCATAGTGGTGTATTGGTTGGAGACTTGGTAGTGGACTCGTGTATGTTTCTTACCTCAAGTTTGGTACTCGTAGTTCAGGACTAGCCAAGTCAAAGTTGGCACTTCTGCATGATGAAAACCCCACCTCCCTTTACCTTGATACTTGAGCATGAGCAGTGTAGTTCTGATGTAAGTCTTGCTGAGTACGACTTTGTACTCATGTTTGCTTATTCTATGTTTCAGATGGAAACCCAGACCCCGATGGAGACACCTTCCTGAAGCTCGACGTTGACTAAGTTAGCATAGTCCCAGACAGCAGTCTGGTCCCTCGTGGAAGGGCATGTATGTTTACAAGGCTTCTCTAAGCCATTTTTTAAACTTGTCTATACTCTGACCTAATTTGCTTCCGTTGTATGATGTAATGTTGATCACAAACATGTGATCTTTGTATGCTCTATGTGTAAGTCAATAAAGAAGTACTTTGTAGAGTTATGTAATGATACCTGCTATTCATACTAGACATGTGTGCTGCGTGTATGATTATAACATGCATGTCTTAGTATGGGTTTTCGAGACCTTAGTTGTGATCTGGCTGGCGGTCTTTTATACACCAAGTGGCCCTTAGATGTGCGCAGCTTGGGGCATCTCGATGCGACTGCTCGTGGCTCTGTCAAGTGCACACTTTGTTGTATGATCGAGCCCGCCCTAGACCCCGACAAAGTGATCGGGCTGGAGTTTGTTTATGTAAGGGTTATGATTCAATCGATAACATGGTTGAGGCGACTTGTCTATGAGTATGGGATTTCACCACCCATAATCATTTAGACTTGTGAGCGGGCGATGAGGACCCATCTCAGTTAATCAATCCGGCCTGGATGGGATGCCCCTCACGTACGATGCTTTCCGAGAGTGTACTGTGCTTGGCCTTGTCTGCTTACACAAGTGGGCACGGCTCTCGGCTCTCCATGTGATTGAGTTGTGACTGGAATTACATACGCATACCCCGGGTCCCGACATTTAAATCATTTTCTAGCAATTTCTGGATTTTCTTTTATTATTTAAATTTCAACATTATCCAGAACCTTATCCAAACCAGTGCTGACATGTGGGGCCACCCTGTCATAGGCTGAGGCCCTTGACTGGTCAAACTGACCAGGGGGTCCCACCTGTCAATGTCTCATTTTATATAATCCATTTAATTAAATCTGAAAAGCAGTGGGGCCTACATGTCATAGAGACATTTTAAGTTTAACACGATGGCACCAAAGAAGCACGCACGGAGGAGCAGAGGGCGGCGATGGAGACATCAAAGCAGCACGCACGGAGGAGCAGAGGGCGGCGATGGCGCGGCCGGGGCTTGGCCCTCCGGCCACAAGCACGTACGGGGGGGGGGGCGCCGGGCTGCGGCCAGGGGACAACCGTGTTCATGGCCAGGGCGTGGCCTGGGCTTGGGCTGGGAAGCAGCGCGTGTGCGCGTGCCCAGCCATGGGCACGGCGGCGACCGAAGGCGGGAACGGCGGCCGGAGCGCGGCAGGGGAAGCTACAGCGGCGAATCGATAGAGGGGAGAGAAGGAATCGGAGGTGAAGCTCACCGGGAGCCGAAAGGGGATGGCAGCGGGCATGAGGAAGGTCTGGAGTCGACGGAATTGACGCCGACGTCCGGCGGCCGTGGCGGGGTAATGGCAGCGATGGCGAGCTTGCGGGCCGTCCCGACATTGATTGGAGGAACGAGGCGAAGGAGTAGAGCGCGGGGAAACTCCTGGACATCACGGCTGGGCCGGATATGGCCGTTGGCCACGCAGACATGACGACGCGCCCATGGCGGGGAACGGGCGAGCTCGGGCCCGAGAAGATGGAGAGCAGGGCCGGGGGGGTGCGGGAATGGCACATGGGAGCTCCAGGGGGTGGTTGGCTTCGGCCTTATCCAGAGGGGGAAGGGGGAGCAGATGGGAGTGTGGGCGAGGGAGCAGGTGGAGGGGGCCATGGCGGCATGGCCTCTCTGCCTGGCGCGTCGGGGTGGGGGAGGGGGTTAGGTGGGGAACAGACAGGGGAGGGGAGGGGAGAGAGAGAGAGAGAGGGGGCTGGGCCCGGCGTGGGCTACTTTAAAAATTCCAATCAATTCTAATATTATGGTATCATCATACAAAGATGCCACAAAAGATTTGGATCAAATATAAAATCATTTGTATTTTCTATAATTATTTAATAATTAATATGGGCTACTTTGCTACTGTTTTTAATTTGTTTATACCATTTAAACAATTTAATAAATTCCCAACTCCATTTTACTAACACCTACTGGTTACTTAACATTTTACAAAATAGGTTCACAATTTTTAGGGCACCTAAAATGCCCACTTGTTTATTAAAATTATCATGGCAATCTAATAATCCCCAAGCTATTGTTTTTATTTCATAATACTTTCTAAACACTTTAATAGAATATCCATTGTTATTTTAATCATGGCCCAATGATTGCTAGGCATTTGATTAATAGGTTTCACAATTCTGGTTTAACAATGATTTCCATTCCCAATTTTAATTTACTTGGCAATTTAACAAACCAACATCCTTGGTTTCATAATCATCACTGACTTTTGATTCCTGTTGATGACTGAGGTGGATTGTGTTTACCATGATCCAGTTGATTGACTGGCATCTAGCTCCTCGTAGCAAAGTTTTATAATTTACCCAGTTTGAAAATTTTATCCGGGTTGGAAATTGACAGAGCTATGATCAAAGGTGATCATGGCTTGATCATCAACAGTAATGATCACTAACAGTGGAATCACTGTAGTGATTACTGTTAATGATTCTGAGGGTGTTAAACAAAGTGCCCACCACTTCATAAAAACACCCCTAGCTTAGCTACCGACATGTCATGCATATGTGAATTGCATATGTTTGCTTTGCATTTACTGTTTCTTCCCCCTTCTCCTCTAGTAGACCATGCAATTACCGCCGAAAGTGTTGCGGAGTACGAATACTACGTCGACGACCAACTCCTTGTTGTTGAGCTTCCAGGCAAGTAGAACCTCTTCCCCTCTCCTAGATATAGCCTATTTGTCTATTATATTCTTGCATTAGGTATTGTTATTGCTACTGTAACATTATTTCCTATTCTGCTGCATATCCATTTTAGTCGCCTATCATACCTTTATCCTATGTTGCTTTAATTATGCTACCTCATCAGTTGACCTACGCCCTTGTTCGTCTGCTATGCTTAGTATCGGGCCGTGGTCACTAAGGGGAATGTTCACGAGAAAGGTTATTATCGTACTGCAACGATGACACTCCTAAAGGCACTTACAACTGCTCGACTCTGCCGAGCCGCGCCAAGTGTGATCTACTAAGGTGATGCCTTATATTTCACAATCGATGTCGGCTCTGTAGTGTAGCACCAATAGTACCCGCGAGAGGTATTGTAACGGGATGACAGGGAAAGTGCATACTTCTTGTGCTCTTGTGGAGTGGGAGGTGGGTCTGGCTCCTGTTTGTTGGCCGCGAATTACCCAGTTGGAGCGACGATCATGGTCGTCTCTGCAAGATTATAATATAATGCTAATGGATCGGGTGTCAGAATCTGAGTAGGTCGTTGGCCATATACGCACTACCTTCACGTGGGGTAATGAGTATGGGCTACTCTGCGGCGTATGTTCCTTTCAAAAGAATTCTCAGACGTCCAGTTCAGCATTGCGGCACGGTCGGATCGTGCTGGCGCTAGATCCACCCTGTACACGATGACACGGAGTACATTAGATAATCACCCTTGATTTTTCATTTTTGTTTTACCTATAGTCGGTTGCTGCGATCGGATGTTGGAGTTTCGGCGCTAGAGTACCCCGACGGTGCTCACTACGTTGTTGAGATTCCCGATGACCAGGAGTAGTGACAGAATCGGAATGTCGAATAGAGTGGGGTGAATAGGCGACTAATTTTTTTTAAGCTTTTATTAACAAATTGAGGCTTAACAAGAAAGATAGGTTGTCTAGATGTGCAATTAAGTGAGCAGCCTATATGTCAACGAATGCAACACTATATGAGCAAACAAGATATAAGCAATGAAATAAACTTGCACAAAGTAAAGGTAAAGTGTAACATCCCAAAAAATTCAACTTTTGGAATGTTAATACATAATATAATATAATATTGATTAACTTGTTCAAATTTTAGAGTAATGAAAACTTGTTGAGTTCTTGTTTAAAACTATACAAACCATATATTAAAAAATTGGATAATCAATTATCCAATAATGAAAATTTTGGTTGTGAATTTATTCAAAATTCAAAGAATGATTTTATTTCTTTTGTCTTTTTAAAACTTGGTAGGAACCACAATTAAATATTTTAGAGAGAGAATAGAATGACTTTCTCAAATTTATTGTGGTCTCATACTCATTCTGGATGCCATTCCGTAGGTGTCAATCATCTAGTAGCCTATTCCATTCCAATGATTTTCCTTTCAGTGACAAGACAAATAATTTCCTCATGACTCCATCTCTTGTCAAACCTGAAATCTTAAACGACTCACAAAGTTCTGTAAGTTTCAACAAATGAGTACTAGGATAGCCTGTTCCATCCCCTGCATAACAATCATTCCTAATTATTTTAGTTATCCCTAGTGGTATTTTGAACGGGATACATTCAGTAGATGGAGGAGACTTCTCTACCACGGGCGTGGTAAAGCAGCCTTCCCCAAACAACGAACTAAGAGTGCAGTTTTCCATAAGCATAACTAGTGAAAATAAAAACAAGAAACGAAAAGATTTAATTGCAAGATCTAAAGATATACCTTCAACGCTTACCTCCAAGCGCAGAGGTTTGTAGGACAACAGAAATTTCCCTCAAGTGGATGACCTAAGGTTTATCAAACTCAGGGAAGTAGAGGTTGAAGATGGTCTCTCTCAAGCAACCCTGCAATTAAGATACAAGAAGTCTCTTGTGTCCCCAACACACCTAATACAATGGTAAATTGTATAGATGCACTAGTTCGGCGAAGAGATGGTAAAATATGGGTGATAGGTGTGGCAAAGAAAGGTAATATAAATCTGTAATGAAAAGTGCAGCAAGAAAACATGTGACAAAAGTGAGCAAAAATGGTGTAACAATGGTGGAAACAAGGCCTAGGATTCATACTTTCACTAGTGGCAACTCCCAACAACATTAACATAGTCTAATCACATGATATTTCCCATAAAACAGGCAATGGAGATGCACTCGGAGGTTAATCATTTGTGGTCAAGAGAGGACGAGAATTATGTAGGGCTACAAAAGCACACCTCAGAGTTCGTAGTTCTCAATCTATGGATTTCCCAATGTCACCGGGGCCATCCAAAGAGAGTACAACAATCACCACAACATATCTCAAGGATAGTCAAAGACAAGCACCAAGAGACTCTCAGTATTCAATCAACACACAAAAGAGGAAATCACTCATGAAAATATTCTTGTAACCCATGTCCAAAATACCGCTGTCACCATGGTCTCAGGGATTATACTAGATAAGATCAAGTGAGTACATCAATCCAATACATAGAGGAAGGGGAAATATCATGGGATCACCCTAGATTAACATAACCTATGATCACAACGAAGATCACATCGTGGGAGAGAGAATTGAAAACATAGCTATTGGTAGAAACCTCAGCCCCGAGGAGGGACTACTCCCGCATCATGGAGGGAGGAAGCAACGACGATGGAGATGAATCCGGGGGCACTTCCTCGTCCCGACAGGGTGCCGGCACAGGAATTCTGGTCCCCCGAAGCTTGTTGGCGATGGCGGCGGAGATCGGAATTACTTCTGGAGAAAAGCGGTCCGGAATCAGGGTTTTCGCGATGGAAGAATAAATAGGAGCCAAAGGGGGCACCGGGGGCCACCAGAAGTCCAGGCGGCCTCCCGACGCGGCCCCACCCTAGGCCACGCCACCTGGCCGCCTGGGCACCAGGTGGGGCCCCTCTAGCCCTTCTTCGGTGAATCCGGAAGCTTCCGGGATGCTGATTTTTTATCTGATTTCCCGAATTTTTGGAGCACTTTTAGTATGGGGAAACCTGAAATAGAAATATAGCAGAAAACTGGAACTGGCACTGGGGTGCACTGAGTTAATAAGTTAGTCCAAATATGATCAAAAGTGTATGAAAGTGTATCTAGATCATAGCAATATCACACAAAACATGCATGGAGCAAGCAGAAATTATAGATACGTTTGGGACGTATAAACATCCCCAGGCTTAATTCCTGCTCGTCCTTGAGTAGGTAAATGGTAACAAGCATAATTTCTGTGGTGACATGCTAGCAACCATATAAGAAATTTGAAAAATAAAGCAATAAAGGTATGTGATTCAATTCAAGTCATAACATGCAAGAGTCTATATTAGCATTGAAACAAGCAACAAAAGAACATTAGGTGCAAGAGCTCTTGCTGTCCGTGACTCGAATGTCGCGAAATGGTGTTTGCGTGCAAGAAACGGTATAGGGAATACGAGAAAAAGTATTTTTTTAGAACTCAATCTACTAAATTTTCACACTTGGTCTCCTTTGGAATCTTATCATGACTCGTCCCCAGACCACTAGCCAGGTACAAGTCAATTTGATCCACTCCTTTTCGACATTTTGAGCACTCATGCAATGGATGAGCGTAAGCACAAGATTTAAAACTTAGGATGGCAAAGAGAGAAATATGGTGGAGGAGGAAGACAAAAAGGGTGAGAAAGGCTCACATCAATGAGGACAATCATAGCCGAGAGAAGGCCAAATGATAGATATGATGTGAAGAGTAGGGATTGTCATGCAACGGATGCACATATGAGCTAAGACAAGCTCTCCAATGGAACTAGTGGGGGTGCATCCAACTTGCTCTCTCATCTCGACCTATAGCTCGTTTGAGGAGGCTCATCCTTGGAATATGCAAGCCAAGTTTTATAGTGTGAAGGTCCCCACATAGCTATATGCATAAATGATCATCTCTGTGGAGTACAAAGATAAGAGGGAGTACTAGTGTGGATCTTCCAAAAGTATAGTAGTTTTGCCCATTTCTCTCTTTTTCTATTTTTTGTATTTTTTTGGTGGCCTCAATGGCTCTTTCTATTTAACTCTCATTTGTCCTCTTTGGGATCTTTTATTTTGTCCACTTTGGGATCTTTTCCTCACTTAAGGGCAACACTCTAATTTACAAGAGGGTATAGAAGATCTTTCACACTTTACAAGGTACTCAAATCATAAAGAAGATTTAGTTATCATGATGTATGCAATGTATGCCTCTGCCAGTGTAGCAGGAACATGTATGACATGAAGATCAAGTCATGAAGAGGTGGATGTTGCATGGAAATATATCTCGGAAAGGCTATGAAATGCCTTGATAGGTACGTGTGGTGGCTGTTTTGAGGAAAGATATAGGGAAGTTTATGATGAAAGAGCGTATCATGCCAAGGGTTTGGATGTACCAGCGAAGGTGGACGCCAACTCTCGGAGTGAGAATAAGGCAATGCACGGTACGGAAGAGGCTAGCAAATATGAGGAGGTGGAAGTGTCAACTTTCAATACTTACATTAGTCCGAAGAACTCATGCACTTATTATCGGTAACTCTCAATCTAATAAGGAGGTTCTCAAAGAGACAAGTACCCCGAGGAGGAGTGTATGGGGGTTTGGTTATCCTTGCGCATCCTCGACTCATGGTACGTGAGTGTACTCTAATATCCGATCCCTCCAAAGACTAGTGATCCATCTAGTAGCTAGAGTTCTCAACTAGTTTTGTAGGTTTTTGAAAATAAACAAGGATTGCCCAAAATACGACACCTATCACTAATAGGCTAGAGCTCTTGACACCAAAATTTCAAACATTACTCACAACAATACCTCAAAACTATTGCAAGTTACTACTACAATTGAATAGAAACCTCAATTACCTACTTAAAGTCAAGACACAACTCAGTGCAACAACCAACTGTCTTAACAAGATAAACATGAAAACTAAAGAGAATTCCAGCAACAAACTAAACAAAAGCTAAGGCTCTTGCTAAAGACAAAAACTAAAACTAAAACTAAACATGGCAGCAGCTACGAAAAGATAAAGAACACAAAACAGAGAAAGATTAGCATGAAAAATCCTATGATGTGTTCTAGTTTGAAGTGGAGCGTGTTTCTCTCCCACACAAAGTAATCTGGGGTCTAACTTGTTATGAACAGAAATCAAAGCTAAAGGAAACTAAAAAGGAAACCTAAGAGCGAGACGCTCCAAGCATAGCACATAATGCATGAAGTGATAAAAATATAGTGAGACGAAGGACGAACTGATGATTGTCGATGGAGAATTGGATGCACGGGGGCATCCCCAAGCTTAGACGCTTGAGTTTCCTTGAATATTTATTGGGGATGCATGGGGGCATCCCCAAGCTTGAGCGCTTGACACTCCTGGATCTTATTTCATCATCTTCCCTCGTACACTTGAAAACTCCCTTCATACATAACTCATCATAAGATGATTAGAGAGGTTAGTACCCTTAATAAAATATTTTTTCCCCACTGGATATAAAAATATTCTTGAAGAGCTACTGTTTCTCAAGATTTCCAAAAAGTTTTTGCAAAGAAAAAGCAAACTTAAGGTTTGCAAAAGTGAAGAAAGGCAAAACGTGGCAGAATCTGTGAAAAACAGAACAACAGGTAGTAAATAATTTTTTGGGGGTACTTCTGCAGCTCAAATCAAAAAACTCAGAACAGACGAAAGTTTCACAATTTTATAGAGCATGTTGTGTAAACAATTCAGCCCAAAAAAATGAACCGGTGATTTGTTTTGATTTTTTCCGTCAAGCAGACAGAATCTGTTTTCTGGACAGCATGTTACAAATTTTTCTTCCCTTATCATAAGAGGCTAAACTTGGAACTAAGCTTTAAAATAAAGATACAATGATGTTGCTACAGTAGTAAAAGTCATCAAGACCACTAAAAACTGAAAGTAAAAACTCAAACTAAAGATAACAAGGGTTGTCTCCCTAGAGCTCTTTCTTTATAGCCATAAACATAGGCTTAAGATTTTAATGATGCTCTCATAGGAATAAGGAATAGGAGTTGAAGAACAAAAGGGAGCATCAAGAAGAAAATAACAAACACATTTAAGTCTAACATTCTTCCTGTGCAAAGGGATCTTGTAGAGAAATAACTCATTGAAGCATAAAGATATTAGCATAGGAAGGCAAAATAAGTGCAACTTCAAAACCTTCAACATAAAGAGAGGGAACTTGATATTATTGAAATATATATAAGAATATGTTCCCTTCTCATAATAATTTCCAGTAGGATCTTGAATAAACTCAACAATATAAGTATCCATAAAGCATGGTTACCATGATCCACATGCAAAAGGGTACTCTTACTCTCCACATAAGCATAATCTTTCTCATTGGTAAAAGTGGGAGTAGGACTATGATACGTCTCAAACGTATCTACTTTTCCAAACACTTTTGCTATTGTTTTGGCTTCATTCTTGCATGATTTGAACAAAACTAACCCGGATTGACGCTGTTTTCAGCAGAGCTACCAGTGTTGTTTTCTTTTGTGCAGGTTTCCGGATATTTAGGTATGCTGGAAAAGTCCAAAATATATATATAAAAAATCAGCGTTTCGGAAGCTTCCGCACATCCAAAGGGGGGCCACAGGGCAGCCAGGGGGCAGCCAGGAGGGTGCCTGGCGCGGCCCAGCCCCTGGCCGCGCCACCTGCCCTCCTGGCTGGGTCCCACACCCCCTGGTGACCTACCTTGGCCCCTATTTATTCTCCCGACGCAGAAACCCCGAAATAGAAGTCGCTTTTCCAATCTACGTCGTGGAGCCGCCGCAACCCTCTGTTCTTCTCCGGGAGAGCTAATCTGGAGGCTGCTTTGGCCTCCGGTGAGGGGAAATCATCGCCATCATCATCATCATTGCCTTTCCATCACCCCTCCATGACTTCCTCTCTCATGTGTGAGTAATTCCCTACTGTAGGCAAAGGGGATGGTAGGCATTGGATGAGTTAGATCATGTAATAGTTCAATCAGATTTTTGGGGGCATGTTGCATATCATCTATTTGGTGTTTATCATCTCTGGTACAACTTGTTGCTCTTAATGCTTATCACTTTGGGCCCGAGTGCCATGATTTCAGATCTGACAACCCTTTTGTTTCTTAAGTTTGTGGTGTTCTTGATCCTATCTATGAGTTGTATGCACCTATTATAGTCTGGAACCGGCGATCCCAATGGTGACAACTTCGGACACCAAAGGGGATGGACTATAATTTGAGGATTCCGTGTTTCCGTGAAATGTTAATGCTTTGTTCCGGTGCTCTTTGACAGGAGTACCTTAATATCCCTAAGTTCCTTTTGGCCCCGTTTGTAGCGGGAGGGTAGGACAAAAGATGTTGTGCAAAGTTCTTATTGCAAGCACGTATAACTACCTTGGGATACATGCCTGATGTTTGATATTTGCCTAGATGATCCTTTCTTTTCTGTGAGCCTTGCCCGTGTTAGAATCTATTACATGTTCGTTCTCATCCAAGCAGCGCCCAACCATCCATCTCCCTAGCCTACAGTGTTTTATTTTCTGCTGGTTACTAGTTGTTTACTTTTGCTGTTTCACCACCACCATCACCACTATTATCACCACCACTATGATGGCTTCTCGCCCCTCGTTGGTTACCCCAAGTGGAAGGTTTGATGTAGCACAACGGAAAGTTTCCCTTAGCGAAGATGCTAAGGTTTAGATTGTCTCCAGTAGGACTCAAGAGATACAAGTAGGTGGTAAAGTGAACAATGGCGCCGTTCACAACCTAGGTTGCTAACTTCACCTGGACCTGCACACAGATACAAATAACTTTACTCCCAACGAGTTCAGAGGAGTTGTCAATTCCTTCATCCTTGCTGTTTACAAAGGATTAATGCAAGAGATAATAATGATAGTGATAGCAACGGAAAAGTAAATACTAAAAGTAAATTGGTAGTGTGAACAATAATGTGAAGATGGACCGGGGTCCCGTGATTTTCACTAGTGATGTATCTCTCCCAAAAGACGATAAAAGTCCTAGCGAGGTAAACAAATCACAGTTGGGCAATTGACAGGATTATGAAGGCACCGCAATGCTAACTATGCTGCAAAGAAAGGAAGGGCTCAAAAGCAATGGGCAGTACGCCAAGGTAAGTAGACCGAAATCCATCTGCATCTACTACGAATCATCCACCTTGAGATATCTATCCAGAACATCTCGTTGGTATTAAGTTGTGAATCCCACCCAAAGTGTAAACTCAAAGCAACAGACAACTGCATTAAAAGAACTTTGCGTAAAGTAAACAATCCTTTCACTCGCAAGTACAAGCACCATTATTTTATCCCTGGTGGCAACAGCACATCCCCTAGTCTCAGGTTTCTGTCACTCAAGCTAGACATCAAGGGGCTGAACCCACAATCGAGCATAACGCTCTCTCTTGGAGTTGCAAATAAAATACTTGGCCAAAGCAAATACCGCAACGGAGAACATGCAAGAATTTACTCAAGAACAAAATATAAAACAGAAGAACCAAATATATTACTCATCACAATCTGAACATAGTCTCATAATCCATCAGATCCCAACAAACTCAGCATAGCAACAACAGAAATTACATAGATGCCTTGATCATGTGAGGCAGCTCACGAGGACTCGAAAGTGGAAGCACAAAAGAGGGAGAGATAGATCACATAGCTACTGGTCAGGGACCCATGGTCCAAGGGGAACTACTCACGGTACATACAGGAGGCGTCCATGGCTATGGATGGTATCCCGGAGGGGGTAGCTTCTTCCGTCAGGGTGCCGGAGCAGCTTCTCCAGGCAGCCCCGATCTTTAAACGGCGGCGGCGGCGAAACAGAGGTGAGATCGCGAAAAAGGAGTTCGTCTTAGGGGTTTCCGTCACGGGGGGTAAATATAGGCGAAGGGGGCGTCGAGGGGACCCACCAGGCAGCCAGGAGGCCTCCTGGCGCGGCATAGGGTGGGGCCGCGCCAGGGACCCTCTTGGCTCCCTGGTGGTGGCCCCCCTTCGCTGCTTTGGTGTTTCCGGAAGCTTCCACAACGCTAATTTTTTATCTGATTTTCCTGGATTTTTTGGAGCACTTTTAATGGCCGGAAAACCTGAAATACAAAAACAGCAGAAAACAGCAACTGGCAGCTGGGTGCACTGTGTTAATAGATTAGTCCAAATATGTTCAAAAGTGTATGAAAGTTCAAGCAAAACATGGCAAAGCCACACAAAACATGCATGGAGCAAGCAGAAATTATAGATACGTTTGGGACGTATCACACTACTACCACCGTATCACAGTTGCTACTAATACCTTTGTGCAAGAAAGTGTTTATTTCAGGTGCGGTTGAATTGAAAACTCAATTGTCAAAGCCTGTATGTATTCGTTGTGTCCCCAAGTGTCGAATCAATAAATTGGGTTATCTTACCCGCGAAGACTATCTCGATCCCCTACAGTTGAGGGTTATCAAGTACTGTTTTCTGGCGCCGTTGCCGGGGACCATAGCTTTATTTACAGGTCTACTTGAAGTATCCTACCTGCTGCACGCTATCCACTATGGGAAAGAAAGGAGACCCCAAGGTTCCGATCTTACCATCCCGTACGAGACGAGGTACTACTCTGAGCACTAGTGCTAAACTTGATTCACCTTCAGTTATGAGTCGGTTTGATTCACCTCAGTTACATGCTACTTCTGCTGAGTCTGGCAATATGTCAGATACTTTTGATGATGCTTCTACTATCTTTGAGACTACAGGTTCACTTGGTTCTTTTATTGAAGAACAGATTGCTGTTGCTGCCCGATTCTCGGGTGTTGAAATTCCTGTTACCCAAACACCTATTGGAAAAATTCATGATCTTGCTGGCCTTAAGGAGAAACTCCTTGAGGACGATTATTTTATACTTGATGATGATTTATGCAGGGAGCTTAATGAATATGTTGATTCCGACCCTGCTACTATAAAGAAGTTGCTAGCAAAGCACTCCCTGAAGAACAAGTTTACTCCTGATCCTACCTTTTCTACGTCTCCTATATGCATCACTGATCCTGATTATGATTTCTCTGTTGACCTTTCACTTATATCCACAGTTGAAGCTGATCCCTTTTATGGCAGAGAAAATGCTGATGCTATCGAGCACCTGACCAAACTCACTGAGTTGGGTGGCTTGTTTACTACTGATGAAAGGATTCAGAACTTCTATGTGACCAAGCTTGTTCCATTTTCCTTGAAAGGAGATGCTAGAGCATGGTATGATGCAGTACCATGTGGTTTCATTCAGAGTCCTCAAGATATGGCTATATCTTTCGTTGATAAGTATTTTCCTGCTCATATGCAACATGCTGCTTTGCAAAGAATTTATAACTTTAAACAGTTGCAGGATGAGAATCTCCCTAAAGCTTGGGGGACATTTTGCAGTTTGCTGAAGGCTAGACCGGGACATGAGATCCCTAAGAATGAATTACTTGATATATTTTATGTTGGTCTAACCGATGGGTCTAAATCCTATCTAGATAGTTGTGCTGGTTGTGTTTTCAGGCAAAGAACACCGGACGATGCGGAAGAATTGATGGGCAATATTGCCAAAAACCATGAAGATTGGTCCGTGCCTGAACCACCTCCACCACCAAAGAAGATGGGCATGCTTGTCCTAAGCCCCGAAGATATGCAAGAAGCAAAGAATTATGTAAGAGAGAAAGGTATTAAAGCTAAAGACGTGAAGAATCTACCTCCAATTGAGAAGCTGTGTGAGCCTACCACTCACCCATCTATGGTAGAGGTACACTCTCTTTTAGATTTCAATGCAAGTGACATCCCTAAAGGTAAACCTCCTGACCAATGTTTAGATGAGCTTGATAATTTTATTATGAAGAAGAATCACTTCAATGAAAAGATACAAGGTCAGTTGCATGATAATACTCTTGCTATCAATAGTTTGATTGATGTTCTAGAAGAACAGTAATGATGTTAAATGTCTTGTGAAGCATTTTCATATGGTTCAAACTCAGCTTGAATAATTTTCTAATGTGCAAAAAGATTTGCTTGCTAATAATGCCAAACAGGACAATTTACAGGCTTATGGTTTAAAGACCCGGGGTGGAACACACACCCAGGACCCTCTCTACCCAGAAGGGCATCGGAAGAGGATCGAGCAAGATTATCAAGTGCAGGAAGAAGAAATTGTTAGCTCTCCAAAGAAGAAGAATAATAAGAAGAAGAAACACAAGGAAGCTGACAATTCCAATGATCCTATAGAAGAAGAAGAACAAGCTGTTGATCCAAACAACATATCTACCTCCGATGCTGAGACTGAAGACGGTGATGAACCTGAAAAAGATGCTGAAAAGAATGAGACATGGGTACAGAAACCCATGCCTTTCCCAAGCAAGGAGACATGGGAAGGAACGAGAACCATGGGTAGAGAAACCCATGCCTTTCCCAAGCAAGTCCGTCAAAACCAGAGAAGAAGAGCACTACAACAAGTTTTGTGAGTGGATGAAACCTCTTTTTCTTCAAATCCCTTTGACTGATGCTATTAAGTTACCTCCTTACTCTAAATATATGAAAGATATTGTTGCTAATAAAAGAAAAGTCCCTAATGAGGCAATATCTACTATGCTTGCTAACTACTCTTTCAGTGGTAAGATTCCTGAGAAGCTCGATGATCCAGGTATACCCACCATTCTTGCTCCATAAAAAATAATTATGTTAGAACTGCTTTATGTGATCTTGGTGCAGGAGTGAGTGTTATGCCCTTTTCTCTCTACAAAAGACTTTGTTTAGAAAAATTAATTCCTACAGATATCTCTCTACAGATGGCCGACAAGTCCACGGCCGTCCCGATCGATATTTGTGAGGATGTTCCTGTTGAAGTTGCCAATTTCTTAATACTTACTGATTTTTTTGTGCTTGACATGCCCGAGGATGGGAGCATGTCCATTATCCTTGGTAGACCTTTTCTTAACACCGCAGGTGCTGTTATTGATTGCAATAAAGGGAAGGTGTAACATCCCGATGCTCGGAATGTTTAAGAAAAATATTTCCAAAAAGTAGGGCCAGAAAATTTCGTTTATTTTATTTGATTATTAAAATCTTAAATTGACTTTTCATAATTGTGAAGGTTTTAATTTGATTAAATAGCAACCTAAATTAAATTTGAGATGTGTTCTTCTATTTTAGTTGATTTTTTCTTGCCTCAGCATATTAAATTATGCGCATTTGTATTTTGAAACTTTATTTGATTTCTTGTTTTTTCATCTTTTCTTTTCTTTTAGAAAAATCTAATTCATTTTCTCTCATAAACTCTAGGCAAAATTTCCTTGCTCAACATTTCCCTTTTCTATTGGTTCAACCGCATATTGTTTTTTTTACCTCCAAACTGAATTGGGCTAGCCCAATTTGGCACCTCTCTTCTTCTCTCTATTTTTCTCAGGCTAAATCTATTTTTTCTTTTCTTTCTTCTCACTTGGCCCGGCCCATTCCAGCTAGAGCCCAAGCAGCGAAGCGTTGTCTTCCTCCTCCGAACACCACAGGCAAACACACGTTACATAACATATGCGTTCATGGCTGGCTTCATCTCTTCCTCTTCTTTAGTGGTCATTACAATCATCAATTTAACTTTCCACCAACACGAAATATTCTTAGAATTCCATGGAGAACCCGTTCAGGGAATTGAAAGACCACTTTATTGCCTTAAACTTTCATAAGAAACCGGTGAACTAAATGTCAACCATTGGCATTCGTGAACCGGTCTCTCTCCACAGCCTATAAAAAGAGGAGCCGAGATATGCCCCGCGCGTCTCACTTCTTTCTCCTCCACTTTCGTTCTTAAACTTTGTCCAGAGGAGCTATGTGTTGTTCGTGATCATCCACAAAAGCTATGCGTACATTTTTCTGCTTTGACTCCGTTCATCGAGTTCATCGTATCTTTTCGTCGCACTATGTGAGTTTCTGTCCAAATCCTTTTGCAAGTGCACTCACCTATATTCGTTCTATCTCCTAGACATCATATTTCAGGCTATCTCCGTAGTTGATCACGTAGTTACAATTGTCGCATGAACTGGATGTTTTCAATGACATGATCTTGTTTCCGTAGTTTTTGTTCATGTTTCTTGGATAATTTCGTGCCAAGTATATCAAATACTTCCTATCATCATAGAAACCCACTAGTGAAGTTAGATTTACTTGTTTGGTCGTGTAGATTTTATTTAATCGTTCGTGTTAATTAGAACAGTTTATTTTGATATAGTTATGTATGGTTTCATGAGATAATTCGTAGATCATGTAGTAGTGTAATATATCTTTACATTAATTCTTGTGAATTATTTTCATGTAATAGTTGATCGGTGAACTTTGTGTTAGTAAATTGTTTTTCCCCATGTTCATGATATGCCTATGAGTCGCTCCTAATTGTTTCCTAATCCTAGAGTGGCATATATTTTACTAGATTGATTTTACTCTTATTGATAGTTGTTAAAATAATTGTATATATTGTTTTCTCTTGATAACTTGTGTTACCATGTTTAGTTTTCTTTATTGCATGTGTACTAGTTTATTTACGAATTATTGTCATGCTAAGTATTTATATTGTTAATCTGGATATTTTTATGTGCTATTAAATATAGTTTACTTGTTGTCTCATGTTGATAATGTTAGATATATTTTGTAGTCCTCGCTTGTGCATGTACAAAGTTAGTAAATGTCCGCCATGCTTATTATTCCGTAGAACTACTATTAGGGTTGCTTGCTTTATTTGAATATGATTTACATATTCATATTTGTTTATGTCACATGTTTGATTTATTAATTATAAATCATGTCATGTCTATGATAGATGTTTATATATTTTTGTTATGTGTTGTTGCTAGTAGTCAAATCAAATGCTTTCTTGTTTGAGAATATTTACACATTGTGGTTCGTTGCACCAAATAGTATTGCCTAGTTAATCCTCTTATTTTGTAGATAACTATTATGCAAGATTTCATGGTTGATTTCTTTGTGTCATGCTTAGATTATTATTGCTACATATATTTTATGCTTTTGGCAATTTTCTTGTTGTAGGCATATTATTAGCGTTTAGATTTTGAGTGATCACTTTCTTACTTCCTAAACTCATGAGATATTACATGCTTTGTGTGTTATTGAAGTAACACCTTTTACATAGTTATTAATCCTATTTTGAAGATGTTATTTGTTATCTAAGATTACATGTTAGATATTTCGTATGCCATGGTTTTATTTGTATGTCTTTATAGATTTATTCTTGAGGCATCGAACTTACTATATTACATCTTGATAATTATCGTGTGTATTTATCTATCTTAGTTATTACCTATGACGCCCCCAAAATTAAGCCGTGTACAGTAATCATACACACAGGGTACACGACTGAGATTAGGGTGCCACGGTGATAATATCACAGCACAACACTAAACACAAAAGGATAAGCAAATATATTACAATAGAGGGGGTCACACGGACCCGAATATATAAGTCATACAAGCCATAATATCTGAGTACAGACATAGTTAGTCAAGTTTTTGCCTTAAGAAGGCTAGCACAAATCACATCAGAGATACAGAACGAAAAGGCGAGGCCTCCTGCCTGGGACCCACAGTACTACTCCTGGTCAACGGGGAACTCGACGTCGTAGTAGGCGCCACCGGGGTACTCCTGCTCCTGGGCTCCAACGTCGGCTGCAGCGGCTGATCAGGAAAAACAGTAAAGGAAATAAAGCAGGTGAGTATCTAGTATACCCGCGAATCTTACGTCCGCTACTCAGCATTATGCATGATATCAACGGAATGAAGAGGCTGTATATAGTGGACTGAAGACAGACGTTCAGAGCAAGGGTAAGAAGCTAGGCCTAACGAAGACTAGCATCTTCCGACGATGTCTTGCAGCATGAGGTAAGAATCAGCCAACAGTTGATATAAAGCAGTAAAGTAACAATGAAGCAGAAGTTGCTGCAACATTGAATAATAATAAGTTTTAATAATTAACAATGCCTCCGAATTCACCTCCTCGACATCCCCGCGAGGAAGGGAACCCGGAACCATACAGTTTAATAATAGTTTCTAGTGGTAAGATCCAGCTTCAGCATAAAGCGTCCTGTTACCGTGGACACGGCTATCGATAGATCAATCTTCCCTGCAGGGGTGCACTTGTGTTACGCTACACGCACGGATCTCCAGGGTGGCGGGAACCTTGTTAGGCAACGCTCCACCGAGGCTATCCGACACTTCATAGCCCATCTTTCAAACTCAAGCCTCGAGTGGCTGGCCGGTCTAAATCCTAAGTACGTCGGGCCTTGGACCCCAACCCAAACGTACTCCTGCACGGTGCGTGGCTGGCCGGTGAAGTTAAATCAAAGCAAATACAAATCACACGCCGCGGCAAATAAGACAACACCACTTCCCGGCAATCAGCCCGCGGTACTGCTGACGTCTGAAGAGTCCTCGGACGACACTAAGAAGCAGAGGAGCCCATAACTCGTAGTTCCCACGGGTAGGTAGTGCGTACATGGCATATAGCCAACTCAATACATTCACTGAACCATTTAGAATTTTAATTAACCTGCGTGACAACCGTTATCGTTGCCTCGACTTAACCGACCCGCGGTCAACGACAGCAGCCAGGACCACCAGTACATCGGTGCCTGCCCTGTCGTCCCACCAAGTCACTGCGGTTACGAACAAGGTGAACCGTCTCCTTACCTTGTCTCGCGTGTGCTCCTGGAGGAGCTCGACTTTCGTGGTTTGGTAACTCTCGCGGCCAACGACCAGGGGCCAAGCACACCGGTACACTGGTCGTGCCCTCCCTGTCGTCCCGTCGCAATACCTCTCGCGGGCACCGTTGGGTCGCCCGTCTACTTACCTTTAGGACAACCGTTGTCAAGACCCTATGGCGGTAAGACAAAGTCAGCCTCGAGTGGAGTACAAAGATTACTCCTTGATAGCTCACACTTGAGGTGACTAGGCATAACCCAGGTAGGGCCTGAGGCGGTGTCTGCATTGTACCGTACCTGTACAGTTATAATAAATGTATCTGGGTTCACTCCCCTGAGTGACCACGGCCCTCTATCTAATCCTAGCTAACAATGCGCAGGGCTCACTGCTGAATAATGCATAATAATAATAATAGGCAGCATAGGATAAAGGAAGGCACATCAAGGGGCGACAAAAATCAGGCTATGCAATTGAATAGGATTGAAAACGTAGCAGCAGCAGTAACAATGCCTAGTGCAAGAAATGTACGGAAAGATAGGCGATATCTGGGGAAGAGAATGGCTCTGCTTGCCTGCAAGCTCGACGGTAGTAGTAGGGTCGTCGACGACGTAGTCGTACTCAGCAGCGGTGTAGTCGACAGCAGCAGCGGGGTTTACCGAAGATTAAAGGGGGGGAGGAAACAGTAAATACACAGCAATAATATACAAACCTATGCATGACATGATAGATGAAATGTTATCGGTGTTCTAACGCAGTGCAATGCAATATGCTCGGAGCGGGAATTCATCTGAGGATGAACTACCGGCTCCGGGTGATTACCGGACAGGGTGTCCGGAGGGGGAAAGATCAAGCCGGAGGTGTCGTGGTTACCGGAACAACATAAGGGGGGTGTATCCGTGCTAGTTGAACCATTCCGGACAACTTTCGTGTTCGGAATAAATTCATCCGGGCACTCTAACAGTACCGGACCATTTATCGGACAGACGGTCCAGAGGGGGAATGTTCGATGTTCGTTGGGTTAGAGGGGGGTGGTAGACATACGGATAGCGTATTCGTATTCGTTGTATTTTTCTGGTCAACTTTCATGTATAAAGTTTTTGAATCCGAGTTACTGTTTAAAAGTTATTGAATTTCAAAGTTTAATCAATTTAAATGATTTTCTGGATTTTCTTTTATTATTTATTAAACATTATCCAAAACATTATCCACAACATTATCCAGAACAGTGCTGACATGTGGGACCCACATGTCAGCCACTGTTATTTACAAAATATTCAATTTAATTAGAAAATGCCTCTGGACCCACATGTCATACACTGATTACTTATAAACTAATTTAATTAATCTAATAATCTAGTGGGACCCAGCTGTAAGTGACACATGTGTTAATTAACAGTTATTTTTATTTAAACAACTACATGGGTCCACATGTCATACACACATGGGGGTTATCTCTGTTTAAATTTTAATTAACAACGGATTAGTTGCAAATCAGTGGGGTTTATCCCTAACCAAAATCTGGCCGGCCCCACTGGAGGTTAACCCAGCCGGGCACGGCGGCGAGGCAGAGCACGCCGGCGAGGCCATCGAGGCACTCCGGCGACCACTCGGCGAGCGGGAGGCTGGAATCGAACGCGCCACGCCTAGCGCATCTACTGGGGCTCGAAGCGCGGGCTGCGAGGGACCATGGCGTCGGCTATGTCCACGGCCGCGGTGGCCGGAGCCTGTGGTCACGGCGGCGGCACTACGGGGCATGGGGAGGAGAGGGAAAAGGCCATGGAGCTTTGGGTGCTCATCGCGAGGGCAGAGGAGTGATTGAAGGGGCCGGGGAAGGTCGGGGTGGAGCTCCACCTCACCAATGGCGGAGCGGCCCGAGGTGGAAGAAGGATTCCGATTCGCGAGCTTCAGACGATCCCAGCATCGATTGCAAGCGCTGGAGGAAGTAGTCGAGCGCGGGGAAGGTCGTGGACAACGTAGTGGGGGCAGGCGTCGCCGTTGGCCGCGGGTACTCGCCGGCGGCGCCCACGGCAGAGCACAGGAGCTTACGGGGAGAGGAGAGGGAGACTCGGGGGAAGGGGGAAAAGTGGGCAGGGGAGGAGCGCCAGGGGGGGGCTCGGCCTTATCTCCATGGGGGGGCAGGTGAGGAGGGGGAGCAGGTGGGGTGGCGCATGGCCACAGTGGCCATGGCCATGCCGTGCGTGTACAGGGTGGGGGAGGGGGCAGGTGAGAGGTAGGTGATGGGGTAGGTGGGCTGGGGTGGGCTTGCGCCCTAGGCGGGTTTTAGGTTTTTTTTTTTCATTTTTTGTTCCTTTTCTTTTTGTTCTATTTCTTTTCTGTTTTAATTTATTTTAGCTAGGTTTTGATTTTTGTAAAATGTTATAATTGCACCTATATTAGTGTTACACTTTAACATGATGCCACAAAAAGTTTGGTCCACAATAAAATTCATTTGCATATTGTTATTTATTTTAAAAGGCTTTTTGGTGTTGTTTTGCTACTGTTATCCTTAAATTGAATTATTTAAATACCTTTATAAATTCACATACCAATATTTATAAGACCTACTGATTTTTAGGCATTTTATAAAATTGGTTTCACAATTTTTAGTGCATTTAAAAATTCCTACTTGTTTATTAAATTTACCATGGCCATTTAACAATTCCTAACTATTGTTTTTATTTTAAATATTAATCCTATACCATTTTAATTAAACCCTAAACACTTAAGGTGACCTACTGATCATTTGCAACTATTAAAAGTGGTTGCATTACTTAGGGTTTATTATAACTTTCATTTCCATTTTGAAACCAATAGAAATTTTGATAACCCAACATTGGTTCCATAATCATCATGGCCTTGGGATCATTCAAATGACCTGGGGGATTTGGTTTAACCAAGATCAGGGTGATGGACATGCATCCACCATTCTTGGAGCCAGCTTATAATCTGAAAATTTTATCAGGGTGAGAATCTGACAGAGCTATGATCAAGGTGATCAAGGCTTGATTATCAACAGTAATGATCACTAACAGTGGAATCACTGTAGTGATTACTGTACTGGATCTGAGGGTGTTACAAATCTCCACCACTACAAAGAATTCTCGTCCCGAGAATTAAAAGTGGTGTAAGGGGTAGAGTTTCGGTTTCGCCTCCTAGCAAATCTTCTGGTTCCTGTTGTCCTACTCGAAGAAATTAATCCTTCACGTTGAGGCCTTCACTGGACTGTATCGGTGCTTCTTGATGGGGTTTCATCCTTTCCTCGGGGCTTCATCGCACTTACGAACAGGTTAAGAGGTAAAGCTTAAGGGGTTCGGATCGATACAAGATCAATCAAATGGGGTTGCTCAAGGGTATGAGGTACAAAGTCCTTTCGAGTTTAAGCTCAAGGAAATACGTCGAGAAAAGTTTTAAGCCGATAGGCACGTATTCGATGCCGATGACGGAAGATGGGAAAGGGGCCCCGATCATCAGACACAAGTACTGAGTCTGATATCGGACGGAATATCACAAGGTAGAGGACAAGAGTCAGGTTTCGGTCCTGTGGAACTGTGGGTTATGGGCCCCATTGAACCAGGGTGGTGACATTCAATGCGATCAAGTAGGGTATGACGGAGATCAACTTGTAAACTATGTCGGCAACAACATCAATGCCAAGGGCGAGGGACGAAGAGAACCATTTTCCTGCTCGTTAAGACAAGGCGGACCAATTGGCAAAGTTCTCTTCCATCGGTGGTCACCGAAAAGTCATCAACAATCGTAACTGGTTGTACAGACAATGTAGCACACCAAAGTGTTTACATAAGCAGGGAATTTTCACTGCCCAGATAATTTATATTAAAAGAAAGATTAAACAGACCAATGGAAAGGAAAATGTGATGATACACAAGTATCAGGTGTATATCTTTCCCAAGGGAAAGCAGAGCACGATATACACGGCCAAGTTGTACTGGCAGAGAGTCAAGGGGGTGGTCGATGATAACACAAAGCATCGAGGGGTAAGGATGGTATTTCACACAATGAATCCAATCGACACATGGAAGAAACCATGTAAGATTATTCGGATAATAATCCACCAAAGGTCAGGTGGTTCGCCAAGAATCTGGTGTGACTATCGGCACTCAACCAGAAGGGGAAAGAATACCAAGGCATCGGGTGACATAAGCACCGGAATAACTTGATTCTTAAGTACAAGGAAATTGTGATTTCCCGATCGGGAGGTGGACGCAATTATCCACACGGACTTATCGGTGGCAGGGGATTGCAAAGGCGATGAATAAGCAGGTTCTCGGGAATTTATCGAAGAGTAATCTTCGGAATCTTCAGGTGAATCAGTCGATCATCGGGAAGGCAGTGCTCTCCGGAAGGAAGGAGGTACGAGAACCTAAAGTCAGCGTTAATAAAACTTTACCAGCAAGGATAAGAGAGCAGATTCCCAGAGCATAGGTACGGAGAAAAAGATCCTAATACCAAAGATATCACACGTAGTGACATCGATGTGGGCCCGTAAGCCAAACATTAAGTTAGCAAGTAGCTTTGAAAATACTAGACTCGACTTCGACCGAGGAGTGGTTAGGGGCTTCCTACAGGCAGTCGGCTCTGATACCAACTTGTGACGCCCCCAAAATCAAGCCGTGTACAGTAATCATACACACAGGGTACACGACTGAGATTAGGGTGCTACGGTGATAATATCACAGCACAACACTAAACACAAAAGGATAAGCAAATATATTACAATAGAGGGGGTCACACGGACCCGAATATATAAGTCATACAAGCCATAATATCTGAGTACAGACATAGTTAGTCAAGTTTTTGCCTTAAGAAGGCTAGCACAAATCACATCAGAGATACAGAACGAAAAGGCGAGGCCTCCTGCCTGGGACCCACAGTACTACTCCTGGTCAACGGGGAACTCGACGTCGTAGTAGGCGCCTCCGGGGTACTCCTGCTCCTGGGCTCCAACGTCGGCTGCACCGGCCGATCAGGCAAAACAGTAAAGGAAATAAAGAAGGTGAGTATCTAGTATACCCGCGAGTCTTACGTCCGCTACTAAGCATTATGCATGATATCAACGG
Organism: Bromus sterilis; assembly: GCA_950022295.1. Taxonomy (NCBI): domain Eukaryota; kingdom Viridiplantae; phylum Streptophyta; class Magnoliopsida; order Poales; family Poaceae; genus Bromus; species Bromus sterilis. The sequence goes on from OX465600.1 coordinate 218,942,351, forward strand.
AATGAAGAGGCTGTATATAGTGGACTGAAGACAGACGTTCAGAGCAAGGGTAAGAAGCTAGGCCTAACGAAGACTAGCATCTTCCGACGATGTCTTGCAGCATGAGGTAAGAATCAGCCAACAGTTGATATAAAGCAGTAAAGTAACAATGAAGCAGAAGTTGCTGCAACATTGAATAATAATAAGTTTTAATAACTCACAATGCCTCCGAATTCACCTCCTCGACATCCCCGCGAGGAAGGGAACCCGGAACCATACCGTTTAATAATAGTTTCTAGTGGTAAGATCCAGCTTCAGCATAAAGCGTCCTATTACCGTGGACACGGCTATCGATAGATCAATCTTCCCTGCAGGGGTGCACTTGTGTTACGCTACACGCACGGATCTCCAGGGTGGCGGGAACCTTGTTAGGGAACGCTCCACCGAGGCTATCCGACACTTCATAGCCACTCTTTCAAACTCAACAGAGAGGTCATCCGCCGGTCTAAATCCTAAGTACGCCGGGCCTTGGACCCCAACCCAAACGTACTCCTGCACGGTGCGTGGCTGGCCGGTGAAGTTAAATCAAAGCAAATACAAATCACACGCTGCGGCAAATAAGACAACACCACTTCCCGGCAATCAGCCCGCGGTACTGCTGACGTCTAAAGAGTCCTCGGACGACACTAAGAAGCAGAGGAGCCCATAACTCGTAGTTCCCACGGGTAGGTAGTGCGTACATGGCATATAGCCAACTCAAGACATTCACTGAACCATTTAGCATTTTAATTAACCTGCGTGACAACCGTTATCGTTGCCTCGACTTAACCGACCCGCGGTCAACGACAGCAGCCAGGACCACCAGTACATCGGTGCCTGCCCTGTCGTCCCACCAAGTCACTGCGGTTACCAACAAGGTAAACCGTCTCCTTACCTTGTCTCGCGTGTGCTCCTGGAGGAGCTCGACTTTCGTGGTTTGGTAACTCTCGCGGCCAACGACCAGGGGCCAAGCACACCGGTACACTGGTCGTGCCCTCCCTGTCGTCCCGTCGCAATACCTCTCACGGGCACCGTTGGGTCGCCCGTCTACTTACCTTTAGGACAACCGTTGTCAAGACCCTATGGCGGTAAGACAAAGTCAGCCTCGAGTGGAGTACAAAGATTACTCCTTGATAGCTCACACTTGAGGTGACTAGGCATAACCCAGGTAGGGCCTGAGGCGGTGTCTGCATTGTACCGTACCTGTACAGTTATAATAAATGTATCTGCGTTCACTCCCCTGAGTGACCACGGCCCTCTATCTAATCCTAGCTAACAATGCGCAGGGCTCACTGCTGAATAATGCATAATAATAATAATAGGCAGCATAGGATAAAGGAAGGCACATCAAGGGGCGACAAAAATCAGGCTATGCAATTGATAGGATTGAAAACGTAGCAGCAGCAGTAACAATGCCTAGTGCAAGAAATGAACGGAAAGATAGGCGATATCTGGGGAAGAGAATGGCTCTGCTTGCCTGCAAGCTCGACGGTAGTAGTAGGGTCGTCGACGACGTAGTCGTACTCAGCAGCGGTGTAGTCGACAGCAGCAGCGGGGTCTACCGAAGATTAAAGGGGGGGAGGAAACAGTAAATACACAACAATAATATACAAACCTATGCATGACATGATAGATGAAATGTTATCGGTGTTCTAACGCAGTGCAATGCAATATGCTCGGAGCGGGAATTCATCTGAGGATGAACTACCGGCTCCGGGTGATTACCGGACAGGGTGTCCGGAGGGGGAAAGATCAATCCGGAGGTGCCGTGGTTACCGGAACAACATAAGGGGGGTGTATCCGTGCTAGTTGAACCATTCCGGACAACTTTCGTGTTCGGAATAAATTCATCCGGGCACTCTAACAGTACCGGACCATTTATCGGACAGACGGTCCGGAGGGGGAATGTTCGATGTTCGTTGGGTTAGAGGGGGGTGGCAGACATACGGATAGCGTATTCGTATTCGTTGTATTTTTCTGGTCAACTTTCATGTATAAAGTTTTTGAATCCGAGTTACGGTTTAAAAGTTATTGAATTTCAAAGTTTAATCAATTTAAATGATTTTCTGGATTTTCTTTTATTATTTATTAAACATTATCCAAAACATTATCCACAACATTATCCAGAACAGTGCTGACATGTGGGACCCACATGTCAGCCACTGTTATTTACAAAATATTCAATTTAATTAGAAAATGCCTCTGGACCCACATGTCATACACTGATTACTTATAAACTAATTTAATTAATCTAATAATCTAGTGGGACCCAGCTGTAAGTGACACATGTGTTAATTAACAGTTATTTTTATTTAAACAACTACATGGGTCCACATGTCATACACACATTGGGGTTATCTCTGTTTAAATTTTAATTAACAAGGGATTAGTTGCAAATCAGTGGGGTTTATCCCTAACCAAAATCTGGCCGGCCCCACTGGGGAGTGGGCAAGCCCACTGGAGGTTAACCCAGCCGGGCACGGCGGCGAGGCAGAGCACGCCGGCGAGGCCATCGGGGCACTCCGGCGACCACTCGGCGAGCGGGAGGCTGGAATCGAACGCGCCACGCCTAGCGCATCTACTGGGGCTCGAAGCGCGGGCTGCGAGGGACCATGGCGTCGGCTATGTCCACGGCCGCGGTGGCCGGAGCATGTGGTCACGGCGGCGGCACTACGGGGCATGGGGAGGAGAGGGAAAAGGCCATGGAGCTTCGGGTGCTCACCGCGAGGGCAGAGGAGTGATTGAAGGGGCCGGGGAAGTTCGGGGTGGAGCTCCACCTCACCAATGGCGGAGCGGCCCGAGGTGGAAGAAGGCTTCCGATTCGCGAGCTTCAGACGATCCCGGCATCGATTGCAAGCGCTGGAGGAAGTAGTCGAGCGCGGGGAAGGTCGTGGACAACGTAGTGGGGGAAGGCGTCGTCCTTGGCCGCGGGTACTCGCCAGCGGCGCCCACGGCAGAGCACAGGAGCTTACGGGGAGAGGAGAGGGAGACTCGGGGGAAGGGGGAAAAGTGGGCAGGGGAGGAGCGCCAGGGGGGGCTCGGCCTTATCTCCATGGGGGGGGCAGGTGAGGAGGGGGAGCAGGTGGGGTGGCGCATGGCCACAGTGGCCATGGCCATGCCGTGCGTGTACAGGGTGGGGGAGGGGGCAGGTGAGAGGTAGGTGATAGGGTAGGTTGGCTGGGGTGGGCTTGCGCCCTAGGCGGGTTTTAGGTTTTTTTTTTCATTTTTTGTTCCTTTTCTTTTTGTTCTATTTCTTTTCTGTTTTAATTTATTTTAGCTAGGTTTTGATTTTTGTAAAATGTTATAATTGCACCTATATTAGTGTTACACTTTAACATGATGCCACAAAAAGTTTGGTCCACAATAAAATTCATTTGCATATTGTTATTTATTTTAAAAGGCTTTTTGGTGTTGTTTAGCTACTGTTATCGTTAAATTGAATTATTTAAATACCTTTATAAATTCACATACCAATATTTATAAGACCTACTGATTTTTAGGCATTTTATAAAATTGGTTACACAATTTTTAGTGCATTTAAAAATTCCTACTTGTTTATTAAATTTACCATGGCCATTTAACAATTCCTAACTATTGTTTTTATTTTAAATATTAATCCTATACCATTTTAATTAAACCCTAAACACTTAAGGTGACCTACTGATCATTTGCAACTATTAAAAGTGGTTGCATTACTTAGGGTTTATTATAACTTTCATTTCCATTTTGAAACCAATAGAAATTTTGATAACCCAACATTGGTTCCATAATCATCATGGCCTTGGGATCATTCAAATGACCTGGGGGATTTGGTTTAACCAAGATCAGGGTGATGGACATGCATCCACCATTCTTGGAGCCAGCTTATAATCTGAAAAATTTATCAGGGTGAGAATCTGACAGAGCTATGATCAATGTGATCAAGGCTTGATTATCAACAGTAATGATCACTAACAGTGGAATCACTGTAGTGATTACTGTACTGGATCTGAGGGTGTTACAAATCTCCACCACTACAAAGAATTCTCGTCCCGAGAATTAAAAGTGGTGTAAGGGGTAGAGTTTCGGTTTCGCCTCCTAGCAAATCTTCTGGTTCCTGTTGTCCTACTCGAAGAAATTAATCCTTCACGTTGAGGCCTTCACTGGACTGTATCGGTGCTTCTCGATGGGGTTTCATCCTTTCCTCGGGGCTTCATCGCACTTACGAACAGGTTAAGAGGTAAAGCTTAAGGGGTTCGGATCGATACAAGATCAATCAAATGGGGTTGCTCAAGGGTATGAGGTACAAAGTCCTTTCGAGTTTAAGCTCAAGGAAATACGTCGAGAGAAGTTTTAAGACATCTCTATGATTCATTTCTCACATGTCTTGTATGATACATGTCTTAGTATTTAGTTGTTGAATTACTTTTCACTAAAGTGTTGGTTTGATCTTGCAATAGAAGTGTTCCTAATAGTTTTTATGGTGACTGTTTGATTTTAATTGTTGCTAACCATTATAAATATTTAGGACTATCTGGATATTTGTTTGTGGCTAATTATTATTCTTGAACATGACATGTTTTTGCATCTTGTAGGACAATGTTACAATAGCATGTATTACCATGTCATGTATAGGAAAATTGTTATTTATTTGATGTGTTGTTTAACTTGCTTATATTAGTTGACATGTGTTTGGTTTGTGATATTAGATCCATATGTTTACTATTGCTTTTGGACCGAACCAAGATCAATTCAATTCATGTCGATGAATGATGTTTGATTGCTTAAATAGTATGGTTTATCATGGCCATTTGGTTGTCGTGTAGATACTTACTTTGAATTATTGATGAGTTGATGTACATGTTTGGCTGCTTTGACCATTATCAATATTTAGATTCTATCTAAATATTTATTTGTGGTTCACTTTTACCTTTATTATGGCATGTTGTGATTTTGTAGTCAAAATGCATAGGATGGTTCCATTCCTTGTGTTGATGTCATTACATTTGTTATATGGTAGTTTTTGATATAGTTAATTGTGATGTGTAGTGGGCACTACTAGCTACTACTATCATAGTTCTTATTAGAATGTCAAACTTGATCGCTGAGCCTTCCTTAGCCATGTCAATCCAATATTCATTGAATCCTCTCAACTTATCTTCCTATCATTCTATCTCATTTGAAATCTCCATCTTGATCAATATCTTCATATCCATCCAATCCTAATTTGTTTTGGATGTTATTTGGATTTACTTTTTCTTTGGTATTTATTTGTTTTCATTTGCTATCGTTACGACGAGTAGGGAGTGACGATGTTGGACGTGGACAGATTCAAGTTACCGAAGATGGACTCAACAACGAAGGCATGCCTCCCTCTTTGATCATGTTTATCCTATGTTTTACAAAATTGCATTGTATTTTATGACCACTATTGCATGCTATTTATCTCGTAGCTAGCGTGTCGATTGACACATTACCCTGATCCGCTTGTCGCATATTTACTTGACACCTGAGTAGAACTATATAATAATCTTGTAGAGTAGAGATGCTTAGCCATGATATTTATTCTATAGGTGCTTATCTGAATGATCTTCGGATCATTAACACTTGAAACTTGTTACTGAGCTTGCTAAGCTAGGACGGTTGGCCATTTTTGACTTCCTCTACTCTCTTCTACTCTGGGTGAAACTTACCATCTAAATACTGGCGCGGGCGACAGCTGGATCAAGGATTGAAGGAGCGATTGGCTGCCCTTCACGAGGTGAAGGGGGCAATCCGTCGTCCGTTCCGCATGAGGCCCAATAAGTCTTGGATTTGAAGATTGTGACAACCGTACAACCACATGCTATATGGGCACTGGCTTGGTTAACTAGTTAGGTCATCCTTATTATGGTCATCGCCGTACCGCAGATGGGATAGCTGCCTTGCGAGGAGAACCTCGGCACAAAAGGGGGCAAGGACTGTGAACTGCGGTTACTACCTTGTGAAACCTAGTGGGCATGTCATAGTAAGGGTGAGTCTAATGAAGGACCTCGTCACAATCTCCCTGCCGGTATACAAAATAGTGTACTACGCCAGCGGCCACTGGTGGCAACAAGATGAGATTGTGTCGTGTGGGTAAAGGGTACAACCTCTGCAGAGTGTAAAACTATTCGAATAGCCGAGTCCACGGTCATGGACGACACATGAATCTTTCTTGACATACGGGAACCTGTCTTTCTTATTCCCTCTTTGCCCCTATTCTTGGAACCTATGAAGGATGTGAGTGGATCGATGATCCTCACCTTGCTGAAAGTTATGATGGAGAAAATGTTGTTTTCATCTAAAACCGCTTTATCAAACTATTATGTTTTTCAAACAAAATTAGCTTTTCTGCAAAAGAACCATACAACCTTCCTTTGAAGTCTCATATAGTTATTAGGGACTTTCCCGGGAGGCATGTTGAGTACGAAATGTACTCATGGAAATAATTTTGTTGAAACAGAGTTCCATGAAGACGAAGGTGATGATTACTACTATGGCGATCCGTAGGAGTGAGGTCACGTGGACTACATCGACTGCCTGTGGCTGAGATGGAGTCGCTACGCATTTTACTTTCCGCTGTTTCCTGATTGTAATAAATTTATATGTATGCCTTATGGCAGATTATGGTACTTGTAAAATCTTTATGTATTCTGCAATGATACCATTTTGCTGTGTTGTCAACAATGATCCTGGGATTGAAAATTAAACACAGGAGGGTCTGGAAATTAATTCCGGGTTCTCACAGAAGGTTACCTTCAACGTGAATGACAAAGAACACACAGTGTATTTTCCGAAGAAGATCGACAAAAGGCATGGCCTTAACTCCATTGAGAATATCGAGACCGTGAAGATTGGAGAATGGATTGTCCACTACATGTATACCACAAATACAAAACAATTATGGTGGGGACAATGTCCATTAAAGTGAGAGTGCAATTATCACTTCATAAGAGGCGAAACTTTCTGCGCTATATACCACAGGTTTGTTGGTAAGACTTGATCAACCTTGCTAACTAGCATGTTTTATATAAGTAAAAAGTTGAGCTTGTTTTTGATTTCCTTTAGCTTTTATTCTCCTTGATGTACCCAAGTTTTTGTGTTTAAAGCTTCACTTGTTCTAATTTTTCTCTCAAGTTCACGAATGTTTTTGCAGCTTTTTGAACTTTGAAAAATTCTCTACGGTGAAGTTGCCCAGAAAATTCCAGAAAAAACAAAATAAAAATTTCCAGGTAAAATCCATCGGGGAGTACCTATGGCTGACCAGGGGGGTCCACCCCTGGCCCAGGAGGCCAGGTGGCGCGGCCCAGCTCCTGGCCGCACCACCCACCCTCTTGGGGCCTCCAAGCACCCCCTGCTGGCATCTCTTCTTCCTCTCTCTCTCCTTTCTCCCAAAAGCTCGTGTTCTTGCTCTGGTTTCGTGTTCTTGCTGTTCTTGAGCACGGAACTTCGATCTCCCTCTAAAACCACTCATTTGAGCTAAAATTTGGAACAAATACTCTCTGGTATGTGACTCCCTCACCCCTCCAATTAGTTTTCTAGTTGGTGGCTTCATTAGTGAGTATTTAATGGTTCTTGGTGCTGTTTAGTTGAGCTTAAATGTTTGTGTAGAAATTTATTTTTCAAGTTTTGTTGCTAGTTTGAGCCTTGGTAAAGTAAGTATAATGTTTTTCCCAAACTAGTTTTTCTTAAATCTTCGTTTTTGTGAATTGTTAAAAGTTTCAGAAATGGAGAGGCTAGGAAAGTGGCTTGGGAAGAAGAAACCCGAGCGCTCTAGCCGTGTTACGCGTTCCGCAGCTTCACCTTCGACCACGAGGGTGAGCTACAATGAAGATATCGTACCCATGGAGATGTTGGACACGTCACCCGCGAGAGCTATGGCATTTCCATGCGAAGATTTCATGGAGGATGCCGGCATACGAGAAGAGTTCTATGATCTGTGTGCCAATGCAGGTTTGACACGGCTTGTTATGAGCCGTGTACCACAGTACGAGACACTCACCGCTATTTTTGTTAACAATTTCAGGTTTTATTCTGACAATGATACTGTGGTGTTTTGACTTTATGAAAGATTGCTGACCATGCCTATGAGTACATTTTGTGAAGCTTTAGGTTTGCCAGGCTTGGTCGAGAAGAAGAAGAGGAAAAATGTCCAAACTGTTGCACTCAACACCCTCCTCGACTCGTTCTGTAACACTGAAGTAAGGGCATCCAACCGTCAGAAGATTTCCAACATTATGTTCCCTCACCTCAGGTATTTCGCCTATAATATTGCTAGAGGAGTGTTGGCTCGAGACAACACGAGCAGAACTTCTACGCCTGATACTGCTATCATGGCGAATGCCCTCTCAGGGAAACACGAGTATCATGTGGGTTCGCTTATTGCGAAACGCCTTGCTACTAATAGTAACAAGGGGGACCTCTTTGGTGGCGTCAATGCCACACTTCTTTTGCAGTTTCTCCAAGGAGAACCGCGCCCAGATGATACAGTCTTTCCTTTTGTTAGCCTTGACTTGGCTGTCATGAAGAGGCATTTCTTTGTTAATAAGGCCTCTGACCGCTACGCACTTGATTATATTTTGCGGTTTAAAGACGGTGTGGAACGCACTGTCCGTCTACCTACACCACTTGTGTTTGATTTTTCTCGCAGGAACGGATTTCGTTTTTCAGTGGCCGAGTTTGATGAGATCACGGGGAGATACCAGTTTCACGACCCCATGGAGGTGGTCGAGCCAGACGAGGAGGAGCACGTGGTATATCCACCAGTTCAGGAGGAGACCGTCACCCCTGGGGTGAAGGGTCTTCCTCTGGATGTGGGGCTGGACCTTCCTCTTCCACGTGGGAGGATCCGAGGACTTCAGTGTACGCACCGGAGGGCTCATACAACCCTTGGGATTACCATTACCCCGGAGCAGGAGGCTCCTCGGGACCGCAGTAGAAGAGCCCAACTTAGGCCAAAAGCCTAAGTTTGGGGGAGTACGTGCTCTCCTCCCCTTTCCATTTGTATCTACCGTTGGTTCGCTTTTATCTTTTTGCAAGTTTTTCCCGTTCTTCTTTGTTCTTTTCGTTTGCAAAAACACAAAAAGATTTCTCCTTTCTTTTGCTTTCGTTAAACCTTAAAAACCGAAAAATATGTTTCCTTTGCTCTTCATTTTGCTTTGTTTTCAGAGTTCAGCTCAAGTCTGTGATGGCATTTGATTATAATTTCCTACGTTCGATCGCGCAAGTGACAAGGCAGTAATGACGAAGATCGACAGAAGGGATGCAACAAGGAAAGCCGGTATGAACTCTTTTTGTTTCTACTTTTGTAAATATGCCTGTACTTATGATTAGAGACCATCTAATCATACGCAACATTGAATCCTAAGTTCGATCGCGCAAGTGACAAGGCAGTAATGACGAAGATCGACAGAAGGGATGCAACAAGGAAAGCCGGTATGAACTCTTTTTGTTTCTACTTTTGTAAATATGCCTGTACTTATGATTAGAGACCATCTTGTAGCGACATAGTGCTATGTTTACAATGCTTTCCCAGTGGTTCATGCTTTCTTTGTGGTTAGTCTCAAATAGCTAGAGTTTATAATGTGTTGCTTCAAATGATTGACATGCATTGCATTGTTCAAAATGTGGCATATTGAAGTGGTATTTCCCTCCGGGGGATTCTTGGATAGACTTGGCACATGTTCACGCATGTTAATACTAAAAAGTCTGTTACGCCTTGATGATCTTTTTACTTCAGGGTGAGTTATATCACTTTCATGCCCGATTCAATGTTGCTTTGTCGCTCTGCATGATTATGACTGTTATGCTCTCTAGTTGGTCGCTTCCCCGTCTTTTGCTAGCCTTCCTCCAGCACCAAGCGGAATTCTGCTTGTGCTTCCAAACTCCTTTTCAAACCAGTTGTTCCATTTGATTCCACCATACCTACCTATATGTGGTATTTACCGGCCACTCCTAACTTAGACTTTCTTGTGGCATCTCGAAATTTATTCAAAAGCTTCCCTTTTTGTAACCGTACAAGCTCATGGTGCGGTGAGGGAAAATCAGTATCTTTCATGCCAAAAATATTTTTGACGGAAGTTTTAACTAGTCAATAAAAAAATATGAGAGTTACACCTCCCCATACTTGATGATGGAATGAAATGGACCAAATGCTACTTATGATAGATGGAACGATACCCTACTTCCATACTTGAGGCAAAATAAAAGGTTCCATAGACCATCAAAGATTCATGGATAAGGGAACATGTGTAAGCAAAAGGCATTAATATGGTTGGCATGGGATATATTGAGAGACCTTTACCGTTCACCGTTGACTGGAAAGTTGCACCTCTCAAAAGAGTTTTATCTCTGTTTTCAAAACCAAGAGCTCTGGCACATGTTTATTCTTTGCTTCCTTTCATGGGTTTTCAACCTTGCCATCAAAAGCCACGGTTCGAGAGTCTCCACCTTCCTTTCTCCAAAGCACCAACTATGAAAGCATAATTGTCATTCTTAGTGTAACATGCATTGTCCCAAAGTATCACATTGTCTTCTGCATGCTTGTGATGTTTCTTACTTTGAGTTCTGAGTTCTAGTCTCCTTTAAAACTCCGGAGGAGTTTCTGCATTTATGTTTTGCTTCACTCATGGAGGCTAGCGAGATACCACTCTGATATGTTCATGCTATGTGCATTGTGATCTTAGATTGATTTTCAGTAGCATATTATTTACCTTTTGTTTGTTTGTGACTGATTACATGAAAGAAGGATTGCTTCGTGCATTGTCCTTGTAGCATGATGTCAAAACTTGCTAAACTCTTTCGAAGTACATGCTTATATACATCTAATGAAGCAAAAGAGTTTGTCAAAGTTTTCTTTGTCGCGTCCAGTTCGTTGAACTGAATTGCTTGAGGACAAGCAATAGCTAAGCTTGGGGCAGTTGATACGTCTCAAACGTATCTACTTTTCCAAACACTATTGCTATTGTTTTGGCCTCATTCTTGCATGATTTGAACGAAACTAACCCGGACTGACGCTGTTTTCAGCAGAGCTACCAGTGTTGTTTTCTTTTGTGCAGGTTTCTAGATATTTAGGTACGCTGGAAAAATCACAAAAAATATATAAAAAATCAGCGTTCCGAAACATTCCGCACATCCAAAGGGGGCCACAGGGCAGCCAGGGGGCAGCCAGGAGGGTGCCTGGCGCGGCCCAGCCCCTGGCCGCGCCACCTGCCCTCCTGGCTGGGTCCCACATCCCCTGGTGACCTACCTTGGCCCCTATTTATTCTCATGACGCAGAGACCCCGAAACAGAAGTCGCTTTTCCAATCTACGTCGCGGAGCCACCGCAACCCTCTGTTCTTCTCCGGGAGAGCTAATCTGGAGGCTGCGTTGGCCTCCGGTGAGGGGAAATCATCGCCATCGCCTCTCCATCACCCCTCCATGACTTCCTCTCTCATGTGTGAGTAATTCCCTGCTGTAGGCAAAGGGGATGGTAGGGATTGGATGAGTTAGATCATGTAATAGTTCAATAAGATTGTTGGGGGCATGTTGCCTATCATCTATTTGGTGTTTATCATCTCTGTTACAACTTGTTGCTCTTAATGCTTGTCACTTTGGGCCCGAGTGCCATGATTTCAGATCTGATCACCCTTTTGTTTCTTGAGTTTGTGGTGTTCTTGATCCTATCTATGAGTTGTATGCATCTATTATAGTCCGGAACCGGCGATCCCAATGGTGACATCTTGGGACACCAAAGGGGATGGACTATAATTTGAGGATTCCGTGTTTCCATGAAGTGTTAATGCTTTGTTCTGTTGCTCTTTGACAGGAGTACCTTAATCTCCCTAAGTTCCTTTTGGCCCCGTTTGTAGCCGGAGGGTAGGACAAAAGATGTTGTGCAAAGTTCTTATTGCAAGCACGTATAACTACCTTGGGATACATGCCTGATGTTTGATATTTGCCTGGATGATCCTTTCTTTTCTGTGAGCCTTGCCCGTGTCCGAATCTATTACATGTTCGTTCCCATCCAAGAAGTGCTCAACCATCCATCTCCCTAGCCTACAGTGTTTTCTTTTCTGCTGGTTACTAGTTGTTTACTTTTGCTGTTATACTTTTGTTGTTTCACCACCACCATCACCACTATTATCACCACTACTACCACCGTATCACAGTTGCTACTAATACCTTTGTCCAAGCAAGTCTTTATTTCAGGTGCGGTTGAATTGACAACTCAATTGTCAAAGCCTGTACGTATTCTTTGTGTCCCCAAGTGTCAAATCAATAAATTGGGTTATCTTACCCGCGAAGACTATCTCGATCCCCTACAGTTGAGGGTTATCAGACTATCATAAAAACTTGAACACTATAAATTAATAGTGTATTAGGAAGATGGTGTTCAACAAGGGAGTAATTCCCTCCATGATTATGACAAATTTCATAAGAATAATTTCTCCTTATGTCATAGGTACCTTTATAATCACTATAGATAGGAGTTATAACATCATCATAGTAGAGAAGAGCATTATCATTGCTAGCAACTATATTTGTAAACATGTTTTCTTTATTCTTACTTGCAAAAGAATTATCAATTACCACATCACTAATGGGTAAATGACTTGCAATCCTATCATCCCCAATCTTAGAGCTTTCCATATCATCACTCTCAGAGTTGGTACCAAAAAATTTCAAGATCAAAAGTAGCATTATCATCATTTTCCCAATCACAAAAAGTAACATGCATATCATAATCAAAATCATCTTCAATAGTGCCTACGGACTTAACATCAGGATAATAATGAATGCAATCAAGCTCACGACCCTCCAAAAATTTCTGTCCGTTAGGATAAAAATTGATGCGAGGAATATGCTCAGGCCACGTTGATACCCATTCTTCTTCCTTCTTGCTCCTCTTCCTCCTCCTCTTCTTTTTCTTCTTATTCACCTTAGGAGGGAGTGGATGGAGATGAAGTTTCTCCACATATCGTGGTTTATCATTATAAACAATAGGGGAAACTTGGGAGAAACTCTCCTTTTTATTAGTAGAAATATAAGAGACATTTTTATACTTTGGTAAAGTTCCCTCCTTTCTAATCTTACTTATGTAATCATTTTCATGGCAATTAACAACACAATAGAGATGGCAATTTTGCAAAGTGTTATTTATTCCTAAAGCATTAACATCTAGCCAAGAAGTTTTTTCTGATAGCTCTTCACACATAAAAAATAACATAAGTTCATCATTAAGATCAGAAGTGATCATGTTATCACACAACTGATTAACAGTTATGCTTTGAAACTTCACGCATTGAAAATTAAAGTGACCCTCTATACATCAAAGTTCACAAGTAAAAGGATAAAGGTCACACAATTCTCTAGAAATTTCATTTAAATCTTTGACCCAAGTGATTGTTCTTTCATGCATATGTTGCTTACAATACTTCTCTTCTTCAATCATAGGCCATTCACAAGGTCTATCCACTCCACAAAAATTAACATGCTTATATAAAACTTCATTTTCAGGAATTGGATCATGCATGTTGCAATCATCATGAACAATTTCATTTTCTTTGCAAATCTCTTTAAAAGGTTCATGATGCTTGATCCAATTCTCCTTAGGCATATTAAGATGTGAAGCAAAATATTTGAGGAAATCAACAAGGAATTGAGAATCAAGCCCAAACTTAGCACTAAACTTATTAAAACTTTCAGTTTCAACAAATGACTTAATGCAATCATACTCATAATTTATACCTGACTCTTTACCTTTGTCGATCTCCTAATCTTCAGTATTGCGTTGAATTCTTTCAAGGAGTCCCCATTTAGCATCAATCTTTTCGTTTGTGAAAGAACCCATAGAGGAAGCATTGAGCAAGTCTTTATCCTATCGAGAGAGCCTCGCATAAAAATTAGTAATAATTATATCTTTGGGGAGCCCATGGTTAGGACATCTTACAATTAATGTTTTCAGTCTCCCCCAAGCTTGAGATATGCTCTCTCCGTCATGAAGATAGAAGTTATAAACATAATTCCTATTCTCATGAACTTCATGAAGAGGGTAAAACTTGTAGTAGAAGAGAGACTGGATCTCTTCCCAATCTCGTAGGTGAGAATCATCTAGTATCATATGCCATTCCAATGCTTTTCCTTTCAGTGACAAGACAAATAATTTCCTCATGACTCAATATCTTGTCAAACCTGAAATCTTAAGCAACTCACAAAGTTCTGTAAGTTTCAACAAATGATTACTAGGATGGATTGTTCCATCTTCTGCATAACAATCATTCCTAATTATTTCAGTTATCCCTAGTGGTATTTTGAACGGGATACATTCAGTAGGTGGAGGAGACTTCTCTACCACGGGCGTGGTAAAGCGGCCTTCCCCAAACAGCGAACTAAGCAGTTTTCCATAAACATAACTAGTGAAAATAAAAACAAGAAACGAAAAGATTTAATTTCAAGATCTAAAGATATACCTTCAACGCTTACCTCCTCGGCAACGGCGCCAGAAATAGCTTGATGTCTACACACGCTTCTATTCTTGTAGACTATGTTGGGCCTCCAAGCGCAGAGGTTTGTAGGACAACAGCAATTTCCCTCAAGTGGATGACCTAAGGTTTATCGAACTCAGGGAAGTAGAGGTTGAAGATGGTCCCTCTCAAGCAACCCTGCAATTAAGATACAAGAAGTCTCTTGTGTCCCCAACACACCTAATACAATGGTAAATTGTATAGGTGAACTAGTTCAGCGAAGGGATGGTAAAATATGGGTGATAGGTGTGGCAAAGCAAGGTAATATAAATCTGTAATAAAAAGTGCAGCAAGCAAACATGTGACAAAAGTGAGCACAAACGGTGTAACAATGGTGGAAACAATGCCTAGGCTTCATACTTTCACTAGTGGAAACTCCCAACAACATTAACATAGTCTAATCACATGATATTTCCCGTAAAACATGCAATGGAGACGCATTCGGAGGTCAATCCTTTGTGGTCAAGAGAGGACGAGAATTATGTAGGACTACAAAAGCACACCTCAGAGTTCGTAGTTCTCAATCTATGGATTTCCCAATTTCACCGCGACCATCCAAAGAGAGTACCATAATCACCACAACATATCTCAAGGATAGTCAAAGACAAGCACCAAGAGACTCTCAGTATTCAATCAACACATAAAAGAGGAAATCACTCATGAAAATATTCTTCTAACCCATGTCCAAAAGACCACTGTCACCATGGTCTCGGGGATTATACTAGATAAGATCAAGTGAGTACATCAATCCAATACATAGAGGAAG
This sequence comes from Bromus sterilis, assembly GCA_950022295.1. NCBI lineage: Eukaryota > Viridiplantae > Streptophyta > Magnoliopsida > Poales > Poaceae > Bromus > Bromus sterilis. The sequence goes on from OX465600.1 coordinate 218,957,641, forward strand.
GGGAAATATCATGGGATCACCTTAGATTAACATAGCCTATGATCACAACGAAGATCACATCATGGGAGAGAGAATTGACCACATAGCTACTGGTACAAACCTCAGCCCCGAGGAGGGACTACTCCCGCATCATGGAGGGAGGAAGCAACGACGATGGAGATGAATCTGGGGGCACTTCCCCGTCCCGGCAGGGTGCCGACACAGGAATTCTGGTCCCCCGAAGCTTGTTGGCGATGGCGGCGGAGATCGGAATTGCTTCTGGAGAAAAGGGGTCCGGAATCAGGTTTTCGCGACGGGAGAATAAATAGGAGCCAAAGGGGGGCGCCGCGGAGGCCACCAGGAGTCCAGGCGGCCTCCCGGCGTGGCCCCACCCAAGGCCGCTCCACCTGGCTACCTGGGCACCATGTGGGGCCCCTCTGGCCCTTCTTCGGTGAATCCGGAAGCTTCCGGAATGCTGATTTTTATCTTATTTTTCCTGAATTTTTGGAGCACTTTTAATATGAGGGAAACCTGAAATAGAAAAACAGCAAAAAACAGGAACTGGCACTGGGGTGCACTGAGTTAATAAGTTAGTCCAAATATGATCAAAAGTGTATGAAAGTGTATATAGATCATAGCAATATCACACAAAACATGCATGGAGCAAGGAGAAATTATAGATACGTTTGGGACGTATCAGTGAGCAATTGCTCGTCGGAGTAAAGATGCATCCACACTTCCGGTGAAGATTTTGTCGCCATGGAAGGTACCTAGGTCGTATTTCTTCCTCTAGTTTCTACTCCTTTCCTTTGCGCACCATTGTGACATGTTCTCCCTCCCGATTGTAAGGCCAGAGCACGCCGTTCGCGTCATCGTGCTCTCAACGTGTTCTGCTCAACTCTGGCGACACTTCTAGGCCAAACGAGGACGAAACCGAAGCATTAACCTTGACCAACGAGTCTCCCAGGTCGTCCTCTACACCGTTCGTCCGTTTGTTGACAGCGGAGATCTTCTTCTCCAAATTCCAGCGAACTCTCCGGTGAGTTCTCGCTCATCCGTTCATTTTGTGTTCTGTTTAAATTGAATAGGTACGGACCTATCAAAACTCGCCATGTGTCAGTCTAATTCTTTATCCCGTAATTCATTTTAGTGAAAAACATCCAAACTTCAGAAATTCATATCTTCTAGCCTATAAGTCGGATTTCGACAAATTTTATATCTACGGATTCCTTGAAACATGTAGTTTATTTTGGTCCAGTAATATTTCACTTTTGTTAATTTGAAATTTAACTCAAATTTATTATGTGAATTTGATATACCTCTTATTCTCTAATTTATTTCAAAATATTTCTTCACCAAATTTGATCCTTAGATCCATAACTTTCTATGTTGACATTTGTCACATTCTTTCCATTATGTTAACACCTTATTTTGACCTCAAGCCTTTGTTTCAACTTCCATTTAGTTAGATCATTTTCCTTTATAAATTTGACCATATAAATGATTGAATCTTTTCAAGATTTCTATCGGATCATTTTTGTATTCCAACATGTAATATCTTTTCAAATATCCACCTAGTCAAACCAAGTGAAGTTTGACATACTCACCATCCAATTAATTTTATAATCAAGCTTCAACATATCAATTGATTTTTCAATCCCTAGAGATATGATTTCCATCATATTTTCATCCAATCAACTTGATCCTATCTTAACCTATCCACGCCATAATAGTTAGCTTATTAATTTAATAACCAAATATTTATGTTGTAATTGTATCTTTATTTGGATCTTCATTTTGGATTGTGTTGTGTGTTGAAGTGTTTCTCTTTTACCGTTAGATATATTGTAACGAGAAGGAGAGACGACTACGAGTAGAATATTTCATCTTCAGGATCCAGGCAAGTTACTCTATTGATCATGCTCCAGTATTACCTATATTTTTCCTATGCATTGTAGTACAACTTAAATATTATGCATTGATAGGTTTATATATTATGCTATGCTATTACACCCAGTAGTTCATTCAGGTAGTTTTGAACCTTATATCATTGTCGCCACCGTGTAGAATTATACTGCTTTGCTAAGTAGACGTGGATTGGGAAGTGATCCATTATGAGGTATGAGTGACTAAGTAGTAAACAGGACCAAGATAATCTTAATGAACCACCTGGGTGGAATGGTTGGCGGCACCCTGGAGGAACCACTGGATTTGCATGAGTGACCTGGAGATGGCCAATAATCAATGCGGAATGCCACCCAGGCTTAAAGGGATCAATCAGATTTTTCATAACTAGAAGCTTACGTGTGCAGCAACAAGCTATTATGGGCTTTGGCTTGGTTGCTTAGTTGTAGTGACTCTTACTAGGTAGTTCTATGAACGTAGTTATGAGTAGGTGGGATGGGCATCGCCATATTGAGGGAACCTATTCTAAAAGACCATGTCTCGACCTTCCGGTTCTCATACAATGTGAAGTGTGATGAACTACAAAGGAGGTGGTCGAGTCGTGTGGGGAAAAGTGCACAAACCTCTGCAGAGTGTACAAACTGGCCATGATTAGCCGTGTCCATGGTTACGGACGACTTTGAGAATCTAGAAGTGGGAATGTCGACGGATCTCATCATCTTTAATTAATCAAATTGGGTTTAATCAACTTTGGGAGTAGATTGACTTGGAGAAACCAATTCAATCATATAATGATCTTTGTAGTAATGATATGATATTCTTTGAGTAGGACAAAACCAGCTTTATCCAAATAGAAACTCTTAGAGATTTTCCACCAGCCAAATTGCATGTAGAAGATAGGTCTGTTATATATTCTTTTGGGAGTAACTTGTCGTACATTCAAAGTACTGACCCAGGATTGTATGCAATGATTACGTGATGCGATGTAGGGTTACGATGTCTACACTCAACTTTGCCATTGGTGTTGATGGGACTCCACTTATGTATTGTTTGTTTCCGCGGTGTATTCTAGCCCAAAGGCTATAAGGTAATAAATATCATGTATTTACGTTACTTTTTGACATGTGATTCATGGTAATTCATCGAGTACTGTGTGTGCTAGAATACTGATCCAGGGATAGAACAGAAGCACAGTAGACTTGGTTCCTTTCGGGACTGGGTCGTTACAAGATGGTATCAGAGCACATGTTGATTGTAGGTCGTGACCCTAGAAACTAGAAAGCCATTAGGAAATTATATTGATCTAAAAATATTATTTTGGAAAAAAAGTCCTTTAGTACTCATCTTTTCTGATTTTTATCAAACACTCCCTCTTACCCCAAACAAGTTAGACTATACCCATGCCACTTTGACCACTTAGAAGGATTGTGTTATATCACTTCGAGAAGGACAAGATATTCGACAAACCAAGACCATTTTGGAGAACATATGTTTTCAACGTGCATTATAATTATGGAAGTATGGAAGACTCGAAGAAATTGAAGACTCTGATGATCCCATGATTTACTCAAGACCCATAGAAGAACCGGATACATCCAAGACTAAGATGCTTGTGAAGAAGTTAAGGAATATATTACACAATACCAATAGTATCCAAGCCACCATGAGAGTTGTGAAATGAACGAAAGAGTGCGAGTAGAGTGCCCGACCATGCGAGCTCATGTGGATGAAAGTACCATAGGAATTGTTTGATTGAATTTATTAGTGATATTTGGAGTTTTCTCCGAGTTTTTGCTATTGATTTAATGATTGGTGTCATTTGAATTGTTAAATTTAAATTTGTGTTTTTAGGATACGTATTCCATAGATTTTATTATTAATACAACCTTGAGAGGTGTGAGCAATGGATGACGTTTCAGAAGACCATCACATCGATGAAACTCTTTGTATCAAAGACTTTGAAGAACCGAAGGGAATGAAGACTTTCTGACGAAAATGTAGCAAACGAGTCTATTATGTATGTTAGTTGTTTGATGATTGTTAGGTAGATATCTATCTTCCCTTCTCTCTAAAGATCTATCTCATCTCTGACCAACCTTAACTCCCATCGGTGGACATTAATATTTTGATGAGACTAGTGACCCATTCAAAGTAGAAGAGTGGATTCAAAATATAGAAGGGGCAAGAATCTTGCATTTTCAAAGAGAACACAATTGTTGCACATGGAATTTCTCCTATTCTACGGATGCAAGTTTTGAGCACAAACCATGTAGGATCATCGCCACCCAAAAACGTTTTATTAGCCTTGCAGGTGAAGACCTCTATAAGAGGAGTGAGAAAGACTAAGTGTTAGAATATGTGATTCATCTATTCGCATATGAAGTAATGATTTGAGTACGGGATGGATTGGCCCCCATACCGAAGACTCTTATTATATACTTTTGTATGTTAGAATGGTAAATCAGAGAGAATAAAAAACCCGTAGTAGAGTGTCGATGCGACAAGCCTAAACCATAGAATGGTAAGACACATTACCCTTGTAGATAGGCATCGTGCCTATCGTATGTCATACGGTGAGTAAGAAACATGAGGATTTTCAAGAAGCTCCATTTGGAAGTTATTTTGACCACCATCAGCGTCTTGATAGGTAGTTTCAGAACCTATGTGATTTTTTGCAAGACTTGTTTCTTTGGGAGAGGCAGATTCCTATCTGTAGAAGTTTGATGAAGAACCATCATGGAATGAAGAAATTCTAGAATCCCCACCTGTTTGTTCTTAAGGGTGGTAGTTCCCTGAGAGGATAATTGATCCAAACAACCTCGCTGAGACACAAGATAACCCTCAAACCTAGTATATACGGAAGTAATGGAAGCATATGTAATTGTACCGGTGAAACACAACCCTCAAACGACAAGTGAAGCATAAACCGCAAGCCTCGTGTTATGCCAAGACCATGGGGAAGTAACCCAAGAAACCTCGACCCCAACCCATTTCTTTCTAGCCTTTGAAAATCTCGAGGACGAGATTTCTTTTAAGGGTGGTAGTTTATAACATCCCAAAATTTTCCAAATTTTGGAATGTTAATAAATAATATAATATTGATTAACTTGTTTGAATTTTAAATTAAATGAAAACATTTTGAGTTCTTGTTTAAAATTCTACAAACAATATATTATAAAAATTGGATAATCATTTATCCAATAATGAAAATTTTGGTTGTGAAGTTTATTCAAAATTCAAAGAATGATTTTCTTTCTTTTGTCTTTTTGAAACTTGGTATGAACCGCAATTAAATATTTTAGAGCGAGAATAAATTGACTTTCTCAAATTTATTGTGGTCCCATACTCATTCTCGAATTTTATTTGAAATTTGAGTTTATTTGATATTGACGTTTAAGAGATATTTAAATATTTCCAATAATTTATTTAGTAAAATTAGAGGAGATAATATGACTTCTTCGAAGATAGTATTGGAAAAAATTTAAAATTTTGTAATCATTTTTGGTATTTATAAAACCCTAAAACTAATTTCGGGAATTTATTAATGCCTAAAATGAATTTTGGTTGACAAAAATATATTTATAAAATTTATTCGGAGATAAATATACACTCCTATACTCTCTATACTTTATTTAGTCTATATATATGTTTTACCATTTGGAGGGATTTGATAATCCAGAATTTTAGTGTTGTTAGATATTAGAAAATATAAATCCTAGATCATCTGAGTCGAGCCCATATTTCTCTATTTTTTCCTCTGTGTTTTTCCTTCTTGGACGTAATTTTCACTAAGGCTCATAACATCTTCTTTTGTCTCACGTTCATGAACGAACGAGTCACTTGTTACAGAGAAAACGAGGTACATGGCACCTGGACTCCTTCCTCCCCTCCTTCTACTTAATTCCTTGACCGTCAATATGAAGTCTATAAGGAATTCATTCAGGGAATTAAAACCTCACTTTAATGCTTTTAATTCCAATTATTTCTCCATGAATGCCATTAACTCCATTTCCAAAATCTTGCTTTTAATGTCCATTATTTCTCCATGAATGCCATTAACTCCATTTCAAAAACCTCGCTTTTAATGCCAAATATTTCTCCATGAATGTCATTAACACCATTTCCAAAACCTCGCTCACTCTCCTTTTATGGACCTCCCATGACCCTATAAATACCGCCCCTAGGACCCCTTTGAACCACACATCCCCATACATAAAGTCCCTCTCCAAAGCCCTCTCGTTCGTGAGAAATTGCTCGTCGGAGTAAAGATGCATCCACACTTCCGGTGAAGATTTTGTCTCCATGGAAGGTACCTAGGCCATATTTCTTTCTCTAGTTTCTACTCCTTTTCTTTGCGCACCATTGTGACATCTTCTCCCTCCCGATTGTAATGTCGGAGCACGCCGTTCGCGTTATCATTCTCTCAACGTGTTCTGCTCAACTCCGGCGACACTTCTAGGCCATACGAGGACGAAACCGAAGCATTAACCTTGACCAACGAGTCTCCCAGGCCGTCCTCTACACGGTTCGTCGTTCTGTTGATGTCGGAGATCTTCTTCTCCAAATTCCAGCGAACTCTCCCGTGAGTTCTCGCTGATCCGTTCATTTTTCGTTCTGTTTAAATTGAATAGGTACGGAACTATAAAAACTCGCCACATGGCAGCCTAATTCTTTATCCTGTAATTCATTTTAGGGAAAAACATCCAAAAGTCAGAAAATCATATCTTCTAGCGTGTATGTCGGACTTCAACAAATTTTATATCTACGGATTCCTTGAAACATGTAGTTTATTTTGGTCCAATAATATTTCACTTTTGTTACTTTGAAATTTAACTCAAATTTATTATGTGAATTTGATATACCTCTTATTCTCTAATTTATTTCAAAATATTTCCTTCACCAAATTTGTTCCTTAGATCCATAACTTTCTATATTGACATTTGTCACATTCTTTCCATTATGTTAACACCTTATTTTGACCACAAGCCTTTGTTTCAACTTCCATTTAGTTACATCATTTTCCTTTATAAATTTGACCATAGAAATGATTCAATCTATTCAAGATTTCTATCGGATCATTTTTGTATTCACACATGTAATATCTTTTCAAATATCCACCTCGTCAAACCAAGTGAAGTTTGAAATACTCTCCATCCAATTGGTTTTATAATCAAGCTTCAACATATCCAATTGATTTTGCCATCCCCAGAGATATGATTTCTGTAACAGCCCATGTGCAATAAATGAAAATCACCATGAGATTGTACTTTGTCTGTTGACTTTGAAACTTGGCAGGATGCTAAAGATTATAATTTCATGTGGTGATTTAAATTTGCATTGGGATTAGAGCCTATTTGGTTTGTTTGAGTTTGAATCCAAAATGGTTCAAGAAGGGTGTTTGAAGAATTTTAATTGTTGCATGCATGCTCTCCTTGACCCCAAACTTGGCATAGCCAATTCCTTGCCCCTCCCAAGCTTTTTAAAAGCCTTGCCCCATTTTTTGCAACTCTAAAAATTTGGGCCACAGTTCAATGTGATTTGAATTTTCAAAAATGGACACACATTTTAGTTGCTCAAAATTGGTCAAACCAATTTTAGAAAATGGAGAATATTCCAAGGTTTTCAAAACATATTTTTATATGTTTTTATCTTTTGTGGATTGGCCACAAAAACTCTTGGGATTTTCTGTTATTTTCTTAATGGAAAACCCCTTTTCTTTTTTTTCTCTCCCTGGAGGCAATCCAGCAGGCCGACTCGTCTAGGCTTCCCTTTGTCTGCAGCCCACCTGGGCCTGTCCAGCGAAGCGGTACGCGGGAGCTATCATGGCCGCTCGATCTCCATCGCACGCCCCTCCTTCGTCGCCTTTCCACGCTGGAGAGGTCCCCGCCGGACTCCCTCTCACAGCTGGCCGGAGCGTCAACGTCGATGCGGCCGACGTGGATAGGAGGCCTCCCTCCTACTTAACCCGAGCTCCCGAGCCTCCCAGGACCCCTAAGGTTCCCTTCCTCCCAGCAGATTCTCCTCGCCGCCACCGGGGTGGTTTCCCCTCTCTGTTTCTGTCCCGCCGTGCTCCGGTGAGCCCCGCTGCAATTCGCCGCCGTCCCGCCGTATCCTTGACCAAGCGCTCGTCTGCACGGCCCTCGAGCTCAACTCTTTCCGTTTCTGTGTCCAGATCGGAGCCCGGAGGAGCGAGACGACCCCGCAACAGAGTCGGCCGCCACGGACCTCTTCGTCCCCGACGACGGCCACAGACCTCTCCCTCCTCTACGGCTAGGCTGGGACGCACGTTGCGACCCACAAGGTGAGCTCATGCACGCGCCTTTGCCCGTAGCGCCGTGTAGCCGTCTGTCTACGGTAGCAGTAGCGGATCCGCCGCGTTTGAACATCACCGGCGAGCAATTCGAGCATGCCGTGCCATGGCCTGCCTCGGGTGCTCCCTCGCGTGCTCCTAGTGCGTCCAGAGCGTGCCTTTGGCCCTCAAGGATCCTCCTTTTTGCGTTTTGAAGTTTGGCCGCCCACGTCTGAATGTTGCCTGCATCTGTAACACAGCGCCGCCGCGGGTTCAGTTGAAGCTGGCCACCGTTCCAGTGAGGTTCAGGTCGCGGCACGGGCACCCATGGGCTCGTGGTGATGCCCTCTAGGAGATGGAAGTAACCCCATGGCCAGGGGCACCGTGATCTCAACACGTGCGTCGTGTAAAGTTGGGGTTTTTGCCTCTGTCAGTCTGAAGTTCAGAGCCGCTCGTCACTGTGTTGTTCCCGTGAAGTTTCCGGCGAGGTTGTGAGGCGATGGTGGTCGTGGAGTGTACCCTCGTGTAGAGGGATGTGCCCTCTCGGGTTCCCCCATGGTAGCTCTCGAGGAGGTGGCCGGAGCGCGACGGGGTGTTCACCGCAGTTGAGCTGCAGAGATAGCCGTCAGCGCGTTTCGGGTTCAGTTAACCGTCCTGGTTGGCTTAACCTTTTTGCTTCGCCTTTTTGTTCAGCAATCGTTTCGTAGCGCAGTGGTAGAGGGGGCTAGTGGAGCAGGGCACGGCCTGGGTTCGAATCCCAGCCGATGCAACGCCCCCCTTTTTCCTTTTCTTTTGTTTGCCTAGGCCATCGAGGCAGACTGGGCTTGGCCCAGTAGCTGCCAGCCTAGTGGGCTGGCCCAGAGGGAGAAGAGAAGAGATGGGCTGGTTGCCGAATCCAGCCCAGTGCTGATGGCCTTTTTTTTTGTCCTTTTCTTTTCTTTGTTTTTCATTTTCTGTTTAATTTAAATTTGAATTTGTTTCCAAATTCAAATCTGTTTTGAACTTTCAAATCATTTGGGGGCATCCCATATATGTTTCTGGGGTAGTTTGACCCACTGATCATCATGGTGAGGTCAATTTTGTACCTTGCCGCCTCTATTTTTTTTGGAGTGTGGTAATTTTGCAAATAGCCCCCTCAAATCTTTGTTTTGACAAGTGCTGCCCAAATCCAAATATGGCCATGCCATATATGGTTTTGGGGTAGTTTCTCCCAAGGATTTGCATGGTGATAGTAGTTTGACCATTTGATCCTTTTTCAAAATGCATCTAGTGCAACTTTGCACTCAGGTCCCAAGTTCCTGTCCATGTCATCTTCAAATCTTTGCACCTTTGCAAAACCATCCCCTATACATATTGTCATGTGCAATGTGGCTGGGTTCCTTTTCTTCTGTTGCACCTTTCTGATGTCAAGTTCATAGACATCTCTTCGTCTCCGGGATCGATGTTTACTTTTCACGTTGTATTTATTGCTGTAATTGCATTGTTGATCATGTCATGTTGCCTTGTTACTTACACCAAATTAAGGCTAAGACCAAAGCCGTTTTACATTAAAAAATTGCATATGAAGTTGTTGACGTGTCGTCACCACCTTCATTTAACTTGACTAGTTAGGGTCACCTCATGTTTGTTAAACTTGATCATACCATCCTTGCCTGTGCATTGTGCCCGTTGCTTACTTGTGTGCCTTTTCCTTGCCGCTACTTTACGTTAGCACCTGAGACTGCCGAGGAGACTTACGTGGAGATTTCCGACACCGAGCCCGAGGACCCTGCTGCGTCTGCTTCGACGACCGATTACCCAGGCAAGGGGAAGATTTATACCATTACTTGATACCTTTCTGCCTACCTGCCTAGCTGTAGTCTAGAACGGTTGTTTGATCCTATCCACCTTGCTTGCCTTAAATCAAAACCAAAACAGCCATGATCCCCACATCCCAGCAAAACATTGTGTTGCTAAGATACCGCTTCTCAGCCATTGCTTAGTATGAGTAGGAAAACTTGCTGCCTACCCTATGCTATGGTTTGGGATATCATGTTATTTAAAGAAGTTGGTTGATATTTAATTATTATTATGATGTTAACTTTATACTTGACGAAAGATGGGAGACCAGGTTGTTCCCGCCAGGTGTTTTGTTCCATTTGAGTCGCCTAGGTCCTGAGTTCCGGGTATTGTGTTTCTTGACGAGCGTGCCTAATCGTGTGTGGGATTCTATGGGGTCCACTTGTCTTACCTACCTAGCTTCATCCAGTTCTAGTGGTGGCCCGAGCTGATTTACATTTGCAATGTTTGTGTGCTGGTGGTACCCTAGTTGTTTACAAACCACCTTGGGCTAGGAGGACTTGTGCCTTGGCTGGCCCACCTTGACCGGCTGAGGACCCGGTCTCATATGAGATTTAACCGGCAATCCAAACCTGGAGTCATACGGTAGAGGCCGATTCGAGAGCGCGGTCGGCTTTTGAGTTGGGTGTCGACTCACCGGGGGCCACCCGGAATTGTGCGTTGTTAGTTAGAGGGACTCTGACGTACCGGAGTTTCAGGCGTTTACCTAGCCAAGTGGAAACCGGGCAGACACGCGAAGCCAATGATGGGAAGTTGGTACACCCCTACAGGGTTAAATCTTTTCAAAAAGCCGTGTCCGCGGTTATGGACGACTTGAGACCTACTCCTTGTTCATAGAATTAACATCAATTTGAATCATAATTAAAACTTGCCTACCGTGTGAGTGCCTTGGTTGCTTTTCTTCGTCCAGGGGGACCGAGAGAAGATCCAGGTGGTGTTATGTTTGACGTAAGTAGGTGGTTAGCAAACTTATGACGCGATTTCACGTGTATTCTTGGATCTTACCTTTACTCTAATAGAACGATAGCCACCATATATGTTAGTGCGGCTGCAACCTTTACCTTTATCTTGTCTTACCGTAGGGAGCTAGTTATCCTGTAATGATATAATCTCACCCCTGTTTTCCTTTTGTGCTTTTACTGTTTTGCCTGATCGGCCGCTGCAGTGGACTACTACCTCGACCTGAGCATCGGACGAAACTTCGTGGAGGTGCCCCCGGAGGACGACGATGAGGACGACCTCGTTCAGTAGATCCTATAGTTGGGCTTCGACGATCCGTGGGTGAACTAATTATGTGCAGCCCTCTCTAGGGCAATTTGGGTTTTGACCGTACTCGGTTGTGATTGTCTTCTGCTTGTTGCATGATATTCTGTTGGGTCCGCGGACCTCTGAGATGTTGTAATAAATACCAGCGGCGATGTACTCCCTGGAATCTATATATTTATGTCTTAGTATTAAGTTCATTGTTCATATACCTGTTGTCGAGAATCCGGCAGTGACACAAGTGCAAGTGTCGTGAGTCGGTGGCTCTTTATGCGCTACTAACTTGAGCGGGACGCGAAAGCGACTAACTCGAGTTAGCACCGCATAGGGGGCCTTACAATTTCCATCAAATTTTCATCCAATCCAACTTGATCCTATCTCAACCTATCCACGACATAATAGTTAGCTTATTAATTTAATAACTAAATATATATGTTGTAATTGTATCTTTAGTTGGATCTTCATTTTGGATTGTGTTGTGTGTTGAAGTGTTTCTCTTTTACCCTGAGAGATATTGTAACGAGAAGGAGAGATGACTACGAGTAGAATATTTCATCTTTAGGATCCAGGCAAGTTACTCTTTTAATCATGCTCCAGTATTACCTATATTTTTCCTATGCATTGTAGTCCAACTTAAATATTATGCATTGATAGGATTATATATTATGCTATGCTATTACACCCAGTAGTTCATTCAGGTAGGTTTGAATCTTATATCATTGTCTCCACCGTGTAGAATTATACTGCTTTGCTAAGTAGACGTGGATTGGGAAGTGATCCATTATGAGGTATGAGTGACTAAGTAGTAAACAGGACCAAGATAATCTTAATGAACCACCTGGGTGGAATGGTTGGCGGCATCCTGGAGGAACCGGTGGATTTGCATGAGTGACCTGGAGATCGCCAATAATCAATGCGGAATGCCACCCAGGCTTAAAGGGATCAATCATATTTTTCATAACTAGAAGCTTATGTGTGCAGCAACAAGCTATTATGGGCTCTAGCTTGGTTGCTTAGTTGTAGTGACTCTTACTAGGTGGTGCTACGAACGTAGTTATGAGTAGGTGGGATGGGCACCGCCAGAGTGAGGGAAACTCTTCTAAAATACCATGTCTCGACCTTCCGGTTCTCATACAATGTGAAGTGTGATGAACTACAATGGAGGTGGTCGAGTCTTGTGGGGAAAAGTGCACAAACCTCTGCAGAGTGTACAAACTGGTCATCATTAGGCGTGTCCACGGTTGCGGGCGACTTTGAGCATCTAGAAGTGGGAATGTTGATGGATCTCATCATCTTTAATTAATCAAATTGGGTTTAATCAACTTTGGGAGTAGATTGACTTGGAGAAACCAATTCAATCATATAATGAGCTTTGTAGTACTGATATGATATGCTTTGAGTAGGACAAAATTAGCTTTATGCAAACAGAAACTATTAGAGCTTTTCCACCATCCAAATTGCATGTAGAAGATAGGTCTGTTATATATTATTTTGGGATTAACTTGCCGTACATTCAAAGTACTGACCCACTTTGGGTTGTAACCTTCGGTGTTGCAAGATTGTATGCAACGAGTAAGTGATGCGATGTAGGGTTACGATGTCTACACTCAACCGTTGGTGTTGATGGGACTCTACTTATGTATTGTTTTTTTCTGTGGTGTATTCTAGATCAAAGGCTATAAGGTAATAAATACCATGTATTTACGTTACTTTTTGACATGTGATTCATGGTATTTCATCGAGTACTGTGTGTGCTAGCATACTGATCCAGGGATAGCACAGAAGCACAGTAGACTTGGTTCCTTTCGGGACCGGGTCTTTACATAAAGGGAACACGGGACACAAGGATATGTTGACGATGTTCCTTCTCTTTCGAGAAGTACGTCTCCGTTTGGAGACGGTGCGGAGAAGAATGCTCACACGAAGCCAACAAGGGCCACCCTATTTATCCTCACGCTCTTACCAATGCAATATGTCGGCATCCACTACGCGGTGGCCTTGAAGGCGGCGACCGAACCTTTACAAACAAGGCTGGGGCAATCTCCAAAACTTAATTGGAGGCTCCCAACTCAACCATGAAGCTTCACCACAATGGAATATGGCTTCGAGGCGACCTCTTCCGTCTAGGGCACCAACGCGCCCAAGAGCAACAAGATCCACAAGGGATTAATGGGGGAATCAAATATCCTTTGGTGGAAGTGTAGATCCGGGCCTCCTCTTCCAAACCCTAGAGAATCAACAAGTTTTGATGGCTAGGGAGGGAGATCTGGCAAGAATGGAGCTTGGGCGTCAATGGAGGAGAGAAAAATAAGTGAGGTAAGTCAACTTGGGGAAGAAGGCCCCCTTTTATAGGTGGGCATAAAACCAGCCATTGGCAGCCCACCAACCACAGTACTACCGCTCTACGAGCGGTACTAGCGCAGCGGGAGCGGTAGTACCGCCCCATGATACTACCGAAGTACACGATTGAGATTAGGGACTCACGATGATATATCACAACACAACTCTACAAATAAAATAATACAAGTTGTTTAATATAAGCCAGGGGCCACGAGGGCTCGAATATAACAGCTCGAGAGCTCAAAGTTAGCGGAAGCACAAGTATCTGAGTACAGACACAAGAATACAAGGTTGCCTTAAGAAGGCTAGCACAAATAACAACAGATCGAAAAGGCAAGGCCTCCTTCCTGGGAACCTCCACACTACTCCTAGTCAACGGGGAACTCGACGTCATAGAAGGCATCGGGGATCTTCATGTTGCGGTGGTCGGCATCGGGGATCTCCTGCTCCTGGACTCCAAGCCTCCAATGTCGACTGCAGCGGCCGATCAGGCAAAAAATAAAGGGGGAAATAAAGCAAGGGCGAGTATCTAGCATACCCGCGAGTCTTACGTCCGCTACTAAGCATTTATGAATTTGTATCAAATGGAAAGGGGAGGCTGTATATATTGGACTGCAAGATAGAATGTCGGAATAAGGATAAGAAGCTAGGCCTATCGAAGACTAGCATCTTCCGACGAGTCTTGCAGCATGGGGGAAGAATCAGCCAACAGATCAATAACATGAATGTAATAACAATGCAGCAGAAGTTGCTGCAGCATTGTATAATAGTAAGTTGTAATAATTAATAATAATAATGCCTCCGAGTTCCCCTCCTCGACTTCGCTGCGAGGAAGAAAACCTAGAACCATACAGTTTAATAGTAATAGTTTGTAGTGGTAAGAACCAGCTTCAGCATAAAGCGTCCTGTTACCGTGGACACGACTATTCGAATAGATTAAACTCCCTGCAGGGGTGCACTACTGTTCATCCTGCACGCTCGGATATCCAGGGTGGCGGGAACCTTGTTAGGGAACGCTCCACCAAAGCTATCCGACACGGCGCAGCCCATTCGAGGCTCAGCAGAGAGGCCATCCGCCGGACTATATACTATGCACTCAGGGGTCTAGGTCCCTCACCCTGACACGCTCCTGCACGGTACGAGACTGGCCGGTGAAGCAAAAGCAAATCCAAACACACCTGTTGCAGAAAAGAAAACAACACCTCTTCCCGGCTATCAGCCCGTGGTACTGCTGACGTCTGAAGAGCTTTCGGACAAACTACGACGCAGGGGAGCCCATAACTCCTTATCCCACGTGAAGGTAGTGCATACAGGCCTTTGCGGCCTCTCAAGTCATCCGCCGAACCATTTAGCATTTTAATATTATCTCGCACACAACCGTTGCCGCTTTTTGACTAACAACACAATGGACAACGAACAGCAACAAGGCCCAGCAGTAACGTCGGGGCCTGCCCTGTCGTCCCGTCAAAGCACGCGGTTACCAACAAGGTGAACCGTCTTCTTACCTTGTCTCGCGTGTTCTCTTGGTAGATCTCGACTTTTCGTGGTTTGGTAACTCTCGCGAGATACGAGCAGGGGCCAAGCACGCCAGTAACGTCGGTCGTACCCTCCCTGTCGTTCCCGACGCAATACCGCTCGCGGGCACCGTTGGGTTGCCTGACTCCTTACCTTAAGGACAACCGGGGCTTAGGACCTAGAGCGTCTATACAGAGTCAGCAACGAGTGGAGGTACGAGGATTACTCCTAGATAGCTCACACTTGATGGTGGCTCGGCAGAGCCGAGCTAGGGGGCCTTAGGCGGTGTCTGCATTGTACCGTACTTGTATTAGTTAATATATCGTATCCATGTTCACTCCCCTGAGTGGTCACGGCCCGCTATCTAATGCTAGCTAACAATGCGTAGGGCTCACTGCTGAATAATGCATAATTATAATAAGCAGCATAGGATAAAGGAAGGTACATCAAGGGGCGACAAAGACAGGCTATGCAATTGAATAGGATTGTAATCGTAGCAGCAGCAGTAACAATGCCCAGTGCAAGAAATGTACGGAAAAGATAGGCGATATCTGGGGAAGAGAATGGCTCTGCTTGCCTGGAAGCTCGACGGTAGAGGTATAGTCGTCGACGAAGTAGTCGATCACAGGGGCATCGGCAATGGCCGTCGGGACTACCGGACAATAAGAGAGGGGGAAGAAACAATAAATACACAACAATAATAGAAATACAAATATATGATATAGGAGATACAAAGCAACAGGGCTCTAACGCAGTGCAAGGTGTATTGCTCGGAGCGGGAATTCATCCGGGGATGAACTACCGGCTCCGGGTGATTATCGACAGACTGCCTGGAGGGGGAAGTTTTCCATGTCTATAGTGTCGTGGTCATCAGACAAACATATGGATGGTGTATCCATGTTAGGTGATCCATTCTGAACAACTTTCATGTTCAGAATATTTTCATCCGGATGGTTATTCGGTATCGGGCAATTATCGGTCAGCGCTACCGGAGGTGGATGGTTCGATGTTCGTTGTGTTAGAGGGGTGTGGTAGACATACGGATAGCGTATTCTTAATCGTTGTATTTTTCTAATCAATTTTGATATATAAATTATTTTCATCTGAGTTACGGTTTAAAAGATATTAAATTTCAAAGCTTTAATCAATTTAAATCATTTTCTAGAATTTATCTATTTATTAAATCAAACATTATCCAAAAGTGGTTTGACTGGTCAAACAGACATCTAGGACCCATATGTCATAGACAGTAGCATTTAATTACATGTTTATTTAATAAATTAATTCAGAGGGCCCACATGTCATTGATACAATCTTTTAACTAACCTTTTAATTAACCAAGGAAAAGCTTAATGGCCTAGGGCCCACATGTCATTCACTTAGGGGGGGTCATTCTTTTCTGTTTTAGAACAATAATTAATTTAAGGAGAGAGGCCCACTTGTAATTGACCCAGGGTGGTTATTTCTTAGTGCTAATTCAACAGGGGTGTTAGGGGGGATCGTAACCCCGAGCCAAAAGGCACGCCGGCCATGGATGGCCGCCGGCGAGCCTCGGCCAGAGCGCAAGAGGGGGCATGGGAGCGGCGAGGTGGGGCATTGTGGGGCGGCGGCGAACATGGACGCGTGAGGAAGGCCACACAGAGGCAGGGCACGGTCGAGCGAGCGGCAGCAGCCATGCTGTGCGGCGGCTACAGCAGTGCACGGCGGAGGGCGACAGAGCAGCAGCCGCAGCTTGCGGCCACGAGTGGCGCGGGCGTGCGGCTACTGATGCCCCACAGGCGTAAGGGATCGAGATAGTCTTCGCGGGTAAGTTAACCCAATTTATTGATTCGACACACGGGGAGCCAAAGAGTATTTATAAGCTTTGACAGTTGAGTTGTCAATTCAACTGCACCTGAAATATACTTGCTTGCAACGATAGATAAGTGGTAACGATAATATGATAGTGATAGTGGCAACAGCAAAATTAACAAAAAAAGTAACAACTAATGACCAGCAGGATTGAAAACACTGTAGGCTAGGGAGATGGATGGTTGGGCGATGCATGGATGAGAGTGAACATATAATAGATTCCAACACGGGGCAAGGCACACAAAAAAGCAATGATCATCTAGGCAAATATCAAACATTAGGCATGTATCCCGTAGGTAGTTGTGCGTGTTTGCAGTAAGAACTTGCACAACATCTTTTGTCCTACCATCCCGCTACGAACGGGGCCAAAAGGAACTTATGGAGATTAAGGTGCTCCTGTCAAAGAGCACCGGAACAAAGCAATAAACTCAATGGATACAAGGAATCCTCAAATCATGGACCATCCCCTTTGGTGTCCCAAGCTGTCACCTTTGGGATCGCCGGTTCCGGACCATAATAGGTGCATACAACTCATAGATATGATCTAGAACACAAATATATTCATGAAAACACATAGGGTTCAGATCTGAAAACATGGCACTCGGGCCCAAAGTGACAAGCATTAAGAGCAACAAGTTGAAGCAAAGAAGATAAACACCAATCTACATGATAGGCAACATGCCCCCAACAATCTGACAAACTATTACATGATTAAACTCATCCAATCCCTACCATCCCCTTTGCCTGCAGCAAGGAATTACTCACACATATGAAGAGAAGTCATGGAGGATGGATGGAGTGGTGATGGCGATGACGATGGCGACGATCTCCCCTCTACGGAGGCCAAATCAGCCTCCAGATTAGCCCTCCCGAAGAAAACAGAGGGTGGCGGCGGCTCCGCGACGGAAACTGGGAAAACGACTTCTCTTCTGGGGTTTTCTCGTCACGGGGATAAATAGGAGTCTCGGTAGGGCACCAGAGGAGGGGGAGCTGCCCAGGCGGCCAGAGGGCGCGGCCCCACCCCTGGCCGCGCCAGGGGAGCGCCTGGGGCCCCCAAAGCTCCCCTCTGGTCCCACTTCTGGCTCCTGGCTCCTTCGGGTGCGTGGATTTTCTGGGAATTTTCTGGGAATTTTCTGGGACGTCTAAAAATCCATTTTCCTGGGCACAAATAAACCATACAGGCAGCTCTGCTGAAAACAGCGTTAGTCCGGGTTAGTTTCGTCCAAATCATGCAAGAATGAGGGAAAAACAATAGCAAAAGTGTTTGGAAAAGTAGATACGTTTGAGACGTATCAACTCCCCCAAGCTTAGCATATTGCTTGTCCTCAAGCAATTCAGTTCAACGAACTGGACGCGACAAAGAAAACTTTGACAAACTCTTTTGCTTCATTAGATGTATATAAGCATGTACTACGAAAAGAGTGTAGCAGGTATTAAAACAATGCTATAAGGACAATGCACGAAGCAATTCTTCTTTCATGTGATCAGTCACAAACAACTAAAAGTAAATAATAAGCTACTGAAAATCAAGACAGGATCACAATGCACATAGCTTGAACATACTTGAGTGGCATTTCGCTAGCCTCCATGAGTGAAGCAAAACATAAATGCAGAAACCCCTCCGGAGTTTTAAAGGTGACTAGAACTCAGTATTTCAGACTAGCAATAACACAAGCATGCAGAAGACAATGTAATACTTTGGGACAATGCATGTTACACTAATAATGACAATTATGCTCTCATAGTTGGTGCTTTGAAGAAAGAAGGGGAGACTCTCGAACCGTGGCTTTTGATGGCAAGGTTGAAAACCCGTGAAAGGAAGCAAAGACTAAACATGTGCCAGAGCTCTTGGTTTTGGAAACAGAGATAAAACATTTTTGAGAAGTGCAACTTTCCAGTCAACGGTGAACGGTAAAGGTCTCTCAATATCTCCCATGCCAACCATATATAAAGCCTTTTGCTTGCACATATTCTCTTATCCATAAATCCTTCGATGGTCTATGGAACCTTTTATTTTGCCTCAAGGATGGAAGGAGGGTATCGTTCCACCTATCATAAGCAGCATTTGGTCCATTTCACTCCATCATCAAGTATGGGGGAGGTGTAACTCTCATATATTTTTTTCTTCTTTTTCTGTTTTGACTAGTTAAAACTTCCGTCAAAATATTTTTGGCATGAAAGATACTGATTTCCCCTCATCGTACCATGAGCTTGTACGGTTACAAAAAGGGAAACTTTTGAATAAATTTCGAGATGGCACAAGAAAGTCTAAGTTGGAAGTGGCCGGTAAATACCACATATAGGTAGGTATGGTGGACTCAAATGGAACAACTGGGTTTGAAAAGGAGTTTGGAAGCACAAGCAGAAATCCTCTTGGTGCGAGCGAAGGCTAGCAAAAGACTGGGAAGCGACCAACTAGAGAGCAATAACTGTCATAATGATGCAGAGCGGCAAAGCAACATTGAATCAGGCATGAAAGTGATATAACTATTCTGAAAAAAAAAGATCATCAAGGCAAAAGTGGAATTTATAGTCATAAGCATGTGTGAACATGTGCCAAGTTAATCCAAAAATTCTCCGAAGGGAAATACCACTTCAGTATGCCAAACCATGAACAATGCAATGCATGTAAATCATTTCAACAACACATTATGTACTCTAGCTATTTGAGACTAGCCACAAGGAAAGCATGAACGCTGGGAAAGCATTGTAAACATAGCACTATGTCGCTACAAGCTGGTCTCTAGATCATAAGTACAGGCATATGTACAGAAGTAGAAACAAGAAGAGTTCATACCGATTTTCCTTGTTGCTTCCCTTCCGTCGATCTTCGTCATTACTGCCTTGTCACTTGCACGATCGAACATGGGAAATATAATCAAATGCCATCACGGACTAGAGTTGAACTCTGAAAACAAAGCAAACTAAAGAAGGAAAGGAAATCTTTTTGGGTTTTTAAAGGTTTAAACGAGAGCAAAAGAAAAGAGAAAATCTTTTTGTTGTTTTTGAAAAGTAAGAAAGAAAGAAGAACGGGCAAAAGCTTCGAAAAGATCAAAGCGAATAAAAATAAGACGGATAATACAATGGAAAAGTGAGAAGGGCACGTACTCCCCCAAGCTTAGGCTTTTGACCTAAGTTGGTAGTAGCTAATGTCCCCAGGAGCCTCCTGCTCCAGGGTAGTACGGGTGACTCCAAGGGTCGTATGAGGCTTCCGGTGCGTACACCGAAGTCCTCGGATCCTCCCATGAAGAAGGATCTGCGCTCCAATCAGAGGAAGCCCTTCACCAAACTGGGTGACGGTCTCTCCCTGGAAAGGTGGGAACTCACCATGCTCCTCCTCGTCGAGCACAACCCCCTCCATGGGGTTATGAAACTGATGCTGGACCACGAACTTATCGAACTGGATAACATCAAAGGACCATCCGTTCCTGCGAGAAAAATCAAACAAAAGAGGTGCAGGTAGACGGATCTTGCATTCTGTGGTGGCTCCGAAACACAAGATATAATCAAGGTTACCAAACTCGGAAGTCATGGTAACAAACTTATGCCTTTTCATAGCAGCAAGGTTAAAACTTAAATAAGTAAAAGGCTTATCATCCGGTTGTGGGGTGCCATTAAGAGACTCTAGGATAAGTGTGGCGTAAACGCCACCAAATAAGTCTCCCTTGTTACCGTTCATAGCAAGGCGTCGAGCAATTAAGGCACCCACATTATAATCAAACCTCCCTGAAAGGGCGGTTGCCAGGATAGCAATATCCGGCGCAGATATGTTGCTCGTGTTGTCACGAGCCAACACCCCTCTAGCAATATAGTACGCAAAATACCTGAGGTGTGGGAATAAGATGCTGGAGATCTTTGACCGATGAATATCCCTTGTATCCATGCTACAGAGAGAGTTGAAGAAGGTTCTTAGCTCGGAGGGCTGAGAGCTCATCTTCGCCGTCAGTCCCACGTTCGGCACACCTATTATTTCACAAAACTTTTCCAAAGGAATGGTCAAAATATCATTGTAAATTTTAAACTCAATAGAACCAGCATCAAGGTTATATCTAAAACTGTTAATAAAACAGGAGGTGAGTTTTTGATACTGGACAACACGGCACGTTGCGAGCCGCGTCAGACCTGCATTAGCACAAAGATTATAGAACTCCTCCTGAATTCCTGCAGCTTCAAGGAATTCATCGCACGGGAAAGTCATTGCACGTGCTTGATTTGTGTCCTCCAACAACTCTAAGGGCACATGATCTTTGTTGTAGCTCACCCTAGCAGTCGAGGGTGAAGCTGAAGCTCTCGTAACTCGATCGGAGCGCTCGGGCCCTTTCTTCCCAAGCCACCCCTTTGCTCTTCCTAGCAAACTCATTTCTGAAATTTTTGACAAATTGCAAAAACAAGGATTTAAACAAAGTGAGTTAAGGCAAACTACTCAACTCAATTACCTAAGGCATAAACTTGCATCAAAACTTGGAAAATAAAATTCTACACATGCATGCAAGCTCACATAAACAGCAGCAAGAGCTACTAAATACTCACAAATGAAGCCACCAATCAAAAATCTAATTGGAGGGGTGAAGGAGTTACATACCAGGGAGTGTTTGCTCAGGATTTCGGCTTGAATGGTGGGCTGTAGAGAGAGATCGAAAATCGCCTCCAAGAACAGCAAGAACGCAAGAACCAAATGCAGAACTCGTGTTTTTGGAGAGAGAAGAAGGAGGAGGAAGAAGACATACCTGGAAGTGGGGCCTGTGGGCCCCAGGCGCCCTGTGCGCGCGGCCAGGGGGAAGGCCGTGCCAGCTGGCCGCCTGGCCCACTGGTGCACCCCCCCCCCTGGTCAGCCCCAGGTGCCTCTGGGTCACTCCCGGCATGGAAATTTTTATTTTCATTTTTCTGGAATTTTTCTGAAAACTTCACTATTGAAAATTTCTCGGAGTTCAAAAAGCTGCAAAACTTTCTGAAAACTTAAAGCGGTGATTATTATTGTGAAGCTTCAAAAACAAAAAAACTTGGTACAGCAAAGAGAATGAAATCCAAAGCAAATGAAAACATAACAAGCTTAACTTTTTACCTATATAAAACAAGCTTACTAGTAAGGTTGATCAAGTCTTACCAACAAACCAGCGATATACAGAACAAGAAGTCTCACCCCTTATGAAGTGATCATTGCACCTTTACTTTGATGGACATTGTCCCCACCATAATGGTTTTGTACTTGTGGTTCACATGTAGTGGACAGTCCCATTCTCCAATCTTCACGGTCTCGATATTCTCTATAGCGTTAAGACCATGCCTCTTGTCGATCTTCTTTGGAAAATACACCGTGTATTCTTTATCATCAACGTTGAAAGTGACCTTTCCTTTATTGCAATCAATGATAGCACCTGCGGTGTTAAGAAAAGGTCTACCAAGAATAATGGACATACTCCCATCCTCGGGCATGTCAAGCACAACAAAATCTGTAAGGATCACACAGTTAGCAACTTCAACGGGTACATCCTCACAAATACCTATTGGGACAGCTGTTGATTTGTCAGCCATCTGAAGGGAGATATCTGTAGG
Source organism: Bromus sterilis (assembly GCA_950022295.1). NCBI lineage: Eukaryota > Viridiplantae > Streptophyta > Magnoliopsida > Poales > Poaceae > Bromus > Bromus sterilis. Next base: position 218,980,175 of record OX465600.1, read on the forward strand.
GATTAGTTTCTCTAAAAAAAGCCTTTTGTAAAGAGAGAAAGGCATAACACTCACTCCTGCACCAAGATCACATAAAGCAGTTCTGACGTAATTATCCTTTATGTAGCAAGGAATGGTGGGTATACCTGGGTCACCGAGCTTCTTAGGAATCTTGCCACTGAAAGAGTAGTTAGCAAGCATAGTAGATATTGCCTCATTAGGAACTTTCTTTTATTAGTAACAATATCTTTCATATATTTCGAATAGGGAGGTAACTTAATAGCATCAGTCAAAGGAATTTGAAGGAAAAGAGGCTTCATCCATTCACAAAATTTATTATAATGCTCTTCTTCTTTGGATTTGAGGGACTTACCTGGAAAGGGCATGGGTTTCTGTATCCATGGTTCTCTTTCCTTCCCATGTCTTCTTGCGATGAAGTCTTCTTTAGAGTACCTCTTGCGTTTATCTGGTGCTTCTTCTTCTCTTACCTTGAGAGAATCATCCTTCTCTGCGTCCTTTTCTTGAGACTCGGCACCGTCTTCTGTTTCAGCATCGGAGGTAGATATGCTGTTAGGATCAACAGCTGGCTTTTCACTTGTAATAGGATCATCGGGATTGTCATCCTCCTTGTGTTTCTTCTTCTTCTTTTTCTTCGGAGAGCTAACAGTCTCGTCTTCTTCTTGTACTTGAGAATCTTGCTCGATCCTCTTTGGATGCCCCTCAGGATAGAGTGGGTCCTGGGTGTCTGTTCCACCCCTAGTTTTAATTCCATAAGCTTGTATGTCCTGTTTGGCATTATTAGCAAGCAAATCTTTTTGCACATTAGAAATTTGTTCAAGATGAGTTTGAACCATATGAAAATTCTTAACAAGACATTTAACATCATTAACAGTTCTTTCTAGAACATCACACAAACTTTTGATAGCAAGAGAATTATCATGCAACTGACTTTGTAATCTCCTATTAAAATGGTCTTGCTTAACAATAAAATTATCAAGCTCATCTAAACATTGGTCGGGAGGCTTACCTTTAGGGATGTCACTTTCAATAAAGTCTAATAGAGAGTGTACCTCTACCAAGGGAGGGTGAGTAGTAGGCTCACACAACTTCTCAATAGGCGGTAAATTCTTCACGTCTTTGGATTTAATACCTTTATCCTTTATAGACTTCTTTGCTTCTTGCATATCTTCGGGGTTCAGAACAAGCATGCCCCTTTTTTTGGTGGTAGAAGTGGCTCAGGAACGGACCAATCTTCATGGTTCTTGGCGATTTTGCACATTAATTCTTCTGCATCGTCCGGCGTTCTTTCCCGGAAAACACAACTAGCACAACAATCCAGATAGGATGTGGATTCATCGGTTAAACCAGCGTAAAATATATCAAGCAGTTCATTCTTGGGGACTCCATGTCCCGGCATAACCTTAAGTAAATCACAAAACATCCCCCAAGATTTAGGGAGGTGCTCATCATGCAATTGTTTAAAGTTATAGATTCTTTGCAAAGCAGCATGTTGCAGATGAGCTGGAAAATACTTATCAACAAAATTTTTGACTAAGTCTTGAGGACTTTTAATGGAACCATAGGGTAGTGCATCGTACCATGATTTAGCGTCTTCCTTCAAAGAAAAAGGGAAAAGCTTGGCCACATAGAAGTTTCGTATCTTCTCATCAGTAGTGAATAGGTTGCTTAACTCAGCGAGTTTGGTCAAGTGTGCTATAGCATCATCATTTTATCTGCCATAAAAGGGGTCAGCCTCGACTGTAGATATAAGTGAAAGATCAAGAGAGAAATCATAATCAGGATCAGTGATGCATATAGGAGATGTGGCGAATTGAGGATCAGGAATAACTTTGTTCTTCATGGAGTGCTTTTTGAGAAACTCCTTAACAACACCAAGGTCAGAGTCGACACACTCTCTGAGTTCCCTGCAAAAATCATCATCAAGAGTAACATAATCATCATCAAGGATTCTCTCCTTGAGTTCATCTAAGCTCGGGTAACCAAAGGTTTTGCAGGTAGGAATATAGGTAGCAGGGGTCTCGGTCTTGGATTTTGCTGCAGCCTTAGCAGTCTGAGTTTCAATATAGTGACCAAGAAAAATAGCATCATCAAGATTAGTGGAAGCATCATCAAAAGTATCGGACATAGTGACAGACTCAATAGAAGCATCATGTGTTGGTGGTGAAGTAAACTTACTCATAACAGAAGGTGAATCAAGTGTAGCACTAGTTTTCAGAACAGTACCTTTTCTTGTACGGGATGGTAAGATCGTAACCTTGGGGTCTCCTTTCTTACCCATAGCGGATGATGTGCAGCATGCAGGATACTGCAAGTAGACTTGTAAATATTGCTATGCTCCCCGGCAACGGCGCCAGAAAACGCTGCTTGATGCCCCACAGGCGTAAGGGATCGAGATAGTCTTCGCGGGTAAGTTAACCCAATTTATTGATTCGACACACGGAGAGCCAACGACTATTTATAAGCTTTGAAAGTTGAGTTGTCAATTCAACCGCACCTGAAATATACTTGCTTGCAACGATAGATAAGTGGTAACGATAATATGATAGTGATAGTGGCAACAGCAAAAGAAACAACAAAAGTAACAACTAATGACCAGCAGGATTGAAAACACTGTAGGCTAGGGAGATGGATGGTTGGGCGCTGCATGGATGAGAGTGAACATATAATAGATTCCAACACGGGGCAAGGCACACAAAAAAGCAATGATCATCTAGGAAAATATCAAACATTAGGCATGTATCCCGTAGGTAGTTGTGCGTGCTTGCAGTAAGAACTTGCACAACATCTTTTGTCCTACCATCCCGCTACGAACGGGGCCAAAAGGAACTTATGGAGATTAAGGTGCTCCTGTCAAAGAGCACCGGAACAAATCAATAAACTCAATGGATACAAGGAATCCTCAAATCATGGACCATCCCCTTTGGTGTCCCAAGCTGTCACCTTTGGGATCGCCGGTTCCGGACCATAATAGGTGCATACAACTCATAGATAGGATCTAGAACACAAATATATTCATGAAAACACATAGGGTTCAGATCTGAAAACATGGCACTCGGGCCCAAAGTGACAAGCATTAAGAGCAACAAGTTGAAGCAAAGAAGATAAACACCAATCTAGATGATAGGCAACATGCCCCCAACAATCTGACGAACTATTGCATGATTAAACTCATCCAATCCCTATCATCCCCTTTGCCTACAGCAGGGAATTACTCACACATATGAAGAGAATTCATGGAGGATGGATGGAGTGGTGATGGCGATGCCGATGGCGACGATCTCCCCTCTTCGGAGGCCAAATCAGCCTCCAGATTAGCCCTCCCGAAGAAGAAGGGTGGCGGCGGCTCCGCGACGGAAACTGGGAAAACAACTTCTCTTCTGTGGTTTTGTCGTCACGGGATAAATAGGAGTCTCGGTAGGGCACTAGAGGAGGGGGGGGCTGCCCAGGCGGCCAGAGGGCGCGGCCCCACCTCTGGTCGCGCCAGGGGGGCGCCTGGGGCCCCCAGAGCTCCCCTCTAGTCCCACTTCTAGCTCCTGGCTCCTTCGGGTGCGTGGATTGTCTTTGAATTTTCTGGGAATTTTCTGGGACGTCTAAAAATCCATTTTCCTGCGCACAAATAAACCATACAGGCAGCTCTGCTGAAAACAGTGTTAGTCCGGGTTAGTTTCGTCCAAATCATGCAAGAATGAGGGCAAAACAATAGCAAAAGTGTTTGGAAAAGTAGATACGTTTGAGACGTATCAGCTACGCGCAGGCACGCGTAGAGCGCGATCGGGGAGCGGGCTGGGCACGGCCGGGACCAGAGGCACGACGGCCACGGTGACGACCGGTGCGTAGAGGGGGCGAGGTTGAAGAAGGGGGCGTGAGGGAACAGGGGAAAGATGCGGCTTCTCACCACGGTCCTGAAGGTGTGCTAAGCGGGCTCGGGGGAGGCTCGATGGCGGCTAATCGACGGCGAGGTCGCGACGGCCGTGGGCGGGGAACGATGTCGATGGCGACATCGGTGGCGCTCCCGAGCTTCGATCCGTAGGCGAGGTTGAAGAAGGGGGCGTCTGCGCAGCTCCTTGACATGCCCTCGAGACGAGAGACGCTCGGTGGCCGCGTCAACGGCGGATCGGCGGCGACCAAGAGCTCGGGCGCGAGAAGGGGACGAGGGGAATTGGCGCATGGGGAAACATAACGCAGCTAGGGTTTGCGGGGAGCACGGGCCTCTTATCCACGCTGCGGTGCTCCTGTAGCCGCGGGGCGACGACCTGGTTTGGCTGGGACCATGAGCGCGCGTCGGGCGCAGGTGCACTGGCGCCATGGCTGGGTCTCCCTCTCCTGTAGCGAGAGGATAGGGAACAGGGGAGGGGGAATGGGTTGGGCCCGGGTGGGCTGGGCTAGGTGAGAAAATTTGCCTAGTGCGAGAAATAAAACCTTTTCATCTTATTATCTTTAGTCCATTATGTTTTCTTTGATATATTTGTTTTGGCTTGCAATAGTTTTTTGTAAAATGTGCTACTGGTCTCAATTTTATTTTGTATTATCTTTCACTGCTATAAAAAGTTTGGGCATCAAACAAAATAGTTTGAATTTTATTCAAACAATAATTGATTAAAATGGATTGTTTTTCCACTGGTTTGACTTGTTTAGAATATTAAAATATTATAATAAATTCACATTGATATAGTAACTTGACCAAATGATTATTATGTATTTAATAAAATTGGTTTCATTATTTTTGGTTCAACTATAATTTCAACTTATGTTTGAAATTTTCATTTGGGTTGGAATTTGAATGAGCCATGATCAAGAGTGATCATTATTATCATAATCATGTTGACTTGGCATTTAAAGAGGTGATCACTGTTGACTGACACCGGGGGTGTTACACGAAGCCTAGTGTCGTGCCCACTACCGTTCCTTATAGAAGCAATACGGTAGTGGGTGCGGTACTAGCCCACGGTACTACCGTGGTGTGGTACTACCGCACGGGGTGCAGTACTACCGCCCCACGGTACTGTCGAAGCCTAGTGCCATGCTGATACGTCCCAAACGTATCTATAATTTCTGATAGCTCCATGCATGTTTTGTGTGATATTGCTATGTTTCATATACACTTTCATACACTTTTGATCATATTTGGACTAACCTATTCACTCAGTGCACCCCAGTGGCAGCTCCTGTTTTCTGCTGTTTTTCTATTTTAGGTTTCCCCCATATTAAAAATGCTCCAAAAATTCAGGAAAAATACAATAAAAAATCAGCGTACCGGAAGCTTCCGGAAGCACCAAAGTGGGGCCAGAGGGCCACCACCAGGGACGCCCTAGGGGGTGGCCGCGCCAGGTGGTCTCCTGGACCCCTGGTGGCCCCCCTGGCTGCCCCCTTCGCCTATATATTCTCCTTCACGGGATTCTTCCGAAGAGAAAACCCTTTTTCGCGATCTCGCCTTTGTTCTGCCGCCGCCGCGCTTTCAAGATCGGGAGCTCCAGCAGACCTCTTCCCGGCACCCTGCTGATGGCTTCTCGCCCTTCGTTGGTTACCCCAAGTGGAAGGTTAAGATGTAGCGCAGCAGCAAGTTTCCCTCAGTGACGATACCAAGGTTTGTCTCCAGTAGGACTCCAGAGATGATAAGTAGGTGTCAGCGGCGCAACTGACGTGGACCTGCACACAGACACAGATAACTTTGTTCCCAACGAAGTTCAGAGAGGTTGTCAATCTCTCAGGTCTTGTTGTTCACAAAGGGTAAAACACAAAGGATAATGATAGCAACTAAAGTAAAAAGCAGGAAAGTAAATATAGCATGGAAACAATAATAAGGATATGGACCGGGATACGTGATGTTCGCTAGTGATTTCTCTCTCCCAAAAGACGATAAAACTGCTATGCGAGGTAAACAAATTACAGAAGGGCAATTGACAGGATTATGAACGCACCGCAATGCTAACTATGCTACAAAAGAAAGGAAGAGGCTCAAAAGCACGGGCAGTACGCCAAAATAAGTAGACCGTAATCCAACTGCATCTACTACTAATCATCAACCTTGAGATATCTATCCAGAACATCTCACTGGTATTAAGTTGCGAGCCCCACCCAAAGTGTAAACCCAAAGCAACAGACAACTGCATTAAAAAGCACTTTGCGTAAAGTAAACAATCCTTACAACCACGGTTACAAGCACCGTTGTTTTCCCCCTTGTGGCAACAGCACATCCCCTAGACTCATGTTTCTGTCACTCAAGCGTGTCATCGGGCGGCATGAACCCACAATCGAGCATAACGTTCCCTCTTGGAGTCACTACCTACTACTTGGCCAAAGCAATAAACAGCAACGGAGAACATGCAATAATTACTTAGGAACAAAAATATAAGAGATAAAAAACCAAATATATTACTCTATCACAATCTGAACATAATCTCATAATCCATCAGATCCCATCAAACTCAGCATAGCAATAGCAGAAAGATTACAAAAGTGCCTCGATCATGTAGGGCAGCTCACGAGGTCTAAACCATGAAGAACAAAGAGGGGAGGAGAACATCACATAGCTACTGATCACGGACCCATGGTCCAAGAAAAACTACTCACGAGACATCCGGGGAGCATCCATGGTGGAGAGGAGACTCCCGGAGGTCGGCTCTCCCTCCGGCAGGGTGCCGGGAAGAGGTCTTCTGGTGCTCCCGATCTCGGAAGCGCGGCGGCGGCGGAACAGAGGTGAGTTTGCAAAATAGGGTTCTGTCTTCGGAGTTTCCCGGTGACGGAGAATAAATAGGCCAAGGGGGGCAGCCAGAGGTGGACCAGGGGCCCCAGGCGCCCCCTGGTGCGGCCAGGGGTGGGGCCGCACCGGGTGGCCGCCTGGGCCCCTCTGGCTCCCCTCTATCCCCTCTCGGGCTCTTCGCGAAGCTTCCTGTACGCTGATTTTCCTGTATTTTTCCCGGAATTTTTCTGGCACTTTTTATATGGGGGAAAACTGAAATAGAAAAACAGCAGAAAACAGGACCTGGCACTGGGGTGCACTGAGTTAATAGGTTAGTCCAAATATGATCAAAAGTGTATGAAAGTGTATCTAGTTCATAGCAATATCACAGAAAACATGCATGGAGCAAGCAGAAATTATAGATACGTTTTGGACGTATCAACATCCCCAAGATTAATTCCTGCTCGTCCTCGAGTAGGTAAATGATAACAGCATAATTTATGTGGTGACATGCTAGAAACCATAAAAGAACTTTGAAAAGTAAAGAAATCAAGGTTATAGATTCAATTCAAGTCATAACATGAAAGAGTCTATATTAGCATTGAAACAAGTAACAAAAGAACATTAGGTGCAAGAGCTCTCGCTGTCCGTGACTCGACTGTCTCCAAATGGTGTTTGTGTGCAAGAAGGGGGATAGGGAATACGAGAAAAAAGTATTTTTGTGTTGAGAACTCAATCTACTAAAGTTTCACACTTGGTCCTCTTTGGAATCTTATCTTGACTCGTTCCCAGACCACTAGCCAGGTACAAGTCAATTTGATCCACTTCTTTTCGATATTTTGAGCACTCATGCAATGGATGAGCGTAAGCACGAGAGTTGACACTTAGGATGGCAAAGAGAGAAGTGCGGAGGAGGAAGACAAAAAGGATGAGAAAGGCTCACATCAATGAGGACAATCATAGGCAAGAGATGCCAAATGATAGATATGGTGTGAGGAGTAGGGATTGCCATGCAACGGATGCACATACGAGCTAAGAAGCTCTCCAAAGGAACTAGTGGGGTGCATCTAACTTGCTCGCTCATGAAGACCTAGAGCTCATTTGAGGAGGCTCATCCTTAGAATATGCAAGCCAAGTTCTATAGTGTGAAGGTCCCCACATAGCTATATGCATAATGATCATCTCTATGGAGTACAAGGATATAAAGGGAGTACTAGTGTGGATCTCTCAAAAGGATAGTAGTGTTGCCCCTTTCTCTCTTTTTTCTATTTTTTTCTATTTTATCGTGGCCTCAATGGCTCTTTCTATTTAACTCTCATTTGTCCTCTTTGGGATCTTTTATTGTGTCCACTTCGGGATCTTTTCCTCACTTAAGGGCAACACTCTATTTTAAAAGAAGGTAAAGGAGATCTTTCACACTTTACAAGGTACTCAAAATCATAAAGAAGATGTAACTATCATGATGTATGCAATGTATGTCACTGCCAGTGTAGCAGGAACATGTATGACATGAAGATCAAGTCATGAAGAGGTGGATGTTGCATGGAAATATATCTCGGAAAGGCTATGGAAATGCCTTGATAGGTAGGTATGGTGGTTGTTTTGAGGAAAGATATAAGGAGGCTTATGATGACAGAGCGTATCATGCCAAGGGTTTGGATGTACCGGCGAAGGTGGACACCAACTTTCGGAGTGAGAAGAAGGCAATGCACGGCACGGGAGAGGCTAGCAAAATATGGGAAGGTGGAAGTGTCAACTTTCAATACTTACATTAGTCCGAAGAACTCATGCACTTATTATCGGTAACTCTCAATCTAATAAGGAGGTTCACAAAGAGACAAGTACCCCGAGGAGGAGTGTATGGGGGTTTGGTTATCCTTGCGCATCCTCGACTCATGGTACGTGAGTGTTCTCTGATATTCGATCCCTCCAAAGATTAGTGATCCATCTAGTAGCTAGAGTTCTCAACTAGTTTTGTAGGTTTTGAAAATACACACGGATTTCCCAAAATACGACACCTATCACTAATAGGATAGAGCTCTTGACACCAAAAGTTCAAACATTACTCACATCAATACCTCAAAACTATTGCAAGTTACTACTAGAAGAAAATAGCAACCTCAATTACCTACTCTCAAGACAAGACACAACTCAGTGCAACAACCAACTCTCTTTAACAAGATAAACATGAAAACTAAAAAGAGTTCCAGCAACAAACAAAACAAAAGCCAAGGCTCTTGCTAAAGACAAACTAAGACTAAAACTAAACATGGAAGTAGCTATGAAAAGATAAACACAAAACATGCATGGAGCAAGCAGAAATTATAGATACGTTTTGGACGTATCAGTTGCACACTATCTTTTACCTTTGCTTTTTAGTCTTGTTAGTTCACCTTTCAGTTTTTATATTCGTGTCCTTTATAAAAAATCACAAAAAAATTGTTCGTCACACTTGCTGCTACTATGGGTTCCACTGAAAACACCAAGTTGTGTGACTGCACTAGTCACAACAACAATGATTTTATCTGCACTCTTATTGCTACATCTGCTACTTCAGCTACCTCCTATGAAATTAAACCTGCCTTGCTGAACCTTGTTATGAGAGATCAATTCTTCGGTGTCGGAGATGATGTTGCTTTACACTTAAATAATTTTGTTGAACTCTGTGATATGCAAAAGTATAAAGAAGTACAAGGTGATATTGTTAAGCTTAAGTGTTTTCCTTTCTCTTTGAGGGAAGGAGCTAAAATTTGGTTTCAATCCTTGCCTAGGAATAGCATAGATTCTTGGGATAAGTGCAAAGATGCTTTTATTGGGAAGTACTACCCACCTGCTAAAATTATCCAATTGAGGAGTAATATTATGAATTTTAAACAATTGGATAATGAACACGTTCCCAAGCTTGGGAACGAATGAAATCTCTTGTTAAGAAGTGCCCTACACATGGTTTGACTACTTGGATGGTTATCAAGACTTTTTATGCAGGCTTGAACTTTACCTCGCGGAACCTATTAGATTAGGCCGCGGGAGGAACCTTTATGTCAACAACACTTGGTGCTGCCACAAAACTCCTAGATGACATGATGACCAACTATTCCCAATGGCACACCGAACGAGCACCAACAGGTAGGAAGGTAAACTCTGTCGAGGAGATTTCCTCCCTAAATGAAAAAGTTGACTTGATTATGTCTCTAGACTCTCTACTTACCAAGCAATCTCCTATTGATCCTCATGATGTTCCTTTAAATTCTTTGGTTGCTCAAGGACAAGTAGATGTAAACTTTATCTCTAGAAACAACTTCAATAATAATGCTTAAAGGGGTAATTTTGCTAGCAATCCTAGACCGTTCCCATCCAACTATGGGAACAACAACACTTATCCTGGCAACAACTCCTATAGTCAACTTATAAGGAAAGAGGTTTACCTAGCTATGAGAAATTAGTAGAAATAGAGAAGGCTAATAAGAATCATATGCACACCCAGCTTGAACAAAACAAAGCCTTCTTTAGACAATTAGGTGAGCACACTTCCATTTTTCAAAACATTAGTAAGCAACTTGAGATCCTGAACAGTGAGATTTCTAATCTTCAAACTAGACTTACCGCCACTGAAACATATGTTTCAAACATGTCTCACACCCAATCTACTTTGATAAATCAGATGGCAGCCAAACCAGAAGTTATCCCTATGAAAGAAGATAGAATTAAGAGCCGTCCTACACACCACACTATTGCTACTATCCAAATTGTTGAGGACACCCAAACTTTTAGCATCCAACACACTCCTAGTCCCATTGTACCTATTAATGGTGATGTTATTACCTCAACCATAGAAGAAGAAGCTCCTATGAACATAGAAGCTTTCAAACAAGTGAGCCTAGATGAGACCACTACCACCTTTGATAGTAGTGACATTGATTTTGATAGTTGCACCCTCTCAGAAGTTATTAGCTTATTACACAAACTAGCAAAGTGTCCCGCTCTTCGCGCGGGCTGGTATTAATAAAGCTATATCAAAATATGTAAATACTAGCTCGTTCTTTCATTTGGTCGCAAAGCATTCATTACAATATAACTAATATATTTTTTATACGATATAAGAGATATCCTTTTAATGTTTTGGGAAGTATGTTTGGCTCATGTTACGTGTAATCTTTTATAAATGTTTGAGATACTATGAAATGCCCTAAAGCATCTTATTTTTTGTGGCTTTCCATGTATCATCCCCCTTTTGTTTTCATTTTGATGAATTACAACCTTTTTATTTCTATGAATGGATACTTAGTAAAACATTATTCTTCTTTGTATTTAATGTGAATTAAAATGTTTGAAATCTAGTTAGGCATTAATTCATGCATTTTCTTTCTTATTTAACATATTGTTTGGAAAATGTTAGATAATTCATGATTAAATGAATTGGTTCCTATCAATCACAATTTAAAGAATATGGTAAAAATTATAAATAAATATTGTTCTACCCTGCAAGGTCATCTCCCGAACATAGCATCCATTTTGTTCAGTCAAAGAACTATGTTAAGGGGCTATGCTAGTGCATATTCAAATTTGCTCAACATACAAAATATTTCCAATTATATCAATAAGGGAACATCAAAGAAGAATCACTGAAGCGTAATGTAGTATAGATTACAACCATTGTGTTAACATTGGCACATATAATTGAAATTAAATTACAATGGTAGATTTCTTATAAAGTAGGAATTCTTTATCCCTTCAGCATAGATAAATCACACGTGCATGTCCAGTTCATAGTTGTGTTGGAGCCTTAGAACACATGTTGTGGTTGTCTTGCCTTGTGTAAACATCGCTTCTTTGCTTTCCTAGATTACTTCTTATGTTGTGGCGTGGGTTGGGTAAAAGTGGGAAGATATGTGAGGGTGAATTGCAAGATCAACATGGATGGCCTTGTTTGTTCCTTCCCTATCTTTAGAATGTCGACAATGCCAATCCACAACCTGTGGTTCTGGTCGACCGCCTTATTTGGCAAGAAAAACTTTATCAAAAATTTCAAACAATCTGAACATGCTAGTGTTGCCCTATTCAACATAGACATATTGGTGCAAAATCAATGTTGATAGTAAGCTCATAATTGAGCAGTCATCTTGTAGGCAATATATGTTCAGTTTGTTGTTAACTTTCATTTAAATATTGTTCATTGCTTTTGTACTACATGAAGTCTCTTTTATACATGCCATTTCTCCTTTCATAATATTTATCAAGTAATGTGATCTAAAATTATAGAATCTCTCCCTATGGTTTGCACTGAATTTGAAATTTGTATAGCTGCTAGTGCCCAAACAGGTGATCCATGTTGTTGCATCTATACTTACAGTTAGAGGTAGCATGCATCTATAGCAGGTTACTGGAGAATAAGTAGATTTGTGGGAATCCAGGTAGGACCGTAGGAGCCATCTGACAGTAGCAGGCCATGGCTTCCATTGCAGTCCAACATCTAACTGGGGTGCGAGTCATGTTGCGTATGTTGATGTAGGAGGCGTCTTGCAGTTGCAGGTGTATGTTCCAGCGTGCCCTATCTTACCTAGCAACTTCCTTTCCTTATGGAGAAGCTAACACGTACACGGAAGCTAGCTGGTCAATTCCTCCAAGAGTCCAAACACACGTAACAACCATAGATAGATCTTCAAGGCAGTAAATCATCCATATGAATTGATTTTTTCAGGAATCTAGGAAGTTGAGTAATTCCTCACGCATGTATATACAGATCAATCTCGATTTCTTGGAGAGGCTTGCTGGGCTAGCTAGCAAATCAATTCCCTGGCATATGGAACAGGGAAGCTGGCTGATCAATTTCTCCATTAGTTGAAATGCACGGAACGACCATAGAGAGATCTGGAAGCTAGTAAAGCAGCGTATGAATTGATTTTTTAAGGAGTCTAGGAAGTTGGTTAATTCCTCAATTGGCCAGAAACACACGTATACAGATCAATTTTGATTTCTTGGATTGCTTCAAATGAATATTGATTTCTTGGAGAGGCTTACAGGGCTAGGCAGCAAATCAATTGCCCGGCCGACGGGAAACACCAGAAGAAAACGCAGATCAATCCACGCTGAAAGGTACGTAGCCTGTTGGAAACAACGGAGAATCGGAGATCAATCTACCCCTACCCTGGGCCTGGAAGACGTGAAGCCGGCTGGAAAAACCTGCAGAAAAAAGCACATCAAATCCATGGCAGAAGACACGTACATGTTCATAGCATAATAGGCCTAGGGCCGGCCAGAAGCGCCGGCAGAAAACGTACTCCCTCCGATCCATATTAATAGACTTAAGTTTGTCTAAATACACATGCATCTAGTTTAAATACTTAATTAGATACATACGAATCTAAACAAAGTTGAGTCCATTAATATAGATCGGAGATAATAGATCAATTCACACCCCGGACAACACGTACACGTTTATTAAAAGAGTACGGTGGTTAATTAAAGGTAGCATGATGTGTAATTTAGAGGATGGCATTGGTGGGTAATTATTTAGATCTAAACCAGATCTAACGGCTATAGTTTTTAATTGTGGAAAAATAAAAGGTCAGATGTATCTAATTATTGTGGGATTTTGTAGCTTACTTTTCTATTTTTTCGGTGAGCCCGCCAAGCACTTTTAATATATAATAGATGTCTAGAGACCCCGACACTAGCATACTAAATTTTTCCTTCACGGAGCATATCACTAATGCTTTCATCAAAGCTAGGGAGGAGAAACTTAGAATAGAAGCCTCCATACCTAGGAAGCTAAAGAATGGTTGGGATCATATGATCAAAATTAAATTGAATAACTTCTTTTGCTATACTTTATGTGATGTTAGAGTTAGTACCTCCGTTATGCCCAAAAGAATGTATTATATGTTTGAATTAAAACTTTTGATCCTTGTTGTTTTGGTGTTCTTCTCGTTGATTCTTCCGTAAAGAAACCTTTGGGGAAGATCGACGATGTTCTTATCATTGTCAATGACAATTATGTTCCCGTTGATTTCACTATTATGGATATAGAATGTGAACCTTTATGTCCAATTATTTTGGGACGTCCTTTACTTCGCACCGTTGGTGCCGTTATTGACATGAAAGAGGGGAATATAGTATTTCAATTCCCTCTTAAAAAGGGGATGAAACACTTCCCTAGGAAGAAGGTTAAGTTACCTTTTGAGTCCGTTACACGGGCTAGCTATTCTCTTTCACTTGACAAAACTTGATCTTTTTGCTTTATGCCTAGCTTAAAGGTGTAAAAGAAAGCGCTTATTGGGAGGCAACCCAAGATGTTTTTACTTTTTTTTCAGTGGTCTTGATGATTGTTACTACTGTAGCAACATCATTGTATCTTTATTTTCAAGCTTTGTGCCAAGTTTAGCCTCCGATTTCAAGAAAGTTCAAAAATTGTGACATGCTGTCCAGAAAACAGATTCTGTCCTTGGACGGAAAATTAGGCTAAAATCACCAGATCGTCTTTTTGATCTGAATTTTTTTGACAGCGTGCTCCATACAATTGATTTTCGAGCGTCTGTTCTGAGTTTTTTTTATTTGACTTGCAGAAGTACCCCGAAAAAATTATTTACTACCTGATGTTCTGTTTGTCACAGATTCTGCCACATTCTGCCTTTCCTTACTTTTGCAAACCTTAAGCTTGCTTTTTTCTTTGCAAATTTTTTTTGGCAATCTTGAGAAACAGTATATCTTTTTATTTCCAGTAGAGGAAAATTCTTTTATTAAGGGTACTAACCTCTCTAATCATCTTATGATGAGTTATGTATGAAGGGAGTTTTCAAGTGTGCGAGGGAAGATGATGAAAGAACATCCGGGAGTGTCAAACGCTCAAGCTTGGGGATGACCCCATGCATCCCCAATAAATATTCAAGGAGGCTCAAGCGTCTAAGCTTGGGGATGCCCTCGTGCATCCCCTTCTCCATCAACAATCATCGGTTCGTCCTTTGTCTCACTATATTTTTACCACTTCATGCGTTATGTGCTATGCTTGGAGCGTCTCGCTCTTAGGTTTACTTTTTAGTTTTCTTTATCTTTGTTCTCTATTAATAACAAGTTAGAACCCAGCTTACTTTGTGTGGGATAGAAACACGCTCCACTTTAAACTAGAACACATCATATGATTTCATGCTTATCTTTCTTTTGTTGTGTGTTCTTTATCGTTTCGTAGCTACTGCCTTGTTTAGCTCTTAGTTTTCATCTTTATCTTTTTCAAGAGCTTTAGTTTAGTTTAGTTGTTGCTGGAACTCTCTTTAGTGTTCATGTTTATCTTGTTAAGAGAGTTGGTTGTTGCACTGAGTTGTGTCTTGTATTTAAGTAGGTAATTGAGGTTGCTATTCAATTGTAGTAGTAACTTGCAATAGTTTTGAGGTATTGTTGTGAGTAATGATTAAAATTTTGGTGTCAAGAGATCTAGCCTATTAGTGATAGGTGTCGTATTTTGGGCAATCCGTGTTTATTTTCAAAAACAACAAAAACTAGTTGAGAACTCTAGCTACTAGATGGATCACTAATCTTTGGAGGGATCGGATATTAGCGTACACTCACGTACCATGAGTCGAGGATGCGCAAGGATAACCAAACCCCCATACACTCCTCCTCGGGGTACTTGTATCTTTGTGAACCTCCTCATTAGATTGAGAGTTACCGATAATAAGTGCATGAGTTCTTCACACTAATGTAAGTATTGAAAGTTGACACTTCCACCTCCTCATATTTGCTAGCCTCTTCGGTACCGCGCATTGTCCTCTTCTCACTCCGAGAGTTAGCGTCCACCTCACCGGTGCATCCAAACCCTTCGCATGATACGCTCTGTCATGATAAACCTCCTTATATCTTTCCTCAAAACAGACACCATACCTACCTATCAAGGCATTTCCATAGCCTTTCCGAGATATATTGCCATGCAACATCCACCTTCTCATGACTTGATCTTCATGTCATACATGTTCCTTCTACACTGCCAGAGGCATACATTTTCATACATCATGATAGCTACATCTTCTTTATGTTGAGTACCTTGTAAAGTGTGAAGATCTTCTATACTTCTTGTAAAATAGAGTGTTGCCCTTAAGTGAGGAAAAGATCCCAAAGAGGGCAAATTTAAAAGATCCCAAAGAGGACAAATGAGAGTTAAATAGAAAGAGCCATTGAGGCCACCAAAAAAATTAAAAAAATAGAAAAAAGGGAAAAATAAAATAAAAAGAGAGAACCATAGAGATCCACACTCGTACTCCCTCTATATCTTGTACTCCATAGAGATGATCATATATGCATATAGATATGTGGGGACCTTCACACTATAGAATTTTGCTTTAATATTCCAAGGATGAGCTTCCGCAAACGAGCGCTAGGTCTTCTTGAGCGAGCAAGTTGGATGCACGCCCACTAGTTCCATTGGAGAGATTTTCTTAGCTCATATGTGTATCCGTTGCATGGCAATCCCTACTCCTCACATCATATCTATCATTTGGCCTTCTCTCGCCTATGATTGTCCTCATTGATGTGAGCCTTTCACACCCCTTTTTTCTTCCTCCTCCACCATATCTCTCTCTTTGCCATCCTAAGTGTCAACTCTTGTGCTTAGGCTCATCCATTGCATGAGTTCTCAAAATATCGAAAGGGGATGGATCAAATTGACTTGTACCTGGCTAGTGATCTAGGGACGAGTCAAGATAAGATTCCAAAGAATATTAAGTGTGAAACTTTAGTAGATTGAGTTCTCAACAAATACATATTTTTTCTCGTATTCCCATGTCCCACTTCTTGCACGCAAACACCATCTGGAGACATTCAAAAGTCACGGACAGCAAGAGCTCTTGCACCTTTATGTTCTTATGTTGCTTGTTTCAATGCCAATATACACTGACTTGAATTGAATTACATACCTTGATTGCTTTATTTTCAAAGTTCTTATATGGTTGTTAGCATGTCACCACAGAAATTATGCTTTTTATCATTTACCTACTCGAGGACGAGCAGGAATTAAGCTTTGGGATGTTGATACGTCCAAACGTATCTATAATTTTTGCTTGATCCATGCATGTTTTGTGTGATATTGCTATGTTTTATATACACTTTCATAAACTTTTGATCATATTTGGACTAACCTATTAACTCAGTGCACCCTAGTGTCAGTTCCTATTTTCTGCTGTTTTTCTATTTCAGGTTTCCCCCATATTAAAAATGCTCCAAAAATTCGGGAAAATACAATAAAAAATCAGCGTACTGGAAGCTTCCGGAATCACCAAAGTGGGGCCAGAGGGCCACCACCAAGGGCCTAGGCGCCCTGGTGGCGCGACCTAGGGGGTGGTCGCGCCAGGTGGTCGCCTGGGCCCTTGGTGGCCCCACTGGCTGCCCCGCCCCCCCTTCGCCTATATATTCTCCATCACGGGATTCTTCTAAAGAGAGAACCCTTTTTCGCGATCTCGCCTCTGTTCCGCCGCCGCCGCGCTTCCAAGATCGGGAGCGCCAGCAGACCTCTTCCTGGCACCCTGCCGGAGGGAGGATTGACCTCCGGGAGCTTCTCCACCACCATGGACGCTTCCCGGATGATCCGTGAGTAGTCCACCTTGGACCATGGGTACATGATCAGTAGCTATGTGATGTTCTCCTCCCCTGTTTGTTCTTCAAGGATTAGACCTTGTGAGCTTCCCTACATGATAAAGGCACATATGTAATTCTTTCTTATGTTGAGTTTGCTGGGATCTGATGGATTATAAGACTATGTTCAGATTGTGATTGACTAATATATTTGGTTCTTATCTTTTATATTTTTGTTCTTGAGTAATTCTTGCATGTTCTCTGTTGCTGTTTATTGCTTTGGCCAAGTAGTAGGTACTGACTCCAAGAGAGAACATTATCCTCGATTGTGGGTTCATGCCCCCTGATGACTAGCTTGAGTGACAGAAACATGAGTCTAGGGGATGTGTTGTTGCCACAAGGGAGAAAACAACAGTGCTTGTAACCACGGTTGCAAGTATTGTTTACTTTACGCAAAGTTCTTTTAATGCACTTGTCTGTTGCTTTGGGTTTATGATACGTCCAAAACGTATCTATAATTTCTGCTTGCTCCATGCCTCTTTTGTCTGATATTGCTATGATATTGATGAACTTCCATACACTTTTGATCATATTTGGACTAACCTATTAACTCAGTGCACCCCAGTGCCAGTTCATGTTTTCTGTTTTTTTCTATTTCAGGTTTCCCCCATATTAAAAGTGCTCCAAAAATTCGGGAAAATCCAATAAAAAATCAGCGATCAGGAAGCTTCCGGAATCACCGAGGGGGAGCCAGAGGGGACCCACCAGGGCCCCAGGCGCCCTCCCGGCGCGCCCCAGGGTGGGGCTGCGCAAGGGGGGGGTGCCTGGACCCTTGGTGGCTCCCCTGGCTGCCCCCTTCGCCTATTGATTCCCCGTGACGCAAAAACCCCGAAACGGGAACCCTTTTTCACGATCTCTCCTCTGTTCCGCCGCTGCTGCGCTTCCAAGATAGGGAGCACCAGAAGACCTCTTCCCGGCACCCTGCCGTAGGGAGGAACCACCGCCGGGAGCTTCTCCACCACCATGGATTCTTCCCGGATGAACCGTGAGTAGTCCACCTTAGACCATGGGTCTATGATCAGTAGCTATGTGATGTTCTCCTCCCCTCTTTGTTCTTCATGGATTAGATCTCGTGAGCTGCCCTACATGATGGAGGCACATATGTAATATTTCTGCTGTTGATATGCTGAGTTTGCTGGGATCCGATGGATTATGAGATTATGTTCAGATTGTGTTTGAGTAATATATTTGATTCTTCTCTTTTATATTTATGTTCTTGAGTAATTCTTGCATGTTCTCCATTGTTGTTTATTGCTTTGGCCAAGTAGTAGGTAGTGACTCCAAGAGGGAGCGTTATGCTTGATTGTGGGTTCATGCCCCCTGATGACTAGCTTGAGTGACAGAAACATGAGTCTAGGGGATGTGTTTTTGCCACAAGGGGGAAAACAATGGTACTTGTACTTGCGGGTGCAAGGATTGTTTACTTTACGCAAAGTTCTTTAATGCAGTTGCCTGTTGCTTTGAGTTTACACTTTGGGTGGGATTCGCAACTTAATACCAGTGAGATGTTCTGGATAGATATCTCAAGGTGGATGATTAGTAGGTAGATGCAGATGGATTTCGGTCTACTTGTTTTGGCGTACCGCCCAAGCTTTTGAGCCTCTTCCTTTCTTTATAGCATAATTAGCATTGGTTTGCGCACATAATCCTGTCAATTGCCCAGCTGTGATTTGTTTACCTCTCATGGTTCTTTTATCGTATTTTGGGAGAAAGACATCACTAGTGAACATCATAGGACCCTCGTCCATATTTCCAATACTGTTTACACCCTTTATCAATTTACTGCTTTATTTATTTTTTCGTTGCTATCACTATCATTATTATCCTGTGCGTTTTATCCTTTGTGAACAACAAGGCCGGAGGAATTGACAACTCCTATGTACTCGTTGGGAATCAAAGCTATATGTTGTGTGTGCAGGTCCAGGTGAAGTTAGCAACCTCGGTTGTGAACGATGTCATTGTTCACTTCACCACCTGCTTGTATCTGTTGGAGTCCTACTGGTACGATACTCAACATTATCATCTTTGCTAAGGGAAATTGCCGCTATCTACATCTCAACCTTCCACTTTGGGTAAACCAACGAGGGGCGAGAAGTAAAGTCTCGTGACATCAAAGACATTTCTGGCGCCATTGCCGAGGACTCCGATCTTCAAGATAGGGGAGTTTCACACTATCTTTTATCTTTGCTTTTTAGTCTAGTTTGTTTACCTTTCAGTTTTTGCTTTAGTGTCTTTTATCGAAAATCAAAAAAATAGTTATCTTGCCTGCTGCCAATATGGGTTCCTCTGAGAACACCAAGTTGTGTGACTTTACTAGTCACAACAACAGTGACTTTATCTGCACTCCTATTGATACACCTGCTACTTCGGCACCTTCTTATGAGATTAAACCTACTTTGCTGAACCTTGTTATGAAAAGATCAATTATCTGGTGCTAGAGATGATGTTGCTTTGCACTTAAATAATTTTATTGAGCTTTGTGATATGCAAAAGTACAAGGAAGTAGATGGTGGTATTGTTAAGCTTAAGCTTTTTCCTTTCTCCTTGAGAGATGAATCTAAAATCTGGTTTCAATCCTTGCCTAAGAATAGCATAGATTCTTGGGATAAGTGCAAGGATGCTTTTATTAGGAAGTACTACCCCCTGCTAAGATTATCCAGTTGAGGAGCTTTATTATGAATTTTTGGCAATTGGATAATGAACACGTTTCCCAAGTTTGGGAACGCATGAAATCTCTTGTTAAGAATTGCCCTACGCATGGTTTGACTACTTGGATGGTTATCCAAACTTTTTATGCAGGCTTGAACTTTACCTCACGGAACCTGCTAGATTCGGCCGCGGGAGGAACCTTTATGTCAACTACACTTGGTGTTGCCACAAAACTTCTCGATGAGATGATGACCAACTATTCCCAATGGCACACCAAAAGAGCTCCAACAGGTAGGAAGGTAAACTCTGTCGAGGAAATCTCCTCCCTAAATAAAAAAGTTGACTTGATTATGTCTCTACTTACCAAGCAATCTCCTATTGATCCTCAAGATGTTCCTTTAAATTCTTTGATTGCTCAAGATCAAGTAGATGTGAACTTTATCTCTAGAAACAACTTCAAAAACAATGCTTATAGGAGTAACTTTGGTAGAAATCCTAGACCGTTGCCCTCCAACAACTATGGGAACAACAAAACTTATCCTAGCACCAAAAACTCCACTTCTGAATTAGAGAGTATGCTTAAAGACTTTATCACTACCCAAAAAGCCTTCAACAAGAGTGTAGAGAAAAAACTAGGCAAATTAGATAACCTCTCATCGAAGGTAGATAATTTAGCCCATGAAGTAGAATTGCTTAAAATTAGAACTTCTCCCCTCAAGGAGAGGAAGGTCACTCCCATGAATGCTATCCAATTGAAAATTAATGAAAACATTAGGATGATGGATAAACTTAAAGAGAGATGGGCTAGAGAAAAGGAGGAAGAAGATAGAACTAAGAGCCTTCCCACACACCATACTGTTGCTACTATGCAAGTGGTTGAGGATATCCAAACTCTTAGCACCCAATGCACCCCTGGTCCCATATGACCTATTGATGGTGATGCTATGACCTCAACCGTAGAAGAAGAAATTCCTATGACTATAGAAGCTACCAAACAAGTGAGCCTAAAGGACACCACTACTACTCTACTTGATAGTAGTGACCTTGATTTTGATAATTGTTCCCTTTCTGAAGTTATTCGTTTCCTTCACAAGATGTCTAGAGACCCCCACACTAGCACACTTAATCTTGCCTTCACGGAGCATATCACTAATGCTCTCATTAAATCTAGGGAGGAGAAGCTTAGGGTAGAAGCCTCCATACATAGAAAGCTAGAAGATGGTTGGGATCCTATGATTATAATTAAGTTGAATAACGTTTATTGCTATGCTTTATGTGATGTTGGAGCTAGTACCTCTGTTATGCCCAAAAGAATGTATGATATATTTGAATTGAAACCTTTTGATCCTTGTTCTTTTGGTGTTCGTCTTGTCGATTCTTCTGTAAAGAAACCTTTGGGGAAGATCGATGATGTTCTTATCATTGTCAATGACAATTATGTTCCCGTTGATTTTACTATTATGGACATTGAATGTGAACCTTCTTGTCCAATTATTTTGGGACGTCCTTTTGTTCGCACCGTGGGTGCTATTATTGATATGAAAGAAGGGATTATAAATTTCCAATTCCCTCTCAAGAAAGGGATGGAAAACTTCCCTAGAAAGAAGATTAAGTTGCCTTTTGAGTCCGTTACACGGGCAAGTTATTTTCTTGAAAAGACTTGATCTATTTGCATTAAGCCTAGCTAATGGCTTTAAAGAAGCGCTTTCGGGAGGCAGCCCGCAACGAATTTAGGATTTACTTTTTGTTTTTCTTCTGTTTTTAGTGATATTGATGATTGTTAATACTGTAGAAACATCATTGTATCTTTACTTTTCAAGCTTTGTGCCTTTTATAGCCTCATATGACAAGGAAAGTGAAAGTTGTGACATGCTGTCCAGAAAACAGATTCTGTCCTCGTGACTAGAAAAATCCGAGAAAAATCCCAGTTTATCTTTTTGAGCTGAATTTTTTATACAGCGTTCTATATACAATTACGAAACTTTCGTATGTTCTGAGTTTTTTTATTTGAGTTGCACAAGTATCCCTAAAAATTTCTTTTCTACCTGTTGGTCTGTTTTTCACAAATTATGTCTTGTTTTGCCTTTTCTTCGTTTTGCAAACCTTAAGCTTGCTTTTTCTTTGCAAAAAAATTTTGGCAATATTCAGAAACAGTAGCTCTTCAATAATATCTTTATTTCCAGTAGAGAAAAAATTATTTTATTACGGTTACTAACCTCGCTATCCAGATTATGATGAGTTATGTATGAAGGGAGTTTTCAAGTGTGCGAGGGGAGATGATGAAAGAAGATTCAGGAGTGTCAAGCGCTCAAGCTTGGGGATGCCCCCATTCATCTCCAAGAATTATTCAAGGAGACTCAAGCGTCTAAGCTTGGGGATGCCCCCATGCATCCCCTTCTCCATCAACAATTATCAGTTCGTCTCTCGTTTCACTATATTTTTATCGCTTCATGCGTTATGTGTTATTCTTGGAGCGTCTCGCTCTTAGGTTTTATTTTTAGTTTTCTTTAGCTTTTCTTGCTGTTCATAACAAGTTAGAACCCAGATTTCTTTGTGTGGGAGAGAAACACGCTCCACTTCCAAAATTTAGAACACAACATATGACTTTTCATGCTTATCTTTGATGTGTGTGTTTTTTATCTTTTTCGTAGCTGTTGTCATGTTTAGCTCTTAGTTTTCATGCTTATATTTTCAAAGAGCTTTTGTTTAGTTTGTTGCTAGAACTCTCTTGAGTTTTCATGTTTATCTTGTTTAGAGAGTTTTCCTGTTGCACTGAGTTTTGTGTCTTGACTTGAAGTAGGTAATTGAGGTTGCTATTCTTTTGTAGTAGTAACTTGCAATAGTTTTGAGGTATTGTTTTGAGTAATGTTTGGACTTTTTGTGTCAAGAGCTTTATCCTATTAGTGATAGATGTCGTATTTTGGTAAATCCATGTTTATTTTCAAAGCTTACAAAATTAGTTGAGAACTTTAGCTACTAGATGGATCACTACTCTTCTGAGGGGTCAAATATTAGAGTACACTCACGTACCATGTGTCAAGGATGCGCAAGGATAACCAAACCCCCATACACTCCTCCTCGTGGTACTTGTCTCTTTGTGAAACCTCCTTATTAGATTGAGAGTTACCGATAATAAGTGCATGAGTTCTTCGGACTAAGGTGAGTATTCGAAAGTTGACACTTCCACCTTCCCATATTTTGCTAGCCTTTCGTGTGTCGTGCATTGCTTTCTTCTCACTCCGAGAGTTAGCGTCCACCTTCGCCGGTACATCCAAACTCTTGGCATGATACGCTCTGTCATTGTAAACCTCCTTATATCCTTCCTCAAAACAGCCACCATACCTACCTATCAAGGCATTTCCACAGCCTTTCCGAGATATATTGCCATGCAACATCCATCTTCTCATGACTTGATCTTCATGTCATACATGCTACTTGCTTGATCGATGAGTCGCATGCTAGTTGGGCCTTGCCCTAATCATTGCTACATGACGCGCTAGTATCATTGCATATCCTGCTACCTTGGCAGAGGCATACATTTGCATACATCATGATAGTTACATCTTCTTTATGATTTGAGTACCTTGTAAAGTGTGAAAGATATTCTATACTTTTTGTAATATATAGAGTGTTGCCCCTAAAGTGAGGAAAAGATCCCAAAGTGGACAAATTAAAAGATCCCAAAGAGGACAAATGAGAGAAATAGAAAGAGCCATTGAGGCCACCAAAAAATACAAAAAAAGGAGAAAAAAGAGAAACAGGAATAAAAAGAGAGAAGGGGGCACACTACTATTCATTTTGAGAGATCCACACTCGTACTCCATCTTATATCTTGTACTCCATAGAGATTATCATTTATGCATATAGTTATGTGGGGACCTTCACACTATAGAACTTGGCTTGTATATTCCAATGATGAGCCTCCCCAAATGAGCTCTAGGTCTTCTTGAGCAAGCAAGTTGGATGCACCCCCACTAGTTCCATTGGAGAGCTTACCTTAGCTCATATGTGCATCCACTGCATGGCAATCCCTACTCCTCACATCATATCTATCATTTGGCTTTCTCTCGCCTATGATTTTCCTCATTGATGTGAGCCTTTCACACCTTTTTGTCTTCCTCCTCCACCATATTCTCTCTTTGCCATCCTAAGTGTCAAATTTCTTGCTTACTCTCATCCATTGCATGAGTGCTCAAAATGTTGAAAAGGAGTGGATCATTTTGACTTGTACCTGGCTAGTGGTCTGGAAATGACTCAAGATAAGATTCCAAAGAAGACCAAGTGTGAAACTTTAGTAGATTGAGTTCTCAACACAAAAATACTTTTTCTCGTGTATCCATATCCCCTTTCTTGCACGCAAACACCATTTGGAGACATTCGAGTCACGGACAGCGAGAGCTCTTGCACCTTTATGTTCTTATGTTGCTTATTTCAATGCTAGATATAGACTCTTGCCTGTTATGACTTGAATTGAATTACATGCCTTGATTGATTTACTTAAATGTTCTTATATGATTGTTAGCATGTCACCACAAAAATTATGATGTTATCAAGCTTGGGGATGTTGATACGTCCAAAACGTATCTATAATTTCTTCTTGCTCCATGCCTCTTTTGTGTGATATTGCTATGATATTGATGAACTTCCATACACTTTTGATCACATTTGGACTAACCCATTAACTCAGTGCACCCCAGTGCCAGTTCCTATTTTCTGCTGTTTTTCTATTTCAGGTTTCCCCCATATTAAAAGTGCTCCAAAAATTCGGGAAAATCCAATAAAAAATCAGCTATCAAGAAGCTTCCGGAATCACCGAGGGGGGCAAGAGGGGACCCACCAGGGCCCCAGGCGCCCTCCCGGCGCGCCCCAGGGTGGGGCTGCGCAAGGGGGGGTGCCTGGACCCTTGGTGGCTCCCCTGGCTGCCCCCTTCGCCTATTGATTCCCCGTGATGCAAAAACCCCGAAATGGGAACCCTTTTTCACGATCTCTCCTCTGTTCCGCCGCTGCTGCGCTTCCAAGATAGGGAGCACCAGAAGACCTCTTCCCGGCACCCTGCCGTAGGGAGGAACCACCGCCGGGAGCTTCTCCACCACCATGGATTCTTCACGGATGAACCGTGAGTAGTCCACCTTGGACCATGGGTCTATGATCAGTAGCTATGTGATGTTCTCCTCCCCTCTTTGTTCTTCATGGATTAGATCTCGTGAGCTGCCCTACATGATGGAGGCACATATGTAATATTTCTGCTGTTGATATGCTGAGTTTGCTGGGATCCGATGGATTATGAGATTATGTTCAGATTGTGTTTGAGTAATATATTTGATTCTTCTCTTTTATATTTATGTTCTTGAGTAATTTTTTCATGTTCTCCGTTGCTTTTTATTGCTTTGGCCAAGTAGTAGGTAGTGACTCCAAGAGGGAGCGTTATGCTTGATTGTGGGTTCGTGCCCCCCGATGACTAGCTTGAGTGACATAAACATGAGTCTATGGGATGTGTTGTTGCCACAAGGGGGGAAAACAATGGTGCTTGTACTTGCGGGTGCAAGGATTGTTTACTTTACGCAAAGTTCTTTAATGCAGTTGTCTGTTGCTTTGAGTTTACACTTTGGGTGGGATTCGCAACTTAATACCAGCGAGATGTTCTGGATAGATATCTCAAGGTGGATGATTAGTAGGTAGATGCAGATGGATTTCGGTCTACTTGTTTTGGCGTACCGCCCAAGCTTTTGAGCCTCTTCCTTTCTTTAGCATAATTAGCATTGGTTTGCGCACATAATCATGTCAATTGCCCAGCTGTGATTTGTTTACCTCGCATGGTTCTTTTATCGTCTTTTGGGAGAGAGACATCACTAGTGAACATCATAGGACCCCGGTCCATATTTCCAATACTGTTTACACCCTTTGTCAATTTATCCTTTGTAAACAACAAGGCCGGAGGAATTGACAACTCCTTTGTACTCGTTGGGAAGCAAAGTTATCTGTTGTGTGTGCAGGTCTAGGTGAAGTTAGCAACCTCGGTTGTGAACGGCGCCATTGTTCACTTCACCACCTACTTGTATCTGTTGGAGTCCTACTGGTTCGATACTCAACCTTAGAATCTTCGCTAAGGGAAATTTCTGCTATCTACATCTCTACCTTCCACTTTGGGTAAACCAATGAGGGGCGAGAAGTAAAGTCTTGTGACATGAGTTTACACTTTGGGTGGGGCTCGCAACTTAATAACAGCGAGATGTACTGGATAGATATCTCAAGGTGGATGATTAGTAGTAGATGCAGTCGGATTTCGGTCTTCTTATTTTGGCGTACCGCCCATGCTTTTGAGCCTCTTCCTTTCTTTGTAGCATAGTTAGCATTGGTTTGTGCCCGTAATCCTATCGATTGCCCAACAGTGATTTGTTTACCTCGCATAGCAGTTTTATCGTGTTTTTGGAGAGAGACATCACTAGTGAACATGATGGGACCCCGGTCCATATTCTCATCACTGTTTACACGCTCAATTTACTTATTGCTTTTACTTTCCAGTTGCAATCACTATTATCCTTTATCCCTTGCGTTTTATCCTTTGTAAACAATAAGGACGGAGAGATTGACAACCTCTCTGAACTTCGTTGGGAGCAAAGTTATTTGTATATGTGTGCAGGTCCCCGTCTTCTGTAAGCGCCAGAGTGGAAGACACCTACTTGTAGCATTCAGAGACCTAAGGGAGACAAACCCGATCCTCTACATTAGGGGAATTTGTTTCTATCCTACATCTCACCTTCCACTTGGGGTAACCAATGAAGGGCGAGAAGCCATTATCATCTCTCGCACATCACATGCCCACTACCGTTGCTTATAGAATCAATATGGTAGTGGGTGCGGTACTAGCCCACGCTACTACTGTGGCGCAGTACTACCATACGAGGAGCGGTACTACCACCCCACGGTACTACCGGAGCCTAGTGTCATGCTCACTACCATTGCTTACAGAAGCATTACGGTAGTGGGCGTGGTACTAGCCTACGGTACTATCGTGGCGTGGTACTACCGCACCCCGAGCAGTACTACCGCCCTGTTGGAACCAGGGAGCCCATGCCACCATGGCAAACTTCTCCAAGACGCAATGGAAAATATGTGGGTGCAGAGAGTGTGTATGTGTGATTATTCCACCCAACATTCCACAACGGATCCCCTCTTAATAGTACGGTTTTCCTACGACTCAATTCACCAAAAAGAAATCGAAAGGAAAACTCTGTCTTCATGCTCCATACACTGAGGGTAAAATAACTGTCTTGTGCCATGAAGTAATTATCTGAAAATGCTCATCGCACACGGTTAGTACGCAAATGTATTGTCATCAATCATTAAAACCAACCAAGGGGAAATATGCCCTATCAATCTCCCCCTTTTTGTGTATTGATGACAAGACAAGATTTGCACAATATATTAACAGGGAATGTAACACATGCCAACTTTCTAAAAAATATAGATAGGCTCCCCCTAGATGTGTGCACCAATTCAAATGTTCCTTTGGAATGCATGACACACACATTAGGATGAACACTCCCCCTATATTTTATATACTAGGCCAAGCTTGTTATCAACAAAAAATATGTGAGCACACAGATATTAGGAATTACGAAAGTAGAAACACATAACATAGGATAGCGTATGTCTCACACCATACAGATAATAAGTTGTAAGGCCCGATATGCGGTACTGTTCCAGATCTAGATGTTTCCATCCAGATCCGGGGACGAAGCACATATCGGTCCCACCACGACATATGACGAAGTCATATGCCCCGGATTTCCAACATGATATCACAACATTACAGATACAAGGATACAACATCTCATACAATCTGCATACAACTGCCTCAAATACAATACAACAGCGGAAGGTACATGTCTGAGTACAGACTACAAGCAAATGCCTACTGGCAAAGAGAAAAGCATCGATCCTATAACCACACGGGTCCAGGCCCTCCGCCGGGATCCGCCTAACTAGTCGTCGTCGAGTCTCCACGTGAAACGTCGATCACCATACCTGTTGTCGATCAAGAACCCTGAAAAGAGTTTCCGGGTAGTATCATGAGTACAGAAGTACTCAGCATCCAACTGTAGTGGTCATCTGACCCAGCAAGGACTTCATCACTCATCATTCTAGGACAACTAGTAGTTTACGGTAAGAATGGGGTAAGTGGTGAGGTTGCTGCCGCACTAGCATGTATGAAGTGGCTAACGATCTAGAGAATAAGATAAGAAGCCAAGCATTCGATGAGGAATCGCCTCCAACAAGTCTTGCTATCCACCTACTACGCAAACATAACACCTATCCTATCCTTGTCCTCCTCTTCGCATCCCAACGAAGAAGAAGCAGTCAAGGCACACACACGTGGATCAAGTTATATTAAGATTATCTCAGTTGTTGTTGTCTATGAACAAGGAGTAGGTCTCAAGTCGTCCATAACCGTGGACACGGCTTCTCGAAAAGATTTAACCCTGCAGGGGTGTACCAACTGCCCATTACAAGGCTCCGCACGCACGCTCATCACTCTCAGTTGCAACCCATCACAGGCAACCATTTTATGATTTAGTTCCAAGAGATCCGAAACGACAGGTCCCTCTAACTAACAACGAACAAATCCGGGTGGCCCCCGGTGAGTCGACATCCATCTCAGGAGCCGGCCGCTCTCTCGATCTGGTCTCTACCGTCTGTCGCAGGTTTGGATAGCCGGTTAATCACACATTGGGAAACCGGGTCCTCAGCCGGACAAAGTGGGCCAGCAAGGGAACTATGTCCTCACTGGTCCGGGTTATTTTAAAGGATGTCTGCCAGGAGCTACCCGACAGGCATATATGCATGGTTTTCAAATAGTAAATCAGCTTGGGCCACCACTAGAAATGTTTGAAGCTAGATAGGTAAGAAAAGGGGACCCCATAAAATCCCACACGCGGTTAGGCACGCTCAGTCTTAAAACCAATACCCGGAACTCGGATCCTAGGTGACTCGAATGGAACAAAGCGTCGGGGCGGGATAGCCTAGACCTTCCATCCTTCGTCGAATATAGTCAACATTATAATAATCATATCATCAACAATAATATAATAAGGTGATATCCCAACCCAAAGAGTAACAGGGTAACATCGTAGCATCCTAAGCATGCATACTAAGCAGGGGCTGAGCAACGAGCAATAGTAACATAGCAGTACAAGGTTTGCTGGGAAGGGACATGGCTATATCGGTTTGAAAGAGGTTGTAAACATGTGGTAGGATCAAACATCGAGCCTAACCTAGACTAGCATGCAAACCGCTGGTTGAAATAGAATGGATCATAAGTAATGTATAGTCCTTGCCTGTTGATAAGTCGGGTTCCGAAGGTGTAGTTGATCGCACGCTCGCGTCGTCTCCGAGAGGTACCCGCGGAAGCACACAAGAGGGTAAACACTGGAAAGCAATCAACGATGCATCACTATTACTACGGACCAATACAAGATCAAAGAGACAACACAAGGCACGGCAACGTGATACGGATCTATCGTCGAGAACGGTTACTAACGGTTTAAGTGGAGTACTCGTCACACACGACGAATATCGCACGTTTACGGTGGTTCAAGTTGCTTACCTACAGGTGACCAAACAACGGTTATTAACATGGCAACTCAAGCAAGCATGGCATAGCACACAAACATGTCAAGAGGTGAATCACAAAGTAAACTATCTATGCTAGTCAATTTAAGTGAGGCACAACCTAAACATGGCATCACACTAAGTGTCGCACGATGATTAAAACATTTGGTACTGTTCTGTCCTAAACCATATTTTAGGTTGGTTAACAGCAGCAAACAATAGCATAAACACAAAGAACACGAAAAACTAATCAAGTTACATATAAAGAACACTCCAAACGGAGTTACGGTTAAAAAGATATAAGCAAAACAAGTTACGCACACATGTTGTATAAACAGGGGTAAATATATATGCAAAAGTGCAGCAACATGACATATCAATACATGGGATGAAAATAGACATTATGCTTAACAATATGCAATTGGAATCACTCAATTCCGATAAACGGTGGCGACACACTCGTCGACCGAAGTTGCAACAAAATAACAGTTTCAGCAACAGCAGCACAATAACATCAGGATAGCTACTTTGGAGCAAGATATAAGCATGATGCAGCAAGCAAATATGGCATGTGAATGCATGAAACTGAAGTAGAAACATTTCTTAACGCAACTCAAAAGGAATCAATGCAATAGGCCTCATGGATTTGTTACAATCATCATGCAAAGTTGCAACAAAATGATAACAGCAGCATCTAACAGGAAAAATAGCAGTTTAACGGCCTGATGCCCTGTTCAGCACACAATTACACAATCAAGATGAGCTCAAATGCAAATTCTCACAAAAGATGAATTAAAGTACACGCAATTCTAAACAATTCGTCTTTTGGGCGCGAAGTCATCCGGGCTACGGATCGCTTGCTATCGTCAACGCGGAATCGAATCAGCAGCTAAATTTCCAACACTTAGCAAAATAATTAAAAAGGAAAAAGTGCCCAGGGAAAAAAAACAGAGGGGACGACCTCACTTGGGCCGGCCCATCAGGCGGCCTGGTCGGCTGGAGGGTGTTGCTGGGCCGCGGGCCTGGCCGGCGGCGCTGGGCCACGTGGGAGGCCGGCCCACCTGGCTGGTGGTGCCACGGTTGCAGGAGCCTCCTGCTCCCGCCGGCAGGAGGGCAACGGCGGCTGTCCCGGCTAATCTCCGGGGAGGAGCAGCAGGCGAGGCGGCGAGGGGGCTGGAGAGGCGCGGCGGCGGGGGATCCAGGGCGGTAGCGAGCTGGGGGCGTGGAGGAGCTCCGGGCCGGCGGCGAGCTCGAGCTTGGCCCCTCCGGCCATGGCTGCGGGTCCTGTTGAGAGAGAGAGAGAGGAGAGGAGAGATGATATGGGGAGGAGGGAAAGAGGAGGAAGAGAGAGAGGGGAAGGAGAGGAGGGTGGCCGGCGGCCTGCTGGCTGCTCGCCGGAAGCAGGCGGCGCGGCGGCCTCGGCTGGGGCGCGGCGGCGAGCCCACGGGCACGGTTGCGGTTGGAGGTAGGTGGAGCTCCAAGGGTGACGTGGCGGCTTCCGGGGCCGTCGGATCTGACGATCTGACGGTTCAAAACTGATTGGGCTGATTCCAGATCTGGGAGCTAGGGTTTGCTGCGAAAATTGGGGTATTTGGGGCCAGATCTGGGGCTGGTGGCTGCCTAGGGAAACCCTAGGTGGGTGGGAGTGGGGTGGTCTTTATATAGCCCCGGTGGCTGGCAGTTTGCAAAAACATCATCGGTTTTTCTCTCGCGCGCGCGGTGCTCACGTTTCTGACCGCCGAGGGTCCGCAGTACCTCCGATTCGGGTAAAACTTCAAACTGCGCGATCAGTGCGTCGAGCCGGAGGCGTTCACCTCGCGCTGGAACCGTTCCGAAAACACTTTCCGGCGCGCTATAAAAATATCCCGTTTAATTATTAAACGGGTTTTTCGTTCCGTTGGCTGCGGCTGGTCTCGTGCGGTTTTCGCGACGGTGATCGGGTGAAACCCGGTGTCGCGAAGGTCGAGTGTCAGGGTGGCAAGGGTCGGTCTCCGTCCGATACGAGATAAGAGGGGGGAAAATAATCGACGATCGATAAATCGGGGATGCAAACACCGCAAACAAATCAGACAATCAATCAATTCACACCGAAAACAAAAATTTTAATTTTTGTGAAAACTGGGCTGTTACATAAGTCTCACAAGATGAACTAAAAACAAATGCAAATAAATAGTTCACAAGCGAGGCAAATAAGACAGAGAAAACACGCTTGTCACTCGCCAACCCTGGAAGCTGCAAATCCCGTAGTCCTAAACTCTCACCCTTTTCGCATTGAGACGCCAAAAAGGCAGAGATCGACCAATGCCCCGAGGTGATGGATTACTCATCATCATCCTCTTCCTCCTCGGAGGCCTCGGACTCCTCGGCTGCAGGCTGAGGTGCGGTGGAAGAAGAGACAGGCACATCATCTGCAAGATCCCAATTGCTGAACCTGGAGATCCACTCGTCCTTTCGAGTGATGTTCTCCTCTGACCCTGCCTCCAGTGACATACCCTGGTGCCTGTAGAATCCATCTGGCGCTTGCGATTCTCCTTCTCTCTCTTGTGAGCCTGATACATCTGGTGTTGCATATCCTTCTGGAAGCAAAATAGATGCTTCACCTTCCTGGTGAGCTTGGAAGCCCACCCAGGCAGCTCAGTGTATCTAGTAGAGGAACGAGCACCACCACAAAAACTGGCACTAGAGCGAGTACGGGGAACTCTTCCAACACCTGCAGCAGTCTCATCAACTATATCCTCGTCAGAACCAGCTAGAGAAGCAGGAGCATGACCATGACCCCCAGCCCACTTGTTCTTGATGCACAGCTGGACCACCTCGTGTGTGGTGAGAGGCCCAACGGGAAGGGCTTCATCCTCAGAAGTAGTTGCCCACGTGATCTCGAAGAGAACCTGAAGAAAAAGTCCATAAATCGGGACCTTCCGTTCCATCACGGCAAGGTATAGCTCCTCCCACATAATATCACAAATGTCCAGAGTCCTCGTAGTGCCCATGTACTCCATGCGGAGAAGCAACATGTTCACCAGATAGCTGTGAACCAAGTACAGATTTCCAATACGGGGAAACAGATAAGTCATGAAGATCATGTGCATGATGTCCAGGAATAGGATGAGAACCACCCTAGTCTTCTCGTTGCCCTTTGCATCAGTGAAGGGGATAGTGGTCTGATATGGGGCTAGTTCATTCTTGTTCCTGGTTGGGCCCTTAGTGTGGGGACGAAGACCAACCGGTCCTCCAAAGTTCTGACCGGAATGTCCAGAGCCTTCATTAAGGCCTCCCAAGTGCAACTCATCCGCTCGTCATGACACATCCAAATCATGGTCCGGTCATCTCGAGAGGAGAAGTAAACAGTAGCATAAAACTGGGCCACAAGCTCGGCATCGAAGTCCTTACTGAAGGAGATGATGTTGGAGATCCCAAAATGATCACAAAGGGCCAGAGCCTCGCCGAAGTAGTCATCGTTGTCCCTCATATTCTGCAGGCTGACGGACTTCACATGGGGAACAATGAGGTTCTTTCTTTCCTTCACCACCATAATGAACACATCACGCTGAGACTTGTTCCAGAACTTGGAGCCCACAAGAGATGAATCTTGAGGCTTACTGTACGAGTTGACCTTGCGATACTCCTTGTACTCTGCCACACTGATCTCTGACACAGACCTGATCACCTCCTTCTTCTTGGATGTAGTCTTCTTCACTGAGGAACTTCACTAACCGGTGGCCTTGCTCTTCATTTTACGGCAAGTCCCATCACCTGACCAACCACAAGAACGATACAAACACACAAGACAGAAGAGATGCATAAGCCTGGATACAGGTGAACAAAGATGCAGTATTGGCAGGTTGTCAGTTTCAGGCAACACGGTAGTACCGTGCACAAAGCGGTAGTACCACTCGGCGGTAGTACCGCGGGTACCCAGCGGTAGTACCGCACGGGCAACTGTCAGCACGGATCTCAGATCCGGTACTACCGTAGTGCCAAAAATTCACAACCATCCAACAATACTACCTCATTCCTATCTAGCAGTCACACTAAGTCCTCAAAGTTCCTAGATTTAGCTAAAACCCTAGTGGATCCAAGAATATTGCTCTAACCACAAGATTCAAGAAAATGAACCAAAGAGAGACAGGAACGGGTCAATACCGAGATCCATGGCACACGGGGAGGGTGCGTATCGATCCCACCGAAGGAGGACGAAGAGGACGGCACGGAATCGGCCCACCGGGAGTGGTGGCCGGGACTGGCGGCGCTGCTGCAAGAAGGAAACAAGAAAGAACTTAATGGGTATGGGGAGGAACTCCCCGTAGCCCTTCAGTTTTCACTCTCCCCTAAAGCAGCGGTAGTACCTGTAACATCCCAAAATTCTCCGAATTTTGGAATGTTAACAAAATTAAATAGATAATGATTGTTTGCTTGATGCGTTTGATTTTCTCTGGGATTTAAAACTTTTTGGAGTTTATTGAATATTAAAAAAAAGAGGGAATAAAAGGACTTTGCCTAATATTCTTAATTGGTGTTTTTGGAATTTATTATTTAAAACAAAACCAACAAAAAAAATGAGAGAAGGTAATATGACTCCTTCAACATATTAAAAGGTTGGTAAATGTTTTAAATCATTATTGGAATTCTTCTGAATATTCAAAACATTTTTCAACTCAAGGAAATTCATTTGAGAGGATTTAAAATGACTTATCCCCTTTTTAATAAAGTTGGAAAATATTTAGAATATTGCTTTAAAGTTTTTAAAATTTATTATGAGTATTATAAATAACTCTAAAATTATTTTAGGGATTTTATAATACTAAGAGAGTTTTTATTTCATTGAAATGATTTATTAAATATTGTAAAAGAGTTGAAAAAGAATTCCAAGGGGATATTTTTATTTTACCAAATTATTTATTGGTGTAACGATTTTAAAATTTATATTTTATTATTTAGAAATGGTTTGTCAATGCTTTTGACCAAATAAAAATATTTTTAATATTTTATTTGATTTATGAAAATTATTTTATATTTAAATAAATTATTTAGAAAAAAAATTATTTTTATTTTACTTTTTGGAAAATGTATTCATTAAATAAATTTCTTTCTTTTATTTGATGAATTTAGGATTTTATTTCATATTTTTCTGACGTGTAATTATTTTTCTAGAATTGTTTGAAGTTTCGAATTCTAAATAAAAACAACTCGTAGCCACCCGACCCAGTAGGCTTTCTCCGCCGCGGGCGTAATAGAGCCCAAATGGGTTTGTTCTGTTTTTTTTTCTTTTCTTTTTGTCTGCCTATATATACAAATTCTGGAATTTCTTTTTTTCTGAAATCCTAGCGGGACCCGTCGCCTGGCCCCGCTTCGCCGGAATTCGCCGCCTCGCCCTGCCCGGTACGCCGCCGCCGGCCACCAGTCGTCACCGCTCCCGCGCCCTCCGCGCCCGACCCGTCGCCGCCACGGCAGCACGCCGCCGGACGCCGCCGCCGTGCCGCCGGCCACCGCAGGCCGAGTGCCGCGCGACCCGGCCGCCGGCCCACGACGCACCGCCGCGCGCCTCCACGGCCGGCCATCGCACCCCCCCCCCCCCCGACGCCCCCACCGCCTCCCACCTCGCCGGCCATCTCCTCTCGTCGGAACCGAGCCGCCCTCGCCGGAGCAGACGACCTCGCCGGAGCAACTCCAGCCAGATCTGGTCCCAGGGACCCGATCGCTTTTTTCGAAAAAACTTTATTTGCGGATAGGTCCCTATTGGCAGAAAACACCCCGGCGCCGTACTCGCAATATCTCCTTCACCGTGCGTCGGATCGAGGTGAAACTTTTTCCGACGCATTCATGTTGTTCTGTACTTTAGCATAGAATCAACTTTTAAAACTTTTGCACACTTTTGAATTTGAATTTATTTCAAATTCAAATTCAAATTCCGGAGGTTGTATCTCTTCAACCGTTGATCCAAATTGAGTGGTTCTTTTTGCGTTGGATCACTCGTTCCATGTACTTTATGTCTATATCATGTGTACACAAAAATTCAAATGTTTCTTGATCTGTTTAGATTCAACTTAAATTCAATTTTGCACTTGCTATGACCTGCGTTGTAGTATTTCGTTTCACGTGATTCTTTTTGTATATCGGATCATTTGAGACATGTTATCGGTGAGGTTCACACACTTTTCATGTGGGCATGATATTCACCTTGAATTCATAATGTCCATGATCATAATTCCTTACCGATGAATCTCTATCTGTTGACTCTCTCGAGATCACTTCCACCGATCACCTTCGAGCACATCGACACTTGTACCGTGTCAAGTCTTTTGTTTTGTTGCTAGAACATTTGTGTCAGTTTGTTGATCTTTTGTTTGTCTTGTTGTGATGTGATTGCTTATTCGAGTTCCTTCGTTTGCAATAGATTTGCTCGGAGTGTGACGAGTAGAGTCAACTGGATCGTGAGAGCGAAGAACTTCATCGAATGTATAAGGCAAGTTACACTTTGACCATACCTCAACCTATATTTTCTATTATGCATGTAGCAAATTATCACTCTATGCATGTGTAGGACTATATATTAGTTATGATTTAAACCTAGTAGGATAGCCATTTGTTCTAACCTGTTATTTCATTGTCGCCATAGGATCGTGGTTGTTATATACTGCTATTGCTTTCTAGACGGGGATTGGTGGAGTTATCATTGAGCTATGTGAGGATTAATGACTTGACTAGCAAACTTAAATGGAAATCACCTCTGGGCGGGCAGGGAATGCATCCTGGGGCTCATGCCTTGACTAAGGAGGTACCAGGGCTAAATGCTTCCCGAATGGTTGTTTTGGTGGTGAACCGGGTCCGTCATGGTGACTACCCTCTGAACGCAGTGGGCGCCGTCCAGGCTCAAAAAGATCGGACAGACAGTGTAACTAGTAGCTTCCATGTACAACCACTGGCTATATGGGCTTTGGCTTAGCTGAGTAAGTTGTGGGGAACCTGGCCCTGGTAGCTAGCTGATGTAGATATGATAGGTGTACCGGCTACCAAAGGGTGGAGGCAACCTCTTGTGAAAGACTATGTCTTAATCTTCGGGTTGAGTCAAGTGGGGAAAGTGTACAAACCTCTGCAGAGTGTAAAAACTGATCATGATTAGCCGTGTCCATGGTTACGGACAACTTTGAGAAACTGGGCATTATTGTTGTTGGATGGTCTTGACAGATAATTCACTTTAATAAGAAATTGAGTGGGAACTTTTAATAAAGGGATGGTTGGAATTGGTGTAGCCCAATTCAACCATACTTAGGACTAGCAAGATAAATTAAATTTTGATTAGTTGTAGTATGTGAGGGAAAAACTGGCTTTCTGCAAAACTAAAACATAAGCCTTTCCTTTGACTTACTTTGCATGTAGATGTAGGTCTGTTATTGATAGAGGCGAAGGTGTCCCGATGTTTCGATGAGATGGTGTAGATCGATTATGGTGGAGACGACTTTCACGATCCGACTACGAACGTGCGAAGATGTTGCGCCTTAGCGATCGCTAAACCAACTCCGAGAGGTTATTGATCCCGCGGATGCACGATCAACCTGACCACAAAGGTCTAATTCCTGCAAGGAATGGAAGAACAGGCAAGAACTAAGAATTGCAATCTGGATATTTCGAATATAAGATGAATGATTACGAAAGTTGGGGTTCCAATGAGGTCTTGGCCTGGTCGGATGACACAAACGAAGAACTCGAAGTTGCGGCTATGGCTAACTTAAATCTAATTAAAACCCAAGTCTAAACGACGCCCTAAGGGCTGTATATATGGGGGAACAGAGGGGATTTTCGTGACCCCTTGGAGGTGGGGTCCGAAAACAACCCTAACTCGGTTTCCCCACACATACGGACTCTAAAAACAGCCTATAATGTGGTATTTCGAAATTACATGGGCCCAGCCCAATATTAAGGTGACGCAGCACCTATAATTGCTCTTGGACGAAAATAATCAAGTGGCATCTCGTGTATTTCGTCCAAGCCTTCATGCATGCCTTATGGTGGCTTCAAAGTGCGAAAATCCCCACTGGAAGCTCCATTGTTCTTCCCCGCGCGCGCACCTTCTTCTCCATGCTTGATCCCGCTCCAATGACCGTCCTTCTTGTCCATGCTAGGTCCTTCATTCATAAGCAAAACAAAAGTATCTAATTTAGGCAGCATCATTTGTTCATGAACATTAGAAGGATTCGCAAGAAACGAAAGTACCTGATAATTTAGTTGACGTGCACGTGCTCTAGTAACTGGTCCAGTATGTGTAGTTGGTGAAGATGTGGGTGTAACATTAGTAGAGATGTCCTCATCATCCTCCCCTTCTTGAATTGAAGTCGTCCTCGACGGAAGCTCATTATCTTCTCCCAAATAAGGTTTCAAATCTGCAATGTTAAATGTGGGACTAACCCCAAAATCTGCAGGTAGCTCAAGTTTATATGCATTATCATTAATTTTCTGTAAAACCTTAAAGGGACCATCAGCTCGTGGCATTAACTTAGACTTGCGCAAATCAGGAAACCTATCTTTACGTAGATGTAACCAAACAAGATCTCCTGGTTCAAACACAACATGCTTTCTACCCTTATCACCAGCAATCTTGTATCTAGCATTCATTTTCTCAATGTTTTCTTTAGTTAACTCATGCATTTTTAATATCAATTCAGCACGTTGCTTAGCATCAAAATTAACCTTTTCCGAAGATGGAAGAGGAAGCAAATCAATAGGTGCACGAGGTAGAAAACCATAAACAATCTCAAAAGGGCACATTTTAGTGGTAGAATGAAATGAACGATTATAAGCAAATTCAATATGAGGTAAACATTCTTCCCACATTTTTAAGTTACTCTTTAAAACAGCCCTAAGCATAGTAGACAAAGTCCTATTGACTACTTCAGTTAGTCCATCAGTTTGGGGATGACATGTAGTACTAAAAAGTAGTTTAGTCCCCAACTTAGCCCATAAGCATCTCCAAAAATGGCTAAGAAACTTAGTATCACGATCCGAGACAATAGTATTGGGCACACCATGTAAGCGAATAATCTCTCGAAAGAATAAATCAGCAACATTAGCAGCATCATCGCTTTTATGACATGGTATAAAATGTGCCATCTTAGAAAATCTATCCACGACAACAAATATGCTATCCCTCCCGTTCTTTGTTCGAGGCAAGCCTAAAACAAAGTCCATGGATATGTCCTCCCACGGAACACTAGGTACAGGTAAAGGCATGTATAAACCATGAGGATTGAGTCGTGACTTAGCTTTTTGACATGTAGTGCAGCGAGCAACAAAACGCTCAACATCACGTCTCATCTTTGGCCAAAAGAAATGTGTAGCAAGTACGTCCTCCGTCTTCTTCACGCCAAAGTGTCCCATTAATCCTCCTCCATGCGCCTCATGTAGCAACAAAAGACGAATAGAGCTAGCTGGAATGCATAGCTTGTTAGAACGGAACACAAACCCATCATTAAGCACAAACTTGTTCCATGTTCTACCCTCTCTACAATTCTGCAAAACATCTTTAAATTCCGCATCATGTACATATTGATCTTTGATTGTCTCCAAACCGAATATCTTGAAGTCAAGTTGTGAAAGCATAGTATAACGACGAGACAAAGCATCAGCAATAATATTATCTTTCCCCTTCTTGTGTTTAATGACATAAGGGAAAGTCTCAATAAATTCAACCCACTTAGCATGTCTACGATTAAGTTTTGCTTGACTTCTTATGTGTTTCAAAGATTCATGATCAGAATGTATAACAAATTCTTTGGGCCATAAATAATGTTGCCAAGTTTCCAATGTCCGAACAAGAGCATATAATTCCTTATCATAAGTAGAATAGTTCAGACTAGGCCCACTCAATTTTTCAGAAAAGTAAGCAACAGGTTTAGCATCTTGCAATAACACACCTCCCAAACCAATACCACTAGCATCGCATTCAAGCTCAAAAGTCTTACTAAAATCAGGAAGTTGGAGCAAAGGAGCATGTGTTAACTTATCTTTCAAGACCGTGAAGGCTTCTTCCTGTGCGGTACCCCAAGTAAAAGGCACATCCTTGCGTGTAAGCTCATTGACAGGTGCAGCAATGGTGCTGAAATCTCTCACAAAACGCCTATAGAATCCAGCGAGGCCAAGAAAACTCCTCACTTGTGTGACCGTTTTGGGCTGCGGCCAACTCTCAATCGCCTCGATCTTGGCTTTATCAACTTCAATTCCCTGCGGAGTAACAACATAGCCAAGAAACGATACTCGGTCGGTGCAAAAGGTGCACTTCCCAAGGTTACCAAACAAACGTGCATTACGTAGAGCAATAAAAACAGCACGTAAATGATCCAAATGTTCCTCCAAAGATTTGCTATAAATCAGTATATCATCAAAATAGACTACCACAAATCGTCCAATGAAAGCACGTAAAACCTCGTTCATTAATCTCATGAAAGTGCTAGGTGCATTAGTTAACCCAAAAGGCATGACTAACCACTCATATAATCCAAACTTAGTTTTAAATGCCGTTTTCCATTCATCTCCTAATTTCATGCGAATTTGATGGTATCCACTACGCAAATCAACTTTGGAAAACATGGTAGAGCCACTTAATTCATCAAGCATATCATCTAGCCTAGGAATAGGATGACGATAACGAATAGTAATATTATTAATGGCTCGACAATCAACACACATATGCCATGTTCCATCCTTTTTAGGCACTAATATAATAGGAACAGCACAAGGACTAAGGGATTCACGTATGTAACCTTTGTCGAGTAGCTCTCGTACTTGACGCTGAATCTCCTTCGTCTCCTCCGGATTGGTACAGTATGGCGCACGGTTGGGCAGTGAAGCACCGGGAATTAAGTCAATCTGATGCTCAATCCCTCGAATAGGTGGTAATCCCGGTGGTACGTCTTGTGGAAAGACGTCAATAAACTCCTGCAAAAGGTCAGTGACAACAGGAGGCAAAGAAGGAGGCAATTCCTCAAAT
Organism: Bromus sterilis; assembly: GCA_950022295.1. NCBI lineage: Eukaryota > Viridiplantae > Streptophyta > Magnoliopsida > Poales > Poaceae > Bromus > Bromus sterilis. The sequence goes on from OX465600.1 coordinate 219,020,710, forward strand.
GAAAACAAGGCTTCTTTGCACACAAAAGCATAGCACACATATTGACTAACATCCAAATCCGAAATATCAACCTTAGTAGCAAGCAAAGTTGGACTAGTCAATTTAATTTCATTAGAAACAACAGAAGAAGATTTGCTATTAGTCTTATGTTGTTGCTCAAATTCTTTAGCTTCTATCTCATTTTCACTCTTATTTTTCTCCTGTTTAGCTTTACTAGCTCTAGCAAGATCATCTTTCACAATTTGTTCAGGAGACATAGGAAGTAAAGCAATATTTTTATCCTGATGAACTAGGGTAAACTGATTTGTCCTACCATGGTGTACAACATTCCTATCAAATTGCCATGGTCTACCAAGTAAAAGAGAGCATGCTTGCATGGGTACCACATCACAATCAACATAATCAGCATATGCAGCAATGCTAAAGTGCACACGAACAGAACGCGTTACCTTAATCTTACCACTATTGTTAAACCACTGAATATAGTACGGATGGGGGTGTGGTCTTGTGGTGAGAGATAGCTTCTCCACCAACTCCATGCTAGCCAAGTTGTTGCAACTCCCTCCGTCAATGATGATGCGAACCGAACGTTCTTTCACCACTCCCTTTGTGTGGAACAAATTATGCCTCTGGTTTTGCTCGGCCTTCGTTACCTGCACACTTAATACACGTTGAGCAACCAAACTAGCATATTTATCTGCATCATCAGGAGTCATATACTCTATATCATGAGCATCATCATGGGCACCCTGTTCCTCATGAGCAATGAGAACTAGAGTCTCCTCATCATAGTCACTCGCTTACTCATACCCACCATCCGCCGTAATAATCATCACACGCTTGGAGGGACAGTCTTTTGCGAAGTGACCTCCACCTTGGCACCTGCGACATTTAATATCACGATCTCGTGCTTGCCCTGTGGACGCCATGGATGAAGAAGAACTCGTCGCTGGACCACTCTGTGCACCCTTGAATGGTGGCGCTGGCTGTTTTGGTGGCTCCCTGTAAGAATGAGCGGCTGAAGTAGATGGTGGCGCAGCAGGACGTGTGGATGTAGAAGGTCCACGCGATGTCCATGATGTATTTCGTCCTGCAGAAAAGTTAGGTCTCGTAGCGGCCTGTCGATCCTGCACTTCACGTTCAGCTTTACAAGCAAGATGAAACAAACGAGTGATAGTAGCAAAGTCCTTGTATTCTAGAATAGTTTGTATCTCCCTGTTTAAGACACCCATAAAACGTGCAAGCATAGCTTCATTATCCTCTACTAGGCCACATCTAATCAATCCAGTTTGTAATTCTTGATAATATTCCTCTACAGAATTTTTTCCTTGTCTCAAACGCTGTAATTTTTGTAACAATTCACGTTGATAATAAGGGGGAACCCAGCGAGTACGCATAGCATCTTTTAAAGCAGCCCAAGTAGTTGGAATATTATTAGCATGCAATCTACAATGTTCAGACCACCAAATAGATGCAAAGCCCGTGAATTCACAAACAGCAGCAGTAACACGTCTATTCTCAGGATATTGTAAACATGTAAAACGTTGTTCAGTTTCTAACTCCCAAGTAAGATAAGCATCAGGAATATATCTACCCTCAAACGGCTTAAGATTCAATTTAAGTTTAGGCACATGTTCATCATCGCGTACCTGAGGGGGTGGTTGGTGTCGACCGTGGCGAATGTTGGGACGTGGACGTCCAGCTGGCTGCTCATAGGCCGCTTCCTGTTCCACCTCCTCCTCGTAATCACCCTCGTAGTTGTCGTCCTGGCCGACGTCAGAAGCAGCAGCAGTAGTAGCAGCAACTGCAGCAGCAGGAGGAGCACCAATACCAGCAGCTTGTCCTCGCGGAAACAGAATACGTCGTGCACGTGGTAGTGGCGGTGGCTGTGGCTGTGCTGAAGGTAGGCGTGCGATCAACTCAGTAAACTTGGCGTCGAGCTTGGTGTCGATCATCTTCTCCACGCCATCAATCGCCTCTGTAAATCTGGTCTCGATGTCCTGCACCTGTTGAGACATCATACGTGCAAATTTATCATGTAGCTCCTTGTTTGTCATGTTCTCCCAATCGGGTGAATCCCGCGCCACTTCATCATGTGATCCTGGCATGGTTAGCAGAAATAGAAAACACACAGGAATATGATCCTACTCCTACTAATGGGATGGATGTGGGGTGGTGGAAAGCACAAATCCGTCAAGCTTTTCTTACGTTCTTACCGATTCTTACCTAGCAGCAGGTGGTGATGTACAACCAACGGGTCAAAACTCTCAGAGATATGGTAGAGCGATGGCCAGGAGGTGTCAAAACGCACGATGTAGAATATATGTGGAGCTGTAGGAAGGCTGACAAGTATGGTAGGAAAAACTCAACAGTAATCAAAACAGAGATGCAAAGCTGAATAAACACTCAACGTCGGTACTGTGCTGATCCTAGGCTAGACCGTACTAGAGACGCGAGCCTAAAACACCAACGAAAGCACGGCGCGGCACGTAACAACTATGAAGCACACTTTGAATTTTTTTTCTCTTTTTTTTTTTGCTTTTTTTTTTGGCGATGCGGGACTTCGGGGGCTGAAAAAGGGCGAAAAAATCACTATGGTGGCGAACGTCTCAAAACGAGTTTCTGGACCTAAGGAACGTATGGGCACGAAATTTTTTTACCCCTAAAAATTTTGGCCTAAAACTGCTCTGGAAAGCGTGCCAGACTTTTTTTTTTTTTTTGGAAATCACCCTCTTCTACGTACGACAAAAGATTGGTGAAATCCGACTCTAATCAACTCAAAACTATTCTGGCTACGGAGATATCACAAACCGAACGGGTGATGGAACTCAACTTGGATCGGTAGGTTGTGGTGGTGTGTATGGACTCTGCTTGGCGGGACTTGGTGGTGTATCTGGACTCGGATTGGCGGAACGTGGTGGTGTTCTACTGTGCGGCGGCGGCGTGACAAACTGTGATCAGAACTCGAAACTCTAAGGTAACTAGACGCTAAGATCAGCAACTCGACACAACGATGCAACCGCAAATTCAACAATGCAAAATACTGTAAAGAAAACTGGACAAAGGCTCGGACTGTTTTGGGACGTGATGATCTAACCCTAATTTTTTTTTGTTGGCTTTGTCGTGGACTGTAGGTATGAAGAACAGAACCAATCTAGACTACGAAAACTGGTAAATCTCACCGAGCAACCTGGAAATCTGATACCACTTGATAGAGGCGAAGGTGTCCCGATGTTTCGATGAGATGGTGTAGATCGATTATGGTGGAGACGACTTTCACGATCCGACTACGAACGTGCGAAGACGTTGCGCCTTAGCGATCGCTAAACCAACTCCGAGAGGTTATTGATCCCGCGGATGCACGATCAACCTGACCACGAAGGTCTAATTCCTGCAAGCAATCGAAGAATAGGCAAGAACTAAGAATTGCAATCTGGATATTGCGAATATAAGATGAATGATTACGAAAGTTGGGGTTCCAATGAGGTCTTGGCCTGGTCGGATGACACAAACGAAGAACTCGAAGTTGCGGCTATGGCTAACTTGAATCTAATTAAAACCCAAGTCTAAACGACGCCCTAAGGGCTGTATATATGGGGGAACATAGGGGATTTTCGTGACCCCTTGGAGGTGGGGTCCGAAAACAACCCTAACTCGGTTTCCCCAGACATACGGACTCTAAAAACAGCCTATAATGTGGTATTTCGAAATTACATGGGCCCAGCCCAATATTAAGGTGACGCAGCACCTATAATTGCTCTTGGACGAAAATAATGAAGTGGCATCTCGTGTATTTCGTCCAAGCCTTCATGCATGCCTTATGGTGGCTTCAAAGTGCGAAAATCCCCACTGGAAGCTCCATTGTTCTTCCCCGCGCGCGCACCTTCTTCTCCATGCTTGATCCCGCTCCAATGACCGTCCTTCTTGTCCATGCTAGGTCCTTCATTCATAAGAAAAACAAAAGTATCTAATTTAGGCAGCATCATTTGTTCATGAACATTAGAAGGATTCGCAAGAAACGAAAGTACCTGATAATTTAGTTGACGTGCACGTGCTCTAGTAACTGGTCCAGTATGTGTAGTTGGTGAAGATGTGGGTGTAACATTAGTAGAGATGTCCTCATCAGTTATATACTTTTTCGTGTGACTTGTCGTACAAATCAGATGTACTGACCCGTTGTCGGGCTGTAACCTTCGGTGTTGCAGGATTGTATACAACGAGTAAGTGACGTGATGTAGGGTTACGATGTCTATACTCAACTTGTCGGTGGAGTTGATGGACGCCACAAAGCTTTTATTGTTTTTCCGCTGTATTTTATTTGTAAGCTAGCCTTGAGCTATGTAGGTATGTTGTATTGTAATACTGGATCTTCGATGTAATATATATGACATGTGGTTTATTCTTGATATTACATCATGTACTGTGCGTGCTAGCTATTGATCCAGGGACTAGCACAGAATACACAGAGACTTGGATTCTTAGTGAATCGGGTCGTTACAGTACCTCACCAGGCATGGTAGTAACGCTTGTGCGGTAGTACCGTGCCACGCGCGGCAGTACCGTTGGCAGCAGGACAACACAGTCCAGTATCAAATGGGGAGGGCTTATGCAGCGAGGTTGTCTTAGGGGGAAGGGCTTGGGTTGGAGACACTCAAAGCAGCAATTGGATAGGGACACTCCAAGATTAAAACCAAAAAAACGTACGAGCAATCTCGGAGTGACCAAAATGCAAAGACCAAACCAAACACAAAAACAAACTAACCCTCCCAAGGGAAGGGGCGATGGCCGAAGTCGCCATGTTTGAGCTTATTTGGTATGACACCACGAAGATGTATCTTGGGTTCATTACCAATGCTCTTCTTTGAAGCACCGTATCCACTTTGGGTGACCATGAAAGCCGCCAAAAATGACCATAGTGAAAGAAATTTATCTCTTTCCGCATAATAGGTGGAGTAGTTTCCTATTAATTAAGCAACACTACCCCTATGTCCATGCCTACATCCAAACTAGATACTATGTTGAGATAGGGTGTGTGGGAAAGTTTCTCAAACCACATTACCCGAATCAAATATTTAGCTCATGCCTTAACTCTCGAAATCTTGCTTCATCCAAAGGCTTGGCGAAAATATCCACAAGTTGATCTCCGATGCCCACATATGAAAGAGCAATATCACCCCGCTTCACATGATCTCGGATAAAATGATGGAGAATCTCAATATGCTTCGTCTTGCGATGTTGAAAGGGGTTGTAGGCGATCTTGATAGCACTTTCATTGTCACATAAAAGAGGCACTTCGTCACAAGTGACACTGTAATCCTTTAAAGTTTGCCTCATCCATAATAGTTGTGCACAACAACTTGCGGCGGGAATGTACTCGGCTTCGGTGGTTGAGAGAGAGACACACAATTTTGATTCTTGGAAGACCAACTTACCAAAGACCTACCAAGAAGTTGGCATCCTCCAGAAGTAGAGTTCCTCCCCACATTGTCTCCCGCCCAATCCGAATCCGTGTACCCAATGAGGTTGAAGCTTGAGCCCTTGGGATACCACAAGCCAATGTTTGGGGTATGAACCAATATCGAAAGATTCTTTTGACATCCACAACGTGGCTTTCCTTTGGTGCGGATTAAAATCTTGCACACATGCCCACACTCAATATAATATTCGGACTAGATGCACAAAGATACAACAAAGAACCAATTATAGAACGATACTCCCTTTGGTCTACCTCTTTGTCGTTCGGGTCGAGGTCAAGTTGACACTTGAGGGGCATGGTGGTCTTGGCCCCCTTGAGATCATCATACTTGAACCACTTGAGCGTGTCTTGAGTGTATTTTTCTTGGTTGATGAAAGGTTCCTCGTGGCAATTTCTTCACTTCAAAACCGAGGAAGAACTCCAACTCTCCCATCATAGACATCTCAAACTTGTCGGTCATTAGCTTAGCAAACTCTTCATTAAAAGGTTGGTTAACCGAACAAAAGATAATATCATCAACATATAGTTGGCATATGAACAATTCCCCACCAACCCTCTTAGTAAAAAGAGTGGGATCAATTTGCTCAATTTCAAACCCATAATCGACTAAGAACTCGGTAAGGTGCTCATACCAAGCCCGTGGTGCTTGCTTAAGGCCATAGAGCGCCTTATCGAGTTTATAGACATGATTGGGGTACTTGGGATCCTCAAACCCGGGGGGTTGCTTGACATATACCAACTCATTAATGGGACCATTAAGAAAAGAACTTTTCACATCCATTTGATATAGCTTGAAGTTATGATGAGAAGCATAAGCTAGAGCAATATGAATGGACTCAAGGCGAGCCACGGGGGAAAAAATTTCACCGTAGTCAATACCTTCGACTTGGGAAAAACCTGTGCCACCAAACTTGCCTTGTTCCGCACAACAATACCATGTACATCTTGCTTGTTCTTGACTATCCACTTGGTCCCAATGACATTATGATCACCTTTGGGTCTCTCCACTAATGACCACACCTTGTTGCGCTTGAAGTTATTGAGTTCATCATGCATGGACTCAAGCCAATTCGGTTCTTCAAGCGCGTCAACTACCTTTTGGGGTTCCACACAAGAAACAAATGCATTATGGGCACAAAAATTTCTTAATTGACTACGAGTGGTTACCCCTTTTCTTAGGCTTCCAAGAACTTGATCCACCGAATGATCTTGAGATGAAAGCTTGGATGTAATCTTGGTCGCACGGCGTGCTATAGTTTCCTCAAGTGATTCTCGAGAATCCTCATGAGGGTTATCTTGGGGAGCTTGAGCACCATCAAGGACTTTCTCATCACCTTGAGCTTTCCCTTGAATGAGAACTTGATCTTGGTCATCATTTGGTGCATCACCATCATCAATGATTTGATCTTGACCTTGATCTTGTTCGGTTGGGGGAGGGCCTTCATTTTGTCCTTGATTTGCTTGTTGATCTTGTGAAGATGATGGATCCACATGAGTAGTGAATTTTAATTCTCCTTCCACCACAAGGGGTACCTCAATGGGTAGGATATGACCCACACCCATTCTTCTTATGGCTTGAGGAGGAATTTCATCATTTACAACCAAAAGACCACTTTGCTCCACTTGGGAGCCATTATGTTCATCAAACTCCACGTTAGTAGATTCTTCAACAAGCCCGGAGGACTTGTTGTAGACTCTATACGCGTGAGAGTTTGAAGCATAACCAACAAATATGCCCTCATTTGTTTTCGACTCAAATTTAGACAAACGAGCACCATTTTTGAGAACGAAACACTTATACCCGAAGACCAGAAACTACTTGATTTTGGGCTTCTTTTCGGTGATAATTTCATAGGGAGTCTTGTTCAAGATCTTGCGGAGATAAAGACGGTTGGTTGCATGGAAAGCGGTGTTGATGGCCTCCGCCCAAAAGTTCTATGGACTCTTGAACTCCGCCATCATGGTTCTTGCCGCATCAATGAGAGTGTGGTTCTTCCTCTCCGCAACACCATTTTGTTGAGGGGTATAAGCAGCGGAATATTGATGTTTGATCCCCTCATCAGCAAGAAATTCATCCAAGGTGTAATTCTTGAACTCGATGCCGTTGTCACTTCTAATGGACAATATTTTTGAATTGTGTTGACGTTGGGCTTCATTGGCAAACTCAATGACGGTTTGTTGAGTCTCACTCTTCCTCTTGAAGAAATAGACCCATGTGTATCTTGAATAGTCATCCACAATCACCAAGAAATATTTCTATCCGCCAAGACTATCATAAGTAGGAGGCCCAAAAAGATACATCTGAAGGAGGTCCAAAGGCCTCTTGGTGGAAATGATATTCTTGACGTGATGTTTCTTCTCATGTAGTTTTCCTTCAATGCAAGCCCTACAAGCACGATCTTTGGCAAAACTAACATGTGTTAGTGCAATGACATGCTCACCTTTAAGAAGTGTTTGCAAAGACCTCATATGGACGTGGGCAAGACGGAGATGCCGAAGCCATCCCACGTCAACTTTAGCCATTAGACATATTGTGGTTTTGGTGGGGACTTGTGAGAAATCCACCACATACATACCGTCCTCCACATGTCCAACAAAGGCTACTTTAAGAATTTTGCTCCACATCACGGTGACCATGTCCACATCAAAGAAATTACAAAGGCCCATCTTGGCAAGTTGACGAACGGAAAGTAAATTGAAAGCACAAGTCTCGGCTAGTAATACATTCCCGATGGTGGTATCCGGAGAAATGATTACTTTGTCGTGACCCAATACCTTTGACGTTTTTGCATCACCAAATTGGACTAGGGTCTCACGAGATGATTAAAAATCAATGTCCACCAACAAGTCCTTGCTTCCGGTCATATGACTTGTAGCCCCGCTATCAAGTATCCATGAACCTCCACCGGAAGCCGCCACCTACATGAGATCAATGCTTGGGTTTAGGGACCCATTCACGAATGGGTCCTCTTGCGTTAGTAACTAGGGTACGTTCTTAGGAACCAAAACAGACCATGCAATGTATTCATCATAAGAACCAACAAATTTAGCATAAACATGCCCATCATTAGCACAACAAAGAATATAAGGGTTAGTAGTACCGGCAAAGTCATTGGGGGTGGCATTGACCCTTTTGGCTACACCACCCTCAATGGCCTTTGCCACTTTCTCTTTAGGCTTCTCCCCTTCCTTGAAAAAGGTAATCTCCTTGGAGGCAGAGGATACCTTGCCCTTATTCTTCTTGTTGTTCTTCTTATTTGATGAACTAGCACCAAAACCAATGCCTTCCTTACCAATGAGCTCCTTTTGAGAACTCAAGAGATCATTAAGTGGTTTCTCACCTTGAATGCAAGAGACAAGTCCATTCTCGAGTTGTGACTTCAATCTAGAATTTTCCTCAACAAGAGGAGCATGCTCACAACAAAGGTTAGACGAACTTGGTTGCTCAAGCACAATGATAGGAGGGAAAGTAGTAATCTCTTTAGTGAGTTGAATGTTTACTTCCTCATGTGCCTTCTTGAGAGTCATGAGTTCATGATTTAAGGATTTGTGATCCTTTTCGAGTTCCTCGTGATCCGCAAGAAGTCTTTCATGAGCCTCAACTAGTTCTTCATTTTTAGTTTTGAGGTCACAAGCAATGGCATTGGCATGTTTAAGGTCAAGTTTTAGTTTCGCAATATCACTAGCATATGTCTCCTCAAGAGACACCTTAAGCTCACGCTCTTCCTCAAGAGATTGAGATAGCTCTCCTATCTCATCCGCATAGTCACGACTATGCCCTTGCATATCAGTGATGGTTCCATCAAGTTTCTCAATGTGAGCATGAGCTCCACCTAATTGTTCCAAGAGGGTCACAAAGTGCCTCTTGGTATCACCTTTGAGCTTTGAAATGAAGAGCCCTAACTCATTTTCTTCCTTTCCCTTGGTCTCCTCCTTTTCTTCCACACAATCCAACAAAGATGGGTTAGTGGAAATAAACGGTTTAGAGGGAGGAGTTAATGAGGTAGTCTTGGCCATAAGGCACTTCTGGATGATGTGAGGGTTTTCGTTGGGGGAGTTGAAGAGAGATGTTGATGTTGATGGATGGGGCTTGGTGATGATAGCAACGGTAGTCGTTGCCACAATCTCACCACCTTCATCATCGTCATCATCAGAGAGATATTCTTCATGAGCCACAAATGCACGTTGGGGCTTCTTCTTCACAAAGCTCTTGTTTGATGGTGTCTTGGAATTGTCCTTCCGGATAAGATTGCCACCATGGTCTCCTCTTTTCTCATATGGACAATCCACAACGAAGTGACTCACATTTCCACAATTGAAACATGTCCTTATCCTTTGTCCCTTAGGCTTGAAGCTACTTGAGTTTGACTTGAAGTTCTTCTTGTTGCCCCAAAATTGTCTTGATGCAAGAGCCGTATGCTCATTGAATGCATACTTGGTATCTTCCGGGCCAACTTCTTCTTCATCCTCTTCAACACACACTTGAACCTCCTTGGCCTTCAAAGAAAGAGACGGCATTTTTTTGACACCTTGGTGGGCCAACTTTATGTCGGCCTTGGAATTCAAGATTTCCATGGAGACGAACTCATCCAAGACTTGTTGAGCGGTCAAGTAAATGAAGTCCGGCCTTTGACGAATGACTTGTGTGATGGAATGTCTATAGGGGAGTATGGCCGTGATAAACTTCCTCTTGATCCAACCATCATCGGTATCCATGCTCCCATGATCAGTTATAAGGTTGGAAAGAGCAAAAAGTCTCTGATAGGGGTGTTCCGGGGACTCTCTTTCAATCATGACAAAGTGGTCGGCTTGATCTTGAACTTTGTCAAACTTGGAGCTTCGAATGCTTGAGCTCCCCAACATTGACCTCTCAAGAAAATCCCATGTCTCCTTGGCCGTGGTGAGATTCTGGACAAGGTTCTCTGGCTCACTTTTTAACCCCTTTTGGATCATGAGCAAAGCATGATTGTTGAGAGTGTTGTTCCTCCATTCTCTTGGAGTCATGTTCTTGCGGTCATGGACATGAAATCCTTCTTCGGTAATAGTCCACAATTCTTCCGAAGAGCCTCTCATGTGATTCTTCATACGGAAAGCCCAAAGCGAATACTCATCTTTTTCAAGAATGGATGATGGACCTACATGTGCGAAATGAGGTTCGGTAAGGGGTAAACTCGAATAGTTTGGAGGTGGGGGAACGACAGCGTGAATACCCGATCCATTCCCAGTGAGAGGAATGGGAGGTATAGCACTACTACCATCATCATGTGCTTGGGAGATGACATCTCTCTCTCCCAACTTTGGAATGTTGGGCATGATGTTGGTGGTTGTGACACCCTGGATTTTGCAACTTTTTCTTTCCAAAATATTTTATGGTTTATTTCCAGATTTGCCAGTTGGTTTGATTTTGAGCAGCTCTTTGGACTTGAAACTTGAGCATATTTTCTTTCCCTGCTCAAGTGGACCATGATTCTCAATACCTTTCCAAATTCCTCCCCATTGATCCATCCTCTGCAAGCCACATTGTTCTCCATGCCATATATTCCTTTTCCAATAAAAGGAATATTCACTTTATTTGAGGATTGTGAAGCAACCCCTATTTATATTGCTCCGTAAATCCCCAAATAATTCCCACATGTCATTGATATCATATATTGCCAAAATATCCAAAAACATTGCATGTACCAAGTGGATTTTTCCTCCAGAGAAATTCATTTGTCTGTTGGGGCAGAATAGCACTTTGTGAAGCAAGTGTTATTTATATTTATCCATTGCTGCTGAAACTTTCTGTGCAAGCTATCATGATCATATCAATAGCCTATGCCAAATTTCAGCACAATTTTACTAGCCAAACTCCCTCACCAAATTCCCAAAGTTTGTATGCAGCAAGGGGCATTGTGAAGCAAGTGCAAGATAGGAGCACCCATTTGCTCTGAAACTTTTTACACATGTTCCCACACCCAAATGACTCCCCTACACCAAGTTTTAGCCAAACCAAACCACCCATGTGAGGGCACCCTCAAGATCAAGTTTCTGGCCAGCAGGGTACCTTATGAAGCAAGTGCTAGCTAGGTACATCCCCTGGCTTTGAAATTTTGCACACTTGTGCACACCCCAAAACAACCCCTCTCCACCAAATTTGAGCCCAATCCATCAAGCCAAAATGATGCCAGTTTCAACAAGGCATTTTTGGACCATTTGGGCACTCACAAAGGAAGTATGTGCAAACCATGTCCATTTGAGCTCAAACTTCACAGAATTGTAGTCCTTCCTACCGTAAATCATTATGAAATCAAAGCCCTCTCCTTATCTTCACCAATTTACCACAACTTCTCCCCCAAGTTTGTTGTATCAAACTTTGCAGAGATGGCCAGCTCACCATGTTGCTCTCCTTGACCATTCAATGCCACCACTCTGATCAGTGTAGAAAGGACAACATGCTAGACGTTGTTGGCCACGTGAAATCACATCCGGTGCACCAGTGTGCTTGGTGACCACGCATATGGCATGCACCCGAAGTTCCCGGCGCGTGTCTTGGCCGCGGCGGGCCCGTCCTGCAGCTCGCGCGTCGGCTAGCTCCTGTCTTCCCGCGCCACCCGGCTTTACCACCTCCACGCCCTCTCTGTAGCCCCCTCGAAGCTCCTCGAGCTCGCCAGCGCATCACCCCGCCATGGCTGCATCTGGGTGTCGTCTTCCGGCCATGGGAATAATGCCCTGGCTATTTAAAGTCGTGCCCCCGTGCTCGATTCTCGTCACCAGCACCCTCTCCTCACACATAATTGACCCCCAGCCCGAGAAATTGCAACATCGAGGTCGTCTGCCCCGAATCCGGCAACGAGCTCCACCGCTCGGCGTTGCATTCACCTCCATCCCGTTCTCGTGCCCCTCCGGCCACAACCGCGCCACTGTTGCACTCCTGGAGACGCACTTGTCCTTCCCCGTCTATCTCCCTCGCGAATTGTCGCCGGATTGGACGACCTCGTCGACGCCCATAGACCCACCGCCGCCGGAGAAGACGGTGGCATCACCGTCCAAGAGCCTCCCGTCGTGATTCGTGTACGGGGAGGGCCGGTGTCGTCACCTCCTTCCATTCCCAGGGTCGCCACCCTCGGCCCTCCCCTGTTTCTCTCCTCTCTCTCCTAAACATGACATCCCGGCCCCACCGTCAGCCTCCCCAGCCCACGCCCGAAGCGGTATAAGTGGAGGGCCCCTCCACTTTATGCCTTCGACGTGGCCTCCTCTGGATATTCCAGAAAATCATTTAAAATCCTTTTAAAATTAATCTATTGGCCCAACTTTGACCACTGATATCTCCTGTTTTACAAGTCCAAATGAGTTGAAACTTTTTGCATTGGATTGCTCTTGAGCTCCTCTTTAATTTGGCATAGCTTTTGCGCTATGTTGTTCTGATGATATTTTCTGATTAAAATAAATGCTTTATGTGACCTTTTTCTGTTGCCTTATAAAAATGTTTTTCAGAGTGATTGCTTGTGTTGAAGACCAGGAGAATATTCCCACCTTATTGGTGAAAGGCAAGCCACAATACCCACTTACATGAAGGCATTGCAGTGCCATGGATTTTCCTTCATGTGGCTTCACGTGTTTACGTTGATGATATGCTGACTTTATTTGACATGCTCATATGGTTCATACTATGCTTTCTAGTCGTGATATGCTTATAGTACTCCTGCCATGTTCACTTGTTAGTATCATGCTTATGTTGTTCATAACATGCTTGTTTGATACAATAAGCTAGAAGTAACCATGCCATGCTCATATGTTATTATCATGCTCATGTTGTTCATGTTATGTTCATACTAGTATCTTGTTCATGTTGACCGAATTCATGCTTAGTCGATGTTCTTATGCGTAGATCGTATGCCCTCACCATGCCTATGTGATATCATGTTCTTACTAGTATTGTTGTTTCTATGCTTTGATCATATGTTGCTCAGTTAATTTTGTTGATCTGATTGAACTTGAGTAATCGTTGATCAACTGCTACTGAACCGAACTGATCAGTTCAGCCACACTTGTCTGTATAGGAAGGCCTTGGCTTGGTCTATCGGTGCGCTCTTTTATTCATATCACCAAGGAGAGAAGGCTATGCGCGCGTGATTACCCTGGCCCGGTAAACAGAGATAGTCTTGAGAGTCGGTTTGGTTATATGAGCTCAGTCCCCGTTTGGGATAATGTTGTTTGGCACGCGACGGCAGGTGTCTGGAGGACACAGGGCTACCCACGGCATGACTTGCGAAGCATGTTGGGTGATACGGTAAGGGAGGCACGCGGTAGAACAGTCTCATTGGAGAAGTCCTAATGCACTCCTATGTACGAGTTCCGAGGTTCCTGTGGGACAAGTTCCAAGGTACTGGATGGAGGAAGAACTCCATAGTGTGGGTAAAGTGTGCAACCTCTGCAGAGTGTTGGAAATCTATTCGAATAGTCGAGTCCACGGTATTGGAGACAGTTCGTACTAGGTCACACTATGGATCAACATGAACTTGGTTTGATGATCGTGTTAAGTTGGTGGTCGTGTGACGACCCGTATAAGTTGTTGGTCATGCGATGACCTCTAACCCGTTGAGTGGTCATGCGACGACCCATATAATTTGTTGGTCATGTGATGAACTGATAAGTTGGGTGGTCATGCGATGACCCCTACCCCGTTGAGTGGTCATGCGACGACCCATACAAGTTGATTGGCCATGTGATGACCCGTAACTCGATTGTTGAGTCTGTAAGGACTCTGAGGTAAGCTGCATGATCATGCGATGATCATGAGATGAGTAAGTGGTCCATGTGACCGTAAACGATGGTTGTTCTTGCACTAGTCTTAATCTTGGTATTACGCTAGATTCATCATGTTAGCATTTCTTGAACTATTATTGCTATGTTATTGTTTTGCCTTGATTCTTTGGTTGTTGTGAGCTTGCAAGTACATTCAATGTACTGACCTGGCGTGTCATGCAAGATTTGCAGGCAATGCCATGATTGCGTAGGACGACGTTCCCGGTGTATGCGAGCTAGAAGGTGTCCCAGCAGTATCCCTGTGGAGTGGAGTCCATCACCATCGTCGTTGTTCCGCTGCTAAGATTTATTCCGCTGATATAGATTTATTCCGCTGCTTGATGTGGTTTCATTGCTAGCATCAGGAGCAAGTTTGTTCTCCGCCTCTCTCCGCTAGCATTGTAATAGACCCCTTGTACCCATTTCATTGGCAATAGAAAGTTGTTCAGTGCTATATCAAGCAGTGTCGTGTTCCAGAAGACATGATCTCTGGGCTGGAGCACGGGGCGTTCCGGTACTCTGAGCCGGGGTGCCACAACGTTGTCCCTTGGGGGCATACGGGACATTAGAACCCGAAGCATGTTTGACATATCACTCATGTGAGATTTCATGGAGGACATGCATTCATTATACTCAACACGAGAAATAGATGACGAGTCATCCTTCGTGAACGTGTTGGTAAATCCCTCGGTACCCCCATGCTCCTCCACAACCGAACATCCGATTTCTCCCCTAAGTTGAGATCTTCCGACTTATCCCCTTGCGACATTCTCTTAAGGCGGTAAAGCCTTTAATAAGAGACGATGCTATGGTACCAATTGAAAGGATCAGAATGTCGACTAGAGGATGGGTGAATAGGC
Source organism: Bromus sterilis (assembly GCA_950022295.1). Lineage (NCBI taxonomy): Eukaryota > Viridiplantae > Streptophyta > Magnoliopsida > Poales > Poaceae > Bromus > Bromus sterilis. The sequence goes on from OX465600.1 coordinate 219,035,833, forward strand.
GACTAACATTTTTAAGCTTTTCTTAACAAATTGAGGCTTAACAAGAAAAATAGGTTGTCTAGATGTGCAACTAAGTGAGCAACCTATATACCAACTAATGCAACACTATATGAGCAAGCAAGATATAAGCAATGAAATAAACTTGCACAAAGTAAAGGTAAAGGGAACACGGGAGACAAGTATATGTTGCCAAAGTTCCTTCTCTTTCGAGAAGTTCGTCTCTGTTTGGAGAGGGAGCGGAGCACAATGCTCACACGAAGCCAACGAGGGTCACCCTATTTCTCCTCATGCTCTTACCCATGCAAGATGCCGTGATCCACTATGCGGTGGCCTTGAAGGCGGCGACCGAACCTTTGCAAACAAGGTTGGGGAAATCTCCACAACTTAATTGGAGGCTCCCAACTCAAGCACGAAGCTTCACCACAAGGGAATATGGCTTTGAGGTGACCTCTTCCGTCTAGGGCACCAACGCGCCCAAGAGTAACAAGATCCACAAGGGATTAATGGGGCGAATCAAATATCCTTTGGTGGAAGTCTAGATTGGGGCCTCCTCTTCCAAACCCTAGAGAATCAACAAGTTTTGATGGCTAGGGAGGGAGATCGGGCAAGAATGGAGCTTGGGAGTCAATGGAGGAGAGAGAAATAAGTGAGGTAAGTCAACTTGGGGAAGAAGACCCCCTTTTATAGGTGGGCATAAAACCAGTCGTTGGCATCCCACTAACCATGGTACTACCACTCTGCGAGCGGTACTAGCCCACGGTACTGCCGAATCCTAGTGTCGTGCCCACTACTGTTGCTTACAGAAGCAATACGGTAGTGGGTGCGGTACTAGCCCATGGTACTACCGTGGCGCGGTACTACCGCACGAGGAGCGGTACTACCGCCCCACGATACTACCGAAGCCTAGTGTCGTGCTCACTGTCGTTGCTTACAGAAGCATTATGGTAGTGGGCGCCGTACTAGCCTACGGTACTACCGCACCTCGAGCGGTACTTCCGCCCTGGTGGAACCAGGGAGCCCATGCCTCCATGGCAAACTTCTCCAAGACGCAATGGAAAATATGTGGGTGCAGAGAGTGTGTATGTGTGATGATTCCACCCACCATTCCATAGCGGACCCCCTCTTAATAGTACGGTTTTCCTACGACTCAATTCACCAAAAAGAAATCGAAAGGAAAACTCCGTCTTCACGCTACATACACCAATGGGAAAATAACCGTATTGTGCCATAAAGTAATTATCTGAAAATGCTCATCGCACACGGTTAGCCCGCAAATGTATTGTCATCAATCACTAAAACCAACCAAGGGTAAATATGCCCTATCAAGTAGCTAGGAGGCTCCCAAGCAGGAGGCCTTGCCTTTTCGATTGTGTTATCGTGTTTGTTCTAGCCTTCTTAAGGAAAATTTTGTGTTCGTGTCTGTACTCAGATATTGTTGCTTCCGCTGACTATTGTGTAACTCGAGCTGTTGTATTCAAGCCCTCGTGGCCTTTGGCTTGTAATATAATGCTTGTATTATTTTTATTATTAGAGTTGTGTTGTGATATCCTTACCGTGGGTCCTCGGCCTATATCGGGGGCGCCACAATGGGCCACCCCTGATATAGCACACTGTCAAAGCATGTATTGAACTTCAAGGGTTTGATAAAGGGAAAAATAGTTGTTCCCTGGGATAGGATCACCGGCGCAATATTTATTTACAATGACTATTTCAAACTAGACCCAACATATTATGAAGATTTGTTTCGTCGACCCTGCATGATGAGCAAAAAAATAGTTTTTGTGTATACTAAATGTCGTGAAAGAGGTCGATAACTACTTTAAGCCGAGGAAGAATTGTTCTAGTAAACTTTATTTCCCTGCCCTGTAGAAATACTTGCCTACTATCAGAATGCTTTCTTATGGTAAAGCTGAAGATGCCTTTGATACTTATATCCGAATGGGAGAGACCGCGTGCTTGAACACCAAGATATAATTTACACACACTATGGTGAAGGTGTTTGAAGCAGAGTTGAAAGGGCATGTGCCCTCATGTTTTATTTTGGTAATTGATGACAGTCTATATGGACTAATGGTTTTCTTAAGTTTTACTTTAAGGTTTGTCCATAGCCAATGCTTGAAGATCATATGTTGGCTTCAAGGTTGAAAAGATGAAGATGTGCCTAAAAGAGGCTCACCCATAATGGAGTATGGGGGAGCAATCTACTAGTCTTCATCAAGTCGACGAAATCAAGAAAGGTGTTCCAACTTGAGGTGGGCATGATCGTCATCATCAAGCTCAAGTGGATTATGCGCAAGGTAACGGTTTGACCTTGATAGGTTTCTAGTTTATCGGTCTCATGGTATTAGTTAGGAGACCGGGTTATAGGCTAGGACGCATAGTTCATGGAGAGCTCAAACCTTTGCATCCTTGGCATCATCTTTATTGGTTCTTGTTTGGTTTTCTCTTTGTGAGTTTTGGAGCTTGTTGTATTCTTCATGACAAGCTCTTGTTCATCGAAAACGGATTTCATATGCACCTTCTCTTGTGTTTTTCGATGTTGGAGATGTGTCGGTTCTTCTCGATTAGATGTTTCACACCTCTATTTGTTTGACATTTATCCCTAGCCTCTTCTGAATATTTCCAGAATAGGAGTTCATTTGCAGCTCTGTTTCATTAGCTTTCTATCAAGCTTGAGTTTGCCTCAATCAGAGTTCATTTGCAGAAGTTATGGATGTTTCGATTTGGTGGGAACACATTTTTCCAAGTCACCAAAGCCTTCCACAAATATTCCCGGAAGATGTGGTATATGTTTGTGCTTGGTGGGAAACTTAGTTGGAGTGATCGGTATGCTCCAGATCACCCCGTGTGCACAGGGTACCCAGGTAGCTACTGAGTAGACCGTGCGCACGAGGTCTCTGACCCCCGTGCGCACGGGGTACCCGCACCCCCACTGAGTTGCCCGTGCGCACGAGGTAGGTGGTTCTCCACTGTGTAGCTCGTGTGCACAGGGCTCCAACGGCAGGATTTCCCCACCTACTCCCCTTGGACTAGAAATACTCCCTTCTTCCTCCTTTGTCTCTAGTGTTGTTGAGCAAGTTTTACCCCACCATTGTTGACCTCTTGGAGCTTGCTTTCTCTCTGTTCCTCCTATGATTCTTGCATCTTTTTGAGGGAAAAGGGAGAGAATATCTAGATCTATATTTCCACCAATCCATCTCTCCTCTAAGTGAGGGGAACCTTGTGGATCTAGATCTTGGAGTTATTGGTGTTTCACCTTGTTCTTCCTCTCATATTCCTCCATAGCTTTTGTTTCTTTTGTGAGATTTGAGAGTGAGGGACTTGAGCACTTCGTGTGTTCTTGCCATTGCATTTGGTGCATCGGTTTGAGTTCTCTCTGAGGATTCGGTGTAGTGGAAGTTGAGCATTGAAAAGATTGTTACTCTTGAGTGCTTTGGCACTCTAGAGCTAGTTTCTCCTCAGTGCTTTGGCCCCTAGAGGCTTGGTGTTGTTCCGGAGCTCAATCATTGTGGTGTAAAGCTTCAAGACACTGCGAGAGACTCCAATTAGGCTGTGGAGATTGCATCGAGCATTTGTACGGGTACGGTGACCGTCCCCAAGGGTTGCCAATTGTACGGGTACGGTGACCACCCTCAAGTGTCCCATAGTGGAATCACGGCATCTCTCTTTGGTGAGAGCGTGAGGAGAATAGGGGTGGCCCTAGGTGGCCTTCGTGGTGAGCATTGTGCTCCACACCCTCTCCAAACGGAGACGTACTTCTAGGAAGAGAAGGAACTTCAATAACACATCCTTGTCTCCTTCGGCTCCACTTACGGTTACTCCTACCCTTTCTTTGAGTAAGCTTATTACCTTGTTTATCTTGTGCTTGCTCATATTGTTGTTGCATTGCTTGTCCCATAGGTTTCTCTCCTAGTTGCTTATCTAGTCAACCTATTTACTTGTACACTCCCTTTGTGATAGCCATAGTGTTCTTGTTATATATATTGCTATCACGTAGTTGTTTATCTTGCTTAGTTTGAGTTGTTGGTGCACATAGTTGACCCTAGCTTATTTACGTTTCCTGCTTGGAAAATTAAACGCTAGTTTTATTTCGCATTTGTTCAAGCCTAAACCGTAATTATTTTAAGCGCCTATTCACCCCCCCTCTAGGCGATATCCACGTCCTTTCAAGAGTACCTGAGACAACCAACTGTGGAGGACACAAAATGATTATTGGCAATTGGAGAATCAGGAGGATTCCCAAGTATGCTCGGTTCAGTTGATTGCATGCACTGTCAATGGAAGAACTTCCCTGAAGGTTTACGTGAGCAATACCAAGGTCACACCAAAGAAACTACCATCATACTTGAAGAAGCGACATCGATGGACTTATTAATTCGACATGTATTTTTGGCACGCTTGATTCTAACAATGATATCAATGTGCTCCAACGATCTCCATTGTTCCAGAGACTATGTGATAGGGACACTCCTCGTGCAACTACAACAATAATGGGTACAACTACAACATGGGGTACTACCTTGCCGACGATATATATATCCTCCATGACAACGTTTGTGAAGACTAGATCCAATCCTCAAGGTAGAAACAATGTCTCTTTGCACAAGCGCAAAAAGGTGCTACTAAGGATGTGGACAGGGCGTTCGGAGTACTAAAAGCACGTTGGGTATTATTCTGCAATGATATGAGAAAATGACGCACTTTAGTACCTCATGATATATTGTATAATCTTGCACAACATGATTATCAAGGATGAAGGCAAAGGAACGGCCCCGACGAATAACTTTAAGAAGTCTGAAGTTCAGAGCCTGCTTCCAAAACAAGAGGCTGATCATATTACCAAGGTTTTTCTAGTAGCATAATTAGCATTATGGTGCGTTTATAATTCTATCAATTGCCTAGCTGTAATTTGTTTACCCAACATAGTTGTTTACTGTCTTTTAGGAGAGAGAAACTACCAGTAGGCATCATGGTACCCCGGTCCATCTTCACATCATTGTTCAAACCGCCAACATTTACTTCTTTACTTTTCCTTTCAGTTGCATCATTATTGTTTCCCTTTTGTGTTTGACCCTTTGTAAACAGCAAGGCCGAAGAGATTGACAACCTCTCTGCACTCGTTGGGAGCAAAGTTACATGTGTCTGTGTGAAGGTCCAGGCAAGCAATTTACCGTCGTCGCTTTCCACCTACTTGTAGTCTTCGGAATCCTACTAAAGACATCACCTTACTCTCTCATGTGTAAGGAAATTACCGCTATCTGCATCATAACCTTCCACTTTGGGTAACCAACGAGGAGGTGTTATCTGCACCCATCAACATGTACTCGCCCTTATGACCGCATAAACACTTTATTTCTATGAGCATCGCCGGATGATTGAGCGAGTACATCATGAAATTGAAAAACCCACCACAAACACCTTATAATTGACAAGAACATCTATTCCCATTGAACAAACATCACCAAAATTCTAAAATGCAAACAGTGTGAAGTCCTGTACTAAAACTCTGGAGGGTTGATTCCACTCCAAAAACCTAATGATTTAAAGGGGCATGCATTCGCCCTTATGAGTTGAGTTGTTTATAATATACCTTGAAAAAGAAAAACTTTGTCACGGTTAATGTTCTTAATTTTTTTTGGGAAGGCACATGCACTCGCCCTTATGACTGCATAATCTCCGAATGACTGAGCCAGCACATCATGAAATTAACAAAGCCACAACCAACACCTTATAATCGACAAGAACATCTCTCCCATTGAACAAACATCACCAAAATTCTAAAATGAACCAAAGTAAAATGCAAACAGTGTGAAGTCCCCTACTAAAACTCTAGTGGATTGATTCCACACCAAAAACCTTATGATTTAAAGGGGCATGCATTCACCCCTATGGGTAGTTGTTTATAACATACCTTGAGAAAGAACAACCTTGTCACAGTTAATGTTCTTAATTGTTTCTGGGAAGGTACATGCACTCGCCCTTAGCGCACAATCCCAAGATGACTGAGCCAGCACATCATGAAATTAACAAATTCACCACAAAATGCCTTATAATCGACAAGAACATCTCTCCCATTGAACAAACATCACCAAAATTCTAAAATAAACCAAGGGAAATGCAAACAGTGTGAGGTCCCGGACTACAACTCTGGTGGGTTGATTACCCCAAAAACCTAACGATTTAAGCAGGACTAAAATTCTGATGGGCAAGTAACCTACCCATTTAAGCATTTTAAGGTACGTATAAACAATGTGACTGCATCTGCAACTGAAAGTTGTAGTGCTATTTTCGTGCCAGAATACTCTTTTGTTCAAAATCAAGATGCTGGTTTTGTGCCAGAAAATCAGATTGCTCAAAATTTCGAGGGCTGTTTTTGTTCTAGAAAACCCGATTAGGGATGACAGCAAAGATCCATGCAACAATCATGTATGCTCAGGTGCACCGTGCACAAGCACAAACTAAGGCATAAAGATAATCAGAAGTACAAAGTACATAAAACATCAGATGCAACTTGTCATTAACTGCACCCTGGCATTCAATGTAACTGCCAGAAAAACAATGTACGGGTACAAACTACAAGAATGGATCGTGTCGACAAAACTTGTGGTCAGCTCAACCTGTGCCACTTGCAAATGTTTTGCTAGTTTCGTTCGGCCTCAATCGAAAAAGGAAATCTCGCATTTACTGTGTTGCTCACCACAAACCAATCATCTTCCACCAGAAGCCTCCAGCACCAAGCCAGATGATGATGTTAACAACGGAGATAACAAATCCATAGCCCCACCACTCGGCCAGCGGAACATAGCCGGCTCCGTAAAAGACGGGGGCTGACCCTATGCCATAATGGGTCAGGCCACCCATGAGGTTTGAAAGGAATGACATAACCATGGCAGCAAAAAGCGGGGGAGTACCCAAGGCACTCGCCACAGACAGGAACGCAGTGAACATTGCTCCGATGTGTGCAGCACCACTAGCAAAGAAGTAGTGGGAGTAGAAGTACATCAGCACCAAGACCCCGAATGAGAGTTGCCAGGACAGACCAAGACCTCCAACAAACTGAGAGGAAAAGACATCAAGATATCAGAAAATGAAAATACTGAAAGCACTTTCCATCTTACTATGTTGATATTTCTCTGGACTCACAAAAATATTGGAATATCAGGTCTGGAATGGTATAAACTGCATATTTCAATTCACCAACAAATTAATGAGCCATCATGTCACATTTCTTACTTTCTTCAGATATATCTAACCACTAACCAGGATATCAATTTCTAGTAAAGATCTAACAATATAATCCAGCCTATCAGTGGTACCCTTTGTTCAGTGAGTGGAGGCATGTGAGTAGAAGAACTATTTGCAACGGACACCACCAATGTCAAAAGAATAAAGTTCAATGAGGCACTAGCACATAGAAAATTTCTCCTTGTCAAAATGCTAAAAACCTGGCATAGTACAACACCCCAAATCCATCATGCTCAGTGTCTATAATTAGTAAGCAAGAGCAACTAAATAGTGGCCACTGTCATTTCAAGAGGAAACTGAGGTAAATAGGGATGTAGCCATACCTTAACAACAGTCTCACTGAACCAAGAAATCAAACCATATTTGTTCAGGTAGCCAGCCATCGCAATCAGTGCAGCAAACCAAGTAAGGGTATCCCATGCTACAGACTCCGCCAAACACTCTTTCCATGTGACAACTCCTGTAATTAGGAGGACAGATAGGCCAAGAATCGCTGCAGACACTGCATCTACACTCAGCATTCCTCCAAAGATCCAAAGTCCGACCTGGTGGCATGGGCAGTACAATGTTCAGTATTAAAAGGTATTCTAGATTACAATCAAGCAAGATGCAGACGGGGTGGATGTACCAACAGCCGTGTTTAGACTATGGTTACCCCACTTTATGAAAAATAAGGCATCTGATAAGTAACACAGTGATTTAAACCAAAAAATTGTGCAATGCTCAAAATATGACCAAAAACACAACGGAAAATAACAAACAGCAACATTAGGTATTTATTCACAAACCGTCTAGTGAAAAACTTCAACAGCGTAATTCCAGAGGTGCCGCCTGTAGTTAAATGGCCCAAGCCATCAGTCAGTAAACAACATTTGAAGCCATTTTATTAAATTCCAGCTAACCTCCCTCCATCCTTCGGTTTCTCTCTACCCCAACCCCTTCCCATCTTCATCAGTTCCCCACCCTGCCCCAGCTCCTCCACTTCCCAAACGCCCCTACCACCACCAGATTTGTGTTAACTTCCCCCCGCTTCTAACCCTCTAACCCTATCACCTCTTGGTCGACCAGCCCTCTGGCACTGGCTGCCTTCCCTGCTCGCATCGCCAATGCATCGGGGCACCATCAGCCACCGTCCTCGCACACTGCGCCACAACCTTCCCTCTAAGCCCAGGGAGCACAACAAACCCCGAGCCCCTGCAACATAAACCCTAAGCCAATGAGGTAAAGGGGAGGTCTCTGTCGAGGGGTCCATCATCACAGGGGAGGAAGAAGCTAAGAATGCAATGGAGGAAAGGTGCATGTCGAATGGATTAAGGAAAACTTCAGGCAACTATACTCTAGCAATTCGGTGTAAATCAAGAGCCCATCCTTTTGCGTACTCCTAATCTAGATAACACCACAATGATGTCATGGAAATCTCTGTTTCCAAAAAGCTCTTGTAACTCATAAATAGTAGCCGATCGGAATTCACAAGAATCCTAACATTGGATGGCAGCAGCATACAAATAGCACAGAAAACAAGAGAGTATAGAAGTTACCCGACAATAATATCAGCAATTGCGAACTAAGGGCATCTCTAACCGATCCCCCAAAAAGCATTGATTCCGTGTATTTCACATATTTAAGACTGGTTAGGAGAGAGAGAATCAATGTTTAACAGTAGGCCCAGTTCACCAGGTTTGACCCCAGTTCATAGTCAAAATCTGAGTTTGATCCTGGCAAAGAAGGAAGGCTAGATATATGCTTAACACATGCAAGAGGAGGGTATTTTCTGATTTTCCTCCTCTAAACGGCACCTAGCCGAACCCTTATCACCGCTAGCAGAAGATACTTTTTACTCCGGGGAAGCAGCGACCCTCAAATATACTCGGCCACCTCCGTATGGAGGATATTTTTTGCTTCCACGCCCGCACCCGCGCTGTTGCGTCGGCACCATTGCTTCCGGCTACCACCTAGCTCCTCTGCCGACCCCCTGCTGCCTCCATCGCTCCTGCCCCACATCGAGACCATCGCCGCCATCGCTGAAATCTAAATCTTTCGCTGCCACTGCTACCGCTGCATCCATCCCATTGCAGGAAAGATGAGCCGATTCTTCCTCTGCCGAGCCTCTTCGTTGGCTAGGTGTTCGGCCGACGCCGTTGAGGACTATTCCCGCATTAGGGAAGATATAATCTTGGAGGCTGTTCGAAGGTACACAAAAGCCGTGATTGAGGTCTTTGGGCTGGAGTATTTGAGGGCAACCACCGATGAAGACACCGAGAGGCTGTTGGGAGTGAATGAACAACGGGGTTGGCCTAGGATGCTTGGATCAATTGATTGCATGCACTGGACATGGAAGAATTTTCCTACAGGATGGAAAGGTCAGTACAAAGGCCACTGCAAAGATTAAACCATTATTCTTGAGGTTGTTGCATCAGACGATATATAAATTTGGCATTCATTCTTTGGATTGTCTGGCTCTCATAACGATCTCAAGGTGTTGTCAACATGGCCATTGTGCGCTAGGCTAGTTGCCGGAGAAGCTCCTCCTTGCAACTATGTTGTCAATGGCCGTGAGTACACGATGGATTACTATCTTTGAAATGGCATCTATCCTCCATGGGCCACATTTTTCATGACAATACCGCGTCTTAAAGGTAAAAAGAGATCTCACTTTGCAATGTGATCAAGAGTCAACAAGGAAGAATGTGGAGAGAGCTTTGGATGTGCTTCAGATGCGCTTTGACATTATCCAAGGCCCTGCCGAGTACTGGAACCCAAGGTGCTATCGCAAATAATGACATGTTGCATCATCATGCATAACATGATCATTGAAGACGAGAGAGGCATGACAGAGAACTTTCAGACATCTCCAATGGGGATTCTGTTGAGCCAAAGCGCGATGCAAACAGGATCCAATTTGAATCCTGTTCGAATCAAGAGCAAACAGGATCCAGAGATTTCTCATAAAGCATCGAGAATTGAGAAATTCATACCCAACTCCAAGATGATCTTGGTGAGCATCACTAGCATCTCCATAGCACTTCATAGTGCTTTTATCATGCCATTTACTTCATTTGAACCCTTTCATGCGTTTCAATTTGAATAATTTGGTTTGTTAACTCTGAATTTGTAATATTCATGAATTGTGTGAACCTTAATTAATATGTTAGATTTAATAAGTGTGCAAATATATAGTTGAAATGAAGTATGTAAACTAAAACTAGAAAGATTTGCCAAAAAAAATACGGAGTTAAGTTTAGGGGATTGGCTAGACACTTCACTTTTTTAGAGGACCAAATATACTAATACTCGACGTTTACTACTCCAAAATTTTAGGGGATCGGTTAGAGATGCCTACTGTTGCAAGAAAGATAGTAAGAGGTAAATGTCGCATCATACCGTGAGCAGAAGCGTGCCGGCCATGATCTTCTCCTCCGTGCTCATGGGTCCCATCTTTGCCAGCCTCTCCTTGGCCAATCGTGGTGCATCAGGGCTGGTCTTCACCTCCGGTGGGTAGATCACATACAGGACCAGCGGCACAATCACTAGCGACAGCAGCCCTGGTACAATGGCCGCCTTTGCCCACAGCGTCCACCCGATCCCCTGCCCGATGGTGCTGAGCGTCAGGTTGGCAGCAAGTGGATTGGCCGCCATCGCCGTGAGGAACATCGCCGAAGAAACGACTGATGTTTGGAAGCAAGTGAGCATGAGCCACGCGCCGAGCTTTCGCTCTGTGCCGTCGTCAGTGCGCGATCCGCACGCCTCGCAGAGGGATTTCACAAGCGGGAGGAAGATGCCACCAGCCCGCGCGGAGACCGAGGGGATTGCCGGCGCGAGGAACGCCTCGGCAAAGACCAGCGAGTAACCGAGGCCGAGCGTGGAGCCCCCGAAGGCGGAAACGAAGGCATACGCGACACGGTTCCCGAGCCCCGTCTTGATGAACCCCCGAGCGAAGAAGAAGGCGAGCGCGATGAGCCAGGGGATGGGGTCCCCGAAGGCGGAGAAGGCGGCGGCGAAGGTGAGGGTGCGGGTGAGCACGGCGGCTCCTAAGCCAAGCAGCGCGACGGCCCCTAGCGGCAGCGGCTGCGTGATGATACCGACGATGGTGGCGAGGAACACGGCGAGCAGCTGCCACGCGTTGCGGGCAACACCGGCGGGGGCAGGGATGAACCAGATGATCAACCCCGTGGCAATGGAAGCCAGGAGCGGCTTGATGGCCGCACCCTTCAGGGCTGGCTTCGCCGGGGGTGAAACCGGCGCAGGGGGAGATGCCGGCGACGCGGCGACGGGCGGGATGAGGTGGCGAGATGTGGCGGCAGGGGACTGGGTTAGGGGCTTGGGGAAGGAGTGGGAGTGGGATAGGGAGATGGGTTTGGAGGAGAGTGAGGAGGTGGAGCGGCGGCGGAGGGAGAATGAGGGGAGGTGCGGGCGGAGGCGGATTCCCAGGTGGTGGCAGGTGAGCGGTGAGGCCGCCGACGCGGAAGAGGCCATGGCGGCGGCGGCAGAGATGGAATGGAGAAGTAGGAGTGGAGGAGATGGGAAGGGAGATCGGGTTTAATTGGGTCGACGGCGGCGATGGGGTGGGACGGGGTAAGCGGCATTGGATGTATCGGACCCAGATATTGGTTGGTTCGTGCGTGCATCCGGTGTTGGTAGACCAGGTCGCCACATTGTGCAGGCCAATTTAGGACAGTAAAATTCCACCATTTCCCTGCCCTCAGATGCATCCTTACTTGTGAGTCGTAAGATTTCGTATTAGATATGTATATGACCGTCCGATGTGAGTTTAGATCGTGAACTCGGCCGACTGTCCTAATGGGCCTCTATTCCCGTAGCTTTTTTGGAAGCCTGTGGTTGATTCGGGTCCGCTGGGTGTACCAACCCGTTAAAACAAATTTAGGTCGAGAACCCGTACCGACATCCCCTGACCAAGAGACCAAGCGTCGAACCGGCAAACCCTATGCTCTTCCCTGACCTCTGTTCTCCCTCGATCCGACGAATCAGCCCTCGTCGCCGCCAGACCTTTACGACGATCTCCTGTACCTCGTCGCAGTCCGCCGGCTGCTCCCCTCCGTCCTCCCTCCTCAGTTCCTTCCACCTGCACATGCAGCGACGCCTCCTCCCCGTTTACCCACGACCTACTGCACCTCGTCGCCCTCCACCGGCTGCTCCCCCGCCGCATCCTCGCACATGCAGATCCTCGTGTAGCCATTTCACATAGCTCGATGATGCCATCCCCCACCGGCGCAATTATAGCAATCATGGTGACTGGCCACGAGAAGGAGGAAACCCCTGGCCATGGATTTAAGCGCTTCAGTGCTGTCATCACCATGGACTCCGAGCCGAGGTCCTCATGTGGTTGTGCGATCAGATAACCCTTGCTGCCACCGTCTCTTCATGGGAACAAGTACATGCTATGCGGTTCATGATTTTTCTTCTCCCCACTTCTCCCCAACCCCTCTCCCAAAACAGCAGTGGTTCAGTGTTAATCTGCAACCAATATATATCGAAGATAATTTTCTTCTGATAATTGTGCAGGTTTGTGAAGGAAAAGAAGAGAAAAGGAATAAGCTGCAGTACAAATTTGGTGAAGAACATTTTCCTTAGCTTTTTAACATGTTGGTCCTTAGATTTTGATTTTTGATGATCTGTAGTTCATACATGCTTTTTTATGTTTGATCCCTTTGTCCACATACTCTACAGTCAAATCACCACTTGGAGAAGAAGAGGCGAGTGTCAATAGGCATGGACACCATCCACACACGCACGGGAATAGTTCTGTTCAGCTGCTACAAGCACATCCGGTGGGTCAACCTCCATGCTCGGACGACAACAACGGCCATCATGGTACAATACCAATGTGCAAGTTCCTATCCCTCTCATGGCCGTCCAATTCACGTTTCGTTGCTCCCACGTCCGTATGTCCGTGGACGCTATTCCAGAAACCAAATCTAAGGCCTCTGCTTCATTGGATGGCTTAACGTCTGACCCTAGAAAGATGGCGCATATTGCGGCAATGATGCAAACATTGAACCGTGGCGGTACCCTACCTCCACAATAATATTACCTTCCGTTCCAGGTTTTAGGAGGCGCTAGGGACCTGGGAGGCGCATGGTTTAATCCTCAGTGGTCCAAACGAGCAGAAGCACACCCTGTACTGGATATCGATCCTAATAAGATGAGTAGGTTCCATATGATCACATTCACAGCCTTCCATATTATTGTTATTGACTTTATGTTTTCTTTAGTACAAACAGTGCGTATATGTAAGTTTCCTCACCTGCCACTCTTCCTACTCTAACAACATACCCTCTCACAACCCTTGATAGTGCTCAAAAGAATTGTGCTACTACCGAGAAGGAATTCTTAGCAGTAATGTTTGCTTGTGACAAGTTTAGGCCTTATATTGTTGATTCAAAAGTTATTATTCATACTGACCATGCTGCTCTTAAGTACCTTATGGCGAAGAAGGATGCAAAACCAAGACTCATCAGGTGGGTACTCCTTCTTCAAGAATTTGATTTACAAATTGTTGATAGGAAAGGAGCAGATAATCCGGTGGCGGACAATCTTTCAAGGATGGAAGATATACCGCATGACCCCATCCCAGTCAACGACAGTTTTCCAGATGAACAACTTGCTGTTGTAAAAGTACAATCTCTCTCCGATCCTTGGTTTGCGGATTATGCTAATTTTATTGTTGCAAAGTATTTTCCTCCAGGTTTAACATTTCAGCAAAGGAAGAAGTTCTTTCATGATTTGAGGCACTACTTTTGGGATGACCCTCATCTTTTCAAAGAAGGTCCTGATGGGATCGTGAGAAGATGCATACCGGAACATGAGCAGAAGGACATTCTCAAGCAATTTCACGACAGTCCCTATGGAGGACATCACGCCGGTGAGAGGACCACACATAAGGTTCTCCAATCAGGTTTTTATTTGCCTACTCTCTTTAAAGATGCTAGAAATTATGTTTTATCTTGTGATAAGTGTCAGAGAGTTGGTAATATTAGTAGGAAGAACAAGATGCCTATGAATTACTCACTAGTGATTGAGCCTTTTGATTGCTGGGGTTTTGATTTTATGGGTCCTTTTCCTCCTTCAAACAAGTACACTCACATTTTAGTAGCTGTTGATTATGTGACCAAGTGGGTTGAAGCAATCCCCACTGAGAGTGCCGGTCACAAAATGTCTTTGAAAATGCTCAAAGATGTAATTTTCCCTAGGTTTTGTGTACCTAGGTATCTTATGACGGATGGAGGATCACACTTAACGCATGGAGATTTTAGAAAAGCTTTAGTCAAGTACGATGTCAATCATAGAATTGCTTCACCATACAATCCTCAAACTAGTGGGCAAGTTGAGCTCACCAATAGAGAGATCAAGTTGATCTTGCAAAAGACAGTTAACAGTTCTAGGAAGGACTGGTCAAAGAAGCTAGGAGATGCTTTGTGGGCGTATAGAACTGCTTACAAAACCCCATGGGCATGTCCCCGTATAAGATGGTCTATGGCAAGGCTTGTCATTTGCCATTAGAATTAGAACATAAAGCTTTCTGGGTTGTTAGAGAGCTTAATGCTGACCCAAAGTTAGCCGGTGAAAAATGTCTCATGAACTTGACTTCTCTAGATGAGTGGACAAGTGAAGCTTACGAGAGTGCTAAAATGTTCATGGAAAAGGTAAAGAAGTGGCATGATAGAAGGATTTAGAAACAAGAATTTAATGGTGGTGATAAAGTTTTATTGTTTAGATCCCATTTCAGGTTTTCTCCAGGTAAATTACTTTCTAGAATGGAAGGGCCATTTCATATCGAAGAAGTCTACCGGTCAGGTGCAATCAAGATTGACAATTTTGATGGCACCAAACCTCAAGTTATGAATGGGAAAAGGCTCAAGCATTACATGGCGGGAGATCCCGTCAACGTTGATGTAAATATAATACACACAACCACTCATGAGGAATATGTTGCAACCCCGTTTCAGACACCAGTAGAAGTAGAATAAGAAAAGGTATGTATTACGGTAAGGAATCATCGCGAACCGCCATAAAAGTTCCAGATTACGCATTCTTTTTTCAAAATATAGGAAATTCAGAGCCTGATTGGAGCTGGAGAGGAGCTCCAGGGGGCCCAGGCGCCCCCTGGTGCGGCCTACCTCCTGGCCGCGCCGGGAGGCCGCCTGGGCACCCCGGAGCCCGTCTCTGACTCCACTTTGGCTCGTTACCTTCCTATTGTTGCAAAAAAATTTGCTATATATTTGCCCGGATAGCCCGGCACCGTATCTCTCGATTTCGCGTGTTTTCTTTTCGAGCTGTTTCTGCCAGTACAAAAAGCTATTTTTTAGAGATGTCTTCTTGTGGGTCGAGCAGAGAAGACTTCTTGGGGCGACGTCTATGCTAAGTCCAGCGGGATCTAAACCAAGGGAATCACATTGATTGGGATACAGAAGAAGAAATTGCCGCAAGACAAGCGGAGATGGAGCGCTCCGTGAGAGAGGAAGTTAAGATTATCACTTCCCAACAACAAGGAGGTCCAAGCAATCCCATCATGGTGGGATCTGTCCAACATCAATATTATCTTTCTCTTAACCTTTCAGGGCCCCCCACTTCACTTGAAGATCAACGTACGATCTCCACCATCTCCGAGGCTTACCGCATCACCAATCAACTCTGTGAAGATTTCTGTGTACTAAAAGTACAAGTGGAAGTCTTGGAGTCAGAAAAACGAACCCTTCGCCGTGTCATCAGGGATCTGAAGAAACAACAACAACAAGAATGAGGAGTAAATCTCCTTGGGTAATGGCACCCCCCAGCTTGTCCCAAGCTTGGGGGAGTGCCCGGTATCTTTATCTTTATCTTAGTCTTTTAGAGTCTAGTAGAGTCGTATCATGTTTAGGGAAGTTATTATATGAAATAGGTGTTTGCATTGAGGTATGTCACTCCTTCTGTGGAGAGTTTGTATCCGTGAGTGTGGGGTCGTCTCTGTTTGAATATTAATGAGAAGTCTATTGGTTCCTTCGCTGCACTCGGTATTCTCTTCACGCAATCGACCTTATATGATGATTCTTATGGGGAGTATTGAACTATATCAGGTATGGCTTTGGAAACTTTATTTAATTTTGGCAAACATAGCTTTGGTCTTGACAACATGCATGTTTTCTCAAGTAGCGACATAGCCAAAACCTTTATTTAATTATGCTTGAAGTGTTATGTTGACAAGGAAGACAACTTGATGTGTTATGCTTACCTTCATGTTTATGCTTTATATGTTTTGCATCTAAGTTAGCATCAATGGTCTGTTCTCTCAAAGCCTTTTCTAGCCAAACTCTTTGCCTAGCAGATTTCTGCTTGTGCATCCATACCCTGAAACCAATATCTTCCATATGAGTCCATCATACATTCCTATTCGTGGTATTTCCCTACCACTCTTAGATGTATAGAATT
The DNA here is from genome assembly GCA_950022295.1 of Bromus sterilis. Classification (NCBI taxonomy): domain Eukaryota; kingdom Viridiplantae; phylum Streptophyta; class Magnoliopsida; order Poales; family Poaceae; genus Bromus; species Bromus sterilis. The sequence continues at coordinate 219,052,501 of OX465600.1, forward strand.
TATGTGTTATCCTTAAATGTTCAAAATCTCCTGTTTTGTGCCTCTTGTTTAGCTCATGAGGAAGTAATAGGTAATTCATGATCTTCTTAAGTTGGACAAGTTTTACCCTGGGATTGCATGTCAAATCTGCAAACCCATCACTACTGGAATCTGCTCGTTTTAAATGTTTTTTTCTTTGCCGTCTACATTTTTTCGGGGCGGACGGCAAAGAGGGTCTTTTCCATCAGCTGCGGACGGCAAAGATTGGCAGATGGCAAAGAGTGCTTTGCCGTCTGTTTTTATTTAACGCATGGAAAAGACTGGCTTTTCTGTCTGGTTTTATTTAACGCATGGCAAAGACTGGCTTTGCCGTCTGGTTTTATTTGACGCATGGCAAAGATCGGCTTTGCCGTCTGGTTTTATTTGACGCATGGCAAAGCACGGCTTTGCCGTCTGGTTTTATTTAACGCATGGCAAAGTATATTATCAAAAAATTGGAGAAAAATAAGTTTATCCGTTATTTAATTTTATAAAAATGAAGACAAAGTCTAAATAATATAAAATTTAACATGGTATTGATTTATGATTCCTAGAAAACGTAGTTTTTTAATAAATTATCCGCCGGCCCGCCTCTCGACGATCGCGTCTCGCCGCCCCCGCCTCCGGTCGGCCTCGCCTCGCCGTCCTCGCCTCAGGTCGGCCGCGCCTCGCCTAGCCCTGCCTCCCTCGCCTCCGGTCAGCCACGCCTCGCCTCGCCGCTCTCGCCTCCGGTCAGCCGTGCTTCGCCTCGCCTCCCGCCGGCCGCATCGCGCCTCTAGCCGGACGCGCCTCGCCGCCCCTCCTCCGGTCGGCGGCGCCTCGCCGGCCCTGCTCCTACTTGCCACCCCTCATAGGCCACACTCAGTCGGGAGCGTGGGTTGTTGCCGCTCTCAGTCGCCGAAACAGAAGGGGAGGAACGTAACGGGAATGGGCGGCCGGGGCTAGCACCAGAACGGAACGAACAATTTTTTTTAATTAAGAAAATCCTTTACCGTCTGCTTAATATTCATCAGGCCCACATACAAATAAACATGTGTTACTTATACTTTGCCGTCTGCCTGAGTTAAAACCCGGACGACAAAGTCTTTGTCGTCCATCAATTATATGAAGACGGCAAATCACCTCTTTGCTGGATAAATGGGTGACAATTGCTTTGTCGTCCGCCGGCAGATGGCAAGACCTTTGCCGTCCGCTTTTCATACGTTTGGCGACAACCATGGCAGACGGCAAACTGTTGAATTCCAGTAGTGCGCCCAGCTCGAAAGATAATTTAACAAACAAACCCTCCTTCACGCTTGGTCTATGAGAAATTAGAAACTTTGGCAGTGATAAACAAAGGAGACTAAGGGGATGTGATCGTCCCCATCTAGGAGCCGTTCCTCGAAACTTGTCCATCTTGAGAAGTAATTGAGCTATCTATTAGCATTCGTTGACAAACTATGCACCGCCCAAAATTTATTTTCATTCTGTTTGATTTAAGGATAGCACATAAGTTTTCCCTGCTTACCTTTAACAAGGCCTTCCCTTTACTTTTATGTTGAGTCAGTTTTCCTACTTCTTTCTTTTCCCAAAGAGAACAACCACTTGATGTTGATGAGGATTCATCCATATAATGCTGCATTAAGTTTTGCCATGCCACATCATCGTTGACATTATCTTTTGATAAGTAAGTTGTTTGCGAAATATTTTGCCAAGCAAACATCTTCCTTTGTGTTAGCATTTGCACTTCATGACTAATAACATGTTCTTTCAAAATCTTCAAATTGTTTCATTAAAAAGTGAAAGAGAAAAAGTAAAAAGTTATTAGTTGTGTTTCGATCAAGGATATGTTTTCCATAATTTAATGAGTTTTCTCATCCCTACTTTTATTATAATTGTTATTACTCTCTCATGAGGGCCTTATGAGTTGAGGTTGCTGTTGAGGATACTTGAGTTTGATGGAGAAACCTTGATGCTTCTTGTCCGTATTCTATTTATCGACACTTCACTCTCTAGACTTGTGGACAGGTTTACCGAGCTCAGTATTCGCTTAGGGACAAGCGAGGTCTAAGCTTGGGGAGTTGATACGTCCAAAATGCATCACTATTTTATATAGTAATTCTTTCTTATTCATTGATATATTCCATGATATGATGTTGTTCATATGTTGTTTTGGCTTAATTTACAAAGTTTGCAACTTTCCGATGCCGAAGCAGCAGACGCAGGATTCAGCGGGAAAAAGTGGACGCTGAGTTGCTAAAGAAGAACACCTCCAAATTACCTGAAAATCGACGGAGGATGTTTTTCAGAAGATTGACGAAGATACGCAAAAGAGGGGCCAGAGGGGGGACACAGGGTGCCCAGGCGGCCACCTGGCGTGGACCCCACCCTGGCCGCGCCGGGAGGGCGCCTGGACCCCTAGGGCCACTCCCGGCACCCCCTATGGCTTATATATCACTCGTCATCTAAAAACCCTAAAAGGGGGAGAGTTTTCGGAGTTCCGCCGCCCCACCGTGGCGGAAACCTACAGAGGAGAAAAGACATCTCCGGCGGGAAAATTCCGTCGGGGAGAACACCTCCCGGAAGTGGAGATTGTCGCCATCGTCATTACCATCGTCACGGGCATCATCGAGATCATCATCAACATCATCCCCAACATCAGCACCATCTTCATCTTCATCCAATCTCACCTCACAATTTCAACTTGTGTTGTAATCCATACTATCTATCCTCTCTACTCTACCGGTGTTGATTGCTACCGTGTGATGAATTCTATTGAGTTTTGTTGGAGAAATATTATTGTTTCCATATTGTTTATCATCTATTTATCCCCACTGATCATGATCTCTTTTATGTCTTGTGAGTAGTTACTTTAGTATTTGAGGACATGGGAGAAGTCTAGTTGTTAGTAGTCATATGATGTTGAAGTAATATGTCTTGTTTGATATTTAAGTTGTGTTGTTATTCTCCTAGTGGTGTTGTGTGAGTCGAACACTCAACACTTCGCCTTATTAAGGACCTAGGGGAATGCATTGTTTACAAAGAATGCTTACGGTGGGTTGCCGGAGTGACAGAAACCTAAACCCAGTTCACACGCTTTTGCACAAGGGAACAATGGATCAACGATCGTATTGCTATGGTTAGGCTTTTGCCTTAATTACTATCTTGTATTTGCGGATGCTTGCAAGATGTTTAATCATAAGAGTGCACTTATCTTAGTCTAGAAGGTGCACTAGCATAGATCCACCCACTCAACACTTATCAGCACATCACATAGTACCGATGCGGAATATGGCGAAAGCAGATGGCTATATCTCCCGTGCGTCCTCAAGAACGCTTTATCCCTTATAAGTTCAGTTGCTAGGCCTCTCCTTTTACACAAAGGATTGGGCCCCTTGTTACTCCTCAGTGCCTCTCACTTTACTCGCTTTTACCTTTTTGTTGCTTCTATCGAAAACCCCATAAAAAGTTACCTTTCAGTTCCTGCAGCTATTTCTTACCAAAGTCAGTTGCCAATACCTTCTGCTCCTCGTTGGGTTCGACACTCTTATTTATCAAAAACGCTACAAACGATCCCCTACAGTTGAGGGTCATCAACGTCTTCGACTTTAATGCCTTTCTCCTTAATAGACTTCCTTGCTTCTTGCATATCTCCGGGGCTCAGAACAAGCATGCCCCTCTTCTTTGGTGGTGGAGATGGTTCAGGGACGGACCAATCTTCATGGTTCTTGGAAATCTTGATCATTAGTTCTTCGGCCTCGTCCGGTGTTCATTCCCTGAAAACACAACCAGCACAACTATCTAGATAGGATCTAGATTCATCGGTTAGACCAATATAAAATATATCAAGTAATTCGTTCTTTGGGACTTCATGTCCCGGTCTAGCCTTAATTAAGTCACAATACCTCCCCCAAGCTTTAGGGAGGTGCTCATCCTGCAATTGTTTAAAGTTATAGATTCTTTGCAAAGCAGCATGTTGCATATGAGCAGGAAAATATTTATCAACAAAGAATTGAACTAATTCCTGAGGACTCTCAATTGAACCATAGGGTAGTGCATTGTACCATAATTTAGCGTATTCCTTTAAAGAAAAAGGAAAAAGCTTGGCCACATAGAAGTTTCGTATCTTTTCATCAATAGTAAATAGGTCACCTAACTCAGCGAGTTTGGTCAGGTGTGCTATAGAATCATCATTTTCTCTGCCATAAAAAGGGTCAGCCTCGACTGTAGATATAAGTGAAAAATCAACAGAGAAATCGTAATCAGGATCATTGATGCATATAGGAGATGTGGAAAATTTAGGATCAGGAGTAATCTTGTTCTTCATGGAGTGCTTTTCGAGCAGCTTCTTAACAGCATCAGGGTCAGAGTCGAGACACTCTCTGAGTTCCCTGCAAATATCATCATCAAGAGTAATATAATCATCACCAAGGAGTCTCTCCTTGAGTTCATCTAAGTCTGGGTAACAAAAGGTTTTGCAAGTAGGAATATAGGTTGCAGCAGTTTCGGTCTCGGGTTCTGCTGCAACCTTAGCAGTATGAGTTTCAATATAGTGACCAAGAAAACTAGTATCATCAAGAGTAGTGGAAGCATCATGAAAAGTATCAGACATAGTAACAGACTTAGTAGAAGTAGCATGTGGGGGTAGTGGTGAAGCAAACTTAATTATAACGGAAGGTGAATCAAGCGTAGCACTGGTACTCAGAACGGTACCTTTTCTTGTAGTGGATGGTAGGATCGAAACCTTGTGGTCTCCTTTCTTACCCATAGCGGATGAAGTATGGCAGGCATGATACTTCAAGTAGACTTGTAAATATTGCTATGCTCCCCGGCAACGGCGCCAGAAAACAGTACTTGATGACCCTCAACTGTAGGGGATCGATTATTGTGTTCTCGCGGGTAAGTTAACCCAATTTATTGATACGACACAAGGGGAGACAAAGATTATTTATAAGCTTTGACAATTGAGTTGTCAATTCAACCGCACCTGAAATATACTTGCTTGCAACAAAATATTAATAGCACTGTGGTATGGTAGTGATAGTGATGGTGGTAACTGCAAAAGTAAAACAACAGAAATAAACTAGTAGTAACCAGCAGGATTAAAGCACTATAGGCTAGGGATATGGATGGTCGGGCGCTGCATGAATAATAATGAACATGTAATAGGTTCTAACACGGGGCAAGGCACACAGAAAAGCAATGATCATCTAGGAAAATATCAAACATTAGGCATGTATCCCGTAGGCAGTTGTGCGTGCTTGCAATAAGAACTTGCACAACATCTTTTGTCCTACCATCCCGCTACGAACGGGGCCAAAAGGAACTTATGGAGATTAAGGTGCTCCTTTCAAAGAGCACCGAAACAAAGCAATGAACTCAATGGATACATGGAATCCTCAAATTATGGACCATCCCCTTTGGTGTCCCAAGCTGTCACCTTTGGGATCACCGGTTCCGGACCATAATAGGTGCATACAACTCATAGATAGGATCAAGAACATAAATAAACTCATGTAAACATAAGTGGTTCAGATCTGAAAACATGGAACTCAGGCCCAAAGTGACAAGCATTAAGAGCAACAAATTGTAGCAAAGATGATAAACACCAAAGTAGATGATAGGAAACATGCCCCAACAATCTGACGAACTATTACATGATCAATCTTATCCAATCCCTACCATCCCCTTTGCCTACAGCAGGGAATTACTCACACATGTGAAGAGAAGTCATGGAGGGAGGATGGAGTGGTGATGGAGATGACGATGGCGACGATCTCCCCTCTTCGGAGGCCAAATCAGCCTCCAGATTAGCCCTCCGGAGGAAGTAAAGAGGTTGGCGGCGGCTCCGCGATGGGTTCTGGAAAAGCGACTTCTGTTTCGGAGTTTCCTCGCCACAAGAAAAAATAGGGGCCAAGGTAGGTCACCAGAGGGGGTGGGACCCACCCAGGCGCCCTGTAGGTGCGTCCAGGGGGGCTGGCCGTGCTAGCTATGCGCTTGGGGCCCCCTAGCTCCCCTCTCGCCCACCTTCTGGTCCTGGGTCCCTCCGGGTGCGTGGATTTTCTGTATTTTTTCTGGGAATTTTCTGAGATGTCTAAAGATCCATTTTCCTGCGCACAATAATACCATAAAGGCAGCTCTGCTGAAAACAACGTCAGTCCGGGTTAGCTTAGCTCAAATTGTGCAAGAATGATGGCAAAACAATAGCAAAAGTGTTTGGAAAAGTAGATAGATTTGAGATGTATCAAGACCTAGGTCCAAAGTGGAACTACTCACGACACATCATGGAGGCAATCATGGTTGATGAAGTGGCCTCTAAAGATGAAAATCTTCCTACGGTAGGGTGCCAAGAGAGATCTTCTGCTAATACCAATCTTGGAATCGCGGCGGCGATGGAATAGAGACGAAAACTGCGAAAGTACTCCGCTTTGAGGGTTTCTGGAATACGGAGAATAAATAAATGCAATGGAGGGCACTAGGGTGGCCCCACCTAGCCAAGGGCGCGGCCTCTCCTGGCGGTGCCAGGAGGTCGCCTAGACAGGGGGTGGGGCCCCCCTCCGGCTGTCCTTCGGGCTTCTGGAGTCTCCCGAGAAATTGAAATTTCTAGATTTTTTCTTCAATTTTCTTGCAATATTGATTTTTCACCTTTTTTGCGATGCACAGACAGTAACAGACAGAAACTCACACTGGGCACTAGGTTAATAGGTTAGTCCCAAATATATTGTAAAAGAATATGAAAGTGCATCAAAACATATAGCAAAGTCACCAAAACAAGCATGGAATAAGCAAAAACTATAAATACATTTGACACGTTGATACGTCCCAAATGTATGTACAATTTCTGCTTGTTCGATGCTTATTTGGGTGACATTCCTATGTGTTTTGCTACACGTTCATACCTTTTTACACATATTTGGACTAACCTACTAACACACTGCAACCAACGCTAGTTTTTGTCTGCTGATGTCTGTGCATTGCAGGTATTGTCCAATATTTCCAGTGCTAGAAAAATTCCAAGAAAATATAAAAAAATCAGCATTCCAAAAGACTCTGAAGGTCTAAAGGGCAGTTAGAGGGGGGCCACCCCCTCCCAGGCGGCCTCCCGGCACAACCAATGGTGGGGTTGCGTCCTATGGCCGCCTGGGAGGAGGGCACCTCCCCTGGTGCCCCCTTCGGCCTATATTTACCCCTCGGGACAAAAACCCTAAAAAAGACCCTGCATCACGAATTTCACATTTGTTCCACTGCCGCCGTGATCTCGATATCGGGATCGCCAAAAGACCTCGTCCCGGCACCCTGCCGGAGGGAGGATTGATCTCCAAGAGCTTCTCCACCACCATTAGCGCTTCCCGGATGTGCCGTGAGTAGTCCCCCTTGGACCATGGGTCCATGACCAGTAGCTATGTGATGTCTTCTCTCCAATCTTGTGCTTCAATTCTTAGCCCTTGTGAGCTGCCCTACATGATCAAGGCACTTATTTAATCTTTCTTCTGTTGCTATGCTGTGTTTGCGGGGATCCGATGGATTATGAGATTATGTTCAGATCGTGATGAGTTATATATTTGGTTCTCCTTTTATATTTTGCTCTTGAGTAATTCTTGCATGTTCTCCGTTTCTTTTTATTGCTTTGGCCAAGTAGTAGATAATAACTCCAAAAGGGAGCGTTATGCTTGATTGTGGGTCCATGCCCCCCCAATGTCTAGCTTGAGTGACAGAAACATGAGACTAGGGAATGTGTTGTTGCCACCAGGTAGAAAACAACGGTGCTTGTAACCGTGGTTACAAGGATTGTTTACCTTACGCAATTTTTTTTCTAATGCAGTTGTCTGTTGCTTTGGGTTTACACTTTGGGTGGGGCTCGCAACTTAATACCAACAAGATGTTCTAGATAGATATATCAAGGTGGAAGATTAGTGGGTATATGTTGATGAATAAATGGTCTACTTGTCTTGGCATACTTTCCATACTTTTGAGCCTCTAACTTTATTGTGGCATAATTAGCATTGCGGTGGGTTTATAATTCTATCAATTGCCCAGCTGTAATTTGTTCACCCAGCTTAGCTGTTTTATCGTCTTTTGGGAGAGAGACATCACTAGTGAACATCATGGGACCACGGTCCATATTTCCACCATTGTTTACACCTCAACTCTTTACTGCTTTATTTCCATTCAGTTGCAATCACCATCACTATTTGCCATTTGTGTTTGATCCTTTGTGAACAGCAAAACCGGAGAGATTGACAACCTCTCTGAACTTGTTGGGAGAAAAGTTATTTGTTTCTGTGTGCAGGTCCACGTCAACCTCTAAAGATCAGGCAAACTTCTAGCGTCGTTTTCACCTACTTGTTGTACTTTGGAGTCCCACTGGATTGATAACCTTGGTATCTTCACCTAGGGAAATTTACTGCTAGCTACATCTCAAGCTTCCACTTGGGGTAACCAACGAGGGGCAAGAAGCCATCAAGACAATTTCTGGCGCCGTTGCCGGGGACTCCAATCTGCAAGATAGGGGAGTTGCACACAATCTTTACCTTTGCTTTTTAACCTTGTTAGTTTACTTTCTAGTTTTTACTTTAGAGTCTTATATCAAAAACACCTAAAAAAATTAGTTGCTACCTTTTGTCTTTGTTTCTCTTTGCCTAGTGATGCTATGTTACCATGGGTGTGGAACCACCCAAGTATGGTAGGATGGACACTTTTCACTTGGATCGTCTTCGATCTATTTGTGCTCGCACTAAAAACCCAACCGTCTTGGTTGAGTGAAAATCATTGGATGATCATGCTCATTATACGCGACACCGCTTATCTCAGAAAGGGAAACACTTATGGTATGAAATACAAGTTTCTTATTGCTATGCTGAATCTTTGTGCCACATTTATGATGATTTCACTTGATGTTATAAAATAGATCGTAAACACCTTCCTTTCCAATGTGAGTTTAATGAAAATGAGATCCTATCTTCTTATGCTAAAGGTGTTTATGATTACTTTGATGTTGAAAATATTGAGGAGTTTGTTGCCTTCAACGTTGCTTATGAGATTGCTTCTTTGATTGAAAATTATTATGATACTATTCACAAGTCTGAAAATTTCGTTGTGCTTAAGTATTGATTTGAGAATTATGTTTGCAATGACTATATTGAAGATTTTAAAAATAAAATGGTTGCTGCCCAAGAAGAGACTAATGATTGCTATGAAGAGGAATCCTATGATTCCGAGGAATCACTTGAAACATCCCTTTCTGATGAACCTGACACTTGTTGTGTTTTTGTCCAAGATGCCACTATGGATGATGCTTACGGAGATGAACTTGCTATAGTTCCTTATGTTAAGCATGAAATTGTTGCTATTGCACCCACACTTGTTTGCCATATTATCCTTTTGAAATCACCAACTCATATTCCGGAGAATTTTTCTCTTATCAGGGCTCAGTGTGATGGGTTGCATTTATCTTATGTTCCTAAAGACCATGTTGAAAACTACACACGTGTGCTTGTAGGTCATGAACAACATGCTTTATGTGATAGTTATATTCTTGATGTTGTTCATGATGCTACTGAAAATTACTTTCAGAGAGGAAAGTTTAGTTGTAGAAACTTTCATGTTACAAAAACACCTCTCTTTATGATGAAAGTTTTGAAGTTGTTCTTGTTTTTCCTTCCTACGCATGTTACTTTGTGCTTTCATGGTTTATTTGTTTACAAATTTCCCATGCATAGGAAGTTGGCCTAGGAAGTGGGTTAGGCTTAAATGTGTTTCATATTTTCTTCTTGATGCTCTCTTTTGCTTCAAATCCTTATTTTTATGAGAGCATCTTTTATAATCTTCATGCCTAGCTAAAAGTCATAAAAGAAAGTGCTCATTGGGAGGCAACCCAAAATGTTTTTACTTTCAGTTTTAGTGGTCTTGATGCTTGTTACTAGTATAGCAACATCATTGTATCTTTATTTTTAAGCTTTGTGCCAAGTTTTAGCCTCCAATTGCAAGAAAGTTCAAAAGTTGTGACATGCTGTGTAGAAACAGATTATGTCTGCTTGACGGCAAAATTCACCAAAAAATACTAGATCATATTTTTTATCTCAATTTTTGTGACTGTATGCTCTATACAATTGGCTTTCTAGCGTCTGTTCTGAGTTTTTTATTTGATTACTCCCTCCGTTCCAAAATAACTGACTCAACTTTGTACTAGTTCTAGTACAAAGTTGTACTAAGACTACGACAGTTATTTTTGAACGGAGGGAACGGAGGGAGTATTTACTACCTGCTGGCATGTTTTTGACAGATTCTGCCACGTTTTGCGTTTTCATTGTTTTGCAAATCTTAAGCTTGATTTTTCTTTGCAAAAACTTTTTGGAAATCTTGATAAGCAGTAGCTCTTCATGAAAATCTTTATTTCCAGTAGAGAAGAATTATTTATTTACGGGTACTAACCACTCTAATCAGCTTATGATGAGTTCCGTATGAAGAGAGTTTTCAAGTATGCGAAAGAAGATGATGAAAGAAGATCCGTGAGTGTCAAAAGCTCAAGATTGAGGATGCCTCCATGAACCCCCAAGAAATATCCAAGGAGACGCAAGTGTCTAAGCTTGGGGATGCCCCCCGTGCATCCCCTTCTCCCTCAACAATCATCAGTTCGTCCTTCTCCATGCTATATTTTTAGCGCTTAATATGTTATGTGCTATGCTTGGAGCGTCTCGCTCTTTACTTTTTAGTTTGTTTTAGTTTTGCTTGCTTTTCATAACAAGTTGGACCCTACCCTTCATTGTTTGGGAGAGAAACACGCTCCACTCCACCCTAGAACACAACATAGGTTTGCATGTTTATTCTTTGCTTGTGTGTTCTTTATCTTGTCGTAGCTGTTGTCATGCTTAGCTCTTCGTTTTCATGCTTATCTTTTTAAGAGATTTTATTTAGATTGTTGCCTTTGTAACTCTCTTGAGTTATCATGCTTATCTTGTTTAGAGAGTTGGTCTGTTGCACTAAGTTGTGTGTCTTGCATGGTAATTGAGATTGATATTATAAGTGTAGTGGTAACTTGCAATAGTTTTGAGGTATTGATTTGAGTAATGTTTGGACTTTTGGTGCCAAGAGCTTGAGCCTATTAGTGATAGGTGTCGTATTTTGGGCAATCCGTGCTTATTTTTGAAAACTACAAAAAAAGTTGAGAACTCTAGCTACTAGATGGATTGCTGACCTCTGGAGGGGTTGGAATATATAGAGTACCCTCACGTACCATGGGTCGAGGATGCGCAAGGATAACCAAACCCCCATACACTCCTCCTCGGGGTACTTGTATCTTTGTGAACCTCCTGATTAGATAGAGAGTTACCGATAATAAGTGCATGAGTTCTTCGGACTAATGCGAGTGTTCGATTGTTGGCACTTCCACCTTCCATATTTTGCTAGCCTCCTCGGTACCGTGCATTGCCCTTTCTCATCTTGAGAGTTGGTGCATACTTCGCCGGTGCATCCAAACCCTTGGCATGATACGCTCTGTCATCATACACCTCCTTATATCTTCCTCAAAACAGCCACCATACCTACCTATCAAGCCATTTCCACAGCCTTTCTGAGATACATTGCCATGCAACATCCATCATCTCATGACTTGATCTTCATGTCATAAATTCTTTGCTTGATCGAGGAGCCGCATGCTATTTGGTCCTTGCCCTAATCATTGCTACATGACGCGCTAGTATCATTGCATATCATGCTACACTGGCAGAGGCATACATTTGAGGAAAATATCCCAAAGTGTGAAGATCTTCTTTATATTCTTGTAAGATATAGAGTGTTTCCCTTAAAGTGAGGAAAATATCCCAAAGAGGTCTAAATAAAAGATCCCAAAAGAGGAGAAATTACAAGATCCCAAAGAGGACAAATGAGAAATAAAAAGAAAGAGCTAATGAGGCCACAAAAATTCAAAAAAGTAGAAAAAAGAAATAAAAAGAGAGAAGGGGGTAACACTACTATTCCTTTTGAAAGATCCACACTCGTACTCCATAGTCATATTTGTACTCCATAGAGATATTCATACCATTCATGCATGACTATGTGGGGATCCTTACACTATAGAACTTGGCTTGCATATACCAAGGATGAGCCTCCTCAAAACAGCTCTAGGTCTTCATGAGCAAGCAAGTTGGATGCACCCCCACTAGTTCCATTGGAGAGCTTACCATAGCTCACATGTGCATCGGTTGCCTGGCAATCCCTACTCCTCACATCATATCTATCATTTTGCTTTCTCTCGCCTATGATTGCCCATATTGATGTGAGCCTTTCGCACATTTTTTGTCTTCCTTCCCCATCATTGTTCTCTTTGATATCCTAAGTGCCAACATATCTTGCTCACGCTCATCCATTGCATGAGTGCTCAAATTCTAAAGGGAGAGGATCAGTTTGACTTGTGCTTGACTAGTGGTCTGGGGACGAGTCAAATAAGATTCCAAGGGGACCAAGTGTGAAGTTTTAGTAGATTGAGTTCTCAATTAAACTATATAGTATTTTTATGCTATAAACCCATCTCCCACTTCTTGCATGCAGACACCATTTGGAGAGATTCGAGTCACGGACATCGAGATCTCTTGCACCTTTATGTTCTTACTTTGCTAGTTTCAATACTAGATATGGACTCTTGCTTGTTATTGTCTTGACTTGAATTGCATATCTTACTTTCTTTACTTTGAAGTTCTTATATGTGTGTTAGCATGTCACCACATAAATTATTTGTGTTATCATTTACCTACTCGAGGACGAGCAGGAATTAAGCTTGGGGATGTTGATACGTCCCAAACGTATCTTTAATTTCTGATTGGTCCATGCTTATTTGGGTGACATTGATATGTGTTTTGCTACACTTTCATACCTTTTTACACATATTTGGACTAACCTACTAACTCAGGGCACCCAGTGCAAGTTTTTGTCTGATGATGTTCGTGCGTTTTAGGTGTTTAACAATATTTCCAGTGCCAGAAAAATTTCAAGAAAAATATAAGAAAAATCAGCGTTCCAGAAGACTCTGAAGGTCCAAAGGGCAGCCGGAGGGGGGCCACCCCCTTCCAGGAGGCCTCCTAGCGCGGCCAGGGGTGGGGCCGCACCCTATGGACGCCTGGGAGGAGGTCGCCTACCCTGGTGCCCCCTTCGGCCTAAATTTAGTTATTTACCCCTTGGCACAGAAACCCCCAAAAAAGACCCCGCATCACGAATTTCACCTTTGTTCCACCGCCGTCGCGATCCTGATATCGGGATCGCCAGAAGACCTCATCCCGGCACCCTGCCGGAGGGAGAATTGATCTCCGGGAGCTTCTTCACCACCATGAGCGCTTCCCGGATCTGCCGTGAGTAGTCCCCCTTAGACCATGGGTCCATGGCCAGTAGCTATGTGATGTATTCTCTCCAATCTTGTGCTTCAATTTTTAGCCCTTGTGAGCTTCCCTACATGATCAAGGCACTTATGTAATCTTTCTGCTTTTGCCATGCTGTGTTTGCTAGGATCCGATGGATTATGAGATTATGTTCAGATTGTGATGAGTTATATATTTTGTTCTTGAGTAATTATTGCATGTTATCCGTTGCTTTTTATTGCTTTGGCCAAGTAGTAGATAGTAACTCCAAGAGGGAGCGTTATGCTTGATTGTGGGTTCATGCCCCCCCGATGTCTAGCTTGAGTGAAAGAAACATGAGACTAGGGGATGTGTTGTTTTCACCAGGGAGAAAATAACGGTGCTTGTAACCGCGGTTGCAAGGATTGTTTACCTTACGCAATTTTTTTTAATGCAGTTGTCTGTTGCTTTGGGTTTAGACTTTGGGTGAGGCTCACAACTTAATACCAGCGAGATGTTCTGGATAGATATCTCAAGGTGGATGATTAGTGAGTAGATGTTGATGAATAAACGGTGTACTTGTCTTGGTGTACTGCCCCTACTTTTGAGCCTCTAAATTTCTTGTGGCGTAATTAGCATTGTGATGCTGGCGAGGATCGGCCTCGGAAAATCCCATGGTAAGGTACACTGGGTTTAGATCGTAGAGAGAAGTTCAGGTTGGCGATGCTCGTTGGCTAACAGGAGACAGGGATTTACCCAGGTTCAGGGACCTCGATCGGTAAAACCCCTACTTCCTGCTCTTTTGTATTATGATGGAGGCGATTACAGTGGGGTCAAGGCGAGATGGCTCGAGACCAGAGGTGACGCTATGAGATTGGATGCCCCAGACATCCCCTCTCCCAGCCTTTATATATTAGGCTGGGTCTCGAGGAGTCCATCTAGGTCTATAGAGGCAGTTGCCTAATCCATCTTTTGTCTTGGACGCCAAGTCTTGGTTTCCATATCATCGAGGACTCCTACGTCGGTGCGATCGTCGGTGCTTCGAGTGGGCCATCCGTGGGTCGGTCGAGTCTTCTAGCGGGCCTTCTGTCTTGACATGCACTAGTTACCCTCATCCTTAGGAGTGGTGGGGACACCCCCTCGTTAGTACCCCCCGAGTACCTGGGGGACTCGAAGAGTCGCGCAGGGACTCAAACCTGTAATCAGCCGTAGTGGTGCGTGTCACGTCGTTTGCGAGTCGTTGAGTGTTGTTTGTGAGAGATAGCTTTCCGAGGGATGATAAGCTGAAAGGGACCAAGGTACTTTACTGGTCGAGCCTTGGTGAATTGCCCTAGAGGCAAATACCTTAGTAGCCCAGTCAAGCTTGCATCCCTCGACACAGGCTTGGATATGACTGGTATCAAGCAAGGTCCAGGCTGCTGCAGGGCTTACAGGATCAATGCCGCCAGTTTAAGTGTTGAATACGACCCTAACGCGTCCGTTAGTGGTTAAATTTTCATCATGCACCGCGCATGGAACAAACGGGAGTGAAGTCGTGCTGTGGCATGTCCTGGCCCGGCCGTCTGTGCAACGGGGTCTTACCTATGCGCAAGCTTGCGCGACATCTGGGATGCGGTGTATCGCAGCCTAGGCAATGTTTGTAAGGGCGTGTGCCAAAATAGAGTGCAACCACTCGGAAAACGATCGAGTGGACTAATAACATGGTCACTCGCGGAGCGTTCGAGTGCTCAGGCGAGGAATAAGTATAGGATCCACCCACTCGGAAAGTCTTCGAGTGGGCGAGTAGTGTGAGCACCTGCGAAGCGTCCGAGTGCTCGAGCGGGGAGCCCGTCTGCTCGTCTTTTTGGGTCTTGTGTGTCAGTGCGAGTAGCCACTCGGGCACTTTTCCGCCGGGCGAGTGAGCACTCAAGCCATGTAGATGTATTTTTTCCTTCCGGAGGGGAGTGGCCACTTGCACCTTCGGAGTTTAGTCTGTGTTGTCTTGTGTTATGTCTTTAGCGATGAGAGGGCGCTCCCGATGGGAGTAAAATTTTGATGTAATAAAAAAATTATTAGAAGGATAAAGAATTTCGAGAGAGAAAAAGAGCATCTTTCTAGTGTCATAGTGTCTGCGCTTGGCATCAAGTTATCCCCTCTGTGCAGTCATGATGTGAAAGGTCATAATGATGCTTGCTGATGATGCGTTTGATGACGCTGGTGGCAGGCTGTGAACCATCGTGTCCCTTTGGCAGTCATGATGACACCTTGGATAACGTGGTGTGACCTCTGTGCTTCCGCCGCCTGTTGGATTTCCAAGACTGCGTGGGTAAACCCGTAATTTATCGCTGTATTATATGTTGCTTGATGCAAAGAGACGCCTTGTCTTGGAATCTGTAGCATTGCATGCTTTGGTCTTTAATTTCACCAAGCGACGCCGTTTCGTGTTTCGTTGGACGTTCCTCTTTTGCCCTTTGGATGGTGTATAAATATGGGGTGTTGTGCTGCGGTGTGTTGGGCATCCGTCCTTTTCATTTTCTCTCCCGCTTCTTCTTCATGGCTCCCAAACGCCGCGCTTGTGGAGCGTCTGGTGGAGCTTCTCGTGGTGTTGCTGGACGAGGCCGCCGCGGCCGCGGTGCCTGTGCTCCCCATACCTAGCACTGCCGGTGACGGCGCGGAAGTTCTTCAGGGAGCGTGGCCGCTGCTGCAGCTGGTGCTGTCGAGGGCATCTACGGCTAAGATTTCGTCCTTCGTGTTCTTAGCCGTGTTGCTAGTCGGATTCCTCTTCCATTTTCTTTTGCTTTCGTCATTTCTGAGCTTGGATTGGATGGTCTTTGGCTTCCGCTTCAAGGCTGCTCCAAATCCCCCTTGTGGGTAAAGCTTCTGGTTGGGAGCTCTTTCTTGGTCTTCTTGGGGCCCGGATGGAGGACGTTTTCTCGTCTTCTGAATCTGTGCGAGGGTGATAGTATCTGCTGCTGCTTTGATGGTGGAGAAACTCTCACTTTCAGGGTCTATGATGCTGGTGGGAACTGTCTGGAGCCGTCCTGGGAGAGCTCGAGTGGCGACGATTCTTGGGGCATAGGAGGCGCCTCCATTTCTTCTTCTGCTGGTGGCTCTCCTGCCGCGTCCCATTCTGGTGACACTTCGGCTGGAGGTGGTGCCTCTCGTTCTGGCGACTCGACGACTGGAGGTGGTGCTAGCCACTCCAGTTTTGAGCAGGATGCTGATGTCAAGCCGCCGACCAAGAGGGTGCGCCGGTAGGACAAGGACAACAAACTCAAGCATAAGTCGAGCTTCACCACGTAGGCTTAGGGTAGATTTTCCCTTTGTCTGTGATGATGCTCGTCAAGATGTGGGCGAGTGCCAATTATCTCAGCATGGGCACACATGCAGAAGTTATAACTCCTTGCAACGCTTGGCCTTGTACTCCTTTTCATGTAGAGAAATCATTTGTAATTCTTGGCCTTGTACTCCTTTTGATGTAGAGAAATCGCTTTGTAATGCTTGGTGTGATCAATATATATCTGAAGATCCTCTGTTTTGTTTAAAATTGAGAGTGCGTCCTTCATCTTCCTTTGTACGTCTAAGTCCATGATAATCATCGGGTGCGCGGTAGCGCTCCTGATCGGAGTAGCCTCCGAGGCTTTGGCCAATCGTTTGTGATTGGGTAAAGGCTATGTAGTGTAAGAGCAAAGTTTTGCCCCTGTGTGTTTTGGATATTGTTGGACAAAACAGTAGAGGAACTAACAATGTTTTCTAGTATAAACAGTTGCATAGGTTCCTGAAGGACAAGCTATGTGATAAAGCTTCAGGGAAGGTCTTCAAGTTATCGAAGCATTACTCACGGAGCGAAGCTTAATCACGAAGGTTGACCCCCAAAAATGAAGGTGTCCTGAAGCTCTACTCATTGAAGGAAATGAAGAAGACGGCACAAGACTTAGATGTTTTTGTGTAGTTCTTTTTCTGTTCCTTGAGTCATAGGACAAACCGTACTATCAAGAGGGGTATTTAGTTTGTGGACATCGAAGTCATTGAGAAAATGCTCAGATCAAATCCAAACCAAGTGAGAAGCCTGAGTGAAGAAATCTCATGTGCACTAAGTTAAGTTTCGGTAGCAAAGACTTCGTTCTTTGGCAACTGAAGCAGAACTAAGTCCGTGAGTCAGCTTTACTTGTTCCTCAAGTAAAGTTGCGCATTGATGACAAATCCGACCGTTGTGGACACGTGTCAAGCTGTCACCTCGGGTCAGTTTGGTCATTCCGCACCTCGGGATCGCCAGCTATAAATACGCCGCCCCCTCCTCCATTTGCGGGTGGCTGCTCCAAGAATATTCCTGAGAGAGATTGAAGAGAGCACCCCCAAAAAAGCCACCGAAGCAAAACCCAAAATCCAGAATACTGAAGCCTAAGTCCCATTGATCTGAGTAGATTTGAGATGACTTAGGTGAAAGCTTACTAGCCTTTTTATCTTGGAGAACTGCAATTCTCCTAGACGGTTAGAGTGTTGTTCTTCAGAGAGCGAAGAGTAATTGTCGCCTCGAAGTTCAGTTTGTCAAAGGTTTCGGTGATTTCCTCAATAATCAACCACGAGTGAAGAACTGACCAAGCTCAAGGAGTTTGGTGCAGTGGAGCAACAGACGGAGAGAGATTTGCTCCAGGTGTGCAATCACCAGTCCCTCCAACCAGACGTAGCGCTTTGCAGAGCGTGAACTGGTCGAACAAACATCGCCGAGTCCCAGTTCGTTTTACTTCAAGCATTTACCTTCAGTATTGCATTTGCTTCACTGTTATGCTTCAATGGGTTTTGATTCACTGCATTTAGTTTCGCTTCCAGTTATACTTCGCTATTCCGCACTGTTTATGCTTCACTTCAATAGTTTCAGTAGAAAATTTTGAAGTGATCATTCACCCCCTCCCCCTCTGATCACATACTTGGACTTTCAATTGGTATCAGAGCTAATCACTCCCTACACTCTGTGTGTTTTGTATTAACCTCCTGGAGTGTCTTCAAGTATGTCTTTCGCAGCTATTCGCTCCGGCGAACCTATTCCTGTTTTCAATGGGAAGGACTACCCGTACTGGAAGTACAAGATGAAAAGAAATATCATGGCTATCAACTCAACTGCCTGGCAAGTTGTCTTGTATGGAGTCACAGTTGCCGATGAGAAGGCCATAACTCCTGAAGAAGCAAAACTGATTGATCTCGATTCTGAAGTTTGGGTTTTTATCACCAATCACTTGACACCAGAAAAGTATCATGAAGTGAAGAACATTCCTCCTGCCAAAGGTGTCTGGGACTATCTTGAAAAGATTGGTGAAGGTGTTTATACCTAGAAAGATGCCAGAATTGACACACTCCGAAGAAAATTCTATCGCTTCAAGAGATACGAGGGTGAAAAAGTCAGCTCCATTTACAGTAGACTCACAGCTCTTGCTAATGAGTTGATTTCCCTCGGTGCTGATGACATTACTCCTCACTCTGTTGTGAGAACTTTGCTTCTCTCATTGGATGACTCGTTTGATCACATTGTGTTGATGATCAAGGAAAGGACTGATTTCAGACGTCTTGTTGCCGCTGATATTCTTGAGAGACTCAATACCTTTGAAATGGAAGAAGATGAGAAACGTGACATAAATGGCTCTCGAAGAAAATCTCATGCCTTGAAAGCAAAAGCTTCGCGTCATTCTTCACCCTAAGTCAGTTCTGCTTCAGGTGTCGAATCAGATGATCCTGCAAGCATTGGAAAAGATTTAGCACTAATCATGAGATGCTTCAACCGCTTCCAGAGAAAAGGTTTTTCTTCACCAAAGAAGAGTTATTCTTCAAGAAGCTCAACTCACTCATCTCACCGCTCATCCTCAAGAAGCTCTCCATCGAAGGACAACTGCTGCTACAAGTGCAAGAAGCCAGGTCACTACATTGCTGATTGCCCTCTGTGGGAAGCTGAGAACAAAGCAAAGCATTCGCTCAGAGACTCCTCAACCAAGTCCCACAGATCTTCCAGAAGCTATGAATCCAAGAGACATGATTCCAGTTCTAGAAGAGATAAGAAGAAAGATTCTGATGATGACAAGAGAAAGAAGTATGACAAGAAGCGTGAGGGCTCTTCATCGAAGACTTACTCGTCTCGTCGAAGCAGCTCTCACCGTGCCAAGGCTTATCTGGGAAAGGAGATGAACTCTGAAGACGAAGCCTCTGGGTCCGAAGCTCAATCAGGCTCAAGGTCTGGGTCTGGGTCCGAATCAGATGGTGTTGCTGGTTTGGCATTCGCTTCAGCAGATGCTTCGGCAAAAGCTTCGAGCTCATTCTTCACAAACAACAGTAGTGAAGATGAATCTCCTGCATATTGCTTCATGGCCAAAGCGAAGGTATCTTCATCGAAATCTAACTATGATACCTCTGATTGTTCTTCATATGACAGCGATTCAAAGATAAGCTAGCCAAACTTGCTAAAATTGCTTCAATCCAACAAGATGAACTTGATTCACTAAGCAAAACCATTAAGAAATTAGAAACTATGTTGATCGATGAGATAGAGAAAGGTCAAACTTTAACTAATGAGCATGAAGCTCTGAAAGAAAAGTTTGAAGAATTATCCTCTCGGCATGATCTTCTTTCAGTTGATTATGAGAATCTCACCTATGAATTTCTTCAGAGGAAAATGGCTCTCAAAAAAATGAAAGAGGCTCATGAAGAGTTGGAAAATGTCAATCTCTCTCTCATGGCTCAACAAAGTTCTGAAGCAAATCATAAAACTGAATCACCTTGTTTGGATTGTTTGGAACGAAGGAAAATTGATTCCAAAGGCAAAGCTCCTATTGTTATTGATGATACTAATGCCTCTGATGAGGAAAACCCTGCTGTTACCGAGGAACTCCTCAGGTTGAAAAACTTATTTGAAACAGGCATGTTCAAAAGTGTGCAAGGTCACCAGTATCTCTGTGATATCCTAAGGAAGGCTCTCCTTCACAGAAATCCCAGGAATGAAGGTGTTGGTTTCGAAAGAAAGATAAACCCTGATGGCACCTATTGGGAACCTGAGCAGTATCCTAAGACTGTGTGGGTCCTTGCAAAGGGAAACCCCATTGATATAGCTAACCTTTCAGGTTTTGATTGCAAGATGAACAAAGCTATTGTAGACGAATCACTTGATTCTGACTACAAGCTCATCAAAGATGAACAGGGAAAGGTTACAGCTGAGTATGTTGGTACTCCTCCTAAGAATGGCTTCAATAAGAGGCAAATATGGGTGCAGAAAGCACTTGTGGAAAAACTGCCTGCTAACCATACCATGTAGGGAAAATCTTCGGTACCACCGAATCATTTCTATTCTCTTGAAACGAGAAATGATCCTCTAGTGTCCGAATCAAATGTTCCGCAGAAGCAATACTATCGCACTGGTCGTCATACTTATCGTCGTCATAATAATCATACTAAGATTGCATATGCTCATTCTTATGCTAACCATTCGCAGAGGACTTACATTTATGGTGTGCTTGATGGTACACCGAAGCAATACACTCATGTTCGATTTAATATTGCTTCAACCAGTGCTTCAACATCTTCTCAGTCACCTGCTCGTTTGTGGGTGGTTAATAAGAACTAATTCTTCTGCAGGGCTATGTCTCCGGTGGATCCGAATGGGTCATGGATAGTGGTTGCACAAATCATATGACCGGAGACAAGAAGTTATTCACCGAAGAAAAATTATCTCACTCTTCTCAGAAGTACATTACCTTCGGTCATAACAACAAGGGTAAAGTTTTAGGTTTGGGTAAGGTTGCCATATCGAAAGATAAGCACATTGACAAGGTTATGCTAGGCCAATCCCTTGGATATAATCTAATGTCTATTTCGAAGTTATGCGATATGGGTATGCTTGTTCTATTTTCTGCTTCGCGTTGTGTTGTCTTTTCACAGGATGACTATGCGTTTGTCTTCGAGGGTTACCGAAAAGGAGACTTATACATTGTTGATTTTTCTTCGGGCCCTGCTGTATCCACATGCTTAATGGCAAACGCTTCATCTGGTTGGTTATGGCATCGAAGACTTGGTCATGCAGGGATGAGAAATCTTCATAACTTAGTGAAGAAGAATCATGTTATTGGCCTTAGCGAAGTTAAATTCGACAAGGATCGTCTCTGCAGTGCTTGTGAAGCTGGTAAAATTACGAAGAAACATCATTCAGCGAAGACCATCATGACTACCACTCGTCCTCTTGAATTGCTTCATATGGATCTTTTTGGTCCTCAAAATTATGCAAGCCTGGGAGGAAACAAATATGGTCTAGTTATTGTTGATGACTTCTCTCGTTACACTTGGGTTTTCTTTTTAGATGACAAGAGCAAAGTTGTTGAAATCTTCAAGTCATTCGCCAAGAGAGCTCAAACAGAATATGAATTATCTCTAAAGCATATCCGAAGTGATAATGGAACTGAATTCAAAAATACTCATATTGAAGATTTTCTTGATGATCATGGTTTTACTCATGAGTTCTCTGCTGCTTATACACCTCAACAGAATGGAGTTGTTGAAAGGAAGAATAGAACTCTCATTGAGATGGCCAGAACCATGCTTGCTGAATACAAGACTCCTATTAAGTTCTGGGCCGAAGCAATTAACACAGCTTGTCATATCATCAACAAGGTTTACCTTCACAAATTTCTGAAGAAGACTTCACATGAGCTTATCACTGGTAACAAACCAAATGTTTCGTACCCTAGGGTATTTGGTGCTCCATGCTTTATTAGAGATATGAATCATAGCTCCAAATTTGCCCCTAAGGCACATGAAGGTTTTCTTTTAGGTTATGGCTCAAACTCTCACACCTACAGAGTCTATAACTCTCACTTTGGGAAAGTTATGGAAACTTTGAATGTGAGGTTTGATGAAACTAATGGCTCTCAAAAAGAGCATTTGCCTCATGATCTAGATGAACCTCCTCTTGATGAAGTAATCAGGTCCATGGCTATTGGAGAGATTCGCCCTGTTGAAGCCAATGCTCGTCAAGCTAATAGG
Organism: Bromus sterilis; assembly: GCA_950022295.1. Taxonomy (NCBI): domain Eukaryota; kingdom Viridiplantae; phylum Streptophyta; class Magnoliopsida; order Poales; family Poaceae; genus Bromus; species Bromus sterilis. The sequence goes on from OX465600.1 coordinate 219,074,817, forward strand.
GATGATGATGGTCCAATGTTCCCACACATAGCCCGGGGCGCTGGAGATCAACATCCTGAAGCTAATGATGTACAGGACGAAGAAGAACAAAGGAACGCAGGAAATGCTAATCCCGAAGGAAATGCTGAAGCTGAAGGTGAAGCAGATCCTAAAGCTGAAGCAGATCCTGAAGCAGAAGCTGAGCCTGAAGCTAATGATTCGACTCTAGCACGAGTCCGAAGACGAGTTGATGTTGATTCGATCCTTGAAGAATTTCAACAACCAGGTCGTCCCACAACTCGCTCTCGTACTCGTTTGGCTAACTTCTGTGGAAACTTTTCGTTTGTCTCCATGCTAGAACCTTCAAAGTTTGATGAAGCCATGAAGGATCCAGATTGGTTAACTGCCATGCTCGAGGAACTTAACCAGTTCGAGTGAAACAAAGTCTGGTCCTTAGTTGATATACCTGATCCCACGAAGCACAACATCATTGGTACAAAGTGGATTTTTCGCAATAAGCAAGATGAAGACGGTATAGTGGTAAGGAACAAAGCACGTCTGGTAGCACAAGGTTACACCCAAATCGAAGGTATTGATTTTGGCGAAACTTATGCTCCAGTTGCTCGTCTTGAATCCATTCGTGTTATGCTTGCTTTTGCAAATTTCAATGGTATTCTGCTTTATCAAATGGATGTGAAAAGTGCTTTTCTTAACGGAGAAATCGAGGAAGAAGTGTATGTTATGCAGCCTCCAGGTTTTGAAGACCCGAAGAAACCCGACATGGTGTACAGATTACACAAGGCCCTCTATGGGTTGAAGCAAGCACCTCATGCTTGGTACGACACATTGAAGGATTTCCTTCTGAAGAAAAGCTTCAAACCAGGAACCACTGACCCAATGCTTTTCACTCGATCTTATAATGGTGATTTGTTTGTATATCAAATATATGTAGATGATATCATTTTTGGATGCACTAACACTGAAATCAGCGAAGAATTTGCCAAAATGATGTCGAAGAAATATGAGATGTCTATGATGGGTGAATTGAAGTTCTTCCTTGGACTTCAAATCCGTCAACAGAAGAATGGCACCTTTATTTCTCAAGAAAAATATCTCAAGGATTGCCTGAAGAAGTTTGGTCTTACTGAATGCAAAACCATTAAGACGCCTATGCCTACCAATGGCTTCTTAGATGCAGTTGAGAAGGGCAAAGCCTTCGACCAGAAGAAATACCGGTCTATGGTTGGATCCCTTTTATATCTTTGCGCATTTAGACCTGACATTATGCTTTCAGTATGTATTTGTGCTCGTTTTCAGGAAAATCCAAAGGAATCACATCACACTGTTGTAAAGTGAATTCTTCGTTATCTTTCTCACACACCTACCTTGGGGCTGTGGTATCCCAAGGGAGCTCAGTTTGATCTCATTGGCTATTCTGACTCTGACTGGGCTGGTGATCGTGTGGATAGGAAGTCAACTTCAGGGACTTGTCATTTCCATGGAAGATCACTTGTGTGTTGGGCTTCAAAGAAGAAAAACTGTGTTTCAATATCTACTGCTGAAGCCGAATACATTGCTGCTGGGTCATGCTGTACTCAGATTCTATGGCTGAAGCAAACGCTGAAGGATTATGGTATTCATGTGAAGAAAATTCCACTCCTATGTGATAATGAGAGTGCAATCAAAATTGCTCACAATCCTGTGCAGCACTCTCGCACGAAGCATATTGACATTCGCCATCATTTTCTTCGTGATCATGTTCAACGTGAAGATATTGTTATTGGACTCATGACATGTACTGTAAGACCGAATCTTTTTACTTCTGTATATATTCATTTACTTCGTTGCTTACCTATTTAGTTTCGTTGTTTGTTTTTGCTTCGTTTAGCTTATTTTTATTTCGCTTGATTTTAGTCCTCTATGCTTATCACCTTTTGCTTCGTTTGGTTTTTCTTCGAGGTGATAAGTTTCGGACCCTACCCTTTCTATTCTTTTTCTTCCTTATTCTGTCTGTCCAAAATGGTTGAGCACATTTAAAACGGAAAGTATCTTGCTTCGAACATCATTGTGTTCCGAATCAAATGCTTCCAATTCTTATCGAAGTTTTTACTCAAGTCGAGGACATATTCTTCGGTCGTTGAGATCCCATCAAATCCGGGTCGTTGAGATTTTCTCGCGATTCGCCACGAAATCCTCGCCGTAGAATCCGGAGAGACAATCGCTGGGGGCCGTTCGATCTGATTTGACAGCTCCTGTCAGACCGGCCTATATAAGGCATCCCACCTCAGCGAATCCATCCCACCTCATTCGCATCTCCCCGGAAACCTCTCTCTCACGAGCGCCGCCGAGCTCCTCGTCCCCGTCGCCGTTCTCGCTGCTTCACTGCCGGAAGAGCGTCGCCGTGGACCTCACGCCGTCGACGAGCACATCTTCTCCGCTCATCGCCGCCGTATAAGCTCGACGCCACCGAGTTAGGGTACGCCGAGCCTCGATCCAATCTCCATCCCTCTGTTCGTTAGTTTCCCGATTGGATCCGCGTTCTTAGTCTGTTTGATTTTGGATGAATTCCTTAGGTTTCTTTGATCCGTTGGATCGTTGCTCTGTTGGGAAATCTGTTTCTGCTAGTCAAAGGTTTCCATCTCGATTCAGGTTAGAAATTAGGGTTAGAATCCATCTGTTCTGTGTTAGGGTTTCAGCTCAACTTGTGTGAGATTGAGTCTAGCTCAGAACAGACCAGAATCTCTACCCAAATTCTTCACTGAATCTCTTGTCAAAACTCTTGTTTTTGGACCGAAACTTTTGCTGGTGCTCATTCCATACTAGCCTTTTTTCCCTCGCAACCTCTATGCTTTTCACAGGATGTCTGGTGAGTTAGGCTTCGGTAATGAGTCACCAAACCTTGATCAAATCAACGAAGCAGAATGGTCTGCTCCGAAGAAGAAAGGAGGCAGAACGAAGGAAACCAACAACGCCAGAGGCATTCCTGAATCCATACGTATTGCTCTTGGTTATGACACGCCCCCTGAAGAAACCAAGGAGCAGCGCAAGAATCGCTTGCAAAATATTCGCCGGTACTGGGCTGTTCGATGGTACAAGTACAAGAGCATCCCTACCTGGAAGTGGACTATGCAGTTTGCCTTCAGTCCACCCTATCAGTATACTTCGGCCATGTGCAGTCAGTACACCGAAGAGAATCGCCACCTGTACTACCCAGTTCCACCGAAGCTTCCTCACCCCAACACCCTCAAGACACCAGATGATTACCCAGAAGAACAAGAACGATTGAGAATCGCTGCTGAAGCCAAGAGGCTGAAAGAAGAGAAGAAGGCAGCCAAGTTGGCTGAAGCAGAAGCCCAAGGTGCTGGACCAAGCTCGAAGAAGAAGAAGAAGATGAAAAAGAAATATGCTTCTCCTCCCCATGCTACCACAGAAGATGAAGAGCAGGTCAGGCTAGAGCAAGCTGCTCTGGAAGATTCAATCATGGACGAATCAAATGCTGCTGACGACGAATCAGAATTTGAAGCAGATGATGAATCCGATGATCCTGCTCCCCCCAAGAAGCAAAGGCTTCAGATCCCACTGAAGAAGAAGCCAGGAGAGAAACCTGATGCTAAGGGGATCAAGTTTCAAGACCCCAAGATCAAGCCTTCTGCTCGCCCCACCATTGATTTGTCAAACTTGGTGGTTGCGAATCCCTTGGCCTCCAAGCCACCGGCTGATGCCCTCAACTCTGAGAGGCGATCGAAGCAGAAACACGACCCCGCCAAAAAACAACCTGCAAAGGCTTCTGCATCAACGAAGCCCAAGCAGTCTGCTGCAACAAACCCTTCAGCGAAGCACTCGCTCACTGAAGAAGAATTGAGACAGAAAGACCTTGAAGAGGCACTTGAGCGCAACATCCTTGCCAGAAGCTCAGCTGATCAGAAGAAGGAAGATGAGGATGCTGCCAGACAGAAAAAGGAGTTGGACTCTGCAAAGGTGGCTGCAGAGAAGGCTGAGACGAAGCGCAAGCTCGCCGAAGCCGCAAAGAACGAAGAAAAAGCTGCTGCTGAAGCTAAACAACTTGCTGAACATGAAGCTAAACGCAAGGCCTCTTTAGAAGGTCTCAGGACGAAGAAAGCTGAAAAAGCTGCTAGGGCAAGTCAGAAGAAGCCCGTAGTTGATATGACTCCCTCAGCTATCCCATCGAAGCAGAAAGGCATATCTTTGCCTGAAGCTCAAGCTGAAGCTGATCGTCAGAGTGACCATCCATTCTCTGACTCACGTGAAGGCGAACTCTGGGATCAGTTGGGCATCACTGAAGCACTTTGGGAGAAGTGTGCTGCTGAAGATCCTGATGCTGTTGACATTGGAGAAGTTTACATCTCCAGGTCTATCGAAGCTATGATCTCCACCATGATAAGTCAGCTGAAGGATTTGCACTCAAGAGATAGGGCTGAAAACAAAAAGATTCACAACTATCAGAAGCGTGCTGAATCAGAACCTGATGAAGAATTCAAACAACACGCCCTGAAGTTGCTTCAACAAGTGACTGATGTCAATTCCACCACCAAGGACAACATCAAAATCTTCAAAGGCAAAATCAAGGCTGCTGTGGATGATATGGTGAAGACCCATAATGCTTCCATTATGGAAAGAGATTCGAGGAAACGCAAGGCTTCGCCCGAAGCTGAACGTGTCGTTGCTCCACCATCTCCCAAGCCTGCATCTAAGGCTTCTGGACCCTCACCCAACAAGAGAACCACCAAGAAGCGCAAGGTTACTTTGGCCTCCGCCGCAGACATGGATACAAGTGATGAACAGCCACCGGAAACTCCTGAAGCAGTTCCCACTCCTGCACCGAAGCCAAAGCCATCCCAGCCCACCCCAAAGCCTTCAGCTCCACCCACCAAAACTCCCACACCTCCTCCTACCAGAACCACCCCCAAGCAAACTCCACCACAAAGAGTTCCTAACCCCACTCCAACGCCTGCACGAACCCCACACCCATACCACCTCGTGTTCCCACACCCATCCGTGCTCCAACCCCCGAACCACAAAGAATTCCCACTCCACCTGTTGCTCCCGCACCACCTCCATCACCTCCCCGTGAAGCTAATGCTCCATCACCAACCCACTCCAGAACCCATGTATCCCGAGACTTTTCCCCCGCCAGAACAGTTCAAGATTCCGAAGCACATGTGCCCGATACTGAAGCACATGATGACGAAGAAGAACAAGTTCAAATTCTGAATCTGTCGCAAGAGCAAGCGCTCATAGTCGCTCAATCTGCTGGCCCTTCAAGAGCCAATCAAATTGCTCCTCTGCAAAGAATTCGTGAGCGTTCGCGCCCCTGCCAAGATACCCAGCTTGACTCCAATTACCCTCGTGAAAATTTTCCTATATTCAAGGGTGCTGGCTATACTTCAAGGCATGGCCCGGAATTCAACCTGGAACAGCATCGGAAGCGCCTTCGATTCTTTGGTGTTAGTCCGTATGCTTCAGACCGCATAGCTGATGATCTTCGATTTTGGACTGCTGAAGAACAAATCTTATACACCAAAGTCTTCTGTCAGCAAGGAGTTCTGTTTAGGCACAAGTTTCTGGACATGCGAAGTCTTTCCACTGCCTCCTGCTTTCAGAATGTCCTCGAAACTATTGAAAATCAGAATTTGACTCGGTTGTTTGCTTTGAGCACTCCTTTCAACTCTGAGCTCATCAAGCAATTCTATGCAACTCTCTATGTTTTTGGTGAAGCAAATGAACCCAGCTCATGGACGCTGGAATGGATGATTCAAGGCAAAGTCTTCAGGATGTCTTCTGTTGAATTCATGGAAATTGTCAACATTCCAAGGCATTCTGGAGTCCATGAAAAGATTCATATTGAGCCAGATCTGACTGTAGAAGAATTTGCTACTCTGTTGGATCCTGAAGTCACTGCAACCTATATTCCTCAAAACATTCGCTCGAAGCATTTGAATTTCATCTCAAGGACTTGGTTCTACATCTTGTCCAACTCATTGATTCCTTTGAGTACAGCTTCGGAAGAATCGAATCTTTATCCTGAGACAAGGCATGCTATTATGAAGCTCACTCATGGTCTTCTCTTTGACTTTGAAGACTGCTTCCTTAGGAATTTGGTTCATGCAGCGGAGCTACCTTTCACACTGAAACCCTATGCTCCCTGGCTGCAAGTTATTTGTGACTATGGCAGGAATGAAGACTTTGTGGCTCGCCATCACCCGAAGCTATTCTCGCCACCAGTGCGTGACTCTTTGGAATTGCTGAGGAAACCCAATGATCCATTTGCCACATATGTTGGTGTGCGCCATGAAGTCAATGAACGAAACTTATCAAAGAAGTTCCAGAAGGACCGCCATCACTTTGAAGTTAATCTTCGATCGCAGCAAATGCTTGAAAACTACATAGAAGCTAATCAGCGCCAGATGCAGTTTCTTGCTGATGAGATCAACCGAGTTGGCAACATTGCACTTAACAACAATCAGTATTTGCGTGTGCTCAAGCGTCATTCCTGGAAGGGACTCCGGAAATTCAACTCTGTGAAAGGTCTTCGTAAAGATCGCATCTACAAAGAGTATCCGCACCTCCAGCGAAACTTTTCTCGTGATGACTCAGTGGACCGCCCGAATCAGAAGATCCCTCCCCTGCACAAGATTGATGAAGTATTCTTCGTCAACGAACCTGAGCCCATCCGGCCAGATACCGTATGTGAGAATGACTCCATCGCTTCAAAGGACGACGACGGCCTCGACGATAGCGACCTCAACATCAACCTCATCACTCAGACTAGCAACGAAGCTATTCCTACGTCTTCTTCCGAAGAAGAATCCTCAGGCGATCAGTCTTCGTAGGATGAGTCTTCGTCAAGCACTGCTTCGTCGGGTTCTCAGGGTGCTGATGCTGCGTAATAGATCTCTCGAACCTCTTCTCAACCTTTTGGCCAATCATTGACAAAAAGGGGGAGAATGAGGGCATCGATGAGTTAGTTTTTCATCGGGGAAAGGGTTCTTGTTATCTGTTTTTGCTTCGTTTGGTTAATTACGACAAACATTCCATTCCTTTCGATTGGGTTGTAACTTAAGTTTTACTTCAGTCATGCTACTCCTGTACTACACTTAAAGTTTTAATAACCCCTTTGCTTGCAAGTATTGCTTCGTATCTTCTATCTTGCAGGTGGTTATTATTTTCTAAGTCACAGGTCATTGGAAGCTATTGCATACATTCCTGGATATATATCTTCAATGCAATTGTATTCGCTAAGATATTTCGTTTTGCTCTCCACCGAAGAAAAATTATCTCAAGCATTAACTTTGATTATATAAATCTTCGATGCTTGTATTCAGGGGGAGCCAAAAACTTCATATCTTAGAGTTTGTCCCATCACTTCACAAAAACTTCAATATCTTTTATCGATGCCTGTTTTGTCAACAATAGTCCAAAAAGGGGGAGATTGTAAGAGCAAAGTTTTGCCCCCGTGTATTTTGGATATTGTTGGACAAAACAATAGAGGAACTAACAATGTTTTCTAGTATAAACAGTTGCATAGGTTCCTGAAGGACAAGCTATGTGATAAAGCTTCAGGGAAGGTCTTCAAGTTATCGAAGCATTACTCACGGAGCGAAGCTTAATCACGAAGGTTGACCCCCAAAAATGAAGGTGTCCTGAAGCTCTACTCATTGAAGGAAATGAAGAAGACGGCGCAAGACTTAGATGTTTTTGTGTAGTTCTTTTTTTGTTCCTTGAGTCATAGGACAAACCGTACTATCAAGAGGGGTATTTAGTTTGTGGACATCGAAGTCATTGAGAAAATGCTCAGATCAAATCCAAACCAAGTGAGAAGCCTGAGTGAAGAAATCTCATGTGCACTAAGTTAAGTTTCGGTAGCAAAGACTTCGTTCTTTGGCAACTGAAGCAGAACTAAGTCCGTGAGTCAGCTTTACTTGTTCCTCAAGTAAAGTTGCGCATTGATGACAAATCCGACCGTTGTGGACACGTGTCAAGCTGTCACCTCGGGTTAGTTTGGTCATTCCGCACCTCGGGATCGCCAGCTATAAATACGCCGCCCCCTCCTCCATTTGCGGGTGGCTGCTCCAAGAATATTCCTGAGAGAGATTGAAGAGAGCACCCCCAAAAACGCCACCGAAGCAAAACCCAAAATCCAGAATACTGAAGCCTAAGTCCCATTGATCTGAGTAGATTTGAGATGACTTAGGTGAAAGCTTACTAGCCTTTTTATCTTGGAGAACTGCAATTCTCCTAGACGGTTAGAGTGTTGTTCTTCAGAGAGCGAAGAGTAATTGTCGCCTCGAAGTTCAGTTTGTCAAAGGTTTCAGTGATTTCCTCAATAATCAACCACGAGTGAAGAACTGACCAAGCTCAAGGAGTTTGGTGCAGTGGAGCAACGGACGGAGAGAGATTTGCTCCAGGTGTTCAATCACCAGTCCCTCCAACCAGACGTAGCGCTTTGCAGAGCGTGAACTGGTCGAACAAACATCGCCGAGTCCCAGTTCGTTTTACTTCAAGCATTTACCTTCAGTATTGCATTTGCTTCACTGTTATGCTTCAATGGGTTTTGATTCACTGCATTTAGTTTCGCTTCCAGTTATACTTCGCTATTCCGCACTGTTTATGCTTCACTTCAATAGTTTCAGTAGAAAATTTTGAAGTGATCATTCACCCCCTCCCCCTCTGATCACATACTTGGACTTTCATGTAGCTTTATTACTGCCTCGGTGCGAGTGATTTTAGGGTGCTTTGAGGCTTAGGAATATTAATGGAGAAGAAAAGTTCCTTTGAGGAGTGAGGGTGTGTTTATGCTTGAACTCCTGAACGCCGGTGTGTGTTCATCACGCGAGCGGAAAATTACCTCCAGAAGAGGGAAAAAATCGCACTTCGGTCCCCGAGCAGTTTAGTGAAAATATCACGTGAGCGAAAAAACGCTTCGGGGGTGGGTCCGCGCTTGATCCCCTGAGTGTTAATGTATAAATGTCGCGAAAGCAAAGGAACGCCTCGGGGTAGAGGGTGAGTCCGCACTCGAGCCCCCCGAGTATTGATTTATAAGTGTCGCGTAAGCGAGAGAACGCCTCGGGGGAGATGGTGAGTCCGCGCTCGGGCCCCGAGTGTTAATGTATGAACGTCGCGTAAGCGAGAGAACGACTCAGGGGATAGGGTGAGTCCGCGCTCGAGCCCCTGAGTGTTCATGTATGAACGCCGCGTACGCGAGAGAACGCCTCGGGGGAGAGGGTGAGTCCACGTTCGAGCCCCCGAGTGTTAATGTATGAACATCGAGTAAGCAAGAGAACGCCTCGGGAGAGAGGGTGAGTCCACACTCGAGCCCCCGAGTATTGATTTATAAGTGTCGCGTAAGGGAGAGAACGCCTCGGGGGAGAGGGTGAGTCCGTGCTCGAGCCCCCGAGTGCCAATGACCTGAGTTTGGGGCAATACATGTTTTATTACTTCTGTTTTTTACATGAGTTGCCTGTGGGAATTTATGCTGATACCGAGAAATTGGCGGGGCAAAAGTAGTTGCAGGCAATCTTATGGGTAGAAGAGGCGTCAATTTGCCATGTTCCACGTGTTTCCCACATCTTCGCCAGTCTTTGGATTCTTTATTATGTAAGATCCTCCTCCGATTACTTCCGGGATTATGTAGGGTCCTTCCCATTGTGGGGCAAGCTTGTGAACTTTTTCCTGCGTTAGTCGCAGGACGAGGTCTCCTTCATTCAAAACTCTTGTACGGAGTTGACTGCTCTGATAGGTGCGCAGTTTATCATGATGCCCTTCTGACCGTGCGAGGGCTATGTCTCTTTCTTCAACTGCCATGTCCTTGTCGTCTTCGAGTGCGTCTTTTTCTTCTCCCTCGTACCCAGATACGCGTGGGGCGCAAAACCTAAGGTCGTGTGGGAGAACTTCCTCTGCTCCGTACACCATAAAGAAAGGTGTGTATTGGGTCGAAGCGTTAGGTGTGGTGCGGAGACTCCAGAGGACGGCGGGCAGTTCTTCCACCCAATTACCTGCGAGTTGCTCGTGTGGTGCGAGAAGCCGCTTTTTGATGCCACCGCATACTAGCCCGTTTGCCTTCCCGACTTGTCTATTGGACTGCGGGTGCGCGACTGATGCATAGTTGATCTTAATGCCCAGTTTCTGGCAGAAGTTCTGGAATTTTTCTGCGGTGAAGTTTGTGCCGTTGTCGGTGATGATGTTGTGCGGCACACCAAACCAGAAAATTATTGACTTGATGAAGTTTACTGCCGTGAGGGCGGTCGAGCTGGTGATTGGCACCGCTTCGATCCATTTGGTGAACTTGTCAACTGCTACCAGGAGGTGCGTTCGTCCACCCTTTGAAGATTTTGTTGACACACGAACACGTCACATGTAACCTTGACGCCGGGGGTTATACACCGCAACTCACGTCGAAGGAGACCCGACCGGAAGCGCGGTACACAAACAATCCGGTGGGCACTTTTGTAGACCCGAAACCCCACACTCACGGGAGGGACCCCTTCAGGGAGCACGGAGGCTATGGGCTGCCCTAGGTCGACCTAATTTCCCCTAGAGCCTCGTGGATGGTTGCCCCGCAAGAACAAGAACGAACGAAGAACGAGAAGAAAGATACAAGGGAGAGAGATAAAATTAGGGTTTGGAAGTGTAGATATGTTTGTTCGATTGTGTGTTGTTTTAACCGGTCGTCGCCTCATCTATTTATGAGGGGGTTGGGATTCCCTTGCAAGAAAACGAGTCATTTTCACGTCCAACATACCAAAATCCTGAGAAAAATTGGACTCCACGCGATCGTCTCGGATGATCCGGACCATAGGTCAAAAGGTCCGGATAAATATGGCCAAAACCCACTTCGGGTCGTAATTATTCGAACGATCCGGGATCCAGCCCGGACGGTCCGACCTCGGTCCAGACGATCTGATCCCAAGGCCGAATGTCCCATTAATTATCACCGAGACCCCTTTCGGGTCATAATTATCCGGACGGTCCGAGGTCTAGCCCGGATGGTCCAGACTGACTTTTCAGCGATGCATCGTTTTGGCCTTAACTTCTTCATACGAACTCGGATTTGGACGTTTCAAATATCGAAATCGATCGCTTCGACGAGAACAAGCTGCTACATGTAGAAGAATTTCCCATTTGGTGATGTCTTGAAGGCCTAATTGGAAAAATAGTGCTTTGAATGCCAAGATATTACTGCTTCAAACATAGTTTCGGCCTTCGAGATGGAATCGAATGGCGATGGCTCGAAATACAAAGATGCTCACATCAACAATAACTAACCTTTTCATGTAGAGAACTTATTAATTTGAGGTCATCTTATATAGGTTCATTGCCGTGCCAAAAACCTGTGTCAACACATGCGCCCCTTTTTTTGGCAAAACTTGCTTGCCAAAAAATACTTTATGCCACATAAGGCCTAAGGAAGATGTCAACACTTCATCGGCCGTGAATATTCTTGGGGTGATAGTCATGTATCGGCCATGTAGATTAGCAAGAAGATCTCAGCTAATCGAATGAGCAGTGATTCAGTAACCCCTTTCATGATGAGACAAATTGTAATGCACCCATGGATTAAAATAATCCCATGGAGGGTAACCTATCATACTCGAGGATGAGTCCATTGGCATGAGCATCAATGGAATATCTGAATAATATGGATAATTTCTGGATCAATGATTTGGAAACCTTTAGTTTGTTTGTTCATTCCTTAAACTCTTTTCCTTCTTCATCTTTACCGCACTTTTTGCAATGGAAGCTTGCGCATTATTCCTGTTCAAAGTACTTCCTTTGGGAACCCATGCCATGTTCCTCTTTTCAAGTTCTTGTGCACTAAGATTTTGCAACCTTTTATTTTGCCAATGCGATAAGCCGAGTGGGCGCCTCAGCTGTGATTCTTGTTCAAGCAATGGCAATTCTTTTCTACCCTTGTGCACTCTGGACTTCTTCTCTTCAGATCTGGCACCTTGATTTTGAATATTTGTTTTCTCTACTTCTTTGAATTTTGTAGCCAATGTCGACACTTCAATTGGCTCTTTATCATTTGAAACAAATTCAGAAGTGGCACACTTACGACCATATTTTTTGACTTGATATACTTTCTTGACCACCTCTTTCTTCTTTCTTGAGCTCGAGACCGATTTATTTTGAGTAAAACGGTCTTGTTTATGTAATTGTGTATCAAATTTTGACCTTCTTGGAGCTGCATAATGTTTATGAGATGATTCAAAACAAAATGGATAGTGTGCCCATGTATCATACATGTCTCATAATGGATATGGATTCATATAAGTATATGGAGGTATCCATTACATCGGTATTGGTGGCCCAAAATAAGGATATGAATATGACGCATTGAAATTTCCCCTCTGCGAATACTGATCTTTAGATTTGTGCCTAGGGGGTGATCTTGATGCTTTTGAAGTACTTAGCCGATACGAAATATTCTCCTCACTTATCTTTTCATATTTTTCTAATAGATGCGCGAAAGTGACTTTCGTCTTTTTACTTTTTCGCTTACTTCGGCCTTTGCTTTATTTGGTTGTGATAGCATCGATCATTGGATTTTCTTGTTGCCCCCCAGTGCTTGGATGATACGTCCCAAACGTATCTATAATTTCTGCTTTCTCCATGCATGTTTTAGGTGTTATTGCTATGTGTTTGCTACACTTTCATATCTTTTTATAACATATTTGGAAACTAACCTATTAATTGTTGCAAGAGTGCACAAGTTCTTGTTTATGTACTTTATGTGTAGGAACTACTTGGATAAAGGAAAAATCATAAAAAGGATCCTTGTAGGAGTTGGTATCTAACTCTCCCGAAATCTGTCCCCACCAGACAGGTTTTAAAGATTGCGTCAGAAACGCAAGAATACAACCTCAAACGGAAAAACTTAAAACTACAAAGTTGTAGACAATTTTTTTCTGATGGATCTGGAGAAATAAATAGTCTCAATCGAAGTTCGGATGCTCCCTCTGGCCCAGAAATACCGAAGACGTAATCTAGATGACAGGAATCCGAGAGTCTATATAAAGAGAGGAAACCTAGGTCAAAGGGAACCACAAAATTTCCTCCCCCTTGGCAACCATCTTGAGGGGGAGATCAATCTCTACAACAAAACCATCTCCAAGGAAGAAGAAGGGGCCAAGGGCCGCCGCCCCCAAGCGTCATGGTCGCCGCCCTGGCCGTCACCGTCGTTGTCGCCGCTGCCGTCTCCTTCATCTCCTCCGGGCTACACCTCTCCATCAACAACTCCCTCTCTCTCACCATGTCCATGTGTGAGTAGTTCCCCCTCGGGGCTAAGGCTTGTACCTTATCTATGTGGTTATGTCTCTCTCCCATGATGTGATCTTTGTTGTGATCATTGGCTATGTTAATCTAGGATGATCCCATGATGTTTCCCCTTCTTCTATGTATTGGATTTGATGTACTCACTTGTCTTTATCTAGTATAATCCCCGAGACCAAGGTGACAACGGTCTATTGGACATGGATTAGAAGAATATTTTCATGAGTAATTTCATCTTTTGTGTGTGGATTGAAGATTGAGAGTCTCTTAGTGCTTGTCTTTGACTATCCTTGAGATATGTTGTGGTGATTGTGGTACTCTCTTTGGATTGCCGCGGTGACATTGGGAAATCCGTAGATGAGAACTACGAACCCTAAGGTGTGCTTTTATAGCCCTACACAATTCTCTTCGTCTCTTGACCACAAAGGAATGACCTTCGAATACGTCTCCAATGCATGTTTTAGTGGAAATATCATGTGATTAGATTATGTTAATGTTGTTGGGAGTTTCCACTAGTGAAAGTATGAAGCCTAGGCCTTGTTTCCACCATTGCAATATCGTTTGCGTTCACGTTTACTACTTGTTTGCTTGATGCACTTTTTATTACAGATTTATATTATCTTGCTTTGACACACCTATCACTCTTATTTTACCATCTCTTCACCGAACTAGTGCACCTATAAAACTTCTAGTTGTATTAGGTGTGTTGGGGACACATGAGACTTCTTATATATTAATTGCAGGGTTACTTGAGAGAGACCATATTCAACCTCTAATTACCTGAGTTCGATAAACCTTAGGTCATCTACTTGAGGGAAATTGTTGTTGTCCTACAAACCTCTGCTCTTGGAGGCCCAACATAGTCTACGAGAATAGAAGCGTGCATAGAAATCATTGGCGTCTTCATCGTAACTTCAATAGAACCTTCGCTTTCAAGAATATGATCACTGCGCTCATGAATAATCTCTGGACATGAAAGCTTGATCCCATCACTTGAAGTTTTTACCTTCTTATATTTAAACGGATCGGCTTGAAACAGCCGATGCAAAAAATCTGCTATCTGGACCAATAGGAATAGCATGATCATCCCTTGGTGTTTTAACAAGTTTCAATTGTCCGCTATCAATGACCGATTTAACTATCTGACGAAACATATTGCAGTCCTCAAAATTATGATTGAACGAATCATGCAACTTACAATACATTCGTCCTTGGATTGATGGCTTGACACGGTGATCAAGAATTCTAATATAATTATTCTTCAGCAACAAATCAAAAATTTGATCACACATGTTTGAATTAAAGGTAAACTCATTGTTCTCTAGCCGATCTTGATGTAAGAACGGCTTTGGAGGTAAGCAAACGAATGGTTCAGATTTGGAATCTCGCCATTCGGCTACGCATTGTGCTTTGTACTCCATCTCTGATGCCTTTGGATAAGATATTACAGTAGCATCGGTTTTCTCAAAAGAATTCAACCTTGACTTTAAATTTCTGAAACGCAAATTGTTAGAGCACATATGCCTCAATTGAGACCATGTGTAAGCCAAGTATGAAACAAACAAAACTACCGACTTAGATATAAGTTTTAAGTACAACAACGGGGAAAGCATTGGCTGCAACAGTAAGTCATTATCGGTCTCTATAAATGGCACAACATGTTGACCAATATGCTTTGCAACGATTTTATTATTAAAAAATAAATTACCCTTCTTCATTGGTCTTTCAAGATTGCTAATGAGAATTTTTATAATAGATGTATCAACAATAAAGTTGTGACCAAATCGGAAAATAGGTAAATCACTTGCTAGACATACCTCTTCAGATATGCTGTGAGAACACGATGGTTGTGTGATATTAACAATAGCTTTCTCCACTTTTGGATAACTCTCCAACACTTTGTCATCATATTTTCTTGAATATATTCGACACATAAATTATCTGATTCGGCTTTTTCAATAATCGAATTGTGTCTATGATCCGAATCATTTTTATTTCTTTCTTTGATTCGCAAGGCTGCTTGTTCTTGTCTAAACTCAGCAAATATTGAAGCCATGCCATCTTTAATCTCTTTTCACCTAAATTCAACCCAATATTCATTGGGTTTCCCCCCAATGCTATTAGACTCTTTCGGCAATGAGATGTCGCCGAAATTATGCAATTGTGGGGCAAGATTATATGCTACAATATTAGGTAAAGGAAGATGTGCTCCAGCAAGATTTCCACTTATTCAGCTATAAGCATGAAGGTGCAGAGCCCAATTATGAATAACTACAGTTGAATATGATGCCAAAGAATTAATAACATAAGGTATATCATATGATGGTTGAGGATAATTGGCCGAATAACTTGTAGTAGCATGGCCAATTCCCCTATCCACCGGCATGTTTTGATTCAAATATTGAAAGTTAGTTGTCGGTGAATAAAAATATCGTAAGACAACCAACGTGTGGGATCTCCTGTACAGAGAAAATGTACTTATTATCAAAACCGTTTGGAATACTATACTTATTTCAAACGATTCATTTTTATGGACCGTGCGAAATGTTCTTGCAACCCACACATTTGCTATTGCGCCTTCGTCTGCAATGAGATTTCCTTACACGTGATTTTTTAAGGAAACACGTTTGGGATAAGTGAATCATTTCACAGGAGTTATACAAGTTAACTGTGTGGGATATATTTGCGTATCGCATACGAGCTGTTTTACCGAAGCGACTGCGCATACTGGTGACATAACAAACGGTTTCTGGCTATCGTGTGGAATAGGCTCCCCCTATCACAATCGAAGGCAAAGCGACGGTTCTGATTCCCGTAGGCGATGGGGTCAAAAACCGTTTGGATAGCTATCGAGCGCACTAGTGCCCATACGACGGGACTTAACGGCGACGCCTCGATCTCTGGACCGCATTCACACTTTGATGTCATTTGTTTGAAAACGATACGTCTTCCGCGTTGACCGTATCCAAGGATGTTAGGAATGCCAACTCCGAAATTTGCCTGGATAAAAAAGTCATTCAAAGAATATTGCCCTGGAGCCGGCCCTATGACAATCTTGGGGGCTACTGTCGAGGGGATAACTAATAGACCCGGAAGAATTATCGAAGAAGGCCTCCGCAACCAAGACGAAGAGAGAGTCGGCCTGTGGGCCGGCTCACCAGAAGAATGCCCAGAAGAAAGGTTCGGCCTGCAAGCCGAACCGACCTACAAGATGAATATCGACGCACAAGAACGAAGGAGTCCAAGCTAACTTGAAGAACAATACAAGTCATCAAAGAAATAGAATAGGAATTTACCTTATTGTTAGTCGGTTTCCTTGTAAAAAACCTAGGACTTGGCATGTATATAAGCCAAGGCCTCGGGACGTCCTAGGGGCGAACAAATCTAGCATAGTTCTTGAGACACAGGCGAACCTTATCGCCCTTGTAATCGAGATCTTCCACATATAATACAAGAAAAGGAGGAAGTAGGTCTTTACCTCATCGAGGGGCCGAACCTGGATAAATTCCTGTGTCTCCCTTGTCCCGATCTACGGATCGACTCTCCACTGATCGACTCTCCCTCCTTGACGCACTCATAGTTAAGTCCCACAATGAAGTTCTCTATGAGGACATCTGGCGTGATTTTCCCACGACAGGTCTGGAACCTGCCCTGGAAGAGTTCCCTCGTGACAGACCCTACGTTCCAGGTCAGGATCGGCTCCGTTTTTTCAGCCTCGTGATTTTTTCCTGGCATTCCTCTAGTTCCTGGTCAGGATCGGCTCCGTTTCGGCTCAATCGCTGCCACACACTACTAGAGAAAAGCCTATACATGGAAATCTTATTAGTGGCGCATTGTTTATGTAATGCGCCACTATGTTGTAAGTGGTGGCGCACTGGGTAAAAATGTGCCACCTCTAAGATCTTAGAGGTGGCACATATTGTAAAATGCGCCACCCCTAAGGGTGGGCCAACCCTGGATCCTCTTATATGTGGCCCCCTAAGATCCTTATAGGTGGCGCATTTTGCTAATGCACCACCCCTAAGAGCTTATGGGTGGCGCATATTGGAAGTGCGCCACCCCTAAGAGCTTATTGGTGGAGCATATTGGGAATGCACCACCCCTAAGCTCTTAGGGGTGGTGCATTGTGATATGCGCCACCATTGACATGCAATATGCGCCACTAAATACCTGGAGCTGCCCTTATCTACTCCACCCCACCTACCACCTCTCATTCACTCCACACACTTGTCAAACTAGATCTACTCTTCTCACCTAGATCTATTCAGTTTTGTCCTCCTCCCCACCTCATTTCTTCCATTTATCCATACATACTTGTCTTAGAATCTACTTTGTTTCATATTAAAGTAAGTGGACCTCCTCCTGAACTCTTTTCTTCCATTTATCACCCATAATTGCCTTTATTAGCTTGGGGTTTGATGTATATGTGAAGCTTGGGTTTGATGTATATGTGAAGCTTGGGTTTGATGTATATGTGAAGTATATATGTGAAGCTTGTGGCGGTTTGAGGTATATGTGAAAGCTTGAGGTGGTTTGATGTATATGTGAAAGCTTGAGGTGGTTTGATGTATATGTGAAGCTTATGGTGGTTTGATGTATATGTGAAGTGTATATGTGAAGCTTATGGTAGTTTGATATATGTGAATCTTGAGTTGCCAATGTTTTGCCGAAATGTTGATTCATTTCCATTTCGGGAAATTTCTGGCGCACTCTCCACATGCTCCCATGCATTATTAGGGAAGGTCATGCCAAATTTTGTGTTGCTCTCTATGTGCACGCAGGCAATCATGGTTCGCGAGATGCTGAGCGATATCACCGTGACTAGCTGGATGCAATGTGCGACAAACGACATGCTACGGAATAATAGGACGGATATAAGATGTCCGTGTCGGAGATGCAAACTGCAGTGAGTGACAGAGCCTGATTCCGAAATATTGGAAAGACACCTGAAGCATAATGGTTTGATGGATGGCTACACACGGTGGATAAGTGATGAAGCTGGTGAGGAGGAGGACGTCAATGGTGGGGCGCCAGTAAATGAGGAAGGGCAACCAGACAAGAACGGCGGGCGAGAAGACGAAGAGCATCCCGTACATGATCATGAAGAAAATGCCGAAGCAGATCATGTAGATAAGAATGGGTGCAGGACCCTCATGTTCAAGCGCTGCTTGTCAAAGAGGGGTTGAACGCAAGAGGTGCAGTTAGAGAAAAAGCCAAGCTGGCGCAACTCGAGAAAGACGCGGTTACGAAGTTGTATGAAGGATGCAACGACGGGGATACCCGCTTGAATGTAACACTTTGGGCTATGGAGATGAAGGAAAAACACAAATGGACCGACGAAAGCTTCGATGATAACATGGCATTCTGGCACGATCGTCTTCCGAAGGGCAACACATGCCCAACTAGTATCGCTGAGGCCAAGAATGTCCTTTTCCCTCTCGATCTTCCGCACGTTAAATACCACGTCTGCATAAATGATTGCATGATCTATTGGGGTGAGTACGAAGAGAAAACCACATGTTCGGTGTGCGGTGTTAGTCGATACAAGAGAGGGAAGAAAGTTCCTAGAAAAGTGGTATCGTACTTTCCGATCACTCCTCGTCTGCAGAGGTATTTTGTAGATCCCGAGGAAGAAAAGCTCATGACCTGGCAGGCAGATAGAAAGAAGCTAAAAGAGGATGACCCGAACCCGGATCCGGAAAAGGAGGACATGCCGAGGCACCCTTCAGATGGTAGCCAATGGACTGCGTTGGACCTCGAATACCCAGATTTTGGGAAAGAACCAAGGAACCTCAGGATTGGTGTGAGCGCCGATGGAGTCAATCCGTTTGGCGGCCAGAGCAGCACACACAGTACCTGGCCCGTGTTTATATGCATATACAACCTTTCCCCCTGGAAGTGGATGAAGAAAAAGTACATAACAATGTGTATGCGAGTTCAAGGGCCAAAACAACCAGGTACAGACCTCAATATGTATCTCCAGCTGTTGAAAGAGGAGCTAGAAACGTTATGGAAAGATGGAGTCAATACGTGGGCCGCCGCCGCAAAATAATATTTCCCAATGAAAGCCACGGTGATCACGATGGTGCACGACTATCTCGGATACGGATATTTCTCAGGGCAGGTGGTCCAAGGATTCTGTGCATGCGTTAGGTGCATGGATAATACAACGTACCACGAGCTAGCGAAAGATCCTGGATCTTCAAAAACCGTGTTCCAGGGGTCTCGGAGGTGGCTTCCCAAGAAACACGCGTGGAGAAAATAGGGACATCTGTTCGATGGCAGCGAGGAGCTCCGAGCACCTCCAGCTCGAAGGTGTGGCAAAGAAATCGACAACTTGTTGAAAACTTGGAAAGAGTGCCCCACGCCGGGGAAGAAAAAAAAAGAAGACTCAGCCATTGATGAGGGTATTGAAAGTGAGGTTTGTTTTCTGGGATTTGGAATACTGGAGTCTCCTTCGCAGTCCTCATAGCCTTGATCTCATGCAAAGCACAAAGAACGTGTGCGAGAGCTTGTTTGGCACGCTGCTCAACATGCCGGAGAAGACCAAGATCGGGCCAAAAGCAAGGAATGACTTGAAATTTATGGGCATCAAGAGGGAACTTCACCACCCCTAGTGATGAAGATGATGAGCTGGAGGAGGAGGATATGGAAACGCAAAACTCTCGCAAACGAAAAAGGGAGATCAAGAAGAAGACCGGTATTGATCACCGCCCGCCTGCATGCTTCACTCTGTGCGAGGAGTAGATCGAGCGGTTCATCCACTGCCTCATGGGAGTAAAAATTCCGAACGGCTATGCAGGGAAGACAAGAAGATACCTAGACGAGGCGAAGCAGCATTTCAGCGGGATGAAATCCCACGACTGTGCCGTGCTGATGACGCAGATTATCCCAGTTGCGATCCGAGGGATAATGGATGAGCACGTCCGTAAAATGTTGTTTGGCCTTTGCAACTTTTGTGACGTCATCTCTCGGAAGTCGATTTGCGCTACGCAACTCAAAAGGCTACAGGAGGAGATCATGCGCATGCTATGCGAGCTTGAGATCTATTTCCCGCCCACGTTCTTCGACATTATGGTGCATCTACTGATCCATGTCGTGGAGGATATCGTCCAACTCGGGCCTGCGTTTCTGCGCAGCATGATGCCATTCGAAAGGATGAATGGACATATCAAAAAATACGTTCGTAACATGTCCCATCCAGATGGAAGCATAGCGAAGGGCTTTCTAACCGAAGAGTGCATCTCTTTTTGCACGAATTTTCTCAACACCGAGAACCCTGTTGGTCTGCCCGTCAACCAGCACTTTGGCAGGATCGATGGGTGTGGTCACCAGGAGGGAAGCCGCGCAATGCATGTCAACTTTGAGGGTCGAGACATCGACTTTGAAAGATCAAGCCTAGTCGCGCTACAACATATCCATCTGGTTGATCCTTGGATAATAAAGTACAAGGATGCAATCAGGAAGAAGTACAGTGACCAGGGCCTGCAGATAACGGACCGAGATCCACGGCTAATCAAAGAGCACAACTCCGGTTTCATGACTTGGTTCAGGGACGAGCTTCGTGCTAATCCCCTGCGAAGGAACGCTTTCCAGGACAAAAAGATGATATTCACCTTGTCACAGGGTGCCGCACGCAACCTAATGACCTATCAAGCGTATGATATCAACGGCTACACATTATACACAGAGGAAAAGGACAATAACTGCGATTACCAGAACTCAGGGATAACGGGGATATTCTACACCGACGACTTCAAGGAAAGATTCTACGGAAGGATCGAGGACATATGGGAGCTCGACTACTGTGGTGAGAAGGTGCCGATGTTCCGTGTGAGATGGGCCAAGAGTATCGTAAAAGAAGACGGGTACTTCACCATCATGGTTATACCCGAAGATAAATCAAAGTCTATGGGCGCAAACGTCACCGCGAAAAATGAGCCATGGGTACTGGCTAGCCAAGTGGACCAATGCTTCTTCATTACCGACCCATCAAAGCCGAGACGCGTTGTAGTGAGGAGAGGCAAAAGAAACATCATCGGAATGGATGGAGTCGCCAACGAGAAAGACTTTGACAAGTACGACGACCCGAAGATGGAAGATGACTATGCCGCTCAAGATACATACACCACAACTATAAGGCCTGATATGCGGTACTGTTCAGATCTAGGTGTTTCCACCCAGATCCGGGGATGAAGCACATATCGGTCCCACCGCGACATATGACAAAGCCATATGCCCCGGATTTCCAACATGATATCACAACATTACAGATACAAGGATACAACATCTCATACAATCGGCATACAACTGCCTTAATTACAATACAACAGCGGAAGATACATGTCTGAGTACAGACTACAATCAAATGCCTACTGTCAAAGAGAAAAACATTGATCCCCATAACCACACGGGTCCGGGCCCTCCGCGGGGATCCGCCTAACTAGTCGTCGTCGAGTCTCCACGTGAAACGTCGATCACCATACCTGTTGTCGATCAAGAACCCTGAAAAGAGTTTGGGGGTAGTATCATGAGTACAAAAGTACTCTGCATCCAATTGTAGTGGTCATCTGACCCAGCAAGGACTTCATCACTCGTCATTCTAGGAAAACTAGTAGTTTACGGTAAGGATGGGGTAAGTGGTGAGGTTGGTGCCGCACTAGCATTTATGAAGTGGCTAACGATCTAGAGAATAAGGTAAGAAGACAAGCATTCGATGAGGAATCGCCTCCAACAAGTCTTTCTATGAACTACTTATGCAATCATAACACCTATCCTATCCTTGTCCTCCTCTTCCCATCTCGATGAAGAAGAAGCAGTCCAGGCACACACACATTGATCAAGTTTATTAAGATTATCTCGGTTGTTGTTGTCTATGAACAAGGAGTAGGTCTCAAGTCGTCCATAACCGTGGACACGACTTCTCGAAAAGATTTAACCCTGCAGGGGTGTACCAACTGCCCATTACAAGGCTCCGCACACACGCCCATCTCTCTCAGTTGCTACCCATTATAGGCAACCATTTTATGATTTAGTTCCGAGACATCCGAAACGACAGGTCCCTCTAACTAACAACGAACAAATCCGAGTGGCCCCCGGTGAGTCGACACCCAACTCAAAATCCGGTCGCGCTCTCGAATCTGTCTCTACCGTCTGTCGCAGGTTTGGATAGCCGGTTAATCTCACATGGGAAACAGGGTCCTTAGCCGGACAAGGTGGACCAACAAGGAAACCATGTCCCCGTTGGCCCAGGTTGGTTTGAAAACTACTGGCGGCCGACCAGCACACACACGTTTTCAAATGGTAAATCAGCTTGGGCCACCAATGGAAATGTTTGAAGCTAGGTAGGTAAGAAAAGGGGACCCCATAAAATCCCACACGAGGTTAGGCACGCTCAGTCTTAGAACCAATACCAATCCTTCGTCGGGTTTGAAAGGAGGCTGTAAACATGTGGTAGGATCAAACATCAAACCTATCCTATACTAGCATGCAAACCGCTGGTTGAAATAGAATGGATCATAAGTAATGTATAGTCCTTGCCTGTTGATAAGTCGGGTTCCGAAGGTTTAGTTGATCGCAAGACCGCATCGTCTCCGAGTGGTACCCGCGGAAGCACACAAGACGGTAAACACTGGAAAGCAATTGACGAGGAAGCATATATTACTACTAAGCAAACAGATCAAGCATCAACAAGAAGGCAACACGAGACATCGCACCTACCGTCGAGAGCGATTACTAACAGGTTAAGTGGAGTACTCGCCACACACGACGATACCGCACGTTTACAGTGGTTCAAGTTGTTTAGCTACAGGTGAGCAAAGGTTATTAAAAGGGCATCTCAATCAAGCATCACATAGCACACAAACATGTCAAGAGGTGAATCATAAGATAAACTATCTATGCTAGTCAATTTAAGTGAGGCACAACCTAAACATGGCATATCACTAAGTGCCGCACAACAATTAAAGGATTTGGTACTGTTCTACCCTAAACCATATTTTAGGTTGGTTAACAACAGAAAACAATAGCATAAACACGAAGTACACGAAAAACTAATCAAGTTACATATAAAGAACACTCCAAACGGAGTTACGGTTAAAAAGATACAAGGAAAACAAGTTACGGGCACAATCTTCCAACATCAGGAAGCACACTTTAGAGCAATGCATAAACAGGATAATGAATGCAAACATGCTCACAAATGATATGCAACTAAAGTAGACATGACAGAGGAGGCATGGAAAAAAAGAATCATGCAAATAGGCATCATGAACAACTAGTTATAGCCCATGCAAAATGCAATAAAACATTACTGGTCAAGGACTTAGTGAAAATCAGGAAAACAGGGCAGAAACTGTTATTTTTATGCTGTATAAACAGGGGTAAAGCTATATTCAAAAGTGCATAACCATGACATAGCAATATATGAGCATGGAGTAGGCATGATGGTGATCAGGTACAAACAAGAATCAAGGTCATAGGCATAACAGATCAAAAGATATTAAGCATGCAACATGGCATCGGAACGTTACAGACTTGGTGAAAAACAGAGGTGGCTATCAACAACAGCGGCATAGCAACTTTGGAGCTCAATAACTAGATGACCAGCAAGCATATCATGACAATGCAATACATAAAATGGAAGTAGACATGATGCTTAACAGTATGCAAAAAGAATCAATGCAATAGGCCTCACGGATGTGTCACAATCATCATGCAAACTTGCAATAAAATAACAGCAGCAACACACTAACAGGAGATAATAGCAATTAACTGCCTGATGCCCACTTCACAAAGATTAACAACATCAAGATGGCCTCAAATAAAAATGCTCACAAAAGATGAATTGAAGTACACACAATTCTAAGCAATTTTGCTTTTGGGCGCAACGCGATCCGAGCTACGGTTTACTCACAAATTTCTACACAAAACGGAAACAGCAGCAACAATTCTCAGACTTGGCAAAAATAAATAACTGCAGAGGGAAAAAAACAAAGGGCGGACTGGGCCTCACCCATTGGGCTTTCGGCCCAAAATGGCCTGGGGGGAGAGAAGGGGCGGCTAGGCCTTGGAGCGCTAGAGAGGGCCCGTGGCCTGTCAGGGGCCCAGGCGGCGGCGTTAGGACGTGGCCGGCCCGATCCTGACTGGATCGGAGCCACGGCGAGCGGCGGCCGCGTCTGCCGACGACGAGCGGCGCGACGAAGGTCTGCGTCGGCGCGTGGAGGCGCGTGCTACAGCGGAGGCGGCGGATCCGTTCGTCGGTCATCGGATCCCACGGGAGGAGAGGTCGACGGTCTTCGGACAGAGGAGCGCGGCGGCTGAGCTCGGAGCTCGCCGGCGTCCATGGCGCGGCGGCGTGGCACCGTTCCCTACTGGACAAGAGAGAGGAGGGAGGCCGTTAGGGAGAGGAGAAGGGAGGCGCAACGAGGAGGGGAGCTCAACACGGCGGGGTGGCGCGGCGGCCTTGCCGGAGTCGGGCGGCGGTGGCGGCTACTCCACGGGTAGGAGAGAGAAGAGGGTTGGAGGAGGGCTAGGTGTGATCTGGGCCATTGGATCACCCGATCCGACGGTCCAGATCGCAGGGAACGCTAGTGTTTCGGATTTTGGGGATAAAACTGTGAAAATTGGGCAATTTTGGGGGCAAAGTGGAGGGGCTGGTTGCAATTTTGGCCTAGGGAAACCCTAGAAAGGGGTGGGAGAGTGGTGGTCTTTATATAGCCCAGGTGGCTGGCAGTTTGCAAAAACATCCCCTGTTTTTCTCTTTAGCGCACGGTGTTTACGTTTCTGGCCGACGGGGGTCCGCAGGACCTCCGATTCGGGTAAAACTTCGAACTGCGCGATTAGCGCGTCGAGCCAGCGGCGTTCACCTCGAGCTGGAACCATTCTGAGAACACTTTCTGGCGCACTATAAAACTAACTCGTTTAATTATTAAACGGGTTTTCGTTCCGTTGCCTACGGCTGGTCTCGTGCAGTTTTCGTGACGGTGATCGGGTGAAACCCGGTGTCGCAAAGGTCGAGTGTTAGGGTGGCAAGGGTCTGTCTCCGTACGGTATGAGATAAGAGGGGGGAAATAATCGCCGATCCATAAATCGGGGATGCAAACACAGTAAACAAAGCAGGCAAACAAACAATTCACACCGAAAACAAATTTTTTATTTTTTTATGAAATCTGGGCTGTTACAATACAACACCACCAACAAGGGATCTTGTCCCGAGATCCTGGACGATCCGGGGGAGAGGGGGGAGAGAAAAGAGAGACGACGATCTTCAACACCACCAACAAGGGACTCTGCTCCATGTCGACGTCGAACTTCTCTCGAGATCAATTTCTGCAGAGAGATGGCAACGTCGGAGAACGAAACCATCGCGAGATCAAAAGAAAGAACATTAGTTGAAAGTGACGATCAAGGGAAGCATTCTCACGCAGGTCGTGAGGATACTAGGCAAAAGGAATGAGGTCAACAGACGACCCAAATGTTTAACCCGAATTCGAAGAACTAAAGGTACTACAGGACTTCTCAACCTGAGATCAGAATCGAGACAATACGCTGCAAGCAAGGCATTGTAACGGTTCCGATACTCCACACACCCGAGATCCTAGAGGTTTGAAGGGGGTAAGGCGAGAATTAAAACACTTACGACACTTGTCCTGACCAGAGCAAAGAAAAGGAGTAAAAAGATTCCTTCTCTCCCATACTAACTTAGTAACTACAAAATAGTTTTTGTCTAGACTCGACTTCGGCCAGGGAAGGGATCCTACGGTCGGTAAGGCCCTGATACCAAGTTGTAAGGCCCGATATGCGGTACTGTTCCAGATCTAGGTGTTTCCACCCAGATCCGGGGACGAAGCACATATCGGTCCCACCGCGACATATGACAAAGCCATATGCCCCGGATTTCCAACATGATATCACAACATTACAGATACAAGGATGCAAAATCTCATAAAATCGGCATACAACTGCCTTAATTACAATACAACAGCGGAAGATACATGTCTGAGTAAAGACTACAATCAAATGCCTACTTGCAAAGAGAAAAACATCGATCCCCATAACCACACGGGTCCGGGCCCTCCACCGGGATCCTCCTAACTATTCGTCGTCGAGTCTCCACGTGAAACGTCGATCACCATACCCGTTGTCGATCAATGTAAGGCCCGATATGCGGTACTATTCCAAATCTAGGTGTTTCCACCCAGATCCGGGGACGAAGCACATATCGGTCCCACCGCGACATATGACAAAGCCATATGCCTCGGATTTCCAACATGATATCACAACATTACAGATACAGGATACAACATCTCATACAATCGGCATACAACTGCCTCAAATAAAATACAACAGCGGAAGATATATGTCTGAGTACAGACTACAATCAAAAGCCTACTGGCAAAGAGAAAAGCATCGATCCCATAACCACACGGGTCCAGGCCCTCCGCCGGGATCCGCCTAACTAGTCGTCGTCGAGTCTCCACGTGAAACGTCGATCACCATACCTGTTGTCGATCAGAATCCTGAAAAGAGTTTGGGGGTAGTATCATGAGTACAGAGGTACTCAGCATCCAACTGTAGTGGTCATCTGACCCAGCAAGGACTTCATCACTCGTCATTCTAGGACAACTAGTAGTTTACGGTAAGGAAGGGGTAAGTGGTGAGGTTTCTGCCGCACTAGCATTTATGAAGTGGCTAACGATCTAGAGAGTAAGATAAGAAGCCAAGCATTCGATGAGGAATCGCCTCCAACAAGTCTTGCTATCAACTACTTACGCAAACATAACACCTATCCTATCCTTGTCCTCCTCTTCGCATCCCGACGAAGAAGAAGCAGTCAAGGCACACACACGTTGATCAAGTTATATTAAAATTATCTTAGTTGTTGTTGTCTATGAACAAGGAGTAGGTCTCAAGTCGTCCATAACCGTGGGCACGGCTTCTCGAAAAGATTTAACCCTGCAGGGGTGTACCAACTGCCCATTACGAGGCTCCGCATGCACGTCCATCACTCTCAGTTGCTACCCATCACAGGCAACCATTTTATGATTTAGTTCCAAGAGATCCGGAACGACAGGTCCCTCTAACTAACAACGAACAAATCCGGGTGGCCCCCGGTGAGTCGACATCCATCTCAGGAGCCGGCCGCTCTCTCGATCTGGTCTCTACCGTCTGTCTCGGGTTTGGATAGCCGGTTAATCACACATGGGAAATCGGGTCCTCAGCCGGACAAAGTGGGCCAGCAAGGGAACTAAGTCCTCACTGGTCCAAGTTGGTTTGTAAACAACTGGCGTACGACCAGCGCACACACGGTTTCAAATGGTAAATCAGCTTGGGCCACCACTAGAAATGCTTGAAGCTAGGTAGGTAAGAAAAGGGGACCCCATAAAATCCCACACGCGGTTAGTCACGCTCAGTCTTAAAACCAATACCCGGAACTCGGATCCTAGGTGACTCGAATGGAACAAAGCGTCGAGGCGGGATAGCCTAGACCTTCCATCCTTCGTCGAATATAATCAACATTATAATAATCATATCATCAACAACAATATAATAATGTGATATCCCAAACCAAGGAGTAACAGGGTAACATCGTAGCATCCTAAGCATGCATACTAAGCAGGGGCTGAGCAACGAGCAATAGTAACATAGTAGTACAAGGTTTGCTGGGAAGGGACATGGCTGTATCGGTTTGAAAGAGGCTGTAAACATGTGGTAGGATCAAACATAGAACCTAACCTAGACTAGCATGCAAACCGCTGGTTGAAATAGAATGGATCATAATTAATGTATAGTCCTTGCCTGTTGATAAGTCGGGTTCCGAAGGTGTAGCCGATCGCAAGCTCGCATCGTCTCCGAGAGGTACCCGCGGAAGCACACAAGAAGGAAACACTGGAAAGCAATCAACGGTGCACCACTATTACTATGGAGCAACACAAGATCAAAGAGACAACACAAGGCACGACAACGCGATACGGATCTATCGTCGAGAACGGTTACTATCAATTTAAGTGGAGTACTCGTCTCACACGACGATACCGCACGTTTACGGTGGTTAAAGTTGTTTAGCTACAGGTGATCAACCAACGGTTATTAACATGGCAACTCAAGCAAGCATGGCATAGCACACAAACATGTCAAGAGGTGAAGCATAAAGTAAACTATCTATGCTAGTCAATTTAAGTGAGGCACAATCCTAAACATGGCATAACACTAAGTGCCGCACGACAATTAAAAGGTTTGGTACTGTTCTGTCCTAAACCATATTTTAGGTTGGTTAACAGCATAAAACAATAGCATAAACACAAAGTACACGAAAAACTAATCAAGTTACATATAAAGAACACTCCAAACGGAGTTACGGTTAAAAAGATACAAGCAAAACAAGTTACGGGCACAAACTGCCAACATCACGAAGCACAGTTTAGAGCAATGCATAAACATGATGATCAATGCAAACATGCTCACAAATGACTTGCAATTAAATTAGACATGACATGGAAGGCATGGCAAAAGGAATCATGCAAATAGGCATCATAGATCAAAAGATATTAAGAAAACAACATGGCATCGCAAAGTAACAGACTTAGAGAACAACTGAGGTGGCTGTTAACAACAACAGCATAGAAACTTTGGAGCTCAACAACTATATGACCAGCAAGCATATCATGGTAATGCAATACATGTAATGAAATTAGACATCATGCTTAACAATATGCAATTGGAATCACTCAATTCCGATAAACGGTCGCGACACACTCGTCGACCGAAGTTGCAAATAAATAACAGTTTCAGCAATAGCAGCACAATAACATCAGGATAGCTACTTTGGAGCAAGATATAAACATGATGCAGCAAGCAAATATGGCATGTGAATGCATGAAACTGAAGTAGGAACATTGCTTAACGCAACGCAAAAGGAATCAATGCAATAGGCCTCATGGATTTGTTACAATCATCACGCAAAGTTGCAACAAAATAATAACAACAGCACATAACAGGAAAAACTAGCAGTTTAACGGCCTGATGCCCTGTTCAGCACACAATTACACAATCAAGATGAGCTCAAATGAAAATGCTCACAAAAGATGAATTAAAGTACACACAATTTTGAGCAACATTCGTTTTGGGGGTACGTTCATCGGAGCTACGGTTTAACGGGAAATTACATCGCAAAACGGATCACAGCAGCAAACAGTTACAGACTTAGCAGAAATTGATAAAAGGAAAAAAAACAAAGGAAGGAAAAAAAATAGGGTGCAGGCCGGCTCACCATGGGCCGGCCCAACTGGCCGGTTGGGGGCTGAGGCCGGCGCGGGCCACTGGCTGGGGGGCCGCTGGGCTACTGTAGGTGGGCCACCGGGGCGAGCGCTGGCCCAGCTCGCTGGATCGAGCGAGGCGCTCGTCCTCGGCACGACGGCTGACGGGGCCTTGTGGCACGGCTGCAGCTGCCCGTCGTCGGAGCACGGCGGAGGCAGGGGAGGACGGAGCAGGGGGGCGAGGCCGAGGTGGAGGCGCGGAGCGGCAGCGCTAGGCGGAGGCGGCCGCAGGCGGGCGTGCTTGGGGCGGCGCGGGAGTTCCTGGCTGGCTCGGCAGAGCACGAGGCCATGGCGGCCTGCGGCTCGGGCCACCCATGGCGCGGCGGCCGGCGAGGACCTGCAGGGGAGAGCGGGGCGGTGAGGAGAGGGAATAGGAGGAGGGAAGGAAGGAGAGGGGAAGAAGAGGACCATGCGCGGCGGCTCCGGTGGCCGGCCGGCTGCGGAGGCGGCGGCACATGCCCTCGGGCATGGAGGCGGAGGGAGTTGGAGGAGAGAGAGGGTCTGGGGCGCTGACGTGGCGCAACGAGGTCCGTCGGATCTGACATGTGCTAATCAGACAGAGGAGAGCCTAGTTCTATCTTCCCGTAGAACAAGATGAGGGTGACTCAGAACTCAGAACGAAGGGGGTAAGGAGAAAAAAGAAGCCTTACGTTGTTCCCTTATATATCTAGAGTAACTATATAACTATAGCAAGCTAGACTCAACTTCGGCCAAGGCTACTAGTCCTACAGTCAAACCTGGCTCTGATACCAAGTATTTCGGGACCCGGGGTTAGCGTATGCAAGTCCAGCTAAGACATAGTCATATGGAGAGCCGAGAACCGTACCCACTTGTCTAAGCAGACAAGGCCAAGCACAGAACGTTCTCGGAAAGCATCGTACGTGAGGGGCATCCCATCCAGGCCGGATGATCAACTGAGATGGGTCCTCATCGTCCGCACACAAGTCTAATAATATGGGTGGTGAACTCCCATATTCAAAGACAAGTCGCCTCAACCATACTATCGACTATCTCATAACTCTTACATAGACTTACTCCAACTCGATCACTTAGTCGGGGTCTAGGGCGGGCTCGATCATACCACAAAGTGTGCACGAGACGGAGTCTCGAGCAATCGCATCGCGATGCCCCAAGCTGCACACATCTAAGGGCCACTTGGTGTATGAAAGACCGCCAGCCAGAACACAACTAAGGTCTCGAAAACCCATACAAAGACATGCATGTTATAAACATACACGCAGCACACATGCCTTGTATGAACAGCAGGTATCATTGCAATTCTCTACAAAGTATACATTTTTATTGATAACTCTTATAGAGTGCAAACAGAGATCACAAACATGTGATCCAACATTACAACACAAGCGGAAGCAAATTATGTCTGAGTACAGACAAGTTTAACAAATGGCTTAAGAAGCCTTATTTAAACACAAGCCCTCCACGAGGGAACCAGTCGTCTGACTGGGACTAGACTAGCTTGATCTTCAGTCGTCCAACTCGATGAAGAAGCCACCATCGGGGTCAGTGGTTTCATCTAAAACATAGATTAAGCAAACGTGAGTACAAAGTCGTACTCAGCAAGACTTCCATAGGAGCTATACTACTCATGCACATGTATCAAGGTAAAGGGAGGTGGGGTTTCACTTGCAGAAATGCCAGCTTTGACTTGGCTAGTCTTGAACTACGAGTACCAGATTTGAGGTAAGAAGCGTACACGAGTCCACTACTTTCTCCAACCAATTACACCACTATGGTACCTTCCTCGACTTCCCCACGAGAAAGCACGCCATAGCACTCACACTTATCTTGGTGTGTTTTAGAAGTATCCAGTTCAAGTTATCTAATAATCAAGCTAAGCTTTCCAAGTAGTCCATAACCGCGGACGCGGCTATTCGAATAGTTTTGTTAACCCTGCAGGGGTGTACCGCTACACACACATGATCATCATTTACCGCCTTTGATCTCGACACCATTCAAGGGGTGCCAGCGAGGATGCTCACCACAACTGTTACCTCATAGCCGATCTAGTCCGAGAAAGCCGCCTACTTGGGTTGGTTACCACTATCGTGAACCCGGCCGGTTTACCGAAGTGGACCCAAGTGATGTGTGCGTGGTGCATAAGCCGGTCTCGGATGAGCCGTTCTCTCACTTAGCATCCAGGCCACAAGCCAACCAGAACTCCGAACTATTGCGACATCTGGACATCGAAAGGGATGAGTTAGTAAGCTGAGAGGGGTCAGTGAGCCCAATGTGTGGTTGTACTCTTCATCTTGGATCACCACACAAGAACTCGGACTTAGGGCGGTGTTCAACGAGACAACCCACCGTGTACTCCTACACAGCCTCTCATCGTTGACCTTGTATTAGGGTCGATTCACCAACACTTTTCTACCAACATCAACATGATCACTATCATCCCGACTCACATAACAGTAACATCATGGTATCATACTAAGCATGCAATAAGCGATAAACATTTGCAGGGGCCACATGATATCAAACAACTCCTACATTTGCTAGGATTGTGGTTTGCCTACTACTGTGACAAAATGATAGGTCATGCAAAGGAATGGGTTCATCTATGCGGTAGAAACGAATCATGGTGATCATCCTAAACAATGCATAAGCGAGACATGAGAGGGAAGTGGGATTTTATCGACATGATCAATGGGGGTTTGCTTGCCTTGCTGACGAGGTTCGGGTTCTGGGTCTTCAGCGAAGGGGGCAGCCTCCTGCTCCGGTTCCACCTCTACTCGACAAACAACAAGCAAAGTAGCAAAGTAAATACAATGCACAATCACATGATGATAGGTTGAAAATTGATGTATATGCTTTGATGTGTGAAGCAATTCCATTTAAATGGAGTATACTGCAAATTGAATTGCAAATTCAAACTCCACATTTGAATTCAACTTAGTCAATTTGCATGTGACATTGGTTGATCAATTTGAATCATCTTCAAATGTGTATGATATGCCTCTGATGTGTGGTTGAAATGTAGCATAATTCCATGGTCCAAGTTGCAAAATCATTTGAATTGAATTTGAATTAATTTCAAATAAGCCAAATGACATATGCTACTGGTCCCATTTTAAAATCAATTCAAACATAGTTGAAAGTTGGATTTTTGGATATCTTATTTTCTCCTGATCATTTTTCATATATTATTTGTCAAATTTGGAGTTAATATGAATTTTCTATGAATTTCCAAAGTTTGGGGTATTTTCTGGAATTTCTGGAATTCTTTAACTCAATTTGATTTTCTGGAAATTCATTATTGCGTCATGCTGACAACAAGCTGGCGTCAGTGGGGGGGCTGACAAGGGGGTCCCACCTGTCAGTGGATGGTTGAATTAATCCGCTGGGTTAAATTATCTAGTGGCTTAATTAAGCCACTGGGCCCACTGGTCAGTGACTCAGGGGGTCATTAGGGGGGTGGTTAACGTTTAAACACGCCGGCCACGTGGACTTCACCGGCGGCAAGTCGCCGGCGACCATCCGACGCGGCGGCGACGCACGGGACGGCGGCTCCGGCCACCATTTGGTGCGATGAGACCACCAAACGGAAGCCCGAGCTCGTCCGCATCACCTAGAGCACAGCAACGCCACCGGGGGGCACCGGAGTGATGCCGGCGACGAGCCCTAGCGGCAGCCGTGGCACGGGCTCGGGGTGGATCTCGCTGCAGAGCACCAATGGAGCCACCGTTGGGCGCGTTCGAAGCAGCAGATCACGGCGGAGGTGATGGACAAGACGGCGAGGACGATTGCCTAACAGGTGCTCGCCGACGACGACCGTGGTGGCTCGGTACTCCGGCGACCATGGCAATCGGTGACAGAGGAAGCAATCGAGAGGGGGAGGTTAGGGGTTTTGATCCCGAGCTCACCAGGAACCCGACGGAGGTGGTGGCGATGGCTGGGGTGGCTCGACGACGAAGTAATCGACGACGATATCTTTCGGTTCCGGCGGCGGCTCGAGCTCGAATTCGCTGGCTAGGAGGGCTCCGGGCTCGCCTTCGTCTGCAGGTCGATGAAGAGCTTGAAGAGGAACACGGGGGACACCTCGGTGGAGGTCCTCGTCGTCGTTGGCTGCGCGTGCTTGGCGTCGCGCTCCGGCGATCTTCTCGGGCGTCGACGAATCGGGCGAGAGAGGAGGGGGAGGTGGTTCTGGAGGGAGGGGAAAGGAACGGGAAGGCCCTGGGCGTCTCCAGGCGCTACTACGTGGACGGAGGAAGCAGGAGGTGGCCAGGCACGTCGGCGGCCTCGGCATGTCGGGCACGCAGTTGCCTGGCTGCCTGAGGAAGACGACAGGGGAGGGGAGGTGGGTTGGGCCGGCTGGGGAACTAGTTGGGCCTCAAATAAGCCCTTTTTCTTTTTCTTTCTGTTTTCCCTTCTGACATTTGTTTTGTTTAGCTAAATAAAATAGCTAAACATTTTATTAAATGCTGAAAACTTTTATATGGCCTCATAATAAATAGACTAGACACTTATAAAGTTTCAACATTTTTAAAATTCAAATGATTTGAATTTTAAATCAAATAGAGGTATTTGATTAATTCCAAGGCACTGTTTGAATATTTGAAAAATCTATGAGTATGGGATGGGTCCCACATCACTTGATATGTGATCACACTCATTTATAAGACTTTTCAAAAATCTAACATGAAATTTTGGAGAAGATTTTTATCTGACCTTTTGAATTAATTCATCTGGGGGGGTTCCTTCTCCCATTTTGATTTTGAAATTGAATTTCCTTTGAAAATTTGACATGATGCAAGGTTACTTTGATCCTAGCACATTACCTAACAGAGGGTTCTGACATTTTCGCTCCGTTGGCTGCGGCTGGTCTCGTGCGGTTTTCGCGACGGTGATCGGGTGAAACCCGGTGTCGCAAGGTCGAGTGTCAGGTTGGCAAGGGTCGGTCTCCGTCCGATACGAGATAAGAGGGGGGAAAATAATCGCCGATCGATAAATCGGGGATGCAAACACCGCAAACAAATCAGAAAATCAAACAATTCACACCGAAAACAAAATTTTTAATTTTTGTGAAAAACTGGGCTGTTACAATCAAGAACCCTGAAAAGAGTTTGGGGTAGTATCATGAGTACAGAAGTACTCAGCATCCAACTGTAGTGGTCATCTGACCCAGCAAGGACTTCATCACTCGTCATTCTAGGACAACTAGTAGTTTACGGCAAGGATGGGGTAAGTAGTGAGGTTGCTGCCGCATTAGCATTTATGAAGTGGCTAACAATCTAGAGAGCAAGGTAAGAAGCCAAGCATTCGATGAGGAATCGCCTCCAACAAGTCTTGCTATCAACTACTTACGCAATCATAACACATATCCTATCCTTTTCCTCCTCCTCGCATCCCGACGAAGAAGAAGCAGTCAAGCCACACACACATTGATCAAGTTTATTAAGATTATCTCAGTTGTTGTTGTCTATGAACAAGGAGTAGGTGTCAAGTCGTCCATAACCGTGGACACGGCTTCTCGAAAAGATTTAACCCTACAGGGGTGTACCAACTGCCCATTACAAGGCTCCGCACGCACACCCATCTCTCTTAGTTGCTACCCATTATAGGCAACCATTTTATGATTTAGTTCCGAGAGATCCGAAATGACAGGTCCCTCTAATTAACAACGAACAAATCCGGGTGGCCCCCGGTGAGTCGACAACCAACTCAAAAGCCGGTCGCGCTGTCGAATCGGTCTCTACCATCTGTCGCAGGTTTGGATAGCCGGTTAATCTCAAATGGGAAACCGGGTCCTCAGCCGGACAAGGTGGACCAACAAGGAAACAAGGTTCCCGCTGGCCCAGGTTGGTTTGAAAACTACTGGCGGCCGACCAGCACACACACGGTTTCAAATGGTAAATCAGCTTGGGCCACCACTTGAAATGTTTGAAGCTAGGTAGGTAAGAAAAGGGGACCCCATAAATCCCACACGCGGTTAGGCACGCTCAGTCTTAGAACCAATACCCGGAACTCGGATCCTAGGTGACTCGAATGGAACAAAGCGTCGGGGCGGGATAGCCTAGACCTTCCATCCTTCGTCGAATATAGTCAACATTATAATAATCATATCATCAACAACAATATAATAATGTGGTAGCCCAAACCAAGGAGTAACAGGGAGTAACATCGTAGCATTCTAAGCATGCATACTAAGCAGGGGCTGAGCAACGAGTAATTAGACATAGCAGTACATGGTTTGCTGGGAGGGGACATGGCTGTATCGGTTTGAAAGAGGATGTAAACATGTGGTAGGATCAAACATCGAACCTATCCTATACTAGCATGAAAACCGCTGGTTGAAATAGAATGGATCATAAGTAATGTATAGTCCTTGCCTGTTGATAAGTCGGGTTCCGAAGGTTTAGTTGATCGCAAGCTCGCATCGTCTCCGAGAGGTACCCGCGGAAGCACACAAGATGGTATACACTGGAAAGAAATCGACGAGCAAGCATCTATTACTATGAAGCAAACACGAGCAATCATCAACAAGAAGACAACACGAGATATCACACCTACCGTTGAGAGCGATTACTAACAGGTTAAGTGGAGTACTTGTCACACACGACGATACCACACGTTTACGGTGGTTCAAGTTGTGTAGCTACAGGTGAGCAAAGGTTATTAACACATCATCTCACTCAAGCATGGCATAGCACACAAACATGTCAAGAGGTGAAGCATAAGATAAACTATCTATGCTAGTCAATTTCAGTGAGGCACAACCTAAACATGGCATATCACTAAGTGCCGCACAACAATAAAAGGATTTGGTACTGTTCTGTTCTAAACCATATTTTAGGCTAGTTAACAACAGCAAACAATAGCATAAACACAAAGTACACGAAAAACTAATCAAGTTACATATAAAGAACACTCCAACCGGAGTTACGGTTAAAAAGATACAAGCAAAACAAGTTACGGGCACAATCTGGCAACATCAGGAAGCACACTTTAGGGCAATGCATAGACAGGATAATGAATGCAAACATGCTCACAAATGATATGAAACTAAAGTAGACATGACAGAGAAGGCATGTCAAAAGTAATCATGCAAATAGGCATCATGAACAACTAGTTATAGCCCATGCAAAATGCAATAAAACATTACTGGTCAAGGACTTAGTGAAAATCAGGAAAACAGGGCAGAAACTGTTATTTTTATGTTGTATAAACAGGGTTAAAGCTATATGCAAAAGTGCAGCAACATGACATAGCAATATATGAGCATGGAGTAGGAATGATGGTGATCGGGTACAAACAAGAATCAAGGTCATAGGCATAACATATCAAAAGATATTAAGCATGCAACATGGCATCGGAACGTTACAGACTTGGTGAAAAACAGAGGTGGCTGTCAACAACAGCGGCATAGCAACTTTGGAGCTCAATAACTAGATGACCATCAAGCATATCATGACAATGCAATACATAAAATGGAAATAGACATGATGCTTAACAGTATGCAAAAAGAATCAATGCAATAGGCCTCACGGATGTGTCACAATCACCATGCATACTTGCAATAAAATAACAGCAGCAACACACTAACAGGAAATAATAGCAATTAACGGCCTGATGCCCACTTCAACACAGATTAACAACATCAAGATGGCCTCAAATAAAAATTCTCACAAAACATGAATTGAAGTACACACAATTCTAAGCAATTTTCCTTTTGGGCGCAACGCGATCCGAGCTACGGTTTACCCACAAATATCTACGCAAAATGGAAACAGCAGCAACAATTCTCAGACTTGGCAAAATTAAATAACTGCAGAGGAAAAAAAGAAAGGGCGGACTGGTCCTCACCCATTGGGCTTTCCGCCCAAAATGTCATGGGGGAGAGGAGGGGCGGCTGGGCCTTGGAGCGCTGGAGAGGGCCCGTGGCCTGGTAGGGGCCCGGCGGTGACGTTCGGACGTGGCCGGCCCGATCCCGACTGGATCGGAGCCACGGCGAGCGGCGGCCGCGTCTGCCGACGACGAGCGGCGCGGCGGAGGTCTGCGTCGGCGCGTGGAGGCGCGTGCTACAGCGGAGGCGGCGGATCCGGTCGCCGGTCACCGGATCCCGCGGGAGGAGAGGTCGACGGTCTTCGGACAGAGGAGCGCGGCGGCTGAGCTCGGAGCTTGCCGGCGTCCATGGCGCGGCGGCGTGGCACCGTTCCCTGTTGGACAAGAGAGAGAAGGGAGGCGCAACAAGGAGGGGGGCTCACCGCGGCGAGGTGGCGCGGTGGCCTGGCCGGAGTCGGGCGGCGGCGGCTACTCCACGGGCAGAAGAGAGAAGAGGGTTGGTGGAGGGCTAGGTGTGATCTGGGCCGTTGGATCGCCCGATCCGGTGATGGCAAGAGAGTGTTAATACTCTTCAAGCCCTCGTTGATTACCCCAAGTGCAGGGTGAGATATGGTGCAGCGGCAAGTTTTCCCTTGGCAAAGATACCAAGGTTTGTCTCCCGTAGGACTCCGAAGGATACAAGAAGGTGGTAAAGTGAACAATGGCGCCGAGGTTGCTAACTTCACCTGGACCTGCACACAGATACAGATATCTTTGCTCCCAACGAGTACAGAGGAGTTGTAAATTCCTCCAGCCTTGCTGTTTACAAAGGATAAAACGCAAGGGATAATGATACTGATTGCAACTGAAAAGTAAAGACTGAAAGTAAATTGAGGGTGTAAACAATGATATGAAGATGGACTGAAAGTAAATTGAGGGTGTAAACAATGATATGAAGATGGACCAAGGTCACGTGATTTTCACTAGTGATGTCTCTCTCCCAAAAGACGATAAAAGTGCTAGCGAGGTAAACCAATCTACTGAAAAGAAAAGACTGAAAGTAAATTGAGGGTTTAAACAATTATATGAAGATGGACCAAGGTCACGTGAGTAAGGACTAAAAGTAAATTGAGGGTGTAAACAATGATATGAAGATGGACCAAGGTCACATGAGTTTCTCTAGTGATGTCTCTCTCCCAAAAGACGATAAAAGTGCTAGCGAGGTAAACAAATCACAGTTGGGCAATTGACAGGATTATGAAGGCACCGCAACGCTAACTATGCTGCAAAGAAAGGAAGGGCTCAAAAGCAATGGGCAGTACGCCAAGGTAAGTAGACCGAAATCCATCTGCATCTACTACGAATCATCCACCTTGAGATATCTATCCAGAAAATCTCGCTGGTATTAAGTTGCGAATCCCACCCAAAGTGTAAATCCAAAGCAACAGACAACTGCATTAAAAGAAATTTGCGTAAAGTAAAAAATCCTTGCATCCGCCGATACAAGCACCGTTGTTTTATCCCTGGTGGCAACAACACATCCCCTAGTCTCATGTTTCTGTCACTCAAGCTAGATATCAAGGGCCTGAACCCACAATCAAGCATAACGCTCCCTCTTGGAGTTGCAACAAATCACTTGGCCAAAGTAAAATACGGCAACGGAGAACATGCAAGAATTTACTCAAGAAAAAAATATAAAAGAAAAGAACCAAATATATTACTCATCACAATCTGAACATAGTCTCATAATCCATCAGATCCCAACAAACTCAGCATAGCAACTATAGAAAATTACAAAGGTGCCTCGATCATGTGAGGCAGCTCACGAGGTATCGAAAGTGGACGCACAAAGAGGGGAGAGATAGATCACATAGCTACTGGTCACGGACCCATGGTCCAAGGAAAACTACTCACGGTACATATGGGAGGCGTCCATGGCTATGGATGGTCTCCCGGAAGGGGTAGCTTCACCCGGCAGGGTGCCGGAGCAGCTTCTCCAGGCAGCCCCGATCTAGAAACGATGGTGGCGGCGGTACAGAGGCGAGATTGCGAAAAAGGAGTTCCTCCCGAGGGTTTCCGTCACGGGGGGTAAATATAGGCGAAGGGGCGCACCGAGAGGGGCCACAGGGCAGTCAGGAGGGTCCCTGGCGCGGCCCAGGGTGGGGCCGCGCCACCCGCCCTCCTGGTTGCCAGGTGGTGGCCCTCCTCCGCTTCTTTGGTGTTTCCGGAAGCTTCCGTGACGCTGATTTTTTATATGATTTTTCCGGATTTTTTGAAGCACTATTATTGGACGGAAAACCTGAAATACAAAAACAGCGGAAAACAGCAACTGGCAGCTGGGTGCACTGGGTTAATAGATTAGTCCAAATATGCTCAAAAGTGTATGAAAGTTCAAGCAAATCATGGCAAAGTCACACAAAACATGCATGGATCAAGCAGAAATTATAGGCACGTTTGGGACGTATCAACATCCCCAAGCTTAATTCCTGCTCGTCCTCGAGTAGGTAAATGATAACAAGCATAATTTCTGTGGTGACATGCTACACAACCATAAAAGGACTTTTAAGTAAAGCAATCAAAGCATGCAATTCAATTCAAGTCTTAACAAGCAAGAGTCTATATTAGCATTGACACAAGCAACAAAAGAAAAAAAGGTGCAAGAGCTCTCGCTTTCCGTGACTCGAATGTCTCCAGATGGTGTTTGTGTGCAAGCAGGGGATAGGGAAATACGAGATAAAAAATAATTGTCGAGAACAACTATCTACTAAAGTTTCACACTTAGTCTCCTTTGGATTCTTATCTTGACTCTACCCCAGACCACTAGCCAGGTACAAGTCAAATTGATCCACTCCCTTTCGATATTTTGAGCACTCATGCAATGGATGAGCGTGAGCAAGAAAGTTGACACCTAAAAGGCGAAACAGAAAGAAGGTGGAGGAGGAAGACAAAAAGGTGTGAAAGGCTCACATCTATGAGGATAATCATAGGAGATAGAAGGCCATATGATAGATATGATGTGAGGAGTAGGGATTGCCATGCAACGGATGCACATGTGAGCTAAAAGCTCTCCAAGGGAACTAGTGGGTGTGCATCTAACTTGCTTGCTCAAGAAGACCTAGAGCTCGTTTGAGGAGGCTCATCATTGGAATATACAAGCCAAGTTCTATAGTGTGAAGATCCCCACATAGCTATATGCATGATGATGATCTCTATGGAGTACAAGGGATAGAGGATGAAGCACTAGTGTGGATCTCTCAAAAGGAATAGTAGTGTGCCCCCTTCTGTCTTTTTATTTCTTCTTCTCTTTTTTCTATTTTTTTGTGGCCTCAATGGCTCTTTCTATTTAACTCTCATTTGTCCTCTTTGGGATGTTTTGATTTTGTCCTCTTTGGGATCTTTTCCTCACTTAGGGGCAACACTCTATACCAAGAATATAGGAGATCTTTCACACTTTACAAAGGTACTCACATAAAGAAGATATAACTATCATGATGCAAAGGTATGACATGAGGATCAAGTCATGAGAAGATGGATGTTGCATGGCAATTTATCTCGGAAAGGCTATGGAAATGCCTTGTAGGTAGGTATGGTGGCTGTTTTGAGGAAATATATAAGGAGGCTTATGATGACAGAGCGTATCTTTCCAAGGGTTTGGATGCACCGGCGAAGTATGCGCCAACTCTCAAGATGAGAAAGGGCAATGCACGGTACCGAAGAGGCTAGAAAAAGTATAGGTGGGTGGAAGTGTCAACTTTCGGATACTCACATTAGTCCGAAGAACTCATGCACTTATTATCGGTAACTCTCAATCTAATCAGGAGGTTCACAAAGAGACAAGTACCCCGAGGAGGAGTGTATGGGGGTTTGGTTATCCTTGCGCATCCTCGACTCATGGTACGTGAGTGTACTCTAATATTCGAACCCTCCAGAGGTTAGTGATCCATCTAGTAGCTAGATTTCTCAACAGGGGTTTTTGGTTTTCGAAAAACACACGGATTTCCCAAAATACAACATCTATCACTAATAGGCTCGAGCTATTGACACAAAAAGTTCAAACATTACTCTAGTCAATACCTCAAAACTATTGCAAGTTACTACTACAAAGAGAAAAGCAACTTCAACTACCTACTTCTAGTCAAGACACAAAAATCAGTGAAACAGGCAAACTCTCTAACAAGATAAAACATGCAACCTATAGAAAGTTCAACCTAAAACAAAAGAAAAGCTCTAGAAAAAAACTAAAGCACTGCAACTAAACAGAGTGGCAGCTAAGAAAAGAAAAAGAACAACTCACAGCTAAAAGAATAAGCATGCAAATCCTATGAGGAGTTTTAATTCAAGCGGAATGTGTATCTCTCCCACACAAAAGAGTAAGTAAGATAACTTGTTACTACAGTAAACAAAGCAAAAACAAACCTAGAAAAGTAAAGAGCGAGACGCTCCAAGCATAGCACATAACGCATGAAGTAATAAAAATATAGTGCAACGAGAGACGAACTGATAATTGTTGATGGAGAAGGCGATGCACGGGGGCATCCCCAAGCTTAGACGCTTGAGTCTCCTTGAGTATTTATTGCGGGTGCACAAGGGCATCCCCAAGCTTGATCGTTTGACACTCCAAGATCTTCTTTCATCATCTTCCATCGCGCACTTGAAAACTCCCTTCATACATAACTCATTGTAGACTGATTAGAGAGGTTATTACCCTATCAAATAATTTTTATCTTACTGGAAATAAAGATAAACTTTAAGAGCTACTGTTTACCAAGATTGCCAAAAGGTTTTTGCAAAGAAAAAGCAAGCTTAAGGTTTGCAAAAGTGAAGAGAGACAAAACGTGGCAGAATCTGTGAAAAACAGAACAGCAGGTAGAAACGAATTTTTTAGGGGTACTTATACAACTCAAATAAAAAAACTCAGAACATACGCAAGTTTCGTAATTGTATAGAGCATGCTGTGTAAAAAATTGAGCTCAAAAAGATGAACTGGGATTTTTCCATGATTTTTCTAGTCACGAGGACACAATCTGTTTTCTGGACAGCATGTCACAACTTTCACTTCCCTTGTCATATGAGGCTATAAAAGGCACAAAGCTTGAAAAGTAACGATACAATGATGTTTATACAGTAGTAACAATCATCAAGACCACTAAGAACAGAAGAAAAGCAAAAAATAAAAACCTAAATTCGTTGCGGGCTGCCTCCCGAAAGCGCTTCTTTAAAGCCATTAGCTAGGCTTAAAGCAAAAGATCAAGTTTTTTCAAGAAAATAACCAGCCCGTGTGACGGACTCAAAAGGCAACTTAATATTTTTCCTAGGGAAGTATTCCATTTCTTTCTTGAGAGGGAATTGGAATTTTATAATCCCTTCTTTCATATCAATAACAGCACCAACTGTGCGAAGAAAAGGACGTCCCAAAATAATTGGACAAGAAGGTTCACACTCAATGTCCATAATAGTGAAATCAACGGGAACATAATTGTCATTGACAATGATAAGAACATCGTCGATCTTCCCCAAAGGTTTATTTACGGAAGAATCAACAAGACAAACACCAAAAGAAGAAGAATCAAAAGGTTTCAATTCAAGCATATCATACATTCTTTTGGGCATAACAGAGGTACTTGCTCCATCATCACAAAGAGCATAACAAGAGAAGTTATTCAATTTGATTTTTATCATAGGATCCCAACCATCTTCTAGCTTCCTAGGTATGGAGGCTTCTAATCTAAGCTTCTCCTCCCTAACTTTGATTAGAGCATTGGTGATATTCTCTGTGAAGGCAAGATTAAGTGTGCTAGTGTGGGGGTCTCTAGACATCTTGTGTAGGAAACCAATAACTTCAGGTAAAGTGCAATTGTCAAAGTCTAGATCATTACTATCTATCAAGGAGGTAGTGATATCATTTAGGCTCACTTGTTTGAAAGCCTCTATGTTCATAGAGGTTTCTTCATCTATGGTTGAGGTAGTAGCATCACCATTGATAGGTCCACCGGGACTAGGGGTATGATGGGTGCTAACTGTTTGGACATCCTCAACTACTTGGATAGTGGCTACTATGTGGTAGGTAGGAAGGCTCTTAATTCTATCCTCTTCCTCTTTTTCTCTAGCCCATCTTTCTTTGAGTTTAGCCATCATCCTAATGTTTTCATTGATTTGTAACTGGATAGCATTAATAGGAGTGACCTTACTCTCCTCAAGGGGAGAGGTTCTAATTTTTAACATCTCAACATCAAGGGCTAAGTTATCTACCTTCAAACAAAGATTATCTAATTTAGCTAGTTTTTCTTCCACATTCTTGTTGAAGGCTTTTTGGGTAGTGATAATGTCTCTAAGCATACTCTCTAGTTCAGAGGTGGGGTTCTTGTTGCTAGGGTAAGTGTTGTTGTTCCCATAAGTGGATGGAAAAGGTCTAGGATTACTAGCAAAGTTGCCCCTATAAGCATTATTATTAAAGTTGTTTCTAGCAATGAAGTTCACATCTACTTGATCCTGAGCAATCAAAGAATTTAAAGGAACATCCTGAGGATCAATAGGAGCTTGCTTGGGAAGTAGAGACATGATAAGGTCAACCTTTTCATGTAGAGAGGAGATCTCCTCGACAGAATTTACCTTCTTACCAGTTGGAGATCTTTCGGTGTGCCACTGAGAGTAGTTCAACATCATCTCGTCAAGTAGCTTTGTTGCAGCACCAAGTGTGGTCGACATAAAGGTTCCTCCCGCGGCCGAATCTATCAGGTTCCGCGAGTTAAAGTTCAAGCCTGCATAAAAAGTCTGGATAACCATCCAGGTAGTCAGTCCATGTGTGGGGCAGTTCTTGACAAGCGTCTTCATACGTTCCCAAGCTTGGGCAACGTGTTCATTATCCAATTGTCTGAAATTCATAATGTTACTCCTCCATTGAATAATTTTAGCATGGGGATAGTACTTCCCGATAAAAGCATCCTTGCTCTTATCCCAAGAATCTATGCTATTCTTAGGCAAGGATTGAAACCAGATTTTAGCTTCATCCCTTAAAGAGAAAGGAAAAATCTTAAGCTTAACAATTTCACCATCTACTTCTTTGTACTTTTGCATATCACAAAGCTCAATAAAATTATTTAAATGCAAAGCAGCGTCATCTCTAGCACCAGAGAATTGATCTTTCATAACAAGGTTTAGCAAAGCAAGTTT
The DNA here is from genome assembly GCA_950022295.1 of Bromus sterilis. NCBI lineage: Eukaryota > Viridiplantae > Streptophyta > Magnoliopsida > Poales > Poaceae > Bromus > Bromus sterilis. The sequence continues at coordinate 219,119,354 of OX465600.1, forward strand.
AATCTCATAAGAAGGTTCTGAAGTAGCAGGTGTAGCAATAGGAGTGCAGATAAAGTCACTGTTGTTGTGACTAGTGAAGTCACACAACTTGGTGTTTTCATTAGAACCCATAGTAGCAGCAGGTATTTTTGGTATTTTTGATAAGGGACACAAAAGTAAAAACTGAAAGGTAAACTAACAAGACTAAAAAACAAAGATAAAAGATAGTGTGCAACTCCCCTATCTTCTAGGCTGGAGTCCCCGGCAACGGCGCCAGAAAACTTGCTGATGGCAAGAGAGTGTTAATACTCTTCAAGCCTCGTTGATTACCCCAAGTGCAGGGTGAGATATTGTGCAGCGGCAAGTTTTCCCTTGGCAAAGATACCAAGGTTTGTCTCCCGTAGGACTCCAAAGGATACAAGAAGGTGGTAAAGTGAACAATGGCGCCGAGGTTGCTAACTTCACCTGGACCTGCACATAGATACAGATAGCTTTGCTCCCAACGAGTACAGAGGAGTTGTCAATTCCTCCGGCCTTGTTGTTTACAATGGATAAAACGCACGGGATAATGATAGTGATAGAAACTGAAAAGTAAAGACTGAAAGTAAATTGAGGCTATAAACAATGATATGAAGATGGACCAAGGTGCTAGCGAGGTAAACAAATCACAGTTGGGCAATTGACAGGATTATGAAGGCACCACAATGCTAACTATGCTTCAAAGAAAGTAAGGGCTCAAAAGCAATGGGCAATACGCCAAGGTAAGTAGACCGAAATCCATCTGCATCTACTACGAATCATCCACCTTGAGATATCTATCCAGAACATCTCGCTGGTATTAAGTTGCGAATCCCACCCAAAGTGTAAATCCAAAGCAACAGAAAACTGCATTAAAAGACCTTTGCGTAAAGTAAACAATCCTTGCATCCGCGGATACAAGCACCGTTGTTTTATCCCTGGTGGCAACAGCACATCCCCTAGTCTCATGTTTCTGTCACTCAAGCTAGACATCAAGGGGTTGAACCCACAATCAAGCATAACGCTCCCTCTTGGAGTTGCAACAAATCACTTGGCCAAAGTAAAATACAGCAACGGAGAACATGCAAGAATTTACTCAAGAACAAAATATAAAAGAGAAGAACCAAATATATTACTCATCACAATCTGAACATAGTCTCATAATCCATCAGACCCCAACAAACTCAGCATAGCAACGGCAGAAAATTACAAAGGTGCCTCGATCATGTGAGGCAGCTCACGAGGTCTCGAAAGTGGAGGCACAAAGAGGGGAGAGATAGATCACATAGCTACTGGTCACGGACCCATGGTCCAAGGAAAACTACTCACGGTACATACGAGAGGCGTCCATGGCTATGGATGGTCTCTCGGAGGGGGTAGCTTCTCCCGGCAGGGTGCCGGACCATCTTCTCCAAGTAGCCCCGATCTAGAAATGGCGGTGGCGGAGGTACAGAGGCGAGATCGCGAAAAAGGAGTTCCTCCCGAGAATTTCCGTCACGGGGGGTAAATATAGGCGAAGGGGGGCACCGAGAGGGGCCACAGGGAAGTCAGGAAGGTCCCTGGCGCGGCCCAAGGTGGGGCCGCGCTACCTGCCCTCCTAGCTGCCTGGTGGTGGCCCTCCTCCGCTTCTTTGGTGTTTCCGGAAGCTTCCGTGACACAGATTTTTTATATGATTTTTCTGGATTTTTTGGAGCACCTTTAATGGCCGGAAAACCTGAAATACAAAAATAGCAAAAAACGGCAACTGGCAGCTGGGTGCACTGGGTTAATAGATTAGTACAAATATGCTCAAAAGTTTATGAAAGTTCAAGCAAATCATGGAAAAGTCACAAAAAACATGCATGGAGCAAGCAGAAATTATAGATACGTTTGGGACGTATCATCCGACGGTCCAGATGCAGGGAAGGCTAGCGTGGTGGGAGAGTGGTGGTCTTTATATAGCCCAGATGGCTGGTAGTTTGCAAAAACATCCCCGGTTTTTCTCTCGCGCGCGCGGTGTTTACGTTGCTGACCGCCGGGGGTCCGCAGGACCTCCGATTCGGGTAAAATTTCGAACTGCGCGATCAGCGCGTCGAGCCGGCGACGTTCACCTCGAGCTGGAACCGTTCCGAGAACACTTTCCGGTGTGCTATAAAAATAACCCGTTGAATTATTAAACGGGGTTTTCGTTCCATTGGCTACGGCTGGTCTCGTGCGGTTTTCACGACGGTGATCGGGTGAAACTCGGTGTCGCAAAGGTCGAGTGTCAGGGTTGCAAGGGTCTGTCTCCGTCCGGTACGAGATAAGAGGGGGAAAAATAATCGCCGATCGATAAATTGAGGATGCAAACACAGCAAACAAAGCAGGCAATCAAACAATTCACACTGAAAACAAAATTTTAAATTTTTTGTGAAATCTAGGTTGTTACAATACAACACCACCAACAAGGGATCTCGTCCCGAGATCCTGGACGATCCGGGGGAGAGGGGGGAGAGAAAATAGAGACGACGATCTTCAACACCACCAACAAGGGACTCTGCTCCATGTCGACGTCGAACTTCTCTCGAGATAAATTTCCGCAGAGAGATGGCAACGTCGGAGAAGGAAACCATCAGGAGATCAAATAAAGAACAATAGTTAAAAGTGACGATCAAGGGAAGCATTCTCACTCAGATCGTGAGGATACTAGGAAAAAGGAATGAGGTCAACAGACGACCCAGATATTTAACCCGAATTCGAAGAACTAAAGGTACTACAGGATTTCTCAACCTGAGATCGGAATTCAAACACTTACGACACTTGTCCTGACCAGAGAAAAGATAAGGAGTTAAAAGATTCCTACTCTCCGATACTAACTTCGGCTAGGGAAGGGATCCTACGGTCGGTAAGGCTCTGATACCAAGTTGTAAGGCCCGATATGCGGTACTGTTCCACATCTAGGTGTTTCCACCCAAATCCGGGGAAGAAGCACATATCGGTCCTACCGCGACATATGACAAAGCCATATGCCCCGGATTTCCAACATGATATCACAACATTACAGATACAAGGATACAACATCTCATACAATCGGCATACAACTGCCTTAATTACAATACAACATCGGAAGATACATGTCTGAGTACAGACTACAATCAAATGCCTACTGGCAAAGAGAAAAACATCGATCCCCATAACCACACAGGTCCGGGCCCTCCGTCGGGATCCGCCTAACTAGTCGTCGTCGAGTCTCCACGTGAAACGTCAATCACCAAACCTGTTGTCGATCAAGAACCCTGAAAAGAGTTTGGGGGTAGTATCATGAGTACAGAAGTACTCAACATCCAACTGTAGTGGTCATCTGACCCAGCAAGGACTTCATCACTCGTCATTCTAGGACAACTAGTAGTTTACGGTAAGGATGGGGTAAGTGGTGAGGTTGCTGCCGCACTAGCATTTATGAAGTGGCTAATGATCTAGAGAGTAAGGTAAAAAGCCAAGCATTCGATGAGGAATCGCCTCCAACAAGTCTTGCTATCAACTACTTACGCAATCATAACACCTATCCTATCCTTGTCCTCCTCTTCTCATCCCGACGAAGAAGAAGCAGTCAAGGCACACACACATTGATCAAGTTTATTAAGATTATCTCGGTTGTTGTTGTCTATGAACAAGGAGTAGGTCTCAAGTCGTCCATAACCGTGGACACGGCTTCTCGAAAAGATTTAACCCTACAGGGGTGTACCAACTGCCCATTACAAGGCTCCGCACGCACGCCCATCTCTCTTAGTTGCTACCCATTATAGGCAACCATTTTATGATTTAGTTCCGAGAGATCCGAAATGATATGTCCCTCTAACTAACAACGAACAAATCCGGGTGGCCCCCGGTGAGTCGACACCCAACTCAAAAGCCGGCCGCGCTCTCGAATCGGTCTCTACCGTCTGCCGCAGGTTTGGATAGACGGTTAATCTCACATGGGAAACTGGGTCCTCGGCCTGACAAGGTGGACCAACAAGGAAACCATGTCCCCGCTGGCCTGGGTTGGTTTGAAAACTACTGGCGGCCGACTAGCACACACACGGTTTCAAAATGGTAAATCAGCTTGGGCCACCACTGGAAATGTTTGAAGCTAGGTAGGTAAGAAAAGGGGACCCCATAAAATCCCACACGCGGTTAGGCACTTTCAGTCTTAGAACCAATACCCGGAACTCGAATCCTAGGTGACTCGAATGGAACAAAGCGTCGGGGCGGGATAGCCTAGACCTTCCATCCTTCGTCGAATATAGTCAACATTATAATAATCATATCATCAACAACAATATAATAATGTGATAGCCCAAACCAAGGAGTAACAGGGAGTAACATCATAGCATTCTAAGCATGCATACTAAGCAGGGGTTGTGCAACGAGCAATAGTAACATAGCAGTACATAGTTTGCTGGGAGGGGACATGGATGTATCGGTTTGAAAGAGGTTGTAAACATGTGGTAGGATCAAACACCGAACCTATCCTATACTAGCATGCAAACTGCTGGTTGAAATAGAATGGATCATAAGTAATGTATAGTCCTTGCCTGTTGATAAGTCGGGTTCTTAAGGTTTAGTTGATCGCAAGCTCGCATCGTCTCCGAGAGGTACCCGTGGAAGCACACAAGACGGTAAACACTGGAAAGCAATCGACGAGCAAGCATCTATTACTATGAAGAAAACATGAGCAAGCATCAACAAGAAGACAACACAAGACATCGCACCTACCGTCGAGAGAGATTACTAACAGGTTAAATGGAGTACTCGTCACACACGACGATACCGCACGTTTACGGTGGTTCAAGTTGTTTAGCTACAGGTGAGCAAAGGTTATTAACACAACATCTCACTCAAGCATGGCATAGCACACAAACATGTCAAGAGGTGAAGCATAAGATAAACTATCTATGCTAGTCAATTTAAGTGAGGCACAACCTAAATATGTCATATCACTAAGTGCCGCACAACAATTAAAGGATTTGGTACTGTTCTGCCCTAAACCATATTTTAGGTTGGTTAACAACAGAAAACAATAGAATAAACACAAAGTACACGAAAAACTAATCAAGTTACATATAAAGAACACTCCAAACGGAGTTACGGTTAAAAAGATAAAAGAAAAACAAGTTACGCGCACAATCTGCCAACATCAGGAAGCACACTTTAGAGCAATGCATAAACAGGATACTGAATGCAAACATGCTCACAAATGATATGCAACTAAAGTAGACATGACAGAGAAGGCATGTCAAAAGGAATCATGCAAATAGGCATCATGAACAACTAGTTATAGCCCATGCAAAATGCAATAAAACATTACTGGTCAAGGACTTAGTGAAAATAAGGAAAACAGGGCAGAAACTGTTATTTTTATGTTGTATAAATAGGGGTAAAGCTATATGCAAAAGTGCAGCAACATGACATAGCAATATATGAGCATGGAGTAGGCATGATGGTGATCAGGTACAAACAAGAATCAAGGTCATAGGCATAACAGATCAAAAGATATCAAAAGATGCATCGGAACGTTACAGACTTGGTGAAAAACAGAGGTGGCTGTCAACAACAGCGGCATAGCAACTTTGGATCTCAATAACTAGATGACCAGCAAGCATATCATGAAAATGCAATACATAAAATGGAAGTAGACATGATGCTTAACAGTATGCAAAAAGAATCAATGCAATAGGCCTCACGGATGTGTCACAATCATCATGCAAACTTGCAATAAAATAACAGCAGCAACACACTAACAGGAAATAATAGCAATTAACAGCCTGATGCCCACTTCAACACAGATTAACAACATCAAGATGGCCTCAAATCAAAATGCTCACAAAAGATGAATTGAAGTACACACAATTCTAAGCAATTTTCCTTTTGGGCGCAACGCGATCCGAGCTATGATTTACTCACAAATTTGTACGCAAAACGGAAACAGCAGCAACAATTCTCAGACTTGGAAAAAATAAATAACTGCAGAGGGAAAAACAAAGGGCGGACTGGGCCTCACCCATTGGGCTTTCGTCCCAAAATGGCCTGGGGGAGAGGAGGGGCGGCTGGGCCTTGGAGCGCTGGAGAGGGCCCATGGCCTGGCAGGGGCCCAGGCGGCGGCATTGGGACGTGGCCAGCCCGATCCCGACTGGATCCGAGCCACGGCGAGCGGCGGCCGCGTCTGCCGACGACGAGCGGCGCGGCGGAGGTCTGTGTCGGCGCGTGGAGGCGTGTGCTACAGCGGAGGCGGCGGATCCGGTCGCCGGTCACCGGATCCCGCGGGAGGAGAGGTCGACGGTCTTCGGACAGAGGAGCGCGGCGGCTGAGCTCGGAGCTCGCCGGCGTCCATGGCGCGGCGGCGTGGCGCCGTTCCCAGCTGGACAAGAGAGAGGAGGGAGGCCGTGAGGGAGAGGAGAAGGGAGGCGCAACGAGGATGGGGGCTCACCGCGGCGGGGTGGCGCGGCGGCGTGGCCGGAGTCGGGCGGCAGTGTCGGGACCCGGGGTTAGCGTATGCAAGACTCGCTACAACACAATCATACGGAGAGCCGAGAACCGTACCCACTTGTCTAAGAAGCAAGGCCAAGCACAGAACGTTCTCGAAAAGCATCGAACGTGAGGGGCACCCCATCCAGGCCGGATGATCAACTGAGATGGGTCCTCATCGTCCGCACACAAGTCTAAATGATATGGGTGGCGAACTCCCATACTCATAGACAAGTCGCCTCAAGCATACTATCGATTGTATTATAACCCTTACATAGACTTACTCTAGCCCGATCAATTAGTTGGGGTCTAGGGCGGGCTCGATCATACATCAAAGTGTGCACGTGACGGAGTCACGAACAATCGCATCGCGAGGCCCCAAGCTGCGCACATCTAAGGGCCACTTGGTGTATAAAATACCGCCATCCAGATCACGACTAAGGTCTCGAAAACCCATACTAAGACATGCATGTTATAATCATACACGCAGCACACATGTCTAGTATGAACATCAGGTATCATTGCAATTCTCTAAAAAGTGTACCACTTTATTGATAACTCTTACAGAGTGCACACACAGATCATGAGATCATGATCCAACATTACATCAAACATGCGGAAGCAAAGTAGGTCTGAGTACAGACAAGTTTAACAAATGGCTTAGAGAAGCCTTATCTATAAACAATCCCTTCCACGAGGGACCAGTCGTCTGACTGGGACTACACTAGCTTGATCAGTCGTCGAGCTCTAGGAAGAATCCACCTTCGGGGTAAGTGGGTTCACCTAAAACATAGAATAAGCAACCGTGAGTATAAAGTCGTACTCAGCAAGACTTACGTAGGAACTATAGTACTCATGCACATGTATCAAGGTAAAGGGAGGTGGGGTTCATAAGCAGAAGTGCCAGCTCTGACTTGGCTAGTCCTGAACTACGAGTACCAGACTTGCGGTAAGAAGCGTACACGAGTCCACTACATGTCTCCAACCAATTACACCACTATTGTGCCTTCCTCGACTTCCCCACGAGAAAGCACGCCATAGCACTAACACTTATCTTGGGAAGTTTTATAAGTATCCGGTTCAAGTTGTCTAATAATCAAGCTTATCTTTCCAAGCAGTCCATAACCGCGGACGCGGCTATTCGAATAGTTTTGTTAACCCTGCAGGGGTGTACCGCTACACACACATCTCCTCGCTTACCGCCTTTTGCATGTCACCGTTCACGAGGCGACAACGAGGATGCCACCACAACTGTTACCTCATAGCCGATCTAGTCCAAGAAAGCCGCCTACCTGGGTTGGCTACCACTATCGTGAACCCGGCCGGTTTATCGAAGTGGACCCAGATGATGTGTGCGTGGTGCATAAGCCGGTCTCGACAGAGCCGTTCTCTCACTTAGCAGCCAGGCCACAAACCTACCAGAACTTCCAACTACTGCGACATCTGGACATCGAAAGGGATGAGTTAATAGGCTGAGAGGGGTCAGTGAGCCCAATGTGTGGTTGTACTCTTCATCTTGGATCACCACACAAGACCTCGGACTTAGGGCGGTGTTCAACGAGACAACCCACTGTGTACTCCTACACAGCCTCTCATCGTTCACCTTGTATTAGGGTAGATTCACCAACACATTTCCACCATCATCAACGTGATTTCTACCATCCCGACTCACATAACAGTAACAACATTGTATCACTCTAAGTGTGCAATAAGCAGTTACAATTGCAGGGGCCACATGATATCAAACAACTCCTACATTTGCTAGGATTGTGGTTTGCTTACTACTGTGACAAATGATAGGTCATGCAAAGGAATGGGTTCATCTATGCGGTAGAAACGTAGCATGGTAATCATCCTAAACAATGCATAAGCGAGACTAAGAGGGGAGTGGGATTTTATCGACATGATCAATGGGGGTTTTCTTGCCTTGCTGACAGGTTCAGTATCGGGGTCTACAACGAAGGGGGTGATCTCGGGTTCCGGCTCCACCTCTATTCGATAGAAAACAATGCAAACAAAGTGATCAATATAAACACAATGCACAAACACATGATCAAGTGTTATAACATGGTGTAAGGGGTGCTGATGTGTTGTCAATTCCATTTAAATGGAGTGTATTGCATTTGATTTGCAAATTCAAACTCCATATGATTTATCGATGAATTTCAAATGCATTTGAAACCATGAATGTTCATTTGAAATGGTTGAGCATGAAACGATGTTGTAAGGGTGAGGTAAAGTGTCTGATGTGTGGATGAAATCATTTAAAATAAGTGTGTTGCAATGTCATTTGCAAAATCTCTCCAAATTTGAATTCAAATTAAATGCATATGGATGTTTGCCACTTTTCACCCAATTTGAATTGGTCAAACATGAAAACAATGTCCATATTCACATTCCTTGCATTTTTCTGATAATTTTAGACATATTATTTGTCCAATTTGGAGTTGAAATGAATTAATTATGAATTTCCAAAGATTTGGCTATTTTCTGGATTTTCTGGATTAAATTAATTCAATTTAACTGATTACTGCGTAGGCATGACATCACTATGACGTCAGAGGGGGGCTGACTGCTGGGACCCACTGGTCAGTGGCTGGGGTTAATTTAAACTTCGGTTGAAATTAACCCATGCTTAATTAAGGACCCCGGCCAAATGGTCAGTGGCCCACGGGGGGGTTAGGTGGGGAATAGCTTAGGTTGAGGGCGCTAATGGCGTCGCCGGCTCGGGCTCGCCGGAGTAGTGAAAAAAGGCACGGGGGAGGACTCAGAGGGCACGGGCGTGCTCTGCGGGAAGGCGCGCGTCTTCTGGTGCCATCTGGGGGACACGGTGGTGCCCGGGAGCACGGTTACGACGACGAGCGCGGCGGCCGGCTTCTGCCCTAGACGAAGACGGCGCTGCCGGCCACGAGAGGTGCAGCGGATGGGGGAAATCGAGGCGTGGAGCTCACCCGAATGTAGTGGAGACCGAAGCAAGGCCGGAGGAGGCTCGGCGACGGGGAATTTCTCGCCGGAGTAGCAGCGGCCGGCGGTGGAATCTTGAACCTGGCGTCGCAGCAGGAGCTTCTGGGATTCGATTCGACGCGCGGCTAGACGAAGACGAGGGTGGCCGCTCTCCTGGACATGGCGGCGAGGGCGGAGGGGGCTTCTGGCCACGGCTGGGCGGTGGCTTTCTCCGGCGGGGCGCTCGGTTCGTCCCCGATTCCGTTGACAGAGCGAGGGAGGGTGAGCTAGAGGAGAGGGGATAGACTCGCGGGGCTTTGGGCTTCTCCGTGGCGCAAGAAGAAGACACGGGAGAGGCCAGGAAGGCAGGGAGCTGCTCGCCGGCGTCGGCATGCGCTCCAGCGAGCTGCTTGCCGCGCCGGGGAAGAAGACAAAAGGAGGGGCAGGCCTGGGCCGTGGGAAGGTAAGTTGGGCCTAGGGCCCAAGGTGAGTGGGCTTCTTTCTCTTTTCTATTTTCTTCTCTATTTTCTTCTGCTATTTGTTTTGGTACTGCTAAATAAAATAGCAAACCATTTTATAAAATGTTGAAACATTTTACCTGGCCTCATAATATATTAGGCTAGCCACTTATAAAGTTTGAACATTTTTAAAATTCAAATTATTTGAACTCTAAATCAAATAGGGGTTTAAATTTAAATCCAAGCTCATGTTTGAATATTTGAAAAAGCCATGAGCATGGGAATGCTACCACATCACTTTATATGTGATCATACTCATTTATGTGAGTTTTCAAAAATACAAAAGGGATTTTCGGAGCAACTTTTTATCTGGCCATTTGAATTAAATTCATCAGGGGCTGTTCTCTTCCCATTTCAATATCTTTTGGATTTTTTTAACATAATGCAAAGTGACTTGCTATTCCTAGCACATACCTAAACTGGGGTTGTGACAACTCGCCCGCACTCAAAAGAATCTCGTCTCGAGATTCAGAAGTCTGCGGGAGGAAGGAGGGGTACTCGACACTGAGACGGTCTTCTCTTTCCCACGTGGCTTCTCTTTCAGAGTGGTGTGACCATTGCACTTTCAGAAACTTAATCTTCTGACGACGAGTGACACGCTCTGCGGAATCAATAATACGAACGGGGTATTCTCGATAAGAAAGGTCATCTTGGAGATCAAGCGTTTCATGGTCGACTTCGCGGATGGGGTCCTTGAAGCAACGCCTGAGTTGTGACACATGGAATACATCATGTACTCGGGAAAGGTGCGGGGGTAGTTCAAGTTGGTAGGCAACTTCTCCACGTTTAGCAAGAATGCGGACAGGTCCAATGTAACGTGGGGCCAACTTTCCTTTGATACCGAATCGTTGGGGTCCCTTCAGAGGAGTAACCCAAAGGTAAGCCTTCTCATCCAGATTGTAGCTCTCTTGCCTATGATGACGATCATAGTAGCTTTTCTGACGAGACTGGGCTGTTTTCAATTGATCATGAACAATGCGAACTTGCTCTTCTGCTTCCATGATCATGTCCGGTCCAAAGAATTGTCTTTCACCGGTTTCTGACCAGTTCAAGGGTGTTCGACATCTTCGTCCATAGAGGAGTTCAAAAGGAGCCATGTTCAGACTAGATTGGAAACTGTTGTTATAAGAAAATTCGGCGAATGGCAGAGACTTCTCCCAATTCTTCCCGAATGAGATAACACAAGCTCTTAGCATGTCTTCGAGAATTTGGTTAACCCTTTTGACTTGACCGCTAGACTGAGGATGGAAAGTTGTACTAAAGGAGAGATGAGTTCCCATAGTATTCTGAAAGCTTCCCCAAAATCTAGAGGTGAAAAGGCTACCACCATCATAATTGATTTCCAAAGGAAAACCATGAAGAGACACAATTCTAGAGACATACAAGTCCGCTAACTGGCGAGCAGTTATAGACTCGCGAACGGGAAGGAAGTGAGCAACTTTGGAAAGCCTATCTATGACAACGAAGATGGCATCATTTCCTTTCTGGGTTTTTGGAAAGCCGGTGATGAAGTCCATACCGACTTTGTCCCATTTCCACTCTGGAATAGGCAAAGGTTGAAGTGTACCAGCAGGTCTTTGATGTTCTGCCTTAATGCGACGAAAAACATAACATTCGGCAACAAATCGAGCAATGTCTCTCTTCATCCTAGTCCACCAAAATCTCTGGCGTAGATCTCGGTACATTTTTGTGCTACCGGGATGAATCGAGAGGGGTGTGTCATGAGCTTCCTTGAGGATGAGTTGCCTTAGTTCCCTATTCTTAGGTACTACCAAACGATTTCCATAGAATACCGTTCCTTTACTATTTGTGGAGAAACATTTAGCAACTCCGCTAGCAATGTTCTCCTTGATCCGGCGAACACCTCGTGCACGCCTTTGGGCAACTATGATTTGATCCTCAAGAGTTGGTTTCGCCACCAAGGTAGAAAGATAGTCATGAGGAACAATCTTAAGATTGAGCTTGCAAAATTCCTCATGAAGAAGTGGTTGACACTATTGTAACATGAGGTTGTTACAATACGACTTACGACTTAGTGCATCAGCCATGACATTGGCTTTGCCTGAGGTGTTAGAAATTCCTACGTCGTAATCTTTTATCAACTCAATCCAGCGTCTTTGCCTGAGATTAAGATCTGGCTGGGTGAAAATGTATTTGAGGCTTTGGTGGTCGGAATAGATCTCACAACGATAACCAAGGAGGTAATGTCGCCAAGTTGTCAGGGCATGAACTACGGCAGCGAGTTCAAGATCATGGGTAGGATAGTTCTCTTCATGTGGACGCAACTGGCGTGAAGCATAAGCTACCACATGTCTATCTTGCATATGTATGCATCCTAACCCTTGCCGTGATGCGTCACAAAAGATCTCGAAATCCTTTTTGGTGTCTGGAGGCGCAAGTACGGGTGCAGAAGTCAATCTTCTTTTTAGCTCTTGAAAGCTTTCCTCGCACTTGGAAGTCCATAGGAATTTCTTATCTTTCTTGAGGAGTTCAGTTAGAGGCTTTGAAACTTTAGAAAAGTTCTCGACGAAGTGGCGACAATAGCTGGCTAGGCCAAGAAAACTCCTAACTTGCTTAACCGATTCAGGTGGAGTCCAGTTAAGGACGACCTGAACTCTCTCGGGATTCACTGCAATGCCTGTTGCAGAAATCACGTGGCCTAAGTAGGTCACTTCTGGTAGCCAAAATTCACACTTGGAGAATTTAGCATATAGGCGATGCTCTCTAAGTTTCATCAATACCATCCTAAGATGTTCGGCATGTTCTTCTTCGTTATTCGAGTAGATGAGAATGTCATCAAGATAAACTACAACAAATTTATCTAGGTACTCCATGAAGGTCGAATTCATCATGCGCGAGAAAGTGGCGGGGCATTGGTTAAACCGAAGGACATGACGGTGTACTCGTAAAGACCATAACGAGTAGTGAAAGCCGTTTTTGGAATTTCCTCGTTTCGGATTTTGATTTGATGATATCCTAATCTGAAATCCATCTTGGAGAAGACAGAGGATCCAGCAAGTTGATCATAAAGATCATTGATCCTGGGCAGTGGGTACTTGTTCTTTATCGTCGCTAAATTTAGCGGGCGATAGTCTACGCACATCCTTTATGTTCCATCTTTCTTTGTTACGAACAGAACGGGGCAACCCCATGGCGATGAGCTAGGGCGGATGAAGCCTTTTGCCAACAAAGCTTCAAGTTGAATTTTAAGCTCAGCTAACTCACGTGGGGCCATTTTGTATGGGCGTCTGGAAATGGGTGCGGTTCCTGGCATAAGATCCACTATAAATTCTACACATCTGTCGGGTGGCATGGTTTAAGGGGTGGGATCTCTGGATAGCTTCCTAGAGGATGACCAAGGTTTACTAGGGGCTTCAATAGATATGTCAGAGTAGCAAAGTACCCCAACACGATGGTTAGTGTGGTTATTCTGGCTAGGAAACAGCTAAAGTGGGAGGAAGAACTACAAATGCATCAATATAGGTTTCTAGAAGAAAACCTACAACAGACTCTATGGAACTGTCGGGTATGCCACCTAACAATTCTTCTGTAAAGACATCCGAAATAGATAGAAGGATTTTGCAAATGCATCAGATTATGAAGATAACTGGAATGACTCGGACAGCATAACGGCTGTAACTGCAAGAGAAATGTAAATTCTCGCAACATCTCAACAGCACTTACATAGGAAGTCTCAAAATAGGAAGCATAACGACTCTAGAAAACCGAACACAACTCTCCTACGGCTACAAGGAGGCAATCAATGAGATGTTCTAGTAAGACATAGATGAGCCTAGTCCTATCTTCCCGTAGAATAAGATGAGGGTGACTCAGAACTCAGAACGATGAGGGTAAGGAGAAAAAGAAGCCTTACGTTGTTCCCTTATATACCCAGTGTAACTATATAACTATAGCAAGCTAGACTCGACTTCGGCCAAGGCTGATAATCCTACAGTCAGTCCTCCTCTGATACCAAGTCTGGCGGGACCCGGGGTTAGCGTATGCAAGACTCGCTACAACACAATCATACGGAGAGCCGAGAACCGTACCCACTTGTCTAAGCAGAGAAGGCCAAGCACAGAACGTTCTCGGAAAGCATCGAACGTGAGGGGCATCCCATCCAGGCCGGATGATCAACTGAGATGGGTCCTCATCGTCCGCACACAAGTCTAAATGATATGGGTGGTGAAATCCCATACTCATAGACAAGTCGCCTCAACCATACTATCGATTGTATTATAACCCTTACATAGACTTACTCCAGCCCGATCAGTTAGTCGGGGTCTAGGGCGGGCTCAATCATACATCAAAGTGTGCACGTGACGGTGTCACGAACAATCGCATCGCGATGCCCCAAGCTGCACACATCTAAGGGACACTTGGTGTATAAAAGACCGCCATCCAGATAACGACTAAGGTCTCGAAAACCCATACTAAGACATGCATGTTATAATCATACACGCAGCACACATGTCTGGTATGAACAGCAGGTATCATTGCAATTCTCTACAAAGTGTACCACTTTATTGATAACTCTGACAGAGTGCACACAGAGATCACGAGATCGTGATCCAGCATTACATCAAACATGCGGAAGCAAAGTAGGTCTGAGTACAGACAAGTTTAACAAATGGCTTAGAGAAGCCTTATCTATAAACAAGCCCTTCCACGAGGGACCAGTCGTCTGACTGGGACTACACTAGCTTGATCAGTCGTCGAGCTCCAGGAAGAATACACCTTCGGGGTCAGTGGGTTCATCTAAAACATAGAATAAGAAAACGTGAGTACAAAGTCGTACTCAACAAGACTTACGTAGGAACTATACTACTCATGCACATGTATCAAGGTAAAGGGAGGTGGGGTTCATAAGCAGAAGTGCCAGCTCTGACTTGGCTAGTCCTGAACTACGAGTACCAGACTTGAGGTAAGAAGCGTACATGAGTCCACTACATGTCTCCAACCAACTACACCACTATGGTGCCTTCCTCGACTTCCCCACGAGAAAGCACGCCATAGCACTCACGCTTATCTTGGCAAGTTTTATAAGTATCCAGTTCAAGTTGTCTAATAATCAAGCTAATCTTTCCAAGCAGTCCATAACCGCGGACGCGGCTATTCGAATAGTTTTGTTAACCCTGCAGGGGTGTACCGCTACACACACATGTCATCGCTTACCGCCTTTTGCGTGTCACCGCTCAAGAGGCGACAGCGAGGATGGCACCACAACTGTTACCTCATAGCCGATCTAGTCCAAGAAAGCCGCCTACCTGGGTTGGCTACCACTATCATGAACCCGGTTGGTTTACCGAAGTGGACCCAGATGATGTGTGCGTGGTGCATATGCCGGTCTCGGCTGATCCGTTCTCTCACTTAGCAGCCAGGCCACAAACCTACCAGAACTCCGTACTACTGCGACATCTGGACATCGAAAGGGATGAGTTAATAGGCTGAGAGGGGTCAGTGAGCCCAATGTGTGGTTGTACTCTTCATCTTGGATCAACACACAAGAACTCGGACTTAGGGCGGTGTTCAACGAGACAACCCACTGTGTACTCCTACACAGCCTCTCATCGTTCACCTTGTATTAGGGTAGATTCACCAACACATTTCCACCATCATCAACATGATTGCTACCATCCCGACTCACATAACAGTAACAACATTATATCACTCTAAGCATGCAATAAGCAGTAACAATTGCAGGGGCCACATGATATCAAACAACTCTTACATTTGCTAGGATTGTGGTTTGCTTACTACTGTGACAAATGATAGGTCATGCAAAGGAATGGGTTCATCTATGCGGTAGAAACGTAGCATGGTAATCATCCTAAACAATTCATAAGCGAGACTAAGAGGGAAGTGGGATTTTATCGACATGATCAATGGGGGTTTTCTTGCCTTGCTGACAGGTTCAGTATCGGGGTCTACAACGAAGGGGTGATCTCGGGTTCCGGCTCCACCTCTATTCGATAGCAAACAATGCAAACAAAGTGATCAATATAAACACAATGCACAAACACATGATCAAGTGTTATAACATGGTGTAAGGGGTGCTGATGTGTTGTCAATTCTATTTAAATGGAGTGTATTGCATTTGATTTGCAAATTCAAACTCCATATGATTTATCGATGAATTTCAAATGCATTTGAAACCATGAATGTTCATTTGAAATGGTTGAGCATGAAGCGATGTTGTAAGGGTGAGGTAAAGTCTCTGATGTGTGGATGAAATCATTTAAAAGAAGTGTGTTGCAATGTCATTTGCAAAATCTCTCCAAATTTGAATTCAAATTAAATGCATATGGATGTTTGCCAATTTTCACCCAATTTGAATTGGTCAAACATGAAAACAATGTCCATATTCACATTCCTTGCATTTTTCTGATAATTTTAGACATATTATTTGTCCAATTTGGAGTTGAAATGAATTAATTATGAATTTCCAAAGATTTGGCTATTTTCTGGATTTTCTGGATTAAATTAACTCAATTTAACTGATTACTGCGTAGGCATGACGTCACTATGACGTCAGAGGGGGGCTGACTGCTGGGACCCAATGGTCAGTGGCTGGGGTTAATTTAAACTTCGGTTTAAATTAACCCATGCTTAATTAAGGACCTCGGCCCACTGGTCAGTGGCCCAGGGGGGGTTTAGGTGGGGAATAGCTTAGGTTTAGGGCGCTAATGGCGTCGCCGGCTCGGGCTCGCCGGAGTAGTGAAAAAGGGCACGGGGGAGGACTCGGAGGGTACGGGCGTGCTCTGCGGGAAGGCGCGCGTCTTTTGGTGCCATCTGGGGGACACGGGGGGTGCTCGGGAGCATCGTGACAACGACGAGCGCGGCAGCCGGCTGCTGCCCTAGACGAAGACGGCGCTGCCGGCCACGAGAGGTGCAGTGGATGCGGGCAATCGAGGCGTGGAGCTCACCCGAATGCAGTGGAGACCGAAGCAAGGCCGGAGGAGGCTCGGTGAAGGGGAATTTCTCGCCGGAGTAGCAGCGGCCGGCGGTGGAATCTTGAACCTGGCGTCGCAGCAGGAGCTTCTGGGCTTTGATTCAACGCGCGGCTAGACGAAGACGAGGGTGGCCGATCTCCTGGACATGGCGGCGAGAGCAGAGGGGGCTTCTGGCCACGGCTCGGCGGTGGCTTGCTCCGGTGGGGCTCTCGGTTCGTCCCCGATTCCGTTGACAGAGCGAAGGAGGGTGAGCTAGAGGAGAGGGGATAGACTCGCGGAGCTTAGGGCTTCTCCGTGGCGCGAGAAGAAGACACGGGAGAGGCCAGGCAGGCAGGGAGCTGCTCGCCGGCGTCGGCATGCGCTCCAGCGAGCTGCTTGCCACGCCGGGGAAGAAGACAAAAGGATGGGCAAGCCTGGGCCGTGGGAAGGTAAGTTGGGCCTGGGGCCCAAGGTGAGTGGGCTTCTTTCTCTTTTCTATTTTCTTCTCTGTTTTCTTCTGCTATTTGTTTTGGTACTGCTAAATAAAATAGCAAACCATTTTATAAAATGCTGAAACTTTTTACCTGGCCTCATAATATATTAGGCTAGCCACTTATAAAGTTTGAACATTTTTAAATTTCAAATTATTTGAACTCTAAATCAAATAGGGGTTTAAATTTAAATCCAAGCTCCTGTTTGAATATTTGGAAAATCCATGAGCATGGGAATGCTACCACATCACTTTATATGTGATCATACTCATTTATGTGAGTTTTAAAAAATACAAAAGCAATTTTTGGAGCAACTTTTTATCTGGCCATTTGAATTAAATTCATCTTGGGGGTGTTCTCTTCCCATTTCAATTTCTTTTGGAATTTTTTTTAACATGATGCAAAGTGACTTGCTATTCATAGCACATACCTAAACTGGGGTTGTGACAGGCGGCAGCGGCTACTCCACGGGCAGGAGAGAGAAGAGGGTTGGAGGAGGGCTAGGTGAGATCTGGGTCGTTGGATCGCCCGATCCGACGGTCTAGATTGCAGGGAAGGCTAGCGTTTTGGATTTTGGGGATAAAACTGCGAAAATGGGGCAATATTTGGGGAAAAGTGGAGGGGTGGTTGAAATTTTGGCCTAGGGAAACCCTAGAAAGGGGTGGGAGAGTGGTGGTCTTTATATAGCCCTGGTGGCTGGCAGTTTGCAAAAACATCCCCGGTTCTTCTCTCCCGCGCGCGGTGTTTACGTTTCTGACCGTCGGGGGTCCGCAGGACCTCCGATTCGGGTAAAACTTCGAACTGCGCGATCAGCGCGTCGATCCGGCAGCGTTCACCTCGAGATGGAACCGTTCCGAGAACACTTTCCGGCGCGCTATAAAAAAAACTCATTTAATTATTAAACGGGGTTTTCGTTCCGTTGGCTACGGCTGGTCTCGTGCGGTTTTCGCGACGGTGATCAGGTGAAACCCGGTGTCGCAAAGGTCGAGTGTCAGGGTGGCAAGGGTCTGTCTCCGTCCGGTACGAGATAAGAGGGGGAAAATAATCGTCGGTCGATAAATCGTGGATGCAAACACAGCAAACAAAGCAGGCAATCAAACAATTCATACCGAAAACAAAATTTTTAATTTTTTGTGAAATCTGGGCTGTTACAACAACCCTACCGAAGAAAGGTCTCTCGTTCAAGAGGAAAAGTGAAGGCATCCCGGGCCTAAATTATTCAACCACGACAAAGAAGGGCAAGAAGAAGATCGTGAGGAAACGCTAAATAGATAGTTAGCTCCAAATATAAGAAACTATGTTTGTAATTCATGATCACTTTGTGTATGCATGGATTTAATCTGCACTTTGTAATTGATGATCACATTCTTATGTTTGGATCATATAGTTTGAAGTAGAACCATCTTTGGTCAGCAGCCCCAATGCCTCGCCACTCACCCCTGCACTTTGACCTCATGTTATTCGATCGGAAGCATCAGGCACGCGTGCTACTCCATTGTGTTCAAAACGTTAAACCTAGCGTACACCATAGCAAACTATAAAGTGCCCACCATAGCAAGAAAGCATGTCATTTGCATTGATGGGATAGATAGATAGGCCAAATAAACTAATAAGAAAATTAAAAAAACTCTTAGGGGTGGCGCATTTTGCCAAAATGCGCCACCAAGTGGTTGCTTATGCGTGGCGCATTTCGTCAAAATGTGCCACGCATAAGCAACCACTTGGTGGCGCATTTTGCCAAAATGCGCCAACCCTAAGCCTTAACCTCCATCAGCCCCCTCCCCTTGCCCGTGCACAGCAATCATTCCCCACACACACTACTCGAGCCCTAGCCGCCACCGTCGCCGGAGGAGCCCCCCTGTCTCGTCGCTTTCGACCACCGGAGCCGCTCCTCGCCGTCAATCACTGGATCTGCTCCTCGCCGTCGACCATCGGAGCCGCCCCAACCCCTCCACTCGATCCCCTCAACATCTCTCAGCCGCCGCCGCACCTCGTCGGCACCGGAGCCCTATCCGCTGCCCTCACCGCCCCCGGAGCCTTCCTCGCGCCCCCATCCACGCCCATCGCCGTCCTCAGGCGCCACCTGACCTAGGCGACGCCGGAGCCGCCCCCTCGACGCCGGAGCCGCCACCCGCGACAAAGGAGCCGCCGCCCTCGACACCGGAGCCGCCCCCTAGACGTCGCAGACGCCTCCCTCGACGTCGGAGCCGCCGCCCTCGACACCGGAGACGCCCTCTCAATGCCGGAGCCGCCGCCCCAGAACCCTAGCCGCAACACTCTCAGGTGATCCCCCTGCCCCATTTCTCTCGTTCAAGCTCTCCTCCCCGCGCATGTTCTTGTAGATGTTCCATCTCAAATGTTCATGTGGTTATCCATGTCAGTTTTGATGATGATCAAAACATGGGTAGACGTGGTAGTGTGTTCAAATCCATGGTAGTGTGCTTTGGTGTGTTTGTTGTTGTGCATGTCCAATGTGTTGAACTAGTCCTGATGCTAACGATTGTAGGGCATGAGCACCAATGACTTTAGTTAGACCATTGTCTTGTCTGATAATCAATTCATGATGTCTTATGTTGAGGTCTCTGTCGGCCATTGTTTGATTAGGTGCCTCCTGATTTAGATGTCTTTGAGGGGCCTTCTAGACAACTGTTGATTCCACCCATGTACTCAGTGTAGAAACTGAATATATTCAGTGCAACAAACTGAAAAGATAGTGCTTAAAGTGAATATATATGTCATAGTTGGTCTAAAGTCTGAACATTTACTTCATTTTAACCGAAGAAACTGAACTTTTGATTATATTCGACCATTTTAATTCTAGATCACATGACATGTTTGGTGCATTGTGCATGGTGAAGTAGTAGCATGTCTAAGTTTGGTGTCTTCACTGGTCTTGTGTTTGGCATTTCTGAAACCTAGGGTTTGCCATTTCTGTTTTCTGAAGGGAAATTGGTCATGTGTAGAATCTGTTCTTAACAAAATTAAAGGGAGAGGGAAATCTGAGTAGAATTTTTTCTTAACAGAATGCAAGCAGCTTTAAAAAATTGCTACTAGATTTGGTCATGCCTTGGTTATCTTTAAAAAAAAATGCAACACATGGGTTATGTACTAGTTTTACTAGAATTTTAGGCTTCTACTAGGTATATGCCTATTTATTGATTTTTTTAGACAAGTAGTACATGTGGCAACAGAAAATGAGATAGGTCAGATAGGTGTCCATTTTTCTTGGGATAATTGTACATCATTCACCTTGACACACTAGGACAGTGATGAAGTAGCTATAGCATTTGTTCTTATAAAAATCCAGCACTTGTCATATAGATGTTGTTAAGCATATATATATCGACTGTTTTACTTGATATTTGGTGTCACTGGTTATGAAATCTAATAAGAACAAATGCTATATTGCTGGTTATTGTCTCATGTATAGCCTATATATATGTTGTGCAGGTACAAATCATTATCCCCTTTCTCCCGAAATGTTGATTAACTTCCGTTTCGGTTGAGAATGGGGCACTCTCATGTTAAGAAAAATAGCAAAGGTCATGCCAAACTTTTCAGTGAATTCGTGCATGACCTGTGCTATTTTTTGTAACATGAGAGTAATTGCATTTATTTATTGTGCTAATTAATTAAGTAGTTGCATTTCTTAATATTGTACTAGTGCAAACATGACGACCGGAGCCGACGCCGGTCCTTTTTCTCAGCCGGGAAAAAGGAAGCAATTTTGGGAATACTCCCAAGAGGAGGTCGAGGAGCACAGAGAAGAGGAAGTACCTCCGGGCGAGGAGGAGTATGAGGAGGAGATAGAGTCAGAGTTCGGCTCATCGGAGGATGATGACATGGAGGAGGAGGGTACAGAAGGGGACAGGAACACCGCCGACGAGGATGATCATGCCGGTGGCTCAAACACAGATGGTAGCTAGTCCAGGAAGCGGAATCGAAAACCAACCAAGGTCGGCACCATCAGGCAAGATTTTACCGTTGTGAACTCCGTTGGGATTCCTATCGAGCCCCAACATTTTTCGTAAGGGTACAGCCGTCAAGTCGCGGCGATCCTCTGGAACACCGTCCCGATCACCACAATAAACCTAAGGAGTCATGACAACACTCGTTATTGTCAGCTCCTTCTCGACAAGCTGCATAGACGATACAAGTTCCCGGACCCGTACGACAACAAAAACCTCAAAGGGAACAAGGTAAAAAAATGGGCCCTCGGGAGGATGAGCAAAGCCTTATCCAGTTGGAAAACCCGGGTGAAGGAGGCAATTATGGAGCACGGCAAATCCTGGGAGGAGCTCAAGGAGAAAGAGCCGATGATCGACGAAGCTACCTACAACCTTTTCAAGGCTAGGTGTGAGTCCGAGGACGCTAAGGCCGCAAGTGCAAAGGGAAAGGCGATGCGGGCACAGGTCATAAGTAACCACCGTCTCGGAGCCGACGGTTATAGACATTCCAAGCCTAAATGGGACAAGGAGGATGCCGAGTATGCCGCTGCGGGCCTACCTAGCCCCTTTGAGAAATACAAAGCTGGTCCACAGACTAAATTCTTTGTGAGGGCCCGGAGCCATAAGGACAAAGAAACCTCGAATATAATTCTCGATCGTAAGGTTCAGGAGTTTACGGCTGCCGTGGTAAATAGTTTACCACACGACTTCCTTGTCGATTGAATTCTAGTTCATGAAGTTCAGCTTCTTAGTGTTTCACATTCTTTGTGCAGGAAGAGGAATTCGCCGCGGCCTCATCGCAGGGGTCGTCTATTAAGCCGGTCGGCCCATGGGACACCTCTTTTAACAGGGCGATGAACAAGGTCAAGAAGGTTGAGAACGTGTCGGCGAAGCCATCGTCATCCGGACGTGTGGTCGGCTTTGGTGCGGACCTAAATTGGTCTGAATATTATGGGAAACCAGCGGAGCAGTCGGCTTCGAGGGGGCACAAGGCGAGAAGGACCGAAGAAGACGCCACTTATGTTCTTGGACTGGAGGAGAAAGTGAACATGCTTCCGCAGCTTGTCCAGGACGAAGTGGCGAAGACGATGAGCGCCCTCCTTCCTGATATGATGCAGTCACTCATGAATTGGCAAGCGCGTGGTGGACAAGGGCCCATACCGGTCCCAAGCATGGTCGGTAGCAACTCGGGCACCGCGGCGGCCGCAGTCCCGACTCCGGCTCCCGCACCGACTCCGGTCGCCAACACCACGACGGCGGCGCCGAACGTGATGGTGACTCCTCCATCCACGATCGAGCAACTGGGGCATAATAATGCACCCGATGGTAGCGAAAAAAGGTCAATCGACGCCCCGGGAGGCAGGGCACCCTCCGTCTCTTGCATGCCCGCCGTCGTCGGCGGGGTCTCTTCATTGGCCGACCTCGACGCCCTCAAGGTAACTATAAGCGTCCGCAACTCAAACGAGGAGTTCATCTCCTTTCCTTTTACTACTGGCATCTCTCTGATCCCTACATGCATATGTCTCTTTCACAGGAGGACACTCCATGCATTCTACTACAAGTCATGGACGGCGAGTTGAAGGATGTTGCCAAAGTTAAAATCCTTCAACCCCAAAATTGAGTGATGCACAATAGGCCGATGGCACCGGAGATGCATAGGGTTCAAATCTCTCTCGTGATTTCGGGCTAAGAGGGAGTGGAACCTCCCATTCAACCCCCCGGATATGATGAGGACAAGCCGACAGTCCTCAATGATTGTTTCGGCCAAATATGCCTTTGGCCGAAGACCCAAATGTGGTTGATGACGGGGGGAGGGGGCACCACACCAAGGACAACACCGGTAGTCGTCGTGCCGGCGCCACATGATCCCATACGCGCACAACAAGAAGATGACGATCTTGATGATGATATCAACGCCGACCAGTTCATCAACACTTTTTATGATGCTGATGACTTATTCATGCCTCCTGCTGAAGGAGCCTATCAGCATGACGAGGAAGCTCGCGGTCCAGCTGATCCTGCGGCGAAGCCTGCTTGCTCCACGCGTCTCTTTGCTGCTTCTCAGGAGATGTCTCCAGCATCTTGCGCCTTCACCGAGCCTCAAGCAGATGCCACAATGAGATCTATTCTCAGCCCGTCCACACTCCATAAGGCGGCCAATGAGCAGATAAAGGCCGGTGACTGCTCGAAATTAGAAAATAAGAAGGGACGAACAAGAAAGAAGGGAGCTTCGATCAGCCAACCTCCAATGCCGATCAAGGCTCAGGACGGGCCACCAAGACCCAAGGATCTCTCGTTTGAAATCCATGTGGCGGGTAGGGGGATGCTAACTAATGACATGCTCGACCTTGCAACTTCGGATATGCGGAGTGTGCATCATAGTGTTATGGAATTAGAGAAGATTCTTCTTCGAGAGAAGCATCCCTCGTACCAAGTTTTCATGGCCAAGGTGCCATTCAACATGGGCTTCATCAACAATGTCCCCGCGGATATGATAATCCTGCAGTTCTCAGAGATCTTCAATTTGTTTCATCTCAAGCGGCTGGACCATAACTTTATCTGTCTGTTCTCGCTCAACCTTTCTATGAGTATCAGGAGAGATAAGACCCCGAGCGTTGCGATATTGGACCCCTTCTACATGTGTGAAAGCATCTTGATGGACGACGGGGACGCGACTCTTGCGGAGGGGTACATCAGAGAATTCATGCTAGAGAACGCCGACAAGGATTCATTTCTCATGACCTACTCTCCCAAGTAAGGCATTCACTCTCCACCGTAGCATATATGCTTTCTTAGCTTTCTGCCATTGTCCTCTTCCAACATTCCTTTTGGATTGTTTTAATTATGCAGTGAGGATCAAGACTGCGTGCTCATCTGATTTTCACCGTAACACTCGCATGCCGTGTATTTAGACTCGGGGAGTGTGAAGAAGAAAGATTACAAGTATATCATGAGAGTTTTGGATGATGCTCTCGCCGGCTACAAAGAAGTCGGAGGCAAGATCGTGAAGCACAAGTACAAGAAGCATCAGCCTAGCGTGGGTGTGTTCAACCATGTAACACAGTTCATGTGCGTCAAGCATTCGGCTGGCAGTGTGAGGGATGCGTACTACGCCCTCCATCACATGCGGGCGATTTTACAGGAAGAGCGCAACCTTATGCTGCCAAGTCATCTCAAAGCGTGGGCCGAATGGAAGGCGGCAATCGCCGATGCAAATATTAGGCAGGAGTTCTTTCACATCCAAGGGGAGATGGCAACTATCATCTTTCGTGAAGTACAGATGAAGGGGTCGATCTTCCACTGCAACATTGCACCATCCAATGGGGAGATAGAAGCCCGCCTAAAGGCCTTGCGTGACACAAGGCCTTTCATGACGAAAGAAGGATGTTACCCGTTCCCTAAGCCAAGTCACAAGTGATGAGGATCGATGTGAGTTTCATGCTACATTATTTCATGCTTAGCATTGTTAGATCCGAACAATATTGATGATTTGTGTTCTAAATAACTTTATCTCTATCGCACAAACACTTTTACATCTTTGTATCAATGTATCATGCATCATTTTGGCTATGCTACTAGTTTAGTTGATCATTTCTTATTTAAGTTGTGTTGTGTGTATGTATCTTCCTATATGCTTAAACGATAAATGTGGTCAATGATGACATTGTCATTCACACTCACTTGTTTGCTACAACAGATCAATCAAAATGATCAACATTATCAAGATGGAGTGAAGAAAACAATACTCGAAGATTAGTTTTAGGGTTTTCTTTTATTTCATTTGTAATAACTTGTATTCGATACTTGTAAAACAATACTTGAAAACATGTAATGCTTTCTCTAGTTCTGTAATGATTTTATTTATGTAATAATTTCTGTGATTCCATTTATGTAATTGTTTCTGTATTTTATTTTATTTTTCTATAAATTAATTTTTTTGTTTTCGATAATAAATATTTGGTGGTGCATATTCTGTACAGGTAGTGGCGCACCAGTAATGCGCCACCCCTAAGGAACCTTATTGGTGGCGCATTCTGAAATGCGCCACCCATAAAGTCTTAGGGGTGGCGCATTTTGAAATGCGCCACCCATAAGGGTCTTAGGGGTGGCGCATTCAAAATGCGCCACCCCTAAGACCTTATTATTGGCTTGTCCTAGTGGCGCATCCATAGTGCGCCACTAAAGGCTAAAAAAGGGCGCCACCATAAGCCCTTTTTCTAGTAGTGACACATTGGTGGTTTGCGTGTCTGAGTCGTCTGATAGATTCTGGCTGTCATAGGCTTTATAAGTCGGGCTCCTATCTTCTGAAGAGCGTTGTCGTCTTCGATCGTTTGTTGCAAAAACGGCTCCTCCCCGAGGGGACTTCAGATAGGGAGAGTCTGGATTGTACTCCTCTGGGTCAGATTCGAGTCCTCCTCTTTTAGCGGATCGAATCGATCCCGTGTCTTCATACTGGTCCTTTTCTTTGTATGAGTCGGTATCAGAAAGATTTTCTGTGTCGCCGTGAGTCGGGATCTTAACGGTGTGTTCCGGCTCTGGGGACCTACCAACAAATCCTATGAAGGTATGATGGGGAGAGGTATTTAGCCGACTCATACCTTGAGGGTCGTTTGTTTGCTGATAGGTGGCCGCCTCGTTTTTTCAGGCCATAGGGCATGGCTGAAGGCCGGCTCGAGGTCTCCGTGAAGGCTTCAGGATCCGGCTCTGGTTCGGATCTATCCGTTTCGCCAATGAAGATGTGGATGGATCCGATTTCGACCAGAAATCCTGCTCCAATGGAATCGGCTTCAGGGCCCCAGGTTGAATCATCAATGCGGATCTTTCCTCGTCGGGTTTTGGTGATCCATCCAGCGACGAATCCCTCCATGCCTTGTAGAGCTCCCTCAAAAATCTCAACACCTGCAAGCGCAGGCTCTACGTTGGGCACCAACTGTCGTGGGAAAGTCACGGCAGGTGTCCGAAGAGTCAAACTTGACATGGGACCTTTGCTGCGAGGCGATTTCGTGGAGAGAGTCGGCATGGACAAGAGACTCGGCAATTTACCCAGGTTTCAGCCCCTCTTTTGTCTCGAGGTAAAATCCTATTCCTGCTTCTTATTATTATGGGTTCCGACTCTCGGAGGAAGAGTCGGTTGATCGATTATAAGAGAGTTGGCTCGTAAACCTAGTCTCGATGAGATCTAGGTTACGCCGACAAGTGTCTAGTCCTATCTTAGGTTGAGATTGTTCTCTTGGCCTTGGATCCCATGGACCTCGTCTTATAAAGGCGTCGGGTCCCGGGATTCCGCGAGTCCGACTCCGACACGAGGTGGAGTCCTATTCTACTTTACAAGTATACTATGTGCTATACAAGGTAAGTCGAATTCCTTCTACGGCTTCGATCTTCTTTCCTTGGCACAGCCGGCCCGTGGTCGGGTCTTCTCTTGTGGGAATTCCATAGATGAGTCCGCCCATAGATCTAATGTCGGGTTATGGGCTTGGTCCATCCCCCCGACACCCTCCCCGATGGCGGCCCCCGACAGTTTGTCCGAGGTTTGATCGTCAGTATCCTATACCTAGTTCATCCTCGTCTTCGACAAACATATTGTCTCGTCTGTGATATTACAACCCTGTGACCTAGTCACACGTTTGCTAACTTTATGATGCAATATCATCAAGTGGGACCAGAGTACCTATCCATCACTCAGATGGACAAATCCCGTTTTGATCTATTTGCATGCTCCTCAACATATCTACTTCAGAATACCCAAGATGCACCTTTATGGTTACCATATTTTAGTATAATGGTTAATGCACTCAAAGCATCCTGATAGATAGCAATTACGTATTATCATTGCGGTCTAATGATCGGGTCACTACGTTATTAAGTTATCGCAATGTTGAACTTTCTGACTGGATCACATTGCAACACTTTAGGTGGGTGTGTGTCCATCATATCATTCACCTAATGATATGACCTCATTGTCAACAAACTATTATGTTCTCATGATCAGGAAACCTTGATCATTAGTTGCCCAATGAGCTAGTATACTAGAGTTAACTAGAGACCTGACTGTTTGTATACCACACGTGTATTAATGTTACCGCTTAATACAATTATAGCATAGTATAAAACTTATCATGAACTAATGGAATATGATAATAAACATACTTTATTATTTGCCTCTAGGGCATATTCCCAACAATACCCTCACGGAGGGGAGTCGTGGGGGTATTCCGTCGTCAGTAGCCCCCAAGTGCATGGGGGACACGGAGGGTGCACAGGGACTCCAATCTGCTATACATGTAAGTGTGTGTCATCATACGGGCTTCATATGACCAAGAACATTCTTGTATCAATACCGCTCATATGATGATCTGAAAGTCGTGAGGGATGTTTAACTAAAGGGCCTGGGGCACTCGACGGATCGAGCCCCAGTAAATTGATCTAGCGGCAAATACCTCAGTACTCCAATCAAACTCGAGTCCCCAGACTAGAACTTGGCGAGGCTGGGGTCAGTAGGATTCCCGCCGTGGAGGGCTTACATAATCATTACTGTCAGCGCTGTATTTAATGACCCAATGCGTCTGTCGGGATTCTCTTCATACCTTGGGAATGGTATAAACGTGAGTGAAATCACGATGCGGCAAGTCCTGTCCGACTGATGGGTCAGGGGGGTCTTACCTACACGTTCGCTGACGTGGTTTCCAGGGTGCTGTTGCAGCCTAGGTCATGGTTGAGGACGAGTGCCATAATGACGTGTTCACTCGGAGAAATATCGAGTGAATGTTATATAATGATCTCGTGTTGAAGGATCTGCTCGAAGTAGTTGGAGGTGAGCGCCCGACGGGCTTGGCGAGTAATTGCTCTGGTTTTTGTTCAGTGTTGTTCTTTAGCGAGTGGGGACTCGAGTTTCTGTTGAGTTGTATTTGAACGATACGCGAGGAAGTTTGGCACTCGAACCTCTGCAAGGTTCCTTGACTTGTTGTCATTTAGAATAATACGCTCCCGATGGGAGTTTATTTGATGGACAATCAAAGAAAAAAGTAGTGAGTAGAAAAATATTGGTAGGTGATAAGGATCCCTTCAGCCATTGTGACGTCATCATTGCTGGTGTTCAGATGGCGTGTCTTCGATGCCTATGAGGATGGGACATCACGGTGAAATTTTAACAACTGTGAATAGTTGTGACACCTTGTTCAGACGAGATTTGACCCATCAGGGCGTGATAGATTTTGTTAAAGTCATGATGATGCTTTGGTTTTCGCACGCAGTGAGTGGCGCGATTACCGCGTTGGTTGGCATCCGGGAGGTGTGAATGGAATATTTAATTTTACTGTAAATGGGAGACGTTTGCCATGGAGGCATGCCGTCTGGGGAACCGAACAGTCCTTTATTTATTGGTATCCGCCGTAACAGCTTCTCCGCTATTGTAGTTGGAAATACTGGTTTGCCCCTAAGAGGGGGTATCTATATACCGGTGAAGGTTGGGTATTGTGATATCCATACTTCTCCCTCTGTTTTTCGTCCTTCTACATTTGCATACTTCTTCTCCAATGGCTCCCAAGCGTCGCCTGCGTGGGTATGCTGGTTCTAGTGCGGTCCGAGGTACCATGGTGCGCGGCCGTCGAGGCCGCGGGTGTGGTTCCCGCGGTTGTGGTGCTCCTGTGGGATTGAAGGTGACTCCACCGAGCATCGCTCTAGACGAAGTTGTCTTCGGCTACGACTTTGTTTTGCATATCCGCAGCCCCATCCGTTGTCGGATTGCTCTTCCTCTTTCTTTTGCTGCTGCTGTGTCGGAAATGAATCTGGACGGTCTTTGGCTTCATGCTCAGGGGTACCCCTACTGTCCTTTATGGGTGAGTACCCGTGTTTAGGGCCCTTCTTCCATATTTTTGGAGGATGTCTGGAAAGCTTTTGCGCGTCTGTTTAACCTGCGCAAAGGAGAAAGCCTTTGCTGCAGGTTTGATGGAGAAGATACCCTATTAGTGAGAACCTTCAATGCCGATGGGATCGTTTGGAGTGTTGTGTGGAGAGATGAAGTCAAGATGATCCACTCGATGAGGACAACACCTCCAGCAAAGTCCAGCCAACCAGTAACAGCAGCCACGGCGGTCGTGGTGGTTATAGCTACTCCGATTGTGGAAGTAGCGCTGATGATGGCGGGTCTTCCAAACGCCGAGTGCGTAGATTAGATTAGGGCTCATCCTCCTTTGTCTGTGATGATGCTTGATGAGAACTTGGTGTGATCTTGATGTAATGAAATTGCCATATAATGGAAATATGAAACTTTCTCGAGTGAGTCTTTTGCATGAATTGTTGTCTCATGTGTCCTTCTCTGCTCGATGTTGAAATCGGGTGCGCGAAAGCACTCCCGATGGAAATAGCCCCCGATGCTATGTGCAATCGCTTGCGGTTGGGCGTAGGCTCGTAGTCCACATTATGTTTTATCGGGTGTGCGACGGCGCTCCCGATGGGAGTAGCCCCCGAGGCTGTGTGTGACCTCTTGCGATCGGGCGTAAGCTCTTAAGCTGACTATGAAGGTGAACCCTGTTTTTGTAATTTGTTGGTGCTACCTTCCCCTCGATGCGGATTCAAAGTGTGTGTCTGGAGAAAATTTGTTATTTGCTATTGTGAGGCGCAGCCCCTGAGTGTCGAGTGCGGCCTATTGCGAGACACGACTTGGTCGTGGGTGAAAAAATCTTGACTATTTTGAGGGTGTTCATGCAAATAGTGTAGGAATACTTCGGGGTGAGGGGCGGCATTTCCCTGGCTGAGCCCCTGAGTGGTGATGGTGAGGTTTATTGTGGGTGTAAATAACGCCTCGGAGGTAGCGGGCACTGTTTCAGCAGTCGAGCCCTCGAGTGCCAAGGAGAAACTGTCACGAGAGAAACTAACGCCTCGAGGGTGAGTGGTGCTATGTGGCACACAAGCCCCCGAGTTCCCTGAGGTAAAGTTTGTCGCGAGTGTGAATAACGCCTCGGGGGTGAAGAGTGCTATGCGGCACACAAGCCCCCGAGTGCCCTGAATCATCTGCAAGTAGAGGGAAGCTTTAGTTTTATTGCTTCTTTGTTTGTTTACACTAGTGGATAAGTAGCCTTATTTGTTCGATGGCTTAGGAGTCCGTAAGAAAGTAAAAGTACGACTAGATTATGGGTAGAAGAGGCGCAGCTGCACCACATTCCACGGATTGCCGACGTCTTCGTCGGTCTTCGATTTCTTCCGTCTGTAGGCTCCGTCGCCGATGACTTTGGAGACGGCCTAGGGTACTTCCCACTGTGGGGCTTAATTTTTCCTTCTTCCGGCGTATCACTAGGTCTCCCACTTTGAAGACCTTGGTGCGCAGTCGTCTGTTGTGGTAGGTGCACAGTTTTTCTTGATAACCGGCGGACCGGGATAGGGCGACGTCTCTGGTCTCGTGTGCTATGTCCTTGGCTTCTTTGAGTGTCTCCTATGTCTCTTCTTCATATCCGGTGATGCATGGAGCACCAAATCGTAGATCATGTGCTAGTACAGCCTCGGCGCCGTAGACCATGAAGACCGACGTGTACTGTGTCGAGGTATTTGGCATCGTACGCAAACTCCATAGCACAGCTGGTAGTTCTTTGACCCATTTATCGGCTGCTTGTTGGAGTGGTGCGTAGAGCCATTTCTTGAGACCACCGCAGACGAGGCCATTAAATTTTTCAACCTGCCCATTGGATTGTGGGTGTTCGACTGATGCGTAGTTGATTTTGTTGCAAAATTCCTTGCAGAAGTTCTGGAATTCTTCTGCTGTGAAGTTGGTGCCATTGTCGGTGATGATGTTGTGTGGTAATCCAAAGTGGAAGATGATGGATTTGATGAAGTTCACAGCTGTCGTAGCGATCGAACTAGTGATGGGGATTTCCTCGGTCCATTTGGTAAATTTGTCAACTGCGACGAGGAGGTGAGTGCGACCACCCTTGGAGATTTCTTTAGGGGACCCACCATGTCGAGTCCCCAAGTGGTGAAGAGCCACGCGAGTGGTATTCTCTTGAGATCGGATGCTGGCGTGTGTGGTATGCTTGCAAATTTCTAGCACACGATGTAGCGTTGTACGATATCTTGTCCATCCCACATGGCGGTGGGCCAGTATAATCCTGCGGGAAAGGCTTTGGCGACCAAGGCTCGACTGTTGCCATAATGCCCGCCGATACCCTCATGAATATCTAGAAGTAGGGTTGTGTCGTCGTCTTCTTCTATACACCTTTGGAGCACCTGAGAGATGCGGCGCTTGTAGAGCTTTCCGTTAATGATGGTGAAGGCTTTTGATCGTCGAGTGATTCATCGGGCTTCTATAACATCTTGCGGTAGTCAATTGTGTATCATGTAGTTGGCGAAGGGTTTTGTCCACAATCCTCCAGGCAGTGCTGGTTCTGGTTATGCCTCGGCGTCATTGGCTGGATTCTCTTCTGCTGGAGCAGCGATTGTTATTTGCTCGGGGGTGGAAGGTGTGTATTTTCCTGTACTCGGGGCGGCGATATCGTCCGTTGTAGTCGGCTCGAGTGGCTTCGCTGGCTTAACGGATCGGCGGCTGATGCGCTCAAGAAAAACACCAGGGGTTACCGGTCCGTGGGTAGATCTGATGCTGCCGAGTTCGTTGGCTTCTGTGTTGTTGGCTCTTGCTACGTGCTTGAGTTTGCACCCGTCGAAGTAGTCCTCCAGGATGTTGTAGATTTTCTGGTATGCCAACATGTTTTTAGCTACTGCTTCACAGTCTTTCATTGTTTGCTGGACGACTAGGTTTGAGTCGCCCTAGATGATCACGCGGGTAGCTCCACAAGATTTCGCCATCCACATGCCGTGGAGGAGTGCTTCGTACTCTGCTTCATTGTTTGACACCTTTTCGAAGTTTATCTGGAGCACATATTTCAACTTATCTCCCTTGGGGGAGATTAGTACAATGCCTGCTCTGGCTCCTTGTTGTCTCTTTGATCCGTCGATAAACATTGTCCATGAGTTGGAGAGGTCGGGCGGGCCAGGAGTCTGGACCTCCATCCAATCGACGACGAAGTCGGGAGAACTTGGGCCTTGATTGTTGTTGGGTGCTTAAAGTTGTGTAGACTTTTCCATTTGACTAGTTATTTTTATTGACTAGTTATTTTCTAGTTGCCTATCATTAAGTATTTGTATTGACTAGTTGTTATTTTCTGGTTGCACATTTTCTAGTTATTTGTATTGACTAGTTGTTATTTTTTGATTGCACATCATTCACTTGACCAAAAAATTTAAAACCTGCCTTTTATTTATTTTTCCTTTTCTAGTTTTCCTCTAAATCTGAGAAGAATAGATACTGCCCTGATCTCATCCAATAACTAGTAGCATTTTCCTATTTAGTGCGAAGATGGACGACAATGATGAGGCCTGCGGTTTGCGCTGCAAGTCGTTTTGGGAGATGTCCCAGGAAATGGAGGAACAACCTCATCAGCGCTACGAGGACATCGGGGATGACACCGATCCCGAGTACAAAACTCCTAGCAGCGTAGGGTATGAAACCACTGATGGTGCCGCCGAGGATGCCAACACTGATGATGGAAGCCAACGCACAGATGGCAGCCAACCGAAGAGGCAACGGAAGGACCGGCGCCCGAACGTGCTCGGCACCGTCAAGGAGGAATTTACTGAAGTGCCCTCAAGTGGGCATCCCAACGGCGCCCAAAGAATTAGTCAGTGGGTATGCAGGACAACTCGTGTGAATTCTCCGGAGCACCGTCTCGATCAACGCCAAGAACCTAAGGCATCCTGACCGAGAAAATTTGCACAAGCTCCTCTTCATGAAGATGCACGAACGATACAAGTTCCACGGTGATTGCGCAACACATGCCTCTCAGGGAATAAAGTGAACAATACCTCCCTCACGAAGATGAGAACAGCCCTGGCTACTTGGAGAAGTGCGGTAAAGAAAAGGATTTTTAAAGGTGGTAGTTACGAGAAGATCAAGGAGGCAAATCATTGGATAAGCAAAGATGACTACCTGGAGTTCAAGATCAAGTGCGAGAGCGACACAACTAGGGAATCAAGTCAGTGGGGGAAAGAAATGTGGAACTTGAACTTAGAAAACCACGTAGTTGGTCCCGGCGGTTACAGAGTGGTGGAACCGAAATGGTAAAAGGAGAACGTGGAACGTGTCGTGCAAGGCCTACCGCCCTTTTCGCTAAATACTCTGATAAGGAGACCAATAACTTTGCCAGGGCTCGGTACAAGGTGGACCCGAAAATAAATGAGCTTTCCACGGATGCGAAGGTCGTCGCTCTTGAGCGTGTTTTGGTAAGGAATACACCCCCACTTAATTACAACCATATGGTTGCATTCTAAAATTAATGAAGCCAAATTTCTAAATGGTCACGTTCCTTCCACAGGACCGTAAAAGCTATAGCGCGGGGTCTCCGAACACCCCCGCCTGTCGCCCCTTGGGACAACAATTTAAATAGGGTGTTGAACACAATGAAGAAAAGGGATAAGCTCAGTAAGCCTTTAGTTGGTCGTGTGGCCGGCCAAGGCGTGTCCACGAAATGGTCGGACTACTATAAGTTTGGGCGAAAGGAGAGGAAGGACTACCATCTCAGACCAGGAAGTTCAAGAACTCGGGAAAAAAGTGGCACATCTTCCGCAGATTGTGGAAGACCAAGTGGGAGTGAAGATCACCTCCATAATGCCTACCTTGCTTGAGGGGTTGTAGGAGTGGGTTGCGGGCGGTCAACAGGGGCCACCCCCGATCCCAGCCTCACGGGCAGCAACTTGCACAACGCGGGGCCATTGGTGTCTCCGGCTGCGGCCACGCCAGTATTGGAGCTTAATGCACCCGACGGGTGTGGGCCTAATACGCCAACGCCCGGCAACTCGGCAGCAAGCGCCCCCTCTGTCACATGCACGCCCGCCATTGGTGGTGCCTCGACATTAGCCAAGCTGGACGCCATCACGGTAACTAAGCCTTGACCGATGACTTCATCTCCTTGCCTTTGACTGGACATCCCTGACTCCCTACATGTTTTTGCAGGACGCCGCCAATGTTCCATGCACTCTCCTGCACTTCATGGACGAGGAGTTGATCAATTTTTACAGGGCCAAAATCGTTGAAACGGGCAACCGCGTGTTCCACGTTAATTCGATGCCACCCATCGTGTATAGGGTTCAAATGATTCAGGTGCTGGATGGCTATGACGAGGTGTTATCTCCCTATCGACCCCCTAGAGTCAATGGCGAGGATGTGATGAACCTCCGCTGCTTCTTGAACTGGTCCATGCTTTGGACGAAGAGCTAGATTTTTTTGGGGGCGGGGGCCACCACCCCACAGACAACACCACCACTCGTGTCGGTGCCAAGCCATGGCAAGACCGCCGCAACACCATTAGCTGATCCGGACATGCATATGGCACAGGATCCAGACGATGGAGAATATACATGTCTCTCGATATCTTCTTGAACGATCATGGCGGTGAAGAATTGTTGGCGCCTCTTTCTCAAGAACCCAACCTTGGAAAAGACTATCGTGAAACATCTAGTATCAACAAGAGCATATTCAGTTCCCAGCAGATGCCTCCAGCTGTCGCCTTCATCGAGACTCAGCTGACAGCCGAGGCGTAAAATATTATCAGCCCCAACACACTCAAGAAGGTCGTCTCCGAGAAGGTAGCGGTCCCGTTACAGGAGAAGCCGAAGGGACAGAAAAGAAGGAAGAAGTGTGCGAGCCAGCCGACACCGACTAAGATCCATGCTCAAGATGGGCCACAAAGACCGAAGGACGTCATGTGGAGGGTGCATGTGGCGGGTAAGCCGATGCTACCTACTACAATGCTCAATAGTGCAACCAGTCCTATGCGGAGTCTGCATGATGGTGTTCTAACTATAGAGAGGTGGCATTTTGCCGAGAAGGATGTGGCATACCCGATTTTCACCGCCAAGATGCCAAATGGAAAGGGCTTTGTCGATAATGACGTCGATCGTATGATCTTCCTACGGTTTGATGGAATCTTCGCTATGTTCAACCTTTTTCCACTGCGCTACACCTTCATTCGGATAATTTTTCTTAGTATGGAGATGCGGATCATTAGAGACAAGACCCCGGGCATCGTGATAGTCGACCCCTTTTACATGTGTGCCAAGCTCTTGGGCGGCGCCGGGGACAGGCAAGTCACGGTTACATACCTCCTAGGCGTCATTCTGGCAAAAAAAGGCTAAGGATAACTTCCTCTTGCCTTACTTTCCCGGGTAAGTCATCCCCTCACGGCCCCGTAACATATAATTTCTTAGATTTCGATCATTCTTTTCCTTCTAACATTCCGTCTTGTCTAAGCCCGAAATTTTCCATGGCCACGTATTTCGACCCGGGCCATGAGTCGAACAAAGACTACAGAAGTATCAAGAGAGTTCTAGATGATCTTCTTGCCAGCGATGCAAATCTAGTGGCACCTTCAAAAGGGAAAATACTAGGTACGGCAAGAACGTGTTCACGCATGTAACAAAGTTCCCCTGCGTCAAGCGTCCGCCTGGCGGTCAGAAAGATGCATACTACGCCCTCTATCACATGAGGGTGTTCGTATGGAACCAGCAGTAGATGACGCTACCAGATCATCTCAAACACTGGGCCGCACGCTTGTCGGAAATCCAGGACAACGACCTTAGAGAAGAATTCTTTCGCATCTAGTAGGAGATTGAAAAAATCATCTATCTATATGTCCTACATGTTGTGTGGGAGTTCTACCACAACTATGAACCGTCCAACAATGAAATAGAAAAAATGGTAAAAATGCAGGGTGACGACGATCGCCCATTCATGACCATCACGAAAGACGGAGGCTTGATCCACGCTCCGGTCCGTGAGCTGCGTCAAAAGTATTGATTCTTGCCTAGGTATGTAGTTCTGAACTATCGACGAGATTGTGTGTTGTATAAAATTTTATGAACTTGTATGTCTCCTTAGTTTGAACAATCGTCATTCAACTTATATGTAATCGATGCTATTTATTACTAGGACCATCAATCGTGCTATTAATGTGTAGCTTTTCTCTTCCTCCGATGACGAGGGGGTGACCCCACGAATCCTGCGTGTGAGGATAGCTACACGGTCAATGGGAGTCGTCTGTGGGAACTACACATGTTGGAATCATGATCTCGGTGGTCCCATATCTAGCAAGTCACAACTCAAGGGCTCGAACAAGATCCAACCCACTCGAGGAACTCAAGTTCATCGCAAACCTCTCCATCGCACTACCAAAGTCGTCACCCACGGAAAAGAACTCGACGATCCGGAAGACGAGCACAAGCCACGACCGCGAAGCCAACCAGGACGTTGGAACAAGTACAAGAATTCCGCACAGAAACCCCACTCGAGGAGTCGCAACGTGCGACAGAAGCCTTGCTAGCCACTCGAAGACCCCCCCCCCCCCGCCACCCGGACACCCGCCACGGGACAGGACAGCGACTCCGAAACTCAGACCGGCGAATACTACGACCCAGATCGAAGACCAGATGAATTCACCAAGTTTATTCGGAACCACTCGATCAAAGATGGAATAGAGCTCGACCCAAGGTTCCACTCCCGCTCAGAAGACCACTCGCAGTCATTCCAGGTCTCAAGAAGAAGAAGGCACGCCGGCTCCAGCAAGCTCATAGCCAAAGAACAACTGGACGGACCATGTACGATCCACTGTTTCGAAGACGACTGGGGACGCCTTAGAGCAGGTCACTCCCTAAGAGACTGTCGCCTGTTCACCGAACTCTCCAACAGCCTCAAGGAAGAGAAGCAGCGCGAAGCCAAACGCGCCCGAGGAACCGCGTAGTCGCCAGCACCAAATACAGAAGAGCAATACCCTATGTCCCACGGCAAGTCTGCATGATCCAAGAAGGACGACCCTCAAAAGCAAAACTGGACACCCACACCCTGCAGACCCGAGCAGCCGAGGGCCTAAAAACAGCAGAAACCTACCATCAGTATGGCGCAGAGACCAATATCACCTTCTCACAAAGCGATCACCCACCCGCAATTCCAAGACCAGGGCACGCACCAGTGGTCCTCGACGCCCAGATCGGCGGCTACGACATGGACAGAGTTTTCATGGACGGCGGCAGCTGCTTAAACATAATCTTCACCAGTACCTTACGCAAGATGATGATTCCACGGTCAGTCTGGAAGAAGTCAAGTGTCACAATCTACGGCGTAGTTCCAAGCGAAGCAGCCGCCTCCCTCGGAACAATCGAGCTCGAGTTTGAAGTGCTCGACTGGCAGTCCCAATACCACGCCATACTAGGACGACCCGCATTTGCGCAATTTATGGCGGTCCCGCACTATGCGTACCTCAAGCTCAAGACGCCAGGACCCTCAGGGGTCATCACATTCAATGGGAGTTTTATCAAATCAGACCAGTGTGACCGTGATTTTCACGAAGTTTCTAACACGTTTGGATCTCAGCAACAGCTCGAAGAGATAGCCATGTTGACAGACAAGAGAATTTTTCCACTGGCAAGTAGAAGTGAATCAAAAGAATTCAATCGTGAATTCAGCTTCGACAGCGACACAGTCACCCAGCAAGTTCACCCAACGGACCCGGACAAGACGGTATGAATCTACGCCCACCTCCCAGATGAACAAGCAGCTGCCCTCATGGTCTTCCTCCGCGAAGAGTGGAAATTTTTTGCTTGGTGCCCGGCCGACATGCCCGGAATACCGCGAGAACTTGCAGAACACGCGCTGCATATACATCCAAACACCAAACCAGTAAAGCAGGCGTTGGGTCGATTCTCAGAGCCCAAGCGCAGAGCCATTGGAGAAGAGATCAACCGACTACTCGACGCGCAATTCATCCGGGAGACGAAGAAGGCCACCTGGATCACAAACCCAGTCTTGGTACCTAAAAAGGACACCGATGTACTACGGATGTGTGTTGACTACGGGCCCGTCAACAAACACTGCACGAAGGACCAATTCCCTTTGCCAAGGATAGACCAGATAATCGACTCTACCGCAGGATGCGATCTCCTATCCTTCCTCGATGCCTACTCAGGATACAACCAAATCAGGATGAAGGAAGAAGACGAAGAACACACCTCGTTCATCACCCCCTATGGCGTATTCTGCTACAGAACAATGCCCTTCAGATTGAAAAACGCCGGAGCCATGTACCAACGGATGATGCAAGCATGCTTGAGAGACCAAATCAGCAGAAACGTCCAAGTCCACGTCGACGACATCTTCATCAAAACTTATAGCGCAAGCACAATACTCGAAGAGCTCTGCGAAACCTTCGCAACACTCAACAAATACAGAATCAAGCTCAACCCAAAAAAGTGTGTGTTCGGCGTCCCAGACGGAAAACTACTCGGATACATGGTCTCTGCTCGAGGAGTCGAAGCAAACCCTGAAAAAATTTAAGCAATCGTCAAGATGCAAGAACCAGTAAACATCAAAGGCGTACAGAAACTCACAGGAAGACTCGCAGCACTGAGCCGCTTCATCAGCTGGTTGGGAGAAAGGACCCTACCATTCTACCAGTTGCTCGGAAAAGGAGAAAAATTCGAGTGGACCGAGGAAGCCCGCAACGCATTCGCAGACCTAAAAAAGACCCTCTCGACACCACCAATCCTGGCGGTTCCCAAGGAGCGAGAACACCTTTACCTATATATAGAGGCACGCAACAGCGTAGTCAGCATGGCGCTCGTCGTCGAGCGCACGGAAGAAGGCAAAATCCAGAGCATAAAAAGGCCAATCTACTACCTAATCATGCTCCTCACAAAGTCTCAGCAACGGTACCCGCACTACCTGAAGCTCGTATACGCCATCATCATGACTTCAAGGAAAGTAACACTTCGAAGAGCACCTCATCACGATCGTGAGAAGCGCACCACTCGCGGACATCCTCAACAACCCCGGAGCAACTGGCCGAGTCGCCGAATGGAACATCGAGCTCAATCTCCGTGGCCTGTAGTTCAAACACCCTATGGCAATCAAAGCCCAAGTACTCCAAGATTTCCTGGTCGAGTGGACAGAAGTGCAAATACTTGGCCCTCCAGACCTCTCCAACTCATGGACAATGTTCTTCGACCGGTCAAAAAGACATCAAGGAGCTGGAGCAGGCGTCGTGTTAATCTCGCCCAAAGGAGACAAACTCAGATACGTGCTCTAGATCAACTTCAGCAAGGCGTCAAACAACGAAGCAGAATATGAGGCACTAATCCATGGCATGCGCATGGCAAAAGCTTGCAGCACCACCCGTCTCGTAATCTACGGCGACTCCAACCTCGTCGAACAACAAACGATGAGGGACTGCGAAGCAGTCTCAGAAAACATGTTAGCATACCAGAAACTCTACAACACCCTGTAAGGAGGATTCGACGACTGCGAGCTAAATTACGTCACCAGAGAAAATAACACTGAAGCAGACGAGCTCGCAAACATTGGATCAACCCGAGGACCAATCCCTCCAGGCGTTTTCGTCGAAAGCATCAGGAAGAGGTCAATGAAAACCAAGGCACTCGCGCCGGAGGCAGTCGTAGAGGAAGACGACACAAGCGAACCAGCACAAGTGGAGGATGCGAACCCGACAAATGACACAGGCAACGAAGCAGTCGAAGAAGCAGAACCAGCCGCACTCGAAGGTCCAGCTTGGACAAAACCGTTCCTTCGATTCCTAATTGAAGGTACCTTACC
Source organism: Bromus sterilis (assembly GCA_950022295.1). Lineage (NCBI taxonomy): Eukaryota > Viridiplantae > Streptophyta > Magnoliopsida > Poales > Poaceae > Bromus > Bromus sterilis. The sequence goes on from OX465600.1 coordinate 219,159,290, forward strand.
ACAAGACGTTGCAGAATCCCGACGCATCAGTCGACGATCTAAAGCGTTCACATTAATCAACGGACAGCTCTACAAGCGCAGCATCTCTCAGGTCCTCCAAAAGTGCATCGAGGAAGAAGACGGCAAAGCCCTGTTGCTCAAGATCCACGAAGGCACTTGCAGGAATCACGCGAGCAGTCGCGCACTCGTGGCCAAAGCTTTTCGAGCAGGTTTCTACTGGCCAACTAGAATGAGAAATGCAGAAGACATCGTGCGACGCGGCATCATCTGCCAAAAATTCGCCAGCAGACCCCACGCCCCAGCATCAAAACTCAAGACCATACCGTTATCTTGGTCGTTTGCCACTTGGGGACTCGACATGGTGGGTCCACTCAAGAAATCCTCAAAAGGAGGCCGAACACATCTACTAGTAGCAGTAGACAAGTTCACCAAGTGGATTGAGGCAGTACCAATCACGAGCTCAACATCCCTCACGGCAGTTAACTTCATCAAGTCCATCATCTTCAGATTCGGCGTACCAGATAACATCATCACATACAATGGTATAAACTTAACAGCAGCAGAATTCCAGAACTTCTGCCAAGATTTGGGCATCAAAATCAACTACGCGTCAGTCACCCACCCACAATCTAACGGCCAGGTGGAGAAGGCAAACGGCTTAGTGTGCGGAGGAATAAAAAAGCGACTCCTCGCACCACTCGAACAAGCTGCAGGCAACTGAGTAGAAGAACTCCCGCAGTCCTGTGGAGCTTGCGCACCATCCCCAACACCTCAACCCAGTACACACCTTTTTTCATGGTATATGGGGCAGAAGCGGTGCTGCCGCACGACCTAAAGTTTGGAGCGCCCCGAATCTCGGGATACGAATAAGAAGAGGCAGAAGAAGAACTACAGGATGATAAAGATACCGCAGACGATGCAAGGGACACAGCCATAGCAAGGTCCGAAGGATACCAGGACAAGCTACGCACGTACCAAAGCAGTCGCCTGCGGACCAGAACTTTCCGCAAAGGAGATCTCGTCCTGCGACTAATACAAGAAAAATTGCACAAACTTGCCCCACATTGGGATGGACCCTTCATAATCTCGTAGGTCATAGGAGGAGGTGCATACAGGCTCAAGAACCCGAAGACCGACGAAGACGTGGGAAATCCATGGAACGTGGCAAACTTGCGCATGTTCTACCCATAGTCTACCCTTAGGCACTATCCGCACTATCGGTAGCAGCACCGATCGACAACTCATGTAAAACTCGAAGCAATAAAAGAAGGTGTTGCCCAAATAATACCACTAGAAGCACTCGGGGACTCGAGCACAAACTCCCCCCGAGAGACGCTATCTTCGCTCAAGCGACGCTACTTAAAGCACTCGGGGGCTCGAGCACAAACTCCCCACGAGATACGCTATTTCTTTTTACATGACGCCACTTAAAAGAACTCGGGGGCTCGAACGCAGTCTCCCCCCAAGGATAATGACAAAAGGCACAAGACAAAGAAAATTATTTAGTCTTCACCTGATCACATGTGATCACCTAAAGACTTGGGGGATACTCCCATCGGGAGCGCTGCCGCGCACCCGATAAAAATCTGGAGCAATCAAGGAGCTCCAAGAGAAGACATCATGGTCGAATAAAGCTCACAGTCTACGTCCGACCTTTCAAATCGAACGCAGCCTCGGGGGCTACTCCCATCGGAAGCGTTGCCGCGCACCCGATAGCTCTCATTACAAAGGACTCGAAGACAATTCTCATTACAAAGGACTCGAGGACAGTTCCGATTACAAAAGACTAGAAGACCTCAAAGTTACATATATAAGCACAAAGGCTTCCACTACACACCAAAGTTTACAAAGGGACTCGAGCGGTCGCCAGAAGGATTAGAGTTCCAATCTTCCCAAGGAACTATGACTTCTACATGTGTGCTCATGCTGAGATAATTGGCACTTTCGGCCCACAACTTGACGAGCATCATCACAGACAAAGTAAAAAACTAAGCATGCGAAGAAGCAAGTAGCTGCCCTCCAGTTCTACAAGGTTCCTTGCCTACCGATGTGCCCGTTTGACGAATAGCTTGACGTTGAGCTCATCCTTAGAACTAGAAGAGAAAGCACCACCGGCCGAGGAGTCAGCCGAAGATGAAGCCATTGGAGAAGCAGACAAAGGATTCCTCGACCCACCAGAGCTGTCGCTGCTCGTTTCCTCCCTGTACGGATCCAGACGATTGCCACCAGCATCAAAAGCACGGACAGTGAGAGTACCTTCCCCATCAAACCGACAACAAAGGCTATCCCCGTCACGCAGGTTCAGCCGACGTGAAACGCCCTCCAGCCAGATCCAAGAAAAATCAGGAATGAATTATCAACTTACAGCTCCACCCAAGAAGAAGATCGAGCACACCCTTGAAGATGGAGCCAGAAACCCCTCAAATTGAGCTCAAAAACAATGGAGGCAAACGAAAACGGAAGAGGGACCCGGGTAGTGGTCCGGCTAAGAACACGCAAAAGGAAATCATAGCGCCAAACACCATCCTCCACGGAGGAAGTGGAAGGCGCCGCCGTAGCCCCACGACGTCCACCATGCGAAGAACGAGGTGTGCGGCCACCACGGCCGTGACGACCACGACCTCGGCTAGCCACACCACCACCACGCTTGGGCGCCATATGAAGAAGAAGCAGAAGAGAAAGGTGAGAGAAGAATGGATGCCAAGGTTAGGAAAACAACAGGAGGTATTTATAGCGCAACCCAGGGGCAAACCAGGAAAACACGCAGAAGCCCAGGCTGCGCCATCATTAATTCAAAGACCAACACGCTGGACGTTACGAATTCCAAGACAAGATGCCTTCACACGGTTAGCACTATTTAAAAGACACGTCAAATCTCGTGTGTTTCCCATACACGCCTTGGAAATCCAACGGGCAGCCGCAGCACAGTATCCAAACTGGCCAGGAGATGCGATGAATCGAATACCAAGCGTCATCATCGGTCACCAAAGAGCATTATTATGATGCTTATCACCGCAACATCCCAAGAAGGAAGGATCAAGATAAAAGCAATGGGAAAAAACAATAGACCGGCAAAGTCCCTTGGTGCCAAAATATTTTGATTTCCGATCCGAAATTTTTACTCCCATCGGAAGCGCCTTTCCCTCGTTAAAAACAGAGCAAGGCCGAAAATCTCGAGAGTTCGGGTGCTCCCTCACCCAGAAGGCAATTATGTACTCGAGTGACCACTCGCACTAGCAGAAACGATGCATCTATAGAGTTCGGGTGCTCCCTCACCTTGGAGACGATGAAGCACTCAAGGAACCACTCGCGTTGGCAAGACGGTGCACTTCCAGAGCTCGGGTGCTCCCTCACCTTGAAGACAGTAAAGCATTCGAGTGACTACTCACAAGACTCAACTAATATTCGACAATACAATCTACTCGCGCACTCGACGATTTTTCCGAGTGGGTGCTTTCTTATTTGATTCCTCGTCCAAGCTCGCAAAATCTCCGCGAGTGACCACTAAAAGGTCACTTGATTTTTCATTCCAAGTGGGTGCATCTCTAACTAGGGTCCGTGCCTCTATAAAAAATGATGCCTGGGCTGCGACTCGCTGTACCCAGATGCCACGCAAGCTTAGCGTGTAGGTAGGACCCCACTGCGCAGTCGGCCGGGCTAGGACTTTCCACAGCGCGACTTCACTCGTGACGTTTTCCATGCGCTCGCATGATAGAAAGATGAGCCGATAACGGACGCGTTAAGGCTATTTGCTGGGGCCGGCGGCATCGATCCTATAAGACCTGCAGCGGCATGTACTTTGCTAGACACCAGTCGTTTCCAAGTTTGTGTCGAGGGACACGGGCTTGATTGGGCTACTGAGGTATTTGCCACTAGCGCAATTCGCCAAGGCTCGACCAGTCGACTACTGACGAGGGGGTGACCCCACGACTCCTACGGATGAGCCTACCTGGTGTCCTTGAAGGCAGAAGGCCCATGAAGATACGGCCCCGGCCCACTGGATGGCACCGACTTAGAAGTCCTTGACTCACAACGAAGGTGCGAAGATGTGCCGTAAGGAGCAAGCTAGGGTTAGGAAAGTTTACTTGTACACGTAGATGAATTCCCCGAGACCTAGCCCGGTATATAAGGGCTAGGAGGGGCGACGCCAAAGCCATCCAATCTCACCTGAAACCCTAGCCTTGAGCGCTCCAGCCTTGGCTTCCTTTGTAATCACATCTCCCTAATCAATAATATCGAGCTGGAGCGAGCCTTCCTGTTTGCCGACGAGCTATCGTCCAACCCGCGCCTCTCATGACTAACCCAGGGTCCCTGACCATGGGATTTGCCGGGGTTGATCCCCGTCAACTACCTTGAGCCCTTTAAGCTTATCATCCCTCGGATAATCTTTGTCATGGCTAAAGCTGCCAACGACTCGCAGCCGCGTTGCGCATATGAAAGCAAACGATGATGAACTCGAGTCCCTGCGCGACTCTTCGAGTCCCCCAGGCACTCGGGGGCTACTGATGAGGGGGTGACCCCACGACTCCTGCGTGTGAGGATACCAGGTGCATATGAAGACAAAAGGCCCGCTGGAAGCTTCGACTGGCCCACGACTGGCCCACTCTAGGAACCGACGTAGGAGTCCGCGACCAATATGGAAGTCAAGACTTGGCGTTCAAAGCAAGGCTAGAATTAGGCAATCGTCCATGTAACCTGAGACGGACTCCACGAGACCCAGCCTAGTATATAAAGGCTGGGAGGGGGGACGCCTCAGGGACATCCAATCTACAATCAACACCTCTGGTCTTGTGCGAATTCTCCTAGACTTCCACTGTAATCGCCCCCTCTCATAATACAATCGAGCAGGAAGTGCTTCTCCTGTTAGCCGACGAGTATCGCCAACCTGTTCCTTCTCTACGATCTAACCCAGGGTCCCTGGCCATTGGATTTGCCGAGGCTGATCCTCGTCATCCGGTCCTTTTGTTGCATACTTATGTATTGCTTATATATTATCTGTGAATTGCTACTAACATTTTGTTTGTCTAGTACATAGAGCGGATGTTGTCGTATGTCATGTACAAGGGTGAGGTTCCTGGAGTCTACGACAACTGGGAGGAGTGTCGGAGACAGGTTCACCAATTCAGTGGTAACAGTTACAAAGGGTACACCACTAGAGCGGAGGCGGAATCTAGATACATGCGCTATCTAGCGGGAGAGAGGAGGGAGCGGAGGAGGAGCCGGATGAAGACCAGTTTCACCGTGATTATGCTCATCATGACCGCAGATCTCTTCTATGTGATGGTATTTTAGATGGTCGATATCGACTTTGTAATGTGACGACAAACTCGCTAATCGGTCTCGAGACCTAAACGTACTTTTTAAATGTGATGAATATTATTCTGTGATGCTTATACTTGACTAATTATTGTTGTGTTGTATTGTACTGTATTGGTCATATTATTCGGTGGTGTATATTGTATTTTTTAACCTGTGCAAATAACAGAAAAGCAAAAAAAATTGACTCAATTAATAGTAGTGCCGCACCCTGCTAAATAGCAATGGCGCACCTCTATGGATACCAGTGGCGCACCACCAGGGTTACCAAGGGAAACCCAGCTGCATTACTAGTGGCGCACTAGGACGACTTACTTATGGCGCACTATGAGGTGTTCCACCGTTATATGGATTACTAATGGCGCACCAGAGATGCACCATTAGTATTTGTTACTAGTGGCTCGTTAATAGTGGCACCCTTATAGTGCGCCATTAATGGCATAAATAGGTGTGCCAATAACAGGCCTTTTTCTAGTAGTGGCAATACCAAAAGAAACAACCACCCTATCCTCTCCACCTTGTCAAGAGCAGGTAGCTTTAGTCATGATAAGGAACAAGTTTGTCCCCACAATGATGGCTCATGTGTCATCCCTTCCCTTCGAGATGTAGAGGAAGAGGACAAAGGTCGGGGTAGTTAAGTGCTAGCCAAGGCACCATAGAGGGGGTCGACCATTCTGAACCCCGAAATCTTGTAAGCTCACTGTGATCATATCCACCGGAGCAATCCCATACATGCAGGAGTAGGGTTTTACACCACAACTGTGACCCAAACCTGGGTAGATCCTTGTGTCCCTTGTGTGAATGCTTGTTTGATTTGGTTGCAGATCTGATAATCCTCGCCATCGCCGTCGAACTCGTGAAGCTAAGCCCCCCCGTGTTCGAATAAGGTTTTGGAGGATTTCCTTCCAAACAAATATCTCCGACAATATGATTCCAAATCATCTTGTACCTTGTTCTTCTCTCTTTTTTTCTTGAGGTCTTGTGGAGGAATATCATCTTTAGCTTGTGTTCCCTTTGAGGATGAAGGATCATCACATGTTCTTGTGGAACAAACTTTTTCTTGGGGTAATGATCTTCATCCCATTCTACATCATTGACATTGAACTTACATTCAAAACTAACACCATTCCTTCAGTGTCCTCCCTTCTTGCATAAAATTTCCTTAATTTTCTTACTCTCGGCAAGACTTTTGTAGACACCCTTTTCTATAGTTATAAAGCATTTTCTTACGCAAGTGTAACTTGGATAAGAGTCATTTGTGGAATAAATAGAATCACTAGAAGTAATAATCTTGGATTTAGTATTTTTATTGACACTAGTAGAATTTGAACCTTTCTTACTCTTGTGATGTGATTGCTTAGATTTAGTTTGTGGAATGAAAGTAGACATGAGTAGTTGTTTCGCAAGATAAGAGGAAGTTTTCTTTCAAAGGTCGTCATTAATAGCTTTCAAGAACTCTTCTTCCAAAGATCATCATTAGTAGCTTTCAAGAAACCATGTTCTTGCTCAAGATTGATCTTCTCGAAGCGTAGCTTTTCATGAGACTTCAAAATCTCTCTATGGCCTTCTTGTTGCGTTTCATGAGCTAACTTAGATTTTTTTTTAATTCTTCAGTTAAGCACTCATTTCCCCTCATTATAGTGGAAAGATAATCATATTGTTTTCCATGATTACTAGAAAATTCATTATAGCAACATCACTATCATTTTCAATGTTGAGCAAATCATCATCACCTAACAAGTCATTATCATCACTATTTAAGTCAATATATTCGGGGTGTGATACCTTGGGGCCATTAGCCATGAAACATGTCGATGATCTTATAATTCCTTCAATTGGTGAGTCAAATAGATCACGGGACTTGGATGATACAAGATCACTTCCAGCGACACCTTCATCTTGACTATAGTCAGAATTGGAGTGATAACTTCTCTCAGAGTTATTGTCGGAGTCGAAGTCGAATACCCATTAACCAACATGCGCTTGTGGTATTATTCTTGATTATATCTTAGGATGCTTATCCCTTCTCTCGGTTTCCATGCTTCTCCAGTATGGTCTTATTTAATATCTTTCATCTCTAATCCTTCTCTCTCTTCGAGGTGACTCGTCTTTATTTTTTGGAGGAGTCGTGCATTCACTAGCATAGTGTCTAGGCTTCCAACAACTATAGCAATTGCGATGACAACTTGAAGCTCTTTTCTCATACCTTCAAGATCTAGGATCATCATATCTTGAGGATCTTGTTTCATCATATATTGGCCTTGAGTAGCTTTCTCCTTTGTTCTTTTAGAACTTTCTAACCATAAGGCACATCTCTTCACTAGTCAGTTCCTTTGCCTTATCACTTGAAAGTTTGAGAGTGTAACTTGAGGATTTGTAAGAATCACTAACACCACCATGACAATGAAGCTCTTCTTTATTTTCGAGTGGTATTTCATGAGCAACAATCCTTCCAATGACCTTCATTGTCTTAACATCATTGAAGTTCGACATCATATGGATCAATGTACATATTGTGTCATATATTTTGTAACAGCCCAGATTTCATAAAAATTAAAAAAATTGTTTTCGGTGTGAATTGTTTGATTGTCTGATTTGTTTGCGGTGTTTGCATCCCCGATTTATCGATCGGCGATTGTTTTTCCCCCTCTAATCTCGTACCGGACGGAGACCGACCCTTGCCACCCTGACATTCGACCTTTGCGACACCGGGTTTCACCCGATCACCGTCGCGAAAACCGCACGAGACCAGCCGCAGCCAACGGAACGAAAAAACCCCGTTTAATAAGTAAATGGGATATTTTTATAGCGCGCCGGAAAGTGTTCTCGGAACGGTTCCACTGCTAGGTGAACGCCGACGGCTCGACGCGCTGATCGCGCAGTTCGAAGTTTTACCCGAATCGGAGGTCCTGCGGACCCCCGGCGGTCAGAAACGTCAACACCGCGCGCGCGAGAGAAAACCAGGGATGTTTTTGCAAACTGCCAGCCACCTGGGCTATATAAATACCACCACACTCCCACCTCCTTCTAGGATTTACCTAGCCACAAAATTGCAGCCACCCTCTCAGATCTACCTCCAAATTTGCCCAATAGCCCCATTTTCGTCCAAACCCTAGCCCCCTCTGATCTGGACCGTCAGATCCGGAGATCCAACGGCCCAGATGCACCCCTAGCCTCTCTAGCTTTCTCTCTCCTCCTCTATCCTCCATGCCGCCGCCCGAGCCGCCTCGTCCGCGCCGCCGCATTCGCCGGCGACCTCCGCCTCGCCGTGCGCCCTCATGGTGAGGAGCTCCACCACCGCGGCCCCTTCTCTCGCCTCCCTGACCTCCTTCCGCGCTTCCTCCCTGCAGATTCTCGCCGGCACGAGCTCGCCGACCGCCGCGCGATGGAAGCCCGAGAAGATCTCCTCGCACCGCCACCTTCAGCGCCCATGCCGCCCTCGCCGCGGACCGGGTTCGGTGGCCGGCGCCGCCACCGCGTCTCGCCCTGGCACGTCCTCGCGCCACCCGGAACCCCCGCGCTGCCTCCCGCCGGAGCCATGGCGCCGCTCGCCGGCGACGTCGCGCCAGCCGCCGCTGCGCTCGATCCCGATCGGGACAAGGCAAGCGAGCCAGCTGGGCCGCCAACATGCCTCCCTGGGCCCAGCCGTCCCGTCCAAACCAGCCCAGCCCATGCCCCTGCTGCTACTATCACTACTAGGGAATACCCTTAGGGTGGCGCACTGCTTTTGAGTTTAGTGGCGCATTCACAGTGCGCCACTAACTACAAGCCACTAATAAGGGCTTAGAGGTGGCGCATTCTGGATGCGCCACCCCTAAGGCCCTTAGGTGTGGCGCATCTCAGAATGCGCCACCTCTAAGCTCTTAGGGGTGGCGCATTCTGGTATGCGCCACGCCTAAGGGCCTTAGGGGTGGCGCATTCACAGTGCGCCACTAAATCCTAACAAGATGCGCCACTAAATAATTACAGAAAACAAAAAAAAAGAATTACATAAAAGAATAAAAGCATTACAGATATTTTTATTATATTACAGAAATTCAAAATACAATATAACAATGAGGCCAACAATTATTGATACAAAAGAATTGCAATATAATTTTTATTACAAAGGTTTAGAGGCCAACAAGATTCACAAGATTACATTCCATCACAAAATTACAATGAGTCCAACAATTATTGAAAACCGAAAGCTACTTTCGCCATCACTACTTGTTTGCTCTTCAACCTGCACAAAACAAAGCTTTAGAGGTCACATCCATCATACCATCTAGGACACAAAGAGTACATCCAAATTACACAAAGAGTACATTCAATTAATTGTTTTGACTCGGCTCGGGGAATGGGCGGCATCCTTCTTTCGTCATGAAAGGCCTTGTGTCACGCAGGGCCTTTAGGCGGACTTCTATCTCCCCATTGGATGGTGCAATGTTGGAGTGGAAGATCGACCCCCTCATTTGTACTTCATGACGGATGATAGTCGCCATCTGCGCTTGGATGTGAAAGAACTCCTCCTTCAGATTTGCATCGGCGATTTCCGCCTTCCTTTCAGCCCACGCTCTGAGATGACTTGGCAGCGTAAGGTTGCGTTGTTCCTGTACAATCGCCCTCATGTGATGAAGGGCGTAGTACGCATCCCTCACACTGCCAGCCGGCTGCTTGACGCAAGGGAACTGCATTACGTGGTTGAACACGTTCACGCCAGGCTGATTTTTCCTGAACTTGTGCTTCATGATCTTGCCTCCGGATTTTATGTAGCCGACGAGAGCATCATCCAAAACTCTCATGATATACTTGTAATCTTTTTTGTTCACACTCCCCGAGTCTAAATACACGGCATGCGAGTGTTGCGGTGAAAAGCAGATGAGCACGCAGTCTTGATCCTCACTGCATAATTAAAACAATCCAAAAGGAATGTTGGAAGAGGACAATGGAAAGCTAAGAAAGCATATATGCTACGGAGGCGAGCGAATGACTTACTTGGGAGAGTAGGTCATAAGAAATGAATCTTTGTCGGCGTTCCGTAGCATGAAGTCTGTGATGTACCCCGCCGCGAGAGCCGCGTCCCCGTCGTCCATCAAGATGCTTTCACGCATGTAGAAGAGGTCCAATATCGCGACGCTCGGGGTCTTATCTCTCCTGATACTCATAGAAAGGCTGAGCGAGAACAGACGGATAAGGCTATGGTCCAGCCGCTTGAGATGGTACAAATTGAAGATCTCCGAAAACCGTAGGATTATCATATCCGCGGGGATAGTGTTGATGAAGCCCATGTTGAGTGGCACCTTGGCCATGAAAACCGGGTACGAGGGATTCTCTTCTCGAAGAAGAATCTTCTCTAATGCCATAATACTATGATGCACACTCTGCATATCCGAAGTTGCAAGGTCCAGCATGTCCTTAGGTAGCATCGCCCTACCAGCCACATGGATTTCAAACGAGAGATCCTTGGGTCTTGGTGGCCCGTCCTGAACCCGGATCGGCATCTAAGGTTGGCTACTAGAAGTGATGCTCTTCTTTCTTTTCCGTCCCTTCTTCTTTTCTGATTTTGAGCAGTCACCGGACTTTATCTGCTCAGTGGCCGCCTTATGGAGTGTGGACGGGCTGAGAATAGATCTTGTGGCATCTTCTTGAGGCTCGGTGAAGGCGCAAGCTGCTGGAGACATGTCCTGAGAAGCAGCGAAGAGACGCGTGGAGCAAGCAGGCTTCGCCGCAGGATCAGCTGGACCGCGAGCTTCCTCGTCATGCTGACAGGCTCCTTCAGCAGGAGGCATGAATAAGTCATCAGCATGATACAAAGTATTGATGAACTGGTCGGCGCTGATATCATCATCAAGATCATCGTCTTCTTGTTGTGCTCCGATGGGATCATGTGGCGCCGACACGATGACTAGCGGTGTTGTCCTAGGTGTGGTGCCCCTTTCCCCCGTCATTAAACGCATTTGGCTCTTCGGCCATAGGCATATTTGGTTGAAACATTCACTGAGGACTGCCGGCTCATCCTCATCGTATCCGGGGGGTTGAATGGGAGGTTCAACTCTCTCGTAGCCCGAAATCACGAGAGAGATTTGAACCCTATGCATCTCCGGTGCCATCGGCATATTGTGCATGATTCGATTTTGTGGTTGAATGATTTTACCTTTGGCAACATCCTTCAACTCGCCGTCCACGACTTGTAATAGAATGCATGGAGTGTCCTCCTGCGAAAGATATATATATATATATATATATATATATATATATATGCATCAGAGAGATTCCACTAAAAAAGGGCGTCGAGGTGAAGTCCTCGTTTGAGTTGCAAGGAGATGAAGTCCTCGTTTGAGTTGCAGACGCTTATAGTTACCTTGAGGGCGTCGAGGTCGGCTAGTGAAGAGACCCCGCCGATGACGGCGGGCATTCAAGAGACGGAGGGCGCGCTGCCTCCCGTGGCGTCGGTCGCCCTATTTGTGCTGCCGCCGGGTGCATTATTGTTATGCCCCGGTTGCTCGATCGTGGCCGGAGGAGTTACCATCACGTCCGGCGTCGCCGCCGCGGTGTTGGCGGCCGGAGTCACCAATACGCCGGGAGTCGGTGCGGGAGCCACCACTATGGCCGGAGTCGGGACTGCAGGCACCGCGGGGCCCGAGTTGCTGCCGACCATGCTGGGGACTGGTATGGGCCCTTGTCCACCACGCGCTTGCCAATTCGCGAGCGACTGCATCATATCTGGAAGGAGAGCGTTCATCATCTTCGCCACTTCGTCCTGGACAAGCTGCGGAAGCATGTTCACCTTCTCCTCCAGTCCACGAACATAAGCGGCATCTTCTTCGGTCCTTCTCGCCTTGCGCCCCCTCGAACCGGACTGCTCCGCCGATTTTCCATAATATTCGGACCAATTTAGGTCTGCACCAAAGCCGACCACACGGCCGGCTGACGATGGCTTCGCCGTCACGTCGTCAACCTTCTTGACCTTGTTCAACGCCCTGTTGAAGGCGTTGTCCCACGGGCCGGTTGCCCTAACCGACGACTCCTGCGATGAGGCGATTTTCATTTACGCTTGCTGCAAAAAGAATGTGAAACGTTAAGAAGTTGTGAACTTCACTCGAGAATTCAATCGACAAGGTCGCGTGGTAAACTACTTACCACGGCAGTCGTAAACTCCTGAATCTTAGGATCGATAATTATTTTCGAGGTTGCTTTGTCCTTATAGCTCCGGGCCCTCACAAAGAATTCGGTCTGCGAATCATCTTTGTATTGCTGGAAGGGGTTAGGTATGCCCGCAGCGGCGTACTCGGCATCCTCCTTGTCCCATTTATGCTTGGAACTTTTGTACCCACCGGCTCCGAGACGATGGTTACCTATGACCTGCGACCGCATGGCCTTGCCCTTTGCACTCGCGGCCTTGGCTTGCTCGGACTCACACCTAGCCTTGAAAAGGTTGTAGGTAGCTTCGTCGATCAACGGCTCTTTCTCCTTGAGCTCCTCCCAGGTTTTGTTCTTTTCAAAAATTGCCCTCTTCACCCGGGTTTTCCAACTGGACAAGGCCTTGCTCATCTTCCTGAGGGCCCATGTGTTTACTTTGTTCCCTCTGAGTTTGGTGTTATCGTACGGCTCCGGAAACTTGTATCGTCCGTGCAGCTTGTTGATAAGAAGCTGACAATAATGAATATTCTCACGACTCCTGAGGTTAATCGTGGTGATCGGCACGGTGTTGCGGAGGATCGCCGCGACTTGACGGCCGTACCCTTCCGAAAAACGTTCGGGCTCTTTAGGAATCCCGACGGCGGTCACACCAGTAAACTCTTGCCTGATGACGCCGACCTTGGTCGGTTTCCGATTCCTCTTCTTCGACTGGGTACCATCTGTGTTGGAGCCACCGGTCCCATCATCCTCGCCGATGTTCCTCTCGCCGTCTGTCGTACCGGCCTCCTCCTCCAAGTCATCATCCGATGAGTCGGACTCCGACTCTATCTCCTCCTCATACTCCTCCTCGCCCGGAGGTACTTCCTCTTCTCTCTGCTCCTCGACCTCCTCTTGGGAGTATTCCCAAAATTGCTTCCTTTTTGTACCCGGCTGAGAAGAAGGACCGGCGTCGGCTCCGGTCGACATGTTTGCACTAGTACAATATTAAAAAATGCAACTACTTAATTAATTAGCACAATAAATAAATGCAAATACTCTCATGTTAAGAAAAATAGCAAAGGTCATGCACGAATTCACGGAAAAATTCGCCATGACCTTTTCTCTTTTTCTTAACATGAGAGTGCCCCATTCTCAACCGAAACGGAAGTTAATCAACATTTCGGGAGAAAGGGGATAATGAGAGTCCCTGCACATAAAAAATGCCTACATGTAGGCACAACCATCACATATATAGTGTAGAACAATGCACTAAAATAGATATTCAAACATCATATATATAGGTAAATTTCATATGATAAACAATGCATTGCAAATTGGCACTTGCTTGGGTTTTTTCATATTCAGTTGAAATATCTTATAACTAAGTCATTCAGTTCCAGCATGATGGATGGATGGATGGATGGTAAATCACCCTACTCATGTTGCCAAGATATAAATACATACTCATACCCTGGCACTACAGAAAACCACATGGCTTATTCTCATCATGAGTCAAAACAAAAATAATCCCAAATGAACCACAAACACCAACGATGACACAATAATAACAGTAGTATGAAATGATGCAACGCGCAACGAATATCATGTGTGCATCTTATTGAGCACATGGAAAACAAGATCTTTGCCGAGTGCATAGAGAAAATTGCTCGGCAAAACTATTACACTCGGTGAAGCATCACCTTTATCAAGCACCACGTGGGCGGGACTCGGGCACTAACTTGAAGCTTAGTGGTTATTCAATTCTAATTTTTTTTAAATAAGCCAGAGAAGCACAAAACCTGACAAGGTGGCATGATATGACATCTAGAGGTGTGATTAATTTCGAGAGTGTTTTTCAAAAGTTTTCACATAGTTTTCTTACAAACTAGGCCATCATTCAGCAACAAACTAGGTTTCGAGAAGGAATGAATCAGGTTTGCATTTGAAGTGACCGATGATTCATTCGTTGACTTTAAAACTTTATCAACATTAAACGCACACCATTACATGTTTCATGTTCAAAAAAAAATTCAGTTCTCTTTTCCTATATTTAGGCCATGCATTTCTTGTGATTTATGAATTTCCAAATTTCCATTCACAAAATTCTCCTCTCTCTTTTAATTCTGTTAACAACAAATTCAACACTTGCTTGGCTTTTTTCATATGGTAAAAAAGTTCAGTAGATCTTTCCAAAATTTCCAAAGTTCAGTGGACAAACATCATGGCAGCTTGTGCTGTTATGGGTGTTCATTATGCATCAGGAGTGACCCTATATATGCCTCTGCGGGATATGAACACCTCAAATCACTTGCCCTGTTTTCGCTTGCCCTGTTTTCGCTGTTGAAAATACTAGTACTGCTGGATATGAACACCTCAAATCACCAGGAACTAGGAAATATGAAATTTGCTTATTTCCAAATTTCCATTCACAAAATGATATATTGCAGGACGTGATCATGAATTTCCATTCACAAAATTTCCAAATTTCCAAATTTCCATTCACAAAATTTCCATTCACAAACAAAATTTCCTTGTTTGCCATGCTAGCCGTGCAGTTGCAGGAGCAGGGGAGAGGGAGGGGGAGCAGGGGAGAGGGAGGGGGAGCAGGGGAGAGGGAGGGGGAGTACCTGGCCGTGCAGTTGCAGGACGGAGGGGAGGGAAGGAGGTGGCGGCCGGAGGCGAGGCAGAGGCACGACGGCGACTGCGGGCTCGGGCTGTGGGCGCGGGCGGCGACGAGGACGGTGGCGGCTCCGGCGTAGGCGGCGAGGACGGTGGCGGCTCCAGCGTCGGCGGCGAGGATGGTGGCGGCTCCGGCGTCGGCGGCGAGGACGGTGGCGGCTCCGGCGTCGGCGGCGAGGACGGTGGCGGCTAGGGCTCGGCGTCGGCGGCGAGGACGAATGGGTACTGTGACCAGCAAGGGGGAGGGGGCCGTGGAGGTTAAGGTTTAGGGGTGGCGCATTTAGCCAGAATGCGCCACCAAGAGGTTCCTTATGCGTGGCGCATTCCGCCGAAATGCGCCACGCATAAGGAACCTCTTGGTGGCGCATTCTGGCTAAATGCGCCACCCCTAAGCACATTTAGTGGCGCATTTATGAAAGATGCGCCACCCATAAGAGTTTTTTAATTTTTTTTATTAATTGGACTAGCTATCTATCTGGTTTTTTATCGCTGCTAGTTTTTTTATCGCTACTAAATATTTTTAAGGAGTTAGGCATGATGCTTCAATTGTGTATAAAAGTGGTCAAACTTTATTAAGATTGACTTTGACCAAATCTTATATGCGGAGTAAAAAGAAACGGAGGGAGTACTTCGATTGTGATCATATCGATCCACGTACCATGCCTTAACCGTGTCGTCGCCGAACCAATTCCACAAACACAAGGTGTAGCGGCATTTGGAAACATAAGATTGTGATCATCAATTACAAAATGCATATTAAATCCATGCATACACAAAGTGATCATGAATTACAAAATATATTTCTTAAATTTGGAGCTAGCTATCTAGCTATCGTTTCCTCACGATCTTCTTCTTGCCCTTCTTTGTCGTGGTTGAATAATTTAGGCCCGGGACGCCTTCACTTTTCCTCTTGAACGGGAGGAGACCTTTCTTCGGTAGGGTTGTGGTGTATGTATCCTGAGCGGCGTAGTCATCCTCCATCTTTGGGTCGCCGTACTTGTCAAAGTCTTGCTCGTTGGCGACTCCATCCATTCCGATGATGTTTCTTTTGCCTCTCCTCACTACAACGCGGCTCGGCTTTGATGGGTCGGTAATGAAGAAGCATTGGTCCACTTGGCTAGCCAGTACCCATGGCTCATTTTTCGCGGTGACGTTTGCGCCCGTAGACTTGGATTTGGCTTCGGGTATAACCATGGTGGTGAAGTACCGGTCTTCTTTTACGACGCTCTTGGCCCATCTCACACGGAACATCGACACTTTCTCTCCACAGTAGTCGAGCTCCCATATGTCCTCGATCCTTCCATAGAATCTTTCCTTGACGTCATCGGTGTAGAATATCCCCGTTACCCCTGAGTTCTGGTAATCGCAGTTATTGTCCTTTTCCTCCGTGTAAAATGTGTAGCCGTTGATATCATACGCTTGATAGGTCATCAGGTTGCGTGCGGCACCCTATGACAAGGTGAATATCATCTTTTCGTCCTCGGAAGCGTTCCTTCGCGGGGGATTAGCACGAAGCTCGTCCCTGAACCAAGTCATGAAACCGGAGTTGTGCTCTTTGATTAGCCGTGGATCTCGGTCCGTTATCTGCAGGCGCTGGTCACTGTACTTCTTCCTGATTAAATCCTTGTGCTTTACTATCCAAGGATCGACCAGCTGGATGTGTTGTAGCGCGACTAGGCTTGCTCTTTCAAAGTCGATGTCTCGACCGTCAAAGTTGACATGCATTGCGCGGCTTCCCTCGTGGTGACCACACCCATCGGTCCTGCCAAAGTGCTTGTTCACGGCCAGACCAACAGGGTTCTCGGTGTTGAGATAATTCGTGAAAAAAGAGATGCACTCTTCGGTTAGAAAGCCCTTCGCTATGCTTGCATCTGGACGGGACTTGTTACGAACGTATTTTTTGATGTGCCCATTCATCCTTTCGAACGGCATCATGCTGCGCAGAAACGCAGGCCCGAGTTGGACGATATCCTCCACGACGTGGATCAGCAGATGCACCATAATGTCGAAGAACGCGGGCGGGAAATAGATCTCAAGCTCGCATAGTATGAGAACGATCTCCTCCTGTAGCCTTTTGAGTTGCGTAGCGCAAATCGACTTCCGGGAGATGACGTCAAAAAAGTTGCAAAGGCCAAACAACGTTTTACGGACGTGCTCGTCCATTATCCCTCGCATCGCAACCGGGAGAATCTGCGTCATCAGCACGAAACAGTCGTGAGATTTCATCCCGCTGAAACGCTGCTTCGCCTCGTCTAGGTATCTGCTTATCTTCCCCGCGTAGCCGTTCGGAAATTTTACTCCTATGAGGCAGTGGATAAACCGCTTGATCTCCTCCTCCCACAAAGTGAAGCATGCCGGGGGGTAGTGATCAATACCGGTCTTCTTCTTGGTCGTCCTTTTTCGTTTGCGAGAGTTTTGCGTTTCCGTATCCTCTTCCTCCTCCGGCTCATCATCGTCGTCACTAGGGGGTGAAGTTCCCTCCTGATGCCCATAAATTTCAAGTCATTCCTTGCTTTTGGCCCGTCCTTGGTCTTCTCCGGCATGTTGAGCAGCGTGCCAAACAAGCTCTCGCACACGTTCTTTGTGATATGCATTAGATCAAGGCTATGAGGACTGCGGAGTAGACTCCAGTATTGCAAATCCCAGAAAATAGACCTCGCTTTCCATACCCTCATCAACGGCTGAATCTTCTTTTTTTTCTTTCCCGGCGCGGGGCACTCTTTCCAAGTTTTCAGCAAGTTGTCGATTTCTTTGCCGCTCCTTCAAGCTGGGGGTGCTCGGAGCTCCTCGCTTCCATCGAACAGATGTCCCTGTTTTCTCCACGCGTGTTTCTTGGGAAGCCACCTCCGAGACCCCTGGAACACGGTTTTTGAAGATCCAGGATCTTTTGGTAGCTGGCGGTACGTTGTATTATCCATGCACCTAACGCATGCACAGAATCCTTGGACCACCTGCCCTGAGAAATATCCGTATCCGAGATAGTCGTGAACCGTCGTGATCACCGTGGCTTTCATTGGGAAATATTCTTTTGCCGCGGCGTCCCACGTATTGACTCCGTCTTTCCATAACGTTTCTAGCTCCTCTTTCAACAGCTGCAGATATAGATTGAGGTCCGTACCTGGTTGTTTCGGCCCTTGAACTAGCATACACATTGTTATGTACTTTTTCTTCATGCACTTCCAGGGGGGAAGGTTGTATATGCATACAAACACGGGCCAGGTACTGTGTGTGCTGCTCTGGCCGCCAAACGGATTGACTCCATCGGCGCTCACACCAATCCTGAGGCTCCTTGGTTCTTTCCCAAAATCTGGGTATTCGAGGTCCAACGCAGTCCATTGGCTACCATCTGAAGGGTGCCTCAGCATGTCCTCCTTTTCCGGATCCGGGTTCGGGTCATCCTCTTTTAGCTTCTTTCTATCCGCGTGCCAGGTCATGAGCTTTGCTTCCTCGGGATCTACGAAATACCTCTGCAGACGAGGAGTGATTGGAAAGTACCATACCACTTTTCTAGGAACTTTCTTCCCTCTCTTGTATCGACTAGCACCGCACACCGAACATGTGGTTTTATCTTCGTCCTCACCCCGATAGATCATGCAATCATTTATGCAGACGTGGTATTTAACGTGCGGAAGATCGAGAGGGCAAAGGACTTTCTTGGCCTCAGCGATACTAGTTGGGCACGTGTTGCCCTTCGGAAGACGATCGTGCCAGAATGCCATGTTATCATCGAAGCTTTCGTCGGTCCATTTGTGTTTTGCCTTCATCTCCATAGCCCCAAGTGTTACATTCAAGCGGGTATCCTCGTCGTTGCATCCTTCGTACAACTTCGTAATCGCGTCTTTCTCGAGTTGCGCCATCTTGGCTTTCTCTCTTGTTGCACCTCTTGCATTCAACGCCTCTTTGACAAGCAGCTCTTGAACATGAGGGTCCCGCACCCAGCTTGAATCATCATGTCCGACATCTTGATCTTCATGTCCGGCATCTTGATCTACATGATCCGCTTCGGCATCTTCTTCATGATCATGTACGGGATGCTCTTCGTCATCTCGCCCGCCGCTGTTTTCTGGTTGCCCTTCCTCATTTACTGGCGCCCCACCATTGACGTCCTCCTCCTCACCAGCTTCATCACTTATCCATCGTGTGTAGCCATCCATCAAACCATTACGCTTCAGGTGTCTTTGCAATATTCCGGAATCAGGCTCGGTCACGCACTGCAGTTTGCATCTCCGACACGGACATCTTATATCCGACCTATTATTCCTTAGCATGTCGTTTGTCGCACATTGCATCCACCTAGCCACGGTGATATCGCTCAGCAACTCGCGGACCATGGTCGATCACCTGCGTGCACGGAGAGAGAAACACAATTATATATCACAGTCGTCGCCGGAAAAATTCGGCATGACCTTCCCTAATAATGCATGGGAGCATGCGGAGAGTGCGCTAGAAATTTGCCGAAACGGAAATGAATCGACATTTCGGCAAAACATTTGCCACTCAAGATACACATATACATCAAACCACCATAAGCTTCACACATACATCAAACCACCACAAGCTTCACATATACATCAAACCCAAGATTCACATATACAACAAACCCCAAGCTAATAAAGGCAAGTATATGGGTCATAAATGGAACAAAAGAGTTTGGGAGGAGGTCCACTTACTTCAATATGAAACAAAATAGATGTAATGCCAAGTATCGATGGATAAATGGAAGAAATGAGGTGGGGAGGAGGAGAAAACCGAATAGATCTAGGGTGAGAAGAGTGGATCTAGTTTGAGAATTGTGTGGAGTGAATGAGAGGTGGTAGGTGGGGTGGAGTAGATAAGGGAAGCTCTAGGCATTTAGTGGCGCATATAGGAAGTCAGTGGTGGCGCATCTGTGCAATGCGCCACCCCTAAGCTCTTATGGGTGGCGCATTACCACAGTGCGCCACCCCTAAGGACCTTATGGGTGGCGCATCTACTTTGCATCGCCCACCCCGCCGACCTGGGCTCGGCCCAGCCGCCCCTTCTGCTTTCTTTCTTTTATTTTTTTGTGTTGTTGGGCCTGGTCATTAGTTTTCGGCCCGTTGCTCTATTTTTTTTCCCTGGGCTTTTTAATTTGCAAATTGTATTAGTTGTTTTTGTGTTTCCCGTATCTTTTTAACGGTAGCTCGGATCGCGACGCTTTAAACATGAAAGTTGCTTAGAATTTTGTGTAGATTAATAAATTGTGTTCTTTTTGCATGTTTGACTTTGTTTACATGTTGTTTACCTGCTAATTACACTACTTACCACTGTAAATATAATCTGCCATAACTTTTTAACCGCACCTCTGATTAAAATGTTCTTTATATGTAACTTGATTAGTTTTCATGTACTTTGTGTTTATGTTGCTCTTGCTTGCTAATAAAAATAATTAAATATTTTTTAGGGGAAAAACAATACCAAATGCAATAATTATCGTGGGGTCCGTAATAGTTGCCATGTATAGGTTTTACCCCCACTTAAAATGACTAGATTAGATAGTTTATTTATGCTTCACCTCTTATAATGTTTGTGTGCTATGCCATGGTTGAGTGAGATGCCATGTTAACAACCTTTGTTGATCACCTGTAGCTAAACAACTTGAATCATCATAAACGTGCGGTATCGTCGTGTGTGATGAGTACTCCACTTAACCTGTTAGTAACCGCTCTCGACGATAGACGCGATCGTTGCGTTGTCTCATGTTGCCTTCTTGTTGATGCTTGCTCGTGTTTGCTTCATAGTAATAGATGCTTGCTCGTTGATTGCTTTCCAGTGTTTACCGTCTTGTGTGCTTCCGCGGGTACCTTCGGAGACGATGCGAGCTTGCGATCAACTACACCTTCGGAACCTGACTTATCAACAGGCAAGGACTATGCATTACTTATGATCCATTCTATTTCAACCAGCAGTTTGCATGCTAGTCTAGGATAGGTTCGATGTTTGATCCTACGACATGTTTAGAGCCTCTTTCAAATCGATACAGCCATGTCCCCTCCCAGCAAACCATGTACTGCTATGTTACTATTGCTCGTTGCTCAGCCCCTGCTTAGTATGCACGCTTAGGATGCTATGATGTTACCCTGTTACTCCTTGGTTTGGGCTATCACATTATTAAATTGTTGTTGATGATATGATTATTATTATAATATTGACTATATTCGGCGAAGGATGGAAGGTCTAGGCTGTCCCGCCCCGACGCTTTGTTTCATTCGAGTCACCTAGGATCCGAGTTCCAGGTATTGGTTTTAAGACTGAGCGTGCCTAACCGCTTGTGGGATTTTATGGGGGCCCCTTTTCTTACCTACCTCGCTTCAAAAATTTCTAGTGGTGTCCCAAGCTGATTTACCATTTGAAACCGTGTGTGTGCTGGTCGGCCTCCAGTAGTTTTCAAACCACCCTGGACCAGTGAGGACATAGTTCCCTTGCTGGCCCACCTTGTCCGGCTGAGGACCCGGTTTCCCATGTGTGATCAACCGGCTATCCAAACCTGCAACAGACGGTAGACACCGATTCGAGAGCGCGGCCGGCTTTTGAGTTGGGTGTCGACTCACCGGGGGCAACCCGGATTTGTTTGTTGTTAGTTAGAGGGACCTGTCAATTCGGATCACTCGGAACTAAATCATAAAATGGTTTCCTATAATGGGTAGCAACTGAGAGAGATGGGCGTGCGTGCGGAGCCTTGTAATGGGCAGTTGGTACACCCCTGCAGGGTTAAATCTTTTCGAGAAGCCGTGTCCACTGTTATGGACGACTTGGAACCTACGTCTTGTTCATAGATAACATCAACTGAATCATAACTATAACCTGATCAACGTGTGTGTGTGCCTTGACTTCTTCTTCTTCGTCGGGATGCGAAGAGGAGGACAAGGATAGGATAGGTGTTATGTTTGCGTAAGTAATTGATAGCAAGACTTGTTGGAGGCAATTCCTCATCGAATGCTTGGCTTCTTACCTTACTCTCTAGATCTTTAGCCACTTCATAAATGCTAGTGCGGCAGCAACCTCACCACTTACCCCATCCTTACCGTAAACTACTAGTTGTCCTAGAATGACGAGTGATGAAGTCCTTGCTGGGTCAGATGACCACTAAAGTTGGATGTTGAGTACTTCTGTACTCATGATAGTACCCCCAAACTCTTTTCAGGGTTCTTGATCGACAACAGGTATGGTGATCGACGTTTCACGTGGAGACTCGACGACGACTAGTTAGGCGGATCCCGGCGGAGAGCCTGGACCCGTGTGGTTATGGGGATCGATGTTTTTCTCTTTGCCAGTAGGCATTTGATTGCAGTCTGTACTCAGACATATACCTTCCGCTTATGTATTGTATTTGAGGCAATTGTATGCCGATTGTATGATATGTTGCATCCTTGTATCTGTAATGTTGTGATATCATGTTGGAAATCCGGGGCATATGGCTATGTCATATGTCGCGGTGGGATTGATATGTGCTTCGTCCCCGGATCTGGATGGAAACATCTAGATCTGGAACAGTACCGCATATCGGGCCTTACAACTTGGTATCAGATCCTTACCGACCGTAGGATCCTTTTTCTGGCTGAAGTGGAGTCTAGACAAAACTATTTTGTAGTTACTAAGTTAGTATCGGAGAGTAGGATCTTTTTACTCCTTACCTTTGCTCTGGTCAGGACAAGTGGTGTAAGTGTTTTTACTCTCGACTTACCTCCCCTTCAAACTCTTGGATCTCGAGTGTGTGGAGTATCGGAACCGTTACAATGCCTTGCTTGCAGCGTATTGTCTCGATTCCGACCTCTGGTTTGGGAAATCTTGTAGTACCTTTAGACTTCCAACTCTGGTGTACATCTGGGTCATCCATTGCCATCCCTCCTTTTGCTCGGTGTTTTCATGACTTGCGTCGAAAACACTGTCCTTTGATCCGGTTATCGTTGTCGTTCCTCCTCTTGACACTGACGGTTTCGTATTTTCCGACGATGTCGTCTCTCTGCGGAAAGTTTCTCGACGGAAACTCGACATCGACATGGAGCAGAGTCCCTTGTTGGTGGTGTTGAAGATTGTCGACTCTCCCCCTCTCCCCCGGATCGTCCAGGATCTCGGGACGAGATCCCTTGTTGGTGGTGTTGTATTGTAACAGCCCAGATTTCACAAAAATTAAATTTTTTGTTTTCGGTGTGAATTGTTTGATTGTCTGATTTGTTTGCGGTGTTTGCATCCCCGATTTATCGATCGGCGATTATTTTTTCCCCTCTTATCTCGTACCGGACGGAGACCGACCCTTGCCACCCTGACATTCGACCTTTGCGACACCGGGTTTCACCCGATCACCGTCGCGAAAACCGCACGAGACCACCCACAGCCAACGGAACGAAAAAACCCCGTTTAATAAGTAAATGGGATATTTTTATAGCGCGCCGGAAAGTGTTCTCGGAACGGTTCCACTGCTAGGTGAACGCCGCCGGCTCTACTCGCTTATCGCACAGTTTGAAGTTTTACCCGAATCGGAGGTCCTGCGGACGCCTGGCAGTCAGAAACGTAAACACCGCGCGCGCGAGAGAAAAATCGGGGATGTTTTTGCAAACTGCCAGCCACCTGGGCTATATAAAGACCACCACACTCCCACCTCCTTCTAGGGTTTCCCTAGCCACAAAATTGCAGCCACCCCCTCAGATCTGCCTCCAAATTTTCCCAATAGCCCCATTTTCGTCCAAACCCTAGCCCCCTCTGATCTGGACCGTCAGATCCGGAGATCTGACGGCCCAGATACGCCCCTAGCCTCTCCAGCTTTCTCTCTCCTCCTCCCTCCTCTAGGCCGCCGCACGAGCCGCCTCGTCCGCGCCGCCGCGTTCGCCGGCGACCTCCGCCTGGCCGCGCGCCCTCATGGTGAGGAGCTCCACCACCGCGGCCCCTTCCCTCTCACCTCCCTGACCTCCTTACCCGCTTCCTCCCTGCAGAATCTCGCCGGCGCGAGCTCGCCGACCGCCGCGCCATGGAAGCCCGTGAGAGCTCCTCGCGCTTCCACCTTCAGCGCCCATGCCGCCCTCGCCGCGGACCGGGTCCAGTGGCCAGCGCCGCCACCGCGTCCCGCCCTGGCCCGTCCTCGCGCCACCCGAAACCCCCGCGCTACCTCCCGCCGGAGCCATGGCGCCGCTCGCCGGTGACGTCGCGCCAGCCGCAGCTGCGCTCGATCCCGATCGGGACGAGGCAAGCGAGCCAGCTGGGCCGCCTCCAGCTCGCGTGGGCCGCCAGCACGCCTCCTTGGGCCCAGCCGCCCCGTCCAAACCAGCCCAGCCCATGCCCCTACTGCTGCTATTCTCCGCCCAGGGGCGAGCCGCCACTTCGCATCGCCAACCCCACCGACCTTGGCTCGGCCCAGCAAGGTGAGCGGCCCAGCCACCCCTTCTGTTTTATTTCTTTTATTTTTTTTTGTGCTGTTGGGCCTGGTCAGTAGCTTTCGGCCCGTTTCTCTATTCTTTTTCCCTGGGCTTTTTAATTTGCAGATTGTATTAGTTGTTTTTGCGTTGCCCGTATATTTTTAACGGTAGCTCGGATTGCGACGCTTTAAACATGAAGGTTGCTTAGAATTTTGTGTAGATTAATAAATTGTGTTCTTTTTCCATGTTTGACTTTGTTTACATGTTGTTTACCTGCTAATTACACTGCTTGCCACTGTAAATATAATATGCCATAACTTTTTAACCGTACCTCTGATTAAAATGTTCTTTATATGTAACTTGATTAGTTTTTCGTGTACTTTGTGTTTCTGTTGATCTTGATTGCTAATAAAAATAATAAAATATTGTTTAGGGGTAAAACAATACCAAATGCAATAATTATCGTGGGGTCCGTAATAGTTGCCATGTATAGGTTTTACCCCCAGTTAAAATGACTAGATTAGATAGTTTATTTATGCCTCACCTCTTATAATGTTTGTGTGATATGCCATGGTTGAGTGAGATGCCATGTTAACAACCTTTGTTGATCACCTGTAGCTAAACAACTTGAATCATCGTAAACGTGCGGTATCGTCGTGTGTGATGAGTACTCCACTTAACCTGTTAGTAACCGCTCTCGATGATAGACGCGATCGTTGCGTTGGCTCGTGTTGCCTTCTTGTTGATGCTTGCTCATGTTTGCTTCGTAGTAATAGATGCTTGCTCGTTGATTTCTTTCCAGTGTTTACCGTCTTGTGTGCTTCCGTGTGTACCTTCGGAGACGATGCGAGCTTGCGACCAACTACACCTTCGGAACCCGACTTATCAACAGGCAAGGACTATGCATTACTTATGATCCATTCTATTTCAACCAGCGGATTTCATGCTAGTCTAGGATAGGTTTGATGTTTGATCCTACCACATGTTTACAGCCTCTTTCAAACCGATACAACCATGTCCCCTCCCCCAGCAAACCATGTACTGTTATGTTACTATTGCTTGTTGCTCAGCCCCTGCTTAGTATGCATGCTTAGGATGCTACGATGTTACCCTATTACTCCTTGGTTTGGGCTATCACATTATTAAATGGTTGTTGATGATATGATTATTATTATAATGTTGACTATATTAGACGAAGGATGGAAGGTCTAGGCTATCCCGCCCCGACGCTTTGTTACATTCGAGTCACCTAGGATCCGATTTCCGGGTATTTGTTTTAAGACTGAGCGTGCCTAACGGCGTGTGGGATTTTATGGGGTCCCCTTTACTTACCTATCTAGCTTCAAACATTTCTAGTGGTGGCCCAAGCTGATTTTCCATTTGAAACCGTGTGTGTGCTGGTCGGCCGCCAGTAGTTTTCAAACCACCCTGGACCAGTGAGGACATAGTTCCCTTGCTGGCCCACCTTGTCCGGCTGAGGACCCGGTTTCCCATGTGTGATCAAGCGGCTATCCAAACCTGTGACAGACGGTAGAGACCGATTCGAGAGCGCGGCCGGCTTTTGAGTTGGGTGTCGACTCACCGGGGGCCACCCGGATTTGTTCGTTGTTAGTTAGAGGGACCTGTTGTTTCGGATCTCTCGGAACTAAATCATAAAATGGTTGCCTATAATGGGTAGCAACTGAGAGAGATGGGCGTGCGTGCGGAGCCTTGTAATGGGCAGTTGGTACACCCCTGCAGGGTTAAATCTTTTCGAGAAGCCGTGTCCACGGTTATGGATGACTTGGAACCTACATCTTGTTCATAGATAACATCAACTGAATCATAACTATAACCTGATCAACGTGTGTGTGTGCCTTGACTTCTTCTTCTTTGTCGGGATGCGAAGAGGAGGACAAGGATAGGATAGGTGTTATGTTTGCGTAAGTAGTTGATAGCAAGACTTGTTGGAGGCTATTCCTCATCGAATGCTTGGCTTCTTACCTTACTCTCTAGATCGTTAGCCACTTCATAAATGCTAGTGCGGCAGCAACCTCACCACTTAGCCCATCCTTATCGTAAACTACTAGTTGTCCTAGAATGACGAGTGATGAAGTCCTTGCTGGGTCAGATGACCACTACAGTTGGATGTTGAGTACTTCTGTACTCATGATACTACCCCCAAACTCTTTTCAGGGTTCTTGATCGACAACAGGTATGGTGATCGACGTTTCACGTGGAGACTCGACTACGACTAGTTAGGCGTATCTCGGCGGAGAGCCTGGACCCGTGTGGTTATGGGGATCAATGTTTTTCTCTTTGCCAGTAGGCATTTCATTGTAGTCTGTACTCAGACATATACCTTCCGCTGATGTATTTTATCTGAGGCAATTGTATGCCGATTGTATGAGATGTTGCATCCTTGTATCTGTAATGTTGTGATATCATGTTGGAAATCCGGGGCATATGGCTATGTCATATGTCGCGGTGGGACCGATATGTGCTTCGTCCCCGGATCTGGATGGAAACATCTAGATCTGGAATAGTACCACATATCGGGCCTTACAATAGCTATCCAAGGCTCAAAGAATCTTCTTGATGTTGAATTTGTTCGTCATATCTTCACTTCTAAGCCGACAACCTAATTGGTGATGAGAGAAATCCTAGAGCACATCTCCTCAACACCTTCACCGTCCTTCATCTTGAACTTCTTGTGTTGACCTTGTAGCACATCAAGTTTTGATTATTTCATGGACTCAATACGTTTATGCATTTCAACCAAATTGTCCCATATCTCCTTGGCAAACTCAAGGCGGCTAATTGTGTTGAATTATTCGAGGAACAAAGCGTTGAAAAGAATGTCACAAGTTTGATCATTGTGTTGCAACATCTTCAATTCTTTGGGAGTTTGTTACTTCATGATCCGACGCCTCTCCATCTCCAAAGAATTCACCTTGCATGCCAACACATACAATTGCCCAGATGGAGGGGTTATGTCCAAGGATATACATTTTCATTTTATGCTTCCAATTATCAAAGTTAGGACCTCTATGATGATAATTTCCCTAACTAGATTCCATACTTATCATTGGTGTTTAAACCAAATCAATGGATACAAAGCTCGGATACCACTTCTAGGATTGAAGGTAGGTCTAGAGGGGATGATTAGACTACTTGATTGAATAAAACTGTTGATTTTCCTAATTTTAGCAGTTGGTAAATTTTAGCAATTCTAGTCTAGTATTGTCACCTAAACATGCTAATCTATGAGTAATGAGCAACAAAATGTAAAGACAAGAAAATGCAACAAAGTAAAGGATATGGGAAAGAGAATCAAACGAAGTTGATGTAGAAGATTTTTATCCTGAGGTTTCGATAGTTGGTTGGTGGCGGCTTCAATCACTTAAAATAGCGGTTGTGTGATTGCACAAAGGGATCCACCCACGAAGGGTCCATGAAGTAGCAACCTTTCCTATTCCATCGGCGTATGCCCACGGAGAACTAGCCTCACTCAGGTAGATCTTTGCAAAGTAGGCGATCTCCTTGCCCTTATAAACTTCTTGGGTCCTTCACATTATTTGAAGGTTTCCAAGGACAACTAACCAAGCTAGGAGGCAATCCACCATCCAAGAGGTAAAGAGTGGGATTTTGATGACGAGTTCCTTGCTCTTGTGATTCAAAAGATCACCTCCTCAACACTCAAAATGTCTCTCCCTGATTTAGCTATGTGGAGAACTAGACTGTTTGGGTGGAAAGCACTCCAGGGATGAGAGATCGAATATACATGGGGTAGGATTGGAATCCTTTGTTCTCAACGCAACGGTAGAAGATCTTCTCTCTCAAAAATAGATATTCTAGTGTATTCTTTGCCTAGTTGGATCTCTCCATAGAATGGAAAAGAGGGGGTGTATATATAGGCCGCACAATAATCCAACCGTTACTAACCTTCTCCACATTTCTATGAGACCGACTGAAAACACTCAGTATTACCGACATGTGATGATCCACAAGTGTAGGGGATCTATCGTAGCCTTTTCGATAAATAAGAGTGTCGAACCCAACGAGGAGCAGAAGGTATTGACAAGTGATCTTGAGATAGGAATAACTGCAAGTACTGAGAGATGACTTTTTATGGGTTTTTTGGTATAAGCAACAAGGAGATAAAAGCAAATAAAGTAAATTATGATAAAGTGCAGCAAGGTGGCCCAGTCCTTTTGTGCAAAAGATAAGCCAAAGGATTTAAACTTATAAAGGCTAAAACGTTCTTGAGGACACACGGGAGAGATAGTCATGTGGCTTCGCCATATTCCGTATCGGTGTTATGTTTTTTGTTGATAAGTGTTGTGTGGGTGAACCTATGCTAGTGCACTTTATATACTAATATAAGTACACTCTTATGATTAAACCTCTTGCAAGCATCCGAAAATACAAGAGAGAAATTAAGGCAAAGCCTAACCATAGTAATAAACTTTAGGGCCCAACAATCCCCCTTGCAAAAGTGTGTGAACTGGGGTTCACGTTTCTGTCACTCCGGCAACCCACCATAAGCATACTTTATACACAATGCATTCCCCTAGGTCCTTATAGGCGAAGTGTTTTGTAGTCGACGTTCACCCAACACCACTAGAATAATAACACCACAGCTTAAATATCAAACAATACATATTACTTCAACATCATATGACTACTAACAACTAGAATTATCCCATGTCCTCAAGAACTAAAGAAACTACTCACAAGACATAAAAGAGATCATGATTAGAGGTGATAAATATATGATAAACAATCTGGTCATAACAATAATTCTGCAACAAAACTTAATAGCATTCACAAAAAAGAGTAATCAACACTCATAGAGTAAAGGGGGTGGATAATACAAGTTACAACTTGGATCGCAATGATGAGATGAGATGGGACGAAGATAAGATGGTACTGATGGTGAGGATGATGTTGATGATGATCTCGATGATTCCCGTGACGATGGTGATGACGATGAGAACGATCTTGTAACATCCCGGAAATTCTACCCTAATTAAAAAAATTGTCCGTTGCATTATTTTGTTGCTTGTTAGAATTGTTTGCATTTTTTGCTTCGCTAATTTATTAATCGATGAATATTCTCCCCCCTATTTCTCGTATCGGATGCGGGACCGAACCTTTTTCCCAACGGCACACGAACTTGGCGACACCGGGTTCCACATGAGCACCGTCGCAACTTCCAGCACAATACCAGCCATCGCCATCGGAACGAAAAACCCCATTTCATAATTAAATGGATTATTTTATTGGGCGCCGGAAATTATTCTCAGAACGATATCGAAGTGAGGTAGAATCCGCCGTCTCGCCACGCTGAGCACGTGGTTCGATATTTCATCCGAATCGGAGGTTGTATGGACTCCCGGCGGTCAGAAACGTGGAATACCGAATGCGAGAGAGAAAACCCGAGGGTGTTTGCGTAAACCTACCATCCAGGCCAGCCTATATAAAAACCACCTCCTCTCTCCGAAACCCTAGATCCAGGGCAATTTCAGCCCTCGGATCTGTTGATCAGTGGCTAGGGAGATGCCACGTCACCCCTTGGAGAGATCCAGCCAGCAACCCATCCGCTCGGGCCCCGGAGGGCCGGAACGCCGCCGCCGCCGTTCCCGTGAAGGACGCTGCCTCCACGCCCGCGCCAGCAGCCTCGCCGCCCCAGTGAGCCGTGGACAGCCGTCGCACCCCTCCTCCTCTTCCCTGCCCCCGATTCAGACCATCCTCGGCCTCTTCCGACCACCAGCTCGCCTGAACCGCCGTCGGGCGGCCCGATCCGTCCGCCATGGCACGTGCAGCCCCGAGCTCGACCCCCTGTAAATTTCTAAGTCCCGGATTTTTTTTGCCTCAAGTGCCTTCGTGCAAAGCGTTTTCCCGTTAGCTCGTAGATCACATTGGCATGATTCTTTTTTGGATTGGTGTGCTCTCTGTGCTCTAGATGGTAGCATAATTTTTTATCATGTTTGGATTGATTGGTATGTATAAATCCTCTGTTGAAAAGTGAATATTGTTGTTAAGCGCAGAAATTGTTAATAGATTCAAAGTTTGGTTGATGATTGTGTCACATCCATGAGGCCTATGCTATTGATTCTTTTTTGTATGAGTTAAGCATCATGTGTAATTCATTTAGATGCATTCATTTGTCATGTTTGCCTACTGTAGCTATTTTATTTCTTGCTCCAAAGCGGTGACCCTGATAACATGTGCTGCTGTTTATATAAAGTTGCTACTTTGATGCCTTATAGTTAGGGATCCATGCTTCATATGCATTAGCTCCAATGTAATTATTTGCTCCTTGTTATGTGTACTTTGATTCCATGATTTTCTTTGGCATGATATATTTGTTGTTCATATAGTTATCAAGCTCCCAAAGTGCAACCCTGTTGTTTGCTGTCACATGCCCTGATTTTCTCTAAGTCCCTAGACCAGTAGTATTTTCTTGCTTTTTGCATGGGTTACAATTACTTGTTCCTGATGCTCATATACATGAAACTTTGTTGCCATGCCTTCCTTTTCTTGTCTACCGTTGATAAACATCTTCTTGGTGCATGTTTGCATTCAGTAGCTAATTGTTTCATTGCTCTAAAGTATGCTCCCTGATGTTAACAGCATGTACCCGTAAATTGTGATGCTTGTATCTTTTTAACTGTAACTCCGTTTGGGGTGTTGTTTATATGTAACTTGACTAGAATTGCATGTACTTTGTGTTTATGCTATTGTTTTCTCTGTTGTTAACAAACCTAAAATATGGTTTAGGGCAGAACAGTACCAAATACTTAAATCGTTGTGAGGTACTTAGTGATATGGCATGTTTAGAATTGTGGCTCACTTAAATTGACTAGCATAGATAGTTTACCTTATGCTTCACCTCTTGCAATGTTCGTGTGCCTTGCCATGCTTGAGTGAGATGCCATGTTAACAACTTTTTCTCATGTTGTGTATCTAAACAACTTGAACCATTCTAAATGTGCCATATTGTCATGTGTGACGAGCACCTCACTTAACATGTTAGTAACCTCTCTCGACGATAGATGCGATAGCGTATTGCGTTGCCACGTGTTACCTTCTTGTTTTTGCTTGCTCGTGATTGCTTCATAGTAATAGATTCTTGCTTGTCGATTGCATTTCTAGTGTTTCCTTCTTGTGTGCTCTCGCGGTTACTCTCGGAGACGATGCGAGCTTGCAATCGACTACACCTTCGGCTTCGTCTTCTCATCAGGTAAGGGGGAGCGTATATCATGCTTATGACTTTCAGCTCACTTGTGCCTAGGTATAGTATAGAATGATTGCTTGATCCTACCACTTCATATTCATGCCTCTCAAATAAACCCAAACAGCCATGTCCTCCACATCCCAACAAACCTTGTTCGGCTATGTTACTATTGCTCGCTGCTCAGCCACTTCTTAGTATGCATGCTTAGGATGCTATCAACAATTACCTCTTGTTACTCCTTGGATTGGGCTATCACATTATTATATTGTTGTGTATGATATGATTATATAATGTTGACTATATTCGATGAAGGATGGAAGATATAGGCTATCCCGCCCCGACGCTTTGTTCCATTCGAGTCACCTAGGATCCGAGTTCCGGGTATTGGTTCTAAGACTGAGCGTGCCTAACCGCGTGTGGGATACTATGGGGGTCCCCTTTTCTTACCTACCTAGCTTCAAACATTTCTAGTGGTGGCCCAAGCTGATTTACCATTTGAAACCATGTATGTGACTGTTGAGCTCCCAGCAGATTTCAAACAACTCGGGCCAGCGAAGACATGGTTTCTCTTGTTGGTTCACACCTAGAAGCTAGGGTTCTACCCACATGGTTTGGGTAGCTAAGCCGACTTCGTCCAGACGGAAGAGTCCGATCTGAGAGCCCGGTCGGATTTTGGATTGGGTGTCGACTCCTCGGGGGCCACCCGGATTTGTTCGTTGTTAGTTAGAGGGATTATGACGTCTGGAACTCTCAGAACAACTCTTCAATGAGTGTCTTTAACGGACCCGACTGAGAGAGTCGTCGTACATGCGGAGCCTTGTAATGGCCAGTTGGTACACCCCTGCAGGGTTAAATCTTTTCGAGAAGCCGTGTCCACAGTTATGGACGACTTGAGACCTACTCCTTGTTCATAGACAACAACAACAACAAAGATTATCTTAATAAAATTGATCAACGTGTGTGTGCCTTGACTGCTTCTTCTTCGTCGGGAGGCGAAGGGGAGGACAAGGATAAGATAGGTGTTATGTTTGCGTAAGTAGCTGATAGCAAGACTTGTTGGAGGCTATTCCTCATCGAATGTTTGGTTCTCATCTTACTCTAAATAGACCGTTAGCCACTTATATAATGCTAGTGCGGGTGCAACCTCACCACTACCCCCATCTTACCGTGAGATGTTAGTTACAAGACTTGTTGATATAGCTCACCCCTTCTTTTCTCTTTTACGCATGTTATGCAGACGATCTTGGACTTCAGTGGAGTTCAGCGACCCCTCTTATGGACGCCTTCGCGGATACTAGACGACGACTAGTTACGTGGATCCCGGCGGAGAGCCTGGACTCGTGTGGTTACGAGAATGGTGTGTTTTACTTTTGCCACTAGGAATTTGATTGTAGTCTGTACTCAGACATGTATCTTCCGTTGATGTAATGTATTAAGGCAGTTGTATGCCGATTGTATGAGATGCGGTATCCTTGTATCTGTAATGTTGTGATATCATGTTGGGAATCCGAGGCATATGGCATTGTCATATGCCGCGGTGGGACCGATATGTGCTTCGTCCCCAGATTTGGATGGAAACATCTAGATTTGGAACAGTACCGCATATTGGGCCTTACAACTTGGTATCAGAGCCTTACCGACCGTAGAATCCCTTTTTTGGCCGAAGTCGAGTCTAGACAAAAATTATTTTGTAGTTACTAAGATAGTTATCGGAGAGTAGAATTATTTTTCCTCCTTACCTTTGCTCTGGTCAGGACAAGTGACGTAATTGTTTTAACTCTCTCCTTATCCCCTTCAAAACTCTAGGATCTCGAGTGTGTGGAGTTTTGGAACCATTACAATGCCCTGCTTGCAGCGTATTGTCTCGATTCCGATCTCAGGTTGGGAATTCATGTAGTACCTTTAGCTTCTCCGATTCCGGATAACATCTTGGTCGTCTGTTGACTTCATTCCTTTTGCCTAGTATCCTCACGATCTGAGTGAGAATGTTTACCTTGATCGTCGCTTTTAGCTGTCATTCTTCCTTTTGACACCTGATAGTTTCGTTCTCCGACGTTGTCATCTCTCTTCAGAAATTTATCTCGACGGAAGATCTTCGTTCGACATGGAGCAGAGTCCCTTGTTGGTGGTGTTGAAGAACGTCGACTCCCTTTTCTCTCCCCCTCTCCCCCGGATTGTCCAGGATCTCGGGACGAGATCCCTTATTGGTGGTGTTGTATTGTAACAGCCCGAAAATTCTACCCTAATTAAAAAAATGTTTGTTGCATTATTTTGTTGCTTGTTAGAATTGTTTGCAGTTTTTTCTTCCCCGATTTATTAATCGATGAATATTCTCCCCCCTCTTTTCTCGTATTGGATGCGGGACCGAACCTTTTTCCCAACGGCACACGACCTTGGCGACACCGGGTTCCACCCGAGCACCGTCGCAACTTCCGGCACAAGACCAGCCATCGCCATCGGAACGAAAAACCTCATTTAATAATTAAATGAATTATTTTATTAGGTGCCAGAAAATGTTCTCGGAACGATATCGAAGTAAGGTAGAATCCGCCGGCTCGCCGCGCACAGCACGTGGTTCGAGATTTCGTCTGAATCGGAGGTCGTATGGACTCCCGATGGTCAGAAACATGGAGTACCGGACGCGAGAGAGAAAACCCGAGGGTGTTTCCGTAAACCTGCCATCCAGGCCAGCCTATATAAAAACCACCTCCTCTCCCCGAAACCCTAGATCCAGGGCAATTTCAGCCCTCAGATCTGCAGTTCAGTGGCTAGGGAGGTGCCACGTCACCCCTTGGAGAGATCCAGCCAGCCTCCCAGCCGCCTGGGCCCCGCAGGGCCGGAGCGCCGCCGCAGCGGGCCCGCGAGGCCCATCACGCCTCTGCCGCCGTTGCCGTGGAGGACGCCGCCTCCACGTCCGTGCCGGCAGCCTCGCTGCCGCGCCGCCGCACCTCCCCGCCCCAGTGAGAAGCGGCTAGCCGTCGCGCCCCTCCTCCTCTTCCCTGCCCCTGATTCCGACCATCCTCGGGCCCCTCCACCCACCAGCTCGCCCGAACTGCCGCCGGCCGGCCAGATCCGTCCGCCATGGCACGTGCAGCCCCGAGCTCGACCCCCTGTAAATTTCTAAGTCCCAGATTTTTTGCCTCAAGTGCCTTCTTCCAAAGCGTTTTCCCGTTAGCTCATAGATCGGATTGGCATGATTCTTTTTTTGAAGTGTTTTTCTCTTTGTGCTCTAGATGGAAGCATAATGTTTTATCATGTTTGGATTGATTGGTATGTATAAATCCTTTGTTGAAAAGTGAATCTTGCTATTGAGCGCAAAAACTGTTAATAGATTCAAAGTTTGGTTGATGATTGTGTCACATCCATGAGGCCTATGCTATTGATTCTTTCTTGTATGAGTTAAGCATCATGTGTAATTCATTTTGATGCATTCATTTGTCATGTTTGCCTGTTGTAGCTATTTTATTTCTTGCTCCAAAGTGGTGACCCTGATAACATGTGTTGTTGTTTATATAAAGTTGTTACTTTGATGCCTTATAGTTAGTGATCCATGCTTCATATACATTAGCTCCAATGTAATTATTTGCTCCTAGTTATGTGTAATTTGTTGCCATGCTTTTAATTGCCATGATATCTTTGTTGTTCATATAGTTATCAAGCTCCCAAAGTGCAATCCTGCTGTTTGCTGTCACATGCCCTGATTTTCACTAAGTCCCTAGACCAGTAGTATTTTCTTGCTTTTTGCATGGGTTACAATTACTTGTTCCTGATGCTCATATACATGAAATTTTGTTGCCATGCCTTCCTTGTCATGTCTACAGTTGATAAACATCTTTTTGGTGCATGTTTGCATTCAGTAGCTAATTGTTTCATTGCTCTAAAGTATGCTCCCTGATGTTAACAGCATGTACCCGTAAATTGTGATGCTTGTATCTTTTTAACCGTAAATCCGTTTGGGGTGTTCTTTCTTGACTAGAATTTCATGTAGTTTGTGTTTATGCTATTTTTTGTTGTTGTTAACCAACATAAAATATGGTTTAGGGAAGAACAGTACCAAATACTTAAATCGTCGTGAGATACCTAGTGATATGGCATGTTTAGAATTGTGGCTCACTTAAATTGACTAGCATAGATAGTTTACCTTATTCTTCACCACGTGCCATGTTCGTGTGCCTTGCCATGCTTGAGTGAGATGCCATGTTAGCAAATTTTTCTCATGTTGTGTAGCTAAACAACTTGAACCATTCTAAATGGGCGGTATTGTCGTGTGTGACGAGTACCTCACTTAACCTGTTAGTAACCGCTCTCGACGCTAGATGAGATGTTGTATTGCGTTGCCACATGTTACCATCTTGTTGTTTCTTGCTCATGATTGCTTCGTAGTAATAGATGCTTGCTCGTCGATTGCATTACCGGTGTTTCCTTCTTGTGTGCTCTCGCGGTTACTCTCCGAGACGATGCGAGCTTGCGATCGACTACACCTTCGGCTTCGTCTTCTCATCAGGTAAGGCGGAGCATATATAATGCTTATAACTTTCAGGTCCCTTGTGCCTAGTTATAGGATAGAACGATTGCTTGATACTACCACTTCATATTCATGACTCTCAAATAAACCCCAAACAGCCATGTCCTCCACATCCCAGCAAACCTTGTTCGGATATTTTACTATTGCTCGCTGCTCAGCCACTGCTTAGTATGCATGCTTAGGATGCTATCAATTGTTACCTCTTGTTACTCCTTGGATTGGGCTATCACATTGATGGTACGATTTAACGCCCCCTCGTTGGTTACCCAAAGTGGAAGGTTGAGATGTAGACAGCAGCAAATTTCCCTTAGCGAAGATGCTAAAGATGAGTATCGAACCAGTAGGACTCCAACAGATACAAGAAGGTGGTAAAGTGAACAAAGGCGCCGTTCACAACCGAGGTTGTGTACTTTACCTGGACCTGCACACACAACAGATAACTTTGCTCCCAACGAGTTCAGAGAGGTTGTCAATCCCTCCGGCCTTGTTGTTTACAAAGGATAAAACGCACGGGATAATAATGATAGTGATAGCAACGGAAAAGTAAATAAAGCAGTAAATAAATAGTGGGTGTAAATAGTATTGGAAATATGGACCGGGGTCCTATGATGTTCACTAGTGATGTCTCTCTCCCAAAAGACGATAATATAGCCATGCGAGGTAAACAAATCACAGCTGGGCAATTGACAGGATTATGTGCGCAAACCAATGCTAACTATGCTATAAAGAAAGGAAGAGGCTCAAAAGCATGGGCGGTACGCCAAGACAAGTAGAACAAAATCCATCTGCATCTACCTACTAATCATCCACCTTGAGATATTTATCCAGAACATCTCGGTGGTATTAAGTTGTGAATCCCACCCAAAGTGTAAACTCAAAGCAACGGACAACTGCATTAAAGAACTTTGTGTAAAGTAAACAATCCTTGCACCCGCAAGTACAAGCACCGTTGTTTTCCCCCTTGTGGCAACAGCCCATCCCCTAGACTCATGTTTCTGTCACTCAAGCTAGTCATCGGGGGGCATCAACCCACAATCATGCATAACGCTCCCTCTAGGAGTCACTACCTACTACTTGGCCAAAGCAATAAACAGCAACGGAGAACATGCAAGAGTTACTCTAGAACATAAATATAAAAGAGGAGAATCAAATATATTACTCAAACACAATCTGAACATAGTCTCATAATCCATCGGATCCCAGCAAACTCAACATAGCAACAGTAGAAATATTACATATGTGCCTCGATCATGTAGGGCAGCTCATAAGGTCTAATCCATGAAGAACAAAGAGGGGAGGAGAACGTCACATAGCTACTGATCATAGACCCATGGTCCAAGGTGGACTACTCACGGTTCATCTGGGGAGCATCCATGGTGGTGGAGAAGCTCCCAGAGGTGGTTCCTCCCTCCGGTAGGGTGTCGGGAAGAGGTCTCCTGGTGCTCCCGATCTTGGAAGCGCAGCGGCGGTGGAACAGAGGAGAGATCGCGAAAAAGGGTTCCTGTCTCGGGGGTTTTGCGTCATGGAGAATATATGGGCGAATGGGGCAGCCAGGGGGGCCACCAGGGGTCCAGGCGGCCCCCTGGCGCGGCCCCACCCTAGGGCGCGCCGGTAGGGCGCCTGGGGCCCTGGTGGGTCCCCTCTATCCCTCCCTCGGTGATTCCTGAAGCTTCCGAAGCACTGATTTTTTATTGGATTTTTTCGAATTTTTGGAGCACTTTTAATATGGGGGAACCTGAAATAGAAAAACACCAGAAAACAGGAACTGGCATTGGGGTGCACTGAGTTAATAAGTTAGTCCAAATATGATCAAAATTGTATGGAAGTTCATCAATAACATAGCAATATCACACAAAAGAGGCATGGAGCAAGCAGAAATTATAGATACATTTTGGACGTATCAACATCCCCAAGCTTAATTCCTGCTCGTCCTCGAGTAGGTAAATGAAAAAAGCATAATTTCTGTGGTGACATGCTAACAACCATATAAGAACTTTTAAGTAAAGCAATCAAGGCATGTAATTCAATTCAAGTCATAACAAGCAAGAGTCTATATTTAGCATTGAAACAAGCAACATAAGAACATAAAGGTGAAAGAGCTCTCGCTGTTCGTGACTCGAATGTCTCCAAATGGTGTTTGCGTGCAAGAAAGGGGATAGGGATATACGAGAAAAAAGTATTTTTGTGTTAAGAACTTAATCTACTAAAGTTTCACACTTGGTCTTCTTTGGAATCTTATCTTGACTCATCCCCAGACCACTAGCCAGGTACAAGTCAAAATGATCCACTCCTTTTCGACATTTTGAGCACTCATGCAATGGATGAGCGTAAGCAAGAAAGTTGGCACTTAGGATGGAAAAGAGAGAATATGGTGGAGGAGGAAGACAAAAAGGTGTGAAAGGCTCACATCAATGAGGACAATCATAGGCGAGAGAAAGCCAAATGATAGATATGATGTGAGAGTAGGGATTGCCATGCAACGGATGCACATATGAGCTAAGGTAAGCTCTCCAATGGAACTAGTGGGGGTGCATCCAACTTGCTTGCTCAAGAAGACCTAGAGCTCATTTGAGGAGGCTCGTCATTGGAATATACAAGCCAAGTTCTATAGTATGAAGGTCCCCATATAGCTATATGCATGAATGATATTCTCTATGGAGTACAAGGTATAAGATGGAGTACGAGTGTGGATCTCTCAAAAGGAATAGTAGTGTGCCCCCTTCTCTCTTTTTCTTTCTTTTTCTCTTTTTTCTATTTTTTGTATTTTTTTGGTGGCCTCAATGGCTCTTTCTATTTCTCGCATTTGTCCTCTTTGGGATCTTTTGATTTTGTCCACTTTGGGATCTTTTCCTCACTTTAGGGGCAACACTCTATATATTACAAGAAGTATAGAAGATCTTTCACACTTTACAAAAGTACTCATATCATAAAGAAAATGTAACTATCATGATGTATGCAAATGTATGCCTCTGCCAGGGTAGCAGGATATGCAATGATACTAGCGCGTCATGTATCAATGATTAGGGAAAGGACCAACTAGCATGCGGCTCAGCGATCAAGCAAGTAGCATGTATGACATGAAGATCAAGTCATGATAAGGTGGATGTTGCATGGCAATGTATCTCGGAAAGGCTATGGAAATGCCTTGATAGGTAGGTATTGTGGCTGTTTTGAGGAAGGATATAAGGGGGTTTATGATGACAGAGCGTATCATGCCAAGGGTTTGGATGTACCGGCGAAGGTGGACGCCAACTCTCAGAGTGAGAAGAAAGCAATGCACGGCACAGGGGAGGCTAGAAAAATATGGGAAGGTGGAAGTGTCAACTTTCGAATACTCATATTAGTCCGAAGAACTCATGCACTTATTATCGGTAACTCTCAACCTAATAAGGAGGTTTCACATAGAGACAAGTACCCCGAGGAGGATTGTATGGGGGTTTGGTTATCCTTGCGCATCCTCGACTCATGGTACGTGAGTGTACTCTAATATGCGATCCCTCCAAAGAGTAGTGATCCATCTAGTAGCTAAAGTTCTCAACTAATTTTGTAAGTTTTGAAAATAAACACGGATTGCCCAAAATACGACATCTATCACTAATAGGCTAAAGCTCTTGACACCAAAAGTCCAAACATTACTCAAAGCAATACCTCAAAACTATTGCAAGTTACTACTACAAAAGAATAGCAACCTCAATTACCTACTTCAAGTCAAGACACAAAACTCAGTGCAACAGGCAAACTCTCTAAACAAGATAAACATGAAAACTCAAGAGAGTTCCAGCAACAAACTAAAAAAAGCTCTTAAAAAGATAAGCATGAAAACTAAGAGCTAAACATGACAGTAGCTATGAAAAAGATAAAGAACACACACAGCAAAGATAAGCATGAAGAATCCAATGTTGTGTTCTAGATTTTGAAAGTGGAGCGTGTTTCTCTCCCACACAAAGAAAGATGGGTTATAACTTGTTATGAACAGCAAGAAAATCTAATGAAAACTAAACATAAAACCTAAGAGCGAGACGCTCCAAGCATAGCACATAACACATGAAATGATAAAAATATAGTGAAACGAGAGAAGAACTGATAATTGTTGATGGAGAAGGGGATGCACGGGGGCATCCCCAAGCTTAGATGCTTGAGTCTCCTTGAATATTTCTTGGGGGTGCATGGGGGCATCACCAAGCTTGAGCGCTTGACACTCCTGAATCTTCTTTCCTCATCTTCCCTCGCACACTTGAAAACTCCCTTCATACATAACTCATCATAATCTGATTAGCGAGGTTAGTACCCATAATAAAATATATTTTTCTCTACTGGAAATAAGGATATTCTTGAAGATCTACTGTTTCTCAAGATTTCCAAGAAGTTTTTGCAAAGAAAAAGCAAGCTTAAGGTTTGCAAAATGAAGAAAAGGCAAAACAGGACAGAATCTGTGAAAAACAGACCAGCAGGTAGTAAAGAATTTTTTAGGGATACTTCTGCAACTCAAATCAAAAACTCAGAACATATGAAAGTTCTGTAATTGTATAGAGCACTTTGTGTAAAAATTTCAGCTCAAAAAGATAAACTGGAATTTTTCTGTGATTTTTCCCGTCACGAGGACAGAATCTGTTTTCTGGACAGCATGTCACAACTTTCACTTCCCTTGTCATATGAGGCTATAATTGGCACAAAGCTTGAAAGTAAAGATACAATGATGTTGCTACAGTAGTAAAAATCATAAAGGCCACTAAAAACAGAAGAAAAACAAAAAGGAAAACCTAAATTCGTTGCGGGCTGCCTCCCGAAAGCGCTTTCTTTTACGCCTTTAAGCTAGGCATAAAGATTATAAAAGGTGCTCTCGTAAGAATAAGAATTTGAAGCAAAAGAGAGCATCAAGAAGCAAATATGAAACACATTTAAGCCTAACCCACTTCCTATGCATAGGCATCTTGTAAGAAAATAAGTCAAAGAAGCACAAAATGACATGCATAGAAAGGTGGAACAGGAACAATTTCAAAACTTTCAACATGAAGAGAGGTGTTTTTGCAACATGGAAGTTTCCACAACCAAAATTTCCCCTCTCAAAGTAATTTTCAGTAGTATCATGAACAAAATCAATAATATAACTATCACATAAATCATGT
The DNA here is from genome assembly GCA_950022295.1 of Bromus sterilis. Classification (NCBI taxonomy): domain Eukaryota; kingdom Viridiplantae; phylum Streptophyta; class Magnoliopsida; order Poales; family Poaceae; genus Bromus; species Bromus sterilis. Next base: position 219,200,627 of record OX465600.1, read on the forward strand.
TGTGCATGACCTACAAGCACACGTGTATAATTTTCAACACGGTCTTTTGGATCATAAGATAAATGCAACCCATCACATTGAGCCTTAATAAGAGCACAATTCTCCAGAATATGAGTTGGAGATTTCAAAAGGATAATAGGAAAATCAAGTGTGGGTGCAATAGCAACAATTTCATGCTTAACATAAGGAACTATAGAGAGTTCATTTTTGTCAGCATCGTCCATAGTGGCATCTTGTCCATCAACAAAGCAAGTATCAAAATTTTCAGAAAGGGATATTTCAAGTGAGTCCTCGGAATCATGGGATTCCTCCTCAAAGCAATCATTTGCCACTTCTAGGGAAGCAAACATTTTATTTTTAAAATCCTCAATATAGGAACTGGAAGTATAATTCTCGACGCAATAAGCAAGAACAGCAAAGTTTTCGAACTGGTGAATAGTATCGTGATACTTTTCAATCAAAGAAGCAATCTCATAAGCACCTTTAAAAGCAACAAACTCTTCAATATTTTCAACATCAAAGTAATCGTAAACACCTTTAGCATAAGAAGATAAGATCTCATTTTCATTGAACTCACATTGGAAAGGGAGTTGTTTATGATCTATATTAGAACAGCAAGTAAAATCATAATTGTAGCACAAAAGTTTAGCATGGCAATAAGAAACATGTATTTGATCCCATAAGTGTTTCCCTTTCTGAGATAGGCGGTACCGCGTATAATGAGCACGCTCATCCAACGATTTTCCCTCAACCAAGTCGGTTGGGTTTTTAGCGCGAGTACAAATTTATCGAAGACGATCCAAGTGAAACATGTCAAACATGTCCATCCTACCATATTTGTGTGGTTCAGCACCCATGGTGAGGAAAGCATAAATAGGAAAAGCAAGCCAAAGGCAAAAGGTAGCAACTATTTTTGTGGTTTTTCATAAAGGACACTAAATCAAAAACTGAAAGGTAAACTAACAAGACTAAAAAGCAAAGATAAAAGATAGTGTGCAACTCCCCTATCTTGAAGAGTGGAGTCCCCGGCAACGGCGCCAGAAATTGCTTTTGATGGTACGATTTAACGCCCCCTCGTTGGTTACCCAAAGTGGAAGGTTGAGATGTAGACAGCAGAAAATTACCCTTAGCGAAGATGCTAAGGATGAGTATCGAACCAGTAGGACTCCAACAGATACAAGAAGGTGGTAAAGTGAACAATGGCGCCGTTCACAACCGAGGTTGCTTACTTTACCTGGACATGCACACACAAATGATAACTTTGCTCCCAACGAGTTCAGAGAGGTTGTCAATCCCTCCGGCCTTGTTGTTTACAAAGGATAAAACGCACGGGATAATCATGATAGTGATAGCAACGGAAAAGTAAATAAAGCAGTAAATAAATAGTGAGTGTAAACAGTATTGGAAATATGGATCGGGGTCCTATGATGTTCACTAGTGATGTCTCTCTCCCAAAAGACAATAAAATAGCCATGTGAGGTAAACAAATCACAGCTGGGCAATTGACAGGATTATGTGCGCAAACCAATGCTAACTATGCTATAAAGAAAGGAAGAGGCTCAAAAGCATGGGCGGTACGCCAAGACAAGTAGAACGAAATCCATCTGCATCTACCTACTAATCATCCACCTTGAGATATCTATCCAGAACATCTCGCTGGTATTAAGTTGCGAATCCCACCCAAAGTGTAAACTCAAAGCAACGGACAACTACATTAAAGAACTTTGCGTAAAGTCAACAATCCTTGCACCCGCAAGTACAAGCACCGTTGTTTTCCCCCTTGTGGCAACAACACATCCCCTAGACTCATGTTTCTGTCACTCAAGCTATTCATCGGGGGGCATGAACCCACAATCATGCATAACACTCCCTCTTGGAGTCACTACCTACTACTTGGCCAAAGCAATAAACAGCAACGGAGAACATGTAAGAATTACTCTAGAACATAAATATAAAAGAGGAGAATCAAATATATTACTCAAACACAATCTGAACATAGTCTCATAATCCATCGGATCCCAGCAAACTCAACATAGCAACAGCAGAAATATTACATATGTGCCTCGGTCATGTAGGGCACCTCACAAGGTCTAATCCATGAAGAACAAAGAGGGGAGGAGAGCATCACATAGCTACTGATCATAGACCCATGTTCCAAGGTGGACTACTCACAGTTCATCCGGGGAGCATCCATGGTGGTGGAGAAGCTCCCGGAGGTGGTTCCTCCCTCCGGCAGGGTGCCGGGAAGAGGTCTCCTGGTGCTCCCGATCTTGGAAGCGCGGCGGCCGCGGAACAGAGGAGAGATCGCGAAAAAGGGTTCCCATCTCGGTGGTTTTGCGTCACGGAGAATATATGGGCGAAGGGGGGCAGCCAGGGGGGCACTAGGAGTCCAGGCGGCCCCCTGGTGCGGCCCCACCCTAGGGCGTGCCGGGAGGGCGTCTGGGGACCTGGTGGGTCCCCTCTGCCCCCCCCCCCTCGATGATTCCCGAAGCTTCTGAAGAGCTGATTTTTTTTATTGGATTTTTCTCGGATTTTTGGAGCACTTTTAGTATGGGGGAAACCTGAAATAGAAAAACAGCAGAAAACAGGAACTGGAACTGGGGTGCACTGAGTTAATAAGTTAGTCCAAATATGATCAAAAGTATATGGAAGTTCATCAATAACATAGCAATATCACACAAAAGAGGCATGGAGCAAGCAGAAATTATAGATACGTTTTGGACGTATCACACATTATTATATTGTTGTGTATGATATTATTTTTATAATGTTGACTATATTGGACGTAGGATGGAAGGTCTAGGCTATCCCACCCTGACGCTTTGTTCCATTCGAGTCACCTAGGATCCGAGTTTCGGGTATTGGTTCTAAGACTGAGCGTGCCTAACCATGTGTGGGATACTGCGGGGTCCCTTTTTCTTACCTACCTAGCTTCAAACATTTCTAGTGGTGGCCCAAGATGATTTAATATTTGAAACCGTGTGTGTGACTGGTAAGCTCCAAACATATTTCAAACAACTCAGGACAGCGGAGACATGGTTTCTCTTGTTGGTCCACACCTGGAAGCTAGGGGACTGCCCACATGGTTTGGGTAGCTAACCCGACCTCGTCCAGACGGAAGAGTCCGATCCGAGAGTGCGGCCGGCTTTTGGATTGGGTGTCGACACCCCGGGGGCCACCCGTATTTGTTCGTTGTTATTTATAGGGATTATGACGTCCGAATCTCTCGGAACAACTCTTCAATGAGTGTCTTTAACGGGCCCGACTGAGAGAGTCAGCGTACATGCGGAGCCTTGTAATGGGCAATTGGTACACCCCTGAAGGGTTAAATATTTTCGAGAAGCCGTGTCCACGATTATGGACGACTTGAGACCTACTCCTTGTTCATAGACAACAACAACAAAGATTATCTTAATAAACTTGATCAACATGTGTGTGCCTTGACTGCTTCTTCTTCGTCGGGAGGCGAAGGGGAGGACAAGGATAGGATAGGTGTTATGTTTGCGTAAGTAGCTGATAGCAAGAATTGTTGGAGGCTATTCCTCATCGAATTCTTGGTTCTCATCTTACTCTAAATAGACCTTTAACCACTTATATAATGCTAGTGCGGCTGCAACCTCACCACTACCCCCATCTTACCGTGAGAAGTTAGTTACAAGACTTGTTGATATAGCTCACCCGTTCTTTTCTCTTTTACGCATGTTATGAAAACGATCTTGGACTTCAAAGGAGTTCGGCGACCCCTCTTCTGGACGCCTTCGTAGATACTCGACTACGACTAGTTAGGTGGATCTCGGCGGAGAGCCTGGACCCGTGTGGTTACGGGAATGGTGTGTTTTACTTCTGCCACTAGGCATTTGATTGTAGTTTGTACTCAGAGATGTATCTTCCGTTGATGTAATGTATTAAGGCAGTTGTATGCCGATTGTATGAGATGTTGTATCCTTGTATCTGTAATGTTGTGATATCATGTTGGAAATCCGAGGCATATGGCATTGTCATATGTCGCGGTGGGACCTATATGTGCTTCGTCCCCAGATTTGGAATAGTACCGCATATCGGGCCTTACAGATCTCCCCCTCCGGGAGGAGTTCTCCCTGGCAGAATCTGCCCGCTGGAAAGGTATTTTCTTCTCTGTAGGTTTCCTCCACGGAGCAGCAGTGGAACTCCGAAAAGTCTTCTTGTTCTGGGGTTTTTAGATCATGATGAAGATATAGGCCAAAGGAGGGTCCCGGGAATGGGGCCCACCTCCCAGACGGTCACCTGGCGCGGCCTGGAGGGGGCCGCCCCACCAGGGCGCCTGGGAGCCTGGAGGCCCCCTACGGCTTCCCTTCGGCCGATCTTCGTCAATTCTTCGGAAAATTATACCCCGTGAATTTCAGGTCATTTGGAGATGTGCTGATATGGCCACTTGATGTGCACTTTTCCCTGCTGATTCCTGCGTCTGCTGTTTCGGCACCGGAAAGTTGCAAACTGTGTAAAACAAGCCAAAACACTATAAGAACATCATCATAATATGGAATATATCCATGAATAGAGGTAAATTATGATATAAAATAGTGATGCATTTTGGACGTATCAACACCCCCAAGCTTAGACCTCGCTTGTCCCTAAGCGAATAATGAACTCGGTAAACCTGTCCAAAAGTTTAGAGAGTGAAGTGTCGATAATAAGAATATGGAAAAGAAGCGTCATAATTCCTCCTACTAAACTCAAGCATCCTCAACAGCAATCTCAACTCATAAGGCCCTTATGAAAGACTGATTTCAATTACAATCAAAAGTAGGACCGAGAAAACTCATCAAATCATGGCAAACATGTCCTCTGGTCAAAGAGCAACTAATAACTTTTATCTTTTGCTCTCTCCTTTATATTTTGATGAGATCATTTGAAGATTTTTGAAAGAACATGTTATTAGTCAGGAAGTGAAAATGTTAACACAAAGTAAGATGTTTGATGTAGCAAGGCTCAACAAACAACTTGTTTATCTCAATGATAATGTCAAAAAAGATGTAATATGGCAATTCTCAATGAAACAATATAGAGGCATGCATCTCTTGTCAACATAAGGTGTCTGCTCTTTGTGGGATGAAAAGAAGTGGGTTTACTGACTCAACATAAAAGTAAAGGCTTTGCCATTCGCAGAGGGAAGTAGGTAAAACTCATGTGCTAGAGCTTTTAGAGGTTTTCAAATAAATAAGATGATAAAATAAGATTTTGAGAAGTGCATAATTCGTCAATGAATGCTAGTAGATAACCCAATTACTTCTCATGTTGGGCAAGTTTCGAGGAACGGCTCCCAAGTGGGGACGATCACATCGCCTTAATATCCTTTGTTTATCACTGCCAAAGTTTTCTGATTTCTCATGAACAAAGCGCAAAGGAAGGTTTGTTTGTTGTATTATCTTTTACGAGCTGGGAGCACTCATGTCAGTTCCTCGTCGTATTAGGGGTTTGCAGATTAGACATGCAATCCCAAGATAAAACACGTCCAGCATAAGAAGATCATGAATTACCTACTACTTCCTCATGAGCTAAAACAGAGGCACAAAACAAGGGATATACTATTTTGAAGGTTTAAAGATAGCACATGAATAATATACTTTAGAAGTGGCGGTGAAATACCACTAATAGGAAAGGTATGGTGGAATCTTTGGAGAGTTGAGGTTTCAAGGTATGGGTGCACAAGCAGTATTCCCGCTTAGTACAAGGTTTATCTAGCAAAGGCTTTTAAAAGCAGACAAATGATGCTGACTTGGATGCATAACAATATAAAGTCTACATTAAGAATTGGCATGAAACATCAAGTTGTCTTCCTTGTCAGCATAACACTTCAAGCATAAGAACATAAAGGTTTTGGCTATGTCGCTACTAGAAAAACTCATGCTTGTTGTTGCGAGTAAATCTATGTTTGCCAAGATTAAATAAAGTTTTAAAAGTCATGTCTGATATATAAGATCAATACTCCCATAAGAATCATCATATAAGGTCAATTGCGTGAAGAGAATACCAAGTGCCGTGAAGAAACCAATAGACTTCTCATTAATATTCCATCATAAACATTGCACACTCACGGATACATGACTCTCCACATAGGAGTGGTAGACCTCAATGCATACACCTATTTTATAAGATAACTTCCTAGACATGATACGACACTAAACTTGACCACAAACGACAAAGATAAAGATAAAGATATTGGGCACTCCCCCAAGCTTGGAACAAGCTAAGGGGTGCCATTACCCATGAAGATTTTATTCATCATCCTTGTTCTTGTTCCTCAGGTAATCCGTGGCGAAAAGCTTCCAAGGTATAGGTCCTCCCTCCACACAAGATTCTTCAGTCTCCGATATCCTGCTTTCAGCTGATATTCCCATGCGCAAAAAATTTAGTTCATACTCACAGTTCTGGTTTTGGAGGTCATAGATGTGTCCTTGAAGCTTGAACACTTTGGCATCCACTGCAGATATTCTTGCGTGCACTTCCTTCACCTCCTCCTCATGTTGTTTCTTCAGCTCGGTGGTGGTGTCAAAGTTGGCCTCAACACCACGCTCGATCATCAACTTGTACTTGAAGATTTCTTGCTCCACTTCTTCCAGTATGGCCTTGGTGTTCCCCTCCTTGACCGGTCCCTTCATATCTTCTTGGTGAAGGTAACTATCCTCCACCCAAAGTGTTTGAGGATGCCTCTTCACCTCTGTGATGTACGGGTTGATGACGTTGACGAGGAACTTGTCCTTGGGGGAACTTGGGGAAGCCATGGCACCTAGGTTTTACTGGAAGTTTTCCTGGCAACAACAAATCGAAAAGAGAACGCATGAAATCGCAAGATACAGAGCCGGGACGATCCGGGCAAATATATAGAAAAAAAATTATGCGACAAAAGGAAGGTAACAGCCAAAGTGGGGTCGGAGACGGACTCCGGGGCTCCCAGGCGGCCTCCTGGCGCGTCCAGGGAGCAAGCCGCGCCACCGGGGCGCCTGGGGCCCCTAGAGCTCGTCTCCGGCTCCACTTTGGCTCCGAATTTTCCTAATTTTTCAAAAACACGTAATACGGGACTTTTATGGATGTTCGCGAAGTTTTCTTACCGTATTACATACCTATTCTTATTCTGCTCCTGCTGGCGTCTGAATCTGGGCTGCAACATGTTCTTCATGAGTGGTTGTGCGTATTGTATCCACATCAACATTGACAGGGTCTCCTGCCAGGTAATGCTTCAATATTTGCCCATTCACAACTTGAGGTTTGGTACCTTCAAAATTATTAATCTTGATTGCACCGGAGCGGTAGACTTCTTCGATATGAAAAGGTCCTTCCCATCTGGAAAGTAATTTACCAAGAGAAAACCTGAAACGAGATCTAAACAACAAAACTTTATCACCAACATTAAATTCACGTTTCAAAATTTTCCTGTCGTGCCACTTCTTTACCTTTTCTTTAAACATTCTCGCACTCTCATAAGCTTCACTTATCCACTCATCTAGAGAAGTCAAGTTCATGAGGAGCTTTTCACCAGCAAGTTTTGGGTCAGCGTTAAGCTCTCTAACATCCCAGAAAGCTTTGTGGTCTAATTCTAAAGGCAAATGCAAGCTTTGCCATATACCATCTTATACGGAGACATGCCCATGGGATTTTCGTAAGCAGTTCTATACGCCCACAAGGCATCTCCCAACTCTTTGGACCAGTCCTTTCTAGAACTGCTCACTGTCTTTTGTAAGATCAACTTGATCTACTTGTTTGTGAGCTCAACTTGCACACTCGCTTGAGGGTGGTAAGGTGAAGCAATCATATGGTTAACATCATGATTTTCTAAGGCTTTTCTAAAAACACCATGTGTAAAATGGGATCCTCCGTCGGTCATGAGGTACCTTGGTACACCGAACCTGGGAAAGATCACATCTTTAAGCATTTTCAAAGATGTCTTACGATCAACACTTTCATTGGGGATTGCCTCAACCCACTTAGTTACATAATCAACAGCTACTAATATGTGAGCGTACTTGTGCGAAGGAGGAAAAGGACCCATAAAATCAAAACCCCAGCAATCAAAAGGCTCAATAACTAGAGAGTAATTCATAGGCATCCCATTCCTCCTACTAATGTTACCAACTCTCTGATACTTATCACATGATAAAACATATTTTCTAGCATCTTTAAAGAGAGTAGGCCAATAAAAAACTGATTGGAGAACCTTGTGTGCGGTCCTCTCACCGGCATGATGTCCTCCATAGGGACTATCGTGAAAATCCCTCAAGATATCCTTCTGCTCATGTTCGGGTATGCACCTTCTCACGATTCCATCCGCGCATTCTCTAAAAGGGTGTGGGTCATCCCAAAAGTAATACCTCAAATCATGGAAGAATTTCTTCCTTTGTTGGAATGTTAAACCTGGAGGTAAAAACTTGGTGACAATAAAGTTAGCATAATCTTCAAACTAGGGATCACAAATAGATTGTATTCTAAAAACAGCTAATTGTTCATCAGGGAAACTATCATTAACAGGAATAGGATCATGTGGTATGTTTTCTATCCTGTAGAGGTTGTCTGCTATTGGATTGTCCGCTCCTTTTCTGTCAACAATCTGCAAATCAAACTCTTGAAGAAGAAGAACCCATCTGATAAGTCTAGGTTTTGCATCCTCCTTGTCCATAAGATACTTAATAGCATCATGGTCAGTATGAATAATGACTTTGGAATAAACAATGTAAGGTCTAAATTTATCACAAGCAAACATTACTGCTAAAAAATCCTTTTCAGTAGTAGCATAATTCTTTTCAGCACTATCAAGGGTCTTGCTAGCATAATGTATAACATTCAATTTATTATCAACCCTTTGTCCTAACACAGCTCAAACAGCAAAATCACTAGCATCACACATAATTTCAAACGGAAAATTCCAATCAGGCGGACGTACTATAGGAGCAGTTATCAAAGCTTTCTTAAGAACTTCTAAGGCTTCCTTAAAATCTTCATCAAACACAAAAGGAATATCCTTCTAGAGAAGATTAATGAGGGGTCTCGAAGTCTTAGAAAATTCTTTAATAAATCTTCTATAGAAACTAGCATGACCGAGAAAAGTACGAATACCTTTGATGTGCCTTGGATAGGGCATCTTCTCGATTGCTTCGATCTTGGCCCTGTCCACCTCGATTCCCCTCTCGGAAATATTGTGGCCAAGGACAATTCCCTCATTGACCATGAAGTGGCACTTCTCCCAATAGAGTACCAAGTTTGTCTCCTCACATCTCTGCAGAACTTTATTAAGGTTGTGGAGACAATGGTCAAAAGAGGTTCCATAGACGGAGAAATCTTCCATGAAGACCTCAACAATTTCTTCACAAAAACCATGAAAGATAGCAGTCATACACCTTTGAAAAGTAGCAGGGGCATTGCATAAACCAAAAGGCATACGTCTATAAGCATAAGTACCAAAAGGACAAGTAAAAGTGGTCTTATCTTGACCGGAAGTATTAACATTAATTTGAGAGAAGCCAGAATATCCATCAAGATAGAAAAAATGGGTGTTTTTGGATAACCTTTCAAGCATTTGGTCGATGAACGGAAACAGGTAGTGGTCCTTCCTCGTCGCCTTGTTCAACTTCCTTTAATCAATACACATTCTATATCCAATAATAATTCTCTGAGGGATTAGTTCGTCCTTATCATTAGGAACAACAGTTGTGCCCCCCTTCTTAGGAACACAATGCACTGGACTTACCCACTTACTATCAGCTATAGGCTAGATAATACCTGCGGCTAGAAGCTTGAAGATCTCGGTCCTCGCAACATCCTTCATCTTCGGGTTCAACCTTCGTTGATGATCAACAACCGGTTTAGCGTCAGGCTCAAGATTGATAGTATGTTGAAAAATATATGGACTAATTCCCTTGATATCATCAAGGGTATATCCAATAGCACCTCGGTGTCTACGAAGGGTTTCCAATAAGCACTCTTCTCATATCCTGAAAGGTCAGAATTGATAATAACGGGATATACTTTCTTTTCATCTAAATAAGCATACTTGAACGTTTCGGGAAGAGGCTTGAGATCGAACACCGGGTCCTCTTTGGGTTGTGATAAAATTCTGAAGGGTTCAACCGGAAGGTTGTGCTTCAGGATAGCAGGTTGTCTCAAGAAGGCTTCATCAAGTTCATTTCTTTCCTACATATGCATGTCATTCTCGTGGTCTTCCATATATTGCTGCAAAGGATCGTCCGGAGGTATATCAATAGAGGCGATATCTTCAATAATTCTATCATTACTAGGCAAATCAGTGCCACGAGTTTGTTTGGAGAATTTAAAAAAGTTAAATTCACATGGCTCACCATTGAATTCTATCATGACTAGGCAAATCATTACCGAATATAATAGGACAAAAATTATCTTGCACTGAACCAAGTACTAATAAGTCAGTAGGATATTTTACCTTTCCGCATAAGACTTCGACATCTCTCACAATCTCAATAGGAAAGATAGTTTCTCTGTTTGCAAGATAACTAGTAACATCAATTTCTTCAAGCTCACAAGGTGAAATCTCACTCATAATCCCCTGATAGAGTGAATAAGGAATAGCACTAGCACTCGATCCCAAATCGCATAGCTCATAATAATTATGATCTCCTATTTTAACAGATACTACTGGAGTACCTAAAATTTGGCCTTTACTCTTGGTTGTAACAAGGTTAGTAGAAACAGCACAAAAATTAATTTTGGAATCTATAATATCACTAGTAACAATATCTTTAACCAATGCAACTTGAGGATCGGCCTTAACCTGGTCCTTGGACTCATCAGTTCTTCTCTCACTTTTATTTAATATGCTTGACACAAAAGAATGCTCCCTCATCCTTGCGGGAAAAGGGGATTTTCATATATAACTGCAGGCAAAATAGGGTCAGCAACATGAATATCAACGGGTAAATCCTTAAAGGGCTTATGATGTTGATCCTCTTTCTTTTTAGAGGAATCCATATGAGAGGCAAAGTTTTTTGCAAAAATCAATCAAAAGTTGGGAATCAAGACCAATCTTAGCACAAAAGGTATTGAAGTAATCAGTTTTCACATATCTCTCATAATTTATAACGGGTTCAATACCTTTATCGATCAAAAGTTGGGAATCAAGACCATGCTCATAATTTATAACGGGTTCAATACCTTTATCAATCTCCCAATCTTCAGTGTTCTTCTGGATCCTTTCGATAAGATCCCACCTTTCTTCAACACTTCTGGTGCGGAATACCCCACTAGAGGAGGCATCAAGCATCTCTCTATCTTGACGAGAAAGCCTTGCATACAAATTTGTAGGAATAATTTCTTTGGGGAGCTCAAGATTGGGACATTTGAGCATTAGGGACTTCAATCTCCCCCAAGCTTAGGCGATGCTTTCTCCATCACAAGACCAAAAGTTATAAATATAGTTCTTGTCTCGATGTATTTCATGAAGAGGATAAAACTTTGCATAAAAGAGAGGCATAATTTCTTGCCAATTTAGTAAATGAGAGTTATCAAGAAGCCTATATCCCAAGCCTTGTCTTTTAGTGATAGAGAGAATAGCTTTCTCATAACAAAATCCATCGATATGCCTGCAAGCTTAAATAAGGATCATAGTTGTGAAAGATATAGCAAGTGTTCACCTGGATGTCTATCTCCTGCATATCGATTAGCAATAACACAATTAACGATACCAGTTGGTATTTTAAAGGGCACAATTTCAGTAGGTGGGGGAGCCTTCTACACTACAGTAATGGTGGGGCGGTTCCCCGCAAGAAAAGTACCAAGAACAGAGTGGTCCATAGGGACTAAAAGTAACAACAGCAAAATAAAATCAGCACTTACAATATAAAGGTTTCCTTGCCAATTTCACTTACCAATAGCGCTACGCTCCCCGACAACGGCGCCAGAAAATGGTCTTGATGACCCACAAGTGTAGGGGATCCATCGTAGCCTTTTCGATAAGTAAGAGTGTCGAACCCAACGAGGAGCAGAAGGTATTGACAAGTGATCTTGAAATAGGAATAACTGCAAGTACTGAGAGGTAACTTTGTATGGGTTTTCTGGTATAAGAAACAAGGAGATAAAAGAAAATAAAGTAAATTATGATAAAGTGCAGCAAGGTGGGTCAGTCCTTTTGTGCAAAGGATAAGCCAAAGGATTTAAACTTATAAAGGCTAAAACGTTCTTGAGGACACACGGGAGAGATAGTCATGTGCCTTCGCCATATCCCGTATCGGTACTATCTTTTGTGTTGATAAGTGTTGTGTGGGTGAACCTATACTAGTGCACTTTCTAGACTAAGATAAGTACACTCTTATGATTAAACCTCTTGCAAGCATCCGCAAATACAAGAGAGAAATTAAGGCAAAGCCTAACCATAGCAATAAACTTTATGGCCCAACAATCCCTCGTGCAAAAGTGTGTGAACTGGGGTTCAGGTTTCTGTCACTCCGAAAACCCACCATAAGCATACTTTATACACAATGCATTCCCCTAGGTCCTTAAGAGGTGAAGCGTTGTGTAGTCGACGTTCACACAACACCACTAGAAGAATAACACCACAACTTAAATATCAAACAACACATATTACTTCAGCATCATATGACTACTAACAACTAGACTTCTCCCATGTCCTCAAGAACTAAAGGAACTACTCACAAGACATAAAAGATATCATGATCAGAGGTGATAAATATATGATAAACAATCTGTTCATAACGATAATTCTCCAACAAAACTCAGTACCATTCACCACAACGAGTAATCAACACCGATAGAGTAGAGGGGGTGGATAGTACAAGTTACAACTTTGATTGCAATGATGAGATGAGATGGGATGAAGATGAATATGGTATTGATGGTGAGGATGATGTTGATGATGATCTCGATGATGTCCGTGATGATGGTGATGACAATGAGGACGATCTCCCCCTCCGGGAGGAGTTCTCCCCGACGGAATCTGCCCGTCGGAAAGGTCTTTTCTTCTCTGTAGGTTTCTGCCACGGAGCGGCGGCGGAACTCTGGAAACTCTTCTCGTTCTAGGGTTTTTAGGTCACGATGAAGATATAGGCCAAAGGGGGGTCCCGGGAGTGGGGCCCACCTCCCAAGCGGCCACCTGGCGCGGCCTGGAGGGGGGTCGCGCCACCAGGGCGTCTGGGAGCCTGGTGGCCCCCCTCCGGCTGCCCTTCAGCTGATCTTCGTCAATTCTTTAGAAAATTATACCCCGTGAATTTCAGGTCATTTGGAGATGTGCTGATATGGCCACTTGATGTGCACTTTTCCCCGCTGATTCCTGCGTCTGCTTCATCGGCACCAGAAAGTTGCAAACTGTGTAAAACAAGTCAAAACACTATAAGAACATCATCATAATATGGAATATATCAATGAATAGAGATAAATTATGATATAAAATACTGATGCATTTTGGACGTATCAACATGTTCAAAGGAGTGAACTTTATGAACTTTGGTGTTATCGATACAAAACCATTCGATGGCTCTGAGTTGTCTATCCAGAATTCTCTATGCACCTCAATGTGACCGACTGAATCAACTCAATAATTCTGAAGTGAATGCACCCGATACTAGTAGGATCTTCACCGATCGAGTGACACTTTGGTATTTCTAAAATTAATTTCATGAGTTGTAGAGGGATCAAGAGGGGATTTCGGTGGGGCCCAAAGAGCAACTCAATGAGACCAAATGGCTAGGGTTTAGGTAACTGCTATATCAGTGGTGTCTCAGTGTGACCGAATGGAAACCAATCAATGGGACCAAGATGGCTTGAAAGTTTATGATATAGTGAACTGTGAAAAAAAAATTGAGGCTTTGTAGTTTGACTTTAAGCACTTGAGAAACCAACCCATTATCATGTTGAAGATCGAATGAATTCCTTGTTCATTCTCGTGAAGAAGATTACAATTTATACATGTCTCCACCGACGTTGCAAGGGATGGCACAACCGTTGGCAGAGGGACATGCCTGTTCGGGCAGAGGCGCCTCCGATACGGGGCAAAACCGCTAAGCAGTTGTACAGCGGAGATTTATTCACAACACTCCCCCTAATCTACGCTTGACCACGTAGAGTCATCCCACAATCATCCTACGATCATCCGGGTAGTGCCATCATCTTCTTAAAAGTTCTTTATTAAAATCTTCAAGAGAACCTGGGGCACAAAACCACAAAGAGACAACATAATGTGATGTTATGAGCAGAAGTGTCTCAAGATGAGACTCCCCCTGATACTTGCAAGTCCCGAAGTCGTCGCATACCAATTCCATGAACATATTTCTGGAATGTAGAATTTGGTAGAGACTTGGTAAATAAATCAGCAAGATTCTCACATGATTTAACTTGCAAGATATTTATTTCCCCGCTTTTCTGAAGTTCATGGGGGGAAAATAGCTTAGGAGCTATATGCTTAGTGATGTTGCTCTTGATGTATCCTGTTTGCATTTGAGCAACACAAGCTGTATTATCTTCATAGATAATAGTCGGTGATTCGATAGAACCAATTCCACATGATTGTTGTATGTGGTTTATCATTCTGCGAAGCCAAACACATTCACGTGACGCTTCATATAATGCAATTATCTCAGAATGATTTGTGGACGTTGCTACCAAAGTCTGTTTCGAAGACTTCCATGATATAGCAGTCCCACCATGTAGAAACACAAAGCCGGTTTGTGATCTGGCATTATGGGGGTCTGATAGATAGCCAGCATCAGTGTATCCAATCATATTGAAATCCATATTTTTCTGGAACTGGAAGAATAGCCCAAGATCCCTAGTGCCTTGAAGATATCGAAAGATATTCTTTATACCTGACCAATGGCGCTTGGTAGGTGTTGCGCTGTGTCTAGCAAGTAGATTTACTGCAAAAGCAAGATCTGGTCTTGTGCAATTTGCAAGATACATAAGCGCTCCAATAGCACTGAGATATGGAACTTCAGGTTTCAAGATATCTTCTCCATCATCCCTCGGTCTGAACGGATCTTTCTCTACGTCTAGAGAGCGAACCACCATAGGAGTTTTAGATGGATAGGATTTGTCCATATTGAATTTCTCCAATATTTTCTGGATATAGGCAGCTTGGTGTACCATGATTCCTGATGGAAGGTGCTCAAGTTGAATGCCTAAGCAAAATTTGGTTTTACCCAAATCCTTCATCTCAAATTCCATCTTGAGGTGATTGCGTGCTTCATCAATGTTATGTGCGTTGCCAATGATGTTGAGATCATCAACATACACAGAAATGATGCAAAATCCTGTAGAGGACTTCTTGATGAAGACACATGGGCAATCATCACTGTTGGAGTAACCTTTCTGAAGAAGGAACTCACTTAGTCGGTTGTACCACATCCGCCCCGACTGTTTCAAGCCGTAAAGAGACTTGTTCTGTTTAACACAATACATGTTGCGTTTAGCACTTGCATTCGGGACAGGGACTCCGTCAGGAACCTTCATGTAAATGTCCGAATCTAGTGACCCGTAAAGATATGCGGTCACGACATCCATCAACTGCATAGATAGATGATTTTGTACTGGCAAAGAAATAAGATATCGAAATGTGATACCACTCATAACTGGAGAATATGTTTCATTGAAATCAATGCCAGGTCTCTGCGTGAAACCTTGTGCTACAAGCCTTGCTTTGTATCTCACCACCTCATTGTTCTCATTCCGTTTCCGGATGAACACCCATTTGAATCCCACAGGGAAAACATTTGGAGGTGTAGGTATTGCTTCTGTGAATACCTTTCTTTTGTTAAGCGAGGCTAATTCTGCTTGTATTGCATCCTTCCATTGAGGCCAGTCGGAACGTTTTTCACACTCGACGATGGTCCTAGGATCATGATCATTGAGAAGGGTATTTGCAATTGTAGCAGAAAAGTAAGTGTCGACAATCGTAGACTTACGATCAAATGATTCTCCAGAATCAATATAGTTGGTGGATATCTCCTGCACCCTTGATGACTCTTCATGATTTCCCAATATGTGTGAGTCTGGGTGTTCCGATGTCCCAGCCAGTATGTGCACGCTGGAGCTGGGTTGTGGAGGTTGCCCATCCACTGGGTGTTTGTCAACGTTGAGTTGACTTGCATTTACTGTCTCGGAGGTTTTTCTCCGCGATTTCCTGTGCTGCTTGCTAGAAGCAGGATCCAAGTTAGAGGCCGTACTACTCCCCCTCTTTTTAGGAACAGGGAGTTGAGTGGTTTTTATTGGTACCTCCACTCTTTCGGGCGCATTTCTGGCTGGATTCAAGGATTTTGTAACACCTTTTAGATCAGTAAATGAATCTGGCAGATTATTTGCAAGATGTTGCAAATTTATGATTTTCCGAACTTGGAGTTCGGTCTCATGAGTACGTGGATCAGAGTGTGAAATGGCTTGAGCATTCCAATCAATTTCCGGGCATTCTTTCTGGTACTTGAAATCTCCCCCTAATGCCGGAAAATGTTCCTCATTAAATATGCAATCAGCGTGACGGGCTGTGAATAGATCCCCAGTAAGGGGTTCCAGGTACTTGATAATCGACGGCGATTTGTACCCCACATAGATCCCCAGTTTCCTGTGTGGACCCATAGATGTCCGCTGTGGTGGTGAGATCGGGATGTATGTAGCACATCCGAACTTGCGCAGATGGGAAATGCTTGGAGGATTTCCACGTACCATTTGCAGAGGGGAAGTACTGTGATATGCAGTTGGCCTCAGTTGTATCAAGTCAGCAGCGTGTAAAATGGCGTGACCCCAACATGAGGTTGGCAAGTTGCAATTCATTAACAAAGGTCTTGCAATGAGTTTGATCCTTTTAATCAGTGATTCAGCCAAACCATTTTGTGTATGGACATATGGAACAGAGTGCTGAACTTCAATCCCCAAAGCCATGCAATAATCATTGAAAGCTCGTGAGGAGAATTCTGCAGCATTGTCCATTCGAATTGATTTAATTCGACTTTCAGGATAATGGGCTTGCAACTTAATGACTTGCCTCATTATCTTGGCAAATGCATGGTTTCGTGTGGATAGAAGACACACATGTGACCATCGTGTAGATGCGTCAATAAGAACCATGAAATACCTGAAAGGTCCAGTTAATGGTTGAATGGGACCACAGATGTCTCCTTGAATTCGTTCAAGGAACTGAAGTGGTTCAGCTTGTATTTTGAGGTGCGAAGGCCTCAAAATTAGCTTTCCCGTGGCACAAGATGTGCACACAAAATCAGAAGATTGAGGAAATTTTGACTCAAGTAAATTGTGACCAATGGAATTGCTAGTAATTTTTCTCATCATCCCGATACCGGGATGACCAAGGCGATCATGCCATGTTTGGAATGCGTTAACATTCTGAAAAATTACTTTGTAAGCAACATGTTCTACGGGTTTGATGTACGTATAGTACAAACCAGACGATAGAGAGGGAATTTTCTCATGTACCTCTTTGCCATATCCGTGATTTTTGGTGAAGAGTAGATACTCCTCTTTGTTGTCTTCATGGGTTTCAATGTGAAAACCATTTTTACGGATATCTCGGTAACTGATTAGGGTACGGGACGAATCGGGATACAATAAAGCATCCTCAATTGTCACTTGTGTACCGCTTGGGAGGGTAAATGTGGCACGTCCTGTGCCAACAATCACCGTATCGCGTCCAGCGATACTTAAGATATCTCCATTTGTCTTTTTCAGAGTTTGGAAATATTTTATCTCCCTCAGTATTGAGTTCGTGGTGCCACTGTCCACAAGGCATAATTCCTCTTCCATCGGATTGTTCCCGTAGAGGACTATATAAAACAAAGAATTTTCAATAAGAAAAACTCATGTTAATATATAGAATACAATCTTATTTATATCAAATATGTTGATACAATTACAACCTTATTATATCAAATATGTTTGATACAATATAAAGACAACTAAGACACACTTATGTTCTTATTACAATCATTACAAATGGACATTAATAGGTAGATCACTATGGAGAACGTGGGACTAGTCGAAGTCGCCAAATGTGTCCTTTGAGGTGTACTCAATTAACATGTCCTCCGTTTCAGCAGGATCCTCAAAAGGGTGTGGAATCATGACTCCAGGAGGAACATCATGTGAACATCCAGCTCCATCATCGCTACGTGGATGAAGGTTGAAGTTGGCTTCAAACCTTTTCTTCTGAGGTGCATTGCGTCCTTGAGACTGCTGGTACAGCATAACCAGATGTTTAGGCATGGTGCACTTTTCTGTAGAGTGCGAGTAGCATCCACATTTGTAACAAAGCTTGGTTTTATCAAACTTGTGCTTTGCAATGCCTTTTCCCTTGCCCGAGTTTCTGAATTTCTTGTTCCTGTTGCCGTTTCGCCTATGCTTGAAGTTTGGTTGATTTGCCCTAGGGGTGTCATTAAACTTTTGTTTATTCGCAACATTCATATGAACTTCGGGTAAAGGTTGTGCCCCAACCGGGCGCTGAGAGCCATTCTTGGTGAGTAGCTCGTCATGTTTTTCAGCCTGAAGTAACATGTGAATAAGTTCTGAATAAACATCATAGTTGCGAGCACGGTATTGCTGTTGAAGGATCCGATCGGAAGGAAGCATAGTAGACAAAGTCTTTTCTATCTTCTCCGCTTCACTAGGTTCCTTCTCACAAAAACGCAGTTTGGAACATATCTTATGAACCTCGTGATTGTATTCACCAATAGATTTGAAATCTTGAAGGCGTAGGTGAGTCCAATCATGGAGTGCTTCGGGCAGGACCACTGCCTTCTACTGTTCATACCTCGTTTTGAGGGACAGAAACAGAGTACTAGGAGATTCCTCCTGTAAATACTCAGACTTGAGATCTGGATGAATATGGTGCCTTATGATGAATAAGGCAGCATAGTTTTGCTGCTCTGTCAGCGGCACGGCTCCATTCGGGAGAGGAGTCTCCGGGTCCTGGATTGCTCGTGCTATCCCGCGAGATGCAAGACTGATCTTGATGTCCATGGCCCATGTAGGGTAATTCTGGCCATTGAGGGCTAGCGCCTCAAACTCTTTGGCAGTCATTTCGACCTACATGGAGAACCAACGATTATTAATTTACAAGAAGTAAATTAAAAACCATCGTCGTTTGTAATAAGAATGCAAAATTTGACTCAAGTGTATAACTTGAAAAGGGTCAACCTCAATTGTTTGTCAAAAATTTGCAAGTCTATCGTGCGAGAGAAATTAATCTCGATCGCGATGATATGTTAATTAAATTAATGATGTGGTATACACATAGAACATATCATCTCCGGTGTAAAACCGGTAATTTATTTATATTACAAAGTACATAATATAAATACATTTAGTTACATACAGTACTAAAACAGAAATACATTACTGAATTAATACAATAACTAATACTAGGTTAGACTAGTAAATAAAACAGAAACTAGAAATAAACAGAAAAAGAAGAAAAAAAATAACAATCCAGACGTCCTTTCCGGCCCAGTGGCCGGCGGAGGGGAGTGGCCTGGCGCGCCTGACGCCATATGGGCCTCGGCCGCTGCGGCCTTTGGCCGGCCCAGCAGGGCCACCGCATAAGGGGAGAGGGGGGGCGGTTCCGGATAAGGCTAACCGCCCCGACCACCCCATCCATCCCGTGCGGCGACGACGCCTTGGCTCGGCTGCCTCCCCTCGACGCCGGCGCTCACCGGCGGCCATGGCGCGGCGCGGGGGAGCCCTCCTCGGAGGAGGAGGTGGAGGAGACCACGGCCACCGGGTGGTGCAGGTCCTCCCCGCCGGCGTTGGAGAAGCCCAGGCACACCGGAGACCACGTCCCGGCGCGGCGTCCCGGGCGCCGGTCGATGGCGGCCACGGCTCGGCCGAAGAGGCGGCCGAAGTGCCTCGTGGCGGGGCTGCTGGAGCCCTGGTTCGCCGCCGGGCTCGGGGCGTTGGAGGCGCCTCCCACGGGCTCGAAGCCGGGAGGGAAACGGCTCGGGCCGGCGTCGTCGGGGGCGGGCGTCGGCGTGTTCGGCGGCACCTAGCGCGCCGGTGGAGGAGGCGGCGGAGGCGGGGGCGGGGCCCCGGTTGCGGGCGCGCGGAGCATCGGCGCCGCCAGTCCGGCGAGCAGCCACGGGTCGAGGCCGGCGGGCGCGTCCATGGCGTTCGGGTCAACGGGGGCGTGCGCCGCGGCGGCACCAAGGTCGACGGGGGCGCGCGCGACGGAGGCGCCGAGGCCGATGGGATCGTGCGCGGTGGTGGTGCCGAGGCCGACGGGGCCGTGCGCGCTCTGGCCACGTCCAGTGGTGGCCGGGCCGCGTCCAGCGGCACCCAGGCCGCGTCCAGCGGCAGCACGGCGGCGGCGACGGGCAGCAAGGCGGCTCCGGCGGCCGTCCTCGTGGATGAGGCGGAAGAAGAAGGAGGTGAGGGACGACATCTCACCGGCGGCGGCTTCTTCTCTTCTCTTTGCTCTTCTCTGGTAGTTCTACGTGCTGATAACGTGTTGAAGATCGAATGAATTCCTTGTTCATTCCCGTGAAGAAGATTACAATTTATACATGTCTCCACCGACGTTGCAAGGGATGGCACAACCGTTGGCAGAGGGACATGCCTGTTCGGGCAGAGGCGCCTCCGATACGGGGCAAAACCGCTAAGCGGTTGTACAGCGGAGATTTATTCACAACATATCACAACCTCACTCCCTTTTATAATATTGCCATTCCTAGGACTCAATGTGATCTTTGATCACTTAAATATAAAATGAAGTCCTCGGAGTTTACCAACATGTATCCTTAGCATCTTTAGGGTCCATTTCTACATCCGTTGTGTACCTAAATTAGACTTTCCTAAAATGTACTTTGAGTAGGCATATTAGTTCAATGATTTGGATGTTGTTGTTAATTACCAAAATCACCAAGGGATTAGGTGTACTTTCAACACCGTACCGAGGGATTTGCCAAATCATTTCTGACGGTAACAGTTGGATTTTTGTGAAACCTATATACACCCCACATATTCCACCAGCTCGAGAGAGAGCTCCCTAGACAAAGCTGCCACCTCACATATACATTTCTAAGAAATAAGAGCTCATATCTTGGGTTGAGATCAAAGGGCACCCAATTGTACACCATGAACCTTTGATTTCTCATCCCTCAAAACCTTTCCACCCAAACCTTCTAGCTCTCCACAACCCAAATTCTTGAGAGATAGTTTGAGTTGAGGGGGTGATCGTTTGAAGCACAAGGGCAAGGAACTCATCATCAACAATCCTACTCATCATCATCATTAGCTTGGATAGGTTGTACTTGGGAGCCTTCAAAGATTGTGAAGGAACCAAGGAGTTTGTACGAGCAAGGATATCACTTACATCGTGAAGACCTACCCTAGTGAGGCTAGTTCTTCGTGGGCATACGCCTAATGGAATAAGCAAGGTTGCTCTTCATGGACCCTTCGTGGGTTGAGCCCTTTGTGAACTCGTGTTGCTATCATTGAGAACATTGATCCAATGGATTGAAGCCTCCATCGACATGGATTTATGGTAGCGCCAACTATCAAAATGAAGGGTCAAAAAATCTTTCGTGTCCAACCTCGTTTGTGATTCCCTAACTCTACCTTTCTACTTAGTAGCACATGCTTGATTGCTTACTTTCTGCTACCCCTTTTCTCTAACATTGCATGTGCAAGAGTCATGAAGGGGTGTTACCCAAGGTTTGTCGATATCAGATGTCTCGGTCGTTGTTTGAAGTTTACCACGAGGGTTTGGAGGGGATCGACCAATGGCCGAATGAAGTTGATGTCGACATTTTTTGCATTCACGGGCACCTTCAAGGTGGTGGCGTGGACCAGGTGCAATGTTTTAAGTCAGCGGGCCGAGAGTGGCTTGTGCCGACTTCGTGGTAGCGAGCTCTTGGCACGCAACATCATTGGTTCTCTTCAAGACCAACTTCCTTGACCACCATATCACGAGGATAGGCGAGGTTACCACCCGCCATTTTGTTCTGGGTATGGGTGGGAGCTTTATATTCCATCTCCTAAGCAGTGTAATGCTTCTACCTTTGTTGAGGCTCATTTGACCGAGGCCATCTAGCCAAGATGGTCGAGGTGACTATATACACAAGTAGATTCCCCACAATCGATGCAAGTGTTGTTCAAAAATCAACTTTTGACTGAGGGTGTCCTTAGCAATGTGGTTAGGGATAAGTATGGTTTGGGTACGTCGGTCGTTGTACACTTGATAAAAACAATATTTTAAAATAGATCGAGTCTCCCTTGTAAATGCATGGCATACGTCCTATGAAATGATGGGTGAGAATGATGCCCAATGAACGAAACATTAAGAGTGTCCACTTTATGCAAGCCTTTAAGCACTGAAATGTGGACGTGAATAAAGTCAACTGGTACACATAATATAACACATTCTATAGTTGGCAAGTTTAAATTCACGTTGTTTCAACATAATTAAACTAGCCAACACAAATGGTAGTATCAAAAATGTATATATAATTTCACATGACGTGATAGTTTAATGCTGGTAGCAATGTTATTTTGATGGTATCGCGCAATTGAAAAGTTTGATTTGTTTGTGTTCTTTTAAAAAAAGAAAGTTTGACTAGTGAAGGGTTTTTTTCAAAAAATAAAACTGTGAAGATTATGTAAGCACGTATGCGTGTCAATTGTTTTTTTACAGATGCAAAGTTGAATTCCGTTAGCATTAAAGGTGTGTTAAGACCCAATGAACCGAGTCCATCCAATCCAATCGTATGCGTGTCAATCGGAGCATCTATAGTATCACAATATATCTTCTTTTTACCAACTCAAAAAGATGTAAGCACCAATGTGAGCTACAATAGCATGTGGTGTCCAAACTAAAATGAGGGTCCTGTTGTATGGAGATACCACATGCCTGCCAAGTGAACAAAACGAACGAGAGAATACCCTGATTCACATACATTGCACTATAAAAGAGCCTCAATGTCAATCTCAACGAAAGTGCAGGGGTCCGGAATGCCAAATTTTCTTAGCACCTGCATGTAATAGACTAGGTCACGCTAATTGTTCAAATGATCAAATAAGCCCATGCACATTTACATGATATATAGTAACGAAGTTCACAGATCATCATTTCATAGCATATTTCTGTGAATATGACAAAGAAAATTACCTCAGCATGGACAATTCCTAAGTAGCCAACCTGCTTCCCATCACTCATAACAATTTTGCATTGTCTTTTAGTAAAGAACTCAGGTTCCTGCCAGACAAGACATCAGTACAGATGTTCATAACACCAAAGGAACGTTAGATGTACCCGAATCCATCGAGAATTTTAATTGCTTACACTTGTAGGAACATAGTAAGTCTGGCCAAAATTTATGTGTGGAGCTGTCACGATTTTGACAATCCTATCCACCAAACCCATAATTTCCTGGGTAATTGATAATAATTAGCCCAGGCTAACAACAAAGCACTTTAAATATCACTCCTACAAAAATGTAATTGTTTATTACCTCAAATCCAGAATTACTATTACAGTACAAAGCTGCAAGCCGGCGATTATTAGAGGCACCAACATCACGTGAAGTATCCAATGACACTACATCACCAACTTCAAAAATCTGCATAGACAACAACGCTGAAAAACGATACTATGGCTAATTGGTCATGACGAATATAAGCAGCTATATGGAAACTTTCCTTCTAGAAAATCATGATATCACATATTAACAAACATAATTTTATTGCAAACTAATATTATATGCGTCAGCCAATAATTAGATTTTTGCTATATAAAAAGGGAGTATATGCACATTTTAGCCACATGAAAAGCACCTCAGGAAACACTGCTAAGCAGATGAATAGTATTGTTTGTTTTCATCGAGTACCTTTATGGGTCTTGGATGTTCTATATTATGCTTCAGTGTTTTCAACAAACATGACATCAGACTACTTCTTACAACCTGCAAGTTCACAAGCAAGACAAACGTACATCACTTACTGGAACAAGCTCATGTAAATTATATAATTATATTTCAAGATCCTACATTAGAAACAAACTGTATTGATTTCTTTTGCAATAGGTAAGTACAGACAGCTAAATATGAATGCCCACAGACACCAGGAGTATGATATATATATATATATAGCATCCGAAAGGTGCAATTAATCAGAAAGACGGAACCATAACATTTCATCAACTTTAATCAGTAAATAATAGGGTAACAGAGAGTAGTTATCCAGACATTGTTGATTTTACTTGTATGCATATGTCAATTATCTACAATTGTTCTCGAGAACAAAGCTAATAAAGATACCAAGCACAGACGGCCAGGCCTCAATGAAACGCTTACACTGCTCGCTGATAACATGCAATTAACAAAAGAATGACATGCGTTTTTTTCTAGTGCAATCAGCTGTAACAAAATAACGATCCAATCATAAAGACATAGCCTTCAGTACTTGAGCAATTCACCTCAAATTCAGAAGTACGGGGGTTTGCAATAATGACTGCTTTATTTCCATCATCTGTCCTGTTTAGCATGTCAAAGTTTTCTTCGTGTGAAGTCAAAACAAATGTGAGGACCTCCATATAACCAGCTCTTGCAACCTGCCCACAAACATTTTTCTCCCAGTAAAATATCGATGAGTGAACATATGCATATGGAACTCAACTAAAGGATCGCTCAGAGTTACTGAATATTTAAAGCACGTACCTCAGCACGAATTTTATCAGAGAAACGGTTTAGTGGTTGCCTTCCGCCTATTGTCATAGACTTTGGCTTTGATTTTGGCACATTGTTGTACCCATAAGCTATAGCAACATCCTTTATGGAATGAAAATGAAAATTAAACCAGAAACTTATCAACCAATTCTAAATAGTAACTACACAAAAAGACTTTGATAGGTAGGGAATTGCATATGTTACCTCCGCCAGATCACGAGCATGCAGAACATCACTTCTCGTAGGAGGGACAGACACAGAAATAAGAGGCTTCCCATTTGATGAACAAAGTTCTGCTTGTAATTGCATTTTGTTCAGAAGGGAGATAACCTGAACTTTCAAATACTCAGTTGTATCATTTCACTTGCTCAAAGCATGCCAAATTAAATTCAAGGAACTCAAGCAAAAACATTGTCTGTCATAATTATCAGAAATATTTGTTTAATTTAGTTTTGTATACAGGTAGAACATTGGAATTTGCATCAGAAAAACTAACTGTTGTACAGCAAAGATTGAAATTTATCACTTGTTCAATTATATCTGGATATGAGGTCATGGTTACCGGCAAAAAGATATGATGTACTTGATTATCTTTCAGGCTTCAACAAAATATACCTGTGTCTCATCTAGGGAGATGCCAATGGGTCCAACAATATCAGAGAGCGGAACTTCCATTTTATAACATGAAAGATCAGGGTAAATGGCTTTGCTTCCATCATGGGATACCACTTCAACTGGTTCCACTTCAAACTTATTTTCACAGTACTCTGAGAACATTGCAACCTAGACACATAGGTAACTGATGCATCAATAAAATAAATCTAATCTTTAACCAAAAGGACGACACATTTCTCATCTACAAGATAGCAAGCATTACAGTACACCTACCATTGTATTCAGAACAATATTTGCTTTTGTAAGGTCTGTAGCAGTGCATTCGATAAACACATTCCTTGTCCTCAGGGTGATAGCAGAATGTGCACCATTGATGATAGGAGGTAACGATAGTACAGTTCTGCAAGTATAAAGCATCAGCTTGCTGTATGAGCAGTACAAAACAAGGACCTGGAATAAGTATCAGAACACTCCTGGTACAAACAATATATGCATCATAATATTAAGGAAGTATTGAACTGGTAACCAAAAACATGCTCCTTGCCTTTTTTAACAAGACCGCCTTGTAAGAAATCAAAGTTGAGAAATGTAACTGTAGTACCATGGACTTGTTTTACCTGTTGCTATCATATATAACTGGGTAAACTGGAGAATTCTCAATTATATGCAAAAACTTCTTCAACTTCATGTCCGACTGCCAAAAGAAAGCGTAAACCATGAGTGACCAAATATATGTACAGAGTACTTAAGGAAAATCAGAACTCAGCACCAAGGGTATAGAACTACAGAACTTCAGAAAATTATCATAAATAGCAATATTAAGTGTAGCAACAGTGCTAAAAACTCTGCATGGCTACTTACTCTGTACAAATCCATCAATGCATCCGCTCTGAACTCTTGCTCCTGAACCAATATAACAAAGCAAACGAAAAGACGAAATACATGTCAAAACTTCTGTTTTCACATAAACCTGCACAAAAGACTGCAGGAATGCTCTAATAATAGTGTACAAAGTGGGCATAATATATCGCCTGGCTGAAAGTGGCGAGTTTTTTACCTGCTTTAATGGGACAAAATTGATTTCATGTGGTGGTAGAGCCTGAAAAGATTAATTAATATGTCAAATAAAGGGATGATAGGAATCAACAGGGGCGTTTGCATTTTCATATAATATTTAATCAAAATGAAAAAAAAACGGAAAGAGGCTATCCATATACAAGAAGATATCTACTATAGTCAAGAACTGCTCACAAGGTCAAATTTCCTGTCAAAATCTCTAAGTATAAAGAAAAACAAATCAACTTATTGATTTATAGGCTTGCATAACACCAAACAGCGGGGAGTTCCTTGGGCTCATGTTACAAATCTTTGGACCATAGGTCTAAATAACAGGGTCCACTGTTCTCCAACTTTTGACTTCTCTAAAATGCTGGTGAAAAGGAGCTCCAGATTATCAATACAAGCTGGGATTAAGCTTAACATGAAGACAGACTGTTTTGAAGTTCTGGTGACCTCAAGACAAACTTGAATCTCCCCAAACAGGGCCTGAGGCACAGTGGCAGAGCTTGGGCCAAATCATAGGAGGAGCAAATGGGCTGCGGGCGACATAAACCAGCCTTGGGCCGGATTTCACTGATTTTATGAGCATTTACTGAGGACTAATATGAAGAAATCTCATGGGCTGGGGCTATGGCCCATTGGCCTCCACTAAGCTCCACCACTGCTGAGGCAGCGGAAGGAAGCTTTTGGGGCAATAAGCTAGATATGAGCTAGCTTCGTGGATACGTGCAAAATCAATTACATGGGCCACAACATGTCATGTGTTTCTCGATCCCTGCAAAAATTAACTACCCTTGAAATAAAAACTTTAGCAATGAGCCCAGTGTTTTCAAGGTGTCGCCTAGGCGTCC
Source organism: Bromus sterilis (assembly GCA_950022295.1). Taxonomy (NCBI): domain Eukaryota; kingdom Viridiplantae; phylum Streptophyta; class Magnoliopsida; order Poales; family Poaceae; genus Bromus; species Bromus sterilis. The sequence continues at coordinate 219,227,817 of OX465600.1, forward strand.
GAGCGCCCCCCCTCCGCTTCAGAAAAACGGGCGCTTTAGGCGCCAGAGCGCCCCCCCCCCCCCCCCCCTCCGCTTCAAAACGCCTTAAAAACAATGAATGAGCCTCAAACAGAAATATGAGCCCACCACCACCACCAACCACAGAAAAGAACAGAAAAACACAGACAGAATTAAATAGCAACAGTTATCTAGCAGAAATATGAAGCCCTCTATGACGCGATAAAGATAATAATTTTATGTGGGCAAGCCAATCAAACGTGGATTCAAGAGTCCGGTCTGTTTATAAATCGTATTAGAGTTCGAATAGATTTACCGGCTTCTTGGTCAAGTCTTGTCTACTATATAAAGGGGCTGACCCCTCTCAATAAAGCAGAGAAGAATATTGCCATTTACTTTTAAGGAACATCAACTAACAATGTAGCTAATTACAGTAAGGTCAAAAAATTACCTCATATGAGAAGGGTCCTTGTAGAGTATCCAAATCATGGGTACCAATAGCAACAAGAGTTCTCTTCCTGTTCTTCAGCACAGTGAGTTAACTAAGCATGATCTTCAACTTACATACAACAAACTACCACAGCTAACCAGACAAGTTATACCGGCAAATATTTTGATGGAGTTTGTCTTGAAGATCAATGAAGCTGTTGTATCTGACTTCATCAAAAGTTACTCCTCTTAGGACAGCACAAACTACATATGGTCTAATTTGTGAGGTCTGCAAAAGAAATAAAATATGAGTTAGTCAAGGCTTTGACTTTCCTTTAATAGATGCGCACATACATAATTCATTACCATCTAGAGAAACAGGGCCAACCTTTCAAAAAATTACATTAATCCAACATGTCATCTGCTGCTAGCGTCTAGAATCTCAGAAGCATGAACGAGTTATAATATCTAAGAATTGCATTTCTTCTTTGTGCTATACTAATGGTCAGGGCTACAGGGAAACATTTAGGACACACTTAGATTAAGCATGACAAACATATGTACAGAATTCAGATTTGCTAATTAGGTATCGCACATCTGACTTCCTGACCGTACAATTAAAAATCTCTAAGATTCGTGCTAGCCTGCAGGGCTCCCGTATCATCGCTAAACTAATGTGTTAAGTCTTGTCTTTGTTTTCTTTTTTAAAATCCATTTTTTGTCATTCATTTAACTCATTTGAGTCATTTCTCCTTTATTTCAAAGCAAGCATTCTTTTATCCAGAATATGTGTTACCCTCATTAACAATGAAGTTGTTCAAGAGAGTTTACAATTAAGACAAACACCAAACCCGTATACTCTTTCTATCGATTTTATCACAGCCAATGAAGTTGTTCTCCGTTACCCAGAAAGTACCAGCAGAACACTGAAGAAACTCAAGGGCTGTTCAGATCATTGACGTGAGACGCTCAGCCCAAAAAAATGGTCGTTGACCCAGCCTTGGGTACTCATTTGGATGGACACCAAATAACTGATGAGACCAAACCTCCACGACAGCGCCAATTCAATTCTGAGCCAACATTTTGACAAGGCGTATGTGGCGAAATCCAATGCCAATTATTTGGCAAGCCCACGAGTGGCAAGACCAACGTTGGCACAAACCAAATAGCCCCTCAACCTTGTAATTTTTTCTAGTATTTTTCAATTATATTAATCGAAAACTTGACATATGTCGTAACATGGTCACAAGAAATTATAAGGGTAAAATACATAAACCTCATGTATAATAAAGAGCTATATGAGGGTAAACGTGAACCTTTCTGGTGAACCCATTACCTGTGGTCTAACATGCATCTGAAGTATTGAATCACGAGGGACTGAAGCAATTTTGAATATAGGGGTTGCTTCACTCCCAGTAAAAATGCGAAGAGATCTTGCTATTCCTTCAAGACATAACAAATCATATCTGCATGCATTGTAATGGAGATGCAACTGCATAAGAAATCTTATGCTGATTCTTTGTACGTGATTGTTTAACAACCAACAGGTCATCCAACTGAACTTAGTAAATTAAGAAAACATATCGTGAAGGCATAAGGTCTAAGACACTTCCAGTGCATACTTGATGCCAGCAATACTAATTAGGTGATATTCACATCTGTAAACCAGTGAAGACTATTTGAAAGTTCAACTATTTATATTCTTATGTCACATCATACATATACAAGAAAGCACAAGTTCTATTTATTTATTTACTGCAGGGAAGAAAGTAAAAGTTATGGATGAACGCAATGTGCTATGTGAAAGTTCAACTACTTGAAGCCTTATGTCACATCAGACATATACAAGAAAGCAAAAGTTCTTATACTACATGTGTTTCACAACATCAAATAACTTCTTACTACAGCCAAAATGAGCAAGAGAATGGAAGGAACTAAATACAAAAGTAGCAAGACAAAATAAACTACTTATTAGAACCCTACCAGTAATAATTACTACTCCCTCCGATCCTAAAAAAGTGTCTTGAAAAAACAACTAAGATAGTTATAGTTTGTAGTGTAACTTGCGACATTTTTTTAGGATCAGAGGTAGTATCAAATATAGTAATGGCACAACCAAAGTTTATGTCAGATTAAATTAAAATCAGAGTGAGCAAAACCTACACATGTTGATTCCAAATTTGATGCCAAACACACCAGAATCGCCATAAATAATGCAGGTTAGACTTGAACTGACATTAGTACAAATAACAAGGTCAATCTTGGCAAAGTCCAACAATTAAGTGACGCATATCATGCACGATTTTCTATAAACACCAAACACTTTGAACTGAATAGCAGAACAAAATTTGCTCGCAACAACATTGTATGCCAGATGGACGAAAGCAAAGCAGTTACGGGAGTATACAACTACAATGACACCAATTCATACACATATTTTCGATTTGACACTTAGCAGCTCAATGCATACTAATTGAGCTAGTGGTACCCAACACGAACAGGTATCTCACATCATACCAACTCAATTCAGAGCAGTTTAGCTACTGGTACAGACAATTCAGCTGGCAAAACAGAAACGCCCTTACCTATTAGCAGCAACCTCAATCTTGTAGATGACCTCCTCGTCGCCATCTGCTTCGATGTCTTCCTTCAGGTTCTTCTCCTTCCGGATGATGGCCTTCTCTGTGGTCTACAGAAATGAAGCAAATAACATCAAACGAAATTAACACCAAATACCAAAGCATTGAGTAAGAAGAGAAAAGGGCACACAGATCCGAGCGGCTCACCACGTCGTCGAGCTCGATGCCGAAATCGAAGCAGAGTGCATCGAATTCCTCCCGTGCTGGAGCATCCACAACAAAGAGACGAGATTAGTTAGGCGATATCGCGTCGGGTTATGGGAAGAAGTGTGAGGCGGGGTTCGACAGAGCAGGAGGCGCTTACAGTAAACCCTGCCTAGTGCGGCGAAGAGGCGGTCGCGGACGAGGCCGACCGTCGGCATCGCAAGCGGAGGCGGCGGAGTTGTGTCGCTTGTTGGCGGCGGGGCACGCGAGCTTGGAAACCTAGCGAGAACGGAGGCGATGGGGTGAAAAGCGCTGACGAGCGGGATTGGGCACGGGAGGGAGGTTTGGACAGGCAGACACGGGGGCCGAGTACAATGCAAGGCGTCACCCCACCTCCTCCTTCTCCTTCTCGGACTACAAGGCGTGACCGCAAAGGCGAGGTGGGACGTCACGGCTGGCTCCGCTACTGGAGGTGAAGATCGCAGGAGAGCCGCCGCCGCTTCCAGTCTAGCATCGGCCGTCACGCTAGGGTATGCTTGCTCCTGGGACTCCGATCGACCCAGCCGCTCCTGTTTTATTTTAGCGGAACCCAGCGGCTCCTGTGTATCCCAATTCGCTGGACCCATCGTGCGAAGTTTGAGTTAGATGAATGGGCCGGAATGTGCAGCCCACACGACATCTGGCCCAAATACATATCATTCGATTCATTCATAAATGTGTATAATGCAGTTTTTCCTTCTCGCAGCGAGCCGTCTTGGCGACTCGGCGAGTTAGCGTTTGACGATTCTCTCGGCTGCTCCGCCACCGTTGAGTCTTTTCCCCGACGATCCCTCGACGCCCACGGCTGGTTCGCGAAAGGCTAGGGTTGGGCCTTGTCCACCCCTCCTCCTGGCGTCCGCTTGTACGTCATGTGGATTCTAGGGTTCCATGGCGCCCGGTGATCAATCTACACTGGGAAAGGGAAGAGATATGTCAATCGAAGCGTCGGGGTCGGGCAAGGAAGACCTATCTGCGCTCATGAACGAATTGGGCATCAAGGAGGATGATTTGGATGATGTGGTTTTTGAGGAAGAAAAGATCACGCCTATAGAGCCAGCAAGATGGCTGGCGGTTGCTCGTGTCCATGTCTCGCGATCATACAGCCAGCACTGGTTCTTCAAGAACATGAGGGTTGCGTGGAATCTAGCGCAGGAGGTGAAGATCGGGCCTTTAGAGGATAACCTATACACTCTCCAGTTCTCATGCTTGGGAGATTGGGAGAGGGTGATGGAGCATGGACCTTGGAATTTTAGGGGTGATGCGGTAATCATGGCTCCGTATGATGGCCTTCAAAAACCATCTACTATAAACCTAGATTTCCTTGAGATATGGATTCAAATCCATGATGTTCCGGATTCATATGTCCCAATACTGAAGTCCCTGGCAAATAAGGTGGGAAAAGTCATTTATGCTGAACCTCACTCTCAGGACTTTGCGGGTAACTTCTTCAGAGTAAAAGTCAGTATCAACATCCAGAAGCCTCTCAAAAATCATGTGTCTATGATCAAAGGGGGGAAGAGGGAGATCTTCAAGGTGAAGTACGAAAGGTTTCCTGACTGGTGTGCGGTTTGTGGCTTGTTGGGCCATATGTATAAAGATCATGGAGACGGGGTTCACCCACCGGAAGCACTAATTTTTAGAGACATGCGTGCATCTTGGTTTATGGGGCCTGGTATTGGCCCGGGCGGTAGCAAGCAGCGGAATCCGTCAAGGGGAGGTTTTGGCCGTGGTCGTGGAACAGTCAGAGGAAGTACTGCACAAAACCATGATGGGTTGGGAGTGAATCTTCCGGGAGACTCACTAATGGAAGATTTTGATGACCCACCAAAGAAGAGGACCACGGAGGACGGTAATGTTATCATGACTGGTGATGACCATCCCCCTCCACCCCCAGCTGCGATCCCACAGGGGACTGTTCCATCAGCCCCTACACCAGTGCCACCCAGCCCAAGTGATAAACAAGACCCAAAACGCCCCAAAGTTTCAGCGGAAGAGAATGCTCAGGCAAGATCAGGAAGTAACCCAAAGAACCCATTGGCAAAATTGGCGGGCTCCCAGACGGAGCGCCGCCAGGCCCAATGAGTGTTATATGTTGGAACTGCCGTGGTGCGGGCCAAACCGCGGCAGCCCGAGAGCTTCGCGAAATCGCGAGGAAATTTGCCCCTACCCTACTGTGTATAGTTGAGACACAAGTTAAGAGAAATAGGGTAGAATCTCTTGCTAGTAGATTGGGTTATGATAATTGTCGGGCTATTGATAGCCAGGGCAGAAGCGGTGGAATCGGATTTTTTTGGAATAATAATACAACTATGGATTTTTTTTCGGCTCGTCTGTTTATCACCTCGATGTATATGTTCAGGAAGTGGGTCAAGAACCGTGGAGATGCACGGTTTTCTATGGTGAAGCCCAAACCAACCTCCATCACCAAGCTTGGGATATTCTCAAAGATATTAGCAGCTCAAGTGTTCTTCCATGGCTCTGCTTGGGGGATTTCAACGAAGTTTTGCGACCGGAAGAACATGATGGGATTGGCTCTCGGAGTAATGCTCAGATTCAGGGCTTCCGAGACGCGGTAGACATCTGCAGGTTAATTGATGTTGGATACTCCGGACACTTCTGGATTTATGAGAAAAAGGCCACGGATGGATCGTACTCCAGATCCCGCCGAGACCGAGCGCTTTCATCAGCTGAGTGGATGGCTCGCTTTCCCCTTTCCAATGTGACACACCGCACTGCAGCCTCATCTGACCACTGCCCCATTTTGGTTGATTTTGGGCAGGGGACTACTAGCTTGCAACGGCCAGTGAGTTTCCGGTATGAACTTATGTGGGAACGACACGAGAACTGGGACACAGTGATGGCGGGTGCATGGAACGCCTCTGGTCAGTCCCTGAGCGTACAAGAACTTCATGATAAACTTCGGAAAAGTTTCAGAGGATCTACAGGAGTGGAACAAGCACACTTTTGGGTCAGTTCGTAAAGAGATCAAGGAATTAGTGCGCACCCTTGAGAGGCTGCGCAATGATCCTAACATAAGTGGCCCATCGCATGAGGAAACCAAGGCAAACGAAAGAGTAGTTGAGCTCTATCGCCGTGAAGAGATCTCGTGGAGGAAGCGGTCTAGGGCGGAGTGGCTATCTTCAGGAGATAGAAACACGAAATTTTTCCATCTCCGGTCTAGTATGAGGAGAAAGAAGAACATGATAAAAGCTCTGAAAAATGCGATGGGGGTAATGATCGATGATGCCAACCAGCTGAAAAGCATGGCCAGAGATTTTTATGATAATCTTTATATGTCAGAAGGGGTGCACGACATGAACGTTGTCCTTGATCATGTTCCGCCAAAAGTCACGCAACAGATGAACGATCTCCTATGCGCGTCGTTGATACGTCCCAAACGTATCTATAATTTCTGCTTGCTCCATGCATGATTTGTGTGACTTTGCCATGATTTGCTTGAACTTTCATACACTTTTGAGCATATTTGGACTAATCTATTAACCCAGTGCACCCAGCTGCCAGTTGCTGTTTTCTGCTGTTTTTGTATTTCAGGTTTTCCGGCCATTAAAAGTGCTCCAAAAAATCCGGAAAAATCAGATAAACAATCAGCGACCCGGAAGCTTTCGGAATCACCAAGGCAGCGGAGGGGGGCCACCACAGGGACTCCAGAAGGGTCCCTGGCTGCCCTGTGGGTCCCCTCGACACCCCCCTCCACGTATATTTAGCCCTCGGGGTGGAAACCCCTAATATCGATCTCTTTTCCACGAACTCGCCTCTGTACCGCCGCCGCCGCCGTTTCTAGATCGGGGCTGCCTGGAGAAGCTGCCCCGGCACCCTGTCGGGAGGAGGAACCCCCTCCGGGAGACCATCCATAGCCATGGACGCCTCCTGGATGTACCGTGAGTAGTCCCCCTTGGACCATGGGTCCGTGACCAGTAGCTATGTGATGTACTTCTCGCCCCTCTTTGTGCTTCCACTTTCGAGACCTCGTGAGCTGCCTCACATGATCGAGGCACTATTGTAATTTCTGCTGTTGCTATGCTGAGTTTTCTGGGATCTGATGAATTATGAGACTATGTTCAGATTGTGATGAGTAATATATTTGGTTCTTCTCTTTTATATTTTGTTCTTGAGTAAATTCTTGCATGTTCTCCGTTGCCGTATTTTACTTTGGCCAAGTGATTTGTTGCAACTCCAAGAGGGAGCGTTATGCTTGATTGTGGGTTCAGCCCCTTGATGTCTAGCTTGAGTGACAGAAACATGAGACTAGGGGATGTGTTGTTGCCACCAGGGATAAAACAACGGTGCTTGTATCCGCGGGTGCAAGGGTTGTTTACTTTACGCAAAGTTCTTTTAATGCGGTTGTCTGTTGCTTTGAGTTTACACTTTGGGTGGGATTCACAACTTAATACCAGCAAGATGTTCTGGATAGATATCTCAAGGTGGATGATTCTGTGGGACCCGGGGTTAGCGTATGCAAGACTCGCTAAAACACAATCATATGGAGAGCCGAGAACCGTACCCACTTGTCTAAGCAGACAAGGCCAAGCACGGAACGTTCTCGGAAAGCATCAAACATGAGGGGCATCCCATCCAGGCTGGATGCTCAACTGAGATGGGTCCTCATCGTCCGCACACAAGTCTAAATGATATGGGTGGTGAACTCCCATACTCATAGACAAGTCGCCTCAACCATACTATCGATTGTATTATAACCCTTACATAGACTTACTCCAGCCCGATCACTTAGTCGGGGTCTAGGGTGGGCTCGATCATACATCAAAGTATGCACGTGGCGGAGTCACAAGCAATCGCATCGCGATGCCCCAAGCTGCGCACATCTAAGGTCCACTTGGTGTATAAAAGACCGCCAGCCAGATCACAACTAAGGTCTAGAAAACCCATACTAAGACATGCATGTTATAATCATACACGCAGAACACATGTGTAGTATGAACATCATGTATCATCGCAATTCTCTACAAAGTGTACCACTTTATTGATAACTCTTACAGAGTGCACACAGAGATCACGAGGCTGTGATCCAACATTACATCAAACATACGGAAGCAAAGTAGGTCTGAGTACAGACAAGTTTAACAAATGGCTTAGAGAAGCCTTCTCTATAAACAAGCCCTTCCACGAGGGAACCAGTCTGCTGACTGGGACTACACTAGCTTGGTCTTCAGTCTTCGAGCTCCAGGAAGAATCCACCATCGGGGTCAGTGGGTTCATCTAAAACATAGAATAAGCAAACGTGAGTACAAAGTCGTACTCAGCAAGACTTACGTAGGAGTTATACTACTCATGCACATGTATCAAGGTAAAGGGAGGTGGGGTTTCAATGCAGAAGTGCCAGCTTTGACTTGGCTAGTCCTGAACTACGAGTACCGGACTTGAGGTAAGAAGCGTACACGAGTCCACTACATGTCTCCAACCAATTACACCACTATGGTGCCTTCCTCGACTTCCCCACGAGAAAGCACGCCATAGCACTCACGCTTATCTTGGCAAGTTTTATAAGTATCCAATTCAAGTTGTCTAATAATCAAGCACAGTTTTCCAAGCAGTCCATAACTGCGGACGCGGCTATTCAAATAGTTTTGTTAACCCTGCAGGGGTGTACCGCTACACACACACACGCATCAGTTACCGCCTGGGAGTGGGACCTTTCAAGCGGGTACCGGCGAGGATGTTGCCACGACACTTCGCCCACAGCTCCGATCTAGTCCAGAGAGTCGCCTATCTGAGGGGGATCCGTATGGAAGTCCGGCCGAGGTTCTAGTACAGCCTCAAACGATGTGTGCAGGGTCCCTAGCCGGTCTTGAAAAGCCGTTAATCCACTTCGCAGACCGTGCCACAGCCGTACCAGAACTCCGAACTACTGCGACTTCTGGGGTTCGAACGGGGTGAGGTACTAGGTCGAGAGGGGTCAGTGAGCCCAATGTGTGGTTGTACTCTTCTTCTTGGATCACCACATAAGAACTCGGACTGAAGGCGGTGTTCAACGAGACAACCCACTGTGTACTCCTACACAGCCTCTCAACGTTCACCTTGTATTAGGGTAGATTCACCAACACATTTCCACCATCATCAACATGATCACTACCATCCCGACTCACAAAAGAGTAACCTCATTGTAACTCTAAGCATGCAATAAGCAATAACAGTTGCAGGGGGCACATGATAACAATCAACTCCTACATCTGCTAAGATTGTGGTTTGCTTACTACTGTGACAAGATGATAGGTCATGCAAAGGATCTGGGTTCAACTATGCGTTAGAAATGTTATCATGGTAATCATCCTAAACAATGCATAAGCGAGACTGAGAGGGAAGTGGGATTTTATCAACATGATCAATGGGGGTTTGCTTGCCTTGCTGACGACGTTCAGTATCGGGGTCTTCAATGAAGGGGGTGACCTCGGGTTCCGGCTCCACCTCTATTCGGCAAACAACACAAACATTGAAACAATAACAAGACAATGCTCAAACACATGAGTTGAAGGTTGAAACTTGATGTATGTGTCACTGATGTGTGGGTTATTCCAGTTAAAAGGAGTGTATTGCATTTCAAATGCAAATCAAACTCCATTTGATTTATCGATGAATTTCAAATGCATTTGAATCCATGAATGTTCATTTTAAATGGTTGAGCATTAATTGATGTTGTAAAGGTGAGGTAAAGTCTCTGATGTGTGGATGAAACCATTTAAAAGAAGTGTGTTGCAAAGTCATTTGCAAAATCACACCAAATTTGAATTTCAAAAGGATCCATATGCACATATGCCACTGTTCATCCATTTTAAAACGGTCAAACATGAAAACAAAGTCCATATTCACAAAACTTTTATTTTTCTGATAATTTTAGACATATTATTTGCTTAATTTGGAGTTAATATGAATTAATTATGATTTCCCAAAGATTTAATCAATTTCTGGTTTTTCTGGAATTTAAATAAATCATTTAGCAATTTTCTGCGTCATGCCTGCGTCAGCATGACGTGGGGGCAGCCCTGACAGGGGGGTCCCACTGGTCAGTGGCTAGGGGGGTTAATCCCCTCTCTTAAATTAAACTGCGTTTAGATTAGAGGTCCTGGGCCCACTGTCAGTGGGTGTTTGGGGTTCATTAGGAGGGGGGTTAGCGCTAATGACGCCGGCCACGTCACCTCGCCGGCGACGAGTCGGCGGCGTCCACGGAATCGGTGCTCCCGGCCACCATTTCGCACGCCGAGACCACCAGAAGGCTTCCCGTGCTCGTCTGCACCAACTTGTGCACACGGGGAACCATGGGGGGGGGAACCGTAGCCTCGCCGGCGACGTTCCCTAGCGGCGGCCGTGGCACGGGCTCGGGGTGGAACTCGCTGCGGCGCACCAATTGAAACAGCCGTGGTTGAAAACGAAGCAGCGGAGCGCGTGGAGTAAGGTGGACATGGTCTCGGGGTTCTAGGGTCCAAGGATGCACGACGACGAGCATCCTGGCGGCGAGGAGCTCCTGCGTTCATGGAGGATCCGGCTAGAGTTGAGGAGGAGGACGATGGAATATCTCGGGCGGACCGTGAGCTCACCGTGAATCCAACGGAGGCAGTGGCGTGGTCGAAGCTGCTCGGAGTTGGCCGGAATCGAAGAAATCGTGCGGTGGCTCCGGCGAGAAGAAATCGACGATTGCGGCGGCTCCTGGAGCGATTAGGTCACCATCCTCGGGGGCTTGGCGTGGACGTCGACGTAGCGCGAGGGGGACACAGTCTCCTGGCTTCTCTCCGGCGTTGGCCGCGAGTTCCTCCGACGGCGAGCGGCAGCTGCTCTCGGGGAAGAAAGGGGAAACACACAGAGAGCTCGAGGCGATGCGGCGAGAGGGGGAATGGACTGGGGTGGTTTCAGCGCGTCTCCATGACACGTTAGAGGCAGCAGTGAGGCAGCTGCGTGGCGTCGGTGGCCACGGCGGCGTCGGCATGCCGGCCACCGAGGTGCTTGTTGTCATGGAGGAAGACGACAAGAGCTAGGTGGGCTGGGCTGGGCCGGTTTGGAGGCTGGGGGGGTAAGTTGGGCTTCTTCACAGGTGAGTTTCCTTTTTCTTATTTCTTTCCATTTTCTTTTCTGTCTTTTGTTTTGTCTTGCTAAAAAAAGCTAGATATTTTTTTAAAATACCCCAAATTTTTATATGGCCTCAAAATAAATATAGCTAGTCACTTATAAAGTTTGGACATTTTTAAAATTCAAATTATTTGAACTTTAATTCAAATAGGGGTTTAAATTTAAATCCATGCTCATGTTTAAATATTTGAAAAATCCATGAGCATGGGAATGCTACCACATCACTTTATATGTGATAATACTCATTTATGTGAGTTTTCAAAAATACAAAAGGAATTTTTGGAGCAAATTTATTTCTGGCCATTTGAATTAAATTCATCTGGGGGTGTTCTCTCTCCCATTTCAATTTTTTTGAATTTTTTTAACATGATGCAAATTGAGTCTTGATCCTAGCACATACCTAACAGAGGGTTCTGACAACTCGCCCCCACTCAAAAGAATCTCGTCCCGAGATTCAGAAGTCTGCGGGAGGAAGGAGGGGTAGTCGGCACTGAGACGGTCTTCTCTTTCCCACGTGGCTTCTTTCTCAGAGTGGTGTGACCATTGCACTTTCAGAAACTTAATCTTTTGACGACGAGTGACACGCTCTGCGGAATCAAGAATACAAACGGGGTATTCTCGATAAGAAAGGTCATCTTGGAGATCAAGCGTTTCATGGTCGACTTCGCGGATGGGGTCCTTGAAGCAACGCCTGAGTTGTGACACATGGAATACATCATGTACTCGGGAAAGGTGCGGGGGTAGTTCAAGTTGGTAGGCAAGTTCTCCATGTTTAGCAAGAATGCGGAAAGGTCCAATGTAACGTGGGGCCAACTTACCTTTGATACCGAAGCGTTGGGTTCCCTTCAGAGGAGTAACCCGAAGGTAAGCCTTCTCGTCCATATTGTAGCTTTCTTGCCTATGATGACGATCATAGTAGCTTTTCTGACGAGACTGGTCTGCTTTCAATTGATCACGAAAAATGCGAACCTGCTCTTCTGCTTCCATGATCATATCTGGTCCAAAGAATTGTCTTTCACCAGTTTCTGACCAGTTAAGAGGTGTTCGACATCTTCTTCCATAGAGGAGTTCAAAAGGAGCCATGTTCAGACTAGATTGGAAACTATTGTTATAAGCAAATTCGGAGAATGGAAGAGACTTCTCCCAATTCTTTCCGAATGATATAACACAAGCTCTGAGCATGTCCTCGAGAATTTGGTTAACCCTTTCGACTTGACCGCTAGACTGAGGATGGAAAGCTGTACTAAAGGAGAGATGAGTTCCCATAGCATTCTGAAAGCTTCCCCAAAATCTAGAGGTGAAAAGGCTACCACGATCAGAATTGATTTCCAAAGGAACACCATGAAGAGACACAATTCTAGAGACATACAAGTCCACTAACTGGCTAGCAGTTATAGACTCGCGAACGGGAAGGAAGTGTGCAACTTTGCAAAGTCTATCCACCACAACGAAGATGGCATCATTTCCTTTCTGGGTTTTTGGAAAGCCAGTGATGAAGTCCATACTGACTTTGTCCCATTTCCACTCTGGAATAGGCAAAGGTTGAAGTGTACCAGCAGGTCTTTGGTGTTCTGCCTTAATGCGACGACAAACATCACATTCGGCAACAAATCGAGCAATGTCTCTCTTCATCCTAGTCCACCAAAATCTCTGGCATAGATCTCGGTACATCTTTGTGCTACCGGGATGAATCGAGAGGGGTGTGTTGTTGATACGTCCAAAACGTATCTATAATTTCTGCTTGCTCCATGCATGTTTTGTGTGATATTGCTATGATCTAGATAAACTTTCATACACTTATGATCATATTTGGACTAACCTATTAACTCAGTGCACCCCAGTGCCAGTTCCTGTTTTCTATTGTTTTTCTATTTCAGTTTTCCCCCATATAAAAAGTGCCAGAAAAATTCCGGGAAAAATACAGAAAAAATCAGCGTACACGAAGCTTCGAGAAGAGCCCGGGAGGGGCCATAGGGGAGCCAGGGGGCCCAAGCGGCCACCCGGTGCGGCCCCACCCCTGGCCGCGCCAGGGGGGCGCCTGGGGCCCCTGGTCCACCTTTGGCTGCCCCCCTTCGCCTATTTATTCTCCGTCACGGGAAAACTCCAAAAGAGGAACCCTATTTCCGCAAACTCGCCTCTGTTCCGCCGCCGCCGCGCTTCCAAGATCGGGAGCACCAGAAGACCTCTTCCCGGCACCCTGCCGGAGGGAGGATTCACCTCCGGGAGTCTCCTCTCCACCATGGATGCTCCCCGGATGTCTCGTGAGTAGTTTTCCTTGGACCATGGGTCCGTGATCAGTAGCTATGTGATGTTCTCCTCCCCTCTTTGATCTTCATTATTTAGACCTCGTGAGCTGCCCTAGATGATCGAGGCACCTTTGTAATATTTCTGCTGTTGCTATGCTGCGTTTGGAGGGATATGATGGATTATGAGATTATGTTCAGATTGTGATAGAGTAATATATTTGGTTTTTATCTCTTATATTGTTGTTCCTAAGTAATTCTTGCATGTTCTCCGTTGCTTTTTATTGCTTTGGCCAAGTAGTAGGTAGTGACTCCAAGAGGGAACGTTGTGCTAGATTGTGGGTTCATGCCCCCCGATGACACGCTTGAGTGACAAAAACATGAGTCTAGGGGATGTGCTGTTGCCACAAGGGGGAAAACAACGGTGCTTGTAACCGCGGTTACAAGGATTGTTTACTTTACGCAAAGTTCTTTTATTGCAGTTGTCTGTTGCTTTGGGTTTACACTTTGGGTGGGGCTCGCAACTTAATACCAGCGAGATGTTCTGGATAGATATCTCAAGGTGGATGATTAGTAGTAGATGCAGATGGATTTCGGTCTACTTATTTTGGCGTACTGCCCGTGCTTTTGAGCCTCTTCCTTTCTTTCGTAGCATAGTTAGCATTGCGGTGCGTTCATAATCATGTCAATTGCCCTTCTGTAATTTGTTTACCTCGCATAGCAGTTTTATCGTCTTTTGGGAGAGAGACATCACTAGTGAACATCACGTATCCCGGTCCATATCCTCATTACTGTTTCCAAGCTATATTTACTTTACTGCTTTTACTTGCTATCATTATCCCTTGCGTTTTATCTTTTGTGAACAACAAGACCGAAGAGATTGACAACCTCTCTGAACTTCGTTGAGAACAAAGTTATCTGTGTCTGTGTGCAGGTCCGCGCCAGTTGCGCCGCTGACACCTACTTATCATCTCTGGAGTCCTACTAGAGACAAACCTTGGTATCTTTACCGAGGGAAAACTGCTGCTGCACTACATCTCAAACCTTCCACTTGGGGTAACCAACGAAGGGCGAGAAGCCATCAAGCAAGTTTTCTGGCGCCGTTCCCGGGGACTCCGAGTGCTAAGATAGGGGAGTTGCACACTACCCTTTACCTTTGTTTTTTAGTCTTGTTAGTTTATCTTTCAGTTTTTATCTTTGTGTCTTTTATCAAAAATTACAAAAAAAATCTGCCACACTTGATGCTACTATGGGTTCCACTGAAAATACCAAGTTGTGTGACTTCACTAGTCACAACAACCAAGACTTTATCTGCACTCCCATTGCCACACCTGCCACTTCAGCTACCTCATATGAAATTAAACCTGCTTTGCTAAACCTTGTTATGAGAGATCAATTCTCTGGTGCTGGAGATGATGCTGCTTTACACTTGAATAATTTTGTTGAATTATGTGATATGCAAAAGTATAAAGAAGTAGAAGGTGATGTTGTTAAGCTCAAGCTCTTTCCCTTCTCTTTAAGGGGAGATGCTAAAATCTGGTTTCAATCTTTGCCTAGAAATAGCATAGATTCTTGGGATAAGTGCAAAGATGCTTTTATAGGGAAGTACTACCCTCCTGCTAAGATTATCCAATTGAGGAGTAATATTATGAATTTTAAGCAATTGGATAATGAACACGTTGCCCAAGCTTGGGAACGAATGAAATCTCTTGTTAAGAAATGCCCTACACATGGTTTGACTACCTGGATGGTTATCCAGACTTTTTATGCAGGCTTGAACTTTACCTCGCGGAACCTGTTAGATTCGGCCGCGGGAGGAACCTTTATGTCAACTACACTTGGTGCTGCCACGAAGCTTCTCGATGAAATGATGACCAACTATTCCCAATGGCACACCGAACGCGCTCCAACAGGTAAGAAGGTAAATTCTGTCGAGGAAATTACCTCCCTCAATGAAAAAGTTGACTTAATTATGTCTCTACTTACCAAGCAACCCTCTATTGATCCTCATGATGTTCCTTTAAATTCTTTGCTTTCCCAAGAACAAGTAGATGTGAACTTTATTGCTAGAAACAACTTCAACAACAATGCTTATAGGGGAAATTTTGCTAGTAATCCTAGACCGTTTCCATCCAACTATGGGAACAACAACACTTACCCTAGCAACAAGAACCCCTCCTCTGAATTAGAAAGCATGCTTAGAGACTTTATCACTACCCAGAAAGCTTTCAACAAAAATGTAGAGGAGAAATTAGCTAGAATAGATAATCTCTCTTTGAAGGTAGAAAGCTTAGCCCTTGATATTGAGATGCTTAAAATTAGAACCTCTCCCCTTGAGGAGAATAAGGCCACTCCTATTAATGCTATCCAGTTACAAATCAATGAAAATATTAGGATGATGGCTAAACTTATAGAAAGATGGGCTAGAGAAAAAGAGGAAGAGGATAAAATTAAGATCCTTCCTACACACCACACAGTTTCCACTATCCAAATTGTTGAGGACACCCAAACTATTAGCACCCAATGCACTCCTAGTCCCGTTGGACCTATTAATGGTGATGCTAATACCTCAACCGTAGAAAAAGAAACTCCTATGAACATAGAGGGTTTCAAACAAGTGAGCCTAGATGACACTACTACCACCTTTGATAGTAGTGATATTGATTTTGATAGTTGCACCCTCTCAGAAGTTATCAGTTTGCTACACAAAATGTCTAGAGACCCCCACACTAGCACACTTAATCTTGCCTTCACGGAGCATATCACAAATGCTCTCATCAAAGCTAGGGAGGAGAAGCTTAGAGTAGAAGCCTCCATACCTAGGAAACTAGATGATGGTTGGGACCCTATGATCAAAATTAAATTAAATAACTTCTCTTGTTATGCTTTATGTGATGTTGGAGTTAGTACCTCCGTTATGCCCAACAGAATATTTGATATGTTTGAATTGAAGCCCTTTGAGCCTTGTTCTTTTGGTGTTCGTCTTGTTGATTCTTCCATAAAGAAACCCTTGGGGAAGATCGACGATGTTCTTATCATTGTCAATGACAACTATGTTCCCGTTGATTTTATTGTTATGGATATAGTGTGTGAACCTCTGTGTCCAATTATTTTGGGACGTCCTTTTCTTCGCACCGTTGGTGCGGTTATTGACATGAAAGAGGGGAATATAAAATTCCAATTCCCATTCAAAAAGGGGATGGAACACTTCCCTAGAAAGAAAATCAAGTTACCTTTTGAGTCCGTTACACGGGCTAGTTATTCTCTTTCTCTTGATAAAACTTGATTCTTCTTTTTCATCATGCCTAGCTAATGGCTTTAAAGAAGTGCTTTCGGGAGGCAGCCCGCAACGAATTTAGGTGTTTTCTTTTTTGCTTTTGTTGTGTCTTGATGTTTTTTACTACTTTAGCAACATCATTGTTGTTGGAAATATGCCCTAGAGGCAATAATAAAATGTTATTATATATATTTCCACGTTCGTAATTAATGTTTATATTTCTGTGCTATAATTGCAATGACCCTGACTATGAGATTCAGAAGAAAACTCACTTGCATGTGTGGAAATGTAAACACCAAGAGTTCCTGGTTTAGCCTCTAAGACCAGCTCATGTGCTAACTGATGATTACGTTTTCTTAATCATGGACATTGTTCTTGTAACAAGGATGTTAGTAGCAATGGGAACATATTGTTAGCAGAACAATGATGTTGAACCGACCCCAGTATTGAATGATATACTTAGAGATCACATCGTAACTACGTTATAAGTCATATCATGAAATGTTATCATATACGTAATTCCTTAGACCATGAGAGTATCGAGTTGCTTCACACAGGAAGACATGCTTTGGTTCTTAGATGAATCCTCCCGTAAATGGGAAGTAGTAAAATAAGTTCTGGGTATGTCAGATGGTGTGGCTAGTGACTGTGATAGTTCAAGAATGGGATTTTCTCCTTCACGATGAAGAGATATTGACTTTGGGCCCACTCGGTATGACAGTATCCATTCTAGTCTGGCCAGACGCATTGTGATTTAATCACGGGGATACCGGAATACAATAACGAGAAATAGAGACAAACGAGCAAAGAGGATAACAAGTGGCTTGTGTTCAAGAAGTTGTTACACATGGGTGCCAAACATCTCTCCTCTAACTTTGTCATATATCACGAAGCAAAGGGAATGGTACATGACTAAACATAAAGGTTCACTCGAAGTTTATTCGTGTATGTGCGGGAGTCAACATGGGTGTCCATGGCTCCGCTGTTGATTATTGGCTATTGACAAAAGGCTGTTGACCTATGTCCGGAAGATGTTCTGAGTCATGTACGCATTATACCGAACCTATTGGGTCACACACTTAACGAGTAGTAATCTGTTAGAGAACTAGGAGATGAAAAGAGAAAGGGTACCGGAATTGTTTCGGGTGGAACCGGAAGTGTTTCCGGGTAGCACTAGAAGTGTTCTAGGTTGTGCCGAATGGTTTTAGAATATTCAAGAACAGTCTCGAATGATTCTGGAACATTCAAGAAGAGTCTTGAAGTGGTAACAAGACATTCGTGATAGTCTCAGAAGGTTTTGCAACATTCGGTAATATTTGTGGAAAGGTTACGGAACATCGGGAAAATTGTCCCGGGACTTCCGGAAATGTTCTGGTAGGTTCCGGAAGGTTCCCGGGAGCTTATAGAAGTATCCAGAGGGTTAATGAACTCTCCAAACTGCGGAAACCGACGTTAGACCAAGTAGGAAGGTCCACAAGGTCGTAACTCGAAAGGAAAAGGACTTTCCTTGAGTCCAAGGCCCAGACGCCAGGGTCCCTGGCGTTTTGGACCAGGACGCCGGGGTCCGCGGCATTTCGGCGGGGAATCCGTGTTGGACTCCTCCTGGTGGCCAAAACCGACTTTGGGGAGGACCCTTGCCCAAGTTGCGACCCCAGGCTTCCACCTATATATTCGGGGGCAGGGGTAGCCCCAAAAATACACCAGAAAAGCCCCAAGTCTGCCCCAGCTAAATCCCACGCGCCTCTAATTCTCTTCGGGCTAGATCATTCTAGTCCGGACGCCGCTAGGCTCTTCTCCCTCTAGCTTCTCTCGGTGGCGTTCTTCTCTGGACGGCGGAGCGCTGCTGGATTGCTACATCGGGATGTGTGGATACCGGTAGAGGGATCATACCTTTGATCCTTCTTCGAGGTCCTTCTTCTTCCTCGGAGATCATGTTCGAGGGACTTGTTCGTGGGACTTGATCGGGACGGATCGCGGGACGGTTCACGGGACAGATCGCGCAACGGAAAGTGGAACGATACGCGGGATCGATATCCTCGCGGTTGGGAGGTCATTGAAATTCCTAGCTGCGGGGATCTGCACCAACGGTCTTCACCAACTCTACTTCCGCTACATTGGTTGGTGAGCCATGACCTAAAACCTTGTATGAAATCTTCTTGGATGACCTTGGGTTCTTGCTTCGTAGGCTGAATTTTTTTGTTTTCTACTAAGTTTCCCAACAATTGTATCTTTATTTTTCAGCTTTGTGCCAAGTTATAGCCTCTTACGGCAAGGGAAGTAAAAGTTGTGACATGCTGTCCAGAAAACAGATTCTGTCCTCGTGACCAGAAAAATTCCAGAAAAATCCCAGTTCATCTTTTTGAGCTGAAATTTTTACACAGTATGCTCTATAGAATTACAAAACTTCCGTATGTTCTGAGGTTTTTGATTTGAGTTGTAGAAGTGCCCCTAAAAAATTCTTTACTATCTGCTGTTCTGTTTTTCACAGATTCTGCCACGTTTTGTCTCTCCTAACTTTTGCAAACCTTAAGCTTGCTTTTTATTTGCAAAAACTTTTTGGCACTCTTGAGAAACAGTAGCTCTTCAAGAATATCTTTATATCCAGTGGAAAAAATTATTTATTAAGGGTACTAACCTCTCCAATCAGCTTATGATGAGTTATGTATGAAGGGAGTTTTCAAGTGTGCGATAGAAGATGATGAAAGAAGATCCAGGAGTGTCAAGCGCTCAAGCTTGGGTATGCCCCCGTGCATCCCCTTCTTCATCAACAATCATAAGTTCGTCCTTCGTCTCACTATATTTTTATCACTTCATACGTTATGTGCTATGCTTGGAGCGTCTCGCTCTTAGGTTTTATTTTTAGTTTTCTTTAGCTTTGCTTGATGTTCATAACAAGTTAGATCCCGTCTTACGTTGTGTGGGAGAAACACGCTCCACTTTCAAATCTAGAACACATCATAGGATTTTTCCTGCTTATCTTTTTGCTGTTGTGTGTTCTTTATCTTTTCATAGCTACTGCCATGTTTAGTTTTAGTCTTAGTTTGTCTTTAGCAAGAGCCTTGGATTTTGTTTAGTTTTTTGCTGGAACTCTTTTTACTTTTCATGTTTATCTTGTTAAAGAGAGTTGGTTGTTGCACTGAGTTGTGTCTTGTCTTGAGAGTAGGTAATTGAGGTTGTTATTTAATTTTAGTAGTAACTTGCAATAGTTTTGAGGTATTGTTGTGAGTAATGTTTGAACTTTTGGTGTCAAGAGCTCTAGCCTATCAGTGATAGGTGTCTTATTTTGGGCAATCCGTGTGTATTTTCAAAACCTACAAAACTAGTTGAGAACTCTAGCTACTAGATGGATCAGTACTCTTCTGAGGAGTCGAATATCAGAGAACACTCACGTACCATGAGTCGAGGATGCGCAAGGATAACCAAACCCCCATACACTCCTCCTCGGGGTACTTGTCTCTTTGTGAACCTCCTTATTAGATTGAGAGTTACCGATAATAAGTGCATGAGTTCTTCGGACTAATGTAAGTATTGAGAGTTGACACTTCCACCTTCCCATATTTTGCTAGCCTCTCCCGTGTCGTGCATTGCCTTCTCCTCACTCCGAGAGTTGGTGTCCACCTTCGCCGGTACATCCAAACCCTTGGCATGATACGCTCTGTCATCATAAACCTCCTTATATCTTTCCTCAAAACAGCCACCTTACCTACCTATCAAGGCATTTCCATAGCCTTTCCGATTTATATTGCCATGCAACATCCACCTCTTCATGACTTGATCTTCATGTCATACATGTTCCTGCTACACTGGCAGCTACATACTTTGCATACATCATGTTAGTTACAACTTCTTTATGTTTTGAGTACCTTGTAAAGTGTGAAAGATCTCCTTTACCTTCTTGTAAAATAGAGTGTTGCCCTTAAGTGAGGAAAAGATCCCAAAGAGGACACATTAAAAGATCCCAAAGAGGACATATGAGAGTTAAATTGAAAGAGCCATTGAGGCCACCAAAAAAGTACCAAAAAGAGAAAAAGAAATAAAAAGAGAGAAAGGGGCAACACTACTATCCTTTTGAGAGATCCACACTAGTACTCCCTTTATATCCTTGTACTCCATAGAGATGATCATTATGCATATAGCTATGTGGGGACCTTCACACTTTAGAAACTTGGCTTGCATATTCCAAGGACGAGCCTCCTCAAATGAGCTCTAGGTCTTCATGAGCGAGCAAGTTAGATGCACCCCCACTAGTTCCTTTGGAGAGCTTCTTAGCTCGTATGTGCATCCGTTGCATGGCAATCCCTACTCCTCACGTCATATCTATCATATGGCCTTCTCTCGCCTATGATTGTCCTCATTGATGTGAGCCTTTCACACCTTTTTATCTTCCTCCTCCACCTACTTCTCTCTTTGCCATCTTAAGTATCAACTCTCGTGCTTACGCTCATCCATTGCATGAGTGCTCAAAATATCGAAAAGGAGTGGATCAAGTTGACTTGTACCTGGCTAGTGGTCTGGGGACGAGTCAAGATAAGATTCCAAAGAAGACCAAGTGTGAAACTTTAGTAGATTGAGTTCTCAACACAAAAATACTTTTTTCTCGTATTCCCTATCCCCCTTCTTGCATGCAAACACCATTTGGAGACATTCGAGTCACGGACAGCGAGAGCTCTTGCACCTTTTTGTTCTTTTGTTACTTGTTTCAACGCTAATATAGACTCTTGCATGTTATGGCTTGAATTGGATCTCTAACCTTGATTTCTTTACTTTTCAAAGTTTTTTTATGGTTGCTAGCATGTCACCACAGAAATTATGTTGTTATCATTTACCTACTCGAGGACGAGCAGGAATTAAGCTTGGGGATGTTGATACGTCCAAAACGTATCTATAATTTCTTCTTGCTCCATGCATGTTTTGTGTGATATTGCTATGATCTAGATACACTTTCATACACTTTTGATCATATTTGGACTAACCTATTAACTTAGTGCACCCCAGTGCCAGTTCCTGTTTTCTGCTGTTTTTCTATTTCAGTTTTCCCCCATATAAAAAGTGCCAGAAAAATTCCGGGAAAAATACAGAAAAAATCAGCGTCCAGGAAGCTTCGAGAAGAGCCCGGGAGGGGCCAGAGGGGAGCCAGGGGGGCCCAGGCGGCCACCCGGCACGGCCCCACCCCTAGCCGCGCCAGGGGGGCGCCTGGGGCCCCTGGTCCACCTCTGGCTGCCCCCCTTTGCCAATTTATTCTCTGTCACGGGAAAACTCCAGAAGAGGAACCCTATTTCCGCAAACTCGCCTCTGTTCCGCCGCTCCCGCGCTTCCAAGATCGGGAGCAGCAGAAGACCTCTTCCCGGCACCCTGCCGGAGGGAGGATTGACCTCCGGGAGTCTCTTCTCCACCATGGATGCTCCCCGGATGTCTCGTGAGTAGTTTTCCTTGGACCATGGGTCCGTGATCAGTAGCTATGTGATGTTCTCCTCCCCTCTTTGATCTTCATTGTTTAGACCTCGTGAGCTGCCCTAGATGATCGAGGCACCTTTGTAATATTTCTGCTGTTGCTATGCTGCGTTTGGAGGGATATGATGGATTATGAGATTATGTTCAGATTGTGATAGAGTAATATATTTGGTTTTTATCTCTTATATTGTTGTTCCTAAGTAATTCTTGCATGTTCTCCGTTGCTGTTTATTGCTTTGGCCAAGTAGTAGGTAGTGACTCCAAGAGGGAACGTTGTGCTAGATTGTGGGTTCATGCCCCCCGATGACACGCTTGAGTGACAAAAACATGAGTCTAGGGGATGTGCTGTTGCCACAAGGGGGAAAACAACGGTGCTTGTAACCGCGGTTACAAGGATTGTTTACTTTACGCAAAGTTCTTTTATTGCAGTTGTCTGTTGCTTTGGGTTTACACTTTGGGTGGGGCTCGCAACTTAATACTAGCGAGATGTTCTGGATAGATATCTCAAGGTGGATGATTAGTAGTAGATGCAGATGGATTTCGGTCTACTTATTTTGGCGTACTGACCGTGCTTTTGAGCCTCTTCCTTTCTTTTGTAGCATAGTTAGCATTGCGGTGCGTTCATAATCCTGTCAATTGCCCTTCTATAATTTGTTTACCTCGCATAGCAGTTTTATCGTCTTTTGGGAGAGAGACATCACTAGTGAACATCACGTATCCCGGTCCATATCCTCCTTACTGTTTCCAAGCTATATTTACTTTACTGCTTTTACTTGCTATCATTATCCCGTGCGTTTTATCTTTTGTGAACAACAAGACCGGAGAGATTGACAACCTCTCTGAACTTCGTTGGGAACAAAGTTATCTATGTCTGTGTGCAGGTCCGCGTCAGTTGCGCCGCTGACACCTACTTATCATCTCTGGAGTCCTACTGGAGACAAACCTTGGTATCTTCACCGAGGGAAAACTGTTGCTGCACTACATTTCAAACCTTCCACTTGGGGTAACCAACGAAGGGCGAGAAGCCATCAGTTGTAAGGCCCGATATGCGGTACTGTTCCAGATCTAGATGTTTCCATCCAGATCCGGGGACAAAGCACATATCGGTCCCACCGCGACATATGACGAAGTCATATGCCGGATTTCCAACATGATATCACAACATTATATATACAGGATACAACATCTCATACAATCGGCATACAGCTGCCTTAATACATTACATCAGCGGAAGTTATATGTCTGAGTACAGACTACAAACAAATGCCTAGTGGCAAAGAGAAAAACCATCGATTCCCATAACCACACGGGTCCAGACCCTCCGCCGGGATCCGCCTAACTAGTCGTCGTCGAGTCTCCACGTGAAACGTCGATCACCAAACCTGTTGTCGATCAAGAACCCTGAAAAGAGTTTGGGGGTAGTATCATGAGTACAGAAGTACTCAGCATCCAACTGTAGTGGTCAACTGACCCAGCAAGGACTTCATCACTCGTCATTCTAGGACAACTAGTAGTTTACGGTAAGGATGGGGTAAGTGGCGAGGTTGCTGCCGCACTAGCATTTATGAAGTGGCTAACGATCTAGAGAGTGAGATAAGAAGCCAAGCATTCAATGAGGAATCGCCTCCAACAAGTCTTGCTATCAACTACTTACGCAAGCATAACACCTATCCTATCCTTGTCCTCCTCTTCGCATCCCGACGAAGAAGAAGCAGTCAAGGCACACACACATTGATCAAGTTATATTAAGATTATCTCCGTTGTTGTTGTCTATGAACAAGGAGTAGGTCTCAAGTCGTCCATAACCGTGGACACGGCTTCCCGAAAAGATTTAACCCTGCAGGGGTGTACCAACTGCCCATTACGAGGCTCCGCACGCATGTCCATCTCTCTCAGTTGCTACCCATCACAGGCAACCATTTTATGATTTAGTTCCAAGAGATCCGAAACGACAAGTCCCTCTAGCTAACAACGAACAAATCCGGGTGGCCCCCGGTGAGACGACATCTAGCTCAGGAGCCGGCCGCGCTCTCGATCTGGTCTCTACCGTATGACTCCAGGTTTGGATTGCCGGTTAATCACACATGGGACACCGGGTCCTCAGCCGGTCATGATGGGCCAGCAAGGGAACTATGTCCTCACTGGTCCGGGTTGGTTTAAAACTACTGGCGTACGACCAGCACACACACGGTTTCAAATGGTAAATCAGCTTGGGCCACCACTAGAAATGCTTGAAGCTAGATAGGTAAGAAAAGGGGACCCCATAAAATCCCACACGCGGTTAGGAACACTCAGTCTTAAAACCAATACCCGGAACTCGGGTCCTAGGTGACTGGAATGGAACAAAGCGTCGGGGCGGGATAGCCTAGACCTTCCATCCTTCGTCGAATATAGTCAACATTATAATAATCATATCATCAACAACAATATAATAATGTGATATCCCAAACCCAGGAGTAACAGGGTAACATCGTAGCATCCTAAGCATGCATACTAAGCAGAGGCTGAGCAACGAGCAATAGTAACATAGCAGTACATGGTTTGCTGGGAAGGGACATGGCTGTATCGGTTTGAAAGAGGCTGTAAACATGTGGTAAGATCAAACATCGAACCTAACCTAGACTAGCATGCAAACCGCTGGTTGAAATAGAATGGATCATAAGTAATGTATAGTCCTTGCCTGTTTATAAGTCGGGTTCCGAAGGTGTAGTCGATCGCAAGCTCGCATCGTCTCCGAGAGGTACCCGCGGAAGCACACAAGACGATAAACACTGGAAAGCAATCAACGAGCAAGCATCTATTACTACGGGGCAACACAAGATCAAAGAGTCAACACAAGGCACGACAACGCGATACGGATCTATCGTCGAGAACGGTTACTAACAGTTTAAGTGGGGTATCGGTCACACACGACGATACCGCACGTTTACGGAGGTTCAAGTTGCTTAGCTACAGGTGACCAACCAACGGTTATTAACATGGCAACTCAAGCAAGCATGGCAAGAGGTGAAGCACAAAGTAAACTATCTATGATAGTCAATTTAAGTGAGGCACAACCTAAACATGGCATAAAACTAAGTGCCGCACGATGATTAAAACATTTGGTACTGTTCTGCCCTAAACCATATTTTAGGTTAGTTAGCAACAGCAAGCAATAGCATAAACACAAAGTACACGAAAAACTAATCAAGTTACATATAAAGCACACTCCAAACGGAGTTACGGTTAAAAAGATATAAGCAGGACAAGCTATGCACACATGTTGTATAAACATGGGTAAATCTATATGCTAAAGTGCAGCAACATGACATAGAAATACATGGGATGAAAGTAGACATGATTCTTAGCAATATGCAACTGGAATCACTCAATTCCGATAAACGGTCGCGACACACTCGTCGACCGAAGTTGCAACAAAATAACAGTTTTCAACATAGCAGCACATTAACATCAGGATCACCACTTTGGAGCAAGATTTAATACAGCTAAAGCACCCAAACATGGCAAGTTAAAGCATGGAATTTAATTACACATGATGCTTAACACATAGGAAAAAGAATCAATGCAATAGGCCTCATGGATTTGTCACAATCATCATGCAAAGTTGCAACAAAATATAAACAGCAGCACTTAACAGGAAAATTAGCAGTTTAACGGCCTGATGCCCACTTCAACGCAGAATTACACAATCAAGATGAGCTCAAACGGAAAAACTTTCTACACACGAAAGCTAGAGCACGCAAAACTGAGCAACTTTTGTTTTGGGGGCACGTTCATCGGAGCTACGGATCAACGGGAATTCGCAGCACAAAAAGCATCCAACAGCAGATTTTCCAACACTTAGCAAAAATTTGAGGTCCTGGACACAATATAAAAAAACAGGGGGGGCTTGGGCTCCTCGCCCTGGGCCGAGGCCCACTGGCCTGGGAGGAGGTGGCGCTGGGCTGGCTCGGGCTGGCTGGCCAGGGTGCTGGTGGGCCGCTGGGGCTGCGCCGGCCCAGCTGGCACCAGCGGTTGGAGGCGCACGAAACTCCTCATCCCTGACACCGAACGGCGGCGGCTGGACAGGCCGGACGGCGGCGCCGGACTCCGGCGACAGGCGGCCAAGGCGGTGGAGGCCGGATCCTAGGCGCGGGAGGCGCGGCTGCGGGCGGTGAGGGCTGCGGGCGGAGGAGGTCGGCTCGGCTGCAGCGAGGCGAGGTCTTCCTGGAGGTCTCCAATGGCGGGCGGCGGCTCGTTGAATCCCGCCGGCGGCGGCGCGGTTCCTTGAGGGTGAGAAGGAAGAGGATGAGAGGAGGAAGGAAGGGAGGACGATGTGGGAAGGGCTCACCAGGGTGCGCGCGCGACGAGGCGGCGCGGCTGCGGCTGCCGGCGAGGTCACCGGAGTGCAGCGACGTGCCCACGGAGGTGGTTGGTGGCGGCTGCCCGGATGGGCTCGGCGAGGCCCGGCGGCGGCCCTGCGGCGCCCGGGCGCCCTGGCTGCAGTGGTGGGAGGCTGGAGCTACGTGGCTCAGATCTGGGCCATTGGTGCCCAGATCTGACGGTGGAGATCAGATCAGGCTAGGGTTTCGGGATTGGAGGGGTTTGGGGCTAAATCTGAGACAATTTCAGGGGGGTGGCTGCAATTTTGGACTAGGGAAACCCTAGGAAGGGGTGGGGGAGTGGTGGTCTTTATATAGCCCCGGTGGCTGGCAGTTTGCAAAAACATCCCCGGTTTTTCTCTCGCGCGCGCGGTGCTCACGTTTCTGACCGCGGGGGGTCCGTAGTACCTCCGATTCGGGTAAAACTTCGAACTGCGCGATCAGCCTGTCGAGCCGGAGGCGTTCACCTCACGCTGGAACCGTTACGAAAACACTTTCCTGCGCGCTATAAAAATATCCCGTTTAATTATTAAACGGGGTTTTTCGTTCCGTTGGCTGCGGCTGGTGTCGTGCGGTTTTCGCGACGGTGATCGGGTGAAACCCGGTGTCGCAAAGGTCGAGTGTCAGGGTGGCAATGGTCGGTCTCCGTCCGGTACGAGATAAGAGGGGGAAAATAATCGCCGATCGATAAATCGGGGATGCAAACACCGCAAACAAATCAGGCAAATAATCAATTCACACCGAAAACAAATTTTTTAATTTTTGTGAAAACTGGGCTGTTACATTTAGTCCCAAGAGATCCGGAACGACAGGTCCCTCTAACTAACAATGCACAAATCCGGGTGGCCCTCGGGGAGTCGACACCCAATCCAAAGGCCGGTCGCGCTATCGGATCGGACTCTTCCGGCTGGACGAGGTCGGGGTAACTAACCCATCACTGTGGGTAGCCCTCGAGCTTCTAGGCGTGGACCAACAAAGGAACTCTGTCTCCGTTGGCCCGAGTTGTTTGAAAATCTGCCGGGAGCTCACCAGTCACACACACGGTTTTCAAATGGTAAAACCAGCTTGGGCCACCTCTAGAAATGTTTGAAGCTAGGTAGGTAAGAAAAGGGGACCCCATAGCATCCCACACGCGGTTAGGCACGCTCAGTCTTAAAACCAATACCCGGGACTCGGATCCTAGGTGACTCGAATGGAACAAAGCGTCGGGGCGGGATAGCCTAGACCTTCCATCCTTCGTCGAATATAGTCAACATTTATAATAATCATATCATCAACAATAATATAATAATACTGTGATAGCCCAAACCAAGGAGTAACAGGGGGTAACATCGTAGCATCCTAAGCATGCATACTAAGAAGGGGCTGAGCAACGAGCAATAGTAACATAGCAGTACAAGGTTTGCTGGGAGGGGACATGGCTGTATCGGTTTGAAAGAGGCTGTAAACATGTGGTAGGATCAAACATCGAACCTAACCTAGACTAGCATGCAAACCGCTAGTTGAAATAGAATGGATCATAAGTAATGTATAGTCCTTGCCTGTTGATAAGTCGGGTTCCGAAGGTGTAGTCGATCGCAAGCTCGCATCGTCTCCGAAGGTACCCGCAGAAGCACACAAGACGATAAACACTAGAAAGCAATCAATGAGCAAGCATCTATTACTACGAGGCAAACACGAGAAAGCATCAACAAGAATGAAACACGAGACATCGCACCTACCGTCGAGAGCGGTTACTAACAGGTTAAGTGGAGTAATCGTCACACACGACGATACCGCACATTTACGATGGTTCAATTTGTTTAGCTACAGGTGATCAACCAACGGTTATTAACATGGCAACTCAAGCAAGCATGGCATAGCACATGAACATGGCAAGAGGTGAAGCACAAAGTAAACTATCTATGCTAGTCAATTTAAGTGAGGCACAACCTAACAAGGCATAACACTAAGTGCCGCACGACAATTAAAAGATTTGGTACTGTTCTGCCCTAAACCATATTTTAGGTTGGTTAACAACATGAAACAATAGAATAAACACAAAGTACACGAAAAACTAATCAAGTTACATATAAAGAACACCCCAAACGGAGTTACGGTTAAAAAGATACTAGCAAAACAAGTTACGGGCACAATCTGCCAACATCACGAAGCGCACTTTAGAGCAATGCATAAACAAGATAATGAATGCAAACATGCTCACAAATGATATGGAACTAAAGTAGACATGACAGGGAAGGCATGGCAAAAGGAATCATGAAAAAAGGCATCATAGATCAAAAGATATTAAGCATGCAACATGGCATCGGAACATTACAGACTTAGAGAAAAACAGAGGTGGCTGTCAAAAACAGCAGCATATCAACTTTGGAGCTGAATAACTATATGACCAGCAAGCATAACATGACAATGCAATACATATAATTAAAGTAGACATCGTGCTTAACAACATGCAATTGGAATCACTCAATTCCGATAAACGGTTGTGACGCAACCGTCACCCGAAGTTGCAACAAATTAACAGTTTTTAGCACAGCAGCACATTAACATCAGGATCACCACTTTGGAGCAAGGTTTAATATAGCTAAAGCACCCAAACATTACAAGTTAAAGCATGGAAATGAAGTACACATGATGCTTAGCACATAGGAAAAAGAATCAATGCAATAGGCCTCATGGATGTGTCACAATCATCAATCAAAGTTGCAACAAAATAATAACAGCAACACTTAATAGGAAAAAATTAGCAGTTAACGGCCTGATGCCCACTTCGACGCAGAATTAAATTATCTAGACGGCCTCAAACGGAAAAACTTTCTACATACGAACGCTAAAGCACGCAAAACTGAGCAATTCATCTTTTGGGCGCAACACGATCCGAGCTACTGTTTGATCGCAAATTACGACGCAAAACAACATCAACAGTATAACATACCAGACTTAGCAGAAAAAAAACAGGTAAGGAAATAAACAAAAAAAAGAAAAAGGTCCTCACCACGGGCCTCGGCCCAACAGGCCGTGGTGGAGGCGGCTGGGCTGGCAGAGGTCTGGCGGGCCGCGGCTCCTGGTGGGCCTCGCGGGCTGTTGGAGAGGCCGGCCCACGTGGTCGTGGCCGGATCGGGCTCCTCCCGCTCCCGTGCCGTTCCAGCCACCGGCGGCAGCGGCGGCGCCGACCGTCTTCCGGCGAGGGGGCGGCGACGAGGCGAGCAGGGGGCCGGGAGGCGCCAGATCGGGAGGTGGCGGTCGAGATCCCGCCGGATCCAGCGGCGGCGCGGCGCGTGTGGTGGAGCCGAGCTCTACGGCGCGGCGGCTCGAGCTTGGACTCGCCGGCCATGGCGCAGGCGGCGCGATCTGCAGGGGAGGGAGAGGAAAAGGTGAGGGAGGAGAAGGGAGAGAGGGAGGAGCGCGGAGGAGAGGGAGACCTAGGCGGCGGCTGCGTCCTGGCCAGGCTAGCCGTCGGCGGCGACGTGCCCCTCGGGCTGGCGGCGGCGCGTCCATAGGGGAGAGAGAGGAGGGCTAGTGGGGCGACGTGGCGGCCTCTGGGCCGTTGGATCGCTAGATTTGACGGTCCAGAGCGCCCGGGGGGGGGGGGGCAAAAAATTCGGGATTTGGGGTGTTTTTGGGCAGATCTGCACATTGTGAGGGGGGTGGCTGCAATTTTGTGGCTAGGGAAACCCTAGAAAGAGGTGGGAGTGTGGTGGTCTTTATATAGCCCAGGTGGCTGGCAGTTTGCAAAAATATCCCCGGTTTTTCTCTCGCGCGCGCGGTGCTCACGTTTCTGACCGCCGGGTGTCCGCAGTACCTCCGATTCGGGTAAAACTTCGAACTGCGCGATCAGCGCGTCGATCCGGAGGCGTTCACCTCGCACTGGAACCGTTCCGAGAACACTTTTCGACGCGCTATAAAAATATCCCATTTAATTATTAAACGGGGTTTTCGTTCCGTTGGCTGCGGCTGGTCTTGTGCGGTTTCGCGACGGTGATCGGGTGAAACCCGGTGTCGCAAAGGTCGAGTGTCAAGGTGGCAAGGGTCGGTCTCCGTCCGATACGAGATAAGAGGGGGGAAAATAATCGCCGATGATAAATTGGGGATGCAAACACCGCAAACAAATCAGACAATCAAGCAATTCACACCGAAAACAAAATTTTTATTTTTTGTGAAATCTGGGCTGTTACATGTGTCATGGGCTTCTTTGAGGATGAGTTGCCTTAGATCTCTATTCTTAGGTACTACCAAACGATTTCCAAAGAATACCGTTCCTTTGCTGTCCGTGGAGAAACATTTAGCAACTCCGCTAGCAATGTTCTCCCTTATCCGGCGAACACCTCGTGCACGCCTTTGGGCAACTATGATTTGATCCTCAAGTGTTGGTTTCGCCACCAAGTTGAAAAGAGATCCACGAGGAACAATCTCGAGATTGAGCTTTCGAAATTACTCATGAAGAAGTGGTTGATACTGCTGTAACATGAGGCTGTTACAGTACGACTTACGACTTAGTGCATCAACCATGACATTGGCTTTGCCTGGGGTGTAAGAAATTTCTAAGTCATAATCTTTTATCAACTCTATCCAGCGTCTTTGCCTGAGATTAAGATCTGGCTGGGTGAATATATATTTGAAGCTTTGGTGGTCGGAATAGATCTCGTAACGATTACCATGGAGGTAATGTCGGCAAGTTGTCAGGGCATGAACTACGGCAGCGAGTTCAAGATCATGGGTAGGATAGTTCTCTTCATGTGGACGCAATTGGCATGAAGCATAAGCTACCACATGTCTATCTTGCATAAGTATGCATCCTAACCCTTGCCATAAGGCGTCACAAAAGATCTCGAAATCCTTTTTGGTGTCTGGAGGCGCAAGTACGGGTGCAGAAGTCAATCTTCTTTTTAGCTCTTGAAAGCTTTCCTCGCACTTGGGAGTCCATAGGAATTTATTATCTTTCTTGAGGAGTTCAGTTAGAGGCTTTGCAACTTTAGAAAAGTTCTCGACGAAGCAGCGACAATAGCTTGCTAAGCCAAGAAAACTCCTAACTTGCTTAATCGATTCAGGTGGAGTCCAGTCAAGGATGGCCTGAACTCTCTCGGGATTCACAGCAATGCCTTTTGCAGAAATCATGTGGCCTAAGTAGGTCACTTCTGGTAGCCAAAATTCACAATTGGAGAATTTAGCATACAGGCGATGCTCTCGAAGTTTCATCAATACCAGCCTGAGATGTTCGGCATGTTCTTCTTCGTTCTTCGAGTAGATGAGAATGTCATCAAGATAAACTACAACAAATTTATCCAAGTACTCCATGAAGATCGAATTCATCATGCGCGAGAAAGTGGCGGGGGCATTGGTTAAACCAAAGGACATGACGGTGTACTCGTAAAGACCATAACGAGTAGTAAAAGCCGTTTTGGGAATGTCCTCATTTCGGATTTTGATTTGATGATAACCTAATCTCAAATCCATCTTGGAGAAGACAGAGCAGCCAACAAGTTGATCATAAAGATCATTGATCCTGGGAAGTGGATACTTGTTCTTTATCGTCGCTAGATTTAGCGGGCGATAATCTACGCACATCCTTTCTGTTCCATCTTTCTTTGTTACGAACAGAACGGGGCAACCCCATGGCGATGAGCTAGGGCGGATGAAGCCTTTTGCCAACAAAGCTTCAAGTTGGATTTTAAGCTCAGCTAACTCATGTGGGGCCATTTGGTATGGGCGTCTGGAAATTGGTGCGGTTCCTGGCATAAGATCCACTATGAACTCTACACATCTGTCGGGTGGCATGCCCGGAAGCTCTTCAGGAAAGACATCCGAGAAGTCACGAACCACCGGAATATCTTCAAGGTTGGGAATGTTGGATATATGCTCTAGAGGCAAATAATATATGATTATTCCAATATATCTAAGCAAGTTCATAACTAGTTTCATACCGTGCTAGAACTGCATCAGTGAAACAATGATGCAGGTGTGGTATAGAAACACCCAGAGTTCCTAGTTAGCCTCTACATCGCTAACTAGTTCATGGTCAACATGATGGCCGTGGTTTCGCGATCATGGACAATTAAGTCTCTTGACTATGAGGTCACCTCACTGGCTAAGTGACGTGATGAACATTACCCAAAGTAAGCATTACAGCATGATCAAATCTTGTGAAGGTTCAGTGTTGTAATTACAGAACGTGGTAGACCGTTCCTTTGACCGTGAGTACGTGCATAATCACTATCTTCCCGGATGCTTTGACTTACATCCCACCACCTGACTGAAATATGCGGGTCATAACGGTTGTATCTTAGGTATTCCGTGGAGATACGTTGAGGAGTATTGTTTACAAGAGCGGGATTTGTCAATCCATATAATGGATAGATACTCGGGGCCCACTCGGTGAGATTCCATCCATGAAGCTGCGCAGCGTGTGACTAGGTCACGGGGATGAATATCACGGGAATGAGTGAATAAGGATTAGTTCGGAACGAGGTTGAACCAGACATAGGATGTCATTGATCGAATCTCGGAACAATCCAGTATCGCTGACAAAGGGAATGCTATACGGCGTAAGGTCCAATCGGTATTGATATCCGGAATGCACAGGGGTCATTATGGGCATCCAGGTCCCGCTGATGATCATTGACTGTTGCCTCTGCTCGGTCATCACTGGAGTGTTCTCGGACCGTAGGGTAACACACTTAAGGGCTCGATGAAATCGGAGACCTTTTCGGAACCATCGGAGCAACCAGAGAATAAGGGAGACAATATCGGAGGAGTACCGTATTGAACCGAAACAAGTTCGGAGCGAGCCGGAAGTGTTTCCGGAGCACCGGGAGATGGAATAATATGTTTTAGTTATTAATTAATTGAATTAATAATTAAAATCATTTTATTTCTAATTAATATGTGCTATGGGCCTTAGTGGAGAAAAAGGCCCATTAAGGAATTAAAGGGAAAAGAAAAAGAAAAGAAAAAAGGGGGGGGGGGGGAGGCGCCATGGGCCCTAGGGCCCATGAGGGGTGCGCCCCCTCTCCCCCCTTGGCCGGCCAACCCCCTAGCAAAGGGTTTAGTCCCACATTGCTAGGGGAGGTGGGTTGACTCCCTTCCCCAGCCTATATAAAGACAGGCAGGGTGCACATAATTAATACACAGAAATTCGTGAGAAAATAAATATAACTCCAAATTGAGATCGGTTTTCTCCGGTCTCCTCCCCTCTCTGGTCTCTTCCATGGTGGGTTCCCTAGTGTGAGCCTGTAGTGGAATTGAGACCTCTCTGCTAGAATCGGAGGCCGTCGTGTTGCCGAAGCTCCGTCCGGAGGTCTGCTTCCGCCCCCTCCGCTGGATTGGAGAACGGAGGTCGTCATCGAGTCTCGTACGTGTGCGAGTACTACGAGGTGCTGCACGTGTGGCACTACACCCATCCGGGTGCTCAACACAGCCAGGGGGCTGTGAAACTTGATCGGCTACATCAACCACGTTTGCGGGAACGTTTCCCGCGCAACGGACTACACCCCGAGGTATGTTATTTCCGCACTACTATCTGTTACGGTAATACGGCTAGCTAGATCTTGGGTTAAGGGAACGCCAGTTAGAAAAAATTTGTGTTTTCTGCTGCGAACCCCAACAGTGGTATCTTGAGCTAGGTCTATGCTTAGTATTACTGTACGGATAGAACACATCGGGGATGTGGGCGTTGATTGTATGATTGTTACCCTCTCATGTGCACTTGTTCATATCTGCGGCATTGTTTGATGAAGCGGCCCCCGACCGACTTTACGCGTACTCTTACGCGAGACTGGTTCCACGGTTGACATGCGGCTTGTACCGTATAAAGTGGCTAGGGGGGTGTCTGTCTCTCTACTTTAGCGGATGTGGCATTTGCAACGGAGGGCCCCGTGCGGGGTGTAATAGAGACAATCGTATGGTTGACGTTGTGGTTGACTCGTAGGTTAAAACCTGTTTAACTATGAAAGCCCTAGCAGCCACGTAAAACTTTCAAAATACAACTAGATCGTCTAAACCTTGTATTGCAAAGTGGGGGCTATCGTTTGTTTGTTTGTGATGTAGTGATAGCTTTTGCTATGTGTTACTAATAAGTAGTAATCGTCATCATAAAACAAACTAAAATGGAGACACTGTAGACTTAGTGTTGCTATAGCCCAGACATCTTAAAACTTGCTAGTATAAGATACACGACGGTAGCATGTGATAAGATGATCCCTTAACAAAGCCAAACACAAGTATTCTACCGAAGTGTGCACCACCTGGAAGGTTCTCCCATATGGCTTGATGCTCCGTACATACCGGAGTTGTCCTACATATTCAATGGAGTTCGCATGAGGTTGGGTTCGGCAAGCCTGGCATATGTAAATATGGCCTTGCTGAGCAGCATATAACATGGAGGTTAATTTGGCGAGCCTAGCATATGCAGATATGGCCTCGGAATACTAGAGATCGAAAGATCGAGCATGAGTCACAGTATATATAAGATAATGTGATCGCACAAGTTGTTGTCTACCTTTGAAACTGACCCGTCGGCCGTGTGATATTCGAGGTCGGGCAGTGAATCTGGATCATGTAATCACTAAAACTTCCTAGGGATGAAATGTTTTAGTGCGAGCTCATATGATTATATGAACTCATTGTTGTGAACTAGTCTTAATTGTGTTCCTTGCAATTATGTTTGTAGAAAATGAATGCACTAGAGCAACGTGAACTATCTTTCTTCATGGAAGGTGAAAGACTTAGAGAAAATGGGTCAAACTTTGCTGATTGGTATTCACGCCTTAGGACGTCGCTCAAGAGAGCAGACATCTTGTTTACAATAGAAATGCATGTGGAAGAACATCCGGACGATGATGTTGGCGATCAAGAGATACTTGATCATTATGCTCGCCGACAGAAATGCTCCGTAGTCAGGAATGTCATGTTCTTCAGCATGTCAGAGGAGTTGGGCATACAGTTACAGGACACTGGCCCATATGACATGATGGACACGCTAAAGACAATGTTCGTACGTGAGTTCAGAATTGCCAGATTTGAGTTAGAAAGCAAGTTTCTATCTACAAAGATGGAAGAACGCACAAGCCTTGATGATCACTTAGACAGGATGCATGAGATGTACCTGACCCTAGTGGAGGACTATGAATATTGGACAATGAACGAAAGCACCACGGAAGAGTTTGCAATAAATACGTTATTGCACTCACTCCCTCCGAGTTATGGTGATTATGTTCATAGCTATGTCGGAAGAGGAGCTAATATGAGTCTCCAGAACTTCATGACTGATCTCTTGACCACGGACATTGCTCCTTTCGAGGATGCAGAAGTCATCGATGGAGAAGGTATATACTTGATATACTTTATAAATGTTTACTCCCTTATACAACAGATGCAGTAAATGAGTATTTGATACTTATTCTGTTTTATGAAAACAGGACCTGCTGTTGCATGGACGGGAAGAGGTGAAATCGAGGATTGATGGATATCAAGTCAGTTGATGGCCAGCATGGATTCCACCGAGACATCTATCATAGGAGATACTTAGAGTATTAGATAAATCTTATGTAATCATTATAGTATGAACACTTAGTTGTGTGTCTTGCATCTCGCGAGACAAAGTTATTCATGTAATGAGACAAGTCAGTTGTTCCATCTCTATGAATAAAAGTGTGCTTAT
This sequence comes from Bromus sterilis, assembly GCA_950022295.1. Classification (NCBI taxonomy): domain Eukaryota; kingdom Viridiplantae; phylum Streptophyta; class Magnoliopsida; order Poales; family Poaceae; genus Bromus; species Bromus sterilis. The sequence continues at coordinate 219,264,146 of OX465600.1, forward strand.
ACTTTGATTACGTCTTGATTTATGATATGATAGAAAGCATTTATAATACTACTATTATTGTCAAGAAATATTCAATGTTTAATGATAAAGTTGTCTTGATTATAACAAGTCAAAGATCTGATTGCATGAGGTGACTTCATAACTGATGAATTCATTAAATGTATGATGTATTAACTTGTGAGTTCATTATCGAATGAAGAATCATAACTTGATTGCATGAGATGGATTAGATACACGATCTATGAACCTCTGCAATAAATATGATCATGACAAGGTTCTAGCAAGTAGAACTTGTGCCAATCATTATACATAAATGATGTAGAATGGGCATGTGAGTTATCATTAAAAACTTCATATGATTAATTGAAAGTTGTATTCAATTGAGATCATAAAACTGAGATTCGGGAATCACAGTAAGAAGTGAGAATACAAGGATACATATCACTACGCTACGATCCGGAGTGAAAAGTATTGATATTGACATAATGGGAGACTTGTGGAAGTTGTACCACAAACTACGATGGAAGTTGAAAGTGCTGGACTACTTAAACCATTCGTAGTCATACTAAACCGTAGTATGGTTTAAACGTTCTTTCCCCTAGCACTATAGTTATTGTCGAATAAGTTGTTTAATTCATTAAGTTAAAACACCCACTTCATGAATAGGAAACCATCCTGGTTTTTAACGAGACATGATAGCTCCATAACTGATGGTGTTATAAGGTTTCTTAAAAGAAAGAATTTCTTTGTAATAGAACTACGAGCAATTGAAATTACATATTCTCCCCGAATAGCAAAATTTGTGTTGCTTAATTGGTAATACGAGAAAAGTATCTCAACACAGATCCAATGGGAGATAATGGAAACTTTGACCGAGGTATTGGACCTTGCCTTCAGAATATCAGAGTATTGCAACGGAAGCATGTTTCGCTGTAATGACACTACATAAGGAAGGATATGCCAAAGATGATTGATCTTGGTATATGAGTTGAAGCCATTGTTGAATTTAGAAGGTTGTCATGAATACGTTCTGTATAGAACAATAATTATGAGTCTTCTTAATAAAACAATAGGGAATAATATTGCTTGAAGACACAAAGGAATGATGGTAACCTAGAACACGAGGAGAAATGAAATAATATTGAGTTACATTAAGGATGGCTCACGTCCTGTGAAATAAATCGGTTATTTCATATTCTCGACAAACTGGAGAGTTATTGAGAATAATGTAATGGACATAAAACATTATTTGGTTATGACCAAAGTTCAATGGTGATTGACTACGGAAACGTAGGAATGCTTTAAGCAATAAAATATTTCATTTACACTACGATGGACCATAGCCTGAAATTGCATCTCAGTCAAATTTGGATTTGAAAGGGAATTGTAATGGGCAAGACGAAGGTTACTTCGTTAAAAGGATGGACTATAGTACCTCAAGACAGGAACCCTCAAACTTGATTTGATCAAGTGATTTTGTGATGACCAAAATATTGAGTGGGCCTGCAGTTTCATGAAACTGAGTGGGAGCTTTGAAGACTTCCCTGAAACTTGGAATGCAGAGGGCATTTTCTGAGTGGGAGCTTTGGAAGCTTTGTCATTATGTGAGACATAGTGAACAATAAAATGACTTGATGAAAGCTGAACCACAAATATATGAGTATAAGATGGATACATTTGAGTGGGAGCATGATCATTGTCTCAAACATATATGCATTGATATGTGTGAAGAATGATCTCATATGTATATATATGGATATGCATTGATTGTGTATATAGAGAATCGTCTCATATACATATGTGCATTATGATATATATAGAGCATAAGGCAAATAAAATACAAGATTGCAAGAATCTTCTTTTATGTGAAATACCAACACATTACACGTTGAAATCTATATGAGTAGATTAAGATACGGATAATGAAACGAAGTGAAGGTTGGAATAATCTTCTAGACAAGAAACAGGTTCTTGTGGCTAGAAATTATATATAATGGATGAAATCCAAATATCACAAGCAATGTCTTGATGGAAGAATAGAGATGCACCATGTACTGGACATGTGATCTTATATGTTCTTGACATATGATTCTACCATATAACATGCGTTGTGAATCCAACAACAGAATGACTCAAAAGTTCTTGGAGAAGAACAGATTCCGATGTGCTTTAGGAGTAAAACACAGAATCTGAATAAAGTCCATGCATTCAGTATATGAGAGGCATACTGAGGACTATTCTCTAAAATATAGAAATGATAATAGACTTGAATGTAATGCAAGATTACAATTGCAAGCCATATTATGGGTCTATATGGAATTAGAGACATCACCAAAGACATGAAAGAAATGTGAGCAAAATTCACGGTACTACAAACATAATACTACTTAAGAAAGTAGACGTATGGATAAAAGTTTAGCGTTAGAAGTATTGGACTTCTGGCTGAGTGTATTTCTCAGTATATATGACTATGGATGAGTCTTCTTAAAGACTGAACCAAGAGATCATTGGAGGATACTGTGAAATAATAGTCTCACTCTCCCGCGAAACTTATATCCAACCATTATATGATAATGAGTGGTATGTCAAAAGAGCTTTTGACCTATACCAGTTGCAAAGGAAACATACGAATCTGAATTGGTGCAGTTCGTTGACGAACCCTCTTCCATGAGCGTGCATGATCAATGAAACACTTATGTGATAAGATGTTTATGATCGGAAAAATGCGGCTAGATTATTAGCACTCTAGTGCAAGTGGGAGACTGTTGGATATATGCTCTAGAGGCAAATAATATATGATTATTCCAATATATCTAAGCAAGTTCATAACCAGTTTCATACCGTGCTAGAACTGCATCAGTGAAACAATGATGCAGGTGTGGTATAGAAACACCCAGAGTTCCTAGTTAGCCTCTACATCGATAACTAGTTCATGGTCAACATGATGGTCGTGGTTTCGCGATCATGGACAATTAAGTCTCTTGACTATGAGGTCACCTCACTGGCTAAGTGACGTGATGAACATTACCCAAAGTAAGCATTACAGCATGATCAAATCTTGTGAAGGTTCAGTGTTGTAATTACAGAACGTGGTAGACCGTTCCTTTGACCGTGAGTACGTGCATAATCACTATCTTCCCGGATGCTTTGACTTACATCCCACCACCTGACTGAAATATGCGGGTCATAACGGTTGTATCTTAGGTATTCCGTGGAGATACGTTGAGGAGTATTGTTTACAAGAGCGGGATTTGTCAATCCATATAATGGATAGATACTCGGGGCCCACTCGGTGAGATTCCATCCATGAAGCTGCGCAGCGTGTGACTAGGTCACGGGGATGAATATCACGGGAATGAGTGAATAAGGATTAGTTCGGAACGAGGTTGAACCAGACATAGGATGTCATTGATCGAATCTCGGAACAATCCAGTATCGCTGACAAAGGGAATGCTATACGGCGTAAGGTCCAATCGGTATTGATATCCGGAATGCACAGGGGTCATTATGGGCATCCAGGTCCCGCTGATGATCATTGACTGTTGCCTCTGCTCGGTCATCACTGGAGTGTTCTCGGACCGTAGGGTAACACACTTAAGGGCTCGATGAAATCGGAGACCTTTTCGGAACCATCGGAGCAACCAGAGAATAAGGGAGACAATATCGGAGGAGTACCGTATTGAACCGAAACAAGTTCGGAGCGAGCCGGAAGTGTTTCCGGAGCACCGGGAGATGGAATAATATGTTTTAGTTATTAATTAATTGAATTAATAATTAAAATCATTTTATTTCTAATTAATATGTGCTATGGGCCTTAGTGGAGAAAAAGGCCCATTAAGGAATTAAAGGGAAAAGAAAAAGAAAAGAAAAAAAGGGGGGGGGGGAGGCGCCATGGGCCCTAGGGCCCATGAGGGGTGCGCCCCCTCTCCCCCCTTGGCCGGCCAACCCCCTAGCAAAGGGTTTAGTCCCACATTGCTAGGGGAGGTGGGTTGACTCCCTTCCCCAGCCTATATAAAGACAGGCAGGGTGCACATAATTAATACACATAAATTCGTGAGAAAATAAATATAACTCCGAATTGAGATCGGTTTTCTCCGGTCTCCTCCCCTCTCTGGTCTCTTCCATGGTGGGCTCCCTAGTGTGAGCCTGTAGTGGAATTGAGACCTCTCTGCTAGAATCGGAGGCCGTCGTGCTGCCGAAGCTCCGTCCAGAGGTCTGCTTCCGCCCCCTCCGCTGGATCGGAGAACGGAGGTCGTCATCGAGTCTCGTACGTGTGCGAGTACTACGAGGTGCTGCACGTGTGGCACTACACCCATCTGGGTGCTCAACACATCCAGGGGGCTGTGAAACTTGATCGGCTACATCAACCACGTTTGCGGGAACGTTTCCCGCGCAACGGACTACACCCCGAGGTATGTTATTTCCGCACTACTATCTGTTACGGTAATACGGCTAGCTAGATCTTGGGTTAAGGGAACGCCAGTTAGAAAAAATTTGTGTTTTCTGCTGCGAACCCCAACAGGGAAGGGGAAGCATATTCAAAGAATGCATCTGGGTTCTCGATCTTTGTGAGGAATAATCTATTGTCTGGCCTGAAGGATGGGTAAGTCTAACTGACTTGGCTTTACAATCAAGAAAAGCATTTTGTCATGATAACCAATCCATACCAAGGATGACATCAATGTCTGAAGACTTGAGGGCTATGAGTGAAGCAAGGAATACTAAACCCTCAATTGTAATTTGATTACCATGGCTTACTCTACTAGTTTGCCACTTGGAACCAGGAGTTTGAATAATCATTGGGGTGAACATTTCATCAAAGGATATCTCATGCCGAAGTGCAGAACTCTCTGACATGAATGAGTGAGATGCTCCTGGATCGAAAAGGACAGAAGTGGGAACATAATTGACTGGGAGCGTACCAAGAATGATGTCAGAAGTACCATCAATTTCCTCAGCTGAGATTTGGTTCACACGTCCTAAATTTGCGGAAGTGGAAGGCTTGGCGGTGGAAACCTTCGGGGGTGGCTTGGCACGAACATTGGGGTTCCCTTTGGCATGGAGTGGAGCATTCTGATTTATGGGGCACTCACGAGAATAGTGACCAGGCTGGCCACATCTGAAGTAGGCTCCAAAGATAGTGCGGGGAGCTGGGTTGTTTGGTGGAGCTGGTAGACGAGGCGGCACAAGGGATGGACTCGGTGGGTTGTTCTGGTGGAACATGCTATTGGGGATCCAGATCTTGCGCTTCTGAGGGCCTGAACTAGACGAACCATCGCCTCTAGGGTGCTTGCGGGAATCCTCGGGAGTAATCATATCCTCCGCCTTAATGACCTTGTTGACAAGGATCTGGAATGTGGCGAAGTCATGAAGATTGAGCTCGCGACGAAGTCCAGAATTGATTCCCTTGCGGAACCTCTCTTGCTTCTTGGAGTTGGTGGAGACCTCCTCGGGAGCATAGCGGGCAAGACGATTGAACTCCCGACTAAACTCATCAACGGACCTTCTTCCTTGGGTGAGATTGCAGAACTCCTCTCTCTTGCGGTCCATGAGTCCCTTAGGAATGTGATGCTCGCGAAAAGCGTCACAGAACTCATTCCACGAAGTGAACTGTCCAGCTGGACGCATGTTCAGAAAGTTCTCCCACCAAGAGCTAGCTGCACCCTCGAGGTGGTAGGTGGCATAGTTGACTCTTTCACCATCTGCAACATGTCCAGAATGGAGCTTTCTCTCGATGCTGCGAAGCCAGTCATCGGCGTCAAGGGGCTCAGTGGAATAGCTAAAAACTGGGGGATGAAGCTGGATGAAGTCATTCAACGACACAAGCTCATTCCGCTGCTGGGCAGTGTTCCGAGCAATTACCCCAAAAAACTCATGAGAGTCCCTTTGGTTTCTTTCAACCTCCATGAGAACTTGAGCCATCGTGGGTGATGGTGGAAGATTGCCTTCCTCCGGATCATCCCCACGAGTTGGGCACGACCAAGGTGGCCACGGGTTCCTTGAGACATCCTGAAGGATAAGATCAATGTCAAATGATGTTGAATGATTTTGCAAATGCATCAGATTATGAAGATAACTGGAATGACTCGGACAACATAACAGCTGTAATTGCAAGAGAATTTTTTTCTTACAACATAGAAACATCACTTACATACGATGTAAGAAATCAGCAAGAACAACTACTCTAGCAAACCGAACACAACTTTCCTACGGCTACAAGGAAGCAAACAACGAGATGTTCTAGTAAGACATAGATGAGCCTAGTCCTATCTTCCCGTAGAACAAGATGAGGGTGACTCAGAACTCAGAACGATGAGGGTAAGGAGAAAAAAGAAGCCTTACGTTGTTCCCTTCTATACCCAGAGTAACTATATAACTATAGAAGGCTAGACTCAACTTTGACCAAGGCTGGTAATCCTACAGTCAGTCCTGCTCTGATCCCAAGTCTGTCGGGACTCGGGGTTAGCGTATGCAAGACTCGCTACAACACAATCATATGGAGAGCCGAGAACCGTACCCACATGTCTAAGAAGACAAGGCCAAGCACAGAACGTTCTCGGAAAGCATCGAACGTGAGGGGCATCCCATCCAGGCCGGATGATCAACTGAAATGGGTCCTCATCGTCCGCACACAAGTCTAAATGATATGGGTGGTGAACTCCCATACTCATAGACAAGTCGCCTCAACCATACTATCGATTGTATTATAACCCTTACATAGACTTACTCCAGCCCGATCACTTAGTCGGGGTCTAGGGCGGGCTCGATCATACATCAAAGTATGCACGTGGCGGAGTCACGAGCAATCGCATGGCGATGCCCCAAGATGCGCACATCTAAGGGCCACTTGGTGTATAAAAGATCGCCAGCCAGATCACAACTAAGGTCTCGAAAACCCATACTAAGACATGCATGTTATAATCATACACGCAGAACACATGTGTAGTATGAACATCAGGTATCATCGCAATTCTCTACAAAGTGTACCACTTTATTGATAACTCTTACAGAGTGCACACAGAGATCACGAGGCTGTGATCCAACATTACATCAAACATACGGAAGCAAAGTAGGTCTGAGTACAGACAAGTTTAACAAATGGATTAGAGAAGCCTTCTCTATAAACAAGCCCTTCCACGAGGGAACCAGTCTGCTGACTGGGACTACACTAGCTTGGTCTTCAGTAGTCGAGCTCCAGGAAGAATCCACCATCGGGGTCAGTGGGTTCATCTTCAACATAGAATAAGCAAACGTGAGTACAAAGTCGTACTCAGCAAGACTTACGTAGGAGCTATACTACTCATGCACATGTATCAAGGTAAAGGGAGGTGGGGTTTCAATGCAGAAGTGCCAGCTTTGACTTGGCTAGTCCTGAACTACGAGTACCGGACTTGAGGTAAGAAGCGTACACGAGTCCACTACATGTCTCCAACCAATTACACCACTATGGTGCCTTCCTCGACTTCCCCACGAGAAAGCACGCCATAGCACTCACGCTTATCTTGGCAAGTTTTATAAGTATCCAGTTCAAGTTGTCTAATAATCAAGCACAGTTTTCCAAGCAGTCCATAACCGCGGACGCAACTATTCGAATAGTTTTGTTAACCCTGCAGGGGTGTACCGCTACACACACACACAAGCATCAGTTACCGCCTGGGAGTGGGACCCTTCAAGAGGGTACCGGCGAGGATGTTGCCACGACACTTCGCCCAAAGCTCCGATCTAGTCCAGAGAGTCGCCTATCTGAGGGGGATCCGTATGGAAGTCCGGCCGAGGTTCTAGTACAGCCTCAAACGATGTGTGCAGAGTCCCAAGCCGGTCTTGAAAAGCCGTTCATCCACTTCGCAGACCGTGCCACAGCCGTACCAGAACACCGAACTACTTCGGCTTCTAGGGTTCGAACGGGGTGAGGTACTAGGTCAAGAGGGGTCAGTGAGCCCAATGTGTGGTTATACTCTTCTTCTTGGATCACCGCACAAGAACTCGGACTTAAGGCGGTGTTCAACGAGACAACCCACTGTGTACTCCTACACGGCCTCTCATCGTTCACCTTGTATTAGGGTAGATTCACCAACACATTTCCACCATCATCAACATGATCACTACCATCCCGACTCACAAAAGAGTAACATCATTGTAAATCTAAGCATGCAATAAGCAGTAACAGTTGCACGGGCCACATGATAACAATCAACACCTACATCTGCTAGGATTGTGGTTTGCTTACTACTGTGACAAGATGATAGGTCATGCAAATGATATGGGTTCAACTATGCGGTAGAAACGTTATCATGGTAATCATCCTAAACAATGCATAAGCGAGACTGAGAGGGAAGTGGGATTTTATCGACATGATCAATGGGGGTTTGCTTGCCTTGCTGACGAGGTTCAGTATCGGGGTCTTCAACGAAGGGGGTGACCTCGTGTTCTGGCTCCACCTCTATTCGGAAAACAACACAAAAATCGAAACAATAATAAGACAATGCTCAAACACATGAGTTGAAGCTTGAAACTTGATGTATGTGTCACTGATGTGTGGGTTATTCCAATTAAAAGGAGTGTATTGCATTTGAAATGCAGATTCAAACTCCATTTGATTTATTGATGAATTTCAAATGCATTTGAATCCATGAATGTTCATTTGAAATGGTTGAGCATGAAGTGATGTTATAAAGGTGAGGTAAAGTCTCTGATGTGTGGATGAAACCATTTAAAAGAAGTGTGTTGCAAAGTCATTTGCAAAATCACACCAAATTTGAATTTGAAAAGGATCCATATGCACATATGCCACTTTTCACCCATTTTAAAATGGTCAAACATTAAAACAAAGTCCATATTCACAAACCTTGTATTTTTCTGATAATTTTAGACATATTATTTGCTTAATTTGGAGTTAATATGAATTAATTATGATTTTCCAAAGATTTAATCAATTTTTGGTTTTTCTGGAATTTAAATAAATCATTTAGCAATTTACTGCGTCATGCCTGCATCAGCATGACATGGGGGCAGCCCTGACAGGGGGGTCCCACTGGTCAGTGGCTTGGGGGGTTAATCCCCTCTGTTAAATTAAACTGCGTTTAGATTAGGGGTCCTTGGCCCACTGTCAGTGGGTGTTAGGGGTCATTAGGAGGGGGGTTAGCGCTAATGACGCTGACCACGTCACCTCGCCGGCGACGAGTCGGCGGTGACTCGCAGACGCGGCAGCGTCCACGGAATCGGTGCTCCCGGCCACCATTTCGCACGCCGAGACCACCAGAAGGCTTCCCGTGCTCGTCCGCACCACCTTGTGCACATGGGGAACCATGGGGGGCACCATAACCTCGCCGGCGACGTGCCCTAGCGGCGGCCGTGGCACGGGCTCGGGGTGGAACTCGCTGCGGCGCACCAATTGAAACATCCGTGGTTGAAAACGAAGCAGTGGAGCGCGTGGAGTAAGGTGGACATGGTCTCGGGGTTCTAGGGTCCAAGGATGCACGACGACGAGCATCCCGGCGGCGAGGAGCTCCTGCGTTCATGGAGGATCCGGCTAGAGTTGAGGAGGAGGACGATGGAATATCTCGGGCAGACCGTGAGCTCGCCGTGAATGTTGGCCGGAATCGAAGAAATCGTGCGGCGGCTCCGGCGAGAAGAAATCGACGATTGCGGCGGCTCCTGGAGCGATTAGGTCACCATCCTCGGGGGCTTAGCGTGGACGTCGACGTAGCGCGACGGGGACACGGTCTCCGGGCTTGTCTCCGGCGTTGGCCGCGAGTTCCTGCGACAGCGAGCGGCGGCTGCTCTCGGGGAAGAAAGGGGAAACGCACAGAGAGCTCGAGGCGATGCGGCGAGAGGGGGAATGGACTGGGGCGGTTTCAGCGCGTCTCCATGACACGTTAGAGGCAGCAGGGAGGCATCTGCGTGGCGTCGTTGGCCACGGTAGTGTCGGCATGCCGGCCACCGAGCTGCTTGTCGTCATGGAGGAAGACGACAAGAGCTAGGTGGGCTGGGCTGGGCCGGTTTGGAGGGTGTGGAGGGGGGGGGTAAGTTGGGCTTCTTCATAGGTGAGTTTCCTTTTTCTTATTTCTTTCTGTTTTCTTTTCTGTCTTTTGTTTTGTCTTGCTAAAAAAAGCTAGACATTTTTTTAAATGCCCCAAATTTTTATATGGCCTCAAAATAAATATAGCTAGCCACTTATAATGATTGGACATTTTTAAAATTCAAATTATTTGAACTTTAATTCAAATAGGGGTTTAAATTTAAATCCATGCTCTGTTTGAATATTTGAAAAATCCATGAGCATGGGAATGCTACCACATCACTTTATATGTGATCATACTCATTTATGTGAGTTTTCAAAAATACAAAAGGAATTTTTGGAGCAACTTTATTTCTGGCCATTTGAATTAAATTCATCTGGGGGTGTTCTCTCTCCCATTTCAATTTCTTTTGAATTTTTTTAACATGATGCAAATTGAGTCTTGATCCTAGCACATACCTAACAGAGGGTTCTGACAGACTCGTAGTAGATGCAGTTGGATTTCGGTCTACTTACCTTGGCGTACTGCCCATTGCTTTTGAGCCCTTCCTTTCTTTGCAACATAGTTAGCATTGCGGTGCCTTCATAATTCTGTCAATTGCCCAGCTTTGATTTGTTTACCTTGCTAGCACTTTTATCGTATTTTGGGAGAGAGACATCACTAGTGAAAATCACGGGACCTCGGTCTATCTTTACATTACTGTTTACATCCTTAGTTTACTTTCAGTCTTTACTTTCAGTTGCCACTATTATTATCTCTTGCGTTGATCCTTTGTAAACAGCAAGGCCGGAGGAATTGACAACTCCTCTGTACTCGTTGGGAGCAAAGTTATTTGTTGCTGTGTGCAGGTCCACGTCAAGCGCCGTGACACCTTGTTGTATCTCTTGGAGTCCTACTGGTACGATAACCTTGGTATCTTTACCGAGGGAAATTTGCTGCTAAGCTACATCTCATCTTCCACTTGGGGTAACCAACGAGGAGTGAGAGATCCTTACCGTATCAAGCCAATTTCTGGCGGCGTTGCTGGGGACTCCAGTCTACTTTATCTTTGCTTTTTAGTCTTGTTAGTTTACCTTTCAGTTTTTACTTTTGTGTCCCTTATAAAAAATACCAAAAAATACATGCTGCTACTATGGGTTCCAATGAAAACACCAAGTTGTGTGACTTCACCAGTCACAACAACAGTGACTTTATCTGCACTCCTATTGCCACACCTGCCACTTCAGCTACCTCTTATGAAATTAAACCTGCTTTGCTAAACCTTGTTATGAGAGATCAATTCTCTGGTGCTGGAGATGATGCTGCTTTACACTTGAATAATTTTGTTGAACTATGTGATATGCAAAAGTATAAAGAAGTAGAAGGTGATGTTGTTAAGATCAAGCTTTTCCTTTCTCTTTGAGGGACAGAGCTAAAATCTGGTTTCAATATTTGCCTAGGAATAGCATAGATTCTTGGGATAAGTGCAAAGATGCTTTTATTGGGAAGTACTACCCACCTGCTAAGATTATCCAATTGAGGAGTAACATTATGAATTTCAGGCAATTGGATAATGAACATGTTGCCAAAGCTTGGGAACGTATGAAGACGCTTGTCAAGAACTGCCCCACACATGGACTGACTACCTGGATGGTTATCTAGACTTTTTATGCAGGCTTGAACTTTACCTCGCGGAACCTGTTAGATTCGGCAGCGGGAGGAACTTTTATGTCAACCACACTTGGTGCTGCCACAAAGCTACTTGATGAGATGATGCTGAACTACTCTCAGTGGTACACCGAAAGATCTCAAACTAGTAAGAAGGTAAATTCCGTCGAGGAGATATCCTCTCTAAATGAAAAGGTTGACCTTATCATGTCTTTACTTACCAAGCAAGCTCCTATTGATCCCCAGGATGTTCCTTTAAATTCTTTGGTTGCTCAGGAACAAGTAGATGTGAACTTCATTGCTAGAAACAACTTTAATAATAATGCTTATAGGGGCAACTTTGCAAACAATCCTAGGCCTTTCCCATCCAACAACTATGGGAACGGTAATAGCAACTCTTACAACCAGAATTATAGGGAAAGAGACCTACCCAGCTATGAGAAACTTATAGAAATAGAAAAAGCCACCAAAAGCTATATGCACACACAGTTTGAACAAAACAAGGCCTTTTCCAGACAGCTAGATGAGCACTCCTCTATCCTTCAAATCATTAGCAAACAATTTGAGAGCCTAAATAGTGATATTTCCAGCCTTCAAACTAGACTCACTACCATTGAGACCTATGTTTCAAACATGTCACACACCCAATCTACCTTGATAAACCAGATGGCAGCCAAACCAGAAGTCATTCCCAAGGAAGAGGATAGAATTAAGAGCCTTCCTACCTACCACACAGTAGCCACTATCCAAGTAGTTGAGGATGTCCAAAAAGTTAGCACCCATCACACCCCTAGTCCCACTGGACCTATCAATGGTGATGCTACCACCTCAACCATAGATGAAGAAACCTCTATGAACATAGAGGCTTTCAAACAAGTGAGCCTAAATGATATCACTACCTCCTTGATAGATAGTAGTGACCTAGACATTGACAACTGCACTTTACCTGAAGTTATTGGTTTCCTACACAAGATGTCTAGAGACCCCCACACTAGCACACTTAATCTTGCCTTCACAGAGTATATCACTAATGCTCTAACCAAAGTTAGGGAGGAGAAGCTTAGACTAGAAGCCTCCATACCTAGGAAGCTAAAAGATGGTTGGGATCCTATGATAAAAATCAAATTGAATAACTTCTCTTGTTATGCTCTTTGTGATGTTGGAGCAAGTACCTCTGTTATGCCCAAAAGAATGTATGATATGCTTGAATTGAAACCTGTTGATCCTTGTTATTTTGGTGTTCGTCTCGTCGATTCTTCCGTAAAGAAAACTTTGGGGAAGATAGACGATGTTCTTATCATTGTTAATGACAATTATGTTCCCGTTGATTTCACTATTATGGACATTGAATGTGAACCTTCTTGTCCAATTATTTTGGGACGTCCTTTTCTTCGCACAGTTGGTGCTGTTATTGACATGAAAGAGGGGAATATCAAATTCCAATTCCCTCTCAAGAAAGGAATGGAACATTTCCCTAGGAAAAATATTAAGTTGCCTTTTTAGTCCGTCACGCGAGCTAGTTATTCTCTTGAAAAGACTTGATCTTCTGCTTTAAGCCTAGCTAATGGCTCTAAAGAAGCGCTTTCGGGAGGCAGCCCGCAACGAATTTAGGTTTTTATTTTTTCTTTCCTTCTGTTCTTAGTGGTCTTGATGATTGTTACTACTGTAGCAACATCATTGTATCTTTATTTTTCAAGCTTTGTGCCTTTTATAGCCTCATACGACAAGGGCAGTGAAAGTTGTGACATGCTGTCCAGAAAACAGATTCTGTCCTCGTGACTAGAAAAATCATGAAAAAAATCCCAGTTCACATTTTTGAGCTGAAGTTTTTACACAGCGTGCTCTATACAATTACGAAACTTTTGTATGTTCCGAGTTTTTTGATTTGAGTTGCAGAAGTACCCATAAAAAACTCGTTTCTACCTGCTGGTCTGTTTTTCACAGATTCTGTCCTGTTTTGCCTTTTCTTCGTTTTGCAATACTTAAGCTTGCTTTTTATTTGCAAAAACTTGTGGGAAATCTTGAGAAATAGTATCTCTTCAAGGTTATATTTATTTCCAGTAGAGGAAAAAATATTTTAGTACGGCACTAACCTCTCTAATCAGTCTACAATGAGTTATGTATGAAAGGAGTTTCCAAGTGCGCGATGGAAGATGATGAAAGAAGATCTTGGAGTGTCAAACGCTCAAGCTTGGGGATGCCCATGTGCACCCCCAAGAAATAGTCAAGGAGACTCAAGCGTCTAAGCTTGGGGATGCCCCCGTGCATCCCCTTCTCCATCAACAATTATCAGTTCCTCTCTCGTTGCACTATATTTTTATCACTTCATGCGTTATGTGCTATACTTGGAGCGTCTCGCTCTTTACTTTTCTTAGGTTTGTTTTTTCTTTGCTTGCTGTTCATAACAAGTTAGACCCCAGCTTACTCTTTTGTGTGGGAGAGATACACGCTCCGCTTGAACTAGAACTCCTCATAGGATTTGCATGCTTATTCTTTTAGCTGTGAGTTGTTCTTTTTCTTTTCTTAGCTGCTGCTCTGTTTAGTTGTACTGCTTTAGTTTTTCTTGAGCTTTTCTTTTGTTTAAGGTTGAACTGTCTATAGGTTGCATGTTTTATCTTGTTAAGGAGTTTGCCTGTTGCACTGAGTTTTGTGTCTTGACTAGAAGTACTTAGTTGAAGTTGCTTTTCACTTTGTAGTAGTAACTTGCAATAGTTTTGAGGTATTGACTAGAGTAATGTTTGAACTTTTGGTGTCAAGAGATCGAGCCTATTAGTGATAGATGTCGTATTTTGGGCAATCAATGTGTTTTTCGAAAACCAAAAACCCCTGTTGAGAACTCTAGCTACTAGATGGATCACTAACCTCTGGAGGGTTCGAATATTAGAGTACACTCACGTACCATGAGTCGAGGATGCGCAAGGATAACCAAACCCACATACACTCCTCCTCGGGGTACTTGTCTATTTGTGAACCTCCTGATTAGATTGAGAGTTACCGATAATAAGTGCATGAGTTCTTCGTACTAATGTGAGTATTCGAAAGTTGACACTTCCACCCACCTATACTATTTCTAGCCTCTTCGGTACCGTGCATTGCCCTTTCTCACCTTGAGAGTTGGCACATACTTCGCCGGTGCATCGAAACCCTTGGCACGATACGCTCTGTCATCATAAGCCTCCTTATATATTTCCTCAAAACAGCCACCATACCTACCTACAAGGCATTTCCATAGCCTTTCCGAGATACATTGCCATGCAACATCCATCTTCTCATGAATTGATCTTCATGTCATACATGTTACTTGCTTGATCGATGAGCCGCATGCTAGTTGGGCCTTGCCCTAATCATTGCTACATGACGCGCTAGTATCATGCCATATCCCGCTATCCTGGCAGAGGCATACATTTGCATCATGATAATTATATTTTCTTTATGTGAGTACCTTTATAAAGTGTGAAAGATCTCCTATATTCTTGTAAAATATAGAGTGTTGCCCCTAAAGTGAGGAAAAGATCCCAAAGAGGACAAAATCAAAAGATCCCAAAGAGGAGAAATGAGAGTTAAATAGAAGGAGCCATCGAGGCCACCAAAAAAATACAAAAAAAATAGAAAAATAGAAAAAGAAAAAAAGAAAAAGAAAAAGAGAGAAGGGGCACACTACTATTCCTTTTGAGAGATCCACACTAGTACTTCATCCTCTATCCCTTGTACCCCATAGAGATCATCATCATGCATATAGCTATGTGGGGACCTTCACACTATATAACTTGGCTTGTATATTCCAATGATGAGCCTCCTCAAACAAGCTCTAGGTCTTCTTGAGCAAGCAAGTTAGATGCACCCCAACTAGTTCCCTTGGAGAGATTTTAGCTCACATGTGCATCCGTTGCATGGCAATCCCTACTCCTCACATCATATCTATCATATGGCCTTCTCTTGCCTATGATTTTCCTCATTGATGTGAGCCTTTCACACCTTTTTTGTCTTCCTCCTCCACCTTCTTTCTGTTTCACCATTTAGGTGTCAACTTTCTTGCTCACGCTCATCCATTGCATGTGTGCTCAAAATATCGAAAGGGAGTGGATCAGTTTGACTTGTACCTGGCTAGTGGTCTGGGGACGAGTCAAGATAAGAATCCAAAGGAGACCAAGTGTGAAAATTTAGTAGATAGTTGTTCTCAACAACCTTTTTTCTCTCTTTTTACCAGTCCCCTGCTTGCACGCAAACACCATATGGAGACATTCGAGTCAGGGACAGCTAGAGCTCTTGCACCTTTTTTTCTTTTGTTGCTTGTGTCAATGCTAATATAGACTCTTGCTTGTTAAGACTTGAATTGAATTGCATGCTTTTATTTCTTTACTTAAAAGTCCTTATATGGTTGTGTGGCATGTCACCACAGAAACTATGCTTGTTATCATTTACCTACTCGAGGACGAGCAGGAATTAAGCTTGGGGATGTTGATACGTCCCAAACGTATCTATAATTTCTGCTTGCTCCATGCATGATTTGTGTTACTTTGCCATGATTTGCTTGAACTTTCATACACTTTTGAGCATATTTGGACTAATCTATTAACCCAGTGCACCCAGCTGCCAGTTGCTGTTTTCTGCTGTTTTTGTATTTCAGGTTTTTCGACCATTAAAAGTGCTCCAAAAAATCCGGAAAAATCAGATAAAAAATCAGCGACCCAGAAGCTTCCGGAATCACCAAGGCAGCGGAGGGGGGCCACCATAGGGACTCCAGAAGGGTCCCTGGCGCGGCCCCACCCTAGGCCGTGCCAAGGAGCCTTCTGCCTGCCCTGTGGGTCCCCTCGACACCCCCGTCCGCCTATATTTAGCCCTCGGGGTGGAAACCCCTAATATCGATCTCTTTTCCGCGAACTCGCCTCTGTACCGCCGCCGCCGCTGTTTCTAGATCGGGGCTGCCTGGAGAAGCTGCCCCGGCACCCTGCCGGGAGGAGGAACCCCCTCCGGGAGACCATCCATAGCCATGGACGCCTCCCGTATGTACCGTGAGTAGTCCCCCTTGGACCATGGGTCCGTGACTAGTAGCTATGTGATGTACTTCTCTCCCCTCTTTGTGCTTCCACTTTCGAGACCTCGTGAGCTGCCTCACATGATCGAGGCACTATTGTAATTTCTGTTGTTGCTATGCTGAGTTTTCTGGGATCTGATAGATTATGAGACTATGTTCAGATTGTGATGAGTAATATATTTGGTTCTTCTCTTTTATATTTTGTTCTTGAGTAAATTCTTGCATGTTCTCCGTTGCTGTATTTTACTTTGGCCAAGTGATTTGTTGCAACTCCAAGAGGGAGCGTTTATGCTTGATTGTGGGTTCAGCCCCTTGATGTCTAGCTTGAGTGACAGAAACATGAGACTAGGGGATGTGCTGTTGCCACCAGGGATAAAACAACGGTTCTTGTATCCGCGGGTGCAAGGATTGTTTACTTTACGCAAAGTTCTTTTAATGCAGTTGTCTGTTGCTTTGAGTTTAAACTTTGGGTGGGATTTGCAACTTAATACCAGCGAGATGTTCTGGATAGATATCTCAAGGTGGATGATTCGTAGTAGATGCAGTTGGATTTCGGTCTACTTTCCTTGGCGCACTGCCCATTGCTTTTGAGCCCTTCCTTTCTTTGCAACATAGTTAGCATTGCGGTGCCTTCATAATTCTGTCAATTGCCCAGCTGTGATTTGTTTACCTCGCTAGCACTTTTATCGTCTTTTGGGAGAGAGACATCACTAGTGAAAATCACGGGACCCCGGTCTATCTTTAAATTACCGTTTACATCCTTAGTTAATTTCAGTCTTTACTTTCAGTTGCCACTATTATTATCTCTTGCGTTGATCCTTTGTAAACAGCAAGGCCGGAGGAATTGACAACTCCTCTGTACTCGTTGGGAGCAAAGTTATTTGTTGTTGTGTGCAGGTCCACTTCAAGCGCCGTGACACCTTATTGTATCTCTTGGAGTCCTACTGGTTCGATAACCTTGGTATATTTACCGAGGGAAATTTGCTGCTACGCTACATCTCACCTTCCACTTGGGGTAACCAACGAGGAGTGAGAGATCCTCACCATATTGGCCGTACACCAAGAGCGAGGTGAAGGCTGCTCTGTTCCATATGTCCCCCACAAAGGCCCAAGGCCCGTATGGATTCCCAGCGCATTTTTACCAGATAAATAGGGAGCTCTGCGGTAAGGAGGTGACAGAGATAGTTTTGAAAATTGTTAGGGGAGAAGAAAGCCCAGAGTGCATTAACGCTACTGTTTTAGTCCTGATCCCGAAAGTGGCAAGCCATGAACACTTATCTCAGTTTTTCCCTATCAGTCTGTGCAATGTTCTGTATAAAATCGCATCTAAAATTGTGGCAAATAGGCTGAAAGTGGTCCTTCTTGAGATTATTTCAGAGGAGCAATCCGCCTTCATTTCTGGCTGACTCATCACTGATAATATCATCTCTTCGTATGAATGTCTGCACTATATGAAAAGGAATAAGTCCAGACAAAATGGTATTTGTTCCCTAAAGCTTGATATGATGAAAGCCTATGATAGGCTTGAGTGGAGTTATCTGGAAGCTATAATGCTAAAGCTGGGTTTTGCACCTCAATGGGTCCAGCTTGTTATGAGCATGGTCACCACAGTTTCTTTCTCAGTTCTTTTTAATGGTGAGAAGTTGGAGCAATTTAAACCAAGTAGAGGGATTCGGCAGGGAGATCCTACATCCCCATACCTCTTCTTATTGGCAGCAGAGGGCCTTTCGTGCCTCCTAAAATCAAGTCATTGGTCATCCCAGTTGGGCGGTGTTAAGGTGGCGTCTACAGCTCCGGTTGTGAACCATCTTTTGTTCGCGGATGATAGCCTGCTGTTTTTCAAGGCGAGTGCAGATGGGGCTAATAGTGTGTCAAACCTACTGACCAACTATTGTGGTGCTTCTGGACAAAGGATAAACAATGATAAATCTTCAATCTTTTTCAGCAAGGGCTGCAGTCAAGAGGTCAAGGACAATATCAAAAATATCCTCAATGTCCACAATGAATCACTTTCTGAAAGATACCTTGGTATGCCGACAAAAGTGGGCAGTAACAAGAATGGCACCTTCATATATCTCCGTGACAGGGTGTGGGGGAAAGTTAAGGGATGGTTGGAGAAGCTTCTGTCCGCTGCAGGGAAATAAGTTCTTATCAAATCTGTTGCGCAGGCCATCCCAGTGTTTTCTATGTCTTGTTTCAGTTTGCCTCGAGGATTATGTGAAAGCATCACGTCTCTAATTCGGCAATTCTGGTGGGGAAGTAAAGGGGGAAGAGGAAACCGGCATGGGTCTCATGGGATTCGATGACCCAATCTAAGCATCTAGGAGGGCTCGGATTCCGCGATATGGAGCTGTTCAATCTCGCACTCTTGTCTCGTCAGGCATGGCATACCCTCACTAACCCGAACTCCTTAAGTGATCGGATCCTTAAAGCAACCTACTTCCCGGACGCTTTGTTTTTGGACGCCGAACTTGGCTCTCACCCTTCACAGATTTGGCGCGCGGTGCTGGACGACCGAAACTTGTTGTGGAAAGGGCTATCTAGAAGGATTGGAGATGGTACTACTACCAACATTTGGACCGATGCTTGGTTACCACGTCAGAACTTGAAGCAACCGGTGGCAGCTCTGTCACCAAACCTGCCCCAAATGGTAGCTGAACTGATACATCATTCCACTGCCACATGGAACGAGGCTTTGATAAGGGAGACCTTCATCCCCTTGGATGTTGAAGCAATTCTAAAAATACCGCTTTGTACAAAGACGGTTGCCGATTTCTGGGCTTGGGATGGTGAGCGCAATGGGAACTTCAGTGTACGATGTGCTTATCGGTTGTACCTGCACAACAAGAGAAGCCAAGAGGGATGGCTAGGTCAACGTCAGGATTCCTCAACAACATGCAATAGCGATAGCTGGACCAAGTTGTGGAAAGTCTCTTTGCCCTCCAAGTTAAAAACACTTCCCGTGGAGATTGGCACGCCATTCCATTCCAACCTTTGACCTTCTACATCACAGGAATATGTCTCCAACCAGCTGTTGCAAGTTGTGTGGGTCAGAAGATAGCTGGAGACACAACTTGTTGGAATGCGCTATGTCCAGAAGCGTATGGACGTTGCTCCCTGATGAAGTGGAAGAAGAGGTTCTAGCAAACAGGAATCCAAGTGCCAAAGATTGGATCTTCTCTCTTTAAGAGACTTTATCCAAAAGGGAGTTCTTGCTGATGGCGGTGACTTTGTGGTCCATCTGGACAACCCGCGGGAAAGCCACACATGAGGACATTTTTCAAAGCCCTTTATCAACTCAATCCTTCATCAAATCTTATATGACAGAAGTGGAGAATATCAAGCCTCAGGAGTCTAGAAGCCTAGCTCTCCGGATTCCTAGGAGCTCTGCCTGGGTTCCGCCCATTGAAGGAAGGGTGAAAATCAACGTCGATGTTGCGGTTGATGTTGTTGGGAACTGTGGTGCAGTGGGTGCGGTTTGCAGAAGGCAGGATGGCAGTTATCTTGGCGCTTCATCCCTATTCGTACAGTTCATCTCGGACCCCCAACTCTGGAGGCTATGGCAATCAAGGAGGCAATGGCCTTGGCAGAAGATCTATACGAGTCGACGCTTCATATTGGCTCGGACTACAAAGTGGTGGTGGAAGATATCAACGACAAGACATCCCCCCCTATGGTGCAATCATACATGAAATAATAGATAGGAAGTCTACGTTCCAATCTTGTAATATTTTCTTTGAAAGTAGGAGCTCAAATTTTGAGGCTCACAACCTTGCGAAGCATGCTTTAACACTAGGGCATGGCCGACATGTTTGGTTAGGCCATCCTAGTTATATTGACTTCATACCGATGAATATCGGGATGTTTTAATAAAGCTTAGGGAGTTTGTCTCAATTTTTTTTCATAAATGTGTATGTACTACTCACTTGTCCAAAATTCAAAAATAAATAAATTTTGGCGCCATCTTTCTTCGAGGTGCCCAAGCCTACGAAGGCCAAGAACAAGTGCCTTATTTGGTAAATGTATAGACAACTTTTACTACAGTTAGAATGGTGATTGCAAAACGATGAGATTTATTTGATATGAAAATAGAAACTACCAGTTTCACAAGAGAAAGAATAACCTACCAAATTAGTTGCTTATTAGTGGATTTTTCTCAAGCTATCTCAATTGGCTTGTTCTGGTGAAGCTCGCGGTATGTCTTCTACGTTAACTATATTTATAGCAGGACATATTTACCCTGTATTTAGATGTCATTTTATTTCTTTCTGTTTTTCATCACCCCTGTCAAGGAGGGCCCAGAAGCCAAGGAGCAGCCCCACCGCGGTGCATGACGAAGTCGTGCACACCATCCAAGCACCAGGTACACAGGTCTAGACTGGGTGTCTTAAGAGAGGGGGAATAGGAGAGAAGCATCCAGAGGAACGTCGTCGAGAGTCAATTCGCCGTGAATCTAACCTCTCCAACAGTCTTCTATGTCTCGACGTCCGGGATGACAACAACGTCAGCACTCTCGCACGTCATATTGACAACAGATATCGAGAGCTTGACATTCCGGTAAAGTGAAGTATGTTTTTCTTACATCATCATCACTTATTCATTATTTTTGGGAACATGTTATGTAAATGTGGATGGATTGGGTAATACATACGGGTTAACAATGAAACAGTTGTAAAAGTTGTAGCAAACAAGGAAGACCTCAAAGCTCTGAACCTTGATGCAGAGACATGGGTACATATTCTTTTTATCCTAACCTTGGTTGTAACATAGCATCTTCATGCCATTTGTAGAACTACAATTTTATTTCTAATAATATATGCTTATCAGGAAGACTTTACTTAGTACATCCAGTCTTCAGTTTCAACTTCCAAGTTATCTTATATTTGTGTTTGGTGCATTCCATTTGTTTGGCCTTTTAGCATCTCCAATGTACTACATTGAATCTTCATTGCTTTTTGTTGAGAAATGTAGGTCAAGTGACTAATTAATTGCCTTATTTCCTTTTGGCAGATTCCAAATTCTAAGTTGCAGGTGCTATGAGCATGCAAGCCGCTGCTAACTCTTGTGATTGTACGGTTTCTGCAAATGTGACATCAAGGGATACACTCTTTATTAACCTGAATGTTACATGAAACTATCAATTGATAGGTCATCAACACCTCTTTGTGTGTTACCATCGTCTTCGTTCTGATAGGTTCGCATCGCTTTCATCATCACACGAGGTTAAAATAATTCAGACAAGTGAAGTTGCAGTGCTATATGAATTTTTTTTAATGTGCAAACGAGTATAGTATGAATGCACATCTTCATGTTTCTTAATCTGCCACTGTTGCAATGCAAATTGATGATCTGGTGGATTGATATGATGACGAGCGTGTTCTGGCTAGCGACAACGCATGTTTTATTCAAGACTCCAAGATCAACAAGTCTTGCACCAAATGATTATGGTGAGATTCGGAAATATATATCATTCGTTCATTCATAAATATGTATGTACTACTTACTTGTCCAAAATTCAAAAATAAATAAATTTTGGCGCCATCTTTCTTCGAGGTGCCCAAGCCTACGAAGGCCAAGAACAAGTGTCTTATTTGGTAAATGTATAGACAACTTTTACTACAGTTAGAATAGTGACTGCAAAACTGTGAGATTTATTTGATATGAAAATAGAAACTACCAGTTTCACAAGAGAAAGAATAACCTACCAAATAAGTTGCTTATTAGTGGATTTTGCTCAAGCTATCTCAATTGGCTTGTTCCGGCGAAGCTCGCGGTATGTCTTCTACGTTAACTATATATATAGCAGGGCATAATTACCCGTATTTAGATGTCATTTTCTCACTTTTTGTTTTGTCAGTGCCCCTGTCAAGGAGGGCCCAGTAACCAGGGAGCAGCCCCACCGTGGTGCATGACGGAGTCGTGCACACCAGCCACCAGGTACACAGGACCAGACTGGGTGTCTTAAGCGAGGGAAAACAGTGAGATAAGCATCCAGAGGAGGTCTCCAGAGGAACAGGCAACGAAAGACGACGGCTCTCTTTCCTTTACCCTCTTTCCAATACTACTGTTCTTCCCCAATTTGCTTGTAGCAGCCGATTGCATATGTTACTCTATATCAAACCCACACAAGTGGGCTTTCCTGCAACAAACGCTACGCATGAAAGGATTCTCGCCTAAGTGGTGTGAATGGATAGCTAGGTTTGTTCAAGGCGGGAGTGTGGGAGTAAGGGTTAATGATGACATTGGCCACTATTTCCAAACGCTAAAGGGACTACGACAAGGAGACCCACTATCCCCTATCCTGTTTAATTTAGTAGCGGATATGCTAGCCATTTTAATTGAACGGGCAAAAGAGGATGGACAAGTTGGTGGTCTGATTCCCCACCTTGTTGACGGTGGTGTTTCAATTCTTCAATATGCGGATGACACCATACTATTTCTTGAACACGACTTAGCGAAATCGGTGAACATGAAATTAATTCTATCCTTCTTTGAACAACTCTCTGGTCTCAAGATCAGTTTTCATAAAAGCGAGATTTACTGTTTTGGAAAAGCAAAAGAGAGGCAAGTTGAATACCAAAATATTTTCGGATGTGAAAGCGGTGCACTTCCGTTTAAATATCTAGGTATTCCAATTCATTACCGAAGACTTTTGAATAAAGAATGGAAATTAGCTGAGGATAGATTCAAGAAGAAACTGGGTGCTTGGGTAGGCAAAATGCTCTCATACGGAGATCGTTTAGTCCTTATAAATTCAGTTTTAACTAGCTTACCTATGTTTCTGTTATCATTTTTTGAGATTCCGGTAGGGGTCCGAAAGCGTTTGGATTTCTACCGATCACGGTTCTTTTGGAAAAGTGATCAAACAAAGAGAAAATATAGGGTCTCAAAATGGAACATTATATGTAGACCCAAAGACCAAGGCGGATTGGGAATCGAGGTTTTAAAAATTAAAAACAAAAGCCTATTAGCCAAATGGTTATTTAAAATACTCACACAAGAAGGGGTGTGGCAAGAATTATTGGGTAATAAGTATTTGAGTGGCAAGACGCTATCTCAAGTTCAGGTCAAACCAACAGACTCTCCCTTTTGGAAGGGAATTATGGGGGTTAAACATGATTTTTTTGCCAATGGGACGTTTGTAGTGGGAAATGGTTTACAAACAAGATTTTGGGAAGACACGTGGTTAGGCGAAACACCACTGGCTTCTCAATACCCAAGTCTATATAACATTGTGCGACATAGATGCGTCTTAGTTGCACATGTTATGAACACGGCTCCCCTTAATCTACAATTTCGCCGGGCCATAATAGGTGATAAACGAGTTGACTGGATGCACCTAGTTGGTCGGTTGATCCAAGTAACAATTTCAGATCAGGAGGACAAATTTAAGTGGAGATTGTCATCAAGCGGTTCTTTCTCCGTTAAATCAATGTATGCACATTATATGAATGGACATACGAGATACTTACAAAAATATTTGTGAAAACTTCGAATCCCTCTAAAGATAAAGATTTTCTTATGGTTTCTTAATAAAAAGGTGCTGCTTACTAAGGATAACTTGGCGAAACGAAGATGGACAGGATGTAAAAAGTGCGTATTCTGCGATACAGAAGAGTCTGTAGAGCACTTGTTCATATCCTGTCAATTGGTTAAAAACATTTGGCGCCTAATTCATTTTACTTTTAATATTGCACCTCCAACCAGTATTTCTAATTTTTTGGAAATTGGTTGAACGGTACGGATAAAACACGAAGGCTAGAATTCACATCGGGGTGTCAGCCTGTCTTTGGGCAATTTGGAATTGCCGGAATGATATTGTCTTTAATAAGGTTCAAAATCCACATTTTATGCAGGTTGTGCTCAAGGCTACCCACTGGATCCAATCGTGGTCACTTCTCCTGCCAGAAGCCCAGCGGGTTCTTATGGATTCCGGATGTACTCGAATGATGGCGGTCGTTCGGGCTATCTTCTCCCGGAATGGGTGGCGTCATGCTAGAAGAATTGATGGATAGAATGCTCATCTTCATTTGACTTATTTATATTTTTACACTGTGTGATCAGTGATGTGATTTCTTGTAATAAGTCCGTACTGTGACACTCCTATTAATAAAAACAAAAACGGCCGTATGCATCTTTTTGATGCAGAGGCTGGGTCGAGGCTCCCATTTCTAAAAAAACAAGACATATTATCATCAATATTGCATCCAGTTCCTTATCAAGTTTTAGTGTGTTCTTTTGTGGTGCTATATATGATGATATGAATCCAGTAACAAAAGTATTTTTGTTGTCTAATGTGTGAATTGCCTCTCTTCGGAGTAGTCCTTTAGCACAGAATGAACAAATGAGGATCTGTGTGGTAGATAATGATGATCTCCAGACTCCAGAACAAGAATATACCAACGGTAATATAACTCCTAAAACCATATGAATTTCCCATCTTTTGGTCAATTTAATTTTAAACCATTTTGTGCACTAGCCACTTCTTGCACTTAGAATTTCTTTTTTGTTATGTTATTGGTGTTTTACATATTTTAGAATTGTGCCATGAATTTGCCTCCCAGTTTTACATGTATGTCTGATGGCATAAAATCCGGGAATTCGTTTGTTTGATAATGAGTCATGTTGTCATGGATCATGAGGAAAGTCATGTCGTGCAAAGTCATGGCTCACCAACCCCTAATTATGTCATCAACGACATTTTATTGTAAAATAAGCATTATACTCATCAAAGAGTTTGCACTCCAAATTTCTGAGAGGCGGTGTTAAATTTGAATACATCTATACTATGTGAGGTTAGTCTTTTTAACTCATTTTATTTCCAATCTCTTGGTCTCAACATATTCGAGAAGATGATTTTCACCAGTGCCGCTCAAGGAACGTATGTCATTCTTTTGTTGATAATTATAATTTGCAAATTATAGAAAATTGAGAAAATGAGGTAAAAAATATTTATTTTATTATTTGCTACGATCATACGTGCGTGCACGTGCACACTTACTATACAATGCAAGGCGTCACCCCACCTCCTCCTTATCAGACTAGAAGGCGTGACCGCAAAGGTGAGGTGGGACGTCACGGCTGGCTCCGCTATTGGAGGTGAAGATCGCAGGAGAGGCGTCGTCGCTTCCAGTCTAGCATCGGCCACCACGCTAGGGTATGCTTGCTCCTCGGACTTTGATCGACCCAGCCGCTCCTGTTTTATTTTAGCAGAACCCAGCCGCTCCTGTGTATCCCAATTCGCTGGACCCATTGAGCGAAGTTTGGGTTAGATGAAAGGGCCGGAATGTGCTGGTCGACGGCCGAGTGCAGCAGAGACCTTCGTTTCGGCGTGTGTAGCAGCCCACAGGACAACTGGCCCAAATTATACACAGTGCGGGATAGACAACTTTCTACACGAGATCTGACGGCCAGTAACGTTCAAATCGAGAAAAAAGACGGTCGAAAACGTGAATCGCTGTGAGAGCTCACGAGATCTGACGGCCAGTAACGTCCAAATCGAGAAAAAAGACGGTCGAAAACGTGAATCGCTGTGAGAGCTCGCTTTAGGTCTGATTATACTGTCCTAAATGAGGAAAGAAGCAAGGGAGAACCGGTATTTTAATGGTAAAAAAGGGTATTTTGCTGCTATATATGAATGGAAATCATATCTTGTCATGTTTGACACACATTTGTTAAACTAGAACATATGTTTGATCAATGTGGCTATTTCTTTGTTATTACTCTATGGTAACGCATGAACTTTAGCTAGCCATCATAACGAACGACTAATCAAAGTACAGATACATAGAGCAAATACGAAACTTAATTTGGTAGCCTTAACAGAAAGAATCATGCTTGATTTAAT
Source organism: Bromus sterilis (assembly GCA_950022295.1). NCBI lineage: Eukaryota > Viridiplantae > Streptophyta > Magnoliopsida > Poales > Poaceae > Bromus > Bromus sterilis. The sequence goes on from OX465600.1 coordinate 219,290,694, forward strand.
TGGAAGGCTTGCAAACAGTTAACCCATTGACCGGTAGGGCACACACCGTGCCACACACTCTACTCCCACTCAGAGCTGACAAGTGGACAAATCTTCACAGGATCACAACTATGTGTATACTACGATTCTACGACCCACATGCAAAAGTTGCAAGCTAGCTCTAGCTCTACTACCCGTACACATCCATAACAAAAGAATTTTTATTTTCTTTTCCCTTTAATCATTAAGCAATTTATTGCTCATTTGAGAGAGAGAGAGAGAGAGTGTGTGTGTGTGAGAGAGAGAGAGAGGAAGTCTGAGTCTGCTCCCTTGCAGAGGAAGAGGGGCCAGTTAGCCAGACGTACACTCCATGCAAAGGCTTCCACGCATGCATGTTTTGCAGCTTACTACAACAGCTTCCATCATCGTTCGATCTGTTATTGCATGCACATATAATAGTGACTGTTTTGATAGACACCCGTGTGGATTATGATGACATTTGAAAACTGGAATGTGTGAGAGAAAGAGATCTAGAGAGAGCGGGAGTGGGATTATGTGAACTCCAAGCGACCATGTGACATAGCTAGCTATGCTTCATTGCTAAACATATACAACCCCACACAGGGGCATGTATATGCGTATATCTCTGTCCCCTCAACTGATCTCTCCTGCCCTCAGGTGGCAATGATAACCTTCTGGCTCAAGGCAAGTGAGGAAGGAAAAAGACAACAAAAGCTGGAGTCAAAGACAAGAAGACTACATAAGAGCATGAAAATGTTTGGTTCACCCATCCCAGCTACACCAAATTAAATCATAGAGAATTGTCGATTAGTGGATTAATTAAGCCCTGATAAGTGGATGTTGTGATACTTCTCGGAGGCAGTAGCGTAACCAGCGAAGCTCCACGTCCGGGCCATACTCAACGCTACAGTATGGAACAGTGTTAAACAGTACCATTTCATCTACAGTAAACAAAGGAATTAGCTGCCATGCCCCGGGCCAAGGCCCGGGTTGCCCGGGGTCTGGCTACGCCACTGCTCGGAGGCATCTCTCATGGAGATTTTTTAAGGGGTGGGGGTGGGGGAGCTTTTCTGGCAACGTTGGGGCGGCCAGAATTAGCTTCCCGTGGCAACGTCAATGCTGGCTATTTCCATGGAGGAGGCGAAGGAGGTGCTCGATACCTACCAGGTCCTTATCGAAGGAGATGACATGATATGCGCTCTTGTGCTCTCCTTCTATAAGGATCTTTTTACGGATGATATTAGGCCGGGCCGCCCTTATCGAGGAATTTTGAGACCCGGATTTTAAGTTTTTTTGCGGCAGACAATGTGGATCTGACCATCCCATTTTCATCGGAGGAGGTCGGGATGGCCATCTCTAGTGTAGAAGAATAGAGAAGGATTGGTGGAATCGTTTTTTGTATTGCTTGAGCCTCATGGGCATATATATAGGAGTACATGATCAAGTTGGAGTGCAAGTCAAGACAAGAATAAACCCTACGCTATCCCTAACTCTCCTAGTACAAACATGATAATCAACATCCCCCCGCAGTCACAACGTAGTGACACAGACAATAAGACTGGAGAAGAACCCGAAGGCAGAGCCAACGGACATCCCCACCATAGTAGTAACGATCGACGCATCGCATAGTTATGGTTGGAGTGGAAGCCAATAACGAGGTTCCCAAGCAGGCGGTAACCCTTTGTGTCGTTGTCGAAGTAGCCGAGAGCGTAGGCTGGTGAAGTCGTAGGCGAGGTAGCCTTGATCGATGTCGAGTCGGGGTAGCTGGTGTCGAGGAACTCGCTGAGGAGCCGCGGACGCAAGGGGCGCCATGTAGTCAGGGCGCAGTGTTGCGCCATGTGGATGATGTCAGGGACGAAGCGTCGCGCTGGTGTTGCCGACAACGGGCATGCGTAGGGGTGGTGAGAAGATGTGGCGTGGCTTAGTGAGTCGCAGCGGCGTGGCCGAAGAGGCGGCGCGGCTCGACGAGCTGCAGCGGCGCCATGATGGTAAGTTAGGCGATGTTGACGAGGTGCCGCACCAGGCTTGCCAAACCCGAGGACACATCGTAGACGAAGGCATACGTTGGTGTTGCCAGCACCAGGCATGCGGGGATGGGGAACCAATACAGGTGCACATCTAAGGTACAGAGACCAGCAAAGAAGGCCTCGCCGACGGTTGCGGCGCATCTCGGTGGAATTATAATTTACACAGGTGCCGAGATGCCGCGGTTTTCGAAGCGAGATGACGAGGGCGGGGAAGATGACGAAGACAACTGGTACTGGCGGGGACGACAGGGCGGCGACAGCGGCCATGAGTAGCGCGGCGGCGGTGCTCGAAGTAGGCGAGTATGATCCGACAGCATGATGAATACTAGGTGCAGATAGTGGCGTTTCCACGCCAAGAGAGGCGGCGCGACGCGTACCACAGGGGCATCAACGCGCGAGGACGACAGAGTGGATCGCGTGCCGCGGCGCTACGGCCCAAAGGGCGAAGCAACGTCGACGCGTGTGTCGAGCAGCCACGGGAATGACCTCTGGGCGGTGATGTGGACCATGTACCGCGACGCTTCGGCCCGTAGAGGCGACGCAGCGGCGGCATGCAAGTTGGTATAGCCGCCGGGAGAACCACGGGGAGGCGGCTCTGCGGCTCGAGGGGTGATGTATCGTCCACCCAGTGCTCGATCGGTGGATCGACACTCATACTCGGGCGTTCTTCACGGGATCCTACGAAGGTGCACGCGGACGACTGCGCTGGTCAACTGCGCGACACAGATGGAGCCGATTGCGGGCGGGCGGGTGATCAATTCGATCGCCCGTGAGGTAGAGGACCTGCTCGGCGAGGAGGACGGTGGCACGAACGGCGGAGTGGGGTCGAGCAGAATAACGCGGTGGTGGTCGGTGCAGACAATGTACGGCGGCGGCGCTCAAGCGGGCAGCCAGACGACCGCGATGATGGCCCGAGCGACTAGCACGGGCGACGACAGCCGGAGAAGGCCAACTTCGCCAATGCAGCGTCGCGCGTGAGTGCGTTTAGGTTGGAGGCGGTGTGGTGGAAGAGTCCTGATTTGAAACTGAGGCGGCGACGGTCGGCGTAGGGCGACAGGCGGCAGGCGCGCGGAAGGCGGCCGTGAAGGGCCGATGCATCGCGCGGAAGTGCCGAGGCGACGAAGAGGCCACACAGACAACGGCCATTGTGAGCCGGTGTGCGGCGCGTAGGTTGCCGAGTCGATGAAGAGGTCGACAGTCGCGCCGGTCGGAGAAGAGGCGCAGAGGAACGACGACGACGGTGGGCGACGCAAATCGATCTTAGATCGAAAAACGAAAAAGTGCGCCGATCAAAGGCGACCGACGCGAGAGAAAAAGCCCCGATCAAGGGATAGCGAGAAAAGACTCCAGGGCAGCCGATCGGGACCTTCGGATGAACCCTAGCTACGGGCGGCGCGGCCCCCGGCAGCGGCGATCATGGAGATCGGCCCCGAGGGCGGCGCGGAGCGGAAGCGACGACGGCGGCTAGGGTTGGATCGTGTTTAGGTTGATACCATGTAGAAGAATAGAGAAGGATTGATGGAATTGTTTTTTGTATTGTTTGAGCCTTATGGACATATATATTGGAGTACATGATCAATTTGAAGTGCAAGTCAAGACAAGAATAAATCCTATGCTATCCCATCTTTTCTAGTAGAAACATGATACTCGACATCTAGCATGAAGGCCAATTCAGCACCGGGTTCGAATGGCCTTCTTGTGGCCTTCTTCCACAAGTTTTTACTTCAACCTTAGCCAGTTATCATGCAACTATTCCAAGAGTTCTACATGAGAACTCTTTACACGGCAAGCATGAATTATGGTATAATAACTCTAATTCAACAATTTTGACCCATCACAGTGATTAATGTCATTGAACGTGTATTTTCCAAAGTGCGCGCAACAAAACTATCCCCGGTTGTTGAATGAATCTCTCATCCTTTCTGGTTCACCTTCTTTCGGGGGAGACTGGTCCACGATGGGACGATTGTCTTACTTGAGATCGTACACGAGGTTAAAGTCTAACGACATAAATGTGTCTTCTTGAAGCTTGACTTTCAGAATGCTTATGACCGTCCTGATGGTGCTGCTAGATCATGCGGTTGATGCATAGTGGATCTACAACCTTAAATATAAATGGGTTGGTTAGTCCATACTTTAGGTCCTCTCGCGTGGTGAGGCAGGGATACCATATATATATATCTTCGATCCTATTTAACATCACACAGGCGGGGTCACCCACCTACAATATGTGGATGGTACAATTATCATGGTGGAGGGTTCAAAACTTGATATCATTAACCTCAAGTTCCTCCTATGATTTGAGGCCATTTCTAGGCTAAATATTAACTTCAATTAGAGTGATTATGATTATGAGGTACTTCCCAGGGGATCAACACAGTTTGTCGTTAACCTAAATTGTAGGCTATCTGAATTTCACATTTTCGACATTGGAATGTCGTTGTCAGACTCTAGGGTTCAGATGGGAGCTGTGAACCCTCTATTGTAGAGGGGGTTCTCGATGCTAAACCTTGGTGCAGATGGTTCACCACCTTTAGAGGGATTAAAACCGTCCTCATTTATGCATGCCTCTCTAGTTTGCCCATGTATATTTTGTGCATGTGTTTGCTCCCGGAGGGAGTGCGAAGTTCATTCGAAAAGGATTTAGCCAGATTTTATAAACAAGGGTTGGATGGATGAGAGAAATATCACATGATAAATTGGAATTATATTTATCTCCCTCGAGACATGGGGCATACAGGTTGTTGCATCTCATCATATGAATATCACCATTATAATGCGCCGAACCTAGCATATCCTTCGTGGGAAGGGAGACTTTGGTTGCAGCTATTCGAGGCAAGTACACCCCTTTTGCTCAAGAAAAAGGGGGCCTCGCAGTTCTGGCAAGTTATTCATTCGAACGAGAGGGATATCCAGCTAGGGCTAACCAGTGTGTTAGGGATGGTCTAACATGATATTTTGGATTGATCAAGGGGTCAATGGTGACTCCATCGTTCTTCATTTCCATTGTTGTTTGCTATTTGCTCTAACCCCCTTATTTTTGTCTCTTCATTGTCCTAAGAGGGAAGTTGGAACATCTCGTTTTGACGAATATTTGGGTTTGATAAAACCCTAGGGTGGATCCAGCTGGCTTCGGACAATCCTCCAAGTGACTTTGTTTGAGTCCTCATACAACTTCTCGTGGTGTGTCACCCCCTCGAGAGTTTTTTCAGTTCACTTAGCCTATAGATCCCTATGCCGGGATCCTTCCCACCCATAGACTCGTCCTTTGTGGAAAGTGTTGATGCCCCTGAAAATAAATATTTTCCTGTGGTAGTTCTTGAGAGATCAGCTTTCGAATGGAACGGAGGTGCTGAAGCATCACATCACTGGGAATGGGCTTTTCCCCTTATGTCCGCTCCCTCAAAAGGGTACCCACATCTTCATCGTTTTCCCCGTGACTCGTCTTTTGTGGTGCTTTTTCCGAGAGGCTCTGGGCCAGTAATGGTAGGACCGAGACCTGGATGAGTTATTGCAAACTCGGGCCACCCAAACCGGTAAGAGGATACACCTCTTCTAGTTAGTGGTCTCGACGGTCACGTGGTCGATGTGGACAACTAGGAATACGGTGATTGAACGAGTCTTCTTTCGTAGATCGTTTGACTCATTATTCTACTGTTTGGCTTTCCTAAAACACTGGCTCTCGCTTTCTAAGAGATGGGATCGTGATCGCCTTGGACGCATGATGGATGCCCTGGTAGAGTCGACGCGGATGATGGCCGCGTTGAGTTCTTCCTGGTCAGCGAGGCTTGCACGGGTTCTTTTTATTTTTCTCTTTGTTTACCATATGGTCTTTGTTGTGATGTTGCCCGAATGATTTGAACCGTGCTTGTTGAACTCGTGGATTGTTGTATCAGGGGACGTGACATTTTTGCACCCAGGAGCATATGATCCCGATTTTTAAAATGCATTTTGAACACATTCGAAATGTCAAAAAAGGATCAAGAATTTTTGGGTACGCGTGTACGTCTTGATGTTTTATGTGTTCACGTAGTGGTTTGATGGAAAATTGAAATATTTTGTGCCGTTTGTAAAAAAGAGAAAAAATCATTGTTAAAAAGGCTTTTCATGAGATAATTTTTAAATCTTTTTTACAGCGTCCATAAAAAATATTGGGTTTCCATGAAACTTGACGTTCACACATAGAATGTTGAGATGTACATGCCCATTTATTGTTTAGAATTTTTGAACATTTTAAAATATTATTTTTGGGAGGCAAAAGCATATGCACCCATGTGTCAATTGAGTTTCTCCGTATCAGGTTATTGCTTTATCTATAAAGCGAAGCGAAAACATGTTTTATGTTAAAAGATAAGAGATACTGGTATAAGTAGATGGAACTGCAAAAATATTTCACATAAGGGGAAAGAGCCCAACAAATTTCAACACACTAAGATCAATCAAAGGCATAAAGAGTCCAACTAATTAATTTGCCAAGTTAAAGCGTGTGACACGACGCCAAGTCTAGTTAGTACTCCACTAAGGTAGAGTGTGTGTGGACCTAGCAATTCCCGGCGTCTCCTTTTGAAGGGAAGCCCTTTCTCTTTCTCTCTCTCCGATCTTGCTCTCCATCTACTTGTCCAGTTTCTAAGCAAAGCACACACCCGTCACCATCGCCATCATATGATCATCTCCTTCCTCCTCTCGTCCTCCTCCTCCATTCCTCAACTCACTCGACACACATCATATATATAACATACACGCTCGACTCCATTTCTCTCTTATATATCATAATATAGATACATATATAATTTGGTGTACTTGCAGCCTTGGAGGTCGACCTGGTCTCTAGCTACACGGTAGCCAGTACACTCCACAACTACATCTATCTATCTATATATCTCCAGCGTCTCTTTTCTAGGAGATTACGCCGGGCAATGAGGAAGCCCGTCGAGTGCCCGGCGATGAAGTGCAGTGGCGGGGCCGCGGGGGCAAACGGCAATGTGGCTGCGGTTGCCGCAGCGAAGCTGCGGAAGGGGCTGTGGTCGCCGGAGGAGGACGAAAGGCTGGTGGCGTACATGCTGCGGAGCGGGCAGGGGTCCTGGAGCGACGTGGCACGCAACGCCGGGCTCCAGCGCTGCGGCAAGAGCTGCCGCCTCCGATGGATCAACTACCTCCGTCCGGACCTCAAGCGCGGCGCCTTCTCGCCCCAGGAGGAGGATCTCATCGTCAACCTCCACGCCATCCTCGGCAACAGGTACGTCGTTCTCACCACGTCCCTGCCAGCCGTCTCATGCACGCCGCGTGCCATGGAAAAAAAAATGTGTTTGTTAGTGATCAGAATGCACAATGTTCTAGATATATTATGAGAATTTCTGTTTCCGAAATACTAATACATATCATAGCAATTTTATTTTCAGGTTCGTACTTATTAACTTAAAATGTAAAACCACCCATTTATTCCTCCAGAATATATCATGCATGCTTGACTAATTGAGACTCGTAGTAGTTATGACTCGGTGAACATTATTGTAGCAGAATATAATTGCTAGTACTACCTTTTGCTTTAACCTATTTTCAAACATTGCTTTAGAAACACACATTGGTATACATTTTAAAGTGTCTTTAGGTACACCACTTCAGCATTAACGGTCAAGTACATAAAACATAACAAAGCCAAACTCAATGGAGAATTTCTATATTCGAATAAATCTTGAGGGTTTGGAGGACCTGTAATTATCGTTTCATTGAGTTCCACCATATTGTTTTTCAACGGTAAATAACTATTTCTGTGTTTTACGGGAAGGTAATAACTATTTCGAAGTCATTGATAAGAACCACTCAATCCACACATTGTGGTTCTGCAAGTGCTATGCGATGAAAATATCTTGGTGAGATGACTATCAGTCTATCACCATTCCCAAATAAAATAGTGACTATAAGTCTAGAACTCAGTCGACTTCTATATGAATGCTACTCCCTCTGTTTTAAATTATCACCTGTTTTAGGTATTTCAATATAAACTACATACTGATTAAGATGAGTACACACACAAAAAATGTGTATATACATCTGATTTACAATTTTTTTGAGGTTGTTCTACGGTATATTTTCTATTTATCAAAAGTAAGTACAATGGTAAGTACAATGGAATTTGTGTGGGTGGGGGGGGGGGGGAGGTTAGGGGTGGGGCTGTTAGCCTATTCCAGTTTTGTCTAACATTTGCTAAACTATATCAATTGCCTCAAAAAAATCAGTCTAGCTTGACTGTGATCCAATCTAAAAGATCTTTCTTGAATCTATTCTTTATTCTGTGTTGAAGAAGCAGTAGGTCTTGTTTCAAATTTATCCTCCATCCTTGAATTGTTGGTCTTTCATTTCTGAATTTTTTTCCATTCTTTTAGTTCCAAATGTGCCAATAACCTAGGGATTTACAAAAATTAAACATCTTATAATTTGGAACGGAGGAAGTATATTTTCTTAGGAGGAAATACAGTTATTTTATGGGTACAATATCATTGAGCTAGACAACATTTGCATGGTTGGATGACTAAAGTGAGCGCGTTTTCAAGTTGATTGACAGGACTCAAATACTTTATATTACTGCATGGAACAAACGCCAAAAAAATATTTTGATTTTTGTTTATTAGTATATAGATGTTTTTAGTGTGTTTGTTCATTTGTTTTTGTCCATGTATAATTTATATTTAGATATCCAAGTTATCTTATTTTATTAAATGTAGGGATCAGCAAATAAAAGAAGGTCATTATCAAGACACTGAATGATGATACTCACGTTTAACAGTGTTTAACCTGGACATGCGTTTTATTTGTCGGATTCATCATGCGTGATTAATTTCCATCTTACCAGAAATTGTGATTACGACATCAATGAACTAGATTTATCTTGTAGTCAATTACTCCCTCTGTTTCTTTTTACTTCACATATAAGATTTGGTCAAAGTCAATCCAACTATATAGAAAAATCTATCAACATCCACAATATGAAACAATTATCATTAGATTTATCATGAAATTAATTTTCATATTATATAACTTTGATATTGTAAATGTTGATACTTTTTAATATAAACTTGGTCAATTTTTATGAAGATTGACTTTGACCAAACCTTATATGCGAAGTAAAAAGAAACGGAGGGAGTATCTATATAGCAAAACCTCATTAAGATGCATTTATGATGTCTATCTCAATATACAAGCTATCCACATCATTCATTATTGTAGCCAATAATTTATCCATGTCAACCACTAAAAAATCCTACTACTAAGATGTATTTATGGTATCTATCTCAACATGCAAGCTATCCACATTATCCACTATTGTAGTCAATCATTTATCCATGTCATCACTCATTATTTATACTTTTTTAATTTATATTGTAGAGTTGTTATAAAGATTTATGCTGCAACGGGGTATTTTTCTAGTATATAACAATAATAATTCCAAACATAGATACCTTTTCGAAGTAAGAACAGTACGTAGAATAATCGTTCTAGATACTTTTTGGCCATGCATGCATAAAAAGGCTACGACACGTGCGCGTGTAACTTTTCTTTGACAGAAACCTCTCGATCGATGTTTGCTTACGATAAAATCTATGTCCTGCTACTCCAGATGGTCTCAGATCGCTGCCAGGTTACCGGGGCGCACCGACAACGAGATCAAGAACTTTTGGAACTCCACCATCAAGAAGCGTCTCAAGATGAACTCGGCGGTTTCGTCTCCGGCAACCACGGAATGTGCGTCACCGCAAGCTGAGCCCAAGCTCGACAGCGGCAATGCCAGCTGCCTCGACGCCACCGCCCTAGAGGATGGTGGCCAGCACGCAGTGAAGAGCATGTGGGGGATGGATTCATCCTCCTCCTCCTCTTCGTCCTCGTCGATGCAGCAGCCTAGCCGGCCGTCGACAATGGCTCCAGCAGCAACCAGGGGCTACGGGGGCCTCCTCCTTCCCCTTCCGGACCAAGTCTGCCGGCTCGCACCTTCCACCGACACATCGGTGGCGGTGCCGCCGCCGTTCTTCCACGACCATGCATCGTTTAAGCAGGTTTCTCCATTGCATAGTGGTGGCTACTACCACCACGGGATGGCAATGGAAGGAGGAGGCGCCTGCTTCATGGGAGAAGAAACGGTAGGGGGAGGAGGCGAACATAGTGTCCTCTTCAACGTGCCCCCTCTGCTAGAGCCCATGACAGTGGCATTGCAAGACCAAACCCTAATGGCATCAACTGGTAACGGCAACAACAGCAACAACAACAACCATAGAAGTATTAACAGTCCTGAGGGCGCCACACTGAGAAGCAAAAATGGCGACAACATCAATGACAACAACAACAACAACAGCAAGAACAACATCAACAGTGTGCTCTCGTACTGGGATCAGCATGGTCACCACCAACAGCACATGAGCAGGAACGTGGTCATGGGGGAGTGGGACTTGGAGGAGCTGATGAAGGACGTGTCATCCTTGCCTTTCCTTGATTTCCAAGTTGAGTGATGACAGGCTGGTGGCCGACACCTCCTAAATTACATGCATATACAAATATACATATATAAGTATATATATACATACAGGTTAAAGGTAGTAAAGTTTTCCCTTGACATTCTTTACGTTATGTACAAGATTTCTTCAACGGCCACTACTTCACTTTTGGCACTACATATCTTGATGAATTCATTCTTATTGTATAGAGATATTCAAGTCTATCCAAATAATTAATCCAAGCAAAGTTACTTGAGTTATATGTTCTTCATCAGTCATCACAAATTCACAAGGACATGCATGTATAGTACATTGTAGAAGAAGCTACCTGGCTAGGGCCTAATTAATTAATAGGTTAATTTGTAGATAATGCATGCACGCTTCAGCTTTATACAGAATTCCCTTCATGGCAAAGTGATATCCCTTTTGTTTTGTTCCTTTGCTTCAGCTTTCCATTCATGCACCAACTGCTTCCCTTACACATGAAGTCACATTGATGAGCTTATCAATTTAGATAAACTGTGAGGGGTCTCTAAAAGGTGCCAGCTTAGTGAGTGAGTGAGTGAGGGAGATCATGCATAGCATGTGCATGCATGGAGTAGGAGGAACAGTCACTGTCACTGGTCAAATGTGTAGGTAGGTAGTGATTAGAAGTTGTTAATTGGACGGCTGGGCCGTGCGATTAGACTCCAGAATAGGAAAGCATTTGCCATGACGAAACAACCAGTCTTTTTTTCAAGTCGAACCAACCAGTCAATATCCATCCATCCATCTATCTTTGATGTGTGGTGGACTAGTGATGTATGCATATTTGTACCTTTCTCATGATAGCAAAAACATATACTCACTTTAATAATGGAAACTATCTGTTTCAATCGCCTAACCAGTTACTTTCGTCGTTTTGTATTATTTTTTGCTGAAACGGATGTATCTAAAACTAGACACCCACTTTTGTAACAGTTAGTATGAAATGGAAGAAGTATCATGTAAATTAATCGCACAAAACCAGCACGTTGAGGGCTAGACTTGTAAGAAACACAAATCTACAAATTTGTGATAAATAGAACCTGGTTCACAAGTAATCTCATTGCATAAGACACTAATTGACAGTTTAGGACATGTTAATGATGTTTATGACATATGAACCCCACTTGTCATGAGTCAACTTGGCAAAAAAAATAAAAAACTGCGCGTAGGTGTGTTGACTAGTCTTCTCTCTTCTTCTCCAACTCTCTCCTATGTCTCTCCAAAATCACTCAGACAAAACTCGGGCCCCCACCGTCGTCTGGGTTCCCATTGCTGCTTGCTCTAGGTCGCCACTCGACTCGCCACCAATGCCTCCACCTCAGTGCCCTGCGCTCGTTGTCACCCGCAGGCACTCGACTTCCCACCACCGCAAGACGACATTCGGGATCCCACCTTCGCATGCCTCTGTTGATGGTATTTGTTGTCGGGGGTAGCATGGGGCGATGCGGGGGGGGGGGGGGGGGGGTGGGGGTCTGAGGATGTGAATGGCGTAGACGCAGATGACAAAAGAAAGGCACTGACGAGTACCTAGGGGCGGATGCCTCTAGTTGGTTGGCTAAGCGAAGAGGTCGTGGACGATCTGGGAGACGGGGGTGCCCTGCTGCTCCTATTTGAGGTTTCCCTAGAGCTAGGGACACTATCCCAATTCGTGCAACTCCGTCCATGATCCTCATGGAAGGAGCACCGGCGGACACGTCATGAACAGACGAGGAAGGGAGGGGTCGCAGTGGTGGGGGCTCGTGAGAAAGTAGTGGTTGAGCTAAAGTGTAGCTACACCCCTATGCGAACAACACATTCGGAAAAAAATAGCTACAAAATAAATAAAAACTGGAACTTTGTGTCTTCGATATGATAAGATGTTCGAGGTGTTTGCATGTTTTGGTGGTCAAATGACATTGGATGAGTGTAACATCCCATTTTTTTCAAATTTTGGAATGTTAATAAATAATATAATATTGATTGAATTAATCTGATTTTTAGGAGAAATTTAAAACTTTTGAACTTTTGTTTAAACCTTTACAAACCATCTAAAAAAATGGATAATCATTTATCCAATAATAAAAATATTGGTTGTGAAGTTTATATAAAATTCAAAGAATGATTTTCTTTCTTTTGTCTTTTTTAAATTTGGTAGGAACCACAATTAAATATTTTAGAGTGGGAATAAAATGACTTTCTCAAATTTATTGTGGTCCCATATTCATTCTTGAATTCTTATTTAAAATTGGAGTTTATTTGATATTGATATTTGAGAGATATTTCAATATTTCCAGTAATTCAAATAATAAAATGAGAGGAGATAATATGACTTCTCCCAAAATAGTATTGGAAATATTTAATAATCTCATTTGAATACTTGGTTATTTATTAACCATTTAGGGTATTTATAAAACCCTAAAATTAATTTAGGGAATTTTATTAATTCCTTCAATAAATTTTTGGTTGATAAAAAATTCTTTATAAAATTTATTCAGAGAGGGAAATATATTTTCCGAGTCTCTCCATATTTTATTTGTCTTATATAGATTTTATGATTTTATTTGAGAGTGTTTATTCTGGTAATTCTAGTGTATTTGGAAAATAGAAAACAGAATTCCTAAACCTATTGGACCAAGCCCATAACTCCTAATTTCTTTTTATATTTCTCTATTTTCTTCATGGGCCAATTTCCCTCCACTACGACCCATCTTCAATCGATCTTTCTCCTCTACACCCGAACTTTGGCACGAACACGAACAGAACGAGGTACATGGCACCAGGACCTATTCCTACCTCCTTCTATTTAATTCTTTGATTGATTCACTCCAGAGCCTTCACGAAATTTTTGGAGAACGTGATGAACAATCTATTCAGGGAAACAACAACGTGAATTAAGGCTTTACATGTCCAGAAATTTCTCCACGAATGTCATTAATGGCATTCCAAAACTTACTGCGAATTTCCTTCTATAGACCTCCCGCACACCTATAAATTAGACCGTATGTGAGCCTCGCAATTCTCATCCACCTCCTGTAAAATCCCTATAAAACTCACACCATGCTATGAGCAATTGCTCGTCGAAGTCCATCGTAGATCCCGACTCCTATAAGGTGAACCAGACCCTCATTTTCTTTCTTATTCCATATTTCATCATGTCGCATCACCTTAACATAAATTAGCATCCATTTTCCCAGCCGGAGAGCGCCGTTCACGAAAATTTTAATCGTCGATGCTCTGACCAACTCCGGCGAACCTTCACGACCATACGATGAAGAACACAATCTTTTTACCTTGTCCAATAAGTTTCCCACGTCATACTCCGGTGAGCTCTCTTCCCCTCCTGTTCACTGCATATATTTTTTTCTGTTAAAAAAATCGAACGGGTATCTGCCTATATGATTTTGACACGTGACGACCCATTGTTAATCCCGTATTTCTTTTTCAAAAAAAAACCCAAACTTTGAAAATTCGTATCTCTTAGACCGTAAGTCAGAATTCGACAAATTTTATATTACAGATTCCTTGGAACATGTAGTTTATTAGGGTACAAAAATATTTCACTTTTGAGAATAATTAAATTTAATCAAATTTAATATGTGAATTTAAATATACTTGGTATACCTCCTATTCTATAAATTTTTGGCAAATATTTTCTTCACCAAACTTGATCCTTAGAGTCATACCTTTCTCTTAGGACACTTGTGACATTTTTTCCATCATGCGTTCACCTCTAGCATTTGACTAGTTCCCTTTAGTTATATTCATTTGATTTTATAAATTGGATTATATAGATAATTCAATCTTCTCAAGAAGATCATCAAGATTCCTTTCAGATCATTTTTTATCCAATTAAAGTGTGGAATATCTCATCAAATATCCATTTGTTTGAACCAAGTGTAGTCCGATATACCCTCAATTCAATTGATATTATAATCAATGCTTCAATATATCCTTAATACTAACATTTGTTCAAACCAAGTGTACCAATTTGATCCAATCCCCGGAAATATGATTTCCGTCCAATTCAACATGATCCTATCTCAACTAGCCACGCCATAGTAATTAGTTTATTAATAGTTATAACTAAATATTTTGTTAATTGTATCTTTATTTAGATCTTCACTTTGGATTTGTGTTGTGTGTAAATGTGTTGAAGTATTTATCTTTTATCGTTATGTATATTTAACGAAAAGGAGAGACGACTACGAGTAGAATATTTCATAGTCAAGATCCAGACAAGTTACTCTTTTGATCATACTCCTGATATACCTACATTTTTCCTATGCATTGTAGTCCAAATTGAATATTATGCATTGATAGAATTATGTATTATGCTATGCTATTACACCCAGTAGTTCATTGAGGTAGGTCCGAACCTTATATCATTGTCGCCATCGTAGAGATTTATATTGCTCGCTAAGTATACATGGATTGAGAAGTGGATTGAGTGACTATATAGTAAACATGACCAATATAAAGTTAATGAACTACCTGGGTGGAATGGTTGGGACACCCTGGAGGAACCAGTGGATTTGCCTGAGTGACCTAGAGATGGTCAACAATCACTGTGGAATGCCACCCAGGATTAAAGGGATCAATCATATTTTTCATAGCTAGAAGCTTACGTGTGCAGCCACAAGCTATTAAGGGCTCTGGCTTGGTTGATTAGTTGTAATGACTCTTACTAGGTGGCGCTACGAACATAGTTATGAGTAGATGGAATGGGCACCGTCGGAGTGAGTGAAACTCTTCTAAAAGACCATGTCTCGACCTTCCAGTTCCCATACAATGTGAAGTGTGATGAACTACAAAGGAGGTGGTCGAGTCTTGTGGGAAAAAATGCACAAACCTCTGCAGAGTGTACAAATTGATCATGATTAGCCGTGTCCACGGTTACAGACGACTTTGAGCATTTATAAGTGAGAATGTTGACGAATCTCATCATATTTAATTAATCAATCGGGTTTAATCAACTTTGGGAATAGATTGACTTGGAGAAAGCAACTCAATCATATTATGAGCGTTGTAGTATGATATGATATTCATTAAAGTAAGAAAAAATTAGCTTTATGAAAACTGAAACGTAGAGCTTTTCCACCAACCAAATTGCATGTAGAAGATAGGTCTGTTATATATTCTTATGAGAGGAACTTGCCGTACATTCAAAGTACTGGCCCATTTTGGGCTGTAACGATCGTGCAAGATTTGTATACGAAAAGTAAGTGATGCGATGTAGGGTTACGATGTCTACAATCAACTTTGACGTTGGCGTTGATGGGACTCCACATATGTAATGGTTGTTTCTGTTGTGTATTCTAGCTCAAAGGCTATAAGGTAATAAATACCATGTATTTACGTTACTTTATGACATCGATTTTATTGTATTTCATCGAGTATTGTGTGTGCTAGCATATTGATCCAGGGATAGCACAGAAGCATAATAGACTTGGTTCCTTCCGGGACCGGGTCGTTACAATGAGCCAGTTTAAAAACAAAATTTCTTATGAACAGTGCATAGAACTTCCGAGGTACTTTATTTTTTGTTCTGTGGACCTCCTCAGATGTCATATGGCCACCATTTTTTTTGCAAAACCTTGAAACTGTTGTCATAACCGAAGACATGAAGTTTCATATCCTTTTGCTATTTGTTTTTCAAATTTATTGTTTACATAGGGTGTAGCTACACTCTAGCTTAGAACATCCACTCTCAGGGGCTCGTTTACCTGTTGAGAGAGTTGAGGGATGAGTATGCATCAACAAGTGACATGAGGAACTTGAAGGAGGCAGGCGTGGGAGGAAGGATGAGGAAGTCACGTGAGTCCAACAACATGGTCGTACGAGACAGTCGAAGGAGGGAGATTGGGGAGGCGGAAGAACTCGGAGAGGTTCTCCCTGTGGCTCTTCAAATCAGGGTGAGTCGAGGAGATACCCGCTGGTAGGGATGTAAATAGTAGATAAACGACATCCACAAGGTCCATTTAGTTAGTTTTAGATAGCTCGATGGTTCATTTTTGTCAATAAAATCTTTGCATAACTGTTATACCATAAGTGAGATTAACCGGAATTTAAATGGGACCTGATTTACATCCTTACCCGTCGATGTGCATCTCGGGATCCTGGCAAACAGTGGTGCCACACTGAGGGGAGTTGGGTGGTGGTGGGGCGCAAGCGCGGGTTTTGTTACGATGAGGTGGGTTTTGTACTAGTGATTACACGAACCTCTATTAGTACGTCACCCCGATCGTCACGGTCAATGACATATTATCAAGGTAGGCATTACCAATGACAACCACATCATTCATGTGACTCACGCTTAACCTTTCGATCACTCGTGTCCTAAGGACATGTCTATACATGCTAGGCTAGGCAAAAAAAACTTAGTGGTTTTTGCCGTGCGGCAAGGCCATGTCTGCACATGCTAGGCTTGCTGAATACACCCATCTAATGTGAACGCCGAAATGTGAGACACCGATGACCCACAAGTGTAGGGGATCACGATAGTCTTCGCGGGTAAGATAACCCAATTTATTGATTCGACACAAGGGGAGCCAAAGAATATTTATAAGCTTTAACAGTTGAGTTGTCAATTCAACCGCACCTAAAATATACTTGCTTGGCAACGAGATATAAGTGGTAACAGTGGTATGGAAGTGATAGTGGTAACAAAACAACAAAGGTAAAACGATAAAGTAAAGTAACTTGTAACAGGTAGAATTAAAACACTGTAGGCTAGGGGGACGGATGGTTGGGCACTGCATGGATGAGAGACATCATGTATTTCACTTGGGGCAAGGCACACAGAAAAGTAATGATCATCTAGGCATATATCAAACATTAGGCATGCATCCCGAAGGTAGTTGTACGTGCTTGCAATAAGAACTTGCACAACATCTTTTCTCCTACCATCCCGCTACAAACGGGGCCAAAAGGAACTTATGGAGATTAAGGTGCTCCTGTCAAAGAGCACCAGAACAAAGCATTAACAATCAATGGATACATGGAATCCTCAAATTATAGTCCATCCCCTTTGTTGTCCCAAGCTGTCACCATTGGGATCACCGGTTCCGGACTATAATAGGTGCATACAACTCATAGATAGGATCAAGAACACAAATATATTCATGCAAACACATAGGATTCAGATCTGAAATCATGGCACTCGGGCCCAGAGTGACAAGCAATAAGAATAACAAGTTGTAGCAAAGATGATAAACACCATACTAGATGATATGCAACATGCCCCCAACAATCTGATAATCAATTACATGATCTAACTCGTCCAATCCCTACCATCCCCTTTGCCTACAGCAGGGAATTACTCACACATGAAAGGAGAAGTCATGGAGGGATGATGGAGTGGCGATGGAGATGACGATGGCGATGATTCCCCCTGACCAGAGGCCAAAATAGCCTCCAGATTAGCTCTCCCAGAGAATTACAAAGGGTGGCGGCGGCTCCACGACGAGAATTGGGAAAAGGACTTCTGTTCTGGGATTTTCTCGTCGAGGGTAAAAATAGGAGTCCTCGTAGGGCACCAGAGGGGGTGGGCCCCACCCAAGCGCCCTGGTGGTGCGGCCAGGGGCCAGGCCGCGCCACCTGTCCGCCTGGGCCAGGTGCAGCCCCCCTTTGGCCCCCCTTCTGACATATGGATCCTCCTGGTACGTGAATTTTCTGTGATTTTCCTGGAATTTTTTGAGACACCTAAAAATCCATTTTCCTGCACACAAGAAAACCATACATGCAACTTTGCTGAAAACAGCGTCAGTCCGGGTTAGTTTCATTCAAATAATGTAAGAATGAGGTCAAAACAATAGCAAAAGTGTTTGGAAAAGTCGATACGTTTGAGACGTATCAGACACCCGAACGTCACGTGGTGCATCATAGCGGAGATCTTTCCATATGGTGCACACTAAGGAAGAACACTTCATTGGATTTTAGTTGTGAGGGATCATCCTATAATGCTACCATCCTATATCCGATACAAGCAATACAAGATGCATAATAATCATACAAAATATGATGCCCCTTGCGAAATTATAGTTTAGACGCATCTACTTTATCTTTTGCAAGTTTTACGTGGCTGCTAGGGCTTTCGAGATAGAACCACTTATCTACCTATGACCTTTCAGCCACAACACGGATTAAGCAATTGTATCTACTACACTCCTTTTGAGGCCCTCCGTTGCAAATGTCATATCAACTAAAGTAAGAGCACCTCCAACAGCCTTTGCAAATTGGATTTGTAAAAATAGGTGATAGCAAGAGGAGAGAGAGGGTATACAAAGCCAACACAATTTTTTGCTTTTACAGCCTTTGTAAAACGGGTTTTTAAATTGTGTGTGTGTCACAATGACATGTGGTGTCCTTTTCTCTCTTTTCCCCTCTTTTTTTCCTACTCTCTCTTCTTCCCCAGGACACCACACACGCATTGGCAACACATGCCACACCCAGCACGCACACTCGTCGGCCACGCACCCAGCATAGCCGCCGACCACATATGCACGGAGGCCGACGGGCGGAATCGAGCGGCATCGGCGGAGGTCAGGGGAGGCGATGACGGGATCTGTGCGGGGGATGCGGGAGACGCCGGCCGGACGCGGGAGGGGTGGAGATGCCGGGGAATCAACAGATCTGGTGTCGGCGGCGCTCAATCTGGCCTGAATTGGCCGGAACCAAACTAGGGCGGCGCGGGACGGGCAAGAGGCGACCACGCCGACAGGCTCCGATGCGGCATCGGGAAGAGTCGGCGGGGCGATGGGAGGTTAGCTAGGGGTCGGCGGGGCTGCGAGGGAGGTCGGGCTTGCCTCCATAACCTTTGCGGTGGCCGGAGTCGCCAACGACGGGCCAGGGGTCGCGCGAGGAAACTTCCCAGGAGGCAGTTGGCCTCTCCCGCGTCGATGCTCCAGACTTTGCAAAGTGGCTCTAGACTTTGCAAATATGCAAAGGGAGGGTGCAAATTTGCAAAGCTAGGCATACTTTTTTGTGTGGGGGACACTTATACAAATGCTGCTAGAGCTAGTTTTTTTGCCCCAATTTGTATAATTGCAGTTTATACAAATCCTAGCCAGTTTTACAAAGGCTGTTGGAGATGCTCTAAGAGAGACAAACGCCCCCAATGCCACTTATATGTTACAAGCCATATGTCGAGCGTGGAACCCGTCTCGCGTAAGCACATGGATAAGGTCGGTCACATTCACTTCATCAAACAATGTCGCGATATAAACAAGTGCACATGAGAGGGTAACAATTTGTAGAATCAATGCCCACATTCACGATGTGTTCTAACCGTACCATACATCTCCGCATAGTCCTTTCTCACGATAGCACTGATAGATTACGGTGCAGAAAACAAAACAAAATCCTATCCATGAAACTATATACCTAGGATCTATACTATGCAGATGTAAAGTAATGGAGGGAAACGGTGTTCATACCCTTGAAGACCGTAAGCGGGAAATGTTTTTGTGAATGTGGTTGATGTAGTCGTACAACCCCTATGGCCTCCTGTCCGTGTAGATAAGTCGATGAAGACTAGCATCACAAATGCAACACCTCGCAGCTCTACACACGTACGGTGTAGACGACGTCTACCGGGCTCCGGTCCAGCAGGCAGCGGAAGAAGATGGACTCGGATCACGACTCTTGCAGCACAACAGCGTGCATATGGTGTAGAAAAACCCTCAAACTCCGTATGTTAGTCCCCTCCTCCTCCTTTATTTATTGTGCTAGGAGGGAGGCATGGACTCCCTCCCTCTTGGCCACCGCCACCACCCCTAGGGTTTGGGTGGGAGTCCTTCCCCAAGGGGCCAAAGCCCTTAGAGGAGGCGCCCTCCCCCTAATGATCCCCAAATTGGACCATTAGGAGATTGATACGGTGAGGATAGTTATCACACTCCTCGTTGGTTACCCCAAGTGGAAGGTGAGATGTAGCGTAGCCGCAAATTTCCCTCGGTGAAGATACCAAGGTTTGTCTTCAATAGGACTCACAGAAATACAAGAAGGTGACAACGGCGCCAGATTAATTCGGGCTAACGACGCCAGAAATTGGGCAGTCGTCAGGACCTGCGCACAGAAAAAAATAACTTTGCTCCCAACGAGTACAGAGGAGTTGTCAATTCCTCCAGCCTTGCTTTTTACAAAGGATCAACGCAAGAGATAATAGTGCAACTGAAAGTAAGAACTGAAAATAAATTGAGGGTGTAAACAATGATATGGATATTGACCGGGGTCCCGTGATGTCTCTCTCCCAAAAGACGATAAAAGTGCTAGCGAGGTAAACAAATCATAGCTGGGCAATTGACAGGATTATAAACGCATCGCTATGCTAACTATGCTACAAAAGAAAGGAAGAGGCTCAAAAGCAATGGGAAGTACACCAAGGTAAGTAGACCGAAATCCATCTGCATCTACTACGAATCATCCACCTTGAGATATCTATCCAGAAACTCTCGCTGGTATTAAGTTGCGAATCCCACCCAAAGTGTAAACTCAAAGCAACAGACAACTGCATTAAAAGAACTTTGCGTAAAGTAAACAATCCTTGCACCCGTAGGTACAAGCACCGTTGTTTTATCCCTGGTGTCAACAACACATCCCCTAGTCTCATGTTTCTGTCACTCAAGCTAGACATCAAGCGGCTGAACCCACAATCAAGCACAACGCTCCCTCTTGGAGTTGCAACAAATCACTTGGCTAAAGTAAAATACGGCAACGAAGAACATGCAAGAATTTACTAAAGAACACAAATATAAAAGAGAACCAAATATACTACTCATCACAATCTGAACATAATCTCATAATCCATCAGATCCCAGCAAACTCAGCATAGCAACACAGAAAATTACAGAAGTGCCTCGATCATGTGAGGCAGCTCACGAGGTCTCGAAATTGAAAGCACAAAGAGGGGAGGAGTAAATCACATAGCTACTGGTCACGGACCCATGGTCCAAGGGGGACTACTCACGGCACATACGGGAGGCGTCCATGGTGATGGATGGTCTCCCGGAGGGGATTCCTCCTTCCGGCAGGGTGCCGGGGCAGCTTCTCCTCGCAGCCTCGATCTGGAAACGCCGTCGGCGGTGGAACATAGAGGAGAACGGGAATAGCAGATCGATATCAGGGGTTTCCGTCATGGGGGGTAAATATAGGCCAAAGGGGGCACCGAGAGGGGCCACAGGGCAGCCAGGAGGCCTCCTAGCGCGGCCTAGGGTGGGGCCGCGCCAGGGACCCTTCTGGGGCCCTGGTGGGTTCACCCCCTTCCTTCCTTGGTGATTCAGGAAGCTTCCGGGTCGCTGATTTTTTATATAATTTTTCCGGGATTTATTTGGCACTTTTAATGGCCGGAAAACCTGAAATACAAAAACAGCAGAAAATAGGAACTGGCAACTGGGTGCACTGAGTTAATAGGTTAGTCCAAATATGCTCAAAAGTGTATGAAAGTTCAAGCAAAACATGGCAAAGTCACACAAAACATGCATGGAGCAAGCAGAAATTATAGATACGTTTGGGACGTATCAACATCCCCAAGCTTAATTCCTGCTCGTCCTCGAGTAGGGAAATGATAACAAGCATAATTTCTGTGGTGACATGCCGCACAACCATATAAGAACTTTTAAGTAAAGCAATCAAAGCATGCAATTCAATTCAAGTCTTAACAAGCAAGAGTCTATATTAGCATTGACACAAGCAACAAAAGAATAAAAGGTGCAAGAGCTCTCGCTGTCCGTGACTCGAATGTCTCCAGATGGTGTTTGCGTGCAAGAAGAGGGATATGGGAATACGAGATTAAAATATAGTTGAGAACTACTATCTACTAAAGTTTCACACTTGGTCTCCTTTGGATTCTTATCTGGACTCGTCCCTAGACCACTAGCCAGGTACAAGTCAAACTGATCCACTCCCTTTCGATATTTGGAGCACTCATGCAATGGATGAGCGTGAGCAAGAAAGTTGACACCTAAAAGGAGAAACAGAAAGAAGGTGGAGGAGGAAGACAAAAAGGTGTGAAAGGCTCACATCAAAGAGGACAATCATAGGCAAGAGAAGGCCATATGATAGATATGATGTGAGGAGTAGGGATTGCCATGCAACAGATGCACATGTGAGCTAAAAGCTCTCCAAGGGAACTAGTGGGGGTGCATCTAACTTGCTTTCTCATGAAGACCTAGAGCTCTTCTAAGGAGGCTCATCATTGGAATATACAAGCCAAGTTGTATAGTGTGAAGGGTCCCCACATAGCTATATGCATGTATGATGATCTCTATGGAGTACAAGGGATAGAGGATGAATTACTATTGTGGATCTCTCAAAAGGAATAGTAGTGTGCCCCCTTGTCTTTTTATTTTTCTTTTTCTATTTTTTCTATTTTTTTGGTGGCCTCAATGGCTCTTTCTATTTCTCTCATTTTTCCTCTTTGGGATCTTTTGATTTTGTCCTCTTTGGGATCTTTTCCTCACTTTAGGGGCAACACTCTATATTTTACAAGAATATAGGAGATCTTTCACACTTTACAAAGGTACTCACATAAATAAGATGTAACTATCATGATGCAAATGTATGCCTCTGCCAGGGTAGCATGATATGCAATGATACTAGCGTGTCATGTAGCAATGATTAGGGCAAGGCCCAACTAGCATGCGGCTCATCGATCAGGCAAGTAGCATGTATGACATGAAGATCAAGTCATGAGAAGGTGGATGTTTCATGGCAATGTATCTCGGAAAGGTTATGGAAATGCCTTGATAGGTAGGTATGGTGGCTGTTTTGAGGAAGGATATAAGGAGGTTTATGATGACAGAGCGTATCATGCCAAGGGTTTGGATGCACCGGCGAAGTATGCGCCAACTCTCGAGATGAGAAAGGGAAATGCACGGTACCGAAGAGGCTAGAAAAAGTATAGGTGGGTGGAAGTGTCAACTTTCGAATACTCACATTAGTCCAAAGAACTCATGCACTTATTATCGGTAACTCTCAATCTAATCACGAGGTTCACAAAGAGACAAGTACCCCGAGGAGGAGTGTATGGGTGTTTGGTTATCCTTGCGCATCCTCGACTCATGGTACGTGAGTGTACTCTAATATTCAAACCCTCCAGAGGTTAGTGATCCATCTAGTAGCTTGAGTTCTCAACAGGGGTTTTGGTTTTCGAAAATCACATGGATTGCCCAAAATACGACATCTATCACTAATAGGCTCGAGCTCTTGACACCAAAAGTTCAAACATTACTCTAGTCAATACCTCAAAACTATTGCAAGTTACTACTACAAAGAGAATAGCAACTTCAACTACCTACTTTCTAGTCAAGACACAAAACTCAGTGCAACAGGCAAACTCTCTAACAAGATAAAACATGCAACCTATAGAAAGTTCAACCTAAGAGAAAACAAAAGATCTAGAAGAAAACTAAAGCACAACAACTAAACAGGGCAGCAGCTAAGAAAAGAAAAAGAACAACTCACAACTAAGAGAATAAGCATGCAAATCCTATGAGGAGTTCTAGTTCAAGCGAAGCGTGTTTCTCTCCCACACAAAAGAAAGTTTGGATCTAACTTGTTATAACAGAAAAAAAAGCAAAAACAAACCTAAGAAAAATAAAGAGCGAGACGCTCCAAGCATAGCACATAACGCATGAAGTGATAAAAATATAGTGCAACGAGGGACAAGCTGATAATTGTTGATGAAGAAGGGGATGCACGGGGGCATCCCCAAGCTTAGACGCTTGAGTCTCCCTGAATATTTATTGGGGGTGCATATGGGCATCCCCAAGCTTGAGCATTTGACACTCCAGGATCTTCTTTCATCATCTTCCATCGCACACTTGAAAACTCCCTTCATACATAACTCATTGTAAACTGATTAGAGAGGTTAGTACCCTATTAAAATAATTTTCCTCTACTGAAAATAAAGATATTCTTGAAGAGCTAATGTTTCTCAAGATTGCCAAAAAGTTTTTGCAAAGAAAAAGCAAGCTTAAGGTTTGAAAAAGTTAGGAGAGACAAAACGTGGCAGAATATGTGAAAAACAGAACAACAGGTAATAAAGATTTTTTAGGGGTACTTCTGCAACTCAAATAAAAAAAACTCCGAACATACGAAATTTCCGTGATTGTATAGAGCACGCTATGTAAAAACTTCATCTAAAAAAGATGAACTGGTAATTTTCTACGATTTGTTTCGTCACGAGGACAGAATCTGTTTTCTGGACAGCATGTCACAACTTTCACTTCCCTTGTCATATGAGGCTATAATTGGCACAAAGCTTGAAAAGTAAAGATACAATGATGTTGCTACAGTAGTAACAATCATCAAGACCACTAAGAACAGAAGAAATACAAAAAGGAAAACCTAAATTCGTTGCGGGCTGCCTCCCGAAAGCGCTTCTTTAAAGCCATTAGCTTGCCTTAAAGCAAAAGATCAAGTCTTATCAAGAAAATAACTAGTCCGTGTGACAGACTCAAAGGGAAACTTATCTTTTTCCTAGGGAAATGTTCCATCCCTTTCTTGAGAGGGAATTTGAATTTGATATTCCCCTCTTTCATGTCAATAACAGCACCACGGTGCGAAGAAAAGGACGTCCCAAAATAATTGGACAAGAGGGCTCACACTCAATGTCCATAATAGTAAAATCAATGGGAACATAATTGTCATTGACAATGATAAGAACATCGCCTATCTTCCCCAAAGGTTTCTTTACCGAAGAATCGACAAGACGAACACCAAAATAACAAGGATCAAAAGGTTTCAATTCAAGCATATCATACATTCTTTTGGGCATAACGGAGGTACTAGCTCCAACATCACAAAGAGCAAAGTAAGAGAAGTTATTCAATTTGATTTTTATCATAGCATCCCAACCATCTTCTAGCTTCCTAGGTATGGAGGCTTCTAGTCTAAGCTTCTCCTCCCTAACTTCAATTAGATCATTGGTGATATGCTCTGTGAAGGCAAGATTAAGTGTGCTAGTGTGGGGGTCTCTAGACATTTTGTGTAGGAAACCAATAACTTCAGGTAAGGTGAAGTTTTCAAAGTCTAGATCACTACTATCTATCAAATAGATAGTGATATCATTTAGGCTTACTTTTTTGAAAGCCTCTATGTTCATAGAGGTTTCTTCATCTATGGTTGAGGTGGTAGCATCACCATTGATAGGTCAAGTGGGACTAGGGGTGTGATGGGTGCTAACAGTTTGGACATCCTCAACAACTTGGATAGTAGCTACTGTGTGGTAGGTAGGAAGGCTCTTAACTCTCTCTTCTTCCTCCTTTTCTCTAGCCCATCTCTCTTTAAGTTTTCCCAACATCCTAATGTTTTCATTAATTTGCACTTGGATAGCATTCATAGGAGCGGTCTTCCTCTCCTCGGGGGGAGAAGTTCTAATTTTAAGCATCTCAACATCATGGGCTATGTTGTCTACCTTCGAAGAGAGAATATCTAATTTGTCTAATTTCTCTTCTACACTCTTGTTGAAGGCCTTTTGGGTAGTGATAAAGTCTTTGAGCAAGGTCTCTAGTTCAGAGGTGGAGTTTTTGGTGCTAGGATAAGTGTTGTTGTTCCCATAGTTGTTGGATGGGAAAGGTCTAGGATTGTTGCTACCGAAATTAATCCTATAAGCATTATTGTTGAAGTTGTTTCTAGAGATAAAGTTCACATCTACTTGTTCTTGAGCAACCAAGGAATTTAAAGGAACATCCTGAGGATCAATAGGAGCTTGCTTGGTAAGTAGAGACATGATCAAGTCAACCTTTTCATTAAGAGAGGAGATCTCCTCTACAGAATTTACCTTCTTACCAGTTGGAGATCGTTCGGTGTGCCATTGAGAGTAGTTCAACATCATCTCATCAAGTAGCTTCGTGGCAGCACCAAGTGTGGTTGACATGAAAGTTCCTCCCGCGGCCGAGTCTAACAGATTCCGCGAGGTAAAGTTTAAGCCTGCATAAAAAGTCTGGATAACTATCCAGGTAGTCAAACCATGTGTAGGGAAGTTCTTAACAAGAGATTTCATTCATTCCCAATCTTGGGCAACGTGTTCATTATCCAATTGCCTAAAATTCATAATGTTACTTCTTAACTGGATAATTTTAGCAGGGGGATAGTACTTCCCTATAAAAGCATCCTTACACTTGTCCCAAGAATCGATACTATTCTTAGGTAAGGATTGCAGCCACTCCTTGGCTCTTCCTCTCAAGGAGAAAGGAAAAAGCTTCAGCTTGACTATGTCTCCATCTACT
This sequence comes from Bromus sterilis, assembly GCA_950022295.1. NCBI lineage: Eukaryota > Viridiplantae > Streptophyta > Magnoliopsida > Poales > Poaceae > Bromus > Bromus sterilis. The sequence goes on from OX465600.1 coordinate 219,317,436, forward strand.
TCCTTGTACTTTTGCATATCACAAAGCTCAACAAAATTATTAAGTCCAAGGCAGCATCCTCTCCAGCACTTGAGAATTGATCTTTCATAAAAATATTAAGCAAAGCAGGTTTAATTTCATAAGGAGGTGCTGAAGTGGCAGGTGGAGCAATAGGAGTGCAGATAAAGTCACTGTTGTTGTGACTAGTGAAGTCACACAACTTGGTGTTTTCATTGGAACCCATAGTAGTAGCAGGTATTTTTGGTATTTTTGATAAGGGACACAAAAGTAAAGACTGAAAGGTAAACTAACAAGACTAAAAAGCAAATATGAAAGATAGTGTGCAACTCCCCTATCTTGTAGACTGGAGTCCCCGGCAACGGCGCCATAAATTGGATTGATACAGCGAGGATAGTTATCTCACTCCTCGTTGGTTACCCCAAGTGGAAGGTGAGTTGTAGCGTAGCAGCAAATTTCCCTCGGTGAAGATACCAAGGTTTATCTCCAGTAGGACTCGCAGAAATACAATAAGGTGACAACGACGCCAGATTACTTCGGGCTAACGGCGCCAGAAATTGGGCAGTCATCAGGATCTGCGCACAGAAACAAATAACTTTGCTCCCAACGAGTACAGAGGAGTTGTCAATTCCTCCGGCCTTGCTGTTTACATAGGATCAACGCAAGAGATAATAGTGCAACTGAAAGTAAGAACTGAAAATAAATTGAGGGTGTAAACAATGAGATGGATATGGACCGGGGTCCCGTGATGTTCACTAGTGATGTCTCTCTCCCAAAAGACGATAAAAGTGCTAGCGAGGTAAACAAATCACAACTGGGCAATTGACAGGATTATAAACGCACCACAATGCTAACTATGCTACAAAAGAAAGGAAGAGGCTCAAAAGAAATGGGAAGTACGCCAAGGTAAGTAGACCAAAATCCATCTGCATCTACTACGAATCATCCACCTTGAAATATCTATCCAGAACATCTCGCTGGTATTAAGTTGTGAATCCCACCCAAAGTGTAAACTCAAAGCAACAGACAACTTCATTAAAAGAACTTTGCGTAAAGTAAACAATCCTTGCACCTGCAAGTACAAGCACCGTTGTTTTATCCCTGGTGGCAACAACACATCCCCTAGTCTCATGTTTCTTTCACTCAAGCTAGACATCAAGGGGCTGAACCCACAATCAAGCATAACGCTCCCTCTTGGAGTTGCAACAAATCACTTGGCCAAAGTAAAATACAGCAACGGAGAACATTCAAGAATTTACTAAAGAACACAAATATAAAAGAGAACCAAATATACTACTCATCACAATCTGAACATAATCTCATAATCCATCAGATCCCAGCAAACTCAGCATAGCAACACAGAAAATTACAAAAGTGCCTCGATCATGTGAGGAAGCTCACGAGGTCTCGAAAGTGAAAGCACAAAGAGGGGAGGAGTACATCACATAGCTACTGGTCACGGACCCATGGTCCAAGGGGGACTACTCACGGCACATCCGGGAGGCGTCCATGGTGATGGATGGTCTCCCGGAGGGGATTCCTCCTTCCAGCAGGGTGCCGGGGCAGCTTCTCCTGGCAGCCCCGATCTTGAGACGGCGGCAACATCGGAACAGAAAGGAGAACGGGAATAGCAGATCGATCTCAGGGGTTTCCGTCACGGGGGGTAAATATAGGCCAAAGGGGAACCGAGAGGGGCCACAGGGCAGCCAGGAGGCCTCCTGGCGCGACCTAGGGTGGGGCCGCGCCAGGGATCCTCCTGGGCCCCTGGTGGGTCCACCCCCTTCCTTCCTTGGTGATTCGGGAAGCTTCCGGGTCGCTGATTTTTTATATAATTTTTCCGGGATTTATTTGGCACTTTTAATGGCCGGAAAACCTGAAATACAAAAACAACAGAAAATAGGAACTGGCAACTGGGTGCACTGAGTTAATAGGTTAGTCCAAATATGCTCAAAAGTGTATGAAAGTTCAAGCAAAACCTGGCAAAGTCACACAAAACATGCATGGAGCAAGAAGAAATTATAGATACGTTTCAGACGTATCAGGGATAGCCCTGTTTATTTATTATTTAAATCATATTTTTAATAATTAATTCATCCATTAAATAACAAAACATATTGAAATACTTTTTTCAATAGTTTAGCATATCTGAAATTTCTATGATACCTCCCTGAAACATTTCCGGTATTCTCTCTTATTTCTCCGATGATCCTGAACCTATCCTTAAGCGTCGTATACACTTAAGTGGGTGATATGTCCCAAACGTATCTATAATTTCTGCTTGTTCCATGCCTTTTTAGGTGACATTGCTATTTGTTTTGCTACACTTTCATATCTTTTTACACATATTTGGACTAACGTACTAACTCAGTGCACCCAGTGCCAGTTTCTGTCTGCTGATGTGTGTGAATTGCAGGTTTTTACCCATATTTAAAGAGCTCCAAAAATTCCAACAAAAATATATAAAAAATCAGCACAACAGAAGCTACACGAAGCACCGGAGGGGGTTAGAGGGGCGCCAGGGCCTACCCAGTCGGGCAACTGGCGTGGCCCCCCTCCTGGTTGTGCCACCAGGGCGCCTGGGGGGGGGTCCACCCCCTGGCGCCTCCTTTGGCCTATATTTACACCCCGTCACAACCCTCAGAGGGAACCCCACATCACAATTTTCACATCTGTTCCACCGCCGCCTCGCTTCCAAGATCGGGAGCGCAAGGAGATCTCTTCCCGGCACCGTGTCGGTGGGAGGATTGACCTACGAGAGCACCTCCACCCCCATGAGCGCTTACCGGATGTGCCGTGAGTAGTCCCCCTTGGACCATGGGTCCATGACCAGTAGCTATGTGATGTCTTCTCTCCAATCTTATGCTTCAATTCTTAGCCCTTGTGAGCTTCCCTACATGATCAAGTCACCTATGTAATTATTTCTGCTGTACCTAAGATGTGTTTGCTGGGATCCGATGGATTATCTGATTTTGTTTAGATTGTGATGAGTTATATATGGTTTTCCTTTTGTATTTTGTTCTTGAGTAATTGTTGCATGTTCTCCGTTGCTTTTTATTGCTTTGGCCATGTAGTAGATAGTAACTCCAAGATGAGCGTTATGCTTGATTGTGGGTTCATGCCCCCCGATGTCTAGCTTGAGTGACAGAAACATGAGACTAGGGGATGTGTTGTTGCCACCAGGGAGAAAACAACGGTGCTTGTAACCGCGATTGCAAGGATTGTTTACCTTACGCAAAGTTTGTTAATGCAGTCGTATGTTGCTTTCGGTTTACACTTTGGGTGGGGCTTGCAACTTAATACCAGCGAGATGTTCTGGATAGTTATATCAAGGTGGATGATTAGTGACTAGATGCAGTTGGATTTCGGTCTACTTGTCTTGGCATACTGCCCATACTTTTGAGCCTCTAACTTTCTTTGCAGCATAATTAGCATTGTGGTGCATTTATAATTCTTTCAATTTCCCAGCTGTAATTTGTTCACCCAACTTAGCTGTTTTATCGCCTTGTGGGAGAGAGACATCACTAGTGAACATCATGGGACCCCGGTCCATATTTCCACCATTGTTTACACCTCCACTATTTACTGCTTTTATTTCCTTTTCGTTGCAATCACCATCATTATTTCCCACTTGTGTTTGATCCTTTGTAAACAACATGGCCAGAGAGATTGACAACCTCTCTGAACTCGTTGGGAGAAAAGTTATTTGTTGCTATATGCAGTTCCAAGTCAAGGAAGCAACGTTTGTCTTCAAAACAGTGACATTGTTTCCTTGCCACCTACTCAAAGAATTAGGAGTCCAACTGGTCGACTCAAACCTTGGTATCTTTTCCAAGGGAAATTTGCTGCTAGGCTACATCCAACCTTCCACTTGGGTAACCAACGAGGAGCACTACTTTAGTGCCATCAAGCCAATTTCTGGCGTCGTGGCCGGGGACTCCAATCTTCAAGATAGGGGAGTTGCACACTATCTTTTATCTTTGCTTTTTAGTCTTGTTTGTTTACTTTCTAGTTTTTTGCTTTAGAGTCCTATATCAAAAACCGCAAAAAAATAGTTGCTTTGTTATTGCTTGCTGTTGTTACTATGGGTTCCACTGAAAACACCAAGTTGTGTGACTTCACTAGTCACAATAACAATGACTTTATCAGCACTGCTATTGCTCCACCTGCCACTTCAGCACCTTGATATGAACTCAAACCTGCTTTGCTGAATCTTGTTATGAGAACAATTCTCTGGTGCTGGAGATGATGTTGCTTTGCACTTAAATAACTTTGTTGAGCTTTGTTGTAAGAGCAAAGTGTTGCCCCCATGTGTTTTGGATATTATTCGACAAGAAAGTAGAGGAACTAACAATGTTTGCAAGTATAAATAGGTGTTTAGGTTCCTGAAGCATAAGTCAAGTGGTAGATCTTCAAGGAATATGGAGAATAAGTCGAAGCTTATTCCTTGGAGTGAAGCTTAATCACGCTGGGTGACCCCTACAAATGTATGGTATCCTAAAGCATAACTCTCTGGAGGAAATGAAGAAGACGGCACAAGACTTAGTAGGTTTTGTGTAGTTCTTTTTCTATTCTTTGAGTCATAAGAAAAACCGTACTATCAAGAGGGGTTAGTAAGTCGAAGCCGAAGTTATTGTGAAAAATCTCGGCTCAAATCAAAACCCAGTGAGAAGCCTTAGAGGAGAAATCTCATGAGCGCCGAGTTGAGCTTCAGTGGAAAAGAGTTCGTTCTTTTCGCCTCCGAATCGAAACTCAGGCTGTGAGTCAGCTTTACTTGTTCTGCAAGTAAAGTTTTGTATTAATGACAAATCCGACCGTTGTGGACACGTGTCAAGCTGTTGCTTCAGGCCATATCAGTCATTTCGCATATTGGGATCGCCACCTATAAATACGCCGCCCCCGCCTTCATTTGCGGTTGGATGCTCAGTGATTATTCGAGAGAGAGACTGAAGAGAGCATCCCAAGAAACATACCGAAGCTTAACCAAAACCCAACCACCGAATCCAAAGTCATATTGATCTGAGCTGATTCACTATGAATTAGGTGGAAGTTTGCTAGCCTTTTTTTTATCTTGGAGGACTGCAAGCCTCCTAGACGGTTAGAGAGTCAACTTCAAAGAGCGAAGTGTAATTGTCGCCTCGAAGCTCAAGTTTGTCAAAGGTTTCAGAGATTCCCTCAATAATCTACCCCCAGTCAAAATTGGCCAAGCTCAAGGAGATTGGTGCAGTGGATAAAAGGACGGAGAGAGAGTAGCTGTGTTCAGTCACAAGTCCCTCCAACCAGACGTAGCACTTTGCAGAGTGTGAACTGGTCGAACAAACATTGCTGCGTACAAGCTCGTTTACCTTCCAGCACTTACTTTCTGTACACTTACTCTTAATGTTGTGCTTCGTTATGTTTCGCTTCACTGTCATTTGCTTCACTTAGTAGTTGTGCTTCCTAATTTCTGTTTAGCTTCCATTCTGTTGTTCTTTCATATGGTTGCCGTTTGCTTCACTTCTTGGTCGAAATTTTTGAAGTGATCATTCACGCCCTCCCCCTCTGATCACATCATTGGTCTTTCAATTGGTATTAGAGCTAGGCACTCCCTACGCTCTACGTGTTTTGGATTAACCTCCTGGAGTGTTGCTGATGGCGGTGAAGTTAATAGGTTTAGTTGGGCTTGCCTCCCCTATTAACCGCGCAAATAAACGATTCTTGATGACCCACAAGTCTAGGGGATCAATTGTAGCTTTTCGATAAATAAGAGTATCGAACCCAACGAGGAGCAGAAGGTGCTGATAAGTGAGTGGATAAGGAAAGGCTGCACACACTCAAAGGAAAATATTTAGGGGTTTTTGGTTTAAGCAACAGAAAAGTAAAAGACAGGCAAAGTAAACAGGGTAACTGAGGAGTAGCAAGTGGCCCAATCCTTTCACAAGGATAAGCCTAGGAACTAAACTTATAAAAGCTAAAGCGTTCTCGAGAACACAAGGGAGAGATAGCCAAGTTACTTTCACCATACTGCGCCAAGTAATATGTATTGTGTTGATAAGTGTTGGTGGGTGGATCAAAGCTAGTACACCTTCTAGACTAAGATAAGTGTACTCTTATGATTACACACCTTGCAAGCATCCGCAAATACAAGGTAGTAATTAAGGCATAAGCCTAACCACAACATTACGATCAAGGATCCATAACTCCCTTGTGAAAAAGTGTGCGAACTGGGGTTCAGGTTTCTGCCACTCCGGCAACCCACCATAAGCATCCTTTGTGCACAATGTATTCCTCTAGGCCCATGAAAGGTGAAGTCTTAAGTGTTCGACTCACATAACACCACTAGAGAAATAACAACACAACTTAAGTATCAAACAACACATAACACTTCAACATCATATGACTACTAACAACTAGACTTCTCCCATGTTCTCAAGAACTAAAGTAACTACTCAAAAGACATAAAAGAGATCATGATCAGAGGTGATTGATGGGTGGCAAACAATCTGGATACAATGATATTTCTCCAACAAAACTCAATAGCATTCACCACAAAGTAGTAATCAACACCAACAGAGTAGAGAGGATAGATAGTACGGATTACAACACAAGTTGCAATTGTGAGATGAGATGGGATAGAGATGGAGATGGTGCTGATGTTGGGAATGATGTTGATGATGGCGATGATCTCACCTTCCGGGAGGTGATCTCCCCGGCGGAATCTGCCCGCCGGAGATGGCTTTTCTCCTTTGTAGGTTTCCGCCCCGTGGCGGCGGCGAAACACGGAAACTCTTATCTCTTTAGGGTTTCTACCCCAGGGGGGTCTTATAGGAAAGAGGGGGCACCGAGGGGGCCACGAGGCATCCAGGAGGGTGCCTGGCGCGACCAGGAGGGGGCCCGCGCCAGACACCCTTCTGGCTTCCTGGTGGGCCCCCTCACCTCCGTCCTCGGTGATCCCCAGTCAATCTTCATAAAAACACTCCTCGTAAATTTTCATCGCATTTGGACTTGATCTGATTAAGCAACTTGGTGTCCACTTTTCACCGCTGAATTCTAGTTCTGCTGCTTCGGCACCGGAAAGTTGTAAACTGTGTAAAACAAGACAAAACAACATAAGAACAATACTTTAAAGTGGAATATATCAATGAATAGGTTGAAATTACAATATATTATAGTGATGCATTTTGGACGTATCAACTCCCGCAAGCTTAGACCTTGCTTGTCCCCAAGCGATTGCTGAGCTCGGTAAACCTGTCCACGAGTGAAGCGTCGATAAAAGAATACGGACAAGAAGCATCAAGATTTCTCACCAAACTGAAGCATCCTCAACAACAACCTCAACTCATAAGGTCCTTATGAGAAAGTAGTAACAATTATAACAAAGTAGGACCTGGAAAACTCATCAAATCATGGAAAACATAGCCTTGGTCAAGGAACTACTAATAAATTTTACTTTTGCTCTTTCACTTATAATGGAACCAGTTGAAGCTTTGGAAAGAACATGTTATCAGTCAAGAAGTGCACATGTTAACACAAAGGAAGATGTTTACTAAGCATAAGCTTTTGCAAACAACTCACTTATCAAAAGATAATTTCAACAAAGATGTAACATGCTAACTTTCAATGCAGCTTTGTATGCAAGAATCTTTATTAACATCAAGTGTCTATTCTCTCTCAAGAAGGAAGGAAGTAGGAAGGACTGACTCAGCACAAAATAAAGGATAAACCCCGTGCAAAAGGGTAAGCAGGGAAAACTCATGTGCCATCTCTAGATGAAAAAAAATAAAAACAGGCCTTTGGGAGGTGCATGATCCGTCAACGACTGCTGATAGATAACTCACTCACTTCATGATTTGGACAAGATTCGAGGAACGACTCCCATGTGGGGACGATCACATCCCCTTAAATTCCTTTGTTTATCACTCATAAATGGGCGAAGGAACTTGTGCGTTAGTATTTATCTTTTACGAGCTGGGCACTCATGCCAGTCCCTTCTCGTATTAGGGGTTTGCAGATTAGGCATGCAATCCCAAGATTAAACTTGTCCAAATTAAGAAGATCATGGGTTACCCACCACTTCCTCATGAGCTGAATCAGTGGCACAAAACAGAAGATTTTGAACATCCAGAGATAGCACATAAATTATATACTTTAGGAGTGGTAGTAGAATACCACAAATAGGAAGGTATGGTGGACTCAAGTGGAAGATGTTGGTTTCAGGGTATGGAAGTACAAGAAGAATTCCGCTTAGTACAGAGTTTTGGCTAGCAAGTCTTTGAGAGACCAGACAATTGATGACAACTTAAATGCAAGCAATACAAAGCATAAACATTAAAACTAGCATGAAACATCAAGTTGTCTTCCTTGTCAAATCAACATAACACTTCAAGCATAATAACACAAAGGTTTTGGCTATGTCGCTACTTTGAGAAAAACATGCTTATTGTTATGACCAAAGCTATACTTGCCAAGATTTAAATAAAGTTTTTGAAGCCATACCTGATATAAGGTCAATACTCCCCATAAGAATCAGCTCATAATGTCGATTGCGTGAAGAGAATACCGAGTGCAGCGAAGAAACCAATAGACTTCTCATTAATATTCCTTCATAGACGACCCCACACTCACGGATACAAAGCCCTCCATAAAAGGAGTGATAGACCTCAAAGCAACACCTATTTCATAAAGTAACTTCCCTAGACATGATACGACTCTACTTGACTCCTAAAGACAAAGATAAAGATACCCGGCACTCCCCCAAGCTTGAAACAAGCTAAGGGGGTGCCATTACCCGAGGAGATTTCACTCCTCATCTTGTTGTGGTTGTTTCTTCAGATCCCTGATGACACATCGAAGGGTTCGATTCTCTGACTCCAAGACTTCCACTTGTACTTTTAGTACACGGAAATCTTCAAAGAGTTGGTTGGTGATGCGGTAGGCCTCGGAGATGGTGGAAAGCATGCGTTGATCTTCAAGTGAAGTGGAGGGCCCTGAAAGGTTAAGAGAAAGATCATATTGAGGTTGGAAAGATCCCACCATGATGGGATTGCTTGGACCTCCTTGTTGTTGGGCAGTGATAGTCTTGACTTCCTCTCTCACGGACCGCTCCATCTCCGCTTGTCTTGCGGCAATTTCTTCTTCGGTAGCCCAATCAAGGTGCTTCCCTTGATTAAGATCCTTCTGGACTTGATGTAGACGCCATAGCAAGAAGTCCTCTCCGCTCGAGCCACAAGAAGACATCTCTAGCAACAACTTTTCACCCTGGCAGAAATAGACTGAGAAAGAAAACACACGAAATTGCGAGATACGGTACCGGGACTATCCAGGAAAATATATAGCAAAAATTTATGCAACAGAAGGAAGGTTTCAAGCCTAGGTGGAGTCGGAGTCGGGGTCCAGGGCACCCAGGAGGGTGCCTGGCGCGGCCAGGAGGGGGGCCGCGCCAGGAGGCCTCCTGGGCCCCCTGGAGCTCCTCTCTGGCTCCACTCGGGCTTGGAATTTTCCTAATTTTGCAAAAAAACTTTGAAAAGTAAACTTTTATTGACGTTTGCGGTGTTTTCTTACCATAATTCATACCTTTTCTTATTCTGCTCCCGCCGGAGTCTGAAATAGGCTGCAACATGTTCTTCGTGAGTCTTTGTCCATTCAAAACTTGAGGTTTGGTTCCTTCGAAATTATTGATCTTGATTGCACCAGACCGATATACTTCTTCGATATGAAAAGGTCCTTCCCATCTGGAAAGTAGTTTACCTGGAGAAAACCTGAAACGAGATCTAAACAACAAAACTTTATCACCAACATTAAATTCACGTTTCAGAATTCTTTTATCGTACCACTTCTTTACCTTTTCCTTGAACATTTTCGCGCTCTCGTAAGCTTCACTCCTCCACTCATCTAGAGAAGTCAAGTTCATGAGACGCTTTTCACCAGCTAACTTTGGGTCAACTTTTAGCTCTCTGACAGCCCAGAAAGCCTTGTGCTCTAACTCTAATGGTAAATGGCAAGCCTTGCCATAGACCATTTTATACGGAGACATGCCCATGGGGTTTTTGTAAGCAGTTCTATACGCCCACAAAGCGTCTCCTAACTTCTTTGACCAGTCCTTTCTAGAACTGTTTACTGTCTTCTGTAAGATCAACTTGATCTCCCTATTGGTGAGCTCAACTTGCCCACTAGTTTGAGGGTGGTACGGCGATGCAATCCTATGATTAACACCGTACTTGGATAGAGCTTTCCTAAAAGCTCCATGCGTGAAGTGTGACCCTCCATCTGTCATGAGGTACCTTGGTACTCCAAACCAAGGAAAAATTACATCCTTGAGCATTTTCAAAGATGTCTTGTGATCAACACTATCAGTGGGGATTGCTTCAACCCACTTGGTTACATAATCAACAACAACTAAGATGTGTGTGTACTTGTGTGAAGGAGGAAAAGGACCCATAAAATCAAAACCCCAACAATCGAAAGGTTCGATCACTAGTGAGTAATTCATAGGCATCTCATTTCTCCTACTAATGTTGCCAACTCTCTGACACTTATCATAAGATAGAACGTACCTTCGGGCATCTTTAAAAAGAGTAGGCCAATAAAAACCTGATTGTAAAACTTTATGTGCGGTCCTTTCACCGGCATGATGTCATCCATAGGGACTATCGTGACATTGTCGAAGAATGTCCTACTGCTCGTGCTCCGGTATACACCTTCTTACGATCCCGTCCGCACCTTCTTTGTAAATATGTGGATCATCCCAAAAGTAGTGCCTCAAATCCGTGAAGAATTTCTTCCTCTGCAGAAATGTAAAACCTGGAGGCAAAAACTTTGCAACGATAAAATTAGCATAATCTGCAAACCAAGGGTCGGAATGAGATTGTACTTTTACAACAGTAAGCTGTTCATCTGGGAAACTGTCGTTGACTGGAATAGGATCGTGCGGGATATCTTCCATCCTTGAAAGATTATCCGCCACCGGATTGTCTTCTCCTTTTCTAGCGACAATCTGCAAATCAAATTCTTGAAGAAGGAGTACCCATCTAATGAGTCTTGGTTTGGCGTCCTTTTTCTGCATAAGATACTTCATGGCAGCATGGTCAGTATGAATAATAACTTTACAATCAACAATATACTGCCTAAACTTATCACAAGCAAACACCACTGCCAAGAATTCCTTCTCGGTAGTAGCATAATTCTCTTGAGCACTATCAAGTGTCTTGCTGGCATAGTAGATGACATTCAGCTTCTTGTCAACCCTTTGTTCTAAAACAGCTCCAACAGCAAAATCACTAGCATCACACATAATTTCAAAGGGAAAATTCCAGTCAGGCGGTTGTACTATAGGAGCGGTTATCAAGGCTTTCTTAAGAACTTCAAAAGCTTCCTTACAATCTTCATCAAATACAAAAGGAGAATCCTTCTGGAGAAGATTGGTAAGGGGTCTCGAGGTCTTAGAAAAGTCCTTGATAAATCTTCTATAGAAACCAGCATGACCTAGAAAACTACGAATACCTTTGATGTCCCTTGGATAGGGCATCCTTTCAATAGCTTCAATTTTTGCTTTGTCCACTTCAATTCCCCTTTCGGAAATCTTGTGTCCAAGAACTATCCCTTCGTTAACCATGAAATGGTACTTTTCCCAATTGAGCACCAAATTCGTTTCTTCACATCTCTGCAAAACTTTATTAAGATTTTGGAGACAGTGGTCAAAGGAGTTTCCATAGACGGAAAATTCGTCCATGAAAACTTCTACAATCTCCTCACAGAAACCATGAAATATTGCAAACATACATGTCTGAAAAGTAGCAGGTGCATTACACAAACCAAAAGGCATACGCCTATAAGCATAAGTACCGTAAGGACACGTAAAGGTGGTCTTCTCTTGATCCTCGGTGTTAACGTGAATCTGGGAGAAGCCAGAATACCCATCAAGATAGCAGAAGTGGGTGTTTTTAGACAGCCGCTCGAGCATTTGATCAATAAAGGGCAGAGGATAGTGGTCCTTCCTGGTGGCCTTGTTCAACTTCCTGAAATCAATACATATTCTATATCAAATAATAGTCCTCTGAGGTATTGGTTCATTTTTATCATTAGGAACAACATTCATACGTCCTTTCTTAGGAACACAATGAACGGGACTTACCCACTTACTATCAGCTGTAGGATAGATGATACCTGCGGCTAGAAGTTTGAGAACCTCCGTCCTAACCACGTTCTTCATCTTTGGGTTCAACCGTCGTTGATGATCAACAACTGTTTTAGCATCGGGCTCGAGATTGATAGTATGTTGGCAAATGGATGGACTAATACCCTTGAGATCATCAAGAGTATAGCCAATAGCACCTCGGTGTCTGCGGAGTGTCTCCAATAATCGCTCTTCTTCATACCCTGAAAGGTTAGAATTGATAATAACAAGATATACTTTCTTTTCATCTAAATAAGCATACTTGAGCGTATCGGGTAGTGGTTTTAGATCAAACACCGGGTCTTCTTTTGGTTGCGAGAGGATTCCTAATGGTTCAACCGGGAGGTTGTGCTTCAGGATATGAGTTTGTCTTAAAAATATGTCTTCTAGTTCATCCCTCTCCTGCATATGTATGTCATTCTCGCGGTCTTCCATAAATTGCTGCAAAGTATCATCAGGAGGAATAGCAATAGAAGCAATTTCTTCAATAATTTTTTCATTACTTGACAAGTCAGTACCACGAGGCTTCTTAGAAAACTTAGAAAAATTAAATTCATACGGATCACCATTGAATTCAATAGAAACTTTACCTTTCTTGCAATCTATTATAGCTCCACAAGTGCTGAGGAAGGGCCTACCGAAGATAATAGGGCAAAAACTATCTTGCACTGAACCAAGTACAAGAAAGTCAGTAGGATATTTTATCTTCCCGCAGAGTACTTCAACATCTCTCACAATCCCAACTGGAGAGATCTTTTGTTTATTCGCAAGATGAATCGTGAAATCAATGTCCTCAATCTCACACGGCTGAATCTCGTGCATGATCTCTTGATAAAGTGTGAAGGGAATAGCGCTGACGCTAGATCCCAAATCACATAGCCCATAGTAATTATGATCTCCTATTTTGATAGATACAACTGGTGTACCTGAAATTGGGCCTTTGTTCTTGGCCGTGACAATGTTAGTGGAAACAGCAAAAAAACTAATAGTGGATTCTTCAATATCACTGGTTACCAGATCCTTGACCATTGAAACTTGAGGCTTGACCTTGATCACATCCTCAGGTTTGTCAGTGGTCCCTCCGTTTTTGTTTAGAATATCTGTAACAAAAGAATGCTCCTTTATCCTCGAGGGATAAGGAGGCTGTTCATACACAACTGCAGGCAAAACAGGATCAGTAACATTAATCTCAATAGGTGACTCCTTGAAAGGTTTATGATGTTGACTCTCCTTCTTAGAAGAATCAATATGAGAAGCAAAGTCCTTGCAAAAGTCAACCATTAGCTGGGAATCAAGACCAATTTTAGAGCAAAAGGTATTAAAGTAATCAGTCTTCACATAAATCTCAATGTAGTCATGCTCATAGTTTATAGCGGGTTCAATACCTTTATCAATTTCCCAGTCTTCAGTGTTCTTCTGGATCCTTTCTATAAGATCCCATTTTTCTTCCATACTTCTGGTCTGGAATAACCCGCTAGAGGAGGCATCCAACATCTCCCTGTCCTGACGAGAAAGCCTGGCATAAAAATTTGTAAGTATAATTTCCTTGGGGAGCTCATGGTTTGGGCATTTGAGCATCAGGGACTTCAGTCTTCCCCAAGCTTGAGCGATGCTCTCTCCGTCGCGAGACAAAAAGTTGTAGATGTAGTTCCTGTCTTGGTGAATTTCACGAAGAGGATAAAACTTTGCATAAAAGAGAGACATAAGCTCTGGCCATTCAAGCAGATCAGAGGTATCGAGTAGCTTATACCAATCTGAAGCTTTATCTTTGAGTGATTTGGAGAATAGTTTCTTCATGACGAACTCCATTGTTACACCTGCAAGCTTAAATAAAGAACATAATTGTGATAAATATAGCAGGTGTTCTCCCAGATGTCCTTCTCCTGTATAACGATTAGTCAAGACATAATCAATAATACCAGATGGTATTTTATAGGGCACAATTTCAGTAGGGGTAGGAGTGACCACCACAGTCGTGGGGTGGCTCCTTACCAGCAACGAACCAACAGTAGAAGAGTCCATAAGGACTGAAGGTAACAACAGAAAATAAAGGTTTCCTTACCGGCTTCACTTACCAATAGCGCTACACTCCCTGGCAACGGCGCCAGAAAAGCTCGTTGATGGCGGTGAAGTTAATAGGTTTAGTTGGGATTGCCTTCCCTGTTAACCGCGCCAATAAACGATTCTTGATAACCCACAAGTCTAGAGGATCAATTGTAGCTTTTCGATAAATAAGAATGTCGAACCCAACGAGGAGCAGAAGGTGCTGATAAGTGACACTGGATAAGGAAAGGCTGCACACACTCAAAGGAAAATATTTAGGGGTTTTTGGTTTAAGCAAGAGAAAAGTAAAAGACAAGCAAAGTAAACAGGGTAACTGAGGAGTAGCAAGTGGCCCAATCCTTTCGCAAGGATAAGCCTAGGAACTAAACTTATAAAAGCTAAAGCGTTCTCGAGAACACAAGGGAGAGATAGCCAAGTTACTTTCACCATACTGCGCCAAGTAATATGTATTGTGTTGATAAGTCTTGGTGGGTGGATCAATGCTAGTACACCTTCTAGACTAAGATAAGTGTACTCTTATGATTACACACCTTGCAAGCATCCGTAAATACAAGGTAGTAATTAAGGCATAAGCCTAACCACAACATTACGATCAATGATCCATAACTCCCTTGTGCAAAAGTGTGCGAACTAGGGTTCAGGTTTCTGCCACTCCGGCAACCCACCATAAGCATCCTTTGTGCACAATGTATTCCTCTAGGCCCCTGAAAGGTGAAGTCTTAAGTGTTCGACTCACATAACACCACTAGAGAAATAACAACACAACTTAAGTATCAAACAACACATAACACTTCAACATCATATGACTACTAACAACTAGACTTCTCCCATGTTCTCAAGAACTAAATTAACTACTTACAAGACATAAAAGAGATCATGATCAGAGGTGATAGATGGGTGGCAAACAATCTGGACACAATGATATTTCTCCAACAAAACTCAATATCATTCACCACAAAGTAGTAATCAACACCAACAGAGTAGAGAGGATATATAGTACGGATTACAACACAAGTTGCAATTGTGAGATGAGATGGGATGAAGATGGAGATGGTGCTGATGTTGGGGATGATGTTGATGATGATCTCGATGATGCCTGTGACGATGATGATGATGATGGAGATGATCTCCCCTTCCGGGAGGTGATCTCCCCGGCGGAATCTGCCCGCCGGAGATGGCTTTTCTCCTCTGTAGGTTTCCGCCCCGTGGCGGCGGCGAAACACGGAAACTCTTCTCTCTTTAGGTTTTCTACCCCAGGGGGGTCTTATAGGCGAGAGGGGGCACCGAGGGGGGCCACCAGGCATACAGGAGGGTGCCTGGCGCGGCCAGGAGGGGGGCCGCGCCAGGTACCCTTCTGGCTGCCTGGTGGATCCCCTCACCTCCATCCTCGGTGATCCCCAGTCAATCTTCATAAAAACACTCCTCGTAAATTTTCATCGCATTTGGACTTGATCTGATTAAGCAACTTGGTGTCCACTTTTCACCGCTGAATTCTGGTTCTGCTGCTTCAACACCGAAAAGTTGTAAACTGTGTAAAACAAGCCAAAACAACATAAGAACAATACTTTAAAGTGGAATATATCAATGAATAGGATGAAATTACAATATAAAATAGTGATGCATTTTGGACGTATCAGTTGCCAAGTATGTATTTTGCAGCTGTTCGCTCTGGCGAACCCATTCCTGTTTACAATGTGAAGGACTATCCTTATTGGAAGGAAAAGATGAAGAGGAACATCATTTCTATCAATTCTGCTGCCTGGGAAGTTGTCAAGCATGGAGTTCAAATCAAGGACAAGAATGCTCTCAATGCTGATGAGACAAAGAATATGGCTCTTAATTCTGAAGTCTGGGTATTCATCACGAATCATTTGACTCCAGAAAAGTATCATGAAGTGAAGAATATCCCCTCTGCCAAAGGTGTCTGGGATTATCTAGAGAAGATTGGAGAATGCGTCTCTACTCAGAAAGATGAAAGAGTTGACACTCTCCGAAGCAAATTCCATCGGTTCAAGCGACACGAGGGAGAAAAGGTTGCCTCTATCTATAGTAGACTCACTGCTCTCTCAAATGAGCTGATTTCCATCGGTGTTGCTGATATCACCAGTCATATGGTGGTCAGAACTTTGCTTTGCTCTCTTGATGATACCTTCGATCATATTTTGTTGATGATCGAAGAGAGGACTGATTTCAGTAACCTTGTCACTGCTGATATTCTTGAGAGACTCACTACCTTTGAGATGGAAGAAGAAGAGAAACGAGACGTGAATGGATCCCGAAGAAGATCACATGCCCTCAAGGCAAAAGCTTCACGCCACTCTTCTCCTGAAGCTAGTTCCGCTTCTGGTGATGAATATGATGATCCTACAAGCATTGAGAAGGATTTGGCACTGATCATGAAGCGCTTGAATTATATCCAAAGGAAAAGCTTCTCATCACCGAAGAGGAATTACTCATCAAGGTGATACGTCCCAAATGTATCTATAATTTTTGTTTGTTCCATGCTCTTTTATGTGACATTGCTACATGTTTTGCTACACTTTTATATCATTTTACACATATTTGGACTAACCTACTAACTCAGTGCACCCAGTGCCAGTTTCTGTCTGCTGATGTCTGTAAGTTGCAGGTTTTCCCCCCAATTTACAGAGCTCCAAAGATTCCAGAAAAATCTGATAAAAAATCAGCAGAATGGAAGGTTCTGGAACCCCGAAGGAGGACCAGGGGGCCCACCTGCCACCCAGGCGGCCAGGTGGCACGACCAACTTCATGGCCGCGCCACCAGGTTGCCTGGGAGGTGTGGCCCACCACTGGTGCCCCCCTTCGGCCTATATTACCTCCTCGTCTCGAAAACCCTCAGAGAGCCCCCGCATCACAAATTTCCTCTGTGTTCCGCCGCCGCCGCTCTTGCAAGATTTGGAGCACCAGAAGACCTCTTCACGCCACCCTGCTGGAGGGAGGATTGACCTCTGGGAACTTCTCCACCACCATGGACGCTTCCCGGATGTGCCGTGAGTAGTCTCCCTTGGACCATCGGTCCATGACCAGTAGCTATGTGATGTCTTCTCTCCAATCTTGTGCTTCAATTCTTAGTTCTTTTGAGCTGCCCTACATGATCAAGACACTTATGTAATTTTTGTGATGTTGCTATGCTGTGTTTGCTGGGATCCGATGGATTAAGAGATTATGTTCAGATCGTGATGAGTTATATATTTGGTTTACCTTTTATATTTTATTCTTGAGTAATTCATGCATGTTCTCCGTTACTTTTTATTGCTTTGGCCAAGTAGTAGATAGTAAATCAAAGAGGGAGCGTTTATGCTTGATTGTGGGTTCATGCCCCCCGATGTCTAGCTTGAGTGACAGAAACATGAGACTAGGGGATGTGCTTTTGCCACCAAGGAGAAAACAACGTTGCTTGTAACCGCGATTGCTGGGATTGTTTACCTTACGCAAAGTTTGTTAATGCAGTTGTCTGTTGCTTTGGGTTTACACTTTGGGTGGGGCTCGCAACTTAGTACGAGCGAGATGTTCTGGATAGATATCTCAAGGTGGATGATTAGTGAGGAGATGCAGATGGATTTCGGTCTACTTGTCTTGGCGTACTGCCCATACTTTTGAGCCTCTAACTTTCTTTGCAGCATAATTAGCATTGCGGTGCGTTTATAATTATGTCAATTGCCCATCTGTAATTTGTTCACCCAGCTTAGCTATTTTATCATCTTTTGGGAGAGAGACATCACTAGTGAACATCATGGGACCCTGGTTTCTTCTCGCCCCTCGTTGGTTACCCAAAGTGGAAGGTTGAGATTTAGACAACAGCAAATTTCCCTCGGTGAAGATACCAAGGTTTGTCTCCTGTAGGACTCCGACAACGACATGAAGGTGACAACGGCGCCAGCAATTAGGCGGTTGACGTGGACCTGCACACACAACATATAACTTTGCTCCCAACGAGTACAGAGAGGTTGTCAATCCCTCCGGCCTTGTTGTTTACAAAGGGTCAAACGTACGGGATAATAATGATAGCGATAGCAATAGAAAAGGAAATAAAGCAGAAAATAAATAGCGGGTGGAAACAGTGGTGGAAATATGGACCGGGGTCCCATGATGTTCACTAGTGATGTCTCTCTCCCAAAAGACGATAAAATAGCCATGCGAGGTAAACAAATTACAGCTGGGCAATTGACAGGATTATGTGCGCAAACTAATGCTAACTATGCTACTAAGAAAGGAAAAGGATCAACAGCTTGGGCGGTACGCCAAGACAAGTAGACCGAAATCCATCTGCATCTACCTACTAATCATCCACCTTGAGATATCTATCCAGAACATCTCGCTGGTATTAAGTTGCGAATCCCACCGAAAGTGTAAACTCAAAGAAACATACAACTGCATTAAAGAACTTTGAGTAAAGTAAACAATCCTTGCACCTGCAAGTACAAGCACCGTTGTTTTCTCCCTTGTGGGAACAACACATCCCCAAGACTCATGTTTCTGTCACTCAAGCTAGTCATCAGGGGGCATGAACCCACAATCATGCATAACGGTCCTCTTGGAGTTACTACCTACTACTTGGCCAAAGCAATAAACAGCAACGGAGAACATGCAAGAATTACTCAAGAACATAAATATAAAAGAGGAGAATCAAATATATTACTCAAACAAAATCTGAACATAGTCTCATAATCCATCAGATCCCAGCAAACTCAGCATAGCAACAACAAAAAGATTACATATGTGCCTCGATCATGTAGGGAAGCTCACGAGGTCTAAACCATGAAGAACAAAGAGGGGAGGAGAACATCACATAGCTACCGATCATGGACCCATAGTCCAAGGTGGACTACTCACGGTTCATCCGGGAAGCATCCATGCTGGTGGAGAAGCTCCCGGAGGTGGTTCCTCCCTCCGGCAGGGTGCCGGGAAAAGGGCTCCTGGTGCTCCTGATCCTGGAAGCTCTGCGGTGGAGGAGGAGAGGAGAGATCGCGAAAAAGGGTTCTATCCTCGAGGGTTTCGGGACGAGAGAGATATATAGGCGAAGGGGGGCAGCCAGAGGTGGACCAGGGGCCCTCCTGGCGCGGTCTAGGGGGTGGCCGTGCTAGGTGGCCGCCTGGGCCACCCCTGGCTCCCCTCTGGCCCCAGTTTGGCTCTTCCCGAAGCTTCATGTACGCTGATTTTTCCTATATTTTTCCCGGAATTTTTCTGGCACTTTAAGTAATGGGAACACCTGAAATACAAAAACAACAGAAAACAGGAACTGGCACTTGGGTGCACTTAGGTTAGTCCAAATATGATCAAAAGTGTATGGAAGTGCATCAATATCATAGCAATATCACACAAAAGATGAATGGAGCAAGCATAAATTATAGATACGTTTTGGACGTATCAACATCCCCAAGCTTAATTCCTGCTCGTCCTCGAGTAGGTAAATGATAAGAAGCATAATTTCTGTGGTGACATGCTACCAACCATATATGAACTTTTAAGTAAAAGAATCAAGGCATGCAATTCAATTCAAGTCATAACAGGCAAGAGTCTATATTAGCATTAAAACAAGCAACATAAGAACATAAAGGTGCAAGAGCTCTCGCTGTCCGTGACTCGAATGTCTCCAAATGGTTTTTGCGTGCAAGAAAGGGGATAGGGATATACGAGAGAGTAAAACATAGTTTTTATTGTTGAGAACTTAATCTACTAAAGTTTCACACTTGGTCTTCTTTGGAATCTTATCTTGACTCATCCCCAGACCACTAGCCAGGTACAAGTCAAAATGATCCAGTCCTTTTCGATATTTTGAGCACTCATGCAATGGATGAGCGTAAGAAAGAAAGTTGACACTTAGGATGGCAAAGAGAGAAAAATGATGGAGGAGGAAGACAAAAAAGGTGTGAATGGCTCACATCAATGAGGACAATCATAGGCGAGAGAAAGCCAAATGATAGATATGATATGAGGAGTAGGGATTGCCATGCAACGGATGCACATATGAGCTAAGGTAAGCTCTCCAATGGAACTAGTGGGGTTGCATCCAACTTTCTTGCTCAAGAAGACCTAGAGCTCATTTGAGGAGGCTCATCATTGGAATATACAAGCCAAGTTCTATAGTGTGAAGGTCCCCACATAGCTATATGCATGAATGATAATCTCTATGGAGTACAAGATATAAGATGGAGTACGAGTGTGGATCTCTCAAAAGGAATAGTAGTGTGCCCCCTTCTCTCTTTTTATTTCTTTTTCTCCTTTTTCTATTTTTTTCTATTTTTTGGTGGCCTCAATGGCTCTTTCTATTTAACTCTCATTTGTCCTCTTTGGGATCTTTTTATTTTGTCCTCTTTGGGATCTTTTGATTTTTTACTCTTTGGAATCTTTTCCTCACTTTAGGAGCAACACTCTATATATTACAATAAGTATAGAAGATCTTTCACACTTTACAAAAGTACACAACATAAAGAAAATGAAACTATCATGAAGTATGCGAATGTATGCCTCTACCAGTGTAGTAGAATATGGAATGATACTAGCGCGTCATGTAGCAATGATTAGGGCAAGGCCCAACTAGCATGCGGCTCATCGATCAAGAAAAAGCATGTATGACATGAAGATCAAGTCATGAGAATGTGGATGTTGCATGGCAATGTATCTCGGAAAGGCTATGGAAGTGCCTTGATAGGTAGGTATGGTGGCTGTTTTGAGGAAGGATATAATGAGGCTTATGATGACAGAGCGTATCGTGCCAAGGGTTTGGATGTACCGGCGAAGGTGGACGCCAACTCTCTGAGTGAGAAGAAGGCAATGCACGACACGGAAGATGCTAGCAAATATGAGGAGGTGGAAGTGTCAACTTTCAATACTCACATTAGTCCGAAGAACTCATGCACTTATTATCGGTAACTCTCAATCTAATTAGGAGGTTCAGAAAGAGACAAGTACCCCGAGGAGGAGTTTATGGGGGTTTGGTTATCCTTGCGCATCCTCGACTCATGGTACGTGAGTGTACTCTAATATTCGATCCCTCCAAAGATTAGTGATCCATCTAGTAGCTAAAGTTCTCAACTAATTTTGTAAGTTTTTCGAAAATAAACACGGATTGCCCAAAATACGACATCTATCACTAATAGGCTAAAGCTCTTGACACCAAAAGTTCAAACATGACTCATAGCAATACCTCACAACTATTTCAAGTTACTACTACAATTGAATAGCAACCTCAATTACCTCCTTCAAGTCAAGACACACAACTCAGTGCAACAGGCAAACTCTCTAAACAAGATAAACATGGAAAATCAAGAGAGTTCCAGCAACAAACTAAACAAAAGCTCTTAAAAGGATAAGCATGAAAACTAAGATCTAAACATGACAACAACTACGAAAAAGATAAAGAACACACAGCAAAGATAAGCATGAAAATCCTATGTTGTGCTCTAGGGTGAAGTGGAGCGTGTTGATGGCGCGAGAGTTGACGGGTGTAGTCTTCTCGCCCTTCGTTGGTGAGCCCCAAGTGGAAGGTGTGATGTAGCACAGCAAAAAATTTCCCTCAGTAAAGATACCAAGGTTTTTCTCCAGTAGGACTCCAGAGATGATAAGTAGGTGTCAGCGGCGCAACTGACGCGGACCTGCACACAGACACAAATAACTTTGTTCCCAACGAAGTTCAGAGAGGTTGTCAATCTCTCCGGTCTTGTTGTTCACAAAGGATCAAACACAAGGGATAATGATAGCAACTGAAAGTAAAAGCAGAAAAGTAAATGAGCGTGGAAACAGTAATGAGGATATGGACCGGGATACGTGATGTTCACTAGTGATGTCTCTCTCCCAAAAGATGATAAAACTGCTATGCGGGGTAAAAAAATTACAGAAGGGCAATTGACAGGATTATGAACGCACCGCAATGCTAACTATGCTACAAAATAAAGGAAGAGTCTCAATAGCACGGGCAGTACGCCAAAATAAGTAGACCGAAATCCAACTGCATCTACTACTAATCATCCACCTTGAGATATCTATCCAGAACATCTCGCTGGTATTAAGTTGCGAGCCCCACCCAAAGTGTAAACCCAAAGCAACAGACAACTGCATTAAAAAGCACTTTGCGTAAAGTAAACAATCCTTGCAACCGCGGTTACAAGCACCGTTGGTTTCCCCCTTGTGGCAACAACACATCCCCTAGACTCATGTTTCTGTCACTCAAGCGTGTCATCGGGGGGCATGAACCCACAATCGATCATAACGTTCCCTCTTGGGGTTACTACCTACTACTTGGCCAAAGCAATAAACAGCAACGGAGAACATGCAAGAATTACTTAGGAAAAAACATATAAGAGATAAAAACCAAATATATTAATCAATCACAATTTGAACATAATCTCATAATCCATCAGATCCCATCAAACTCAGCATAGCAACAGCAGAAAGATTACAAAAGTGCCTCGATCATGTAGGGAAACTCACGAGGTCTAAACCATGAAGAACAAAGAGGGGAGGAGGACATCACATACCTACTGATCACGGACCCATGGTCCAAGGAAAACTACTCACAAGACATCCGGGGAGCATCCATGGTGGAGAGGAGACTCCCGGAGGTCGGCCCTCCCTCCGGCAGGGTGCTGGGAAGAGGTCTTCTAGTGCTCCCGATCTCGAAAGCGCGGCGGCGGAGGAACAGAGGAGAGATCGCGAAAAAGGGTTATGTCTTCGGAATTTTCCGGTGACGGAGAATATATAAGCGAAGGGGGGCAGCCAGAGGTGGACCAGGGGCCCTAGGCGCCCCCTGGCGCGGCCAGGGGTGGGGTCGCGCCGGGTGGCCGCCTGGGCCACCCCTGGCTCCCCTCTGGCCCCACTCGGGCTCTTAGCGAAGCTTCCTGTACGCTGATTTTTCCTATATTTTTCCCGGAATTTTTCTGGCACTTTCTATATGGGGGAAAACTGAAATAGAAAAACAGCAGAAAACAGGAACTGGCACTGTGGTGCACTGAGTTAATAGGTTAGTCCAAATATGATCAAAAGTGTATGAAAGTGTATCTAGATCATAGAAATATCACACAAAACATGCATGGAGCAAGCAGAAATTATGGATACGTTTTGGACGTATCAACATCCCCAAGCTTAATTCATGCTCGTCCTCGAGTAGGTAAATGATAACGGCATAATTTCTGTGGTGACATGCTAGCAACCATATAAGAACTTTGAAAAGTAAAGCAATCAAGGTTAGAAACTCAATTCAAGTCATAACAAGCAAGAGTCTATATTAGCATTGAAACAAGTAACAAAAGAACATTAGGTGCAAGAGCTCTCGCTGTCCGTGACTCGAATGTCTCCAAATGGTGTTTGCGTGCAAGAAGGGGGATAGGGAATACGAGAAAAACAATTTATTTGTTGAGAACTCAATCTACTAAAGTTTCACACTCGGTCTTTTTCTGGAATTTTATCTTGACTCGTCCCCAGACCACTAGTCAGGTACAAGTCAATTTGATCCACTCCTTTTTCAATATTTTGAGCACTATTGCAATGGATGAGCGTAAGCACGAGAGTTGACACTTAGGATGGAAAAGAGAGAAGTACGGAGGAGGAAGACAAAAAGGATGAGAAAGGCTCACATCAATGAGGACAATCATAGGCAAGAGATACCAAATGATAGATATGATGTGAGGAGTAGGGATTGCCATGCAACGGATGCACATACGAGCTAGGAAGCTCTCCAATGGAACTAGTGGGGGTGCATCTAACTTGCTCGCTCATGAAGACCTAGAGCTCGTTTGAGGAGGCTCATCCTTGGAATATGAAAGCCAAGTTCTATAGTGTGAAGGTCCCCACATAGCTATATGCATAATGATCATCTCTATGGAGTACAAGGATATAAAGGGAGTACTAGTGTGGATCTCTCAAAAGGATAGTAGTGTTGCCCCTTTCTCTCTTTTTATTTATTTTTCTATTTTTTCTATTTTTTTGTATTTTTTGTGGCCTCAATGGCTCTTTCTATATAACTCTCATTTGTCCTCTTTGGGATCTTTTATTGTGTCCACTTTGGGATCTTTTCCTCACTTAAGGGCAGCACTCTATTTTACAAGAAGGTAAAGGAGATCTTTCACACTTTACAAGGTACTCAAAATCATAAAGAAGATGTAACTATCATGATGTATGCAATGTATGTCGCTGCCAGTGTAGCAGGAACATGTATGACATGAAGATCAAGTCATGAAGAGGTGGATGTTGCATGGCAATATATCTCGGAAAGGCTATGGAAATGCCTTGATAGGTAGGTATGGTGGCTGTTTTGAGGAAAGATATAAGGAGGTTTATGATGACAGAGCGTATCATGCCAAGGGTTTGGATGTACCGGCGAATGTGGACACCAACTCTCGGAGTGAGAATAAGGCAATTCACGGCACGTGAGAGGCTAGCACAATATGGGAAGGTGGAAGTGTCAACTTTCAATACTTACTATAGTCCGAAGAACTCATGCACTTATTATCGGTAACTCTCAATCTAATAAGGAGGTTCACAAAGAGACAAGTACCCCGAGGAGGAGTGTATGGGGGTTTGGTTATCGTTGCCCATCCTCGACTCATGGTACGTGAGTGTTCTCTAATATTCGATCCCTCCAAAGATTAGTGATCCATCTAGTAGCTAGAGTTCTCAATTAGTTTTGTAGGTTTTGAAAATACACACGGATTGCCCAAAATACGACACCTATCACTAATAGGCTAGAGCTCTTGACACCAAAAGTTCAAACATTACTCACAACAATACCTCAAAACTATTGCAAGTTACTACTAGAATTAAATAGCAACCTCAATTACCTACTTTCAAGACAAGACACAACTCAGTGCAACAACCAACTCTCTTTAACAAGATAAACATGAAAACTAAAAAGAGTTCCAGCAACAAACTAAACAAAATACAAGGCTCTTGCTAAAGACAAACTAAGACTAAAACTAAACATGGCAGTAGCTACGAAAAGATAAAGAACACACAACAGCAAAAAGATAGGCAGGAAAAATCCTATGATGTGTTCTAGATTTTGAAAGTGGAGCGTGTTTCTCTCCCACACAAAGTAAGATGGGATCTAACTTGTTATGAACAGCAAGAAAAGCTAAAGAAAACTAAAAATAAAACCTAACAGCGAGACGCTCCAAGCATAGCACATAACGCATGAAGTGATAAAAATATAGTGAGACGAAGGACGAACTGATGATTGTTGATGGAGAAGGGGATGCACGGGGGCATCCCCAAGCTTAGACGCTTGAGTCTCCTTGAATATTTATTGGGGATGCATGGGGGCATCCCCAAGCTTGAGCGCTTGACACTCCTGGATCTTCTTTCATCATCTTCCATCGCACACTTGAAAACTCCCTTCACACATAACTCATCATAAGCTGATTAGAGAGGTTAGTACCCTTAATAAAATATTTTTTCCCCACTGGATATAAAGATATTCTTGAAGATCTACTGTTTCTCAAGAGTGCCAAAAAGTTTTTGCAAAGAAAAAGAAAGCTTAAGGTTTGCAAAAGTTAGGAGAGACAAAACGTGGCAGAATCTGTGAAAAACTGAACAGCAGGTAGTAAAGAATTTTTTAGGGGACTTTCTGCAACTCAAATAAAAAAACTCAGAACATAAGGAAGTTTCACAATTGTATAGAGCACGCTGTAAAAAAAATTCAGATCAAAAAGATGATCTGGTGATTTGATTCCAATTTTTCTGTCAAGGGACAGAATCTGTTTTCTGGACAGCACGTCACAACTTTTGCTTCCCTTATCATAAGAGGCTATAACTTGGCACAAAGCTGAAAAATAAAGATACAATGATGTTGCTACAGTAGTAAAAAACATCAAGACACAACAAAAAGCAAAAAGAAACCTAAATTCGTTGCGGCTGCCTCCCGAAAGCGCTTTCTTTTATGCCTTTAAGCTAGGCATAATGCAAAAGATCAAGTTGTATCAATCGAATCATTATCAAGATCATCAAAAAGCTCTTCAATTGGACAACTAGTCTTGAGAGGTCTTTCAAATAAAGGCCTAATGAAGATACTTCTAGGGAGAGAACCAAAAGGCGGAAAATCAATGGAAGATTCATTTATAAAATCATCAGAGAGAGGTATTTCTTCCAAAGTTTTCACGGTTTCAACTTCTTTAGCAATGGTTGGTTTAATTTTAGGTCGGGGAACTCTAGGGACATAATTGAACTTAGGTTCCCTTCTTGCTGAAGTCTCTACCTTTTTTGGTTTGATTGAGGTAAAAGTAGTTCCTAGGGTATTAATGATTTCCTCAATCTTATCAATCCTAGAAAGATCCGTGTCACGGGATTTGATGACCTCCAAAGTTTTAATAATTTTAAGCATGGAGCTATCAAGCCTATTCAAATTCCCTTGAATCTTGCGATCCAACTCATTTATCCTAGATATACTTGGTATTTCTAACTCTATCTTTTCAAGTTTCTTCATAATGTGAGCTAGAGTTATATCTTCTTGTATGCTAGCAATAGGGAGATTTCCAACAAGATTTTAATAACATTAAGAGACTCCCAAATCGGGGCTTCTAGGAAATTCCCATTGATAGCAGTATCTAATATGAACCTATTCCAAGGAGTAATCCCGACATAAAAATTTCTAAGCAGGATAGTAGTGGATTGCTTCTTGGTGGCTCTTTTTTGAGAATCATTAATTCTATACTAGGCATCTTTCAAACTTTCACCACCTTTTTGTTTAAAGGTGAAAACCTCTGTTTCAACAAAGGCAAAAGGGACAGACATAATGACAACCACTAGCAAGATAAATATTTTTTTTGTGATTTTTGAAATAAGACACAAAGATAAAAACTGAAAGGTAAACTAACAAGACTAAAAAACAAAGGTAAAGGGTAGTGTGCAACTCCCCTATCTTAGCACTCGGAGTCCCCGGCAACGGCGCCAGAAATTTGCTTGATGGCGTGAGAGTTGACGGGTGTAGTCTTCTCGCCCTTTGTTGGTGAGCCCCAAGTGGAAGGCGTGATGTAGCACAACAGCAAATTTCCCTCAGTAAAGATACCAAGGGTTGTTTCCAGTAGGACTCCAGAGATGATAAGTAGGTGTCAGCGGCGCAACTGACGCGGACCTGCACACAGACACAAATAACTTTGTTCTCAACGAAGTTCAGAGAGGTTGTCAATCTCTCCGGTCTTGTTGTTCACAAAGGATCAAACACAATGGATAATGATAGCAAATGAAAGTAAAATCAGAAAAGTAAATGAGCGTGGAAACACTAATGAGGATATGGACCGGGATACGTGATGTTCACTAGTGACGCCTCTCTCCCAAAAGACGATAAAACTGCTATGCGAGGTAAACAAATTACAGAAGGGCAATTGACAGGATTTTGAACGCACCGCAATGCTAACTATGCTACAAAAGAAAGGAAGAGGCTCAAAAGCACGGGCAGTACGCCAAAATAAGTAGACCGAAATCCAACTGCATCTACTACTAATCATCCACCTTGAGATATCTATCCAGAACATCTCGCTGGTATTAAGTTGCGAGCCCCACCCAAAGTGTAAACCCAAAGCAACAGACAACTGCATTAAAAATCACTTTGCGTAAAGTAAACAATCCTTGCAACCGCGGCTACAAGCACCGTTGTTTTCCCCCTTGTGGCAACATCACATCCCCTAGACTCATGTTTCTGTCACTCAAGCGTGTCATCGGGGGGGCATGAACCCACAATCGAGCATAACGTTCCCTCTTGGGGTTACTACCTACTACTTGTCCAAAGCAATAAACATCAACGGAGAACATGCAAGAATTACTAAGGAACAAAAATATAAGAGATAAAAACCAAATATATTACTCAATCACAATCTGAACATAATCTCATAATCCATCAGGTCCCATCAAACTCAGCATAGCAACAGCAGAAAGATTACAAAAGTGCCTCGATCATGTAGGGCAGCTCACGAGGTCTAAACCATGAAGAACAAAGAGGGGAGGAGAACATCACATAGCTACTGATCACGGACCCATGGTCCAAGGAAAAATACTCACGAAACATCCGGGGAGCATCCATGGTGGAGAGGAGACTCCCAGAGGTTGACCCTCCCTCCGGCAGGGTGCCGGGAAGAGGTCTTCTGGTGCTCCCGATCTCGGAAGCGCGGCGGCGGCGGAATAGAGGAGAGATCGCGAAAAAGGGTTCTCGCTCCGGAAGTTTCCCGTGACGGAGAATATATAGGCGAAGGGGGGCAGCCAGAGGTTGACCAGGGGCCCCAGGCGCCCCCCTGGCGCGGCCAGGGGTGTGGCCGCTCCGGGTGGCCGCCTGGGCCATCCCTGGCTCCCCTCTGGCCCCACTCGGGCTCTTCGCGAAGCTTCCTGTATGCTGATTTTTCCTATATTTTCCCGGAATTTTTCTGGCACTTTTTATATGGGGGAAAACTGAAATAGAAAAACAACAGAAAACAGGAACTGGCACTGTGGTGCACTGAGTTAATAGGTTAGTCCAAATATGATCAAAAGTGTATGAAAGTGTATCTAAATCATAGCAATATCACACAAAACATGCATGGAGCAAGCAGAAATTATAGATACGTTTTGGACGTATCACATGTTTCTCTCCCACACAAAGAAAGCTGGGTTCTAACTTGTTATGAACAGCAAGCAAAGCTAAAGAAAACTAAAAAGGAAATAAAGAGAAAGACGCTCCAAGCATAGCACATAACGCATGAAGTGATAAAAATATAGTGGAACGAAAGACGAACTGATAATTGTTGATGGAGAAGGGGATGCATGGGGGCATCCCCAAGCTTAGATGCTTGAGTCTTCTTGAATATTTCTTCGGGGTGCACAGGGGCATCCCCAAGTTTGTGCGTTTGACCCTCCTGAATCTTCTTTTATCATCTTCCCTCGCACACTTGAAAACTCCCTTCATACATAACTCATCATAATCTGATTAGCGAGGTTAGTACCCACAATAAAATAAATTTTCTCTACTGGAAATAAGGATATTATTGAAGAGCTACTGTTTCTCAAGATCTCAAAAAAGTTTTTGCAAAGAAAAATCAAGCTTAAGGTTTGCAAAACGAAGAAAAGGCAAAACAGGACAGAATCTGTGAAAAATCGAGTCGTGTAAAGTAATCATACACGCAAGGTACACGATCGAGATTAGGGACTCACGGTATGATATCACAACACAACTCTACAAATAAAATAATACAAGATGTTTAATACAAGCCAAGGGCCACGAGGGCTCGAATACAACAGCTCAAGAGCACAAAGTTAGCGGAAGCAAAAGTATCTGAGTACAGACACAAGAATACAAGGTTGCCTTAAGAAGGCTAGCACAAATATCAACAGATCGAAAAGGCGAGGCCTCCTGCCTGGGAACCTCCAAACTACTCCTGGTCAACGGGTAACTCGACGTCGTGGAAGGCATCGGGGATCTTCATGTTGCGGTGGTCGGCATCGGGGATCTCCTGCTCCTGGACTCCAAGGCTCCAACGTCGACTGCAGCGGCCGATCAGGCAAAACAAAAAGGGGGAAATAAAGCAAAGGTGCGTATCTAGCATACCCGCGAGTCTTACGTCCTCTACTAAGCATTATGCATTGTATCAAATGGAAAGGGGAGGCTGTATATAGTGGACTGCAAGATAGAAATCGGAATAAGGATAAGAAGCTAGGCGTATCGAAGACTAGCATCTTCTAACGTGTCTTGCAGCATGAGAAGAGAAACAGCCGACAATTTATATAAAGCATAAAGTAACAATGAAGCAGAAGTTGCTGCAGCATTGTATAATATTAAGTTGTAA
The DNA here is from genome assembly GCA_950022295.1 of Bromus sterilis. Lineage (NCBI taxonomy): Eukaryota > Viridiplantae > Streptophyta > Magnoliopsida > Poales > Poaceae > Bromus > Bromus sterilis. Next base: position 219,347,406 of record OX465600.1, read on the forward strand.
TGATTAATAATAATAATGCCTCCGAGTTCCCCTCCTCGACTTCCCTGCGAGGAAGAAGACCCGGAACCATACAGTTTAATAGTAGTAGTTTGTAGTGGTAAGATCCAGCTTCAGCATAAAGCGTCCTGTTACCGAGGACACGGCTATTCGAATAGATTTAACTCCCTGCAGGGGTGCAATACTGTTCAGCCTGCACGCTCGGATCTCCAGGGTGGCGTACACCTTGTTAGGGAATGCCCCACCGAGGCTATCCGACACATCGCAGGCCATCCTAGGCGCAACAGAGAGGCCATCCGCCGGACTATATCCTATGCGCCAAGGGGTCTAGGTCCCTCACCCTTGCACGCTCCTGCACGGTACGAGACTGGCCGGTGAAGCAAAAGAAAATCCAAAACACACCTTCTGCAGCAAACAAGACAAGACCGCATCCCGGCTATCAGCCCGTGGTACTTCTGACGTCTGAAGAGCTTTCGGACAAACTACGACGCAGGAGAGCCCATAACTCCTTATCCCACGTGAAGGTAGTGCGTACAAACCAACGGGTCCCTCAAGTCATCCGCCGAACCATTTAGCATTTTAATTAATCCTGTGTGACAACCGTTATCGTTGCCTCGACTTAACTGACCCGCGGTCAACGACAGCAGTCAGGACCACCAGTACATCGGTGCCTTCCCTGTCGTCCCACCAAGTCTCTGCGGTTACCAACAAGGTGAACCGTATCCTTACCTTATCTCGCGTGTGCTTTTGGTAGAGCTCGACTTTCGTGGTTTGGTAACTCTCGCGAGATACGAGCAGGGGCCAAGCACGCCGGTAATGTCGGTCGTAACCTCCCTGTCGTTCCCGACGCAATACCGCTCGCGGGCACCGTTGGGTCGCCGGACTTCTTACCTTAAGGACAGCCGTTGCTCAGGTACCTAGAGCGGCTATACAGAGTCAGCAACGAGTGGAGGTACGAGGATTACTCCTCGATAGCTCACACTTGATGGTGGCTCGGCAGAGCCGAACTAGGAGTCCTCAGGCGGTGTCTGCATTGTATCGTACCTGTTACAATTAATATATCGTATCCATATTCACTCACCAGATTGATCACGGCCCGCTATCTAAGCCTAACTAACAATGCGCAGGGCTCACTGCTGAATATAATATATATATAAGGCAACATAGGATAAAGGAAGGTACATCAAGGGGCGACAAAAACAGGCTATGCAATTGAATAGGATTGTAATCGTATCAACAACAGTAACAATGCCTAGTGCAAGAGATGTACGGAAAATATAGGAGATATTTGGGGAAGAGAATGTATCTGCTTGCCTGGAGGCTCGGCAGTAGAGGCAGGGTCGTTGACGAAGTAGTCGATCACATGGGCATCAGCAGCGGATGTCGAGACTACCGGACAATAAGAGAGGGGGGAAGAAACAAAAAATACATGGAAATAATAGCAATAAAAATACAAGACATGGAAAACGCAATGTTAACGGGGTTCTAACGCAGTGCAATGTGTTTTGCTCGGAGCGGGAATTCATCCATGGATGAAATACCGGCTCCGGGGTAATTACCGGACACGGTGTTCGGAGGGGGGAAGGTACCATGACGGAGGTGTCGTGGAGATCTGACAAGCATATGGATGGTGTATCCGTGTTAGTTGATCCATTCCGAACAACTTTCATGTTTAGAATATTTCCATCCGGAAAGTTTTACCGGTACCGGGTAATTACCGGACAGTGCAATCGGAGGGGGAATGTCTCGGGTTTGGTACGTTAGAGGGGTCCGGTGGGTATGCGGTTAGCGTATTTATATTCGTTGCATTTTTTGATTAATTTCATGTATAAAGTTTTTGAATCTGACTTACGGTTTAAAAGATGTTCAATTTTAAAGTTTAAATCATTTTAAATCATTTTCTGAATTTTCTTTATTAATAAAAAGACATTATCCAAAACAGTGCTTTTGACTAGTCAACACTGACAAGTGGGACCTACTGACCAGTAGGTCCCACATGTCATACTCTATTTTATAATAAACCTTTTTAATTAATCTAATCACCAGTGGGGCCCAACTGTCAGTGTCACATGTCTAATTAACCATTACATTATCCAGAGAATTAGCTTAATGGGCTGGGGCCCAGTTTTCGTTGACACAGAGTTAATAATTTGTTTTAAAAGCTTATTAAGCTGTTGGATCCACGTGTAGGTGAGACATGGGGTTATATAAACTTGTTATTAACAGGGGTTTAATTAAAAGAAGATTAGGGGCTAATCACAATGGGATGGTCCACCGGCAGTGGCACAGGGCCATAGCACGTGCACGCCGGCGGCGCGGCTAGCCCGACCAGGGAGGCAGGGGCACGGTGGCCGGCGAGGCGGCGAGCGGAAGGGCACGATAGCGGAAAGGCACGCTGGCGTGCTCGCAGGAGGGGAAGCAGCACCGCAGCGGCAGTGGCGGCGAGAGCAGGCGGCGCACATGTCGCGTGGCCCGGGCGAGGCCAGGCGCGGCCAAGTGTGGGAGGGCACATGCATAGGGGCCACAAGGCGCGCGACCAGGGCGCGGCCAGAGCATTGGGGGCGCTAGGCCAGCGCGGCACGGGCGGCCAAGCCATGGCAAGCATGGCGGCGGTCCGGAACTAGGAGGTACGGGCGCGGTGGCCAACATCGATAGAACGGAAGCGGGGGAGGAAGGGGGAGGGGAAGCTCACTGGGGGGGGGTAGAGGAGAGCTTGGGGAGGACGACGGTGGCCGCGGTGGTGTGAATCGAGGAGGCTGGGCCGACGGCCATGGCGAGGGGCGCGGACAAATTCCGCCGATGTGGGGCGTTTAGGCTCGACTTCGAGGGTCGGGGAGAACTGGAGGACTCCGGCGGAGCTCCTGGACGCGTTGGCTGGGCCGGGGGTGGCCGGTGGCCACGCCGTTTACAATGGCGCGGCAGCGCGCACGGTTCCGTGCGGGAGATGGAGTAGGGCGAGCGCGAGGGGAATGGAGAGGGGGCGGCTGGGTTAGGGTTGCACCAGGGGGGCTTCGGCCCTCTTATACACGCCGGAGGCTCGCCGGATGCGTGCCACGGCGGAGACCATAGCGGTGGCCGTCTCAGATGGTGACCACGGGGTGACCATGAGCAGTGGGAAGGGGGAAACGAGTGGGATGGGGGTAGATGGGCTGGCAGGAGGGGTGGGCTTCGCCTAGGGAGAGGTATAAGGGTTTTCCCCTTTTTTTGAATTTCTTTTCTGTTTGTTTGTTTTCTGTTCCTATTTGTTAATCCTCCACTTGATTTTTTAATAGGTAAAATGAGTCCAACTATTAGGGTTACATGATACTACAGTGCCACAAAATGTTTGGTGGAATAATAAAATCATTTGGGTTTTTGTTTTATTTAAAAAGGATTAACAATGGCTGGTTTAGACACCGTTTGTTTTGTTTGCCATATTTAAACAAAGTAATAAAATACCATTGCTATTTTATTGGGACCTACTGATTTTTAGACATTTAGTAAAAGTGGTTGCAATATTTTTGGATTAAGTTTTATTTCCACTTGTATCTGGAATTTTTATTTGGTTTGAATTTGATCAAGCTTTGATCAAGGTGATCATCACAAGTTAATCAAGGTGACTTGGCACTACCACAAGGTGATTACTGTAGCGTGACACCCGGGGTGTTACAAATCTCCCCCACTACAAAGAATTCTCGTCCTGAGAATTAAAGGTAGTGAAAGGGGTAAATCTTTGGTTTCGTATTCTAACGAATCTTCTGGGTCTTGTTGACTTTCTCAAAGAAGTTAATCCTTCTCGTTGATGTCTTCATTTCTCTGCATCAGTGCATCTCCATGAGTTGTCTTCCTTCTTTCAGGGACTTCATCGTACTTATGAATAGGCTAGGAGAAAATTTTTAAGGGTGTTGGACCGGTACAAGGTTAATCAACCGAGGTTGTGCAAGGGAATGGGGTACAAAGTATCTCACAAGTTAAACTCAGGGAGATACATCGAGAGAAACAAAAGAAGGCATGAGAAGTTTTTAAGCGGATATGCAAGCATTCGACGATGACAACAGAGGAAGAAGAGGGGTCCAGAGCATCAGGCAGAAGCACTGAGTCTGATATCGAACTGAATATCAAAAGGTAGGTGACTCATGAATTGCATACGAGGTCAAACAAGAGGAATAACCTCGAGAACAGAAAGGTACAAGAGAGTCAGGTTTCAATCCTGTGGAACTGTGGGTTATGGGCCCACATTGAATAAGAAGGGTGGTGACAACAATGCGATCAAGTTGCAAGGTAAGTCGGAGAACAACTTGTCTACTATGTCGGCAACAACATCAGTGCCAAGGGCGAGGGACGGAGAGAACCATTTTCCTGCTCGTTAAGACGAGGCGGACCAATAGGCAAAGTTCTCGTCCATCGGTGGTTATCGAAATGTTATCAACAGTAGTAATAGGTTGTACGGACAAAGTAGTACACCAAAGTGTTTACATCAGCAGGGAATTATCACTGCTCAGATAATTTATATTCAAAGAAAGGTTAAACAGACCAATGGAAGGAAAAATGTGATGATACACAAGTACCAGGCGTAAATCTTTCCCAAGGGAAAGTAGAGCAAGATATACATGACCAAGTTTGTATTGGCGGGGAGTCAAAGTAGGTTGTCGATGATAACACAAATCATCGAGGGGCAAGGATGGTATTTCACACGATGAATCCAATTAACACCTGGCTGAAGCCAAGATGTCGATGATGACCACGACACATCATGTCAAAAAGTTTCAAGAAAATACAATTGAACAACGGCGACATCAAGCAAACGGAATGGTGAAGGAAAAGTATTCGGTGTTCCCGGTTGACGACAAGCTAGAACCATGAAATGGCTATTACAGGGATACGCATTGTTTCATCACAATTCATAAGACGTAGTGCAATGGTAGGATATCCTCGAGATACCAGGGGTAATACTCGAAGATAGAAGGGTGGATCATAGGTGCAACATAATTTATACCCAGGGGATAATAATCTTTACGAGAAGCTTTCATGATAAGTTCTACATCGTATCCATGGGCATGAACACAAGTTCAAGGTCGACTCCCACTTCTTTAATGCATATCCTTTCATTCACTTCTCGCTGTCGATGAAGTTGTAGAGTAGGAAATTTATCTGGCGTAACACCAGTAGAGTAAGAACCGTAGGATTTGATGGGTTCACACAGATGGATGAAGCATAAATACAACCCATAGGGACATTTTACGAATCTATACGACAAACAACAGGAACAAGAGATACAAGTTTGAAAGCAGAAGGCTGACGACATGGAGAAGACGATACCATTTTCCAAGGGCATTTTATATCAGGGGAAAATCTGTCAATGATTTTGGACACAAGGGGGCGACATTTATTATTCCACCAAATAGGTCAAGCGGCGTACAGAGAGTCTGGTGCGAGTATCGGTACTCAACCAGAAGGAGAAAGAATGCAAAGACATCGGATGGTAGAAGCATCTGAATAATTCGACGCTTAAGTACAAGGGAATTATGATTTCCAGATCGGGAGGTGGATGTAATTATCCATACAGACTTATCGGTGGCAGGGGATTGCAAAGGCGATGAACACGTAGGTTCTCGGGAATTTACCAAAGAGTATCTTTAGCATCTTCAGGTGAAGCAAGCGATCACCTTGGGTGAAGGGCTCTCCGGGTAGATGCGACCATGAGATCCTAATGTCAGAGTTAGCAAAATTAGCCGAAAGGATAAGAGAGTAGAATCCCAGAGTAAAGGTACGCACAAAAGGATCCTAATACCATAGATATCACAAGTGGGTGGTATCGATGTGGGCCCATAAGCCACAAAACAAGTTAGTAAAACAATTTTTGTTTGTCTAGACTCGACTTCGACCAAGGAGTTGGAGGGGTGTCCTACAGGCAGTCGTCTCTGATACCAACTTGTGACGCCCCCAAAATCGAGTCGTGTAAAGTAATCATACACGCAAGGTACACGATCGAGATTAGGGACTCACGGTAAGATATCACAACCCAACTCTACAAATAAAATAATACAAGCTGTTTAATAAGAGCCAGGGGCCACTAGGGCTCGAATACAACAGCGCAAGAGCACAAAGTTAGCGGAAGCAAAAGTATCTGAGTACAGACACAAGAATACAAGGTTGCCTTAAGAAGGCTAGCACAAATATCAATAGATCGAAAAGGAGAGGCCTCCTGCCTGGGAACCTCGAAACTACTCCTGGTCAACGGGGAACTCGACGTCATGGAAGGCATCGGGGATCTTCATGTTGCGGTGGTCGGCATCGGGGATCTCCTGCTCCTGGACTCCAAGGCTCCAACGTCGACTGCAGCGGCCGATCAGGCAAAACAAAAAGGGGGAAATAAAGCAAGGGTGAGTATCTAGCATACCCGCGAGTCTTACGTCCGCTACTAAGCATTATGCATTGTATCAAATGGAAAAGGGAGGCTGTATATAGTGGACTGCAAGATAGAAATCGGAATAAGGATAAGAAGCTAGGCCTATCGAAGACTAGCATCTTCTAACGTGTCTTGCAGCATGAGAAGAGAAACAGCCAACAATTTATATAAAGCATAAAGTAACAATGAAGCAGAAGTTACTGCAGCATTGTATAATATTAAGTTGTAATGATTAATAATAATAATGCCTCCGAGTTCCCCTCCTCGACTTCCCTGCGAGGAAGAAGACCCGGAACCATACAGTTTAATAGTAGTAGTTTGTAGTGGTAAGATCCAGCTTCAGCATAAAGCGTCCTGTTACCGAGGACACGGCTATTCGAATAGATTTAACTCCCTGCAGGGGTACAATACTGTTCAGCCTGCACGCTCGGATCTCCAGGGTGGCGTACACCTTGTTAGGGAATGCCCCACCGAGGCTATCCGACACATCGCAGGCCATCCTAGGCGCAGCAGAGAGGCCATACGCCGGACTATATCCTATGCGCCAAGGGGTCTAGGTCCCTCACCCTTGCACGCTCCTGCACGGTACGAGACTGGCCGGTGAAGCAAAAGAAAATCCAAAACACACCTTCTGCAGCAAACAAGACAAGACCGCATCCCGGCTATCAGCCCGTGGTACTGCTGACGTCTGAAGAGCTTTCAGACAAACTACGACGCAGGAGAGCCCATTACTCCTTATCCCACATGAAGGTAGTGCGTACAGACCAACGGGTCCCTCAAGTCATCCGCCGAACCATTTAGCATTTTACTTAATCCCGCGTGACAACCGTTATGGTTGCCTCGACTTAACTGACCCGCGGTCAACGCCAGCAGTCAGGACCACCAGTACATCAGTGCCTGCCCTGTCGTCCCACCAAGTCTCTGCGGTTACCAACAAGGTGAACCGTCTCCTTACCTTATCTCGCGTGTGCTCTTGGTAGAGATCGACTTTCGTGGTTTGGTAACTCTCGCGAGATACGAGCAGGGGCCAAGCATGCCGGTAACGTCGGTCGTACCCTCCCTGTCGTTCCCGACGCAATACCGCTCGGTGGGCACCGTTGGGTCGCCCGACTTCTTACCTTAAGGACAACCGTTGCTCAGGTACCTAGAGTGGCTATACAGAGTCAGCAATGAGTGGAGGTACGAGGATTCCTCCTCCATAGCTCACACTTGATGGTGGCTCGGCAGAGCCGAGCTAAGAGTCCTTAGGCGGTGTCTGCATTGTACCGTACATGTTACAATTAATATATCGTATCCGTTTTCACTCACCAGAGTGATCATGGCCCGCTATCTAATCCTAACTAACAATGCGCAGGGCTCACTGCTGAATATAATATATATATAAGGCAGCATAGGATAAAGGAAGGTACATGAAGGGGCGACAAAAACGGGCTATGCAATTGAATAGGATTGTAATCGTAGCAGCAGAAGTAACAATGCCTAGTGCAAGAGATGTACGGAAAAGATCGGAGATATTTGGGGAAGAGAATGGCTCTGCTTGCCTGGATGCTCGGCAGTAGAGGCAGGGTCGTCGACGAAGTAGTCGATCACATGGGCATCAACAGCGGACGTCGAGACTACCGGACAATAAGAGAGGGGGGAAGAAACAATAAATACATGGAAATAATAGCAATACAAATACAAGACATGGCAAACGCAATGTTAACGTGGTTCTAACGAAGTGCAACGTGTTTTGCTCGGAGCGGGAATTCATCCATGGATGAAATACCGGCTCCGGGGTAATTACCGGACAGGGTGTTCGGAGGGGGGAAGGTACCATGCCGGAGGTGTTGTGCACATCTGCCAAGCATATGGATGGTGTATCCGTGTTAGTTGATCCATTCCGAACAACTTTCATGTTCAGAATATTTCCATCCGGAAAGTTTTACCGGTACCGGGTAATTACCGGACAGTGCAATCGGAGGGGGAATGTATCGGGTTCGGTACGTTAGAGGGGTGCGGTGGGTATGCAGGTAGCGTATTTATATTCGTTGTATTTTTCTGATCAATTTTCATGTATAAAGTTTTTGAATCTGACTTACTGTTTAAAATATATTCAATTTTAAAGTTTAAATCATTTTAAATTATTTTCTGAATTTTCTTTATTAATAAAAAGACATTATCCAAAACAGTGCTTTTGACTAGTCAACACTGACAAGTGGGACCTACGGACCAGTAGGGCCCACATGTCATACTCTATTTTATAATAAACCTGTTTAATTAATCTAATCACCAGTGGGGCCCAACTGTAAGTGTCACATGTCTAATTAACCATTACATTATCCAGAGAATTAGCTTAATGGGCTGGGGCCAGTTATCATTAACACAGAGTTAATAATTTGTTTTAAAAGATTATTAAGCTGTTGGACCCACGTGTAGGTGAGACAGGGGGTTATATAAACTTGTTATTAACACGGGTTTAATTAAAAGAAGATTAGGGGCTAATCCCAATGGGATGGTCCACCGGCAGTGGCAAAGGGCCATAGCACGTGCACCCCGGCGGCGAGAAGACGCACAGCTGCGCGGCCAACCCGGCCACGGGGACATGAGCACGGTGGCCGGCGAGGCGACGAGCGGAAGGGCACGGCAGCGCATGGGCTGGCGCGCTCGCAGGAGGGGAAGCAGCACCGCATCGGCAGTGGCGGCGAGAGCAGGCGGCGCACATGTGGCGTGGCCCGGGCGAGGCCAGGCGCGGCCAAGTGTGGGAGGGCACGCGCATAGGGGTGACAAGGCGCGCGACCAGGGCGCGGCCAGAGCGCTGGGGGCGCTAGGCCAGTGCAGCACGGGCGGCCAATCCATGGCAAGCACGGCGGCGGTCCGGAACTAGGAGGTAGGGGCGCGGTAGCCAACATCGATAGAACGGAAGCGGGGGAGGAAGGGGGAGGAGAAGCTCACTTGGGGGGGGGCTGAGGAGAGCTAGGGGAGGACGACGGTGGCCGCGGTGGTACGAATCGAGGAGGCTGGGCCGACGGCCGTGGCGAGGGGCGCGGCCAAATTCCGCCGATGTGGGGCGTTTAAGCTCGACTTCGAGGGTGGGGGAGAACTGGAGGACTCCGACGGAGCTCCTGGACGCGTTGGCTGGGCCGGGGGTGGCCGGTGGCTACGCCGGTGACAATGGCGCGGCGGCGCGCACGGTTCCGTGCGGGAGATGGAGTAGGGCGTGCGCGAGTTGAAAGGAGAGGGGGCGGCTGGGTTAGGGTTGCACCAGGGGGGCTTTGGCCCTCTTATACACGCCGGAGGCTCGCCGGATGCGTGCCACGGCGGGGACCATCGCGGTGGCCGACTCAGATGGTGACCACGGGGTCACCATGAGCAATGGGAATGGGGAAACGAGTGGGAGGGGGGTAGATGGGCTGGCAGGAGGGGTGGGCTTCGCCCAGGGCGAGGTATAAGGGCTTTCCCCTAATTTTTTTGAATTTCTTTTCTGTTTCTTTGGTTTCTGTTCCTATTTGTTAATCCTCCACTTGATTTTTTTAATAGGTAAAATGAGTCCGACTATTAGGGTTACATGATACTACAGTGCCACAAAAAGTTTGGTGGCATAATAAAATCATTTGGGTTTTTGTTTTATTTAAAAAGGATTAAAAATGGCTGGTTTAGACACCGTTTGTTTTGTTTGCCATATTTAAACAAAGTAATAAAATACCATTTCTATTTTATTTGGACCTACTGATTTTTAGACATTTAGTAAAAGTGATTGCAATATTTTTGGATTAAGTTTTATTTCCACTTGTATCTGGAATTTTTATTTGGTTTGAATTTGATCAAGCTTTGATCAAGGTGATCATCACCAGTTAATCAAGGTGACTTGGCATTACCACAAGGTGATTACTGTAGCGTGACACCCGGGGTGTTACAATGATGTTGCTACTGTAGTAACAAACATCAAGACACAACAAAAGCAAAATAAACCTAATTCGTTGTGGGCTGCCTGCCAAAAGCGCTTTCTTTTATGCCTTTAAGCTAGGCATGATGGAAAAAGAGAAAATCAAGTTTTATCAAGAGTAAGAGAATAGCTAGCCCGTGTAACGGATTCAAAAGGTAACTTAATCTTCTTTCTAGGGAAGTGTTCCATCCCTTTCTTGAGAGGAAATTGGAATTTTATATTCCCTTCTTTCATATCAATGACAGCACCAACGGTGCGAACAAAAGGGCGTCCCAAAATAATTGGACATGATGGTTCACATTCAATGTCCATGATAGTAAAATCAACGGGAACATAATTGTCATTGACAATGATAAGAACATCATCGATCTTCCCCAAAGGTTTGTTTACGGAAGAGTCAACAAGACGAACACCAAAAGCACAAGGATCAAAAGGTTTCAATTCAAACATATCATACATTCTTTCGGGCATAACGAAGGTACTAGCTCCAACATCACATAAAGCATAGCAAGAGAAGTTATTCAACTTAATTTTAATCATAGGATCCCAACCATCTTCTAGCTTTCTAGGTATGGAGGCTTCTACCCTAAGCTTCTCCTCCCTAGCTTTAATGAGAGCATTAGTGATACGCTCCGTGAAGGCAAGATTAAGTGTGCTAGCGTGGGGATCTCTAGACATATTGTGAAGGAAACCAATAACTTCAGAAAGGGTGCAATTATCAAAATCAAGGTCACTACTATCAAGTAAAGTGGTAGTGGTGTCCTTTAGGGTCACTTGTTTGGTAGCTTCTATAGTCATAGGAGTTTCTTCTTCTACGGTTGAGGTCATAGCATCACCATTAATAGGTCCTATGGGACTAGGGGTGCATTGGGTGCTAAGAGTTTGTATATCCTCAACAACTTGGATAGTAGCAATGGCATGGTGTGTAGGAAGGCTCTTAATTCTATCTTCTTCTTCCTCCTTTTCTCTAGCCCATCTTTCTTTAAGTTTAGCCATCATCCTAATGTTTTCATTAATTTGCACTTGAATAGCGTTCATAGGAGTGACCTTCCTCTCCTCAAGAGGAGAAGCTATAGTTTTAAGTAATTCTACTTCATGGGATAAATTGTCTACCTTCGACGAGAGATTATCTAATTTGTCTAGTCTTTCCTCTACACTCTTATTGAAGGCTTTTTGGGTAGTGATGAAGTCTTTAAGCATACTCTCTAGTTCAGAAGTGGAGTTCTTGGTGCAAGGATAAGTGTTGTTGTTCCCATAGTTGTTGGAGGGGAACGGTCTAGGATTGCTACCAAAATTACTCCTATAGGCATTGTTATTGAAGTTGTTTCTAGATATAAAGTTCACATCTACTTGATTTTGAGCAATCAAAGAATTTAAAGGAATATCATGAGGATCAATAGGAGATTGCTTGGTAAGTAGAGACATAATAAAGTCAACTTTTTCATTTAGGGAGGAGATATCCTCGACAGAGTTTACCTTCCTACCTGTTGGAGCTCTTTCGGTGTGCCATTGGGAATAGTTGGTTATCATCTCATCGAGTAGTTTTGTGGAAACACCAAGCGTTGTTGACATAAAGGTTTCTCCCGCGGCCGAATCTAGCTGGGGGGTAGTACTTCCCAATAAAAGCATCCTTGCACTTATCCCAAGAATCTATGGTATTCCTAGGCAAGGATTTAAACCAGATTTTAGCTCCTCCTCTCAAGGAGAAAGGAAAAATCTTAGGCTTAACAATATCACCATCTACTTCTTTGTACTTTTGCATATCACAGAGCTCAACAAAATTATTTAAGTGTAAAGCAGCATCATCTCCATCACCGGAGAATTGATCTTTTATAACAAGGTTCAGCAAAGCAGGTTTAATCTCATAAGAAGGTGTTGAAGTGGCAGGTGGAGCAATAGGAGTGCAGATAAAGTCACTGTTTTTATGACTAGTGAAGTCACACAACTTGGTGTTCTCGGTGGAACCCATAGCAGCAGCAAGCTGATACGTCAAAAATGCATCACTATTTTATATCGTAATTCGTCCTTGTTCATTGATATATTTCACATTACGATGATGTTCTTATGTTGTTTTGGCTTGTTTTACACAGTTTGCAACTTTCCGGTGCCAAAGCAGCAGACGTAGGGTTCAGCGGTAAAAAGTGGACGCTGCGTTGCTGAAGAAGAACACCTCCAAATTACCTGAAAATCTACGGGGGGTGTTTTTGGGAGGATTGACGAAGACACGCAAAAGAGGGACCAGAAGGGGGCCACAGGGTGCCCAGGAGGCCACCTGGCGCGGCCCCCACCCTGGCCGCGCCGGGAGGGCGCCTGGAGCCATGGGACCACCCCAGGCTCCCCCCTTTGGCCTATATACTCTTCGTCATCCGAAAACCCTAAAAAGGAGAGTTCTTATGGTGTTCCGGCGCCGCTTCCTGGCGGAAACCTACAAAGAAGAAAAGGGCTCTCTAGCGGAAAGATTCCGCCGAGGAGATCACCTCCCGGAAGGGGAGATCATCGCCATCGTCGTCACCATCGTCACATGAATCATCGAGATCATCATCAACATCATCCCCAACATCAACACCATCTTCATCTTCATCCAATCTCGTCTCACAATTGCAACTTGTGTTGTAACTCGTACTATCTATCCTCTCTACTCTATCGGTGTTGATTACTACTTTGTGGTGAATGCTATTGAGTTTTGTTGGAGGAATATCATTATGACCAGATTGTTTACCACCTATTTATAACCTCTGATCATGATCTCTTTTATGTCTTGTGAGTTGTCACTTTAGTTCTTGAGGACATGGGAGAAGTCTTGTTGTTAGTAGTCATATGATGTTGAAGTAATATGTGTTGTTTGATATTTAAGTTGTGTTGTTATTTTCCTAGTGGTGTTGTGTGAGTCGAACACTCAACACTTCGCCTTATTCAGGACCTAGGGGAATACATTGTGTATAAAGAATGCTTACGGTGGGTTGTCGGAGTGACAGAAACCTGAACCCCAGTTTGCACACTTTTGCACAAGGGAATACTGGATCCTTGATCTTATTGCTGTGGTTAGGCTTTGACTTAATTTCTATCTTGTATTTGCGGATGCTTGCAAGTTTTTTAATCATAAGAGTGCACTCATTTTAGTCTAGAAGGTGTGCTAGCATAGATCCACCCACTCAACACTTATCAACACGAAACATGTTTTCAATACGGAGTATGGCGAAAGCACGTGACTACCTCTCCATGTGTCCTCAAGAACGCTTTATCCTTTATAAGTTCAGTTGCCAGGCTTGTCCTTTGCTCAAAAGGATTGGGCCACTTGCTGCTCCTCAGCACTATTTACTTTGCTTGCTTTTATCTTATTGTTGCTTATATCGAAAACCCATAAAAATTTGTCTTTCAGTGCTTGCAGTTATTCCTTGTTCAAAATCACTTATCAATATCTTTCGCTCCTCGTTGGGTTCGACACTCTTACTTATCGAAAACGCTGCAATAGATCCCTTACGGTTGTGGGTCATCACAAGCAAGATAACTACTTTTTTTGATTTTTGATAAGGGACACAAAGAAAAAACTGAAAGGTAAACTGACAAGACTAAAAAGCAAAGATAAAAGATAGTGTGAAACTCACCTATCTTGAAGAGTGGAGTCCCCGGCAACGGCGCCAGAAATTATCTTTGATGGCTTCTCGCCCTCGTTGGTTACCCAAAGTGGAAGGTTGAGATGTAGACAACAACAAATTTCCCTCGATGAAGATACCGAGGTTTGTCTCCAGTAGGACTCCGACAACGACAGGAAGGTGACAACGGCGCCAGCAATTAGGCTGTTGACGTGGACCTGCACACACAACAGATAACTTTCCTCCCAACGTGTACAGAGAGGTTGTCCATCCCTCCGGCCTTGTTATTTACAAAGGATCAAACGTACGGGATAATAATGACATGATAGCAACAGAAAAGGAAATAAAGCAGAAATAAATAGCGGGTGTAAACAGTGGTGGAAATATGGACAGGGGTCCCATGATGTTCACTAGTGATGTCTCTCTCCCAAAAGACGATAAAATAGCCATGCGAGGTAAACAAATTACAGCTGGGCAATTGACAGGATTATGTGCGCAAACCAATGCAAACTATGCTACTATGAAAGGAAGAGGCTCAAAAGCTTGGACGGTACGCCAAGAAAAGTAGACCGAAATCCATCTACATCTACCTACTAATCATCCACCTTGAGATATCTATCCAGAGCATCTCACTGTTATTAAGTTGCGAATCCCACCCAAAGTGTAAACTCAAAGCAATAGGCAACTACATTAAAGAACTTTGCGTAAAGTAAACAATCCTTGCACCCGCAAGTACAAGCACCGTTGTTTTCTCCCTTGTGGCAACAACACATCCCCTAGACTCATGTTTCTGTCACTCAAGCTAGTCATCAGGGGGCATGAACCCACAATCATGCATAACGCTCCCTCTTGGAGTTACTACCTACTACTTGGCCAAAGAAATAAACAACAACGGAGAACATGCAAGTATTACTCAAGAACATAAATATAAAAGAGGAGAATCAAATATATTACTCAAACACAATCTAAACATAGTGTCATAATCCATCAGATCCCAGCAAACTCAGCATAGCAACAACAGAAAGATTACATATGTGCCTCGATCATGTAGGGCAGCTCACGAGGTCTAAACCATGAAGAACAAAGAGGGGAGGAGAACATCACATAGCTACTGATCATGGACCCATGGTCCAAGGTGGATTACTCACAGTTCATCCAGGAAGCATTCATGCTGGTGGAGAAGCTCCTGGAGGTGGTTCCTCCCTCCGGCAGGGTGCCGAGAAGAGGGCTCCTGGTGCTCGCGATCTTGGAAGCGATGAGGCGGCGGAACAGAGGAGAGATCGCGAAAAAGGGTTCTGTCCTCGAGGGTTTCGGGACGAGAGTGATATATTGGCGAAGGGGGGCAGCCAGAGGTGGACCAGGGCCCCCCCCCTGGCGCGACCTAGGGGGTGGCCGTGCCAGGTGGCCGCCTGGGCCACCCCTAGCTCCCCTCTGGCCCCACTTTGGCTCTTCCCGAAGCTTCTTGTACGCTGATTTTTCCTATATTTTTCCCTTAATTTTTCTGGCACTTTAAGTTATGGGAAAACCTGAAATACAAAAAGAGCAGAAAACAGGAACTGGCACTGGGGTGCACTGAGTTAATAGGTTAGTCCAAATATGAGCAAAAGTGTATGGAAGTGCATCAATATCATAGAAATATCACACAAAAGATGCATGGAGCAAGTAGAAATTATAGATACGTTTTGGACGTATCAGACCCCGGTCCATATTTCCACCTTATTTACACCTCCACTTTACTTACTGCTTTTACTTTCCGTTGCAATTATCACTACTATTATCCCGTGCATTTGATCCTTTGTAAATGACAAGGCCGGAGGGATTGACAACCCCTCTGTACTCGTTGGGAGAAAAGTTACTTGTTGTGTGTGCAGGTCCAGGTAACGCAAGTGATTATCATCAAACGGCGCATCAATTTCTGCGGCACCTACTTGTCGACCTTAGAGTACTACTGGATTGACTCAAACCTTGGTAACTACTCCTGGTCAACGGGGGACTCGACGTCGTAGAAGGCATCGGGGATCTTCATGTTTGCGGTGGTCGACATCGGGGATCTCATGCTCCTGGACTCCAAGGTTCCAACTTCGACTGCAGCGGCCGATCATGCAACACAAAAAGGGGGAAATAAAGCAAGGATGAGTATCTAGCATACCTGCGAGTCTTATGTCCGCTACTAAGAATTTATGCATTTATATCAAATGGAAAGGGGAGGTTGTATATAGTGGACAGCAAGGTAGAAATCAGAATAAGGGTAAGAAGCTAGGCCTATCGAAGACTAGCATCTTCTGACGAGTCTTGCTGCACAAGAAGAGAACAACCAACAGTTCATAAAAAGCATAAAGTAAAAATGCAGCAGAAGTTGCTGCAGCATTGTATAATAGTAAGTTGTAATAATTAACAATAATAAATGCCTCCGAGTTCTCCTCCTCGACTTACCGGCGAGGATGAAAACCCGGAACCATACAGTTTAATAGTAGTAGTTTGTAGTGGTAAGGTCCAGCTTCAGCATAAAGTGTCCTGTTACCATGGACACAGCTATTCGAATAGATTAAATTCCCTGCATGGGTGCACTACTGTTCAGCCTGCACACTCGGATCTCTAGGGTGGCGGGAACCTTTTTAGGGAACGCTCCACTAAGGCTATCCGACACATTGGAGCCCATACTAGGCTCAGCAGAGAGGCCATCCGCTGGACTATATCCTATGCGCTCAGGGGTCTAGGTCCCTCACCCTTCCACGCTCCTGCACGGTGCGAGTCTGGCCGGTGAAGCAAAAGCTAATCCAAACACACCTGCTGCAGCAAAGAAGAAAATACCGTTTCCCGGCGATCAGGCCGCAGTACTGCTGACATCTGAAGAGCTTTCAGACGAAACTACGACGCGAAGGGCCCACACCGCATCCCACGTGTAGGTAGTGCGTACGGACCAACAGGTCTCTCAAGTCATCCACCGAACCATTTAGCATTTTAATATTATCTCACAGAAAACCGTTATCGCTGTCTGACTAACAACACAACAGACAACGAACATCGACAAGGACCACCAATAACGTCGGGGCCTACCCTGTCATCCCGTCAAAGCAGACGTTTACCAACAAGGTGAACCGTTTCCTTACCTTGTCTCGTGTGTGCTCTTGGTAGAGCTTGACTTTTCGTGGTTTGGTAACTCTCACGAGATACGAGCAGGGGCCAAGCACGCTAGTAATGTCGGTCGTACCCTCCCTGTCGTTCCCGACGCAATACCGCTCGCGGGCACCGTTGGGTCGCCCGACTCTTACCTTTCAGGACAACCGTTGCTCAGGTACCTAGAGTGGCTATACAGAGTCAGCAACGAGTGGAGTACAAGGATTACTCCTTGATAGCTGACACTTGATGGTGGCTCGGCAGAGCCGAGCTAGGGGGCTTAGGCGGTGTCTGCATTGTATCGTACCTGTTGTAGTTATAATATGTATCCATGTTCACTCACCAGAGTGATCACAACCCGTTATCTAATCCTAGCTAACAATGCGCAGGCCTCACTGCTGAATAATATATATAATTATAATGAGCGGCATAGGATAAAGGAAGGTACATCAAGGGGCGACAAAAACAGGCTATGCAATTGAATAGGATTGTAATCGTAGCAGCAGCAGTAACCATGCCTAGTGACAGAAATGTACGGAAAAGATAGACGATATCTAGGGAAGAGAATGGCTCTGCTTGCCTGGAAGCTCGACGGTAGGGGTAGGGTCGTCGACGAAGTAGTCGTACCCGGCGACGGTGTCGTCGGCGGAAGTGTCGAGGTCTACCAGAGAATAAGGGGGGGACAGTAAATACACAACAGTACTAGCAATACAAAGGTATGACATAACAGATACAAAGATACGAGGCTTTAACGCAGTGTTCAGTGATTTTCTTGGAACATGAATTTATCCGGGGATGACTCATCAGTACCGGTTGATTACCGGACAGATGATCCGGAGGGGAAGGTTCCATGTCTGCAGTGTTAGAGACATCTGACATATATGTGGATAATGTATCCATGATCGTTGATGCATTCCGAATAACTTTTATGTTCAGAACATTTCCATCCGGAAAGTTTTATCGGTACCGGGTAATTACCGGTCAGACGATCCGGAGGGGGAAGGTCTCGGGTTCGGTATGTTAGCGGGGTGCGGTGGGTATGCGGGTAGCGTATTTGTATTCGTTATATTTTTCTGATCAATTTTGATGTATAAAGTTTTTCGATCCGAGTTACGGTTTAAAAGATATTAATTTCTGAAGTTTAAATCAATTTAAATTAATTTCTGAATTTCTTTTATTAATAAATCCAAAAATTATCCAAAACAGTGGAGTTGACTGGTCAAACCTGACTAGTGGGTCCCACTAGCCAGCCTCACATGTACAATAAAACAATTTATTAAATCTAAATAACAATGAGGTCCCACATGTCAGCCACTGGAATTTCTATTAATTATTTTAAATAAGAATCTGACAGGTGGGTCCTAGGCGTAAGTCACACAGTGCTAATTAATCTATTTAATTAATATTAAAAGGGCTGGGGCTCATCTGTCATATGTCCAGGGGGTGTTTTATTTCTGTTTTAATTAGTAGTGGAGGTTAGTTAAAATGGGGATTAGCCCCACGGTTCATCACATGAGTCAACTGGAGCTTCCCCGTGCTCGCCGACGGCGAGGAGAGGGCGACGTCGGGCCGCTGGGGGGGCTCAGCGAGGAGCGGCATGCGGGGCCGCGTGCAGCCGCGCGGGCGGGGAGGCAGGCGCGGCGTAATGGCCAAGGGCGCGGGCGAGTAGAGCTCAGCCCGACAATGGCTGTGGCCACCACTAGGCGTGGCGAGGCCAGCCAACGGGGCTCGAGGCCACGGCCAAGCGCAGGCGGGCGCGCTCGCGGGTGCCACAGAGCGCAAGGCATGCACTGTCGGGTCCAGGGGAGGTCGGCAGTAGCAGCAGGTTCATGGCGGCCGGAGACAGAGCAACAGCGAGGGCGGCACCGAGGATGGCGTCTATGCCGGCGATTTCGCTCGAGTAAAGGGGGGAATGGGGTTGGGACTCACCGGGGAGTGCGATGGGGGGCTCGGCGCGATCAGGGAGGGCTTGGAGTGGCCGGGGGCGTCGAAGTAGGTCGACGACTGGAGGAAGAAGAAAGGCGTGATTCGTGGCCTCCGGGGCGTCCTGGCCCGAGAATGAGGGTGGGGAAACCTGGAGGAGGACGGCGGCGACCCTGGACGTGATCTCGGGGCTCGCGGAGGTGCTTGGCCGCGCCGGTGACGACCACGCGTCCACGGTGCACGCGGAGAGTGTGGCCAGAGAAGCATGGCGGCGCGAGGGAAGGAGGTGAAGGGGGAAAGGGGCGACTAGGGTTTCCTAGGAGGCTTGGGTCGGCCTTAACCCCGGAGGCGACCGCCGGATGGCCGCCGCGGCGCGGCCACGCATCGTGGATGCCCGCCATGCAAGGATGGTGAACAGGAGGAAGAAGAAGGAAGGGGGTGGGCTGGGCCTGCGGGGGTTGCCTAGGGCGAGGGTTAGAGTTTTCGTTTTATTATTATTTTGTTTTTATTCTTTTCGGTTACTATTTTATTTGTCCACCATATGATTTTTATAAAATGGAAGACTTGCTCCATAATTACGGCCACATATTATAGAGATGCCACAAAAAGTGTGGTACTAAAATAAAATCATTTAGATATTTGAATGATTTAATATGAAGTAAAATTTGTTGTTTTGCTACTGTTTTCATTTGTTTGCATTATTTAAATAGCTTGATAAATTCCCATTACCATATTATCATGACCTACTGATTAATTGGCATTTAACAAAATTGGTTGCATCATTTTTTGGCAAGGTTTTATTTCCACCATGGTTTTGGAAATTCAATTTGGTTTGAATTTGACCTGGAAAGATCAAGGGTCATCAATGACTTGCTAATCACAGGGAATCATCTTTAACAAAAGTGATCATTGATGCTTGACACTAAGGGTGTTATAAATCTCCCCCACTACAACGAATTCTCGTCCCGATAATTAAAAGGTAGTTCAAGGGGTAAAGTTTCGGTTTCGTATTCTAACGGGTCTTCTTGGTATTTTTGCCCTTCTCAAAGCAGTTAATCGTTCTCGTTGATGTCTTCATTTCTCTGCATCAGTGCATCTCGTTGAGTGGTCATCCTTCCTTCGTGGGCTTCATCGTACTTACGGATAGGGTAGGAGGGGCGTACTTAGGGGGTCGAATCGATACCAGGTGAATCAACCGAGGCTGTCCAAGGGAATGGGGTACAGAGTATCTTCCGAGTTTAAACTTGGGGGGAATACATCAAGATAACCAAAAAGAAGGTATGAGAAGTTTCAAGCAGAAAGCCATGCATTCGATGTCGATAATGGGTGATGAAAAGGGGTTCAGAGCATCAGGTATAAGCAATGTGTCTCATATCGAACTTAATATCACAAGGTAGAGGACTCGTGAGTTGCATACGAGGTCAAGCAAGAGGAATAACCTCGAGAACAGAAGGTACAAGAGAGTCAGGTTTCGATCCTGTCGAACTATGGGTTATGGGCCCACATTGAATAAGAAGGGTGGTGAAAAACAATGCGATCAAGTTGCAAGGTAAGTCGGAGAACAACTTGTTAGCTATGTCGGCAACAACATCAGTGCCAAGGGCGAGGGACGCAGAGAACCATTTTTCCTGCTCGTTAAGACGAGGCAGACCAATTGGCAAAGTTCTTGTCCATTGGTGGTCACCGAAAGTCATCAACAATAGTAACAGGTTGTACGGACAAAGTAGTACACCGAAGTGTTTACTTAATCAGGGAATTATCACTGCTCAGACAAGACACATTACAAGAAAGGTTAAATAGACCAATGAAAGGGAAGATGTGATTATCCGATTAATCAGACCAATGGAAGGGAAAATGTAATGATACACAAGTATCACGTGTATATCTTCCCAAGGGAAAGCATATCAAGATATCGATGACCAAGTTTGTATTGGCGGGGGGGGGGGGGGTCAAAGAAAGTTGTCGAATATAACACAAGTCATCGAGGGGCAAGGATGGTATTTTCTCACGACGCATCCAAGTAACACTTGGGAGAAACCAAAATGTCGATGATGAAATGGTGAAGCAATGTATTCGGTGTTCCTGGTTGACGACAACCCAGAACCATGAAATGGCTATGATAGGGATAGGCATTGTTTCATCACAATTCATAAGATGTATTGCAAAGGCATGATATCCTCGAGATACCAGGGGGTAATACTCAAAGGTAGAATGGAAGATCATAGATGCAACAAAATTTATACCAAGGGGACAATTACTTTTAAAAGAAGCTTTCATGATAAGTTCTACATAGTATCCATGGGCATGAACACAAAGGTTCAGTGTCGACTCCCACTTCTTCAATGTATAGCCTTTCATTCACTTCTCTCCGTCGATGAATTCGTAGCGTTCAAAAATTTATCTGGCACAACACCAGTAGAGTAAGACCCGTAGAAGTTCATCAGTTCACACAGATGGATGAAGCATAGATACAACCCATAGGGACATTTTACGAATCTATACGACAAACAATAGGACCAAGAGATACAAGTTTGAAAGCAGAAGGTTGATGAAACAGACCAGATGATACCGTTCGCCAAAGGCATTTCGTATTAGGGGAAGCTCGTCAATGGTTTAGGACACAAGGGGACGACAGGTAGTAACCCACCAAAAAGGTCAGGCGGCGTATAGAGAGTCTGGGGTGAGTATCGGTACTCAACCATAAGAAGAAAGAATGCCAAAGCATTGGAGACAAAAGCATCGGAATAATTCGATGCTTAAATACAAAGGAATTATGAGTTCCATATCGGTGTATCAGATTCAAATACATCGATCAAACATGAATAAGTTGAATAGAAGCTTGACGGTTAATCAATTAAGGTTTGATTTACCGAGAACCAGCTCATGTCCGGAATGACGTCTGAGTCGGAAGAATGAATTCATAGGGATAACCTGATGATTGCGTGCTCCCGCACACATAATGATTCAACAAGATCAGGAAGACAATAACAAGGGGTGTCAATGAAGAATACTCAGACATATGTAATTAACCATAATGCAAGCAGGTAAGAAGAATCTCCAAAAGCAGAAGGCTGCGGATGGATTCACGGGAGTCAAATAGTATTTAAAAGTATTACAGAGTCACATGAGCGACTAGGGAGGAACGGATCCTCGATAAGCATGAGGGATTATCTGCATTGTGAACAGAACCTTCAAGGCAGCAGACATGAAGGATTCCCAAAACATCAGAGAGTATTTCGAGGTATGTTGCAACAACAAGAGCAGCTGGAACGGAATAGATGAACGGAACATTTAGGTAATTATCCATACACACTTATCGGTGGCACGAGATTGCAAGGGCTATGGGCACATAGGGTCTTGGCAATTCATCGAACAGTATCTTCGACATCTTCTGGTGGATCAGGTCATCTTCTGTGATGAGGGCTCTTGGGGAGGAAGTAGTCACGGGAACCTAATGTGAGAGTTAGCAAAATCTTTAACCCGAAAGAGAAGAGAGATCAGAGTCCCAGAGTAAAGGTACGGAGTAAAAGATCCTAATACCACCCAGTTTGTGACGTGGGCCGATAAGCCACACGACACTGTTAGTAAAGTAGTTTTGGAAATACTAGACTCGACTTCGACCAAGGAGTTGGAAGGGGGTTACCTACAGACAGTCGGCTCTGATACCAACTTGTGACGCCCCCAAAATCAAGCCATGTACAGTAATCATACACGCAAGGTACACGATCGAGATCAGGGACTCACGGTAAGATATCACAACACCACTCTACAAATAAAATAATACAAGCTGTTTAATACAATCCAGGGGCCACGAGAGCTCGAATACAACAGCTCGAGGGCACAAGGTTAGCGGAAGAAATAGTATCTGAGTACAGACACAAGAATACAAGGTTGCCTTAAGAAGGCTAGCACAAATAACAACAGATCAAAAAGGTGAGGCCTCCTGCTTGGGAACCTCCAAACTACTCCTGGTCAACGGGGGACTCGACGTCGTAGAAAGCATCGGGGATCTTCATGTTTGCGATGGTCGACATCGGGGATTTCCTGCTCCTGGACTCCAAGGCTCCAACGTAAACTGCAGCGGCCGATCAGGAAAAACAAAAAGGGGCAAATAAAGCAAGAGTGAGTATCTAGCATACCCGCGAGTCTTACGTCCGCTACTAAGCATTTATGCATTTATATCAAATGGAAAGGGGAGGCTGTATATAGTAGAGTGCAAGGTAGAAATCAGAATAAGGTTAAGAAGCTAGGCCTATCGAAGACTAGCATCTTCTGATGAGTCTTGCAACACAAGAAGAGAACAGCAAACAGTTCATAAAAAGCATAAAGTAACAATGCAACAGATGTTGCTGCAGCATTGTATAATAGTAAGTTGTAATAATTAACAATAATAAATGCCTCCGAGTTCCCCTCCTCGACTTCCCGGCAAGGAAGAAAACCCGGAACCATACAATTTAATAGTAGTAGTTTGTAGTGGTAAGGTCTAGCTTCAGCAAAAGGGTCATGTTACCATGGACACGGCTATTCGAATAGATTGAACTCCCTGCAGGGGTGCACTACTGTTCAGCTTGCACGCTCGGATCTCCAGAGTGGCGGGAACCTTGTTAGGGAACGCTCCACCAAGGCTATCCGACACATCGCAACCCATCCTAGGCTCAGCAGAGAGGCCATCCGCCGGACTATATCCTATGCGCTCAGGGGTCTAGGTCCCTCACCCTTCCACGCTCCTGCACGGTGTGAGTCTGGCTGGTGAAGCAAAAGCAAATCTAAACACACCTGCTACAGCAAAGAAGACAACACCGCTTCCCGGAGATCAGGCCGCGATACTGGTTACGTCTGAAGAGATTTCGGACGAAACTTCAACGCGGAGGGCCCACACCGTAATCCCACGTGTAGGTAGTGCTTATAGACCAACGGGTCTCTCAAGTCAACCACCGAACCATTTAGCATTTCAATATTATCTCACAGAAAACCCTTATCGCTGTCTGACTAACAACACAACGGACAACGAACAGGGACAAGGACCACCAGCAACATCTTGGCCTATCCTGTCGTCCCGTCAAAGCACGCGGTTACCAACAAGGTGAACCATCTCCTTACCTTGTCTCGCGTGTGCTCTTGGTAGAGCTCGAATTTTTGTGGTTTGGTAACTCTCGCGAGATACGAGCAGGGGCCAAGCATGCCAGTAACGTCGGTCGTACCCTCCCTGTCGTTCCCGACGCAATACCGCTCGCGGGCACCGTTGGGTCGCCCGACTCTTACCTTTAAGGACAACCGTCGCTCAGGTACCTAGAGCGGCTATACAGAGTCAGCAACGAGTGGAGTACAAGGATTACTCCTTGATAGCTCACACTTGATGGTGGCTCGGCAGAGCCGAGCTAGGGGGCCTTAGGCGGTGTTTGCATTGTACCGTACCTGTTGTAGTTATAATATGTATCCGTGTTTGATGGCTTCTCGCCCTTCGTTGGTTACCCCAAGTGGAAGGTTTGAGATGTAGTGCAGCAGCAGTTTTCCCTCGGTGAAGATACCAAGGTTTGTCTCCAGTAGGACTCCAGAGATGATAAGTAGGTGTCAGCGGCGCAACTAACGCGGACCTGCACACGGACACAGATAACTTTGTTCCCAACGAAGTTCAGAGAGGTTGTCAATCTCTCCGGTCTTGTTGTTCACAAAGGATAAAACGCAAGGGATAATGATAGCAAGTAAAAGCAGTAAAGTAAATATAGCTTGGAAACAGTAATGAGGATATGGACCGGGATACGTGATGTTCACTAGTGATGTCTCTCTCCCAAAAGACGATAAAACTGCTATGCGAGGTAAACAAATTACAGAAGGGCAATTGACAGGATTATGAACGCACCGCAATGCTAACTATGCTACAAAAGAAAGGAAGAGGCTCAAAAGCACGGGCAGTACGCCAAAATAAGTAGACCGAAATCCATCTGCATCTACTACTAATAATCCACCCTGAGATATCTATCCAGAACATCTCGCTGGCATTAAGTTGCGAGCCCCACCCAAAGTGTAAACCCAAAGCAACAGACAACTGCATTAAAAAGAACTTTGCGTAAAGTAAACAATCCTTGTAACCGCGGTTACAAGAAACGTTGCTTTCCCCCTTGTGGCAACAACACATCCCCTAGACTCATGTTTCTCTCACTCAAGCGTGTCATCGGGGGGCATGAACCCACAATCTAGCACAACGTTCCCTCTTGGAGTCACTACCTACTACTTGGCCAAAGCAATAAACAGCAATGGAGAACATGCAAGAATTACTTAGGAACAAAAATATAAGAGATAAAAACCAAATATATTACTCTATCACAATCTGAACATAATCTCATAATCCATCAGATCCCTCCAACCTCAGCATAGCAACAGTAGAAATATTACAAAGGTGCCTCGATCATGTAGGGCAGCTCACGAGGTCTAAACAATGAAGATCAAAGAGTGGAGGAGAACATCACATAGCTACTGATCACGGACCCATGGTCCAAGGAAAACTACTCATGAGACATCCAGGGAGCATCCATGGTGGAGAGGAGACTCCCGGAGGTCAATCCTCCCTCCGGCAGGGTGCCGGGAAGAGGTCTTCTGGTGCTCCCGATCTCGGAAGAGCGGCGGCGGCGGAACAGAGGCGAGTTTGCGGAATAGGGTTCCTCTTCTGGAGTTTTCCCGTGACGGAGAATAAATAGGCGAAGGGGGGCAGCCAGAGGTGGACCAGGGCCCCCAGGCGCCCCCCTGGCGCGGCCAGGGGTGGGGTCGCGCCGGGTGGCAGCCTGGGCCCCCCTAGCTCCCCTCTGGCCCCTCCCGGGCTCTTCTCGAAGCTTCCTATACGCTGATTTTTCCTGTATTTTTCCCGGAATTTTTCTGGCACTTTTTATATGGGGGAAAATTGAAATAGAAAAACAACAGAAAACAGGAACTGGCACTGGGGTGCACTGAGTTAATAGATTAGTCCAAATATGATCAAAAGTGTATGAAAGTGTATCTAGATCATAGCACTATCACACAAAACATGCATGGAGCAAGCAGAAATTATAGATACGTTTTGGACGTATCAACATCCCCAAGCTTAATTCCTGCTCGTCCTCGAGTAGGTAAATGATAAGAACATAATTTCTTTGGTGACATGCTAGCAACCATAAAAGAACTTTGAAAAGTAAAGCAATCAAGGTTAGAGACTCAATTCAAGTCATAACATGCAAGAGTCTATATTAGCATTGAAACAAGTAACAAAAGAACAATAGGTGCAAGAGCTCTCGTTGTCCGTGACTCGAATGTCTCCAAATGGTGTTTGCGTGCAAGAAGGGGGATAGGGAATACGAGAAAAAGTAATTTTTGTGTTGAGAACTCAATCTACTAAAGTTTCACACTTGGTCTTCTTTGGAATCTTATCTTGACTCGTCCCAAGACCACTAGCTAGGTACAAGTCAATTTGATCCACTCCTTTTCGATATTTTGAGCACTCATGCAATGGATGAGCGTAAGCACGAGAGTTGACACTTAAGATGGCAAAGAGAGAAGTATGATGGAGGAGGAAGACAAAAAGGATGAGAAAGGCTCACATCAATGAGGACAATCATAGGCAAGAAATGCCAAATGATAGATATGATGTGAGGAGTAGGGATTGCCATGCAACGGATGCACATACGAGCTAAGAAGCTCTCCAAAGGAACTAGTGGGGGTGCATCTAACTTGCTCGCTCATGAAGACCTAGAGCTCGTTTGAGGAGGCTCATCCTTGGAATATGCAAGCCAAGTTCTATAGTGTGAAGGTCCCCACATAGCTATATGCATAATGATCATCTCTATGGAGTACAAGGATATAAAGGGAGTACTAGTGTGGATCTCTCAAAAGGATAGTAGTGTAGCCCCTTTCTCTCTTTTTATTTATTTTTCTCTTTTTCTATTTTTTTGTATTTTTTGTGTGGCCTCAATGGCTCTTTCTATTTAACTCTCATTTGTCCTCTTTGGGATCTTTTAATGTGTCCACTTTGGGATCTTTTCCTCACTTAAGGGCAACACTCTATTTTACAAGAAGGTAAAGGAGATCTTTCACACTTTACAAGGTACTCAAAACATAAAGAAGATGTAACTATCATGATGTATGCAATGTATGTCGCTGCCAGTGTAGCAAGAACATGTATGACATGAAGATCAAGTCATGAAGAGGTGGAAGTTGCATGGCAATATAACTCGGAAAGGCTATGGAAATGCCTTGATATGTAGGTATGGTGGCTTTTTTGAGGGAAGATATAAGGAGGCTTATGATGACAGAGCGTATCATGCCAAGGGTTTGGATGTACCGGCGAAGGTGGACACCAACTCTCGGAGTGAGAAGAAGGCAATGCACGGCACGGGAGAGGCTAGCAAAATATGGGAAGGTGGAAGTGTCAACTTTCAATACTTACAGTAGTCCGAAGAACTCATGCACTTATTATCGGTAACTCTCAATCTAATAAGGAGGTTCACAAAGAGACAAGTACCCCGAGGAGGAGTGTATGGGGGTTTGGTTATCCTTGCGCATCCTCGACTCATGGTACGTGAGTGTTCTCTGATATTCGACTCCTCAGAAGAGTAGTGATCCATCTAGTAGCTAGAGTTCTCAACTAGTTTTGTAGGTGTTGAAAATACACACGGATTGCCCAAAATACGACACCTATCACTAATAGGCAAGAGCTCTTGACACCAAAAGTTCAAACATTACTCACATCAATACCTCAAAACTATTGCAAGTTACTACTAAAATTAAATAACAACCTCAGTTACCTACTCTCAAGACAAGACACAACTCAGTGCAACAACCAACTCTCTTTAACAAGATAAACATGAAAACTAAAAAGAGTTCCAGAAAAAAACTAAACAAAAGCCAAGGCTCTTGCTAAAGACAAACTTCGACAAAAACTAAACATGGCAGTAGCTACGAAAAGATAAAGAACACACAACAGAAAAAAGATAAGCAGGAAAAATCCTATGATGTGTTCTAAATTTTGAAAGTGGAGCGTGTTTCTTTCCCACACAAAGTAAGATGGGATCTAACTTGTTATGAACATAAAGCAAAGCTAAATAAAACTAAAAACAAAACCTAAGAGCGAGACGCTCCAAGCATAGCACATAACGGATGAAGTGATAAAAATATAGTGAGACAAAGGACGAACTGATGATTGTTGATGGAGAAGGGGTGCACGGGGGCATCCCCAAGCTTAGACGCTTGAGTCTCCTTGAATATTTATTGGGTATGCATGGGGGCATCCCCAAGATTGAGCGCTTGACACTCCTGGATCTTCTTTCATCATCTTCCATCACACACTTGAAAACTCCCTTCATACATAACTCATCATAAGGTGATTAGAGAGGTTAGTACCCTTAATAAATAATTTTTCCCATTGGATATAATGATATTCTTGAAGAGCTACTGTTTATCAAGAGTGCCAAAAAGTTTTTGCAAAGAAAAAGCAAGCTTAAGGTTTGCAAAAGTTAGGAGAGACAAAACGTGGCAGAATCTGTGAAAAACAGAACAGCAGATAGTAATGAATTTTTTAAGGGCACTTTTGCAACTCAAATCAAGAAACTCAGAACATACGGAAGTTTCTTAATTGTATAGAGCATACTGTGTAAAAAATTCAGCTCAAAAATATAAACTGCGATTTTTCTGGAATTTTTCTGGTCACGAGGACAGAATCTGTTTTCTGGACAGCATGTCACAACTTTTACTTCCCTTGCCGTAAGAGGCTATAACTTGGCACAAAGATGAAAAATAAAGATACAATGATGTTTCTACAGAAGTAACAATCATCAAGACACAACAAAAGCAAAAAGAAAACACCTAAATTCGTTGCGGGCTGCCTCCCGAAAGCGCTTCTTTAAAGCCATTAGCTAGGCTTAATGCAAAAGAAGAATCAAGGGTATCCAAGATCAGAATCATAAAAACCTTCAAATTGATTTTCAATAAGCTCATTCTTCTTCTTACTAGGAAAGATATACTTACCTTTTGCCATACTGCGTAAGCGTATGTGCCTATTACCAATATCAATGAAGCCTTTCATAGCACGGAGGAAGTCTCTTCCGAGCACAATGTTACTTTGGTTTGGCTCCATGATGAAGAAATACTTTGGTGCAGTCCTATGAAGGAATGCAACTTGGAATTATTTTACCTTTCCTTTAATCTCTGAAATATCTCCATTAGAATGTTCATGATAAGATGATAATTTATCCATATCTAGCTTCAAAGAATCATAAACTATTTTTGGCATAGTATAAACTGTGGATCCAATATCACAAAGAGCAAGGAAGCCTTGGTTAGAGATGCTAATCCTAACAAAGTGCTCCCCATCATCATCTATCTCCAACATTTCTTTCTTGTTGGGCTTAAGTTCCTCTACTTTACTCAAGTCTAGAGCATTCAATATTTTTTCAATAGTGGCAAGTCTATCTATGATAGTATCAAAACTACGATCATAAACAAAATAACTAGATAGACTATGCAAAATATCAAGAGCCCTATCTTCATCACACTCTAGAAAATCTCCTTCAGCTATAATGTCAAGAGAGTGTTTACACCACTTAAAAACACCATGGTAAAAATTTCTAAGCACAATTTTTATAGATATCCAAGGCATAATTCTTTTATGTGCTTCAGAAATTCTATTCCATGCCTTCTTCATATTTTCTCCATCTCTTTGACGGAAATCGAGAACTTCCGATTCCCGTAAAGCACCTAGTCCTAACATGTTCATCTAAACAAGGAGGACTACTAAAAGCAAGATAAATAATTTTTTTGTAAATTTTGATAAAAGACACAAAGATAAAAACTGAAAGATAAACTAACAAGACTAAAAAACAAAGGTAAAGGGTAGTGTGCAACTCCCCTATCTTAGCACTCGGAGTCCCCGGCAACGGCGCCAGAAAACTTGCTTGATGGCTTCTCGCCCTTCGTTGGTTACCCCAAGTGGAAGGTTTGAGATGTAGTGCAGCAGCAGTTTTCCCTCGGTGAAGATACCAAGGTTTGTCTCCAGTAGGACTCCAGAGATGATAAGTAGGTGTCAGCAGCGCAACTGACGCGGACCTGCACACAGACACAGATAACTTTGTTCCCAACGAAGTTTAGAGAGGTTGTCAATCTCTCCGGTCTTGTTGTTCACAAAGGATAAAACGCAAGGGATAATGATAGCAAGTAAAAGCAGTAAAGTAAATATAGCTTGGAAACAGTAATGAGGATATGGACCGGGATACGTGATGTTCACTAGTGATGTCTCTCTCCCAAAAGACGATAAAACTGCTATGCGAGGTAAAAAAATTACAGAAGGGCAATTGACAGGATTATGAACGCACCGCAATGCTAACTATGCTACAAAAGAAAGGAAGAGGCTCAAAAGCACGGGCAGTACGCCAAAATAAGTACACCGAAATCCATCTGCATCTACTACTAATAATCCACCTTGAGATATCTATCCAGAACATCTCGCTGGTATTAAGTTGCGAGCCCCACCCAAAGTGTAAACCCAAATCAACAAACAACTGCTTTAAAAAGAACTTTGCGTAAAGTAAACAATCCTTGTAACCGCAGTTACAAGCACTGTTGTTTTCCCCCTAGTGGCAACAACACATGCCCTAGACTCATGTTTCTGTCACTCAAGCGTGTCATCGGGGGGCATGAACCGACAATCTAGCACAACGTTCCCTCTTGGAGTCACTACCTACTACTTGGCGAAAGCAATAAACAGCAACGGAGAACATGCAAGAATTACTTAGGAACAAAAATATAAGAAATAAAAACCAAATATATTACTCTATCACAATCTGAACATAATCTCATAATCCATCAGATCCCTCCAAACTTAGCATAGCAACAGCAGAAATATTACAAAAGTGCCTCCATCATGTAGGGAAGCTCACGAGGTCTAAACAATGAAGATCAAAGAGGGGAGGAGAACATCACATAGCTACTGATCACAGACCCATGGTCCAAGGAAAACTACCCACGAGACATCCGGGGAGAATCCATGGTGCAGAGGAGACTCCCGGAGGTCAATCCTCCCTCCGGCAGGGTGCCGGGAAGAGGTCTTCTGGTGCTCCCGATCTCGGAAGCGCGGCGGCGGCGGAACAGAGGCGAGTTTGCGGAATAGGGTTCCTCTTCTGGAGTTTTCTCATGACGGAGAATAAATAGGCGAAGGGGGCAGCCCGAGGTGGACCAGGGGCCCCAGGCGCCCCCCTGGCGCGGCCAGGGGTGGGGCCACGCCGGGTGGCCGCCTGGGCCCCCCTGGCTCCCCTCTGGTCCCTACCGGGCTCTTCTTGAAGCTTCCTGTACGCTGATTTTTCCTGTATTTTTCCGGGAATTTTTCTGGCACTTTTTATATGGGGGAAAACTGAAATAGAAAAACAACAGAAAACAGGAACTGGCACCGGGGTGCACTGAGTTAATAGGTTAGTACAAATATGATCAAAAGTGTATGAAAGTGTATCTAGATCATAGCAATATCACACAAAACATGCATGGAGCAAGCAGAAATTATAGATACGTTTTGGACGTAGCAGTGTTCACTCACTAGAGTGATCACAACCCGCTATCTTATCCTAGCTAACAATGCGCAGGCCTCACTTCTGAATAAGATATATTATTATAATGGGCAACATAGGATAAAGGAAGGTACATCAAGGGGTGACAAAAACAGGCTATGCAATTGAATATGATTATAATCGTAGCAGCAGCAGTAACCATGCCTAGTGCAAGAAATATACGGAAACGATAGGCGATATCTGGGGAAGAGAATGGATCTCCTTGCCTGGAAGGTCGACGGTAGGGGTAGGGTCGTCGATGAAGTAGTCGTACCCGACGACGGTGTCTTCGTCGGCAGTGTCGAGGTCTACCAGAGAATAAGGGGGGGGACAGTAAATACACAACAATACTAGTAATAAAAAGGTATGCCATAATAGATACAAAGCAACAGGGCTCTAACGCAGTGTTCGGTGATTTTCCCGGAACATGAATTTATCCGGGGATGTCTCATCAGTACCGGTTGATTACCGGACAGATGAACCGGAGGGGAAGGTTCCATGTCTGCAGTGTTAGAGAAATCTGACCTACATGTGGATAATCTATCAGTGATCGTTGATGCATTCCGAATAACTTTTATGTTTAGAACATTTCCATCCGGAAAGTTTTACCGGTACCGGGTAATTACCGGTCAGACGATCCGGAGGTGGAAGGTTTCGGGTTCGGTATGTTAGAGGGGTGCGGTGGGTATGCGGGTAGCGTATTTGTATTCATCATATTTTTCTGATCAATTTTGATGTATAAAGTTTTTCGATATGAGTTATGGTTTAAAAGATATTAATTTCTGAAGTTTAAATCAATTTAAATCGATTTCTAAATTTCTTGTATTAATAAATCCAAACATTATCCAAAAAAGTGGAGTTGATTGGTCAAACCGGACCAATGGGTCCCGCTGGTCAGCCTCACATGTACAATAAAATAATTTATTAAATCTGAATAACAATGAGGTCCCACATGTCAGCCACTGGAATTTCTATTCATTCTTTTAAATAATAATCTGACAGGTGGGTCCTAGGTGTAAGTCACACAATGCTAATTAATCTATTTAATTAAGTTTAAAAGGGTTGGGCCCATCTGTCATATGTCTAGGGGGTGTGTTATTTCTGTTTTAATTAGTAGTGGAGGTTAGTTAAAATGGGGATTAGCCCCACAGTTCATCACAGGGGTCATCTGGAGCTTCCCCAGTGCTCGCCGACGGCGAGGAGAGGGCGAAGTCGGGCCGGTGGGGGGGGGGCTCAGCGAGGAGCGGCATGCGGGGCCGCGTACAGCCGCATGGGCGGGAAGGCAAGGGTGCGGGCGAGCAGAGCTCGGCCCGACCATGGCTGTGGCCCCCACTGGGTGTGGCGAGGCCAGCCAACGGGGTGCGAGGCCGCGGGGAAGCGCAGGTGGGCGCGCTCGCGGGTGCCAGAGAGCGCGAGGCAGGCGACGTTGGGTCCAGGGGAGGTCGGCAGTAGCAGCAGGTTCATGCGGCCGGAGACAGAGCAACGGCTAGGGCGGCAACGACGATTGGCGTCTACGACGGCGATTTCGCTCGAGTAAAGGGGGGAATGGGGTCGGGGCTCACCGGGGAGCGCGATGGGGGCTCAGCATGCTCGAGGAGGGCTTGGAGTGGCCGGGGGCGTCGAAGTAGGTCGACGGCTGGAGGAAGAAGAAAGGCGCGATTCGCGGCCTCCGGCGTGTCCTGGCCCGACCTTGAGGGTGGGGGAGACCTGGAGGAGGACGGTGGCGGCCTTGGACGTGGTCTCAGGGCTCGGCGAGGTGTTTGGCCGCGCCGCTGAAGACCACGCGCCCATGGTGCGCGTGGCGAGTTCGGCCAGAGAAGCAGTGCTGCGCGAGGGAAGGAGGTGAAGGGGGAAAGGGGCGACTAGGGTTTCCCAGGAGGCTTGGGTCGGCCTTAACCCCTGCGGCGACTGTCGGATGGCCGCCACGACGGATCGGCACGGCCACACACCGTGGATGTGCGCCACGCAAGGATGGTGAACAGGAGGAAGAATAAGGAAGGGGGTGGGCTGGGCCCTGCGGGGGTTGCCTAGGGCGAGGGTTAGAGTTTTCCTTTTTTTATTTTGTTTTTATTCTTTTCGGTTACTATTTGATTTTTCCACCCTATGATTTTTATAAAATGGAAGACTTGCTCCATAATTACTGCCACATATTATAGAGACGCCACAAAAGGTGTGGTACCAAAATAAAATCATTTAGATTTTTGAATGATTTAATATGAAGTAAAAGTTGTTGTTTTGCTACTATTTTCTTTTGTTTGCATTATTTAAATATCTTGATAAATTCCAATTACCATATTATCATGACCTACTGATTAATTGACATTTAATAAAATTGGTTGCATCATTTTTGGGAAATATTTTATTTCCACCATGGTTTTGGAAATTCAATTTGGTTTGAATTTGACCTGGCAAGATCAAGGGTGATCAATCACTTGCTAATCACAGGAAATCATCTTTAACAAAAGTGATCATTGATGCTTGACACTAAGGGCGTTACGCAGACATCACTAATGAACATCATGGACCCCGGTCCATATTTCCACCTTGTTTACACCTCCACTTTACTTACTTCTTTTACTTTCCATTGCAATTATCACTACTATTATCCCGTGCATTTGATCCTTTGTAAACGACAAGGCCCGAGGGATTGACAACCCCTCTGTATTCGTTGGGAGAAAAGTTACTTGTTGTGTGTGCAGGTCCAGGTAACGCAAGTGATTATCATCAAACGGCACATCACTTGCTGCGCCACCTACTTGTCGACCTTGGAGTCCTACTGGATTGACTCAAACCTTGGTATCTTTGCCAAGGGAAATTTGCAGCTAGTCTACATCCAACCTTCCACTTGGGGTAACCAACGAGAGCGACATCACGGGTTATCACAATGCACTCTAGCAATTCCTCTTATCGCTCGTCCTTAAGAGGCTCGCCATCAAAGGACAACTTCTGCTAAAAATGGAAGAAACCAGGTCATTACATTGTTGATTGCCCTCTATGGGAAATCGAAAGCAAATGAAGGCATTCGCACAACAGTTCCTCAGGAAAGTCTCACAAATCATCCAAAAGCTATGAGCCAAAGAAACATGAATCAAGCTCACGAAGAGACAAGAAGAAAGATTCTGATGATGAAAAAAATAAGAAGTATCACAAGAAGCGTGAGGGGTCATCTTCGAAGAATTATTCAGCACGGTGAAGCAGCTCTCACCGAGCCAAAGCTTATTTGGGGAAGGAAATGAACTCTGAAGAAGAAGCATCTGGATCCGAAGCTGAATCAAGATCAGGATGTAGTTCAGGATCAGAATCTGATGCTGTTGCTGGAATTGCATTCGCTTCAACTCCCGCTTGTCGGGACCCAGAATATGCATATGTAATTCTAGCCACAATTCAATCATATGGAGAGCTGAGAGCCATACCCACTTTTCTAAGCAGACAAGGCAAAGTACAAGACACTCTCGGAAAGCTCGAACGTGAGGGTCATCCAACTCAGGCCCGAATGATCAAATGAAATGGGTCCTCATCGTCCGCTCACAAGTCTAAATGCTTATGGGTGGTGAAATCCCATACTCATAGACAAGTCGCCTCAACCATATTGTCAATTTAACCATAGCATTTACATAAACAACTCCGGCCCGATCACTTAGTCGGGGTCTCGGGCTGGCTCGATTGTACAACGAAGTGTTCCATGTAACGGAGTTACGTGCAATCGCATCGCCATGCTCCAATCTGCGCACAACTCAGAGCCACCTATCTGTAAGAAAGACCGCCGACGAGAGCACAACTAAGCTATCAAACCCCACACTAAGACATGCACGTTATAATCATACACGCAACATACATGTCCAGTGTAAACAACAGGTACTCATCACATGAACTCTACAAAGTATACATCTTTATTGACTTACATATAGATTACACAAAGAGATCACATAACTGTGACCCAACATTCATACAAGCACCGGAAGCAACATAGGTCTGAGTACAATCAAGTTTAACAAATGGCTTAGATAAGCCTTATTCAATATATAACCCCTTCCACGAGGGACCAGACTGCTGTCTGGAACTACACTAGTTTAGTACACGTCGAGCTCCAGGAAGAAGCCACCATCGAGGTCAGTGGGTTCATCTAAAAACATAAATAAGCAAACGTGAGTACAAAGTCGTACTCAGCAGGACTTACATCAGAACTAAACTACTCATGCTCAAGTTTCAAGGCAAAGGGAGGTGGGGTTGTAATGCAGAAGTGCCAGCTTTGACTTGGCTAACATGAACTATGATTACCAGAATGAGGTAAGGAGCGTACTCGACTCGAACTATCCAAGTCTCCCAATCAATACACCACTATGGATCCTGTCTCGACTTCCCACGAGAAAGCAAACCATAGAACTCACACTTATCTTGGAAAGTGTAAGACTAACCGTTTAAGTTGTCTAATAATCAAGCACAGATAACCAAGTAATCCATTATCACGGACGCGGCTGTTCGAATAGTTTATTAACCCTGCAGGGTGTACTGTTACACACATGAAACTAAACTATCAGTTACCGCCGGGATCTCGTCACCCTTCAAGCGGGTGTCGGCGAGGATAATTCCCACAACTTTTACCTCACAACCAACTCAAGTTCAATGGAGACGCCTATCTGGGTTGGAATCCACAATCGTTCACCCGACCGGTTTACCGATGTGGTCCCAGAAGATGTGTGCAGGGTCCCAAGCCGGTCTGAATAGCCGTTCTTCCACTTCGCAGACCGTGCCACAGACCTACCAGAACTCCGAACTACTGCGACTCATTGAACCGAGAAGGGGTGAGTTAGTAGGTTGAGCGGGGGTCCATGTGCCCAGAATGTGGTAGTACTCTTTATCTTGGATCACCATACAAGAACTCGGGTTTAAGGCGGTGTTCAACGAGACAACCCACTGTGTACTCCTACACAACCTCTCATCGTTCACCTTGTTTAGGTCAAGTTCACCAACACATTTCCACCACCATCACATGATCACTACCATTCCGACTCACATAAGAGTAACCTTAGTGTAACACTCTGAGCATGAAAAAAGAAGTAACGGTTGCAGGGGCCACATGATATCATCCAACTCCTACATCTACTAGGGTTGTGGTTTTCTTACTACTGTGAAAAAATGATAGGTCATGCAAAGGAATGGGTTCAACTATGCGGTATAAACGCATCATGGTTACATCCTAAACATGCATAAGCGAAAAAGAGAGGGAAATGGGTTATTATCGACATGATCAATGGGGTTTCCTTGCCTTGCTGACAACGGTCGTACTGGGAGTCTTCAACTGCCAGGGTGATCTCGAGTTCCGGCTCCACTTCTATTCGATAACAAACAAAGCATAATGTAACAATCAATACATGCAAGATGCTCAAGCACAGGATCAAGTGGTGTAATGTGATGTACATTGTACTGATGTGTTGCCAATTCCATTTAAAAGAAGTGCATTGCAAAAGGGTTTGCAATTCAACTCCAAATTTGAATTTAAAAAGGGTCCATATGCACATATGCCATTCTTCACCCATTTTAAAATGGTAAAACATGAAATAAAAGTGCATATTCATAATCCTTGCATTTTTCTGATATTTTTTCATATATTATATGTTTAATTTGGAGTTGTGGTTAATTTGTTATTGATTTTCAAAGTTTAAAGCATTTTATGAATTATTTCTAAAATATAAATTGATTTAATGCGTCACTGTTGCGTCATGCTGCCATTAGGGGGCTTTGACCCAGGTCAAATTGACCAGTGGGCTAGGGCTATCAGCCTCTCTGGTTAATTTCCTTGTTAGATTAATCTAACAGAGAGGATTAGAGGGGGCTGGGCCCACATGGTAGTGGCTGTGAGGAGGGTTAATTAGTGGCTAATGACTTAGCCACGTGGGCTCACCGGCGGCGAGTCGCCGGCGACGACCCGACACGATGGTGATACGTCCCAAACGTATCTATAATTTCTGCTTGCTCCATGCATGATTTGTGTGACTTTGCCATGTTTTTCTTGAACTTTCATACACTTTTGATCATATTTGGACTAACCTATTAACTCAGTGCACCCAATTGTTAGTTCCTGTTTTCTGCTGTTTTTGTATTTTAGGTTTTCCGGCAATTAAAAGTGCCAAATAAATCCCGGAAAAATTATATAAAAAATCAGT
Source organism: Bromus sterilis (assembly GCA_950022295.1). Classification (NCBI taxonomy): domain Eukaryota; kingdom Viridiplantae; phylum Streptophyta; class Magnoliopsida; order Poales; family Poaceae; genus Bromus; species Bromus sterilis. The sequence goes on from OX465600.1 coordinate 219,385,070, forward strand.
GACACGGAAGCTTCCCGAAGAAGTAAAGATGGAAGGGGGTGGAGCCACCGGGGCCCCAGGAGGGTCCCTGGCGCGGCCCCACCCTAGGCCGCTCCAGGAGGCCTCCTGGCTGCCCTGTGGCCCCTCTCGGTGCTCCCTTTGGCCTATATTTAGCCCCCGTGACGGAAACCCCTAATATCGATCTGCTATTCCCGTTCTCCTCTCTGTACCGCCGCCGCTGCCGTTTCAAGATCGGGGCTGCCATGGCAAGATGCCTCGGCACCCTGCCGGAAGGAAGAATCCCCTTCGGGAGACCATCCATCACCATGGACGCCTCCCGGATGTCTTGTGAGTAGTCCCCCTTGGACCATGGGTCCATGACAAGTAGCTATGTGATGTTCTCCTCCCCTCTTCGTGCTTCCACTTTCGAGACCTCGTGAGCTGCCTCACATGATCGAGGCACCTTTCTAATTTCTGTGTTGCTATGCTGAGTTTGCTGGGACCTGATGGATTATGAGATTATGTTCAGATTGTGTTGAGTAATATATTTGGTTCTTATTATATTTGTGTTCTTTAGTAAATTCTTGCATGTTCTCCGTTGTTGTATTTTGCTTTGGCCAAGTGATTTTTTGCAACTCCAAGAGGGAGCGTTATTCTTGATTGTGGGTTCATCCCCCTGATGTCTAGCTTGAGTGACAAAAACATGAGACTAGGGGATGTGCTGTTTCCACCAGGGATAAAACAAAGGTGCTTGTACTTGCGGGTGCAAGGATTGTTTACTTTACGCATAGTTCTTTTAATGCAGTTGTCTGTTGCTTTGAGTTTACACTTTGGGTGGGATTCGCAACTTAATACCAGCGAGATGTACTGGATAGATATCTCAAGGTGGATGATTCGTAGTAGATGCAGATGGATTTCGGTTTACTTACTTTGGCGTACTGCCCATTTATTTTTAGCCTCTTCCTTTCTTTTGTAGCATAGTTAGCATTGCGGTGCGTTTATAATCCTGTCCATTGCCCAGCTGTGATTTGTTTACCTCGCTAGCACTTTTATCGTCTTTTGGGAGAGAGACATCACTAGTGAACGTCATGGGACCCCGGTCCATATTTCCACCATTGTTTACGTCTTCAATTTACTTTTAGTCCTTACTTTCAGTTGCCACTATTATTATCTCTTGCGTTGATCCTTTGTAAACAGCAAGGCCGGAGGAATTGACAACTCCTCTGTACTCATTGGGAGCAAAGTTATTTGCTGTGTGTGTGCAGGTCCAGGCGAAGTTAGCAACCTCGGCGCCACTGTTCACTTTACCACCTCTTGTATCTCTGCGAGTCCTACGGGAGACAAACCCTATCCTCCACATAGGGGAAATCTGCTGCTACTCAACTGATGGCAGTGAAGTTAATAGGTTTAGTGGGATGCCTCCCCTGTCAACCGTGCCAATAAACGATTCTTGATAACCCACAAGTCTAGGGGATTAATTGTAGCTTTTCGATAAATAAGAATGTCGATCCCACGAGGAGCAGAAGGTATTGACAAGTGACCCTAATAAGGAAAGGTCTGCAAACACTAAAAGATAAATATTTAGGGATTTTTGCGTTTAAGCAACAAAAGGTTAAAAGACAAGCAAAGTAAACAGGGTAACTAAGAAGTAACAAGTGGCCCGATCCTTTTGAGAAAAGGATAGGCCTAGCAACTGAACTTATAAAAGCTAAGGCGTTCTTGAGGACACACGGGAGAGATAGCCAAGTTACTTTCACCATATTCCGCCAAGTAGTATGTATTGTGTCGATAAGTGTCGAGTGGGTGGATCAATGCTAGTACACCTTCTAGACTAAGATAAGTGCACTCTTATGATTACACATCTTTCAAGCATCCGCAAATACAAGGTAGTAATTAAGGCATACGTCTAACCACAACATTACGATCGAGGATCCATAACTCCCTTATGCAAAAGTGTGCGAACTGGGGTTCAGGTTTCTGTCACTCCGGCAACCCACCATAAGCATCCTTTGTACACAATGTATTCCCCCTAGGTCCTTAATAAGGCGAAGTGTTGGGTGTTCGACTCACACAAAATAACTAGGAAAATAACAACACAACTTAAATATTAAACAACACATAATACTTCAACATCATATGACTACTAACAACTAGACTTCTCCCATGTCCTCAAGAACTAAAGTAACTACTCACAAGAAATAAAAGAGATCATGGTCAGAGGTGATAGATGGGTGGCAAACAATCTGGACACAATGGTATTTCTCCAACAAAACTCAATAGCATTCACCACAAAGTAGTAATCAACACCAATAGTGTAGAGATGATAGATAGTACGGATTACAACACAAGTTGCAATTGCGAGATGAGATGGGATGGAGATGGAGATGGTGCTGATGTTGGGGATGGTGTTGAAGATGATCTTGATGATGCCCGTGACGATGATGATGACGATGTTGATGATCTCCCCTTCCGGGAGATGATCCCCCCGGCGGAATCTACTCACCGGAGATGGCTTTTTCTTGTCTGTAGGTTTCCGCCACGAGGCAGCGGCGAAACTTCTAAACTCCTCTTGTTTAGGGTTTTTACCCCAGGGGGGTAATATAGGCCAGAGGGGGCACCGAGGTCAGCCACCAGGCATCCAGGAGGGTGCCTGGCGCGCCCTAGCGGGGGGCCACGCCAGGGACCCTTCTGGAGCCCTGGTGGGTCCCCTCTGGTCGATCTTCGGTCTCCTCCAGTGAATATTCAAAATAATGATCCACGTCAAATTTTGTCGAATTTGGAGTTGATCTGATTCAGCAACTTGATGTCCACTTTTCACCGCTGAATTCTGCTTCTGCTGCTTCGGCACCGGAAAGTTGCAAACTGTGTAAAACAAGCCAATACAACATAAGAATAATACGTTAAAGTGGAATATATCGACGAATAGGGTTAAATTACAATATAAAATAGTGATGCATTTTGGACGTATCAACTCCCCCAAGCTTAGACCTCGCTTGTCCCCATGCGATTACTCAGCTCGGCAAACCTGTCCATAAGTTTAGAGAGTGAAGTGTCGATAAAATAATACGAACAAGAAGCATCAAGATTTCTCACCAAACTGAAGCATCCTCAACAGCAACCTCAACTCATAAGGCCCTTATGAGAAAGTAGTAACAATTATAACAAAGTAGGTCCAAGAAAACTCATCAAATCATGGCAAACATAACCTTGGTCAAGGAACAACTAATAACTTTACTTTTGCTCTTTCACTTATAATGAAGCAAGTTAAATCTTTTGAAAGAACATGTTATTAGTCAAGAAGTACACATGTTAACACAAAGGAAGATGTTTACTAGGCATAAGCTTTTGCAAACAACTTACTTATCAAAAGATAATGTCAACAAAGATGTAACATGCTAACTCTTAATGCAACTTTATATGCAAGAATCTTTGTCAACATCAAGTGTCTGTTCTCTCTCAGAAAGGAAGGAAGTAGGCAGGACTGACTCAGCACAAAATAAAGGATAAACCCCGTGCAAAAAGGGTAAGCAGGGAAAACTCATGTGCCATCTCTAGATCAAACAGAATAAAAAACAGATTTTGGGAGGTGCATGATCCGTCAATGATTGCTGATAGATAACTGACTCACTTCATGATTTAGTCAAGTTTCGAGGAACGACTCCCATGTGGGGACGATCACATCCCCTTAAATTCCTTTGTTTATCACTCATAAATGGGTGAAGGAACTTGTGTGTTAGCATTTATCTTTTACGAGCTGAGCACTCATGCCTGTCCCTTCTCATATTAGGGGTTTGCAGATTAGACATGCAATCCCAAGATAAAACTTGTCCAAATTAAAAAGATCTTGGGTTACCCATCACTTCCTCATGAGCTGAATCAGAGGCACAAAACAGGAGATTTTGAACATCTAAAGATAGCACATAAATTATATACTTTAGGAGTGGTAGTGGGATACCACAAATAGGAAGGTATGGTGGACTCAAGTGGAAGATGTTGGTTTCAGGGTATGGAAGTACAAGCAGAATTCCGCTTGGTACAGAGTTTTGGCTAGCAAGGCTTTGAGAGACCAGACAATTGATGACAACTTAGATGCAAGCAATACAAAGTATAAACATTAAAACTAGCATGGCACATCAAGTTGTCTTCCTTGTCAAAATAACAGTTCAAGCATCATAACACAAAGGTTTTGGCTATGTCGCTACTTTGAGAAAAAAATGCTTGTTGTTATGACCAAATCTATACTTGGCAAGATTAAATAAAGTTTTTGAAGCCATACCTGATATAAGGTCAATACTCCCCATAAGAATCAGCTCATAATGTCGATTGCGTGAAGAGAATACTGAGCGCAGCGAAGAAACCAATAGACTTCTCATTAATATTCCTTCATAAACGACTCCACACTCACGGATAAAAAAACTCTCCACAAAAGGAGTGATAGACCTCAATGCAACACCTATTTCATAAAATAACTTCCCTAGACATGATACGACTCTACTTGACTCTTAAAGACAAAGATAAAGAAAAAGATACCGGGCACTCCCCCAAGCTTGGAACAAGCTGAGGGGGTGCCATTACCCGAGGAGATTTACTCCTCATTCTTGTTCTTGTTGATCATGTACTCCTTGGCGAATCGCTTCCAAGGCAAAGGTTCTCCAGTCTCGAAGGACATTCCCGTCTCCAGGATCCTGCACTCAGCACCCAAACCTATGCATAAGAACTTAAGTTCATACTCACAGTTCTGGTTCTGCAGATCATAGATATGTGCTTGGAGCTCATAAACTTTTTCTTCTAGTGCGGCCAAACTTGACCACATATCCTTCATCTCCTTCTTGTGGGAAGCCTCTATCTCGTTCACGATGTCAAAGTTAGCTTCAACACCACGCTCCACCATCTTCTTGAACTTGAAGACCTCATGTTCCATCTCCTTCATCCGCTCCTCGGTGCTCCCTTTCTTGACTAGTCCCTTCAGATCTTCCTTGTGGAGGACACCATCCTCCACACGAAGGATCTGGGGATGCTTCCTCACCTCTGCAAGGTAAGGGTTGATGACGTTGACGACGAACTTGTCCTTGGGGGAACTTGGGGAAGCCATGGAACCTAGGTCGGCTGAAAGTTTTTATGGCAGAAACAGAACGAGAAAGAAAACACGCGAAATCGAGAGATACGGTGCCGGGACTATTCGGGCAAATATATAGAAAAAATTTCCACAACAAAAGGAAGGTTTCAGGCCAAGGTGGAGTCGGAATCGGAGTTCGGGGCTCCCAGGAGGGTGCCTGGCACGACCAGGAGGAGGGGGGGGGGGTCGCCGGGTGGCCTCCTGGGCCCCCTGGAGCTCCTCTCCGGCTCCACTTGGGCTTGGAATTTTCCTAATTTTACAAAAACCTCGAAAAATAATATTTTATTGATGTTCGCGATGTTTCCTTACCGTAATACATACCTTTTCTTATTCTTCTCCTGCCGGTGTTTGGAACTGAGCTGCAGCATGTTCTTCATGAGTTGTTGTGTATATCATATTCACATCCACATTGATAGGATCACCTGGAGAAAACCTTATCTGCGGTCCTCTCACCGGCATGATGTCCTCCATAGGGGCTATCGTGACATTGTCGAAGAATGTCCTTCTGCTCGTGCTCCGGTATACACCTTCTTACGATCCCGTCCGCACCATCTTTATAAAGATGTGGGTCATCCCAAAAGTAATGCCTCAAATCCGTGAAGAATTTCTTCCTCTGCTGAAATGTAAGACCTGGAGGCAAAAACTTAGCAACGATAAAATTAGCATAATCTGCAAACCAAGGGTTGGAATGAGATTGTACTTTTACAACAGCAAGCTGTTCATCTGGAAAACTGTCGTTGACTGGAATAGGATCGTGCGGAATATCTTCCATCCTTGAAAGGTTTTCCGCTACCGGATTGTCTTCTCCTTTTCTATCGACAATCTGTAAATCAAATTCTTGAAGAAGGAGTACCCATCTTATGAGCCTTGGTTTGGCATCCTTCTTCTGCATAAGATACTTAATGGCAGCATGGTCAGTATGAATAATAACCTTAGAATCAACAATATACTGCCTAAACTTATCACAAGCAAATACTACTGCTAATAATTCCTTCTCAGTAGTAGCATAATTCTTTTGAGCACTATCAAGGGTTTTGCTAGCATAATGTATGACATTCAACTTCTTATCAACCCTTTGTCCTAACACAGCTCCAACAGCAAAATCACTAGCATCACACATAATTTCAAAGGGAAAATTCCACTCAGGCGGTTGTACTATAGGAGCGGTTATCAAGGCTTTCTTAAGAACTTCAAAGGCTTCCTTACATTCTTCATCAAATAAAAAAGGAACATCCTTCTGGATAAGATTGGTAAGGGGTCTCGAGGTCTTAGAAAAGTTCTTGATAAATCTTCTATAGAAACCAGCATGACCGAGAAAACTACGAATACCTTTGATGTCCCTTGGATAGGGCATCCTTTCAATAGCTTCAATCTTTGCCTTGTCCACTTCAATTCCCCTTTCGGAAATCTTGTGACCAAGAACTATCCCTCCGTTAACCATGAAATGGCACTTCTCCCAATTGGGCACCAAATTTGTTTCTTCACATCTCTGCAAAACTTTATTAAGATTGTGGAGACAGTGGTCAAAGGAGGTTCCATAGACGGAAAATTCGTCCATAAAGACCTCCACAATCTCCTCACAGAAACCATGAAATATAGCAGACATACACCTCTGAAAAGTAGCAGGTGCATTACACAAACCAAAAGGCAAACGCCTGTAAGCATAAGTACCATAAGGACACGTGAAAGCGGTCTTCTCCTGATCCACAGTGTTGACATGAATCTGAGAGAAACCAGAATATCCATCAAGATAGCAAAAGTGGATGTTTTTGGACAACCGCTCAAGCATCTGATCAATAAAGGGCAGAGGATAATGGTCCTTCCTGGTGGTCTTGTTCAACTTCCTGAAATGAATACACATTCTATATCCAATAATAGTCCGTTGAGGTATTAGTTCATTTTTATCATTAGGAACAATAGTCATACCTCCCTTCTTAGGAACACAATGAACTGGACTTAACCACTTACTATCAGCTATAGGGTAGATGATACCTGCGGCTAGAAGTTTGAGAACCTCCGTCCTAACTACGTCCTTCATCTTTAGGTTCAACCTTCGTTGATGATCAACAACCGGTTTAGCATCGGTCTCGAGATTGATAGTATGTTGGCAAATGGATGGGCTGATACCCTTGAGATCGTCAAGAGTATAGCCAATAGCACCTCGGTGTCTGCGGAGTGTCTCCAATAATCGCTCTTCTTCAAATCCTGAAAGGTTAGAATTGATAATAACATGATATATTTTCTTTTTATCTAAATAAGCATACTTGAGCGTATCGGGAAGTGGTTTGAGATCGGACACGGGGTCTTCTTTTGGTTGTGAGACGATTCCTAACGATTCAATCGGGAGGTTGTTCTTAAGGATAGGATTTTGTCTCTAAAATATGTCTTCTAGCTCATTCCTCTCCTGCATATGCATGTCATTCTCGTGGTCTTCCATAAATTGCTGCAAAGTATCGTTAGGAGGAATAGAAATAGAAGCAATTTCTTCAATAATTTTGTCATTACTAGATAAATCAGTACCACGAGACTGCTTAGAAAACTTAGAGAAGTTAAAATCATACGGATCACCATCGAATTCAACTGAAACTTTACCTTTCTTGCAATCTATTATCGCTCCACAAGTGCTGAGGAAGGGCCTACCAAAGATAATAGGGAAAAAACTATCTTGCACTGAACCAAGTACAAGAAAGTCAGTAGGATATTTTACCTTCCCGCAGAGAACTTCAACATCTCTCACAATTCCAACTGGAGAGATTGTTTGTTTATTTGCAAGATGAATCGTGACATCTATGTCCTCGATCTCACACGGCTAAATCTCATGCATGATCTCTTGATAAAGTGTGAAAGGAATAGCGCTGATACTGGATCCCAAATCACATAGCCCACAGTAGTTATGATCTCCTATTTTTACAGATACAACTGGTGTACCTGAAATTGGGCCTTTGTTCTTGGCTGTGAAAATGTTAGTGGAAACAACACAAAAACTAATAATAGATTCTTCAATATCACTGGTTACCAGATCCTTAACCATTGCAACTTGAGGCTTGACCTTGATCAGGTCCTCAGGTTCATCAGTGCTCCTTCCATTCTAGTTTATAATACCTATAACAAAAGAGTGCTCCTTTATCGTTGCGGGATAAGGAGGCTATTCATACACAACTGCACGTAAAACAGGATCAGTAACATTAATCTCAATGGGTGACTCTTTGAAAGGTTTATGATATTGACTCTCCTTCTTCTTAGAAGAATCAACATGAGAAGCAAAGTCCTTGCAAAAGTCAATCATTAGCTAGGAATCAAGACCAATTTTAGAGCAAAAGGTATTAAAGTAATCAGTTTTCACATAACTCTCAATGTAGTCATGCTCATAGTTTATAGCGGGTTCAATACCTTTATATATTTTATCGGGACCCGAGGTTTTCGTATGTAATTCCTGTTACAACACAATCATATGGAGAGCCGAGAGTCGTACCCACTTGTCTAAGCAGACAAGGCCAAGCACAGAACACTCTCGGAAAGCATCGAACTTAGGGGCATCCCATCCAGGCCGGATGATCAACTGAGATGGGTCCTCATCGTCCGCTCACAAGTCTAAATGATTATGGGTGGTGAAATCCCATACTCATAGACAATTCGCCTCAACCACATTATCGATTGAATTATAACACTTACATAAACAGACTCCAGCCCGATCACCTAGTCGGGATCTCGGGAGGGCTCAATCATACATCAAAGTGTGCCACGTGACAGAGTCACGAGTGATACGTCTCAAACGTATCTACTTTTACAAACACTTTTGCTATTGTTTTGCCCTCATTCTTGCATGATTTGGACGAAACTAACCCGGACTAACGCTGTTTTCAACAGAGCTGTCTATATGGTTTTATTGTGTGCAGGAAAATGAATTTTTGGACGTCCCAGAAAATTCCCAGAAAAATACCAGAAAATCCACGGACCCGAAGGAGCCAGATGCCAGAAGTGGGACCAGAGAGGAGTCCTGGGGGCCCCAGGCGCCCCCCTGGCGCGGCCAGGGGTGGGGTCGCGCCCTTTGGCCCCCTGGGGGCCTCCCCCTCCTCTGGTGCCCTACCGATGCTCCTATTTATTCCCGTGACGCGAAAACCCCAGAACATAAGTTGTTTTCCCAATTCTCGTCGCGGAGCCGCCGCCACCCTATGTTCTTCTCCGGGAGGGCTAATCTGGGGGCTGTTTTGGCCTCCGGAGATGGGAGATCATTGCCATCACCACTCCATCCTCGCTCCATGACTTCTCCATCCATGTGTGAGTAATTCCCTGCTGTAGGCAAAGGGGATGGCAGGGATTGGATGAGTTATATCATGTAATAGTTTATCAGATTGTTGGGGGCATGTTTCCTATCATCTAGATTGGTGTTTATCATCTTTGCTTCAACTTGTTGTTCTTAATGCTTGTCACTTTGGTCCCGAGTGCCATGATTTCAGATATGAACTCTTTATGTTTTCATGAATATATTTGTGTTCTTGATCCTACCTATGAGTTGTTTGCACCTGTTATGGTCCAGAACCGGCGATCCCAAAGGTGACAGCTTGGGACACCAAAGAGGATGGACTATAATATGGGGATTCCATGTATCCATTGATTGTTAATGCTTTGTTCCGGTGCTCTTTGAGATGAGCACCTTAATCTCCATAAGTTCCTTTTGGCCCCGTTCGTAGCGGGATGGTAGGACAAAAGATGTTGTGCAAGTTCTTATTGCAAGCACGTACAGCTACCTGTGGGATACATGCCTGATGTTTGATTTATGGCTAGATGATCTTTTCTTTTCTGTGTGCCTTTCCCCAAGTTGATTACATGATGTGTCTTATCCATGCAGCGCCCAACCATCCATCTCCCTAGCCTACAGTGTTTCAATTCTGCTGGTTACTAGTTGTTTACTTTTGCTGTTACTATTACTGTTGCTATCGTCACTACTACTATTATCGTAGTCGCTATTAATATCTTGTTGCAAGTAAGTGTATCTCAGGTGCGGTGGAACTGACAACTACACTTTTAAAGCTTGTGGATATTCTTTGGCTCCCCTTGAGTCGAATCAATAAATTGGGTTATCTTACCCGCGAAGACTATCTCAATCCCCTGCATTTGTGGGTTATCAAGCCTGTTTTCTGGCGCCGTTGCCGAGGAGCATAGCTTTATTCACAAGTCTACTTTAAGTATTTTACCTGCTGCAATTTATCCGCTATGGGTAAGAAAGAAGACCCCAAGGTCCCGATCTTGCCATCCCGTACAAGAAAAGGTACTGTTCTGAACACTAGTGCTACACTTGATTCACCTTTAGTTATGAGTAAGTTTGCTTCACCGCCACCACATGATGCTTCTACTGAATCTGTTACTATGTCCGACACTTTTGATGATGCTTCTACTACTCTTGATGATATTGGTTCGCTTATTCACGCTCTCGAGAAATAGATTGTTGCTGCTACCAAGAAATCTGGGATTGAAATTCCCGATACTTGCTATCCTTTTGATGGAACTTACACTTATCCCGATCTGAGTAAACTCAAGGAGAGACTCCTTGATGATGATTATATTATACTTGATGATGATTTATGCAGGGAGCTAACAGAGTTTAACGACTCTGACCCTGATGCTATTAAGAAGCTGCTCGAGAAACATTCTTTGAAGAACAAGACCGTACCTGATCCTACTTTTGCTACGTCTCCTATAAGCATCAATGATCCGGATTATAATTTCTCTGTTGATCTTTCACTTATATCTATGATTGAAGCTGACCCCTTTTATGGCAGAGAAAATGATGATGCTATTGCACACCTGACCAAACTCACTGAGTTGGGTGGTTTGTTTACTACTGATGAGAAGATACGAAACTTCTATGTTACTAAGCTTTTTTATTTCTCTTTAAAGGAAAGTGCTAAAGCATGGTACGATGCACTACCATGTGGTTCTATTAGGAGTCCTCAAGACTTAGCTCAGTCTTTTTTTGATAAGTATTTTCCAGCTCATATGCAACATGTTGCTTTACGAAAAATTTACAACTTCACACAGTTGCAGGATGAGAACCTCCCTAAAGCTTGGGGGAGGTATTGCAGTCTGATCCAGGCTAGACCGGGACATGGAGTCCCTAAGAATGAATTAATTGATATATTTTATGATGGTCTAACTGATGAATCTAGATCCTGCTTGGATAGTTGTGCTGGTTGTGTTTTCAGGAAAAGAACACCGGACGATGCAGAAGAATTAATGGGCAAGATTGCCAAGAACCATGAAGATTGGTCCATCTTTGAACCACCTCCACCACCAAAGAAGAGGGGCATGCTTGTCCTAAGCCCCGAAGACATGCAAGAAGCTAAGAAGTCTATTAAAGAGAAGGGTATTAAAACTAAAGACGTGAAGAATCTACCCCCTATTGAGAAGATGTGTGAGCCTACCACTCACCCTCCTATGGTAGAGGTACACTCTCTTTTAGATTTCAATGCAAGTGACATTCCTCATGGTAAGCCTCCTGATCAATGTTTAGATGAGCTTGATAATTTTATTATGAAGCAGAATCACTTTAATGAGAGGATACATAGTGAGTTGCATGATAATTTCCTTGCTATCAAAAGTTTGCTTGATGTTCTAGGTAGAACAGTTAATGATGTTAAATGTCTTGTGAAGCATTTTCATATGGTTCAAACTCAGCTTGATCAAATTTCTAATGTGCAAAAAGATTTGCTTGCTAATAATGCCAAACAGGATATACAGGCCTTCGGGATTAATACCCGAGGGGGAACTAGCACTCAAGATCCTCTCTACCCGGAGGGGCATCCTAAGAGGATCGAGCAAGATTCTCAAATCCAGGAATAAGAAATTGTTAGCTCTCCAAAGAATAAAAAACACAAAGAAGCTAACAATTCCAATGATCCAAATAGTATATCTACTTCCGATGCTGAGACTGAAGACGGTGCTGAGCCTGAAAAGGATGGTGAAAAGAATGATCCACCCGAGGCTCGACAAGAGGAAGCACCCGACAAACGCAAGAAATACACTAGAGAAAACTTCATCGCAAGAATACATGGGAAGGAACGAGAACCATGGGTACAGAAACCTATGCCCTTTCCAGGTAAGTCTCTCAAAACCAAAGAACAAGAGCATTACAATAAGTTTTGTGAGTGGATGAAACCTCTTTTTCTTCAAATTCCTTTGACGGATGCTATTAAGTTACCTCCCTATTCGAGATATATGAAATATATTGTTACTAATAAAAGAAAAGTTCCTAATGAAGCAATATCTACTATGCTTGCTAACTACTCTTTTAGCGGCAAGATTCCTGAGAAGCTTGGTGATCCAGGTATACCCACCATTCCTTGTTCCATAAAGAATAATTATGTTAGGACTGCTTTATGTGATCTTGGAGCAGGAGTGAGTGTTATGCCCTTTTCTCTTTACAAGAGATTATGTTTAGAAAAACTAATCCCTACAGATATCTCTATTCAGATGGCTGATAAGTCAACAGCCGTTCCCATAGGTATTTGTGAGGATGTTCCCGTTGAAGTTGCTAATTGTTTAATCCTTACTGATTTTGTTGTGCTTGACATGCCCGAGGATGGGAGCATGTCTATTATTCTTGGTAGACCTTTTCGTAACACCGCAGGTGCTATTATTGATTGCAATAAAGGAAAGGTTACTTTCAACGTGAATGACAAAGAACACACGATGTATTTTCCGAAGAAAATTGACAAGAGGCATGGCCTCAACTCTATAAAGAATATCGAGACCGTGAAGATTGGAGAATGGGATTGTCCTTTACATGTGCACCATAAATACAAAACCATCATGGTGAGGACAATGTCCATTAAAGTAAAGGTGCAATGATCACTTCATAAGAGGTGAGACTTTTTGCTTTATATATCACCGGTTTGTTGGTAAGACTTGATCAACCTTGCTGGTAAGCATGTTTTATATAGGTAAAAAGTGGAGCTTGTTATGTGTTCATTTGCTTTAGCTTTTATTCTCCTTGCTGTATCAAGTTTATATGTTTTTGAAACTTCACAATTCTAATCACTGCTTCAAGTTTTCAGAGAGTTTCGCAGATTTTTGAACTTCGAAAAAATTTCAACAGTGAAGTTGTCAGAAAAATTCCAAAAAAAATATTTTAAAAATTTCCATGCCGGGAGTGACCCAGGGGAACCTGGGGCTGACCAGGGGGGCCACCAGTGGCCCAGGCGGCCAGCTGCCGCGGCCTGGCCCCTGGCCGCGCCCACAGGGTAGCCAACTAGGTAAGTCTTCTTCCTCCTCCCTCTTCTCTCTCCAAAAACACGAGTTCTGCACTTTTTTCTTGCGTTCTTGCTGCTCTCCGTCCAGAATTTCGATCTCTCTCTACGACCCATCATTTGAGCTGAGATTTTGGGCAAATACTTCCTGGTATGTAACTCCTTCACCCCTCCAATTAGATTTTTGATTGGTGGCTTCATTAGTGAGTATTTATTAACTCTTGGTGTTGTTGTTATGAGCATGCATGCATGTGTAGAAATTTATTTTCCAAGTTTGGATGCAAGTTTATGCCTTAGGTAAGTGAATAGAGTAGTTTGCCTCAACTCACTTTGTTTAAATCCTTGTTTTTGTGAATTTTCAAAAATTTCAGAAATGAGTTTCTTTGGAAAAGCAAAGGGGTGGCTTGGGAAGAAGAAGCCTGAGCGCTCCGATCGAGTCACTAGAGCTGCAGCTTCACCCTCAGTAGTTAGGGAGAGCTACAATGAAGATCATGTGCCCCTTGAGTTGTTGGAAGATACAAATCCAGCATGCGCAATGATGTATCTGTGCGATGATTTTCTTACAGCTGCAGGAATTAAGGAGGAATTTTATGGCCTTTGTGCCAATGCAGGTTTGACACGGCTAGCTTTATGTTGTGTGGTACAATACAAAAAGCTTACCTCCTGTGTTGTTAACAGTTTTTGTTATAACCATGATGCTGGAACCGCCGAGTTCAAACTTTATAATGATCTCATAACAATTTCTTTGGCACAGTTTTGTGATATAATAGGTGTGCCGAACATTGGTCAAACAGCTAAGATGAACATGCAGCCTTCCGGGTTGAGGACCCTCTTCAACTCCCTTTGCTGCCAGGAGGAGACCGATATTCGGCGCACGAAGATTTCCAGCATCTTGTTCCCACACCTCAGGTATTTTGCGTATTTTATTGCTAGAGGGGTGTTAGCTCGTGACAACACGAGCAATGGTTCTGCACCAGACTTCGCTATTTATGCGAACGCCCTCTCTGGTAGGAATGAGTATAATGTGGGTGCCTTGATTGCTCGGTGCCTTGTTACGAACAGTAACAAGGGTGATTTATATGGTGGCATTTACGCCACACTTATCCTTGAGTCTCTTGAGCGCACCCCGCATCCTGATGATGTTCCCTTTTCATACGCGAGTCTCGATCTTGCGGCTATGAAGAGGCATAAGTTTGTTACCATGACTTCTCATTTTGGTAACCTTGATTATATTTTGAGGTTTGAAAGGACTACTACTCATGAGATCCGTCTACCTGCACCACTTTTGTTTGATAACACTCGCAGGAACTGATGGTCCTTCAAAGAAATTAAGTTTGCTGAGTTCTTGGCTAATTACCAGCCGCATAACCCCATGGAGGGTGTTGTGCCCAACGAGGAGGAGCATGGTCAGTTCCTACCTTTCCAGGGAGAGACCTTCACTGAGCCTGGCGAGGGATCTTCTTCCGCTTGGAGCGCAGGGCCTTCCTCATGGGAAGATCCGAGGGCTTCGGTGTACGTACCGGAGGGCTCCTACGACTCCTGGACTTACCCTTACCCCGGAGCAGGAGGCTCCTGGGGGCACTAGCTGCTACCAACTTAGGCCAAAAGCCTAAGCTTGGGGGAGTACGTTCCCTTCTCACCTTTCCATTGTATTATCCATTTTAATTTTTGTTTGCTTTGATCTTTTCGAACTTTTTGCCCGTTCTTCTTTGTTCTTTTATTTTGCAAAAACAACAAAAAGATTTCTCTTTTCTTTTTCTTTCGCTTAACCTTTGAAAATCCAAAAATATTTTCTTTTTCTCTCTTTAGTTTGCTTTGTTGCAGAGTTCAGCTCGAGTCCGTGATGGCATTTGATTACATTTCCCACGTTCGGTCGTGCAAATGAAAAGGCAGTAATGAAGAAGATCGACGAAAGGGATGCAACAAGGAAAACTGGTATGAACTCTTTTTGTTTCTACTTTTGTACATATGCTTGTACTTATGAACTAGAGACCAGCTTGTAGTGACATAGTGCTATGTTTCCAATGCTTTCCCAGTGTTCATGATTCCTTTGTGGTCAATCCCAAATAGCCAGAGTGCATAATGTGTTGTTGAAATGATTTACATGCATTGCATTGTTCATGGTTTGGCATACTGAAGTGGTGTTTCCCTTTAGAGAATTCTTGGATTGACTTGGCACATGCTTACACATGTTTATGATTGAAAAGTCTACTATGCCTTGATGATCTTTGAATTTTAGAATAGTCATATCATCTTCATGCCTAATTCAATGTTACTTTGTAGCTCTTCATGATTATGAATGTTATTGCTCTCTAGTTGGTCGCTTCCCAGTCTTTTGCTAGCCTTCGCTCGCACTAAGCGGATTTCTGCTTGTGCATCCAAAATCCTTGAAACCAGTTTTTCCATATGAGTCCACCATACCTTCCTATTTGGAATTTACCGGCTGTCCTAACGAAGACTTTCTTGTACCATCTCGAAATTATTCAAAAGCACTCTTGTTTTGTGCCTCTGTTTTAGCTCATGAGGAAGTAGTAGGTAATTCATGACCGTCTTATGTTAGACATGTTTTATTCCGGGATTGCATGTCTAATCTGTAAACCCCAATACGAGGAGGGACTGGCATGAGTGCGCCCAGCTCACAAAAGATAATCACAACCAACAAACCCTCCTTCACGCTTTGTCTATGAGAAATCAGAAAAATTTGGCAGTGATAAACAAAGGAGATTAAGGGGATGTGATATTCTCCATCTTGGGAGTCGTTCCTCGAAACATGTCTAGCGTAAGAGGCAATTGAGTTGTCTACTAGCATTCGTTGACAAAGCATGCACCTCCCAAAACACTTTTTATCTTTGTTTTCAAAACCAAGAGCTCTGGTACAAGTTTAGTCGTTGCTTCCTTCCACGGGTTTTCAACCTTTCCATCAAACTCCACGGTTCGAGAGTCTCCACCTTCTTTCTACAAAGCACCAACTAGGGGAGCATAATTGTCATTCTGAGTGTAATGTGCATTGTCCCAAAGTATTACATTGTCTTTTTTATGATTGTGGTATTATTTATTCTGAAGTTCTTAGTTCTAGTCTCCTTTAAAACTCCGGAGGAGTTTCTGCATTTATGTTTTGCTTCAATCATGGAGGCTAGCGAAATACCCCTCTAGTATGTTCAAACTTTGTGCATTGTAATCCTGTCTTGATTTTCAGTAGCATAATATTTGCTTTTAGTTGTTTGTGGTTGATCACTTGAAAGAAGGATTGCTTCGTGCATTGTCCTCCTAGCATTGTTTTGATACTTGCTAAATTCTCTTCGTAGTACATGCTTATATACATTTATTGAAGCAAAAGAGTTTGTCAAAGTTTTCTTTGTTGCGTTCAGTTCGTTGTACTGAATTTCTTGAGGACAAGAAATATGCTAAGCTTGGGGGGGGGGGGTTGATACGTCTCAAACGTATCTACTTTTCCAAACACTTTTGCTATTGTTTTGCCCACATTCTTGCATGATTTGGACGAAACTAACCCGGACTAACGCTGTTTTCAGCAGAGCTGTCTATATGGTTTTATTGTGTGCAGGAAAATGGATTTTTGGACGTTCCAGAAAATTCCCAGAAAAATACCAGAAAATCCACGCACCCGAAGGAGCCAGATGCCAGAAGTGGGACCAGAGGGGAATCCTGGGGGCCCCAGGCGCCCTCTGGCCGCCTGTGGGCCTCCCTCCTCCTCTGGTGCCCTACCCATGCTCCTATTTATTCCTGTGACGCGAATACCCCAGAACAGAAGTCGTTTTCCCAATTCTCGTCACGGAGCCGCCGCCACCCTCTGTTCTTCTCCGGGAGGGCTAATCTGGAGGCTATTTTGGCCTCCGGAGAGGGGAGATCATCGCCATCGTCATCGCCATCACCATTCCATCCTCCCTCCATGACTTCTCCATCCATGTGTGAGTAATTCCCTGCTGTAGGCAAAGGGGATGGTAGGGATTGGATGAGTTATATCATGTAATAGTTTATCAGATTGTTGGGGGCATGTTGCCTATCATCTAGATTGTTGTTTATCATCTTTGCTTCAACTTGTTGTTCTTAATGCTTGTCACTTTGGGCCCGAGTGCCATGATTTCAGATCTGAACCCTTTATGTTTTCATGAATATATTTGTGTTCTTGATCCTACCTATGAGTTGTTTGCACCTGTTATGGTCCAGAACCGGCAATCCCAAAGGTCACAGCTTGGGACACCAAAGGGGATGGACTATAATCTGGGGATTCCATGTATCCATTGATTGTTAATGCTTTGTTCCGGTGCTCTTTGAAAGGAGCACCTTAATCTCCATAAGTTCCTTTTGGCCCCGTTCGTAGCGGGATGGTAGGACAAAAGATGTTGTGCAAGTTCTTATTGCAAGAACGTACAACTACCTGTGGGATACATGTCTGATGTTTGATTTAGGCCTAGATGATCTTTGCTTTTCTATGTGCCTCGCCCCAAGTTGATTACATGATGTGTCTTATCCATGCAGCGCCCAACCATCCATCTCCCTAGCCTACAGTGTTTCAATTCTGCTGGTTACTAGTTGTTTACTTTTGCTGTTACTATTACTGTTGCTATCGTCACTACTACTATTATCGCAGTCGCTATTAATATCCTGTTGCAAGTAAGTGTATCTCAGGTGCGGTGGAACTAACAACTCCACTGTTAAAGCTTGTGGATATTCTTTGGCTCCCCTTGAGTCGAATTAATAAATTGGGTTATCTTACCCGCAAAGACTATCTCGATCCCCTGAAGTTGTGGGTTATCAACGAGCAATCGCATCGCGATGCCCCAAGCTGCGCACATCTAAGGGCCACTTGGTGTATAAAAGACTGCCGGCAAGAACTCAACTAAGCTATCGAACCCCACACTTAGACATGCACGTTATAATCATACACGCAACATACATGTCCAGTGTAAACAACAGGTAATCACAACATGAACTCTACAAAATCATAGTCTTTATAACTTCTGCTAAATAGAGCAGACATAGTAGTTGTATTACAAGCAGAGATCACATGACTGTGATCCAACATTACATCAAACATCAATGGAAGCAAATTATATCTTAGTAAAGACAAGCTTAACAAATGGCTTAAGAAGCCTGAAAGAAAATACAGCGACCCTCCAAAGGGCACAGGCTGCTGTCTGGAACTATACGACTTAGTCCACGTCGAGCTCGAGGTAGAGGCCACCATCAGGGTAAGTGGTCTCGTCTCTAAAACATAAGATAAGCAAACGTGAGTACAAAGACGTACTCAGCAAGACTTACATAGGAACTATACTACTCATGCTCATGTATCAAGGCAAAGGAGGTGGGGTTTCAATGCAGAAGTGCCAGCTTTGACTTGGCTAGTCCTGTGCTACGAATACAAGAAAGAGGTAAGGAGCGTACTCGAGTCCAAGTCTCCAATCAATACACCACCATGGATCCTTCCTCGACTTCCCCACGAGAAAGCAACCCATCACACTCACGCTTATCTTGGCAAGTTTTAATGTAACCATTGAAGTTGTATATGATCAAGTAAAGGTCTCCAAGTAGTCCATAACCGCGGACACGACTATTCGAATAGATCATTAACCCTGCAGGGGTGTACTGCTACAGACACGCACGCATCAGTTATCGCCTGGGAGTGGACCCTTCAAGCGAGTACCGGCGAGGATGTTTCCACAACACTTCACTCACAACACCATCTCTAGTCCTAGGGAGTCACCTATTTGAGTTAGGACCACGATCGGAATCCGACTGATTTTTACGATGCGGACTCAAACGTTGTGTGACCGCCATCAAGCTCAACTCGATCATGATCACTTGATTCAACGTGCCCACAACCTACGTCCACCACTTACCTTGATGCACCTACTTGAGATCGTTAAAGTTCAAACTACTTGCGACATCTGGACTTGGTCCTTGGTGAGGTACTAGGCCGAGAGGGGTCAGTGAGCCCAATGTGTTGTCGTACTCTTTGTCTTGGATAACAACACAAGAACTCGGGCTTAAGGCGGTGTTCAACGAGACAACCCACTGTGTACTCCTACATAGAATCTCATCGTTCACCTTGTTTAGGACAAATTCACCAACACGTTGCCACCATCATTCACATGATCACTACCATCCTGACTCACAACAAAGTAGCCTCATTGTAACCTCTAAGCATGCAATAAGTTGTAACATTTTCAGGGGCCACATGATATCAAACAAAATCCTAGATCTTCTAGGATTTTGATTTGCTTACTACTGTGACAAAATGATAGGTCATGCAAAGTAATAGGTTCAACTAGCGGTAGAATGTATCATGGTGACATCCTAAACATGCATAAGCGAGAATGAAAGGGAACTGGGATTTTATCGACATGATCAAAGAGGGGGTGCTTGCCTTGCGGACGATCACGAGGTACTATACTTCTGACGTGAGGTTGAACTCGTCTCCAAGATCAACTCTACCGACAAGATGCAATCACCGAAGCACTGGAAGTACATCACACAATTGATAAATTACAATGCTCAAACAATAAGGCATGATATGATGATGATCATGGGTTTGTTGTGCTTCTTATCTCCATGTGAAATGTATTGCATTGCAATGGTTGAAGTTGGAATGGCTTTAGTGATTTATTTGAAGTTATCCAAATGAACCAAATAGCAAAATGCTACTGATCCATCATTGTAAACATTTCAAACATGGTCGAAAGTTTTTTAGTTGGATAGAGAATTTTATTCTGATCAATTTTCATATAAAAATCATTTCAATCTGAGTTACGGTTTAAAAGTTATTCAAATTCAAAATTTTGGATATTTTCTTGAATTTCCGAATAAATTAAATCAGAAAAAGGGATTACTGCATCAGCACCACGTCATGCTGACGTCATCGGCATTGACTGGTCCAACTGACCTGTGGGGCCCAGCTGTCATAGGCTCAGGGGGTTAATTGTTTCTGTTTATTTTTAAACCGTGTTGATTAGTGGCTGGGGCCCATCTATCAGCGACTGGTTAGGGTGATTAAGCGTTAAACTAATCTGGCAGGCTGGGGTTACGTCGCCGGCGGCTACGACACACGGCGGAGGCACGCCGGAGTTGGCTTTCCAGCCACGGGGAGGCACGGGGTCTGCACTAGGACGTGGCTCGCGCGCTCCCGCACCTGGTGGTGCACGAGGGGGGCCTCGAGGAGGCCCCGGGCCACGCCGGCCACCACTCGCGCGGAGGCCGGAGCTGCTGGTCGAAGGAGACGACGACCGGAGCGGCAAGAACGAGCGCGGGGTTAGGGAAATTGATTGCCAGGCTGACCGGAGCGCACTGGAGAGGTAGGCGAGCTCGGGGAGGCGCTAGAAACGGCGAATCGATCGCCGGAATTCCACCGCGGTAGGGAGATGGCGGTGACGATTGCGTCGTACTTGGGGCAGGCGGTCTTGATTCCAAGGGCGGGGAGACGGAGACGTCGTCTGCGGAGCTTCTGCACACGGCGGCTTGGCGAATGGGGCACGGTGGCCGCGCGGACCACGACGACGTGCTCCGGGTGGGGCTCGGGGTTGCGCGAAAATGGCGATGAGGAGGGAAGGGATGGACCAGGGAGAGGGAGGGAAAGGGCATGGGCGTCTCCAGGCGTCTACGCGTTGAGGTGGAGGCAGGGGTGTGGCCAGGACGCTGCCACCGCGGCGGCTGCGGCATGCCGGGCATGCAGCACTGTGCTCGTGCCCCTGGGAAGACGACAAGGGGCGCGAGGTGGGCTGGGCCGGCCAAAAGGTAAGTGGGCCTCTCCCTAGGCGCCAGGTAAGCTTCTGTCTTTTGTTTTCTTTTTATTCTTTTCTGCTTTTCTGTTTTGATTTCATTTCTAAATCAAACCATTTTTAAAAATTCCAAAAACTCTTATGTGGGCTTAGGAGGCATATATAACTCCACACATAAAGTTCCAGAATTATTGAAATTATATTTAAATAATTTCAATTGCAAATACAGTAATTATTTAATTTCCAAAGGGCTTTTGGAATTTTTGAAAATTCCATGGGCATGGAGTGGGACCCACTTCACTTGAAATGTGATCATGCCCATTTATGAGACTTTTCAAAAAGTTCAAATCATTTTTGGAAAAAGATTTTTGTCTGGCCCTTTTATTAAAATTATTTTGGGGCTTTTTGCTTCCCCATTTCTTTTACTTTTGCAAAAAAATTCATGATGCAAAAATGCTAGCTTAGAAAAGCACAAACCTAAATTAGGGTTCTGACAAATTTCCCAGTCTTCAGTGTTCTTCTGGATCCTTTCAATAAGATCCCATTTTTCTTCTACACTTCTAGTCTGGAATACCCCGCTAGAGGAGGCATCCAACATTTCCTTGTCTTGACGAGAAATTCTGGCATAAAAATTTTTAAGTATAATTCCCTCGGGGAGCTCATGGTTGGGGCATTTGAGCATTAGGGACTTCAGTCTCCCCCAAGCTTGAGCGATGCTCTCTCCGTCGCGAGACCAAAAGTTGTAGATGTAATTCCTGTCTTGGTGAATTTCACGAAGTGGATAAAACTTTGCATAAAAGAGAGACGTAAGCTCTTGCCATTCAAGCAAATCAGAGTTATCGAGTAGCTTATACTAATCTGAAGCTTTATCTTTAAGTGATACGGAGAATAGTTTCTTCATGATGAACTCCATCGTTACACCTGCAAGCTTAAATAAAGAACATAATTGTGAAAAATATAGCAGGTGTTCTCCTGGATGTCCTTCTCCTGTATAACGATTAGCCAAGACATAATCAATAATACCAGTTGGTATTTTATAGGGCACAATTTCAGTAGGGGTAGGAGTGACCACCACAGTCGTGGGGCGGCTCCTCACCAGCAACGAACCAACAATAGAGGGGTCCATAAGGACTGAGGGTAGCAACACCAAAAACAAAAACAAAAACACAAAGTAAAGGTTTCCTTACCGACTTCACTTACCAATAGCACTACACTCCCCACAACGGCGCCAGAAAAGCTCGTTGATGGCGGTGAAGTTAATAGGTTTAGTGGGATGCCTCTCCTGTCAACCGCGCCAATAAACGATTCTTGATAACCCACAAGTCTAGGAGATAATTTGTAGTTTTTCGATAAATAAGGATGTCGATCCCACGAGGAGCAGAAGGTGTTGACAAGTGACCCTGATAAGGAAAGGTCTGCAAACACTAAAAGATAAATATTTAGGGAATTTTGGGTTTAAGCAACAGAAGGTAAAAGACAAGAAAAGTAAACAGGGTAACTGAGGAGTAACAAGTGGCCCGATCCTTTTGAGCAAAGGATAGGCCTAGCAACTGAACTTATAAAGGCTAAGGCGTTCTTGAGGACACCCGGGAGAGATAGCCAAGTTACTTTCACCATATTCCGCCAAGTTGTATGTATTGTGTCGGTAAGTGTCGAGTGGGTGGATCAATACTAGTACACCTTCTAGACTAAGATAAATACACTCTTATGATTACACACCTTGCAAGCATCCGCAAATACAAGGTAGTAATTAAGGAATAAGCCTAACCACAGCATTACGATCGAGGATCCATAACTCCCTTATGCAGAAGTGCGCGAACTTGGGTTCAGGTTTCTGTCACTCCGGCAACCCACCATAAGAATCCTTTGTACACAATGTATTCCCCTAGGTCCTTAATAAGGCGAAGTGTTGGGTGTTCCACTCACACAACACCACTAGGAAAATAATAACACAACTTAAATATCAAACAACACATAATACTTCAACATCATATGACTACTAACAACTAGACTTCTCCCATGTCCTCAAGAACTAAAGTAACTACTCACAAAACATAAAAGAGATCATGATCAGAGGTGATAGATGGGTGGCAAACAATCTGGACACAATGGTATTTCTCCAACAAAACTCAATAGCATTCACCACAAAGTAGTAATCAACACCAATAGAGTAGAGAGGATAGAAAGTACGGATTACAACACAAGTTGCAATTGCGAGATGAGATGGGATGGAGATGGAGATGGTGCTGATGTTGGGGATGATGTTGATGATGATCTCGATGATGCCTGTGACGATTATGATGACGATGGCGATGATTTCCCCTTCCGGGAGATGATCTCCCCGGCGGAATCTGCCCGCCGGAGATGGCTTTTTCTTCTCTGTAGGTTTCCGCCACGAGGCGGTGGAGAAACTCCGAAACTCCTCTTGTTTTAGGGTTTTTACCCCAGGGGGTAATATAGGCCAGAGGGGGCACCGAGGTGGGCCACCAGGCATCCAAGAGGGTGCCTGGCGCGCCCTAGGGGCCGCGCCAGGGACCCTTCTGGAGCCTTGGTGGGTCCCCTCTGGTCGATCTTCGGTCTTGTCCAGTGAATCTTCAAAATAATGATCCACGTCAAATTTCGTCGAATTTGGAGTTGATCTGATTCAGCAACTAGATGTCGACTTTTCACCGCTGAATTCTGCTTCTGCTGCTTCGGCACCGAAAAGTTGCAAACTGTGTAAAACAAGCCAAAACAACATAAGAATAATACTTTAAAGTGGAATATATCGATGAATAGGGTTAAATTACAATATAAAATAGTGATGCATTTTGGACGTATCAGCTACATCTCACCTTCCACTTGGGGTAACCAACGAGAAGTGAGAGAACTATCTTCCTCACCGTATCAAGAAATTTCTGGCGCCGTTGCCGGGGATTCCAGTCTACAAGTGTCGGGACCCGGGGTTAGCGTATGCAAGTACAGCCAAGACATAGTCATATGGAGAGCCGAGAACCGTACCCACTTGTCTAAGCAGACAAGGCCAAGCACAGAACATTCTCGGAGAGCATCGTACGTGAGGGGCATCCCATCCAGGCCGGATGATCAACTGAGATGGGTCCTCATCGTCCGCACACAAGTCTAATGATATGGGTGATGAGCTCCCATATTCAAAGACAAGTCGCCTCAACCATACTATCGACTATCTCATAACTCTTACATAGACTTACTCCAGCCCGATCACTTAGTCGGGGTCTAGGGCGGGCTCGATCATACCACAAAGTGTGCACGAGACGGAGTCTCGAGCAATCGCATCGTGATGCCCCAAGCTGCGCACATCTAAGGGACACTTGGTGTATGAAAGACCGCCAGCCAGAACACAACTAAGGTCTCGAAAACCCATACAAAGACATGCATGTTATAAACATACACGCAGCACACATGCCTTGTATGAACAGCAGGTACCATTGCAATTCTCTACAAAGTGTACATTTTATTTATAACTCTTATAGAGTACACACAGAGATCACATACATGTGATCCAACATTACAACACAGAGCGGAAGCAAATTATGTCTGAGTACAGACAAGTTTAACAAGTGGCTTAAGAAGCCTTATTAAAACACAAAGCCCTCCACGAGGGAACCAGTCTGCTGACTGGGACTAGATTAGTTTAACTTCAGTCGTCCAGCTCGATGAAGAAGCCACCTTCGGGGTCAGTGGCGTCATCTAAAACATAGATTAAGCAAACGTGAGTACAAAGGCGTACTCAGCAAGACTTACATAGGAGCTATACTACTCATGCACATGTGTCAAAGTAAAGGGAGGTGGGGTTCACTTGCAGAAGTGCCAGCTTTGACTTGGCTAATCCTGAACTACGAGTACCAGACTTTGAGGTAAGAAGCGTACACGAGTCCACTACTTTCACCAACCAATACACCACTATGGTGCCTTCCTCGACTTCCCCACGAGGAAGCACGCCATAGCACTCACACTTATCTTGGTGTGTTTTAGAAGTATCCGGTTCAAGTTGTCTAATAATCAAGCTAAGCTTTCCAAGCAGTCCATAACCGCGGACGCGGCTATTCGAATAGTTTTGTTAACCTTGTAAGGGTATACCGCTATACACACACGACCATCATTTACCGCCTTTGATCTCAACACCATTCAAGGGGTGCCAGCGAGGATGCTCACCACAACTGTTACCTCATAGCCGATCTAGTCCGAGAAAGCCGCCTACTTGGGTTGGTTACCACTATCGTGAACCCGGCCGGTTTACCGAAGTGGACCCAAGTGATGTGTGCGTGGTGCATAAGCCGGTCTCGGATGAGCCGTTCTCTCACTTAGCATCCAGGCCACAAGCCTACCATAACTCCGAACTAATGCGACATCTGGACATCGAAAGGGTTGAGTTAATAGGTTGAGAGGGGTCAGTGAGCCCAATGTGTGGTTGTACTCTTCATCTTGGATCACCACACAAGAACTCGTACTAGGGCGGTGTTCAACGAGACAACCCACTGTGTACTCCTACACAGCCTCTCATCGTTCACCTTGTATTAGGGTCGATTCACCAACACTTTTCTACCAACATCAACATGATCATTCCCATCCCGACTCACATCACAGTAACAACATGGTAACATACTAAGCATGCAATAAGCAGTAGCATTGCAGGGGTTACATGATATCATTCAACTCCTACATTTGCTAGGATTATGGTTTGCTTACTACTGTGACAAAAGATAGGTCATGCAAAGGAATGGGTTCATCTATGCGGTAGAATCATAACATGGTGATCATCCTATACAATGCATAAGCGAGACATGAGAGGGAAGTGGGATTTTATCGACATGATCAATGGGGGTTTGCTTGCCTTGCTGACGAGGTTCGGGCTCTGGATCTTCAGCGAAGGGGGTGACCTCTTGCTCCGGTTCCACTTCTACTCGACAAACAAAGCACGAAGTAGCAATCAATATGAATGCAATGCTCAAGCACATGATTGAATGTTAAAGCTTGAAGTATAAGTTTTGATGTGTGAGGCAATTCCATTTAAGTGGAATATATTGCATTTAAAATGCAAATTCAAACTCCACATTTGAATTTAACTTAGCCAAGTTGAATGTGACATAGTTTGATCATTTTGAATCAACTTCAAATGTGTATGATATGCCTCTGAAGTGTGGTTGAATTACATCATAATTCCATGGTCCAAGTAGCAAAAGCATTTGGTTTGAATTTGAATTAAATTCAAATAAACCAAATGACATATGCTACTGGTCCCATTTTAAATTCAACTCAAACAGAGTTGAAAGTTGCATATTTGGAAAGATAATTTTCTCCTGATCATTTTTCATATATTATTTGTCCAATTTGGAGTTAATATGAATTTTCTATGAATTTCCAAAGTTTGGGGTATTTTCTGGATTTTCTGGAATTCTTTTAATTTAAATAATCTCTGGAAATTCATTTAAATGATTTATTGCGCAATGCTGACGTCAGGGGGGGCTGACATGTGGGGCCACCCTGTCAGTGGCTGGGTTCACTTAGCCCGTGGGTTAAATTAATCCAGTGGCTTAATTAAGCCACTCGGCCCACTGGTCAGTGACCCAGGGGTCACTTAACTGGGTGGTTAACGTCTAACCCACCGGCGGCTTGACGCCGGCGACTGGAGCCGCGGCGGCGACTTGCCGGAGTGAGCTATGGGCCACGGGAGGGAACGGGAAGGTCACCACTTGATGCAGCGTCGTCTTCCGTGTCTTCTGGAAGCATCAGGGGTCCACGGGGAGGTCGGGAGCGACGACGGCGATGACTCCGGCGGAAGCAGAACCACGGCGAGGTCGTAGTCGACGTTACAGCGCATGGTTTGGGCTGATCTCGCGCGCGTTCAAACGCTGGCATGCTCAGGAGCCAAACGCGCGCGCTGGCTGAGTCGAAGGGGCACAGGGGCGACCTCGAGCTCATCCATGGCGGCGACGTGCTTCGGCATCCATGGCGGATCCGGCTAGAGCGAGTAAACGAGGGGGAAAAGTGAGGGTTTCCTCTCGCAAGCTCACCCTGAATCCAGTAGAGGTGGTGGCGAGGGCTGGGGTGGCTCAACGGCGGCGGAATCGACGAAGTCCTTCACGGCGGCCGGCGGGAGCTCGAGGAAGAATCCGGCGTCTACGCGGGCTCCGGGCTCGATTCCTTCTGCAGTTCGATGAAGACGACGACGACGAAGAGCTCGGACACGTTCTTGGGGCTTCTCGGCGTCGATGGCCACGCGTGTGCTCGACGGCGCTCCGGCGTGTTCCTCGGGCGGCGATGAAACGTGCGAGAGAGGAAGGGGAAGACGACGAGGAGGGGGGGAATGGACTGGGGCGGCTGCGTGACGTCTCCAGGACGCGAGAAGAGGCACGGGGCGGCCTGGAAGCTCGTCGACGACGACGTGTCGTCCCCAGCTAGCTCGGTGGCATTCCACCGAGCAGCTTGGTGGCGCGGGACGGGGAAGAAGACGCCCCTGCCCCCGTGGGCCGGCTGGGCTGGGTGGGCCGACATCGCCTAGGCGCCAGGTAAGCTTTTCTGATTTCTTTCTGTTTAATCTTTCCTTTCTTTTCTGTAATTTTGTTTTGACTTTGGTAAAAATACCAAATCATTTTATTAAATGTTGAAAACTTTTATGTGGCCTCATAATAATATAAACTAGCCACTCATAAACTTTCAACATTTTTAAAATTCAAATGATTTGAATTTTAAATCAAAAAAGGGGTATTTCATTAATTCCAAGATACTGTTTGAATATTTGAAAAATCTATGAGCATGGGGTGGGTCCCACATCACTTGATATGTGATCACACTCATTTATAAGACTTTTCAAAACTCTAACATGAATTTTTGGAAAAGATTTTTATCTGGCCTTTTGAATTAATTCATATGGGGGGTGTTCCTTCTCCCATTTTTATTTTGAAAATGATTTCCAAGATTTCTTTTGAAATTTTGACATGATGCAAAGGCACTAGCTAACCCTAGCACATACCTAACAGAGGGTTCTGACAACAAGATAGGGGAGTTGCACAATATCTTTTATCTTTGCTTTTTAGTCTTGTTAGTTTACCTTTCAGTTTTTACTTTTGTGTCCCTTATCAAAAATACCAAAAATACCTACTGCTACTATGGGTTCCAATGAAAACACCAAGTTCTGTGACTTCACTAGTCACAACAACAGTGACCTTATCTGCACTCCTATTGCTCCACCTGGCACTTCAGCACCTTCTTATGAAATTAAACCTGCTTTGCTGAATCTTGTTATGAAAGATCAATTCTCTGGTGCTGGAGAGGATGCTGCCTTGCACTTAAATAATTTTGTTGAGCTTTGTGATATGCAAAAGTACAAGGAAGTAGATGGAGACATAGTCAAGCTGAAGCTTTTTTCCTTTCTCCTTGAGAGGAAGAGCCTAGGAGTGGCTGCAATCCTTACCTAAGAATAGCATTGATTCTTGGGACAAGTGTAAGGATGCTTTTATTGGGAAGTACTATCCCCCTGATAGAATTATCCAGATGAGAAGTAACATTATGAATTTTAGGCAATTCGATAATGAACACGTTGCCCAAGCTTGGGAACGCATGAAATCTCTTGTTAAGAACTACCCTACACATGTTCTGACTACTTGGATGGTTATCCAGACTTTTTATGTAGGATTAAACTTTAGCACGCGGAATCTGCTTGACTCGGCCGTGGGAGGAACTTTTATGTCAACCACACTTGGTTCTGCCACGAAGCTACTTGATGCGATGATGCTGAACTACTCTCAGTGGCACACCGAACGATCTCCAACTGGTAAGAAGGTAAGTTCTGTCGAGGAGATCTCCTCTCTTAATGAAAAGGTTGACTTGATCATGTCTTTACTTACCAATCAAGCTCCTATTGATCCTCAGGATGTTCCTTTAAATTCTTTGGTTGCTCAAGAACAAGTAGATGTGAACTTTATCTCCAGAAACAACTTCAACAATAATGCTTATAGGAGTAATTTCGGTAGCAACAATCCTAGACCTTTCCCATCCAACGACTATGGGAACAACAACACTTACCCTCACACCAAAAACTCCACTTATGAACTAGAGAGTATGCTTAAATACTTTATCACTACCCAAAAATCCTTCAACAAGAGTGTAGAAGAGAAATTATACAAATTAGATATCCTCTCTTCGAAGGTAGACAACATAGCCCATGATGTTGAGATGCTTAAGATTAGAACTTCTCCCCCCGAGGAGAGGCACACCACTCCTATGAATGCTATCCAAGTGAAAATCAATGAAAACATTACGATGTTGGGAAAACTTAAAGAGAGATGGGCTAGAGAAAAGGAAGAAGAAGAGAGAGTTAAGAGCCTTCCTACCTACCACATCATAGCCACTATCCAAGTTGTTGAGGATGTTCAAACTATTAGCACCCATCGCACCCCTAGTCCACTTGGACCTATCAATGGTGATGCTACCACCTCAACCACAGATGAAGAAACCTCTATGAACATAGAGGCTTTCAAACAAGTGAGCCTTAATGATATCACTACCTCCTTGATAGATTGTAGTGACTTAGACTTTGACAACTGCACCTTACCTGAAGTTATTGGTTTCCTACACAAGATGTGTAGAGACCCCCACACTAGCACACTTAATCTTGCCTTCACGGAGCATATCATCAATGATCTAATAAAAGTTAGGGAGGAGAAGCTTAGACTAGAAGCCTCCATACCTAGGAAGCTAGAAGATGGTTGGGATCCTATGATAAAAATCAAATTGAATAACTTCTCTTGCTTTGCTCTTTGTGATGTTGGAGCTAGTACCTCTGTTATGCCCAAAAGAATGTATGATATGCTTGAATTGAAACATTTTGATCCTTGTTCTTTTGGTGCTCGTCTTCTCGATTCTTTCATAAAGAAACCTTTGGGGAAGATCGATGATGTTCTTATCATTGTCAATGACAATTATGTTCCCGTTGATTTTACTATTATGGACATTGAGTGTGAGTCTTCTTGTCCAATTATTTTGGGATGTCCTTTTCTTCGCACCGTTGGTTATGTTATTGACATGAAAGAGGGGAATATCAATTTCCAATTCCCTCTCAAGAAAGAGATGGAACACTTCCCTAGGAAAAAGATTAAGTTGCCTTTTGAGTCCGTCACACGGGCTAGTTATTTTCTTGACAAAACTTGATCTTTTGCTTTATGCCTAGCTTAAAGGCGTAAAAATAAGCGCTTGTTGGGAGGAAACCCAAGATGTTTTTACTTCTGTTTTTAGTGGTCTTGATAATTTTTACTACTGTAGCAACATCATTGTATCTTTATTTTTCAAGCTTTGTGCCAAGTATTGCCTCATATGACAAGGGAAGTGAAAGTTGTGACATGCTGTCCAGAAAACAGATTCTGTCCTCGTGACGGGAAAAATCATAGAAAATTACCAGTTTATCTTTTTGAGCTGAATTTTTTACACAGCGTGATCTATACAATCACGGAACATTCGTATGTTCTGAGTTTTTTTATTTGAGTTGCAGAAATATCCCTAAAAAATTCTTTACTACCTGTTGTTCTGTTTTTCACAGATTCTGCCACGTTTTGTCTCTCCTTACTTTTGCAAACCTTAAGATTGCTTTTTCTTTGCGAAAACCTTTTGGAAATCTTGAGAAACAGTAGCTATTGCAGAATATCTTTATTTCCTGTAAGGGAAAAAATATTTTATTAGGGTACTAACCTCTCTAATCAGCTTATGATGAATTGTGTATGAAGTGGGTTTTCAAGTGTGCGATGGAAGATGATGAAAGAAGATCCTAGAGTGTCAAACGCTCAAGCTTGGGGATGCCCCCGTGCATCCCCTTCTTCATCAACAATTATCAGTTCGTCCCTCGTTGCACTATATTTTTATCACTTCATGCGTTATGTGCTATGCTTGGAGCGTCTCGCTCTTTATTTTTCTTAGGTTTTTTTTGCTTTGTTTGCTGTTCATAACAAGTTAGACCCCAGCTTTCTTTTGTGTGGGAGAGAAACAAGCTCCGCTTGAATTAGAACTCCTCATAGGATTTGCATGCTTATTTTCTTAGCTGTGAGTTGTTCTTTTCTTTTCTTAGTTGCTGCCCTGTTTAGTTGAAGTGCTTTAGTTTTCTTAGAGCTTTTCTTTTGTCTTAGGTTCAATTTTCTGTAGGTTGCATGTTTTATCTTGTTTAGAGAGTTTGCCTGTTGCACTGAGCTTTGTGTCTTCACTAGAGAGTAGGTAGTTGAAGTTGCTATTCTCTTTGTAGTAGTAACTTCCAATAGTTTTGAGTTATTGATTAGAGTAATGTTTGAACTTATGGAGTCAAGAGCTTTAGCCTATTAGTGATAGATGTCGTATTTTGGGCAATTCGTGTGATTTTCGAAAACCAAAACCCCTGTTGATAACTCTAGCTACTAGATGGATCACTAACCTCTGGAGGGTACGAATATTAGAGTACACTCACGTACCATGAGTCGAGGATGCGCAAGGATAACCAAACCCCCATACACTCCTCCTCGGGGTACTTGTCTCTTTGAGAACCTCCTGATTAGATTGAGAGTTACGGAAGTGCATGAGTTCTTCGGACTAATGTGAGTATTCGAAAGTTGACACTTCCACCTTCCCATATTTTTCTAGCCTCTCCTGTGCCGTTTATTGCCTTCTTGTCACTCCGAGAGTTGGCGTCCACCTTCGCCGGTACATCCAAACCCTTGGCATGATACGCTCTGTCATCATAAACCTCCTTATATCCTTCCTCAAAACAGCCACCATACCTACATATCAAGGCATTTCCATAGCCTTTCCGAGATATATTTCCATGCAACATCCACCTTCTCATGACTTGATCTTCTTGTCATACATGCTACTTGCTTGATCGATGAGCCGCATGCTAGTTGGGCCTTGCCCTAATCATTGCTACATGAAGCGCTAGTATGATTGCATATCCTGTTACCCTGGCAGCGGCATACATTTGATTCATGATAGTTACATCTTCTTTATGTGAGTACCTTTGTAAAGTGTGAAAGATCTCCTATATTCTCGTAAAATATAGAGTGTTGCCCCTAAAGTGAGGAAAAGATCCCAAAGAAGACAAAATCAAAAGATCCCAAAGATGACAAATGAGAGAAATAGAAAGAGCCATTGAGGCCACCAAAAAAATACAAAAAATATAAAAAAGAGAAAAAGAAAATAAAAAGAGAGAAGGGGGCACACTACTATTCCTTTTGAGTGATCCACACTAGTACTTCATCCTCTATCCCTTGTACTCCATAGAGATCATCATACATGCATAAAGCTATGTGGGGACCCTTCACACTATAGAACTTGGCTTGTATATTCCAATGATGAGCCTCCTCAAAAGAGCTCTAGGTCTTCTTGAGCAAGCAAGTTGGATGCACCCCCACTAGTTCCCTTGGAGAGCTTTTAGCTCAAATGAGCATCCGTTGCATGGCAATCCCTACTCCTCACATTGTATCTATCATATGGCCGTCTCTCGCCTATGATTGTCCTCATTGATGTGAGCCTTTCACACCTTTTTGTCTTCCTCCTCCACCTTCTTTCTGTTTCGCCTTTTAGGTGTCAACTTTCTTGCTCATCCATTGCATGAGTGCTCAAAATATCGAAAGGGAGTGGATCAATTTGACTTGTACCTGACTAGTGGTCTGGGGACGAGTCAAGATAAGAATCCAAAGGAGACTAAGTGTGAAACTTTAGTAGATAGTAGTTCTCAACAACTATTTTTTTATCTCGTATTCCCATATCCCCTTTCTTGCACGCAAACACCATCTGGAGACATTCGAGTCACGGACAGCGAGAGATCTTGCACCCTTTGTTCTTTTGTTACTTGTGTCAATGCTAATATAGACTCTTGCTTGTTAATACGTGAATTGAATTGCATGCTTTGATTGCTTTACTTAAAAGTCCTTATATGGTTGTGTGGCATGTCGCCACAGAAATTATGCTTGTTATCATTTCCCTACTCGAGGACGATCAGGAATTAAGCTTGGGGATGTTGATACGTCCCAAACGTATCTATAATTTCTGCTTGCTCCATGCATGATTTGTGTGACTTTGACATGTTTTTCTTGGACATTCATACACTTTTGATCATATTTGGACTAACCTATTAACTCAGTGCACCCAGTTGCCAGTTCCCGTTTTCTACTGTTTTTGTATTTCAGGTTTTCTGTCCATTAAAAGTGCCAAATAAATCCCGGAAAAATTATATAAAAATTTAGCGATCCGGAAGCTTCCCGAAGAACTAAAGATGGAAGGGGGTGGACCCACCAGGTCCCCAGGAGGGTCCCTGGCGCGGCCCCACCCTAGGCCGCGCCAGGAGGCCTCCTGGATGCCCTGTGGCCCCTCTTGGTGCCCCCTTTGGCCTATATTTAGCCCCCGTGACGGAAATCTCTAATATCGATCTTCTATTCCCGTTCTCCTCTCTGTACCGCCGCCGCCGTTTCAAGATCGGGGCTGCCAGGAGAAGCTGCCCCAGCACCCTGCCGGAAGGAGGAATCCCCTACGGGAGACCATCCATCACCATGGACGCCTCCCTAATGTCTTGTGAGTAGTCCCCCTTGGACCATGGGTCCATGACCAGTAGCTATGTGATGTTCTCCTCCCCTCTTTGTGCTTCCACTTTCGAGACCTCGTGAGCTTCCTCACATGATCGAGGCACCTTTGTAATTTCTGTGTTGCTATGCTGAGTTTGCTCGGATCTGATGGATTATGAGATTATGATCAGATTGTGATGAGTAATATATTTGGTTCTCTTTTATATTTGTGTTCTTTAGTAAATTCTTGCATGTTCTCCGTTCCCGTATTTTTCTTTGGCCAAGTCATTTATTGCAACTCCAAGAGGGAGCGTTATGCCTGATTGTGGGTTCAGCCCCCTGATGTCTAGCTTGAGTGACAGAAACATGAGACTAGGGGATGTGTTGTTGCCACCAGGGATAAAACAACGGTGCTTGTACTTGCGGGTGCAAGGATTGATTACTTTACGCATAGTTCTTTTAATTCAGTTGTCTGTTGCTTTGAGTTTACACTTTGGGTGGGATTCGCAACTTAATACCAGCGAGATGTTCTGGATAGATATCTCAAGGTGGATGATTCGTAGTAGATGCAGATGGATTTCAGTCTAATTACTTTGGCGTACTGCCCATTGCTTTTGAGCCTCTTCCTTTCTTTTGTGGCATAATTAGCATTGCGGTGCGATTATAATCATGTCAATTGCCCAACTGTGATTTGTTTACCTCGCTAGCACTTTTACCGTCTTTTGGGAGAGAGACATCACTAGTGAACGTCATGGGATCCCGGTCCATATTTCCACCATTGTTTACATCTTCAATTTAATTTTAGTCTTTACTTTCAGTTGCCACTATTATTATTTGTTGCGTTGATCCTTTGGAAACAGCAAGGCCGGAGGAATTGAGAACTCCTCTATACTCGTTGGGAGAAAAGTTATTTGCTACGTGTGTAGGTCCAGTCGAAGTTAGCAACCTCGGCACCACTGTTCACTTTACCACCTTCTTGTATCTCTGTGAGTCCTACGGGAGACAAACCCTATCCTCCACATAGGGGAAATCTGCTGCTATGCTACATCTCACCTTCCACTTGGGGTAACCAACGAGAAGTGAGAGAACTATCTTCCTCACCGTATCAGGCGGCGTCGCACGGGACGGCGGCTCCGGCCACGGTTTTGCACGCCAAGACCACCAGTAGGTAGCCCATGCACGTGCTCGTTGATTTGAGCTGGGCAGGGCCACTAGGGGGCACCGGAGTTACACCGGCAACGAGCCCTAGCAGCGGCAGAGACACGGCAATGATGAAATCGTCGATTTGAAGCGCAATATTGGGCGTGCGCTAGTGGATAGGGTTCCTGTGGACCTCAGGAGCACGATGGATAGGTTGGGTTGGACGGAAGAGCACGGGAGCGAGCTCGAGCTCATCCATGGCGGAGGCGAGCTTCTGCTATCATGGCGGTTCGGGATAGAGGGCGAGCAGGGCCTTGCGAGGTTAGGGGAAATGGTGAGTTGCTCACTGTGAACTCAACAGAGGTGACGACAAGGTCAAAGGAGGCGTGACGATGGCGGAATCAACGACGACGTGTTTCGGGTCCGGCGAGATCTCAGCGTCGATTCCGGTGGCTTGAGGTCGACGCAACTCTCGTGCCTTCTGCTCGGAGAAGAAGACGACTACGGCGAAGATGAAGGACAACACGGTGGGGCTCCTCCTCGATGTTGGCCACACGGGGGCACGTCGGTGGGCGGCGACGCTCTCGGGCGGCGAAGCAAATTGGCCAGAGAGAGAAAGGGAGACGGCTCCCAGGGGGATGAACGCAGCGTCTCTAGGGCGTCGTCGTGGCGCGTCTTGAGGGATCGGGGGCGCCTGGAAGGCTGTGGGCGTCGCGGTGGCGTCAGCGGCTTTCCACCGAGCAGCTTGGGGCGCGGGGGAGGAAGACGACAACGAAGGCTGGGCCTGGGCCGGGGTGTTGGGATGAGGTGCTGCTAGTTGGGCCAGAAGCCAGGTGAGTTTCCTTTCCTTTTTCTTTCTATTTTCTTTTCTGTCTTTTGTTTGCTTTGCTAAAATAAATAGCTAGCATTTTCTAAAATGCTCAAACTTTATATATGGACTTACATGACCAGTAGCTAGTCAATCCCAAGTTTTGAACATTTTTGAAATTCAAAATATTTGAATTCAAATTCAAATAGGGGTATTATTTAATTTCCAATGCCTTTATGGAGTTTTTGAAAAATCAGAGAGCATGGGATTGAATCCCTTTCACTTGATATGTGATCACCCTCATTTGTGGGACTTTTCAAAAAGTTCAAAGGATTTTTGGAAGAAATTTTTAAATTGGCCATTTGAATTAAATTCATTTGGGCTTTCTTCTTTCCCATTTCAATATTTTTTTTAAAATTTTGACATGATGCAAGGTTAGGCTAAACCCTAGCACATACTTAACAGAGGGTTGTGACACTTCTTCAAAATCTGCTTCGAGCTCATTCTTCATCAACCAGAGCAGCTAGGATGAAACTCCTACCAATTGCTTCATGGCCAAGGCTAAGGTATCTTCATCTAAAGCCGCCTATGATACTTCTGATGGTTCTTCATATGATAGTGACTCTAGAATCAGTTATCCTAAGCTTTCTAAAATTGCTTCTATCCAACAAGATGAAGTTGATTCACTTAGCAAAACCATTAAGAAAACAGAAATCATGTTGATCGATGAGATAGAGAAAGGTCAAACTTTAACTAATGAGCTTTCTGCTCTGAAGGAGAAGTTTGAAGAACTATCCACTCGGCATGATTCTCTTTCAGTGGACTATGAGGAGCTCACTTATGAATTTATTCAAAGGAAAATGGCTCTTGAGAAACTGAAAGAGGCTCATGAAGAATTGGAAAACATTAATCTCTCTCTCATGGCTCAACTGGATTCTGAAGCTAAAACTGATTCTGCTTCACCATGCTTAACCTGTTTGGATCGAAGTAAAATTGAGTCTATGTCTAAACTAAAGAAAGGAAAATCACCTATTGTTATTGATGATACTAATCCCTCGGATAAGGAAAACTCTTCGGTTACCAAGGAACTCCTCAGGTTGAAAGATTTGTTTGAAACAGGTATGTTCAAAAGTGTCCAGGGACACTAGTACCTATGTGATATCCTGAAGAAGGCTCTCCTTCACAGGAATCCTAGGAAGGAAGGTGTTGGTTTCAAAAGGAAGCTAAACCCTAATGCCACCTACTGGGAACTTGAGCAGTACCCAAAAATTGTATGGGTTTTAGCGAAGGAAAATCCTTGTAACATCCCCAGTGTCAGTCAACAGTGATCACCTTTTTGAATGCCAAGTCACTGTGTTTGCGGATGTTAATCACCCTTGGTCATGCCCGAATTCAAATCCAATCTTAATTTGAAATTCCAAAACAATGTGCAAAGTAAAGTTCAACCAAAAAACCGTGCAAACAATTTTATTAAATGCCTAATAAACTGTAGGTAATAATAAAATAAAATGGGAATTTATTACAAGGTTTAAATAATATAACAAATGAAAAAGGTAGCAGAATATCCCCATTTAATCATTCAATAATTAGATAAAATACAAGTGGATTTATTTCTGCTCCAAACTTTTTGTTGCAGTGTAGAAGCATGTAATATGAATATTCGGACTAGCTACATAATTTACAAAATTCAACTGCTAGCCAAATAAAATATAAATAGAAAAGAAAATAAAAAAGAAAGAAAAAATGGAAAATACCTAAACTACGCCCCGGGAAAGGCCCAGCCAACGGCCCGACCCAACCCCAACCCCTTTCTTCTTCCCCTGTTCACAGGGATGCCGTGGCGAGCATCCATGGTGCCATGGTCGTAGCCATCGCCGTGTCGAGCATCCCCTGACCCCCTGGTGTATAAGAGCCTCCCCTGCCACTTGGAAACCCTAGCCGACCCTAATCCCCCTTTCTTCTCTCCCTTGTCGAGCATCCCCCGACCCCCTGTACGGCATGGCATGGCCGGGCCCCAACAAGCACGCGCACGTGCGCGCGATTGCATCGCCGTCGCGGCCTCCCCCCTCACCTCGCCGGAACGACCTCACCGTTGTTGCCCTCATCAACGGCGTGCATAGCCGGACCGGCCATGTACAATCCCCACCCCCTTATTAGACACTAACCACATGATTAATAAGAGATAACCCCCTTAACCCCCACTGGCAATGGGCCCTCCTATTAATTAGCTAAATTAAATTGACGTAATTATCACTTTGTGTATGACATGTGGGACCCCAATGTCTTTGTTTAATTAAAATAGAAATAATATATGTTTAATAAAATGTGTCTATGACATGTGGGTCTATTGCTAATTAAACCCTATTTAGTTTATTTTAAATCTTTAAATAAGCCACTGTGTATGACATCTGGGCCCTGCCCATTAAAATAACCACTGTATTAGTTAAACTAGTTAATTAAAACATGTGTCTATGACATGTGGGTCCACCTAATGTTTAATTAAACTAAAGTTTTATTAAATAACCGGAGGCTAACCAGTGGGACCCACCGGTCAGGTTTAGTCAGTCAACAGACACTGTTTTGGATAACATTATTTAAATAATAAAAGAAATTCTAGAAATTCTATAAAATGATTATATCTTTGAAAATCAATATCTTTGAAACCGTAATTCAGAGGGAAAAACTTTGTACATGAAAATTGATTAGAAAAATACAAAGAATACAGATACGCTACCCGTATACCCACCACACCACTCTAGCATACCGAACAATAGACTTTCCTCCTCCGGATCGTCTATCCGGTAATCACCCGGAGCCGGTTAAATTCCCGTTTCGTCTGCAACATATAGCACCGTGTTGGTTCACCCTAGCATAACGTATTGCCATGTCTTGAATTTTATGGCTATTATTGTCGTGTATTTATTGTTTCTTCCCCCCTTCTTATTGTCCGGTAGACCCGGCGACCGCCGTCGACGCCCCTGTGATCGACTACATCGTTAACGACCGTACGCCTACCAGCGAGCTTCCAGGAAAGCAGAGCCATTCTCCTTCCGCATATATCGTCTATATTTTCCGTACATTCCTTTCACTAGGCATTGCTGCTTCTGCTATTACGTTACATTCCTATTCATTGCATAGCCTGTCATTGTCACCCCTTGATGTACCTTCCTTTATCATATGGTTCCTATTATCACTTATGAAATATTCAGCAGTTAGCCATGCGCCATGTTAGTCTACTAGGTTTAGATAGCGGCCCGTGATCACTCTACGGAGTGAACACAAATACAATGTATTATTCCTACAACTGGTACAGTACAAAGCAGACGCCCAAGGGAACCTACAACGGCGAGACTCTGCCGAGTCGCTTCAAGTTTAACTTATGAGTGGATGGACTCGTATTTCACTCTCTTCGCCGGCTCGGTAGAGTAGCATCAGCGGGGTGATACGAGAATATTCCTCTTTAGTTCATTCTCGCTGATGTCCCTGTCAAACCACTTCAATTGTACCATCGAGGGTGATTCCTCCTGGTTTCACTTGATGGTAGGAACCTGAATCAACTGGTGTCCTTAAAGGTAAGTAGTCGGGTGACCCAACGGTGCCCGCGAGAGGCATTGTATCGGGACGGCAAGACAGGCGGATACAGTCGTGGGACTGGTCCTTGCTCGTTGGTCGTGAGATACCAAACCACGAAAGTCGAGCTCCTCGAAGAGCACCCACGAGACAAGGTAAGGAGACGGTTCACCTTGTTGGTAACCGCGTGCTTTGACGGGAAGACAGGGAAGGCACCGGTGTATTGGTGGTCCTGGCTGTTGTTCGTTGTCCGTTGTGTGAATTTTTCGGGCAACGATAGTGGTTGTCCGTGAGATAATAAAATGACTAAGGGTTTGGTGGATGACTTGAGTGTATTTATGCTTATACGCGCTCCGTACACGTGGGATAATGAGTTATGGGCTCCCCTGCTTCATAGTCTCCTTCGATAACTCTTCAGACGTCAGTGGTGCCGCGGGCTGATTGCCGGGAAGTGGTGTGTCTTTTTCACTCGAGCAGTGGTATTAGCTTTTGCTTCATCGGTTAGTCACACACCGTGCAGGAGTACATCAGGGTTGGGGTCCAAAGCCCTGCGTACTTAGGATTTAGACCGGCGGATGGCCTCTCTGTTGAGTTTGAAGGATGTGCTGCGAAGTGTCAGATAGCCTCGGTGGGGCATTCCCTAACAAGGTGTACACCACCATGAAGATCTGTGAGTTGTAGTGTAACAGAAGTGCACGCTTGTAGGGAAGATAAATCTATTCGAATAGAAGTGTCCATGGTAACAAGACGCTTTATGCTGAAGCCAGTTCCTACTACTACAAACTACTACATTACTAAATTGTTGGTTCCGGGTTTTCTTCCTCGCAGGGAAGTCCAGGAAGTGATCTCGGAGGCATTGATAATCACTATAACTTACTATAATTCAATGTTGCGTCAACTTATGTTGCATTGTTATTACATTCATGTTAATATAACTGTTGGCTATTCTCTTCTCATGCTACAAGAATCGTCGGAAGATGCTAGTCTTCGAGAGGCCTAGCTTCTCATCCTTTTTCTGACTTTCTGCAGTTCAGTCCACTATATAACCTCCCCTTTCCATTTGATACCAATGCATAAATGCTTAGTAGCCGGACGTAAGACTCGCGAGTATGCTAGATACTCACCCCCTCTTGATTTTTTATTTTTGTTTTATATACCCGGATTGTTGCAACCAGACAGCTGGCGCCCAGGAGCAGGATTACCCTAGAGGCGCCTACTACGACATCGAGTTCCCCGTTGACCAGGAGTAGTTCGGAGGTTCCCAGGCAGGAGGCTTTCCTTTTCGATCAAGTGTTTATTTGGTGCTAGCCTTCTTAAGGAAACCTTGTATTCCTTTTGTCTGTACTCAGATACTTTTTCTTCCGCTAACTTTGTGATCTCGAGATGTTGTATTCCAGCCTTTGTGGCCCTTGGCTTGTATTATACAACTTTTATTATTTTATTTGTAGAGTTGTGTTGTGATATCTTACCGTGAGTCCCTGATATCGATCGTGTACCTTGCGTATATGATTACTGTACATGATCTTAAATCTAGGGCGTCACAAGCCTATAGATATCGCTAACCTTTCAGGTTTCAACTTCAAGATTGATAAGGCCATTGTTGATTAATCACTTGATTCTGACTACAAACTTATCAAGGATCAGGAAGGAAAAGTTTCGGCCGAATACATAGGTGTCCCTCCAAAGAATGGTTTCTATAAGATACAAATTTGGGTGCGCAAGTCACTCATTGAGAAATTGCCCGCTAACCATTCTATGCAAGGAAAATCTTTGGTACCACCGAAACACTTTTATTCTCTCACAGAGAGAAATGATTCGATGGTTCCCGAATCAAATGTTCCTCAAACGGAATACTATCGTGTTGGTCGTTATGGTTATCGTCACCGTGATAATAATGATAATATTGCCTATGCTCATTCATACCCTAACCCTTCACAGAGTAATTATGTTTATGGTGTGCTTGATGGTCCCCCTTGTAAATTTGATCATGTTTGCTTTAATACCACTGCCTCATTGATGTCTACGCACACTTCTATTCTTGTAGACTATGTTGGGCCTCCAAGCGCAGAGGTTTGTAGGAAAGCAGCAATTTCCCTCAAGTGGATGACCTAAGGTTTATCGAACTCAGTGAAGTAGAGGTTGAAGATGGTCTCTCTCAAGCAACCCTGCAATTAAGATACACGAAGTCTCTTGTGTCCCCAACACACCTAATACAACTAGGAGTTGTATAGGTGCACTCGGCGAAGAGATGGTAAAATACGAGTGATAGGTGTGGCAAAGAAAGGTAATATAAATCTGTAATAAAAAGTGCAGCAAGCAAACAAGTGGTAAACGTGAGCACAAACAGTATTGCAATGGTGGAAACAAGGCCTAGGCTTCATACTTTCACTAGTGGAAACTCCCATCAACATTAACGTAGTCTAATCACATGATATTTCCACTAAAACATGCATTGGAGACGTACTCGGAGGTCATTCCTTTGTGATCAAGAGAGGACGAGAATTGTGTACGGCTACAAAAGCCCACCTTAGAGTTTGTAGTTCTCATCTACGGATTTCCCAATTTCACCGCGGCCATCCGAAGAGAGTACCACAATCACCACAACATATCTCAAGGATAGTGAAAGACAAGCACCAAGAGACTCGCAATATTCAATCCACACAAAAAAGAGGAAATCACTTACGAACATATTCTTCTAACCCATGTCCAATAGACCGCTGTCACCATGGTCTCGGGGATTATACTAGATAAGATCAAGTGAGTATATCAATCCAATACATACAGGAAGGGGAAATATCATGGGATCACCCTAGATTAACATAGCCTATAATCACAATGAATATCACATCATGGGAGAGAGAGAGAAGACCACATAGCTACTGGTATAAACCTCAGCCCCGAGGAGGAACTACTCCCGCATCATGGAGGGAGGAAACAACGTCGATGGAGATGAATCCGGGGGCACTTCCCCGTCAATGCAGGGTGCCGGTACAGAAATTCTGGTCCCTCGAAGCTAATTGGCGATGGCGGCGGAGATCGGAACGCTTCTGGAGAGAAGGGTTCTGGAATCAGGGTTTTCGCGACGGGAGTATAAATAAGAGCCAAAGGGGGGCACCAGGGGCCACCAGGAGTCCAGGCGGCCTCCCGGTGCGGTCCCGCCCTAGGCCGCGCCACCAGGGCGCCTGGGGGCTGGGGGCCACCCCATGACCACACCCTCTGGTTGGAGGACTCTTCTAGAATGCTGATTTTTATATATTTTTGCCAGAATTTTCTGAGCACTTTTAATAATGGGAAAAACTAAAATACAAAAAGAGCCGAAAACAGAAACTGTCACTGGGGTGCACTGAGTTAATAGATGTGACGCCCCTAAAATCAATCGGTGTATAATAATCATACACGCGGGGTACACGGCTGAGATTAAGGGGGGGTCGCGCGGACCCGGATACATAAGTTATAAAAACCATAATATCTGAGTACAGACATAGTTAGTCAAGTTTTGCCCTAAGAAGGCTAGCACAAATAACATCAAAGATACAGATCGAAAAGGCGAGGCCTCCTGCCTGGGAGCCTCCAAAACTACTCCTGGTCCTGGTCAGCGGGGGTCTCGACATAGTAGTAGGCGCCTCCGGGGTACTCCTGCTCTTGGGCTCCAACGTCGAATGCAGCGGCCGATCAGGAAAAACATAAAGGGGGAAATAAAACAAGGGTGAGTATCTAGTATACCCGCGAGTCTTGCGTCCGCTACTAAGCATTTATGCATTTGTATCAAATGGAAAGGGGAGGTTGTATATGGTGGACTACAAGGTAGAATTCAGAATAAGGGTAGGAAGCTAGGCCTATCGAAGACTAGCATCTTCTGACGTGTCTTGCAACATGAGAAGAGAAACAACCAATAGTTTAATAACATGAATGTAATAACAATGGAGCAGAAGTTGCTGCAGCATTGTATAATATAAGTTGTAATGATTAATAATAATAATTCCTCCGAGTTCCCTTCCTCGACTCCCTGCGAGGAAAAAAGACCCGGAACCATACAGTTCAATAGTAGTAGTTTGTAGTGGTAAGATCTAACTTCAGCATAAATCGTCCTGTTACCGTCGACACGGCTATTCGAATAGATTAAACTTCCCTGCAGGGGTGCACTGGTGTGACTCTACGACACTCGGATCTCTAGGGTGGTGTACACCTTGTTAGGGAACACCCCACCGAAGCTATCCGACACAAATTAGCCCATCCTTCGGCAATCAATAGAGAGGTCATCCGCCGGACTATATCCTATGTACCCGGGCTTTGGACCCTAACCCGAAAGTACTCCTGAATGGTGCGTGACTGGCCGGTGAAGCAAAATTAAAGCAAATACAAATACACTGCTCGAGCAAGAGAAGACACCACCACTTCCCGGCAATCAGCCTGCGGTACTGCTGACTTTTGAAGAGCCTCGAACGATACTACGATGCAGGGGAGCCCATAACTCTTTATCCCACGTGTAGGTAGTGCGTACAAGCCAAAAGGCTACTCAAGACATCCGCCGAACCATTTAGCATTTTAACTAACCTGCGTGACAACCGTTATCGTTGCCTCGACTTAACTGACCCGCGGACAACGACAGTAGTCAGGACCACCAGTACATCGGTGCCTACCCTATCGTCCCACCAAGTCTCTGCGGTTACCAACAAGGTTAACCGTCTCCTTACCATGTCTCGTGTGTGCTCTTGGTAGAGCTCGACTTTTCGTGGTTTGGTAACTCTCGCGAGATACGAGAAGGGGACAAGCAGGCCAGTAACGTCGTTTGTACCCTCCCTGACGTTCCCGACGCAATACCGCTCGCAGGCACCGTTGGGTCGCCCGACTTCTTACCTTAAGGACAACCGGGGCTCAGGACCCTAGAGCGGCTATACAGAGTCAGCAACGAGTGG
Organism: Bromus sterilis; assembly: GCA_950022295.1. Classification (NCBI taxonomy): domain Eukaryota; kingdom Viridiplantae; phylum Streptophyta; class Magnoliopsida; order Poales; family Poaceae; genus Bromus; species Bromus sterilis. The sequence continues at coordinate 219,429,111 of OX465600.1, forward strand.
AGCTACGAGGATTACTCCTCGATAGCTCAAACTTGATGGTGGCTAGGCAGAGCCGATCTAGGGGGCCTTAGGCGGTGTCTGCATTGTACCGTACCTATTACAGTTAATATATTATATCCGCGTCACTCCCCTGAGTGATCACGACCCTCTATCTAATCCTAGTTGACTAATAATGCGCAGGGTGCACTGCTGAAAATACATAAGTAATTATAGGCAGCATAGGATAAAGGAAGGTACATCAAGGGGCGACAAAGATAGGCTATGCAATTGAATATGTAAGCAACGTAGCAGCAACAGTAATCATTCCTAGTGCAAGAAATGTACGGAAAAGATAGGCGATATCTGGGGAAGAGAATGGCTCTGCTTTCCTGGAAGCTCGACGGTAGGGGTAGGGTCGTCGATGACATAGTCGATCACAGGGGCATCAGCAGCAGACGTCGAGACTACCGAACAATAAGAGAGGCGGAAGAAACAATAAATACACGACAATAATAGCAATACAAATACAAGACATGGAAAACGCAATGTTAACAGTGTTCTAACGCAGTGCAAAGGGTTATGCTCGGAGCAGGAATTTATCCGGGGATGAAATACCGGCTCCAGGAGATTACCGACAGACGACCTGGAGGGGGAAGGTTCCATGTCTGTAGTGTTAAAGACATCTGACAGACATGTGGATATTGTATCCGTGCTAGTTGATCCATTCTGAATGACTTTCATGTACAGAGTATTTCCAACCGGGAAGTTTTACCTCCCCTGAGTGGTCAAGGCCCTCTAACTAATCCTAGCTAACAATGCGCAGGGCTCACTGCTGAATAAAATACATAATTATAATAGGCAGCATAGGATAAAGGAGGTACATCAAGGGGCGACAAAAACAAGTTGTGCAATTGAATAGGATTGTAATCGTAGCAGCAGCAGTAACAATGCCTAGTGCAAGAAAGTACGGAAAGATAGTCGATATCTGGGGAAGAGAATGGCTCTGCTTGCCTGGAAGCTCGACGGTAGGGGTGCGGTCGTCGACGACGTAGTCGAACACAGGGGCATCGGCAGCGGTCGTCGGGACTACCGGACAATAAGAGAGGGGGGAGAAACAGTAAATACACGGTAATAATAGCAATACAAATACAAGACATGGCAAACACAATGTTAATGGTGTTCTAACGCAGTGCAAGGTGTATTTCTCGGAGCGGGAATTCATCCAGGGATGAACTGCCAGCTCCGGGTGATCACCGGACAGGGTATCCGGAGGGGGAAGGGATCATGCCGAAGGTGTCGTGGATATCCGACAAACATGTGGATGGTGTAACCGTGCTAGTTGAAACATTCCGAACACCTTTCGTGTTCAGAATAAATTCATCCGGATACTTTAACAGTACCGGACAAACCATCGGACAAACGGTACGGAGGGGGAAAGTCGATGTTCGTTGTGTTAGAGGGGTGTGGTTGGTATACGGATAGCGTATTCGTATTCGTTATATTTTTCTGATCAATTTTGATATATGAAATATTTTCATCGGAGTTACGAATTAAAAGATATTGAATTTTAAAGAATTAATCATTTTCTGAAATTCTTTAAATCATTTAATCAACATTATCCAGAACAGTATGTTTGACTGGGTCAAACCTGACAGAGGGGACCCACATGTCATAGGCTGGAGCCTTTGACTGGTCAACTGACTAGTGGGTCCCATGTGTCATAGACACCTCTAATAAAATCCATTTATTTAATTAAACCTACCAGTGGGACCTAGTTCTCATTGAGACATGTCCTAATAAATCAACTTAATTATCAAAAGGGTTATTTTAAGGGCTGGACCCACCTGTCATAGGCACACTAATTTTTCCACTAGTTAATTAAACAAGGAGGTCATTAGGGGGGTGGGGCCCTTTGTCAGTGTGAGGGGGGGATTAGCCCGTGGCTAATCCGCGCGCCTGCCCGACGGAGACGAGCCGAGGCACGGCGGCGCTAGGCCGTGCCGGCGAGGGGGGTGGGGGAGGCTTGGGCGCGGGGCGAGGCCACGTACACGGCGACCGGAGCGTGCTTGGCGCGGGTATGCCCGGCCACGGCGTGCGGCAGAGCAGCAGCCACAGCTTGCGGCCACGGGCGGCGCGGGCGCTCGGCCACGTGCGGGCACGTGCAGAGCGCGGCCGGGGCGCAGCCAGGACAAGGGGGAGCGCGGGGCGTGGTGACACGGGGTTAGCGGCGACGTGTGGCAGCTCCCGGAGCCACGACGGCCAGGGCGCGGCGAGCACGATGACGGCCGGAACTCGAGCACGGTTCCCCGAATGGGAATTAAGCCGGGGAGAGGGGGAAAACGAGCGCGGTGCTCACAGTGAGGGAAAGGGTATCTCGTGGAAGCCGGCGGTTTTCGGAGGGCGACGAATTCGTCGCGGCGGAGGGCAGCAGCCGGAGGCGGGGAAGAAGAGGATGACGGCGTCCCGGCTGCTCCTCGAGCTCGATCCGGTGGTGGAGATGGAGTAGGCGACCACGGCGGAGCTCCTGGGCTTGTTGGCTAGGCCGGAGGTGTCCAGTGGCCGCGGTTGTTCACCGGCCGTGGCCACGGCGGCGCATCGGCGCGGCGACAGCAGGGCTCGGGCGGCCTCTGGGAAGAAGAAAGAAGAGTGGGAGGGGGAATCTGGCGGCAGCTAGGGTTTCCAGGAGGTGCGGGGAGGGACAAGGGGTCTTCTAGCCAGCCATGGCTACAGTGGGGGAGGTCGGTGTCGCCCATCGCGCCCACGGCATGCATGCAGCGGCCACGCAAGGAGAGAGAGGGCGAGGAGGGAGAAGGAGGTGGGGATGGGCCGGTCCAGTGAGGAGAAGTGGGGGGGGTGGGCTGGGCCGACGTGTGGTTGCCCAGTGCGAGAGATAAGGTGTTTGTATTTTTTTCTTTTTGTTTTCTTTTCAGGTTATAATTTGTTTGGCTGCCTATTGAATTTTGTAAAATGGGTAAATGATCCCAGTATTATTGTTACATATTATAGTGATGCCACAAAAAGTTTGGTACAAAAATAAAAACCATTTAGACCTTTAAATTATTTAATATGAAGTAAATGTTATTGTTTTTCTACTGTTTAATTTTTTTACATTATTTAAATCTTGTAATAAATGCCCACTATTAATTTAATATGACCTAATGATTTTTATGCATTTAATAAAATTGTTTGCAACATTTTTGGTTTCACTTTTATTTTCACTTTGTTTTTTTATTCCATCCAAAGGGGTTTGAAAAAGATTTGATTCAATGATGATCAACTCATGGTTAATCATTGAGCTTAGTCATTAATGAAAAGTGATCACTATAGCTTGACACCGAGGGTGTTACACGGACAGACAATCCGGAGGGGGAAAGTCTCGGGTTCAGTGTGTTAGAGGGGTGCGGTGGGCATGTAGGTAGTGTATTTGCATTTTTTACATTTGTTTGATCAATTTTCATGTATAAAGTTTTTGAATCCGACTTACGGTTTAAAAGATATTTAAATTCAAAGTTTAATTCAATTTAAATCATTTTTTGAATTCCTTTTACTATTTAAAACCAACATTATCCACAAGCCTATCTAGAACAGTGCTGACAGGTGGGACCCATATGTCAGCCTCTGTTTATTAATAAATCTTTTATTTAAATTAATCTGACTAGTGGGGCCCAACAGTTAGTGACTCAGTACTAACTAAACCATTTTATTAATTAAACCTGGCAGTGGGACCCAGGTGTCATAGACACATGTTTATTAAGCAGTTAATTTAATCTGTGGATTAACTTAATGACATTGGGCCCACTGTCATACACAGTGGAGGTTATCTCCATTTTATTAAACTAGCAGTTTTATTAGGGGGGTTGGGCCCATTCGTCAGGGAGTGTTAGAGGGGGATTATTCCCCACTAATCACCTGACCAGCAGGGCACACCTGTCAGTGACCTGAGGTCAACGCCGGCGAGGAGAGACACGGCCGGCGATGGTGGCGTCGATTCCGACCCTGGGAGAGGGTGGCGCTGGTCTTAATCGAAGGAGGGGAGCAGCGCACGTTCGTTGGTGGCGGTGGCCTGGACGGGGGACGCCGAAGCGGCGCCGGCCGTGATAGGGGCAGCGGCCGTGACACGGGCTTCGACGGCGGTGGGGATCGAAGGCATGCGGGTGGCCGTGAGCTAGTGTGTTAGAAAGAGAGGAGCGCGGGGAGTGTTCTGACGCGAGGGGTGCGCCAAATGCGAGCTCTGGGCCGCGTGAACGAGCACGGCGGCGACGGCGGAGCCACGGCTCCAAGTGTGGCAGTGCGTACGACGACGAGGAGAAGCAGGGAACATCACGAGAAGGAAGAGGATCTCACAGTGAGGCGTCGGGGCTAGCAGTGGGCGCGGGGAGGTCGGGAGCGGCCGGAATTCCTCGCCGGACTTCGGCGGGTGCAGATGGGAACGACAACGAGGGCGTGGCCTTGAGGCGTCTTGTCTCGAACCGTTGCGCGGAGGCGACGTAGAGGGGCGCGGCGGAGCTCCTCGACAAGGTGGCGCACCTCCTAGTTGTCGTTAGCCGCGGCAGCACGGCGGCGCGGCGAGCTGCAGAGCTCGGGCCGGCGCAAAGGAGACGAAGGCGAGGGGCTCTGGGGGGAACGGGTGGCGGGCTAGGGTTAGGGTTCGAGGAGGGGGGGCACTGGGCTTTAACCCCTCCGGCGACTCGCTGGATGAGCGCCACGCACGGCCGCCGTGCCGTGGCATGGCGGGATGGCCGCCACGGCCTCGCTGTGAACAGGGGAACGGGACGATGGCCGGGGCGGGCCAGGTGGGCTGGGCCACCGTGGGGGGAGGGGGTTGTCTTGATGGCCTTTGCCCCCAGGCGGTAGATAGGGTTTTGTTGTTGTTTTTTCTTTTCTTTTTCTCTACTGTTCTTTACTTTTTGTATTTTATTTAGTTGCTTATGCATTTTTTTGCTAAACTTTAAAGTGGCTCCAATATTATTGTTGCACCATACCAGAGTGCCACAAAAAGTCTGGTGCCCAAATAAAATCTTTTAATTATTTAATTAAATATTAAATTATTAAAATGGACAAATTAAGCTACTGTTTTAATTTTTGAATTTATTTCATAGATCAACAAATGCCCAAGACCACATGGAAGTGATCAACTGAATATTAGGCATTTTTCAAAAGTGGTTGCACAATTTTAGATTGAACTTTATTTGTCACTTTATTTTTATTATATTCATCAAAAGGCATTTTGGGTTTGTTTGAATTCAAAGATGAACAAGGCATGATCAAAGGTGATTAGAGACTTGCTAATCACACAGGTTTATTATTAACAAAAGTTTTATTGATGCCTGGCACTAAGGATGTTACAAATCTCCCCCACTACAAAGAATTCTCGTCCCGAGAATTTAAAGTAAGGCAAGGGTTAAGGTTTCGATTTCGTATTCTAACGTTTCTTCTGGTGCTGGTTATACTTCTTGGAGAAGTGAAATTTTCTCGTTGACGTCTTCATTTCTCTGCATCGGTGCATCTCGACGAGTTGTCATCTTTCCTTCAGGGTCTTCATCGTACCTACGAACAGGCTAGGTGAAAAATTTAAGGGGGTCGAATTGGTACCCGGTTAATCAACCGAGATGGTCCAGCGGGATGGGGTACAAAGTATCTCACAAGTTAAACTCAGTGGGATACATCAAGAGAAACAAAAGAAGGCATGAGAAGTTTTCAAGCGGATATGCAAGCATTCGACGACGATAACGGAGGATGAAAAGGGGTCTAGAGCATTAAGCATAAGCACTGAGTCTGATATCGAACGGAATATCATAAGGTAGAGGACTCGTGAGTTGTATACGAGGTCAAGAAAGAGGAATAACCTCGAGATCAGAAATGTGCAAGAGAGTCAGGTTTCGATCTTGTGGAACTGTGGGTTATGGGCCCACATTGAATAAGAAGGGTGGTGAAAAACAATGTGATCAGGTTGCAAGGTAAGTCAGAGAACAACTTGTCATATATGTCGGCAACAACATCAGTGCCAAGGGCGAGGGACGAAGAGAACCATTTTCCTACTCGTTAAGACGAGCCGGACCAATAGGCACAGTTCTCGTCCATCGGTGGTTACCGAAATGTTATCAACAGTAGTAACAGGTTGTACGGACAAAGTAGTACACCGAAGTGTTTACATCAGCAGGAAATTTTCACTACTCGGATAATTTATATTCAAAGAAAGGGTAGACAGACCAATGGAAAGGAAAATGTGATGATACACATGTATCACGTGTATATCTTTCCCAAGAGAAAGCAGAGCAAGATATACATGACCAAGTTTGTATTGGCAGGGAGTCCAAGGAGGTTGCCATGATAACACAAATCATCGAGGGGCAAGGATGGTATTTCTCACGATGCATCCAATTAACACATGGGAGAAGTCAAAACGTCGATGATGACCACGACACATTGTGTCGAGGGGTTTCCAGTGAATAAAAACGAATAGCGGCGACTTCAAGCCAAAAGGAATGGTGAAGCAAAAGGTATTTAGTTTTCTCGGCTGATGACAACCCTAAACCCATGGGTGGTTACGACAGGGTAAGGTATTTTTTCATCAGAATTCATTAGATGTAGTACAAAGGTATGATATCCTCGAGGTACCAGGAGGTAATACTCGAAGGTAGAATGGAGGATCATAGGTGCAGCAGAATTCATACCAAAGGGATAATTGTCTTTACGAGAAGCTTTCGTGATAAGTTCTACATCATATCCATGGGCATGAACAGAAGTTCAAGGTCGAATCCCACTTCTCTAATGCAATACCTTTCATTAACTTCTCGATTTCGATGAAGTTGTCGTGTTGGAATTTTATCTGGCATAACACCAGTAGAGTGTGACCCGCAGAAGTTTCGGTTCATACAGATTAGGGGAAGCATAGGGTTAACCCATAGGGGCATTTTTAAACCCATACAACAAGCATCATAAGAAAGGGATACCAGTTCGAAAGCAGGAGGTTAACGACACCGAGTAGATGATATCATTCGCCAGAGGCATCTGATATCCGGGAAAATTCATGAATGACTTAGGACACAAAGGGATGGTAGGTAGTAATCCACCAAAAAGTCAGGTGGGGGTACATAGAGTCTGGTGTGAGTATCGGTACTCAACCATAAGAAGAAAGAACGTCAAAGAACTGGAGATAGAAGCATTGGAATAATTCGATTCTTAAGTACAAAGGAACTATGACTTCCATATCGGTGTATCAGATTCAGATACATCGATCAAACATGAATAAGTTGAATAGAAGCTTGACGATTAATCAATTAAGGTTTGATTTACCGAGAATCCAACTCATGTCCGGAATGATGTTTGAGCCAGAAGAATGGATTCATAGGGATCAACTGATGATTGCGTGCACTAGCACACACGATGATTCAACAGATCAGAATGGCAATGCCAAGGGAGGTCATCGAAGACCACAAGACAACCGGGATTAATCATGGTGCAAGTAGGGAAGAAGAATCTCCAAAGAAGTAGGCTATCGAGGATTGTCGCGAGATCGAATACTATTTCAAAATATTTTGGGAATCATAGGAACCACTTAGGATGAACGGATCCTCGATAAAGGTGAGGAATTATCCGCAGGGTGAAAAGAAGCTGCAAGGCAGTAGGCTCAAAGGATTCCCGAAACAACAGAAAGTATTTCGATGCATCTTGTGTCTTGTGAACACAAGAGCAACTTGGATTAAATGGATGAACGTAAGGTGTATGTGGTTATACATACGGACTTATCGGTGGCAGTGAATTGTAAAGGTGATCGGCACATATGGTCTCGGGAATTTTATCGGAGAGTAATCTTCGGAATCTTCTCGTGAAGCAAGCGATCATCTGTAATGAGGGGTCTCCAGCAGGAAGTAGTCACGAGATCCTAATGTCAGAGTTAGCAAAATCTTTAACCCGAAAAGAAGAGAGAGCAGAGTCCCAGAGTAAAGGTACGGAGAAAAGGATCCTAATACCACCCAGTTTGCGACGTGGGCCGATAAGCCACACGACACTGTTAGTAAAGTAGTTTTGCAACAACTATACTCGACTTCGACCAAGGAGTTGGAAGGGGGTGTCCTACAGGCAGTCGAATCTGATACCAACTTGTCACGCCCCTAAAATCAATCGGTGTACAGTAATCATACACGCGGGGTACACGGCTGAGATTAAGGTGCCACGTTGAGAATATCACATCACAACTCTAAACACAAAAGGATAAACCAATATGTTACAATAAAGGGGGGGGGGTCGCGCGGACCCGTATACATAAATTATACAAACCATAATATCTGAGTACAGACATAGTTAGTCAAGTTTTGCCTTAAGAAGGCTAGCACAAATAACATCAGAGATACATATCGAAAAGGCAAGGCTTCCTGCCTGGGAGCCTCCAAAACTACTCATGGTCCTGTTCAGCGGGGGTCTCGACGTAGTAGTAGGCGCCTCCGGGGTACTCTTGCTCCTGGCCTCCAACGTCGAATGCAGCGGTCGATCAGGAAAAACATAAAGGGGGAAATAAAACAAGGGTGAGTATCTATTATACCCGCGAGTCTTACGTCCTCTACTAAGCATTTATGCATTTGTATCAAATGGAAAGGGGAGATTGTATATGGTGGACTGCAAGGTAGAATTCGGAAAAAGGGTAGGAAGCTAGGCCTATCGAAGACTAGCATCTACGTGTCTTGCAGCATGAGAAAAGAAACATCCAACAGTTCAATAACATGAATGTAATAACAATGGAGCAGAAGTTGATGCAGCATTGTATAATATAAGTTGTAATGATTAATAATAATAATGCCTCCGAGTTCCCTTCCTCGACTCCCTGCGAGAAAAAAAGACCCGGAACCATACAGTTCAGTAGTAGTAGTTTGTAGTGGTAAGATTAAACTTCCCTGCAGGGGTGCACTGGCGTGACTCTACGATGCTCGGATCTCCAGGGTGGCGTACACCTTGTTAGGGAACACCACACCGAAGCTATCCGACACAAACTAGCCCATCCTTCGTCAATCAATGTAACATCCCAAAATTTTCCGAATTTTGGAATGTTAATAAAATTAAATAGATAATGATTGTTTGCTTGATGTGTTTGATTTTCTCTGGATTTTAAAACTTTTTGGAGTTTATTGAATATTAAAAAGAGAGGGAATAAAAGGACTTTCCCTAATATTCATAATTGGTATTTTTGGAATTTATTAATTAAAACAAAACTAACAAAACAAAATGAGAGAAGGTAACAGGACTCCTTCAACATATTAAAAGGTTGGAAAATGTTTTAAATCATTATGGGAATTCTTCTGAATATTCAAAACATTTTTCAACTCAAGGAAATTCATTTGAGAGGATATAAAATGACTTATCCCCTTTTTAATGAAGTTGGAAAATATTTAGAATATTACTTTAAAGTTTTTAAAATTTATTATGAGTATTATAAATAACTCTAAAATTATTTTAGGTATTTATAATGCTAAGAGAGTTTTTATTTCATTGAAAGGATTTATTAAATATATTAAAAGAGTTGAAAAAGTATTCCAATGGGATATTTTTATTTTACCAAATTATTTATTGGTGCGACAATTTTAAAATTTATATTTTATTATTTAGAAATGGTTTGTCATTGCTTTTGACCAAATAAAAATATTTTTTATAATATATTGGATTTTATTTGATTTATGAGAAGTATTTTATATTTGAATAAAGTATTTAGAAAATGTTTTTATTTTTATTTTCCTTTTTGAAAATGTATTCATGAAAAAATTTCTTTAGATTATTTGATGAATTTAGAATTTTATTTCATATTTTTCTGATTTGCGGTTGATTTTATTTTATTGTTTGAAGTTTCGGATTTTAAATAAAAAGAAAACTCGTAGCCACCCGGCCCACTAGGCTATCTCCGCCGCAGGTGTAATAGAGCCCAAATGGGTTTGTTTTTTTTTTGTTTTCTTTTCTTTTTGTTTGCCTATATATACAAATTCTAGAATTTTTTTTCTTTTTGCTTTTTTTCTAAAACCCTAGCGGGACACGCCGCCGGGTCCCGCATCGTCAGCGCCGCCGCCGCCGGAACTCGCCGCCCGGCCGCCGCCGGCAGCCACCGCACGGCCGCGCACCGCGCCGCCGACCGACCCGCAGCCAGCCACCCGCCCGGCTGCCGCGCCCCGCTTGAGCGTCGCCGCGCCAGGCCACCTCGGCGCCACCGTCGGCCGCGCCCGCACCGCCCCGCCGGAGCACGGCCAGACCGCCACTGTACAACGCCGCTACGGCCGCCACTCCGACGCGCCGCGCCACCCAGCGCCGGAGCGCCTTGCCGCCGGCCACCACCGCCGCCCCTCCCACACCGCACCGCCGCCGCTCCCTCGCAGGAGCTCGTTGGAGCCACACTCGCCGGAGCCGAGCCCCTCACCGGAGTCAACTCCGGCCAGATCTGGTCTCAAGGACCCGATCGCTTTTCTGGAAAAAAAATTATTCGCGGATCAGTCCTTTTGGCAGAAAACACCCTGGCGCCGTACTCGCAATATCTCCCACACCGTGCGTCGGATCGAGGTGAAACTTTGTCCTACGCACTCGTGGTGTTCTGTACTTTAGCATGGAATAAATTTTTGCACACTTTGCACACTTTTGAATTTTAATTTATTTGAAATTCAAATTCAAATCCCGGAGGCCGTATCTTGTAAACCGTTGATCCAAATCGAGTGATTCTTTTTGCGTTGGATCACTTGTTCCATGTACTTTCTGTTCATAGCATGTGTACAAAAAAATTCAAATGTTTCTTGATCTGTTTAAATTCAAATTTAGTTCAATTTTGCACTTGCTATGACCTGCGTTGTGGTATTCCGTTTCACGTGATTCTTTTTGCATATCGGATCATTTGAGACATGTTATCGGTAAGATTCACACACTTTTCATGTGGGCATGATATTCACCTTGAATTCACAAATGTCCATGGTCACAACTCGTTACCGATAATCTTTTATCTGTGGACTCTCTCGAGTTTACGTTCCACTGATCACCTTCGAGCACATCGACACCTTTGCACTTCAAAGCCTTTTTGTTTTGTTGCTAAAAATTTTTTGTTTGTTTGTTGATCTTTTGTTTGTCTCGTTGTGATGTGATTGCTTATTCAAGTTCCTTCGTTTGCGATAGATTTTCTCGGAGTGTGACGAATAGAGTTGACTAGAACGTGAGAGAGAAGATCTTCATCGAATGTATAAGGCAAGTCATACATTTGATCATACTCCCTATTACCAATGTTTTCAATGCATTACTTCTTCTTCTTTAGATGGCATGATAGGTTATGTTATGCTATTTCACCCAGTATTTCATTGAGGTAGGTCTGATCCTTACATCATTGTTACCATCGTATATTATGATATTACTATGCTAAGTAGACGTGGATTGGGAAGTGAATCATTATGAGGTATGAGTGATAATGTAGTAATCAGTACCAAGATAAAGTTAATGAACTACTTGGGTGGGATGGTTGCGAGTATCTTGGAGATGGCCAATGATGACTGCGGAAAGCCACCCAGGCTCAAAGGGACTAATTGTGTTGTCATACTTAGAAGCTTACATGTGCAGCCACAAGCTATTATGGGCTCTGGCTTAGTTGAGTAGGTTGTGTGACCCCTTTTTGGGATATACTAGCAGATGTAGATTTTTTTATAGGTGTACCGGTTTTCCAGTGGTTAAGGGGAAACACTTCTGAAAGACCATGTCTCGATCTTGTAGTTGTCATACACTATGCAGTGTGACGAACTACAAAGGAGGCGATCGAGTCTTGTGGGGAAAGTGCACAAACCTCTGCAGAGTATAAAACTAATCGATTAGCCGTGTCCCCGGTTATGGACAATTTGAGCGACTAGTTGTGGTAATATTGATTTGTCTCATCATCTTTAATTAACTGATTGGTTTAATCACTTTGGGATAGATTGAGTGGGGGTTCCCATCTCAATCGTATGCTTTTGTAGAACTTGGTTACTATTATTCTATAGGGAAAATTTAGCTTTTTGCAAAAATAAATGTAGAAGCTCCACCAGCCAAATTGCATGTATTGTAGGAAATTTTACTTCTTTCTGGGATATGATTTGCCGTACATTCAAATGTACTGACCCGTTGTCGGGCTGTAACCTTCGGTGTTGCAAGATTGTATACGACGACTAAGTGATACGATGTCTATACTCAACTATGCCGGTGGAGTTGATGGACGTCAAGAAGCTCTTTATTGTTTTTCCGCTGTATTATATTTGTAAGCTAGCCTTGAGCTATGCAGGTACGTTTAATTGTAATACTAGATCTTCGATGTAATATTTATGACATGTGGTTTATTCCTGATATTACATCATGTACTGTGTGTGCTAGCTATTGATCTAGGGACTAGCACAGAATGCACAGAGACTTGGATTCTTTAGTGAATCGGGTCGTTACAGATGGTATCAGAGCCCATGTTGACTGTAGGTCGTGACCCTAGAAAATGGATAGGAAAAGCCATAGGAATAAAATTATTTTATCATTCTTTGATTACTTACTCTCTCCACTAGTATCTCTCATCTATTATTCATCTTCTAAACTTCTTATCTTGTTTTAATGTAAATACCCCTCCGAGTGGGTTATGCCCCTGAAGACGAGACATTTGAGAAGTACATCATCAACCTCGTGGATCAATTGGAGTTATGATTACCGGAACTAGAAGGAGTAACTTATGGTGATCAATAAGTTCTGAAACTACGAGAGGAATCTTTAAGATCAGCTTAGCTGAGAAGGATGAAGCTTAGAATCAGACCACCACCTTTTATGTGAAGTTAGATGAACGAATTTCGCGTAGCATGATGAGATCGTGTGTCTTGCACATATGACCTTACTCTAGGTGTTGTTTGGGTGTTTTGACTTTTGTGACTGTATTGTTTGTTGTTATGTGTTGCTGTTGAACGTAGGTGTTTTTTTCTCTTTCTTGTTGAGTGCATATGTTTGGTGTTATCTTTAGTTGTTGTCTTGTCGGTGTTATAGTTTTTCCCTAACCCTTGTCGTATGGGTTTAATAGATGGATTATGAAGTAGGACTCGCCTTTTCTGGGGCGATGTCTAGACTGAAGGTGGAGCAATGGATTTGTAGTATGGAGGAGCACATGGAGCTTAAGAAGGTTGGAAGGGATGACATGGTCCACTATGCTATCAAGTACTTTGTAGAAGAGGCTACTACTTGGTGGAGAATGCACCAAGCGATTGACGAATCACGAAGGAAGATTACTTGGAAGGAGTTCAAAGGATTTTGTTGGGATCCCGTCTTGTCACCCCTACACAAAGGACGGTAAACCTTAAGAGAACCCGTGCCTGCAAGATTTGCGGAGAAACAGGACACTCCTATGAAGGACACCAAGATGGATGTCCCTATTGTGAAGAAACTCACTAGGGTGAAGAATGTCCCACTACTCAAGTCATATGTTTTATGTGTGAAGGAAGTGATCATTACCCCGCTCAGTGTAAATTTTTCATCCTGACACAACAAGTGTTTCAACATCAAAAAGAAGGAATGAAGAAAGTTATCCAGGAGTTGAAGGAAGCACCCATGAGGAAGAAGATGAAGGACATTAGCCGGTGCAGGAATATGGGACATTACGCCAACATGTGTCGAGAATTAAAGGAAGCACCCGTGAGGAAGAAGAAACAAAAGGACCTTAACCAAATTGAGTGCTATCGGTGCAGGAACATGGGACACTACAGCAATATGTGTCCAGAATTGAAGAGAAAGAAGAAGATGTGAACATGGGAGAAAAGACGTCGACATTTTTAAGCTTATGTTTTGCAATTGGAGAATAGAATATTCGTGGTGTGCACTAAGTGTAAGGTGGTACCTTTTAATGTTAGTTGAAGATCTGGGTCGATGCATGTTTTGCTATTGATTAACTAGATGTGTTATGTCATGATTTGTTTTGTTAAGTTTTGTCTTGTGCCCTTTGACCTTGATATGTATTTGATTGACGTTGTGTGTTGTGCTTGCATTATTTCTATGCGAGTAGAATAAGTTTACGTTTCATTAGACCCCTCATTTATTTAGTATGCTTCAAGACTGAAGGAGACACAACAACAACAAGAATAAGTTGGCAAGTGACTCGACGATACGAAGATTTCTTCGACAAGGCAAAACTGAAGCTACCGTCATTGAAGACGCGAAGACTTGAAGACCTGGAAGATTCAGTTCTCTACTGTTAGATCGTTTCTGTGAGCCGTCATCTCTTGAGTTTTACTGACAGCTACACCTCAAAACTTATATTTTCAAAACTAGTGTGCTGTTCGTATGGGTATCTATCTCTATCTCTTTCTACCTCTCTATCTACATTCTATTCCCCCTCATCCTCATCCTACACTGAAGAAGCTACTACAATGGCTACCAATATCAAGACTGGAATAAAGATGGATGTAACTTAATGCTGAGTTCAAAGTTAACCCCTTGTGCTAGGATCTTACAACAAGCAAGCACAATCTTGCTGAAGGAAGAACCCTCGAAGAAGTTGTAGTCCACCAGTACACGTTTTATAGCAGTTTGCGTATACCTGAGTGTAGTGAAGAAACGATAGATGGTTGTTTGGCTTGCAGAACCATGGATTTATCTGAACCCGGTTCATGATCAAGAGAAATTTCTGCAATGCTTGTGAGGATGACCGAGTGTTAGACTACGAGATTCTCTAAAACATATACAAGGTAATGATTTGGGTGCGGAATGGATTGATCACCATGACGACTACCCTTATCATTCGCTCTTGCTATGCGGGATAGTAAATCTTGAGTGACTTACCTATAGCAGAGAGACGACGATGTTAAAACCTGAGCCATAGAATGGTACGATGTGTGACCCTGTAGGAGATTACCGTTTGTGTTACACAGTGAGTATAGACCAAGACCTTTTGTTGCAGATGTCCCGTAGAAGTATTCTTGATGTATTCTTGATGACTACCAAGAGAGAATCAATAGTTATTTAGTACTGGCGCCTGCCTTTTCAGCCATGAAGGTTCAGTATATGGAAGACTCCCCTTTTGCTAAGGATTAAAGATCTCCAAGGAGTACGAGGAATGTACGAAGGATGTCATCGATGGATTAAGATTTTGAAGACCAAGTCGCATTCCTTTTAAGGGTGGTAGCACCCTAGCTCATCGGTGGATCGAGGGATTGTCATGAAGACCCAAACCCTAACCTTTTTCTTTCTAGGCTTTTCGAATCTCGGGGACGAGATTCCTTTTAAGGTTGGTAGTGTGTAACATCCCAAAATTTTCCGAATTTTGGAATGTTAATAAAATTAAATAGATAATGATTGTTTGCTTGATGTGTTTGATTTTCTCTGGGTTTTAAAACTTTTTGGAGTTTATTGAATATTAAAAAAGAGGGAATAAAAGGACTTTCCCTAATATTCATAATTGGTATTTTTGGAATTTATTATTTAAAACAAAACCAACAAAACAAAATGAGAGAAGGTAACAGGACTCCTTCAACATATTAAAAGGTTGGAAAAAAATTTAAATCATTATTGGGATTCTTCTGAATATTCAAAACATTTTTCAACTCAAGGAAATTCGTTTGAGAGGATATAAAATGACTTATCCCCTTTTTAATCAAGTTGGAAAATATTTAGAATATTACTTTAAAGTTTTTAAAATTTATTATGAGTATTATAAATAACTCTAAAATTATTTTAGGGATTTTATAAGGCTAAGAGAGTTTTTATTTCATTGAAAGGATTTATTTAATATTTTAAAAGAGTTGAAAAAGTATTCTAATGGGATACTTTTATTTTACCAAATTATTTATTGGTGTGACAATTTTAAAATTTATATTTTATTATTTAGAAATGGTTTATCAATGCTTTTGACCAAATAAAAATATATTTTTATAATTTATTGGATTTTATTTGATTTCTGAAAAGTATTTTATATTTAAATAAAGTATTTAGAAAATGTTTTTGTTTTTATTTAACTTTTTGGAAAATTTATTCATGAAATAATTTTCTTTAGATTATTTGATGAATTTAGAATTTTATTTCTTATTTTTCTGATTTGCGCTTGATTTTATTTTATTGTTTGAAGTGTCGGATTTTAAATAAAAAGAAAACTCGTAGCCACCCGGCCCAGTAGGCTTTCTCCGACGCGGGCGTAATAGAGCCAAATGGGTTTGTTGTTTTTTTCTTTTCTTTTCTTTTTGTCTTCCTATATATACAAATTCTAGAATTTCTTTTTCTTTTTGTTTTTTTTCTGAAACCCTAGCAGGACCCGCCGTCGGGCCCCGCATCGCCATCGCCACCGCCGCCGGAACTCGCCGCCCGGCCGCCGCCGGCAGCCACCGCACGGCCGCGCACCGCGCCGCCGACCGAGCCGCAGCCGCCACCCGCCCGGCCACCTCGGCGCCACCGTCGGCCGCGCCTGCGCCGCCGGACCGCCGTCCCCGCGCTGCCCCGTCGGAGCACGGCCAGACCGCCAATGTGCAACGCCGCCACGGCCGCCACTCCGACGGGTCGCGCCTTGCCGTCGGCCACCACCGCCGCCCCTCCCACGCCGCACCGTCGCCGCTTCCTCGCAGGAGCTCTACGGAGCCACACTCGCCGGAGCCGAGCGACTCAGCGGAGTCAACTCCGGCCAGATCTGGTCCTAGGGACCCGATCGCTTTTTTGGAAAAAAAATTATTCGCGGATCATTCCTTTTGGCAGAAAACATCCCAGCGCCGTACTCGCAATATCTTCCACACCGTGCGTCGGGTCGAGGTGAAACTTTGTCCTACGCACTCGTGTTGTTCTGTACTTTAGCATGGAATAAATTTTTGCACACTTTTGAACTTTAATTTATTTCAAATTAAAATTCAAATTCCGGAGGCCGTATCTTCTAAACCGTTGATCCAAATCGAGTGATTCTTTTTGCGTTGGATCACTCATTCCATGTACTTTCTGTTCATAGCATGTGTACACAAAATTCAAATGTTTGTTGATCTGTTTAAATTCAAATTCAGTTCAAGTTTGCACTTGCTATGACCTGCGTTGTTGTATTCTGTTTCACGTGATTCTGTTTGCATATCGGATCATTTGAGACATGTTATTGGTAAGATTCACACACTTTTCATGTGGGCATGATATTTACCTTGAATTCACAAATGTCCATGGTCACAACTCGTTACCGATAATCTTTTATCTGTGGACTCTCTCGAGTTCACGTTCCACTGATCACCTTCGAGCACATCGACACCTTTGCACTTCAAAGCCTTTTTGTTTTGTTGCTAAAACTTTTTTGTTTGTTTGTTGATCTTTTGTTTGTCTCGTTGTGATGTGATTGCTTATTCGAGTTCCTTCGTCTGCGATAGATTTGCTCAGAGTGTGACGAATAGAGTTGACTGGAACGTGAGAGAGAAGATGTTCATCGAATGTATAAGGCAAGTCATACCTTCGATCATACTCCCTATTACCTATGTTTTCAATGCATTAGTTCTTCTTCTTTAGATGGCATGATAGGTTATGCTATGCTATTTCACCCAGTAGTTCATTGAGGTAGGTCTGATCCTTACATCATTGTTACCATCGTATATTATGATATTGCTATGCTAAGTAGACGTGGATTGGGAAGTGAATCATTATGAGGTATGAGTGATAATGTAGTAATCAGGACCAAGATAAAGTTAATGAACTGCCTGGGTGGGATGGTTGCGAGTATCTTGGAGATGGCCAATGATGAATGCGGAAAGCCACCCAGGATCAAAGGGACTAATTGTGGTGTCATACCTAGAAGCTTACGTGTGCAGCCACAAGCTATTATGGGCTCTGGCTTAGTTGAGTAGGTTGTGTGACCCCTTTTCGGGATATACTAGCAGATGTAGATTTTTTTATAGGTGTACCGGGTATATCCAGCGGTTAAGGGGAAACACTTCTGAAAGACCATGTCTCGATCTTCCAGTTGTCGTACACCATGCAGTGTGACGAACTACAAAGGAGGCGATCGAGTCTTGTGGGGAAAAGTGCACAAACCTCTGCAAAGTATAAAACTAATCGATTAGCCGTGTCCCTGGTTATGGACAATTTGAGCGACTAGTTGTGGTAATATTGATTTGTCTCATCATCTTTGATTAACTGATTGGTTTAATCACTTTGGGATAGGTTGAGTAGGGGTTCCCATCTCAATCGTATGCTTTTGTAGAACTTGGTTACTATTATTCTATAGGGAAAATTTAGCTTTTTGCAAAAAAAATGTAGAAGCTCCACCAGCCAAATTGCATGTATTGTAGGAAATTTTACTTCTTTCTGGGATATGATTTGCTGTACATTCAAATGTACTGACCCGTTGTCGGGCTGTAACCTTCGGTGTTGCAGGATTGTATACGACGATTAAGTGATACGATGTAGGGTTACGATGTCTATACTCAACTATGCCAGTGGAGTTGATGGAAGCCACGAAGCTCTTTATTGTTTTTCCGCTGTATTATATTTGTAAGCTAGCCTTGAGCTATGCAGGTACGTTTAATTGTAATACTGGATCTTCGATGTAATATTTATGACATGTGGTTTATTCTTGATATTACATCATGTACTGTGTGTGGTAGCTATTGATCCAGGGACTAGCACAGAATGCACAGAGACTTGGATTTTTTGTGAATCGGGTCGTTACAATCAACAGAGAGGTCATCCGCCGGACTATATCCTACTTACGCCGGGCTTTGGACCCTAACCCGAACGTACTCCTGAACGGTGCGTGACTGGCCGATGAAACAAAATTAAAGAAAATACAAGTACACTGCTCGAGCAAAAGAAGACACCACCACTTCCCGGCAACCAGCCCGCGGTACTGCTGACGTCTGAAGACGCTCGAACGAGACTACGATGTAGGGGAGCCCATAACTCCTTATCCCACGTGTAGGTAGTGTGTACAAGCCAAAAGGCTACTCAAGACATCCGCCGAACCATTTAGCATTTTAATTAACCTGCGTGACAACCGTTATCGTTGCCTCGACTTAACTGACCCGCGGACAACGACAACAGCCAAGACCACAAGTACAGTGGTGCTTGCCCTGTCGTCCCACCAAGTCTCTGCGGTTACCAACAAGGTGAACCGTCTCCTTACCTTGTCTCGCGTGTGCTCTTGGTAGAGCTCGACTTTTCGTGGTTTGGTAACTCTCGCGAGATACGAGCAGGGGCCAAGCACGCCAGTAACGTCGGTCGTACCCTCCCTGACGTTCCCGACGCAATACCTCTCGCAGGCACCGTTGGGTTGCCCGACTTCTTATCTTAAAGACAACCAAGGCTCTGGACCCTAGAGCGGCTATACAGAGTCAGCAACGAGTGGAGGTACGAGGATTACTCCTCGATAGCTCAAACCCAATGGTGGCTCGGCAGAGCCGAGCTAGGGGGCCTTAGGCGGTGCCTGCATTGTACCGTACCTGTTATAGTTAATATATTATATCTGCGTCACTCCCCTGAGTGATCACGGCCCGCTATCTAATCCTAGTTGACTAATAATGCGCAGGGCTCATTGCTGAAAATACATAAGTAATTATAGGCAACATAGGATAAAGGAAGGTACATCAAGGGGCGACAAAGACAGGCTATGCAATTGAATAGGTAAGCAACATAGCAGCAACAGTAACCATGCCTAGTGCAAGAAATATACAGAAAAGATAGGCGATATCTGGGGAAGAGAATGGCTCTGCTTGCCTGGAAGCTCGACGGTAGGGGTAGGGTCGTCGATGACGTAGTCGAGCACAGGGGCATCAGCAGCGGACGTCGATATTATCGAACAATAAGAGAGGGGGAAGAAACAATAAATACACGACAATAATAGCAATACAATTACAAGACATGGCAAACGCAATGTTAACGGTGTTCTAACCCAGTGCAAAGGGTTATGCTCGGAGCGGGAATTCATCCGGGGATGAAATACCGGCTCCGGGTGATTACCGACAGACGGCCCGGAGGGGGAAGGTTCCATGTCTGTAGTGTTAAGGACATCTGACAGAAATGTGGATATTGTATCCGTTCTAGTTGATCCGTGCTGAACGACTTTCATGTACAGAGTATTTCCAACCGGGAAGTTTTACCGGTACCGGGTAATTGCCGGACAAACAATCCGGAGGGGGAAAGTCTCGGGTTCAGTATGTTAGAGGGGTGCGGTGGGCACGCGGGTAGTGTATTTGCATTCGTTATATTTTTCTGATCAATTTTCATGTATAAAGTTTTTGAATCTGACTTACGGTTTAAAAGATATTAATATTCAAAGTTTAATTCAATTTAAATCATTTTTTGAATTCCTTTTATTATTTAAAACCAACATTATCCACAACTCTATCCAGAACAGAGCTAACAGGTGGGACCCATATGTCAGCCTCAGTTTATTAATAAATCTTTTATTTAAATTAATCTGACTAGTGGGGCCCAACAGTTAGTGACTCGGTACTAACTAAACCATTTTATTAATTAAACCTGGCAGTGGGACCCAAGTGTCATAGATACATGTTTATTAAGCAGTTAATTTAATCTGTGGATTAACTTAATGACATTGGGCCCACTGTCATACACAGTGGGGGTTATCTCCATTTTATTAAACTAGCAGTTTTATTAGGGGGGTTGGGCCCATTTCGTCAGGGAGTGTTAGAGGGGGATTAGTCCCCACTCATCACCTGACCAGCAGGGCACACCTGTCAGTGCCCCGAGGTCAACGCCGGCGAGTAGAGCCACGACAGGCGATGGTGACGTTGATTCTGACCATGGGCAAGGGTGGCGCTGGTCTTAATCGAAGGAGTGGAGCAGCGCACGTTCGTTGGTGGCAGTGGCCTGAACGGGGGACGGCCGGACCGGCGCCGACGATGATAGGGACGGCGGCGGTGACACAGGATTCGACGGCGGTGGGGTTTCAAGGCGTGCGGGTGGCCGTGAGCTAGTGTGTTAGAAAGAGAGGAGAGCGGGGAGTGTTCTGACACGAGGGGCGCGCCAAACGCGAGCTCTGGGCCGCGTGAACGAGAACGGCTGCGACGGCGGAGCCGCGGCTCCCAGTGTGGCATGGGAACGACGACGATGGCGTGGCGTTGAGGCGTCCTGTCCTGAACCGTTGCGCGGAGGCGAGGTAGAGGGGCGCGGCGGAGCTCCTCGACAAGGTGGCGCACCTCCTAGTTGTCGTTGTCCGCGGAGGCACGGCGGCGCGGCGAGCTGCAGAGCTCGGGCCGGCGCAACGGAGACGAAGGCGAGGGGCTCTGGGGGGGACGAGTGGCGGGCTAGGGTTAGGGTTAGAGGAGGGGGCATGGGGCTTTAACCCCTCCGGCGACTCGCCGGATGAACGCCACGCACGGCCGGCGTGTAATGGCATGGCAGGATGGCCGCCACGGCCTCCCTGTTGTCGATATGTGACCTCAGATGCCATGGGATGGCTAATGTGAGGGGAAGACGCGAAGGAGAGAATGTCGATGGTGCCGGAATCGGGTTGAGTACAAGCACGGTGAAGGACACCACAATGTACCCAGGTTCGGGGCTCTCTGGAGAGATAACACCCCTACTCCTGCTTATCTCTTATATATCAATGCTCGGGCTACAACAACTGCTTCTCTATCTTCTCAGGGGAAGGTGAGCGCCGCCGCCGTGGGCAAGGCTCCCTCCTGCTTCCCTGTGGAGTAGCTACTAGCAGTGAATGAACTGAGGGGAGGGTGAGTAATGGTGTTCTAGAGCGGGTCGTCCCCCACGCAGGAGGGGTACCCGGGCTCTTATAGTACGAGCCCAGGGTACATCGGTAACTTCACTGCCGATTGGGCCCAGCTGTCATCCTCTAATCGGATTGGGCCCACCGACTGCTCCTCTCCGGGTGATCCGGATCCTACGAGCGGCGGCCCATGCTGTAGACCCATAGGGAATGGGGATGAACAGTGGAGCTAGGAGGTGCGGTCTTGTCAACCTGTCCGCGGAATCGGCGGAGAGGTCGACACCGTATCTCCACTAGATCTTCGACATGACTTGGCCTTCCTGCTACCCAGATATCTCGGGATAGCGCATTGATGACCTCGTAATCATACCCCCGACTGGTGTCGGGGTCACTTCCTCCAAGGGTAGTAGGTTGTTCCGATTGCGCCTGGGACGACTGGTGGTTCCTGACAGGTCGATTGCTCTGGGCAATCGGCCTTCTAGGTACCCACCTCGGCCCAGCTGCGGACCAATCGGATGATCGTCTTGGTGAAGGAAGGGTGGACTGATTGCGCCTGGGCCGACTGCTGGCATTTGGTACGGCTGATTGCCTTGGAGCAATCGGCCATACATCTGCCCAGCTCGGCCCAGCTGCGGCCCAATCGGTCCCTCCTTGTCTTGAAAGGTTGCTTCCTCTTGGGTTAGCCTACCCGGGTACCAATCCCCCGACAGTAGCCCCTAAAGCTGTAAAGGTCCCACGATCACTTGACCGCGGGGCCTTTGCAGTTTTTAATCTTTCTTCGATATCTTCCGACTGCTATGGCCTCATCAAGTGTGTCATTCCGAGTTCGTCGGCCGACTCGGAGATCACACTCGGCTGGCCGAATTTTCGTCCGATTGGATTTGGTTCGCTTCCAAGGGACCCGGGGTTAGCGTATGCAAGTCCAGTTAAGACATAGTCATATGGAGAGCCGAGAACCGCACCCACTTGTCTAAGCAGACAAGGCCAAGCACTGAACATTCTCGGAAAGCATCGTACGTGAGGGGCATCCCATCCAGGCCGGATGATCAACTGAAATGGGTCCTCATCGTCCGCACACAATTCAAATGATATGGGTGGTGAACTCCCATATTCAAAGACAAGTCGCCTCAAGCATACTACCGACTATCTCAAAACTCTTACATAGACTTACTCCAGCCCGATCACTTAGTCGGGGTCTAGGGCGGGCTCGATCATACCACAAAGTGTGCACGAGACGGAGTCTCGAGCAATCGCATCGCGATGCCCCAAGCTGCGCACATCTAAGGGCCACTTGGTGTATGAAAGACCGCCAGCCAGAACACAACTAAGGTCTCGAAAACCCATACAAAGACATGCATGTTATAAACATACACGCAGCACACATGCCTTGTATGAACAGCAGGTACCATTGCAATCCTCTACAAAGTGTACATTTTATTTATAACTCTTATAGAGTACACACAGAGATCACATACATGTGATCCAACATTACAACATAAAGCGGAAGCAAATTATGTCTGAGTACAGACAAGTTTAACAAATTGCCTTAAGAAGCCTTATTCAAACATAAAGCCCTCCACGAGGGAACCAGTCTGCTGACTGGGACTAGACTAGCCTAACTTCAGTCGTCCAACTCGATGAAGAAGCCACCTTCGGGGTCAGTGGCGTCATCTAAAACATAGATTAAGCAAACGTGAGTACAAAGTCGTACTCAGCAAGACTTACATAGGAGCTATACTACTCATGCACATGTATCAAGGTAAAGGGAGGTGGGGTTCACTTGCAGAAATGCCAGCTTTGACTTGGCTAATCCTGAACTACGAGTACCAGACTTTGAGGTAAGAAGCGTACACGAGTCCACTACTTTCTCCAACCAATACACCACTATGGTGCCTTCATCGACTTCCCCACGAGAAAGCACGCCATAGCACTCACACTTATCTTGGTGTGTTTTAGAAGTATCCGGTTCAAGTTATCTAATAATCAAGCTAAGCTTTCCAAGTAGTCCATAACCGCGGACGCGGCTATTCGAATAGTTTTTATAACCTTGCAAGGGTGTACCGCTACACACACATGACCATCATTTACCGCCTTTGATCTCGACACCATTCAAGGGGTGCCAGCGAGGATGCTCACCACAATTGTTACCTCATAGCCTATCTAGTCCAAGAAAGCCGCCTACTTGGGTTGGTTACCACAATCGTGAACCCGGCCGGTTTACCGAAGTGGACCCAAGCGATGTGTGCGTGGTGCATAAGCCGGTCTCGGTTGAGCCGTTCTCTCACTTAGCATCCAGGCCACAAGCCTACCAGAACTCTGAACTACTGCGACATCTGGACATCGAAAGGGATGAGTTAATAAGTTGAGAGGGGTCAGTGAGCCCAATGTGTGGTTGTACTCTTCATCTTGGATCACCACACAAGAACTCGGACTTAGGGCGATGTTCAACGAGACAACCCACCGTGTACTCCTACACAGCCTCTCATCGTTCACCTTGTATTAGGGTCGATTCACCAACACTTTTCTACCATCATCAACATGATCACTACCATCCCGACTCACATCACAGTAACAACATGGTATCATACTAAGCATGCAATAAGCGATAACATTTGCAGGGGCCACATGATATCATTCAACTCCTACATTTGCTAGGATTGTGGTTTGCTTACTACTGTGACAAAAGATAGGTCATGCAAAGGAATGGGTTCATCTATGCGGTAGAAACGAAGCATGGTGATCATCCTAAACAATGCATAAGCGAGACATGAGAGGGAAGTGGGATTTTATCGACATGATCAATGGGGTTTTGCTTGCCTTGCTGACGAGGTTCGGGTTCTGGATCTTCAGCGAAGGGGGTGACCTCTTGCTCCAGTTCCACCTCTACTCGACAAACAAAGCACGAAGTAGCAATCAATATGAATTCAATGCTCAAGCACATGATTGAATGTTAAAGCTTGAAGTATAAGTTTGGATGTGTGAGGCAATTCCATTTAAGTGGAATATATTGCATTTAAAATGCAATTCAAACTCCACATTTGAATTCAACATTAACCAAGTTATATGTGATATAGTTTGATCATTTTGAATCAACTTCAAATGTGTATGATATGACTCTGATGTGTAAGTGAAATGTAGCATGTTGCCATGGTTCAAGTTGCCAAAAATATTTGAATTGAATTTGATTTAATTCCATTTAAATCAAATAGCAAATGCTACTGATCACATTTTAAATTCAACTCAAACAGAGTTGAAAGTTGCATATTTGGAAAGATAATTTTCTCCTGATCATTTTTCATATATTATTTGTCCAATTTGGAGTTAATATGAATTTTCTATCAATTTCCAAAGTTTGGGGTATTTTCTGGAATTTCTGGAATTATTAAACTTATTTTTCTTTTCTGGAAAAGCATTACTGCGTCATTAATACATCAGCATGACATCAGGGGTTTTGACCCGAGTCAAACTGACAAGGGGTCCCACTGGTCAGCCTCTGTAGGGGTTAATCCGTTTTAATTAAAGATTTTGATTAACTTAGAGGGGGCTGGCCCCACCTGTCAGTGGCCCATGGCCTAACTAAACAGGGGTTAGTCCCCTAATTAACCCAGCCTACCGGCGGCTAGCCGCCGGCGGCATTGGACACGGCGGCGTGGTCTCCGGAGTGACCAAACGGCCACGGGAGAGCACAGGGAGGACACCAATCGACTCAGCATCGTCTTCCCCATCATCTGGAGGCAACAGGGGGTCACAAGGTGGTCGGGAGAGACGGCGGCGACGACTCCGGCGGAAACAGAGAACCGGCGAGGTCGTAGCCGAGGCTAGGGAGCACGGTTTGGGGTGATTTTGGTTGCGTTTGAAAACTGGGAAGGCTAGGTGCCAAACGCACGCACGGGTGCAACGCCAGGGGCAATGAAACGAGCTCCAGTTCGGCCATGGCGGCGAGCTTGCTCGGGATCCATGGAGGATTCGGTTGTGGGGCAAACGAGGCGCTACAAACTTAGGGGAAAGGTGAAGAAGCTCACCCTGAAGCTAATGGAGAAGACGGTGAGGCCGGGGATGCTGTGTAGCCGAGGAATTTGACGACGGCGACTCACGGGTCCGGCGAGCTCTCGGTGAAGCTGGCGTCGATTGCTGAGGTGCTCGGGCTCGATTGCTTGAGGGTAACGATGAAGAGGCTTGCTGCGGTTCTCCTGGACACGGCGGCACGGCTCGGGGACGACGGTGGCTACGTGTTCTCGACGGCGTGCTCCACGGCGGTCTTCGGGCGGCGGTGAAATCGGGCGCAGGAGGAGGAGGAAGACGAAGGAGAGGGGGGGAATGGATCAGGACAGCTGCGCGGCGTGTCCAGCGAAGGGATAAGGCACGGGACAGGCAGGCAGCTGCCTGTCGTGCCCACGGCGGTCGCCGGCGAGGTGCCTGCCTGCCTGGAGGGAAGAAGACGCATGTAACCCCCTCCAGGTGGGCTGCGGGGGTTTAGCTGGGCTGAAACCAGGTAAGTTCTTTCTTTTCTTTTTCTCTCTGTTTAATCTTTCCTTTCTTTTTTCTGTAATTTGTTTTGGCTCTGATAAAAATACCAAACCATTTTATTAAATGCTGAAAACTTTTACATGGCCTCATAATAATATAGACTAGCCACTCATAAACTTTCAACATTTTTAAAATTCAAATGATTTGAATTTTAAATCAAAAAGGGGTATTTCTTTAATTCCAAGGTACTGTTTGAATATTTGAAAAATCTATGAGCATGGGGTGGGTCCCACATCACTTGATATGTGATCACACTCATTTATAAGACTTTTCAAAACTCTAACATGAAATTTTGGAAAATATTTTTATCTGGCCTTTTGAATTAATTCATCTGGGGGTGTTCCTTCTCCCATTTTGATTTTGAATTTGATTTCCAAGATTTCTTTTTGAAATTTTTTTGGCATGATGCAAAGGTACTAGCTAACCCTAGCACATACCTAACAGAGGGATCTGACACAATTCGTGTCTTCACTTTTTCGAGAATGACATCTTTCGCCGATTACATTCCAACGGTTACCTCCGATTCTTCCGGGATGCGGTCACTGAGCCGGGACCCACGACCCACGTGCGACTTGACATAACTGCAGGTCTCGTCCCCCATGTCGCACGCCTCACCTCCCACGCCAGGATTCTTTGCGCTGGTTTGCCGGTTGCCCTTCCTGTGCCCTAGGCCACACCAAGCCACACAGCCGCAGATGCATCCCACTCCCCTCCCCCGCCGCCCATATAAGCCACAGG
Organism: Bromus sterilis; assembly: GCA_950022295.1. Lineage (NCBI taxonomy): Eukaryota > Viridiplantae > Streptophyta > Magnoliopsida > Poales > Poaceae > Bromus > Bromus sterilis. The sequence goes on from OX465600.1 coordinate 219,455,989, forward strand.
GGAGGGCCTTCGCCTCTTCCTTCTTCCAAACGCCATCTTCAACCTCCCGCTCTCGCTCCTCCGCGCCATTGCCGCTCCGCGCGAAGCTCTCTGCCGCTCCTACGACCACGGACCTCTGCGTCTTGGATCTGCTCCGGCCACGGACCCGTGCGCTCCGTCGCCGCCGCGGTAACTCCTCATCGCTGCTCTCGCGCTCCTCACCCCTCTTCTTCTCTCCGCCTGCGACCACCATGGCGCCACGGCGAGACGTCTCACAGGCGAGCCGCGGGTGTTGGAAAGGCTCTCAGGCCACCGCCGGCGCCGTCCAGTCCCTAATTCGCGCCCGAAAGATGCCCGCGGAGATCGAATGGCGCATTCCCGGCGCTGAGGTCGTGCCCGACGCGCGTGCTGGCGAGAGGGTTGTATTCCTCGCTCACTTCGAGCGTGGATTCGGCCTTCCCGCCAGCACCTTCTTCCGCGGGTTCCTCGACTTCCACCGACTGCAACCACATCACCTTGCAGCCAACTTCATTATGATCCTTTCCAGCTTCGTGACACTCTGCGAAGGGTATCTCAGCTGCCGCCCGAGCATTGCTCTCTGGAAGCGATTCTTCAACCTCCGAGCTCACAATGCTCGGACGGGAGCTATGGTGCCATCCACCACTAAAGGCGGCGAACCGAAGCACTCGACTGATATGACCGACTGCGGCAGTTGCCTTGTCGCAGCCGGCAAGCCGAGGTATAAGAGTCCCGAGATCGTCCAATCCTGCAAGAATTGGCAGACCTCGTTTTTCTACGTCAAATCACCTGACAAGGGCCCCGGTCTCCTGAACCTGCCCGAGTTCTCCCTCGCCCGGCCGACTGAAAAACACCAGTGGTCGCTGAAATATGGAGTCGGAGATTGCGATGTCGATGCCCAAGTCTCCAGGATCGCCCAGCTAGAGCAAGAAGGACTTCTGCCGACTGACCTTGTAGCCGCTTGGCTTCAAGTCCGAGTGCTCCCCCTGCAGCGCCGAGTGCACCGCATCTGCGATATGTCAGGCCCTCGAGACCCCACTCGGCTCTGCTCGTGGCGGGTGAAGAAAGAAGACCTCTGCGCCAGGGTAAAGGCTATCACATCTAGTCCTTTGCCTGACCCCTTCCGCTTCGGGCTTGACTGCCTCACTCGCCAACAGAAACCGCCGGTGGTATGCTCCGATTGCTTTCTTCTTCCGATTGCTTTTTCTCTTAGCTTCTCTGATTACTTTTATTTTCTTTCCCCAGCATTTCATCCAGTCCGATTTGATGGAAGACGGCCAGGTGGTCGGCGTGTATGCTCCCGACCGCGCAGAAGACGACCCCGCCGACTTTGAGTACAACGGCGAGATCCCTTCCGCCGAGTCCGGAGACGATGGTGATGATGATGACGAGTCTTCCGGCGAATCCTCCGATTCCATCGATGCGGACGACGCTGACGCTGATGCCGCCAACCCCCCGAAGATCGACACCCGACCAACAGCTCAAGGGGGTACGCCCGACCCTTCCATTGAGCAATTTTTGGCCGAATGGAGTGATGACGATAGTGTCTCAAAGGCTGATGGTTCTGATGCATCTCCTCGTGCCAAACCTCCAAAGGTGCCGGCTAAGCGCACCTCGACCACCAGCTCCTCCGCTGGTACTGCTCCCAGCAAGGTTGCTAAGGCCACACCGACAGCCAGCAAGGGCAAACAACCCCAGGTGACGACCACCCGGAGGCCGACTTCCCAGGCGCCGCTGGATGTTGCCCCGCTGAGATGTCGAATGCCTTCTGGCGCACCAAGAACAGTCGGGTATGCTCTTATCTTCGTGCCTTGCGCTTTGCTGTCCTTCCTTATACTGATTCACCTCCTCTCTCTTCTTTCAGGAAACCGATTGGGCTTGATGACATTGATGCCGACATTCCGGTCCGATCTGGCGTCGTCATCTCGCCTGCCGCATCTGCCGCCGCCACCCACAAACGGCCGCCTGCTTCTCATCGCTCCTCCAAGGACGCCGAGCGCGCTGCCAAGAAGGCCCGCCTTGAGACGACTAAGAAGATTTCTTCTTCTTCCCTTGCTTCCAAGACCTCCAAGAGTGCAGCTGATCGGGGGGCTCCTGGTGGCAGAGGAACGCAATCGGTCCATCCGATTGCCCCATCTCCGCCACGCCGCTCCGACCCGGTCTCCACTGCCGTGACTGCACCTGCTCCGACTGCTACATCCGAGCCACCGACGGTGACGAGCTCGCTGCCAATCGTGGTGTCGGCGCCGCCGACTGCCTCAACTGTGCCACCGGTTGTTCTGTCCGCGCCACCGACGATGACGACCTTGCCGCCAGTCGCAATTATCACTTCCACTTCAGCTCATCTGATTGCGCCGATGCCACAACCGAGTACTTCCCGCCCTCAGGTGACATCGGTGCCACTAGCCTTCACTGTTGCTGCTGCCACCGTCGCTCAAACTTTAGTGCCAACGCCGACCTCCTCTGCGTCGGAAGTTCTGATGCGCTCGGTGGACCAGTTCCGGGCCGAATATTCTCGCGCCCGTCATGTCGGCGCCGAACCTGACGCTTCGCACCGCCCTCCAGACCCTCTGACGACCACTCTCAGTCGGGTGAATGAATTTGCTGATGCCCTTGCTCGGGACCTCCAACAGCTCACCTCTCATCACATGGTAAATTCTTGACTTTCCTTTTATGTCTTTCCTTTTATGTCTTTCCTTTATTCGGGAGACTTTTCTTCCGGTGGGTGCGCGCAAGCGCACCCACTGGGTGTAGTCCCCGAGATTCGGGCCGATTGGTTGCAATCGGTTCGGGTCTTTCATACTCTTTGCTTTATATTTTGCCTTCCTCCAATCGGGAGACTTTTCTTCCGGTGGGTGCGCGCAAGCGCACCCACTGGATGTAGTCCCCGAGATTCGGGCCGATTGGTTGCAATCGGTTCGGATCTTTCATACTCTTTGCATTATCCTTTGCATTCCTTCAATCGGGAGACTTTTCTTCCGGTGGGTGCGCGCAAGCGCACCTACTGGGTGTAGTCCCCGAGATTCGGGCCGGTTGCATGCAATCGGTTTGGATCTTCTCTTGACTGTCGTATCTCTAAACTCCCTCTTGCTATTCCTCGCTGGCTGTTATGGAAGAAAGGCGCGAGGTCTTCGAAAAGCTTCTTGATGCTTATACCGCCAGCCTCCGAACTCTCGCCCAGGCCCAGCTGGAGGTCAATAATCAATCGGCCGAGATCAATAAACTGAAGGGTAACCTCTATACCATTTCTGTTTTCTCTCCGCTTGACGTTTACTCTTGTACTCATATCTTCACGTTCTCTTCTAGCTTCTGTTCCCATGGTAGATGACCTTCAGGACCGAATTGCTGAATTGACTGCAGAACTCAACCAGCACGGTCCAACACTCGCCAAGGCCAAGGAAGAAATGATCCGACTGCAGGGGGTAGAAACTGATCTAACTCGGACTATCCAAGGCCTTCGCTCTGAGATGGCTGCCCTCGAAAGAAAACATCTGGCCGACATAGCTGCTGTGACGGCTACTGGTGATGGTCTCCTTGCTGAGCGAGATGCTGCCGTCGCCTCCCGAGAAGCCTTGCAAGCCGAGAGGGATGAAGCAGTTGCTGCACGGGATTCCATTCGGCGGGACCGTGACGAACACGTCGCCAAGTTTGAAGAACTAGAGAAACGCAGCTATGAAGAAACCACCCGACTGCGCCGCCGAGCCAAAGGGTTCTGCGAGACAATGACTGAGATGGATGTCCTCCTTAGCGGTGAGTGTTTCCTACATCCAAGTGCATTTTCCGATTGCTTTCCTCTTTTATCTTGTTGCTCATACTTCCTTTCGTGACGCAGAAGCCTGGCCCGATTCCGAAGCAGCTGCCTACGCGGCCGTAGCCAAATCCCGAGCAGAAACCGTTGCTGCCGGAGGGACCCGCCAACTCGAAGATAACATCTGGACCCGGCACGAATACCTGATTGGCACCGAAGCCCGCATTCCTGTTATCAAAGGAATTGCCTTGTCATTCAAGCTCGGAATCTTGAAAATTGCTGAATCACTGTGGTCACCGACTGAGCTCAAGGTCGGACTCCAAAAGATGAAACACGCCGCTGGCTCCTCCGCCGGAACCCACGAGGCTGAAGCACAAGATGAAGAGGATTCTGACAAAGGGGAGGCTCCGAATGCTACCACAGAACAGATTCGGACTCTTCTGAAGGCCATCCCACGTTGGATCGACGTCTTGCTGAACTCTGCGGGTCGGACTGGCACGGAAACCGCCCTCCAGACTGTGCTGAGCTGGTACCCTCAGGTGAAGCTCTCCCAACTCTACAGCCTCCGATAAAATGCCTCTGATCTGCTTGAGAAGACCTATACCGAGGTGAATCGGCTAGCCAGCACTATGGTAAACTGGTTCTCACCATACGAGTACACCCCGTATCTCGACGAGGGAGGGAATCCGCTCGCTGCACCTTCAATCTCTGGCCTGGCCGAGGAGCTTTCTGATAGCGGCTCATCTCAAACGTCTCCGAGATCCAAGCGGACTGGTGCGACATCTTCTGAAGTGCAATCAGAGCCAGATGCTGCGCATGCTGATCCGACTGCCCCGTCTTCTAGCTCCGTGCCTCCGACTTCCTGAGCCATGCCCCCGACTATGTCACTTGATGTAGCTTGCCGATACTGGATCGGTTTTATCTTACTTTGTCTTTTCGACCATTTGCTTGTAAGACATAATTTTAATTCTGTCGACACCCACTGGGTGCAACTTCGCTGTAATGAACTTATTCGGCCTTGGGCCTGCTATCTCTGATGCAATCCGATTGCTTGGTCTTCGCTTTTACTTGTGCGATCAACTTTGCATCTTTGTCGGTTTCCTTTATCGGTCTGCACTTGGGGACGTCTACCGTGTCTGCCTTGCTGCCGTTCTACGGTATGCAATCGGCTCAACAGTAGACTACCAGCCAAGGTGCGATAAGCTTTTTATTTTTTACACGACAAGGTTTAACGCAAAGGATTATGCGACAGTGGGAGCCGATTGCTCGCTATCGGGCTCGATGCCCTGGTTTGCGGCTCAATCGGTAACTCTATCTTATCGAATATGCCCTTGGTGGCGCATTTCGAATTGTTTCCCGGGAACTTGTACTACCGACTGCCCCAACATGACGCTTCTCAATGCCAAAAACCTTTTAGTGATTTGCACTTGAGCTAAGTGCCGAGTTGAGTGCCAGCCCGCAGTCCCTGTGCCTCGATGGCCTATTCGCTTGACCTCCTGGTCGGTCAGTCCCCGGGTGTGTTATACACGTCGCGGGTATGATTGAGCGTCGCCGATTGAGGCTAGCTCTTCGAATGAAATTATGCAAAGGTAATCGAATGCTCATTTTCAGAGGCATGATAGCTTTTACTGATTGTTTGCCGAATGGCTTACAAAAGTTTCTGCCGCTCAACTATAGAACGGACATAACAACTCGGCGTTCCATGGCCGCTCCGTCTCTGCTCCTGACGTGTCCTTGTGCTGAGTGCCCTTGGTGTAGTCGGTCAGATAATAGGAGTTGTTCTTGAGCGCTCGGCTGATGACGAATGGCCCTTCCCAAGGTGAGGATAGCTTGTGCTGTCCGTCTGACTTCTGAATTCGGCGTAACACCATGTCTCCCTCTCGGAAAGCGAGAGGACGAATCTTCTTGCTGTGGTAGTGCCGCAACTTCTGCTGATAGACTGCTGACCTGGACAAGGCCAATAGACAAGCTTCTTCTTTGAGGTCGATGCCGTCTTCTCGTGCCAATCTGGCTTCTTCTTCGGTGTACAGGGCATGCCGAGGTGAATCAAACTCGATGTCGGATGGGATGACTGCTTCTGAACCATACACCAGGAAGAAAGGAGTGAATCCAGTCGACCTGTTTGGTGTGGTCCTTAAACTGAACAATACTGCGGGGAGCTCTTCAATCCATGCTCCGGGTGCCCTCTCAAGTGGTTCTACCAATCTGGGCCTGATACCCGATAGGATTAGTCCATTAGCTCTTTCGACTTGACCATTTGATTGCGGGTGCGCCACAGATGCCAGATCAAGCCGAATGCCCTGCTGAGATGCATATCGAGCCAGTGCACCCTTTGCAAAATTTGTGTCGTTGTTGGTGATGATGTTGTTAGGCACACCGTATCTGCACACAATGTCGGCCACAAATCGGACCGCAGTCGGACCATCCAGCTTCTTGATCGGGCGGGCCTCAATCCACTTGGTAAACTTGTCCACTGCGACTAGAAGATGTGTCATGCCACTTCGAGCTCTCTTGAATGGTCCAACCATGTCCAAACCCCATACTGCAAACGGCCACGCTATTGGGATTGTCTTCAGTGCTGATGCCGGCTGATGAATTCTTGCCTTGAACCGCTGACAACCCTTGCAGTACTTCACCAAATTCTCAGCCGCTGCAAGCGCAGTCGGCCAATAGAAACCATGCCAGAAAGCTTTGCTGGCGATGGCCTTTGCAGATGCATGATGACCGCATTCACCTTGATGAATGTCTCTGAGCAGCTCCAAGCCTCTGTCCTCTTCTACACATCTCTGAAGGATACCAGTTGCACTCTTGCGCACTAGCTCATTGTTGATTATTGTGTATGCCCAAGATCGGCGGCTGATTTGCCGTGACTCTGCTTCGTCTTCTGGGAGGACTCCGTCTTCTAGGAAATCTCTGATCGGCTGTGCCCATGATGGCGCGCTGACGACTGCCATTACCACTGCATGCTGGGGTGGGACTTCTTCTTGGATCCCAGCTCCTTGGACATTTTCCTCCTGGATCTCGGCCTCTTGGACTTCTATCATTTCTACTTCTGACCCTGAACTGCCGATTGCGGCGCCTGGCACGCATTTGGCAGCCCCTGGTGTTGACTTCTCGTCTGGAGCTGGAGCTTCATCGTTGCAATCAGCTATTCCTGATGTTATTGGTTCTTCGGAGGTTGTGCCTTCTGGCATAGCCTCTGCTTGCTTCCCTTTGGCTTTGCTCTTCGAACATCCCTTGGCAGCCCCTGGCTCGCAATCGGCAGCCCCTGGTGCTGTTGCCGAGATACCTTGGGCGCTGAACTGCTTCTTCACGGTTGCAAGTTTTGCCGGTTGAACTTATTTTGCCTTATTCAATGCTTCAAGATCGGTTTCCGAGATAAAAATGGAGTCGGACTCTGGGGATGGTATGATGGACAGCTTCTTGATGTGCTCCAACGACACACCTGGTGGGATAGCTTGTCTTGTTGAACCGAGCTTGGATAACGCATCGGCTGCCTCGTTGTTTGCTCTGGGCACATGATGGAACTCGCAACCTTCAAAGTACCCGCTGATCTGCTGCACCAGGAAGCGATAGCTTGCCATGTTTGCGTCCTTTGCATCCCAGGTGCCTGTGCATTGCTGTACAACCAGGTCGGAGTCACCAAAACACTCAATGTTCCGAATACCAATTTCCTTGGCAAGCTTGATACCATGCACAAGGGCTTCGTACTCGGCGACATTGTTTGATGCTGCGAAGTGGATCTGGAGCACATATTTCAATTGATCTCCTCTTGGTGAAGTGAGTACCACACCAGCCCCTAGGCCGCTCTTCATCTTGGAGCCGTCAAAATGCATTCGCCAGAAATCCGACCCTGGGAGCTGCGGCATGTACTGTGTTTCAGCCCAGTCCACCAGGAAATCGGCTAATGCTTGTGATTTGATTGCAGTTCTTGGCTCATATTGAATGCCATGGCTAGCAACTTCAATTGCCCATTTTGCCACTCTTCCGGTTGCATCTCTGCTCCCCATGATGTCGACCAGTGGAGCCGAGTTGACAAAAGTGATCAAGTGGGCTTGAAAGTATGGCTTCAATCTCTTGGCTGCCATGTACACTCCATAGCACATCTTCTGATAGTGAGGGTAGTTCTGCTTGGATGCCGAGAGCACTTCGCTGATGTAATACACTAGACGCTGAACTTGCTGTGCCTTGTCCTTCTCGGGCCGCTCTACCACCATAACTGCGCTGATCACCCGATTGGTTGCCGCAATGTATAACATCATTGGCTCCTTCTCAATTGGGGAAGCCAGAATCGGTGTTGTGGAGAGCATGCGCTTGATCTCTCGGAATGCTTCATTTGCTTGGGGGGTCCAGGTGAACTTCTCTGTCTTCTTCATTAACTGGTACAACGGGATTTCTTTTTCACCCAGCCGACTGAGGAATCGGCTGAGTGATGCGAGGCAACCGGTGAACTTCTGTACTTGCTTTAGGGTCTTGGGCTGTTCCATGCGCTCTATTGCAGCTATCTTCTCGGGATTGCATTCGATTCCTCTCTCGGAAACGAGAAATCCCAAGAGCTTGCCGGCTTGGACTCCAAACACGCACTTCTCCGGGTTGAGCTTGATCTGATAAGTTCTCAAGTTTGCAAATGTTTCCCTGAGGTCATCTAACAACTTGACTCCTTTTGCCGACTTCACCACTAAGTCGTCCACGTAGACGTGGAGATTTCTGCCGAGCTGAGAGTGTGTGCATCTCTGAATTGTGCGCTGATAAGTGGCACCTCCATTCTTCAAACCAAACGGCATGGTGATATAGCAATAAGCCCCGAAAGGGGTTATAAATGCAGTTTTTATCCGATCTTCCACAGCTAGTTTGATCTGGTGATAGCCAGCAGTAGCATCCAGAAAGGACAACAGCTCGTAGCCGGCCGTAGAATCAATTACTTGATCAATACGGGGCAGAGCAAACGGATCTTTTGGGCACGCCTTGTTCAGGAAAGTGTAATCTATACACATGCGCCAGGTCTTGTTATTCTTCATGACGAGGACTGGGTTCGCCAGCCACTCGGGGTAAAACACTTCCATGATGAAACCTGCAGCTTGCAGCTTCGCAATCTCTTCACCGATTGCCCTTCTCTTGTCTTCAGAAAAATGTCTCAGGGATTGCTTGACCGGCTTCGAGCCTGGCCGAATGTGTAGCTTGTGCTCGGCGAGTTCTCTCGGCACACCAGGCATGTCTTGTGGAGACCATGCAAAGATGTCCCGATTCTCACGGAGAAACTCGACGAGCTCGCTTTCCTATTTATCGCTAAGTCCAGCTCCGACTACAACAAACTTGGTTGAGTCGGAGGGATCTAGAGCGATCTTCTTGTTGTCCTTGGCCGACTGAAAAGCCGATTCCTCGTCTACTCTCTTTGCTGGGCCGACTGGAAGTGGGTTCTTGTTCTGTGCTTGCGCCATTGCAATCACCTTGCTGAGTTGACGCTTCTCTGTCTCAACCACTTGAGAATCAGCCAAACTACTGCCAGCGGATGTGCACTCGAGGGACTTCCTAAAGTCCCCGGTGACAGTGATGACGTCGTTTGGCCCTAGGATTTTCATCTTGAGGTATGTCTGCTGGGCGTTGATCATGAACTTGGCAAACGCGGGCAATCCCAACAAAGCATGGTAAGGACTACTGAGGTCAGCGACCTCAAACCAAATCGGCTCTCTCCTGAAGTTTTCTTCTGTGCCAAATATAACATCCAGCCGAATGCGACCCATGGGGGTGCAAGACAATCCAGGAACAATCCCATGGAAAGTCGTCCGACTGTGCTCCAGGTCCTTCTCTGTGAGCCCTAGCTTGATCAATGTATCTCTGTACAGAATATTGATTGTGCTTCCTCCATCAACGAGTACTCGAGAGAACTTGCATGAAAACCTTGGTCCTGCGAACAGAGCATCCACCACCAGCGGATAGTTGCCCGGATTCGGCAAAATGGTGGGATGATCTGCTCTGTCCCAGGATATGGGACATTTGGACCAATGCATAAACTGGGGAATCGGTGGCATAGTGGCATTGACCTCCTGAGCTCGGGCTCTCCGACTGCCCTTGTCTGTGGACTCGCTGGTGAAAATCATGTAGGCGGCATCTTGCTGCGGGAACTGGTTCTGCTGCTGAGGTGGTCCTCTGTTCTGGGGTGGTGGTGGGGGTGGAGGTGGTAAAGCTTCTCCCTTCGCAATCCTTCTCACAAACACACTGCCGAGTGGTGTGCGCAGACGGCCTGCCAGGCGTGCTGTGCAACTTGCACGGCGCGTCCAGCATATCCTCGAAGGTGTACTTGGGCTTCATCTGCCCCGGGGGTCTTACATTTGGTCTCATCCTCCGACTGCCTCCTGCAGCCGCTGGATCTTCTTCATTCTGGACAGCGGCCACCTGCCAACTGCCATACTGGGTATCGGGCTGCTCGTCCTTGCGCTTGCCATTGTTCTGTTGGTTGTGGTTGTTGTTGTTGTTGTTGTTGTTGCGGTTGTTCTCTCTCCTTTCCTTCCGACTAGGGCCTTGGTTCCTTGTGTCCGACTGCGGAGCCCCAGGTGATTGGATCACACCTCCAACTCCGAGCTGGATAGGGCGCATCGCAGAGTCAGACATAGCAAACGCATTTGCCACCTTCATAAGCTCGGCGAGCGATGTGAAGTCTTTGCGTAGCATCTTATGCTTCAACATTGAATCGGCCAGGCATCCATCTGTGAAGTACTGAATGGCCTGGATCTCATGGACTCCTTCGCATGAATTCTTCAGCTTGATCCACCGAGATAAGTAATCTCGGAGGGGCTCATCTTTGCCTTGCACACATAGAGCTAGCTGCCGCGGAAGGTTGGGCCTCTCATACGTGCTTGTGAAGTTGTGGATAAATGCACTTGTGAAGTCCTCCCAGCAGTTCACACTATCCTTGGGCAAACTATTCAACCATGTCCGAGTCGAACCCTGCAGCATCAAAGGTGCATAGCGGACTGCTACGCGCCGATTGCCTCCTGCAATGCGAACTGCCATCAGGTAATCGGACAGCCAGTCTTCAGGCTTCACAAAACCATTGTACTTGGGAGTGTCTCTCGGCAATGTGAAGCCTTTGGGAAACTTCTCAGTCCGAATACGATGACCGAAACATGATGGGCCAGCTTCTCCTTCTTCATCCTCTTGAGCCTCCTTCTCCAGGAGCTCAATGCGATGCCTTGCATCATTCTGGCCGATTTGGCGAGGTCCAAGTCGGGCGCTGATTGCTGGTCTTGGTGCCGATTGCTGTGGCATGTCATTGCGCCTGCTGTTAACACCTGGCTCTTCGATTCTTCTGCTTGCCACTGGGGGTGGCCGATTGCTTCTGACCTTGCTCTCGTGCCGAGATGGAGCGGGTTGATGCCTGTTCTAGCGCGATGCATTTGGTCGCTGGCTAGCTCCCGCATTCGGCCTCACAGTCCCTCTTGACACCCCAGGTTCTGCATTTTGATTATCCATTGCCACGAGCCTCTGCTCTTTTGCGGCCACCAACAGCTCGCGCATTCGGCGTGACTGCTCGCGCCGCTCATCTCCCTCCAGATCTTCTAGCTCAAGGGCTATCTGCTCGGCTGCTCTCAGGTTCTTGTCCGGCGTGCTGTACGTCGTCCTCTGGACGAATGCTGACTGCGCCGGTTGCTCCGGTTGCACTGGCCTCCTCGGACGCTCCGGCTTCTCGGCCCCCGACAGCTGCTGGTTGACTGCTCTGCCTCGGCTTCTCAGATCTTCTAGGACTGCGGGCTCAATCGGCCGGCGCGGTCCTGCGTGCGCTGCGTTGTATTCCCTTGTGATGGCTCCGAGCCTGCGCTCCTCTGCCAGCACCTGCTCAGCTCTGCGAGCCAGAGCGAGCCGTGCTGTCTCCAGCTCCGTGTGCACCTGCTCCGGATCACCATTCCTGTTCACGGGTGTATATAACACATCCCGCAACGCACTGGTGCCGATTCTCTCTGCAGCGTCAGCTACCTCCTTAGCCTTTCTTGCTGCACTTGCAGGGTCGCGGTTGGTTGATGAGGATGCTCCCGCCATCATGACGGCAGCGTGCACTTGGCCCTCCTCTCTTCTGGGTGCTGCACTGCAGCCCCTGGTCGAGAGCGGGTCTGTAGCACACGAGAAGATGCGAATCTCTCTGGGATACGCCTCGGGGTAGCTCCTGATGAAGAGGCGATGACTGCCGACCTGCACCGACACACCGGGCGGCAGGGGTGCTCCAGCCCTGTACCGCGCCGAGTAGTCCACCACGTAATCGATTGCCCCACGCCTTAGAATCAGGCCAGAGGCGTGGCCACCGCCTGATGCAGAGGAAAATCCCATCCGGATCTTTACTCCAGTCGACGCCTCGGTCTGCCCCACGGTGGGCGCCAACTGTTGTCGATATGTGACGTCAGATGCCATGGGATGGCTAATGTGAGGGGAAGACGCGAAGGAGAGAATGTCGATGGTGCCGGAATCGGGTTGAGTACAAGCACGGTGAAGGACACCACGATGTACCCAGGTTCGGGGCTCTCCGGAGAGATAACACCCCTACTCCTGCTTATCTCTTATATATCAATGCTCGGGCTACAACAATTGCTTCTCTATCTTCTCAGGGGAAGGTGAGCGCCGCCGCCGTGGGCAAGGCTCTCTCCTTCTTCCCTGTGGAGTAGCTACTAGCAGTGAATGAACTGAGGGGAGGGTGAGTAATGGTGTTCTAGAGCGGGTCGTCCCCCACGCAGGAGGGGTACCCGGGCTCTTATAGAACGAGCCCGGGGTACATCGGTAACTTCACTGCCGATTGGGCCCAGCTGTCATCCTCTAATCGGCTTGGGCCCACCGACTTCTCCTCTCCGGGTGATCCGTATCCTACGAGCGGCGGCCCATGCTGTAGACCCATAGGGCATGACGATGAACAGTGGAGCTAGGAGGTGCGGTCTTGTCAACCTGTCCGCGGAATCGGCGGAGAGGTCGACACCGTATCTCCACCAGATCTTCGACATGACTTGGCCTTCCTGCCACCCAGATATCTCGGGATAGCGCATTGATGACCTCGTAATCATACCCCCGACTGGTGTCGGGGTCACTTCCTCCAAGGGTAATAGGTTGTTCCGATAGCGCCTGGTCCGACTGGTGGTTCCTGACAGGTCGATTGCTCTGGGCAATCGGCCTTCTAGGTACCCACCTCGGCCCAGCTGCGGACCAATCGGATGATCGTCTTGGTGAAGGAAGGGTGGACCGATTGCGCCTGGGCCGACTGCTCGCATTTGGTACGGCTGATTGCCTTGGAGCAATCGGCCATACATCTGCCCATCTCGGCCCAGCTGCGGCCCAATCGGTCCCTCCTTGTCTTGAAAGGTTGCTTCCGCTTGGGTTAGCCTACCCGGGTACCAATCCCCCGACACTCCCTGTGAACAGGGCAAGGGTACGATGGCCAGGGCGGGCCAGGTGGGTTGGGCCACCGTGGGGGAAAGGAGGGGGTTGGCTTGGTGGGCTTTGCCCCCAGGCGGTAGATAGGGTTTTGTTGTTTTTTTTCTTTTCTTTTTCTCTACTGTTCTTTACTTTTTGTATTTTATTTAATTGCTTATGCATTTTTTTGCTAAACATGAAAGTTGCTCCAATATTATTGTTGCACCATACCAGAGTGCCACAAAAAGTCTGGTGCCCAAATAAAAAAAATTAATTATTTAATTAAATATTAAATGATTAAAATGGACAAATTATGCTACTGTTTTAATTGTTGAATTTATTTTATAGCTCAACAAATGCCCAAGACCACATGGAAGTGATCAACTGAATATTAGGCATTTTTCAAAAGTGGTTGCAAAATTTTAGATTGAACTTTATTTGTCACTTTATTTTTATTATATTCATCAAAAGGCATTTTGGGTTTGTTTGAATTCAAAGATGAACAAGGCATGATCAAAGGTGATTAGAGACTTGCTAATCACACATGTTTATTATTAACAAAAGTTTTATTGATGTCTGACACTGAGGGTGTTACAATGGATTAGTCCAAATGTGATCAAAAGTGTATGAAAGTGTATCTAAAACATAGCAATGTCACACAAAACATGCATGGAGCAAGCAGAAATTATAGATACGTTTGGGACGTATCAACATCGCCAAGCTTAATTCCTGCTCGTCCTCGAGTAGTTAAATGATAACAAGCATAATTTATGTGGTGACATGCTAACAACCATATAAGAACTTTGAAAGTAAAGTAATCACGGTATGTAATTCAGTTCAAGTCATAACAGGCAAGAGTCTATATTAGCATTGAAACAAGCAACATAAGAACATAAAGGTGCAAGAACTCTTGTTGTCCGTGACTCGAATGTCTCCAGATGGTGTTTGCGTGTAAGAAGTGGGGGATGGGAATACGGAAGAAACAAAAATATTTGTTCAGAACTCAATCTACTAAAGTTTCACACTTAGTCTTCTTTGGAATCTTATCTTGACTCATCCCCAGACCACTAGCCAGGTGATACGTCCAAAACGTATCTATAATTTTTGCTTGCTCCATGCCTCTTTTGTGTGATATTGCTATGATATTGATGAACTTCCATACACTTTTGATCATATTTGGACTAACCTATTAACTCAGTGCACCCCAGTGCCAGTTCCTGTTTTCTGCTGTTTTTCTATTTCAGGTTTCCCCCTTATTAAAAGTACCAGAAAAATTCCGGGAAAAATATAGGAAAAATCAGCGTACCGGAAGCTTCGCGAAGAGCCCGAGAGGGGCCAGAGGCGAGCCAGGGGGGCCCCAGGCGGCCAGAGGGCACGGCCCCACCCCTGGCCACGCCAGGGGGGCGCCTGGAGCCCCTGACCCACCTTTGGCTGCCCCCTTTCGCCTATTTATTCCCCGTGACGAGAAACCCTCGGGGACGGAACCCTTTTTCGTGATCTCTCCTCTGTTCCGCCGCCGCCGCGCTTCTAAGATCGGGAGCACCAGAAGACCTCTTCCCGGCACCCTACCGGAGGGAGGAATCACCTCCGGGAGCTTCTACACCACCATGGATGCTTCCCAGATGAACCGTGAGTAGTCCACCTTGGACCATGGGTCTATGATCAGTAGCTATGTGATGTTCTCCTCCCCTCTTTGTTCTTCATGAATTAGACCTCGTGAGCTTCCCTACATGATCGATGAACATATTTAATCTTTCTGTTGTTGTTATGCTGAGTTTGCTGGGATCCGATGGATTATGAGATTATGTTCAGATTGTGATTGAGTTATATATTTTATTATTCTTCTTTTATATTTATGTTCTTGAGTAATTCTTGCATGTTCTCCGTTGATGTTTATTGCTTTGGCCAAGTAGTAGGTAGTGACTCCAAGAGGGAGCGTTATGCATGATTGTGGGTTCATGCCCCCCGATGACTAGCTTGAGTGACAGAAACATGAGTCTAGGGGATGTGTTGTTGCCACAAGGGGGAAAACAACGGTGCTTGTACTTGCGGGTGCAAGGATTGTTTACTTTACGCAAAGTTCTTTAATGTAGTTGTCCGTTGCTTTGAGTTTACACTTTGGGTGGGATTCGCAACTTAATACCAGCGAGATGTTATATATAGATATCTCAAGGTGGATGATTAGTGGGTAGATGCAGATGGATTTCGGTCTACTTGTCTTGGCATACCGCCCATGCTTTTGAGCCTCTTCCTTTCTGCATAGCATAATTAGCATTGGTTTGTGCACATAATCCTGTCAATTGCCCAGCTGTAATTTATTTACCTTGCATGGCTATTTTATCGACTTTTGGGAGAGAGACATCACTAGTGAACATCATAGGACCCCGGTCCATATTACCAATACTGTTTACACTTTCAATTTACTTTCAGTATTTACTTTTCCGTAGCTATCACTATCACTATTATCCCGTGTGGTTTATCCTTTGTAAACAACAAGGCCGGAGGAATTGACAACTCCTCTGTACTCGTTGGGAGCAAAGCTATCTGTTGTGTGTGCAGGTCCAGGTGAAGTTAGCAATCCTTAGATTGTCAACGGCGCCAATTGTTCACTTCACCACCTACTTGTATCTGTTGGAGTCATATTGGTTCGGTGTTCAACCTTAGCAACTTTGCTAAGGGAAACTTGCTGCTACGCTACATCTCACCTTCCACTTGGGGTAACCAACGAGGAGCGAGAAGTATCTCGTGTATCAAGCAAATTTCTGGCGCCGTTGCTGGGGACTCCACTCTTCAAGATAGGGGAGTTGCACACTATCTTTTATCTTTGCTTTTTAGTCTTGTTTGTTTACCTTTCAGTTTTTTCTTTAGTGTCTTTTATCAAAAATCAAAAAAATAGTTATCTTGCTTGCTGCTGCTATGGGTTCCTCTGAGAACACCAAGTTGTGTGACTTCACTAGTCACAACAACAGTGACTTTATCTGCACTCCTATTGCTACACCTGCTACTTCAGCACCTTTTTATGAGATTAAACCTGCTTAGCTGAACCTTGTTATGGAAGATCAATTCTCTGGTGCTAGAGATGATGCTGCTTTGCATTTAAATAATTTTATTGAGCTTTGTGATATGCAAAATTACAAAGAAGTAGATGGTGATATTGTTAATGTTAATATTTTTCCTTTCTCCTTGAGGGATGAAGCTAAAATCTGGTTTCAATCCTTGCATAAGAATAGCATAGATTCTTGGGATAAGTGCAAGGATGCTTTTATTGGGAAGTACTATCCCCCTGCTAAAATTATCCAGTTGAGGAGCTTTATTATGAATTTTAAACAATTGGATAATGAACACGTCGCCCAAGCTTGGGAACGCATGAAATCTCTTGTTAAGAATTGCCCTACGCATGGTTTGACTACTTGGATGGTTATCCAGACTATTTATGCAGGCTTGAACTTTACCTCGCGGAACTTGCTAGATTCGGCCGCGGGAGGAACCTTTATGTCAACTACACTTGGTGCTGCCACAAAACTTCTCGATGAGATGATGACCAATTATTTCCAATGGCACACCGAAAGAGCTCCAACAGGTAGGAAGGTAAACTCTGTCGAGGAGATCTCCTCCCTAAATGAAAAAGTTGACTTGATCATGTCTCTACTTACCAAGCAATCTCCTATTGATCCTCAAAATGTTCCTTTAAATTCTTTGATTGCTCAGGATCAAGTAGATGTGAACTTTATCTCTAGAAACAACTTCAACAACAATGCTTATAGGAGTAACTTTGGTATCAATCCTAGACCGTTCCCCTCCACCAACTATGGGAACAACAACACTTATCCTAGCACCAAAAACTCCACTTCTGAATTAGAGAGTATGCTTAAAAACTTTATCACTACCCAAAAAGCCTTCAACAAGAGTGTAGAGGAAAAACTAGACAAACTAGATACCCTCTCGTCGAAGGTAGACAATTTAGCCCACGAAGTAGAATTGCTTAAAATTAGAACTTCTCCCCTTGAGGAGAGGAAGGTCACTCCTATAAATGCTATCCAATTGAAAATTAATGAAAACATTAGGATGATGGCTAAACTTAAAGAGAGATGTGCTAGAGAAAAGGAGGAAGAGGATAGAATTAAGAGCCTTCCTACACACCATATTGTTGCTACTATCCAAGTGGTTGAGGATATTCAAACTCTTAGCACCCAATGCACCCCTAGTCCCACAGGACCTATTAATGGTGATGCTATGACCTCAACCGTAGAAGAAGAAATTCCTATGACTATAGAAGCTACCAAACAAGTGAGCCTAAAGGACACCACTACTACTCTACTTGATAGTAGTGACCTTGACTTTGATAATTGCACTCTTTCTGAAGTTATTCGTTTCCTTCACAAGATGTCTAGAGACCCCCACACTAGCACACTTAATCTTGCCTTCACGGAGCATATCACTAATGCTCTCATCAAAGCTAGGGAGGAGAAGCTTAGGGTAGAAGCCTCCATACCTAGAAAGCTAGAAGATGGTTGGGATCCTATGATTAAAACTAAGTTGAATAACTTTTCTTGCTATGCTTTATGTGATGTTGGAGCTAGTACCTCTGTTATACCCAAAAGAATGTATGATATATTTGAATTGAAACCTTTTGATCCTTGTTCTATTGGTGTTCGTCTCGTCGATTCTTCCGTAAAGAAACCTTTGGGGAACATAGATGATGTTCTTATCATTGTCAATGACAATTATGTCCCCGTTGATTTTACTATTATGGACATTGAATGTGAACCTTCTTGTCCAATTATTTTGGGACGTCCTTTTCTTCACACCGTGGGTGCTCTAATTGATAGGAAAGAAGGGATTGTGAAATTACAATTCCCTCTCAAGAAAGGGATGGAACACTTCCCTAGGAAAAAGATTAAGTTGCCTTTTGAGTCCGTCACACGGGCTAGTTATTTTCTTGAAAAGACTTGATCTATTTGCATTAAGCCTAGCTAATGACTTTAAAGAAGCGCTTTCGGGAGGCAGCACGCAACGAATTTAGGTTTTCCTTTTTGTTTTTCTTCTGTTTTTAGTGGTCTTGATAATTGTTAATACTCTAGCAACATCATTGTATCTTTACTTTTCAAGCTTTGTGCCTTTTATAGCCTCATACGACAAGGGAAGTGAATGTTGTGACATGCTGTCCAGAAAACAGATTCCGTCCTCGTGACTAGAAACATCAGAGAAAACTCCCAGTTCATCTTTTTGAGCTGAATTTTTTACACAGCGTATCTATACAATTACGAAACTTTCGTATGTTCTGAGTTTTTTGATTTGAGTTTCAGAAGTATCCCTAAAAAATTCTTTACTACCTGCTGGTCTGTTTTTCACAGATTCTGTCTTGTTTTTCCTTTTCTTCGTTTTGCAAACTTTAAGCTTGATTTTTCTTTGCAAAAACCTTTTGGAACTCTTGAGAAACAGTATCCCTTCAAGGTTATCTTTATTTGCATTAGAGAAAAATTATTTTAGTATGGGTACTAACCTCGCTAATCAGATTATGATGAGTTATGTATGAAGGGAGTTCTCAAGTGTGCGAGGGAAGATGATGATAGAAGATTAAGAAGTGTCAAGCATTCAAGCTTGGGGATGCCCCCATGCACCCCCAAGAAATATTCAAGGAGACTCAAGCGTCTAAGCTTGGGGATGCCCCCGTGCATCTCCTTCTCCATCAACAATTATCAGTTCGTCCCTCGTTTCACTATATTTTTATCACTCCATGCGTTATGTGCTATTCTTGGAGCGTCTCGCTCTTAGGTTTTGTTTTTAGTTTTCTTTAGCTTTGTTTGTTGTTCATAACAAGTTAGAACCAAGCTTTCTTTGTGTGGGAGAGAAACACGCTCCACTTCCAAAATTTAGAACACAACATAGGACTTTTCATGCTTATCTTTGTTGTGTTTGTTCTTTATCTTTCCGTAGCTCCTGTCATGTTTTGCTCTTAGCTTTCATGCTTATCTTTTCAAAGAGCTTTTGTTTATTTTTCTGCTGGAACTCTCTTGAGTTTTCATGTTTATCTTGTTTAGAGAGTTTGCTTGTTGCACTGAGTTTTGTGTCTTGACTTGAAGTAGGTAATTGAGGTTGCTATTCTTTTGTAGTAGTAACTTGCAATAGTTTTGAGGTATTGTTTTGAGTAATGTTTGGACTTTTGATGTCAAGAGCTTTAGCCTATTACTGATAGATGTCGTATTTTGGGAAATCCGTCTTTATTTTCAAAAACCTACAAATTATTTGAGAACTCTAGCTACTAGATGGATCACTACTCTTCTGAGGGGTCGAATATTAGAGTACACTCACATACCATGAGTCGAGGATGCGCAAGGATAACCAAACCCCCATACACTCCTCCTCGGGGTATTTGTCTCTTTGTGAACCTCCTTATTAGATTGAGAGTTACCGATAATAAGTGCATGAGCTCTTCGGACTAATGTGAGTATTCGAAAGTTGACACTTCCACCTTCCCATATTTTGCTAGCCTTTTATGTGTCGTGCATTTCTTTCTTGTCACTCCGAGAGTTAGCGTCCACCTTCGCCGGTACATCCAAACCCTTGGCACGATACGATCTGTCATCATAAGCCTCCTCATATCCTTCCTCAAAACAGCCACCATACCTACCTATCAAGGCATTTCCATAGCCTTTCCGAGATACATTGCCATGAAACATCCATCTTCTCATGACTTGATCTTCATGTCATACATGCTACTTGCTTGATCAATGAGCCGCATGCTAGTTGGGCCTTGCCCTAATCATTGCTACATGTCGCGCTAGTATCATTGCATATCCTGCTACCCTGGCAGAGGCATACATTTGCATACATCATGATAGTTACATTTTCTTTATGATTTGAGTACTTTGTAAAGTGTGAAAGATCTTCTATAGTTTTTGTAATATATAGAGTGTTTCCCCTAAAGTGAGGAAAAGATCCCAAAGTGGGAAAATTAAAAGATCCCAAAGAGGACAAATTAAAAGATCGCGAAGAGGACAAATGAGAGAGAAATAGAAAGAGCCATTGAGGCCACCAAAAAATAGAAAAAATAGAAAAAGAGAAAAAAGAAATAAAAAGAGAGAAGGGGGCACAGTACTATTCCTTTTGAGAGATCCACACTCGTACTCCCTCTTATATCTTGTACTCCATAGAGATTATCATTCATGCATATAGCTATGTGGGGACCTTCACACTATAGAACTTGGCTTGTATATTCCAATGATGAGCCTCCTCAAATGAGCTCTAGTTCTTCTTGAGCAAGCAAGTTGGATGCACCCCCACTAGTTCCATTGGAGAGCTTACCTTAGCTCATATGTGCATCCGTTGCATGGCAATCCCTACTCCTCACATCATATCTATCATTTGGCTTTCTCTCGCCTATGATTCTCCTCATTGATGTGAGCCTTTCACACCTTTTTGTCTTCCTCCTCCACCATATTCTCTCTTTGCCATCCTAAGTGTCAACTTTCTTTCTTGCGCTCATCCATTGCATGAGTGCTCAAAATGTTGAAAAGGAGTGGATCATTTTGACTTGTACATGGCTAGTGGTCTGGGGATGAGTCAAGATAACATTCCAAACAAGACCAAGTGAGAAACTTTAGTACATTGAGTTCTCAACATAAAAATACTTTTTCTCGTATATCTGTAACATCCCAAAATTCTCCAAATTTTGGAATGTTAATAAAATTAAATAGATAATGATTGTTTGTTTGATGTGTTTGATTTTCTCTGGGTTTTAAAACTTTTTGGAGTTTATTGAATATTAAAAAGAGAGGGAATAAAAGGACTTTCCCTAATATTCATAATTGGTGTTTTTAGAATTTATTATTTTAAAACAAAACCAACAAAACAAAATGAGAGAAGGTAATATGACTCCTTCAACATATTAAAAGGTTGGAAAATGTTTTAAATCATTATTGGAATTCTTCTTAATATTCAAAAAAAAATTCAACTCAAGGAAATTCATTTGAGAGGATATAAAATGACTTATCCCCTTTTTAATAAAGTTGGAAAATATTTAGAATATTACTTTAAAGATTTTAAAATTTATTATATGTATTATAAATAACTCGAAAATTATTTTAGGGATTTTATAATGCTAAGAGAGTTTTTATTTCATTGAAATGATTTATTAAATATTTTAAAAGAGTTGAAAAAATATTCCAATGGGATATTTTTATTTTACCAAATTATTTATTGGTGTGACAACTTAAAAATTTATATTTTATTATTTTGAAATGGGTTGTCAATGATTTTCACCAAATAAAAATATTTAAATAATTTTTTGGACTTTATTTGATTTATGAAAAGTATTTTATATTTAAATAAAGTATTTAGAAAATGTTTTTTTTTATTTTCCTTTTTGGAAAATGTATTCATTAAATAAATTTCTTTGTATTATTTGATGAATTTAGAAATTTATTTCATATTTTTCTGACGTGTAAATATTTTTTCTGGAATTGTTTGAAGTTTCGGTTTTTAGGAAAAAGAAAACTCGCCGCCAGCCGGCCCAATAGCATTTTTCCTACCGCGAGCGCATTTCGAGCCCAACTCGGACCTAGTTTTTTTTCCTCTGCTTATAAATAAAATTCCAGAAAATTATTTTTTTCCTTTTTTTTATTTTCTGGAAAACCCTAGCGGTGGGTCCCGCTTCGCCCTCGCCGGGACCGCGCCGCCGCCGGAGCCGAATCGCCGCCGCGCCGCCGCCGTCTCACTGCGCCGGCCACCGCCGGACACCGCCGCCACCGCCCGCGTCCGCCGTCCCCGCGCCCGTGCGCCGCCCCTGGCCAGCGCCACCATGGCGGGCCGCCGCAGGAGCCGCCCGTCGGGGTAGAACAGCGCCGCCACAGCCGCCTCGGCTGCACCCCATGGAGCCGCCGCCCGAGCCGTGCGCCTCCACGCGAGCCACTAGCCACCTCCCCTCGCGCCAAGCACCGCGCGCTCACCGAGCCTCGCCGCGCCACCACGCTCAGTCGCCGGAGCAGCTCGAAGTTCGCCGGAATCCGGCCAGATCTGGGCCAGGGACCCGATCGCTTTTTATGAAGAAAAGATAATTACGGATCAGTACTTTTGCAGAAAAGACCCCGTTCTCGCGCCCGCAATATCTCCTTCACCGTGCGTCGGATCGAGGTGAAACTTTTTCCTACGTACTCGTGTTGTTCTGTACTTTAGCATGGAATAAATTTTTGCACACTTTTGAATTTGAAGTTATTTCAAATTCATATTGCTGGAGGCCATATCTTTTATACCGTTGATCCAAATCGAGTGATTCTTTTTGCGTTGGATCACTCGTGTCATGTACTTTATGTATATATCATGTGTACACAAAAATTCAAATGTTTCTTCATCTGTTTAAATTCAAATTCAATTCAATTTTGCACTTGCTATGACCTGCGTTGTAGTATTCCGTTTCACATGATTCTTTTTGCATATCGGATCACTTGAGACATGTTATCGGTAAGATTCACACACTTTTCATGTGGGCATGATATTCACCTTGAATTCATAAATGTCCATGATCAAAATTCCTTACCGATGAATCTTTATCTATTGACTCTCTCGAGTTCACTTCCACCGATCACGTTCGAGCACATCGACACTTGTACCGTGTCAAACCTTTTTGTTTTGTTGCTAAAACCTTTGCGTTTGTTTGTTGATATTTAGTTTGTCTTGTTCTGATGAGATTGCTTATTTGAGTTCCTTCCGTTGCGATAGATTTCTCAGAGTGTGACGAGTAGAGTTGACTGGACCGTGAGACCGAAGAACTTCACCGAATGGAAAAGGCAAGTTACACTTTGACTATACCTCAACCTATATTTTCTATTATGCATGTAGAAAATTATCACTCTATGCAAGTGTAGGATTATATATTAGTTATGATTTAAACCTAGTAGGATAGCCATATGTTCTGACCTTGTATTTCATTGTCGCCCTAGGATCGTGGTTGTTATATACTGCTATTGCTTTGTAGATGGGGATTGGTTGAGTTATCATTGAGCTATGTGAGGATTAATGACTTGACTAGCAAACTTAAATACAAATCACCTCTGGGCGGGCGGGGAATGCATCCTGGGGCTCGTGCCTTGGATAAGGAGGGACCAGGGCTAAATGCTTCCCGAATGGTTGTTTTGGTGGTGAACCTGGTGTGTCATGGCGAGTACCCTCTGAACGCAGTGGGCGCCATCCAGTCTCAAAAAGATCCGACAGACAGTGTGACTAGTAGCTTCCATGTACAACCACTGGCTATATGGGCTCTGGCTTAGATGAGTAAGTTGTGGGGAACCTGGCCCTGGTAGCTAGCTGATGTAGATATGTAGGTGTATTGGCTACCAAAGGGTGGAGGCAACCTCTTCTGAAATACTATGTCTCAATCTTCGGGTTGAGTCCAGTGGGGAAAGTGTACAAACCTCTGCAGAGTAAAAAACTAATCATGATTAGTCGTGTCCTCGGTTATGGACATCCTTGAGCTACTAGACATTACTGTTACTAGAGGATCTTGACAGATGTATCACCATAATAAATTTGAGTGGGAACTTTTAATAAAGGGATGGTTGGAATTGGTGTAGCCCGATTCAGCCATACTTAGGACTAGCAAGATAAATTAAAATTTGATTAGTTGTAGTATGTGAGGGAAAAACTGGATTTCTGAAAAACTAAACCATAAGACTTTCCTTTGACTTACCTTTCATGTAGATGTAGGTCTGTTATATACTTTTTCGTGTGACTTGCCGTACAAATCAGATGTACTGACCCGTTGTCAGGCTGTAACCTTCGGTGTTGCAGGATTTTATACGACGAGTAAGTGATGCGATGTAGGGTTATGATGTCTATACTCAACTATGCCAGTGGAGTTGATGGACGCCACGAAGCTTTTATTGTTTTTCCGCTGTATTCTATTTGTAAGCTAGCCTTGAGCTATGCAGGTATGCTTTATTGTATTACTAGATCTTCGATGTAATATTTATGACATGTGGTTTATTCTTGATATTACATCATGTACTCTGTGTGCTAGCTATTGATCCAGGGACTAGCACAGAATGCATAGAGACTTGGATTCTTAGTGAATCGGGTCGTTACAATATCCCTATCCCCTTTCTTGCACGCAAACTGTTGGGAATGTGCCCTAGAGGCAAATAAAATATGTTTTATCAAGCATATTCCATTAGTTCATAATACGTTTGATACTATGCTAGAACTTTATTAAGCGGAAACATTAATACAGGTGTGGTATACAAACAACCAGGTCCCTAGTTAACCCTAGTATACTAGTCCATTGGGCGATTGATGATCAAGGTTTCCTGATCATGAGACAATGGCGTCTTTTGACAATGGAGTCGTATCATTGGATAATGATATGATGGACATACACCCACCAGAAGTGTTGCGATGTGATCAAGTCACATAGTTCGACATTGCGATAACTATAACGTAGTGACCAGATCCTTTGACCGTAATGATCATACGTAATTGTCATCTATGAGGAGACTTTGATTTGTATCCCACCGCCTGACTGAAATATGCTGGCTATAACGGTGCACTTTGGGTATTCCGAAATAGATGGTTGATGAGTATGCAAATAGATCAAAGCGGGATTTGTCCATCCGTGTGACGGATAGGTACTCTGGGCCCACTCGGTGATGTTACATCATAAAGTTTGCAAACGTGTGACTAGGTCACGGAGTTGTAATATCACGGGAACGAGTAAACTTGTTTGTTGAGAACGAGGACGAACTAGGTATATTGGATACCGATGATCAAACCTCGGACAAGCAAAGTACCATGGGACAAAGGGAACAGGCACACGGTTAACGGATCGAACAGCGATTGAAGTTCATTCGATGGAAGCGCAGGGGCTATCAAGGATTGTAACCAGGTCCAATTGATTAGTCATTGATCAATGAGAATTGTCTCGATCATGTCTGCTGTTTCCCGGACCGTAGGGTGTTACACTTAAGGGTACTCGACGCAGTAAGGATTGATTCGGGATCACCGGAGAAATTGGAGAGAACACCGGAATTGTTCCGGTGATGACCGGAATTGTTCCGATGAAGGCCGGAAGTTGTTCTGGGTATTTTGAAAGGTTCAAAATATATTTAATAATGTTTAATATATGTTTTATTATTTAATTATCTGAATTAAATATTAAAATGTATTTAAATATAATTAAAAATGAATTAAAAGGCGTATGGGCCTCATAGGGCCCATTAGGGGAGAGGGAGTCCTCCCCCATGGGCCATGGCGCCATGAGGGGGCCCACCCCCCTTATTTGGTGCGCCACCCCCCTCCCTTGGGATTAGTCCCACATGGGAAGTTGAGGGGAGGTGGCACCCCTCCTTGACCTATATAAGGAGGGGTAGGGGTGCCCTTTTAATCATGAATTTTTTGAGAAAAGTTTCTCATCTCTCTCCCTTCTTTCTCCTTCCTTTGAGCGGACTCCCCTTGTTTGGAGGCTGCTCTGGGTTGGGGATTTCTCCACTATACGCACGCCATCGTGCTGCTGGAATCGGGATCCGGATCCATCTTCTTTCCGCTGCTCTACTGGTTCGGAGCCCGGAGGGACGTCGGGTATACTGTATGTGTATAATCCCGCGAGGCACTACACTTGTGGTGCTACTTCATCGTCGTGGCCATATCGCGAGGTCTTCATCAGCAACGTTCCGACGGGGACGTAATCCCGTCATCGGTCCGCAAGGATCGGGTGGCTACAGGAGTCATCGTGGATCTGCGCGGCATCGGGGATTGCCGGTACGACTACACCAACCACGTTCATGCGGGAACGTTTCCCGCTTAACGGACTACATACTGGTATGTGATCTATTTCTGTCCGTTACTTGCATCAGCATAGCATAGGTCTTGGGATTGGGTATCGTAGGTCAAGGAAAAATTTGTGTTTTCTGCCACGAACCCCAACAGTGGTATCAAGAGCAAGGCTATGCGTAGATGTATTGTACGGATAGAACACATCTAGTATGTGGGCATAAATTCTCAATTGTTACCCTCTCACGTGTACTCATTTAGCATTGCGGCAATGTTTGATGAAGCGGCCCCCGACCGACCTTACGCGTTTACGCGAGACTGGTTCCACGCTTGACATATGGCTTGTACCATATAAAGTGGCTGGGGGGTGTCTGTCTCTCTGCATTAGCGATGCGAAGATGTTTGCAACGGAGGGCCCCGACAGGGGTGTAATAGAGACAATTGCGGGATTGGTGTTGTGGCTTGTTTTCGCAGGATAGAAAGCGGTTCTTTTCTCGAAACCCCTAGCAGCCACGTAAAACTTGCAAAAGATAAAGTAGAAAGGCGTTTTCAACTTTAATTTGCATGTCGGGGGGAATCATAGCATGTATGATTTATACTGTTGCATCCTGTTTTTGCTAATATGTTAGATATACGACGGTAGCATAATAGGATGATCCCTCACTAATCCAACAAAGTGTCCTTCCTTAGTGAAGCACCATCTGGAAAGTTCTTCATTATGGAGGCATCACGTGTCACACGGGTGTCAAACATTTTTACGTTCACAAGAGATGGGTGGAGCAAGCCTAGCATGTCCAGAAACATGGCCTTGCATACGCAGCATATACTCACTAAGGTTATTGTGGCGAGCCTGGCATGTGCAGACATGGCCTCGGAACACAAGAGACCGAAAGGTCGAGCATGAGTCACATAGATGATGTGATTGGCATGATGGCCTACCTTGAACAACATACTGATGGTCGTGTCACACGGGGGAGGTATGTTCTTCAAGGATCGTGTAATCACTTAGAACAAACTATGAGGGATGTTTGTCTGAGTGGGAGTTCCAGAATTTTTTTTGAAACATGAACTCCATATTATGAACTTAATCTTCATGTCTTTGCAAATATCATTGTAGATAACGTCATACCAATGTTTAGAACTATGGCTCTTTTAGTATGATAGAACTTAAGGTAAATGGGTCTTACTTCATTGATGTGTACCAACACCATTAGAGACATACTCGTTAGTAATGACTTGTTAAACATAATACAAAGAACTGCTAGGAGATACACCTGATAACTCCGTATTCAAGGAAGATGATGATGAGTATCGTACTCACCGTCACTTATGAATGACTGTCCAATACACCATACTTCATTCTATGAGTCTGAATTGTGAATGCATGCTAACCAACACGTATGACGTGCTAGGTGAACTTGAAAGCACTTGGTCACAAATCAGAGTAATGGAATATGAGTATATGGACGGGGTTTCTTTCAACTATGGTGGAAGGAACAACCTGCTGAGAAAGTCACTTGGAAAATGTATAAGATACAAGGAACACCTTGTGTATAACTTGGACTACTGAATGACTGGTTACTTTGCGATAACTGGGGAGTTGCATCCGCTTCCTCCTGGTTACAAAGACCATGTCTGGACTGTGCCATGAAGGAGAATCGTTCACCTGTCATGAGGTCATGGTTAAAGTTAAGAACTTTAAGAGTAGAACCAATGCAGGAATGGTCATTGACGGAGCAGGTATATTTGATATACTAGTTATAAATGTCTTTCCCACAAAACACTAATTGCGGTTGATTAAGTATTCGATGCTTGAACTTACTGCTTGAGAGTGGCTTGGAAGGGATGAGGTGACAATGTGTGCTGACGGCAATCAAGATAGTTGATGGTCGACAACACTCTCCCTCTACATCTATCAATTGATTAATATATGAATAAATTTTATGATCGTTTGAATGAGGACTTTTATTAGTGTGTCTTGCATCTCGCAAAGACAATTATTCATATTAGTGAGAAACAAGTCAGTTGTTCTCCTTTTATGAATGATATCTATTATGGTCACATTACGATTATGAATGAGCTATTCTTATATTGACGATAGTTGTTTGATCATTTATAAGAAATATTGCAATGCCAAGAAATATCCAGGCTTAATAATGACACTACAGTTTAAGTCATGAATGGTATGATGATGTCTTAAGATACTTGATCTCTTGACATATACAAACCATGCCTTTGAGGTGAGATGACTAAAACCTCGCATTCTGGTAAAACAGATTGTGTACTGATTGTTGAGTATCATACATTGTGATGTATCGTATGTCAGCATGTGGTGAATTTCATTATTTCGTGAACTTCGTATGTGGACTTAGATGAATATTTGTATTCACTAATGAAACATGAGTCTAAAATAGTTTGATATGATCAAAAGGGATTTCAGAGTAAAAATGGATATTAAATTAACAAGAAAGACAAGTCTCTACGATTTGATCAAAGTGACGAATGTTTTGAGTTAGTCTTGGGCATAAAGACTTGTGTGAAAGTTGTTCCACAAATTTCAATGTCTTGAGACACTTCAATATGATTGACGTGCATGACGGGCCAGAGGGGAGCCAGGGGGGCCTAGGCGGCCAGATGGCGCGGCCCCACCCCTGGCCGCGCCAGGGGGGCGCCTGGAGCCCCTGGCCCACCTCTGGCTGCCCCCTTTCGCCTATTTATTCCCCGTGACGAGAAACCCTCACGGACGGAACCCTTTTTCGCGATCTCTCCTCTGTTCCTCCGCCGCCGCGCTTCCAAGATCGGGAGCACTAGAAGACCTCTTCCCGGCACCCTGCCAAAGGGAGGAATCACCTCCGTGAGCTTCTCCACCACCATGGATGCTTCCCGGATGAAGTGTGAGTAGTCCACCTTGGACCATGGCTCTATGATCAGTAGTTATGTGATATTCTCCTCCCCTCTATTTTCTTCATGGATTAGACCTCGTGAGCTGCCCTACATGATCGAGGCACATATGTAATCTTTCTGCTGTTGCTATGTTGAGTTTGCTGGGATCCGATGGATTATGAGATTATGTTCAGATTGTGATTGAGTTATATATTTGATTCTCTTCTTTTATATTTATGTTCTTGAGTAATTCTTGCATGTTCTCCGTTGTTGTTTATTGCTTTAGCCAAGTAGTAGGCAGTGACTCTAAGAGGGAGCGTTATGCATGATTGTGGGTTCATGCCCCCCGATGACTACCTTGAGAGATAGAAACATGAGTCTAGGGGATGTGTTTTTGCCACAAGGGGGAAAACAACGGTGCTTGTACTTGCGGGTGCAAGGATTGTTTACTTTACGCAAAGTTCTTTAATGTAGTTGTCCGTTGCTTTGAGTTTACACTTTGGGTGGGATTCGCAACTTAATACCAGCGAGATGTTCTGGATAGATATCTCAAGGTGGATGATTAGTGGGTAGATGCAGATGGATTTCGTTCTACCTGTCTTGGCGTACCGCCCATGCTTTTGAGCCTCTTCCTTTCTGCATAGCATAATTAGCATTGGTTTGCGCACATAATCCTGTCAATTGCCCAGCTGTAATTTGTTTACCTCGCATGGCTATTTTATCGTCTTTTGGGAGAGAGACATCCCTAGTAAACATCATAGGACCCCGGTCCATATTAACAATACTGTTTACACTTTCAATTTACTTTCAGTATTTACTTTTCCATAGCTATCACTATCACTATTATCCCGTGCGTTTTATCCTTTGTAAACAACAAGGCCGGAGCAAAGATATCTGTTGTGTGTGCAGGTCCAGGTGAAGTTAGCAATCCTTATATTGTTAACGACGCCAATTGTTCACTTCACCGCCTACTTGTATCTGTTGGAGTCCTACCGGTTCGATATTCAACCTTAGCATCTTTGCTAAGGGAAACTTGCTGCTACTCTACATCTCACCTTCCACTTGGAGTAACCAACGAGGAGCGAGAAGTATCTCGTGTATCACCAGGTACAAGTCAATTTGATCCACTCCCTTTCGATATTTTGAGCACTCATGCAATGGATGAGCGTAAGCACGAGAGTTGACACTTAGGATGGCAAAGAGAGAAATATGGTGGAGGAGGACGACAAAAAGGGCGTGAAAGGCTCACATCAATGAGGACAATCATAAGAGAGAAGGCCAAATGATAGAAATGATGTGAGGAGTAGGGATTGCCATGCAACGGATGCACATATGAGCTAAGAAAAGCTCTCCGACGGAACTAGTGGGGGTGCATCCAACTTGATCGCTCAAGAAGACCTAGAGCTCGTTTGAGGAGGCTCATCCTTGGAATATGCAAGCCAAGTTCTATAGTGTGAAGGTCCCCACATAGCTATATGCATATATGATCATCTCTATGGAGTACAAGATATAGAGGGAGTACGAGTGTGGATCTTTCAAAAGGAATAGTAGTGTTGCCCCTTTCTCTCTTTTTATTTCTTTTTCTCTTTTTTCTCTTTTTTGTATTATTTTTGGTGGCCTCAATGGCTCTTTCTATTTAACTCTCATTTTTCCACTTTGGGATCTTTTAAATTTTTCCTCTTTGGGATCTTTTACTCACTTACGGGCAACACTCTATTTTTACAAGAAGTATAGAAGATCTTCACACTTTACAAGGTACTCAACATAAAGAAGATGTATCTATCATTATGTATGCAAATGTATGCCTCTGCCAGTGTAGCAGCAACATGTATGACATGAAGATCAAGTCATGAGAAGGTGGATGTTGCATGGAAATGTATCTCGGAAAGGCTATGGAAATGCCTTGATAGGTAGGTATGGTGGCTGTTTTGAGGAAAGATATAAGGAGGTTTATGATGAAAGAGTGTATCATGCCAAGGGTTTGGTGGCACCGGCGAGGTGGACGCCAACTCTCAGAGTGAGAAGAGGGCAATGCACGGTACCGAAGAGGCTAGCAAATATGAGGAGGTGGAAGTGTCAACTTTCAATACCTACATTAGTCCGAAGAACTCATGCACTTATTATAGGTAACTCTCAATCTAATAAGGAGGTTCACAAAGAGACAAGTACCCCAAGGAGGAGTGTATGGGGGTTTGGTTATCCTTGCGCATCCTCGACTCATGGTACGTGAGTGTACTCTAATATCCGATCCCTCCAAAGATTAGTGATTCATCTAGTAGCTTGAGTTCTCAACTAGTTTTTGTAGTGTTTGAAAATAAACACGGATTTCCCAGAATACGACACCTATCACTAATAGGCTAGATATCTTGACACCAAAAGTTCAAACATTACTCACAACAATACCTCAAAACTATTGCAAGTTACTACTACAATTGAATTGCAACCTCAGTTACCTACTTCAAGACAAAACACAACTCAGTGCAACAACCGACTCTCTTAACAAGATAAACATGAAAACTAATGAGAGTTCCAGCAACAAACTAAACTAAAGCTAAAGCTCTTGGAAAAGATAAACATGAAAACTAAGAGCTAAACATGACAGCAGCTACGAAAAGATAAAGAACACACAACAAAAGAAAGATAAGCATGAAATCCTATGATGTGTTCTAGTTTGAAGTGAAGCGTGTTTCTCTCCCACACAAAGAAAGCTTGGATCTCACTTTTTATGAACAGCAAGAAAACTAAAAAGGAAACCTAAGAGCGAGACGCTCCAAGCATAGCACATAACGCATGAAGTGATAGAAATATAGTGAGACGGAGGACGAACTGATGATTGTTGATGGAGAAGGGGATGCATGAGGGCATCCCCAAGCTTAGATGCTTGAGTCACCTTGAATATTTATTGGGGATGCATGGGGGCATCCCCAAGCTTGAGCGTTTGACACTCCCGGATCTTCTTTCATCATCTTCCCTCGCACACTTGAAAATTCCCTTCATAGATAACTCATCATAAGTTGATTAGAGAGGTTAGTACCCTTAATAAAATAATTTTCCTCTACCGGAAATAAAGATATTCTTGAAGTTCTACTGTTTCTCAAGATTTCCAAAAAGTTTTTGCAAAGAAAAACCTAGCGCAAGACTTGCAAAAGTGAGGAAAGGCAAAACATGGAAGAATCTGTGAAAAATAGACCAGCAGGTAGTAAATAATTTTTTCGGGGTACTTTTGCAACTCAAATCAAAAAACTCAGAACAGACGCTCGAAATCCAATTGTATGGAGCACGCTTTCAAAAACAGTTCAGATCAAAAAGATGATCTGGTGATTTTAGGCTAATTTTTTTCGTCCAAGGACAGAATCTGTTTTCTAGACAGCATGTCGCAACTCTTGAACTTTCTTGCAATCGGAGGCTAAACTTGGCACAAAGCTTGAAAATAAAGATACAATGATGTTGCTACAGTAGTAAAAATCATCAAGACCACTAAAAATTGTAAGTAAAAACTCAAAGTAAAGATAACAAGGGTTGTCTCCCTAGAGCTCTTTATTTATAGCCATAAAGATAGGCTTAAGATTTTAATGATGCTCTCGTAGGAATAAGAGTTGATGAACAAAATAGAGCATCAAGAAGAAAATACCAAATACATTTAAGTCTAACATGCTTCCTATGCATAGGAATATTTCAATAGAATAATTCATTTAAGCACAAAGCAATAAGCATAGGAAGGCAAAACAAGTGCAGCTTCAAAACCTTCAACATAAAGAGAGGGAACGTGATATTATTAAAATATCTATAAGTATATGTTCCCTTCTCATAAAAATTTCCAGTGGGATCATGAATAAACTCAACAATATAAGTATCACATAAATCATCGTTACCATGATCTACATGCAAAAGGGTACTCTTACTCTCCACATAAGCATAATCTTTCTCATTGGTAATAGTGGGAGTAGGACTATCATAAACAACTTGAACACTATAGATTAATTGTGTGTTAGGAAGCTGGTGTTCAGCAAGGGAGTAATTCCCTCCATGATTATGACAAGTTTCATAAGGATAATTTCTCCTTATGTCATAGGTACCTTTACAGTCACTATAGATAGGATTTATAACATCATCATAGTAGAGAAGAGCATTATCATTTCTAGCAACTATATTTGTAAACATGTTGTCTTTATTCTTACTAGCAAAAGAATTATCAATTACCACATCACTAATGGGTAAAGGACTTTCAATCCTATCATCCCCAAGCTTAGGGCTTTCCATATCATCACTCTCAGAGTTGGTACCAAAAAGCTTTTCAAGATCATAAGTAGCATTATCATCATTTTCCCAATCACAAAAAGTAACATGCATATCATAATCAAAATCATCTTTAATAGTGCCTACGGACTTAACATCAGGATAATAATGAATGTAATCGAGCTCACCATCCTCCAAAAATTGATGCGAGGAATATGCTCATGCCAGGTTGATACGCATTCTTCTTCCTTCTTGCTCCTCTTCCTCCTCTTCTTTTTCTTCTTCTTCACCTTAGGAGGGAGTGGTTGGAGATGAAGTTTCTGCACATATCCTTGTTTATCATTAGAAACAATAGGGTAAATTTGGGAGAAACTCTCCTTTTTATTAGTAGAAATATAAGAGAAATTGTTATACTTTGTTAAAGTCTCCTCCTTTCTAATCTTACTTATGTAATCATTTTCATGGCAATTAACAACACAATAGAGATGGCAATTTTGCAAAGTGTTGTTTATTTCTAAGGCATTAACATCTAGCCAAGAAGTATTTTCTGATAACTCTTCACACGTCAAAAATAACACAAGTTTGTCATAAAGATCAGAAGTGATCATGTTATCACACAACTGATTAACAGTTATGTTTGGAAAGTTCATGCATTGAAAATTAAATTGACCCTCTATACCACAAAGTTCACAAGTAAAATGATAAATGTCACACAATTCTCTAGCAATTTCATTTAAATCTTTGAACCAAGTGATTGTTCTTTCATTCTTATGTTTCTTACAATACTTATCTTCTTCAATCATAGGCCTTTCACAAGGTCTATCCACTCCAAAAAAATTAACATGCTTATATTAAACTTCATTTTCATGAATTGGATCATGCATGTTGCAATCATCATGAACAATTTCATTTTCTTTGCAAATCTCATTAAAAAGTTCATGATGCTTGATCCAATTCTCCTTACGCATATTATGATGTGAAGCAAAAGATTTGAGTAAATCAACAAGGAGTTGAGAATCAAGCCCAAACTTAACACTAAACTTATTAAAACTTGCAGTTTCAACAAAGGACTTAATTTAATAATACTCATAATTTATACCTGACTCTTTACCTTTGTCGATCCCCCAATCTTCAGTATTGCGTTGAATTCTTTCAAGGAGTTCCCATTTAGCATCAACCTTTTCGTTTGTGAAAGAACCCATAGAGGAAGCATCGAGAAAGTCTTTATCCTGTCGAGAGAGCCTCGCATAAAAATTAGTAATAATTATATCTTTGGGGAGCCCATGGTCAGGACATTTTAGCATTAAATTTTGCAGTCTCCCTCAAGCTTGAGATATGCTCTCTCTGTCATGAGGATAGAAATTATAAACATAATTTATATTCTCATGAACTTCATGAAGAGGATAAAACTTGGAGTAAAAGAAAGACTGGATCTCTTCCCAATCCAGCAGGTGAGAATCATCTAGTAGCCTATACCAATCCAATGCTTTTCCTTTCAGTGACAAGGCAAATAACTTCCTCATGACTTCACCTCTTGTCAAACCTGTAATCTTAAATAACTCACAAAGTTATGTAAGTTTCACAAATGAATACTAGGATTGACTGTCCCATCATAACAATCATTCCTAATTATTTCAATTATCCCAAGTGGTATTTTGAATGAGAGACATTCAGTAGGTGGAGGAGACTTCTCTACCACAGGTGTGGTAAAGCGGCCTTCCCCAAACAGCAAACTAAGAGTGCAGTTTTCCATAAACATAACTAGTGAAAATAAAAAGAAGAAACAAAAAGATTTAATTGCACGATCTAAAGATATACCTTCAAATGCTTACCTCCCCAGCAACGGCGCCAGAAATAGCTTGATGTCTACGCACGCTTCTTTTCTTGTAGACTATGTTGGTCCTCCAAGCGCAGAGGTTTGTAGGAAAGCAGCAATTTCCCTCAAGTGGATGACCTAAGGTTTATCGAACTCAGGGAAGTAGAGGTTGAAGATGGTCTCTCTCAAGCAACCCTGCAATTAAGATACAGGAAGTCTCTTGTGTCCCCAACACACCTAATACAACTAGGAGTTGTATAGGTGCACTAGTTCGGCGAAGATATGGTAAAATACGAGTGATAGGTGTGGCAAAGCAAGGTAATATAAATCTGTAATAAAAAGTGCAGCAAGAAAACAAGTGGTAAACGTGAGCACAAACGGTATTGAAATGGTGGAAACAAGGCATAGGATTCATACTTTCACTAGCGGAAACTCCCAACAACATTAACATAGTCTAATCACATGATATTTCCACTAAAACATGCATTGGAGACGTACTCGGAGGTCATTCCTTTGTGGTCAAGAGAGGACTAGAATTGTGTAGGGCTACAAAAGCACACCTTAGAGTTCGTAGTTCTCATCTACGGATTTCCCAATGTCACCGCGGCCATCCAAAGAGAGTACCACAATCACCACAACATATCTCAAGGATAGTCAAATACAAGCACCAAGAGACTCTCAATCTTCAATCCACACACAAAAGAGGAAATCACTCATGAAAATATTCTTCTAACCCATGTCCAATAGACCGTTGTCACCATGGTCTCGGGGATTATACTAGATAAGATCAAGTGAGTACATCAATCCAATACATAGAAGAAGGGGAAATATCATGGGATCACCCTAGATTAACATAGCCTATGATCACAATGAATATCACATCAAGGGAGAGAGAGAAGACCACATAGATATTGGTATAAACCTCAGCCCCGACGAGGAACTTGTTGGGGATCGGCGCAGAAAACAAAAAAATTCCTACCTACGAGTCCCGAACCCAAGAGCAGCGGAAAGAAGATTGATCTGGATCCCGATTCTGGCAGCGCGACGGCGTCCGGATGATGGTGAAACCCCCAACCAGGTGCAAACTCCAAACCAGGGGAGTCCGCTCTAGGTCAGAGAAAGAGAGAGAGAGAGAGAGAAACTCAATGTTGTGTTGAAAAAGGCACCCCCACCCCTCCTTATATAGGCCTAGGAGGGGCTCCACCCCCTCCCCTTCCCCCATGTGGGACTAAACCCCCAAGGGGGGGAGTGGTGCGGCTAGGAGGGGGGATGGGGCCCTCCCTTGGCGCCAAGCCCAAGGGGGGAGGCTCCCCCTTCCCCTCATGGGCCCTTTAAGGCCCAAATACCTTTTCACCTTTTTAATTAATTATTTAAATCATTTTTAATATTTAATTAGGTCAATTAAATAATAAAACATATGTAAACATTAATATATATTATTTTGAACCTTTCAAAATATCCGGAACAGCTTTCAGCACCTCCCGATACATTTCCGGTGTTTTCTCTCTTTTCACCGATGATCCCGAATCAATCCTTAATGCATCGATTGCCCTTAAGTCTGACACCCTACGGTCCGGGAAACAGTAGACATGATCGAGACACTCTCTGACCAATGACCATCATGTGGGATCTGGTTACAATCCTTGATGTGCCCCTACGCTTCCATCGAATAAACTTCATCGCTGTTGAACCGTTAACAACATGACTTGATCCCTTTGTGCTTTGGTACTATGTTTGTCCGAGGTATGATCGTCGGTATCCTATACCTAGTTCTTCCTCGTCTCCGACATAACATGTTTACTCGTCTGTGAATATTACATCTCTTGTGACCTAGTCACTTGCTTGCAAGCTATTGATGCAACACCACCGAGTGGGCCCAGAGTACCTATCTGTCACTCAGATTGACAAATATCGCTCTGATCTATTTCATACTCCTCAACATATCTACTTCGGAATACCCAAGATACACCTTTTCAGTTACCATGTTTCAGTGTAACGGTTAATGCACTCAAAGCATCCTAATATAT
Organism: Bromus sterilis; assembly: GCA_950022295.1. Taxonomy (NCBI): domain Eukaryota; kingdom Viridiplantae; phylum Streptophyta; class Magnoliopsida; order Poales; family Poaceae; genus Bromus; species Bromus sterilis. The sequence continues at coordinate 219,492,842 of OX465600.1, forward strand.
AGCAATTATGTATGATCATCATGGTCTAAGGATTCAGTCACTATGTTATTAAGTCATCGCAATGTTGAACTTATGTGACTTGATCACACTGCAATGCTTAAGGTGGGTGTGTGTCCATCACATAATTCTCCTAATGATATGACCTCATTGTCAATAGACTATTATGTTCTCATGATTAGGAAACCTTGATCATCAATTGCCCAATGAGCTAGTATGCCTGAGTTTAACTAGGGACCAGGTTGTTATATATCACACGTGTATTAATGTTTCCGCTTAATACAGTTCTAGCACAATATATAACGTATTATGAACAAACAGATATGTGACAAATATCTTTATTAATTTGCCTCTAGGGCACATATCCAACAGAATTACTCCTGCATCATGGAGGGAGGAAGCAACGTCGATGGAGATGAATCCGGGGGCACTTCCCTGTCCCGGCAGGGTGCCGACACAGGAATTCTGGTCCCCCGAAGCTTGTGGAGAAAAGGGTTCTAGAATCAGGGTTTTCGCGACGGGGGTATAAATAAGAGCCAAAGGGGGGCACCAGGGGGGCCACCAGGAGTCCAGGCGGCCTCCCGGCACGGCCCCACCCTAGGCCGCACCAGGAGGGCGCCTGGGGGCTGTGGGCCACTCCTTGACCACATCCTCCGGTTGGAGGACTCTTCTAGAACGCTAATTTTTATATATTTTTTCTGGAATTTTCTGAGCACTTTTGATAATGGGAAAACCTGAAATACAAAAAGAGCAGAAAAAAGAAACTGGCACTGGGGTGCACTGAGTTAATAGGTTAGTCCAAATATGATCAAAAGTGTATGAAAGTGTATCTAAAACATAGCAATATCACACAAAACATGCATGGAGCAAGCAGAAATTATAGATACGTTTGGGAAGTATCACTCATCAAGTGCTTCCATGCCTTCTCAGTCACCTGCTCGTTTTTGGGTGGTTAAAAAGAACTAATTCTTCTGGAGGGCTATGTCTCCGGTCGATCCGAATGGGTCATGGACAGTGGTTGCACTAATCATATGACCGGAGACAAAGAATTGTTCACCAAAGAAAAACTCACTCACTCTTCTCAGAAGTACATTACCTTCGGTGACAACAATAAGGGTGAAGTTCTTGGTTTGGGTAAGGTTGCTATATCAAAAGATAAGCATATTGACAAAGTTATGCTTGTTCATTCTCTTGGATATAACCTTATGTCTATATCAAAGCTATGTGATATGGGTATGCTTGTTATGTTTTCTTCTTCGCGTTGTGTTGTGTTTTCACAGGATGACTATACGTTTGTCTTCTAGGGCTACTGAAAAGGAGACTTATATATTGTTGATTTTTCTTCGGGCCCTACCGTATCCACCTTCTTAATGGCAAAAGCTTCCTCTAGATGGTTATGGCATGGAAGACATGATCATGCAGGGATAAGAAATCTTCAAACTCTAGTAAAGAAGAAGCATGTTATTGGTCTGAACGGAGCAAAATTCCATAAGGATCGTCTCTGCAGTGCCTGTGAAGCTGGCAAGATTACAGAGAAACATCATTCAGCGAAGACAATTATGACTACTGCTCGTCCTCTTGAATTGCTTCACATGGATCTTTTTGGTCCTCAAAATTATGCTAGCCTGGGAGGCAACAAGTATGGTCTAGTCATTGTTGATGATTTTTCCTGCTACGCTTGGGTTTTCTTTTTGGATGACAAGAGCAAAGTTGTTGAACTCTTCAAGTCATTTGCTAAGAGAGCTCAGACCGAATATGAAGTGAATCTGAAACACATCCGAAGTGATAATGGAACTGAATTCAAAAATACGCATATTGAAGATTTTCTTGATGATTATGGTATTACCCATGAATTCTCAGCTGCTTATACACCTCAACAGAATGGTGTGGTTGAGAGAAAGAATCGAACTCTTATTGAGATGGACAGAACTATGATTGATGAATACAAGACTCATATTAGGTTCTGGGCTGAAGCAATTAACACTGCATGTAATATTAATATCATCAACAAGGTTTACCTTCACAAGTTCCTGAATAAAACTTCACATGAGCTTATCACTGGTAACAAGCCTAATGTTTTGTACCTTAGGGTGTTTGGTCTCCATGTTTTATTAGAGATATGAATCATAGCTCTAAATTTGCTCCTAAGGCACATGAATGTTTTCTTCTAGGTTATGGCTCAAGCTCTCATACTTACATAGTTTATAACTCCAGCTTTGGGAAAGTTATGGAAACTGTAAATATGAGGTTTGATGAAACTAATTTCTCTCAAAAGGAGCATTTGCCTCATGATCTAGATGAACCTCCTCTTGATGAAGTGATCAGGTCCATGGCTATTGGAGAGATTCGTCCTGTCGAAGCAAATCCTCGGCAAGCTAACAGGGATGATGATGATCCAATGTTCCCACACATAGCCCGGGGCGCTGGAGATCAAGATCCTGAAGATAATGATGTACAGGACAAAGAAGAACCTATGAACGAAGAAAATGCAAATCCTGTAGGACAAGCTGAACCCAAAGGACAAGATGATCCCGAAGGACAAGCTAATCCTGAAGGTCAAGCTGATCCCGAAGGAGAACCTGAGCCACAAGCAAATGAAGTAGCTCTAACCACTAGTGCTGTTAGGGTCTATCCAAACAGTTTTTGACTCCTATCGCCTACGGGAATTGGAACCGTCGCCTTGCTCTCGATTGCGATAGGGGTGCCTTTTCCAGACAATAGCGATAAAACGTTTTCTTTGTGGCGATGTCAAGCATACGCTTCCGTTTAAAAAATCGTGTCCGATGTACAACGATATCCCACACGGCGATTGCCAGAATGACTGTGTGGACATAACATATGTATCACATGCAATTTACTCGACATGATCGTTTGCAATGCGACCAGGAACACAAACAAGAAATAGGTCAGCACCGTCTGTGACATTACATAGATCCCAAATAGTTCCTTTACAGTACCGAGATTGGGTTTACACTATCGGGATTTGGGTTTCGGGTTGTAACCCTTCATGTATGACTGATGATTTCCTACAACTATTTGTGTGCGACCATACTATTATCAGCCACGGTTACTAAATTTTAAATGTGTGCATGGTCTATATCTTCCAAACGGTTTTATTTCAGTACACGTGTGCCAATTGAGAGAGATCACAAACGTTTGTATTTCGCAACGCGTGTGTGCTATTAGGATAGATCACACACATTTCATATTTCCATATTGTGTGGGATGATATTCAGAATCGCAGAAAGTTTTTTTAATCAAAACATGTGGTCTGTTGTGGATACTGGCTGACGTTTTTTTACGCAAAACATGTATGAGAGAGCTGATAACCCACAAGTGTAGGGGATCGCAACAGTCTTCGCGGGTAGGTATAACCCTAATTTATTGATTCGACACAAGGGGAGCCAAAGAATACTTATAAACCTTAGCAGTTGAGTTGTCAATTCAACCACACCTGAAAAAGTACTAGACAATATATTCAATAGCAACGGTGTGCTGACAGGTGTAGCCGTAAGACTTCCCCAATCACCAACACCACAAAGTAGTAACAAAGTAGTAGAAACAATAATGAGAGCAATAGTAACAACGAAGGCAATAAAGATGAAAGATGGACCGGGGTTCAAGGTTTCACTAGTGGTAACTCTCCAAGAAAAAAGAAAAGTGTTGGGTTACAGTTGGGCAATTGAAAAAATTGCACAAACTCTAGCCAAAGAACAAACTAGAGCAATCCTAGTCTAAGAACCAAACTAGGCATGTGTTCCGTATGTAGTTGTACGTGCTTGCAATAAGAACTTGCACAACATCTTTTGTCCTACTGTCCCGCTACAAACGGGGACAAAAGGAACTTACGGAGATTAAGGTGCTCCTGTCAAAGAGCGTCGGAACAAAGCATTAACACTCTACGAACACATGTAATCCTCAAATTATAGCCCATCCCCTTTGGTGTCCCACGCTGTCACCATTCGGATCGCCGGTTCTGGACTATAATAGGTTCATACAACCGTAGATAAGATCTAGAACAACAATTATAATCATGCAACCATAATGTGCTCAGATGTGAAATCATGCTACTCGTGCACTAGTAGCAAGCATTAAGAACAACAAAATTGCAGCAACAATAATTCATAAACCTCTTAGGACTGAACAAGGTAACAATTCATCGGATCCCAACAAACACAACACCAATTACATCATATGGATCTCAATCATGTAGGGCAGCTCATGAGAACTTTGTATTGAAGATCAAGGGGGAGAAGATACCAACAAGCTACTGCCAAGAACTCGTAGTCCAAGGAGGAACTACTCACGATCCATCATGGGGTGAAGAAGAGCTGATGAAGATGGCTCTGGGGGCCAAGGCCCTCTCCGGAAGGGTGCCAAAGCAGGATCATGGTGACCCCCGAAGCTAGGTTTCGATGGCGGCGGAGATCGGGAGCGCTTATGGAAAAGACGTATGGATATCTCGGGTTTTTGCGTCACGGGTGAATTTATAGGCCAAGGGGGAGTCCGAGGCGGTGCCCAGGTCACCCAGGAAACAACCCCGCGCGGGTCCTACTTGGCCGCGCCGGGAGGGTGCCTAGGGGCTTGGGGCCACCTCCTGACTCCGTCCTCCGGGTGGAGGACTCTTCCGATGTAAATATTTTTTGGGTAATTTTCTGAGCAACTTCATTTTTGGACTTTTTCTGCATTGCAAATACAAAATAGACCGGAACTGGCACTGGGCTCTATATTAGTAGGTTAGTCCAATAAATGATTCAAAAGCATGGCAAAAAGATGTAGCAATGACAAAAAAGGGCATGGAACGAGCAAAAATTATAGATACGTTTGAGACGTATCAACATCCCAAGCTTAATTCCTGCTCGTCCTCGAGTAGGTAAATGGTAAAAAGATAATTTTCAATGTGACATGCTACTTAGGAGTAAAGGCAATCAATCTAATGTAATAAAGATAAATAAGCCAAAGACAAAGTGATATAAAGCAATAGTCTATAGTTGATATTAAGCAAGCAATGAAGAACATATAAACATTTGAGCTCTTGTTGTCCGTGAATCGAATGTCTCAGTCAGAGTCCCCGTGCCAAGAGTGGGGAAGTTTTAGAGCATAAAATTACTGAATAGTTGTTGAGAACTCAATCTACTAAATTTCACACATGGTCCCTTTGGGATCCTATTTTGACTCATCCCCAGACCACTAGTCAGGTACAAGTCAATCTGATCCTCTCCCTTTAGACGTTGAGCACTCATGCAATGGATGAGCGCGAGCAAGATACGTTGGCACTTAGGATGGAAAAATAGAATAATGAGGGGGGTAGGAAGTCAAAAAGTGAGAAAGGCTCACACCAATGAGAACAATCATAGGCGGGAGAAAGCCAAATGATAGATATAGTGTGAGGAGTAGGGATTGCCATGCAACATGCGGATGCACAAAGAGCTATAAGTGTATGAAAGCCCTCCAATGGAACTAATGGGGGTGCATCAAACTTGCTTGCTCATGAAGACCTAGAGCTCTTTTGAGGAGGCTCATCCTTGGAATATGCAAGCCAAGTTCTATAGTGTATAGATCCCCACATAGTTATGTATGAATGATATGAAAACTCTCTATGAAGTACGGGTGCTACTTTGAAGCACAAGTGTGGAATAAAGGATAGTAGTGTTGCCCCCTCTCTCTTTTTTTATCTTTTTTCTTTTTCACCTTTTTGTATTATTATTTTTTGAATTTTAAAACTACAAGGCAAAAGCCTCACTGCACTTTATTGAAAATAAAGCAGTGAGCAAAATACAGGGGGGGTAGTGAAAGGGTAGAGGGATACTTACAGAGATGGGGAATGGTTGAGGAAACCAGACCACTCTAAGCTAAGGAAGAGATCTAATCCAAGTTAATAAGGCATCCTTGAATTTACATTTGATCCTATGTGAGAGAAGAGTGATGTCATGAATGAAATTGTGTCTCCAGGTACTGAAGGCAACTCTTTCATTCCTAAAAACCTTAGCATTCCTAATTATCCAAATGTTCCAAGCAGAAGTGAAGGCAACCTCCATGAAAAAAGGGAAGCCAAAATCCCTCATGGTGTTAGCAGCCAGTTGATAAGTGCTCAGGTTAGGCCCTTGTGCCCAATTGATCCCAAGATAGTTGCAGATCCTCTGACTAAAATTAAAAGTGAAGAACAAGTGTAACCTGTCCTCCAAAGCTGAAGAGGGACATAGAACACATGTATCATCTTCCACATTCCAATGTCTTCTCTTTATCATATCCCTGGTGTTGAGTCTGTCCATCAACATAAGCCAACCAAAAACCTTGATCTTGAGAGTGCAAGAGCATTTCCAGATTAACTTGAGGATTGGATCAACTTGAGTATTGTCAAAGGCAGTGTTATACTGAATCTCCAGTCAGCTGTATAGATGAAAGAATAGAACTCAACGCAAGCAATTCAGAGTGGGCTTTAGAGGACAAAGGAAGATGGAAAGCATCCAGTACATTGTCCAATTGCTTGATGTCATGAAGGCTGATGGACTGATCCACAGAAAAGGAGTGAAGGTGGGGAAATCTATTAACCAGATTGCCAAGCCCATCCTCAGTCCAATCATCATCCCATAAGGATATAGACAGCCCACATGCAAATTTGGGATTGGCCAAGGCACAGTATTTATCAACTCCTTTGAAAACATCCTTCCACCAAAAGGAACCACAGGCCTGTGTTTTATGAGGAATCAAGTGATGGTAGTATGCATCCCAAACCAAGGATACCCAAGGAACATCATCATGATTATAGAATTTATGCAAGTGCTTCAACAACAGAGCCTCATTATGAACCTGGATATTGAGAACACCCAAGCCCCCTTTGTTCTTAGGTCTGCATACCAGATCCCAAGAAGCAAGAGATTGTCTAGGAGTATCATTGTTGCCTCTCCATAGACATTGTCTCTGGATTCTCTCAATCTGTTTGATGATGCCCTTGGGAATTGCCAGAGTGCACAAGTGATAGATGGGCATAGAAGACAAAACTGACTGAAGAAGCTGAAGTCTTCCACCTTGATTGAGATAACAAGAAGCAGAGGATAGCCTTCTCTCCATTCTATGAACCAGAGGAGCCAGATCAGAAATAGATGGCTTGGTAGTCCCCATAGGTAATCCCAGATAAGTAAAGGGCAAACACCCTACAGAGCAGCCCAAAGCAGCAGCAAGGCCAGAGACAGAGTTCTCACGCACATTTAAAGGGATTAACTGAGATTTGCTGTAATTCACATGCAGCCCAGTGGAAGCAGCAAAAGTACCCAACATGTCCTTTAAGGCCATCAACTGTGTTACACAGGCAGGCATCACCAACAAAGTGTCATCAGCATATTGCACAGTAGGGAAATCTGGGTTGTTGTTAGGAATAGGAAGTGTGAGGGGCCCATCAGCACACATTCTATTAACCACAGATTGGAGCAGATCAGCTACAAGAACAAAGAGAAATGGAGAAAGAGGATCTCCCTGTCTGACTCCCCTCTTACAGTGAAAATGATTCCCAGGGATGCCATTTAGAAGGACAGAAGAAGAACCAGAGGACAGGAGTAACTTGACCCAGCCAATCCATCTATCGTCAAAGCCCTTGTACTATAAGATCTTGAGGATGATGTCATGTTCAATAGTATCAAAAGCTTTGGCAAAATCCAGTTTCAAAAGCACTATAGGCTTTTTAGAAGCCTGGCATTGGTGTATATATTCATAACACCAAGCCAAACAATCCTGGATGGATCTGCAATTAATAAAACCATACTGATTTTTATGAATGCATTTGAGTATCACCTTCTGAAGTCTATTAGCAAGGAGCTTATTCAGAAATTTGAGGCAGACATTTGTGAGGGATATGGGTCTGTAATCAGAAACTGTTTCATCCCCCAACTTCTTAGGTATCAGTGTGATTAGGGATGTATTGAGACATTCAATGTCCAAAGAACCATTGAAGAAATCCTTCACCAGAGCCAAGAAATCATCCTTAATTATGCCCCAACATTTCTTAATGAAAATACCTGAGAAGCCATCAGGCCCAGGAGCCCTATCGGATGGCATATCCTTGATAACAGATTCCACCTCCTTATCAATGAATGGAGCAGAGAGATCATGGAGTCCATCAACAGGATGGATCAAGTCAGCCAGATCAAAGCCAAGTTGGATACCATGAGAGGGGCCCATCCTGTTATGGAAATCAGACCAAATCATCCCCTACATAAGATGATGATCAGAAACCAAATCACCATTCTCATCCTTGAGACTGGAGATGGCATTTCTCCTGAACCTTTCAGTAGCCATAGACTGGAAAAAATTAGAATTTTCCTCCCCAACCTTAATATTCCTGATAGTACATCTCTGCTTCCAATATATGTTCTGCAGTTTCAGAATATCTTCCAAGTGAAGCTTCACAATTCTCCTAAAGTTTCTTTCAGGTACAGTGAGAGGCCTGGCTTCCTCAAGAGAGTCAAACAACAGAATAACTTTGTTACAATCACCAATTAGAGCTTTAACAGTGGAGATTTTAGTATGCCAAGCTTTGAGAGCTCTCCTCAAAGATTTGAACTTGGCAGAGATTCTCTTAGCACTGCTATCTCTAGGACAGGGCCTATTCCAGCTTTGCTCAACACACTCCATGAAACCAGGCAGATCAGCCCAGTAATTTTCAAACCTGAAGATCTGAGCTTTAGGTATAGTGGTTTCAATAGAAACCACACAAGGGACATGATAAGAAGCAATTCTGGCCAAAGGGAAAACCATGGTTTGGGGATACATGATAGTCCATTCAGGAGATGTAAAACACCAATCAAGCTGTTCCAGAAGAGGTTCATCCTGCATGTTGGACCAAGTATATTGCCTGCCCTTGAGAGGCAATTCAATCAACCCAAGATGGTCAATGATCTCATTGAAGAGAAAGATGTCATTAATATTACCACTAGGTAAGTTCCTGTTATCAGAGCATCTGATGAAATTAAAATCTCCCAGCAGCAACCGTTTATCCCCAAAGGGTATATTAAGATCATAGAGCCATCGAACAAAGTCATCTCTGGCAGGTCCAGAACAAGGGCCATAAACATTTACTAAATTCCAGCGCTCAGAGTAAAGAATAGAAGTAAAATTAACCACCATGCCAAAAGAGTGAGACTGCACAAGAGTGCCAGTAAACACAGTTGAATTCCACACAATGATGATGCCCCCAGAAGCACCATTAGATGGGACATAAGAAAAATTATCAAATCTCCTAGGGCAAAACTTTCTGATCATCCTATGGTCAAAAAAACCACATTTAGTTTCTTGCAGGCATATAACAGTGCAACCACTTTCATCAATTTTCTGTTTTACTGCAAGTTGCCTAGCTTCAGAATTTAGCCCCCTCACATTCCAACATAAAACCTTCCAATTCCTATTAGATGTGATATTCATGGTTACACATATTTAGGAAAGTAGAAGTACTAGACATGTAATATCTAGAGGATACCACAGCTCTCATACATAGCATAGATTAGCACCAAAAGGACCAGGCATAAAAGTTCCAGGTGTTTTTTACAAGGGCACACACCCAGCCCCAAAAGAAAGTAGAAAAACTAATCATGGGGACACTGCAGATGTGGAAGAAGTAGAGAGATCTTCCATAAGCTGATCTCTGGAAATCTTGGAAGGGGCAATTCCAAGCTGGGCTCCAATTGTTTGCATGGTCTTGATTGGTGTTGGAGGAGGGAGTGTCTTGGGTGGAGGGATGTCACCAACAGGGGCAGCTTTTGGAGTCTTCTTCCTCTTCTTTGGGTCCTGATTCACAGGGGATTGCACTGATGCAGGCTTGAATCCATTGCTGATGGAAGAAAGTCTAGCACTCCTCCTAACTTCAGAAACCAGAGTGGGCTTCCTCTTTCTCTGCTTTCTAGGAGGCCTAGCCTCATGAGACTGAAAATCCAAGACTTGTTCCAGCAAGTAGGATGGCAGAGATGCAGAGATGCCCAAAGCACCAGAGGAAGGGGGATCAGCATCATCATCAAAGGAAATTCTTCTGGCCACTGGTTTGCATGGAGACCTAGTCTGAATTTCCTAGAAGTAGCATGAGGAACAGAGGAAATTCTGAAACTCAAGTTATCATCAAAGGCCACAGTCCAAGACCTCTTTGAAGTTACCACAATTTTAATGTCATGCATTGGGAGGAATCTTGGAATGTGAGAAACCCATTGAAAAGGGAACAGCTTTTCAAAACACTTGCTTCACTGCATATGAGGCATAACAGGGCCAAAAACAGTGAGCACTCTACCAATATTCAGAGGAGGTTGTTGCACAACAGCTGCTGCAAGGACCACCTGATTAACCTCATCATTAATTAGAGGCATATTAACAGAATTAGCAGAGTTCCCAGATAGCTCCAACACAATGGATTCCTGGGACTGGGCAGGGACAGGGGCCTGCACCTCTTGTTCCTCCACAACATTATCAGGTGCAGCTTCCTGTTGAAAATTATCCACCTGCTGGGGATCATCCTCAGGGAAGAAATGTTGATGGAAATTAACAGGGGGTTGAGGCTGCATATGAGGAGGGGCCTCATTCCATCCCAGTTCAGGAAATTCCGGCAGCTCCATATTGGACATAGCATCTCCTAGGTGCCCAGGCAGGGGGTGAGGATTTCCATTCAGGGGCATAGGGTCCTCATCATGCGGTAGGGCATCAGCAAAATCAAAGTTCAGAACATAGACAGATGCAGTCCAGGATATCCTAACGGCGCCAAAGTCTGAATATTCGCGGTAGACCACATCACGTGGCACTTGAGCTGCAGAGGGGAAAGCAACATAAACCAAGGATCTAACCAGACGAGGGTCAGCTTGGTACCAGCTAAGAAACCTCCCAAAGGTGCTGACGGCATCAGCAAGGTAGTTGGTGCGCCTGTAATCCAGGGGAACTCCGAGAAGCATAATCCAGCCACGGCGAAAACCCTGAGAGGCCCGATGATTGATACCAGTATCGTGTGCAATAAACCTCACAAAGTGATCATTACCAAGATCAAAAGGCGGGTGGTCAATAAGAACCTGACGTGCGGCCATGCTCCGAAACTCAAAAATCCCTACCCCTGAATCCAAGGAGCCGAAACTACTTCACGATTGAGCTGGTTGACAAGGAAATCGCTCACCAAGTTGCGGTAAATCTGCTTCTCTTCCGGCAGAGGCTCTGGCTCGACAATGCCTATGGCGTATTGCTCGTGCGTGCACTCCGGGCCATTGGCCGGAGAGAAGAAAGTCCGAGGAAGACGAAGAGGACCACCATCCGTGAGCTCAAAACCTGGGGGGATGAACTCCAGCGGATCAAGCTCGTAGTTTGCCATTGTTGGTGTAGCTGCAACACGAGCTAGAACAGGGCAAGGCACTGGTGGCGGCGACGGCACGATGGGACAAGGCGATGGCTCAGGCAGATGAGCTCCTGTGGAAGGCAAGGAGTCCAATAAATTAACCGGGGGGGCTGCCGATTGCAATTCTAACTGCATTTGTGTAGATTTCACTTTCCATCTCTGGGCAGTGGGACCGGGTAGAGGAGGAGAGCCCGTGCAAGATTTGGCAAGATGCCCCGAGGGATAGAATTTGCGACATTTTATTTTATTAGTGCAGGACTTTGTGACATGCTTCATACTAAAACACCTTTGGCACTTCCAAAACTCAAAAGCAATCTCGTCAATCGTGTTATGGAAATCCAACATCGTAGTACCCAAATTTTGAGGCGGCGAAGAAACTTGGTGCTTTGGGGAGACAGCTTCCAAAAAAGGAAAAGGATCACTTGAGGGGCTAGATTGAGCCTGGGGCACCGAAGCAGCCGTAAGCGGCCCATTACACTGGTGGCCCAAAGCCTCGTCCAAAGATCACACCGGAGAAAAGCTGATTAAATCCTCCATATGGCCCATCAAATGACGCGAGCTACTAGGCCCGGTAAAAGGGGAAAGAGAAATCTCATTGCCAACGCACGTCCCGCTATCCACGGGATTTGAAATCGAATCCCCGCCCGAAACTGTAGGGATAGGCTGGGTTGGTTGGAAAGAACCAAAAGTGATCGGCGGCGAGGTTGAGGTCCACCGGAGTTGGACTGGCGCCGGAGGGGGTTGCATAACCAATTGCGAGGGTTGAAAAGAATAACCATCTTCTGAGAGCGCCTGAATTTGTTCCTGTGAAACAGGACACTTATAACCCTTGCATGCATCATACGCTTGAAAAGTGGCAAAGGAAGCCTTCTTCTGAGAGATCTTCGGAGAACGTTTGAGAGCAGATTTTACTGGTGGCTTATGCATAGCAAGCATGGCCAATGAAGCTCTCTTCTCGGATGGACTAACAATGATCCATTCAGCATCACATTCCAATTGCCAAAGTTTAAATTCCCTCTTCCAATTAGGTCCACCATTGCTCCATAGATGAAAATAGCACTTAAAAAGATCACATGAATACGATCTATGGTTGATGATGAATAAACCCACCTTCTTACAAGAGACAACGAAAGTGAAAACATTGGCATGTATACCTTGGACCATGAAATCAATAGCCAAACCCCCTAGGGCAGATTCAAGGGCATGAGCCACCGAGTCATCATCAAGACGAAAGGCATGCCTTCCAAAGGAGACCACAAGAGCAAAACGATCCTTATCATCCGTAGGATGCACCGTGACACCCCAACGATCAAAAACTTCCGAAGAGAACTTCTCCCCTGGTGAAAAATCCAGATCTAGGGTTGAACCCAATCGAGAAGCCATGAGAATTGGGTATAGAACTGATCAGCAGAGAAAACCAGAGAAGATCAGTGGAGAGAAACCAGAAATCCAAGGCTAGGGGTGGAGATCGCCGTGGGGTCTAGGGTTTGGGTGGTGGGAGGGTGGGGGTGCCATCTAGACTCTTTTTTCGAGAGTGTTTTTTTGTATTTTTTTGATTTTGGGTGGCCTCCATGGATCTTTATACTCTCTCTCTTTTTTTGTCCACTTTGGGATCTTTTATTCCTTTCCTCACTGTAGGGGCAACACTCTATAAGAACATCAACACACTTTTATTTACTTACAACTCTGAATCAAAAAGTAATGACTCTATATTAATGCCTCTACCAATGTAGCAGTAGGCAATACGACAATGAAGGATAAGTCATATGAACATGAAGAACGATGGATGTTGCATGGCAATATATCTCGGAAAGGCTATGCAAATGCCTTGATAGGTAGGTATGGTGGCTGTTTTGAGGAAGATATAAGGAGGTTTATGTATGACAGAGCGTATCATGCCAAGGGTTTGGATGCACCGGCGAAGTTTGCACCAACTCCCACGAGAAGGGCAATGCACGGTACCGAAGAGGCTAGCAAAATTTGGGAAGGTGGAAGTGCCAACAATCGAATACTCGCATTAGTCCGAAGAACTCATGCACTTATTGTCAGTAACTCTCTATCTAGTCAGGAGATTCACAAAGAGACAAGTACCCCGAGGAAAAGTGTATTGGCGTTTGGTTATCCTTGAGAATCCTCGACCCATGGTACGTGGGGGTACTCTATATATTCCGACCCCGCGGAGATTAGTGATCCTTTTAGTAGCTAGAGTTCTCAACTAATTTTTTTGTAGTTTTCGAAAATCAGGCACGGTTAGCCAAGATATGACACCTATCACTAATGGGCGCAAGCTCAATTGAATAAACATTCATCATTACTCAATAAATACCTCAACACTATTGCAAGATATCCTAAGCTATACCTAGTGATCTAGATTACCTATACAACACGTATAAAACATACCATGAGACATATAAACCATTGCAACAGAAACAACTCTCTAAACAAATATAAGTGAAGCACGAGAGTTCTAAACTTTCTGCAAAATAAATTAATTGCTCTCAAACAAGATATAAGTGAAGCACAAGAGCTAGAAAATCAGGAAGTAGATAAATTTAACACTCAACAGATATAAGTGAAGCTCTAGAGCGTTCTATGATAAAGCGGAGCGTGTATCTCTCCCAATCAAACATGATGGGGTCCGACATTGTAATGACCAGAAAACAAAACAAAACAAAGCTAAAGGAAAATATACAGATGCTCCAAGAACAGCACATATCATGTGAAGCAATAAAAATATAGTGTGGAGAAGGACATACTGATGATTGTTGATGAAGAAGGAGATGCACGGGGGCATCCCCAAGCTTAGACGCTTGAGTCTCCTTGAATATTTTGTGGAGTTGCCGGGGGCATCCCTAAGCTTAAGATTTTGGCACTTCTGAATCGTATTTCATCATCTCCCTTCGCACACTTGAAAATTTCCTTCACATAAAACTTCTCATAAACTTATTAGAGCGGTTAGTACACTAATAGATAATCTGCCAAAATAGGAAAGATTGTAAAGATTGATTTTTCAGGTGCACTTCTGCTGCTCAAATAAGAAAACTCAAAACATATGAAAGTTTCAAAATTGTATAGAGCATGCTGTGTAAAACATTCAGCTCAAAAAGATGAACTGGTGATTTGTTTTGATTTTTTCCGTCAAGCAGACAAAATATATTTTCTGGACAGCATGTCACGACTTTTGCTTCCCATATCATAAGAGGCTAGAACTTGGAACAAAACTTGAAAATAAAGATACAATGGTGTTGCTACAGTAGTAACGACATCCAAGACACCACAAAAGCAAAAGAAACCTAATCCGTTTTGGGCTGCCTCCCAGAAGCGCTTCTTTAAAGCCATTAGCTAGGCATGGGTGTAACAATGCTCACAAAAGAATAAAAAGTTGAAGCACAAAAGAGAGCATCAAAGGAGCAAATATAAATCACATTTAAGTCTAACATTCTTCCTATGCATGGGCATCTTGAAAGAAAATAAATAAATGAAGCACAAAGTATCAAGCATAGGAAGGTAAAACAAGACCACCTTCAAGATTTTCAGCATGGAGAGAGGTGTTTTCCTAACATGAAAATTTCTATAACCAAATTTTCCTCTCTCATAATAATTTTCAGTAGGATCATCAATAAACTCAACAATATAACCATCACATAAAACATGCTTTTCATGATCTACTAGCACATAATCATATAAACTTTCTAACCAAAACTCCTCATCATTAAGAACATCCATAGTAGGAAAAAATAGAGGGTTATCATAAGACTTATAAAAATAGCAAGGGTTGTCATAAATAACAGTAGAAAAATCATCCTTGCAAGTCTCATTCATAGGGGCATCATGGCCACAAGCATTAATTTCATCAAAAAGGGATATTTCAAAAGATTCAATAGGGTCATAGCAATTAATATAGCATGCATCATCCTTTGGTAAGCATGGAGGGCAATCATATAAAGTAAGAGTCAAAGAGTTACTATCATTAGTTGGTAGAGATGGGTAGCTACTCCATTCTTCCTCCTTTTGTTCGCCAGTCTCCTCCTTTTTTTCATCCAATGAGCTTTCAGTTTCGTCAATTTCTTCTTCCGTAGAGTCCTGCAAAGTATTAGTCTCTTCCTCTTGTGGAGAGAACCTTTTGAGATAGTTAGTAATATAAGCATTATCATTAAAATTCTCAAAGCAATATTTAAGTATATCAAGACTCCCAGATTTGTAAGGGGCATCTTCGATATTTTCAACAAAGCAAGCAATTTCATAGGCGCCCTTAAAGACAACAAATTCTTCTATTTGTGCTACATCAAAGAAATCATAATGTCCCCTAGTATAAGATACCAAGGTTTCATTATCATTACACCAACATTGGAAAGGAAGGTGTTTAAAGGGCAAACAGCAACAAGATTCATCACAGCAATAAGATTTATCATAATCAGAGCATAAGTTTCTAGCATATCTATTAACTTGAGACATAAGTCTCCATATAAATTTCCCTTTTTCAGACAGGCGGTATTCCTTATAATATATTTTTTTATCCTCAGTGAATCCACCTTGCCAATAAGATCTAGTTTCAAAGAAAGTAATCATTGTAAGCAAACAGAGTAATAAGATAAAGTGTACTTATCAAGTGAACTTATAAGTAGAGCTATGGTCCCCGGCAACGGCGCCAGAAAATAGTCTTGATAACCCACAAGTGTAGGGGATCACAACAGTCTTCGTGGGTAGGTATAACCCTAATTTATTGATTCTACACAAGGGGAGCCAAAGAATACTTATAAGCCTTAGCGGTTGAGTTGTCAATTCAACCACACCTGAAAAAGCACTAGACAATATATTTAGTAGCAACGGTGTGTTGACGGGTGTAGCCTTAAGACTTCCCCAATCACCAACACCACAAAGTAGTAACAAAGTAGTAGCAACAATAATGAGAGCAACAGTAACAACGAAGGAAATAAACATGAAAGATGGACCGGGGTTCAAGGTTTCACTAGTGGTAACTCTCCAAGAAAAAAAGATAAGTGTTGGGTGAACAAATTACAGTTGGGCAATTGACAAAATTGCACAAACTCTAGCCAAAGAACAAACTAGAGCAATCCTAGTCTAAGAACCAAATGTAGGCATGTGTTTCGTATGTAGTTGTATGTGCTTGCAATAAGAACATGCATAATATCTTTTTCCTACCGTCCCGCTACAAGCGGGGCCAAAAGGAACTTACGGAGATTAAGGTGCTCCTGTCAAAGAGCACCGGAACAAAGCATTAACACTATATGAACACATGTAATCCTCAAATTATAGCCCATCCCCTTTGGTTTCCCACGCTGTCGCCATACGGATCGCCTGTTCTGGACTATAACAGGTGCATACAACCGTAGATAAGATCTAGAACAAAAATTATAATCATGCAACCATAACGTGCTCAGATCTAAAATCATGCTACTCGTGCACTAGTAGCAAGCATTAAGAACAACAAAATTGCAGCAACAATAATACATAAACCTCTTAGGACTGAACAAGGTAACAATTCATCGGATCCCAACAAACACAACACCAATTACATCATATGGATCTCAATCATGTAGGGCAGATCATGAGAACTTTGTATTGAAGATCAAGGGGGAGAAGATACCAACAAGCTACTGCCAAGAACTCGTAGTCCAAGGAGGAACTACTCACGATCCATCATGGGGTGAAGAAGAGTTGATGAACATGGCTCCGGGGGCCAAGGCCCTCTCCGGCAGGGTGCCAGAGAAGGATCCTGGTGACCCCCGAAGCTAGGTTTCGATGGAGGCGGAGATCGGGAGCGCTTCTGGAAAAGACGTATGGATATCTCGGGTTTTTGCGTCACGGGTGAATTTATAGGCCAAGGGGGAGTCCGAGGAAGTGCCCAGGTCACCTAGGTGTCCACCCCGCGCGGGTCCCCCTTGTCCACGCCGGGAGGGCGCCTGGGGGCCTGGGGCCACCTCCTGTCTCCGTCCTCCAGCTGGAGGACTCTTCCGATGTAAATATTTTTTGGTAATTTTTTGGGAATTTTCTGAGCAACTTCATTTTTGGACTTTTTCTGCATTGCAAAGACAAAACAGACAGGAACTGGCACTAGGCTCTATATTAGTAGGTTAGTCCAATAAATAATTCAAAAGCATGGCAAAAATATGTAGCAATGACACAAAAAGGGCATGGAACGAGAAAAAATTATAGATATGTTTGAGATGTATCAAGAGCCAAAAGTCATTTTCGCTGTCAGGGCAGTTGTAGAAGTGGAATGCCCATATTGTTCCCTCCTTCATGCGGAAGGCACGCACAACTTTGGTCGAACCTCTTGTGATGACCGCCCGTCCATCCTTCACAGACTTTAGGAAGACGTGTAGACCGTCTTCATGATAGTCTGGATGATAGACTTTTATTTTGGTTGCCTCCGCACCAAGCATGGAGTTTGCTAGGTAATCTTGAGTAAACTGCTTTGGGAACCACTGAAAATTATGACATTCAGATACTGGTGAGTGATGACTAACAACTCAATATGAGCATGAAAAAGGAAGGTTGCGTAGTTCTTACCAACCTGAAGTTCACAGTTGTCTTGGATGAAGAATATATAAAGAGTTTAATTCTCATCTCCTGTCTCTTTCTCCTAACAATCTTTTTTAGTTTCCTCACCTTGCGATCGGTCATGAATATTTCATTACCCCATACGCAAAAAGGGTAAAAGTGTGGATCTGAACCCCTGATGTATGTACCTATAGAAGAAACAACTAAACCATTAAAATATATTATGTACATGTGGAATGAGGCAATAAAGGCCATGGGATGAAACTAACCTCGATGCTGAACAACGACATCTCCCATTGTTTTTCCTGCATAAGTACAAATTGGGATACAAAACATCAGACTATGAAAGATATCTTGATTGTTAAGTTTTAAGATGCTAGGAAAGGAAGAGGTAAAACTGAACCATTTTTTGGTGGATAAACACAGAATGAGATAAATCAAAATTAATCACAGTATAGATTGTTCGGATGTGAGCATTTAACATGATGGTAAAGAAACGGAATGAAAATAGAAAAGCATGTTAACTAGAACATGATTGATAACAACCAATTACGGTGATTACAACTTGTATTGGTGAAGTTTAACTGAGTATTTATTAATACATAAATATCAAATTGTGCATAAGAAAGAAACACAACATAGTTCATGGCAGATCATGGCAGTAAAAAGATAGTTTGATTGTGTAGATTAATATACAAGGGGGAGCAACATAGAGAAAACTAGGGAATCATGTTAACTAGATGGGGATTGGCAAGAAACAAATATTGACATTAAAAATGGTATTGGTGGAATCGAAGTGGCTAGTTGATACCTAAATATCAGTATGCATAACAGAGGCCAATAGATCAAAGTTTAACATATCATGGCAGCGGTGTTAATGAATAAGTAGATCATATTAGCACCATTTAGAAACTTGGAATGAGTTAGAAAGAGGTATGTATATGATTTTCATCCCCAAATATGCTTACCCAAGAACCAAGTTATTTATCTGTGCATAACGGTACCCAGCTCTAGTAAGGACCTTGTATAACACACCTGAGAGATACTGTATGTGGATTCACTTGATCCTTCTAGATATATGGTGAAGGCTAACTAATCCTGTAATGTGGCACCGTTTTCCATGGTGCCAGAGAGCAGTCAAAAGAGAATTAAAGGTTCTCACAAGATAAGAATACCGTTATGCACGGACCGGACTTGATTTTGGGTAAACCATTTTGGGTAAGAGAGATAGATGAAAATGACAGTAAGAAACAAGTCACCGTTTGGTGTCCATGTTGCTCTCTTTGCAAATCATGACAGTAAGAAAGATAGTTTGATTTTGAAGATTAATATGATAGTAAAGCAACTGAAAGAAAAATGAAAATTGTGTTAACTAGACCATGAGTGATGACAACCAAATATAGTCGTTCTAACAAGTATTTGTTATTAGTTAAATACTAGCAGAGCATGCATTACATAGCCAAACACAGCATAGTTGAACATGTCATTGCGTCATCAGACCAAAAGAAGGAGCATAGCAGAGTAGTTGATACCTAAATATAGACATTAAATGGTATTGGTGGAATCAAACTGACTAGTTGATACCTAAATATCAGTGTGCATAACACAGAAAAACACATCATAGTTTAACATATCATGCCATCAATATTAGTGAATACGTAGATCATATTAGCACCATTTAGAAACTTGGAATGGGTTGCAAAGAGATATGTTTATGATTTTCATCCCCAGAAATGCTTACCCAAGAACCAAGTTTTTTAGCAGATCATGCATTACATAGCCAAACACGGCATAGTTGAACATGTCAGTGCATCATCAAACCAACAGAAGGAGCATAGCAGACTAGTTGATACCTAAATATAGACATTAAATGGTATTGGTGGAATCAAATGACTAGTTGATACCTAAATATCAGTGTGCATAACACAGACAAACACATCATAGTTTAACATATCGTGGCATCAATATCAGTGAATAGGTAGATCATATTAGCAACATTTAGAAACTTTGAATGAGTTGCGAAGAGATATGTTTATGATTTTCATCCCCAGAAATGCTTGCCCAAGAACCAAGTTTTTTAGCAGATCATGCATTACATAGCCAAGCACAACATAGTTGAACATGTCATTGCATCATCAAACCAACAAAAGGATAATAACAAACTAGTTGATACCTACATATGGACATTAAAATGGCATTGGTGCAAAGAGATATGTTTACGATTTTCATGCCCAGAAATTCTTACCCAAAACCAACTTTTTTAGCTATTTTGATCAAGATAGTAATTTAAACAGCTTCTTCCCCTTGGGAGAGGACACATCGTGAGTGCCCTCCTCGTGGTTGTAGTTGTCGAACAGATCTGACTTGGCGGCTGGTGATGTCGAGCCACCAGTTCTGCAAGCGGATTTCATAAAAAGCAAAAGAGGCTCCCAGGGGTACATGCATCGCATGTCCTTCAATGAGCGCTCGAAGAGATAAGAGGGGGGGCATCCAATAGATCAAATTTGGGAGACTTCATCTGTGTCATAGCCCTTGTCAAGCCATTGCTGTTGAAGAGCTCGATGTCGACACCAGCACGCAGGAGACGAAGAAAGACACGTGCACATTGGTTAATACACTCCAACCTATCAAATTAGGCACCCCACTCGAGCGCAACCGCGGTGAGGTGTTCGTCCGGGTGTACAAGGAAGGAATGCACCAGGATCTGATGTGCCGAGCCAACTAGTGCGGCTGGGAGATGACCATCGGCGACCACATCTACCTCCTCGAGCTCACGGTGATATGTGGAAATGCTTAGGCGGGGATTCTTTGGGGTAGGGTGTAGGGATATGGATGGAAGAGGGTGTTTCGCCGGATCCATGCACGCAGATGGTACGAGGAAGGGATGCAACTCGGTGGTTTACTTGATAAGAACGAGAGGAGCGCGGTGATACTAGCGAGAGATGCTAACGGCTTCTAGCCCATTGTTGGTTACCCCAACTGGAAGGTGGAGATGTCGCGTAGTAGCAAGATTTCTCTTGGAAAAGATACCAAGGTTGAGAGTCAGTCCAGGAGGACTCCAACGACGACAAGTAGATGGTAAAGTGAACAATGGTGATGTTCACAACCTTGGGTTGCTTACTTTACCTGGACCTGCACACACACAGATAGCTTTGCTCCCAAACAAGTTCAGAGATGTTGCCAATCTCTCCAGCCTTGTTGTTTACAAAAGATTAAATGCAAGGGTAGATGGTAGTGATAAATGCAATGAAAGTAAAACAGGAAGTAAATAGAGGGTGTAAACAGTGGTGGAAATATGGACCGGGGTCCCATGAAGTTCACTAGTGATGTCTCTCTCCCAAAAGACGATAAACAGCTAAGCAAGGTGAACAAATTACAGCTGGACAATTGACAGGATTAAAAACGCACCGCAATGTTAACTATGCTACAAAAGAAAGGAAGAGGCTCAAAAGCATGGGAAGTACGCCAAGACAAGTAGACCGAAATCCATCTGCATCTACTCACTAATCATCCACCTTGAGATATCTATCCAGAACCTCTCGCTGGTATTAATTTGTGAGCCCCACCCAAAGCGTAAACCCAAAGCAACAGACAACTGCATTAAAAGAAATTTGCGTAAAGTAAACAATCCTTGCACCCGCAAGTACAAGCATCATTGTTTTCCCCCTTGTGGCAATAGCACATTCCCTAGACTCATGTTTCTGTCACTCAACCTTGTCATTGGGGGCATGAACCCACAATCATGCATATGTAATAAAAAGCAACGGAGAACATGCAAGAATTACTCAAAAACATAAATATAAAAGGAGAAAAACCAAATATATTACTCATCACAATCTGAACGTAATTTCATAATCCATCAGATCCCAGCAAACTCAACATAGCAACAGCAGGAAAATTACATATGTGCTTTGATCATGTAGGGAAGCTCACAAGATCTAAACATTGAAGAACAAATATGGAGAGAAGACATCACATAGCTACTGATCATGGACCCGTGATCCAAGGTGGACTACTCACGGCTCATCCGGGAAGCGTCCATGGTGGTGGAGAAGCTCCCGGAGGTCAATCCTCCCTCCGGCAGGGTGCCGGGACAGGGTCTCCTGGCAGCCCCGATCTTGGAAGCGCGGCAGTGGCGGAACAGAGGGGAGATCGCGAAAAAGGGTTCTGTCCTCGAGGGTCTCGGGACGAGCGGTAAGTATAGGCGAAGGGTGGCAGCCAGGGGGCCACCAGGGAGTCCAGGCGGACACCCGGCGCGGCCTAGGGTGGGGTCGCGCCCCCAGGGCGCCTGGACGCCTGGTGGGCCTAGTGGGGATCGGCGCAGAAAACAAAAAAATTCCTACCTACGAGTCCCGAACCCAAGATCTATGCTATGCTGATGTATGTAACGGAAGGAATCGGTGTTCATACCTTTGAAGACCGAAAGAGGGAAACGTTCCTCGAACGTGGTTTGCGTAGACTCTGATCCTACGACCTCCCTGTCGTGTTGAAGAACCTCCGACGATGAAGTAGCACCACACGTGTAGTGCCTCGCGGGATTACACACGTACGGTGCAACCGACGTCCCTCCGGGCTCCGAACCAGAAGAGCAGTGGAAAGAAGATTGATCCGGATCCCGATTCCGGCAGCGCGGCGGCGTCCGGATGATGGTGAAACCCCCAACTAGGTGTAAACTCCAAACCAGGGGAGTCTTCTCTAGGTCGGAGAAAGAGAGAGAGAGAGAGATAGAGAGAGAGAGAAACTCAATGTTGTGTTGAAAAAGGCACCCCCACCCCTCCTTATATAGGCCAAGGAGGGGCTCCACCCCCTCCCCTTCCCCCATGTGGGACTAAACCCCCAAGGGGGAGTGGTGCGGCTAGGAGGGGGGATGGGCCCCTCCCGTGGCGCCAAGCCCAAGGGGGGAGGCTCCCCCTTCCCCTCATGGGACTTTTAAGGCCCAAATACCTTTTCACCTTTTTAATTAGTTATTTAAATCATTTTTAATATTTAATTCTGTCAATTAAATAATAAAACATATTTAAACATTAATATATGTTATTTTGAACCTTTCAAAATATCCGGAACTGCTTCCGGCACCTCCCGGTACATTTCCGATGTTTTCTCTCTTTTCACCGATGATCCCGAATCAATCCTTCATGCATCGATTTCCCTTAAGTGTGACACCCTACGGTCCGGGAAACAGTATACATGATCGAGACACTCTCTGACCAATGACCATCATGTGGGATCTGGTTACAATCCTTGATGTGCCCCTCCGCTTCCATCGAATAAACTTCATCGCTGTTGAACCGTTAACAATATGACTTGATCCCTTTGTGCTTTGGTACTATGTTTGTCTGAGGTATGATCGTCGGTATCCAATACCTAGTTCTTCCTCGTCTCCGACATAACATCTTTACTCGTCCGTGAATATTACATCTCTTCTGACCTAGTCACTTGTTGCAAGCTATTGATGCAACACCATCGAGTGGGCCCAGAGTACCTATCCGTCACTCGGATTGACAAATCCCGCTCTGATCTATTTCATACTCCTCAACATATCTACTTCGAAATACCCAAGATACGCCTTTTCAGTTACCATGTTTCAGTTTAACGGTTAATGCACTCAAAGCATCCTAATAGATAGCAATTATGTATGATCATCACGGTCTAAGGATTCAGTCACTATGTTATTAAGTCATCGCAATGCTGAACTTATGTGACTTGATCACACTGCAATTCTTAAGGTGGGTGTGTGTCCATCACATCATTCTCCTAATGATATGACCTCATTGTCAATAGACTATTATGTTCTCATGATCAGGAAACCTTGATCATCAATTTCCCAATGAGCTAGTATGCCTGAGTTTAACAAGGGACCAGGTTGTTATATATCACACGTGTATTAATGTTTCCGCTTAATACAGTTCTAGCACAATATATAACGTATTATGAACAAACAGATATGTGACAAATATCTTTATTAATTTGCCTCTAGGGCACATATCCAACAGGGCCCCCTGGCCCCCCTTCGGGCATCGGGAAACTTCCACATTGTTGATTTTTTATATATTTTTCCAGAATTTTTTGGGCACTTTAAGTAATGGGAAAACCTGAAATACAAAAACAGAAGAAAATAGAAACTAGCACTATGGTGCACTAAGTTAATAGGTTAGTCCAAATATGATAAATATTGTATGAAAGTGCATCAAAAGCATATCAATATCACCCAAAACAAGCATGGAGCAAGCAGAAATTATAGATACAACATCCCCAATCTTAATTTGTGCTCGTCCTCGAGTAGGTAAATGATAACAAGCATAATTTCGGTGGTGACATGCTACCAACCATAAAATAACTTTTAAGTAATACAAGCAAAGCATGTGATTCAATTCAACTCATAACAATCAAGACTCTATATTAGCATTGAAACAAGCAACATAAGAACATAATGGTGCAAGAGCTCTCGCTGCCCGTGACTCGAATGTCTCCAAATGGTGTTTGCGTGAAAGAATTGGGAGATGGGATTACGAGAGAGTAAAAACATACTATTTATTTTAGTTGAGAACTCAATCTACTAAAGTTTCACACTTAGTATTCTTTGGAATCTTATCTTGACTCGTCCCCAGTCCACTAGCCAGGTACAAGTCAAACTGATCCATTCCCTTTCAACTTTTTGAGCACTCATGCAATGGATGAGCGTAAGCATGAAAGTTGACACTAAGAATGGCAAAGAGAGAAATGATGGAGGAGGAAGACAAAAAGGAGTGAAAGGCTCACATCAATGAGGACAATCATAGGAGAGAGAAAGCCAAATGATAGATATGATGTGAGGAGTAGGGATTGTCATGCAAAGGATGCATATGTGAGCTATGGAAAGCTCTCCAATGGAACTAGTGGGGGTGCATCCAACTTGCTTTCTCAAGAATACCTAGAGATCATTTGAGGAGGCTCATCATTGGAATATACAAGTCAAGTTCTATAGTGTAAGGGTCCCCGCATAGCTATATGCATGTATGAAAATCTCTATGGAGTACAAGATATAAGAGGGAGTACGAGTGTGGATCTCTCAAAAGGAATAGTAGTGTGCCCCTTCTCTCTTTTTATTTTCTTTTTTCTCTTTTTTTATTTTTTGTATTTTTGTATTTTTTTTGTGGCCTCAATGGCTCTTTCTATTTAACTCTCATTTGTCCTCTTTGGGATCTTTTAATTTGTCATCTTTGTGATCTTTTCCTCACTTTAGGGGCAACACTCTATATATTACAAGAAGTATAGAAGATCTTTCACACTTTACAAAAGTACTCAGCATAAAGAAGATGAAGCTATCATGATGTGTGCAAATGTATGCCTCTGCCAGTGTAGCAGGATATGCAATGATACTAGCGCATCATGTAGCAATTATTAGGGCAAGGCCCAACTAGCATGCGGCTCATCGATCAAGCAAAAGCATGTATGACATGAAGATCAAGTCATGATAAGGTGGATGTTGCATGGCAATGTAACTGGGAAAGGCTATGGAAATACCTTGATAGGTAGGTATGGTGGCTGTTTTGGGGAAAGATATAAGGGGGTTTATGATGGCAGAGCGTATAATTCCAAGGGTTTGGATGCACCGGCGAAGTATGCGCCAACTCTCAAAGTGAGAAAGGGAAATGCACGGTAGTGAAGAGGCTAGCAAAATATGGGTGGTGGGAGTGTCAACTTTCGAATACTTGCATTAGTCCGAAGAACTCATGAACTTAGTATCGGTAACTCTCAATCTAATCAGGAGGTTCACAAAGAGACAAGTACCTCGAGGAGGAGTGTATGGGGGTTTGGTTATGCTTGCGCATCCTTGACTCATGGTACGTGAGTGTACTCTAATATCCGATCCCTCCAAATATTAGTGATCCATCTAGTAGCTAGTGTTCTCAACTAGTTTTTGTAGTTTTTCGAAAATAAACACGGATTGACCAAAATACGACACCTATCACTAATAGGCCAAAGCTCTTTACGCCAAAAGTTTAAACATTTCTCAAAACAATACCTCAAAACTATTGCAAGTTACTACTACTCCCTCCGATCCATAATAAGTGTCGTTTATTTTGTACTAAGCTAGTACAAACTTTGTACTAGATTAGCGACACCTATTATGGATCGGAGGGAGTACAATTGAATAGAACCTCAATTACCTACTTTAAGTCAAGACACACAACTCGGAGCAACAGGCCAACTCTCTAAACAAGACAAACATGAAGACTCAAGAGAGTTCTAGCAAAAAACTAAACAAAAGCTCTTAAAAAGAAGTAAACATGAAAACTAGGAGCTAAGCATGACAACATCTACGAAAAGATAAAGAACACACACAAAAAGAAAGATAAGCATGCAAATCCTATGATGAGCTCTAGGTTGAAGTGGAGCGTTTTTCTCTCCCACACAAACAAATCTGGTTTCTAACTTTTTATGAACAGCAAGCAAAGCTAAAGAAAACTAAGAAGTAAAGAGAAAGACGCTCCAAGCATAGCACATAACGCATGAAGTGGTAAAAATATAGTGGAACGAAGGACGAACTGATAATTGTTGATGGAGAAGGGGATGCACGGGGGAATCCCCAAGCTTAGATGCTTGAGTCTCCTTGGATATTTTTTGGGGATTCATGGGGGCATCCCCAAGCTTGAGCGTTTGACAATCCCGGATCTTCTTTCATCATCTTCCTTCGCACACTTGAAAACTCCCTTCATACATAACTCATCATAAGCTGATTAGAGTGGTTAGTACCCATAATAAAATAATTTGCCTCTACTGGAAATAAAGATATTCTTGAAGATCTATTGTTTCTCAAGATTCCAAAAAAATTTGCAAAGAAAAAACTAGCGCAAGATTTGCAAAACAGAGAAAAGGCAAAACGTGGCAGAATCTGTGAAAACAGACCAGCAGGTAGTAAATAATTTTTTGGGGTACTTCTGCAACTCAAATCAAAAAACTCAGAACAGATGCACGAAAGCTAAATGTATAGAGCACTCTGTCAAAAATATTCAGATCAAAAAGATGATCTGGTGATTTAGCCGACTTTTTCTGTGCAAGGACAGAATCTGTTTTCTGGACAGCACGTCACAACTTTTGAACTTTCTTGCAATCAGAGGCTAAACTTGGCACAAAGCTTGAAAATAAAGATACAATGATGTTGCTACAGTAGTAACAATCATCAAGACCGCTAAAAACAGAAGGGAAAACAAATTGGGTTGCCTCCCAACAAGCGCTTTCTTTTACGCCTTTGAGCTAGGCACAAAGCAAAAAAAGATAAAGTTGTATCAATTGAACCATCATCAAGATACACAAAAAGCTCTTCAATTGTACAACTAGTTTTAAGAGGTATTTCAAATAAAGGTCTAACAAAGATACTTCTAGGGATAAAAGCAAAAGGTGAAAGATCGATTTGGGTTTCATTTCTAATTCTATCCAAGAGAGGTATTTTTTCCAAATTCTTCACAGTTTCAACTCCCTTGGCAATAAGTGGATTGTTTTTGGGTCGAGGAACCTTGGGGAGGTAAACGAACTTAGGTTCCTACTTTGCTGGAGTTTCTACCTTTTTGGTTTTGATTCAGGAGAAATTAGTTCCTAAAGTGTCAATGATTTCCTCAATCTTATCTATCCTAGGAGGATCCAAATCATGGGATTTGATGGCCTCCAAAGTTTTGATAATTTTATGCATGGATCTATCAAGTCTATTCAAATTCCCTTGAATCCTATGATCTAACTCTTTAATCTTATTGATGCTTGGCATTTCTAGCTCTATCTTTTCACGTTTTTTCATAATGTGAGCTAGAGTAATGTCCTCTTGAATGCTAGCAACAGCGAGATTACCAACAAGATTTTCCTTAACATTAAGAGCTTCCCAAACTGGGACTTCTAGGAAATTCCCAATTATAGCATTATCTAGAACAAACCTATTCCAAAAATTAATTCCAACATAAAATTTCTAAGCAGAATAGTAGTGGACTGCTTCTTGGAGGCTCTTTTTTGAGAATCATTAATTCTATACCAAGCATCTTTCAGACTTTCACCACCTCCTTATTTAAAGGTGAGAACTTCTGCCTCACCAAAGGCAAAAGGACCAAACAAATTTGTACTAACCTACTAACTAAGTGCACCCGGTGCTAGTTTCTATCTGCTGATGTCTGTGAATTTCAGGTTTTTACCCATATTTACAAAGCTCTAAAAATTCCAACAAAAATATATAAAATATCAGCGCAATAGAAGCTTCACGAAGCACCAGAGGGGAGCCAGAGCCCACCCAGGCGGCCACCTGGCGCGTCCCCCCTCTTGGTCGCGCCACTAGGACGCCTGGGGGAGGGTCCAACCCCTGGTGCCCCCCTTCGGCCTATATTGACACCCCGTCAAAAAAAACCTCAGAGAGCCCCACATCCCGATTTTCACCTCTGTTCCGCCGCTGCCTCGCTTCCAAGATCGGGAGCTCCAGGAGACCTCTTCTCGGCACCCTGCCAGAGGGAGAATTGACCTTTGAGAGCTTCTCCATCACCATGAGCGCTTCCCGGATGTGCCGTGAGTAGTCCCTTGGACCATGGGTTCATGACCAGTAGCTATGTGATGTCTTCTCTCCAATCTTGTGCTTCAATTCTTAGCCCTTGTGAGCTGCCCTACATGATCAAGGCATCTATGTAATTATTTCTGATGTTGCTAAGATGTGTTTGCTGGGATCCGATGGATTATGAGATTTGTTTTAGATTGTGATGAGTTATATATATGGTTTTCCTTTTATATTTTGTTCTTGA
The DNA here is from genome assembly GCA_950022295.1 of Bromus sterilis. Lineage (NCBI taxonomy): Eukaryota > Viridiplantae > Streptophyta > Magnoliopsida > Poales > Poaceae > Bromus > Bromus sterilis. Next base: position 219,521,465 of record OX465600.1, read on the forward strand.
GTAATTGTTGCATGTTCTCCGTTGCTTTTTATTGCTTTGGCCAAGTAGTAGATAGTAACTCCAAGAGGGAGTGTTATGCTTGATTGTGGGTTCATGCCCCCCGATGTCTAGCTTGAGTGACAGAAACATGAGACTAGGGGATGTGTTGTTGCCACCAGGGAGAAAACAACGGTGCTTGTAACCGCGGTTGCAAGGATTATTTGCCTTACGCAAAGTTTGTTAATGCAGTCGTATGTTGCTGTCGGTTTACACTTTGGGTGGGGCTCGCAACTTAATACCAGCGAGATGTTCTGGATAGATATCTCAAGGTGGATGATTAGTGAGTAGATGCAGTTGGATTTCAGCCTACTTGTCTTGGCGTACTGCCCATACTTTTGAGCCTCTAACTTTCTTTGCAGCATAATTAGCATTGTGGTGTGTTTATAATTCTGTCAATTGCACAGCTGTAATATGTTCACCCAACTTAACTGTTTTATCGTCTTTTGGGAGAGAGACATCACTAGTGAACATCATGGGACCCTGGTCCATATTTCCACCATTTACACCTCCACTGTTTACTGCTTTTATTTCCTTTTCGTTGCAATCACCATCATTATTTCCCGCTTGTGTTTGATCCTTTGTAAACGACAAGGCCGGAGAGATTGACAACCTCTCTGAACTCTTTGGAAGAAAAGTTATTTGTTGTTGTGTGCAGGTCCAGGTCAAAGAAGCAACTTTTGTCTTAAAAATGGTGCCATTGTTTCCTTGCCACCTACTCGAAGAATTCGGAGTCCAACTGGTTGACTCAAACCTTGGTATCTTTGCCAAGGTAAATTTGCTGCTAGGCTACATCCAACCTTCCACTTGGGGTAACCAACGAGCAGCACTACTTCAGTGCCATCAGTGAGCCACCCTGCGGTTCGCGAAAACTCTAGACATTACCAAGACAGTTCTCCGATCAATGACCAATAGCGGGATTGGGAAACCTATGATGGCCCATGTTCTTTCACGATTTACCTTCATTGTTTGAACCTTAAATGTCGAGTCCTAATCCCTTTGTCGCAACGATACTTAGTTGTTCCGTGGTATGATCTTTAGTATCACTATACCAAGCTCATCTCGTTACCGACAAACATATTTACTCGTTCCGTGATGTTACCTCCCCTTGACCTAGTCACATGCTTGCAAGCTTCATAGATATAATTCTCACCGAGTGGGCCCAGAGTACCTATTCGTCACGCGTATTGATGGATTCTCGCCCCTCGTTTTTTACCCCAAGTGGAAGGTTTGAGATGCAGTGCACCAGCAGGTTTCCCTCGGTGAAGATACCAAGGTTATCGAACCAGTAGAACTCAGGAGAAACAAGTAGGTGACAACGGCGCCAGAAATTGCTTCATGACTAGGGTGTTGTCGTGGACCTGCACACAGCAACAAATAACTTTGCTCCCAACGAGTACAGAGGAGTTGTCAATTCCTCCGGCCTTGTCGTTTACAAAGGATCAACGCAAGAGATAAAAGGTGCAAAGGAAAGTAAAAGCTGAAAGTAAATTATGGGTGTGAACAATAATGTGACGATGGAACGGGATCCCGTGATTTTCACTAGTGATGTCTCTCTCCCAAAAGACGATAAAAGTGCTAGCGAGGTAAACAAATCACAGTTGGGCAATTGAAAGGATTATGAAGGCACCGCAATGCTAACTATGCTGCAAAGAAAGGAAGGGCTCAAAAGCAATGGGCAGTACGCCAAGGTAAGTAGACCGAAATCCATTTGCATCTACTACGAATCATCCACCTTGAGATATCTATCCAGAACATCTCGCTGGTATTAAGTTGCGAATCCTACCCAAAGTGTAAACTCAAAGCAACAGACAACTGCATTAAAAGAACTTTGCGTAAAGTAAACAATCCTTGCACCCGCAGGTACAAGCACCGTTGTTTTATCCCTGGTGGCAACAGCACATCCCCTAGTCTCATGTTTCTGTCACTCAACCTAGACATCAAGGGGCTTAACCCACAATCGAGCATAACGCTCTCTCTTGGAGTTGCAAATAAAATAATTGGCCAAAGCAAATACCGCAACGGAGAACATGCAAGAATTTACTCAAGAACAAAATATAAAAGAGAAGAACCAAATATATTACTCATCACAATCTGAACATAGTCTCATAATCCATCAGATCCCAACAAACTCAGCATAGCAACAGCAGAAATTACATAGATGCCTCGATCATGTGAGGAAGCTCACGAGGACTCGAAAGTGGAAGCACAAAAGGGGGAGAGATTCATCACATAGCTACTGGTCACGGACCCATGGTCCAAGAGGGACTACTCACGGCACATCCGGGAGGCGTCCATGTCTATGGATGGTCTCCCGGAGGGGATTCCTCCTTCCGGCAGGGTGCCGGGGCAGCTTCTCCAGGCAGCCCCGATCTTGAAACGGCGGCGGCGGCGGTACAGAGGGGAGTTCGCGAGAAAGAGATCGATATTAGGGGTTTCCACCCCGAGGGGTAAATATAGGCGAAGGGGGGCATCAAGGGGACCCACGAGGCAGTCAGGAGGGTCACCTGCCCTCCTGGCTGCCTGGTGGTGGCCCCCTTCCCTCTCTTGGTGATTCCGGAAGCTTCTGTTGCACTGATTTTTTTTATATTTTTCCCGGAATTTTTGGAGCACTTTTAATGGCCGGAAAACCTGAAATACAAAAACAGCAGAAAACAGAAACTAGCAACTGGGTGCACTGAGTTAATAGATTAGTCCAAATAGGTTCAAGGGTGTATGAAAGTTCAAGCAAAACATGGCAAAGTCACACAAAACATGCATGGAGCAAGCAGAAATTATAGATACGTTTGGGACGTATCAACATCCCTAAGCTTAATTCCTGCTCGTCCTCGAGTAGGTAAATGATAACAAGCATAATTTCTGTGGTGACATGCCACACAACCATAAAAGGACTTTTAAGTAAAGCAATCAAAGCATGCAATTCAATTCAAGTCTTAACAAGCAAGAGTCTACATTAGCATTGACACAAGCAACAAAAGAACAAAAGGTGCAAGAGCTCTCGCTGTCTGTGACTCGAATGTCTCCAAATGGTGTTTGCGTGCAAGCAAGGGACTGGGAAGAAAGAGAAAAAAAAGTTGTTGAGAACAACTATCTACTAAAGTTTCACACTTGGTCTCCTTTGGATTCTTATCTGGACTCGTCCCCAGACCACTAGACAGGTACAAGTCAAACTGATCCACTCCCTTTCGATATTTTGAGCACTCATGCAATGGATGAGCGTGAGCAAGAAAGTTGACACCTAAAAGGCGAAACAGAAAGGTGGACGAGGAAGACAAAAATGTGTGAAAGGCTCACATCAATGAGGACAATCATAGGCGAGAGAAGGCCATATGATAGATATGATGTGAGGAGTAGGGATTGCCATACAACGGATGCACATGTGAGATAAAAGCTCTCCAAGGTAACTAGTGGGGGTGCATCTAACTTGCTTTCTCAAGAAGACCTAGAGCTTGTTTGAGGAGGCTCATCATTGGAATATACAAGCCAAGTTCTATAGTGTGAAGGGTCCCCACATAGCTATATGCATGATGATGATCTCTATCGAGTACAAGGGATAGAAGATGAAGTACTAGTGTGGATCTCTCAAAAGGAATAGTAGTATGTCCCCTTCTCTATTTTTTTTGGTGGCCTCAATGGCTCTTTCTATTTAACTCTCATTTTTCCTCTTTGGGATGTTTTGATTTTGTCCTTTTTGGGATCTTTTCCTCACTTTAGGGGCAATACTCTATATTTTACAAGAATATAGGAGATCTTTCACACTTTACAAAGGTACTCACATAAAGAAAATGTAACTATCATGATGCAAATGTATGCCTCTGCCAGGGTAGAAGGATATGCGATGATACTAGCGCGTCATGTAGCAATGATTAGGGCAAGGCCCGACTAGCATGCGGCTCATAGATCAAGCAAGTAGCATGTATGACATGAAGATCAAGTCATGAGAAGGTGGATGTTGCCTGGCAATGTATCTCGGAAAGGCTATGGAAATGCCTTGTAGGTAGGTATGGTAGTTGTTTTGAGGAAAGATGTAAGGAGGCTTATGATGACAGAGCGTATCATGCCAAGGGTTTGGATGCACCGGCGAAGTATGCGCCAACTCTCGAGGTGAGAAAGGGCAATGCACGGTACCGAAGAGGCTAGAAAAAGTATAGGTGGGTGGAAGTGTCAACTTTCGAATACTCACATTAGTCCGACGAACTCATGCACTTATTATCGGTAACTCTCAATCTAATCAGGAGGTTCACAAAGAGACAGGTACCCCGAGGAGGAGTGTATGGGGATTTGGTTATCCTTGCGCATCCTCGACTCATGGTACGTGAGTGTACTCTAATATTCGAACCCTCCAAAGGTTAGTGATCCATCTAGTAGCTAGAGTTCTCAACAGGGTTTTTTTTTGGTTTTCGAAAAACACACGGATTGCCCAAAATACGACATCTATCACTAATAGGCAAGAGCTCTTGACACCATAAGTTCAAACATTACTCTAGTCAATACCTCAAAACTATTGCAGGTTACTACTACAAAGAGAATAGCAACTTTAACTACCTACTTTCAGTCAAGACACAGAACTCAGTACAACAGGCAAACTCTCTAACAAGATAAAACATGCAACCTATAGAAAGTTCAACCTAAGGTAAAAGAAAAACTCTAGAAAAACTAAAGCACTACAACTAAACAGAACAGCGGCTAAGAAAAGAAAAAGAACAGCTCATAGCTAAAAGAATAAGCATACAAATCCTATGAGGAGTTCGAGTTCAAGCGGAGCGTGAATCTATCCCACACAAAAGAGTAAGTTGGGGTCTAACTTGTTACTACAGCAAAGAAAGCAAAACAAACCTAGAAAAGTAAAGAGCGAGACGCTCCAAGCAAAGCACATAACGCATGAAGTGATAAAAATATAGTGCAACGAGGGACAAACTGATGATTGTTGATGAAGAAGGGGATGCATCGGGGGCATCCCCAAGCTTAGACGCTTGAGTCTTCTTGAATATTTATTGGGGGTGCACATGGGCATCCCCAAGCTTGAGCGTTTGACACTCCTGAATCTTCTTTCATCATCCTCCATCGCGCACTTGAAAACTCCCTTCATACATAACTCATTGTAGGCTGATTAGAGAGGTTAGTACCCTAATAAAATAATTTTCCTCTACTGCAAATAAAGATTTCCAGGAAGAGCTACTGTTTCTCTTGCCTGCCCAAGAAAAGTTTGCAAAGAAAAAGCAAGCTTAAGGATTGCAAAACTGCGAAAAGAAAAACCGGGGCAGAAGCTGAGAAAAACAGAACAGCAGACAAAGGAGAATTTTTTCGAGGTACTTCTGCAACTCAAATCAAAAAACTTTTAACAGACGCCTGAAAGTTAATTGTATGGAGCATGCTGTCAAAAAAATTCAGATCAAAAATATGATCTGGTGATTCTTTGAGAATTTTTCCGTCAAGCAGACAGAATCTGTTTCTGGACAGCAAGCACCAACTTTTCACCTTTCTTGCAATCTGAGGCTAAACTTGGTACAAAGCTTGAAAAGTAAAGATACAATGATGTTGCTACAGTAGTAACAATCATCAAGACCACTAAGAACAGAAAAGCAAAAGGAAAAACCTAAATTCGTTGCGGGCTGCCTCCCGAAAGCGCTTCTTTAGAGCCATTAGCTAGGTTTAAAGATTATAAAATATGCTCTCACAAGAGAATGGGGATTTTAGCAAAAGAGAGCATCAAGAAGCAAATTTGAAACACATTTAAGCCTAACCCACTTCCTATGCCTAGTAATCTTGTAAGAAAATAAATCAAAGAAGCACAAAGAGACAAGCATAGGAAGGTGGAACAAGAACATCTTCAAAACTTTCGACATGAAGAGAGGTGTTTTAGTAATATGGAAGTTTCTACAACCAAACTTCCCTCTCTCGAAATAATTTTCAGTAGTATCATGAACAATATCAAGAATATAACTATCACATAAATCATGTTGTTCATGACCTACAAGCACACGTGTATAGTTTTCAACACGGTCTTTAGGATTATAAGATAAATGTGTTGGGGTTCGCAGCAGAAAACACAAATTTTTCTAACTAGCGTTCCCTTAACCCAAGATCTAGCTAGCCGTATTACCGTAACAGATAGTAGTGCGGAAATAACATACCTCAGGGTGTAGTCCGTTGCGCGGGAAACGTTCCCGCAAACGTGGTTGATGTAGCCGATCAAGTTTCACAGCCCCCTGGCTGTGTTGAGCACCCGGATGGGTGTAGTGCCACACTTGCAGCACCTCGTAGTACTCGCACACGTACGAGACTCGATGACGACCTCCGTTCTCCGATCCAGCGGAGGGGGCGGAAGCAGACCTCCGGACGGAGCTTCGGCAGCACGACGGCCTCCGATTCTAGCAGAGAGGTCTCAATTCCACTACAGGCTCACACTAGGTAGCCCACCATGGAAGAGACCAGAGAGGGGAGGAGACCGGAGAAAACCGATCTCAATTCGGAGTTATATTTATTTTCTCACGAATTTCTGTGTTCTTAATTATGTGCACCCTGCCTGTCTTTATATAGGCTGGGGAAGGGAGTCAACCCACCTCCCCTAGCAATGTGGGACTAAACCCTTTGCTAGGGGGGTGGCCGGCCAAGGGGGGAGAGGGGGCGCACCCCTCATGGGCCCTAGGGCCCATGGCGCCTCCCCCCCCCCTTTTTCTTTTCTTTTTTCTTTTCCCTTTAATTCCTTAATGGGCCTTTTTCTCCACTAAGGCCCATAGCATATATTAATTAGAAATAAAATGATTTTAATTATTAATTCAATTAATTAATAACTAAAACATATTATTCCATCTCCCGGTGCTCCGGAAACACTTCCGGCTCACTCCGAACTTGTTTCGGTTCAATACGGTACTCCTCCGATATTGTCTCTCTTATTCTCTGGTTGCTCCGATGGTTCCGAAAAGGTCTCCGATTTCATCGAGCCCTTAAGTGTGTTACCCTACGGTCCGAGAACACTCCAGTCATGACCGAGCGGAGGCAACAGTCAATGATCATTAGCGGGACCTGGATGCCCATAATGACCCCTGTGCATTCCGGATATCAACACCGATTGGACCTTACGCCGTATAGCATTCCCTTTGTCAGCCATACTGGATTGTTCCGAGATTTGATCAATGACATCCTATGTCTGGTTCAATCTCGTTCCGAACTAAATCCTCATTCACTCGTTCCCGTGATATTCATCCCCGTGACCCAGTCACACGCTGCGCAGCTTCATGGATGGAATCTCACCGAGTGGACCCCGAGTATCTATCCATTATATGGATTGACAAATCCCGCTCTTGTAAACAATACTCCTCAACGTATCTCCACGGAATACCTAAGATACAACCGTTATGACCCGCATATTTCAGTCAGGTGGTGGGATGTAAGTCAAAGCATCCGGAAAGATAGTGATTATGCACGTACTCACGGTCAAAGGAACGGTCTACCACGTTCTGTAATTACAACACTGAACCTTCACAAGATTTGATCATGCTGTAATGCTTACTTTGGGTAATGTTCATCACGTCACTTAGCCAGTGAGGTAACCTCATAGTCAAGAGACTTAATTGTCCATGATCGCGAAACCACGACCATCATGTTGACCATGAACTAGTTATCGATGTAGAGGCTAACTAGGAACTCTGGGGTTTCTATACCACACCTGCATCATTGTTTCACTGATGCAGTTCTAGCACGGTATGAAACTGGTTATGAACTTTCTTAGATATATTGGAATAATCATATATTATTTTCCTCTAGAGCATATATCCAACAGTCTTCCACTTGCACTAGAGTGCTAATAATCTAGCCGCATTTTCCGATCATAATCATCTTATCACATAAGTGTTTCATTGATCATGCACGCTCATGGAAGAGGGTTCGTCAACGAACTGCACCAATTCAGATTCGTATGTTTCCTTTGCAACTGGTACAGGTCAAAAACTCTTTTGACATACCACTCATTATCATATAATGGTTGGATATAAGTTTCGCGGGAGAGTGAGACTATTATTTTACAGTATCCTCCAATGATCTCTTGGTTCAGTCTTTAGAAGACTCATCCATAGTCATATATACTGGGAAATACACTCAGCCAGAAGTCCAATACTTCTAACGCTAAACTTTTATCCATACGTCTACTTCCTTAAGTAGTATTATGTTTGTAGTACCGTGAATTTTGCTCACATTCCTTTCATGTCTTTGGTGATGTCTCTAATTCCATATAGACCCATAATATGGCTTGCAATTGTAATCTTGCATTACATTCAAGTCTATTATCCTTTCTTTATTTTACAGAACAGTCCTCAGTATGCCTCTCATATACTGAATGCATGGACTTTATTCAGATTCTGTGTTTTACTCCTAAAGCACATCGGAATCTGTTCTTCTTCCAAGAACTTTTGAGTCATTCTGTTGTTGGATTCACAATGCATGTTATATGGTAGAATCATATGTCAAGAATATATAAGATCACATGTCCAGTACATGGTGCATCTCTATTCTTCCATCAAGACATTGCTTGTGATATTTGGATTTCATCCATTATATAATTTCTAGCCACAAGAACCTGTTTCTTGTCTAGAAGATTATTCCAACCTTCACTTCGTTTCATTATCTGTATCTTAATCTACTCATATAGATTTCAACGTGTAATGTGTTGGTATTTCATATAAAAGAAGATTCTTGCAATCTTGTATTTTATTTGCCTTATGCTCTATATATATCATAATGCACATACGTATATGAGACGGTTCTCTATGTACACAATCAATGCATATCCATATATATACATATGAGATCATTCTTCACACATATCAATGCATATATGTTTGAGACAATGATCATGCTCCCACTCAAATATATCCATCATATGCTCATATATTTGTGGTTCAGCTTTCATCAAGTCATTTTATTGTTCAATATGTCTCACATAATGACAATGCTTCCAAAGCTCCCACTCAGAAAATGCCCTCTGCATTCCAAGTTTCAGGGAAGTCTTCAAAGCTCCCACTCAGTTTCATGAAACTGCAGGCCCACTCAATATTTTGGTCATCACAAAATCACTTGATCAAATCAAGATTGAGGGTTCCTGTCTTGAGGTACTATAGTCCATCCTTTTAACGAAGTAACCTTCGTCTTGCCCATTACAATTCCCTTTCAAATCCAAATTTGACTGAGATGCAATTTCAGGCTATGGTCCATCGTAGTGTAAATGAAATATTTTATTGATTAAAGCATTCCTACGTTTCCGTAGTCAATCACCATTGAACTTTGGTCATAACCAAATAATGCCTTATGTCCATTACATTATTCTCAATAACTCTCCAGTTTGTCGAGAATATGAAATAACCGATTTATTTCACAGGACGTGAGCCATCCTTAATGTAACTCAATATTATTTCATTTCTCCTCGTGTTCTAGGCTACCATCATTCCTTTGTGTCTTCAAGCAATATTATTCCCTATTGTTTTATTAAGAACACTCATGATTATTGTTCTTTACAGAACGTATTCATGATAACCTTCTAAATTCAACAATGGCTTCAACTCATATACCAAGATCAATCATCTTTGGCATATCCTTCCTTATATAGCGTCATTACAGCGGAACATGCTTCCGTTGCAATACTCTAATATTCTGAAGGCAAGGTCCAATACCCCGGTCAAAGTTTTCATTATCTCCCATTGGATCTGTGCCGAGATACTTTTCTCGTATTACCAATTAAGCAACACAAATTTTGCTATTCGGGGAGAATATGTAATTTCAATTGCTCGTAGTTCTATTACAAAGAAATTCTTTCTTTTAAGAAACCTTATAACACCATCAGTTATGGAGCTATCATGTCTCGTTTAGAATCAGGATGGTTTCCTATTCATGAAGTGGGTGTTTTAACTTAATGAATTAAACAATCTTATTCGACAATAACTATAGTGCTAGGGGAAAGAACGTTTAGACCATACTACGGTTTATTATGACTACGAATGGTTTAAGTAGTCCAGCACTTTCAACTTCCATCGTAGTTTGTGGTACAACTTCCACAAGTCTCCCATTACGTCAATATCAATACTTATCACTTCGGATCGTAGCGTAGTGATATGTATCCTTGTATTCACACTTCTCACTATGATTCCCAGATCTCAGTTTTATGATCTCAATTGAATACAACTTTCAATTAATCATATGAAGTCTTTAATGATAACTCACATGCCCATTCTACATCATTTATGTATAATGATTGGCACAAGTTCTACTTGCTAGAACCTTGTCATGATTATATTTATTGCAGAGGTTCATAGATCGTGTATCTAATCCATCTTATGCAATCAAGTTATGATTTTCATTCGATAATGAACTCACAAGTTAATAGATCATACATTTAATGAATTCATCAGTTATGAAGTCACCTCATGCAATCAGATCTTTGACTTGTTATAATCAAGACAACTTTATCATTAAACATTGAATATTTCTTGACAATAATAGTAGTATTATAAATGCTTTCTATCATATCATAAATCAAGACGTAATCAAAGTATAAGCACACTTTTATTCATAGAGATGGAACAACTGCTTGTCTCATTACATGAATAACTTTGTCTCGCGAGATGCAAGACACACAACTAAGTGTTCATACTATAATGATTACATAAGATTTATCTAATACTCTAAGTATCTCCTATGATAGATGTCTCGGTGGAATCCATGCTGGCCATCAACTGACTTGATATCCATCTATCCTCGATTTCACCTCTTCCCGTCCATGCAATAGCAGGTCCTGTTTTCATAAAACAGAATAAGTATCAAATACTCATTTACTGCACTTGTTGTATAAGGGAGTAAACATTTATAAAGTATATCAAGTATATACCTTCTCCATCGACAACTTCTCCTTCAATGGGTTCGACCTCCAGGTACTGAAGTCTATTCATGAAGTCAGAGAACTCGAGGCTTTCACCTCTGCCGACATAGCCATAGACATGGTCTGTATAGCTCGGTGGAAGCGAGTGTAACACCGTGTATATCGCAGACTCATGTGTGGTATCATAGTCAAAGTCATCTACGAGGCTCAGATGTATCTCATGCATCTTGGCCAAGTGTGCTTTCAGGCAAGAGCCTTCTTCCATCTTTGTAGAGAGAAACTCACTTTCTAACTCAAATCTGGCAACTCTAAACTGATGCAAGTTTGATGACTTCAGCTCATCGATCATATCGTATGTATCCAAATCAGCATACTCCTCACGCAAAAGTTGCGGAATGCTGGTTTCTATGATACCCTTGGCTATGGCATATGTCCTACGACGATAATGATAATCAATCGCCTCTTGTGCATCCATGTCGTTTTCTGGAGGGTTTCCCACATGCCTTTTAGTTAAGAATGAAAGGTTGATTCTTTTGAGCACGGCTCTAAGGCGTAAGTATCAACTAATGAAGTTTGACCCATTTTCTTTAAGTCTTTCACCATGTAAGAAGGAAACCATTTCAAGGTACTGGGTATTATCCATTTTCTACAAACATAATTGCAAGGAACACAATTAAGACTAGTTCACAACAAGAGAGTTCATATAATCATATGAGCTCGCACTAAAACATTTCATCCCTAAGAAGTTTTAGTGATTACATGATCCAGATTCACTGCCCGACCTCGAATATCACACGGCCGACGGGTCAGTTTCAAAGGTAGACAACAACTTGTGCGATCACATTATCTTATATATACTGTGACTCATGCTCGATCTTTCGATCTCTAGTATTCCGAGGCCATATCTGCATATGCTAGGCTCGCCAAATTAACCTCCATGTTATATGCTGCTCAGCAAGGCCATATTTGCATATGCCAGGCTTGCCGAACCCAACCTCATGCGAACTCCATTGAATATGTAGGACAACTCCGGTATGTACGGAGCATCAAGCCATATGGGAGAACCTTCCAGGTGGTGCACACTTCGGTAGAATACTTGTGTTTGGCTTTGTTAAGGGATCATCTTATCACATGCTACCGTCGTGTATCTTATACTAGCAAGTTTTAAGATGTCTGGGCTATGGCAACACTAAGTCTACAGTGTCTCCATTTTAGTTTGTTTTATGATGACGATTACTACTTACTAGTAACACATAGCAAAGCTATCACTACATCACAAACAAACAAACAATAGCCCCCACTTTGCAATACAAGGTTTAGACGTTCTAGTTGTATATTGCAAGTTTTACGTGGCTGCTAGGGCTTTCATAGTTAAAACAGGTTTTAACCTACGAGTCAACCACAACGTCAACCATACGATTGTCTCTATTACACCCCGCACGGGGCCCTCCGTTGCAAATGCCACATCCGCTAAAGTAGAGAGACAGACACCCCCCTAGTCACTTTATACGGTACAAGCCGTATGTCAAGCGTGGAACCAGTCTCGCGTAAGAGTACGCGTAAAGTCGGTCGGGGGCCGCTTCATCAAACAATGCCGCAGATATGAACAAGTGCACGTGAGAGGGTAACAATCATACAATCAACGCCCACATCCCCGATGTGTTCTATCCGTACAGTAATACTAAGCATAGACCTAGCTCTGATACCACTGTTGGGGTTCGCAGCAGAAAACACAAATTTTTCTAACTAGCGTTCCCTTAACCCAAGATCTAGCTAGCTGTATTACCGTAACAGATAGTAGTGCGGAAATAACATACCTCGGGGTGTAGTCCGTTGCGCGGGAAACGTTCCCGCAAACGTGGTTGATGTAATCGATCAAGTTTCACAGCCCCCTGGCTGTGTTGAGCACCCGGATGGGTGTAGTGCCACACGTGCAGCACCTCGTAGTACTCGCACACGTACGAGACTCGATGACGACCTCCGTTCTCCGATCCAGCAGAGGGGGCGGAAGCAGACCTCCGGACGGAGCTTCGGCAGCATGACGGCCTCCGATTCTAGCAGAGAGGTCTCAATTCCACTACAGGCTCACACTAGGGAGCCCACCATGGAAGAGACCAGAGAGGGGAGGAGACCGGAGAAAACCGATCTCAATTCGGAGTTATATTTATTTTCTCACGAATTTTTGTGTTCTTAATTATGTGCACCCTGCCTGTCTTTATATAGGCTGGGGAAGGGAGTCAACCCACCTCCCCTAGCAATGTGGGACTAAACCCTTTGCTAGGGGGGTGGCCGGCCAAGGGGGGAGAGGGGGCGCACCCCTCATGGGCCCTAGGGCCCATGGCGCCTCCCCCCCCCCCTTTTTCTTTTCTTTTTTCTTTTCCCTTTAATTCCTTAATGGGCCTTTTTCTCCACTAAGGCCCATAGCACATATTAATTAGAAATAAAATGATTTTAATTATTAATTCAATTAATTAATAACTAAAACATATTATTCCATCTCCCGGTGCTCCGAAAACACTTCCGGCTCACTCCGAACTTGTTTCGGTTCAATACGGTACTCCTCCAATATTGTCTCTCTTATTCTCTGGTTGCTCCGATGGTTCCGAAAAGGTCTCCGATTTCATCGAGCCCTTAAGTGTGTTACCCTACGGTCCGAGAACACTCCAGTCATGACCGAGCAGAGGCAACAGTCAATGATCATCAGCGGGACCTGGATGCCCATAATGACCCCTGTGCATTCCGGATATCAACACCGATTGGACCTTACGTCGTATAGCATTCCCTTTGTCAGCGATACTGGATTGTTCCGAGATTCGATCAATGACATCCTATGTCTGGTTCAATCTCGTTCCGAACTAAATCCTCATTCACTCGTTCCCGTGATATTCATCCCCGTGACCCAGTCACACGCTGCGCAGCTTCATGGATGGAATCTCACCGAGTGGGCCCCGAGTATCTATCCATTATATGGATTGACAAATCCCGCTCTTGTAAACAATACTCCTCAACGTATCTCCACGGAATACCTAAGATACAACCGTTATGACCCGCATATTTCAGTCAGGTGGTGGGATGTAAGTCAAAGCATCCGGGAAGATAGTGATTATGCACGTACTCACGGTCAAAGGAACGGTCTACCACGTTCTGTAATTACAACACTGAACCTTCACAAGATTTGATCATGTTGTAATGCTTACTTTGGGTAATGTTCATCACGTCACTTAGCCAGTGAGGTGACCTCATAGTCAAGAGACTTAATTGTCCATGATCGCGAAACCACGACCATCATGTTGACCATGAACTAGTTATCGATGTAGAGGCTAACTAGGAACTCTGGGGTTTCTATACCACACCTGCATCATTGTTTCACTGATGCAGTTCTAGCACGGTATGAAACTGGTTATGAACTTGCTTAGATATATTGGAATAATCATATATTATTTGCCTCTAGAGCATATATCCAACAAATTGCAACCCATCACATTGAGCCTTTGATAAGGGAAAAATTATCCGGAGTTGGAGGTTTCAAAAGGATAATATGGCAATCAAGTGTGGGTGCAATAGCAAAAATTTCATGCTTAACATAAGGAACTATAGAAAGTTCATCTCCGTAAGCATCATCCATAGTGGCATCACGGCCATAAGCATAGAAGGCATCAACTTCATCAAAAAGGGATATTTCAAAAGAATCCATAGGATCATAACACTCATATAAGGTAAGAGTCAAAGAGTTACTCTCATTAGAAGGTAGACGTGGATGGCTCCATTCTTCCTCCTTTTGTTCGTCACTCTCCTCCTCTTTTTCATCCAAGGAGCTTTCAGGTTCAGCAATTTCTTCTTCCATAGAGTCCTGCAAATCATTAGTCTCTTCCTTTGGGGGAGAGATTCTCTCAAGATGATCAGTAATATAATAATTTGCATCATAATTTTCCAAACAATAGTTAAGTATAGCAAGACTCTCAGATTTGTAAGGGGAATCATCAATATTTTTAAGAAGAGAAGTAATTTCATAGGCACCCTTATAAGCAACAAATTCTTCTATTTCCTCTGCATCATAAAAATCATAGTTTCTCTTAGCATAAGAAGCTGAGGTTTCATCATCATTGTACTCACATTGGAAAGCAAGGTGTTTGTGCCTATGAAGCAACAAGATTCATCCCTGTAGAAAGATATATTATATATTGAGCACAAGTTTCTAGCATACTCATACAACTGATGTATTTGTTTCCATAAGTGTATCCCCTTTTGAGACAAGCAGTGTTCCTTGTACCACTTTTGTTGATCCTCAGTGAATCCTCCATGCCAATAAGATCTAGTTTCAAAGAAGTCAGACATTGATTGGCAAGTAAGGAACTAGACATACTATTTTTTGGATATTTGATAAAAGACACTAAAGCAAAAACTGAAAAGTAAACTAACAAGAATAAAAAGCAAAGGTAAAAGATAGTGTGCAACTCCCCTATCTTGTAGACTTGAGTCCCCGGCAACGGCGCCAGAAATTTGCTTGATGGCTTCTCGCCCCTTGTTGGTTACCCCAAGTGGAAGGTTTGAGATGCAGTGCAGCAGCAAGTTTCCCTCGATGAAGATACCATGGTTATCGAACCAGTAGGACTCAGGAGATACAAGTAGGCGGCAACGGCGCCAAAAATTGCTTCCTGACTAGGGTGTTGTCGTGGACCTGCACACAGCAACATATAACTTTTCTCCCAACGAGTACAGAGGAGTTGTCAATTCCTCTGGCCTTGTCGTTTACAAAGGATCAACGCAAGAGATAAAAGGTGCAAAGGAAAGTAAAAGCTGAAAGTAAATTGAGGGTGTGAACAATAATGTGACGATGGACCGGGATCCCGTGATTTTCACTAGTGATGTCTCTCTCCCAAAAGACGATAAAAGTTCTAGCGAGGTAAACAAATCACAGTTGGGCAATTGACAGGATTATGAAGGCACCGCAATGCTAACTATGCTGCAAAGAAAGGAAGGGCTCAAAATCATTGGGAAGTAAGCCAAGGTAAGTAGACCGAAATCCATCTTCATCTACTACGAATCATCCACCTTGAGATATCTATCCAGAACATCTCGCTGGTATTAAGTTGTGAATCCCACCCAAAGTGTAAACCCAAAGCAACAGACAACTTCATTAAAAGAACTTTGCGTAAAGTAAACAATCCTTGCACCCGCAGGTACAAGCACCATTGTTTTATCCCTGGTGGCAACAGCACATCCCCTAGTCTCATGTTTCTGTCACTCAAGCTAGACATCAAGGGGCTGAACCCACAATCGAGCATAACGCTCTCTCTTGGAGTTGCAAATAAAATACTTGGCCAAAGCAAATACCGCAACGGAGAACATGCAAGAATTTACTCAAGAACAAAATATAAAAGAGAAGAACCAAATATATTACTCATCACAATCTGAACATAGTCTCATAATCCATCAGATCCCGACAAACTCAGCATAGCAACAGCAGAAATTACATAGATGCCTCGATCATGTGAGGCAGCTCACGAGGACTTGAAAGTGGAAGCACAAAACGGGGAGCGATTCATCACATCGCTACTGGTCACGGACCCATGTTTCACAACCCAAGTTAGGTATGTGCTAGGAATAGCAAGACCCTTTGCATCATGATAAAAAAATTCAAATGAAATTCAAAAATGGGGAAAAGAAAAGCCCTAAGAATTTAAATAAATGGCCAGATAAAAATCTTTTTCCAAAAATCATTTGAACATTTGGAAAATTCCTATAAATGATGCTGATCATTTCAAAAGTGGTTTGGGTTCATTCCCATGCCCATGGAATATTCAAAAATTTAAAAGGTGTCCTGGAAATTAAATTTGACCCCTATTTGAATTGAAATTCAAATGTTTTGAATTTCAAAAATGCTCAAATTCTATAAGTGGTTTGCTACTGACCACCTAGGGTTTTTCAAATTATTTGGGCATTTTATTAAATTGCCCAGGTATTTATTTATCAAGGCACCACAAAATTACAGAAAGAAAAGGAGAAGAAAAAAAGAAAAGAACCCCCCTGGCCATTCTGGCCCAACTGAAGCCCCCAGCCAGCCCAGCCCAGCCCCCTCGCTTTATCTTCTTCCCCAAGCTGCTCGGTGGCAGCCTGGGAGCGAGCCGGCGCCACCTCGACGTTGTTAAGGGCCTTCTAGGCCTTCCCTGCCCTCCTCCTCACGCCACGCAACGCCCAGAACCCCCCCGTGGCCATTCCCCCTCTCCTTCGACACCATCTCGCTCTCCCTCGCCATTTTCGCGCGCCACCGTGAGGCTGCAGAGAGCGCCGTCGTGCGCCGTCGCGAACAACGACGACGAGAAGCCCTACCTCCTTGTCCAGCCGCTCTGCAGTTATCCGCTTCGTCATCGTTCAGAGGATCGGAAGCTTCTTCGACTCCAAGCCGTCGCAATCGTCGACGACAACTCGTCGGAGCCGCCGCATGCCATCGACGATTCCGTCGTCTACAGAGCTTTCCCGGCCACGCTGTCACCTCGACTGCCTTCCTGGTGAGCCGGAGGTCATTTCCCCTCTCTCCCAGCTCCTCCCCGTCCACCATAGCACTGCGCCACCAAACCCGAGCCACGGCCGCCGCCGCACCTCGACGTCGGCGAGGCTCCGGTCACCCCCGAGCCTCCCCGTGGGTTCTGGGTGAAGCGGGCGAGCATGGGCAGCACTCCGGTGCCCGCCGCGTGCCACCCTGTGGCCAGGAAGCCACTCCGGCATTCCTCCTCCGTGTTCTGTGGCTGCCGCCGGCTAGCCGCCGGCCGGTTAACCTTAATCCCGTGCCTAACTAAACCCCCTAACCCACTGACCCCTGGGCCCTAGTGCCCCTAAACAAATCCAGGGGCTTAATTAACAGAGGGTTAAACCCTGTGACACTGATAGTGGTGGCCCACTGGTCAGCCCCACTGTGACATCAGCATTGCATCATGTTGATGCAATAAACCATTTTTCCAGAGATTTAATTATATTCCAGAAAATCCAGAAATTGGTTAAAACTTCAATAAATCATAGAAAATTCATATTAACTCCAAATTGGACAAATAATATGTCTAAAATTATCAGAAAAATACAAGGATTATGAATATGCAATTTGTTTTCATGTTTGACCATTTTAAAATAGGTGAACAGTAGAAAACATGCATATGGATCCTTTTCAAATTCAAATTTGGAGTGATTTTGCAATTGACTTTGCAACACACTTAATTTGAATGGTTTCACCCCGCATCAGAAACATTATCTCAACTATACCACATCACTTCATGATCAACCTTTTCAAATGAACTTTCATGCATTCAAATGCATTTGAAATTCATCGATAAATCAAATGGAGTTTGAATTTGCATTTCAAATGCAATATACTCCTTTTAAATGGAATGCTCAACACATCAGTACCTTGAACATCACCATTACAATATTATTCATGTGATTGTGCATTGTACATTATGTTGATCCTATGATTGTCATGTTGCTGATAGAAGTGGAGCCGGAATCCGAGATCACCCCCTTCGTTGAAGACCCCGTGACTAAACCTCGTCAGCAAGGCAAGCAAACCCCCATTGATCATGTCCATAAAATCCCACTTCCCTCTCATGTCTCGCTTATGCATTGTTTAGGATGATCACCATGATAACGTTTCTACCGCATAGTTGAACCCATATCCTTTGCATGACCTATCATCTTGTCACAGTAGTAAGCAAACCACAATCCTAGCAGATGTAGGAGTTGGTTGATATCATGTGGCCCCTGCAACTGTTACTGCTTATTGCATGCTTAGTGATACAATGAGGTTGCTTTTGATGTGAGTCGGGATGATGGTGAACACGGTGTTGATGAAAGTGAAATGTGTTGGTGAATCTACCTAATACAAGGTGAACGATGAGAGGCTGTGTAGGAGTACACAGTGGGTTGTCTCGTTGAACACCGCCTTAAGTCCGAGTTCTTGTGTGGTGATCCAAGAAGAAGAGTACAACCACACATTGGGCTCACTGACCACTCTCATCCTAGTACCTCACCCCGTTCGAACCCCAGGAGTCGCAGTATTTCGGAGTTCTGGTAGGGCTGTGGCACGGTCTGCGAAGTGTATGAACGGCTTTTGGGTGAGGGGCATCCCATCCAGGCCGGATGATCAACTGAGATGGGTCCTCATCGTCCGCTCACAAGTCTAAATGCTTATGGGTGGTGAATCCCATACTCATAGACAAGTCGCCTCAACCATGTTATCGGTTGAATCATAACCCTTACATAGACTTACTCCAGCCCGATCACTTAGTCGGGATCTTGGGCGGGCTCAATCATACAACAAAGTGTGCCACGTGACAGAGTCACGAGCAATCGCATCGCGATGCCCCAAGCTGCGCACATCTAAGGGCCACTTGGTGTATAAAAGACCGCCGGCAAGAACACAACTAAGCTATCGAACCCCACACTAAGACATGCATGTTATAATCATACACGCAGCATACATGTCCAGTGTAAACAGCAGGTAATCACAACATGAACTCTACAAACTCAGTCTTTATAACTTCTGCTAAACAGAGCAGACATAGTAGTCGTATTACAAGCAGAGATCACATGACTGTGATCCAACATTACATCAAACATCAACGGAAGAAAATTATGTCTTAGTAAAGACAAGTTTAACAAATGGCTTAAGAAGCTTGAAAGAAAATACAACGACTCTCCAGAGGGCACAGGCTGCTGCCTGGAACTATACGACTTGGTCCACGTCGAGCTCGAGGTAGAGGCCACCATCAGGGTCAGTGGTCTCGTCTCTAAAACATAGAATAAGCAAACGTGAGTACAAAGTCGTACTCAGCAAGACTTACATAGGAACTATACTACTCATGCACATGTATCAAGGCAAAGGGAGGTGGGGTTTCACTTGCAGAAGTGCCAGCTTTGACTTGGCTAATCCTGAACTACAAGTACCAGAGAGAGGTAAGAACGTACACGAGTCCAAGTAACAGTCTCCAACCAATACTCCACTATGGTTCCTTCCTCGACTTCCCCACGAGGAAGCACGCCATAGCACTCACACTTATCTTGGTGTGTTTTAGAAGTATCCGGTTCAAGTTATCTATGATCAAGTAAAGGTCTCCAAGTAGTCCATAACCGCGGACACGGCTATTCGAATAGTTCATTAACCCTGCAGGGGTGTACTGCTACACACACGCCTCATGAGTTACCGCCTGGGGATGGATCCTTCAAGTGAGTACCGGCAAGGATGCTGCCACGACACTTCACTCACGGCACCATCTCTAGTCCTAGGGAGTCGCCTATTTGAGTTGGTACCACAATCGGAATCCGGCCGATTGTTCCGATCTGGACTCAAACGTTGTGTGACCGCCATCAAGCTCAACTCGATCATGATCACTTGATTCAACGTGCCCACAACCTACGCTAACCACTTACCTTGGTTCCACCTGCTTGAGATCGTTAAAGAGCGAACTACTTGCGACTCCTGGAATGGTCCGGGGTGAGGTACTAGGCCGAGAGGGGTCAGTGAGCCCAATGTGTGTTCGTACTCTTTATGTTGGATAACAACACAAGAACTTGGGCTTAAGGCAGTGTTCAACGAGACAACCCACTGTGTACTCCTACATAGCCTCTCATCGTTCACCTTTGTTTAGGGTAGATTCACCAACACGTTACCACCATCATTCACATGATCACTACCATCCCTACTCACATCAAAGTAGCCTCAGGTAACAACTCTCAGCATGCAATAAGCTGTAACAGTTGCAGGGGCCACATGATATCAACCAACTCCTACATCTGCTAGGATTGTGGTTTGCTTACTACTGTGACAAAATGATAGGCCATGCAAAGGAATAGGTTCAACTAGCGGTAGAACGTATCATGGTGACATCCTAAACATGCATTTGCGAGAATGAGAGGGAACTGGGATTTTATAGACATGATCAAAGAGGGGGTTGCTTGCCTTGCTGACGATCACGATGTAACACTCTTCTAACGTGAGGTTGAACTCGTCTCCGAGATCAACTCTACCGAGAAGAAGCAATCACCGAAGCACTGGAAGTAAAGCACAATCAAGATAATACAATGCACAATCAATATGCAAAACATAGCATGGCAAGGTGCTGAAGTGACCTATGTTTGAATTGCCACATGTTAATTGAAGTTGATTTGAAAAGTACATTCAAATTCAAACTCCAAATGTTATTCAATTTAGTTTAACTTGCATTTGCTAAAGTTGGTACTTTGTAATCCAAGTGATCATATGTGTGAAATGCTTCTGAAGTACAAGTGATGTGTGGTGCATTTCAATGGTTGAAGTTGGAATAGTTTTTGAATTGAATTTGAAATAATTCCAATTAAATCAAATAGCAAAAGCTACTGATCCCTTTTTAAGAACAACTCCAACATAGCTGAAAGTTGGAAATTTGGATAGAGGATTTTCTCCTGATCATTTTTCATATATTACACTTTGAATTTGGAGTTATAGTTTAAAAGTTATTCAATTTCAAAGTTTAGGCTATTTTCTGGAATTTACTAAATAAATTAATTGATTTTGTATTTACTGCGTCATCACTAGGTCATGCTGACGCCAGGGGTTTGACCAGTCAACTGACATGCGGGGCCCATCTGTTATTGTCTCTGGGGTTAAATCCCTTTTAGTTAACTTAACAGGGGATTATTAGGGCGATGGGTCCCACCAATCAGTGAGAGAGAGAGGGATTAGGAGGGGGGTTAGCAGGTGGTTTAGTGGGCTAATGGCTCGGGTGGCCGGCGGCTCAACGCCGGCAGCTCTGTACGCGGCGGCGCTGCGCCGGAAGGCACGGGGAGGGGGTTGGAGGGCACGGGCGTGTGCCCCTCGCTCACCCGCACCCACTGGTGCCATCAGGGCAACGAGGGGAGGCTCCAGGCCATGGCGGGGTCAAGCCCGGCGGCGGCCGTGGCCTCTGCACATGGCAAAACACACCAGGGAGTACGAGGAGGGAATCTAGGAGGGGGGAAACGAGCGGAAGCTCACGTGGGAGACGACGACGAGCTTGGGGAGGCCGGAGAGGAGCTGGCCATGGCGAATTTGTCGAAGGCGTCCACGATGGCCGGCGGCGAACTGGAGAAGGGGGCGACGTCCCTGGGGCCTCCGGGCTCGAATTGAAGGCGGGGAACGAAGAAGACGAAGGCCGCGGTGCTTCTGGACACGAAGGCGGAGTCCCTCGTCGTCGTTGGCCACGGATGTGCACTACGGTGGCCGGCGGTTGCGTGCGGAAACGGAGGGGAACGGGCTAGAGAGAGGGGGAAAGTGAAGCTGGGCTTCTCTAGCGCCTCCAGCGTGAGAAGATAGAGGAAGGGGAGGGCTCTGCGCTGGCCAGGAGCAGGTGGTGGCACGCATGCCTGCGGCGCACGGCGCGGTCGTCTCTCCTTCTGGCGAGGAGGAAGACGACAGTGGAGGAGATGGGCCGGGCCAGGTGGGCTTTCGCCCGTGGGCGCAAGGTAAGGCTCTGCTCTGTTTTTCTTTTTATTTCTTTCTGTTATTTGTTTTTCCCTTTAAAATAAATAGCTAGGGCATTTATAAAAATCCCCAATCATTTTCATAAAACCTAGGTGACTCTATAGAAGTCAACCCCAAGTTTTGGGAATTTTTGAAATTCAAATTATTCGAATTCCAATTCAAATAGACAAAAGATTTAATTTCCATGCCACTATTTGGATTATTGAAAAATCTATGAGCATGGGATTAATCCCAAATCACTTTTAAAATGATCAGACTCATTTTTAGCATTTTTCAATACATCCAAAAGAATTTTGGAAAAAGATTTATTTCTGGCCTTTTTATTTAACTCATTTAGGGCTTTTCTTTTCCCCATTTCCTTTTCTTTTGCAATTTTTTTCAAGATGCAAAAATGCAACTTAGCTACAGCACAAACCTAGGCCAGGGTCTTGACATGAACAGTAGCAAACATGCATATGGATCCTTTTCAAATTCAAATTTGGAGTGATTTTGCAATTGAATTTGCAACACACTTAATTTGAATGGTTTCACCCCACATCAGAAACATTATCTCAACTATACCACATCACTTCATGATCAACCTTTTCAAATGAACTTTCATGCATTCAAATGCATTTGAAATTCATCGATAAATCAAATGGAGTTTGAATTTGCATTTCAAATGCAATATACTCCTTTTAAATGGAATGCTCAACACATCAGTACCTTGAACATCACCATTACAATATTATTCATGTGATTGTGCATTGTACATTATGTTGATCCTATGATTGTCATGTTGCTGATAGAAGTGGAGCCGGAATCCGAGATCACCCCCTTCGTTGAAGACCCCGTGACTGAACCTCGTCAGCAAGGCAAGAAAACCCCCATTGATCATGTCTATAAAATCCCACTTCCCTCTCATGTCTCGCTTATGCATTGTTTAGGATGATCACCATGATAACGTTTGTACCGCATAGTTGAACCCATATCCTTTGCATTACCTATCATCTTGTCACAGTAGTAAGCAAACCACAATCCTAGCAGATGTAGGAGTTGGTTGATATCATGTGGCCCCTGCAACTGTTACAGCTTATTGCATGCTTAGTGATACAATGAGGTTGCTTTTGATGTGAGTCGGGATGATGGTGAACATGGTGTTGATGAAAGTGAAACGTGTTGGTGAATCTACCCTAATACAAGGTGAACGATGAGAGGCTGTGTAGGAGTACATAGTGGGTTGTCTCGTTGAACACCGCCTTAAGTCCGAGTTCTTGTGTGGTGATCCAAGAAGAAGAGTACAACCACACATTGGGCTCACTGGCCCCTCTCATCCTAGTACCTCACCCCGTTCGAACCCCAGGAGTCGCAGTATTTCGGAGTTCTGGTAGGGCTGTGGCACGGTCTGCGAAGTGGATGAACGGCTTTTCAAGACCGGCTTGGGACCCTGCACACATCGTTTGAGGTTGTACTGGAACCTCGGCCGGCTTCCATACGAATCCCCCTCAGATAGGAGACTCTCTGGACTAGAACGGAGCTGTGGGCGAAGTGTTGTGGTGGCATCCTCGCTGTCACCTCTTGAACGGTGACATGCAAAAGGCGGTAACTGATGACACGTGTGTGTAGCGGTACACCCCTGCAGGGTTATCAAAACTATTCGAATAGCCGCGTCCGCGGTTAAGGACTGCTTGGAAAGCTTAGCTTGATTATTAGACAACTTGAACTGGATACTTCTAAAACACACCAAGATAAGCGTGAGTGCTATGGCGTGCTCCTCGTGGGGAAGTCGAGGAAGTAACCATAGTGGTGTAATTGGTTGAAGAGACGTAGTGGACTCGTGTACGCTTCTTACCTCAAGTCTGATACTCGTAGTTCAGGACTAGCCAAGTCAAAGCTGGCACTTCTGCAAGTGAAACCCCACCTCCCTTTTCCTTTATACATGTGCATGAGTAGTATAGCTCCTACGTAATTCTTGCTGAGTACGACTTTGTACTCACGTTTGCTTATTCTATGTTTTAGATGAACCCACCGACCCCGATGGTGGCTTCTACCTGAAGCTCGAAGATTGAAGACTCGGACCAAGACCAAGCTAGTGTAGTCCCAGTCAGACAACTGGTTCCATCGTGAAGGGCTTGTTTTTAGATAAGGCTTATCTAAGCCATTTGTTAAACTTGTCTGTACTCAGACCTACTTTTCTTCCGCGTGTTTGATGTAATGTTGGATCACAGACTTGTGATCTCTGTGTGCACTCTGTAAGAGTTATCAATAAAGTATATACTTTGTAGAGAATTGCAATGATACCTGTTGTTCATACAAGGCATGTGTGCTACGTGTATGTTTAAAACATGCATGTCTTTGTATGGGTTTTCGAGACCTTAGTTGTGATCTGGCTGGCAGTCTTTTATACACCAAGTGGCCCTTAGATGTGCGCAGCTTGGGGCATGGCGATGCGATTGTTTGTGACTCCGTCACGTGCACACTTTGATGTATGATCGAGCCCGCCCTAGACCCCGACTAAGTGATCGGGCTGGAGTAAGTCTATGTAAGGGTTATAATACAATCGATAGTATGGTTGAGGCGACTTGTCT
Organism: Bromus sterilis; assembly: GCA_950022295.1. Classification (NCBI taxonomy): domain Eukaryota; kingdom Viridiplantae; phylum Streptophyta; class Magnoliopsida; order Poales; family Poaceae; genus Bromus; species Bromus sterilis. The sequence continues at coordinate 219,546,420 of OX465600.1, forward strand.
ATGAGTATGGGAGTTCACCACCCATATCATTTAGACTTGTGTGCGGACGATGAGGACCCATTTCAGTTGATCATCCGGCCTGGATGGGATGCCCCTCACGTTCGATGCTTTCCGAGAACGTTCTGTGCTTGGCCTTGTCTGCTCAGACAAGTGGGTGCGGTTCTCGGCTCTCCATATGATTGTGTTGTAGCGAGGCTTGCATACGCTAACCCCGGGTCCCGACAGACTTGGTATCAGAGCAGGACTGACTGTACGATTATCAACCTTGGCCGAAGTCGAGTCTAGCCTTCTATAGTTATATAGTTACTCTGGGTATATAAGGGAACAACGTAAGGCTTCTTTTTCTCCTTACCCTCATCGATCTGAGTTCTGGGTCACCCTTATCTTTTCTACGGGATGATAGGACTAGGCTCATCTATGTCTGATTAGAACATCTCGTTGTTTGCCTCCTTATAGCCGTAGGGTTGTTGTGGTTGTCCAGAGTCTCCGTGTTTTGAGTTCCTTGAAGAAGTTTTGTCCAATTTCTTCCAGATTGTTTCAATTTCCATCCCAGTGTAGCCGTTATGCTGCCGGATTTGTTCCGTGTTTCTTTGAGTCATTGCCTTCGCATTATTATCCTTTCCGCCTAAATCATATCCTTTTATCCTTGCCTCCATCGTACAACCTGTTCTGATTGTTGATTTTATCACACAGGATGTCAGGTGGGACTCGTAGTGCTGTTCTTCGGAATCGAGACCGTGATCGGAATCGAAATGATGATGAACCTCCAACCCCGCCTTCTGCGGCGGAAATCATGATGGAAGCCGAGCGGAATAGACGTGATCAAACACGCCTTCTGGAGCTCATCGAGCAGAATACCTCCCACCATCGTAATGTGGTGGTCAGCATTCAGGACTTCATCTTCCTCAAGCCACCGGTATTCCGATGTTCTTCTGAGCCCCTCGAAGCTGATGATTGGCTCCGTTCCATCGAGCGTAAGCTTGATACACACATGTTGCTCCCGATGACCGAGTTGTTTTCGCGGTATACTTCTTGGAAGGTGCTGCTCTTCAATGGTGGGAGAACTATGTTGCAATGCAGCCAGATGGTCACGTAGTGACTTGGCAAGAGTTCTGTGTTGCCTTTCGAGGGTACCACATTCTGGATGAGTTGATGGAGCGCAAGAAGGAAGAGTTCTGGAATCTGAATCAAGGAGAGATGTCCATTCATGAGTATGTGAGGGAATTCAACCGTCTTGCTCATTATGCCCAAGATGAGATCACCACCGATGCCAGAAAGCAGGCAAGGTTCCGCAAGGGACTTAGCCCCATCCTTCGTCATGATCTCAACCTCATCGAGTTGGCCACCTTTGAGGATTTAGTCAACAGATCCTTCAGAGCTGAGCATGGCAATGAAGTTTTCGAGAAGTCTCGCAAGCATGCTCTTGAGCTTGCCCCTTCTTCTAGTTCACGCCCTCAGAAGCGCATCATCTGGATTCCTAACAGTTTGATCCACCAAAACAACCCACCGAGGCCATCCCTTGTGCCGCCTCGTCCACCAACTCCACCAAACAACCCAGCTCCCCGCACTATCTTTGGAGCCTGCTTCAGATGTGGCCAGCCTGGTCACTATTCTCGTGAGTGCCCCATAAGTCAGAATGCTCCACCCCATGCCAAAGGGAACCCCACTGTTCGTGCCAAACCACCCCCGAAGGTTCCCACCGCTAAGCCTTCCACTTCCGCAAATCTTGGACGTGTGAACCAAATCTCAGCTGAGGAAACTGATAGTACTTCTGACGTCATTCTTGGTACGCTCCCAGTCAATTTTGTCCCCACTTCTATTCTTTTCGATCTAGGAGCTTCTCACTCCTTCATGTCGGAGAGTTATGCACTTCGGCATGATGTATCCTTTGAAGAAATGTTCACCCCTATGATCATTCAAACTCCTGGTTCAAAATGGCAAACTAATAGGGTAAGCCATGGTAATCAAATTGCAATTGAGGGTTTAGTATTCCTTGCTTCACTCATAGCCCTCAAGTCTTCAGACATTGATGTCATCCTAGGCATGGATTGGTTATCAAGGCAGAATGCTTTTCTTGATTGTAAATCCAAGTCCGTTAGACTTACACATCCTTCAGGCCAGACAATAGCTTACTCCTCACCAAGAACAAGAACGCAAGTACAATCTTTGAATGTGCTTCCCCTTCCCGACCTTGAAGATGTTCCGGTGGTTCGTGACTTCCCGGATGTCTTTCCTGAAGAACTGCTAGGAATGCCTCCTGACAGATGTGTAGAATTCATTGTAGATCTTGCCCCAGGAACCGCACCAATTTCCAGGCGCCCATACAAAATGGCCCCACGTGAGTTAGCTGAGCTTAAAACCCAACTGGAAGCTTTGTTGGAAAAAGGCTTCATCCGCCCTAGCTTATCGCCATGGGGTTGCCCCGTTCTGTTCGTAACGAAGAAAGATGGAACAGAAAGGATGTGCGTAGACTATCGCCCGCTAAATCTAGCGACGATAAAGAACAAGTACCCACTTCCCAGGATCAATGATCTTTATGATCAACTTGTTGGATCCTCTGTCTTCTCCAAGATGGATTTGAGATTAGGTTATCATAAAATCAAGATCCGAAGCGAGGACATTCCCAAGACGGCTTTCACTACTTGTTATGGTCTTTACGAGTTCACCATCATGTCCTTCGGTCTAACCAATGCCCCCGCCACTTTCTCACGCATGATGAATTCGATCTTCATGGAGTACTTAGATAAATTTGTTGTGGTTTATCTCGATGACATTCTCATCTACTCGAAGAACGAAGAAGAACATGCCGAACACCTAAGGCTGGTATTGATGAAATTTAGAGAGCATCGCCTGTATGCTAAATTCTCCAAGTGTGAATTTTGGCTACCAAAAGTGACCTACTTAGGCCACGTGATTTCTGCAAAAGGCATTGCTGTGAATCCCGAGAGAGTTCAGGCCGTCCTTGACTGGACTCCACCTGAATCGGTTAAGCAAGTTAGGAGTTTTCTTGGCCTAGCCAGCTATTGCCGCCGCTTCGTCGAGAACTTTTCTAAAGTTGCAAAGCCTCTTACTGAACTCCTCAAGAAAGATAAGAAATTCCTATGGACTCCCAAGTGCGAGGAAAGCTTTCAAGAGCTAAAAAGAAGATTTACTTCTGCACCCGTACTTGCACCTCCAGACACCAAAAAGGATTTCGAGATCTTTTGTGACGCCTCATGGCAAGGGTTAGGATGCATACTTATGCAAGATAGACATGTGGTAGCGTATGCTTCATGCCAGTTGCGGCCACATGAAGAGAACTATCCTACCCATGAACTTGAACTCGCTGCCGTAGTTCATGCCCTGACAACTTGGCGACATTACCTCCTTGGTAATCGTTGTGAGATCTATTCCGACCACCAAAGCCTCAAATACATATTCACCCAACCAGATCTTAATCTCAGGCAAAGACGCTGGATAGAGTTGATAAAAGATTATGACTTAGGAATTTCTTACACCCCAGGCAAGGCCAATGTCATGGCTGATGCACTAAGTCGTAAGTCGTATTGTAACAACCTCATGTTACAACAGTATCAACCACTTCTTCATGAGGAATTTCGAAAGCTCAACCTCGAGATTGTTCCTCGTGGATCTCTTTTCAACTTGGTGGCGAAACCAACCCTTGAGGATCAAATCATAGTTGCCCAAAGGCGTGCACGAGGTGTTCGCCGGATCAAGGAGAACATTGCTAGCGGAGTTGCTAAATGTTTCTCCACAGATATTAAAGGAACGGTATTCTTTGGAAATCGTTTGGTAGTACCTAAGAATAGAGATCTAAGGCAACTCATCCTCAAAGAAGCCCATGACACACCCCTCTCGATTCATCCCGGTAGCACAAAAATGTACCGAGATCTACGCCAGAGATTTTGGTGGACTAGGATGAAGAGAGACATTGCTCAATTTGTTGCCGAATGTGATGTTTGTCGTCGCATTAAGGCAGAACATCAAAGACCTGCTGGTACACTTCAACCTTTGCCTATTCCAGAGTGGAAATGGGACAAAGTCGGTATGGACTTCATCAACGGCTTTCCAAAAACCCAGAAAGGAAACGATGCCATCTTCGTTGTCATAGATAGGCTTTCCAAAGTTGCTCACTTCCTTCCCGTTCGCGAGTCTATAACTGTTGGTCAGTTAGCGGACTTGTACGTCTCTAGAATTGTATCCCTTCACGGTGTTCCTTTGGAAATCAATTCTGATCGTGGTAGCCTTTTCACCTCTAGATTTTGGGGAAGCTTCCAACATGCTATGGGAACTCATCTCTCCTTTAGTACGGCTTTCCATCCTCAGTCTAGCGGTCAAGTCGAAAGGGTTAACCAAATTCTTGAAGACATGCTCAGAGCTTGTGTTATCTCATTCGGAAAGAATTGGGAGAAGTCTCTGCCATTCGCCGAATTTGCTTATAACAATAGTTTTCAATCTAGTCTGAACATGGCTCCTTTTGAACTCCTATATGGACGACGATGTCGAACACCCCTTAACTGGTCAGAAACCGGTGAAAGACAATTCTTTGGACCGGATATGATCAAGGAAGCAGAAGAGCAAGTTCGCATTGTTCGTGATCAATTGAAAGCAGCACAGTCTCGTCAGAAAAGCTACTATGATCGTCATCATAGGCAAGAAAGCTACAATCTGGACGAGAAGGCTTACCTTCGGGTTACTCCTCTGAAGGGAACCCAAAGATTCGGTATCAAAGGCAAGTTGGCCCCACGTTACATCGGACCTTTCCGCATTCTCGCTAAACGTAGAGAAGTTGCCTACCAACTTGAACTACCTCCTCACCTTTCCCGAGTACATGATGTATTCCATGTGTCACAACTCAGGCGTTGCTTCAAGGACCCCATCCGCGAAGTCGACCATGAAATGCTTGATCTCCAAGATGACCTTTCTTATCGAGAGTACCCTGTTCGTATTCTTGATTCAGCAGAGCGTGTCACTCGTCGTCAGAAGATCAAGTTCCTCAAAGTGATATGGTCACATCACTCCGAGAAAGAAGCAACCTGGGAAAGAGAGGACCGCCACCGTGCCGAGTACCCCTCCTTCCTTCCGCAGACTTCTGAATCTCGGGACGAGATTCTTTTGAGTGGGGGCGAGTTGTCACAACCCCAAGTTAGGTATGTGCTAGGAATAGCAAGACCCTTTGCATCATGATAAAAAAATTCAAATGAAATTCAAAAATGGGGAAAAGAAAAGCCCTGAGAATTTAAATAAATGACCAGATAAAAATCTTTTTCCAAAAATCATTTGAACATTTAGAAAATTCCTATAAATGATGTTGATCATTTTAAAATTGGTTTGGGTTCATTCCCATGCCCATGGAATATTCAAAAATTCAAAAGGTGCCCTGGAAATTAAATTTGACCCCTATTTGAATTGAAATTCAAATGTTTTGAATTTCAAAAATGCTCAAATTCTATAAGTGGTTTGCTACTGGCCACCTAGGGTTTTTAAAATTATTTGGGCATTTTATTAAATTTCCTAGGTATTTATTTATCAAGGCACCACAAAATTACAGAAAGAAAAGGAGAAGAAAAAAAGAAAAGAACCCCCCTGGCCATCCTGGCCCAACTGAAGCCCCCAGCCAGCCCAGCCCAGCCCCCTCGCTTTGTCTTCTTCCCCAAGCTGCTCGGTGGCAGCCTGGGAGCGAGCCGGCGCCACCTCGACGTTGTTAAGGGCCTTCTAGGCCTTCCCTGCCCTCCTCCTCACGCCACGCAACGCCCAGAACCCCCCCGTGGCCATTCCCCCTCTCCTTCGACACCATCTCGCTCTCCCTCGCCATTTTCGCGCGCCACCGTGAGGCTGCAGAGAGCGCCGTCGTGCGCCGTCGCGAACAACGACGACGAGAAGCCCTACCTCCTTGTCCAGCCGCTCCGCAGTCATCCGCTTCGTCATCGTGTAGAGGATCGGAAGCTTCTTCGACTCCAAGCCGTCGCAATCGTCGACGACAACTCGTCGGAGCCGCCGCACGCCATCGACGATTCCGTCGTCTACAGAGCTTCTCCGGCCGCGCTGTCACCTCGACTGCCTTCCTGGTGAGTCGAAGGTCGTTTCCCCTCTCTCCCAGCTCCTCCCCTTCCACCATAGCACTGCGCCACCAAACCCGAGCCACGTCCGCCGCCGCACCTCGACGTCGGCGAGGCTCCGGTCACCCCCGAGCCTCCCCGTGGGTTCTGGGTGAAGCGGGCGAGCACGGGGAGCACTCCGGCGCCCTCCGCGTGCCACCCCGTGGCCAGGAAGCCACTCCGGCGTTCCTCCGCCATGTTCTGTGGCTGCCGCCGGCTAGCCGTCGGCCGGTTAACCTTAATCCCGTGCCTAACTAACCCCCCTAACCCACTGACCCCTGGGCCCCAGTGCCCCTAAACTAATCCAGGGGCTTCATTAACAGAGGGTTAAACCCTGTGACACTGACAGTGGTGGCCCACTGGTCAGCCCCACTGTGACATCAGCATTGCATCATGTTGATCCAATAAACCAATTTTCCAGAGATTTAATTATATTCCAGAAAATCCAGAAATTGGTTCAAACTTCAATAAATCATAGAAAATTCATATTAACTCCAAATTGGACAAATAATATGTCTAAAATTATAAGAAAAATACAAGGATTATGAATATGCAATTTGTTTTCATGTTTGACCATTTTAAAATGGGTGAACAGTAGAAAACATGCATATGGATCCTTTTCAAATTCAAATTTGGAGTGATTTTGCAATTAACTTTGCAACACACTTAATTTGAATGGTTTCACCCCACATCAGAAACATTATCTCAACTATACCACATCACTTCATGATCAACCTTTTCAAATGAACTTTCATGCATTCAAATGCATTTGAAATTCATCGATAAATCAAATGGAGTTTGAATTTGCATTTCAAATGCAATATACTCCTTTTAAATGGAATGCTCAACACATCAGTACCTTGAACATCACCATTACAATATTATTCATGTGATTGTGCATTGTACATTATGTTGATCCTATGATTGTCATGTTGCTGATAGAAGTGGAGCCGGAATCCGAGATCACCCCCTCCGTTGAAGACCCCGTGACTGAACCTCGTCAGCAAGGCAAGAAAACCCCCATTGATCATGTCTATAAAATCCCACTTCCCTCTCATGTCTCGCTTATGCATTGTTTAGGATGATCACCATGATAACGTTTCTACCGCATAGTTGAACCCATATCCTTTGCATGACCTATCATCTTGTCACAGTAGTAAGCAAACCACAATCCTAGCAAATGTAGGAGTTGGTTGATATCATGTGGCCCCTGCAACTGTTACTGCTTATTGCATGCTTAGTGATACAATGAGGTTGCTTTTGATGTGAGTCGGGATGATGGTGAACATGGTGTTGATGAAAGTGAAATGTGTTGGTGAATCTACCCTAATACAAGGTGAACGATGAGCGGCTGTGTAGGAGTACACAGTGGGTTGTCTCGTTGAACACCGCCTTAAGTCCGAGTTCTTGTGTGGTGATCCAAGATGAAGAGTACAACCACACATTGGGCTCACTGACCCCTCTCATCCTAGTACCTCACCCCGTTCGAACCCCAGGAGTCGCAGTATTTCGGAGTTCTGGTAGGGCTGTGGCACGGTCTGCGAAGTGGATGAACGGCTTTTCAAGACCGGCTTGGGACCCTGCACACATCGTTTGAGGCTGTACTGGAACCTCGGCCGGACTTCCATACGGATCCCCCTCAGATAGGCGACTCTCTGGACTAGAACGGAGCTGTGGGCGAAGTGTTGTGGTGGCATCCTCGCTGTCACCTCTTGAACGGTGACATGCAAAAGGCGGTAACTGATGACACGTGTGTGTAGCGGTACACCCCTGCAGGGTTATCAAAACTATTCGAATAGCCGCGTCCGCGGTTAAGGACAGCTTGGAAAGCTTAGCTTGATTATTAGACAACTTGAACTGGATACTTCTAAAACACACCAAGATAAGCATGAGTGGTATGGCGTGCTCCTCGTGGGGAAGTCGAGGAAGTAACCATAGTGGTGTAATTGGTTGAAGAGACGTAGTGGACTCGTGTACGCTTCTTACCTCAAGTCTGGTACTCATAGTTCAGGACTAGCCAAGTCAAAGCTGGCACTTCTGCAAGTGAAACCCCACCTCCCTTTTCCTTGATACATGTGCATGAGTAGTATAGCTCCTACGTAAGTCTTGCTGAGTACGACTTTGTACTCACGTTTGCTTATTCTATGTTTTAGATGAACCCAACGACCCCGATGGTGGCTTCTACCTGAAGCTCGAAGATTGAAAACTCAGACCAAGACCAAGCTAGTGTAGTCCCAGTCAGACGACTGGTTCCATCGTGAAGGGCTTGTTTTTAGATAAGGCTTCTCTAAGCCATTTGTTAAACTTGTCTGTACTCAGACCTACTTTGCTTCCGCGTGTTTGATGTAATGTTGGATCACAGACTTGTGATCTCTGTGTGCACTCTGTAAGAGTTATCAATAAAGTATATACTTTGTAGAGAATTGCAATGATACCTGCTGTTCATACAAGGCATGTGTGCTGCGTGTATGTTTAAAACATGCATGTCTTTGTATGGGTTTTCGAGACCTTAGTTGTGATCTGGCTGGCGGTCTTTTATACACCAAGTGGCCCTTAGATGTGCGCAGCTTGGGGCATCGCGATGCGATTGTTCGTGACTCCGTCACGTGCACACTTTGATGTATTATCGAGCCCGCCCTAGACCCCGACTAAGTGATCGGGCTAGAGTAAGTCTATGTAAGGGTTATAATACAATCGATAGTATGGTTGAGGCGACTTGTCTATGAGTATGGGAGTTCACCACCCATATCATTTAGACTTGTGTGCGGACGATGAGGACCCATTTCAGTTGATCATCCGGCCTGGATGGGATACCCCTCACGTTCGATGTTTTCCGAGAACGTTATGTGCTTGGCCTTGTCTGCTCAGACAAGTGGGTACGGTTCTCGGCTCTCCATATGATTGTGTTGTAGCGAGGCTTGCATACGCTAACCCCGGTCCCGACACCATGGTCCAAGAGGGACTACTCACGGCACATCCGAGAGGCGTCCATGGCTATGGATGGTCTCCCAGAGGGGGTTCCTCCTTCCGGCAGGGTGCCGGGGCAGCTTCTCCAAGCAGCCCCGATCTTGAAACGGCGGCGGCGGCGGTACAGAGGGGAGTTCGCGAGAAATAGATCGATATTAGGGGTTTCCACCCCGAGGGGTAAATATAGGCGAAGGGGGCATCGAGGGGACCCACGAGGCAGTCAGGAGGGTCCCTGGGGCGGCCCAGGGTGGGGCCGCGCAACCTGCCCTCCTGGCTTCCTGGTGGTGGCCCCCCTTCCCTCTCTTGGTGATTCCAGAAGATTCTGTTGCGCTGATTTTTTATATATTTTTCCCGGAATTTTTGGACCACTTTTAATGGCCGGAAAACCTGAAATACAAAAACAGCAGAAAACAGAAACTGGCAACTGGGTGCACTGAGTTAATAGGTTAGTCCAAATAGGTTCAAAAGTGTATGAAAGTTCAAGAAAAACATGGCAAAGTCACACAAAACATGCATGGAGCAAGCAGAAATTATAGATACGTTTGGGACGTATCACGTACGCACAAATCCCGCTCTCGATCCATACGCCCAAGCGTATCCCTTCGAAATACCCGAGTTGCACCTTTATGATCACCATGTTATGATGTGACAGTTGATACAATCAAGGCATCCTCCAGAGATAGTGATTTAGATACGATCTCATGGTCTAAGGATTGGGTTACTATGTTATCAAGTTATCGCAAAGTTGAAGTATGTGACTGGATCTCATTGTAATACTTTTAAGTTGGGTGTGTGTGTCCATAACATCATTCTCCTAATGACACGACTTCATTATCAATGGACATGAATGTCCCATGATTAGGAAACCGTGGCCATGAGTTGACCAATGAAATAGTTGACTAGATTTCACTACAGACCTGGTTTGTTTGCATACTACATGTCTATTAATGTTTGCGCTTAATACAGTTATAACATAGCATAAAAATTATTATGAATAAATAGTGATATGGCAATAAAATATATTTATTTACTTGCCTCTAGGACATATCTCCAACAATCATTGCCATTTTACAGATGTGAAAATCATTGACTAAGGAAGGCGAGAAGGAGGATATGAAGCTCATCATAAATCGCATCCAAGCTACAGCCTCCAGGCTTACCTAGAGAAGGGACCAAGAAACTCCTTCAGCGCTGACCTAATCTGCGTATGCTTTTGTTTCTCCTTGATGTGTTTGATGGTCTTCTATGCTTGTACCTTAAACTTGTTATTTCCTACAGGCGTTGGTTGTGGCCTGCGTGTCGTGGTGAAATCGTCCTTACCTTATGGCTTTATTTATAAAATCGGGTCGTGACTGATTCTCTAAAAAAGAATCTGTTGCAGACCTGGAATAGACTAGCTCAGAGGAACTTACAACATCCGTCGTATTGTGTTCTCTGTCAAGAAGAGGAAGCCGTTAATCATATTTTTCTTGGTTGCTCCTCTTGCGCGTGAGATTTGATATTAACTAGATGATGCCCCGCATGTTGTTGCGAGAAATTTTTACAAAATATTTTAGTGAAATGTTTGGTGAAATGAAACATGTATATTTGAAACAATATTTTTTGAATTAATATATGAATTTAATATAAATATCATAATAGAATAAAAAAATTCCATGCATACATATCGCATGTAGATTTTTGTTATGCATCGTGGAATAATGAGGCGAGCCTTTCTCATGCATGTTGAATGATGAGGTGGCATGCTTGCATATTGAAAGAAATGTGCTAGAGAAAGCGGGAACGTCGATTCGGTGCCCGGGTGCATCTGCACCCAGGGAGGCAAAAAATGAAAAAAGCTTAAAATTTTCAAAAATTTCTATGGTGGAAGATGCTTACGTCCGAGATGTTCAAGCAAATTTTAAAAAAGTTCAGACATCTGGAAAACTCGCCGCAAAAAAGATAAATTTGCAGTTTCTTTAAACGACACTGTTCATGCACTATTCCGGACTGAATTTGTCTTTTTTGCCGTGAGCTTCCTATATGTCCAAAAAAAGCTTAAATTTTACACGTACATCTAGCGCCTAAGCATCTTTCACCGTAATAAAAAAATTGAGTTTTTTAGAGCTTTTTCATGTTTTTCTAAAAATTTCTTGTGCAAGAGCATATGAGCCTGGGCATTTAAATATCCCAGTGAAAGCTAGCTATTTAGGTATAGAAGATACAGAAATCTCGAACCAAAAAGGCATGTTTACTTATACCGCTCACTGTATAGATCCACATTCATTCTGTTGCAAAGTGGTGGCCATCCGTGAGTTCAGCGGTTTTGGCTAGTCTTCGCAAGGGGGTTAATTTTAGATTTTCGTTGGTCGGGGCATGCACTTCTGTTGGAACCCTATGTTGAGTTCGTAAATTTGTTTTTACTGACATCACCCCCCTAATTAAAAGGACGCAGATACTCACCACACGTTTCGTAGAGGTTGTTTGGTCCGAACGCAGCGCATGCATGCAGGCATGCATGCATTATGTATGATGTCAGCGGAATCGTTTGCTTTTTCAGTTTTTTAAAAAGTTTTATCTCTTAAATAAATAATCCAATTGAAGACCATTTACACTATTAAATCCGTCGCAACGAGATCTTCGAAACTAGATCCCATATCGATATGTTTCGACAACTTTTTTCGGGTTAAAAATTGCCATGTCTATTGCACGTAAATTTCCATGTTGTTTGCACTAAAATTACTGTCATTTGCTTCAAGTACTTTTTTTGCACGTTTTCTTCAACGTTCTAAGTAAATTTGTCGTACTTCATAAAATAAAACTTTAAAACTTACCGTGGGTAAACACATGTTGTTTTTTCCATGGAAAAAACACATCTTAAATTGCCATGACGAAAGATATGTTAAATTTTCCATGGACACAAAAAGGAAATAGTTTGCCATTGATAGATAGGAAAAACTTGGGATGCTGATAACTACCACATGTGTGACATGAGTACATGGCAATCACTGATGTTTTGATGGCAAGTTTAGTTATGTGAGGGTGGCGACTTCAAGTTATAGACGTTAGTCCTGTGAATAAAAATTGTCATGTCATATTAATAAAAATTGCCATGTCCTATGAATAAAAATTGCCATGTCCTATGAATAAAATTGTCATATATAAGAGGCACTTCCGCCCACACGTTTTTAAAATGCTAATTGTAGGTGTACATGGATGGCAATTATTAGCCAAAGTTTTCATGTATTTAGTGAAGTTGTCATGTTTTAGCAGAAGTTGTCATCTCACATGTGTTAAAGTTGCCACCAAAGCGTATGGGCTTGCCATCTTTCCACCCACACGTGTGGCACGTTTTTATGGCAATGCTAATAACTACCACATGTGTGACACGAGTACATGGCAATCACTGATGTTTTTTATGGCAAGTTTAGTTATGTGAGGGTGACAACTTCAAGTTATAGACGCTAGTCCTACGAATAAGAATTGTCATGTCCTACGAATAAGAATTGGCATGTCCTATGAATAGAAATTGCCATGTCCTATGAATAGAAATTGTCATGGGTATAAAAAAGAGTCTCCGCCAGAGCAGCACCACACCGTTGTAACACTCTCACTGTCAGTGAACAGTAATCACTGTTACTGTTCATCTGTACTGTTCAAAAATTTTGTTTGATCAACTGGTTCAATTCAAATTCAAATTTTCCTTTGATGTTCTTGGATGCAATGTGATCATGGATCTGGATCATCAGGAATCAAAACAAGTCCAAGCCATTTGAATTGAAATTCAAACAAACCCTAAATGCATGTTGATGAATGTTAAAAATATTGTGACAATAAAATATTTTCCAAAAATCTTGGAACCACTTTTATAAAATCCCAAATAATTATGGGACCATGGCAATGTGGTCATGGGTATTTATTGTGCTATGGAAAATTCTCAACAAATCAAAACAGTGGCCAAAAATCCTATTTAAATCGTTTAATATTTAAATCAAATATTAAATGATTTTCTTTTGACCCCAAATCTTTTGTGGCACTAGCCTAGGGTATAAAAACAATTATGGGTCACATGCCACATTTTATAAAAATGCCAAGGTATATAAAATAATTACAAAAAGAAAATTACAGAAAAGAAAAAGAAAAAAAAAAGAAAGCTAAACCTAGCTAAACCCCCCTCACCCCCCTGGGCCAGAACCCAGCCCACCTAGCAACTAGCCCACTACCCCAACCAGCCCACAGCCCACCCCGGCCATCCCTAACCTCCCGCTACAGTGGGTGGCTATGGCGTGGAGGCCATCCACGGTGGCCGGCGGTGCGTGGCGCCCATCCGGCGCATCCCCGGTGGGGATAAGACCCCAGGGCACCGCGGCCCCGTGCCCCCTGTAGCCCTAGATCGAGCCTCGCACTCCCCCGTTTCCCTCCGCTTCCTCTTTCTCCTCCCCGTGGCCATCCGGGCGCAACCGTGGGCACGCGGTTGTCGCCGGCGTGGCCACCGGCCGCCTCAGCCCGCGCCACCACGTCCGGGAGCACCACCGACGTCGTCCACCTCACCTGCGCCTGTTGGATTGCCCCGGGAGCCTCCACGCGACACGAATCGGGGGTTTCTTCCTCCTCCAGCCGCCCCGCCATTAACGACCGTGGAGCTCCCGCCCGACCACCTCCGGCCACGAGACCACTCCCCTTCGCTCCCTGGTGAGCCGCCGCACCCGTTCCACCCCTTCCCCGTCTCGATCCGCCGTCGTAGCTCCTCCCCGTCGCCCTCTAGTCGCCGCCGTGTCTTTCCGGTACCCACGACACCTCCGGCTTGATCCTTCCCCCTCCGGTCACCCTGTCCGGTAATCACCCGGAGCCGGTAGTTCATCCCCGGATGAATTCCCGCTCCGAGCAACGTGCATTGCACTGCGTTAGAACACCGTTAACATTTCATTTGTCATGTCATGCAAATGTTTGTATATCATTGCTGTGTATTTACTGTTTCCTCCCCCCCCTTAATCTTCGGTAGACCCCGCTGCTACCGCCGACTACACCGCTGCCGGGTACGACTACTTCGTCGACGACCCGACCCCTACCGTCGAGCTTCCAGGCAAGCAGAGCCATTCTCTTCCCCAGATATCGCCTACCTTTCCATACTTTCTTGCACTAGGCATTGTTACTGCTGCTGCTACGATTACAATCCTATTCAATTGCATAGCCTGATTTTGTCGCCCCTTGATGTACCTCCTTTATCCTATGCTGCCTATTATATTTATGCATTATTCAGCAGTGAACCCTGCGCATTGTTAGCTAGGACTAGATAGAGGGTCGTGATCACTCAGGGGAGTGAACACGGATACAATATATATACAACTGCACAGGTACGGAACAAAGCAGACACCGCCAAAGGCCCCTATCTGGGTTATGCCTAGTCACCTCAAATGTGAGCTATCAAGGAGTAATCCTTGTACTCCACTCGAGGATGACTTTGTCTTGCCGCCATAGGGTCGTGGACAGCGGTTGTCCTTAAAGGTAAGAAAGTCGGGCGACCCAACGGTGCCCGCGAGCGGTATATCATCGGGAACGACAGGGAGGGTACGACCGACGTTACTGGCGTGCTTGGCCCCTGCTCGTATCTCGCGAGAGTTACCAAACCACGAAAGTCGAGCTCTACCAAGAGCAAACGCGATACAAGGTAAGGAGACGGTTCACCTTGTTGGTAACCACAGTGACTTGGTGGGACGACAGGGCAGGCACCGATGTACTGGTGGTCCTGACTGCTGTCGTTGACCGCAGGTCGGTTAAGTCGAGGCAATGATAACGGTTGTCACGCAGGTTAATAAAAATGCTAAATGGTTCGGCGGATGTCTTGAGTAGCCTTTTGGCTTGTACGCACTACCTACACGTGGGATAAGGAGTGTGGGCTCCCCTGCATCGTAGTATTGTTCGAGGGTCTTCAGACGTCAGCAGTACCGCGGGCTGATTGCCGGGAAGTGGTGTTGTCTTCTCTTGCTCGAGCGGTGTATTTGTATTTGCTTTGATTTTGCTTCACCGGCCAGTCACGCACCGTGCAGGAGTACGTTCGGGTTAGGGTCCAAAGCCCGGCGTACATAGGATATAGTCCGGCGGATGACCTCTCTGTTGATTGCCGAAGTATGGGCTACTTTGTGTCGGATAGCTTTGGTGGAGCGTTCCCTGACAAGGTTCCCGCCACCCTGGAGATCCGAGCGTCGTAGAGTCACGCCAGTGCACCCCTGCAGGGAAGATTAATCTATCGATAGCCGTGTCCACGGTAACAGGACGCTTTATGCTGAAGCTGGATCTTACCACTAGAAACTATCATTATTAAATTGTATGGTTCCGGGTTTTCTTCCTCGCGGGGATGTCGAGGAGGTGAACTCGGAGGCATTATTATTATTGTTAATCATTACAACTTATATTATACAATGTTGCAGCAACTTCTGCTTCGTTGTTACTTTATGCTTTATATGAACTGTTGGCTGATTCTTACCTCATGCTGCAAGACATCGTCGGAAGATGCTAGTCTTCGATAGGCCTAGCTTCTTACCCTTATTCTGATTTCTATCTTGCAGTCCACTATATACAGCCTCTTCTTTCCGTTGATACAATGCATAATGCTTAGTGGCGGACGTAAGATTCGCGGGTATACTAGATACTCACCTGCTTTATTTCCTTTACTGTTTTGCCTGATCGGCCGCTGCAGTCGACGTTGGAGCCCAGGAGCAGGAGTCCCCCGGAGGCGGATACTACTACGTCGAGACCCCCGCTGACCAGGACCAGGAGTAGTTTCGGAGGCTCCCAGGCAGGAGGCCTTGCCTTTTCGATCTGTATCTCTGATGTTATTTGTGCTAGCCTTCTTAAGGCAAAACTTGACTAACTATGTCTGTACTCAGATATTATGGCTTGTATAACTTATGTATTCGGGTCCGTGTGACCCCCTTTATTGTAACATATTGGTTTATCCTTTTGTGTTTAGTGTTGTGCTGTGATATTTTCACCGCGGCACCCTAATCTCAGTCGTGTACCCTGCGTGTATGATTACTGTACACGGATTGATTTTGGGGGCGTCACAACCGTCGACAAACTCTCCACCCCTCGATCCATGTCCCCTCCCCCACCGTCACGCGTTGAGATGCGTCGGAGGATATCCTGGACGCATTCATAACCTAGGAGACCGTCATGTCGCGCACCCCTCCCCCGCGCTAGATATATGCTCGGGGTCCACTGAGCATCACCGCAGCTCTCGCGATCCTCGGCGATGAGTCAAAATGCGTTAAAATACAATAGTGGCTTTAAATCTAGAAGAAAAAAGTAGACAAAAAAAGCATGGCAACTGTAGTGTAAACAGGATGGCAACTTCAGTGTAAACAGCATGGCAACTTTTGACTAAAAAAATTCTCGAAACATATCAATATGACATCTAGTTTTAAAATCTCGTCGAGACAGAGTTAATGATGAAAACGAAATTTTAATCGGAATTTTTATTTAGGAGATAAAACTTTTTTAAATGCGAAAAACGTAAATGTTGAGTGTGAATGGATGTGTGCTTTAATATTGGTGAGCAGGGTATGTGGGCGTTCGTATCATTATGGAATTAAAAAGATGTACTTACATGATTTGCGTATCTATAATACCTAAATAGTTCATCCCCACTGACCTTTCTATCTTGACATGCAAACTATCCACATCATCAAGTAGGTCCACCATGCAAAAATTAATTTCCACCAACTCTTCATGCACAGGCTTTCATTAATTCTTCATGCATCACAAATAAATATTTATAAAAATTATGCACTTAGCTCCACGATTTATAAACGATTTCTTTATAGAAAATCAAATTATAAGTTATCTCGCAAGTTGTTTTTTTATTCGACAAATTTTCTATGAATGCACATCTGTAGTTGCCATCATTGTTTTAGGTTTAGTCAAGGGTGAAGATATTTCCACTGTCTCTACTCAACTTCTTTTCGTCTCTTATCATTTCACCGATATATTGTCAAGGTAATAAATTAACAAAGCAAAAAATCACACATATTTTTGGATTTTCACCAAATTATCTTAGATTTGAACTCTAAACAATATATTTTTTGAAAAAATAATTATAATCAAATTATAATAGGTTTCATAAATTTCTCTTGTTTTAAAATATTACAGTATTTGTTAATAGTTCCCGCGCGTCATAGAGTTCTTAAAAAAGTATGAGCCATATCATATCCATCGTTTCTTCCGCATTATAACAGCAAAACTCGCACGCCTTCCATATTAAGTTTTCTCCAAACTGTTTTCACAGCCTTGCACTTTTTGCTATGGTTTTGTTGTACTTACATAAGTTACTACAACATAACCACATACATACAATAGAACGTTTCATTTTACAGCCATATCACACTGATGTTCTGGCTAGCCAGCATTAACAAAATAAGAACATCATCGATTTCAAGCTGGTTTGCAAGAAGCAGATCTTATACAAGAACCATCTGCACATATACTTATCCACTTTGGCTAACATCAGGGTACTTGCTATTCCAAACCTACATTATAAGACGAAAAACGAATACAAAACAAGGGTAGAGAGGCGGGTTTGACACGGAGCCATACTGCTCCTACATTGTGGGGATAGCGCAGTTGCGATTCCGGAAGGCAGAGAATCTGACGGATGGGTTGGACAAGGCCAACGAGCATCAAGGTTCCAGCTTCAGGGACACAACTCGGGACTGCCGGTTCCGCTTTGCCGCCCTGACAAACACCACCGATAGGCACGATGGTGCCCACCACGGCCTCCGGACTTCTTGCTCCCCTTTCAGGCAGGCGACTGTGGATTGAATTAGCACGAGTTAGACAGAGAATCTCCAGAGTTTGGACACACAAACAGTGGAGCATGATGTTCATCTATCAATAATATGCAACCGATATATGTAACTGAATCATGTCAAATTCATTTGTATTGCTCATTTACACCAAACCAAGATGCTGAAAAGAACCAATTTATATATTAGCATCATAAACTTGGGGCAAACAAATATTTAGTGATGAAGCTAATAGAACAGAAAGCAAATTGGCAGCTGAACCGTGCTGAGACAACTGGCACAAGACACTATTAAGCTTTTATGCAGTATGGAGAGGCAGTACCACCTAACTGAGCTTGAGCTAAAAAAGAAAAGAGCAGTGCTGAGAGGACAAGAGGATTTCACTATGATTGATCGCATAGTGCATCATACGGTTAAATGAAAACTAATGAGCAAAATACGAAGGAACCAAGTGCTGAAATGGTTATCACGGTAGAAGAGATTATTTATAGATGGTCTTAAGAAAAAAATAGGAATATAACAACCTTTAATGCGCCTCAACTCTTTGCATAATGTGATAAAGTCTCCCCATTTCATATGGCACCGCCTGATAAACCGCAGAATCTGCTCGGTAGTAAACATCGACAAGCTCTCTAGATACTCTCCATTGACACCATTTTCTTCAAAAACTTGTCTGTAGCCACCAAGATTTATCTCTTCGAGCCACAAACCAACATCCTGGAAGAGAACAATAACCTTGTTACGTGAATAGCCTTTAGCTTTTGCATCTGACAGTAGCTGTTACTGGTTCAAAATTGTGTGAAGATAAATGAGCAGCTAGATCAGTTAGAACAAATGCACACAGAACAAATACAAATAATGGCAATGGTTCAAATGAAGACACAATTTTAGAGTCAATGTCCTTTAAGAGGGTTGCATGAAATGCCTATCTAAATTTAAAGTGATCAAACCCAGATCATACCAATGGCAAAATACTAGTGGTTAGACAAAAAATAATGCAGATCTAAATTCAGTAACCAACTTGTGGGCATGTCTTATGAAGGTAAGCAAACATACACCTTTGAGCGCACAGACGGCAGAGATGGTCCACTCCAAAGAGAAATAAAATACTAGCATACACAGAATTTTGAATTCACTGAAGCATGCATTGACAATAGCTTAGTTGGTAGGAGCTCGGGTCCTGCCTTGTCTCGGACGTAGATTGTAGGGAGAGGAGGGAGGCTGGCGCGGCCGAGGAGGAGGACGGCGACGGCAGGGAGCCGTGGCGGCGGCCAAGGCGGCGCGGCGGCTAGGGTTTGGGAAGACCGACTCCTTTGGGAGTCGGCAATAATAATCTGATTATTGCTTAACGTTCACGTACGGTTTACAACTAGTATTTATGAGCTGAAAATAGATAAAATAAATGGGCTAATCCCCCTAACTGGGCCCATGGTTGGGCCCCCTCCTGGCATATGACCTGCCGGTCATAACATCTCTCCCCGCCTGCGCAAACAGCTCGTCCTCGAGCTGGTAGTCTGGATAGTGAAGGGAGAAGTCATCGCGCTGTTCCCACGTGGCCTCCTCCGCCGGAAGTCCCTCCCACTGAACCAACAAGTACCAGACACCTCGCCGCAGCTGAGCCCGCAACACCTTTGCAGGACTCGGAAGAAGACGGCCATCAGCAACAGGAGGAAGTGCCGGTGTCGCAGCAGGCGGCTCTCCGCGGTAAGGCTTCAACAGCCCCACATGAAAGACATCGTGAATGCGGGAACCGGCTGGAAGCTGAAGACGATACGCGAGCGTCCCCACGCGCTCCACGATGACGAAGGGTCCAGCGTAGCGGGGACCCAGCTTGCGCTTCGCACGCGGGTCCAGGGACTGAGTGGAGCGATGCAGGAGACGCAGCCACACCCAATCGCCGACCGCATACTCCACCTCGCGATGATGTCCGTCGTAGTAGTGCTTGGCCAACTGCTGGGCCTGTACGAGGCGTTGCCGCACCTCGGCCAAAACCTCGTCACGGGTGCGGAGTAGCTCTCCCGCCATCTCTGTCCGGGCCGTCGCCGAGTCCACTGGCAGGATAGGCGGCGCCGGACGGCCGTAGACCACCTCGAATGGCGTGGCGCGCAGGGCGGAGTGATAGGATGTGTTGTAGCAGTACTCCGCCCAGGACAGCCAATCCACCCACGCGCGCGGACGGTCTCCGGTGACACAGCGCAAGTACATGGCGATGACCTTGTTTACCACCTCGGACTGGCCGTCTGTCTGAGGGTGGAAAGCGGTGCTAAACCGAAGTTTCACCCCCGCCATCCGAAAGAGGTCGCGCCACACATGCCCTGTGAAGACCGGGTCGCGATCACTGACGATAGAAGCAGGAAATCCGTGGAGGCGGACAATGCCGTCGAAGAAGGCACGAGCCACGGACGCCGCAGTGTATGGGTGGCCCAGCGCGATGAAGTGGGCATACTTGGAGAAGCGGTCCACCACCGTGAGAATCACCGATTTGCCGCCCACCTTGGGAAGACCTTCGATGAAGTCCATGGAGATATCGGACCAAACCTGGGAAGGCACCTCCAGTGGCTGCAACATCCCTGCCGGCCGCAGGGTCTCAGTCTTGTTGCGCTGGCACGTCACACAAGAACGCACCCAGTCCCGGACCAAGGCCCGATCACCGGGTATGTAGAAGTCGGCGCGGAGACGGTGGAGGGTCTTCTGATTGCCCTCGTGGCCTGCAGAATGGGCCATCAACAGCGCCTGATGGCGGAGGTTGTCGTGGTCGGGCACGAAAATGCGGCGCCCATGCACGAGCAAGCCGTCCGCCAAGTGCCATGCCGCGGCCAACTCGCTCGTCCCCTGTTGCTGCTGTAGGAGCTGGGCGTCGGGTGCCGCCTCAGTCGCCCGGCGAATGGCGTCGAAGAAGGCGAAGGAGGGCTCCGAGCGGAGGCACATCACCGCCCCCTCGGAGGTACCGTCCGCCTCGTCGCTGTCCGTGTCGCGACGGGACAGGGCGTCCGCCACCGTGTTGAGACGCCCGGGCCGGTACTCGACGGTGAAGTCGAAGCCGAAGAGCTTGCTTATCCACTGATGTTGCGGCACCGTGGACAACCGCTGGTCCAATAGGAACTTGAGGCTGTAATGATCCGTGCGAATCCGGAACGACCGCCCCCAAAGATAGGGACGCCAGTGACGCACCGCCTGCACCAAGCCGATGAGCTCTTGCTCGTAAGCGGCGAGCTTGAGATGGCGCGCGGCGAAGGGGCGGCTGAAGTAGGCGAGGGGCCCCTCGCCTTGGTGTAGTACGGCGCCGAACCCCACCCCGGAGGCGTCGCAGTCCAGGACGAAGGGGCGGGTGAAGTCCGGCATCTGTAGAACGGGGCCCGTCGTGAGGGCCCCCTTCAGGGCCTCGAATGCGGCGGTGGCCTCGTCGTCCCAAGCGAAACCGTCGCGACGCAGCAGGCGCGTGAGCGGTGCCGCGATGAGGCCGTAGTCCCGGATAAACTTCCGGTAGTAGCCGGCGAGGCCCAGAAACCCGCGCAGGGCGCGCGGCGAGTGCGGTACTGGCCAGGCCGCGACGGCGGCCACCTTGTCCGCATCCATGGCCACCCCCTCGGCAGAGATGACGTGGCCAAGGTAGGCGACTGATAACGTCCCGAACGAGCACTTCGAGCGCTTAAGGTGAAGATGGTGCGCTCGAAGCTCGTTGAAGACGATGGCGATGTGCTGCAGGTGCTCCGCCCACGAGGTGTTGTAGATGAGAATGTCATCAAAAAAACAAGCACAAACCGGCGCAAGTAGGGGCGAAGGACGTCGTTCATGAGGGCCTGGAATGTCGCGGGGGCGTTGGTGAGGCCAAAAGGCATCACCAAGAACTCGAAATGGCCGTGGTGAGTCCGGAACGCCGTCTTGGCGATATCCTCCGGGTGCATGCGCACCTGATGGTAACCCGACCGCAAGTCGAGCTTGGTGAAGAAGCGCGCCCCATGGAGCTCGTCGAAGAGCTCGTCCACCACCGGAATAGGGAACTTATCCTTAAGCGTCAGTGCGTTGAGGGCGCGGTAGTCGATGCAGAAACGCCACGTACCGTCCGACTTGCGGACGAGAAGGACCGGCGCCGAGAATGGCGACGTGGAGATCCGAATGATACCCGCGGCGAGCATGAGTGTGCACTGCCGCTCCAACTCGTCCTTTTGCAGCTGGGGATAGCGGTAGGGCCGCACGGCCACCGGTGCTGTGTCCGGGAGGAGGTGGATACGATGATCGTATACCCGGACCGGCGGTAGTCCCTGCGGCTCGTCGAAGAGGTCGCCGTGCTGCTGCAGGAGGTGCGTTAGGAGGGGATGCTCGGCCTCGGCGTCGGTCGTGGCGAGCTGGAGCTGCGGGGCCGGAGCGGTGCCCCCAATGCCCTCCCACTGGACGCGGCGGCCCTGGCACCAGAAGGTCATCGTGAGGGTGTCGAAGTCCCACAGGATGGGGCCGAGGGTCCGTAAGAAGTCGACGCCAAGGATGAAGTCGAAACAGCCCAAGTCGATGCCGGCACACGTGATGGTGAAGTGCTCGTCGCCGATGGTGAGAGGCGCGTGCTGCGCCAGGCCATGGCACGGAAGGCGGTCACCGTTAGCCACCGTGACGCGGAGATGATCACCGCCCGATGGCTGGAGAGCTAGGCGACGCATGGTAGTCGCCGGCAGCAAGTTATGCGTGGAGCCTGTGTCCAAGAGAGCCACCAGGGTCTCGCCGCGGATCGTCACCGGCAGGAGCATAGTGCGCTCGTGGCGGATACCGGCCAGCGCGTGGAGCGAGACCACGAAAGCGGTGGCTGGCGCGAGCGTGGTGACGGGCTCGTCCGGCGCCGGTGTCTCGGTGAGTGTGGCCGCCTCGCAGTCGTCGACCGTCTCCAGGTAGAAGAGGCGAGGGCAGACGTGTCCAGGTGCATAGGGCTCGTCACAATTGAAGCACAGGCCAAGGCGGCGGCGCTCGAGCTGCTCAGCCGGGGTGAGCCGCCTGAACGTCCGTGTCGCAGCCGAGGCAGGGGCCGCTGGCGTGGCCAGCATCGGCCGGTCCGGCCGTGCGGCCGGCGGTGATGGCCGAGCGGGCGGGCGGCCTCCGCGGCTCGGTGGTCCAGCCGGCATTGCCTGGGCGCGACGCTCGTAGGCGCGTGCGTAGTGCATCGCCGTCTGGAGGTCCTGGGGAGCTTGAAGCTCCACGTCCACCCGGATGTGGTCCGGAAGTCCACCGATGAAGAGCTCGGCGCGCTGCTGGCCCGTCACGCCCGGGGCGTGGCAGGCAAGAGCCTGGAAGCGCTCGGCGAAGTCCTGGACCGTGGTAGTGAAGGCCAGTCGCCCGAGCTCCGCCAAACGGCTCCCGCGAATCGGCGGCCCGAAGCGGAGAAGGCAGAGCTCCCGGAAGCGGTCCCACGGGGGCATGCCGCCCTCGTCCTGCTCGAGGGAGTAGTACCACGTCTGTGCGGCGCCCCGGAGGTGGTAGGAGGCCAGCCAAGTGCGGTCGGACGCGAGGGTGCGCTGCCCACGGAAGAACTGCTCGCACTGGTTGAGCCAGTTGAGGGGGTCCTCCGAGCCGTCGAAGGTGGCGAAGTCGAGCTTGGCGAAGCGGGGCGGTGTCGGGGCAGCGACGCCCTGGCCGTATGGCGCGGCGCGGCCGGCGGAGGGTCCCGCGGCTGCGGCGTCTGGGAGTGTGGGCATCGGTGGATCCCCGGCCCCGGAGTAGACCGGGGGAGGCGATGACGACGCGGTGATCCACGCCGGCAGCGGTGATGGCGACGGGGGAAAACGGATCTGCTGAATGGGGACGCTGCTCGTGGCGGTGGGGGCCGGCCCGGTGGTGATGGGCGGCGGCCACGCCGGCCAGGGCAGGGCCGGTGGCGGGGGCGGCAGCAGCGGCACGCCGGGCAGCGCGGGCAGCCAGGGTGCGGACGCCGCGGCGGTGGCGGCGGGCGGCTGCATCGGCGCGGGCGGCCCCTGGGAGCTGATCAGGTACAGACGGATCCCCTGGACGGCGGTGACGAGGTCGTTGAGGACGTTGCTCATCTGCTCGGGGGTGTAGACGTCGGAAGTTGCTGGCGGGGCGGACGGCGATGTGAAGGCGGCGACGGAGGTGGTGGCGGGCGTGGAAGCGGGCGGCGGTCCGGCCGGCGAAGGAGACGCGGGCGGTGGTGATGACATGATCGAACAAGAGCTAGCTGATACCAAGTTGGTAGGAGCTCGGGTCCTGCTTTGTCTCGGACGTAGATTGTAGGGAGAGGAGGGAGGCTGGCGCGGCCGAGGAGGAGGACGGCGACGGCAGGGAGCCGTGGCGGCGGCCAAGGCGGCGCGGCGGCTAGGGTTTGGGAAGACCGACTCCTTTGGGAGTCGGCAATAATAATCTGATTATTGCTTAACGTTCATGGACGGTTTACAACTAGTATTTATGAGCTGAAAATAGATAAAATAAATGGGCTAATCCCCCTAACTGGGCCCATGGTTGGGCCCCCTCCTGGCATATGACCTGCCGGTCATAACATTAGTCCTCCAACCTTACCTTCATTTTTTCCCACAACATGCATCGCTTAGTTTGAGAAAACTTCCTAGCACGGCTATTTCGCCAACTAAACTGGTTGCCTTATCGTGCCAGTCCATCTCAAATAGATCTATGATTTCCTTCCATAACATTTGAAGAGACAAATTTTCACTCCATATTGCTAGTTCTTCAAAAAACAGAAGCTTCTTAAAGGTGCCAAAGAAATGATCATTCAACAAGGCAATCTTTTTTCCTAATCCAAACAACACGCAGCAATTTAACAAAGAACTCACACCTCATCATGCTACACTTTAGGAGCTGGCCTGAGATCTTACCAATGAAACAAAAAGGTAGAATACATCTCAAACGACGCAGCATAAAAGAACTCTATGGTCCATCTCACCAAAGTCAAGGCCGGCTTAATCCAAGTAATGAACACAACCCAAGTCCAGTGACAACGCAACACATGGTCAATACAAAACAAGCCGAAGTAAGGCCCAATTCAGTAACCAACTTGTGGGCATGTCTTATGAAGCTAAGTAACCCAATCCCATTCTGGCTCAATCCCAGGCCTGAGTCCAATACAGCCTGAGAAACGTTTCGGATGTGATACATATAATACTCATGGTTGGGCAAGTATCACTTGGTCAATCGGATTATTGTTATTGGTTTCATTATATGCACTAATGACTAAGAAAAAGGGAAACAAATATCACTCTCAGCACATGAGCTTACAATACCCCCTCACTATGGCACTTGTAATCAAGCTTCATGCACTAGCCAACACAACCAAAAGTCTGAGGACAATCCGATACAGCCTGAGAAACGTTTCGGATGTGATACATATATTACTCATGGTTGGGCAAGTATCACTTGGTCAATCGGATTATTGTTATTGGTTTAATTATTTGCTCTAATGACTAAGCAAAAGGGAAACAAATATCACTCTCAGCACATGAGCTTACAATACCCCCTCACTATGGCACTTGTAATCAAGCTTCATGCACTAGCCAACACAACCAAAAGTCCGACCTGATGGAAAGGGCTAGTCAATCCACATATAGACTTCAACACCCCCTCTCACGTGTAAGGTGGAAAGTCAACACGTGGATAGACTTTGGACACAGAGGGAGAAACTACAATTTCTTACACCATGTCAAGCTTCATGTATAGGCCTATACGTGGACACAAAGAGCGCAACAACAATTTGTTCATAAATTGTGAAAGCCAAGACTTGAACTCAAGACCTTAGGTTCTGATACCATGTCAAGCTTCATGCACTAGCCAACGAAACCAAAAGTCCGACCTGATGGAAAGGGCTAGGCAATCCACATACACACTTCAACACTTGTAAGAGAATGAGTGAGGGCATACGGAGAGGTGTAGCTAGGAACTAACAAATATTTATCCTTTGCATAAAATTGAGTGGAAACCACGATCAAGCATCACACCAAACCCTCAAAAAGATTTCTAATAGTGAACTAAATTATCTCAAAAAGGATTGAGGACAATCAACATGAAACTAAAGAACTAAACACTATCCAAGAACTTGTCAAGTCAAGGCTTGACACGGAGAGGGCAACAACAATTTTTTGATAAATTGTGAAAGTCAAGACTTGAACTCAAGATCTTAAATTCTATACCATGTCGATCTTTATGCAATCTACATATACACTTCATCAGTTGTAAGAGAATGGGCGAGGGCATACGGAGAGGTGTAGCTAGGTACTCACAAATATTTATCCTTTGCATAAAATTGAGTGGAAACCACGATCAAGCATCACACCAAATGACCAAATTATCAAAAAGATATCTATTAGTGAACTAAATTATCTCAGAAAGGATTGAGGACAAACAAGATGAAAGTAAAGAACTAAACACTGTCCAAGAAATAGACAAAGCATTGTAGGGGCAAATTTGCATGAATCCTAACAAAAAATCAGACTGTCGGAGCTACTAGGGATATTTACGAAGTAAGCAGCAGAGTGCACAACGAAAATACACTCTGGATTTTAACAAAGTTGGCACTCAAGTAGCAGTGGAAACAGAAGAGGAAAACCACCGTCACTGCAGATTAGCACCTCGACAGTCCATATGAAGAAATCAAGCGGCTCCGGAGACCTCCCACGGCTCATCTCCCTGCTCCCGTCAGCCAACCCCGCTGCAAGACCCGACCCAAGGTTCAGTGTCAGATCTAAATGGCGCGCCTGGTGCGCACCGTCGCACCCAACAGTAGCGTAAGTTAGTTCGAGCCTAATAATTCCTTAATGAATAATAACCGAAATGGCATACCGGAAGAAACGATGCGCGAGATCGCGGACGGGGGGTGGAGACGGCAGGGGCGCGGCGCGAGTAGTAGAAGGGGAACGGCGATGGTGTCGGCGACGGTGAAGCGAAGCTAAGGCGCGACCGGAGATACAGAGCGCGTCCACGGCGGTGGTGGACTGTAGGATAGGATTGGATGGAGCTTGGGGAGGGCGGAAGAGCAGCGAGCAGCGTTGGGGAAAGAGGAAGGGATCGGGGTGGGAGGAGGAGGAAGAGGAAAGCTGCTACGCGGAGTGACGAGAGGAAAAGTCCGCTGCTGCCGAGAGATGGATTGTGACGGTTCAGATCGTTTGGCCGACATGATTGGTGGTACACGGAGGGTAGAGATTTCACTGTCAAAACAAAAAATAAAATATTAAGAGCAACTCTAGCAGAACCGGTTTATTTTAAGTTGTGGGTCATCGTAGAATAAAAATGAAATTTAAAAAATAACGGGATAGAATAAATTTGATATTCGCGCTACTCGGACATTGCCGGAGATCATACAAACGCGGAAAAAATAACTTCCCCGTCTCAAAGAAGTGAATCTAGTCGCTCAAGACGCCACTACGGGACAACGTGTCGTGGTTGCGGCCCTGCTTCGAGCGGCACGGCTCGACGGGGCCCACGGGGCGGTGGGAGCTACTCGTCTCCGCCTCATGAAGGGTGCGCTTGCGAGGCGACGACATGTGCCTGCCTCCACGGCCTCGACTTCCTCCGCCTACCATGGGGATTTCTCGTCGTAGATGGGGAGAAAAACGACAGAGGAGAGGGAGATTGTGGTGGAGAGGGGGAGATGGTTTGCAGCACGAGAACACTACTCCCCCCCCCCCCCGCACCGTAGATATAGCGGTCGAAGCAGCCGTTTGTGAATCACTCGCACAATTTTTACGGGCCGAGGGGGAATGTTGTATATGTTCTAGCCCGCAAAAGCGCATGCACATCAAAAGCCCGTACATATGCAGGCCGGCGGAGGGATGCCGACTCTGCTAGAGATGCTCTAAAGGGTAGCACTCTATACCGGCTCACCGGCTTGAGTACACGCCGATCACAGGACGTATGTACTATTCGATTAATTAAAACCATCAGATTCGCACCCCGTATCATCATTTCTTCCTCCCTCGCTCACATCAGTACATAAAAGGTGTGCATCGAGGGTCTTCTGCAGCGTTGTTGTGCGCGTTCGCTACCCCCATTGTTGCGAGAAAGTAATTGTTTATGCATGTCGTTGCCTCGTCGACGATGCTCGCTGGTGGTTCTCCGTTGATAGGTGTTTGCATTTCAGTACTATCGAACGCAGCCCCTCGTATCGCACACGATAGCGCGAAATTGTGTGCGATGAAGTCAAAGCACACGGTACGAAAGTCGACCCGTGTGCCGAAAAATGAATTATGGGCGATGAACGCGATAGGAGTGACAACGGAAACTATAACATGTGGGCGATGTCATACACACAGGCCTGTCTGATAAGTCGTGTGGATTGTAAGCATGTTATTCATACAGTTGAACTTACTTGCATGAATGCAATTTAATTCTGACGGTTATGTGGCAGGGGCGGAGCCGGTGTTCTGGCGTTGGGTTCAAGTGAACCCAACGAATTTTTGCTGCCACATATACGTGTACCTAGGTAGTCACGTCTTGAACCCAGTGAAAAACTAAGGTTGCACCCATCAAAAATTGAAACGCGCATGATCTAAAAGCCTTTTAGTCCAGAAACCTTCACGATAGCCCAGCTAAAGCCCATAAGTAAACACATCAGGTCCCATTCCCTTGTGAATCAACAACTCTCGCTCGCCCAAGATTGGCTACGATCTTTTCTATAGTCGTCCCTCCTATCTTGTTCGCTCATCACGGCGCCGGCGCATCGCCTAATCTCCAGCGGCGAGCCCCCAAGGAAGCAACAACAGCCCCGCGTGCAGTACAAATTTGAGATACAAAAGGTCACATCATCACAAGCTCTTCTTCTCCTTCTTATGCATTTTCTATCTAGCCCAGAGCGGTAAAGTCCTTTGCCATAATTTCTAATTTACCTTTCCTGAAGTTTATTTGATCTAGGCCGTGGAGCGATATTTCTCAAAGATAAACCAATCATCGTTATGATGTAGGCACTTCTAGACCACCTGTTAGATGTAGTAATGCGCATCAAATATCGTTGATGTAAGTAGTCTTATGAAGCCATCTATACCAAGTAATAATATTAAGACGATCCATGTATTATTTGTGTTGCGCCTTTTAATGACTGAAGTGGTTGAAAGGAGACATTCTAAATTGTGAATAATCGTATGC
This sequence comes from Bromus sterilis, assembly GCA_950022295.1. Taxonomy (NCBI): domain Eukaryota; kingdom Viridiplantae; phylum Streptophyta; class Magnoliopsida; order Poales; family Poaceae; genus Bromus; species Bromus sterilis. The sequence continues at coordinate 219,575,347 of OX465600.1, forward strand.
TTCTGTTGATTGATAATATTATACACATATCAAACGCGGGACAAGGATAAGCTGCATCCGAAGTTATGAAATTATTTTAATACCACTCTACTAACAATATGTAAACAAGACATTTTTATAATTTCATGAGACGGTATGTTTGACAGTTTTTATTTATTTTGTGAATGTTGTAGTAGTATTTTTTTTGTTCTCAGTGTGTAAAATGTAAGCGTCAAAATATTTCTATTTGGTATATCGTCTTTAGATGCTATACTCTTGTTATCTAATTGTGTCAAATTGGACATTGTACTTGATTAAGTCATAGTACTAAATTTTCAGGACAAATCATTGAGTGAACCCATTAACCAAATTTTCTGGCTCCGCCCCTGTTATGTGGTGCTCATCGTCGGCGATGAATCTTATCATCACACACCACTCGGAAATACTATCCGTGTGCCATGAAGTACAAAATAAATGTTAAACAAAATACTGGATGCAGAACCAGATTTAGCTACTTCTAAAATGTAGAACGATACTAAATCAAATTTACAGGAACGCATATAACTAAGTAAATACTTCAAACATTAAATATACATACAAGCTTGGTCTAAGAGACTAATTCTTGCATCTCGTCGACGATCCATGTGGATCGATCTACTTCTTTTTCTTGTCCTTCTTGTTCTTTTCTCTTCTTGTTGTTATTGCGAGGCGGCGACATGTGCCTGCCTCCACGGCCCCGACTTCCTCCGCCTACCATGGGGATTTCTCGTCGAAGATGGGGAGAAAAACGACAGAGGAGAGGGAGATTGTGGTGGAGAGGGGGAGATGGTTTGCAGCACGAGAACCCTACTCCCCCTCCCCCCCCCCCCCCCGCACCGTAGATATAGCGGCCGAAGCAGCCGTTTGCGGATCACTCGCGCAATTTTTACGGGCCGAGGGGGAATGTTGTATATGTTCTAGCCCGCAAAAGCGCATGCACAGCAAAAGCCCGTACATATGCAGGCCGGCGGCGGGATGCCGACTCTGCTAGAGATGCTATAAAGGGTAGCGCTCTACACCGGCTCACCGGCTTGAGTACACGCCGATCACAGGACGTATGTACTATTCGATCAATTAAAACCATCAGATTCACACCCGTATCATCATTTCTTCCTCCCTCGCTCACATCAGTACATAAAAGGTGTGCATCGAGGGTCTTCTGTAGCGTTGTTGTGCGCGTCCGCTACCCCCATTGTTGCGAGAAAGTAATTGTTTATGCATGTCGTTGCCTCATCGACGACGCTCGCTGGTGGTTCTCCGTTGATAGGTGTTTGCATTTCAGTACTATCGAACGCAGCTATTAAGCCCCTCGTGTCGCACACGATAGCGCGAAATTGTGTGCGATGAAGTCAAAGCACACGGTACGAAAGTCGACCCGTGTGCCAAAAATGAATTGTGGGTGATGAACGCGATAGGAGTGACGACGAAAACTATAACATGTGGGCGATGTCATACACACATGCATGTCTAATAAGTCGTGTGGATTGTAAGCATGTTATTCATACGGTTGAACTTACTTGCATGAATGCAATTTAATTCTGACGGTTCTGTGGTGCTCATCGTCGGCGATGAATCTTATCATCACACACCACTCGGAAATACTACCCGTGTGCCATGAAGTACAAAATAAATGTTAAAAAAAATACTGGATGCAGGAGCCAGATTTAGCTACTTCTAAAATGTAGAACGATACTAAACCAAATTTACAGGAACGCATATAACTATGTAAATACTTCAAACATTAAATATATATACAAGCTTGGTCTAAGAGACTAATTCTTGCATCTCGTCGACGATCCATCTGGATCGATCTACTTCTTTTTCTTGTCCTTCTTGTTATTTCTCTTCTTGTTGTTATTGTGGCTGGCGACGTCTTCTGGTTTAACAAGGCACACACGCATTAGAGCGATGTGCATGTACACCTCATAGCCGACGTAGGCATCCTTCGCCACATAAGGCACATGTTCATCATCAAGGGCAAATTTCACCCATTTCTTTAACAGATCGTTCTTATTTGCATCACCCTTCACCTTGAGGAACGAGGGGTCGATGATGGTCGCGCCGAGATCACCCAACGAATCCTTGCTCTTGTTGTTGTTCTTTATCTTGTACTGCTCTTGTATATCAACAAGTTTCTGGCACGAGAGGTCGATATCCTCTAGCACCCTCCTATCGTTATTGGCGTCTACAGTAGCAAATTCATAAGCATCGTTGTTGATGAAATTGCAAACCTTTCGGAAGGACTTGGGGCGGCATAGTGGTAGTGGTACACCAATACGTGTTTCTCCACGCACAATTGAGCAACGACGACTATTTGTACTTCGCCTGTTTTTGGCATGTTGTACTAGAGGTCGAAGCCCACCACTGGCTTCTCAATGGCCTTCGTCTCCTTGTGTTTCCTCGAGATCTTGTCGAAGAGGTCGATCATTTCATCGACTCTCAATGTCTGGTTGGTGTAGATGACATTGAACTTCACCGGGGGGTATGGCGGCAATCACTTCAATGTCCCTGTCGGGGAGGAGCGCCATGTTGCCATCGGGGAGAGGGCCGAGAAGATCGAAAGATATGGATGTGGTTCTTCTTGGTTGTGGGCAATAGAATTGTTTAGTGGGAGCGAGAGTATTGGGGGTGTGCCAGAATTGGTGGCCAGGATTCATTTTAAGAGGAACATCGCCCACGATCACACCGGGAAATCCGTTCACGAATGCCAACAGTCACCGACGCTTCGGCACTGAGAAACGTGTGCATTGCAAGGTCATGTCCCATCGGAGCTTGCGCAACCGCCCATGTCCACACGTGTGTAATGTCACACGCGTCGTACAAACGAACCATCAACGATGCGCAATAACGGGTTTGTGTTCCCACTGCTTTAAATGTCACCGGCGTTGTTGCCAAAGAAATTGCATTGAAGCCCGCCGCCCGCGACTATTAAGCGGGGTTGTGATGGTTTCTCGCCACTCGGTGGTTACCCCAAGTGGAAGGTTGAGATGTAGATAGTGGCAAATTTCCCTTGATGAAAATACCTAGGTTTATGTCTCCCGTAGGACTCCAAAAGATAGAAGTAGGTGGTGAAGTGAGCAATGCGCCGTTTGAGATATTACTCACTTAACATGGACCTGCACACAGACACAAATAATTTTGCTCCCAACGAGTTCAGAGAGGTTGTCAATATATCCGACCTTGTTGTTTACAAAGGATCAAAACACAAGGGAAATAATAATAGTGATGGTGATTGCAACAGAAAGTAAATGAAAGCAGTAAATTGGAGCAGTGTAAACTATGATGGAAATATGGACGGAGGTCCCATGACTTTCACTAGTGATGTCTCTCTCCCAAAAGACGATAAACAACTATGCTGGGTGAACAAATTACAGCTAGGCAATTCACAGAATTATGAACACGCCGCAATGCTAATTATGGTACAAGAAAGCTAGAGGCTCAATCGTATGGGCATTACACCAAGACGAGCAGACCATTTATTCATCAGCATATACTCACTAATCATCCACCTTGAGATATCTATCCAGAACATCTTGCTCGTATTAAGTTGCGAACCCCAACCAAATTGTAAGCTCAAAGCAAGAAACAACTGCATTAACACTCTATGTGTAATGTAAGCAATCCTTGCAACCGCGGTTACAAGCACCGATGGTTTCTCACTGGTGGCAACATCACATGCCCAAGTCTCATGTTTCTGTCACTCAAACTAGACATCGGGGGCATGAACCCACAATCATGCATAACGCTACCTCTTGGAGTTACGATCTACTACTTTGCCAAAGCAATAAAAAGCAACGAAGAGCATGCAAGAATACTCAAGAACTCATAATAAAAAAGGTAATCCAAATGTAACACCCCCAGTGTTATGGAACAGTAACACTTTTGATAATGAAGATTACTGTTGCTAATCACTGATGTTAATCATGCTTTGTTCACCTTGGATCAACTCAAACTCAAAATGCCTTTTGATGAATATTAAAAATAAGTGATGAATAAAACTTTGTCTAAAAATTGTGCAACCACTTTTGTTAAATCACAAATATTCAGTGGGCCATGTCCATGTGGGTATGGGAATTTATTAAGTTATAAAATAAAACAAACAATTCATAATAGTGGTAAAACAGTGGCATTTAACACCTTTTTAATAAAACAAAAATGCATAAATAATTTTATTTTGCCACCAAACTTTTTGTGGCATCTCAGTAATATGCAATAATATTATTGGATCAAGTTCCATGCTTAGAAAAAATGCCAAAGCCATTAAATTTTTTTAAAACAGAACAGAAAAATAAGTAAAAGAAAAACGAAAATAAAAAGAACCTAACCTACGCTTGGGGGCGAGGCCCACACCAGCCAGCCCCCTCCCCTCCCCACTGAGCCGGCCCACCCCAAGCCCACCGCGCCCCCTTCTTCTTCCTACCGTACGGGGGGATGCCGTGGCGGCCATCCCGCGGCCGGCCGCGCATGCCGTGGCGGCCATCCACGGCCGGCGGCGTGGATAAATCCCCCCCCCCCCGCGCGCCCCTGCGCCCCTGGAAAACCCTAGCGCCCTGTGCCAGTTCCTTCTCCTCCCTCGCGCTGCCCCTGCTACTCCTCGGGCTCGCCCGAGCTCCGCCGTGGGCGCCGCTCGCGCGCCGCCGTGGCCATCGTCGTCTCTAGGCTTCAGAGCATGTCCAGTAGCCGTGTCGTCGTCTACGCCTACTAGCCGAAGGATTCGAGCCGGGACCTTGTGAATCGAGCACATCGTCTTCGTCTTCCTCGTCGAACCCGCCGGCGAACTTCTGCAGGTCCGGCCACAGCCGCCCTTCCCCGAGCCCACTCTACCGGCTACGAATCACAGTGAGCCCCTCCTCCGGTCCTTTCCCCGTCCCCGTCGATTAGGTCGCCGTAGCAGCCATTCCCCGCGTTGTCCAGCTCCGGGCGCCGCCGCGGGCTTGGTCCCGGCGAGCACAGGCCGCCCCAGCCCATGATGTTGGTCCCAATCGAAGTGTGACGCCGCCCTCGCCCGATTCCATCCCCTCCGCCGCTCAAATGGTCACCGGAGTGCCCTCCCGCCCAGCGTCGTCGTACTCCGGATAGTCGTCGGCGGGGCACGCCCGTGTTAGCCAGTGGCTTGAGCCACTGTCAAGTGGGCCCATGCCCTGGTTAACCCACAGTTAAAAACGGATTAACTAACCCCTTCTAATTAAAACTGAGATAAGCCCCCTTGACATATGACATGTGGGCCCTGCCGCACTTAACTATCTGATTAATTAAAATACATGTTAATTGAACCTATGTGTCAATGACAGCTAGGCCCCACCAGTAAGTAGTTAGTTTAATTAAATTAGAAAATGTAATGAATCAATGACATGTGGGACCCCACTGTTATTTAAGTTTAATAATTTGATTTATTAAAATGTGAGGCTGACCAGTGGGACCCACTGGTCAGGTTTGACCAGTCAAAATTTACTGTTCTGGATAATGTTTAATTATTTAATAGAAAAAAAATAGAAAATGATTTAAAATTATTTAATCTTTAAAATTCAATATCTTTTAAACTGTAAGTCAGATTCAAAAAAATTATACATCAAAATTGATCGGAAAAATATAACGAATACGGATACGCTATCCGTATACCCACCACACCCCTCTAACACAACGAACATCGACATCTCCCCCCTCCGGGTCGTCTGTCGATAATCACCCGGAGTCGGAATTTCATCCCCGGATGAATTCTCGCTCCGAGCAACGTGCATTGCAATGCGTTAGAACACCGTTAACATTGCATACGTCATGCCTTTCATCTGTTTGCTATGATTGCTCTATATTTACTGTTTCTTCCCCCCTTTATTCTCCGGTAGACCCCGCTGCTACCGCCGACTACACCACTGTCGGGTACGACTACTTCGTCGACGACCCTGCCCCTACCCGCGAGCTTCTAGGCAAGCATATCCATTCCGTTCCCTAGATATCGCCTATATTTCCGTACATTTCTTGCACTAGGCATTGTTACTGCTGCTGCTACGTTGTTTACCTATTCAATTGCATAGCCTGTCTTTGTCGCCCCTTGATGTACCTTCCTTATCCTATGCTGCCTGCTATATCTATACATTATATTCAGCAGTGAGCCCTGCGCATTGTTAGCTAGGATTAGATAGCGGGTCGTGGCCACTCAGGGGAGTGAAGCGGATACAAAATATATACAACTGCAACATGTACGGATCAATGCAGACGCCCTAGGAAACCTACAACGGCGAGACTCTGCCGAGTTGTTTCGAGTTTCATTTACGAGTGGACGAACTCGTATTTCACTCTCGTCGGCTCAGTAGCGTAGCATCACTGGGATGATACGAGGGTATTCCTCTTTACTTCATTCCGTTGGTGTCTCGGCACCACCGGGGTGATACGAGAATATTCCTCTTTAGTTCATCCCGCTGATGTCTCTGTCGAACCCCTTTAAGTGTGCCATCGAGGGTGATTCCTCCTGGTTTCACTTAATGGTAGGCACTCGAATCAACTGGTGTCCTTAAAGGTAAGAGTCGGGCAACCCAACGGTGCCCGCGAGCGGTATATTGTCGGGAGCGACAGGGAGGGTACGACCGACGTTACTGGCGTGCTTGGCCCCTGCTCGTATCTCGCGAGAGTTACCAAACCACGAAAAAGTCGAGATCTACCAAGAGCACACGCGAGACAAGGTAAGGAGACGGTTCACCTTGTTGGTAACCGCGCGATTTGAAGGGATGACAGGGCAGGCTCCGACGTTACTGGTGGGCCTTGTTGCTGTTCGTTGTCCGTTGTGTTGTTAGTCAGACAACGATAACGGTTGTCTGCGAGATAATATTAAAATGCTAAATGGTTCATCGGATGACTTGAGAGGCCCGTTGGTCTATACGCACTACCTTCACGTGGGATATGGAGTTATGGGCTCCCCTGCGTCGTAGTTTGTCTGAAAGCTCTTCAGACATCAGCAGTACCACGGGCTGATAGCCGGGAAGCGGTGTTGTCCTCTTTGCTGCAGCAGGTGTGTTTGGATTTGCTTTTGATTCATCGGCCAGTCTCGTACCGTGCAGGAGCGTGTCAGGGTGAGGGACCTAGGCCCCTGAGCGCATAGGATATAGTCCGGCGGATGGCCTCTCTGCTGAGCCTAGGATGGGCTGCGCCGTGTCGGATAGCTTTGGTGGAGCGTTCCCTAACAAGGTTCCCGCCACCCTGGAGATCCAAGCATGCAGGCTGAACAGTAGTGCACCCCTGTAGGGAGTTTAATCTATTCTAATAGCCGTGTCCACGGTAACAGGACACTTTATGCTGAAGCTGGATCTTACCACTACAAACTACTACTATTAAACTGTATGGTTCCGGGTTTTCTTCCTCGCAGGGAAGTCGAGGAGGGGAACTCAGAGGAATTATTATTATTAATGATTACAACTTATATTATACAATGCTGCAGCAACTTCTGCTGCATTTTTATTACATTCATGTTTTTGAACTGTTGGCTGTTACTCTTCTCATGCTGTAAGACTCGTCAGAAGATGCTAGTCTTCGATAGGCCTAGCTTCTTACCCTTATTCTGATTTCTATCTTGTAGTCCACTATATACAAATGCATAAATGCTTAGTAGCGGACGTAAGACTCGCGGGTATGCTAGATACTCACCCTTGCTTTATTTCCCCCCTTTATGTTTTGCCTGATCGGCCGCTGCAGTCGACGTTGGATCCCAGGAAAAGGAATACCCCGGAGGCGCCTACTACTATGTCGAGACCCCCGCTGAACAGGACCAGGAGTAGTTTCGGAGGCTCCTAGGCAGGAGGCCTTGCCTTTTCGATCTGTATCTCTGATGTTATTTGTGCTAGCCTTCTTAAGGCAAAACTTGACTAACTATGTCTGTACTCAGATATTATGGCTTGTATAACTTATGTATTCGGGTCTGTGTGACCCCCCTTATCTTGTAACATATTGGTTTATCCTTTTGTGTTTAGTGTTGTGTTGTGATATTCTCACCGTGGCACCCTAATCTCAGCCGTGCATCCTGCGTGTATGATTACTGTACATGGATTGATTTTAGGGGCATCACAAGTTGGTATCAGACCCGACTGCCTGTAGGAAGCCACCCAACCACTACCTGGTCGAAGTTGAGTCTAGACTTTGAAAAACTATTTTGCTAACTTAATGTTTGGCTTACGGGCCCACATCGATGTCACTACGTGTGATATCTATGGTATTAGGATCCTTTTCTTCTTACCTATGCTCTGGGAATTTGCTCTCTTATCCTTGCTGGTAAGTTTTACAAACTCTGACATTAGGATCACGTTCTCTTGATTCCATCCGGCATTTTGGTGCGTACCCCTTTGATTGAGTCGTGTCGCAGGAGTTCTGACCCAGGTCCCGGACCACGAATCCCATTCTCATTCTGGGCAGGCCGCGCGTTCTCTGGCACAAACTTCCGTCGCCAACAGCTTTCTTGCGGCGTGATTGACATAGTGGAATCTATGTCGCGTCGTTTATTCCTTACCGCGGTCTGCGCGCCGCCTAGGGAGTACTTTTTCCTTAATTTCTACGATGTTACGCTGCCCGATTTTCCGGTTGACTCTATGTGTGGATGTGTATGTCTTGTATGACTACTGCTATATATCCGCGCCTCCTCTTTGTTGTCGCTTTACCTCTTATTCGTTTCCGGTACCTCGTTAAAATTCTCATCGCTGAAATACCACTGTTAAATTCTAGCAGGATGGCTGGTCGTGGTGGTCGTGGTCGTGGTCGTGGTGCCAACGATCCACCTCCGCCGCCGGACTACATTGCCGCGATGATGGAGCAGTTTCAGATGAACCAGGTGTTTATGCAAGGAGTCATAGATCAGATCTAGAACCAGAACCAGAACCAGCACCAGAACCAACCGCATGTGGTTACTCTGCGGGATTTCATGCGTCTCAATCCTCCTCTCTTCCACCAACCTGAACAGCCGCTGGATGCCGATGATTGGCTTCGTGACATCACTCGTCAGCTCGAGTTCGCTAATGTGAACTTCGCGTCCTATTTCCTGCGTGGCCCCGCTGCTCAGTGGTGGGACACCCACAAGGGCTCGCTAGCTGAAGGGACTTTCGTCACCTGGAATGACTTCAAGACGACCTTCCATGCTCGTTATGCCCCCCAGGAGATTATGAACCGTCTGAAGGCCGAGTTCTACAACCTTGTTCAGGGCAACAAAACTGGTGAGTCTTATCAGAGGGAATTCCTCCGCCTCTCCCGTTATGCTACAAGTGACCTCCCAAATGATGCAAGTAGGCAAGAGAAGTTCCGTGATGGACTCAACCCAGATCTCCAGCTTGCACTGGCTTTGCACGTCTTCCCCGACTTCGCCACCGTGGTGAACCAGACTATCACTCTTGAGACCGCTCAGCTTAGGTTCGGGGGTTCGCCGAAGCGCCCCCGTGATGCTGGCTCATCTTCGGGCACAGTACAGAAGCAACTGATACGTCCAAAACGTATCTATAATTTCTGCTTGCTCCATGCCTCTTTTGTGTGATATTGCTATGATATTGATGAACTTCCATACACTTTTGATCATATTTTGACTAACCTATTAACTCAGTGCACCCCAGTGCCAGTTCCTGTTTTCTGCAGTTTTTCTATTTCAGGTTTCCCCCTTATTAAAAGTACCAGAAAAATTCCGGGAAAAATATAGGAAAAATCAGCGTACCGGAAGCTTCGCGAAGAGCCCGAGACGGGCCAGAGGGGAGCCAGGGGGCCCCAGGCGGCCAGAGGGCGCGGCCCCACCGCTGGCCGCGCCATGGGGCGCCTGGAGCCCCTGGCCCACCTCTGGCTGCCCCCTTTCTCCTATATATTCCCCGTGACGAGAAACCCTCGGGGACGGAACCCTTTTTCTCGATCTCTCCTCTGTTTCTCTGCCATCGCGCTTCCAAGATCGGGAGCACCAGAAGACCCCTTCCCGGCACCCTGCCGGAGGGAGGAACCACCTCCGGGAGCTTCTCCACCACCATGGATGCTTCCCGGATGAACCGTGAGTAGTCCACCTTGGACCATGGGTCTATGATCAGTAGCTATGTGATGTTCTCCTCCCCTCTTTGTTCTTCATGGTTAGACCTCGTGAGCTGACAGAATTTATTAAAATGACTAATTATAATAGACAGAGGCTGACATGTGGATCCCACATGTCAGCACTGTTCTGGATAATGTTATTAAAAATAATAAAAGAAATTATTAAAAGTTTTTTTTAATGATTTAAAATGTTTAAGAACTTTGAAATTCAATATCTTTTAAACCGTAACTCAGATCGAAAAAGTTTATACATGATAGTTGATCAGAAAATTATACGAACTCGTATTTCACTCTCGTCGGCTCAGTAGCGTAGCATCACTGGGATGATACGAGGGTATTCATCTTTACTTCATTCCGTTGGTGTCTCGGCACCACCGGGGTGATACGAGAATATTCCACTTTAGTTCATCCCGCTGATGTCTCTGTCGAACCCCTTTAAGTGTGCCATCGAGGGTGATTCCTCCTGGTTTCACTTAATGGTAGGCACTCGAATCAACTGGTGTCCTTAAAGGTAAGAGTCGGGCAACCCAACGGTGCCCGCGAGCGGTATATTGTCGGGAGCGACAGGGAGGGTACGACCGACGTTACTGGCGTGCTTGGCCCCTGCTCGTATCTCGCGAGAGTTACCAAACCACGAAAAAGTCGAGCTCTACCAAGAGCACACGCGAGACAAGGTAAGGAGACGGTTCACCTTGTTGGTAACCGCGCGATTTGAAGGGATGACAGGGCAGGCTCCGACGTTACTGGTGGGCCTTGTTGCTTTTCGTTGTCCGTTGTGTTGTTAGTCAGACAACGATAACGGTTGTCTGCGAGATAATATTAAAATGCTAAATGGTTCATCGGATGACTTGAGAGGCCCGTTGGTCTATACGCACTACCTTCACGTGGGATACGGAGTTATGGGCTCCCCTGCGTCGTAGTTTGTCTGAAAGCTCTTCAGACATCAGCAGTACCACGGGCTGATAGCCGGGAAGCGGTGTTGTCCTCTTTGCTGCAGCAGGTGTGTTTGGATTTGCTTTTGATTCATCGGCCAGTCTCGTACCGTGCAGGAGCGTGTCAGGGTGAGGGACCTAGGCCCCTGAGCGCATAGGATATAGTCCGGCGGATGGCCTCTCTGCTGAGCCTAGGATGGGCTGCGCCGTGTCGGATAGCTTTGGTGGAGCGTTCCCTAACAAGGTTCCCGCCACCCTGGAGATCCAAGCATGCAGGCTGAACAGTAGTGCACCCCTATAGGGAGTTTAATCTATTCTAATAGCCGTGTCCACGGTAACAGGACACTTTATGCTGAAGCTGGATCTTACCACTACAAACTACTACTATTAAACTGTATGGTTCCGGGTTTTCTTCCTCGCAGGGAAGTCGAGGAGGGGAACTCAGAGGAATTATTATTATTAATGATTACAACTTATATTATACAATGCTGCAACAACTTCTGCTGCATTTTTATTACATTCATGTTTTTGAACTGTTGGCTGTTACTCTTCTCATGCTGTAAGACTCGTCAGAAGATGCTAGTCTTCGATAGGCCTAGCTTCTTACCCTTATTCTGATTTCTATCTTGTAGTCCACTATATACAAATGCATAAATGCTTAGTAGCGGACGTAAGACTCGCGGGTATGCTAGATACTCACCCTTGCTTTATTTCCCCCCTTTATGTTTTGCCTGATCGGCCGCTGCAGTCGACGTTGGATCCCAGGAAAAGGAATACCCCGGAGGCGCCTACTACTATGTCGAGACCCCCGCTGAACAGGACCAGGAGTAGTTTCGGAGGCTCCTAGGCAGGAGGCCTTGCCTTTTCGATCTGTATCTCTGATGTTATTTGTGCTAGCCTTCTTAAGGCAAAACTTGACTAACTATGTCTGTACTCAGATATTATGGCTTGTATAACTTATGTATTCGGGTCTGTGTGACCCCCCTTATCTTGTAACATATTGGTTTATCCTTTTGTGTTTAGTGTTGTGTTGTGATATTCTCACCGTGGCACCCTAATCTCAGCCGTGCATCCTGCGTGTATGATTACTGTACATGGATTGATTTTAGGGGCATCACAAGTTGGTATCAGACCCGACTGCCTGTAGGAAGCCACCCAACCACTACCTGGTCGAAGTTGAGTCTAGACTTTGAAAAACTATTTTGCTAACTTAATGTTTGGCTTACGGGCCCACATCGATGTCACTATGTGTGATATCTATGGTATTAGGATCCTTTTCTTCTTACCTATGCTCTGGGAATTTGCTCTCTTATCCTTGCTGGTAAGTTTTACAAACTCTGACATTAGGATCACGTTCTCTTGATTCCATCCGGCATTTTGGTGCGTACCCCTTTGATTGAGTCGTGTCGCAGGAGTTCTGACCCAGGTCCCGGACCACGAATCCCATTCTCATTCTGGGCAGGCCGCGCGTTCTCTGGCACAAACTTCCGTCGCCAACAGCTTTCTTGCGGCGTGATTGACATAGTGGAATCTATGTCGCGTCGTTTATTCCTTACCGCGGTCTATGCGCCGCCTAGGGAGTACTTTTTCCTTAATTTCTACGATGTTACGCTGCCCGATTTTCCGGTTGACTCTATGTGTGGATGTGTATGTCTTGTATGACTACTGCTATATATCCGCGCCTCCTCTTTGTTGTCGCTTTACCTCTTATTCGTTTCCGGTACCTCGTTAAAATTCTCATCGCTGAAATACCACTGTTAAATTCTAGCAGGATGGCTGGTCGTGGTGGTCGTGGTCATGGTCGTGGTGCCAACGATCCACCTCCGCCGCCGGACTACATTGCCGCGATGATGGAGCAGTTTCAGATGAACCAGGTGTTTATGCAAGGAGTCATAGATCAGATCTAGAACCAGAACTAGAACCAGCACCAGAACCAACCGCATGTGGTTACTCTGCGGGATTTCATGCGTCTCAATCCTCCTCTCTTCCACCAACCTGAACAGCCGCTGGATGCCGATGATTGGCTTCGTGACATCACTCGTCAGCTCGAGTTCGCTAATGTGAACTTCGCGTCCTATTTCCTGCGTGGCCCCGCTGCTCAGTGGTGGGACACCCACAAGGGTTCGCTAGCTGAAGGGACTTTCGTCACCTGGAATGACTTCAAGACGACCTTCCATGCTCGTTATGCCCCCCAGGAGATTATGAACCGTCTGAAGGCCGAGTTCTACAACCTTGTTCAGGGCAACAAAACTGGCGAGTCATATCAGAGGGAATTCCTCCGCCTCTCCCGTTATGCTACAAGTGACCTCCCAAATGATGCAAGTAGGCAAGAAAAGTTCCGTGATGGACTCAACCCAGATCTCCAGCTTGCACTGGCTTTGCACGTCTTCCCCGACTTCGCCACCGTGGTGAACCAGACTATCACTCTTGAGACCGCTCAGCTTAGGTTCGGGGGTTCGCCGAAGCGCCCCCGTGATGCTGGCTCATCTTCGGGCACAGCACAGAAGCAACTGATACGTCCAAAACGTATCTATAATTTCTGCTTGCTCCATGCCTCTTTTGTGTGATATTGCTATGATATTGATGAACTTCCATACACTTTTGATCATATTTTGACTAACCTATTAACTCAGTGCACCCCAGTGCCAGTTCCTGTTTTCTGCAGTTTTTCTATTTCAGGTTTCCCCCTTATTAAAAGTACCAGAAAAATTCCGGGAAAAATATAGGAAAAATCAGCGTACCGGAAGCTTCGCGAAGAGCCCGAGACGGGCCAGAGGGGAGCCAGGGGGCCCCAGGCGGCCAGAGGGCGCGGCCCCACCGCTGGCCGCGCCATGGGGCGCCTGGAGCCCCTGGCCCACCTCTGGCTGCCCCCTTTCTCCTATATATTCCCCGTGACGAGAAACCCTCGGGGACGGAACCCTTTTTCTCGATCTCTCCTCTGTTTCTCTGCCATCGCGCTTCCAAGATCGGGAGCACCAGAAGACCCCTTCCCGGCACCCTGCCGGAGGGAGGAACCACCTCCGGGAGCTTCTCCACCACCATGGATGCTTCCCGGATGAACCGTGAGTAGTCCACCTTGGACCATGGGTCTATGATCAGTAGCTATGTGATGTTCTCCTCCCCTCTTTGTTCTTCATGGTTAGACCTCGTGAGCTGACATAATTTATTAAAATGACTAATTATAATAGACAGAGGCTGACATGTGGGTCCCACATGTCAGCACTGTTCTGGATAATGTTATTAAAATAATAAAAGAAATTATTAAAAGGTTTTTTTTAATGATTTAAAATGTTTAAGAACTTTGAAATTCAATATCTTTTAAACCGTAACTCAGATCGAAAAAGTTTATACATGAAAGTTGATCAGAAAATTATATGAACTCGTATTTCACTCTCGTCGGCTCAGTAGCGTAGCATCACTGGGATGATACGAGGGTATTCCTCTTTACTTCATTCCGTTGGTGTCTCGGCACCACCGGGGTAATCCTAACCGCGGTACATAGTGGAATCTATGTCGCGTCGTGTAATCCTAACCGCGGTCTGCGCGCCGCCTAGTGAGTCCTTTTTCCTTAATTTCTACGACGTTACACTGCCCGATTTTCGATTGACTCTGTGTGTGAATGTGTATGTCTTATATGACTACTCCTATATATATCTGCGCCTCCTTTTCGTTGTCGTTTTACTTCAGGCTTGATTTCGGTATCTCGTTAAATTTTCATCGCTGAAATACCCCTGTTAAATTCTAGCAGGATGGCTGGTCGTGGTCGTGGTCGTGGTCGTGGTGCCAACGACCCACCTCCGCCGCCGGATTACATGGCCGCGATGATGCAGCAGTTCGAGCTGAACCGTCAGTTCATGGAGAATGTCATGGCTCAGTTCCCCCAGCCGAACCAGAATGGGCACCACCATCAGCATGCCACCGTGACTCTGCACGACTTCACCCGCCTCAACCCCACTATGTTCCGCAACACTGTTCAGCCGTTGGATGCTGATGATTGGCTTCGCGACATCACTCACGAGCTGGAGTCTACTAATGTCGATCCAGCCGACTATGTGAACTTTGCGTCTTATCATCTGAAAGGCGCCGCTGCTCAGTGGTGGAGCACCCACAAGCGTTCCCTGCCAGTTGGAGAAGTCATCACCTGGGATGAATTTCAGTCTGCCTTCCGCGCCCGCTACATTCCTCAGGGGATCATGGATCGTAAGGCGGAAGAATTCCGTAACCTCACTCAGGGCGACATGACTGTTGAAGCCTATCAGCGCGAGTTCCTCAACCTCTCTCGCTATGCGGAAGGAGAGATCACCACTGATTCTCGCAGGCAGCAGAAGTTCCGTCATGGCCTCAACCCAGACCTCAGGCTCGCTCTTGCCGTTCATGATTTCGCCAACTTCGCCACCATGGTGAACAAGGCTATCACCGTCGAGACTGCCCAGATGGAACACAAGACCTCTCTGAAGCGTTATCGTGACGTTGGATGTGCATCCGTTGCATGTCAATCCCTACTCCTCACATCATATCTATCATTTGGCTTTCTCTTGCCTATGATTGTCCTCATTGATGTGAGCCTTTCACACCTTTTCTCTTCCTCCTCCACCATATTCTCTCTTTGCCATCCTAAGTGTCAACTTTCTTGCTTACGCTCATCCATTACATGAGTGCTCAAAATATCAAAAAGGAGTGGATCATTTTGACTTGTACCTGGCTAGTGGTCTGGGGATGTGTCAAGATAAGATTCCGAAGAAGACCAAGTGTGAAACTTTAGTAGATTGAGTTCTCAACATAAAAATAATTTTTCTCGTATATCCCTATCCCCTTTCTTTCACGCAAACACCATTTGGAGACATTCGAGTCACGGACAGCGAGAGCTCTTGCACCTTTATGTTCTTATGTTGCTTGTTTCAATGCCAAATATAGACTCTTGCCTGCTATGACTTGAATTGAATTACATGCCTTGATTGCTTTACTTACAAAGTTCTTATATGGTTGTTAGCATGTCACCACAGAAATTATGCTTGTTATCATTTACCTACTCGAGGACGAGCAGGAATTAAGCTTGGGGATGTTGATACGTCCAAAACGTATCTATAATTTCTGCTTGCTCCATGCCTCTTTTGTGTGATATTGCTATGATATTGATGAACTTCCATACACTTTTGATCATATTTGGACTAACCTATTAACTCAGTGCAGACAGTGCCAGTTCCTGTTTTCTGCAGTTTTTCTATTTCAGGTTTCCCCCTTATTAAAAGTTCCAGAAAAATTCCGGGAAAAATATAGGAAAAATCAGCATACGGGAAGCTTCGCGAAGAGCCCGAGAGGGACCAGAGGGGAGCCAGGGGGGCCCCAGGCGGCCAGAGGGCGCGACCCCACCCTGGCCGCGCCAGGGGGGCGCCTGGAGCCCCTGGCCCACCTCTGGCTGCCCCCTTTCTCCTATTTATTCCCCGTGACGAGAAACCCTCGAGGACGAAACCCTTTTTCTCGATCTCTCCTCTGTTCCGCCGCCGTCGCGCTTCCAAGATCGGGAGCACCATAAGATCCCTTCTCGGCACCCTGCCGGAGGGAGGAACCACCTCCGGGAGCTTCTCCACCACCATGGGTGCTTCCCGGATGAACCGTGAGTAGTCCACCTTGGACCATGGGTCTATGATCAGTAGCTATGTGATGTTCTCCTCCCCTCTTTGTTCTTCATGGTTAGACCTCGTGAGCTGCCCTACATGATCGAGGCACATATGTAATCTTTCTGCCGTTGCTGTGTTGAGTTTGGTGGGATCCGATCGATTATGAGATTATGTTTAGATTGTGATTGAGTTATATATTTGATTCCGCTCTTTTATATTTATGTTCTTGAGTAATTCTTGCTTGTTCTCCGTTGTTGTTTATTGCTTTGGCAAAGTAGTAGGTAGTGACTCCAAGAGGGAGCGTTATGCATGATTGTGGGTTCATGCCCCCCGATGACTAGCTTGAGTGACAGAAACATGAGTCTAGGGGATGTGCTGTTGCCACAAGGGGGAAAACAACAGTGCTTGTACGTGCGGGGTGCAAGGATTGTTTACTTTACGCAAAGTTCTTTAATGCAGTTGTCTGTTGCTTTGAGTTTACACTTTGGGAGTGATTCGCAACTTAATACCAGCGAGAGGTTCTGGATAGATATCTCAAGGTGGATGATTAGTAGGTAGATGCAGATGGATTTCGGTCTACTTGTCTTGGCGTACTGCCCATGCTTTTGAGCCTCTTCCTCTCTGTTTAGCATAATTAGCATTTGTTTGCGCACATAATCCTGTCAATTGCCCAGCTGTAATTTGTTTACCCCGCATGGCTATTTTATCGTCTTTTGGGAGAGAGACATCACTAGTGAACATCATAGTACCCCGGTCCATACCTCCAACACTGTTTACACCTTCAATTTATTTTCAGTATTTACTTTTCCATAGCTATCACTATCATTATTATCCCGTGCGTTTTATCCTTTGTAAACAACAAGGCCCGAGGAATTGAAAACTCCTCTGTATTCGTTGGGAGCAAAGCTATCTGTTGTGTGTGCAGGTCCAGGTGAAGTTAGCAACCTAGGTTTTAAACGGCGCAATTGTTCACTTCACCACCTACTTGTCGATTTTGGAGTCCTACTGGTTTGATACTCAACCTTAGCATCTTCGCTAAGGGAAATTTGCCGCTACGCTACATCTCACCTTCCACTTGGGATAAACAACGACGGGCGAGTATTATCTCGTGTATCAGCAACGCGTCTGGATTCCGTACGGTGTTATGTGTCCAACTGCCCCTGCACCTAGGCCGTCATATGTGGCACCCCGTCTGCCTCCGCCCCGCCGAGACAGCAGAAGACTGAGACTGCACCCCTCCATCCTCAAGATGGCCTATGTTTCAAGTGTCGTCAGCCAGGCCATATTTCCAGAGACTGCCCCCAGCGACAGAATCAACTGGTAGTTCACCCTGCTGGCGGCGGAATTGGTCGTGGAAAAAATGGGACCCTCAACTATAATACTGGGTCAAATACTCATGCTTGTGGTCATGCTTACAACATTGATGTTGAAGCAGCTCAGGCACAACCCGCTACAATGATGGGTACTCTCCTCGTTAACTCAATACCTGCTACTGTTTTATTTGATACCGGAGCATCACATTCATTTATGTCTAGAGCATTTGCATCTAAGCATGGCATATATCACGAAAAGATGCGTATCCCCTTGGTCGTTAAAACACCCGGCGGCATGTGTCACGTTGACATGCTGGCACCTAACATCACTGTCGAGATCGAAAGGATTGAGTTTTTTGTCTCCCCACATATTCTGTAAACATCCACAATTGACCTTATCTTGGGTATGGATTGGTTGAAAGCCCACGATGCCGCACTTTATTGTGGCACCAAGGTCATCCAACTTTTTCATCCTTCTAGTGCGATTGTGAGTCACACTGCCATTGTGTCGATGAATGCCAAAGCTCGTATATATATGGTCTGAATGCATTGAATGTCGCACCTCTCGAAGGAACTGAGAAAGTTCCAATCGTTTGTGAATTTACCGACGTATTCCCAGAAGAAGTGCCGGGGATACCCCCGATTAGAGAAGTTGAATTCGTCATCGACTTGAAGCCCGACACCGTCCCTATTGCCAAGCGCCCGTATAAGATGCCACCTCACCACCTCCTTGAATTGAAGAAGGAGATCGACACGGCCCTCAAGAAAGGCTTCATCCATCCAAGTTCCTATGCTTGGGGAGCACCTTCGCTCTTTGTCAAGAAGAGTGATGGCACGAACCGTTTGGTCCAAGATTACCGACCTATCAACCAGGCCATGATACAGAACAAGTACCCCTCCCTCGGATCAATAATCTTTATGATCAACTTGCTGGATCCACGGTGTTTTCAAAACTCGACCTGAGGTTGGGTTATCACCAGATTCGGGTCCGTGATGAGGACATCCCGAAGACCGCATTCATTACTCACTATGGTTCATACAAGTACACTGTCATGTCCTCTGGCTTGACCAATGCACCAGCCAGCTTCTCCCGATTGATGAACTATATATTCATGGAATACCTCGACAAGTTTGTCGTGGTTTATCTGGATGATATATTGATTTACTCCAAGACCGATGCAGAACATGCTGAACATCTTCGTCTTATACTGTAAAAGCTCCGAGAACACAAACTCTATGCTAAGTACTCTAAGTGTGAGTTCTGGCTTCTGAAGTAACTTACCTTGGTCATGTGATTTCCAAGGATGGCGTTGCCGCCAACCCCGAACGTATTCAGGCTATTCTTGACTGGATTCCGCCCAGGACTGTCAAGCAAGTCAGAAGTTTCCTCGGCCTTGCCAGCTATTGCCGCCGTTTCGTCGAGAACTTCTCCAAGATTGCCAAGACTCTGACTAATATGCTTCAAAAAGGCGTCAAGTCTGAGTGGACTGATAAATGCCAAGAAAGTTTTCAAGCTCTGAAGGAGAAGCTCACTTCACCCCCGGTGCTTGCCCCTCCTGATACTCAAAAGGACTTCGTGATTTATTGCGACGCGTCTCATCAAGGATTAGGTTGTGTCCTAATGCAAGAGCGCAAAGTGATTGCTTATGGCTCTCGTCAGTTGCGTTCTCACGAAGATAAGTATCCAACTCATGATCTCGAATTGGCAGCGGTGATTTATGCATTGAAGCTGTGGCGACATTACCTCGTTGGTAATCGTTGCGAGATCTACACCGACCACCAAAGCCTGAAGTACCTGTTTACTCAACCCGACCTGAATCTCCGCCAGCAGAGATGGCTCGAGACAATAGCCGACTACAACATGGGGATTTCTTACACCCCTGGTAAAGCTAATGTGGTGGCCAATGCCTTAAGCTGCAAAGCCTACTGTTCTGAACTTGAAGTACAGATAGAGCAACCACTTCTGTATGAAGAGCTCCGCAAGTTGAACCTTGAAATTGTTTCGCAGGGACATGTGAATTCCCTATTTGTTGAAGTAGAACTCGACAAAGACATCAAGTTCATCCAAAGAGCTGACTCTGATTACGGAAAGATGAAGCGATATCTCGCTACAAGAAAGCCCTCAGACTACAGGCTTGCTGATGATCAAGCATTGTACTTCAAGAATCGTTTAGTGGTTCCTAGCAAGCGCAATCTAAACTTGACTCCGGATGTTATGAAATAAGCTCATGATACCCCGTTGTTGATCCACCCAGGTAGCACCAAGATGTACCAAAACCTTCGTTAGCGGTACTGGTGGCCTGGCATGAAGAAAGACATTGCTCGTTATGTTGATGAATGTGACGTTTGGTGTCGCGTCAAAGCAGAACATCAAAGACCTGCTGGAACTCTGCAACCACTCTCTATTCTTGAATGGAAATGGGACAAGATTGAAGTGGACTTCGTCACCGGTTTTCCGCGATCACAGAAGGGTCATGATGCCATCTTTGTCGTCATTGACCGATTCTCCAAGGTTGCCCACTTTCTGCCAGTCAAGGAGACAATCTCTGCTAGTCAGTTAGCAGACTTATATGTTTCCAGAATTGTGTCCCTGCACGGTATTCCGCTGGAGATCAGTTTAGACTGTGGCAACATTTTCACCTCAAAGTTTTGGGATAGTTTCCAAGAAGCTATGGGCACTCATCTGAAATTCAACACCGCTTATCACCCCCAGTCGCAAGGACAAGTCGAACGAGTCAACCAAGTGCTTGAGGACATGCTTTGAGCTTGTGTCATTTCATTCGGTAAGAAATGGGAGGAATCTCTTCCATTTGCTGAATTCTCGTACAACAACAGCTACCAAGCTAGTCTACAGATGGCACCCTTTGAAGTTCTTTATGGACGTAAGTTTCGAACCCCTCTGAATTAGTCAGAAACTGGGGAACGAACTCTCATTGGTCCGGACATTATTTAGCATGCCGAAGATCAGGTTCGCGTTATCCGTGAACACTTGAAGGTTGCTCAGTCCCGCCAGAAGAGCAACTATGACCGCAAGCACAAGGAAATGGTCTATCAACCCGGCGAACAAGCTTACCTTCGTGTCACTCCCATGAGGGGCACTCATCGTTTCAGGATAAAAGGCAAGTTAGCTCCTCGCTACATTGGCATGTTCCGTATCCTTTCCAGAAGTGGACCAGTGGCTTACCGATTGGAGTTGCCGTCAAACCTCTCCCAAGTCCACGATGTCTTTCACGTGTCGCAACTCCGTTCGCTGCTTCAAGGACCCTATTCGTGAAGTGGAACATGATCTGATTGAATTGCAACAGGAATTGACTTATCAAGAACATCCAAGCCGCATTCTCGATCATTTTGAACGCAAAACCCGCAACAAGACAACCAGGTTCCTTAAAGTTCAATGGTCGAATCATTCTGAAGATGAAGCCACTTGGGAACGCGAAGATCGTCTTCGTGAAGAATACCCCGATCTTTTCCCCTCTACCGCTTAGATTCTTGGGACGAGAATTCCTATAGTGGGGGAGATTTGTAACACCCTCAGTGTTATGGAACAGTAACACTTTTGATAATGAAGATTACTGTTGCTAATCACTGATGTTAATCATGCTTTGTTCACCTTGGATCAACTCAAACTCAAAATGCCTTTTGATGAATATTAAAAATAAGTGATGAATAAAACTTTGTCTAAAAATTGTGCAACCACTTTTGTTAAATCAAATATATTCAAAGGCCATGTCCATGTGGGTATGGGAATTTATTAACTTATAAAATAAAACAAACAATTCATAACAGTGGTAAAACAATGGCATTTAACACCTTTTTAATAAAACAAAAAAAATTCATAAATAATTTTATTTTGCCACCAAACTTTTTGTGGCATCTCAGTAATATGCAATAATATTATTGGATCAAGTTTCATGCTTAGCAAAAATGCCAAAGCCATTAAAACAATTTAAAACAGAACAGAAAAATAAGTAAAAGAAAACAGAAAATAAAAAGAACCTAACCTACGCTTGGGGGCGAGGCCCACACCAGCCAGCCCCCCTCCCCTCCCCACTGAGCCGGCCCACCCTAAGCCCACAGCACCCCCTTCTTATTCCTACCATACGGAGGGATGCCGTGGCGGCCATCCCGCGACCGGCCAACGTGCCGTGGTGGCCATACACGGCCGGCGGCGTGGATAAAGCCCCCCGCGCCCCTGCGCCCCTAGAAAACTCTAGCGCCCCGTGCCCGTTCCTTCTCCTCCCTCGCGCTGCCCCTGCTACTCCTCGGGCTCGCCCGAGCTCCGCCGTGGACGCCGCTCGTGCGCCGCCGTGGCCATCGTCGTATCCAGGCTCCGGGAGCATGTCCAGTAGCCGCGTCATTGTCTACGCCTACTAGCCGAAGGATTTGAGCCGGGACATTGCGAATCGAGCACATCGTCTTCGTCTTCCTCGCCGGACCCACCAGCGAACTTCTCCAGGTCCGGCCACAGCCGCCCTTCCCCGAGCCCACTCTACCGGCTACGAATCATAGTGAGCCCCTCCTCCGGTCCTTCCCCCGTCCCCGTCGATTAGGTCGCCGTAGCCGCCGTTCCCCGCATTGTCCAACTCCGGCCGCCACCGCGGGCTTGGTCCCGGCAAGCACAGGCCGCCCCAGCAAGTGATGTTGGTTCCAATCGAAGTGCGACGCCGCCCTCGCCTGAGTCCACCCCCTCCGCCGCTCAAATGGTCACTGTCGGGGGGATGGATCAAGCCCATAGACCCGACATTAGGAACCTCCGGGCCGGCTTATATACGAAGGCCCACAAAGAAGACCCGACCAGGAGTCTGACGTGCCAAGCGTGAAGATTGAAGCCCTAGAAGGAATTCGACTTACCTTGTATAGCACGTAGAAAACTTGTAAAGTAGAATAGAACTCCACATTGTGTAGGAGTCGGACTCTAGGAATCCCGGGACCCGACACCTTTATAAGCCGAGGACCACGGGAGCCAGGGGGAGAACTTACAACAAGCCAGGTTTAGACAACTCGCTACAGGGCCTAGATCTCCACGAGACTAAGCCGGCGAAACATCACCACTGTAATCGATACGATCGGCTCTTCCTATTGAGGAGTCGATCCCCGTATAGTCATAAAGCAGGAGTAGGTCTTTACAGCACTGTCGGGGCCGAACCTGGGTAACTCGCCGAGTCTTGTGCCAATGTCGACTCCCTCTTTGAATTCACCTCGCATCAAAGGTCCCACGATAAGTCCGACTCTACGGACATCTGCCATGACTTTCCCACAACAGTTGGCGCCCACCGTGGGGTCTGCGCTCGCAGGTGTTGAGATTCTAAGAGGGGCTCTGCAAGGCATGGAAGGATTCGTGACCGGGTGGATCACCAGGAGCCCGCGCGGAAAGATCTGCATCGACGACTCAACTTGGGGGCCTGATGCCGATTCCATCGAATCCGGTTATCGGGTTCCGATCGGAGCTATTCATATCTTCATCGGGAGGACGTACGGATCGGAGCCAGAGCCGGATCCTGAAGTCCCCCTGGAAACCTCGGGTCGACGACATGCCAGATCGAGACACGCCTTTGTTGGGTACGTTACTGGATCTCCGGAGTCGGCGTGCTCTGTCGAGCCTCTAACACCCAACACCACGGGAGGCATCTGACGCTCAATCACACCCGGGTGAAACAAGCTTCTCAGATACCGGCTCCATCCGATTCGCCGGGAGCAACAAACTCGGCATGGGAATAGCTGGATAAAATCCCGACTTTCCACAGTACGAGCCGCCATATTGAGTGACAGTGTTCATGGCAGGCACTGAAGAGCAGGGAAACCAACCGGCTACAGCACAGAACCGAAACGTGGAGACGACTCACACCATGGCCCCCAACCCGGATAGGGAACATCCAGAAGTTCTTACGGGAGCAGAAGCCCTTTCAGATGCACTAAACGCCTTGGATGAAGCCTTAGTTGCACCAATAACACCTGAAAACCAGCAAGCTTGGAGGACCAAGGTTAATGGACTCAAGGCCCAGGTGATGAGCATCCAAAGGGAAATCAACTCCCAGAACGCCCATATGGTGGAGAGAGAAACACAAATCGCCCAAGAATCCCGGCGCTTGCGACATGAGTCAGAACTGATAGAAGCACACAGATTAAGTCTCGCCAACACACACCCTGTAGGGCCCGCGATCCGGATCCCAGTTGACCTCCCGGCTCGGAGGATATTCCAGGACATAATCGAGTCGACTCCTCCAGGTTACACACCACCAAGGCAACATGTCCCCTCGCCATGGCAGGAACGATTCCATACACCCCCAGCTCACTACAACAACCCCATGGCCAATGTGGTGGCAGCAACACGGTACCTCGCTAGCGTACCTGTGCATGGGAACACCCCGGTAGACCAGGCCACTCGAGGGGCGATTGATCCGTTCAAAACCGCAATCACACCGCAAGCACAATACTCACAGGGATTTCAATACCTACACGAGACCCCATATCGCAACGTGAGCTGTCAAGCGGACTCGCCAGCGCCGTCCGGCTCGAGCAGTCATCGCCAGCGCCACGCCCTGCCACCGGACCCGCTGGGGGCAATAAGGATCAAAGATATACCATCCAACCTCTGCCCCGAACGCCGGATAGAACAGATGGTTCAAGTTACACCCCAAGACCAAGACGCCAAGTTCATCAGCAGATCCGTGGGCAACAGATGCCTGGTGCTGGCTCTTCGTAATACACGCCTGCCATCAAACTTCAAAGGCCCACGCAAGATTGCAAATTACAACGCTGACATGGACCCGACAGCTTGGATAGAAAGTTATGATCTAGCCATGGGCATGATGCAAGCCAGCGAAGGAGTGTGTGCCCGTTATCTCACAATGATGTTGGAAGGGCCGGCTCGCACATGGTTCAAAAATCCCCCAGATAATTCCGTCACCTCCTGGACGGATCTCAAGGAAAAATTCATCCAGAACTTCCAAGGAACGTGCTGGCGAGCCACCACGATCGTCGACTTGGAGCATTGTGTACAAAAGGAAGGAGAGTCGACCCTGAGCTGGGCGCGAAGGGTTGCAGAAATAATCCACTCTTAGGACACCATCACAACCCAAACAACCGTCATCGTCTTGGAGAGGAACTGCAAGTTCGAGCCCCTGGTCCACAAACTTGGCCGACTCAACAGGACGGTCAAAGATATAGGAGAGCTCGTGAACGCAGTCATCAAATACGCCGAGTCTGACAAAACCAAGGATGCTGAACCTCAGCAGGATAAAGCCGGCCAGAACAAGAATGGTGGCAAAACATCCCAAAATCAGAATCAGCAAACCAAGCGACGGCTTGACCAGACTACTTCTGACTTGGTAGACAACACAAATGTCGGCTCCCAAAGACAGAAGCAGGGGGCAATAACTACCGCAAAACGGAAGGAAACTTTCATCCGAGCAACTATGAAGCAGCTATGAAGGGTCCTTGCCCAACTCATAGTAAACCCGGTCGCCCAGCCAATCACACCTGGGAAGATTGCTTCTTCATGAAAGAATTTGCACGACGTGGAAACCAAGGACCTCCCGGGTCAGGTGGGGGAGTCGGCCAGAGCGGTAACAACCAGAATCCTGGCTACCAAGGAGCCGACGCAATGCCTCAACACCAAGGACCCGGAGGAGGAGCCCAGCAAAATCAGTCCGGGCTTGCTGGATTCCAAGAAAACCCGAAACAACTCCACGACCGTGCAGCATATCACGTCTTCACCACTAGTAGTTGCAGAATGGATAGGAAGTTGCAGCGAAGAGCCGCTATGGCTGTGACCACAGAGCCGGCCTGGCCTAGATTGCTCAATTGGTCAAAACAACCAATCACTTGGACAAGAGATGATCACCCCAGTGGTAGAAAACCCAGGGGCCCTGGCTCTAGTAGTTTCTCCACAAATTGGAGGATACACACTTGAAAAAGTGCTCATGGATGGAGGAAGCAGCATCAACATCCTCTATCACGAAACCTTTAGCAGAATGGGGTTGACCCAAAAACAGCTTCAACCCTCCAACACCGTTTTCCATGGAATAGTCCCAGGCAAGTCGGCACGCCCGATAGGCAAAATCTACGTGGAGACAACTTTTGGAAACGCTGATAATTTCCGCTCCGAGCTCATACCCTTTGAAGTAGTAAAACTCAAGAGTCCATATCACGCCATTTTGGGCAGACCGGCTTATGCCAAATTCATGGCTCGGCCATGTTATGTCTACCTAAAACTGAAAATGCCGGGTCCTAATGGCCCAATCACTGTCGATGGAAGTCGGTCTAGGGCAGTGGAATGTAACGAACAACACGTCAAGTTTGCCGAGTCAACACGCGCCAAGGAGGACTTGTCAGCATACCAAGAAAAGGTAGACCCGGAAGATCCCACAATCCTGAAGAAATCGACTCCTAACAACAACCCCAAATTTCAACCGGCTCAGGATACAAAGAAAGTCGACTTTGTCCCTGGTGACTCCTCTCAGCAGTTCATCATCGGGACAGAGCTATCTGATAAATAGGAAAACGTGCTCATCGAGTTCCTCCGTGAGAATCGGGACGTCTTCGCCTGGAAACCCTCTGATATGACAGGTGTCCCAAGGGAACTCGCTGAGCACCACATAAATATAGATCCAAAACTGAAGCCGGTCAAGCAATTCCTTCGTTGCTTCAATGAAGAAAGAAGAAACTCTATTGGGGAAGAGATAGCCCGACTCCTCGCTGCCGGGTTCATCATGTAAGTCTTTTATCCAGAATGGCTCGCAAACCCGGTCCTCGTTTTGAAAAAGAACGGGACCTGGCGCATGTGCATTGACTATACGGATTTAAACAAGGCCTTCCCGAACGATCCCTTCGCACTGCCCCGTATTGACCAAATCATAGACTCGACTGCGGGATGTGAGCTACTATGTTTCCTTGACGCCTATTCTGGCTATCACCAGATCAAGATGGCCCTTGAGGACAAAGAGAAAACGGCTTTCATCACCCCTTTCAGGATCTACTGTTACACTTCCATGCCCTTCGGCCTTAAGAATGCGGGAGCCACATATCAGCGAACAGTGCAGAGTTGCCTCAAGGAGCAGATTGAGCGCAATGTGCATGCTTACGTAGATGATATAGTGATCAAGTCCCAGTTGGCCGACTCACTCATCAGTGACTTGACAGAAACCTTCAAAAATCTGCGCAAGTACCAGATGAAGTTAAACCCGGCCAAATGCACATTTGGGGTACCTGCAGATAAACTCCTTGGATACATAGTATCAGAGAGAGGTATCGAGGCAAACCCAGAGAAAATCAATGCTGTCATGAATCTTCAGAAGCCGGCCTCAATAAAGGGAGTTCAACGACCCACAGGGTGTGTAGCCGCTCTGAGCCGGTTCATAAGCCGACTTGGTGAAAAGGCGATTCCCCTGTATCGACTCCTGAGGAAATCAGAAACGTTTGTCCGGGATGACGAAGCCGATCAGGCCCTAGAGTTACTAAAGACGCAGTTATCCCATGCTCCAATATTGGCAGCTCCCAAGCCTAAAGAACCAATGCTACTTTATATCGCTGCCAACAATCGAGCGGTCAGCGCTGTAGTTGTTGTTGAGAGTATGGAAGCCGGCAAGGAGCACCCTCTACAAAGACCAGTTAATTACGCCAGTGAGGTCTGACTTTATCGAAGAAGCGCTATCCTCACTGGCAGAAATTGGTTCTTGGTGTATTCATGGCGAGCCGGAAACTTAAACACTACTTCCAGGAGCACCCCATAACTGTGGCCAGCTCAGCACCACTTGCAGATATCATCCAAAACCGGGAAGCAACGGGACGGATTGCAAAATGGGATATAGAGTTGGGGGCTTACCACATCAAATACAAACCACGAATGACCATCAAGTCCCAGGCGCTAGGCGACTTCATCAATGATTGGACAGAAATCCAAACGCCATCGGAGAAGCCGGTCACCAAGTATTGGATGATACACTTAGATGGAAGACGGCAGCTCCAAGGATCAGAAGCCGGCGTGGTTCTTACCTCACCTAAAGGGGATAAATTCTGCTATGTTCTTCAGCTGCAGTTCACCTGCACCAATAACACAACAGAATATGAAGCCTTGCTCCATGGACTCCGGTTGGCTCGAGAGATGAACATAAATTGGATCGAGTGCTATGGCGATTCTGATCTCGTTTCTCAACAAGTGTCAGGAACGTGGGATTCCAAAAATCCCATAATGGCAGCTTATCGACGAGAGGTGCAAAGACAAGCCAGATTTTTTGTTGGATAACAAGTGGATCACGTGGACCGCAGGGAAAACGAAGCAGCATATGCTCTTTCCCGACTCGGCTCTCAACGAAAGCCGGTCCCTCCGAACGTATTCCTGGATGTCCTAACAAAGCCGTCCGTACAACCACCAACAGAGCAAGACATAACAGAGCCAGATCTAGAGCCGACTTTGGTTGCTGCAATTCATGCTACGCCCTCTTGGGTTGTACCTTACTTAGACTACAAGACTCGAGGAATACTTCCTCAAGATGAGATGTTGGCCAGACAGATAGTCAGAAGAAGCCAATCCTTTGTACTCATCAATGGTGAGTTACATCGACGAAGTGCCGCAGATGTTTTTCAGAGATGTGTTTCACCAGAAGAAGGTAGAGCCATCCTGAATGAAATACACTCCGGAGATTGCGGACATCATGCCGGCTCTCGTTCGCTTGTAGCTAAAGCCTTTCGACACGGTTTCTACTGTCTTACGCTCATGCGGATGCAGAGGACATAGTCAAGAAATGTGATGGATGCCAGCGTTATGCAAAACAAGCTCATGTGCTGGCTCAAGAACTCAGGATGATACCTATCACTTGGCCCTTTGCAGTATGGGGACTCGATATGGTGGGGCCTTTCAAGAGGTCAGCTAACAAGAATACCCACATACTAGTGGTGGTGGAAAAATTCACCAAATGGGTGGAGGCAGAGCCGGTAGGCAAATGCGACGCTGCAACAACACTGAAATTCTTGAAAAAGATCATATACAGATTCTGCTATCCCCATAGCATCATCACTGATAACGGTTCTAACCTATCAGAAGGGGTTATGCAGCGATTCTTCCAGAACAAGCACATCCGACTCGACCTTGCATCAGTGGCACATCCACAGTCCAATGGACAAGCTGAGAGAGCCAACCAAGAGTTGCTCCGAGGCATTAAACCCCGACTCGTTGTTCCTTTGAAAAGGACGCCGAGTTGCTGGGAAGAGGAACTACCCTCAGTATTATGGAGCATCCGGACGACTCCCAACAGGTCGACAGTTTATACGCCCTTCTTCCTAGTTTATGGAGCAGAAGTCGTCCTCCCAAGTGACATACGTCACGACTCGCCTCGAGTCACTGCTTATGTGGAAGCCGAAAAATGAGAAAGCAAGACAAGACGCCTTAGATCTTCTCGATGAAAAACGAGATTTGGCTGCAGCTCAGTCTGTTATCTATCAACAAGATCTTCGACGCTACCATAACCGTCGCATTAAAAGTCAGAATTTCCAGGAAGGTGACTTGGTGCTCCGACTCATACATAAAAGAGATGGAATGCACAAGTTATCCTCTCCATGGGAGGGACCGTTTGTGGTCAGCAAGAACCTGTACAACGGATCCTACTACCTAGTGGATATACGAGAGAAAGCGGACACACGCACAAGCATGGAGGAGACTCCCAGGCCGTGGAACATCGCACAACTCCGTCCATATTACACTTGAGTAGAAACAGGAACATTACTGTACAAATTAACAAAGTCGACATACGTCGCACTGGCTTTCGCCACAATATATATATAAGCCGACGTTGGTCGTGCCGGCTTTCGCCATCAAAATATACATAAGTCAACTTAAGTCGCACTGGCTCTCGCCACTTACAACTTAGTCGACTCCAGTCGCAACAGCTACTGCCACAACAAACTCTACTTTACCTTTTTGTTTTCATGGCATTTAAATTATGCATCATACATCGGCATACATTGCATTATTATATCTCAGAAACCTGGGGGCTTGATCTACCCCTCTATTGGTACTGTGCATGTATATTGCTTATTAAGGGGAATCGGGGAATTCAATGACAAATCATTGATTCTTTATCCGAAAACTCGGCATATATATGTAAAAATAATTGTGTATAAGCTTATTCAGGGGAAGTAGGGGGCTCGATGTCACTCATCGACTCTTATCCGAAGAAATCCCGGCATATACATGAAATGGCAAAACACACCTTGGCCTGTATGGTTTATGCTCATACGATCTAAAAACGCGAAACCCGGCTAGAAACTTTCAAGAAGAAGTTTTAATGCAAAACGGAAAAACGCTGATCAATGTGAGACAGCATACAGAGGAGTTCCGACTCATGGATAACCCAAAAATTCTTCTCAAAAGAGAAGATGAGGAAAAGATGAATCCAGAGTCGACTTATATATGAGCCTTTATATTTTTCTGCATACATTTAGCATCATCACATATTCTTTTTCCACATAAATATATAACATTAACCCATGTGAATCAGCATGGCACAAAAGATGTCGATATCGACTCATAGGAAATACACATTTTTATTGCATCTTCTGCATATATAAAGCCGACTTCGGTCTCGAGGGCTATCGCCATCTATAAAGTCGAATTTGTTCGCAACGGCTATTGCCATATGTAAAGTCGACTTCGGTTGCGACGACTTTTGCCATACATATCCAGATCAATATTTGTCAAGCGGGCTCTCGCCGACTTATTTACTGGGAATAAAATCCATCGTGTCATGTCTATATGATTTGACAGATTCAAAAATAGACCTATGTGACTTGGCACGTACCGACTCATGAGGACTACACTTCAAAGTTTCTTCTCAAACGAAGACTCGGTACATCACCCAGCTGAATATACCGACTCTTGGGGTGTAAAACTTCAAAAGATATGCAAGCAATTGTAAGTCCCAGGTTGTTGCAGGCAAGACAACCCGACACTTGGGGGCTACACTACTTCGAAGTAAGTTTCATAAACACAAAAGTCCTTTTTGATGACCCGGTACGACATATAAACATGACCATACCATCTCATGGGGGCTACAAGTCGATCTATCCTATGAGTCGATTAGCGGATACTACATTATTCTGAATCGACTCAGGGGGCTACAGATACATACACTATCATAAATGACCGGCTCCCATATATTCCAACTTTCAAGTCAAGAATAAAAACCGACTTGTAAATTTATGGACTCAGCAAAAGTTCATAGATTTCATTCATTAAAACCAGTAGATTCTTACATCAAAGGAAGCAACCTTACAAGAAAAAAAACCAAACTCGGCAAACTACTACTGAAAAAGAATCTACAGCTTCAAGCATCTTCTTCAGAGTCGGACTTATCTTCTGTTGAAACATCTTCTTCACTAAGGAGCTCTTCGTCACTGGAGCTCTCCACACAACAGCAGGCTCGGTCTCCATCCGAGTTAAAGATCCTAGCTGACAAAGTATCTTCGCCATCAAACTTGAAGATAATGGTGTCTCCTCGAGAAATATTCCTGGAGCGAAGAAAAGTTTTCCAACCTTTCTCAAAAAACATGGTGCCTTGGTTAGAAAATCTAACTTTCACCCAAACAGGCCCATGAGGACATCCCTCAGATTGAAGCCAAAGACCCGAAGGTGTCTCCTCGAGAAATATTCCTGGAGCGAAGAATTTTTTTCCAACCTTTCTCAGAAAACATGGTGCCTTGGTTAGAAAAGCTAACTTTCACCCAAACAGGCCCATGAGGAACTCCCTCAGATTGAAGCCAAAGACCCGAAGGCGATGAGTCAAATACAACATTCGAAAAAGACTCAGGAAGCTTGATCCAGTGACGAATCGTCCTCATATGAACCAAGAATTTATTCCTCTCAGGAGAAGAAGGGGGAGATTCAGAAGGAGAGGCAGCACGAGCACTTCTTCCCCTACCTCTGCCACGGCCACGGCCACGATCACGACCACGACCATGACCTCAATCAGAAGAGCCGACTCTCTGAAGATCAAGGAATCAAAGCAAGATGACTCCGACTCCCAATTAATGTTAAGCATAAAAGTCGGCCATTGATCTATGAAGAGCAGGCGACAATTGATACGTCCCAAACGTATCTATAATTTCTGCTTGCTCCATGCATGATTTGTGTGACTTTGCCATGTTTTGCTTGAACTTTCATACACTTTTGAGCATATTTGGACTAACCTATTAACTCAGTGCACCCAGTTGCCAGTTCCTGTTTTCTGCTGTTTTTGTATTTCAGGTTTTCCGGCCATTAAAAGTGCTCCAAAAATTCCGGAAAAATTATATAAAAAATCAGCGTCCCGGAAGCTTCCGGAATCACCAAGGAAGGAAGGGAGGGCCACCACCAGGCATCCAGGAGGGTGCTTGGCGCGGCCCAGCCCTAGGCCGCGCCACCTGACCATCTGACTATCTCGTGGCCCCTCTCGGTGCCCCCTTTGGCCCCTATTTTTACCCCCGAGGAGGAAACCCCTAATATCGAAGTACTTTTTCTAGAAGCGATTCTGATCTCCGCCGCCATCGAAAACTAGATTCGGGGGTCACCAGGATCCTGCTCCGGCACCCTGCCGGGGAGGGCCTTGGCCCCCGGGGCCATCTTCATCGACTCTTCTTCCCCCATGATGCTTCTTGAATAGTTCCTCCTTGGACTACAGGTTCTTGGCAGTAGCTATGTGGTATTCTCTCCCCCTAGATCCTCAATACAATGTTCTCATGATCTGCCCTAAATGATTGAGATCCATATGATGTATTTGGTGTTGTGTTTGTTGGGATCCGATGAATTGTTACCTTGTTCAGTCCTAAGAGGTTTATGAATTATTGTTGCTGCAATTTTTTGTTCTTAATGCTTGTTACTAGTGCACGAGTAGCATGATCTCAGATCTGAGCATGTTATGGTTGCATGATTATAATTGTTGTTCTAGATCTTATATACGGTTGTATGCACCTATTATAGTCCGGAACCGGCGATCGCAATGATGACAGCTTGGGACACCAAAGGGGATGGGCTATAATTTGAGGATCACATGTGTTCATGGAGTGTTAATGCTTTGTTCCGGTGCTCCGCCGCAGGAGCACCTTAATCTCCATAAGTTCCTTAAGTGGCCCCGTTCGTAGCGGGATGGTAGGACAAAAGATGTTGTGAAAAGTTCTTATTGCAAGCACGTACAACTACATACGGAACACAAGCCAACATTTGGTTCTTAGACTAGGATGCTCTAGTTTGTTCTTTGGCTAGAGTTGGTGCAATTCTGTCAATTGCCCAACTGTAATTTGTTCACCCAGAACCTTGTTCTTTTGCTTGAGAGGTACCACTAGTGAAACCTTGAACCCCGGTCCATCTTTCACCTTCATTGCATTCGTTGTTAGTTTTACTTTCTTTGTTGCTCCTACTACTTTGTGGTGTTGGTGATTGGGGAAGTCTTAAAGGCTACACCCGTCTACACACCGTTGCTACTTATATCTTGTCTAGTGCTTTTTCAGGTGTGGTTGAATTGACAACTCAACTGCAAAGGCTTATAAGTATTCTTTGGCTCCCCTTGTGTCGAATCAATAAATTGGGTTACTCTTACCATCGAAGACTGTTGCGATCCCCTACACTTGTGGGTTATCAAGACTATTTTCTGGCGCCGTTGCCGGGGAGCATAGCTTTACTTATAAGTTCACTTGATAAGTACACTTTTGCTTATTACTCTATTTGCTACTAATGGCTACTTTCTTTGAGACTAGATCTTATTGGCAAGGCGGATTCATGGAGGATCAACAAAAACATTACAAGGAATACCGCTTGCCTCAAAAAGGGATACACTCATGGGGACTAATACATGAGTTGTATGACTATGCTACAAACTTGTGCTCAATATATAATATATCTTTCTGCAGGGATGAATCTTGTTGCTTTATGAGGCACAAACACCTTGCTTTCCAATGTGAGTACAATGATGATGAAACCTTAGCTTCTTACGCTAAGAGAAACTATGATTTTTTTGATGCAGAACAAATAGAAGAAGTTGTTATCTTTAAGGGTGCCTATGAAATTGCTTCCCTTGTTGAAAATATTGATGATGCCCCTTACAAATCCGAGAGTCTTGAAATACTTAATTATTGCTTTGAGTATTTCAATGAAAATTATTATATTATTGACCATCTCAAAAGGTTCTCTCCAAAAGAGGAAGAGACTAATGCTTTGCAGGACTCTACGGAAGAAGAAATTGCTGAAATTGAATGCTCCTTTGATGAAAAAGACGAGGAGAGTGACGAACAAAAGGAGGAAGAATGGAGTAGCTACCCATCTCTACCTACTAATGAGAGTAACGCTTTGACTCTTACTTTATATGATTTCCCTCCATGCTTACCAAAGGAGGATGAATGCTATATTTATTGCTATGATCCTATGGATTCTTTTGAAATATCCCTTTTTGATGAAATTGATTCTTGTGGCCATGATGCCCCTATGAATGATACTTGCAAGAATGATTTTTCTACTGTTCTTTATGATAAACCTTGCTATCTTGATAAATCTTATGATAAACCTCTATTTTTTCCTACTATGGATGTTCTTAATGATGATGAGGTTTGCTTAGAAAGTCTACATGATTATGTGCTAGTAGATCATGAAAAGCATGCTTTGTGTGATAATTATATTGTTGATTTTGTTCATGATGCTACTGAAAATTATTATGAGAGAGGGAAATATGGTTATAGAAATTTTCATGTTAGGAAAACACCCCTCTCCATGTTGAAAATCTTGAAGGTGCTCATGTTTTACCTTCCTATGCTTGTTGCTTTGTGCTTCATTTATTTATTTTTCTTCAAGTTTCCCATGCATAGGAAGCATGTTAGACTTAAATGTGGTTTGTCTTTGCTCCGTTGATGCTCTCTTTTGTGCTTCAACTCTTATTCTTTTGTGAGCATCGTCACACTCATGCCTAGCTAATGGCTTTAAAGAAGCGCTTTTGGGAGGCAGCCGGCAACGAATTTAGGTTTTTCTTTTTGATTTTTTTTTCTGTTCTTAGTGGTCTTGATGATTGTTAATACTGTATCAACATCATTGTATCTTTAATTTTCAATCTTTGTGCCTTTTATAGCCTCATACGACAAGGGAAGTGAAAGTTGTGACATGCTGTCCAGAAAACAGATTATGTCCTCGTGACTAGAAAAATCACAGAAAAATTCTTGTTCATCTTTTTGAGCTGAATTTTTTACACAGCGTGCTATATACAATTACGAAACTTTCGTTTGTTGTGAGTTTTTTTATTTGAGTTGCAGAAGTACCCCTAAAAAATTCTTTTATCTCTGCTGTTCTGTTTTTCTCAGCTTCTGCCCCGGTTTTTCTTTTCGCAGTTTTGCAATCCTTAAGCTTGCTTTTTCTTTGCAAAATCTTTTGGGCAGGCAAGAGAAACAGTATCCCTTCCTGTAAATCTTTATTTGCAGTAGAGCAAAATTATTATAATAGGGTACTAACCTCTCTAATCAGCTTATGATGAGTTATGTATGAAGGGAGTTTTCAAGTGTGCGATGGAAGATGATGAAAGAAGATCTTGGAGTGTCAAAAGCTCAAGCTTGGGGATGCGCCCGGAACCTCCAAGAAATATTAAAGGAGACTCAAATGTCTAAGCTTGGGGATGCCCCCATGCATCCCCTTCTTCATCAACAATCATCAGTTCGTCCCTCGTTCCACTATATTTTTATCACCTCATGCGTTATGTGCTATGCTTGGAGCGTCTTGCTCTTTACTTTTCTTAGTTCTTTTGTTTTGTTTGCTGGTCATTACCATGTTGGAACCTAAATGCTTGATTGGGAGAGATACACGCTCCACTTTAAACTAGAACACCTCATAGGATTTTCATGCTTATTCTTTGCTGTGAGTTGTTCTTTATCTTTTCTTAGCTGCTGCCCTGTTTACTTTGTGTCCTTTAGAGTTTTCTTCTAGAGCTTTTAATTGGTTCAGGCTTGAACTTTTTATAGTTTGGATGCTTATCTTGTTTAGAGAGTTTGCCTGTTGCACTTAGTTTTGTGTATTGACTAGAAAGTAGGTAGTTGAAGTTGCTATTCTCTTTGTAGTAGTAACTTGCAATAGTTTTGAGGTATTAACTTAACTAACGTTTGAACTTTTGGTGTCAAGAGCTTTAGCCTATTAGTGATAGATGTCGTATTTTGGGCAATCCGTGTGATTTTCGAAAACCTCAACCCTGTTGAGAACTCTAGCTACTAGATGGATCACTAACCTCTGGAGGGTTCGAATATTAGAGTGCACTCACGTACCATGAGTCGAGGATGCGCAAGGATAACCAAACCACCATACACTCCTCCTCGGGGTACTTGTATCTTTGTGAACCTCCTGAATAGATTGAGAGTTACCGATAATAAGTGCATAAGTTCTTCGGACTAATGTGAGTATTCGAAAGTTGACACTTCCACCATCCATACTTTTTCTAGCCTCTTCGGTACCGTGCATTGCCCTTTCTCACCTCGAGAGTTGGCGCATACTTCGCCGGTGCATCCAAACCCTTGGCACGATACGCTCTGTCATCATAAGCCTCCTTATATCTTTCCTCAAAACAGCCACCATACCTACCTACAAGGCATTTCCATAGCCTTTCCGAGATACATTGCCATGCAACATCCACCTTCTCATGACTTGATCTTCATGTCATACATGCTACTTGCTTGATCGATGAGCCGCATGTTAGTTGGGCCTTGCCCTAAACATTGCTACATGACGCGCTACTATCATCGCATATCCTGCTACACAAGCAGAGGCATACATTTGCATACTTCATGATAGTTACATTTTATTTATGTGAGTACCTTTGTAAAGTGTGAAAGATCTCCTATATTCTTGTAAAATATAGAGTATTGCCCCTAAAGTGAGGAAAATATCCCAAAGAGGACAAAATCAAAAGATTCCAAAGAGGACAAATGAGAGTTAAATAGAAAGAGCCATTGAGGCCACATAAAAAAATAAAAAAAGAGAAAAAAGAGAAAAGAAAAATAAAAAGAGAGAAGGGGGCACACTACTATTCCTTTTGAGAGATCCACACTAGTACTTCATCCTCTATCCCTTGTACTCCATAGAGATCATCATCATGCATATAGCTATGTGGGGACCTTCACACTATAGAACTTGGCTTGTATATTGCAATGATGAGACTCCTCAAACGAGCTCTAGGTCTTCTTGAGCAAGCAAGTTAGATGCACCCCCACTAGTTCCATTGGAGAGCTTTTAGCTCACATGTGCATCCGTTGTATGGCAATCCCTACTCCTCACATCATTTCTATCATATGGCATTCTCTCTCCTATGATTGTCCTCATTGATGTGAGCCTTTCACACCTTTTTATCTTCCTCCTCCACCTTCTTTCTGTTTCGCCTTTTAGGTGTCAACTTTCTTGCTCACGCTCATCCATTGCATGAGTGCTACAAATATCGAAAGGGAGTGGATAATTTTGACTTGTACCTGGCTAGTGGTCTGGGGACGAGTCCAGATAAGAATCCAAAGGACACCAAGTGTGAAACTTTAGTAGATAGTGGTTCTCAACAATACTTTTTATCTCGTATTTCCCTATCCTCTGCTTGCTCGAAAACACCATCTAGAGACATCCGAGTCACGGACAGCGAGAGCTCTTGCACCTTTTGTTCATTTGTTGCTTATGTTAATGCTAATATAGACTCTTGCTTGTTAAGACTTGAATTGAATTGCATACTTTGATTGCTTTACTTAAAAGTCCTTTTATGGTTGTGTGGCATGTCACCACAGAAATTATGCTTGTTATCATTTACCTACTCGAGGACGAGCAGGAATTAAGCTTGGGGATGTTGATACGTCCCAAACGTATCTATAATTTCTACTTGCTCCATGCATGATTTGTGTGACTTTGCCATGTTTTGCTTGAACTTTCGTACACTTTTGAGCATATTTGGACTAACCTATTAACTCAGTGCACCCAGTTGCCAGTTCCTGTTTTCTGCTGTTTTTGTATTTTAGGTTTTCCGGCCATTAAAAGTGCTCCAAAAATCCCGGAAAAATTATATAAAAAATCAGCGTCCCGGAAGCTTCCGGAATCACCAAGGAAGGAAGGGAGGGCCACCACCAGGAAGCCAGGAGGGTGCTTGGCGCGGCCCAGCCCTAGGCCGCGCCACCTGCCCTTCTGACTGCCTCGTGGCCCCTCTCGGTGCCCCCTTTGGCCCCTATTTTTACCCCCGAGGAGGAAACCCCTAATATCGAAGTACTTTTTCCAGAAGCAATTCCGATCTCCGCCTCCATCGAAAACTAGCTTCGGGGGTCACCAGGATCCTGCTCCGGCACCCTGCAGGGGAGGGCCTTGGCCCCCCGGCCATCTTCATCGACTCTTCTTCCCCCATGATGCTTCTTGAGTAGTTCCTCCTTGGACTACGGGTTCTTGGCAGTAGCTATGTGGTATTCTGTCCCCCTAGATCCTCAATACAATGTTCTCATGATCTGCCCTACATGATTGAGATCCATATGATGTAACTGGTGTTGTGTTTGTTGGGACCCGATGAATTGTTACCTTGTTCAGTCCTAAGAGGTTTATGAATTATTGTTGCTGCAATTTGTTGTTCTTAATGCTTGTTACTAGTGCACGAGTAGCATGATCTCAGATCTGAGCACGTTATGGTTGCATGATTATAATTGTTGTTCTAGATCTTATCTACGGTTGTATGCACCTATTATAGTCCGGAACCGGCGATCCCAATGATGACGGCTTGGGACACCAAAGGGGATGGGATATAATTTGAGGATCACATGTGTTCATGGAGAATTAATGCTTTGTTCCGGTGCTCCGCCGCAGGAGCACCTTAATGTCCATAAGTTCCTTAAGTGTCCCCGTTCGTAGCGGGATGGTAGGACAAAAGATGTTGTGCAAAGTTCTTATTGCAAGCACGTACAACTACATACGGAACACATGCCTACGTTTGGTTCTTAGACTAGGATGCTCTAGTTTGTTCTTTGGCTAGAGTTGGTGCAATTATGTCAATTGCCCAACTGTAATTTGTTCACCCAGCACCTTGTTCTTTTGCTTGAGAGGTACCACTAGTGAAACCTTGAACCCCGGTCCATCTTTCACCTTCATTGCCTTCGTTGTTACTTTTACTTTCTTTGCTGCTCCTACTACTTTGTGGTGTTGGTGATTGGGGAAGTCTTAAAGGCTACACCCGTCAACATACCGTTGCTACTTATATCTTGTCTAGTGCTTTTTCAGGTGTGGTTGAATTGACAACTCAACTGCTAAGGCGTATAAGTATTCTTTGTCCCCCCTTGTGTCAAATCAATAAATTGGGTTACTCTTACCCGCGAAGACTGTTGCGATCCCCTACACTTGTGGGTTATCAAGACTATTTTCTGGCGCCGTTGCCGGGGAGCATAGCTTTACTTATAAGTTCACTTGATAAGTACACATTTGCTTATTACTCTATTTGATACTAATGGCTACTTTCTTTGAGACTAGATCTTATTGGCAAGGAGGATTCACGGAGGATCAACAAAAACATTACAAGGAATACCGCTTGCCTCAAAAAGGGATACACTCATGGGGACTAATACATGAGTTGTATGACTATGCTACAAACTTGTGCTCAATATATAATATATCTTTCTACAGAGATGAATCTTGTTGCTTTATGAGGCACAAACACCTTGCTTTCCAATGTGAGTACAATGATGATGAAACCTTAGCTTCTTACGCTAGGGGAAACTATGATTTTTATGATGCAGAACAAATAGAAGAAGTTGTTATCTTTAAGGGTGCCTATGAAATTGCTTCCCTTGTTGAAAATATTGATGATGCCCCTTACAAATACGAGAGTCTTGAAATACTTAATTATTGCTTTGAGGATTTCAATGAAAATTATTATATTATTGACCGTCTCAAAAGGTTCTCTCCACAAGAGGAAGAGACTAATGCTTTGTAGGACTCTACGGAAGAAGAAATTGCTGAAACTGAATGCTCCTTGGACGAAAAAGACGAGGAGAGTGACAAACAAAAGGAGGAAGAATGGAGTAGCTACCCATCTCTACCTACTAATGAGAGTAACTCTTTGACTCTTACTTTATATGATTGCCCTCCATGCTTACCAAAGGAGGATGAATGCTATATTGATTGCTATGATCCTATGGATTCTTTTGAAATATCCCTTTTTGATGAAATTGATGCTTGTGGCCACGATGCCCCTATGAATGATACTTTCAAGAATGATTTTGCTATTGTTCTTTATGATAAACCTTGCTATCTTGATAAATCTTATGATAAACCTCTATTTTTGCCTACTATGGATGTTCTTAATGATGATGAGGTTTGCTTAGAAAGTCTACATGATTATGTGCTAGTAGATCATGAAAAGCATGCTTTGTGTGATAATTATATTGTTGAGTTTGTTCATGATGCTACTGAAAATTATTACGAGAGAGGGAAATATGGTTATAGAAATTTTCATGTTAGGAAAACACCCCTCTCCATGTTGAAAATCTTGAAGGTGCTCATGTTTTACCTTCCTATGCTTGTTGCTTTGTGCTTCATTTATTTATTTTTCTTCAAGTTGCCCATGCATTGGAAGCATGTTAGACTTAAATGTGTTTTGTCTTTGCTCCTTTGATGCTCTCTTTTGTGCTTCAACTCTTATTCTTTTGTGAGCATCGTTACACTCATGCCTAGCTAATGGCTTTAAAGAAGTGCTTTCGGGAGGCAGCCGACAACGAATTTAGGTTTCTCTTTTTTGTTTTTTCTGTTCTTAGTGGTCTTGATGATTGTTAATACAGTAGAAACATCATTGTATCTTTACTTTTCAAGCTTTGTGCTTTTTATAGCCTCATACGACAAGGGAAGTGAAAGTTGTGACATGCTGTCCAGAAAACAGATTATGTCCTCGTGACTAGAAAAATCACAGAAAAATTCCAGTTCACCTTTTTGAGCTGAAGTTTTTACACAGAGTGCTCTATACAATTACGAAACTTTCGTTTGTTCTGAGTTTTTTGATTTGAGTTGCATAAGTATCCCTAAAAAATTCTTTTCTCTCTACTGTTCTGTTTTTCTCAGCTTCTGCCCCGGTTTTTCTTTTCGCAGTTTTGCAATCCTTAAGCTTGCGTTTTCTTTGCAAAATCTTTTGGGAAGGCAAGAGAAACAATTTCCATTCCTGTAAATCTTTATTTGAAGTAGAGGAAAATTATTTTAATAGGGTACTAACCTCTCTAATCAGCTTATGATGAGTTATGTATGATGGGAGTTTTCAAGTGTGCGATGGAAGATGATGAAAGAAGATATTGGAGTGTCAAAAGCTCAAGCTTGGGGATGCGCCCGGAACCCCCAAGAAATATTCAAGGAGACTCAAGTGTCTAAGCTTTGGGATGCCCCCATGCATCCCCTTCTTCATCAACAATCATCAGTTCGTCCCTCGTTCCACTATATTTTTATCACTTCATGCGTTATGTGCTATGCTTGGAGTGTTTTGCTCTTTACTTTTCTTAGTTCTTTTGTTTTGTTTGCTGGTCATTACAATGTAGGAACCTAACATGCTTGATTGGGCGAGATACACGCTCCACTTTAAACTAGAACACCTCATAGGATTTTCATGCTTATTCTTTGCTGTGAGTTGTTCTTTATCTGTTCTTAGCTACTGCCCTGTTTACTTTGTGTGCTTTAGAGCTTTCTTCTAGAGCTTTTAATTGGTTCAGGCTTGAACTTTTTATAGTTTGCATGCTTATCGTGTTTAGAGAGTTTGCCTGTTGCACTGAGTTTTGTGTCTTGACTAGAAAGTAGGTAGTTGAAGTTGCTATTCTCTTTGTAGTAGTAACTTGCAATAGTTTTGAGGTATTGACTTAAGTAATGTTTGAACTTTTGGTGTCAAGAGCTTTAGCCTATTAGTGATAGATGTGGTATTTTGGGCAATCCGTGTGATTTTCTAAAACCTCAACCCTGTTGAGAACTCTAGCTACTAAATGGATCACTAACCTCTGGAGGGTTCGAATATTAGAGTACACTCACTAACCATGAGTCGAGGATGCGCAAGGATAACCAAACCCCCATACACTCCTCCTCGGGGTACTTGTCTCTTTTTGAACCTCCTGAATAGATTGAGAGTTACAGATAATAAGTGCATGAGTTCTTCGGACTAATGTGAGTATTCGAAAGTTGACACTTCCACCATCCATACTTTTTCTAGCCTCTTCGGTACCGTGCATTGCCCTTTCTCACCTCGAGAGTTGGCGCATACTTCGCCGGTGCATCCAAACCCTTGGCACGATACGCTCTGTCATCATAAGCCTCCTTATATCTTTCCTCAAAACAGCCACCATACCTACCTAAAAGGCATTTCCATAGACTTTCCGAGATACATTGCCATGCAACATCCACCTTCTCATGACTTGATCTTCATGTCATACATGCTACTTGCATGATCGATGAGCCGCATGCTAGTTGGGCCTTGCCCTAAACATTGATACATGACGCGCTAGTATCATCGCATATCCTGCTACACTGGCAGAGGCATACATTTGCATACTTCATGATTGTTACATTTTCTTTATGTGAGTACCTTTGTAAAGTGTGAAAGATCTCCTATATTCTTGTAAAATATAGAGTATTTCCCCTAAAGTTAGGAAAAGATCCCAAAGAGGACAAAATCAAAAGATCCCAAAGAGGACAAATGAGAGTTAAATAGAAAGAGCCATTGAGGCCACATAAAAAAATAAAAAAAAGAGAAAAAAGAGAAAAGAAAAATAAAAAGAGAGAAGGGGGCACACTACTATTCCTTTTGAGAGATCCACACTAGTACTTCATCCTCTATCCCTTGTACTCCATAGAGATCATCATCATGCATATAGCTATGTGGGGACCCTCACACTATAGAACTTGGCTTGTATATTCCAATGATGAGCCTCCTCAAACGAGCTCTAGGTCTTCTTGAGCAAGCAAGTTAGATGCACCCCACTAGTTCCATTGGAGAGCTTTTAGCTCACATGTGCATCCGTTGTATGGCAATCCCTACTCCTCACATCATATCTATCATATGTCCTTATCTCGCCTATGATTGTCCTCATTGATGTGAGCCTTTCACACCTTTTTGTATTCCTCCTCCACCTTCTTTCTGTTTCGCCTTTTAGGTGTCAACTTTCTTGCTCACGCTCATCCATTGCATGAGTGCTCAAAATATCGAAAGGGAGTGGATTAGTTTGACTTGTACCTGGCTAGTGGTCTGGGGACGAGTCCAGGTAAGAATCCAAAGGAGACCAAGTGTGAAACTTTAGTAGATAGTGGTTCTCAACTATAATTTTTATCTCGTATTTCCCTATCCCCTGCTTGCACGCAAACACCATCTGGAGACATTCGAGTCAGGGACAGCGAGAGCTCTTGCACCTTTTGTTCTTTTGTTGCTTGTGTTAATGCTAATATAGACTCTTGCTTGTTAAGACTTGAATTGAATTGCATATTTTGATTGCTTTACTTATAAGTCCTTTTATGGTTGTGTGGCATGTCACCACATAAATTATGCTTGTTATCATTTACCTACTCAAGGACGAGCAGGAATTAAGGTTGGGGATGTTGATATGTCCCAAACGTATCTATAATTTCTGGTTGCTCCATGCATGATTTGTGTGACATTGCCATGTTTTGCTTGAACTTTCATACACTTTTGAGCATATTTGACCTAACCTATTAACTCAGTGCACCCAGTTGCCAGTTCCTGTTTTCTGCTGTTTTTGTATTTCAGGTTTTCTGGCCATTAAAAGTACTCAAAAAATTCCAGAAAAATTATATAAAAAATCAGCGTCCCGGAAGCTTCCGGAATCACCAAGGAAGGAAGGGAGGGACACCACCAGGCATCCAGGAGGGTGCTTTGCGCGGCCCATCCCTAGGCCGCGCCACCTACCCTTCTGACTGCCTCGTGGCCCCTCTCGGTGCCCCCTTTGGCCCCTATTTTTACCCCCGAGGAGGAAACCCTTAATAACGAAGTACTTTTTCCAGAAGCGATTCCGATCTCTGCCGCCATCGAAA
The DNA here is from genome assembly GCA_950022295.1 of Bromus sterilis. NCBI lineage: Eukaryota > Viridiplantae > Streptophyta > Magnoliopsida > Poales > Poaceae > Bromus > Bromus sterilis. Next base: position 219,619,265 of record OX465600.1, read on the forward strand.
ACTAGCTTCGGGGGTCACCAGGATCCTGCTCCGGCACCCTGCCGGGGAGAGCCTTGGCCCCCGGGGCCATCTTCATCGACTCTTCTTCCCCCATGATGCTTCTTGAGTAGTTCCTCCTTGGACTACGGGTTATTGGCAGTAGCTATGTGGTATTCTCTCCCCCTAGATCCTCAATACAATGTTCTCATGAGCTTCCCTACATGATTGAGATCCATATGATGTAATTTGGTGTTGTGTTTGTTGGGATCCGATGAATTGTTACCTTGTTCAGTCCTAAGAGGTTTATGAATTCTTAATGCTTGTTACTAGTGCACGAGTAGCATGATCTCAGATCTGAGCATGTTATGGTAGAATGATTATAATTGTTGTTCTAGATCTTATCTGCGGTTGTATGCACCTATTATAGTCCGGAACCGGCGATCCCAATGGTGACAGCTTGGGACACCAAAGGGGATGTGCTATAATTTGAGGATCACATGTGTTCATGGAGTGTTAATGCTTTGTTCCGGTGCTCCGCCGCAGGAGCACCTTAATCTCCATAAGTTCCTTAAGTGGCCCCGTTCGTAGCGGGATGGTAGGACAAAAGATGTTGTGCAAAGTTCTTATTGCAAGAACGTATTACTACATACGGAACACATGCCTACGTTTGGTTCTTAGACTAGGATTCTCTAGTTTGTTCTTTGGCTAGAGTTGGTGCAATTCCGTCAATTGCCCAACTGTAATTTGTTCACCCAGCACCTTGTTCTTTTGCTTGAGAGGTACCACTAGTGAAACCTTGAACCCTGGTCCATCTTTCACCTTCATTGCCTTCGTTGTTACTTTTACTTTCTTTGCTGCTCCTACTACTTTGTGGTGTTTGTGATTGGGGAAGTCTTAAAGGCTACACCCGTCAACACACCGTTGCTACTTATATCTTGTCTAGTGCTTTTTCATGTGTGGTTGAATTGACAACTCAACTGCTAAGGCTTATAAGTATTCTTTGACTCCCCTTGTGTTGAATCAATAAATTGGGTTACTCTTACCCGCGAAGACTGTTGCGATCCCCTACACTTGTGGGTTATCAGCAATAAAGAAAGAAGATTGCTGTGAACACTAAAGCATCACAACAATCCAGGGGGCTAATGTTGGGGGGATGGATCAAGCCCATAGACCCGGCATTAGGAACCTCTGGGCCGGCTTATATACGAAGGCCCACAAAGAGGACTCGACGAGGAGTTTGACGTGCCAAGCGTGAAGATTGAAGCCCTAGAAGGAATTCGACTTACCTTGTATAGCACGTAGAAAACTTGTAAAGTAGAGTGGAACTCCACATTGTGTAGGAGTCGGACTCTAGGAATCCCGGGACCCGACACCTTTATAAGGTGAGGACCACGGGAGCCAGGGGGAGAACTTACAACAAGCCAGGTTTAGACAACTCGCTTCAGGGCCTAGATCTCCACGAGACTAAGCCGGCGAAACATCACCACTGTAATCGAGACGATCGGCTCTTCCTATTGAGGAGTCGATCCCCATATAGTCATAAAGCAGGAGTAGGTTGTGTGCCGCACCGTCGGGGCCGAACCTGGGTAACTCACCGAGTCTTGTGCCAATGTCGACTCCCTCTTTGAATTCGCCTCGCAGCAAAGGTCCCATGATAAGTCCGACTCTACGGACATCTGCCGTGACTTTCCCACGACAGTCACCGGAGTGCCCTCCCGCCCAGCGCCGCCGTGCTCCGGCTAGTCGTCGGCGGGGCTGTAACGACCCGATTCACTAAGAATCCAAGTCTCTGTGCATTCTGTGCTAGTCCCTAGATCAATAGCTAGCACACACAGTACATGATGTAATATCAAGAATAAACCACATGTCATATATATTACATCGAAGATCTAGTATTACAATAAAGCATACCTGCATAGCTCAAGGCTAGCTTACAAATATAATACAGCGGAAAAATAGTAAAAAGCTTCGTGGCGTCCATCAACTCCACAGGCATAGTTGAGTATAGACATCGTAACCCTACATCGCATCACTTACTCGTCGTATATAATCCTGCAACACCGAAGGATACAGCCCGACAACGGGTCAGTACATATGATTTGTACGGCAAGTCACACGAAAAAGGATATAACAGACCTATCGCTACATGCAAGGTAAGTCAAAGGAAAGGTTTATGGTTTTGTTTTGCAGAAAGCTGATTTTTCCCAATCTACCTAGTCAAATTTTAGTTTAACTTACTACTTAAGATCGAACTGGGCACACCAGCTCCAATCCACACCCTTTATTAAATCTTGCCCACTCAAGTTATTATGGTGATTCATATGTCAAGATCCTCCAGTAACAGTAATGTCTAGTAGCTCAAGGATGTCCATAACCGGGGACACGACTAATCATGATTAGTTTTTACTCTGCAGAGGTTAGTACACTTTCCCCGCTGGACTCAACCCGAAGATTGAGACGAAGTCTTTCAGAAGAGGTCACCTACACGCAACGGCAAGCCGGTAACACCTATTGTTGGGAATGTGCCCTAGAGGCAAATAAAATATGTTTATTGGCATATTCCATTAGTTCATAATAAGTTTTATACTGTGCTATAACTGTATTAAGCGGAAACATTAATACACGTGTGGTATACAAACAACCAGGTCCCTAGTTAACTCTAGTATACTAGTCCATTGGGCAATAGATGATCAAGGTTTCCTGATCATGAGATGTGAACAGTCTGTTAACAATGGGGTCATGTCATTAGGAGAATGATATGATGGACACCCACCCACCTGAAGTGTTGCAATGTGATCCAGTCACATAGTTCAACATTGCGATATCTATAACGTAGTGACCCAATCCTTAAGAACGTGATGATCATACGTAATTGCTATCTACCAGGATGCTTTGAGTGCATTAACCGTTACACTGAAACATGGTAACCATAAAGGTGTATCTTGGGTATTCCGAAGTAGATATGTTAATGAGTATGCAAATAGATCAAAACGGGATTTGTCCATCCGAGTGACGGATAGGTACTCTGGGCCCACTCGGTGATATTACATCATAAAGATTGCAATAATGTGACTAGGTCACGGGGTTGTAATATCACGGGAACGAGTAAACATGTTTGTCGGTAACGAGGATGAACTAGGTATATAGGATACCGACGATCAAACCTCGGACAAACAAAGTACCGTATGAGAAAGGGATCAAGACTCAACGTTAACAGTTCAACGATGAAGTTAATTCGATGGAAGCGCATGGGCACATCAAGGATTGTAACCAGATCCCACATGATGGTCATTGGTCAGAGAGTGTCTGATCATGTCTGCTGTTTCCCAAACTGTAGGGTGTCACGCTTAAGGGTGTTCGACGCATTAAGGATAGATTCGGGATTGCCGGAGAAATAAGAGAGAACTCCGAAATCGTTTCAAAGGGGAGACGAAAAAAGTTCCGTGGTTTCGAATTGTTCGGAATGTTATTTGGATATGTTTTATTATTTAATTAAATGAATTAAATATTAAAATATAATTTAAATAATTAAAAGGAATAAAGGTTCTTTTATTTTTCTTTAAAAGAAAGAAAGAGAAAAAGAAAAGAGAAAAAGAAGAAAAAAAAAAGAAAAATAAGAGAGGGTGTGGGGCGCCATGGGCTTGTGGCCCATATGTGGCCACTTGGCCACATGGCCATATGCGCCATGGCCATGGCCTTGGCCGGCCACCCACGGCCACATGCGTGGCTAGCACATGTGGTGCTAATTTTAGTACCACATTTGCTAGTCCACGTACCTGCGTAGCCCCTTTTCCCCCTATATATAGGTGTGGTCGGTGCCCTTTTTTTACATAGAAAATTCCTGAAAATTCCCAGAAAAATACAGATAAATTCTGGTGATCTCTCTCTCCCTTTCTCCCTCCTTTGAGCGGACTCCCCTTGTTTGAAGTCTGCACTGGGTTGGGGATTTCTCCACCATACACATGCCGTTGTGCTGGTGGAATCGGGATCCGAATCCATCTCCTTTCCGCTGCTCTTCTGGTTCGGAGACCGGAGGGAACGTCGGGTACACCGTATGCGTGTATTCCCGCGAGGCGCTACATTTGTGGTGCTCCTTCATCGTCGAGGCCGTGTCGCGACGTCTTCACCGACAACGTTCCGACGGGGACGTAGTCCCATCATCGGTCTTTAAGGACTGGGTGGCCTCAGGAGTCATCGTGGATCTTGGCGGCATCGGGGATTGTCGTGTACGACTACGTCAACCACGTTCACGCGGGAATGTTTCCCTCTTAACGGACTACATAGAGGTATGTTATCGTATTCCATCCGTTACATACATCACCATAGCATAGGTCTTGGGTTCGGGACGCGTAGGTCATGAAAAATTATTGTTTTCTGCCCCGTTCCCTAACAGTGGTATCATGAGCAAGGCTATGCGTAGATGTATTGTACGGATAGAACACATCTAGTATGTGGGCATCAATTCTCCAATTGTTACCCTCTCACGTGTACTCGTTTAGCATTGCGGCAATGTCCTGATGAAGCGGCCCCGACCGACCTTACGCGTTTACGCGAGACTGGTTCCACGCTTGACATATGGCTTGTATCATATAAGTGGCTGGGGGGTGTCTGTCTCTCTAACATTAGCGATGCAAAGACGTTTGCAACGGAGGGCCCCGACAGGGGTGTAATAGAGACGATTGCAGGATTGGTGTTGTGGCTTGTTTTCGCATGATAGAAAGTCGTTCTCTCTCGAAACCCCTTAGTAGCCACGTAAAACTTGCAAAAGATAAAGTAGAAGACGTTTTAACTTTAATTTGCATGTAAGGGGGATCATAACATGTATGATTTACAGTTTTACTTCCTATTTTGCTAATATGCTAGATACATCGACGGTAGCATAATAGGATAATCCCTTCACAATACCAAACATAAGTATTCCACCGAAGTGTGCACCACCTGGAAGGTTCTCTTTATGATAGGCAGGCCGTGACGATGGGGTGTCATACATACATTAGAGTTCGCATGAGGTTGGGCCTGGCAAGCCTAGCATATGTCGATATGGCCTTGCTAAGCAGCATATAACACTAAGGTCAATTTGGCGAGCCTAGCATATGTAGACATGGCCTCGGAATACTAGAGATCGAAAGATCGAGCATGAGTCACATATAGGATGTGATCGCACAAGTAGTTGTCTACCTTTGAAACTAATCCGTCGGCCGTGTGATATTCGAGGACGGATAGTGAATCTGGATCATGTGATCAGTTAGTAAATTTTGAGGGATGTTTAACTAAGTGGGAGTTCTAGAATTGATTAAAATTGAACTCCATATTATGAACTTAGTCTTCATGTCTTAGCAAATATCATTGTAGATAATGTCATACCCAAATGTTTATAACTGTGGCTCTTTTAGCGTAATGAAGAACTTAAGGTAGATGGGTCCTACTTCATTGCTTGGTACCAACACCGTTAGAGATATACTCATTAGTAATGACTTGCTAAACATAATATGAGAACTGCTAAGAGATACACCAGATAACTCCGTAATTAAGGAAGATGATGATGAGTATCGTACTCACCGTCACTTATGAATGACTGTCCAATACACCATACTTTATTCTATGGAATCTGAATTGTGAATGCATGTTAATGACACCAACACGTATGACGTGCTAGGTGATCTTAAAAAGCACTAAGTCACAAATCAAAGTAATGGAATATGAGTATATGGACGGGGTTTATTTCAACCATGGTGGAAGGAACAACCTGCTGAGAAAGTCACATCGAAAATGTATAAGATACATGGACACCTTGTGTATAACTTGGACTACTGAATAACTGGTTACTTTGCGATAACTGGGGAGTTGCATCCACTTCCTCCCAGCTACAAAGATCACGTCTAGGCTATGTCATGAAGGAGAATCGTTCACCTGTCATGAGGTCATGGCTAAAGTTGAGAACTTTTAAAGGTAGAACCAATGCAGGAATAGTCATTGACGGAGAAGGTATATTTGATATACGAGTTATAAATGTCTTTCCCCACAAAATACTAATTGCGGTTGATTAAGTATTCGATGCTTGAACTTACTTCTTATAGAGTGGCTTGGAAGGGATGAGGTGACAATGTGTGCTGACGGTAACCAAGATAGTTGATGGTCGACAACACTCTCCCTCTACATCTATCATTTGATTAATTATATGAATAAATTTATGATCGTTTGAGTATGGACTTTATTAGTGTGTCTTGCATCTCGCGAAGACAATTATTCATATTAGTGAGAAACAAGTCAGTTGTTCTCCTTTTATGAATGATATCTTTTATGGTTACATTACGGTTATGAATGAGTTATTCTTATATTGATGATAGTAGTTTGATCATTTATAAGAAATATTGTAATGCCAAGAATTATCCAAACCTAATAATGACACTATCATTTAAGTCATGATTGGTCTAATGAAGTCTTGAGATACTTGATCTCTTGACACATGCAAAGCATGCCTCTTTAGGGGAGATGACTGAAACCTCGCATTCTGGTAAAACAGAGTTTGCGATGATTGTTGTATATCATACATAGTGATGTATCATATTTCAGCATGTAGTGAATTTCATTATTTCATGAACTTCATATGTGGACTTAGATGAATATGTGGATTCACTAATGAAACATGAGTCTGAAAAAGTTTGATGTGATCAAAGGGATTTCGGAATGAAGACGGGTATTAAATTAACAAGAAAAGCAAGTCTCTATGATTTGATCAAAGTGACAAATGTTTTGAGTTAGCCTTGGGCATACAAACCTGTGAAAGTTGTTTCATAAACTACAATGCTTGGAGCACTTCAATATTGTTGATGTGCCTGAACATTATAGTCATACTCTATTGAATAGTGTATGGTCTAAAGTTATCTCTTACCGAGTTACGTTATTATTGTTTAGAGTTATTAATTTAATATGCAAACACTCACTTCAGAATAGGAAACCATCTGAGTTCGTGGAAACCAACACTATATAAGTTATGGTATGTAGTGGTTTCTAGGAAGTTTGATTTATGTGATAAAATATCTTTGTAGTGTATCCTTAGTCAATTATGGATACATCTTCCACAACTAGAACCAAAAGAGCAAAACTTGTGTTGCTAAAGTTTGTTGTTTGTCAAGAAGTGTTCTTGATAAATCTGTTGATGGAAGAAAGTGAAAGTTCAACCAAGGTAATTGACCTTGCCTCCAGATGTCAGAGTAGTGCAACGGAATATGTTCCGTAACCAAAGCTCTACAATTAGAGGAGAAAATGATGATAATGCTCATGGTGTTTTGATTGAAACTTTTACAAAACAAAGTAGGATTCAAGAATACATATTTGCCCCTTGTGCAAAATAATATTCATGATTCACTTGTCTAGTTAATAGAACACAAGACATACCTACGAACTACGAAGAAGCGATGGTGGACCTGAGTACGAGAAATGACTATGAGTCGTGGAACCCTACATTGAGTTACATTTAAGATTACTTGAATCTTGTCGAGTAAAGAGGTTAGTTGATATTCTCAATAACTTAAAGGTTATAAGGAATAAATGTGAACATCAAAGGAGACATGAAGACCAATTTGTCATAAAGGAAGTTTCTGGCAAATTCAAAAGGTTGACTACAATATGTAGCGATGCTTGAGTCAATGGGATTATCACTACGATTGATCCAACTTGTTATCAATACCATGAGTTCATCAAATCCTGCCTTTGAAGAAGTGTTGTAATTGATACGACAAGAAGGTTTTGAAAAACATATGGATACTAGTGTTTCGTAACCTGAGTTCTCAATTTGATGGATGATCAAAGGATTTTGGACTTAGAAAAAATATTGAGAAACATGCATTTGCATGAAACTGAGTGGGAGCTGAATAGTTTCCTAAACTTAATATGTGACTGACATATTTGAGTGGGAGCTATGAGAGTGTTATCCTAGTCTTATATGTGACTGACATATCTGAGTGGGAGCATGACAACATTCTCATATATGGATAACATATTGTGAATGGTGTAGTTGGTATTAATGATTATTTTAAATCTTTCATAAATGAAGTTAAGCATTGAAAATCTATTAAGATAGACTAATGCGTTTGATAACATTGAGTCGGATTGATTTCCTGGATAAGATTCTGAAGGAGTTCAGAATGGGACAAGTCAAGAAGGTAGTTCTTACTTGTATATCCAAGAAAAGTATCGAGTTAATCTCAGTACAAGAACAATGGTTAAATGATGGTTAAATGAAAGAAATGGATGTGCTACATCCTCTATGCCTCTGTCATAGGTTCTTTCACATAAAAACAGAGTTTTGTACTCGACGTAATGTGACCCAAGTTCTTAGTAAGAAGAACATGTTGTGATATGATTTATAAGTAAATCATTGAACAAAGAGTTAAGTTTATCCTTCAGTGTCCGGAGAGAACTGAGGATACATCTCTAATTTGTAAAGGATAGTGAACTTGACCATAAATGTTATGCTGGTTCAAGTTCTGACACTAACCTAGAAAATTGAGATATCATACTAATAAATGCCTAAGTTGAAAGAAACATGGTTAGACATCAAAGTTGCATACAATGCACTAAGGATTAAATCTACATTGATATGACCACTTTAGAAGTGGCAAGAGCTATTTTGTTTCTACGAAGTTCGACTTCTGACTGAGTGAGTTTCGGTGTGCATGACTAAGTGAAGGTCCGCGTGGCTCAACGGATGTCATTGCTGAAACACGAAAAACAAAGTCTCACTCTACCGCCAAATATATATACCTCATCATTATAATGGGATAATGAAATGAATGTCAAACTAGGTGACATTAACGATTTGCAAAAGACATACGGATCTGAATGGTACAGACCGTTGATACAACCTTTTCCACAAGCAAGCATGATCAATAACCATATAGATGATATGGACTTATGATCCACAGAAAAATGCAACTAGATTATTTGTACTCTAGTGCAGGTGGGAGACTGTTGGGAATGTGCCCTAGAGGCAAATAAAATATGTTTATTGGCATATTCCATTAGTTCATAATAAGTTTTATATTGTGCTATAACTGTATTAAGCGGAAACATTAATACACGTGTGGTATACAAACAACCAGGTCCCTAGTTAACTCTAGTATACTAGTCCATTGGGCAATAGATGATCAAGGTTTCCTGATCATGAGACGTGAACAGTCTGTTGACAATGGGGTCATGTCCTTAGGAGAATGATATAATGGACACACACCCACCTGAAGTGTTGCAATGTGATCCAGTCACATAGTTCAACATTGCGATAACTATAACGTAGTGACCCAATCCTTAAGACCGTGATGATCATACGTAATTGCTATTTACCAGGATGCTTTGAGTGCATTAACCGTTACACTGAAACATGGTAACCATAAAGGTGTATCTTGGGTATTCCGAAATAGATATGTTGATGAGTATGCAAATAGATCAAAACGGCATTTTTCCATCCGAGTGACGGATAGGTACTCTGGGCCCACTCGGTGATATTACATCATAAAGATTGCAATCATGTGACTAGGTCACGGGGTTGTAATATCACGGGAACGAGTAAACATGTTTGTCGGTAACGAGGATGAACGAGGTATATAGGACACCGACGATCAAACCTCGGACAAACAAAGTACCGTATGACAAAGGAAACATGACTCAATGTTAACGGTTCAACGATGAAGTTAATTCGATTGAAGCGCAAGGGCACATCAAGGATTGTAACCAGATCCCACATGATGGTGATTGGTCAGAGAGTGTCTAATCATGTCTGCTGTTTCCCGAACCGTAGGGTGTCACGCTTAAGGGTATTCGACGCATTAAGGATAGATTCGGGATCGCCGGAGAAATAAGACAGAACTCCGAAATCGTTTCGGAGGGGAGACGGAAAAAGTTCCGTGGTTTCGAATTGTTCGGAAAGTTATTTGGATATGTTTTATTATTTAATTAAATGAATTAAATATTAAAATATAATTTAAATAATTAAAAGGAATAAAAGTTCTTTTATTTTTCTTTAAAAGAAAGAAAGAGAAAAAGAATAGAGAAAAAGAAAAAAAAGAAAAAGAAAAAGAACTTGGCCGGCCACCCCACGGCCACATGGCCACATTCGCCATGGCCATGGCCTTGGCCGGCCACCCCACGGCCACATGCGTGGCTAGCACACGTGGTGCTAATTTTAGTACCACATTGCTAGTCCATGTACCTGCGTAGCCCCTTTTTCCCCTATATATAGATGTGGTGGGTGCCCCTTTTTCTACACAGAAAATTCCTGAAAATTCTCAGAAAAATACAGATAAATTCTGGTGATCTCTCTCTCCCTTTCTCCCTCCTTTGAGCGGACTCCCCTTGTTTGGAGTCTGCACTGGGTTGGGGATTTCTCCACCATACGCATGCCGTCGTGCTGCTGGTATCGGGATCCGAATCCATCTTCTTTCCGCTGCTCTTCTGGTTCGGAGCCCGGAGGGAACGTCGGGTACACCGTATGCGTGTAATCCCGCAAGGCGCTACATTTGTGGTGCTCCTTCATCGTTGTGGTCGTGTCGCGACGTCTTCACCGACAACGTTCCGACGGGGACGTAATCCCGTCATCGGTCTTCAAGGACTGGGTGGCCTCAGGAGTAATCGTGGATCTTGGCGGCATCGGGGATTGTCGTGTACGACTACGTCAACCACATTCACGCGGGAACGTTTCCCGCTTAACGGACTACATAGAGGTATGTTACCGTATTCCATCCGTTACATACATCGCCATAGCATAGGTCTTGGGTTCGGGACGCGTAGGTCATGAAAAATTATTGTTTTCTGCCCCGTTCCCCAACACCTATCACATCTACATCTGCTAGCTTTGCACGGGAGATGCTTCCTACATCGTACTCAACTAAGCCGGAGCCCATATGGCCAACGGCTGTATCTGGAAGCTCCTAGTCACCAAGTATGTCCGATCTTTTTGAGCCTGTACGGCGCCCACTTACGTTCAGAGGGTAGATACCATGACGTTCTGTCGACCACCAAAACCAACCATTAGGGGTACAACCTGGTCTCGCCTTTGATAAGGCACGAGCCCCCAGGAAGCACTCCATGCCCGTCCAGAGGTGTATTCTAATTAAAGGTTGCTAGTCAAGTCATTAAATCCTCACATAGCTCAATGTAATCTCAAACCAATCCACGTCTACCAGCATAGCAAATATATAGCAAGCACGTGCTAGGTTGTCTAAGCAAACATGATAAGATCATATGGCTATCCTACCAGGCTTGCAGCAATAATAATATAAAACTTCCTACACATGCATAGGGTGATACTTGCTATATGCATAAGTAAAAATATAGGTTATGAAATGGTCAAAGTGCAACTTGCCTTGTACATTCGATGAAGTTCTTCACTCTCACATTCTAGTCAACTCTACTCGTCACACTCCGAGAAAATCTATTGCAAACGACGGAACTCGAATAAGCAATCACACCACAAGGACAAAATAAAAGATCAACAAAACAATCACAAAGGTTTTAGCAACAACACAAAAGCTTTGAAGTGCAAGGATGTCGATGTGCTCGAAGTGATCGGTGGAACGTCAACTCGAGAGAGTCAACAGATAAAGAACTATCGGTAAAGAATTGTGATCATGGACATTATGAATTCAAGGTGAATATCATGCCCACATGAAAAGTGTATGAATCTTACCGATAACATGTCTCAAATGATCCGATATGCAAAAAGAATCACATGAAACGGAATACTACAACACAGGTCATAGCAAGTTCAAATTTGAATTAAATTTGACTTTAAACAGATCAATAAACTTTGGATTTTTTGCGTACGCATGCTATAGACAGAAAGTACATGACATGAGTGACCCAACGCAAAAAGAATCACTCGATTTGGATCAACGGTTGAAAAGATACGACCTCCGGAATTTGAATTTGAATTTGAAATAAATTAAAATTCAAAAGTGCGCAAAAGTTTGAAAAGTTGATTCCATGCTAAACTACGGAACAACACGATCGCGTAGGAAAAAGTTTCACCTCAACCCGACGCACGGCGAAGGAGATATTGCGAGTACGGCGCTGGGGTCTTTTCTGCCAAAAGGACCTGTTCGCAAATAAAGTTTTCTCGAAAAAGCGATCGGGTCCCTGGCGGCGGTTCTGAACTCCGGCGAACTCGGCGTGGAGGCGGAGTCTGGCGAGGCTGCTGCGTGGGGAAGGTGGCCGGCCGGTGAGGGGCGCTGCGGCGAGTGGGAGGCGCGGCGCAGCTCCGGCTCGGGCGGCCGGCGAGCGGGCAGTGGCGGCGCTGCCCTAAGGGGAGGCGGCCAGCGCGTGTGGCGGCGCCGGGCAGTGGCGGGCGGCGCTCCGACGCGGAGGTGGAGGGCGGCGTGTCACGCGGGGTGTGGCCGGCAGGGTGGCGCGTTCGGCGGCACAGCAGAAGGGGCTCGCCGGCACGTCTCCGGCGAACGGCGGCAGCGCGACGGCGGGTCCCGCGGGCACAAACAAATTAGGGTTTTCAGAAAAAAAAGAAAAAAGAAAAGAAATTGAAAACTATATATAGGCTGAGGAAAAAAAAATCGAGTCCGACTTGGGCTCCAAATGCGCTCGCGGGCGGAAAAAAAGCTGTTGGGCCGGCTGGTTACAAGTTTTTCTTTTTATTTAAATTTGAAACTTCAAACAATTCTAGAAAAATAATTACACGTCAGAAAAATATAAAATAAAATCCTAAATTCTTCAAATAATCCAAAGAAAATTATGCAATGAATATATTTTCCAAAAAGATAAATAATAATAAATACATTTTTCAATGACTTTATTTAATTTTAAAATATTTTAAAAATCAGCAAAAACCTCAAATAATTATTTAAATAATTTCCACTCCATTTTTCTGAAGAAGTCATTTTATCTTCTCTCAAGTTATTATTATTTTTGATTGGAAATTTATTTAAATAACTCCAATAAAAATAAAAATATATTTAAAACATTTCTAATTTTCTTTTATATTGAAGGAGTCATATTAACTTCTCTCATTTTAATTTATTGGATTTGTTTTAAATATTAAATTTTGAAACCCAACAATGAATATTAGGGAAAGTCTTTTTATTCCCTTCTCATTTTAATATTCAATTCAACTCCAAAAGTTTTAAACCTTACTGAAAATCAATCATATCAAGCAAACAATCATTATTATAATTTATTTATTAACTTTCCAAAATTTAGAAAATTTTGGGATGTTACAGACTACCACCTTTAATAGGAATCTCGTCCCCGAGATTCGAAAGAGCTAGAAAGAAAAAGGTTAGGGTTTGGGTCTTCCTGACAGTCCATCGATCCTCCGATGAGCTAGGGTGCTACCACCCTTAAAAGGAATGCGACGTGGTCCTCAAAATCTTACTCCATCGATGACCTCCTTCAAATAGATTCACCTCCTCCTATCAAGTCTTGAATCCTTAGCAAAATAGGAGTCTTCCGTATACTGAACCTTCATGGCTGACAGGTCAGGCGCCAATACTAAGCATCTATCGATTCCCTCATGGTGGTCATCAAGGATACTTTTACGGGATACCTGCAGGAAATGGTCTTGGTCCATACTCACCGTATAATCTACTATTATTAATGATAATCTTATATAGGGGACAAACATCATACCATTATATGGTTTAGGCTTAACATCGTCGTCTCTCTGTTATAGGTAAGTCACTCAAGATTTACTATCCCGCATAGCAAGAGCGAATAATAAGGGTAGTCGTCATGGGGGGCAATCCATTCCGCACCCAAATCATTACCTTGTATATGGTTTAGCGAATCTCGCAATCTAACACTCGGTCATCCTCACAAGCATTGTAGAAAGTTCCTCTTGTTCTTGAACTGCGTTCAGATAAATCCATTGGTTCTGCAAGCCAACCAAACATCTGTTGTTTCTTCACAACACTCAGGTTTACGCAGACCACTATAAAACGTGTGTTGGTGAACTACAACTTGCTCCATGGTCCTTCCTTCAGCAAGATTGTGCTTGCTTGTTTTAGGATCTTGGCACATGAGGTTCACTTTGAACTCGGCATTGGTTGCATCCATCTTTATTCCAGTCTTGATATTGACAGCCATTGTAGTAGCTTCTTTAGTGTAGGATGAGGATGAGGAGGAATAGAATGTAGATAGCGAGGTAGAGAGAGAGAGATAGGGAAAGATACCCATACAAACATCACACTAGTTTTGTAAATAAGTTTTGATGTGTAGGTGTCGGTAAAACAAGAAATGACAGCTCACAGAAATGATCTAATGGTAGAAACTTTGACTCTCCAGGTCTTCAAGTCTTCAATGACGGTAGCTTCAGTTTTTGCATTGTCGAAGCCATCTTCGTATCATCGAGTCACTTGTCAAGTTATTCTTCTGGTGGCTGTGTCTTCTTCAGTCTTGAAGCATACTAAATAGATGAGGGGTCTAATGAAACGTAAACTTATTCTACTCGCACAGAAGAAACACAAAGGACAACACACAACATCAATAAAAGACATATCAAGGTCAAAAGACACAAGAAAAACTTAAAAAAACAAACATAAAACATCTAGCCAACCTTAGAAAAACACACATCGATACACATCTCCAACTAACATTAAAAGGTAACATCGTACTGTTAGTGCACACCTACGAAAATTCTACTCTCCAATTGCAAAACATAAACTTCTTCAAGTCAGCATCCTTTCTTCCGCGTTAACAACTTCTTCTTTCCCTTCAATTCTGGGCACATATTGGCGTAGCGTCCCTTGTTCCTGCACCGGTAACACTCAACTTGGCTAAGGTCCTTCTTTTTCTTCTTCACGGGTGCTTCCCTGAATTCTTGGATAATTTTCTCCATTCCTTCCTTTTGATGCTGAGATACTTGTTGTTTCATGATGAAAAATTGACACTGGGCGGGGTAATGATTATTTCCTTCGCACACAAAACATGTGACTTGAGCAGTAGGACATTCTTCACCCAAGTGAATTTCCTCACAATAGGGACATCCATCTTGGTGTCCTTCATAGGAGTGTCCTACTTTCCCAAAAATTTATCAGGCACGCGGCCTCTTACGGTTTACCGTCCTTTGCATCGGGGTGACGAGGCGAGATCCCAACAAAATATTGGTAAATTCCTTCCAAGTAATATTCTTTCTTGATTCGTTAATCGCCTGGTGCATTGTCCACCAAGTAGCAGCCTCTTCTACAAAGTACTTGACATCATAGTGGACCATGTCATCACTTCCAACCTTGTTATTCTCCATGTGCTCCTCCATATTATGAATCCATTGCTCCACCTTCAGTCTAGTCATCGCCCCAAAAAAGGTGAGTCCTACTTCATACTCCATCTATTGAGCCCAAATGACAAGGGTTAGGGCAACTAGGATACAGACAAGAAAACAATCTAAAGATAACACCAAGCATAAGCACACAAACAAGAGTAAGGCAAAACACCTACACGCAAACAACAACACATAACAACAATCACTCAAGTCGCAAAAATTAAACCACACAAACAACTCCTAGAGTAAGGTCATATGTGCAAGACATATGATCTCATCATACTATGCGCAATTCGTTTATCTAACTTCACATAAAAGTGGTGGTATGAATCTAAGCTTCATCCTCCTCAGCTAGGTTGACCTTAAAAATCCGGACATTACATCCCTGGTAGTGATAACCTTAATTGATCCACAAGATTGATGAGTTACTTCTCAAAAATCATATCTTCAGGGGCATAATCAACTCGAAGGGGTATTTATAATAAAAGAAGCCAAGGAGTTTAGAAAATTTAATAATAGATGAGAAATACTAATGGAGAGAGTAAGAAATCAGAGAGTGATAAAATAATTTTTTCCCTATGGCTTTTTCTATCCATTTTCTAGGGTCACGACCTACAGTCAACATGGGCTCTGATACCATCTGAAACAACCCGATTCACTAAGAATCAAGGTCTCTGTGCATTCTGTGCTAGTCCCTGGATCAATAGCTAGCACACATAGTACATGATGTAATATCAAGAATAAACCACATGTCATATATATTATATCGAAGATCCAGTATTACAATAAAGCATACCTGCATAGCTCAAGGCTTCCTTACAAATATAATACAACGGAAAAACAATAAAAAGCTTCGTGGCGTCCATCAACTCCACCGGCATAGTTGAGTATAGACATTGTAACCCTACATTGCATCACTTACTCGTCGTATATAATCCTGCAACACCGAAGGTTACAGCCCGACAACGGGTCAGTACATCTGATTTGTACGACAAGTCACACGAAAAAGGATATAACAGACCTATCGCTACATGCAAGGTAAGTCAAAGGAAAGGTTTATGGTTTCGTTTTGCAGAAAGCTGATTTTTCCCAATCTACCTAGTAAAATTTTAGTTTAACTTACTACTTAAGATCGAACTGGGCACACCAGTTCCAATCCACACCCTTTATTAAATCTTGCCCACTCAAAGTTATTATGGTGATTCATATGTCAAGATCCTCCAGTAACAGTAATGTCTAGTAGCTCCAGGATGTCCATAACCGAGGACACGACTAATCATGATTAGTTTTTACTCTGCAGAGGTTAGTACACTTTTCCCGCTGGACTCAACCCGAAGATTGAGACGAAGTCTTTCAGAAGAGGTCACCTACACCCAACGGAAAGCCGGTACCACCTATCACATCTACATCTTCTAGTTTTGCACGGGAGAGGCTTCCTACATCGTACTCAACTAAGCCAGAACCCATATGGCTAGCGGCTGTACATGGAAGCTCCTAGTCACCAAGTATGTCCGATCTTTTTGAGCCTGGACGACGCCCACTTACGTTCAGAGGGTAGATACCATGACGTTCTGTCGACCACCAAAACCAACCATTAGTGGTGCAACCTGGTCTCGCCTTAGATAAGGCACGAGCCCCCAGGAAGCACTCCCTGCCCGTCCAGAGGTGTATTCTAATTAAAGGTTGCTAGTCAAGTAATTAAATCCTCACATAGCTCAATGTAATCTCAAACCAATCCACGTCTACCAGCATAGCAAATATATAGCAAGCACGTGCTAGGTTGTCTAAGCAAACATGATAAGATCATATGGCTATCCTACCTGGTTTGCAGCAATAATAATATAAAACTTCCTACACATGCATAGGGTGATACTTGCTATATGCATAAGTAAAAATATAGGTTATGAAATGGTCAAAGTGCAACTTGCCTTGTACATTCGATGAAGTTCTTCGCTCTCACGTTCCAGTCAACTCTACTCGTCCCACTCCAAACAAATCTATCGCAAACGAAGGAACTCGAATAAGCAATCACACCACAAGGACAAAACAAAAGATCAACAAAACAATCACAAAGGTTTTAGCAACAAAACAAAAGCTTTGAAGTGCAAGGGTGTCGATGTGCTCGAAGTGATCGATGAAACGTGAACTTGAGAGAGTCGACAGATAAAGAACTATCGATAAAGAATTGTGATCATGGACATTATGAATTCAAGGTGAATATCCTGCCCACATGAAAAGTGTATGAATCTTACCGATAACATGTCTCAAATGATCCGATATGCAAAAAGAATCACGTGAAACAGAATACTACAACACAGGTCATAGCAAGTTCAAATTTGAACTGAATTTGACTTTAAACAGATCAAGAAACTTTGGAATTTTTGTGTACCATGCTATAGACAGAAAGTACATGACATGAGTGATCCAACGCAAAAAGAATCACTCGATTTGGATCAACGGTTGAAAAGATACGACCTCCGGAATTTGAATTTGAATTTGAAATAAATTCAAATTCAAAAGTGTGCAAAAGTTTGAAAAGTTGATTCCAGGCTAAACTACAAAACAACACGAGCGCGTAGGAAAAAGTTTCACCTCAATCCGACGCACGGTGAAGGAGATATTGCGAGTACGGCGCCGGGGTCTTTTCTGCCAAAAGGACCTGTTCACAAATAAAGTTTTCTGAAAAAAACGATCGGGTCCCTGGCGGCGGATCTGAACTCCGGCGAACTCGGCGTGGAGGCGGAGTCCGGCGAGGTTGCTGCGTGGGGAAGGTGGCCGGCCGGTGAGGGCGCTCCGGCGAGTGGGAGGCGCGGCGCAGCTCCGGCTCGGGCGGTCGGCGAGCGGGCAGTGGCGGCGCTGCCCTACGGGGAGGCGGCCAGCGCGCGTGGCGGCGCCGGGCAGCGGCGGGCGGCGCTCCGGCGCGGAGGCGGCGGGCGGCGTGGCACGCGGGGTGTGGCTGGCGGGGCGGCGCGGTCGGCCGGTGGCCGGAGGGAGGCGGCACAGCAGAAGGCGCTCGCCGGCGCGTCTCCGGCGAACGGCGGCGGCCCGGCGGTGGCGCGACGACGGGTCCCGCGGGCACAAAAAATTTAGGGTTTTCAGAAAAAAATAAAAAAATTGAAAACTATATATAGACTAAGGGAAAAAAACAAATCGAGTCCGACTTGGGCTCCAAATGCGCTCGCGGGCGGAAAAAAAGCTATTGGGCCGGCTGGTTACAAGTTTTTCTTTTTATTTAAATTTGAAATTTCAAACAATTCTAGAAAAATAATTACACGTCAGAAAAATATAAAATAAAATCCTAAATTCTTCAAATAATCCAAAGAAAATTATGCAATGAATATATTTTTCAAAAAATAAATAAAAATTAATACATTTTTCAATGACTTTTTTAGTTTTAAAATATTTTGAAAATCAACAAAAACCTCAAATAACTTTTAAATATTTTCCACTCCACTTTTCTGAAGAAGTCATTTTATCTTCTCTCAAGTTGTTATTATTTTTGATTGGAAATTTATTTAAGTAACTCCAATAAAAATAAAAATATATTTAAAACATTTCCAATTTTCTTTTATATTGAAGGAGTCATATTACCTTCTCTCATTTTAATTTATTGGATTTGTTTTAAATATGAAATTTTGAAACCCAACAATGAATATTAGGAAAAGTCTTTTTATTTCCATCTTATTTTAATATTCAATTCAACTCCAAAAGTTTTAAATCCTACTGAAAATCAATCATATCAAACAAACAATCATTATTATAATTTATTTATTAACATTCCGAAATTTAGAAAATTTTGGGATGTTACAGGGGCACACCCGTGTTAGCTAGTGGATTGAGCCACTGTCAAGTGGGCCCATCCCCTGGTTAACCCCCAGTTAAAAACGGATTAACGAACCCCTGCTAATTAAAGCTGAGATAACCCCCCTGGACATACGACATGTGGGCCCTACCCCACTAAACGATCTGATTAATTAAAATACATGTTAATTAAACCTATGTGTTAATGACAGCTAGGCCCCACCAGTAAGTAGTTAGTTTAATTAAATTAGAAAATGTAATGAGTCAATGACATGTGGGACCCCACTGTTATTTAAATTTAACAATTTGATTTATTAAAATGTGAGGCTGACCAGTGGGTCCCACTGGTAAGGTTTGACCAGTCAAATTTTAATGTTCTGGATAATGTTAAATTATATAATAAAAAGAAAATATAGAAAATGATTTAATCTTTAAAATTCAATATCTTTTAAACCGTAAGTCAGATTAAAAAACTTTATAGATCAAAATTGATCAGAAAAATATAACGAATACAGATACACTATCCGTATACCCACCACACCCCTCTAACACAACGAACATCGACATCTCCCCCGTGCGGGCATTTGTCGATAATCACCCGGAGTCGGAATTTCATCCCCGGATGAATTCCCGCTCTGAGCAACGTGCATTGCCGACTACACTGCTGCCGGGTACGAGTAATTCGTCGACGACCCTGCCCCTACCCGCGAGCTTCCAGGCAAGTAGAGCCATTCTTTTCCCCAGATATCGCCTATCTTTCCGTACATTTCCTGCACAAGGCATTGTTACTGCTGCTGCTACGTTGTTTACCTATTCAATTGCATAGTCTGTCTTTGTCGCCCCTTGATGTACCTTCCTTATCCTATGCTTCCTTCTATATCTATACATTATATTCGCATTGTTAGCTAGGATTAGATAGCGGGTTGTGGCCACTTAGGGGAGTGACGCGGATACAAAATATATACAACTGCAACAGGTACGAATCAATGCCGACGGCCTAGGGAACCTACAACGGCGAGACTCTGCCTAGTTGCTTCGAGTTTGACTTACGAGTGGACGAACTCGTATTTCACTCTCGTCGACTCAGTAGTATAGCATCACTGGGATGATACGAGGGAATTCCTCTTTAGTTCATTCCGCTGGTGTCTCGGCACCACCGGGGTGATACGACAATATTCCTCTTTAGTTCATCCCGCTGATGTCTCTGTCGAACCCTTTTAAGTGTGCCATCGAGGGTGATTCCTCCTGGTTTCACTTAATGGTAGGCACTCGAATCAACTGGTGTCCTTAAAGGTAAGAGTCGGGCGACCCAACGGTGCCCGCGAGCGGTATATTGTCGGGAGCGACAGGGAGGGTACGACCGACGTTACTGGCGTGCTTGGCCCTTGCTCGTATCTCGTGAGAGTTACCAAACCACGAAAAAGTCGAGCTCTACCAAGAGCACACGCGAGACAAGGTAAGGAGACGGTTCACCTTGTTGGTAACCGTGCGCTTTGATGGGACGACAGGGCAGGCCCCAACGTTACTGGTGGGCCTTGTTGCTGTTCGTTGTCCGTTGTGTTGTTAGTCAGACAGCGATAACGGTTGTCTGCGATATAATATTAAAATGCTAAATGGTTTGGCGGATGACTTGAGAGGCCCGTTGGTCTGTACGCACTACCTTCACGTGGGATAAGGAGTTATGGGCTCCCCTGCGTCGTAGTTTGTCCGAAAGCTCTTCAGACGTCAGCAGTACCACGGGCTGATAGCCGGGAAGCGGAGTTGTCTTCTTCGCTGCAGTAGGTGTGTTTGGATTTGCTTTTGCTTCTCCGGCTAGTCTCGTACCGTGCAGGAGCGTGTCAGGGTGAGGGACCTAGACCCCTGAGAGCATAGGATATAGTCCGACGGATGGCCTCTCTGCTGAGCCTAGCATGGGCTGCGTCGTGTCGGATTGCTTTGGTGGAGCGTTCCCTAACAAGGTTCCCGTCACCCTGGAGATCCGAGCGTGCAGGCTGAATAGTAGTGCACCCCTGCAGGGAGTTTAATCTATTCGAATAGCCGTGTCCACGGTAACAGGACGCTTTATGCTGAAGCTGGATCTTACCACTACAAACTACTACAATTAAACTGTATGGTTCCGGGTTTTCTTCCTCGCAGGGAAGTCGAGGAGGGGAACTCGGAGGCATTATTATTATTAATCATTACAACTTATATTATACAATGCTGCAGCAACTTCTGCTGCATTGTTATTACATTCATGTTTTTGAACTATTGGCTGTTTCTCTTCTCATGATGCAAGACTCGTCAGAAGATGCTAGTCTTCGATAGGCCTAGCTTCTTACCCTTATTCTGATTTCTATCTTGCAATGCACTATATACAGCCTCCCCTCTCCATTTGATACAAATGCATAAATGCTTAGTAGCGGACGTAAGACTCGCGGGTATGCTAGATACGCACCCTTGCTTTATTTCCCCCCTTTATGTTTTGCCTGATCGGCCGTTGCAGTCGACGTTGGAGCCCAGGAGCAGGAGTACCCCGGAGGTGCCTACTACTACGTCGAGACCCCCGCTGACCAGGACCAGGAGTAGTTTCGGAGGCTCCCAGGCAGGAGGCCTTGCCTTTTTGATATGTATCTCTGATGTTATTTGTGCTAGCCTTCTTAAGGCAAAACTTGACTAACTATGTCTGTACTCAGATATTATGGATTTTATAACTTATGTATTCGGATCCGTGTGACCTCCCTTATCTTGCAACATATTGGTTTATCCTTTTGTGTTTAGTGTTGTGCTGTGATATTCTCACCGTGGTACCCTAATCTCAGCCGTGTACCATGCGTGTATGATTACTGTACATGGATTGATTTTAGGGGCGTCACACCAAATATATTACTCATCACAATCTGAACATAATCTCATAATCCATCGGATCCCAGCAAACACAACATAGCAACACAGAAACTAATACATAAGTGCCTTGATCATGAAGGGCAGTTCACAAGGTCTAAGAATCGAGGCACAATATTGGAGAGAAGACATCATCTAGCTACTGATCATGGACCCATGGTAAAAGGGGGACTACTCACGGCACATCCGGGAGGCGCTCATGGTAGTGGAGAAGCCTCCAGAAATCAATCCTCCCTCTGGTAGGGTGCCGGGTGATACGTCCCAAACATATCTATAATTTCTTCTTGCTCCATGCATGTTTTGTGTGATATTGCTATGATCTAGATACACTTTCATACAATTTTGATCATATTTGGACTAACTTATTAACTCAGTGCACCATTGTGCCAGTTCCTATTTTCTGCTGTTTTTCTATTTTAGTTCCCCCCCATATTAAAAGTTGTCCAAAAATTCAGGAAAAATCAGATAAAAAAATCAGCGCAACGGAAGCTTCCGGAACCCCCGAAGGAGTGCCAGAGGGGCCCCACATGGTGCCCAGGCGGCGCGGCCTAGGGCTTGATAATGGCGTGGAATAGGTAATGGCTTCTCGCCCTTCATTGGTTACACCAAGTGGAAGGTGAGATGTAGGATAGCAGCAAATTTCCCCTATGTAGAGGATAGGGTTTGTCTCCCGTAGGACTCCGGCAATGATAAGTAGGTGTCAGTGGCGCACCTGACGCGGACCTACACACAACACAATTAACTTTGCTCCCAACGAAGTTCAGAGAGGTTGTCAATCTCTCCGGTCTTGTTGTTTACAAAGGATCAAACACAAGGGATAATGATAATGATAGCAACTGAAAGTAAATACTGAAAAGGAAATAAGCTTGTAAACAATTATGAGAATATGGACCGGGGTCCCGTGATGTTCACTAGTGATGTCTCTCTCCCAAAAGACGATAAGACTGCTATGCGAGGTAAACAAATTACAGATGGGCAATTGATAGGATTATAAACGCACCTCAATGGTAACTATGCTACAAAAGAAAGGAAGAGGCTCAAAAGCATGGACACTACACCAAAATAAGTAAACCTAAATCCATCTGCATCTACTACTAATCATTCACCTCGAGATATCTATCCAGAACATCTCGCTGGTATTAAGTTGCGAGCCCCACCCAAAGTGTAAACCTAAAGCAACAAACAACTGCATTAAAAAGAACTTTGCGTAAAGTAATCAATCCTTGCAACCGCGGTTACAAGCACCATTGTTTTCCCCCTTGTGGCCACATCACATCCCCTAGACTCGTGTTTTTGTCACTCAAGCGTGTGATGAGGGGGCATGTAACCACAATCGAGCATAACGTTCCCTCTTGGAGTTACTACCTACCACTTGGCCAAAGCAATAAACAGTAACGGAGAACATGCAATAATTACTTCGGAACAAAAATACAAAAGATAAGAACCAATTATATTACTTTATCACAATCTGAACATAATCTCATAATCCATCAGATCCCATCAAACTCAACATAGCAAAAGAAGAAAGATTACATATGTGCCTCGATCATGTAGGGCAGCTCACGAGTTCTAAACCATGAAGAACGAAGAGGGGAGGAGAACATCACATAGCTACTGATCACGGATCCATGGTCCAAAGGAAAATACTCACGGCACATTCGGGAAGCTTCCAAGTTGGAGGAGAAGCTCCCGGGGGTCGATCCTCCCTCCGGCAGGGTGCCGGGAAGGGTCCTGACGGTGCTCCTGATCTTGGAAGCGCGGCGGCGGAGGAACAGAGGCAAATTTGCGAAATAGGGTTCTCTCTTCGGAAGTTTCCTGTGACGGAGATTAAATAGGCGAAGGGGGAAGCCAGGTGGGGCACCAGGGGTCCAGGCGCCCCCTGGAGCGTCCAGGCCCCTGGACGCGCCAGGTGGCCGCCTGGGCACTTGGTGGTGGTCCCCTGGCCCTCCTTCGGGGCACTAGAAGCTTCCGGTACGCTGATTTTTCCCGTATTTTTGGAGCACTTTTTATATGGGGGAAAACTGAAATAGAAAACAGTAGAAAACATGAACTGGCACTGCGGTGCATTGAGTTATTAGGCTAGTCCAAATATGAACAAAAGTTTATGAAAGTGTATCTAGATCATAGCAATATCACACAAAACATGCATGGAGCGAACAGAAATTATTGATACGTTTGGGACATGCTAGCAACCATATAAGAACTTTGAAAAGTAAAGCAATCAGGGTATGTGATTCAATTCAAGTCATAACATGTAAGAGTCTATATTAGCATTGAAACAAGCAACGAAAGAACATTAGGTGCAAGAGCTCTCGTTGTCCGTGACTCGAATGTCTCCAAATGGTGTTTGCGTGCAAGAAGAGGGATAGGGAATACGAGAAAAATATATTTTTGTGTTGAGATCTCAATCAGTTTCACACTTGGTCTTCTTTGGAATCTTATCTTGTCTCATCCCCAGACCACTATCCAGGTAAAATTCAATTTGATCCACTCCTTTTCGATATTTTGAGCACTCATGCAATGGATGAGCGTAAGCATGAGAGTTAACACTTAGGATGGCAAAGAGAGAAATATGGTGGAGGAGGAAAAAAAAGGGTGAGAAAGGTTCACATGAATGAGGACAATCATAGGTGAGAAGGCCAAATGATATATATGATGTGAGGAGTATGGATTGCCATGCAACGGATGCACATATGAGCTGAAAATCTCTCCAATGGAAATAGTGGGGGTGCATCTAACTTGCTCGCTCATGAAGACCTAGATCTCTTTTGAGGAGGCTCAACCTTGGAATATGCAAGCCAAGTTCTAAAGTGTGAAGGTCCCCACATAGCTATGGAGTACAAGGATAAGAGGGAGTACTAGTGTGGATCTTTCAAAAGGATAGTAGTGTTGCCCCTTTCTCTCTTTTTTCTCTCTTTTTTTCTCTTTTTTGTATTTTTTGGTGGCCTCAATGGCTCTTTCTATTTAACTCTCATTTGGGATCTTTTATTTTGTCCACTTTGGGATCGTTTCCTCACTTAAGGGCAACACTCTAATTTACAAGAGGGTATATAAGATCTTTCACACTTTACAAGGTACTCAAATCATAAAGAAGTTGTAGCTATCATGATGTATTCAATGTATGCCGCTGCCAGTGTAGCAGGAACATGTATGACATGAAGATCAAGTCATGAAGAGGTGGATGTTGCATGGCAATATATCTCGGAAAGGCTATGGAAATTCCTTGATAGGTAGGTATGGTGGCTGTTTTGAGGAAAGATATAAGGAGGTTTATGATGACAGAGCGTATCATGCCAAGGGTTTGGATGTACCGGCGAAAGTGGACGCCAACTCTCGGAGTGAGAAGAAGGAAATGCACGGCACATGAGAGGCTAGAAAATATGAGGAGGTGGAAGTGTCAAGTTTCAATACTTACATTAGTCCGAAGAACTTATAAACTTATTATCGATAACTCTCAATCTAATAAGGAGGTTCACAAAGAGACAAGTACCCCGAGGAGGAGTGTATTGGGGTTTGGTTATCCTTGCGCATCCTCGACTAATGGTACGTGAGTGTACTCTAATATTCGATCCCTCCAAAGATTAGCGATCCATCTAGTAGCTAGATTTCTCAACTAGTTTTGTAGGTTTTGAAAATAAACACAGATTTCCCAAAATACGACACCTATCACTAATAGGTTAGAGCTCTTGACACCAAAAATTCAAACATTACCCACATCAATACCTCAAAACTATTGCAAGTTACTACTAAAATTAAATAGCAACCTCAATTACCCACTGCTGGGCGGCTTCTCGCCCCCTTCATTGGTTACCCGAAGTGGAGGGTTGAGACGTAGTGCAGCAGTAGTTTTCCCTCGGCAAAGATACCAAGGTTTGTCTCCAGCAGGACTCCAGAGATGATAATTAGGTGTCAGCGGCGCAACTGACGCGGACCTGCACACAGACACAGATAACTTTGTTCCCAATGAAGTTCAGAGAGTTTGTCAATCTCTCCGGTCTTGTTGTTTACAAAGGATAAAACGCAAGGGATAATAATAGCAACTTGAAAGTAAATGCAGAAAAGTAAATAAAGCGTGGAAACAATGATAAGGATATGGACCGGGATACGTGATGTTCGCTAGTGATGTCTCTCTCCCAAAAGACGATAAAATTGCTATGCGAGGTAAACAAATTACAGAAAGGCAATTGACAGGATTATGAACGCACCGCAATGCTAACTATGCTACAAAAGAAAGGAAGAGGTTCAAAAGCACAAGCAGTACGCCAAGGTAAGTAGACCGAAATCCATCTGCATCTACTACTAATCATGCACCTTGAGATATCTATCCAGAACATCTCTCTGGTATTAAGTTGCGAGCCCCACCCAAAGTGTAAACCCAAAGCAACAGACAACTGCATTAAAAGAACTCTGCGTAAAGTAAACAATCCTTGTAAACGCGGTTACAAGCACCGTTGTTTTCCCCCTTGTGGCAACAGCACATCCCCTAGACTCATGTTTCTGTCACTCAAGCGTGTCATCCGGGGGCATGAACCCACAATCTAGCACAACGCTCCCTCTTGGAGTCAATACCTACTACTTGGCCAAAGCAATAAACAACAACGGAGAACATGCAAGAATTACTTAGGAACAAAAATATAAGAGATAAAAACCAAATATATTACTCTATCACAATCTGAACATAATCTCATAATCCATCAGATCCTATCAAACTCAACATTGCAAAAGCAGAAATATTACAAAGGTGCCTCGATCATGTAGGGAAGCTCACTAGATCTAAACAATGAAGATCAAAGAGGGGAGGAGAACATCACATAGCTACTGATCACGGACCCATGGTCCAAGGAAAACTACTCACGGGACATCCGGGGAGCATCCATGGTGGAGAGGAGACTCCCGGAGGTCAATCCTCCCTCCGGCAGGGTGCCGGGAAGAGGTCTTCTGGTGCTCCCGATCTTAAGAAGCGCGGCGGCGGCGAAACAGAGGCGAGTTCGCGGAATAGGGTTCTGCTCCTGGGGTTTTCCCGTGACGGGGGATAAATAGGCGAAAGGGGTAAACCAGAGGTGGGCCAGGAGCCCCAGGCGCCCCGGCCAGGGGTGGGGCCGCGCCGGGTGGCCGTCTGGGCCCCCCTGGCTCCCCTCTGGCCCCTCCCGGGCTTTTCTGGAAGCTTCCATCACGCTGATTTTTTATCTGAATTTTGCCGAATTTTTCTGGCACTTTTTATATGGGGGAAAACTGAAATAGAAAAACAACAAAAAAAAAGAACTGGCACTGGGGTGCACTGAGTTAATAGGTTAGTCCAAATATGATCAAAAGTGTATGAAAGTGTATGAAAGTGTATCTAGATCATAGCAATATCACACAAAACATGCATGGAGCAAGCAGAAATTACAGATACGTTTTGGACGTATCAACATCCCCAAGCTTAATTCCTGCTCGTCCTC
Source organism: Bromus sterilis (assembly GCA_950022295.1). NCBI lineage: Eukaryota > Viridiplantae > Streptophyta > Magnoliopsida > Poales > Poaceae > Bromus > Bromus sterilis. The sequence goes on from OX465600.1 coordinate 219,646,631, forward strand.
GAGTAGGTAAATGATAACAACATAATTTCTGTGGTGACATGCTAGCAACCATATAAGAACTTTGAAAAGTAAAGCAATCAAGGTTAGAGATTCAATTCAAGTCATAACAGGCAAGAGTCTATTAGCATTGAAACAAGTAACAAAAGAACAAAAGGTGCAAGAGCTCTAGCTTTCCGTGACTCGAATGTCTCCAAATGGTGTTGCGTGCAAGAAGGGGGATAGGGAATACGAGAAAAAAGTATTTTTGGGTTGAGAACTCAATCTACTAAAGTTTCACACTTGGTCTTCTTTGGAATCTTATCTTGACTCGTCCCCAGACCACTAGCCAGGTACAAGTCAATTTGATCCACTCCTTTTCGACATTTCGAGCACTCATGCAATGGATGAGCGTAAGCACGAGAGTTGACACTTAGGATGGCAAAGAGAGAAATATGGTGGAGGAGGAAGACAAAAAGGATGAGAAAGGCTCACATCAATGAGGACAATCATAGGCAAGAGATGTCAAATGATAGATATGATGTGAGGAGTAGGGATTGCCATGCAACAGATGCACATACGAGCTAAGAAGCTCTCCAATGGAACTAGTGGGGGTGCATCTAACTTGCTCGCTCATGAAGACCTAGAGCTCGTTTGAGGAGGATCATCCTTGGAATATGCAAGCCAAGTTCTATAGTGTGAAGGTCCCCACATAGCTATATGCATAATGATCATCTCTATGGAGTACAAGGATATAAACGGAGTACTAGTGTGGATCTCTCAAAAGTATAGTAGTCTTGCCCCTTTCTCTCTTTTTATTTCTTTTTCTCTTTTTTCTATTTTTTTTGTATTTTTTTGCTGGCCTCAATGGCTCTTTCTATTTAACTCTCGTTTGTCCTCTTTGGGATCTTTTAATGTGTCCACGTTGGGATCTTTTCCTCACTTAAGGGCAACACTCTAATTTACAAGAAGGCAAAGGAGATCTTTCACACTTTACAAGGTACTCAAAATCATAAAGAAGATATAACTATCATGATGTATGCAATGTATGTCGCTGCCAGTGTAGTAGGAACATGTATGACATGAAGATCAAGTCATGAAGAGGTGGATGTTGCATGGCAATGTAACTCAGAAAGGCTATGGAAATGCCTTGATAGGTAGGTATGGTGGCTGTTTTGAGGGAAGATATAGGGAGGCTTATGATGACAGAGCATATCATGGCAAAGGTTTGGATGTACCGGCGAAGGTGGACACCAACTCTCGGAGTGAGAAGAAGGCAATGCACGGCACGGGAAAGGCTAGCAAAATATGGGAAGGTGGAAGTGTCAACTCTCAATATTTACATTAGTCCGAAGAACTCATGCACTTATTATCGGTAACTCTAAATCTAATAAGGAGGTTCACAAAGAGACAAGTACCCCGAGGATGAGTGTATGGGGGTTTGGTTATCCTTGCGCATCCTCGACTCATGGTACGTGAGTGTACTCTAATATTCGACTCCTTAGAAGAGTAGTGATCTATCTAGTAGCTAGAGTTCTCAACTAGTTTTGTAGGTTTTGAAAATAAACACGGATTGCCCAAAATACGACACCTATCACTAATAGGCAAGAGCTCTTGGCACCAAAAGTTCAAACATTACTCACATCAATACCTCAAAACTATTGCAAGCTACTACTAAAATTAAATAGCAACCTCAATTACCTACTTTCAAGACAAGACACAAATCAGTGCAACAACCAACTCTCTTAACAAGATAAACATGAAAACTAAAGAGAGTTCCAGCAACAAACTAAAACAAAAGCCAAAGCTCTTGCTAAAGACAAACTAAAATTAAGACTAAACATGGCAGTAGCTATGAAAAGATAAAGAACAGACAACAACAAAAAGTTAGGCATGAAAAATCCTATGATGTGTTCTAGATTTTGAAAGTGGAGCATGTTTCTCTCCCACACAAAGTAAGAAAGGATCTAACTTGTTATGAACATCAAGCAAAGCTAAAGAAAACTAAAAACAAAACCTAAGAGCGAGACGCTCCAAGCATAGCACATAACGCATGAAGTGATAAAAATATAGTGAGACGAAGGACGAACTGATGATTGTTGATGGAGAAGGGGATGCACGGGGGCATCCCCAAGCTTAGACGCTTGAGTCTCCTTGAATATTTATTGGGGATGCATGGGGGCATACCCAAGCTTGAGCTCTTGACACTCCTGGATCTTCTTTCATCATCTTCCATCGCACACTTGAAAACTCCCTTCATACATAACTCATCATAAGCTAATTAGAGAGGTTAGTACCCTTAATAAAATAAATTTTCCCCACTGGATATAAAGATATTTTTGAAGATCTACTGTTTCTCAAGAGTGCCAAAAAGTTTTTGCAAAGAAAAAGCAAGCTTAAGGTTTGCAAAAGTTAGGAGAGACAAAACGTGGCAGAATCTGTGAAAAACAGAACAACAGGTAGTAAAGAATTTTTTAGGGGCACTTCTGCAACTCAAATAAAAAAACTCAGAACATACGAAAGTTTCACAATTGTATAGAGCACGCTTTCAAAAAAGTTCAGATAAAAAATATGACCTGGTGATTTGATTCGAATTTTCTGTCAAGGGACATAATCTGTTTTCTGGACAGCATGTCACAACTTTTGCTTCCCTTATCATAAGAGGCTATAACTTGGCACAAAGATGAAAAATAAAGATACAATGATGTTGCTAACGTAGTAAAAAACATCAAGACACAACAAAAGAAAAAATAAAAACCTAAATTCGTTGCGGGCTGCCTCCCGAAAGCGCTTCTTTAAAGCCATTAGCTAGGCTTAAAGATTATGAAAGATGCTCACAAGAGAATAAGAATTGAAGCAAAAGAGAGCATCAAGAAGAAAATGTGAAACACATTTAAGCCTAACCCACTTCCTATGCATAGGCATCTTGTAAGAAAATAAATCAAAGAAGCACAAAGTGACATGCATAGGAAGGTAGAACAAGAACAACTTCAAAACTTTCAACATGAAGAGAGGTGTTTTTGTAACATGGAAGTTTCTACAACCAAACTTTCCTCTCTTAAAGTAATTTTCAGTAGCATCATGAACAACATCAAGAATATAAATATCACATAAATCATGTTGTTCATGACCTACAAGCACACGTGTATTGTTTTCAACACGGTTTTTAGGATGATAAGATAGATGCAACCCATCACATTGAGCCTTGATAAGAGCAAAATTCTCCGGAATAGTTGGAGATTTCAAAAGGATAATAGGGCAATCAAGTGTGGGTGCAACAACAACAATTTCATGCTTAACATAAGGAACTATAGAGAGTTCATTTTTGTCAGCATCATCCATAGTGGCATCTTGGCCATCAACAAAGCAAGTATCAAAAATTTCAGAAAGGGATATTTCAAGTGAGTCCTCGGAATCATGGGATTCCTCCTCAATGCAATAATTGGCCTCTTCTTGGGCAGCAAACATTTTATTTTTAAAATCCTCAATATAAGAATTGGAAGTATAATTCTCGAAGCAATAAGCAAGAAGTGCAAAGTTTTCAGACTCAAAAATAGTATCGTCATATTTTTCAATCAAAGAAGCAATCTCATAGGCACCTTTAAAAGCAACAAACTCTTCAATCTTTTCAACATCAAAATAATCATAAACACCTTTAGCATAAGAAGATAAGATCTCATTTTCATTAAACTCACATTGGAAAGGGAGGTGTTTATTATCTATATTAGAACAACAAGTAAAATCATAAATGTGGCACAAAAGTTTAGCATGGCAATAAGAAACATGTATTTGATCCCATAAGTGTTTCCCTTTCTGAGATAGGCGGTGCCGCGTATAATGAGCATGCTCATCCAATGATTTTCCCTCAACCAAGTCGGTTGGGTTTTTAGCGCGAGCACAAATTGATCGAAGACGATCCAAGTGAAACATGTCCATCCTACCATATTTGGGTGGTTCATCACCCATGGTGAGGATAGCATAAATAGGCAAAGCAAGACAAAGGCAACAGGTAGCAACTATTTTTGTGGTTTTTCATAAATGGCACTGAGATAAAAACTGAAAGGTAAACTAACAAGACTAAAAAGCAAAGGTAAAGGGTAGTGTGCAACTCCCCTATCTTAGCACTCGGAGTCCCCGGCAACGGCGCCAGAAAACTTCTTGCTGGGCGGCTTCTCGCCCCCTTCGTTGGTTACCCGAAGTGGAGGGTTGAGACGTAGTGCAGCAGCAGTTTTCCCTCGACAAAGATACCAAGGTTTGTCTCCAGCAGGACTCCAGAGATGATAAGTAGGTGTCAGCGGCGCAACTGACGCGGACCTGCACACAGACACAGATATCTTTGTTCCCAACGAAGTTCAGAGAGGTTGTCAATCTCTCCGGTCTTGTTGTTTACAAAGGATAAAACGCAAGGGATAATAATAGCAACTTGAAAGTAAATGAAGAAAAGTAAATAAAGCGTGGAAACAATGATAAGGATATGGACCGGGATACGTGATGTTCGCTAGTGATGTCTCTCTCCCAAAAGACGATAAAATTGCTATGCGAGGTAAACAAATTACAGAAAGGCAATTGACAGGATTATGAACACACCGCAATGCTAACTATGCTACAAAATAAAGGAAGAGGTTCAAAAGCACAGGCAGTACGCCAAGGTAAGTAGACCGAAATCCATCTGCATCTACTACTAATCATCCACCTTGAGATATCTATCCAGAACATCTCTCTGGTATTAAGTTGCGAGCCCCACCCAAAGTGTAAACCCAAAGCAACAGACAACTGCATTAAAAAGAACTTTGCGTAAAGTAAACAATCCTTGTAACCGCGGTTACAAGCACCGTTGTTTTGCCCCTTGTGGCAACAGCACATCCCCTAGACTCATGTTTCTGTCACTCAAGCGTTTCATTGGGGGGCATGAACCCATAATCTAGCACAACGCTCCCTCTTGGAGTCACTACCTACTACTTGGCCAAAGCAATAAACATCAACGGAGAACATGCAAGAATTACTTAGGAACAATAATATAGGAGATAAAAACCAATTATATTACTCTATCACAATCTGAACATAATCTCATAATCCATCAGATCCTATCAAACTCAACATAGAAAAAGCAGAAATATTACAAAGGTGCCTCGATCATGTAGGACAGCTCACGAGGTCTAAACAATGAAGATCAAATAGGGGAGGAGAACATCACATAGCTACTGATCACGGACCAATGGTCCAAGGAAAACTACTCACGGGACATCCGGGGAGCATCCAGGGTGGAGAGGAGACTCCCGGAGGTCAATCCTCCCTCCGGCAAGGTACCGAGAAGAGGTCTTCTGGTGCTCCCGATCTTCGGAAGCGCGGCGGCGGAGGAACAAAGGCGAGTTCGCGGAATAGGGTTCTGCTCCTGGGGTTTTCCCGTGATGGGGGATAAATAGGCGAAAGGGGGCAGCCAGAGGTGGGCCAGGGCCCCCAGGCGCCCCCCTGGCGCGGCCAGGGGTGGGGCCGCGCTGGGTGGCCGCCTGGGCCCCCTGGATCCCCTCTGGACCCTCCCGGGATTTTCTGGAAGCTTCCGTCACGCTGATTTTTTATCTGAATTTTCTCGAATTTTTCTGGCACTTTTTATATGGGGGAAAACTGAAATAGAAAAACAGCAGAAAACAGGAACTGGCACTGGGGTGCACTGAGTTAATAGGTTAGTCCAAATATGATCAAAAGTGTATGAAAGTGTATCTAGATCATAGCAATATCACAGAAAACATGCATGGAGCAAGCAAAAATTATAGATACGTTTTGGACGTATCACCCACTCTCAAGACAAGACACAACTCAATGCAACAACCAACTCTCTTAACAAGATAAACATGAAAACTAAAGAGAGTTCCAGCAACAAACTAAACAAAATCCAAGGCTCTTGCTAAAGACAAACTAAAACTAAAACTAAACATGGCAGTAGCTACGAAAAGATAAGGAACACACAACAACAAAAATATACGCATGAAGAATCCTATGATGTGTTCTAGATTTTAAAAGTGAAGCGTGTTTCTCTCCCACACAAAGTAAGACGGGGTCAAACTTTTTCCGAACATCAGGCAAAGCTAAAGAAAACTAAAAATAAAACCTAAGAGCGAGACGCTCCAAGCATAGCACATAACGCATGAAGTGATAAAAATTTAGTGAGACGAAGGACGAACTGATAATTTTTGATGGAGAAGGGGATGCACGGGGGCATCCCCAAGCTTAGACGCTTGAGTCTCCTTGATTATTTATTGGGGATGCATGGGGGCAGCCCCAAGCTTGAGCGCTTGACACTCCCGAATCTTCTTTCATCATCTTCCATCGTACACTTGAAAACTCCCTTCATACATAACTCATCATAAGGTGATTAGAGAGGTTAGTACCCTTAATAAAATAATGTTTCCCCACTGGATATAAAGATATTCTTGAAGATCTACCGTTTCTCAAGATTTCCAAAAGGTTTTTGCAAAGAAAAAACAAGCTTAAGGTTTGAAAAAGTAAGGAGAGAAAAAACGTGGCAGTATCTGTGAAAAATAGAACAACAGGTAGTAAATAATTTTTTAGGGGTACTTCTGCAACTCAAATAAAAAAATAAGAACATACGAAATTTCCGCGATTGTATAGAGCAGGCTGTGTAAAAAATACAGTGCAAAAAGATGAACTGGTGATTTGATCCGATTTTTCCCGTCACGAGGACAAAATCTGTTTTCTGGACAGCATGTCACAACTTTCGCGTCACTTGTCATATGAGGCTATAACTTGGCACAAAGCTTGAAAATAAAGATACAATGATGTTGCTACAGTAGTAACAATCATCAAGACCACTAAAAACAGAAGTAAAAACATCTTGGGTTACCTCCCAACAAGCGCTTTCTTTTACGCCTGTCAGCTAGGCATAAGGCAAAAGAAGAATCAAGTTTTATCAAGAGAAAGAGAATACCTAGCCCGTTTAACGGACTCAAAAGGCAACTTGATTTTCTTTCAAGGGAAGTGTTCCATACTATTTTTGAGAGGGAATTGAAATTTTGTATTCCCCTCTTTCATGTCAATAACGGCACCAACGGTGCGGAGAAAAGGACGTCCCAAAATAATTGGACATAAAGGTTCACACTCTATATCCATAATAATGAAATCAACGAGAACATAGTTGTCATTGACAATGATAAGAACATCGTCAATCTTCCCCAAAGGTTTCTTTACGGAAGAATCGACAAGAAGAATACCAAAAGAACAAGAATCAAAAGGTTTCAATTCAAACATATCATACATTCTTTTGGGCATGACGGAGGTACTAGCTCCAACGTCACACAAAGCCTAGCAAGAGAAGTTATTTAATTTAATTTTGATCATAGGGTCCCAACCATCATCTTCGTCTAGCTTCCTAGTTATGGAGGCTTCTATCCTAAGCTTCTCCTCCCTAGCTTTGATTAGACCATGTGTGATATGCTCCGTGAAGGCAAGATTGAGTGTGCTAGTGTGGGGGTCTCTAGACATTTTGTGTAGCAAGCTAATAACTTCTGAGAGGGTGCAACTAGCAAAATCAATATCACTACTACAAAATTAGTTGAGAACTTTAGCTACTAGATGGATCACTAATCTTTGGAGGGATCGAATATTAGAGTACACTCACGTACCATGAGTCGAGGATGCGCAAGGATAACCAAACCCCATACAATCCTCCTTGGGGTACTTGTCTCTTTGTGAACCTCCTAATTAGATTGAGAGTTACCAATAATAAGTGCATGAGTTCTTTGGACTAATGTGAGTATTGAAAGTTGACACTTCCACCTCCTCATATTTGCTAGCCTCTTCCGTGCCGTGCATTGCCTTCTTCTCACTCCGAGAGTTGGCGACCACCTTCGCCGGTACATCCAAACCCTTGGCACGATACGCTCTGTCATCATAAGCCTCATTATATCCTTCCTCAAAACATCCACCATACCTACCTATCAAGGCACTTCCATAGCCTTTCCGAGATACATTGCCATGCAACATCCACCTTCTCATGACTTGATCTTCATGTCATACATGTTTTTGCTTGATCGATGAGTCGCATGCTAGTTGGGCCTTGCCCTAATCATTGCTACATGACACGCTAGTATCATTGCATATCCTGCTACACTGGCAGAGGCATACATTTGCATACTTCATGATAGTTTCATTTTCTTTATGTTGAGTACTCTTGTAAAGTGTGAAAGATCTTCTATAATTTTTGTAATATATAGAGTGTTGCCCCTAAAGTGAGGAAAATATCCCAAAGAGGACAAAATCAAAAGATCCCAAAGAGGACAAATGAGAGTTAAATAGAAAGAGCCATTGAGGCCAACAACAAAATAAAAAAAATAGAAAAAAGAGAAAAAGAAATAAAAAGAGAGAAGGGCACACTACTATTCCTTTTGAGAGATCCACACTCGTACTCCATCCTATATCTTTTACTCCATAGAGATTATCATTCGTGCATATAGCTATGTGGGGAACTTCACACTATAAAACTTGGCTTGTATATTCCAATGATGAGCCTCCTCAAATGAGCATGTCTTCTTGAGCAAGCAAGTTGGATGCACCCCCACTAGTTCCATTGGAGAGCTTACCTTAGCTCATATGTGCACCCGTTGCATGGGAATCCCTACTCCTCACATCATATCTATAATTTGGCTTTCTCTCGCCTATGATTGTCCTCATTGATGTGAGCTTTTCACATCTTTTTGTCTTCCTCCTCCATCATTTTTCTCTCTTTGCCATCCTAAGTGTCAACTTGTAAGTGCATCAAGTGCCCTCCCCTTGAGGTTTTGGAGTTTGATGACAAAACGGTTAAGGGACTGATGTGTTTGTGAGTATACACAGGAGAACAGTCCCTGATGAGGTGTTTAACCACCAATGTCGACCCTCCAAAATGTTGAGGAACATTGCTGAAATCGGTGCGTTTCCTGAAGAATGAAGTTGCGCGAAATCCTGAGGAATCAGGATCCTGAAGCGTTCGGTTGAAGCGGAAGCTGAAGATGATCCTGAGGACGTTCGCGCTGAAGACGAAGTTGAAGCGTAGTCTTCGCTAAGACTTTTTATACTTCTTGAGTCGTAGGAGAACACCGCACTGTTGGAGGGGTTGAGGAAAATGAGTTATGTATTTCTGAGGAAGTGCTCAATTAGAAATCCTGAAGAAGAACCCTGAGGAAATCTCCTGCAGTAGAAGTTGAGTTCCTCGGGTGTCTGAGACGTTGTTCTTCAGGACACTGAGAAATCTATCTTCGGTTGAGGAGTCTGGAGACTGCGAGTGCAGTTCTCCTGAAGAGAGAGTAATCTCCTGCAGTAGAAGTTCAGTCCTCGTGTGTCTGAGACGTTGTTCTTCAGGACACTGAGGTAACTAACTTCGGTTGAGGAGTCTGGAGAGAGAATACTTTGACCGTGCCACGTGTTGCGTGGTGAGAGGCTAGAACCTGTCTAGCAACGGTCATTTCCGAGGGCATGAGAGTAATTGCATGCATGGGCATTTATGTCCTTTCACCTCGGGTTGCTCCGCGGCTATAAATAGCCACCCCCAGCCCCATTTGTGGGTTGGCTGCTCTGAGAGAAAAACTGACACTTGTCATTTGAGAGCGACCAACCTCTGAGGAAACTGAAGAACCTATGTGAGGAAAACCACCAGCCTGAGTAGTTGAGCATTTCTGAGGAAGTCGGTTCGAGTGATCTGAAGCTTATTACTCTTGAAGACTGTGATCTTTCAGCCGGTGTAGAAGTCTTCAGTCTGAGGAAGTCAAGATGCAATTGTGAATTCCCGGAGTGACTGAGTCTGTGAAGGTTTCGGGAGTCTACCTTGAAGACTCACCTGAGTTATTGGACGGAGTCTGAGGACTCTAGTTCAAGGAGAACAAGGTGAAGACGATGTCTTCTGAGTTGAATCTCAGCCTCTCCAACCAGACGTAGAGTTGTCACAGCAACTTGAACTGGCCTACCAAACCAATGTCTTCAATCTCTGGTGCTATCTCTTCCACCTCTTAAGCTTCAGTATTTGCTATGTTGAATTCTTATGCTTCAGCTCTCCCTATGCTCTTTGTCTTCATACTATGCATCGGAAGCACTTCTGCTTATCTGAATTGATTTATTTCTGTTGCATTATGATGAGGTGCCCTAATGATTACATTCTGTGAACTTTTATTTCTTAATGATTTTGGTTACTTCTTCAGCCTCATGATTGCTTCAGTCCTGAAGAAAACCAAAATCTGGTAGTAAAGTTGAAAATCTCCCATTCACCCCCCTCTGGTCGATATATTGCACTTTCAATTGGTATCAGAGCAAGGTACTCCCTTGTTCTGTGTGATTCGGTTTAACCACCTGGAGTTTTAGTTATGTCGACCTCAGGTACAATGAGCGTTGCCTCAAACTGCCCCATCTTCGACGGGACAGACTACCCATACTGGAAGAACAAGATGAGGATGCACCTTGAAGCCATTGACAAGGACCTGTGGGATATTGTTGATCAAGGAATTCCTGAAGCAAATCTGATGACTTCTCCTGAAGTTGTCAAGAAGAACTGGCAGCTTGATGCAAAAGCTCGAAGCATCATTTGTGGTCATCTCAACAAGGCTCAGTTCAACCGTATCAGTGGTCTGGATACTGCAAACAAGATATGGACAATACTGTCTAAAGTCAATGAAGGAGTCTCTGCTCAACGAGACTCACGGGTTGATACACTCCGCAGTCTCTTCAACAAGTTCAAGAGGATGGACAATGAGAACGTGCAACAAACCTTTGACAGACTCACTAACATATCCAATGAACTTCAAGCACTGGGTGCCGCTGATATCACAGATCATGAAGTTGTGAAGAAACTACTGAGGTCACTGGATGACTCATTTGAGTTCCTATCGCTGATGATTCAAGAAAGGCCTGACTTCAAGACTCTGGATCCAGCGGACATTCTCGAGCGCCTCAATGCTCATGAACTGAAGCTCTCTGAAAAACGAGATTTATACAGCTCCACGCCTAAGGTCCGCGCGCTAAAAGCTAGAGCACGAAGAGTGTCCTCTGATGAAGAGTCTGAGGCCGATACAGATGATCCTGAAACTCTCAGCCGTGAACTCGCTGTCCTCACTAGAAAGTTCCAAAGATTCACGAAGAAGAATCGCTTCGGAAATTCCTCAAGATCGTCCTCAAGAAAAAGCAAATGTGATGACTCTGTCGAAGCAAGAAAGAGAGTCTGCCACAAGTGCAAGAAACCTGGGCATTACATCGCTGAGTGTCCTCTATGGGAAAAGGAAGCTAGACTGAAGAAGAAGAAGAAGAAAGGGAAAGATGACAGTTCTGATGAAAAGACTAAGAAGAAATCCTCAAGATCCTCAAAGTCTGCTGGATACAGGAATAGCAGTTCCCGTAAGGCTCACGCATATCTCGGAAAAGAATTGGACTCGGAAGAATCTGGTTCCAACCCTGATGCTGAGGAAGAAGAATCTGAAGAATCTGAGGGTGTGGCCGGTCTGGCTCTTGCCACGACGCTTGTCTCAAAGTCAATCTTCAGCACCGAGGAATCTGGTCTATCACATGTTGATGATGAAGCTGAAGACACAACCCCTTCCTTCTGATTCATGGCCAAGTCCTCCAAGGTATCTTCATACTCATCATCAGATGATCCCTCTGATGAAGAACCTGATGAAAACTATGCTAAACTTGCTAAACTTGCATCTAAGCAACAACGTGCACTTGAAAAGATTCAGATCTCACTAAACAAGAGTGATGATATGTTGGTTGAGGAAATGACGAAGACTCAAAAGTTGACTGATGAATCAAAAATTCTTCAGTCAAAGTTTGATGACTTGTTCAATCGTCATGAGGCACTCCTTACCGATCATGAAAAGCTGGCTCATGAGTTCCTCATGAGGAAACAAGAACTTGAACGCGTAAGGATGTCTCATGACGATCTGAGGAAAGAAAATGATTCACTCCTCTCCCAACAGATCATCATGCCACAAGAAGGATTTAATCCTCCTTGTTTAAAATGCATTGAACATGATCGTATCATCTCTGTGCCTAGTTCCTCAATGTCTTCAGACTCTGTTATTTCTATTGATTCTATGGTATCTAACCCCTCATCTGAGGATACCATAGACATTGCTGAATAAAATGCTAGGTTGAAGAGTCTACTGGAAACCGGCATGTTCAAGTGTCTGAAAGGACATCAGCCCCTTTGTGACATCCTCAAGAAACAGATCCTCAACAGGAACCCGAGGAAAGAAGGTGTCGCATTCACTCAGAAACTCAACCCTGATGGGTCTTACTGGAAACGTGAACAATATCCAGAGACCACTTGGGTTCGGGCAAAGATGCCTCCTCCTGATCCCTATACTTTATCTGGTTATGATGCTGTTTCTTCTGATGTGATGATTGAGGCTTTTGACTCAAACTATAAACTGTTTAAGAATGTTAATGGTGAGGTATTTGCCAGATACATCGGAACTAACTGCAGGAACGGTCCTCCAGTCAAGCAGATCTGGGTTCAGAAGAACCTCATCACTAACCTTCCTGTGAATGCAGATGCAAATGAGCTGAGGATATCATCTGAGGAAGATACCTCAAAAGGAAATGATTAAAATCATGTATCTGCTAACCATTTTGTTCACAGGGAAGCTCCTCATAAGGATGCTAATTCATTTGCTTATCCTGATGCCACCATCTCACACCCCATTAGGTCTCATCACCCTCATCAGTCCTCATGTGCCTCAAGACCACCCATTAAGATGTGGGTGGTTAAGAACTAATCATCCTTGCAGGGACATGTCCTGGGGCAATTACAAATTCTGCAGATCATATGCCCAGGACAACATCATTTGAGTCAGTTGAAGGATATTTATATTGTTTGGTTTCATAGAATCAATCCTGAGGAACATCCTGAGGAATTAATTCTGGGGAACCATAAAATCCTCAAACTGAGAATGGCTCATAACTTGCTGTATGAGATACTAATTCCTTTGCAGGGAAAGACTGAATGGGTGATGGACAGTGGATGTACAAATCACATGACTGGTGACAGAAGCCTTCTTATGGAATCATCACTGAGTCCTTCTTCAAAGAAAACCATCACCTTCGCTGATAAAGGTAAAAGAAAGGTATTGGGTCTCGGCAGAGTGGCTATCTCTCGAGACCAACACATTGATAAAGTCATTCTTGTTGAATCACTTGGATACAACTTGATGTCTGTATCTATGCTCTGTGATCTTGATCTCGTTGTTGTCTTCGGAAAATATGGTTGTATTGTCTATATGGTTAGCGATAACTCCATTGTCTTCAGTGGAGTTAGGAAAGGGGATCTATATATTGTAGATTTCTCTGAAGGTCCTCAGGTTGCTACATGCCTCATGGCTCGAGCTTCAGAATGCTGGCTATGGCATCGAAGACTCGGCCACGCTGGAATGAGGAATCTCCAGAAGCTGGTACTGAAGAAACATGTCCTCGGAATTGAGGAAATCAGATTCACGAAGGACCGGCTATGTGGTGCTTGCGAAGCTGGAAAGATGACCAAGGCTAAGCATCCTTCCAAGACCATCATGACTACTACAAGACCTCTGGAATTGCTTCACATGGATCTATTTGGTCCTCCAAAGTATTCAAGCTTTGGAGGTAATATGTATGGTCTTGTTATTGTTGATGACTTCTCACGATACACTTGGGTGCATTTTCTTCTCTATAAGTCAGAAACCCCAGCAATCCTCAAGCGCTTCGCCCTGCGAGTCATGAACAACTACAACCTGAAGATCAAGCACATTCGAAGCGACAACGACACTGAGTTCAAGAACTTCGGTGTGGAAGAATTCCTCGATGACTCGGGAATCACTCATGAATTCTTTGCGCCTTACACTCCTCAACAAAATGGAGTTGTTGAGAGGAAGAACCGAACCCTCATCGAGAAGGCTCGCACGATGCTGGCTGAGTACAATACTCCACTCAAGTTGTGGGATGAAGCTATCAACACTGCATGCCACATCGTAAATCGAGTGTATCTTCACAAGTTCTTCAATAAAACATCATACGAGTTAATGGTCGGTAAGAAACCCAATGTAAGTTACTTCAAGGTATTCGGTGCACCTTGCTGGATTCGTGATCCTCATCACCAGTCCAAATTTTCACCCAAAGCATGTGAGGGATTCATGCTTGGTTATGGTATCAACTCGCACAGCTACAGAGTCTTCAATATTAGTCATTATAAAATTGTTGAGACTGTAGACGTGCGATTTGATGAATCTGATGGCTCCCAAAGAGAGCACCTGCCACATGATTTAGATGAAGCACCACCTGAAGAACAAATCAAGAAGATGGGTGCTGGTGATATCATTCCTGTGGATAATCCTGAAGAAATCCACATACCTCCTGCTCCTGAAGAACATCCAAATCCTGATGCAAATAATCCTGATGACGATCCTGATCCTGAGGCTCCTGATACCCCTGAAGCTCCTGAAGCACCTGAAGCAGATGCAAATGAATCTGACGACAGTGACGAAGATGCGCCTCAAGATCATCCTCCTAGACTTCCTCGTGTGGCAAATGAAGTTCAAGTGGACAGCATCCTCGCTGATGTCAACCTACCAGGTCCTCTTACTCGTGCAAGAGCTAATCGTATAGCTAACTTTTGTGGGCATTTCTCGTTTCTATCAATTTCAGAGCCCACCAAAGTCACCGAAGCATTCCAAGAAGCCGAATGGATTCAGGAAATGCAAGACGAACTTCTTCAGTTTAAACTGAATGATGTTTGGGAACTAGTCAAACGTCCTGATCCTCGAGTTCACAATGTCATCGGCACGAAGTGGATCTACCGCAACAAACTCGATGAAGATGGACAAGTCATCAGAAACAAAGCTCGTCTCGTAGCTCAAGGATATACTCAAGTCAAGGGGATCGACTTCGGTGAAACTTTATCTCCTGTTGCTAGACTTGAATCCATTAATATTATGCTTGCATTCGCTAACCATCATAATATCAAGTTATATCAAATGGATGTGAAAAGTGCTTTCCTCAATGGTAATATCGAGGAAGAAGTATATGTTGCTCAACCTCCAGGTTTTGAAGACGCAAAGAAGCCTGATATGGTGTACAAATTGAAGAAAGCCCTCTATGGACTGAAGCAAGCCCCTCGGGCTTGGTATGACACACTAAGGGACTTCCTCATCAGCAAGGGCTTCAAATCTGGTTCCCTTGATCCAACTCTTTCCACAAAACGATATGATGATGCAGTATTCATATGTCAAATTTATGTTGATGACATAATATTTGGATGCTCTAACAAGAAATACAGTGAAGAATTTGCATTCTTGATGAGTGAACAGTATCAGATGTCCATGATGGCCGAACTGAAGTTCTTCTTAGGGCTTCAAATTCGTCAACAACGCAACGGCATCTTCATCTCTCAGGAGAAGTACCTCAAGGAGTGCCTTAGGAAATTCGGGATGCAAGACTGCAAGGGCATCAAGACACCGATGCCCACAAATGGACAACTTGGCCCTGATGAAAATGGCAAGGACTACGATCAAAAGGTATACCGCTCCATGATAGGCTCTCTGCTATATCTATGTGCATCAAGGCCTGATATAATGTTGAGCGTTTGCATGTGTGCCCGATTCCAAGCGGCACCTAAGGAATCGCATCACCAAGCGGTGAAACGAATTCTTCGATATTTGGCTCACACCCCGTCGCTAGGCTTATGGTATCCAAAAGGAACACAGATGGATCTCGTCGGATACTCAGACTCAGATTATGCTGGAGATCGAGTGGATCGGAAGTCTACCTCAGGAACATGTCATTTCCTCGGACATTCTCTAGTGTGTTGGTCATCGAAGAAGCAGAACCGCGTCTCCCTCTCCACTGCTGAAGCTGAATACATTGCTGCTGGTGCTAGCTGCTCACAACTTCTTTGGATGAAGCAAACTCTGAAGGACTACGGCATCAACCTGAAGAAAGTACCACTGCTATGTGACAATGAGAGCGCCATCAAGATCTCTCAGAATCCAGTACATCACTCGAGGACGAAGCATATTGAGATTCAGTATCACTTACTTCGGGATCATGTATTGAAGGAAGAAATCGTCATCAGCCACGTGAAGACTGAAGACCAACTTGCTGATATATTCACCAAGCCTTTGGATGAGAAGCGATTTAGCACTCTGAGGTGTGAGCTAAATATCTTAGATTCCTCAAACGTCCAGTGAATGGACACACATCCTAACGCTTAAACAATATTGAAGAATCCTGATGCACAACACACGATGCGTCGTACTCCTCAAATCATGAGGAACTACCTTGCTAAGTGTGAAGAAATTAACGTGGAATTGACTCAAGATCCATACGACAATTGTATGGTATCAAGTGTATCATTCCCTATAAGGTGGGTAGCGCCACCGCCCAAACACCTCAGGATTTGTTGTTCCTCAACTTCCTCAGGATTTGTTGTTTCTCAACTTCCTCAAGATTTGAAGTCTTCATTACTGATGATTACCGTGTTTGTCCTCAACAGCGTTCACCTATAGTTATTGCTTTTCAACTTTTGCTTCTTCATCTAGGTGAACGTGATCGGACCTGTCCCTCTGTGCTCACTTCTCTAATCTGTCTATCTCATATGCGTTCATCCGGAAAACATGTATTCCTCAGTCTGAGACCATAAGTCTGCATTCATCAGCCTGAGACCATTTGTCTTCAACCTCAGCCCTTGTCCTCAAGTTCCTCAAATCACGGAGTTTCTGTTACAACTGTCTTAAATTTGTTGCGATTTTACCGCACGTCGTGCTTATCCACCATTAAGATATCCACTGAGGATCCCAACAATCAGGGGCTATATGGTGCACAAATTTCGCAACCCCTCAGCTTTCACCCCTCTATAAATAGCCCTCTATCCCCCCCGGTCATTTCCCCCCACCGCTCCTCCCCTCTCGCACCGCTGCCCTTGAGCTCCTCAAGCTCGTGTGCTAACGTCGCCGGAGTTCGCCGTTGCCGGGGACGAAGACTCGTTGTTCCTCAACTTTCGCCTCAAGTCTGGTATGCTTATTCCTCAGTGGCTTATTCCTCAGCGTATTATTCCTCAGTCCTGTTGTGTCCTCAAGCCAGTTAATCCTCAACTGTACTATTAGCTTTCTCAGACCTATACCTATGCCTCATTCCTTTGTTTTTATCATCCTATTCCTCATGAACGCATATAACCGTACCCCACTTCCCTCGCAACTTAATTCTGTCACAGGTACATGTCTGCTGAGGAATCGTATGGTTCTCATAGTCTCACTTCATTTGCAGCTCACCTCGAACGTACAATTCCTCAGCTGAAGAAAATGGCTCCTCGGCGTAAGCACACTGATACCGCTAAATACTTGCCTCCTGAGCTCTATGAGAAGCTGAAGAATCCCGAACGAGAAACCGCTGATGAACGTAAGAAACGGGTACAAAAGATCACGAGGGAATGGGCCAAGCGTTGGGTGGCCTATCAATGGCTTAATCCTCAACATGAGGAAATGTTTGCCGTTAATCCGCCGCTGAAGACCTTGGGTATCAAGGCTCGACCTCCACCGGCTCCTGGAGTCATTCCTGATCCCACAACAATGCACACCCCTGATGACTTTCCTGCGGCATATGAGCAGTACCTCAAGCGCAGTCGCAGCTGTGTCAAGGATCTGGTTCGTGACTTGACTGCATCAATACAGATTCCGCCTCAGGATCAGTCTCAACCCAGGCCACAACCTCAGCCTCAGCACCGCAAAAGGCTGCTGGCATCAAGCCTTCCATGCAGTCCTCAACTAAGCCTCATGTTGTCGGTTCCTCATGTCAATGCACGGCTGGTGCTACCCCCTCCTCAAGGATACGCACAGATGAATCTGGTAATGCTCCTGAGGCCTCCACCACAATGCCTCAGTCTCAGCTGAAGACCAAAACTGTTCTTCAACGCGGCCCACGCCCCTCACCAGAGAAAACTGCTATGCGTGGCGCCATTCATCATACTCCTCAAACATCTGATGATGAAGATGAATTTGAGGATTTAGCCGGCTTTGTCGCTACTGAAGCTGATAAGATTGAATATGTGCGTGCTGCGGCCAGACGCAAAGCTGAAGCAACGGGTTTAGAAATCCCGCTTCTCCTTGATCCCAAGAAGATCTTGGAGTACATTGAAATTTGGTCTGTCAAGCCTGACACTCCTCTTGATGATTTGGACATCCCTAAAGACATCAAATTCTATGTTCAACAGTTCCTCATAAATGAGATTCATCAATGAGATCTTCAGAAACAGTTGAAGGACAAACTGAAGAAAGTCCTCAGTGACTTCAAGAAGAAACCTATCACTGAAGTTACTCCTCAGGAGTTTACAGAGCATCAATGTGAAGTTCAACGCCTCAACATTAAGTTTGCTGACAATCGTGCGTATATTGGAAAATCCAAGGAACGGATCTCACACCAGATGGCAAAGTTGATGAAGCTTCGTCAGCCCGCTTCCTCAGTACCCACTGATGCCTCTGCCAAAAGCCTCAAGCGCCTGCCTGAAGCCCAACCCTCACCTCCACCTGCTATGAAGAAACCCACTGTTGAGGACCCCATTGATGCTACACCACTTTCCTCAGCTCCTCCAACATCACAGGCCGCTAATACCACCGTTCTCAATACTGCTGCCTCAACTCCACCTCCAAATCCTCAGCGCAGCTTAATCGTCTTCACTCCACCCCCTTCTGCAACACCCATTGTTCCAACTCCTACGTCCCCACCGGCACTGACTATAACTGAGATTGAAGACATGGACGTCGACATTATGGATCATGGAACTCCTCGTGTCCATGATGAGGATTATGGGTTGACCAACTCGCCCACTCATACTATCTTCTCACCTGAGCCTCACTCCAACACCGTGACCGAGGTGCTTCCTGATACTTCTCTGCAGTCTGAAGAATCAGTGGGTGCATCGTCCTCAGCGTCTGATGCTGATGACCCAGAAGCCACAAGGGCTCCCACAAATTCTGCTGCTGATACTGATGCTGCAGCAACCACTACAACTGATACTGATGCTGCTGACACTACCACTGCTAATCCTAATCCCGACCCCCCCGCCGCTGAAACTGAAGCAGAAGCCGAGCACAGCACAAATGCTCCTCCTGAAGCAGAAAACAGTACAAATGCTCATGCTGAAGCCTCAAAGGATGGCTCTGAAGACAAACATGCCACATCACCTCATCTTCTCAAGGACCTCAACAGATCTGTGCCTGAAGCATCTGCAGCGGCTCCGCCTCAGCCTCAAGCCTCTCTTCAGATTGAAGTGCCTCAAGCGCCTCCACCACCTCAAGGCCCAGTTCAAGCTCGGTCCTTGTGTCCGAAGCAGAAGCAACCATTCTTCCGTGACCTTGAAGTTGATGATACCCCAAGCTTCGATGCTACTGATTTCTTCAATGCCATGAGTTTCTTCCAAGAGGGGATTCGCAATCCATATCATTTTGCTCCACCTCGAAAGCTTCTGAGGTTCTGGACTGCCACTCAGAAGAACTATTATGCTTCAGTTATGTATAAGCAAAAAAAATTGTTTCCTCACAAGCATATTCCTCTAATGGATATGGAAGCCCTTCCCTTCTTCAACAGTGTGCTTCAGTTTTATGCAACTTTGTATGTTTCAGGAGATCCTCTGGATATCAACACCTGGGTCCTCGAGTGGATGACTGAGCATCATCACTACACCATCACTGTTCCTGAAGCAATTGACATTCTTGAGTTGCCTCAGTGCACTTCCCCATCTGCATGCTCCTATGGGTCTCAAATTCTTCGAGATGACCTGATGAACATGCTCATGAAGCCTCAGGCCCCTGAAGCCCCAGCTCGCACAAAGTTTCAAGTTTCTGAGCTTCTGTATCTGCCCAGTACATTGTATCGGATTCTGGCGAAGACCTTCTGCCCCATTAAAGGCTATGAATCCTCTGCTGAAGAAGTCATTGGCATCATGAAGAACATACTCCACAACCTCTGCATGTCTGGGCCAAACAAAGTTCCTGACTTCTTATTCAGAACTCTGGTTGATGCAACACAGAATCCTCATATCCTGAAGCCATACGCGCCATGGATCATGAAGCTCATCCGAGCCACGACTGGTATTGATTTTCAACCTAATCACCCGAATCATAGGACATATCTGCCGCCTGTCGAAGTGCTTCAGCATACGATTGATTCAAATAACAAGGGCAAAGGCATATTCTATGAAGAAGTTCTCCCGACCAATTCCCTTGGTGGAAACATTCGTCATCCTCAGTCTCGAACTACTGATGAAACAATAACTCATGCCTCTACTGAGGACACGACTCAGGCTCGAGTGATGACAGACCGAGAGCTTCTGATTAGTCTTCATCAGAAGGTTGACCGAAGTCATGATTGGGTGAAGCGTCAGTTTACCAAAATCCTCAGCTACATGGCTCAGACACATTCTTCAGTGAAGAAAGTGCATCAGTATGCTCATCATACATATCAACATCTTGATGCCTTGATGAGAGAAGTAATCACCCCTGAAGACCTTGCAAAACTGGAGCTTCAAAAGCCTCCGATTCCTGCAATCAGACCCCCAAGGCAATTCAGACGCTGCACAACTCCTCCTCCGGCCATGGATTCTTATTCTTCAAACCAGGAGATGACTTCTGAAGAGGCTGAAGACACAGCTGCCTGCCCTCACACTGCAACGGATTGCCTCAGGCGTGATTCACCTCAGCCTTGACGCATCTTCAAAGGGCCGTTAGCTTCAGTTTTTCCCTTTTTGATCATTTCATGACAAAGGGGGAGAAATCTGTTAGTCTTCAAGCGGGTTTTAGTTATGGGGTTCTTCAGTTACAACTCTCGTTCTTCAGATTTTTTTTGTAACGAGTTGTAAACTGTAATTTTGGTGTTTGCCTGATACTATTCCTCAGTTACCTCATGCTATTTCCTCAAGTTTATCATATATGCATGTGATTGTCTCTGCAAACATCTCTCTCAGTGCGTTGTTCAAATTCCTCAAACACTTCATAACATGCACTGTTTCAAAAATGCCTGGATATAGGGGGAGCTCCTCATATACCTCAAAATGCTTTAGATATTAAAAATTCTTCAACTCATATGCATATCCTCAGGGGGAGCTTCATTATATCCAGCTTAATGATAGAAATGTTCTTCAAAGTTTTTATTCTTCAAACTCATAATTTTATCCCCGTTGAAGCTTAACCTGATTGTCATCAAATCACCAAAAAGGGGGAGATTGTAAGTGCATCAAGTGCCCTCCCCTTGAGGTTTTGGAGTTTGATGACAAAACGGTTAAGGGACTGATGTGTTTGTGAGTATACACAAGAGAACAGTCCCTGATGAGGTGTTTAACCACCAATGTCGACCCCCCAAAATGTTGAGGAACATTGGAGAAATCGGTGCGTTTCCTGAAGAATGAAGTTGCGCGAAATCCTGAGGAATCAGGATCCTGAAGCGTTCGGTTGAAGCTGAAGCTGAAGATGATCCTGAGGACGTTCGCGCTGAAGACAAAGTTGAAGCGTAGTCTTCGCTAAGACTTTTTATACTTCTTGAGTCGTAGGAGAACACCGCACTGTTGGAGGGGTTGAGGAAAATGAGTTTTGTATTTCTGAGGAAGTGCTCAATTAGAAATCCTGAAGAAGAACCCTGAGGAAATCTCCTGCAGTAGAAGTTCAGTTCCTCGGGTGTCTAAGACGTTGTTCTTCAGGACACTGAGAAATCTGTCTTCGGTTGAGGAGTCTGGAGACTGCGAGTGCAGTTCTCCTGAAGAGAGAGTAATCTCCTGCAGTAGAAGTTCAGTCCTCGTGTGTCTGAGACGTTGTTCTTCAGGACACTGAGGTAACTAACTTCGGTTGAGGAGTCTGGAGAGAGAATACTTTGACCGTGCCACGTGTTGCGTGGTGAGAGGCTAGAACCTGTCTAGCAACGGTCATTTCCGAGGGCATGAGAGTAATTGCATGCATGGGCATTTATGTCCTTTCACCTCGGGTTGCTCCGCGGCTATAAATAGCCACCCCCAGCCCCATTTGTGGGTTGGATGCTCCGAGAGAAAAAATGACACTTGTCATTTGAGAGCAACCCACCTCTGAGGAAACTGAAGAACCTATGTGAGGAAAACCACCAGCCTTAGTAGTTGAGCATTTCTGAGGAAGTCGGTTCGAGTGATCCAAAGCTTTTTACTCTTGAAGACTGTGATCTTCCAGCCGGTGTAGAAGTCTTCAGTCTGAGGAAGTCAAGATGAAATTGTGACTTCCCGGAGTGACTGAGTCTGTGAAGGTTTCGGGAGTCTACCTTGAAGACTCACCTGAGTTATTGGACGGAGTCTGAGGACTCTAGTTCAAGGAGAACAAGGTAAAGACTATGTCTTCTGAGTTGAATCTCAGCTTCTCCAACCAGACGTAGAGTTGTCACAGCAACTTGAACTGGTCTACCAAACCAATGTCTTCAATCTCTGGTGCTATATCTTCAACCTCTTAAGCTTCAGTATTTGCTATGTTGAATTCTTATGCTTCAGCTCTCCCTATGCTCTTTGTCTTCATACTATGCATCTGAAGCACTTCTGCTTATCTGAATTGATTTATTTCTGTTGCATTATGATGAGGTTCCCTAATGATTACATTCTATGAAGTTTTATTTCTTCATGATTTTGGTTACTTCTTCAGCCTCATGAGTGCTTCAGTCCTGAAGAAAACCAAAATCTGGTAGTAAAGGTTAAAATCTCCCATTCACCCCCCTCTGGTCGATATATTGCACTTTCACAACTTTCTTGCTTACGCTCATCCATTGCATTAGTGCTCAAAATATCGAAAGGGAGTGGATCATTTTGACTTGTTCCTGGCTAGTGGTCTGGGGATGAGTCAAGATAAGATTCCAAAGAAGACCAAGTGTGAAACTTTAGTAGATTAAGTTCTCAACAATAAAAACTATGTTTTACTCTCTCGTATATCCCTATCCCCTTTCTTGCACGCAAACACCATTTGGAGACATTCGAGTCATGGACAACGAGAGCTCTTGCAGCTTTATGTTCTAATGTTGATTATTTCAATGCTAATATAGACTCTTGCCTTGATTGTTTTACTTAAAAGTTCTTATATGGTTTGTAGCATGTCACCACATAAATTATGCTTGTTATCATTTACCTACTCGAGGTCGAGCAGGAATTAAGCTTGGGGATGTTGATAGGTCCAAAACGTATCTATAATTTCTGCTTGCTCCATGCATCTTTTGTGTGATATTGCTATGATATTGATGAACTTCCATACACTTTTGATCATATTTGGACTAACCTATTAACTCAGTGCACCCCAGTGCCAGTTCCTGTTTTCTGCTGTTTTTGTATTTCAGGTTTTCCCATTACTTAAAGTGCCAGAAAAATTCTTGGAAAAATCAGCGTACAGGAAGCTTCGGGAAGAGCCCAAGTGGGGACAGAGGGGAGCCAAAGGTGGCCCAGGCGGCCACCTGGCGCGGCCACCTCTTAGGCCGCGCCGGGGGGGGGAGGGGGGGCGCCTGGGGCCCCTAGTCCACCTCTGGCTGCCCCCCTTCGCCTATATATCCCTCTCGTCCCGAAACCCTCAAGCACATAACCCTTTTTCGCGATCTTCCCTCTGTTCCGCCGCCACCGCGCTTCCAAGATCGGGAGCACCAGGAGCCCTCTTCCCGGCACCCTGCCGGAGGGAGGAACCACCTCCGGGAGCTTCTCCACCACCATGGATGCCTCCCGGATGAACCGTGAGTAGTCCCCCTTGGACCATGGGTCCATGATCAGTAGCTATGTGATGTTCTCCTCCGCTCTTTGTTCTTCATGGTTTAGACCTCGTGAGCTTCCCTACATGATCGAGGCACATATGTAATCTTTCTGCTGTTGCTATGCTGAGTTTGTTGGGATCTAATGGATTATGAGACTATGTTCAGATTGTGTTTGAGTAATATATTTGATTCTCCTTTTTTATATTTATGTTCTTGAGTATTTATTGCATGTTCTCCATTGCTGTTTATTGCTTTGGCCAAGTAGTAGGTAGTAACTCCAAGAGGGAGCGTTATGCATGATTGTGGGTTCATGCCCCCTGATGACTAGCTTGAGTGACAGAAACATGAGTCTAGGGGATGTGTTGTTGCCACAAGGGAGAAAACAACGGTGCTTGTACTTGCGGGTGCAAGGATTGTTTACTTTACGCAAAGTTCTTTAATGCAGTTGTCTGTTGCTTGGAGTTTACACTTTGGGTGGGATTTGCAACTTAATACCAGCGAGATGTTCTGGATAGATATCTCAAGGTGGATGATTAGTGGGTAGATGCAGATGGATTTCGGTCTACTTGTTTTGGCATACCGCCCAAGCTTTTGAGCCTCTTCCTTTCTTAGTAGCATAGTTAGCATTGGTTTGCGCACATAATCCTGTCAATTGCCCAGCTGTAATTTGTTTACCTCGCATGGCTATTTTATTGTCTTTTGGGAGAGAGACATAACTAGTCAACGTCATGGGACCCCGGTCCATATTTCCACCATTGTTTACCCGCTATTTATTTTCTGCTTTATTTCTTTTTCCGTTGCTATCACTATCATTATTATCCGGTGCGTGTGATCCTTTGTGAACAACAAGGCCAGAGGGATTGACAACCTCTCTGTACTCGTTGGGAGCAAAGTTATCTGTTGTTTGTGCAGGTCCACGTCAACCGCCTAATTGCTGGCGCCGTTGTCACCTTCCTGTCATTGTCGGAGTCCTACTGGAGACAAACCTTTGTATCTTCACCGAGGGAAATTTGCTGCTGTCTACATCTCAACCTTCCACTTTGGGTAACCAACGAGGGGCGAGAAGCCATCAAAGCTAATTTCTGGCGCCGTTGCCGGGGACTCCACTCTTCAAGATAGGGGTGCTGCACACTATCTTTTATCTTTGCTTTTTAGTCTTGTTACCTTTCAGTTTTTGCTTTAGTGTCCCTTATCAAAAATAAAAAAAATAGTTATCTTCCTTGCTGCTGCTATGGGTTCCACCGAGAACACCAAGTTGTGTGACTTCACTAGTCATAACAACAGTGACTTTATCTGCACTCCTATTGCTCCACCTGCCACTTCAGCACCTTCTTATGAGATTAAACCTGGTTTGCTGAACCTTGTTATGAAAGATCAATTCTCCGGTGCTGGAGATGATGCTGCTTTGCACTTAAATAATTTTGTTGAGCTTTGTGATATGAAAAAGTACAAAGAAGTAGATGGTGATATCGTTAAGCTAAAGATTTTTCCTTTCTCCTTGAGAGGAGGAGCTAAAATCTGGTTTCAATCCTTGCCTAGGAATAGCATAGATTCTTGGGATAAGTGCAAGGATGCTTTTATTGGGAAGTACTACCCCCGAGCTAAGATTATCCAATTGATGAGTAATATTATGAATTTTAAGCAATTGGATAATGAGCACGTTGCCCAAGCTTGGGAACGCATGAAATCTCTTGTTAAGAACAGCCCTACGCATGGTTTTACTACTTGGATGGTTATCCAAACTTTTTATGCAGGCTTGAACTTTACCTCGCGGAACTAGCTAGATTCGGCCGCAGGAGGAACCTTTATGTCAACAACGCTTGGTGCTGCCACAAAACTACTCGATGAGATGATGACCAACTATTCCCAATGGCACACCGAAAGAGCTCCAACAGGTAGAAAGGTAAACTCTGTCGAGGAGATCTCCTCCCTAAACGAAAAAGTTGACCTAATTATGTCTCTACTTACCAAGCAATCTCCTATTGATCCCCATGATGTTCCTTTAAATTCTTTGGTTGCTCAAGATCAAGTAGATGTGAACTTTATCTCTAGAAACAACTTCAATAACAATTCTTATAGGAGTAATTTTGATAGCAATCCTAGACCGTTCCCCTCCAACAACTATGGGAACAACAACACTTATCCTAGAACCAAGAACTCCACTTCTGAACTAGAGAGTATGCTTAAAGACTTCATCACTACCCAAAAATCCTTCAACAAGAGTGTAGAGGAAAATCTAGACAAACTAGAGAATCTCTCGTCGAAGGTAGACAATTTAGCCCATGAAGTAGAATTGCTTAAAATTAGAACTTCTCCTCTTGAGGAGAGGAAGGTCACTCCTATGAACGCTATTCAAGTGCAAATTAATGAAAACATTAGGATGATGGCTAAACTTAAAGAGAGATGGGCTAGAGAAAAGGAGGAAGAAGATAGAATTAAGAGCCTTCCTACACACCATACAGTTGCTACTATCCAAGTTGTTGAGGATATCCAAACTCTTAGCACCCAATGCACCCCTAGTCCCATAGGACCTATTAATGGTGATGCTATGACCTCAACCGTAGAAGAAGAAACTCCTATTACTATAGAAGCTACCAAACAAGTGAGCCTAAAGGACACCACTACCACTTTACTTGATAGTAGTGACCTTGATTTTGATAATTACACCCTTTCTGAAGTTATTAGTTTCCTTCACAAGATGTCTAGAGATCCCCACACTAGCACACTTAATCTTGCCTTCACGGAGCATATCACTAATGCTCTCGTTAAAGCTAGGGAGGAGAAGCTTAGGGTAGAAGCCTCCATACCTAGAAAGCTAGAAGATGGTTGGGATCCTATGATTAAAATTAAGTTGAATAACTTCTCTTGCTATGCTTTATGTGATGTTGGAGCTAGTACCTCCGTTATGCCCAAAAGAATGTATGATATGTTTGTATTGAAGCCTTTTGATCCTTGTTCTTTTGGTCTTCGTCTTGTTGACTCTTCCATAAAGAAACCTTTGGAGAAGATCGATGATGTTCTTATCATTGTCAATGAAAATTATGTTCCCGTTGATTTTACTATTATGGACATCGAATGTGAACCATCATCTCCAATTATTTTGGGACGCCCTTTTCTTCGCACCGTTGGTGCTGTCATTGATATGAAAGAAGGGAATATAAAATTCCAATTCCCTCTCAATAAAGGGATGGAACACTTCCCTAGAAAGAAGATTAAGTTGCCTTTTGAGTCCGTTACACGGGCTAGCTATTCTCTTACTCTTGATAAAACTTGATTTTCTCTTTTGCATCATGCCTAGCTCAAAGGCATAAAAGAAAGCGTTTTCGGGAGGCAGCCCGCAACGAATTTAGGTTTTCCTTTTTGTTTTTCTTCTGTTTTTAGTGGTCTTGATGATTGTTACTACAGTAGCAACATCATTGTATCTTTACTTTTCAAGCTTTGTGCCATTTATAGCCTCATATGACAAGGGAAGTGAAAGTTGTGACATGCTGTCCAGAAAACAGATTCTGTCCTCGTGACGGGAAAAATCATAGAAAAATCCCAGTTCATATTTTTGAGATGAATTTTTTACACAGAGTTCTATATACACTCACGTAACTTTCGTATGTTCTGAGTTTTTTTATTTGAGTTGCAGAAGTACCCCTAAAAAATTATTTACTACCCGCTGGTCTTATTTTCACAGATTCTGTCCTGTTTTGCCTTTTCTTTGTGTTGCAAACCTTAAGCTTGCTTTTTCTTTGCAAAAACTTTTTGGAAATCTTGAGAAACAGTAGCTTTTCAAGAATATCCTTATTTCCAGTAGAGAAAAAATTATTTTATTGTGGGTACTAACCTCGCTAATCAGATTATGATGAGTTATGTATGAAGGGAGTTTTCAAGTGTGCGAGGGAAGATGATAAAAGAAGATTCAGGAGGGTCAAACGATCAAGCTTGGGGATGCCCCGGTGCACCCCCAAGAAATATTCAAGAAGACTCAAGCATCTAAGCTTGGGGATGCCCCCATGCATCCTCTTCTCCGTCAACAATTATCAGTTCGACTTTCGTTCTACTATATTTTTATCACTTCATGCGTTATGTGCTATGCTTGGAGCGTCTTGCTCTTTATTACCTTTTTAGTTTTCTTTAGCTTTGCTTGCTGTTCATAACCAATTTAGAACCCAGCTTTCTTTGTGTGGGAGAGAAACACGCTCCACTTCACCTAGAACACAACATAGGATTTTCATGCTTATCTTTGCTGTGTGTGTTCTTTATCTTTTTCGTATCTGCTGTCATGTTTAGAACTTAGTTTTCATGCTTATCTTTCTAAGAGCTTTTGATTAGTTTGTTGCTGGAACTCTCTTGAGTTTTCATGTTTATCTTGTTTAGAGAGTTTGCCTATTGCACTGAGTTTTGTGTCTTGAGTTGAAGTAGGTAATTGAGGTTGCTATTCAATTGTAGTAGTAACTTGCAATAGTTTTGAGGTATTGCTATGAGTAATGTTTGAACTTTTGGTGTCAAGAGCTTTAGCCTATTAGTGATAGATGTCATATTTTTGGCAATCCGTGTTTATTTTCGAAAAACCTACAAAATTAGTTGAGAACTTTAGCTACTAGATGGATCACTAATCTTTGGAGGGATCGAATATTAGAGTACACTCTGTTGGATATGTGCCCTAGAGACAAATTAATAAAGATATTTGTCACATATCCGTTTTGTTCATAATACGTTTTATACTGTGCTATAACTGTATTACTTGGAAATACTAATACAGGTGTATTATAAAACATGGTCCGTAGTTTAACTCGGGTAAACTATCTCATTGGGCAATTGATTGATCAAGCTTTCCTGATCATGGCGACACTTAAGTCCATTGACAATGAGGTCATATCATTAAGGGGAATGATGTGATCGACGTACACCCACCTAAAGTATTGGAATGTGATCGAGTCACATAGTTCAGCGTTGCTATGACTTTGTAACGTATGGCTTAGTCCTTAGACCGTAATGATCATACGTAATTGTCATCTATGAGGAGACTTTGATTTGTATCCCACCGCCTGACTGAAATATGCTGGCTATAACGGTGCACTTTGGGTATTCCGAAATAGATTGTTGATGAGTATGTTAATAGATCAGAGCGGGATTGGTCAGTCCTTGTGACAGGACAGGTACTGTGGGCCCACTCGGTGATATTGCATCAACACCTTGCAAGGACGTGACTAGGTCACAAGAGATGCAATGATCATGGACGAGAGAAGTTTTTTTTTGTGAACGAGATGTGAACACGGTATGTAGGATACCGACGATCAAACCTCGAACAAACAAAGTACCACAGCACAAAGAGATTACGTCGTATCGTTAACGGTTTCCAAAAGCGATCAAAGTTCATTCGATGGAAGCGCAGGGGCTGTCAAGGATTGTAACCAGGTCCAACTGACTAGTCATTGGTCAATGAGAAGAGTCTCGACCATGTCTGCTGTTTCCCGGACCGTTAGGGTGTTACACTTAAGGGCAATCGATGCATAGGACAGTTACGGGATCAATCGGTGAAATAGGAGGAATCACCGGAATAGTTCCGGAGGAGGACAGAATGGTTTCCGGACATTTTGAATAGTTCAAAATAATGTTAATTGTTTTAATAATGTTTTATTATTTAATTATCTGAATTAAATATTTAAAACATATTAAAAAAATTAAAAAAATGGGAAAAAGGCAAAATGGGCCCACGGGGACCATTAAGGGAGGAGTGGGTCTCCCCCCTTGGGCTTGGCGCCAAGGGTGGGGCCCACCACCCCCCTTGGCCGGCGCACTCCCCCCCTTGGGAATTTAGTCCCACATGGGGGAGGGGAGGAGGATGGCACCCCCCTTGGACTATATAAGGAGGGGTAGACCCCCCTTTTTCCAACACACCAATATCTCCTTCTTCCTCCTTCTCCTTCCTGGAAGTGGACTCCCCTTGTTTGGAGTGTGCACCTGGATTGGAGTTCTCCACCATAAGGCAGGCCGTCGTTCTGCTGGAGTCGGGACCTGTAGCCGTCTTTCTTCCGCTACTCGCCTGGTTCGGGGCCCGGGAGGAACATCAATTGTACCGTACGTGTATAACCTCTTTGAGGCACTACACATGTGGTGCTACTTCGTCGCTGGAGGTTTACCGGGAGTCATCCTCGCCGGTGGTGGTCTTCTACACGACAGGGAGGTCGTAATTCCGAGTCTACGCCAGCCACATTCGCAAGAACGTTTCCCTCTTTCGGTCTTCAAAGGTATGAACACCGATTCCCTCCGTTACTTTACATCGCCATAGCATAGATCTTGGGTTCGGGTACCGTAGGTATGAAAAATTTGTGTTTTCTGCCCCGTATCCCAAAGTGGTATCATGAGCTAGCTATGCGTAGATGTATTGTACGGGTAGAACACATCTAGGATGTGGGCATCGAATCTTCATTCGTTACCCTCCCACGTGTACTCATTTAGCGTTGCGGCAATGTTTGATGAAGCGGCCCCCGACCGACCTTACGCATTTACGCGAGACTGGTTCCACGCTTGACATATGGCTTGTACCATATAAAGTGGCTGGGGGGTGTCTGTCTCTCTGCATTAGCGATTCGAAGATGTTTGCAACGGAGGGCCCCGACAGGGGTGTAATAGAGACGGATGGGAGACGGTGTTGTGGCATGTTTTTCGCAGGATAGAAACGGTTCTCTCTCTCGAAACCCCTAGCAGCCACGTAAAACTTGCACAATTTAAAGTAGAAAGGCATTTAACTTTGCTTTGCATAAAGAGGGATCATAGGTTGTATGATTTACAGTTTTACTTCCTGTTTTATGCTAGTATGCTAGATATATCGACGATAGCACGAAACATGACCATCTCTCACAATACCAACATTGTGTTCTCCCTTGGTGGGCACCGCCTAGAAGGTTCTCCCATATGGCTTGATGCTCCGTACATACCGGAGTTGTCCTACATATTCAACGGAGTTCGCATGAGGTTCGGTTCGGCAAGCCTGGCACATGCAGATATGGCCTTGCTGAACAGCTAACATCAAGGTTCGATTGGCAGGCTTGACGTATGTAGATGCGGGCCTGGAACACAGGAGACCGAAAGGTCGAGCACGAGTCACATGCCTGATGTGATTGTCTTAGAGGCCTACTTGGTTCGCATACTGATGGCCGTGACGATCGGGGGAGGTATGGGGGTCGGGATTGTGTAAACACTTAGTTAAATTGAGAGGTGTTTATCTAAGTGGGAGCTTTCTAGAATTTTGAGATTAAATTGAAACTCCACATTATGAACAAAATTCTAAATATGTATCCTTGTGAATCAGCCTTGTAGATGGCAGCACCTCGCCCCTCGTTCAACTTAGGATCATTCCTAGAGAAAGATAAGCTAAAAACAAATGGGACAAACTTCACCAACTGGTTCCGCACCCTGAGGATTCTCCTCGTTCCCCTCAAGATGGCATACGTACTAGAGGGCGCGTTAGGTGACGCACCAGCAGATGATGCCAGTCAGGACGAGAAGAATGTCTATCTCTCCAGGACTGATGATTACAACCTTGTACAGAGTGGCATGCTCTACTCCATGGAGGCTGAGCTGCAGAAACGCTTTGAGAGGATGGGTGCATATGAGATTATCACCGACCTCAAGGTGGTCTTCGCACCTCAAGCCAGGGCTGAACGGTACGAGGCTTCTGAAGCCTTCTTCTCAGCAAAGATGGACGAGCACGGCAGCGTGAGTGAGCACGTAGTCAAAATGTCTGGCTACGTTCAGCGCTTGAATGCTCTGGAATTCCAGATTCCAGATGAACATGCTGTTGATAAGGTGTTGCAGTCGCTTCCCCCTATCTACAAAGGCTTTGTGCTGAACTACAACATGCAGGGGATGACCAAAACCCCTTCTGAGTTGTTCGCCATGCTGAAGAGCGCCGAGGTTGAGATCAAGAAGGAGCACGCCATCTTCATGGTCAACAAGACCACTAACTTCAAGAAGTCAAGCAGGCGGGAGAAGGCCAAGAGAGGTGGGCCCAAGATGGATGGCAAGTCAGTTGCCGCTCCTCCCAAGGCACCCAAGCCTAAACCCGGAGTGGAGTGCTTCTACTGCAAGGGTGAAGGTCACTGGAAACGCAACTGCCCCAAGTACCTAAAGGACAAGAAGGCTGGCAAGGTCGCCAAGAGAGACGAAGGTATATTTGATATACATATTTTTGATCTTCTCTTGACAAGCGCCGGGAACACATCCTGGATACTTGATACAGGATTTGTCACTCATATTTCTAATTCCATTCAGGGACTAAGGAATAGGAGACACTTGCTCAAGGATGAAGTGACGATGCGCGTGGGGAATGGCTGTCAAATTGAAGTCTTGGCGGTCGGCATGAAGCATCTTAGTATCCCTTCGGGATTGGTTTTAGTTCTGAATAATTGCTACTATGTACCCGCGTTGAGTGTGAACATCGTTAGTGGCTCTTGCTTGAAGCGAGACCGCTATTCTTTTAAGTCTGATACAATTGGTTGTTCGATTTATAAGGATGAAATGTTTGATGTTCACGCACCGGAGTTGCATGGTTTATTCGTACTTGATCTCGATGGTGACGTGTGTCACATTAACAATATTGAGGCCAAAAGATTGAAGAATGATGAAGATCACATGAAGATGTGGCATTGCCGACTTGGTCATATTGGTATAAAGCGCATGGAGAAGCTCCATATGGATGGACTTCTTGAGTCATTGGATTTTGGATCCCTTGATACATGTGAACCATGCCTCATGGGCAAAATGACAAGGACTCCATTCAATGGGATAATGGAGCGTGCGGATGACTTATTGGGGATCATACACACGGATGTATGTGGACCCATGAACGTCCCCACTCGCAATGGTCTTCGTTACTTCGTGACCTTTACATATGACTTGAGTAGATATGGGTATATTTACTTGATGAAGCACAAGTCTAAAACTTTTGAAAAGTTCAAGGAATTTCAGAATGAGGTCGAAAATCAACTCGGAAAGAAAATCAAGCACCTTCGATCGGATCGAGGTGGCGAGTATTTGAGTCAAAAGTTTGGCAATCATCTGAAGTCTTGTGGCATAGTACCACAACTTACGCCGGCAGGCACACCTCAGAGAAACGGTGTGGCTGTGCGACGTAATCGAACCCTATTGGATAGCATACGATCGATGATGTCTCATACTGATTTTCCTGTGTCATTCTGGGGATATGCATTAGAAACTGCCGCTCATATTCTTAATAGGGCACCATCCAAATCCGTAAAGACAACACCATTTGAAGAATGGCATGGCACGAAACCTAAGTTGTCTCACCTGAAGATTTGGGGTTGTGAGGCTTATGTTAGGAAACTACAGCCTGACAAACTTGAATCCAAGGTGGATAAGTGCATCTTTGTGGGCTATCCCAAGGAAACTTGTGGATACACCTTCTACAACAAGTCTGACAGCAAAACGTTTGTTGCCAAGACGGGACACTTTCTTGAGAAGGAGTTTCTCGCGAAAGATTTGAGTGGGAGGAAAATAGACCTCGATGAAGTGACTGACCAGTCATTCCAATTGGAAGAAACGGCTACGGAAATTGTTCTGGAACCATCTTCCACAGTGGGAGCTGAAGAGAATGGCCCGAACGACATTCATAACGATCATGACACTGATGATGATCATGATGAGAATGAAGAGTAACCTTTTATGCCCCATAGGTCATCAAGAGTCCGTCAACCTACTGAGTTTTACGGACAGCTTGTGAATGCAATCTCGACTGATGAGTCGGATGAACCTACAAGTTACAAAGAAGCAATGGAGGGACCCTAGTCCGAGAAATGTCTTGAAGCCATGAAATCCGAAATAAACTCCATGTACACCAACAAAGTATGGACTTTGGTGGATATTCCCGAGGACCGCAAGGCCGTCGAGAATAAATGGATTTTCAAGAAAAAGACTGACGCAGACGGAAACATATCTGTCTACAAAGCTCGACTTGTCGCGAAGGGGTTTCGACAAATTCAAGGAGTTGACTACGAGGAGATGTTCTCTCCTGTAGCGATGATAAAGTCTATTCGGATCCTACTAGCAATAGCTGCATATCATGATTACGAGATATGGCAGATGGATGTGAAAACTGCATTCCTAAATGGAAACATTGAGGAAGAGTTGTATATGATGCAACCAGAGGGGTTTGTCGATCCAAGGAACACTGGTAAGGTGTGCAAGCTTCAACGGTCCATCTATGGGTTGAAGCAAGCATCTCGGAGCTGGAATCTTCGATTTGATGAGGTCATTAAAGCTTTTGGATTTGTCCAAAACGTCGAAGATTTCTGTGTCTATAAGAAACTGAGTGGGAGCTCTGTAGGATTCCTTGTGTTATATGTAGATGACATATTACTAATAGGGAACGATAAGAAATTCTTAGAGGAAGTGAAGCAATATCTGAATGGACAATTTTCCATGAAGGACCTAGGTGAAGTTGCGTACATATTGGGGATTAAGATCTATAGAGATAGACCTAATCGACGGTTGGCCTTGAGTCAGAGCACTTATATTGACAAGATATTGAAAAGGTTCAGTATGGGTAACTCAAAGAGAGGCCTCTTGCCAGTTATAAAAGGTGTCAAATTAAGCGTGACTCAATGCCCAACCACAGCAAAAGAGAAGGAGGAGATTTCCTCAAAGCCCTATGCCTCAGCCATAGGTTCTCTCATGTATGCTATGTTATGTACCAGACCGGATTTAGCGCTGGCCATTAGTATGACTAATCGCTACCAGAGTAACCCGGGAATGGCTCACTGGACAGCAGTAAAGAACATCCTTAAGTACTTGAGAAGAACCAAGGATCTCTTTCTCGTTTATGGAGGAGTTGATGAGGAGCTCACCGTAAAGGGTTACGTTGACGCAAGCCTCGGCTCAGATCTAGATGACTCGAAATCCCAGACGGGATATGTTTTCATGTTGAACGGTGGCACAATTAGCTGGAGGAGCGGCAAACAGTCAGTCGTCGCCCAATCTACAATGGAGTCGGAGTATATTTCCGCTTGCGAAGCGTCAAACGAGGCGCTTTGGATGAAGAAGTTCGTGATCGAGCTTGGCGTCTTTCCCAGCTGGACTGACCCCGTGGGAATTTTCTGCGACAACACGGGTGCCATTGCTAACGCGAAGGAGCCAAGAACTCACTCTACAGCCAAGCACATCCTCCGAAAGTTCCATGTGACGCGAGACTACGTCAGGGATGGACACACTAGGATTCACAAGATACATACGGATCTGAACGCGACAGACCCGATGACTAAACCTCTTCCACAGGGAAAGTTTGAAGAACACCGAGAGATCATTGGTGTTAGATACATACCTGATGCAAACTAGTGTAATTTGTACTCTAGTGCAAGTGGGAGACTGTTGGATATGTGCCCTAGAGAACAATTAATAAAGATATTTGTCACATATCCGTTTTGTTCATAATACGTTTTATACTGTGCTATAACTGTATTACTTGCAAATACTAATACAGGTGTAGTATAAAACATGGTCCGTAGTTTAACTCGGGTAAACTATCTCATTGGGAAATTTATTGATCAAGCTTTCCTGATCATGGAGACACTTAAGTCCATTGACAATGAGGTCATATCGTTAAGGGGAATGATGTGATGGACGTACACCCACCTAAAGTATTGCAATGTGATCGAGTCACATAATTCAGCGTTGCTATGACTTTGTAACGTATGGCTTAGTCCTTAGACCGTAATGATCATACGTAATTGTCATCTATGAGGAGACTTTGATTTGTATCCTACCGCCTGAATGAAATATGCTGGCTATAACGGTGCACTTTGGGTATTCCGAAATAGATGGTTGATGAGTATGTTAATAGATCAGAGCGAGATTTGTGAATCCTTGTGACAGGACAGGTACTGTGGGCCCACTCGGTGATATTGCATCAACACCTTGCAAGGACGTGACTAGGTCACAAGAGATGCAATGATCATGGACGAGAGAAGTTGTTTGTTGTGAACGAGATGTGAACACGGTATGTAGGATACCGACGATCAAACCTCGGACAAACAAAGTACCGCAGCACAAAGAGATTACGTCGTATCGTTAACGGTTTCCAAAAGTGATCGAAGTTCATTCGATGGAAGCGCAGGGGCTGTCAAGGATTGTAACCAGGTCCATCTGACTAGTCATTGGTCAATGAGAAGAGTCATGACCATGTCTGCTGTTTCCCGGACCTTTAGGGTGTTACACTTAAGAGCAATCGATGCATAGGACAATTACGGGATCAATCGGTGAAATAGGAGGAATCACCGGAATAGTTCCGGAGGAGGACGAAATGGTTTCCGGACATTTTGAATAGTTCAAAATAAAGTTTAATTGTTTTAATAATGTTTTATTATTTAATTATCTGAATTAAATATTTAAAACATATGAAATAAATTAAAAAATGGGAAAAGGGCTAAATGGACCCATGGGGCCCATTAAGGGAGGAGGGGTCTCCCCCCTTGGGCTTGGCGCCAAGGGTGGGGCCCACCACCCCCCTTGGCCGGCGCACTCCCCCCCCCCCTTGGGAGTTTAGTCCCACATGGGGGAGGGGAGGAGGATGGCACCCCCCTTGGCCTATATAAGGAGGGGTAGACCCCCCCTTTTTCCAACACACCAATATCTCCTTCTTCCTCCTTCTCCTTCCTGGAAGTGGACTCCCCTTGTTTGGAGTCTGCACCTGGATTGGAGTTCTCCACCATAAGGCAGGCCGTCGTTCTGCTAGAGTTGGGATCCGTAGCCTTCTTTCTTCCGCTGCTCGCCTGGTTCGGGGCCCGGGAGGAACATCAATTGTACCGTACGTGTATAATCTCTTTGAGGCACTACACCTGTGGTGCTACTTCTTCGCTGGAGGTTTACCGGGAGTCATCCTCGCCGGTGGTGGTCTTCTACACAACTGGGAGGTCATAGTTCCGAGTCTACGCCAGCCACGTTCGCAAGAACGTTTCCCTCTTTCGGTCTTCAAAGGTATGAACACCGATTCCCTCCGTTACTTTACATCGCCATAGCATAGATCTTGGGTTCGGGTACCGTAGGTATGAAAAATTTGTGTTTTCTGCCCCGTATCCCAACACACTCACGTACCATGAGTCGAGGATGCGCAAAGATAACCAAACCCCCATCCACTCCTCCTCGGGGTACTTGTCTCTTTGTGAACCTCCTAATTAGATTGAGAGTTACCGATAATAAGTGCATGAGTTCTTCGGATTAATGTGAGTATTGAAAGTTGACACTTCCACCTCCTCATATTTGTTAGCCTCTTCCGTGCCGTGCATTGCCTTCTTCTCACTCTGAGAGTTGGCGTCCACCTTCGCCGGTACATCCAAACCCTTGGCACGATACGCTCTGTCATCATAAGCCTCATTATATCCTTCCTCAAAACATCCACCATACCTACCTATCAAGGCACTTCCATAGCCTTTCCGAGATACATTGCCATGCAACATCCACCTTCTCATGACTTGATCTTCATGTCATACATGCTTTTTCTTGATCGATGAGCCGCATGCTAGTTGGGCCTTGCCCTAATCATTTCTACATGACGCGCTAGTATCATTGCATATCCTGCTACACTGGCAGAGGCATACATTTGCATACTTCATGATAGTTTCATTTTCTTTATGTTGAGTACTCTTGTAAAGTGTGAAAGATCTTCTATACTTTTTGTAATATATAGAGTGTTTCCCCTAAAGTGAGGAAAAGATCCCAAAGAGGACAAAATAAAAATATCCCAAAGAGGACAAATGAGAGTTAAATAGAAAGAGCCATTGAGGCCAACAACAAAATAAAAAAAATAAAAAAAAGAGAAAAAGAAATAAAAAGTGAGAAGGGGGCACACTACTATTCCTTTTGAGAGATCCACACTCGTACTCCATCCTATATCTTGTACTCCATAGAGATTATCATTAATGCATATAGCTATGTGGGGAACTTCACACTATAGAACTTGGCTTGTATATTCCAATGATGAGCCTCCTCAAATGAGCATGTCTTCTTGAGCAAGCAAGTTGGATGCACCCCCACTAGTTCCATTGGAGAGCTTACCTTAGCTCATAT
The DNA here is from genome assembly GCA_950022295.1 of Bromus sterilis. Classification (NCBI taxonomy): domain Eukaryota; kingdom Viridiplantae; phylum Streptophyta; class Magnoliopsida; order Poales; family Poaceae; genus Bromus; species Bromus sterilis. The sequence goes on from OX465600.1 coordinate 219,684,401, forward strand.
GTGCATCCGTTGCATGGCAATCCCTACTCCTCACATCATATCTATCATTTGGCTTTCTCTCGCCTATGATTGTCCTCATTGATGTGATCTTTTCAGACCTTTTTGTCTTCCTCCTCCATCATTTTTCTCTCTTTGCCATCCTAAGTGTCAACTTTCTTGCTTACGCTCATCCATTGCATGAGTGCTCAAAATATCGAAAGGGAGTGGATCATTTTGACTTGTACCTGGCTAGTGGTCTGGGGATGAGTCAAGATAAGATTCCAAAGAAGACCAAGTGTGAAACTTTAGTAGATTAAGTTCTCAACAATAAAAACTATGTTTTACTCTCTCGTATATCCCTATCCCCTTTCTTGAACGCAAACACCATTTGGAGACATTCGAGTCACGGACAGCGAGAGCTCTTGCAGCTTTATGTTCTTATGTGTGACGCCCCCAAAATCAAGTCGTGTACAGTAATCATACACGCAAGGTACACGATCGAGATCAGGGACTCACGGTGAGATATCACAACACAACTCTACAAATAAAATAATACAAGCTGTTTAATACAAGGAAGGGCCCACGAGGGCTCGAATACAACAGCTCGAAAGCACAAAGTTAGCGGAAGCAATAGTATCTGAGTACGGACACAAGAATACAAGGTTGCCTTAAGAAGGCTAGCACAAAAAAAACAACGATCGAAAAGGCGAGGCCTCCTTCCTGGGAACCTCCAAACTACTCCTAGTCAAAGGGGAACTCGACGTCGTAGAAGGCATCGGGGATCTTCATGTTGCGGTGGTCGGCATCGGGGATCTCCTGCTCCTGGGCTCCAAGGCTCCAACGTTGACTGCAGCGGCCGATCAGGCAAAACATAAAGGGGGGAAAATAAAGCAGGTGAGTATCTAGCATACCCGCGAGTCTTACGTCCGCTACTAAGCAATTATGCATTTGTATCAAATGGAAAGGGGAGGCTGTATATAGTGGACTGCAAGGTATAAATCAGAATAAGGATAAGAAGCTAGGCCTATCTAATACTAGCATCTTCACGCGGTTCTTGCAGCATGAGGTAAGAATCAGCCAACAGTTAATATAACAGTAATGAAAGTAACAATACAGCAGAAGTTGCTGCAGCATTGTATAATAGTAAGTAGTATAGATAACAATTATATATGCCTCCGAGATCCCCTCCTCGACTTCCCTGCGAGGAAGAGAAACCGGAACCAACAGTTTAATAGTAATAGTTTGTAGTAGTAGGCTCTGGCTTTAGCATAAAGAGTCCTGTTACCGTGGACATGGCTATTCGAATAGATTATCTTCCCTGCAGGGGCTGCACTACTGTTACCCTACACGCTCGGATCTCCAGGGTGCCGTACACCTTGTTAGGGAATGCCCCACCAAGGCTATCCGACACGCCGAGGCCCATCCTACGGCTCATCAGAGAGGTCCCCGCCGGTCTACAGTCCTAAGCGCAAGAGCTTCATGGGACATCACCCCTCGCACTCCGGGTCATTGTGCTGCAGCACGATCCGACCCAACCACAATGCTGAACTGGAAGTCTTTCAAAGCTTTCGAACGAGACCACAACACGGAGGGCCCACACCGTAATCCCACTTGGAGGTAGTGCGTATAGGGCACGTCGACCCACTCAAGTCATCCACCTGAACCGTTAAGCATTTTATTATTATCTGTCGGGACAACCGTTATCGTTGCCCCTTATCTAGGTGAGTCGCGGACAACGACAGCAGCCAGGACCACCAGTAACGTCGGTGCCTGCCCTGACGTCCCACCAAATCGTGTGGTTACCAACAAGGTGAGCCGTCTCCTTACCTTGTCTCGCGTTTGCTCCGAAGAGCTCGACTTTCGTACAACAGGAAATCTTTCGGCCACGAACAGTACCAGGCCCGCCGCACACCGGTGGAATACACCTGACCTGTCGTTCCGCTAAGATACCCTGTGCGGGCACCGTTGGGTCACCTGACTCCTTACCTGTAAGGACACCAGTTGAATCGAGTGCCTACCATCAAGTGAAACCAGGAGGAATCACCCTCGATGGTACACTTAAAGAGGTTCGACAGAGACATCAGCGGAATGAACTAAAGAGGAATATTCTCGTATCACCCCGGTGGTGCCGAGACACCAGCGGAATGAACTAAAGAGGAATACCCTCGTATCATCCCAGTGATGCTACGCTACTGAGCCGACGAGAGTGAAATACGAGTCCGTCCACTCGTAAGTCAAACTCGAAGCGACTCGGCAGAGTCTCGCCATTGTAGGTTCCCTAGGGCGTCTGCATTGATCCGTACCTGTTGCAGTTATAATAATTGTAATCCGCGTTCACTCACCAGAGTGATCACGACCCGCTATTCTAAACCTAGCTAACAATGCGCAGGGTTTACTGCTGAATAGAATATATATTTATAAGGAAGCATAGGACAAGGAAAGGTACATCAAGGGGCGACAATGACAGGCTATGCAATTGAATAGGTAAGCAACATAGCAGCAGCAGTAACAATGCCTAGTGCAAGAAATGTACGAAAAAGATAGGCGATATCTGGGGAAGAGAATGGCTCTGCTTGCCTGGAAGCTCGACGGTTGGGGTACGGTCGTCGACGAAGTAGTCGTACTCGGCAACGATGTCATCGGAGGCAGCAATGGGGTCTACCGGAGAATAAAGGGGGGAAGAAACAATAAATACACAATAATAATAACAATAAAAATGTATGACATAGAAGATACAAAGCAACGGGGCTCTAACGCAGTGTCCGGTGATTTGCCCAGAGCAGGAATTTATCCGGGGACGACTCATCAGTACTGGGTGATTACTGGCCAGATGATTCGGAGGGGAAGGTTCCATGTCTGCAGTGTTAGAGACATATGACAGACATGTGGATAATGTATCCGTGCTCGTTGATCCATTCTGAACAACTTTCATGTTCAGAATAATTTCATCCGGAAAGTTTTACCGGCTCCGGTCGTCTGACTGACATATGAACCGGAGGGGAAATGTTACGTGTTTGGTAAGTTAGAGGGGTGCAGTGGGTATACGGGTAGCGTATCTGGGTTCATTGTATTTTTCTGAGCAACTTTCATGTATAAAGTTTTTTCGTCAGAGTTACGGATAAAAAGATATTGATTTTTAAAGTTTAAATCGTTTTAAATCATTTCTGGAATTATTTTTATTATTAAATGAGCATTATCCAGAATAGAGTTGTTGACCAGTCAAACTGACAGTGGGGTCCCACATGTCATTGACACAGTATTTATTAATCATTTAAATTAATTTAAATAACTACTGGGCCCACCTGTCATTGAGACATAACTAATTAAAATGTTTAATTAACTCAAAGGTTATTTTTAAGTGGTTGGGCCCATATGTCATAGGTACATGACTTAACATAATTTACTTAAACCATTTTATTAATTAAAATGGCTGGGAGGCCCACATGTCATTCATACAGGGGGGTCTCTGTTTAAGTTAATACAGGGGGGGGGGGTTAGTGGCTTGTTAGCCACATGCCGGCCACGCACCCGCCGGCGGCGAGCCATGGCACGGCGGGCAACCCACCGGAGGCGCGTTCTGGCGACCAATAGAGCGGCGGAGGGCACTAGGGGGTATCCCTCGCGCTTGAGCACGCGCTGGGGCATCCCAACAATGACGGGGAGGGCTAAGGCGACAACGGTGGTACATGCGGCGGCGGCCGGAATCGTAGCGTGACGACGGCGGCAGCTAACAGGGCCAACTCAAGTGCGGCGAAGGGGAATTGGAGCAACACCTCACCAGGAATGCGTAGGGGAGGCAATGGGCTCGGTGAAGGGCGTGAGGCGGCCGAATTTTGTCAGCGACCGGAGACGAGGAAGACGACCGGGCGTCGTGTACGGGGCATCGCGGCTCGATTCGTGGCAGAGGGTGAAGGAGAGGACCAAGGGCAAGGCGCTGGACAGCTTCACCTGGCGCGGGGAGGCTGTTGGTCATGCGGGCCGCGGCGGCGCGTCGACGAGAAACTCACGGCGGAGCTTAAACAGAGGAGATGGAGGAGATGGAGATGGGGCGGCGCCGTGAGGGGGAGTGGAGGGGCGGCTAGGGTTGTGTTGGGGGCGTAGGGGCTTTATCCCTGCCGGCGGCCGGCCGATGGCCGCCACGGAGACGGCCTCGGCCATGGCTGGCCGGATGTGCTCCACGCACTGGGGGATGAGCAGTGGAGAGGAAAGGGGGAGAGGGGGTGGGCTGGGCCTGGGTGGAGAGGAGAGGGGTGGGGTGGGCTTCTGCCCAGTGGGAGGGCCTCGCCCTGGGCACTAGGTAGTTTTCCCATTTTTCTGTTTTGTTTTTTTTGTCTTTTATGTTTAATTTAGTTTAGTAGATTTTGCATTTTTGTAAACTATGGGACTAGCTCCAATATTATTGTTGCACCTTGTACCAGTGCCACAAAAAGTTTAGGCTCAAAATAAAATAATTTAGTATTTTATTTAAATAATAAATTGTTAAATTGTACTTTTCAGGCTACTATTTGAATTGTTTGAATATTTATCTATTGCAATAAATACCCATGGTTGGTTTAACATGGTCCACTTATTTTTATGCATTTAACAAAATTGGTTTCACAATTTTTGGACAAAGTTTTATTTTGCACTTTTTTTTATTATCAATTCAAAGGTGTTTTGAATTTTGATTTGATTTCAATTCAAAGGGGTCATACTTGTTGTGATTCAAGATGATCAAGTCCCATGGCCATATTGATTTCAATAACATCACAAGGGCAATTTGAATTTTTGAACTGACCCAGGTTGATCAAAGCAAAATTCTGAACAGTAATGATCAACAGTAATTTGTGATTAGTGTTCACTGACAGCGAGAGTGTTACATTATGTTGCTTATTTCAATGCTAATATAGACTCTTGCCTGTTATGACTTGAATTGAATTACATGCCTTGATTGTTTTACTTAAAAGTTCTTATATGGTTTGTAGCATGTCACCACATAAATTATGCTTGTTATCATTTACCTACTCGAGGACGAGCAGGAATTAAGCTTGGGGATGTTGATAGGTCCAAAATGTATCTATAATTTCTGTTTGCTCCATGCATCTTTTGTGTGATATTGCTATGATATTGATGAACTTCCATACACTTTCGATCATATTTGTACTAACCTATTAACTCAGTGCACCCCAGTGCCAGTTCCTGTTTTCTGCTGTTTTTGTATTTCAGGTTTTCCCATTACGTAAAGTGCCAGAAAAATTCCGGGAAAAATCAGCATACAGGAGGCTTCAGGAAGAGCCAAAGTGGGGCCAGATGGGAGCCATGGGTTGCCCAGGCGGCCACCTAGCGCGGCCACCTCCTAGGCTCCGCCGGGGGGGGGGGGGGGCTCCTAGGACCCCTGGTCCACCTCTGGCTGCCCCCCTTCGCCGAGATATCACTCTCGTCCCGAAACCCTCGAGGACAGAACCCTTTTTCGCGATCTGCCCTTTGTTTCGCCGCCGCCGCGCTTCCAAGATCGGGAGCACCAGGAGCCCTCTTCCCGGCACCCTGCCGGAGGGAGGAACCACCTCCGGGAGCTTCTCCACCACCATGGATGCCTCCCGGATGAACCGTGAGTAGTCCCCCTTGGACCATGGGTCCATGATCAGTAGCTATTTGATGTTTTCCTCCCCTCTTTGTTCTTCATGGTTTAGACTTCGTGAGCTGCCCTACATGATCGAGGCACATATGTAATCTTTCTGCTGTTTCTATGCTGAGTTTGCTGGGATTTCATGGATTATGAGACTATGTTCAGATTGTGTTTGAGTAATATATTTTATTCTCCTCTTTTAGATTTATGTTCTTGAGTATTTTTTGCATGTTCTCCGTTGCTGTTTATTTCTTTGGCCAAGTAGTAGGTAGTAACTCCAAGAGGGAGCGTTATGCATGATTGTGGGTTCATTCCCCCTGATGACTAGCTTGAGTGACAGAAACATGAGTCTAGGGGATGTGTTGTTGCCACAAGGGAGAAAACAACGGTGCTTGTACTTGCGGGTGCAAGGATTCTTTACTTTACGCAAAGTTCTTTAATGCAGTTGTCTTTTGCTTTGAGTTTACACTTTGGGTGGGATTTCCAACTTAATACAAGCGAGATGTTCTGGATAGATATCTCAAGGTGGACGATTAGTGGGTAGATGCAGATGGATTTTTATATACTTGTTTTGGCGTACCGCCCAAGCTTTTGAGCCTCTTCCTTTCTTAGTAGCATAGTTAGCATTGGCTTGCGCACATAATTCTGTCAATTGCCCAGCTGTAATTTGTTTACCTCGCATGGCTATTTTATCGTCTTTTGGGAGAGAGACATCACTAGTGAACGTCATGGGACACCGGTCCATATTTCCACCATTGTTTACCGACTATTTATTTTCTGCTTTATTTCCTTTTCCGTTGCTATCACTATCATTATTATCCCGTGCGTTTGATCCTTTGTGAACAACAAGGCCGGAGGTATTGACAACCTCTCTGTACTCGTTGGGAGCAAAGTTATCTGTTGTGTGTGTATAATTAAGTCCGGAGGATCAATAGAGGGTTTCTTGGTAAGTAGAGACATAATTAAGTCAACCTTTTCATTTAGGGAGGTAATTTCCTTGACAGAATTTACCTTCCTACCTGTTGGAGCGCGTTCGGTGTGCCATTGGGAATAGTTGGTCATCATATCATCGAGAAGCTTTGTGGCAGCACCAAGTGTAGTTGACATAAAGGTTCCTCCCGCGGCCGAATCTAACAGGTTCCGTGAGGTAAAGTTCAAGCCTGCATAAAAATTCTATCTATTATCACTCGTACTCCCCGGAATCGGCGCCAGAAATTTTCTTGATGGCGTGGAAGTGGTAATGGGTTCTTGCCCTTCGTTGGTTACCCCAAGTGGAAGGTGATATGTAGGACAGCAACAAATTTTCCCTATGTAGAGGATATGGTTTGTCTCCCGTAGGACTCCGGCAATGATAAGTAAGTGTCAGCGGCGCACCTGATGCGGACATGCACACAACACAATTAACTTTGCTCCCAACGAAGTTCAAAGAGGTTGTCAATCTCTCAGGTCTTGTTGTTTACAAAGGATCAAACACAAGGGATAATGATAATGATAGCAACTGAAAGTAAATACTGAAAAGGAATCAAGCTTGTAAACAATGATGAGAATATGGACTGGGGTCCCGTGATGTTCACTAGTGATGTCTCTCTCCCAAAAGACGATAAGACTGCTATGCGAGGTAAACAAATTACAGATGGACAATTGACAAGATTATAAACGCACCGCAATGCTAACTATGCTACAAAAGAAAGGAAGAGGCTCAAAAGCATGGGCAGTACGCCAAAATAAGTAGACCGAAATCCATCTGCATCTACTACTAATCATCCACCTTGAGATATCTATCCAGAACATCTCGCTGGTATTAAGTTGCGAGCCCCACCCAAAGTGTAACCCAAAGCAACATGAATCTGCATTAAAAAGAACTTTGTGTAAAGTAAACAATCCTAGCAACCGTCGTTAGAAGCACCGTTGTTTTCCCCTTGTGGCCACAACACATCCCCTAGACTCATGTTTCTGTCACTCAAGCGTGTCATCAGGGGGCATGTACCCACAATCGAGCATAACATTCCCTCTTGGAGTTACTACCTACCACTTGGCCAAAGCAATAAACAGTAATGGAGAACATGCAAGAATTACTTCGGAACAAAAATACAAAAGATAAGAACCAATTATATTACTCTATCACAATCTGAACATAATCTCATAATCCATCAGATCCCATCAAACTCAGCATAGCAAAAGAAGAAAGATTACATATGTGCCTCGATCATGTAGGGCAGCTCACGAGGTCTAAACCATGAAGAACAAAGTGGGGAGGAGAACATCACATAGCTACTGATCACGAACCCATGTTCTAAAGGAAACTACTGAGGACACATCCAGGAAGCGTCCATGGTGGAGGAGAACCTCCCGGAGGTCGATCCTCCCTCTGGCAGGGTGCCGGTAAGGGTCCTGACGGTGCTCCCGATCTTGGAAGCGCGGTGGCGGCGGAACATAGGCGAGTTTGCGAAATAGGGTTCTCTCTTCGAAAGTTTCCCGTGACGGAATTAAATAGGCGAAGGGGGGCAGCCAGGGGGAACCAGGGGTCCAGGCGCCCTCCTGGCGCGACCAGGCCCCTAGCTGCGGCAGGTGGCCGCCTGGGCACCTGATGGTGCCCCCCTGGCCCTCCTTCGGGGCACTGCAAGCTTCCGGTACGCTTATTTTTTATCTGATTTTTCCCGGATTTTTTGGAGCATTTTTATATGGGGGAAAACTGAAAGAGAAAAACTGCAAAATAGGAACTAGCACTGGGGTTCACTGAGTTAATAGGTTAGTCCAATTATGATTAAAAGTGTATGAAAGTGTATCTAGATCATAGAAATATCACACAAAACATGCATGGAGCGAGCAGAAATTATCGATACGTTTGGGACGTATCACTTGGCCATGCCACCAGGGCGCATGGACCCCTGGTGGCCCCCCTGGCTTCCCCCTTCTCCTATTTAATCTCCGTGACGCAAAACCTCCGACGACAAAAACCTTTTCCACGATCTCGCCTCAGTTCCTCCGCCGCCGCGCTTCCAAGATCGGGAGCGCCAGCAGACTTCTTCCCGGCATCCTGCGGAGGGAGGATTGTCCTCCGGGAGCTTCCCCTCCACCATGGACGCTTCCCGGATGTGTTATGAGTAGTTTCCCTTGGACCATGGCTCCGTGATCAGTAGTTATGTGATGTTCTCCTCCCCTCTTTGTTCTTCATGGTTTAGTCCTCGTGAGCTGTCCTACATGATCGAGGCACATATGTAATTTTCTGCTGTTGCGATGCTGAGTTTGCTGGGATCTGATAGATTATGAGATTAAGTTCAGATTGTGATAGAGTAATATATTTGGTTCTTATATTTTCTATTTTTTCCTAAGTAATTCTTGCATGCTCTCCGTTGCTGTTTATTGCTTTGGCCAAGTAGTAGGTAGTAACTCCAAGAGGGAACGTTAAGCTCGATTGTGGGTTCATGCCCTCCGATGACACGCTTGAGTGACAGAAACATGAGTCTGGGGGATGTGTTGTTGCCACAAGGGGGAAAACAACAGTGCTTGTCACCACGGTTGCAAGGATTATTTACTTTACGCAAAGTGCTTTTTAATGCAGTTGTCTGTTGGTTTGGGTTTACACTTTGGGTGGGGCTCGCAACTTAATACCAGCGAGATGTTCTGGATAGATATCTCAAGGTGGATGATTAGTAGTAGATGCAGTTGGATTTCTGTCTACTTATTTTGGCGTAACGCCCATGCTTTTGAGCCTCTTCCTTTCTTTGTAGCATTGTTAGCATTGTAGTGCATTTTTAATCCTGTCAATTGCCCAGCTGTAATTTGTTTACCTTGCATAGCAGTTTTATCGTATTTTGGGAGAGAGACATCACTAGTGAACATCACGGGACCCCGGTCCATATTCTCATTATTGTTTACACGCTCAGTTACTTTTCTGTTTTTAATTTTTAGCTGCTATCATTATTATCCGTTGCATTGATCCTTTGTGAACAACAAGGCCAGAGAGATTGACAACCTCTTTGTACTCGTTGGGAAGCAAAGTTATTTGTGTTGTGTGCAGGTCCATGTCAATTGCGCCGTTGACACCTACTTATCATCTCCAGAGTCCTACTGGAGACAAACCTTGGTATCTTCACCAAGGGAAATTTGCCGTTATACTACATCTTACCTTCCACTTGGGGTATCCAACGAGGAGAGGTGTTGCACCCGTCAACACTCTCTTCATCAAGAAAATTTCTGGCGCTGTTGCCGGGGACTCCGAGTGCTAAGATAGGTGAGTTTCCCACTACCTTTTGCCTTTGCTTTTTAGTCTTGTTAGCTTACCTTTTAGTTTTTATCTTTTTGCCTTATATCAAAAATTACAAAAAAATCTGCCACACTTGCTGCTACTATGGGTTCCTCTGAAAACACCAAGTTGTGTGACTTCACTAGTCACAACAACAAAGACTTTATCTGCACTCCTATTGCCACACCTGCCACTTCAGTTACCTCTTATGAAATTAAACCTGCTTTGCTAAACATTGTTATGAGAGATCAATTCTCTGGTGCTGGAGATGATGTTGCTTTACACTTAAATAATTTTGTTGAGTTATGTGATATGCAAAAGTATAAAGAAGTAGAAGGTGATGTTGTTAAGCTCAAGCTTTTTTCCTTTCTCTTTGAGGGAAGGAGCTAAAATTTGGTTTCTATCTTTGCCTAGGAATAGCATGGATTCTTGGGATAAGTGCAAAGATGCTTTTATTGGGAAGTATTACTGATACGTCCCAAACGTATCGATAATTTCTACTTGCTCCATGCATGTTTTGTGTGATATTGCTATGATCTAGATACACTTTCATACACTTTTGATCATATTTGGACTAACCTATTAACTCAGTGCACCTCAGTGCCAATTTATGTTTTCTGTTGTTTTTTTATTTGAGGTTTCCCCCATATTAAAAGTACTCCAAAAATTCGGGAAAAATCGGATACAAAAACCCCGCAGGAGGGCCGGGGGGCCACTACCAGGTGCCGAAGCGGCCACCTGGCGCGACCTAGGGCTTGGCCGCGCCAGGGGGGCGCCTGGACTCCTGGTGGCCCCCTGGATTCCCCTCTTCGCCTATATATTCCCCGTGACGTGAAACTTTCGAAAGGAGAACCCCTTTTTGCGATCTCGCCTCTGTTCCTCCGCCGTCGCGCTTCCAAGATCGGGAGCGCTAACATACTTCTTCCCGGCACCATGCCGGAAGGAGGATCGACCTCCGGGAGCTTCCCCTCCACCATGGATGCTTCCCGGATGTGCCGCGAGTAGTTTCCTTTGGACCATGGGTCCGTGATCAGTAGCTATGTGGTGTTCTCCTCCCCTCTTTGTTCGTCATGGTTTAGACCTCGTGAGCTGCCCTACATGATCGAGGCACATATGTAATCTTTCTGCTGTTGCTATGCCGAGTTTGATGGGATCTGATGGATTATGAGATTATGTTCTGATTGTGATAGAGTAATATATTTGTTTCTTATCTTTTATATTTTTGTTCCTAAGTAAATCTTGCATGGTCTTCGTTGCTGTTTATTGCTTTGGCTAAGTAGTAGGTAGTAACTCCAAGAGGGAACGTTATGCTCGATTGTGGGTGCATGCCCCCTGATGACACGCTTGACTAACAGAAACATGAGTCTAGGGGATGTGCTGTTGCCACAAGGGGGGAAACAACATTGCTTGTAACCGCGGTTGCAAGGATCGTTTAATTTACGCAAAGTGCTTTTAATGCAGTTGTCTGTTGCTTTGGGTTTACACTTTGGGTGGGGCTCACAACTTAATACCAGCGAGATGTTCTGGATAGATATCTCAAGGTGGATTATTAGTAGTAGATGCAGTTGGAGTTCGGTCTACTTATTTGGGCGTACTTCCCATGCTTTTGAGCCTCTTTCTTTTTTTGTATCATAGTTAGCATTGCGGTGCGTTTATAATAATTTCAATTGCCCATGTGTAATTTGTTTACCTCACATAGCAGTTTTATCTTCTTTTGGAAGAGAGACATCACTAGTGAACATCACGGGACCCCGGTCCATATTCTCATCACTGTTTACATGCTCACTTACTTTTCCTCTTTTACTTTCAGTTGCTATCATCATTATCATTATCCCTTGTGTTTTGATCCTTTGTAAACAACAAGACCGGAGAGATTGACAACCTCTCTGAACTTCGTTGGGAGCAAAGTTATTTGTGTTGTGTGCAGGTCCACGACAGTTGCGCCGCTGACACCTACTTATCATCTCCGGAGTCCTACTGGTCGATAATCAACCTCGGTATCTTCACCGAGGGAAACTTGCCGCTACGCTGCATCTCACATTCCACTTGGGGTAACCAACAAAGGGCGAGAAGCAATTATCATATCTCGCGTATCAAGTAAATTTCTAGCGGCGTTTTAGGGGACTCCGAGTGCTATGATAGGGGAGTTGCCCACTACCTTTTACCTTTACTTTTTAGTCTTGTTAGTTTTCCTTTCAGTTTTTATCTTTGTGTCTTATATAAAAAATTACAAAAAAATCTGCCACACTTGCTGCTACTATGGGTTCCATTGAAAACACCAAGTTGTGTGACTTCACTAGTCACAACAACAAAGATTTTATCTGCACTCCCATTGCCTCACCTTCCACTTCAACTACCTCTTATGAAATTAAACCTGCTTTGCTAAACCTTGTTATGAGAGATCAATTCTCTGGTGCTGGAGATGATGTTGCTTTACACTTAAATAATTTTGTTGAGCTATGTGATATGCAAAAGTATAAAGAAGTAGAAGGTGATGTTGTTAAGCTCAAGCTTTTTCCTTTCTCTTTGAGGGAAGAAGCTAAAATCTGGTTTCAATCTTTGCCTAGGAATAACATAGATTCTTGGGATAAGTGCAAAGATGCTTTTATTGGGAAGTATTACCCACCTACTAAAATTATCCAATTGAGGAGTAACATTATGAATTTTAAGCAATTGGATAATGAACACGTTGCCCAAGCTTGGGAACGTATGAAATCTCTTGTTAAGAAATGCCCTACACATGGTTTGACTACCTGGATGGTTATCCAAACTTTATATGCAGGCTTGAACTTTACCTCGCGGAACCTGTTAGATTCGGCCGCGGGAGGAACCTTTATGTCAACTACACTTGGTACTGCCACAAAGATTCTTGATGAGATGATGACCAACTATTCCCAATGGCACACCGAACGCGCTCCAACAGGTAGGAAGGTAAAATCTGTCGAGGAGATTACCTCCCTAAATGAAAAAAGTTGACTTAATTATGTCTCTACTTACCAAGCAACCCTCTATTTATCCTCATGATGTTCCTTTAAATTCTTTGGTTGCTCAGGAACAAGTAGATGTGAACTTTATTGCTAGAAACAACTTTAACAACAATGCTTATAGGGGAAACTTTGCTAGTAATCCTAGACCGTTTCCATTCAATTATGGGAACAACAAAACTTATCCTAGCAAGAAGAACCCCACTTCTGAACTAGAAAATATGCTTAGAGACTTTATCACTACCCAAACAGCCTTCAACAAGAATGTAGAATAGAAATTAGCTAAGTTAGATAATCTCTATTCGAAGGTAGATAGTATAGCCCTTGATGTTGAGATGCTAAAAATTAAAACCTCTCCCCATGAGGAGAGGCATGCCACCCCTATTAATGCTATCCAATTACAAATTAATGAAAATATTAGGATGATGGCTAAACTTAACGAAAGATGGGCTAGAGAAAAAGAGGAAGAGGATAGAATTAAAGCCTTCCTACAAACCACAAAGTTTCCACTATCCAAATTTTTGAGGATACTGAAACTATTAGCACCCAATGCATTCCTAGGTCCATTGGACCTATTAATGGTGATGCTAATACCTCAACCATACAATAAGAAACTCCTATTAACATAGACGGTTTCAAACAAGTGAGCGTAGATGACACTACTACCACCTTTGATAGTAGTGATATTGATTTTGATAGTTGCACCCTCTCAGAAGTTATCAGCTTGCTACACAAAATGTCTAGAGACCCCCACACTAGCACACTTAATCTTGCCTTCACAGAGCATATCACAAATGCTCTCATCAAAGCTAGGGAGGAGAAGCTTAGGATAGAAGCCTCCATACCTAGGAATCTAGATGATGGTTGGGACCCTATGATAAAAATTAAATTAAATAACTTCTCTTGCTATGCTTTATGTGACGTTGGAGCTAGTACCTCCGTTATGCCCAAAATAATGTATGATATGTTTGAATTGAAACCTTTTGATGCTGGTTCTTTTGGTGTTCGTCTTGTTGATTATTCCGTAAATAAACCTTTGGGGAAGATCGACGATGTTCTTATCATTGTCAATGAAAATTATGTTCCCGTTGATTTTATTATTATGGATATAGAGTGTGAACCTTTACGTCCAATTATTTTGGGACGTCCTGTTCTTCGCACTGTTGGTGCCGTTATTGACATGAAAGAGGGGAATATAAAATTTCAATCCCCTCTCAAAAATGGGATGGAACACTTCCCTAGAAAGAAAATCAAGTTACCTTTTGAGTCCGTTACACGGGCTAGCTATTCTCTTTCTCTTGATAAAACTTGATTCTTCTTTTGCCTTATGCCTAGCTTAAAGGCGTAAAAGGAAGCGCTTGTTGGGAGGCAACCCAGAATGTTTTTACTTCTGTTTTTAGTGGTCTTGATGATTGTTACTACTGTAGCAACATCATTGTATCTTTATTTTCAAGCTTTGTGCCAAGTTATAGCCTCTTATGATAAGGGAAGCAAAAGTTGTGACATGCTGTCCAGAAAACAGATTCTGTCTTCGTGACGGAAAAAATCGGAACGAATCACCAGTTCATATTTTTGAGCTGAAATTGTTACACAGAATGCCCTATATAATTGTGAAACTTTCGTATGTTCTGAGTTTTTTGATTTGAGTTTGAGAAGTGCCCCGAAAAAATTCTCTACTACCCGTCGTTCTATTTTTCACAGATTCTGCCACGTTTTGCCTCTCCTTACTTTTGCAAACCTTAAGCTTGCTTTTTCCTTGCAAAAAGCTTTTGTCAATCTTGAGAAAAAGTAGCTCTTCAAGAATATCTTTATATCTAGTGGGGAAAAATTATTTTATTGAGGGTACTAACCTCTCTAATTAGCTTATGACGAGTTATGTATGAAGGGAGTTTTCAAGTGTGCGATGGAAGATGATGAAAGAAGATCCGGGAGTGTGAAGCGCTCAAGCTTGGGGATACCCACATGCATCCCCAATAAATATTCAAGGAGACTCAAGCGTGTAAGCTTGGGGATGCTGATACTGTCAGAACCCTAATTTAGGTTTGTGCTTTTCTAAGCTTGCATTTTTGCATCATAAAAGAAATTTCAAAAGGAAATGGAATTAGGGTAAAAGAAAAACCCTAAATGAATTAAATAAAAAGGCCAGAAATAAATATTTTTCCAAAATTCTTTTGGATGTGTTGAAAAATCCTAAAAATGAGTGTGATCATTTTAAAAGTGATTTGGGATTAATCCCATGCTCATAGATTTTTCAAAAATCCAAATAGTGGCTTGGAAATTAAATCAAATGCCTATTTGAATTGAGATTCAAATAATTTGAATTTCAAAAATTCCCAAAACTTGGGGTTGACTAATACTAAGTCACCTAGAGTTTATAAAATTAATTGGGGGTTTTTATAAAATGCCCTAGTATTTATTTTTTTAGGGAAAAACAAAATAACAAATACAATAAAAAGAAAAACAGGGGAAAAGACCTTACCTTACGCCTAGGGCGAAGGCCCACCTGGCCCAGCCCACCTTAGCCGCCTTGTCTTCTTCCTCTCTGCCAGGAGGAGAGACGACCGCGCCGTGCGCCGCAGGCATGCGTGCCACCTCCTGCTCCTGGCCAGCGCAGAGACCTCCCCTCCTCTATCTCCTCGCGCTGGAGACGCCTGGAAGCCCCAGCTTCCCTTTCCCCCTCCTCTGGCCCTCTCCTTCGTCTCCCTCGCACGAAACCGTTGCCCTAGCTGAGAACCGCCGGAGCACCGACGAGGTTTAGCGCGGCCACCGAGCTCCTTCCGGCGAGACAAGGTGTCTAGGAGGTTCCCCGACGACCACCAATTCGAGCCGCCGCTTCAATTTGGGACGAGGAGCAGAAGGAGCGACACTAGCCTCAAGAACCCGCCGCCGGCCGCGAGGAACCCCGACGAGAAATCCGGCGCCCTCAGCTCCTCTCCGGCCTCCCCGAGGGCGCCATAGTCGTCCTCGTGAGATTCTCATCAATTCTCCTCTCTCCGCTTCCCTCCCCGACCCCTCTGTCGTCGTCCGCCATGAGCAGAGGCCACGGACGCCGCTCCCCTTGTCGCAGCCATGGCCAGGGGCCTCCTCGAGGTCCCCGGCGTGCTCCAGGAGACGCGCACGAGTACGGAGCACGCGCCCGTGCCTCCAGCTCCCTTCCCCGTGGCCAGAATCGCCACTCCGGCGAGCGCCGCCGTGACCCAAGCCACCGGCGACAAGCCGCCAGCCTGTTAGGCCTAAACCCCCCCTCTAATCTCTCTCTCTCTCACTAACACTGGGCCCAGGGCCCCTAATTAATCAGTGATTAATTTTTAACAGAGCTAACTAACCCAGTGAGGCTGACAGGTGGGGACGCCCTGTCAGTTGACTGGTCAAACCCCCTGACGTCAGCATGACCTTGTGATGACGCAGTAAATCCTAAATAAATCATTTATTCAGTAAATTCCAGAAAATGGCCTAAACTTTGAAATTGAATATCTTTTAAACTATAACTCCAAATTCAAAGTGTAATATATGAAAAATGATCAGGAGAAAATCCTCTATCCTCTATCCAAATTTCCAACTTTCAGCTATGTTGGAGTTGATCTTAAAAGGGTATCAGTAGCATTTTTCTATTTGGTTCTTTTGTATTAAATCAAATAAATTACTATGATCATTCTAACTTGAACCAATGCATTGCAATACACATCACTTACACTTCAGAAGCATTTCACACACATGACCAATTGGTTTGCAATGAACAAAATTTAGCAAATGCAACTTGAACCAATTTGAATACATTTGGAGTTTGAATTTGAATTTACTTTTCAAATCAACTTCAATTAACATGTTGCAATTCAAACATAACTCACATCAGCACCTTGCCATGCTTTGTTTTGCATATTGAATGTGCATTGTATTATATTGATTGTGCTTTACTTCCAGTGCTTCGGTGATTGCATCTTCTCGGTAGAGTTGATCTCGGAGACGAGTTCAACCTCACGTCAGAAGAGTGTTACATCGTGATCGTCAACAAGGCAAGCACCCCCTCTTTGATCATGTCGATAAAATCCCAGTTCCCTCTCATTCTCGCAAATGCATGTTTAGGATGTCACCATGATACGTTCTACCGCTAGTTGAACCCACTCCTTTGCATGACCTATCATTTTGTCACAGTAGTAAGCAAACCACAATCCTAGCAGATGTAGGAGTTGGTTGTTATCTTGTGGCCCCTGCAACTGTTACAGCTTATTGCATGCTTAGAGTTGTTACCTGAGGATACTTTGTTGTGAGTCGGGATGGTAGTGATCATGTGAATGATGGTGGTAACGTGTTGGTGAATCTACCCTAAACAAAGGTGAACGATGAGAGGCTGTGTAGGAGTACACAGTGGGTTGTCTCGTTGAACACTGCCTTAAGCCCGAGTTCTTGTGTTGTTATCCAAGACTAAGAGTATGACCACACATTGGGCTCACTGACCCCTCTCGGCCTAGTACCTCACCCCGGACCTGTCCAGGAGTCGCAAGTAGTTCGCCCTTTAACGATCTCAAGCAGGTGGAACCAAGGTAAGTGGTTGGCGTAGGTTGTGGGCACGTTGAATCAAGTGATCATGATCGAGTTGAGCTTGATGGCAGTCACAAAACGTTTGAGTCTGCATCGAAAAAATCGGCCGGATTCCGATCGTGGTCCCAACTCAAATAGGCGACTCCCTAGGACTAGAGATGGTGCCGTGAGTGAAGTGTCGTGGCAGCATCCTCGCCGGTACTCACTTGAAGGGTCCATCCCCAGGCGGGAACTTATGAGACGTGTGTGTAGCAGTACACCCCTGCAGGGTTAATGAACTATTCGAATAGCCGTGTCCGCGGTTATGGACTACTTGGAGACCTTTACTTGATCATAGAAAACTTGAATGGTTAGTCTTAAAACTTACCAAGATAAGTGTGAGTGCTATGGCGTGCTTCCTCGTGGGGAAGTCCAGGAAGTAACCATAGTGGTGTATTGGTTGGAGACTGGTTACTTGGACTCGTGTACGCTCCTTACCTCTTTCTGGTATTCGTAGTACAAGACTAGCCAAGTCAAAGATGGCACTTCTGCAAGTGAAACCCCACCTCCCTTTGCCTTGATACATGTGCATGAGTAGTTTAGTTCCTATGTAAGTCTTGCTGAGTACGACTTTGTACTCACGTTTGCTTATTCTATGTTTCAGAGACGAGACCACTGACCCTGATGGTGGCCTCTACCTCGAGCTCGACGTGGACCAAGTCGTATAGTCCCAGACAGCAGCCTGTGCCCTCTGGAGGGTCGTTGTATTTTCTTTCAGGCTTCTTAAGCCATTTGTTAAACTTGTCTTTACTAAGACATAATTTTCTTCCGTTGATGCTTGATGTAATGTTGGATCACATCCATGTGATCTCTGCTTGTAATATAACTACTATGTCTGCTCTGTTTAGCAGAAGTTATAAAGATTGAGTTTGTAGAGTTCATGTTGTGATTACCTGCTGTTTACACTGGACATGTATGCTGCGTGTATGATTATAACATGCATGTCTTAGTGTGGGGTTCGATAGCTTAGTTTTGTTCTTGTCGGCCGTCTTTTATACACCAAGTGGCCCTTAGATGTGCGCAGCTTGGGGCATCGCGATGCGATTGCTCGTGACTCTGTCACATGGCACACTTTGTTGTATGATTGAACCCGCCCGAGATCCCGACTAAGTGATCGGGCTGGAGTAAGTCTATGTAAGGGTTATGATTCAATCGATAACATGGTTGAGGCGACTTGTCTATGAGTATGGGATTCACCAACCATAAGCATTTAGACTTGTGAGCGGACGATGAGGACCCATCTCAGTTGATCATCCGTCCTGGATGGGATGACCCTCACGTTCGATTCTTACCGAGAGTGATCTGTGCTTGGCCTTGTCTGCTTAGACAAGTGGGTACGGCTCTCGGCTCTCCATGTGATTGCATTATGACCGGAATTACATACGCTATCCCCGGGTCCCGACAGACTTGGTATCAGAGCAGGACTGTCTGTAATATTATTAAACCCTTGGCCGATGGCGAGTCTAGCATTCTATAGTTATATAGTTACCTTGGGTATAAGGGAACAACGTAAGGCTTCTTTTTTCTCCTTACCCTCATCGATCTGAGTTTTGAGTCATCCTCATCTTATTCTACGGGGAGATAGGACTAGGCTCATCTATGTCTTTACTAGGACATCTCGTTGATTGCTTCTTTGTACCTGTAGGAGTGTTGTGGTCTTTCTGAGCCATCATTCCATAGTGTTTCTATGGAAGTGATGTCCGTTATTCTGTAGGTTATCTCAATTTCCATCCCGGTGCAGCCGTTATGCTGTCCGTTTGTGACTTCGATGCTGTTGCATTATAGTCTTGTTATCTTAGCGTAGAATTGTGTCCTAATTCCTATTCTAGTTGTTGATTCTTATCACACAGAATGTCAGGTGCAAATCAAGGTGTTGATCCCAGTTCCGGTAACATAGACGGTGAAGAAGCTCCACCACCAACCTCAACGGCAGAAATCATGATGGAGGCTGAATAGAATCGTCGTGATCAGACACGTCTTCTCGAGCGTATTGAGCAGAACACTTCTCATCAGCATCATAGTGTTGTTACCATCCAGGACTTCATTCTCCTCAACCCGCCAGTATTCCGATGTTCTTCCGAGCCCCTTGGTGCCGATGATTGGCTTCGTTCCCTCGAGCGTAAGCTTGAGACAGCCCATGTTGCTCCAGGTGATCGTGTGCTATTCGCAGCATACTTTCTGGAAGGTGCTGCTCTTCAGTGGTGGGAGCATTTTGTAGCAATGCAATCAGTTGGTCATGTGGTGACTTGGCAAGAGTTCTGTGATGAATTCTGAGGTTATCATATACCGGATCAGCTGATGGAGCGGAAGAGAGAAGAATTTTGCAATCTGACCCAAGGAAAGATGACTGTTCATGAGTATCGGACTGAGTTCACTCGTCTAGCACATTATGCCCAAGAAGAAGTATCCACCGACGCCAAGAAACAAGCAAGGTTCCGCAAGGTACTTAGCCCCGTTCTTCGTCATGACCTGAACCTTCACGAGTTCGTCAACTTCAGGGACTTGGTCGACAAATCCTTCAAGGCCGAGTATGGAAATGAGTTGTATGAAGAGTCTCGTAAGCGTGATCGTGAGTTTGCTCAATCTTCTGGCCCAGTTTCTCGAAAACGATGTGTATGGATTCCCTTCAGTGACGTCAGTCGTGCTGTAAGTGCTTCTAGACCACCAACCACCATATATCGTCCACCTCAACCCAAACTTCCTCCTTGGAATTTTGTTGGACAATCAAGTGCTCAAGTTCCTTTCATTCCACGTGGTGTTTGTTTCCAATGTGGACAATCAGGCCACAATGTTCGAGAGTGTCCTCAAAATCATGTAGCCACCACACCTAATCCCAAGCAAGATTTTCGTCGTGGGAAGACACTAACCAAAACTTCCAATGTCAAGCCTCCTTCCTATGAATATGGTTATGTGAATCACGTATCCATTCTAGATTCCCACAAGTCAACCGATGTTGTACTCGGAACCCTTCCTGTCAATTCCACCCCAGCGTCGGTTCTTTTTGACCCAGGAGCATCTCACTCATTTATATCCCAGGACTTTGCACTGTCACATGACATCTCTTTTTCGATGTTATCCACCCCCTTAGTTTTGCAAGCCCCTGGATCCAGATGGCACACCACCATGGTGAGTCATGAGAATGAATTTGCTATTGAGGGTTTAGTATTCCTTGCCTCACTTATAGCCCTCAAGACTTCAGACATTGATGTCATCCTAGGAATGGATTGGTTATCAAGACAGAATGATGTCCTTGATTGTAAAGCCAAGTCAGTGAAACTAACCCATCCATCAGGCCAGACAATCAAGTACACCTCACCAAGCTCTAAAACCCAGGTGCATTCTTTGAATGTGCTTCCTCTTCCAGACCTTGAAGATATTCCGGTGGTTCGTGACTTCCCGGATGTCTTTCAAGAAGAGCTGCTAGGCATACCACCTGACAGATCTGTAGAATTTGTTGTAGATCTTATCCTAGGAACCGCCCCAATATCCAGACGCCCATATAGAATGGCCCCACGTGAGTTAGCTGAGCACAAAATCCAACTTGAAGCTTCATTGGCAAAAGGCTTCATTCGCCCTAGCTCATCGCCATGGGGTTGCCCCGTTCTGTTCGTAACGAAGAAAGATGGAACAGAAAGGATGTGCGTAGACTATCGCCCGCTAAATCTAGCGACGATAAAGAACAAGTACCCACTACCCAGGATCAATGATCTTTATGATCAACTTGCAGGATCCTCTGTCTTCTCCAAGATGGATTTGAGATTAGGCTATCATCAAATCAAAATCAGAAACGAGGACATTCCCAAAACGGCTTTTACTACTCGTTATGGTCTTTACGAGTACACCGTCATGTCCTTCGGTTTAACCAATGCCCCGCCACATTCTCGCGCTTGATGAATTCGATCTTCATGGAGTACTTAGATAAATTTGTTGTAGTTTACCTTGATGACATTCTCATCTACTCGAAGAACGAAGAAGAGCACGCAGAACATCTTAGGCTGGTATTGATGAAACTTAGAGAGCATCGCCTGTATGCTAAGTTCTCCAAGTGTGAATTTTGGCTACCAGAAGTGACCTATTTAGGCCACGTTATTTCTGCCAAAGGCATTGCTGTCAATCCCGAGAGAGTTCAGGCCGTCCTTGAGTGGACTCCACCTGAATCGGTTAAGCAAGTTAGGAGTTTTCTTGGCTTAGCAAGCTATTGTCGCCGCTTCGTCGAGAACTTTTCTAAAGTTGCAAAGCCTCTTACTGAACTCCTCAAGAAAGAGAAGAAATTCCAATGGACTCCCAAGTGCGAGGAAAGCTTTCAAGAGCTAAAAAGAAGATTGACTTCTGCACCCATACTTGCGCCTCCAGACACCAAAAGGGATTTTGAGATATATTGTGATGCTTCACGGCAAGGGTTAGGATGCATACTTATGCAAGATCGACATGTGGTAGCTTATGCTTCACGCCAGTTGCGGCCACATGAACAGAACTATCCTACCCATGATCTTGAACTCGCTGCCGTAGTTCATGCCCTGACAACTTGGCGACATTACCTCCTTGGTAATCGTTGTGAGATCTATTCCGACCACCAAAGCCTCAAATATATTTTCACCCCGCCAGATCTTAATCTCAGGCAAAGACGCTGGATTGAGTTGATAAAAGATTATGACTTAGGAATTTCTTACACCCCAGGCAAAGCCAATGTCATGGCTGATGCACTAAGTCGTAAGTCGTATTGTAACAACCTCATGTTACAACAGTATCAACCGCTTCTTCATGAGGAATTTCGGAAGCTCAATCTCGAGATTGTTCCTCGTGGATCTCTTTTCAACTTGGTGGCAAAACCAACCCTTGAGGATAAAATCATTGTTGCCCAAAGGCGTGCACGAGGTGTTCGCCGGATCAAGGAGAACATTGCTAGCGGAGTTGCTAAATGTTTCTCCACAGATAGTAAAGGAACGGTATTCTTTGAAAATCGTTTGGTAGTACCTAAGAATAGGGAACTAAGGCAACTCATCCTCAAAGAAGCCCATGACACACCCGTCTCGATTCATCCCGGTAGCACAAAAATGTACCGAGATCTACGTCAGAGATTTTGGTGGACTAGGATGAAGAGAGAAATTGCTCAGTTCATTGCTGAATGTGATGTTTGTCGTCGCGTTAAGGCAGAACATCAAAGACCTGCTCGTACTCTTAGACCTTTGCCTATCCCCGAGTGGAAATGGGATAAAGTCAGTATGGAATTCATCACTGGCTTTCCAAAAACCCAGAAAGGAAATGATGCCATCTTCGTTGTCATTGATCGACTTTCAAAAGTTGCTCACTTCCTTCCCGTTCGTGAGTCTATAACTGCTAGCCAGTTAGCGGACTTGTATGTCTCCCGAATCGTGTCACTTCACGGTGTTCCTTAGGAAATCAATTCAGACCGTGGTAGTCTTTTCACTTCTCGATTTTGGGAAAGTTTCCAGAATGCTATGGGAACCCACCTCTCCTTTAGCACCGCTTATCACCCGCAGTCCAGTGGTCAAGTAGAAAGGGTAAATCAAATTCTCGAAGACATGCTCAGAGCCTGTGTTATCTCTTTCGGAAAGAAATGGGAGAATTCTCTTCCTTTTGCCGAATTTGCGTATAACAATAGCTTCCAATCTAGTTTGGGCATGGCTCCTTCTGAATTTCTCTATGGACGGAAATGTCGAACACCCCTAAACTGGTCAGAAACCGGTGAAAGACAATTCTTTGGACCGGATTTGATTCAGGATGCATAAGAGCAGGTTCACATTGTTCGTGAGAAATTGATAACAACCCAGTCTCGTCAGAAAAGCTATTATGATCGTCATCATAGGGAAGAAAGCTATAATCTGGATGAGAAGGCTTACCTTCGGGTTACTCCTCTGAAGGGTACCCATCGCTTCGGTATCAAAGGCAAGTTGGCCCCACGTTACATCGGTCCCTTTCGCATTCTCGCTAAACGTGGAGAAGTTGCCTACCAATTGGAACTACCCCCTCACCTCTCCCAGGTTCATGATGTATTCCACGTCTCTCAACTCAGGCGTTGCTTCAAGGACACCATCCGCGAAGTAGACCATGAAACGCTTGATCTCCAAGATAACCTTTCATATCGAGAGTACCCTGTTCGTATTCTTGATGAAGCCGAGCGTAGCACCAGACGTCAGAAGATCAGATTCTTCAAAGTGCAGTGGTCACATCATTCTGAGAAGGAAGCCACCTAGGAACGAGAAGACCGTCTCCGAGTCGAGTACCCCACCCTCTTCCCGACTACTTCTGAATCTCGGGACGAGATTCTTTTGAGTGGGGGCGAGTTGTCAGAACCCTAATTTAGGTTTGTGCTTTTCTAAGCTTGCATTTTTGCATCATAAAAGAAATTTCAAAAGGAAATGGAATTAGGGTAAAAGAAAAACCCTAAATGAATTAAATAAAAAGGCCAAAAATAAATCTTTTTCCAAATTTTTTTTGGATGTGTTGAAAAATCCTAAAAATGAGTGTGATCATTTTAAAAGTGATTTGGGGTTAATCCCATGCTCATAGATTTTTCAAAAACCCAAATAGTGGCTTGGAAATTAAATCAAATGCCTATTTGAATTGAGATTCAAATAATTTGAATGTCAAAATGTCCCAAGACTTGGGGTTGACTAATACTAAATCACCTAGAGTTTATAAAATTAATTGGGGGTTGCCCTAGTATTTATTTTTTTAGGGAAAAATAAAATAACAGAAACAATAAAAACAAAAACAGGGGAAAAGACCTTACCTTACGCCTAGGGCGAAGGCCCACCTGGCCCAGCCCACCTTAGCCGCCTTGTCTTCTTCCTCTCTACCAGGAGGAGAGACGGCCGCGCCGTGCGCCGCAGGCATGCATGCCACCTCCTGCTCCTGGCCAGCGCAGAGCCCTCCCCTCCTCTATCTCCTCGCGCTGGAGACGCCTGGAAGCCCCAGCTTCCCTTTCCCCCTCCTCTGGCCCTCTCCTTCGTGTCCCTCGCACGAAACCGTAGCCCTAGCTGAGAACCGCCGGAGCACCGACGAGGTTTAGCGCGGCCACCGAGCTCCTTCCGGCGAGCCAACGTGTCTAGGAGGTTCCCCGGTGACCACCAGTTCGAGCCGCCGCTTCAATTTGGGACGAGGAGCAGCAGGAGCGACGCTAGCCTCAAGAACCCGCCGCCGGCCGCGAGGAACCCCGGCGAGAAATCCGGCGCCCTCAGCTCCTCTCCGGCCTCCCCGAGTGCGCCATCGTCGTCCTCGTGAGCTTCTCATTAATTCTCCTCTCTCCGCTTCCCTTCCCGACCCCTCTGTCGTCGTCCGCCATGAGCAGAGGCCACGACCGCCGCTCCCCTTGTTGTAGCCATGGCCAGGGGCCTCCAAGAGGTCCCCGGCGTGCTCCAGGAGACGCGCACGAGTACGGGACACGCGCCCGTGCCTCCAGCTCCCTCCCCCGTGGCCAGAATCGCCACTCCGGCGAGCGCCGCCGTGGCCCAAGCCACCGTCTACAAGGCGTCGGCCTGTTAGGCCAAAACACCCCCCTCTAATCTCTCTCTCACTCTCACTGACACTGGGCCCAGGGCCCCTAATTAATCAGTGATTAATTTTTAAGAGAGCTAACTAACCCAGTGAGGCTGACAGGTGGGGCCGCCCTGTCAGTTGACTGGTCAAACCCCCTGACGTCAGCATGACCCAGTGATGACGCAGTAAATCCTAAATAAATCATTTATTCAGTAAATTCCAGAAAATGGCCTAAACTTTGAAATTGAATATCTTTTAAACTATAACTCCAAATTCAAAGTGTAATATATGAAAAATGATCAGGAGAAAATCCTCTATCCAAATTTCCAATTTTCAGCTATGTTGGAGTTGAGCTTAAAAGGGGATCAGTAGCATTTTGCTATTTTGTTCTTTTGTATTAAATCAAATAAATTACTATGATCATTCTAACTAGAACCAATGCATTGCAATACACATCACTTACACTTCAGAAGCATTTCACACACATGACCAATTGGTTTGCAATGAACAAACTTTAGCAAATGCAACTTGAACCAATTTGAATACATTTGGAGTTTGAATTTGAATTTACTTTTCAAATCAACTTCAATTAACATGTTGCAATTCAAACATAAGTCACATCAGCACCTTTCCATGCTTTGTTTTGCATATTGAATGTGCATTGTATTATATTGATTATGCTTTACTTCTAGTGCTTCGGTGATTGCATCTTCTCGGTAGAGTTGATCTCGGAGACGAGTTCAACCTCACGTCAGAATAGTGTTACATCGTGATCGTCAGCAAAGCAAGCACCCCCTCTTTGATCATGTCGATAAAATCCCAGTTCCCTCTCATTCTCACAAATGCATGTTTAGGATATCACCATGACACGTTCTACCGCTAGTTGAACCCACTCCTTTGCATGACCTATCATTTTGTCACAGTAGTAAGCAAACCACAATCCTAGCAGATGTAGGAGTTGGTTGTTATCTTGTGGCCCCAGCAACTGTTACAGCTTATTGCATGCTTAGAGTTGTTACCTGAGGCTACTTTGTTGTGAGTCGGGATGGTAGTGATCATGTGAATGATGGTGGTAACGTGTTGGTGAATCTACCCTAAACAAAGGTGAACGATGAGAGGCTATGTAGGAGTACACAATGGGTTGTCTCGTTGAACACTGCCTTAATCCCGAGTTCTTGTGTTGTTATCCAAGACTAAGAGTACGACCACACATTGGGCTCACTGACCCCTCTCGGCCTAGTACCTCACCCCGGACCTGTCCAGGAGTCGCAAGTAGTTCGCCCTTTAACGATCTCAAGCAGGTGGAACCAAGGTAAGTGGTTGGCGTAGGTTGTGGGCACGTTGAATCAAGTGATCATGATCGAGTTGAGCTTGATGGCGGTCACACAACGTTTGAGTCCGCATCGAAAAAATCGGCCGGATTCCGATCGTGGTCCCAACTCATATAGGCGACTCCCTAGGACTAGAGATGGTGCCGTGAGTGAAGTGTCGTGGCAGCATCCTCGCCGGTACTCACTTGAAGGGTCCATCCCCAGGCGGTAACTGATGAGGCGTGTGTGTAGCAGTACACCCCTCTAGGGTTAAGGAACTATTCGAATAGCCGTGTCCGTGGTTATGGACTACTTGGAGACCTTTACTTGATCATAGACAACTTGAATGGTTACTCTTAAAACTTACCAAGATAAGTGTGAGTGCTATGGCGTGCTTCCTCGTGGGGAAGTCGAGGAAGTAACCATAGTGCTGTATTGGTTGGAGACTGGTTACTTGGACTCGTGTACGCTCCTTACCTCTTTCTGGTATTCGTAGTACAAGACTAGCCAAGTCAAAGATGGCACTTCTGCAAGTGAAACCCCACCTCCCTTTGCCTTGATACATGTGCATGAGTAGTTTAGTTCCTATGTAAGTCTTGCTGAGTACGACTTTGTACTCACGTTTGCTTATTCTATGTTTTAGAGACAAGACTACTGACCCTGATGGTGGCCTCTACCTCGAGCTCGACGTGGACCAAGTCGTATAGTCCCAGACAGCAGCCTGTGCCCTCTGGAGGGTCGTTGTATTTTCTTTCAGGCTTCTTAAGCCATTTGTTAAACTTGTCTTTACTAAGACATAATTTGCTTCCGTTGATGCTTCATGTAATGTTGGATCACATCCATGTGATCTCTGCTTGTAATATAACTACTATGTCTGCTCTGTTTAGCAGAAGTTATAAAGACTGAGTTTGTAGAGTTCATGTTGTGATTACCTGCTGTTTACACTGGACATGTATGTTGCGTGTATGATTATAACATGCATGTCTTAGTGTGGGGTTCGATAGCTTAGTTTTGTTCTTGCCGGTGGTCTTTTATACACCAAGTGGCCCTTAGATGTGCGCAGCTTGGGGCATCGCGATGCGATTGCTCGTGACTCTGTCACGTGGCACACTTTGTTGTATGATTGAGCCCGCCCGAGATCCCGACTAAGTGATCGGGCTGGAGTAAGTCTATGTAAGGGTTATGATTCAATCGATAACATGGTTGAGGCAACTTGTCTATGAGTATGGGATTCACCAACCATAAGCATTTAGACTTGTGAGCGGACGATGAGGACCCATCTCAGTTAATCATCCGGCCTGGATGGGATGCCCCTCACGTTCGATGCTTACCGAGAGTGATCTGTGCTTGGCCTTGTCTTCTTAGACAAGTGGGTACGGCTCTCGGCTCTCCATGTGATTGCATTATGACCGGAATTACATACGCTAACCCCGGGTCCCGACAGATACGTCCCAAACGTATGTATAATTTCTGCTTGCTCCATACATGTTTTGTGTGATATTTCTATGATCTAGATACACTTTCATACACTTTTGATCATATTTGGACTAACCTATTAACTCAGTGCACCCCAGTGCCAGTTTTTGTTTTCTGCTGTTTTTCTATTTAAGTTTTCTCCCATATTAAAAGTGCTCAAAAAACTTCGGGAAAAATCAGATGTAAAATCAGCGTGAAGGAACCTTCCGGAGTCCCGAAGGGGGACCAGGTGGGACCCATCAGGGCCCCAGGTGCCTAGCTAGCGCGTCCTAGGGCTTGGCCGCGCCAGGGGGGCGCTTGGACCCCTGGTGGCCCCCCTGGTTACCCCCCTTCTCCTATATATCTCCTGTGACGTGAAACTTCCGAAGATAGAACCATTTTTCACGATCTCGCCTCTGCTCTGCCGCCGCCGCGCTTCCAAGATCGTGAGCACCAGAAGACCCCTTCACGGCACCCTGCCGGAGGGAGGATCGACCTTCGGGAGCTTCCACTCCATCATGGACGCTTCCCGGATGTGCCGTGAGTAGTTTCCTTTGGACCATGGGTCCGTGATCAGTAGCTATGTGATGTTCTCCTCCCCTCTTTGTTCTTCATGGTTTAGACCTTGTGAGCTTCCCTACATGATCGAGGCTCATATGTAATCTTTCTGCTGTTGCTATGCTGAGTTTGGTGGGATCTGATGGATTATGAAATTATGTTCAGATTGTGATAGAGTAATATATTTGGTTCTTGTATTTTATATTTTTTTTCTTAAGTAATTCTTGCATGTTCTCTGTTGCTGTTTATTGCTTTGGCCAAGTAGTAGGTAGTAACTCCAAGAGGGAACGTTATGCTCGATTGTGGGTTCATGCCCCCAGATGACATGCTTGAATGACAAAAACATGAATCTAGGGGATGTGCTGTTGCCAGGGGGAAAACAACGGTGCTTGTAACCACGGTTGCAAGGATTGTTTACTTTACGCAAAGTTCTTTTTAATGTAGTTGTCTGTTGCTTTGGGTTTACACTTTGGGTGGGGCTCGCAACTTAATACCAGCGAGATGTTCTGGATAGATATCTCAAGGTGGATGATTAGTAGTAGATGCAGTTGGATTTCGGTCTACTTATTTTGGCGTACTACCCATGCTTTTGAGCCTCTTCCTTTCTTTTGTAGCATAGTTAGCATTGCAGTGCGTTTATAATCCTGTCAATTGCCCATCTGTAATTTTTTTACCTTGCATAGCAGTTTTATCGTCTTTTCGGAGGGAGACATCACTAGTGAACATCACGGGACCCCAGTCCATATTCTCATCATTGTTTACACGCTTATTTACTTTCTAGCTTTTACTTTCAGTTGCTATCATTATCATTATCCCTTGTGTTTGATCCTTTGTAAACAACAAGACCGGAGCGATTGACAACCTCTTTGAACTTCGTTGGGAGCAAAGTTATTTGTGTCAGTGTGCAGGTCCAGGTGAAGTAAACAACCCAGAGTTTTCAACGGCGCCATTGTTCGCTTCACCACCTACTTATCATCTTCGGAGTCCTACTGGTCGATACTCTCAACCTTGGTATCTTCACCAAGGGAAACATGCCGCTACGCTGCATCTCACCTCCCACTTGGGGTAACCAACGAAGGGCGAGAAGCAATTATCCTCTCTCGCGTATCAAGAAAATTTATGGCGCTGTTGCCGGGGACTCTGAGTGATAAGATAGGGGAGTTGGCCACTACCTTTTACCTTTACATTTTTGTCTTATTAGTTTACCTTTCAGCTTTTATCTTTGTGTCTTATATCAAAAATTACAAAAAAATCTGCCACACTTGCTGCTACTATGGGTTCCATTGAAAACACCAAGTTGTGTGACTTCACTAGTCACAACAACAAAGACTTTCTCTGCACTCCTATTGACACACCTTCCACTTCAGCTATCTCTTATGAAATTAAACCTGCTTTGCTAAACCTTGTTATGAGAGATCAATTCTCTGGTGCTGGAGATGCTGCTGCTTTACACTTAAATAATTTTGTTGAGTTATGTGATATGCAAAAGTATAAAGAAGTAGAAGGTGATGTTGTTAAGCTCAAGCTTTTTTCCTTTTTCTTTGAGGGAAGGAGCTAAAATGTGGTTTCAACCTTTGCCTAGGAATAGCATAGATTCTTGGGATAAGTGCAAATATGATTTTATTGGGAAGTATTACCCACCTACTAAAATTATCCAATTGAGGAGCAACATTATGAATTTTAAGCAATTGGATAATTAACATGTTGCCCAAGCTTGGGAACGTATGAAATCTCTTGTTAAGAAATGCCCTACACATGGTTTGACTACCTGGATGGTTATCCAGACTTTTTATGCAGGCTTGAACTTTACCTCGCGGAACCTGTTAGATTCGGCCGCAGGAGGAACCTTTATTTCAACTACACTTGGTGCTACCACAAAGCTTCTCGATGAGATGATGAACAATTATTCCCAATGTCACACCGAACGCGCTCCAACAGGTAGGAAGGTAAACTCTGTCGAGGAGATTACCTACCTAAATGAAAAAATTACTTAATTATGTGTCTACTTACCAAGAAACCCTCTATTGATCCTCATGATGTTCCTTCAAATTATTTGGTTGCTCAGGTACAAGTAGATGTGAACTTTATTTCTAGAAACAACTTTAAAAACAATGCTTATAGGGGCAATTTTTGCTAGCAATCCTAGACCGTTTCCATCCAACTATGGGAACAACAACACTTATCTTAGCAACAAGAACCACACTTCTGAACTAGAAAGTATGCTTAGAGACTTTATCACTACCCAAAAAGCCTTCAACAAGAATGTAGAAGAAAAGTTAGCTAAATTAGATAATCTTTGTTTGAAGGTAGACACCTTAGCCCTTGATGTTGAGATGCTAAAAATTAGAACCTCTACCCTTGAGGAGAGGAAAGCCACTCCTATTAATGCTATCCAATTACAAAATAATGAAAATATTAGGACGATGGCTAAACTTAAAGAAAGATGGGCTAGAGAAAAAGAGGAAGAGTATAGAATTAAGAGCCTTCCTACACACCACACAGTTTCCACTATCCAAATTGTTGAGGATACCGAAACTATTAGCACCCAATGCACTCCTGGTCCCATTGGACTTATTAATGGTGATGCTAATACCTCAACTGTAGATGACACTACTACCACCTCTGATAGTAGTGATATTGATTGTGATAGTTTCACCCTCTCAAAAGTTATTAGCTTACTGCACAAAATGTCTAGAGGCCCCCACACTAGCACACTTAATCTTGCCTTGACGGAGCATATCACAAATGCTCTCATCAAAGATAGGGAGGAGAAGCTTAGGATAGAAGCCTCCATACCTAGGAATCTAGATGATGTTTGGGACCCTATGATAAAAATTAAATTAAATAACTTGTCTTGTTATGCTTTATGTGACGTTGGAGCTAGTACCTCCGTCATTCCCAAAAGAATGTATGATATGTTTGAATTCAAACGTTTTGATTCTTGTTCTGTTGGTGTTCGTCTCGTTGATTCTTCCGTAAAGAAACCTTTCGGGAAGATCAACGATGTTATTATCATTGTCAATGACTACTATGTTCCCGTTGATTTTATTAATATGGATATAGAGTGTGAAGCTTTATGTCCAATTGTTTTGGGATGCCCTTTTCTTCGCACTATTGGTGCTGTTATTGACGTGAAAGAGGGGAATATAAAATTTCAATTCGTTCTCAAAAAGGGGATGGAACACTTCCCTATAAAGAAAGTCAAGTTACCTTTTGAGTCCGTTACACGGGCTAGCTATTATCTCTCTCTTGATAAAACTTGATTCTTCTTTTGCCTTATGCCTAGCTTAAAGGCCTAAAATAAAGTGCTTATTGGGAGGCAACCCAAGATGTTTTTACTTCTGTTTTTAGTGGTCTTGATTATTGTTACTACTGTAGCAACATCATTGTATATTTATTTTCAAGCTTTGTGCCAAGTTATAGCCTCATATGACAAGGGAAGCAAAAGTTGTGACATGTTGTCCAGAAAACAGATTCTGTCTTCTTGACGGAAAAAATCGGATCAAATCACCAGTTCATCTTTTTGAGCTGAATTATTTACACAGCGTGCTCTATACAATTGCAGAACTTTCGTATGTTTTGAGTTTTTTTATTTGAGTTGCAGAAGTACCCCGAAAAAATTCTCTACTACCTGTTGTTCTGTTTTTCACACATTCTGCCACGTTTTGTCTCTCCTTACTTTTGCAAACCTTAAGCTTGCTTTTTCTTTGCAAAACCCTTTTTGCAATCTTGAGAACCCTTAGATCGTCAAGAATATCTTTATATCCAGTGGGAAAAATATATTTTATTAAGGGTACTAACCTCTCTAATCAGCTTATGATGAGTTATGTATGAATGGAGTTTTCAAGTGTGCGATGGAAGATGATGAAAGAAGATCCGGGAGTGTCAAGCGCTCAAGCTTGGGGATTCCCCATGCATCCCCAATAAATATTCAAGGAGACTCAAGCGTCTAAGGAGCTCCAAAAATTCGGGAAAAATCAGATAAAAAAATCAGCGCAACGGAAGCTTCCGGAACCCCGAAGGAGGGCCGGGGGCCACCACCAGGTGCCCAGGCGGCCACCTGGTGTGGCCCAGGGCTTGGCCGCGCCAGGGGGGCGCCTGGACTCCTGGTGGCCCCACTGGCTGCCCCCTTCGCCTATATATTCCCTGTGACGTGAAACTTCCGAAAGGAGAACCCCTTATCGTGATCTCGCCTCTGTTCCTCCACCGACGCGCTTCCAAGATTGGGAGCGCCAGCAGACGTCTTCCCGGCACCCTGCCGGAGGGAGGATCGACCTCCGGGAGCTTCCCCTCCACCATGGACGCTTCACGGATGTGCCGTGAGTAGTTTCCTTTGGACCATAGGTCCGTGATCAGTAGCCGTGTGGTGTTCTCCTCCCCTCTTTTTTCTTCGTGGTTTAGACCTCGTGAGCTGCCCTACATGATCGAGGAACATATGTAATCTTTCTGCTGTTGCTATGCTGAATTTGATGGGATCTGATGGATTATGAGATTATGTTCAGATTGTGATAGAGTAATATATTTGGTTCTTATCTTTTATATTTTTGTTCCTAAGTAATTCTTGCATGTTCTCTGTTGCTGTTTATTGCTTTGGCCAATTAGTAGGTAGTAACTCGAAGAGGGAACGTTATGCTCGAATGTGGGTTCATGCCCCCTGATGACACGCTTGAGTGACAGAAACATGAGTCTAGGGGATGTGCTGTTGCCACAAGGGGGAAACAACAGTGCTTGTAACCCCGGTTGCAAGGATTGTTTACTTTACACAAAGTGATTTTTAATGCAGTTGTCTGCTGCTTTGGGTTTACACTTCGGGTGGGGCTCGCAACTTAATACCAGCGAGATGTTCTAGATAGATATCTGAAGGTGGATGATTAGTAGTAGATGCAGTTGGATTTCGGTCTACTTATTTTGGCGTACTGCCCATGCTTTTGAGCCTCTTCCTTTCTCTTGTAGCATAGTTAGCATTGCGGTGCATTTATAATCCTGTCAATTTCCCATCTGTAATTTGTTTACCTTGCATAGAAGATTTATCGTCTTTTGGGAGAGAGACATCCCTAGTGAACATCACGGGACCCCGGTCCATATTCTCATCAATGTTTACACGCTCACTTACTTTTCCGCTTTTACTTTCAGTTGCTATCATCATTATCATTATCCCTTGTGTTTTGCTCCTTTGTAAACAACAAGACCATAGAGATTGACAACCTCTCTGAACTTTGTTGGGAGCAAAGTTATTTGTGTTGTGTGCAGGTCCATGTCAGTTGCGCCGCAGACACCTACTTATCATCTCCGGAGTTCTACTAGTCGATACTCAACCTCGGTATCTTCACGGAGGGAAACTTTCCGCTATGCTGCATCTCACCTTCTACTTGGGGTAACCAACGAAGGGCGAGAAGCAATTATCATCTCTCGCGTATCAATTACCCACCTGCTAAAATTATCCAATTGAGGAGTAACATTATGAATTTTAAGCAATTGGATAATGAAGACGTTGCCCAAGCTCGGGAACATATGAATATCCAGACTTTTTATGCAGGCTTGAACTTCACCTCGCGGAACCTGTTAGATTTGACCGCGGGAGGAACCTTTATGTCAACTACACTTGGTGCTGCCACAAAGCTTCTCAATGATATGATGACCAATTATTCCGAATGTCACACCGAACATGCTTCCAACAGGTAGGAAGGTAAACTCTGTCGAGGAGATTACCTCCCTAAATGAAAAAGTTGACTTAATTATGTCTCTACTTACCAAGCAACCCTCTATTGATCCTCATGATGTTCCTTTAAATTCTTTGGTTGCTCAGGAACAAGTAGATGTGAACTTTGATTCTAGAAACAACTTCAACGACAATGTTTATAGGGGCAACTTTGCTAGTAATCCTAGACCGTTTCGATCCAACTATGGGAACAACAACACCTATCCTAGCTACAAGAACCCCACTTCTAAACTAGAAAACATGCTTAGAGACTTTATCATTACCCAAAAAGCCTTCAACAAGAATGTAGAAGAGAAATTAGCTAAGTTAGATAATCTCTCTTTAAAGGTAGATAGCTTAGCCCTTGATGTTGAGATGCTAAAACTTAGAACCTCTCCCCTTGAGGAGAGGAAGGCCACTCCTATTAATGTTATACAATTACAAATTAATGAAAATATTAGGATGATGGCTAAACTTAAAGAAAGATGGGCTAGAGAAAAAGAGGAAGATGATAGAATTAAGAGCCTTCCTACACACCACACAATTGCTACTATTCAAATCATTGAGGATACCCAAACTATTAGCACCCAATGCACTCCTAGTCCCATTGGACCTATTAATGGTGATGCTAATACCTCAACCGTAGAAGAAGAAACTCCTATGAATATAGAGGGTTTCAAACAAGTGAGCCTAGATGACACTACTACCACCTTTGATAGTAGTGATATTGATTTTGATAGTTGCACCCTCTGAGAAGTTATTAGCTTGCTACACAAAATGTCTACAGACCCCCACACTAGCACACTTAATCTTGCCTTCAGGGAGCATATCACAAATGCTCTCATCAAAGCTAGGGAGTAGAAGCTTAGTATAGAAGCCTCCATACCTCGGAAGCTAGATGATGGTTGGGACCCTATGATAAAAATTAAATTAAATAACTTCTCTTGCTATGCTTTATGGGACGTTGGAGCTAGTACCTCCGACATGCCCAAAAGAATGTATGCTATGTTTGAATTGAAACCTTTTGATTCTTGTTCTTTTGGTGTTCGTCTCGTTGATTCTTCCGTAAAGAAACCTTTGGGGAAGATCGACGATGTTCTTATCACTGTCAATGACAATTATGTTCCCGTTGATTTTATTATTATGGATATAGGGTGTGAACCTTTATGTCCAATTATTTTGTGACGCCCTTTTCTTCGCACCATCGGTGCTGTTATTGACATGAAAGAGGGGAATATAAAATTTTAATTCCCTCTAAAAAAGGGGATGTAACACTTCCCTAGAGAGAAAATCAAGTTACCATTTGAGTCCGTTACACGGGCTAGCTATTCTCTTTCTCTTGATAAAACTTGATTCTTCTTTTGCTTTATGCCTAGCTTAAAGGAGTAAAAGAAACCGCTTGTTGGGAGGCAACCCAATATGTTTTTACTTCTGTTCTTAGTGGTCTTGATAATTTTTACTACTTTAGAAATATCATTGTATCTTTATTTTCAAGCTTTGTGCCAAGTTATAGCCTCTTATGATAAGGGAAGGAAAAGTTGTGAGATGTTGTTCAGAGAACAGATTCTGTCTTCTTGACGGAAAAAATCGGAAAAAATCACCAGTTCATCTTTTTGAGCTGAATTTTTTACACAGAATGGTCTATACAATGGTGAAACTTTCGTATGTTCTGAGTTTTTTTATTTGAGTTGCAGAAGTGCCCCGAAAAAATTCTCTACTACCTATTGTTCTGTTTTTACCAGATTCTGCCACGTGTTTCCTTTCCTTACTTTTGCAAACCTTAAGCTTGCTTTTTATTTGCAAAAACCTTTTGGAAATCTTGATAAACAGTAGCTCTTCAAGAATATCTTTATATCCAGCAGGGAAAAATTATTTTATTAAGGGTACTAAACTCTCTAATCAGCTTATGATGAGTTATGTATGAAGGGAGTTTTCAAGTCGCGAGGGAAGATGATGAAAGAAGATCCGGGAGTGTCAAGCGCTCAGGCTTGGGGATGACCCCATGCATCCCCAATAAATATTCAAGGAGACTCAAGCGTCTAAGCTTGGGGATGCCCCCGTGCATCCCCTTCTCCATCAACAATCATCAGTTCTTCCTTCGTCTCACTATATTTTTTATCACTTCATGCGTTATGTGCTATGCTTGCAGTGTCTCGCTCTTAGGTTTAATTTTTAGTTTTCTTTATCTTTTTTTCTGTTAATAACAAGTTAGACCCCAGCTTACTTTGTGTGGGAGAGAAACACGCTCCACTCCAATATAGAACACATCATAGGATTTTGCATGCTTAGCTTTCTGCTGTTGTGTGTTCTTTATCTTTTCGTAGCTACTGCCATGTTTAGGTTTAGTTTTTGTTTTTGTCCTTTAGAAAGAGCTTTGTATTTTCTTTAGTTTGTAGCTTGAACTCTCTTTAGTTTTCATGTTTATCTTGTTAAGAGAGTTGGTTGTTGCACTGAGTTGTGTCTTGACTTGAAAGTAGGTAATTGAGGTTGCTATTAATTGTAGTAGTAACTTGAAAAAGTTTTGAGGTATTTATGTGAGTAATGTTTGAACTTTTGGTGTCAAGAGATCTAGACTATTAGTGATAGGTGTTGTATTTTGTGCAATCCGTGTTTATTTCCAAAACCTACAAAAGTAGTTGAGAACTCTAGCTACTAGATGGATCGCTAATCTTTTAAGGGATCAGATATTAGAGTACACTCACGTACCATGAGTCAAGGATGCGCAAGGATAACCAAACCCCCATACACTCCTCCTCGGGGTACTTGTCTCTTTGTGAACCTCCTCATTAGATTGGGAGTTACCGATAATAAGTGCATGAGTTCTTCAGACTAATGTAAGTATTGAAAGTTGACACTTCCACCTCCTCATATTTGCTAGCCTCTTCCGTACCGTGCATTGCCCTCTTCTCACTCCGAGAGTTGGCATCCACCTTCGCCGGTACATCCAAACCCTTGGAATGATACGCTCTGTCATCATAAACCTCATTATATCTTTCCTCAAAACAGCCACCATACCGACCTATCAAGGCATTTCCATAGCCTTTCCGCGATATATTGCCATGCAACATCCACCTCTTCATGACTTGATATTCATATCATACATGTTCCTGCTACACTGGCAGACGCATACATTGCATACATCATGATAGCTACATCTTCTTTATGTTTGAGTACCTTGTAAAGTGTGAAAGATCTTCTATACCCTCTTGTAAATTAGAGTGTTGCCCTTAAGTGAGGAAAAGATCCCAAAGTGGACAAAATAAAAGATCCCAAAGAGGACAAATGAGAGTTAAATAGAAAGAGCCATTGAGGCCACAAAAAAATAAAAAAAGGGAAAAAGAAAATAAAATGAAAGAAAGGGGAAACACTAATATCCTTTTGAAAGATCCACACTAGTACTCCCTCTTATCCTTGTACTCCATAGAGATGATCATACATGCATATAGCTATGTGGGGACCTTCACACTATAGAACTTGGCGTGTATATTCCAAGGATGAACCTCCTCAAATGAGCTATAGGTCTTCATGAGTGAGCAAGTTGGATGCACCCCCAGTAGTTCCATTGGAGAGATTTTCTTAGCTCATATGTGCATCCGTTGCATGGCAATCCCTACTCCTCACATGATATCTATCATTTGGCCTTCTCGCCTATGATTGTCCTCATTGATGTGAGCCTTTCTCACCCTTTTTGTCTTCCTCCTCCACCATATTTCTCTCTTTGCCATCCTAAGTGTCAACAATCGTGCTTACGCTCATCCATTGCATGAGTGCTCAAAATATCGAAAAGGAGTGGATCAAATTGACTTGTACCTGGCTAGTGGTCTGGGGACGAGTCAAGATAAGATTCCAAAGAAGACCAAGTTTGAAACTTTAGTAGATTGAGTTCTCAAAAAAATACTTTTTTCTCGCATTCCCATATCCCCCTTCTTGCATGCAAACACCATCTGGAGACATTCGAGTCACGGACAGCGAGAGCTCTTGCACCTAATATTCTTTTGTTGCTTGCTTCAATGCTAATATAGACTCTTGCATGTTATGACTTGAATTGAATCACATACCTTGATTGCTTTACTTTTCAAAGTTCTTATATGGTTGCTTGCATGTCACCACAGAAATTATGCTTGTTATCATTTACCTACTCGTGGACGAGCAGGAATTAAGCTTGGGGATGTTGATACGTCCCAAACGTATCTATAATTTCTGCTTGCTCCATGCATGTTTTGTGTGATATTGCTATGATCTAGATACACTCAATTTTGACCATATTTGGACTAACTTATTAACTCAGTGCACCACAGTGCCAGTTCTTGTTTTCTGCTGTTTTTCTATTTCAGTTTTCCCCCATATTAAAAGTGATGCAAAAATTCGGGAAAAATCAGATAAAAAATCAGCGCAACGGAAGCTTCCGGAACCCCGAAAGAGGGCCAGAGGGCCCCCACCCGGTGCCCAGGAGGCCAGGTGGCGCGACCTAGGGCTTGGCCGCGCCTCCAGGGCGCCTGGACCCCTGTTGGCCCCCCTGGCTGCCCCCTTCGCCTATTTAATCTTCGTGACGCGAAAACTCTGAAGACAGAACCATTTTTCACGATCTCTCCTCTGTTCCTCCGCCGCCGCGCTTCCAAGATCGGGAGAGCCAGCAGACTTCTTCCCGGCACCCTGCCGGAGGGAGGATTGACCTCCGGGAGCTTCCCCTCCACCATGGACGCTTCCCTGATGTGCCGTGAGTAGTTTCCCTTGGACCATGGGTCCGTGATCAGTAGCTATGTGATGTTCTCCTCCCCTCTTTGTTCTTCGTGGTTTAGTCCTCGTGAGCTGCCCTACATGATCGAGGCACATATGTAATTTTCTGCTGTTGCTATGCCGAGTTTGCTGGGATCTGATGGATTATGAGATTATGCTCAGATTGTGATAGAGTAATATATTTGGTTCTTATCTTTTATATTTTTGTTCATAAGTAATTCTTGAATGTTCTCCGTTGTTGTTTATTGCTTTGGCCAAGTAGTAGGTAGTAATTCCAAGAGGGAACATTATGCTCGATCGTGGGTTCATGCCCCCCGATGACACGCTTCAGTGACAGAAACACGAGTCTAGGGGATGTGCTGTTGCCACAAGGGGGAAAACAACGGTGCTTGTAACCGCGGTTGCAAGGATTGTTTACTTTACACAAAGTGCTTTTTAATGCAGTTGTCTGTTGCTTTGGGTTTACACTTTGGGTGGGGCTCGCAACTTAATACCAGCGAGATGTTCTGGATAGATATCTCAAGGTGGATGATTAGTAGTAGATGCAGTTGGATTTCAGTCTACTTATTTTGGCGTACCGCCCATGCTTTTGAGCCTCTTCCTTTCTTTGTAGCATAGTTAGCATTGTAGTGCGTTTTTAATCCTGTCAATTGCCCAACTTTAATTTGTTTACCTCGCATAGCAGTTTTATCGTCTTTTGGGAGAGAGACATCACTAGTGAACATCACGGGACCCCGGTCCATATTCTCATTATTGTTTACACACTCAGTTACTTTTATGTTTTTACTTTTTAGCTGCTATCATTATTATCCGTTGCGTTGATCCTTTGTGAACAGCAAGGCTAGAGAGATTGATAACCTCTCTGTACTCTTTGGGAAGCAAAGTTATTTGTGTTGTGTGCAGGTCCACGTCAATTGCGCCTTTGACACCTACTTATCATCTCCGTAGTTCTACTGCAGACAAACCTTGGTATCTTCACCGAGGGAAATTTGTCGTTATCCTACATCTCACCTTCCACTTGGGGTAATCAACGAGGAGTGTTGTTGCACCCGTCAACACTCTCGTCATCACCGGGATAGGGTCTTCTGGAAATCCCGATCTCGGGATCGCGGTGGCGGCGGAACAGTGGTGAAAATCGCATAATGGGGGTCCTCCTGAGGGTTTTCAGAGAAGGAGCAATATATAGGCGAAAGGGGGCACCAGGGGGGGCCCACCTGACGAGGCGGCCAGGTAGCGCATCCCGACCCTAGGCTACGCCAGGAGGCCGCCTAGCCAAGGGAGGACTCCCCTCTGACCCCCTCCGTCCTTCTGGAGTGTTATGATCTGCTAATTTTTATTATGGTTTTTCCGTATTTTTCGAGCACTTTAATATTTGACATTCTCCTGCAACACACGAACAATAGCAGACAGAAACTGGCACTGGGGCACTAAGTTAGTAGGTTAGTCCAAATATGTTGAAAAAGTTATGAAAGTGTATCAAAACATATATCAAAGTCACCAATATACGCATGGAACAAGCAGAAATTATACACGTTTGCGACGTATCGACATCCCCAAGCTTAATTCCTTCTCTTCCTCGAGCAGGTAAATGATAACAAAGATAATTTTTGTGGTGACGGGCTACCAACAAAGATTTTAACTTTAAAGTACCACAAGCAAGATATGCAATTCAAGTCAAGACAATAACAAGCAAGAGTCTATGTCTAGTATTGAAACTAGCAAAGTAGGAACATAAAGGTGCAAAATCTCTCGCTATCCGTGACTCGAATGTCTCCAATCGGTGTTTGTGTGCAAGAAAGTGGGAGATGAGTTTAGAGCATACAAAATACTAGTAGTTGTTGAGAACTCAGTCTACTAAAAGTTCACACTTGATCTCCTTCGGAATCTTACTGTGACTCATCCCCAGACCACTGGCCAGGTACAAGTCAAAATGATCCTCTCCCTTTCGATTTCGACCACTCATGAAATGAATGAGCGCGAGCAAGATATGTTGGCACTTAAGATGGCAAAGAGAATAATGATGGGGAAAGAAGTCAAAAAAAGGTGTGAAAGGCTCACATCAATGAGGACAATCATAGGCAAGAGAAAGCGAAATGATAGATGTGATGTGTGGAGTAGTTATTGCCATGCAAAGGATGCACATATGAGCTACGGGAAGCTCTCCAATGGAACTAGTGGGGGTGCATCCAACTTGCTTGCTCAAGAAGACCTAAAGCTCATTTGAAGAGGCTCATCATTGGAATATACAAGCCGTGTTCTATTGTGTAAGGATCCCCACATAGTTATGCATGAATGATATGAAACTCTCTATGAAGTACAAATACTACTTTGGAGTACGAGTGTGGATCTTTCAAAAGGAATAGTAGTGTTGCCCCCTTCTCTCTTTTTATTTTTTTTATTTTTATTTTTGTGTGGCCTCTTTGGCTCTTTCTATTTATCTCTCATTTGCCCTCTTTTGGATCTTTTATTTGTGTCTACTTTTGGGATCTTTTATTTGTTTCCTATTTGGGATCTTTTCGTCACTTTGAGGGAAATCCTCTATATTTTACAAGGATTTAGAGGATCACACACTTTATAAGAAGTGCTCAACCTAAAGAATTTTAAAACTATCATGATGTATGAAAATTTATGCCTCTTCATGCAATGATACAAGCGCGTCATGTAGCAATTATAAGGGCAAAGCCCAACTAACATGCTGCTCCATGATCAAGCAAAAGCATGTATGAAAATGAAAGATCAAGTCATGAGAAGATGGATGTTGCATGGCAATGTATCTCGGAAAGGCTATGGAAATGCCTTGATAGGTAGGTATGGTGGCTGTTTTAAGGAAGGATATAATGAGGCTTATGATGACAGAGCGTATCATGCCAATGGTTTGGATGCACTGACGGAGTTTGCACCAACTCTTGAGGTGATAAAGGGCAATGCACGGTACTGAAGAGGCTAGCAAAATACTCACATCAGTCAAAGGAACTCATCCACTTATTATCGGTAACTCTATCTAATCAGGAGATTCACAAAGAGACAAGTACTCCTATGAGGAGTGTATGGGGGTTTTGTTATCCTCGCGCATCCTCGACCCATGGTACATGATGGTACTCTATATATTACAACCCCTCCAGAGGTTAGCGATTCATCTGGTAGCTAGAGTTCTCAACAAATTATTTTTGTAGTTTTCGAAAATAAGCACGTTGAACCAAAATACGACACCTATCACTAATAGGCTTCATCTCTTGACACACAGAAGTCCAAACGTTACTCAAATCAACACCTCAAAACTATTGCAAGTTACTACTCAAGTCAAGTCACACAATTAGTGCAATAGGCCAACTCTCTAAACAAGATAAGCATGAAACTCAAGAGAGTTATAAAGGCAACAACCTAAGTAAAAGCTCTTAAAAGATAAGCATGAAAACAAGAGTAAACATGATAACAACTATAAATAAAATAGAACACTCAACAAAGATAAGCATATAAACAATGAGTATTCTAGGTGGAAATGGAGGGTGTTTCTCTCCCAAACAATGTAGGATGGGGTCCTACTTGATATGAACAACAAGAAAAAGTAAACTAAGCAAAGAAAACTGAAAAATAAATGCAAGACGCTCCAAGTATAGCACATAACACACGAAGTGATAAAAATATAGCGTGGAGAAGGACGAACTGATGATTGTTGATGGAGAAGGGGACGCGGGGGCATCCCCAATCTTAGACACTTAAGTCTCCTTGAATATTTCTTGGAGTGCATTGGGGCATCCCCAAGTTTGATCTTTTGACACTCCCAGATCTTCTTTCATCATCTCCCTTCGCACACTTGAAAACTCCCTTCATACGAAACTAATCATAAGATGATTAGAGGGGTTAGTGCCCATAATAAAATAATTTTTCTCTACTGGAAATAAAGATTTTCAGGAAGAGCTATTGTTTCTCAAGATTGACAAAAAAATATTGCAAAGAAAAAGAAAGATTAAGATTTGCAAATCTGTGAAAACATAAAACAAGGAAGAATCTAGGAAAAATAGACCAGCAGGTAGTAAATAATTTTTTCGGGGCACTTCTACAACTCAAATCAAAAAACGCGGAACAAGTGGTAGCTTCTCAATTGTTTTTTAAGGATTGACTGTAGAATAAATCGTCCTATAGTATTATATTAATGCATAGCTTCCAAAAAATTACAATCAACCTATCCCAGCTCTAGGTATGTCACAATCCATAGTAAAATTACAAAAAGTTATTAATCCACAACTTTAATGTCTCTCTGTGTTTCTCTTTTATTATATAGTCTAGAAGGTTGAGATCTTTCCGAAGATTGCTTCTCCATGATGTGATGGATGGAGGTCTATTGTGAAAGATAATATTATTCCTTTGCATCCATATATGCCATGTACCCATAATAGTAATCTCCATGGCTATGTGAGTGGGGAAGGCCTGCCTGTTGTTATCAACTCCATCATAAATTGAGATACCTCGAGATCTTTCTTCAGTGATTTAATCCCAGCATCCCGGAGCAAATGGGCAATCCCAGAAGAGGTTTTGACTGGTTTCTTCATGTTGATGATCACATAGAACACAATCATATGACTTAATATGGAATGACTTGCTGTGAAGTAGATTTCTAGTGTTGATTATGTCATGTATCAGGAGCCATAAAAATATCTTGTATTTCAAAATGGTTGCATTCTTCCAAAGTTGACTGAATATGTGATGTGTCTGTTGGACTGTAAAGTAGCTCTTGTAAATCTCCATGGATGAGTATCTTTGTGTATTAGGTATGCATCCCCACTTGTCAGGAAACTGATTGAGATGTATGTTGCCATTGTTCAGTTGAATTAGATTCATTTGATTGAATGCCTCATTGCATAGTGGTGTGTGGAAAAGATCTTCAATGTCCTGGCTCATAACATATTGTTCCAGTGAGTGGTTGTTGTGAATAGCATGGGAGAACAAGTCAGGGTATTTATCTTTCATGATACCATTGTTTCCTCACTCATTATTCCAGATTTGTACATTGTTTCCTCTACCAATTGTACATGGATTTTTTATTTGAATTTTGCACAGAGTTTTAGAACATTTCTCCACCAGAAGGAACCAACATTCCTATCATCTTTGAATCCCTGAGTGTAGTAGGTTTCCCACAGGAGATGAACCCATGGCAAATCATGACGATTCATGAATTTATGCATATGCTTCATCATCAAACGCTTATTTTGTAAGCTTAGATCCAGAATACCAAGACCACCATGTGTCTTAGGCTTTGTTGTGCCATGCAATCTATGCAATACCTCTATCTTCCGTGCCATATTTTCTCCAAAGATAGTGTCTAATGAGTTTGTTGATCTGATCCATGATGACAGATGGGATGTTGAGAGTGCTTATGAAGAAGGAAGGCGGGCTGGTAAATACTAATATGATGATGGTAAGCTTCTCTCCATATGACAATATTGTGGAGAAACCAGATAATCTTCTGTCAATTCCCGGTATGATTGGCATGTAATCTTATTTTTTGGGTCTGGTCAAATTCAGTGGAATACCCAAGTATGTGATTGGGAAACTACCAATGGAACATCCAAGAGTGGAAGACATTTTTTGCATGGCGTGGGTTGCTGCATTGATGGGGATCATAATTTTTTGGAGTAGTTAACCCTTAGGGCTGTGAATTTGTGATAATAGTGGAGTAAATTCTTGAGTTGTTCAACTTGTTGTATTGAGGACGAGGGCTTATCTTTGATTGTGTGTTCTTTATCTTTTCATAACTGCTGTCATGCTTAGCTCTTAACTTTTCGTGGTTATCTTTTTAAGAGCTTTTATTTAGGTTGTTGCTTTTGGAACTCTCTTGAATTATCATGCTTATGTTGTTTAGAGAGTTGGTCTGTTGCACTGAGTTGTGTATCTTGACTTGAGTAGGTAATTGAGGTTTCTATTATAAGTATAGTCGTAACTTGAAATAGTTTTGAGGTATTGATTTGGGTAATGTTTGGACTTTTGGTGCCAAGATCTTGAGCCTATTAGTGACAGGTGTCATATTTTAGGGAATTCATGTTTATTTTCGAATACTACAAAAAATTAGTTGAGAACTCTAGCTACTAGATGGATCTCTTACCTC
Source organism: Bromus sterilis (assembly GCA_950022295.1). Classification (NCBI taxonomy): domain Eukaryota; kingdom Viridiplantae; phylum Streptophyta; class Magnoliopsida; order Poales; family Poaceae; genus Bromus; species Bromus sterilis. Next base: position 219,729,154 of record OX465600.1, read on the forward strand.
TGGAGGGGTTGGAATATATAAAGTACCCTCACGTACCATGGATCGAGGATGCACAAGGATTACCAAACCCCCATAAACTCCTCCTCGGGGTACTTGTCTCTTTGTGAACCTCCTGATTAGATAGAGATTTACTGATAATAAGTGCATGAGTAACTTTGACTAATGCGAGTATTCGATTTTTGGCACTTCCACCATCCATACTTTTCTAGCCTCTTCGGTATAATGCATTGCCCTTTCTCATCTTGAGAGTTGGTGCAAACTTCTTCGGTCCATCCAAACCCTTGGCATGATACACTCTATCATCATAAACCTCATTATATCCTTCTTCAAAACGGCCACCATACCTACCTATCAAGGCATTTCCATAGCCTTTCTGAGATACATCGCCATGCAACATCCATCACTCATGACTTGATGTTCATGTCATACATGCTTTTGTGTGATCGTAGAGCCGCATTCTAGTTGGTCCTTTCCCTTATCATTGCTACATGTCGCGCTAGTATCATTGCATATCCTTCTACACTGGCAGAGACATACATTTGCATACATTATGATAGTTTTCAGTTTTCTTTATGTTGAGTACTTCTTGTAAAGTGTGTGATCTTCTATACTTTTGTAAAACATAGAGTGTTGCACTTAAGTGAGGAAAAAGTACCAAAGATGACAAACTAAAAGATCCCAAATTGGACAAATGAGAGATGAATAGAAAGAGCCAATGAGGCCACAAAAATACAAAAAATAGAAAAAAGAAAAAGAGAAAGGAAAAAAAAGAGAGAAGGGGGGGGGGCAACACTACTATTCCTTTTGAATGATCCACACGCGTGCTCCATATAGTATTTGTACTCCATAGAGATTTTTATATCATTCATGCATACCTATGTGGGGATCCTTACACTATAGAACTTGGCTTGCATATTCCAAGGATGAGCCTCCTCAAATGAGCTCTAGGTCTTTGTTAGCAAGCAAGTTGGATGCACGCCCACTAGTTCCATTGGAGAGATTTTCATAGCTCACATGTGCATCCATTGCATGGCAATCCCTACTCCTCACATCATATCTATCATTTGGCTTTCTCTCGCCTATGATTGTCCTCATTGATGTTAGCCTTTCACACCTTTTTGTCTTCCTTCCCCATCATTATTATATTTTCCATCCTAAGTGCCAACTATCTTGCTTGCGCTCATTCATTGCATGAGTGCTCAAAGTCGAAAGGGACAAGATCAGTTTGACTTCTACCTAACTAGTGGTCTGGGGGCGAGTCAAAATAAGATTACGTAGGAGACCAAGTGTGAAGTTTTAGTAGATTGAATTCTTACTTGAACTATATAGTATGTTTATGCTCTAAACCCATATCCCACTTCTTTCACGCAAACACCATTTGGAGGCATTCGAGTCACAGACAGCGAGAGCTCTTGCACCTTTATGTTCTTACTTTGCTAGTTTCAATACTAGATATAGACTCTTCCTTGTTATTTTCTTGAATTGAATTGTATATCTTACTTGCTTTACTTTAAAGTTTTTATATGTGTTAGTAGCATATCACCACAGAAATTATATGTGTTATCATTTACCTGCTCGAGGATGAGCAGAAATTAAGCTTGGGGATGTTGATACGTCCCAAATGTATATGTAATTTCTGCTTGTTCCATGCTTATATGGGTGATATTGCTATGTGTTTTGCTACACTTTCATACCTTTGACACATATTTGGACTAACCTACTAACTCAGTGCCCAGTGCCAAATTCTGTCTACTGTTGTCCATGCATTGCAGCAAAAATACCTATTATTAAAGTGCTCAGACAATTCCATGAAAATACATAAAAAATCAGCAGTTTAGAAGACCCCCCTCCGGGGCGGTCAGGTGGTGCGACCCCACCCTAGGGCGCGCCAGGAGGCTGTCGAAAGGGGTGGGTCCTCCCCTCGAGCCCCCCTTCGGCCTATATTTATCCCCCATTCCGTAAACCCTCGGGAGGCACTCCATATCGCGAATTTCACCACTATTCCGCCGCCGCCGCGATCCCGAGATCGGGATCGCTAGAAGACCTTATCCCGACACCCTATCGGAGGGAGGATCGATCTCTTGGAGCTTCTCCACCACCATGAGGGCTTCCCCGATGTGTCGTGGGTAGTCCCCCTTGGACCATGGGTCCATGACCCTTAGCTATGTGATGTCTTCTCTCCAAGACTCCAATCATGCGCTTAAATTCTTAGCCCTTGTGAGTTTCCCTACATGATCAAGGCACCTATGTAATAGTTTCTGTGTTGCTATGTTGTGTTTAATGGGATCCGATGGATTATGAGATTATTTTCAGATGATGATGAGTAATATATATGGTTCTCCTTTTATATATTAGTTCTTGAGTAATTCTTGCATGTTCTCCGTTGCTTTTTATTGATTTGGCCAAGTAGTAGATTGGACTCCAAGAGGGAGTGTTATGCATGATTGTGGGTTCTTGGCCCCGATGTCTAGCTTGAGTGACAGAAAACATGAGACTAGGGGATGTGATGTTTCCACCAGGGAGAAAACAACGGTCTTGTAACTGCGGTTGTAAGGATTGTTTACCTTATGCATAATTTGTTAATGCAGTTGTCTGTTGCTTTGAGTTTACACTTTGGGTGGGGCTCACAACTTAATACAAGCGAGATGTTCTGGATAAATATCTTAGGGTGGATGATTAGTGAGTAGATGCTCATGAATAAACGGTCTACTTGTCTTGGCGTACTGCCCATACGATTGACCTCTAACTTTCTTGTAGCATAATTAGCATTGCGGTGTGTTTATAATTCTGTCAATTGCCTAGCTGTAATTTGTTCACCCAGCATAGTTGTTTTATCGTCTTTTGGGAGAGAGACATCACTAGTGAACATCATGGGACCCCAGTCCATATTTCCACCATTGGTTACACCTCAATCATTTACTGCTTTTATTTCCTTTCCGTTGCAATCATCACTATTATTCCCGCTTGTGTTTTGATCCTTTGTAAACAACAAGACCAGAGAGATTGACAACCTCTCTGAACTCGTTGGGAGCAAAGTTATTTGTTGCTTTCTGCAGATCCAGGTCAAGTAAGAAATCTTGGTTGTAAACGGCGCCATTGTTTTCTTCCCACTTACTTGAAGAACTTGGAGTCCTACTGGTCGACTCAACCTTGGTATCTTCACCGAGGGTTGTTGTCTACTTCTTAACCTTCCACTCTGTGTAACCAATGAGGGGCGAGAAGCCATCACCGCATCAGAGGAAGAGAAGAGGGAGGCGAGAGCGCCTGAGGAGGATGAGGAGAAGGAGCATACATCGGAGTGCCGGTATGAACTGCTAGCAAAGCTGGAGGACTGGCGGCTTCGCCACTGGGTTTCCCCTTGACTATCCGTCCGCATCACAGCCGTCGGCTCCATTCGCCTCTGCTATCATGGCGGGTCCGGTCAATGCGGAGCAGAAGGCCATCCTTGAGTACATCCAGTCGGAGCGCGAGGTAGAGGCACGCCACCGCTACCTTGGGAGGAACTAGTTGTCGGCGAGAAGATGGGTGGTGGAGGGGAAATCGATGAGTGGATTTATTAGTTTCAATTTTATTGTACATTTTTAATAGACGATATATATATCGTCTAGTTATGTAAATTAGATCACTTTCAATGAAATGTTCAACTTTTTTTGAATTTTACATTTTCAAAAAAACCGACAACAAAAAATCCATTTTATGTGGTTCAACACTACTATTTGGCATATTGCCCTGCCTATTTTACTTGAACAAGGCATCCACATGTGGAGAAGATCACTAGATAGATTTTTGAACCATTTTATCCACTAATTTGTGTAATTGTAGTTCAAATCTGAATTACTTACATTAAATACAAAAAATAATTGTAAATCACTTAAATATAGAAAACCGAAAGGTCCATTTTTGAGGTGGTTCCATATTTTTTTGGATATTGTCCTTCTGATTTTTTTCTTGCATAAGGTATATGGAGAAGACCATAAGAGAGATTTTTGTAACCATTTTTCCTCAACAATTTATGTACCTATAATTCAAATTTTAATTACTTGCATAAAATACAAAGAAAACACGATAAATAACTTAAATATAGCAAATGAACCCTGAAAGATGCCAAACTTGCACAGTAATAATCTTATAGCGTATGTTGAACATGCAAAAAAATATCATGTTCAAAAAAAGATGATATCTCAAATATCTCTCAAAATTTAAGAGGTTCCCTCTCGAATCCCCGAATCTTCACCGGAGATGGCTCGATTTGTGAAGACTTAACATGGAAACAGTCTCCAAACCATCTCAAATTTTTATCACTGCATTATGAAGTCAAATCGTGGCATGCCAAATTTGAACTATTTCAGACTTATTTTACATTTTCGTTATTTTTGGAAACGAAAAATTCCATTTTTAAGGTGGTTCCACACAATGTTTTTGCATATTGTCCTTCTAATTTTTTTTGCATAAGGCATCCACATGTGGATAAGACCATAAAAGAGATTTTTGTAATCATTTTTCTACAATAATTTATGTATCTATAGTTCAAATTTGAATTACTTGCATAAATATAAAGAAATTGCGGAAAATCACTTAAATATAGCAAATGAACCCAGAAGATGTCAAACTCACAGTAATGATTTCATAGCGTATGTTGAGGATGCAAAAAGTATCATGTTCAAACAAAGAAGATATCTCAACTATCTCTCAAAATTGAAGTGGTTCCCTCTCGAATCCACGAATCTTTATCGGAGATGGCTCGATTTCTGAAGACTCAACATGGCAACAGTCTCCAAACCATCTCATTTTTTTACCACTGCATTATGAAGTCAAATCATGGCACCATGCCAAATTTGAACTATTTTTTACTTATTTTACATTGTCACTATTTTCGGAAACGAAAAAGTCATTTTTTTGCGAAAAACTTTCTATCTATTCATCTTCAATCATGGCAATACAACGAACACCAAGAAAAAATAATTACATCCAGATTTGTAGACCACCTAGCGACGACTACAAAGACTGAAGCGAACCGAGGACGCGCCACTGTCATCGACCCTCCTTCGCCGGAGCCGGACAAAACTTGTTGTAGTAGACAGTCGGGAAGTAGTCATGCTAAGGCCCCATTGGACCAGCGCACCCGAGCAGCAACCGCCTCTATTGAGGAGTATTGTATATCGGAAGGATCCAACATAATGACACACGAACGTAGATAGACTACGACCAGATCCGAGCAAATCCACCAAAGACAGATCCGCCGGAAACATATCTCCACACTCACATCGATGATGCTAGATGCACCACCCGAATGGGGACTAGGCGGGGAGAACTTTATTCCATCTTCACGAAGCCACCACCATCTCGTCTTATCGAACAAAATACAAACCCTAATAAAAATAAAAATAAAAAACAATTAAAATTGAAGCCCTCCCACTGGCAAAATCCATGATCCACCACATCACCATAGCCCTAAGGCCACGGAAGATGGAGCGGACCGGCGACACCCTGCGAGAGGCGGAGGTTGGCATGGCAAGGGGCGGCGACGGCTTCCTAGATGCATTTTTTTAGGACGGGTGGAAAATGACTTGATTAGTCGTGGTTAGGTGGTCATGTTGCGTAGCATGAAAAAAAGTCCATTTTAAGGTGGTTCCACACAATGTTTTTGCATATTGTCTATCTGATTTTTCTTGCATAAGGAATCCACATGTGGAGAAGACCACAAGAGAGATTTTGTAACCATTTTTCTACTATAATTTATGTACCTATATTTAAATCTGTTTGACTTGCATAAAATGCAAAGAAAATATGGTAAATCACTTAAGTATAGCAAATGAACCCCAAAATATGCCAAACTTGCACAATAATGATTTCATAGCGAATGTTGAGCATGCAAAAGGTATCATGTTCAAACAGAAGATATCTCAACTATCTCTGAAAATTTAAGCGGTTTCCTCTCGAATCCACAAATCTTCATCGGAGATGACTCGATTTGTGAAGACTCAACATGGCAACAGTCACTAATGATATGCTTATCTTTAATGAAATCATTGATCATCTGGGTCTCTTGGAACTTCCTATCAAGGGAAGAAGTTACACTTGGTCTAACATGTAGGATGACCCACTCCCGGAGCAACTGGACTGGTTCTTTACCTCTACAAATTGGATTTCAGATTATCCTACTACACATGTACTTCCTTTGGCCAAGACTGCCTCTGACCAAGTTCCTTGTGTTGTGACCATTGGTACTACCATCCCCAAGTCGAACATCTTCAGATTTGAGAATTTCTGGGTGGAACAAGAAGGATTTCTGGACCGTGTGAAAAAATCTTTGGCCTCCACTTCTTTTAAATCCCACATTACAGCTAGATTTGTGGATAAGTTCAAGACCCTTAGGAGAGATCTCAGAGTTTGGCAAAGAAACATCTCCAACCTCAAGTTGCTTATTACGAAATGTACCAGGGTGATTTACATCTTGGATTGTTTAGAGGAATTCAGGCCCCTCTCTATCCCTGAATTTAATTTCAGGAAAATTGTTAAATAGAATCATGAAAAGCTTCTGCACTTCCAACACATATATTGGAAGAAAAGATGCACACAGAGGTTCATAAAGGTTGGGGAGGAAAATTCTAAATTTTTCGATGCCATGGCCACTAAGAGGCACAGAAGGAACACTATTGCTTCCGTCACTCTTTCTGATGGTACCACATGTTCTGATCATGAGGGTCTGACACAAGCTTTCTATGATTCTTTTAGAAACAGAATGGGACAAGCTAGAGGTATATAGATGGGTTTTGACTTATCAGCTTTGTTGTCTCAAGTGAAGGGTTTGGAGGTGCTCACAATGCCTTTTGAGAAGGAGAAAATGGATGAGGTGGTCAAGCACATGCCATTGACAAAGCACTTGTCCCTGATGGATTTAATGGCATTTTTTTGAAGAAGTGCTGGCCAATTATCTGTGATGATTTCTATGAACTTGCAAGGGCTTTCCACTGTGGTGAAGCAAGATTGGAAATTTTAAATGGATCTTATATCACCTTGATTCCAAAAAAGCCAAACCCAAGAATTGGTCAATGATTTCAGACCCATATCCTTAACAAGTGTGGGACTTAAATTCTTGGCTAAAATGGGAGCTAACATATTTCAGCAGGAAATCATGAGATGCATCCACAAGAATCAGTATGGCTTCATAAAGTCTATGACAATACAAGACTGTCTTGCATGGAATTTTGAATACCTGCATTAATGTCATCAGTCAAAGAGGCCTCTTGTTCTTCTTAAGCTGGACTTTGAAAAAGCCTTTGATTCCATTGAGCATTCTTCCATCCTACAAATCTTACAACAAAAAGGGTTCAACAACAACTGGATTGGTTTGGTTAAGGAACTACTTGCTTCTGGCTCTTCAGTTGTTCTCCTTAATGGAATCCCTGGAAAGGAGTTTAAATACAGAAGAGGGCTTAGTATGGGTGGGCATATAAACCGAGGACCAAAAACCAGAGTCGAATTAACCGATATCGAAGCTGAACTGATCGAAACCGAGAAATATTGTTTTTAATTCGGTGTCAAGATCTTAAAAGCCGAATTTACATTGGTGCTTTCGGTTTTACGTCTCGGTTGACCGAACTGACCGAATGAATGAAATGAATACATATAAAATATTGTATACACGTAAAATTAGCCCATCCCACTAACACGTTGGTTCCTAAGGCCCATGGAGATACTACTCTTCCATAGCCCCCACAAGCCATGATCTCATCTTATACTGTGAAAAGGAGACACGTTCTCATCTCTTCTCCAGCTCGGCAACTCCCGTCTCTACCATAGCGCCTCAACAGTTGAAGCAATCTTGAACTGCACATCACTCTCTAACCTAGGGCTTCTCCCCACACACTAGTGATGATCTATCCTTCTCTGTTTCGCTCCACCGCGGCAAGCAGCGTCAGCCGGCCAGCCGGTCAGAACCGAAACCGAGCCGAAATTATTTTTGCACCGAAGTCTCGGTTCCTGATTATTCGGAGGACCGATCACTCATCAAAATTAGAATACAAAAATTATGAGAAGACCAAAAAACCGAAATGATCAAATCGGTTAGACCGAATGCCCAAGCCTAGGGGTTAGGCAAGGGGACCCTCTTTCCCCCCTGCTCTTTGTTCTAGCTTCTGATCTGCTCCAATCTGTGGTGAATAAACTTCTGCATGATGGAAGGATACAACTGCCATTTCCCATTCATGACTTGGATTTTCCAGTGGTTCAATATGCCGATGACACCATCCTCATCATGCAAGCTGATGAAGCTCAACTCACTATTCTCATGGAGTCCCAGAAACTTTTCTCTACATCCACATGTCTGAAGATTAATTATCACAAATCATGTATGATCCCAATCAATTTGCCAGATCAGAGACTTAAAGATCTTGCCTAGGTTTTTGGATGTAAAGTGGGCACTTTAACCTTTGCATATTTGGGTTTACCAGTTGGCACTACTAGACCCAAGATGTCTGACTTCATGCCTTTGGTGGATTGCATGGAAAAGAGGCTCACAACTAGCTCTCAATTTCTTACCCAAGGTGGCAGGTTGCAGCTTCTCAATTCAGTTATTTCCTCCATGCCTATATACTTCCTATGCTCCTTGCATATTCCCCCAGGAATCATAAAACAGCTGGAGAGGATTCAAAGGTAATTTTTATGGAGAAAACAGGGTCAGGAATATGGAAATTCACTTGCAGCTTGGGAGCTAATTTGCAGACCCAAGAAAAAGGGTGGTCTTGGAATCCTTAATCTCAGTCTGCAGAATGAGGCTTTTCTCATGAAACACATGGATAAATTTTATAACAAAGTGGATGTGCCATGGGTCAATCTGATGTGGAACTACTTCAATAGGGTTCCTCATGCTACTGATATATGTGGCTCCTTTTGGTGGAAAGATGTGAGTAAGTTGATGGATAAGTTCAGGGCATGCTCTTCCATTGAGCCTGGTCCTGTTGACACTGTGTTGTTTTGGTCTGATAACTGGTATTTGGATAGAGCACCGACCACCATCAAACAATGTTTCAGTCGGTTGTTCTCCTTTGTCAGGGATCCCCACATGTCCCTCTTGGAGTTTAGGTCCACACCAGATGTTACTACTCCGTTCAATTTTCCTCTATCGTTTCAGGCTTACACTGAACTCACAAAGCTGGAAGACATGATGGCCACAGTTTCGGTTGAAGCCTCCAGTGACACATGGATGTGGAAAGGAAAGCAGAAGGTGAGGTACACAGCCAAGAAATACTATGATCTTGTCCATGCCCCTATACAGTCTAATCAATTGCTGCAATGGTTGTGGGCTACTTGTTGCACCATGAAGATCAAAGTGTTTTCTTGGCTTATGGTGATGGATAGAATAAACACAAAGGACATGATCCAGCGCAGGCATTGAAAAAATGATGATGGTCTAGATTGTGTCCTTTGTCATGCTAATCTCTTGGAGGACAGGAACCACCTTTTCTTTCTATGTAATTTCAGCTGTAGAGTTTGGAATTATCTACATATAGAGTGGTTGCCTGGTACTGACACGTCTGATGGCACTGAAGTAGTGCTCCTTGTTGGCTACCCAAAGTGTAAGGTTGAGATGCAGCTAGTAGCAAATTTCCCTCGATGAAGATTCCAAGGTTACCGTACCAGGAGGACTCTGAATTATGCAAGTAGGTGTCAACGACGCCAGATATTAAGTTGCCTAAAGGAGATAAGGTTGACAAGGACCTGCACACACAACAGATAGTTTCTCCCAACCAGTTCAAAGAGGTTGTCAACCTCTCCGACCTTGTTGTTTACAAAGGATTAAACACAAGGGGGCAATGATGGTGATAATTGCAACTAAAAGTAAAAATAGTAAATAAAGTGGAGGTGTAAACAATGGTGGAAATATGGACCGGGGTCCCATGATGTTCACTAGTGATGTCTCTCTCCCAAAAGACGATAAACAACTAAGCTGGGTGAACAAATTACAGTTGGGAAATTGACAGAATTATAAACGCATCGCAATGCTAATTATGCTACTTGAAAGTAAGAGGCTCAAAAGTATGGGCGGTACGCCAAGGAAAGTAGACCAAAATCCATCTACATCTACTCACTAATTACCCACCTTGAGATATCTATCTAGAACATCTCGCTGGTATTAAGTTGCGAGCCCCACCCAAAGTGTAAACTCAAAGCAACGGACAATTGCATTAACAATCTATGCGTAAGGTAAACAATCCTTGCAACCGCGGTTACAAGCATCGTTGTTTTCTCCCTGGTGGCAACAACACATCCCCTAGTCTCATGTTTTTGTCACTCAAGCTAGACATCGGGGGGGGATGAATCCACAATCATGCATAATGCTCCTCTTGGAGTTACTATCTACTACTTGGCCAAAGCAATAAAAAGCAACAGAGAACATGCAAGAATTACTCAAGAACAAAATACAAAAGGTAAACCAAATATATAACTCATCACGATCTGAACATAATCTCATAATCCATCGGATCGCAGCAAACACAACATATCAACAACAGGAAAATTACATAGGTGCCTTGATCATGTAGGGCAGCTCACAAGGTCTAAACATTGAAGAACAAGATTGGAGAGAAGACATCACATAACTACTGGTCATGGACCCATGGTCCAAGGGGGACTACTCACCGCACATACGGTAAGCGTCCATGGTGGTGGATGATGGCTTCTCGCCCCTCGTTGGTTACCCCAAGTGGAAGGTTGAGATGTAGCACAACAACAAGTTTCCCTCGGTGAAGATACCAAGGTAATCAAACCGGAGGACTCCGAATTCTGCAAGTAGGTGTCAACGGCGCCAGATATTAAGTTGATGGATGGAGATGAGGTTGACGTGGACCTGCACACACAACAGATAGATTTGCTCCCAACGAGTACACAGAGGTTGTCAATCTCTCCAGCCTTGTTGTTTACAAAGGATAAAATGCAAGGGTAGATAGTAGTGATAATTGCGACAGAAAGTGAAAGTAGTAAATAAATTGAGGATGTAAACAGTGGTGGAAATATGGACCAGGGTCCCATGAAGTTCACTAGTGATGTCTCTCTCCCAAAAGACGATAAACAGCTATGCGAGGTGAACAATATACAGCTAGGCAATTGACAGGATTAAAAACACACCGCAATGCTAACTATGCTAGAAAAGAAAGGAAGAAGCTCAAAAGCATGGATAGTACGCAAAGACAAGTAGACCGAAATCCATCTGCATCTACTCACTAATCATCCACCTTGAGATATCTATCCAGAACATCTCGCTGGTATTAAGTTGCGAGCCCCACCCAAAGTGTAAACCCAAAGCAACAGACAACTGCATTAAAAAGCACTTTGCGTAAAGTAAACAATACTTGCACCCGCAAGTACAAGCACCGTTGCTTTCCCTCTGGTGGCAATAACACATCCCCTAGACTCATCTTTTTCTCACTCAAGCTAGTCATCGGGGGGCATGAACCCACAATCATGCATAACGCTCCCTCTTGGAGTTATGATCCATCATTTGGCCAAAGTAATAAAAAGCAACAGAGAACATGCAAGAATTACTCAATAACATAAATATAAAAGGAGAAGAACCAAATATATTACTCATCACAATCTGAAAATAATCTCAAAATCCATCCGATCCCAGCAAACTCAATATAGGAACAACAGAAGAATTACAAAGATGCCTTGATCATGGAGGGAAGCTCACAAGGGATAAGAATTGAGCCACAAGATTGGAGAGAAAACATCACATAGCTACTGATCATGGACCCATGGTCCAAGGTGGACTACTCACGGCTCATTCGGGAAGCGTCCATGGTGTTGGAGAAGCTCCCGAAGGTCAATCATCCCTCCGGCAGGGTACCGGGATAGTGTTTCCTGGCAGCCCTGATGTTGAAACGGCGGCAGCGGCGAAACAGAGGGGAGAACGCGAAAAAGGGTTCTGTCCTCGAGGGTTTCGTCCTGAGGGGTAAATATACACTAGTGCAGAAGGTAGCTATCACGATACTACTTTCCCAGTCCCTTGACCGAAACTATTTGCGATGCTATCAATGGAAACGGTATAAATAAAAACGGTGTGCTCGAAACTGAACCGTCTGGGAAACGTACGCGAACGGCCACAATTCTAAAAATTATTGAGTGGGTGATGTAGGGCTGACGGGTCTTTGAAAATCGGTCTAGGATACCTAGAGTGAAATCCCACTGTTGCAAATAATGGACTGCTAGCCCTTTATCGCAATTGTTAATGTTTCCTCAAATGTTTGGGATACCTAATCAATCAGGCACGCTTCTTAAAACCCTTTAGTTGGCGGGAATAAAGCTGATAATTCGACCAAGCAACCGTTCGCATATATATTCAGAGAACCCACGGTCGCAAACAATGAACCGGTAACCCTTGACCAATCGGTTGTGGTTACTGAAATGTGTGGGATATGTGCTTTATCGAAAACACTTCCAAAAATCTAAGTGTTGGTGTTGGACGGCACACAGTTCGTACAATCAACTGTGCGTGATGACAACAAATAACACCGATAGCTGTTTCAAATGAATCGCTAGCTTCTTCTATTTATTTTCTATTTATTAAAAATTTCGCTAGTTTCTCTTAGCAGACGCCTGAAGTACAAAATTGTGTGTGATGATATGGTGTAACAAAAACACGTAAGTTTTAGAAAATGTCGGCTTTATAGGCACACTGCAACCAAACGATTATAATTCTAGACTATTTACAAACACCACGTGTGTGATCCTTGTGCACTTTAAAAAAAATTGAAGGAAAGAGTAACGAGAACCTTGCGATATAGATCGTCCCGCGTCAGCCGCTCGTTCGTCTTCCTCGTTTTGGCTTGTACCCTTTGGCGACTTCTAGTCAAACAGATCGAACACCGTTTGATCGTTTGCGATGGCCACGCGTACGCTCGCGATGCAGCTAGAGCAGGCGCTAGGTCACTCGCGCAACTGTGCAACCTTCCCGCGCGCAACCGCGCAACCTTCCCGCCCATAGCCAAAAATCCCCAATGCGGGCCATAAAGAGCGTCAATGTCGGGGACACGTGAGCCGCACTCACATCTGATAAGTCCAAAACGTATTTATAATTTCTGCTTGCTCCATGCCTCTTTTGTGTGATATTGCTATCATATTGATGAACTTCCATAAACTTTTGATCTTATTTGGACAAACCTATTAACTTAGTGCACCCCAGTGCCAGTTCCTGTTTTCTCCTGTTTTTCTATTTCAGGTTTCCCCCTTATTAAAAGTACCAGAAAAATTCCGGGAAAAATATAGGAAAAATCAGCGTACCGGAAGCTTCGTGAAGAGCCCAGGAGGGGCCAGAGAGGAGCCAGGGGGGCCAGGAGGCCAGAGGGCGCCTGGCCACGCCAGGGGGGCGCCTGGAGCCCCTGGCCCACCTCTGGCTGCCCCCTTTCGCCTATTTATTCCCCGTGACGAGAAACCCTCGGGGACGGAACCCTTTTTCGCAATCTCTCCTCTGTTCCGTCGTCGCCGCGCTTCCAAGATCGGGAGCACCAGAAGACCTCTTCCCGTCACCATGCCGGAGGGAGGAATCACCTCCGGGAGCTTCTCCACCACCATGGATGCTTCCCGGATGGACCGTGAGTAGTCCACCTTTCCCGGATGCAAGACTCTCTATGACACAATCATATGGAGAGCCGAGAACCGTACCCACTTGTCTCAGAAGACAAGGCCAAGCACAGAACGTTCTCGGAAAGCATCGAACGTGAGGAGCATCCCATCCAGGCCGGATGATCAACTGAGATGGGTCCTCATCGCCCGCAGACAAATCTAAATGATATGGGTGGTGAACTCCCAAACTCATAGACAAGTCGCCTCAACCATACTATCGATTGTATAATAACCCTTACATATACTTACTCCAGCCCGATCACTTAGTCGGGGTCTAGGGAGGGCTCGATCATACATCAAAGTGTGCACGTGACGGAGTCACGAGCAATCGCAACGCGATGCCCCAAGCTGCGCGCATCTAAGGGCCACTTGGTGTATAAAAGACCGTCATCCAGATCACAACTAAGGTCTCGAAAACCCATACTAAGACATGCATGATAAAATCATACCCGCAGCACACATGTCTAGTATGAACAACAGGTATCATTGCAATTCTCTACAAAGTTTACAACTTTATTGATAACTCTTACAGACTGCACACAGAGATCACGAGACCGTGATCCAACATTACAACAAGCATGCGGAAGCAAGTAGGTCTGAGTACAGACAAGTTTAACAAATGGCTTAGAGAAGCCTTATCTATAAACAAGCCCTTCCACGAGGGACCAGTCGTCTGAGTGGGACTACACTAGCTTGATCAGTCGTCGAGCTCCAAGAAGAATCCACCTTCGGGGTCAGTGGGTTCATCTAAAACATAGAATAAGCAAACGTGAGTACAAAGTAGTACTCAGCAAGACTTACGTAGGAACTTACTACTCATGCACATGTATCAAGGTAAAGGGAGGTGGGGTTCATAAGCAGAAGTGTCAGCTTTGACTTGGCTAGTCCTGAACTACGAGTACTAGACTTGAGGTAAGAAGCGTACATGAGTCCACTATAATCTCCAACCAATTACACCACTATGTTGCCTTCCTCGACTCCCCACGAGAAAGCACGCCATAGCACTCACGCTTATCTTGGCAAGTTTTATAAGTATCCAGTTCAAGTTGTCTAATAATCAAGCTAAGCTTTCCAAGCAGTCCTTAACCGCGGACGCGGCTATTCGAATAGTTTTGTTAACCCTGCAGGGGTGTACTACTACACACACGTGTCATCACTTACCGCCTTTTGCGTGTCACCGTTCAAGAGGTGACAGCGAGGATGCCACCACAACACTTCACCCACAGCTCCGTTCTAGTCCGAAGAGTCGCCTATCTGAGGGGGGTCCGAATGGAAGTCCGGCCGAGGTTCCAGTACAGCCTCAAACGATGTGTGCAGGGTCCCAAGCCGGTCTGAGTAGCCGTTCATCCACTTCGCAGACCGTGCCACAGCCCTACCAGAACCCCAAACTACTGCGACTTCTGGGGTTCGAACGGGGTGAGCTACTAGGTTGAGTGGGGTCAGTGTGACGCCCCAAAAATCAATCCGTGTACAGTAATCATACACACAGGGTACACGTCTGAGATTAGGGTGCCACGGTGAGAATATCACAGCACAACACTAAACACAAAAGGATAAACAAATATGTTACAATACCAGGGATCACGAGGATCCGAATACATAAGTCATACAAGCCATAATATCTGAGTACAGACATAGTTAGTCAAGTTTTGCCTTAAGAAGGCTAGCACAAATCACATCAGAGATACTGATCGAAAAGGCGAGGCCTCCTACCTGGGATCCACCGAACTACTCCTGGTCAACGGGGAACTCGACGTCGTAGTAGTCGCCTCCGGGGTACTCCTGCTCCTGGGCTCCAACGTCGGCTGCAGCGGCCGATCAGGAAAAGCGAAAAAGGGGAATAAAGCAAAGGTGAGTATCTAGCATACCCGCGAGTCTTACGTCCGCTACTAAGCAATTATGCATTGTATCAAATGGAAATGGGAGGCTATATATACTGGACTGCAAGATAGAAATCAGAATAAGGGTAAGAAGCTAGGCCTATCAAAGACTAGCATCTTCCGACGAGTTTTGCAGCATGAGGAGAAAATAGACAACAGTTTATATAAAGCATAAAGTAACAATGCAGCAGAAGTTGCTGCAGCATTGTATAATAGTAAGTTGTAATAATTAGCAATGCCTCCGAGTTCACCTCCTCGACATCCCAGCGAGGAAGAAAACCCGGAACCATACAGTTTAATAATAATAGTTTGTAGTGGTAAGATCCAGCTTCAACATAAAGCGTCATGTTACCGTGGACACGGCTATTCGAATAGATTAATCTTCCCTGCAGGGGTGCACTTGTGTTACACTACACGCACAGATCTCCAAGCTGGCGAGCACCTTGTTAGGGAACGCTCTACCGAGGCTATCCGACACTTCGTAGCCCATCTTTCAAACTCAACAGAGAGGCCATCTGCCGGTCTAAATCCTAAGTACGCCGAGCCTTGGACCCCAACCCTAACGTACTCCTGCACGGTGCGTGGCTGGCCGGTGAAGTTAAAGAAAATCCAAATAAGACACCACCACACGAGCAAATAAGACAACACCACTTCCCGGCAATCAGCCCGCAGTACTGCTGACGTCTGAAGAGTCCTCGGACAACACTACGAAGCAGAGGAGCCCATAACTCGTAATTCCCACGGGTAGGTAGTGCGTACATGGCATATAGCCAACTCAAGACATCCACTGAACCATTAGTCATTTTATTAACTTGCAGGACAACCGTTATCGTTGCCTCGACTTAACTGACCCGCGGAGAACGACAGCAGCCAGGACCACCAGTACATCGGTGCCTGCCCTGTCGTCCCACCAAGTCTCTGCGGTTACCAACAAGGTGAACCGTCTCCTTACCTTGTCTCGCGTGTGCTCCTAGAGGAGCTCGACTTTCGTGGGTTGGTAACTCTCGCGGCCAACGATCAGGGGCCAAGCACACCGTTACACTGGTCGTACCCTCCCTGTCGTCCCGTCGCAATACCTCTCGCGGGCACCGTTGGATCGCCCGACTTCTTACCTGAAGGATAACCGTTACTCAGGTACCTAGAGCGGCTATACAGAGTCAGCAACGAGTGGAGTACAAGGATTTCTCCTTGATAGCTCACACTTGGTGGTGGCTCGGCAGAGCCGAGGTACGGGCCTGAGGCGGTGTCTGCATTATACCGTACCTGTGCAGTTATAATAATTGTATATGCGTTCACTCCCCTGAGTGATCACGACCCTCTATCTAATCCTAGCTAACAATGCACAGGGCTCACTGCTGAATATCATATATATCTTTATAGGCAGCATAAGATAAGGAAGGCACATCAAGGGGCGACAATGACAGGTTATGAAATTGAATAGGTAAGCAACATAGCAGCAGCAGTAACAATGCCTAGTGCAAGAAAGTATGGAAAGATAGGCGATATCTGGGGAAGAGAATGGCTCTGCTTGCCTGGAAGCTCGACGGTAGAAGTAGGGTCGTCGACGAAGTAGTCGTACTCAGCAGCGGTGTAGTCGACGGCAGAAGCGGGGTCTACCGGAGATTAAGGGGGGGGGAGAAACAGTAAATACACAGCAAGCATATACAAACAGGTGCATGACATGACAGATGAAATGTTAACGGTGTTCTAACGCAGTGCAATGTATTATGCTCGGGGCGGGAATTCATCTGGGGATGAACTGCCAGCTCCGGGTGATTACCGGACAGGGTGTCTGGTGTCGGGACCCGGGGTTAGCGTATGCAAGTCCCGCTACGACATATCCATATGGAGAACCGAGAACCGTACCCACTTGTCTAAGCAGACAAGGCCAAGCACAGAATGTTCTCGGAAAGCATCGTACGTGAGGGGCATCCCATCCAGGCCGGATGATCAACTGAGATGGGTCCTCATCGTCCGCACACAAGTCTAATGATATGGGTGATGAACTCCCATATTCACAGACAAGCCGCCTCAACCATACTATCGACTATCTCATAACTCTTACATAGACTTACTCCAGCCCGATCACTTAGTCGGGGTCTAGGGCGGGCTCGATCATACCACAAAGTGTGCACGAGACGGAGTCTCGAGCAATCGCATCGCGATGCCCCAAGCTGCGCACATCTAAGGGCCACTTGGTGTATGAAAGACCGCCAGCCAGATCACCACTAAGGTCTCGAAAACCCATATAGAGACATGCATGTTATAAACATACACGCAGCACACATGCCTTGTATGAACAGCAGGTATAATTGCAATTCTCTACAAAGTATACATTTTATTGATAACTCTTATAGTGTGCACACAGAGATCACTAACATGTGATCCAACATTACAACAACAAGTGGAAGCAAAGTATGTCTGAGTACAGACAAGTTTAACAAATGGCTTAAGAAGCCTTATTTAAACACAAGCCCTCCACGAGGGAACCAGTCGTCTGACTGGGACTAGACTAGCTTGATGCCACCACAACACTTCACCCACAGCTCCCGTTCAAGAGGTGACAGCCAGGATGCCACCACAACACTTCACCCACAGCTCCGTTCTAGTCCAGAGAGTCACCTATCTGAGGGGGGTCCATATGGAAGTCCGACCGAGGTTCCAGTACAGCCTCAAACGATGTGTGCAGGGTCCCAATCCGGTCTGAGTAGCCGTTCATCCACTTCGCAGACCGTGCCACAGCCCTACCAGAACTCCGAACTACTGCGACTTATGGGGTTCGAACGGGGTGAGGTACTAGGTTGAGAGGGGTCAGTGACCCCAATGTGTGGTTGCACTCTTCTTCTTGGATCACCACACAAGAACTCGTACTTAAGGCGGTGTTCAACGAGACAACCCACTGTGTACTCCTACACAGCCTCTCATCGTTCACCTTGTATTAGGGTAGATTCACCAACACATTTCCACCATCATCAACATGATCACTACCATCCCGACTCAAAAAAGAGTAACCTCATTGTAACTCTAAGCATGCAATAAGCAGTAATAGTTGCAGGGGCCACAAGATATCAACCAACTCCTACATCTGCTAGGATTGTGGTTTGCTTACAACTATGACAAAATGATAGGTCATGCAAAGGATTGGGTTCAACTATGCGGTAGAAACGTTATCATGGTGATCATCCTATTTCATGCATAAGCGAGACTGAGATGGAAAATGGGTTTTTATCGACATGATCAATGGGGGTTTGCTTGCCTTGCTGACGAGGTTCAGTATCGGGGTCTTCAACGAAGGGGGCAGCCTCTTGTTCCGGTTCCACTTCTATCGACAAACAATAATCAAAGGGGCAACATAAGTACAATGCACAATCACATGGTTGAAGGTTGAAACTTGGTGTATATGCTTCTGATGTGTGAGGAAATTCCATTTAAATGAAGTATATTGCAAGTGAATTGCAAATTTAAACTCCAATTTGAATTTAAAAATAATTCATATGCCTTGTTCTCTCTGTTCACCCAAGTTAACTTGTTCAAACATGAAAACAGATTGCATATTCATAATCCTTGAATTTTTCTGATAATTTTAGACATATTATTTGCTATATTTGGAGTTAGGATAAATATTCTATGAATTTCCAAAGTTTGAAGTATTTTCTGCCAATTACTGGATTGATTTAAATAGAAAAGCTATTGCTGCATCAGCATGAGGTCATGCTGACGTCAGGGGGTCACTGACCACTAGGACCCACATGTCAGTGTCTGGGGGTTTAAATTAAGCTGCTGTTTAATTAACTGGGGTTAATTTAGGCTCTGGGCCCACTAGCCAGTGTCACCAGGGGGTGATTAGGAGGGGGGTTTAGGCTAATGGTCTTGGGCCCACTTGACAGAGAGAGAAGGGAGGGGGTTAGTCTTCCTAATGGCTTCCTCGCCGGGGAACTCGCCGGAAGTTCTCCGGACTTGCGAAACAGCGCACTGGAGGGGGAGCTGGGGGTGTTGGGGCGTTCCTCGCGAGCTGTCGCGTTCGACAGAGCAAGTGGGAGGTCAAGGGGGGCGCTCGGGCCACCTCTACGACGAAGGAAGCGGTGGCCGGAGCTCTGTCCTCGACGAGCTCGGCGCTAGGGGCTACGGATTGGAGCTGGGCTAAGAGAAAGGATGCGCGCGCTCACCACAGAGACGAAGGCAAGCTCGACGTCGCCGGGGAGGAGATGGGGGAGGCGTAATTGCTCGTCGGAGTCGACGACGGCCGGCGGCTAGGTCTTGGACCTGGCGTCTCATAGGTGACCTGTCAGCTTCGATGGAGAGCTTGACTCGACGGAGAAGACGGCGGCCGACGTGCTGGACAAGGTGGCAAGGGAGGAGGAGCTCTCTGGCCACGGTGGTGCATCGCGGTGCTCCGGCTGGGCGCTCGGTTCTTCGCGATTCTCACCGGAGACGAAGGGGAAAAACTCCAGAGGGGGGGAAGTGGAAGGGGGCTTCGAGGCCGTCTCCGTGGCGTGCTTTGGAGCCCTGGGAGGGTCCAGGCAGGCAGGCAGGAGGCCGCCTGCGACGGCATGCCCTCCAGCGAGCAGCTTGCCTCGCTGGGGGAAGACGACAAGGCTGGGGAGCGGTCCTGGGCTGCAGTGCGGTAAGTTGGGCCAAGGAGGCCCAGGTAAGTGGGCTTCTTTCTTCTTTTTCTTTTCTTCTCTGTTTCCTTCTGCTATTTGTTTTGGTACTGCTAAATAAAATAGCAACCATTTTATAAAATGCTGAAACTTTTTACATGGCCTCATAATATATATAGCTAGCCACTGTTAAAGTTTGGACATTTTTAAAATTCAAATAATTTGAACTTTAATTCAAATATGGGTTTAAATTTAAATCCATGCTCCTGTTTGAATTTTTGAAAAATCCATGAGCATGGGGTTGGTCCCACATCACTTGATATGTGATCACACTCATTTATGAGACTTTTCAAAAATGCAAAAGGAATATTTGGAGCAACTTTTTATCTGGCCATTTGAATTAAATTCATCTGGGGTGTTCTCTCTCCCATTTCATTTTCTTTTTGAAATTTTTCCATGAATGCATGTTGATGCTAAACCCTAGCACATACCTAACAGAGGGTTCTGACAACCTTGGACTATGGGTCCATGATCAGTAGCTATGTGATGTTCTCCTAACCTCTTTGTTCTTCATGGATTAGACCTCGTGAGCTGCCCTACATGATCGAGGCATATATGTATTCTTTCTGCTATTGCTATGCTGAGTTATGCTAAGAGAAATTATGATTTTGATGATGCAGAGAAAATAGAAGAATTTGTTGCTTATAAGGGTGCCTATGAAATTACTTCTCTTCTTAAAAATATTGATGATGCCCCTTACAAATCTGAGACTCTTGCTATAATTAACTATTGTTTGGAAAAATTACGATGCGAATTATTATATTACTGATCATCTTGAGAGAATCTCTCCCCCAAAGTAAGAGACTGATGTTTTGCAGGACTCTATGGAAGAAGAAATTGTTGAACCTGAAAGCTCCTTGGATGAAAAAGAGGAGGAGAGTGACGAAAAAAAGGAGGTAGAATGGAGCCATCCATGTCTACCTTCTAATGAGAGTAACTCTTTGAATCTTACCTTATATGAGTGTTATGATCCTATGGATTCTTTTGAAATATCCCTTTTTGATGAAGTTCATCCCTTCTATGCTTATGGCCGTGATGCCACTATGGATGATGCTTACGGAAATGAACTTTCTATAGTTCCTTATGTTAAGCATAAAATTGTTGCTATTGCAACCACAATTGATTGCCATATTATCCTTTTGAAACCTCCAACTCCGGATAATTTTTCCCTTATCAAGGCTCAATGTGATGGGTTGCATTTATCTTATAATCCTAAAGACCGTGTTGAAAACTATACACGTGTGCTTGTAGGTCATGAACAACATGATTTATGTGATAGTTATATTCTTTATGTTGTTCATGATACTACTGAAAATTATTTCGAGAGAGGGAAGTTTGGTTGTAGAAACTTCCATATTACTAAAACACCTCTCTACATGTTGAAAGTTTTGAAGTTGTTCTTTTTCGACCTTCCTATGCATGTCACTTTGTGCTTCTTTGATTTATTTTATTACAAGATGCCTATGCATAGGAAGTGGGTTAGGCTTAAATGTGTTTCATATTTGCTTCTTGATGCTCTCTTTTGCTTCAAAATTCTTATTCTTGTGAGAGCATCTTCTATAATCTTTAAGCCTAACTAATGGCTTTAAAGAAGCGCTTTCGGGAGGCAGCCCGCAACGAATTTAGGTTTTCCTTTTTGTTTTTCTTCTTTTTATAGTGGTCTTGATGCTTGTTACTACTGTAGCAACAACATTGTATCTTTATTTCAAGCTTTGTGCCTTTTATAGCCTCATACGACAAGGGAAGTGAAATTTGTGACATGCTGTCCAGAAAACAGATTCTGTCCTCGTGACTAGAAAAACCAGAGAAAAATCCCAGTTCATCTTTTTGAGCTGATTGTTTACACATCGTGCTCTATAAAATTACGAAACTTTCGTATGTTCTGAGTTTTTTATTTGAGTTGCAGAAGTACCCCTAAAAAATTCGTTTTTACCTGCTGGTCTGTTTTTCACAGATTCTGTTTTGTTTTGCCTTTTCTTTGTTTTGCAAACCTTAAGCTTGATTTTTCTTTGCAAAAACCTTTTGGCACTCTTGATAAACAGTAGCTCTTCAATGTTATCTTTATTTCCAGTAGAGAAAAAATTATTTTATTATGGGTACTAAGCTCGCTAATCAGATTATGATGAGTTATGTATGAAGGGAGTTTTCAAGTGTGCGAGGGAAGATCATGAAAGAAGATTAAGAAGTGTCAAGCGTTCAAGCTTGGGGATGCCCCCATGCATCCCCAAGAAATATTCAAGGAGACTCAAGCGTCTAAGCTTGGGGATGCCCCTGTGCATCCCCTTCTGCATCGACAATTATCAGTTCGTCTCTCGTTTAACTATATTTTTATCGCTTCATGTGTTATGTGCTAGTCTTGGAGCGTCTCGCTCTTAGGTTTTGTTTTTAGTTTTCTTTAGCTTTTCTTGCTTTTCATAACAAGTTAGAGCCCATCTTTCTTTGTGTGGGAGAGAAACACGCTCCACTTCCAAAATTTAGAACACAACATAGGACTTTTTCCTGCTTATCTTTGTTGTGTTTGTTCTTTATCTTTCCGTAGCTGTTGTCATGCTTTGATCTTAGCTTTCATGTTTATCTTTTAAAAGAGATTTTGTTTAGTTTGTTGCTGGAACTCTCTTGAGTTTTCATGTTTATCTTGTTTAGAGAGTTTGCCTGTTGCACTGAGTTTTGTGTCTTGACTTGAAGTAGGTAATTGAGGTTGCTATTCTTTTTGTAGTAGTAACTTGCAATAGTTTTGAGGTGTTGTCTTGAGTAATGTTTGGACTTTTGGTGTCAAGATCTTTATCCTATTAGTGATAGATGTCGTATTTTGGGCAATCCGTGTTTATTTTCAAAAACCTACAAATTAGTTGAGAACTTTAGCTACTAGTTGGATCACTACTCTTCTGAGGGGTCGAATATTAGAGTACACTCACGTACCATGACTCGAGGATGCGGAAGGATAACCAAACCCCCATACACTCCTCCTCGGGGTACCTCTCTCTTTGTGAGCCTCCTTATTAGATTGAGAGTTACCGATAATAAGTGCATGAGTTCTTCGGACTAATGTGAGTATTCGAAAGTTGACACTTCCACCTTCCCATATTTTGCTAGCCTCTCCTGTGACGTGCATTGCTTTCTTCTCACTCCGAGAGTTAGCGTCCACCTTCGCCAGTACATCCAAACCCTTGGCACGATACACTCTATCGTCATAATCCTCCTTATATCCTTCCTCAAAACAGCCACCATACCTACTTATCAAGGCATTTTCATAGCCTTTCCGAGATATATTGCCATGCAACATCCATCTTCTCATGACTTGATTTTCATGTCATACATGCTACTTGCTTGATCGATGAGCCGCATGCTAGTTGGGCCTTGCCCTAATCATTGCTACATGACGCGCTAGTATCATTGCATATCCTGCTACACTGACAGAGGCATACATTTGCATACATCATGATATTTACATTTTCTTTATGATTCGAGTACTTTGTAAAGTGTGAAAGATCTTCTATACTTTTTGTAATATATAGAGTGTTGCCCCTAAAGTGAGGAAAAGATCCCAAAGAGGACAAATTCAAAGATTCCAAAGAGGACAAACGAGAGCTAAATATAAAGAGCCATTGAGGCCACCAAAAAATACAAAAAATAGAAAAAATAGAAAAAAGAAAAAAAATGAAGAGAAATAAAAAGAGAGAAGGGGGCACACTACTATTCTTTTTTCAAAAGATCCACACTCGTACTCCATCTTGTATCTTCTTCTCCATAGAGATTATCATTCATGCATATAACTATGTGGGGACCTTCACACTATAGAACTTGGCTTGTATATTCCAATGATGAGCCTCCTCAAATGAGCTCTAGGTCTTATTGAGCAAGCAAGTTGGATGCACCCCCACTAGTTCCATTGTAGAGCTTTTCTTAGCTCATATGTGCATCTGTTGCATGGCAATCCCTACTCCTCACGTCATATCTATCATTTGGCCTTCTCTCGCCTATGATTGTCCTCATTGATGTGAGCCCTTCACACCTTTTTGTATTCCTCCTCCACCTTATTCTCTCTTTGCCATCCTAAGTGTCAACTTTCTTGCTTACGCTCATCCATCGCATGAGTGCTCAAAATATCGAAAAGGAGTTGATCATTTTGACTTATACCTGGCTAGTGGTCTGGGGATGAGTCAAGATAAGATTCCAAAGAAGACCAAGTGTGACACTTTCGTTGATTGAGTTCTCAAATATAAAAATACTTTTTCTCGTATATCCCTATCCCCTTTCTTGCACGCAAACACCATTTGGAGACACGGACAACGAGAGCTCTTGCACCTTTATGTTCTTATGTTTCTTATTTCAATGCAAGATATAGACTCTTTCCTGTTATGACTTGAATTGAATTGCATGCTTTGATTGCTTTACTTACAAAGTTCTTATATGGTTGTTAGCATGTCACCACAGAAATTATTCTTTTTATCATTTACCTACTCGAAGACGAGCAGGAATTAAGCTTGGGGATGTTGATACGTCCAAAACGTATCTATAATTTCTGCTTGCTGCATGCCTCTTTTGTGTGATATTGCTATGATATTGATGAACTTCCATACACTTTTGATCATATTTGGACTAACCTATTAACTCAGTGCACCCCAGTGTCAGTTCCTGTTTTCTGCTGTTTTTCTATTTCAGGTTTCCCCCTTATTAAAAGTACCAGAAACATTCCGGGAAAAATATAGGAAAAATCATCATAACAGAAGCTTCGCGAAGAGCCCAGGAGGGGCCAGAGGGGAGCCAGGGGGCCCAGGCGGCCAGAGGGCGCGGCCAGGCCCCTGGCGCGCCTGGAGCCCCTGGCCCACCTCTGGCTGCCTGTTGGGACCCGGAATATGCGTATGTAATTCCAGTCACGATGCAATCACATGGAGAGCCGAGAACTGTACCCACTTGTCTAAGTAGACAAGGCCAAGCACAGAACGTTCTCGGTAAGCATCGAGCGTGAGGGGCATCCCATTCAGGCCGGATGATCATCCGAGATGGGTCCTCATCGTCCGCTCACAAGTCTAGATGCTTATGGGTGGTGAATCCCATACTCATAGACAAGTCGTCTCAACCATGTTATCGATTGAATCCTAACTCTTACATAGACTTACTCCAGCCCGATCACTTAGTCGGGGTCTAGGGCGGGCTCGATCATACAACAAAGTGTGCACGTGACAGAGTCACGAACAATCGCATCGCGATGCCCCAAGCTGCGCACATCTAAGGGCCACTTGGTGTATAAAAGACCGCCAGCCAGATCACAACTCAGGTCTCGAAAACCCATACTAAGACATGCATGTTATAAAAATACACGCAGCACACATGCCTAGTATGAACAGCAGGTATCATCACATAACTCTACAAAGTACTTCTTTATTTACTTACACATAGAGCATACAAAGATCACATGTCTGTGATCAACATTACATCATACAACGGAAGCAAATTAGGTCTGAGTACAGACAAGTTTAACAAATGGCTTAGAGAAGCCTTGTACAACAAACATGCCCTTCCAAGAGGGACCAGACTGCTGTCTGGGACTATGCTAACTTAGTCAACGTCGAGCTTCAGGTCGGTGACTCCATCGGGGTCCGGGTTCTTATCTCAAACATAGAATAAGCAAACGTGAGTACAAAGTCGTACTCAGCAAGACTTACATCAGATCTATACTACTCATGCTCAAGTATCAAGGTAAAAGAGGTGGGGTTCAACATGCAGAAGTGCCATCTTTGACTTGGCTAGTCCAGTACTACGAGTACCAGACTTGAGGTAAGAAGCGTACACGAGTCCACTACCAAGTCTCCAACCAATACACCACTATGGTTCCTTCCTCGACTTCCCCACGAGAAAGCACGCCATAGCACTCACACTTATCTTGGTGTATTTTATAAGTATCCATTTCAATTTGTCTAATAATCAAGTACAGGTTCCAAGTAGTCCTTAACCGCGGACACGGCTATTCGAGTAGTTTTGTTAACCTTGCAAGGGTGTAAGCTACACACACATGACCATCGGTTACCGCATTTTGCTCGCCACCGTTCAAGAGGTGACAGCGAGGATGTTCACCACGACACTTCGCTCACAACCGATCTATTCCAGGAGTCGACTATCTGAGTTTGCCTCCGCTCGAGAGCCCGGCCTGATCAACGAAACGGACTCAAACAATGTAAGTGATCGAGACGCCACCTCTGGCAGATGGTTTTCCTTCCTCACAGGTGCACCCACATATCTATATGATGCAACAATTCCTTCATTCTTTTTCTATGCAGATGTCAAATGGAAAGCCCGAACTAATGTGACTCCTGGACGTCGACACGGATCAAGGTAATAGGCCGAGAGGGGTCAGTGAGCCCAATGTGTGGTTGTACTCTTTGTCTTGGATTACCATACAAGAACTCGGTGCTTAAGGCGGTGTTCAACGAGACAACACACTGTGTACTCCTACACAGCCTCTCATCGTTCACCTTGTATTAGGGTGGATTCACCGACATAGTTTCACTTTCATCAAACCATGTTCACTATCATCCCGACTCACATCAAAAGCAACCTCATTGTACCACTAAGCATGCAATAAGAATTAACAGTTGCAGTGGCCACATGATATCAATCAACTCCTATGTCAGCTAGGATTGTGGTTTGCTTACTACTGTGACAAGATGATAGGTCATGCAACGGATATGGGTTCAACTATGCGGTAGAATCGATACAAGGTGATCTCCTAAACATGCATAAGCGATACTGAGAGGGAATTGGGATTATATAGACATGATCAATGGGGTTTGCTTGCCTTGTTGACGAGGTTCACACACGGTGTCTTCGACGAAGGGGGTGGCCTCCGGTTCCAGTTGCACGTCTATCGAGCAAACAATCAAACAAGGGATAAATATAACTACGATGCTCAAGCACATGATAAGTTGTGAAAACATGATGTACATGGTACTGATGTGTTGACAATTCCATTTAATTGAAGTGTATTGCAAAAGAATTGCAAATTCAAACTTCAAATTTGAATTCAAATTAAGCCATATGCACATTTGCTACTGTTGCCCCATTTTAAAATGGTCAAACATGAAAACAAATTGCATATTCTTAATCCTTGCATTTTTTTGATAATTTTTCATATATTATATGTTTAATTTGGAGTTAATTTGAATTTTCTATGATTTTTCAAAGTTTAAATGAATTTCTGGAATTTCTGTAATTTCTCTGGAAATATTTTAATTCAGAAATGAATTACTGCGTCATGCTGACATCAGCATGACGTGAGGGGGGTCTGACTGCTGGGGCCCCCGTGTCAGTGGGAGAGGGAATTAATCCCTCTCTGTTTTAGTTAGCAGAGGGGTTAGGGGGTTTGGGGCCCCACGGTCAGTGGCTGCGGGGTCAGTTTAGGGGGGTCATTAGGCCGAGGTTAGGGGGGCTCTAATGGAAGGTCACCGCCGGTGACACTGTGCTTGCCGGAGCACCGCCGGAATGAGCTAGAGGCCACGGGGGTGAGAAATGGGAGCACTGGGGCGTAGCCCGTGCTCGCCCGCGTCTAGCAGAGCACGCAGGGGGTCGACAGGAGCACGGGAGCGACAGCAACATCGTTAATGGCGACGGCCGGCGTCGGGTGAAGACGAAGTCGCGCTGTGGTGCACGGAGGAGACCGGGAGAAGGGGGAAAATGCTCACCGGAGCGTGGGGAGGACGAAGAGGTTGGAAAGGAGGCCAGAGGCGCTGGGACGGCGGCAAATTCGATGGAGATCTTCCACGGCGGTCGGCGGGAAGCGGTGAAGCTAGCGACGGCTCAGGGCTTCCTCCGGCTCAATTGAATGCGCTCTTCGACAGAGACGGTTGCTGCGGTGACGATGGACATGAATACGCGGCTCCAGGAGCACGGTGGCCACGCGAACACTCGTCGGCGGCGAGACCTAGCTTTCGGCCATGGTGAAATCGCGACGAGGGAGAGGTGGAGAGGATGCAGCGAGAGGGGGAAAGGATGCGGGCAAGCGTGGCGCGTCTCCTAGCGAGGGGATGAGGCCTAGGTGGCCTGGAAGTCGCGAGGCGTCGCGGTGGCAGCGCCGGCGTGCTCCGCTGCCTCCAGCGAGCAGCTTCGGGGGAGGGGGAAGAAGACGACAAGGGTGTGCGGGCTGGGCTGGGCCAAACGGGCCAGAGGGAATTAGTTGGGCTGGATGCCTCTCTGGCCCCCTGTAGATTTCCTTTTCTTTTTCTTTTTTCTGTAAATAGGTTGGCCCCACTAATTAAATTAGCTAGGCATTTTTAATAAATGTCCAAATAATTTTATAAATCCTAGGTGACCAGTAGCTAGTCACATATAGAATTTGGACAATTTTGAAATTCAATATATTTTGAATTTCAATTCAAATAAGGGTCAAATTTAATTCCCAAAGAACATTTTGAATTTTAGAAAATTCCATGAGCTTGGGATTGAACCCAAACCAATTTTGCAATGACCAGCAACAATTCTAGGAAATTTCCAAACATTCAAATGATTTTTGGAAAAAGATTTTTATCTGGCCATTTTTTAAAATTCTCAGGGCTTTTCTTTTCCCCAATTTTGATTTTTCTTTTGAATTTCTTCACATGATGCAAAGGGATCAAACAACCCTAGCACTTACCCTAGTTGGGGTTCTGACAACTCGCCCCCACTCAAAAGAATCTCGTCCCGAGATTCAGAAGTCACCGGGAGGAAGGTGGGGTACTCGGCACGGAGGCGGTCTTCTCTTTCCCAGGTTGCTTCTTTCTCGGAGTGATGTGACCATTGCACTTTGAGAAACTTGATCTTCTGACGACGAGTGACATGCTCTGCTGAATCAAGAATACGAACAGGGTACTCTCGATAAGAAAGGTCATCTTGGAGATCAAGCGTTTCATGGTCGACTTCGCGGATGGGGTCCTTGAAGCAACGCCTGAGTTGTGACACATGGAATACATCATGTACTCGGGAAAGGTGCGGAGGTAGTTCAAGTTGGTAGGCAAATTCTCCACGTTTAGCAATAATGCGGAAAGGTCCGATGTAACATGGGGCCAACTTGCCTATGATACCGAAGCGTTGGGTACCCTTCAGAGGAGTAACCCGAAGGTAAGCCTTCTCGTCCAGATTGTAGCTTTCTTGCCTATGATGACGATCATGTTGGAAATATGCCCTAGAGGCAATAATAAAATGTTATTATATATATATTTCCACGTTCGTAATTAATGTTTATATTTCTGTGCTATAATTGCAATGACCCTGACTATGAGATTCAGAAGAAAACTCACTTGCATGTGTGGAAATGTAAACACCAAGAGTTCCTGGTTTAGCCTCTAAGACCAGCTCATGTGCTAACTGATGATTACGTTTTCTTAATCATGGACATTGTTCTTGTAACAAGGATGTCAGTAGCAATGGGAACATATTGTTAGCAGAACAATGATGTTGAACCGACCCCAGTATTGAATGATATACTTAGAGATCACATCGTAACTACGTTATAAGTCATATCATGAAATGTTATCATATACATAATTCCTTAGACCATGAGAGTATCGAGTTGCTTCACACAGGAAGACATGCTTTGGTTCTTAGATGAATCCTCCCGTAAATGGGAAGTAGTAAAATAAGTTCTGGGTATGTCAGATGGTGTGTCTAGTGACTGTGATAGTTCAAGAATGGGATTTGCTCCTTCACGATGAAGAAGATATTCACTTCGGGCCCACTCGGTATGACGGTATCCATTATAGTCTGGCCAAACACATTGTGATTCAGTCACGGGGATACCGGAATACGATAACGAGAAAATGGACAAACGAGCAAAGAGGATAACGAGTGGCTTGTGTTCAAGAAGTTGTTACACATGGGTGCCAAACATCTCTCCTCTAACTTTGTCATATATCACGAAGCAAAGGGAATGGTACATGAATAAACATAATGGTTCACTCGAAGTTTCTTCGTGTATGTGCGGGAGTCAACATGGGTGTCCATGGCTCCGTTGTTGATTATTGGCTATTAACGAAAGGCTGTTGACCTATGTCCGGAAGATGTTCTGAGTCATGTCCGCATTATACCGAACCTATTGGGTCACACACTTAACGAGCAGTAGTCTGTTAGAATACTAGTATGGTAGAAGGTTTAGTGGAAGCAAAGCAGAATAGTTCATACGGGTACCGGAAGTAGTTCTGGAGATTTATGGAATAGTTCATAAGGGCACCAGAAGTAGTTCTGGGTATTTAGGATATGTTCAGATCTCTCTGGAGTAGTCCCAGGTGGTTCCGGAACATATGAAAATGGTAATGGGAAGGTTTACGATCAACCGGAATAGTTTCGGTGATCGGTGGACAGCTTAAACAATATGTTGTGTTCACCGGACATAATAACCTTTTCCCGGATGGCTCCGAAACCCATTTAGATGGCTCCGGAACATTCGTTAGAGGTTCCAGAAGGTATTGGAAGTGCTCCAAAAGTGTCCGGAATGTCCCGAAACAGTCCCGGTAGGTCCCGGAAGGTCCTGGAAGCTTCTGGAAGGTTCCAGAAGGTTCCGGGCAGTACCACCCACTCCCCTGCGCCCCTAGCCTTGGGGGGCAAGCCACCTAGGCTGCCCTGTCCGGCCAAGGGGTGGGGGCGCACCAAGGGGAAGGAATCCCCCTCCAGGTGGAAAGTCCAACTCCACAAATATGGCAGGTTTCCGGTGGGAAGGTGTGGGAAGATTTGGGAGGTTTGGGAGTCCAAGTTGGACTCCCCACCCCCCTTATTGCGCCCCAAGGGCCTCTTGGCCACCTATATAATGTGGGGAGGGGTGGGGGGCGCAAACACAACTTGTCCCCAAGGTCTATGCGCCACCCTCCCTCCTCTAAACCCCGTTGCTCCACTTTTAGACCCCGGTTTAGACGCTGTTCTAGATCGGAATCCGTTAGGGTTTTCTCCCTCTAGTTTTCTCGGTGGCGTTCATCTCTGGACGGCGGAGCGCTGCTGGATTGCTGCTACGGGATGTGTGGATACTAATGGAGGGGTCGTACCTTCGACCCTTCTTCGAGGAGCTTGTTCATGGGACTTGTCCGTGGGACTAGATCGCGGGACTTGTTCGTGGGATTGATCGAGGGACTGTTCGTGGGAGAACTTGCGAGATCTACTTCCACTACGTCCACGAGCTTCACCAACTCTACTTCCGCTACATCGGTTGGTGAGCCATGACCTAAAACCTTGTATGCAATCTTCTTGGATGATCTTGGGTTCTTGATTCGTAGGCCGAAATTTTTTGTTTTCTACTACGTTTCCCAACAGTGGTATCATGAGCGATCCTTGATTAGATGCATGTTTAGGTCTAGATCATATGTGTGATATGAGGCATTGATTTTCTCGTTGCTTCCCTGTCATGTGATTTTTTCTATGCTTGATGGCAAGTTGAGGTTTTGCTACAAGGATTGAGTTTTCCATCGATCCCTCTATGCTGCTTTCAGTATGCTGGTTGCCTTGATCATGGTCTACATCAAACTCCTTGGATCTCATCTTAATCTCGCAATAGAAGATTTAACATGGAGGGGCTTGTGGATTTTATGAACTCAAATCCACACGGGGGTCACGCGTTTAACGAAGTTTGGCTTGTGGCATTAGTTGCTGCACGCACCCCGTATGTTAAACTAGCAACAAAAGAAGTATCGTGTTTTGTTTTATCTAGGGTTTCTCGTTTGCCTTGTAAACCTGCTTAACAACCACGATAAAAGTTGCAACAACCCGTGTAGATGGCGATCTAACTCGTTTTTGCAGAGTATGCATGTGATGTGGTATAGCCTTCAAGATTTGCAATGTGTTTGTATGAGATGCTATATGTTATGTAATATTTATTCGCGACCTGCGTGTCGTGGTACGGCATGATGACTGGAGTCATATGATTGTCACTTAATTATGGCCTGCGTGCCAGAACTGTTTATTAGCTCGAGGCAAAGCAATAGATAGATGCAAAGGTGATGATCTACGATGCGGAGGTGGACCCCGACGCACATGCCGGAAGTCGTGGTGATGTTCCCGGCGCCAAGGACAAAGTTATTGGACACGGTGACTTCAACCACGACGACGTGAAGACAATGAAGACTTCACGAAGCAAAGGGATATACTATATCACATAATTTTATGAACTGCCTGTGATGTTTATCCCTTTGATGCACCCTTGTTTGATGCGCGGTAGTCGTGTTTTATTAGGGTGATCTCTCGCAAAACAATATCAAGTTGATAGTGTTCTTCCAACTGTAGCACCGTCTATACTATGTTTCACATCGGAGCAGGTCATGTCACATGGGTGCACACGTGTGTGACGCATAAAAGGCGGGTGTGTTAAAAGAACACACAGCGCATTACACTTGGTTGTCTTGACGGTTTGGATAAAAGTTTGCTACCGGAACACGCCCATCGAAAGATGAACAAGAATCACATGTGTTGTGATTGGCAAGTTGGCCTACCGGTCCAATCTAAGTCATCAGTGATGTCACATCAATGGCGGACGATTGGGTCGGATCTTGAATCACTCCAGCATCAATTACGAGAGATATTGATCTGAGTGGGAGCGCACTTAGTAATTAAATTGATTAATCACAAGTGCAACTTAATTATGAACAAAGTCTTAGTATTTGCATTATCGTTGTAGAATAATGGCTCGCGTTACCACCTTCGCAATTGATTTTGATTAACTGTATTATCTGGTAAAAACTTTACGATTGGTACCGTATTGTGAGGACTATCCTCAATAGTGCCGAGAAGGACCATGTCCTATCGCAAATTTTTGATGCTCTCCCGCTGATGCTATGGATGATGTGACTTATGTCCATAATCCAAAATGCTAGAATTCCACCACAGCGAAGTGCATTGTCTTCACCACCATGAAACCCGAACTTCGAAAAGTTTGGGATAGTTATGTTATATTCATGGAACTGAAAAATAGTTTTCAGTAGTAAGACAATTAATGTTGGATATAAGATATCTAGTACAATGTATGATTGTAAGCATTAGTGAAAATATTCACTGTGCTCTTAACGAAACGGATAAGTGTGGGATCCAGAAGAACACTGGTCATATGATGATGAGGATTAAGGGAAAGGAAGTTCCATAGTGTGTTAGTAAGACTTACATGCCGGAAAGTCCATGGCATGCGCCACCCTTGATCATGTGTGATCTTCTGTGAGTAGGAGTGACATTGGAAATAGAACTATGATACGTATAAAGGCAAAACGAAAGAAGACTGGAATAACCAGCTCAGAAATGAAAGTCATACGGAGTTATAGATGAATTCATTGCTGGTCAAGAGATGTAATTCTTGGGAATCATGATTAAGCAGTTAATTGTGGATTCTGTATATTGTGATTAAACTGTTGATCACCGGAATATCACATCGATTGCATATTGTTGCAACTCGATGCAAGAAATACTATGGCCTTTATGACTAGCTAATGATGAGTTTTGACATGCTCGGGAACACGGTAAAAGGTTTACTATACCGTGTGTTGACTCTATGATTATCTTCATAATTCATTTTAGAGTTGAGTAAATTGTTACTACACTTTAGCCTTGTTGCAAAACATCATTTTGAATCATGTTTGTTGCAAGAGAGTTGTTCAAAGCTATGAATAACGTAAAGGCCATACTTCCATTATGAATAGGGTGTATGTTATGAATCTTGATAATAATACTAAACATCCATAACACTGACGCTAAACGTCGCAAGACTGACAGAAATACCACATAGATGTGGCACTGCCGTTTATCACAAGTGACATAACATGCATGAAGAATTTCCATAAGTGATGGACTTTCGAGTCATATGATTATGAATCACTTGACGCTTGCGATCTTTGTCTCGAAGTAATGTGACTAAAACACCGTTAATAGGCCATACATGAACGGGCAACTAAACCATTGGTAATCATACATGATGATGTGTGTAGTCCAATAAGTGTAGTTTTGTGCAGTGGATTCCCTATCTTCACTCATGAGTTGAAGTAGATATGTGGATATCTGTTCAATAGAGACATACGTCTGAAATCTTTGAAATGTTCAAGGAATTTTAGAGTGAAATAGAAATTCGTTGTAACAAGAAAATAAAGCTTCTGCAAATTAGATTGTAGAAAGTAATATTTTAGTTACAAGTTTAGTGAACGTCTGATGAGTTGTGAAGAACTATCATAACTTGCGTCTCCCGGAACATCACTATGAGTAAAGTGTTCGAGAGATGTAATCAAGCCATGTATGACACGGTAAAGATCAAATATGACGTTTATCAATTTGCCATTATACTTATTAAAGTTATGCGTTAGTGACTACGGCTTTTACACTGAAAAGAGCATCATCAAATCTTTTGAAATGACACCATATTAGATGTGGTATGGACTGTTAAAACCATGTTGTCTTTTCTTAAAATTTGGGTATATGAGGCATATGTTTGACATACTCAAAACCCCAAATCAGATAAGTGCTACTTTGTTAAGGTTATGCCAAAAGTTTTGGTATTCCTCTATCACTACACAAAAGCAAAACTGTTTGCTGTTAAGAACAATGTGTTTTGAAGAAAAATAGTTTCTTACAAAAGAGTGAGGGGGAGGACAGTGCAACTTGTCAAAGATTGTTGAATCTTCAGAGAAGTGCGCAGCTGAACCACACAGGTTAGACAAAACTCGTACAAACATTCATGATATGTAAAACGAGATATTGTTGTTCGACAATGATAAACCTGTGATATACAAAGAAGCGTTGATGGTCCCTGACTCCGGGATTTGGCTAAAGGCCAAATAATCCGAGATAGTATCCATGGAAGTAAGTCAAGTTTTGAACTTGGTAGACCCTCCGAAAGACTAAAAGTCTGAAGAATATATATATGGATCTATAATTGATTCGGATGAAATTGTTTTATCCATAAAGCTCAACTCGTTGGAAAATTGCTTTCTAGCGAGTTCAAAGGTTGACTACGGCGAAATAATGTCGACCGTAGAAATGCTTTAGTCAGTTCGGGTTATACTAGCAATTACTACATATCTCATTTATAGGATATGGTAGAATGAACGTCAAAAAACAAAGTTCCTACACGGAAATATAACAAAGGACGTATACGTGATACGACCGGAATGTTTTGTCGATTCAAAGGATGCTAAAATAGATGCAAGCCTTGGATATCCAGTGATGGACTGAAGCTAGCATAATGGAGTTGGAATTTTCGTTGTGATGAAATTGTGAAAAGAGTTTGTTTTCATCAGGAATAACGAAGATGCTTGAATATTCAAGAAAGTAAGTGGGAGCTGAATAATATTTCTAAAACCTTATGTAGATGACATATTGTTGATTAGAAATGATATAAATTTCTTGACACGAATAAGGACTTTATTGGAAATAGTTTTCAGCTGAAGTACTTGGGCTAATATAGCATTAGTATTGACCACAATGATCTATGTAGATAGTAAGTGTCTGATCATGCTAAAGCCAACATTACATGTTGACATGATACTAAAGTAGTTTAGTATTAATACGCCAAGAAGGATGTTCTTGCCGAGGTCATGGTGAAAAGTTGTTTGCGGAAATCGGTGTTCATGAACACAGATAAGCAAAACACATGAATTGGATTTCACTCACCTATGTGTTTGGATTAATCATGTACACCATAATATGTAAAACGACCAGATATGTACAGTGCTCCAAAAGGTTGTGAGCAAGATACCAAAGTGATCAATATGTTGATCATTGGACAAACAGTGAAAAGTTAAACTTATGATAGATAAGATATGTTTCTCGGAAAATGGAGATAATGAAGAGCTCGTTGTAACAAGTTACACCAGCTGAATTTTTGATGTAAACAGTTACACCAATTCAGTCTTCATACTTACTCCAACCGATTTTCGATTTTAATTGGGATTATGTGTTTCACACGTAAGGGTGGCACAGTATGAAGGAACTGTGTTAAGTTAGATACTGTGGCGAATTCTACAACAGAGGCTAAGTATATTGTTGCTTAAAGAAGTAACAAGGGAGGGTATTTTGAATCATCAGTTCATTTATGAACATGGTATGGTTTCCTAGATGCTTGAAGCTCATGGAACATTGACGAATGATTTCATGACTTATTCTGAAGGAACCAAGGTCCTGCCAAATGATTCAAACATATACAAAGCTAAACTGATAAAATTAGTAAATTTTATGATAGCGTGAAAAACGCGAAGATATGCAAGATACAAACGGGCCTGAAGCATCAGATCCGATGATGAAGTCTATACCACAAATGAAGCATGTATTACACCGGTATGCCATAGGTGTAAAATGCTCAAGCACTGATAATATTATTGACTCTAGTGCAAGTGGGAGACTGTTGGAAATATGCCCTAGAGGCAATAATAAAATGTTATTATATATATATTTCCACGTTCGTAATTAATGTTTATATTTCTGTGCTATAATTGCAATGACCCTGACTATGAGATTCAGAAGAAAACTCACTTGCATGTGTGGAAATGTAAACACCAAGAGTTCCTGGTTTAGCCTCTAAGACCAGCTCATGTGCTAACTGATGATTACGTTTTCTTAATCATGGACATTGTTCTTGTAACAAGGATGTCAGTAGCAATGGGAACATATTGTTAGCAGAACAATGATGTTGAACCGACCCCAGTATTGAATGATATACTTAGAGATCACATCGTAACTACGTTATAAGTCATATCATGAAATGTTATCATATACGTAATTCCTTAGACCATGAGAGTATCGAGTTGCTTCACACAGGAAGACATGCTTTGGTTCTTAGATGAATCCTCCCGTAAATGGGAAGTAGTAAAATAAGTTCTGGGTATGTCAGATGGTGTGGCTAGTGACTGTGATAGTTCAAGAATGGGATTTGCTCCTTCACGATGAAGAAGATATTCACTTCGGGCCCACTCGGTATGACGGTATCCATTATAGTCTGGCCAGACGCATTGTGATTCAGTCACGGGGATACCGGAATACGATAACGAGAAAATGGACAAACGAGCAAAGAGGATAACGAGTGGCTTGTGTTCAAGAAGTTGTTACACATGGGTGCCAAACATCTCTCCTCTAACTTTGTCATATATCACGAAGCAAAGGGAATGGTACATGAATAAACATAATGGTTCACTCGAAGTTTCTTCGTGTATGTGCGGGAGTCAACATGGGTGTCCATGGCTCCGCTGTTGATTATTGGCTATAGACAAAAGGCTGTTGACCTATGTCCGGAAGATGTTCTGAGTCATGTCCGCATTATACCGAACCTATTGGGTCACACACTTAACGAGCAGTAGTCTGTTAGAATACTAGTATGGTAGAAGGTTTAGTGGAAGCAAAGCAGAATAGTTCATACGGGTACCGGAAGTAGTTCCGGAGATTTATGGAATAGTTCATAAGGGCACCAGAAGTAGTTCTGGGTATTTAGGATATGTTCGGATCTCTCTGGAGTAGTCCCAGGTGGTTCCGGAACATATGAAAATGGTAATGGGAAGGTTTACGATCAACCGGAATAGTTTCGGTGATCGGTGGACAGCTTAAACAATATGTTGTGTTCACCGGACATAATAACCTTTTCCCGGATGGCTCCGAAACCCATTTAGATGGCTCCGGAACATTCGTTAGAGGTTCCAGAAGGTATTGGAAGTGCTCCAAAAGTGTCCGGAATGTCCCGAAACAGTCCCGGTAGGTCCCGGAAGGTCCTGGAAGCTTCTGGAAGGTTCCAGAAGGTTCCGGGCAGTACCACCCACTCCCCTGCGCCCCTAGCCTTGGGGGGAAAGCCACCTAGGCTGCCCTGGCCGGCCAAGGGGTGGGGGCGCACCAAGGGGAAGGAATCCCCCTCCAGGTGGAAAGTCCAACTCCACAAATATGGCAGGTTTCCGGTGGGAAGGTGTGGGAAGATTTGGGAGGTTTGGGAGTCCAAGTTGGACTCCCCACCCCCCTTATTGCGCCCCAAGGGCCTCTTGGCCACCTATATAATGTGGGGAGGGGTGGGGGGCGCAAACACAACTTGTCCCCAAGGTCTATGCGCCACCCTCCCTCCTCTAAACCCCGTTGCTCCACTTTTAGACCCCGGTTTAGACGTTGTTCTAGATCGGAATCCGTTAGGGTTTTCTCCCTCTAGTTTTCTCGGTGGCGTTCATCTCTGGACGGCGGAGCGCTGCTGGATTGCTGCTACGGGATGTGTGGATACTAATGGAGGGGTCGTACCTTCGACCCTTCTTCGAGGAGCTTGTTCATGGGACTTGTCCGTGGGACTAGATCGCGGGACTTGTTCGTGGGATTGATCGAGGGACTTTTCGTGGGAGAACTTGCGAGATCTACTTCCACTACGTCCACGAGCTTCACCAACTCTACTTCCGCTACATCGGTTGGTGAGCCATGACCTAAAACCTTGTATGCAATCTTCTTGGATGATCTTGGGTTCTTGATTCGTAGGCCGAAATTTTTTGTTTTCTACTACGTTTCCCAACAGATCATAGTAGCTTTTCTGACGAGACTGAGCGGATTTCAATCGATCACGAACAATGCGAACTTGGTCTTCTGCTTCCTTGATCATATCCGGTCCAAAGAGTTTTCTTTCACCGGTTTCTGACCAGTTAAGGGGTGTTCGACATCGTCGTCCATAGAGTTCAAAAGGAGCCATGTTCAGACTAGATTGAAAACTATTGTTATAAGCAAATTCTGCGAATGGAAGAGACTTCTCCCAATTCTTTCCGAATGAGATAACACAAGCTCTGAGCATGTCCTGCAAGATTTGATTAACCCTTTCAACTTGACCGCTAGACTGAGGATGGAAAGCTGTGCTAAAGGAGAGATGAGTTCCCATAGCATTCTGAAAGCTTCCCCAGAATCTAGAGGTGAAAAGGCTACCTCGATCAGAATTGATTACCAAAGGAACACCGTGAAGAGACACAATCCTAGAGACGTACAAGTCCGCCAACTGACTAGCAGTTATAAACTCGCGAACGGGAAGGAAGTGAGCAACTTTGGAAAGTCGGTCAATGACCACGAAGATGGCATCATTTCCTTTCTGGGTTTTTGGAAAGCCGGTGATGAAGTCCATACCGACTTTGTCCCATTTCCACTCGGGAATAGGCAAAGGTTGAAGTGTGCCAGCAGGTCTTTGGTGTTCGGCCTTAATGCAACGACAAACATCACATTCGGCAACATATCGAGCAATGTCTCTCTTCATCCTGGTGCACCAAAATATCTGGCGTAGATCTCGGTACATTTTTGTGCTACCGGGATGAATTGATAGGGGTGTATCATGGGCTTCTTTGAGGATGAGTTGCCGTAGATCCTTATTCTTAGGTACTACCAAACGATTTTCAAAGAATACCGTTCCTTTACTATCTGTGGAGAAACATTTAGCAACTCCGCTAGCAATGTTCTCCTTGATCCAGCGAACACCTCGTGCACGCCTTTGGGCAACTATGATTTGATCCTCAAGGGTTGGTTTCGCCACCAAGTTGAAAAGAGATCCACGAGGAACAATCTCGAGATTGAGCTTTTGCAATTCCTCATGAAGAAGTGGTTGATACTGTTGTAACATGAGGTTGTTACAATACAACTTACGACTTAGTGCATCAGCCATGACATTGGCTTTGCCTGGGGTGTAAGAAATTCCTAAGTCATAATATTTTATCAACTCTATCCAGCGTCTTTGCCTGAAATTAAGATCTGGCTGGGTGAATATGTATTTGAGGCTTTGGTGGTCGGAATAAATCTCACAACGATTACCAAGGAGGTAATGTCGCAAAGTCTTCAGGGCATGAACTACGGCAGCGAGTTCAAGATCATGGGTAGGATAGTTCTCTTCATGTGGCCGCAACTGGCGTGAAGCATAAGCTACCACATGTCTATCTTGCATAAGTATGCATCCTAACCCTTGCCGTGAAGCATCACAATAGATCTCAAAATCCCTTTTGGTGTCTAGAGGTGCAAGTACGGGTGCAGAAGTCAATCTTCTTTTTAGCTCTTGAAAGATTTCCTTGCACTTGGGGGTCCATTGGAATTTCTTATCTTTCTTGAAGAGTTCAGTTGGAGGCTTTGCAACTTTAGAAAAGTTCTCGACGAAGCGGCGACAATAGCTTGCTAAGCCAAGAAAACTCCTAACTTGCTTAACCGATTCAGGTGGAGTCCAGTCAAGGACGGCCTGAACTCTCTCGGGATTGACTGCAACACCTTTCGCAGAAATCACGTGGCCTAAGTAGGTCACTTCTGGTAGCCAAAATTCACACTTGGAGAACTTGGCATAAAGGCGGTGCTCTCTAAGTTTCATCAATACCAACCTAAGATGTTCTGCGTGCTCTTCTTCGTTCTTCGAGTAGATGAGAATGTCATCTAGATAAACTACAACAAATTTATCTAGGTACTCCATGAAGATCGAATTCATTAAGCGCGAGAATGTGGCGGGGGCATTGGTTAAACCGAAGGACATGACGGTATACTCGTAAAGACCATAACGAGTAGTGAAAGCCGTTTTTGGAATGTCCTCGTTTCGGATTTTGATTTGATGATAGCCTAATCTCAAATCCATCTTGGAGAAGACAGAGGATCCAGCAAGTTGATCATAAAGATCATTGATTCTGGGCAGTGGGTACTTGTTCTTTATCGTTGCTAGATTTAGCGGGCGATAGTCTACGCACATCCTTTCTGTTCCATCTTTCTTCGTTACGAACAGAACGGGCAACCCCATGGCGATGAGCTAGGGCGGATGAAGCCTTTTGCCAACGAAGCATCAAGTTGGGTTTTTAGCTCAGCTAACTCATGTGGGGCCATTCTATATGGACGTATGGAAATGGGGGTTGTGCCTGGTATAAGATCAACTATGAATTCTACACACCTGTCGGGTGGCATTCCCGGCAGCTCTTCAGGAAAGACATCCGGGAAGTCACGAACCACCGAAACATCCTCAAGGTCTGGAAGGGGAAGCACATTCAAAGTATGCATCTGGATTCTGGAGCTGGGTGATGTGTAGTCAATGGTCTGGCCTGAAGGATGGGTGAGTTTAACTGATTTGGCTTTACAATCAAGGAAAGCATTTTGCCTTGATAACCAATCCATTCCTAGGATGACATCAATGTCCGAAGACTTGAGGGCTATAAGAGAAGCAAGGAATACTAAACCCTCAATTGCAATTTGATTGCCATGGCTTACTCTATTAGTTTGCCACTTTGAACAAGGAGTTTGAATGATCATTGGGGAAAACATTTCTTCAAATGGGAACTCATGACGAAGTGCATAACTCTCCGACATGAATGAATGAGAAGCTCCTGGATCGAAAAGAACGGAGGCGGGGACATGATTGACTGGGAGTGTGCCAAGAATGACGTCAGAAGCATCAGTGGCTTCCTCAACGGAGATTTGGTTCACACAACCACTACTAGTTTATGAAGGATTTGGTGGTTGATTTCTTTGGAGGCTTATGTCGAGAATGACGTGGTGCCATCAAGACCTGAGGGCATTGACGATAGTAATGGCTTGGAAGACCACACTTAAAGCATACCCTGTCTGAATTGCTGGGAGTGGGATTACCTGGCTGCACACCATCATTCTGGTGTGGAATAACGTGTTGAGGTGGATGGTATATATTGGATGGTGGCCTCTGAAGAAGGTTTTGAGGTATGGCTCTGGTTGGAATCCAAATTTGGCGTTTCTGAGGGGCTGAACTTGAAGAAGAAGCAAGCTCAAGAGCATGCTTGCGAGACTCTTCGAACACTTCATTGCCATGCTTAGCTCTAAAGGATCTGTTGACTAAATCCTCAAAGGTGGCAAATTCGATGAGGTTGAGATCATGACGAAGGATGGGGCTAAGTCCCTCGCGGAACCTTGCCTGCTTTCTGGCATCGGTAGTGATCTCATATTGGGCATACCGAGCAAGACGGTTGAACTCTCTCACATACTCATGCATGGACTTCTCTCCCTGAGTCAGATTGCAGAACTCTTCTTTCTTGTGCTCCATTAACTCATCCAGAATGTGGTACCCTCGAAAGGCAACACAGAACTCCTGCCAAGTCACTACATGACTATCTGGCTGCATAGCAACTTAGTTCTCCCACCACTGAAGAGCAGCACCTTCCAATAAGTATACCGCGAAAACAACTCGGTCATCGGGAGCAACATGTGCAGTATCAAGCTTACGCTTGATGGAACGGACCCAATCATCAGCTTCAAGGGGCTTAGAAGAACATCAAAATACCGGTGGCTTGAGGAGGATGAAGTCCTGAATGCTCACAACCACATTGCGATGATGGGCGGTATTTTGCTCGATGAGCTCCAAAAGGCGTGTTTGATCACGTCGATTCTTCTCAGCTTCCATCATGATTTCCGCCGCAGAAGGCTGTGGTAGAGGTTCATCATCATTTCGATTCCGAACACGGTCTCGATTCCGACGAACAGCACTACGAATTCCACCTGACATCCTGTGTGATAAAAATCAACAATCAGAACAGGTTGTATGATGTAATCAAAGACAAGAAGGACATGAAGAAGACGGAAAAGATTTTAATGCGAAGGCAATGATCCACAGAAACTCGGAATAATTCCGGCAGCATAACGGCTACACCAGGATGGAAAACAAGACAACCTCGAGGAGATTGAACAGAACTTCCTCAAGGAAATCAAAACATGAAGACTCTGGACGACCACAACTGTCCTACGGCTACAAGGAGGCAAACAACGAGATGTTCTAGTAAAGAAATAGATGAGCCTAGTCCTATCATCCCGTAGAAAAGGTAAGGGTGACCCAGAACTCAGATCGATGAAGGTAAGGAGAAAAAGAAGCCTTACGTTGTTCCCTTTATACCCAAGTAACTATATAACTATAGAATGCTAGACTCGACTTCGACCAAGGGTTTGAATAATCCTACAGATAGTCCTGCTCTGATACCAAGTCTGTCGGGAACCGGAATATGCGTATGTAATTCCAGTCACGATGCAATCACATGGAGAGCCGAGAACCGTACCCACTTGTCTAAGCAGACAAGGCCAAGCACGGAACATTCTCAGTAAGCATCGAACGTGAGGGGCATCCCATTCAGGACGGATGATCATCTGAGATGGGTCCTCATCGTCCGCTCACAAGTCTAGATGCTTTTGGGTGGTGAATCCCATACTCATAGACAAGTCGTCTCAACCATGTTATCGATTGAATCCTAACTCTTACATAGACTTACTCCAGCCCGATCACTTAGTCGGGGTCTAGGGCGGGCTCGATCATACAACAAAGTGTGCACGTGACAGAGTCACGAACAATCGCATCGCGATGCCCCAAGCTGCGCACATCTAAGGGCCACTTGGTGTATAAAAGACCGCCAGCCATATCACAACTAAGGTCTCGAAAACCCATACTAAGACATGCATGTTATAAACATACACGCAGCACACATGCCTAGTATGAACAGCAGGTATCATCACAGAACTCTACAAAGTACTTCTGTATTTACTTACACATAGAGCATACAAAGATCACATGTCTGTGATCAACATTACATCATACAACGAAAGCAAATTAGGTCTGAGTACAGACAAGTTTAACAAATGGCTTAGAGAAGCCTTGTACAACAAACATGCCCTTCCACGAGGGACCAGACTGCTGTCTGGGACTATGCTAACTTAGTCAACGTCGAGCTTCAAGTCGGTGACTCCATCGGGGTCCGGGTTCTTATCTAAAACATAGAATAAGCAAACATGAGTACAAAGTCGTACTCAGCAA
This sequence comes from Bromus sterilis, assembly GCA_950022295.1. Lineage (NCBI taxonomy): Eukaryota > Viridiplantae > Streptophyta > Magnoliopsida > Poales > Poaceae > Bromus > Bromus sterilis. The sequence continues at coordinate 219,773,013 of OX465600.1, forward strand.
GACTTACATTAGATCTATACTACTCATTCTCAAGTATCAAGGTAAAGGAGGTGGGGTTCAACATGCAAAAGTGCCAGCTTTGACTTGGCTAGTCCTGTACTACGAGTACCAGACTTGAGGTAAGAAGCGTACACGAGTCCAGTACAAAGTCTCCAACCAATACACCACTATGGTGCCTTCCTCGACTTCCCCACGAGAAAGCACGCCATAGCACTCACACTTATCTTGGTGTATTTTAGAAGTATCCATTTCAATTTGTCTAATAATCAGGTACAGGTTCCAAGTAGTCCTTAACCGCGGACACGGCTTTTCGAATAGTTTTGTTAACTTTGCAAGGGTGTAAGCTACACACACATGACCATCTGTTACCGCATTTTGCTCGCCACCGTTCAAGAGGTGACAGCGAGGATGTTCACCACGACACTTCGCTCACAACCGGTCTATTCCAGGAGTCGGCTATCTGAATTTGCCTCCGCTCGAGAGCCCGGCCGGATCAACGAAACGGACTCAAACAATGTAAGTGACCGAGACGCCACCTCTGGCAGATGGTTTTCCTGCCTCACAGGTGCACCCACATATCTATATGATGCAACCATTCCTTCATTCTTTTTCTATGCAGATGTCAAATGGAAAGCCCGAACTAATGTGACTCCTGGACGTCGACACGGATCAAGGTACTAGGCCGAGAGGGGTCAGTGAGCCCAATGTGGGGTTGTACTCTTTGTCTTGGATTACCATACAAGAACTCGGTGCTTAAGGCGGTGTTCAACGAGACAACCCACTATGTACTCCTACACAGTCTCTCATCGTTCACCTTGTATTAGGGTGGATTCATCGACACAGTTTCACTTTCATCAACAACATGTTCACTATCATCCCGACTCACATCAAAAGCAACCTCATTGTACCACTAAGCATGCAATAAGCATTAACAGTTGCAGTGGCCACATGATATCAATCAACTCCTATGTCAGCTAGGATTGTGGTTTGCTTACTACTGTGACAAGATGATAGGTCATGCAACGGATATGGGTTCAACTATGCGGTAGAATCGATACAAGGTGATCTCCTAAACATGCATAAGCGAGACTGAGAGGGAATTGGGATTATATAGACATGATCAATGGGGTTTGCTTGCCTTGCTGACGAGGTTCACACACGGTGTCTTCGACGAAGGGGGTGGCCTCCGGTTCCAGTTGCACGTCTATCGAGCAAACAATCAAACAAGGGATAAATATAACTACGATGCTCAAGCACATGATAAGTTGTGAAAACATGATGTACATGGTACTGATGTGTTGACAATTCCATTTAATTGAAGTGTATTGCAAAAGAATTGCAAATTCAAACTTCAAATTTGAATTCAAATTAAGCCATATGCACATTTTCTACTGTTGCCCCATTTTAAAATGGTCAAACATGAAAAAAAATTGTATATTCTTAATCCTTGCATTTTTCTGATAATTTTTCATATATTATATGTTTAATTTGGAGTTAAATTGAATTTTCTATGATTTTTCAAAGTTTAAATGAATTTCTGGAATTTCTGTAATTTCTCTGGAAATATTTTAATTCAGAAATGAATTACTGCGTCATGCTGACATCACCATGATGTGGGGGGGTCTGACTGCTGGGGCCCCCATGTCAGTGGGAGAGGGAATTAATCCCTCTATGTTTTAGTTAACAGAGGGGTTAGGGGGTTTGGGGCCCCACGGTCAGTGGCTGCGGGGTCAGTTTAGGGGGGGTCATTAGGCCAAGGTTAGGGGGGATCTAATGGAAGGTCACCGCCGGTGACATTGTGCTTGCCGGAGCACCGCCGGAATGAGCTAGAGGCCACGGGGGTGAGAAATGGGAGCACTGGGGCGTAGCCCGTGCTCTCCCGCGTCCAGCAGAGCACGCAGGGGGTCGACAGGAGCACGGGAGCGACAGCAACATCGTCAATGCCGACGGCCGGCGTCGGGTGAAGAGGAAGTCGCGCTGCGGTGCACAGAGGAGACCGGGAGATGGGGGAAAATGCTCACCGGAGCGTGGGGAGGACGAAGAGGTTGGAGAGGATGCCAGAGGCGCTAGGACGGCGGCGAATTCGATGGAGATCTTCCACGGCGGTCGGCGGGAAGCGATGAAGCTAGCGACGGCTCAGGGCGTCCTCCGGCTCAATTGAACACGCTCTTCGACGGAGACGGTTGCTGCGGTGACGATGGACATGAATACACGGCTCCAGGAGCACGGTGGCCATGCGAACACTCGTCGGCGGCGAGACCTAGCTTTCGGCCATGGCGAAATCGCGACGAGGGAGAGGTGGAGAGGATGCAGCGAGAGGGGGAAAGGATGCGGGTAAGCGTGGCGCGTCTCCTAGCGAGGGGATGAGGCCTAGGTGGCCTGGAAGTCGCGAGGCGTCACGGTGGCAGCGCCGGCGTGCTCCGCTGCCTCCAGCGAGCAGCTTCGGGGGAAGGGGAAGAAGACGACAAGGGTGTGCGGGCTGGGCTGGGGCAAACGGGCCAGGGGGAATTAGTTGGGCTGGATGCCTCTCTGGCCCCCTGTAGATTTCCTTTTCTTTTTATTTTTCTGTAAATAGGTTGGCCCCACTAATTAAATTAGCTAGGCATTTTTAATAAATGTCCAAATAATTTTATAAATCCTAGGTGACCAGTAGCTAGTCACATATAGAATTTGGACAATTTTGAAATTATATATATTTTGAATTTCAATTCAAATAAGGGTCAAATTTAATTCCCATAGCACATTTTGAATTTTAGAAAATTCCATGAGCTTGGGATTGAACCCAAACCAAATTTGCAATGACCAGCAACAATTCTAGGAATTTTCCAAACATTCAAATGATTTTTGGAAAAAGATTTTTATCTGGCCATTTATTTAAATTCTCAAGGCTTTTCTTTTCCCCAATTTTGATTTTTATTTTAAATTTCTTCACATGATGCAAAGGGATCAAACAACCCTAGCACTTACCCTAGTTAGGGTTCTGACACTGCCCCCTTTCGCCTATTTATTCCCCGTGACGAGAAACCCTCGGGGACGGAACCCTTTTTTGCGATCTCTCCTCTGTTCCGCCGCCGCGCTTCCAAGATCGGGATCACTAGAAGACCTCTTCCCGGCACCCTGTCGGAGGGAGGAATCACCTCCGGGAGCTTCTCCACCACCATGGATGCTTCCCGGATGAACCGTGAGTAGTCCACCTTGGACCATGGGTCCATGATCAGTAGCTATGTGATGTTCTCCTCCGCTCTTTGTTCTTCATGGGTTAGACCTCGTGAGATGCCCTACATGATGAAGGCACATATGTAATCTTTCTGCTGTTGCTATGCTGAGTTTGCTAGGATCCGATGGATTATGAGATTATGTTCAGATTGTGATTGAGTTATATATTTGATTCTCTTCTTTTATATTTATGTTCTTGAGTAACTCTTGCATGTTCTCCGTTGTTATTTATTGCTTTGGCCAAGTAGTAGGTAGTGACTCCAAGAGGGAGCGTTATGCATGATTGTGGGTTCATGCCCCCCGATGACTAGCTTGAGTGACAAAAACATGAGTCTAGGGAATGTGTTGTTGCCACAAGGGGGAAAACAACGGTGCTCGTACTTGCGGGTGCAAGGATTGTTTACTTTACGCAATGTTCTTTAATGCAGTTGTCCGTTGCTTTGAGTTTACACTTTGGGTGGGATTCACAACTTAATACCAGTAAGATGTTCTGGATAGATATCTCAAGGTGGCTTATTAGTGGGTAGATGCAGATGGATTTCGGTCTACTTGTCTTGGCATACCGCCCGTGCTTTTGAGCCTCTTCCTTTCTGTTTTGCATAATTAGCATTGGTATGCGCACATAATCCTATCAATTGCCCAGCTGTAATTTGTTTACCTCTCATGGCTATTTTATCGTCTTTTGGGAGAGACATCACTAGTGAACATCATGAGATCCCGGTCCATACTTCCACCACTGTTTACACTATCAATTTACTTTCAGTATTTACTTTTTAGTCTCTATCACTATCTATCATTATTATCCTGTGCTTTTTATCCTTTGTAAACAACAAGGCTGGAGGAATTGACAACTCCTCTGAACTCGTTGGGAGCAAAGCTATCTGTGTGTGTGCAGGTCCAGGAGAAGCAAGTGATTCAAACGGCGCCTCACTTGCCGAACCACCTACTTGTCGACCTTTGAGTCCTACTGGAGACAATCTTAAAACCTCGGTATCTTCACCGAGGAAAATTTTCCGCTACGCTACATCTCACCTTCCACTTGGGGTAACCAACGAGGAGCGAGAAGTATCTCGTGTATCAACATCCCCTTGGTTTGCCATCTCTTCCCACATATAAACAATGGGTCTGGTCCGCCGTACCCCAGCCAACTTGACCCCAGTAGCTGATGGCGAGGTAGTGACTTGATACGTCTAAAATGCATCACTATTTTATATCGTAATTCACCCCTATTCATTGATAAATTTCATGTTATGATGCTATTTTTATGTTGTTTTGGCTTGTTTTACACAGTTTGCAGCTGTCCGGTGCCGAAACAGCAGACGCAAAATTCAGCGGATAAAAGTGGACATTGAGTTGCTGAAACAGAACATCTCCAAATGCGCTGAAAATTGACGGAGGATATTTTCCAGAAGAATAACGAAGCTTTGCTGAAAAGGAGGGGGGCCACCAGGTGCCCAGGCGCTGGTGGGGGGCGCGCCGGGAGGCCGCTTGGACCCCTTGGGACACTCCCGGCTCGCCCCTCTGGCCTATTTATTCCCCTTCATCTGAAAACCCTTAAAAGGGAGGAGTTTCGCGAGTTCCGCCGCTGCTCCGTGGCGGAAACCTACAGAAAAGAAAAGACATCTCCGGCGGGAAGATTCCGCCGGGGAGAACACCTCTCGAAAGGGGAGATCATCTCCTTCGTCATCACCATCATCACGGGCATCATCGAGATCATCACCAACATCATCCCCAACATCAGCACCATCTCCATCTTCATCCTATCTCATCTCACAATTGCAACTTGTGTTGTAATCCGTACTATCTATCTCTCTACTCTTTTGTGGCGAATGATATTGAGTTTTTTTGGAGAAATATTGTTGTGTCTAGATTGTTTATCATCTATTTATCACCACTGATCATGATCTCTTTTATGTCTTGTGAGTAGTTACTTTAGTTCTTGAGGACATGGGAGAAGTCTAGTTATTAGTAGTCATATGATGTTGAAGTAATATGTGTTGTTTGATATTTAAGTTGTGTTGTTATTTCCCTAGTGGTGTTATGTGAGTCAAACACACAACACTTCGCCTTGTGAAGGACCTAGGGGGATGCATTGTGTGTAAAGAATGTTTACGATGGGTTGCCGGAGTGATAGAAACCTAAACCCCAGTTTGCACACTTTTGCACAAGGGAATAATGGATCCTTGATCTTATTGCTATGGTTAGGCTTATGCCTTAATTTCTACCTTGTATTTGCGGATGCTTGCAAGTTTTTTAATCATAAGACTGTACTTATCTTAGTCTAGAAGGTGTACTAGCATAGATCCACCCACTCGACACTTATCAACGGAAAACATAGTACCGATACGGAATATGGCGAAAGCACGTGACTACCTCTCCCGTGTGTCCTCAAGAACGCTTTAGCCTTTATAAGTTCAGTTGCTAGGCTTATCCTTTGCTCAAAAGTATTGGGCCACTTGTTACTCCTCAGTACCTTTTACTTCGCTTGTTTTTATCTTCTCGTTGCTTATATCGAAAAACCCCTAAAAAGTTATCTTTTAGTGCCTCCCGCTATTCCTATACCAAAGTCACTTATCAATACCTTCTCCTCGTTGGGTTCGACACTCTTACTTATCGAAAATTGTACAATAGATCCCCTATAATTGAGGGTCATCATGACTCCACCGGCAGCTACGCCGGCAGTGCCAGACAACTCCTTGATAGTTGAAGTGGTACCGCGGGCGACCCGCACTCCCCGACGGTATGCAGGCCTGAACACTTGCTTCCGCAAAGCCAGTCGCACAGCGCGCGCCGAGCGCAACGCGCTCTCCCACCGCGCTGTCATGCACTTGCATGGGGGCGGCATGCAGGCGCCGGCGAGCACATCCAGGCGTCTGTCAGCACATTCAGGCGTGGGCGAGCACCATCCTGGCGCCGAAGAGCGCCACCCAGGGTAACTCGGGCTTCGGCGACGACAACGGCGATGCCCTCGAGCGCTACAATGCCTTCCTCGCGCAGGAGGAGGAAAACCAGATGGTTATTGATGTCTACGCACGCTTCTATTCTTGTAGACTATGTTGGGCCTCCAAGCGCAGAGGTTTGTAGGACAGCAGCAATTTCCCTCAAGTGGATGACCTAAGGTTTATTAAACTCAGGAAAGTAGAGGTTGAAGATGGTCTCTCTCAAGCAACCCTGCAATTAAGATACAAGAAGTCTCTTGTGTCCCCAACACACCAAATACAACTAGGAGTTGTATAGGTGCACTAGTTCGGCGAAGAGATGGTAAAATATGGGTGATAGGTGTGCTAAAACGAAGTAATATAAATCTGTAATAAAAAGTGAAGCAAAGAAACAAGTAACAAAAGTGAGTGCAAACGGTGTAACAATGATGGAAACAAGGCCTAGGCTTCATACTTTCACTAGTGGCAACTCCCAACAACATTAACATAGTCTAATCACATGATATTTCCCATAAAACATGCAATGGAGACGTACTCGGAGGTCATTTCTTTGTGGTCAAGAGAGGACGAGAATTGTGTAGGGCTACAAAAGCACACCTCAGAGTTCATAGTTCTCAATCTATGGATTTCCCAATGTCACCGCGGCCATCCAAAGAGAGTACCACAATCACCACAACATATCTAAAGGATAGTCAAAAACAAGCACCAAGAGACTCTCAATCTTCAATCCACACACAATAGAGGAAATCACTCATGATAATATTCTTCTAACCCATGTCCAATAAACCGCTGTCACCTTGGTCTCGGAGATTACACTAGATAAGATCAATTGACTACATCAATCCAATACATAGAGGAAGGGGAAATATCATGGGATCACCCTAGATTAACATAGCCAATGATCACAACAAAGATCACATCATGGGAGAGAGAGAAACCACATAGATCAAGATATAAGCCTTAGCCCCGAGGGTAACTACTCAAACATGGACATGGTGAGAGGGAGAGTTGTTGATGAAGAGGTGCAGCCCGGAGAATATGAAGGAGACGGCGACGGCGGCGGCCACGGCCACGGCCCTTGGGGGCAGCGGCCCTTGGCCCCTTCTTCTTCCTTGGATATGGTGCTGTTGTGGAGATTGATCTCCCCCCTCCCCCCCAAGACGGCTGCCAAGGGGAAGGAATTTTCGTGGTGCCCTTTGACCTAGGTTTCCTCTCTTTATATAGACTCTCGGATTCCCGTCATCCAGATTACGTATTCTGTATTTCGGGGTTTCTGGAAGCATCCGGACTCCGATTGGGCCGAATTTTATGTCTAAATCCACCGGAAAAAAATTCCCTACAACTTTGTAGTTTTAAGTTTTTACGTTTGAGGCCTTCGTCTAGCGTTTCCGAGGAGATCTTTAAAACCTGTCTGGTGAGGACAGATTTCGGCAGAGTTAGAGTCCAACTTCTACAAGGCTCCTTTTTGTGATTTTTACTTTATCCAAGTAATTCCTACACATAAAGTACAAAAACAAGAACTTGTGCACTCTTGCAACCATTAATAGGTTAGTTCCAAAATATGTTATAAAAAGAGATGAAAGTGTATCAAAAGCATAGCAATATCACACAAAACATGCATGGAGCAAGAAGAAATTATAGATACGTTTGGGACGTATCAACATCCCCAAGCTTAATTCCTGCTCGTCCTCGAGTAGGTAAATGATAACAAGCATAATTTCTGTGGTGACATGCCACACAAACATATAAGGACTTTTAAGTAAAGCAATCAAAGCATGCAATTCAATTCAAGTCTTAACAAACAAGAGTCTATATTAGCATTGAGACAGGCAACAAAAAAACAAAGGGTGCAAGAGCGCTCGCTGTCCGTGACTCGAATGTCTCCAAATAGTGTTTGCGTGCAAAAAAGGGATAGGGAATACGAGATGAAAAAGTATTTTTGTTGAGAACTCAATGTACTAAAGTTTCACACTCGGTCTTCTTTGGAATCTTATCTTGACTTGTCCCCAGACCACTAGCCAGGTACAAGTCAATTTGATCCACACTTTTTCGATATTTTGAGCACTCATGCAATGGATGAGCGTAAGAACGAGAGTTGACACTTTGGATTGGAAAGAGAGAAATATGGTGGAGGAGGAAGACATAAAGGGTGAGAAAGGCTCACATCAATGAGGACAACCATAGGCGAGAGAAGGCCATATGATAGATATGATGTGAGGAGTAGGTATTGCCATGCAACGGATGCACATATGAGCTAAGGTAAGCTCTCCAATGGAGCTAGTGGGGGTGCATCCAACTTGCTTTCTAAAGAAGACCTAGAGCTCATTTGAGGAGGCTCATCATTGGAATATACAAGCCAAGTTCTATAGTGTGAAGGTCCCCACATAGCTATATGCATGAATGATAATCTCTATGGAGTACAAGATATAAGATGGAGTACGAGTGTGGATCTCTCAAAAGGAATAGTAGTGTGCCCCCTTCTCTCTTTTTATTTTTATTTTTCTCTTTTTTCCATTTTTTTTATTTTTTTGGTGGCCTCAATGGCTCTTTCTATTTCTCTCATTTGTCCTCTTTGGGATCTTTAATTTGTCCACTTTGGGATCTTTTCCTCACTTTAGGGGAAACACTCTATATATTACAAGAAGTATAGAAGATCTTTCACACTTTACAAAGTACTCAAATCATAAAGAAGATGTAACTATCATGATGTATGCAATGTATGCCTCTGCAAGTGTAGCAGGAACATGTATGACATGAAGATCAAGTCATGAAGAGGTAGATGTTGCATGGCAATATATCTCAGAAAAGCTATGGAAATGCCTTGATAGGTAGGTATGGTGGCTGTTTTGAGGAAAGATATAAGGAGGTTTATGATGACAGAGCGTATCGTGCCAAGGGTTTGGATGTACCGGCGAAGGTGGACGCTAACTCTAGGAGTGAGAAGAAAGCAGTGCACGGCACAGGAAAGGCTAGCAAAATATGGGAAGGTGGAAGTGTCAACTTTAGAATACTCACATTAGTCCGAAGAACTCATGCACTTATTATCGGTAACTCTCAATCTAATAAGGAGGTTCACAAATAGACAAGTACCCCGAGGAGGAGTGTATGGGGGTTTGGTTATCCTTGCGCATCCTCGACTCATGGTACGTGAGTGTACTCTAATATTCGATCCCTCCAAAGAGTAGTGATCTATCTAGTAGCTAAAGTTCTCAACTAATTTTGTAGGTTTTGAAAATAAACACGGATTGCCCAAAATACGACACCTATGACTAATAGGCTAGAGCTCTTGACACCAAAAGTTCAAACATTACTCACATCAATACCTCAAAACCATTGCAAGTTACTACTAAAATTAAATAGCAACCTCAATTACATACTTTCAAGACAAGACATAACTCAGTGCAACAACCAAATATCTTAACAAGATAAACATGAAAACTAAAGAGAGTTCTAGCGACAAACTAAACAAAAGCCAAGGCTCTTGCTAAAGACAAACTAAGACTAAAATTAGACATGGTAGTAGCTACGAAAAGATAAAGAACACATAACAGCAAAAAGATAGGCATGAAGAATCCTATGATGTGTTCTAGATTTTGAAAGTCGTGTTTCTCTCCCACACAAAGTAAGACGGGATCTAACTTGTTATGAACAGCAAGCAAAGCTAAAGAAAACTAAAAATAAAACCTAAGAGCGAGACGCTCCAAGCATAGCACATAACGCATGAAGTGATAAAAATATAGTGAGACGAAGGACGAACTGATGATTGTTGATGGAGAAGCGGATGCACGGGGGCATCCCCAAGCTTAGACGCTTGTGTCTCCTTGAATATGTATTGGGATGCATGGGGGCATCCCCAAGCTTGAGCGCTTGACACTCCTGGATCTTCTTTCATCATCTTCCATCGCACACTTGAAAACTCCCTTCATACATAACTCATCATAAGCTGATTAGAGAGGTTAGTATCCTTAATAAATAATTTTTCCCCACTTGATATAAAGATATTCTTGAAGAGCTACTGTTTCTCAAGATTTCCAAAAGGTTTTTGCAAAGAAAAAGCAAGCTTAAGGTTTGCAAAAGTTAGGAGAGACAAAATGTGGCAGAATCTGTGAAAAACAGAATAGCAGGTAATAAATAATTTCTTAGGGGTACTTCTGCAACTCGAATCAAAAAACTCAGAACAGACGCTCGAAATTCAATTGTATGGAGCATGTTGTCAAAAAATCAGATCAAAAAGATGATCTGGTGATTTTAGGCTAATTTTTCCGTCCAAAGACAGAATCTGTTTTCCGTACAACATGTCACAACTTTTGAACTTTCTTGCAATCGGAGGCTAGACTTGGCACAAAGATTGAAAATAAAGATACAATGATGTTGCTACAGTAGTAACAATCATCAAGACCACTAAAAACTGAAAGTAAAAACTCAAACTAAAGATAACAAGGGTTGCCTCCCTAGAGCTCTTTCTTTATAGCCATAAAGATAGGCTTAAGATTTCTAATGATGCTCTCATAGGAATAAGGAATAAGAGTTGAAGAACAAAAGAGAGCATCAAGAAGCAAATACCAAACACATTTAAGTCTAACATGCTTCCTATGCAAAGGGATCTTGTAGAGAAATAACTCATTGAAGCATAAAGATATTAGCATAGGAAGGCAAAATAAGTGCAACTTCAAAACCTTCAACATAAAGAGAGGGAACTTGATATTATTGAAATATCTATAAGCATATGTTCCCCTCTCATAATAATTTTCAGTGGGATCATGAATAAACTCAACAATATAAGTATCACATAAAAAATTCTTATCATGATCCACAAGCATAGAAAATTTGTTACTCTCCACATAAGCGAAATCCTTCTCATTAGTAATAGTGGGAGCAAACTCAACAAAATAGCTATCACATGATTCATTCTTATCATGGTGCACTTGTAAAAAATTATTATTTATAACATAAGTGTCATCACAATAATAATCATAGATAGGAGGCCAAGTATCATCAAAATAAATTTCCTCGTCAAAACTTGGGGGGCTAAACATATCATCTTCATAAAACGTAGCATCCCCAAGATTATAGCTTTGCATATCATTAGCATTAAAAGTATTCAAAGAAGACATGCAAATAACATTACTACTATCATGACTGTTGTGCAAATAATAAAGCTCCATAGGCTTTTTAATCTCCTCCTCAAACACTTCATGTCCTAACTCAAGATAGAGCTCATAAAGCTCTCTCATAATTTTTTTGTTGTTTTCCATAAAGCCTAACTAGTGAAAATAAAAACAAGAAACAAAAAGAATTAATTGCAAGATCTAAAGATATACCTTCAAGCACTCACCTCCCCGGCAACGGCGCCAGAAATAGCTTGATTTCTACGCACGCTTCTATTCTTGTAGACTATGTTGGGCCTCCAAGCGCAGAGGTTTGTAGGACAGCAGCAATTTCCCTCAAGTGGATGACCTAAGGTTTATCGAACTCAGGGAAGTAGAGGTTGAAGATGGTCTCTCTGAAGCAACCCTGCAATTAAGATACAAGAAGTCTCTTGTGTCCCCAACACACCTAATACAACTAGGAGTTGTATAGGTGCACTAGTTCGGCGAAGAGATGGTAAAATATGGGTGATAGGTGTGATAAAACGAAGTAATATAAATCTGTAATAAAAAGTGCAGCAAAGAAACAAGTAACAAAAGTGAGTGCAAACGGTGTAACAATGATGGAAACAAGGCCTAGGCTTCATACTTTCACTAGTAGCAACTCCCAACAACATTAACATAGTCTAATCACATGATATTTCCCATAAAACATGCAATGGAGACGTACTCGGAGGTCATTCTTTGTGGTCAAGAGAGGACGAGAATTGTGTAGGGCTACAAAAGCACACCCCAGAGTTCATAGTTCTCAATCTATGGATTTCCCAATGTCACCGCGGCCATCCAAAGAGAGTACCACAATCACCACAACATATCTAAAGGATAGTCAAAAACAAGCACCAAGAGACTCTCAATCTTCAATCCACACACAATAGAGGAAATCACTCATGATAATATTCTTCTAACCCATGTCCAATAGACCGTTGTCACCTTGGTCTCGGAGATTATACTAGATAAGATCAATTGAGTACATCAATTCAGTACATAGAGGAAGGGGAAATATCATGGGATCACCCTAGATTAACATAGCCAATGATCACAACAAAGATCACATCATGGGAGAGAGAGAAACCACATAGATCAAGATATAAGCCTTAGCCCCGAGGGTAACTACTCAAACATGGACATGGTGAGAGGGAGAGTTGTTGATGGAGAGGTGCAGCCCGGAGAAGATGAAGGAGACGGCGACGGCGGCGGCCACGGCCACGGCCCTTGGGGGCAGCAGCCCTTGGCCCCTTCTTCTTCCTTGGATATGGTGCTGCTGTGGAGATTGATCTCCCCCTCAAGACGGCTGCCAAGGGGGAGGAATTTTCCTGGTGCCCTTTGACCTAGGTTTCCTCTCTTTATATAGACTCTCGGATTCCCGTCATCCAGATTACGTCTCCTGTATTTCGGGGTTTCTGGAAGCATCCGAACTCCGATTGGGCCGAATTTTATGGCTAAATCCAACGTAAAACAATTCCCTACAACTTTGTAGTTTTAAGTTTTTCCGTTTGAGGCCGTCTTCTAGCATTTACGAGGCGATCTTTAAAACCTGTCTAGTGGGGACAGATTTCGGGAGAGTTAGAGTCCAACTCCTACAAGGCTCCTTTTTGTGATTTTTCCTTTATCCAAGTAATTCCTACACATAAAGTACAAAAACAAGAACTTGTGTACTCTTGCAACCATTAATAGGTTAGTTCCAAATTATGTTATAAAAAGATATGAAAGTGTATCAAAAGCATAGCAATATCACACAAAACATGCTTAGAGCAAGCAGAAATTATAGATACGTTTGGCACGTATCAGTTATTGCACTGGAAGATTCCCTAGGTGAAGATGAAGATCGTCAGCGTGATCTCGCGAGGTACAAGGAAAGTGAGCGCTTCGCGGTAGGGAATCGGGAACGGCTGGAGGAGAGTACCCGTAGACGGAGCAGTTTCTCCTTCGGTGGCTCCAACTGATCTGCACGCACGGCAGGGAGCTTTTAGTTGGTAGGAAATATTTTGGGTTCATCAGTATATCAACGATGGACTGCTAGCGTAGTTAAAATGAGCTAGATATTAGGGTAAAAGCTATTTCAGTACGTACTTGACGCTAGTTTAGGGTTTATTTTGGGTTAGTTCTTATATTTAAACCAATTGGAGAAAAGGAACCATGCTCCTTTATGCAATGGAGATCTATGTTATGCAATGAAAATATGTTGTCAGTGAATCATATGCGTGTATTACTCTTGTTTCATGGATTGCCAGATGCAAAGCCTTGTTCAGATATAGATGAAGAAAAACACACGGGTCATTAAAACAGACTGTTGGCAATGCACGCCTGCCTTCTCTAGGATTTTCATTGCAGATTTATCGCTCCATTTTGCGAGGAGGAATAGTAGTTGCCTTACGGTAGAAGGCTTGGAGGAGTTGGTGATGAGCGGTGGTGCGTGCTCCTGGCACGCAACCATCTAGTCAACCCTGAGCACACGCCACGCCTCTCCCGTCTCATCATCGCAGAGCTAGCGAGCCTAGCTTGGAAAATAATTGCACTTGTTCATGTGGCTTCGAGCTTGCGATGTGGAAAAAGGAAGAAGAGATAGTAGTATTTGGGAGCGGTGAGGGGGGAGGGGTTTAACATCAAACGCCCTGTCTCACGGTGAGCTAGCACTAGTCCGGTGAGGAGCGCTGGTGCGCGCGTGCTCCTGCCACACTGCCATCTAGTCAAACCTGTTCGCACGCCACGCCTCTCCCGTCTAATCACCATACTGTGCATCTGGACAGTCCCGAGGCTAGATGCTAGTACCTAGACGCGGAGTAGTAATATTTTGTGGTGAAGTCTAAAACGGCCGAGAACAAATCATGCGAACAATGCAAAAGATTTATTACAGGTTCCCCGCTACATAGTGCATCGCTGCGATACACTGGAGTTCTTCCTCGACTAAAACCATAAAAACTTCAAATTCAAACTTAAACTAGATAGGACTGGTGCCTGGAGGCGATGATCGATGGCGGCTCACGAAGACGGCGGTTAAAGCAGACTGAAGGCTTGCATGCTACGGGGAAGGACAAGCTCACCACCTTGTAGAGTGTGTAGGCGAGCCTATACTTGTGTAGCGCCTTGTCGAAGAGATCGGCGACGGCGCCCTCCTAAACGGCCAACAACTCTTCCGTCGAAGTGTCCAACTCGATCTGAGACTTGTACAATATCTTGGATGACGGATAGATGTGTTCTTAGAGGTAGCAGGTCACCCAGCCCTCGCCATCAGCTTCAATATGGTGCGGCCTCTTCACACGTCGCGATGGCTCCACGGCAGGAGGAGGGATCGAGCTGCCATCGCCTCCGCCGCATCCTCCACCTCCCAAAAGGCTCGACGGCTCTTCAACAGGCGGAGGGATTTGGCTGCCATCGACGTTGTCCGCTATGTCTCCGCCCCGTCCTCCACCTCCCACAGGGCTTGACGGCTTGTCGACGGGCGAAGGGACGATTTGGCTGCAGTCATCCGCTATGCCTCCGCCGCATCCTCCATCTCCCACGAGGCTCGGCAGCTTATCGACGGGCGGAGGAATCGATCTACCTTTCTCCACTTTTCCCCTGCCGCATCCTCCACCGACCGCAAGGAGCGACGGCTCGACAAAGGGCGGAGGGGTCAAAATGACGTCGTCGGTTTTTCCTCCACCGCATCCTCCACCTCCCCCTTCTCCCGACATGGATGTAGGCTTTAGAGGACTAGGAAATACGGCAAGAATCTATGGCCGGAGGACGAACGGGAGATTTGGTGAAGGTGCCGTCCGGGGTCGATAGTGGGGCGTGTACGGGGTGGAGGATATTTTCCTGGACAGGAACCGTAAAAGGCCACACCCAATGTTCACATAGGGCGGGCAGGCTGCGGGATAGTGTTCACTAGCACACGTATCAAAATTTCACACCGTTTGCTTTGCAGTACAGATGGAAAAGCATACACATACATGAATATAATCGTTTGCGCTGTAAGAGCTGGTGGGTATAAACCCTAAAGGACTTTGAAATCGAAAACCAATTCAAATGTGGACTAATCAGTATGAGACTTTGCATGCTGTCATCGTTTCACCAGACCGGAATGTTGTGTAAATTTGAGATTATCTTGATAAAAAATAGGGGTACTTCATGTACAAAATGGGCCATTCCTATCGAAATATCAGGGTTTCTATGTGAGACAACCACATTAGAAAGACAACATGTTATTCTAAAATCCTTTAAACCCCCAGTTTTTTATGTGTTAAGCAATGCGCACTCACACTAGGTACCCAAAATTTCAAACATCTTTGACTTCATTTGACATAGATGATGTACCAGGTGAATCATTTTCGAGCAAACCACCCCGTAAATGAAAATCAATTCAAATGGTCTCTAAATTGGATGAAACTTTGTGTGTTGTCATCATTTCAGCAACAATGTATGTGGTAAATTTAAAGGTGTTATGATAAAAACCAATGGTACTCCGTGTACGAAGTTGTACCATTCACTTTCAAGCATCAGTGTTTCTACCGGAAACACCTGCATTACAAGTACAACACCAAGCATCAGTGTTTCTACCGGAAACTTTTTATGTGATCAACACCAAGCATTCACACTAATATCCTAAAATTTCAAGCATTTTGGACCTCATTTGATAAATATTACGCATTTAGTGCTTTATTTTTGAGCAACACGCCCATGAAATTGAAAGTCGATTAAAATGGCCTCCGAGTAGGATGAGATTTAAAAACTGTCATCATTTCACGAACATGATACATGGTAGAAAATTGAGAGGATTATGACAAAAACTAATGGCACTTAGTGTACAAAACTGGGCCATTCTCATCGAGATGTTATGGTTTTGACGTGAAACAACAACATCACAAACACAACATGTCTTTCTAAAATCCTTTAGCCTCCATTTGTTGTGTGTGTTCGGCACTAAACACTCACACCGGTATCCCAAAATTTTAAACATCTATTTCTACATTTTACATACACCAAGTGAATCATTTTCGAGCAAAACAACCCTGCAACTCAAAATCAATTCAAACGGTCTCTAAATTGGATAAAACTTGGTGTGTTGTCATCATTTCACCAACAATGTATGTGGTTAAATTTAAAGGTGGTTATGATAAAAACCAATGCTACTTTCTGTACGAAGTTGTACCATTCACTTCGAAACATCGGTGTTTCTACTGGAAACATCCGAATTACAAGTGCAACATATTATTTTTATGTGTTTTGTACCCCACACTTTTTATGTGTTCACCGTCAAGCATTCACACTAACATCCTAAAATTTCAAGCAGTTTGGACCTCGTTTGATAAATATTGTGCACTCACTAATATTTTTTTAGCAAAATGGCCATGAAATTGAAAGTCGATTAAAATGACCTCTAAACGGGATGGGATTTGGCATGCCGTCACCATTTCACGAACATGGCACGTGGTAAAAATTTGAGAGGATTGTGACAAAAACTGGTGGCACTTAGTGTACAAACTGCATTAGTTGAATGTTGTTCAAACACTGAAAAAACACGTTGATCGTCTCAAAAACCATCCAAAAAAAATCTCGTAACCATAGTGCACAACAGTGGCCGTTGGATGTAACATTAGCGCCGAATGGTAGTCGTTGGATCTCAGTGCGATCCGCGAGGAGCTGGTTCTGCAACCTGATTGGCTGGCTTTTATCAAAATACATGCACACAGTTTACAATGAAGAAGTGTTTGGGATGTGAGAACGCAAGTGGCACGCCTCCTAACGAAGGCTTCCGTCCGAAGCTATCCAAATTTCTCATGGTTTGCTTTGTAGTACGTACAGATGGAAGAGCATACACATACATGAATATAATCGTTTGCGTTTTAAGAGCTAGTGGGTATAAACCTTAAAGGACTTTCGAATCGAAAACTAATTCAAATGATGACTAATCAGTATGAGACTTTCCATGCTCTCATCGTTTCACCAGACCGGAATGTTGTGTAAATTTGAGATTATCGTGATAAAAAATAGGGGTACTTCGTGTACAAAATGGGTCATTTGTATCGAAATATCAGAGTTTCTATGTGAGACAACCACATTAGAAAGACAACATGTTATTCTACAATCCTTTAAACCCTCAGTTTTTTATGTGTTAAGCAATGGGCACTCACATTGCGTTCCCAAAATTTCAAACATCTTTGACTTCATTTGAAATATATGATGTACCAAGTGAATCATTTTCGCGCAAAACAACCCTGCAAATGAAAATCAATTCAAATGGTCTCTAAATTGGATGAAACTTGGCGTGTTGTCATCATTTCACCAACAATGTATGTTGTTAAATTTAAAGGTTTTTGTGATAAAAACCAATGGTACTCCGTGTACGAAGTAGTACCATTCACCTTGAAGCATCGGTGTTTCTGCCGGAAACACCTTCATTACAAGTACACCGTATTATTTGTAAGTGATTTGAACCCCAAACTTTTTATTTGTTCAACACCAAGCATTCACACTAACGTCCTAAAATTTCAAGCATTTTCGAGCTCGTTTGATAAATATTAAGCATTTAGTGCTTTATTTTTTAGCAACACGCCCATGAAATTAAAAGTCGATTAAAATTTCCTCCGAGTAGGATGAGATTTGACACGCTGTCATCATTTCACGAACATGATGTGTGGTAAATAATTGAGACGATTATGACAAAAACGGATGGCACTTAGTGTACAAAATTGGGCCATTCTCATCGAAATGTCAGGGTTTCGACGTGAAACAACAACATCACAAAGACAACATGTCTTTCTAAAATGCTATAGCCTCCATTTGTTGTGTGTGTTTGGCACTAAACACTCACACCGGTATCCCAAAACTTCAAACATCTATGACTACATTTTACATATAAAATGTACCAGGTGAATCATTTTCGAGCAAAACAACCCTGCAACTAAAAATCTATTCAAACAGTATCTAAATTGGATAAAACTTGGTGCATTGTTATCATTTCACCAACAATGTATGTGGTTAAATTTAAAGGTGGTTATGATAAAAACCAATGCTAATTCCTATACGAAGTTGTACCATTCACTTAGAAACATCGGTGTTTCTACTGGAAACATCCGCATTACAAGTGCAACATATTATTTTTAAGTGTTTTGTACCCCAAACTCTTTATGTGTTCACCGTCAAGCATTCACACTAACATCCTAAAATTTCAAGTAGTTTGGACCTCATTTGATAAATATTGTGCACTCACTGATTTATTTTTAGAAAAATGCCCATGAAATTGTAAGTCGATTAAAATGACCTCTAAACGGGATGGGATTTGGCATGCTGTGTAACAGCCCAGATTTTCCAGATTTTCACAAAAATAAAAAATTTTGTTTTCGCTGTGAATTGTTTGATTGTGTGATTTGTTTGCGGTGTTTGCATCCCCGATATATCGATCGGCGATTATTTCCCCCTCTTATCCCGTACCCAACGGAGACCGACCCTTGCCACCTTGACACTCGACCTTTGCGACACTGGGTTTCACCCGATCACCGTCGTGAAAACCCCGCACCAGACCAGCCGTAGCCAACGGAACAAAAACCACGTTTAATAAGTAAACGGGATATTTTTATAGCACGCCGGAAATTGTTCTCGGAACGGTTCCAGCACGAGGTGAACGCCGCCGGCTCGACGCGCTGATCGCGCAGTTCGAAGTTTTACCCGAATCGGAGGTCCTGCGGACCCTCGGCTGTCAGAAACATAAATACACCGCGCGCGAGAGAGAAACCGGGGATGTTTTTGCAAACTGCCAGCCACCTGGGCTATATAAAGACCACCACTCTCCCACCCCTTTCTAGGGTTTCCCCTAAGCCAAAATTGCAGCCACCCTCTCAAAATTTGCGCCAAAACACCCCAATTTCGTCCAAAACCCTAGCTGAGATCTGGATTTGCCTCCCAAGCCATCTGGACCGTCAGATCTCGCGATCTGACGGCCCAGAGGCCGCCACGTCACCTCCTCCAACCTCTCTTCCTCCTCCAGCAGTGGGCAGCCTACCACGCCGCCGCACGCCTCCGAGCAGCCGGCCGCAGCCGCGCCCCTCCTCACTCCGCCGCAGTCTCCTCCTGCCCTCTGCTCTCTACTCCTCCTCACCCTTTCCCCATCTCCTCCTCGCAGGACCTTCCGGTGTCCGCCGCACCATGTCAAGGCCGAGCCGAAGCTTGCTCGGGCCGCCAGGGACGCCAGTGTGAAGGACCTCGCGCCGCCTGGCCCCTGGAACTGCGCCGCCCTCTGCCATACCCGCACGGCCACACCGGCCTCCCCTCTGCGCATCCACGTGCTGGCCGGAGCCCCGCCGGCCGGCCACCGCACCACGTCGCTGGCCCCGATCCGATCAGGAACGGGCGGTCGACCCAGGCCAGCCCCGCCGCTGTGGGCCCATCGGCCTCCAGCGGCCCGATACGGCCATCCGCCCCTCCGGCACACCAGCGACCTGATGGGCTGAGCCCGTTTGGGGTGAGGCCTCTTTTATTTTATTTTTCTGTTGATTAACCCTGCGATTTTTTCTAAGTCTGGAGATTGTTGCTGCTGTTTCATATTTAAGCTTAAATTTGGGAGTAAACCGTAGCCCGGATCACGATGCGCCCAAAAGGAAAATTGTTTAGAATTGTGTGTACTTCAGTTCATCTTTTGTGAGCATTTTGATTTAAGGTCATATATAAGGTGCAAATCACTGTTGAAGTGGGCATCAGACTGTTAACTGCTGCTAATTTCTGGTAATGTGTTGCTGCTGTTATTTTATTGCAAGTTTGATAGATGATTGTGTCACATCCATGAGGCCTATGCTATTAGTTCTTGTTGCATACTGCTAAGCATCATGTCTACTTCAATCCTATGCAATCACTTGTCATGTTTGCCTGCTATAGCTATATTATTTATTGCTCCAAAGTGGTGACCCTGATAACATGTGCTGTTGTTTATGTTTTGTTGCAACTTTGCTGCCTTGTATCGTTTCAACCGTGTCTACTTCCATTATATGTATTGCATTGTCATGTTTACATTCCTGGTCATAGTCATGTTTAGCTCCAAAGTTGTTATCCTGCTGTTGTTGAAAGCCACCTCTGTTTTCACTAAGTCTGTAACTTTCCGATGCCATGTTGCTTGCTTAATACCTTTTGATCTGTGATGCCTATGATCTTGCTTCTTGTTTGTACCTGCTCAACATCATGTCTACTTCCTGCCCATATATTGCTATGTCATGTTGCTGCACTTTTGCATATAGTTTTGCTCCTATTTATACAGCATGAAAATAACAGTTTTTGCCATGTTTTGCTGATTTTCACTAAGCCCTTGACCAGTAATTTTTTATAGCTTCTTGTGTTGCTTATAACTAGTGAACCATGATGCCTATTTGATTGATTCGTTTTTCCATGCCATGCCTGCCATGTCTACTTTAGTTGCATATCATTTTTGTGCATGTTTACAACCATTTACTTGTTTATTTGTTGCTCTAAAGTGTGCTTCTGGATGTTGACAACATGTGTGCATAACTTGTATTGTGTGTATATTTTTAACCGTAACTCCGTTTGGAGTGTTCTTTATATGTATCTTGATTAGATTTTCATGTATTTTGTGTTTATGATATTGTTTGCTGCTGTTAACCAACCTAAAATATGGTTTAGGGAAGAACAGTACCAATTACTTAAATTGTCGTGGGGCACTTAGTGGAATGCCATGTTTAGGATTGTGCCCCATTTAAATTGACTAGCATAGATAGTTTATTTTATGCTTCACCTCTTGCCATGTTTGTGTGCTATACCATGCTTGAGTGAGATGCCATGTTAATAAAATTTGCTCATGTTTTGTAGCTAAACAACTTTAACCATTCTAAATGTGCGGTATCGTCGTGTGTGACGAGTGCTTCATTTAACCTGTTAGCAACCGCTCTCGACGGTAGGTACGTAACGTAGTGTGTTGTCTCATGTTGTCTTATTGTTGATGCTTTCTTTTGATTTCTTCGTAGTACTAGATGCTTGCTCGTCGATTGCCTTTTCCAGTGTTTCCTTCTTGTGTGCTTCCGCGCGTACCTCTCGGAGACGATGCGAGCTTGCGATCGACTTCACCTTTGGATTGTCTTCTCATCAGGTAAGGGGGAGCATATATCATGCTTATAACTTTCAGATCACTCGCGCCTAGGTGTAGGATAGAATGATTGCTTGATCCTACCACTTTATATTCATGCCTCTCAAATAAACCCAAACAGCCATGTCCCTCCACATCCCAGCAAACCTTGTTCGGGTATGTTACTATTGCTCGCTGCTCAGCCACTTCTAGTATGCATGCTAGGATGTTATCAATTGTTATCCTGTTACTCCTTGGATTGGTCTATCACATTATTATATTGTTGTTGAAGATGTGATTATTATTAATGTTGACTATATTCGATAAAGGATGGAAGGTCTAGGCTATCCCGCCCCGACGCTTTGTTTCATTCGAGTCACCTAGGACCCGAGTTCCGGGTATTGTGTCTCTTGACGAGTGTGCCTAACCGCGTGTGGGATTTTATGGGGTCCCCTCTTCTTACCTACCTAGCTTCAAACATTTATAGTGGTGGCCCAAGCTGATTTACCATTTGAAACCGTGTGTGTGTCTGTTGGGTCGCTCCTGGCAGATATTCTTTAAACCAACCTGGACCAGTAAGGACATGGTTCCTTGCTGGCCCATCATGACCGGCTGAGGACCCGGTCTCATGTGAGATTAACCGGCAATCCAAACCTGGAGTCATACGGTAGAGACCAGATCGAGAGAGCGGCCGGCTCCTGAGATGGATGTCGACTCACCGGGGGCCACCCTGATTTGTTCGTTGTTAGCTAGAGGGACCTGTCGTTTCGGATCTCTCGGGACAAAATCATAAAATGGCTGCCTGTGATGGGTAGAAACTGAGAGAGATGGGCGTGCGTGCGGAGCCTTGTAATGGGAAGTTGGTACACCCCTGCAGGGTTAAATATTTTCGAGCAGCCGTGTCCACGGTTATGGACGACTTGAGACCTACTCCTTGTTCATAGACAACAACAACTGAGATAATCTTAATATAACTTGATCAATGTGTGTGTGCCTTGACTGCTTCTTCTTCGTCGGGATGCGAAGGGGAGGACAAGGATAGGATAGGTGTTATGTTTGCGTAGGTAGTTGATAGCAAGACTTATTGGAGGCGATTCCTCATCGAATGCTTGGTTCTCATCTTACTCTAAAATAGACCGTTAGCCACTCATATATTGCTAGTGCGTCTGCAACCTCACTACTACCCCGATCTTACCCGTGAGAAGTTAGTTACAAGACTTTTGATATAGCTCACCTCCTTCTTTTATCTTTTACGCACGTTGTGCAAACGACATTGGACTTCAGAGGAGCGCGACTACCCTTCTTCTGGACGCCTTCGCGAAGACTCGACGACGACTAGTTAGGCGAATCCCGGCGGAGAGCCTAGACCCGTGTGGTTCCGGGAATGGTGTGTTTGACCTTTGCCACTAGGCATTTGAATGCATTGTATTAAGGCAGTTGTATGCCAATTGTATGAGATGTTGTATCCTTGTAGCTTTAATGTTGTGATATCATGTTGAAAATTCGGGGCATATGGCATTGTCATATGTCGCGGTGGGACCGATATGTGCTTCGTCCCCGGATCTGGATGGAAACATCTAGATCTGGAACAACATCGCATATCGGGCCTTACAAGTTGGTATCAGAGCCTTATCGGCCGTAGGATCCCTTTTCTGGCCGAAGTCGAGTCTAGACAAAAATTATCTTGTAGTTACTAAGTTATTTATCGGAGAGTAGGATTCTTTTTACTCCTTACACTTGCTCTGGTCAGGACAAGTGTTGTAAGTGTTTAATTCTCGTCTTATCCCCTTCAAACTTTAGTATCTCGAGGTGTGGAGTTTCAGAATCCTTACAATGCCTTGCTTGGAGCGTATTGTCTCGATTCCGACCTCAGGTTTGGGAAATCCTGTAGTACCTTTAGTTCTTCCGACTCTGGGTAAACATCTTTGTCATCCGTTGACTTCATTCCTCTTGCCCAGTATCCTCACGATTTGAGTGAGAGTACTTCCCTTTATCGTCGCTTTGAAGTGTCGTTCTTCCTCTTGATCGCCCGATGGTTTTGTTTTTCGACGTTGCTGTCTCTCTGCGGAAATTTATCTCGACGGAAGCTCGACGCCGACATGAAGCAGAGTCCCTTGTTGGTGGTGTTGAAGATTGTCGACGCTCTTTTCTCTTCCCCCCTCTCCCCCGGATCTTCCAGGATCTCGGGACGAGATCCCTTGTTGGTGGTGTTGTATTGTAACAGCCCAGATTTTCCAGATTTTCACAAAAATTAAAATTTTTGTTTTCGCTGTGAATTGTTTGATTGACTGATTTGTTTGCGGTGTTTGCATCCACGATTTATCGATCGGTGATTATTTTCCCCCTCTTATATCGTAAAGGTCGGAGACCGACCCTTGCCACCCTGACACTCGACCTTTGCGACACCGGGTTTCACCCGATCACCGTCGCGATAACCCGCACCAGACCAGCCGTAGCCAACGGAACAAAAAACCCGTTTAATAATTAAACGGCATATTTTTATAGCGTGCCGGAAAGTGTTCTCGGAACGGTTCCAGCGCGAGGTGAACGCCGCCGGCTTGACGCGCTGATCGCGCAGTTCGAAGTTTACCCAAATCGGAGGTCCTACGGACCCCGGGCGGTCAGAAACGTAACCACCGCGCGCGAGAGAGGGAAACCGGGGATGTTTTTGAAAAATGCCAGCCACCTGGGCTATATAAAGACCACCACTCTCCCACCCCTTTCTAGGGTTTCCCCTAAGCCAAAATTGCAGCCACCACCTCAAAATTTTCCCCAAAACACCCCAATTTCGTCCAAACCCCTACCTCATATCTGGATTTGCCTCCCAAGCCATCTGGACCGTCAGATCTCGCGATCCGACAGCCTAGAGGACGCCACGTCACCTCCACCAACCTCTCTTCCTCCTCCACCCGTGGGCAGCTGATAACCCTCAACTGTAGGGGATCGAGATAGTCTTCGCGTGCAAGATAACCCAATTTATTAATTCGACACTTGGGGACACAAAGAATACGTACAAGCTTTGACAATTGAGTTGTCAATTCAACCACACCTGAAATAAACACTTTCTTGCACAAAAGTATTAGTAGAACCGGTAATATGGTAGTGGTAGCGTGGGTGATAATAAGTGTGATAGTGGTGGTGAAACAGCAAAAGTAAAACAGCGAAAGTAAACATCTAATAACCAGCGGACAGAAACACTGTAGGCTAGGGAGATGGATGGTTGGGCGCTTCTTGGATGAGAACAAACATGTAATAGATTGTAACACGGCAAAGGCTCACAAAAAAGAAATGATAATCTAGGGAAATATCAAACATCAGGCATGTATCCCAAGGTAGTTGTACGTGCTTGCAATAAGAACTTTGCACAACATCTTTTATCCTACCCTCCCTCTATGAACGGGGCCAAAAGGAACTTAGGGAGATTAAGGTACTCCTGTCAAAGAGCACCGAAACAAAGCATTAACACTTCATGGATACACGGAATCCTCAAATTATAGTCCATCCCCTTTGGTGTCCCAAGCTGTCACCATTGGGATCGCCGGTTCCGGACTATAATAGGTGCATACAACTCATAGATAGGATCAAGAACACCTCAAACTCAAGAAAAAAAGGGTGATCAGATCTGAAATCATGGCACTCGGGCCCAAAGTGCAAGCATTAAGAGCAACAAGTCGTAACAGAGATGATAAACACCAAGTAGATGATAGGCAACATGCCCCCAACAATCTGATGAACTATTACATGATCTAACTCATCCAATCCCTACCATCCCTTTGCCTACAGCAGGGAATTACTCACACATTAGAGAATAAGTCATGGAGGTGTGATGGAGAGGCGATGATGATGACAATGGCGATGATTTCCCCTCACCGGAGGCCAAAACAGCCTCCAGATTAGCTCTCCCAGAGAAGAACAGAGGGTGGCGGCGGTTCTGCGACGTAGATTGGAAAAGCGACTTTTGTTTTGGGGTTTCCTCGTCACGAGAATAAATAGAGGCCAAGGTAGGGCACCAGGGGGTGTGGGACCCACCCAGGAGGGCAAGTGGCGCGGCCAGGGGCTGGGCCGCGCCACACACCCTTCTGGGTGCCCCCTGGCTGCTCTGTGGCCCCCCTTTGGTCTTGTCAAAGTTCGGGAACGCTGATTTTTTATATAATTTTTGTGGATTTTTTCAGCGTACCTAAATATCCAGAAACCTGCACAATATAAAACAACACTGGCAGCTCTGCTGAAAACAGAGTCAGTCCGGGTTAGTTTCATCCAAATCATGCAAGAATGAAGCCAAAAAAATAGCAAAAGTGTTTGGAAAAGTAGATACATTTGAGGCGTATCAACTCCCCCAAGCTTAGCTATTGCTTGTCCTCAAGCAATTCAGTTCAGCGAACTGGGTGCAACAAAGAAAACTTTGACAAACTCTTTTGCTTCAATAAATGTATATAAGCACGTACTACGAAAGAGTTTAGCAAGTTTTGACACCATGCTACAAAGACAATGCACGAAGCAATCCTTCTTTCATGTGATTAGTCACAAACACACAAAAGTAAATAATATGCTGCTGAAAATCAATTCAAGATCACAATGCACATAGCATGAACATATTAGAGTGGTATCTCGCTAGCCTCCATGAGTGAAGCAAAGCATAAATGCAGAAACTCCTCCGGAGTTTTAAAGGAGACTAGAACTAAGAATTTCAGACTAGCAATATAACAAGCATGTAGAAGACAATGTAGTACTTTGGGACAATGCATGTTACACTAAGAATGACAATTATGCTCTCAATAGTTGGTGCTTTCAAGAAAGAAGGTGAGACTCTCGAACCGTGGATTTTGATGGCAAGGTTGAAAACCCGTGAAAGGAAGCAAAGACTAAACTTGTGCCAGAGCTCTTGGTTTTGAAAACAGAGAAACTCTTTTGAGAAGTGCAACTTTCCAGTCAACGGTGAACGGTAAAGGTCTCTCAATATCTCCCATGCCAACCATATTAATGCCTTTTGCTTACACATGTTCCCTTATCCATAAATCCTTTGATGGTCTACGGGACCTTTTATTTTGCCTCAAGGATGGAAGGAGGGTATCGTTCCATCTATCATAAGCAGCATTTGGTCCATTTCATTCCATCATCAAGTATGGGGGAGGTGTAACTCTCATATATTTTTTATTGACTAGTTAAAACTTCCATCAAGAATATTTTTGGCATGACAGATACTGATTTTCCCTCTCCGCACCATGAGCTTGTACGGTTGCAAAAGGGAAGCTTTTGAATAAATTTCGAGATGGCACACGAAAGTCTAAGTTAGGAGTGGCCGGTAAATACCACATATAGGTAGGTATGGTGGACTCAAGTGGAAAAACTGGTTTGAAAAATGAGTTTGGATGCACAAGCAAAATTCCGCTTGGTGCGAGTCAAGGCTAGCAAAAGACTGGGAAGCGACCAACTAGAGAGCAATAATTGTCATAATCATGTAGAGCGAAAAAGTAACATTGAATCGGGCATGAAAGTGATATAAATATTCTGAAATAAAAAAGTCATCAAGGCATGATAGACATATCAGTCATAAACATGTGTGAACATGGGCCAATTCAATCCAAGAATTCTCCGAAGGGAAATACCACTTCAATATGCCAAACCATGAACAATGTAATGCATGTCAATCATTTCAAGAAACACATTACGAACTCTTGCTATTTGATACTAACCACAAAGAAAGCATGAACCACTGGGAAAGCATTGTAAACATAGCACTATGTCGCTACAAGCTGGTCTCTAAGCATAAGTACAGGCATATGTACAAAAGTAGAAACAAAAAGAGTTCATATCGGCTTTCCTTTTTGCATCCCTTTCGTCGATCTTCGTCATTACTGCCTTGTCACTTGCACAATCGAACGTGGGAAATATATAATCAAATGCCATCACAGACTCGAGCTGAACTCTGAAATCAAAGCAAACTAAAGAGAGAAAGAAAATCTTTTTGGGTTTTTTTAAAGGCTAAAATAAAAGAAAAAGAAAGAATAAATATTTTTGGGTTTTTGAAAAATAAAAATAACAAAGAAGAACAGGCAAAGACTTCAAAAAGATCAAAGCGAACAAAATGGAAGATACAATGGAAAGGGAGGAGAGTACGTACTCCACCAAGCTTAGGCTTTTGGCCTAAGTTGGGCTTGTCTACTGCGGTCCCGAGGAGCCTCCTGCTCCGGGGTAATGGTAAGTCCAAGGGTTGTATGAGCCCCTCCGGTGCGTACACTGAAGTCCTCGGATCCTCCCATGAGGAAGGTCCCTCATCCCAACCATAGGAAGACCCTCCATCCCATCGGGCGGCTATCTCCTCCTGGACGGGTGGATACACCACACGCTCCTCCACATCTGGCGCAACCCCCTCCGTGGGGTCGTGAAACAGGTATCTTCCCATGATCTCATCAAACTGGGTATCTGAAAAGCGGTATCCGTTCCTGCGAGAAAATTCAAACACGAGTGGTGCAGGTAGACGGATGATGCGTTCCACATCGCCCTCAAACCATAAATATAATCAAGTGCATATCGGTCAGAGTCCCTAGTAACAAAGAAATGCCTCTTCATGGCAACTAAATCAAGAATAACAAAAGGTAAAACTGTGTCATCTGGGCACTGTTCTCCTCTGAGAAACTGCAAAAGAAGTGTGGCATAGATGCCACCAAAAAGATCCCCCTTGTTCCTATTAGCAGCAAGGCGTCTAGCAATCAATGTGCCAACCGATGGCTTTTTACCTGGAAATTTTTATTTTGAATTTTCTGGAATTTTCTGGGCAACTTCACTGTAGAGAATTTTTCAAAGTTCAAAAAGCTGCAAAAACTTTCGTGAACTTGAGACAAAAGATAGAACAGGTGAAGCTTTAAACAAAAAACTTTGGGTATAGCAAGGAGAATAAAAGCTAAAGGAAATGAAAACATAACAAGCTCACCTTTTTACCTATATAAAACATGCTAGTTAGCAAGGTTGATCAAGTCTTACCAACAAACCGGCGATATATAGAGCAGAAAGTCTCGCCTCTTATGAAGTGATCATTGCACTCTCACTTTGATGGACATTGTCCCTACCATAATTGTTTTGTATTTGTGGTATACATGTAGTGGAAAATTCCATTCTCCAATCTTCACGGTCTCGATATTCTCAATGGAGTTAAGGCCATGCCTTTTGTCGATCTTTTTTGGAAAATACACTGTGTGTTCTTTGTCATTCACATTGAAGGTAACCTTCCCTTTATTGCAATCAATAATGGCACCTGCGGTGTTAATAAAAGGTCTACCAAGAATAATGGACATGCTCCCTTCCTCGGGCATGTCAAGCACAACAAAATAAGTAAGTATTAAGAAATTGGAAACTTCAACAGGAACATCCTCACAAATACCGATTGGGACGGCCGTGGACTTGTCAGCCATCTGAAGGGAGATATCTGTAGGAATTAGTTTCTCTAAACAAAGCCTTTTTTAGAGAGAAAAGGGAATAACACTCACTCCTGCACCAAGATCACATAAGGCAGTTCTAACATAATTATTCTTTATGGAGCAAGGAATGGTGGGTATACCTGGATCACCGAGCTTCTCAGGAATCTTGCCACTGAAAGAGTAGTTAGCAAGCATAGTAGATATTGCCTCATTAGGAACTTTTCTTTTATTAGTAACAATATCTTTCATATATTTAGAGTAAGGAGGTAACTTAATAGCATCAGTTAAAGGAATTTGGAGAAAAAGAGGTTTCATCCACTCACAAAACTTGTTGTAGTGCTCTTCTTCTTTGGTTTTAATGGACTTGTTTGGAAAGGGCATGGATTTCTGTACCCATGGTTCTTGTTCCTTCCCGTGTCTCCTTGCAAGGAAGTCTTCTCTAGTGTACTTCTTGCGCTTACCAGGTGCTTCTTCTTCTCGAACCTCAGGTGGATCATTATTTTCAGTATCTTTTTCGGGTTCAGCACCGTCTTCAGTCTCCGCATCGGAGGTAGATATGTTGTTTGGATCAACAACATGTTCTTCTTCTTCTATAGGATCATTGGCATTGTCAGCTTCCTTGTGTTTCTTTTTCATCTTCTTCTTCTTTGGAGAGCTGACAATCTCTTCTTCCTGCAGATGAAAATCTTGCTCGATCCTCTTCGGATGTCCTTCTGGATAGAGAGGGTCCTGGGTGTGTGTTCCACCCCGGGTCTTTATACCATAGGCCTGTAAATTGTCTTGTTTGGCATTGTTAGCAAGAAAAAAAATTGCACATTAGAAATTTGTTCAAGATGAGTCTGAACCATATGAAAATGCTTGACAAGACATTTAACATCATTGATTGTTCTTCCTAGAACATCAAGCAAACTTTTGATAGCAAGAGTATTATCATGCAACAGACCTTGTATCTTTTCATTGAAGTGACTTTGCTTCATAATAAAATTATCAAGCTCATCTAAACATTGGTCAGGAGGATTACCTTTAGGAATGTCACTTGCATTGAAATCTAAAAGCGAGTGTACCTCTACCATAGGTGGGTGAGTGGTAGGCTCACACAGCTTCTCAATTGGAGGTAGATTCTTCACGTCTTTAGCTTTAATACCTTTCTCCTTTATAGACTTATTTGCTTCTTGCATATCTTCGGGGCTTAGGACAAGCATGCCCCTCTTCTTTGGTGGTGGAGGTGCTTCAGGGACGGACCAATCTTCATGGTTTTTGGCAATCTTGCCCATCAATTCTTCTGCATCGTCCGGTGTTCTTTGGATGAAAACACAACCAGCACAACTATGTAGATAGGATTTAGATTTATCGGTTAGATCAGCATAAAATATATCAAGTAATTCATTCTTAGGGATCTCATGTCCCGGTCTAGCCTTCAGTAAACTGCAAAATCTCCCCCAAGCTTTAGGGAGATGCTCATCCTGCAACTGTTTAAAGTTATAAATTCTTTGTAAAGCAGCATGTTGCATATGAGCAGGAAAATACTTATCAACGAAAGATATAGCCATATCTTGAGGACTTTGAATGGAACCACATGGTAGTGCATCATACCATGCTCTAGCATCTCCTTTCAAGGAAAAAGGAAGAAGCTTGGTCACATAAAAGTTCCAGATCCTTTCATCAGTAGTAAACAAGCTACCCAACTCAGTGAGTTTGGATAGGTGCTCGATAGCGTCATCATTTTCTCTGCCATAAAAGGGATCAGCTTCAACTGTGGATATAAGTGAAAGGTCAACAGAGAAATTATAATCAGGATCAGTGATGCATATAGGAGACGTAGCAAAAGTAGGATCAGGAGTAAACTTGTTCTTCAAGGAGTGCTTTGGTAGCAACTTCTTTATAGCAGCAGGGTCAGAATCAGCACATTCATTAAGCTCCCTGCATAAATCATCATCAAGTATAATATAATCATCCTCAAGGAGTTTCTCTAATCATGAGTTTTTCCAATAGGGGTTTTGGTAACATGAATTTCAACTCCCGAGAATCGGGGAGCAGAAGCAATATGTTCTTCAATAAAAGATCCAAGTGAACCAGTAGTCTCAAAGGTATTAGAAGCATCATCAAAAGTGTCTAGCATATTGCCAGACTCAGCAGAAGTAGCATGTAACTGAGGTGAATCAAACTTACTCATAACTGAAGGTGAATCAAGTTTAGCACTAGTGCTAAGAGTATTACCTCATCTCGTACAGGATGGTAAGATCGGAACCTTGGGGTCTCCTTTCTTACCCATAATGGATAACGTGCAGCAGGCAGGATACTTCAAGTAGACCTGTAAATAAAGCTATGGTCCCCGGCAACGGCGCCAGAAAACAATACTTGATAACCCTCAACTGTAGGGGATCGAGATAGTCTTCGAGGGCAAGATAACCCAATTTATTGATTCGACACTTGGGGACACAAAGAATACGTACAGGCTTTGAAAATTGAGTTGTTAGTTCAACCACAACTGAAATAAACACTTGCTTGCACAAAAGTATTAGTAGCACCGGTAATATGGTAGTGGTAGTGGTAGTGTGGGTGATAATAGTGGTGTTAGTGGTGGTGAAACAGCAAAAGTAAAAATGTGAAAGTAAACAAGTAATAACCAGCGGAAAGAAACACTATAGGCTAGGGAGATGGATGGTTGGGCGCTGCTTGGATGAGAACAAACATGTAATAGATTCTAACACGGGCAAGGCTCACAAAAAAGAAAGGATCATCTAGGAAAATATCAAACATCAGGCATGTATCCCAAGGTAGTTGTGTGTGCTTGCAATAACAACTTTGCACAACATCTTTTGTCCTACCCTCCCGCTAAGAACGGGGCCAAAAGGAACTTAGGGAGATTAAGGTACTCCTGTCAAAGAGCACCGGTACAAAGCATTAACACTTCATGGATACACGGAATCCTCAAATTATAGTCCATCCCCTTTGGTGTCCCAAGCTGTCACCATTGGGATCGCCGGTTCCGGACTATAATAGGTGCATACAACTCATAGATAGGATCAAGAACACCTCAAACTCTAGAAACAAAAGGGTGATCAGATCTAAAATCATGGCACTCGGGCCCAAAGTGACAAGCATTAAGAGCAACAAGTCATAACAGAGATAAGAAACACCAAGTAGATGATAGGCAACATGCCCCCAACAATCTGATGAACTATTACATGATCTAACTCATCCAATCCCTACCATCCCCTTTGCCTACAGCAGGGAATTACTCACACATGAGAGAAGAAGTCATGGAGGGGTGATGGAGAGGCGATGATGATGAAGATGGCGATGATTTCCCCTCACAAGAGGCCAAAACAGCCTCCAGATTAGCTCTCTCGGAGAAGAACAGAGGGTGGCGGCAGTTCCGCGAAGTAGATTGGAAAAGCGACTTCTGTTTTGGGGTTTCCTCGCACGAGACTAAATAGAGACCAAGGTACGGCACCAGGGGGTGTGGGACCCACCTAGGAGGGCAGGTGGCGCGGCCAAGGGCTGGGCCGCACCACACACCCTTCTGGGTGTCCCCTGGCTGCTCTGTGGCCCCCCTTTGGTCTTGTCGAAGATTCGGGAACGCTGATTTTTTATATAATTTTTGTGGATTTTTTCAGCGTACCTAAATATCCAGAAACCTGCACAATATAAAACAGCACTGGCAGATCTGCTGAAAACAGCGTCAGTCCGGGTTAGTTTCATCCAAATCATACAAGAATGAAGCCAAAACATCAAAAGTGTTTGGAAAAGTAGATACGTTTGAGACGTATCAGCAGCCCACCGTGTCGCCGCGCGCCTCCGAGCAGCCGGCCGCCCGCAGTCGCGCCCCTCCTCACTCCGCCGCAGTCTCCTCCTGCCCTCTCCTCTCTACTCTACCTCACCCTTTCCCCCATCTCCTCCTCGCAGGACTTGCCCGCGGCCGCCGCACCATGTCAAGACCGAGCCGAAGCTTTCTCGGGCCTCCATGGACGCCGGTGTGAAGGACTCCGCGCCGCCTGGCCCCTCGAACCGCGCCGCCCTCCACCGTACCCGCACGGCCAAGCCGGTCTCCCCTCTTTGCCTCCACGTGCTGGCCGGAGCACCGCCGGCCGGCCACCACACCACGTCGCCGGCCCCGATCCGATCGGGGTCGAGAGGTCGACCCAGGCCAGCCCCGCCGCCGTGGGCCCATCGGCCTCCAGCGGCCCGATACGGCCCAGCCACCCCTCCAACACACCAGCGGCCTGATGGGCCAAGCCCGTTTGGGGTGAGGCCTCTTTTTTCTGTTGATTAACCCTGCGATTTTTTCTAAGTCTGGAGACTGTTGCTGCTGTTTCAGTTTTTCGCTTAAATTTGCGAGTAAACCGTAGCCCAGATCACGATGCTCCAAAAGGAAATTTGTTTAAAATTGAGTGTACTTCAGTTCATCTTTTGTGAGAATTTTGATTGTAGGTCATATTGATGGTGCAAATCACTGTTGAAGTGGGCATCAGACTGTTAACTGCTGCTAATTTCTGGAAATGTGCTGCTGCTGTTATTTTATTGCAGGTTTGATTGATGAGTGTGTCACATCCATGAGGACTATGCTATTAATTCTTGTTGCATACTGTTAAGCATCATGTCTAAATCAATCCAATGCAATCACTTCTCATGTTTGCATGATGTAGCTGTATTATTTATTGCTCCAAAGTGGTGACCCTAATAACATGTGCTGCTATTTATGTTTTGTTGCAACTTTGCTTCCTTGTATCTTTTTAACCGTGCATCCTATTGAGCATTGCAACATGTCATTTTGATCTATGTCATGTCTACTTCCATTATATGTATTGCATTGTCATGTTTACATTCCTGGTCATAGTTATGTTTAGCTCCAAAGTTGTTATCCTGCTGTTGTTGATAGCCACCTCTGTTTTCACTAAGTCTGTAACTTTCCGATGCGATGTTGCTTGCCTAATATCTTTTGCTTCTTGTGTTGCTTATAACTAGTGAACCATGATGCCTATTTGATTGATTCATTTTGCCATGCCATGCCTGTCATGTCTACTTTAGTTGCATATCATTTTTGTGCATGTTTACAACCATTTACTTGTTTATTTGTTGCTCTATAGTGTGCTTCTGGATGATGACAGCATGTGTGCATAACTTGTATTGCGTGTATCTTTTTAACCGTAACTCCGTTTGGAGTGTTCTTTATATGTATCTTGATTAGATTTTCATGTACTTTGTATTTATGCTATTGTTTTCTGCTGTTAACCAACCTAAAATATGGTTAGGGCAGAACAGTACCAATTACTTAAATTGTCGTGGGGCACTTAGTGGAATGCCATGTTTAGGATTGTGCCCCATTTAAATTGACTAGCATAGATTGTTTATTTTATATTTCACCTCTTGCCATGTTTGTGTGCTATGCCATGCTTGAGTGAGATGCCATGTTAATAACCTTTGATCATGTTGTGTAGCTAAACAACTTTAACCATTCTAAATGTGCGGTATCTTCGTGTGTGACGAGTGCTTCACTTAACCTGTTAGCAACCGCTCTCGACGGTAGGTCCGTACCGTAGTGCGTTGTCTCGTGTTGTCTTCTTGTTGATGTTTTCTTGTGATTGCTTCGTAGTAATAGATGCTTGCTCGTCGATTGCCTTTTCCAGTGTTTCCTTCTTGTGTGCTTCCGGGTACCTCTCGGAGATGATGCGAGCTTGCGATCGACTTCACCTTTGGATCTTCTTCTCGTCAGGTAAGGGGGAGCATATATCATGCTTATAACTTTCAGCTCACTCGCGCCTAGGTGTAGGATAGAACGATTGCTTGATCCTACCACTTTATATTCATTCCTCTCAAATAAACCCAAACAGCCATGTCCCTCCACATCCTAGCAAACCTTGTTCGGCTATGTTACTATTGCTCGCTACTCAGCCACTGCTTAGTATGCATGCTAGGATGTTATCAATTGTTATCATGTTACTCCTTGGATTGGTCTATCACATTATTATATTATTGTTGAAGATGTGATTATTATTAATGTTGACTATATTCGATGAAGGATGGAAGGTCTAGGCTATCCCTCCCCAACGCTTTGTTCCATTCGAGTCACCTAGGACCTGAGTTCCGGGTATTGTGTCTCTTGACGAGCGTGACTAACCGCGTGTGGGATTTTATGGGGTCCCCTCTTCTTACCTACCTAGCTTCAAACATTTCTAGTGGTGGCCCAAGCTGATTTACCATTTGAAACCGTGTGTGTGTCTGTTAGGTCGCTCCTGACAGATATTCTTTAAACCAACCAGGACCAGTAAGGACATGGTTCCTTGCTGGCCCATCATGACCGGCTGCGGACCCGGTCTCATGTGAGATGAATCGGCAATCCAAACCTGGAGTCATACGGTAGAGACCAGATCGAGAGCGCGACCGGCTCCTGAGATGGATGTCGACTCACCGGGGGCCACCCGGATTTGTTCGTTGTTAGCTAGAGGGACCTGTCGTTTCGGATCTCTCGGGACTAAATCATAAAATGGCTGCATGTGATGGGTAGAAACTGAGAGAGATGGGCGTGCGTGCGGAGCCTTGTAATGGGAAGTTGGTACACCCCTGCAGGGTTAAATCTTTTCGAGCAGCCGTGTCCACGGTTATGGACGACTTGAGACCTACTCCTTGTTCATAGACAACAACAACTGAGATAATCTCAATATAACTTGATCAATGTGTGTGTGCCTTGACTGCTTCTTCTTCGTCGGGATGCGAAGGGGAGGACAAGGATAGGATAGGTGTTATGTTTGCGTAAGTAGTTGATAGCAAGACTTATTGGAGGCGATTCCTCATCAAATGCTTGGTTCTCATCTTACTCTAAAATAGACCGTTAGCCACTCATATATTGCTAGTGCGTCTGCAACCTCACTACTACCCCGATCTTACCCGTGAGAAGTTAGTTACAAGACTTTTGATATAGCTCACATCCTTCTTTTCTCTTTTACGCACGTTATGCAAACGACATTGGACTTCAGAGGAGCTCGATGACCCTTCTTCTGGACGCCTTCGCGAAGACTCGACGACGACTAGTTAGGCGGATCCCGGCGGAGAGCCTGGACCCGTGTGGTTACGGGAATGGTGTGTTTTAACTTTGCCACTAGGCATTTGAAGGTAGTCTATACTCAGACATGTATCTTCCGCTTATGTATTGTATTAAGGCATTTGTATGCCGATTGTATGAGATGTTGTATCCTTTTAGCTGTAATGTTGTGATATCATGTTGAAAATCCGGGGCATATGGCATTTTCATATGTCGCGGTGGGACCGATATGTGCTTCATCCCCGGATCTGGATGGAAACATCTTGATTAGGAACAGCACCGCATATCGGGCCTTACATGTTGTCACCATTTTACGAACATGGTAAGTTGTAAAAATTTGAGAGATTATGACAAAAAATGGTGGCACTTAGTGTACAAACTGCATTAGTTGAATGTTGGTCAATGACTGAAAAAACACGTTGACCGTCTCAAAACCATCCGAAAAAATCTCGTAACCATAGCGCACAACAGTGGCCGTTGGATGTAACATTAGCGCCGAATGGTAGTTGTTGGATCTCAGCGCGATCCGCGAGGAGTTG
The DNA here is from genome assembly GCA_950022295.1 of Bromus sterilis. Taxonomy (NCBI): domain Eukaryota; kingdom Viridiplantae; phylum Streptophyta; class Magnoliopsida; order Poales; family Poaceae; genus Bromus; species Bromus sterilis. Next base: position 219,809,356 of record OX465600.1, read on the forward strand.
GTTCTGCAACCTAATTGGATGGCTTTTATCAAAGTACATGCACACATTTTACAATGAATAAGCGTTTGGGATGCGAGAACGCAAGTGGCACGCCTCCTAACGAAGGCTTTCGTCAGAAGCTATCCAAATTTCTCACGGTTTGCTTTGCAGTACGTGTAGATGGAAAAGCATGCACATACAGTAATATAATCGTTTGCGTTTTAATAGCTGGTGGGTATAAACCCTAAAGGACTTTGAAATAGAAAACCAATTCAAATGATGACTAATCAGTATGAGACTTTGCATGCTGACATCGTTTCACCAGACCGGGATATTGTGTAAATTTGAGACTATCGTGATAAAAAATAGGGGTACTTCGTGTACAAAATGGGCCATTCGTATCAAAATATCAGGGTTTCTATGTGAGACAACCACATTAGAAAGACAACATGTTATTCTGCAATCCTTTAAACCCCTAGTTTTTTATGTGTTAAGTAATGGGCACTCACACTAGGTTCCCAAAATTTCAAGCATCTTTGACTTCATTTGACATATATGATGTACCAGGTGAATAATTTTCGAGCAAAACAACCCTGCAAATGAAAATCAATTCAAATGGTCTCTAAATTGGATGAAACTTGGCGTGTTGTCATCATTTCACCAACAATGTATGTGGTTAAATTTAAAGGTTTTTGTGATAAAAACCAATGGTACTCCGTGTAGGAAGTAGTACCATTCACCTTGAAGCATCGGTGTTTCTACCAGAAACACCTGCATTACAAGTACAACATATTATTTGTAAGTGATTTGAACCCCAAACTTTTTATTTGTTCAACACCAAGCATTCAAACTAACATCCTAAAATTTCAAGCATTTTGGACCTCGTTTGATAAATATTAAGCATTTAGTGCTTTATTTTTAGCAACACACCCATGAAATTGAAAGTCGATTAAAATGGCCTCCGAGTAGGATGAGATTTGGCACGCTGTCATCATTTCACGAACATGATACGTGGTAACTAATTGAGAGGATTATAACAAAAACTGATGGCACTTAGTGTACAAAATTGGGCCATTCTCATCAAAATGTCAGGGTTTCGACGTGAAACAACATCACAAAGACAGCATGTCTTTCTAAAATCCTTTAACCTCCATTTGTTGTGTGTGTTCGGAACTAAACACTCACACCGGTATCCCAAAATTTTGAACATCTATGACGACATTTTACATATAAAATGTACCAAGTGAATCATTTTCGAGCAAAACAACCCTGCAAATAAAAATCTATTCAAATGGTCTCTAAATTGGATAAAACTTGGCGCATTGTTATCATTTCACCAACAATGTATGTGGTTAAATTTAAAGGTGGTTATGATAAAAAACCAATGCTACTTCCTGTACAAAGTTGTGCCATTCACTTCGAAACATCGATGTTTCTAATGGAAACATCCGCATTACAAGTGCAACATGTTATTTTTAAGTGTTTTGTACCCCAAACGCTTTATGTGTTCACCGTCAAGCATTCACACTAACATCCTAAAATTTCAAGCAGTTTGGACCTCTTTGATAAATATTGTGCACTCACTGATATATTTTTAGCAAAAGCCCATTAAATTGAAAGTCGGTTAAAATGACCTCTAAACGGGATGGGATTTGGCATGTTGTCACCATTTCACGAACATGGTACGTGGTAAAAATTTGAGAGGATTATGACAAAAAATGGTGGGACTTAGTATACAAACTGCATTAGTTGAATGTTGGTCAAACACTGAAAAACACGTTGACCGTCTCAAAAACCATCCGAAAAAATCTCGTAACCATAGCGCACAACAGTGGCCGTTGGATTTAACATTAGCGTCGAATGGTAGTCGTTGGATCTCAGCACGATCCGCGAGGAGCTGGTTCTGCAACCTGATTGGCTGGCTTTTATCAAAGTACATGCACACAGTTTACAATGAATAAGCGTTTGGGATGCGAGAACGCAAGTGGCACGCCTCCTAACGAAGGCTTCCGTCTGAAGCTATCCAAATTTCTCACGGTTTGCTTTGCAGTACGTATAGATGGAAAAGCATACACATACATGAATATAATCGTTTGCGTTGTAAGAGCTGGTGGGTATGAACCCTAAAGGACTTTGAAATCGAAAACCAATTCAAATAATGACTAATCAGTATGAGACTTTGCATGATGTCATCGTTTCACCAGACCGGAATGTTGTGTAAATTTGAGATTATCATGATAAAAAATAGGGGTACTTCGTGTACAAAATGGGCCATTCGTATCGAAATATCAGGGTTTCTATGTGAGACAGCCACATTAGAAAGACAACATGTTATTCTTAAATCCTTTAAACCACCAATTTTTTAGGTGTTAAGCAATGGGCACTCACACTGGGTTCCCAAAATTTCAAACATCTTTGACTTTATTTGACATATATGATGTACGAGGTGAATCATTTTCGAGAAAAACAACCCTGCAAATGAAAATCAATTCAAATGGTCTCTAAATTGGATGAAACTTGGCGTGTTGTCATCTTTTCACCAATAATGTATGTGGTTAAATTTAAAGTTTGTTATGATAAAATCCAATGGTGCTCCCTGTACGAAGTTGTACCATTTACTTCGAAGCATCGGTGTTTCTACCGAAAACACCTGCATTACAAGTACAACATATTATTTGTAAGTGATTTGAACCCAAAACTTTTTATGTGTTCAACACCAAGCATTCACACTAACATCCTAAAATTTCAAGCATTTTGGACCTCGTTTGATAAATATTACGCATTTAGTGCTTTATTTTTGAGCAACACGCCCATGAAATTGAAAGTCGATTAAAATGACCTCTTGACGGGATGGGATCTGGCATGCCGTCAGCATTTCATGAACATGTTACGTGGTAAAAATTTGAGAGGACTATGAAAAAAACTGGAGGCACTTAGTGTACAAACTACATTAGTTGAATGCTGGTCAAACACTGAAAAAACCCTGTTGACCGTCTCAAAAACTATCCGGAAAAAATATCATAACCATAGCGCACAACAGTGGCCGTTGGATGTAACATTAGCGTCGAATGGTAGTCGTTGGATCTCAGCGCTATCCGCAAGGAGCAAGTTCTGCAACCTGATTGGCTGGCTTTTATCAAAGTACATGCACACAGTTTACAATGAAGAAGCGTTTAGGATGCGAGAACGCAAGTGGCTTCCGTCCGAAGCTATACTCAATCCACATCTAGCTAGATTTCCCCACCTCTGGTGATTAAAGAACACAATCCATTCCTCAGCCCATCAATCGGCTTAGGTCTATAGGATGGGGACGTCGACTCGCTACCAGAGGGCTCGTAGGGCCGGCTTTGCTGCCGCCCCGTTGCCTGCCGGAGGCGGTGGTTCCGACGATGCTTCCCTCAGCGCGGTCTTGCGCGCGTTTGGAGCGAGGTATCGTTTGGTGACCGATTCCTTCATTAGCCCGACTGCCCCGAGCATCAATGATTTCCTGGTTATTTCCATCTTGCTGGCTGGTCATGCCCGATTGGCGACCCCTTTTTACAGCAGGACCCCTGCCGTCTCCGTCTTGTCCATCCCAACCGCATTCGTCCAACGTGCAGCTGCATAAGTGGCCAGGGCGACGAAAGCCGCTAAGATGGTGGCTTACGTCGCCATCTTGGCGGCGGTAGCCGCCAGAAGAAATACGGAAGCTGCCAACAGGGCGGCGGCATACGTCGATGCCGCGAAGGCCTCTCTGCACCGGCTCATCGACGTTCAGGAGGCCAATAGGGAAGCGGCATACACCAATGCCGCGGCGACCTCTCTGGACCAGCAGCTCATCGACGTTCAGTGGGCCAATAGGGCGACGGCATACGCCGATGCCGCGACGGCCTCTCTGGACCACATCTAAGCGAAGTTCAGCGGGCCAACAGGGCGGCGACATACGCCGATGCCGCGGCGGCCTCTCTGGACCAGCAACTCATCGACGTTCAGCGGGCCAACAGGGCGGCGGCATACGCCGATGCCACGGCGTCCTGTGTGGACCAGCAGCCCAGCGATGTTCAGCGGTCAACAGGGCGACTGCATACGTCGATGCCTCGGAGGCCTCTCTGGATCAGCAGCTAATACGTCCCAAACGTATCTATAATTTCTGCTTGATCCATGCATGTTTTGTCTGATATTGCTATGCTTTTGATATAGTTTCATACACTTTTGATCATATTTGGACTAACCTATTAACTCAGTGCACCATAGTGCCAGTTCCTTTTTTCTGCTGTCTTTTTATTTCAGGTTTCCCCCGTATTAAAAGTGCTCCAAAAATTCCGGAAAAATCCAATAAAAAATCAGCGTATGGGAACCTTATAGAGCCCCGAAGGGGAGCCGGGGGGCACCCTGTGCCTAGGCGGCCAGGGGGTGCGAACCCACCCTAGGTCACGACAGGGGGCACCTGCACCCCATCGTGGCCCCCAGCTGCCCCCCTTCGCCTATATATTTGTCTCGCCTCGAAACCTCCAAAGACAGAACCCTTTTTCGCGATCTCGCCTCTGTTCCGCCGCCGCCGCGCTTCCAAGATCGGGAGTGCCAGAAGGCCTCTTCCCGGCACCCTTCAGGAGGGAGGGTTGACCTCCGGGAGCTTCTCCACCACCATGGACACTTCCTGGATGATCCGTGAGTAGTCCACCTTGGACCATGGGTCCATGATCAGTAGCTATGGGATGTTCTCCTCCCCTCTATGTTCTTCATGGATTAGACCTTGTGAGCTGCCATACATGATGAAGGCACATATGTAATTATTTTTGTTGTTGCTATGTTGAGTTTGCTGGGATCTGATGGATTAGATGACTATGTTCAGATTGTGATGAGTAATATATTTGGTTCTTCTCTTTTATATTTTTGTTCTTGAGTAATTCTTGCATGTTCTCTGTTGCTGTTTATTGCTTTGGCCAAGTAGTAGGTAGTGACTCCAAGAGGGAGCATTATGCTTGATTGTGGTTTCATGTCCCCTGATGACTAGCTTGAGTGACAGAAACATGAGTCTAGGGGATGTGATGTTGCCACAAGGGGGAAAACAATAGTTCTTGTAACCGCGGTTGCAAGGATTGTTTACCTTATGCAAAGTTCTTTTAATGCAGTTGTCTGTTGCTTTGGGTTTACAATTTGGGTGGGGCTCGCAACTTAATACCAGCGAGATGTTCTGGATAGATATCTCAAGGTGGATGATTAGTAGTAGATGCAGATGGTTTCAGTCTACTTATCTTGGCGTACTACCCATGCTTTTGAGCCTCTTCCTTTCTTTCGTAGCATAGTTAGCATTGGTTTGCGCCCGTAATCCTGTCAATTGGCCAGCTATAACTTGTTTACCTTGCTTAGCTTTTTATTGTGTTTTGGGCGAGAGACATCACTAGTGAACATCATGGGACCCCGGTCCATATTTCCACCATTGTTTACACCCTCAATTTACTTCTTGCTTTTACTTTCTAGTTGCAATTATCATTACCCTTTATCTCTTGAGTTTTACCCTTTGTAAACAACAAGACCGGAGATATTGACAACCACTCTGTACTTGTTGGGAGCAAAGTTATCTGTTGTTGTGTGCAGGTCCACGTGAACTCGTGCTAGATTTCTAGAGCCGTTGTCACCTACTTGTTGTTGTTGGAGTCCTACTAGAGACATAAACCTTGATATCTTCACTGAGGGAAACTTGCTCCTATGCCGCATCTCAAACCTTCCACTTTGGATAACCAATGAGGGGCGAGAAGCCATCAAAGCAATTTCTGGCGCCGTTGCCGGGGACTCCAATCTTCAAGATAGGGGAGTTGCACGCTATCTTTTATCTTTGCTTTTTAGTTTTGTTAGTTTACCTTTCAGTTTTTATCTTTGTGTCCTTTATCAAAAACCACAAAAAATTATTTACCTTGCTTTTAGTATTCCTTGTTTATTCAAGCATCTTAGGACTTTGTGCTTTGAGGGAACCGGAAGTTCTAGATTTCCATCAAAGGGATGGAGAGAATATGAAGAAGGCATGGGACAGAATTTCTGAAGCACATAGTAGAATTATGCCTTGGATACCTATAAAATTGTGCTTAGAAATTTTTACCATGGTATTTTTAAGTGGTGTAAACACTCTCTTGATATTGTAGCTGAGGGAGATTTCTTGGAGTGTGGTGAAGCTAGAGCTCTTGAGATCGTATTTTCGATACTGTTATAGATAGACTTGCTACTATTGAAAAGAGGATGGATGCTCTAGACTTAAAGGAAGGTAGAGAGACTTAAGCCCAACAAGAAAGACATGTTGGAGATAAATGATGATTGGGAGCCTTTCGTTAGAATTAGCATCTCTAACCAAGACATCCTTGATTTTTGTGATATTGGCTCCATGGTTTCTACAATGTAGAAAATAGTTTATGATTCTTTGAAACTAAACATGGAAAATTTGTCATATTATCATGAAAATTCTAATGGAGATATTTCTAAGATCCAGGGAAAGGTAAGAGATGTCCAAGTTGCATTCCTCAAGAGGGTTGCAACGGTGGATTTCTTCATCATGGAGCCAAACCAAAGTAACATCGTGCTTGGAAGGGACATCCTCCGAGCCATGAAGGGCTTCATTGATATAGGTAAGGGACAAATACACTTGCGAGGTAAAGCGAAAGGTACATACCTCTTTCCTAGGAAAAAGAAGAATGAACTTGTTGAGAATCAATTTGAAGGTTTTTATGATTCCGATGACTTAGGTGACTTGTTATTCTTCTTTTTGCTTCTTGCCAAGCTTAAAGGCATAAAAGAAAGCGCTTGTTCGGAGGCAACCCAAGATGTTTTTACTTCTGTTTGTAGTGGTCTTGATGATTGTTACTACTGTAGCAACATCATTGTATCTTTATTTTCAAGCTTTGTGCCAAGTTTAGCCTCCGGTTCAAGAGTTGTGACATGCTGTCCAGAAAACAGATTTTGTCCTTGCACGGAAAAATTCATGATAAATCACAAGATATCTGTTTAGTTTGAAATTTTTTTGACAGCATGCTCTATACAATTAGCTTTCGGGTGTATGTTCTGATTTTTTTGATTTGAGTTGCAGAAGTACCCCAAAACAATTATTTACTACCTGCTGGTCTGTTTTTCACAGATTCTGCCACATTTTTCCTTACCTCAGTTTTGCAAGTCTTGCGCTAGCTTTTTCTTTGCAAAAACTTTTTGGTGGTCTTGAGAAACAGTAGCCCTTCAATAAAATTATTATTTCCAGTAGATGCAAATTGTTTTATTGTGGGTACTAACCTCTCTAATCAGCTTATGATGAGTTATGTATAAAGGGAGTTTTCAAGTGGGCGAGCGAAGATAATGAAAGAAGATCCGGGAGTGTCAAACGCTCAAGCTTTGGGATGCCCCCATGCATCCCCAATAAATATTCAAGGAGACTCAAGCGTCTAAGCTTGGTGATGCCCTCGTGCATTGTAACAGCCCAGATTTCACAAAAATTAAAAATTTTGTTTTCGGTGTGAATTGATTGATTGCCTGTTTTGTTTGCGGTGTTTGCATCCCCGATTTATCGATCGGCGATTATTTTAACCCCTCTTATCTCGTATCGGACGGAGACCGACCCTTTCCACCCTGACACTTGACCTTGCGACACCGGGTTTCACCCGATCACCGTCGCGAAAACTGCACGAGACCAGCCGCAACCAACGGAACGAAAAACCCCGTTTAATAATTAAACGGGATATTTTTATAGCGCGCCGGAAAATGTTGTCGGAATGTCATCGCAGTGAGGTAACATCGAAGAGCTCGACGCGCTGAGCGCGTGGTTCGAGATTTCGTCGGAATCGGAGTCCATATGGAGTCTCGGCGGTCACGAACGCGATCACCGGACACGCGAGAGGGGTACCGAGGGCGTTTGCGTCAACTGACCAACCAACCTGCCTATATAAAGACCACCAGACTCCCACACCCCAATTAGGGTTTACCCCATGGCATATTTGCAGCCACCCCCTCACAAACCTCCAGATCTGCGAAAACCCCCCAAAATTCCCGAAACCCTAGCCTCCCTCTGATCTGAGCCGTCAGATCTGAGATCCAACGGCTCAGATCTGAGCCACGTCGCCCCTGCTTCTCCCACCTCCAGCCAGCCCGATCCGGGCCCCACAGGGCCTGGAGCCGCCGCCGCGGGCCCGCCGAAGCCCATCTGGCCGAGCTCCACGCCCGTGGAGGCGTCGTCCACTGCCTCCGCCCGCGACTCCGGCGAGCCGCCGGCTGCCGGCGAGCAGCCGGGCCGCCTCCCTCTCCTCCTTCCCTGCCGCGCCTTCCTCCTCCCCTCCGTCTCGCCTCACCTCCTCTCCTCCCTCACCTGCAGGAACCAGGACGGCCGCGCCCGCCATTGGAGCCGCCCGAGCTCGAGCTCGAGGAGCTCGGCCGCCGCCTTCCCGCACGCCGGCGCTGCCCCCTCCGGCCGCCCACGAGGCCTGCAGCGCCGCCTCCCCTGCTCTAGCCCTCCTCGTCGCCCCTCGCCTGCCCCGCCGCCGGTGGCCGGCCGGCAAGCCGTCGCGCCGCCGCGCCCCGATCGGATCGGGAGCAGCCGGTCGGGCTGCCAGGCCACCAACCGCCTCCGCCAGGTGGGCCGCGTCCCGGCCCAGCACCAGCCACGGCCAGGCAGGCCCAGGCCACCCAGGCCTCCAGCAGCAAACCAGCCAGGCCGGCCTCCCCTTGCTGCAGATGGGCCGAGCCCACTAGTGGGGTGAGGACCCTCTTTTTATTTTTTTTATGTATTAGCTCAGCTTCTGTTTTTTTACCAAGTCTGGGATATTGTGCTGCTGATTCCATTTCGCGATGCAATTTCCCGTTAACCCGTAGCTCGGATCGCGTTGCGCCCAAAAGACGAACTGCTTAGAATTGCGTGTACTTTAATCCGTCTTTTGTGAGTTAATTGTTTTGAGGTTGTTTAGATATAGTTTTTGCTGTTCAAAGTGGGCATCAGGCCGTTGAACTGCTACTTTTCCTGTTATTGTGCTGCTGTTGATATTTTGTTGCAACTTTGCATGATGATTGTAAGAAATCCATGAGGCCTATTGCATTGATTCCTTTTGCGTTGCGTTAAGCAATGTTTCCACTTCAGTTTCATGCATTCACATGCCATAATTGACTGCTGCATCATAATTATATTTTGCTCCAAAGTAGCTATCATGATGTTGTTGTGCTGCTATTGCTGACAACTGTTATTTTGTTGCAACTTCGGATGACGATTGCTTCGCAACCGTTCATCGGAATTGAGTGATTCCAATTGCATATTGTTAAGCATGATGTCTACTTTCATCCCATGTATTGCTATGTCATGTTGCTGCACTTTTGCATATAGATTTACCCCTGTTTATACAGCATGCGTGCATAAATTGTTTTTGCTTATATCTTTTTAACCGTAACTCTGTTTGGGGTGTGCCTTATATGTAACTTGATTAGTTTTTCGTGTTCTTTGTGTTTATGCTATTGTTTGCTGTTGTTAACCAACCTAACATATGGTTTAGGGCAGAACAGTACCAAATCTTTTAATTGTCGTGCGGCACTTAGTGCTATGCCATGTTTAGGTTGTGCCCCACTTAAATTGTCTAGCATAGATAGTTTACTTTGTGCTTCAACTCTTGACTTGTTTGTGTGCTTTGCCATGCTTGAGTGTTATGCCATGTTATTAACCGTTGTTTGATCACCTGTAGCTAAACAACTTGAACCACCGTAAACGTGCGGTATCGTCGTGTGTGACGAGTACTCCACTTAAACTGTTAACAACCGCTCTCGACGGTAGGTGCGATGTCTCGTGTTGCTTCTTGTTGATGCTTGCTCGTGTTTGCCTCGTAGTAATAGAGTGCTTGCTCGTTGGTTGCTTTCCAGTGTTTACTTCTTGTGTGCTCCCGCGGGTACCTCTCGGAGACGATGCGAGCGTGTGATCGACTACACCTTCGGAACCCGACTTATCAACAGGCAAGGACTTGCATTACTTATGATCCATTCTATTTTAACCAGCGGTTTGCATGCTAGAATAGGTTAGGCGATGTTTGATCCTACCACATGTTTACAGCCTCTTTTAAACCGATACAGCCATGTCCCCTCCCAGCAAACCTTGTACTGCTATGTTACTATTGCTCGTTGCTCAGCCCCTGCTTAGTATGCATGCTTAGGATGCTACGTTGTTACCCTGTTACTCTTTGGGTTGGGATATCACCTGATTATTATATTATTGTTGATGATATGATATTATTATTATAATGTTTACTATATTCGACGAAGGATGGAAGGTCTAGGCTATCCCGCCCCGACGCTTTGTTCCATTCGAGTCACCTAGGATCCGAGTTCCGGGTATTGGTTTTAAGACTGAGCGTGCCTAACCGCGTGTGGGATTTTATGGGGTCCCCTTCTCTTACCTACCTAGCTTCAAGCATTTCTAGTGGTGGCCCAAGCTGATTTACCATTTGAAACCGTGTGTGTGCTGGTCGTACGCCAGTTGTTTACAAACAAACCAGGGCCAGGAGGACATAGTTTCTTGGCTGGCCCACCTTGTCCGGCTGAGGACCCGGTTATCCCAATGTGTGATGAATCGGGTATCCAAACCCGAGACAGACGGTAGAGACCAGATCGAGAGAGCGGCCGGCTCCTGAGCTGGACGTCGACTCACCGGGGGCCACCCGGATTTGTTCGTTGTTAGTTAGAGGGACCTGTCGTTTCGGATCTCTTGGAACTAAATCATAAAATGGTTGCCTATAATGGGTAGCAACTGAGAGTGATGGACGTGCGTGCGGAGCCTCGTAATGGGCAGTTGGTACACCCCTGCAGGGTTAAATCTTTTCGAGAAGCCGTGTCCACGGTTATGGACGACTTGAGACCTACTCCTTGTTCATAGACAACAACAACTGAGATAATCTTAATATAATTTGATCAACGTGTGTGTGTGTGCCTTGACTGCTTCTTCTTCGTCGGGATGCAAAGAGGAGGACAAGGATAGGATAGGTGTTATGCTTGCGTAAGTAGTTGATAGAAAGACTTGTTTGAGGCGATTCCTCATCGAATGCTTGGCTCTTATCTTACTCTCTAGATCGTTAGCCACTTCATAAATGCTAGTGCGGCAGCAACCTCACCACTTATCCCTTCCTTACCGTAAACTACTAGTTGTCCTAGAATGACGAGTGATGAGGTCCTTGCTGGGTCAGATGACCACTACAGTTGGATGCTGAGTACCTCTGTACTCATGATACTACCCCCAAACTCTTTTTCAGGGTTCTGATCGACAACAGGTACGGCGACCGACGTTTCACGTGGAGACTCGACGACGACTAGTTAGGCGGATCCCGGCGGACGGCCTGGACCCGTGTGGTTATTGGGATCGATGCTTTTCTCTTTGCCAGTAGGCATTTGCTTGTAGTCTGTACTCAGACATGTATCTTCCGCTGTTGTATTATATTTGAGGCAGTTGTATGCCGATTGTATGAGATGTTGTATCCTTGTATCTGTAATGTTGTGATATCATGTTGGAAATCCGGGGCATATGGCTATGTCATATGTCGCGGTGGGACCGATATGTGCTTCGTCCCCGGGTCTGGGTGGAAACACCTAGATTTGGAACAGTACCGCATATCGGGCCTTACATGCATCCCCTTCTTCATCAACAATAATCATTTCATCCTTCGTCCCACTATATTTTTATCACTTCATGCGTTATGTGTTATGCTTGGAGCGTCTTGCTCTTTAATTTTTAGTTTCTTTAGATTTTCTTGTTGTTCATAACAAGTTAGAACCCAGCTTTCTTTGTGTGGGAGAGAAATACGCTCCACTTTAAACTAGAACACATCATAGGATTTTCATGCTTATATTTCTTTTGTTGTGTGCTTATTATCTTTTCGTAGTTGCCGCCATGCTTAGCTCTTTGTTTTCATGCTTATCTTTTTAAAGAGCTTTTGTTTATTTTGTTGCCGGAACTCTCTTGAGTTTTCATGTATATCTTGTTTAGAGAGTTGGCTTGTTGCACTGAGTTGTGTCTTGACATGAAGTAGGTAATTGAGGTTGCTATTCAATTGTAGTAGTAACTTGCAATAGTTTTGAGGTATTGTTGTGAGTAATGTTTGAACTTTTGGTGTCAAGAGCTCTAGCCTATTAGTAATAGATGTTTTATTTTGGGCAATCCGTGTTTATTTTCAAAAACTACAAAAACTAGTTGAGAACTCTAGCTACTAGATGGTTAACTAATCTTCGGAGGGATCAGATATTAGAGTACACTCATGTACCATGAGTCAAGGATGCGCAAGGATAACCATACCCCCATAAACTCCTCCTCGGGGTACTTGTCTCTTTGTGAACCTCCTGGTTAGATTGAGAGTTACCGATAATAAGTGCATGAGTTCTTCGGACTAATGTAAGTACTGAAAGTTGACACTTCCACCTCCTCATATTTGGTAGCCTATTTGGTACCGTGCATTGCCCTCTTCTCACTCCAAAAGTTGGTGCCTACCCGTCGGTGCATCCAAACCCTTGGCATGATACGCTCTGTCATCATAAACCTCCTTATATCCTTCCTCAAAACAGCCACCATACCTACCTATCAAGGCATTTCCATAGCCTTTCCGAGATACATTGCCATGCAACATTCACCTTCTCATGACTTGATCTTCATGTCATACATGTTCCTGCTACACTGGCAGAGGCATACATTTGCATACATCATGATAGCTACATCTTCTTTATGTTGAGTACTTTTGTAAAGTGTGAAAGATCTTCTATACTCCTCGTAAAATAGAGTGTTTCCCTTAAGTGAGGAAAAGATCCCAAAGAGGACAAACTTAAAAGATCCCAAAGAGGACAAATGAGAATTAGATAGAAAGAGCCATTGAGGCCACCGAAAAAATACAAAAATATAAAAATATATAAAAAGAGAAAAAGAAATAAAAAGATAGAAGGGGGCAATACTACTATTCCTTTTGAGAGATCCACACTCGTACTCCCTCTTGTATCTTGTACTCCATAGAGATGATCATATATGCATATAGCTATGTGGGGACCTTCACACTATAGAACTTGGCTTGTATATTCCAATGATGAGCCTCCTCAAATGAGCTAGCTCTAGGTCTTCTTGAGCAAGCAAGTTGGATGCACCCCCACTAGTTCCATTGGAGAGTTGTAACAGCCCAGATTTCACAAAAAATTAAAATTTTGTTTTCTGTGTGAATTGTTTGATTGTCTGATTTGTTTAGGGTGTTTGCATCTCCGATTTATCGATCGGCGATTTTTTATCCCTTTTATCTCGTACCGGACAGAGACCGGCCCTTGCCACCCCGGCACCCGACCTTTGCGACACCGGGTTTCACCCGGTCACCGTCGCGAAAACCGCACGAGACCAGCCGCAGCCATCGGAACGAAAAACCCCGTTTAATAATTAAACGGGTTATTTTTATTGCGCACCGAAAAGTGTTCTCGGAATGGTTCCAGCGCGTGGTGAACGCTTCCGGCTCGACGCGTTGATCGCGCAGTTTGAAGTTTTACCCGAATCGGAGGTCCTATGGACCCCGGCGGTCAGAAACGTAAACACCGCGCGCGCGAGAGAAAAAACTGGGATGTTTTTGCAAACTGCCAGCCACCTGGGCTATATAAAGACCACCACTCTCCCACCCCTTTCTAGGGTTTCCCTAACCTAAAAATTGCAGCCACCCCCCTCACAATGTCCAGATCTGGCGCAAAAACCGCCCATTTTCGTCCAAACCTAGCCCCCTCTGATCTGGACCGTCAGATCCGGAGATCCGACGGCCCAGATCTCACCTAGCTCCCCACCAACCGCACCCCCTCTCTCCTCCATCCTGAGGCCGCCTGTGGCAGCCTCCACCTCGCCGCCGTCGCGTCTCCGGCATCCGGAGCCACCTCGCCACCGCGCCACGCCGGACGCCCTCCTCTCTCTCGCGCCCCTCCTTCCCTCTCCTCCCTGGTCTCCTCTCCCTCTCACCTCTCTGTGCTGCTACAGGCCGCCGCGACGCCATGGCTCGGCCGCTGGTGCTCGCGCCGCCGGAGCCCGGAGCCGCCTCCCGAGCCGGCCGCTCGACCACCTCCATACAGATGCCGCCCGATCTCGCAGCCACACGAACCCGACGGCCGCCGCCCGGATCTGCTCCCTCCGCCGCCTCGCCAAGTCCGCCGGAACGGTCGCCGGCGACGGGCGCCTCCGCCGCCCGATGGATGGTTCGGAAGAGCCCCGAGCGCCGCCTCCACCGTGGCCTCGGCAGGCCCACTCTGTCACCGAGCCCAGCTCCCAGGCCCACACGCACCCGCTAGCCCGCGCGCCAGTTCGGCCTATTGGGCCTCGGCCCAATGGTGAGCCAGGCCGAGCCGCCGCCCTTTTTTTCCTTAGTTATTTTTCCTTTTTCTGCTAAGTCCTTAATAAATTTACTGCTGGTGCTGTTTTGCGACGTAATTTGCGAGTAAACCATAGCTCGGATCGCGTTGCGCCAAAAAGGAAAATTGTTTAGAATTGTGTGTACTTCAGTCCATCTTTTGTGAGCATTTTGATTTGAGGCCATCTTGATGTTGTTAATCTGTGTTGAAGTGGGCATCAGGCTGTTAACTGCTAATATTTCCTGTTAGTGTGTTGCTGTTGTTATTTTATTGCAAGTTTGGTTGATGATTGTGACACATCAATGAGGCCTATTGCATTGATTCTTGTTGCATACTGTTAAGCATCATGTCTAATTCCATTATATGTATTGCATTGTCATGTTTACATTCCTGGTCATAGTTATGTTTAGCTCCAAAGTTGCTATGCCACTGTTTTTGAAATTCACCTCATGTTTTCAATAAGTCTGTAACTTTCCGATGCCATTTTTCATGCTTAATATCTTTTGATATATGATGCCTATGACCTTGATTCTTGTTTGTACCTGATCACCATCATGTCTAGTTCATGCCCATATATTGCTATGTCATGTTGCTGCACTTTTTCATATAGTTTTTCTCATGTTTACACAACATGAAAATAACAGTTTCTACCTTGTTTTTCCTGATTTTCACTAAGTCCTAGACCAGTAATGTTTTATTGCATTTTGCATAAGCTATAATTAGTTGTCCATGATGCCTTTTTGCATGATTCCCATTGCTATGCCTTCCCTATCATGTCTACTTTAGTTGCATATCATTTTTGAGCATGTTTGCATTCATTATCCTGTTTGTGCATTGCTCTAAAGTGTGCTTCCTGATGTTGGCAGATTGTGTTCCAAACTTGTTTTGCTTGTATCTTTTTAATCGTAACTCCGTTTGGAGTGTTCTTTATATGTAACCTGATTAGTTTTTCGTGTAATTTGTGTTTATGATATTGTTTGATGTTGTTAACCAACCTAAAATATGGTTTAGGACAGAACAGTACCAAATTCTTTAATTGTCGTGGGGTACTTAGTGGAATGCCATGTTTAGGTTGTGCCTCACTTAAATTAACTAGCATAGATAGTTTATCTTATGCTTCACCTCTTGAAATGTTTGTGTGATATTCCATCCTTGAGTGAGATGCCATGTTAACAACCTTTTCTCACCTTTTGTAGCTAAAAAAATTGAACCATTCTAAATGTGCGATATCGTCGTGTGTGACGAGTACTCCACTTAACCTGTTAGTAACCGCTCTTGACGGTAGGTGCGATGTCTCATGTTGCCTTCTTGTTGATGCTTGCTCGTGTTTGACTCATAGTAATAGAGTGTTTGCTCGTTGATTGCTTTCCAGTGTTTACCGTCTTGTGTGCTTCCGCGGGTACCTCTCGGAGACGATGCGTGCTTGCGATCAACTACACCTTCGGAACCCGACTTATCCACAGGCAAGGACTATACATTACTTATGATCCATTCTATTTCAACCAGCGGTTTTCCTGCTAGTCTAGGTTAGGTTCGATGTTTGATCCTACCACATGTTTACAGCCTCTAACAAACCGATACAGCCATGTCCCCTCCCAGCAAACCTTGTACTACTATGTTACTATTCCTCGTTGCTCAGCCCCTGCTTAGTATGCATGCTTTGGATGCTACGATGTTACCCTGTTACTCCTTGGTTTGGGCTATCACATTATTATATTGTTGATGATGATATGATTATTATAATGTTGGCTATATTCGACGAAGGATGGAAGGTCTAGGCTATCCCGCCCTGACGGTTTGTTCCATTCGAGTCACCTAGGATCCGAGTTCCGGGTATTAGTTCTAAGACTGAGCGTG
This sequence comes from Bromus sterilis, assembly GCA_950022295.1. Taxonomy (NCBI): domain Eukaryota; kingdom Viridiplantae; phylum Streptophyta; class Magnoliopsida; order Poales; family Poaceae; genus Bromus; species Bromus sterilis. The sequence goes on from OX465600.1 coordinate 219,825,517, forward strand.
CCTAACCGCGTGTGGGATACTATGGGGTCCCCTTTTCTTACATACCTAGCTTCAAACATTTCTAGTGGTGGCCCAAGCTGATTTTACCATTTGAAAACCGTGTGTGTGTCTGTCGGGTCGCTTCTAGCAGATATCCTTAAAAATAACCCGGGCCGGCGGAGACATGGCTTCTCTGTTGGTCCACACCTGGTGAGCTAGAGGCCTGCCCACATGTGAGGGGATCAGTTACCTCGACCTTGGCCAGACGGAAGAGTTCGATCCGAGAGCGTGCCCAGCTTTTGGATTGGGTGTCGACTCCCTGGGGGCCACCCGGATTTGTTCGTTGTTAGCTAGAGGGACCTGTCGTTTCGGATCTCTTGGAAATAAATCATAAAATGGTTGCCTGTGATGGGTAGCAACTGAGAGATATGGGCGTGCGTGCGGAGCCTTGTAATTGGCAGTTGGTAGACCCCTGCAGGGTTAAATCTTTTCGAGAAGCCGTGTCCACGGTTATGGAATACTTGATACCTACTCCTTGTTCATAGACAACAACAACTGAGATAATCTTAATAACTTGATCAATGTGTGTGTGCCTTGACTACTTCTTCTTCGTCGAGATGCGAAGAGGAGGACAAGGATAGGATAGGTGTTATGCTTGCGTAAGTAGGTGGATAGCAAGACTTGTTGGAGGCGATTCCTCATCGAATGCTTGGCTTCTTACCTTACTCTCTAGATCGTTAGCCACTTCATAAATGCTAGTGCGGCAACAACCTCACCACTTACCCCATCCTTACCGTAAACTACTAGTTGTCCTAGAATGACGATTGATGAAGTCCTTGTTGGGTCAGATGACCACTACAGTTGGATGCTGAGTACTTCTGTACTCATGATACCACCCCCAAACTCTTTTCAGGGTTCTTGATCGACAACAGATATGGTGATCGAAGTTTCACGTGGATACTCGACGACGACTAGTTAGGCGGATCCCGACGGAGGGCCTGGACCCGTGTGGTTATGGGAGTGATGTCTTTTTCTCTTTGCCACTAGGGATTTGTTTGTAGTGTGTACTCAGACATGTATCTTCCGCTGATGTATTGTATTAAGGCAGTTATATGCCGATTGTATGAGATGTTGTATCCATGTAGCTGTAATGTTGTGATATCATGTTGGAAATCCGGGGCATATGGCTTCGTCATATGTCGCGGTGGGACCGATATGTGCTTCGTCCCCGGATCTGGATGGAAACATCTAGATCTGGAACAGTACCGCATATCGGGCCTTACAAGAGCTTTCCTTAGCTCATATGTGCATCCGTTGCATGGCAATCCCTACTCCTCACATCATATATATCATTTGGCTTTCTCTCGCCTATGATTGTCCTCATTGATGTGAGCCTTTCACACCTTTTTGTCTTCCCACTCCACCATCTCTCTCTCTCTTTGCCATCCTAAGTGTCAATTTTCTTGCTTACGCTCATCCATTGCATGAGTGCTCAAAATATCGAAAGGGAGTGGATCAATTTGACTTGTACCTGGATAGTGGTCTGTGGACGAGTCAAGATAAGATTCCAAAGAAGACTAAGTGTGAAACTTTAGTAGATTGAGTTCTCAACAAATAAATATTTTTTCTGTCTCGTATTCCCATCTCCCACTTCTTGCACGCAAACACCATTTGGAGACACTCGAGTCACAGACATCCAGAGTTCTTGCACCTTTATGTTCTTATGTTGCTTGTTTCAATGCTAATATAGACTCTTGCTTTTTATGACTTGAATTAAATTACATGCCTTGATTGCTTTACTTACAATGTTCTTATATGGTTGGTAGCATGTCACCATAGAAATTATGGTTGTTATCATTTACCTACTCGAGGACGAGCAGGAATTAAGCTTGGGGATGTTGATACGTCCCAAACGTATCTTTAATGTCTGCTTGCTCCATGCATGTTTTGTGTGATATTGCTATGCTTTTGATACACTTTCATACACTTTTGATCATATTTGGACTAACCTATTAACTCAGTGCACCACAGTGCCAGTTCCTATTTTCTGATGTCTTTTTATTTCAGGTTTCCCCCGTATTAAAAGTGCTCCAAAAATTTCCGGAAAAATCCAATAAAAAATCAGCATACGGGAACCTTCTAGAGCCCCGAAGGAGAGCCGGGGGGACCGTGTGCCTAGGCGGCCACGGGGCGCGGCCCCAGCCTAGGCCGGACCAGGGTGGCGCCTGCACCCCCTGGTGGCCTCCCAGCTGCCCCCTTCTCCTATATATTTGTCTCGCCCGGAAACCTCCAAAGAAAGAGCCCTTTTTCTCGCCTCTGTTCTGCCGCCGCCGCACTTCCAAGATCGGGAGCGCCAGAAGACCTCTTCCCGGCACCCTGCCCAAGGGAGGGTTGACCTCCGGGAGCTTCTCCACCGCCATGGACGCTTCCCGGATGATCCGTGAGTAGTCCACCTTGTACCATGGGTCCATGATCAGTAGCTATGTGATGTTCTCCTCCCCTCTTTGTTCTTCATGTATTAGACCTTGTGAGCTGACCTACATGATCAAGTGATGACCCTCAACTGTAGGGGATCGAGATAGTCTTCGCGGGTAAGATAACCAAATTTATTGATTTGACACAAGGGGAGCCAAAGAATATTTATAAGCTTTAACGGTTGAGTTGTCAATTCAACCACACCTGAAATATACTTGCTTGCAACAAAATATTAACAGCAAAGGTGGTATGGAAGTGATAGTGGCAACGGCGAAAGTAAAACAACAAAAGTAAACAACTAGTAACCAGCAGGATTAAAACGCTGTAGGCTAGGGAGATGGATGGTTGGGCGTTGCTTGGATGAGAGTGAACATGTAATAGATTCTAACACGGGGCAAGGCACATAAAAAGCAAGGATCATCTAGGCAAATATCAAACATTAGGCATGTATCCCGTAGGTAGTTGTGCGTGCTTGCAATAAGAACTTGCACAACATCTTTTGTCGTACCATCACTGTATGAACCGGGCCAAAAGGAACTTATGGAGATTAAGGTGCTCCTATCAAAGAGCATCGGAACAAAGCATTAACACTCAATGGATACATGAAATCCTCAAATTATAGTCCATCCCCTTTGGTTTCCCAAGCTGTCACCTCTGGGATCGCCGGTTCTGGACCATAATAGGTGCATACAAATCATAGATAGGATCAAGAACATAAATAAACTCATGAAAACACAAGTGGTTCAAATCTGAAAACATGGCACTCGGGCCCAAAGTGACAAGCATTAAGAGCAACAAGTTGTAGCAAAGATGATAAACACCAAAGTAGATGATAGGAAACATGCCCCCAACAATCTGGCGAACTATTACATGATCTAACTCATCCAATCCCTACCCTCCCCTTTGCCTACAACAGATAATTACTCACACGTGAGAGGAGAAGTCATGGAGGGATGATGGAGTGGTGATGATGATGATGATGATGATGGCGATGATCTCCCCTCACCGGAGGCCAAAATGGCCTCCAGATTAGCCCTCCCGAAGAAGAAAAGAGGGTGGCGGCGGCTCCGCGACGGAAACTGGGAAAAGGACTTCTGTTCTGGGGTTTCCAAGCGACGTGAATAAATAGGAGCCAAGGTAGGGCACCAGAGGGAGGAGGACCCACCCAGGCGGCCTCTCGACGTGGCCAAGGGTGGGGCCGCGCAAGCAGGGCGCCTGGGGCCCCCCTGGCTGCCATCTGGCCCCACTTCTGGCTCCGGGCTCCTTCGGGTGCATGGATTTTCTATGATTTTTCCTGGAATTTTCTGATACACCTAAAAATCCATTTTCCTACACATAAGAAAACCAAACAGGGAGCTCTGCTAAAAACAGTGTCATTCCGGGTTAGTTACATCCAAATCATTTAAGAATGAGGGAAAAACAATAGCAAAAGTGTTTGGAAAGTAGATACGTTAGAGACGTATCAACAAGGCACATATGTAATTCTTTCTGCTGTTGCAATGTTGAGTTTGCTGGGATCTGATGGATTATGAGACTATGTTCAGATTGTGATGAGTAATATATTTGGTTCTTCTCTTTTATATTTTTGTTCTTGAGTAATTCTTGCATGTTCTGCGTTGTTGTTTATTCCTTTGGCCAAGTAGTAGGTAGTGACTCCAAGAGTGAGTGTTATGCTTGATTGTGGGTTCATGCCTCCCTGATGACTAGCTTGAGTGATAGAAACATGAGTCTAGGGGATATGATGTTGCCACAACAGGGAAAACAACAGTGCTTGTAATCGCGGTTCCAAGTATTGTTTACTTTACGCAAAGTTCTTTTAATGCAGTTTTCTGTTGCTTTGGGTTTACACTTTGGGTGGGGCTCGCAACTTAATACCAGCGAGATGTTCTAGATAGATATCTCAAGGTGGATGATTAGTAGTAGATGTAGATGGATTTCGGTCTACTTATCTTGGCGTACTGCCCATGATTTTGAGCTGGTTCCTTTATTTTGTAGCATAGTTAGCATTGGTTTGCGCCCGTAATCCTGTCCATTGCCCTGTTGTAATTTTTTTACCTTGCTTAGTTTTGTATCATCTTTTGGGAGAGAGACATCACTAGTGAACATCATGGGACCCCGGACCATATTTCCGCCACTATTTACACCCAATTTACTTCTTGCTTTTACTTTCTAGTTGCAATTATCATTACCTTTTATATCTTGCATTTGACCCTTTGTAAACAACAAGACCGGAGAGATTGACAACCTCTCTGTACTCGTTGGGAGCAAAGTTATTTGTTGCTGTGTGCAGGTCCACGTCAACTCGTGCTATATTTCTAGCGCCGTTATCACCTACTTGCTGTTGTTGGAGCCCTACTGGAGACATAAACCTTGGTATCTTCACTGTGGGTAACCAACGAGGGGCGAGAAGCCATCAACATCTCATCGACGGTCAGGAGGCCAACAGGGCGGCGTCATACGCCGATGCCTCGCAATCCCCTCTGGACCAGCTGGACTAGTAGTATTTGTTTAATTAGGCGCCGGTCTTTTGTTATTCTAGTAGATCTTGAGTAAGAGCTATGTTAAGTCCAGTACCTTGTTTAACTATTGAGCTGGTTCGATTTAGCAAGTGTGAGCTTTGCTGATGACTCAGTTGTTTTCTCAAATTAACAGCTGCTCTTAATATATTCAATGCCATGGATGATGTTCGCTATAGTCAGGATAATTCACACCAAATTTTGAAGGTTCCCATAAGGATTTATTTTTAGTTTTGTCTGCGATACCACTTCTCATGCCTATCCTCCCCACCTACCCAAAAAATCCGTTAGCCGCGGGAATATCTAAGCCACCCCTCCTTCCTTCCACCACGAAAGGCTGCATCCCCCCTTCTTGTTCAAACCCTCACCTGCTCCTCCTAGCGCTACAGCATAGACGATGCAGGCAACTCCAGCAAAGTGCTACACGGTGCAGCACCGCCCACGTTCCGCACACCAGGCGCGGCGGCCTACACGGCGCAAACCCCTTGTTCCGTATACCGCGCGCAGCGGCCTATACTGTGTACGTTGGCCGCCCCCCTCCCTGCTAGCCGCGTCGCTCTCCCTATTCCGGTAAGATCCCGGCCGCCCTCCTCATGCACATGCTCTTAATCCTCCATCAATCATGTATGGCCCGACCACCAAATCATGGAGGATACACTTGTTGTGGATTCCACCCTCACCGCACTCGCGCGCCTGATACGTCCAAAACGTATCTATAATTTCTGCTTTCTCCATGCCTATTTTGTGCGATATATCTATGTTATTGATGAACTTCCATACACTTTTGATCATATTAGGACTAACTTATTAACTCAGTGCACCCCAATGCCAGTTCCTGTTTTCTGCTATTTTTCTATTTCACGTTTCCCCCATATAAAAAGTGCTCCAAAAATTCTGGAAAATCCAATAAAAAATCAGCGCTTCGGAAGCTTCGGGAATCACCGAGGGGGGGGGCCAGAGGGGACCCACCAGGGGCCCAGGCACCCTCCCGGCGCGCCCTAGGGTGGAGCCGCGCCAGGGGGCCACCTGGACCCCTGGTGTCCCCCCTGGCTGCCCCCTTCGCCCATATATTTTCTGTGACGTGAAACCCCCATGACGGGAACCCTTTTTCGCGATCTCTCCTCTGTTCCGCAGTCGCGCTTCCAAGATCGGGAGCACCAAGAGACCTCTTCCCAGCACCCTGCCGGAGGGAGGAACCACCTCCGGGAGCTTCTCCACCACCATGGATGCTTCCCGAATGAACCGTGAGTATTCCACCTTGGACCATGGGTCTATGATCAGTAGCTATGTGATGTTCTCCTCCCCTCTTTGTTCTTCATGGATTAGACCTCGTGAGCTGCCCTACATGATCGAGACACATATGTAATCTTTCTGCTGCTGCTATGATGAGTTTGCTGGGATCCGATGGATTATGAGATTATGTTCACATTGTGTTTGAGTAATATATTTGATTCTCATCTTTTATATTTATGTTCTTGAGTAATTCTTGCATGTTCTCCGTTGTTGTTTATTGCTTTGGCCAAGTAGTAGGTAGTGACTCCAAGAGGGAGCGTTATGCATGATTGTGGGTTCGTGCCCCCTGATGACTAGCTTTAGTGACAGAAACATGAGTCTAGGGGATGTGTTGTTGCCACAAGGGAGAAAACAACGGTGCTTGTACTTGCGGGTGCAAGGATTGTTTACTTTACGAAAAGTTCTTTAATGCAGTTGTCCGTTGCTTTGAGTTTAAACTTTGGGTGGGATTTGCAACTTAATACCAGCGAGATGTTTTGGATAGATATCTCAAGGTGGATGATTAGTAGGTAGATGCAGATGGATTTCGGTCTACTTGATTTGGCGTACCGCCCAAGCTTTTGAGCCTCTTCCTTTCTTTATAGCATAGTTAGCATTGGTTTGCGCACATAATCTTGTCAATAGCCCAGCTGTAATTTGTTTACCTCGCATGGCTATTTTATCGTCTTTTGGGAGAGAGACATCACTATTGAACATCATAGGACCCCGGTCCATATTTCCAACACTTTTTACACCCACTATCAATTTACTGCTTTATTTACTTTTCCGTTGCTATCACTATCATTATTATCCCGTGCGTTTGATCCTTTGTAAACAACAAGGACGGAGGAATTCACAACTCCTCTGTACTCGTTGGGAGCAAAGTTATTTGCTGTGTGTGCAGGTCCAGGTAAAGTAAGCAACCTCGGTTGTAAACGGCGCCATTGTTCACTTTACCACCTACTTGTCGATCTTGGAGTCCTACTGGTTCGATACTCAAACCTTAGAATATTCGCTAAGGGAAAAAATTTGCTACGCTACATCTCACCTTCCACTTTGGGTAACCAACTAGGGGCGAGAAGTAAACTCTCGTGACATCATAGCAATTTCTGGCGCCGTTGCCGGGGACTCCACTCTTCAAGATAGGGGAGTTGCACACTACCTTTTGTCTTTGCTTTTTACTCTTGTTAGTTTACCTTTTTGTTTTTGCTTTTGTGTCTTATATGAAAAAACAAAAAACTAGTTGCTACTATTTTCCTTTGTCTTGCTTTGCCTAGTTATGCTATCCTCACCATGGGTGCTGAACCACCCAAATATGGTAGGATGGACATATTTTACATGTTTCACTTGGATCATCTTCGATCAATTTGTCCTCGCGCTAAAAACCCAACCGACTTGGTTGAGGGAAAATCATTGGATGAGCATGTGATACACGAGATAACTTCTCGCCCTCGTTGATCACCCCAAGTGAAAGGTGAGATGTAGCGTAGCGACAAATTTCCCTCGGTGAAGATACCGAGGTTTTAAGATTGTCTCCCGTAGAACTCCAAGGTCGACAAGTAGGTGGTTCGGCAAGTGAGGCGCTGTTTGAAGATAATCACTTGCTTGTCCTGGACCTGCACACACACAGATAGCTTTGCTCCCAACGAGTTCAGAGGAGTTGTCAATTCCTCCGGCCTTGTTGTTTACAAAGGATAAAACGCACAGGATAATAATGATAGTGAAAGCAACTGAAAAGTAAATACCGAAAGTAAATTGATAGTGTAAACAGTGGTCGAAGTATGAACCTGGATCTCATGATGTTCACTAGTGATGTCTCTCTCCCAAAAGACGATAAAATAGCCATGCGAGGTAAACAAATTACAGCTGGGCAATTGACAGGATTATGTGCGCAAACCAATGCTAATTATGCAAAACAGAAAGGAAGAGGCTCAAAAGCACGGGCGGTACGCCAAGACAAGTAGACCGAAATCCATCTGCATCTACCCACTAATCATGCACCTTGAGATATCTATCCAGAACATCTCGCTTGTATTAAGTTGTGAATCCCACCCAAAGTGTAAACTCAAAGCAACGGACAACTGCATTAAAAAACTTTGTGTAAAGTAAACAATCCTTGCACCCGCAAGTACAAGCACCGTTGTTTTCCCCCTTGTGCCAACAGCACATGCCCTAGACTCATGTTTCTTTCACTCAAGCTAGTCATCGGGGGGCATGAACCCACAATCATGCATAGCGCTCCCTCTTGGAGTCACTACCTACTACTTGGCCAAAGCAATAAACAGCAACGGAGAACATGCAAGAGTTACTCAAGAACAAAAATATAAAAGAAGAGAATCAAATATATAACTCAATCACAATCTGAACATAATCTCATAATCCATCGGATCCCAGCAAACTCAGCATAGCAACAGCAGAAAGATTACATAGGTGTCAAGATCATGTAGGGCAGCTCACGAGGTCTAATCCATGAAGAACAAACAGGGGAGGAGAACATCACATAGCTACTGATCATGGACCCATGGTCCAAGGTGGACTACTCAGGGTTCATCCGGGAAGCATCCATGGTGGTGGAGAAGCTCCCGGAGGTGATTCCTCCCTCCCGCAGGGTGCCGGGAAGAGGTCTTCTGGTGCTCCCGATCTTGGAAGCGCGGCAGCGGCGGAACAGGGGACAGATCGCGACAAAGGGTTCCGTCCTCGAGGGTTTCTCGTCACAGGGAATAAATAGGCGAAAGGGGCGGCCAGAGGTGAGCCAGGGGCTCCAGGCGAGCCCCCTGGCGTTGCCAGGGACATGGCCGTGCCCTCTGGCCGCCTGGGCGCCCCCTGGCTCCCCTCTGGCCCCTCCTGAGCTCTTCGCGAAGCTTCTGGTACGCTGATTTTTCCTATATTTTCCCGGAATTTTTCTGGTACTTTTAATAAGGGGTAAACCTGAAATAGAAAAACAGCAGAAAACAGGACCTGGAACTGGGGTGCACTGAGTTAATAGGTTAGTCCAAATATGATCAAAAGTGTATGGAAGTTCATCAATATCATAGCAATATCACACAAAAGATGCATGGAGCAAGCAGAAATTATAGATACGTTTTGGACTTATCAACATCCCCAAGCATAATTCTTGCTCGTCCTCGAGTAGGTAAATGATAACAAGCATAATTTATGTGGTGACATGCTAACAACCATATAAGAACTTTGTAAGTAAAGCAATCAAAGCATGCAATTCAATTCAAGTCATAACAGGCAAGAGTCTATATCTAGTATTGAAATAAGAAACATAAGAACATAAAGGTGCAAGAGCTCTCGTTGTCCGTGACTCGAATGTCTCCAAATGGTGTTTGCGTGCAAGAAAGGGGATAGGAATATATGAGAAAAAGTATTTTTATTGTTGATAACTCTACTAAAGTGTCACACTTGGTCTTCTTTGGAATCTTATCTTGACTCGTCCCCAGACCACTAGCCAGGTACAAGTCAAAATGATCCACTCCTTTTCGACATTTTGAGCACTCATGCAATGGATGAGCGTAATCAAGAAAGTTGACACTTAGGATGGCAAAGAGAGAATAAGGTGGAGGAGGAAGACAAAAAGGTGTGAAGGGCTCACATCAATGAGGACAATCATAGGCGAGAGAAGGCAAAATGATAGATCTGATGTGAGGAGTAGGGATTGCCATGCAACGTATGCACATATGAGCTAAGGTAATGTGACGCCCCCAAAATCGGACCGTGTACAATAATCATACACGCAAGGTACACGATCGAGATTAGGGACTCACGGTGAGATATCACAACACAACTCTACAAATAAATTAATACAAGTTGTTTAATACAAGCCAGGGGCCACGAGGGCTCGAATACAACAACTCGAGAGCACAAAGTTAGCGGAAGAAAAAGTATTTGAATACAGACACAAGAATACAAGGTTGCCTTAAGAAGGCTAGAACAAATAACAACAGATCGAAAAGGCGAGGCCTCCTGCCTAGGAACCTCCAAACTACTCCTGGTCATCGGGGAACTCGACGTCGTAGAAGGCATCGGGGATCTTCACGTAGCGGTGGTCAGCATCGGGGATCTCCTGCTCCTGGACTCCAAGGTTCCAACGTCGACTGCAGCGTCCGATCAGTCAAAACAAAAAGGGGAAAAAGCAAGGGTGCGTATCTAGCATACCCGCGAGTCTTACGTCCGCTACTAAGAATTTTTGCATTTGTATCAATGGACAGGGGAGGCTGTATATATAGTGGACTACAAGATAGAAATCAGATTAAGGGTAAGAAACTAGGCCTATCGAAGACTAGCATCTTCTGACGAGTCTTGCAGCATGAGAAGAGAATCAGCAAACAGTTTATATAAAGCAATAAAGTAACAATGAAGCAGAAGTTGCTGCAACATTGTATAATAGTAAGTTGTAATAATTAATAATAATAATGCCTCTGAGTTCCCCTCCTCGACTTCCCTGCGAGGAAGAAAACCTGGAACCATACAATTTAATAGTAATAGTTTGTAGTGGTAAGATCCAGCTTCAGCATAAAGCGTCCTGTTACCGTGGACACGGCTATTCGAATAGATTAAACTCCCTGCAGGGGTGCACTACTGTTCAGCCTGCACGCTCGGATCTCCAGGGTGGCGTACACCTTGTTAGGGAATGCCTCACCGAGGCTATCCGACACATCGCAGCCCATCCTAGGCTCAGCAGAGAGGCCATCCGCCGGACTATATCCTATGCGCCAAGGGGTCTAGGTCCCTCACCCTTGCACGCTCCTGCACGGTACGAGACTGACCGGTGAAGCAAAAGCAAATCCAAAACACACCTATTGCAGCAAATAAGACAAGACCGCTTCCCGGCAATCAGCCCGTGTTACTGCTGACGTCTGAAGAGCTTTCGGACAAACTACGACGCGGAGGGCCCACACCGTAATCCCACGTGTAGGTAGTGCGTACAGGCCTTTGCGGCCTCTCAAGTCATCCGCCGAACCATTTAGCATTTTAATAATATCTCGCAGACAACTGTTATCGCTGTCTGACTAACAACACGACGGACAACGAACAGCAACAAGGCCCACCGGTAACGTCAGGGTCTGCCCTATCGTCCCGTCAAAGCGCGCAGTTACCGACAAGGTGAACCGTCTCCTTACCTTGTCTCGCGTGTGCTCTTGGTAGAGCTCGACTTTTTCGTGGTTTGGTAACTCTCTCGAGATACGAGCAGGGGCCAAGCACGCCAGTAACGTCGGTCGTACCCTCCCTGTCACTCCCGACAATATACCGCTCGCGGGCACCGTTGGGTCGCCCGGCTTCTTACCTTAAGGACAACCGGGGCTCAGGTACCTACAGCGGCTATACAGAGTCAGCAACAAGTCGAGTACAAGGATTACTCCTTGATAGCTCACACTTGATGGTGGCTCGGCAGAGCCGAGCTAAGGGGCCTTAGGCGGTGTCTGCATTGTACCGTACCTCTGCAGTTATATATATAATGTATCCATGTTCACTCCCCTGAGTGGTCATGGCCCGCTATCTAATCCTAGCTAAAAAAGCGCAGCGCTCACTTCTGAAAAAGATATATAAATTTATAGGCAGCATAGGATAAAGGAAGGTACATCAAGGGGCGACAAAAACATGCTATGCAATTGAATAGGATTGTAATCGTAGCAGCAGCAGTAAAAATGCCTAGTGCAAGAAATGTACGGAAAAGATAGGCGATATTTGGGGAAGAGAATGGCTCTGCTTGCCTGGAAGCTCGCGGTAGGGGTACGGTCGTTGATGACGTAGTCGATCACAGGGGCATCGGCATCGGTCGTCGGGACTATCGGACAATAAGGGGGAAGAAACAATAAATACACGGCAATAATAGCAATACAAATACAAGACAAGGCAACACATTGTTGGCGGTGTTCTAACGCGGTACAATGTATTATGCTCGGAGCGGGAATTCATCCGGGGATGAAATACCGGCTCCGGGTGATTATCGGACAGGGTGTCTGGAGGGGGAAGGTACCATGCCGGAGGTGTCGTGGACATCCGACAAACATGTGAAAGGTGTAACCGTGTTAGTTGATCCATTCTGAACAACTTTCGTGTTCAGAATAAATTCATCCGGATAATTTACCGGTACCGGGTAATTACCGGACAGACGATCTGGAGGGGGAAAGTCTCGGGTTCGGTATGTTAGAGGGGTGCGGTGGGTATGCGGGTAGCGTATTCGGATTCGTGATATTTTTCTGATCAACTTTGATTTATAAATTATTTTCATCGGAGGTACTGATTAAAAGATATTGATTTTCAAAGTTTTATTCAATTTAAATCATTTTATTTATTTTCTAGAAAAAAAATTAATATTATAGCAACATTATCCACAAGATTATCCAGAATAGTAATCTGACAAGGAGGGCCCACATGTCATGGAGAGTTTATTTTAATTCAACTAAAACAGGGATTATTAGAGGGTGAGTCACACATGTCATAGGCTATTTATTTAGCAGATTTATTTAATCTAAACTCTAATTAATGGTAGAGGACCTATTTTCAAATTACAGAAACTTAGGGAGTTATCTGCGAACTCAAATCATTTTATTTGTACATATGGCATGAGGCATAATTCTACTAACTCATCATAGATTCTTGCATATTTTCCATTTTTCTACGAATTAATCGGTGCATCATTTGGAATTTGTCCAATGGAACAAATTGAAGCTAGTTATGTGTACTCTCTACACATATTAATTTTACCCACCCTACGATTCGTTTGGGCATTGTTTTGCTGTTGTTTTGTGGCTAACTAAAGAGGGTTCAACAACAGTTTTTTTATGCAGTTAACAGCAGCAGTAGTGCATATTCAGAGCAACAACTAACAGCGGCCGCTGCAGCTGTAGCTAGCAGCGATAGCACGGGTGCACGGTGGCGCGGCGTCCAGGTCCAGTCGGTGGCTGGCTGTGCACCACACACACACAACACACAACCCTGCACACACACGCACACTGCCATGCACACACACCACGCACACTCGCACGCATGCAGCAACGCCCGGCCATGGCCTTGGCCGTGGCCACCAGCCGCAGGTAGCAGCGAGCAGAGGCGACCGGAGGAGGCCGGAGACTTGCCAGGCGAGGCTAGCAGGTGCGGCATGGCGAGGCGGGTAGGGGCACGCACGGAGGCTGGCGGCGTACGCAGCGCGGCCACGGACGCACGGGGCACGGGGCTCACGACCATGGTAAGCGACAGCGGACCGAACACAGCAGGCAAGTACGGAGCAAGGAAAAGCAGTGGAGAGGGGAAGGATGCGGCGCGGCTGCTCACTGTGAGGGAAGGAGAGGCTCGGAGAGGCCGGCAGCGGGCTCGGGGTGGCGCTGGTCGCAGTGGATCGACGACGCAATTCCGGCGGCCGTGCGGAGGGGATCGTCCCGGCGGCGAGCACCCGATGCGCCCCGGGCTCGATTGAAGGCGCGGGGAGACGTAGACGTTCATGGAGAGGCTTGTAGACATCCCATGGCGGCGCAGGGAGGTCGCTGGCTGCGCCGGCGGTGACGACGCATTCACAGCGGTGGCGCTTCGACGGAGATTCCACGGGCGGCGCGGGGAGGAAGGCAGGAGAGTGAGAGGGGGAAACGGCGACGACTAGGGTTTGAGAGGGCAGAGGGCGGATCCGGACTCCTCTTATCCCGGCGGCGAGCCGGGGGATTGCCGCCACGGCGGCCACAGTGGCCATGGCGGTCGTGGATGACCGCCACGCACTTCACGGTGAATAGGGGAGGGGGATGAGGGAGTGGGCTGGGAAGAGGTGGGCTTGGCCCAGTAGGAGGGCCTTGCTCACTGCGGTACATAGGCTTTTCCTTTTTTATTTTTTTTTATTTTCTTTTCTGTTTGTAATTGTTTTAATTGCTTTAGCATTTTTGTAAAACTTGTAACTTGCTTCAATATTATTGTTGCACCTAGTACCAGTGCCATAAAAAGTTTTTTGACTTAATAAAAAGGATTTGGATTTTATTTAAAAGATAAATGATAAAAGGGGCTATTATATCTACTGTTTTGAATTGTTCTTAATATTTATTTATTGCAATAAATACCCAAGGTTGGTTTAACATGGTCCACTGAGTTTTAGGCATTTAACAAAAGTGGTTGCTCAATTTTTGGACAAACTTTTATTTGTCACATTGTTTTGGAATTTTTAAACGGGTTGACTTTGAGCAAGCCTTGGTCAAGGGTGATCATCACATGCCTAAACAAGATGTCCTGGACCTAATCAAAGTGATATTGTTGGATTACTGTAGTGTGACATCCGGGGTGTTACAAATCCCCACCACTACAAAGAATTCTCGTCCCGAGAATTAAAAGTAGGGCAAGGGGTAAGGTTTCGGTTACGTATTCTAACGAGTCTCTAGTACTTGTTGTCCTTCTCGAAGAAGTTAATCCTTCTCGTTGATGTCTTCATTTCTCTACATCAGTGCATCTCGACGGGTTGTCATCCTTCTTTCGGGGCTGCATCGTACCTACGAATAGGTTAGGGGGAAAACATGAGGGGGTCGGATCAGTACAAGGTTAATCAGACCGTGATGGTCCAAGGGGATGTGGTACAAAGTAACTCACGAGTTAAACTCAGGGAGATACATCGAGAAAACCAAAAGAAGGCATGAGAAGTTTTCAAGCGGATATGCAAGCATTCGACGATGATAACGGAGGATGAAAAGCGGTCCAGAGCATCAGGCATAAGCACTGAGTCTGACATCGGACTGAATATCACAAGGTAGGTGAAAAGAGTCAGGTTTCTATCCTGTGGAACTGTGGGTTATGGGACCACAGTGAATAAGAAGGGTGGTGACAAACAATGTGATCAGGTCGCAAGGTAAGTCATAGAACAGCTTGTTAGCAATGTCAGCAACAACGTCGGTGCCAAGGGCGAGGGACGAAGAGAACCAATTTCCTCCTTGATAAGACGAGGCGGGCCAATAGTCAAAGTTCTCGTCCATCGGTGGTTACCGAAATGTTATCAACAGTAGAAACAGGTTGTACGGACCAAGTAGTACACCAAAGTGTTTACATCAGCAGGGAGTTATCACTGCTCGACTAATTTATATTAAAAGAAAGGTTAAACAGAACAATGGAAAGGAAAATGTGATGATACACAAGTATCACGTGAATATCTTCCCCAAGGGAAAGCAGAGCAAGATATATATGACCAAGTTTGTATTGGGCGGGGAGGGAGTCAAATAAGGTTGTCGATGATATCACAAATCATCGAGGGGCAAGGATGGTATTTCTCACGATGCATCCAAGTAACACTTGGGAGAAGTCTAAATGTCGATGACGACCACGACACATCATGTCAAGAGATTTCAAGAGAATGCAATCGATTAGCAACATCACCAAACAAAAGGGGTGGTGGAGCAAAGGTAAGTGGTGTTCTCGGTTGATGACAACCCAAAACCCATGGGTGGTTACGATAGGGAAAGGTATTGTTTCATCAAAATTACATTAGATGTAGTACAAAGGTATGATATCCTCGAGGTACCAGGGGTAATACTCGAAGGTAGAATGGTGGATCATAGGTGTAGACGAATTTATACAAAGGGGGGGTTAATTATCTTTACGAGAAGCTTTCATGATCAGTTATACATCGTATCCATGGGCATGAACACAAGTTCAGGTCGACTCCCACTTCTTCAATGCATAGCCTTCATTCACTTCTCGCTTTCGGGGAGGTGGTAGGATTGAAAGCTCATCTGACGGGAGGCCAACAGAGTATAACCCGCATAAAGTTTGGGTTATGCAGTTTAGGGGAAGCATAGGATTAACCCATCGGGGCATTTTGAAACCCATTCAACAAATATCATAAGCAAGGGATACAAGTTTGACAGCGGAAGGCTGATGACACAGAGCATATGATACCGTTCGCCAAAGGCATTTCGTATCAGGGGAAACTCGTCAATGATTTAGGACAAAAGGGGACGACAGGTAGTAATCCACCAAAAGGTCAGGCGGTGTACAGAGAGTCTGGGGCGAGTATCGGTACTCAACCAAAGAAGAAAAAATGCCAAAGCATTGGAGATAGAAGCATCAGAATAAATCGATGCTTAAGTTCAAAGGAATTATGACTTCCATATCGGTATATCCGATTTAGATACATTGATCAAACATGAATAAGTTGAATAGAAGCTTGACGGGTAATCAATTAAGGTTTGATTTACCGAGAACCAGCTCATGTCCGGAATGACGTCTGAGCCAGAAGAATGGGTTCATTGGGATCAACTGATGATTGTGTGCACTAGCACACACGATTATTCAACAGATCAGAATCGCAATGCCAAGGGAGGTCATCAAAGACTACAAGACAAACGGGATTAATCACAATGCAAGTAGGTAAGAAGAATCTCCAAAGCAGTAGGCTGTCGAGGATTGTCGCGAGATCGAATAGTATTTCAAAGTATTTTGGGAATCACAGGAACCACTTAGGATGAACGGATCCTCGATAAATGTGAGGAATTATCCGCAGGGCGAAAAGAAGTTGCAAGGGAGTAGGCTCAAAGGATTCCTGAAACAAGTGAAATTATTTCGATGCATCTTGTGAACACAAGAGCAACTGGGATTGAATGGATGAATGCAAGGTGTATGTGGTTATACATACGGACTTATCAGTGGCAGGGAATGGTCAAGGTGTCGGCACCTATGGTCTCGGGAATTTATCGGAGAGTAATCTTCAGAATCTTCTCGTGAAGTAAGCGATCATTTGTAATGAGGGCTCTCCGGGAGGAAGTAGTCACGAGAACCTAATGTCAGAGTTAGCAAAATCTTTAACCCGAAAGAGAAGAGAGATCAGAGTCCTAGAGTAAAGGTACGGAGAAAAAGATCCTAATACCACCCATTTTGCGGCGTGGGCCGATAAGCCACACGACACGGTTAGTAAAGTAGTTTTGCAACGACTAGACTCGACTTCGACCAAGGAGTTGGAAGGGGTGCCCTACAGGCAGTCGGCTCTGATACCAACTTGTGACGCCCCCAAAATCGGACCGTGTACAATAATCATACAAGCAAGGTACACGATCGAGATTAGGGACTCACGGTGAGATATCACAACACAACTCTACAAATAAATTAATACAAGTTGTTTAATACAAGCCAGGGGCCACGAGGGCTCGAATACAACAACTCGAGAGCACAAAGTTAGCGGAAGCAAAAGTATTTGAGTACAGACACAAGAATACAAGGTTGCCTTAAGAAGGCTAGAACAAATAACAACAGATCGAAAAGGCGAGGCCTCCTGCCTAGGAACCTCCAAACTACTCCTGGTCATCGGGGAACTCGACGTCGTAGAAGGCATCGGGGATCTTCACGTAGCGGTGATCAGCATCGGGGATCTCCTGCTCCTGGACTCCAAGGCTCCAACGTCGACTGCAGCGGCCGATCAGGCAAAACAAAAAGGAAAAAAAGCTAGGGTGAGTATCTAGCATACCCGCGAGTCTTACGTCCGCTACTAAGCATTTATGCATTTGTATCAATGGAAAGGGGAGGTTGTATATATAGTGGACTGCAAGATAGAAATCAGATTAAGGGTAAGAAACTAGGCCTATCGAAGACTAGCATCTTCTGACGAGTCTTGCAGCATGAGAAGAGAATCAGCAAACAGTTCATATAAAGAAATAAAGTATCAATGAAACAGAAGTTGCTGCAACATTGTATAATAGTAAGTTGTAATAATTAATAATAATAATGCCTCCGATTTCCCCTCCTCAACTTCCCTCCGAGGAAGAAAACCCGGAACCATACTATTTAATAGTAATAGTTTGTAGTGGTAAGATCCAGCTTCAGCATAAAGCGTCCTGTTACCGTGGACACGGCTATTCGAATAGATTAAACTCCCTGCAGGGGTGCACTACTGTTCAGCCTGCACGCTCGGATCTCCAGGGTGGCGTACACCTTATTAGGGAATGCCCCACCGAGGCTATCCGGCACATCGCATCCCATCCTAGGCTCAGCAGACAGGCCATCCGCCGGACTATATCCTATGCACCAAGGGGTCTAGGTCCCTCACCCTTGCATGCTCCTGCACGGTACGAGACTGGCCGGTGAAGCAAAAGCAAATCCAAAACACACCTGCTGCAACAAATAAGACAAGACCTCTTCCCGGCAATCAGCCCGTGGTACTGCTGACGTCTGAAGAGCTTTCGGACAAACTACGACGCGGAGGGCCCACACCGTAATCCCACGTGTAGGTAGTGCGTACAGGCCTTTGCGGCCTCTCAAGTCATCCTCGGAACCATTTAGCATTTTAATAATATCTCGCAGACAACCGTTATCGCTGTCTGACTAACAACACGACGGACAACGAACAGCAACAAGGCCCACCAGTAACGTCGGGGCCTGCCCTATCATCCCGTCAAAGCGGGCCGTTATCGACAAGGTGAACCATCTCCTTACCTCGTCTCACGTGTGCTCCTTGTAGAGCTCGACTTTTTCGTGGTTTGGTAACTCTCGCGAGATAGAGCAGGGGCCAAGCATGCCAGTAACGTCGGTCGTACCCTCCCTGTCACTCCCGACAATATACCGCTCGCGGGCACCGTTGGGTCGCCCGACTTCTTACCTTAAGGACAACCGGGGCTCAGGTACCTAGAGAAGCTATACAGAGTCAGCAACGAGTGGAGTACAAGGATTACTCCTTGATAGCTCACACTTGATGGTGGCTCGGCAGAGCCGAGCTAGGGGGCCTTAGGCGGTGTCTGCATTGTACCGTACCTGTGCAGTTATATATATATAATGTATTCGTGTTCACTCCCCTGAGTGGTCATGGCCCTCTATCTAATCCTAGCTAACAAAGCGCAGGGCTCACTGCTGAAAAATATATATAAATTTATAGGCAGCATAGGATAAAGGAAGGTACATGAAGGGGCGACAAAAACATGCTATGCAATTGAATAGGATTGTAATCGTAGCAGCAGCAGTAACAATGCCTAGTGCAAGAAATGTACGGAAAAGATAGGCGATATCTGGGGAAGAGAATGGCTCTGCTTGCCTGGAAGCTCGCGGTAGGGGTACGGTCGTTGACGACGTAGTCGATCACAGGGGCATCGGCATCGGTCGTTGGGACTATCGGACAATAAGGGGGAAGAAACAATAAATACACGGCAATAATAGCAATACAAATACAAGACAAGGCAACACATTGTTGGCGGTGTTCTAACGCGGTACAATGTATTATGCTCGGAGCGGGAATCATCCGGGGATGAAATACCGTCTCCGGGTGATTATCGGACAGGGTGTTCGAAGGGGGAAGGTACCATGCCGGAGGTGTCGTGGACATCCGACAAACATGTGAAAGGTGTAACTGTGTTAGTTGATCCATTCTGAACAACTTTCGTGTTCAGAATAAATTCATCCGAATAATTTATCGGTAGCGGGTAATTACCGGACAGACGATCTGGAGGGGGGAAGTCTCGGGTTCGGTATGTTAGAGGGGTGCGGTGGGTATGCGGGTAGCGTATTCGGATTTGTGATATTTTTCTGATCAACTTTGATTTAATAAATTATTTTCATCGGAGGTACGGATTAAAAGATATTGATTTTCAAAGTTTTATTCAATTTAAATCATTTTATTCATTTTCTAGAAAAAAAAAATATTATAGAAACATTATCCACAGGATTATCCAGAATAGTAATCTGACAAGGAGGGCCCACATGTCATGGAGAGTTTATTTTAATTTAATTAAAACATGGATTATTAGAGGGTGAGTCCCACATGTCATAGGCTATTTATTTAGCAGATTTATTTAATCTAAACTCTAATTAATGGTAGAGGACCTATTTTCAAATTACAGAAACTTAGGGAGTTATCTGCGAACTCAAATCGTTTTATTTGTACATATGGCATGAGGCATAATTCTACTAGTTCATCATAGATTCTTGCATATTTGCCATTTTTCTACGAAGTAATCGGTGCATCATTTGAAATTGGTCCAATGGAACAAATTGAAGCTGGTTATGTGTACTCTCTACACATATTAATTTTACCCAGCCTACAATTCATTTGGGCATTGTTCTGTTGTTGTTTTGTGGCTAACTAAAGAAGGTTCAACAACAGTTTTTTTTATGCAGTTAACAGCAGCAGTAGTGCATATTCAGAGCAACAACTACCAGTGGCTGCTGCAGCTGTAGCTAGTAGCGATAGCACGGGTGCACGATGGCGCGGCGGCCAGGTCCAGCCGGTGGCTGGCTGTGCACCACGCACACACAACACACAACCCTGCACACACACGCACACTGCCTTGCACACACACCACGCACACTCGCACGCATGCAGCAACGCCCGGCCATGGCCTAGGCCGTGGCCACCAGCCGCAGGTAGCAGCGAGCAGAGGCGACCGGAGGAGGCAGGAGACTTGCCCGGCGAGGCTAGCAGGTGCGGCATGGCGAGGCGGGTAGGGGCACGCACGGGAGGCTGGCGGCGTACGCAGCGCGGCCACGGACGCACGGGGCATGGGGCTCACAACCATGGTAAGCGACAGCGGACCGAACACAGCAGGCAAGTACGGAGCAAGGAAAAGCAGTGGAGAGGGGAAGGATGCGGCGCGGCTGCTCATTGTGAGGGAAGGAGAGGCTCGGGGAGGCCGGCAGCGGGCTCGGGGCGGCGCTGGTCGCAGTGGATCGACGACGCAAGTCCGGTGGCCATGCGGAGGGGATTGGCTCGGCGGCGAGCACACGATGCGCCCCGAGCTCGATTGAAGGCGCAGGGAGACGTAGACGTTCACGGAGAGGCTTGTAGACATTCCATGGCGGCGCGGGGAGGTCGCTGGCCGCGCCGGCGGTGACGACGCGTTCACGGCGGCGGCGCTTCGACGGAGAGTCCACGGGAGGCGCGGGGAGGGAGGCAGGAGAGTGAGAGGGGAAAACGGCGACGACTAGGGTTTGAGAGGGCAGAGGGCGGAGCCGGGCTCCTCTTATCCCGCCGGCGAGCCGGGGGGTTCCCGCCACGGCGGCCACAGTGGCCATGGCGGTCGTGGATGACCGCCACGCACTTCACGGTGAATAGGGGAGGGGGATGAGGGAGTGGGCTGGGAAGAGGTGGGCTTGGCCCAGTAGGAGGACCTTGCTCACTGCGGTAGATAGGCTTTTCCTTTTTCTTATTTTTTCTGTTTTCTTTTTTGTTTGTAATTGTTTTAATTGCTTTAGCATTTTTGTAAAACTTGTAACTTTCTTCAATATTATTGTTTCACCTAGTACCAGTGCCATAAAAAGTTTGGTGACTTAATAAAAAGGATTTGGATTTTATTTAAAAGATAAATGATTAAAGGGGCTATTATATCTACTGTTTTGAATTGTTTGTGATATTTATTTATTGCAAGAAATACCCAAGGTTGGTTTAACATGGTCCACTGATTTTTAGTCATTTAACAAAAGTGGTTGCTCAATTTTTGGACAAATTTTTATTTTTCACATTGTTTTGGAATTTTTAAACGGGTTGACTTTGAGCAAGCCTTGGTCAAGGGTGATCATCACATGACTAAACAAGATGTACTGGCCCTAATCAAAGTGATACTGTTGGATTACTGTAGTGTGACATCCGGGGTGTTACAGGTAAGCTCTCCAATGGAACTGGTGGGGGTGCATCCAACTTGCTTGCTCAAGAAGACCTAGAGCTCATTTGAGGAGGCTCATCATTGGAATATACAAGCCAAGTTCTATAGTGTGAAGGTCCCCACATAGTTATATGCATGAATGATAATCTCTATGGAGTACAAGATACAAGATGGAGTACTAGTGTGGATCTTCTCAAAAAGGAATATTAGTGTGCCCCCTTCTCTCTTTTTATTTCTCTTCTTTTTTTCTTTTTTTCTTTTTTCTATTTTTTTTGTATTTTTTGGTGGCCTCACTGGCTCTTTCTATTTAACTCTCATTTGTCCTCTTTGGGATCTTTTAATTTTGTCCTCTTTGGGATCTTTTCCTCACTTTAGGGGCAACACTCTATATATTATAAAAAGTATAGAAGATCTTTCACACTTTACAAAGTACTCGAATCATAAAGAAAATGTAAATAACATGATGTATCCAAATGTATGCCTCTGCCAGTGTAGCAGGATATGCAATGATACTAGCGCGTCATGTAGAAATGATTAGGTCAAGGCCCAACTAGCATGCAGCTCATCGATCAAGCAAGTAGCATGTATGACATGAAAATCAAGTCATGAGAAGATGGATGTTGCATGTTAATATATCTCGGAAAGGCTATTGAAATGCCTTGATAGGTAGGTATGGTGGCTGTTTTGAGGAAGGATATAAGGAGGCTTATGATGACAGAGCGTATCGTGCAAAGGGTTTGGATGTACCGTCGAAGGTGGACGCTAAATCTCGGAGTGAGAAGAAAGCAATGCACGGAAAAGGGAAGGCTAGCAAAATATGGGAAGGTGGAAGTGTCAACTTTCGAATACTCACATTAGTCCGAAGAACTCATGCACTTATTATCGGTAACTCTCAATCTAATAAGGAGGTTCACAAAGAGACAAGTACCCCGAGGAGGAGTGTATGGGGGTTTGGTTATCCTTGCGCATCCTCGACTCATGGTACGTGAGTATACTCTAATATTCGACCCCTCAGAAGAGTAGTGATCCAACTAGCAGCTAGAGTTCTCAACTAATTTGTAGGTTTTTGAAAGTAAACACGGATTGCCCAAAATACGACATCTATCACTAATAGGCTAAAGCTCTTGACACCAAAAGTCCAAACATTACTCAAAACAACATCTCAAAACTATTGCAAGTTACTACTACAAAAAGAATAGCAACCTCAATTACCTACTTCAAGTCAAGACACAAAACTCAGTGCAACAGGAAAACTCTCTAAACAAGATAAACATGAAAATTCAAGAGAGTTCCAGCAACAAACTAAAAAAATCTCTTTGAAAAGATAAACATGAAATCTAAGAGCAAAGCATGACAACAGCTATGGAAAGATAAAGAACAAACACAGCAAAGATAAGCAGGAAAAAGTCCTATGTTGTGTTCTAAATTTTGGAAGTGGAGCGTGTTTCTCTCCCACACAAAGAAATCTGGGCTCTAACTTGTTATGAACAGCAAGCGGAGCTAAAGAAAACTAAAAACAAAACCTAAGAGCGAGACGCTCCAAGAATAGCACATAACGCATGAAGCGATAAAAATATAGTGAAACGAGAGACGAACTGATAATTTTCGATGGAGAAGGGGATGCACGGGGGCATCCCCAAGCTTAGACGCTTGAGTCTCCTTGAATATTTCTTGGGGATGCATGGAGCATCCCCAAGCTTGAACGCTTGACACTTCTTAATCTTCTTTCATCATCTTCCCTCGCACACTTGAAAACTCCCTTCATACATAACTCATCAAAATCTGATTAGCGAGGTTAGTACCCATAATAAAATAATGTTTTCTCTACTGGAAATAAAGATAACCTTGAAGAGCTACTGTTTCTCAAGATTGCAAAAAAGTTTTGGAAAAGAAAAAGCAAGCTTAAGGTTTGCAAAACGAATAAAAGGCAAAACAGGACAGAATCTGTGAAAAACAGACCAGCAGGTAGTAAAGAATTTTTTAGGGGTACTTCTGCAACTCAAATCAAAAAACTCAGAACATACGAAAGTTTTTTAATTGTATAGAGCACGCTGTGTAAAAATTTCAGCTCAAAAAGATGAACTGGGATTTTTCTCTGATTTTCTAGTCATGAGGAGAGAATCTGTTTTCAGGACAGCATGTCACAACTTTCACTTCCTTTGTCGTATGAGGCTATAAAAGGCACAAAGCTTGAAAAGTAAAGATAGAATGATGTTGCTACAGGAGTAACAATCATCAAGACCACTAAATACAGAAGAAAAACAAAAAGGAAAACCTAAATTCGTTGTGGACTGCCTCCCAAAAGCGCTTCTTTAAAGCCATTAGCTAGGCTTAATGCAAAAAGATCAAGTCTTTTCAAGAAAATAACTAGCCCGTGTGACGGACTCAAAAGGAAACTTAATATTTTTCCTAGGGAAGTGTTCCATCCCTTTCTTGAGAGGGAATTGGAATTTTATAATCCCTTCTTTCATATCAATAACAGCACCTACGGTGCGAAGAAAAGGACGTCCCAAAATAATTGGACAAGAAGGTTCACATTCAATGTCCATAATAGTAAAATCAACGGGAACGTAATTGTCATTGGCAATGATAAGAACATCATCTATCTTCCCCAAAGGTTTATTTACGGAAGAATCAACGAGACGAACACCAAAAGAACAAGCATCAAAACGTTTCAACTCAAATATATCATACATTCTTTTGGGCATAACGGAGGTACTAGCTCCAAGATCACATAAAGCAAAGCAAGAAAAGTTATTCAACTTAATTTTAATCATAGGATCCCAACCGTCTTCTAGCTTTCTAGGTATGGAGGCTTCTAACCTAAGCTTCTCCTCCCTATATTTGATGAGAGCATTAGTGATATGCTCCGTGAAGGCAAGATTAAGTGTGCTAGTGTGGGGGTCTCTAGACATCTTGTGAAGGAAATGAATAACTTCAGAAAGAGTGCAATTATCAAAATCAAGGTCACTACTATCAAGTAAAGTGGTAGTGGTGTCCTTTAGGCTCACTTGTTTGGTAGCTTCTATAGTCATAGGAATTTCTTCTTCTACGGTTGAGGTCATAGCATCCCCATTAATAGGTCCTATGGGACTAGGGGTGCATTGGGTGCTAAGAGTTTGGATATCCTGAACCACTGGGATAGTAGCAACAGTATGGTGTGTAGGAAGTCTCTTAATTCTATCTTCTTCCTCCTTTTATCTAGCCCATCTCTCTTTGAGTTTAGCCATCATCCTAATGTTTTCATTAATTTGCAATTGGACAGCATTCATAGGAGTGACCTTCCTCTCCTCAAGGGGAGAAGTTCTAATTTTAAGCAATTCTACTTCGTGGGCTAAGTTGTCTACCTTCGACGAGAGGGTATCTAGTTTGTCTAGTTTTTCCTCTACACTCTTGTTGAAGGCTTTTTGGGTAGTGATAAAGTCTTTAAGCATACTCTCTAATTCAGAGGTGGAGTTTTTGGTGCTAGGATAAGTGGTGTTGTTCCCATAGTTGTTGGAGGGGAACGGTCTAGGATTGCTACCAAAGTTACTCCTATAAGCATTGTTGTTGAATTTGTTTCTAGAGATAAAGTTCACATCTACTTGATCCTGAGCAATCAAAGAATTTAAAGGAACATTTTGAGGATCAATAGGAGATTGCTTGGTAAGTAAAGACATGATCAAGTCAAAATTTTCATTTAGGGAGGAGATCTCCTCGACAGAGTTTACCTTCCTACCTGTTGGAGCTCTTTCGGTGTGCCATTGGGAATAATTGGTCATCATCTCATCGAGAAGTTTTGTGGTAGCACCAAGTGTAGTTGACATAAAGGTTCCTCCCGTGGCCGAATCTAACAAGTTCCGCGAGGTAAAGTTCAAGTCTGCATAAAAAGTCTGGATAACCATCCAAGTAGTCAAACCATGCGTAGGGAAATTCTTAACAACAGATTTCATGCGTTCCCAAGCTTGGGCCACGTGTCCATTATCCAATTGTTTAAAATTCATAATAAAGCTCCTCAACTGGATAATCTTAGAAGGGGGTAGTACTTCCCGATAAAAGCATCCTTGCACTTATCCCAAGAATCTATGCTATTCTTAGGCAAGGATTGAAACCAGATTTTAGCTTCATCCCTCAAAGAGAAAGGAAAAAGCTTAAGCTTAACAATATCACCATCTACTTCTTTGTACTTTTGCATATCACAAAGCTCAATAAAATTATTTAAATGCAAAGCAGCATCATCTCTAGCACCAGAGAATTGATCTTTCATAACAAGGTTCAGCAAAGCAGGTTTAATCTCATAAGAAGGTGCTGAAGTAGCAGGGGTAGCAATAGGAGTGCAGATAAAGTCACTGTTGTGACTCGTGAAGTCACACAACTTGGTGTTTTCAGAGGAACCCATAGTAGCAACAAGCAAGATAACTATTTTTTTGATTTTTGATAAAAGACTCTAAAGCAAAAACTGAAAGGTAAACTAACAAGACTAAAAAGCAAAGATAAAAGATAGTGTGCAACTCCCCTATCTTGAAGAGTGGAGTCCCCGGCAATGGCGCTAGAAATTTTCTTGATACACGAGATAACTTCTCGCCCTCGTTGGTTACCCCAAGTGGAAGGTGAGATGTAGCGTAGCGGAAAATTTCCCTCGGTGAAGATACCGAGGTTTTAAGATTGTCTCTCGTAGGACTCCAAGGTCGACAAGTAGGTGGTTCGGCAAGTGAGGCGTCGTTTGAAGATAATCACTTGCTTCTCCTGGACCTGCACACACACACACACATATAGCTTTCCTCCCAACGAGTTCAGAGGAGTTGTCAATTCCTCCGGCCTTATTTTTTACAAAGGATAAAACACACAGGATAATAATGATAGTGATAGCAACTGAAAAGTAAATACTGAAAGTAAATTGATAGTGTAAACAGTGGTGGAAGTATGGACCGGGATCTCATGATGTTCACTAGTGACGTCTCTCTCACAAAAGACGATAAAATAGCCATGCAAGGTAAACAAATTACAGCTGGGCAATTGACAGGATTATGTGCGCAAACTAATGCTAATTATCCAAAACAGAAAGGAAGAGGCTCAAAAGCACGAGCGGTACACCAAGACAAGTAGACCGAAATCCATCTGCATCTACCCACTAATCATACACCTTGAGATATCTATCCAGAACATCTCGCTGGTATTAAGTTGCGAATCCCACCCAAAGTGTAAACTCAAAGCAACGGACAACTGCATTAAAGAACTTTGCGTAAATAAACAATCCTTGCACCCGCAAGTACAAGCACCGTTGTTTTCCCCCTTGTGGCAACAGCACATCCCCTAGACTCATGTTTCTGTCACTCAAGCTAGTCAACGGGGGGCATGAACCCACAATCATGCATAGCGCTCCCTCTTGGAGTCACTACCTACTACTTGGCCAAAGCAATAAACAGCAACGGAGAACATGCAAGAGTTACTCAACAACAAAAATATAAAAGAAGAGAATCAAATATATAACTCAATCACAATCTGAACATAATCTCATAATCCATCGGATCCCAGCAAACTCAGCACAGCAACAACAGAAAGACTACATATGTGCCTCGATCATGTAGGGCAGCTCACGAGGTCTAATCCATGAAGAACAAAGAGGGGAGGAGAACATCACATAGCTACTGATCATTGACCCATGGTCCAAGGTGGACTACTCACAGTTCATCCGGGAAGCATCCATGGTGGTGGAGAAGCTCCCGGAGGTGATTCCTCCCTCCGGCAGGGTGCCGGGAAGAGGTCTTCTGGTGCTCCCGATCTTGGAAGCGCGGCGGCGGCGAAACAGAGGAGAGATCGCGAAAAAGGGTTCCGTCCCCGAGGGTTTCTCGTCACGGGGAATAAATAGGCAAAAGGGGGCAGCCAGAGGTGGGCCAGGGGCTCCAGGCGCCCCCCTGGCGCGGCCAGGGGCCTGGCCGCGCCCTCTGGCCGCCTGGGCCCCTCTGGCCCCTCCTGGGCTCTTCGCAAAGCTTCCGGTACGCTGATTTTTCCTATATTTTTCCTGGAATTTTTCTGGTACTTTTAATAAGGGGGAAACCTGAAATAGAATAACAGCAGAAAACAGGAACTGGCACTGGGGTGCACTGAGTTAATAGGTTAGTCCAAATATGATCAAAAGTGTATGGAAGTTCATCAATATCATAGCAATATCACACAAAAGAGGCATGGAGCAAGCAGAAATTATAGATACGCTTTGGACGTATCAGCATGCTCATTATACGAGGCACCGCCTATCTCAGAAAGGGAAACACTTATGGGATCAAATACATGTTTCTTATTGCCATGCTAAACTTTTGTGCTACAATTATGATTTTACTTGTTGTTCTAATATAGATCATAAAAACCTCCCTTTCCAATGTGAGTTCAATGAAAATGATATCTTATCTTCTTATGCTAGAGGTGTCTATGATTACTTTGATGTTGAAAAGATTGAAGAGTTTGTTTCTTTTAAAGGTGGTTATGAGATTGCTTCTTTGATTGAAAGGTATCACGAAACTATTCACCAGTCCGAAAACTTTGCAGTTCTTGCTTAATTCTTCGAGAATTATACTTCCAATTCTTATATTCAGGATTTTAAAAATAAAATGTTTGCTGCCCAAGAAGAGGCCAATGATTGCTTTGAGGAGGAATCCCATGATTCCGAGGACTCACTTGAAATATCCCTTTCTGAAATTTTTGATACTTGCTTTGTTGATGGCCAAGATGCCACTATGGATGATGCTGGAAAAAATGAACTCTCTATAGTTCCTTATGTTAAGAATGAAATTGTTTCTATTGCACCCACACTTGATTGTCCTATTATCCTTTTGAAATCCCCAACTCATATTCTGGAGAATTGTGCTCTTATTAAGGCTCAATGTGATGGGTTGCATTTATCTTATGATCCTAAAGACCGTGTTGAAAATTATACACGTGTGCATGTAGGTCATGCACACCATGATTTATGTGATAGTTATATGCTTGATGTTTTTCATGATACTACTAAAAATTACTTTGAGAGGGGAAAGTTTGGTTGTATAAACTTCCATGTTGCAAAAACACATCTCTTCATGTTGAAAGTTTTGAAATTGTTCCTCTTCCACCTTTCTATTCATGTCACTTTGTGCTTCTTTGACTTATTTTCTTACAAGATGCCAATGCATAGGAAGTGGGTTAGGCTTAAATGTGTTCCATATTTTCTTCTTGATGCTCTATTTTGCTTCAAAATTCTTATTCTTGTGAGAGCATCTTTTATAATCTTCAAGCCTAGCTAATGGCTTTAAAGAAGCGCTTTCGGGAGGCAGCCCGCAACGAATTTAGGATTTCCTTTTTGTTTTTCTTCTGTTTTTAGTGGTATTGATGATTGTTACTACTGTAGCAACATCACTGTATCTTTACTTTTCAATCTTTGTGCCATTTATAGCCTCATATGACAAGGGAAGTGAAAGTTGTGACATGCTGTCCAGAAAACACATCTGTCCTCGTGACTAGAAAAATCACAGAAAAATCCCAGTTCATATTTTTGAGATGAAATTTTTACACAGCGTGCTCTGTACAATTACGGAACTTTCGTATGTTCTGATTTTTTTTATTTGAGTTGCAGAAGTATCCCTAAAAAATTCTTTACTACCTGCTGGTCTGTTTTTCACAGATTCTGTCCTGTTTTGCCTTTTCTTCATTTTGCAAACCTTAAGCTTGCTTTTTCTTTGCAAAAACGTTTTGTAAATCTTGAGAAACAGTAGCTCTTCAAGAATATCCTTATTTCCAGTAGAGGAAAAAATATTATTTTATGGGTACTAACCTTGCTAATCAGATTATGATGAATTATGTATGAAGGGAGTTTTCAAGTGTGCGAGGGAAGATGATGAAAGAAGATTCAGGAGTGTCAAGCGCTCAAGCTTTGGGATGCCCCCATGCATCCCCAAGAAATATTCAAGGATACTCAAGCGTCTAAGCTTGGGGATGCCCCCGTGCATCCCCTTCTCCATCAACAATTATCAGTCCGTCTCTCGTTTCACTATATTTTTATCACTTCATGCGTTATGTGCTATGCTTGGAGCGTCTTGCTCTTAGGTTTTATTTTTAGTTTTCTATAGCTTTGCTTTTTGTTCATAAGAAGTTAGAACCCAGATTTCTTTGTGTGGGAGATAAACACGCTCCACTTTCAAAATCTAGAACACATCATAGGATTTTCATGCCTATTTTTTGCTGTGAGTGTTCTTTATCTTTTTCATAGCTACTGTCATGTTTAGCTCTTAGTTTTCATGCTTATCTTTTTAAGAGCTTTTGTTTTAGTTTGTTGCTGGAACTCTCTTGAGTTTTCATGTTTATCTTGTTTAGAGAGTTTGCCTGTTGAACTGAGTTGTGTGTCTTCACTTGTAGGCAATTGAGGTTGCTATTCTTTTGTAGTAGTAACTTGCAATAGTTTTGAGGTATTGATTTGAGTGATGTTTGGACTTTTGGTGTCAAGAGCTTTAGCCTATTAGTGATAGATGTCGTATTTTTGGAAATCTGTGTTTATTTTCAAAACTTACAAATTAGTTGAGAACTCTAGCTACTAGATGGATCACTACTCTTTGGAGGGATCGAATATTAGAGTACACTCACGTACCATGAGTCGAGGATGCGCAAGGATAACCAAACCCCCATACACTCCTCCTAGGGTTACTTGTCTCTTTTTGAACCTCCTTATTAGATTGAGAGTTACCGATAATAAGTGCATGAGTTCTTCGGACTAATGTGAGTATTCGAAAGTTCACACTTCCACCTTCCCATATTTTTTTAGCCTCTCCCGTGCCGTGCATTGCTTTCTTCTCACTCCGAGAGTTGGCGTCCACCTTCGCCGGTACATCCAAACCCTTGGCATGATACGCTCTGTCATCATAAACCTCCTTATATCCTTCCTCAAAACAGCCACCATACCTACCTATCAAGGCATTTCAATAGCCTTTCCAAGATACATTGCCATGTGATGTCTACGCACGCTTCTATTCTTGTAGACTATGTTGGGCCTCCAAGCGCAGAGGTTTGTAGGACAGCAGCAATTTCCCTCAAGTGGATGACTTAAGGTTTATCGAACTCAGGGAAGTAGAGGTTGAAGATGGTCTCTCTCAAGCAACCCTGCAATTAAGATACAAGAAGTCTCTTGTGTCCCCAACACACCTAATACAACTAGGAGTTGTATAGGTGCACTAGTTCGGCGAAGAGATGGTAAAATATGGGAGATAGGTGTGCCACAACAAAGTAATATAAATCTGTAATAAAAAGTGCAGCAAGCAAACATGTGACAACAGTGAGAACAAATAGTGTAACGATGGTGGAAACAAGGCCTAGGCTTCATACTTTCACTACTGGCAAATCCCAACAACATTAACATAGTCTAATCACATGATATTCCTCAGAAAACATGCAATGGATACGTACTCAGAGGTCATTCCTTTGTGGTCAAGAGAGGACGAGAATTGTGTAGGGCTACAAAAGCACACATCAGAGTTCGTAGTTCTCATCTATGGATTTCCCAATGTCACCGCGGCCATCCAAAGAGATTACCACAATCACCACAACATATCTAAAGGATAGTCAAAGACAAGCACCAAGAGACTCTCAATCTTCAATCAACACACAAAAGAGGAAATCACTCATGAAAATATTCTTCTAACCCATGTCCAATAGACCGTTGTCACCATGGTCTCGGGGGTTATACTAGATAAGATCAAGTGAGTACATCAATCCAATACATAGAAGAAGGGGAAACATCATGGGATCATCCTAGATTAACATAGCCTATGATCACAATCAAGATCACATCATGGGAGAGAGACAAGACCACATAGCTACTGGTAGAAACCTCAGCCCCGGGGAGGAACTACTCCCGCATCATGGAGGGAGGAAGCAACGTCGATGGAGATGAATCCGGGGGCACTTCCCCGTCCCGACAGGGTGCCGACACAGGAATTCTGGTCCCCCGAAGCTTGTTGGTGATGGCGGCGGAGATCGGAATTTCTTCTGGAGAAAAGGGGTCCGGAATCAGGGTTTTTGCGACGCGAGTATAAATAAGGGCCAAAGGGGGCACCGAGGGGGGCCACAGGGCAGCCAGGAGGGCGGGTGGCGCGGCCTAGGGTGGGGCCGCGCCAGGCACCGTCCTGGGCCCCTGGTGGTGGCCCTCCTGCCATGCCTTGGTTCTTCCGTAAGCTTCCGGAGCGCTGATTTTTTATATAATTTTTCCGGGATTTATTGGGCACTTTAATTATTGGAAAAACCTGAAATACAAAAACAGCAGAAAACAGGAACTGGCAACTAGGTGCACTTGGTTAATAGATTAGTCCAAATATGCTCAAAAGTGAATGAAAGTTCAAGCAAAACATGGAAAAGTCACACAAAACATGCAGGGAGCAAGCAGAAATTATAGATACGTTTGGGACGTATCAACATCCCCAAGCTTAATTCCTGCTCGTCCTCGAGTAGGTAAATGATAACAAGCATAATTTCTGTGGTGACATGCCACACAACCATATAAGGACTTTTAAGTAAAGCAATCAAAGCATGCAATTCAATTCAAGTCTTAACAAGCAAGAGTCTATATTAGCATTGACAGAATCAACAAAAGAACAAAATGTGCAAGAGCTCTCGCTGTTCTTGACTCGAATGTCTCCAGATGGTGTTTGCGTGCAAGCAGGGGACTGGGAAAAAGAGAGAAAAAGGTTGTTGAGAACAACTATCTATTAAAGTTTCACAATTGGTATCCTTTGGATTCTTATCTTGACTCATCCCCAGACCACTAGCCAGGTACAAGTCAAAATGGTCCACTCCCTTTCGATATTTTGAGCGCTCATGCAATGGATGAGCGTTAGGTTGACACCTAAAAGGTGAAACAGAAAGAAGGTGGAGGAGGAAGACAAAAAGGTGTGAAAGGCTCACATCCATGAGGACAATCATAGGCGAGAGAAGGCCATATGATAGATATGATGTGAGGAGTAGGGATTGCCATGCAACGGATGCACATGTGAGCTAAAAGCTCTCCAAGGGAACTAGTGGGGGTGCATCTAACTTGCTTGCTCAAGAAGACCTAGAGCTCGTTTGAGGAGGCTCATCATTGGAATATACAAACCAAGTTCTATAGTGTGACGGTCCCCACATAGCTATATGCATGATGATGATCTCTATGGAGTACAAGGGATAGAGGATGAAGTACTAGTGTGGATCTCTTAAAAGGAATAGTAGTGTGCCCCCTTCTCTCTTTTTATTTTTATTTTTCTCTTTTTTCTATTTTTTTGTATTTTTTTGGTGGCCTCAATGGCTCTTTCTATTTAACTCTCATTTGTCCTCTTTGGGATCTTTTGATTTTGTCCTCTTTGGGATCTTTTCCTCACTTTAGGGGCAACACTCTATATTTTACAAGAATATAGGAGATCTTTCACACTTTACAAAGGTACTCACATAAAGAAGATATAACTATCATGATGCAAATGTATGCCTTTGCCAGGATAGCAGGATATGCAATGATACTAGTGCGTCATGTAGCAATGATTAGGGCAAGGCCCAACTAGCATGCGGCTCATCGATCAAGCAAGTAGCATGCATGACATGAGGATCAAGTCATGAGAAGGTGGATGTTGCATGGCAATGTATCTCGGAAAGGCTATGGAAATGCCTTGTAGGTAGGTATGGTGGCTGTTTTGAGGAAAGATATAAGGAGGCTTATGATGACAGAGCGTATCGTGCCAAGGGTTTGGATGCACCGGCGAAGTATGCGCCAACTCTCAAGGTGAGAAAGGGCAATGCACGGTACCGAAGAGGCTAGAAAAAGTATAGGTGGGTGGAAAGTGTCAACTTTCGAATACTCACATTAGTCCGAAGAACTCATGCACGTATTATCGGTAACTCTCAATCTAATCAGGAGGCTCACAAAGAGACAAGTACCCCGAGGAGGAGTATATGGGGGTTTGGTTATCCTTGCGCATCCTCGACTCGTGGTACGTGAGTGTACTCTAATATTTGAACCCTCCAGAGGTTAGTGATCCATCTAGTAGCTAGAGTTCTCAACAGGGGTTTTTGGTTTTCGAGAAACACATGGATTGCCCAAAATACGACATCTATCACTAATAGGCTCGAGCTCTTGACACCAAAAGTTCAAACATTACTCTAGTCAATACCTCAAAACTATTGCAAGTTACTACTACAAAGAGAATAGCAACTCCAACTACCTACTTCTAGTCAAGACACAAAACTCAGTGCAACAGGCAAACTCTCTAACAAGATAAAACATACAACCTATAGAAAGTTCAACCTAAGACAAAAGAAAATCTCTAGAAGAAAACTAAAGCACTACAACTAAACAGGCCAGCAACTAAGAAAAGAAAAAGAATAACTCACAGCTAAGGAAATAATCATGCAAATCCTATGAGGAGTTCTAGTTCAAACGGAGCATGTTTCTCTCCCACACAAAGTAAGACGGGATCTAACGTGTTATGAACAGCAAGCAAAGCTAAAGAAAACTAAAAATAAAACCTAAGAGCGAGACACTCCAAGCATAGCACATAACGCATGAAGTGATAAAAATATAGTGAGACGAAGGACGAACTGATGATTGTTGATGGAGAAGGGGATGCACGGGGGCATCCCCAAGCTTAGACGCTTGAGTCTCCTTGAATATTTGTTGGGGATGCATGGGGTCCATCCCCAAGCTTGAGCGCTTGACACTCCCGAATCTTCTTTCATCATCTTCCATCGCACACTTGAAAACTCCCTTCATAAATAACTCATCATAAGCTGATTAGAGAAGTTAGTACCCTTAATAAATAATTTTTCCCACTGGATATAAAGATATTTTTGAAGAGCTACTGTTTCTCAAGATTGCCAAAAAAAATTGCAAAGAAAAAGCAAGCTTAAGCTGTGCAAAAGTTAGGAGAGACAAAACGTGGCAGAATCGGTGAAAAAACAGAACAGCAGGTAGTAAAGAATTTTTTAGGGGTACTTCTGCAACTCGAATCAAAAAACTCAGAACAGACGCTCAAAAGTCAATTGTATGGAGCACGCTGTCAAAACAATTCAGATCAAAAAGATGATCTGGTGATTTTAGGCTAATTTTTTCGTCCAAGGACAGAATCTGTTTTCTGGGCAGCATGTCACAACTTTTGAACTTTCTTGCAATCAGAGGCTAGACTTGGCACAAAGCTTGAAAATAAAGATACAATGATGTTGCTACAGTAGTAACAATCATCAAGACCACTAAAAACTGAAAGTAAAAACTCAAACTAAAGATAACAAGGGTTGTCTCCCTAGAGCTCTTTCTTTATAGCCATAAAGATAGGCTTAAGATTTTAACGATGCTCTCATAGGGATAAGGAATAAGAGTTGAAGAACAAAAGAGAGCATCAAGAAGCAAATAACAAACACATTTAAGTCTAACATGCTTCCTATGCAAAGGGATCTTGTAAAGAAATAACTCATGGAAGCATAAAGATATTAGTATAGGAAGTCAAAATAAGTGCAACTTCAAAACCTTCAACATAAAGAGAGGGAACTTGATATTATTGAAATATCTATAAGCATATGTTCCCCTCTCATAATAATTTTCAGTGGGATAATGAATAAACTCAACAATATAAGTATCACATAAAGCATTGTTACCATGATCCACATGCAAAAGGGTACTCTTACTCTCCACATAAGCATAATCTTTCTCATTGGTAATAGTGGGAGTAGGACTATCATAAACAACTTGAACATTATAGATTAATTGTGTATTAGGAAGGTGGTGTTCAACAAGGGAGTAATTCCCTCCATGATTATGACAAGTTTCATAAGGATAATTTCTCCTTATGTCATAGGTACCTTTATAATCACTAAAGATAGGAGTTATAACATCATCATAGTAGATAAGAGCATTATCATTGCTAGAAACTATATTTGTAAACATGTTGTCTTTATTCTTACTAGCAAAAGAATTATCAATTACCACATCACTAATGGGTAAAGGACTTGCAATCCTATCATCCCCAAGCTTAGAGCTTTCCATATCATCACTCTCAGAGTTAGTACCAAAAAGATTTTCAAGATCATAAGTAGCATTATCATCATTTTCCCAATCACAAAAAGTAACATGCATATCATAATCAAAATCATCTTCAATAGTGCCTACGGACTTAACATCAGGATAATAAGAAATGCAATCAAGCTCATCGTCCTCCAAAATTTATGTCTGTTAGGATAAAAATTGATGCGAGGAATATGCTCAGGCCAGGTTGATACCCATTATTCTTCCTTCTTGCTCCTCTTCCTCCTCCTCTTCTTTTTCTTCTTATTTACCTTAGGAGGGAGTGGTTGGAGATGAAGCTTCTCCACATATCTTGGTTTATCATTAGAAACAATAGGGGAAACTTGGGAGAAACTCTCCTTTTTATTAGTAGAGATATAAGAGACATTTTTATACTT
The DNA here is from genome assembly GCA_950022295.1 of Bromus sterilis. Classification (NCBI taxonomy): domain Eukaryota; kingdom Viridiplantae; phylum Streptophyta; class Magnoliopsida; order Poales; family Poaceae; genus Bromus; species Bromus sterilis. The sequence continues at coordinate 219,861,716 of OX465600.1, forward strand.
TGGTAAAGTTCCCTCCTTTCTAATCTTACTTATGTAATCATTTTCATGGCAATTAACAACACAATAGAGATGGCAATTTTGCAAAGTGTTGCTAATTCCTAAGGCATTAACATCTAGCCAAGAAGTCTTTTCTGATAACTCTTCACACATCAAAAATAACATAAGTTCATCATAAAGATCAGAAGTGATCATGTTATCACACAACTGATTAACAGTTATGCTTTGAAAGTTCATGCATTGAAAATTAAAGTGACCCTCTATGCAGCAAAGTTCACAAGTAAAAGGATAAAGGTCACACAATTCTCTAGCAATGTCATTTAAATCTTTGACCCAATTGATTGTTCTTTCATGCTTATGTTGCTTACAATACTTCTCTTCTTCAATCATAGGCCTTTTGTAACATCCCAAAATTCTCCGAATTTTGGAATGTTAATAAAATTAAATAGATAATGATTGTTTGCTTGATGTGTTTGATTTTCTCTAGGATTTAAAACTTTTTGGAGTTTATTGAATATTAAAAAAGAGAGGGAATAAAAGGACTTTCCCTAATATTCATAATTGATTTTTTTTTAATTTTTTATTTAAAACAAAACCAATAAAACAAAATGAGAGAAGGTAATATGACTCCTTCAACTTATTAAAAGGTTGGAAAATGTTTTAAATCATTATTGGAATTCTTTTGAATATTCAAAACATTTTTCAACTCAAGGAAATTCATTTGAGAGGATATAAAATGACTTATCCCCTTTTTAATAAAGTTGGGAAATATTTAGAATATTACTTTAAAGTTTTTAAATTTTATTTTGAGTATTATAAATAACTCTAAAATTAATTTAGGGATTTTATAATGCTAAGAGAGTTTTTATTTCATTAAAATGATTTATTAAATATTTTAAAAGAGTTGAAAATAATAATCCAATGGGATATCTTTATTTTACCAAATTATTTATTGGTGTGACAATTTTAAAATTTATATTTTATTATGTAGAAATGGTTTGTCAATGATTTTGACCAAATAAAAATATTTATAATAATTTATTGCATTTATTTGATTTATGAAAAGCATTATATATTTAAATAAAGTATTTAGAAAATGTTTTTATTTTTATTTTCCTTTTTGGAGAATGTATTCATTCAATAAATTTCTTTGTATTATTTGATGAATTTAGAAATTTATTTCGTATTTTTCTGATGAGTATTTATTTTTCTACAATTGTTTGAAGTTTCGGTTTTTAAGAAAAACAAAATGCGTACCGAGCCGGCCCAATAGCCTTTTCCGCCCACGAGCGCAATTTGGGCCCGAGACGGATTTCAAAAAAAAATCGGGCTATATAAATTTTCGAAATTTTTCCTTTTTCGTTTTTTTCAGAAACCCTAAATCGTCCGCGCCTCGATTTCCGTGCCGCCGCAGGCGAACCTCGGGATCCGCGCCGCGCCACCTCGGTTTCCGTGTCCGGCGAACCTCGATTTCCGTGCCCGACGAACCTCGATTTTCGTGTCGGCGAACCTTGGTTTCCGTGCCGATAACCTCGATTTCCGCGGCGACGAACCTCGGTTTCCGTGCCGGCGAATCTCGATTTTCGTGCCCGGCGAACCCTGATTTCCGTGCCCGGCGAACCTCGGTTTCTGTGCCATCGCCACGCCAGCGGTACGTCAGCAATTTTGTCCTGTAGTGAAAAGGATCTGTGTGCGACAGAAACTTTTATTTTATTCATGAATAGGCCCTTTTTCACAGTTTGCACCCTGTAATCTTCGTAGCCGTATATTTTAAACCGTGTATCGGAATTAGGTGATTCTTTTTCCTATACGCTCGAAGTGATCTGTACTTTATCATAGAGTAAACTTTTCACACCTTTGCACACTTTTGAATTTGAATTTATTTCAAATTCAAATTGAAATTCCGGAGGCCGTATCTTTTAAACCGTTGATCCAAATCGAGTGATTCTTTTTGCGTTGGATCACTCGTTCCATGTACTTTCTATCTATATCAAGTGTACACAAAAATTCACAAGTTTATTCATCTGTTTAAATTCAAATTCAATTCAATTTTGCACTTGCTATGACCTGTGTTGTAGTGTTCTGTTTCACGTGATTCTTTTTGCATATTGAATCATATGAGACATCCTATCGGCAATATCCACACACCATTCATATTGCTATGGTCTTTACCTTGATGTCATGATGCCTTGATCATAATCTTGTATCGACAACTCTTTATCCGTTGACTCTCTCGAGTTCACGTTCCACCGATCACCTTCGAGCACATCGACACTTGTACCGTGTCAAGCCGTTTGTATTGTTGCTAAAACCTTTGTGTTTGTTTTGTTGATCTTCTGTTTGTCCTTGTGATGTGATTGCTTATTCGAGTTCCTTCGTTTGTGATAGATTTCTCCGAGTGTGACGAGTAGAGTTGACTGGACCGCGAGAGCGAAGAACTTCATCGAATGTATAAGGCAAGTGATACTTTGATCATACTCATACCCATATTTTCTATATGCATTACGTTAAGTATATCACCCTATTGCATGATAGGTAGTTTAGTTTACTGTTGCTGCAAAACCAGCTAGGATAGCCACATGTCTTGACTTGTCTACCGTAGATCAACCTAGCCGTGTTGTTACTTTATTGCTATGCTTTGTAGACGTGGTTTGGGTTGTGTAAATTCATGGAGTGCATGTGAGCTATTTAATAATTTGTGCAGCAATTTTATCATAAATAGAAATCACCTCTGGACGGGCAGGGAGTGCTTCCTGGGGGCTCGTGCCTTATCTAAGGGCGAGACCAGGTTGTACCCCTAATGGTTGGCTTGGTGGTTGACAGTACGTCATGGTGCTACCCTCTGAACGTAAGTGGGCGCCGTCCAGGCTCAAAAAGATCAGACATACTTAGTGACTAGGAGCTTCCATGTACAGCCGCTGGCCATATGGGCTCTGGCTTAGTTGAGTATGATGTAGGAAGCCTCTCCCGTGCAAAGCTAGCAGATGTAGATGTGATAGGTGGTACCGGCTTGCCGTTGGGTGTAGGTGACCTCTTCTGAAAGACTTCTTCTCAATCTTCGGGTTGAGTCCCGCGGGGAAAGTGTACTAACCTCTGCAGGGTAAAAACTAATCATGATTAGCCGTGTCCCCGGTTATGGACATCCTTGAGCTACTAGACATTACTGTTACTGGAGGATCTTGACATATGAATCACCATAATAATTTGAGTGGGCAAGATTAAATAAAGGGTGTGGTGTTGGAACTGGTGTGCCCAGTTCGTTCTTAAGTAGTAAGTTCAACTTAAAATTTTGACTAGTTTAGTTCAGGAGAAAACTGGCTTTCTACAAAACTAAACAATAAACCTTTCCTTTGACTTACCTTGCATATAGCGATAGTTCTGTTATAGCCTTTTTCGTGTGACTTGCCGTACAAATCAGATATACTGACCCGTTGTCGGGCTGTAACCTTTGGTGTTGCAGGATTTTATACGACGAGTAAGTGGTACGATGTAGGGTTACAATGTCTATACTCAACTACGCCGGTGGAGTTGATGGACGCCACGAAATTTATATTGTTTTCCGCTGTATTTCATTTATAATCTAGCCTTGAGCTATGCAGGTATGTTTAATTGTAATACTGGATCTTCGATGTAATATATATGACATGTGGTTTATTCTTGATATTACATCATGTACTGTGTGTGCTAGCTATTGATCCAGGGACTAGCACAGAATACACAGAGACTTGGATTCTTAGTGAATCGGGTCGTTACACCTTTCACAAGGTCTATCCACTCCACAAATATTAACATGCTTATATAAAACTTCATTTTCAGGAATTGGATCATGCATGTTGCAATCATCATGAACAATCTCATTTTCTTTGCAAATCTCTTTAAAAGGTTCATGATGCTTGATCCAATTCTCCTTAGGCATATTAAGATGGGAAGCAAAAGATTTGAGGAAATCAACAAGGAGTTGAGAATCAAGCCCAAACTTAGCACTAAACTTATTAAAACTTGCAGTTTCAACAAAGGACTTAATGCAATCATACTCATAATTTATACCTGACTCTTTACCTTTGTCGATCTCCCAATCTTCAGTATTGCGTTGAATTCTTTCAAGGAGTTTCCATTTAGCATCAATCTTTTCGTTTGTGAAAGAACCCATAGAGGAAGCATTGTGCAAGTCTTTATCCTGTCGAGAGAGCCTGGCATAAAAAATAGTAATAATTATATCTTTGGGGAGACCGTGGTCAGGACATTTTAGCATTAAAGTTTTCAATCTCCCCCAAGCTTGAGATATGCTCTCTCCGTCACGAGGATAGAAATTATAAACATAATTCCTATTCTCATGAACTTCATGAAGAGGATAAAATTTGGAGTAAAAGAGAGACTGGATCTCTTCCCAATCCCGTAGGTGAGAATCATCTAGTAGCCTATACCATTCCAATGCTTTTCCTTTCAGTCACAAGGAAAATAATTTCTTCATGACTTCACCTCTTGTCAAACCTGAAATCTTAAATAACTCACAAAGTTCTGTTAGTTTCAACAAATGAATACTAGGATTGATTGTCCCATCATAACAATCATTAATAATTTGGTAAGAGGAGACTTCTCTACCACGGGTGTGGTAAAGCGGCCTTCCCCAAACAGCAAACTAAGAGTGCAGTTTTCCATAAGCATAAGTAGTGAAAGTAAAATCAAGAAACGAAAAGATTTAATTGCAAGATCTAAAGATATACCTTCAGCCGCTTACCTCCCCGGCAACGGCGCCAGAAATAGCTTGATGTCTACACACGCTTCTATTCTTGTAGACTATGTTGGGCCTCCAATCGCTGAGGTTTGTAGGACAGCAGCAATTTCCCTCAAGTGGATGACCTAAGGTTTATCGAACTCAGGGAAGTATAGGTTGAAGATGGTCTCTCTCAAGCAACCCTGCAATTAAGATACAAGAAGTCTCTTGTGTCCCCAACACACCTAATACAACTAGGAGTTGTATAGGTGCACTAGTTCGGCGAAGAGATGGTAAAATATGGGTGATAGGTGTGGCAAAACAAAGTAATATAAATCTATAATAGAATGTGCAGCAAGCAAACATGTGACAAAAGTGAGCACAAACGGTGTAACAATGGTGGAATCAAGGCCTAGGCTTCATACTTTCACTAGTGGCAACTCCCAACTACATTAACATAGTCTAATCACATGATATTCCTCATAAAACATGCAATGGATACGTACTCAGAGGTCATTCCTTTGTGGTCAAGAGAGGACGAGAATTGTGTAGGGCTACAAAAGGACACATCAGAGTTCGTAGTTCTCATCTATGGATTTCCCAATGTCACCGCGGCCATCCAAATAGATTACCACAATCACCACAACATATCTAAAGGATAGTCAAAGACAAGCACCAAGAGACTCTCAATCTTCAATCAACACACAAAAGAGGAAATCACTCATGAAAATATTCTTCTAACCCATGTCCAATAGACCGTTGTCACCATGGTCTCGGGGATTATACTAGATAAGATCAAGTGAGTACATCAATCCAATACATAGAAGAAGGAGAAACATCATGGGATCATCCTAGATTAACATAGCCTATGATCACAATCAAGATCACATCATGGGAGAGAGAGAAGACCACATAGCTACTGGTAGAAACCTCAGCCCCGGGGAGGAACTACTCCCGCATCATGGAGGGAGGAAGCAACATCGATGGAGATGAATCCGGGGGCACTTCCCCGTCCCGGCAGGGTGCCGGCACAGGAATTCTGGTCCCCCGAAGCTTGTTGGCGATGGCGGCGGAGATCGGAATTGCTTCTGGAGAAAAGGGGTCCGGAATCAGGGTTTTTGCGACGCGAGTATAAATAAGGGCCAAAGGGGGTACCGAGGGGGGCATAGGGCAGCCAGGAGGGCAGGTGGCGCGGCCGAGGGTGGGGCCGCGCCAGGCACCCTCCTGGGCCCCTGGTGGTGGCCCTCCTGCCATGTCTTGGTTATTTCGGAAGCTTCCGAAGCGCTGATTTTTTATATAATTTTCCGGGATTTATTGGGCACTTTAATTATTGGAAAAACCTGAAATACAAAAACAGCAGAAAACAGGTACTGGCAACTAGGTGCACTCGGTTAATAGATTAGTCCAAATATGCTCAAAAGTGTATGAAAGTTCAAGCAAAACATGGCAAAGTCACACAAAACATGCATGGAGCAAGCAGAAATTATAGATACGTTTGGGACGTATCACCGTGCAACATCCATCTTCTCATGACTTGATCTTCATGTCATACATGCTACGTGCTTGATCGATGAGCCGCATGCTAGTTGGGCCTTGCCCTAATCATTTCTACATGACACGCTAGTATCATTGCATATCCTGCTACACTAGAAGAGGCATACATTTGCATACTTCATGATAGTTACATCTTCTTTATGATCTGAGTACTTTTGTAAACTTTGAAAGATCTTTTATACTTTCTTGTAATATATAGAGTGTTGCCCCTAAAGTGAGGAAAAGATCCCAAAGTGGACAAATTAAAATATCCCAAACAGGACAAATGAGAGAAATAGAAAGAGCCATTGAGGCCACCAAAAATAGAAAAAAGAGAAAAAAGAGAAAAAGAAATAAAAAAAGAGAAGGGGGCACACTACTATTCCTTTTGAGAGATCCACACTCGTACTCCATCTTATATCTTGTACTCCATAGAGATTATCATTCATGCATATAGCTATGTGGGGACCTTCACACTATAAAACTTGGCTTGTATATTCCAATGATGAGCCTCCTCAAATGAGATCTAGGTCTTCTTGAGCAAGCAAGTTGGATGCACCCCCCCACTAGTTCCATTGGAGAGCTTACCTTAGCTCATATGTGCATCCGTTGCATGGCAATCCCTACTCCTCACATCATATCTATCATTTGGCTTTCTCTCGCCTATGATTGTCCTCATTGATGTGAGCCTTTCACACCTTTTTGTCTTCCTCCTCCACCATATTCTCTCTTTTCCATCCTAAGTGTCAACTTTTCTTTCTTACGCTCATCCATTGCATGAGTGCTCAAAATGTCGAAAAGGAGTGGATCATTTTGACTTGTACCTGGCTAGTGGTCTGGGGATGAGTCAAGATAAGATTCCAAAGAAGACCAAGTGTGAAACTTTAGTAGATTGAGTTCTCGACACAAAATATCTCGTATATCCATATCCCCTTTCTTGCACGCAAACACCATTTGGAGACATTCGAGTCACGGACGGCGAGAGCTCTTGCACCTTTATATTCTTATGTTGCTTGTTTCAATACTAAATATAGACTCTTGCCTGTTATGACTTGAATTGAATTACATGCCTTGATTGCTTTACTTAAAAGTTCGTATATGGTTGTTAGCATGTCACCACAGAAATTATGCTTTTTATCATTTACCTACTCGAGGACGAGCAGGAATTAAGCTTGGGGATGTTGATACGTCCAAAACGTATCTATAATTTCTGCTTGCTCCATGCCTCTTTTGTGTGATATTGCTATGTTATTGATGAACTTCCATACACTTTTGATCATATTTGGACTAACTTATTAACTCAGTGCACCCCAGTGTCAGTTCCTGTTTTCTGCTATTTTTCTATTTCAGGTTTCCCCCATATTAAAAGTGCTCCAAAAATTCGGGAAAAATCCAATAAAAAGCCAGCGCTTCGGAAGCTTCGGTAATCACCGAGGGGGGGGGGCAGAGGGGACCCACCAGGGCCCCAGGCGCCCTCCCGGCGCGCCCTAGGGTGGGGCCGTACCAGGGGGCCGCCTGGACCTCTGGTGGCCCCCTGGCTTCCCCCCTTCGCCCATATATTCTCCATGACGTGAAACCCCCGTGACGGGAACCCTTTTCGCGATCTCTCCTATGTTCCTCCGCCGCCGCGCTTCCAAGATCGGGAGCACCAGGAGACCTCTTCCCGGCACCCTGCCGGAGGGAGAAACCACCTCCGGGAGCTTCTCCACTACCATGGATGCTTCCCGGATGAACCGTGAGTAGTCCACCTTGGACCATGGGTCTATGATCAGTAGCTATGTGATGTTCTCCTCCCGTCTTTGTTCTTCATGGATTAGACCTCGTGAGCTTCCCTACATGATCGAGGCACATATGTAATCTTTCTGTTGTTGCTATGATGAGTTTGCTGGGATCCGATGGATTATGAGATTATGTTCAGATTGTGTTTGAGTAATATATTTGATTCTCCTCTTTTATATTTATGTTCTTGAGTAATTCTTGCATGTTCTCCGTTGTTGTTTATTGCTTTGGCCAAGTAGTAGGTAGTGACTCCAAGAGGGAGCATTATGCATGATTGTGGGTTCATGCCCCCTGATGACTAGCTGGAGTGACAGAAACATGAGTCTAGGGGATGTGATGTTGCCACAAGGGAGAAAACAACGGTGCTTGTGATTGCGGGTGCAAGGATTGTTTACTTTACGCAAAGTTCTTTAATGCAGTTGTCCGTTGCTTTGAGTTTACACTTTGGGTGGGATTCACAACTTAATACCAGCGAGAAGTTCTGGATAGATATCTCAAGGTGGATGATTAGTAGGTAGATGCAGATGAATTTCGGTCTACTTGATTTGGCGTACCTCCCAAGCTTTTGAGCCTCTTCCTTTCTTTATAGCATAGTTAGCATTGGTTTGCGCACATAATCCTGTCAATTGCCCAGCTGTAATTTGTTTACCTCGTATGGCTATTTTATCGTCTTTTGGGAGAGAGACATCACTAGTGAACATCATAGGACCCCGGTCCATATTTCCAACACTGTTTACACCCACTATCAATTTACTTCTTTATTTACTTTGCCGTCGCTATCACTATCATTATTGTCCCGTGCGTTTGATCCTTTGTAAATAACAAGGCCGGAGGAATTGAAAACTCCTCTGTACTCGTTGGGAGAAAAGTTATTTGTTGTGTGTGCAGGTCCAGGTAAAGTAAGCAACCTTGGTTGTAAACGGTGCAATTGTTCACTTTACCACCTACTTGTCGATCTTGGAGTCCTACTGGTTCGATACTCAAACCTTAGCATCTTTGCTAAGGGAAATTTGCTGCTACGCTACATCTCACCTTCCACTTTGGGTAACCAACGAGGGGCGAGAAGTAAACTCTCGTGACATCAAAGCAATTTCTGGCGTTGTTGCCGAGGACTCCACTCTTCAAGATAGGGGAGTTGCACACTACCTTGGCGTACTGCCCATTGCTTTTGAGCCTCTTCCTTTATTTTGTAGCATCGTTAGCATTGCGGTGCGTTTATAATCCTGTCAATTGCCCAGCTATGATTTGTTTACCTCGCTAGCACTTTTATCGTCTTTTGGGAGAGAGACATCACTAGTGAACATCACGGGACCCCGGTCCATATTCACACCATTGTTTACACCCTCAATTTACTTTCAGTTGGACTATTATTTCTTGCGTTGATCCTTTGTAAACAGCAAGGCCGGAGGAATTGACAACTCCTCTGTACTCGTTGGGAGAAAAGTTATTTATTTCTGTGTGCAGGTCCTGACAACTGCCCATTTCTAACGTCGTTAGCCCGAAGTAATTTCTGGCGCCGTTGGCACCTTCTTGTATTTCCGCGAGTCCTACTGGAGACAAACCTTGGTATCTTAATACCTCAGATGGATTCGCAACTTAATACCAGCGAGATGTTCTGGATAGATATCTCAAGGTGGATGATTCGTAGTAGATGCAAATGGATTTCGGTCTACTTACCTTGGCGTACTGCCCATTGCTTTTGAGCCTCTTCCTTTCTTTTGTAGCATAGTTAGCATTGCGGTGCGTTTATAATCCTGTCAATTGCCCAGCTGTGATTTGTTTACCTCGCTAGCACTTTTATCGTCTTTTGGGAGAGAGACATCGCTAGTGAACATCACGGGACCTCGGTCCATATTCACACCATTGTTTACACCCTCAATTTACTTTCAGATGCACTATTATCTCTTGCGTTGATCCTTTGTAAACAGCAAGGCCGGAGGAATTGACAACTCCTCTGTACTCGTTGGGAGCAAAGTTATTTGTTTTTGTGTGCAGGTCCTGACAACTGCCCAATTTCTGACGCCGTTAGCCCGAAGTAATTTATGGCGCCGTTGTCACCTTCTTGTATTTCTGCGAGTCCTACTGGAGACAAACCTTGGTATCTTCACCGAGGGAAATTTGCTGCTAGGCTACATCTCACCTTCCACTTGGGGTAACCAACAAGAATTGAGAGAACTATCCTCACTATATCAGGCCAATTTCTGGCGCCGTTGCCGAGGACTCCAGTCTACAACATAGGGGAGTTGCACACTATCTTTTATCTTTGCTTTTTAGTCTTGTTAGTTTACCTTTCAGTTTATATCTTCGTGTCTTTTATCAAAAATCCAAAAAAATATAGTATGTCTAGTTCCTTTCTTGCCAATCAATGTCTGGCTTCTTTGAAACCAAATCTTATTGGCATGGAGGATTCACCGAGGATCAACAAAAGTGGTACAAGGAACACCGCTTGTCTCAAAAGGGGATACACTTATGGAAACAAATACAACAGTTGTATGATTATGCTAGAAACTTGTGCTCAATATATAATATATCTTTCTGCAGGGATGAATCTTGTTGCTTTATGAGGCACAAACACCTTGCTTTCCAATGTGAGTACAATGATGATGAAACCTTAGCTTCTTATGCTAATAGAAACTATGATTTTTATGATGCAGATGAAATAGAAGAATTTGTGCTTATAAGGGTGCCTATGAAATTACTTCTCTTCTTAAAAATATTGATGATGCCCCTTACAAATCTGAGAGTCTTGCTATACTTAACTATTGTTTGGAAAATTACGATGCAAATTATTATATTACTGATCATCGTGAGAGAATCTCTCCCCCAAAGGAAGAGACTAATGATTTGCAGGACTCTATGGAAGAACAAATTGCTGAACCTGAAAGCTCCTTGGATGAAAAAGAGGAGGAGAGTGACGAACAAAAGGAGGAAGAATGGAGCCATCCATGTCTACCTTCTAATGAGAGTAACTCTTTGACTCTTACCTTATATGAGTATTATGATCCTATGGATTCTTTTGAAATATCCCTTTTTGATGAAGTTGATGCCTTCTATATTTTTGGCCAAGATGCCACTATGGATTATGCTTGCGAAGATGAACTTGCTATAGTTCCTTATGTCAAGCATGAAATTTTTGCTATTGCACCCACACTTTATTTTCCTATTATCCTTTTGAAATCTCCAACTCTGGAGAAATTTCCTCTGATCAAATCTCAATGTGATGGGTTGCATTTATCTTATTATCCTAAAACCCGTGTTGAAAACAATACACGTGTGCTTGTAGGTCATGAAAAATATGATTTATGTGATAGTTATATTCTTGATGTTGTTCATGATACTATTGAAAATTACTTTTAGAGAGGAGAGTTTGGATGTAGAAACTCTCATGTTACAAAAACACCTCTCTTCATGATGAAAGTTTTGAAGTTGTTCTTTTTCCACCTTCCTATGCATATAACTTTGTGCTTCTTTGATTTATTTTCTTACAAGATGCCTATGCATAGGAAGTGGGTTAGGCTTAAATATGTTTCATATTTGCTTCTTCACATGCTCTCTTTTGCTTCAAATTCTTATTCTTATGAGAGAACCTTTTAAAATCTTTTTGCCTAGCTTAAAGGCGTAAAAGAAAGCGCTTGTTGGGAGGAACCCAAGATGTTTTTACTTCTGTTTTTAGTGGTCTTGATGATTGTTACTACTGTAGCAACATCATTGTATCTTTATTTTCAAGATTTGTGCCAAGTTATAGCCTCATATGACAAGGGAAGTGAAAGTTGTGATATGCTGTCCAGAAAACAGATTCTGTCCTCGTGACGTGAAAAATCATAGGAAATCACCAGTTCATATTTTTTAGCTGATTTTTTTACACAGAGTGCTCTATACAATCACGGAACTTTCGTATGTTCTGAGTTTTTTTACTTGAGTTGCAGAAGTTCCCCTAAAAAATTCTTTACTACCTGCTGTTCTGTTTTTCACAGATTCTGCCACGTTTTGTCTCTCCTAACTTTTGCAAACCTTAAGCTTGCTTTTTTTTTCTTTGCAAAATCCTTTTGGCAATCTTGAGAAATAGTATCTCTTCAAGAATATCTTTATATCCAGTGGGGAAAAATTATTTATTAAGGGTACTAACCTCTCTAATCAGCTTATGATGAGTTGTGTATGAAGGGAGTTTTCAAGTGTGCAATGGAAGATGATAAAAGAAGATCCTGTAGTGTCAAACGCTCAATCTTGGGGATGCCCATGTGCACCCCCAACAAATATTCAAGGAGACTCAAGCGTCTAAGCTTGGGGATGCCCCCGTGCATCCCCTTCTTCATCAACAATTATCAGTTTGTCCCTCGTTGCACTATATTTTTATCACTTCATGCGTTATGTGCTATGCTTGGAGCGTCTCGCTCTTTACTTTTTCTTAGGTTTGTTTTTGCTTTGTTTGCTGTAATAACAAGTTAGATCCCATCTTTCTTTTGTGTGGGAGAGAAACATGCTCCATTTGAACTAAAACTCCTCATAGGATTTACATGCTTATTTCCTTAGCTGTGAGTTGTTCTTTTTCTTTTCTTAGTTGTTGCCCTGTTTAGTTGTAGTTCTTTAGTTTTCTTCTAGAGCTTTTCTTTTGTCTCAGGTTGAACTTTCTATAAATTGCATGTTTATCTTGTTTAGAGAGTTTGCCTGTTGCACTTAGTTTTGTGTCTTGACTAGAAAGTAGGTAGTTGAAGTTGCTATTCTCTTTGTAGTAGTAACTTGCAATAATTTTGAGGTATTGACTAGAGTAATGTTTGAACTTATGGTGTCAAGAGCTTTAGCCTATTAGAGATAGGTGTCGTATTTTGGGCAATCCTTGTGATTTTCGAAAACCAAAACCCCCTATTGAGAACTCTAGCTACTAGATGGATCACTAACCTCTGGAGGGTTCGAATATTAGAGTACACTCACGTACCATGAGTTGAGGATGCGCAAGGATAACCAAACCCCCATACACTCCTCCTCGGGGTACTTGTCTCTTTGTGAACGTCCTGATTAGATTGAGAGTTACCGATAATAAGTTCATGAGTTCTTCGGACTAATGTGAGTATTCGAAAGTTGACACTTCCACCCACCTATACTTTTTCTAGCCTCTTCGATACCGTGCATTGCCCATTCTCATCTCGAGAGTTGGCGCATACTTCGCCGGTGCATCCAAAACCTTGGCACGATACGCTCTGTCATCATAAGCCTCCTTTTATCTTTCCTCAAAACAGCCACCATACCTACCTACAAGGCATTACCATAGCCTTTTCGAGATACATTGTCATGCAACATCCACCTTCTCATGAATTGATCTTCATGTCATACATGCTACTTGCTTGATCGATGAGCCGCATGCTAGTTGGGCCTTGCCCTAATCATTTCTATATGACGCGCTAGTATCATTGCATATCCTGCTACCCTGGCAGGGGCATACATTTGCATCATGATTGTTACATTTTCTTTATGTGAGTGCCTTTTTAAAGTGTGAAAGATCTCCTATATTCTTGTAAAATATAGAGTGTTGCCCCTAAAGTGAGGAAAAGATCCCAAAGAGGACAAATGAGAGTTAACTAGAAAGAGCCATTGAGGCCACCAAAAAAATACAAAAAAATAGAAAAAAGAGAAAAATAAAAAAATAAAAAGAGGGAAGGGGGCACACTACTATTCCTTTTGAGAGATCCACACTAGTACTTCATCCTCTATCCCTTGTACTCCATAGAGATTATCATACATGCATATAGCTATGTGGGGACCCTTCACACTATAGAACTTGGCTTGTATATTCCAATGATGAGCCTCCTCAAAAGAGCTCTAGGTCTTCATGAGCAAGCAAGTTAGATGCACCCCCACTAGTTCCCTTGGAGAGCTTTTAGCTCACATGTGCATCCATTGCATGGAAATCCCTACTCCTCACATCATATCTATCATATGGCCTTCTCTCGCCTATGATTGTCCTCATTGATGTGAGCCTTTCACACCTTTTTGTCTTCCTCCTCCACCTTCTTTCTGTTTCGCCTTTTAGGTGTCAACTTTCTTGCTCACGCTCATCCATTGCATGAGTGCTCAAAATATCGAAAGGGAGTGGATCAGTTTGACTTGTACCTGACTAGTGGTCTGGGGACGAGTCCAGATAAGAATACAAAGGAGACTAAGTGTGAAACTTTAGTAGATAGTAATTCTCAACAACTATTTTTTATCTCGTATTCCCATATCCCCCTTCTTGCACGCAAACACCATTTGGAGACATTCGAGTCACGGACAGCGAGAGCTCTTGCACCTTTGTTCTTTTGTTGCTTGTGTCAATGCTAATATAGACTATTGCTTGTTAAGACTTGAATTGTATGCTTTGATTGCTTTACTTAAAGGTCCTTATATGGTTGTGTGGCATGTCACCACAGAAATTATGCTTGTTATCATTTCCCTACTCGAGGAAGAGCAGGAATTCAGCTTGGGGATGTTGATACGTCCCAAACGTATCTATAATTTATGCTTGCTCCATGCATGTTTTGTGTGACTTTGCCATGTTTTGCTTGAACTTTCATACACTTTTGAGCATATTTGGACTAACCTATTAACTCAGTGCACCCAGTTGCCAGTTCCTGTTTTCTGTTGTTTTTGTATTTCAGGTTTTCCGGCCATTAAAAGTGCTCCAAAAATTCCGGAAAAATTATATAAGAAATCAACGTCCCGGAAGCCTCCGGAATCACCAAGGAAGGAAGGGAGGGCCACCACAGGGACTCCAGAAGGGTCCCTGGCAGGGCCCCACCCTAGGGCGCGCCGGGCACCCTCCTGGCTGCCCTGTGGCCCCTCTCGGTGCCCCCTTTGGCCTATATTTAGCCCTCGTGACGGAAACCCCTAATATCAATCTTCTATTCCCGTTCTCCTCTCTTTATCGCCGTTGCCGCCGTTTCAAGATCGGGGCTGCCAGGAGAAGCTGCCCCGGCACCCTGTCGGAAGGAGGAACCCCCTCCGAGAGACCATCCATCGCCATGGACGCCTCCCGGATGTGCCGTGAGTAGTCCCCCTTGGACCATGGGTCCGTGACCAGTAGCTATGTGATGTAATCCTCCCCTCTTTGTGCTTTCACTTTCGAGACCTCGTGAGCTGCCTCACATGATCAATGCACTTTTGTAATTTTCTGTGTTGCTATGCTGAGTTTGCTAGGATCTAATGGATTATGAGATTATGTTCAGATTGTGATGAGTAATATATTTGGTTCTCTTTTATATTTTTGTTCTTTAGTAAATTCTTGCATGTTCTCCGTTGTCGTATTCTACTTTGGCCAAGTGATTTGTTGCAACTCCAAGAGGGAGTGTTATGCTTGATTGTGGGTTCAGCCCCTTGATGTCTAGCTTGAGTGACAGAAACATGAGACTAGGGGATGTGTTGTTGCCACCAGGGATAAAACAACGGTGCTTGTACCTGCGGGTGCAAGGATTGTTTACTTTACGCAAAGTTCATTTAATGTAGTTGTCTGTTGCTTTGAGTTTACACTTTGGGTGGGATTCGCAACTTAATACCAGCGAGATGTTCTGGATAGATATCTCAAGGTGGATGATTCGTAGTAGATGCAGATGGATTTCGGTCTACTTACCTTGGCGTACTGCCCATTGCTTTTGAGCCTCTTCCTTTCTTTTGTAGCATAGTTAGCATTGCGGTGCGTTTATAATCATGTCAATTGCCCAGCTGTGATTTGTTTACCTCGCTAGCACTTTTATCGTCTTTAGGGAGAGAGACATCACTAGTGAACATCACGAGACCCCGGTCCATATTCACACTATTGTTTACACCCTCAATTTACTTTCAGTTCTTACTTTCAGTTGCACTATTATTTCTTGCGTTGATCATTTGTAAACAGCAAGGCCGGAGGAATTGACAACTCCTCTATACTTGTTGGGAGAAAAGTTATTTATTTTTGTGTGCAGGTCCTGACAACTGCCCATTTCTAATGCCGTTAGGCCGAAGTATTTTCTGGCGCCGTTGTCACCTTCTTGTATTTCTGCGAGTCCTACTGGAGACAAACCTTGGTATCTTCACCGAGGGAAATTTGCTGCTACGCTACATCTCACCTTCCACTTGGGGTAACCAACGAGAAGTGAGAGAACTATCCTCACCGTATCACTCGTGTTCTAATATTTACATTTTGCTTGTAGCTCCCTTGGTCAAAGGATTAGATCCACTGTTCGACCCATTTTGCATCTGGGGAAACGAGGTGACCATGACTATCAATCAAGTCAAGAAACTTAGATAAAATGTAAGGATAAAGAAACTAGCCACGAAAGACAACAAACTCTTTGTCTGCACAATGAAGAAGACTTCAGTCTCCGATAGGATGGTACTAATTTACGTTCAAACCATATTTTCCCCTACGCACACGATTTTCATACTGAAAACTATATTTATGCATATCTTTGTATTCAGTCTTTTTCGAAGCAGTTCACCGATGATTATACATCAAACCACCTATATGGTCAAGAGGGAAGAAAGATTTTTGTACAACACCCGTGCTATAATATTGAAGCCTTCCTGAAGAGGGAAAACGATGGGAGGGCAATCATCCATAGGCGCTGGACTAAAGTTGCAAGGCCTTTAACATTATTGAAGGCTCAATTTTCGCATTCCGCTTCGACTGTTTCCAGATGAGATTCATCTGTCTATTTACCGACTATGATGATGTTCTTTGCAAAGGTTATTTCTGTATTGCGGCATGGTGTACTATCTGCTAGCTGTTACCATAGATTTCGAGTTTATGTAATGCGGCCTACTGTACTAGCTGTTGGATGTACTGTGATTTCAGTAATTATGAAAATCCTGGTGACCATTACAAGCATATGGAAGATAATGTGTTATATATATATATGTGAATGTGCTTATATAAACAATTAAAAAATATCCTAAAATATTTAAGATAAATACAATGCTAATTAAACTGCAAGCGATTGGATCATTGCACACGGTTCTGCATATAAGTTCGTCACTGATAGCTATGTACATCGCACACATTCGATAAGAAATGAGCGTTGGGGATTTATTTATAATTCTATGCAATATTTTGTGCACAACCGTTTGTAATGTTCAGCGTACAGCACACACAGTTTGGATGAAAAGAACGTTTGGGATTTAATTATGAAACCACACGAGCATTTGTGCACAAACATTTGTGTAGGTGTCAACAATACAAACGTGTACTATATAAAAACTGTATGGAATAGCTTTGGGTATCCCACGCAGTTCCTGACACACCAGCGTTTGGGATAGTATAACTCAACACAAACGTAGTTTCTGTATTAAATGTATGCCATAGGATAATAATCTCAGACGGACATTCGTGGATAAGTGTTTGCGATAAAAAGGTCATCTCAAACGTTCGAGTTATCTTGTGCGTCTGCGCGGACTATCCATATGAAACGATTTGTGGCTATCGTGTGGAATATGCCCCCCTATCGCAATCGAGAGCAAGGAGACGGTTCCGATTCTCATAGGCGATAGGGGTAAAAAATCGTTTGGATAGCTATCGCGCGCACTAGTGATATGCGAAGGGGGGCAGCCAAGGGTGGACCAGGGAGTCCAGGCGCCCCCCGGCGCGACCTAGGGTGGGGCCGCGCCACAAGGCCGCCTGGTGGGGCCCCTGGCCCCCCTTCGGGCATCCGGAAGCTTCTGTCTCGCAGTTTTTTTATATATTTTTCCTGGAATTTTTGGGCACTTTAAGTAATGGGAAAACCTGAAATACAAAAACCAACAGAAATAGAAACTGGCACTGTGGTGCACTGAGTTAATAGGTTAGTCCAAATACAATCAAAAGTTTATGAAAGTAAATCAAAAGCATAGCAATGTCACCCAAAACATACATGGAGCAAGCAGAAATTATAGATACGTCTGGGACATATCGGTGGAGAAGCTCCCGGAGGTCAATCCTCCCTCCGGCAGGGTGCCGGGAAGAGGTCTTGTGGTGCTCCCGATCTTGGAAGCGCGGCGGCGATGGAACAGAGAGGTACTTCGCGATGCAGGGTTCTCCTCGAGGGTTTCTAGAGCGAAGAGGTAATATAGGCCAAAGGGGGGAGCCAGGGGCCACCTGGTGCTCCTAGGCATCCTGGTAGCACGGCCAGGGGTGGGGCTGTGCCACCTGGCCGCCTGGGCACCAGGTGGGGCCCCTTTGGTCCTCTTTCGGGGTTCCGGAAGCTTCCTTCATGCTGATTTTTATTCTTATTTTTCTAGAATTTTTCGAGCATTTTAAATTGGTAAAAATCACTGCAACTAAAGACATCATCAGACATGAACTGTCACGGGTGCACTAAGTTAGTAGGTTAGTGTAGCAAAACATGTAGCAATGTCACATAAAAATGCATGGAACAAGCAGAAATTATAGACACGTTTGGGACGTATCAACGTCTCACATTGCCAAGCATGCCAGGAAAACTTTCAACAAACCTTTTTTTGCTGAAGTTGTTTTCACAGCATGGTGGCACATCTGGATAGTGAGGAATGCAAGGGTGTTCAAATAGGAGAGACCCTCT
Source organism: Bromus sterilis (assembly GCA_950022295.1). Lineage (NCBI taxonomy): Eukaryota > Viridiplantae > Streptophyta > Magnoliopsida > Poales > Poaceae > Bromus > Bromus sterilis. The sequence goes on from OX465600.1 coordinate 219,880,256, forward strand.
TTTGGCAAATGGAGAAGTGGGTTTGTGCATGATCTCACTCTGCTTTCCTATAGGATTAAGCCCAGTTTTAAGGATGAGTTACTTAGATGGATAGATTTTCTTCCCCCCTGAATGTAATTTTATTTTGGTTCTGTCTTTACTTTCCTACCCGCCTCTACTTTTCGTAGACCAGTGTGTACATTTGTATATACTAGATAATACCCCGCGCGTTGCCGCAGAAAATTTGTATTTCAAATTATACAAAATCATGATGTGTATTTGTTGAGGACACATAAAAGATAAGAAATTGATCTTTAGCACTGAAGTGGGATGCTTGTGAGCTCACGCAAACCACATTTGAAAAATGATAGCTCTATGTTGTTTCAATCTTACAAATTACAGAAAGCTTGTGAATCTAATTATACAATCATAGTAAAGCCTTCATTCTTCAAAGTCTCATAACTAAGTTCCAATTATTATTATGTATATTTTTATGCACATTAATTCACTTCACGGACCAGACCTACTTGGCCATGTGAGTACACTTATAACACATATTTTTAAAAAGTTGGCTAGGTTTAACATGCATATATAACTGTTGAAATCACCTTAGTACATGAGTGTATGAAGAATATGACCATAGATTGGAAGGAATTACTGTGAGCATAAGAATCCTGGTAGTGTGTCAACATATTTGGTGCTGGGAAAAACATTTAAAGTAGCATGTTTCTTGGATGTATGCGTCATACTTGAAAAACAGTGGCATGTGACTAAGCATACTATATACTTCGGCAAGGTCGCTGGTCTACTTTACTTTTTGTCAAAGAACTTGTCAATAGAAACTGTATATTTTTTACATAGAGGACATGTAGCAATAATAGAAATATACAACAAATCTTTCCTCAACAAAACCATCTATTGTAATTGTAGGAATACTGAACATCGACAGAACTGATCATTCAATGTATATATAATGCTAAAAATTATGAAGAGAGGAATATATCATACCTATCTAGAAGAGACACCTGATATTATTCTTATGATGCTAGATAGATAACTGAGAATCCATAAAATAAATATGGATCATACAGTTATTGAATTCCTTCTTTTCCAAAAATGCAAATTATGAATTTAAAGTTGTGAACTAATGAATTTGCCATCAGTGCTTGCATCAAAGTTTTAAAGGACACATTGAACAGATAGTGGAGCATAACGATTGCCTAGATTTATTTTCATCCGCGATGATCTCGTACCATTTTTATCCAAAGACCTTGTGGATATGGTTAAAAATATCTACACAAACAAACATCCGATGACTTGGGGGGTTTTAATTGGCAAGCCAATGTGGTTCGAGATGTTGTGTTAGTTTCTGCACATTTAAAAGGTAAACCAAAACTTCTCTTGAGAATACCACTTCAATGTACCATATCTACATGAACAACAGAGCACAACGTATCATATTATTGAAGAAATTTATGGGAACTTGAAAAAGAGGGAGGCTTGCTTACCTACGTAAGGGGCAAAGGAGGTGAGTTCACTTGAATCAATTGGGTCTGATCCAAGGGATGGTGAAGCTCCTGCAGTTGTACGGCTGTAGCCTCCATCACCATCTCTGCATGGTTGCATCTCTTAGTTGGAGAACACACGACCGCCTAACCCACCATCATACTCGTTGCTGCCATAACAACTGCCATAATCTCCTGCAAAAAATTGTCGTAATGATAGATCGATCACGTCGGTCACCTCTATAGCGTCGACCACTGTCTCATCTATAACCGGAATCTCCTCTGCCTAGGACTCGAGCCACCGAGGGAGTGGTGCCACCAGGACCCGTGACGTCCAGGCCTTAGGGCAAACCCATCAGACTGGTGATCAAAGATTTCACCACCGCCATCCTCTGGTAATTGCATCCAGACCCAACCTAATTCGACATCTTGACCAGCCGTCGGGCATGAGGACCAAAACTCAGGAACCCTAGATCGACATGTGAGATACTGGAGGGCGCACAACCTATAAAATTGTTGCATGTAGAGAATTAGTAGGAAGGACGACATGAAGAGGATGAGAGGGGACAACGGAAGGTGCTTCTATTATATGGGGAACACTTGGGAGGGAGAAGATGCCAGTAGGAGGTGAGGCTTCTCCAGGTGACTGATCGGATGCCGTAGTAGTGGATTTGCATTTTCTTTACTCTAGATGCTAGTGGATTTTCAATTATCTAGCCACGAAAGGTGACCTTTAAGCTAACCGAGCAGAGTGGGTGAAAATAACTATGGTGCATGTGAAAAAAAAATGTCATGACGTCGCTGGCTGGAAAAGCTGAATATTTGATGAGGTTGCATGTGTAGTGATGTGGCATGTGTGCATGCATGGTGGATGATGTGGCATGCATGATGAGGTGGAGTGTGTGCATATTGAGAGAATTAGTTGTAGTGGGGATCAACTTCTTAAGAATGTTAGATTCATTCTTCAATAAAATGATGTGGGGCACTAAGCCTTACAATTCTTAGTTAAAAAAACAGTCTCTAAACAATCTTAAATTTTTATCACTTCATTATGAAGTCAAATCATGGCACCATGCCAAATTTGAACTATTTCCAACTTATTTTACATTTTCGTTATTTTTGAAAACAGAAAAAAATCCATTTTAAGGTGGTTTCGCACAATGTTTTTGCATATGGTCCTTCTGATTATTTTTTCTTGCATAAGGCATCCACATGTGGAGAAGACCATAAGGGAGATTTTTATAATCATTTTTCGACAATAATTTATGTACATATAGTTCAAATCTGAATTCCTTGCGTAAAATGCAAAAAAATTATGGTAAATCACTTAAATATAGAAAAATGTAATGTGATTTCGATAGATGGCTGCCATCGGCAACTCTGACTCCTCCTCCGCCTCCACCTCCACATTCGCTTTCCCCTTCGCCTCCAGATAGATGAATATTTCGTCGATCTCCTCATTCCGCTGGCGAAGGAAGCATCGGTTGGCCTCCACCTCCGACCGGATGGAGGCGATGATGGTCATTTGCTTCAGTGCATCCTCCGCCCTGTGCCAGCTCATAGTCTGCCAGCGCGCTGAGCATCCATGCCCACAGTAGGAGGTGTCAGATCCTCCTCGCTCGTATCGTCATCGTCCTCCTATTTTGATTGCTCGTCCTCTATGACTGCGTTATGCTCCACCTCCGCCTCCTCCTCCCCATCTCGACCCAGCGAGTTCGAAGGCAGTTAGGTTGCGATCTGAGTTTCACGAGACCGGTTCTCCCGAAGCAGCTACATGTGGCGCTCCGGCGTTGGCATGGCGTAGGTGGCGATCTTCTCGCGGACCATAGCTAGCGGATAGCAATGCACACAAACGAATGGATGGGTGCCGACTCGAAGGGAAGAGGGAGACAGAAAGGGGAATGTGGGTGTAGCTAGGGTTAGGATCGTTGTCCCATTTAATTAGCCGGTCTTCGATCATCAGGCGTCATGATGGAGTGGTGTTAGGCGACGCTCTCAACGCGTCCTCACTATCCTCCTTGAAATCGGAAGAAACGATAGTTGAATCGATGGTTTCTGACTGATTCCACATACGATCTCGTTATCAATTCGACGAAGAAAATGTATCCGGTCGCATCTGGGTTTTCTATATTTGTTCTAAATTTGAGAAGGATAAGAGCAACTCTAGCAGCTACGAAGTAGGTACACTACATCAGATTTGTGGGTCACAACAAATCGGATATGCAATACGAAATTTGCTTCAGTGGAACAGGTACTGCATCCTCGAACGACATATTACAAATTTGAATTAAAATTTCTTCGCGGTACGCAAACACTATCGGAGCATCACCTGAGCACAGGTACACCAAAAAACCCTAATATTTGGTCACTGGAGGTCGCCGATGGTCACCGGGGTACTAGATAGTCCATCGAGGAATAGACGAAGCTCACTGCTTGGGAACGAAGGCGGCGCACACCGTCAGGTATTCCTTGCAGACGGTGTCGTAATGAGCCCTAATGGCGGTGCGACTATCCTGTGCGCCCTCTTGGCCGATAACCGCCGCAAGTTGGCGGCGCGGAGAGCTTCCTCGGTGCTGCACAACGTAGTGGTTAAGGGCGCAATCTTTTCGCCGAGCTCCGCGGCGCACATTCACATGCGCTTGATTTCTTCGTCACTACCACCGTGAACGAAGAACCAACTTTGCTTCCTGGACCCGCCGGTCCCGCAGTTCGCACTTTCTCCAGTGGACCCTTCATTTGCACCACATTTGAGACCCGCTCCTCGCCGGACGCCATGAAATTTCTTGTCAGAGTTGGGTAGTAAACTCGACGGAGAAGAAATTACGACGGCGAGAAGGTGAATGGATGAGAGACGAGAACTCTAAAGCGTTGGGCGATCAATATATATAACGGGTGAAGAGTTGTTTTATGGACGTTCATAAAACTTTTATAGGACGAAAAAAATATTATGACGGTTCTGTTTTGATAAAAAAAAAACGTCCATGGCCAAAAATCCTAAAGTTGCTCAAAGAAAGGTGCCGGTCAATCCGAGTGTATAGGATCGATAACTGGCCGGGACGTATAGGTCTGCTGTTGGAGAGGACACGCGCGCGCGCACAAACACGTGAGCGAACGGCAGTGTCACCAGCACGACGGACGGCCGCCATGTCGAGCGGCAACCCGAGGCCGGACGAAAACCATTCTTCCGATGGCGGCGACACCACCGATGCCGAGTCCTCCGACGAGTCCCCTCACCAGCCGCGGAGCCCCCTCCGCGCGAACCCCATCCTGACGCGCCTCTCCGTGTCGCGGAACCCGAGCCCACTCTCCGCCGCCACCGCGGCGCCCGGGGTCTGCCTCCTCCGCTTCGCCTGGGAGTCGGCCGCCGGTTCCCTCGTCGGCGCCGTCGTTGGATATGGTAACACCACCGTCCCCTCCGCCTCCTCCTTCGGCTCGACACGCCCGTTAGGGTTAGGGCTCTGTAATTTTCCACACGCTATAGTTAGTGTCTTATGTAACGCACTTGATTATGGCTTCTCTTTGTTAGATTTGGAGTGTACTGTTACAGTATAGTGAGGATATTTAGGAGATTAGGCTCAATTGGGGCCAGGGCCGGTCCTGAGAATTCAGGGGCCCAGGGCGAAACTAAATCGAGGGGCCCTTAACATAGATCATAAAAGGTATACAAAGAACTATTTTAATTACAGATTTGCTAGGGCACATCTAGTATAAAGAAAAAAAATGTATACATAGATCTTTCTAGTTTGATTGAACTTAGATGTGCTTTATCTTAGGGCACATCTGGATGTGTCCTAGACAAACCCGTTTAATTATTAGCTAAAGGAAGAATAAAAAAATCTCCTTTATAAAAATGGGATAATCTTAATGATAAAGGAAAAATAATAGTTTTCTCTCAGTTTATAGCTTGATGATAATGGGAATTTAGCCCTTGATTACTCATATTCTTATTATCCATGTTGATGACAACATCATATTATGTAAAATACTTCCTCTGTAAACTAATATAATATGTTTTAAATCACTACTTTAGTTATCTAAAATGTTTTATACTTTGCGGATGGAATACTTTGATATTTAAATTAGTTTATACTTCTATAGAAACTATTTATGGTTGGCCAAACACAAAAGTTATAATCCCTATAACATCTTCCATAAATATCATCTAATGTGTAGATTATCAATGTCCCAGTTGCAATAATGCAGAGGAAAATTTTATGATCCTTTATAAATTTTAATAAATCGTTTTGGTAAAATCACATACAACATATACTAGCTATATAAATAGGAAACAGAAAAATACCTTATCTTCTTTGTAACTGCAATCGTGCCATCACGATGAGGTGCCTCTCGGCGAGTCGCCGTGGTCGCGTGAGAGGCAGCGACATGTCTATCTCCGGCGGTCCGGCCCTCCTTCAACGCATGGCTTTCTCGGACTCAAGGCGCATCCACGCACACAAGAGAAGGATAGCTGCTGTGTGCTGTCGCAGAGGATGAACTGCAGAGGATGGTTACGATCTATTTTCTCGTCTATAACCGCATGTATCATTACCTCTTCGCTTTGGCATGTTCCATCTCCAAAGATTCGTTTACGGTACTAGTTATTTCTGAAATTCAGGGCACGTAACGAAACAGAATAACTGGGCGCACAATTTTCGGCTAGATAATTAAGGAAAGAAACCTGGATCAATTATTCCATTCCTTAATTATTTCCATGCAATTAACTGATCAACCGTGGATTAGGAGGCAGGAAATCAGAGAAAACGAGCCAGCGCTCGGCGCTCAGGGACAATAATAGCCCGTAAGAAATAGCGAACACACATATACCTGGGGGCCCCTTCGCGTCGGGGGCCCGGGGCGGCCGCCCCTCTCGCCCCCCCTCAGGGCCGGGGCTGATTGGGGCGCACTGTTGTTTGGGTTTCATGCAGCTAAGTATAATTATTTGTTCAGGATAGTTGAACTTGTAGCAATTTTGTTGAATTTGTGCGACACTGGCACCAAGGGTTATGGAGAAATTATTGATGGATTTTATAGTTAACCGCAAATAATTATTCCTTGTGAAAAATCATGACTTGCTGAGATTGGACATGTGTGAAATTCCTCAGAAATGTTTGTAAAAACTTAAAACTAATTAATTTTGCTCGGTTTACTTGATTTAAGGCCTGACTGCATGCTCTGTGTTGCACCCATACAACTTATTAGGGACTAACAAGTAACAACTAAAGTAAAATTAACTCACAAAGAACAGAAATAATGGAGTTACACACCTAGCTCTGTTATTGGTTGCTAATCTGTTACCGGTGGTTTGGGCATTGAAATATCTTCAGACACGTACCTCATTTTAGAATACAGTATTTCGATTTTGTGTCACGCTGTCATCCATAGAAATTTTTGGATGCCCAAAATCCAAAGCATGTCAACCCCCTTTTATGTAGACATGTTGATTAATTGGTAAATTAGATGCTCCCGACATGGCATTCTCATGCAGGGTCTTTCTTAGTCAAGGAGACATGTAGGGAGCTTGGGCGGTGTCTGTTATCATGTTAAGTTGCTTGACATACATGGATTATACTTAACCACTGGTCTAATTTTGTATAAGTAAACGAATTGCTGGTTTGTGCACTCCACTGACAGTCAGTCCGAGGCCCAATGAACCAATCACCAACGAAATGCCACCTTAATTTGTGGATAACAAAATGGCCTATCTTTTTTGAAACGTTTATGACAGTGAGGAGAACCCCCCACTGCCTTCTATATTAGAATGTCAAAACACCCAGGATTTACATGAGGGGGGAGGGGAGGGTCAGATTTACAGGGGGGGAGGAGGGGAAGAGAAGTCAGATGTACAGTGGGGGGAGAGGGGAGGAGTGAAGAATAAAAAGGAAACGGTCACAAAAGAGAGTTTAGTATGGCGGATATCAGGGGCCCCGCCCCCTCCTTAGATCTATGTCTAAGCATGTCGAAATCCTTCTCAAATCTTTGTTTCCAGGATCTAACCGAGGGCCGCAGGCCTCTAAAGTAAGTTTCATTCCTCACCTTCCAAAGACTCCAGGAGGACACGATGAACACCTCCATGAAAAGGCCCCTGGACCAGAGGGCTTTTGCAGCATGCAACCACTCCAGTCGACCACCAGTGGTCATCCAGGAAACCCCCAGCTCAGTCCAACAATCCCTACTAAAAGGGCATTGAAAAAACAGGTGCTCCACAGTTTCCTCCTCGCTGGTATCACAGAGCATGCAAGTGTAATCATCATTCTGCAAGATGCAGTGTCTACGACGCAGCATATTTCGGGTGTTAAGACGATCAGCAAGGAGAAGCCATGTAAAAACCTTCCACTTATTGGTACACTTAGTGGTCCAGATCCACTGGAAGGCTGTATCGACATGAACCTCCCTGAAGCAGTGGCCATAGAATTTGCGAGAGCTGAAGCCATCACCCCATACGCAGGTCCAGACGTCTTCATGATCCAGAGACAGACTAACATCCACAGCTCGTCCCTGTAACAGCCCCAGTTCCTGTCTAGCGAGCTCAGAGATCGGCAGGTCAAAGTTAGCTCTTAGAGTTTCCGCCGTCAGCATCCCCTGTACCGAGATGTCCGGGGTTTTAGCGAAGGAGAATAATCTTGCGAATCTGTTCTCCAACACCTCACCCAACCAGGCATCCTTCCAGAATAGAGTGCTAGCTCCATTTCCTACAGACACCGAGGTCACCGCCCTGTAGATAGGGGAGAGCTGGAGAACATCCCGCCACCAGAACGAGCCACACGGCTCCACTGCATGCGGGATACGATTAACATAATGCGTGTTCCACACCAGTTGGACCCAAGGGATATCAAGCTTATTGAAGAACTTGTGTAGTTGCTTGAGCAGCAAGCCTTGGTTTTGAAGTTTCAGATCCAGAATTCCTAATCCACCCTTGGCTTTAGGCCTGCAGACCAACGACCAAGCAGCCAGTGAGCTACTTTTGGTCTCATCTCCCACATTCCTAGTCCAGAGACATTGACGCCGCAGCTTGTCCAAATGTTCAATCACTTTAGGCGGTAATTTAATGGAGCACATGGCGTAGATAGCAATCGAAGTGACGACCGAATTGACTAAGGTGAGCTTTGAGCCGTAATCAAGCAGAGAGGCAGCAGTGGAGAGACGACGCTCTACCGAGCAAACCAAAGGCATTAGACCTTGGAGAAACTTAAGTTACAGCCGTTACTTAGATCATGGAATATGCTAGTGGATCTGGTCGTCATGGCAAATCAGTTCAATCATTTAATGCTACCTGTAAATTGAAATTGGTTCAGCCTTGTATGTTCATTGTGCACAATTTTTAGTTTGGCATGCGTGTCAGGCTGCCCTGCTGTGTGTCATTCTTGTAGTCAAAACAGAACAATTATCTCTTTGTTATGTTAAATATATCTGGTGACTTTATAGGAAAAGGTTTGGTTACTACGAAAGGGTTTAAAGGCTCATTTGCTGATGCTGCCTCTTCTGCTAAGGTATGATGATACACATGCATTGTTGGATACCAGTGTTCATTTCATTTGTAATAGATTTTTCTCTGTTGACCAGGATATAAAATTGTGTCTGTTGTTCTAGATATTTGCTGTTCTTGCCGGTGTTCAAAGTTTGGTTTCTTGCTCTTTGAGAAAGCTACGTGGAAAAGATGATGGTCCGTTGCACTGCTACCTTTTTGTAAGTACTTAGGGTATATAAAAGGATAAGGATGACCATTGACTTGTGAATCTTTTGTCTCCAGTTATTAACGCAGGAGTTGCAGGCTGTTGCACTGGCCTTGCTTTAAGTTTTCCAGGTAAAGTTTTTGGAATGCTATTAATAGCGGGAACTATTTAAATTTACACCTTGTTCCTTGATACCTTGCCCAAAGACTATGGTTTTAGCATAGTTTACTATATTTTAACAATAAAAGGGACAATCTTTTGCCTGTATTGTTTTAGTTGCCTAATGTAGGTTATTTGGATAAAAAAGTTACCAGGTTGGCAAGCCCAGTGTTGGCAGCAAACTTGTGCTAGTGTCATCGTAGTTTCTGGACTTGGATTTGTTTTGAGAGCACACATAGCTTTTTAGGTCGTGGTTAGATATCTGGCATCAGTTGCAAGTTTTATCAGGCTAAAAAATTCTTTGTTTTGAAATCTTTTGACTTGCTTCTGTAATCTCTTGCGGTTTACCACCTATTTTATTGCTATAATGATTTCCAAATTAGTTCAGAGCTTTTTATTTTGTCTCCTTGGTTTGCCTTACCCCCTTGGATCCATTTATGTATGCACAATTGCTGGCATGGAGATTAACTCATGCATACCAGTGATCATTTTATGGGCATATTCTTGCTGTTGGTTGAACATTATAAAATCGAGAAGACCCTCACCAATAAACTGCTCCGTATCTCACCTCAGTCCCATATTTTCTGCTTGTTTGTTGCAGGTGCACCCCAGACTCTGATTCAGAGCTGTCTGGCCTTTGGAACTTTCTCATACATCATAGAAAAACTTAATAGACAGCAACCTGCACTTGCACTCCCGTCAGCCACTGGCACGGCGAATCTGAAGGCTGGGCCGAGCGTTCTTCCCCCCTTCACGCTTCACATGCCGCTTGATGCGATGGAAAGTTTCTCTTCGTTTCAAAACTTTTTGTCAAAGTTCCGAGAAAATTGATCGAGCTGGAGGCATGATGGTAGCTTTACCCGTTACATACTTTGGTTTGTTTCCATGTAAATGCATCAGGCTGAGCTTTTTGTTTCATGTTTAGTTTATCACAAAGGATGATCATTCTACTTTGCAGTTGAACAGTTTTGCAACACCTCAGAAAGAATAATCGTGTATAATCTATAGCAGGTTGCCTGAAACTTGAGATAGTCCTTGCTAGCAAACCTTCTTGCAGGAACTTGGTTATGTTCCATCAGGTCTCTGGATAAGACAAAACTGATAGTTAACAAGGACTAGCTAATTGACTGTGTTGCAACAGAGGCATATATATTATAGTGGCTCAATATTAATTGTGTTTTAACGTATATCTCACACACTATTTTTTATGCATTAAGGAAATGTTTTATTGACGTATGGAAATCAATTTTCGACAAGGAGATATCCTTTTTTTTAGGATGGGGATATCCTTAATAGCATGGTCGGTAGTCGTACACACAATGATATTTTTGTAAATAGGTTCAGTCACTTTGTGGGAGCACGACCTACGTTCTATGAGAGGATCGTTGAGGTTTGGGGCATAGGGTACTTAAAAGTGCGCTAGTTTCTATTGTCCTATGAGTCGACTAGTTTGATCCTTACAAGGTTCTTTAGACTTTGACCTTTGGTTTGCCCTCTTGAAGGGGCTTTAGAGTGACCCTTCACTCTAGTGTATTCAACTGAGAGTGAATGAGTTACATATTCATGCGGGTCTTATATAGCCACTACCCTTGAACTAAGAGGCGGAAGGATAGAACTAGGTGAATTTTCGTTCTTTAACCTATATGCTTCTTATTGGGCTAGGAGGTGAATTGTGTCCATTAGGGAAAAAACCATACACTAGAGGAGCCTTCTTTGCTCCCTTCTTTCATCCTTTGACTTAATCTTGTTTGAGGTCTTCTTTCTTTGACTAGCTTTGATTGACCTTGACTCGTGATGTGCCACTCTATATACGGTGGTGTGGCACCTTAAGTAGGGTTAAAATACACTCAAGTAATCACAGGTATAAGAAAAAAATCCCCTAGTCTCGGCGGCTAGGGTTTCGAACTCCTTCGGCGACACGCCGTGAGTCTAGGGTTTAGACTGCCTCTCGTATTGCTCCGCCCTGTGCTCCGTCTGATCGGGCGTCATCGTGCAGATCTCCTACAATAGCAATAGGGTTTGGCTGCTCCAAATCATTCTCAAACCAACGTCCTTTGAAGCAATGGAGTCGTGCGGACGCAGTAGGATGGGATCGCGGCGGGAACCTGTGGATGAACTGATTGGGAGACTAAAACTACAGAGCGAGGAGGAAGATAGTTTCGTTTGGGAAGAGGATGTAGTGGAACCATCGCCGGCGGCGGAGTGGCTAGCCATAGCCAGAGTTCATACCACATCTGGATTCAGCCCCACGACGCTATACTCTGACATGCGATCCACATGAAATCCGGCAAGAAACGTGGTGTGGAGGAAGGTTGATGACAATCTTTTCACTGCTCAATTTCATTGCCTAGCAGATTGCAATAAGGCCATGTTCATGGGGCCCTGGTTGTTTAGGAATAAGGCGGTTATCCTGGAGGAATATGATGATTTCGAGGATCCGAAAACGATGGTGCTGGAAAAGATCTTGGTTTGGGCACGAGTGCTAGGCCTCCCGAATAATTTTCTGCATGAAAGGATAATTAAGGGGATGTGTAGACCTTCGGGAGAGATAACTGAGATGCACACTACCCTCCCTGCTGGTTATGAAGGGGAATTCGTCCGTGTTCGAGCAAAGATAAATGTTGATAAAAAGTTGGTGAGGTTTGTATCTATCACCAAAGAGTTGAAGAAGAGCTAGTATCAAGTACAATACGAGAAACTCCTAGTCTTTTGCGCAAACTGCAGTCTTATTGGGCACTGGCATCAGGAGTGTGGCACGGGTGAACACGATCCTGCTACTTTTGAGTGGGGCGATTTCATTCTGGCAGAGAGGCCAAACTTTGGCCGTGGCCGTGGCAAGACGAGGGGTGCAAATGACGGTAATCCCGATGATACGACACCTCCTTTTGGACGTGGAAGAGGCAATCTCGACCCACTTGGACGAGGAGGAGGGAGAGGTGCTCCCCTAGCAACTTCGTGGAGGTTCAATGCGATGTATCAGGGAGGTGCTCCAGCTACCAATCTCCAGACTGATTTCAATAATGCTGCATCTGAGGATGAGGGTGACCCTAGTACCAAGAGTGCCTCGGGATGTAAGGGAGCAAGATGCACTCCTGGGCAAGAGGATGGCAGATGACACTATATCAGAAAATCGGAAGGAGCTCAATCGGATAAACTAACTGATGATAGCCAGGCATTGGTCCCAATACAGGAGGGCCATAATGTTGCAGCAATGGTTGATAGATTTGAGGGCCCCCCGAGCCAAACTGATCCTTCTCTCATGCCCTAGAAGAGTTTGAACAAAAAGAAAGTCAGAGTGGACGGTGAATTCGAAAGTGCAGGGGATGTGATCCCGAATAATGAAATTTCTGAGATATCGACGACATCCTCCGAGGATGATCGCCGGATGCAATGAAAACCTTAGCTTGGAACTGCCGCGGAATGGCCAGCCCCGCGGCAGTAAGGGCGCTTCTGGAGATTGAGAAGCAATGGGGGGCGGATGTGGTTTTTCTGTCTAAATCACATCTGAACACTACAAAGGCAAAAAGGGTGAGAAGGAAACTGAATATGGATTCGATGGAGGTGGTGGAAAGTGCAGGCGCCAGTGGAGGGCTTGTGCTCTTCTGGAAACTGTCGGCTGGGGTGGAGGTTCTAGGAAAAACAAAGAACTTCATTGATGTGAAAATTGGAAGTACTCCGGACGAATGGTGGCGGCTTACTGGATTTTATGGGGAGCCTAAGTGGGAAGATAAACATCTCTCATGGGGGTACCTAAGAGATTTACACAACGCGCATTCTCTACCATGGGTAGTTCTAGGAAATTTCAATGAAATCCTATACTCTCACGAGAAGGAGGGTGGTGCACCTCGGCCCCTACGTATGATGAAAGACCTTGGTGATGCTTTGGACGATTGCGGGCTGGATGATATGGGATTCTCGGGTGATCAATATACATGGAGGAGAAGGAGACTCAGGGAACGACTGGACAAAGCATGCTTTAATGGCCCTTTTCATACCCTCTTTCCGGATGCAAAAGTCACCAATGGAGTGCATACAAAATATGATCATCGTCCTCTCATACTTGACTTGGAAGGAGATTCAAATCCAAGACTAGTGAATGGTCCAAGGAAGGACAAGTTTGAGGCACGTTGGCTGAAGGAGGACGATACGGAGAAGGTGACGACAGCGTGGGAAAGGACTCCCCCTTGGCCGAGTTTAGCTAATCGCCTGGCGTCTGTTCATTGCGAGCTTCATTGTTGGGATAGAGATACTCTGAAATCTTCGCAAAAGATGCTCAAAAAACTAAAGACGGAGTTGGAAGTGTTGCGTTCAGGCCCCCTTACTGATGAGGCGGCGGATCGGCAACGACAATTGGTAATTGAGATAGAGGAGAACTTGGAAAAGGAGGAAATCTACTGGATGCAAAGAAGTCGGGCCAATTGGCTGAAATATGGTGACCGCAACACGGGTTTCTTCAATAACTTTCTTCTGCAAGGAAAAAGAGGAATCATATAAGAAGGCTGATGGATGACTTCAACCAATGGATGGAAGATAACATCTCGTTGAGTAGCCTGATTGATGCATATTTTCAAAACTTATTTACAGCTGAGGTGACAGATGTAAATGTTGAGGTGCTCAATAAAGTCACACCGAAGGTAACGACCTATATGAATGAATCTCTTCTCGCCCCATTCACAGGTGAAGAAGTTAATAAAGCGCTTTTTAGCATTGGTGACCTCAAGGCGCCGGGTCCGGATGGTCTCCATGCTATCTTTTTCAAAAAAAATTGGCACCTTATTGGTGAGGATCTAGTGAGAGAAGTGCTGAATTCTGTCAATTCTGGTGTAATTCCAGAAGACTGGAACCAGACGACAATAGTGCTAATTCCAAAAACTGAAAAGCCAGAGAAGATCACACAATTTAGACCTATCAGTTTATGTAATGTTGTTTATAAGGTTGTGGCGAAGATGTTGGCTTCTAGGTTGAAAATCTTCTTGCCGGACATTATAAGTGAGACGCATAGTGCTTTTGTCCCAGGCCGTATAGTCACTAACAATGTTATCGTTGCATACGAGTGCCTGCATACGATGAAGAAGAAGGGAAAATCTGGGACATGTGCGGTTAAATTGGATATGCATAAGGCGTACGATCGTGTGGAGTGGGTGTTCTTGAGGGCTATCATGGAAAAGTTGGGCTTTGACAGAAGATGGGTGGACTTGATTATGGCGTGTGTCCCTTCAGTAAGTTACAAGGTCAGGTTTAACTCAAAAACACCTTCCTTCTCTCCTACTCGAGGTCTAAGACAAGGTGACCCCTTGTCACCTTATTTATTCCTGCTGTGCGCGGAAGGATTGTCGTCCCTAATTGCGTTTGAAGAACAAGAAGGGAGGCTAAAGGGGGTTCAGGTATGCCGAGACTCCCCTGTGATCTCACACTTTCTTTTTGCGGATGACTCCTTGATACTGATGAAGGAAGATAGGGCAACGCAGAATCTCTTAAAAATGTCCTAGATGAGTATTGCGCTTCTTTGGGACAGCTTGTAAGTGCTCCAAAATGCTCCATTTATTTCAGCCCAAATACAGATGTGGAGGAGAAGGTTCGAGTTTGTCAGGCTCTAGACATCTTTACAGAATCTATCTCGGATAAATACCTTGGATTGCCAGCAATGATAGGTGTGGACAAAGTGGACTGCTTTAAACACTTAATTGAAAGGATCCAGAAGCTGGTCAATGGTTGGAAGGAACACACATTATCTTATGGAGGGAAGGAAATTTTGCTGAAAGCGGTGACACAAGCTATACCCACTTATGCGATGAGTGTTTTCAAATTCCCAAAGAAAATATGCAAGGGGATCACTGATGCAATGTCGCATTTTTGGTGGGGTGATGGTGAGGACCAACGTAAGATGCATTGGTTTGCGTGATGGAAAATGTGTGTGCCAAAGGAGAGGGGAGGCATGGGCTTTCGGGACATCCATAGCTTCAACCTAGCACTACTTGCAAAACAAGTATGGAGGCTGATTGAGAACTTTGACTCACTTTGCGCCAGGGTTCTAAGAGCCAAATACTATCCCACTGGTGACCTGCTAATATTTGCTCAAAAAAGTGGAAGTTCTTATATATGGCAAAGCATATGGGCTGGAATTCAGTCTTTCAAGAATGGTTGTATCTGGAGAGTGGGAAACGACATGAAGATAAATATCTGGGAGGATTGTTGGATTCCAAATAGTCCAACCCGCAAGATAATCATGAGAAGAGGGAACACCATCCTCTCGAAAGTGGAGGATTTGATTGACCCAGTATCAGGAGAGTGGGATGAAAGACCGATCAGGGACAACTTCTGGCCCGTAGATGCAGATAGAATTATGCAGATCCCCATCTTCCAGCATGAAACTAAGGATTTTCTTGCATGGCACCTAACTAGCTCCGGCAGATTTACGGTTAGGTCAGCTTATTACAAGCAATGGGAGATTACGTACCAGGCTGGGACGACAATGCAAGCTGGAGGTTCTCGGATACACCCGGTTTGGAAGAAAATTTGGTCGCTGAAAGTGCCGAGCAAAGTTAAAAAAATTCTATGGAGATGTATGCATAACACAATTCCTTGCTATGGAGTTCTTGCTAATAGGCATATCTCGATGTCCAATCAGTGTCGGGTTTGCCAGATTCACTCGGAGGACATTGCCCATCTAATCTTCAGTTGTAACCGGTCACATGAAATATGGAGAGAACTCAGACTACATGAAATAATAGATGGTATCCTCATGCCACAATGTTCGGGTGTTGAAGTTCTTGAAAGAATTTTGTGCGACACACAGATTGATAAGCTATGCTTCGGTATTGTTACTGTCCCAGAGATGGTTGCCATCGGAGGCTGGTTTCTTTGGTGGCAACGAAGGCTCTTGACCAGGGGGAGGAGGTTCCAAACACAACGAGGACGGCTAAGTCAATCAGAGCACTGTCCCTCAATTTTGTTCGAGCAGCTGGAACAAATAAACATGTGGTCCGAACAAGAGCCTGGAAGCGGCCGTTGACAGGATATTTTGCTGTTAATGTCGATGCGTCCTTCAGTGAGGAGTACAATTCGGGATCCTTTGGAGTAGTTATACGGGATAAAGGAGGCGCGTTCATCAAAGCTAGTATGGGGAGGATTGAACACGTTCCAGACGTGGAATCGGCAGAAGCAGCAGCCCTGGTGCAAGGCTTGAGATTGGCTCAAATGTCAGGGCTTAGAAAACTCATGGTTCAGATGGACAATCTGGTGATTGTCGAGGCGCTGAAGAACAATACGGGCGACGAGATGGTGGCGGCTCCTATCATTGAAGAATGTCGGACTCTCATGCAAGACTTTGAGAAGGTGATCGTAGAACATTGCTTCAGGGAAGCTAATTCTGTTGCTCATGAGATAGCTAGCAAAGGTCGTGATGATCCCCAAAACTTGTGGACAGACACACCACCTTTTTTCATCCAGTCTCTTTTAGCTGACGATGTTAGCGTGTTTGAGGTGGAGTAGAGGTTTAGTAGTTTTGTTTCAAAAAAAAGTAGGGTTAAAATACAAAACCATAATAGGAGTACCTTTGAGTCAGAGTCATCAAAAAGCTTTTGATGTCTCGTCCGCTCCCGCGAGCGGCCGGGCAAAAACCCTAGCCCTCTGCCGCAGGCCCCCCACCTTCGCTCCCCTCCCTCGTCGCCGCCAGGGGACGGTGCCGGGCAAATCCCGCGCATTCGTTGTCGTCGGCGGGGCTCTTTCCCTCCTCGCGAAGCGACATGAAGGCGCGGGACGGCCGGCTTCGCGGCGGCGCGCGGCCCGACGGCGGAGCTTCTCAGGGATTGCACACCCTTTGGTTGGCCACTGGGGGAGGCGCCATCGGGCTGTGGGGGCTGTTCCACAGCGTGCGGCGACGCACAATGCGGCCAACGCGAGCAGATCTGGCGCAACGCCCAGGAGTTGGCGAGGTGGAGGAGGAGGGCACCCAGAGGTTCCAGCCGTGGTAGATACGGGATGCAGGGTCCGATCTGGCCGCTGCATGCTCGCCGTGGGGAGGTGGACCATGCCTTAATGGCTTCTGCAACAAGGTGTTGCGACGTTGGCGGTGCGAGACTACATGGACGAGCTACGACGGGCATGAGCGAAGGTGTGCGACGATACAGACGAAAGTCCTGCACGACAAGAGTTGGTGGCGATGGCGCCTGAGGGTGTCGCTTTCCTCCTTGGAGGCGCCACCGAGGTGTGTCGGCATCTTCCTCGGGCTTGGCTGGTAGTGTCTTTGGGCGAAAGCCTAGGCTCGGAGTTGGATTGGCGGCGTCTTCGACGCCGTTCCTCTGTTGGAAGCATCACGTTTTGAGACACTGCTTGGAGGTTCTATGTGGCGCTCTTCCGGTGCTCGCCGCTGTTCTTTGTGAAGCTCCAGGCGCAATGTACGCCATCGTTGGTGAGTCCAAGACGAAGCTTTTTTTGAGACCGATCTGAGTTCCGCCATCTGCATGCACTCTGCTTCAAGGGTGGATGATGCGTTGACAAAGAAAGTCTAGTTGAAGTTGCTGCTGTCTTCGGAGGATATTGGTGTTGGTTGAAACGCGATGGTGATTCTTAGCATATGACATGCATTTTTTACTTTGTAGTCGTGTTGGGTGTGATGGGTGTAGCTTGGCAGCT
The DNA here is from genome assembly GCA_950022295.1 of Bromus sterilis. NCBI lineage: Eukaryota > Viridiplantae > Streptophyta > Magnoliopsida > Poales > Poaceae > Bromus > Bromus sterilis. The sequence continues at coordinate 219,898,203 of OX465600.1, forward strand.
AATAGAGTTGCTGTTTGTTTTTCTTTCAATCTTCGGATCTTTATCATGTTGTTCTTCCGTTGCTTCCTGCTTAATCGAATCAAGCCAGCATTTTCTGGATCTTTCAAAAAACTTTGATGGATGTCTCATGAGCGTTGGTGATGCTTGCCGGTGGTGCCCATGGTGAGGTATTCATCGATGCAAGGAAGACAATTTCTTTGGCTTGAGTCCCGTTGAGCTTTTATGACCATTTCCTTGAAAAATCTATGGATGTCCTTGTGTATTCCATTTCAATCTCTAGAATTATCCATCGAGAATCTAAGAACTTTTGTGATTTTGGAGGAAATATATTTCTACCTACGAAATTTGTGGCAATTTGGATCCCTTCATAACCCATATCTGATTGAAGAGACCTTTTAAGATCAACCAACAGACCAAATGCACCGATACTACTGAACAATCTGAGTAGGAGTGGTATTTTTAGTTCAGGGGCTAAAATTGGAAAATGTTCCAAACAATTAGCCCAACTCTGAAGGAAGATGGGATGCGGATTGCTCCTATACTCCAACTGGACGAAGCCCACCTATATCTCTCTTCTAATAATAAAGTAAGGTGAATTTCTCTTTTCGTTTTAACAATTTTGTAAAACAATCTTTCTCTTTTAAGTGAATCAACCCGTAGTCCCGCAGTTAGGCCTCGTTTGGCTCCCAGGGGAGTAAACCCCCCCCCCCCCCCCCACCGGGGGGGGGGGTCTCCAGACACGTTGATTTCAAGGGAGGAAGATGGGGAGATTTTCCCCACCTCTTGAGGCCGGAAATTTACACCCCGGAATTTGGCAGGCATCCCGTGAGGATCCCTATGTACCAAACAAGCCCTTATTATGTGTAAAAGACGTTTCGTTGTACCGATCAATCAATTGGGCTGCTGATGGGCCTGCTACTGGGCTACCAACCGATCAGGAAAAAGAAAATACGGTGTGATGGATCAAACTCTGTCTTGTTCAGAACGTAAGAAGGCAACCAGCCAAGCTAGCTTACAATTGTGATAAAAAAGATTTCGTGTACAAATTAAATAGTACCACATCGCTTATTCACATCAAGTTCTACCGATTCATATACGTGATGGATTGTATAAATTAAGTTCTACCGATTTATATACGTGATGGATTGTATAAATCAACAAGTCAGCTAACAAACAAGGATGAGGCCTGGCTGCGTGGATCTAAGGTGTGGGATTTGCTTCTAATTAAACTTGATGCTGCACCGTTCAGTCATGGAGTGGTAGCTGATGGGATGTGCCCCTAATTAAACGTGATTATGTGCCTCGGAAAGAAAAGAAATTAAAATAAAAGTTCATACGTTATACGAATCCCACAACTCGTCGAATACAAGACTGGTTTATTTACGCGGTGTGTACATGGTACACCGAAATATGCCTTGTCGCATGAGATCGGGAAGAACGAATATGCCCTAATTCAAATGGAAGCAAAGGTGATACAATTGATTTCCTATGACCTCGACACGTAAAAGGCTGGTTTATTTGCACAGTGTGTACATGATACAATGGAATAGGAAAAATCGCATGAGACCGTGATTTCCTATGACCTTGACGTAAAAGAACGAATATGCCCTAATTCAAATGGAAGCAACGGTGATACAATCGATTTCCTATGACTTTGACACGTAAAAGGCTGGTTTATTTGCACAGTGTGTACATGATACAATGGAATATGCAAAATCGCATGATACCGTGGTTTCCTATGACCTTGACGTAAAAGGCTGGTTTGTTTGCGTAGTGTGTACATGGTATAATGGAATATGCACTATCGCATGCGATCGTGAAGAACGAATACGCCCTACAAATGGAACCAGCGGTGATACGATTTTCCATGACCTTGATGTGGCATCGTACAAACCCGTTGGATACAAGGCTGGTTTATTTCCGTGTCGTCGAATTGATTTAGTCCTACTGTCAATATGTAGTCACGCTGTGTTGGTGAACGTTTTGATGGCCACATACATTTTATTCGTCTTGCTAAAGCACATCTAAATATATCATGAGTATTGCACATCTAAGTTTTATGTATTTATTTTATGTGAAGCTTTAAGCGTGTGTCTTTTTCTTTTTTATGTTTGATTGAATCACTTAGATGTACAATAATTAGGATGATTTAGACAGATCCAAATATTATTTCCCGTCGCAACGCAGGGGCATATGTGCTAGTCAATATATCATGGTGTTCTACTCTGGCCGCTGACGTGAGGAACATCATGAGTCAGAGTCGTACCATTCCTCATCTTGCACCGTACTTGTCTAGAACACCAGAACGTTGGGCGTACGGCTGCCGCCGGCACGAAACTGTTGCTGGACGATGTACCACGCCTGGGCTACGCATGTCCTCCCCGCGGAAGAATACAGTGCGACAGCGGAAAACCTCATGTGTTTGGTGCACACATGGAACCTGGTTTTTGTTAATGAAATCCTACCTAACGAGATCTCTTTGATTCATACACCAGTTTGGAACGAGAGTGAGTACATGATCCGAGGTCTGAGCTGAAACTGTAAATACATACTACTAGGACGCATGAGCACGTATGAAGTTTCAGACTTTTAGTATAACGTGTACGAACGGAAGAAGCATGTGACCTCCGTCGGAGAGCCAGACAAGAGCTTTTCTCTTCTAACATTCAGATGAAAGCATTAGCATTGCCGTATGCGCCATACTGAACTGCGCAATACTACTCTTTATTGGGAGGTAGTAAAATGTACCGTAAAATATCCCTTGAAAATACCTTACGAAATTTGAAGGTATTGTTCTGTTGTGCTCCTCCATCGATTCAGGTGGCAAGTCTAGCCGGTTTGGGGCGAAATATCCCTTCAGTCGGTTTGTTGATCTTTTACCTGCCTGAAGATATTTTAGGGTTTCGGCTATTTGGTAATTTCTCTGAAATTTAAAGAATAGCTCGTGTTAATGCACTGATTGTGGTATTTAACATGATTTAGTGGCTAATTGTATATGCAATGCATCACAAGCAATAGTTCCCCACTCTGTCTGTCTCCCTTTCTCTCTCTCTCTCTAAACTACGGGCCATTACAAGATGTTAGTGCCATGTAGCCTCGCATGATCGTAAGATAACTAGCTTGATGTTTATATGGTTATTTTTAATGTTTTTTATGTCCTTGATACGCTAGATCATTGCATAAGCTGGTAGACTGTTGGTGACTTCCATTAGATTTTTTTATATCATGTTTACTATTGAGTGATGACCAAAATCAAACGGGAGATCTCAAACGGCTCACGGGAGTATATGCACCCACTAACTAGTAAAAGCAAAAGAAAATTGGAGTGCAGATTTTGTATCAACACAAGCGGCTACATGGCATATCTGTGCCATCCATATATGCATTGAGATTGGTGCAACACCTGAACTGTTTGGTTAGGGGTGATGCTTGTTTCTTAAATTATCTAGGATGCATGTACCTCATTACCTAACAAAATCTATTGTATCAACGTCTTCTTCCACCGAGCATACCGCGTGCTCAGTTGTGCAGTATGGGGCTGCAAAAGTGTAGTCAGTAAATATATGTACGGGCTTATATCTGTTTGCGAAAATTTTGTAGAAAAAGCCTTTCCGTCTTTGCAGGCTGATGAGCCTACAGCTAAATGTTTGTGCGGCTAGCATCTATATGCATAGCGTGAAACATGGACACAGATTTTATTTATGTCAACTATGTATATTGCATCTTTACTTTTATCATTTTTTAGATATAATACATAACCCTATGGTGCTTGGTTGTACAGATCTCAAAGCGATGTGTTTACAATGGATGGTGTGGATATGACATGTACCAGCTTGTGTAGGTACATATGAATTTTCGAAAAAATTGCAAACAAATTCAAAAAATATGAATTTTTGTGGAATGCAATATGCTCATGCGTGTGACATTCGTGCATAATTTCTGGGTGTTTTGACATTCGAGGAGTTCATGGCAAGAAACACGATTTTTTGATGAATAGTGCAGGTTTCAAAAGGTTCTCAGCCCAAAATTTGTCATTTTTGTCGAGGATTGCTCGAATGTTTAAACTCCACGAAATTTGGCACGGTCTTCATGCACATGACCATCTTGCATCATACAAAAAAATACAAATTTTTTGGTTTTTTTTACTATTTAAAATGATGTTCCTATTACTAATGGGAGAAAATGCACCTATGACCCAAAAAGCCGCTCTGATGGATGTCAAGAAACAATAAACAATGTTTTTGTATCTAATTGCATTGTAATCTAAGTCAAGAATCGTGGAAAAAAATGCGAATAACGCCCAATCAAGTGAAAACCTAGTCGAAAATCCACAATTCGGTGTAATTGGGAGCAACATGCGGTTTATAAATGCAGCATGCCGGAGCATGCACTCTCCCGTTGGCCCATTATATTATTCCTTCTTAGGCAGTTGTTACTCAGCGGAGTTTATTCCTTTCCTTTCTGCTCATATATCTGAACTCTCCCATCATTCGATCATTACTTTACAGTTTACACACCCCCAAAGACAGCCCACATAATTCCTTCCCTTTTAATATTGATCCTACCTTCAATACACCGGCATGGAATAATTCCTTTCGTTTGTTCTCACCCTCCTTTCTTTGGGGTATTGTTGATAGCCATTGCGACTTGTGAAGTATATAAATTGTGATGAATCAATCTTACAAAGCGAGGTGGTACTATTGACATCCAAGCGCTAGCCCAGTTAGCTACAACTATCTAGTCTTCCGTGGAGGTCATGAGTACGATCCCCACAATTATGTAGTTTTCACTAGCACGGAGCAAGCCTAGCTCAGCCCACCCATGGGTCAGGCGAAAATGGCGCAAAGAACTCACGAACAAGTCAAACGAATATTTTTTGCTGGAAACATTGGACTATGGATTGATACACCAAAAAGGAAGGGGATTTTCTGCAAAAATGTTATGATGGATAGAAAAAGACACATGCGTTTATTATTAAGTAAAGATTATACAATATAAAAACATTTAAACTAGCCTTTTTGGCTATCGTCGAAAGACCCGATGGTACACTATAATAAGTAGGGTCAATTATGATACACTCAGGTTAATTGGGGCCCCAAGGTAGCTCGATCGTGTCTACGAGGCAAGACCCCATCACCGAAAAGGGAGGCGGTGAGTGCTTGGTTACCCCTCACCTAAATAGATATCGAGAGCTCATCGTCGCCCCCTCTGGTAGTAGGCCTCCCAACCCTATCACTACCACAATCGACGTGAGCTTTCCATTATAATTTGGACACTCGGCTGCTGGGGTAACCGACAGCTCACACCCCCGGGGGAATTAGGCAATGTAATCCTACCACCAGAGATGACGGTGGTAGCTGATACGTCTCAAACGTATCGACTTTTCCAAGCACTTTTGCTATTGTTTTGACCTCATTCTTGCATGATTTGAACAAAAGTAACCCGGACTGACGTTGTTTTCAGCAGAGTTGCCTGTATGGTTTTCTCATGTGCAGGAAAAAGGAATTTTAGGTACCTCAGAAAAATATAGGAAAAAATACAGAAAATCCACGCAACCGGAGGGACCTGGAGCTAGAAGATGGCCCAGAGGGGGGCCACCCCTGGCCATGGCTACCAGGTGGCGCGGCCTAGCCCCTGGTCGCGCCAGGAGGCCGCCTGGAGGGGGGCACCTCCCCTGGTGCCCTACTTTGACTCCTATTTTTACCCGTGGCGAGAAAACCCCAGAACAGAAGTCGATACCCAAATTATCGTCGCGGTGCCGCCGCCACCTCTGTTCTTCTCCGGGAGAGCTAATCTGGAGGTTGTTTTGGCCTCCGGTGAGGGGAAATCGTAGCCATCGTCATCACCATCGCCACTCCATCATCCTTCCATGTCCCCCCTTCATGTGTGAGTAATTACCTGCTGTAGGCAAAGGGGATGGTAGGGATTGGATGAGTTAGATCATGTAATAGTTCGTCCTATTGTTGGGGGCATGTTGTCTATCATCTACTATGATGTTTATCATCTTTGCTACTACTTGTTGCTCTTCATGCTTGTCACTTTGGTCCCGAGTGCCATGATTCCAGATCTGAACCCTTTATGTTTTGATGAATATATTTGTGTTCTTGATCCTATCTATGAGTTGTATGCACCTATTATAGTCTGGAACCAGTGATCCCAATGGTGACAGCTTGGGACACCAAAGGGGATGGAATATAATTTGAGGATACCATGTATCCATTGATTGTTAATGCTTTGTTCCGGTGCTCTTTGACAGGAGCACCTTAATCTCCATAAGTTCCTTTTGGCCCCGTTGGTAGCGGGATGGTAGGACAAAAGATGTTGTGAAAAGTTCTTATTGCAAGCATGCACAACTACCTTGGGATACATGCCTAATGTTTGATATTTGCCTAGATAACCATTACTTTTCTGTGTGCCTTGCCCCAAGTTAATTACATGTTATCTCTCATCCAGGCAGCTCCCAACCATCCATTCCCCTAGCCTACAGTGTTTTAATCCTGTTGGTTACTAGTTGCTTTACTTTTACTGTCTTACTTCCGTTGCCACCATCACCTCCATATCACCGTTACTACTAAATTGTTGCCAAGCAAGTATCTTTCAGGTGCGGTTGAATTGACAACTCAACTATCAAAGCTTATAAATATTCTTTGGCTCCCCTTGTGTCGAATCAATAAATTGGGTTATCTTGCCCGCGAAGACTGTCGCGATCCCCTACACTTGTGGGTCATCAAGACTATTTTCTGGCGTTGTTGCCGGGGAGCATAGCTTTACTTACAAGTCTACTTAGAGTTATTTTTCTTGCTGCAATTTATTCGCTATGGGTAAGAAAGGATACCCCAAAGTTCCAATCTTATCATCCACTACAAGAAAAGGTACTGTTCTTAGCACTAGTGCTACACTTGATTCACCTTTCGTTATAAGTAAGTTTGCTTCACAACCACCACAAGCTACCTCTATTGAATCTGGTAATATGTCCTATACGTTTGATGATGCCGCTACTGCTTTTGATGAAACCGGTTCACTTGGTCACTTTATTGAAGCTCAGATTGCCAAGGCTGCAAAATTGCCTAAACCTTCTTATTTCCCTGATCTGAGTGGCCTCAAGGAAAGAATCCTTGAAGATGATTATATTGAACTTGATGATGGTTTGTGCAGAGAATTTGCAGAGTGTGAAGACTCTGACCGTGATGCTGTGAGGAAGCTTCTTAAAAAGCATGCTATGAAGAACAAGTTTTCTCCTGGTCCTGAATTTGCTACATCTCCTATTCGCAATAAAGATGTTGATTTTGATTTCTCTGTTGATCTTTTACTTATATCTACAATTGAAGCTGAACCCTTTTATGGCAGAGAAAATGAGTATGCTATTGTACATCATACTAAACTCACTGAGTTGGGTGGCTTATTCACTAATGAGGACAAGAAGAGAAATTATTATGTCACTAAGCTACTTCCTTTTTCTTTAAAGGAGGGTGCTAAAGCATGGTATGATGCATTACCATGTGGTTCCATTAAAAATCCTCAAGATTTATCTCAATCTTTTGTTGCTAAATATTTTCCCGCTCATATGCAACATGCTGCTTTACAAAGAATCTATAACTTTAAACAGTTGCAGGATGAGAACCTCCCTAAAGCTTGGGGGAGGTATTGCACTTTACTCAAGGCTAGACCGGGACATGGATTCCCTAAGAATGAATTACTTGATATATTTTATGCTGGTCTAACCGATGAATCAAGATCCTATCTGGATAGTTGTGCTGGTTGTGTTTTCAGGGAGAGAACACCGGATGATGCCAAAGAACTAATGGGCAAGATTGCCAAAAAAACATGATGATTGGTCCGTCCCTGAACCACCTCCACCACTAAAGAAGAGGGGAATGCTCGTCTTGAACCCCGAAGATATGCAAGAAGCTAAGAATTCTATTAAAGAGAGGGGTATTAAAGCTGAAGATATGAAGAATCTACCTCCAATCGAAAAACTTTGTGAGCCTACCACTGACCTGTTGGATATGTGCCCTAGAGGCAAATTAATAAAGATATTTGTCACATATCTATTTGTTCATAATACGTTGTATACTATGCTAGAACTGTATTAAGCGGAAACATTAATACACATGTGGTATATAACAACCTGGTCCCTAGTTAACTCAGGCATACTAGCTCATTGGGCAATCGATGATCAAGGTTTCCTGATCATGAGATGTGAACTGTCTATTGAAAATGAGGTCATATCATTAGGAGAATGATGTGATGGACACACACCCACCTATAGCATTGCAGTGTGATCAAGTCACATAGTTCAACATTGCGATGACTTAATAACATAGTGACTCAATCCTTAGACCGTGATGATCATACATAATTGCTATCTATTAGGATGCTTTGAGTACATCAACCATTACACTGAAACATGGTAACCATAAAGGTGTGTCTTGGGTAATCCGAAGTAGATATGTTGAGGAGTATGAAATAGATCAGAACGGGATTTGTCCATCCGAGTGATGGATAGGTACTCTGGGCCCACTCGGTGATATTGCATCAACAACTAGCTAGTGACTAGGTCACATGAGATGTAATATGCACAGACGAGTAAACATGTTTGTCAGAGACGAGGGAGAACTAGGTATTGGATACCGATGATCATACCTCGGACAAACATAGTACCGCAGCACAAAGGGATCAAGTCATATTGTTAACGGTTCAATGACGAAGAAGTTTATTCGATGGAAGCGCAAGGGCACATCAAGGATTGTAACCAGATCCCACATGATGGTCATTGGTCAGAGAGTGTCTCGATCATGTCTACTGTTTCCCGAACCGTAGGGTGTCACACTTAAGGGCAATCGATGCATTAAGGACAGATTCGGGATCATCGGTTGTCACAACCCCAAGTTAGGTATGTGCTAGGATCAACTGCTCCTTTGCATCATGCAAAAATTCAAAAGAAAATTCAAAAATGGGGAAAAGAAAAGCCCTGAGAAATTAAATCAAATGGCCAGATAAAAATATTTTTCCAAAAATCATTTGAGTATTTGGAAAATTCCTATAAATGATGCTGATCATTTTAAAAATGGTTTGGGAGCAAACCCATGCTCATGGATTTTTCAAAAATTCAAACAGAGGCTTGGAAATTAAATTTAAATGCTATTTGAATTGGATTCAAATATTTTGAATTCCAAAAATCTTCAAATCTTGGGAATGTCTAGTACTATGTCACATATGTCCAAGATAAATATTTGAGGATTTTATAAAATGCCTAGGTAATTAATTTACCACAACAAAACTAAAGTCAGAAGAATTAAACAGAAAAGATTTTTTAGAAAAGGAAAGAGGCCCACCTACCTGGCCCAACTCACCTAGGCCGGCCCAGCCCAGCTGGCCTCACTGTCGTCTTCCTCCTTTGCCAGAAGGAGGGACGGCCGAGCCGTGCGCCTCGCATGGCCGCCACCTCCTGCTTCTGGCCACGGAGCTGCACCTCCGTCCTCATCTCTTCGCCAGGAGAAGCGGCTGGAAGCCCTCCTCCATTCCCCTTCCTCTGGTTCCCTCTTCCCATCCTCCCTCGCCGTTTCCCCGCTCCGCCCGTGAGCTCGCCGGAGCACGGTCGTGCATCCGCGCGGCCATCAAGCTCAAAAGCCCCGACAAGTTGGTCCAGTGAGCGCAGCGACGTCGTCTTCGTATTCGAGAGGAAGATCGCAAGCCCCCTCGACTTCAAGCCACCAGAATCGTCAACAAGCCGCCGCCGGCTCCGCAACCGTCCCAGGCAAAATTCGTCGCCTCCTCGTCATCTACGTCCCCTCCGGCTGCTCCGTCGAACTCCTGGTGAGAAGAGGAACGGAAGCCCTATGTTTTTGCCATGGACTGTTTCTCCTAGCCTCAACCTCCATTTGAGCCGAGCACGTCCGCCGCCATGGCTGGACTAGAGCTCGCCCTGTGCGTCGTTATTCCACCCCGAGGTGTCCATGCAGCTCCTGGAGCCCCCAGGAGTCCAACGAGCCACCCAGCGCTCAAAATCGTGCACTCTAACCACCTTCCCGTCGACGCCATGCCACGACCTCCGCGCAAGTCGACGCCGGCGTCAACTCCGGCCACCCCGGTGACGCCCGTGTGGTGTACGTGATGCGGGTGGGCACGAGAAGCACTTCTGTGCCCTCGGTTTGGCAAGCCGTGGCCGGAACCACTGTCCCCGTGAGCGCCGCCGTCTCGGTGGTTGCCGGCGTTTAAACGCCGGTGGACGCCGACGTGGCCTGTCTTAGGGGGCTAACCCCCCTCCTAATTGACCCCATGGGTCACTGACAGGTGGGGCCAGCCCCCTGTAATTTAAATCAAATTTTAATTAAAACGGGGTTAACCCCCTGTGACACTGACAGTTGTGGCCCACGGGTCAGCCCCCCCCCTGACATCACCCACACGTCATGCTGACACAGTAAATAGAAGAGCAATTTAATTAATTCAGAAAATTCCAGAAAATAGATTAAACTTTGAAATTCAATAACCTTTTAATCCTAACTCCAAATTGGACAAATAATATGTCTAAAATTATCAGAAAAATACAAGGATTATGAATATGCAATTTGTTTTCATGTTTGACCATTTTAAAATGGGTGAAAAGTAGAAAACGTGCATATGGATCCTTTTCAAATTCAAATTTGGAGTGAATTTGCAAATGATTTTGCAACACCCTTAATTCCAATGGATTCATCCACACATCAGAGACATTACTTCAACTATACCACATCACTTCATGATCAAAATTTTCAAATGAACTTTCATGCATTCAAATGCATTTGAAATTCATCGATAAATCAAATGGAGTTTGAATTTGCATTTCAAATGCAATATACTCCTTTTAAATGGAATGCTCAACACATCAGTACCTTGAACATCACCATTGCAATCTTATTCATGTGATTTTGCATTGTACATTATGTTGATCCTATGATTGTCATGTTGCTGATAGAAGTGGAGCCGGAATCCGAGATCACCCCCTTCGTTGAAGACCCCGTGACTGAACCTCGTCAGCAAGGCAAGCAAACCCCCATTGATCATGTCGATAAAATCCCACTTCCCTCTCATGTCTCGCTTATGCATTGTTTAGGATGATCACCATGATAACGTTTCTACCGCATAGTTGAACCCATATCCTTTGCATGACCTATCATCTTGTCACAGTAGTAAGCAAACCACAATCCTAGCAGATGTAGGAGTTGGTTGATATCATGTGGCCCCTGCAATTGTTACTGCTTATTGCATGCTTAGTGATACAACGAGGTTGCTTTTGATGTGAGTCGGGATGATGATAAACATGGTGTTGATGAAAGTGAAATGTGTTGGTGAATCTACCCTAATACAAGGTGAACGATGAGAGGCTGTGTATGAGTACATAGTGGGTTGTCTCGTTGAACACCGCCTTAAGTCTGAGTTCTTGTGTGGTGATCCAAGAAGAAGAGTACAACCACACATTGGGCTCACTGACCCCTCTCATCCTAGTACCTCACCCCGTTCAAACCCCAAGAGTCGCAGTAGTTCGGAGTTCTGGTAGGGCTGTGGCACGGTCTGCGAAGTGGATGAACGGCTTTTCAAGACCGGCTTGGGACCCTGCACACATCGTTTGAGGCTGTACTGGAACCTCGGCCGGACTTCCATACGGATCCCCCTTAGATAGGCGACTCTCTGGACTAGAACGGAGCTGTGGGCGAAGTGTTGTGGTGGCATCCTCGCTGTCACCTCTTGAAAGGTGACATGCAAAAGGCGGTAACTGATGACACGTGTGTGTAGCGGTACACCCCTGCAGGGTTAACAAAACTATTCGAATAGCCGCGCCCGCGGTTAAGGACTGCTTGGAAAGCTTAGCTTGATTATTAGACAACTTGAACTGGATACTTCTAAAACACACCAAGATAAGCGTGAGTGCTATGGTGTGCTTCTCGTGGGGAAGTCGAGGAAGTAACCATAGTGGTGTATTGGTTGCAGAGATGTAGTGGACTCGTGTACGCTTCTTACCTCAAGTCTGGTACTCGTAGTTCAGGACTAGCCAAGTCAAAGCTGGCATTTCTGCAAGTGAAACCCCACCTCCCTTTACCTTGATACATATGCATGAGTAGTATAGCTCCTATGTAAGTCTTGCTGAGTACGATTTTGTACTCACGTTTGCTTAATCTATGTTTTAGATGAACCCACCGACCCCGATGGTGGCTTCTAACCGAAGCTCGAAGATTGAAGACTCTGACCAAGACCAAGCTAGTGTAGTCCCAGTCAGACGACTGGTTCCCTCGTGGAGGGCTTGTTTTTAGATAAGGCTTCTCTAAGCCATTTGTTAAACTTGTCTGTACTCAGACCTACTTTGCTTCCGCTTGTTTGTTGTAATGTTGGATCACATGCTTGTGATCTCTGTGTGCACTCTGTAAGAGTTATCAATAAAGTATATATACTTTGTAGAGAATTGCAATGATACCTATTGTTCATAAAAGGCATGTGTGCTGCGTGTATGTTTATAACATGCATGTCTTAGTATGGGTTTTCGAGACCTTAGTTGTGATCTGGCTGGCGGTCTTTTATACACCAAGTGGCCCTTAGATGTGCGCAGCTTGGGGCATCGCGTTGCGATTGTTCGAGACTCTGTCTCGTGCACACTTTGATGTATGATCGAGCCCGCCCTAGACCCCGACTAAGTGATCGGGCTGGAGGAAGTCTATGTAAGGGTTATAATACAATCGATAGTATGGTTGAGGCGACTTGTCTATGATTATGGGAGTTCACCACCCATATCATTTAGACTTGTGTGCGGACGATGAGGACCCATTTCAGTTGATCATCCGGCCTGAATGGGATGCCCCTCACGTTCGATGCTTTCCGAGAATGTTCTGTGCTTGGCCTTGTCTGCTTAGACAAGTGGGTACGGTTCTCGGCTCTCCATATGATTGTGTTGTAGCGAGGCTTGCATACGCTAACCCCGGGTCCCGACATCGGTGAAATAAAAGAGAACACCGGAATTGTTTCGGGAGGTGCCGGAATCTGTTCCGGATATTTTGAAAGGTTCAAAATAAAGTTTATTGATGTTTAAACATGTTTTAATATTTAATTAACAGAATTATATATTAAAAATTATTTAAATATTAATTAAAAAGGTGGAAAAGGCATATGGGCCTAAAGAGGCCCACGAGGGGAGAAGGGGGTTTCCCCCCTTGGCCCATGGCGCCAAGGGAGGGGCCTTGGCCCCCTCCCTAGCCGCACCCTTCCCCCCTTTGGGAGTTTAGTCCCACATGGGGGAGGGGAGGAGGTCCCCCCCCTCCTTGGCCTATATAAGGAGGGGTAGGGTGCCCTTTTTCGTCCATCCTATTGAGTTCTTTCTCTCTCTCTCTTTCTCCGACCTAGAGCGGACTTCCCTTGTTTGGAGTTTGCACCTAGTTGGGGGTTTCACCATCATGCGAACGCCGTCGCGCTGCCGGAATCGGGATCCGGATCAGTCTTCTTTCCGTTGCTCTTCTGGTTCGGAGCCCGGAGGGACATCGGTTGCATCGTATGTGTGTAATCCCGCGAGGCACTACACGTGTGGTGCTACTTCATCGCCGGAGGTTCTTCAACACGAGAGGGAGGTCGTAGGATCATAGTCTACGCCAACCACGTTTGAGGAACGTTTCCCTTATTCGGTCTTCAAAGGTATGAACACCGATTCCTTCCGTTACATACATCAGCATAGCATAGATCTTGGGTTTGGGAATCGTAGTTGGAAAAATTATTGTTTTCTGCCCCGTTCCCCGACAGTGGTATCAGAGCAAGGCTATGCGTAGATGTATTGTACGGGTAGAACACATCTAGGATGTAGGCATCAATTCTCCAATTGTTACCCTCCCACGTGTACTCGTTTAGCGTTGCGGCAATGTCCTGATGAAGCGACCCCGACCGACCTTACGCGTTTACGCGAGACTGGTTCCACGCTTGACATATGGCTTGTACCATATAAGTGGATGGGGGTGTCTGTCTCTCTAACATTAGCGACGCGAAGACGTTTGCAACGGAGGGCCCCGACAGGGGTGTAATAGAGACGATTGCAGGCTTGGTGTTGTGGCTTGTTTTCACAGGATAGAAAGCGGTTCTCCCTCGAAACCCCTTAGCAGCCACGTAAAACTTGCAAAAGATAAAGTAGATGGAGTTTTAACTTTAATTTGCATGTAAGGGGGGATCATAGCATGTATGATTTGCAGTTTTACTTCCTGTCTTGCTAATATGCTAGATATACGACGGTAGCATGATAGGATAATCTCTCACTATAAAAACCAACCAAGTGTCTTTACCCTAGTGAGCACCACCTGGAAAGATCTCCATTATGGATTCATCGCGTGTCACACGGGTGTCAAACATATTTGCGTTCAAATGAGGTGGGTGTAGCAAGCCTAGCATGTCCAGAAACATGGCCTTGTATGACACAACAAGAAATCACTTAGGGTATGGTGGCGAGCCTGGCATGTGTAGACATGGCCTCGGGACACAATGACCGAAAGGTTAAGCATGAGTCACATAACGGATGTGATTGGCATGATGGCCTACCTTAAACACATACTGATGGTCGTGTCACACGGGGGAGGTATGGTGTTCTAGGATTGTGTAATCACTTAGTAAAACTTTGAGGGATATTTAACTGAGTGGGAGTTCTAGAATTGTTTTAAAAATTGAACTCCAATTATGAACAAAGTCTAAATATGTATTTTGCAAATAACCATTGTAGATGTCGGCACTTTCGCACCCCACATTCAACTTAGGGTCATTCCTAGAGAAAGATGAACTGAAAACCGATGGGTCAAACTTCACGTCCTGGTTCCACACTCTGAGGATTCTCCTCATTCCCCTCAAAATGTCCTATGTACTTGAGACTGCATTAGGTGATGCACCAGCAACTACCGCTACTCTGGCTGAGAATAATGTCTACCTCATTAAGTCGGATGATTCCTCCCTTGTCCAGAAGGGTATGCTCTATGCCATGGAGGCTGAACTGCAGAAACGGTTTGAGAGCCTTAGTGCTTATGAGATAATCACTGACCTCAAGACCACCTTTGCACCTCAAGCCAGGGTCGAGAGAAATGAAGTTTCTGAAGCTTTCTTTTCGGAAAAGATGGAAGAGCACAGCAGCATGACTGAGCACGTAATCAAAATGTCTGATTACGTTCAACGCCTAAATGACCTGGAATTTAAGATTTCGGATAAAATGGCGATTGATAGGGTGTTGCGTTCGCTGCCCCCTAGCTACGAGAGTTTTGTGTTGAAATACAACATGCAAGGAATGGTTAAGAACCTTTCTGATTTGTTCACCATACTCAAGATTGCTGAAATGGAAATCAAGAAGGAGCATAGCTCCACCAAGTACTTAGAAGATAAGAAGGTCGGCAAGGTTGCTGGAAGAGACATGGATATATTTGATATACATGTTATTGATGTTTTCCTAACAAGTGCTCGGAGTAACGTCTGGATATTTGATACCGGATCAGTTGCTCACATCTGTAACTCCCAGGAGGGGCTACAGAATAAACGACTCTTGCGGAAGAATGAAGTGACGATGCGCGTTGGAAACGGTTCCAAGGTTGATGTAATGTCCATTGGCACGCTTCATCTCAGTCTCCCTTCAGGATTTATTCTTGTTTTGAATAACTGTTGTTATGTACCTGCGTTGAGTATGAACATTGTGAGTGGGTCTTGCTTAATGCAAGACCATTATTCTTTTAAATCTGAGACAACTGGTTGTTCGATTTATAAGAATAATGTCTTCTATGTTCATGCAACGGTGCGTAATGGTTTATTCTTAATGGATCTCGAATATCATGACTCCCACATCAATAACATAGAGGCCAAAAGATTAAAGCCTAGTAACGAAGAACACATGATGATGTGGCATTGTCGTCTTGGTCATATTGGCATAAAACGCATGAAGAAGCTTCATTCTGATGGACTTCTGGAGTCATTAGATTTTGGATCTCTTGACACGTGCGAGCCATGCCTTATGGGAAAAATGACAAGAACTCCATTCAATGGAATAATGGAGCGTGCGGCAGAATTATTGGGAATCATACATACTGATGTATGTGGACCAATGAATATCACCACACGCAATGGATTTCGTTACTTCGTGACTTTCACGGATGACTTGAGTAGATACGGGTATATCTACTTAATGAAACATAAGTCTAAAACCTTTGAAAAGTTCAAGGAATTTCAGAGTGAGGTCGAGAATCAAATCGGGAAGAAAATCAAGCAACTTCGATACGATCGAGGTGGCGAGTATTTAAGTCACGAGTTTGGCACTCATCTGAAGACTTGTGGCATTGTAACACAACTTACGCCAGCTGGAACACCTCAGCGAAACGGTGTGTCCAAGCGACGTAATCGTACACTATTGGATAGTGTGCGGTCAATGATGTCTCATACCGACTTACCTACATCATTCTGGGGGTATGCATTAGAAACTGCCGCTTACGTTCTTAATAGGGTACCGTCCAAATCCGTGAAGAAAACACTGTTTGAAGAATGGTTTGTCAAGAAACCAATGTTGTCTTACCTAAAAATTTGGGGTTGTGAGGCTTATGTTAGGAAACTTCCGCCTGACAAACTTGAATCTAATGCGGAGAAATGCATCTTTGTGGGATATCCAAAGGAAACTGTTGGATACACCTACAACCAGACTGAGGGAAAAACGTTTGTCGCCAAGACTGGACGCTTTCTTGAGAAAGAGTTTCTCTCGAAAGAATTGAGTGGGAGGAAAATAGACCTCAACGAGATGATTGACCAATCACTCCAAGTGGAATACATGGCAATGGAAGTTGTTCCGGAACCACCTTACGTAGTGGGAGCTGAAGAGAACGGTCATCATGATATTCATAACGATCGTGACATACATGATGGTCTTGATCAAGATGAAGAGGATCCTATTGTACCCCGCAGGTCATCAAGAGTCCGAAATAAAGTTGAGTTTTACGGACAGCTTGTCAATGCAGTCATGTTAAATGAACCTGACGAACCTGCGAAGTACAAAGAAGCAATGGAGGGACCCGAGTCCGAGAAATGGCTGGAAGCCATGAAATCCGAGATAGACTCCATGTATGCCAACAAAGTATGGACTTTGGTGGATATTCCCGAGGACCGAAAGGCCGTCGAGAATAAGTGGATATTCAAGATAAAGACTGACGCAGACGGAAATGTATATGTCTATAAAGCTCGACTTGTCGCAAAAGGTTTCTGACAAATTCAAGGAGTTTACTACGAAGAGACTTTCTCTCCCGTAGCGATGCTAAAGTCTATCCGGATATTGCTAGCAATTGCTGCCTATTACGATTATGAAATATGGCAGATGGATGTGAAAACCGCGTTCCTAAATGGCAACATTGAGGAAGAGTTGTATATGGTACAACCAGAAGGTTTTATTGATCCTAAGGACGCTGGTAAGGTATGCAAACTTCAACGGTCCATCTATGGGTTGAAGCAAGCATCTCGGAGCTGGAATCTTCGTTTTGATGAGGTGATCAAAGCTTTTGGATTTGTCCAAAATGAAGAAGAATTCTGTGTTTATAAGAAAGCGAGTGGGAGCTCTGTGGCATTCCTAGTACTATATGTGGATGACATATTATTGATAGGGAATGATGTGAAATTTCTAGAGGGGGTAAAGGAATATTTGAATGGACAATTTTCCATGAAGGACCTAGGTGAAGCTGCATACATATTAGGCATTAAAATCTATAGAGATAGATCAAGACGCCTATTAGCACTGAGTCAGAGAACTTACCTTGAGAAGATATTGAAGAGGTTCGATATGGATAACGCCAAGAGAGGCCTCTTGCCCGTTATGAAAGGAAGTAAATTGAGTGTGACTCAATGCCCAGCAACAGCAAAAGAAAGGGAGGAAATGTCCTCAAAGCCCTATGCTTTAGCCATAGGTTCTATCATGTATGCTATGCTGTGTACTCGACTAGATGTGGCCCTAGCGGTTAGTCTGACTAATCGTTACCAAAGTAATCCTGGAATGGATCATTGGATTGCAGTAAAGAATGTCCTTAAGTACTTACGAAGAACTAAGGACCTGGTTCTCGTCTATGGGGGATGTGAAGAAGAGCTTGCCGTAACAGGTTACGTCGATGCTAGTCTTGGTACTGATCCCGATGACTCGAAATCTCAGACGGGATATGTATTCATGTTGAATGGTGGTGCGATTAGCTGGAGGAGCGGCAAGCAGTCAGTCGTCGCCCAATCTACGATGGAGTCGGAGTATATTGCCGCTTGCAAAGCGTCAAATGAAGCGCATTGGCTGAAGAAGTTCGTCATCGAGCTTGGTGTATTCCCTAGTTGCACTGACCCCGTTAGCATTTATTGCGACAATACGGGTGCCATTGCTAACGCAAGGGAACCGAGGACTCACTCTACAGCCAAGCATATTCTCCGACGTTTCCATGTGACGCGAGACTACGTCAAGGATGGTCATACTAGGATTTGCAAAATACATACGGATCTGAACACATCAGACCCAATGACTAAACCTCTTCCACATGGCAAGTTTGAGGAAAACCGAGAGACTATTGGTGTTAGATACATACCTGATGTAAACTAGTGTAATTTGTACTCTAGTGCAAGTGGGAGACTGTTGGATATGTGCCCTAGAGGCAAATTAATAAAGATATTTGTCACATATCTATTTGTTCATAATACGTTGTATACTATGCTAGAACTGTATTAAGCGGAAACATTAATACACGTGTGGTATATAACAACCTGGTCCCTAGTTAACTCAGGCATACTAGCTCATTGGGAAATCGATGATCAAGGTTTCCTGATCATGAGATGTGAACTGTCTATTGACAATGAGGTCATATCATTAGGAGAATGATGTGATGGACACACACCCACCTATAGCATTGCAGTGTGATCAAGTCACATAGTTCAGCATTGCGATGACTTAATAACATAGTGACTCAATCCTTAGACCGTGATGATCATACATAATTGCTATCTATTAGGATGCTTTGAGTACATCAACCGTTACACTGAAACATAGTAACCATAAAGGTGTGTCTTGGGTAATCCGAAGTAGATATGTTGAGGAGTATGAAATAGATCAGAACGGGATTTGTCCATCCGAGTGACGGATAGGTACTCTGGGCCCACTCGGTGATATTGCATCAACAGCTAGCTAGTGACTAGGTCACATGAGATGTAATATGCACAGACGGGTAAGCATGTTTGTCAGAGACGAGGGAGAACTAGGTATTGGATACCGATCATCATACCTCGGACAAACATAGTACCGCAGCACAAAGGGATCAAATCATATTGTTAACGGTTCAACGGCGAAGAAATTTATTCGATGGAAGCGCAAGGGCACATCAAGGATTGTAACCAGATCTCACATGATGGTCATTGATCAGAGAGTGTATCGATCATGTATACTGTTTCCCGAACTTTAGGGTGTCACACTTAAGGGCAATCGATGCATTAAGGACAGATTCGGGATCATCGGTGAAATAAGAGAGAACACCGAAATTGTTTCGGGAGGTGCCGGAAGCTGTTCCGGATATTTTGAAATGTTAAAAATAAAGTTTATTGATGTTTAAATATGTTTTATTATTTAATTTATAGAATTAAATATTAAAAAGGATTTAAATATTAATTAAAAAGGTGGAAAAGGCATATGGGCCTAAAGAGGCCCATGAGGGGAGAAGGGGGTTTCCCCCCTTGGCCCATGGCGCCAAGGGAGGGGCCTTGGCCCCCTCCCTAGCCGCACCCTTGCCCCCCTTTGGGAGTTTAGTCCCACATGGGGGAGGGTAGGAGGTTCGCCCCCTCCTTGGCCTATATAAGGAGGGGTAGGGTGCCCTTTTTCATCCATCCCATTGAGTTCTTTCGCTCTCTCTTTCTCCGACCTAGAGCGGACTCCCCTTGTTTGGAGTTTGACCCTAGTTGGGGGTTTCACCATCATCCGAACGCCGTCGCGCTGCCGGAATCGGGATCCGGATCAGTCTTCTTTCCGCTGCTTTTCTGGTTCGGAGCCCAGAGGGACATCGGTTGCACCGTACGTGTGTAATCCCGCGAGGCACTACACGTGTGGTGCTACTTCATCGCCGGAGGTTCTTTAACACGAAAGGGAGTTCGTAGGATCAGAGTCCACGCCAACCAAATTCGAGGAACGTTTCCCTCTTTCGTTCTTCAAAGGTATGAACACCGATTCCTTCCGTTACATACATCAGCATAGCATAGATCTTGGGTTTGGGAATCATAGTTGAAAAAATTATTGTTTTCTGCCCTGTTCCCCAACATCACCCACCTATGGTAGAGGTACACTCTCTTTTAGATTTCAATGCAAGTGACGTTCCTCATGGTAAGCCTCCTGATCACTGTTTAGATGATCTTGATAGTTTTATTGTCAAGCAAAGTCACTTTAATGAGAGGATTCAAAGTCAGTTGCATGATAACTCCCTTGCTATCAAAAGTCTTCTTGATGTTTTAAGTAGAACTTTTAATGATGTTAAAGGTCCTGGTAAGCATATTCATATGGTTCAAACTCAGCTTGAACAAATTTCCAATGCGCCAAAAGATTTTCTTGCTAACAATGCCAAACAAGATGACATACATGCTTATGGGATTAAGACCCGAGGTGGAACACACACCCAAGACCCTCTCTATCCAGAGGGGAATCCAAAGATAGTCGAGCAAGATTCTAAAATGAAGGAACAAGACGTTGTCAGCTCTCCTAAGAAGAAGAAGAAGAAGAAGAAGAAGAAGAAACACAAGGAAGATGACACTTCAAATGATCCCATAATTGATGAAGAACCTACTATTGATCCTAATAGTATATCTACTTCTGATGCTGACACTAAAGATGGTGCTGAACCTGATAAAGATAATGATAAGAATGATCCTCCTGAAGTACAAGAAGAAGAAGCACCTGATAAACGCAAGAGATATACTAGAGAAGACTTCATTGCAAGAAATCAGGGGAAGGAGAAAGAACCATGGGTACAAAAACCAATGCCCTTCCCAGGTAAGTCTCTTAAAACAAAAGAAGAAGAGCACTCTAATAAATTTTGTGAATGGATGAAACCTCTTTTTCTTTAAATTCCTTTAACTGATGCTATTAAGTTGCCTCCATACTCGAGGTACATGAAAGATATTGTTACTAATAAAAGAAAGGTTCCGAATGAGGCAATATCTACTATGCTTGCTAACTACTCTTTCAGTGGAAGATTCCTGAGAAGCTTGGTGACCCAGGTATACCAACCATTCCTTAGTAATGCTCCATAAAGAATAACTATGTCAGAATTGATTTATGTGACCTTGATGTAGGAGTGAGTGCTATGCCTTTTTCCCTCCATAAAAGGTTTTGTTTAGATAAACTAATCCCTACAGATATCTCTCTTCAAATGGGTGACAAGTCAACAGCCGTTCCTATCGCTATTTGTGAGGATGTTCCCGTTGAAGTTGCTAATTTCTTGATCCTTACTGATTTTGTTGTGCTTGAAATGCCCAAGGATGGGATCATGTCTATTATTCTTGGAAGACCTTTTCTTAATACTGCAGGTGCTATTATTGATTGCAATAAAGGAAAGGTCACTTTCAATGTTGATTACAAGGAACGAACGATATATTTTCCGAAGAAGATTGATAAAAGGTATGGTCTTAATTCTATTGAGAATATTGAGACCGTGAAGATTGGAGAGTGGGATTGTCCTTTACATGTGCACCACAAATACAAAACCATTATGGTGGGGAAAATGTCCATTAAAATAAAGGTACCATGAATGCTTTTCAAGGACTGAAACTTTTTGCTTTATATACATCTTTCTTGGTAGTAAGACTTGATCAACCTTACTAACAAACTTGTTTTATATAAGTAAAAAGGGAAGGTTGTTATGTGTTGTCTCCTTTTGTTTTCGTTCTCCTTGTTGTACCAAAAGTTTTATGTTTTTGAAACTTCATAAGTTTAACCACTGTTTCGAGCCTTCCGGAAGTTTTTGCAGCTTTCTCTACCTCGGAAATTTTTCAAAAATGAAGTTGTCAGAAAAATTCCAGAAACATTTTAATGTTTTTTTGCCAAAAATGTGACCTGGGGCTGACCAGGTGGTCCACCCCTGGTCCAGGTGCCCAGGTGGCGCGGCCTGGGGCCAGGCCGCGCCAGGGGGCCGCCTGGGCCCACCAAGCCACCTTTCTAGGTAAGTCTTATTCCTCTCTCTCCCCCCTCACTCAAAAATTGCGAGTTTGCTACTGGAACCCGAGTTCTTGGTGTTCTTGGCTGCGATTTTCGATCTCCTTCTACAGCCCATCATTTCTGTTGAGATTTTGGGCGTTTGCTCCTTGGTATGTGACTCCTCCACTCCTCCAAATAGAATTTTGAATGGTGAACTTATTTGTGAGTATTTTGGAGTTCTTGGTGGCTGTTCATATGAGCTTGCATGCATGTTTAGAAATTTATCTTTAAATTTTTGATGGATGTATATGCCTTGGGGAAGTGAGTAGAGTAGCATGCTTCAACTCATTTTTCTTATTTATCACTTTTTTGTAACTTCTAAAAATTTCAGAAATAAGTATGTTTGGAAGAGCTAGAGGATGGCTTGGGGGAAAGAAACACGAGCCCACTGATAGGGTGACTAGAGCTGCAACATCATCCTCTGCTACGAGGGTGAGCTGCAATGATGATATTGTGCCACCAAGATTGCTCTACGAGACCGACTAGGTGCATGCCATGACATACCCGTTCTCGGATTTCCTTACGGCGGCAGGTATGAAGTATGAGTTTGATAGCCTTTTCCCAAATGCAGGTTTGACGCGTCTTGTGACACGCCAAGTGCTACATTATCCCAAACTCACCTATTATTTTGTCAACTGGTTTAGATTCAATGAAACAACTTCTATTGTTGAATTCAGAATTTATGATGAAGTTTTCACCATGTCGTTGGCAGAATTTTGTCAAGTTTTAGGTGTGCGGAATGTTGGGAAGACGGGAAAGATGAAGATGCGGCCCTCTGAGCTAAAATCTCTCTTCAACTCTCTCTGCAGCGAGAACCCGAGAGAGATTCATCGGGGAAAGATTTCTAGCATCTTGTTCCCCCACATCAGGTATTTCACATATTATATTGCTCGAGGCGTGTTAGCTCGTGGGAACACGAGCAACATTTCAGCTCCAAATATAGTTGTCTTGGAAGCCGCCCTCGAGGGGAGTGACACGTATAACATCGGTGCTTTGATTGCTCGCAGATGGTACGAGAGATGATAATGGCTTCTCGCCCTTCGTTGGTTACCCCAAGTGGAAGGTTGAGATGTAGATAGTAGAAAATTTCCCTTACACGAGGACGGTAAGGTTTATCGAATCCAGGAGGACTCCAAGGATCGACAAGTAGGTGGTAAAGTGAACAATGGCGCCATTCACAAACGAGGTTGCTTACTTTACCTAGACCTGCACACACAACAAGTAACTTTGCTCCCAACAAAGTTTAGAGAGGTTGTCAATCTCTCTGGCCTTGTTGTTTACAAAGGATCAAACACAAGGGACAATGATAGTGGTGATAATGATAGCAACTGAAGGTAAATAAAACGGTAAATAAAGTGGAGGTGTAAACAATGGTGGAAATATGGACCGGGGTCCCATGATGTTCACTAGTGATGTCTCTCTCCCAAAAGACGATAAAACAACTAAGTTGGGTGAACAAATTACAGCTGGGCAATTGACAGAATTATAAACGCACCGCAATGCTAATTATGCTACTTGAAAGTATGAGGCTCAAAAGTATGGGCAGTACGCCAAGGCAAGTAGACCGAAATCCATCTGCATCTACTCACTAATCATCCACCTTGAGATATCTATCCAGAACATCCCGTTGGTATGAAGTTGTGAGCCCCACCTGACGAGGGGGTGACCCCACGACTCCTATAGATGAGGGTACCTGGTCCGCTGGAGACCTCGATTGGCCCACGCCGGGCCCACTCGAAGCACCATCATAGGAGTACTCGACGATTATGGAAGCCACGACTTGGCGTCCAATACTGAAGTTTGATTAGGAAACCCTCTCTGTAAACCTAGATGGACTCCTTGCGACCCTTCCTAATATATAAAGGATGGGAGAGGGGACGTCTAGGGCATCGAATATCCGAGCAACACCTCCGGTCCCGAGCAAACTCGCCTCGACCTCCACTGTAATTGCCTCCATCATAATACAATCGAGCAGGAAGTACTTTCTCCCGTTAGCCGACGAGTATCGCCAACCTGCACATCTCCTCTACGATCTAACCCAGGGTTCCTAACCATGGAATTTGCCGAGGTCAATCCTCGTCAATTGGCGCCGACTGTGGGGAATACGCATGTTGGAATCACGATCTCGGCGGTCCCGTCATCAGCAAGCCACTACTGGAGTACTCGAGAAAGATCCAATCCACTCGAAGAACTCAGGTTCATCGCAAGCCTCTCCGTCGCGCCTCCAAGATCGCTCGGCCGGCGACTACGTCAAGATCAATCTTTCGGTGACTACGAAAGTGGCGCCCAGCGAAGAAAAACTCGACGAATCAGAAGACAAACACAATCCACAGCCACAAAGCCAGTCGCAAAGCCAGAGCAAGAAATACAAATCGAAGTCTCGCTCGAAGAACCACCGCCTGAAGCAACAACTCCGACAACCACCCGAGCACCCATCGCCACCCGATCACCAGTCGTAGCACACGATGAGGGCTCTGAAACTCAATACGGTGAATACTACGACCCTGACCGAAGACCAGACGAGTTCGCTAAGATGATCCGGAACTACTCGATCAACGACAGAATCAAACTTGACCCAAGGTTCCATTCCCATACAGAAGACCACTCGTAGTCGTTCCACATTGCAAGAAGAAAAAGGCACGCCGGCTCTAGCAAGCTTACATCCAAAGAACAGTTGGACGGACCATGCACAATCCACTGTTTCAAAGACGACTGGGGATGCCTTAAAGTAGGACACACCCTGAGGAGTTGTCGCTTGTTCACTGAACTCTCCGACAGACTCAAGAAAGAGAAGCAACGCAAAGCCAAACGGGCTCGAGAGACAGCGCAGTCACCAGCGACTAACTCAGAAGAGCAGTACCCGCCGTCCCACGGACGAGTCTGCATGATCCAAGAAGGACGACCATCAAAGGAAAAGCAGGAGGCGCACACTCTGCAAGCTCGAGCAGCCGAAGACCTATTAGCAGAAGAAACCTATCACTTATACGGCTCAGAAACCAACATCACCTTCTCACAAGACGACCATCCTGCCGCAATTCCGAGACCAGGGCACACACCATTGGTTCTTGAAGCTCAAATTGGCGGTTACGACATGGACAGAGTATTCATGGACTTGGGCGGCAGCCAAAACATCATCTTCACCAGCACCTTGCACAAGATGTCGATTCCACGATCAGTCTGGAAAAATTCAGCCGTCACAGTATACGGCATAGTACCAGGTGAAGCAGCCTCCTCCCTGGGATTAATCGAGCTCGACGTCATCTTCGGCAGCAAGAGAAACTTCGCAAGAAAAATCCTTGAGTTCGAGGTACTCGACTAGCAGTCCCAATATCACGCAATACTCGGTCGGCCAGCGTTCGCACAATTCACGGCAGTCCCGCACTACGCATACCTCAAGCTCAAGATGCCCAGGCCCTCAGGGGTCATCACGGTTAAAGGAAAAAATTTCAAATCAGATCAATGTGACCGAGTCTTCCATCAGGTCTCTGACATGTTTGGAGCACATCAACAACTCGAAGAGATAGCCATGGTGGTAAACAAGAGCGTCTTTCCGCTAGCAAGAAGAAGCGAGAAAAAGGAATTCACTCGCGATTTCAGCGTCGACAGCGACACAACCACTCATCAGGTGCACCCAACAGACCCTACCAAGACGGTCGGAATCTACGCTCACCTACCAGAGGACCAAGAAACAACCCTCATGGTTTTCCTCCGTGAGGAGTGGAAAATTTTCGCTTGGTGTCCGAGCGACATGCCCGGAATACCCCAGGAGTTCGCAGAGCACGCGCTCGAAATCTACCCGAACACCAAACCAGTAAAGTAGGTGTTGCGCAGATTCTCCGAGCCAAAGCGCAAAGCCATTGGAGAAGAAGTCAATCGATTACTCGACGCACAATTCATTCGGGAGACGAAGAAGGACACATGGGTCGCGAACCCAGTTCTGGTACCTAAAAAGTACACCGACGTACTACGCATGTGCGTCGACTATGGGCCCGTCAACAAACACTGCCCAAAGGAAAACTTCCCTCTCCCAAGGATTGACCAGATCATTGACTCAACTGCAGGATGCGACCTCCTGTCCTTTCTCGACGCCTACTTAGGATACAACCAAATCAGGATGAAGGAAGAAGAAGAAGAGCACACCTCATTCATCACACCCTACGGTGTGTTCTGCTACAGGACGATGCCATTCGGACTGGAAAAGCTGGAGCCACATACCAGCGGATGATGCAAGCATGCCTAAGAGACCAAATCGGCAGGAACGTCCAAGTCTACGTCGACGACATCACCGTCAAAACATACTGTCACAACCCTCTTTTAGGTATGTGCTAGGATTAGGTTGCTCCTTTGCATCATGCAAAAATTTCAAAAGAAATTGGAATTGGGGAAAGCAGAAAGCCCTAAAGAATTTAATTCAAATGGCCAGATAAAAAGTTGCTCCAAAATTCACCGTGATATTTTTGAAAAGTCCTAGAAATAAGTGAGATCACATATAAAGTGGAGTGGGTCCCACTCAAGGCTCACTGGTTCTTCAAAAATATTATAAGTGCCTTTGGAAATTAAATTATACCCTGTTTGATTTGAAATTTAAATTGTTTGAATTTCAAAAATTCCCAAACTTTGTGAGTGGCTATATATATGCTTTGTAAGGCCACATAAAAATTTGGGGGATTTTATAAAATGTCTAGCTATTTAAATTACCTAAGAAAAAACAAATGCAGAAAAGACACAGAAAAGAAATAAGAAAAAGGAAACTCACCTGAGAAGAAGCCCAACTCAACCCCCGAGGCCCAGCTAGCGTGGCCCAGCCCAACCACTCTTCTGTCGTCTTCTTCAAGCAGCTCGGTGTCGAGCCAAAGCGTGCCGAGGACGCCACCGCGACGTCGAGGGCCTTCCAGGCTTCCCTGAGCCTTGTCCTGGCGCCACGGAGATGGTCGTGCACCCGTGGTTGATTTCCCCCCTCCTCTGCACCTCTCGCCCTCTCTGACGCTTGATTTCACCGCCACCCGAGAGCTTGCCGGAGCACCGCCGCCGCACCCGCGTGGCCACTGACCCCCTCGAGCTGCCAAAAGATGTCCAGGATGCACGTCGTGATCGTCTTCGTCGCCGTGATCAAGTAATCGAAGCCAGACGCCCCCACGAGATCGCCATCTTCATCTTCCCAAACTCCGGTCGCCGGCACGCCATCGTTGAATTCGTCGCCGCTCTGCTTCCTCCGGCCTCCCCGACCTCACCAGCGTGTTCGTGGTGAGCTTCTTGTTCGCCCCAGATATCCTGAGCCTTCCCCCTTGTCCTCTTTCGTGTTCCACCTTGGAGGACGAGCATGGTGTCTGCCATGGTCGCCGATGAGCTAGCTCCTGTGCCCCTCCGCCCTTTCCGTGATGTCCAACACGCTCCTGGCACCTCCAGGAGTCGTCTGGTGCAGCGCAAGCCCAAGCTCCACACTTGCAGTGACCTCGCCGCCAACCCCGAGCCACAACCGCCACTAGGGCTCGTCGCCAGCAGCGCTCCGGTGACCCCCAGCGTCCCCTCTGCGCTCAAATGGTTGCGCGCTTGCACAGGCATACTTTTGGTGCAAAGGGCGCACCAAATGGTGGCCGGGAGCACCCTCCGTGTGTGCGCCGCCGCGATTTTGGTCACCGGCGGGGTGACGTGGATGTGGTTAATTAACCACTAACCAACCCCACCTAGCCACTGACAGTGGGCCCGTGCCCCCCCCTAATATCCTGGTTAGTTTAAACTAACCGTGTTAATTAACCCACTGACACTGACAGAGTGGCCCCACCAGTCAGACCCCCCCTGACGTCAGCCTGAGCTCACTGTGACGCAGTAAATCCTCTTTTCAATTTAAAAGAAATCCAGAAAAGGAAGAAATTCATTTAAACTTTGGAAATTCATAACTAATTTATTTTAACTCCAAATTAAACATATAATATATGTAAAATTATCAGAAAAATGCAAGGATTCTGAATATGCACTTTGTTTTCAGGTTTTCCCATTTTAAAATTGGGGGACAGAAGAAAACATGCATATGAATCCTTTTAAATTCAAATATGGAGTTTGAATTTGCAACTCAAATGAAATATACTTCATTTAAATAGAATGTTCAACACATCAGCACCATGAACCTCATGCTATAACATCATATCATGTGATTGTGCATTGTCTTTATATTGATCACCTTGTTTGCATTGTTTGCTATCGAATAGAGGTGGAGCCGGAACCCGAGATCACCCCCTCCGTTGAAGATACCGCGTACGACCCTCGTCAGCAAGGCAAGCAAACCCCCATTGATCATGTCGATAAAATCCCACTTCCCTCTCAGTCTCGCTTATGCATTGTTTAGGACGATTACCATGATAACGTTTCTACCGCATAGATGAACCCATTCCTTTGCATGACCTATCATTTGTCACAATAGTAAGCAAACCACAATCCTAGCAGATGTAGGAATTGGTTGATATCATGTGGCCCCTACAACTGTTACTGCTTATTGCATGCTTAGAGTGATACAATGTTGATGCTCTTATGTGAGTCGGGATGGTAGAAATCATGTTGATGATGGCGGAAATGTGTTGGTGAATCTACCCTAATACAAGGTGAACGATGAGAGGCTGTGTAGGAGTACACAGTGGGTTGTCTCGTTGAACACCGCCTTAAGCCCGAGTTCTTGCGTGGTGATCCAAGACGAAGAGTACTACCACATGTTGGGCACATGGACCCCCGCTCAACATACTAAATCACCCCTTCTCAGTTCAATGAGTCGCAATAGTTCGGAGTTCTGGTAGGTCTGTGGCACGGTCTGCGAAGTGGAGGAACGACTATTCAGACAGGCTTGGGACCATGCACACATCTTCTGGGACCACATCGGTAAACCGGTCGGGTTCACGATGTGGAATCCAGCCTAGATAGGCGTCTCCATTGGACTTTGAGTTGGTTGTGTGGTAAAAGTTGTGGAAATTATCCTCGCCGACACCCGCTTGAAGGGTGAAGAGATCCCGGCGGTAAAGGATAGTTTCATGTGTGTAGCACTACACCCCTGCAGGGTTATTAAACTATTCGAATAGCCGCGTCCACGGTAAGGGACTACTTGGAAAGCTGTGCTCGATTATTAGACAACTTCAATGGATGCTTATAAAACTTGCCAAGATAAGTGTGAGTGCTATGGCGTGCTTTCTCGTGGGAAGTCAAGGAAGGCACCATAGTGGTGTAATTGGTTGGAGACATGTAGTGGACTCGTGTACGCTTCTTACCTCAAGTCTGGTACTCGTAGTTCAGGACTAGCCAAGTCAAAGCTGGCACTTCTGCTTATGAACCCAACCTCCCTTTACCTTGATACATGTGCATTAGTAGTATATCTCCTACGTAAGTCTTGATGAGTACGACTTTGTACTCACGTTTGCTTATTCTATGTTTTAGACGAACCCACTGACCCCGAAGGTGGATTCTTCCTGGAGCTCGACGACTGAAGCCAAGCTAGTGTAGTCCCAGTCAGACGACTGGTCCCTCGTGGAAGGGCTTGTTTATAAATAAGGCTTCTTAAGCCATTTGTTAAACTTGTCTGTACTCAGACCTACTTTGCTTCCGCATGTTTGATGTAATGTTTGATCACGGTCTCGTGATCTTTGTGTGCAATCTGTAAGAGTTATCAATAAAGTTTTAAACTTTGTAGAGAATTGCAATGATACATGTTGTTCATACTAGACATGTGTGCTACGTGTATGATTATAACATGCATGTCTTAGTATGGGTTTTCGAGACTTTAGTTGTGATCTGGCTGGCGGTCTTTTATACACCAAGTGGCCCTTAGATGTGCGCAGCTTGGGGCATCGCGATGCGTTTGCTCGTGACTCTGTCACGTGCACACTTTGTTGTATGATCGAGCCCGCCCTATACCCCGACTAAGTGATCGGGCTGGAGTAAGTCTATGTAAGGGTTATAATACAATCGAGAGTATGGTTGAGGCGACTTGTCTATGAGTATGGGAGTTCACCACCCATATCATTTAGACTTGTGTGCGGACGATGAGGACCCATCTCAGTTGATCATCCGGCCTGGATGGGATGCCCCTCACGTTCGATGCTTTCCGAGAGCGTTCTGTGCTTGGCCTTGTCTTCTTAGACAAGTGGGTACGGTTCTCGGCTCTCCATATGATTGTGTTGTAGCGGGACTTGCATACGTTAACCCCGGGTCCCGACAGACTTGGTATCAGAGCAGGACTGCCTGTAGGATTATTAGCCTTGGTCGAAGTCGAGTCTAGACTTCTATAGTTATATAGTTACTCTGGGTATATAAGGGAACAACGTAAGGCTTCCTTTTTTCTCCTTACCCTCATCGTTCTGAGTTCCGAGTCACCCTCATGTTTTCTACGGGAAGATAGGACTAGGCTCATGTATGTCTTATTAGAACATCTCGTTGATTGCCTCCTTGTAGTTGTAGGAAAGTTGTGTTCGGTTGTCTAGTCATTGTGCCTTAAGTTTTGGACTTCCTAGTATAATTGTTATTCCAATGTTGTGAGAATTTCCATTTCTCTTGCAATTACAACAGTTATGTTGTCCAAGTCATTCCAGTTATCTTCACAATCTGATGCATTTGCAAAATCATTCAACTCTGTTTGACATTGATCTTATCCTTCAGGATGTCTCAAGGAACCCGTGGCCACCTTGGTCGTGCCCAAGCTAGTGGGAATGATCCGGAGGAAGGAAATCTTCCACCATCACCCACGATGGCTCAAGTTCTCATGGAGGTTGAAAGAAACCGAAGGGACTCTCATGAGTTGTTGGGGGTCATTGCTCGGAACACTGCCCAGCAGCTGACGAGGGGGTGACCCCATGACTACTATGGATGGTCCTACCCGATGTACCCGAAGATAGAAGGCCCACAAAGATGATGCCTGGGCCCAGCCTTGGCCCACTAGTGGCACCGACGTAGGAGTCCATGACTCGTAAGGAAGGTGCAAACCTTCCGTGCGGTACAAGATTAGGGTTAGGAAACCTCATCTGTAATCCAAGACGGGTTCCCCGAGACCTAGCCTAGTATATAAGGGCTGGGAGGGGAGACGTCGAGATCAACCAATACACAATCTGTAACCCTAGCCTTGTGCGCACTAGCCTTGGCCTTCCCTGTAATCGCATCTCCAAGAAATAATATCGAGCAGGAACGTCTCCTCCTGTTAGCCGACGAGCTATCGTCCAAGTTGTGCCTCTCCTGATTAACCCAAGGTCCCTGACCATGGGATTTGCCGGGGTTGATCCCCGTCAATTGGTGCCGTCAGTGGGAACCGCACAGGTTGGGAACGCGATCTCTGTGGCCTCACCAGCATCTTCAACACCCGCCAACGCGATGACTCCACCAGCACCCTTTGATCCGACGACCCAGGCGGAATCCGATCTGTTTGGGTCCCTCGGTTTCACGGCTCATCTTTCGACTCTCCGACCAGTCTTCGCTGATCTACGCTCCGTCATCAACCTGATCTTCGGAGAATATCAGATCTACATTAACCATTGGGGAGCCCTCCGCCTCACGGACGACGCTCGAGCACCTGCGACGGCATCTACAGAAACAATCGACGCGATCTCCACCCGCGCGGCCACCCTTCGAGCCAGCCGCGACTGCCCACCCAACCCAAGACTTCACGTCACCCGCGACCGCTCGGGTGGACCCCCGGCCTGGAAGAGCAGCATCACATGCGTGAGCAAGAAGGTAGTCAGGGCACCATCGCAGGTGTTCATGGCAGAAGCCGACGCACCAGCAGCGAACGGCAAGGGCCAATACGACGACTCGAATACTCGCCAAGATAACCAAACCAACGGCAACGCAAAAGAATTCGGAACCACCAGTAAGACCGTCGTGAAGCTGGGAGCAGTGGGAAGCATACCAATGAAAGTACCACAGGGACAAGAACAGAGCAACCACAAGAGCAACGAGCCATCAAGCAGCAAGCAACAAACCCCGGGTGCGGTGGTAGATGACCCACCCAGAGAGCGAATATTCCTGTCCAAAGAATCAACGGCCAGAGTAAGGGACGCAGTCGAACGCGGCAAGTTACTACCAGCAAACGCAACAAGGGACGAGCTCAGGGCATACAACAAAATGGCAAGCGAGCTAACCCAACAAACGAGACAATGGCGCCTAGACATGGAGAAGCAAGAAAGGGCGGCCGCCGAGAAGAAAAACAATCGCAAGCCACCTCCCAGAGGCGACTCTCCCGATCACGGTTCCCCTCTCCGCACTAAATCAAAACTCAGCAACCTGCGACGAACAAACAGGGAGAGAGTGGTTCGGAAGCTCGACGACGAGTTCAAGCTAGAGGAGGAGGACGATGAAGAGGAACCCCTCACACCAGAAGAAGCCCTTATAAGTGCCTGAGACTACATATCTCGCGCCCAGAAAAGTAGGAAGAACAGACCAGACCGCAACACGTCAATAGCCTTGCAGATAATGAAAGACGCCATCACCGCCTCAACACCCAAAAAATCAAGTGCAAGGCGACCGACCCGCGAGAGGACACCAGACAGGGACCCCAGCTCACCCGATGACGACGACAGCAGCGATGACTGGTGCAAATGCTCCGGCAAAAACAAGAAGCGCGACAGCGACGACAACGACAACAGGCGCCACAACAGTCGACGAGACGCGCGTGACGACATCACGTAGAACAAAGTCAACCGCAGCAGGCGAAGACGCGCAGCACGTGAAGAGTACTCGGACGAAGAAGCTTCCAATGAAGAAATTGAGCCATGCGGAGTATTATGCTTCACGCGTTCTATACGCGAGACACGAATGCCGAGTGGGTTCAAATTGAACTCCGCAACGCTAAAATACAATGGAATCAAGGAGCCGGAGGCATGGCTCGACGACTACTTAACAGCAGTTAAGTTTCAGCGAGGGACCAACGTCAAGGCAATGCAGTACGTGCAGCTCATGCTCGAGAGCTCGGCACGACACTGGTTGAAGAATCTCCCGCGAGGATCCATCAGCTCATGGAGGCAGTTCCGTGGAGCCTTCATAGAAAACTTTAAATCTACATACAAGCGACCAACATCGCTCGAGGATCTGCGGGCATGCAAGCAAGGAACCAGGGAAACCTTGCGAGCCTACATCCAGCGGTGGACCATACTCAAGAATTCAGCAGAAGACATATCAGACGAAAGCGCAATCGACGCGTTCAGGCGAGGCCTGCAGCGCATTGAATTCAAGGAACAGCTCGGGTAGATGAAAGTCCAAACACTCGCACGGCTGCTAGAGCAAGCCAACAGCTGGGCGGACGGCGAGGATTCCGTTCGCAACGAAACAGAAATCCACATCGCACGCTCAGAACACGACTACGACTACCACAATGGAGAAAGAGGACTCGACCGACGAAGGAAGCGATCTAGGCGCAGTTTCTACGACGACAGAGGACCCGACATGGACGCCGCCGGCTTCCCAGACGACAGAGACGGCAGGAATCGCGACGACAACAGAACACGGCGAAGAGATAACCCTGAAGACGCACCCCCAAGCTCAGAAACGAGACTGGAGGGCGAGGCAGCCGCGCGACAACACTAGAACATACCGCTCGGCCAAAGAACAACTCGACGGACCGTGCTCGATACACGGATTCAGAAATGAACGAGGGGAGCTTAGATCAGGGCACACCCTTAGGAACTGCAGAAGCTTCAACGAGTTGGCTGAGGAAAAAAGTCGATCTGCGACAACAGCGGCCCAGCCACTCGCGAGCATAGCAGTCGGGCCTATCGCCCACAAAGCACCACCAGCCCCACCTCTGCCAACAAGGCAAGTGGCTGCAATCCAGGAACGGCGCAGGACACCAGAAGAAGAAGAGCAGTATCCAGAAGCCCACGGCAGGATCTACATGATACAAGAAGGCAGACCTTCAAATAGGCAGCAGAAGCAGGTTGCAAGACAAGTTTTTCTCACAGCCTCCTCGCACCCCGCTGTCCCAGAGTATTTGCACGGGTCTGAGATAGAAATTACTTTCTCTCGGGAGGACCACCCGCCCGCTATCCCTCGACCAGAACACGCTGCGCTAGTGCTCGAGGCCAGAATTGGAAACTACGACATGTCACGATTGTTCATGGACGGCGGCAGCGGGATCAACATCATCTTCACCAGGACACTCGAAGAAATGCTAATCCAGAGCTCCACGCTCAAATCCTCAGGCACAACCTTCCATGGGATTGTGCCAGGAAAAGCAGTCTACCCTCTATGAAAAATAAGCCTGGAGGTGGTTTTTGGCAATGCGACCAACTTTCGCAAGGAGATCCTAGACTTTGAAGTGGTCGACTGGAAGTCGCAGTACCACGCAATCCTCGGGCGACCAGCCTTCGCCCGCTTCATGGAAGTGCCACACTATGCCTACCTTAAGCTAAAAATGTCAGGCCCACATGGGGTCATCACAGTCAGCAGCAGTTTCGTCAGGTCCGACCGCTGCGACAAGGAATTCCACAAGATATCAGAGGACTTTGGAGCTCACCAAGCTAGCAGAACCACGGGACTCGCAGAAGAAGCACTCCCATAGAAGAAGACACCACTCGAAGGACCCGAGCACTCAGATAAGAAGCTACCTAGCCCTTAAGGCTACCACGCCGTCGTTTTAAATAAAGAGGACTGTCTTCATCAGAACCCCCCCCCCATTCTTACTAAATGTAAGAAACAGCAGGAAGAATATTGAAAAATATCTTCCCAAAAATTGATTCATTGGCACTCGGGGGCTCGCCGCAGCAGCCATCCCCCGAGGCGTCCTTCGCAATCGCGACATAAACAAAATTGACACTCGGGGGCTTGATGTCTACGCACGCTTCTATTCTTGTATACTATGTTGGGCCTCCAAGTTCAGAGGTTTGTAGGACAACAGCAATTTCCCTCAAGTGGATGACTTAAGGTTTATCGAACTCAGGGAAGTAGAGGTTGAAGATGGTCTCTCTCAAGCAACCCTGCAATTAAGATACAAGAAATCTCTTGTGTCCCCAACACACCTAATACAACTAGGAGTTGTATAGGTGCACTAGTTCAACGAAGAGATGGTAAAATACGAGTGATAGGTGTGGCAAAGCAAGGTAATATAAATCTGTAATAAAAAGTGCAGCAAGAAAACATGTGACAAAAGTGAGCACAAACGGTGTAACAATGGTGGAAACAAGGCCTAGGCTTCATACTTTCACTAGTGGCAACTCTCAACAACATTAACATAGTCTAATCACATGATATTTCCCATAAAACATGCAATGGAGACGCAATCGGAGGTCATTCCTTTGTGGTCAAGAGAGGATGAGAATTATGTAGGGCTACAAAAGCACACCTCAAAGTTCGTAGTTCTCAATCTATGGATTTCCCAATGTCACCGCGGCCATCCAAAGAGAGTACCACAATCACCACAACATATCTCAAGGATAGTCAAAGAAAAGCACCAAGAGACTCTCAATCTTCAATCAACACACGAAAGAGGAAATCACTCATGATAATATTCTTCTAACCCATGTCCAATAGACCGCTGTCACCTTGGTCTCGGGGATTATACTAGCTAAGATCAATTGAGTACATCAATCCAATACATAGAGGAAGGGGAAATATCATGGGATCACCCTAGATTAACATAGCCTATGATCACAACGAAGATCGCATCATGGGAGAGAGAGAAGAACACATAGCTACTGGTAGAAACCTCAGCCCCGAGGGAGAACTACTCCCGCTTCATGGAGGGAGGAAGCAACGTCGATGGAGATGAATCCGGGGGCACTTCCCCGTCCCGGCAGGGTGCCAGCACAGGAATTCTGGTCCCCCGAAGCTTGTCGGCGATGGCGGCAGAGATCGGAATCGCTTCTGGAAAAAGTACTTCGATATTAGGGGTTTCCACCCCAAGGGCTAAATATAGGCGGAGGGGGTGTCGAGGGGACCCACCAGGCAGCCAGGAGGCCTCCTGGCGCGGCCTAGGGTGGGGCCGCGCCAGGGACCCTCCTAGTCTCCTGGTGGTGCCCCCCCTCCGCTACCTTGGTGATTCCGGAAGCTTCCGGGTCGCTTATTTTTTATCTGATTTTTCCGGATTTTTTGGAGCACTTTTAATGGTCGAAAAACCTGAAATACAAAAACAACAGAAAACAGCAACTAGCAGCTGGGTGCAGTGGGTTAATAGATTAGTCCAAATATGCTCAAAAGTGTATGAAAGTTCAAGCAAATCATGGCAAAGTCACATAAAACATGCATGGAGCAAGCAGAAATTATAGATATGTTTGGGACGTATCAGGGCTCGCCGCAGCAGCCACCCCTGAGGCGTCCTTCGCAATCGCGACATAAACAAAATTGACACTCGGGGGCTCGCCACAGCGGCCACCCCCCGAGGCGTCCTTCGCAATCGCGACATAAACAAAATTGACACTCGGGGGCTCGCCGCAGCAGCCACCCCTCGAGGCGTCCTTCGCAATCGCGACATAAACAAAATTGACACTTGGGGGCTCGCCGCAGCAGCCACCCCCGAGGCGTCCTTCGCAATCGCGAGATAAACGAAATTAGCACTCGGGGGCTCGCCGCAGCAGCAAAACCCCTTACGGCAAAACCAAGAAAACAAAGGAGTGCAGTACACCAAGAGGAAGCATATACAAAGCGAGGAAGCACCTAACCCCCAGGCTCCATCTTCGCCTTAATAAGAGAACCCAGATAACGGTCGTTCTCTTCGCAAACCCGCTTCACAACTTGGCGTGCAGGCTCATCGACCGCCGCGTAGTGCTCATCCATCGGGTGATCCCTACCACCTGGAGGACCCTCCACCACTTGAGCAATATTAGCTCCCGGCCAATGACTATGGACCAAGCCCAAGGCAGCCCGAGCTCCAGCATGAATCTGGTGATCCATCATGCGACGCAGCTCTGCAGGCTGGGAAAATACGCGGCAGAGCGTCTCAAAGGACGACGGCACCACCTACAGCGGATAAAACTCAGAGTGGATCCCGCCCAACACCCGTTGACAGTACCGTAGAGCAGCCGGCACCCGCTCAACTCGAAGACGAAGCACAGCAAATGCTCGAGCACGAGCCCCATCTTCCCAGAAAGGATTGTTCGCCTGCACATCAAGTTCATCCAGTCGTGACAGTTCTGATTGAACGGCCCTCTCTTCATCCCGGGACCGCCCCGCCAGCACTTCGAAAAACAGGATCAAAATCAAGACGAAGACAGAAAAGCTACTAAATACAGTCGAGCAATCGAGCAGGAGCCAAACTCACCCCGCAGGAGGTCAGACAACTTCACCACCCACGAAGCAAGTCTATCCAGCACGGCCTCAGCGCGCTTGAGTTTGGAACGATGGACTGCTGCAGCCCCCTTGAGGTGAACAACTTCTTGTTCAGCGTTTCTCAGCCTCAAGCACACGGACTCGTACGCACCCTCACGAGCGTCCTCCTTCAACGAACTCCAAGCCCAAAGAACACCCGGGGTGGCCTACCGCAAAATGAACAAAAATAAAGGAAAATCAAGCACAACAGCAGGAATGGCCAAGCAGTTACCCCAATAAAAGTAGCACAGATTCACCACCACAAAGGAGGCATATTACAACCAAAAGTTTCAGACGACACGACATGGCTACGCCTCCCCCTTGCCCGTAGAGGAGGGATTCTGAGCATCCACAACTTTTTGCAGGCAACGAGCCAGAACAGTGGCTCGCTCACTCTGCTCGTCGGTGTAATCAGGGATAGTCTCAACCAGAGAGTCGTCAATGGAAATTCCGTGCCCCATAAGAACAACAAGGGACGTGGAAAGACCACTCACCACGTTCTCGCTAATTACCTCCTCCAAGAGATCCCCGTCATCGCCAAATGCAGCAACGCGGGCGTCTAGACCAGCTGGCAACTTCTGGTCCTCCGGCATGAGGTGCTCATGAGCAAGACCCACAAGAGTGGAAGCCCGGGCGCAGACACCCTTGGCAACATCAACAGCAGCCGACATGGCATCCACGGCCCCACGGAGAACTCCAGACCCTGATGCAACCACTTTCGTCGCACTTGCACCCGTAGAGGCTGCACCAGGCAACCAAAATTACTACGGGAAGACAAAGAGACAAAACGCCGAGCAAAGGAACGACAACTTACACACAAGCGAGTCCGCCAAGACCCGAAGACGCTTGCACTCGACCGCCTCCGCCTGCACAAGCGCCTCCTCGGCCTGACGCAGGCGTACCCGCTCCTCGTGCTGATCGTGCAGCTCTTTCTCCTTGGAAGCCAAAGCAGCCTTGAGGTTGAAAATCGTTCTTTCCGCCTTCTCGACCTGCTTCTCGGCAGTTTGGCGACGGTCTGAGAAACAAGACAGCACTCAGAACAGAGGACCCAGCAGTTCAAGCACAGCAGTACAGGAAGAAATGCTTACTACTCATGGCAGATAAAGCATCCTGGGCAGAATCGTGGGCCTATTTGCAATGCTCATCTTCGACCACCAGACGCTCACAGTGTTGGAACACCGTCTATTCGAAGAAAGAAAATATTAAGACAGAACTAAAGCAAGACTACAACCAACCGCAAGCGCTTGCTCGCAGCCTCGGGGGCTACTCCCATCGGGAGCACTGCCGTGCCCCCGATGACAACAACTGCACAAGCAAGCAGGAAACAAACTCACCAACCCAGCTATGCGGTTGAAAAAGTGGACTTTATCTTCAACGGCAAGATCAAGACGGCCCAAGTAAGGATGACCTGGAGTAGCAGGCTTGACATCAGAAGCAACAACACCAGACACCACTGGCGGAGCAGCAGCAGGAATCACACCCACAACCGCGACAGCAGGAGTCACCGATGGTACGGGCTGACCAACAGCAGCCGAAGAATCCTCAGTGTTCTTGGCAGCTACTCCAGAGTCAGTCGACTGCAGGTCAACAGTAGCCGCACTGGTGGAGGAAGCAGCCGGAGCAGTCACAGCGCTACAAGATAAACATCATCAGACAAAAGAACAGAGGAAAACAGCCCCGGCAAAGTTGAGCAGATTCTTACCCGCCATGCGCATAGCGGGTACGCACCAACCTCCAAAGCCTGGACCTCTTGCGGGCAGCAACAGGAGGAGACGGCTCAGCGGACGGCGCAGACGGCGGAACAGCACCACTCGTCGCGTCAAGATCTTCGGCGCCCGAAGGCCGCGACCTCTTAACACGAAAGGGATCCGAGTCCTCACTATCTCCGGTCTCCGGCAGCTCGGCCCCCGTGGACTCGTCAGCACCAGTGGCACCCACGAGCACGCTGGCATCAACACTCGGAGCAGCATCACCAGCAGCGGAAGCATCTGGCTCTTCGTGAATATCAGCATCCTCCGGCTGCGGAGGGTTGCACAACACAGGAACGTGGCCCTACAAAGCAAATAGCATCATCATCAAGTAGTCAAGCAAACATCTAAATCAGACGAGAAATTCAAAACGTGAACCTGCGGCAGCGCGTGACCAGAAGAATAAGGACGGACGAAACCCATCTCAGAAATGCTCGAGCACTTGGTCACATGTTGTATCCGGGCCAAGAGGCCATCGGCATTAAGCTCCTCGGAGGAGCATCTCGTTGAGTCCTCGAGTCCCTCATACTGCCACATGGGACGGGCTCGATATTGCAATGGCTGGACACGTCTCCCCATAAAAACTGAGATGAGATGCCCACCGGTCAAGTTGTCCTTCAATACAGCTGCCGGGACCCGGAATATGCGTATGTAATTCCAGTCACGATGCAATCACATGGAGAGCCGAGAGCCGTACCCACTTGTCTAAGAAGACAAGGCCAAGCACAGAACACTCTCGAAAAGCATCAAACGTGAGGGGCATCCCATCCAGGCCAGATGATCATCTGATATGGGTCCTCATCATCCGCTCACAAGTCTAAATGCTTATGGGTGGTGAATCCCATACTCATAGACAAGTCGCCTCAACCATGTTATCGATTGAATCCTAACTCTTACATAAACTTACTCCAGCCCGATCACTTAGTCGGGGTCTAGGGCGGGCTCGATCATACAACAAAGTGTGCACGTGACAGAGTCACGAGCAATCGCATCGCGATGCCCCAAGCTGCGCACATCTAAGGGCCACTTGGTGTATAAAAGACCGCCAGCCAGATCACAACTAAGGTCTCGAAAACCCATACTAAGACATGCATGTTATAAACATACACGCAGCACACATGCCTAGTATGAACAGCAGGTATCATCACATAACTCTACAAAGTGTATCTTTATTGACTTACACATAGAGCATACAAAGATCACATGTCTGTGATCATCATTACATCATACAACGGAAGCAAATTAGGTCTGAGTACAGACAAGTTTAACAAATGGCTTAGAGAAGCCTTGTAAACATACATGCCCATCCACGAGGGACCAGACTGATGTCTGGAACTATACTACCAAGGTCAACGTCGAGCTTCAGGAAGGTGACTCCATCGGGGTCCGGATTCTCATCTAAAACATAGAATAAGCAAACGTGAGTACAAAGTCGTACTCAGCAAGACTTACATCAGAACTAAACTACTCATGCTCAAGTTTCAAGGTAAAAGGAGGTGAGGTTTCATCATGCAGAAGTGCCAGCTTTGACTTGGCTATTCCTGTACTACGAGTACCAGACTTGAGGTAAGAAGCGTACACGAGTCCACTACCAAGTTTCCAAACAATACACCACTATGGATACTTCCTCGACTTCCCCATGAGGAAG
The DNA here is from genome assembly GCA_950022295.1 of Bromus sterilis. Classification (NCBI taxonomy): domain Eukaryota; kingdom Viridiplantae; phylum Streptophyta; class Magnoliopsida; order Poales; family Poaceae; genus Bromus; species Bromus sterilis. Next base: position 219,939,067 of record OX465600.1, read on the forward strand.
CACGCCATAGCACTCACGCTTATCTTGCGAATTTTATAAGTATCCATTCAAGTTGTCTATGATCAAGTAGAGGTCTCCAAGTAGTCCATAACCGCGGACACGGCTATTCGAATAGTTCATTAACCCTGCAGGGGTGTACATCTTCACACGCGTGTCGTCACTTATCGCCTCGTTCTCGTCACCCTTCAAGCGGGTGTCGGACGTGGATGAAACCAAGGCACTATCCTCACATCACCTTCTCTAATCCAGGAGTCGACTACCTAAGTTTGGCACCGCTCGAGAGTCCGGCCGGTTCCACGAAACGGACTCAGATAATGTAAGGGACCGAGACGCCACCTCTGCCAGATGGTTTCACTGCCTCACAGGTCCACCCACATATCTATATGATGCAACCTTTTCTTCATTCTTTTTCTATGCACATGCCAAATGGAAAGCCCGAATCTATTGTGACTCCTGGACCGGATCGGTTACGCAAAGAGGCCAAACGGGGTCCCCATAAAACCCTACATGTGGTCATACTCTTTGTCTTGGATCACAAAACAGGAACTCGGGGCCTAGGGCAGTGTTCAACGAGAGAACCCACTGTGTACTACACAGCCTCTCATCGTTCACCTTTGCTTAGGGTGGATTCACCCACGTTATCATCAGCATCACTGTGTTCATTCCATCCCGACTCACAATCATAACATCCTCATTGTATCACTAAGCAGCAATAAGCAGTAAAAGTTGCAGGGGCCACATGCTCATCATTCAACTCCTAAATCTGTTAGGATTGTGGTTTGCTTAATACGGTGACAAAATGATAGGTCATGCATTGGAATGGGTTCAGCTATGCGAAAGAACGTGTCTCGGTGATCTCCTAAACATGCATAAGCGAGACTGGGAGGGAAATAGGATTTTATAGACATGATCAATGGGGTTTGCTTGCCTTGCTGACGATACATGGGGTTTACCGATCTTCTTCTTCGTCGGGGGTGATCACCGTCTCGGAAAGGCTGGTACCGGAAACAATCATCAACAAAGGGGGGGCAACATTGTAATAGAATGCACAAGCACATGATTATGTTGTCCATGATGTGATTGGTATTGTTTATGGCACATTTGATTAAAATGAAGTGTATTGCATTTGAAATGCAAATTCAAACTCCATATGTTGGTTAATTTAGCCAAGTTGCAAATGCCATTATTTGTTCTTTATAAACTATGTGATCATGTGTGTAATGTGCCTCTGATGTACAAGTGATCAAGGTTGCATTGCAAAGGTTCAAGTTGAATTAGCATTTGAATTAAATTTGAATTAATTCCAATTAAGCCAAATAGCAAAAGCTACTGGTCCCATTTTAAATTCAACTCAAACATGGTTGAAAGTTTCATATTTGGATAGAGAATTTTCTGCTGATCATTTTTCATATATTATTTGTCCAAAATGGAGTTAATATGAATTTTCTATGATTTTTGGAAGTTTATTCAATTTTCAGCCTTTTCTGTATTATTTTAATTGCTTTTCTATTTATTGCGTCAGCAGTGACGTGTGGATGACCTCACTGGTGCTCTGGCCAGTGGGCCACCTCTGTCAGCCACAGTGGGGTTAATCCCCTCTGTTTAATTAAACAGAGAGGGGGGTTAGTGGTTAGGGTCCCACCTGTCAGTGGGGTGGGTTAGATTAGGGGGGGTGGTTAGTGGCTAATTAGGCTGGGCCCGTTAGGGGAAGGCCTAGACGGCTCTGGCCGTCGCGGTGGCGCTCGCCGCGCTCCCAGCTCTCCACCGAGCTGCTTCGAGCGGAGGGGAGGAAGACGACAACCGTGGAGGTGGGCTGGGCTGGGCGCGTTTAGTTGGGCCCGAGGCCTTAGGGGGTGGGCTCCTTTTCCTTTTTCCTTTTTTTCTTTCTGTTTTCTTTCTGTTTTTCTTTTTCTTCTATTTGTTTTGCTCTGAAATAAATAGTAGAGCATTTTATAAAATACTCAAATCTTTTATGTGGGCTTAGGATATAAATAGCTAGCCACTTATAATTTTTGGGCATTTTTGCAATTCAAATAATTTGAATTTCAAATCAAATAGGGGTTTATTTAATTTTCAAAGGCATTGTTTGAAATTTAGAAAATTCCATGAGCATGGGATTGATCCCAAACCACTTTTTAAAATGATCACCATCATTTATAGGATTTTTTCAAATGTTCAAAAGATTTTTGGAAAAAGATTTTTATCTGGCCATTTGATTTAATTTCTCAGGGCTTTTCTTTTCCCCATTTTTGAATTTCTTTTGAAATTTTCACATGATGCAAAGGGCACTCAAACCCTAGCACATACCTAAACTTGGGTTGTGACAACAGCGACCCTCTCCAAGAATGGAGCCACTGCAGACGACTCTCTCGCAGACAAAGAATGGGACCACGAAGCCTGCTTGATCACTCGCGCTTCGGGATTAAAGGGAGCGAGACCAAATCGCTGCCCAGCAACGTGCTGATCCTTCAGATAGAACCAACTTTTCCGCCAAGCACTGACGGAGTCAAGCATCTCTAAATCGAAGTACAAATTTTTATCCCTAATGGATATACCCACCTGCCCCACAGCATACTCGGAGTTCGTCCTCTTTATACAAAAGAGGCGCTTCCAGAGCCCCCAATGGGGATAGATCCCCAAGAAGGCCTCACAAAGGGTAATAAAGCAAGCAATGTGCAAAATCCCATTGGGGGTCAAATTATGCAGCTGAAGTCGATAGGAGTACAGCAAACCACGAACAAAAGGGTGAATCGGAAGGGCAAACCCGCGAGGGAAGAACGCCTGAAAGCACACACGCTCATCTGCCGTCGGAGCGGGAACCGACTCATCCCCCGGAATCCGCACGGCATCTCCCACCACCAAGCCATCAGCCATCAACGAGCCGAGATCCGCAGCCCCAAAGGTCGAGCGCTCCCACTTGCCAGACATCTTGGCCGACTCCGGAGCAGCACGGGAGCGCTTGGTCATAGATTTCGCAGCAAGCAGCAAAAAGGAAGAAGGTGAAGGCTCAAGAACAGGGGAAAAACAGAAGCGAGAGGAGGAAGGCAATGGTTGGGTAAAACCTAAAACTTACCCGGTCGCTCGGTATTTAACGAACAGCCAGGCGAGAAGGGGCACCATTCAATTCCAGCATCCAGTAAACGTGGCACGATCCCACGGCAGGCGAAAAGCATGGAAAACCCAATCGGCGCAGTAACAACACCGCCCACTACGCGCGCAAAAAAAGGACCATGATCACACGACACGAAAATTTCGGCGGGACAGCGCCAAGTCATTTCCTTTGACAGGCTACAGTGGTCAAGATGCCAGAAAACCAAGCCAGCGTCACATCCCAACAAGGCGTATCGAGTACGCTTCCCAGCCTCAGAGTTTCCACCTTTTAAATATTTTTCCGATGGGCAAAACATTTTACTCCCATCGGGAGCATCTCCACTAGAGTTTCGGGTGCTCCCTCACCTAAAGAATAAATATGTGCTCGAGTGATCACTCGCACTCACAGAGTACCGAGTGCTCCCTCACTCGAAAGAAAAAATGTGCTCGGGTACTCTATCACCCGAAAGGCAAAAGATGTGCTCGAGTAATTACACGCACCCATGGAAGTTTCGGGTGCTCCCTCACCACGACACAAGATAAGTAGACCTGCACTCGCCAGATCGTACGGTCCCAGAGTATCGGGTGCTCCCTCACCCCAAGAGTGAAGGCGATACCTGAGTGATTACTCGCAGAACTCTGAGTACCCGAGCACTCAAAGACCTCCCGAGCAAGTACTCCTCTACATTATTCCTCGCCCGAGCGCTCGACAAAGCTCTGTGAGTGACCGCTAAAACAGCTCGCTTGATTGTTTATTCCAAGTGGGTGCATTACTAACTAGGCTCCGTGCCTCGATAAAAAATACATATTCCTGGAACACGATAGACTCTGCCCAGATGCCACGCAAGCTTAGCGTGTAGGTAAGACCCCGCTGCACAGATTGGCCGGGTTGGGACTTGCCACAGAGCGATTTCACTCCCAATCTTTTCCATGCGCTTGCATGATAGAAAAAGTCGGGCGGACGCGCCTAGGCTACGAACTTTACTGGCAGCAATTGATCACTGTAAGACCTACAGCGGCATGACTTTTGCTCGACACCAGTGTTCCAAGCTCATGTCGAGGGATGTGAGTTTGATTGGGCTACTGCGGTATTTTCCACTAGCGCAATTCACCAAGGCTCGACCAGTCGACTCCTTGGGCCCTTTCAGCTTAGCATTCCCTCAAAACAGATTTTGTCATGGCCCTAGACTGCCAGCGACCCGCAGTTGAACCGTGCATACATCGAAACGACGCAAGAATGGACTCGAGTCCCCCAGGCACTCGGGGGCTAGTGACGAGGGGGTGACCCCATGACTCCTATGGATGGGCCTACCCGGTGTACCCGAAGACAGAAGGCCCACAAAGATTCCGCCTAGGCCTAGCCTTGTCCCACTAGTGGCACCGACGTAGGAGTCCACGACTCGTAAGGAAGGTGCAAACCTGCCGTGCGGTACAAGATTAGGGTTAGGAAACCTCATCTGTAATCCAAAACGGGTTCCCCAAGACCTAGCCTAGTATATAAGGGCTGGGAGGGGAGACGTCGAGATCAACCAATACACAATCTGTAACCCTAGCCTTGTGCGCACTAGCATTGGCCTTCCCTGTAATCGCATCTCCAAGCAATAATATTGAGCAGGAACGTCTCCTCCTGTTAGCTGACGAGCTATCGTCCAACCTGTGCCTCTCCTGATTAACCCAAGGTCCCTGACCATGGGATTTTCCGGGGTTGATCCCCGTCAGCAGCGGAATGAGCTTGTGTCGTTGAATGACTTCATCCAGCTTCATCCCCCAGTTTTCAGCTATTTCACTGAGCCCCTTGACGCCGATGACTGGCTTCGCAGCATCGAGAGAAAGCTCCATTATGGACATGTTGCAGATGGTGACCGAGTCAACTATGCCACCTACCACCTCGAGGGTGCAGCTAGCTCTTGGTGGGAGAACTTCTTGAACATGCGTCCATCTGGGCAGTTGCATCTTGGAATGAGTTATGTGATGCTTTTCGATAGCATCACATTCCCAAGGGACTCATGGACCGCAAGCGTGAGGAGTTCTGCAATCTCACCCAAGGAAGAAGGTTCGTTGATGAGTTTAGTCGGGAGTTCAACCGTCTTGCCCGCTATGCTCCCGAGGAGGTCTCCACCAACTCCAAGAAGAAAGAGAGGTTCCGCAAGGGACTCAATTCTGGACTTCGTCGTGAGTTGAATCTCCATGAATTCGCCACATTCCAGATCCTTGTCAACAAGGCCATCAAGGCGGAGGATATGATCACTCCCGAGGACCCCCGCAAGCATGCTAGAGATGATGGTTCATCCAGTTCAGGCCCTCAGAAGCGCATAATCTGGATCCCCAATAGTATGTTCCGCCGGAACAACCCACCGAGGCCATCCTTTGTGGTGCCTTGTCCACCAGCTCCATTTCCCACTGCTCCACCTAACAACCCAGTTGCCCGCCCTATCTTCAGAGCTTCTTTCATATGTGGCAAGCCTGGTCACTATTCTCGTGAGTGCCCCATAAATCAGAATGCTCCACCTCATGCCAAAGGGAACCCCAATGTTCGTGCCAAGCCACCCCCGAAGGTCTCCACCGCCAAGCCATCTACTTCCACAAATCTTGGATGTGTGAACCAAATCTCGGCTGAGGAGACTGATGGTACTTCTGACGTCATTCTTGGTACGCTCTCAGTCAATTATGTTCATACTTCCGTTCTTTTGGATCCAGGAGCATCTCACTCATTCATGTCGGAGAGTTATGCACTTCGGCATGAGATATCCTTTGAAGAAATGTTCACACCAATGATTATTCAAACACCTGGTTCCAAGTGGCAAACTAATAGAGTAAGCCATGGTAATAAAATTGCAATTGAGGGTTTAGTATTTCTTGCTTCACTCATAACCCTCAAGTCTTCAGACATTGATGTCATCCTTGGTATGGATTGGTTATCAAGACAAAATGCTTTCCTTGATTGTAAAGCCAAGTCCGTTAGACTCACCCATCCTTCAGGCCAGACAATAGATTATTCCTCACCAAGACCGAGAACCCAGATACATTCTTTGAATGTGCTTCCTCTTCCCGACCTTGAAGATATTCCGGTGGTTCGTGACTTTCCGGATGTCTTTCCTGAAGAGCTGTCGGGCATGCCACCCGACAGATGTGTAGAATTCATTGTATATCTTATGCCAGGAACCACACCAATTTCCAGACGCCCATACAAAATGGCCCCACGTGAGTTAGCTGAGCTTAAAATCTAACTTGAAGCTTTGTTGGCAAAAGTCTTCATATGCCCTAGCTCATCACCATGGGGTTGCCCCGTTCTGTTCGTAACGAAGAAAGATGGAAAAGAAAGGATGTGCGTAGACTATCGCCCGCTAAATCTAGCGACTATAAAGAACAAGTACCCACTTCCCAGGATCAATGATCTTTATGATCAACTTGCTGGATCCTCTGTCTTCTCCAAGTTGGATTTGAGATTAGGCTATCATCAAATCAAAATCAAAAACGAGGACATTCCCAAAACGACTTTTACTACTCGGTATGGTCTTTACGAGTACACCGTCATGTCCTTTGGTTTAACCAATGCCCCCGCCACTTTCTCGCGCATGATGAACTCGATCTTCATGGAGTACTTGGATAAATTTGTTGTAGTTTATCTTGATGACATTCTCATCTACTCGAAGAACGAAGAAGAACATGCCGAACATCTTAGGTTGGTATTGATGAAACTTCGAGAGCACCGCCTTTATGCCAAGTTATCCAAGTGCGAATTTTGGCTACCAGAAGTGACCTACTTAGGCCACGTCATTTCTGCCAAAGGCATTTCTGTGAATCGCGAGAGAGTTTAGGTCGTCCTTGACTGGACTCCACCTGAATCGGTTAAGCAAGTTAGGAGTTTTCATGGCTTAGCAAGCTATTGCCGCCGCTTTGTTGAGAACTTCTCCAAAGTTGCAAAGCCTCTAACTGAACTCCTCAAGAAAGATAAGAAATTCGAATGGACCCCCAAGTGCGAGGAAAGATTTCAAGAGCTGAAAAGAAGATTGACTTCTGCACCCATACTTGCGCCTCCAGACACCAAAAGGGATTTTGATATCTATTGTGACGCTTCACGGCAAGGGTTAGGATGCATACTTATGCAAGATCGACATGTGGTAGCTTATGCTTCACGCCAGTTGCGTCCACATGAAGAGAACAATCTTACCCATGATCTTGAACTCACTGTCGTAGTTCATGCCCTGAAAACTTGGCGAAATTACCTCCTTGGTAATCGTTGTGAGATATATTCCGATCACCAAAGCCTCAAATACATATTCACCCAGTCAGATCTTAATCTCAGGCAAAGAAACTGGATAGAGTTGGTAAAAGATTATGACTTAGGAATTTCTTTCACCCCAGGCAAAGCCAATGTCATGGCTGATGCACTAAGTCGTAAGTCGTATTGTAACAACCTCATGTTACAACAGTATCAACCACTTCTTCATGAGGAATTTTGCAAGCTCAATCTTGAGATTGTTCCTCATGGCTATCTTTCTACCTTGGTGGCGAGACCAACCATTGAGGATAAAATCATAACCACCCAGAAACGTCATAGTGGTATTCGAGAGATCAAGAAGAACATTGCTAGCGGAGTTGCTAAATGTTTCTCCATAAATGATCAAGGTGTCATTTTCTCTGGCACTCGATTGGTTGTATCACGAAAACACAATCTTAGCAGGGAAATTCTTAAGGAGGCTCATGGCACTCCCCTTTCGATTCATCCTGGTAGCACAAAGATGTACCGAGACCTACGCCAGAGATTTTGGTGGACTAGGATGAAACGAAAAATTGCTCAATATGTTGCCGAATGTGATGTTTGTCGTCGCATTAAGGCCGAACACCAAAGACCTGCTGGTACTCTTCAACCTTTGCCTATTCCCGAGTGGAAATGGGACAAAGTCAGTATGGACTTCATCACTGGCTTTCCAAAAACCCAGAAAGGAAATGATGCCATCTTAGTTGTCGTTGATAGACTTTCCAAAGTTGCTCACTTCCTTCCCGTTCGTGGGTCTATAACTGCTAGCAAGTTAGCGGACTTGTATGTCTCTAGAATTTTGTCTCTTCATGGTGTTCCTTTGGAAATCAATTCTGATCGTGATAGCCTTTTCACCTCTAGATTTTGGGGAAGCTTTCAGAATGCTATGGGAACTCATCTCTCCTTTAGTACAACTTTCCATCCTCAGTCTAGCGGTCAAGTTGAAAGGGTTAACCAAATTCTTGAAGATATGCTCAGAGCTTGTGTTATATCATTCGGAAAGAATTGGGAGAAATATCTTCCATTCGCCGAATTTGCTTATAACAATAGTTTCCAATCTAGTCTGAACATGGCTCCTTTTGAACTCCTCTATGGACGAAGATGTTGAACACCCCTAAACTGGTCAGAAACCGGTGAAAGACAATTCTTTGGACCGGATATGATCATGGAAGAAGAAGAGCAAGTTCGCATTGTTCGTGATCAATTGAAAGCAACCCAGTCTCGTTAGAAAATCTACTATGATCGCCATCATAGGCAAGAAAGCTACAATTTGGACGAGAAGGCTTACCTTCGGGTTACTCCTCTGAAGGGAACCCAACGCTTCGGTATCAAAGGAAAGTTGGCACAACGTTACATTGGACCTTGCCGCATTCTTGCTAAACGTGGAGAAGTTGCCTACCAACTTGAACTACCCTCTCACCTTTCCCGAGTACATGATGTATTCCATGTGTCACAACTCAGGCGTTGCTTCAAGGACCCCATCCGCAAAGTCGACCATGAAACGCTTGATCTCCAAGATGACCTTTCTTATCGAGAATACCCCGTTCGTATTCTTGATTCAGCAGAGCGTGTCACTCTCCATCAGAAGATCAAGTTTCTAAAAGTGCAATGGTCACACCTCTCTGAGAAAGAAGCCATGTGGGAAAGAGAAGACCGTCTCAGTGCCGAGTACCCCTCCTTCCTCCCGCAGACTTCTAAATCTCGGGACGAGATTCTTTTGAGTGGGGGCGAGTTGTCACAAACCTCTTTTAGGTATGTGCTAGGGTTAGGTTGCTCCTTTGCATCATGCAAAAATTTCAAAAGAAATTGGAATTGGGGAAAGCAGAAAGCCCTAAAGGATTTAATTCAAATGGCCAGATAAAAAGTTGCTCCAAAAATCATTGTGATATTTTTGAAAAGTCCTAGAAATAAGTGAGATCACATATAAAGTGGAGTGGGTCCCACTCAAGGCTCGCTGATTCTTCAAAAATATTATAAGTGCCTTTGGAAATTAAATTATACCCTATTTGATTTGAAATTCAAATTGTTTGAATTTCAAAAATTCCCAAACTTTGTGAGTGGCTATATATATGCTTTGTAAGGCCACATAAAATTTTGGAGGATTTTATAAAATGTCTAGCTATTTAAATTAGCTAAGACAAAACAAATGCAGTAAAAGAAACAGAAAAGAAATAAGAAAAAGGAAACTCACATGTGAAGAAGCCCAACTCAAACCCCCCCCCCAGGCCCATCTAGCCTGGCCCAGCCCAGCCCCTCTTCTGTCGTCTTCTTCAAGCAGCTCGGTGTCGAGCCAGAGCGCGCAGAGGATGCCACCGCGACGTCGAGGGCCTTCCAGGCGTCCCCGAGCCTTGTCTTGGCGCCACGGAGACGGTCGTGCACCCGTGGTTTATTCCCCCCCCCTCCTCTGCACCTCTCGCCCTCTCTGCCGCTCGATTTCACCGCCACCCGAGAGCTTGCCGGAGCACCGCCGCCGCACCCGCGTGGCCACCGACCCCCTCGAGCTGCCAAAAGATGTCCAGGATGCGCGTCGTGATCGTCTTCGTCGTCGTGATCAAGTAATCGAAGCCAGATGCCCCCACGAGCTCGCCATCTTCATCTTCCCAGACTCCGGTCGCCGGCACGCCATCGTCGAATTCGTCGCCGCTCTGCTTCCTCCGGCCTCCCCGACCTCACCAACGTGTTCGTGGTGAGCTTCTTGTTCGCCCCAGATATCCCGAGCCTTCCCCCTTGTCCTCTTTCGTGTTCCACCATGGAGGTCGAGCACGGTGTCCGCCATGGTCGCCGATGAGCTAGCTCCCGTGCCCCTCCGCCCTTTCTGTGATGTCCAACACGCTCCTGGCACCTCCAGGAGTTGTCTGGTGCAGCGCATGCCCAAGCTCCACCCCTGCAGCGACCTCGCCGCAAGCCCCGAGCCACAGCCGCCGCTAGGGCTCGTCGCCGGCAGCGCTCCGGTGACCCCCAGCGTCCCCTCTGCGCTCAAATGGTTGCGCGCGTGCACAGGCATACTTTTGGTGCAAAGGGCGCACTGAATGGTGGTCGGGAGCACCCTCCCGTGTATGCGCCGCCGAGATTTTTGTCGCCGGCGTTGAGCCACCGGCGGGGTGACGTGGTTGTGGTTAATTAACCATTAACCAGCCCTACCCAGCCACTGATAGTGGGCCCGTCAGTTCTAGCGCCGCTGTTGCAGGAGCTCACTGTCACCGGAGAAGACTGTCTCGTGTTTCCTCAAATCGTACGACTTGCTTCTGGTGATCATAGTCTCAACTTTTATACTTGCCTCAGTACCTCTGTCACTTCCTCAAAATCTTATTCCTCGGCAGTATTGAATCCTCAATGAGACTTATGAAAATAATGTTAATTTTATCAAACCATTCCTCATGGACGCATATGACCGTACCCCACTTCCCTCACAACTTAATTCTGTCACAGGTACATGTCTGCTGAGGAATCCTATGGTTCTCATAGTCTCACTTCATTTGCAACTCAGCTTGAACTCACAATTCCACAGTCCCCTCAGCTAAAGCAGATGGGTTCTCGTCGTCGCACTGGAACGGCTCGTGACTTGCCTCAGGAATTGTATGATGATCTGAAGACTTCGCCACATGAAACTGTTGGCGAACACAAAATAAGGATTTAGAAAATCACAAGAGCTTGGGATAGGCGGTGGGCTGCTTATGAATGGATGAATCCTCAACATGAGGAAATGTTTGCTGTGAACCCTCCCCTGAAGACTTTAGGCATCAAGTCTCGTCCTCCGCTTGATCCAGGTGTGGTTCCTCACCCCTCAAGCCTGGAGACACGTGAAGGCTTCCCTGATGCATATCAGTGCTACCTCAAGCGGACAGCTCATCTAGCTAAGTCTCTGGCCCACGATCTGGCTGCCTCGGTTGACATTCCGCCTCAGCCTGTTGTCAAGCCTCAGAAGAAGAATCCTGGCATCAAGAAGTCCATCCCAACAGTTACATCAACTGCAGCTCCTTCAGCACCCAGTTCCTCATGTTAGCGAATGTCTGGTCTTGCTCCTGCCTCAAGAATTCGCACTGATGAATCCGGTAGCGCACCTGAAGCATCAAAAATTGTGTCTCAATCTTAGTTGAAGACCAAGATTGTCATACGCAGAGGCTTCGGGCCCTCTCCTAAGAAAATCGCCATGCATGGCTCAATTCTCGTTGTCCTTCATTCTGATGAAGAAGATGAATTTGAGGATGAAGTTGGTTTTGTTAGTTAAACTACGGACCATGTTTTATACTACACCTGTATTAGTATTTCCAAGTAATACAGTTATAGCACAGTATAAAACGTATTATGAACAAAACGGATATGTGACAAATATCTTTATTAATTTGTCTCTAGGGCACATATCCAACAGTCTCCCACTTGCACTAGAGTACAAATTACACTAGTTTACATCAGGTATGTATCTAACACCAATGGTCTCTCGGTGTTCTTCAAACTTGCCCTGTGGAAGAGGTTTAGTCATCGGGTCTGCTGCGTTCAGATCCGTATGTATCTTGTGAATCCTAGTGTGTCCATCCCTGACGTAGTCTCGCGTCACATGGAACTTTCGGAGGATGTGCTTGGCTGTAGAGTGAGTTCTTGGCTCCTTCGCGTTAGCAATGGCACCCGTGTTGTCGCAGTAGATTCCCACGGGGTCAGTGCAACTGGGAAAGACGTCAAGCTCGATCACGAACTTCTTCAGCCACAGCGCCTCGTTTGACGCTTCGCAAGCGGCAATATACTCCGACTCCATTGAAGATTGAGCGACGACTGACTGTTTGCCGCTCCTCCAGCTAATCGCGCCTCCGTTCAACATGAAGACATATCCCGTCTGGGATTTCGAGTCATCTAGGTCTGAGTCGAGGTTTGCGTCAACGTAACCCTTTACGGTGAGCTCCTCATCAACTCCTCCATAAACAAGAAAGAGATCCTTGGTTCTTCTCAAGTACTTAAGGATGTTCTTCACTGCTGTCCAATGGGCCATTCCCGGATTACTCTGGTAGCGATTAGTCATACTAATGGCCAGCGCTAAATCCGGTCTGGTACATAACATAGCATACATGAGAGAACCTATGGCTAAGGCATAGGGCTTTGAGGACATCTCCTCTTTCTCTTTAGCTGTGGTCGGGCATTGAGTCACGCTTAGTTTGACACCTTTCATGACTGGCAAGAGACCTCTCTTGGAGTCATCCATTTTGAACCTTTTCAAAATCTTGTCAATATAAGTATTCTGACTCAAGGCCAACCTTCGATTAGGTCTATCTCTATAGATCTTAATCCCCAGTATGTACGCAGCTTCACCTAGGTCCTTCATGGAAAATTGTCCATTCAGATATTCCTTCACTTCCTCTAAGAATTTCTTATCGTTCCCTATTAGTAATATGTCATCCACATATGACACAAGGAATGCTACAGAGCTCCCACTCAGTTTCTTATAGACGCAGAACTCTTCGACGTTTTGGACAAATCCAAAAGCTTTAATGACCTCATCAAATCGAAGATTCCAGCTCCGAGATGCTTGCTTCAACCCATAGATGGACCGTTGAAGCTTGCAAACCTTACCAGCATTCCTTGGATCGACAAACCCCTCTGGTTGCATCATATACAACTCTTCCTCAATGTTGCCATTTAGGAATGCAGTTTTCACATCCATCTGCCATATCTCGTAATCATGATATGCAGCTATTGCTAGTAGGATCCGAATAGACTTTATCATCGCTATAGGAGAGAATGTGTCCTCGTAGTCAACTCCTTGAATTTGTCGGAAACCCTTCGCGACAAGTCGAGCTTTGTAGACAGATACGTTTCCGTATGCGTCAGTATTTTTCTTGAAAATCCATTTATTCTCGACGGCCTTGCGGTTCTCGGGAATATCCACCAAAGTCCATACTTTGTTGGTGTACATGGAGTCTATTTCGGATTTCATGGCTTCAAGCCATTTCTCGGACTCGGGTCCCTCCATTGCTTCTTTGTAACTCGTAGGTTCATCCGACTCAACAGCCGAGATTGCATTCACAAGCTGTCCGTAAAACTCAGTAGGTTGACGGACTCTTGATGACCTACGGGGCATAAAAGGTTCCTCTTCATTCTCATCATGATCATCGTGAATGTCATGATCGTTATGAATGTCGTTCTGGCCATTCTCTTCAACTCCCACTGTGGAAGATGGTTCCAGAACAAATTCCGTAGCCATTTCATCCAATTGGAGTGACTGGTCAGTTACTTCATCGAGGTCTATTTTCCTCCCACTCAACTCTTTCGCGAGAAACTCCTTCTCAAGAAAGTGTCCCGTCTTGGCAACAAACGTTTTGCTGTCAGACTTGTTGTAGAAGGTGTACCCACAAGTTTCCTTGGGATAGCCCACAAAGATGCACTTATCCGCCTTGGATTCAAGTTTGTCAGGCTGTAGTTTCCTAACATAAGCCTCACAACCCCAAATCTTCAGGTGAGACAACTCAGGTTTAGTGCCATGCCATTCTTCAAATGGTGTTGTCTTTACGGATTTGGATGGTGCCCTATTAAGAATATGAATGGCGGTTTCTAATGCATACCCCCAGAATGACACAGGCAAATCAGTATGAGACATCATCGATCGTACACTATCCAATAGGGTTCGATTACGTCGCTCAGCTACACCGTTTCTCTGAGGTGTGCCTGCCGGCGTAAGCTGTGGTACTATGCCACAAGACTTCAGATGATTGCCAAACTCGTGACTCAAATACTCGCCACCTCGATCCGATCGAAGGTGCTTGATTTTCCTTCCGAGTTGATTTTCGACCTCATTCTGAAATTCCTTGAACTTTTCAAAGGTTTCAGACTTGTGTTTCATCAAGTAAATATACCCATATCTACTCAAGTCATCAGTAAAGGTCACGAAGTAACGAAGATCATTGCGAGTGGGGATGTTCATGGGTCCACATACATCCGTGTGTATGATCCCCAATAAGACATCCGCACGCTCCATCACACCATTGAATGGAGTCCTTGTCATTTTTCCCATGAGGCATTGTTCACATGTATCAAGGGATCCAAAATCCAATGAGTCAAGAAGTCCATCCTTATGGAGCTTCTCCATGCGTTTTACACCAATATGACCAAGTCGGCAATGCCACATCATCATGTGATCTTCATTATTCTTCAATCTTTTGGCCTCAATATTGTTAATGTGACTCACGTCACCATCGAGATTAAGTATGAATAAACCATGCGACTCCGGTGCGTGAACATAAAACATATCATCCTTATAAATCGAACAACCAATTGTATCGGACTTAAAATAATAGTGGTCTCGCTTCAAGCAAGAACCACTCACGATGTTCACACTCAACGCGGGTACATAGTAACATTTATTCAGAACTAAAACCAATCCCGAAGGGAGACTAAGATGCTTCGTGCCGACCGCCAAGACTTCAATCTGGCAGCCATTCCCCACGCGCATCGTCACTTCATCCTTGACCAAGCGTCTCCTATTCCTTAGTCCCTGAATGGAATTAGAAATATGAGCGACAGATCCTGTATCAAATATCCAGGATGTGTTCCCAGCGCTTGTCAAGAGAAGATCAACAATATGTATATCAAATATACCTTCGTCTCTCTTGGCGACCTTGCCAGCCTTCTTGTCCTTTAGGTACTTGGGACAGTTGCGCTTCCAGTGACCTTCACCCTTGCAGTAGAAGCACTCCACTCCGAGTTTAGGCTTGGGTGCCTTGGGAGGAGCGGCAACTGACTTGCCATCCCTCCTAGGGCCACCTCTCCTGGCCTTCTCCCGTCTGCTTGACTTCTTGAAGTCAGTGGTCTTGTTGACCATGAAGACGGCGTGCTCCTTCTTGATTTCAACCTCAGCGCTCTTTAGCATGGCGAACAACTCAGAAGGGGTTTTGGTCATCCCCTGCATGTTGTAGTTCAGCACAAAGCCTTTGTAGCTGGGGGGAAGCGATTGCAACACCCTATCAACCGCAAGTTCATCTGGAATCTGACATTCCAGAGCATTCAAGCGCTGAACGTAGCCAGACATTTTGACCACGTGCTCACTCACGCTGCCGTGCTCATCCATATTTGCTGAGAAGAAGGCTTCAGAAGCCTCGTACCGTTCAGCCCTGGCTTGAGGTGCGAAGACCGCCTTGAGGTCGGTGATAATCTCATATGCACCCATCCTCTCAAAACGTTTCTGCAGCTCAGCCTCCATGGAGTAGAGCATGCCACTCTGGACAAGGTTGTAATCATCAGTCCTGGAGAGATAGACATTCTTCTCGTCCTGACTGGCATCATCTGCTGGTGCGTCAGCTAACGCGTCCTCTAGTACGTATGCCATTTTGAGGGGAACGAGGAGAATCCTCAGGGTGCGGAACCAGTTGGTGAAGTTTTTCCCATCTGTTTTTAGCTTATCTTTCTCTAGGAATGATCCTAAGTTGAACGAGGGGCGAGGTGCTGCCATCTACAAGGTTGGATTCACAACGA
Organism: Bromus sterilis; assembly: GCA_950022295.1. Classification (NCBI taxonomy): domain Eukaryota; kingdom Viridiplantae; phylum Streptophyta; class Magnoliopsida; order Poales; family Poaceae; genus Bromus; species Bromus sterilis. The sequence goes on from OX465600.1 coordinate 219,954,872, forward strand.
TACATATTTAGACTTTTGTTCATAATGTGGAGTTTCAATTTAATCTTAAAATTCTAGAAAGCTCCCACTTAGATAAACACCTCTCAATTTAACTAAGTGATTACACAATCCCAGCCCCCATACCTCCCCCGATATGTACGGCCCAGTATGCGAACCAGGTAGGCCTCTAAGCCAATCACATCAGCCATGTGACTCGTGCTCGACCTTTCGGTCTTCTGTGTTCCAGGCCCGTATCTACATACGTCAAGCCTGCCAATCGAACCTTGATGTTAGTTGTTCAGGCAAGGCCATATCTGCATATGCCAGGCTCGCCGAACCCAACCTCATGCGAACTCCGTTGAATATGTAGGACAACTCCGGTATGTACGGAGCATCAAGCCATATGGGAGAACCTTCCAGGTGGTGCCCATCAAAAGGGAGAACACAATGTTGGTATTGTGAGAGATGGTCCTGTTTCGTGCTACCGTCGATGTATCTAGCATACTAGCATAAAACAGGAAGTAAAACTTTAAATCATACAACCTATGATCCCCCTTCATGCAAAGCAAAGTTAGAACGTCTTTCTACTTTAGCTTGTGCAAGTTTTACGTGGCTGCTAGGGGTTTCGAGAGAGAGAACCGATTTCTATCCTGCGAAAAACAAGCCACAACACCGTCTCTTATTCGTCTCTATTACACCCCTGTCGGGGCCCTCCGTTGCAAACATCTTCGCATCGCTAATGCAGAGAGACAGACACCCCCCCCCCAGCCACTTTATATGGTACAAGCCATATGTCAAGCGTGGAACCAGTCTCGCGTAAATGCGTAAGGTCGGTCGGGGGCCGCTTCATCAAACATTGCCGCAATGCTGAATGAGTACACGTGGGAGGGTAACGAATGAAGATTCGATGCCCACATCCTAGATGTGTTCTATCCGTACAATACATCTACGCATAGCTAGCTCATGATACCACTGTTGGGATACGGGGCAGAAAACACAAATTTTTCCACACCTACGGTACCCGAACCCAAGATCTATGCTATGGCGATGTAAAGTAACGGAGGGAATCGGTGTTCATACCTTTGAAGACCGAAAGCGGGAAACGTTCTTACGAACGTGGTTGGCGTAGACTCAGAACTACGACCTCCCTGTCGTGTAGAAGACCACCACCGGCGAGGATGACTCCCGGTAAACCTCCAGCGATGAAGCAGCACCACAGGTGTAATGCCTCGAAGAGATTATACACGTACGGCACAATCGATGTTCCTCCCGGGCTCCGAACCAGGCGAGCAGCGGAAAGAAGACGGCTACGGATCCCGACTCCGGTAGAGCGACTGCCTGCCTTATGGTGGAGAACTCCAATCCTGGTGCAGACTCCAAACAAGGGGAGTCCACTTCCAGAAATGGAGAAGGAAGAAGAAGGAGATCAATTGTTGTATGGAAAAAGGGGGGTCTACCCCTCTATATAAAGGCCAAGGGGGGGTGTGATCCCTCTTCCCTCCCCCATGTGGGACTAAACCTCCAAGGGGGGAGGGGTGCGCCGGCCTAGGGGGGGTTGGGCCCCACCCCTTGGCGCCAAGCCCAAGGGGGGGAACCCCCTCCTCCCCTAATGGGCCTCTAAGGCCCATATAGCCTTTTTCCATTATTTTAATTATTTAATAAGTTTTAAATATTTAATTCAGATAATTAAATAATAAAAACATTATTAAAACAATTAAACTTTATTTTGAACTATTCAAAATGTCCGGAAACCATTCCGTCCTCCTCCGGAACTATTCCGGTGATTTCTCCTATTTCACCGATTGATCCCGTAACTGTCCTATGCATCGATTGCCCTTAAGTGTAACACCCTAACGGTCCGGGAAACAGCAGACATGGTCGAGACTCTTCTCATGGACCAATGACTAGTCAGTTGGACCTGGTTACAGTCCTTGACAGCCCCTGCGCTTCCATCGAATGAGCTTCGATCGCTTTTGGAAACCGTTAACGATACGACGTAATCCCTTTGTTCTGCGGTACCTTGTTTGTCCGAGGTTTGATCGTCGGTATCCCACATACCGTGTTCACATCTCGTTCACGACAAACAACTTCTCTCGTCCATGATCATTGCATCTCTTTGTGACCTAGTCACGTCCTTGCAAGGGTTGATGCAATATCACCGAGTGGGCCCAGAGTACCTGTCCTGTCACAAGGACTGACAAATCCCGCTTTGATCTATTAACATACTCATCAACCATCTATTTCGGAATACCCAAAGTGCTCCGTTATAGCCAGCATATTTCAGTCAGGCGGTGGGATACAAATCAAAGTCTCCTCATAGATCGTGATTACGTATGATCATTACGGTCTAAGGACTAAGCCATACGTTACAAAGTCATAGCAACGCTGAACTATGTGACTCGATCACATTGCATTACTTTAGGTGGGTGTCTGTCCATCACATCATTCCCCTAATGATATGACCTCATTGTCAATGGACTTAAGTGTCGCCATGATCAGGAAAGCTTGATTAATCAATTGCTCAATGAGATAGTTTACCCGAGTTAAACTACGGACCATGTTTTATACTACACCTGTATTAGTATTTCCAAGTAATACAGTTATAGCACAGTATAAAACGTATTATGAACAAAACGGATATGTGACAAATATCTTTATTAATTTGTCTCTAGGGCACATATCCAACAGTCTTCACTCCTCCGTCCAAGATGGTTATCTCGAATGCCTCAACCCCAATTCTTCCAACTCCTAAGTCACCACCTCCTCCAGTCATCACTGAAGCAATGGATGAATACATCGACATTGGTGATATGGGGACTCCCCGTATAATGGATGAGGCATATGAGATGGAGCATCCAGACTCACCCACTAATACATATTTTCTATTGAGCCTCACTCCCCAACAGCAACAGAAGTCCTGCCAGAAACAACTCCAGATTCTGAGGACTCAGTTCATGAAGCAACTGCTCACTCCAATGAAGCTGATGTCGAACCTGAAGCTAAAAGTGCTCCTCCTGTGGCTGAAACTGAAGAAGATCAGAGCACCAATGCTGATCCAGATGCTTCAAAGGACAGCTCGGCTGACAAACAGGCCACCTCTCCCTCAGCCCCAGCTGCGTCTCTGAAACCTGCCCTGATGCTATAGTGGAAGCTGAGGTTATTACCCCGGTGCCTCAATCACCTCCAGTGTCTCAAGTGCCTCAAGGTCATGCATCAGCACATTCACTGTGTCCTAAGCAGAGGCATCCGTTTTACCGCAACATCTCTGCTGATGAACGCCCACGCTTCAACGTTGATGCTTTCTATGCCAGCATGGGCTACTTTCAGGAAGGGATTCAGAACCCCTATCTCTCTGCACCACCCCGCAACTTGCCGAGGTTCTGGACTGCCTCTCAGAAGAATTATTACGCCTCAGTCCTATACAAGCAGAACAAGGTTTTTCCTCATAATGATATGGAGGACATCCCTTGCTTCAACAATGCTCTTCAAGACTTGAAGTAGTCATTACTCCTGATGAAATCGCTCAGCTAGGCCTCAAGTCACCATCACTTACTGAGATTAGGCCTCTTATCAGTTTAGTCGTTGCCCTACTCCAACTCTGGTGATGGATTCATATTCTTCAAACCAAGAGATCACGCCTGAAGAGGCTGAAGACACTGCATCATGTCCTCACACTACAACTGTCGGCATCAGGCCTGATTCACCTCAGCCTTGAAACTTTCGGTTCGGGACGTTAGTCTCAGTTCCACTCCTTTTTTGTTCATTTTGTGACAAAGGGGGAGAAAATTGAGTTAGTCTTCAAGCGGGTCCTTATTTTGGGTTCCTCAAGTTACAACTCTCGTTCTTCAACCAATTTCTGTAATGAGTTGTAAACTTAAACTTTTGTGGTTGTTTGATACATTCGACTTACCTGATGCCTATTCCTCAAGTTAATTTTATACGCATGATGCTTATCCTCAGCAACGACTTTACTCAGTGATGTGTTCATTCCTCAAACATTCTATATGATGCATTGTGTTAGGTAATCCTGGATATAGGGGGAGCTCCTCATATTCCTCAAAATGTTTACTGAAAATAACTTCTTCATATTATATGCAAATTTTCAAAGGGGGCATCTCTATATCCTGGTAGTATGAAATGTTTTCTTCAAATTTCATTCCTCAAAAATAACACTTAATCCCGTTGAAGCCTTAACCTGATTGTCATCAAATCACCAAAAAGGGGGAGATTGTAAGTGCATCTAGTGCCCCTTTGAGGTTTTGGAGTATTGATGACAAAACGGTTAAGGGACTGATGTGTTTGTGAGTTTACATAGGAGAACAGAGCCTCAAGAATGGTTTAACCACCGTTGTCGACCCCCCAAAATGTTGAGGAACATTGAAGAAACTGGTGTATTCCTGAAGAATGTCGTGGAGCGAAATACTGAGGAATCTGGATCCTGAAGCATCCAGTTGGTCCTGAGGAAGTCGTGCGCCATTATGAGGCAACTCTATTTGAAGCAAAAGTTGAAGCGTAGTCTTCGTTAAGACTTTTATAGTTCTTTAGTCATACGAAAACACTGCACTGTTGGAGGGGTTGAGAAAAATGAGTTCCAAAGTTCTGAGGAATTTCTCAAATAGAAATCCTGAAGAAAATCCTGAGAAATATCCTGCAATAGAAGTTCAGTTCCTCGGGTGTCTGAGACGTTGTTCTTCAGGACACTGAGGAATCTGTCTTCGGTTGAGGAGTCTGGAAAACTTCCAGTGCAGTTTTCTTGAAGAAAGAGAGAGAGAATAGTTTCCGACCGTGTGACGTGTCGCGTGGTGAGATGTTGGAACCTATCCAGCAAACGGTCCAAAGGGTGGGCACGATGGTAATTTCATGCATGGGCATTTATGTCCTTTCACATGGAGTTGCTCCCCAGCTATAAATAGCCGCCCCCAGCCCCATTGGCGGGTTGGCTTCTCCGAGAGAAAACTTGACCTTGTCATTTGAGAGCAGCCCACCTCTGAGGAACCTGAAGAACCTAAGTGAGGAAATCCACCAGCCTGAGTAGTTGAGAATTTATGAGGAATTTGGTTCGAGTGATCCGAAGCTTTTTACTCTTGAAGACTGTGATCTTCGAGCCGGTGTAGGAATCATCGTTCTGAGGAATTCAAGATGCAATTGTGAATTCCCGAAGTGAACAAAGTCTGTGAAGGTTTCAGGAGTCTACCTTGAAGACTCACCTAAGTGATTGGACGGAGTTTGAGGACTTTAGTTCAAGGAGAACAAGGTGAAGACTATGTCTTCTGAGTTGAATCTCAGCCTCTCCAACCAGATGTAGAGTTGTCACAACAACTTGAACTGGTCTATCAAATTGGTGTCCTCTGTGCCCTGGTGCTACTTCCTCGAACTCAGTACTTCTTTTATTGCACTGATGACTATGTTCTGATGCCTTTCGCTCTGGGTTTCTTCTGTAACGTTTCCTCGTGTTTTGCATCTGATACATGTCTGCATATCTGTTAGACTTTATTTCTGTTGCAAAATGATGTTTGGCATTCATCTTTACTTCCTGTAAAAAAATTGAGCATCATGATTTTGTGAGTTTCCTCGGTTTCGAATTGTCTCAATCCTGAGGAAATTGAAAGTCTTCGGGAAAACTTAAAAATCTCCCATTCACCCCCCCCCCCTCTGGTCGATAACCTATGCTTTCAGATGATTGTTGACAAAACATTCATCGATAAAAGTATAGAGTTTTTGAAGTAAAGATGCGGAGAAAAATAATCTTAAGATGAAAATTACTGACCCTGAATTTATGCATCGAAGATGAATTAAATTTGAGATAGATGCATATATAGGATTATCTTCAGTAGAGGGTAAACATAATCATCTTAGTGAGAGAAATTACATTTCCAGAGTATAAACCGATAAGAATGATATGAAATTTCCTCGAGTGACCTATGAACTTATATGAATAACCACATGCAAAATAAGATCAAGACAATACTTGCAGCAATGGGGTTATTAACTTGTTACATACCAAAAGTTCATAGATGAGAGTTAGTTACAATGCAGAGGATAAATCAAATGTTTGTTGTAACTACTCAAAGAGATAAATCCTTAACCCCGAGGCCAAGCTAAATTGTCGATGCAAAATTCTCCCCCTTTTGTCAATGATTGAACAAAAACACGATGAAAGTGCACAGGAGATTCTCTATGTGTTGCGTTGTAGCGCCCATGGCCAACGTAGGTTGAATTATATGGAGTTACACCTGTTTTGAAGGAGTGCACATTCCAAGTATCTACAATATCTGAGCTTGGCGATGCAAGACGAGGATCGTGGCCTTGTAGATAATCTTTATTATCTTTGTCTTGTGTAGCTTTAATTGGATTTCATGTATCTTGCAGACGAGGAAAAACTTCCAGTTGATTGTCCATAGTGTGATGCGCCTCGTTGATAAATAAAACATCGATAGAACCAACAAGTCTGTTCAGCTCGGGGTTGGGTCGATCTAGCCTATCATCACATGAAAAACTTCGAACGAGATGTTGATGTCTACGCACGCTTCTATTCTTGTAGACTATGTTGGGCCTCCAAGCGCAGAGGTTTGTAGGACAACAGCAATTTCCCTCAAGTGGATGACCTAAGGTTTATCGAACTCAGGGAAGTAGAGGTTGAAGATGGTCTCTCTCAAGCAACCCTGCAATTAAGATACAAGAAGTCTCTTGTGTCCCCAACACACCTAATACAACTAGGAGTTGTATAGGTGCACTAGTTCGGCGAAGAGATGGTAAAATACGGGTGATAGGTGTAGCAAAACAAAGTAATATAAATCTGTAATAAAAAGTGCAGCAAGCAAACATGTGACAAAAGTGAGCACAAACGGTGTAACAATGGTGGAAACAAGGCCTAGGCTTCATAATTTCACTAGTGGCAACTCTCAACAACATTAACATCGTCTAATAACATGATATTTCCCATAAAACATGCAATGGAGACGCACTCGGAGGTCATTCCTTTGTGGTCAAGAGAGGATGAGAATTATGTAGGGCTACAAAAGCACACCTCAAAGTTCGTAGTTCTCAATCTATGGATTTCCCAATGTCACCGCGGCCATCCAAAGAGAGTACCACAATCACCACAACATATCTCAAGGATAGTCAAAGACAAGCACCAAGAGACTCTCAATCTTCAATCAACACACAAAAGAGGAAATCACTCATGATAATATTCTTCTAACCCATGTCCAATAGACCGCTGTCACCTTGGTCTCGGGGATTATACTAGATAAGATCAATTGAGTACATCAATCCAATACATAGAGGAAGGGGAAATATCATGGGATCACCCTAGATTAACATAGCCTATGATCACAACGAAGATCACATCATGGGAGAGAGAGAAGAACACATAGCTACTGGTAGAAACCTCAGTCCCGAGGGAGAACTACTCCCGCTTCATGGAGGGAGGAAGCAACGTCGATGGGGATGAATCCGGGGGCACTTCCCCGTCCCGGCAGGGTGCCGGCACAGGAATTATGTCCCCCCGAAACTTGATGGCGATGGCGGCGGAGATCGGAATTGCTTCTGGAGAAAAGGGGTCCGGAATCAGGGTTTCCTCCGCGGGGTAAAAATAGGGCCAAAGGGGGCACCAGGGAGGGCCACAGGGCAGCCAGGAGGGCGCCCGGCGCGGCCTAGGGTGGGGCTGCGCCAGGGGCCTTTCTGGAGTCCTTGTGGTGGCCCTCCCCTCCTTCCTTGGTGTTTCCAGAAGCTTCCGGGAAGCTAATTTTTTATATAATTTTTCCGGAATGTTTGGAGCACTTTTAATGGACGGAAAACCTGAAATACAAAAACAGCAGAAAATAGGAACTGGCAACTGGGTGCAGTGGGTTAATAGATTAGTCCAAATATGCTCAAAAGTGTATGAAAGTTCAAGCAAAACATGGAAAAGTCACACAAAACATGCATGGAACAAGAAGAAATTATAGATACGTTTGGGACGTATCAGATTTTCATAAATTTTTTGAATAATATCCTTGCAATACAATTGATTCTTTGTGAAGTGATTCCTCAGAAGTTTCTATGTATGACAGTTTTTCTCCCATAGGAATTGACCATTTTTTATAGAAATATTGCCAATCCGGCTGATTTCATTATGGATAAATTGCTTCTGCATCATGTCTTCTTGAATAAAATCATAGAGCATCTTCTGATTTCAAATCGAAACTTTAAACATATGGCATGGCTTGGAAAATTCCTTGGTCATGTTCCTTTCATTTACATGCAACTTAACACCAACTGAACATCGGAAAATTTTGCGAATGGTTTGGAGTTGAACATCAGAAGGTTGTATGTGTCTATAATTGGGGCACAAACAATGATGGGAATGTCCTCGAGATATATGGCTCATCTCAAGAATAATTGCATATAGATTGGAGCCAGAATCATATGGCCTGAGAGCATGAGGATTTTTAGCTACCTCGGCCATTTCCCTCAGAAAATACTCTTCGATATCGAAGGTGTGGCCATGAGTTTTGTGTAAGTAACATATATTAGACAGCCCACTATCCCATTTAATGGTCATGCAAGTGCAAGTAACATATGCGGGCCATTTATAGTCTGGTAGTTGATTTATCGGGAATCTTCCTCCCCCATCCCTTCTTCAACTAGCGTCGATGGTGGTGAAGACCCGGGATCGTCTGGAATGGATCTGATGAGGGCGACTCTCAAATGGGAGGACAAGATAGGAAATGGAACGGGAAGGGAAGATTCTCGTATGTGTCTGGGCCATGTGCGAGTAGGATATAGTCTTTTAATTGTTGTCTGCATAGTTCGAAGGTTTAGTCATATATCTGATGTGGTCTATCTATATACAGAAAATACCAATGTGGATGTGGGTATTAATGTTATGCATAGAGTAGATAATTATACATGAATCATAAGGATGGTGTATTCTTTCTACAGGTTATGAAGAATATCTCATATTTTTAGATTTCCTTCTTTTCTTTAATACGATAATCATGACAACATGACATGGATCATATCCACTTGTCACACCTCCCTCCCAATCTAATAAGAATATATGCTACACTTGCTAAATCCCTACTATGATTATGCTTATGTTAATGCTTATTTCGTCAATGATTAGGGTTTAGGGTTCACACTAGATTTTATTTTCATGTCAAATCTCGTAACCTATGTGTCTCCCATTCAAAAGGGTTGCATTTATAAATATGCATCTCTTTGTATATTTATAACTGCGATTCTTTTTAATTGTCCAAGTCTTGCATGAAAAGCCAGAGTATGTGGTTTCGTTCGTTTTCCATGATTTTCTCTTGACCTAACGCACAATTTCGTCAGTGCCTCCCCGTTTTTCTCCGAGCACACATTATCTTGGTTTGTTGGCGAGACATGTATCAGGAGAACATCGGGACGGTGCTTCTGAAATTTTGCGTCGGAACAAAGCATGAAAAACGAACTCAATCTACACATACTCGGGTGGGATTAGGACCCACCTTTATCTATTTAGTGGGTAGGTGCATTCCGTTTTCCTTGTATGGTACACAATAAAAATTGGACATGATTAATTTGACAAAAATGAATAACTAATGAATATGAGTTATATGTCTTGTGTGTCTACTAGCCAGTATACCAAAGGATGGGTCATCGTGTGTGGATGTACACTGGTCACCCAAGTTAGAAAGATATGATTGGTGAATGGTTGAACGAGACCTATGACTTCCTGCAAGCGGCATTTGCTAATTAATGGCCAGGAAAAAACATGGCGCCCCTTCTCTAAGTACAAGAACTGTGCACAAAATCCAAAGGATATAATCGGTATACACCTATAAATGTTTGGATTTATGCAAAACTATACCTGTCACACCTTTCATGGCTAGTCATAATGTACCAGAGAGGAGGTGGTGCGTCAGCGAACGGACGACTATGGTACCGGGATCGCAGTCATGGTAGATGACGTCAACGATGCTTGTATGGAGAGCGAAGAACCAGAGGAATCTGTGAAGGTCTTTTATGATATGTTAGTCTGCAAAATGTCCTCTTCATGAGCACACTGAACTTTGTCAGCTGGATCCCATCACATAAGTAATGGCACTGAAGGTCCAATTCAACTTAGGTAGAGAATGCTATGTCGCGATGATGACCCTATTTAGGTGCTTTCTCCCTAAAGGTCACATTATACCTACAAATTTGTAACGACCCGATTCGAGTCTCTGTGCTCAAGTGCTAGTCCCTGGATCGAACTCGCTAGCACACACAATGTAGATGAATATCAAAGTACAAGTGCATCATTATTACATCGTATGATCCAGAATTCACTACAAATAGACGACTTGCATAGCTCAAGGCTAGCTTATTCAATATAAATATAGCGGAAGTAGTAGCAAATAGTAATGAGCCCCAAGCGACATGCTAAGTGAAAACTCGCAACCCTATCATACCACACTAATCTTCTGAGAAACCTGCAACACGAAGGTTATAGCCCGACAACGGGTCAGTACATTTGAATGTACGGCAAGTAACACAAGTGATATAGCAAACCCTACATCTAATTTCAAATCAAGAACATGAAAGAAGCTTGGATTGTATTACATATAGTTGGTATTCAACTATTTCCACTTACTTGTCAAAACCTTTCTCATCTTAAGTTCATATCGACCCAAAATTGGTCACTACTAACTAAAGTACCTATGAGATCCCTCGGAATCATAGGATTACTTGCGGTTGCCATGAGAGCCCTCAAGATCATGGTTCTGTGGCTATTTTAGAGCCCTCGGGAAGTTAATTGCAAAAAGGTACCACAATTCATACCGTATTTACAAGATAGTATTACTTTTCAATTTTTTTGCAAATACGTACCAAGATACAGGCAAGTCATTGCAAAATACGGTATTTCTACGTATCTGACAAATCGGACCCGTTGTCAGCCTCTGATTGAAAAAAAGCCATTTGATCTAAAAAAGCAGTTCTATTCAACCCGAATCGTACCGGTTCAGCTCCTTGCCAAAGAAAGCCCGCCCCGGTCCCCGTCGACGCCTCCAGCTCCCTAGCCATGACCAGCAGTCGGGCCAGCTCCGGCGCGCCGCCGCTGCGCCCGCGCCCCGCCTGCGTTGGGCGGCCGCTGCCGGTCGCGCCCTCGCCGAGGATGGCCGCTTGGCCGCGCGCCTCGCCTCCGCCCGTGCCCGTCCCGCGCGGCGACGACTCCCCCGGCCGCCCGTTCTCGCCCCGCCGGCGGAGACTCCCCCGGCAGCCCGTGCTCGCCCCACCCAGCGCGCCCGCCACACCCGTGCTCGCCCCGTCCTGCCGGCGGCCGCCCGTGCTCGCCCCGCCCAGCGTGTCCGCCCCGCTCGTCCCGCCCGGCGCGCCCGCCCCGCCCTGCCACCGCCCGGCGGCCTCCCGTGCTCGCCCCGCCCAGCGCGCCTGCCCCGCCATCGGCGACCCCCCCCCCCCCCCCCGGCCGCCCGTGCCCGCCCCCGCCCCTGCCACCGCGCCCGTCCAGCCCGGCGGTGACTCCCCCGCCTGCCTCTTCCTGGGTGCCCGTTCCCGCCGGCCATCTCCCGTCCGCCCGTGCCATGCCCGCGCGGCCCTGCGGCTCGCGCCCCTTCTCCGTTCCATGTCCGCCCCGGTGCCCCATCGGGGTAGCGCGTGCGGCGGCGCCACGACCGGTGTCGTCGGCGGCGTCTGTGCAGCTCAGGCGGGTACAGGTGGCTGGTCTGTTAGTGAGACCCGTGTATGCACTAGTTTTCTATTTTATCCAACCGATTTGAACCGGTTTTTATGGTCAGAGAGGCTGACATGTGGGCCTAATTGGTCAGATACAGTATAATACATAGAAATACCATATTTTGCAACGATCTACCTGTATCTTGCTATGTATTTGCAAAATTTTTGAAAAGTGGCACTATCTTGTAAATACGGTCTGAATTGTGGTACCTTTTTGCAATTAACTCGCCCTCGGGATACAACATCACCAATACCACATAAGCGTGAACATCGTAGAGCACTCAGGATACAATGCCACTACCTACACTTGCGTAAATGTTGCAGAATCCTTGGGATGCAACATCACCCTATACAAAAAGTTCATGAATATTGCGGAGCTCTCGGGATGCATTATCATCCTATACAAACAATTCGTGAATATTGCAGAGCCCTCGGGATACAATATCACCCTATACAAACAATTCGTGAATATTGCAGTGCCCTCGGGATGCAATATCACCTTATCGTGAACATTGTAGAACCCTCAGGATACAGTGCCACTACCTAAACACACTGTGAACATTGCAGAGCCCTCAGGATGCAATGCCACATAATACAATCATACGTGAATATTGCAGAGCCCTCAGGATGCAATACCACTCTAAAGGACATCAATTGCAAGCTACTATTTAACTATTAGTGTTGTCACAAACCACTTGAGTAACACAATATTCACCCCATGTCTATCATAATTAACAACACTAAGCACACAATAACATAACACAAAGAATACCAAAACATGACAAGGTTATCCTATACCAGGTTTCAGCACAACATAATAATCTTTCACATGCATAGAAAATATAAGATGTGCAAAATCAAAAGTGCAACTTGCCTTGAACGGTGTTTAAGTATTCTAACGCTTATTTCTGATCTTCCATGCACTCCAGGCAATCGGTGATGGCACGATGGCACGGAAATCGAGGCAACGGCACGAACTTTGAGGTTCGTCGGCGCGAAAAACGAGGTTTGCCGGCGCGAATTCCTAGTCTAGGGTTTTTGAAACAAAGAAAAAAAGGAAAAAATCTGGAAATTCTTATATAGGCAGGGAAAAAGAAAAAAAATCTGATCCGGGTCGGGCTCAACTGCCTCCGCGGCGAAAAACTGTTAATGGGACGGCTAGTGGCCTAGTTGCGAAAACTTATTTTTTTAAAACATTATGTGTTCAACGGCGTCGCGAGAACTTTTTAAAATAATAGAATAATATTTTTTAAAGTGCAAAAGCAATAAAATAAATTATTAAAATAAACTTTTTTACTGGAAATACTTTCCCAGCTATTATGCAATATTTTTTATAAACCATTTTAATGCAATAAAACTTTTTTGAGCATTATAAAAAACTCTAAAATAATTTAGAGTTAATTATAATTCTTAAAATAAATTTCAAGAATACTCAATTAATATTTTAACATTTTCAACTTTATTTAACTGGGGATAAGTCATTTTATATCCTCTCCAATAAATTGCCTTGAGTTGAAAATTGTTTGAATATTCAGAAAATCCAAATAATTATTTAAAACATTTACCAACTCTTTTAATATGTTTAAGGATTCATATTACCTTCTCTCATTTTAATTTTTATTGTTGAGTTGGATTTTGTTTTAAATTATAAAATTCAAATAAGATCAAAATGAATATTAGGGAAAGTTCTTTTAGTCCCACTCATTTTAATATTCATTTAAACTCTAAAAGTTTCAGATCCTAGTGAAAATTAAACATATAAAGAAAAACAATCATTATTTGACTAATTTATTAACATTGTTACAAAATTTGTACCAAACACAGTAAATCCTCTGTGTACTTAATATGCTCTATAAGCAGATACCATACTTGTGAAAAATGGAATGCCTTATTTAGGCATGATTACGCGGACGAAAACTACTATCACAGGTGCAAGTGATCAAGGTATGTTGAGGTAGACAACGATGAAGGTGAGAAGAAGCAGAGCAAAGTCCCTGTAAATATTCTTTGTATCTGCCAATCATACCAAGAATTCAATGGTTTTAGATGATTGAAGAGACAATCAAACATATGACATTGCACAAAATATGGAATTGCACACGGAAAAGATGAACATGGCAATTAGATGTTGACACATCCATCGGATGGTGAAGCATGGAAGAACTTCGATGACAAGCATTTAGACAAAGCTGCAGAGTCAAAGAATGTACGAATCACCATCGACGTCGATGGGTTCAATCTTCTTTTCCTATGACGGCAACCCAATATAGTTTTTGGCCTATTTTTGTCATTCCCCTCAGCTCCCTCTAGGTCTTATGCAACGAAAGCCCATATTCCTATCGTTAATAATTCGAGGGACCAACTATCCAGGAAAGAATATGAGTGTGTACATGCAACCGCTAATGGATGAATACAAATAAGCTTGGGTGAATGGGTTCTGGACGTACAATTGAGCTAGCAAAAAACTTCCAAATGTATGTTTGGTATCATTACTCATTGTGCATGACCTGGTGGCCTATGCTCTTTTCGTTGCTTCTGCATGGAAGGTTCACATGCCCAAATGCAAGGCTGCTCTTAAGTTCCATTGGTTGCCGAAGGGTCACAAGTATCGTTTCTTGGACTTGCATAGGCGGTTCCTTCATCCTAACCATCCATTAAAAAAATACAAGAAATTCATCAATGGTCAAGTTGTCGAACACTCGACACCAGAGAGATGACGAGTGAACACATCCGTGATCATTTAAGCGCTTTGGAGCCATATGATTTCGAATTAAGATTGTCCTAAAATCAAAGTTATAGGCTTTAGAGTGTTGAACAACTTTCATGTTCAGCAATTTTCTTTTTGAAGTCATCTTAAAGTACAAAACATGCATATATTCAATAGAATTCCATGCGGGGCAAACGCTGCCATAGTGTATTACTTGTGAAGATTGCATATGCTTTCGGATTAAGATGGTCCCAACATCAAAGTTATTCGCTCCAGCGGGGAGAAGAAATTTTGTCTCGAACACTTTTATATTTGAAGTTATCTTGAAGTATAATTCCTTCATGTATTAATAAGATATTCGTAATTCACACTACAAAGAAATTTAGCAACAAACTATTATCACTAGTAAAATACTAGCCTAGTGGTATAGCGTTCACCACCAGGGTTCAAATCCTAAGAATAGCAATTATTCTTTCTTTTAGATTTTAAAAAAATAAAACATGACATGTGGGGTTCGCTTTTTAATTAGAATAGATCCAAAGTTAATATGTTTTTTGCTTTTTTATTTATTAAAATGTACATCTGATGTTACTATACAAACAAAGAAGAAACGACTTAATATCAACAAACACATAATAGTCCAATGGTTGTGTGAATGAGGTTTTTCGGTCAGCCCGGGTTCGATACCCAGCGCACTCATTTTTTCTACATTTTAATCATGTGTATACTTTCGATATACAGTGACGGTTATAATGCACCACGATTTTAATCTATCGTTAGGTATGACAATGAAGGTTTGCCATGACAAAAACCTACTCCGTCATGCATTAACGAACATAGGTGACGGATTAGCTATTCCATCACCTATAGTAGATTATACGTGACAGTTCTGAAAATTGTCACGAGGGTTTTTGTCACTAGAAATCACTTTTTTGTAGTGAGAAGAGATGACGAGTGAACACATCTGTGATCATTTTAAACATTGTGGAGCTTGATCGTAGTCGTCCTGGTTATTTCCTGGGATATGGTGAGTAACACATGGATTATCAAGCATTTGGGATCCCCTCTACTTCCACTAGCTCGATCTTCCTCACAACATTGACGTGATGCACACTAGAAAATATCGGTGAGACCATTTTTGGAAAATGTTGACATTGTTGAGAAGACGAAGGACAATATTAAGGCTAGAGTCGATCAAAATACTATGCGATAGACCTAAACAAAACATGCGGCAACCCAAAGAAGAAGAAAAATTGGACGAACCCAAGTCGCATGCCTTATATATTAAGATTGAGATGAATGTATAGGCATGTAATTACACGGTGTAGGATCGAGGGATCCAACACTACACTTCCACTTACAAAAGACCTCAGAGACCCCTATCCCATGTCATTATCTACCACAACTTCTCTTGCCTTACTCCAGAGTTGCCATTCATCCTGAATAAGCTTGATTACTAGTGAAGGCATTCTGGCCATCTTATCGAAAACCCTTCGGTTCCTCTCCAACCATATCCCTCTACAGATATAATCAACCAAAGAATTTAGTCCCCCCCCACTCTGCCCCAAGGCCCAACTTATAAACCTCTGCCACCAAACGTCCAGTCTATAATTTGCAGAAGGAGTAGCCACATGCATCCGCCTACCCAGAAGAAGGGAGTACCCAACCTATCGAATAAAAGAGCATCCCAAAAACATATGATCGACGACTTCCTCTTCCTGGCTACACAAGGTGTAGACATCAGGGTGCTCAAGGCCATGTCGTGCCTATCCGCAGTCCAAAGACGTTTGTGAATCGCTAGCCAAAAATAAATCTTCACTCCCAGGGGTGCCCAGGAATTCCACACCTCCTCAACACCCGACCACCCTTCCCGGCCATTGAAAAAGGTATCATACGCGCTGGAAGCCGAGAAGATACCATTCGCCTCGAGTTTCTAAGGGAACGTGTCCGGCAAGTCACAGATTTGGAAATCAGAGATAAAGGTCCATAACTGAATAATCTCCGCAATAATCGGAAGTGTGATCTAGCCTTTGATATTAAGCACCCACCTAGCATCTCATGATGCCTCACAGGCCCATCTCTTGCGGGCAGCCAGTTTGATCATCTCAAAGACCCTGGGTGCAGTCTGGTAAGGGCCTAAGCCATGTACCCAATGATCCATCTATAATATGGTTTTTCTTCCATCACCGAGATGACACCCAATGCCCCCTCTAGCGAAAGCCTCTGTAGAGTCATGAATAGCTATATCGAGGCCCTTCCACGGTTTGTCCGTGCTCACCTTCTCCAATCATCTCCATTTGATCGAGAGCGCCATTTTTTTATGGTTTCGAGAGCACCCTGTTGAGAAGCTTCAAATTCTTGACCCCAAGCCCACCATACTCCTTGGGTGAACATACCATGTTCCAATTCACCAAGCAGTTTCCACCCTTGGCCTGTTTGGTTCTTTCTTGAAAGGGAAGAAAGGAGGGAAACACTCTTGCGGATCAAAACTTCCCCAATAGAGAAGCTTGACCATGATATCATAAATGCATACATTTCTTTAGTGAAACCAATCTTCTTAGCACCAGGCACCATGAAATGACTGCAGTTAGTTCAGTGGGACCTGAAATCGGGGAGGCCAAACTTAACTTGGGAGGAGTACGTGAAGAGAGATCTGAAAGACTGGGCTATCAACAAAGATCTAGCTCTGGACAGGGATGCGTGGAAGTTAGCTATCCACGTGCCAAAACCATGATTTGGTTACGATATCTTTTGGGTTTCAGTTTTAGCCTACCTAAACTTGTTTGGAACTGTCAGTTTTAGCCTACCTCAACTTGTTTGGGACTGACAGGCTTTGTTGTTGTTGTTCAATGGGATCCTTATCATGTACATTGATGCCATTGTTGCCCTTGGAAGCACACCACTCAGTGTATCCAAGGGCCTTGAAAGAGTAGCATCTATCAAACGACCAATCGGACGAATGTCTTGGGGGGACAAACAGCTAGCGTCATCAAAACCTTTACAAACTTCACATATGATTTTTGTACGGTTTAGATAAACGAAACAGGACCGTGTCAACGATATACCCCGTATCTTGTTTTGTAGAGGGGAAACTTCCAGAATCTATGAAAAGGAACATAAACTAAACCACCACAGATGGCGATGATTCAAAGACGGTGATGATCTCCCTACAAAAAGACGGTGATGATCAATTTCATACACTCTTCGAATAAGCAGCTAGGTGGCAGGCAGCGTGTTCAATGCCAAAATGTTCTATTATTAGCATCACCACAACCCTAAGGCGTTGTTTGGATAGAGGAAATATATAGAACGCAATCTGCATAAGCTACAAAAACGGTTTAACCATACAAAATCTTGTTTGGCTTCTCTAACTAATTCATGGATATAGGAAACTCGTTTCTCAGACCCAAAATTCCCGGTTTGTGGGAAAACCACTATGAGGCGTTTTTCCACGAACACGATTAGCATATACAGAACGTAACTGCGTATCTTCTCCTCCGCTCATTCCTCAACAACCACGTGATCTAGGCGTCCATCGAGGGAAGTTCAGCACCAACCGGCGTTCACCTCACGATCTGTGCGTCCATCGGAGGAGAGTCCGGTAGCAACCGGCGTTCAGGCGGCGGAACCGCGCATTAGACGGCGTCCGCGCGCGGATTTTTCCACAGGCCGGCGAGAGGAGGGGGAGTAGTTGTGTGCCTGTGTCAACGAGCGGAGAAGGAATCGAAGGAGAGCGGCAGCTCCTACGAGCTTGGATGAGGCCATGGTGACCGATTTGAAGAAAGTTGAGAACGACTCACAGGAGAAGAAAGCAACCCATTCGCGGCTATCCAAACAAGAAACTTGACCGATCCGTTTTTTTAATTTCCTATGCAAACGTAGATTTGTATAAACTGGTTATTCAAAAAACCTGACGTAAAACGGGTCTTCCCAGAACTCATCTAAAAACTCATTTTCTATAATCCTGTGGCTAATCTCCGTTACCCAAACAACCACTATGGGTATACTAGCACTCGAACGGCTAATCATACATGCCGTGTAAACCGATTCTAAACAAGCAGAGACCTTGGGATAGCACTCTGCACATGCACTTGACATTTGACCCCAGAAGAATTCTTCGACCTTACGTGGAGCTACACCACGATGCAGATTCTCATTTCTGCTGGCCAGCCTCGACAGGTTCCACCACCTCGGCTTCAAGCGGCTCAGGTTCAGAGCTACTAGGTGCAGCAGGCTGCTCGCTCAGCTGGGCTGGTTGGGGTGGCGACCCCACCCACTTGCCCGCCATAGCTGTACTCATCATGTCATAGATCTTTCCGCTCAGGTCAGTTGGGTTATCAGGCTGAAAGATCATAACATTCGCATTAGATACACAATCAATAATTATGTGCAACAAAAGACAGGGTTCTGAAGAAAACATGGGTCTTTTTCCTTGACAGAGAACAAGGCAAATGGGTGTACTCACTGTAAAACCAGAAGAAATCATTGAAGTTTCAAACAGGATGTCAATTGCCTTTAGAGCTTCTGAGTCATCAGGGTTGCTTCTGCATGCAGCCTACGTTGCCAAGAAATAATCAGTACAAACGTTAGTCCAACAGTGTATAAAGGCCCTCAAATCACAGCCTAACTACTACAAAGGCGTTATCAAGCGAGACTTAGTGTGTCTGCGTCAGCGTCAGAATTAATTCATAGCACAGTTCACAGGTTAAGTAGGCCTCTAGATCAACAGGAGATGATGTGAAAGCAAATCCTAAAAAAATGAACACTTACATTCAATCGCTTGATTATCTCATGCTCTGGATTGATTTCAAATACTTTCCTGGAGCGCATGAAATCCAGAGAAGACGTATCACCTATAGACTGTGCCCTCATCAACCTGAGAAACAATATCAAAATATTAATGACAACTTCTAAGTCATATAGTGAGTTAGCAACTGAGCAAATAAGTGAAGTAGAGCCAAACCTTTCCATATTGGCTGACCAACCAAACTTGGCTGCAACTAGAACACATGGTGATGAGCTGAGACGGTTGGATACATCCACACGAGCAACCCTGTCGCCCAACCGTTTCTTGATCCAATCACATGTTTGACTGTATTCCTGCTTCATTTCCTTCTCTTTTTCCTCATTCTTATTACCTAGGTTATATTTGCAGGCCACAATCAGAAATTAAGAAGACACAACTACGCTAAAAGAACATTATGCTCTCAATTCTGCAAAGCATGTGTAGCCTAAAACAGAAAAGGTGCCTCATACAAGAGAATATTTTAGCTGACTATTAAACCAGCCTCTACTTGGTGACACCTTAGTTCGCTTCACACTTTTGTCAATTAATGAGGAAGGTAAACTAATAAACCATGGCGATGGAGAGAAACAGTGAATGGTAAGAAACTATACTCTTTTATGCATATACCTAGGTCAAGATCTTCCTTGCTAATATCCACAAAACTCTTATCCTTGTAGGAGTTCAGATTTGTGAGAGAGACTTCATCCATAGGGTCAATCAAAAGTAAAACCTACCAAATAAATCACATAATAGTAAGATAAGAAGCATAACTCTTTTGCAATATAAACAATCTAGAAGAATAATTCGTTCTGAGCAATGTCATAATGTTTCACAGCATGATGCAAAAATACAACTGTCCCACCAAGCATTAAGCATGTACGGTACTTCTGAATAGTAAGTAAAAATATAAGATGTCGCAACTCGTGAAATGTTTGTTTGTTCAAATAGTGAACAAAAATACAAGACTGAATCTTGCCCCATATCATGGGATAAAGTAAGCCCTTCTTTTAGTTGTATCGACTCAGCCGCTCACTAATTGATTTTTACAGTGCTTTCTCTATCAAAATTTGCAAAACTTTATCTTAGCCCATTAAGTTCAACGAAACCTGGGTTCAATCATCTTTGCCTATGATTGTTATGGTTTACCAGAGTTGTATTCAAAGAATTTTTTGACAGAAAAGATGCATTCCAGGACATGAGACCAACGGGGAACATTAAAATAAAGACATATAGACGAAGTTATCATCTATTTGTAGAAGCAAAATGAGCTATCATCGGTACATACCTCATAATCCATTTCATTGAGCTTCTCCAAGAAAGGAGCATTTTTTGCACTGCTCAAACTATCTCCAGCAATGTAATAAATTGCCTTCTGCTCCGGTTTCATATTCTCCACATATTCATCCAAGCTAATTAGTTCCTCATTGCTTTGAGAAGAAAAGAAACGGAGCAAAGGAGCAATTCTCTTGTGATTTTCCTTGTCCTCCATGCAACCGAGCTTTAAGAATTTGCCATAGTTCTCCCAGAACGCTTCATATTCCTACAGTAAGCCTTCAGATGAGCAAGCGAATAGAAAGACCAAGAAACCATGCTACGAAGGAAATGAAAATAAACTTACATCTCTGTTTTCACTACAAGAAATGCCGAGTATCATATCAAAGGCCTTCCGCACCAATCTCTTTCTCATTATACGCACCTATGTCAAGAACGAAAAACAAAGGACAAATCCTATTTAGGAGCTCAGTGTTGGAAGGTACAAAAACAGCAGAAATACCCCCCAGAAAGAACTTACAATTCGACTCTCTTGAAGAATCTCGCGAGAAACATTCAGGGGAAGGTCATTTGAGTCAACGACACCCTTCACAAAGCTCAGGTACCTTGGGAACTGATGAATCACGAATCTCAGTTACCAGATTGACAATGTTAAAGTTATAAAAAAGAACCATGATGAACAAAAGCCAAGTATCAGGTATACCAGCTCTCCATCGAAGTCATCTGATATGAACACCCGTTTGACATAAAGCCTGATGTTTTTTGTCTTCCTATCAGTTATGTCCTCTTTCTTTGTAGCAGGCACATACAGAATTGACCTGAATTCTACTTCACCCTGCATCCAATTTGATCAAGCACAGTTTACTTGAATGTGAGTTGTGAAGACTCTGATCTATCACATTACCATTTTCACGTACATTAGAGTTCATTATTAGCTAATTGCAGGACTATGCTACAAATATAGTTGTGCATCTACAATTTCAAATAAAATCTCCAGTTTCATGCTACGGAGTATAAAATTATGACCTGTTCTTCCTCTATAGATTTTTTTTGTCATATCTCTTTTCAACCAAGACATGATTCATAGATGGATACTTCTGCAACTGGAGTATGTAGAACATGAAAAACAATAAGCAGCATTTGTTGATCAACTGTGTAGTATGCAGACTGCACATATTATCTAGGCAAAAGCAACTGCACATATTGATAGACCAACCATGATATGATGAAGGTGACGACTGTTGAATCGTCAAAAAGCAACAGAAAGGAAACCAATCAAATGCAAATAAATGTACCTCTGTAGTGAAGTGTGAGGAGGCCAAGGGATCCAAGTACTCATTAAAGGTCTTCTTGTAAAATTCATTGTACTCCTCGGTTGATACCTCCTTAGGAGTCCGAAGCTGGCAACAACACAAGTTAGGCTCTCCGAAGAAGAGAAAAATGGAAGTGAAAAAACATAGTTATTATTTACCAATAAGACGGTACACAGTCAAAGTTCTCACCCAAATAGGTTGTGTTTCATTTGTAAGCTCCCAGTCCCAATACTTCTCCACAACGGTCTTCGTCTTTTTCTTAGTCTGTTAACAGCGGAATATAGAAATTATCAACAATGTAAGAATTAAGCACAATCTGGGCAACAGAATATGGCTCACAGGAAAGCAGTGCAAAATGACTTCTTTTTCACAGTTTGCAATGTTACCTCTTTTTTGGGTTCATTATCACCTTCTGTTTGAACTTCAGCAGGATCCTCATCAACCTCAACCTAGAAGATCAATGAATGTATTGCATAAGCAAGGCTTCACTTTCATGTCCACAAAGAGCTAGAAGGATTACTCACCTCTTTTGTGAAACCCTTTTCTTGCCAAGTGTAAATAGGGAAGGAAACAAACTGAGAGTAATTCTTCAGGAGTTTTTGGATCCTCTCAGGGTGAGCCAAACCCTTGTCATCACGCTGAAGCAAAGCATAGTACATATGTCAAATGGAGCGCACAATGAAAAAAATCGTAAAATAAAAGCAAACAGACCTTCAGGTAAAGTGTAAGGCGAGTTCCCCTAGGAATGAGCTTCTCTGGATCTTTCTCTTCTCGAATGGTGTACGAATTAGATTCTGCTTCTGATTCCCAAACATATTGCTTTTCTGATTTGGGGCTCTTTGTTGACACAGCAACCTATTATAAAGAGCAGATAAGTAAAGCAAAAGGAAAGGAAACACTACTTCACAGCCAGAGAGTGTCAAATACAACCGTCATAACGTAACACAGTACCTTGTCTGAAACAAGAAATGCTGAATAGAAACCAACACCAAATTGGCCAATTAAGTTGCTATCAACACTAGCTTCCTGGCTCTCCTGTTGAGCAGTAAACATAAAATAAGAGGATTTCAAAGATAGACAAGAAGAGAATGAAATATGCAATTAAATCACACCTTTAATGTCTTGAGGAACTTAGCAGTTCCACTGCTTGCAATAGTTCCAAGAGAATCAACAAGTTCTTGCCTCGTCATACCAATCCCAGAATCACTGGAAAGCAAATGCAGGTCCATGTTACAAATCATTTCGCAAGAAGAAAATGTACAGTTGGTCACCAGCAAGTAACGCGTGCTTACGTAATTGTTATTATTCCATTGTCCTTGTCTGTTTGGATGCGAATGTCAAGTCCAGGGCCATCCTTAAGAAGATCAGGATCAGTGACACTCAGATAGCGCAGCTTGTCAAGTGCATCACTTGCATTGCTGCAAGTACAGGTAAAATAAGAAGAACAAATTAGCTCAGAAGTTAAGGTAATCTGATGGCGAGGAACAAGTGGCAATAAACACAGAAAATAAAGAGTGAATTCAGAGATAACTACTGCTATTTAATACTCCCTCCGATCTATAATAAGTGTCGCTCATCTAGTAGTATAAAGTTTGTATTATTTTAGTACAAAATGAGCGACACTTATTATGGATCGGAGAGAGTAAAAAAAATCAAACAGTTTATGTTGTCAATTGTTTCCCACCTGACCAGCTCCCGGAGAAACACTTCCTTGTTGCTATACAAGCTGTGCACAATCAAATCCATGAGCCTATTGACCTGCCAAGCACGAATTGTTCCCCATCAGGACATCATTCATAATAACACAAACATTTGTAAACGGTAAAGATTAGCAGGAAAGAAGTGATGCAAAATTTTCTTGATAGGTACCTCAGCCTGATACTCAAACTTCTCAGCAGGCGGCGCATCAGATGAATCAACTGCTGCAGCGCTGGATTCATATCGTTTCCCAACAAGGGCAGTCTCCCTCAGCTTGAGGGACGACAAACTTTCAGCCCCATTAAGCTTATTAGGAGCGACAGACACAGAGAGCAACCTCTTCCCTCCAAGCCGAGAAACGCCAGGATCTGGATTTGTGACCTGAGATTGAGATGGCACAGCAAATATCATGAAGCCGCTCGTGTTCTAGAGTCAGATCAAACTAGAGTAATTAAATTTCAGATCACCGTCAAACCTCAAACTCACTCACAGACTCAAATTAATACATATCGCCACCAAACTAATCGAAACACAGCGCCCAATTTGGGGGCTAATTGGGATGAATTACTTGGCAACGCGCAAGTCAAAAGCCGCACCGATGGCGGGTAATCGTGAGCCAGTCAACCAAACAGCGGAGTAGACTATGTAGCAAACAGTGAAGGTCACACATACGTACCGAACGCGAAGGGGACGACGGGGAGGAGGAGGCGGTGGCAGCGGTGGCAGCGGCGGCGTCTCCGGAGACCGCGAAGGCGGCCGCGTGGCGGCGGGCGGCGGCGGCGGCGCCGGCGCAGAGGGATCGCCGCGACGCCCCGAGCATCTCCGCTGCGCTGTGCTAGTTTTCTCCTCCCGGGCAAGGACGAGGGCGAGAGATGTGGGGAGGAGGAGGCGCGTTTGCGCAGGTGGGCGGACTGAGAGAGGAAAAGGACGATGCGAGGGTTTTGGAAGAGGGTAGGGTTTTGTGGGGAGGCGGCGTATAAATGGAGTGCCCCTTGCGGATCAAGAAGAAGGTTTGGGTGGTGGTGTTCGCGTTTTGGGGAGAAGGTTCTGGATCGGGGGACGCAGGAAAATGCTATGTACACACACCCGTCTGGATAATCCGTGTATGGAGGGACCAATGACATGTGAGCCCGCACGATGCGGCGGCAAAACACCAACCGATCAATTATCATCAAAACTACTCCCTCCGTTCCGATATATATGTCGTTTAAGGTATTCTAGTGCAACTTTCGGCACGTTACAAACTCTTTTGTCTTCCCGAAATTGCCCCCTGCTTCCATTCACACACTGCGCTTCCCGTCGCCAGCTCGCTCTCTCCACACGCACATCGAGTTTCCCTCCACATCTCCGCCTCTCTCCGTCGCCGGTGTCTCCCTGCATCCCCGTCGCCGACGTCTCCCCGCCTCCCAAGCGCCTCATCGTGTTGTTGCTGCCCTCTACCTGCCTCCCAAGCGCCTCCACCACTGACACCCTCCTCCACTCACACAAGGTCAAAGATCCAAATTTGTTAGCCGGCGACGAGGTTTTGGGCATGGAGGCGCTGGATCTGCGTGCGCCAGCGTTGGATCTGCGTGCGCTTGGGATGGATCTCGACGATGGAGGCCCTGGATGTGGAGCGACGTCCGAAGCAGCGGAGCGCCGGAGATGTGAGCGGCGTCGTCCTCCTCACGGTGCCACGACGGATTTGGAGAAGCGTCGTCTTCCTCACGGTGCCACGGCGGATCTGGAGTGGCGTCTTCTTCCTCACGGTGCCACGGCGGATTTGGAGCGGCGTCGTCTTCCTCACGGTGCCACGGCTGTGTTTGCCAGTTCAGTACGTACACATTTTCTCTTTCAAATTCAGTAACAACTCTCTTTCAAAAGCAACGTGATGATGTCGCTTTGTTGTTGTTGTTCTATGGTGCCACGGCTTTGCTTTGGTCAAAGATAATTTTTGGTCATGCAATTTCGACGAAGACGTTCAGATTGCTTACAGTTCGTAGTCCCGCTCATGAGTAATTATCTTTGGTCAAAGATAATTTCTGTACCAGAGGTTCGTAGTCCCGCTCATGAGTAATTATCACTTCTCCGTACACCCTTGCGTAAGTTCAGATTGCTTACAGTTCAAAAATCAATCTCTGATGCAGGGTTCCATGCGTGGAGAAGGGTGGGGTGCGGTTCAAGATCGCTGGCCACGATTACTTCAACATGGTTAACGTGTTCAACGCCGCGGTCGTCGGCTCCATCAAGTCCATGGATGTCAAGAGCTCCGATTCAGACGATTGGGTGTCGATGGCCCGTAACTGGGGTGTGAACTGGCATTCTCTTGTGAATCTTACTGGAAAGATGTTGTCGTTCAGACTGACCAACACTGACGGGCAGACGCTCGTGTTCGACAACATTGTGCCGGGTGGATGGAAGTTTGGGCAAATATTTGCAAGCAAACTGCAGTTCAACTGATCAATCTCAACGGTTCAATTTAGGGATGTGATCGATTTGTAAGCATAGCATCACCCATTGGAGCTATGGTCTGAAATGAAAGAAGCGGTGTGCAAGAGCAACACCTCCGGAGGTAAGTGCTCTGCTTTGTTTTCCTCTTCATGATTTTGCTTGCGAGTGATGAGAATGGAGTTGAGTATGCTTGCTAGCGGTAGCAGTAGCAGTTGCAAGGATTAGCGGTAGTTGAGCTCTACAATGAGTAGCAGTAGTTGAGCTTTGCAAGGAGTAGCAGTAGTTGGAGTATTTATTCACTATTTATTTAACTCAAGTTAACTGTATTTCTTCACTGTTTACTTATTTAACTCAACTTAACAATAGTTGAGTTTTGCAAGGAGTATCAGTAGTTGAAGTACTCCAAGTACTCCAGTACTAGTCCAGTTTTTGCACTTGAGTACTCCTTAAATTACCCTGTACTGAAGCACTGGTTTTTACACTGGAGTAAATAGCAGTACATGTACTTCCTTTAGTAATTAAACTTACCCTTTTAAAATTGCTACTCTAGTACTAGTCCAGTTTTAAAATTTCTTTCCTAGAGTAGCAAGCAGTAGCTTGTACTGGCAGTAGGAGTAGCTTGTGTGTTTAAGTTTAAATTCCTGGAGTACAATCTGTTTAAGTTTCTGTTAATTTAAATTCCTGGAGTGCTGATTTGTGTGTTTATCCTGCAGTATTTAAAACTTTTCTTCACTGTATCTTCACTGTATCTTGTTTGTTTGAGCTGCTGTTATTGAGCTATTGTTGCTGTTTATTTGGTAGACATACACACATACACACATTATAAGTACTCCTCGATGAAGGATACAATAACACACATACACACATTATAAGTACTCCTCGATGAAGGATACAATAAAACACATACACACATTATAGGTACTCCTCGATGAAGGATACAATAGCAGTTTTATACTGTAATTACACACAATACAAGACACTTCCAAGATCAGCGCACCCTCTCCATTAGCCCTAGGTTGTGTAGGGCATTTGCATAGATCTCTTGAGGGATCCGAAGGCGTAGAGCTAGAAGCTCAAGATTCTCGAGCCTTTCTTTGTTCACATGGCCTATTTTATACCCATTGCCTCCTGCATGGTTGAGAACTTCAATCATGACCGCCTGTAGGGTTAGGAAAATTATGTTTAGCTTGTAAACCTCATAGCCTTGAAATTCTTCCAACACACCCTTAATGAGATCTTGTAGGGTTCTAGGACTTAGACTGTCCGTTAGAGACTGTAGTGATGGGAAAAAACCAAGGTCGAGCACATTTAGATCGGGACTATTTGCGGGTTGTTGTTTGAGTTTGATGTCCAACCCAGTTCTAGCAACAGCTTCTGCAAATTCTGCATCATTAGGCAAGATGTGAGGTTCAGCATTGTCTTGTTGTATATAGATAGTCTGCCCAACATCATTCTCAGGCCAAGCAGCTTGTATTGCCGGCAACAAATTCTCAATCATGAATTCTCTCATCACTTCTCTATTGACTGTTATGGACTTGGTTTCCATTGTTCCTCTAGGCCTGTTATCACTTCTTCTCTGAGCGGGAACTTCTTTCACAAACGGCCAAATACCAATTTTTCCAGAAAATGTCACATTTCCTTCACGATTCCACCTCGGCCTAGCAACTGCTGTCAAGAACATGACCTTTCCAATACAAGAACTGTTGTGGATAGACCTTGTAGGCTCTTCCTCCCCATCTAGGAGATAGTACTTTCTGTTTTTCTTCGTCATGTGAAACCATTTCTCGTCGATATGCACAATGGTGTTCATTGTTTTGAATTGAGGTCCTGCAGCTTCTATTATTGTCTCATCAACCATTGACAAACAAAATTCCATCATATCCTTCTTGTTCTTTTCCTTTAGAGCTGGCTTCACACTATTTGAATGTCTCTTTATCATCTTGAGCTTGAACTTTCTATGAAGGGTAGTAGGGCTACATCCTAATTGCCAAGCTAAGGACCTGATAGTAGATCTAGTTGTATCCATTTCTTCTGCATTTGCTGATGACAAGCACTGATCCATTTATTTGATCTGTCCACTATTGTTTATTCCCTGTTTCCATCTGCTATCTTCCCTGTCAGAGCATCCATTAAGAACTTGATTCTGCTTCTGATAGCAAATCCCAAGTTGTACTACTATTATTAATTTTATGAAGAGAAGTACTAATGCTATTAGTATCTCTCAGCTTTGTCTGCTTGGTTGCTTGATTGGCAGCCAAAAATTAGCTAGCCAACATATTTTCAACCCCAAAGCTTGCAAAAAATCCTCAGAAAATGGAGTGCTGCTGTAATCTGTTGTTTTATACTAAAAATTTCAATTCCATGTTAAATTTTAATTAACTATTTATACTGCTTCCTAACTGTTTGCTTACACACCACATGGCTGAAACAGATATTAGAGAAACACCTAGTTGCACGACGTGGACAAGAATCTTCTCGTCTACGAATACTACACCAAGAAGAGGTAAGATTCTTCTTCTAAGAATTGCTCTTACTCCTAGTTGTGTTCCTGGACTATTAAGAAAAGTACTCCTGGACTGTAGTCCCTACATCAATTTGTTTCCTTTAATCTATTCATGGTTGGAATATAATTCATGAACATCTTAAACTGTAATTATACCTGCATCTTGCACATTTTCATTTTCTTCCATTTGATCTTCTGCATCTTGCACATTTTCATTTTCTTCCATTTGATCTTCTTCATCTTGCACATTTTCATTTTCTTCCATTTGATCTTCTTCATCTTCATCTCCTGCATCTTGAATCATATCGTCTCCATCTTCTGCAGGTGGAGTGTAGTTGAGATCTGGAATGTTCTCCATGACCTGGTTGGGCCTGGAGCTGGCGAGGCGCTTGAGATGGTGACACTGTTGCTGTTGTGTTTCCTGTGTGTTGAGTGCTGCTAAGATGAGTGCTTCACTCAACTTCCTTTAATTAAACTTCCTATGTTGATTGATTGTTATTAATATAAGTGCTGCTATTATGCTGTTGTGCTCGACACTTGTTGTCTCATGAACTGGACACCCGTTGTGCTTGACACTTGTTGAGAACTGGAGACTTGTTGTGCTGGATACCTATTGTGCTGGATACTTGTTTTTCTGGACACTTGTTGTGCTGGATACATGTTCTACTGGATACCTGTTGTGCTGGATACTTGCAATTTCTAAATTGATGTTGTTTCTGAATTGTATTTGTAGGAGCTTGTTGTTCTGGAAACTTCTTGTGCAAGATACTTGTAGTTTCTGAACTGATGTTGTTTCTAAATTGGATTTGCAGGAGCGACGGATCTGGACGACGAGGAGAAGGCCTAGGAGAAGGGGCCTTGGACAAGGCGACTGGGAGGAGTGGCCTGGGTGCCGGCGCCTAGGAGCAGAGGCTTGGATCCGACGCCTGGGAGGAGCGTCTGGGAGCAGGGGATGTTGGAGCGGCCTGGGAGGAGGAGCTTGGATCCGACGCCTGGGAGGAGCCCCTTGGAGCAGGGGCTGGAGGAGCGGCCTGGGAGGAGGAGCTTGGATCCGGCGCCTGGGAGGAGTGCCTGGGAGCAGGGGCTGGGGGAGCGGCCTGTGAGGAGGAGCTTGGATCCGGCGCCTGGGAGGCCTCCTCCCCTGGGAGCAGGGCTGGAGGAGCACCTGGGAGCTGACGCCTGGAGGACCAGGGGCCTGGGAGGAGCGCTTGGGAGCTGGCACCTGGAGGACCAGCGGCCTGGGAGGAGCGGTGGAGGAAGAAGACGATCTAGATTTCAAATTAGGGGTAGGGACGTCATTTTATGTATTTTCACCTGGTTGGAAACTTTCCCCAGCGTCATATATTTCGGGACGGAGGGAGTATTAAAGGAAAATTGGTGTTTGTAGGTCACAAGTTTTTGCTTCGTCTAGGAAAAAAACTTCCATTTCGTTGGATTTTGGAGTGTGAATTTGTCTTTTTTGATACGACTTTCATGAATGTTATTCCATGATGAATTTTGCAAGAATTCAAAACATTTGTCAATGTTTATATAAAAATATTTATTTATTTATTCAATAGATGGAGACTTTCGAACACTTTTGTGATGAATGCAAATGACATGCACATATAGGTGATTTTTTTCTAAATATTTTGAGTATCTTATTTGCACTTTTCTGAGTTAGTGTGAATTTGTTCAAAGTTACGGTCAAACAGTCAGAGGGCAAAAACATAAGACGACCAAAATGAGTTGGGTAAGACCGGGTATTCTCAAAAACTAGGGGTAAACCAATCGAGTGTGACCCAACTAAGGGCACAAAAACAATTATCACTATAAAGATGAACATGGAAATGAGGTCTTTGTACTCACAATCACATACTTGTGCTTGAGATCTCATCTTGATATTTAAGGTGGCTTTGGTAGGCATCTGTTATGATGTGCTCTCGGCATAGCTCAAAAGAACACAATCTACGGTTTTGGGTTCAAGCTTGCGCTTCTTGGGGATTGGTATATTAACTTTTGCCAAACAACTACAAGAACGTAGGTAAGAGAGTTTTAATCTTTTCCTTTCCCATTCCTCAAATGGAGTAATGGTCTTCGTCTTTGTGGGAACTCGATTTAGGACATGATATGCAGTCATTAGCACCTCCCCACACCATGCCTTGGAGAGACCCGAAGTATCTAACATGGTGTTAACCAAATTAGTTAGAGTTCAGTTCTTTTTTTCGGCCATCCCATTTGACTGAGGTGAGTAGGAAGGCGTCCTCTCATGGATTATTCCATGTTCCGCATAAAACAAATCAAATTTATTGGAAAATAATTCTCCACCACGATCGAACCTAAGTCGTTTAATCTTTCAATCAAGTTCATTCTCTGCTTCGGCTTTACAATTTTTGAAGTAAGTTAAGGCCTCATCTTTATATTTCAGAAGATAACGTAACAATATATAGTAGAGTCATCGATCAACATCATGAAATATTTCTTTCCACCTTTTATCAACACACCATTCATCTCACAGATATATGAATATATAAGTTTCAATGGTGCCAAGTTTCTTGCCTCCGCACTCTTATGAGACTTGCGTGGTTGCATAGTTTGAACACACACTTGACACTTGGACCCTTGACAGTAGTGGATTTTGGAATTAAACTCATATTAGCTAACCACGTCATGCAATCAAAGTTAATATGACAAAGTCATGAATGCCAAATATTTGACTCATTAACATGTCAAATATGATTGGTAACTTTGGTGCAAATATCTGACAAAGATAGACGAAACAAGGCTCCACACTCACAACCTTTTTCAATAAATTGTTCATACTTTGAAATTATTGTATCCTCATGCGCTTGCTGAACAACATGGCGCTCATCAGTCATTTTGTAATCATAGATTTGCTCCATGACTTACAATTCGCTACCGGTGTCTGAGGCCTCAAATTTGGCCTGGAGCGCATCCCATATGTCCTTGCCGTTATCAAATAACACATATGAGTCCACAATGAAATCATCAAGAATACTAAGAATGTGTAACACCCTTAGTGTCAAGCAACAGTAATCACTTTTGGTTAATGCCAGGTCACTGTGGTTAAGCTTGTGATGATCACCCTTGATGGTAGCTCTTTCAAATTTCCAACCCAAATAAAAATTCCAAATCTATGTGGAAATAAACCTTGACCAAATTGTGCAAACACTTTTGTAAAATCCCAAATAATCGGTGGTCCATGCCCATTTGGATATGGGGAATTTATGAGCCGTAAAATAATTCCAACAATAAAAACAGTAGCTTAAAAGGTCCAAATTAATTAATTATTATTTAAATGAAATACTAAATGATTTTATTTAAAGTGTAAACTTTTTGTAGCAGTAGTATAAGGTGCAACCCTAATTGTGGTACAAGTTCCATATTGTACAAAATCCTTTTAATAGCTAAGATAAAAGAAAACATAAAACAATAAAGAAAAAGAAAACAAAACAAAACAAAAACAAAACAAAACCTATCTATCGCCCATGGGCAGAAGCCCACCCCACCCCTCTCCCCTCCCCACCCAGCCCACTCCCCAGCCCAACCTCCCTCATCCCCTACACTGCTCACCCCACCCCGTGGACGCCATCCACACCGCCCATGGCCGCGGCCATCGCCGTGGAGGCCATCCCCGACGTCCTCGGCGAGGATAAGGGCGAGCCTGGTTGCCCCTTCCCCTCATCGAACCCTAGCCGTGCCCCACTTCCTCATTCCTCTCGCGCCGCCGTTCTCCCTGTCCTCTCTCACTGCACACCCGAGCTCGGCCGTTGCCGCGCCGCCGTCTTCTACGCGACCAACGTCGACGAGGCGACGCCCCGGCGTGTCCAGACGCACCGCCGTGGACGTCCTCGCCCCCCTGCGCATTCAATTGCTCCCGGGAGGCCCCGAGCACAACATCCCGACCATCTTCCTCTGGCACGGCCGTCGGCCGACGTCTCCAAATCCGCCGCCGCCGATGCATCTCCGGTCCTCCCCGAGCCTTTCCGCGACTGCCAAGATGCCCCCCTGTGAGCCCTCCATCGATTTTCCCTCTTCCTCGTCGAATTTGGTGCCCTTTGTCGAAGCCTAACGCCCGCTGTTCGCCATGGCTGGAGCTCGAGCTTCGAGCGTGCCCGCACGGCTGCAGCGCCCCCCCCCCCCCGTGAGCGTCTCCCGTGGCCACGCGCAGCTGTTGCCCACGCGCGCGCGGATCCCGCCCCGCCCCACCTGCCCCGCTGGCTGGCCACGCCTCACTGTCGTTCCCTCGTCGCCGGTGTGCCCAGACGGCTCAGCCGTGGGCTAACCTCATTCCCCCCTATTAAGTTAGAACTAATCCCCCTGTTAAACAACCCCCCTTTGAGCCTATGACGAGTGGACCCCCCTTTAATTAAGATTGGAGGTAACCCCCTTTAGTACTACTAGAAAAAGTGCCCGTGCGTTGCAACGGGGAAAATATAATGTCAGTTTGATATTGATAGTATTGGATGTGTTGAGGCCCATCGAATGAGATGCATGATGATCAACCCAGCCGCGATCCAACTAATGTATTGTTTACCGTCGTCCACTCCTAATCAATTCTACTTCCTATCATATGATTTTACTATCATGTTAGGATGTGTCGAGCCGAGTGCGAATTTCTGGAGGCCGAGCTACACGTAGCCCTTTATTTTGAAAAAATCGTAAAACATATTTAAAAGTTCTGAAAAAATTCGAAAAAAGAATCTATGAAAACTTATATGTATTCCGTATGAACATGTCAAATTTGGCTTGAAAATATTGTAATATGAAGTCTGCACAAAAAAAACAAAATTTCAACCCAAAACCAACAACAAAAAGGCCCATTTAAAATCAAATATTTGTCTTTTTTATACGCCACATGTGAAAGTATAATGGTATGAAAATTTGCACATATGTCATATACATGTGTATATATATTCATAAAAAAATCAATGTTTTTTGAATAATATAAAATATATTTTATGACTTGTTCAAACTAAAGGGTTACGTGTAGCTCGGTCTACGTTAGCATTATCCGGTGTCGAGCCTTGCTATGTGATGATGCAATTATCGTTATTGGTAGCCTCATCGATCGGCTAGTTCAACGTTGAGAAGAGCTACATCATATCCATGTATCCAGGTGCAAAGTAATGATGCAATTGTCGGTATTGGTGGCTCCGTCGACCACCAGTTTTTCATGTGGTACATCTCACATGTGTTTTATTTTATTTTTTAACATAATTCTTACAAAAAGAATAGTATAATGATCATATATAGAACTAATAATGAAAAAATAACATAGGGAATAAATTAATTTTCTTATCGGTAATTAAAATAAATTATTTTTTAGTTTGGAAGCAACATACTATCAGCTAGCCGATAACCCTGTTATTTTTCTTAATGTTGAAATGAATTTTTAATTTCAACTGGGTCAGATACATAATTTTCGCATACATGTTTTGGATACCCAGTCTTGCTACTTCAATTATGAAGAATCATTCCTTAAATTGCTCCACATTCAATCTCACAAATCGCTCATCAAATCATGTTGGAAGTTAATTCATTCCGTGACTATTTTTGCATGCATAACAACAATATTACACTTAACTCGGCTGGCAACATAGTTGGATAACCTCTTTTCCTCATTCCTTCCTTCTTTATCACACTTAATAAATTTTTTTCATTTCTCTGTTATAATCTCTCATATGACTTCCCGATACTGAAGAAATTTAGAAGCATATTTAAATTGAACAAATTTCTTCTTAGGAAGCAAGGTGGAACTAATTAATAGTCAAATTAATCTTATAATATGCACACGGCATGATTTATCTTTTTTTTATGGGTGATACGATTTTTTATGGGTTCGGTGATTTAAATCCCAAAGTCAATATCCATATTGTTTGCATCTTGCACTAATGAATCCCGATCTAAATTAAATACATATCGAAATGATTGGGTGGATATTGGAACACATTGAGTTGGCCCATTAGTGCCGTAGCTCGCGCTCACTCTGATCTATTTTCTTTATTTGTCCTTTTTAGTTTTGTTTTCTTTCCTTTTATTTCTTTCATTTTTTTAAAAGAAGAATAAATGTTTTGTGTGTTAAATTTAAAAAAAATCATAGCCAATTTTTTTACAACTACTCACACTCAAATTTGCAAAATTTAAAAAAATGCTCGCACTGAAAGCTATTTCCTCTCCTCGAAACATTTTCATTTCTTTTTATTCTTCTTTTGCATCACTTTTATAAGACGTTTGCCTTAAAAATAATACTTTTAAAGAATTCATACATAAAAATCTATAAAAATCCAACTATTCACACTCAAATTTTGTAATTTTTTTAAAAAATACACGCACTTAAAACTATTTTCTCTACTTGGAACATTTTCATTTTTTTATATTTTGCATTATTTTTATAAGATGTTTGCGCTAAAAATAATATTTAAGTAAAATCATATATAAAAAATGTATAAAGAATTCATTAACACATTTATTAAATAGTTCACACTTTCAAAATGCATTAAAATGTTGGCAGACTTAAATGTGTTAAATTGTTCACACATAAACTTTGTACAGTGAGAATTATTATTAAATAATTTATTTTTTCTAAGTGCAAATTATTTTTTAAAGTGTGAATTGTATTTTTTTGTACGATATGATGTTGCATGTGCGCGCGATTACAAAATTGGTCGAGTAGTTGGAGATAAGGCCAAGGCCCAAGTGTGTCAGCACAACGTTTTATATTATCCTGCATCAGTGGGACACCAACCCTAAATGGGCCGTATTTTTTTAAACTGCAGCGCTTGGTCAGCCCAAGTAAGGAAGCAAAACGTTTTTTCCACTTATTATTGCAGCACGGGTTAATTTTTTAAAATAGCAGGGACTTCTCTATAAAATTTTCATGACGGACGAAAAAATGAGAGAAACGCACCTCCCTTTATTATTAGGTATAGATGTGTGTATTACATGTGGGCCTAGTCCCTTTTAATTAATATCTGTTAAATTAAACCCCCTCTCTATGACATATGGGCCCCACCAGCTTAACCCTCTACTTTAATTTAAATAGAAAACTGTTGGGCTCACAGGTGGCCCCCAGCTGGTAGATTAATTAAATCGATTGATTTAATAGATAAATAGTGAATGACATGTCGACCCCATGTGCAAATTAAATAGATAAAGAAATTGTTTTAATTATCCAGAGGCTGACATGTGGGTCCCCCATTTCAATGGTACTATTCTGGATAAGCTTATGGATAATGTTGAATTAATAATTAAAATAAATCCAGAAATTGATTTAAAATGATTAAATATTAAAAATTCAATATCTTTTAATTCGTATGTAACATCCCAAAATTCTCCGAATATTGGAATGTTAATAAATTAAATAGATTTTGATTGTTTTGCTTGGTGTGATTGATTTCCAATAGGATTTAAAACTTTTGGGTTTAAAATGAATATTAAAATGAGAAGGAATAAAAGGACTTTCCCTAATATTCATTGTCGGAGTTTTGGAATTTAATATTTAAAACAAATCCAATAAATTAATTGAGAGAAGGTAATATGACTCCTTCGATATAAAAGAAAGATTGGAAATGTTTTAGATTTTTTTTTATTTTAATTGCAGTTATTTAAATAATTTTTCCATTAAAAATAATAATTATAATTGAGAGGAGATAAAATGACTTCTTCAAAAAAAAATTAATTGGAAATTATTTAAATAATATTTTGACCTTTTTGTGGATTTTTGAATATTTAATAACTAAATAAAGTCATTTAAAAATGTATTCATTTTATTTTATTTTATTTTGGAATTTTGTTCATTGCATAATTTTCTTTAGATTATTCAATGAATTGAGGTTTTTGTTTCATATTTTTCCGAGTTACGGTTATTTTTATTTAATTGTTTCAAGTTCTGTGAATTAGGAAAAAAAAGAAAAAACCGGGCTGCCGGCCCATTAGCCTCTTTTCGCCCCGAGCGCGGAGGAGTCCTTTTCAAACCCGATTCTGTTTTTTTTTGTTTTCCTCTCAGCTTATAAATAGAAATAGGATTTTCTTTTATTATTTCCTTTTCCTCTAATTAAAAAAAAGTCAAACCCTAGCATCGGGGCCCGCAGGCCGATGGCTCTCGCGCCGGAGCGCCGTCCCGTGCCGGCCGGCCACCTCCTGTGCGCAGCCGCGCTGTCCCCGTCCCGCGCCAGGGCGCCGCCCCCGCCTCCTCTTCACCGGTCCCGCCGTCGGCGCATCTCGGCCGGAGCGCCGCCGCCGTCACCCCGCCCGGCCGGCGACCACCGCGGCCAGCCGCCCGCGCCAACGCGCGTCCCGCGCCGCCGCCACGGCCCTTGGCCGACGGCCGCCCACACCGCCTCCATCGCCCCACGCCTCGCCGGGCCGCCGCCTCCCACTCGCCGGAGGGCCGCCATCTCGTCGGAGCCGAGCGGAGCTCGCCGGAGCAACCTCGCCGGAGGTCAACCCCGATCCAGATCTGGTCAAACTCCCGGGGACCCGATCGCTTTTTCTGAAGATAAGATTATTGCGAATAGGTCCCTGTTGGCAGAAAACACCCCGGCCCCGTTTCCGCAATATATCCCACCCCGTGCATCAGGTGAAAAATTTTGCTACACGTTCGTGTTGCTTTGTACTTTAGCATGGAATAAAAAAATTGCACACTTTAAACACTTCTGAATTTGAATTTATTTCAAATTCAAATTCAAATCTCGGAGGCCGTATCTTTTAAACCATTGATCCAAATCGAGTGATTCGTTTTGCGTTGGATCACTCGTGTCATGTACCTTCTGTTTATATCATGTGTACACAAAAATTCACAAGTTTATTGATCTGTTTAAATTCAAATTCAATTCAATTTTGCACCTGCTATGACCTGTGTTGTAGTATTTCGTTTCACGTGATTCTTTTTGCATATTGGATCATATGAGACATCCTATCGGCAATATCCACACACCATTCATATTGCTATGATCTTTACCTTGATTTCATAATGCCTTGATAATAATCTTGTATCGACAATTCTTTATCCGTTGACTCTTTTGAGTTCACGTTCCACTGATCACCTTCGAGCACATCCACACCTCTGCACTTCAAAGCTTTTGTTTTGTTGCTAAAACCTTTTGTGTTTGTTATGTTGATCTTTTGTTTGCCTTGTGGTGTGATTGCTTATTCGAGTTCTTTCGTTCGCGATAGATTTCTCGGAGTGTGACGAGTAGAGTTGACTGGACCGCGAGAGCGAAGAACTTCATCGAATGTATAAGGCAAGTTACACTTTGACCATACCTCAACCTATATTTTCTCTTATGCATGTAGCAAATTACCACTCTATGCATGTGTAGGAATATATACTAGTTATGCTTTAAACCTAGTAGGATAGCCATATGTTCTGACCTTGTATTTCATTGTCGCCCTAGGATCGTGGTTGTTATTTATTGCTAATGCTTTGTAGACGGGGATTGGTTGAGTTATCATGGAGCTATGTGAGGATTAATGACTTGACTAGCAAACTTAAATAGAAATCACCTTTGGACGGGCAGGGAATGCATCCTGGGGCTCGTGCCGGACCAGGGCTAAATGCTTCCCGAATGGTTGTTTTGGTGGTGAACTGGGTGCGTCATGGCGAGTACCCTCTGACGCAGTGGGCGCCGTCCAGGCTCAAAAAGATCGGACAGACAGTGTGACTAGTAGCTTCCATGTACAACCACTGGCTATATGGGATCTGGCTTAGATGAGTAAGTTGTGGGGAATCTGGCCCTGGTAGCTAGCTGATGTAGATATGATAGGTGTACCGGCTACCAAAGGGTGGAGGCAACCTCTTCTGAAAGACTATGTCTCAATCTTCGGGTTGAGTCCAGTGGGGAAAGTGTACAAACCTCTGCAGAGTGTAAAAACTGATCATGATTAGCCGTGTCCACGGTTATGGACGACTTTGAGCAACTGGGCATTATTTTTGTTGGATGGACTTGACAGATATTTCACTTTAATAAGAATTTGAGTGGGAACTTTTAATAAAGGGATGGTCGGAATTGGTGTAGCCCGATTCAACCATACTTAGGACTAGCAAGTTAAATTAAAATTTGATTAGCTGTAGTATGTGAGGGAAAAATCAACTTTCTGCAAAATAAAACCATAAGCCTTTCCTTTGACTTACCTTGCATGTAGCGATAGGTCTGTTATATCCTTTTCGTGTGACTTGCCGTACAAATCAGATGTACTGACCCGTGTTCGGGCTGTAACCTTCGGTGTTGCAGGATTTTATACGACGAGTAAGTGATGCATCATAGGGTTACGATGTCTATACTCAACTATGCCGGTGGAGTTGATGGACGCCACGAAGTTCTTTATTGTTTTCAGCTGTATTTTTATAGATTAAATAGGTTATTTTTATAGAGCGCCGGAAAGTGTTCTCGGAACATTTTCAGCGTGAGGTGAACGCCGCCGGCTCGACGCGCTGATCGCGCAGTTTGAAGTTTTACCCGAACCAGAGGTCCTGCGGACCCCCGGTGGTCAGAAACGTAAACACCGCGCGCGCGAGAGAAAAAACGGGGATGTTTTTTCAAACTGCCAGCCACCTGGGCTATAAAAAGACCACCACACTCCCACCTCTTTCTAGGGTTTCCCTAGCACAAAATTGCAGCCACCCCCTCCACTTTTCCCAGATTTGCCTCCCAGATCCCCCAAATCCGAAATCCCTAGCCCAGAAAATTTCCAACCGTTCGATCTAGCCCTGAACGGCTCAGATCTCGCCCTAACCACCTCCAGCAGCCTCCCGTGCCCCGAGCTCCGCGGGCCCGAGATCCATCGCCGTGGGCCGTGAAGCCCGCCTCACCGCCGCCTCCCGTGGACGCCTCCGCCGCCGTGCGCCTCCACGCCGGCTGCCGCCGATGCCACCTCCGATGGGCCGCCCCATGCCTCTCCTCCTTCCTTTCTCCTCCTCACCATCGCCCCACCCTCTCTGCAGTTCCCCGCCGGAGCTCCACGCCGCCGACGCGCCATGGGAGCGCCTCCCGAGCTCGCCGTTGCCTGGAATCCCGACGCCGCCTCGCCGAGCCGCCCCGAGGTCCAGCCACTGACCGGATCTGGCAGCCGCCGCCGCCGATCCGCCTTCCCCCGCACCCTCCGTCCCCCAGTGCTTGCTGCCTCGCCGCCGGTTGCCGGAAGCCGCCACGTCGCGGCTCGATCTGGTCGGTGGCGCGACCAGCCGCACCACCACCGCCGCCGGGTGGGCCACCACGGCCACGAGGGCCAAGGCCCAACAGCGCCCCGACCGGCCCAACTCCCCACCCGACCTCCTCTGCCCCGACCCGCACGTTTCCCTCGCCCGTGGCGAGCCGCTGCAATCCGTCGCCCACCGCTGCAACTGGGCTCGGCCCACGGGGTGAGCCCCTCCTTTCTTTTTTCTTTCTTTTTCCTTTAGCTGCTGTTGGGCTCGGCCCATGTGCTATCTGACTCCTGAGCGCTATTTAGTTATCCAAAGCTCGCCTGTTTAGGCCCAGCAGAGTTTCGGCCCAACAGACTTTTTTTTCTGGTTTATTAATTAAATTGCAGATTGTATTATTTTTTTGCGTTGCCCATATCTTTTTAACGGTAGATCGGATCGCAACGCGTTAAACATGAAAGTTGCTTAGATTTTTTTCAAGTTTAATAAAATGTGCTCTTTTGCCATTTTTGACTTTGTTTACATGCTATTTACCTGCTAATTACAACCCTTTCCACTGTAAACTGTAATAGTCATAACTTTTTAACCGTTGCTCCAAATAAAATGTTTCTTATATGTAACTTGACTAGAATTGCATGTAGGTTGTGTTTATACTGTTCTTTCTTGCTAATAAAAATAATAAAATATTGTTTAGGGAAAAACAGTACCAAATTACATTTCTATCGTGGGGTCCGCAATAGTTTGCCATGTATAGGTTTTACCCCCACTTAAATTGACTAGCATAGATAGTTTATCTTATGCTTCACCTCCTGCCATGTTTGTGTGCTATGCCATGCTTGAGTGAGATGCCATGTTAACAAGCTTTGTTGATCACCTGTAGCTAAACAACTTGAACCTTTCTAAATGTGCGGTATCGTCGTGTGTGACGAGTACTCCACTTAACCTGTTAGTAACCGCTCTCGACGGTAGGTGCGATGTCTCGTGTTGCCTTCTTGTTGATGCTTGCTCGTGTTTTCCTCGTAGTAATAGAGTGCTTGCTCGTTGATTGCTTTCTAGTGTTTCCGTCTTGTGTGCTTCCGCGGGTACCTCTTGGAGACGATGCGAGCTTGCGATCAACTACACCTTCGGAACCGACTTATAAACAGGCAAGGACTATACATTACTTATGATCCATTCTATTTCAACCAGCGGTTTGCATGCTAGTCTAGGATAGGTTCGATGTTTGATCCTACCACATGTTTACAGCCTCTTTCAAACCGATACAGCCATGTCCCCTCCCAGCAAACCTTGTACTGCTATGTTACTATTGCTCGTTGCTCAGCCCCTGCTTAGTATGCATGCTTAGGATGCTACGATGTTACCCTGTTACTCCTTGGTTTGGGCTATCACATTATTATATTGTTGTTGATGGTATGATTATTATAATGTTGACTATATTCGACGAAGGATGGAAGGTCTAGGCTATCCCGCCCCGACGCTTTGTTCCATTCGAGTCACCTAGGACCCGAGTTCCGGGTGTTGGTTTTAAGACTGAGCGTGCCTAACCGCGTGTGGGATTTTATGAGGTCCCCTTTTCTTACCTACCTAGCTTCAAACATTTCTAGTGGTGGCCCAAGCTGATTTACCATTTGAAAACCGTGTGTGTGCTTGGTTGGCCCCCCAGCTGTTTTAAAACAACTTGGACCAGTGGAGACATGGTTTCTCTGTTGGTCCACCCGATCAGCTAGGACCCGGTTTCCCATGTGTGATTAACCGGCTATCCGACCTGCGTCATACGGAAGAGTCCGATCCGAGAGCGTGGCCGACTTTTGGATTGGGTGTCGACTCCCCGGGGTCCACCCGGATTTGTTCGCTGTTAGCTAGAGGGACCTGTCGTTTCGGATCTCTCGGAACTAAATCATAAAATGGTTGCCTATAATGGGTAGCAACTGAGAGTGATGGGCGTGCGTGCGGAGCCTTGTAATGGGCAGTTGGTACACTGTAACACCCTCAGTTTCTGTAACAGTAATCATCATCACTGTTGATCATCACTGTTGGATTATCACTGATTCATCTCCCTTGTCCTTGATAAAACTTTGTGATGCTAATGATCAAACCTTGTTGTGGTTGATCAACCCTCCATGCACCATGTGCTTGAGCCCTTGGGATCAAAACCCAAAGCCAAATGCACCTTGCTCATCTAACAAACCAAACCCTAGTTGAAACTTCTTTGAATGAAAAATAAAACAAAAGTGTTCAAATAAAGTTGTTCCATAAATCCTGAAACCATTTTTGTAAATTGCCAAAA
This sequence comes from Bromus sterilis, assembly GCA_950022295.1. NCBI lineage: Eukaryota > Viridiplantae > Streptophyta > Magnoliopsida > Poales > Poaceae > Bromus > Bromus sterilis. The sequence goes on from OX465600.1 coordinate 219,996,693, forward strand.
ATCATTATAATCATGTTGGACCAATTTTGGGTATTTATTAAGTTATAAAAAATTCCAAACAATTCAAACAGTAGGTTAAAACCCTTACTTTGGGCATTTAATAAATACAAGAGATATCTAATGATTTTCTTTTGCTACAAAAACTTTTGTGGCACTGAAATATAATGTTATACTAATATTGGGACACCTAACACATTTTACAAAATTGCCTAGGCTTGGAAAACAATTACCAAAAGAGAAATACAGAAAAGAAAAGGCACAGAAAATTGGAAAATCATTAAAGCTCGCCTGGGGCGAGGCCCACCTCAGCCCAGCACACCCCACCCTTGTCTTCTTCCTCCCCCACCTGCTCCCACCTGCTCCTGTACGGCGGCCGCCGTGGGCACGCCGCTGCCAGGCCGGCCCCGCCTCCACCTGCTCCCTCCCGGCGTCGACGCGATAAGGGCGACCCCCCCGACCCCCTGGACACCCTCTCCCTCTCCTTCCCCTCCTCCTCTTCTCTCACGCCGCGGGGAAAAGCAGCCGGGGGCCTTCGTCGCCATTGCCGTGGCCAAGCGCGGCCAACATGCTCACGCCGCCTCTCCGTGTTGTCCAGGAGCCGCGTCGACGTCGACTACCTCACCCACCGTGAGGAATCGAGCCGTGGTGCCTCTCTGCGACGACTACGTCTTCGTCTTCAACCTCGACTCCGGCGGGATCCGCGACCGATTCCGGCCACCTCGCACCTCCGTCGAGCCCACTGCCACCGTCTACACGTTCGCGGTGAGCGTCTCGTTGTTCGCCATCTGCCCATGGCCGTCCGCTAGGCCCGTAGTCTTTTCCCCCTTTGAGCTCGCTCCGGCTGCCGTGGCTCGTCGTCGTAGTCGTCAACGTAGTCCGTCCCAGCGCACGCCACTGACACCCACGTACTCCCCGTACTCCGTAGGCTAGAACCCGCCCGCCAGTTCGCTCCAATTCGCCATCGTTTGAGTTCTGCCATTGGAGCCCGACCGCCTCGTCCGCCATTGTTGACGATGCCGAGCTCCCAGGGCCTCCTAGCGCGCGCTTTTGGCACCCTTGTACTCCCCGTGCATCGTAGGTTCGATTCCATCCGCTTGCGCGCTCGATTTCACCCCGTACCCCCGAATTCCATTGGACCCGAGCGCTGTCTCCGCCATTGTCGACGGCGAGCTTCACTCCGGCCACCCCCGACGTCGCCACCACCTGGAATCGACGCAGCGTTGTCTTCCCGTTTGAATGCACCAAACCCCGTGACGAACGGTGCCCCCTAGCCCAATTCCGACGCCCCTCCCGTGGCCTCCGCCGTGCTGGGCACGCCGGCGTCTCGCCGCCGGTGCCCCCCCGACGTGGCACCCCTGGGGGCAACCCCTGGGTCACTGCCAGTGGACCCCCTGGTCCCAGTTGACTGGGTTGACCAGTCAACTGTTCTGACTGGGCAACCCTAGTCACTGACAGGTGGGTCCCCTGAAAATAATTAAACTTAATATTTTTAGTTAATCTAATAATTAAAATTGAGTCACTGACATGTGGGTCCAGAGGCATTTCTGATTTAATAAAATGTTTTATAAATAAACAGAGGCTGACATGTGGGTCCCACATGTCAGGCACTGTTTTGGATAATGTTTTGGATAATGTTCTGGATAATGTTTAATAAATAATAAAAGAAATTCAGAAAATCATTTAAATTGGTTTAAACTTTGAAATTCTATAACTTTTAAACCGTAACTCGGATTCAAAAACTTTATACATAAAAATTGAAAAGAAAAATATAACGAATACGAATACGCTATCCGTATGCCTATCACACCCCTCTAACACAACGAACATCGAACCGTTCCCCCTCCGGACCGGCAGTCCGATATATTGTCCGGTACTGTTAGAGTGCCCGGATGAATTTATTCTGAACACGAAAGTTGTTCGGAATAGATCAACTAGCACGGATACACCACCCTTATGTTTTTCCGGTACCCACGACACCTCCGGCTGGATCCTTCCCCCTCCGGACACCCTGTCCGGTAATCACCCGGAGCCGGTAGTTCATCCTCAGATGAATTTCCGTTCCGAGCAATGTGCATTGCACTGCGTTAGAACACCGTTAACATTTCATCCGTCTTGTCATGCATCTGTTTGTATATGCTTGCTGTGTATTTACTGTTTCTTTCCCCCCTTAATCTCCGTTAGACCCCGCTGCTGCCGTCGACTACACCGCTGCTGAGTATGACTACTTCGTCGACGACCCTACTACTACCGTCGAGCTTGCAGGCAAGCAGATCCATTCTCTTCCCCAGATATCGCCTATCTTTCCGTACTTTTCTTGCACTAGGCATTGTTACTGCTGCTGCTACGATTACAATCCTATTCAACTGCATAGCCTGATTTTTGTCGCCCCTTGATGTGCCTTCCTTATCCTATGCTGCCTTTTATAATTACTATGCATTATTCAGCAGTGAGCCCTGCGCATTGTTAGCTAGGATTAGATAGAGGGCCGTGATCACTCAGGGGGGTGAACGCGGATACAAATATTATAACTGCACATGTACGGTACAATGCAGACACCGTCTAAGGCCCCTATCTGGGTTATGCCTAGTCACCTCAAGTGTGAGCTATCAAGGAGTAATCCTTGTACTCCACTCGAGGCTGACTTTGTCTTGCCGCCATAGGGTCCTGTAAACGTTTGTCCTTCAGGTAAGAAGTTGGGCGACCCAACGGTGCCCGCGAGAGGTATTGCGACGGGACGACAGGGAGGGTACGACCAGTGTACCGGTGTGCTTGGCCCCTGATCGTTGGCCGCGAGAGTTACTAAACCACGGAAGTCGAGCTCCCCCAGGAGCACACGCGAGACAAGGTAAGAAGACGGTTCACCTTGTTGGTAATCGCAGTGACTTGGTGGGACGACAGGGCAGGCACCGATGTACTGGTGGTCCTGGCTGCTGTCGTTGTCCGCGGGTCAGTTAAGTCGAGGCAACGATAACTGTTGTCATGCAGGTTAATTAAAATGCTAAATGGTTCAGTGAATGTCTTGAGTTGGCTATATGCCATGTACGCACTACCTACCCGTGGGAATTACGAGTTTATGGGCTCCTCTGCTTCGTAGTGTCGTCCGAGGACTCTTCAGACGTCAGCAGTACCGCGGGCTGATTGCCGGGAAGTGCGCTGTCTTCTTTGCTCGAGCTGTGTTGTTTTTGTTACGGCTTCCCGGCCACCCACGCACCGTGCAGGAGTACGTCAGGGTTGGGGTCCAAGGCCATGAGTACTTAGGATTTAGACCGGCGGATGGCCTCTTTGTTGAGTTTGAAAGATGGGCTATGAAGTGTCGGATAGCCTCGGTGGAGCGTTCCCTAACAAGGTTCCCGCCACCCTAGAGATCCGTGCGTGTAGCGTAACACAAGTGCACCCCTGCAGGGAAGATTAATCTATTCGAATAGTCGTGTCCACGGTAACAGGACGCTTTATGCTGAAGCTGGATCTTACCACTAGAAACTATTATTATTAGACTGTATGGTTCCGGGTTTTCTTCCTCGCGGGGATGTCGAGGAGGTGAACTCGGAGGCATTGTTAATTATTACAACTTATTATTATACAATGCTGCAGCAACTTCTGCTGCATTGTTACTTTATGCTTTATATAAACTGTTGGCTGATTCTTACCTCATGCTGCAAGACATCGTCGGAAGATGCTAGTCTTCGTTAGGCCTAGCTCCTTACCCTTGCTCTGGATTTCTGTCTTTCAGTCCACTATATACAGCCTCTTCTTTCTGTTGATACAATGCATAATGCTTAGTAGCGGACGTAAGACTCGCGGGTATACTAGATACTCACCTGCTTTATTTCCTTTACTGTTTTTCCTGATCGGCCGCTGCAGCCGACGTTGGAGCCCAGGAGCAGGAGTACCCCGGAGGCGCCTACTACGACGTCGAGTTCCCCGTTGACTAGGAGTAGTTCGGTGGATCCCAGGAAGGAGGCCTCGCCTTTTTCGATCTGTATCTCTGATGTGATTTGTGCTAGCCTTCTTAAGGCAAAACTTGACTAACTATGACTGTACTCAGATATTATGGCTTGTATGACTTATGTGTTCGGGTCCGCGTGACCCCCTCTATTGTAACCTATTTGTTTATCCTTTTGTGTTTAGTGTTGTGCTGTGATATTATCACCGTGGCACCCTAATCTCAGTCGTGTACCCTGTGTGTATGATTACTGTACACAGTCTGATTTTGGGGGCGTCACAAGTTGGTATCAGAGCCGACTGCCTGTAGGAAGCCACCCCACCACTACTGGTCGAAGTTGAGTCTAGACTTTGAAAAACTATTTTGCTAACTTAATATTTGGCTTACGGGCCCACATCGATGTCACTACGTGTGATATCTATGGTATTAGGATCCTTTTCTCCTTACCTATGCTCTGGGAATCTGCTCTCTTATCCTTGCTGGTAAGTTTTACGAACTCTGACATTAGGATCACGTTCTCTTGATTCCACCCGGCGTTTTTGGTGCTTCCCCCATTGATTGAGTCGTGTCGCAGGAGTCGTACCCCAGGTCCCGGACCGCGGATCCCATTCTCATTCTGGGCAGGCCGCGCGTTCTCTGGCATCAACTCCTGTGGCCAACAGTTTTCTTGCGGCGTGATTGACATAGTGGAATCTATGTCGCGTCGTGTAATCCTTACCGCGGTCTGCGCGCCGCCTAGTGAGTCCTTTTTCCTTAATTTCTACGACGTTACGCTGCCCGATTTTCGATTGACTCTGTGTGCGAATGTGTATGTCTTATATGACTACTCCTATAAATATCTGCGCCTCTTTTTCGTTGTCGTTTTACTTTAGGCTTGATTCTGGTATCTCGTTAAATTTTCATCGCTGAAATACCCCTGTTAAATTCTAGCAGGATGGCTGGTCGTGGTGGTCGTGGTCGTGGTCGTGCTGCCAACGACCCACCTCCGCCGCCGGATTACATGGCCGCGATGATGCAGCAGTTCGAGATGAACCGTCAGTTCATGCAGAATATCATGGCTCAGTTCCCCCAGCCAAATCAGAATGGGCACCACCATCAGCATGCCACCGTGACTCTGCACGACTTCACCCGCCTCAACCCCACTATGTTCCGCAACACTGTTCAGCCGTTGGATGCTGATGACTGGCTTCGCGACATCACTCACGAGCTGGAGTCTGCTAATGTCGATCCAGCCGACTATGTGAACTTTGCGTCTTACCATCTGAAAGGCGCCGCTGCTCAGTGGTGGAGCACCCACAAGCGTTCTTTGCCAGTTGAAGAAGTCATCACTTGGGATGAATTTCAGTGTGCCTTCCGCGCCCGCTACATTCCTCAGGGGATCATGGATCGTAAGGCGGAAGAATTCCGTAACCTCACTCAGGGCGACATGACGGTTGAAGCCTATCAACGCGAGTTCCTCAACCTCTCTCGCTATGCGGAAGGAGAGATCACCACTGATGCTCGCAGGCAGCAGAAGTTCCGTCGTGGCCTCAACCCAGACCTCAGGCTCGCTCTTGCCGTTCATGATTTCGCCAACTTCGCCACCATGGTGAACAAGGCTATCACCGTTGAGACTGCACAGATGGAACACAAGACCTCTCTGAAGCGTTATCGTGACGTTGGCTCATCTTCGGGCGCAACGCAATAGCGTCGTATCTGGCTCCCTACCAGTGTGACCCATTCACCTGTCCCTGCTCCAAGGCCGTCTTATGTTGCACCCCGTCTGCCTCCGCCACAGCAGATGCCAAGAGCTTTGCCTGCACCACCCAATGCTACCCCCCTTCGTCCTCAGGATGGATTATGCTTCACGTGCCGCCAACCTGGGCATTTTTCCAGGGAGTGCCCCCAGAAACAGAAGCAACTGGTAGTTCACCCCGCTGGCCGTGGAAATGGCCGTGGCAACAACAGGACCCCCAACTATAATACTGGGTCTGCTACTCATGCTCGTGGACATGCTTACAACATTAATGTGGAAGCAGCTCAGGAACAACCCGCTACCGTGATGGGTACCCTTCTCGTTAATTATACACCTGCTACTGTTTTATTTGATTCAGGAGCATCGCATTCATTCATGTCGGAAGCATTTGCGTTATCGCGTAACATTACGTTTGAGAAGATGAACCCACCGCTGGTTGTCCGCACCCCTGGAGGCCGTTGCCAAACCTCCATGATGGTACGCGATGTCACCATTGACGTCGAAGGGATTATATTCCTTGTGTCCCCCATCGTCCTGAAAACCTCCACCATAGACCTAATTCTAGGCATGGATTGGTTGAAAGTTCACGATGCCGCACTCTATTGTGGCACCAAGTCTGTCCAACTTTTTCACCCCTCCGGCGAGATTGTTAACCACACCACCCGAGTTACCCGTATTGCTGAAACATAGATATTTATGATGAATGCTTTAAATTCCGCCCCCTCGAAGGCATCGAGAACGTTCCAGTCGTTCGCGATTTTCCCGACGTTTTCCCAGAAGAACTGCCGGGAATACCCCCGATCAGAGAAGTTGAATTTGTCATCGACTTGAAGCCCGGCACGACCCCTATTGCCAAGCGTCCTTACAAGATGCCGCCACATGAACTCCTTGAACTTGAGGAAATCGACAAGGCACTTCAGAAAGGATTCATTCGCCCCAGTTCCTCAGCTTGGGGAGCACCTTCGCTTTTTGTCAAGAAGAGCGATGGGACAAACCGATTGGTCCAAGATTATCGGCCCATTAACCAAGCCACCATCCAGAACAAATACCCACTTCCCCGGATCAACGATCTGTATGATCAACTTGCCGGATCCAAGGTGTTTTCTAAACTCGACTTGAGGTTGGGTTATCACCAAATCCGAGTCCGTGATGAGGACATTCCGAAGACTGCCTTCATTACTCGCTATGGTTCATACGAGTACACTGTCATGTCCTTTGGCTTAACCAATGCTCCAGCCACCTTCTCCAGATTGATGAATTATATTTTCATGGAGTACCTCGACCAGTTCATCGTGGTTTATCTGGATTATATATTGATATATTCCAAGAATGAAGAAGAACATGCTGAACACCTTCGTCTTATACTGGAGAAGCTTCGAGAACACAAACTCTACGCTAAGTATTCTAAGTGTGAGTTCTGGCTTCCCGAAGTGACCTACCTTGGGCATGTGATTTCCAAGGATGGCATTGCCGTCACCCCCGAACGTATCCAGGCTATTCTTGACTGGACTCCTCCCAAGACCGTCAAGCAAGTCCGCAGTTTCCTCGGGCTCGCTAGCTATTGCCGCCGTTTCGTTGAGAATTTCTCCAAGATTGCCAGGCCTCTGACTAATCTGCTTCACAAAGGTGTCAAGTTTGAGTGGACAGATAAATGCCAAGAAAGTTTTCAAGCACTCAAGGACAAGCTAACTTCTCCCCCGGTTCTCGCTCCCCCTGATACTCAGAAGGACTTCGTGATATATTGCGACGCGTCTCGTCAAGGATTAGGCTGTGTCCTATTGCAAGAGCGCAAAGTGATTGCTTATGGCTCTCGTCAGTTGCGTGCTCACGAAGACAAATATCCAACACACGATCTCGAATTGGCAGCAGTAATTTATGCATTGAAGCTGTGGCGACATTACCTCGTTGGTAACCGTTGCGAGATCTACACCGACCACCAAAGCCTGAAATACTTGTTTACTCAGCCCGACCTGAATCTCCGCCAACAAAGATGGCTCGAGACAATAGCCGATTTCAACATGGATATTCATTACACCCCTGGCAAGGCTAATGTGATGGCTGATGCTTTGAGCCGTAAAGCTTACTGTAGTGAACTTGAAGTTCAAGTACAACAACCACTTCTGTATGAAGAGTTTCAAAAGTTGAACCTCGAGATTGTTCCTCAAGGTTATGCAAATAACCTGGTTATCGAACCGGATCTCGTCAGATCCGTCAAGGGTATACAGTTTTATGATGATTTCGTACACAAGATTAAGCGCGATATCGCCAATGGGAGACCCTCACCCTTCACCGTTGATAGCAAAGGTGCGGCGTACTACCAGAACCGTTTAGTGGTTACTCATAGCAAGGGCAGGCATGAGAACCTGGATATGACCCCGAAGGTCATGAGAGCGGCTCACGATACCCCGTTGTCCATTCATCCTGGAAGCACCAAGATGTACCAAGACATTCGTCAGCAATTCTGGTGGCCTAACATGAAGCAAGACATTGCCCGATATGTTTCTGAATGTGACGTTTGCCGTCGCGTCAAGGCAGAACATCAAAGACCTGCTGGAACTCTACAACCACTCTCTATTCCTGAATGGAAGTGGGAGAAGATCGAGATGGACTTCGTCACCGGTTTTCCCCGATCACAGAAGGGTCATGATGCCATCTTTGTCGTCATCGACCGATTCTCCAAGGTTGCCCACTTTCTGCCAGTCAAGGAGACGATCTCTGCTAGTCAGTTAGCAGACTTGTATGTTTCCAGGATTGTGTCCCTCCATGGTATTCCGCTGGAGATCAGTTCGGACCGTGGCAGCATCTTCACCTCAAGATTTTGGGATAGTTTCCAAGAAGCTATGGGAACTCATCTAAATTTCAGCACCGCTTATCACCCCCAGTCGCAAGGACAGGTCGAACGAGTCAACCAAGAGCTTGAAGATATGCTCCGAGCTTGTGTCATCTCATTCGGTAAGAAATGGGAGGAATCTCTTCCATTTGCTGAATTCTCGTACAACAATAGCTATCAAGCCAGTCTGAAGATGGCACCCTTTGAAGTCCTCTATGGACGTAAGTGTCGAACCCCTCTGAATTGGTCAGAAACTGGAGAACGAACTCTCATTGGTCCGGACGTTATTCAGCATGCCGAAGATCAGGTTCGCGTTATCCGTGAACACCTGAAAGCTGCTCAGTCCCGTCAGAAGAGCAACTATGATCGCAAGCACAAGGAAATGGTCTATCAACCTGGAGAATACGCTTACCGTGTCACTCCCATGAGGGGCACTCATCGCTTCGGTATCAAGGGCAAGTTGGCTCCTCGCTACATTGGCCCGTTCCGTATCCTTTCCAGGAGTGACCCGTGGCATACCAGTTGGAATTGCCGCCGAACCTCTCCCAAGTCCACGATGTATTCCACGTGTCGCAACTCCGTCGCTGCTTCAAGGACCCTATCCGCGAAGTGGAGCATGAGATGATCGAGCTGCAACAAGACTTGACTTATCGGGAACATCCGAGCCGCATTCTCGACCAGTCTGAACGTCGAACCCGCAACAAGACCGTCAAGTTCCTCAAAGTCCAGTGGTCGAATCATTCTGAAGATGAAGCCACTTGGGAACGCGAAGATCGCCTTCGCGATGAATACCCCGATCTTTTCCTCGCTACCCCTTAAATTCTCGGGACGAGAATTCTTGTAGTGGGGGAGATTTTTAACACCCTTAGTTTCTGTAACAGTAATCATCATCACTGTTGATCATCACTGTTGGATTATCACTGATTGATCTCCCTTGTCCTTGATAAAACTTTGTGATGCTAATGATCAAACCTTGTTGTGGTTGATCAACCCTCCATGCACCATGTGCTTGAGACCTTGGGATCAAAACCCAAAGCCAAATGCACCTTGCTCATCTAACAAACCAAACCCTAGTTGAAACTTCTTTGAATGAAAAATAAAACAAAAGTGTTCAAATAAAGTTGTTCCATAAATCCTGAAACCATTTTTGTAAATTGTCAAAAATCATTATAATCATGTTGGACCAATTTTGGGTATTTATTAAGTTATAAAAAATTCCAAACAATTCAAACAGTAGGTTAAAACCCTTACTTTGGGCATTTAATAAATACAAGAGATATCTAATGATTTTCTTTTGCTACAAAAACTTTTGTGGCACTGAAATATAATGTTATACTAATATTGGGACACCTAACACATTTTACAAAATTGCCTAGGCTTGGAAAACAATTACCAAAAGAGAAATACAGAAAAGAAAAGGCACAGAAAATTGGAAAATCATTAAAGCTCGCCTGGGGCGAGGCCCACCTCAGCCCAGCACACCCCACCCTTGTCTTCTTCCTCCCCCACCTGCTCCCACCTGCTCCCGTACGGCGGCCGCCGTGGGCACGCCGCTGCCAGGCCGGCCCCGCCTCCACCTGCTCCCTCCCGGCGTCGACGCGATAAGGGCGACGCCCCCGACCCCCTGGACACCCTCTCCCTCTCCTTCCCCTCCTCCTCTTCTCTCACGCCGCGGGGAAAAGCAGCCGGGGGCCGTCGTCGCCATTGCCGTGGCCAAGCGCGGCCAACGTGCTCACGCCGCCTCTCCGTGTTGTCCAGGAGCCGCGTCGACGCCGACTACCTCACCCACCGCGAGGAATCGAGCCGTGGTGCCTCTCTGCGACGACTACGTCTTCGTCTTCAACCTCGACTCCGGCGGGATCCGCGACCGATTCCGGCCACCTCGCACCTCCATCGAGCCCACTGCCACCGTCTACACGTTCGCGGTGAGCGTCTCGTTGTTCGCCATCTGCCCATGGCCGTCCGCTAGGCCCGTAGTCTTTTCCCCCTTTGAGCTCGCTCCGGCCGCCATGGCTCGTCGTCGTAGTCGTTAACGTAGTCCGTCCCAGCGCACGCCACTGACACCCACGTGCTCCCCGTACTCCGTAGGCTAGAACCCGCCCGCCAGTTCGCTCCAATTCGCCATCGTTTGAGTTCTGCCATTGGAGCCCGACCGCCTCGTCCGCCATTGTTGACGATGCCGAGCTCCCAGGGCCTCCTAGCGCGCGCTTTTGGCACCCTTGTACTCCCCGTGCATCGTAGGTTCGATTCCATCCGCTTGCGCGCTCGATTTCACCCCGTACCCCCGAATTCCATTGGACCCGAGCGCTGTCTCCGCCATTGTCGACGGCGAGCTTCACTCCGGCCACCCCCGACGTCGCCACCACCTGGAATCGACGCAGCGTTGTCTTCCCGTTTGAATGCACCAAACCCCGTGACGAACGGTGCCCCCTAGCCCAATTCCGACGCCCCTCCCGTGGCCTCCGCCGTGCTGGGCACGCCGGCGTCTCGCCGCCGGTGCCCCCCCGACGTGGCACCCCTGGGGGCAACCCCTGGGTCACTGCCAGTGGACCCCCTGGTCCCAGTTGACTGGGTTGACCAGTCAACTGTTCTGACTGGGCAACCCTAGTCACTGACAGGTGGGTCCCCTGAAAATAATTAAACTTAATATTTTTAGTTAATCTAATAATTAAAATTGAGTCACTGACATGTGGGTCCAGAGGCATTTCTGATTTAATAAAATGTTTTATAAATAAACAGAGGCTGACATGTGGGTCCCACATGTCAGGCACTGTTTTGGATAATGTTTTGGATAATGTTCTGGATAATGTTTAATAAATAATAAAAGAAATTCAGAAAATCATTTAAATTGGTTTAAACTTTGAAATTCTATAACTTTTAAACCGTAACTCGGATTCAAAAACTTTATACATAAAAATTGAAAAGAAAAATATAACGAATACGAATACGCTATCCGTATGCCTATCACACCCCTCTAACACAACGAACATCGAACCGTTCCCCCTCCGGACCGGCAGTCCGATATATTGTCCGGTACTGTTAGAGTGCCCGGATGAATTTATTCTGAACACGAAAGTTGTTCGGAATAGATCAACTAGCACGGATACACCACCCTTATGTTTTTCCGGTACCCACGACACCTCCGGCTGGATCCTTCCCCCTCCGGACACCCTGTCCGGTAATCACCCGGAGCCGGTAGTTCATCCTCAGATGAATTTCCGTTCCGAGCAATGTGCATTGCACTGCGTTAGAACACCGTTAACATTTCATCCGTCTTGTCATGCATCTGTTTGTATATGCTTGCTGTGTATTTACTGTTTCTTTCCCCCCTTAATCTCCGTTAGACCCCGCTGCTGCCGTCGACTACACCGCTGCTGAGTATGACTACTTCGTCGACGACCCTACTACTACCGTCGAGCTTGCAGGCAAGCAGATCCATTCTCTTCCCCAGATATCGCCTATCTTTCCGTACTTTTCTTGCACTAGGCATTGTTACTGCTGCTGCTACGATTACAATCCTATTCAACTGCATAGCCTGATTTTTGTCGCCCCTTGATGTGCCTTCCTTATCCTATGCTTCCTTTTATAATTACTATGCATTATTCAGCAGTGAGCCCTGCGCATTGTTAGCTAGGATTAGATAGAGGGCCGTGATCACTCAGGGGGGTGAACGCGGATACAAATATTATAACTGCACAGGTACGGTACAATGCAGACACCGTCTAAGGCCCCTATCTGGGTTATGCCTAGTCACCTCAAGTGTGAGCTATCAAGGAGTAATCCTTGTACTCCACTCGAGGCTGACTTTGTCTTGCCGCCATAGGGTCCTGTAAACGTTTGTCCTTCAGGTAAGAAGTCGGGCGACCCAACGGTGCCCGCGAGAGGTATTGCGACGGGACGACAGGGAGGGTACGACCAGTGTACCGGTGTGCTTGGCCCCTGATTGTTGGCCGCGAGAGTTACTAAACCACGGAAGTCGAGCTCCCCCAGGAGCACACGCGAGACAAGGTAAGAAGACGGTTCACCTTGTTGGTAATCGCAGTGACTTGGTGGGACGACAGGGCAGGCACCGATGTACTGGTGGTCCTGGCTGCTGTCGTTGTCCGCGGGTCAGTTAAGTCGAGGCAACGATAACTGTTGTCATGCAGGTTAATTAAAATGCTAAATGGTTCAGTGAATGTCTTGAGTTGGCTATATGCCATGTACGCACTACCTACCCGTGGGAATTACGAGTTTATGGGCTCCTCTGCTTCGTAGTGTCGTCCGAGGACTCTTCAGACGTCAGCAGTACCGCGGGCTGATTGCCGGGAAGTGCGCTGTCTTCTTTGCTCGAGCTGTGTTGTTTTTGTTACGGCTTCCCGGCCACCCACGCACCGTGCAGGAGTACGTCAGGGTTGGGGTCCAAGGCCATGAGTACTTAGGATTTAGACCGGCGGATGGCCTCTTTGTTGAGTTTGAAAGATGGGCTATGAAGTGTCGGATAGCCTCGGTGGAGCGTTCCCTAACAAGGTTCCCGCCACCCTGGAGATCCGTGCGTGTAGCGTAACACAAGTGCACCCCTGCAGGGAAGATTAATCTATTCGAATAGTCGTGTCCACGGTAACAGGACGCTTTATGCTGAAGCTGGATCTTACCACTAGAAACTATTATTATTAAACTGTATGGTTCCGGGTTTTCTTCCTCGCGGGGATGTCGAGGAGGTGAACTCGGAGGCATTGTTAATTATTACAACTTATTATTATACAATGCTGCAGCAACTTCTGCTGCATTGTTACTTTATGCTTTATATAAACTGTTGGCTGATTCTTACCTCATGCTGCAAGACATCGTCGGAAGATGCTAGTCTTCGTTAGGCCTAGCTCCTTACCCTTGCTCTGGATTTCTGTCTTTCAGTCCACTATATACAGCCTCTTCTTTCCGTTGATGCAATGCATAATGCTTAGTAGCGGACGTAAGACTCGCGGGTATACTAGATACTCACCTGCTTTATTTCCTTTAATGTTTTACCTGATCGGCCGCTGCAGCCGACGTTGGAGCCCAGGAGCAGGAGTACCCCGGAGGCGCCTACTACGACGTCGAGTTCCCCGTTGACTAGGAGTAGTTCGGTGGATCCCAGGCAGGAGGCCTCGCCTTTTTCGATCTGTATCTCTGATGTGATTTGTGCTAGACTTCTTAAGGCAAAACTTGACTAACTATGACTGTACTCAGATATTATGGCTTGTATGACTTATGTGTTCGGGTCCACGTGACCCCCTCTATTGTAACCTATTTGTTTATCCTTTTGTGTTTAGTGTTGTGCTGTGATATGATCACCGTGGCACCCTAATCTCAGTCGTGTACCCTGTGTGTATGATTACTGTACACAGTCTGATTTTGGGGGCGTCACATACACCCCTGCAGGGTTAAATCTTTTTGAGAAGCCGTGTCCACGGTTATGGACGACTTGATACCTACTCCCTGTTCATAGACAACAACAACTGAGATAATCTTAATATAACTTGATCAACGTGTGTGTGCCTTGACTGCTTCTTCTTCGTCGGGATGCGAAGAGGAGGACAAGGATAGGATAGGTGTTATGCTTGCGTAAGTAGATGATAGCAAGACTTGTTGGAGGCGATTCATCATCGAATGCTTGGCTTCTTATCTTACTCTCTAGTTCGTTAGCCACTTCATAAATGCTAGTGCGGCAGCAACTTCACCACTTACCCCATCCTTACCGTAAACTACTAGTTGTCTTAGAATGACGAGTGATGAAGTCCTTGTTGGGTCAGATGACCACTACAGTTGGATGTTGAGTACCTCTGTGCTCATGATACTACCCCAAACTCTTTTCAGGGTTCTTGATCGACAACAGTTACGGTGATCGACGTTTCGCGTGGAGACTCGACGGCGACTAGTTAGGCGGATCCCGGCGGAGGGCCTGGACCCGTGTGGTTATGGGGATCGATGATTTTCACTTTGCCACTAGGCATTTGCTTGTAGTCTGTACCCAGCCATGTATCTTCCGTTGATGTATTGTATTTAAGGCAGTTGTATGCCGATTGTATGAGATGTTGTATCCTTGTATCTGTAATGTTGTGATATCATGTTGGAAATCCGGGGCATATGACATTGTCATATGTCGTGGTGGGACCGATATGTGCTTTGTTCCCGGATCTGTATGGAAACATCTAGATCTAGAACAGTACCGCATATCGGGCCTTACAACTTGGTATCAGAGCCTCACCGACCGTAGGATCCCTTTTCTGGCCGAAGTCAAGTCTAGACAAAAACTATTTTGTAGTTACTAAGTTAGTTATCGGAGAGTAGGATTCTTTTTACCCCTTGCCTTTGCTCTGGTCAGGACAAGTGTCGTAAGTGTTTTACTCTCGTCTTACCCCCTTCAAACTTTAGGATCTCGAGTGTGTGGAGTATGGGAACCGTTACAATGCCTTGCTTGCAGCGTATTGTCTCGATTCCGATCTCAGGTTGGGAAATCCTGTAGTACCTTTAGTTCTCCGATTCCGGATAATATCTTGGTCGTCCGTTGACTTCATTCCTCTTGACTAGTATCCTCACGATTTGAGTGAGAGTACTTCCTTGATCATCGTTTTGAGTTGTCGTTCTTCCTTTTGACACCTGATGGTTTCGATCTTCGACGTTGCCGTCTCTCTGCGGAAATTTATCTCGACACGAGTTCGACGTCGACATGGAGCAGAGTCCCTTGTTGGTGGCGTTGAAGATCGTCGACTCTTTTCTCTCCCCCTTCCCCTCTCCCCTGGATCGTCCTGGATCTCGGGACGAGATCCCTCGTTGGTGGTGTTGTATTGTAACAACCCAGATTTCATGAAAAATAAAAAATTTGTTTTCTGTGTGAATTGTTTGAATGTCTGATCTGTTTGCGGTGTTTGCGTCCCCGATTTATCGATCGGCGATTATTTTCCCCCTCTTATCTCGTACCGGACGGAGACCGACCCTTGCCACCCTGACACTCGGCATTTGCAACACCGGGTTTCACCCGATCCCCATCGCGAAAACCGCACGAGACCAGCCGCAGCCAACGGAACAAAAAACCCCGTTTAATAATTAAATGGGTTATTTTTATAGCGCGCCGGAAAGTGTTCTCGGAACGTTTTCAGCGCGAGGTGAACGCCGCCAGCTCGACGCGCTGATCGCGCAGTTTGAAGTTTTACTCGAACCGGAGGTCCTGCGGACTCCCAGCGGTCAGAAACGTAAACACCGCGTGCGCGAGAGAAAAACAGGGAATGTTTTTTCAAACTGCCAGCCACCTGGGCTATATAAAGACCACCACACTCCCACCTCTTTCTAGGGTTTCCCTAGCACAAAATTGCAGCCACCCCCTCCACTTTGCCCAGATTTGCCTCCCAGATCCCCCAAATCCGAAATCCCTAGCCCAGAAAATTTCCAACCGTCCGATCTGGCCCTGAACGGCTCAGATCTCGCCCTAACCACCTCCAGCAGCCTCCCACGCCCCGGGCTCCGCGGGCCCGAGATCCGCCGCCGCGGGCCGTGAAGCCCGCCTCACCGCCGCCTCCCGTGGACGCCTCCACGCCGGCTGCCGCCGCTGCCACCTCCGATGGGCCGCCCCACGCCTCTCCTCCTTCCTTTCTCCTCCTCACTATCGCACCACCCTCTCTGCAGGTCCCCGCCGGAGCTCCACGCCGCAGACGCGCCATGGGAGCGCCTCCCGAGCTCGCCGTTGCCTGGAATCCCGACGCCGCCTCGCCGAGCCTCCCCGAGGTCCATCCACTGACCGGATCTGGCAGCCGCCGCCGCCGATCCGCCTTCCCCCGCACCCTCCGGCCCCCCATGCCTGCTGCCTCGCCGCCGGTTGCCGAAAGCCGCCACGTTGCGGCTCGATCTGGTCGGGGGCGCGACCAGCCGCACCACCACCGCCGCCGGGTGGGCCGCCACGGCCACGAGGGCCAAGGCCTAACAACGCCAGGCCGGCCCAACTCCCCAGCCGGCCTCCTCTGCCCCGACCCGCACGTTTCCCTCGCCCGTGTTGAGCCGCTGCAATCCGTCGCCCACCGCTGCAACTGGGCTCGGTCCACGGGGTGAGCCCCTCCTTTCTTTTTTCTTCTTTTTTTCCTTTAGCTGCTGTTGGGCTCGGCCCATGTGCTATCTGACGCCTGAGCGCTATTTAGTTATCCAACGCTCGCCTGTTTAGGCCCAGCAGAGTTTCGGCCCAACAGACTCTTTTTTTCTGGTTTATTAATTAAATTGCAGATTGTATTAGATTTTTTTGCGTTGCCCGTATCTTTTTAACGGTAGATCGGATCGCACCACGTTAAACATGAAAGTTGCTTAGAATTTTGTATAGTTTAATAAAATGTGATCTTTTGCCATGTTTGACTTTGTTTACATGCTGTTTACCTGCTAATTACAACCCTTGCCACTGTAAACTGTAATAGTCATAACTTTTTAACTGTTGCTCCAAATAAAATGTTTCTTATATGTAACTTGACTAGAATTGCATGTAGGTTGTGTTTATACTGTTCTTTCTTGCTAATAAAAATAATAAAATATTGTTTAGGGCAAAACAGTACCAAATTACATTTTTATCGTGGGGTCCGCAATAGTTTTGCCATGTATAGGTTTTACCCCCACTTAAATTGACTAGCATAGATAGTTTATCTTATGCTTCACCTCCTGCCATGTTTGTGTGCTATGCCATGCTTGAGTGAGATGCCATGTTAACAACCTTTGTTGATCACCTGTAGCCAAAAAACTTGAACCTTTCTAAATGTGCGGTATCGTCGTGTGTGACGAGTACTCCACCTAACCTGTTAGTAACAGCTCTCGACGGTAGGTGCGATGTCTCGTGTTGCCTTCTTGTGGATGCTCGCTCGTGTTTGCCTTGTAGTAATAGAGTGCTTGCTCGCTGATTGCTTTCCAGTGTTTCCGTCTTGTGTGCTTCCGCGGGTACCTCTCGGAGACGATACGAGCTTGCGATCAACTACACCTTCGGAACCCGACTTATCAACAGGCAAGGACTATAAATTACTTATGATCCATTCTATTTCAACCAGCGGTTTGCATGCTAGTCTAGGTTAGGTTTGATGTTTGATCCTACCACATGTTTACAACCTCTTTCAAACCGATACAACCATGTCCCCTCCCAGCAAACCTTGTACTACTATGTTACTATTGCTCGTTGCTCAGCCCCTGCTTAGTATGCATGCTTAGGATGCTATGATGTTACCCTGTTTCTCCTTGGTTTGGGCTATCACATTATTATATTGTTGTTGATGATATGATTATTATAATGTTGACTATATTCGACGAAGGACGGAAGGTCTAGGCTATCCCGCCCCGACGCTTTGTTCCATTCAAGTCACCTAGGACCCGAGTTCCGGGTATTGGTTTTAAGACTGAGCGTGCCTAACCGCGTGTGGGATTTTATGAGGTCCCCTTTTCTTACCTACCTAGCTTCAAACATTTCTAGTGGTGGCCCAAGCTGATTTACCATTTGAAAACCGTGTGTGTGCTTCGTGGGGCCCCCAGCTGTTTTAAAACAACTTGGGCCAGTGGAGACATGGTTTCTCTGTTGGTCCACCCGATCAGCTAGGACCCGGTTTCCCATGTGTGATTAACCGGTTATCCGACCTGCGTCATACGGAAGAGTCCGATCCGAGAGCGTGGCCGGCTTTTGGATTGGGTGTCGACTCCCCGGGGGCCACCCGGATTTGATCGTTGTTAGCTAGAGGGACCTGTCGTTTCGGATCTCTCGGAACTAAATCATAAAATGTCTGCCTATAATGGGTAGCAACTGAGAGTGATGGGCGTGCGTGCGGAGCCTTGTAATGGGCAGTTGGTACACCCCTGCAGGGTTAAATCTTTTTGAGAAGCCGTGTCCACGGTTATGGACGACTTGAGACCTACTCCTTGTTCATAGACAACAACAACTGAGATAATCTTAATATAACTTGATCAACATGTGTGTGCCTTGACTGCTTCTTCTTCGTCGGGATGCGAAGAGGAGGACAAGGATAGGATAGGTGTTATGCTTGCGTAAGTAGCTGATAGCAAGACTTGTTGGAGGCGATTCCTCATCGAATGCTTGGCTTCTTATCTTACTCTCTAGTTCGTTAGCCACTTCATAAATGCTAGTGCGGCAGCAACCTCACCACTTACCCCATCCTTACCGTAAACTACTAGTTGTCCTAGAATGACGAGTGATGAAGTCCTTGCTGGGTCAAATGACCACTACAGTTGGATGCTGAGTACCTCTGTACTCATGATACTACCCAAACTCTTTTCAGGGTTCTTGATCGACAACAGGTATGGTGATCGACGTTTCGCATCGAGACTCGACGACGACTAGTTAGGCGGATCCCGGCGGAGGGCCTGGACCCGTGTGGTTATGGGGATCGATGATTTTCACTTTGCCACTAGGCATTTGCTTGTAGTCTGTACCCAGACATGTATCTTCCGCTGATGTATTGTATTTAAGGCAGTTGCATGCCGATTGTATGAGATGCTGTATCCTTGTATCTGTAATGTTGTGATATCATGTTGGAAATCCGGGGCATATGACATTGTCATATGTCGCGGTGGGACCGATATGTGCTTCTTCCCTAGATCTGGATGGAAACATCTAGATCTGGAACAGTACCGCATATCGGGCCTTACAACTTGGTATCAGAGCCTTACCGACCGTAGGATCCCTTTTCTGGTCGAAGTCGAGTCTAGACAAAAACTATTTTGTAGTTACTAAGTTAGTTATCGGAGAGTAGGATTCTTTTTACTCCTTGCCTTTGCTCTGGTCAGGACAAGTGTCGTAAGTGTTTTACTCTCGTCATACCCCCTTCAAACTTTAGAATCTCGAGTGTGTGGAGTATGAAAACCGTTACAATGCCTTGCTTGCAATGTATTGTCTCGATTCCGATCTAAGGTTGGGAAATCCTGTAGTACCTTTCGTTCTCCGACTCCGGATAATATCTTGGTCGTCCTTTGACTTCATTCCTCTTGACTAGTATCCTCACGATTTGAGTGAGAGTACTTCCTTGATCATTGTTTTGAATTATCGTTCTTCCTTTTGACACCTGATGGTTTCGATCTTCGACATTGCCGTCTCTCTGCGGAAATTTATCTCGACACGAGTTCACTGTCGACATGGAGAAGAGTCCCTTGTTGGTGGTGTTGAAGATCATAGACTCTTTTCTCTCCCCCTTCTCCTCTCCCCCGGATCGTCCTGGATCTCGGGACGAGATCCCTTGTTGGTGGTGTTGTATTGTAACAGCCTAGATTTCACAAAAATTAAAAAAATTGTTTTCTGCGTGAATTGTTTGATTGCCTGATCTGTTTGCGGTGTTTGCATCCCCGATTTATCGATCGGCGATTATTTCCCCCCCACATATCTCGTACCGGACGGAGTCGGACCCTTGCCACCCTGACACTCGACATTTGCGACACCGGGTTTCACCCGATCACCGTCGCGAAAACCGCACGAGACCAGCCGCAGCCAACGGAACAAAAAACCCCGTTTAATAATTAAATGGGTTATTTTTATAGCGCGCCGGAAAGTTTTCTCAGAACGTTTTCAGCGCGAGGTGAACGCCTCCGGCTCGACGCGCTGATCGCGCAGTTTGAAGTTTTACCCGAACCGGAAGTCCTGCGGACCCCCGGCGGTCAGAAACGTAAACACCGCGCGCGAGAGAGAAAAACCGGGGATGTTTTTGCAAACTGCCAGCCACCTGGGCTATATAAAGACCACCACACTCCCACCTCTTTCTAGGGTTTCCCTAGCACAAAATTGCAGCAACCCCCCTCCACTTTGCCCAGATTTGCCTCCCTGATCCCCCAAATCCTAAATCCCTAGCCCAGAAAATTTCCAACCATCTGATCTGGCCCTGAACGGCTCAGATCTCGCCCTAACCACCTCCAGCAGCCTCCTGCGCCCCGGGCTCCGCGGGCCCGAGATCCGCCGCTGCGGGCCGTGAAGCCCGCCTCACCGCCGCCTCCCGTGGACGCCTCCGCCGCCGTGCGCCTCCACGCCGGCTGCCGCCGCTGCCACCTCCGATGGGCCGCCCCACGCCTCTCCTCCTTCCTTTCTCCTCCTCACCATCGCCCACCCTCTCTGCAGGTCCCCGCCGGAGCTCCACGCCGCCGACGCGCCATGGGAACGCCTCCCGAGCTCGCCGTTGCCTGGAATCCCGACGCCGCCTCGCCGAGCCGCCCCGAGGTCCAGCCACTGACCGGATCTGGCAGCCGCCGCCGCCGATCCGCCTTCCCCCGCACCCTCCGGCCCCCCATGCCTGCTGCCTCGCCGCCGGTTGCCGGAAGCCGCCACGCCGCGGCTCGATCTGGTCGGGGGCGCGACCAGCCGCACCACCGCCGCCGTCGGCTGGGCCCCCACGGCCACGAGGGCCAAGGCCCAACAGCGCCCCGGCCGACCCAACTCCCCAGCCGGCCTCCTCTGCCCCGACCCGCACGTTTCCCTCGCCCGTGGCGAGCCGCTGCAATCCGTCGCCCACCGCCGCAACTGGGCTCGGCCCACGGGGTGAGCCCCTCCTTTCTTTTTTTCTTTTTTTCCTTTAGCTGCTGTTGGGCTCTGCCCATGTGTTATCTGACGCCTGAGCGCTATTTAGTTATCCAACGCTCGCCTGTTTAGGCCCAGCAGAGTTTCGGCCCAACGGACTTTTTTTTCTGGTTTATTAATTAAAGTGCAGATTGTATTAGTTTTTTTTGCGTTGCCCGTATCTTTTTAACGGTAGATCGGATCGCAACGCGTTAAATGTGAAAGTTTCTTAGAATTCTGTCTAGTTTAATAAAAATGTGCTATTTTGCCATGTTTGACTTTGTTTACATGTTGTTTACCTTCTAATTACAACCCTTGCCACTGTAAACTGTAATAGTCATAACTTTTTAACCGTTGCTCCAAATAAAATGTTTCTTATATGTAACTTGACTAGAATTGCATGTAGGTTGTGTTTATACTGTTCTTGCTTGCTAATAAAAATAACAAAATATTATTTAGGGCAAAACAGTACCAAATTTCATTTTTATCGTGGGGTCCGCAATAGTTTGCCATGTATAGGTTTTACCCCCACTTAAATTGACTAGCATAGATAGTTTATCTTATGCTTCACCTCCTGCCATGTTTGTGTGCTATGCCATGCTTGAGTGAGATGCCATGTTAACAACCTTTGTTGATCACCTGTAGCTAAACAACTTGAACCTTTCTAAATGTGCGGTATCGTCGTGTGTGACGAGTACTCCACCTAACCTGTTAGTAACAGCTCTCGACGGTAGGTGCGATGTCTCGTGTTGCCTTCTTGTGGATGAAAGCTCGTGTTTGCCTTGTAGTAATAGAGTGCTTGCTCGCTGATTGCTTTCCAGTGTTTCCGTCTTGTGTGCTTCCGCGGGTACCTCTCGGAGACGATACGAGCTTGCGATCAACTACACCTTCGGAACCCGACTTATCAACAGGCAAGGACTATAAATTACTTATGATCCATTCTATTTCAACCAGCGGTTTGCATGCTAGTCTAGGTTAGGTTCGATGTTTGATCCTACCACATGTTTACAGCCTCTTTCAAACCGATACAACCATGTCCCCTCCCAGCAAACCTTGTACTACTAAGTTACTATTGCTCGTTGCTCAGCCCCTGCTTAGTATGCATGCTTAGGATGCTATGATGTTACCCTGTTTCTCCTTGGTTTGGGCTATCACATTATTATATTGTTGTTGATGATATGATTATTATAATGTTGACTATATTCGACGAAGGACGGAAGGTCTAGGCTATCCCGCCCCGACGCTTTGTTCCATTCGAGTCACCTAGGACCCGAGTTCCGGGTATTGGTTTTAAGACTGAGCGTGCCTAACCGTGTGTGGGATTTTATGAGGTCCCCTTTTCTTACCTACCTAGCTTCAAACATTTCTAGTGGTGGCCCAAGCTGATTTACCATTTGAAAACCGTGTGTGTGCTTCGTTGGGCCCCCAGCTGTTTTAAAACAACTTGGGCCAGTGGAGACATGTTTATCGCCTTTGCAATCCCCTGCCACTGATAAGTCCGTATGGATAATTGCATCCACCTCTCGATCTGGAAATCATAATTCCCTTGTACTTAAGCATCGAATTATTCTGATGCTTCTACCACCCGGTGCCTTTGCATTCTTTCTCCTTCTGGTTGAGTGCCAATACTCACATCAAATTCTTTGCGAACCACCTGACCTATGGTGGATTATTGTCCGACTAATCTTACATGGCTTCTTCCATGTGTCAATTGGATTCATCGTGTGAAATATGATCCCTGCTCCTCGATGATTTGTGTTATCATCGACAACCTCCTTTGACTCTCTGCCAATACAACTGGGTCATGTATATCGTGCTCTGCTTTCCGTTGGGAAAGATATACACCTGATACTTGTGTGTCATCACATTTTCCTTTCCATTGGTCTGTTTAATCGGATAATCACATTTTCCCTCCCATTGATCTATTTAACCTTTCATGTAATGTGTCTTATCTGAGCAGTGACAATTCCCTGCTTATGTAAACACTTCGGTGTACTACTCTGTCAATACAACCCATTACTTTTGTTGATAACCTTTTGGTAACCACCAGTGGACAAAAATTTTGCCGATTGGTCTGCCTCGTTTTAACGAGCAGGAAAATGATTCTCTTCGTTCCTCGCCCTTGGTATCGACATCGTTGCAGAGATAACTGGCGGTCTGTTCACTAACAAACCTTGCATCGCGATCGCATGGAATGTCTCCACCCTTCTTATTCAATGTGGGCCCATAACCCACAGTTCCACAGGATCGAAACCTGACTCTTGTCATCTACCTTGAGATATTCGGCCCTATATCATGCTTATGCCTGATGCTCTTGACCCCTTTTCATCATCCTTCATCGACATCGAACGCATGTCTATCCGGTTGAAACTTCGTATGCCTTCTTTTGATCTCTCGATGTATTCCCCTGGGTTTAAACTCTAGAGATACTTTGTACCCCATTCCCTCAGACAACCTTGGTTGATTAACCTTGCACCAGTCCGACCCCGCAATTACGTTTGCCCTCCTAGACTATCCGTAGGTACGATGAAGACCCCGAAGAAAGAATAAAAACTCGTCGAGATGCACCGATGCAGACAAAAGGAATACATCAACGAGAAGGATTAACTACTTCAAGAAGGGCAACAGGAACCAGAAGATTCGTTAGAATACGAAACCCAAACTTTAACCCTTACACTACCTTTTAATTCTTGGGACGAGAATTCTTTGTAGTGGGGGAGATTTGTAACACCCTCAATGTCAAGCAACAATAATCACTTTTGGTTAATGCCAGGTCACTGTGGTTAAGCTTGTGATGATCACCCTTGATGGTAACTCTTTCATATTTCAACCCAAATAAAAATTCCAAATCTATGTGGAAATAAACATGACCAAAATTGTGCAAACACTTTTGTAAAATCCCAAATAATCGGTGGTTCATGCCCATTTGGATATGGGGAATTTTTGAGCCATAAAATAATTCCAACAATAAAAACAGTAGCTTAAAAGTCCAAATTAATTAATTATTATTTAAATGAAATACTAAATGATTTTTTTTAAAGTCTAAACTTTTTGTAGCAGTAGTATAAGGTGAAACCCTAATTGTGGTACAAGTTCCATATTGTACAAAATCCTTTTAATAGCTAAGATAAAAGAAAACAGAAAACAATAAAGAAAAAGAAAAGAAAAGAAAAAGAAAATCTATCTATCGCCCATGGGCAGAAGCCCACCCCACCCCTCTCCCCTCCCCACCCCGGCCCACTCCCCAGCCCAACCTCCCTCGTCCCCTACACTGCTCACCCCCACCCGGTGGACGCCATTCACACCGGCCATGGCCGTGGCCATCGTCGTGGAGGCCATCCCCGGCGTCCTCGGCGAGGATAAGGGCGAGCCCGGTTTCCCCTGTCCCTCCTTGAACCCTAGTCGCGCCCCACTTCCTCCTTCCTCTCGCACCGCCGCTCTCCCTCTCCTCTCCCGCCGCACACCCGAGCTCGGCCGTTGCCGCGCCGCCGTCTTCTACGCGGCCAACGTCGACGAGGCGACGCCCCGGCGTGTCCAGCCGCACCTCCGTGGACGTCCTCGCCCCCCTGCGCGTTCAATTGCTCCCGGGAGTCCCCGAGCACAACATCCCAACCATCTTCCTCTGCCACGGCCGCCGGCCGGCGTCTCCAAATCCATCTCCGCCGATGCATCTCCGGTCCTCCCCGAGCCTTTCCGCGACCGCCAAGATGCCCCGCTGTGAGCCCTCCATCGATTTTCCCTCTTCCTCGTCGAATTCGGTGCCCTTTGTCGAAGCACAACGCCCGCTGTTCGCCATGGATGGAGCTCGAGCTTCGAGCGTGCCCGCACGGCAGCATCACCCCCCGTGAGCGTCTCCCATGGCCAGGCGCAGCTGCTGCCCACGCGCGCGCGGATCCCGCCCCGTCCCACCTGCCCCGCTGGCTGGCCACACCTGTAACACCCCAGAGCCAGCAACAATAATCACTACAGTGATCCCCTTGGTAATGATCATCACTGTTGTTAATCAAGCCATGATCACCTTTGATCATAGCTGTGTCAAATTCCAACCCTGATAAAACTTTCAAATTGGGTGGATTATAAATCTTGCTCCAAGAATTTTGGGAGATTATTAATCACCTTGCAAATAAATAGACCAAGTCATACCTAGCCTTTAGAATAATCCCAAGTCAATGATAATTATGAAACCAATAGTGGTGGGTTATTAAATTGCCCCTAGGAATTAAAATAAAAGAGGAACATAAAGTTAAACTAAAAAAAATTTAAAACAATTTTATTAAATGCCTAATAATCAGTGGGTCATATAAAAATAGAAATGGGAATTTATTAAGCTATTTAAATAATGCAAACAAATGAAAACAATAGCAAAACAACAATTTTTACTTCATATTAAATCATTCAAAAATCTAAATGATTTTATTTTGGTACCACACGTTTTGTGCCATCACTATAATATGTAACAATAATTATGGAGCAAGTCTCCATTTTATAAGAATCATATGGTGGACAAATAAAATATTAACTGAAAAGAATAAAAACAAAAACAGAAAAATGGGAAAATCCTAAGCTACGCCCAGGGCAACCCCAGCCCACCCGGGCCCAACCACCAGCCCACCCGGCACTCCTCTTCTTCTTCCTCCCCCTGTTCACGCCCATGCCGTGGTGGGCATCGCGCGACCGAGCCGCGGCGTGCCGCCGTGGCAACAATCCGACGGTCGCCGCCGACATTAAGGTCGGCCCTTGCCCCTGGGGTCCCTAACCCTAACCCCTAGATCGAGCACATTCCATCTCCCCCTCGCTCAAGTCGTCTTCCACCTCCAGCCGAGACGCCATGGTGATGTCACGAGAGTTTACTTCTCGCCCCTCGTTGGTTACCCAAAGTGGAAGGTGAGATGTAGCGTAGCAGCAAATTTCCCTTAGCGAAGATGCTAAGGTTTGAGTATCGAACCAGTACGACTCCAAGATCGACAAGTAGGTGGTAAAGAAAATAATGACGCCGTTTACAACCGAGGTTGCTTACTTTACCTGGACCTGCACACACATCAAATAACTTTGCTCCCAACGAGTACAGAGGAGTTGTCAATTCCTCCGGCCTTGTTGTTTACAAGGGATCAAACGCACGGGATAATAATGATAGTGATAGCAACGGAAAAGTAAATAAAGCAGTAAATCGATAGTGGGTGTAAACAGTGTTGGAAATATGGACCGGGGTCGTATGATGTTCACTAGTGATGTCTCTCTCCCAAAAGACAATAAAATAGCCATGCGAGGTAAACAAATTACAGCTGAGCAATTGACAGGATTATGTGCGCAAACCAATGCTAACTATGCTATAAAGAAAGGAAGAGGCTCAAAATCTTGGGCGGTACGCCAAATAAAGTAGACCGAAATCCATCTGCATCTACCTACTAATCATCCACCTTGAGATATCTATCCAGAACATCTCGCTGGTATTAAGTTGCGAATCCCACCCAAAGTGTAAACAAAAAGCAACGAACAACTGCATTAAAGAACTTTGCGTAAAGTAAACAATCCTTGCACCCGCAAGTACAAGCACCGTTGTTTTCTCCCTTGTGGCAACATCACATCCCCTAGACTCATGTTTCTATCACTCAAGCTAGTCATCAGGGGGCATGAACCCACAATCATGCATAACGCTCCCTCTTGGAGTCACTACCTACTACTTGGCCAAAGCAATAAACAGCAACGGAGAACATGAAAGAATTACTCAAGAACATAAATATAAAAGAGGAGAATTAAATATATTACTCAAACACAATCTGAACATAATCTCGTAATCCATCGGATCCCAGCAAACTCAGCATAGCAACAGCAAAAAGATTACATATGTGCCTCGATCATGTAGGGCAGCTCACGAGGTCTAATCAATGAAGAGCAAAGAGGGGAGGAGAACATCACATAGATACTGATCATAGACCCATGGTCCAAGGTGGACTACTCACGGTTCATCCGGGAAGCATCCATGGTGGTGGAGAAGCTCCCGGAGGTGGTTCCTCCCCCCGGCAGGGTGCCGGGAAGAGGTCTCCTGGTGCTCCCGATCTTGGAAGCGCGGCGGGGGCGGAACAGAGGAGAGATCGCGAAAAAGGGTTCCCGTCACGGGGGTTTCACGTCACGGAGAATATATGGGCGAAGGGGGCAGCCAGGGGGGCCACCAGGGGTCCAGGCGGCCCCCTGGCGCGACCCCACCCTAGGCCGCGTCGGGAGGGCGCCTGGGGCCCTGGTGGGTCCCCTCTGCCCCCCCCCCTCGGTGATTCCCGAAGCTTCTGAAACGCTGATTTTTATTGGATTTTTCCTGAATTTTTGGAGCACTTTTAATATGGGGGAAACCTGACATAGAAAAAACAACAGAAAACAGGAACTGGCACTGTGGTGCACTGAGTTAATAAGTTAGTCCAAATATGATCAAAAGTGTATGGAAGTTCATCAATAACATAGCAAGATCACACAAAAGAGGCATGGAGTAAGCAGAAATTATAGATACGTTTTGGACGTATCAACATCCCCAAGCTTAATTCCTGCTCGTCCTCGAGTAGGTAAATGATCAAAAGCATAATTTCTGTGGTGACATGCTAACAACCATATAAGAACTTTTAAGTAAAGCAATCAAGACATGTAATTCAATTCAAGTCATAACAGGCAAGAGTCTATATTTAGTATTGAAACAAGCAACATAAGAACATAAAGGTGCAAGAGCTCTCGCTGTCCGTGACTCGAATGTCTCCAAATGGTGTTTGCGTGCAAGAAAGGGGATATGGATATACGAGAAAAAGTATTTTGTGTTGAGAACTCAATCTACTAAAGTTTCACACTTGGTCTTCTTTGGTATCTTATCTTGACTCAACCCCAGACCACTAGCCAGGTACAAGTAAAAATGATCCACTCCTTTTCGACATTTTGAGCACTCATGCAATGGATGAGCGTAAGCAAGAAAGTTGACACTTAGGATGGCAAAGAGAGAATATGATGGAGGAGGAAGACAAAAAAGTGTGAAAGGCTCACATCAAAGAGGACAATCATAGGCGAGAGAAAGCCAAATGATAGATATGATGTGAGGAGTAGGGATTGCCATGCAACAGATGCACATATGAGCTAAGGTAAGCTCTCCAATGGAACTAGTGGGGGTGCATCCAACTTGCTTGCTCAAGAAGACCTAGAGCTCATTTGAGGAGGCTCATCATTGGAATATACAAGCCAAGTTTTATAGTGTGAGGGTCCCCACATAGCTATATGCATGAATGATAATCTCTATGGAGTACAAGATATAAGATGGAGTACGAGTGTGGATCTCTCAAAAGGAATAGTAGTGTGCCCCCTTCTCTCTTTTTATTTCTTTTTCTCTTTTTTTCTATTTTTTTCTATTTTCGGTGGCCTCAATGGCTCTTTCCATTTCTCTCATTTGTCCTCTTTGGGATCTTTTAATTTGTCCTTTTTGGGATCTTTTCCTCACTTTAGGGGCAACACTCTATATATTACAAAAAGTATAGAAGATCTTTCACCGAACCCGTACATATATACAGCCTCTCCTTTCCATTTGATACAAATGCATAAATGCTTAGTAGCGGACATAAGACTCGCGGGTATGCTAGATACTCACCTTTGCTTTTATTTTCCCCTTTTTGTTCTGCATGATCGGCCGCTGCAGTCGACATTGGAGCCTATGAGCAGGAGATCCTCGATGCCAACTACCGCAACATGAAGATCCCCGATGCTTTCTACGACATGGAGATCCCCGATGACCAGGAGTAGTTTGGATGTTCCCAGGAAGGAGGCCTCGCCTTTTCGATCGTTGTTGATATTTGTGCTAGCCTTCTTAAGGCAACCTTGTATTCTCGTGTCTGTACTCAGATACTATTGCTTCCGCTAACTTTGTGCTCTCGAGCTGTTGTATTCGAGCCCTCATGGCCCCTGGCTTGTATTAAACAACTTGTATTTTTTTTAGAGTGGTGTTGTGATATCTCACCGTGAGTCCCTGATCTCGATCGTGTACCTTGCGTGTATGATTACTGTACACGGTCTGATTTTGGGGGCGTCACATAATGGCTGCCTTAAAGAGAGTATCAACCTTCTCATAAGCTCCTTGTTGTGTAGGAGTAAGATTGCCCTCAGACTTTCCCTTGGTGGCGTCATAGCATTGCATGGATTAAAACCAATACACTGCTCTCGTGTGCCACCTCTTATAATGCACCCCTTTGAAAAGCGGGGGCTTCATCGATGCAGGAAAGTCAGATGCGGTAAATAGCCTATAATCAGGTTTTTGGAGAGCGCACTCACGCGACTGCTGGCAGTGACTACTTCCCCCAACGACGACTTCTTCCCCGACCTCGCCAATCTCTTCATCAACGACATGGGCGACAACAACGCCAATAATTCCGCTCCCGTTGCATTGTATGTGATCTATTGCTTTCTATTCGAGATCATGCTACATGTTTTGTTCCTAGTATGCGTTGTAGATGTGATCTCTTTGTATACTGTTTTAGTAGATTGCATGACTAGTTTGATTCTTATTATTATTGTCATGAAGTGTTCATCTATTTCGTGGATTAAATCATATGCTAAATTGCTAATATATTCTACACAAACATCATCTTTCTTTTTGCGGGAACATCATCAACATGTATCTTTCCCAGAAAACCGAATGCCATTTTGATATGCTTCCTACTCCCATTCTAGACGGGATTCGCCGTGTTGTTACAATTGATATGTTGTTTTTTTAAGTACACAATTATCGACTTCATGATTGAACGATTCAACTCATGCTGCAGATAACATCCCAATAACTTTTAATCATGAAATGTGCAACAACTTGATATTCGACTTTAACGCTAGACTTTGCCATGATTAATTGACAATTTGAGGATGCTTATATCCCTAATTTTATTAAGCTCACTAATTTTAGAGCCTCCTCATTCAGTTGTGATCTTTAATTTTGAATTGGGTAGATGATTTTCACTGATTCGTTGTCCTCGTCTTTGTGGTTGGATCTCGATGGATGAGTCTCCAAAGCATCTGGTTGGAAAGAAGGAAGCGACATTAAAGAAAACACTTCGTTGTTTGCTCCATGCACTAAAAAACCTAGCATGTAAAAATAAAACATGTGCAACTAAAAAACATAAGCAGCTCAGCGTAGCGCACTGCTTTTCTAATCACAACTGTGAGTGACGATGCATGGACGAGTAGCTTCATCCATTCGTACAAAGAAAATCGATGTCACGATAAGTAAGAGCGAAATCGACACTACACCTTACCTAACCTAACATTGAAGGTTCTATGTTGTTTAATTTCATGAGAAACAACAACGATAACCCACCTATACCGAAGACAAGGCAGGGCAAGTCAAAGAAGATGAGGAACTCACGGAGGCGAGGAGCACGTCCCACTGCTGCTGTTGGTGCCGCGGAACTAAGGGTCTGTTTGGTTGAGGGTTCGGTCCGCATCAACTCGAGCGAGCGAGCAGGGTGAGTTGTTTGGTTTAGAGGTCGAGCAGACGGAGCGGGACGGGATGACGCGGGCTGAGTCAAACTTTCCGTGTGAACGCGGGCCGGGCGAAGCGGCCGAATCTGTCGAGCCGCGCGGAGCAGAGCGACGCAGGCAGAGACGGCGAACCAAACACATCCTAAGTGCCTGTTCAGAACCCCGCTGCTCCTCTAGATCCTGGGAGCGTAGTGGAGTTTACATAGAGCCGAGAGAAACCGAACACAGCCTAAGTCACCGCCCCGCCGATATGTCAGGTGAGTAAGAAAGGAAAGAGAATGCACATTTCACGACATCCCTCGCCTGCAGCATGTTTAGCGAGCCAGCGCCTCGTGTGACTAGCCAGAGTAGTTTTTTTTTTTTGCATCAACTGAGACTTTCTGGGGAGGGGGCTGGAGAACCAAACACATCCTATCTAGCAAGCAGGAAAGGATTTTAGTATCCATAGCGACACGTACGCCCAGAATAACCAGGTTGGCAATATCAATTTGTACCAACGGTGGTCTGATGTAAAAACGAAAAGGCTTCAATAAGTTCAAAGCAGCGATTCCTGGTATGACAAAACAAATCTTTACCTGTCATTACAAAGCACAGAAAGAGGGAGGAAGGAGGCTCAGAGTCTCGCGACACAAAATTCCTGAAGCTCTTAACGAGGATGACAAGGACATGCTTGATTTGACCCATGGAGCCTGTGTCTACATATACTCTGAACATAATAAATTTGGCAGTTCCCCTATAGACTGAATTTCACACGAGCTATCAATCTTTCTTCACTCGGTCCCTTGCTGCTTTAGCGGAGCTTGAGCGTTCGGCCTGCGAGAAATTGATGAACACATGCATAACGGCGGTCACCATCGCCAATCCAGTAGCAAAGATGATCACTCCTTTCCATGTCGACAAGAGTTGGGTCCACTGCAAGAATCTATGAGCACCATATAGGAGGAGACATGACCAAGACAGAACCACCTGATCCAACAGCAAGAACTGAAGTGAGACACAAGAATAAGCTATTTGTACATGGT
The DNA here is from genome assembly GCA_950022295.1 of Bromus sterilis. Classification (NCBI taxonomy): domain Eukaryota; kingdom Viridiplantae; phylum Streptophyta; class Magnoliopsida; order Poales; family Poaceae; genus Bromus; species Bromus sterilis. Next base: position 220,028,235 of record OX465600.1, read on the forward strand.
AATATTAGTACTCTTCTTTTCCTGAAAGAGCATGAGCATAATCGTAGAACTTCCCATAGCAGAATAGTAGAACTCATATGCAGATGTGCCCACTTACATATGGCACGCTAAGAATAAGAGAGAAATATTCTGCCATGTAGTAGTGGTGTGGGAAACACGAATAATGTTGTCGTGGCGTGTCACATGATCGCATTGAGCATATCCCCGCTTCTGTTACTATTCAAAGGCACTATTCTAATTCTGTTAAGTCAACTGTTTGATAACAAGTGTAGGGATTGAGATTAGCTGACTTTGCCCTGGCTGACTTTGAGTCACCCACGTGTGGTTGTCAATGACTCAAAGTCACCTGACTTTGCCTTTTACAAAGTCAGCCAATCTGAATCCCAAGTGTAGCATTATATTTCAAGGTGCTAAAGGACCTTAAGGGCACATGTAACTGCATACTATTCTAGTTTATTAACACCCACTCCGTCCATACCACTCTTAACTGTCCCTTTCCTTGGAATCTCCGTTTCAAAATAACTGTCCAGTGATAATTGGTATGTTAATACAATGTTTACTATCTACACCTACTTTCATGATTTGGAAGAGGCTTGGCTATAGCATGAAATTTAACGGGGCTATGCTCAATCGTTTTCAGTTAGCTCTTCTTCAAATTTAATACTCCCTCCGATCCATACTAATTGACGCACACTTACTACAACTCTAGTATAGAGTTGTACTAAGTGTGCGTCAATTAATATGGATCGGAGGGAGTACAATGTTTACTATCTACACCTACTCTCATGATTTTGAAGAGGCTTGGCTATAGCATGAAATTTAACGCGGCTATGCACAATCATTTTCAGTTAGCTCTTCTTCAAATTTAATATTTTCTTTGCCTGTATGCATGGTGTGCTGAGGACTTTTCACATTGAAACAGAGGGAGTAATAATTAACACAAAAAAATTATGTCAAAAGTTAACGATATTGCATAATATGGTGTCTTAGTAGTTCTACCATCAAAGATTTCACTGGGCGACCAATTGGTATAATTTCCTCATCAAAAGTACCAGTTGCTATATGTCTGTCTAATAAAGCGTCCTGTCACAGGGAAAAAAATTTAGTGATTAGCACATCAGCCAATTCATACATTGTATGATCAAAGTTTCATATAATTCATAATTCCATACCTTCGCCACAAATATATCTTTGCACCATTTTGAAACATCCTCATCTGAGTTAGGCATATCACTCATTGAGTGGCGTTTTATGCGGACATGAACCTATAATAACAGTGGAGGTGTAAATATGAATGAAATACCAAAGGTACCAAATCAAAATCTTTGAGCTAAAAACTGATGGGTTCTGAAACGAAGTCAGTTTGCTATAAATATATTATTTAATCATAAATATTTTCAAGAAAATTAACGGGTAGAGTTCACAGGTAGTAAATTTCTACAGACTGCAAAAAGTTAGAATACATACAACTGATGATCGTCCCTGAAGAATACGCAGCATTGTTGGTTTAGGCGAATCTTTGGGAATAATCACTGTTGTATCGTAGATAGCTGGGACAAAGTCACGCATAATACTTACAGCGGATACGAATCCCTAAGATTTTGCAAATGAGAAAGAGTTGTTAGAATAACGACACTTCTGGGATAAACAAAGTACATGGAGATAAATTTGGAGAAAAAATGTACAAATGCATGACAGCGTCAAACTACAAAATATTTTTCTCACGAGTGTCCATGTAGGCTGTTGTCTTTGAGCTTTGACAACAAAGGGAGGGCATGATTATTGTTACCATACTACAAAGAGTTAATTGCGCAAAACAACAGGTGGTTTTGTGGATGCGGTAACAAATATTGAGTCGTTTTGACAACAAAACTGACCAACCGAGTCAACCTGTCAGCACAGCCTTGTCAGTTAGTTGCCAGCAAGGCATGGATGCGGCACGAGAGACAAAGAGAGGAACAAAGGAGGGCACCCACATCAAGCTTGTCAGCAAGGCTACCTGTTCTGCTCTGGTGGTCGCCACTCACCAGTGGCGAGCCTGGATTGTGTTGGATGTTGTCCCGTGTGGTCGCAGTAGCATCAAATTAGTAGAGGGCAATATTAATGGAGAAGAGAGCATTTTGTGTGTGAAGAATTTTCCAGAGGCCCACTTGAGGTTGAGATCTAGAGCCGGCGGCAACAGTGGGTGCTGGAGGACATCGTAAATTTGGTGACAGACCAGCACAGTAGCCTCCAGTCAACCTTGTTCTTCTCACAGCTCTCCACTGTCTAATCCCCTTACTAATTTAACTTTGGACCAGATAATTGTTGGATCAAGGTCATCTTCTTTGTCTCTGACCAAATCTCCGCCACCACGATTCATGATCTCCAGCATATCCTTGGACTCGTTCCTGCTTCCTGCATGTCCTTGGACTAGTTCCTGCTTCCTGCATGTCCCCAAGGACCATGCAACATCCTCCTGACCACGTGTGCATGCTCTCATGCAGGGATCTGAGTCACCACAGTCCACCTATAGTGTCATCTGCTGCTGTCCAGCCCTCACCCGACACAATCCCGCTCCTCCGCTTCCAAGTAAAATACATGAGTTTCTGGCTAACAAGAATTTCACATGCACGAACCTCCGCTAATTCCCACACTCTGCTCCTCCTTTCCGATGTGGGTAGACAAGCGCAGCTGACAAAGGCACTGAGTGACAGCTCGTCCCAGCCCCCAATTTGACCAAAGAATTGCCGGATCAGGTCACTGCACGGCTGCTTCCAGTCATATCAGTAGAGATGAGAATGAGATCGAGACAGCAGCGTTGGCATGAGAGACAAAGAGAATAGGAGGACCTGACTTGTAGAGCCCATGTCCACTTAAGGATGAGAGCTATGAGGAATTCCATGCGAGTGTATTGGCTCTATCTTCCATTTTCACTTTCGAAGGTTTGGGTGCAGCACTAGAGGCTATCTCAGTAATCATGGTTGTTGTTTAAAAAATAAATCCACAACCTGCTCACTAGTGTTAACACATCCAAAAGCCTGTTGTTTTGCGCGATCAACTCTGTTAAAAGAGGAGATAAATCTAAGAATTGAATGCGTTTCACAACCAAGCATTATAAAAGTTGTACAACATGAGACCAGGTAAACAGAGAAAACCAAGGACAGATTGGACATCTGATGTGCAAAGTTAGTACTGCACAGAGTATGATATTTCAGTTCCAAGGAAATAAATTGAATACCTTTGTTCGTGGAATCAGCACATTTCTAGGTGCTGTCAAACCCTGTGACACTGCATATTCTTGTGCTGCTAAAAGTTTTTCTGGAGTAAATCTTGTACCCTCAACAAAAAGGGCAAGCCAAAATGATCTGGGGAAGTCTTTCAACCTTTGAAGACCCGACTGCGTTTAAGAGTATAAATATGATTAATATACTATGAACCACAAGGCATTGTAGTATTAGGTGAGGTGGAAAATACTTTAAGTGTTTTTTCATCCTTTGCCCAGCTTCTCTCCAAAAAGAGGTATTCTGCAAACCACATGGACCAACCAATAACCTGCCATAGTTGATCAAGATAAGACACAATCAATAAATACTTTCTTCAGCTAAATGCGAGTTCATCCCATTTAGATAATGCCTGTTGAAGTTTCCATCAAGAAAATCTATACGGACCATAGAGATCATGCTCGTCTGACGCATAGAGATATTATTATATCTGTGCCATGATATCCTGCTTTAGTTCTCCAGTGCTATTATGATTACTTGAGTATTCTCAGTTCCAGCAAAAAAATAGCACACGTTCAATTATGTTAGCTCTGCTTTTTTTTCAAACGTGGTAGTTCTGGCTTCAGAAGTTGAGCCTAGAATATTTTCTACAAGAACCAGTTAAGCCTAATAGCTTATAAACAGATTAGTACTACTGTTATTACTATATGTTGGACAAATTAACTCCCAGTCCGTCAGCCAACCCTTGCTTGCCAGTTACCACTGAACTGACCTGTGTCTGTTTGCTGACGCTCTAAAGTTTACTAAGAAACACCGTATCGTATATCCAAACAATGTGGGTTGCTCTCCTTAGATACTACTCCCTCCGTTCCAAATTACTTGACATTGCTTTACTTCAAGTTTAAACCAAGCTTGAACTAAAGTCATGTGAAGTAATTTGGAACGGAGGGAGTACTATTTTTTGTTTGGATTTTAGCAGAAGGGGTGATCTCTTCTTAAGGTCTTAAATTCCACTTTGTCAACCTAGCAGTAGGTATGACCTTTTAACTATCTACAGGACATCATTGTTCTTCAACACAAGGCTATTTTAAACTGATGGCCGAAAGGAAATACTAGATATAATAGTAGTGTACCGCATAACTTTAGCACAATTCTCCATTCGAGTAATCCTATTTAATTACTTTCCCTTGCCTTAGTCTTATCAAGTTAAATGGACTAAGAGTAATGTAGAATCAAATGTGATGATAGAAATGTACGAGCAAGCTTACTGGAAGGAACTTTGAAGATTTCTTCATGATAGCTATTGCGCTTCCAAGACATCCTGAACGCTGACCATCAAATCAAGGGTGACTCACCATAATGTACTTGGCAGATTAGTAATTAAAAATATAATACATAGCAAGTGCTAAGAACCTGTGCTAAAATCCATCCAACCAGCCAATCAATGTCACTCCGATGATTGGATATGAGAAGGGCGTGCTCTTTGCCTAAAGAATTCTTCAGATAAGGTCGTGTTCAAAACACATCCTTTTCTAAATATGGTCTAAATGAATAATGAAATGGTATCAGTTCCCAAATGGTAATATTGGCATTAACTCCTTACCCATTAGTTTCCAAGTTTCTGGATCCGCATACACCTGTACCTGCAAAATTTGCATGGACTGTTATCAGGGAACTGATAGTTGTGAACTCTATTATTGTTTCAAAAAGGTCCAAACAACTTAAGATTTGCAAACAAGCACTTAAAATTCTTTTTACTCAACTTTCCACAGAAACTTAAGTACAATAACTTTATGTAGTGTGATTGGATTATCAAGGAGGCCCGCACTCCAATAAAAAAACTGTGAGATAGGGTGACTGTGTTTTGATCGGTGATTGTTGAAGTTAAGACCATACAAATAAGTTGCTTCTTGTTCAAATGCAACGGTGAGGAAACATCACACTGCAAACATCACCATACAAATAAGGCAAATGACAAGCCAGCTGCACCAGTTCCATTAGATGCCACCATTGGGTCAAATCTGTACGCATTATTGCAATACAAGTTCTTGTCACAAGAAAACGTCAAATGTTCACCCTTGAGTATAAAAAGCGGGCGCTACAGCATCCTCAACCTGCTTATACAGTGCGCTCTTATCACTCTTTATTTTGTAAGTATATATTAGTGCTGCTATTCAGGTCGATTTACAGATACGAAATTAACAATATAACTGGAAACATATGTCACAAAGCCCTCCTCAAATGGCATCACAAATTTCAGTTGACTCAAAAAGATAGCTTGTCTAGTTAGACTTCAGCCGCTTTTAAAAATTATGCTGACTTTAATCATCTGGTACAGTATATGCTAACCAATGGTCTTGATGGTGATCAACCGAACCAACACTCAGCATTGCCTTTTATCATAATAAAGGCATTGCAAAGTGCTAGGTATGCCCATCATCATGCCAGATTACATTGTGGATCATCCAAAGGCATACAATCTAACTTTATGCAAGTAATTGAGCAGCATATTCACCCTAAGGTCGCTATCCATGTATCAATTTAAAAGATGAACAAGTTTCAAACAAAAAAGATGAACATGAGAGCCTTGTAGCCCAAATGAAGGATCATATGAATTTTTACACTTTGATATAGCTTCAAATTTACAGTGTGAAGTGCATTAACGGTATATAAAGAAGAAATGGTGGTTGACTTTTTGCTCCAATATTATACAGTACATACCTTAACACCTGCCCACCAGTCCACAAGCCAGATCAGCTGAAGCCATAATAACTCAGCCAAGAACACGTTGATCTGCCGGTACAATCTCTTGGAGACTGGCCTTATCGTCAAGAACAATACGGCCTGCAACGTTTTGCAAATATAGTAAGAGACCAAGAACGAACGGCTTAATGAAAATTCCAGTGAAAATCAACAGATCAAAGAGCATTTCGCTAGTTTCGAGGTCACAAATTGAACAATCTACCAAATTGAGCAGCTGCACTCAAAATGATGGCATCAGATCGGACCGCATGACACCAAGAACACACATTTGATCCAAGCAAGCGAAGAAGCCACGTCAGCGCGCATGACGAAATCGATAACTGGAACTTAAGCATTTACGAAAGACAATTGAATCTCTGGTCGCAAACTTGTCCAGATCACCGCACAATCCCTAGAAAAGGGGCACCGAGAATTACAGGAAAGAATTGCCGGAACAGGGATGCCCGAGGTTACCTGTACGGTGTTGACGATGAGACCGGAGAGGAGGAAGAGGAGGCCAAGCGGGAGCAGGACGAGCACGAGGGGAATCGCCATGGCCGCCGCCGCGTCTCCTCTCTTGCTGCGGGGTCTCTGGATTACTGGAAAAGCGCGGGGGTTAAGTAGGAAAAGATGGTGTTTTTCCGCTGCTCGCGGCCGGGCGATGGACAGAAACACGGTTTTTCGAGGGGCCTAGGTGTGAAATACAACAGATTTTAAGCAACGGCGACAGTTCACGTGGTCCCACCCAGGCCCACGGTACTCACGGGCTCATCTGTCCGACGGAGGCCGAAATTACTGTTTTGACCCTGATGATGATAAATAAACATTAGCGGTGATATAATTGATAGTATAGTACGACGTTGTCTTAAATAAAAAATTGATAGTACAGTAAGGACTGAGATCCAGTGATTCTGTGAAGAGAAGTTACCACGTGGCTTTACCTATGTATTCATTCCATCTCATAATTCTTGTGGAACGGAGGAAGTATTTGCCCTCCCAATTCGTATTCAACGGATAAGATTGATTCAAAATTTAAACTTAAATTTCAAATTTTATTAGGAAGATTGAAAAAAATCCAATAAATTTTATATAGTCCGTTTTGTATTCTGTGAAAGTTTTGCTTCATTTGGATAAATGGTTTATCACTACATAGTCTTTCATATTTAAGCTTAAAAAATATATTAAATCTTAAACCAATGATTCAATGAAACAAAGATTCTTAGAATATACAATAAAATTTATACGATTTTCTAGATTTTTCATTTTTGGAAGAGTTTAGATTTTCAGTTAAAATTCTGGATCGATCTTGTTCATTAAATGAAGATTGAAGGGCAAACAGATAAATAAAATCATGTAGCGACTTCTCTTCACAAAGTCACTGGATATTAGTTTCTATAGTACTAGCAAAATGGTTCATGCGCTATAGCCGGGAGAAAATAATCTTCACACGCGATTATATAATTTGTGAAGTGTTGCTATCAATGATGTAATTGGTCAATGCGTTGCAATGGTAGGCCTCTTCCCATGTAAGTGCTAGATGAGGTGCTAAGAGCATTAAACGAGTTAAGCAACTGAAGTCCTTAATGCATAGATGATTAGCTTCTTGTTGATAAGGTTGTGTCATTTAATTATCTAGCAATTAAAGGTTTTCATGCATAGTTCAATTTTATTAATTTTAATGTTTTGCGTTGGTCCGTGCTAATGATTAGCACGTTTCTTCCTTGGGTGACTAAACTTATCTCTCTACTCTTAGTTACGTTCACACATCAAAAAAATTGCTCATTTGAAAACCTTGGGACATGTACAAGATAGAGCATAGGGAGAGGTCGAAGGGTAGAAAATTATGACAATCTCCTAGCCCAATAATCATGGCGCAAAGCGGCATACGACCATCGACGTGCTCCTAGCCGCAGACAGCTGAACGAACACCTAGTGCATATCCACAACAACGCCCTCCCGTGCACGTGGGCGTATTTTTTTAATAGATTCATCTATCAATCTCTTCTTTCATCTTGTGTTATCTAGCTTTTTGTCGTACATGCGCCAGATCATATTTCTATCTTTCTTTTGTGCTCTTTTTTCTCTGTAACACGACTATTCTTATACCAAAACAACACAACTACTCCAAGGAATTTCAATCATTTATTGTCCAATTGTGAATGATTGAATAAGACTACTTATGGGCTGAGATAGACATTATGAATGCATCTTAGTGGGGTTTTGTGCTATAATTGATGACTAATAGTGGATGACATGGATAAATGATTAGTTACAATAATGGATGATGTGGATAGTTTGCATGTTGAGATAGACACCATAAATGCCTCTTAGTGAAGTTTCGTTAGTGGATGACATGGATAAATGATTGATAACAATAGTGGATGATGTGGATAGCTTGCATATTAAGATAGACACCATAAATACATCTTAGTGGGATTTTGCTTTATAAGAGATATATATAGATATGAAAGTGCAATCATGCCCTTAATAATATTTTGATGTTGATGACAATATACATATAGGGGACTAATAATATTTGTCAAGTATATCTCAGGTATTAGCCCTCGGATCATTGTTGCGGTGGATCATGGACCATTGATATTGTCTATATCTCGGGATATAGAACCAACAAAGTTGAAGCGTAAGCATTTCCGGTTTATCTTGAGTATAGGGATCCCCGCACTATTAAGAGGGGATCAGTGGGGTTGTGTTTAAGATTTGCTCAAATCACTTTAAAACAACACAACTCAGTATAAATCTCAAAGTTAACTCTGTCCTGACTTTCGGACGTCCGACTTGTTTCGGACGTCCGACACTGCACGGTTCGGACGTCCGTCAAGTTTCGGACGTCCGACATCCCTCTCACGGGGTATATTTGGCTAGGTCAAGAGACCTGCAAATCATGTCCGGACTTCCGACGTGTTTCGGACGTCCGACACAAGGTCAATAGACCTCTCCAAAGTTGGACGGACTTCCGACGGCCTTCGGACGTCCGACATGTCGGACGTCCGAACCCCGCCGGACGTCCGGTACCTGTATCACTGTCTACTGCCTGGCATTGCCCACTGTGCTCATCGAAGACATTTCGGACGTCCGATATATTTCGGAAGTCCGACATTTGGGCTTCGGACGTCCGAACTCCAACGGACGTCCGACATCTGCACAGCACAAGTGCTCCAACGGCCATTTCAGCCTTTGGACTATAAATACTCCCTCTCACCCACTTAAGAGGGTTGACCACTTCATTTATTTCACTCAAGAACACAAAGTGCTCCCTCTCTCTCATCTCCTACACTCAAACCAAGATCCCGGAGAGATTCGTGAGAGTTCTTGTTGGATCTTTCACCCCGTGTTAGATCCGTCCCTTCCCCATCTTCCGACCAAAGCAAATCGTGATTTGAGCAAGTCTTGAGCTTTTCCCATTGATCTTGTTACTCTTGGAGGTTGGAGACTCCTAGGCGGGTAGGAGTTCTTCGGAGAGGAATCGAACATTGTGATTACCCCCGTTGAGTTTGTGAGGGTTTGGTGACCACCTTTAAGGTCAACCGGTAGTGGTTGGGAATCACCTTCGTGGTGATATCTCAAGGGGAATAGAGTGAGCCTTCGTGGCGTTGGTGTGCCTTCGTGGTTTCACCCACTCTCTCCGAACGGTGAGTAGCTTCCCTCCAAGGAAGTGAACATCGGGATACATCGTTGTCTCCGCGTCATTCGGTTATCCCTACTCTTTTCCCTTACTACTTGTACTACCGTATTATTTGCCCCCTCACTTGCTTGTGTTTATTGTGTTTATTGTTTATCTTGTCTTTGCTAAATAGACCTTGCAATTATTAGGCACACCTTTGTTTTCGCGTTATTGCTTAAAAATTGCTAAGTAGTGATAAAATTTGTAATAAGACCTATTCACCCCCCCTCTAGGTCTATCTCGATCCTTTTAATTGGTATCAGAGCCTCGTGCTCTATTATTGTGGCTTAACCGCCCTAGAGCGAGATGACCAAGAACGGCATCCCCGAAAGCTCGGGTGCCAATGTGGAGGAGGTTGCAATTGCTGCGGATGCCGCGAGTTCGGAAGCCGATAGATTGGCTACCGAACAAAGGGCCGCCGCACAAGCTACGTTGCCTCCCTCCACGGGGCATGTTAGTTTTGAGATTGAGGACCCCAAGTTATTCACCTCCGGAGATATGGAAAAAGCCTTGCAAAAGGCTTTGGACAATCAAAGGAAGGAAATGGAAGCCTCCTTTGCTAGATTGAAGGCTTCGGCGTCGGAGTCACAAACGTCAAGTGGTGCGGCCCCTAGGTCCCCACAAGCGACCTTTGTGCACCCCGGCTCCGAGGCTCCCTTGCAAAGAGGTGGTCCCTACCAATGGGACTATCCTGCTCCTAAGCTTGTGGAACCTAAGTATAATTTCAACGGCAATCCGTCGGTACTAACCGAGAATACTAACTTTTTGGATTGGAAAAGTCTTATGGCAGATTATCTTAGGTTTGTGTGCAAACCCATGTGGAACCTCATCGACTCCGGAAAAGGCTATTATCCTGTTGATCCGAACAACCTTACTCCAAGTGAAGTGTTTGATCGACATCTCAACCTTGCGGCTATTGGGTTCTTGAAGAGAGGAATGGATGAGTTGACACGTGCACCATTTCTTCATATCACCAATGCCAAGGAAATGTGGGATACTCTTCTCATTGCCAAATCCGGCACCGGGTCGCTTCAAATGATAAGATACGAGACCGCAAAGAATGCATTGCACAACCTTCACATGAAGAAAGATGAGACGCCCCAACAACTTCATATGCGTCTCAAGGTTCTCTCTGCTCATGTCCAGTCCTTCACATGTGAAAAATCTTTGGATGGATATCAAATCACCAACCGTTACCTTGTGGACAAAATGTTGAATGCTCTCATGGTGTATTCTCATCAAATGGTGTGGGAATTGAGGCGTATGCCCGACTTCTTCAAGATGACACCGGATGATGTGATTGCCACCTTCTTGCAATATGAAGAGCACCTAAAGGAGTCCAAGAGGCTTCTTGCCACATACGGTGGTCCGTCCTCAAACCTTGCTCTCAAGGCTAGGCTCGAGGAGTTTGATGATGATGAGGAAGAAGATGAGTATGAAGACGATGATAACTCCGATGATACTCCCTCATATGATGATATTGCTCTCTTTGTGAAGAAGTTCACCAAAGGGGACTTCAAGGGAAGATTCCAAAAGAAGAAGACAAGAAACTGCTACAACTGTGAGAGACCAGGACATTTTGCGGAGGAGTGTCCATATGAGAAAAGAGAGGACAAACCTCGATTTCCTCGGAAGGATGTCACCAAGAAGCTCCCTGTAACAGCCCAGTTTTTGCAAAAATTACAAATTTTGTTTTCGCCGTGAATTGTTTGATTGTTTGATTTGTTTGCGGTGTTTGCATCCCCGATTTATCGATCGAAGATTATTTCCCCCCTCTTATCTCATACCGGACGGAGCTGACCCTTGCCACCCTGACACTTGACCTTTGCGACACCGGGTTACACCCGATCACCGTCGCGAAAACCACACGAGACCAGCCGAAGCCAACGGAACGAAAAACCCCGTTTAATAATTAAACGGGATATTTTTATAACGCGTCGGAAAGTGTTTTCGGAACGGTTCCAGCGGGAGGTGAACGCCTCCGGCTCGACACGCTGATCGCGCAGTTCGAAGTTTTACCCGAATCGGAGGTCCTGCGGACCCCCGGCGGTCAGAAACGTGAGCACCTCGCGCGCGAGAGAAAAACCGGAGATGTTTTTGCAAACTGCCAGCCACCATGCTATATAAAGACCACCACACTCCCACCCCTTTTCTAGGGTTTCCCCTAGCCAATTTTGCAGCCACCCCCCTGAGTTTGCTCAGATCTGCCCAAAAATACCCCCAAATCCCAAAGCCCTAATTCCAGAGCAACTCTGGCCGTCGGATCCGCAGATCGACGGACCAGAGCGCGCCACGTCAGCGCCTAGCCTCCAACCTCCATCTCCCTCCTCTGCCCGTGGGCAAGCCTCGCGCCGCCTCCCGATCTGCCCGCCGCCTCGCACCGGCGAGCGCCGCCGGCGAGCTGCAGCGCCGCGTCGAGCCTCCCATGGTGTGCCGCGCCTCCCTTCTCCTCCTCTCTATCCTTCCCTCACCCCTCCCTCTCTTCTCTCCAGGAAGCCGCCGGCGCCCTCCATAGCTAGGACCTCGAGCAGAAGCCCGCGCCGCCCCAAGCCCCGCCGGCGAGCAGCTCCGGCCGGACCCGATGGATCCGCCTCCCCCGCGCCCGTTCTAGTCACCGTCGGCCCCTCCCCGTGCCACCTCGCTCGCCGGGCTGCCGCTGGGGCGCCGCCGCCGTCGTCGGCAAGGACGGGATCGAGCACGATCCCGATCCAGCGCCCGCTCCAGCCGCTCGCACAGGCCAGGTGGGCCGGCGTGCCCACCACTGCCAGCGCGGCCCAGGCCGCCCCTCCTCTTGGGCCAGGCCCAGCTGGGTGAGCTGCCACTTTTTTATTTTTTTTATTTTTTTCTTTTTTTATCTGTTGGGCCAGTAGATTCGACCCGTCTAGTTTTTTTCCCTGCTAGGTTTTTTTATTTAATTGGCAGATTGTATTAGCTTTTTGCGGTGCCCGTAACTTTTTAACCGTAGCTCCGATCGCGACGCGTAAAATATGAAACTTGCTTAGAATTGTGTCTAGTATAATAATTTGTGCTCCTTTTCCATGTTTGACTTTGTTTACATGTTGTTTGACTGTTAATTACACTGCCTGCCACTGTAAACTGTTATTGCAATAACTTTTTAACTGTTGCTCCGTTTAAAATGTTCTTTATATGTAACTTGACTAGAATTGCATGTAGATTGTGTTTATGCTGCTCTTACTTGCTAATAAAAATAATAAAATATTGTTTAGGGCAGAACAGTACCGAATGCAATATTTATCGTGGGGTCCGTAATAGTTTGCCATGTATAGGTTTTACCCCCCCCCCCCACTTAAATTGACTAGCATAGATAGTTTACTTTGTGCTTCACATCTTGACCTGTTTGTGTGCTTGCCATGCTTGATTGAGTTGACATGTTAATAACCGTTGGTTGATCACCTGTAGCTAAACAACTTGAACCACCGTAAACGTGCGGTATTCATCGTGTGTGACCGATACCCCACTTAAACCGTTAGTAACCGTTCTCGACGACAGATCCGTATCACGTTGCCGTGCCTTGTGTTGTCTCTTTGATCTTGTTTGCTCCGTAGTAATAGTGGTGCACCGTTGATTGCTTTCCAGTGTTTCTGTCTTGTGTGCTTCCGCGAGTACCTCTCGGAGACGATGCGAGCTTGCGATCAACTACACCTTCGGAACCCGACTTATCAACAGGCAAGGACTATACATTACTTATGATCCATTCTATTTCAACCAGCGGTTTGCATGCTAGTATAGGTTAGATTTGATGTTTGATCCTACCACATGTTTACAGCCTCTTTTAAACCGATACAGCCATGTCCCCTCCCAGCAAACCTTGTACTGCTATGTTACTATTGCTCGTTGCTCAGCCCCTGCTTAGTATGCATGCTTAGGATGCTACGATGTTACCCTGTTACTCCTTGGTTTGGGATATCACATTATTATATTGTTGTTGATGATATGATTATTATAATGTTGACTATATTCGACGAAGGATGGAAGGTCTAGGCTATTCCGTCCCGACGCTTTGTTCCATTCGAGTGACCTAGGATCCGAGTTCCGGGTATTGGTTTTAAGACTGAGCGTGCCTAACCGCGTGTGGGATTTTATGGGGTCCCCTTTTCTTACCTATCTAGCTTCAAACATTTCTAGTGGTGGCCCGAGCTGATTTACCATTTGAAACCCCGTGTGTGTGCTTGGTGGATCCCCTCGCAATTTTTAAACAACCCGGACCAGCGGAGACATGGTTTCCCTGTTGGTCCACCTTTGACCGGCGAGGGCCCGAGGCCTCACGTGAGGCGTCTCGGTAACCCAAACCCTGTTGAGACGGAAGAGTCCGATCCGAGAGCGTGGCCAGCTTTTGGATTGGGTGTCGACTCCCCGGGGGCCACCCGGATTTGTTCGTTGTTAGTTAGAGGGACCTGTCATTTCGGATCTCTTGGAACTAAATCATAAAATGGTTGCCTGTGATGGGTAGCAACTGAGAGAGATGGACGTGCGTGCGGAGCCTCGTAATGGGCAGTTGGTACACCCCTACAGGGTTAAATCTTTTCGAGAAGCTGTGTCCACGGTTATGGACGACTTGAGACCTACACCTTGTTCATAGACAACAACAACTGAGATAATCTTAATATAACTTGATCAACGTGTGTGTGCCTTGACTGCTTCTTCTTCGTCGGGATGCGAAGAGGAGGACAAGGATAGGATAGGTGTTATGATTGCGTAAGTAGTTGATAGCAAGACTTGTTGGAGGCGATTCCTCATCGAATGCTTGGCTTCTTATCTTACTCTCTAGATCGTTAGCCACTTCATAAATGCTAGTGCGGCAGCAACCTCACCACTTACCCCTTCCTTACCGTAAACTACTAGTTGTCCTAGAATGACGAGTGATGAAGTCCTTCCTGGGTCAGATGACCACTACAGTTGGATGTTGAGTACCTCTGTACTCATGATACTACCCCCAAACTCTTTTCAGGGTTCTTGATCGACAACAGGTATGGTGATCGACGTTTCACGTGGAGACTCGACGACGACTAGTTAGGCGGATCCCGGCGGAGGGCCTGGACCCGTGTGGTTATGGGATCGTTGTTTTTCTCTTTGCCAGTAGGCATTTGATTGTAGTTTGTACTCAGACCTGTATCTTCCGCTGATGTATTGTATTTAAGGCAGTTGTATGCCGATTGTATGAGATGTTGTATCCTTGTATCTGTAATGTTGTGATATCATGTTGGAAATCCGGGGCATATGGCTTTGTCATATGTCGCGGTGGGACCGATATGTGCTTCGTCCTCGGATCTGGATGGAAACATCTAGATCTGGAACAGTACCGCATATAGGGCCTGACAACTTGGTATCAGAGCCTTACCGACCGTAGGATCCCTTCTCTGGCCGAAGTCGAGTCTAGACAAAAACTATCTTGTAGCTACTAAGTTAGTTGTCGGAGAGTAGGAATCTTTTTACTCCTTACCCTTGCTCTGGTCAGGACAAGTGCCGTAAGTGTTTTAATTCTCGCCTTATCCCCTTTCAAACTCTAGGATCTCGAGTGTGTGGAGTTTCAGAACCGTTACAATGCCTTGTGTGCAGCGTATTTTCTCGATTCCGAGCTCAGGTGGGAATTCCTGTAGTACCTTTAGCTTCTCCGATTTTGGGTATCATCTGGGTCATCCATTGCCATCCCTCCTTTTGCTCGGTGTTATCCGGTTATCGTTGTCGTTCCTCCTCTCTCGACACCGACGGTTTCGTATTCTCGACGATGTCGTCTCTCTGCGGAAAGTTTTCTCGACGGAAGTTCGACGTGGACATGGAGCAGAGTCCCTTGTTGGTGGTGTTGAAGATCGTCGACTCTCTTATTTCCCCCTTCCCCTCTCCCCCGGATCGTCCTGGATCTCGGGACGAGATCCCTTGTTGGTGGTGTTGTATTGTAACAGCCCATATTTTGCAAAAATTAAAATTTTTGTTTTCGCCGTGAATTGTTTGATTGTTTGATTTGTTTGCGGTGTTTGCATCCCCGATTTATCGATCGGCGATTATTTCCCCCCTCTTATCTCGTACCGGACGGAGACCGACCCTTGCCACCCTGACACTCGACCTTTGCGACACCGGGTTTCACCCGATCACCGTCGCGAAAACCACACGAGACCAGCCGAAGCCAACAAAACGAAAAAACCCGTTTAATAATTAAACGGGATATTTTATAACGCGCCGGAAAGTATTTTCGGAACGGTTCCAGCGCGAGGTGAACGCCTCCGGCTCGACACGCTGATCGCGTAGTTCGAAGTTTTACCCGAATCGGAGGTCCTGCGGACCCCCGGCGGTCAGAAACGTGAGCACCGCGCGCGCGAGAGAAAAATCGGAGATGTTTTTGCAAACTGCCAGCCACCATGCTATATAAAGACCACCACACTCCCACCCCTTTTCTAGGGTTTCCCCTAACCAATTTTGCAGCCACCCCCCCGAGTTTGCTCAGATCTGCCCGAAAATACCCCCAAATCCCAAAGCCCTAATTCCAGAGCAACTCTGGCCGTCGGATCCGCAGATCGACGAACCAGAGCGCGCCACGTCAGCGCCTAGCCTCCAACCTCCATCTCCCTCCTCTGCCCGTGGGCATGCCTCGCGCCGCCTCCCGATCTTCCCGCCGCCTCGCACCGGCGAGCGCCGCCGGTGAGCTGCAGCGCCGCGTCGAGCCTCCCCTGGTGTGTCGCGCCTCCCTTCTCCTCCTCTCTCTCCTTCCCTCACCCCTCCCTCTCTTCTCTCCAGGAAGCCGCCGGAGCCCTCCATAGCTAGGACCTCGAGCAGAAGCCCACGCAGCCCCAAGCCCCGCCGGCGAGCAGCTCCGGCCGGACCCGATGGATCCGCCTCCCCCGCGCCCGTTCTAGTCATCGTCGGCCCCTCCCCGTGCCACCTCGCTCGCCGGGCTGCCGCTGGGGCGCCGCCGCCGTCGTCGGCAAGGACGGGATCGGGCACGATCCCGATCCAGCGCCCGCTCCAGCCGCTCGCACAGGCCAGGTGGGCCGGCGTGCCCACCACTGCCAGCGCGGCCCAGGCCGCCCCTCCTCTTGGGCCAGGCCCAGCTGGGTGAGCTGCTCCTTTTTTTTTCTTTTTTTATCTGTTGGGCCAGTAGATTCGGCCCGTCTAGTTTTTTTCCCTGCTTGGTTTTTTTATTTAATTGGCAGATTGTATTAGCTTTTTGCGGTGCCCGTAACTTTTTAACCGTAGCTCCGATCGCGACGCGTAAAATATGAAACTTGCTTAGAATTGTGTCTAGTTTAATAATTTGTGCTCCTTTGCCATGTTTGACTTTTTTTACATGTTGTTTGACTGTTAATTACACTGCCTGCCACTGTAAACTGTTATTGCAATAACTTTTTAACTGTTGCTCCGTTTAAAATGTTCTTTATATGTAACTTGACTAGAATTACATGTAGATTGTGTTTATGATGCTCTTGCTTGCTAATAAAAATAATAAAATATTGTTTAGGGCAGAACAGTACCGAATGCAATATTTATCGTGGGGTCCGTAATAGTTTGTCATGTATAGGTTTTACCCCCCCCCCACTTAAATTGACTAGCATAGATAGTTTACTTTGTGCTTCACCTCTTGACCTGTTTGTGTGCTTGCCATGCTTGCTTGAGTTGACATGTTAATAACCGTTGGTTGATCACCTGTAGCTAAACAACTTGAACCACCGTAAACGTGCGGTATTCGTCGTGTGTGACCGATACCCCACTTAAACCGTTAGTAACCGTTCTCGACGATAGATCTGTATCACGTTGCCGTGCCTTGTGTTGTCTCTTTGATCTTGTTTGCTCCGTAGTAATAGTGGTGCACCGTTGATTGCTTTCCAGTGTTTCCGTCTTGTGTGCTTCCGCGAGTACCTCTCGGAGACGATGCGAGCTTGCGATCAACTACACCTTCGGAACCCGACTTATCAACAGGCAAGGACTATAGATTACTTATGATCCATTCTATTTCAACCAGCGGTTTGCATGCTAGTATAGGTTAGGTTCGATGTTTGATCCTACCACATGTTTACAACCTCTTTTAAACCGATACAGCCATGTCCCTTCCCAACAAACCTTGCACTGCTATGTTACTATTGCTCGTTGGTCAGCCCCTGCTTAGTATGCATGCTTAGGATGCTACGATGTTACCCTGTTACTCCTTGGTTTGGGATATCACATTATTATATTGTTGTTGATGATATGATTATTATAATGTTGACTATATTCGACGAAGGATGGAAGGTCTAGGCTATCCCGCCCCGACGCTTTGTACCATTCGAGTGACCTAGGATCCGAGTTCCGGGTATTGGTTTTAAGACTGAGCGTGCCTAACCGCGTGTGGGATTTTTGTTGGATATGTGCCCTAGAGACAAATTAATAAAGATATTTGTCACATATCCGTTTTGTTCATAATACGTTTTATACTGTGCTATAACTGTATTACTTGGAAATACTAATACATGTGTAGTATAAAACATGGTCCGTAGTTTAACTCGGGTAAACTATCTCATTGGGCAATTGATTGATCAAGCTTTCCTGATCATGGCGACACTTAAGTCCATTGACAATGAGGTCATATCATTAGGGGAATGATGTGATGGACAGACACCCACCTAAAGTAATGCAATGTGATCGAGTCACATAGTTCAGCGTTGCTATGACTTTGTAACGTATGGCTTAGTCCTTAGACCGTAATGATCATACGTAATCACGATCTATGAGGAGACTTTGATTTGTATCCCACCGCCTGACTGAAATATGCTGGCTATAACGGAGCACTTTTGGTATTCCGAAATAGATGGTTGATGAGTATGTTAATAGATCAAAGCGGGATTTGTCAGTCCTTGTGACAGGACAGGTACTCTGGGCCCACTCGGTGATATTGCATCAACCCTTGCAAGGACGTGACTAGGTCACAAAGAGATGCAATGATCATGGACGAGAGAAGTTGTTTGTCGTGAACGAGATGTGAACACGGTATGTGGGATACCGACGATCAAACCTCGGACAAACAAGGTACCGCAGAACAAAGGGATTACGTCGTATCGTTAATGGTTTCCAAAAGCGATCGAAGCTCATTCGATGGAAGCGCAGGGGCTGTCAAGGACTGTAACCAGGTCCAACTGACTAGTCATTGGTCCATGAGAAGAGTCTCGACCATGTCTGCTGTTTCCCGGACTGTTAGGGTGTTACACTTAAGGGCAATCGATGCATAGGACAGTTACGGGATCAATCGGTGAAATAGGAGAAATCACCGGAATAGTTCTGGAGGAGGACGGAATGGTTTCCGGACATTTTGAATAGTTCAAAATAAAGTTTAATTGTTTTAATAATGTTTTTATTATTTACTTATCTGAATTAAATATTTAAAACTTATTAAATAATTAAAATAATGGAAAAAAGGCTATATGGGCCTTAGAGGCCCATTAGGGGAGGAGGGGGTTCCCCCCCTTGGGCTTGGCGCCAAGGGGTGGGGCCCAACCCCCCCTAGGCCGGCGCACCCCTCCCCCCTTGGTGGTTTAGTCCCACATGGGGGAGGGAAGAGGGATCACACCCCCCCTTGGCCTTTATATAGAGGGGTAGACCCCCCCTTTTTCCATACAACAATTGATCTCCTTCTTCTTCCTTCTCCATTTCTGGAAGTGGACTCCCCTTGTTTGGAGTCTGCACCAGGATTGGAGTTCTCCACCATAAGGCAGGCCGTCGCTCTGCCGGAGTCGGGATCCGTAGCCGTCTTCTTTCCGCTGCTCGCCTGGTTCGGAGCCCGGGAGGAACATCGATTGTGCCGTACGTGTATAATCTCTTCGAGGCATTACACCTATGGTGCTGCTTCATCGCTGGAGGTTTACCGGGAGTCATCCTCGCCGGTGGTGGTCTTCTACACGACAGGGAGGTCGTAGTTCTGAGTCTACGCCAACCACGTTCGTAAGAACGTTTCCCGCTTTCGGTCTTCAAAGGTATGAACACCGATTCCCTCCGTTACTTTACATCGCCATAACATAGATCTTGGGTTCGGGTACCGTAGGTGTGGAAAAATTTGTGTTTTCTGCCCCGTATCCCAACAGTGGTATCAGAGCTAGCTATGCGTAGATGTATTGTACGGATAGAACACATCTAGGATGTGGGCATCGAATCTTCATTCGTTACCCTCCCACGTGTACTCATTCAGCATTGCGGCAATGTTTGATGAAGCGGCCCCCGACCGACCTTACGCGTTTACGCGAGACTGGTTCCACGCTTGACATATGGCTTGTACCATATAAAGTGGCTGGGGGGGGGTGTCTGTCTCTCTGCATTAGCGATGCGAAGATGTTTGCAACGGAGGGCCCCGACAGGGGTGTAATAGAGACGAATAAGAGACGGTGTTGTGGCTTGTTTTTCGCAGGATAGAAATCGGTTCTCTCTCTCGAAACCCCTAGCAGCCACGTAAAACTTGCACAAGCTAAAGTAGAAAGACGTTCTAAACTTTGCTTTGCATGAAGGGGGATCATAGGTTGTATGATTTAAAGTTTTACTTCCTGTTTTATGCTAGTATGCTAGATACATCGACGGTAGCACGAAACAGGACCATCTCTCACAATACCAACATTGTGTTCTCCCTTTTGATGGGCACCACCTGGAAGGTTCTCCCATATGGCTTGATGCTCCGTACATACCGGAGTTGTCCTACATATTCAACGGAGTTCGCATGAGGTTGGGTTCGGTGAGCCTGGCATATGCAGATATGGCCTTGCCTGAACAGCTAACATCAAGGTTCGATTGGCAGGCTTGACGTATGTAGATGCGGGCCTGGAACACAGAAGACCGAAAGGTCGAGCACGAGTCACATGGCTGATGTGATTGGCTTAGAGGCCTACCTGGTTCGCATACTGGGCCGTACATATCGGGGGAGGTATGGGGGCTGGGATTGTGTAATCACTTAGTTAAATTGAGAGGTGTTTATCTAAGTGGGAGCTTTCTAGAATTTTAAGATTAAATTGAAACTCCACATTATGAACAAAAGTCTAAATATGTATCGTTGTGAATCCAACCTTGTACTTGGCAGCACCTCGCCCCTCGTTCAACTTAGGATCATTCCTAGAGAAAGATAAGCTAAAAACAGATGGGACAAACTTCACCAACTGGTTCCGCACCCTGAGGATTCTCCTTGTTCCCCTCAAAATGGCATACGTACTAGAGGACGCGTTAGGTGACGCACCAGCAGATGATGCCAGTCAGGACGAGAAGAATGTCTATCTCTCCAAGACTGATGATTACAACCTTGTCCAGAGTGGCATGCTCTACTCCATGGAGGCTGAGCTGCAGAAACGTTTTGAGAGGATGGGTGCATATGAGATTATCACCGACCTCAAGGCGGTCTTCGCACCTCAAGCCAGGGCTGAACGGTACGAGGCTTCTGAAGCCTTCTTCTCAACAAAGATGGATGAGCACGGCAGCGTGAGTGAGCACGTGGTCAAAATGTCTGGCTACGTTCAGCGCTTGAATGCTCTGGAATGTCAGATTCCAGATGAACTTGCGGTTGATAGGGTGTTGCAATCGCTTCCCCCCAGCTACAAAGGCTTTGTGCTGAACTACAACATGCAGGGGATGACCAAAACCCCTTCTGAGTTGTTCGCCATGCTAAAGAGCGCTGAGGTTGAAATCAAGAAGGAGCACACCGTCTTCATGGTCAACAAGACCACTGACTTCCAGAAGTCAAGCAGACGGGAGAAGGCTAGGAGAGGTGGCCCCAGGAGGGATGGCAAGTCAGTTGCCGCTCCTCCCAAGGCACCCAAGCCTAAACTCGGAGGGGAGTGCTTCTACTGCAAGGGTGAAGGTCACTGGAAGCGCAACTGTCCCAAGTACCTAAAGGACAAGAAGGCTGGCAAGGTCGCCAAGAGAGACGAAGGTATATTTGATATACATATTGTTGATCTTCTCTTGACAAGCGCTGGGAACACATCCTGGATATTTGATACAGGATCTGTCGCTCATATTTCTAATTCCATTCAGGGACTAAGGAATAGGAGATGCTTGGTCAAGGATGAAGTGACGATGCGCGTGGGGAATGGCTGCCAGATTGAAGTCTTGGCGGTCGGCACGAAGCATCTTAGTCTCCCTTCGGGATTGGTTTTAGTTCTGAATAAATGTTACTATGTACCCGCGTTGAGTGTGAACATCGTGAGTGGTTCTTGCTCGAAGCGAGACCACTATTCTTTTAAGTCCGATACAATTGGTTGTTCGATTTATAAGGATGATATGTTTTATGTTCACGCACCGGAGTCACATGGTTTATTCATACTTAATCTCGATGGTGACGTGAGTCACGTTAACAATATTGAGGCCAAAAGATTGAAGAATAATGAAGATCACATGATGATGTGGCATTGCCGACTTGGTCATATTGGTGTAAAACGCATGGAGAAGCTCCATAAGGATGGACTTCTTGACTCATTGGATTTTGGATCCCTTGATACATGTGAACAATGCCTCATGGGCAAAATGACAAGGACTCCATTCAATGGTGTGATGGAGCGTGCGGATGTCTTATTGGGGATCATACACACGGATGTATGTGGACCCATGAACATCCCCACTCGCAATGATCTTCGTTACTTCGTGACCTTTACTGATGACTTGAGTAGATATGGGTATATTTACTTGATGAAACACAAGTCTGAAACCTTTGAAAAGTTCAAGGAATTTCAGAATGAGGTCGAAAATCAACTCGGAAGGAAAATCAAGCACCTTCGATTGGATCGAGGTGGCGAGTATTTGAGTCACGAGTTTGGCAATCATCTGAAGTCTTGTGGCATAGTACCACAGCTTACGCCGGCAGGCACACCTCAGAGAAACGGTGTAGCTGAGCGACGTAATCGAACCCTATTGGATAGTGTACGATCGATGATGTCTCATACTGATTTGCCTGTGTCATTCTGGGGGTATGCATTAGAAACCGCCATTCATATTCTTAATAGGGCACCATCCAAATCCGTAAAGACAACACCATTTGAAGAATGGCATGGCACTAAACCTGAGTTGTCTCACCTGAAGATTTGGGGTTGTGAGGCTTATGTTAGGAAACTACAGCCTGACAAACTTGAATCCAAGGCGGATAAGTGCATCTTTGTGGGCTATCCCAAGGAAACTTGTGGGTACACCTTCTACAACAAGTCTGACAGCAAAACGTTTGTTGCCAAGACGGGACACTTTCTTGAGAAGGAGTTTCTCGCGAAAGAGTTGAGTGGGAGGAAAATAGACCTCGATGAAGTAACTGACCAGTCACTCCAATTGGATGAAATGGCTACGGAATTTGTTCTGGAACCATCTTCCACAGTGGGAGTTGAAGAGAATGGCCAGAACGACATTCATAACGATCATGACATTCACGATGATCATGATGAGAATGAAGAGGAACCTTTTATGCCCCGTAGGTCATCAAGAGTCCGTCAACCTACTGAGTTTTACGGACAGCTTGTGAATGCAATCTCGGCTGTTGAGTCGGATGAACCTACGAGTTATAAAGAAGCAATGGAGGGACTCGAGTCCGAGAAATGGCTTGAAGCCATGAAATCCGAAATAGACTCCATGTACACCAACAAAGTATGGACTTTGGTGGATATTCCCGAGGACCGCAAGGCCGTCGAGAATAAATGGATTTTCAAGAAAAAGACCGACGCAGACGGAAACGTATCTGTCTACAAAGCTCGACTTGTCGCGAAGGGTTTCCGACAAATTCAAGGAGTTGACTACGAGGAGACATTCTCTCCTGTAGCGATGATAAAGTCTATTCGGATCCTACTAGCAATAGCTGCATATCATGATTACGAGATATGGCAGATGGATGTGAAAACTGCATTCCTAAATGGCAACATTGAGGAAGAGTTGTATATGATGCAACCAGAGGGGTTTGTCGATCCAAGGAATGCTGGTAAGGTTTGCAAGCTTCAACGGTCCATCTATGGGTTGAAGCAAGCATCTCGGAGCTGGAATCTTCGATTTGATGAGGTCATTAAAGATTTTGGATTTGTCCAAAACGTCGAAGAGTTCTGCGTCTATAAGAAACTGAGTGGGAGCTCTGTAGCATTCCTTGTGTTATATGTGGATGACATATTACTAATAGGGAACGATAAGAAATTCTTAGAGGAAGTGAAGGAATATCTGAATGGACAATTTTCCATGAAGGACCTAGGTGAAGATGCGTACATACTGGGGATTAAGATCTATAGAGATAGACCTAATCGAAGGTTGGCCTTGAGTCAGAATACTTATATTGACAAGATTTTGAAAAGGTTCAAAATGGATGACTCCAAGAGAGGTCTCTTGCCAGTCATAAAAGGTGTCAAACTAAGCGTGACTCAATGCCCGACCACAACTAAAGAGAAAGAGGAGATGTCCTCAAAGCCCTATGCCTCAGCCATATGTTCTCTCATGTATGCTATGTTATGTACCAGACCGGATTTAGCGCTGGCCATTAGTATGACTAATCGCTACCAGAGTAATCCGGGAATGGCCCATTGGACAGCAGTGAAGAACATCCTTAAGTACTTGAGAAGAACCAAGGATCTCTTTCTTGTTTATGGAGGAGTTGATGAGGAGCTCACCGTAAAGGGTTACGTTGACGCAAGCCTCGGCTCAGACCTAGATGACTCGAAATCCCAGACGGGATATGTCTTCATGTTGAATGGAGGCGCGATTAGCTGGAGGAGCGGCAAACAGTCAGTCGTCGCTCAATCTTCAATGGAGTCGGAGTATATTGCCGCTTGCGAAGCGTCAAACGAGGCGCTGTGGCTGAAGAAGTTCGTGATTGAGCTTGACGTCTTTCCCAGTTGCACTGACCCCGTGGGAATCTTCTGCGACAACACGGGTGCCATTGCTAACGCGAAGGAGCCAAGAACTCACTCTACAGCCAAGCACATCCTCCGAAAGTTCCATGTGACGCGAGACTACGTCAGGGATGGACACACTAGGATTCACAAGATACATACGGATCTGAACACAGCAGACCCGATGACTAAACCTCTTCCACAGGGCAAGTTTGAAGAACACCGAGAGACCATTGGTGTTAGATACATACCTGATGTAAACTAGTGTAATTTGTACTCTAGTGCAAGTGGGAGACTGTTGGATATGTGCCCTAGAGACAAATTAATAAAGATATTTGTCACATATCCGTTTTGTTCATAATACGTTTTATACTGTGCTATAACTGTATTACTTGGAAATACTAATACAGGTGTAGTATAAAACATGGTCCGTAGTTTAACTCGGGTAAACTATCTCATTGGGCAATTGATTGATCAAGCTTTCCTGATCATGGCGACACTTAAGTCCATTGATAATGAGGTCATATCATTAGGGGAATGATGTGATGGACAGACACCCACTTAAGTAATGCAATGTGATCGAGTCACATAGTTCAGCGTTGCTATGACTTTGTAACGTATGGCTTAGTCCTTAGACCGTAATGATCATACGTAATCACGATCTATGAGGAGACTTTGATTTGTATCCCACCGCCTGACTGAAATATGCTGGCTATAACGGAGCACTTTGGGTATTCCGAAATAGATGGTTGATGAGTATGTTAATAGATCAAAGCGGGATTTGTCAGTCCTTGTGACAGGACAGGTACTCTGGGCCCACTCGGTGATATTGCATCAACCCTTGCAAGGACGTGACTAGGTCACAAAGAGATGCAATGATCATGGACGAGAGAAGTTGTTTGTCGTGAATGAGATGTGAACACGGTATGTGGGATACCGACGATCAAACCTCGGACAAACAAGGTACCGCAGAACAAAGGGATTACGTCGTATCGTTAACGGTTTCCAAAAGCGATCGAAGCTCATTCGATGGAAGCGCAGGGGCTGTCAAGGACTGTAACCAGGTCCAACTGACTAGTCATTGGTCCATGAGAAGAGTCTCGACCATGTCTGCTGTTTCCCGGACCGTTAGGGTGTTACACTTAAGGGCAATCGATGCATAGGACAGTTACGGAATCAATCGGTGAAATAGGAGAAATCACCGGAATAGTTCCGGAGGAGGACGGAATGGTTTCCGGACATTTTGAATAGTTCAAAATAAAGTTTAATTGTTTTAATAATGTTTTTATTATTTAATTATCTGAATTAAATATTTAAAACTTATTAAATAATTAAAATAATGGAAAAAGGCTATATGGGCCTTAGAGGCCCAATAGGGGAGGAGGGGGTTCCCCCCCTTGGGCTTGGCGCCAAGGGGTGGGGCCCAACCCCCCCTAGGCCGGCGCACCCCTCCCCCCTTGGAGATTTAGTCCCACATGGGGGAGGGAAGAGGGATCACACCCCCCCTTGGCCTTTATATAGAGGGGTAGACCCCCCTTTTTCCATACAACAATTGATCTCCTTCTTCTTCCTTCTCCATTTCTGGAAGTGGACTCCCCTTGTTTGGAGTCTGCACCAGGATTGGAGTTCTCCACCATAAGGCAGGCCGTCGCTCTGCCGGAGTTGGGATCCGTAGCCGTCTTCTTTCCGCTGCTCGCCTGGTTCGGAGCCCGGGAGGAACATCGGTTGTGCCGTACGTGTATAATCTCTTCGAGGCATTACACCTGTGGTGCTGCTTCATCGCTGGAGGTTTACCGGGAGTCATCCTCGCCGGTGGTGGACTTCTACACGACAGGGAGGTCGTAGTTCTGAGTCTACGCCAACCACGTTCGTAAGAACGTTTCCCGCTTTCGGTCTTCAAAGGTATGAACACCGATTCCCTCCGTTACTTTACATCGCCATAGCATAGATCTTGGGTTCGGGTACCGTAGGTGTGGAAAAATTTGTGTTTTCTGCCCCGTATCCCAACAATTTTATGGGGTCCCCTTTTCTTACGTATCTAGCTTCAAACATTTCTAGTGGTGGCCCGAGCTGATTTACCATTTGAAACCCCGTGTGTGTGCTTGGTGGATCCCCTCGCAATTTTTAAACAACCCGGACCAGCGGAGACATGGTTTCCCTGTTGGTCCACCTTTGACCGGCGAGGGCCCGAGGCCTCACGTGAGGCGTCTCGGTAACCCAAACCCTGTTGAGACGGAAGAGTCCGATCCGAGAGCGTGGCCAGCTTTTGGATTGGGTGTCGACTCCCCGGGGGCCACCCGGATTTGTTCGTTGTTAGTTAGAGGGACCTGTCGTTTCGGATCTCTTGGAACTAAATCATAAAATGGTTTCCTGTGATGGGTAGCAACTGAGAGAGATGGATGTGCGTGCGGAGCCTCGTAATGGGCAGTTGGTACACCCCTACAGGGTTAAATCTTATCGAGAAGCCGTGTCCACGGTTATGGACGACTTGAGACCCACTCCTTGTTCATAGACAACAACAACTGAGATAATCTTAATATAACTTGATCAACGTGTGTGTGCCTTGACTGCTTCTTCTTCGTCGGGATACAAAGAGGAGGACAAGGACAGGATAGGTGTTATGATTGCGTAAGTAGTTGATAGCAAGACTTGTTGGAGGCGATTCCTCATCGAATGCTTGGCTTCTTATCTTACTCTCTAGATCGTTAGCCACTTCATAAATGCTAGTGCGGCAGCAACCTCACCACTTACCCCTTCCTTACCATAAACTACTAGTTGTCCTAGAATGACGAGTGATGAAGTCCTTGCTGGGTCAGATGACCACTACAGTTGGATGCTGAGTACCTCTGTACTCATGATACTACCCCCAAACTCTTTTCAGGGTTCTTGATCGACAACAGGTATGGTGATCGACGTTTAACGTGGAGACTCGACGACGACTACTTAGGCGGATCCCGGCGGAGGGCCTGGACCCGTGTGGTTATGGGATCGTTGTTTTTCTCTTTGCCAGTAGGCATTTGATTGTAGTTTGTACTCAGACCTGTATCTTCCGCTGGTGTATTGTATTTAAGGCAGTTGTATGCCGATTGTATGAGATGTTGTATCCTTGTATCTGTAATGTTGTGATATCATGTTGGAAATCCGGGGCATATGGCTTTGTCATATGTCGCGGTGGGACCGATATGTGCTTCGTCCCCGGATCTGGATGGAAACATCTAGATCTGGAACAGTACCGCATATAGGGCCTTACACTCCCAAAACCTCTCAACAACAAGTTCAAGAAGAAAGCATTGTTGGCTCTTGAAGGGTCCGATCCCGAGGATGTTGGTGGTGTGGCCGGAGTTGCTCAAGATACACAAAAAACATTGAAGCTCCTCAACAAGGAAGGTGAAGTTGTGAACTACAACTACATGAGTGACTACGCCGGCAATGCACACAAGTGTCTTATGGCCAAGTTGGTTGACGATGACACTCCCTCCTCCTTGGCTAAGATCAAGGTAACTCCTATTGATGAGTCCTTCATGTTCTCTTCCGAACCTCATGATGAATTTCATGATGCGGAAAGTGATGATGCTCATGCTATATGTGAAGATTTGTTGTTTGACAAAGTGAACAAAATGATGAGCTCTCTCAAAGGCAACAAGCTCAAAATGTTTCAATTACTTATGGATGTGGTGGGTAAGCACTCCACAACCATTAAGGATCTTGAAATCCTCCTCACCGAGGAAAAGGAGAACTATACTCTCCTTGAGCGAAAAATTGACTTTGAGGAAGCTCGAAATGACAACTTATGCAAAGTTGTTCACGCATCAAACGACTTAAATGACAAGCATGTTGCCTCCTTGAAAAAGGCTAATGAAATATGTAAAGAGCTTGCGAATGATATGAGCAAACTTGTGGAGCTAAACACCTACCTTTCTAAGGATGTTGAGGTACTCACCTTGTCCCTCAAGACAAAAGATGAGGAACTCGCCACCCTTAAGAAAAATCTCGAGGCCCACAAACTTTCTCATATAAAA
Source organism: Bromus sterilis (assembly GCA_950022295.1). Lineage (NCBI taxonomy): Eukaryota > Viridiplantae > Streptophyta > Magnoliopsida > Poales > Poaceae > Bromus > Bromus sterilis. The sequence goes on from OX465600.1 coordinate 220,056,682, forward strand.
ACACTTACGAAGATGTCTCCTCCAACTATTGTGCATATTGATGCTTGTGCTACTAACTCTACCATTGATCAAGCATCACTCATTGAGGATAACATAGCTCTTAATGCTCAACTAAAGAAGGGCCTCTTGATTTGTGCCCAAGGCGAGAAAAACCTAAATGATGTATTAAGTCATCACAAGGAATCCTTTGCTAAGGAAGGACTTGGATTTGATCCAAGTACGAGTGTGACAAAGGATGTCGCCCTTAGCAAGGAAACAACTCCCCAAAAGGTGATCTTTGTTCGTGAAGGGCACAAGGACAAAGGTAAGAAAATTGTTGATAAGGTTGGTGTTGGGAATGGGAAGGCCACTAGGGGCAAGCCCACTCCTACCAAGAAGAAGGAGAAAATGCCTCCATCCTATGTGCTCCGTAAGGCAAAGGATGGAGAGGTGTTTGCAAAATTCATTGGGCCCCGTAATGCTTTTCGTTTCTATACCATTTGGGTTCCAAAGACCCTTGTTACTAACCTTAGAGGTCCCATTGCAAAATGGGCACCTCTAACCAAAGCCTAAATCCATGTGTAGGATGCTATCTCCGGTGGAGTAAAATGGGTGATTGATAGTGGATGCACCAATCATATGACCGGAGAAAGCCGTTTACTCAAAGACTTCATGGATGCAATTCAACCATACATGAGCATTGTCTTTGGTGGCAGTTCCAAGGGAAAGGTACTTGGGTTGGGCAAAGTGGCTATTACTAATGACATGTCTCTTGCAAATGTCATGCTTGTCCAATCCCTTCAATACAATTTGCTTTCCGTTCGTCAATTAGCTTCCGTTGGTTATGATACACTATTTGGTCTAACAAGTGTGAAAGTCTTTAGGAGAGATACTCTCGAAGTGGCCTTTGTTGGAGAGTTGGATGGCAACCTTTATACGGTTGATTTCTCAAAAGAGAGTACTTACCATGCAACTTGTCTAATGGCCAAGGCCAACAAGGGGTGGCTATGGCATCGCCGGCTAGCCCATGTCGGTATGAGAAATCTAAAAGATCTCCTAAAGGGTGAACACATCCTCGGATTAACAAATGTGTCTTTTGAGAAAGATCGTGTGTGTAGTGCATGCATAGCCGGGAAGCAACATCAAGCAAAGCATACCCCCAAGAATATCGTGTCAACGTCAAGGCCTTTAGAGCTCCTTCATGTGGATCTCTTTGGTCCTCCATCATGGGATAGTCTTGGTGGGAAGAAATATGGTCTCGTCATTGTTGATGATTATTCAAGATACACATGGGTGTTCTTTCTCAAGTCCAAGGACGAGACGAAGGCCACCTTCATTGATTTTGCCAAGCAAGCACAAAGAAAATACAACATGGCTATCTTGGCAATACGTAGTGACAATGGCTCCGAATTCAAGAACTACACCTTGGAATAATTCTTGAGTGATGAGGGAATTGAGCACCAATATTCCGCACCTTACACCCCTCAACAAAATGGTGTAGCCGAGAGGAAGAACCGTACTCTTGTGGAGATGGCCCGGTCCATGTTGGATGAGTACAAGTCACCATATAGCTTTTGGGCCGAAGCCATCAACACCGCATGTCATGCATCAAACGGGCTCTTTCTTCGCAAGATCTTGATGAAGAACCCTTATGAGCTTCTAACCGGTCACAAGCCAAACGTTAAATACTTCCGAGTATTCGGTTGTAAGTGTTTCTTTCTCAATAAGAAAGACCGGTTAGCTAAGTTTCAATCCAAAACAATTGAGGGTATATTTGTTGGGTATGCTTCGAATTCTCACGCCTATAGGGTCTACAACAAATCCACCGGATGTGTTGTGGAAACTTGTGACGTGGAGTTTGATGAATTTAATGGCTCCCATGGGGAGCAAGTTGATCTAAGTGATGTAGGAAATAATGAAGATTCTTCTCAAGACATCTTGACTATGGGAATTGGAGATCTTGTGCCCATTGCTCAAGTTCCTAGAGATGATGAAGTGAGTGATGGGCCAAGTGTTCCACCTCCACAAGCACCTCCTCCTACCACTCAAGATCCGATTGCTCAAGATGAGCCAACTATCCAAGAACAAGAACAAGACCCTTCACAACCCGAGGTTGTTGCTAAACCACAAGTTGAGGGTGCGGTTGATCCACGTGATCGACTTGACCGCATTTGCTTTGGAGAAAATGATGAAATTGATGATGGCTCCGCCCTTGATGATGAACCAAATGTTGCCCATGAGCCCGAATGGGTAGAGCCTATTGAAACTCCAACTTCCATCATGCCATTGGTGGCTAGACGTGTTGATGTTGACAAGATCCTCACGGGATTGGGGAAAGGTATAGTTACTCGTCGTCAACTTATGAACTTTTGCGCTCACTTCTCGTTTGTGTCTTGTATTGAACCACTTAGGGTTGAACAAGCACTTGTGGATGCGGATTGGCTCATTGCAATGCAAGATGAGCTCACTAGCTTCACCCGGAATGAAGTTTGGTCTCTCGTGAAGAGGCCTTCCGGTCATGATCATAATATCATTGGAACCAAGTGGATCTTCAAAAACAAGCAAGATGAATATGGTAATATCATTCGAAACAAGGCAAGGCTAGTGGCTCAAGGGTACTCCCAAGTTGAGGGCTTGGATTTTGATGAGACCTTTGCTCCCGTGGCTCGCCTTGAATCTATACGCATATTTCTTGCTTATGCCGCATTCAATGAATTTCCATTATTTCAAATGGATGTAAAAAGTTCTTTCCTTAATGGTCCTCTACAAGAGGATGTATATGTAGCTCAACCACCCGGATTTTGTGACCCTCATCACAAGGACCACATGTGTAACAGCCCAAAACTGACAAAATTCAAAATTTTGCATTTTTATTTTTCCCATTGGGGATGAAATTTTGCACAATTATTCTTGGCAATAATCCATGTAACAGAAAAGTGCTCAAGCATTTTTCAGGTTATGTAAAAGGATTATGTTGAATTCTTTCTTTTCCTCCTTTTATAGCCTTTGAATTTTTCTTTGATGATCATCTTTGATCTTCTAAGAAAACTCTTTTGGATTCCATCATGTTTTACCATGATAAAGTTCCCTTCCATTTCCCATGATTTTATCATGTCTAGGGAATTGGGTTGTAGTTCAAATGACATTTGAATTTATTTAAATGCCGTGTGAATTACTTAAATATTTTTGACCCAATTAATTTTCCAAAAATCCTGTAAATCATGATCATTTGTAATCATATTTTTATATGACTTTTGGAACTCATTTTCTATTTCTTTTTCCCATTTTCTCTGCTGTCTTTTATTGGAAAGAATAAAATGCAGAAAAGGGATTTTCCAGAGGGCACTTGGGCCTCTCCTCTCCCTCCTCAGTCCATCTCCAACCCAGCCCAACTCCTCTCTCCCTCTCAGCCCAACCGTTTTTTTCTCTCCTCTCTTCTTTCTCTCACGTGGAGGTCCCCCCCTCTCTCTCTCACGCCGTGGTCATGGAGGAGGAGGTGGAGCCCTCCAGCCAGCCTCCTCTCCCCTCCCCTTTATAGCCAGCCGATCCCCTCTCCAGGAACCCTAGCCTCTTCCTCCTCCCAGCCGCCGCCAATTCCCTCTCCCTCTTCTTCCTCCTCCCCTCTCCTCCTCTGTTTTCCCCTTGTCGCCATGAAGACCGAAGAGGAGCTCACGACCGAGCCACGCCGGCGAACTCGATGAGGAAGGCGTCCTCACCGTTGGAGCCGCGTCCCCGAGCCGCAGCGACGTCGTCCTCCTCCTCCCCAAGCCGATCATCGATGCCCTTGCCTCGTCTTCTTCCCGGAGTCGTGACCTCACCATCGAGTTGATCACCGTCTCCGTCGAGCACGTGTCCCCGAGGCCGTTCCCCTGCGTTCTTCTCGCTGTGAGCTTCCCATTCTCCCTCCTTGATGTGCTCGCGCTTAGGCCGTGGTTCCAGTAGCTCGCCTCGCTGAATCTTTTGCTGCCTCCGTGGCCTCCATGAACTAGCCGTGCTCCGTACGATCCTTGGGCGCGAGTTGCGCATGTGATAGACGGCCAAGTTCGGGCCTTTGGCCGGCAAGGGCGCATCCCAGCCATCTCCTCGCAGCGATCGCGTTTCCCCTTGCTCTGTCGCTGCTGCTGTTTAGTTCGTCAGGAAGCAGATGTCCCAATCTTCAGTTTAGGCTTTAGTTCATCCCGCGCCAGTATTTCTTTACCATCAGTTTGGTTTGCCAAACATAAGTCGTATCGTAGCGCAGTGGCAACGCCCTTGAGGTCCATGGATCGAGTCCCAGCCTGCGCAATGCGCCTCATTTTTGCAGCGTGGTTTCTTCAGTTTCAATTTCGCAGCGTAGTTAGTTTATCTTCCGTAGAAGCTGTACTTTGAAAAATCTCTTGGCATAGCCCAGTGGCTTGGGCGCCTGGGTTGTATCCTGGAGGTCGTGGGATCGAGTCCCCGTCCACGCAAGGTGCCCTTTTATTTTTGTTCAGCTTTTCCCGCGCGTATATGTTAGCTACGGTTGAACCTAAAGTCTGTTGTGATTTCAGACGTTGGTGCAGTGGCGTGGGCACCGTGGTTTCAACCGGGAGGTGCTGGGTTCAAGTCCCAGGACCCTCATTTTTAATTTCTCTTTTTTTGTTTAGCTTCAAATCTGCTCCAGCTTTGCATTGTTTACCATTTGTGCAACTTGGATCCAAAATATATGATGTTATATATTATTTTGGGCCAGAATTTCATGATGAAGACAATGGTGTTGTTCATTTTATCGTATGGGCATGTATTATTTGAAGAATGTGTATTTTTGCACATGATACCTCTCACGATGATGCACCGGGTGCTTTTCGCCCAATCTTTTCCGTTGTGTTGTGCTCCATACTTGTAAATGGGCCACCTTGGCATGTTGTTGCCATATATGCTTGAGTGGGTCCCACGAGACATGTGTGCCGACAATTCCCTTTCATTTATCATGAGATACATGCATAGTCCAATTGTTGTTATCTTGTGATCCTCGTATGTTGTTGATCACCCCATGCCAAACAACTTGTCGCACCCCTCACTGTGATGTTGTACACTTGTTCCATAGGTGATACAACATCACTTCCCCTCCTTCGTTGGCACTCATCTCTTGTTTCGAGCATCGTAGATCTTGCGATGACCGTAGTTTTCGGTAGCGTTGTCCCTCTCTTTATTTTATTGTTTGCAGTAGAATGCATTAGGTGCATCATACACTATGCCATGTCATTGCATCTATGATTATGTTAAGGAAACCCATCTTGAGGTTATCCTCGTGTGTGGGTAATTCTTGTTGATATTTTTCTATTCTTTTACACATGCCATGATCATGCATCATAATAATTATAACATAAGGATTATTCGGATCCGTAACTCACCAACGTAATGCATATGAAGGTTGTCGGTAGCATAGCACCATTGCTTCCCTATGCTTCTTTTAAACTTGCTCGTTCTTATATTCATGCCATGATATTAAAATGACACGCATCATACTTGACCATGCTTGTTTGTTTATTGCTTGCTCGTGATTGCTCCGTAGTGATAGTGTATCTCCGTTGATTGCATTTCCAGTGTTTGCTTCTTGTGTGCTCCCGCGGATACTCTCGGAGCCGATGCGAGTTTGCGATCAACTACATCTTCGGAACCCGACTTATCAACAGGCAAGGACTATACATTACTTATGATCCATTCTATTTCGGTAGCGTTGTCCCTCTCTTTATTTTATTGTTTGCAGTAGAATGCATTAGGTGCATCATACACTATGCCATGTCATTGCATCTATGATTATGTTAAGGAAACCCATCTTGAGGTTATCCTCGTGTGTGGGTAATTCTTGTTGATATTTTTCTATTCTTTTACACATGCCATGATCATGCATCATAATAATTATAACATAAGGATTATTCGGATCCGTAACTCACCAACGTAATGCATATGAAGGTTGTCGGTAGCATAGCACCATTGCTTCCCGATGCTTCTTTTAAACTTGCTCGTTCTTATATTCATGCCATGATATTAAAATGACACGCATCATACTTGACCATGCTTGTTTGTTTATTGCTTGCTCGTGATTGCTCCGTAGTGATAGTGTATCTCCGTTGATTGCATTTCCAGTGTTTGCTTCTTGTGTGCTCCCGCGGATACTCTCGGAGCCGATGCGAGTTTGCGATCAACTACATCTTCGGAACCCGACTTATCAACATGCAAGGACTATACATTACTTATGATCCATTCTATTTCAACCAGCGGTTTGCATGCTAGTATAGGTTAGGTTCGATGTTTGATCCTACCACATGATTACAACCTCTTTCAAACCGATAAAGCCATGTCCCCTCCCAGCAAACCTTGTACTGCTATGTTACTATTGCTCGTTGCTCAGCCCCTGCTTAGTATGCATGCTTAGGATGCTACGATGTTACCCTGTTACTCCTTGGTTTGGGATATCACATTATTATATTGTCGTTGATGATATGATTATTATAATGTTGACTATATTCGACGAAGGATGGAAGGTCTAGGCTATCCCGCCCCGACGCTTTGTTCCATTCGAGTCACCTAGGATCCGAGTTCCGGGTATTGGTTTTAAGACTGAGCGTGCCTAACTGCGTGTGGGATTTTATGGGGTCCCCTTTTCTTACCTATCTAGCTTCAAACATTTCTAGTGGTGGCCCAAGCTGATTTACCATTTGAAAACGTGTGTGTGACTGGTGAGCTCCCAGCAGTTTTAAAACAACTTGGGCCAGCGGAGACATGGTTTCTCTTGTTGGTCCACCCCAGGGAGCTAGGGGGTTGTCCACATCTGTTTGGGCAACCTATGCGACCTCGTCCAGACGGTAGAGGCCGATTCGAGAGCGCGGCCGGCTTTTGAGTTGGATGTCGACTCACCGGGGGCCACCCAGATTTGTTCGCTATTAGTTAGGAGGACCTGTCGTTCCGGATCCCTTGGGACTAAATCATAAAATGGTTGCCTGTGATGGGTAGCAACTGAGAGAGATGGGCGTGCGTGCGGAGCCTTGTAATGGGTAGTTGGTACACCCCTGCAGGGTTAAATCTTTTCGAGAAGCCGTGTCCACGGTTATGGACGACTTGAGACCTACTCCTTGTTCATAGACAACGACAGCTGAGATAATCTTAATATAACTTGATCAACGCGTGTGTGTGCCTTGACTGCTTCTTCTTCGTCGGGATGCGAAGAGGAGGACAAGTATATGATAGGTGTTATGTTTGCATAGTAGTTGATAGCAAGACTTGTTGGAGGCGTTTCCTCATCGAATGCTTGGCTTCTTATCTTACTCTCTAGATCGTTAGCCACTTCATAAATGCTAGTGCGGCAGCAACCTCACCACTTACCCCTTCCTTACCGTAAACTACTAGTTGTCCTAGAATGACGAGTGATGAAGTCCTTGCTGGGTCAGATGACCACTACAGTTGGATGCTGAGTACCTCTGTACTCATGATACTACCCCCAAACTCTTTTCAGGGTTCTTGATCGACAACACGTATGGGGATCGACGTTTCACGTGGAGACTCGACGACGACTACTTAGGCGGATCCCGGCGGAGGGCCTGGACCCGTGTGGTTATGGGATCATTTTTTTTCTCTTTGCCAGTAGGCATTTGATTGTAGTTTGTACTCAGACCTGTATCTTCCGCTGGTGTATTGTATTTAAGGCAGTTGTATGCCGATTGTATGAGATGTTGTATCCTTGTATCTGTAATGTTGTGATATCATGTTGGAAATCCGGGGCATATGGCTTTGTCATATGTCGCGGTGGGACCGATATGTGCTTCGTCCCCGGATCTGGGTGGAAACACCTAGATCTAGAACAGTACCGCATATCGGGCCTTACAACGTGTACAAACTTCATAAGGCATTATATGGTCTTAAGCAAGCCCCTAGGGCTTGGTATGACCATCTTAGGAAGTTTCTACTCGAGGAAGGATTTGTGAGGGGTGTCATTGATGCCACTCTTTTTACCAAGAGAACAAATGGTGTGTTGCTCATATGCCAAATCTATGTAGATGACATAATATTTGGTTCTCCTAATCCATCTTTGTGCAAGTGGTTCTCAAAAACTATGACCAAGAATTTTGAGATGTCAATGATGGGGAGCTTGAAGTATTTCCTTGGCTTTCAAATCGAGCAATTTGCCGAAGGAACCTTCATCTCCCAAACAAAGTACATTCAAGACATGCTCGTGAAGTTTGGTATGAAGGGTGCCAAGCCATGCAAGACACCCATGCCAACCAAGGGTTATCGATCAAGACCTTTCCGGTATTCCATTTGATGCTACTCTTTACCGTTCTATGATAGGGTCGTTGCTTTACCTTTGTGCAACTAGACCGGATATTATGCTTAGCGTAGGAATGTGTGCAAGATATCAAGCCTCTCCTATGGAGAGTCATCATTTGGCGGTTAAGCGCATTCTTAGATACCTTGTTCATACTCCTTTGTTGGGCCTTTGGTACCCCAAGGAAGCTAAGTTTGGTCTCTTGGGGTACACGGATGCGGATTGGGCCGGAGACAAAGTGGATCGGAAGTCAACCTCCGGTTCATGCCAATTTCTTGGGCGCTCATTGGTAAGTTGGCACTCGAAGAAGCAAAATTGCATCTCCCTCTCCACCGCCAAAGCCGAGTATGTTGCCGCCGCAAGTTGTGCCACTCAAATCCTAAGGATGAGGCAAACTTTGAAGGATTATGGACTCATCTATAAGAAGGTACCCATCATCAACATCCTCGCACCAAGCATATTGACATTCGTCATCACTTCATACGGGATCATATTCAAAAGGGTGATATTGTTCTTTAACATGTGGGCACCGACAAGCAACTTGCCGATATCTTCACCAAGCCATTGGATGAAGCGAGGTTTTGCCAACTAAGAGGTGAACTTGGTATCTTGGAACGTTATAGCTTTACGGCTTAGGGGTATGTTGCTCTCATTCATACACATAGCAAATAACTTGTCTAGATGTAGGCATGTATGTAGGGGGAGAAACTCAATCAATGAGTTCTCAACTCTCTACGTGATGCATAAATGGATTCACACATCAACAATCCGCATGCTCCCTACGGTGAGACCATGTGTAGCGGTTAACGATGGAGTAGTGTCTTTGGACCCAAGGTACATCTTCGCGGTGTCAAAGCACAATACACTCAAACATGGTGACTTCGGTCACCGCCCTTCTCATGGAAGGCTTGCTTGATCATCGCTGTGTGTCTATACTTCTCATGAATATATATTTATGCATATATGATATACACTATTGTTGCCCCTATCATAGTCATATCCTGCAAAAATAAAATTTTATTTCAAACTTCGGACGTCCGATTTTTTTTCGGACTTCCGAATCTCCTTTGGTGTCCTAGTCAGTGGACCTCACTTCCGTTATCGGGTGTCCGTCCGCTTTCGGATGTCCGACACGTCGGACTTCTGAAACGCGTCGGACTTCCAAATCTTCCTGTCTGTTTGTCTTCGGTCACAGCCAACGTCCCAGCCAAAATCGGAAATCCGATACTGTTTGGACGTCCGACACACCGGACGTCCGAAACACGGCGGACGTCCGAAATTCCCAGACCTATATAAACTGGCCGTCCGGCCGAGGGGAGCAGTTCTCTCCCTCTCGACCACCCTCGTCCCAAACCTATCCGCCGCCGACTTCGCCTTTCGTCGCCGCCGGCCGCCCCGGCCTGCTCTGGCCTTCTTTCCTCCGGATCCGCGCACCCCGGGTAATTCTCCGCCTGATCTATCTTTCTACCCAATTCGTTTTGCGGTTGGTGCCCAAATTTGTGCCTCATTTTTCATCTCCCCGTCTAGGGTTTCGTGATGGTGCGGACGAAACGGACCGCTCACAAGGATGTCGGTGCCTCTTTCTCTCATGGTGGATCTGAGGACTCCGATGAGCTTGCCTGTCCTCGTCGCCAGGCTCGTCATGGGAAGCAGCCCCACTATGCCGAGCCTTCGTCTGAGAGTGACCGCACCCCAAGTGGGGATGACCTAAACTTTGATGATGAAGTTGCTGCTGATAGTGATGATGCGATTGATGAGGAGTTTGAAGACGAGTTTGTTGCCGATGATCCTCCTGCGGTTGTCGTTCGCCGGGCTGCTCCATCCTCCAAGGTCAAGCTTGGTGTTCGTCGCAAGCCTAGGGGCTCCTCCTCGGCATCTAGGGCTCATGATGATGCGACCCCAGATGATGCACCTCCTGAGGCCAGGGTTCACATCTCTTGTGACCCTGTCGTCTCATTTGGTCGCATCATGATTGACTACTCCAAGATGCCGCTTGATGACTACCGGAGACTTCGGCGTGTGAACCAGTTTGCGGAACTTCGGGATTGTGAGGACAACCGGTTCCAGACAAATGTGCAGGCAGATATTTTCACCTCCGTGGCCCTCCGCCAAGGTATGGCCAACTCCCATGCTTGCATTTCTGTTGGCTTCATCCGGTCTCACTCGTCACAGTTTTCGGGTGTGGTGGACATTCTTGATTCCATGGGTCTCGGCCATGTATTTGGTTTTCGGCGTGATTGGAACCAAACTGCTATCCTTCAGTTCTATGCCACGTGCTTCTTCCAGAACCAGGAGGTCACCTGGATGACGGGTGAGCATCAGTACACTGCCACTTTCACTTAGTTTGCGCTGGCTCTCGGTCTTCGCTCATCTGGCCACCGGATTCACGGAGACAAGGAGAAGCCGAAGGGTATCGATGGATGCCTCTGTTTTGTCAAGTCTGGTCTCAAGGGTGATGACTGCAAGAGGAAGCCGAATGATGTCTCCATTTGGCGGCAGCCCTATCACTTTCTGTATCAGTGTGTGCTCCGGACCTTGTATCCAAAGTCTGGAGATAAGACTCACAGCAGCAGCACTGCCATCTCCCTGATGTGCCTTATGGCAGCGTCTCCTCGCCCGCGCCTGGATGTTCCACATTACCTCTGGCATGAGATTCTCCATGCCAGTTTTCAGGTTCGCCGACACTTCCCACATGCTCCCTTCATCATGGCATTCATTGAGTCTGTGGTGCCATCCAGACTGGAGATCACTCACGCTCACACCATGTGGACCATTCCGGAGCATATGTACTTCACCCGCACCGGTTGTTCAGATGTCTCGTCCGATCCCTGTCCACTCCACTGTTGGTGGTGCTATGCACCGTCAGTTGTCCGAGCAGGCTCCTATGTGCCGCATTTCACAGTTTTGGGCAAGGCCCAAGCTGCTATGATGAGGGCCATCTCGTTCAACTGCCACTCCAACCACATCGTGGTCACTCGCCTTGTTCAATCCAAGAACTCTCTGAAGGCCCGTCTACGCGCTACTGGTGAGGCCAATGTCAGTGATGATGAGCCTCTCCCCGATGCCCCTCCTGCTGATCTTGGCTTCGACTTCCCCACGGGCCCGTAGTGGGCTGACTTCTTCCCTGATGCACCCGGGGCTAGCGGCAGTGGCACTCACTAGTCGGTCTTCGCTCGTCTTGCCCCTTTTGTGGTACTTGTTGCCAAAGGGGGAGAGACATATGTTATCAGTTTTATTTATGATGTTTAGGCGTATGATTATGAGTCGAGTCCGTGAGATTGTTTGGTATGTTAAAACTTTATGGGTACTATGTGTGATGATCATTCTACCTTGTTAGGTCGTTTATGTGAACCTTGTGTTTGGTGTTATGCATGATATCGTTTATGTGTCTTGGCATGAATCTTATTGGCTTATGATGTTGTGGTCATATATGGGCTATCTTGTGCTTGCAATTCACATTGTCATCTTCATATATTGCGAGCTTCAAATGATATGATTTATGATTGTAATCTTGCCTCATAATCATGGTGATTGGACTTCTCTCAATTTGTGCATCTTGCTTAAATTCAAGGATCTTTTATGCACACATTGAGGGGGAGTTCGTAATAAAACTTGCTCCCACTAAATCTAAAAGTGTATATCTTTGGGAGCTATATGTATGTTGTCATCAACTACCAAAAAGGGGGAGATTGAAAGTGCAATCATGCCCTTAATAATATTTTGATGTTGATGACAATATACATATAGGGGACTAATAATATTTGTCAAGTATATCTCAGGTATTAGCCCTCGGATCATTGTTGCGGTGGATCATGGACCATTGATATTGTCTATATCTCGGGATATAGAACCAACAAAGTTGAAGCGTAAGCATTTCCGGTTTATCTTGAGTATAGGGATCCCCGCACTATTAAGAGGGGATCAGTGGGGTTGTGTTTAAGATTTTCTCAAATCACTTTAAAACAACACAACTCAGTATAAATCTCAAAGTTAACTCTGTCCTGACTTTCGGACGTCCGACTTGTTTCGGACGTCCGACACTGCACGGTTCGGACGTCCGTCAAGTTTCGGACGTCCGACATCCCTCTCGCGGATTATATTTGGCTAGGTCAGGAGACCTGCAAATCATGTCTGGACTTCCGACGTGTTTCGGACGTCCGACACATCGGACGTCCGAAACCTGTCGGACGTCCGAAACTTCGTGTTACACATATGCCTCACAAGGTCAGTAGACCTCTCCAAAGTTGGACGGACTTCCGACGGCCTTCGGACGTCCGACATGTCGGACGTCCGAACCCCGCCGGACGTCCGATACCTGTATCACTGTCTACTGCCTGGCATTGCCCACTGTGTTCATCGAAGACATTTCGGACGTCCGATATATTTCGGAAGTCCGACATTTGGGCTTCGGACGTCCGAACTCCAACGGACGTCCGACATGTGGACAACACAAGTGCTCCAACGGCCATTTCAGCCTTTGGACTATAAATACTCCCTCTCACCCACTTGAGAGGGTTGAACACTTCATCTATTTCACTCAAGAACACAAAGTGCTCCCTCTCTCTCATCTCCTACACTCAAACCAAGATCCCGGAGAGATTCGTGAGAGTTCTTGTCGGATCTTTCACCCCGTGTTAGATCTGTCCCTTCCCCATCTTCCGACCAAAGCAAATCATGATTTGAGCAAGTCTTGAGCTTTTCCCATTGATCTTGTTACTCTTGGAGGTTGGAGACTCCTAGGCGGGTAGGAGTTCTTCGGAGAGGAATCGACCATTGTGATTACCCCCGTTGAGTTTGTGAGGGTTTGGTGACCACCTTTAAGGTCAACCGGTAGTGGTTGGGAATCGCCTTCGTGGTGATATCTCAAGGGGAATAGAGTGAGCCTTCGTGGCGTTGGTGTGCCTTCGTGGTTTCACCCACTCTCTCCGAACGGTGAGTAGCTTCCCTCCAAGGAAGTGAACATCGGGATACATCGTTGTCTCCGCGTCATTCGGTTATCCCTACTCTTTTCCCTTACTACTTGTACTACCGTATTATTTGCCCCCTCACTTGCTTGTGTTTATTGTGCTTATTGTTTATCTTGTCTTTGCTAAATAGACCTTTCAATTATTAGGCACACCTTTGTTTTCGCATTATTTCTTAAAAATTGCTAAGTAGTGATAAAATTTGTAATAAGACATATTCACCCCCTCTAGGTCTATCTCGATCCTTTCAAGATAGACTACCCAATGTTTACATTTAAAGATCAAATGGTAAAATAATTTATTTCATGGATGTCGGGAAATCTCAAACGGCTCACGGAAGCGTATGCACCCACTAACTAGTAAAAGCAAAAAAAATGCAAACAAATTTAAAAAATGTGATTTTTTGTGAAATGCAATATCTTCTCTGGTACGTACCAAATTGTATTGCTCATTATAAAGTGGCGCCCCTACTATGAGGGGAAAAAGAAAAAGAATAAAGAGAGAGTGGGACCACTATTATCCTCTTTGCAGACATAAGTACTTCAATGTAGCACAATGCATTTCATATGAGAGTATTCATATGCTTCTTGTTATATATTAGTTGGAGATTTTTAAATTATAGAACTTGGCTTGCATATTTCCATAATAATCTTCTCAAATGCTTTAGGTCTTCGTGAGCGAGAAAGTTGGCTGCGTACCCCACTAGTTCATTAGAGAGCTTTCTTACATTCATAGCTCTAGTTCTTTTGTTGCATGGTAATCTCTACTCCTTGCATCAAATTTGATTATAAGGCCTCTCCATTTCCTATGATCACCTGTGTGGTGTAAGATTTTCTTATATTTTTTACTTCTTAGATCCACATCATCATTCTCTTTTTCATTTAGTGCCAAGATCAATGCTCACGCTCATTCCTTGCACTAGTGGTTCTATGGTTGAAAAAAGTAATGACCGTGCAACTTATGTATTTGACCAACACTTTGGGTAGTTTATGATAGGATTGACATTAGATTATGAGAAAGATAAAATTTACAGAGTTCTCAACACTATATTTTTATCTTTGAATCTTCATTTCCTGGCATAGGAACTCTAACTGTAAACATACGATTCAGGGAAATAAATAATTTGTTTTTTAATGATTTCATTTACTATTTATTTTATATCAGTTATAGACTATTGATTCACATTACTATATTTTGAGTTTACACACCATGTTACGTTAGATTGATTACACTTCATGCTTATTGCATTAAAAAAATAGTATCTACCTACTCGGGACGAGTAGAGATTACGCTTGGGGATGCTGATACGTCTCAAACATATCTATAATTTTTATCTATCATGCAATGTTTATATAATCCTTATACCAAATTGGCATACTCTTGGCATCATTTTTTATTAATTTTATGGACTAAGTATTAACCCGGTGCCCAAGCCAGTTTTTGTTTTTTGCATGTTTGTGGACTTTATAGAAAATACCAATTTATGGAGCCCAATAAATCATGTAAGCTTTCCTATAATTATATATCTTTGGAAAGCTTTAGGAGGAACCGACATTGAGTAGAGGGTCTACCCTGGCTCCCACGCGCCCCTAGAACTCCAGTCAAGGGAACATGTGGGGGCGTGGGCCCCCTGGCCCTCCTATTTACCACCACTTGATGCCTAAATTTATCTTACGGGAGGGACTTTCACGTACAGAGTTTTCACGGATGTTCCACCGCCGCAATTTATGTACCTTCGCGATCCAATCCGGGGGTTGTCCAAGGACTTCTCGGTGCCTATCTTCATCATCATCAAGGTCACCATGCCTGCTCGTGAGTGGTTTCTTTTGAACCTAGGGTCCATGGTAGTAGCTAGATGACCGGCTTCTCTTTATCTCTTTCAATCTTTAATACAACGAACACATGAGCTACCTTAGATGACTGTGATCTATCTGATGTAATTCAAGTATGTTTGTGGTGATGTGATTGGATTACACTTTATGATCAAATTTATTAATGATTCAATTTGAGATCTATTTGCATTTCTATATACATATCTCTTATTCATATATGCTCTTCGATTTTTCTTTCTTTCTTTGACCAATTTTGAGGGGTGATCTCCACGAGTGAGTTGTGTATGATAGTTGGGTTCAATATTGCAAGTAATCTACTATAGTGACAGAAAAATACTTGTATTGTGTTGTTGCCACTAGGTATAAAGAGATGGTTGAATAGTTGTCCTTCAAAAGCAGGGTGAAGACAATATATTATATAATTCATGTCAGCATACTTAATGCAATACTCTGTTTGTTCTTAATACTTAAAGATGCATGTTGGATAGCGGTTTTTAGTGGAGTATTGGTTATAGATGCATTTTCATAATGGTAGATATTTGGATGTGATGCTCATATGTTGATTATGTCATGCATGAACTATCATAAATATTACAATTTGGATCGATACACCACTTAATTTATTTACCACACCTTGCTATCTTAATGAGAGAGAAAGAACCAATATTGAAATCATGGATCCTAGTCCATCTCTAACATATAAATATAAAAAAAACATTTATGATCTTGCATTTACTTTCAACTTGCCATCAAGACCAAAGCAAGGATAGTGAGATTGACAACCCCACTAGTTGTGTTGGGGGCCAAGGCACTGCTATATATGTGTGCAAGTAACCATGATTGTTCTCTTCAACATCAAGCTCCTTTTAGTTTTATAAATCTTAGAAGTCGCATATTTAAGAAAAAAAGATGCTATCATATAAACTCATGCAGTTGAGGGCCCAACAACTACCCAATTGAGAGGTAGCATGCACCAAGCAAAGTTACGATCTAGATCTAGCTCGTCGAGGTAAGAGGGAAGGAACTAGGTTTTTTAGCAAGTTGGGTAAGTTTAATGTTGATGTGTTGCTTGAACAAAGTAGTGAATTCCAATTTGGTTGAACTTCATGTTGATGTATTGAACTACTTTTATGTGTTCAATGTATAATTTTTCAACTTGGTGTTTGAATGAAGTGTTGAATGTTTGATTGTTGAACTTGGTGTTTGAATGAATGCGTTTAATGGTTGATTGTTGAACTTGGCATTTGTTCAATGTATGATTGTTGAACTTTTGTTGATGTTTGAATGAATGAATATTTGTTAAATGTATGATTGTTAAAATTATTTAATAATTGATTAAAAATATTCAAAGATTAGGAACCTACTGATGACCCACAAGTGTAGGGGATCACAACAGTCTTCGTGGGCAAGATAACCCAATTTATTGATTCGACACAAAGGGAGTCAAAGAATATTTATAAGCTTTGATAGTTGAGTTGTCAATTCAACCGCACCTGAAAGATACTTGCTTGGCAACAATTTAGTAGTAACGGTGATATGGAGGTGATGGTGGCAACGGAAGTAAGACAACAAAAATTAGCAACTAGTAACCAGCAGGATTAAAACACTGTAGGCTAGGGGAATGGATGGTTGGGCATTGCATTGATGAGAGATAACATGCAATTAACTTGGGGCAAGGCACACAGAAAAGTAATGATCATCTAGGCAAATATCAAACATCAGGCATGTATCCCAAGGTAGTTGTGCGTTCTTGCAATAAGAACTTTGCACAACATCGTTTAGCCTACCATCCCGCTACCAACGGGGCCAAAAGGAACTAATGGAGATTAAGGTGATCCTGTCAAAGAGCACCGGAACAAAGCATTAACAATCAATGGATACATGGAATCCTCAAATTATAGTCCATCCCCTTTAGTGTCACAAGCTGTCACCATTGAGATCGCCGGTTCCGGACCATAATAGGTGCATACAACTCATAGATAGGATCAAGAACACAAATCTATACTATTAAAGGGCAATAGGCCGTTGTTGTTGTGATGGTTCGACCATCCCTCGTGAGGCTCGCCAACGCACGTCACACAACCCTCGAGCGCACAGGAAGAGAACCCCAACCCCGAGAAAGGAAAAACTATCGCACGCCCTCTACCATCAGCCCGCTCCCTTCCCCTCCTCTCCCAAAATTTCCAGTCGCCACGACCTCGTCTCTCATGTCGCCGCCGTGCACCTCCCTCTCCCACACCGGCGACATCGTCTTCCACCTCGCCGCCATGCTCCACCCTCTCCCCCATCCTCTCACCTTCTCTCGCAAACCTAGGCCCTAGATCAAGGGTGGCCATGGTGCACCCAGATCCGCCACGGCTGCATGGGCAACCTGCTGCAGCAGCGACCGATGGAAAGAGTTGTACTGGAGGGAGCCGCCGCACTGCTTGCCTCAGGGGCGGAAGCAACCGAAGATGGCGATCCACCGACGGTGTCCACGAGGGCATGTCCATCATCATCACCGACGACATCTATGTCATGGGAGGGTCTCGCCAGCGAAAAATGAGGCTGTTGCAGATCTCCCTGGTCAGAGAAGTTGGGCAGTGCAAGGTCGTGTTGTTCGTCACCTGACCGCGCACGAGGAAGAGACCTTGTCGTGGTAATCACCAGTGACCGGATCTCGCTGCCGGGAGCAGCGCCGGAGTGGTGGCAGATGCTGCACTTTGCGGTGGGTGAATCCCGAATACTCGTTCAATGTATTTTTATTAACTGACTTCTCTCTCTTTCGCTATCCCTACCCGTTTCAGTTTTCATGTAACATTGATTTGAGATTCTTATTTCAAATCTAATTCAGGTTGAAACCGCTAAAGGGGAGCATCAAATGCTGCAAAGAAGCAAAGGTAGCAACTACAAGCAGTCAATGTAGTGTTGTTTTAGTAGTCTAGAAAAACAAGTATAAAGTGTGATAAAGAGTAATTGATGCATCAGTTATTGCTATCGAGAAAATCATCTCATTTGTGAAGCCGGCCATGTTTCATTGGATTTTAGCTATTGAAAAATAAGTATGTGTACTGATGACTTGCATTCATGAACGATGGGTGTTTGGATAAGTGATGTTGGTGATTTCTTGCAGGTTGTTATTTTCACATGATTTATACCTTTCTCAATGCTCCTTCTGGCTCCCTCAATTTCATATTCTTAGTGAGTCGTTTAAATTCTTTTCTATTTTACATGAAAAATGATATTTATATTTCACAATGGTGTTTGTATTATTTTTTCCTACCCATTGCTTGAATGCAGGCTTAAATTATCCCCCTATTGATACTTTTTATCTCTTCATTTCTAGCAGATTAATGAGACCACAATATGGAGATTCAAGGATGTATAATTAATGATCAAAGAATTAAGCGTCTGCATGGCAATGTTTTCTCTACAAAGGGAGGGGGGGGGCGAAAACCTAGGTTTCTGTTTTCTATACATAATAGTCTCTACAATGGGATTTATTTGTATTCTAAGGTCTGTTTTTTGGTTTTAACATTGTTATAAATTGGACACCTTTATTCTAATGATTATTGTGCTAATAGAAGGTAGCATAGTGCTTGCCTAATTGGTGAATTAATTTTATTTTATTTGTACGAGCCGTTTCTAAAAATCAATTATCTAGAGGGAAGTATGTCATTTGGTTTTTCTCCAACCTATAAATATACGATGGCTTGCAACATTTAAGGAAGTGCATATAGATAAACCGCTCTGTAGTTTTTAGCCTGTTATTAAGTTTCTTAGGCATGAAAGAACTATGCTTAATGTGTGGTTGTCTATAGAACATCAAAGGTCTATAACATTTATACTATTAAAGGGCAATAGGCCGTTGTCGTCGTGATGGTTCGACCATCCCTCGTGAGGCTCGCGACCGCACGTCACGCAGCCCCCGAACACATAGGAAGAGAACCCCTGACCCCGAGAAAGGAACAACTGCCGCACGCCCCCTACCGCTAGCCCGCTCCCTTCCCCTCCTCTCCCAAAATTTCCAGCCGCCACGACCTTGTCTCTCAGGTCGCTGCCGTGCACCTGCCTCTCCCACACCGGCGACATCGTCTTCCACCTCGCCGCCATGCTCCACCCTATCCCCCATCCTCTCACCTTATCTCCCAACCCTAGGCCCTAAATCAAGGGCGACCATGGTTCATCCAGATCTTCCATGACTGCATTGACAATCTGCTGCAGCAGCGACCACTGGAAGGAGTTGTACTGGAGGGAGCCGCCGCACTGCTTGCGTATGGGGCGGCAGCCACCGAAGACGGCGATCCACCGGCGGTGGCCACGAGGGCATGTCCATCATCATCGCCGACGACATCTATGTCATGGGAGGGTCTCTCCAGCGAAAAAGGAGGCTGCCGCAGATCTCCCTGGTCAGAGAAGTTGGGTAGTGAAAGGCCGTGTTGTTCATCGCCTGACCGCGCAGGAGGAAGAGACCTTGTCATGGTACTCACCGGTGAACGAATCTCGCTGCCGGGAGAAGAGCCGGAGTGGTGGAAGATGCTGCACTTTGCGGTGGGTGAATCCTGACTACTCGTTCAATGTATTTTTATTAACTGGCTTCTCTCTCTTTCGCTATCCCTATCCGTTTCAGTTTCCATGTAACATTGATCTGAGATTCTTAGTTCAAATCTAATTCAGGTTGGAACCGCTGAGGGGAGCATCATAGGCTGCAAAGAAGCAAAGGTAGCAACTACAAGCAGTGAATGTAGTGTTGTTTTAGTAGTCTAGAAAAATAAGTATAAAGTGTGATAAAGGGTAATTGATGCATCAGTTATTGCTATCTAAAAAATCATCTCATTTGTGAAGTCAGCCATGTTTCATTGGATTTTAGCTATTGAAAAATAAGTATGTGTACTGATGACTTGCATTCATGAACGATGGGTGTTTGGATAGGTGATGTTGGTGATTTCTTGTAGGTTGTTATTTCCACATGATTTATACCTTTCTCGATGCTCCTTCCGGCTCCCTCGACTTCATGTTCTTAGCGAATCATTTCAATGCTTTTCTATTTTACATGAAAAATGATATTTATCTTTCACAATGGGGTTTGTATTATTTTTTCTACCCATTGCTTAAATGCAAGCTTAAATTATCCCCCTATTGATAACTTTCATCTCTTCATCTCTAGCAGACTAAAGAGACAACAATATGAAGATTCTAGGATGTATAATTAGTGATCGAAGAATTAAGAGCCTTCATGGCAATGTTTTCTGTACAAAGGGGGATGAAAACCTGTTTTTTTTCCTGTACATAATAGTCTCTACAATGGGATTTATTTGTATTCTAAGGTCTGTTTTTTTATTCTAACATTCTTATAAATCGGACACCTTGATTCTAATGATTATTTTGCTAATAGAAGGTAGCATAGTGCTTGCCTGATTGGTGAATTAATTTTATTTTATTTGTACGAGCCGTTTCTAAAAATCAATTATCTAGAAGGAAGTATGTCGTTTAGTTTTGCTCCAACCTATTAATATACGGTGGCTTGCAACATTTAAGGAAGTGCATATAGATAAACCGCTTTGTAGTTTTTAGCCTGCTATTAATTTTCTTAGGCATGAAAGAACTATGCTTAATGTGTCATTGTCTATAGAACATCAAAGTTCTATATGTTGAAATAAGGCATGGGCTTTAGGCCCATCTAACAATTTCAGAAAATCTCTAAGGGCCCATGTGGGAAAAATGACATGGGTGTGGTGCTAAGTTTAGTCCCACCCCGGAAGTGGAGGGGGAGTTGCACCTCTTTATAAGGTGGGCTCTCCTACATGCTATTGAGCAAGTAGAAGAGTGAGAGCTCACGCGCGCTCCTCCTCCGCCGCCCGCCTCGCCACGCCTCGCCTCGCCTCGTCACGACGCGCGCGCGCGCCGCGGTTTGCGGTTTGCGGTTTGCGGTTTGCGGAATTGAGCCGAGCCGAGCTAAAACCTATGTCATGTGTGCGCTTAATTTTTGCCAGTCAGAAACGGCTAATTAATTGGCATTAATTTTAGTTAATGCAATTAATCACGAGTTAACCGCTGCACGATCTGAGACGTCAATCGTGGGCCGACTCGGTCGCGGGTATCCAGTCCCACGTCGTCCTACCTCGGCTGTGTATAAAAGGAGCCGCGGCAACCCTAGCCGTCACACAAAAGAATAGATCGCATCTGTTCTTCCTCGCGCACCGCACACGTCGTTCCACGCACTGCTGCTGCCTCCGGCGATCCCATCCCGTCCGCCGCGTGCACGGCTGTGCGGGAGAGCAGGCCTCCGGAACCGTGCTCCTTGCGATCCTGCACCGGGAGAGGAGCAATAAGGTTTTTGGGGAGCGTCTACGACGCGACTGCTCGCTTCCGCTCCGGCTCGTCTGCTTCGACTACTTCCTCTACGTCGCCATGTCTTCCGAAGCTGAGAATGCCGCCGCCGAGAAGCTCGCTCAAGAGGAAGCCGCCGCCGCCAAGAAGATCGCCGACGAACTTGCTGCTGCTAGCAGCGCATCCGCCGCTGCGATCTGGCCGAACGGAGGGTATGATCTATTCACCCCGTTCATCGTTGTTTTTATCTATGCCATGCTTATTGTCTGCGTACATTTATGTGTTATCTACGTAGATCTGAGTTGCATGGTTAAGTATCAGTATAAGATTAATCTTGCATGCGTCATGTTCATGATTTATCTAGGGATTAAATTGCTTGGAAAATTGCTAATATATCCAACAATCCAAAAACCTTATTTTTATAGGCAATTTTCATCTCCTGGTTTTGCTGCGACACTGAAACCGAACCCGTTTACGGGCCAAAATTTTATGCGTTGGCAAACAAAGACTATTTTGTGGCTCACGTCTATGAATGTCTTCTGGGTCGTTGGAGAGACTCCCACTGGAACGATTACTCCTCTACAGGAGAAGGCGTTCAGGGACGCCTCCATCGTCTTTGTTGGAGCATTTCTTAGCGTGATCGGAGACAAATTAGTCGACGCGTATTTACATATGCGTGATGCCAAGAACTTATGGAGTGCACTCGAGGCAAAGTTCGGAGCAACTGATGCCGGGAGCGAGTTGTATGCTATGGAGCAGTTCCATGATTACAAGATGGTCGAGAACCGTCCTGTGTTGGAACAGGCCCATGGGATACAGTGCATCGTGAAAGAGCTTGAGCTCCTCAAGTGTGATCTACCGGACAAGTTTGTCGCGGGATGCATAATTGCTAAACTCCCTCCATCTTGGAGGAGCTTTGCCACCACTCTGAAGCACCAGAGGCGAGGATTCTCAGTTGAGGATGTTATTGGCCATCTGAGTGTGGAGCAGAACTCAAGGGCAAAAGACTCACACCAAAAGGGGGCTGAGGGAACTTTTACTGCCAACATGGTGCAGCAGAAGAACTTTCAGAATAAGTTCAAGGGAAAGAACAAGGTCCAACCGAAGGTCCAACCGAGTACTACCTTCAAGAAGAAGGGAAAGAAGAACAACAAGAAGGATGATGGTTGTTTTACTTGTGGCTCACTGGAGCACTGGGCTAATAAGTGCCCGAACAAGTATAAGAGGCCAGCGCAGAATTCCAGTTCTGTCAATGTGGTCATGGGCAACACGGACAATGGTGCATCTGGGTACGGTAATTTATTTACTGTTTTCTCAGTTTATCAATCTACTGAATGGTGGGTTGACACGGGTGCAAATGTTCATGTGTGTGCTGACATATCCTTGTTTTCTTCTTACCAGACCACAGGAACCAGGTCCGTACTGATGGGGAACGGCGCACATGCTTCTGTTCTTGGTGTTGGTACGGTCGATCTGAAGCTTACTTCGGGAAAGACCGTGCGGCTGAAGAACGTGCAGCATGTCCCCGATATCAGAAAGAATCTCGTTAGTGGCTCCCTTCTATGTAAAGAAGGGTTTAAATTAGTATTCGAGTCGAATAAAACAATCTTGTCTAGATATGGATTATTCATTGGTAAAGGTTATGAATGCGGAGGTCTGTTCCGCCTTTCCCTAGAGGATTTATGTAATAACGTCGTGAATCATATACATTCTATCGTTGATGAATCTGAGATTTGGCATTCACGTCTTTGTCACGTAAATTTCGGTTGTATGACGCGGCTAGCTAAGATGAATTTAATCCCGAGTTTCACTTTAGCCAAAGGTTCTAAGTGTGATGCATGTGTGCAAGCTAAGCAACCTCGCAAGCCCCACAAGGCTGCGGAGGAGAGACACTTGGCGCCACTAGAACTCATACATTCTGATCTATGCGAGATGAATGGTGTGTTGACTAAAGGTGGAAAGAAATACTTCATGACATTGATAGATGACTCCACTAGATTTTGCTATGTGTATCTGTTAAACACTAAAGATGAGGCTCTGCACTATTTTAAAATCTATAAAGCAGAAGTTGAGAACCAACTTGAGAAAAAGATTAAACGGGTTCGGTCTGATCGTGGTGGAGAGTACTTTTCTAATGATTTTAATTCTTTCTGTGCGGAACATGGAATTATTCATGAGAGGACGCCTCCCTATTCACCCCAATCAAACGGGGTTGCCGAACGGAAAAACCGTACTCTAACAGATTTGGTTAACGCCATGTTAGATACATCGGGTTTATCCAAGGCATGGTGGGGGGAGGCTATATTGACATCCTGTCATGTCCTGAATAAGGTTCCCGTGAAGGATAATGAGATCACTCCCTATGAATTATGGGAGAAGAAAAGAACGACACTCTCATACTTGCGTACCTGGGGCTGTTTGGCGAAAGTCAATGTGCCGATTCCCAAAAAGCGTAAGCTTGGACCAAAGACCGTGGACTGCGTTTTTCTGGGCTACGCTAAGAACAACGTTGGATATAGATTTCTAGTGGTGAAATCTGAGGTACCTGACGTGAAGGTCAGTACGATTATGGAGTCTAAAGATGCTACATTCTTTGAGGATATATTTCCCATGAGAGATATGCAAAGCGCTTCTAGACAGGAATCTGATGAGATTCCGGAACCCGCCATTCCGATGGAATATTATGAACGAACTCATGATGATAATCCTGTGGAGGAGGACGATGAAGCTCCTATTAGGAGCAAGAGACAGAGGACTGCAAAGTCCTTTGGGGATGATTTCATTGTGTACCTCGTGGATGACACTCCCACTTCTATTTCAGAAGCTTATGCATCACCAGATGCGGACTACTGGAAAGATGCGGTTCGTAGCGAGATGGATTCCATCTTGGCTAATGGAACATGGGAAATCACTGATCGTCCCTATGGTTGCAAACCTGTGGGATGTAAATGGGTGTTCAAAAAGAAGCTTAGGCCTGATGGCAGTATTGAAAAATACAAGGCTAGGCTCGTGGCTAAGGGCTATACCCAGAAGGAAGGAGAAGATTTCTTCGATACTTATGCACCGGTGGCCAGACTGACAACCATTCGAGTATTACTCTCGTTGGCTGCCTCGCATGGTCTTCTCGTCCATCAAATGGACGTTAAGACGGCTTTCCTAAATGGAGAGCTAGACGAGGAAATCTACATGCAACAGCCAGATGGCTTTGTAGTAGATGGTCAGGAAGGAAAGGTGTGCAAGCTATTGAAATCTTTATATGGCCTGAAGCAAGCACCTAAGCAGTGGCATGAGAAGTTTGATAAAACTTTGACATCTGCTGGCTTCCTTGTAAGTGAAGCTGACAAATGTGTATACCATCGCCATGGTGGGGGCGAAGGAGTTATACTGTGCTTATATGTTGATGACATACTGATATTTGGAACCAACCTCAAAGTCATTGAGGAGGTTAAGACATTTCTATCTCAAAACTTTGAGATGAAAGATCTTGGTGTGGCTGATGTTATCTTGAACATCAAGCTATTGAGAGATAATGAGGGTGGAATTACGCTTTTGCAATCCCACTATGTTGAGAAGATTCTGAGTCGCTTTGGATATTCAGATTGCAAATCTTCTCCAACGCCATATGATCCTAGTGTGCGGATTCGAAAGTTCGAAGGCACAGCTATAGATCAGTTGAGATATTCTCAAGTGATTGGATCACTCATGTACCTAGCTTGCGCTACGAGGCCTGACATCGCATTTGCTGTGAGCAAATTGAGCCGGTTTGTCTCAAATCCGGGAGATGTTCATTGGCATGCTATTGAAAGAGTTATGCGCTATCTAAAGGGTACAATGAGCCATGGACTTCACTATACCGGATACCCGTCGGTACTTGAAGGGTATAGTGATGCAAATTGGATTTCTGATGCTGATGAGATGAAGGCCACAAGTGGATATGTGTTCACATTTGGAGGTGGCGCTGTTTCATGGAAGTCTTGCAAGCAGACTATCTTAACGAAGTCGACAATGGAAGCAGAGCTCACAGCACTTGATAAATCCTGCACTGAAGCAGAATGGCTTCGAGAGCTTTTGATGGACTTGCCAGTGGTTGAAAAGCCGATTCCGGCTATCCTTATGAACTGTGATAATCAAACGGTGATTGTTAAAGCAAAGAGTTCAAAGGACAACATGCAATCCACAAAGCATATAAGAAGGAGATTGAAGTCTGTCAGACATTTGAGAAACTCCGGAGTAATAGCATTGGATTACATCCAATCGGCTAAGAATCTGGCAGATCCCTTCACCAAAGGTCTGTCACGTATTGTGATAGACAATGCATCGAGGGAGATGGGTATGAGACCCACATGATTTGCCGTGGTGGTAACCCAACCTACATGATCGGAGATCCCGTGAAATAGGACCTGGGAAAACAAGCTAGTGGTTAACTGAGGAGAGTAATTTTATTACCCACTCCGTTGGAGATGCAATACTCTCGGTAACTGTATGGTAGGTTGACTTTTGTCTTAATGTGTTCTGAGGCTTTCACAAGCGAGATGCTATCCTACAGAGCGATCTCTGGAAGAACACACCTATATGAGCCCGACTGCTGGTCACAGTCTATGAGATAGGGTAATCTCTAGGAAGCTCATGAATAGGCAAGGAGTGTGACTAATATGCTCCACCCGCGGGGTCAGCCTTCGGCAGCCTAGTATCGGTAAGACAAGGAGTGAAACTTCTTTACGCCAAACTGTCAATTCAAGGCATAGTCCATTGTTCAGTTGTGAAGGAATGTAATTCTTTGCTCTAGGTGGATGTTCAACCTTAACTGGTCTCCACTAAAAATACTGATATATCAAACAGTGTTTGGAACTGAGGACAACACCATGGGACCTTGAGATCTGGTGGGGGATTGTTGAAATAAGGCATGGGCTTTAGGCCCATCTAACAATTTCAGAAAATCTCTAAGGGCCCATGTGGGAAAAATGACATGGGTGTGGTGCTAAGTTTAGTCCCACCCCGGAAGTGGAGGGGGAGTTGCACCTCTTTATAAGGTGGGCTCTCCTACATGCTATTGAGCAAGTAGAAGAGTGAGAGCTCACGCGCGCTCCTCCTCCGCCGCCCGCCTCGCCACGCCTCGCCTCGCCTCGTCACGACGCGCGCGCGCGCCGCGGTTTGCGGAATTGAGCCGAGCCGAGCTAAAACCTATGTCATGTGTGCGCTTAATTTTTGCCAGTCAGAAACGGCTAATTAATTGGCATTAATTTTAGTTAATGCAATTAATCACGAGTTAACCGCTGCACGATCTGAGACGTCAATCGTGGGCCGACTCGGTCGCGGGTATCCAGTCCCACGTCGTCCTACCTCGGCTGTGTATAAAAGGAGCCGCGGCAACCCTAGCCGTCACACAAAAGAATAGATCGCATCTGTTCTTCCTCGCGCACCGCACACGTCGTTCCACGCACTGCTGCTGCCTCCGGCGATCCCATCCCGTCCGCCGCGTGCACGGCTGTGCGGGAGAGCAGGCCTCCGGAACCGTGCTCCTTGCGAT
The DNA here is from genome assembly GCA_950022295.1 of Bromus sterilis. NCBI lineage: Eukaryota > Viridiplantae > Streptophyta > Magnoliopsida > Poales > Poaceae > Bromus > Bromus sterilis. The sequence continues at coordinate 220,083,577 of OX465600.1, forward strand.
CCTGCACCGGGAGAGGAGCAATAAGGTTTTTGGGGAGCGTCTACGACGCGACTGCTCGCTTCCGCTCCGGCTCGTCTGCTTCGACTACTTCCTCTACGTCGCCATGTCTTCCGAAGCTGAGAAGGCCGCCGCCGAGAAGCTCGCTCAGGAGGAAGCCGCCGCCGCCAAGAAGATCGCCGACGAACTTGCTGCTGCTAGCAGCGCATCCGCCGCTGCGATCTGGCCGAACGGAGGGTATGATCTATTCACCCCGTTCATCGTTGTTTTTATCTATGCCATGCTTATTGTCTGCGTACATTTATGTGTTATCTACGTAGATCTGAGTTGCATGGTTAAGTATCAGTATAAGATTAATCTTGCATGCGTCATGTTCATGATTTATCTAGGGATTAAATTGCTTGGAAAATTGCTAATATATCCAACAATCCAAAAACCTTATTTTTATAGGCAATTTTCCTCTCCTGGTTTTGCTGCGACACTGAAACCGAACCCGTTTACGGGCCAAAATTTTATGCGTTGGCAAACAAAGACTATTTTGTGGCTCACGTCTATGAATGTCTTCTGGGTCGTTGGAGAGACTCCCACTGGAACGATTACTCCTCTACAGGAGAAGGCGTTCAGGGACGCCTCCATCGTCTTTGTTGGAGCAGTTCTTAGCGTGATCGGAGACAAATTAGTCGACGCGTATTTACATATGCGTGATGCCAAGAACTTATGGAGTGCACTCGAGGCAAAGTTCAGAGCAACTGATGCCGGGAGCGAGTTGTATGCTATGGAGCAGTTCCATGATTACAAGATGGTCGAGAACCGTCCTGTGTTGGAACAGGCCCATGAGATACAGTGCATCGTGAAAGAGCTTGAGCTCCTCAAGTGTGATCTACCGGACAAGTTTGTCGCGGGATGCATAATTGCTAAACTCCCTCCATCTTGGAGGAGCTTTGCCACCACTCTGAAGCACCAGAGGCGAGGATTCTCAGTTGAGGATGTTATTGGCCATCTGAGTGTGGAGCAGAACTCAAGGGCAAAAGACTCACACCAAAAGGGGGCTGAGGGAACTTTTACTGCCAACATGGTGCAGCAGAAGAACTTTCAGAATAAGTTCAAGGGAAAGAACAAGGTCCAACCGAAGGTCCAACCGAGCTGCCATGCTCCACCCTCTCCCCCATCTTCTCACCTTCTTTCCAAACCCTAGGCCCTAGATCAAGGGCGGCCATGGTGCACCCAGATCCGCCACGACTGCATGGGAAACCTGCTGCAGCAGCGACCGCTGGAAGGAGTTGTACTGGAGGGAGTCGCCGCACTGCTTGCGTCTGGGGCGGCAGCCACCGAAGATAGCGATCCACCGGCGGTGGCCACGCGGTCATGTCCATCATCATCACCGACGACATCTATGTCATGGGAGGGTCTCGCCAGCGAAAAAGGAAGCTGCCGCAGATCGCCCTGGTCAGAGAAGTTGGGCAGTGCAAGGCCATTTTGTTCGTCGCTTGACTGCGCAGGAGCAAGAGACCTTGTCGTGGTAATCACCGGTGACCGTATCTCGCTGCGGGGTGCAGCGCCGGAGTGGTGGCAGATGCTGCACTTTGCGGTGGGTGAATCCCGACTACTCGTTCAATGTATTTTTATTAACTGGCTTCTCTCTCTTTCGCTATCCCTATCCGTTTCAGTTTCCATGTAAAATTGATCTGATATTCTTAGTTCAAATCTAATTCATGTTGAAACCGCTGAAGGGGAGAATCAAAGGCTGCAAACAAGCAAAGGTAGCAACTACAAGCAGTCAATGTAGTGTTCTTTTAGTAGTCTAGAAAAGTAAGTATAAAGTGTGATAAAGACTAATTGATGCATCAGTTATTGCTATCGAGAAAATCATCTCATTTGTGAAGCCGGCCATGTTTCATCCGAGCTGTCAAGCGACGTCTATGTTAGCTTAATCTTGATTCATGTATTCCAGGATTTTAGCTATTGAAAAATAAGTATGTGTACTGATGACTTGCATTCATGAACGATGGGTGTTTGGATAGGTGATGTTGATGATTTCTTGAAGGTTGTTATTTTCACATGATTTATACCTTTCTCGATGCTCCTTCCGGCTCCCTCAGCTTCATGTTCTTAGTGAGTCATTTCAATGCTTTTCTATTTCACTTGAAAATGATATTTACATTTCACACTGCTGTTTGTATTATTTTTTCTACCCATTGCTTGAATGCAGGCTTAAATTATCCCCCTATCGATACTTTTCATCTCTTCACCTCTAGCAGATTAATGAGACCACAATATGGAGATTCAAGGATGTATAATTAATGATCAAAGAATTAAGCGTCTGCATGGCAATGTTTTCTGTACAAAGGGGAGCGAAAACCTGTTTTCTGTACATAATAGTCTCTACAATGGGATTTATTTGTATTCTAAAGTCTGTTTTTTTGGTTCTAAATTTGTTATAAATTAGACACCTTTATTCTAATGATTATTGTCTTAATAGAAGGTAGCTTAGTGCTTGCTTAATTGGTGAATTAATTTTATTTTATTTGTATGAGACGTTTTTAAAAATCAATTATCTAGAGGGAAGTATGTCGTTTGGTTTTTCTCCAACCTATAAATATACGGTGGCTTGCAACCTTTAAGGAAGTGCATATAGATAAACCGCTTTATAGTTCTTAGCCTTCTATTAATTTTCTTAGGCATGAAAGAACTATGCTTAACGTGTCGTTGGCTATAGAACATCAAAGGTCTATAACATCTATACTATTAAAGGGCAATAGGCCGTATCGTGATGGTTCGACCATCCCTCGCGAGGCTCGCTAACGCACGTCACGCAGCCCCCGACCGCACAGGAAGAGAACCCCCGACCCCGAGAAAGGAAAAACTGCCGCACGCCCCCTACCGTCAGCCCGCTCTTTTCCCCTCCTCTCCCAAAATATTCAGCCGGCACGACCTCGTCTCTCATGTCGCCGACGTGCACCTCCCTCTCCCACACCGGCGACATCATTTTCCACCTCGCCGCCATGCTTCACCCTCTCCCGCATCCTCTCACCTTCTCTCCCAACCCTAGGCCCTAGATCAAGGGTAGCCATGGTGCACCCAGATCCGCCACGACTGCATGGGCAACTTGCTGCAGCAGCGACCGCTGGAAGGAGTTGTACCGTAGGGAGCCGCTGCACAGCTTGAGTCTGGGGCAATAGCCACCGAAGATGGCGATACACCGACGGTGGCCACGAGGTCATGTCCAACATCATCGCCGACGACATCTATGTCATGGGAGGGTCTCGCCAGCAAAAAAGGAGGCTTCCGCAGATCACCCAGGTCGGAGAAGTTGGGAAGTGCAAGGCCGTGTTGTTCGTCGCCTGACCGCACAGGAGGAAGAGACCTTGTTGTGGTAATCACCGGTGACCGGATCTCGCTGTCGGGAGCAGCGCCGGAGTGGTGGCAGATGCTGCACTTTGCGGTGGGTGAATCCCGACTACTCGTTCAATGTATTTTTATTAACTGACTTCTCTCTATTTCGCTATCGCTATCCGTTTCAGTTTCATGTAACATTGATCTGAGATTCTTACTTCAAATCTAATTTAGGTTGAAACCGCTGAAAAGGAGCATCAACGACGGCAAAGAAGCAAAGGTAGCAACTACAAGCAGTCAATGTGGTGTTGTTTTAGTAGTCTAGAAAAGTAAGTATAAAGTGTGATAAAGAGTAATTGATGCATCAGTTATTGCTATCGAGAAAATCATCTCATTTGTGAAGCCGTCCATGTTTCATTGGATTTTAGCTATTGAAAAACAAAGTATGTGTACTGATGACTTGCATTCATGAACGATGGGTGTTTGGATAGGTGATGTTGGTGATTTCTTGCAAGTTGTTATTTTCACATGATTTATACCTTTCTCGATGCTCCTTCTGGCTCCCTGAGCTTCATGTTCTTAGTGAGTCATTTCAATGCTTTTCTATTTTACATGAAAAAAGATATTTATATTTCACAATGGTGTTTGTATTTCTTTTCTAACCATTGCTTGAATGCAGGCTTAAATTATCCCCCTATCGATACTTTTCACCTATTCATCTCTAGCAGATTAATGAGACCAGAATATGGAGATTCAAGGATGTATAATTAATGATCGAAGAATTAAGTGCCTGCATGGCAATGTTTTCTGTACAAAGGAGGGCGAAAACTTGTTTTCTGTTTTCTGTACATAATAGTCTCTACAATGGGATTTGTTTGTATTCTAAGGTCTGTTTTTTTGTTTTAAAATTGTTATTAATTGGACACCTTTATTCTAATGATTATTGTGCTAATATAAGGTAGCTTAGTGCTTGCCTATTGGTGAATTAATTTTATTTTATTTGTATGAGCCGTTTCTAAAAATCAATTATCTAGAGGCAAGTATGCTGTTTGGTTTTTCTCAAACCTATAAATATACGGTGGCTTGCAACATTTAAGGAAGTGCATACAGATAAACCGCTCTGTAGTTTTGAACCTGCTATTAAGTTTTCTTAGGCATGAAAGAACTATGCTTAATGTGTCGTTTTCTATAGAACATAAAATGTCTATAACATCTATACTATTAAAGGGCAATAGGCTGTTGTCGTCGTGATGGTTCGACCATCCCTCGCGAGGCTCGCCAACGCACGTCATGCAGCCCCCGAGCGCATAGGAAGAGAACTCCTGACCCCGAGAAAGGAAAAATGCCGCACGCCCCCTACCGCCAGCCCGCTCCCTTCCCCTCCTCTCCCAAAATATCCAGCCGCCACGACCTCGTCTCTCACGTCGCTGCCGTGCACCTCCCTCTCCCACATCGGCGACATCGTCTTCCACCTCGCCGCCATGCTCCACCCTCTCCCCCATCCTCTCACCTTCTATCCCAACCCTAGGACCTAGATCAAGGGCGGCCATGGTGCACCGAGATCCACCACGACTGCATGGGCAACCTGCTGCAGCAGCGACCGCTGGAAGGAGTTGTACTGGAGGGAGCCGCCGCACTGCTTGCGTCTGGGCGGCAGCCACCGAAGATGGCGATCCACCGGCAGTGGCCACGAGGTCATGTCCATCATCATCGCCGACGACATCTATGTCATGGGAGGGTCTCGCCAGCGAAAAAGGAGGCTGCCGCAGATCGCCCTGGTCAGAGAAGTTGGGCAGTGCAAGGCCGTGTTGTTCGTCGCTTGACCGCGCAGGAGGAAGAGACCTTGTCATAGTAATCACCGGTGACCGGATCTCGCTGCCGGGAGCAGCGCCGGAGTGCTGGCAGATGCTGCACTTTGCAGTGGGGGAATCCCAACTACTCGTTCAATGTATTTTTATTAACTGTCTTCTCTCTCTTTCGCTATTCCTATCCGTTTCAGTTTCCATGTAACATTGATCTGAGATTCTTAGTTCTAATCTAATTCAGGTTGAAACCGCTGAAGGGGAGCATCAAAGGCTGCAAAGAAGCAATGGTAGCAACTACAAACAGTCAATGTAGTGTCGTTTTAGTAGTCTAGAAAAATAAGTATAAAGTGTGATAAAGAGTAATTGATGCATCAGTCATTTCTATCGAGAAAATCATCTCATTTGTGAAGCCGGACATGTTTCATTGGATGTAGCTATTGAAAAATTAGTATGTGTACTCACGACTTGCATTCTTGAACGATGGGTGTTTGGATAGGTGATGTTGGTGATTTCTTGCAGGTTGTTATTTTCACATGATTTATACCTTTCTCGATGCTCCTTCCGGCTCCCTCAGCTTCATGTTCTTAGTGAGTCATTTCAATGCTTTTCTATTTTACATGAAAAATGATATTTATATTTCACAATGGTATTTGTATTATTTTTTCTACCCATTGCTTGAATGCAGACTTAAATTACCCCCCTATTGATACTTTTCATCTCTTCATCTCTAGCAGATTAATGAGACCACAATATGGAGATTCAAGGATGTATAATTAATGATCGGAGAATTAAGTGCCTGTATGGCAATGTTTTCTGTACAAAGGGGGGCCAAAGCCTGTTTTCTATTTTCTGTACATAATAGTCTCTACAATGGGATTTATTTGTATTCTAAGGTATGTTTTCTGGTTCTAACATTGCTATAAATTGGACACCTTTATTCTAATGATTATTGTGCTAATAGAAGGTAGCTTAGTGCTTGCCTAATTGGTGAATTAATTTTATTTTAATTGTATGAGCCGTTTCTAAAAATCAATTATCTAGAGGGAAGTATGTCGTTTGGTTTTTCTCCAACCTATAAATATACGATGGCTTGCAACATTTAAGGAAGTGCATATAGATAAACCGCTCTGTAGTTTTTGGCCTGCTATTAATTTTCTTAGGCATGAAAGAACTATGCTTAATGTGTCGTAGTCTATAGAACATCAAAGGTCTATAACATCTTGCTATAACAATTTCTGTAGATATGGTGCATGACCAATTATTTTTTTCATGGATAACACTATATATTTAAATTCTTCATGCCATTCTGAAAAGTTCATTTAAATTCTACATCGAATTGTAATTGTGGACATGGAGCTATTTATTTAGCTTACCGAAGCATTAGTTCACTAGATGTAGGGAAAATTGTATAAACACTCCTAGCACTGTGTATAGGGTAAACACTTTTTAAGTTGTTTTGTAATCTTTTGGAAGAAAATAGTTATTATAAACCGGATTGTGGTAGCGATGATGCATGGGAGCACAACAAAGGACCATCAAGTTTGGATGTTATGGATTGGTCTGCTTTGATAGGTCATGTTTGCGTGTAGGGTGAAGAATTTTATGCATATATTGAGTTGGGGGAATTTCGTCATGTGCTATTTCTCTGAGCAAGCTAAGTTATTATGCAATTTACGTCCCAAGAGCCTCCATGTAAATATTTCGATTTAAATTGTCGTTACTGTGTTTGTTTAACAGTTCACACTTTATAGTACTTAAGTTGTGTCTCATGTAATATGCAGAGGTTCCTCTTTGGTGTAAATTCTATGTTTTCTGCGAGGAATTCTTGGAGAAGTACACGTAACTCCATTTCTTCTACGGGTAATTTGGTTTGCATATCCTTAAGAGGCACCACAAAATCCTTGTAGTTTGTCTATATTCCTTGCATCAGATAGTCAAACACTAGACAACAAGGTCACCTTGATGCCATCTAACCGTTTACATGAGGCTTTTGCGATTTAGATTCCAGCTTACTTTGATGTTTATTATATGAGGCTTTTTTTTAGTTTACCTGATCTAATATTTTCTTATAGTATTATTAGCCAATGAAATCAGATGACATCTCTCAAGGAGAGGATTTAGATGTTGTGTGTAGTCTGTTGTTTGTGATAATACACATTGTATAACTGATCCTTTCGCCCCTCTGTATTAAGTCTACAATATGAATATTTTATAAGTTTAATAGTTTAGCGTATAACATTTTCCGACAGTTCTTCTATTAATTTTAATATTTCCTAATCAGAATTAATAATCCTTCCTGAACAAATTATTGACCGAATTCTTCTATTAATTTTAATATTGTTTCCTTTAATTCAGAAAATTAATATATTCATTGAACATTGGGGGACCAATGCTAGCATGTCTATAAACTTGCTGTGGAAATAGCATCCATGTGCAAAGCATTTTACTCCATAAAGTTAGCATGACGAATATCTTGTCCCTTGTTTCTTAGATCTGAAGAACAATACGAATTTGGTAAAGCCAGCACAAATAGTAGGAACTGCTGCTATTGGTGGTCCATTCACTCTTCTAAATCATGATGAGAAAACTATCACTGAAAATGATTTCTTAGGTAAATGGACTCTGCTATGTTTTGGGTTCACACACTGCCCTGACATTTGTCTAGATGAACTCCGGAAGATGGTTGCTGCTATTAATAAAATAATAAGTAAATTCAATCTTGCTTTGACTAGAACTGTTGTCTGCTGAGTTCATAAAATGTACTTATCTGCTTTTGGTCGACCTAATGGTTTTTTATTGGGCACTGAATAATTTTAATTGTCAGTTCATTATTTTCTCACTGATAACCTACAAACACTGATTTTATATGAAAAGTGTATGGTGTTGAAGATATGTATTGCATATATTTGTTGGCGCAAATGCATGGCAGAAGGAATTTGTGTACCACTCAAAACTTTATCTTACATAGTACTGGTGATCGCTGGATTAAAATTGAGTTTGTTGTTTCTGTTTTGATCCCTACTGAAGCCCAACCCCAATTAATTTGATTAATAAGACACCCCAATTATGTCAGGTTGGATGTTACCCAGATTTCCTGTATTGTGGAAACATATCTCTAGAACCCCAACGAATATGTGGATGTGATTTTATATGCACATTTGTACGCAGTTCGTGTTTAATACATATTGTGCCATGGTTGAGTTTCCAGAAATAGTTTGATTTTCTACAGTTAATATTATAAGATAAGGAAGAAAGGAAACACAATAGCAATAGGAGACGTAGTCATCTTTTGTTTATTCAGTTTTCTAGCCTACCCCGACGCTTGGGAAAAAAGTCTGTGTTGTTGTTGAGATTCAAACTTCGGATGCTTTCCATAGATATCATCATAAAGTTTTCCTTTATTTGCTTCAAAGGAAAAGGAAAAACTATAAATTGTACCGTTGAGCAAGGCCATGACTATGTTAAAGGTACACATCATCGCAATATCTAGCAGCGGAAGATTGATCACTTTGCCACATTAGTACTTTAGTTTTTCTGTATGCATTAGAATTTGGTTATTTTATTAAGTTTTTGAAATATATTACTGACAGATCTCTAGATCGCTGTCTCACTTTGTACTATTATTTTTAGTTATGATGTGTAACTATTGTCCCTTGTTTATATGTCAGAGTTCCACATCCCCTTTCTGGTGGTAGTAACTGAGGATTCCAAAAATAGGGATAGCTAAAGTGCTTCAGTAATGACAACACTGGACGAAAAAGCTAAGTTGTTGACAGCAGACCCTCCTATACACTTGTCCCTAGCGACAATGCGGGTATATTTTTGTCCTAGCATCATAAGCGGCAGCTTATCATGTTAAAGTGAAACTATATAGTGCGAAGTAGAGCGGATGGCAGAAGAGCTTGAGGAAACGAGTGGATCGAGATAAAAGACACATAAGGGACATCAATGTTTGTGTGGTGGAGAAAAATAAGTTGTGTGTCGATAAAAAAGTATAACCAATGGAGAATGGGATGAAGCGGAACAAACATGTTGAAATATATTGCTCGCTGTTTTGCATTATTATGTTGTCCCGTGACAACGTACGGGCATTCAACTAGTATATTCATGAAAACATAAAGGGTTCAGATCTAAAATCATGGCACTCGGGCCCAAAGTGACAAGCATGAAGAGCAACAAGTAGTAGCAAAGATGATAAACACCATAGTAGACGATAGGCACATGCCCTCACAATCTGACGAACTATTACATGATCTAACTCATCCAATCCCTACCATCCCATTTTCCTACAGCAGGGAATTACTCACACATGAAGGGGGAGACATTGAAGGATGATGGAGTGACAATGGTGATGACGATGGTGACGATTTACCCTCACCGGAGACCAAAACAACCTCCAGATTAGCTCTCCCGGAGAAGAACAGAGGTGGCGGCTCCGCGACGAGAATTGGGGTATCGACGTCTGTTCTGGGGTTTTCTCGCAAATACGTCCCAAACGTATCTATAATTTCTGCTTGTTCCTTGCTCTTTTAGGTGACATTGCTATGTGCTTTGCTACACTTTCATACCTTTTTACACATATTTGGACTAACCTACTAACTCAGTGCACCCAGTGCCAGTTTCTGTCTGCTGATGTCTGTAAGTTACAGGTTTTTACCCATATTTACAGAGCTCCAAAAATTCCAAGAAAATCAGATAAAAAATCAGCGTGACGGAAGCTTCCGGAAACATCGAAGAAGGGCCAGAGGAGGCCACCACCCTCCCAGGCGGCCAGGGGGCGCGGCACCACCCCTGGCCGCGCCACCAGGGCGCCTAGGAGGTGGGGACACCCCCTGGTGCCCCCTTTGGCCTATATTACCTCCTCGCTCCAGAAACCCTCGGAGAGACCTCCGCATCGCGATTTTCCCCTCTGTTCCGCCGCCTCCGCGCTTCCAAGATCAGGAGAACCAGAAGACCTCTTCCCGGCACCCTGCCGGAGGGAGGATTGACCTCCGGGAGCTTCTCCACCACCATGGACACTTCCCAGATGTGCCATGAGTAGTTCCCCTTGGACCATGGGTCCATGACCAGTAGCTATGTGATGTCTTCTCTCCAATCTTGTGCTTCAATTATTAGCCCTTGTGAGCTGACCTACATGATCAAGACATCTATGTAATTCTTTCTGCTGTTTCTCTGCCGAGTTTGCTGGGATCCGATGGATTCTGAGATTATGTTTAGATTGTGATGAGTTATATATTTGGTTCTCCTTTTATATTTTGTTCTTGATTAATTCTTGCACGTTCTCTGTTGCTTTTTATTTCTTTGGCCATGTAGTAGATAGTAACTCCAAGAGGGAGCGTTTATCCATGATTGTGGGTTCATGCCCCCCGATGTCTAGCTTCAGTGACAGAAACATGAGACTAGGGGATGTTGAAAGCTCAAGAATGATGAGAGGGGAGGGGTGAATGATTGATACGTCTCAAACGTATCTACTTTTCCAAATACTTTCTATTGTTTTGGCCTCATTCTTGCATGATTTGAACGAAACTAACCCGGACTGACGCTGTTTTCAGCAGAGCTGCCTGTATGGTTGTCTTGTGTGCAGGAATATGGATTTTTAGGTGTCTCAAAAAATTCCAGGAAAAATCACGGGAAATCCACGCACCCGGAGGGACTCAGAGCCAGAAGTGGGGCCAGAGGGCAGCCAGGGGGGCCCCAGGCGCCCTGATGGCGCGACCCCACCCCTGGCCGCGCCGGGAGGCCGCTTGGGTGGGTCCTCCCCCTCTGGTGCCCTACCAGGACTCCTATTTATTCCCGTCGTGGGGAAACCCCATAACAGAAGTCGCTTTTCCGATTCCCGTCGCGGAGCCGGCGCCACCCTCTGTTCTTCTCCGGGAGGGCCAATCTGGAGGCTGTTTTGGCCTCCGGTGAGGGGAGATCATCGCCATCGTCATCACCATCACCACTCCATCATCCCTCCATGACTTCTTCTTTCATGTGTGAGTAATTCCCTGCTGTAGGAAAAGGGGATGGTAGGGATTGGATGAGTTAGATCATGTAATAGTTCGTCAGATTGTTGGGGGCATGTTGCCTATCATCTACCTTGGTGTTTATCATCTTTGCTACAACTTGTTGCTCTTAATGCTTGTCACTTTGGGCCCGAGTGCCATGTTTTCAGATCTGGACCACTTGTGTTTTCATGAGTTTATTTGTGTTCTTGATCCTATCTATGAGTTGTATGCACCTATTATGGTTCGGAACCGGTGATCCTAAAGGTGACAGCTTTGGACACCAAAGGGGATGGACTATAATTTGAGGATTTCATGTATCCATTGAGTGTTAATGCTTTGTTCCGGTGCTCTTTGATAGGAGCACCTTAATCTCCATAAGTTCCTTTTGGCCCCATTCGTAGCGGGATGGTAGGACAAAAGATGTTGTGCAAGTTCTTATTGCAAGCACGTACAACTACCTACGGGATGCATGCCTAATGTTTGATAGTTCCTAGACGATCCTTGCTTTTCTGTGTGCCTTTCCCTATGTTAGAATCTATTACATATTCACTCTCATACAAGTAGCGCCCAACCATCCATCTCCCTAGCCTACAGTGTTTTAGTCCTGCTGGTTACTAGTAGTTTACTTTTGCTGTTTTACTTTCGCTGTTTCACCGCCACTATCACCGTTGCTATTAATATTTTGTTTCAAGCAAGTATATTTCAGGTGCGGTTGAATTGACAATCAACTGTTAAAGCTTATAAATATTCTTTGGCTCCCCTTGTGTCGAATAAATAAATTAGGTTATCTTACCCGCGAATACTATCTCGATCCCTTATAGTTGAGAGTCATCAATGATCACTTCTAAAATTCTACGAAACTTAGAAGGAAAACACAGAAACAACGAACGACTAAGTGTAACTCGAAGAAATTTCACTATCAAAATACATGTTTAAGTCGAATGTAAATGAGATGAGGGGAAACATCAAAGGCAAACAGGCAATAGAGTAAATACTAAAAGTAAATACGAGTAAGAAAACGAGCCTGACACAAGGATGTTTGGTGAACCAATTCACGCTCTGCAAAGCGCTACGTCTGGTTGGAGGGACTGGTGATTGAACACCTGGAGCAAAACTCTCTCCGTCCTATTCTCCACTGCAACAAACTCCTCGAGCTTTTCCAGTTCTTACTCGGGGTAGATGATTCAGGACATCTCCGAAATGTTTACAAACTTCCTTCAGCAGCGACAATTACTCTTCGATTGCTTGATAGGCGACGCCTAACCGTCTAGTAGACTTGCAGATCTCCAAGATAAAAAGGTCGGCTAATATCAACCTAAGTCTCTATGAATTTCTCAACTCAGTTTGGGACTTGGGTTGGTTTTCTCTCAAGATCTTTCTTGGGATGCTCACAGCTCTTCTGTCTCAGAATATTCAGTGGAGCAGTCGACCCCAAATGGTGGGTGGGTGCGGGGTATTTTAGTAGGCGATCCCAATGGCGAAATGACTTAAGTGACCCGATGCAACAGCTTGACGTGTGTCCACAATGGTCGGACTTTCAATCAAGGTGCAACTTTTCTTGCGGAGCAAGTGAGCTGACTTGCCGAACGAGTTCTCTCTCGAAGGGACAAAGTGCGATGACTTTGCCTTCGAGCTATTTCTCGACTCAGTAAGATTTCTCTCGGTAGGCTATCTTTGGGTTTTAAGCCGAGTAGAGAAAATTCACTTTGACTAAGATTTCAACTAGCAAACCCCTCTTGATAGTATGAGTTTTCCTACAACTCAAGAAAGTAAAAGAGAAACTAGTAAAAATGAATAAGTCTTCGTCCAGCTTCATCTTTCTCCTCGTTGCGATTCTCCTCGAGAAAATCTTCATTTTGGACGACATTTTTAGGGTTCGTTCTCCATCAAAGGCTTCAGTATTTGACTACAACTTTGCTGCAGTGAGTTGTCTTTCGATCTTCTACATGCAAACTCCATTCTTCAGGAACCAAGCATCTGTTTATACTCAAAAACAATGTTAGTTCCTCTACTGCTCTGTCCAACAATCTCCAAAACCTTCTGTTACGTATCAAACGTATCTACTTTTCCAAACACTTTTGCTATTGTTTTGCCCTCATTCTTGCATGATTTGAACTAAACTAACCCAGACTGACGCTGTTTTCAGCAGAGCTGCCTGTCTGGTTTTATTGTGTGCAGGAAAATGGTTTTTTAGGTATCTCGGAAAATTCCAAGAAAATTCATAACAAAATCCACACACCCGAAGCTTCCACGGACCAGAAGTGGGGCCAAAGGGGGGCCACAGGGGCTCCAGGCGCCCTGCTGGCGCGACCCCACCCCTGGCCGCGTCGGCTGGCCGCCTGGGGGCCTCCCCCCTCCTCTGGTGCCCCACCGAGGCCCCTATTTATTCCCGTGACGGGAAAACCCCGAAACAGAAGTCGCTTTTCCAGAACCCGTCATGGAGCCGCCACCACCCTCTGTTCTTCCTCGGGAGGGCTAATCTGGAGGCTGATTTGGCCTCCGGAGAGGGGAGATCGTCGCCATCGTCATCACCATCGCGAATCCATCCTCCCTCCATGGCTTCCCTTAACATGTGAGTAATTCCCTGCTGTAGGCAAAGGTGATGATAGGGATTGGATGAGTTTGATCATGTAATAGTTCGTCAGATTGTTGGGGGCATGTTGCCTATCGTCTACTATGGTGTTTATCATCTTTGCTACAACTTTTTGCTCTTAATGCTTGTCACTTTGGGCCTGAGTGCCATGTTTTCAGATCTGAACCACTTGGGTTTTCATGAGTATATTTATGTTCTTGATCCTATCTATGAGTTGTATGCACCTATTATGGTCCGGAACCGGCGATCCCAAAGGTGACAGCTTGGGACACCAAAGGGGATGGTCCATAATTTGAGGATTTCATGTATCCATTGAGTTTATTGCTTTGTTCTGGTGCTCTTTGAAAGGAGCACCTTAATCTCCGTAAGTTCCCTTTGGCCCCGTTCGTAGCGGGATGGTAGGACAAAAGATGTTGTGCAAGTTCTTATTGCAAGCACACACAACTACCTACGGGATGCATGCCTAATGTTTGATATTTGCCTAGATGATCATTGTTTTTCTGTGTGCCTTGCCCCGTGTTAGAATCTATTACATGTTCACTCTTATCCATGCAGCGCCCAACAGTCCATCTCCCTAGCCTACAGTATTTTCAATCCTTTTGGTTACTAGTAATTTACTTTCGCTGTTATGACTATCACTATCATATCACAGTTCCTATTAATATTTTGTTGCAAGCAAGTATATTTCAGGTGCGGTTGAATTGACAACTCAACTGTCAAAGCTTATAAATACTCTTTGGCTCCCCTTGTGTTGAATCAATAAATTGGGTTAACTTACCCGCGAAAACGCTACACACGTTCCCCTACAGTTGAGGGTCATCACCTTCGGGGGCAAAACTTACTCTTACAATGTCCCCCTTTTTGGACGATTGTTGACAAAACAAGCATCGATAAATAATTGAAAAGTTTTGAGTTTTAGATGATAAACCAGTGCTAAGATAGATGATATACTCCCCCTTGATGTATGCACGGAAGATGAAGAATTTTAGTGAAGTGCATATTTGATATGGAATAAGTCGAGGGAAAACACGAACATCTTAGCGAGCAAGATTTCAATCTAGAGAATTTCCAATTATAAATATGCAATCTCCTCGAATAACCTGTGAACTTGTATGATAGATAACTTCCGGCAAGGCAGAGATATTTTGCAAGCATAGCAGATAGATATCTTTCGAAAGAGTAGCAGTTCACATACCTACTGAGAGTTAGTTACAACCAGATCGAATAAGAATCGATTGTTTGTTGAAACTACTCAAAAACTCAAAGTTCAAAGTTCAAAAGTCCTTAACCCCGTTGGAAAACTATTTCTTTGATGCAACACATTCTCCCCCCTTTTGTCAATTTTTGAAAAAAAAGTTTGAGACGGGGTCGAAAGAATTCCTACTCGCTTGAAGGGCGACAATGTCGAGAAGTTTCCGCATGCGATGAAGCGAGTGGCCTTGAAGTCGAAGGAATACATCGGTAGGGGCGACCACCACGAGGAGTAATGTTCATGCGGAATGAGTGCTGATCACCGGAAGAATCAAGCTGAGATTCCGGTGGAGTCTTGGGGCTTCGAGGGAGTGGCGAGTAAACTCTCGCAGTGCGTGTTCTTCTTCGGGGTTGGAGTCGGAGGAGACAACATCCAGAGTGATGTGATAATAGTCATCCACGCAGAGAATGTCTCTGTTCTTCGGCAGCATGGGAATGTTGGAATCTCGTTGATCTACCCGATCATCAATTTGTCCAGTGCCTTTGTAGACGAGGAGGATGTTCTTCGAATCCACAGTGCTGCAGCTGACCGAGAGATTTGAATTTCCTGAGTCCTTTCCAGTCTCTGCGAAGGCATTCTCAAAGAAGTTGATTGTTGTTCATTGCGATGTTCCGAAGGTGATTGATCTCATTCATCATTTTTTGCTTCTGCACGAGATCTTGATCGATGTAGTGCTGGAACATCTGTTGAGTTCGAAGGGAAATCTCCATATGATGATCTGGCTTGATAAATTTCGAGCGGATATTTATTCTTTTCAGTCATATGGGCCCTTATGCGTGTGTGCTCAGCAAAAGGATCATTGGGTTGAGCAACAACCTGCAATACTTCCCTAACAGGCGGAGTGAATATCTTGGGGAATATAGTGACGGGAATGGCACTCCCCGAGAGTAATTGCAGATAGCCATGAGCCATGGTGCAAAGGGCTTGAGAGCAATATGATCATCTGCACATAACACCATGGTGTGAATGAAGTAGTCTTCAAAATTGAATGGAAGTCCATTGACTAGCTTCATTATTGCATGTTGCACCTCATTGGGAATGGCAAAATCATCGTGAACATCCAGCATAGGCATCAAAGTCTTCGACAGAATAAAGAACCAAGCTTTATCTTCGAAGATCAAATGCTTCGGCTTGGGTTCCGCTAGATAATGATCTCCTACAACATCCGGGTTCATCATCGCAGAAAATTCAGCTGGAGTCATTGCTGGCTCATTATGCACCTTGTTTGGTAAACCTTTGAAACGAGGCAGATTTATCACTACCAGAAATTCATTGACATTCATGTAAAAAACTTAGCCTTGAATCATGAAGTCAAATTTCCAAGGGAGAAAACAACGGTGCTTGTAACCGCGGTTGTAAGGATTGTTTACCTTATGCAAAGTTTGTTAATGCAGTTGTCTGTTGCATTGAGTTTACACTTTGGGTGGGATTTGCAACTTAATACCAGCAAGATGTTCTGGATAGATATCTCAAGGTGGATGATTAGTGAGTAGATGCAGTTGGATTTAGGTCTACTTGTCTTGGCGTACTGCCCATACTTTTGAGCCTCTAACTTTCTTTCCAGCATAATTAGCATTGTAGTGCGTTTATAATTCTTTCAATTGCCCATCTGTAATTTATTTACCCAGCTTAGCTATTTTATCGTCTTTTGGGAGAGAGACATCACTAGTGAACATCATGGGACCCGGGTCCATATTTCCACCATTGTTTACACCTCCACTGTACTTTCTGCTTTTACTTTCAGTTCCTATTATCACCATCATTACCCCCCTTGTGTTTTGATCCTTTGTAAATGACAAGGCCGGAGAGATTGACAACCTCTCTATACTCGTTGGAAGCAAAGTTACTTGTGTCATGTGCAGGTCCAGGTCAAGTGAGTAATTATCTTCAAACGACGCCTTGCTCGTTTGACCATCTGCTTGTCGTCTTGGGAGTCCTACGGGAGACATAAACCTTGGTATCTTCACCAAGGGTAATTTGCCGCTATCTAAATCTCAACCTTCCATTTGGGGTAATCAAGGAAGGGAGAGAAGCCCTTATCATCTCTCGTACCATCAAGCAATTTTCTGCGCCGTTGCTGATACGTCCCAAACGTATCTATAATTTCAGCTTGCTCCATGCATGTTTTGTGGGACTTTGCCATGTTTTTCTTGAACTTTCATACACTTTTGAACATATTTGGACTAATCTATTAACCTAGTGCACCCAGCTGCCAGTTGCTATTTTCTGTTGTTTTTGTATTTCAGGTTTTCCGACCATTAAAAGTGCTCCAAAAAATCCAGGAAAATCAGATAAAAAATCAGCGTCGCGGAAGCTTCCGGAAACACCAAAGCAGGGAAGGGGGTCCACCACCAGGGAGCCAGGAGGGTCCCTGGAGCGGCCCCACCCTAGGCCGCGCCAGGAGGCCTCCTGCCTGCCTGGTGGGTCCCCTTGATGCCCCCCTTCGCCTATATTTACCCCCCGTGACGGAAACCCCTAAGAAGAACTCCTTTTTCGCGATCTCGCCTCTGTTCCGCCTCCGCCGCCGTTTCAAGATCGGGGCTGCCTGGAGAAGCTGCTCCGGCACCCTGCCGGGAGAAGCTACCCCCTCCGGGAGACCATCGATAGCCATGGAGGCCTCCCATATGTACCGTGAGTAATTCCCCTTGGACCATGGATCCGTGACCAGTAGCTATGTGATCTATCTCTCCCTCTTTTGTGCTTCCACTTTCGAGTCCTCGTGAGCTGCTTCACATGATCGAGGCATCTATGTAATTTCTGCTGTTGCTATGCTGAGTTTGTTGGGATCTGATGGATTATTGTAACGACCCGATTCACTAAGAATCCAAGTCTCTGTGCATTCTGTGCTAGTCCCTGGATCAATAGCTAGCACACACAGTACATGATGTAATATCAAGAATAAACCACATGTCATATATATTACATCGAAGATCCAGTATTACAATAAAGCATACCTGCATAGCTCAAGGCTAGCTTACAAATAGAATACAGCGGAAAAACAATAAAGAGCTTCGTGGCGTCCATCAAATCCACCGGCATAGTTGAGTATAGACATCGTAACCCTACATCGCATCACTTACTCGACGTATACAATCCTGCAACACCAAAGGTTACAGCCCGACAACGGGTCAGTACATCTGATTTGTACGGCAAGTCACACGAAAAAGTATATAACAGACTTACATCTACATGCAAGGTAAGTCAAGGGAAATGCTTATGGTTTAGTTTTGCAGAAAGCTAATTTTTCCCTCACATACTACAACTAATCAAATTTTAATTTATCTTGCTAGTCCTAAGTATGGTTGAATCGGGCTACACCAATTTCAACCATCCCTTTTATTAAAAGTTCCCACTAAAATTCTTATTAAGGTGAAATATCTGTCAAGACCATCCAACAACAATAATGCCCAGTTGCTCAAAGTTGTCCGTAACCGTGGACACGGCTAATCATGATCAGTTTTTACACTCTGCAGAGGTCTGTACACTTTCCCCACTGGACTCAACCCGAAGATTGAGACATAGTCTTTCAGAAGAGGTTGCCTCCACCCGTTGGTAGCCGGTACACCTATCATATCTACATCAGCTAGCTACCAGGGCCAGGTTCCCCACAACTTACTCATCTAAGCCAGAGCCCATATAGCCAGTGGTTGTACATGGAAGCTACTAGTCACACTGTCTGTCCGATCTTTTTGAGCCTGGACGGCGCCCACTGCGTCAGAGGGTACTCGCCATGACGCACCTGGTTCACCAACAAAACAACCATTCGGGAAGCATTTAGCCCTGGTCCGGCACGAGCCCCAGGATGCATTCCCTGCCCGTCTAGAGGTGATTTCTATTTAAGTTTGCTAGTCAAGTCATTAATCATCACATAGCTCAATGATAACTCATCCAATCCCCATCTACAAAGCAATTGCAATATATAACAACCAAGATCCTATGGCGACAATGAAATACAAGGTCAGAACATATGGCTATCCTACTAGGTTTAAAGCATAACTAATATATAGTCCTACACATGCATAGAGTGATAATTTGCTACTTGCAGAATGGAAAATATAGGTTGAGGTATGGTCAAAGTGTAACTTGCCTTATACATTCGACGAAGATCTTCGCTCTCACGTCCAGTCAACTCTATTCGTCACACTCCGAGCAAATCTATCGCAACGATGGAACTCGAATAAGCAATCACATCACAATGAGACAAAGAAAAGATCAACAAACAAACACAAAGGTTTTAGCAACAAAACGAAAAGGTTTTGAAGTGCAAGGGTGTCGATGTGCTCGAAGGTGATCAGTGGAAGTGAACTCGAGAGAGTCAACAGATAAGGGTTCATCGGTAAGGAATTGTGATCATGGACATTATGAATTCAAAGTGAATATCATTCCCACATGAAAAGTGTATGAATCTTACCGATAACATGTCTCAAGTGATCCGATATGCAAAACGAATCACGTGAAACGGAATACTACAACGCAGGTCATAGCAAGTTCAAATTTGAATTGAATTTGACTTTTAACAGAACAAGAAACTTGTGAATTTTTGTGTACACATGATATAAACAGAAGGTACATGGAACGAATGATCCAACGCAAAAAGAATCACTCGATTTGGATCATCGGTATAAAAGATATGGCCTCCGGAATTTGAATTTTAATTTGAAATAGATTCAAATTCAAAAGTGTGCAAAGGTGTGAAAAGTTTACTCTATGATAAAGTATAGATCACTACGAGCGTGTAGGAAAAAGAATCACCTAATTCGATTACACGGTTTAAAAGATACGGCTACGAAGATTATAGGGTGCAAACTGTGAAAAAGGGCCTATTCGTGAATAAAATAAAAGTTTCTGTCGCAGACAGATCCATTTCACTACAGGACAAAATTGCTAACGTACCGCTGACGTGGCGTTGGCGCGGAAACCAAGGTTCGCCGAGCACGGAAACCGGGGTTCGCCGGACACGGAAACCGAGGTTCGCCGGGCACGAAAATCGAGATTCGCCGGGCACGGAATCGAGGTTCGCCGGGCACGGAAACCGATGTTCGCCGGGCACGGAAACCGAGGTTCGCCGGCGCGGAAATCAAGGTTCGCCGGCAGGGAAAACCGAGGTTCACCGTGCGCGGAAATCGAGGTTCGGCGGCGGCGCGGATCCCGAGGTTCGCCTGCGGCCGCACGGAAATCGAGGCGCGGCCGATTTAGGGCTTCTGGAAAAAACGAAAAAGAAAAATTCGAAATCTTATATAGCCCAATTTTTTTTTGAATTCCGTCTCAGGCTCGAATTGCGCTCGTGGGCGGATAAAGGCTATTTGGCCGGCTCGGTACGCATTTTCTTTTTCTTTAAAAACCGATACTTCCAACAATTGTAGAAAAATAAATACTCATCGGAAAAATACGAAATAAATTTCTAAATTCATCAAATAATACAAAGAAAATTATGAAATGAATATATTTTCCAAAAAGGAAAAATAAAAATAAAAACATTTTCTAAATACTTTATTTAAATATAAAATACTATTCATAGATCAAATAAAATCCAATAAATTATTTAAAATATTTTTATTTGATCAAAAGCATTACCAAACCATTTCTAAATAATAAAATATAAATTTTAAAATTGTCACACCAATAAATAATTTGGTAAAATAAAAATATCCCATTGGAATAAATTTTCAACTCTTTTAAAATATTTAATAAATCAATTCGATGAAATAAAAACTCTCTTAGCATTATAAAATCCTTAAAATTATTTTAGATTTATTTATAATACTCCAAATAAAAGTTAAAACTTTAAAGTAATATTCTAAATAGTTCCCAACTTTATTAAAAAGGGGATAAGTCATTTTATACCCTCTCAAATGAATTTCCTTGAGTTGAAAAATGTTTTGAATATTCCGAAGAATTCCAATATTGATTTAAAACATTTCCCAACCTTTTAATATGTTGAAGGAGTCATATTACCTTCTCTTGTTTCGTTTTGTTGGTTTTGTTTTAAATAATAAATTCGAAAACACCAATTATGAATGTTAGGGAAGTCATTTTAATTCCCTCTCTTTTTCATATTCAATAAACTCCAAAAAGTTTTAAATCCCAGAGAAAATCAAACACATCAAGCAAACAATCATTATCTATTTAATTTTATTAACATTCCAAAATTCGGAATTTTTTTGGATGTTACACACTACCACCCTTAAAAGGAATCTCGTCATCGAGATTCGAGAAGGCTAGAAAGAAAGGTTAGCGTTCGGGTCTTCACGAGAGTCCATCGATCCTCCGATGAGCTAGGGTGCTACCACCCTTAAAAGGAATGCGACGTGGTCTTCGAAAATCTTGATCCATCGATGACGTCCTTCATAGAGATTTCACCAACCTTTTGAGGTCTTGAATCCTTAGTAAAAGAGGAGTCTTCCATACACCGAACCTTCATGGCTGACGGTCAGACGCCAATACTAAGCAACTATCGATTACTCTCTTGGTGGTCATCAAGAATACTTATACGGGATATCTGCAGCAAAAGGTCTTGGTCTATACTCACGGTGTAACACAAACGGTAATCTCCTACAGGGGTCACACATCGTACCATTCAATGGTTTAGGTTTTAACATCACCGTCTCTCAAACATAGGTAAGTCACTCAAGATTTACTATCCCACATAGCAAGAGCGAATAATAAGAGTAGTCGGCATGGTGATCAATCCATCCCGCACCCAAATCATTACCTTGTATATGGTTTAGCGAATCTCGCAATCTAACACTCGGTCATCCTCACAAGAACTGCAGAAGTCCTCCTTATCTTGAACCGGGTCCAGATAAATCCATGGTTCTGCAAGCCAACCAAAACATCTATCGTTTCCTCACAACTCTCAGGTTTTCGCAAACTGCTATAAACGTGTACCGGTGAACTACAACGTGCTCCATGGTCCTTCCTTCAGCAAGATTGTGCTTGCTTGTTGTAAGATCCCGACACACGGGGTTAACTTTGAACTTGGCATTGGTTGCATCATCTTTATTCCAATCTTGACATTAGCAGCCATTGTAGTAGCTTTTCCAGTGTAGGATGAGGGTGAGGGGGAATATAATGTAGATAGCGAGGTAGAGAGAGAGATAGGGAGAGATACCCATACAAACATCACACTAGTTTAAAAATAAGTTTTGGTGTGTAGCTGTCGGTAAAACAAGAAATGACAGCTCACAGGAACGATCTAACGGTAGAAACGTTGAATCTTCTAGGTCGTCAAGTCTTCAATGACTGTAGCTTCAGTTTTGAATTGTCGAAGAAATCTTCGTATCGTCGAGTCACTTGTCAACATATTCTTCTTGTGGTTGTTTCTTCTTCAGTCTTGAAGCATACTAAATAGATGAGGGGTCTAATGAAACGTAAGATCATTCTACTCGCGAAGAAGTACCACAAGGCACAACACGCGACAACAATCAAATACATATCAGGGCCACAGGGTACAAGACAAAAATTAACAAAACCATCATGACATAAAACATCTAGTTAATCAATAGCAAAACATGCATCGATCCACATCTCCAACTAACATTTAGAAGGTACCACCATACACTTAGTGCACACTCACGAACGTCTATCCTCCAATGCCAAACATAAGCTTCAATATGTCGACGTCTTTGCTCCCATGTTCACATCTTCTTCTTTCTCTTCAATTCTGGACACATGTTGGCGTAATGTCCCATATTCCTGCACCAGAAACACTGAATTTGGCTAATGTCCTTCATCTTCTTCTTCACGGGGGCTTCCCTGAATTCTTGGATAATCTTCTCCATTCCTTCCTTTTGATGCGGAGATACTTGTTGTGTCATGATGAAAAATTGACACTGAGCCGGGTAATGATTATTTCCTTCACACACGAAACAAGTGACTTGAGCAGTGGGACATTCTTCACCCAAGTGAATTTCTTCACAAAAGGGACATCCATCTTGGTGTCCTTCGTATGAGTGTCCGGCTTCTCCACAAATTTTGAAGGCACGAGGTCTCTTACGGGTTATCGTCCTTTGCATCGGGGTGATGAGGCGGGATCCCAACAAAATCCTTGTGAACTCCTTCCAAGTAATCTTCCTTCGTGATTCGTCAATTGCTTGGTGCATTCTCCACCAAGTATCAGCCTCTTCTACCAAGTACTTAACAGCATAGGGGACCATGTACTCACTCCCAACTTGGTTTATCTTCATGTGCTCCTCCATATTATGAATCCATTGCTCCACCTTCAATCTCGACATCGCCCCAGAAAAGGCGAGTCCTACTTCATACTCCATCTATTAAGCCCATACGACAAGGTTTAGGGCAAAACTATAACACCGACAAGAAAACAAACTAAGATAACACCAAGCATATGCACTCAAACAAGGAGGCAAAACACCTACGTTCGACAGTAACACATAACAACAAACAATACAGTCACCAAAGTCAAAACACACAAACAACACCTAGAGTAAGGTCATATGTGCAAGACATACGATCTCATCATACTACACGAAATTCGTTCATCTAACTTCACCTAAAATTGGTGGTCTGATGCTAGGCTTCATCCTTCTCAGCTAAGCTGATCTTCAAAATCCTTAGTGTCACAACTTATCAAACCACATAGGATATTCTTCTCGTACTTGTGGTCATAACTTCAATCGATCTACGAGGTTGATGATGTACTTCTTAAATGTCTTGTCTTCAATGGTAAGCAACTCAAAGGGGTATTTACAGTAAACAAGATGAGAAGTTTTAGAAGATGAATAATAGATGAGAAATACTAGTGGAGAGAGTAAGTAACCAAAGAGTGATAAAATAATTTTGTTCCTATGGCTTTTCTATCCATTTTCTAGGGTCACGACCTACAGTCAACATGGGCTCTGATACCATCTGTAATGACCCGATTCACTAAGAATCCAAGTCTCTGTGCATTCTGTGCTAGTCCCTGGATCAATAGCTAGCACACACAGTACATGATGTAATATCAAGAATAAACCACATGTCATATATATTTCATCGAAGATCCAGTATTACAATAAAGCATACCTGCATAGCTCAAGGCTAGCTTACAAATATAATACAGCGAAAAAACAATAAAGAGCTTCGTGGCGTCCATAAAATCCACCGACATAGTTGAGTATAGACATCGTAACCCTACATCGCATCACTTACTCGTCGTATACAATCCTGCAACACCGAAGGTTACAGCCCGACAACGGGTCAGTACATCTGATTTGTACGGCAAGTCACACGAAAAAGTATATAACAGACCTACATCTACATGCAAGGTAAGTCAAAGGAAAGGCTTATGGTTTAGTTTTGCAGAAAGCTAATTTTTCCCTCACATACTACAACTAATCAAATTTTAATTTATCTTGCTAGTCCTAAGTATGGTTGAATCGGGCTGCACCAATTTCAACCATCCCTTTTATTAAAAGTTCCCACTCAAATTCTTATTAAGGTGAAATATCTGTCAAGACCATCCAACAACAATAATGCCCAGTTGCTCAAAGTTGTCCGTAACCGTGGACACGACTAATCATGATAAGTTTTTACACTCTGCAGAGGTTTGTACACTTTCCCCACTGGACTCAACCCGAAGATTGAGACATAGTCTTTCAGAAGAGGTTGCCTCCACCCTTTGGTAGCCGGTACACCTATCATATCTACATCAGCTAGCTACCAGGGCCAGGTTCCCCACAATTTACTCATCTAAGCCAGAGCCCATATAGCCAGTGGTTGTACATGGAAGCTACTAGTCACACTGTCTGTCCGATCTTTTTGAGCCTGGACGGCGCCCACTGCGTCAGAGGGTACTCGCCATGACGCACCCGGTTCACCACCAAAACAAGCATTCAGGAAGCATTTAGCCCTGGTCCGGCACGAGCCCCAGGATGCATTCCATGCCCGTCCAGAGGTGATTTCTATTTAAGTTTGCTAGTCAAGTCATTAATCCTCACATAGCTCAATGATAACTCAACCAATCCCCGTCTACAAAGCAATAGCAATATATAACAACCACGATCCTAGGGCGACAATGAAATACAAGGTCAGAACATATGGCTATCCTACTAGGTTTAAAGCATAACTAATATATAGTCCTACACATGCATAGAGTGATAATTTGCTACATGCATAATGGAAAATATAGGTTGACGTATGGTCAAAGTGTAACTTGCCTTATACATTCGATGAAGATCTTCGCTCTCACGTCCAGTCAACTCTATTCGTCACACTCCGAGCAAATCTATCGCAACGATGGAACTCGAATAAGCAATCACATCACAACGATACAAACAAAAGATCAACAAACAAACACAAAGGTTTTAGCAACAAAACGAAAAGGTTTTGAAGTGAAACGGTGTCGATGTGCTCGAAGGTGATTAGTGGAAGTGAACTCGAGAGAGTCAACAGATAAAGGTTCATCGGTAAGGAATTGTGATCATGGACATTATGAATTCAAAGTGAATATCATGCCCACATGAAAAGTGTATGAATCTTACCGATAACACGTCTCAAGTGATCCGATATGCAAAAAGAATCACGTGAAACGGAATACTACAACGCATGTCATAGCAAGTTCAAATTTGAATTGAATTTGACTTTTAACAGAACAATAAACTTGTGAATTTTTGTGTACACATGATATAAACAGAAGGTACATGGAACGAATGATCCAACGCAAAAAGAATCACTCGATTTGGATCATCGGTATAAAAGATATGGCCTCCGGAATTTGAATTTCAATTTGAAATAAATTCAAATTCAAAAGTGTGCAAAGGTGTGAAAAGTTTACTCTATGATAAAGTACAGATCACTACGAGCGTGTACGAAAAAGAATCACCTAATTCCGATACACAGTTTAAAAGATACGGCTACGAAGATTATAGGGTGCAAACTTTGAAAAAGGGTCTATTCGTGAATAAAATAAAAGTATCTGTCGCAGACAGATCCTTTTCACTACAGGACAAAATTGCTGACGTACCGCTGACGTGGTGATGGCGCGGAAACCAAGGTTCGCCGGGCACGGAAAACCGAGGTTCGCCGGGCACGGAAATCGAGGTTCCCCGGGCACGGAAACCGATGTTCGCCGACACGGAAATCGAGGCGATGCGGCGCGGAAATCAAGGTTCGTCGGCGGCGCGGATCCCGAGGTTCGCCTGCGGCGGCGCGGAAATCGAGGCGCGACCGATTTAGGGTTTCTGGAAAAAACGATATTTTTTTTCGAAATCTTATATAGCCCGAAATTTTTTTTTTAATTCCGTCTCGGGCTCGAATTGCGCTCGTGGGAGGAAAAAGGCTATTGGGCCGGCTCGGTACGCATTTTCTTTTTCTTTAAAAACCGAAACATCAAACAATTGTAGAAAAATAAATACTCATCGGAAAAATACGAAATAAATTTCTAAATTCATCAAATAATACAAAGAAAATTATGAAATGAATATATTTTCCAAAAAGGGAAAATAAAAATAAAAACATTTTCTAAATACTTTATTTAAATATAAAATACTTTTCATAGATCAAATAAAATCCAATAAATTATTTAAAATATTTTTATTTGATCAAAAGCATTAACAAACCATTTCAAAATAATAAAATATAAATTTTAAAATTTTCACACCAATAAATAATTTGGTAAAATAAAAATATCCCATTAGAATAATTTTTCAACTCTTTTAAAATATTTAATAAATCAATTCGATGAAATAAAAACTCTCTTAGCATTATAAAATCCTTAAAATAATTTTAGAGTTATTTATAATACTCCAAATAAATTTTAAAAACTTTAAAGTAATATTCTAAATATTTCTCAACTTTATTAAAAAGGGGATAAGTCATTTTATATCCTCTCAAATGAATTTCCTTGAGTTGAAAAATGTTTTGAATATTCCGAAGAATTCAAATATTGATTTAAAACATTTCCCAACCCTTTAATATGTTGAAGGAGTCATATTACCTTCTCTCGTTTCGTTTTGTTGGTTTTTTTTTAAATAATAAATTCCAAAACACTAATTATGAATGTTAGGGAAAGTCATTTTATTCCCTCTCTTTTTCATATTCAATAAACTCCAAAAAGTTTTAAATCCCAGAGAAAATCAAACACATCAAGCAAACACTCATTATCTATTTAATTTTATTAACATTCCAAAATTCCGAAAATTCTATTCTTCTCTTTTAAATTTTGTTCTTGAGTAAATTCTTGCATGTTCTCCATTGCGGTATTTGCTTTGGCCAAGTATTTTATTTGCAACTCCAAGAGAGAGCGTTATGCTCGATTGTGGGTTCAGCCCCTTGATGTCTAGCTTGAGTGACAGAAACATGAGACTAGGGGATGTGCTGTTGCCACCAGGGATAAAACAACAGTGCTTGTACTTGCGGGTGCAAGGATTGTTTACTTTACGCAAAGTTCTTTTAACGCATTTGTCTGTTGCTTTGAGTTTACACTTTGGGTGGGATTCACAACTTAATACCAGCGAGATGTTCTGGATAGATATCTCAAGGTGGATGATTCGTAGTAGATGCAGATGGATTTCGGTCTACTTACCTTGGCGTACTGCCCATTGCTTTTGAGCCCTTCCTTTCTTTGCAGCATAGTTAGCATTGCGGTGCCTTCATAATCCTGTCAATTGCCCAAGTGTGATTTGTTTACCTCGCTAGCACTTTTGCCGTCTTTTGGGAGAGAGACATCACTAGTGAAAATCATGGGACCCCGGTCCATCTTCACATTATTGTTCACACTACCAATTTACTTTCAGTATTTACTTTTCTGTTGCTATCACTATCATTATTATCTCTTGCGTTAATCCTTTGTAAACAGCAAGGCCGGAGGAATTGACAACTCCTCTGTACTCGTTGGGAGCAAAGTTATTCGTATCTGTGTGCAGGTCCAGGTGAAGTTAGCAACCTAGGTTGTGAACGGCGCCATTGTTCACTTTACCACCTACTTGTATCTCTTGAGTCCTACTGGAGACAATCTAAACCTTAGCATCTTCGCTAAGGGAAACTTGCCGTTGTGCTACATCAAACCTTCCACTTGGGGTAACCAACGAGGGGCGAGAAGCCATCAGGCAAATTTCTGGCGCCGTTGCCGGGGACTCAAGTCTACAAGATAGGGGAGTTGCACACTATCTTTTACCTTTGCTTTTTAGTCTTGTTAGTTTACCTTTCAGTTTTTACTTTTGTGTCCTTAATCAAAAATACCAAAAATACCTGCTACTACTATGGGTTCCAATGAAAACACTAAGTTGTGTGACTTCACTAGTCACAACAACAGTGACTTTATCTGCACTCCTATTGCTCCACCTGCCACTTCAACACCTTATTATGAGATTAAACCTGCTCTGGTTAACCTTGTTATGAAAGATCAATTTTCAGGAGCAGGAGAAGATGCTGCTTTGCACCTAAACAACTTTATCGAGATCCGCGACATGCAGAAGTACAAGGAAGTGGATGGAGACATCGTCGAGCTGAACCTTTTTCCTTTCTCTTTGAGAGGAAGAGCCAAGGAGTGGCTACAATCTTTGCCCAAGAACAGTATCGATTCTTGGAGTAAATGCAAAGATGCTTTTATAGGGAAGTACTATCCCCCTGCTAAAATTATTCAATTACGGAGTAACATTATGAATTTCAGGAAATTGGATAATGAACACGTTTCCCAGGCTTGGGAACGTATGAAGACGCTTGTCAAGAACTGCCCCACACATGGACTGACTACCTGGATGGTTATCCAGACTTTTTATGCAGGCTTGAACTTCACCTCGCGGAACCTGTTAGATTCGGTCGCGGGAGGAACTTTTATTTCAACCACGCTTGGTGCTGCCACAAAGCTACTAGATGAGATGATGCTGAACTACTCTCAGTGGCACACCGAAAGATCTCCAACTGGTAAGAAGGTAAATTCTGTCGAGGAGATCTCCTCTTTAAATGAAAAGGTTGACCTTATCATGTCTCTAC
Source organism: Bromus sterilis (assembly GCA_950022295.1). NCBI lineage: Eukaryota > Viridiplantae > Streptophyta > Magnoliopsida > Poales > Poaceae > Bromus > Bromus sterilis. Next base: position 220,112,479 of record OX465600.1, read on the forward strand.
TTACCAAGCAACCTTCTATTGATCCTCAAGATGTTCCTTTAAATTCTTTGGTTGCTCAGGAGCAAGTAGATGTCAATTTTGTCTCTAGAAACAACTTCAATAATAATGCTTATATGAGTAACTTTGGTAGCAACAATCCTATGCCTTTCCCATCCAACAACTATGGGAACAACACTTATCCTACCACTAGAAACTCCACTTCAGAACTAGAGAGTATGCTTAGAGACTTTATCACTACCCAAAAGGCCTTCAACAAGAATGTGGAAGAAAAACTAGCTAAATTAGATAATCTTTGTTTGAAGGTAGACAACTTAGCCCTTGATGTTGAGATGTTAAAAATTAGAACCTCTCCCCTTGAGGATAGTAAGGTCACTCCTATTAATGCTATCCAGTTACAAATCAATGAAAATATTAGGATGATGGCTAAACTTAAAGAGAGATGGGCTAGAGAAAAGGAGGAATAAGAGAGAACTAAGAGCCTTCCTACCTACTACACAGTAGCCACTATCCAAGTAGTTGAGGATGTCCAAACTGTTAGCACCCATCACACCCCTAGTCCCACTGGACCTATCAATGGTGATGCTACCACCTCAGCCTTAGAAGAGGAAAACTCTATGAACATAGAGGCTTTCAAACAAGTTAGCTTAATATAATATCACTACTTCCTTGGTAGATAGTAGTGATTTAGACTTTGACAACTGCACTTTACCAGAAGTTATTGGTTTCCTACACAAGATGTCTAGAGACCCCCACAATAGCACACTCAATCTTGCCTTCACAAAGCATATCACCAATGCTCTAATCAAAGTTAGGGAGGAGAAGCTTAGACTAGAAGCCTCCATACCTAGGAAGCTAGAAGATGGTTGGGATCCTATGATAAAAATTAAATTGAATAACTTCTCTTGCTATGCTCTTTGTGATGTTGGAGCAAGTACCTTTGTTATGCCCAAAAGAATGTATGATATGCTTGAATTGAAACCTTTTGATTATTGTTCTTTTGGTGTTCGTCTTGTTGATTCTTCCGTAAACAAGCCTTTGGGAAGATCGACGATGTTCTTATCATTGTCAATGGCAATTATGTCCCCGTTGATTTCACTATTATGGACATTGAGTGTGAACCTTCTTGTCCAATTATTTTGGGACGTCCTTTTCTTCGCACAGTTGGTGCTATCATTGACATGAAAGAGGGAACTATCAAATTCCAATTCCCTCTCAATAAAGGGATGGAACATTTCCCTAGGAAAAAGATTAAGTTACCTTTTGAGTCCGTCACACGGGCTAGTTATTCTCTTGAAAAGACTTGATGTTTTGTTTTAAGCCTAGCTAATGGCTCTAAAGAAGCGCTTTCGGGAGGCAGCCCGCAACGAATTTAGGTTTTTCTTTTTGCTTTTGTTCTGTTTCTATTGGTCTTGATGATTGTTACTACTGTAGCAACATCATTGTATCTTTATTTTTCAAGCTTTGTGCCAAGTTTAGCCTCATACGGCAAGGGAAGTGAAAGTTGTGACATGCTGTCCAGAAAACAAATTCTGTCCTCGTGACTATAAAAATTACAGAAAAATACCAGTTCATCTTTTTGAGCTGAAATTTTTACACAGAGTGCTCTATACAATTACGAAACTTCCGTATGTTCTGAGTTTTTTGAGTTGAGTTGCAGAAGTACCCCTAAAAAAATTCGTTTCTATCTGCTGTTCTGTTTTTCACAGATTCTGCCACGTTTTGTCTCTCCGTACTTTTGCAAACCTTAAGCTTGATTTTTCTTTGCAAAAACTTTTTGGCAATCTTGAGAAACAGTAGATCTTCCTGGAAATCCTTATTTGTAGTAGAGGAAAAATTATTTTATTAGCGTACTAACCTCTCTAATCAGTCTACAATGAGTTATGTATGAAGGGAGTTTTCAAGTGCGCGATGGAAGATGATGAAAGAAGATTCGGGAGTGTCAAGCGCTCAAGCTTGGGGATGCCCCCATGCATCCCCAACAAATATTCAAGGAGACTCAAGCGTCTAAGCTTGGGGATGCCCTCGTGCATCCCCTTCTCCATCAACAATCATCAGTTTGTCCCTCGTTGCACTATATTTTTATCACTTCATGCGTTATGTGCTTTTCTTGGAGCGTCTCGCTCTTAGGTTTTGTTTCGTTTTTTTAGTTTTATTTAGCTTTGTTTGCTGTAGTAACAAGTTAGATCCCAGCTTACTTACTCTTTTGTGTGGGAGAGATTCACGCTCCGCTTGAACTAGAACTCCTCATAGGATTTGCCTGCTTATTCTTTTATCTGTGAGCTGTTCTTTTTTTCTTTTCTTAGCTGTTGTTCTGTTTAGTTGTAGTGCTTTAGTTTTTTTCTAGAGCTCTTCTTTTGTCTTAGGTTGAACTTTCTATAGGTTTCATGTTTTATCTTGTTGGAGAGTTTGCCTGTTGCACTGAGTTCTGTCTCTTGACTGAAAGTAGGTAGTTAAAGTTGCTGTTCTCTTTGTAGTAGTAACTTGCAATAGTTTTGAGGTATTGACTAGAGTAATGGTTGAACTTATGGTGTCAAGAGCTCTTGCCTATTAGTGATAGATGTCATATTTTGGGCAATCCGTGTGTTTTTCGAAAACCAGAAACCCCTGTTGAGAACTCTAGCTACTAGATGGATCACTAACCTCTGGAGGGTTCGAATATTAGAGTACACTCACGTACCATGAGTCGAGGATGCGCAAGGATAACCAAACCCCCATACACTCCTCCTCGGGGTACCTGTCTCTTTGTGAACCTCCTGATTAGATTGAGAGTTACCGATAATAAGTGCATGAGTTCTTCGGACTAATGTGAGTATTCAAAAGTTGACACTTCCACCCACCTATACTTTTTCTAGCCTCTTCGGTACCGTGCATTGCCCTTTCTCACCTCGAGAGTTGGCGCATACTTCGCCGGTGCATCCAAACCCTTGGCACGATACGCTCTGTCATCATAAGCCTCCTTATATCTTTCCTCAAAACAACCACCATACCTACCTACATGGCATTTCCATAGCCTTTCCGAGATACATTGCCATGCATAATCCACCTCCTCATGACTTAATCTTCATGTCATACATGCTACTTGCTTGATCGATGAGCCGCATGATAGTTGGGCCTTGCCCTAAACATTGCTACATGACGCGCTAGTATCATTGCATATCCTGCTACACTGGCAGAGGCATACATTTGCATACTTCATGATAGTTACATTTTCTTTATGTGAGTACCTTTGTAAAGTCTGAAAGATCTCCTATATTCTTGTAAAATATAGAGTATTGCCCCTAAAGCGAGGAAAATATCCCAAAGAGGACAAAATCAAAAGATCCCAAAGAGGACAAAATCAAAAGATCCCAAAGAGGACAAAATCAAAAGATCCCAAAGAGGACAAATGAGAGTTAAATAGAAAGATCCATTGAGGCCACCAAAAAAATAAAAAAATAGAAAAAAAGATAAAAGAAAAATAAAAAGAGAGAAGGGGGCATACTACTATTTATTTTGAGAGATCCACACTAGTACTTCATCTTCTATCCCTTGTACTCCATAGAGATCATCATCATGCATATAGCTATGTGGGGACCTTCACACTATAGAACTTGGCTTGCATATTCCAATGATGAGCCTCCTCAAATGAGCTCTAGGTCTTCTTGAGCAAGCAAGTTGGATGCACCCCCACTAGTTCCATTGGAGAGCTTACCTTAGCTCAGATGTGCATCCGTTGTATGGCAATCCCTACTCCTCACATCATATCTATCATATGGCTTTCTTTCGCCTATGATTGTCCTCATTGATGTGAGCCTTTCAAACCTTTTTGTCTTCCTCCTCCAGATTCTTTCTGTTTCGCCTTTTAGGTGTCAACTTTCTTTCTCACGCTCATCCATTGCATGAGTGCTCAAAATATCGAAAGGGAGTGGATCAGTTTGTCTTTTACCTGACTAGTGGTTTGGGGACGAGTCCAGATAAGAATCCAAAGGAGACCAAGTGTGAAACTTTTAGTAGATAGTTGTTCTCAACAACCTTTTTTCTCTTTCTTCCCAGTCCCTTGCTTGCACGCAAACACCATTTGGAGACATTCGTGTCACGGACAGCAAGAGCTCTTGCACCTTTTGTTCTTTTGTTGCTTGTTGATGGCTTCTCGTCCTTCGTTGGTTACCCCAAGTGGAAGGTTTGAGATGTAGTGCAGCAACAGTTTTCCCTCGGTGAAGATACCAAGGTTTGTCTCCATTAGGACTCCAAAGATGATAAGTAGGTGTCAGCGGCGCAACTGACGCGGACCTGCACACAGACACAGATAACTTTGTTCCCAACGAAGTTCAGAGAGGTTGTCAATCTCTCCGGCCTTGTTGTTCACAAAGGATAAAACGCAAGGGATAATGATAGCAAGTAAAAGCAGTAAAGTAAATATAGCTTGGAAACAGTAATGAGGATATGGACCGGGATACGTGATGTTCACTAGTGATGTCTCTCTCCCAAAAGACGATAAAACTGCTATGCGAGGTAAAAAAATTACAGAAGGGCAATTGACAGGATTATGAACGCACCGCAATGCTAACTATGCTACAAAAGAAAGGAAGAGGCTCAAAAGCACGGGCAGTACGCCAAAATAAGTAGACCGAAATCCATCTGCATCTACTACTAATCATCCACCTTGAGATATCTATCCAGAACATCTCGCTGGTATTAAGTTGCGAGCCCCACCCAAAGTGTAAACCCAAAGCAACAGACAACTGCATTAAAAAGAACTTTGCATAAAGTAAACAATCCTTGTAACCGCGGTTACAAGCACCGTTGTTTTCCCCCTTGTGGCAACAACACATCCCCTAGACTCATGTTTCTGTCACTCAAGCGTGTCATCGGGGGGCATGAACCCACAATCTAGCACAACGTTCCCTCTTGGAGTCACTACCTACTACTTGGCCAAAGCAATAAACAACAACGGAGAACATGCAATAATTACTTAGGAACAAAAATATAAGAGATAAAAAGCAAATATATTACTCTATCACAATCTGAACATAATCTCATAATCCATCAGATCCCTCCAAACTCAGCATAGCAACAACAGAAATATTACAAAGGTGCCTCGATCATGTAGGGCAGCTCACGAGGTCTAACCAATGAAGATCAAAGAGGGGAGGAGAACATCACATACTACTGATCACGACCCATGGTCCAAGGAAAACTACTCACGAGACATCCGGGGCGCATCCATGGTGGAGAGGAGACTCCCGGAGGTCAATCCTCCCTCCGGCAGGGTGCCGGGAAGAGGTCTTCTGGTGCTCCCGATCTCGGAAGCGTGGCGACAGCGGAACATAGGCGAGTTTGAGGAATAGGGTTCCTCTTCTGGAGTTTCCCCGTGACGAAGAATAAATAGGCGAAGGGGGCAGCCAGAGGTGGACGAGGGGCCCCAGGCGCCCCCCTGGCGTGACCAGGGGTGGGGCCGCGCCGGGTGGCTGCCTGGGCCCCCCTGGCTCCCCTCTGGCCCCTCTCGGGCTCTTCTCGAAGCTTCCTGTACGCTGATTTTTCCTGTATTTTTCCCGGAATTTTTCTGGCACTTTTTATATGGGGGAAAACTGAAATAGAAAAACAACAGAAAACAGGAACTGGCACTGGGGTGCACCGAGTTAATAGGTTAGTCCAAATATGATCAAAAGTGTATGAAAGTGTATCTAGATCATAGCAATATCACACAAAACATGCATGGAGCAAGCAGAAATTATAGATACGTTTTGGACGTATCAACATCCCCAAGCTTAATTCCTGCTCGTCCTCGAGTAGGTAAATGATAACAACATAATTTCTGTGGTGACATGCTAGCAACCATAAAAGAACTTTGAAAAGTAAAGCAATCAAGGTTAGAGATTCAATTCAAGTCATAACATGCAAGAGTCTATATTAGCATTGAAATAAGTAACAAAAGAACAAAAGGTGCAAGAGCTCTCGCTGTCCGTGACTCGAATGTCTCCAAATGGTGTTTGCGTGCAAGAAGGGGGATAGGGAATACGAGAAAAAGTAATTTTTGTGTTGAGAACTCAATCTACTAAAGTTTCACACTTGGTCTTCTATGGAATCTTATCTTGACTCGTCCCCAGACCACTAGCCAGGTACAAGTCAATTTGATCCACTCCTTTTCGATATTTTGAGCACTCATGAAATGGATGATCGTAAGCACGAGAGTTGACACTTAGGATGGCAAAGAGAGAAGTACGGAGGAGGAGGAAGACAAAAAAGAAAAGAAAGGCTCACATCAATGAGGACAATCATAGGCAAGAGATGCCAAATGATAGATATGGTGTGAGGAGTAGGGATTGCCATGCAACGGATGCACATACGAGCAAGGAAGCTCTCTAATGAAACTAGTGGGGGTGCATCTAACTTGCTCACTCATGAAGACCTAGAGCTCGTTTGAGGAGGCTCATCCTTGGAATATGCAAGCCAAGTTCTATAGTGTGAAGGTCCCCACATAGCTATATGCATAATGATCATCTCTATGGAGTACAAGGATATAAAGGGAGTACTAGTGTGGATCTCTTAAAAGGATAGTAGTGTTGCCCCTTTCTCTCTTTTTATTTATTTTTCTCTTTTTCTCTTTTTTGTATTTTTTTGTGGCCTCAATGGCTCTTTCTATTTAACTCTCATTTGTCCTCTTTGGGATCTTTTATTGTGTCCAATTTGGGATCTTTTCCTCACTTAAGGGCAACACTCTATTTTACAAGAAGGTAAAGGAGATCTTTCACACTTTACAAGGTACTCAAAATCATAAAGAAGATGTAACTATCATGAAGTATGCAATGTATGTCGCTGCCAGTGTAGCAGGAACATGTATGACATGAAGATCAAGTCATGAAGAGGTGGAAGTTGCATGGCAATATAACTCGGAAAGGCTATGGAAACGCCTTGATAGGTAGGTATGGTGGCTGTTTTGAGGGAAGATATAAGGAGGCTTATGATGACAGAGCGTATCATGCCAAGGGTTTGGATGTACCGGCGAAGGTGGACACCAACTCTCGGAGTGAGAAGAAGGCAATGCACGGTACGGGAGAGGCTAGCAAAATATGGGAAGGTGGAAGTGTCAACTTTCAATACTTACATTAGTCCGAAGAACTCATGCACTTATTATCGGTAACTCTCAATCTAATAAGGAGGTTCACAAAGAGACAAGTACCCCGAGGAGCAGTGTATGGGGGTTTGTTTATCCTTGCGCATCCTCGACTCATGGTACGTGAGTGTTCTCTGATATTCGACTCCTCAGAAGAGTAGTGATCCATCTAGTAGCTAGAGTTCTCAACTAGTTTTGTAGGTTTTGAAAATACACACGGATTTTCCAAAATACGACACCTATCACTAATAGGCAAGAGCTCTTTACACCAAAAGTTCAAACATTACTCATAACAATACCTCAAAACTATTGCAAGTTACTACTAGAATTAAATAGCAACCTCAATTACCTACTTTCAAGACAAGACAAAACTCAGTGTAGAAATCAACTCTCTTTAACAAGATAAACATGAAAATTAAAAAGAGTTCCAGCAACAAATTAAACAAAATCCAAGGCTCTTGCTAAAGACAAACTAAGACTAAAACTAAACATGGCAGTAGCTACGAAAAGATAAAGAACACACAACAGCAAAAAGATAAGCAGGAAAAATCCTATGATGTGTTCTAAATTTTGAAAGTGGAGCGTGTTCCTCTCCCACACAAAGTAAGACGGGATCTAACTTGTTATGTACAGCAAGCAAAGCTAAAGAAAACTAAAGACAAAACCTAAGAGCGAGACGCTCCAAGCATAGCACATAACGCATGAAGTGATAAAAATATAATGAGACGAAGGACGAACTGATGATTGTTGATGGAGAAGGGGATGCACGGGGGCATCCCCAAGCTTAGACGCTTGAGTCTCCTTGAATATTTATTGGGGATGCATGGGGGCATCCCCAAGCTTGAGCGCTTGACACTCCTGGATCTTCTTTCATCATCTTCTATCGCACACTTGAAAACTCCCTTCATACATAACTCATCATAAGTTGATTAGAGAGGTTAGTACCCTTAATAAATAATTTTTCCCACTGGATATAAAGATATTCTTGAAGAGCTACTGTTTCTCAAGAGTGCCAAAAAGTTTTTGCAAAGAAAAAGAAAGCTTAAGGTTTGCAAAAGTTAGGAGAGACAAAACGTGGCAGAATCTGTGAAAAACAGAACATCAGATAGTAAATAATTTTTTAGGGGCACTTCCACAACTCAAATAAAAAAACTCAGAACATACGGAAGTTTCGTAATTGTATAGAGCATACTATGTAAAAATTTCTGCGCAATAAGATGAACTGGGATTTTTCTGGAATTTTTCTGGTCACGAGGACAGAATCAGTTTTCTGGACAGTATGTCACAACTTTTACTTCCCTTGCCGTAAGAGGCTATAACTTGGCACAAAGATGAAAAATAAAGATACAATGATGTTGCTACAGAAGTAATAATCATCGAGACAAAACAAAAGAAAAAAGAAAACACCTAAATTCGTTGCGGGCTGCCTCCCGAAAGCGCTTCTTTAAAGCCATTAGCTAGGCATGATGCAAAAGAAGAATCAAGTTTTATCAAGAGAAAGAGAATAACTAGCCCGTGTAACGGACTCAAAAGGTAACTTGATTTTATTTCTAGGGAAATGTTCCATCCCATTTTTGAATGGGAATTGGAATTTTATATTCCCCTCTTTCATGTCAATAACCTCACCAACGGCGCGAAGAAAAGGACGTCCCAAAATAAATGGACACAAAGGTTCACACTCTATATCCATAACAATAAAATCAACGGGAACATAGTTGTTATTGACAATGATAAGAACATCGTCGATCTTCCCCAAAGGTTTCTTTATGGAAGAATCAACAAGACGAACACCAAAAGAACAAGGCTCAAAGGGCTTCAATTCAAACATATCAAATATTCTTTTGGGCATAACGGAGGTACTAGCTCCAACATCACATAAAGCATAGCAAGAGAAGTTATTTAATTTAATTTTGATCATAGGGTCCCAACCATCATCTAGCTTCCTAGGTATGGAGGCTTCTACTCTAAGCTTCTCCTCCCTAGCTTTGATGAGAGCATTTGTGATATGCTCCGTGAAGGCAAGATTAAGTTTGCTAGTGTGGGGGTCTCTAGACATTTTGTGTAGCAAACTGACAACTTCTGGGAGGGTGCAACTATCGAAATCAATATCACTACTATCAAAGGTGGTAGTAGTGTCATCTAGGCTCACTTGTTTGAAACCCTCTATGTTCATAGGAGTTTCTTTTTCTACGGTTGAGGTATTAGCATCACCATTAATAGGTCCAACGGGACTAGGAGTGCATTGGGTGCTAATAGTTTGGGTGTCCTCAACAATTTGGATAGTGGCAACTATGTGGTGTGTAGGAAGGCTCTTAATTCTATCTTCTTCCATAGGGATAACTTCCGGTTTGGCTGCCATTTGATTTATCAAAGTAGATTGGGTGTGGGACATATTCGAAACATGGGTTTCGGTGGCGGTAAGTCTAGCCTGGAGATTAGAAATCTCACTGTTCAGGCTATCAAGCTGTTCACTAATGTTTTGCAGAATGGCAGTATGCTCACCTATTTGCTTTGAGAAGGCTTTGTTTTGTTCAAACTGGGTGTGCATATAGTTCTTGGTAGCTTTCTCTATTTCTACCAATTTATCAAAGCTAGGTAGGTCTCTTTTCGTATAAGAAGGATTATAGGAGTTGTTGCTAGGGTAGGTATTGTTGTTCCCATAGTTGGATGGAAACGGTATAGGATTACTAGCAAAATTTCCCCTATAAGCATTGTTGTTGAAGTTGTTTCTAGCAATAAAGTTCACATCTACTTGTTCTTGGGCAACCAAAGAATTTAAAGGAACATCATGAGGATCAATAGAGGGTTGCTTGGTAAGTAGAGACATAATTAAGTCAACTTTTTCATTGAGGGAGGTAATTTCCTCGACAGAATTTTCCTTCCTACCTGTTGGAGCGCGTTCGGTGTGTCATTGGGAATAATTGGTCATCATTTCATCGAGGAGCTTTGTGGCAGCACCAAGTGTAGTTGACATAAAGGTTCCTCCCGCGGCCGAATATAACAGGTTCCGTGAGGTAAAGTTCAAGCCTGCATAAAAAGTCTGGATAACCATCCATGTAGTCAAACCATGTGTAGGGCATTTCTTAACAAGAGATTTCATTCGTTCCCAAGCTTGGGCAACGTGTTCATTATCCAATTGCTTAAAATTCATAATATTACTCCTCAATTGGATAATCTTAGCAGGAGGGTAGTACTTCCCTATAAAAGCATCTTTGCACTTATCCCAAGAATCTATGCTATTTCTAGGCAAAGATTGAAACCAGATTTTAGGATCTCCCCTTAAAGAGAAAGGAAAGAGCTTGAGCTTAACAACATCACCTTCTACTTCTTTATACTTTTGCATATCACATAATTCAACAAAATTATTCAAGTGTAAAGCAGCATCATCTCCAGCACCAGAGAATTGATCTCTCATAACAAGGTTTAGCAAAGCAGATTTAATTTCATAAGAGGTAGCTGAAGTGGCAGGTGTGGCAATGGGAGTGCAGATAAAGTCTTGGTTGTTGTGACTAGTGAAGTCGCACAACTTGGTGTTTTCAGTGGAACCCATAGTAGCAGCAAGTGTGGCAGATTTTTTTGTAAATTTTGATAAAAGGCACAAAGATAAAAACTGAAAGATAAACTAACAAGACTAAAAAAACAAAGGTAAAGGGTAGTGTGCAACTCCCCTATCTTAGCACTCGGAGTCCCCGGCAACGGCGCCAGAAAACTTGCTTGATGGCTTCTCGCCCTTCGTTGGTTACCCCAAGTGGAAGGTTTGAGATGTAGTGCAGCAGCAGTTTTCCCTCGGTGAAGATACCAAGGTTTTTCTCCAGTAGGACTCCAAAGATGATAAGTAGGTGTCAGCGGCGCAACTGACGCGGACCTGCACACAGACACAGATAACTTTGTTCCCAACGAAGTTCAGAGAGGTTGTCAATCTCTCCGGCCTTGTTGTTCACAAAGGATAAAACGCAAGGGATAATGATAGCAAGTAAAAGCAGTAAAGTAAATATAGCTTGGAAACAGTAATGAGGATATGGACCGGGATACGTGATGTTCACTAGTGATGTCTCTCTCCCAAAAGATGATAAAACTTCTATGCGAGGTAAACAAATAACAGAAGGGCAATTGAAAGGATTATGAACGCACCGCAATGCTAACTATGCTACAAAAGAAAGGAAGAGGCTCAAAAGCACGGGCGGTATGCCAAAATAAATAGACCGAAATCCATCTGCATCTACTACTAATCATCCACCTTGAGATATCTATCCAGAACATCTCGCTGGTATTAAGTTGCGAGCCCCACCCAAAGTATAAACCCAAAGCAACAGACAACTGCATTAAAAAGAACTTTGCGTAAAGTAAACAATCCTTGCAACCGCGGTTACAAGCACTGTTCTTTTCCCCCTTGTGGCAACAACACATCCCCTAGACTCATGTTTCTGTCACTCAAGCGTGTCATCGGGGGGCATGAACCCACAATCTAGCACAACGTTCCCTCTTGGAGTCACTACCTACTACTTGGCCAAAGCAATAAACAACAACGGAGAACATGCAAGAATTACTTAGGAACAAAAATATAAGAGATAAAAACCAAATATATTACTCTATCACAATCTGAACATAATCTCATAATCCATCAGATCCCTCCAAACTCAGCATAGCAACAGAAGAAATATTACAAAGGTGCCTCGATCATGTAGGGTAGCTCACGAGGTCTAAACAATGAAGATCAAAGAGGGGAGGAGAACATCACATAGCTACTGATCACGACCCATGGTCCAAGGAAAACTACTCACGAGACATCCGGGGAGCATCCATGGTGGAGAGGAGACTCCCGGAGGTCAATCCTCCCTCCGGCAGCGTGCCGGGAAGAGGTCTTCTGGTGCTCCCGATCTCGGAAGCGCGGCGGCGGCGGAACAGAGGCGAGTTTGCGGAATAGGGTTCCTCTTCTGCAGTTTCCCCGTGACGGAGAATAAATAGGCGAAGGGGGGCAGCCAGAGGTGGACCAGGGGCCCCAGGCGCCCCCCTGGCGCGGCCATGGGTGGGCCCGCGCCGGGTGGCCGCCTGGGCACCCCTGGCTCCCCTCTGGCCCCTCCCGGGCTCTTCTCGAAGCTTCCTGTACGCTGATTTTTCCTGTATTTTTCCCCGAATTTTTCTGGCACTTTTTATATGGGGGAAAACTGAAATAGAAAAACAGCAGAAAACAGGAACTGGCACTGGGATGCACTGATTTAATAGGTTAGTCCAAATATGATGAAAAGTGTATGAACGTGTATCTAGATCATAGCAATATCACACAAAACATGCATGGAGCAAGCAGAAATTATAGATACGTTTTAGACGTATCACTTGTGTCAATGCTCATATAGACTCTTTCTTGTTAAGACTTGAATTGAATTGCATGCTTTGATTGCTTTACTTAAAAGTCCTTATTTGGTTTTGTGGCATGTCACCACATAAATTATGGTTGTTATCATTTACCTACTCGAGGACGAGCAGGAATTAAGCTTGGGGATGTTGATACGTCCCAAACGTATCTATAATTTCTGCTTGCTCCATGCATGTTTTGTGTGACTTTGCCATGTTTTGCTTGAACTTTCATACACTTTTGAACATATTTGGACTAATCTATTAACCCAGTGCACCCAGCTGCCAGTTGCTGTTTTCTGCTGTTTTTGTATTTCAGGTTTTCCGGCCATTAAAAGTGCTCCAAAAAATCCAGGAAAATCAGATAAAAAATCAGCGTCGCAGATGCTTCCAGAAACACCAAAGCAGCGAAGGGGGGCCACCACCAGGGAGCCAGGAGGGTCCCTGGCGGGGCCCCACCCTAGGCCGCGCCAGGAGGCCTCCTGGCTGCCTGGTGGGTCCCCTCGATGCCCCCTTCGCCTATATTTACCCCCCGTGATGGAAACCCCTAAGAAGAACTCCTTTTTCGCGATCTCGCCTCTGTTCCGCCGCCGCCGCCGTTTCAAGATCGGGGCTGCCTGGAGAAGCTGCTCCGGCACCCTGCCGGGAGAAGCTACCCCCTCCGGGAGACCATCCATAGCCATGGACGCCTCCCGTATGTACCGTGAGTAGTTCCCCTTGGACCATGGGTCCGTGAACAGTAGCTATGTGATCTATCTCTCCCTCTTTTGTGCTTCCACTTTCGAGTCCTCGTGAGCTGCCTCACATGATCGAGGCATCTATGTAATTTCTGCTGTTGCTATGCTGAGTTTGTTGGGAGCTGATGGATTATGAGACTATGTTCAAATTGTGATGAGTAATATATTTGGTTCTTCTCTTTTATATTTTGTTCTTGAGTAAATTCTTGCATGTTCTCCGTTGCGGTATTTGCTTTGGCCAAGTATTTTATTTGCAACTCCAAGAGAGAGCGTTATGCTCGATTGTGGGTTCAACCCCTTGATGTCTAGCTTGAGTGACAGAAACATGAGACTAGGGGATGTGTTGTTTCCACCAGGGATAAAACAATGGTGCTTGTACTTGCGGGTGCAAGGATTGTTTACTTTACACAAAGTTCTTTTAATGCAGTTGTCTGTTGCTTTGAGTTTACACTTTGGGTGGGATTCGCAACTTAATACCAACGAGATGTTCTGGATAGATATCTCAAGGTGGATGATTCGTAGTAGATGCAGATGGATTTCGGTCTACTTACCTTGGCGTACTGCCCATAGCTTTTGAGCCCTTCCTTTCTTTGCAGCATAGTTAGCATTGCGGTGCCTTCATAATCCTGTCAATTTCCCAAGTGTGATTTGTTTACCTCGCTAGCACTTTTACCGTCTTTTGGGAGAGAGACATCACTAGTGAAAATCACGGGACCCCGGTCCATCTTCACATTATTGTTCACACTACCAATTTACTTTCAGTATTTACTTTTCCGTTGCTATCACTATCATTATTATCTCTTGCGTTAATCCTTTGTAAAAAGCAAGGCCGGAGGAATTGACAACTCCTCTATACTCGTTGGGAGCAAAGTTATTTGTATCTGTGTGCAGGTCCAGGTGAAGTTAGCAACCTAGGTTGTGAACGGCGCGTTGTTCACTTTACCACCTACTTGTATCTCTTGAGTCCTACTGGAGACAATCTAAACCTTAGCATCTTCGCTAAGGGAAACTTGCCGTTGTGCTACATCAAACCTTCCACTTGGGGTAACCAACGAGGGGCGAGAAGCCATCAGTTGCCAGGGACTCCAATCTTCAAGGTAGGGGAGTTGCACATTATCTTTTACCTTTGGTTTTTAGTCTTGTTAGTTTACTTTCTAGTCTTTGCTTTTGAGTCTTATATGAAAAACTAAAAAAATAGTTGCTAACTTTTGTCTTTGCCTTTGTCTGCCTACTGATGCTATCTGTACCATGGGTGTGGAACCACCCAAATATGGTAGGATGGACATGTTTCACTTGGATCGTCTTCGATCAATTTGTGCTCGCGCTAAAAACCCAACCGACTTGGTTGAGGGAAAATCATTGGATGAGCATGCTCATTATACGCGTCACCGCCTATCTCAGAAAGGGAAACACTTGTGGGATCAAATACAATTTTCTTATTGCCATGCTGAATCTTTGTGCCACATTTATGATTTCACTTGTTCTTCTAAAATAGATCGTAAACACCTTCCTTTCCAATGTGAGTTTAATGAGAATGAGATCCTATCTTCTTATGCTAAAGGTGTTTATGATTACTTTGATGTTTAAAAGATTGAAGAGTTTGTTGCTTTTAAGGGTGCTTATGAGATTGCTTCTTTGATTGAAAAGTATTACGATACTATTCACAAATCTGAAAACTTTGCAGTCCTTGCTTATTGCCTTGAGAATTATATTTGCAATGATTATATTGAGGATTTTACAAACAATTTTCTTGCTGCCAAAGAAGAGGCTAATGATTTCTATGATGAGGAATCCTATGATTCCGAGGACTCACTTGATACATCCCTTTCTCAAGATCTTGATACTTGCTTTGTTGATGGCCATGATGCCACTATGGATTATGATTGCGAAGATTAATTTGCTATAGTTCCTTATGTTAAGCATGAAATTGTTGCTATTTCACCCAGACTTGATTGTCCTATCATCATTTTGAAATCTCCAACTCATATTCCTAAAAATTTGGCTCTTATTAAGGCTCATAGTGATGGGTTGCATTATATTATGATCCTAAAAACCATGTTGAAAACTATACACGTGTGCCTATAGGTCATGAACAACATGCTTTATGTGATAGTTATATTCTTGATGTTGTTCATGTTTGTTACACCTTCAGTGTCAAACAACAGTGATCACTTTTTAATGATAACTAGATTATACCCCGCGCATTGCTGCGGGACTTTAAGAAAGAATTTTATGTTTTAAAACACGTGAAATTTTTTATGTATCATAGTATAATTTGATTATAAAATATTTTTCGAAAGATATATTGTTTAAAGTAAAAAAAATCTAAGAAAATTTGATGAAAAGTCAAAAATGAGTTTGATTTTTGTTTCGTTAATAGTTTCTTGACAATATATCGGCGAGATGATATGAGAAGAAAACAACTCGAGTAGAGATGATGAAGACGTGTCCACCCTTGGCTAAATCTAAGACAATGATAGTAACTTTGGATGTGTATTTATAAAAAGAAATGACACATAGAAAAATAAATTGCAATGTAACTCATAATTTGATTTTATATAAATTTTTTTGCTTATAAATTGTGAGGTGGAGTGCATAAAAAGTTTTATTTATTTGTGATAGGATGCATGCACAGGCAAAGTTAATGGTAGCTTGTCCATGAAGAGTTAGTGGAAGAATTTTACATGGTGGACCTACTTGATGATGTGGATAGCTTGCATTTTAAGATAAATAGGTTAGTGGGGATGAACTATTTAGATATTATAGATTCCCTGTGATTAACAAGTCTCTAATCACCATTGATCATGGACAAGTCCATTTCAAACCAAAATGATTTACCAAAAACAATGTGGAAATAAAACTTGATCCCAAAATTGTGCAACAAATTTTATTAAGTGCTTAAAAGTCAATAGGGCATAATAAAATAGAAATTGTATTTTATTACATTGTTGAAATATAATAAACAATTCAAACGGTAGCTTAAATAGCCTAATTTAATAGTTTATTAATTAAATAAAATTCAATTAATTTTATTAATGCCTCAAATCTTTTGTAGCAGTGTCAAACATTGCAACAACTTTATTGGTACTGATTGCGTATTCTTATAAATTCATTTGGTACTCAAAATAAAATATAACAGAATATAAAAAGAAAACAATTAAAATAGAAAAATCCTTATTCCTCGCCAAGGGCAAGGCCCACCCATCGGGCCCAGCCCAGCCCCACCTCTTCTTGCTCCTGTTCACGGGGGGCAACCGTGGCAGCCATCCCACGGCTGCCATGGTCACCGCCGCCGTGGCGGCCATCCGGCGACTTACCGGCCAGTATAAGGCCAAGGACGCCCTGCCGGAACCCTACCTGCCTCCTTGTTTCCCCCTCGCGCTGCCTCTGTTCCTCCTCGAGGTCGCCCGAACACAACCGTGGGCACGCCGTCGACGCCGGCGCAGCCAGCTGCCTCTCCGAGCCGCCTCTTGCTGTCCGGGAGCTCGCCCGTCGACAACCACATCCTCCCCGCGCTTCAATTCGGGCCGGGAGGCCTCGTGCGCTCACCATCGTCGTCGTCTTCGTCACGGCCGCCGCGACCATCGCCATTGATCCGCACCGTCTGACCACCCCGACCCCGCATGAGCTCGCCACCGTACTCCTCTCTGTAAGCCGCTCCCGTTTCCCCTCTTCCCCATCTCAATCTGCCAATGTAGTCGCCGTTTCCGTGCTCCCCGTCGTTCGCCATAGCCGGAGCTCGATCTCCCGAGTTGTTGCGTGCTACTCTTACTGCTGCTGCTGCTGCGACCCTCTACCGCATGTGGGCGCGCGTGCTTGCCTGTGGCCGTGCCCGCCCGCGTGCGCTGCCCACTGCTGGCGCTACTGCCATGGCCGGCCATGGCTAACCTGTACGTTTGTGTGTGCACCGTGAGTGCATGGCCATGGCTAGCATGTACGTGTGTGCAGCCGCGCGTGTGTCTATGTGGTAAGCCCAGCCCCGGCTGGCTCTCGATGCCGTTGCTCTGCTGCGTTGTTGCTGCTGTTGCTTGCTACTGCGGCTGCCTTGCATCTATTTACTGCTGCTACCGAAATTCAGTTTCTGCTAAGGTTGTACTGCCCCCGTTTGTTAACAACTAAACCAGCAAAATATAGCTAGCAAACAATGTGTAAAATGGGAAAATTTAATATGTACAGATAGTAGGCCTAACTAGCTTCGATTTGTTCCATTGAAATAATTTCAGATAACGTGAGGATTAAAGTCTATGAAAATTACAAAAGTCAGATTTACGTTAACAGAAAAACATTTATGTCAACCTTGCTAATCTAGGGCAAGAATTAGACCTGCTACAGGGGCTTATCATGGCATCAAAGGTTATGGCATGACAGTGCACATAATATGGTGCAAAACACATGCATAATTCATCTTTATTAGAGCTATGAATAAATAGCAATCATCAAGCAAATTTAGTAAACTTTAACAAGTTTTGAAGTTAACCTCAAATGTCATTTTTAAGCAAAGGTTTGATCAGGTAAATGAACTCTAATAAGTTTAGCATTCGTACCAGATTGTAGTTCACAGAAAATTTCTCAACTTTGATATAAGATACTAATTCGTCGGATGAACGGAACCCTAAACCGTAGCCCCTCGAAAACAGCTAGATGATGTTTAAACGACGATTCTCAGACTTAGTAATATTTCAGAAAAATCCCAAATAGACCATGACATGTGGGACCCACAGGTCACTTGACCAGTCAAAGGCCCCAGCCTATGACAGTAGGCCCTATATGTCAGTTGACTGGTCAATTTTAATAATAATTGAATTTCAGAAATTTAATAAAATGATTTAAACTTTAGAAAATCATATCTTTTAATCCCTAACTCTGATGAAAATATTTTATACATGAAAATTGATCAGAAAAATACAATAAATACGGATGCGCTACCCACTCGTCCACCACCCACCTCTAACATACCGAGCGTCAAACATTTCTCCTCCGGTTCATCTGTATGTCAGATGACCGAAGCGGGTAAAACTTTTCAGATGAATCTGTTCTGTATATGAAAGTTGTTCTGAATGGATCAACGAGCACAGATACACTATCCACATGTCTGTCAGATGTGTCTAACACTGCAGACATGGAACCTTCCCCCTCCGGATCATCTGTACGGTAATCAATCGGTACCGATGAGTCATCCCCGGATAAATTCCCGCTCCTACTAAAATACTTAGCACCGCGTAGAACATCGTGTACAATTCAATTGCCATGTCCTTTTTCTACGTTTGCATTGTGTGCATTGTATTTACTGTTTCTCCCCCCTTTATTCTCTGGTAGCCCCTGTTGATGCCGCCGACGACACCATTGCTGAGTACGACTACATCGTCGATGATCGTATCCCTACTACCGAGGTTTCATGCAAGCAGAGCCATTCTCCTTCCCCATATATCGCCTATCTTTTCCGTACATTTCTTGCACTAGTAATTCCTGCTGTTGCTATTACGTTAATTCCTATTCTGTTGCATTGCCTATTTTTGTCACCCCTTGATGTACCTTCCTTTATCCTATGCTGCCTATATAAATATATTTTTTAGTAGTTGGCCCTGCGCATTGTTAGTCAATTAGGATTAGATAGCGGGTTGTGATCACTCTGGGAGTGAACGCGGGTATAAATTATTATAACTGCAACAGATACGGTACAGAGCAGATGCCCAAGGGAACCTACAACGGCGAGACTCTGCCGAGTCGCTTCAAGTTTAACTTACGAGTGGATGGACTTGTATTTCACTCTCGTCGCCGGCTCGGTAGCGTAGCACCACCGGAATGATACGAGGATATTCCTCTTTAGTTCATTCCGCTGATGTCTCGGTCGAACCTCTTCAAGTGTACCATCGAGGGTGATTCCTACTAGTTTCACTTGATGGTAGCCACCTGAATCAACTGGTGTCCTTAAAGGTAAGTAGTCGGGTGACCCAATGGTGCCCGCGAGAGGTATTGTATCGGGACAGCAGGACAGGCGGATACCATCGTGGGCCTGGTCCTTGCTTGTTGGCCGTGAGATACCAAACCACGAAAGTCGAGCTCCTCCAGGAGACCACGCGGGATAAGGTAAGGAGTCGGTTCACCTTGTTGGTAACCGCGTGCTTTGACGGGACGACAGGGAAGGCACCGATGTACTGATGGTCCTGGCTGCTGTTCGTTGTCCGTTGTTTGAATTAGTCGGGCAACGATAACGGTTTCCCGTGAGATAATAAAATGACTAATGGTTCGGTAGATGACTTGAGTGGATTTATGCTAATACGCGCTGCCTACACGTGGGGCAAGGAGTTATGGGCTCCCCTGCTTCATAGTCTCGTTTGAGAACTCTTCAGACGTCAGCAGTACCGCGGCCTACGCCGGGAAGTGGTGTCTTCTTTGCTCGTGCGGTGATGTCTTATTTGGTTTGATTTTGTTTCACCGGCCAGCCTCGCACTGTTCAGGAGCGCACGGGGTTAGGGTCCAAAGCCCCGCGCACATAGGATTTAGTTCAGCGGATGGCCTCTCTGTTGAGTTTGAAGGATGGGCTATGGAGTGTCGGATAGCCTCGGTGGGGCATTCCCTAATAAGGTGTACGCCACCCTGGTGATCCATGCGTTGTAGTGTAACACAAGTGCACCCCTGCAGGGAAGATTAGTCTATTCGAATAGCCGTGTCCACGGTAACAGGACGCTTTATGCTGAAGCCAGATCCTACTACTACAAACTACTACATTACTAAACTGTTGGTTTCGGGTTTTCTTCCTCGCAGGGAGGTCGAGGAAGATATCTCGGAGGCATTGATTATTATTACAACATACTATTATACAATGTTGCAGGAACTTCTGTTGTATTGTTACTTTATGCTTTATATAAACTATTGTCTATTCTCTTCACATGCTGCAAGAACCCTGTGAAGATGCTAGTCTTCGACAGGCCTAGCTTCTCATCCTTAATCTGGTTTTCTGCCATTCAGTCCACTATATATAGCCTCCACTTTCCATTTGATACAAATGCATAAATGCTTAGTAGCAGACTTAAGAGTCGCGGGTATGCTTGATACGTTCAAAACGTATCTATAATTTCTGCTTGCTCCATGCCTCTTTTGTGTGATATTGCTATGATATTGATGAACTTCCATACACTTTTGACCATATTTGGACTAACCTATTAACTCAGTGCACCCTAGTGCCAGTTCCTGTTTTCTGCTGTTTTTCTATTTCAGGTTTCCCCCATAATAAAAGTGCTCCAAAAATTCGGGAAAAATCCAATAAAAAATCAGCGATCAGGAAGCTTCCGGAATCACCAAGGGGGGGGGGGGGCAGAGGGGACCCACCAGGGCCCTAGGCGCCCTCCCAGCGCGTCCCAGGGTGGGGCCCCGCCAGGGGGCCGCCTGGACCCCTGGTGGCCCCCCTGGCTGCCCCCCTTCGTCTATTTATTCTCCCTGACGCAAAAACCACGAGACGTGAACCCTTTTTCGCGATCTCTCCTCTGTTTCGCCGCCGCTGCGCTTCGAAGACCGGGAGCGCCAGAAGACCTCTTCCCGGCACCCTGCCGGAGGGAGGAATCACCTCCGGGAGCTTCTCCACCACCATGGATGCTTCCCGGATGAATCGTGAGTAGTCCACCTTGGACCATGGGTCTATGATCAGTAGCTATGTGATGTTCTCCTCCCCTCTTTGTTCTTCATGGATTAGACATCGTGAGCTTCCCTACATGATCGAGGCACATATGTAATCTTTTTGCTGTTGCTATGCTGAGTTTACTGGGATCCGATGGATTATAAGATTATGTTCAGATTGTGTTTGAGTTATATATTTGATTCTCCTCTTTTATATTTATGTTCTTGAGTAATTCTTGCATGTTCTCCGTTGCTGTTTATTGCTTTGGCCAAGTAGTAGGTAGTGACTCCAAGAGGGAGCGTTATGCATGATTGTGGGTTCATGCCCCCCGATGACTAGCTTGAGTGACAGAAACATGAGTCTAGGGGATGTGCTATTGCTAGAAGGGGGAAAACAACGGTGCTTGTACTTGCGGGTGCAAGGATTGTTTACTTTACGCAAAGTTCTTCAATGCAGTTGTCTGTTGCTTTGAGTTTACACTTTGGGTGAGATTCGCAACTAAATACCAGCGAGATGTTCTGGATAGATATCTCAAGGTGGATGATTAGTAGTTTGATGCAGATGGATTTCGGTCTACTTGTCTTGGCGTACCGCCCATGCTTTTGAGCCTCTGCCTTTCTCTATAGCATAATTAGCATTGGTTTGCGCACATAATCCTGTCAATTTCCCATCTGTAATTTGTTTACCTCGCATGACTATTTTATCTTCTTTTGGGAGAGAGACATCACTAGTGCACATCATAGGACCCCGGTCCATATTTCCAATACTGTTTGCACCCTCTATCAATTTACTGCTTTATTATTTTTCCGTTGCTATCACTATCATTATTATCCCGTGCGTTTTATCCTTTGTAAACAACAAGGCCGGAGGGATTGAAAACCCCTTTGTACTCGTTGGGAGCAAATCTATCTGGTGTGTGTGCAGGTCCACGACAACCGCTAATCTCTGGCGCCGTTGTCACCTTCTTGTCGTTATCGGAGTCCTACTGGAGACAAAACTTGGTATCTTCACCGAGGGAAATTTGCTGCTGTCTACATCTCAACCTTCCACTTTGGGTAACCAACGAGGGGCGAGAAGTAAACTCTCGTGACATCAAAGAAAATTCTGGCGCCATTGCCGGGGACTCCGCTCTTCAATATAAGGGAGTTGCACACTATCTTTTATCTTTGCTTTTTAGTCTTGTTTGTTTACCTTTCAGTTTTTTCTTTAGTGTCCTTTATCAAAAATCAATTAAATAGTTATCTTGCTTTTAGTTATCCTTTCTGTTTAGTCAAGCATGTTTGGATTTGGTGCCTTGAGGGAGTCGGAGGTCTTAGATTTCCATCAAAGGGATGGAGAAAATATGAAGAAGGCATGGGACATAATTTCTGATGCACACAGGATAATTATGCCTTGGATACCTATAAAAATTGTGCTTAGAAATTTTTACCATGGTCTTTTTAGATGGTGCAAGCACTCTCTTGATATTACAGCCGAAGGAGATTTCTTAGCTTGTGATGAAGCTAGAGCTCTTGAAATTATACATGGTCTATATAGTTAACTTTTTTATGATCATAGTTTCGATACTGTTATAGATAGACTTGCTACTATTAAAAAGAGATTGGATGCTCTAGACTTGAAAAGAGTAAAGAAACCCCAGCCAAACAAGAAAGATGTTTATGAGATAGATGGTGACTGGGAACCCTTTGTTAGAATTAGCATCTCTAACCAAGACTTCCTTGCTTTCTATGACATTGGATCCATGGTTTCTACTATGCCAAAAGTTGTTTATGATTTTTTAAAATTTAACATGGACAAATTATCATCCTATCATGAACATGCTAATGGAGATATTTATGAGATCCAGGGAAGGATAAAAGATGTACCAGTGACATTCCTTAAGGGGATTGCAATGGTTGATTTCTTCGTCATGAAGCCAAACCAAGGAAACATAGTGCTTGGGAGGGACATCCTCCGGGTCGTAAAAGACTTTATTGATATAGGTAAGGGACAAATACGCCTACGCGGGAAAGCAAAAGGTATATACCCCTTTCCTAGAAGAAAAAAAGGATGAACTTGTTGAGGAACCATTTGAATCGATTTACAACTCCGATTATTATGATGATCTTTGATTCCTCCTATTTGCATTAAGCCTAGCTAATGGCTTTAAAGAAGCGCTTTCTGGAGGCAGCCCGAAACGAATTTAGGATTTACTTTTTGTTTTTCTTTTGTTTTTAGTGGTCTTGATGATTGTTACTACTGTAGCAACATCATTGTATCTTTACTTTTCAAGCATTGTGCCATTTATAGCCTCATATGACACGGGAAGTGAAAGTTGTGACATGCTATCCAGAAAACAGATTCTGTCCTCGTGACTAGAAAAATCATGGAAAAATCCCAGTTCATCTTTTTGAGCTGAAGTTTTTACACAGAGTTATCTATACAATTACGGAACTTTCGTATGTTCTGAGTTTTTTGATTTGAGTTGCAGAAGTATCCCTAAAAAATTCTTTTCTACCTGCTGGTCTGTTTTTCACAGATTCTGTCCTGTTTTGCCTTTCCTTCGTTTTGCAAACCTTCAGCTTGCCTTTTGTTGCAAAACCTTTTTGGCATTCTTGAGAAACAGTAGATCTTCAAGATTATATTTGTTTCCAGTAGAGAAAAAGTTATTTTATTATGGGTACTAACCTCGCTAATCAGATTATGATGAGTTATGTATGAAGAGAGTTTTCAAGTGTGCGAGGGAAGATGATGAAAGAAGATTCATGAGTGTCAAGAGCTCAAGCTTGGGGATTCGCCCATGCATCCCCAAGAAATATTCAAGGAGACTCAAGAGTCTAAGCTTGGGGATGCCCCCGTGCATCCCCTTCTCCATCAACAATTATCAGCTCGTCTCTCGTCTCACTATATTTTTATCGCTTCATGCGTTATGTGCTATGCTTGGAGCATCTCGCTCTTAGGTTTTATTTTTAGTTTTCTTTAGCTTTGCTTGCTGTTCATAACAAGTTATAACCCAGCTTTCTTTGTGTGGGAGAAAAACACGCTCCACTTCCAAATTCTAGAACACAACATAGGACTCTTCATGCTTATCTTTGCTGTGTGTGTTCTTTATCTTTTCGTAGCTGCTGTCATGTTTAGCTCTTAGTTTTCATGCTTATCTTCTCAAAGAGCTTTTGTTTAGTTTGTTTCTGGAACTCTCTTGAGTTTTCATGTTTATCTTGTTTAGAGAGTTTGCCTGTTGCACTGAGTTTTGTGTCTTTACTTGAAGTAGGTAATTGAGGTTGCTATTCTTCTGTAGTAGTAACTTGCAATAGTTTTGAGGTATTGTTTTGAGTAATGTTTGGACTTTTGGTGTCAAGAGATTTAGCCTATTAGTGATATATGTCGTATTTTGGGCAATCCGTGTTTATTTTCAAAGCTTTCAAAATTAGTTGAGAACTTTAGCTACTAGATGGATCACTACTCTTCTGAGGGGCCGAATATTAGAGTACACTCACGTACCATGAGTCGAGGATGCCCAAGGATAACCAAACCCCCATACACTCCTCCTCGGGGTACTTGTATGTTTTTGAACCTCCTTATTAGATTGAGAGTTAGCGATAATAAGTGCATGAGTTCTTCGGACTAATGTGAGTATTCAAAAGTTGACACTTCCACCTTCCCATATTTTTCTAGCCTCTCCTGTGCCGTGCATTTCTTTCTTCTCACTCCGAGATTTAGCGTCCACCTTCGCCGGTACGTCCAAACCCTTGGCACGATACGCTCTGTCATCATAAACCTCCTTATATCCTTCCTCAAAACAACCACCATACCTACCTACCAAGGCATTTCCATAGCCTTTCCGAGATATATTGCCATCCAACATCCATCTTCTCATGACTTGATCTTCATGTCATACATGCTACTTGCTTGATCGATGAGCCGCATGCTAGTTGGGCCTTGCCCTAATCATTGCTACATGACGCGCTAGTATCATTGCATATCCCGCTACACTGGCAGAGGCATACATTTGCATACATCATGATAGTTACACCTTCTTTATGATTTGAGTACTTTCTAAAGTGTGAAAGATATTCTATACTTCTTGTAATATATAGAGTGTTGCCCCTAAAGTGAGGAAAAGATCCCAAAGTGGACAAATTAAAAGATCCCAAAGTGGACACAAATTATTATATCCCAAAGAGGACAAATGAGAGAAATAGAAAGAGCCATTGAGGCCACCAAAAAAATAAAAAAAGATAAAAAGAAATAAAAAGAGAGAAGGGGGCACATTACTATTCCTTTTGAGAGATCCACACTCGTACTCCCTCTTGTATCTTGTACTCCATAGAGATTATCATTCATGCATATAGCTATGTTGGGACCTTCACACTATAGAACTTGGCTTGTATATTCCAATGATGAGCCTCCTCAAATAAGCTCTAGGTATTCTTGAGCAAGCAAGTTGGATGCACCCCCACTATCTCCATTGGAGAGCTTACCTTAGCTCATATGTGCATCCGTTGCATGGAAATCCCTACTCCTCACATCATATCTATCATTTGGCTTTCTCTCGCCTATGATTGTCCTCATTGATGTGAGCCTTTCACACCTTTTTGTCTTCCTCCTCCACAATATTCTCTCTTTGCCATGCTAAGTGTCAACTTTCTTGCTTACGCTCATCCATTGCATGAGTGCTCAAAATGTCGAAAAGAAGTGGATCATTTTGACTTGTACCTGGCTAGTGGTCTGGGGATGAGTCAAGATAATATTCCAAAGAAGACCAAGTGTGAAACTTTAGTAGTTTGAGTTCTCAACACAAAAATACTTGTTCTCGTAAATCCCTATCCCTTTCTTGCATGCAAACACCATTTGGAGACATCCGAGTGACGGACAGCGAGAGCTCTTGCACCTTTATGTTCTTATGTTGCTTATTTCAATGCTAGATATAGACTCTTGCATGTTATGACTTGAATTGAATTACATGCCTTGATTGCTTTACTTAAAAGTTCTTGTATGGTTGTTAGCATGTCACCACATAAATTATGCTTGTTATCATTTACCTACTCGAGGACGAGCAGGAATTAAGCTTGGGGATGTTGATACGTCCAAAACGTATCTATAATTTCTTCTTGCTCCATTCCTCTTTTGTGTGATATTGCTATGATATTGATGAACTTCCATACAGTTTTGATCATATTTGGACTAACCTATTAACTCAGTGCACCCCAGTGCCAGTTCCTGTTTTCTGCTTTTTTTCCATTTCAGGTTTCCCCCAGGGTGGGGCCGCGCCAGGGGGCCGCCTGGACCCCTGGCAGCCCCCTTCGCCTATTTATTCCCCGTGACGCAAAAACTTCGAGACGGGAACCCTTTTTCACGATCTCTCCTCTGTTCCGCTGCCGCTGCGCTTCCAAGATCGGGAGCACCAGAAGACCTCTTCCCGGCACCCTGCCGGAGGGAGGAATCACCGCCGGGAGCTTCTCCACCACCATGGATGCTTCCCAGGTGAACCGTGAGTAGTCCACCTTGGACCATGGGTCTATGATCAGTAGCTATGTGATGTTCCCCTGCCTTCTTTGTTCTTCATGGATTAGACCTCGTGAGCTGCCCTACATGATCGAGGCACTTATGTAATATTTCTGCATTTGCTATGCCGGGTTTGCTGGGATCCGATGGATTATGAGATTATGTTCAGATTGTGTTTGAGTTATATATTTGATTCTCCTCTTTTATATTTATGTTCTTGAGTAATTCTTGCATGTTCTCCGTTGCTGTTTATTGCTTTGGCCAAGTAGTAGGTAGTGACTCCAAGAGGGAGCGTTATGCATGATTGTGGGTTCATGCCCCCCGATGAATAGCTTGATTGATAGAAACATGAGTCTAGGGGATGTGCTGTTGCCACAAGGGGGAAAACAACGGTGCTTGAACTTGCGGGTGCAAGGATTGTTTACTTTACGCAAAGTTCTTCAATGCAGTTGTCTGTTGCTTTGAGTTTACACTTTGGGTGGGATTCGCAACTTAATACCAGCGAGATGTTATGGATAGATATCTCAAGGTGGATGATTAGTAGGTAGATGCAGATGGATTTCGGTCTACTTGTCTTGGCGTACCGCCCATGCTTTTGAGCCTCTGCCTTTCTCTATAGCATAATTAGCATTGGTTTGTGCACATAATCCTATCAATTGCCCAGCTGTAATTTGTTTACCTCACATGGCTATT
The DNA here is from genome assembly GCA_950022295.1 of Bromus sterilis. Classification (NCBI taxonomy): domain Eukaryota; kingdom Viridiplantae; phylum Streptophyta; class Magnoliopsida; order Poales; family Poaceae; genus Bromus; species Bromus sterilis. Next base: position 220,139,453 of record OX465600.1, read on the forward strand.
TTATCATCTTTTGGGAGAGAGACATCACTAGTGAACATCATAGGACCCCGGTCCATATTTCCAATACTTTTTGCACCCTCTATCAATTTGCTGCTTTATTATTTTTCCGTTGCTATCGCTATCATTATTATCCCGTGTGTTTTATCCTTTGTAAACAACAAGGCCGGAGGGATTGACAACCCCTTTGTACTCGTTGGGAGAAAAGCTATCTGGTGTGTGTGCAGGTGATGAGGACATCCCTACTAATGTTACACCCACATCCTCACCAACTAAACATATTGGACCAGTTACTAGAGCATGCGCACGTCAACTAAATTATCAGGTACTTTCGTTTCTTGCGAATCCTTCTAATGTTCATGAACATATGATGTTGCCTAAATTAGATACTTTTGTTTTGCTTATGAATGAAGGACCTAGCATGGACAAGAAGGACGGTCATTGGAGCGGGATCAAGCATGGAGAAGAAGGTGCGCGCGTGGGAAAGGACAATGGATTTTCTAGTGGTGATTTTTGCACTTTGAAGCCACCATAAGGCGTGCATGAAGGCTTGGACGAAATATACGAGATGCCACTTCATTATTTTCGTCCAAGGGTAATCATAGGTGCTGCGTCACCTTAATAGTGGGCTGGGCCCATGTAATTTTGAACTACTACTTTATAGGCTGTTTTTAGAGTCCGTATGTGTGGGGAAACCGAGTTAGGGTTGTTTTTGGACCCCACCTCCAAGGGGTCACGAAAACCCCCTCTGTTTCCCCATATATACAGCCCTTAGGGCGTCGTTTAGACTTGGGTTTTAATTAGATTTAAGTTAGCCATAGCAGCAATTCGAGTTCTTCGTTTGTGTCATCCGACCAGGCCAAGACCGCATTGGAACCCCAACTTTCATCAATCATTCATCTTATATTCGCAATATCCAGATTGCAATTCTTAGTTCTTGCTTGTTCTTTCGATTGCATGCAGGAATTAGACCTTCGTGGTCAGGTTGATCGTGCATCCACGGGATCAATAACCTCTCGGAGTTGGTTTAGCGATCGCTAAGGCGCAACGTCTTCGCACATTCGTAGTCGGGTCGTGAAATTCGTCTCCACCAAAATTGATCTCCACCATCTCATCGAAACATCGGGACACCTTCGCCTCTATCAAGTGGTATCAGATTTCTAGGTTGTTCGGTGAGATTTACCAGTTTTTCGTAGTCTAGATTGGTTCTGTTCTTCATACCTACAGTCCACGAAAAATCCAAATATTTTTTTAGGGTTAGATCATCATGTCCCAAGACAGTCCTAGCCTTTTGTCCAGTTTTCTTTTCAGTATTTGCTTTGTTGAATTTGCGGTTGCATCGTTGTGTCAAGTTGCTCATCTTAGCGTCTAGTTCCCTTAGAGTTTCGAGTTCTGATCACAGTTTGTCACTCCGCCGCTGCACAGTAGGACACCACCACGTTCCGCCAATCCGAGTCCATATACATCATCACGTTCCGCCAATACGACTCCATATACACCACCACGTTCCGCCACTCCAAGTCCATATACATCACCACGGTCTGAGTTGTTAGAGTCGGATTTCACCAATCTTTTGTCGTACGTAGAAGGGGATGATTTCCAAAAAAAAGAGTCTGGCACGCTTTCCAGAGCAGATTTTAGGCCAAAAATTTCAGGGGTGATTTTTTTTGTGCCCATACCTTCCTTAGGCCTAGAAACGCATTTTGAGACGTTCGCTACCATAGTGATTTTTGTCGCACTTTTTCCGCCATCGCAGTCCCGAATCGCCACCACAAAAAAAGAGAAAAGAGAGAGAGAGAGAGAAAATTCAGAGTGTCCTTCGTAGTTGTTTCCGTGCCGCGCCGTGATTTCGTTGGTGTTTTAGGCTCGCGTCTCTAGTACGGTCTAGCCTAGGATCAGCACAGTACCGACGTTGAGTGTTTATTCAACTTTGCACCTCTGTCTTGATTACTGTTGATCTTTTTGCTACCATATTTGTCAAGCCTACCTACAGCTCCACATATATTCTACTCCGTGCGGTTGACACCTCCTGGCCATCGCTCTACCACATCTTTGAGAGTTTTGACCCGTTGGTTGTACATCATCACCTGCTGCTAGGTAAGAATCAGTAAGAACAAAAGAAAATCTTGACGGATTTGTGATTTCCACCACGCCACATCCCATTCGTAGAAGTAGGATCATATTTCTGTGTGCTTTCTATTTCTGCTAACCATGCCAGGATCACATGATGAAGTGGCGCAGGACGCGCCCGATTGGGAGAACATGATAAACAAGGAGCTACATGATAAATTTGCACAAATGATGTCTAAACAGGTGCATGACATCGAGAACAGATTTACAGAGGCGATTGATGGTGTGGAGAAGATGATCGACACCAAGCTCGACGCCAATTTTACTGAGTTGATTGCTCGTCTACCTCCACAGCCTGCTGCTGCCGCGACACAGCCACCGCCCCCACGACATGCACGACGTATTCTGTTTCCGGCTGGACAAGCTGCTGGTATTGGTGCTCCTCCTGCTGCTTCTGCTGCAGTTTCTGCTGCTTCTGACGTCGGCCAGTATGAAGACTACGAGGGTGATTACGAGGATGAGATGGAATAGGAAGCGCCCTATGAAAACCCACCTGGGTGTCCACGTCCCAACATTTGACAAGGTCGACACCCGCCACACCCTCAGGTACGCGATGATGAAAATGTGCCTAAAATGAAACTGAATCTTAAACCTTCTGAGGGTAGATATATTCCTGATGCTTATCTTACTTGGGAGTCATAAACTGAACAACGCTTTACATGTTTTCAATATCCTGAGAATAGACGTGTTACTGCTGCTGTTTGTGAATTCACGGGGTCTGCATCTATTTGGTGGTCTGAACATTGTAGATTGCATGCTAATAATATTCCAACTACTTGGGCTGCTTTAAAAGATGCTATGCGTACTTGTTGGGTTCCTCCTTATTATCAACGTGAATTTCTACAAAAATTACAGCGTTTGAGACATGGAAAAAATTCTGTAGAGGAATATTATCAGGAATTACAAACTGGATTGATTAGATCTGGCCTAGTAGAGGATAATGAAGCTATGCTTGCACATTTTATGGGTGGCTTAAACAAGGAGATAAAAACTATTCTAGAATACAAGGACTATGCTACTATCACTCGTTTGTTTCATCTTGCTTGTAAAGCTAAACGTGAAGTGCAGGATCGACAGGCCGCTACGAGAACTAACTTTTCTGCAGGACGAAATACATCATGGACATTGCGTGGACCTTCTACATCCACATGTCCTGCTGCACCACCATCTTCTTCCGCCGCTCATTCTTACAGGGAGCCACCAAAACAGCCAGCGCCACCTTTCAAGGGTGCACAGAGTGGTCCAGCGGCGAGTTCTGCTTCATCCATGGCTTCCACAGGGCAAACACGAGATCGTGATATTAAATGTCGCAGGTGCCAAGGTGGAGGTAATTTCGCAAAAGACTGTCCCTCCAAGCGTGTGATGACTATTACGGCGGATGGTGGGTATGAGTCAGCGAGTGACTACGATGAGGAGACTTTAGTCCTCATTGCTAATGAGGAACAGGGTGCCCATGATGATGCTTCTGATATAGAGTATATGGCTCCTGATGATGCAGATAAATATGCTAGTTTGGTTGCTCAACGTGTGTTAAGTGTGCAGGTAACGAAGGCCGAGCAAAACCAGAGACATAATTTGTTCCACACAAATGGTGTGGTGAAAGAACGTTCGGTTCGCATCATTATTGATGGAGGGAGTTGCAACAACTTGGCTAGCATGGAGTTGGTGGAGAAGCTATCTCTCACCACAAGACCACACCCTCATCCGTACTATATTCAGTGGTTTAACAATAGTGGTAAGATTAAGGTAACACGTTCCGTTTGTGTGCACTTTAGCATTGCTGCATATGCTGATTATGTTGATTGTGATGTGGTACCCATGAAAGCATGCTCTCTTTTACTTGGTAGACCATGGCAATATGATAGGAATGTTGTACACCATGGTAGGACAAATCAGTTTACTTTGGTTCATCAGGATAAAAATATTGCTTTACTTCCTATGTCTCCTGAACAAATTGTGAAAGATGATCTTGCTAGAGCTAGTAAAGCTAAACAGGAGAAAAATAAGAGTGAAAATTAGATAGCAGCTAAAGAATTTGAGCAACAACATAAGACTAATAGAAAATCTTCTTCTGCTGTTTCTAATGAAATTAAATTGACTAGTGCAACTTTGCTTGCTACTAAGGTTGATATTTCGGATTTGGATGTTACTCAATATGTGTGCTATGCTTTTGTTTGCAAAGAAGCTTTGTTTTCATTTGACGAATTGCCTCCTTCTTTGCCTCCTGTTGTCATTGACCTTTTGTAGGAGTTTATTGACGTCTTTCCGTTGGGGAACGGGGCAGAAAACAATAATTTTTCATGACCTACGCGTCCCGAACCCAATACCTATGCTATGGCGATGCAAGTAACAGAGGGAATTGGTCACATACCAGTATGTAGTCCGTTAAGCGGGAAACGTTCCCGCGTGAACGTGGTTGATGTAGTCGTATCGGCAATCCCTGATGCCGCGTAGATCCACGATGACTCCTGAGGCCACCCGGTCCTTGAAGACCGATGACGGGATTACGTCCCCGTCGAAAAGTTGTCGGTGAAGACGTCGCGACACGGCCTCAACGATGAAGGAGCACCACAAGTGTAGCGCCTCACGGGATTACACGCATACGGTGTACCCGACGTTCCCTCCGGGCTCCGAACCAGAAGAGCAACGGAAAGAAGATGGATTCGGATCCCGATTCCAGCAGCACGACGGCGTGCGTATGGTGGAGTAACCCCAACCAAGTGTAGACTCCAAACAAGGGGAGTCCACTCGAGGAGGGAGAAAGAGAGAGAAGAGAGATCTGAGAAACTTGTCTCAAATCAAATTGTGTGTAGAAAAAAGGCACCCCACCCCTCCTTATATAGGCCAAGGAGGGGTGCCACCGTCCCTCCCCTTCCCATGTGGGACTAAACCCTAGGGAGGGGGGGTTGGTGCGGCTAGGGGAGGTGGGCTCCCTCCCTTGGCGCCTTGGCCCAAGGGGGAGCTCCCTCCTTCCCCTAATGGGCCTCTTTAGGCCCATATGCCTTATAATTCATTTTTAATTATATTTAATCATATTTTAATATTTAATTCTGTTAATTAAATAATAAAACATATTTAAACATTATTAAACATTATTTTGAACCTTTCAAAATATCCAGAACAACTTCCGGCACCCCCTAGAATAATTCCGGTGTTCTCTCTTATTTCACCGATGATCCCGAATCAATCCTTATTGCGTCGAATACCCTTAAGCGTGACACCCTATGGTTCGGGAAACAGCAGACATGATCAGACACTCTCTAACCAATGACCATCATGTGGGATCTGGTTACAATCCTTGATGAGCCCCTGCGCTTCCATCGAATTAACTTCATCGTTTGAACCGTTAACGTTGAGTCCTGATCCCTTTGTCATACGGTACTTTGTTTGTCCGAGGTTTGATCGTCGGTATCCAAGATACCTAGTTCATTCTCGTTACCGACAAACATGTTTACTCGTTCCCGTGATATTACAACCCCGTGACCTAGTCACATGATTGCGTAATCTTTATGATGTAATATCACCGAGTGGGCCCAGAGTACCTATCCGTCACTCGGAAGGACAAATCCCGTTTTGATCTTTTTGCATACTCATCAACATATCTACTTCGGAATACCCAAGATACACCTTTATGGTTACTATGTTTCACTGTAACGGTTAATGCACTCAAAGCATCCTGGTAGATAGCAATTATGTATGACCATCACGGTCTTAAGGATCGAGTCACTACGTTTATAGTTATCGCAATGTTGAACTATGTGACTGGATCACATTGCAACACTTCTGGTGGGTGTGTGTCCATCATGCCATTCTCCCAATGACATGACCCCATTGTCAATAGACTCTTCACATCTCATGATCAGGAAACCTTGATCATCAATTTCCCAATGGACTAGTTTACTAGAGTTAACTAGGGACCTGGTTGTTTGTATACCACACGTGTATTAATGTTTCCGCTTAATACAGTTATAGCACAGTATAAAACTTATTATGAACTAATGGAATACGCCAATAAACATATTTTATTTGCCTCTTGGGCACATTCTCAACAGTCTCCCACTTGCACTAGAGTACAAATAATCTAGTTGCATTTTTCTGTTGATCATAACTCCATATCATGTATATGGTTATAGATCATGCTTGCTTGTGGAAAAGGTTGTATCCACGGTCTGGGTACCATTCAGATCCGTATGTCTTTTGCAAATCATTAATGTCACCTAGTTTGACATTACTTCATTATCCATTATAATGATGAGGTATATATATATATATTCGGCGGTAGAGTGAGACTTCGTTTGTTTTTGTTTCAGCAATGACATCCGGTGGGTCACGTGGACTTTCCCATAGTCATGCACACTGAAACTCACTCAGTCAGAAGTCGAACTTCTTAAGCCAGAATATAACTCTTTCCACTTCTAAAGTAGCCATATCATTGTAGATTTAATCCTTAGTGCATTGTATGCAACTTTGATGTCTAACCATGTTTCTTTCAACTTAGGCATTTATTAGTATGATATCTCAATTTTCCAGGTTAGTGTCAGAACTTGAACCAGCATAACATTTATGGTCAAGTCCACTATCCTTTACAAATTAGAGACATATCTTCAGTTCTCCCCAGATACTGAAGGATAAACTTAACTCTTTGTTCAATGATTTACTCATAAATCATATCACAACATGTTCTTCTTACTAAGAACTTGGGTCACATTACGTCGAGTACAAAACTTTGGTTTTTATATGAAAGAACCTTTGACAGAGGCATAGAGGATGTAGAACATCCATTTCTTTCATTTAACCATCATTTAACCATTGTTCTTGTACTGAGATTAACTCGATACTTCTCTTGGATATACAAGTAAGAACTACCTTCTTGACTTGTCCCATTCTGAACTTCTTCAGAATCTTATCCAGGAAAGTATTCCGACTCAATGATATTAAACGCATTAATCTATCTTAATAGATTTTCAATGCTTAACTTCATTCATGAAAGATTTTCAATAATCATTAATACCAACTACATCATTCACCATATGTTATATATGAGAATGTTGTCACGCTCCCACTCAAATATGTCAGCCACATATAAGACTAGGATAACATCCACATAGCTCCCACTCAAATATGTCACCCACATATTAAGTTTAGGATAATACTCCCATAGCTCCCACTCAAAATATGTCGTCCACATATTAGGTTTAGGATACTATTCAGCTCCCATTCAGTTTCATGCAAATTCATGTTTCCTCGATAGTTTGTCTAAGTCCAAAATCCTTTGATCATCCATCAAATCAAGAATTCCGGTTACGAGACACTAGCATCCATATGTTTTCCAAAACCTTCTCGTTGTACCAATTACAACCCTTCTTCAAATGCAGGATTTGAGGAAATCACGGTATTGATAACTATTTGGATCAATCGTAGTGATAATCCTATTGACTCAAGCATCACTACTATTGTAGTCAACCTTTTGAATTTGTCAGAAACATCCTTCATGAAAATTCGATCTTGATGTCTTCCTTTGATGTTCACATTTATTCCTTATAACCTTGAAGTTATTGAGAATATCAAGTAACCTCTTTACTCGATAAGATTCATGTAATCTTAAATGTAACTCAATATAGGATTCCATGACTCATAGTCATTTCTCGTACTTAGGTCCACCATCGCTTCTTCGTAGTTAATAGGTATGTCTTGTTCCATTAACTTGACAAGTGAATCATGAATATTACTTTGCACAAGGGCAAATATGTATTCTTGAATCCTACTTTGTTCAGTAAAAGTTTCAACCGAAACACCATGATCATTATCATCATTTTCTCCTCTAATTGTAGAGCTTTGGTTTCGGAACACATTCCATTGCGCTACTCTGACATCTGGAGGCAAGGTCAATTACCTTGTTTGAAATTTAACTTTCTTCCATTAACACATTCATCAAGAACACTTCTTGACAAACACCAAACTTAGCAACACAAGTTTTTCTCTTTGGTCCTAGTTGCGGAAGATGCATCCATAGTTGACTAAGGATACACTACAAAGATAATGTACCACATAAATTATTTTCCTAGAAACCATGACACACCATAACTTATATAGTGTTGGTTTCCACGAACTCAGATGGTTCCCTATACTGAAGTGAGTGTTTGCTTATTAAATTAATAACTCTAAACAATAATAACGTAACTCGGTAAGAGATAACTTATACCATACACTATCCAATAGAGTATGATTATAATGTTCAGGCACATCAACAATATTGAAGTGTTCCAAGCATTGTAATTTGTGGAAAAACTTTCACACAAGTCCGTATGCCGAAGGCTAACTCAAAACATTTGTCTCTTTGATCAAATCGTAGAGACTTGTTTTCCTCGTTAATTTAGTACCCTCTTCATTCTGAAATCCCTTTGATCACATCAAACTATCCCAGACTCATGTTTCATTAGTGAATACACATATTCATCTAAGTCCACATCCGAAGTTTACGAAATAATGAAATTCACTACATGCTGAAATATGATACATCACTATGTATGATATGCAACAGTCATCGCAAACTCTGTTTTACCAGAATGCGAGGTTTCAGTCATCTCACCTAAAGAGGCATGGTTTGCATGTGTCAAGAGATCAAGTATCTGAAGACTTCATCAAACCAATCATGACTTAAACGGTAGTGTCATTAATAAGTTTGGATAATTCTTGGCATTACAATATTTCTTATAAATGATCAAACTACTACCATCAATATAAGAATAACTCATTCATAACCGTAATGTGACCATAAAAGATATCATTCATAAAAGGATAACAACTGACTTGTTTCTCACTAATATGAATAATTGTCTTTGCGAGATGCAAGACACACTAATAAGGTTCACACTCAAACGATCATAAATTTATTCATATACTAATCAAATGATAGATGTAGAGGGAGAGTGTTGTCGACCATCAACTATCTTGATTACCTTCAACACACATTGTCACCTCATCCCTTCCAAGCCACTCTTTAAGCAGTGAGTTCAAGCATCGAATACTTAATCAACCACAATCAGTGTTTTGTGGGGAAATACATTTATAACCCGTGTATCAAATATACTTTCTCCGTCAATGACTATTCCTGCATTGGTTCGACCTTTAAAGTTCACAACTTTAACCATGACATCATGACAGGTGAACGATTCTCCTTCATGACATAGTCTAGACGCGGTCTTTGTAGCTGGGAGGAATCGAATGCAACTCCCCAGTTATCGCAAAGTAACCAGTCATTCTGTAGTCCAAGTTGTACACAAGGTGTTCATGTATCTTATACATTTTCCAAGTGACTTTCTCAGCAGGTTGTTCCTTCCACCATGGTTCAAAGAAACCCCTTACACATACTCATATTTCATTACTCTGATTTGTGACTTAGTGCTTTTAAGATCACCTAGCACATCATACGTGTTGGTGTCTTAATCATGCATTCACAATTCAGATTCCATAGAATGAAGTATGGTGTATCGGACAGTCATTGAATAAGAGATGATGAATACGATACTCATCATCATCTTCCTCAATTACGGAGTTATCCGGTGTATCTCCTAGCAGTTCTCGTATTATGTTTTAACAAGTCATTAGTAACGAGTATGTCTCTAACGGTGTTGGTACACATCAATGAAGTAAGACCCATTTTCCTTAAGTTCTACATCACACTAAAGAGCCATGGTTATAAACATTGGTTATGACATTATCTACAATGATATTTGCTAAGACATGAAGATTAAGTTCATAATAGGAGTTCATGTTTTAAACAATTCTAGAACTCCCACTCAGACAAACATCCCTCAGAGTTTATTCTAAGTGATTACACAATCCTTGAGAACTATACCTCCCCCGTGTGACACGACCATCAGTATATTCTCAAGGTAGGCCATCATGCCAATCACATCATCCATGTGACTCATGCTCGATCTTTCGATCACTGTGTCCCGAGGCCATATCTGCATATGCCAGGCTCGCCACAATAACCTTAGTGATTATATGCCGCGTATGCAAGGCCATGTTTCTGGACATGCTAGTATTGCTCCACCCATCTCATTTGAATGCTAATATGTTTGACACCCGTGTGACACACGATGCCTCCATAATGGAGATCTTTCCAGATGGTGCTTCACTAAGGAAGGACACTTTGTTGGATTAGTGAGGGATCATCCTATAATGCTACCGTCGTATATCTAATACAAGCAAAACATGATGCTATATCATAAATCATACTAACTATGATGCCCCCCTGCAAATTAAAGTTTAGACGCCTCTACTTTATCTTTTTCAAGTTTTACGTTGCTGATAGGGCTTTCGAGATAGAACCGTTTCTATGCCTACGAACATACAACCACAACACAAATACCACAATTGTCTCTATTACACCCTTGTCGGGGCCCTCCGTTGCAAACGTCTTCGCATCGCTAATGTTAGAGAGACAGACACCCCCCAGCCACTTATATGGTACAAGCCATATGTCAAGCGTGGAACCAGTCTCGCGTAAACGCGTAAGGTCGGTCGGGGCCGCTTCATCAGGACATTGCCGCAATGCTAAACGAGTACACGTGAGAGGGTAACAATTGGAGAATTGATGCCCACATACTAGATGTGTTCTATCCATACAATACATCTACGCATAGCCTTGCTCTGATACCACTGTTGGGGAACGGGGCAGAAAACAATAATTTTTCATGACCTACGCGTCTCGAACCCAAGACCTATGCTATGGCGATGAAAGTAAGGGAGGGAATTGGTCACATACCCGTATGTAGTCCGTTAAGCGGGAAACATTCCCGCGTGAACGTGGTTGATGTAGTCGTACCGGCAATCCCCGATGCCGCGCAGATCCACGATGACTCCTGAGGCCACCCGGTCCTTGAAGACCGATGACGGGATTACGTCCCCATCGGAATGTTGTCGGTGAAGACGTCGCGACACGGCATCAACGATGTAGGAGCACCACAAGTGTAGCGCCTCGCGGGATTACACGCATACGGTATACCCGACGTTCCCTCCGGGCTCCGAACCAGAAGAGCAGCGGAAAGAAGATGGATTCGGATCCCGATTCCAGCAGCATGACGACGCGCGTATGGTGGAGAAAACCCAACAAAGTGTAGACTCCAAACAAGGGGAGTCCACTCGAGGAGGGAGAAAGAGAGAGAAGAGAGATCTGAGAAACTTGTGTCAAATCAAATTGTGTGTAGAAAAAAGGCACCCCCACCCCTCCTTATATAGGCCAAGGAGGGGTGCCACCCTCCCTCCCCTTCCCATGTGGGACTAATCCCTAGGGAGGGGGGGGGGTTTGGTGCGGCTAGGGGAGGTGGGCTCCTTCCCTTGGCGCCTTGGCCCAAGGGGGAGCTCCCTCCTTCCCCTAACGGGCCTCTTTAGGCCCATATGCCTTTTAATTCATTTTAATTATATTTAATCATATTTTAATATTTAATTCTGTTAATTAAATAATAAAACATATTTAAACATTATTAAACATTATTTTGAACCTTTCAAAATATCCAGAACAACTTCCGGCACCTCCCGGAACAATTCCGATGTTCTCTCTTATTTCACCGATGATCCCGAATCAATCCTTATTGCGTCGAATACCCTTAAGCGTGACACCCTACGGTTCGGGAAACAACAGACATGATCAGACACTCTCTGACCAATGACCATCATGTGGGATCTGGTTACAATCCTTGATGAGCCCCTGCGCTTCCATCGAATTAACTTCATCGTTTGAACCGTTAACGTTGAGTCCTGATCCCTTTGTCATAGGGTACTTTGTTTGTACGAGGTTTGATCGTCGGTATCCAATATACCTAGTTCATTCTCGTTACCGACAAACATGTTTACTCGTTCCCGTGATATTACAACCCCGTGACCTAGTCACATGATTGCGCAATCTTTATGATGTAATATCACCGAGTGGGCCCAGAGTACCTATCCGTCACTCGGATGGACAAATCCCGTTTTTGATCTATTTGCATACTCATGAACATATCTACTTCGGAATACCCAAGATACACCTTTATGGTTACCATGTTTCAGTGTAACGGTTAATGCACTCAAAGCATCCTGGTAGATAGCAATTATGTATGACCATCACGGTCTTAAGGATCGGGTCACTACGTTTATAGTTATCGCAATGTTGAACTATGTGACTGGATCACATTGCAACACTTCTGGTGGGTGTGTGTCCATCATGTCATTATCCCAATGACATGACCCCATTGTCAATAGAATGTTCACATCTCATGATCAGGAAACCTTGATCATTAATTGCCCAATGGACTAGTTTACTAGAGTTAACTAGGGACCTGGTTGTTTGTATACCACACGTGTATTAATGTTTCCGTTTAATACAGTTATAACACAGTATAAAACTAATTATGAACTAATGGAATACGCCAATAAACATATTTTATTTGCCTCTAGGGCACATTCCCAACACTTTCCACAAGACGTACCACAGGGATTACCACCTATTCGAGGGATTGAGCGTTAGATTGACTTAATTCCCAGTGCTTCGCTACCCAACCGTGCGCCATACTGTACCAATCCTGAGGAGACGAAGGAGATTCAGCGTCAAGTACAAGAGCTACTCGATAAAGGTTATATACGCGAATCTCTTAGTCCTTGTGCTGTTCCTGTTATATTAGTGCCAAAAAAGGAAGGAACATGGCGTATGTGTGTTGATTGTAGAGCCATTAATAATATTACTATTTTTTATCGTCATCCTATTCCTAGGTTAGATGATATGCTTGATGAATTAATTGGCTCTACCATGTTTCCCAAAGTTGATTTGCGTAGTGGATACCATCAAATTCGCATGAAATTAGGAGATGAATGGAAAACGACATTGAAAACTAAGTTTGGACTATATGAGTGGTTAGTCATGCCTTTTGGGTTAACTAACGCACCTAGCACTTTCATGAGATTAATGAACGAGGTTTTACGTGATTTCATTGGACGATTTGTGGTAGTCTATTTTGATGATATACTGATTTATAGCAAATCTTTGGAGGAACTTTTGGATCATTTACGTGCTATTTTTATTGCTCTATGTAATGCACGTTTGTTTGGTAACCTTGGGAAGTGCACCTTTTGCACCGACCGAGTATCGTTTCTTGGCTATGTTGTTACTCCGCAGGGAATTGAAGCTGATAAAGCCAAGATCGAGGCGATTGAGAGTTGGCCACAGCCCAAAACGGTCACACAAGTGAGGAGTTTTCTTGGCCTCGCTGGATTCTATAGGCGTTTTGTGAGAGATTTTAGTTCCATTGCTGCACCTCTCAATGAGCTTACACGCAAGGATGTGCCTTTTACTTTGGGTACCGCACAGGAAGAAGCCTTCACGGTATTGAAAGATAAGTTAACACATGCTCCTTTGCTCCGACTTCCTGATTTTAATAAGACTTTTGAGCTTGAATGCGATGCTAGTGGGATTGGTTTGGGAGGTGTGTTATTACAAGATGCTAAAACTGTTGCATACTTTTCTGAAAAATTGAGTGGGCCTAGTCTGAACTATTCTACTTATGATAAGGAATTATATGCTCTTGTTCGGACATTAGAAACTTGGCAACATTATTTATGGCCCAAAGAATTTGTTATACATTCTTATCATGAATCTTTGAAAAAGATAAGAAGTCAAGCAAAAATTAATCGTAGACATGCTAAGTGGGTTGAATTTATTGAGACTTTCCCTTATGTCATTAAACACAAGAAGGGGAAAGATAATATTATTGCTGATGCATTGTCTCATCGTTATACTATGCTTTCACAACTTGACTTTAAGATATTCGGTTTAGAGACAATCAAAGATCAATATGTACATGATGCGGAATTTAAAGATGTATTGCAGAATTGTAGAGAAGGTAGAACATGGAACAAGTTTGTGCTTAATGATGGATTCGTGTTCCGTTCTAACAAGGTATGCATTCCAGCTAGCTCTATTCGTCTTTTGTTGTTGCAGGAGGCACATGGAGGAGGATTAATGGGACACTTTGGCGTGAAGAAGACGGAGGACGTACTTGCTACACATTTCTTTTGGCCAAAGATGAGACGGGATGTTGAGCGTTTTGTTGCTCGCTGCACTACATGTCAAAAAGCTAAGTCACGACTCAATCCTCATGGTTTATACATGCCTTTACTTGTACCTAGTGTTCCGTGGGAGGACATATCCATGGACTTTGTTTTAGGCTTGCCTCGAACAAAGAAGGGGAGGGATAACATCTTTGTTGTCGTGGATAGATTTTCTAAGATGACACACTTTATACCATGTCATAAAAGCGATCATGCTGCTAATGTTGCTGATTTATTCTTTCGTGAGATTATTCATTTACATGGTGTGCCCAATACTATTGTCTCGGATCGTGATAATAAGTTTCTTAACCATTTTTGGAGATGCTTATGGGCTAAGTTGGGGACTAAACTACTTTTTAGTACTACATGTCATCCCCAAACTGATGGACAAACTGAAGTGGTCAATAGGACTTTGTCTACTATGCTTAGGGCTGTTTTAAAGAGTAACTTGAAAATGTGGGAAGAATGTTTACCTCATATTGAATTTTCTTATAATCGTTCATTGCATTCTACTACTAAAATGTGCCCTTTTGAGATTGTTTATGATTTTATACCTCGTGCACCTATTGATTTTCTGCCTCTTCCATATTCGGAGAAGGTTAATTTTGATGCTAAGCAACGTGCTGGATCAATATTAAAAATGCATGAGTTAACTAAAGAAAACATTGAGAGAATGAATGCTAGATACAAGCTTGCTGGTGATAAGGGTCGAAAGCATGTTGTGTTTGAACCCAGAGATCTTGTTTGGTTACATCTACGTAAAGATAGGTTTCCTGATTTGTGCAAGTCAAAGTTAATGCCACAAGCTGATGGTTCCTTTAAGGTTTTGCAAAAAATTAATGATAATGCATATAAACTTGAGCTACCTGCAGATTTTGGGGTTAGTACCACTTTTAATATTGTAGATTTGAAGCCTTATTTGGGAGAAGATGATGAGCTTCCGTCGAGGACGACTTCAATTCAAGAAGGGGAGGATGATGAGGACATCCCTACTAATGTTACACCCACATCCTCACCAACTACACATATTGGACCAGTTACTAGAGCACGCGCACGTCAACTAAATTATCAGGTACTTTCGTTTCTTGCGAATCCTTCTAATGTTCATGAACATATGATGCTGCCTAAATTAGATAATTTCGTTTTGCTTATGAATGAAGGACCTAGCATGGACAAGAAGGACGGTCATTGGAGCGGGATCAAGCATGGAGAAGAAGGTGCGCGCGTGGGTAAGGACAATGGAGTTTCCAGTGGTGTTTTTCGCACTTTGAAGCCACCATAAGGTGTGCATGAAGGCTTGGACGAAATACACGAGATGCCACTTCATTATTTTTGTCCAAGGGCAATTATAGGTGCTGCGTCACCTTAATATTGGGCTGGGCCCATGTAATTTTGAACTACTACTTTATAGGCTGTTTTTAGAGTCCGTATGTGTGTGGAAACCGAGTTAGGGTTGTTTTCGGACCCCACCTCCAAGGGGTCACGAAACCCCCCATATATACAGCCCTTAGGGCGTCGTTTAGATTTGGTTTTTAATTATATTTAAGTTAGCCATAGAAGCAACTTCGAGTTCTTCGTTTGTGTCATCCGACCAGGCCAAGACCGCATTGGAACCCCAACTTTCGTCAATCATTCATCTTATATTCGCAATATCCAGATTGCAATTCTTAGTTCTTGCTTGTTCTTTCGATTGCTTGCAGGAATTAGACCTTCGTGGTCAGGTTGATCGTGCATCCGCGGGATCAATAACCTCTCGGAGTTGGTTTAGCGATCGCTAAGGCGCAACGTATTCGCACGTTCGTAGTCGGGTCGTGAAAGTCGTCTCCACCAAAATCGATCTCCACCATCTCATCTTAACATCGGGATACCTTCGCCTCTATAAGCAGGTCCACGAAAACGCTAATCTCAGGCGCCGTTGTCACCTTCTTGTCGTTATCGGAGGCCTACTGGAGACAAACCTTTGTATCTTCAACGAGCGAAATTTGCTGCTGTCTACATCTCAACCTTCCACTTTGGGTAACCAACGAGGGGCGAGAAGTAAACTCTCATGACATCAATGCTAGATACTCACCCTTACTTTATTTCCTCCCTTTGTTTTATATACCCGGATTGCTGCAATCAGACGTCGGATCCCAGGAGCAGGAGTACCCTGGAGGCGCCTACTACGACGTTGAGTTCCCCGTTGACCAGGAGTAGTTCGGAGGTTCCCAGGCAGGAGGCCTTGCCTTTTCGATCTGTATCTCTGATGTTATTTGCTCTAGCCTTCTTAAGTCAATACTTGACTAACTATGTCTATACTCAGATATTATGATTGTATGACTAATGTATTTTAGATCCTCGTGATCCCTGGTTTGTAACTTAAAGATTTATCTTATTTGTGTCTAGTGCTGTGCTATGATATTCTCACCGTGGCACCCTGTAACACCCCGGGTGTCACGCTACAGTAATCACCTACAGTAATCAGGATTATTGTTGCTAATCACTGTTTATAATCTTTGTTGCTCAAACTGGCCTTAATGAAAATTTTGGTTTTTGTTAATCTTCAGATCATGATGGGGGTATTGAATCCAATGTACCCATCATGCCCTGATCAAAGTTTACAGTTGATCATGTTCTGTATCATAATGGTTGATATCAATAAACCATGTGCCAAGTGTGCCTTGATCATCATCATCCAAATCAAAGTCCAACCCCCCTTCTTGATCTAGATCATAAAAATAAAGTGGCAAATAAACTTTGCCCAAAAATTATGAAACCACTTATATAAAATCACTAATATTCAGTGGAGCATGTCACACCAATTTGCGGATTTTATTAATCCCTAGATTAAATCAAACAAATATAAACAGTAGCCAAAAACCCTATTAACCATTTAATATCTAATTCAAATATTAAGTGACTTTTAATATTGCCCAAATTAATTGTGGCACTGACCTATGGTGAATAGTAAATTATGGGTCACATAAAATAATTTACAAAAATGCCTAGGTTAGTAAAACAATTGCAAAAGAAAATTAACAGAAAAAGAAAAGAGAAAAATAAAAACCTAGCCAAACCTACCCCCTGGGCGGAGCCCATTTCCCTTCCCCCTGGGCCGCCTAGCCCAGCGAGTACACCCACAGGCCCAGCCCACCCGGCGCCCTCCTCCTTCCTCCTGTTCATGTGGGGGGGGGGGTGCGTGGAGGGCATCCCCCGGCCGAGCGACGCCGTGGCCGCCGTGTCGGCCATCGACGCCGTCCTGGTGAGGATAAGGGGGCCGACCCGACCCCTGCGTCCCAGTGGAACCCTAGATATCACTCTCCCTCCTCGCCTTCGTTTTCCCCCATTGCAACCGACCCTCCATGGCTGCACCTCCATGGACGACATGGCCACCGGACTCCCTGGCACGAGATAACTTGCCCTGGAGCTACGCGGTGGAGGCCTTCATCACCGACTGCGCGGATTCGACCGGAGCCGCGCCCTCGACGACACCCCCCTTCTTCCTCTTCCGCCACGGGCACTAGAATTCCGTCGTCGATCCCCCGCGTCCAGCGCCTCCCCGAGCCCATTGCCAACAACTTCGCGCTCGTGGTGAGCTCAACCCCGTTTTCCCCCAGGTCCGCATTCGATTCCCCTAGCCCCGCTTCGATTTGGCCGCCGGAATGCCAAACCTGCTGCTCACCGCGTCGCGCTTGCCCCGCGCCCAACCCGCTCTGGCCGCGCGCCGCCCGCGTTGGTTCACGCCCTCGACACACCCAGGCCGCGTCGAGCGCACGCCCTGGCCGTGGTCGGTCACTCCTGGCCGCACCCTGCTCCTCCGGCATCCCGTTCGCGCACCACAGCGGCGGCCGCACGGCGGCCTCATCGCCCTCTGGCCAGTGGCCATGGCCGAGCCCTCTTTCTCCCCGCCACCCGCCTCGGTCTGCCTCGCCCGCACCCCACCCGCCGCGCCTCCCCCCCACCTCGCCGGAGTTGGCCCTGACGACCAGCGCCACCGTGCCCATGGTCGTCGGCGGGCACACGCTGGACTAACCCCCCCCCAACTAAACTAAACTCCTGCTAAGTAGTATGACATGTAGGGCCAGTTGTTAATTAAACTGCTAACTTAAACTGATTAAAATTGTTAGTTAGCCTCTCTCTTAAAGGTGGGCCCTCTGGTCATTTAGTTAAATAAAATGGTTTCATTAGCTTAGTGTGGATGACAAGTGGACCCACCCTTGTTTAATTAATTAGAAGGAATTTATTAAAATATCTGTGTATGACATGTGGGACCCCCACTGTTATTTAGATTTAATAAAATGGTTTTATTAGCTGTGAGGCTGACCAGTGGGACCCACTGGTAAGGTTTGACCAGTCAACCCTCTGTGGATAATGTTGCATTTTATTAATAAAAGAAAATCCAGAAATTGATTTAAAATGATTTAAACTTTGAATTTAAATATCTTTTAAACCGTAAGTCGGATTCAAAAACTTTATACATGAAAATTGATTAGAAAAATATAACGAATACGAATACGCTATCCTTATACCAACCACACCCCTCTAACACACTGAACATCGACCCATCCCCCTCCGGGCCGTCTGTCCGATGATTTGTCCGGTACTGTCAAAGTATCCGGATGAATTTATTCTGAACACGAAAGTTGTTCGGATTGTTTCAACTAGCACGGTTACACCATCCACACGTTTGTCGGATGTCCACGACACCTCCGGCATGATCCCTTCCCCCTCCGGACACCCTGTCCGGTAATCACCCGGAGCTGGCAGTTCATCCCCGGATGAATTCCCGCCCCGAGCGTAACACGTTGCACTGCGTTAGAACACTGTTAACATTGCGTTTGCCATGTCTTGTATTTGTATTGCTATTATTACCGTGTATTTATTGTTTCTCCCCCTCTCTTATTGTCCGATAGTCCCGACGACTGCTGCCGATGCCCTTGTGTTCGACTATGTCGTCGACGACCGCACCCCTACCGTCGAGCTTCCAGGCAAGCAGAGCCATTCTCTTCCCCAGATATCGCCTACCTTTCCGTAGTTTCTTGCACTAGGCATTGTTACTTCTGCTGCTACGTTACAATCCTATTCAATTGCATAGCCTGTTTTTGTCGCCCCTTGATGTACCTCCTTTATCCTATGATGCCTATTATAATTATGCATTATTCAGCAGTGAGCCCTGCGCATTGTTAGCTAGGATTAGATTGCGGGCCGTGACCACTCAGGGGAGTGAACAAGAATACGATATATACAACTGCACAGGTACGGTACAATGTAGACACCGCCTAAGGCCCCTACCTCGGCTGTGCCGAGCCACATCAAGTGGAGCTATCGAGGAGTAAACCTCGTACTCCACTCGTTGCTGACTCTGTATAGCCGCTCTAGGGTCCTGAGCCCCGGTTGTCCTTAAAGGTAAGAAGTCGGGCGACCCAACGGTGCCCGCGAGCGGTATTGCGTCGGGAACGACAGGGAGGGTACGACCGACATTAGTGGCGTGCTTGGCCCCTGCTCGTATCTCGCGAGAGTTACCAAACCACGAAAAGTCGAGCTCTACCAAGAGCACACGCGAGACAAGGTAAGGAGACGATTCACCTTGTTGGTAACCGCAGTGACTTGGTGGGACGACAGGGCAGGCACCGATGTACTGGTGGTCTTGACTGCTGTCGTTGACCGCGGATCAGTTAAGTCGAGGCAACGATAACGGTTGTCACGCAGGTTAATTAAAATGCTAAATGGTTCGGCGGATGTCTTGAGTAGCCTTTTGGCTTGTACGCACTACCTACACGTGGGATGAGGAGTGTGGGCTCCCCTGCATCGTAGTATCGTTCGAGGGTCTTCAGACGTCAGCAGTATCGTGGGCTGATTGCCGGGAAGTGGTGTTGTATTCTCTTGCTCGAGCGGTGTATTTGTATTTGCTTTGATTTTGCTTCACCGGCCAGTCACGCACCGTGCAGGAGTACGTTTGGGTTAGGGTCCAAAGCCCGGCGTACATAGGATATAGTCCGGCGGATGACCTCTCTGTTGATTGCCGAAGGATGGGCTACTTTGTGTCCGATAGCTTTGGGGGAGCGTTCCCTAACAAGGTTCCCGCCACCCTGGAGATCCGAGCGTCGTAGAGTCACGCCAGTGCACCCCTGCAGGGAAGATTAATCTATTCGAATAGCCATGTCCACGGTAACAGGACGCTTTATGCTGAAGCTGGATCTTATACCTACAAACTACTTCTATTAAACTGTATTGTTCCGGGTTTTCTTCCTCGCAGGGAATTCGAGGAGGGGAACTCGGAGGCATTATTATTGTTAATCATTACAACTTATATTATTCAATGTTGCAGCAACTTCTGCTTCATTGTTACTTTATTGCTTTATATAAAATGTTGGCTCATTCTCTCCTTGTGCTGCAAAACACGTCAGAAGATGCTAGTCTTCGATAGGCCTAGCTTCTTACCTTTATTCTGATTTCTACCTTGCAGTACACTATATACAGCCTCCCCTTTCCATTGATACAAATGCATAATGCTTAGTAGCGGACGTAAGACTCGCGGGTATGCTAGATACTCACCTTTGCTTTATTTTTTCCCCTTTATGTTTTGCCTGATCGGCCGCTGCAGTCGACGTTGGAGCCTTGGAGTCCAGGAGCAGGAGATACCCGATGCCAACCACCGCAACATGATGCCCGATGTCTTCTACAACGTCGAGTTCCGTGTTGACCAGGAGTAGTTTGGAGGTTCCCAGGCAGGAGGCCTCGCCTTTTCGATCGTTGTTGTTTATGTGCTAGCCTTCTTAAGGCAACGTTGTATTCTTGTGTCTGTACTCAGATACTGTTGCTTCCGCTAACTTTGTGCTTTCGAGCTGTTGTATTCGAGCCCTCGTGGCTCCTGGCTTGTATTAAACAGCTTGTATTATTTTATTTGTAGAGTTGTGTTGTGATATCTCACCGTGAGTCCCTAATCTCGATCGTGTACCTTGCGTGTATGATTACTGTACACGATCTGATTTTAGGGGCGTCACAAGTTGGTATCAGAGCCGACTGCCTATAGGACACCCCTTCCAACTCCTTGGTCGAAGTCGAGTCTAGTCGTTCCAAAACTACTTTACTAACAGTGTCGTGTGGCTTATCGGCCCACGTTGCAAAACTGGGTGGTAGTAGGATCTGTTTCTCCGCATCTCTACTCTGGGACTCTGATCTCTCTTCTCTTTCGGGTTAAATATTTTTTCTAACACTGACTCTAGGTTCTCGTGATCACATCCTCCCGGAGAGCCCCTCATTACAGATGATCACCTGGTTTGACAGAAGATTTCGAAGATACTTGCCGATAAATCCTCGGGACCCTATGTGCCCATCGCCTTAACAATTCCCTGCCACCGATAAGTCCGTATGTATAACCACATACACCCTTCGTTCACCCATTCAATCCCAGTTGCTCTTGTGCTCACAAGATGCATCGAAATACTTTCCATTGTTTCGGAAATCCTTTGAACCTACTGCCTTGCAGCTTCTTTTCACCCTGCGGATAATTCCTCACATTTATCGAGGATCCGTTCATCCTAAGTTGTTCCTATGATTCCCAAAATACTTTGAAATACTATTCGATCTTGCGACAATCCTCGGCAGCCTACTGCTTTGGAGATTCTTCTTACCTTCTTGCACTATGATTAATCCCGTTTGTCTTGTAGACTTTGATGACCTCCCTTGGCATTGCCATTCTGATCTGTTGAATCATCGTGTGTGCTAGTGCACAAAATCATCTTTAGATCCTTATGAATTCATTCTTCCGGCTCAGACGTCATTTCGGACATGAGATGGATCTTGGTAAGTCCAACCTTCCTTGATTGTTCGTCTTTTAGACATCGTAATTCCTTTGTATTCAATCATCGAATTGTGCAGAGGTTTCTATGGTCCGATGCCTTTGTATTCTTTCACCTTATGGTTGAGTACCGATACCCAAGCCAGATTCTCTATACGCTGCTTGACCTTTTTGGTGGATTAGTACCTGCCGTACCCTTGTGTCCTAAATCATTGACGAATTTCCCCTGATACGAAATGCCTTTGGCGAACGGTATCATCTGCTCCGTGTCATCAACCTTCTGCTTTCAAACTTGTATCTCTTGTTCCTATTCTTTATCGTATAGATTCGAAAAATGTCCCTATGGGTTGTGTCTATGCTTCATCCATCTGTGTGAATCCATGAACTTCTACGGGTCATACTCTACTGGTGTTATGCCAGATAAAATTTTGAAAGCTACAAATTCATCGTCAGCAAGAATTGATTGAAATGTTATGCATTGAAGAAGTGGGAGTCGACCCTGAACCTTTGTGTTCATGCCCATGGATACGATGTAGAACTTATCATGGAAGCTTCTCGTAAGATAAGTATCCCCTTGGTATAAATTCTTCTACACATATGATCCACCATTCTACCTTCGAGTGTTACCCTTGGTATCTCGAGGATATCATGCCTTTGCACTACATCTTATGAATTGTGATGAAACAATGCCTATCCCTGTCATAGCCATTTCATGGTTCTGGGTTGTCGTCAACCAAGAACACCGCTTACCTTTTGCTCCACCACCCCCCTTTTTGTTTGGTGATGTGGATATTCGATTGCATTTTTTTTCTTGAAACCCCTCGACATAATGTTTCGTGGTCACCATCAACGTTTTGAATTCTCCCATGTGTCTATTGAATTCATGATGAGAAATACCATCCTTCCCCCTCGATGAGTTGTGTTATCATCGACAACCTCCCTTGACTCCCGGCATGCCAATACAAACTTGGTCATGTATATGTTGCTCTACTTTTGTAAGTTCAAGTATGTGATCAGAGGGGGAGGGGGTGAATGATCACTTCAAATTTTTGCATGAAACTATGAAGTGAAGCATAACTTAACAGCAGAAGAGTTTCAACAGAAAGGTAAACATCGAAGCAGAACATGATTGAAGCATAACATAGCGAATCAAAAGCATTGAATCAATTGCATTGAATCAATTGCATTGAAGCAGATCACTGAAGCAATTGATAAACTGAGTGTAAGTGCGGAAAGTAAAACGAACTCTTGACTCGGCTATGTTTGTTCGACCAGTTCACACTCTGCAAAGTGCTACGTCTGGTTGGAGGGACTTGTGATTGAACACAGGAGCTAACCTCTCTCCGTCCGTATCTCCACTGCACCAATCTCCTTGAGCTTGGTCAGTTCTTCACTCGTGGTTGATTATTGAGGAAATCACCGAAACCTTTGACAAACTGGACTTCGAGGCGACAATAACTCTTCGCTCTCTGAAGAACAACTCTCTAACCGTCTAGGAGAATTGCAGTTCTCCAAGATAAAAAGGCTAGCAAACTTCTTCCTAAGTCATAATGAATCAACTCAGATCAATAGGACTTATGCTTCTGTGGATGGGTTTTTGATATGCTTCGGTGGGGTTGCCCTCTCTCTCTCCTCTGTAGGGAATCAATCTTGGAGCAGCCAACCCGCCAATGAGGACTGGGGAGGCGTATTTATAGGTGGCAATCCCTAGGTGCGAAATGACTGAAGTGACCCGATGTGACAGCTTGACACCTGTCTCCAACGGTCATATTTCCAATCAAAGGCGCAACTTTACTTGAGGTCCAAGTAAAGCTGACTCACAGACTTGGTTCTGCTTCAAGAGCCGAAAGAACAAAGTCTTCGCTGGTGAAGCATTACCTAGCTCACATGAGATTTCTTCAACTCTGGTTTCTCACTGGTTTAGATTCGATCTGAGTCTTTTCATCAAAACCTTCGGAGTACATTTACTAAACCCCTCTTGATAGTACGGTTTTTCCTATGACTCAAAGAAGTAAAAAGAACTACGCAAAAACAACTAAGTCTTGCGCCATCTTGATCATCTTCTTCGATGAGACGAGCTTCAGGATTCCTTATCTTTTTAGGGGTCGACCTCCGTGATGAGCTTCACTCCAGAGGATGTGCTTCAGTAAAAGTATAAATCTTCGTTGAAGCTCTATCACCAACCTATAACTTCAGGAACCTAACCATATGTTTCACACTAGAAAACTTGTTAGTTTCTCTACTGTTTTGACCAACAATATCCAAAACTCATGGGGTTATAACTTTGCTCTTACAATCTCCCCCTTTTTGGACTATTGTTGACAAAACAGGCATCGATAAAATATATGGAATTTAAGTTGAGTTGAGAGCAAACTCTAAGATATGAAGCTTACGACTCCCCCTGAATGCAAGCATTGAAGATTTGCATAATCGAAGAAAAATGCTTGTTGAAGAATATCATTAATGGGAAGCCTAACACATATCTTAGTGAATCAATTGCATACAAAGATAATTTGTCTTGAAGAATATGCAATCATCCAATGACCTGTGAACTTTAAGGATAATAACCACCTGCAAGATAAAATATAGAAAAGGAAATTGCAAGCACGGGGTTATTAATATATATGATGAAACAGTTCACAACCGAAGTAAAACGTTAAGATACAACCCAATCGAAGTGAATGGAATGTTTGTCGTAACTTAACACATGCAAAAGATATCGAATCAAAACCGAAAACCCCGCAGCGAATCTAAACTCAATCGATGCTACTTTCTCCCCCTTTTTTCAAGAATTGGACAAAAGGTTGAGAGGTAGAACGAGAGCATTTACGCGTCAGCTGCAACCCTGGGACTCTGCTGATTGTCTTCGCCTGACGAAGAAGCATCTCTAGAAGTTTCGCCTTCGGTCGAAGCCGGTGACTCTTCCTCGTCGAAGTCCATCGGCGCTTGAAGCAAATCAAGGTCGCTGTCGTCGAGAGGATCGTCTTCGTGCTTCGATGTGTGAGAGTCTTCATCCGAGAAGGTATCGGGGCGAATCTGTTCAGCAGGGTTGACAAAGAGAACTTCATCAATCTTGTCCAGTGAAGGAATCTTGGGGTTGGGGCGATCAATCGAGTCATTTCTGGAGAAGTGCCTCTGCAGATGTGGGTACTCCTTGAATATGCGATCGGCTTCAAGTTTCTTCACTGAGTTGAATTTCCGTAAACCTTTCCAAGAATGACGCTTCAAGACCTTCAAGTATTGGTTGTTGTTCAAGGCAATGTTACCAACTCTGTTTATCTCATCTGATAGATGTTGCATCTGGCGCTGATTTCCTTCGATGAAGTTTTCAAGCAGTTGTTGGTTTCGAATGGCAACTTCAAAGTGGTACACTTCTTTCTGGAAGCGCTTCGACATGTTGCGTTCATTAATATGATGTCTGACTCCTACATATGTTGCGAAAGGGTCATTTGGCCGCCTGAAGATATTCATTGTGTCGCGGACAGGGGGGCAGAACAGCTTCGGGTGATGCTCCGCAGTGTAATCTTCGCTGCGTCCATGGTTGCAAATGGCTTGCAGCCAAGGGGCATATGGCTTCAGTTGATTTACCAATTCTGCAGCTTGTACCATGTATCGAAGAAAACAATCCTCGAAGTCAAACACATGTCCATGGGTGAGCTTCATTAAAGCATGACGAGTAGGATAGAGAATGTTTGATTCTTCATTCGCAGTACTGAGAGGCATCAGTGAGTTTGACAAGATATAAAACCAAGTCTTCGATATGAATACCAGATGCTTCGGGCGAATGTTTTCTGGCATGTGATCTCTAGTGACTTCGGGATCCAGTAGAGATGCCAATTCAGCTTCAGTGGGATCTGGTAACATGTGAACCTTTGCAATTTCTCCTGTGTGCCTTGGTATGTTCACTATGTCCATGAATTCATCTGTGTGCATTCTGAACACTTTCCCTTGAATCATCCATTCAAGTATCCAAGAGCTAGTATCATCTGGGTTTCCAGAGACATAGAGTGTAGCATAGAATTGCTTCACTAACTCTGAGTTGAAGGGAGTTTCCATAGCAAACAATCCAGTCAGATTCTGTGCTTCGATAGTTTCCATGATGTTTTGGAAGCACGTTGCAGATGAAAGACTGTGCATGTCCAAGTACTTGTGTCTAAACAGAACACCTTTCTGGCAGTAAAGCTTCGTGTACAGGATTTGCTGTTCGGCGGTCCAGAATCGAAGGTCATCAGCAGTTCGTGGGGAATCATATGGACTAGTGCCAAAGAATCGAAGCTTCTTGCGATGAACTTCAATGTCAAATTCAGGACCATGTCTTGAAGAAGATCCTTCTCCCAAGAATATGGGAAAAGTCTCTCTGGGATAAACGGAGTCTAGCTGTGTGTCTTGAGCAGGAATGCAATGCCTTCGTGCATCTGTGATTCGCCTTGGCGGTTGAGTTACAATGGCCAACTCATTTGCTTCGGCTTCAGCTTCGACTTCTGCATCTGCATTGGCTTCAGCATTAACAGCTTGATCTTGGGCTTCGCCTTGTTTGTCCTCAGACTCCTCAGCAGAGTGAGCTGAAGAGTAATCCTTTTCAGGAATGTCTTGAGGGGGTGGAGAAGGTTCAGGCGCAAAATTGTCTTGAGCAGACGGTTGAGGAGCGGGTTGAGGTGGAGGAGGAGTTGGAGCACGAGGTGGAGCGATGGCGGGGGCGGATGGCTTCGATGTGGGTTTGCCAAGCTTGATGATTCTGCATCGAGGGGGCGATGCCTTTCTTGAGGCCTTCTTGGCCGGATGAGAGCTCACCTCATCAGCTTCTTCAGTGTCAGCAATGAGACGCCTCTTCCTTTGTTGCAATATAGGAAGTGGTGAAGCTAATTGCTTGAGCATGGCTTCGCGCTTCTTTGAGTCAAGAGCCATGACTGAAGCATTGTGAGTCTTGCAACATTCTTCAATGGCAGACTTTAACTTGTCTTGAAAGACTTGAATATTTTGCTTCGTTTGTTCATTAACAACATCAATTTTCTTCGAAGCAGCTATGGCTTCGGTCTTGAAATCCTCATCAGACTCATCATCTGCTTTCTTCTTGAATTTCAGAATCTTAGCAGTTTCGGATCTGTCCCTTGAATGTAAATCTCTCAGCTGATTGTACAAAGTTTCGAGCATGGCTGAAAGATTTGGTGAAATGTAGATATTCCCAATATCCACAGCTTGGGGATATACAGCTTCAGCAAGCTTACAGTATACCTGATACAGGCTCAAACAGTCCCAGAGTTCACCTTCTCTAGCATCTGGAAAATTGTGTTCACTATGCTCAGCTTCGACATGGGCTTCGGGGACAGGAGCAGCGACTGGCTTCGGGGGAAGGTCCTTCGGTGCCATGTCCACAGCGGCTTCCTTTTGAGCGGCCCTTGCAGCTTTCTCAGCTTTCTTCGTGCGAAGAACATCCAACTGAGCTTGGCGTCTGGCTTCAGCTTCGCTAAGCTGTTTGGCTTCGGCGGCAGCCTTAGCCTCTTGTGCTTTAGCTTCAGCTAGCTTGCGCTTCGCTTCAGCTTGCTGGTTTGCCTCGGCCAGCTCCTTCCTTTGCTTTTCAAGATCAGCTGCTTCTCTATCAGCTTTCTCTTTCTCTTTGGCTTCTTTCTCAGCCTTAGCTTTGGTTTGAGCTTCGGCATGCAGACGTTCAGCTTCGATGCGGTCTCTCTTCCGCAATTCAGCTTCTGACAGCTTCTTTGTGCCAACCTGGGCAAAAGTCTGACCAGGCTTAGCCACAGATGCCTTCGGCTTCGGAGCTTTAGCATGCTCAGGAGCTTTGACTTCGGGCACAACAGTAGGCTTAGCCACAGGCTTTGCCTTCGGGTCATGCCGTTCCTTGGTCCTCTGCTCGGCTGGAAATGGATGACGAGGAGGCTTAGAGGACAGGGGTGCCTCAACTACCAAGTTCGTCAAATCTATGTTCCTCTTGGGAGCAAGAGGTTCAGTAGGTTCTTGAAACTTAACACCTTTAGGAGCAGTCGGCTTCGCTCCAGCCTTCTTCTTCAGAGGCATCCGAATCAGTTTCTTCTTTGGACTTGGGGGAATGGGAGAGTGTTCTGACTCATCATCTGCTTCATCAGCAGGATCTTCATCGATCGAGTCTTCAAGCTGTGCAGCTGCATCAGCTTCGTCATCGGCTTCGTGTTCAGCCTCCTCTTCTGAAGCAGGAGGGGGTGAATCACTCAGCTTCCGAAGCTTTCGCCTCTTCTTAGGCTTCGATTGTTCAGCTTCATCAAGCCCTGCAGCAGCAAGTGCTTTGGCCTTTTTCTCTTCTCGGATCCTCTTCTTCTCAGCCAGAATAGCAAGCCTCTCTTGCTCTTCAGGATAATCATCCGGGGTCTTGAGTGAATTTGGGTGCGGGACAGCCGGAGGCTTCGGGTAGTACTTCTTCCGGTTGGGTGCAGTGTACTGAGCGCACATGGCGGTGGTGTACCGATAAGGTGGGCTGAAAGCAAATTGCATTGCCCACTTCCAAGTTGGGATACTTTTGTACTTGTACCACCGAATAGCCCAATATCTTCGAATCCTTTGAAGTCGAATCTTTCTATCATGATCTGTCTCTTCTGGCGGGGTGTCATAGCCCATCTTGAGGCGAATGGCTTCGGGTATGCCTCGGGAATTATTTACTTCCTTAGTTTTGCCTCCTTTGCCCTTCTGCTTCGGTGGCTCTGGGTAATTTTCCAGTCCTTCAACAATCGGAGACTCATTCCCCATTGCAGCCTCTTCGTCAGACATCCTGTGATTAGAAGTATAGACAAGAGGGAAAAAGGAGAGGGAATGAATAAGCACATGCAAAGGTTTCGACCAAAAACAAATCAATTTTGACAGGAGCCCAGATCAATCTAAGATTGGATGCAACTCAGTTTATGAATTTGGCTAGAACCAGTTCGAGAACAGGACCTAACCCAATCCAAACCAGAGAATAAATCGAGTCTCAACTACTGACCTGAGGAGATGGGATCACTTTGATGCTAAGAACAGCTTTCCCAAGGAGCAAAGATCAACACGGATCAAACAGTCCTATAAACAGAAACAAAAACCCTAACAAAACTTAGATCCAAACCCTAGATGAAGAACACGGAGAACACGATTGGATCCAAAAGGTTGTGCGTACCCTAACTTGGTGACGCAAGGCGGCTACGGCGACGGAGTGCGGAGAAGTGCTCTGCGTCGACGGTGAATGTCCACGGTGGCGGCATTCCGGCAGTGAAGCGGCGACGACGACGACGGGGACGAGAGCTCTGCGGATGATCGAGGTGGAAGACGGAGAAGTCCGAGAGAATGAACGTGGGTGAACTGTTTCGATGGGGGAACGCCTTAAATAGGCCAGACCTGGAGCGGTTACCAGATCAGATCGAATGATTCACAGCGACTGACTCTTCCGATTCAACGGCTAAGATGAAGTGGCGTATCGCGAGCGAATCTCAACTACCCGAAAAAGAAGGGGACTCAACGGCCGAAGAATAAGTCTCGACCGAGAGCAAAAACTTCGATAATGTTGGAAGCATTTGATTCGGAACTCAATGACATTCGAATCAATATGCTTTCCGTTTCAATTGTGCTTAACATTCAAGATAGAAAAGATTGGAAGCGAAACAGAATGGAGGGGTAGGGTCCGAAACTTATCACTTTGAAGAACAACATCGAAGCTAAAAGTGATAAGCATAGGGGACAAAAGAAACGAATAAATAAAACAAACTAAACACAGAACAGAAAGCAAATGGCAAACGAAGCTAAACTTGGACGAAGGAAAACTGAAGCGAAACTAAACAAAAAGAAACACAAACAAAGGTGAATATGTACAGTGAAAAGTTTCGATCTTACTGAACATTGTGTGAGTCTAAGATGTTTAGCTCACATCTCAATGCACAAAACCTTTTCTCGTCCAATGGCTTCGTGAATATGTCTGCCAATTGATCTTCAGTTCTTACATGGCTAATCTCAATGTCTTCGCGCTGAACATGATCTCGAAGAAAATGATGACGAATATCAATATGCTTCGTTCGAGAGTGTTGCACAGGATTTTGAGCAATCTTGATGGCACTCTCATTGTCACAAAGCAGAGGGATTTTCTTCACATAAATAGCATAATCTTTCAGCGTCTGCTTAAGCCAAAGTATTTGAGTGCAGCATGAGCCAGCAACAATGTATTCAGCTTCAACAGTAGATATTGAGACACAGTTCTGTTTCTTTGAAGCCCAACACACAAGAGATCTACCAAGAAAATGACAAGTGCCTGAGGTAGATTTCCTGTCAACCCTGTCACCAGTCCAGTCTGAATCAGAATATCCAATCAAATTAAACTGAGTACCTTTGGGATACAAAAGTCCCAAAGAAGGAGTATGAGCTAGATATCGAAGAATTCGCTTCACAGCTATATGATGCGATTCCTTCGGATTTTCCTGAAAACGAGCACAAATACAAACTGATAGCATGATGTCAGGTCTAGATGCACATAAGTATAAGAGTGAACCTATCATAGATCGAAACTTCTTCTGATCGAAGGGTTTCCCTTTCTCATCTGCATCAAGAAAACCATTAGTAGGCATGGGAGTTCTAATGGTCTTGCATTCAGCAAGATCAAATTTCTTCAGGCAATCCTTCAAGTATTTCTCTTGTGAAATAAAGGTGCCATTCTTCTGTTGTCGAATCTGAAGTCCAAGGAAAAACTTCAATTCTCCCATCATAGACATCTCATATTTCTTCGACATCATTCTTGAAAATTCTTCGCTGATTTCAGTGTTAGTACAGCCAAATATAATATCATCTACATATATCTGACACACAAATAGATCATTGTTATATGATCGAGTGAAAAGTGTGGGGTCAGTTGTTCCTGGTTTGAAGCCTTTCTTCAGGAGGAAATCCTTCAATGTTTCATACCAAGCACGAGGTGCTTGCTTCAGTCCATACAAAGCTTTGTGGAGCCTGTACACCATATTAGGATTCTTCGAGTCTTCAAAACCTGGAGGCTGCATAACATACACTTCTTCTTCGATTTCACCATTAAGAAAAGCACTCTTGACATCCATTTGATATAGCAATATATTTTTGTGGTTAGCAAAAGCAAGCATGACACGAATGGATTCGAGACGGGCTACTGGAGCATAGGTTTCACCAAAGTCAATGCCTTCGATTTGAGTGTAACCTTGTGCTACCAATCTAGCCTTATTTCTTACCACAATACCATCTTCATCTTGCTTGTTGCGAAATATCCACTTTGTGCCAATAACGTTGTGCTTCGTGGGATCTGGCCTTTCAACAAGTGACCAGACCTTGTTTCTTTCAAATTGGTGAAGTTCTTCCATCATAGCTAATAACCAATCAGGGTCCTTCATGGCTTCATCATATTTTGAAGGCTCTAGCATGGAGACAAAGGAAAAGTTTCCACAGAAGTTAGCCAAGCGAGTGCGAGATCGAGTAGTGGGACGACCTGGTAGATTGATATCTTCGAGGATTGAATCCACATCAACTCTTCTTCGAACTCGTGATAACGTAGTATCATATGCTTCAGGCTCAGCTTCTGCTTCAGGATCTGCATCAGCTTCGGGATCAGCTTCACCTTCAGCTTCAGCATTTCCTTCAGGATTAGCATTTCCTTCGTTCCTTTGACCTTCTTCGTCCTGTTCATCATTAGCTTCAGGATGTTGATCTCCAGCGCCCCGGGCTATGTGTGGGAACATTGGACCATCATCATCCCTAACAACTTGACGTTGATTGGCTTCAACAGGGCGAATCTCACCAATAGCCATGGACCTTATTACTTCATCAAGAGGAGGTTCATCTAGATCATGAGGCAAATGCTCCTTTTGAGAGCCATTAGTTTCATCAAACCTTACATTCACAGTTTCCATAACTTTCCCAAAGTGAGAGTTATAGACTCTGTAAGTGTGAGAGTTTGAGCCATAACCTAAAAGAAAACCTTCATGTGCCTTAGGGGCAAATTTGGAGCTATGATTCATATCTCTAATAAAGCATGGAGCACCAAATACCCTAAGATATGAGACATTTGGTTTGTTACCAGTGATAAGCTCATGTGAAGTTTTCTTCAAGAATTTGTGAAGGTAAACCTTGTTGATGATGTGACATGCAGTATTGATTGCTTCGGCCCAGAACCTAATAGGAGTCTTGTATTCAGCAAGCATAGTTCTGGCCATCTCAATAAGAGTTCTATTCTTCCTTTCAACTACACCATTCTGTTGAGGTGTATAGGCAGCAGAGAACTCATGCGTAAAACCATGATCATCAAGAAAATCTTCAATATGAGTATTTTTGAACTCAGTTCCATTATCACTTCGGATATGCTTCAGAGATAATTCATATTCTGTTTGAGCTCTCTTTGCGAATGACTTGAAGATTTCAACCACTTTGCTCTTGTCATCCAAAAAGAAAACCCAAGTATAACGAGAGAAGTCATCAACAATAACTAGACCATATTTGTTTCCTCCCAAGCTTGCATAATTTTGAGGACCAAAAAGATCCATATGAAGCAATTCAAGAGGACGAGTGGTTGTCATGATGGTCTTCGCTGAATGATGTTTCTTCGTAATTTTACCAGCTTCGCAAGCACTGCAGAGACGATCCTTATCGAATCTTACTTCACTAAGACCGATAACATGATTCTTCTTTACTAAGTTATGAAGATTTCTCATCCCTCCATGACCAAGTCTTCGATGCCATAACCATCCAGATGAAGCTTTTGCCATTAAGCAAGTGGATACAGCAGGGCCCGAAGAAAAGTCAACAATGTATAGATCTCCCTTTCGGTAACCCTCGAAGACAAATGAATAGTCATCCTGTGAAAAGACAACACAACGCGAAGCAGAAAACAACACAAGCATACCCATATCGCATAACTTTGAAATAGACATAAGATTATATCCAAGTGATTGGACTAGCATAACCTTGTCAATGTGCTTATCCTTCGATATGGCAATCTTACCCAAACCTAACACTTTACCTTTGTTGTTATCACCGAAGGTAATGTACTTCAGAGAAGATTGAGATAGTTTTTCTTCGGTGAACAACTCCTTGTCTACGGTCATATGATTTGTACAACCACTATCCATGACCCATTCGGATCCACCGGAGACATAGCCCTGCAGAAGAATTAGTTCTTCTTAACCACCCACAAACGAGCAGGTGACTGAGAAGACGTTGAAGCACTGGTCGAAGCAATATTAAATCGAACAGGAGTGTATTGCTTCGGTGAACCATCAAGCACACCATAAATGTAAGTCCTCTGCGAACGGTTAGCGTAAGTATGAGCATATGCAATCTTAGTATGATTATTATGAGGACGATACGTATGGTGACCAGTACGATAGTATTGCTTCTGCGGAACATTTGATTCGGTCACCAATGGATCATTTCTCGTTTCAAGAGAGTAGAAATGATTCGGTGGTACCGAAGACTTTCCCTGCATAGAATGGTTAGCAGGCAGTTTTTCCACAAGTGCTTTCTGCACCCATATCTGCCTCTTATAGAATCCATTCTTTGGTGGAATACCTACATACTCAGCTGAAACTTTTCCCTGTTCATCTTTCATGAGTTTGTAGTCTGAATCAAGTGATTCATCCACAATGACTTTGTTCATTTTGCAGTCGAAACCTGAAAGGTTAGCAATATCAATGGGTTTCTCCTTCGCTAGAACCCAAACAGTCTTAGGATACTGCTCAGGCTCCCAATATGTGCCATCAGGATTTATCTTCCTTTCAAAGCCAACACCTTCATTCCTGGGATACCTGTGAAGGAGAGCCTTCCTAAGGATATCACAGAGATATTGGTGTCCTTGCACACTTTTGAACATGCCTGTTTCAAATAAGTTTTTCAACCTGAGGAGTTCCTCGGTAATAGCAGGATTTTCCTCATCGGAGGCATTAGTATCATCAATAACAATAGGAGCCTTCCCTTTGGAATCAGTTTTGCTTCGTTCCAAACAATCCAAACAAGGTGATTCAGTTTTACGATTTGCTTCAGAACCTTGTTGAGCCATGTGAGAGAGATTAACATTTTCCAATTCTTCATGAGCCTCTGTCAGTTTTTCGAGAGCCATTTTCCTCTTTGCCTTGGCCATGAAGCAATATGCAGGAGTTTCATCTTCACTACTGTTGTTGGTGAAGAATGAGTTCGAAGCATTGACTGAAGCATCTGCCGAAGCGAAGGCCAAACCAGCAACACCATCTGATTCGGACCCAGACGCAGACCTTGAATCTTGTTCAGCTTCGGAACCAGAGGCTTCATCTTCTGAGTTCATCTCCTTTCCTAGATAGGCCTTGGCACGGTGAGAGCTGCTTCGACGAGACGAGTAATTCTTCGATGAAGAACTATCACGTTTCTTATGATACTTCTTCTTCTTATCGTCATCAGAATCTTTCTTCTTTTCTCTTCTTGAACTGGAATCATGTCTCTTTGACTCATGACTTCTGGAGGATCTGTGAGACTTCGATGAAGAGTCTCTGAGTGAATGCTTCGATTTGTTCTCAGCTTCCCACAGAGGGGAATCAGCAATGTAGTGACCTGGTTTCTTGCACTTGTAGCAGCAATTGTCCTTTGATGAAGAGCTTCTAGAGGATGAACGGTAGGAAGAATGACTTGAGCTTCTTGAAGGATAACTCTTCTTGGGTGAAGAAAAGCCTTTTCTTTGAAAGCGATTGAAGCGTCTGATGATCAGTGCTAAATCTTTTCCAATGCTTGAGGGATCATCTGATTCGACACCTGAAGCAGAACTGACTTCGGGTGAAGAATGACGCGAAGGTTTTGCTTTCAGGGCATGGGATCTCCTTCGAGAACCATTTATGTCACGTTTCTCTTCTTCTTCCATTTCAAAGGTAGTGAGTCTCTCAAGGACATCAGCAGCAACAAGACGTCTGAAATCAGTCCTTTCCTTGATCATCAGCACTATGTGATCAAACGAATCATCCAATGAGCGAAGCAGAGTTCTCACAACAGAGTGAGGTGTAATGTCATCAGCACCGAGGGAAATCAATTCATTAGCAAGAGTTGTGAGTCTGCTGTAAATGGAACTGACTTTTTCACCCTCGTTTCTCTTGAAGCGATAGAATTTTCTTCGGAGAGTGTCAATTCTGGCATCTTTCTGGGTAGAAACACCTTCACCAATCTTCTCAAGATAGTCCCAGACACCTTTGGCAGTTGGAATATTCTTCACTTCATGATACTTTTCAGGTGTCAAGTGATTGGTGATGAAAACCCAAACTACAGAATCAAGACCAATCAGCGTTGCTTCTTCAGGGGTGATCTCCTTCTCATCGGCAATAGTGACTCCATACAAGACAACTTGCCAGGCAGTTGAGTTGATAGCCATGATATTTCTTTTCATCTTGTCCTTCTAGTACGGGTAGTCCTTCCCATTGAAAATAGGAATAGGTTCGCCAGAGCGAATAGCTGCGAAAGACATACTAGAAGACATACTTGAAAACACTCCAGGAGGTTAATCCAAATAAAGAGTGCCTAGCTCTGATACCAATTGTAAGTTCAAGTATGTGATCAGAGGGGGAGGGGGTGAATGATCACTTCAAATTTTTGCATGAAACTATGAAGTGAAGCATAACTTAACAGCAGAAGAGTTTCAACAGAAAGGTAAACATCGAAGCAGAACATGATTGAAGCATAACACAGCGAATCAAAAGCATTGAATCAATTGCATTGAAGCAGATCACTGAAGCAATTGATAAACTGAGTGTAAGTGCGGAAAGTAAAACGAACTCTTGACTCGGCTATGTTTGTTCGACCAGTTCACACTCTGCAAAGTGCTACGTCTGGTTGGAGGGACTTGTGATTGAACACAGGAGCTAACCTCTCTCCGTCCGTATCTCCACTGCACCAATCTCCTTGAGCTTGGTCAGTTCTTCACTCGTGGTTGATTATTGAGGAAATCACCGAAACCTTTGACAAACTGGACTTCGAGGCGACAATAACTCTTCGCTCTCTGAAGAACAACTCTCTAACCGTCTAGGAGAATTGCAGTTCTCCAAGATAAAAAGGCTAGCAAACTTCTTCCTAAGTCATAATGAATCAACTCAGATCAATAGGACTTATGCTTCTGTGGATGGGTTTTTGATATGCTTCGGTGGGGTTGCCCTCTCTCTCTCCTCTGTAGGGAATCAATCTTGGAGCAGCCAACCCGCCAATGAGGACTGGGGAGGCGTATTTATAGGTGGCAATCCCTAGGTGCGAAATGACTGAAGTGACCCGATGTGACAGCTTGACACCTGTCTCCAACGGTCATATTTCCAATCAAAGGCGCAACTTTACTTGAGGTCCAAGTAAAGCTGACTCACAGACTTGGTTCTGCTTCAAGAGCCGAAAGAACAAAGTCTTCGCTGGTGAAGCATTACCTAGCTCACATGAGATTTCTTCAACTCTGGTTTCTCACTGGTTTAGATTCGATCTGAGTCTTTTCATCAAAACCTTCGGAGTACATTTACTAAACCCCTCTTGATAGTACGGTTTTTCCTATGACTCAAAGAAGTAAAAAGAACTACGCAAAAACAACTAAGTCTTGCGCCATCTTGATCATCTTCTTCGATGAGACGAGCTTCAGGATTCCTTATCTTTTTAGGGGTCGACCTCCGTGATGAGCTTCACTCCAGAGGATGTGCTTCAGTAAAAGTATAAATCTTCGTTGAAGCTCTATCACCAACCTATAACTTCAGGAACCTAACCATATGTTTCACACTAGAAAACTTGTTAGTTCCTCTACTGTTTTGACCAACAATATCCAAAACTCATGGGGTTATAACTTTGCTCTTACAACTTTCCCTTGGGAAAGATATACACTTGATACTTGTGTATCATCACATTTTCCTTTCCATTGGTCTGTTTAACCTTTCTTTGAATATAAATTATCCGAGCAGTGATAATGCCCTGCTGATGGAAACACTTCGGTGTACTACTTTGTCCGTACAACCTGTTACTACTGTTGATAACATTTCGGTAACCACCGATGGACGAGAACTTTTCCTATTGGTCCGCCTCGTCTTAACGAGAAGGAAAATGGTTCTCTTCGTCCCTCGCGCTTGCCACTGATGTGGTTGCCGACATAGCTGACAAGCTTTTCTCCGCCATACCTTTCAACTTGATCGCATTGTTTGTCACCACCCTTCTTATTCAATGTGAGCCCATAACCCACAGTTCCACATGATCGAAACCTAACTCTCTTGTACCTTTCCGTTCTCGAGGTTGTTTCCTCTTGCTTGACCTCGTATGAAACTCGCGAGTCCTCTACCCTGTGATATCCAGTTCGATATCAGACTCAATGCTTATGCCTGATGCTCTGGGCCCCTTTTCATCATCAGTCATCAGCATCGAATGCATGCCTATCTTCTTGAAACTTCTCATGCCTTCTTTTGTTTCTCTCGTTGTATTCCCCTGAGTTTTAACTAGGAAGATACTTGTACCCCATTATGTCGGACCTCCTTGGTTGGTTAACCTGGTTCCGATTCGACCCCCCTTAAGTTTCCCCTCCTACCCTATATGTAAGTACGATGAAGACCCCGAAGAAACGAAAATAACTCATCGAGATGCGCTGATGCAAGGAAATGAAGACATCAACGAGATGGATTAAATTCTTCGAGAAGGACAACCGGAACCAGAAGAATCGTTAGAACACGAAACCAAAGCTCTAACCCTTACACTACTTTTTAATTCTCGGGACGAGAATTCTTTGTAGTGGGGGAGATTTGTAACACCCCGAGTGTCACGTTACAGTAATCACCTACAGTAATCAGGATTACTATTGATAATCACTGTTGATAATCTATGTTGCTCAAACTGGCCTTAATCAAAATTTTGGTTTTTGTTAATCTTCAGATCATGATGGGGGTATTGAATCCAATGTACCCATCATGCCCTGATCAAACTTTACAGTTGATCATGTTCTGTATCATAATGGTTGATATCAATAAACCATGTGCCAAGTGTGCCTTGATCATCGTCATCCAAATCAAAGTCCAACCCCCCCCCCTTCTTGATCTGGATCATAAAAATAAAGTGGTAAATAAACTTTGCCCAAAAATTATGAAACCACTTATATAAAATCACTAATATTCAGTGGAGCATGTCACACTAATTTGGGGATTTTATTAATCCCTAGATTAAATCAAACAAATATAAACCGTAGCCAAAAACCCTATTAACCATTTAATATCTAATTCAAATATTAAGTGACTTTTAATATTGCCCAAACTAATTGTGGCACTGACCTATGGTGAATACTAAATTATGGGTCACATAAAATAATTTACAAAAATGCCTCGGTTAGTAAAACAATTGCAAAAGAAAATTAACAGAAAAAGAAAAGATAAAAATAAAAACCTAGCCAAACCTACCCTTTGGGCGGAGCCCATTTCCGTTCCCCCTGGGCCGCCTAGCACAGCGAGTCCACCCCCAGGCCCAACCCACCCGGCGCCCTCCTCCTTCCTCCTGTTCATGGGGGGGGGTGCGTGGAGGGCATCCCCCGGCCGAGCCACGCCGTGGCCTCCGTGTCGGCCATCGACGCCGTCCTGGTGAGGATAAGGGGGCCGACCCCCACCCCTGCGTCCCAGTGGAACTCTAGATATTACTCTCCCTCCTCGCCTTCGTTTTCCCCCATTGCAACTGACCCGCCATGGCTGCACCTCAATGGACGACATGGCCACCGGACTCCCCGGCACGAGATAACTTGCCCTGGAGCTACGCGGTGGAGGCCTTCATCACCGACTGCGCGGAATCGACCGGAGCCACGCCCTCGACGACACCCCCCTTCTTCCTCTTCCGCCACGGGCACCGGAATTACGTCGTCGATCCCTTGCGTCCAGCGCCTCCCCGAGCCCATTGCGAACCACTACGCGCTCGTGGTGAGCTCAACCCCGTTTTCCCCCTGGTTCGCGTTCGATTCCCCTAGCCCCGCTTCGATTTGGCCGCCGGAGTGCCAAACCTGCTGCTCACCGCGTCGCGCTTGCCCCGCACCCAACCCGCTCTGGCCGCGCGCCGCCCGCGTTGGTTCACGCCCTCGACACACCCAGGCCGCGTCGAGCGCACGCCCTGGCCGTGGTCGGTCACTCCTGGCCTCACCCTGCTCCTCCGGCATCCCGTTCGCGCACCACAGCGGCAGCCGCACAGCGGCCTCATCGCCCTCTGGCCAGTGGCCATGGCCGAGCCCCCTTTCTCCCCGCCACCCGCCTCGATCCGCCTCGCCCGCACCCCACCCGCCGCGCCTCCTCCCCACCTCGCCGGAGTTGGCCCTGACGACCAGCGCCACCGTGCCCGTGGTCGTCGGCGGGCACACGCTGGACTAACCCCCCCTTCTAAACTAAACTCCTGCTAAGTAGTATGACATGTAGGGCCAGTAGTTAATCAAACTGCTAACTTAAACTGATTGAAATTGTTAGTTAGCCTCTCTCTTACAGGTGGCCCCTCTGGTCA
This sequence comes from Bromus sterilis, assembly GCA_950022295.1. Taxonomy (NCBI): domain Eukaryota; kingdom Viridiplantae; phylum Streptophyta; class Magnoliopsida; order Poales; family Poaceae; genus Bromus; species Bromus sterilis. The sequence continues at coordinate 220,178,892 of OX465600.1, forward strand.
TTTAGTTAAATAAAATGGTTTAATCAGCTTAGTGTGGATGACAAGTGGACCCCACCCATGTTTAATTAATTAGAAGGAATTTATTAAAATCTCTGTGTATGACATGTGGGACCCCCACTGTTATTTAGATTTAATAAAATGGTTTTATTAGCTGTGAGGCTGACCAGTGGGACCCACTGGTCAGGTTTGACCAGTCAACCCTCTATGGATAATGTTGCATTTTATTAATAAAAGAAAATCCAGAAATTGATTTAAAATGATTTAAACTTTGAATTTGAATATCTTTAAACCATAAGTCGGATTCAAAAACTTTATACATGAAAATTGATTAGAAAAATATAACGAATACGGATATGCTATCCGTATACCAACCACACCCCTGTAACACACCGAACATCGACCCATCCCCCTCCGGGCCGTCTGTCCGATGATTTTTCCGGTACTGTCAAAGTATCCGGATGAATTTATTCTTAACACGAAAGTTGATCGGATTGTTTCAACTAGCACGGTTACACCATCCACACGTTTGTCGGATGTCCACGACACCTCTGGTATGATCCCTTCCCCCTCCGGACACCCTGTCCGGTAATCACCCGGAGCTGGTAGTTCATCCCCGGATGAATTCCCGCTCCGAGCGTAACACGTTGCACTGCGTTAGAACACCGTTAACATTGCGTTTTCCATGTCTTGTATTTTTATTGCTATTATTACCGTGTATTTATTGTTTCTCCCCCCTCTCTTATTGTCCGGTAGTCCCGATGACCGCTGCCGATGCCCCTGTCTTCGACTACGTCGTCGACGACCGCACCCCTACCGTCGAGCTTCCAGGCAAGCAGAGCCATTCTCTTCCCCAGATATCGCCTACCTTTCCGTACTTTCTTGCACTAGGCATTGTTACTGCTGCTGCTACGTGACAATCCTATTCAATTGCATAGCCTGTTTTTGTCGCCCCTTGATGTACCTCCTTTATCCTATGCTGCCTATTATAATTATGCATTATTCAGCAGTGAGCCCTGCGCATTGTTAGCTAGGATTATGTAACACTCTCGCTGTCAGTGAACAGTAATCACCATTATTGTTGATCACTACTGTTCAAATTTTTTGTTTGATCAACTTGGTTCAGCTCAAATTCAATTCCCCTTTGTTATTGTTGAATGCAATGTCAACCTTGGGCCTTGATCATCATGGATCAAAACAAAGTCCAAACCATTTCTATTTGAAATCAAATCAAAGTTCAAAATGCCTTTGGTGGAATATTAAAACCAAGGTGCAAAATAAACCTTGTCCAAAAATTGTGCTTCCACTTTTATTAAATCACTAATATTCAGTGGAGCATGTCACACCTATTTGTGGATTTTATTAATCTCTAATTAATTCAAATAATTCAAAACAGTAGCTAAAGACCCCATATTAATAATTTAATATTTAAATAAAATATTAAATGACTTTTGAAATTTCCCAAACTATTTGTCGCACTGACCTTAGGTGTAACATTAATTATGGGGCACATTCCACAATTTATAAAAATGCCTAGGTTAGTAAAACAAATACAAAATATAAATAACAGAAAAAGAAAAGGAGAAAAACAAAAGAAAAAGCAAAACCTATCTAACCCCCTCCCCTTCACTGGCCCAGCCATTTCCCTCCCCCCTGGGACACAAGCCCACCCAACCCACCAACCCCACTCATCCCTCTCCTCCCGTACGCACGCCATGGCGTGGCACCGATCCGCCGGTGCCACGGCCACGGTCGTCGCCGTTCCCCTCATCCGCCGGCTCGCCATGGGGATAAGAGGCCGCCCCAACCCCTGCGCGTAACCCTAGCCGCCATCTCCTTCCTCCTCCCCTTGCGACCCGTCTCCCTCTCCATTGCTCGGGCTCGAGCTTCGCCGTGGGCGTGCCGGCGTGCACCCACGCGGCCAACGGCCACCTCCGGCCCAGCCGTCTTGTCCAAGAGCTAGCCCGCGCCCGACTCCTTCTTCCTGCACCCCCAATCAAAGCCGGCGTCCACTAGAGCCTTGCCATCGCCGCCGTTTCTCCTCTGCGGTCGACGGCGAGCTTCTCCAATTCCGGCCGCACCGAAGCCCCCCCGAGCCCACTGCCCCTCCCTACCGCACCACAGTGAGCCGCCACGCCTTTTGCCTCTTTTCCCCTGTCGTTTTGGCCACGACAGGCGTCTTGCTGCGCAACCTTGCTCCGGCCACCGCCGCGGTGCACTCCAGCGTCGCCATGGTCCGCCCCAGCCCACGAAAATGGTAGGAATGGGTGCGTCTTGTCGCCCTGAACGCGTAGCATCAGTCGGCGTTGGAAACAGGCGCCTGTACGCAGCCCATGGCCGAGCTCCGGCGAGCTCTGCCTCGCCGGCAATGGCTTGTGTCCCCGCCAGGTGGGCCACCACTGTCAGGGACCTAATTAGGCACTGATGTGCCACTGACAGTGGGCCAACCCCCCTGTTAATTAACCTGAGGATTAAATCAAATAAGAAACAATTAGATTAAGCCCCATTTTCTATGACACGTGGGCCCTAGATTTGATTTATGTGAAATAACTGTTAGTTAGTCTCTGTTCGGATGACAGATGGGTCCCACTTGTAAGTATTTGAAGAAAATGAATTTATAATAATATCAGTGTATGACATGTGGGCCCTGGCCCTATTTAAATTGATTAAATGTTTTTATTATCTTTGTGAGCTGACCAGTGGGACCCACTGGTCAGGTTTGACCAGTCAACCCCTCTGGGGATAATGTTTATATATAAAAATAAAATAAATCCACAAAATGATTTAAACTTTAAAATTCAATATCTTTTAAACCGTAAGTCAGATTAAAAAACTTTATACATGAAAATTGATCAGAAAAGTATAACGAATATGAATACGCTATTCGTATGTCTACCACCCCCCTCTAACGTACCGAACATCGAACCTCCCCCCTCCGGGCCGTCTGTCCAATGATTCGTCCGGTACTGTAAAAGTACCCGGATGAATTTATTCCGAAGACGAAAGTTGTTCGGAATAGATCAACTACCGAGGATACATCACCCAGACGTGTGTCGGATATCCACGACACCTCCGGCATGGTACCTTCCCCACATAACGCCTATCTTTCCGTACTTTTCTTGCACTAGGCATTGTTACTGCTGCTTCTACGTTACAATCCTATTCAATTGCATAGCCTATTCAGTTACATACCTTACTTTATCCTATGCTGCCTATTTTATATATATATATATATATATATATATATATATATTATATTCAGAAGTGAGCCCTGCGCATTGTTAGCTAGGATTAGATAGAGGGCCGTGATCACACAGGGGAGTGAACGCGGATACAAATATTATAACTGCACAGGTACGGTACAATGCAGACACCGCCTCAGGCCCCTACCTTGGCTCTACCGTGCCACCATCAAGTGTGAGCTATCAAGGAGTAATCCTTGTACTCCACTCGCTGCTGACTCTGTATAGCCGCTCTAGGTACTTGAGAAACGGTGGTCCTTAAAGGTAAGAATTCGGGCGACCCAACGGTGCCTGCGAGAGGTATTGCGACGGGACGACAGGGAGGGTACGACCAGTGTACCGTTGTGCTTGGCCCCTGATCGTTGGCCGCGAGAGTTACCGAACCACAAAATTCGAGCCCCTCCAGGAGCACACGTGAGACAAGGTAAGGAGTCGGTTCACCTTGTTGGTAACCGCAGAGACTTGGTGGGACGACAGGGCAGGCACCGATGTATTGGTGGTCCTGACTGCTGTCGTTGTCCGCGGGTCAGTTAAGTCGAGGCAACGATAACGGTTGTCTCGCAAGTTAATAAAATGCTAAATGGTTCGGTGGACGACTTGAGAGGCCCGTTGGTCTGTACGCACTACCTTCACGTGGGATAAGGAGTTATGGGCTCCCCTGCGTCGTAGTTCATTCGAAAGTTCTTCAGACGTCAGCAGTATCGCGGTCTGATTGCCGGGAAGTTGTGTGTCTTCTTTACTCGCGAGTGGTGTTTGCTTTTGCTTCTCGGCCAGCCTCGCACCGTGCAGGAGCGTGCAAGGGTGAGGGTCATAGACCCCTTGGCGCATAGGATTTAGTCCGGCAAATGGCCTCTCTACTGAGCCTAGGATGGGCTGCGATGTGTCGGATAGCCTCGGTGGGGCGTTCCCTAACAAGGTTCACGCCACCCTGGAGATCCGAGCGTGCAGGCTGAACAGTAGTGCACCCTTGCAGGGAGTTTAATCTATTCGAATAGCCGTGTCCACGGTAACAGGACGCTTTATGCTGAAGCTGGATCTTACCACTACAAACTATTATTATTAAACTGTATGGTTCCGGGTTTTCTCCCTCGCGGGGATGTCGAGGAGGGGATCTCGGAGGCATTGTTAATTATTCGGGGAACTGTTGGCTATTCTCTCCTCATACTGCAAGACTCGTCGGAAGATGCTAGTCTTCGTTAGGCCTAGCTTCTTACCCTTATTCTGATTTCTATCTTGAAGTCCACTATATGTAGCCTCCCCTTTCCATTTGATACATGCATAAATGCTTAGTAGCGGACGTAAGACTCGCGGGTATGCTAGATACTCACCTTTTCTTTATTTCTCCTTTTCGCTTTGCCTGATCGGCCGCTACAGCGGACGTTGGAGCCCAGGAGCAGGAGTACCCCGGAGGCGACTACTACGACGTCGAGTTCCCCGTCGACCAGGAGTAGTTCGGTGGATCCTAGGCAGGAGGCCTCGCCTTTTCGATCTGTATCTCTGATGTCATTTGTGCTAGCCTTCTTAAGGCAAAACTTGACTAACTATGTCTGTACTCAGATATTATGGCTTATATGACTTATGTATTCGGATCCTCGAGATCCCTGGTATTGTAACATATTGATTTATCCTTTTGTGTTTGGTGTTGTGCTGTGATATTCTCACCGTGGCACCCTAATCTTAGCCGTGTACCCTTCGTGTATGATTACTGTACACGGATTGATTTTTGGGGCGTCACAAGTTGGTATCAGAGCCGACTGCCTATAGGAAGCCACCCCACCACTACTTGGTCGAAGTTGAGTCTAGACTTTGAAAAAACTATTTTGCTAACTTAATATTTGGCTTATGGGCCCACATCGATGTCACTACGTGTGATATCTATGGTATTAGGATCCTTTTCTCCTTACCTATGCTCTGGGACTCTACTCTCTTATCCTTGCTGGTAAGTTTTACAAACTCTGACATTAGGATCACGTTCTCTTGATTCCACCCGGCGTTTTGGTGCTTCCCCATTGATTGAGTCATGTCGTAGGAGTTCTACCCCAGGTCCCGGACCGCGGATCCCATTCTCATTCTAAGAAGGCCGCGCGTCCTCTGGCATTAACTCCTGTGGCCAACATTTTTTCTTGCGGCGTGATTGACATAGTGGAATCTATGTCGTGTCGTGTAATCCTTACCGCGGTCTGCGCGCCGCCTAGTGAGTCCCTTTTCCTTAATTTCTACGACGTTACGCTGCCCGATTTTCGATTGACTCCGTGTGTGAATGTGTATGTCTTATATGACTACTCCTATATATCCGCGCCTCCTCTTCGTTGTCGCTTTACTTCAGGCTTGATTCCGGTATCTCGTTAAATTTGCATCGCTGAAATACCCCTGTTAAATTCTAGCAGGATGGCTGGTCTTGGTGGTCGTGGTCGTGGACGTGGTCGTGGTTCCAACGACCCACCTCCGCCACCAGATTACATGGCCGGGATGATGCAGCAGTTCGAGCTGAACCGTCAGTTCATGGAGAATGTCATGGCTCTGTTCCCCCAGCCGAATCAGAATGGGCACCACCATCAACATGCCACCGTGACTCTGCACGACTTCACACGCCTCAACCCCACTATGTTCCGCAACACTGTTCAGCCGTTGGATGCTGATGACTGGCTTCGCGACATCACTCACGAGCTGGAGTCTGCTAATGCCGATCCAGCCGACTATGTGAACTTTGCGTCCTATCACCTGAAAGGCACCGCTGCTCAGTGGTGGAGCACCCACAAGCGTTCACTGCCAGTCGGAGAAGTCATCACTTGGGATGAATTTCAGTCTGCCTTCCGCGGCCGCTACATTCCTCAGGGGATCATGGACCGTAAGCAGGAAGAATTGCGCAACCTCACTCAGGGCAACATGACTGTTGAAGCCTATCAGCGTGAGTTCCTCAACCTCTCTCGTTATGCGGAAGAAGAGATCACCACTAATGCTCGCAGACAGCAGAAGTTCCGTCGTGGACTTAATGCAGACCTCAGGCTCGCTCTTGCCGTTCATGATTTTGCCAATTTCGCCACCATGGTGAACAAGGCTATCACCGTCGAGACTGCCCAGATGGAGTTCAAGGACACGCAGAAACGCTATCGTGACGTTGTCTCATCTTCGGGCGCAACATAGAAGCGTCGCATCTGGCTCCCTCACAGTGTGACCCATTCACCTGCCCCTACTCCGAGGCCGTCTTATGCTGCACCCCGTCTGCCTCCGCCACCGCAGATGCCAAGAGCTCTGCCTCCACCACCCAATGCTACACCCCTTCGTCCTCAGGATGGATTATTCTTCACGTGCCGCCAGCCTGGTCATTTTTCTAGAGAGTGCCCCCAGAAACAGAAGCAACTGGTAGTTCACCCTGCTGGTCGCGGAAATGGTCGTGGCAGCAACAGGACCCCCAACTATAATACTGTGTCTGCTGCTCATGCTCGTGGGCATGCCTACACCATTGATCTTGAAGAAGCTCAGGCACAGCCCGCTACAGTGATGGGTACTCTCCTCGTTAACTCAATACCTGCTACTGTTTTATTTGATTCAGGAGCATCGCATTCATTTATGTCCGGGGCATTTGCATTTAAGCATGGCATACACCACGAAAAGATGCGCACTCCCTTAGCCGTTAGTACCCCCGGTGGAAAGTGTCACGTTGACATGATGGCTCCCAACATCACCGTCGAGATCGAAAGGATTGAGTTCCTTGTCTCCCCCATATTCTGAAGACCTCCACTATAGACCTTATCTTGGGAATCGATTGGCTGAAAGCTCATGATGCTGCACTTTATTGTGGCAACAAAGTCGTCCGACTCTTTCACCCCTCCGGCAAGGTTGTGAATCATACTGCCATAGTGTCACTGAATGCCGAAGCTCGTATATATGCTCTGAATGCATTGAACGCTTCGCCACTTGAAGGAATTGAGAACGTTCCAATCGTTCGCGAATTTCCCGACGTCTTCCCAGAAGAACTGCCGGGAATACCCCCGGCTAGGGAGGTCGAATTCGTCATCGACTTGAAGCCAGGCACTGTTCCTATAGCCAAGCGTCCTTATAAGATGCCGCCACATGAACTACTTGAGCTTAAGGAGGAAATCGACAAGGCACTACAGAAAGGATTCATTCGCCCCAGTTCCTCTGCTTGGGGAGCACCTTCGCTCTTCGTCAAGAAGAGTGATGGAACGAACCGTTTAGTCCAAGATTACCGACCTATAAACCAGGCAACAATATAGAACAAGTACCCACTTCCTCGGATCAACGATCTGTATGATCAACTTGCTGGATCTACGGTGTTCTCGAAACTCGACTTGAGGTTGGGTTACCATCAGATCCGGGTCCGTGAAGAGGATGTTCCGAAGACCGCCTTCATTACTCGTTATGGTTCATACGAGTACACCGTCATGTCCTTTGGCTTGACGAATGCCCCAGCCACCTTTTCCCGATTGATGAACTATATATTCATGGAATACCTCGACAAGTTCGTCGTGGTTTATCTGGATGATATCTTGATATACTCCAAGAATGAAGAAGAGCATGCTGAACATCTTCGTCTTATACTGGAAAATCTTCGAGAACACAAACTCTACGCTAAGTATTCTAAGTGTGAGTTCTGGCTTCCCGAAGTGACCTACCTTGGTCACGTGATTTCCAAGGATGGCATTGCCGTCAAGCCAGAACGTATTCAGGCTATCCTGAATTGGACTCCCCCCAAGACTGTCAAGAAAGTCAGAAGTTTCCTCGGACTCACCAGTTATTGCCGCCGTTTCGTCGAGAACTTCTCCAAGATTTCCAAGCCTCTGACCAATCTGCTTCACAAAGGTGTCAAGTTTGAGTGGACAGACAAATGTCAGGAAAGTTTCCAAGCTCTCAAGGACAAGCTCACTTCTCCTTCGGTGCTTGCTCCCCCGGATACCCGGAAGGACTTCGTGATATATTGCGACGCGTCTCGTCAAGGATTAGGCTGTGTCCTAATGCAAGAGCGCAAAGTGATTGCTTATGGTTCTCTCAGTTGCGTTCTCATGAAGAAACCTATCCAACACATGATATCGAGTTGGCAGCGGTAATTTATGCATTGAAGTTGTGGCGACATTACCTCGTTGGTAATCGTTGTGAAATCTACACCGACCACCAAAGCCTGAAATACTTGTTTACTCAGCCAGATCTGAATCTCCGCCAACAAAGATGGCTCGAGACAATAGCCGATTTCAATATTGATATTCATTACACCCCTGGCAAAGCTAATGTGATGGCCGATGCCTTGAGTCGCAAAGCCTACTGTAGCGAAATTGAAGTTGAAGTACATCAGCCACTTCTGTATGAAGAGCTACGCAAGCTGAATCTTGAGATTGTTCCATAGGGATATGTGAATAACCTTGTTGTTGAGCCGGACCTCGACAACACCATCAAGTGGATACAAACATGTGACTCCGATGTCGAGAAGATCAAGAAGTATATCGCTAGAGGAAAGCCATCATGCTTCACTGTTGCTGGTGATGGAACGTTGTATTTCAAGAATCGTTTAGTGGTCCCTAGGAGTAAGCCCAATCTAAACTTGACCCCGAGCGTCATGAAAGAAGCTCGTGATACTCCTTTGTCGATTCACCCTGGTAGTACCAAGATGTACCAAGACCTTCGTCAGCGGTACTGGTGGTCTAATATGAAGCACGACATCGCTCGATATGTTGACGAGTGTGACGTTTGCCGTCGCGTGAAAGAAGAACATCAAAGACCTTCTGGAACTCTACAACCACTCTCTATTCCTGAATGGAAGTGGGACAAGATCGAGATGGACTTCGTCACTGGTTTTCCCGGGTCGCAGAAAGGCGACGAAGCTATCTTTTTCATCATCGACCGCTTCTCTAAGGTTGCCCACTTTCTGCCAGTCAAGGAGACTATCTCTGCTAGCCATTTAGCAGACTTGTATGTTTCCAAAATTTTTTCCCTCCATGGCATTTCGTTGGAGATCAGTTCAGACCGTGGCAGCATTTTCACCTCAAGATTTTGGGATAGTTTCCAAGAAGCTATGGGCACCCACCTGAATTTCAGCACCGCTTATCACCCCCAGTCGCAAGGACAAGTTGAACGAGTCAGTCAAGTGCTTGAAGATATGCTCCGGGGTTGTGTCATCTCCTTCGGCAAGAAATGGGAGGAATCTCTTCCGTTTGTTGAATTCTCTTACAACAATAGCTATCAGGCTAGTCTGAAGATGGCACCCTTTGAAGTTCTTTATGAACGTAAGAGTCGAACCCCTCTGAATTGGTCAGAAACTGGGGAACGAACTCTCGTTGGTCCGGACATAATACAGCATGCTGAAGATCAGGTTCGCATTATCCGTGAACATCTGAAAGCCGCTCAGTCCCGCCAGAAAAGCAACTATGACCGCAAGCACAAGGAAATGGTCTATCAACCTGGTGAATACGCGTACCTCCGTGTCACTCCCATGAGAGGCACTCACCGCTTCGGGATCAAAGGCAAGTTAGCTCCTCGCTACATTGTCTCGTTCCGTATCCTTTCCAGGAGTGGACTAGTGGCATACAGATTGGAATTGCCGCCGAACCTCTCTCAAGTCCACGATGGTTTCCACGTGTCGCAACTCCGACGTTGCTTCAAGTACCCTATTCGAGAAGTGGAACATGATATGATTGAGCTGGAACAGGACTTGACTTATCAAGAACATCCGAGCCGCATTCTTGATCAGTCTGAACGTCGAACCCGCAACAAGACCATCAAGTTTCTCAAGGTTTAGTGGTCGAATCATTCTGAAGATGAAGCCACTTGGGAACGCGAAGATCGTCTTCGCGATGAATACCCCGATCTTTTCCCCTCTACCGCTTAAATTCTCGGGATGAGAATTCTTGTAGTGGGGGAGATTTGTAACACTCTCACTGTCAGTGAACAGTAATCACCATTACTATTGATCACTACTATTCAAATTTTTTGTTTGATCAACTTGGTTCAGCTCAAATTCAGTTCCCCTTTGTTATTGTTGAATGCAATGTGAACGTTGGGCCTTGATCATCATGGATCAAAACAAAGTCCAAACCATTTCTATTTGAAATCAAATCAAATTTCAAAATGCCTTCGGTGGAATATTAAAACCAAGGTGCAAAATAAACCTTGTCTAAAAATTGTGCTTCCACTTTTATTAAATCACTAATATTCAGTGGACCATGTCACACCTATTTGGGGATTTTATTAATCTCTAAATTAATTCAAATAATTCAAAACAGTAGCTAAAGACCCCATATTAATAATTTAATATTTAAATAAAATATTAAATGACTTTTAAAATTTCCCAAACTATTTGTGGCACTGACCTTAGGTGTAACATTAATTATGGGGCACATTCCACAATTTAAAAAAATGTCTAGGTTAGTAAAACAAATACAAAATAGAAATAACAGAAAAAGAAAAGGAGAAAAACAAAAGAAAAAGCAAAACCTATCTAACCCCCTCCCCTTCAATGGCCCAGCCCATTTCCCTCCCCCCTGGGCCACAAGCCCACCCAACCCACCAACCCCACTCATCCCTCTCCTCCCGTACGCACGCCATGGCGTGGCACCCATCCGCCGGTGCCACGGCCACGGTCGTCGCCGTGCCCCTCATCCGCCGGCTCGCCATGGGGATAAGAGGCCGCCCCCACCCCCTGCGCGTAACCGTAGCCGCCATCTCCTTTCTCCTCCCCTTGCGCCCCAGTCTCCCTCTCCATTCCTCGGGCTCGGGCTTCGCCGTGGGCGTGCCGGCGTGCACCCACGCGGAAAACGGCCACCTCCGGCCCGGCCGTCTTGTCCAAGAGCTAGCCCGCGCCCGACTCCTTCTTCCTGCAGCCCCAATCGAAGCCGGCGTCCACCGGAGCCTCGCCATCGCCGCCGTTTCTCCACTGCGGTCGCCGGCGAGCTTCTCCAATTCCGGCCGCCCCGAAGCCCCCCCGAGCCCACTGCCCCTCCCTACCGCACCACAGTGAGCCGCCACACCTTTTTCCTCTTTTCCCCTTTCGTTTTGGCCACGACAGGCGTCTTGTTGCGCAGCCTTGCTCCGGCCGCCGCCGCGGTGCACTCCACCGTCGCCATGGTCCGCCCCAGCCCACGCAAATGGTAGGAATGGGTGCGGCTTGTCGCCCTGAACGCGTAGCATCAGTCGGCGTTGGAAACGGGCGCCTGTACGCAGCCCACGGCCGAGCTCCGGCGAGCTCTGCCTCGCCGGCAATGGCTTGTGTCCCCGCCAGGTGGGCCACCACTGTCAGGGACCTAATTAGGCACTGATGTGCCACTGACAGTGGGGCAACCCCCCTGTTAATTAACCTGAGGATTAAATCAAATAAGAAACAATTGGATTAAGCCCCATTTTCTATGACACGTGGGCCCTAGCTTTTATTTAAGTGAAATAACTGTTAGTTAGTCTCTGTTAGGATGACAGATGGGTCCCACTTGTAAGTATTTAAAGAAAATGAACTTATAATAATATCAGTGTATGACATGTGGGCCCTGGCCCTATTTAAATTGATTAAATGTTTTTATTATCTTTGTGAGGCTGACCAGTGGGACCCACTGGTCAGGTTTGACCAGTCAACCCCTCTGGGGATAATGTTTATATATAAAAATAAAATAAATCCAGAAAATGATTTAAAATGATTTAAACTTTAAAATTCAATATCTTTTAAACCGTAAGTCAGATTCAAAAACTTTATACATGAAAATTGATCAGAAAAATATAACAAATACGAATACACTATCCGTATGTCTACCACCCCCCTCTAACGTACCGAACATCGAACCGCCCCCTCCGGGCCGTCCGTCCGATGATTCGTCCGGTACTGTAAAAGTACCCAGATGAATTTATTCCGAACACGAAAGTTGTTCGGAATAGATCAACTACCCGGATACATCACCCACACGTGTGTCGGATGTCTACGACACCTCCGGCATGGTACCTTCCCCCTCCGGACACCCTGACCGATAAATACCCGGAGCTGGCAGTTCATCCCCGGATGAATTCCCGCTCCGAGCATAATACATCGTACTGCGTTAGTACACCGATAGCAATTCATTTGTCATGTCATGCTTATGTTTGCTATGATTGCTTTGTATTTATTGTTTCTTCCCCCCTTTATTCTCCGGTAGACCCCGCTGCTGCCGCCGAATACACCACCGCGGAGTACGACTACTTCGTCGACAACCCTGCCCCTACCGTCGAGCTTCCAGGCAAGCAGAGCCATTCTCTTCCCCAGATATCCCCTATCTTTCCATACTTTTGTTGCACTAGGCATTGTTACTGCTGCTGCTACGTTACAATCCTATTCAATTGCATAGCCTATTTTTGTCGCCCCTTGATGTACCTTACTTTATCCTATGCTGCCTATTATATATATATTATATTCAGCAGTGAGCCCTGCGCATTGTTAGATAGGATTAGATAGAGGGCCGTGATCACTCAGGGGTGTGAACGCGGAGACAAATATTATAACTGCACAGGTACGGTACAATGCAGACACCGCCTCAGGCCCCTACCTCGGCTCTACCGTGCCACCATCAAGTGTGAGCTATCAAGGAGTAATCCTTGTACTCCACTCGTTGCTGACTCTGTATAGCCGCTCTAGGTACTTGAGCAACGGTTGTCCTTAAAGGTAAGAATTCGGGCGACCCAACGGTGCCTGCGAGAGGTATTGCGACGGGACGACAGGGAGGGTACGACCAGTGTACGGTGTGCTTGGCCCCTGATCGTTGGCCGCGAGAGTTACCAAACCACGAAAGTCGAGCCCCTCCAGGAGCACACGCGAGACAAGGTAAGGAGTCGGTTAACCTTGTTGGTAACCGCAGAGACTTGGTGGGACGACAGGGCAGGCACCGATGTATTGGTGGTCCTGACTGTCGTCGTTGTCCGCGGGTCAGTTAAGTCGAGGCAATGATAACGGTTGTCTCGCAAGTTAATAAAATGCTAAAGGGTTCGGTGGATGACTTGAGAGGCCCGTTGGTCTGTACGCACTACCTTCACGTGGGATAAGGAGTTATGGGCTCCCCTGCGTCGTAGTTCATTCGAAAGCTCTTCAGACGTCAGCAGTATCGCGGTCTGATTGCCGGGAAGTTGTGTGTCTTCTTTACTCGCGAGTGATGTTTGCTTTTGCTTCCCGGCCAGCCTCGCACCGTGCAGGAGCGTGCAAGGGTGAGGGTCCTAGACCCCTTGGCACATAGGATTTAGTCCGACGGATGGCCTCTCTGCTGAGCCTAGGATGGGCTGCGATGTGTCGGATAGCCTCGGTGGGGCGTTCCCTAACAAGGTTCACGCCACCCTAGAGATCCGAGCGTGCAGGCTGAACAGTAGTGCACCCTTGTAGGGAGTTTAATCTATTCGAATAGCCGTGTCCACGGTAACAGGAAGCTTTATGCTGAAGCTGGATCTTACCACTACAAACTATTATTATTAAACTGTATGGTTCCGGGTTTTCTTCCTCGCGGGGATGTCGAGGAGGGGATCTCGGAGGCATTGTTAATTATTACCACTTACTATTATACAATGCTGCAGCAACTTCTGCTGCATTGTTACTTTATGCTTTATATGAACTGTTGGCTATTCTCTCCTCATGCTGCAAGACTCGTCGGAAGATGCTAGTCTTCGTTAGGCCTAGCTTCTTACCCTTATTCTGATTTCTATCTTGCAGTCCACTATATATAGCCTCCCCTTTCCATTTGATACATGCATAAATGCTTAGTAGCGGACGTAAGACTCGCGGGTATACTAGATACTCACCTTTGCTTTATTTCTCCTTTTCGCTTTGCCTGATCGACCGTTGCAGCCGACGTTGGAGCCCAGGAGCGGGAGTAACCCAGAGGCGACTAGTACGACGTCGAGTTCCCCGTCGACAAGGAGTAGTTCGGTGGATCCCAGGCAGGAGGCCTCGCCTTTTCGATCTGTATCTCTGATGTCATTTGTGCTAGCCTTCTTAAGGCAAAACTTGACTAACTATGTTTGTACTCAGATATTATGGCTTGTATGACTTATGTATTCGGATCCTCGAGATCCCTGGTATTGTAACATATTGATTTATCCTTTTGTCTTTAGTGTTGTGCTGTGATATTCTCACCGTGGTACCCTAATCTCAGCCGTGTACCCTGCGTGTATGATTACTGTACACGGATTGATTTTGGGGGTGTCACAGATTAGATAGCGGGCCGTGACCACTCAGGGGAGTGAACACGAATACAATATATACAACTGCACAGGTACGGTACAATGCAGACACCGCCTAAGGCCCCTACCTCGGCTCTGCCGAGCCACATCAAGTGGAGCTATCGAGGAGTAATCCTCGTACTCCACTCGTTGCAGACTCTGTATATCCTCTCTAGGGTCCTGAGCCCCGGTTGTCCTTAAAGGTAAGAAGTCGGGCGACCCAATGGTGCCCGCGAGCGGTATTGCGTCGGGAACGGCAGGGAGGGTACGACCGACGTTACTGGCGTGCTTGGCCCCTGCTCGTATCTCGCGAGAGTTACCAAACCACGAAAAGTCGAGCTCTACCAGGAGCACACGCGAGACAAGGTAAGGAGACGGTTCACCTTGTTGGTAACCGCAGTGACTTGGTGGGACGACAGGGCAGGCACCGATGTACTGGTGGTCTTGACTGCTGTCGTTGACCGCGGGCTAGTTAAGTCGAGGCAACGATAACAGTTGTCACGCAGGTTAATTAAAATGCTAAATGGTTCGGCGGATGTCTTGAGTATCCTTTTGGCTTGTACGCACTACCTACACGTGGAATGAGGAGTGTGGGCTCCCCTGCATCGTAGTCTCGTTCGAGGGTCTTCAGACGTCAGAAGTATCGCGGGCTGATTGCCGGGAAGTGGTGTTTTCTTCTCTTGCTCGAGCGGTGTATTTGTATTTGCTTTGATTTTGCTTCACCGGACAGTCACACACCGTGCAGGAGTACGTTCGGGTTAGGGTCCAAAGCCCGGCGTACATAGGATATAGTCCGGCGGATGACCTCTCTGTTGATTGCCGAAGGATGGGCTACTTTGTGTCGGATAGCTTTGGTGGAGCGTTCCCTAACAAGGTTCCCGCCACCCTGGAGATCCGAGCGTCCTAGTGTCACGCCAATGCACCCCCCCGGAAGGGAAGATTAATCTATTAGAATAGCCGTGTCCATGGTAACAGGAAACTTTATGCTGAAGCTGGATCTTATCACTACAAACTACTACTATTAAACTGTATGGTTCCGGGTTTTCTTCCTCGCAGGGAAGTTGAGGAGGGGAACTCGGAGGCATTATTATTATTAATCATTACAACTTATATTATTCAATGTTGCAGCAACTCCTGCTTCATTGTTACTTTATTTCTTTATATAAACTGTTGGTTGATTCTCTCCTTGTGCTGCAAGACACGTCAGAAGATGCTAGTCTTCGATAGGCCTAGGTTCTTACCCTTATTCTGATTTCTACCTTGCAGTCCACTATATACAGCCTCCCCTTTCCATTGATACAACTGCATAATGCTTAGTAGCGGACGTAAGACTCGCGGGTATGCTAGATACTCACCTTTGCTTTATTTTCCCCCTTTATGTTTTGCCTGATCGGCCGCTGCAGTCGACGTTGGAGCCTTGGAGTCCAGGAGCAGGAGATACCCGATGCCGACCACCGCAACATTAAGCCCGATGTCTTCTATGACGTCGAGTTCCTCGTTGACCAGGAGTAGTTTGGAGGTTCCCAGGAAGGAGGCCTCGCCTTTTCGATCGTTGTTGTTTATGGGCTAGCCTTCTTAAGGCAACCTTGTATTCTTGTGTCTGTACTCAGATACTGTTGCTTCCGCTAACTTTGTGCTTTCGAGCTGTTGTATTCGAGCCCTCGTGGCCCCTGGCTTGTGTTAAACATCTTGTATTATTTTATTTGTAGAGTTGTGTTGTGATATCTCACCGTGAGTCCCTAATCTCGATCGTGTACCTTGCGTGTATGATTACTGTACACGATCTGATTTTGGGGGCGTCACACACCCTGATTTTGGTCGTGTACCCTGCGTGTATGATTACTGTACACGGCTTGATTTTGGGGGCGTCATAATGTTGCTATTGAAAATTATTTTGAGAGAGGAAAGTTTGGTTATAGAAACTTTCATGTTACAAAAACACCTCTCATTATGATGAAAGTTTTGAAGTTGTTCTCGTTTTACGCTCCTATGCTTGCTACTTTGTGCTTTGATGATTTTTTTGTTTACAAGATTCCCATGCATAGGAAGTGGGTTAGGCTTAAATGTGTTTCATATTTGCTTCTTGATGCTCTCTTTTGCCTCAACTCTTATACTCTTGTGAGAGCATCTTTATAATCCTCATGCCAAGCTAAAAGACATAAAAGAAAGCGCTTATTGGGAGGCAACCCAAATTTTTTTTACTTTCAGTTTTAGTAGTCTTGATGCTTCTTACTACTGTAGCAACATCATTGTATCTTTATTTTCAAGCTTTGTGCCAAGTTTAAGCATCCGATTTCAAGAAAGTTCAAAAGTTGTGACATGCTGTCCAGAAACAGATTCTGTCTGCTTGACGGAAAAATTGGCCATAAAACACCATATCATCTTTTTGATCTGAATTGTTTTGATAGCATGCTATATACAATTATCTTCAGGCGACTGTTCTGAGTTTTTTGATTTGAGTTGCAGAACTACCCCAAAAAATTTATTTACTACCTGCTGGTCTGTTTTTCACAGATCCTGCAACGTTTTGCGTTTTCATCGTTTTGCAAATCTTAACCTTGCCTTTTCTTTGCAAATTTTTTTTGGAAATCATGAGAAACAGTAGCTCTTCATGAAAATCTTTATTTCCAGTGGAGAAAATATATTTTATTATGCGTACTAACCACTCTAATCAGCTTATGATGAGTTTCGTATGAAGTGAGTTTTCAAGTATGCGACGGAAGATGATGAAAGAAGATTCGTGAGTGTCAAGCGCTCAAGCTTGGGGATGCCCCCATGCACCCCCAAGAAATATCCAAGGAGACTCAAGCTTCTAAGCTTGGGGATTCCCCCGTGCATCACCTTCTCCATCAACAGTCATCAGTTCGTCCTTCTCCATGTTTTATTTTTATCTCTTCATGTGTATGTGCTAAACTTGGAGCTTTAATTTTTAGTTTGTTTTAGTTTTTTTGCTGTTCATAACAAGTTGGGCCGTAGCCTTCACTGTTTGGGAGAGAAACACGCTCCACTCCACCCTAGAACACAACATAGGCTTGCATGCTTATCTTTCTTTTTGTGTGTGTTCTTTATCTTTTCATAGCTGCTGTCATGCTTAGCTCTTAGTTTTCATGCTTATATTTGTAAGAGATTTTGTTTATGTTGTTTTAGGAACTCTCTTGAGTTATCATGCTTATCTTTTTTAGAGAGTTGGATTGTTGCACTGAGTTGTGTGTCTTGCATGAGTAGGTAATTTAGGTTTCTATTAAAAGTGTAGTAGTAACTTGCAGTAGTTTTGAGGTATTGATTTGAGTAATGTTTGGACTTTTGGTGCCAAGAGCTTGAGCCTATTAGTGATAGGTGTCGTATTTTAAAAAACTAAAAAAATTAGTTGAGAACTCTAGCTACTAGATGGATCGCTAACCTCTGAAGGGGTTTGAATATATAGAGTACCCTCACGTACCATGGGTCGAGGATGCGCAAGGATAACCAATCCACCATACACTCCTCCTCGGGGTACTCGTCTCTTTGTGAACCTCCTGATTAGATAGAGAGTTACCGATAATAAGTGCATGAGTTCTTCGGACTAATGCGAGTATTCGATTGTTGGCACTTCCACCTTCCATATTTTGCTAGCCTTTTAGGTACCGTGCATTAGTATTTCTCATGTTGAGAGTTGGTGCATACTTCGCTGGTGCATCCAAACCCTTGGCACGATACGCTCCGTCATCATAAACCTCCTTATATCTTCCTCAAAACATCCACCATACCTACCTATCAAGGCATTTCCATAGCCTTTCCGAGATACATTGCCATGCAACATCCACCATCTCATGACTTGATCTTCATGTCATACATGTTTTTGCTTGATCGAGGAGCCGCAGGTTAGTTGGGCTTTGCCCTAATAATTACTACATGATGCGCTAGTATCATTGCATACCTTGCTACACTGATAGAGGCATACATTTGCATACATCATGATAGTTTTCATTCTTCTTTATGTTGAGTACTTCTTGTAAAGTGTGAAGATCTTCTTTATATTCTTGTAAAATATAGAGTGTTGCCCTTAAGTGAGGAAAAGATCCAAAAAATGAGAAAATTAAAAGATATCAAAGAGTACAAATGAGAGATAAATAGAAAGAGCCAATGAGGCCACAAAAATACAAAAAGGAGAAAAAATAAATAAAAAGAGAGAAGGGGCCAACACTACTATTCCTTTTGAAAGATCCACACTCGTACTCCATAATTATATTTGTAATCCATAGAGATTATCATTCATGCATAACTATGTGGGGATCCTTACACTACGGAACTTGGCTTGCATATTCCAAGGATGAGCCTCCTCAAATGAGCTCTAGGTATTCATGAGCAAGCAAGGTGGACACACCCCCACTAGTTCCATTAGAGAGCTTACCTTAGCTCATATGTGCATCCGTCGCATGGCAATCCCTACTCCTCACATCATAATTATAATTTGGCTTTCTCTCGCCTATGATTATCCTCATTTATGTGAGACTTTCACACCTTTTTGTCTTCCTGCCCCAACATTTTCTCTCTTTGCCATCCTAAGTGCCAACATATCTTGCTCGCGCTCATCCATTGCATGAGTGCTCAAAGTAGAAAGGGAGAGGTTTGACTTGTGCCTGACTAGTGGTCTGGGGATCAGTCAAAATAAAATCCCGAAGGAGACCAAGCATGTAGTTTTAGTAGATTGAGTTCTCAATTAAACTATATATTATTTTTATTCTCTAAACCCATATCTCACATCTTGCACGCAAACACCATTTGGAGACATTCGAGTCACGGACAGCGAGAGCTCTTGCACCTTTATGTTCATGATTTGCTAGTTTCAATACTAGATATAGACTCTTGCTTGTTACTGTCTTGACTTGAATTGCATATCTTACTTGCTTTACTTTGAAGTTCTCATATGTGTGTTAGCATGTCACCGCAGAAATTATCTGTGTTATCATTTACCTACTCGAGGACGAGCAGGAATTAAGCTTGGGGATGTTGATACGTCCCAAACGTATCTATAATTTCTGCTTGTTCCTTGCTCTTTTAGTGACATTCCTACGTGTTTTGCTACACTTTCATACCTTTTTACACATATTTGGACTAACCTACTAACTCAGCGCCCCCAGTGCCAGTTTCTGTCTGCTGATGTCTGTAAGTTGCAGGTTTTTACCCATATTTACAGAGCTCTGATACGTCCCAAATGTATCTATAATTTCTGATTGTTCCATGCACTTTTATGTGACAATGCTACATGTTTTGCTACACTTTTATACCATTTTACACATATTTGGACTAACCTACTAACTCAATGCACCCAGTGCCATTTTCTGTCTACTGATGTCTTTTAGTGGAAGTGATTTTACCCCAATTTTCAGAGCCCCAAAAATTCTAGAAAAATCATATAAAAAACCAGCGAGACGGAAGCTTCCGGAACTCCGAAGGAGGGCCAGGGGGCCCACCTGGCACCAAGCGGCCTGGTGGCGCAGCCCCACCCCTTGCAGCACCACCAGGGCGCCTGGGAGCCCTGGGCCACCCCTGGCTGACCCCTTTGGCCTATATTAACTCTTCGTCCAGGAAACCCTCGAGGAGAACCCCACATCGCGAATTTCCTCTCTGTTCCGCTGCCGCAGCGCTTCCAACATTGGGAGCACCAGAAGACTCCTTCCCGGCACCCTACCGGAGGGAATATGGACCACCGAGAGCTTCTCCACTACCACGGACGCTTCCAGGATGTGCCGTGAGTAGTCCCCCTTGGACCATGGGTCCATGAATAGTAGTTATGCGATGTCTGGTTGGGTGCGCAGCGGAAAAACACAAAATTTTCCTAACTAGCGTTTCCCATAACCCAAGATCTAGCTAGCTGTATTACCGTAACGGAAAGGAGTGCGGAATAACATACCTCGGGGTGTAGTCCGTTGCGCGGGAAACATTCCCGCAAACGTGGCTGGTGTAGTCGAACAAGTTTCACAGCCCCGTGGCTGTGTTAGCACCCGGATGGGTGTAGTGCCACACGTGTAGCACCTCGTAGTACTCGCACACGTACGAGACTCGATGACGACCTCCGTTCTCCGATCCAGCGAAGGTGGCGGAAGCAGACCTCCGGACGGAGCTTCTGCTGCACGACGGCCTCCGATTCTAGCAGAGATGCCTCAATTCCACTACAAGCTCACACTAGGGAGCCCACCGTGGAAGAGACGAGGAAGGGTAGAAGACCGGAGAAAACCGATCTCAATTCAGAGTAATATTAATTTTCTCACGAATTTCTGTGTATTAAATATGTGCACCTTGCCCATCTATATATAGGCAGAGGGGAGGGAGTCAACCCCTCTCCCCTAGCAAGGTGGGACTAAAGTCCCTTGCTAGGGGGAGGTGGCCGACCAAGGGGGGAGGGGGCGCCACCCTCATGGGCCCTAGGGCCCATGGCACCTCCCCCTCTTTCCTTTTTCTTTTTCCCTTTTATTTCCCCTAATGTGCCTCTTTCATAAATAAGGCCCATAACACTTTTTAATTATAACTAAAATGTTTTAATTATTAATTCAATTAATTAATAACTAAGCATATTATTACTTCTCCCAGTGCTCCGGAACACCTTCCGGCTCACTCCGAAACTCCTTCGGGTCAACACGAAACTTTTTCGGTGGTGCTTCCTTTATTCTTTGGTAACTCCGATAGTTCCGAAAAGGTATCCGATTTCATCGAGCCCTTAAGTGTGTTTCCCTATGGTCCGAGAACACTCCAGTCATGACCGATGAGGCTACGGTCAATGATCATCATCGGGACCTGGATGCTGATGTCACAAGAGTTTACTTCTCGCCCCTCATTTGTTACCCAAAGTGGAAGGTTGAGATGTAGACAACAGAAAATTTCCCTCGGTGAAGATACCAAGGTTTGTCTCCAGTAGGACTCCGACAACAACAAGAAGGTGAAAACGGCGCCAGAGATTAGCGGTTGTCGTGGACCTGCACACACACCAGATAGCTTTGCTCCCAACGAGTACAAAGGGGTTGTCAATCCCTCCGGCCTTGTTGTTTACAAAGGATAAAACGCACAGGATAATAATGATAGCGATAGCAACGGAAAAATAATAAAGCAGTAAATTGATAGAGGGTGTAAACAATATTGGAAATGTGGACCGGGGTCCTATGATGTTCACTAGTGATGTCTCTCTCCCAAAAGACGATAAAATAGCCATGCGAGGTAAACAAATTACAGCTGGGAAATTGACAGGATTATGTGCGCAAACCAATGCTAATTATGCTATGAAGAAAGGCAGAGGCTCAAAAGCATGGGCGGTACGCTAAGACGAGTAGACCAAAATCCATCTGCATCTACCTACTAATCATCCACCTTGAGATATCTATCAAGAACATCTCGCTGGTATTAAGTTGCGAATCCCACCCAAAGTGTAAACTCAAAGCAACAGACAACTGCATTAAAGAACTTTGCATAAAGTAAACAATCCTTGCACCCACAAGTACAAGCACCGTTCTTTTCCCCCTTGTGGCAACAACACATCCCCTAGACTCATGTTTCTGTCACTCCAGCTAGTCATCGGGGGCATGAACCCACAATCATGCCTAACGGAGAACTCATGCCTAACGCTCCCTCTTGGAGTCACTACCTACTACTTGGCCAAAGCAATAAACAGCAACGAAGAACATGCAAGAATTACTGAAGAACATAAATATAAAAGAGGAGAATCAAATATATAACTCAAACACAATCTGAACATAATCTCATAGTCCATCGGATCCCAGCAAACTCAGCATAGCAACAACAGAAATATTACATAAGTGCCTCGATCATGTAGGGCAGCTCATGAGGTCTAATCCATGAAGAACAAAGAGGGGAGTAGAACATCACATACCTACTGATCATAGACCCATGGTCCAAGGTGGTCTACTCACGTTTCATCCGGGAAGCATCCATGGTGGTGGAGAAACTCCCGGAGGTGATTCCTCCCTCCGGCAGGGTGCCGGGAAGAGGTTTTCTGGTGCTCCCGATCTTGGAAGCGCAGCGGCGGCGGAACAGAGGAGAGATCGCAAGAAAGGGTTCCCATCTCGGGGTTTTTGCATCACAGGGAATAAATAGGCGAAGGGGGGCAGCCAGGGGGTCCACCAGGGGTCCAGGCGGCCCCCCTCTGCCCCCCCTCGGTGATTCCGGAAGCTTCCTGATCGCTGATTTTTTTTATTGTATTTTTCCCGAATTTTTGGAGCACTTTTAATATGGGGGAAACCTGAAATAGAAAAACAATAGAAAACAGGAACTAGCACTGGGGTGCACTGAGTTAATAGGTTAGTCCAAATATGATCAAAAGTGTATGGAAGTTCATCAATATCATAGAAATATCACACAAAAGAGGCATGGACATGGAAGAAATTATAGATACGTTTTGGACGTATGAACATCCCCAAGCTTTATTCCTGCTCGTCCTCGAGTAGGTAAATGATAACAAGCATAATTTCTGTGGTGACATGCTACCAACCATATAAGAACTTTTAAGTAAAGCAATCAAGGCATGTAATTAAATTCAAGTCATAAAAGGCAAGAGTCTATATCTAGCATTGAAACAAGCAACATAAGAACATAAAGGTGCAAGAGCTCTCGCTGTCCATGACTCGAATGTCTCCAAATGGTGTTTGCGTGCAAGAAAGGGGATAGGGATATACGAGAGAAAGTATTTTTCTATTGAGAACTCAATCTAATAAAGTTTTGTTGGAAATATGCCCTAGAGGCAATAATAAAATGTTATTATATATATTTCCACGTTCATAATTAATTTTTATATTTCTGTGCTATAATTGCAATGACCCTGACTGTGAGATTCAGAAAAAAAAAACTCATTTGCATGTGTGGAAATGTAAACACCAAGAGTTCCTGGTTTAGCCTCTAAGACCAGCTCATGTGCTAACTGATGATTACGTTTTCTTAATCATGGACATTGTTCTTGTATCAAGGATGTCAGTAGCAATGAGACCATATTGTTAGCAGAACAATGATGTTGAACCGACCCCAGTATTGAATGATATACTTAGAGATCACATCGTAACTATGTTATAAGTCATATCATGAACTGTTATCATATACGTAATTCCTTAGACCATGAGAGTATCGAGTTGCTTCACACAGGAAGACATGCTTTGGTTCTTAGATGAATCCTCCCGTAAATGGGAAGTAGTAAAATAAGTTCTGGGTATGTCAGATGGTGTGGCTAGTGACTGTGATAGTTCAAGAATGGGATTTGCTCCTTCACGATGAAGAGATATTGACTTTGGGCCCACTCGGTATGACGGTATCCATTCTAGTCTGGCCAGACGCATTGTGATTTAATCACGGGGATACCGGAATACAATAACGAGAAATAGAGACAAACGAGCAAAGAGGATAACGAGTGGCTTGTGTTCAAGAAGTTGTTACACATGGGTTCCAAACTTCTCTCCTCTAAATTTGTCATATATCGCGAAGCCAAGGGAATGGTACATGAATAAACATAATGGTTCACTCGAAGTTTCTTCGTGTATGTGCGGGAGTCAACATGGGTGTCCATGGCTCCGCTGTTGATTATTGGCTATTGACAAAAGGCTGTTGACCTATGTCCGGAAGATGTTTTGAGTCATGTCCGCATTATACCGAACCTATTGGGTCACACACTTAACGAGCAGTAGTCTGTTAGAATACTAGTATGGTAGAAGGTTTAGTGGAAGCAAAGCAGAATAGTTCATACGGGTACCGGAAGTAGTTTCAGAGATTTATGGAATTGTTCATAAGGGCACCAGAAGTAGTTCTAGGTATTTAAGGATATGTCCGGATCACTCTGGAGTAGTCCTAGGTGGTTCCGAAACATATGAGAATGGTACTGGGGAAGTCCTGGATCAACCAGAATAGTTTTTGGATAATCGCTGGGCGTCCCGACAACCTTCGCGATCATCGGGTGGCTTAAATATTAACTCGGATGGTCTTGGAAACTATCCGGATGGCTCCGGAACGTCCGAGAACGGTCCCGGAAGGTCCTAGAAGTTCTCCAGAAGGTTTCGGAATGTCCCGAAACGATCCCGGAAGGTCCCGGAAGGTCCTGGAAGCTTCTGGAAGGTTCTGGAAATTTCCGAGCAGTACCACCCACTACCCCATGCCCCTAGCCTTGGGGGGCAAGCCACCTAGGCTGCCCTGGCCGGCCAAGGGGTGGGGGCGCACCAAGGGGGGGGGAATCCTCCTCCAGGTGGGAAGTCCAACTCTCCAATATGGTAGGTTTCCGGTGGGAAGGTTTGGGAGGTTTGGGAGTCCAAGTTGGACTCCCCACCCCCCTTATTGCGCCCCAAGGGTCTCCTGGCCACCTATATAATGAGGGGAGGGGGTGGGGGGCGCAGCACAACTTATCCCCAAGGCCTATGCGCCACCCTCCCTCCCTCTAAACCCCGTTGCTCCACAATTAGACCCCGGTTTAGACGTTGTTCTAGATCGGAATCCGTTAGGGTTTTCTCCCTCTAGTTTTCTCGGTGGCGTTCATCTCTGGACGGTGAAGCGCTGCTGGATTGCTTCTACGGAACGTGTGGATACTAATAGAGGGCTCATATCTTTGGTCCTTCTCCGAGGAGCTTCTTCTTCCTCGGAGATCTTGTTCGAGGGACTTGCTCGAGGGGCTTGTGCGTGGGACGGATCGAGGTGCTTCTTCTTCCTCGGTGATCTTGATCGAGGGACTGTTTGTGGGACGATCCGCGAGATCTACTTCAATGAGCTACACCAACTCTACTTCCGCTACATCGGTTGGTGAGCCATGACCTAAAACCTTGTATACAATCTTCTTGGTTGATCTTGGGTTCTTGATTCGTAGGCCGAATTTGTTTGTTTTCTACTACGTTACCCAACAGTGGTATCAGAGCGATCATTGATTAGATGCTTGTTTAGGTCTAGATCATATGTTTGATATGAGGCATTGATTTTCTTGTTGCTTCCCTGTCATGTGATTTTTTCTATGCTTGATGGCAAGTTGAGGTTTTGCTACAAGGATTGAGTTTTCCATCGATCCCTCTATGCTGCTTTCAGTATGCTGGTTGCCTTGATCATGGTCTACATCAAACTCCTTGGATCTCATCTTAATCTCGCAATAGAAGATTTAACATGGAGGGGCTTGTGGATTTTATGAACTCAAATCCACACGGGGGTCACGCGTTGAACGAAGTTTGGCTTATGGCATTAGTTGCTGCACGCACCCCGAACGTTAAACTAGCAACAATGAAGTATCGTGTTTGGTTTGTATAGGGAATAACGTTTGCATGTAGCCTTCTAATCAACCACGATAAAAGTTGCAACAACCCGTGTAGATGGTGATCTAACTCGTTTGTGCAGAATGTGCATGTGATGTGGTATAGCCTTCAAGATTTGCAATGTGTTTGTATGAGATGCTATATGTTATGTAATATTTATTCGCGACCTGCGTGTCGTGGTACGCCATGATGACTGGAGTCATATGATTGTCACTTAATTATGGCCTGCGTGCCAGAACTGTTTATTAGCTCGAGGCAAAGCAATATATAGATGCAAGGTGATGATCTACGATGCGGAGGTGGACCCCGACGCACATGCCGGATGCCGTGGTGATGTTCCCGGTGCCAAGGAGAAAGTTGGTGGAGACGGTGACTTCTACCACGACGACGTGAAGACAACGAAGACTTCACGAAGCAAAGGCCTATACTATATCACATAATTTTATGAACTTCCTGTGATGTTTATCCCTTTGATGCACCCTTGTTTGATGCGCGGTAGTCGTATTTTATTAGGGTGATCTCTCGCAAAACAATATCAAGTTGATAGTGTTCTTCCAACTGTAGCACCGTCTATACTATGTTTCACATCGGAGCAGGTCATGTCACATGGGTGCACACAGTGTGACGCATAAAAGGCGGGTGTGTTAAGAACACACTGCAATTACACTTGGTTTTCTTGACGGTTTGGATAAAAGTTTGCTACCGGAACACGCCCATCGAAAGATGAACAAGAATCACCTTTGGCATGATTGGCAAGTTGGCCTACCGGTCTAGTCTAAGTCATCAGTGATGTCACATCAATGGCGGACGATTGGGTCGGATCTTGAATCACTCCAGCATCAATTACAAGAGATATTGATCTGAGTGGGAGCGCACTAAGTAATTAAATTAATTAATCACAAGTACAACTTAATTATGAACAAAGTCTAAGTATTTGCATTATCGTTGTAGAATAATGGCTCGCATTACCACCTTCCCAATTGATTTTGATTAACTGTATTATCTGGTAAAACTTTACGATTGGTACCGTATTGTGAGGACTATCCTCAATAGTGTCGAGAAGGAGCTTGTGCTATCGCAAATTTTTGATGCTCTCCGGCTGATGCTATGGATGATGTGACTTACGTCCATAATCCAAAATGCTAGAATTCCACCACATCTAAGTGCATTGTCTTCACCACCATGAAACCCGAACTTCGAAACGTTTGGGATAGTTATGTTATATTCATGGAACTGAAAAATTGTTTTCAGTAGTAAGACAATTAATGTTGGATATAAGATATCTAGTACAATGTATGATTGTAAGCATTAGTGAAAATGTTCATTGTGCTCTAAACAAAACTGATAAGTGTGGGATCCATAAGAACACCGATCATATGATGATGAGAATTAAGGGAAAGGAAGTCCAGAGGATGTTAGTAAGACTCACACGCCGGAAATTCCATGGCATGCGCCACCCTTGATCATATGTGATCTTCTGTGGGTAGGAGTGACATTGGAAATAGAACTATGATACGTATAAAGGCAAAGCGAAAGAAGACTGGAATATCCAACTCAGAAATGAAAGTCATACGAAGTTATAGATGAATTCATTGCTGGTCAAAAGATGTAATTCTTGGGAATCATGATTAAGCGGTTAATCTTAATTCTTGTATATTGTGATTAAACTCTTGATCACTAGAATATCACTTCAATTGCATATCGTTGCAAGTCGATGCAATAAATACTATGGCCTTTATGACTAGCTAAATGATGAGTTTTGACACACACGAGAACACGGTAAAAGGTTTACTATACTCTGTGTTGACTCTATGATTATCTTCATAATTCATTTTAGAGTTGAGTAAATTGTTACTACACTTTAGCCTTGTTGCAAAACATCATTTTTTGAATCATGTTTATTGCAAGAGAGTTGTTCAAAGCTATGAATAACATAAAGGCCATACTTCTATTGTGAATAGGTTGTATGTTATGAATCTTGATAATAATGCTAAACATCCATAACACTGACGCTAAACGTCGCAAGACTAACAGAAATACCACAAGTGTGTGGCACTGCAGTTTGTCACAAGTGACATAACATGCATGAAGAATTTCCATAAGTGATGGACTTTTGAGTCATATGATTATGAATCACTTGATGCTTGCATACATTGTCTAAAAGTAATGTGACTAAAAACACCGTTGATAGGCCATGCATTAACGACAACTAAATTATTGAAAATCATACATGATGATGTGTGTAGTCCAATAAGTGTAGTTGTGTACAGTGGATTTTCTATCTTCACTCATGAACTGAAGTAAATATATGGATATCTGTTCAGTGGAGACATACTTATGAAATCTTTGAAAAGTTCAAGGAAAATTAGAGTGAAATAGAAATGTATTGTAACAAGAAATAATGCTTCTGCAAATTAGATTGTAGAAAGTAATATTTGAGTTACAAGTTTAGCGAACGTCTGATGAGTTGTGAAAAGGTGTCATAACTTGTGCCTCGTGGAACTCAACTAAGAGTAAAGTGTTCAAGAGACATAATCAAGACATGTATCAAACAGTAAGATCAAATACGACGTTTATCAATTTGCCATTATACTTATTAAAGTTATGCGTTAGAGACTACAACTTTTACACTGAAAAGAGCACCATCAAATCTGTTGAAATGACACCATATTAGATATGATATGGAAATGATAAAACATATTGTCTTTTCTTAAAATTTGTGTGTATGAGACAAATGTGTGACATACTCAAAACACCAAATCAGATAAGTGCTACTTTATGAAGGTTATTCCAAAAGGTTTGGTATTCCTCTATCACTACACAATAGCAAAACTGTTTGCTGTTAAGAACAATGTGTTTTGAAGAAAATGTTTCTTGCAAAAGAGTGAGTGGGAGGACAGTGCAACTTGTTAAAGATTGTTGAATCTTCAAATAAGTGCGCAGCTGAACCACACAGGTTAAACAAAACTCGTACAAACATTCATGATATGTAAAACGAGATATTGTTGTTCGACAATGATAAACCTGTGATATACAAAGAAGCGTTGATGGGCCCTGACTTCGGGATTTGGCTAAATGCCAAATAAATCCGAGATAGTATCCATGGAAGTAAGTGAAGTTTTGAACTTGGTAGACCCTCCGAAAGACTAAAAGTCTGAAGAATATATATATGGATCTATAACTGATTTGGATGAAATTGTTTTATCCATAAAGCTCAACTCGTTGGAAAATTGTTTTCTAGCAAGTTCAAAGGTTGACTACGGCGAAATAGTTTCGACCGTAGAGATGCTTTAGTCAGTTCGGGTTATATTAGCAATTACTACATATCTCATTTATAGGATATGGTAGAATGAACGTCAAAACAAAGTTCCTACACGGAAATATAACAAAGGACGTATATGTGATACGACCTGAATGTTTTGTCGATTCAAAAGATGATAAAATAGATGCAAGCCTTGGATATCTAGTGATGGACTGAAGCTAGCACAATGGAGTTGGAATTTTCGTTATGCTGAAATTGCCAAAAGAGTTTCTTTTCATCGGGAATAAACGAAGATGCTTGAATGTTTAAGAAAGTAAGTGGGAGCTGAATGATATTTCTAAAACCTTATGTATATGACATATTGTTGATTGTAAATGATATAAATTTCTTGACACGAATAAGGAATTCATTGGAAATAGTTTTCAGTTGAAGAACTTGGGCTAATATAGCATTAGTATTGAGCATAGTGATCTATGAAGATAGTAAGTGCCTGATCATACTAAAGCCAACACTACATATTGACATGATACTAAAGTAGTTTAGTATGAAACGCCAAGAAACATGTTCTTGCCGAGGTCATGGTGAAAAGTTGTTTTCAGGAATCGGTGTTGATGAACACAGATAGGAAAAAACACGTGAATTGAATTCCACTCACCTGTGTGTTTGAATTAATCATGTACACCATAATATGTAAAACGACCAGGTATGTCCAGTGCTCCAAAAGGTTGTGAGCAAGATACCAAATTGATCAACATGTTGATCATTGGACAAACAGTGAAAAGTTAAAATTATGAAACATAAGATATGTTTCTCAGAAAAATGGAGAGAATGAAGAGCTCGTTGTAATGAGTTACACCAGCTGAATTTTTGATGTAAACAGTTACACCAATTCAGTCTTCATACTTACTCCGACCGATTTTCGATTTTAATTGGGATTATGTGTTTCACACGTAAGGTTGTCACAGTATGGAGGAACTGTGTTAAGTTAGATATTGTGGCGAATTCTACAACAGAGGCTAAGTATACTGTTGTTTAAAGAAGTAACAAGGGAGGGTATTTTGAATCATCAGTTCATTTATGAACATGGTATGGTTTCCTAGATGCTTGAAGCTCATGGAACATTGATGAATGATTTCATGACTTATTCTAAAGGAACCAAGGTCCTGCCAAATGATTCAAACATATACAAAGCTAAACTGATAAAATTAGTGAATTTTATGATAGCGTGAAAACGCGAAGATATGCAAGATACAAACGGGCCTGAAACTTCAGATCCGATGATGAAGTCTATACCACAAATGAAGCATGTTTTACACTGGTATGCCATAGGTGTAAAGTGCTCAAGCACTGACAATATTATTGATTCTAAAATGCCATAGGGAGACTGTTGGAAATATGCCCTAGAAGCAATAATAAAATGTTATTATATATATTTCCACGTTCATAATTAATGTTTATATTTCTGTGCTATAATTGCAATGACCCTGACTGTGAGATTCTGAAGAAAACTCATTTGCATGTGTGGAAATGTAAACACCAAGAGTTTCTGGTTTAGCCTCTAAGACCAGCTCATGTGCTAACTGATGATCACTTTTTTTTAATCATGGACATTGTTCTTGTATCAAGGATGTCAGTAGAAATGAGAACATATTGTTAGCAGAACAATGATGTTTAACCGACCCCAGTATTGAATGATATACTTAGAGATCACATCGTAACTACGTTATAACTCATATCATGAAGTGTTATCATATACGTAATTCCTTAGACCATGAGAGTATCGAGTTGCTTCACACAGGAAGACATGCTTTGGTTCTTAGATGAATCCTCCCGTAAATGGGAAGTAGTAAAATAAGTTCTGGGTATGTCAGATGGTGTGGCTAGTGTCTGTGATAGTTCAAGAATGGGATTTTCTCCTTCACTATGAAGAGATATTGACTTTGGGCCCACTCGGTATGACAGTATCCATTCTAGTCTGGCCAGACGCATTGTGATTTAATCACGGGGATACCGGAATACAATAACGAGAAATAGAGACAAACGAGCAAAGAGGATAACGAGTGGCTTGTGTTCAAGAAGTTGTTACACATGGGTGCCAAACTTCTCTCCTCTAACTTTGTCATATATCGCGAAGCCAAGGGAATGGTACATGAATAAACATAATGGTTCACTCGAAGTTTCTTCGTGTATGTGCGGGAGTCAACATGGGTGTCCATGGCTCCCCTGTTGATTATTGGCTATTGACAAAAGGCTGTTGACCTATGTCCGAAAGATGTTCTGAGTCATGTCCGCATTATACCGAACCTATTGGGTCACACACTTAACGAGTAGTAGTCTGTTAGAATACTAGTATGGTAGAAGGTTTAGTGGAAGCAAAGCAGAATAGTTCATACGGGTACCGGAAGTAGTTTCGGAGATTTATTGAATTATTCATAAGGGCACCAGAAGTAGTTCTGGGTATTTAAGGATATGTCCGGATCACTCTGGAGTAGTCCCAGGTGGTTCCGAAACATATGAGAATGGTACTGGGGAAGTCCTGGATCAACCAGAATAGTTTTTGGATAATCGCTGGGCGTCCCGACAACCTTCGCGGTCATCGGGTGGCTTAAACTGTAACTCGGATGGTCTTGGAAACTATCCGGATGGCTCCGGAACATCCGAGAACGGTCCCGGAAGGTCCTGGAAGTGCTCCAGAAGGTTCCGGAATGTCCCGAAACGATCCCGGAAGGTCCTGGAAGCTTCTGGAAGGTTCCGGAAGTTTCCGGGCAGTACCACCCACTACCCCACGCCCCTAGCCTTGGGGGGAAAGCCACCTAGGCTGTCCTGGCCGGCCAAGGGGTGGGGGGCGCACCAAGGGGGAGGAATCCTCCTCCAGATGGGAAGTCCAACTCTCCAATATGGCAGGTTTCCGGTGGGAAGGTTTGGGAGGTTTGGGAGTCCAAGTTGGACTCCCCACCCCCCTTATTGCGCCCCAAGGGTCTCCTGGCTACCCTGGGGCGCTCCGGGAGGCCGCCTGTGGCCCTGGTGGGTCCCCTATGCCCCCCTCGGTGATTCCGGAAGCTTCCTGATCGCTGATTTTTTATTGGATTTTTCCCGAATTTTTGGAGCACTTTTAATATGGGGGAAACCTGAAATAGAAAAACAGCAGAAAACAGGAACTGGCACTGGGTGCACTGAGTTAATAGGTTAGTCCAAATATGAGCAAAAGTGTATGGAAGTTCATCAAAATAATAGCAATATCACACAAAAGAGGCATGGAGCAAGCAGAAATTATAGATACGTTTTCGACGTATCAGATGCCCATAATGACCCCTGTGCATTCCGGATATCAACACCGATTGGACCTTACGTTGTATAGCATTCCCTTTGTCAGCGATACTGGATTGTTCTGAGATTCGATCGATGACATCCTATGTCTGGTTCAACCTCGTTCTGAACAAATCCTTATTCACTCGTTCCTGTGATATTCATCCCCGTGACCTAGTCACACACTGCAGCTTTATGGATGGAATCTCACCGAGTGGGCCCCGAGTATCTATCCATTACATGGATTGACAAATCCCGCTCTTGTAACAATACTCCTCAACATATCTCCATGGAATACCCAAGATACAACCATTATGACCCGCATATTTTAGTCAGGTGGTGGGATGTAAGTCAAAGCATCCGAGTAGATAGCAATTATGCACGTACTCACAGTCAAAGGAACGGTCTACTACGTTCTGTAATTACAACACTGAACCTTCATAAGATTGATCATGCTGTAATGCTTGCTTTGGGTAATTTTCATCACGTCACTCATCCAGTGAGGTGACCTCACAGTCAAGAGACTTAATTGTCCATGATCGTGAAACCACGACCGTCATGTTGATCATGAACTAGTTATTGAAATAGAGGCTAACTAGGAACACAAGGGGTTTCTATACCACACCTGTATCATTTTTTCACTGATACAATTCTAGCATGGTATGAAACTGGTTATGAACTTGCTTAGATATATTGGAATAATCAACATATATCCAACAATGTCTTCTCTCCAATCGTGTTCTTCAATGTTAGTCCTTGTGAGCTGCCCTACATGATCAAGGCACCTATGTAATTTTCCTGCTGTTGCTATGTTGTGTTTGCTGGGATCCAATGGATTATGAGATTATTTTCAGATCGTGATGAGTTATATATTTGGTTTAGTTTTTATATTTTGTTCTTGATTAATTCTTGCATGTTCTCCGTTGCTTTTTATTGCTTTGGCCAAGTAGTAGATAGTAACTCCAAGAGGGAGTGTTATGCCTGATTGTGGGTTCAAGGCCCCCGATGTCTAGCTTGAGTGACAGAAACATGAGACTAGGGGATGTGTTGCTGCCACCAGGGAGAAAATAATGGTGCTCGAACCGCGGTTGCAAGGATTGTTTACCTTACGCATAGATTGTTAATGCAATTGTCTGTTGATTTGAGTTTACACTTTGGGTGGGGCTCGCAACTTAATACCAGCGAGATGTTCTGGATATATATATCAAGGTGGATGATTAGTGAGTATATGCAGATGGATTTCGGTCTACTTGTCTTGGCGTACTGGCCATACTTTTGAGCCTCTTACTTTCAAGTAGCATAATTAGCATTGCCCAACTGTAATTTGTTCACCCAACTTAGATGTTTTATCGTCTTTTGGGAGAGAGACATCACTAGTTTACATCATGGGACCATAGCCAATATTTTCACCATTGTTTACTCCTCCACTTTATTTACAGTTTTATTTATATTCAGTTGCTATCATATCACCACTATCATTATCCCTTGCGTTTGATCCTTTGTAAACAACAAGCCTTGAGAGATTGACAACCTCTCTGAACTTCATTGGGAGCAAAGTTACTTGTTGTGTGTGCAAGTCCAGGTAAAGTAAGCAACCTCGGTTGTGAACGACGTCATTATTCACTTTACCACCTACTTATCGATCCTTGGAGTCCTCCTGGATTCGATAAACCTTACCGTCCTCGTGTAAGGGAAATTTGCTGCTATCTACATCTCAACCTTCCACTTGGGGTAACCAATAAAGGGCGAGAAGCCATTATCATCTCTCGTACCATCAAGAAAATTTCCGGCGCCGTTGCCGGGGACTCCAATCTTCAAGATAGGGGAGTTGCACAATATCTTTTATCTTTTCTTTTTAGTCTTGTTAGTTTACTTTATAGTTTTTATCTTAGTGTCCTTTTTCAAAAATCACAATTTGTTTTATTTACCTTTCTTTGTTTAATCAGTATGTTAAAGTCCTTTGCCTTTGGTTTGTCACCCGAAGGGGAGATTCTCACCTACAAACAAAGAGGTGGAGAAAGTATGAAAGATGCTTGGTATAGAATTAATGATTCTCAAAATAGAGCCACCAAGAAGAAATCCAGCACTATCTTTCTTAGAAACTTTTATGTTGGTATTACTTCTTGGAATAGTTTTGTTTTAGATACTTCTATCTATGGGAATTTCCTAGAATCCTCAGTTTGGGAAGCTCTTAATGTTATGGAAAACCTTTTTGGAAATCCCCCTACTGTTAGCACACGAGAGAGCATTACTTTAGCTCACATTATGAGAAAACTTGATAATATAGAGCTAGAGATGCCAAGTATGGGAAAAATAAATGAAGTAGATCGTTGGATTCAAGGGAACTTAAATAGGCTTGATAGCTCCATGCATACAATTTATACCACTTTGGAGACCCTTAAATCCCATGATTTAGACCCTTCTAGGATTGACGAGATTGAGGATATCATTGAAACTTTAGGAACTACTTTATCCTCCATCAAGACTAAAAAGGTAGAAACCCCCTCAAAGAAGGAACCTAAGTTCTTCTACGTACCCAAGGTTCCTCAACCCAAAACAAATATATGTATTGCTAGGGGTGTGGAAACTGTGAAGACTTTGGAAGAGAAACCACTCTTGAATAGAATGAGAAATGAAATTCCAATTGATCTTACTACCTTTGATTTTTTTCCTAGAAGTGTTATCACTAGGCCTTTATTTGAATGTCCTCTTAAGACTAGTTGTACTATTGAAGAGATTTTTGATGATCTTGATGATGGTTCAATTGTTACAACTTGATTTTCTTGTATCATGCCTAGCTAAAAGGAATAAAAGAAAGCGCTTGTTGGGAGGCAATACAAGATGTTTTTACTTTAAGTTTTAGTGGTCTTGATGCTTGTTACTACTGTAGCAACATCATTGTATCTTTATTTCAAGTTTTGTGCCAAGTTTTAGCCTCCGATTGCAAGCAAGTTAAAAAGTTGTGACATGCTGTCCAGAAAAGATTATGTCCCCTTGACGAAAAAATTGGCCATAAATCACCAGATTATCTTTTTGATCTGAATTTTTTATACATCATGCTCTATACAATTGGATTTCGTGCTTCTGTTCTAAGTTTTTTAATTTTAGCTGCAAAAGTACCCCGGAAAAATTAGTTACTACGTGCTGGTCTATTTTTCACTGATTCTGCCACGTTTTGCATCTTCTTCGTTTTGAAAACCTTAAGCTTGCTTTTTTTTGAAAATACTTTTTGGAAATCTTGAGAAACAATATCTCTTCAAGTATATATTTATTTTCAGTGGAGAAAATATATTTTATCATGGGTACTAACCACTCTAATCATCTTATGATGAGTTTCGTATGAAGGGAGTTTTCAAGTATGCGAAGGGAGATGATGAAAGAAGATTCGGGAGTGTCAAGCGCTCAAACTTGGGGATGCCCCCATGAACCCCCAAGAAATATCCAAGGAGACTCAAGCGTCTAAGCTTGGCGATTCCCCCGTGCATCCCCTTCTCCATCAACAATCATCAATTCATCCTTCTCCATGCTATATTGTTATCGCTTCATATGTTATGTGCTAAACTTGGAGCGTCTCGCTCTTTAATTTTTAGTTTTTTTTAGTTTTTCTTGCTGTTCTTAACAAGTTGGATCCTAGCCTTCATTGTTTGGGAGAGAAACACACTCCACTTCACCGTAGAACACAACATAGGCTTGCATGCTTATCTTTCTTTTTGTGTGTGTTATTTATCTTTTGATAGCTGCTGCCATGCTTAGCTCTTAGTTTTCATGCTTATCTTTTAAGAGTATTTTTTGTTCTAGGAACTCCGTTGAGTTTTCATGCTTATATTGTTTAGAGAGTTGGCTTGTTTCACTGAGTTGTGTGTCTTGCATGAGTAGGTAATTAAGGTTGCTATTACAAGTGTAGTAGTAACATGCAATAGTTTTGAGGGATTGATTTGAGTAATGTTTAGACATTAGGGTACCAAGAGATTGAGCCTATTAGTGATAGGTGTTCTATTTTGGGAAAT
This sequence comes from Bromus sterilis, assembly GCA_950022295.1. Taxonomy (NCBI): domain Eukaryota; kingdom Viridiplantae; phylum Streptophyta; class Magnoliopsida; order Poales; family Poaceae; genus Bromus; species Bromus sterilis. The sequence continues at coordinate 220,215,130 of OX465600.1, forward strand.
TCGTGCTTATTTTAAAAAACTACAAAACTTAGTTGAGAACTCTAGCAACTAGATGGATCTCTAACCTTTGGAGGGGTTGGAATATATATAGTACCCTCACGTACCATGGGTCGATGATGCGCAAGGATAACCAAACCCCCATACACTCCTCCTCGGGGTACTCGTCTCTTTGTGAACCTCCTGAGTAGATAGAGAGTTACCGATAATAAGTGCATGGGTTCTTCGGAGTAATGCGAGTATTCGATTGTTGGCACTTCCACATTCCATATTTTGCTAGCTTATTCCGTACCGTGCATTTCCCTTTTCTCAGCTTCATAGTTGGCGCATACTTCGCCGGTGCATCCAAAACCTTGGCACGATACGCTCTGTAATCATAAACCTCCTTATATTTTCCTCAAAACAGACACCATACCTACCTATGAAGGCATTTCCATAGCCTTTCCGAGATACATTGCCATGCAACATCCACCATCTCATGACTTGAACTTCATGTTATACATGATTTTTCTTGATCTAGGAGCCGCATGATAGTTCGGATTTGCCCTTATTATCGCTACATGACGCGCTAGTATCATTGCATATCCTGCTACACTGGCAGAGGCATACATTTTCATACATCATGATAGTTTTCATTCTTTCTTTATGTTGAGTACTTCTTGTAAAGTGTGAAGATCTTCTATATTCTTGCAAAATATAGAGTGTTGCCCTTAAGTGATAAAAATATCCCAAAGAGGACAAATTAAAAGATCCCAAAGAGGACAAACGAGAGATAAATAGAAATATCCAAAGAGGCCACAAAAAAAATAGAAAAAAGAGAGAAAAATAAATAACAAGAGAGAAGGCGGCAACACTGCTATTCCTTTTGAAAGATCCACACTCGTACTCCATTGTTATATTTGTACTCCATAGAGATTATCATTCATGCATAACTATATGGGGACCCTTACACTATAGAACCTGGCTTGCATATTCCAAGGATGAGCCTCCTCAAATGAGCTCTAGGTCTTCATGAGCAAGCAAGTTGGATGCACCCCCACTAGTTCCATTGGAGAGCTTTTCTTAGCTCATATGTGCATCCGTTGCATGGCAACCCCTACTCCTCACATCATATCTATCATTTGGCCTTCTCTCGCCTATGATTGTCCTCATTGATGTGAGCCTTTCACACCTTTTTGTCTTCCTTCCCCATCGTTTCTCTCTTTTCCATCCTAAGTGTCAACGTATCTTGCTCGCGCTCATCCATTGCATGAGTGATCAAAGTCGAAAGGGAGAGGATCAGTTTGACTTCTACCTGACTAGTGGTGTGGGGATGAGTCAAAATAAGATCCCGAAGGAGATTAAGTGTGAAACTTTAGTAGATTGAGTTCTCAATTAAACTATATACATATTTTTTACTCTCTAATCCCATCTCCCATTGCTTGCACGCGAACACCATTTGGAGACACTCGAGTCACGGACAGCGAGAGCTCTTGCACCTTTATGTTCATTCTTTGCTAGTATCAATACTAAGATTCTTGCTTGTTATTGTCTTGACTTGAATTGCACACCTTACTTGCTTTACTTTGAAGTTCTTATGTGTGTTAGCATGTCACCACAGAAATTATCTGTGTTATCATTTACCTACTCGAGGACGAGCATGAATTAAGCTTCGGGATGTCGATACGTCCCAAACGTATCTATAATTTCTGCTTGTTCCATGCACTATTATGTGACAGTGCTACATGTTTTGCTACACTTATATATCATTTTACACATATTTGGACTAACCTACTAACTCAGTGCACCCAGTGCCAATTTCTGCCTACTGATGTCTTTTAGTTGCAGTGATTTTACCCCAATTTTCAGAGCCCCAAAAATTCCATAAAAATCATATGAAATATCAGCGAGACGTAAGCTTCCGGAACCCCGAAGGAGGGTCAGGGGCCCCCACCTGGCACCCAGGCAGCCAGGTGATGCAGCCCCACCCCTAGCCGTGCCACCAGTGCGCCTGGGAGCCCTGGGCCACCCCTGGCTGACCCCTTTGGCCTATATTACCTCTTCGTCCAGGAAACCCTCGAGGAGAACCCCGCATCGCGAATTTCCTCTCTATTCGGCCGCCGCCGCGCTTCCAAGATCGGGAGCACTGGAAGACTCCTTCTCGGCACTCTGCCGGAGGGAAGGACCACCGAGAACTTCTCACCACCATGTACACTTCCCGGATGTGCCGTGAGTAGACCCCCTTGGAGGATGGGTCGATGACCAGTAGCTATGTGATGTGTTCTCTCCAATCTTGTTCTTCAATGTTTAGTCCTTGTGAGCTGCTCTACATGATCAAGGCACCTATGTAATTTTCCTGCTGTTGCTATGCTGTGTTTGCTGGGATCCGATGGATTATGAGATTATGTTCAGATCGTGAACAGTTATATATTAGGTTTACTTTTTATATTTTTCTTGAGTAATTCTTGCATGTTCTCCGTTGCTTTTTATTGCTTTGGCCAAGTAGTAGATAGTATCTTCAAGAGGGAGCGTTATGCATGATTGTGGGTTCATTCCCCTAATGAACCTCAACTGTAGGGGATCTATTGTAGCGTTTTCGATAAGTAAAAGTGTCGAACCCAACGAGGAGCAGAAGGTATTGATAAGTGACTTTGGACAAGGAATAACTGCAAGAACCGAAAGATAACTTTTTAGGGGTTTTCGGTATAAGCTACGAGTAGGTAAAAACAAGCAAAGTAAAAGGTACTGAGGAGCAACAAGTGGCCCAATCCTTTTGAGCAAAGGACAATCCTAGCAACTGAACTTATAAAGACTAAAGTGTTCTTGAGGACACACGGGAGAGGTAGTCATGTTCTTTCGACATATTCCGTATCGATACTATGTCATGTGTTGATAAGTGTTTACTGGGTGGATCTATGCTAGTTGTAGCAGCCCATATTTCACAAAAATTAAAAATTTTGTTTTCAGTGTGAATTGTTTGATTGCCTGATTTGTTTGCGGTGTTTGCATCCCCGATTTATTGATCGGCGATTATTCCCCCCCTCTTATCTTGTATCGGACGGAAACCGACCTTTGCCACCCTGACACTCGACCTTTGCGACACCGGATTTCACCCGATCACCGTCGCAAAAACCGCACAAGACCAGCCGCAGCCAACAGAACGAAAAACCCCGTTTAATAATTAAACGGGATATTTTTATAGCGCGCCGGAAAGTGTTCTCGGAACGGTTCCAGCGCGAGGTGAACGCCGCCGGCTCGACGCGCATATTGCGCAATTCAAAGTTTTACCCGAATCGGAGGTACTGCGGACCCCCGGCGGTCAGAAACGTAAACACCTGATGACCCACAACGTAAGGGATCGAATGCAGCGTTTTCGATAAGTAAGAGTGTCGAACCCAACGAGGAGCAGAAGGTAATAGCAAGTGACTTTGGTAAGGGGATAACTGCAAGCACTGAAACATAACTTTTTAGGGGTTTTTCTTGGTATAAGCGACAGGAAAGTAAAAACGAGCAAAGTAAAAGGTACTGGAGAGTAACGAGTGGCCCAATCCTTTCTGAGCAAAGGAGGGGCCTAGCAACTAAACTTATAAAAGCTAAAGTGTTCTTGAGGACATATGGGAGAGTTAGTCATGTGCTTTCGCCATATTCCGTATCGGTACTATGTGCTGTGTTGATAAGTGTTGAGTGGGTTGATCTATGCTAGTACACCCTCTAGACTAAGATAAGTGTACTCTTATGATTAAACACCTTGAAAGCATCCGCAAATACAAGATAGTAATTAAGGCAAAAGCCTAACCATAGCAATACGATCGGTGATCCATTGTTCCCTTGTGCAAAAGCGTGCAAACTGGGGTTTAGGTTTCTGTCACTCCAGCAACCCACCGTAAGCATTCTTTATACACAATGTATTTTCCTAGGTCCTTGATAAGGCGAAGTGTTGAGTGTTCGACTCACACAACACCACTAGGAAAATAACAACACAACTTAAATATCAACCAACACATATTAATTCAACATCATTTGACTACTAGCAACTAGACTTCTCCCATGTCCTCAAGAACTAAAGTAACTACTCACAAGATATAAAAGAGGTCATGATCATTGGGGGTAAATAGATGATAAACAATCTGGACACAATAATATTTCTCCAAAAAAACTCAATAGCATTCACCACAAAGTAGTAATCAACACCGATAGAGTAGAGAAGATAGATAGTACGGGTTACAACACGAGTTGCAATTGTGAGATGAGATTGGATGGAGGTGGAGATGGTGCTGATGATGGGGATGATGTTGATGATGATATCGATGATGCCCGTGACGATGGTGACGATCTCCCCTTTCGGGAGGTGATCACCCCGGCGGAATCTGCCCGGCAGAGATGGCTTTTCTTCTCTGTAGGTTTCCTCCACGGAGCGGCGGCGGAACTCCGTAAACTCTCCCTCTTTTTGGGTTTTTGGATGACGAAGAGTATATATGCCAGAGGGGGGAGCCGGGAGTGGCCCGGGGGGTCCAGGCGCCCTCCCGGCGCGTCCAGGGGTGGGGCCGCGCCAGGTGGCCACCTGGGCACTCTGTGGCTCCCCTCTGGTCGCTCTTTTGTGTGTCTTCGTGATCCTTCTGGAAAATAGCCTCCGTCAATTTTCACGTAATTTTGAGGTATTCTTCTTCAGCAACTCAGCGTCCACTTTTTACCGCTGAATCCTACGTCTGTTGCTTTGGCACCGGAAAGTTGCAAACTGTGTAAAATAAGCCAAAACAACATAAGAATAGCATCATATCATGAAATATATCAATGAATAAGAAATAATTACTATATAAAATAGTGATGCATTTTGGACGTATCAACTCCCCCAAGCTTAGACCTCGCTTGTCCCCAAGCGATTACTGAGCTCGGTAAACCTGTCCACAAGTTTAGAGAGTGAAGTGTCGATAAATAGAATACGGACAAGAAGCATCAAGGTTCCTTCATCAAACCCAAGCATCATCAACAGCAACCTCAACTCATAAGGCCCTTATGAGAAAGGAATAACAATTATAATCAAAAGTAGGGCTGAGGAAACTCATCAAATTATGGCAAACATATCCTTGGTCAAAGGACAACTAATAACTTTTACTCTTGCTCTTCCTCTTTAATGAAACAATTTGAAGCTTTTGAAAGAACATGTTAATAGTCATGAAGTGCAACCGCTAACACAAAGGAAGATGCTTGCTTGGCAAAAGCGTTCGCAAACAACTTACTTATCAAAAGATAATGTCAACAAGGATGTGGCATGGCAAAACTTAATGCAACTCTATATGGATGAATCCTTATCAACATCAAATGTCTGTTCTCTTAGGGAAAAGAAGGAAGTAGGACAACTGACTCAACATGAAGGTGGAAGAAAGGCCTTGTAAAGGGCAAGCAGGGAAAACTCATGTGCTATCCTTAAAACAAACAGAATAAAAATAGATTTTGGAGCGGTACATAGTTTGTCAACGAATGCTAATAGATAGCTCAATTACTTCTTACGATGGACAAGTTTCGAGGAACGGCTCCCAAGTGGGAACGATCACATCCCCTTAATCTCCTTTGTTTATCACTGCCAAAGTTTCTGATTTCTCATAGACCAAGCGTGAAGGAGGGTTTGTCTGTTATATTATCTTTCGAGCTGGGCGCACCCATGCCAGTTCCTCCTCGTATTATGAGTTTGCAGATTAGACATGCAATCCCGGGGTAAAACTTGTCCAACTTAAGAAGATCATGAATTACCTACTACTTCCTCATGAGCTAAACAAGAGGCACAAAACATAAGATTTTGAACATTTAAGGATAACACATAAATTCTATACTTATAGGAATGGTAGGGGAATACCACGAATAGGAAGCTATGGTGGACTCATATGGAAGGTAATGGTTTCAGGGTATGGATGCACAAGCAGAAATCTAATTGGCAAAGAGTTTGGCTAGCAAAGACTTTGAGAGAACAGAAAATTGATGCTGATTTAGATGCAAAACATATAAAGAATAATCATTAAGGTAAGCATAACACATCAAGTTGTCTTCCTTGTCAACATAACACTTCAAGCATAATAACATAAAGGTTTTGGCTATGTCGCTACTTGAGAAAACATGCATGTTATCAAGACCAAAGCTATGTTTGCCAAAATTAAATAAAGTTTTCAAAGCCATACCTGATATAAGGTCAATACTCTACATAAGAATCGTCATATGAGGCCGATTGCGTGAAGAGAATACCGAGTGCAGCGAAGGAACCAATGGACTTCTCATTAATATTCCATTATAGAGGACTCCACACTCACGGATACAATCTCTCCACAGACGGAGTGATAGACCTCAATGCAAACACCTATTTCATATAATAAACTCCCTAGACATGATACGACTCTACTTGACTCTAAAGGACTAAGATAAAGATAAAGATACCCGGCACTCCCCCAAACTTGGAACAAGCTGAGGGGATGCCATTACCCGAGGAGATTTACTCCTCATTCTTGTTCTTCTCAATCAGGTACTCCTTGGCGAAGCGCTTCCATGGTAGCTCCTCTCCAGTCTCGAAGGACATTCCTGTCTCCAGGATCCTGTACTCAGCACCTAAACCCATGCGCAGAAACTTTAGTTCATACTCACAGTTCTGGTTGTGCAGATCATAGATTTGTTCTTGGAGCCCGTAAATTTTTTCTTCTAGTGCGGACAAACTTGACCACATCTCCTTCATCTCTTTCCTATGGGAAGCCTCGATCTCGTTCCTGATGTCGAAGTTGGCTTCAACACCACGCTCCACCATCTTCTTGAACTTGAAGACCTCATGTTCCATCTCCTTCAGCCGCTCCTCGGTGCTCCCCTCCATGACTGGTCCCTTTAGATCTTCCTTGTGGAGAACACCGTCCTCCACACGAAGGACCTGGGGGTGCTTGTTCACCTCAGCGAGGTAAGGGTTGATGACGTTGACGACGAACTTGTCCTTCGGGGAACTTGGGGAAGCCATGGCACCTAGGTCTAGCTAAAAGATTTCCTGGCAGAAACAGATTGAAGAGAAAACACACGAAATCGCGAGATACGTTGACGGAACGATCCGGGCAAATATATAGCAAAAATTTCTTCAACAAAAGGAAGGTAACGAGCCAAAGTGGGGTCGGAGACGGACTCCTAGGTGCCCAGGCGGCCTCCCGGCGCGGCCAGGAGGTAGGCCGCGCCAGTGGGGCACCTGGGCCCCCTGGAGCTCCTCTCCGGCTCCGCTTAGGCTTCGAATTTTCCTTATTTTGCAAAAAACTCATTATGTGGAATTTTTGTGGCGGTTCGTGATGTATCTTCACTGTAATGCATACCTTTTCTTATTATGCTTCTGTCGGTGTCTGAAACAAGGCTGCAACGTGTTCTTCATTAGTTGTTGTGCGTATTATATTTACATCAACATTGACGGGATCTCCCGCCATGTAATGCTTGAGTCTTTGCCCATTCACAACTTGAGGTTTGGTGCCTTCAAAATTGTTAATCTTGATTGCGCCAGACCGGTAGACTTCTTCGATATGAAATGGACCTTCCCATCTGGAAAGTAGTTTACCTAGAGAAAACCTGAAACGGGATCTAAACAATAAAACTTTATCACCAACATTAAATTCACGTTTCAGAATCCTCCTGTCATGCCACTTCTTTACCTTTTCCTTGAACATTTTAGCGCTCTCGTAAGCTTCACTTCTCCACTCATCTACAGAAGTCAAGTTCATGAGACGCTTTTCACCAGCTAACTTTGGGTCAGCATTAAGCTCTCTAATAGCCCAAAAAGCTTTGTGCTCTAACTCTAATGGCAAATGGCAAGCCTTGCCATAGACCATTTTATAGGGAGACATGCCCATGGGGTTTTTGTAAGCAGTCCTATACGCCCACAAAGCATCTCCTAACTTATTTGACCAGTCCTTCCTATTTCTGTTAACTGTCTTTGTAACGACCCAATTCACACAGAATTGAAGTCTCTGTGCTCAAGTGCCAGTCCCTGGATCGAACTCGCTGGCACACACAGTATAATAGATGTATATCAAAGTACAAGTGTATCATTATTACAACGTATGATCCAGAGTAAATAAATAACAAGTTGCATAGCTCAAGGCTAGCTTATTCAATATAAATGTAGCGGAAGCAAAGCAAGTAACGTGGAGTCCCATCAACAGCCACATGCGAACATGCTGAGTGTAGACTCGTAACCCTATCATAACACACTAATCTTCTGAGAAACCTGCAACACGAAGGTTACAGCCCGAACACGGGTCAGTACATCTGATTTGTACGGCAAGTAACACAAGTGATAAAGCAATCCTACAACTAAATTCAAAAAAAGAATAAGAATCAAGCTTGGTTTGTTGTACACAAAGTTTGTATTCATCTACTTCTACTTACTACTCAACATTTTTTATCAACTCAAGTTAATATCGACCCACAACGCACAACAGCTAACTAACCGCCTATGAGAGCCCTCGGGATCATAGGATTTCTAATGGCAGCCATGAGAGCCCTCAGGATCATGCTTCCGTGAGTATTGTAGAGCCCTCAGGATACAATTGCACACGTACCTACTATTCGTGAACATCATAGAGCCCTCAGGATACGATGTCACTACAAACACATTCGTGACTGTTACAGAGCCCTCAGGATGCAACATCACCAAATCGTGAACACTATAGAGCACTCAGGATACAGTGCCACTACCTAGACACAAAGTGAACATTGCAGAGCCCTCAGGGTGCAATGTCACACAACAAATCGTAAGTGAAATATCACAGAGCCCTCAGGATGTAACACCACTCTACAGTACCTCAATCGCAAGTTACTAATTTACTGACAATAATGTTTTCACAACACTTGAATAACACAACAATTCCTCCCATGGTTATCATTGCAATAGTAAGCATAAATCACATAGCACAAGAAATACTAAAACATAACAACGTTGGATACATTGATCAACCAAAACATGTGGCTATCCTACCAGGTTTCAGCATAAGGTAGTAATATTTCACATGCATAGAGACATAGAATGTGCATAATCAAAAGTGAAACTTGCCTTGAACGGTGTTGAAGCAATCTAACACTTATTTCTGATCCTTTCTGCACTCCGGACAATCTACACAGTCAAACAATTAAGCATTCAACACACCGTAACACATAAACAATGCAACAACAAAAGAACCAAATGAACAGAAATAAAATCAACTAAACAATAGCTAAACTTAAAGTACTTGTTAAATAAAAACCAACGCAAAAAAAAAACGGCGCAAACGGGCGCACCGGTAAAAAGTTACGGCTGCCGGAAGTTCAAATTTGGATCAGCTTGGGATCCAAATTTAAATACTTCAAACTTCTGTAACACTAGGTCTACTGGCTAGAAAATTTCTACCCGGTCGCAACGCAACTGGAATCACTCGATTCCTAGTTACGGTTAAAAAGTACTCGCGAAAACGGTTTCGGGTGAAAAACGGGGGTACCGGGGGGTTCTACTGTAAAAAGGACTGATACATAAATAAATTTTTTTGCGAAAAACGCGATCGGCTCCCTGGGCGGTTTTGGATCCAGATCTGAATTTTTTTTTCCGAACCGTTTTTCTAATCTTTTTTTTTCAGCGTCTTCAACCTCACGCCACGGCTGGCCACGGGAGCCATGGCCACGGGCTTGAGCTCTGGGCTCCAGCCAGCGGGCGCGCAGGGGCGGCCGGCCAGGGGCGCTCCGGCCCGGAGCGCGCGGCGGCGGAGGCTAGCGCGGCCAGGGGGCGGCGGCCTGGCTCGCGGGCGCGGGCGCACGGCCATGGTGGCTCGCGGCTCGGGCTTCGGTCGGCCAGGCGTGGCGGCGGCCAGGGTCGGCGGCGCGGCGGCTAGGGCGGCGGCGCGGCTCCGGCGGGGCGCGTGGTCGGGCACAGCACGGCGGCGGCTCGCAAATTACCTCGAAAAAAAAACGTGAAAAACGCACTCCGGCGAAAAAAAATCCGGCGAACTACGGAGATGACGTCGGCGGCGGCGGGTCCCGCGGATTAGATTAGAGCTAACCCTAAACGCTGGCGAAAATAAACTTAGCCCTAATCGGGGCTATTTTTAGCCAGCCCCTAAACCCTCTTTTTTTTTGTAAATCCGAAATAAAAACAAATTTGGTCTACTGGAAAAAAAACAGACCAGGCCCATTAGGCCCAAAACAATATTAGAAAAATCACGGGAATTTATTTTAAAATTTTGTCTTCGCCAATATTTTTAAAACAGTAAAATTGAAATTTTGGCTTGACCAAAATAATAAAATAAAATAAAAACTTTTCAACTTATTTTAAAATATTTTTTTAAATACTTTTCTGGCATTTTAAAAATACCGAAAACTCCGAAAATTGATTTAAAAACTTTTCCAGAGCATAAATAAATTCCAAAAAAGAATTTTAGAAAATATTTATAACTCCCAAGTAAAATTAAAAAGTCTCCCAATAATAATTTAAACTATTTTCCAACAAATTAAAAATGGGGATAAGTCCTTTTATATCCTCTCCAGCGAACTGCCATGTGTTGAAAAATGTTTAAAAATATTTTAAAAGAATTCCAATAAAGATTTAAAACATTTCCCAAACTTCAATATGTTGAAGGAGTCATATTACCTTCTCTCATTTTATTTTGTTGGTTTTTTTTTTAAATAATAAATTCCAAAACACCAACGGTGAATATTAGGGAAAGTCATTTTATTCCCTCTCTCTTTAATATTCATTTCAACACCAAAAGTTTTAAGTTCCAGAGAAAATCGAACACATCAAGCAAACAATCATTATCTATTTAATTTTATTAACATTCCAAAATTCGGAGAATTTTGGGATGTTACACACTACCACCCTTAAATGGAATCTCGTCCTTGAGATTCGAAAAGGCTAGAAAGAAAGGTTAGGGTTCGGGTCTTCATGACAGTCAGTCGATCCTCCGACTGTCCAGGGTGCTACCACCCTTAAAAGGAAAGCGACTTAGTCTTCAAAAGCTTGCTCCCTCAGCGAGCTCCTCCATTCTACGAATCCACTGCTCCACCTTCAGTCGCGACATCGCCCCAGAAAAGGCGAGTCCTACTTCATACTCCATCTATTAAGCCCATACGACAGGGTTAGGGAAAAACTATAACACCGACAAGAAAACCAACTAAGGTAACACCAAGCATATGCACTCAACAAGGTAGCGGCAAAAACACCTACGTTCGACAGTAACACTCAACCACAAACAATACAGTCACAACAGTCAAAACACCCAAACAACACCTAGAGTAAGGTCATATGTACAAGACATACGATCTCATCATACTATGCGAAAATTCGTTCATCTAACTTCACCTAAAAGGTGGTGGTCTGATTCTAAGCTTCATCCTTCTCAGCTAAGCTGATCTTAAAGGTTCCTCTCACAGTGTCAAACTTATTGACCATCGTAGGTTATTCCTTCTAGTCCCAATAATCATAACTCCAATTGATCCCCGAGGGTGATGATGTTCTTCTCAAATGTCTTGTCTTCCAAGGTATAAACAACTCAAGGGTATTCATAGTAAAACAAGATGAGAAGTTTTAGAAGGTGAATAATAGATGAGAAATACTAGTGAGAGAGTAAGAAATCAAAGAGTGTTAAAATATTTTTTGTTCCTATGGCTTTTCTATCCATTTTCTAGGGTCACCAACCTACAGTCAACACACTGCTCTGATACCATCTGTAACGACCCAATTCACACAGAATTGAAGTCTCTGTGCTCAAGTGCCAGTCCCTGGATCGAACTCGCTGGCACACACAGTATAATAGATGTATATCAAAGTACAAGTGCATCATTATTACAACGTATGATCCAGAGTAAATAAATAACAAGTTGCATAGCTCAAGGCTAGCTTATTCAATATAAATGTAGCGGAAGCAAAATCAAGTAACGTGGAGTCCCATCAACAGCCACATGCGAACATGCTGAGTGTAGACTCGTAACCCTATCATAACACACTAATCTTCTGAGAAACCTGCAACACGAAGGTTACAGCCCGAACACGGGTCAGTACATCTGATTTGTACGACAAGTAACACAAAGTTTGTATTCATCTACTTCTACTTACTACTCAACATTTTTTATCAACTCAAGTTAATATCGACCCAAAACGCACAACAGCTAACTAACCGCCTATGAGAGCCCTCGGGATCATAGGATTTCTAATGGCAGCCATTAGAGCCCTCAGGATCATGCTTCCGTGAGTATTGTAGAGCCCTCAGGATACAATTGCACACGTACCTCCTATTCGTGAACATCATAGAGCCCTCAGGATACGATGTCACTACAAACACATTCGTGACTGTTACAGAGCCCTCAGGATGCAACATCACCAAATCGTGAACACTGTAGAGTCCTCAGGATACAGTGCCACTACCTAGACACAAAGTGAACATTGCAGAGCCCTCAGGGTGTAATGTCACACAACAAATCGTAAGTGAAATATCACAGAGCCCTCAGGATGTAACACCACTCTACAGTACCTCAATCGCAAGTTACTAATTTACTGACAATAATGTTTTCACAACACTTGAATAACACAACAATTCCTCCCATGGTTATCATTGCAACAGTAAGCATAAATCACATTGCACAAGAAATACTAAAACATAACAACGTTGGATACATTGATCAACCAAAACATGTGGCTATCCTACCAGGTTTCAGCATAAGGTAGTAATATTTCACATGCATAGAGACCTAGAATGTGCATAATCAAAAGTGAAACTTGCCTTGAACGGTGTTGAAGCAATCTAACACTTATTTCTGATCCTTTCTGCACTCCGGACAATCTACACAGTCAAACAATGAAGCATTCAACACACCGTAACACATAAACAATGCAACAACAAAAGAACCAAATGAACAGAAATAAAATCAACTAAACAATAGCTAAACTTAAAGTACTTGTCAAATAAAAACCAACGCAAAAAAAAAACGGCTCAAACGGGCGCACCGGTAAAAAGTTACGGCTGCCGGAAGTTCAAATTTGGATCAGCTTGGGATCCAAATTTAAATACTTCAAACTTCTGTAACACTAGGTCTACTGGCTAGAAAATTTCTACCCGGTCGCAACGCAACTGGAATCACTCGATTCCGAGTTACGGTTAAAAAGTACTCGCGAAAACGGTTTCGGGTGAAAAACGGGGGTACCGGGGGGTTCTACTGTAAAAAGGACTGATACATAAATAAAAATTTTTGCGAAAAACGCGATCGGGTCCCTGGGCGGTTTTGGATCCAGATCTGAATTTTTTTTTCCGAACCGTTTTTCTAATCTTTTTTTTTTCAGCGTCTTCAACCTCACGCCACGGCTGGCCACGGGAGCCATGGCCACAGGCTTGAGCTCCGGGCTCCGGCCAGCGGGCGCGCAGGGGCGGCCGGCCAGGGGCGCTCCGGCCCGGAGCGCGCGGCGGCGGAGGCCAGCGCGGCCAGGGGGCGGCGGCCTGGCTCGCGGGCGCGGGCGCACGGCCATGGCGGCTCGCGGCTCGGGCTTCGGCCGGCCGGCCGTGGCGGCGGCGGCGGCGGCCAGGGTCGGCGGCGCGGCTCCCGCGGGGCGCGTGGTCGGGCATAGCACGGCGGCGGCTCGCAAATTACCTCGAAAAAAAACGCGAAAAACGCACTCCGGCGATGCTCCGGCGAAAAAAAATCCGGCGAACTCCGGAGATGACGTCGGCGGCGGCGGGTCCCGCGGATTAGATTAGAGTTAACCCTAAACGCTGGCGAAAATAAACTTAGCCCTAATCGGGGCTATTTATTGCCAGCCCCTAAACCCATTTTTTTTTGTAAATCCGAAATAAAAACAAATTCGGTCTGCTGGAAAAAAAAACAGACCAGGCCCATTAGGCCCAAAACAATATTAGAAAAATCACGGGAATTTATTTTAAAATTTCGTCTTCGCCAATGTTTTGAAAACAGTAAAATTGAAATTTTGGCTTGACCAAAATAATAAAATAAAATAAAAACTTTTCAACTTATTTTTAAATATTTTTTTAAATACTTTTCTGGCATTTAAAAAATACCGAAAACTCCGAAAATTGATTTAAAAACTTTTCCAGAGCATAAATAAATTCCAAAAAAGAATTTTAGAAAATATTTATAACTCCCAAGTAAAATTAAAAAGTCTCCCAATAATAATTTAAACTATTTTCCAACAAATTAAAAATGGGGATAAATCCATTTATATCCTCTCCAGCGAACTGCCATGTGTTGAAAAATGTTTAAAAATATTTTAAGAGAATTCCAATAAAGATTTAAAACATTTCCCAAACTTCAATATGTTGAAGGAGTCATATTACCTTCTCTCATTTTATTTTGTTTCTTTTGTTTTTAAATAATAAATTCCAAAACACCAACGGTGAATATTAGGGAAAGTCATTTTATTCCCTCTCTCTTTAATATTCATTTCAAAAGCAAAAGTTTTAAGTTCCAGAGAAAATCGAACACATCAAGCAAACAATCATTATCTATTTAATTTTATTAACATTCCCAAATTCGGAGAATTTTGGGATGTTACAGTCTTTTGCAAGATCAACTTGATCTCTCTATTGGTGAGCTCAACTTGCCCACTAGTTTGAGGATGGTACGGTGAAGCAATTCTATGATTGACACCGTACTTGGCTAAAGCTTTTCTAAAAGCTCCATGCGTGAAGTGTGATCCTCCGTCGGTCATGAGATACCTAGGTACACCAAACCTAGGGAAAATTACATCTTTGAGCATTTTCAAAGATGTTTTGTGATCAGCACTATCAGTGGGGATTGCTTCAACCCAGTTGGTTACATAATCAACAACAACTAAAATGTGAGTGTACTTGTGCGAAGAAGGAAAAGGACCCATAAAATCAAAACCCCAGCAATCAAAAGGCTCAATCACTAGTGAGTAATTCATAGGTATCTCATTCCTTCTACTAATATTACCAACTCTCTCACATTTATCATAGGCTAAAACATAATTTCTAGCATCTTTAAAGAGAGTTGGCCAATAAAAACCTGATTGGAGAACCTTATGTGCGGTTCTCTCACCGACGTGATGTCCTCCATAGGGACTATCGTGACATTGCTTGAGAATGTCCTTCTGCTCGTGTTCAGGTATGCATCTTCTCACGATCCCGTCTGGACCTTCTTTGAAAAGATGTGGGTCATCCCAAAAGTAATGCCTCAAATCATGGAAGAACTTCTTCCTTTGCTGAAATGTTAAACCTGGAGGCAAATACTTTGCAACGATAAAATTACCATAATTTGCAAACCAAGGGTCGGAAAGAGATTGTACTTTAACAACGACGAGTTGTTCGTCTGGAAAACTGTCGCTGACTGGAATGGGATCATGCGGTATATCTTCCATCCTTGAAAGATTGTCCGCTACAGGATTGTCTGCTCCTTTTCTATCAACAATCTGCAAATCAAATTCTTGAAGAAGGAGTACCCATCTGATTAGTCTTGGCTTGGCATCCTTCTTCATCATAAGATACTTAATGGCAGCATGGTCAGTATGAATAATAACTTTAGAATCAACAATATACTGCCTAAACTTATCACAAGCAAACACTACTGCTAAGAATTCCTTCTCAGTAGTAGCATAATTCTTTTGAGCACTATCAAGGGTTTTACTAGCATAATAGATAACATTTAATTTTTTTATCAACCCTTTGTCCTAAAATAGCTCCAACAGCAAAATCACTAGCATCACACATAATTTCAAAGGGCAAACTCCAGTCAGGTGGTTGTACTATAGGAGTGGTTATTAAAGCTTTCTTAAGAACTTCGAAAGCCTCCTAACAATCTTCATCAAATACAAAAGGAACATCCTTCTGGAGAAGATTAGTGAGGGGTCTCAAGGTCTTAGAAAAGTCTTTAATAAATCTTCTATAGAAACCAGCATGACCGAGAAAACTACGAATACCTTTAATGTCCCTTGGGTAGGGCATCCTTTCGATAGCTTCAATCTTCGCCTTGTCCACCTCAATTCCCCTCTCGAAAATCTTGTGACCAAGCACAATCCCTTAGTTAACCATGAAGTGGCACTTTCCCAGTTTAGAACTAAGTTTGTATCCTCGCATCTCTTCAAAACTTTATTAAGATTGTGGAGACAGTGGTCAAAGGAAGTTCCATAGACGGAGAAATCGTCCATGAAGACTTCCACAATCTCCTCACAGAAACCATGAAATATTGCAGAGATACACCTCTGAAAAGTAGCAGGGGCATTGCATAAACCAAAAGGCATACGCCTATAAGCATAAGTACCATAAGGACAAGTGAAAGTGGTCTTCTCTTGATCGGCAGTGTTAACATGAATTTGAGAGAAGCCTGAATACCCGTCAAGATAGCAAAAGTGGGTGTTTTTGGACAGCCTCTCAAGCATCTGATCAATAAAGGGCAGCGGGTAGTGGTCCTTCCTGGTTTCCTTGTTTAACTTCCTGTAATCAATACACATTCTATATCCAATAATAATTCTCTGAGGTATTAGTTCATTCTTATCATTAGGGACTACAGTTGTCCCCCCTTTCTCAGGAACACAATGAACTGGACTTACCCACTTACTATCAGCTATAGGGTAGATAATACCTACGGCTAAAAGCTTGAGGATTTTGGTCCTCACAACATCCATCATCTTTGGGTTCAACCGTCGTTGATGGTCAACAACGGGTTTAGCATCGGGCTCGAGGTTGATGGTATGTTGGCAGATAGATGGACTAATTCCCTTCAGGTCATCAAGGGTATAGCCAATTGCACCATGGTGTTTACAAAGTGTCTCCAATAATCGCTCTTTTTCATATCCTGAAAGGTTTGAGTTGATAATAACAGGATAAACTTTCTTTTCATCTAAATAAGCATACTTGAGCGTATCGGGAAGAGGTTTGAGATCAAACACCGGGTCTTCTTTTGGTTTGGATAGAATTCCTAAAGGTTCAACCGGAAGGTTCTGCTTCAGGATAGCAGGTTGTCTCAAGAAGATTTCATCAATTTCATTTCTTTCCTGCATATGAGTATCATTCACGTGGTCCTCCTTGTATTGCTGCAAAGGATCATTAGGGGGAATAGCAATAGAAGCAATACTTTCAATAATTTTATCATCAATAGGTAATTCAGTACCACGAGGCTGCTTAGAGATCTTAGAAAAGTTAAATTCATATGGCTCACCATTGAATTCAACAGAAACTTTACCTTTCTTGCAATCTATTATAGCTCCAAAAGTTCTGAGAAAAGGTCTACCAAAAATAATAGGACAAAATCTATCTTGCACTGAACCAAGTACGAGAAAGTCGGTAGGATACTTTACCTTTCCGCATAGTACTTCAACATCTCTCACAATCCCGATAGGAGAGATAGTAGCTTTGTTTGCAAGATGAATAGTAACATCAATCTCTTCAAGTTCACAGGGTGAAATCTCACCCATGATCTCTTGGTAGAGAGAATAAGGAATCGCGCTAGCACTTGATCCCAGATCGCATAGCCCGTAATAATTGTGATCTCCTATTTCAACTGATAGAACTAGTGTACTTGAAATTGGGCTTTTATTCTTGGCTGTGACAATGTTTGTTGAAACAGCACAAAAATTTATAATAGAATCTGAAACATCATTAGTAACTAAATCTTTAACCATAGAAACTTGAGGATCCACTCTGATCTGGTCCTCAGGTTCGCCTGTTCTTCTCTCACTTTTATTTATTATGCCTGTCACAAAAGAGTGCTCCCTTATCCTTGAAGGGAAAGGGGGCGGTTCATATATAACTGCAGGCAAAATAGGATCAACAACATGAATATCAGTAGGCACTTCTTTGAAAGGCTTATGGTACTGATCCTTCTTCATCTTAGAAGAATCAACATGAGAGGCAAAGTTCTTACAAAAATCAATCATTAGATGGGAATCCAGACCAATCTTAGAGCAAAAGGTATTAAAATAATCAGTTTTCACATAGCTCTCAATATAATTATGCTCATAATTTATAGCAGGTTCAATACCTTTATCGATTTCCCAGTCTTCAATATTCTTCTGGATCCTTTCGATGAGATCCCATCTTTCTTCAACGCTCTTTGTCTGAAATACCCCGCTAGAGGAGGCATCCAGCATTTCCTTATCCCGACGAGAAAGAATGGCATAAAAATTTGTAAGTATAATATCTTCGGGGAGCTTATGGATAGGACATTTGAACATTAGGGATTTAAGCCTCCCCCAAGCTTGAGTGATGCTCTCTCCGTCACGAGACCTAAAGTTATAGATGTAATTCCTGTCTCGATGAACTTCATGAAGAGGGTAAAACTTTGTATAAAAGAGAGACATAAGCTCTTCCCAATTAAGAGAATGTGAGTTATCGAGGAGCTTATACCAATCTGAAGCTTTATCCGTAAGCGATATGGAGAATAATTTCTTCATAACGAACTCCAGTGACACACCTGCAAGCTTGAATAATGAACATAGTTGTGATAAATATAGCAAGTGTTCACCTGGATGTCTGTCTCCTGCATAGCGATTAGCTAAGACATAATCGATAATACCAGATGGTATCTTATAAGGCACAGTTTCAGAAGTGTCAGAAGTGACTACCTTAGTTGTGGGGCGGCTCCCCAAGAACAACGATCCAATAGTAGGGGTGTCCATAAGGACAAAAACAGCAACAACAAAACTAAAACAGAAATATAAAAACTTCCTTACCAACTTCACTTACTAGTAACGCTACGCTCCCCGGCAACGGCGCCAGAAAATGTTACATGATGACGCACAACGTAAGGGATCGATTGCAGCGTTTTCGATAAGTAAGAGTGTCGAACCCAACGAGGAGCAGAAGGTAATAGCAAGTGACTTTGGTAAGGGGATAACTGCAAGCACTGAAAGATAACTTTTTAGGGGTTTTTCTTGGTATAAGCGACAGGAAAGTAAAAACGAGCAAAGTAAAAGATACTGGAGAGTAACGAGTGGCCCAATCCTTTCTGAGCAAAGGAGAGTCTTAGCAACTGAACTTATAAAAGCTAAATTGTTCTTGAGGACACACAGGAGAGTTAGTCATGTGCTTTCGCCATATTCCGTATCGGTACTATGTGCTGTGTTGATAAGTGTTGAGTGGGTGGATCTATGCTAGTACACCCTCTAGACTAAGATAAGTGTACTCTTATGATTAAACACCTTGCAAGCATCCGCAAATACAAGATAGTAATTAAGGCAAAAGCCTAACCATAGCAATACGATCGGTGATCCATTGTTCCCTTGTGCAAAAGCGTGCAAACTGGGGTTGAGGTTTCTGTCACTCCGGCAACCCACCGTAAGCATTCTTTATACACAATGTATTCTCCTAGGTCCTTGATAAGGCGAAGTGTTGAGTGTTCGACTCACACAACACCACTAGGAAAATAACAACACAACTTAAATATCAACCAACACATATTACTTCAACATCATATGACTACTAGCAACTAGACTTCTCCCATGTCCTCAAGAACTAAAGTAACTACTCACAAGACATAAAAGAGGTCATGATCAGTGGGGGTAAATAGATGATAAACAATTTGGACACAATAATATTTCTCCAACAAAACTCAATAGCATTCACCACAAAGTAGTAATCAACACCGATAGAGTAGAGAGGATAGATAGTACGGATTACAACACGAGTTGCAATTGTGAGATGAGATTGGATGGAGGTGGAGATGGTGCTGATGATGGGGATAATGTTGATGATGATCTCGATGATGCCCGTGACGATGGTGATGACGATGGTGACGATCTCCCCTTCCGGGAGGTGATCTCCCCGGCGGAATCTGCCCGCCAGAGATGGATGTTCTTCTCTGTAGGTTTCCGCCACGGAGCGGCGGCGGAACTCCGTAAACTTTCCCTCTTTTAGGGTTTTCGGATGACGAAGAGTATATATGCCAGGGGGGAGCCGGGAGTGGCCCGGGGGGTCCAGGAGCCCTCCCGGCCCGGCCAGGGGTGGGGCCGCGCCAGGTGTCCACCTGGGCACCCTGTGGCCCCCCTCTAGTCGCTCTTTTGCATGTCTTCGTGATCCTTCTGGAAAATAGCCTCCGTCGATTTTCAGGTAATTTGGAGGTATTCTTCTTCAGCAACTCAGCGTCCACTTTTTACCGCTGAATCCTGCGTCTGCTGCTTTGGCACCGGAAAGTTGCAAACTGTGTAAAATAAGCCAAAACAACATAAGAATAGCATCATATCATGAAATATATCAATGAATAAGAAAGAATTACTATAGAAAATAGTGATGCATTTTGGACGTATCAACACCGTGCGCGCGAGAGAAAAACCGGGGATGTTTTTGCAAACTGCGAGCCACCTGGGCTATATAAAGACCACCACACTCTCACCCCTTTCTAGGGTTTCCCCTAAGCTAAAATTGCAGCCACACCCCTCTGAATTTTCAGATCTGCCTAAACCAGCCCCAAAAATTCGAAACCCTAACTCCTGGGCTATCCAGAGCCATCAGATCCTCAGATCTGTGGCTCTGGAGAGGCCACGTCACCTCCAGTTGGATCCAGCCGCGCCCGGGCCCCGCAGGGCCCGAGCCGCCGCCGCCAAGGCCCGCCAAGCCCATCTAGCCGCCCGCTCGTCGCCGACCATGGAGGAGCCGCGCCCGAGCCGCTGCTCGTCGCCGACCACCGCTCCTCTCGTCGCTCCGGTGAGCAGGACCACCTCCCTCTCCTCCCCTACGTTCTCTCACCACCTCCCTGCCCTCCTGTCGCAGCACGGGCGGAGCACCGCCGCGCCATGGCTGCCCTTGAAGGCCACGGTCGCCCCTGGATCCCATCACCGGCAGGACCTCGTTGCCCCTCGTCGCCGTTCTCTGCGCCATGGAGTCCAGCGCCGCCCTAGCGGCCTCCTCGCCCCGCCGCGCGTCCTGTCGTCCCCTCTCCGGCGTTGACCGCCGCGGCCGCCGCCAGCCAGATCGGGAGGAGCCCGATCGGCTCCAGCCGGCTCCAACGGCCACGGCCACGTGGGCCGCGCGCCCCGGCCCAGTTCGCCGCCACGCAGGCCACCGGCCTCCTCTGCAGATGGGCCGAGCCTAGTGGGTGAGGCCCATCCCTCTTTTTTTTCTTTTGCCACTGTCTTTTCTTTTTCTATTTTTGCTAAGTCCGGTAATTTTACTGCTGTTAGCTGGTTGCGACGTTAATAACGATCAAACCGTAGCTCGGATCGCGTTGCGCCCAAAATATGAATTGCTCAGTTTTACGTGCTCTTTCATTCGTATGTAGAAAGTTTTTCCGTTTGAGGCCGTCTAGATAGTTTAATTCTGCATCGAAGTGGGTACCAGATCGTTAGCTGTGTTGTCGTTCGTGAACTGTTATTTTATTGCAACTTCGGGCGATGGTTGCTTCGCGACCGTTCATCGGAATTGATTGATTCCTTTTGCATCCTGTTAAGCATTGTTTCTACTTCAGTTCTATGCATTCACATGTCATATTTTCTCGCGGCATGTTGACTGTATCTTCAACCAAAGTAGCTACCCTGCTGTTAGTGTGCTGCTGTTTATATTTTGTTGCAACTTCGGTCGACGAGTGTGTCACGACTGTTTATCGGAATTGAGTGATTCTTGTTGCATATTGTTAAGCATCATGTCTACTTCCATTATATGTATTGCATTTTCATGTTAGCATTCCTGGTCATGGTTATATTCTGCTCCAAAGTTTCCATGCTACTGTTTTTGACAGCCACCTCTGTTTTTCTCTAAGTCTGTAACGTTCCGATGCCATGTTGCATGCTTAATATCTTTTGATCTGTGATGCCTATTTGCATGATTCCTTTTGCCATGCCTTCCTTGTCATGTCTACTTTAATTGCATATCATTTGTGAGCATGTTTGCATTCATTATCCTGTTCATCCATTGCACTAATGTGTGCTTCGTGATGATGGCAGATTGTGTTCCAAACTTGTTTTGCTTGTATCTTTTTAACCGTAACTCCGTTTGTGGTGTTCTTTATATGTAACTTGATTAGTTTTTCGTGTACTATGTGTTTATGCTATTGTTTGCTGATGTTAACCAACCTAAAATATGGTTTAGGACAGAATAGTACCAAATCATTTAATTGTTGTGCGGCACTTAGTGTTATGCCATGTTTAGGATTGTGCCTCACTTAAATTGTCTAGCATAGATAGTTTCTTTTATGCTTCACCTCTTGTCATGTTGGAGTTCTATGCCATGCTTGAGTGATATGCCATGTTAACAACCTTTGTTGATAACCTGTAGCTAAACCACCTGAACCATTCCAAATGAGCGGTATCGTCGTGTGTGACGAGTACTCCACTTAACCTGTTAGTAACCGCTCTCGACGGTAGGTGCGATGTCTCGTGTTGCCTTCTTGTTGATGCTTTCTCGTGTTTGCCTCGAAGTAATAGAGTGCTTGCTCGCTGATTGATTTCCAGTGTTTACCCTCTTGTGCGCTTCCGCGGGTACCTTCGGAGACGATGCGAGCTTGCGATCAACTACACCTTCGTAACCCGACTTATCAACAGGCAAGGACTATACATTACTTATGATCCATTCTATTTCAACCAGCGGTTTGCATGCTAGTCTAGGGTAGGTTCGATGTTTGATCCTACCACATGTTTACAATCTCTTTCAAACCGATACAGCCATGTCCCCTCCCAGCAAACCATGTACTGCTATGTTACTATTGCTCGTTGCCCAGCCCCTGCTTAGTATGCATGCTTAGGATGCTATGATGTTACCCTGTTAATCCTTGGTTTGGGATATCACATTATTATATTGTTGTGGATGATATGATTATTACAATGTTGACTATATTCGACGAAGGATGGAAGGTCTAGGCTATCCTGCCCCGACGCTTTGTTCCATTCGAGTCACCTAGGACCCGAGTTCCGGGTATTGGTTTTAAGACTGAGCGTGCCTAACCGCGTGTGGGATTTTATGGGGTCCCCTTTTCTTACCTATCTAGCTTCAAACATTTCTAGTGGTGGCCCGAGATGATCTACCATTTGAAACCCCGTGTGTGTGCTTGGTGGATCCCCTCGCAGTTTTTAAACAACCCGGACCTGCGGAGACATGGTTTCCCTGTTGGTCCTCCTTTGACCGGCGAGGGCCCGAGGCCTCACGTGAGGCGTCTCGGTAACCCAAACCCTGTTGAGACGGAAGAGTCCGATCCGAGAGCGTGGCCAGCTTTTGGATTGGGTGTCGACTCCCAGGGGGCCACCCGGATTTGTTCGTTGTTAGTTAGAGGGACCTGTCGTTTCGGATCTCTTGGAACTAAATCATAAAATGGTTTCCTATGATGGGTAGCAACCGAGAGAGATGGGCGTGCGTGCGGAGCCTTGTAATGGGCAGTTGGTACACCCCTGCAGGGTTAAATCTTTTCGAGAAGCCGTGTCCACGGTTATGGACGACTTGAGACCTACTCCTTGTTCATAGACAACAAAAACTGAGATAATCTTAATATAACTTGATCAACGTGTCTGTGCCTTGACTGCTTCTTCTTCGTCGGGATGCGAAGAGGAGGACAAGGATAGGATAGGTGTTATGTTTGCGTAAGTAGTTGATACCAAGACTTGTTGGAGGCGATTCCTCATCGAATGCTTGGCTTCTTATCTTACTCTCTAGAACGTTAGCCACTTCATAAATGCTAGTGTGGTAGAAACCTCACCACTTACCTCATCCTTACCGTAAACTACTAGTTGTCCTAGATTGACGAGTGATGAAGTCCTTGCTGGGTCAGTTGACCACTACAGTTGGATGCTGGGTACTTCTGTACTCATGATACTACCCCCAAACTCTTTTCAGGGTTCTTGATCGACAACAGGTATGGTGATCGACGTTTCACGTTGAAACTCGATGACGACTAGTTTGGCGGATCCCGGCGGACGGCCTGGACCCGTGTGGTTATGGGGATCGATGATTTTCTCTTTGCCAGTAGGCATTTAATTGTAGTCTGTACTCAGACATGTATCTTCCGCTGTTGTATTGTATTAAGGCAGTTGTATGCCGATTCTATGAGATGTTGTATCCTTGTATCTGTAATGTTGTCATATCATGTTGGAAATCCAGGACATATGGCTATGTCATATGTCGCGGTGGGACCGATATGTGCTTCGTCCCCGGATCTGGATGGAAACATTTAGATCTGGAACAGTACAACATATCGGGCCTTACAACTTGGTATCAGTGCCTTACCGACCGTAAGATCCCCTTTTCTGGCCGAAGTCGAGTCTAGACAAAAACTATTTTGTAGTTACTAAGTTAGTTATCGGAGAGTAGGAATCTTTTTACTCCTTACCCTTGCTCTGGTCAGGACAAGTGTCGTAAGTGCTTTATTCTCGCCTTATCCTCTTCAAACTCTAGGATCTCGAGTGTGTGGAGTATCGAAATCGTTATAATGCTTTTCTTGGGAAGTATTGTCTCGATTCCGAGTTCAGGTGGGAATTCCTGTAGTACCTTTAGCTTCTCCGATTTTGGGTATCATCTGGGTCATCCATTGCCATCCATCCTTTTGCCGGTGTTTTCACGACTTGCATCGAAAATAACTTTCCCTTTGACCAGGTTTTAGCTGTCGTTCTTCCTCTTGGCACTGACGGTTTCGTTCTTCCGACGATGTCGTCTCTCTGCGGAAAATTTATCTCGACCGAAGTTTGACGTCGACATGGAGCAGAGTCCCTTGTTGGTGGTGTTGAAGATTGTCGACTCTCTTTTCTCTTCGCCCTCTCCCCCGGATCGTCCTGGATCTCGGGACGAGATCCCTTGTTGGTGGTGTTGTATTGTAACAGCCCAGATTTCACAAAAATTAAAAATTTTGTTTTCAGTGTGAATTGTTTGATTGCCTGATTTGTTTGCGGTGTTTGCATCCCCGATTTATTGATCGGCAATTCTTTCCCCCCCTCTTATCTCGTATCGGACGGAGACCGACCTTTGCCACCCTGACACTCGACCTTTGCGACACCGGATTTCACCCGATCACTGTCGCAAAAACCGCACAAGACCAGCCACAGCCAACGGAACGAAAAACCCCGTTTAATAATAAAACATGATATTTTTATAGCGCGCCGGAAAGTGTTCTCGAAACGGTTCCAGCGCGAGGTGAACGCCGCCGGCTCGACGCACTGATTGCGCAGTTCGAAGTTTTACCCGAATCAGAGGTACTGCGGACCCCCGGCGGTCAAAAACTTAAACACCGCGCGCGCGAGAGAAAAACCGGGGATGTTTTTGCAAACTGCGAGCCACTTGGGATATATAAAGACCACCACACTCTCACCCCTTTCTAGGGTTTCCCCTCAGCCAAAATTGCAGCCACACCCCTCTGAATTTTCAGATCTGCCTAAACCAGCCCCAAAAATTTGAAACCCTAACTCCTGGGCTATCCAAAGCCGTCAGATCTTCAGATCTGTGGCTCTGGAGAGGCCACTTCATCTCCAGCCGGATCCAGCCGCGCCCGGGCCCCGCAGGGCCCGAGCCGCCGCCGCTAGGGCCTACCAAGCCCATCTAGCCGCCCGCTCGTCGCCGGCCATGGAGGACCCGCGCCCGAGCCGCCGCTCGTCGCCGACCACCGCTCCTCGCGTTGCTCCGGTGAGCAGCACCGCCTCCCTCTCCTCCCCTGCGTGCTCTCACCTCCTCCCATCCCTCCTGTCACAGCACGGGCGGAGCACCGCCGCGCCATGGCTGCCCTTGAAGGCCACGGCCGCCCCTGGATCCCATCGCCGGCGGGACCTCGTCGCCTCTCATCGCCGTCCTCTGCGCCATGGAGTCCAGCGCCGCCCTGGCGGCCTCCTCGCCCCACCGCGCGTCCTGCCGCCCCCTCGCCGGCGTTGACCGCCGCGGCCGCCGCCAGCCAGATCGGGAGGAGCCCGATCGGCTCCAGCCGCCTCCAACGGCCACGGCCACGTGGGCCACGCGCCCCGGCCTTGTCCGCCGCCACGCAGGCCGCCGGCCTCCTCTGCAGATGGCCCGAGCCCAGTGGGTGAGGCCCATCCCTCTTTTTTTTTCTTTTTTCCCCTATCTTTTCTTTTTCTATTTTTGCTAAGTCCTCTAATTTTACTGCTGTTAGCTGGTTGCGACGTTAATAACGATCAAACCGTAGCTCGGATCGCGTTGCACCCAAAATATGAATTGCTAAATTTTCCGCGCTCTTTCGTTCGTATGTAGAAAGTTTTTCCGTTTGAGGCCGTCTAGATAGTTTAATTCTGCGTCGAAGTGGGTACCAGATCGTTAGCTGTGTTGTTGTTGCTGAACTGTTATTTTATTGCAACTTCGGGCGACGGTTGCTTCGCGACCGTTCATCGGAATTGATTGATTCCTTTTGCATCCTGTTAAGCATTGTTTCTACTTCAGTTCTATGCATTCACATGTCATATTTTCTTGCTTCATGTTGACTGTATCTTCAACCAAAGTAGCTACCCTGCTGTTAGTGTGCTGCTGTTTATATTTTGTTGCAACTTCGGTCGACGAGTGTGTCGCGACCGTTTATCGGAATGGACTGATTCTTGTTGCATATTGTTAAGCATCATGTCTACTTCCATTATATGTATTGATTTGTCATGTTAGCATTCCTGTTCATGGTTATATTATGCTCCAAAGTTGCCATGCTACTGTTTTTGACAGCCACCTCTGTTTTTCTCTAAGTCTGTAACGTTCCGATGCCATGTTGCATGCTTAATATCTTTTGATCTGTGATGCCTATTTGCATGATTCCTTTTGCCATGCCTTCCTTGTCATGTCTACTTTAATTGCATATCATTTGTGAGCATGTTTGCATTCATTATCCTGTTCATGCATTGCACTAAAGTGTGCTTCGTGATGATGGCAGATTGTGTTCCAAACTTGTTTTGCTTGTATCTTTTTAACCGTAACTCCGTTTGGGGTGTTCTTTATATGTAACTTGATTAGTTTTTCGTGTACTTTGTGTTTATGCTATTGTTTGATGATGTTAAACAACCTAATTTTTTTTTAGGGAAGAATAGTACAAATCATTTAATTGTTGTGCGGCACTTAGTGTTATGCCATGTTTAGGATTGTGCCTCACTTAAATTGTCTAGCATAGATAGTTTCTTTTATGCTTCACCTATTGTCATGTTGGAGTGCTATGCCATGCTTGAGTGATATGCCATGTTAACAACCTTTGTTGATAACCTGTAGCTAAACCACCTGAACCATTCCAAATGAGCGGTATCGTCGTGTGTGACGAGTACTCCACTTAACCTGTTAGTAACCGCTCTTGACGGTAGGTGCGATGTCTCGTGTTGCCTTCTTGTTGATGCTTGCTCGTGTTTTCCTCGTAGCAATAGAGTGCTTGCTCGTTGATTGCTTTCCAGTGTTTATCCTCTTGTGTGCTTCCGTGGGTACCTTCGGAGACGATGCGAGCTTGCGATCAACTACACCTTCGGAACCCGACTTATCAACATGCAAGGACTATACATTACTTATGATCCATTCTATTTCAACCAGCGGTTTTCATGCTAGTCTAGGATAGGTTCGATGTTTGATCCTACCACATGTTTACAGCCTCTTTCAAACTGATACAACCATGTCCCCTCCCAGCAAACCATGTACTGCTATGTTACTATTGCTCGTTGCCCAGCCCCTGCTTAGTATGCATGCTTAGGATGCTACGATGTTACCCTGTTAATCCTTGGTTTGGGATATCACATTATTATATTGTTGTGGATGATATGATTATTACAATGTTGACTATATTCGACGAAGGATGGAATGTCTAGGCTATCCCGCCCCGACGGTTTGTTCCATTGGAGTCACCTAGGAACCGAGTTCCGGGTATTGGTTTTAAGATTGATCGTGCCTAACCTCGTGTGGGATTTTATGGGGTCCCCTTTTTTTACCTATCTAGCTTCAAACATTTCTAGTGGTGGCCCGAGCTGATCTACCATTTGAAACCCCGTGTGTGTGCTTGGTGGATCCCCTCGCAGTTTTTAAACAACCCGGACCGGGGGAGATATGGTTTCCCTGTAGGTCCACCTTTGACCGACGAGGGCCCGAGGCCTCTCGTGAGGTGTCTCGGTAACCCAAACCCTGTTGATACGGAAGAGTCCGATCCGAGAGGGTGGCCAGCTTTTGGATTGGGTATCGATTCCCCGAGGGCCACCCGGATTTGTTCGTTGTTAGTTAGAGGGACCTGTCGTTCCGGATCTCTTGGAACTAAATCATAAAATGGTTGCCTGTGATGGGTAGCAACTGAGAGAGATGGGCGTGCGTGCGGAGCCTTGTAATGGGCAGTTGGTACACCCCTGTAGGTTTAAATCTTTTCGAGAACCCGTGTCCATGGTTATGGACGACTTGAGACCTACACCTTGTTCATAGACAAAAAAACTGAGATAATCTTAATATAACTTGATCAACGTTTGTGTGCCTTGATTGCTTCTTCTTCGTCGGGATGCGAAGAGGAGGACGAGGATAGGATAGGTGTTATGTTTGCGTAAGTAGTTGATAACAAGACTTGTTGGAGGAAATTCCTCATCGAATGCTTGGCTTCTTATCTTACTCTCTAGATCGTTAGCCACTTCATAAATGCTAGTGCGGAAGCAACCTCACCACTTACCTCATCCTTACCGTAAACTACTAGTTGTCCTAGAATGACGAGTGATAAAGTCCTTGCTGGGTCAGTTGACCACTACAGTTGGATGCTGAGTACTTCTGTACTCATGATACTACCCACAAACTCTTTTCAGGGTTCTTGATCGACAACAGGTATGGTGATCGACGTTTCATGTGGAGACTCGACGACGACTAGTTAGGCGGATCCGGGTGGACGGCCTGGACCCGTGTGGTCATGGGGATCGATGATTTTCTCTTTGCCAGTAGGCATTTGATTGTAGTCTGTACTCAGACATGTATCTTACGCTGTTGTATTGTATTAAGGTAGTTGTATGCCGATTGTATGAGATGTTGTATCCTTGTATCTGTAATGTTGTGATATCATGTTGGAAATCCGGGGCATATGGCTATGTCATATGTCGCGGTGGGACCGATATGTGCTTCGTCCCCGGATCTGGATGGAAACATCTAGATCTGGAACAGTACCGCATATCGGGCCTTACACTAGTACACCTTCTAGACTAAGATAAGTACACTCTTATGATTAAACACCTTGCAAGCATCCACAAATACAAGGTAGAAATTAAGGCAAAAGCTTAACCACAGTAATAAGATCAAGGATCCATTATTCCCTTGTGCAAAAGTGTGCGAACTGGGGTTCAGGTTTTAGTCACTCCGGCAACCCACCGTAAGCATTCTTTATACACAATGTATTCCCCTAGGTCCTTAACAAGGCGAAGTTTTATGTGTTCGACTCACACAACACCACTAGGAAAATAACAACACAACTTAAATATCAAACAACACATATTACTTCAACATCATATGACTACTAACAACTAGACTTCTCCCATGTCCTCAAGAACTAAAGTAACTACTCACAAGAAATAAAAGAGATCATGATCAGTGGTGATAAATAGATGATAAACAATCTGGACATAACAATATTTCTCCAAAAAAACTCAATAGCATTCACCACAAAGGAGTAATCAATACCGGTAGAGTAGAGAGGATGGACAGTACGAGTTACAACACAAGTTGCAATTGTGAGATGAGATAGGATGACGATGGAGATGGTGCTGATGATGGGGATGATCTTGATGATGCATGTGACGATGTCGACGATCTCCCCTTCCGGGAAGTGTTCTCCCCGGCGGAATCTGCCCGCCGGAGGTGCCTTTTCTTCTCTGTAGGTTTCCGCCACGGAGCGGCGGCGGAACTCGCGAAACTCTTATCTTTCTAGGTGTATTGGATGATGAGGGATATATATGCCAAAGGGGGGAGCCGGGAGTGGCCTCTTGACGCGGCCCCGGCGCGCTAGGGGGGGGGGGGCTGGGTGTAAGGCCCGATATGCGGTACTGTTCCAGATCTAGGCGTTTCCATCCAGATCCGGGGACGAAGAACATATCGGTCCCACCGCGACATATGACATAGCCATATGCCCCGGATTTCCAACATGATATCACAACATTACAGATACAAGGATACAACATCTCATACAATCGGCATACAGCTGCCTTAAATACAATACAACAGCGGAAGATACATGTCTGAGTACAGACTACAGGCAAATGCCTAGTGGGAAAGAGAAAAACATCGATCCCATAACCACACGGGTCCAGGCCCTCCGCCGGGATCCGCCTAACTAGTCGTCGTCGACTCTCCGCGTGAAACGTCGATCACCATACCTGTTGTCGATCAGAACCCTGAAAAGAGTTTCGGGGTAGTATCATGAGTACAGAGGTACTCAGCATCCAACTGTAGTGGTCATCTGACCCAGCAAGGACTTCATCACTCGTCATTCTAGGACAACTAGTAGTTTACGGTAAGGAAGGGGTAAGTGGTGAGGTTGCTGCCGCACTAGCATTTATGAAGTGGCTAACGATCTAGAGAGTAAGATAAGAAGCCAAGCATTCGATGAGGAATCGCCTCTAACAAGTCTGCTATCCACCTACATACGCAAACATAACACCTATCCTATCCTTGTCCTCCTCTTCGCATCCCGACGAAGAAGAAGCAGTCAAGGCACACACACGGTGATCAAGTTATATTAAAATTATCTCAGTTGTTGTTGTCTATGAACAAGGAGTAGGTCTCAAGTCGTCCATAACCGTGGACACGGCTTCTCGAAAAGATTTAACCCTGCAGGGGTGTACCAACTGCCCATTACGAGGCGTCGCATGCTCGCCCATCTCTCTCAGTTGCTACCCATTATAGGCAACCATTTTATGATTTAGTTCCAAGAGATCCGAAATGACAGGTCCCTCTAACTAACAACGAACAAAACCGGGTGGCCCGCGGGGAGTCGACACCCAATCCAAAAGCTGGCCACACTCTCGGATCAGACTCTTCCGTATGGCCAAGGTCGGGTTTAGTCTCGCCTATATAACACGGGACTTCCCTAGCTCACCAAGTGTGGACCAACAGAGGAACTAAGTCTCCGCTGGCCCGAGTTGTTTGAAAACTACTGGCAGATGACCAGCACACACACGGTTTCAAATGGTAAATCAGCTTGGGCCACCTCTAGAAATGTTTGAAGCTAGGTAGGTAAGAAAAGGGGACCCCATAAAATCCGACACGCGATTAGGCACGCTCAGTCTTAAAACCAATACCCGGAACTCGGATCCTAGGTGACTCGAATGGAACAAAGCGTCGGGGCGGGATAGCCTAGACCTTCCATCCTTCGTCGAATATAGTCAACATTTATAATAATCATATCATCAACAACAATATAATAATATGTTGATATCCCAAACCCAGGAGTAACAGGGTAACATCGTAGCATCCTAAGCATGCATACTAAGCAGGGGATGAGCAACGAGAAAAAGTAACATAGCAGTACAAGGTTTGCTGGGAAGGGACATGGCTGTATCGGTTTGAAAGAGGCTGTAAACATGTGGTAGGATCAAACATCGAACCTAACCTAGACTAGCATGCAAACCGCTGGTTGAAATAGAATGGATCATAAGTAATGTATAGTCCTTGCCTGTTGATAAGTCGGGTTCCGAAGGTGTAGTGGATCGCAAGCTCGCATCGTCTCCGAGAGGTACCCGCGGAAGCACACAAGACAGAAACACTGGAAAGCAATAAACGGTGCACTACTATTACTACGGAGCAATACAAGATCAAAGAGACAACACAAGGCACGGAAACGCGATACGGATCTATCGTCGAGAGCGGTTACTAACGATTTAAGTGGAGTACTCGTCACACACGACGAATACCGCACGCTTATGGTGGTTCAAGTTGCTTAGCTACAGGTGACCAACCAACGGTTATTAACATGGCAACTCAATAAAGCATGGCATAGCACACAAACAATTCAAGAGGTGAAGCACAAAGTAAACTATCTATGCTAGTAAATTTAAGTGAGGCACAATCATAAACATGGCATAACACTAAGTGCCGCACGATGATTAAAACATTTGGTACTGTTCTGCCCTAAACCATATTTTAGGTTGGTTAACAACAGAAAACAATAACATAAACACAAAGTACACGAAAAACTAATCAAGTTACATATAAAGAACACCCCAATCGGAGTTACGGTTAAAAAGATATAAGCAAGACAAGCTATGCACACATGATGTATAAACAGGGGTAAATCTATATGCAAAAGTGCAGCAACATGACATAGCAATACATGGGATGAAAGTAGACATGATTCTTAACAAAATGCAATTGGAATCACTCAATTCCGATAAAAGGTCGCGACACACTCGTCGACCGAAGTTGCAACAAAATAACAGTTTCAGCAACAGCAACACAATAACCTCAGGATAGCTACCTTGGAGCAAGATTTAATACAGCTAAAGCACCCAAACATGACAAGCTAAGGCATGTAATTGAAGTACACATGATGCTTAATAGAATGGAAAAAGAATCAATGCAATAGGCCTCATTGATTAGTCACAATCATCATGCAAAGTTGCAACAAAATATAAACAGCAGCACTTAACAGGAATTGTAGCAGTTTAACGGCCTGATGCCCACTTTAGCACACAATTACACAATCAATATGACCTCAAACGGAAAAACTTTCTACAAACGAAAGCTAGAGCACGCAAAACTGAGCAACTTTCGTTTTGGGGGCACGTTCATCGGAGCTACGGTTTAACGGGAAATCGCATCGCAAAAACAGATCAGCAGCTAAATTACTCCAGACTTAGCAATTTTTTAGCAGGGTCTAAATCAGAAAAAAAAAAGATGGAAAGGGCCTCTTCTCACCCCTAACGGGCCGAGGCCCACTCGGCCGGATCTGGCGGCTGGGCTGCCCGGCCTGGGCCGGGGCGCTGGGCTGGCGGCCTGGTGATGGGTCGGCCGGCCTGTCACGAGCGGTTGCTCGCTCGTCCGAGCAGGCGCACGAGCGCCCGACGGCAGCGTCCGCGGCGGCGCACACCGGAGAGCAGGCGGCGCGAGGGCAGACGAGAGGAGGTCGAATGGTCACGGCGGAGGAGGCCTGCGGAGAGGCGCGCAGCTTCGGGCGGCGAGGCTCCGTTCGCCGGCTGCTTCGGGATGC
Organism: Bromus sterilis; assembly: GCA_950022295.1. NCBI lineage: Eukaryota > Viridiplantae > Streptophyta > Magnoliopsida > Poales > Poaceae > Bromus > Bromus sterilis. Next base: position 220,248,124 of record OX465600.1, read on the forward strand.
AGCGGCCGCGAGCTCAAGGACCCTGGCCATGGCGCGGAGGCGCCTCGATCTCCGGCGGCGGACCTGCGAAAGGGGGCGAGGGAGGTGGTGAGAGGAGGACAGAGGAGAGGAGAAGGGAGCGGGGAGACCTGGGGCGCAGCGGCGCGGCTCCAGTGGCCGGAGGACAGCAGCGGAGCGGCGAGCTTCTTCGGGTTCCAATGGCGGGGCTGCCATTGCTGTTAGAGAGAGAGGATTAGAGGAGGAGGAGGAAGAGGAAGGAGAGGAGACAGAGCGCGGGAAGGCGACCTGGACGCGGCTTCTCGCCGGAGTGGCTGCCGGCGCGCGGCGCGATGGATGTGGAGGGCTCGGGCGGCGGCGCTCGGGTGCTTCCACGGGGAGAGGAGGCGGTTGGAAAGAGAGAGAGGAGAGAGAGAAAGGTGGGAGGCGATCTCGGCCGTCAGATCGGGCGATCTGACGGTCCAGATCTGCTGCGAAAAATTGGGTTATTGGGCAAATTTTGGGGAAAAAACAGGGGTGTGGCTGCAATTTTTGGCTAGGGAAACCCTAAGTGGGGTGGTGGTCTTTATATAGCCCAGGTGGCTGGCAGTTTGCAAAAACATCCCCGGTTTTTCTCTCGCGCGCGCGGTGCTCACGTTTCTGACCGCCGGGGGTCCGCAGTACCTCCGTTTCGGGTAAAACTTCGAACTATGAGATCGGTGCGTCGAGCCGGAGGCGTTCACCTCGCGCTGGAACCGTTCCGAAAACACTTTCCGGCACGCTATAAAAATAACTCATTTAATTATTAAACGGGGTTTTCATTCCGTTGGCTGCGGCTAGTCTCGTGCGGTTTTCGCGACGGTGATCGGGTGAAACCCGGTGTCGCAAAGGTCGAGCGTCAGGGTGGCAAGGGTCGGTCTCCGTCCGATACGAGATAAGAGGGGGAAAAATAATCGCCGATCGATAAATCGGGGATGCAAACACCGCAAACAAATCAGACAATCAAACAATTCACGCCGAAACAAATTTTTTTAATTTTTTCAAAAACTGGGCTGTTACACTGGGCACCTGGTGGCCCCCCTCTGGCTCCTTTTAAGCAAGGCTTCGTTAATCTTCGGAAAAATACCCTCCGTCGATTTTCATCTCATTTGGAGATGTTATGTTTCAGCAACTCAATGTCCACTTTTCTCCGTTGAATCCTACGACTGCTGTTTCGGCACCGGAAAGTTGCAAACTGTGTAAAATAAGCCAAAACAACATAAGAATAGCATCATAATGTGAAATATATCAATGAATAGGGGTGAATTATGATATAAAATAGTGATGCATTTTGGACGTATCAACTCCCGCAAGCTTAGACCTCGCTTGTCCCCAAGCGAATACTGAGCTCGGTAAACATGTCAACAAGTTTAGAGAGTGAAGTGTCGATAAATAGAATACGAACAAGAAGCATCATGATTTATTCACCAAACTCAAGCATCAACAGCAACCTCAACTCATAAGGCCCTTATAAGAAAGTAATAACAATTATAATCAAAAGTAGGGCTAAGGAAACTCATACAATCATGGAAAACATATCCTTGGTCAAAGGACAACTAATAACTTTTACTTTTGCTCTTTCACTTTATAATGAATCATTTTGAAGTATTTGAAAGAACATGTTATTAGTCATGAAGTGAAAATTCTAACACAAAGGAAGATGTTTTCTTGGCGTAAGCTTTTGAAAACAACTTACTTATCAAATGATAATGTCAACAAGGATATGGCACGACAAGACTTAATGAAACATTATATGAATGAATCCTTGTCAACATCAAGCGTATGTTCTCTTTAAGAAAAGAAGGAAGTAGGGAAAACTGACTCAACATAAAAGTAAAGGACATGCCCTTCTATAGGGAAGTAGGGAAAACTCATGTGCTATCCTTAAATCAAATAGAATGAAAAAAAGTTTTGGGAGGTGCATGGTTTGTCAACGAATGCTAATACATAGCTCAATTACTTCTCAAGCTGGACAAGTTTCGTGGATCGACTCCCAAGTGGGGACGATCACATCCCCTTAATCTCCTTTGTTTATCACTGCCAAAGTTTCTGATTTCTTATAGACCAAGCGTGAAGGAGGGTTTGTTTGTTGTATTGTCTTATGATCTGGGCACACTCATGCCAGTTCCTCCTTGTATTAGGGTTTTGCAGATTAGACATGCAATCCCGGGTAAAACTTGTCCAACTTAAGAAGATCATGAATTACCTACTACTTCTTCATGAGCTAAACCAGAGGCACAAAACAGAAGATTTTGAACATTTAAGGATAACACATGAATTCTATACTTTTAGGAGTGGTAGTGAAATACCACAAATATGAAGGTATGGTGGACTCATATGGAAGATATTGGTTTCAGGGTATGGATGCACAAGCAGAATTCTGCCTAGCATAGAGTTTGGATAGCAAAGGCTTTGAGAGAACAGACAATTGATGATGACTTGGATGCAAAGCATATAAAGCATAAACATTAAAGTAAGCATAACACATCAAGTTGTCTTCCTTGTCAACACAACACTTCAAGCATAATAACATAAAGGGTTTGGCTATGTCGCTACTTGAGAAAATCATGCATGTTGTTATGACCAAAGCTTTGTTTGCCAGGATTTAAATAAAGTTTTCAGAGCCATACCTGATATAAAGTCAATACTCCCCATTAGAATCAACATATAAGGTTGATTGCGTGAAGAGAATACCTAGTGCGGCGAAGGAACCAATAGACTCCACACTCATGGATACAAGAATCTCCACCAAGGAGTGATAGACCTTAATGCAAACACCTATTTCATAAGATAACTTCCCTAGACATGATACGACTCTACTTGACTCTAAAAGACAAAGATAAAGATAAAGATATCGGGCGCTCCCCCAAGCTTGGAACAAGCTAAGGGGATGCCATTACCGAAGGATATTTCACTCCTCATTCTTGTTCCTGTTGATTCTTCAGATCTGTGATGATACGTCGAAGGGTCTGATTTTCATCTTCCAAGATTTCCACTTGTACTTTAAGCACACGGAAATTTTCTCAGAGTTGATTGGTGATGCGGTAAGCTTCAGAGATCATGGAATTTTTATGTGGATCATCAAGTGCAGGGGCTGTGCCTGAAAGGGTAAGAGAAAGATCATACTGAGGTTGGCCAAACCCCACCATGATGGGGTTGCTTGAACTTCTTCCTTGCGTTGATGGACCTCCCTGTTGTTGGGCGGTGATAATCTTGACTTTTTTCCACACGGAGCGCTCCATCTCCACTTGTCTTGCAACAATTTCTTCTTCCGTAGCTCAATCAACGTAGTTCCCTTGGTTGAGATCTTGCTGAACTTGACGTAGACGCCGGCCCATCAAGTCTTCTCCGCTTGAGCCACAAGAAGACATCTCTAACAATATTTTTTTTGTCCTGGCAGAAACAGCTCGAGAAGAAAACACACGAAATTGCGAGATATGGTGCCGGGATGATATGGGCAAATATATAGAAAACATTTCTACACAAAATGGAAGGTAACAAGCCAAAGTGGGGCCGAAGACGGACTCCGGGGTGCCTAGGCGGCCACCGGCGCGACCAGGAGGTAGGTCGCGCCAGGGGGGCTCCTGGGCCCCCTGGAGCTCCTCTCTGGCTCCACTTAGGCCTCAAATTTTCCCAATTTTTCAAAAACTCATAATATGGAACATTTTTGGATTTTCGCGATGTTTCCTTACCATATTACATAACTTTTCATAGTCTGCTTCTGCCGACGTCTGAAACAGGGCTGCAACATATTCTTCATGGGTTGTTGTGTGTGTCAAATTCACATCAACATTGACAGGGTCTCTTGCCATGTAATTCTTGAGTCTTTGCGCATTCACAACTTGAGGTTTGGTGCCGTCAAAATTGTTAATCTTGATTGCACCGAAGGGGTAGACTTCTTCGATATGAAATGGCCCTTCCCATCTGGAAAGTAGTTTACCTGGAGAAAACCTGAAACGAGATCAACAACAAAACTTTATCACCAACATTAAATTCACGTTTCAGAATCCTTCTATCATGCCACTTCTTTACCTTTTCCTTGAACATTTTAGCACTCTCATAAGCTTCACTTCTCCACTCATCTAGAGAAGTCAAGTTCATGAGGAGATTTTCACCAGCTAATTTTGGGTCAGCATTAATCTCTCTAACAACCTAGAAAGCTTTGTGTTCTAACTCTAATGGCAAATGGAAAGCCTTTCCATAGACCATCTTATAGGGAGACATGCCCATGGGAATTTTGTAAGCAGTTATATACACCCACAAAGCATCTCCTAACTTCTTTGACCAGTCCTTTCTAGAATTGTTAACTGTCTTTTGTAAGACCAACTTGATCTCTCTATTGGTGAACTCAACTTGCCCACTAGTTTGAGGATGGTACGGTGAAGAAATTATATGATGGACATCGTACTTGGCTAAAGCTTTCCTAAAAGCTCCATGTGTGAAGTGCGATCCTCCATCAGTCATGAGGTACCTTGGTACACCAAACCTAGGAAAAATTACATCCTTGAGAATTTTCAAAGATGTCTTGTGATCAGCACTCTCAGTGGGGATTGCTTCAAACCACTTGGTTACATAATCAACATCTACAAAAATGTGAGTGTACTTGTGTGAGGGAGGAAAATGACCCATAAAATCAAAACACCAACAATCAAAAGGCTCAATCACTAGAGATTAATTCATAGGCATCTCATTCCTCCTACTAATATTACCAACTCTTTGACACTTATCACAAGATAAAACATAATTTCTAGAATCCTTAAAGAGAGTGGGCCAATAAAAACCTGATTGCAGAACCTTATGTGCGGTCCTCTCACCGGCATGATGTCCTCCGTAGGGACTATCGTGACATTGTATGAGAATGTCCTTCTTCTCGTGTTCCGGTATGCATCTTCTCACGATCCCGTCTGGACCTTCTTTACAAAGATGTGGGTCATCCCAAGAGTAATGCCTCAAATCGTGGAAGAACTTGTTCCTTTTCTAAAATGTTAAACCTGGAGGCAAAAACTTTGTAACGATAAAATTAGCATAATCTGCAAATCAAGGGTCGGAGAGAGAATGTACTTTTACAACATCTAGTTGTTCGTCTGGAAAGCTGTCACTGAATGGAATGGGATCATGCGGTATATCTTCCATCCTTGAAAGAATATCCACCACCGGATTGTCTGCTCATTTCCTACCGACAATCTGCAAATAAAATTCTTGAATAAGGAGTACCCACCTGATGAGCCTTGGTTTGGAATCCTTCTTCTCCATAAGATACTTAAGGGCAGCATGGTCAGTATGAATAATAACTTTAGAATCAACAATATACTGCCTAAACTTATCACAATCAAACACTACTACTAAGAATTCCTTCTCAGTAGTAGCATAATTCTTTTGAGCATTATCAAGGGTTTTGCTAGCATAATGTATAACATTCAACTTCTTATCAATCCTTTGTCCTAGAACAGCTCCAACAGCAAAATCACTAGCATCACACATAATTTCAAAGGGAAAATTCCAACCAGGTGGTTGTACTATAGGAGCGGTTATTAAAGCTTTCTTAAGAACTTCGAAGGCTTCCTTACAATCTTCATCAAATACAAAAGGAACATCCTTATGGAGAAGATTAGTAAGGGGTCTCGAAGTCTTAGAAAATTCTTTCATAAATCTTCTATAGAAACCAGCATGACCGAGAAAACTACGAAAATACCTTTGATGACCCTTGGATAGGGCATCCTTTCAATAGCTTCAATCTTCGCCTTGTCCACTTCAATTCCCCTCTCGGAAATCTTGTGACCAAGAACGATCCCTTCGTTAACCATGAAGTGGCACTTTTCCCAATTTAGCACTAAATTTGTCTCCTCGCACCTCTGCAAAAACTTTACTAAGATTGTGGAGACAGTGGTCAAAGGAAGTTCCATAGACAGAGAAATCGTCCATGAAGACTTCCACAATCTCCTCACAGAAACCAAGAAAGATAGCAGACATGCATCTTTGAAATGTAGAAGGGGCATTACATAAACCAAAAGGCATACGCCTATAAGCATAAGTACCGTAAGGACATGTGAAAGTGGTCTTCTCTTGATCGGCAATATTAACATGAATTTGAGAGAAGCCAGAGTACCCGTCAAGATAGCAAGAGTGAGTGTTTTTGGACAACCTCTCAAGCATTTGATCGGTGAGAGGCAGCGGGTAGTGGTCCTTCTTGGTCTCCTTATTCAACTTCCTGTATTCAATACACATTCTATATCCAATAACAATCCTTTGAGGTATTAGTTCATTTTTATCATTAGGAACAACATTCATACCTCCTTTCTTAGGAACACAATGAACTGGACTTACCCACTTACTACCAGCTATAGGATAGATGATACCTACGGCTAGAAGCTTGAGAAATTCAGTCCTAACCACATCCTTCATCCTTGGGTTCAACCGTCGTTGATGATCAACAACTGGCTTAGCATCGGGCTCGAGATTGATAGTATGTTGGAAAATTGATGGACTAATTCCCTTAAGGTCATCAAGGGTATAGCCAATAGCAGCACGGTGTTTACGAAGTGTCTCCAATAATCGCTCTTCTTCAAACCCTGAAAGGTTAGCATTGATAATAACATGATATATTTTCTTTTCATCTAAATAAGCGTACTTGAGAATATTGGGAAGTGGTTTGAGATCAAACACCGAGTCTTCTTTTGGTTGTGCAAGGATTCCGAAAGGTTCAACCGGATGGTTGTGCTTCATGATAGCAGTTTTCCTTAAGAATATGTCATCTAGCTCGTTTCTTTCTTGCATATGCATATCATTTTCGTGGTATTCCATATATTGCTGCAAAGGATCGTTAGGAGGAATAGCAATAGAAGCACTATCTTCAATAATTGTGTCATTACTAGAAAAATCAGTACCACGAGGCTGCTTAGAGAACTTAGAAAAGTTAAATTCATATGGCTCACCATTGAATTCAACAGAAACTTTACCTTTCTTGCAATCTATTATAGCTCCACAAGTTATGAGGAAAGGCCTACCAAAGATAATAGGGCAAAAACTATCTTGCACTGAACCAAGTACTAGAAAGTCGGTAGTATACTTTACCTTTCCACATAGAACTTCAACATCTCTCACAATTCCAATGGGAGAGATAGTTTCTCTGTTTGCTAGATAAATAGTAACATCAATCTCTTTAAGTTCACAGGGTGAAATCTCACCCATGATCTCCTGATAGAGTGAATAAGGAATGGTGCTAGCACTCGATCCCAAATCACATAGCCCATAATAATTATGATCTCCTATTTTAACAAATACAAATGGTGTACCTAAAATTGGGCCTTTATTCATGGATGTAACAATGTTAGTGGAAACAATACAAAAATTTATATTGGAATCTAAAACATCATTAGTAACTAGATATTTAACCAAAGCAACATGAGGATCGACCTTGATCTGGTCCTCAAGCTCGTCAGTTCTTCTCTCACTTTTATTTATTATGCCTGTCACAAAAGAGTGCTCCCTTATCCTTGCTGGAAAAGTTTTTTTTCATATAACTGCAGGAAAAATAGGGTTAGCAACATTACTAGCAACAGGTAATTCCTTGAAGTGTTTATGGTACTGATCCTTCTTATTTTTAGAAGAGTCAACATGAGAGGCAAAGTCCTTACAAAAATCAATCATTAACTGGGAATCAAGACCAACCTTAGAGCAAAAGGTATTAAAGTAATCAGTTTTCACATAGCTCTCAATATAATCATGCTCATAATTTATAACGGGTTCAATAGCTTTATTAATTTCCCAGTCTTTAGTTTTCTTTTGAATCCTTTCAATGAGATCCCACCTTTCTTCAATGCTTATCGTTTGAAATACCCCACTAGAGGAGGCATCCAGCATCTCCTTATCCTGACGAGAAAGCCTGGAATAAAAATTTGTAAGTATAATTTCCTTTGGGAGCTCATGATTAGGATATTTGAGCATTAGGGACTTCAATCTCCCCAAGCTTGAGTGATGCTTTCTCCTTCACGAGACCAAAATTTATAGATATAGTTCCTGTCTCGATGAATTTCACGAATATGAAGCTTTAAAAGAGACATAAGCTCTTGCAGATTAAGAAAATGTGAGTTATCGAGGAGCTAATACCAATATGAAGCTTTATCTATAAGTGATACGGAGAATAATTTCCTCATGAAAAACTCCATTGACACACCTGAAAGCTTAAATAATGAACATAGTTGTGAAAAATATAGCAAGTTCACCTGGATGTCTGTCTCCTCCATAACGATTAGCCAAGATATAATCGGTAATACCAGTTGGTATTTTATAACGCACAAGTTTAGTAGGGGTGGGAGCAACCACCACAGTAGTGGGGCATTTCCCCAAAAGCAAAAAACCAAGATTGGAGTTGTCCATAAGGACAAAGAGTAGCAACAGCAAATTAAAAACAGCACGCAAAATGTAAAACTTTCCTGACTAGCTTCACTTACCAATAGCGCTACACTCCCCGGCAACGGCGCCAGAAAAAAATACTTGATGACCCTCAACTGTAGGGGATCTATTGTAGCGTTTTCGATAAGTAAGAGTGTCTAACCCAACGAGGAGCAGAAGGTATTGATAAGTGACTTTGGACAAGAAATAAATGCAATCACTGAAAGATAAATTTTTATGGGTTTTCGGTGTAAGCAACGAGAAGGTAAAAATAGGCAAAGTAAAAGGTACTGAGGAGCAACAAGTGGCCCAATCCTTTTGAGCAAAGGATAAGCCTAGCAACTGAACTTATAAAGACTAAAGCGTTCTTGAGGACACACGGGAGAGGTAGTCATGTGCTTTCGACATATTCTGTATCGATACTATATCTTGTGTTGATAAGTGTTGAGTGGGTGGATCTATGCTAGTACACCTTCTAGACTAAGATAAGTGCACGCTTATGATTAAACACCTTGCAAGAATCCTCAAATACAAGGTAGAAATTAAGGAAAAAGCCTAACCACATCAATAAGATCAAGGATCCATTATTCCCTTGTTCTAAAGTGTGCGAACTGGGGTTCATGTTTCAGTCACTCTGGCAACCCACCGTAAGCATTCTTTATACACAATGTAGTCCCCTAGGTCCTTAACAAGGCGAAGTGTTATGTGTTCGACTCACACAACACCACTAGGAAAATAACAACACAACTTAAATATCAAACAAAACATATTACTTCAACATCATATGACTACTAACAACTAGACTTCTCCCATGTCCTCAAGAACTAAAGTAACTACTCAAAAGACATAAACAGATCATGATCAGTGGTGATAAATAGATGGTAAAAAATCTGGACATAGTAATATTTCTCCAACAAAACTCAATAGCATTCACCACAAAGGAGTAATCAACACCGGTAGAGTAGAGAGGATGTATAGTACGAGTTACAACACAAGTTGCAATTGTGAGATGAGATAGGATGAATATGGAGATGGTGCTGATGTTGGGGATGATGTTGATGATGATCTTGATGATGCCCGTGACGATGGTGATGAAGATGGCGATGATCTTCCCTTCTGGGAAGTGTTCTCCCCGGCAGAATCTGCCCGCCGGAGGTGCCTTTTCTTCTCTGTAGGTTTACGCCACGGAGTGGCGGCAGAACCCGCGAAACTCCTCTCCTTCTAGGGTTTCTGGATGACGAGGGATATATATGCCAAAGGGGGGAGCCAGGAGTGGCCCCAAGGGTCCAGGCGGCCTCCCGGCGCGCCCCTCGTGGGGGCCGTGCCAAGGGGGTGCCTGGGCACCTGGTGGCCCCCTCTGGATCCTTTTCGGCGAGGCTTCGTTATTCTTCAGAAAAATACCCTCCGTCGATTTTCAGCTCATTTGGAGATGTGTTGTTTCAACAACTCAATGTCCACTTTTCTCCGCTGAATCCCGCGTCTGCTGTTTTGGCACCGGAAAGTTGCGAAATGTGTAAAACAATCCAAAACAACATAAGAATAGCATCTTAATGTGAAATATATCAATGAATAGGGGTGAATTATGATATAAAATAGTGATGCATTTTGGACGTATCAGCCCCCTGATGTCTAGCTTGAGTTACAGAAACATGAGACCAAGGGATGTGTTATTGCCACCAGGGAGAAAACAACGATGCTTGTAACCGCGGTTGCAAGGATTGTTTACCTTACGCATAGATTGTTAATGCAATAGTCTGTTGCTTTGAGTTTACACTTTGGGTGGGGCTCGCAACTTAATACCAGCGAGATGTTCTGGATAGATATCTCAAGGTGGATGATTAGTGGGTAGATGAAGTGGATTTTGGTCTACTTAGCTTGGCATACTGCCCATAGTTTTGAGCCTCTTACTTTCAAGTAGCATAATTAGCATTGCGGTGCGTTTACAATTCGGTCAATTTCCCAGCTGTAATTTGTTCATCCATCTTAGCTGTTTTATCGTCTTTTGGGAGAGAGACGTCACTAGTGAACATCATGGGACCACGGTCCATATTTCCACCATTATTTAGACCTCCACTTTATTTACCGTTTTATTTACTTTCATTTTCTATCATTATCACCACTATCATTATCCCTTGCGTTTGATCCTTTGTAAACAACAAGGACAGAGAGATTGAACTTTGTTGAGAGGAAAGTTACTTGTTGTGTGTGCAGGTCCAGGTAAAGTAAGCAACCTCGGTTGTGAACGACGCCATCGTTCACTTTACCACCTACTTGTCGATCCTTGGAGTCCTGATACGTCCCAGACGTATCTATAATTTCTGCTTTCTCCATGCATGTTTTTGGTGATATTGCTATGCTTTTGATACACTTTCATACACTTTTGATCATATTTGGACTAACCTATAAACTCAGTGCACCCCAGTGCCAGTTTCTGTTTTCTGCTGTCTTTTTATTTCAGTTTTTTCCATCACTTAAAGTGCTAGAAAAATTAAGGAAAAAATATATAAAAAATCAGCGTACCGGAAGCTTCCAGATGCCTGAAGGGGGGCAGAGGGTCCCCACCTGGTGCCCAGGTGCCCAGGGGGCGCGACCTAGGGTGGTGCCACGCCGGGAGGCCGCCTGCATTCCTGGTGGCCCCCTGGCTGACCCCTTCACCTATATTTACCTCTCGTTCCGAAACGCTCGAGGACATAACCCTTTTTCGCGATCTCGCCTCTGTTCCGCCACCGCCGCGCTTCCAAGATCGGGAGCACCAGAAGACCTCTTCCTCGCACCCTGCCGGAGGGAGGATTGACCTCCGGGAGCTTCTCCACCACCATGGACGCTTCCCGGATGAGTCGTGAGTAGTCCACCTTGGACCATGGGTCCATGATCAGTAGATATGTGATGTCCTCTCCCCCTCTTTGTTATTCATGGAATAGACCTTGTGAGCTGCCCTACATGATCAAGGCACATATGTAATTCTTTCAGTTGTTGCTATGTTGAGTTTGCTGGGATCTGATGGATTATGAGACTATGTTCAGATTGTGACGAGTAATATATTTGGTTCTTCTCCTTCTATATTTGCATTCTTGAGTAATTGTTGCATGTTCTCCGTTGTTGTCTATTGCTTTGGCCAAGTAGTAGGTAGTAAGTCCAATAGGGAGCGTTATGCATGATTGTGGGTTCATGCCCCCTGATGACTAGCTTGAATGACAGAAACATGAGTCTAGGGGATGTGCTGTTGCCACAAGGGGGAAAACAACGGTGCGTGTAACCGCGGTTGCAAGGATTGTTTACTTTACGCAAAGTTCTTTTAATGCAGTTTTCTGTTGATTTAGGTTTACACTTTGGGTGGGGCTCGCAACTTAATACCAGCGAGAAGTTCTGGATAGATATCTCAAGGTGGATGATTAGTGAGTATTGTAGATGGATTTCGGTCTACTTTTTTTGGCGTACTGCCCATGCTTTTGAGCCTCTTCCTTTCTTTTGTAGAATAGTTAGCATCTGTTTGCGTCCGTAATCCTGTCAATTGCCCAGTTGTAATTTGTTCACCTCGCATAGCTGTTTATCGTCTTTTGGGAGAGAGACATCACTGGTAAACATCATGGGACCCCGGTCCATATTTCCACCACTGTTTACACCCTCAATGTACTTCTTTATTTTACTTTCTAATTGTAGTTATCACTATCTTTTATCTGTTGCCTTTGAGCCTTTGTAAACGGCAAGGCCAGAGAGATTGACAACCTCTCTGTACTCATTGGGAGCAAAGTTATTTGTATCTGTGTGCAAGTCTAGGGAAAACAAGTGATTCTTTTCAGATGTCGCATCACTTGTCGAACCACCTACTTGTCGTCGTCGGAGTCCTATGGGAGACAATCTTAAACCTTGGCATCTTTTCCCAGGGCAATTTGCTGCTAGGCTACATCCAACCTTCCAGTTGGGGTAACCAACGAGGTGCACTACTTCAGTGCCATCAAGCCAATTTCATGTGCCTTTGCCGAGGACTCCACTCTTCAAGATAGGGGAGTTGCACGCTATCTTTTACCTTTTCTTTTTAGTCTTATTAGTTTACCTTTTAGCTTTTGTCTTTGTGTCCTTTATCAAAAACCACAAAAAAATTGTTACCTTGTTATTAGTAGTCCTTCTTGTTTAGTCAAGCATGTTAGGACTTGGTGGTTTGAGGGAATCGGAAGTTCTAGATTTCCATCAAAGGGATGAAGAGAATATGATGAAGGCATGGGACAAAATTTCTGATGCACATAGGAGAATTATGCCTTGGATACTTATAAAAATTGTTCTTAGAAATTTTTACCATGGTCTTTTTAAGTGGTGTAAACACTCTCTTGATATTACAGCCGAAGGAGACTTCTTAGAGTGTGATGAAGCTAGAGCTCTTGATATCATACATGGTCTATCTATTTATTTTTTTTATGATCGTAATTTTGATACTGTTATAGATAGACTTGCTACTTTGAAAAGAGAATGGATGTTCTAGACTTGAGAAAAGTAGAGAAACCCAAACCCAATGGGAAAGATATTTTGGGGATAGATGATGATTGGGAGACTTTTGTTAGAATTAGCATCTCTGACCAAGACTTCCTTGGTTTTTGTGATATTGGATCCATGGTTTCTACAATGACAAAAGTAGTTTATGATTCTTTAAAATTAAACATAGACAATTTGTCATCTTATCATGAACATGCTAATGGAGATATTTCTGAGATCTAGGGAAAGGTAAAAGACGTTCAAGTTACATTCCTTAAAAGGATTGCAACGGTTGATTTCTTCATCATGGAGCCAAACCAAGGTAACATAGTGCTTGGAAGGGACTTCCTCCGAGCCATGAAGGGCTTCATTGATATAGGTAAGGGACACATACACTTACGTGAGAAAGCGAAAAGTAAGTACCTCTTTCCAAGGAAAAATAAGAATGAACTTGTTGAGGATCAATTTGAAGGTTTTTATGATTCTGATGACTTCGGTGACTTGTGATTCCTCTTTTTGCTTCTTGCCTAGCTTCAAGGCGTAAAATAAAATGCTTGTTGGGAGGCAACCCAAGATGTTTTTCCTTCTGTTTTTAGTGGTCTTGATGACTGTTACTACTGTAGCAAAATCATTGTATCTTTATTTTCAAGCTTTGTGCCAAGATTAGCCTCCGATTGCAAGAAAGTTCAAAAGTTGTGACATGCTGTCCAGAAAACAGATTCTGTCCTTGGACGGAAAAATTCAAGATAAATCACCAGATCATATTTTTGATCTAAATGTTTTTGACAGCATGCTCTATACAATTAGCTTTCGAGCATCTGTTCTGAGTTTTTTGATTTGAGTTGCAGAAGTACCCCAAAAAAATTATTTACTACCTGTTGATCTGTTTTTCATGGATTCTTCCATGTTCTGCCTTTTCCCAGTTTTGCAAGTCTTGCGCTAGCTTTTTCTTTGAATAAACTTTTTGTGAGTCTTGAGAAACAGTAGCCCTTTAAGAATATCTTTATTTACAGTAGAGGAAAATTGTTTTATTATGGGTACTAACCTCTCTAATCAGCTTATGATGAGTTATGTATGAAAGGAGTTTTCAAGTGTGCAAGGGAAGATGATGAAAGAAGATCCGGGAGTGTCAAGCGCTCAAGCTTGGGGATGCCCCCATGCACCCCAAGAAATATTCAAGGAGACTCAAGCGTCTAAGCTTGGGGATGCCCCCCGTGCATCCCCTTCTCCATCAACAATTATCAGTTCGTCCTTCGTTCCACTATATTTTTATCACTTCATGTGTTATGTGCTATGCTTGGAGCGTCTTGCTCTTTACTTTTTAGTTTTCTTTAGCTTTGTTTGCTGTTCATAACAAGTTAGAACCCAACTTTCTTTGTGTGGGAAATAAACATTCTCCACTTTACAGTAGAACACATCATAGGATTTTCATGCTTATCTTTCTCTTTTGTTGTGTGTTCTGTAGCTTTTCGTAGCTATTGTCATGTTTAGCTCTTAGTTTTCATGCTTATCTTTTTAAGAGCTTTTGTTTAGTTTGTTTCTCTAACTCTCTTGAGTTTTCATGTTTATCTTGTTTAGAGAGTTGTCTTGTTGCACTGAGTTGTGTGTCTTGATTTAAAGTAAGTAATTGAGGTTGCTATTCAATTGTAGTAGTAAGTTGCAATAGTTTTGAGGTATTTTTTTGAGTAATGTTTGAACTTTTGGTGTCAAGAGCTTTAGCCTATTAGTGATAGATTTCGTATTTTTGGGAAATTCGTGTTTTTTTTCAGAAACTACAAAAACTAATTGAGAACTCTAGCTACTAGATGGATCACTAATCTTTGGAGGGATGAGATATTAGAGTACACTCACGTACCATGAGTCGAGAATGCGGAAGGATAACCAAAACCCCATACACTCCTCCTCGGGGTACTTGTCTCTTTTTGAACCTCCTGAGGAGATTGAGAGTTACCGATAATAAGTGCATGAGTTCTTCGGACGACTGTAAGTATTCAAAAGTTGACACTTCCACCTCCTCATATTTGCTAGCCTATTCGGTACCGTGCGTTGCCTTTTCTCACTATGAGATTTGGTGCCTACCTCGCCGGTGCATCCAAACCCTTAGCATGATACACTCTGTTATCATAAACCTCCTTATATCCTTCCTCAAAACAGCCACCATACCTACCTATCTAGGCATTTCCATAGCCTTTCCGAGATAGATTGCCATGCAACATCGACCTTCTCATAACTTGATCTTCATGTCGTACATGCTTTTGCTTGATCGATGAGCCGCATGCTAGTTGGGACTTGCCCTAATCATTGCTATATGACGCACTAGTATCATTGCATTGATGGGGATCGGCGCAGAAAACCAAAAATTTCCTACCTACGAGTCCCGAACCCAAGATCTATGCTATGCTCATGTATGTAACGGAAGGAATCTGTGTTCATACCTTTGAAGGCCGAAAGAGGGAAACGTTCCTCGAACGTGGTTGGCGTAGACTCTGATCCTACGACCTCCCTGTCGTGTTGAAGTACCTCCGACGATGAAGTAGCACCACACGTGTAGTGCCTCACGGGATTACACACGTACGGTGCAACCGACGTCCCTCCGGGCTCCGAACCAGAAGAGTAGCGGAAAGAAGATTGATCCGGATCCTGATTCCGGCAGCGCAACGACGTCCGGATGATGGTGAAACCCCCAACCAGGTGCAAACTCCAAACAAGGGGAGTCCGCTCTAGGTTGGAGAAAGAGAGAGATAAAGAACTCAATGTTGTGTTGAGAAAAGGCACCCCCACCCCTCCTTTTATAGGACAAAGAGGGGGGGGGGAACTCTCCTCCCCTCCCCATGTGGGACTAAACCCCACAAGGGGGAGTGCGCCGGCCATGGGAGGGGGATGGTCCCCTCCCTTGGCGCCTAGCCCAAGGGGGGAGGCTCCCCCTTCCCATCATGGGCCTTTTAAGGCCCGTATGCCTTTTTCTCCCTTTTAATTAATTTTTAAATCATTTTTAATATTTAATTATGTCAATTAAATAATAAAACATATTTAAACATCAATATATATTATTTTGAACCTTTCAAAATATCCGGAACAACTTCTGGCACCTCCCGGTACATTTCCGGTGTTTTCTCTCTTTTCACCAATGATCCCGAATCAATCCTTAATGCATCGATTGCCCTTAAGTGTGACACCCTACGGTCCGGGAAACAGTAGACATGATCGAGACACTCTCTGACCATTGACCATTATGTGGGATCTGGTTACAATCCTTGATGTGCCCCTACGCTTCCATCGAATAAACTTCATCGTTGTTGAACCGTTAACAAGATGACTTGATCCCTTTGTGCTTCGGTACTATGTTTGTCCGAGGTATGATCGTCGGTATCCAATACCTAGTTCTTCCTCGTCTCCGACATAACATGTTTACTCGTCTGTGAATATTACATCTCTTTTGACCTAGTCACTTGCTTGCAAGATATTGATGCAACACCACCGAGTGGGCCCAGAGTACCTATCCGTCACTCGGATTGACAAATCCCGCTCTGATCTATTTCATACTCCTCAACATATCTACTTCGGAATACCCAAGATACACCTTTTCAGTTACCATGTTTCAGTTTAACGGTTAATGCACTCAAAGCATCCTAATAGATAGCAATTATGTATGATCATCACGGTCTAAGGATTCAGTCACTATGTTATTAAGTCATCGCAATGCTGAACTTATGTGACTTGATCACACTTCAATGCTTAAGGTGGGTGTGTGTCCATCACATCATTCTCCTAATGATATGACCTCATTTTCAATAGACTATTATGTTCTCATGATTAGGAAACCTTGATCATCAATTGCCCAATGAGCTAGTATGCCTGAGTTTAACTAGGGACCAGGTTGTTATATATCACACGTGTATTAATGTTTCCGCTTAATGCAGTTCTAGCACAATATATAACGTATTATGAACAAACAGATATGTGACAAATATCTTTATTAATTTGCCTCTAGGGCACATATCCAACAGTCTCCCACTTGCACTAGAGTACAAATTACACTAGTTTACATCAGGTATGTATCTAACACCAATAGTCTCTCGGTGTTTTTCAAACTTGGCTTGTGGAAGAGGTTTAGTCATTGGGTCTGACGGATTCAGATCCGTATGTATTTTTCAAATCCTAGTATGACCATCCTTGACGTAGTCCCGCGTCACATGGAAACGCCAGAGAATATGCTTGGATGTAGAGTGAGTCCTCGGCTCCCTTGCGTCAGCAATGGCACCCGTATTATCGCAATAAATGCTAACAGGGTCAGTGCAACTAGGGAATACGCCAAGCTTGATGACGAACTTCTTCAGCCAATGCGCTTCATTTGACGCTTCGCAAGCGGCAATATACTCCGACTCCATCATAGATTGGGCGACGACTGACTTCTGGCCGCTCCTCCAGCTAATCGCACCATCATTCAACATAAACACGTATCCCGTCTGGGATTTTGAGTCATCGGGATCAGTACTAAGACTGGCATCGACGTAACCTGTTACGGCGAGCTCTTCTTCGCATCCTCCATAGACAAGAACCAAATCCTTAGTTCTTCGTAAGTACTTACGGACGTTCTTCACTGCAATCCAATGATCCATTACAGGATTACTTTGGAAACGATTAGTCAGACTAACCGCCACGTCCACATTTGGTCGAGTACACAGCATAGCATACATGATAGAACCTATGGCTGAGGCATAGGGCTTTGAGGACATTTCCTCCCTTTCTTTTGCTGTTGCTGGGCATTGAGTCACACCCAATTTACTTCCTTTCATAACGGGAAAGAGGCCTCTCTTGGCATTATCCATATTGAACCTCTTCAATATCTTCTCAAGGTAATTTCTCTGACTCAGTGCTAATAGGCGTCTTGATCTATCTCTATAGATTTTAATTCCTAATATGTATGCAGCTTCACCTAGGTCCTTCATGGAAAATTGTCCATTCAAATATTCCTTTACCCCCTCTAGAAATTTCACATCATTCCCTATCAATAATATGTCATCCACATATAGTACTAGGAATGCCACAGAACTCCCACTCGCTTTCTTATAAACACATAATTTTTCTTCATTTTGGAAAAATCCAAAAGCTTTGATCACCTCATCAAAACGAAGATTCCAGCTCCGAGATGCTTGCTTCAACCCATAAATGGACTGTTGAAGTTTGCATACCTTACCAGCGTCCTTAGGATCAATAAAACCTTCCGGTTGTACCATATACAACTCTTCCTCAATGTTGCCATTTAGGAACGCAGTTTTCATATCCATCTGCCATATTTCATAATCGTAATAGGCAGCAATTGCTAGCAATATCCGGATAGACTTTAGCATTGCTACGGGAGAGAAAGTCTCTTCGTAGTCAACTCCTTGAATTTGTCGGAAACCTTTTGCAACAAGTCGAGCTTTATAGACAGATACGTTTCCGTCTGCGTCAGTCTTTTTCTTGAATATCCACTTATTCTTGACGGCCTCGGTCCGCGGGAATATCCACCAAAGTCCATACTTTGTTGGTATACATGGAGTCTATCTCGGATTTCATGGCTTCCAGCCATTTCTCGGACTCGGGTCCCTCCATTGCTTCTTTGTAGTTCGCAGGTTCGTCAGGTTCATTTAACATGAATACATTGACAAGTTGCCCATAAAACTGAGTTTTTACTCAGGCTCTTGATGACATGTGGGGTACAATAGGATACTCTTCATCTTGATCATGATCATCATGTATGTCACGATCGTTATGAATATCATGATGACCGTTCTCTTCAGCTCCCACTACGGAAGATGGTTCCGGAACAACTTCCATTGCCATTTATTCCACTTGGAGTGACTGGTCAATCATCTCGTTGAGGTCTATTTTCCTCCCACTCAATTCTTTCGAAAGAAACTCTTTCTCAATAAAGCATACAGTCTTGGCGACAAACGTTTTTCCCTCAGACTGGTTGTAGAAGGTGTATCCAACGGTTTCCCTTGGATATCCCACAAAGATGCACTTATCCGCTTTTGATTCGAGTTTGTCAGGCTGAAGTTTCCTAACATAAGCCTCACAACCCCAAATCTTCAAGTGAGACAACTTTGGTTTCTTGCCATGCCATTCCTCAAATGGTGTTGTCTTTACGGATTTGGACGGTGCCCTATTAAGAATGTAAGCGGCAGTTTCTACTGCATACCCCCAGAATGACACAAGTAAGTCGGTATGAGACATCATCGATCGTACGCTATCCAATAGAGTTCGATTACGTCGCTCAGAAACACCGTTACGCTGAGGTGTTCCTACCGGCGTAAGTTGTGGTACGATGCCACAAGTCTTAAGATGATCGCCAAACTCGTGACTTAAATACTCGCCTCCTCGATCGGATCGAAGGTGCTTGATTTTCTTCCCGACTTGATTCTCGACCTCACTCTGAAATTCCTTGAACCTTTCAAAGGTTTCAGACTTATGTTTCATTAAGTAGATATACCCATATCTGCTTAAGTCATCTGTGAAGGTCACGAAGTAACGAAGATCATTGCATGTGGGGACGTTCATAGGTCCACATACATCTGAATGTATGATCCCTAACAAGTCTTCCGCACGCTCCATTGTTCCATTGAATGGAGTCCTTGTCATCTTGCCCATAAGGCATGGTTCACATGTGTCAAGGGATCCAAAATCCAATGACTCCAGAAGTCCATCATCATGAAGCTTCTTCATGCGCTTTTCACCAATATGACCAATTCGACAATGCCACATCGTCATGTGTTCTTCGTCACTAGGTTTTAATCTTTTGGCCTCTACGTTATCAATATGAAGTATATCACAATCGAGATTAAGAATGAATAAGGCATTTTTCTCCGGTGCGTGAACATAAAACACATCATCCTTATAAATCGCACAACCAATTGTATCTGACTTAAAAGAATAGTGGTCTCGCTTCAAGCAAGAACCACTAACGATGTTCACACTCAATGCGGGTACATAGTAGCATTTATTCAAAATCAAAATTAATCCCGAAGGGAGACTAAGATGCTTCGTGCCGACCGCCACCACTTCAATCCGGCAGCCGTTTCCCACGCGCATCATCACTTCATCATTCATCAAGCGTTGCCTATTCTGTAGCCCCTGAGAGGAGTTAGAAATATGAGCAACAGATCCTATATCAAATATCCATGGTTTGTTCCAGCGCTTGTTAATAAAATATCAATAACGTGTATATCAAATATACCTTTGTCTCTTCTGACAATCCTTCCAGCCTTCTTATCTTCTAGGTACTTGGGGCAGTTGCGTTTCCAGTGACCATCACCCTTGCAGTAGAAGCACTCAACGCCGGGCTTGGGTCCAGGTTTGGATGCCTTACGAGGAGTGACAACTGGCTTGTCACCCTTCTTCGGGCTTCCCTTCTTTCCCTTCTCCTTCTTGCCAGACTTCTTGAATTCAACGGTCTTGTTGACCATGAATACATCATGCTCCTTCTTGATCTCAACCTCAGCAGTTTTCAGCATGGCGAACAACTCAGAAGGGGTCTTAGTCATCCCCTGCATGTTGTAGTTCAACACAAAGCCTTTGTAGCTAGGGGGCAGCGACTGCAGCACCCTATCAACAGCAAGTTCATCTAGAATTTGACATTCGAGAGCATTCAAGCGTTGAACGTAGCCATAAATCTTGACCACGTGCTCACTAACACTGCTATGCTCATCCATCTTTGCTGAGAAGAAAGCTTCAGAAGCCTCATAACGTTCAGCCCTGGCTTGGGGTGCAAAGACGTCCTTGAGGTCGGTGATTATCTCATATGCACCCATCCTCTCAAAGCGTTTCTGCAGCTCGGCCTCCATGGAGTAAAGCATTCCACTCTCGACAAGGTTGTAATCATCCGTCTTGGAGAGGTATACATTATTCTCATCCTGACTAGCGTCTGCTGGTGGTTCGTCACCTAACGCGGCCTCTAGTACGTATGCCATCTTGAGGGGAACAAGGAGAATCCTCAGAGTGTGGAACCAGTCGGTGAAGTTTGACCCATCGGTTTTCAGTTTGTCTTTGTCTAGGAATGACCCAAAGTTGAATGAGGGGCGAGGTGCAGCCATCTACAATGGTTATTTGCAAAACACATATTTAGACTTTGTTCATAATTGGAGTTCAATTTTAATTAATTATAAAACTCCCACTTAGTTAAACATCTCTCCAAATTTACTAAGTGATTAACATAATCCTAGTTTGAATGATCGTCCTCGAATATCACACGGCCGACGACACATCTCCCTAGGTAGGCCATCATGCCAATCATATCCGTTATATGACTCATGCTTAACCTTTCGGTCATCCGTATCCCAAGCTCATATCTACATATGTCAAGCCTGCTGGTCGAACCTTAGTGTATGGTTGTTCAGCAAGGCCATATCTGCATATGCTAAGCTTGCCAAACTCAACCTCATGCGATTGCTAATGTATGTATGGCACCCGATCGTCATGGCCTGCCTATCATAAAGAGATCCTTCCAGGCGGTGCCCACTAAGGGAGAATACAATCATGGTATTGAGAGAGATTATCCTATCATGCTACCGTCGCATATCTAGCATATTAGCAAGACAGAAAGTAAAACTGTAAATCATACAAGCTATGATCCCCCCTTACATGCAAATTAAAGTTAAAACGCCTTCTACTTTATCTTTTGCAAGTTTTACGTGTCTGCTAAGGGGTTTCGAGAGAGAACCGCTTTCTATCCTGCGAAAACAAGCCACAGCACCAATCCTGCAATCGTCTCTATTACACCCCTGTCGGGGCCCCCTGTTGCAAACGTCTTCGCGTCGCTAATGTTAGAGAGACAGACACCCCCCAGCCACTTATATGGTACAAGCCATATGTCAAGCGTGGAACCAGTCTCGCGTAAACGCGTAAGGTCGGTCGGGGCCGCTTCATCAGGACATTGCCGCAACGCTAAACGAGTACACGTGGGAGGGTAAAAAATGGAGAATTGATGCCCACATCCTCGATGTGTTCTACCCGTAAAATACATCTACGCATAGCCTTTCTCATGATACCACTGTTGGGGATCGGCGCAGATTTTTTTTCCTACCTACGAGTCCCGAACCCAAGATCTATGCTATGCTGATGTATGTAACGGAAGGAATCGGTGTTCATACCTTTGAAGACCGAAAGAGGGAAACGTTCCTCGAACGTGGTTAGCGTAGACTCTGATCCTACGACCTCCCTGTCGTGTTGAATAACCTCCGATGATGAAGTAGCACCACACGTGTAGTGCATCGCGGGATTACACACGTACGGTGCAACCGACATCCCTCCGGGCTCCGAACCAGAAGAGCAGCGGAAAGAAGATTGATCCGGATCCCAATTCCGGCAGCGCGACGGGATCCGGATGATGGTGAAACCCCCAACTAGGTGCAAACTCCAAACAAGGGGAGTCCGCTCTAGGTCGGAGAAAGAGAGAGAGAAAGAACTCAATGTTGTGTTGAGAAAAGGCACCCCCACCCCTCATTTTATAGGCCAAGGAGGGGGGGGGGACTCTCCTCCCCTCCCAATGTGGGACTAAACCCTACAAGGGGGGGGGGTGCGCCGGCCATGGGGGGGGGATGGGCCCCTTCCTTGGCGCCTAGCCCAAGGGGGGAGGCTCCCCCGTCCCCTCATGGGCTTTTTAAGGCCCATATGCCTTTTTCTCCTTTTTAATTAATTTTTAAATCATTTTTAATATTTAATTCTGTCAATTAAATAATAAAACATATTTAAACATCAATATATATTATTTTGAACCTTTCAAAATATCCGGAACAGCTTCCGGCACCTCCCGATACATTTCCGGTGTTTTCTCTCTTTTCACCAATGATCCCAAATCAATCCTTAATGCATCGATTGCCCTTAAGTGTGACACCCTACAGTCCGGGAAACAGTAGACATGACCGAGACACTCTCTGACCAATGACCATCATGAGGGATCTGGTTACAATCCTTGATGCGCCCCTACGCTTCCATCGAATAAACTTCATCGTTGTTGACCCGTTAACAATATGACTTGATCCCTTTGTGCTTCGGTACTATGTTTGTCCGAGGTATGATCGTCGGTATCCAATACCTAGTTCTTCCTCGTCTCCGACATAACATGTTTAATCGTCTGTGAATATTACATCTCTTCTGACCTAGTCACTTGCTTCCAAGATATTGATGCAACACCACCGAGTGGGCCCAGAGTACCTATCCGTCACTCGGATTGAAAAATCCCGCTCTGATCTATTTCATACTCCTCAACATATCTACTTCGGAATACCCAAGATACACCTTTTCAGTTACCATGTTTCAGTGTAACGGTTAATGCACTCAAAGCATCATAATAGATAGCAATTATGTATGATCATCACGGTCTAAGGATTCAGTCACTATGTTATTAAGTCATCGCAATGCTGAACTTATGTGACTTGATCACACTGCAATGCTTAAGGTGGGTGTGTGTCCATCACATCATTCTCCTAATGATATGACCTCATTGTCAATAGCTATTATGTTCTCATGATCAGGAAACCTTGATCATCAATTGCCTAATGAGCTAGTATGCCTGAGTTTAACTAGGGACCAGGTTGTTATATATCACACATGTATTATTGTTTCCGCTTAATACAGTTCTAGCACAATATATAACGTATTATGAACAAATAGATATGTGAAAAATATCTTTATTAATTTGCCTCTAGGGCACATATCCAACATGCATATCTTGCTACACTGGCAGAGGCATACATTTGCATACATCATGATAGCTTCTCATTTGTGCTGAGTACTTTTGTAAAGTGTGAAAGATCTTCTATACTCCTTGTAAAATAGAGTGTTGCCCCTTGATGTATACGCACGCTTCTATTCTTGTAAACTATGTTGGGCCTCGAAGCGCAGAGGTTTGTAGGACAGCATCAATTTCCCTCAAGTGATGACCTAAGGTTTATCGAACTCAGGGAAGTAGAGGTTGAAGATGGTCTCTCTCAACCAACCCTGCAATTAAGATACAAGAATTCTCTTGTGTCCCCAACACACCTAATACAACTAGGAGTTGTATAGGTGCACTAGTTTGGCAAAGAGATGGTAAAATATGGGTGATAGGTGTGGAAAAACAAAGTAATATAAATCTGTAATAAAAAGTGCAACAAGCAAACATGTGACAAAAGTGAGCACAAACGGTATAAAAATGGTGGAAACAAGGCCTAGACTTCATACTTTCACTAGTGGAAACTCCCAACAACATTAACATAGTCTAATCACATGATATTTCCCATAAAACATGCAATGGAGACGTACTCGGAGGTCATTCCTTTGTGGTCAAGAGAGGAAGAAAATTATGTAGGGCTACAAAAGCACACCTTAGAGTTCGTAGTTCTCAATCTATGGATTTCCCAATGTCAATGCAGCCATCCAAAGAGACTACCACAATCACCACAAAATATCTCAAGGATAGTCAAAGACAAGCACCAAGAGACTCTCAATCTTCAATCAACACACAAAAGAGGAAATCACTCATGAAAATATTCTTCTAACCCATGTACAATAGACCGCTGTCACCATGGTCTCGGGGATTATACTAGATAAGATCAAGTGAGTACATCAATCCAATACATAGAGGAAGGGGAAATATCATGGGATCACCCTAGATTAACATAGCCTATGATCACAACGAAGATCACATCATGGGAGAGAGAATTGACCACATAGCTACTGGTAAAAACATTAGCCCCGAGGAGGAACTACTCCCGCTTCATGGAGGGAGGAAGCAGCGTCGATGGAGATGAATCCGGGGGGCACTTCCCCGTCCCGGAAGGGTGCCGGCACAGGAATTCTGGTTCCCTGAAGCTTGTCGTCGATGGTGGCGGAGATCGGAATTGCTTCTGGAGAAAAGGGGTCCAGAATCAGGGTTTTCGCGACGGGATAATAAATAGGATCCAAAGGGGAGCACGGGAGGCCCCACCAGGAGTCCATACGGCCACCAGGGGCCGCTCCACCTGGCCGCCTGGGCACCAGGTGGGCCCCCTCTGGGCCTTCTTTGGTGAATATCAAAGCTTCCGGAACACTGATTTTTTATCTGATTTTTCCCGAATTTTTGGAACACTTTTAATATGGGGGAAACCTGAAATAGAAAAACAACAGAAAACAGGAACTGGCACTGGGGTGCACTGAGTTAATAAGTTAGTCCAAATATGATGAAAATTTTATGAAAGTGTATCTAGATCATAGCAATATCACACAAAACATGCATAGAGCAAGCATAAATTATAGATACGTTTGGGACGTATCACCCCTAAGTGAGGTAAAGATCCCAAAGAGGACAAATTTAAAAGATCCCAAAGATGACAAATGAGAGTTAAATAGAAAGAGCCATGGAGCCGACCAAAAAATACAAAAAATGGAAAAAAGAGAAAAAATAAAATAAAAAGAGAGAATGGGGCAACACTACTATTCCTTTTGAGAGATCCGCACTCGTACTCCCTCTTATATCTTGTACTCCATAGAGATGATCATACATGCATATAGCTATGTGGGGACCTTTACACTATAGAACTTGGCTTGTATATTCCAATGATGAGCCTCCTTAAATGATCTCTAGGTCTTCGTGAGCAAGCAAGTTGGATGCACCCCCACTAGTTTCATTGGAGAGCTTTCCATAGCTCATATGTGCATCCGTTGTATGGCAATCCCTACTCCTCACATCATATGTATCATTTGGCTTTCTCTCGCCTATGATTGTCCTCATTGATGTGAGCCTTTCACACCCTTTTTGTCTTCCTCCTCCACCATCTCTCTCTTTTCCATCCTAAGTGTCAATTTTCTTGCTTACGCTCATCCATTGCATGAGTGCTCAAAATATCGAAAGGGAGTGGATCAGTTTGACTTGTACCTGGCTAGTGGTCTGGGGATGAGTCAAGATAAGATTCCAAAGAAGACTAAGTGTGAAACTTTAGTAGATTGAGTTCTCAACCAAAAACATATTATGTTTTTCTCTCGTATTCCCATCCCCCACTTCTTGCACGCAAACACCATTTGGAGACATTCGAGTCAGGGATAGCGAGATCTCTTGCTCCTTTATGTTCTTATGTTGCTTGTTTCAATGCTTGTTATGACTTGAATTGAATTACATGCCTTTATTACTTTAGTAAAAAGTTCTTATATGGTTGGTAGCATGTCACCACAGAAATTTTGCTTGTTATCATTTACCTACTCGAGGATGAGCATGAATTAAGCTTGGGGATGTTGATACGTCCCAAACGTATCTATAATTTCTGCTTGCTCCATGCATGTTTTGGGTGATATTGCTATGCTTTTGATACACTTTCATACACTTTTGATCATATTTGTACTAACCTATTAACTCAGTTCACCATACTACCAGCTTTTGTTTTCCGCTATCTTTTTATTTCAGGTTTTCCCATTACTTAAAGTGCCAGAAAAATTTGGGGGAAAATATATAAAAAATCAGCGTATCGGAAGCTTTCGGATGTCCGAAGGAGGGCCAGAGGGGACCCACCTGGTGCCCAGGCGGCCAGGTGCCGCAACCTAGGGTGGGGCTGCGCTGGGAGGCCGCCTGGACTCCTGGTGGCCCCCTGGCCGCCCCCCTTTGCCTATATTTACCTCTCGTCCTGAAACCCTCGAGGATATAACCCTTTTTCGCGTTTTTGCCTCCGTTCCACCGCCGCCGCGCTTCCAAGATCGGGAGCGCCAGAAGACCTCTTCCCGGCACCCTGCCGGAGGGAGGATTGACCTCCGAGAGCTTCTTCACCACCATGGACGCTTCCTGGACGAGCCGTGAGTAGTCCACCCGTGACCATGGGTCCATGATAAGTAGCTATGTGATGTCCTCTCCCCCTCTTTGTTCTTCATGGATTAGACATTGTGAGCTGCCCTACATGATCATGACACATATGTAATTATTTCTGTTGTTGCTATGTTGAGTTTCCTGGGATCTGATGGATTATGAGACTATGTTCAGATTGTGATGAGTAATATATTTGGTTCTTCTTCTTTTATATTTGTGTTCTTGAGTAATTCTTGCATGTTCTGAGTTGCTGTTTATTTCTTTGGCCAAGCAGTAGGTAGTAACTCCAAGAGGTAGTGTTATGCATGATTGTGGGTTCATGCTCCCTGATGACTAGCTTGAGTGAAAAAAACATGAGTCTAGGGGATGTGTTGTTGCCACAAGGGGGAAAACAACGGTGCTTGTAACCGCGGTTGCAAGGATTGTTTACTTTATGCAAAGTTCTTTTAATGCAGTTGTCTGTTGGTTTTTGGGTTTATACTTTGGGTGGGGCTCACAACTTAATACCAGCGAGATGTTATGGATAGATATCTCAAGGTGGATGACTAGTGAGTAGATGCAGATGGATTCCAGTCTACTTGTTTTGGCGTACTGCCTATGCTTTTGAGCCTCTTCCTTTCTTTTGTAGCATTGGTTTGCGTCCATAATCCTGTCAATTGTCCAGCTATAATTTATTCACCTCGCTTAGCTGTTTATCGTCTTTTGGGAGAGAGAGATCACTAGTTGTAACACCCTCAGTTCCTGTAACAGTAATCATCATCACTGTTGACCATCATTGTTTGTTAATCACTGTTATCCCCTGTCCCTAATCAAACTTTGCTTCTGCTCTTTTCAAACCATGTTGGTTGGTAATCAAAACCCTAATCCCAATGCATCTCCCTCATCAAGAAACCAAACCCTTGTTGAAACTACTTTGAATGGAAATTAAAACAAAAGTGCTCAATTAAAGTTGTTCCAAAAATCATGAAACTATTTTTTTTAAATTGCCTAAATCATTATAATCATGTTGGACCAACTTTGGTAATTTTTGAAGTTACAAAAAATTCCTAACAATTCAAACAGTAGGTTAAAACCCTTACTTTGGGCATTTAATAATTAAAAGAAATATCTAATGATTTTATTTTGCTGCAAAAACTTTTGTGGCACCTTAGTAATATGTAACCCTAATTTACAAACACTAATAACCTTTTACAAAAATGCTAGGGTTAATAAATCAATTACAGAAAGAAATAGAATAAATAGCAACACAAAACAAATTGGAAAATCCTTAAAGCTCGCCTGGGGCGAGGCCCACCTCAGCCAGCCCACCCTGGCCCGTCTTCCACCTCCCACCTGCCCCCATCACGTCGGCCACCTGCTCGACGCCGTGGCGCAGCCGTGGCCATGGGAGCCGCTGGAGCCCCCCTCCCTCACCTGCTCCCCCCTGTAGCACCAGTCGACGTTAAGCCCCCCCTGCGCCCCTTGGACAACCCCCCACCCCATTTCCCCTCCTCCTCCTCTCGCCATCGTCGGGGAAAAATTTCCCGAGCGCCGCCGTCGCCGTTGCCGTGGCCGCACGCGGCCAACGGCCACTCCCGCCTACGCCACCGTGTCCAACCTCTGCACCGTCGTCGTCTTCATCAAGTCCAGCAAGGAATCGAGCCGGGAGCCCTCCCTCGCCTCGCCCTCGTCTTCATTCCCCGCTCCGGCCGCCGCGACCTCGTCGTCGATTCCGGCCTCATCGCGCCTCCCCCAAGCTTGCTGCCCTCCCCTACGCCTCTGTCGTGAGCTCCTCTACCTCCTCCAAACCTTCCCGTGGCCTCCCGTTCGCCGTAGCCTCCCGCGCCATTGGAGCCGTAGCTCCTCGCCGCCGGCTGTCGTCGCCACCGTGGTCTAGCTCACGCTTATGGCGCGCCAAGCGTGCCGTTCGGGTTAGGACGCTCCCCTTTAGCTCACGCGCTAGCGCACGCTCAAGTTCTCGCACAGAAACGTCGTCGTCGACTTAGCAGCTTTCGGCCGCCGCCAAACCTCGACGCCGGCACCGATTCCGGCGTCCCCGGGGACAAACCTCACCACCATTGGACGAGGTTTCCTCCCAGCTTTCGATTGCGCCCCCACGCCCTCTCCCGTAGCCTGTAGCGCGGGCGCCGTCGACCTCGCCGGCGACGGGCTCCGGTGAGCCCTCCGGTGAGGATGACAGGTGGGCCCCCCGTGGCAGCCAGCTTAATTAGGGGTTAATCAAACCCCTGGGCCACTGACAACGGGCCCCACTCGCTAACCCCCCGGCTAATCTCTTCTTAACTTAACAGAAAAGTTAACCCCCCCCCTTAGTCATTGACAGGTGGGTCCCCTCTAAATAATTAACTTAATGTTTTAGGTTAATCTAATAATTAAAATTGAGTCACTGACAGGTGGGTCCAAAGGCATTTTCTGATTTAATTAAATGTTTTATAAATAACTGAGGCTGACATGTGGGTCCCACATGTCAGCACTGTTCTGGATAATGTTGTGGATAATGTTTTGGATAATGTTTAATAAATAATAAAAGAAATCCAGGAAATCATTTAAATTGATTTAAACTTTGAAATTCAATAACTTTTAAACCGTAACTCGGATTCAAAAACTTTATACATAAAAGTTGATTAGAAAAATATAACGAATACGGATACGCTATCCGTATGTCTACCACACCCCTCTAACACAACGAACATCGAACATTCCCCCTTCGGACCGACTGTCCGATAAATTGTCCGGTACTGTTAGAGTGCCCGGATGAATTTATTCCGAACACGAATGTTTCTCGGAATAGGTCAACTAGCACGGATACACCCCCCTTATGTTGTTCCGGTAACCACGACACCTCCGGCTTGATCCTTCCCCCTCCGGACACCCTGTCCGGTAATCATCCGGAGCCGGTAGTTCATCCTTAGATGAATTTCCGTTCCGAGCAATGTACATTGCACTGCGTTAGAACACCGTTAACATTTCATCTATCATGTCATGCATCTGTTTGTATATGCTTACTGTGTATTTACTGTTTCTTCCCCCCTTAATCTTCGGTAGACCCCGCTGCTGCCGTCGACTACACCGCTGCTGAGTACGACTACGTCGTCGACGACCCTACTACTACCGTCGAGCTTGCAGGCAAGCAGAGCCATTCTCTTCCCCAAATATCGCCTATCTTTCCGTACTTTTCTTGCACTAGGCATTGTTACTCCTGCTGTTACGATTACAATCCTATTCAATTGCATAGCCTGATTTTTGTCGCCCCTTGATGTGCCTTCCTTTATCCTATGCTGCCTATTATTATTATGCATTATTCAGCAGTGAGCCCTGCGCATTGTTAGCTAGGATTAGATAGAGGGCCGTGATCACTCAGGGGAGTGAACGCGGATACAAATATTATAACTGCACAGGTACGGTACAATGCAGACACCGTCTAAGGCCCCTATCTGGGTTATGCCTAGTCACCTCAAGTGTGAGCTATCAAGGAGTAATCCTTGTACTCCACTCGAGGCTGACTTTTTCTTGCCGCCATAGGGTCCTGTAAACAGTTGTCCTTCAGGTAAGAAGTCGGGCGACCCAACGGTGCCCGCGAGAGGTATTGCGACGGGACGACAGGGAGGGTACGACCAGTGTACCGGTGTGCTTGGCCCTTGATCGTTGGCCGCGAGAGTTACCAAACAACGAAAGTCGAGCTCCTCCCGGAGCACACGCGAGACAAGGTAAGGAGACGGTTCACCTTGTTGGTAACCGCCGTGACTTGGTGGGACGACAGGGCAGGCACCGATGTACTGGTGGTCCTGGCTGCTGTCGTTGTCCGCGGGTCAGTTAAGTCGAGGCAACGATAACGGTTGTCACGCAGGTTAATTAAAATGCTAAATGATTCAGTGAATGTCTTGAGTTGGCTATATGCCATGTACGCACTACCTACCCGTGGGAACTACGAGTTATGGGCTCCTTCGCTTCTTAGTGTCGTCTGAGGACTCTTCAGACGTCAGCAGTACCGCGGCCTGCGCCGGGAAGTGGTGTTGTCTTATTTGCTGCGGCAGTGTGATTTGTATTTGCTTTGATTTAACTTCACCGGCCAGCCTCGCACCGTGCAGGAGTAAGTCGGGGTTAGGGTCCAAAGCCCCGCGTACATAGGATATAGTCCGGCGGATGACCTCTCTGTTGAGTTTGAAAGATGGGCTATGAAGTGTCGGATAGCCTTGGTGGAGCGTTCCCTAACAAGGTTCCTGCCACCCTGGAGATCCGTGCGTGTAGCGTAACACAAGTGCACCCCTGCAGGGAAGATTAATCTATTCGAATAGCCGTGTCCACGGTAACAGGACGCTTTATGCTGAAGCTGGATCTTACCACTAGAAACTATTATTATTAAACTGTATGGTTCCAGGTTTTCTTCCTCGCGGGGATGTCGAGGAGGTGAACTCGGAGGCATTGCTAATTATTACAACTTATTATTATACAATGCTGCAGCTACTTCTGCTGCATTGTTACTTTATGCTTTATATAAACTGTTGGCTGATTCTTACCTCATGCTGCAAGACATCGTCGAAAGATGCTAGTCTTCGTTAGGCCTAGCTTCTTACCCTTTCTCTGGATTTCTGTCTTTCAGTCCACTATATACAGCCTCTTCTTTCTGTTGATACAATGCATATTGCTTAGTAGCGGACGTAAGACTCGCGGGTATACTAGATACTCACTTGCTTTATTTCCTTTTACTGTTTTTCCTGATCGGCCACTGCAGCCGACGTTGGAGCCCAGGAGCAGGAGTACCCCGGAGGCGCCTACTACGACGTCGAGTTCCCCGTTGACCAGGAGTAGTTCGGTGGATCCCAGGCAGGAGGCCTCGCTTTTTCGATCTGTATCTCTGATGTGATTTGTGCTAGCCTTCTTAAGGCAAAACTTGACTAACTATGTCTGTACTCAGATATTATGGCTTGTATGACTTATGTATTCAGGTACGCGTGACCCCCTCTATTGTAACATATTTGTTTATCCTTTTGTGTTTAGTGTTGTGCTGTGATATTATCACCATGGAACCCTAATCTTAGTCGTGTACCCTGTGTGTATGATTACTGTACACGGTCTGATTTTGGGGGCGTCACACTAGTGAACATTAAGGGACCCTAGTCCATATTTCCACCACTGTTAACAACCTCAATTTACTTCTTGCTTTTACTTTCTAGTTGTAGTTATCACTATCTTTTATCTGTTGCGTCTGATCCTTTGTAAACGGCAAGGCCGGAGAGATTGACAACCTCTCTGTACTCCTTTGGCGCAAAGTTATTTGCATCTGTGTGTAGGTTCAGGCAAAGCAAGTGATTCTTTTCAGACGGTGCATCACTTGCCGAACCACCTACTTGTCGTCGACGGAGTTCTACGGGAGACTATCTTAAACCTTGGCATCTTTGCCAAGGTAAATTTGCTTCTAGGCTACATCCAACCTTCCACTTGGGGTAACCAAAGAGGTGCACTACTTCAGTGCCATCAAGTCCTCCTGGATTCGATAAACCTTACCGTCCTTGTGTTAGGGAATTTTTCCTGCTATGTACATCTCCACCTTCCACTCGGGGTAACCAACAAAGGGCGAGAAGCCATTATCGTCTCTCGAACCATCAAGAAAATTTCTGGCGCCGTTTCCAGGTGCTCTAATCTTTAAGATAGGGGAGTTGCACACTATATTTTATCTTTTCTTTTAGCCTTGTTTGTTTACCTTACAGTTTTTATCTTAGTGTCCTTTTTCAAAAATCACAAAAAAATTGTTTACCTTGTTCTTGCTTGCTGCTGCTACTATGGGTACCACTGAAAATACTAAGTTGTGTGACTTGACTATTCACAATTACAATGACTTTATCTGCACTCCTATTTCTCCACCTGCCACTTCAGCACCTTCTTATGAAATTAAACCTGGTTTGCTTAATCTTGTTAAGCTTACACTTGAATAATTTCTTCGGTGCTGGAGATGTTGCTGCTTTACACTTGAAAAAATTTGTTGAGCTTATTGATATGCAAAAGTATAAATAAGTAGATGGTGATATTGTTAAGCTTATGCTTTTTTCCTTAATCCTTGAGAGGAGGAGCTAAAATATGGTTTCAATCATTGCCTTGGAATAAAATAGATTCTTGGGATAAATGCAAGGATGATTTTATTTGGAAGTACTACCCCCTACTAAGATTATCCAATTGAGGAGTAATATTATGAATTTTAAGCAATTGGATGAACACGTTGCCCAAACTTATCTATAATTTCTGCTTGCTCCATGCATGTTTTGTGTGATATTGCTATGATCTAGATAGAATTTCATACACTTTTGATCATATTTGGACTAACTTATTAACTCAGTGCACCACAGTGCCAGTTCCTGTTTTCTGCAGTTTTTCTATTTCAGGTTTCCCCCATATTAAAAGTGCTCCAAATATTCGGGAAAATCAGATAAAAAATCAGCGTACTGGAACCTTACGGAATCACCTGGGTGGGGCCAGAGGGCCACCACCAGGGACCCAGACGGCCACCTGGCGCGGCCTAGGGTCTGGCCGCCGGGGGGGTGGCTGGAACCCTGGTGGCCCCCTTGGCTGCCCCCCTTCGCCTATTTAATCTCCGTGACGTGAAACGCCCGAAGACAGAACCATTTTTCGCGATCTTGCCTCTGTTCCGCCGCCGCCGTGCTTCCAAGATCGGGAGAGACAACAAACGTCTTCCCGGCACCCTGTCGGAGGGAGGATTGACCTCCGTGAGCTTCCCCTCGACCATGGACGCTTCCCGGATGTACCGTGAGTAGTTTCCCTTGGACCATGGGTCCGTGATCAGTAGCTATGTGATGTTCTCCTTCCCTCTTTGTTCTTCATGGTTTAGTCCTCGTGAGCTTCCCTACATGATCGAGGCACATATGTAATTTTCTGCTGTCGCTATGCTGGGTTTGCAGGGATCTGATGGATTATGAGATTATGTTAAGATTGTGATTGAGTAATATATTGGGTTCTTATCTTTTATATTTTTGTTCCTAAGTAATTCTTGCATGTTATCCGTTGTTGTTTATTGCTTTAGACAAGTAGTAGGTAGTGACTCCAAGAGGGAACATTATGCTCGATTGATTGTGGGTTCATACCCCCCGATGACACGCTTGAGTGATAGAAACATGAGTCTAGGGGATGTGTTGTAGCCAAAAGGGGAAAAGAACGATGCTTGTAACTGCGGTTGCAAGGATTGTTTACTTTACGCAAAGTTCTTTTTAATGCTTTTGAGCCTCTTCCTTTCTTTGTAGCATAGTTAGCATTGCGGTGCGTTTTTAATCCTGTAAATTGCCCAGCTGTAATTTGTTTACCTCGCATAGAATTTTTATCGTCTTTTGGGAGAAAGACATCACTAGTGAAGATCACGGGACCCCGGTCCATATTCTCATCATTGTTTACACGCTCATTTATTTTCTGCTTTTACTTTCCAGCTGCTATCATTATCATTATCCCTTGCGTTAGATCCTTTGTGAACAACAAGGCCAGAGAGATTGACAACATCTTTGTACTCGTTGGGAAGCAAAGTTATTTGTGTTGTGTGCAGGTCCACGCCAGTTGCGCCGTTGACACCTACTTATCATCTCCGGATTCCTACTGGAGACAAACCTTGGTATCTTCACCGAGGGAAATTTGCTGCTATCCTACATCTCACCTTCCACTTGGGGTAACAAACGAAGGGCGAGAAGCCATTATAATCTCCCGCGCAGCAAGCAAATTTCTGGCGCTGTTTCCGGGGACTCCGAGTGCTAAGATAGGGGAGTTGCCCACTACCTTTTACCTTTGCTTTTTAGTTTTGTTAGTTTACCTTTCAGTTTTTATCTTCGTATCTTTATGAAAAACCAAAAAAATAGTTGCTACCTTTTGCCTTTGTCTTGCTTTGCCTAGTGATGCTATCCTCATCATGGGTGCTGAACCACCCAAATATGGTAGGATGGACATGTTTCACTTGGATCATCTTTGATAAATTTGTGCTCGCGCTAAAAACCCAACCGACTTGGTTGAGGGAAAATCATTGGATGAGAATGCTAATTATACACGACACGGCCTATCTCGGAAAGGGAAACACTTATGGGATCAAATACATGTTTCTTATTGCCATGTTGAATTTTTGTGCCACATTTATTATTTTACTTGCTCCTCTAATATAGATCATAAACACCTTCCTTTCCAATGTGAGTTTAATGAAAATGAGATCTTATCTTCTTATTCTAAAGGTGTTTATGATTACTTTGATGTTGAAAAGATTGAAGAGTTTGTTGCTTTTAAGGGTGCTTATGAGATTGCTTCTTTGATTGAAAAGTATTATGATACTAGTCACAAGTCCTAAAACTTTGCAGTTCTTGCTTATTGCTTGAGGAATTATACTTCCAATTCTTATATCGAGGATTTTAAAAACAAAATGTTTGCTTCCCAAGAAGAGGCCAATGATTTCTTTGAGGAGGAATCCCATGATTCTGAGGACTCACTTGAAATATCCCTTTTTGAAAATCTTGATACTTGCTTTGTTGATGGACAAGATGCCACTATGGATGATGCTGACAAAGATGAACTCTCTATAGTTCCCTATGTTAAGCATGAAATTGTTGCTATTTCACCCACACTTGATTGTTCTATTATCCTTTTGAAATCTCCAACTCATATTCCGGAGAATTGTGCTCTTATTAAGGCTCAATGTGATGGGTTGCATTTATCTTATGTTCCTAAAGACCGTGGTGAAAACTACACACGTATGCTTGTAGGTCATGAACAACATGCTTTATGTGATAGTTATATTCTTGGTGTTGTTCATGATACTACTGAAAATTACTTTGAGAGAGGGAAGCTTAGTTGTAGAAACTTTCATGTTACAAAAACACCTCTCTTCATGTTGAAAGTTTTGAAGTTGTTCTTCTTTTATCTTCCTATGCTTGTCTCTTTGTGCATCTTTGATTTATTTTCTTACAAGATTCCTAGGCATAGGAAGTGGGTTAGGCTTAAACGTGTTTCATATTTTCTTCTTGATGCTCTCCTTTCCTTCGACTCTTATTCTCTTGTGAGCGCATCTTCTATAAATTTTGTGCCTAGCTTAAAGGCGTAAAAAAGCGCTTGTTGGGAGGCAACCCAAGATGTTTTTACTTATGTTTTTAGTGGTCTTGATGATTTTTACTACTTTATCAACATCATTGTATCTTTATTTTCAAGCTTTGTGCCAAGTTATAGCCTCTTATGATAAGGGAACAAAAAGTTGTGACATGCTGTCCAGAAAACAGATTCAGTCTGCTTGACGGAAAAAATCGAAACAAATCACCAGTTAAGATTTTTGAGCTGATTTTTTTACACAGCATGATCTATACAATTGTGAAACTTTCGTATGTCCTGAGTTTTTTTATTTGAGTTGCATAAGTACCCAAAAAAAATTATTTACTACCTGCTGTTCTGTTTTTCACAGATTCTGCCACGTTTTGACTTTCCTTACTTTTGCAAACCTTAAGCTTGCTTTTTATTTGCAAAAACTTTTTGGAAATCTTGAGAAACATTATATCTTCAAGAATATCTTTATATCCAGTAGGGAAAATTATTTTATTAAGGGTACTAACCTCTCTAATCAGCTTATGATGAGTTATGTATGAAGGGAGTTTTCAAGTGTGCGAGGGAAGATGATAAAAGAAGATCCAGGAGTGTCAAGCGCTCAAGCTTGGGGATGCCCCCATGCATCCCCAATAAATATTAAAGGAGACTCAAGCGTCTAAGCTTGGGATGCCCCGTGCATCCCCTTCTGCATCAACAATCATCAGTTCGTCTTTCGTCTCACTATATTTTTATCACTTCATGCGTGATGTGCTATGCTTGGAGCGTGTTTCTCTTAGGTTTCCTTTTTTAGTTTTCTTTAGCTTTGCTTGTTGTTCATAACAAGTTAGACCCCGTCTTAGTTTGTGTTGGAGAGAAAAAGGCTCCACTCCAATATAGAACACATCATAAGATTTTTCATGCTTATCTATCTGTTGTTGTGTGTTTTTTATCTGTTCGTAGCTACTGCCATGTTTAGTTTTAGTTTGTCTTTAGCAAGAGCCTTGGATTTTGTTTAGTTTGTTGCTGGAACTCTCTTTAGTTTTCATGTTTATATTTTTAAGAGATATGGTTGTTGCACTGAGTTGTGTCTTGTCTTGAAAGTAGGTATTTGAGGTTGCTATTCAATTTTAGTAGTAACCTGCAATAGTTTTGAGGTATTGTTGTGAGTAATGTTTGAACTTTTTGGTGTCAAGAGCTCTGGCCTATTAGTGATAGGTGTGATATTTTGGGCAATCCGTGTTTATTTTCAAAAACCTACAAAACTAGTTCAGAACTCTACCTACTAGATGGTTCGCTAATCTTTTGAGGGATAGGATATTAGAGTACACTCACGTACCATGAGTCGAGGATGCGCAAGGATAACCAAACCCCCATACACTCCTTCTCGGGGTACTTGTGTCTTTGTGAACCTCCTCATTAGATTGAGAGTTACCGATAATAAGTGCATGAGTTCTTCGGACTAATGTAAGTATTGAAAGTTGACACTTCCACCTCCTCATATTTGCTAGCCTCTTCGGTACCGTGCATTTTCCTCTTCTCACTCTGAGAGTTTGCGTCCACCTTCGCCGGTGCATCCAAACCCTTGGCATGATATGCTCTGTCATCATAAACCTCCTTATATATTTTCTCAAAAGAGCCACCATACCTACCTATCAAGGCATTTCCATAGCCTTTCCGCGATATATTGCCATGCAACATTCACCTCTTCATGACTTGATCTTCATGTCATACAAGTTCCTGCTACACTGGCAGAGGCATACATTGTATACATCATGATAGCTACATCTTCTTTATGTTTGCGTACCTTGTAAAGTGTGAAGATATTCTATACCTTCTTGTAAAATAGAGTGTTGCCCTTAAGTGAGGAAAAGATCCCAAATTGGACAAAATAAAAGATCCCAAAGAGGACAAATGAGAGTTAAATAGAAAGAGCCATTGAGGCCACCAAAAAAACACAAAAAATAGAAAAAAGAGAAAAAAAATAAAAAGAGCGAAAGGGGCAACACTACTATCCTTTTTAAAAGATCCACACTAGTACTCCCTCTTATCCTTTTACTCCATAGAGATGACCATTTATGCATATAGCTATGTGGGGACCTTCACACAATAGAACTTGGCTTGCATATTCCAAGGATGAGCCTCCTCAAACGAACTCTAGGTCTTCATGAGCGAGCAAGCTGGATGCACCCCCACTAGTTCCATTGGAGAGCTTTTCTTAGCTCATATGTGCATCCGTTGCATGGCAATCCCTACTCCTCACATCATATCTATCATTTGGCCTTGTCGCCTATGATTGTCCACATTGATGTGAGCCTTTCTCACCCTTTTTGTCTTCCTCCGCCACCATATTTCTCTCTTTGCCATCCTAAGTGTCAACTCTCGTTCTTATGCTCATCCATTGCATGAGTGCTCAAAATATCAAAAAGGAGTGGATCAAATTGACTTGTATTTGGCTAGTGGTCTAGGAACGAGTCAAGATAAGATTCCAAATAAGACCAAGTGTGAAACTTTAGTAGATTGAGTTCTCAACAAAAAATACTTCTTTTTTTCTCGTATTCCCATATCCCCTTTCTTGCACGCAAACACCATTTGGAGACATTCGAGTCACGGACAGCGAGAGCTCTTGCACCTAATGTTCTTTCGTTGCTTGTTTCAATGCTAATATAGACTCTTGCATGTTATGACTTGAATTGAATCACATACCTTGATTGCTTTACTTTTCAAAGTTCTTATATGGTTGCTAGCATGTCACCACAGAAATTATGCTTGTTATCATTTACCTACTCGAGGACGAGCAGGAATTAAGCTTGGGGATGTTGATACATCCCAAACGTGTCTATAATTTTTGCTTGCTCCATGCATGTTTTGTGTGATATTGCCATGATCTAGATACACTTTCATACACTTTTGATCATATTAGGACTAACTTATTAACTCAGTGCAACACAGTGCCAGTTCCTATTTTCTGCTGTTTTTCTATTTTAGATTTCCCCCATATTAAAAGTGCTCCAAAAATTCGGGAAAAATTAGATAAAAAAATCAGCGTACGGGAACCTTCCGAAATCACCTGGGTGGGGCCAGAGGGCCACCACCAGTTACCCAGGCAGCCACCTGGGGCGGCCTAGGGTCTGGCCGCGCCGGGGGGGGCGCCTGGACCCCTGGTGGCCCCCTTGCTGCCCCCTTCGCCTATTTAATCTCCGTGATGTGAAACCCCCGAATACATAACCCTTTTTCGCGATCTCTCCTCTGTTCCACTGCCGCCGCGCTTCCAAGATCGGGAGCGCCAACAGAATTCTTCCCGGCACCCTGCCGGAGGGAGGATTGACCTCCGAGAGGTTCCCCTCCACCATGGACGCTTCCCGGATGTACCGTGAGTAGTTTCCCTTGGACCATGGGTCCGTGATCAGTATCTATGTGATGTTCTCCTCCCCTCTTTGTTCTTCATGGTTTAGTCTTGGTGAGCTGCTCTACATGATCGAGGCACATATGTAATTTTCTGCTGTTGCTATGCTGAGTTTGCTGGGATCTGATGGATTATGAGATTATGTTAAGATTGTGATTGAGTAATATATTTGGTTCTTATCTTTTATATTTTTGTTCCTAAGTAATTCTTGCATGTTCTCCGTTGCTATTTATTGCTTTGGCCAAGTAGTAGATAGTGACTCCAAGAGGGAACGTTATGCTCGATTGTGGGTTCATGCCCCCCGATGACACGCTTGAGTGACAGAAACATGAGTCTAGGGAATGTGTTGTTGCCATAAGGGGGAAAAGAACGGTGCTTGTAACCGCGGTTGCAAGGATTGTTTACTTTACGCAAAGTGCCTTTTAATGAGTTTGTCTGTTGCTTTGGGTTTACACTTTCGGTGGGGCTCGCAACTTAATACCAGCGAGATGTTCTGGATAGATATCTCAAGGTGGATGATTAGTAGTAGATGCAGTTGGATTCAGTCTACTTATTTTGGTGAACTGCCCATGCTTTTGAGCCTCGTCCTTTCAATATAGCATAATTAGCATTGCGTTGCGTTTTTAATCCTGTCAATTCCCCAGTTGTAATTTGTTTACCTCGCATAGCAGTTTTATTGTCTTTTGGGAGAGAGACATCACTAGTGAAGATCATGGGACCCCGGTCCATATTCTCATCATTCTTTACACGCTCATTTATTTTTTGCTTTTACTTTCCAGCTGCTATCATTATCATTATCCCTTGCGTTTGATCCTTTGTGAACAACAAGGTCGGAGAGATTGACAAACTCTCTGTACTCGTTGGGAAGCAAAGTTATTTGTGTTGTGTGCAGGTCCACATCAGCTGCGTCGTTGACACCTACTTATCATCTCCGGAGTCCTATTGGATACAAACCTTGGTATCTTCACCGAGGGAAATTTTCTGCTATCCTACATCTGACCTTCCAATTGGGGTAACCAACGAAGGGCGAGAAGCCATTATCATCTCTCGTGAATCAGTTGATCAAGAGCAAGTTGATGTTAATTTTATCTCTAGGAAAAAATTCAATAATAATGCTTATAGGAGTAATTTTTGTAGCAATCCTAGACCGTTCCCATCCAACAACTATGGGAACAACAACACTTATCTGTCTGGAACCGGAATGTGCTTATGTAATTCTAGTCACAACTCAATCATACGGAGAGCCGAGAGCCATACCCACTTGTCTAAGCTGACAAGGCCAAGTACAAGACACTCTCGGAAAGCTCAAACGTGAGGGGCATCCCATCCAGTCCCGGATGATCAACTGAGATGGGTCCTCATCTTACGCTCACAAGTCTAAATGCTTATGGGTGGTGAAATCACATACCCATAGACAAGTCGCCTCAACCATATTGTCAATTGAACCATAACATTTACGAAAAATGACGAGGGGAGACGAGGGGGTGACCAGGGAGAGGGGGAGAGTGACTAGGCGTCCTCAGGACATCTCCTGAAGCGAGGAGGTGGCCGGGGAAAGGCGTGGGCAGCCTAGGCACGTCCGCATGATCGCCACGCAGCTCCCAGCCTGCCTGCCGCGCGGTGGAAGACGACCCAGCCCCTGGTGGGCTGGGCTGGATGGGCCAAGTGGGCTAAGGAGGTAAGGCCTCTCTCTCTCTTTTGTCTTTCTCTTTTTATTGTTTTTTGTTATTTGTTTTGTTTTGATTTTGCAATCAAAATATTTTATAAAATCGTGTAAACTTCTATGTGAGCTTAAAGGACATATATAAATCCCCTCACAAAGTTTCAGAATTATTGGAATTATATTTATTAAATTCCAATTGCAAATACATTATTTATTTAATTTCCAAGAGCATTTTGGACTTTTAGAAAAATCAGTGAGCATGGAGTGGGACCCACTTCACATGAAATGTGGTCATGCCCATTTATGAAACTTTTCCAAAAGTTCAAAGAATTTTTGGAAAAAGATTTTTGTCTGGCCTTTTATTAAAATTATTTTGGGGCTTTTTGCTTTCCCATTTATTTTCTTTTTGCAAAAAAATTTCATGATGCAAAGATGCTAGCAAAGATTAGCACAAACCTAAGTTAGGGTTCTGACAACCCGCCCCCACTCAAAAGAATCTCGTCCTGAGATTCAGAAGTCGTCAGGAACAGGGTGGGGTACTCAGCTCGTAGATGATCCTCTCGTTCCCAGGTGGCTTCTTTCTCTGAATGATGCGACCACCGTACTTTGAGGAATGTGATTTTCTGACGTCTAGTGCTACACTCGGCTTCATCAAGAATATGAATAGGGTACTCTCGATATGAAAGGTTATCTTGGAGATCAAGCGTTTCGTGGTCTACTTCGCGGATGGGGTCCTTGAAGCAACGCCTGAGTTGAGAGAAGTGGAAGACATCATGTACCTGGGAGAGGTGAGGGGGTAGTTCCAATTGGTAGGCAACTTCTCCACGTTTAGCAAGAATGCGAAAGGGACCAATGTAACGTGGAGCCAACTTGCCTTTGATACCGAAGCGATGGGTACCCTTCAGAGGAGTAACCCGAAGGTAAGCCTTCTCATCTATATTATATCTTTCTTCACTATGATGACGAGCATAATAGCTTTTCTGACGAGACTGGATTGTTTTCAATTTTTCACGAACAATGCGAACCTGATCTTCTGCATCATGAATCATATCCGGTCCAAAGAATTGTCTTTCACCGGTTTCTGACCAGTTTAGGGGTGTTCGACAGTTCCGTCCATAGAGAAATTCAGAAGGAGCCATGCCCAAACTAGATTGGAAGCTATTGTTATACGCAAATTCGGCAAAAGGAAGAGAGTTCTCCCATTTCTTTCCGAAAGAGATAACACAAGCTGTGAGCATGTCATCGAGAATTTGATTGACCCTTTCTACTTGACCACTGGATTGGGGGTGATAAGTGGTGCTAAAGGAGAGGTGGGTTCCCATAGAATTCTGAAAATTTTCCCAAAATTGAGAGTTGAAAATACTTCCACGGTTTGAATTGATTTCCAAACGAACACCATGAAGAGACACAATTTGGGAGACATACGAGTCCGCTAACTGGCTTGCAGTTATAGACTCGTGAACAGGAAGGAAGTGAGCAACTTTGGAAAGACGATCAATGACTACGAAGATGGCATCATTTCCTTTCTGGGTTTTTGGAAAGCCAGTGATGAAGTCCATATTGACTTTATCCCACTTCCAATCGAGGATAGGCAAAGGTCTAAGAGTACCAGCGGGTCTTTGATGTTCTGCCTTAACGCGACGATAAACATCACATTCAGCAATGAATTAAGCGATTTCTCTCTTCATCCTAGTCCACCAAAATATCTGGCGTACATCTTGATACATTTTAGTACTACCGGGATGAATCGACAAGGGAGATTCATGAGCTTATTTAAGGATCATCTGTCTAAGGTTCTCATTCTTCGGTACTACTATCCTGTTCTCGAAGTATACACTACCTTCATTATCTAGGGTAAAGCATTTAGCCTTACCACTAGCAATGTTTTATTTGATGTATCGGACACCTCGAGCATGTTTTTGTGCAGCTTTGATTTGATACTCAAGATTTGGTTTCACTACCAAGGTGGAAAGGAATCCATAAGGAGCAATCTCAAGGTTAAGCTTTCGAAGTTCCTCATAGAGAAGGGGTTGACATTGTGACACCATGAGGTTGTTGCAATAATATTTACGACTTAGCGGATCAGCCATGTGATACTCTATCCTCGTTGGTTACCCCAAGTGGAAGGTTAGATGTAGTGTAGCGGCAAATTTCCCTCGGTGAAGATACCGAGGTTTTAAGATTGTCTCCCGTAGGACTCCAATAATGATAAGTAGGTGGTTTGGCAAGTGAGGCGCCGAATCACTTTCTTCGCCTGGACCTGCACACGAAACAAATAACTTTGCTTCCCAACGAGTACAGAGAGGTTGTCAATCTCTCCGGCCTTGCTGTTCACAAATGGTCAACACAACATATAAAAGATAATAATGATAACAGCTAGAAAGTAAAAGCAGGAAAATAAAAGAGCGTGTAAACAGTGATGAGAATATGGACCAGGTCCCGTGATGTTCACTAGTGATGTCTCTCTCCCAAAAGACGATAAAACTGCTATGCGAGGTAAACAAATCACAGCTGGGCAATTGATAGGATTAAAAACGCACCACAATGCTAACTATGCTACAAAGAAAGGACGAGGCTCAAAAGCATGTGCGGTACGCAAAAATAAGTACACCTAAATCCAACTGCATCTACTACTAATCATCCACCTTGAGATATCTATCCATAACATCTCGCTGGTAAACCCAAAGCAACAGACAACTGCATTAAAAAGAACCTTGCGTAAAGTAAACAATCCTTGCAACCGCGGTTTCAAGCACCGTTGTTTTCCCCCTTGTGGTAACATCACATGCCCTAGACTCATGTTTCTGTCACTCAAGCTAGTCATCAGGGGGCATGAACCCACAATCGAGCATAACGTTCCCTCTTGGAGTCAATACCTACTACTTGGCCAAAGCAATAAACAGCAACGGAGAACATGCAAGAATTACTTAGGAACAAAGATATAAAAGATAACAACCAAATATATTACTCAATCACAAACTAAACATAGTCTCATAATCCATCAGATCCCAGCAAACTCAGCATAGCAACAACAGAAAATTACATATGTGCCTCGATCATGTAGGGCAGCTCACGAGGTCTAAACCATGAAGAATAAATAGGGGAGGAGAACATCACATAGCTACTGATCACGGACCCATGGTCCAAGGGAAACTACTCACGGATCATCCGGGAAGCGTCCATGGTGAAGGGGAAGCTCCCGGAGGTCAATCCTCCCTCCGGCTGGGTGCCGGGAAGAGGTCTGTTGGCGCTCCCGATCTTGGAAGCGCGCCGGCGGCGGAACAGAGCCGAGATCGCGAAAAAGGGTTCTGTCTTTGGAGGGTTCGCGTCACGGAGAATATATAGGCGAAGGGGGGCCATCAAGGGTCCAGGTGCCACCTCGCGCAGCCTAGCCCTAGGTCACGACAGGCGGCCGTCTGGGGGCCTGGTGGGTCCCCTCTGGCCCTCCTTTGGGACTCCGGAAGGTTCGGTTGTGCTGATTTTTTATCTGATTTTTCCCGAATTTTTGGAGGACTTTTAATATGGGGGAAACCTGAAATAGAAAAATAGCAGAAAACAGGAACTGGAACTATGGTGCACTGAGTTAATAAGTTAGTCCAAATATGATCCAAAGGGCATGAAAGCGTATCTAGATCATAGCAATATCACACAAAACATGCATGGAGCAAGCGGAAATTATAGATACGTATGAGACGCATCAACATCCGCAAGCTTAATTCCTGCTCGTCCTCGACTAGGTAAATGATAACAAGCATAATTTCTGTGGTGACATGCTAACAACCATATAAGAACTTTGAAAGTAAAGCATTCAAGGTATGTAATTCAATTCAAGTCATAACAGGCAAGTGTCTATATTGGCATTGAAACCAGCAACAAAAGAACATTAAGGTGCAAGAGCTCTCGCTGTCCGTGACCCGAATGTCTCCAGATGGTGTTTGCGTGCAAGATGGGGGAGATGAGAATACAAAAGAAAATGTATTTGTTGAGAACTCAATCTACTAAAGTTTCACACTTAGTATTCTTTGGAATCTTATCTTGACTCGTTCCCAGACCACTAGCCAAGTACAAGTCAATTCGATCCACTCCCTTTCGATATTTTGAGCACTCATGCAATGGATGAGCGAAAGCACAAGAGTTAACAATTAGGATGGCAAAGAGAGAAGTATGGTGGAGGAGGAAGGCAAAAAGGGTGAGAAAGGCTCA
This sequence comes from Bromus sterilis, assembly GCA_950022295.1. Taxonomy (NCBI): domain Eukaryota; kingdom Viridiplantae; phylum Streptophyta; class Magnoliopsida; order Poales; family Poaceae; genus Bromus; species Bromus sterilis. Next base: position 220,293,100 of record OX465600.1, read on the forward strand.
CATCAATGAGGAAAATCATTGACGAGAAGGCCAAATGATAGATATGATGTGAGGAGTAGGGATTGCCATGCAACGGATGCTCATATGAGCTAAGAAAAGCTCTCCAATGGAACTAGTGGGGTGTATCCAACTTGCTTGCTCATGAAGACCTTGATCTCGTTTGAGGAGGCTCATTCTTGGAATATGCAAGCCAAGTTTTATAGTGTGAAGGTCCCCACATAGCTATACGCATAAATGATCATCTCTATGGAGTACAAGATAAGAGGGTGTACGAGTGTGGATCTTTCAAAAGGAATAGTAGTGTTGCCCCTTTCTCTCTTTTTATTTTTTTTTCTCTTTTTTTATATTTTTGTATTTTTTTGGTGGCCTCAATGGCTCTTTCTATTTAACTCTCATTTGTCCTCTTTTGGGATCTTTTATTTTGTTTACTTTGGGATCTTTTCCTCACTTAAAGGCAACACTCTATTTTACAAGAAGGTAAAGAAGATCTTCACACTTTACAAGGTACTCCACATAAAGAAGATGTAGCTATCATGATGTATGCAAATGTATGCCTCTGCCAGTGTAGCAGGAACATGTATGACATGAAGATCATGTCATGAAGAGGTGGATGATGCATGGCAATATATCTCGGAAAGTCTATGGAAATGCCTTGATAGGTAGGTATGGTGGTTGTTTTGAGGAAAGATATAAGGAGGTTTATGATGACAGAGCGTATCATGCCAAGGGTTTGGATGCACCAACGAGGTGGACGCCAACTCTCAGAGTGAGAAGTGGGCAATGCACGGTACCGAAGTGGCTAGAAAATATGAGGAGGTGGAAGTGTCAACTTTCAATACTTACATTATTACGAAGAAATCATGCACTTATTATCGGTAACTCTCAATCTATTGAGGAGGTTCACAAAGAGATAAGTACCCCGAGGAGGAGTGTATGGGGGTTTGGTTATCCTTGCGCATCCTCGACTCATGGTACGTGAGTGTACTCTAATATCCGATTCCTCAAAAATTAGTAATCCATCTAGTATCTAGAGTTCTCAACTAGTTTTTGAGTTTTTGAAAATAAACACGGATTGCCCAAAATAGGACACCTATCACTAATAGGATAGAGCTCTTGACACCAAAAGTTCAAACATTACTCACAACAATACCTCAAAACTATTGCAAGTTACTACTGCAATTGAATAGCAACCTCAATTACCTACTTCAAGACAAGACACAACTCAGTGCAACAACCAACTCTCTTAACAAGATAAACATGAAAACTAAAGAGAGTTCCAGCAACAAACTAAACAAAAGCCAAGGCTCTTTCTAAAGACAAACACTAAAACTAAAACTAAACATAACAGTAGCTACGAAAAGATAAAGAACACACAACAGAGAAAGACAAGCATGAAAATCCTATGATGTGTTCTAGATTGGAGTGGAGCGTGTTTCTCTCCCACACAAAGTAAGCTGGGGTCTAACTTGTTATGAACAGCAAGCAAAGCTAAAGAAAACTAAAATGGAAACCTAAGAGCGTGTAACACCCCAGGTCTCATGCTACAGTGGTCACCTTGTTAATTGCCAAGTCATCATGATTATTCTAATAATCATCACCCTTGATCAAGTCGACTTCAAATTCAAACTCGTTTGGAAATTCAAAGCAATGTGGGAAAATAGAGTTGTGCTAAAAATGTGCAATTTGTTTTATAAAATGCACAAAAATCAGTAGAGCAAGATGCCCTGGTATTGATTTTTGTTATAGCATTTAATTATTTAAAACAATTCAAAACAGTAGCAAAACAACCCCTTTAATCGTTTCTTAATTAGAAAAAAATTGAAAAGATTTTTATTAATGCTCAAACTTTTTGTAGCAGTGTATTAAATTGCAACATAAATATTGGAGCTAGTTGCCCATTTTTTATAGCTAGCGGAAATAAAATGTAAAAGAAAAAAAGAAAAAAAAAGAAGAAAATAAAGTCTACTCCTATTTTTCGCCCTAGGCAAGTGCAGCCCAGCCCACCCCTCTTCCCCTTTCCCCTCCACTGCTCATCCTCCGCGGGTGGCTACCATCCGAGCCGGCCATGGCCGTGCCCGCGCCTGATACGTCCAAAACGTATCTATAATTTTTTCTTGCTCCATGCATGTTTAGTGTGTGCTATGATCTAGATACACTTTCATACAGTTTTGATCATATTTGGACTAACCTATTAACTCAGTGCACCCCAGTGCCAGTTCCTGTTTTCTGCTGTTTTTCTATTTTAGTTTTCCCCCATATAAAAAGTGCCAGAAAAATTCCAGGAAAAATACAGGAAAAATCAGCGTACAGGAAGCTTCGAGAAGAGCCCGGGAGGGGCCAGAGGGGAGCCAGGCGGGCCCAGGTGGCCACCCGGCGCGGCCCCACCCCTGGCCGCGCCAGGGGGGCGCCTGGGCCCCTGGTCTACCTCTGGCTGCCCCCTTCTCCTATTTACTCTCCGTCACGGGAAAACTCCAGAAGAGGAACCCTATTCCACAAACTCGCCTCTGTTCTGCCGCCGCCGCGCTTCCGAGATCGGGAGCACCAGAAGACCTCTTCCCGGCACCCTGCCGGAGGGAGGACTGACCTCCGGGGGTCTCCTCTCCACCATGGATGCTCCCCGGATGTCTCGTGAGTATTTTTCCTTGGACCATGGGTCCTTGATCAGTTGCTATGTGATGTTCTCCTCCCCTCTTTGATCTTCATTGTTTAGACCTCGTGAGCTCCCCTACATGATCGAGGCACCTTTGTAATATTTCTGTTGTTGCTATGCTGAGTTTGGATGGATCTGATGGATTATGAGATTATGTTCAGATTGTGATAGAGTAATATATTTGGTTTTCATCTCTTATATATTTTTGTTCCTAAGTAATTCTTGCATGTTACCTTTGTTGTTTATTGCTTTGGCCAAGTAGTAGGTAGTGACTCCAAGAGGGACCGTTGTGCTAGATTGTGGGTTCATGCCCCCCGATGACACGCTTGAGTGACAGAAACATGAGTCTAGGTGATGTGTTGTTGCCACAAGGGGTAAAACAACGGTGCTTGTAACCGCGGTTACAAGGATTGTTTACTTTACGCAAAGTTCTTTCTATTGCAGTTGTCTGTTGCTTTGGGTTTACACTTTGGGTGGGGCTCGCAACTTAATACCAGCGAGATGTTCTGGATAGATATCTCAAGGTGGATGATTAGTAGTAGATGCAGATGGATTTCGGTCTACTTATTTTTTGCGTACTTCCCGTGCTTTTGAGCCTCTTCCTTTCTTTTGTAGCATAGTTAGCATTGCGGTACGTTCATAATCCTGTCAATTGCCCTTCTTTAATTTGTTTACCTCGCATAGCAGTTTTATCTTCTTTTGGGAGAGAGACATCACTAGTGAACATCATGTATCCCGGTCCATATCCTCATTAATGTTTCTAAGCTATATTTACTTTACTGATTTTACTTGCTATCATTATCCCTTGCGTTTTATCTTTTGTGAACAACAAGACCGGAGAGATTGACAACCTCTTTGAACTTCGTTGGGAACAAAGTTATCTGTGTCTGTGTGCGGGTCCGCGTCAGTTGCGCCGCTGACACCTACTTATCATCTCTGGAGTCCTACTGGAGACAAACCTTGGTATCTTCACCGAGGGAAAACTGCTGCTGCACTACATCTCAAACCTTCCACTTGGGGTAACCAACGAAGGGCGAGAAGCCATCAAGCAAGTTTTCTGGCGCCGTTGCCGGGGACTCCGAGTGCTAAGATAGGGGAGTTGCACACTACCCTTTACCTTTGTTTTTTAGTCTTGTTAGTTTATCTTTTAGTTTTTATCTTTTTGTCTTTTATCAAAATTTACAAAAAAATCTGCCACACTTGCTGCTACTATGGGTTCCACTGAAAATACCAAGTTGTGTGACTTCACTAGTCACAAAAACGAAGACTTTATCTGCACTCCCATTGCCACACTGCTTATTGGCTTCTCGCCCTTTGTTGGCTACCCCAAGTGAAGGTTTGAGATACCAAGGTTTGTCTCCAGTAGGACTCCGGAGATGATAAGTAGGTGTCAGCGGCGCAACTGACGCGGACCTGCACACAGACACAAATAAATTTGTTCCCAACGAAGTTCAGAGAGGTTGTCAATCTCTCCGGTCTTGTTGTTCACAAATGATAAAACGCAAGGGATAATGATAGCAACTTGAAAGTAAATGCAGAAAAGTAAATATAGCTTGGAATCAGTAATGAGGATATGGACCGGGATACGTGATGTTCACTAGTGATGTCTCTCTCCCAAAAGACGATAAAACTGCTATGCGAGGTAAACAAATTACAGAAGGGCAATTGACAGGATTATGAACGCACCGCAATGCTAACTATGCTAAAAAAGAAGGGAAGAGGTTCAAAAGCACAGGCAGTACGCCAAGGTAAGTAGACCGAATGTCAGAACCCTTTGTTAGGTAATGTGCTAGTGTTAGTTAGTACTCTTGCATCATGTCAAAATTTCAAAAGAAATCTTTGAAATCAAAATTCAAAAGCAAATGGGAGAGGGAACACCCCCCAGATGAATTAATTCAAAAGGCCAGATAAAAATCTTCTCCAAAAATTGATGTTAGATTTTTTGAAAAGTCTTATAAATGAGTGTGATCACATATCAAGTGATGTGGGACCCACCCCATGCTCATAGATTTTTCAAATATTCAAACAGTGCCTTGGAATTAATCAAATAACCCTATTTGAGTTAAGATTCAAATTATTTGAATTTTAAAAATGTTGAAACTTTATAAGTGGCTAGTCTATATTATTATGAGGCCACATAAAAAATTTCAGCATTTAATAAAATGTTTAGCTATTTTATTTAGCTAAACAGAACAAATGGCAGAAAGAAAAACAGAAAGAAAAGAGAAGGGGGCTTACCTGCAAAGAGGCCCGACTTGTTCCCCAGCGGCCCAGCCCACCTCCCCTCCCCTGTCGTCTTCCTCAGGCGGCAAGCAGCTGCGTGCCGGCCATGCCGAGGCCGTCGCCGTGCTTGGCCACCTCCTGCTTCCCCCTTGCCACATCTGCACGCCTGGAGACGCCTCGCAGCTTCCCCACTCCATTCTCCCCCTCCACGAGCTCCCTCCTCTCCTCTCTCTCCCGATTTGTCGTCGCCCGAGAAGAACGCCGGAGCGCCGTCGAGCCCCCGCGTGGCCACCGTGCTCCCCGCGACGCCTCGAGCTGTCCAGAGGAACCGCAGACATCGTCTTCATCAGCCTGCAGAAGTAATCGGAGCCAGATGCTTCCACGAGCTCGCTAACTTTGTCGTCTTCGTCGCCGGCCGCCATGGATCGACCTCGAATTCCGGCAACACCAGCGCCTCCCCGAGCAAGCCGCCACTCCAGATAGACTCAGGGTGAGCTCTCAAGCAAAACCCCTCTTTCTCTCCCCTCGATTGCTTCCTCTAGCCGGATCCGCCATGGAAGCCGAGCACGGTTGCCGCCGCGGTTGACCATGCGCTCGCTCCCGTGCACCTTCGTCCTCACCAGTGCGTCTGTAGTGCTCCTGGAGTCCCCAGCAACCCAACGCAACCACGCACTTTCCTTCCCGTGGCCGTTTTGCAAGTTCTGCTCGAAACCGTAGCTCCGTCCGCCGCCAAGGTTGAAGACGACGTCGCCTGAAGCCTCCCCGTTGAAGCCCGAGTAGCGCAGACGACGCAGCTCGTTCCGGGCCATCCTCTGGTGCCCTTGGCGCATCAAATGGTGGCCGGGAGCACTGGATCCGTACAGCGCCGCCGCGGCTCCAGTCACCGGCGTTTAGCCGCCGGCGTATCAACCAAACCCCCCCCCCCCTCCTTAATCACCCGGCTAATGACCCCCTGGGTCACTGACCAGTGGGCCCAGTGGCTTAATTAAGCCAGTGGATTAATTTAACCCCACGGTTAATTGAACCCAGCCACTGACAGGTGGGACCCCCTTGTCAGCCCCCCCCCTGACGCCAGCTTGACGCCAGCACTGACGCAATAAATCATTTTAAATGAATTTCCAGAGATTATTTGATTTAAAGAAATTCCAGAAATTCCAAAAAATACCCCAAACTTTGGAAATTCATAGAAAATTCATATTAACTCCAAATTGGACAAATAATATATGAAAAATGATCAGGAGAAAATTATCTTTCCAAATATGCATTTTTCAACTATGTTGGAGTTGATTTTAAAATGGGACCAGTAGCATATGTCATTTGCTTTATTTGAAATTAATTCAAATTCAAACCAAATGCTTTTGCAACTTGGACCATGGAATTGTGCTAAAATTCAACCACACTTCAGAGGCATATCATACACATTTCCAAATGATTCAAAATGATCAAACTATGTCACATGCAACTTGACTAAGTTGAATTCAAATGTGGAGTTTGAATTTGCATTTCAAATGCAATATACTCCACTTAAATGGAATTTCCTCTCACATCAAAACTTATACTTCAAGTTTCAACATTCAATCATGTGCTTGAGCATTGCATTCATATTGATTGCTACTTCGTGCTTTGTTTGTCGAGTAGAGGTGGAACCGGAGCAGGAGGCTGCCCCCTTCGTTGAAGAACCAGAACCCGAACCTCGTCAGCATGGCAAGCAAACCCCCATTGATCATGTCAATAAAATCCCACTTCCCTCTCATGTATCGCTTATGCATTGTTTAGGATGATCACCATGATTCGTTTCTACCGCATAGATGAACCCATTCCTTTGCATGACCTATCATTTTGTCACAGTAGTAAGCAAACCACAATCCTAGCAAATGTAGGAGTTGTTTGATATCATGTGGCCCCTGCAATGTTATCGCTTATTGCATGCTTAGTATGATACCATGTTGTTACTATGATGTGAGTCGGGATGGTAGTGATCATGTTGATGATGGTAGAAAAGTGTTGGTGAATCGACCCTAATACAAGGTGAACGATGAGAGGCTGTGTAGGAGTACACGGTGGGTTGTCTCATTGAACACCGCCCTAGTACGAGTTCTTGTGTGGTGATCCAAGATAAAGAGTACAACCACACATTGGGATCACTGACCCCTCTCAACTTACTAACTCATCCCTTTCGATGTCCAGATGTCGCAATAGTTCGGAGTTCTGGTAGGCTTGTGGCCTGGATGCTAAGTGAGAGAACGGCTCATCCGAGACCGGCTTATGCACCACGCACACATCACTTGGGTCCACTTCGGCAAACCGGCCGGGTTCACGATAGTGGTAGCCTACCCAAGTAGGCGGCTTTCTCGGACTAGATCGGCTATGAGGTAACAGTTGTGGTGAGCATCCTCGCTGGCACCCCTTGAATTGTGTAGAGATCAAAGGCGGTAAATGATGATCATGTGTGTGTAGCGGTACACCCCTGTAAGTATATGTAAGAGTTATGAGATAGTCGATAGTATGGTTGAGGCGACTTGTCTTTGAATATGGGAGTTACCCACCCATATCATTAGACTTGTATGCGGACGATGAGGACCCATCTCAGTTGATCATCCGGCCTGGATGGGATGCCCCTCACGTACGATGTTTTCCGAGAACGTTCTGTGCTTGGCCTTGTCTGCTTAGACAAGTGGGTACGGTTCTCGGCTCTCCATATGACTATGCCTTAACAGGACTTGCATACGCTAACCCTGGGTCCCGACAGACTTGGTATCAGAGCAGGACTGACTGTAGGACTAGTAGCCTTGGCCGAAGTTGAGTCTAGCTTGCTATAGTTATATAGTTACTCTGGGTATATCAGGGAATAACGTAAGGCTTCTTTTTTCTCCTTACGCCCTTCGTTCTGAGTTCTGAGTCACCCTCATCTTATTCTACGGGAAGATAGGACTAGGCTCTCCTCTGTCTGATTAGAACATCTCATTGTTTGCTTCCTCATAGCCGTAGGAAAGTTGTGATCGGTTTGTTAGAGTGGTTATGCTCCCTGATTTATTACATCGTATGTAAGTGCTGTTTTCCATGTTGTAAGAAATTGTCTTTTTCTTGCAATTACAGCCGTTATGCTGTCCGAGTCATTCAAGGTTTATCTCATAATCTGATGCATTCGCAAACTCCTTTCTGTTTCAGATGGCAGATCTTCCCCCTCGGCAGATTGTTCGTTTGACCAGGTGCCTCGGTGTGCGTGGCCATCCCGCCACGTTGATCGAGATGATGTCCTATGTGGGATATCGGTGGTACCCTGAGTACACCATCGAGGAGCAGTTCCACGACTTCAACCAAACGCAGTTCCACTGCATTGTCAGGATCTACCCGCACCACGTTGGAGTCACTCAGCCTATCCACTTTGGACATGGCATTGGCATTACCGAGAACATGGCTGTGCAGGATGTTGCATACTCATGTATGACCCTGCTGAGAGAGGAGCACACTTTGCTGAGAAAGACCTCTTTCCGCTATATCCCTGCTGCACTTCCAGGAGAAGAGGGATATTACACCGGACTCTACTCAGATCACTCTGCAGAGGATCCCGCACTTCAGATGACTGCTAGGTTTGCTAGTGATCGAGATCGTGATGCACGCGCTCTCCGTTTCGAGCTCCACGCCACCCGTGTTCGTCTGTATCGAGCACTGACACTCTTGGCACCCTTCGTGAGTGTTGGATCAGTCGAGCATGACGCTATCTACCCTGTGAGGACACAGATGCCTTCTCGAGTTGCTTGGCCCGAGATTGGAGGCATTTTTCCACCCCGTGGTCCTTTGCTTCCACCCTACGCTGGACCTAGGCCCCATCCTTGCCCAAATGGATATCAGGGTCCACAAGCCTCCGTGTTTTCCGATGGTCACCTCCAGCTACCGGGATACGCGGGTAACTTTTATGAGGACTACTATGGAGATGGAGATGAGTGAGACCGCCTGTGGTCTTACTTAGTGAGGATGTAATAGTATCTTAGTATATTGTACGCAAGGGTCTAAGTTCCAGAGGCTTAAATAAATAATGTATAGGAAGTCAGAGTGCCTCTGAAGAATGTATCATCTTCATCACGTTTGTATTAGCTTGGTGCTTGTACTAAAACGATGTATGGCTTGTATGACAGCTTGTGAATATATGGCTTGTATGCTTTATCACCATGTTGTCAAGATGATTACTTCCTTTGCTCTGTAATCCTTCCAGTACTTCAATACCTTGTTTAGACTCTCCCAATCAACTCTGTTTGACTTTGGTTTTTCACCTTCAGGATGTCTCAAGGAACCCGTGGCCAGATTGGTCGTAACCAAGGTCATGGGAATGACCAGGAGGAAGGCAACCTTCCACCCCCACCCACGATGGCTCAGGTTCTGATGGAGGTCGAGAGGAACCGCCGAGACTCTCACCATCTGTTGGAAGTCATTGCTCGCAACACCACTCAGCAGCGCAATGAGTTGGTGTCCCTGAACGACTTCATCCCCCGGTTTTAAGTTACTCCACCGAGCCCCTTGACGCCGATGACTGGCTTCGCAGCATCGAGAGGAAGCTCCAAGCAGGCCGTGTTGCAACTGGTGACAAGGTCAGCTATGCCACCTATCATCTTGAAGGTGCAGCTAGCTCTTGGTGGGAGAACTTTCTGAACATGCGTCCCGTTGGACCACCTGCATCTTGGGAGGAATTCTGCACTTCCTTCTGCGTGCACCACATTCCCAAGGGTCTTATGGACCGCAAGCGTGAGGAGTTCTGCAACCTCACTCAAGGCAGAAGGACCGTTGACGAGTTTAGTCGTGAGTTCAACCGACTTGCTCGTTATGCTACCGAAGAAGTCTCCACCGACTCCAAGAGACAAGAGAGGTTCCGTCGTGGCCTCAACACTGGACTTCGTCGTGAGCTCAATCTTCATGACTTTGCCACATTCCAGGTCCTTGTCAACAAGGCCATCAAGGCAGAGGACATGAAAACCCCCAACGATTTCCGCAAACACCCTAGAGATGACAGTTCATCCAGTTCTGGCTCCCAGAAGCGCAAGATCTGGATCCCAAACAGCATGTTCCGCCAGAACAACCCCCCGAGGCCATCCTATGTGGCGCCTCATCCACCAACCCAGTTCCACCCAGCTCCACGCACTGTTTTCGGAGCCTGTTACAAGTGTGGTCAGGCAGGCCACTATTCTCGTGAGTGTCCCCAGAACCAGCTCCAGCATCAGAATGCTCCACCACGTGCCGGAGGCAACAACAACAATGGTCGTGGCAAGCCACCCCAGAAGGTCTACACCGCCAAAACCGCTCCTCCCGCCACTCGTGGACGTGTGAACCAGATTGCCGCCGAAGAGACTGACGACACTACTGACGTCATTCTTGGTACGCTCCCAGTCAATTTTGTTCCTACTTCCGTTCTTTTCGACCCAGGAGCATCTCATTCATTCATGTCGGAAAGTTATGCACTTCGTCATGAGTTATCCTTTGTTGAATTGTCCACCCCAATGATTATTCAAACTCCGGGGTCAAGATGGCAAACTAATAGAGTGAGCCATGGTAATCAAATTGCAATTGAGGGTTTAGTATTCCTTGCTTCACTCATAGCCCTCAAGTCTTCAGATATTGATGTCATCCTTGGCATGGATTGGCTATCAAGACAGAATGCCTACCTGGATTGCAAAGGCAAATCCGTGAAACTCACCCACCCTTCAGGCAAAACAGTCAACTATACCTCACCCAGAACAAGAACCCAAGTGCATTCTTTGAATGTACTTCCCCTTCCCGAACTTGAAGATATTTCGGTGGTTCGTGACTTCCCGGATGTCTTTCCTGAAGAGCTGCCGGGCATGCCACCCGACAGATGTGTAGAGTTTATAGTGGATCTTGTTCCAGGAACCGCACCAATTTCCAAACGCCCATATAAAATGGCCCCACATGAGTTAGCTGAGCTAAAAACCCAACTTGATGCTTCGTTGGCAAAAGGCTTCATCCGCCCTAGCTCATCGCCATGGGGTTGCCCCGTTCTGTTCGTAAAGAAGAAAGATGGAACAGAAAGGATGTGCGTAGACTATCGCCCGCTAAATTTAGCGACGATAAAGAACAAATACCCACTGCCCAGGATCAATGATCTTTATGATCAACTTGCAGGATCCTCTGTCTTCTCCAAGATGGATTTGAGATTAGGTTATCATCAAATCAAAATCCGAAACGAGGACATTCCCAAAACGGATTTTACTACTCGTTATGGTCTTTACGAGTACACTGTCATATCCTTTGGTTTAACCAATGCCCCCGCCACTTTCTCACGCTTGATGAATTCGATCTTCATGGAGTACCTAGATAAATTTGTTGTAGTTTATCTTGATGATATTCTCATCTACTCAAAGAACGAAGGAGATCATGCCGAACACTTAAGGCTGGTATTGATGAAACTTAGAGAGCATCGCATGTACGCTAAATTCTCCAAGTGTGAATTTTGGCTACCAGAAGTGACCTACTTAGGCCACGTGATTTCTGCAAAAGGCATTGCTGTGAATCCCGAGAGAGTTCAGGCCGTCCTTGATTGGACTCCACCTGAATCGGTTAAGCAAGTTAGGAGTTTTCTTGGCCTAGCCAGCTATTGCCATCGCTTCGTCGAGAACTTTTCTAAAGTTGCAAATCCTCTAACTGAACTCCTCAAGAAAGATAAGAAATTCCTATGGACTCCCAAGTGCGAGGAAAGCTTTCAAGAGCTAAAAAGAAGATTGACTTCTGCACTTGTACTTGCACCTCCAGACACCAAAAAGGATTTCGAGATCTATTGTGACGCATCACGGCAAGGGTTAGGATGCATACTTCTGCAAGATCGACATGTGGTAGCTTATGCTTCACGCCAGTTGCGGCCACATGAAGAGAACTATCCTACCCATGACCTTGAACTCGCTGCCGTAGTTCATGCCCTAACAACTTGGCGACATTACCTCCTTGGTAATCGTTGTGAGATTTATTCTGACCACCAAAGCCTCAAATATATTTTCACCCAGCCAGATCTTAATCTAAGGCAAAGACGCTGGATTGAGTTGATAAAAGATTACGACGTAGTAATTTCTTACACCCCAGGCAAAGCCAATGTCATGGCTGATGCACTAAGTCGTAAGTCGTACTGTAACAACCTCATGTTACAGCAGTATCAACCACTTCTTCATGAGGACTTTCGCAAGCTCAATCTTGAGATTGTTCCTCATGGCTATCTTTCTACCTTGGTGGCGAAACCAACTCTTGAGGATCAAATAATAGTTGCCCAAAGGCGTGCACGAGGTGTTCGCCGGATCAAAGAGAACATTGCTAGCGGAGTTGCTAAATGTTTCTCCACAGATAGCAAAGGAACGGTATTCTTTGAAAATCGTTTGGTAGTACCTAAGAATAGGGAACTAAGGCAACTCATCCTCAAGGAAGCCCATGACACACCCCTCTCAATTCATCCCGGTAGCACAAAAATGTACCGAGATCTACGCCAGAGATTTTGGTGGACTAGGATGAAGAGGGACATTGCTCAATTTGTTGCCGAATGTGATGTTTGTCGTCGCATTAAGGCAGAACATCAAAGACCTGCTGGTACACTTCAGCCTTTGTATATTCCCGAGTGGAAATGGGACAAAGTCGGTATGGACTTCATCACCGGCTTTCCAAGAACCCAGAAAGGAAACAATGCCATCTTTGTTGTCATAGATAGGCTTTCCAAAGTTGCTCACTTCCTTCCGGTTCGCGAGTCTATAACTGCTAGTCAGTTAGCGGACTTGTACATCTCTAGAATTGTATCCCTTCATGGTGTTCCTTTGGAAATCAATTCTGATCGCGGTAGCCTTTTCACCTCTAGATTTTGGGGAAGCTTTCAGAATGCTATGGGAACTCATCTCTCCTTTAGTACAGCTTTCCATCCTCAGTCTAGCGGTCAAGTCGAAAGGGTTAACCAAATTCTTGAAGACATGCTCAGAGCTTGTGTTATCTCATTCGGAAAGAATTGGGAGAAGTCTCTTCCATTCTCCGAATTTGCTTATAACAATAGTTTTCAATCTAGTCTGAACATGGCTCCTTTTGAACTCCTATATGGACGACGATGTCGAACACCTTTAAACTGGTCAGAAACCGGTGAAAGACAATTCTTTGGACCGGATATGATCAAGGAAGCAGAAGAGCAAGTTCGCATTGTTCGTGAACAATTGAAAGCAGCCCAGTCTCGTCAGAAAAGCTATTATGATCGTCATCATAGGCAAGAGAGCTACAATCTGGATGAGAAGGCTTACCTTCGGGTTACTCCTCTGAAAGGAACCCAAAGTTTCGGTATCAAAGGCAAGTTGGCCCCATGTTACATCGGACCTTTCCACATTATTGCTAAACGTGGAGAAGTTGCCTACAAACTTGAACTACCCCCGCACCTTTCCCGAGTACATGACGTATTCCATGTGTCCCAACTCAGGCGTTGCTTCAAGGACCCTATCCGCGAAGTCGACCATGAAACGCTTGATCTCCAAAATGACCTTTCTTATCGAGAATACCCCGTTCATATTCTTGATTCCGCAGAGCGTGTCACTCGTCGTCAGAAGATTAGGTTTCTGAAAGTGCAATGGTCACACCACTCTGAAAGAGAAGCTACGTGGGAAAGAGAAGACCGTCTCAGTGCCGAATACCCCACCTTCCTCCCGCAGACTTCTGAATCTCGGGACGAGATTCTGTTGAGTGGGGGCGAGTTGTCAGAACCCTCTGTTAGGTAATGTGCTAAGGTTAGTTAGTACTCTTGCATCATGTCAAAATTTCAAAAGAAATCTTTGAAATCAAAATTCAAAAGCAAATGGGAGAAGGAACACCCCCCGGATGACTTAATTCAAAAGGCCAAATAAAAATCTTCTCCAAAAATTCATGTTAGATTTTTTGAAAAGTCTTATAAATGAGTGTGATCACATATCAAGTGATGTGGGACCCACCCCATGCTCATAGATTTTTCAAATATTCAAACAGTGCCTTGGAATTAATCAAATAACCCTATTTGAGTTAAGATTCAAATTATTTGAATTTTAAAAATGTTGAAATTTTATAAGTGGCTAGTCTATATTATTATGAGGCCACATAAAAAATTTCAGCATTTAATAAAATGTTTAGCTATTTTATTTAGCTAAACAGAACAAATGGCAGAAAGAAAAACAGAAAGAAAAGAGAAGGGGGCTTACCTGCAAAGAGGCCCGACTTGTTCCCCAGCGGCCCAGCCCACCTCCCCTCCCCTGTCGTCTTCCTCAGGCGGCAAGCAGCTGCGTGCCGGCCATGCCGAGGCCGTCGCCGTGCTTGGCCACCTCCTGCTTCTCCCTTGCCACATCTGCACGCCTGGAGACGCCTCGCAGCTTCCCCACTTCATTCTCCCCCTCCACGAGCTCCCTCCTCTCCTCTCTCGCCCGATTTGTCGTCGCCCGAGAAGAACGCCGGAGCGCCGTCGAGCCCCCGCGTGGCCACCGTGCTCCCCGCGACGCCTCGAGCTGTCCAAAGGAACCGCAGACGTCGTCTTCATCAGCCTGCAGAAGGAATCGGAGCCAGATGCTTCCACGAGCTCGCTAACTTTGTCGTCTTCGTCGCCGGCCGCCATGGATCGACCTCGAATTCCGGCAACACCAGCGCCTCCCCGAGCAAGCCGCCACTCCAGATAGACTCAGGGTGAGCTCGCAAGCAAAACCCCTCTTTCTCCCCCCTCGATTGCTTCCTCTAGCCGGATCCGCCATGGAAGCCGAGCACGGTTGCCGCCGCGGTTGACCATGCGCTCGCTCCCGTGCACCTTCGTCCTCACCAGTGCGTCTGTAGTGCTCCTGGAGTCCCCAGCAACCCAACGCAACCACGCACTTTCCTTCCCGTGGCCGTTTTGCAAGTTCTGCTCGAATTCGTAGCTCCGGCCGCCGCCAAGGTTGAAGACGACGTCGCCTGAAGCCTCCCCGTTGAAGCCCGAGTAGCGCAGACGACGCAGCTCGTTCCGGGCCATCCTCTGGTGCCCTTGGCGCATCAAATGGTGGCCGGGAGCACTCGATCCGTGCAGCGCCGCCGTGGCTCCAGTCACCGGCGTTTAGCCGCCGGCGTGTCAACCAACCCCCCCCCTTAATCACCCGGCTAATGACCCCCTGGGTCACTGACCAGTGGGCCCAGTGGCTTAATTAAGCCACTGGATTCATTTAACCCCACGGTTAATTGAACCCAGCCACTGACAGGTGGGACCCCCTTGTCAGCCCCCCCCCCTGACGCCAGCTTGACGCCAGCACTGACGCAATAAATCATTTTAAATGAATTTCCAGAGATTATTTGATTTAAAGAAATTCCAGAAATTCCAGAAAATACCCCAAACTTTGGAAATTCATAGAAAATTCATATTAACTCCAAATTGGACAAATAATATATGAAAATTGATCAGGAGAAAATTATCTTTCCAAATATGCAACTTTAAACTATGTTGGAGTTGATTTTAAAATGGTACCAGTAACATATGTCATTTTATTTATTTGAAATTAATTCAAATTCAAACCAAATGCTTTTGCAACTTGGACCATGGAATTGTGCTACAATTCAACCACACTTTAGAGGCATATCATACACATTTCCAAATGATTCAAAATGATCAAACTATGTCACATGCAACTTGACTAAGTTGAATTCAAATGTGGAGTTTGAATTTGCATTTCAAATGCAATATACTCCACTTAAATGGAATTGCCTCACACATCAAAACTTATACTTCAAGTTTCAACATTCAATCATGTGCTTGAGCATTGCATTCATATTGATTGCTACTTAGTGCTTTGTTTGTCGAGTAGAGGTGGAACCGGAGCAGGAGGCTGCCCCCTTCGTTGAAGAACCAGAACCCGAACCTCGTCAGCAAGGCAAGCAAACCCCCATTGATCATGTCGATAAAATCCCACTTCCCTCTCATGTCTCGCTTATGCATTGTTTAGGATGATCACCATGATTCGTTTCTACCGCATAGATGAACCCATTCCTTTGCATGACCTATCATTTTGTCACAGTAGTAAGCAAACCACAGTCCTAGCAAATGTAGGAGTTGTTTGATATCATGTGGCCCCTGCAATGTTATCGCTTATTGCATGCTTAGTATGATACCATGTTGTTACTATGATGTGAGTCGGGATGGTAGTGATCATGTTGATGATGGTAGAAAAGTGTTGGTGAATCGACCCTAATACAAGGAGAACGATGAGAGGCTGTGTAGGAGTACACGGTGGGTTGTCTCGTTGAACACCGCCCTAGTACGAGTTCTTGTGTGGTGATCCAAGATAAAGAGTACAACCACACATTGGGCTCACTGACCCCTCTCAACTTACTAACTCATCCCTTTCGATGTCCAGATGTCGCAATAGTTCGGAGTTCTGGTAGGCTTGTGGCCTGGATGCTAAGTGAGAGAACGGCTCATCCGAGACCGGCTTATGCACCACGCACACATCACTTGGGTCCACTTCGGTAAACCGGCCGGGTTCACGATAGTGGTAGCCTACCCAAGTAGGCGGCTTTCTCGGACTAGATCGGCTATGAGGTAACAGTTGTGGTGAGCATCCTCGCTGGCACCCCTTGAATGGTGTCGAGATCAAAGGCGGTAAATGATGATCATGTGTGTGTAGCGGTACACCCCTGCAGGGTTAACAAAACTATTCGAATAGTCGCGTCCGCGGTTATGGACTGCTTGGAAAGCTTAGCTTGATTATTAGACAACTTGAATCGGATACTTCTAAAACACACCAAGATAAGTGTGAGTGCTATGGCGTGCTTTCTCGTGAGGAAGTCGAGGAAGGCACCATAGTGGTGTAATTGGTTGGAGAAAGTAGTGGACTAGTGTACGCTTCTTACCTCAAAGTCTGGTACTCGTAGTTCAGTACTAGCCAAGTTAAAGCTGGCATTTCTGCAAGTGAACCCCACCTCCCTTTACCTTGATACATGTGCATCAGTAGTATAGATCCTATGTAAGTCTTGCTGATTACGACTTTGTACTCACGTTTGCTTAATCCATGTTTTAAATGATGTCACTGACCCCGGGTGGCTTCTTCATCGAGCTGGACGACTGAAGACCAACTAGTCTAGTCCCAGTCAGACGACTGGTTCCCTCGTGGAGGGCTTTGTGTTTAAATAAGGCTTCTTAAGCCATTTGTTAAACTTGTCTGTACTCAGACATAATTTTCTTCCGCTTTGTGTTGTAATGTTGGATCACATGTTTGTGATCTCTGTGTGTACTCTATAAGAGTTATAAATAAAATTGTACACTTTGTAGAGAATTGCAATGGTACCTACTGTTCATACAAGGCATGTGTGTTGCGTGTATGTTTATAACATGCATGTCTTTGTATGGGTTTTCGATACCTTAGTTGTGATCTGGCTGGCGGTCTTTCATACACCAAGTGGCCCTTAGATGTGCGCAGCATGGGGCATCGCGATGCGATTGTTCGAGACTCTGTCTCGTGCACACTTTGTGGTATGATCGAGCCTGCCCTAGACCCCGACTAAGTGATCGGGCTGGAGTAAGTATATGTAAGAGTTATGAGATAGTCGATAGTATGGTTGAGGCGACTTGTCTTTGAATATGGGAGTTCACCACCCATATCATTAGACTTGTGTGCGGACGATGAGGACCCATCTCAGTTGATCATCCGGACTGGATGGGATGCCCCTCACGTACGATGTTTTCCGAGAACGTTCTGTGCTTGGCCTTGTCTGCTTAAACAAGTGGGTACGGTTCTCGGCTCTCCATATGACTATGCCTTAACAGGACTTGCATACGCTAACCCCGGGTCCCGACACCGAAATCCATCTGCATCTACTACTAATCATCCACCTTGAGATATCTATCCAGAACATCTCGCTGGTATTAAGTTGCGAGCCCCACCCAAAGTGTAAACCCAAAGAAACAGACAACTGCATTAAAAAGAACTCTGCGTAAAGTAAACAATCCTTGTAACCGCGGTTACAAGCACCGTTGTTTTCCCCTTTGTGGCAACATCACATCCCCTAGATTCATGTTTCTGTCACTCAAGCGTGTCATCGGGGGGCATGAACCCACAATCTAGCACTACGCTCCCTCTTGGAGTCACTGCCTACTACTTGGCCAAAGCAATAAACAGCAACGGAGAACATGTAAGAATTACTTAGGAACAAAAATATAAGAGATAAAGACCAAATATATTACTCTATCACAATCTGAACATAATCTCATAATCCATCAGATCCCTCCAAACTCAACATAGCAACAGAAAAAATATTACAAAGGTGCCTCGATCATGTAGGGCAGCTCACGAGGTCTAAACAATGAAGATCAAAGAGGGGAGGAGAACATCACATACCTATTGATCACGGACACATGGTCCAAGGAAAACTACTCACGAGACATCCGGGGAGCATCCATGGTGGAGAGGAGACTCCCGGAGGTCAATCCTCCCTCCGGCAGGGTGCCGGGAAGAAGTCTTCTGGTGCTCCCGATCTTGGAAGCGCGGCGGCGGCAGAACAGAGGCGAGTTCGCGGAATAGGGTTCTGCTTCTGGAGTTTTCCCGTGACGGGGGATAAATAGGCGAAGGGGGGCAACCAGAGGTGGACCAGGGGCCCCAGGCGCCCCCCTGGCGCGGCCAGGGGTGGGGCCGCACCGGGTGGCCGCCTGGGCCCCCTGGCTCCCCTCTGGCCCCTCCCGGGCTCTTCTCGAAGCTTCCGTCACACTGATTTTTTATCTGAATTTTCCCAAATTTTTCTGGCACTTTTTATATGGGGGAAAACTGAAATAGAAAAACAGCAGAAAACAGGAACTGGCACTGGGGTGCACTGAGTTAATTGGTTAGTCCAAATATGACCAAAAATGTATGAAAGTGTATCTAGATCATAGCAATATCACACAAAACATGCATGGAGCAAGCAGAAATTATAGATACGTTTTGGACGTATCACAGACCTGCCACTTCAGCTACCTCTTATGAAATTAAACCTGCTTTGCTAAACCTTGTTATGAGAGATCAATTCTCTGGTGCTGGAGATGATGCTGCTTTACACTTGAATAATTTTGTTGAATTATGTGATATGCAAAAGTATAAAGAAGTAGAAGGTGATGTTGTTAAGCTCAAGCTCTTTCCCTTCTCTCTAAGGGGAGATGCTAAAATCTGGTTTCAATCTTTGCCTAGAAATAGCATAGATTCTTGGGATAAGTGCAAAGATGCTTTTATAGGGAAGTACTACCCTCCTGCTAAGATTATCCAATTGAGGAGTAATATTATGAATTTTAAGCAATTGGATAATGAACACGTTGCCCAAGCTTGGGAATGAATGAAATCTCTTGTTAAGAAATGACCTACACATGGTTTGACTACCTGGATGGTTATCCAGACTTTTTATGCAGGCTTGAACTTTACCTCGCGGAACCTGTTAGATTCGGCCGCGGGAGGAACCTTTATTTCTACTACACTTGGTGCTGCCACGAAGCTTCTCGATGAAATGATGACCAATTATTACCAATGGCACACCGAACGCGCTCCAACAGGTAGGAAGGTAAATTCTGTCGAGGAAATTACCTCCCTCAATGAAAAAGTTGACTTAATTATGTCTCTGCTTACCAAGAAACCCTCTATTGATCCTCATGATGTTCCTTTAAATTCTTTGGTTGCCCAAGAACAAGTAGATGTGAACTTTATTGCTAGAAACAACTTCAACAACAATGCTTATAGGGGAAATTTTGCTAGTAATCCTAGACCGTTTCCATCCAACTATGGGAACAACAACACTTACCCTAGCAACAAGAACCCCTCCTCTGTATTATAAAGCATGCTTAGAGACTTTATCACTACCCAAAAAGCCTTCAACAAAAATGTAGAGGAGAAATTAGCTAGAATAGATAATCTCTCTTTGAAGGTAGAAAGCTTAGCCCTTGATATTGAGATGCTTAAAATTAGAACCTCTCCCCTTGAGGAGAATAAGGCCACTCCTATTAATGCTATCCAGTTACAAATCAATGAAAATATTAGGATGATGGCTAAACTTAAAGATAGATGGGCCACATAAAAAGAGGAAGAGGATAGAATTAAGAGCCTTCCTACACACCACACAGTTGCCACTATCCAAATTGTTGAGGACACCCAAACTATTAGCACCCAATGCACTCCTAGTCCCGTTGGACCTATTAATGGTGATGCTAATACCTCAACCATAGAAAAAGAAACTCCTATGAACATAGAGGGTTTCAAACAAGTAAGCCTAGATGACACTACTACCACCTTTGATAGTAGTGATATTGATTTTGATAGTTGCACCCTCTCAGAAGTTATCAGTCTGCTACAAAAAATGTCTAGAGACCCCCACACTAGCACACATAATCTTGCCTTCACAGAGCATATCACAAATGCTCTCATCAAAGCTAGGGAGGAGAAGCTTAGAGAAGAAGCCTCCATACCTAGGAAGCTAGATGATGGTTGGGACCCTATGGTCAAAATTAAATTAAATAACTTCTCTTGTTATGCTTTATGTGATGTTGGATCTAGTACCTCTGTTATGCCCAAAAGAATATTTGATATGTTTGAATTGAAGCCCTTCGAGCCTTGTTCTTTTGGTCTTCGTCTTGTTGATTCTTCCATAAAGAAACCTTTGGGGAAGATCGACGATGTTCTTATCATTGTCAATGACAACTATGTTCCCGTTGATTTTATTGTTATGAATATAGAGTGTGAACCTTTGTGTCCAATTATTTTGGGACGTCCTTTTCTTCGCACCGTTGGTGCGGTTATTGACATGAAAAAGGGGAATATAAATTCCAATTCCCATTCATAAAGGGGATGGAACACTTCCCTAGAAAGAAAATCAAGTTACCTTTTGAGTCCGTTACACGGGCTAGTTATTCTCTTTCTCTTGATAAAACTTGATTCTTCTTTTGCATCAAGCCTAGCTAATGGCTTTAAAAAATCGCTTTCCGGAGGCAGCCCGCAATGAATTTAGGTGTTTTATTTTTTCTTTTGTTGTGTATTGATGATTTTTACTTCTGTAGCAACATCATTGTATCTTTATTTTTCAGCTTTGTGCCAAGTTATAGCCTCTTACGGCAAGGGAAGTAAAAGTTGTGACATGCTGTCCAGAAAACAGATTCTGTCCTCATGACAAGAAAAAATGCATAAAAATCCCAGTTCGTCTTTTTGAGCTGAATTTTTACACAGTATTCTATATACAATTACGAAACTTTCGTATGTTCAGAGTTTTTTGATTTGAGTTGCATAAGTGCCCTTCAAAATTCCTTACTATCTGTTGTTCTGTTTTTCACAGATTCTGCCACGTTTTGTCTCTCCTAACTTTTGCAAACCTTAAGCTTGATTTTTCTTTGCAAACACTTTTTGGCACTCCTGAGAAACAGTAGTTCTTAAGGAATATCTTTATATCCAGTAGAATTTTTTTATTTATTAAGGGTACTAACCTCTCTAATCAGCTTATGATGAGTTATGTATGAAGGGAGTTTTCAAGTGTGCGATAGAAGATGATGAAAGAAGAACCAGGAGTGTCAAGCGCTCAAGCTTGGGGATGCCCCCATGCATCCCCAATAAATATTCAAGGAGACTCAAGCGTCTAAGCTTGGGTATGCCCCCGTGCATCCCCTTCTCCATCAACAATCATCAGTTCGTCCTTCGTCTCACTATATTTTTATCACTTCATGCGTTATGTGTTATGCTTGGAGCGTCTCTCTCTTAGGTTTTATTTTTAGTTTTCTTTAGCTTTTCTTGCTGTTCATAACAAGTTAGATCCCGTCTTACTTTGTGTGGGAGAGAAACACTCTCCACTTTCAAATTTAGAACACATCATAGGGTTTTTCCTGCTTATCTTTTTGCTGTTGTGTGTTCTTTATCTTTTCATAGCTACTGCCATGTTTAGTTTTAGTTTTAGTTTGTCTTTAGCAAGAGCCTTGGCTTTTGTTTAGGTTTTTGCTGGAAATCTTTTTAGTTTTCATGTTTAGCTTGTTAAAGAGATTTGGTTGTTGCACTGAGTTGTGTCTTTTCTTGAGAGTAGGTAATTGAGGTTGTTATTTATTTTAGTAGTAACTTGCAATAGTTTTGAGGTATTGATGTGAGAAATGTCTGAACTTTTGGTGTCAAGAGCTCTTGCCTATTAGTGATAGGTGTCGTATTTTGGGCAATCTGTGTGTATTTTCAAAACCTACAAAACTAGTTGAGAACTCTAGCTACTAGATGGATCACTACTCTTCCGAGGAGTCGAATATCAGAGAACACTCACGTACCATGAGTCGAGGATGCGCAAGGATAACCAAACCCCCATACACTCCTCCTCGGGGTACTTGTCTCTTTGCGAACCTCCTTATTAGATTGAGAGTTACCGATAATAAGTGCATAAGTTCTTCGGACTAATGTAAGTATTGAAAGTTGACACTTCCACCTTCCCATATTTTGCTAGCCTCTCCCGTGCCGTGCATTGCCTTCTTCTCACTCCGAGAGTTGGTTTCCACCTTCGCCGGTACATCCAAACCCTTGGCATGATACGCTCTGTCATCATAAGCCTCCTTATATCTTCCCTCAAAACAGCCACCATACCTACCTATCAAGGCATTTCCATAGCCTTTCCGAGTTATATTGCCATGCAACATCCACCTCTTCATGACTTGATCTTCATGTCATACATGTTCCTGCTACACTGGCAGCTACATACATTGCATACATCATGATAGTTACATCTTCTTTATATTTTGAGTACCTTGTAAAGTGTGAAAGATCTCCTTTACCTTCTTGTAAAATAGAGTGTTGCCCTTAAGTGAGGAAAAGATCCCAAAGAGGACACATTAAAAGATCCCAAAGAGGACATATGAGAGTTAAATAGAAAGAGCCATTGAGGCCACACAAAAAATACAAAAAAATAGAAAAAGAGAAACAAAAGAAATAAAAAGAGAGAAAGGGTCAACACTACTATCCTTTTGAGAGATCCACACTAGTACTCCCTTTATATCCTTGTACTCCATAGAGATGATCATTATGCATATAGCTATGTGGGGACCTTCACACTATAGAACTTGGCTTGCATATTCCAAGGATGAGCCTCCTGAAACGAGCTCTAGGTCTTCATGAGCGAGCAAGTTAGATGCACCCCCACTAGTTCCTTTGGAGAGCTTCTTAGCTCGTATGTGCATCCGTTGCATGGCAATCCCTACTCCTCACATCATATCTATCATATGGCCTTCTCTCGCCTATGATTTGTCACAAACCCAAGTTAGGTATGTGCTAGGTTAAGCTTAGGCCTTTGCATCATGTAAAAAATTCAAAAAGAAATTCAAAAATGGGGTAAAGAAAAGCCCTAAAGAATTTAATTCAAATGGCCACACAAAAATTTGTTCCAAAAATTCCTCTGGTATTTTTGAAAAGTCTTATAAATATGCATGATCACATATAAAGTGAAGTGGGTCTCACTGCATGCACCAAGATTTGTCAAAATTTCCAAATAGTGCTTGGAAATTAAATAATACCCCTATTTGAGTTCAAATTCAAATTGTTTGAATTTCAAAAATTCCCAAAACTTGTGAGTGGCTAGTTTTATGCCATGTAAGGTCACATCAAAGTTTTGAGGATTTTACAAAATGCTTTGCTATTTTTTTTCTGAGCAAAACAATTTACAGAAAAGGAAAACAGTAAAAAGAAAAAGAAAAATAGCTGACCTAGCGCCTAGGGCACGGCCCACTCCCCTGTCGCCTCGGCCCAGCCCACCAAAAGCTTTGTCTTCTACCTCCCCGTGTCTCCAAGCAGGTCGCTGGAGGCAGGGAGGCCACGGCGACGACACCTCGACGCCCTGAGGCTTCTAGGCCTCCCCCTCGCCTCTCTCTGCGCCACGGAGACGCCCAAGCCTCCCTGGTTCTTATCCCCCTCCTCTGGCTCATCTTCCCCCTCTCCCTTCGCCGTTTTGTTCGCTGCCCGAAGCTCGCGCCGGAGCGCACCGCCGCAACCGCGTGGCCACTGGCCTTTCCTCGCCGTGCCGACTTGTCTGGACGCCTCCCCGCCATCGTCTTCGTCTCCCCGAGCCTGGAATCGAGCTGAGAAGCCCCCTAGGCGACGCCATCGTCATCGACGTCCTCTGCTGCCCGCCGGACGCCATGGATGAATTCGCCGCCGTCAAGCTTTCCCCGGCCCCGTCGTCTTCGCCTTCTGACTCAGGGTGAGTTGCGCTTCGACCTGCCCTACTCCTGCCTCCTCCCGTGCCCTCGAACGTAGTTCCGGCGAGGTCAGTGCTCGGACCGCCACCTCCGTTGAAGCAGCCGAAGCCACAACACGCACCTTTGGCCCCCGACTTCTCCTACAGACGCGCACGAGCCCCAGCTTCCTCCCCGTGCCATCGGATCCCACCCCCGTGCTTTTTTTCGCAAGTCCGGCGAAGTTCCGGCGAGAACTCCGGCGAACTCGCCATTAGGGCCAACCCTAAACCAAACCGAGCACTAACCACCCCCCTGGGCCACTGACTAGTGGGCCCAGGCTCCTAAACTAATTACAGTTAGTTTAATCAGAACGGGTTAATTAACCCCCCCCCCACTGACAGCCCGGACCCACACATCAGCAGCCCCCTGACATCACACTGACGTCAGCCTGACGCATTAATCTGTCAAATTGATTTATTTAATTCCAGAAAATCCATAAAATACCCAAATCTTTGGAAATTCATAGAAAATTCATATTAACTCCAACTTGGAAAAATAATATGTCTATAATTATCAGAAAAATACAAGGATTCTGAATATGCACTTTGTTTTCATGTTTGACCATTTTAAAATGGGTGAACAGTAGCAAACATGCATATGGATCCTTTTCAAATTCAAATTTGGAGTGAATTTGCAAATGACTTTGCAACATATTTATTTTAGCTGGATTCATCCACACATCAGAAGCTTTATCTCAACTATACCACATCACTTCATGCTCAACCTTTTCAAATAAAATTTCATGCATTCAAATGCATTTGAAATTCATCGATAAATCAAATGGAGTTTGAATTTGCATTTCAAATGCAATATACTCCTTTTAAATAGAATGCACAACACATCAGTACCATGAACATCACCATTACAATCTTATTCATGTGATTGTGCATTGTACATTATGTTGATCCTATGATTGTCATGTTGCTGATAGAAGTGGAGCCGGAACCCGAGACCACCCCCTTCGTTGAAGACACCACACCGAACCTCGTCAGCAAGGCAAGCAAACCCCCATTGATCATGTCGATAAAATCCCACTTCCCTCTCATGTCTCGCTTATGCATTGTATAGGATGATTACCATGCTACGTTTCTACCGCATAGATGAACCCATTCCTTTGCATGACCTATCATTGTCACAGTAGTAGGCAAACCACAATCCTAGAAAATGTAGGAGTTGATTGATATCATGTGGCCCCTGCAATTGTTACTGCTTATTGCATGCTTAGAGTGATACAATGATGTTACTGTTATGTGAGTCGGGATGGTAGTGATCATGTTGATCATGGTGGAAAGGTGTTGGTGAATCGACCCTAATACAAGGTGAATGATGAGAGGCTGTGTAGGAGTACATAGTGGGTTGTCTCGTTGAACACCGCCCTAAGTCCGAGTTCTTGTGTGGTGATCCAAGATGAAGAGTACAACCACACATTGGGCTCACTGACCCCTCTCAACCTATTAACTCATCCCTTTCGATGTCAAGATGTCGCAATAGTTCGGAGTTCTGGTAGGTTTGTGGCCTGGCTGCTAAGTGAGAGAACGGCTCAGCCGAGACCGGCTTATGCACCACGCACACATCATCTGGGTCCACTTCGGTAAACCGGCCGGGTTCACGATAGTGGTAACCCACCCAGGTAGGCGGCTTTCTTGGACTAGATCGGCTATGAGGTAACAGTTGTGGTGGCATCCTCGTTGTCATCTCTTGAACGGTGACACGCAAAAGTCGGTAACTGATGACACGTGTGTGTAGCGGTACACCCCTGCATGGTTAATAAAACTATTCGAATAGCCGCGTCCGCGATTAAGGACTGCTTGGAAAGCTTAGCTTGATTATTAGACAACTTGAACTGGATACTTCTAAAATAAACCAAGATAAGTGTGAGTGCTATGGTGTGCTTTCTCGTGGGGAAGTCGAGGAAGGCACCATAGTGGTGTAATTGGTTGAAGAGATGTAGTGCACTCGTGTACGCTTCTTACCTCAAGTCTGGTACTCGTAGTTCAGGACTAGCCAAGTCAAAGATGGCACTTCTGCAAGTGAAACCCCACCTCCTTTTACCTTGATACATGTGCATGAGTACTATAGTTCCTACGTAAGTCTTGCTGAGTACGACTTTGTACTCACATTTGCTTATTCTATGTTTTAGATGAACCCACCGACCCCGATGGTGGCTTCTACCTGAAGCTCGAAGAATGAAGATCAGACCAAGACCAAGGTAGTGTAGTCCCAGTCAGACGACTGGT
Organism: Bromus sterilis; assembly: GCA_950022295.1. Lineage (NCBI taxonomy): Eukaryota > Viridiplantae > Streptophyta > Magnoliopsida > Poales > Poaceae > Bromus > Bromus sterilis. Next base: position 220,319,405 of record OX465600.1, read on the forward strand.
TCCCTCGTGGAGGACTTGTTTTTAGATAAGGCTTCTCTAAGCCATTTGTTAAACTTCTCTGTACTCAGACCTACTTTGCTTCCGCATGTTTCATGTAATGTTGGATCACAGACTTGTGATCTCTGTGTGCACTCTGTAAGAGTTATCAATAAAGTTGTATACTTTGTAGAGAATTGCAATGATACCTGCTGTTCATACTAGACATGTGTGCTGCGTGTATGTTTATAACATGCATGTCTTAGTATGGGTTTTCGAGACCTTAGTTGTGATCTGGCTGGTGGTCTTTTATACACCAAGTGTCCCTTAGATGTGCGCAGCTTGGGGCATCGCGATGCGATTGTTCGTGACTCCGCCACGTGCACACTTTGATGTATGATCGAGCCATCCCTAGACCCCGACTAAGTGATCGGGCTGGAGTAAGTCTATGTAAGGGTTATAATTCAATCGATAGTATGGTTGAGGCGACTTGTCTATGAGTATGGGAGTTCACCACCCATATCATTTAGACTTGTGTGCGGACGATGAGGACCCATTTCAGTTGATCATCCGGCCTGGATGGGATGCCCCTCACGTTCGATGCTTTCCGAGAACGTTCTGTGCTTGGCCTTGTCTGCTTAGACAAGTGGGTACGGTTCTCGGCTCTCCATATGATTGTGTTGTAGCGAGGCTTGCATACGCTAACCCCGGGTCCCGACAGACTTGGTATCAGAGCAGGACTGACTGTAGGATTATCAGCCTTGGCCGAAGTCGAGTCTAGCCTTCTATAGTTATATAGTTACACTGGGTATATAAGGGAACAACGTAAGGCTTCTTTTTTCTCCTTACCCTCCTCGTTCTGAGTTCTGAGTCACCCTCATCTTATTTTACGGGAAGATAGGACTAGGCTCACCTCTGTCAGATTAGAACATCTTGTTGTTTGCTTCCTTGTAGCCGTAGGAAGGTTGTGTCCGGTTTCCTAGCATTGTTGTAATGCTGATTTCTTACATCGTATTATGTAAGTGTTGTATCTACATTGAAAGAAAATTGTTTTCTTGCAATTACAGCCGTTATGCTGTCCGAATCATTCCAGGTTTCTTCAAAATCTGATGCATTTGCAAAATTCTTCCCTCCTTTTCGGTTGTCCTTTTAGAAGAACTTCTAGGTGGCATTCCCGACAGTTCCATAGTGTTTGATGTAGGTTTTGCTCTAGAAACCTATAGTGATTCAATTGCAGATCTTGCTCCCACTTTAGATGACTTCTAGCCAGAAGAACCACACTAACCATCGTGTTGGGGTACTTTGTTACTCTGACATATCTGTTGTAGCCCCTAGTAAACCATGGTCATCCTCAGAAAAACCATCCAGTAACCAAACTCCTTAAACCTAGCCACCCGACAGATGTGTAGAATTCAAAGTAGATCTTATGCCAGGAACCGCACCAATTTCCAGACGCCCATACAAAATGGCCCCACGTGAGTTAGCTGAGCTTAAAACCCAACCGGAAGCTTTGTTCGAAAAAGGCTTCATCCCCCCTAGCTCATCGCCATGGGGTTGCCCCGTTCTGTTCGTAACGAAGAAAGATGGAACAGAAAGGATGTGCGTAGACTATCGCCCGCTAAATCTAGCGACGATAAAGAACAAGTACCCACTTCCCAGGATCAATGATCTTTATGATCAACTTGCAGGATCCTCTGTCTTTTCCAAGATGGATTTGAGATTAGGATATCATCAAATCAAAAATCCGAAACGAGGACATTCCAAAAACGGCTTTTACTACTCGTTATGGTCTTTACGAGTACACCGTCATGTCCTTTGGTTTAACCAATGCCCCCGCCACTTTCTCACGCATGATGAATTCGATCTTCATGGAGTACTTAGATAAATTTGTTGTGGTTTATCTCGATGACATTCTCATCTACTCGAAGAACGAAGAAGAACATGTCGAACACCTAAGGCTGGTATTGATGAAACTTAGAGAGCATCGCCTGTATGCTAAATTCTCCAAGTGTGAATTTTGGCTACCAGAAGTGACCTACTTAGGCCACGTGATTTCTACAAAAGGCATTGCTTTGAATCCCGAGAGAGTTCAGGCCGTCCTTGACTGGAATCCACCTGAATCGGTTAAGCAAGTTAGGAGTTTTCTTGGCTTAGCAAGCTATTGCCGTCGCTTCGTCGAGAACTTTTCTAAAGTTGCAAAGCCTCTTACTGAACTCCTCAAGAAAGATAAGAAATTCCAATGGACTCCCAAATGCGAGGAAAGCTTTCAAGAGCTAAAAAGAAGATTGACTTCTGCACCCGTACTTGCGCCTCCAGACACCAAAAGGGATTTCGAGATCTATTGTGACGCATCACGGCAAGGGTTAGGATGCATACTTCTGCAAGATCGACATGTGGTAGCTTATGCTTCATGCCAGTTGCGGCCACATGAAGAGAACTATCCTACCCATGACCTTGAACTCGCTGCCGTAGTTCATGCCCTAACAACTTGGCGACATTACCTCCTTGGTAATCGTTGTGAGATTTATTCCGACCACCAAAGCCTCAAATACATTTTCACCCAGCCAGATCTTAATCTCAGGCAAAGACGCTGGATTGAGTTGATAAAAGATTATGACTTAGGAATTTCTTACACCCCAGGCAAAGCCAATGTCATGGATGATGCACTAAGTCGTAAGTCGTACTGTAACAACCTCATGTTACAACAGTATCAACCACTTCTTCATGAGGAATTTTGCAAGCTCAATCTTGAGATTGTTCCTCATGGCTATCTTTCTACCTTGGTGGCGAAACCGACTCTTGAGGATCAAATCATAGTTGCCCAAAGGCGTGCACGAGGTGTTCGCCGGATCAAGAAGAACATTGCTAGCGGAGTTGCTAAATGTTTCTCCACAGATAGTAAAGGAACGGTATTCTTTGGAAATCGTTTGGTAGTACCTAAGAATAGAGATCTAAGGCAACTCATCCTCAAGGAAGCCCATGACACACCCCTCTCGATTCATCCCGGTAGCACAAAATTGTACCGAGATCTACGCTAGAGATTTTGGTGGACTAGGATGAAGAGAGACATTGCTCGATTTGTTGCCGAATGTGATGTTTGTCGTCGCATTAAGGCAGAACATCAAAGACCTGCTGGTACACTTCAACCTTTGCCTATTCCAGAGTGGAAATGGGATAAAGTCGGTATGGACTTCATCACCGGCTTTCCAAAAACCCATAAAGGAAACGATGCCATCTTCGTTGTCATAGATAGGCTTTCCAAAGTTGCTCACTTCCTTCCAGTTCGCGAGTCTATAACTGCTAGCCAGTTAGCAGACTTGTACGTCTCTAGAATTGTATCCCTTCATGGTGTTCCTTTGGAAATCAATTCTGATCGTGGTAGCCTTTTCACCTCTAGATTCTGGGGAAGCTTTCAGAATGTTATGGGAACTCATCTCTCCTTTAGTACAGCTTTCCATCCTCAGTCTAGCGGTTAAGTCGAAAGGGTTAACCAAATTCTTGAAGACATGCTCAGAGCTTGTGTTATCTCATTCGGAAAAAATTGGGAGAAGTCTCTTCCATTCGCCGAATTTGCTTATAACAATAGTTTTCAATCTAGTCTGAACATGGCTCCTTTTGAACTCCTTTATGGACGACGATGTCGAACACCCCTTAACTGGTCGGAAACCGGTGAAAGACAATTCTTTGGACCGGATATGATCATGGAAGCAGAAGAGCAAGTTCGCATTGTTCGTGATCAATTGAAAGCCGCCCAGTCTCGTCAGAAAAGCTACTATGATCGTCATCATAGGCAAGAAAGCTACAATCTGGATGAGAAGGCTTACCTCCGGGTTACTCCTCTGAAGGGAACCCAACGATTCGGTATCAAAGGCCAGTTGGCCCCACGTTACATCGGACCTTTCCGCATTCTTGCTAAACGTGGAGAAGTTGCCTACCAACTTGAACTACCCCCGCACCTTTTCTGAGTGCATGATGTATTCCATGTGTCACAACTCAGGCGTTTCTTCAAGGACCCCATCCGCGAAGTCGACCATGAAACGCTTGATCTCCAAGATGACCTTTCTTATCGAGAATACCGTGTTCGTGTTCTTGATTCAGCAGAGCGTGTCACTCGCCGAAAGAAGATCAAGTTTCTGAAAGTTCAGTGGTCACACCACTCCGAGAAAAAAGCCACGTGGGAAAGAGAAGACCGTCTCAGTGCCGAGTACCCTCCTTCCTCCCGCAGACTTCTGAATCTCGGGACGAGATTCTTTTGAGTGGGGGTTAGGCCTTGTCACAACCCCAAGTTAGGTATGTGCTAGGTTAAGCTTAGGCCTTTGCATCATGTAAAAATTTCAAAAAGAAATTCAAAAATGGGGAAAAGAAAGGACCTATAGAATTTAATTCAAATGGCCAGACAAAAATTTGTTCCAAAAATTCCTCTGGTATTTTTGAAAAGTCTTATAAATATGCATGATCACATATATAGTGAAGTGGGTCCCACTGCATGCACCAAGATTTGTCAAAAATTCCAAATAGGGCTTGGAAATTAAATAATACCCCTATTTGAGTTGAAATTCAAATTGTTTGAATTTCAAAAATTCCCAAAACTTGTGAGTGGCTAGTTTTCTGCCATGTAAGGTCACATAAAAGTTTTGAGGATTTTACAAAATGATTTGCTATTTTTTTTAGAGCAAAACAATTTAAAGAAAAGGAAAACAGTAAAAAGAAAAAGAAAAATAGCTTACCTAGCGCCTAGGGCACGGCCCACTCCCTTGTCGCCTCGGCCCAGCCCACCAGAAGCTTTGTCTTCTACCTCCCCGCGTCTCCAAGCAGGTCGCTGGAGGCAGGGAGGCCACGGCGACGACACCTCGACGCCCTGAGGCTTCTAGGGCCCCCCCCCCTCGCCTCTCTGTACGCCACGGAGACGCCCAAGCCTCCCTGGTTCTTATCCCCCTCCTCTGGCTCATCTTCCCCCTCTCCCTTCGCCGTTTTGTTCGCCGCCCGAAGCTCGCGCCAGAGCGCGCCACCGCAACCACGTGGCCACTGGCCTTTCCTCGCCGAGCCGACTTGTCTGGACGCCTCCCCGCCATCGTCTTCGTCTCCCCGAGCCTGGAATCAAGCTGAGAAGCCCCCTAGGCGACGCCATCGTCATCGACGTCCTCTGCTGCCCGCCGGACGCCATGGCCGAATTCGCCGCGGTCAAGCTTTCCCCGGCCCCGTCACCTTCGCCTTCCGACTCAGGGTGAGCTGCGCTTCGACCTGCCCTACTCCTGCCTCTTCCCGTGCCCTCGAACGTAGTTTCGGCGAGGTCAGTGCTCGGACCGCCGCCTCCGTTGAAGCAGTCGACGCCACAGCGCGCACCTTTGGCCCCCGACTTCTCCTACAGACGCGCACGAGCCCCAACTTCCTCCCCGTGCCATCGGATCCCACCCCCGTGCTTTTTTTGCAAGTCCGGCGAAGTTCCGGCGAGAACTCCGGCGAACTCGCCATTAGGGCCAACCCTAAACCAAACCGAGCACTAACCACCCCCCTAGGCCACTGACTAGTGGGCCCAGGCTCCAAAACTAATTACAGTTAGTTTAATCAGAACGGGTTAATTAACCCCCCCACTGATAGCCTGGACCCACACGTCAGCAGCCCCCTAACATCACACTGACGTCAGCCTGACGCATTAATCTGTCAAATTGATTTATTTAATTCCAGAAAATCCATAAAATAGCCAAATCTTTGAGAATTCATAGAAAATTCATATTAACTCCAAATTGGACAAATAATATGTATAAAATTATCAGAAAAATACAAGGATTCTGAATATGCACTTTGTTTTCATGTTTGACCATTTTAAAATGGGTGAACAGTAGAAAAAATGCATATGGATCCTTTTCAAATTCAAATTTGGAGTGAATTTGCAAATGACTTTGCAACATATTTATTTTAGATGGATTCATCCACACATCAGAAGCTTTATCTCAACTATACCACATCACTTCATGCTCAACCTTTTCAAATAAACTTTCATGCATTCAAATGCATTTGAAATTCATCGATAAATCAAATGGAGTTTGAATTTGCATTTCAAATGCAATATACTCCTTTTAAATAAAATGCTCAACACATCAGTACCATGAACATCACCATTACAATCTTATTCAGGTGATTTTGCATTGTACATTATGTTGATCCTATGATTTTCATGTTGCTGATAGAAGGGGATCCGAAACCCGAGACCACCCCCTTCGTTGAAGACACCATACCGAACCTCGCCAGCAAGGCAAGCAAACCCCCATTGATCATGTCGATAAAATCCCACTTCCCTCTCATGTCTCGCTTATGCATTGTATAGGATGATTACCATGCTACGTTTCTACCGCATAGATGAACCCATTCCTTTGCATGACCTATCATTGTCACAGTAGTAGGCAAACCACAATCCTAGCAAATGTAGGAGTTGATTGATATCATGTGGCCCCTGCAATTGTTACTGCTTATTGCATGCTTAGAGTGATACAATGATGTTACTGTTATGTGAGTCGGGATGGTAGTGATCATGTTGATCATGGTGGAAAGGTGTTGGTGAATCGACCCTAATACAAGGTGAATGATGAGAGGCTGTGTAGGAGTACATAGTGGGTTGTCTCGTTGAACACCGCCCTAAGTCCGAGTTCTTGTGTGGTGATCCAAGATGAAGAGTACAACCACACATTGGGCTCACTGACCCCTCTCAACCTATTAACTCATCCCTTTCGATGTCAAGATGTCGCAATAGTTCGGAGTTCTGGTAGGTTTGTGGCCTGGCTGCTAAGTGAGAGAACGGCTCAGCCGAGACCAGCTTATGCACCACGCACACATCATCTGGGTCCACTTCGGTAAACCGGCCGGGTTCACGACAGTGGTAGCCCACCCAGGTAGGCGGCTTTCTTGGACTAGATCGGCTATGAGGTAACAGTTGTGGTGGCATCCTCGTTGTCATCTCTTGAACGGTGACACGCAAAAGTCGGTAACTGATGACACGTGTGTGTAGCGGTACACCCCTGCAGGGTTAATAAAACTATTCGAATAGCCGCGTCCGCGGTTAAGGACTGCTTGGAAAGCTTAGCTTGATTATTAGACAACTTGAATTGGATACTTCTAAAATACACCAAGATAAGTGTGAGTGCTATGGCGTGCTTTCTCGTGGGGAAGTCGAGGAAGGCACCATAGTGGTGTAATTGGTTGAAGAGATGTAGTGGACTCATGTACGCTTCTTACCTCAAGTCTGGTACTCGTAGTTCAGGACGAGCCAAGTCAAAGCTGGCACTTCTTCAAGTGAAACCCCACCTCCCTTTACCTTGATACATGTGCATGAGTAGTATAGTTCCTACGTAAGTCTTGCTGAGTATGACTTTGTACTCACGTTTTCTTATTCTATGTTTTAGATGAACCCACCGACCCCGATGGTGGCTTCTACCTGAAGCTCGAAGAATGAAGATCAGACCAAGACCAAGGTAGTGTAGTCCCAGTCAGACGACTTGTTCCCTCGTGGAGGGCTTGTTTTTAGATAAGGCTTCTCTAAGCCATTTGTTAAACTTGTCTGTACTCAGACCTACTTTGCTTCCGCATGTTTCATGTAATGTTGGATCACAGACTTGTGATCTCTGTGTGCACTCTGTAAGAGTTATCAATAAAGTTGTATACTTTGTAGAGAATTGCAATGATACCTGTTGTTCATACTAGACATGTGTGTTGCGTGTATGTTTATAACATGCATGTCTTAGTATGGGTTTTCGAGACCTTAGTTGTGATCTGGCTGGCGGTCTTTTATACACCAAGTGGCCCTTCGATGTGCGCAACTTGGGGCATCGCGATGCGATTGTTCGTGACTCCGTCACGTGCACACTTTGATGTATGATCGAGCCCGGCCTAGACCCCGACTAAGTGATCGGGCTGGAGTAAGTCTATGTAATGGTTATAATTCAATCGATAGTATGGTTGAGGTGACTTGTCTATGAGTATGGGAGTTCACCACCCATATCATTTAGACTTGTGTGCGGACGATGAGGACCCATTTCAGTTGATCATCGGCCTGGATGGATTGCCCCTCACGTTCGATGCTTTCCGAGAACGTTCTTTTCTTGGCCTTGTCTTCTTAGACAAGTGGGTACGGTTCTCGGCTCTCCATATGATTGTGTTGTAGCGAGGCTTGCATACGCTAACCCTGGGTCCCGACATGATTGTCCTCATTGATGTGAGCCTTTCTCACCTTTTTATCTTCCTCCTCCACCTACTTCTCTCTTTGCCATCTTAAGTGTCAACTCTCGTGCTTACGCTCATCCATTGCATGAGTGCTCAAAATATCGAAAAGGAGTGGATCAAACTGACTTGTACCTGGCTAGTGGTCTGGGGACGAGTCAAGATAAGATTCCAAAGAAGACCAAGTGTGAAACTTTAGTAGATTGAGTTCTCAACACAAATAAATCTTTTTCTCGTATTCCCTATCCCCCTTCTTGCACGCAAACACCATTTGGAGACATTCGAGTCACGGACAGCGAGAGCTCTTGCAGCTATTGTTCTTTTTTTACTTGTTTCAATGCTAATATAGACTCTTGCATGTTATGACTTGAATTGAATCTCTAACCTTGATTTCTTTACTTTTCAAAGTTCTTTTATGGTTGCTAGCATGTCACCACAGAAATTATGTTGTTATCATTTACCTACTCGAGGACGAGCAGGAATTAAGCTTGGGGATGTTGATAAGTCCAAAACGTATCTATAATTTCTGCTTGCTCCATGCATGTTTTGTGTGATATTGCTATGATCTAGATACACTTTTATACACTTTTTATCATATTTGGACTAACCTATTAACTCAGTGCACCCCAGTGCCAGTTCCTGTTTTCTGCCGTTTTTCTATTTCAGTTTTCCCCCATATAAAAAGTGCCAGAAAAATTCCGGGAAAAATATAGGAAAAATGAGCGTACAGGAAGCTTCGAGAAGAGCCCGGGAGGGGCCAGAGGGGAGCCAGGGGGGCCAGGCGGCCACCCGGCGCGGCCCCACCCCTGGCCGCGCCAGGGGGGCGCCTGGGGCCCCTGGTCCACCTCTGGCTGCCCCCTTTCGCCTATTTATTCTCCGTCACGGGAAAACTCCAGAAGAGGAACCCTATTTCGCAAACTCGCCTCTGTTCCGCCGCCGCGCTTCCGAGATCGGGAGCACCAAAAGACCTCTTCCCGGCACCCTGCCGGATGGAGGATTGACCTCCGGGAATCTCCTCTCCACCATGGATGCTCCCCGGATGTCTCGTGAGTAGTTTTCCTTGGACCATGTGTCCGTGATCAGAAGCTATGTGATGTTCTCCTCCCCTCTTTGATCTTCATTATTTAGACCTCCTGAGCTGCCCTATATGATCGAGGCACCTTTGTAATATTTCTTCTGTTGCTATGCTGAGTTTGGAGGGATCTGATGGATTATGAGATTATGTTTAGATTGTGATAGAGTAATATATTTGGTTTTCATCTCTTATATATTTTTGTTCCTAAGTAATTCTTGCATGTTCTCCGTTGCTATTTATTGCTTTGGCCAAGTAGTAGGTAGTGACTCCAAGAGGGAACGTTGTGCTAGATTGTGGGTTCATGCCCCCCAATGACACGCTTGAGTGACAGAAACATGAGTCTAGGGGATGTGATGTTGCCACAAGGGGGAAAACAACGGTGCTTTTAACCGCGGTTACAAGGATTGTTTACTTTACGCAAAGTTCTTTTTATTGCAGTGTTCTGTTGCTTTGGGTTTACACTTTGGGTGGGGCTCGCAACTTAATACCAGCGAGATGTTCTGGATAGATATCTCAAGGTGGATGATTAGTAGTAGATGCAGATGGATTTCGGTCTACTTATTTTTGGCGTACTGCCCGTGCTTTTGATCCTCTTCCTTTCTTTTGTAGCATTGTTAGCATTGTGGTGCGTTCATAATCCTATCAATTTCCCTTCTGTAATTTGTTTACCTCGCATAGAAGTTTTATCGTCTTTTGGGAGAGAGACATCACTAGTGAACATCACGTATCCTGGTCCATATCCTCATTACTGTTTCCAAGCTATATTTACTTTACTGCTTTTACTTGCTATCATTATCCCTTGCGTTTTATCTTTTGTGAACAACAAGACCGGAGAGATTGACAACCTCTCTGAACTTCGTTGGGAACAAAGTTATCTGTGTCTGTGTGCAGTTCCGCGTCAGTTGCGCCGTTGACACCTACTTATCATCTCTGGAGTCCTACTAGAGACAAACCTTGGTATCTTCACCGAGGGAAAACTGCTACTGCACTACATCTCAAACCTTCCACTTGGGGTAACCAACGAAGGGCGAGAAGCCATCAGCGCCGTGGCGGCCATCCGGCGGTGGCCAGCGGGCATAAGGCCCGAGACCTCGACGCCCTTTTCCTCCGCACCCGAAACCCTAGCTCCGCCCACCGTTTTCCTTCGCGCGCCCTCTCCCTCTCCCCAAGCTTGCCCTTGTGGAGACATGGCCGCGGCGCCGTGCTCACCTTGGCCACAGCCACTGCAGTCCGCCCCGGCTTGTCCACGAGCGCCGCCCTGTACGTATCCTTCCTCACGCGCGTCGAATTGGAGCTCAACGCCACCGCACCGCACGAATCGCGTCTACTTCAACCTCGGAACCGCCGTCTGCCTCGTCGAAATCCGGCCACCCCACACCTCCGTCGCGCCCGCTGCCCGCCTCAACGCGTTCATGGTGAGCCTACGGCCGATCCCCTACGCTAGCGCATGACATCGTGACCTGGTTGACGTGGTCGCCGTTGAAAGCCATGGAGGAGCCCTGCCCGTGCTTCCCCCGGCGGCCGTTGTTTGTTGCTAGTGCAGCTGTGGTGCCTTGCCGCTCCCTAGCGTGCGCGTGCCGCGCACGCTCGCCACGCCCAGCGCACCCCTGCTGCAGCCCCCTCGCCACACTCTGCAGTCGCCGGCCGCGGCCCGTGGCCGCTCCTTCCCGTCGTCGCTCGGCCGTGGCCGACCGTTCCTTGGCCGTGCTCAAGCCCCCCCCCCCCCCCCGTGCCCAGCGGTTGCACTGTTCCTGCCGGAGCCGCGCCGCGCCGCTGCTCGCCCTGTCCACGGCTCCCCTCGCCGCCGGCGCGGACACGGCCGACGTGGGCGCCTTGGGGCTTAATCCCCCTCTCCAACCCCTTGACTGGTAGGGCCCTCCAGTAATTAACCCCTAAGCCCCCTGTTAAGCCTAATCTGTTGTTAAGTTAATATAAATGGAGAGATAACCCCCTCCCTAAGTGACTTACAGGTGGGCCCTAGGCCTTATAAAATAAATTAAACTGTTAATTATGCCACTGTGTGTATGACACATGGCCCCATCTGTAAGTTATTAAAAATAAATAGATTTATCACTTTGGAGTATGACATGTGGGGCCAGTGATTATTTGAATTAAATAAAATGATTTATAATACTGTGAGGCTGACATGTGGGTCCCAAATGTCGGTTTGACCAGTCAACTAATTGTGGATAATGTTATAATTATTAATAAAAGAAATTCTGAGAATTCTTTTAAAATGATTTAAAACTTCAGAAATGAATATATTTTAAACCGTAACTCGGATCGAAAAACTTTATATATGAAAATCATTCAGAAAAATATAACGAATACAAATATGCTACCCGCATACCCACCGCACCCCTCTAACATACCGAAACCGAGACTTTCCCCTCGGGATCGTCTGTCCGGTAATTTCCCGGTACCGGTAAAACTTTCTGGATGGAGATGTTCTGAACATAAAAGTTGTTCGGAATTCATCAAAGATCACGGATACACTATCCACATGTCTGTCAGATGTCTCTAACACTGAAGGCATGGAACCTTCCCCAGCGGATCATCTGTTCAGAAATCACCCGATACTGATGAGTCAACCCCGGATAAATTCCTGCTCCGAGCAAATCACCGTACACTGCGTTAGAGCCCCGTTGCTTTATATCTGCTATGTCATACATTTGTATTGCTATTGTTGCCGTATATTTATTGTTTCTCTCCCCCTCTTATTGTCCGGTAGTCCCGACGACCGATGTCGATGCCCCTGTGATCGACTACGTCGACAACGACCGTACCCCTCCCGCGAGCTTCCAGGCAAGCAGAGTCATTCTCTTCCCCAGATATCGCCTATCTTTCCGTACATTTCTTGCACTAGGCATTGTTACTGCTGCTGCTACGTTACAATCCTATTCAATTGCATAGCCTATTTTTATCGCCAGTTAGCAGGAGCAAGAGATCCCCGATGCCGACCACCGCACCATGAAGATCCCCGGTGCCTTCTACGATGTCGAGTTCCCCGTTGACCAGGAGTAGTTTGGAGGTTCCCAGGAAGGAGGCCTCGCCTTTTCGATTCGTTGTTATTTGTGCTAGCATTCTTAAGGCAACCTTGTATTCTTGTGTCTGTACTCAAATACTTTTGCTTCTGCTAACTTTGTGCTCTCGAGCTGTTGTATTCGAGCCCTCGTAGCCCCTGGCTTGTATTATTTTATTTGTAGAGTTGTGTTGTGATATCTTACCGTGAGTCCCTGATCTCGATCGTGTACCTTGCGTGTATGATTACTGTACACGGTCTGATTTTTGGGGCGTCACAAGTTGGTATCAGAGCCGACTGTCTGTAGGACACCCCCTTCCAACTCCTTGGTCGAAGTCAAGTCTAGTCTTTGCGAAACTACTTTACTAGTGTCGTGTGGCTTACCGGCCCACGTCGCAAACTGGGTGGTATTAGGATCTTTTTCTCCGCCCCTTTACTCTGGGATCCTACTCTCTCATCCTTTCGGGCTAAAGATTTTGCTAACTCTGACATTAGATTCTCGTGACTACTTCCTCCCGGGGAGCCCATCATTACATATGATCGCTTGCTTCACGAGAAGATTCCGAAGATTACTCTCCGATAAAATTTGCGAGACCATATTTGTCGATCACCTTTACAGTTCACTGCCACCGATAAGTTCGTATGTATAACCATATACACGTTCCGTTCATACATTCAATACCAAGTGCTCTTGTGTTCACAAGATGCATCGAATTACTTTCCGTTGTTTCAGGAATCCTTTGAGCCTACTACCTTGCAGCTTCTTTTCACCCTGCGGAAAACTTCTCACATTTATCGAGGATCCGTTCATCCTTAGTGGTTCATGTGATTCCCATAATACTTTGAAACACTATCCGATTTCGCGCCAATCCTCGGAAGCCTACTGCTTTGGAGATTCTTCTTACCTACTTGCACCATGATTAATCCCGTTTTTCTTGTAGCCTTTGATGACCTCCCTTGGCATTGCCATTCTGATCTGTTGAGTCATCGTGTGCGCTAGTGCACACAATCATCAGTTGATCCCTATGAATCCATTCTTCTGGCTCAGACGTCATTACAGACATGAGTTGTTTCTCGGTAAATCAAAACTTAATTGATTTACCGTCAAGCTTCTATTCAACTTATTCATGTTTGATCGATGTATCTTAATCTGATACACCGATATGGTAGTCATAATTCCTTTGTACTTAAGCATCGAGATATTCAAAATCTTCCGTCATCTGATGCCTTTGTATTCTTTCTCCTTATGGTTGAGTACCGATACTCACACCAGACTCTTTGTACCCCACCTGGCCTTTTGGTGGATTACTACCTACCGTCCCCTTGTGCCCTAAGTCATTCATGAATTTTCCCTGATATCATATGCCTCTGGCGAATGATATCATCTACTCGGTGTCGTCAACTTTCTGCTTTCGAACTGGTATCCCTCTCTTATGATGTTTGTTGTATGGGTTTCAAAATGCCCCGATGGGCTAACCATATGCTTCCCCTAATCTGTATGAACCCAAACTTTATGCGGGTTGTATTCTACTGGCCTCCCGTCAGATGAGTTTTCAATCCTACCACCTCCCTGAAAGCGAGAAGTGAATGAAGGGTTATGCATTAAAGAAGTGGGAGTCGACCTTGAACTTGTGTTCATGCCCATGGATACGATGTAGAACTGATCATGAAGGCTTCTCTTACAGATAATTAACCCCCTTTGTATAAATCCTTCTACACCTGTGATCCACCATTCTACCTTCAAGTATTACCCCTAGTATCTTGAGGATATCATGCCTTTTTCACTACATCTAATGAATTGTCATGAAACAATTCCTATCCCTGTCATAGCCATTTCATGGTTCTGGGTTGTCGTCAACCGGGAACACCGAATACTTTTGCTTCACCATTCCTTTTGCTTGGTGTCGCTGTTGTTCGATTGTATTTTGTTAAGACCTTTTGACATGATTGTCGTGTTCATCATCGACATTTTGACTTCTCCCATGTGTATATTGAGTTCATGGTGTGAAACACTATCCTTGCCCCTCGATGATTTGTGTTATCATCGACAACCTCCTTTGACTCCCTGCCACTACAAAATTGGTAATGTATATCTTGCTCTGTTTCCCTTGGAAAGGATACACCCCTAATACTTGTGTATAATCACATTTTCCCTTCCATTGGTTTGTTTAACCTTTATTGTTATGTATCTTATCTAAGCAGTGATAATTCCCTGCTTATGTAAACACTTCGGTGTACTACTTTGTTCGTACCCCCTGTTACTATTGTTGTTGACTTTTCGGTGACTACCGATGGACGAGAACTTTGCCAATTGGTCCGCCTCGTCTTAACGAGCAGGAAAACGGTTCTCTTTGTCCCTCGCCCTTGGTACCGACGATTGTTGCCGACATAGCTAACAATATGTTCTCTGACTTACCTTGCAACTTGATCGCATTGTTTGTCACCACCCTTCTTATTCAATGTGGGCCCATAACCCACAATTCCACAGGATCGAAACTTGACTCTTTTGTACCTTTCTGTTCTCGAGGTTATTCCTCTTTCTTGACCTTGTATGCTACTCAGGAGTCCTCTACCTTGTGATATTCAGTTCGATATCAGACTCCTTTTCATCCTCCGTTATCATCGTCGAATGAATTCATATCCGCTTGAAAACTTCTCATGCCTTATTTTGTTTCTCTCGATGTATTCCATTGAGTTTAAACTTGAAGGATACTTTGCACCCATTCCCTTGGACAACCTCAGTTGATAAATCTTGTATCGACTCGACCCCCTTAAGATTCCTCCTAACCTATTCATAAGTACGATGATGCCCCGAAGGAAGGATGACAACTAGTCGAGATGCACTAATGCAGAGAAATGAAGACATCAGCGTAAAGGATTGACTTATTCGAGAAGGACAACAAGCAGCAGAAGAATCGTCAGAATACGAAACCGAAACCTTACCCCTTACACTAATTTTAATTCTCGGGACGAGAATTCTTTGTAGTGGTGGAGATTTGTAACACCCCGAGTCTCACGCTACAGTGATCACCTTGTTAATTGCCAAGTCATCATGATTATTCCAATAATCGTCACCCTTGAACCAGTCGAGTTCAAATTCAAACTCGTTTGGAAATTCAAAGCAATGTGGGAAAATAAAGTTGTTCCAAAAATTGTGCAAACAATTTTATAAAATGCACAAAAATCAGTAGACCATGATGCCCTGGTGATTGATTTTTATTATGGCATTTAAATGTTTAAAACAATTGAAAATAGTAGCAAAACAACCCCTTTAATCATTTCTTAATTAGATAAAAATCCAAAAGATTTTTATTAATTCTCAAACTTTTTGTAGCAGTGTATTAAATTGCAACATAAATATTGGAGCTAGTTGCACATTTTTATAAAAGAAAGAGCTAGCAGAAATAAAATGTAATAGAAAATAAAAAGGAAAATAGAGAAAATAAAGTCTACTGCTATTTTCGCCCTAGGCAACAGCAGCCCAGCCCACCCCTCTTCCCCTTTCCCCTCCACTGCTCATCCCCCGCGCGTGGCTACCATCCGAGTCGGCCATAGCCGCGCTCGCGCCGCGGAGGCCATCCGGGGTAGCCCGCGGGCATAAGGACCGAGACCTCGACTCCCTTTTCCCCCGCACCCGAAAACCTAGCGCCGCCCACCGTTTTCTTTCACGCGCCCTCTCCCCGAGCTCGCCCGTGTGGAGCCATGACCGCGGCTCCGTGCTCACCGTGGCCAACAGCCACCGCAGTTCGCCCCGGCTTGTCCACGAGCGCCGCCGTGTACGTCTCCTTCCTCACGCGCATCGAATTGGAGCTCAACGCCAGCGAACCGCCCGAATCGCGTCTTCTTCAACCTCGGAACCGCCGTCTGCCTCGTCGTCGAAATCCGGCCACCCCACACCTCTGGCGCGCCCGCTGCCACCTCAGCGCGTTCATGGAGAGCCTATGGCCGTTTCCCCTCCCCTAGCACATGGAATCGTGACCTGGTTTCCGTTCTCGCCGTTGAAAGCCATGGCGGAGCCCTGCCCGTGCCTCCCGTGGCGGCCGCTGTTTTCTACTAGTGCAGCCGCGGTGCCTTGCCGCGCCCTAGTGTGCGCGCGCCGCCCGCGCTTGCCACGCCCAACACACCCCTGCTTCCGCCCCCTCACCACACCCTACAGTCGCCGGTCGTGGACCGTGGTCGCTCATTCCCGTCGCCGCTCGGGCGTGGCCGGCCGTTCCTTGGCCGTGCTCGAGCCGCCCCTCCCGTGCCCAGCGGTTGCGTTGTTCCTGCCGGATTCACGCCGCCCCGCTGCTCGACCTGGCCACGGCTCCCCTCACCGCCGGCGCCCCCTTTCCCGCCGGCGTGGACACGGCGACGTGGGCGTCATGGGGCTTATCCCCCTCCCCAACCCACTGACTGGTAGGGCCCTCCAGTAATTAAGCCCTAACCCCCAAGTTAAGCCTAATCTGCTATTAAGTTAATATAAATGGAGAGATAACCCCCCTCCCTCAGTGACTTATAGGTGGGCCCTAGGCCTTTTAAAATAAATTAAGTTGTTAATTATGCCACTGTGTGTATGACACATGGGCCCCATCTGTAAGTTATTAAAATAAATAGATTTATCACTGCTGGGTATGACATGTGGGGCCAGTGATTATTTAAATTAAATAAAATGATTTATAATACTGTGAGGCTGACATGTGGGTCCCAAATGTCGGTTTTACTAGTCAACTACTTGTGGATAGTGTTGGAATTATTAATAAAAGAAATTCTGAGAATTCTTTTAAAATGATTTAAAACTTCGATAGTCCCGACGACCGATGTCGATGCCCTTGTGATCGACTACGGTAGTCCCGACGACCGATGTCGATGCCCCTGTGATCGACTACTTCGATAGTCCCGATTGTTGCCGTATATTTATTGTTTCTCTCCCCCTCTTATTGTCTAGTAGTCCCGACGACCAATGTCGATGCCCCTGTGATCGACTACGTCGACGACGACCGTACCCCTCCCGCGAGCTTCCAGGCAAGCAGAGCCATTCTCTTCCCCAGATATCGTCTATCTTTCCGTACATTTCTTGCACTAGGCATTGTTACTTCTTCTGCTACGTTACAATCCTATTCAATTGCATAGCCTATTTTTATCGCCCCTTGATGTACCTTCCTTTGTCCTATGATGCCCATTATAATTATATATTATATTCAGAAGTGAGCCCTGCGCTTTTGTTAGTCAAATAGAATTAGATAGCGGGTTGTGATCACTCAGGGGAGTGACGCGGATACGATATATAACTGCACAAGTACGGTACAATGCAGACATCGCCTAAGGCCCCTAGCTCGGCTCTGCCGAGCCACCATCAAGTGCGAGATATCAAGGAGTAATCCTTGTACTCCACTCGTTGCTGACTCTGTATAGCCGCTCTAGGTACCTGAGAAACGGTTGTCCTTAAAGGTAAGAGTCGGACGACCCAACGGTGCCCGCGAGCGGTATTGCGTCGGGAATGACAGGGAGGGTACGACCGACGTTACTGGCGTGCTTGGCCCCTGCTCGTATCTCGCGAGAGTTAACAAACCACAAAAGGTCGAGCTCTACCAAGAGCACACGCGAGACATGGTAAGGAGACGGTTAACCTTGTTGGTAACCGCGTGCTTTGACGGGACGACAGGGCAGGCCCCGACGTTACTGGTGGTCCTTGTTGTTGTTCGTTGTCCGTTGTGTTGTTAGTCAGACAGCGATAACGGTTGTCTGCGAGATAATATTAAAATGCTAAATGGTTCGGCGGATGACTTGAGAGACCCGTTGGTCTGTACGCACTACCTACACGTGAGATTACAATGTGGGCCCTCCGCGTCGTAGTTTCGTCCGAAAGCTCTTTAGACGTCAGTAGTACTGCGGCCTGATCGTCGGGAAGCGGTGTTGTCTTTTTGCTGCAGCAGGTGTGTTTGGATTTGCTTTTGCTTCACTGGCCAGACTCGCACCGTGCAGGAGCGTGGAAGGGTGAGGGACCTAGACCCCTGTGCGCATAGGATATAGTCCAGTGGATGGCCTCTCTGCTGAGCCTAGGATGGGATGCGATGTGTCGGATAGCCTTGGTGGAGCGTTACCTGACAATGTTCCCGCCACCCTGGAGATCCGAGTGTGCAGAATGAACAGTAGTGCACTCCTGCACGGAGTTTAATCTATTCGAATAGCCGTGTCCACGGTAACATGACGCTTTATGATGAAGCCAGATCTTATCACTACAAACTAATACTATTAATGTGTTGGTTCCGGGTTTTCTTCCTCGCAGGGAAGTCGAGGATGGGAACTCAGAGGCATATATTAATATTAATCATTACAACTTACTATTATAAAATGCTGCAGCAACTTCTGCTTCATTATTACTTTATGCTTTATATAAACTCTTGGCTGTTCTCATCTTGTGCTGCAAGAATCATCAGAAGATGCTAGTCTTTGATAGGCCTACGTTCTTATCCTTATTCTGATTTCTACCTTGCAGTCCACTATATATAGCCTCCCCTTTCCAATTGATAAAAATGCATAAATGCTTAGAAGCGGACGTAAGACTCGCGGGTATGCTAGACACTCACCCTTGCTTTATTTCCCCCTTTTTGTTTTGTCTGATCGGCCGCTGCAGTCGATGGTGGAGCCTTGGAGTCCAGGAGCAGGAGATCCCCAATGCCGACCACCGCAACATGAAGATCCCCGGTGCCTTCTACAATATCGAGTTCCCCGTTGACCAGGAGTAGTTTGGAGGTTCCCAGGCAGGAGTCCTCGCCTTTTCGATTTGTTGTTATTTGTGCTAGACTTCTTAAGGCAACCTTGTATTCTTGTGTCTATACTCAGATACTTTTGCTTCCGCTAACTTGGTGCTCTCGAGTTGTTGTATTCGAGCCCTCGTGGCCCATAGCTTGTATTAAATAGCTTCTATTATTTTATTTGTAGAGTTGTGTTATGATATCTTACCGTGAGTCCCTGATCTCGATCGTGTATCTTACGTGTATGATTACTGTACATGGTCTGATTTTGGGGGCGTCACAGAGCGAGACGCTCCAAGCATAGCATATAACACATGAAGTGATAACAATATAGTGAGACGAAGGATGAACTGATGATTGTTGATGGAGAAGGGGATGCACGGGGGCATCCCCAAGCTTAGACGCTTGAGTCTCCTTGAATATTTATTGGGGATGCATGGGGGCATCCCCAAGCTTGAGCGTTTGATACTCCCGGATCTTGTTTCATCATCTTCCCTCGCACACTTGAAAACTCCCTTCATACATAACTCATCATAACCTGATTAGAGAGGTTAGTACCCTAAATAAAATAAAGTTTCCCCACTGGAAATAAAGATATTCTTGAAGAGATATTGTTTCTCAAGATTTCAAAATTGTTTTTGCAAAGAGAAAGCAATCTTAAGGTTTGCAAAATTAAGGCAAAACATGGCAGAATCTGTGAAAAACAGAACAACAGGTAGTAAATAATTTTTTCGGGGTATTTCTGTATCTCAAATAAAAAACTCAGAACATACGAAAGTTTCACCATTGTATAGAGCATGTTGTGTAAAACATTCATCTCAAAAAGATGAACTGGTGATTTGTTTTGATTTTTTCCGTCAAGCAGACATAATCTGTTTTTTGGACAGTATGTCACAACTTTTGCTTCCCTTATCATAAGAGGCTAAACTTGGCACAAAGCTTGAAAATAAAGATACAATTATGTTGCTACAGTAGTAACAATCACCAAGACCACTAAAAACAAAAGTAAAAACATCTTGGGTTGCCTCCCAACAAGCGCTTTCTTTTACGCCTTTGAGCTACGAATGATGATTATAAAAGATGCTCTCATAAGAATAATAATTTCAAGCAAAAGAGAACATCAAGAAGAAAATATGAAACACATTTAAGGCTAACCCAGTTCCTATGCATAAGGATCTTGTAACCAACTAAATCAATGAAGCACATAGTAACAAGCATAAGAAGGTAGGAGAAGAACAACTTCAAAAATTTCATCATGGAGAGAGGGAGTTTAATATCATTGAGATATGTGAAGCCATGTATCCTTTTCTCATAGTAATTTTCAGTGGCATCATGAATAAACTTGACAATATAAGTATCACATAAAAATTCTTATCATGATCCACAAGCATAGAAAATTTATTACTCCCCTCATAAGCAAAATCATCAATAGTAGTGGGAGCAAACTCAACAAAAAAGCTATCACATGAATCATTCTTATCATGATACACTTGTAAAAATTTATTCTTTATAGCATAAGTGTCATCACAATAATCATCATAGATAGGAGAAAAAGTATCATCAAAATAAATTTCGTCATAAAAACCTGAGGGGGCTAAAAAGATCATCCAACGTAGCATCCCCAAGCTTATAACTTTGCATATCATTAGCATCAAAATTATTCAAAGAAGACATACTAATGACATTGCTACTAACATGAGTGTTATGCAAATAATAAAGCTCCATAGGATTTTTCATTTTCTCTTCAAACACTTCATGTCCTAATTCAAGGTAGAGCTCATAAAGCTCTCTCATTTTGTTGTTGTTTTCCATAAAGAAACATAGGCAAAAGCAAAAACTGGAAAGTAAACTAACAAGACTAAAAAGAAAAGGTAAAAGATAGTGTGCAACTCCCCTAACTTAGCACTCAGAGTCCCCGACAACGGCGCCAAAAATTTTCTTGATACTCTATCCTCGTTGGTTACCCCAAGTGGAAGGTTAGATGTAGTGTAGCGGCAAATTTCCCTCGGTGAAGATACCGAGGTTTTAAGATTGTCCCCCGTAGGACTCCAATAATGATAAGTAGGTGATTTGGCAAGTGAGGCGCCGAATCACTTGCTTCGCCTGGACCTGCACACGACACAAATAACTTTGCTTCCCAACGAGTACAGAGAGGTTGTCAATCTCTCTGGCCTTGCTGTTCACAAAGGATCAACGCAACAGATAAACAATAATAGTGATAACAGCTAGAAAGTAAAAGAAGAAAAATAAAAGAGTGTGTAAACATTGATGAGAATATGGACTGGGGTCCCGTGATGTTCACTAGTGATGTCTCTCTCCCAAAAGACGATAAAACTGCTATGCGAGGTAAACAAATCACAGCTGGTCAATTGACAGGATTAAAAAGACACCCCAATGCTAACTATGCTACAAAGAAAGGACGAGGCTCAAAAGCATGGGCGGTACGCAAAAATAAGTAGAACGAAATCCAACTGCATATACTACTAATCATCCACCTTCAAATATCTATCTAGAACATCTCGCTGGTATTAAGTTTCAAGCCCCACCCAAAGTGTAAACCCAAAGCAACAAACAACTGCATTAAAAATCACCTTGCGTAAAGTAAACAATCCTTGCAACCGCGGTTACAAGCACCGTTGTTTTCCCCCTTGTGGCAACATCACATCCCCTAGACTCATGTTTCTGTCACTCAAGTGTGTCATCAGGGGGCATGAACTCACAATCGAGCATAACGTTCCCTATTGGAGTCACTACCTACTACTTGGCCATAGCAATAAAGAACAACAGAGAACATGCAAGAATTACTTAGGAACAAAATATAAAAGATAAGAACCAAATATATTACTCAATCACAAACTGAACATAGTCTCATAATCCATCAGATCCCAGCATACTCGGCATAGCAACAGCAGAAAATTACATATGTGCCTCGATCATGTAGGGCAGCTCATGAGGTCTAAACCATGAAGAACAAAGAGGGGAGGAGAACATCACATAGCTACTGATCACGGACACATGGTCCAAGGAAAACTACTCACGGATCATCCGGGAAGCGTCCATGGTGGAGGGGAAGCTCCCAGAGGTCAATCCTCCCTCCGGCAGGGTGCCGGGAAGAGGTCTGCTGGCGCTCCCGATCTTGGAAGGGCGGCGGCGGCGGAATAGAGACAATATGGGGTTCTGTCTTTGGAGGTTTCGCGTCACGGAGAATATATAGGCAAATGGGGGCAGTCAGGGGGTCCACCAGGGGTCTAGGCTCCCCCTGGCGCGGCCAAGCCCTAGGCCGCGCGAAGTAGCCGCCTGGGGCCCCGGTGGGTCCCCTCTAGCACTCCTTCGGGACTCCGAAAGGTTCCGTTGCGCTGATTTTTATCTGATTTTCCCGAATTTTGGAGCACTTTTAATAAGGGGGAAACCTGAAATAGAAAAACAACAGTAAATAGGAACTGGCACTGTGGTGCACTGAGGTAATAAGTTAGTCCAAATATGCTGAAAAGTGTATCTAGATCTTAGCAATATCACACAAAACATGCATGGAGAAAGCAGAAATTATAGATACGTTTGGGATGTATCACCATGACATTGGCTTTGCTTGGAGTGAGAGAGATTCCTAAGTCATAATCCTTAATCAACTCAATCCATCGTCTTTTCCTGATGTTAAGATCAGGCTGAGTGAATATGTATTTGCGGCTTTGGTGGTCGAAATAAATCTCACAACGATTCCCAAGGAGGTAATGTCTCCAAGTCTTTAGGGCATGAACTACGACACCGAGTTCAAGATCATGGGTAGGATAATTGTCTTCATGTGGACGCAATTGGCGAGAAGCGTATGCTACCACATGTCGATCTTGCATCAGAATGCATCCTAACCCTTGCCGTGAAGCATCACAATAGATCTCGAAATTCTTTTTGGTGTCTGGAGATGCAAGTACAGGTGCAGAAGTCAATCTTCTTTTCAGCTATTGGAAGCTTTCCTCGCACTTGGGGGTACATTCGAATTTTCTTATTTTTCTTGAGGAGTTCATTTAGAGGCTTTGCAACTTTGGAGAAGTTCTCAACGAAGCGGCGGCAATAGCTTGCTAAGCCAAGAAAACTCCTCTTGCTTAACAAATTCAGGTGGAGTCCACTCAAGTACGGCCTGAACTCTCTCGGGATTGACAGCAATGCCTTTGGCATAAATCATGTGGCCTAGATAGCTCACTTCTGCTAGCCAGAATCCACACTTTGAGAATTTGGCATATAGGTGATGCTCTCTAAGTTTCATCAATACCAGCCTAAGATGCTCAACATGTTCTTCTTTGTTCTTCGAGTATATAAGGATGTCAGCGAGGTAAACAATGACAAACTTGTCCAAATACTCCATGAAGATCGAATTCATCAAGCGCGAAAAAGTGGCTGGGGTATTGGTTAAACCGAAGGACATGATGGTGTACTCATAAAGACCATAACGAGTAGTGAAAGCTGTTTTGGGAACGTCCTCATTTATGATTTTGATTTGATGATAGCCTAATCTCAAATCCATTTTGGAGAAGACAGAGTATCCAGCAAGTTGATCATAAAGATCATTGATCCTGGGAAGTGGGTACTTGTTCTTTATCGTCTCTAGATTAAGCGGGCGTTAATCTACGCACATCCTTTCTGTTCCATCTTTCTTCCTTGCAAACAGAACGGGGAAACCCCATGGCGATGAGCTAGGGCGGATGAAGCCTTTTGCCAACAACGCTTCGAGTTAGGTTTTTAGCTCTGCTAACTCATGTGGGGCCATTCTATATGGGCGTCTGGAAATTGGGGCGGTGCCTGCCATAAGATCAACTATGAATTCTACACATCTGTCGGGTGGCATGCCCGATAGCTCTTCAAGAAAGACATCCGGGAAGTCACGAACTACCTGAATATCTTCAAGGTCGGGAAGGGGAAGCACATTCAAATAATGCAGTTGGGTTCTCGATCTTGGTGAGGTGTAATCGATTGTCTGGGCTAAAGGATGGGTAAGTTTAACTGACTTGGCTTTTCAATCAAGGACAACATTTTGCCTTGATAGCCAATCCATACCAAGGATGACATCAATGTCTGAATACTTGAGGGTTGTAAGTGAAGCAAGGAATACTAAACCCTCAATGGCAATTTCATTCTCATGACTCACCATGGTGGTGTGCCATCTAGATCCAGGGGCATGCACAACTAAGGGTGTGGATAACATTGAAAATGAGATGTCATGTGACAGTGTAAAATCCTGGGATATGAATGAATGAGATGCTCCTGGATCAAAAAGAACAGAAGCTGGGATGGATTTGACAGGAAGGGTTCCGAGTACAACATCGGTTGACTTATGGGAATCTAGAATGGATACATGATTCACATAACCATATTCATAAGCATGAGGCTTGACATTGGAAGATTTGGGTAGTGGCTTACCACGACGAAAGGCTTGCTTTGGATTAGGTGTGGTGGCTACATGATTTTGGGGACACTCTCGAACATTGTGGCCGGACTGTCCACATTGGATACAAACACCACGTGGAATGAAAGGAACATGAGTACCTGATTGTCCAACAAGATTCCAAGGAGGAAGATTGGGCTGAGGTGGACGATATATGGTGGTTGATGGTCTAGAAGCACTTACAGCATGATTGACGTCACTGAAGGGAAGTCATACAAAGCGTTTTCGAGAACTTGATCTAGAAGATGGTGCAAACTCACGATCACGCTTACGAGACTCTTCGTACAACTCATTTCCATACTCGGCCTTGAATGATTTCTTGACTAAATCCTAGTAGTTGACGAATTCGTGAAGATTCAAGTGATGACGAAGGACGGGGCTAAGTCCCTTGCGGAACCTTGCCTGCTTCTTAGCATCAGTGGATATCTCCTCTTGGGCATAACGGGCTAGACGAGTGAACTCAGTCCTGTACTCATGAACAGACATCTTTCCTTGGTTCAGATTGCAAAGCTCTTCTTTCTTGCGCTCCATCAGCTGATCCAGAATATGGTACCCTCGGAAATCATCAGAGAACTCCTACCAAGTCACCACGTGACCTACAGGCTGCATTGCTACGAAATTCTCCAACCACTGAAGAGAAGAACCTTCCAGAAAGTATGCCGCGAATAGCACACGATCACTGGGAGCAACATGGGTTGTCTCAAGCTTACGCTCGAGGGAACGAAGCCAATCATCGGCATCGAGGGTCTCGGAAGAACATCGTAATACTGGCGGGTTGAGGAGGATGAAGTCCTGGATGGTAACAACGCTATTTCACTGACGAGAAGTGTTCTGCTCAATACGCTCAAGAAGGAATGTTTGATCACGACGATTCTGCTCAGCCTCCATCATGATTTCCTCCGCAGAAGGCGGCGGTGGAGGATCATCATCATCTCTATTACCAAGACTTAAATCAACACAACGATTTCCACCTGACATTCTATGTGATAAGAATCAACAATCAGAAAAGGATTTATGAAATAATTCTAAGCTAAGACGACAAGATTATAATGCAACAACATCGAATTCACATTCGGACAGCATAACGGCTGCATCGGGATGAAAAATGAGACAACCAGCAAGATAACGGACATCACTTCTCTAAGAACACTATGGAATGATGACTTTTGAAGAACACAACACTCCTACAGCTACAAAGAAGCAATCAACGAGATGTCCTAGTAGAGACAAAGAAGAGCCTAGTCCTATCTTCCCTTAGAACAAGATGAGGATGACTCAGAACTCAGATCGATGAGGGTAAGGAGAAAAAAGAAGCCTTACGTTGTTCCCTTATACCCAAAGTAACTATATAACTTATAGAATGCTAGACTCGACATCGGCCAAGGTTTGATAATCTAACGGACAGTCCTGCTCTGATACCAATTCTGTCGGGACCCGGAATGTGCGTATGTAATTCTAGTCACAACTCAATCATATGGAGAGCCGAGAGCCATACCCACTTGTCTAAGCAGACAAGGCCAAGTACAAGACACTCTCAGAAAGCTCAAACGTGAGGGGCATCCCATCCAGGCCCGGATGATCAACTGAGATGGGTCCTCATCGTCCGTTCACAAGTCTAAATGCTTATGGGTGGTGAAATCCCATACCCATAGACAAGTCGCCTCAACCATATTGTCGATTGAACCATAACATTTACATAAATAGACTCCAGCCCGATTCACCTAGTCAGGGTCTCGGGCGGGCTCGATCGTACCATGAAGTGTGCCACGTGACGGAGTCACGAGCAATCGCATCGCAATGCCCCAAGTTGCGCACATCACAGGGACACTTGGTATAAGAAATACCTCCGGCGAGAGCACAACTAAGCTATCGAACCCCACACTAGGACATGCACGTTATAAACATACACGCAACATACATGTCTAGTGTAAACAGCAGGTAATCACAACATGAACTCTACGAACTCATAGTCTTTATAACGTCTTCTAAACAGAGCACACATAGTAGTTGTATTACAAGAAGAGATCACAGGACTGTGATCCAACATTACATCAAACAACAACGGAAGCAAATTATGTCTTAGTAAAGACAAGTTTAACAAATGGCTTAAGAAGCCTGAAAGAAAATACAAGGACCCTCCAAAGGGAACAGGCTGTTGTCTGGAACTATGCGACTTAGTCCACGCCGAGCTTGAGGTAGAGGCCACCATCAGGGTCAGTGATCTCGTCTCTAAAACATAAAATAAGCAAACATGAGTACAAAGACGTACTCAGCAAGACTTACATCAGATCTATACTACTCATGCTCATGTATCAAGACAAAGGGAGGTGGGGTTTTAAATGCAGAAGTGCCAGCTTTGACTTGGCTAACCTGTACTACGATTACGAGAATGAGGTAAGAAGCGTACTTGAGTCCAACTATCCAAGAATCCAATCAATACACCACCATGGATCCTTCCTCGACTTCCCACGAGGAAGCAAACCATAGCCCTCACGCTTATCTTGGCAATTTTGGAGTAACCATTGAAGTTGTCTATGATCAAGTAAAGGTCTCCAAGTAGTCCATAACCGCGGATACGATTATTCGAATAGTTCATTAACCCTGCAGGGGTGTACTTCTACACAGACGCATGCATCAGTTACCTCCTGGGAGTGGACCCTTCAAACGAGTACCGGCGAGGATGTTGCCATGACACTTCACTCACAACACCATCTCTAGTCCTAGGGAGTCGCCTATTTGAGTTGGGACCGAGATCGGAATCCGGCTGATTTTTCTGATTCGGACTCAAACGTTGTGTGACCGCCATTCAGCTCAACTCGATCATGATTACTTGATTCAACGAGCACACAACCTACGTCCACCCCTTACCTTGGTTCACCTGCTTGAGATCGTTAAAGTTCAAACTACTTGCGACTCCTGGACCTGGTCCGAGGTGAGGTACTAGGCCAAGAGGGGTTAGTGAGCCCAATGTGTGGTCGTACTCTTAGTCTTGGATAACAACACAAGAACTCGGGCTTAAGGCGGTGTTCAACGAGACAACCCACTGTGTACTCCTACACAGCCTCTCATCGTTCACCTTGTTTAGGTCAAATTCACCAACACGTTACCACCATCATTCACATGATCACTACCATCCCGACTCACATCAAAGTAACCTGATTGTAGCTCTAACCATGCAATAAGTTGTAACAGTTGCAGGGGCCACATGATCAACATTCAACTCCTAGATCTGCTAGGATTGTAGTTTGCTTACTACTGTGACAAAATGATAGGTCATTCAAAGGAATGGGTTCAACTAGCGGTAGAAGGTATCATGGTGACATACTAAACATGCATAAGCGAGAATGAGAGGGAACTCGGATTTTATCGACATGATCAAAGAGGGGGTGCTTATCTTGCTGACGATCACGAGGTAACAGTCTTCTGGCGTGAGGTTGAACTCGTCTCCGAGAACAACTCCTACCGAGAAGAAGCAATCATCGAAGCGCTGAAAGTAATGCACATTCAATATATTGCAATGCACAAACAATATGGCATGATATGAAGATAATCATGGGTGTGTTACGCTCATTATGTTCATGTGAAAAGGTTAGCATGGCAACGGTTAAAGTTGGAATGATCATAGCATTTTATTCGATTTATTCCAAATGATACCTATTGAAAAATTCTACTGTTCCCCCATTGTAATGAATTCAAACATGGATGAAAGTTTGATATTTGGATAGAGCATTTTCTCATGATCAATTTTGATACAAAAATCATTTCAATCCGAGTTACGGTTTAAAAGTTATTTAAATTCAAAGTTTCTACAATTTTCTGGAATTTCTGGATTAAAATTTAAACTGGAAAAAGGATTACTACGTCAGCATGACATCATGCTGACGTGGTGGGGGGCCTGACCAGCTGGGTCCACTGGCCAGTGACCCAGGGGTTAATCCCCGTTTAAATTAACCACGGTTAATTAGAGAGGGGCCCTGGGCCCACCTGTCATTGACGTGGGGTCAATTAACTAGGGGGTTATTCCTAATCTAATCCGACCCGGCCGGAACACGTCGACGGCAACCACGGGACGCGGCGGAGCCTCACCGGAGTTGGCTTCCGGCCACGGGAGGGGCGAAGGAGGACACCAGGGGTGCCTTGCCCCCCCCCCCCCGCACCTGGCTGTGCATGAAGGGGGCCTCGAGGAGGCCCCGGGCCACGGCGGCGACCAAGCGCATGGCGGCTAAAGCTCTGCTCAACGGGGAACGGCGATGAGGCCACGGGGAGGAGTGCGGGAAGGGGGAACCGATGGGGTGGCTCACCAGGAGCTCAAAGTTGAGCACGGCGGGGACGGGGAGGGGCTTGCGCCGGCCGAATCACTCGCCGGGATCCACGATGGCCCTCCTGTCATTGACGTGGGGTCAATTAACCAGGGGCTTATCCCTAATCTAATCTAGCCCAGCCGGAACACGTCGACGACGACCACGGGGCGCGATGGAGGCTCGCCGGAGTTGGCTTCCAGCCACGGGAGGGGCGGAGGAGGACACGAGGGATGCCTCGCGCTCTCCTGCACCTGGTGGTGCAAGAAGGGGACCTCGACGAGGCCCCGGGACACGACATCGACCAAGCCCGCGGCGGCCGGAGCTCTGCTCGACGGGGAATAGCGACGAGGCCACGGGAAGGAGCGCGGGAAGGGGGAACCGATGGGGTGGCTCACTAGGAGCTCAAAGCTCTGCACGGCCGGGACGGGGAGGGGCTTGCTGCGGCCGAATCACTCGCTGGGATCCACGATGGCCGGAGGCAAGGCGGTGAAGTGGGCGACGGATGTCGGTGCTCCCTGGTGCAATTGACCGTGCACGGTGACGAGGACGATCTCGGGGAAGACTGTGGACAAGACGGTGCGGCTCGAGCTGGCTGGTGGCCGCGGTGGGGCTCGACAACGCTCTCCGGAGAGCTCGGGCGGCGGCGAAAAATGGCGAGGGGAGACGAGGGGGTGAACAGGGAGAGGGGAAGAGTGACTAGGCGTCCTCATGACGTCTCCAGAAGCGAGGATGTGGCCAGGGAGAGGCGTAGGCGGCCTGGGCGTCTCGACATGGTCTCCACGCAGCTCCCAGCCTGCTTGGCGTAGGGTGGAAGACAACCCTACCCCTGGTGGGCTGGGCTAGCTGGGCCAAGTGGGACAAGGAGGTAAGGCATTTGTCTCTCTTTTGTCTTTCTCTTTTTATTATTTTCCGTTAATTGTTTTGTTTTGATTTTGCAATCAATTTTTTTTATAAAATCCTGTAAACTTTTATGTGAGCTTAAAGGACATATATAAATCCCCTCACAAAGTTTCAGAATTATTGGAATTATATTTATTAAATTCCAATTGCAAATACATTATTTATTTAATTTCCAAGAGCATTTTCGACTTTTAGAAAAATCACTGAGGGAGTGGGACCCACTTCACATGAAATGTGGTCATGCCCATTTATGAGACTTTTCAAAAAGTTCAAAGCCTTTTTGGAAAAAGATCTTTGTCTGGCCTTTTATTAAAATTATTTTGGGGCTTTTTGCTTCCCCATTTCTTTTCTTTTTGCACAAAAATTTCATGATGCAAAGATGCTAGCTAAGATTAGCACAAACCGAAGTTAGGGTTCTGACATTATCCAAGCACCAAAAACTCCACTTCTGAATTAGAGAGCATGCTTAAGGTTTTTATCACTTCTCAAAAAGCCTTCAACAAGAGTGTAGAAGATAAATTAGAAAAACTAGATAGCCTCTCTTCGAAGGTTGACAATATAGTTCATGAGGTAGAATTGCTTAAAATTAGAACTTCTCCGCTAGAGGAGAGGAAAACCACACCAAGAATGCTATCAAAGTCCAAATTAATAAGAATACTAGTAAGGTGCCCGTGCTACGCTACGGAATCGCCAAAAATGAGGTGGCCATTGTTTACTTAAGTGTCAAGAGTCTATTGAAGAATAAAAGATCTATGATGGCATAGATCAAAGTGATGCTATATTGTTGATAAATACACATTGATCAAGACGGGTTCAGCTTTTTTTAGCACATATCATGTTCCTTCACCAGCCCATGTTACGCATCATCATCTCTGCATATGTATGTGAGAATTATACAATGCAACATACCACCCAAGCGTAAAAGATACTGGCAAGTGACATCTAAAAATCTAAAATAAATTGATGTTGTAACATTCCTAAACACTTCACATGATTCAAAGAGCGCGCACTTTCTAGAACAAACAATAATGAAGGGAGGAATGCAGAATTAACAAGAAATACACCCTAGCCACAAAACTTTGCACTGGCAAGTTGCTACCTGCATCTCTCAATGATAAAAGTGATACAAGAGGCATACGACACAACTACAGTCTGACACATAGAGGTAAAGACTAATTATTGTCTCTATAGGGCATAGGCCAACAACTATGAACGACAATAGAGCTGCAGTAAATTATAACAGCTATTAGCAGCAAGGATACAAACAAATATAACTTGGCGAAGTGCATTACTTGTATTAGGAAATTAAAACAAAGATTATCCACCTAAATACCGACAATAATGTAGCAGCTAGCTATGAACTGTTGAAAATGCTAGTTTGCAAAAAAATTAAACTCACCTTGCAAATAATAGAGATAACCTGAAGATATAATTACTCATATGCATGAGCTTTGACATGCTCAAGCGTATCGAGCATATAAGCTTCCCCTAAAGGTATTGCCCAAATATTTAATTCTATTATCCGGAACTTTATGTACATGCAACTTATCATGTTTCCTCAATAATAGACCATGCAACAATGAGTTGCAGTTAGTTATTTGGATCACAAAACAATCTATTGTGATCCAAATTCTGATCACAGGCAAGAAAAATTATGGACATGTATGATCCAAATATGTAGAGAGATCCATGATGCTCTTTGACACGTAGCCATATAAAAGTATACGCTTGGCCTGTCCAGCATTCCTTCACTTCTTTTGCGAAATCATTTTTGCATTTCCTTGTGAGAGCAGACTGCATAAGCCTTCAAGCAATCGTTCTACCTTATCTCCCATGAGGTAATTGGCCTATTGCTTATAAATTACTAAGCTATCGATTAGCATATATATATGTAAAAAAGAGTTGATTAAACTATTGCAGACCCGAAGTTGATCAGATAAGCAAATCACGTTCACAATATAGGGGATGAAATATATGTGCACACACATCCTGGTGGATGGAATAGAAAACGTCTAGTGTGGAGGTCGAACATGACTGGAAGCAACAGTCAATCACGGCTGGAAAGATGATGTGACACACCATGCCCGTGTGATTGGGGCTGCCACCGGCAGCACGTATCACTGGAAGTCGACAATTAAGACTGGGTGATGATCTTGTCTTGGTAATTTCAGAGCTTGCAGTGCTTTCCAAAATAAGCACAACATACTGCTCTTTTGTCGCGGATGCTCCCGTTGTCCCTGAGAGCGCAAGGCATCCGACCTGACCAGAGATTGGAGCGCCTGCAGCTTGACGTCCTTGCAACGACAGCCTGGATCTCCGGCTGGGTGGCCGGGAGCGCAGGCCTGACTGTCGCGGCCATCTTGAGGGAAAAGAAGAAACAATCGCACTCGATCCGCGGGGCATGGGATCATCCCATATTTTTGGAGTAGTTTTCGTGAGGTGGCAGGATGCGAGAGTAGAGAAACTTGGACACAGCAGCAACCGCCGCCTTGTCTCCCTCTCCGGCAACCTACACAGCCAGATCTAGAAGGAGAAATACGGGAAAGAGAGGGGAAAGAGAAGCTCAAACCAAATCTGATTTATTAAGACCTTAACCACAACTACAACTATACAAGAC
This sequence comes from Bromus sterilis, assembly GCA_950022295.1. Lineage (NCBI taxonomy): Eukaryota > Viridiplantae > Streptophyta > Magnoliopsida > Poales > Poaceae > Bromus > Bromus sterilis. The sequence goes on from OX465600.1 coordinate 220,351,678, forward strand.
ACGAGACTCATCTCCGGCTGTCACCGGGAAAGAGAGCGGACGGGCTGGCGGTGAGGAATTTTTGGATGGTTCCAGAAGAATTAATTTCGCGAGAGGAGGAGAAACCTCTAGACTATCGGTGCTGCTGTGCTGGTGCGGACCTTGGCTCGGCATAGTCATCTTAGTCTCAATCTCAACCTTTGGTTCCAGATCAAACGGTACAGATTGCCTGAAGGCAGACACACCATCACCACCAACTCACTTTTTTATAGGAGTAGAGATTAGAATGCTAGCCAAACTTAAGGATAGATGGGTTAGAGAAAAGGAAGAGGAAGATAGAATTAAGAGCCTTCTTACACACACTACCATTGCTACCATACATGTTGAGGATCTCAAAACTTTTAGCACCCAACACATCCCTAGTCCCGTTGGACATATTAATGGTGATGCTAACACCTCAACTTTAGGACAAGAAGTTCCTATTAATCTAGAGACTACTAAGAGAATGAGCTTATATGACATCACCACCACTTTAATTAATGGTAGTGATCTTGATTTTGATAATTGTAGTCTCTCTGAAGTTATCACCTTTTTGCAAAGAATGGCTAAAGACCCCACACTAGCACACTTAACATTGCCTTTACCGAGCATATTACCAATGCTCTTATCAAATCTAGGGAGGAGAAGCTCAAGCTTGAGACATCCATCCCTAGAAAGCTAGAAGATGGTTGGGATCCTATATTCAAAATTAAATTGAACAATTTCTCTTGCTATGCTTTATGTCATGTTTGTAACATCCCAAAATTCTCTGAATTTTGGAATGTTAATAAAATTAAATAGATAATGATTGTTTGCTTGATGTGTTTGATTTTCTCTGGGTTTTAAAACTTTTTGGAGTTTATTGAATATTAAAAAGAGAGGGAATAAAAGGATTTTCCCTAATATTCATAATTGGTATTTTTGGAATTTATTATTTAAAACAAAACCAACAAAACAAAATGAGAGAAGGTAATATGACTCCTTCAACATATTAAAAGGTTGTAAAATGTTTAAATCATTATTTGAATTCTTCTAAATATTCAAAACATTTTTCAACTCAAGGAAATTCATTTGAGAGGATATAAAATGACTTATGCCCTTTTTAATAAAGTTGGAAAATATTTAGAATATTAGTTTAAAGTTTTTAAAATTTATTATGAGTATTATAAATAACTCTAAAATTATTTTAGCGATTTTATAATGCTAAGAGAGTTTGTATTTCATTGAAATGATTTATTAAATATTTTAAAAGAGTTGAAAAAGAATTCCAATGGGATATTTTTATTTTACCAAATTATTTATTGGTGTGACAATTTTAAAATTTATATTTTATTATTTAGAAATGGTTTGTCAATGCTTTTGACCAAATAAAAATATTTTTAATAATTTATTGGATTTATTTGATTTATTAAAAGTAATTTATATTTAAATAAAGTATTTAGAAAATGTTTTTTATTTTTATTTACCTTTTTTAAAAATATTTTCATTGCATAATTTTCTTTGGATTATTTTATGAATTTATAAATTTATTTCATATTTTTCTGATGAGTATGTAATTTCCTACAATTGTTTGAAGTTTCGGTTTTTAAAGAAAAAGAAAAAAACATGTAGCCCCGGCCCAGTAGCCTTTTTCCGCCCTGAGCGCAATAGAGCCCGATTCAGATCCTATTTCGTTTTTTTTTCTTTTCCCCTCAGCCTATATATAGAATTAGGATTTCTTGTTTTATTCTTTTCTTTTTCCCTCCCAACCAAAAAAACCCTAGTCGCAGGACCCGCCGTCGCCGGGCCTCGCTCGTCGGTAATCGCCGCCGGGCCGCCGCCCCACTGCGCCGCCGCCATCTTCTCGCCGGACACCGCGGCCACCTCGATGGGCCGCCCGCGCGTCATCTCCTCCTCACGCGGCCACGCCCCGCCGCCCTCGTCCGCCTCCGCCGCCGGGCGAGCCCACGCCGGCGACCACACGAGCGCGACCGCGCCTCCCTCCCCGGACGGCCGCCGCGGGCCGGCCATAGCCGACCCCGCCGCCCCTCGCCGCGGGCCGGGCCACCCCGTGCCACGCCCTGCAGCCTCCTCCCGTGCCACCCCACGCTGGCCTCGCCGGAGCACGCCGCACCTCGCCGGAGTTCGCCGGATTCCGGTCAGATCTGGGTCGAGGACCCGATCGCTTTTTCTGAAGAAACTTTATTCGCGGACCAGTCCTTTTGGCAGAAAAGATCCCGTTCTCGCGTCCGCAATATATCCTACACCGTAAGTCGGATTGAGGTAAAACTTTTTGCTACGGGCTCGTATTGTTCTGTACTTAAGCATGGAATCAATTTTTGCACACTTTGCAAACTTTTGAATTTGAATTTATTTCAAATTCAAATTCAAATCCTAGAGACCGTATCTTTTAAACCGTTGATCCAAATCGAGTGATTCTTTTTGTGTTGGATCACTCGTGTCATGTACTTTCTGTTTATATCATGTGTACACAAAATTTCAAATGTTTCTTGATCTGTTTAAATTCAAATTCAATTCTAATTTGAACTTGCTATGACCTGCGTTGTAGTATTCCGTTTCACGTGATTCTTTTTGCATATTGGATCATTTGAGACATGTTATCGGTAAGGTTCATATACTTTTCTTGTGGGAATGATATTCACCTCGAATTCATAGATGTCCATGATCACAATTTCTTACCGATGAATCTGTATCTGTTGATTCTCTCGAGTTCACGTTTCACCTGTCACCTTCGAGCACTTCGACACCCTTGCACTTCAAAGCTTTTGTTTTGTTCCTAAAATCCTTTGTGTTTGTTTGTTGATCTTTTGTTTGCCTTGTGATGTGATTTCTTATTCGAGTTCCTTCGTTTGCGATAGATTTCTCGAAGTGTGACGAGTAGAGTTGACTGGACCGCGAGAGCGAAGAACTTCACCGAATGTATAAGGCAAGTTACACTTTGACCATACCTCAACCTATATTTTGTATTATGCATGTAGCAAATTATCACTCTATGCATGTGTAGGACTATATATTAGTTATGATTTAAACCTAGTAGGATAGCCATATGTTCTAACCTTGTATTTCATTGTCGCCCTAGGATCGTGGTTGTTATATATTGCTATTGCTTTGTAGACGGGGATTGGTTGAGTTATCATTGAGCTATGTGAGGACTAACGACTTGACTAGCAAACTTAAATAGAAATCACCTCTGGGCGGGCAGGGAATGCATCCTGGGGCTCGTGCCTTGGATAAGGAGGGACTAGGGCTAAATGCTTCCCGAATGGTTGTTTTGGTAGTGAACCGGGTGCGTCATGGTGACTACCCTCTGAACGAAGTGGGCGCCGTCCAGGCTCAAAAAGATCGGACAGATAGTGTGACTAGTAGCTTCCATGTACAACCACTGGCTATATGGGCTCTGGCTTAGATGAGTAAGTTGTGGGGAACCTGGCCCTGGTAGCTAGATGATGTAGATATGATAGGTGTACCGGCTACCAAAGGGTGGAGGCAACCTCTTCTGAAAGACTATGTCTCAATCTTTGGGTTGAGTCCAGTGGAGAAAGTGTACAAACCTCTGCAGAGTGTAAAAACTGATCATGATTAGTCGTGTCCACAGTTACGGACAACTTTGAGCAACTGGACATTATTGTTGTTGGATGGTCTTGACAGATATTTCACCTTAATAAGAATTTGAGTGGGAACTTTTAATAAAGGGATGGTTGGAATTGGTGTAGCCCGATTCAACCATACTTAGGATTAGCAAGTTAAATTAAAATTTGATTAGTTGTAGTATGTGAGGGAAAAAATCAGCTTTCTGCAAAATACAACCATAAGACTTTCCTTCAACTTATCCTTGCATGTAGAAGTAGGTCTGTTATATCCTTTTTCGTGTGACTTGCCGTACAAATCAGATGTACTGACCCGTTGTCGGGCTGTAACCTTCGGTGTTGCAGGATTGTATACGACGAGTAAGTGATGCGTTGTAGGGTTACGATGTCTATACTCAACTTGCCAGTGGAGTTGATGGACGCCACGAAGCTTTTATTGTTTTTCCGCTGTATTCTTTTTGTAAGCTAGCCTTGAGCTATGCAGGTATGCTATATTGTAATACTGTATCTTCGATGTAATATATATGACATGTGGTTTATTCTTGATATTGCATCATGTACTGTGTGTGCTAGCTATTGATCCAGGGACTAGCACAGAATGCACAAAGACTTGGATTCTTAGTGAATCGGGTCGTTACAGATGGTATCAGAGCCCAAGTTGACTGTAGGTCGTGACCCTAGAAAATGGATAGGAAAAGCCATAGGAACAAAAATATTTTATCACTCTTTGATTACTTCCTCTCTCCACTAGTATTTCTCATCTATTATTCATCTTCTAAACTTCTTATCTTGTTTTAATGTAAATACCCCTCTGAGTTGCATACCCCTGAAGACAAGACATTTGAGAGGTGCATCATCAACCTCGTGGATCAATTGAAGTTATGATCACAAGAACCAGAAGGAATACACTATGGTGATCAATAGGTTTTGACACTACGAGAGAAATATTTAAGATCAGCTTAGCTGAGAAGGATGAAGCTTAGAATCAGACCAACACCTTTTAGGTGAAGTTAGATGAACGGATTTCGCGTAGTATGATGAGATCGTATGTCTTGCACATATGACCTTACTCTATGTGTTGTTTGTGTGTTTTGACTTTTGTGACTGTATTGTAAGTTGTTATGTGTTGCTATTGAACGTAGGTGTTTTTGCCTCTCTCTTATTTGAGTGCATATGCTTGGTGTTATCTTAGTTTTTTTTCTTGTCGGTGTTATAGTTTTCCCCTAACCCTTGTCGTATGGGTTTAATAGATGGAGTATGAAGTAGGACTCGCCTTTTCTGGGGAGATGTAGAGACTGAAGGTGGAGCAGTGGATTTATAATATGGAGGAGCACATGAAGATAAACCTGGTTGGAAGTGAGGACATGGTCCCCTATGCTGTTAAGTACTTGGTTGAAGAGGCTGCTACTTGGTGGAGAATTCACCAAGAGATTGACGAATCACGAAGGAAGATTACTTGGAAGGAATTTACAAGGATTTTGTTGGGCTCCCGCCTCATCACCCCAACAAAAAGGACGGTAAACCTTAAGAGGCCCCGTGCCTGCACAATCTGTGGAGAAACAGGACACTCATACAAAGGACACCAAGATGGATGTCCCTATTGTGAAGAAATTCACCGGGGTGAAGAATGTCCCACTGCTCAAGTCACATGTCTTGTGTGTGAAGGAACTGATCATTATCCCGTTCAGTGTCACCTTTACACCATGACACAACAAGTGATTCAACAACAAAAGGAATGGATGAAGAAGATTATCCAGGAGCTCAAGGAAGCACCTATGAATAAGAAAAGGAAAAAATCTTAGCGAAATTCAGTGTTATCGGTGCAAGAATATGGGACATTACGCCAACATGTGTCCAGAATTGAAGGAAGCACCCATGAGGAAGAAGATGAAGGACGTTAGCCAGGTTCAGTGTTTCCGGTGCAGGAATATGGGACATTACGCCAACATGTGTCCAGAATTGAAGGGAGATAAGAAGTTGTGAATGTGGAAGCAAGGATGCTGACTTTCAGAAGCTTATGTTTGGCATTTAGAGGACAGACGTCGTAGGTGTGCACTAAGTGTACGTTGTTACTCTTTTTCTGTTAGTTGGAGATGTGGTTCGATGCATGTTTTGCTGGTTGAACTAGTTGTGTTATGTCATGATTGTTTTGTTAAGTTTTGTCTTGTACCCTGTGGCCTTGATATGTATTTGATTGATGTCGTGTGTTGTCCTTTGGTTTTCTTCTATGCGAGTAGAATAAGTTTACGTTTCATTAGACCCCTCATCTATTTAGTATGCTTCAAGACTGAAGAATACACAACAACAAGAAGAAAAAGTTGACAAATGACAACAGTATATGAAGATTGCTTCGACAATTCAAAACTGAAGCTACCGTCATTAAAGACCTGAGGATTTGAAGGCCTGGAGAATCAACGTTTCTACCATTAGATCGTTTCTGTGAGCTGTCATTTCTTGTGTTTTACTGACAGCTACACATCAAAAATTATTTACAAAACTAGTGTGATGTTTGTATGGGTATCTTTCCCTATCTCTCTCTCTACCTCTCTATCTACATTCTATTCCCCCTCAACCCGATTCCTACAGTGAAGAAGTTACTACAATGGCTGCTAATGTCAAGACTGGAGTAAAGATGGATGCAACCAATGCCGAGTTCAAAGTTAACCCCGTGTGCCAGGATCTTACGACAAGCGAGCACAATCTTGCTGAAGGAAGAACCCTCGAAGAAGTTGTAGTACACCAGTACACGTTTTATAGCAGTTTGCGCAAACCTGAGTGTTGTGAGGAAACGATAGAGGTTTGGTTGGCTTGCAGAACAATGGATTTTTTTTCCTGAACCCAGTTCATGAACAAGAGAAGTTTCTGCAATACTTGTGAGGATGATCGAGTGTTAGATTGCGAGATTCACTAAACCATATACAAGGTAATGATTTGGGTGCGGAATGGATTGATCACCATGACGACTACTCTTATTATTCGCTCTTTCTATGCGGGATAGTAAATCTTGAGTGACTTACCTATGTTTGAGAGACGACGATGTCAAAGCCTGAACCATAGAATGGTACGATGTGTGACCCCTGTAGGAAAATTACCGTTTGTGTATAAGGTGAGTATGGACCAAGACCATTTGCTGCAGGTAGCCCGTAGAAGTATTCTTGATGACCACCAATAGAGTATCGATAGTTGTTTAGTATTGGCGCCCAACCGTCAGCTATGAAGCCTCGGTACTTGGAGGACCCGCCTTTTGGATGCGGTATTCAAGACAACAATGGAGTATATGAACTATTCGGAGGATGTAGTCGAAGAAGTGTCATCCTTGAAGACCGATGTATCTGCAAGACCCCTAGTTTGCTAAGGAGTCAAAGCCTCAAGGAGTGTGTGTAATAGCCGAAAGATGTAGTCGGAGGAGTAACATTCTTGAAGATCAGTGGATTTGGAAGACCACTCTGTTGCTAAGGAATGGAAACCTCAAAGGAGGAATTCTTGAAACCTCGAAGACCGAAGGTGAAATCTTTAAGAAGAATGCCATTGATGGATTAAGATACTGGAAGCCCACACTTATGATGAAGAATTAAATGCCCCATGGAATATAGTAAGTCTGGGTGACGGACTCAATGCCCCAACGGAGTATGAAGATTATGCGTGAGGAACTCGCTGAGGGAGCAAGCTTTTTGAAGACCATGTCGCTTTCCTTTTAAGGGTGGTAGTACCCTAGATCTTCGGAGGATCAAAGGATTGCCGTGAAGACCCGAATCCTAGCCTTTCTTTCTAGCCTTCTCGAATCTCGAGGACGAGATTCCTTTTAAGGGTGGTAGTGTGTAACATCCCAAAATTCTCTGAATTTTGGAATGTTAATAAAATTAAATAGATAATGATTGTTGCTTGATGTGTTTGATTTTCTCTGGGTTTTAAAACTTTTTAGAGTTTATTGAATATTAAAAAGAGAGGGAATAAAAGGACTTTCCCTAATATTCATAATTGGTATTTTTGGAATTTATTATTTAAAACAAAACCAACAAAAAAAAATGAGAGAAGGTAATATGACTCCTTCAACATATTAAAAGGTTGGAAAATGTTTTAAATCATTATTGGAATTCTTCTAAATATTCAAAACATTTTTCAACTCAAGGAAATTCATTTGAGAGGATATAAAATGACTTATCCCCTTTTTAATAAAGTTGGAAAATATTTAGAATATTACTTTAAAGTTTTTAAAATTTATTACGAGTATTATAAATAACTCAAAAATTATTTTAGGGATTTTATAATGCTAAGAGAGTTTTTATTTCATTGAAATGATTTATTAAATATTTTAAAAGAGTTGAAAAAGTATTCCAATGGGATATTTTTTTTACCAAATTATTTATTGGTGTGACAATTTTAAAATTTATATTTTATTATTTAGAAATGGTTTGTCAATGCTTTTGACCAAATAAAAATATTTTTAATAATTTATTGGATTTATTTAATTTATGAAAAGTATTTTATATTTAAATAAAGTATTTAGAAAATGTTTTTATTTTTATTTACCTTTTTGGAAAATATTTTCATTGCATAATTTTCTTTGGATTATTTTATGAATTTAGAAATTTATTTCATATTTTTCTGATGAGTATGTAATTTCCTACAATTGTTTGAAGTTTCGGTTTTCAAAGAAAAAGAAAAAAACCTATAGCCCCGGCCGAGTAGCCTTTTTCCGCCCCGAGCGCAATAGAGCCCGGTTCGGACCCTATTTCGTTTTTTTTCTTTTCCCCTCAGCCTATATATAGAATTAGATTTCTTTTTTTATTCTTTTCTTTTTCCCTCCCAACAAAAAAAAAACCTAGTCGCGGGACCCGCCGTCGCCGGGCCCCGCTCGTCGGAAACCGCCGCCGGGCCGCTGCCCCACTGCGCCGCCGCCATCTTCTCGCCGAACTCCGCGGCCACGTCGCCGACCACCTCGATGCGCCGCTCGCGCGCCATCTTCGCCCCACGCGGCCACGCCCTGCCGCCCTCGTCCGCCTCCGCCGTCGGGCGAGCCCACGCCGGCGACCACACGAGCGTCGCCGCGCCTCCCCGCCCGGACGGCCATAGCCGACCCCGCCGCCCCTCGCCGCGGGCTGGGCCACCCCGTGCCGCGCCCTGCAGCCTCCTCCGATGCCGCCCCCACACTTCCCTCGCCGGAGCACGCCGCACCTCGCCGAAGTTCGCCGGATTCCGGTCAGATCTGGCTCGAGGACCCGATCGCTTTTTCTGAAGAAACTTTATTCGCGGATCAGTCCTTTTGGCAGAAAAGACCGCGTTCTCGCGTCCGCAATATCTCCTACATCGTAAGTCGGATTGAGGTGAAACTTTTTGCTACGCGCTCGTATTGTTCTGTACTTTAGCATGGAATCAATTTTTGCACACTTTGCACACTTTTGAATTTGAATTATTTCAAATTCAAATTCTAATTCCGGAGGCCGTATCTTTTAAACTGTTGATACAAATCGAGTGATTCTTTTTGCGTTGGATCACTCGTGTCATGTACTTTCTGTTGATATCATGCGTACACAAAAATTCAAATGTTTCTTGATCTGTTTAAATTCAAATTCAATTCGAATTTGAACTTGCTATGACCTGCGTTGTAGTATTCCGTTTCACGTGATTCTTTTTGCATATCGGATCATTTGAGACATGTTATCGGTAAGGTTCATACACTTTTCTTGTGGGCATGATATTCACCTCGAATTCATAGATGTCCATGATCACAATTTCTTACCGATGAATCTGTATCTGTTGATTCTCTCGAGTTCATGTTTCACCTGTCACCTTCGAGCACTTCGACACCCTTGCACTTCAAAGCTTTTGTTTTGTTGCTAAAATCCTTTGTGTTTGTTTGTTGATCTTTTGTTTGCCTTGTGATGTGATTTCTTATTCGAGTTCCTTCGTTTGCGATAGATTTCTCGGAGTGTGACGAGTAGAGTTGACTAGACCGCGAGAGCGAAGAACTTCACCGAATGTATAAGGCAAGTTACACTTTGACCATACCTCAACCTATATTTTGTATTATGCATGTAGCAAATTATCACTCTATGCATGTGTAGGACTATATATTAGTTATGATTTAAACCTAGTAGGATAGCCATATGTTCTGACCTTGCATTTCATTGTCGCGCCCCAGGATCGTGGTTGTTATATATTGCTATTGCTTTGTAGACGGGGATTGATTGAGTTATCATTGAGCTATGTGAGGATTAATGACTTGACTAGCAAACTTAAATAGAAATCACCTCTGGGCGGGCAGGGAATGCATCCTGGGGCTCGTGCCTTGGATAAGGAGGGACCAGGGCTAAATGCTTCCCGAATGGTTGTTTTGGTGGTGAACCGGGTGCGTCATGGTGACTACCCTCTGAACGTAGTGGGCGCCGTTGATACGTCCAAAACGTATCTATAATTTCTGCTTGCTCCATGCATGTTTTGTGTGATATTGCTATGATCTAGATACACTTTCATACACTTTTGATCATATTTGGACTAACCTATTAACTCAGTGCACCCTAGTGCCAGTTCCTGTTTTCTGCTGTTTTTCTATTTCAGTTTTCCGCCATATAAAAAGTGCCAGAAAAATTCCGGGAAAAATACAGGAAAAATCAGCGTTCAGGAAGCTTCACGAAGAGCCTGAGAGGGGCCATAGTGGAGCCAGGGGGGCCCAGGCGGCCACCCGGCGTGGCCCCACCCTTGGCCGCGCCAGGGGGGCGCCTGGGGCCCCTGGTCCACCTCTGGCTACCCCCTTCGCCTATTTATTCTCCGTCACGGGGAAACTCCGAAGACAGAACCCTATTTCGCAAACTCGCCTCTGTTCCGCCGCCGCGCTTCCGAGATCAGGAGCACCAGAAGACCTCTTCCCGGCACCCTGCCGGAGGGAGGGCCGACCTCCGGGAGTCTCCTCTCCACCATGGATGCTCCCCGGATGTCTCGTGAGTAGTTTTCCTTGGACCATGGGTCCGTGATCAGTAGCTATGTGATGTTCTCCTCCCATCTTTGTTCTTCATGGTTTAGACCTCGTGAGCTGCCCTACATGATTGAGGCACTTTTGTAATCTTTCTACTATTGCTATGCTGAGTTTGATGGGATCTGATGGATTATGAGATTATGTTCAGATTGTGATAGAGTAATATATTTGGTTTTTATCTCTTATATTTTTGTTCCTAAGTAATTCTTGCATGTTCTCTGTTGCTTTTTATTGCTTTGGCCAAGTAGTAGGTAGTGACTCCAAGAGGGAACGTTATGCTCGATTGTGGGTTCATGCCCCCCGATGACACGCTTGAGTGACAGAAACATGAGTCTAGGGGATGTGATGTTGCCACAAGGGGGAAAACAACGGTGCTTGTAACCGCGGTTGCAAGGATTGTTTACTTTACGCAAAGTGCTTTTTAATGCAGTTGTCTGTTGCTTTGGGTTTACACTTTGGGTGGGTCTCGCAACTTAATACCAGCGAGATGTTCTGGATAGATATCTCAAGGTGGATGATTAGTAGTAGATGCAGTTGGATTACGGTCTACTTATTTTGGCGTACTTCCCGCGCTTTTGAGCGTCTTCCTTTCTTTTGTAGCATAGTTAGCATTGCGGTGCGGTCATAATCCTGTCAATTGCCCTTCTGTAATTTGTTTACCTCGCATAGCAGTTTTATCGTAAATTGAGAGAGAGACATCACTAGCGAACATCACGTATCCCGGTCCATATCCTTATTACTGTTTCCACGCTATATTTACTTTCCTGCTTTTTACTTTTAGTTGCTATCATTATCCTTTGTGTTTTACCCTTTGTGAACAACAAGACCGGAGAGATTGACAACCTCTCTGAACTTCGTTGGGAACAAAGTTATCTGTGTCTGTGTGCAGGTCCATGTCAGTTGCGCCGCTGACACCTACTTATCATCTCTGGAGTCCTACTGGAGACAAACCTTGGTATCTTCACTGAGGGAAACTTGCTGCTGCGCTACATCTTAACCTTCCAATTGGGGTAACCAATGAAGGGCGAGAAGCCATCAGCCGTCCAGGCTCAAAAAGATTGGACAGACGGTGTGACTAGTAGCTTCCATGTACAACCACTGGCTATATGGGCTCTGGCTTAGATGAGTAAGTTGTGGGGAACCCGGCCCTGGTAGCTAGCTGATGTAGATATGATAGGTGTACCGGCTACCAAAGGGTGGAGGCAACCTCTTCTGAAAGACTATGTCTCAATCTTCGGGTTGAGTCCAGTGGGGAAAGTGTACAAACCTCTGGAGAGTGTAAAAACTGATCATGATTAGCCGTGTCCACGGTTACGGACAACTTTGAGCAACTGGACATTATTGTTGTTGGATGGTCTTGAAAGATATTTCACCTTAATAAGAATTTGAGTGGGAACTTTTAATAAAGGGATGGTTGGAATTGGTGTAGCCCGATTCAACCATACTTAGGATTAGCAAGTTCAACTAAAATTTGATTAGTTGTAGTATGTGAGGGAAAAAATCAGCTTTCTGCAAAATAAAACCATAAGCCTTTCCGTTAACTTATCCTTGCATGTAGAAGTAGGTATGTTATATCCTTTTTCGTGTGACTTGCCGTACAAATCACATGTACTGAACCGTTGTCGGGCTGTAACCTTCGGTGTTGCAGGATTGTATACGACGAGTAAGTGATGCGATTTAGGGTTACGATGTCTATACTCAACTTGCCGGTGGAGTTGATGGACGCCACGAAGCTTTTATTATTTTTCCGCTGTATTGTTTTTGTAAGCTAGCCTTGAGCTATACAGGTATGCTATATTGTAATACTGGATCTTCGATGTAATATATATGACATGTGGTTTATTCTTGATATTGCATCATGTACTGTGTGTGCTAGCTATTGATCCAGGGACTAGCACAAAATGCACAGAGACTTGGATTCTTAGTGAATCGGGTAGTTACAATATTGGAGCTAGTGCCTCCGTTATGCCCAAAAGAATGCATGATATGCTCAATTTGAAACCTTTTGATACATGTTCTTTTGGTATTCGTCTTGTTGATTCTTCCGTAAAAAAACCTTTAGGAAGGATTGATGATGTGCTTATTATTGTCAATGATAATTATGTTCCCGTTGATTTTCTTGTTATGGATACTGAGTGTGATCCCTCATGTCCAATTATTTTGGGACGTCCATTTCTTCGCACCATTTGTGCTATCATTGACATGAAAGAGGGAACCATTATATTCCAATTCCCCCTCAAAAAGGGAATGGAACACTTCCCTCGAAAGAAGATCAAGTTACCTTATGAGTCCGTTACACGAACAAGCTATTCTTTTGATATTGATAAAAGTTGATTTTCTTGTATCATGCTTAGCTAAAAGGCATAAAAGAAAGCGCTTGTTAGGAGGCAACCCAAGATATTTTTACTTTCAGTTTTAGTGGTCTTGATACTTGTTACTATTGTAGCAGCATCATTGTATCTTTATTTTCAAGCTTTGTACACAGTTTTAGCCTCCGATTGCAAGAAAGTTCAAAAGATGTGACATGCTGTCCAGAAACAGATTATGTCCCGTTGACGGAAAAACTGGCCATAAATCACCAGATCATCTTTTTGATCTGAATTGTTTTGACAACATGCTCTATACATTTGTCTTTGGTGCGTATGTTCTGAGTTTTTTTATTTGACTTGCAGAAGTACCCCGAATTTTTTTTTACTACCTGCTGGTCTGTTTTTCGCAGATTCTGCCACATTTTGTGTTTTCTTCATTTAGCAAACCTTAAGCTTTCCTTTTCTTTGCAAAATCTTTTGGGCAATCTTTAAAAACAGTAGCTATTCAAGAACATTTCCAGTGGAGAAAAATCATTTTATCATGGGTACTAACCACTCTAATCAGCTTCTGATGATTCGTATGAAGGGAGTTTTCAAGTATGCGAAGGGACATGATGAAAGGAGATTCGGGAGTCTCAAGCGCTCACGCTTGGGGATGCCCCCATGCACCCCAAAGAAATATCCAAGGAGACTCAAGAATCTAAGCTTGGGGATGCCCCCATGCGTCCCCTTCTCCATCAACAATCACGAGTTTGTCCTTCTCCATGCTATATTCTTATAGCTTCATTGTTATGTGCTAAACATGGAGCGCCTCGCTCTTTAATTTTTTTTTAGTTTTTCTTGCTGTTAATAACAAGTTGGATCCTAGCCTTCATTGTTTGGGAGAGAAACTCGCTCCACTCCACCGTAGAACACAACATAGGCTTGCATGCTTATCTTTCTTTTTGTTTGTGTTCTTTATCTTTTCATAGCTGCTGTCATGCTTAGCTCTTAGTTTTCATGCTTATCTTTTTAAGAGATTTTGTTTAGGTTGTTCTAGGAACTCTCTTGAGTTTGCATTTTTATCTTGTTTAGAGAGTTGGCTTGTTGCACTAAGTTGTATGTCTTGTTTACAAGTGTAGTAGCAACATGCAATAGTTTTGAGGTATTGATTTGAGTAATGTTTGCACATTAAGGTTCCAAGAGCTTGAGCCTATTAGTGATAGGTGTCGTATTTTGGGAAATTCCTGCTTATTTTCAAAAACTACAAAAATTAGTTGAGAACTCTACCTACTAGATGGATCGCTAACCTCTGGAGGGGTTGGAATATATAGAGTATCCTCACGTACCATGGGTCGAGGATGCGCAATGATAACCAAACCCCTATACACTCCTCCTCGGGGTACTCGTCTCTTTGTGAACCTCCTAATTAGATAGAGAGTTATCGATAATAAGTGCATGAGTTCTTCGGACTAATGCGAGTATTCGATTGTTGGCACTTCCAACTTCCCATATTTTGCTAGCCTCTTCGGTACCATGCATTGCCCTTTCTCATCTTGAGAGTTGATGCATACTTCGCTGGTGCATCCAAACCCTTGGCACGATACACTCTGTAATCATAAGCCTCCTTATATCTTCCTCAAAATAGCCACCATACCTACCTATCAAGGCATTTCCATAGCCTTTCCGAGATACATTGCCATGCAACATCCACCATCTCATGACTTGATCTTCATGTCATACATGCTTTTTCTTGATCGAGGAGCCGCATGATAGTTGGGCTTTGCTCTTATTATTTCCACATGACGCGCTAGTATCATTGCATATCTTGCTACACCGGTAGAGGCATACATTTGCATACATCATGATAGTTTTCATTCTTATTTATGTTGAGTACTTCATGTAAAGTGTGAAAATCTTCTATATTCTTGTAAAATATAGGGTGTTGGCCTTAAGTGAGGAAAAGATCCCAAAGAGGACAAATTAAAAGATCCCGAAGAGGACAAACGAGAGATAAATAGAAAGAGCCAAAGAGGCCACAAAAATGAAAAAATATAAAAAAATAAATAAAAAGAGAGAAGGGGTAAACACTGCTATTCCTTTTGAAAGATCCACACTCGTAATCCATTACTATACTTGTACTCCATATAGATTATCATTAATGCATAACTATGTGGGGACCCTTAAGCTAGAGAACTTGGCTTGCATATTCCAAGGACGAGCTTCCTCAAATGAGCTCTAGGTCTTCGTGAGCAAGAAATTTAGATGCATCCCCACTAGTTCCATTGGAGAGCTGAACTTAGCTCATATGTCCATCCGTTGCATGGAAATCCCTATTCCTCACATTATATATATCATTTGGCCTTCTCTCGCCTATGGTTGTCCTAATTGATGTGATCCTTTCACACCTTTTTGTCTTCCTTCCCCATCATTTCTCTCTTTGCCATCCTAAGTGTCAACATATTTTGCTCGCGCTCATCCATTGCATGAGTGCTCAAATTCGAAAGGGAGAGGATCAGTTTGACTTGTACCTGACAAGTGGTCTGGGGATGAGTCAAAATAAGATCCCGAAGGAGACATATGTGAAACTGTAAGTGCATCTAGTGCCCCTTTGAGGTTTTGGAGTATTTGATGACAAAACGGTTAAGGGACTGATGTTTTTGTGAGTATACACAGGAGAACAGTCCCTAAAGAAGAGGTTAACCACCGTTGTCGACCCCTCAAAATGTTGAGGAACATTGAAGAAATCAGTGTGTTTCCTGAAGACTGGCGAGGCGCAAAATCCTGAGGAAACAGGATCCTGAAGCATTCTGCTGAAGCTGAAGAAGCGGTGCATGATCCTGAGGAAATTCGCGCTGAAGCCGAAGTTGAAGCGTAGTCTTCGTTAAGACTTTTTATACTTCTTGAGTTGTACGAAAACACCGCACTGTTGGAGGGGTTGAGGAAAACGAGTTCTGTATTTCTGAGGAAGTGCTCAAATAGAAATCCTGAAGAAAACCCAGAGAAATCTCCTGCAGTAGAAGTTCATTTCCTCAGGTGTCTGAGACGTTGTTCTTCACGACACTGAGGAATTTGTCTTCGGTTGAGGAGTCAGAAAACTGCCAGTGCAGTTCGCCTGAAGAAAGAGAGAGTTCATTCCAACCGTGCCACGTTTCTCGTGGTGAGTGCTGGTACCTGTCCAGCCAACGGTCCGAAGGGTGGGAATGAAAGTAATTTCATGCATGGGAATTTATGTCCTTTCACCTGGGGTTGCTGCCCGACTATAAATAGCCACCCCCTGCCCCATTTGTGGGTTGGCTGCTCCGAAAGAAAAACTGACACTTGTCATTTGAGAGAAACCCACCTCTGAGGAAACTGAAGAACCTAAGTGAGGAAAACCACCAGCCTGAGTAGTTTAGCATTTCTGAGGAAGTCGGTTCGAGTGATCCTAAGATTTTTACTCTTGAAGACTGTGATCTTCCAGCCGGTGTAGAGGTCATCGTTCTGAGGAAGTCAAGATGCAGTTGTGACTTCCCTGAGTGAACGGAGTCTGTGAAGGTTTCGGGAGTCTACCTTGAAGACTCACCTGAGTAATTGGACGGAGACTGCGGACTTTAGTTCAAGGAGAATAAGGTGAAGACTATGTCTTCTGAGTTCAATCTCAGCCTCTCCAACCTGATGTAGAGTTGTCACAGCAACTCAAACTGGTTCATCAAATCCGAGTCTTCAGTTCCCTGGTGCTATTTCCTCAAACTCTACTCTTAAATTTGTGCACTGATGACTTGTCCTGATGCCTTCCCTTCTGCGTTTCCTCAGTCCTAATTCCTCAGGCATTGCATCTGTTATACTTTAGCTCGTCTAGTTTAAGCTATTCTTCTTGCAATATGATGTTTTGTAGTCATGTATACTTTTTGTAATGCTCCTGCACTTCTTCGTTCTGTGTGTTTCCTCAAGTTCGCATTGCCTCAGTCCTGAGGAAATTGAAATTCCGCTAGAAAATTAAAAATCTCTCATTCACCCCCCATCTGGTTGACTTATTGCGCTTTCAATTGGTATCAGAGCAAGGTACTCCCTTGTTCTGTGTGATTCGGTTTAACTACCTGGAGTTTTAGCTATGTCGACCTCAGGTACAATGGGTGTTGCTTCAAACTTCCCCACCTTCGACGGTACTGACTACCTGTACTGGAAGAACAAGATGCGGATGCATCTTGAAGCTATTGACAAGGAGCTGTGGGACATTGTTGATCAAGGAATTCATGAACTTACCCTGATGATTTCTCCTGAAGTCGTCAAGAGAAACTTGCAGCTTGATGCAAAAGCTCGAAGCATTATTGGTGGCCACCTCAACAAGGAAAAATTCAACCGTATCAGTGGTCTGGATACAACAAAGAAGATATGGACAAGACTGTCAAAAGTCAATGAAGGAGTTTCCGCACAATGAGACTCTCGAATTGATGCTCTTCGTAGTCTCTTCAACAGGTTCAAGAGGCTAGACAATGAACATGTGCAGCAAACCTTTGACAGGCTCACTGACATATCAAATGAACTTCAAGCGATGGGTGCCACTGACATCACAGACCACGAGGTGGTGAAGAAACTACTGAGATCTTTGGACGACTCATTTTAGTTCCTATCACTGATGATTCAAGAACGACCTGATTTCAAGACTCTCGATCCTGCAGACATACTTGAGCGCCTCAATGCTCATGAACTGAAGCTCTCTGAGAAACGAGACTTATACGGTTCCACCCCAAAAGTCCGCGCGCTAAAAGCAAAGGCACGGAAGGTATCCTCTTATGAAGAGTTTGAGGCTGATTCTGATGTTCCTGAAACCCTCAGTGTGGAACTGGCTCTTCTTACCAGAAAGTTTCAAAGATTCACGAAGAAGAATCGCTTCGGAAATTCCTCAAGATCTTCCTCAAGAAGAAGCAAAGATGATGACTCTGTTGAGACAAGAAAAAGAGTCTTCCACAAATGCAAGAAACCTGGGCATTACATCGTTGAGTGTCCTCTCTGGGAAAAGGAAGCTAAGCTGAAGAAGAGGAAGAAAGGGAAAGATGACAGTTCTGATGAAAATTCAAAGAAGAAATCCTCAAGATCCTCAAAGTCTGCTGGATGCAGGAACAACAGCTCCCGTAAGGCTCGCGCATATCTCGGAAAAAATTGGATTCTCAAGAATCTGATTCCGATCTTGAAGCGAAGGAAGAAGGAGCTGAAGAATCCGAGGGTGTGGCTGGTCTGGCTCTTGCCACAACACTTGTCAGCAAGTCTATCTTCAACACTGAGGAATCTGACCCACTCCACGTTGATGATGAAGATGAAGATACCACTCTTCCTGCTGCTTCATGGCCAAGTCCTCCAAGGTATCTACTTACTCTTCATGTGATGATCCCTCAGATGAAGAACCTGATGAAAACTATGCTAAACTGGTTAAACTTGCTTCTAAGCAACAACGTGCACTTGAAAAGATTCATAATTCACTAAACAAGAGTGATGATATGTTGGTTGAGGAAATGATGAAGACTAACAAATTGACTGATGAATCAAAAATTCTTCAGTCAAGGTTTGATGACTTAATCAGTCGTCATGAGGCACTTCTCACCGATCATGAGAAGCTGGCTCATGAGTTCCTCATGAAAAAGCAAGAACTTGAGCACGTGAGGATGTCCCATGGCGATCTGAGGAAAGAAAATGACTCACTCCTCTCCCAACAGATCATCATGCCTCAAAAAGGATTTAATCCTCCCTGTTTAAAGTCCATTGAACATGACCATATCACTTCTGTACCTAGTTCTTCAATATCTTCAGACTCTGTTATTTCAATTGCCTCTGTGGTATCTAACACCTCATCTGAGGATACCATAGACATTGCTGAAGAAAATGCTAGGTTGAAGAGTCTTCTGGAAACCGGTATGTTCAAGAGTCTGAAAGGGAATCAGATTCTTTGTGACATCCTCAAGAAACAGATCCTCAACAGGAATCTGAGGAAAGAAGGTCTCGGCTTCACCCGAAACCTCAATGCTGATGGGTCTTAATGGAAACATGAGCAATACCCAAAGACCACTTGGGTTCTGGAAAAAATGCCTCCTCCTGATCCCTATACTTTATCTGGTTATGACATTGCTTCCTCAGATGTGGTGATTGAGTCCTTTGAGTCAAACTATAAACTGTTTAAAGATGTTAATCAAGAGGTATTCGCTAGATACAACGGGACTAACTGCAGGAATGACCCTCCAGTAAAGCAGATTTGGGTTCAGAAGGACCTCATCACTAACCTCCCTGTGAATGCAGATGCAAATGAGATGAGGGTATCATCTAAGGACGATACCTCAAAGGGAAATGATTATAACTATGTCTCAGCTAACATATTTTTTATTCTCTAATCCCATCTGCCATTGCCTGCACGCAAACACCATTTTGAGACATTCGGGTCACGGATAGTGAGAGATCTTGCACCTTTATGTTCATGCTTTGCTAGTATCAATACTAAGACTCTTGCTGGTTATGGTCTTGACGTGAATTGCACATCTTACTTGCTTTACTTTGAAGTTTATATGTGTGTTAGCATGTCACCACATATATTATCTGTGTTATCATTTACCTACTGGAGGACGAGTAGGAATTAAGCTTGGGGATGTTGATACGTCCCAAACATATTTATAATTTCTGTTGTATCCATGCACTTTTATGTGACATTGCTACATGTTTTGCCACACTTTTATATCATTTTACACACATTTGGACTAACCTACTAACAAAGTGCACCCAGTGCCATTTTCTGTTTGTTGAAGTCTTTTAGTTGCAGTGATTTTACCCCAATTTTTAGAGCCCCAAAAATTCCAGAAAAATCATATAAAAAATCAGTGAGACGAAAGCTTTCGGAACACCCGAAGGAGGGCCAGGGGGGCCCACAAGGCACCCAGGCGGACAGGTAGCTCGGCCCCACCCCTGGCCGCGCCACCAGGGCGCCTTGGGCCACCCCTGGCTGCCCCCTTTGGCCTATATTACCTCTTCGTCCAGGAAACCCTAGGGGAGAACCCCGCATCGCGAATTACCTCTCTATTCCGCCCTCGCCGCGCTTCCAAGATCGGGAGCTCCATAAGACTACTTCCCGGCACCCTGTCGGAGTGAAGAAGGACCATCGGGAGCCTCTCCACCACCATGGACGCTTCCCAGATGTGCCGTGAGTAGTCCCCCTTGGATCATGGGTCCATGACCAGTGTCTATGTGATGTATTCTCTCCAATCTTGTTCTTCAATGTTTAGTCCTTGTGAGCTTCCCTACATGATCAAGGCACCTATGTAATTTTCCTGTTGTTGCTATGATGTGTTTGCTGGGATCGGATGGATTATGAGATTATGTTTAGATTGTGATGAGTTATATATTTGGTTTACCTTTTATATTTTGTACTTGAGTAATTGTTTCATGTTCTCTGTTGCTTTTTATTGCTTTGGCCAAGTAGTAGATAGTAACTCCAAGAGGGAGCGTTATGCATGATTGTGGGTTCATGCCCCCCGATGTCTAGATTGAGTGACGGAAAATGAGACTAGGGGATGTGTTGTTGCCACCAGGGAGAAAACTATGGTGCTTCTAAACGCGGTTGCAAGGATTGTTTATCTTACGCATAGATTGTTAATGCAATTGTCTGTTGCTTTGAGTGTACACTATGGGTGGTGACGAGGATTGACCTCGGCAAATCCCATGGTTAAGAACACTGGGTTAGATCATAGAGGAGATGTGCAGGTTGGTGATGGCGGAGAAGTTAATAGGTTTAGTTGGGTTGCCTCCCCCGTTAACCGCGCCAATAAAAGATTCTTGATAAGCCACAAGTCTAGGGGATCAATTGTAGCTTTTCGATAAATAAGGATGTAGATCCCACAAGGAGCAAAAGGTGTTGATAAGTGACACTAGATAAGGAAAGGCTGCACACACTCAAAGTTAAATATTTAGGGGTTTTTGGTTTAAGCAACAGAAAAGTAAAAGACAAGCAAAGTAAACAGGGTAACTGAGGAGTAACAAGTGGCCCAATCCTTTCACAAGTATAAGCCTAGGAACTAAACTTATAAAAGCTAAAGCGTTCTCGAGAACACACGGGAGAGATAGCCAAGTTACTTTCACCATACTCCGCCAAGTAATATGTATTGTGTTGATAAGTGTTGGTGGGTGGATCAATGCTAGTACACCTTCTAGACTAAGATAAGTGTAATCTTATGATTACACACCTTGCAAGCGTCCGCAAATACAAGGTAGTAATTAAGGCATAAGCCTAACCACAATATTACGATCAAGGATCCATAACTCCCTTGTGAAAAAGTGTGCGAACTGGGGTTCAGGTTTCTGTAATTCCGGCAACCCACCATAAGCATCCTTTGTGCACAATGTATTCCTCTAGGCCCATTAAAGGTGAAGTGTTAAGTGTTCGACTCACATAACACCACTAGAGAAATAACAACTCAACTTAAGTATCAAACAACACATAATACTTCAACATCATATGACTACTAACAACTAGACTTCTCACATGTTCTCAAGAACTAAAGTAACTACTCACAAGACATAAAAGAGATCATGATCAGAGGTGATAGATGGGTCGAAAATAATCTAGACACAATGATATTTCTCCAAAAAAACTCAATAGCGTTCACCACAAAGTAGTAATCAACACGAACAGAGTAGAGAGGATAGATAGTACGGATTACAACACAAGTTGCAATTGTGAGATGAGATGGGATGGTGATGGAGATGGTGCTGATGTTGGGGATGATGTTGATGATGATCTCGATGATGCCCGTGACGATGGTGATGATGATGGCGACGATCTCCCCTTCCGGGAGGTGATCTCCCCGACGGAATCTGCCCGCCGGAGATGGCTTTTCTCCTCTGTAGTTTTCTGCCCCGTGGCGGCGGCGAAACACGGAAACTCGTCTGTCTTTAGGGTTTTCACCCCAGGGGGGTCTTATAGGCGAGAGGGGGCACCGAGGGGGGCCACTAGGCATCCAGGAGGGTGCCTTGCGCGGCCAGGAGGGGGGCCGCGCCAGGCACCCTTCTGACTGCCTGGTGGGTCCCCTCACCTCCATCCTCGGTGATCCCCAGTCAATCTTCATAAAAATGATCCCCGTAAATTTTCATCGCATTTGGACTTGATCTGATTAAGAATATTGGTGTAAACTGTTCTGCTGCTTCGGCATCGGAAAGTTGTAAACTGTGTAAAAAAAGCCAAAACAACATAAGAACAATACTTTAAAGTGGAATATATCAATGAATAGGATGAAATTACGATATAAAATAGTGATGCTTTTTGGACGTATCAACTCCCCCAAGATTAGACCTCGCTTGTCCCCAAGCGATTACTGAGCTCGGTAAATCTGTCCACAAGTTTAGAAGTGAAGCGTCGATAAAAGAATACGGATAAGAAGCATCAAGATTTCTCACCAAACTGAAGCATCCTCAACAGCAACCTCAACTCGTAAGGTCCTTATGAGAAAGTAGTAACAATTATAACAAAGTAGGACCTGGAAAACTCATCAAATCATGGCAAACATAGCCTTGGTCAAGGAACAACTAATAACTTTTACTTTTGCACTTTCACTTATAATGGAACCAGTTGAAGCTTTGGAAAGAACATGTTATTAGTCAAGAAGTGCACATGTTAACACAAAGGAAGATGTCTACTCAGCATAAGCTTTTGTAAACAACTCACTTATCAAATGATAATGTCAACAAAGATGTAACATGCTAACTTTCAATGCAGCTTTGTATACAAGAATCTTTATTAACATCAAGTGTCTGTTCTCTATCAAGAAGGAAGGAAGTAGGAAGGACTGACTCAGCACAAAATAAAAGATAAACCCCGTGCAAAAGGGTAAGCAGGGAAAACTCATGTGCCATCTCTAGATCAAACAGAATAAAAACAAACTTTTGTGAGGTGCATGATCCGTCAACAACTGCTGATAGATAACTCACTCACTTCATGATTTGGACAACTTTCGAGGAACGACTCCCATGTGGGGATGATCACATCCCCTTAAATTCCTTTCTTTATCACTCATAAATGGGCGACGGAACTTGTGTGTTAGTATATATCTTTTACGAGCTGGGCACTCATGCAAGTCTCTTCTCGTATTAGGGGTTTGCAGATTAGACATGCAATCCCAAGATAAAACTTGTCCAAATTAAGAAGATCATGGGTTACCCACCACTTCCTCATGAGCTGAATCAGCGGCACAAAACAGAAGATTTTGAACATCTAGAGATAGCACACAAATTATATACTTTAGGAGTGGTAGTGGGATACCACAAATAGGAAGGTATGGTGGACTCAAGTGGAAGATGTTGGTTTCAGGGTATGGAAGTACAAGCAGAATTCCGCTTAGTACAGAGTTTTGGCTAGCAAGGCTTTGAGAGACCGGACAATTGATGACAACTTAGATGCAAGAAATACAAAGCATAAACATTAAAACTAGCATGAAACATCAAGTTGTCTTCCTTGTCAACATAACACTTCAAGCATAATAACACAAAGGTTTTGGCTATGTCGCTACTTTGAGAAAAACATGCTTGTTGTTATGACCAAAGCTATACTTGCCAAGATTTAAATAAAGTTTTCGAAGCCATACCTGATATAAGGTCAATACTCCCCATATGAATCAGCTCATAATGTCGATTGCGTGAAGAGAATACCAAGTGTAGCGAAGAAACCAATAGACTTCTCATTAATATTCGTTCATAGACGACCTCACACTCACGGATACAAAGATCTCCACAAAAGGAGTGATAGACCTCAAAGCAACACCTATTTCATAAAGTAACTTCCCTAGACATGATACGACTCTACATGACTCCTAAAGACAAAGATAAAGATAAAGATACCCGGCACTCCCCCAAGCTTGGAACAAGCTGAGGGGATGCCATTACCCGAGGAGATTTACTCCTCATTCTTGTTGTGGTTGTTCACGTACTCCTTGGCGAAGCGCTTCCATGGCAGTTGTTCTCCAGTCTCGAAGGACATTCCCGTCTCCAACATCCTGCACTCAGCACCTAATCCCATGCGCGGAAACTTTAGTTCATACTCACAGTTCTGGTTCTGCAGATCATAGATCTGTGCTTGGAGTTCATAAACTTTTTCTTCTAATTCGGCCAAACTTGACCACATCTCCTTCATCTCCTTCTTGTGGGAAGCCTCGATCTCGTTCATGACGTCAAAGTTAGCTTCAACACCGCGCTCCACCATCTTCTTGAACTTGAAGACCTCATGTTCCATCTCCTTCAGCCGCTCCTCGGTACTCCCTTCCTTGACAGGTCCCTTCAGATCTTCCTTGTGGAGAACACCGTCCTCCACAAGAAGGACCTCGGGGTGCTTCCTCACCTCAGCGAGGTAAGGGTTGATGACGTTGACGACAAACTTGTCCTTGGGGGAACTTGGGGAAGCCATGGCACCTAGATCTACTGAAAGTTTTCCTGGCAGAAACAGACCAAGAAAGAAAACTCGCGAAATCGAGAGATACGCTGCCGGAACGATCCGGGAAAATATATAGAAAATATTTCCGCAACAGAAGGAAGGTTTCAAGCCTAGGTGTAGTCGGAGTGGGAGTCCAGGGAACCCAGGAGGGTGCCTGGCGCGGCCAGGAGGGGGGCGCGCCAGGAGGCCTCCTGGGCCCCCTGGAGTTCCTCTCCGGCTCCACTCGGGCTTGAAATTTTCCTAATTTTGCAAAAACTTTGAGAAGTAAACTTTTATTGACGTTCGCGATGTTTCCTTACTGTAATACATACCTTTTCTTATTCTGCTCCTGTCGGAGACTGAAACTGGGCTGCAACATGTTCTTCATGAGTTATTGTATATATCATGTTTACATCCACATTGATAGGATCACCTGCCATGTAATGTTTGAGTCTTTGCCCATTCACAACTTGAGGTTTTGTGCCTCGAAATTGTTGATCTTGATTGCACCAGACCGATATACTTCTTCGATAAGAAAAGGTCCTTCCCATCTGGAAAGTAGTTTACCTGGAGAAAACCTGAAACGAGATCTAAACAACAAAACTTTATCACCAACATTAAATTCACGTTTCAGAATTCTTTTATCGTGCCACTTCATTACCTTTTCCTTGAAAATTTTAGCGCTCTCGTAAGCTTCACTTCTCCAGTCATCTAGAGAAGTCAAGTTCATGAGACGCTTTTCACCAGCCAACTTTGTGTCAGCACTTAGCTCTCTGACAGCCCAGAAAGCCTTGTGTTCTAACTCTAATGGTAAATGGCAAGCCTTGCCATAGACCATTTTATACGGAGACATGACCATGGGGTTTTTGTAAGCAGTTCTATACGCCCACAAAGCATCTCCTAACTTCTTTGACCAGTCCTTTCTAGCACTGTTTACTGTCTTTTGTAAGATCAACTTGATCTCCCTATTGGAGAGCTCAACTTGCCCACTAGTTTGAGGGTTGTATGGTGATGCAATCCTATGATTGACATTGTACTTGGCTAGAGCTTTCCTAAAAGCTCCATGCGTGAAGTGTGACCCTCCATCTGTCATGAGGTACCTTGGTACTCCAAACCTAGGAAAAATTACATCCTTGAGCATTTTCAAAGATGTCTTGTGATCAGCACTCTCAGTGGGGATTGCTTCAACCTACTTGGTTACATAATCAACAGCAACTAAGATGTGTGTGTACTTGTGTGAAGGAGGAAAAGGACCCATAAAATCAAAACCCCAACAGTCGAAAGGTTCGATCACTAGTGAGTAATTCATAGGCATCTCATTTCTCCTGCTAATGTTACCAACTCTCTGACACTTATTACAAGATAGAATGTACCTTTGGGCGTCCTTAAAAAGAGTAGGCCAATAAAAACCTGATTGTAAAACTTTATGTGCGGTACTTTCATCGGCATGATGTCCTCCATAGGGATTATCATGACATTGTCGAAGAACGTCCTGCTGCTCGTGCTCCGGTATACAGCTTCTCACGATCCTATCTGGACCCTCTTTGAAAAGATGTGGATCATCCCAAAAGTAGTGCCTCAAATCAGTGAAGAATTTCTTCCTCTGCTGAAATGTAAAACCTAGAGGCCAAAACTTTTCAATGATAAAATTAGCATAATCTGCAAACCAAGGGTCGGAATGAGATTGTACTTTTACAACAATAAGCTGTTCATCTGGGAAACTATCGTTGACTGGAATAGGATCGTGCGGGATATCTTCCATCCTTGAAATATTATCCGCCATCGGACTGTCTTCTCCTTTTCTATCGACAATCTGCAAATCAAATTCTTGAAGAAGGAGTACCCTTCTAATGAGTCTTGGTTTGGCATATTTTTTCTGCATAAGATACTTAATGGCAGCATGGTCAGTATGAATAATAACTTTAGAATCAACAATATACGGTCTAAACTTATCACAAGAAAACACCACTGCCAAGAATTCCTTCTCGGTAGTAGCATAATTCTTTTGAGACCTATCAAGTGTCTTGCTGGAATAGTGGATGACATTCAGCTTCTTGTCAACCCTTTTTCCTAAAACAGCTCCAACAGCAAAATCACTAGCATCACACATAATTTCAAAGGGCAAATTCCAGTCAGGTGGTTGTACTATAGGAGCGGTTATCAAGGCTTTCTTAAGAACTTCAAAATCTTCCTTACAATCTTCATCAAATACAAAAGGAGAATCCTTCTGGAGAAGATTGGTAAGGGGTCTCGAGGTCTTAGAAAAGTCCTTGATAAATCTTCTATTGAAACCAGCATGACCTAGAAAACTACGAATACCTTTGATGTCCCTTGGATAGGGCATCCTTTCAATAGCTTCAATTTTTGCCTTGTCCACTTCAATTCCCCTTTCAGAAATCTTGTGTGCAAGAACTATCCCTTCATTAACCATGAAATGGCACTTCTCCCAATTGAGCACCAAATTCGTTTCTTCACATCTCTGCAAAACTTTATTAAGATTGTGGAGACAGTGGTCAAAGGAGTTTCCATAGACGGAAAAGTCGTCCATGAAAACTTCTACAATCTCCTCACAGAAACCATGAAATATTGCAGACATACACCTCTGAAAAGTAGCAGGTGCATTATATAAACCAAAAGGCATAAGCCTATAAGCATAAGTACCGTAAGGACACGTAAAGGTGGTTTTATCTTGATCCGCAGTGTTAACATGAATCTCGGAGAAGCCAGAATACCCATCAAGATAGCAGAAGTGGGTGTTTTTAGACAGCCGCTCGAGCATCTGAACAATAAAGGGCAGAGGATAGTGGTCCTTCCTGGTGGCCTTGTTAAACTTCCTGAAATCAATACACATTCTATATCCAATAATAGTCCTCTGAGGTATTAGTTCATTTTTATCATTAGGAACAACAGTTATACCTCCTTTCTTAGGAACACAATGAACATGACTTACCCACTTCCTATCAGCTATAGGATAGATGATACCTGCGGCTAAAAGTTTGCGAACCTCCGTCCTAACCACGTCCTTCATCTTTGGGTTCAACTGTCATTGATGATCAACAACTGGTTTAGCATCGGGCTCGAGATTAATAGTATGTTGGCAAATGGATGGACTAATACCCTTGAGATCATCAAGAGTATAGCCAATAGCACCTCGGTGTCTGCGGAGTGTCTCCAATAATCTCTCTTCTTCATACCCTGAAAGGTTAGAATTGATAATAACAAGATATACTTTCTTTTTGTCTAAATAAGCATACTTGAGTGTATTGGGTAGTGGTTTTAGATCAAACACCGGGTCTTCTTTTGGTTGCGAGAGGATTCCTAAAGGTTCAACCGGGAGGTTGTGCTTCAGGATAGGAGTTTTTTCTTAAAAATATGTCTTCTAGTTCATCCCTCTCCTACATATGTATGTCATTCTCGTGGTCTTCCATAAATTGCTGCAAAGTATCATTAGGAGGAATATCAATAGAAGCAATTTCTTCAATAATTTTGTCATTACTTGACAAGTCAGTACCACGAGGCTGCTTAGAAAACTTAGAAAAAATAAATTCATACGGCTCACCGTTGAATTCAACAGAAAATTTACCTTTCTTGCAATCTATTATAGCTCCACAGGTGCTGAGGAAGGGCCTACCAAAGATAATAGGGCAAAAACTATCTTGCACTGAACCAAGTACAAGAAAGTCAGTAGGATATTTTACCTTCCCGCAGAGCACTTCAACATCTCTTACAATCCCAACTGGAGAGATTGTTTGTCTATTTGCAAGATGAATCGTGACATCAATGTCCTCGATCTCACACGGATGAATCTCGTGCATGATCTCTTGATAAAGTGTGAAGGGAATAGCGCTGACGCTAGATCCCAAATCACATAGCCCATAATAATTATGATCTCCTATTTTGACAGATACCACTGGTGTACCTAAAATTGGGCCTTTGTTCTTGGCTGTGACAATGTTAGTGGAAACAACACAAAAACTAATAGTGGATTCTTTAATATCACTGGTTACCAGATCCCTGACCATTGCAACTTGAGGCTTGACCTTGATCATGTCCTCAGGTTCGTCAGTTGTCCTTCCGTTTTTGTTTAGAATACCTATAACAAAAGAGTTCTCCTTTATCCTTGAGGGATAAGGAGGCTGTTCATACACAACTGCAGGTAAAACAGGATCAGTAACATTAATCTCAATAGGTGACTCCTTGAAAGGTTTATGATGTTGACTCTCCTTCTTATTATAAGAATCAATATGAGAAGCAAAGTCCTTGCAAAAGTCAACCATTAGCTGGGAATCAAGACCAATTTTAGAGCAAAAGGTATTAAAGTAATCAGTCTTCACATAACTCTCAATGTAATCATGCTCATAGTTTATAGCGGGTTCAATACCTTTATCAATTTCCCAATCTTCAGTGTTCTTCTGGATCCTTTCTATAAGATCCCATTTTTCTTCCATACTTCTGGTCTGGAATACCCCGCTAGAGGAGGCATCCAACATCTCCCTATCCTGACGAGAAAGACTGGCATAAAAATTTGTAAGTATAATTTCCTTGGGGAGCTCATGGTTTGGGAATTTGAGCATCAGGGACTTCAGTCTCCCCCAAGCTTGAGCGATGCTCTCTCCGTCGCGAGAC
Organism: Bromus sterilis; assembly: GCA_950022295.1. Taxonomy (NCBI): domain Eukaryota; kingdom Viridiplantae; phylum Streptophyta; class Magnoliopsida; order Poales; family Poaceae; genus Bromus; species Bromus sterilis. The sequence continues at coordinate 220,380,586 of OX465600.1, forward strand.
CAAAAGTTGTAGATGTAGTTCCTGTCTTGGTGAATTTCACGAAGAGGATAAAACTTTGCATAAAAGGGAGACATAAGCTCTGGCCATTCAAGCAGATTAGAGTTATCGAGTAGCTTATATCAATCTGAAGCTTTATCTTTTAGTGATATGGAGAATAGTTTCTTCATGACGAACTCCATCGTTACACCTGCAAGCTTAAATAAAGAACATAATTGTGATAAATATAGAAGGTGTTCTCCCGGATGTCCTTCTCCTGTATAACGATTAGACAAGACATGATCAATAATACCAGGTGGTATTTTATAGGGCACAATTTCATAAGGGGTAGGAGTGACCACCACAGTCGTGGGGCGGCTCCTCACCAGCAACGAACCAACAATAGTAGAGTCCATAAGGACTGAAAGCAACAACAGAAAATAAAGGTTTCCTTACCGGGTTCACTTACCAATAGCGCTACACTCCCCGACAATGGCGCCAGAAAAGCTCGTTGATGGCGGAGAAGTTAATAGGTTTAGTTGGGTTGCCTCCCCCGTTAACCGCGCCAATAAACGATTCTTGATAACCCACAAGTCTAGGGGATCAATTGTAGCTTTTCGATAAATAAGGATGTCGATCCCACGAGGAGCAGAAGGTGTTCATAAGTGACACTAGATAAGGAAAGGCTGCACACACTCAAAGGTAAATATTTAGGGGTTTTTGGTTTAAGCAACAGAAAAGTAAAAGACAAGCAAAGTGGCCCAATCCTTTCACAAGGATAAGCCTAGGAACTAAACTTATAAAAGCTAAAGTGTTCTCGAGAACACACGGGAGAGATAGCCAAGTTACTTTCACCATACTCCGTCAAGTAATATGTATTGTGTTGATAAGTGTTGGTGGGTGGATCAATGCTAGTACACCTTCTAGACTAACATAAGTGTACTCTTATGATTACACACCTTGCAAGCGTTCGCAAATACAAGGTAGTAATTAAGGCATAAGCCTAACCACAACATTACGATCAAGGATCCATAACTCCCTTGTGCAAAAGTGTGCGAACCGGGGTTCAGGTTTCTGTCACTCCGGCAACCCACCATAAGCATCCTTTGTGCACAATGTATTCCTCTAGGCCCATTAAAGGTGAAGTGTTAAGTGTTCGACTCACATAACACCACTAGAGAAATAACAACTCAACTTAAGTATCAAACAACACATAATACTTCAACATCATATGACTAGTAACAACTAGACTTCTCCCATGTTCTCAAGAACTAAAGTAACTACTCATAAGACATAAAAAATATCATGATCAGAGGTGACAGATGGGTGGCAAACAATCTGGACACAATGATATTTCTCCAACAAAACTCAATAGCATTCACCACAAAGTAATAATCAACACCAACAGAGTAGAGAGGATAGATAGTACGGATTACAACACAAGTTGCAATTGTGAGATGAGATGGGATGGTGATGGAGATGGTGCTGATGTTGGGGATGATGTTGATGATGATCTCGATGATGCCCGTGACGATGGTGATGATGATGGCGACGATATCCCCTTCCGGGAGGTGATATCCCCGGCGGAATCTGCCCGCCGGAGATGGCTTTTCTCCTCTATAGGTTTCCGCCCCGTGGCGGCGGAGAAACACGGAAACTCTTCTGTATTTAGGGTTTTCACCCCAGGGGGGTCTTATAGGCGAGAGGGGGCACCGAGGGGGGCCACCTGGCATCCAGGAGGGTGCCTGGCGCGGCCAGGAGGGGGGCCGCGCCAGGCACCCTTCTGGCTGCCTGGTGGGTCCCCTCACCTCCATCCTCGGTGATCCCCAGTCATTCTTCGTAAAAATGATCCCCGTAAATTTTCATCGCATTTGGACTTGATCTGATTAAGCAACTTGGTATCCACTTTTCACCACTAAATCCTGGTTCTGCTGCTTCGGCATCGGAAAGTTGTAAACTATGTAAAACAAGCCAAAACAACATAAGAATAATACTTTAAAGTGGAATATATCAATGAATAGGATGAAATTACGATATAAAATAGTGATGCTTTTTGGATGTATCAGTTGGCGATAGTCGTCGGCTAACAGGAGAAAGTACTTCCTGCTCGATTGAATTATGATGGAGGCGATTATAGTGGAGGTCGAGGCGAGTTCGCTCGGGACCAGAGATGTTGCTTGGATATTCGATGCCCTAGACGTCCCCTCTCCCATCCTTTAAATATTAGGATGGGTCGCAAGGAGTTCGCCCAGGTTTACAGAGAGGGTTTCCTAATCTAACTTCAGTCTTGGACACCAAGTCGTGGATTCCATAATCGTCGAGGACTTCTATGACGGTGCTTCAAGTGGGCCAGGCGTGGGCCGATCGAGGCTTCCAGCGGGCCTTCTAGCTTGATACGCACTAGGTACCCTCATCTGTAGGAGTCGTGGGGTCACCCCCTCGTCAGTAGCCCCCGAGTGCCTGGGGGACTCGAAGAGTCGCGCAGGGACTCGAATCTATATTCGCATGTCTTCATGCGTGCATCGTTGCTACGAGTCATCACCTGTTAGCCACAAATGATAGTTTATTCGAGGGATGATAAGATAGAAATTCCTAAGGTAGTCGACTGATTGGGCCTTGGTGAATTGCGCTAGTGGAAAACTCCTGAAAAGCCCAAATCAAGTTGTGTCCCTCAACACGAACCCGGAAAACAACCGGTGTCTAGTAAGTCCATGACGCTGCAAGTCTTATAGGATCAATACCGCCGGTCTCAGCAAATAGCCTTAAAGCGTCCGTAATTAGCTCAAATTTCTTCATGCATTGCACATGGAAAACATCGGGAGTGAAGTCGCAGTTGTGGCAAGTCCCGGCCCGGTCGACTGCGCAACGGGGTCTTACCTACGCGCTAAGCTTGCACGACATCTGGGGTGCAGTGTGTCGCCACCCAGTCATCCTTTTTTATAGAGGTGAAGAGCCTAATTAGATGTACACCCACTTGGAAAACAAATCAAGTGGATGAATAGTAGTCACTCGTGGAGTGTTTATGAACTCAGGAGAGGAGTCGATTGTCGTCGAGTGGGCTGATCACGTTTTCACCCATGCATCACTCGAGTGCTTGGGTGGATTGTTCTCTTGGATGTTTGATCACGTAATGCCTTCTAGTACGAGTAATCACTCGAGCACTTCATCATCTTCTAGGTGAGGGAGCACCTGAACTCTATAGATGCATTTGTCCTTGCTGGTGCGAGTGATCATTCGAGTGCGTCATGGTCTGCTGGGTGAGGGAGCACCCAAACTCTATTGGTGCATTTGATCCTATTGGAGGAGAGTAGCCACTCGCGTCCTCGAGGCTTGATCCTTGCTCTGTTTTTTTGCAAAGACAAGGCACTCCCAGTGGGAGTAAAATTTTGAAGTGTGGTCAAAAGTTTGGAGAAGAGAGCTAGAGAATCTTTTCCACTGTTCTTTTTTTGCAGTGACTTGTCTTGAATCAATCTTGTCTGATTGCCGCAATGTCCAGTTTTTGTGATGATGCTTCTGATGACGTGCTTGATGACGGGTTCTAGCTTGTGAACCGTCACATCCACTGCGTAGTCATAATGACGCTCTGTGCCGTTGCGGCCCTTTGGGTTTCCGATGCGTGCATGGGAAACATGCGGGGATTTGATGTCTCTTTTAAATATTTGTAAGATCCGAAGGGGCATCTTGTCTTGGACTGCGTTCTGGTCTTTAGTTAATGATGGCGCCGATTGGATTTCAACACAATTTTCTTGCTTGCCCTTGGCCTGGGCTATAAATACCTGGTGCTTGCGTTTGCTCGGCACTTGCTCCTCATTCCTCTTTCTTTTCCTTTTCCGTTTTGGCAAAAACCTCAGAGCGTAGTGTTCTTTAGCTGGTCCTTCTTATGGCATGGCTCGTCGAGGTCGTGGCCGGCGTGGTCATGGCGGTCGTAAGCCTCGCTCTTCCCGTCGTGGTCGTGGTGGGGCGGCCGCGACATCTCCCTTTTCTTCTTCTGAGGAGGGTGTCTGGCGCTATGACTTTTTGCTAAGTATTCCCAGCAGGACTGCTACTCGAATCCCTCTTCCATCTTCCTTTGCTTCCATTATTTCTGAGCTCAGTCTGAGGGGAATTTTGATCCGGCTTCAAGGGTGTTCTCGTTCTCCTGTATGGATAGAGCTTGAGGTTGATGTCTCTTTCTTGGTTTTCTCGGGGCTTGGTTGGAGGTCATTTTCTCGCCGGCTAAATTTGCACGCTGGGGATAGCCTTTGGTGTCGATTTGATGGTGAAGATATTCTCACCGTTCGCTCTTTTGATGTCGGCGGTAATCATCTGGATCCGTACTGGGAGGATTCAAGCAGCGGTAGCTCTGGAAGGTCGAGGAGTACTTCGGCCTCTTCTCCCGTGGCTTCATCTTCTGCCGACCCCTCGGCTGGTGGTTCTTGCTCTTCTAGTTATAGGGAGGAGTCGGACGTCCAGCCACCGAGTATGCGGGTGCATCGGTAGGCAAGGTCACCAGGCTCAGGAGGGCGGCGAATTGCTCCTTGAAGATTTGGCCTTACTTTGTCTGTGATGATGCTCGTCAAGATGTAAATCGAAGTGCCAATTATCTCAGCATGAGCAGACATGTAGAAGTCATAATTCCTTCCGATGATTGGTCTTGTAGTCCTCTGGTAGCTGCTCGAGTGCCTTGACTTGTAATCTTTAATGTATAGCGAAGAGTTTCGCCTTTTTGTGTACTGGACCTTGTGTCTCTCTGATATGTAATGGGAACTACCTTCGTGTGCTTGACCTTGTAATGAAACAGTCTTCGAGTGCTTTACCTTATAGTGACACTTTCTTCGAGTTCTTGATCTTATAATGAATCTATCTTCGGGTGCTTGACCATGATGCGAAATTTGTGGTAATATCGGTGCGCGGCAGCGCTCCCGATGGTAGTAGCCCCCGAGGCTGTGTTCCATTTGTAAAGTTGGACATAGTCTTAGAATATCCTTCCCCGCTGGTTCGTCTTGTATTTGTTCTGTCATTATGAAATTCATCGGGTGCGCGGCAGCGCTCCCGATGGGAGTAGCCCCCGAGTCTTTAGGTGATCACTTGTGATCGGGTGAAGACTTAGAAATTAATCCGCCTAGCAACTGATTTGTCTTGGAGTTTCATCCTGAGCTCGATTTTGAGACTCTTAAGTGGAGGGGACAATCTCTTGTAATCATCACGAAGGAAACCGCAGTGCTTCGATACAGTAGTCGTGAAATGCCTTGGGGACTGCACTTGTGTCTTCTTCGTGTTTTAGATGTTGTTTTAGGTAAAGACGTCCTTTGGGGAGTTTGTGCTCGGTCCCCCGAGTGTTTAAGTAGTGTCGTCGCCTAAGAGAAAAGCGTCTCTCGGGGGGAGTCCATGCTCGAGCCCCCCGAGTGCTTAAGTAGTATCGTCGCGTAAGCGAGAAGCGTCTCTCGGGGGGAGTCCGTTCTCGAGCCCCCGAGTGCTTGTAACACCCTCAGTGTCAGGCATCAGTAAAACTTTTGTTAATGATTAAACCTCTGTCATTAGAAAGTCTCTAATCACCTTGATCATGCCTTGTTCATCTTTGATTCCAAACAAACTCAAATTGCCTTTGGATGAATATTAAAAATAAGTGGAAATAAAACTTGGTCCAAAAATTGTGAAAGCAATTTTGTAAAATGCCTAAAAATCAGTGGATCACATCCATATGGTTTTGGGAATTTATTAAGCAATGAAAGGAATCCAATAAATAAAAACAGTGGCCTAAAGTCCCCTTTTATCAATGGCATAATTAAAACAAATACTAAATAAATTTATAAAAACACCAAATTTTTTGTGTCATCTTAGTATTGTGCCATGCTAATTATGGAACCTATTACTTATTTTACAAAATGGCTAAAGCAACTAAATTAAATATAAACAGAAAAGAACAAAATGCTGAAAAGAAATAAAAAGAAAAAAAAAACAAAGAGGCCCAGATCCCCAGTGCCTCAAGTGCACAGTGCGGCCCGCGTGGCCCACCTGGCCCACCCCGGCGTCGTCTCTTTCCCCTGTTCACCCCAACCCGTGCGTGGCGCAATCCCCATGGTGCTCGACGGCTACCGCCGCCCGATGAACGCCACCGAGATGCTACATCGCCGTCGTCGTGGTTAAGTGCTCCCCGAAGACCCCCTTGGCGAACCCTAGATCGAGATACGCCTCTCTTCGCCTCGGAATCGTCTCCTACCTCCCATCCAGAACCCGCCGTCGCCGCCATCGCGCTTTGGCGCGGCCACTGGCGTCCCCGAGCCCCGCGACCTTGTCCGAACGGTGCGCCATAGTCTCGTTTGTCTACCTGTGCAAGGAATCGAGCAATGGAGTCCGTCAGCGACGACTACGTCGCCGTTCCCCTCCCGCGCCTCGGGGACATCGTCGTCGAATTGCCGCGTCGTCGAGCCCTCTCCGAGCCCACTCTAAACGGCTACGCCCCGCCGCTGAGTTTCTCGTCCGTCGCCTACTCCTCGCGCCCGCTCTCTTTCGCTCTAACACGATCTGCCATTGGTGACGTGGGCTCGCCGCCGCTGGTGAGCTCGCGACCGTGGCTGGGAGCACGCATTTCGCGCGCTGAGCGCGCCAGATTGCTCCTTACGCTCCCAGGAACTGAACCCAGTACCACACGCCCAAGCCCACGCGCCAGGTCGTCGATTTCGTCGGTGCTTGTTTTCGGTCCGCCGCCTCACTCGTTGTCGTCGTCGATTTCGGCCACCCCCGGCGAGGAAACCACCACCCGAAGACGCGCGGCGAGCTCCTCTGTCGAATGCGCCCGGCCACGCCCCCTCCCGTATACTACGGCGGTCTCGCGGCCAGCCTCGCCAGAGTCCAGCCGCCGGTGAGCCCCCACCGTCGCTGACCTGTGGGCCCTCGTCGTCAGCAGCTAATCCCCCCTGGGTCACCTCCAAGTGGGCCCAGCCCCCCTAATGGCCTACTGTTAAATTAAACAAATAGAGACCCCCTGTGTGTATGACTAGTGGGCCCCTGGCCTTTTTATTAATTAAAACTGTTTAATTAAACTATACCCTATGACATATGGGTCCCACCTGTAAGCTAATTATTTAACTGAATTAATTTACTTCTGTTAGTATGACATGTGGGACCCCATTGTTATTAAATTTAATTAATTTTTTTATTAAATATGTGAGGCTGACCAGTGGGACCACTGGTCAGGTTTGACCAGTCAACCCCTCTGTGGATAATATTTATTTAATTAATAAAAATAATTCAGAAAATGATTTAAAATTTAAAATTCAATATCTTTTAAACCGTAAGTCAGATTAAAAAACTTTATACATCAAAGTTGATCAGAAAAATATAACGAATACGTGTACGCTATCCGTATATCAACCACACCCCTCTAACACAACGAACAGCGACATTCCCCCTCCGATCCGTCTGTCGATAATCACCCGGAGCCGGTATTTCATCCCCGGATGAATTCCCGCTCCGAGCTTAACACATTGTACTGCGTTAGAACACCGTTAACATTGCATTCGTCATGCCATTCATATGTTTGATATGATTGGTTTATATTTACTGTTTCTCCCCCTTTTATTCTCCGGTAGACCCCGCTGCTACTGCCGACTACACCGCTGCCAGGTATGACTACTTCGTCGACGACCGTACCCCTACCGTCGAGCTACCAGGCAAGAAGAGCCATTCTCTTCCCCATATATCGGCTATCTTTTCCGTACTTTCTTGCACTAGGCATTGTTACTGCTGCTGCTACGATTACAATCCTATTCAATTGCATAGCCTGTTTTTGTTGCCCCTTGATTCACCTCCTTTATCCTATGCTTCCTATTATAATTATGCATTATTCAGCAGTGAGCCCTGCGCGTTGTTAGCTAGGATTAGATAGCGGGCCGTGACCACTCAGGGGAGTGAACACGGATACAATATATATAACTGCAACAGGTACGGTACAATGCAGACACCGCCTAAGGCCCCCTAGTTCGGCTTTGTCGAGCCACCTTCAAGTGTGAGCTATCAAGGAGTAATCCTTGTACTCCACTCGTTGATGACTCTATATAGTCGCTCTAGGTACCTGAGGAACAGTTGTCCTTAAGGTAAGAAGTCGGGCGACCCAACGGTTCCCGCGAGCGGTATTGCGCCGGGAACGACAGGGAGGGTACGACCGAAGTTACTGGCTTGCTTGGCCCCTGCTCGTATCTCGTGAGAGTTACCAAACCACGAAAATTCGAGCTCTACCAAGAGCACACGCTAGACAAGGTAAGGAGACGGTTCGCCTTATTGGTAACCGCAGAGACTTGGTGGGACGACAAGGCATGCACCGATGTACTGGTGGTCCTGACTGCTGTCGTTGACCACGGGTCAGTTAAGTCGAGGCAATGATAACGGTTGTCACACAGGTTAATTAACGTGCTAAATGGTTCGGCGGATGACTTGAGAGGCCGCAAAGGCCTGTACGCACTACCTTCACGTGGGATAAGGAGTTATGGGCTCCCTTGCGTCGTAGTTTGTCCGAAAGCTCCTCAGACGTCAGCAGTACCGCGGCCTGCGCCGGGAAGTTGTGTCTTCTTCGCTGGAGCGGTGTGTATTTGGATTTTCTTTTGCTTCACCGGCCAGCCACGCACCGTGCAGGAGCGTGAAGGGTGAGGGTTCCTAGACCCCTGATCGCATAGGATATAGTCCGGCAGATGGCCTCTCTGTTGAGCCTAGGATGGGCTGCGTCGTGTAGGATAGCTTTGGTGGAGCGTTCCCTAACAAGGTTCCCGCCACCCTGGAGATCCGAGCGTGCAGGATGAACAGTAGTGCACCCCTGCAGGATTTTAATCTATTCGAATAGCCGTGTCCACGGTAACAGGACACTTTATGCTGAAGCTGGATCTTACCACTACAAACTACTACTATTAAACTATATGGTTCCAGGTCTTCTTCCTCACAGGGAGTCGAGGAAGGGAACTCAGAGGCATGCTTATTATTAATCATTACAACTTACTATTATACAATGCTGCAGCAACTTCTGCTCCATTGTTATTACATTCATGCTATTGAACTGTTGGCTGTTTCTCTTCTCATGCTGCAAGACACGTCAGAAGATGCTAGTCTTCGATAGGCCTAGCTTCTTACCCTTATTCTGATTTCTACCTTGCAATCCACTATATACAGCCTCCCCTTTTCCATTTGAAACAAATGCATAAATGCTTAGTAGCGGACGTAAGACTCGCGGGTATACTAGATAATCACCTTTGCTTTATTTTCCCCCTTTATGTTTTGCCTGATCGGCCGCTGCAGTCGACGTTGGAGCCCAGGAGCAGGAGTACCCCGGAGGTGCCTACTACTACGTCGAGATCCCCGCTGACCAGGACCAGGAGTAGTTTCGGAGGCTGTAACACCCCAAAAATAGGGTTATCGATTTTTGTGTTGTTATTCCATCCTAGCTTTTTCTTCCGATCTTTTTCCCCTGGAGTCTGGTTTATGACCAGATAAATCATGACAATCCTTGACCTTGCAACCCTTTTCTCTTCCCCTTTGCAAGGATAGATCCCTCCCCGGACCCTCGAGCCGGGATATGCAAGGATATTGCCACGTCAGGTGCAATGTTTTTTATATCGGCTTAATTCCATTTGTGCCAATCGATGGAATTAAATCTCGGAGAATACCTAGACATCTCTAAAGGTTGTGGAAACTTGTGGATATGATCTTGGTTATCCTCTTGACCTCTCCCACAGATATTGGCTATGATTCAATAAAGGAAATTGTGATTTTCTTTATAAAGCCAATAATTGCCTTTTAGCCCATGTGCAAAGGAGCTACCATTTTGGTTGCCCCATTTGTGCTCAAATGAATTGTGGAGCTCCTAGTATCCAACCCATGTCCATTTCTATCAAAACATGGGGTTCCATAGTTCAAAGTTTGAGCATAGCTTCCATTTCAAAATTCAGGGCAGAATAGAACTTTCCAAAGGAAGTGTTATTTATCTTTGCCCATTGCCTCCCAAACTTTTTGTGCCTTTTCCCCTTCCCATGTCATGGCGTTGTGCAAAATTTGAGCCATAATGGCCAAGCCAGTAATGCACATAGAATTCCCAAAGTTTCTGTCCAGCAGGCAACTTTGTGAAGGAAGTGCAAGTTACCCTTTTCCATTTCAGCTGAAATTTTGTGCACATACTTATCCTAGTGTATGATTAACCTCTGCCAAATTTCAAGCCAAGGGGACCAGTGTGCTAGCCACACCACAGAACAAACACCTTCTGTCTAGTTGGTGCATTTTTAAAGGAAGTGGTATGTATAGTGATCCATTTGTGCTCAAACTTGGCAGAGGTAATCACGCTTGGATAAGATTGCTATGACACAAGTTACAGACCCTTTCACTAGGTGTGCCTCCCCCCATTTCAGCACAAACACTTTGCTGTGTATAGCTAGGTCATGTCACTTTTAGTGCTCCAGGCCATGTATTCCATGCCAACTGTGATGTTGTAGCTTCCTGAGGAGTCACCTGACACAGTGGACATGGTCCCGGGCCAAATGCATGCTCTGGACACTTGGGTGCGTGGGTGACCATGCACATGGCATGCTCTGCAAGATACTTGTGCTGTCCCCTGCTTTCCTGCGGCCGTTTCTTCGTGTCTGATCATATCTTTCGTGATGCCCAAGCTGTACCTGACCACCGCGTGCTCTCCTCCTCGTCTTGTAGCCTCTGGTAGAGCATGCCGACGCCGATGCTCGATGACATGGCCGCCGCGTGGCCATGGCCTCGAAGCCTCCCGAGCTTATCCCGAGCCCCTCCCTGGGCTATAAATGGAGCCCCCGAGGCCCCTCGCAGCACCAGCAGCAAACAGAAGCACCACAGCCCCCTCCCCTCGAGCGCCCGGTCACCTCTCTCCGCCCGTGGCCGAGCCGCCTCGCCCATGTACGCAGCCTAGCCGCCGCGACCTCCCCGTCTCCCCGTCTCACCGCTTCCCCTAGCCCCCTGCTCCCCGATCTTGCGGCTCCTGCACCCCGCGAGGTAGAGCTCCCCCGCCGCCGCGCTCCGTTCGACCGTAGGCCCGTCGTCGTCGTCGCCCGGGATTGGCCGAGAGGCCACGGACACCGAGCCCCGGCGTGATTGGCGATGCTGGAGGAGACCCCCCTGCTGCCCTGCGCCCGCAGGTGGACGCGCTGCGCCACGCCCATCGGCCCGCCGAGCTCCGGCGCCGGCCCTCGTCGTCCATGGCCTCCTCTGCTTCGGCTAGATGCAGAGGACGAGAGAGAAGAGGCAGGGCAAGAGAGAGAAGACACCTGACATATGGGACCCGCGCGTCAGCGGATGCAGCCCCGGGCCCGCGCGTAAGTGTCGAACGCGCAGTCCGGAAAATACGTCTTCCCTCAGCGGAAGGGTATTCCGCACATCTTCGGGGTGGAATACGCCTTCCTGAGCGAAATCGCATTTTTGTTCCTCCGCGGCTGAGAGTGCGCTTTCCTCGAAAGAAAGCGTATTTTGCTCTACTGCGGCTGGAAATGCGCCTCCCCTTCGGTGAAAGCGTATTTTCTGAAATGCGTTTTCTCTGTCCGGGCCGAAGCAGTTATTTTGTGGACGTTCACCCGATAAGCCCATTTTTTTGTTTATCGAACGAACGACCCTATCTCCGCGACCGTAACCCCGATTGAGGTGATTCAAAAGCCCAGGTTCACCATTTTTCGAGCCCGTTCCGTTGGTGCAACTTTCATGATGTGTTTGCATTGTGAGATTTACCATTTTGCCACCGGATGTCGTTAGGCTTCGCCGGAGAACTGTCGGTCCCGTCAGATCTTTTTTGGAAGGTGATCGCACGTCCGTTCAGTGGATTCTTCGCCCCTACCAGGCAAGCAATCTAGCCATCTGATATATGCTCTAAAGCATCGTGCCGTGTGTTCTTGTATGCTTTAAAATTTGATGTTGCTTAACTAATGAATTAAACCCTGATATGTTAATTTGACTTGACATGCTTATGCCATGCTTGCGTGATATGTTTATATTAATCATGCCATGTTCACTATGAGTAGCGTGCTCGTGTTGTTTATAATATGTCTACTTGATATAATAAGCTAGAACGGATCATTCCATGTTGACTGGTTCGTATCATGCCTATGTTGTTCATGTTATGTTCATGCTATCATCCCCGTTCATGTTGATCATATCCATGTTCATTTGTATGGATCATCTGCCTTCACCATGCTTATATGATATCGTGTTGTACTAGTATTGCTATGGTATGTTTTGTTGCTATGCTTGATCATATGTTGCTCAGTTAATATTGTTGATGGGATTGGACTGGAGTAACCGTTGATCAAGTGCCACCGAACCGAGCTTTACTAGTGCAACCGCACTCGCCTGTATGGGCAGGCCTTGTCTTGGGCTATCGTTGTGCCTTCTACGAGTATCACCAAAGAGGGTGGATTATGCACGCACGCTACCCTAGCACGGTAGGTGGTGATAATCTCGACATCCAGAGTTATTTACCCAGGAGTACCCGTTCGGGACAGTATTTGCCACATGGTGGCCGTTTGCCAATAGGTTGGCCGGTGTCTGGAGGACACAGGGATACCCAAGACAGTGTGTCGGTGATACCCTAGGGAGGTTAAGCGGTAGGCATGTTTCGTTGGAGAAGTCCTAGCTCACACTTGCGGAACGAGTTCTAAGGATCCCGTGGGACAAGTTCCGGGGTGCTGGGTGGAGGAAGAAATCCATAGTGTGGGTAAAGTGCACAAACTCTGCAGAGTCACAAATCTATTCGAATAGCCGCATCCTCGGTCATGGGACATAGTTCGTACTAGGTCACACTTGGATCAACATAAGTTTGGTGGATGGTTGTGTTATGTGGATGGTCATGCGATGACCGGATTGGTTGGGTAGTAACGAAGGACACCTAACCCGTTGAATGGTCATGCGATGACCGGATTGGTTGGGTGGTAACAAAGGACACCTAACCCGTTGAATGGTCATGAGATGACCCAATGTGGAGTCGGTAAGGACTCCGAGGAAAGCTGCACGATCATGCAATGGTCATGAGTGCCCATGTGCTGATTTTTATTGCACTAATCTTATTCATGATAATATGATTGATTCATCATGTTAATATTGTTCAGATTCATCATGTTAATATTGTTTAAACTGCTATGCCATGATAACTAATATACTCTAATAACTTGTGCATGCTTGAATGCCATGGATAGCTTTGCTTGGTGTATATGTTACTTGGTTTTCTTTTTTTCGAGTACATTCAAACGTACTCACATGGATTTCATCCCTGGCTATTCGCGTAGCTAGATTTTCAGGTTTGTCTAAGGATCCGCTTTCCCTAGGAGGAGTCGAGCGTTTGCGAGATAGGAAGAGTAACCCAATCAGATACCTGTGGATTGGAGCCGATCCAAGTCCGTGCTGTCGTAGACAGTTCATATTCCTCTGCCCCTATCTCTGTAATGAACCATCTATGGTGGTAATATATTGATTCAAGCCACTTTGGCTTATGAATCCTTTTACAGTCGTGCCTATGTTCTTGGTACGTGTTGTAAGCGCGCACACCAAAGTGATTCCTGGGCTGGTGTGTGGGCGACACTCATCTGTGTACAGTGGTATTCAGGCGGGGTGTCACAAAGATGGTATCAGAGCAGCCAGGTTGACTGTGGGATACCCCTATGTAACAGCCCAGATTTCACAAAAATTAATTTTTTTTTTCGTTGTGAATTGTTTGATTGTCTGAATTGTTTGCGGTGTTTGCATCCCCAATTTATAGATCGGCGATTATCCCCCCCCTCTTATCTCGTACCGAATGGAGACCGACCTTTGCCACCCCAACACTCAACCTATGCGACACCGGGTTTCACTCGATCACCGTCGCGAAAACCGCACGAGACTAGCCGCAGCCAACGGAACGAAAACCCTGTTTAATAATTAAATGGGATATTTTTATAGCGCGCTGGAAAGTGTTCTCGGAACGGTTCCAACGTGAGGTGAACGCCTCTGGTTCGACGCGCTGATCGCGCAGTTCCAAGTTTTACCCGAACCGGAGGTACTGCGGACCCCCGGCGGTCAGAAACGTAAACACCGCGCGCGCGAGAGAAAAACCAGGGATGTTATTGCAAACTGCCAGCCACCTGGGCTATATAAAGACCACCACACTCCCACCTCTTTCTAGGGTTTCCCTAGCCACAAAATTGCAGCCACCCCCTCCACTTTGCCCCAAAAATATCCCCATTTTCGCACCAAACCCTTGCCAGATAAAAGAAAAAACCAATCCCAGCGGATCTGGACCATCGGATCGGCCGATCCAATGGCCCAGATCGCGCTCAGCCTCCTACCTCGTCCCTGCCTCTCTCTCTCTCTCCTCGCGAGGGCGCCGCGAGCCCGTGGGCAGCATGCCGCAGCCGCCGCGCTCCGGCGAGCACTCGAGCCACCCCGGTGAGCCACCCTCTGCGTTGCGCGCCTCCTCCTCCTCTATCCTGTCTCCTTCCCTCTCCCTTCCTCTCACTTCTGGTCGCCGCTGCCTGCAAGGACCGCCGCGCGCGCCATGGGAGAAGCTCGGCCGAGCCCGAGCTCATGTCGCCGCCGCCCCCAACTCGGCTCACGACCCCGCCGCCTCGTCCTCTGGATCCGCACGCCCCTGCCCTTTCCGCGCGTCCCCCGTGCCCTGCTGGACCTCGCCGGAGGAGCTCCGGCAGCCGCCGCTGTCACCGGTCGTCGTCTCGTCCCCGATCGGATCGGGATCGGGACGAACGGTCACCGCCGGATGGGCCGGCCTCCTTCCCCGAGCCCACGCAGCAGCCAGGCCCAGCTGGCCACCCGAGCCAGGCCGCCAGCCCCTCTCCAGCCGCCTTGGGCCGAAAGCCCACTCGGGTGAGGCCCTCTTTTTTTTCTTTTTTCTCTTTCTGTTATGTTTTTTCTTTTATCTGTTATTTGGCAGATTGTGTAGTTTTTTTTGCGAGGGCGATAACTTTTCAACCGTAGCGCGGATCGCAACGCGTTAAATATGAAAGTTGCTTAGTTTTTCGTGTAGTTTAATAAAATGTTGCTTGTTGTCATGTTTTACTTTGTTTACATGCTCTTTAC
The DNA here is from genome assembly GCA_950022295.1 of Bromus sterilis. Lineage (NCBI taxonomy): Eukaryota > Viridiplantae > Streptophyta > Magnoliopsida > Poales > Poaceae > Bromus > Bromus sterilis. Next base: position 220,395,598 of record OX465600.1, read on the forward strand.
CTGCTAATTACAACTCCTTGCCACTGTAAACTGTAGTTGCAATAACTTTTTAACCGTTGCTCTGTTTACAATGTTTCTTATATGTAACTTGACTAGAATTTTGTGTAGATTGTGTTTATGCTGCTTTTGCTTGCTAATAAAAATAATAATATATTGTTTAGGGCAAAACAGTACCAAATTCCATTTTATCGTGGGGTCCGCAATAGTTTGCCATGTCTAGGATTTAACCCCACTTAAATTGACTAGCTTAGGTAGTTTATTTATGCTTCACCTTTTGCTATGCTTGTGTGATATGCCATGCTTTCTTGAGTTGCCATGTTAATAACCTCTGCTCACCTTGTGTACCTAAACAACTTGAACCTTGCTAAACGTGCGGTATCGTCGTGTGTGACGAGTACTCCACTTAACCTGTTAGTAACCGCTCTCAACGGTAGATGCGATGTCTCATGTTGCCTTCTTGTTGATGCTTGCTCGTGTTTGCTTCGTAGTAATAGATGCTTGCTTGTTGATTTCATTCCAGTGTTTACCGTCTTGTGTGCTTCCGCGGGTACCTCTCGGAGACGATGCGAGCTTAGGATCAAATACACCTTCGGAACCCGACTTATCAACAGGCAAGGACTATGCATTACTTATGATCCATTCTATTTCAACCAGCGGTTTGCATGCTAGTCTAGGATAGGTTCGATGTTTGATCCTACCACATGTTTATAGCCTCTTTCAAACCGATACAACCATGTCCCCTCCCAGCAAACCATGTACTGTTATGTTACTATTGCTCGTTGCTCAGCCCCTGCTTAGTATGCATGCTTAGGATGCTAAGATGTTATCTTGTTACTCCTTGGTTTGGGATATCACATTATTATTACTATTGTTGTTGATGATATGATTATTATTATGTTGACTATATTCGACGAAGGATGGAAGGTCTAGGCTATCCCGCCCCGACGCTTTGTTCCATTCGAGTCACCTAGGACCCGAGTTCCGGGTATTGGTTTTAAGACTGATCATTCCTAACCGCGTGTGGGATTTTATGGGGTCCCCTTTTCTTACCTACCTAGCTTCAAACATTTCTAGTGGTGGCCCAAGCTGATTTACCATTTGAAATCGTGTGTGTGCTGGTCGGCCGCAAGTTGTTTACAAACCAACCTAGACCAGTGAGGACATAGTTCCCTTGCTGGCCCACCTTGTTCGGCTGAGGACCCGGTTTCCCATGTGTGATTAACCGGCTATCCAAACCTGCGACAGACGGTAGAGACCAGATCGAGAGCGCGGCCGGCTCGTGAGCTGGATGTCGACTCACCGGGGGCCACCCAGATTTGTTTGTTGTTAGTTAGAGGGACCTGTCGTTTCGGATCTCTTGGAACTAAATCATAAAATGGTTGCCTGTGATGGGTAGCAACTGAGAGAGATGGGATTGCGTGCGGAGCCTTGTAATGGGCAGTTGGTACACCCATGCAGGGTTAAATCTTTTCGAGAAGCCGTGTCCACGGTTATGGACGACTTGAGACCTACTCCTTGTTCATAGACAACAACAATAACTTAGATAATCTTAATATAACTTGATCAACGTGTGTGTGTGTGCCTTGACTGTTTCTTCTTCATCGGGATGCGAAGAGGAGGACAAGGATAGGATAGGTGTTATGTTTGCGTAAGTAGCTGATAGCAAGACTTGTTGGAGGCAATTCCTCATCGAATGCTTGGCTTCTTATCTTACTCTCTAGATCGTTAGCCACTTCATAAATGCTAGTGCGGCAGCAACCTCACCACTTACCCCTTCCTAACCGTAAACTACTAGTTGTCCTAGAATGACGAGTGATGAAGTCCTTGCTGGGTCAGATGACCACTACAGTTGGATGCTGAGTACCTCTGTACTCATGATACTACCCCAAACTCTTTTCAGGGTTCTTGATCGACAACAGGTATGGTGATCGACGTTTCACGTGGAGACTCGACGACGACTAGTTAGGCGGATCCCGGCGGAGGGCCTGGACCCGTGTGGTTATGGGATCGATGTTTTTCTCTTTGCCACTAGGCATTTTATTGTAGTCTGTACTCAGACATATATCTTCCGCTGTTGTATTTTATTAAGGCAGTTGTATGCCAATTGTATGAGATGTTGTATCCTTGTATCTGTAATGTTGTGATATCATGTTGGAAATCCGGGGCATATGGCTTTGTCATATGTCGCGGTGGGACCGATATGTGCTTCGTCCCTGGATCTGGATGGAAACATCTAGATCTGGAACAGTACCGCATATCGGGCCTTACAACTTGGTATCAGAGCCTTACCGACCGTAGGATCCCTTTTCTGGCCGAAGTCGAGTCTAGACAAAAACAATTTTGTAGTTACTAAGTTCGTTATTAGAGAGTAGGATTCTTTTTCCTCCTTACCCTTGCTCTGGTCAGGACAAGTGTCGTAAGTGTTTTCTTCTCTCCTTGTCCCCTTCAAACTCTACGATCTCGAGTGTGTTGAGTTTAGGAATAGTTACAATGCCTTGCTTTCAGCGTATTGTCTCGATTCCAAGCTCATGTGGGAATTCCTATAGTACCTTTAGCTTCTCCGGTTTCGGATATCATCTGGGTCGTCCTTTGCCCTCCCTCCTTTTGCCCGGTGTTTTCATGACTTGCGTCGAAAAGCACTATCCCTTTGACCGGGTTTTAGCTGTCGTTCTCCCTCTTGACACGGACGGTTTCGTTTTTCCGATGATGTCGTCTCTCTGCGGAAAGAATCTCGACGGAGTTTGACGTTCGGCATGGAGCAGAGTCCCTTGTTGGTGGTGTTGAAGATCCTCGACTCCTTTTTTTTATTCCCCCTTCTCCCTCGGATCGTCCAGGATCTCGGGAGGAGATCCCTTGTTTGTGGTGTTGTATTGTAACATCCCAGATTTCACAAAAATTAAAAATTTTGTTTTCGGTGTGAATTGTTTGATTGTCTGAATTGTTTGCGGTGTTTGCATCCCCGATTTATCGATCGGCGATTATTTCCCCCCGCCTCTTATCTCGTACCGGACGGAGACCGACCTTTGCCACCCCGACACTCGACCTTTGCGACCCCGGGTTTCACCCGATCACCGTCGCGAAAACCGCACGAGACCAGCCGCAGCCAACGGAACGAAAACCCCGTTTAATAATTAAATGGGATATTTTTATAGCGCGCTTGAAAGTGTTCTCGGAACGGTTCCAACGCGAGGTGAACGCCGCTGGTTCGACGCGCTGATCGCGCAGTTCGAATTTTACCCGAATCGGAGGTACTGCGGACCCCCTGCGGTCAGAAACGTAAACACCGCGCGCGCGAGAGAAAAACCGGGGATGTTTTTGCAAACTGCCAGCCACCTGGGCTATATAAAGACCACCACACTCCCACCTCTTTCTAGGGTTTCCCTAGCCACAAAATTGCAGCCACCCCCTCAACTTTTCCCCAAAAATATCCCCATTTTCGCACCAAACCCTAGCCAGATAAAACAAAAAACCAATCCCAGCGGATCTGGACCGTTGGATCGGCCGATCCAACGGCCCAGATGGCGCTCAGCCACCTACCTCGTCCCTGCCTCTCTCTCTCCTCGCGAGGGCGTCGCCAGCCCGTGGGCAGCATGTCGCCGCCGCCGCGCTCCGGCGAGCACCCGAGCCGCCCCGGTGAGCCACCCTCTGCGTCGCGCGCCTCCTCCTCTCTCCTTTCTCCTTCCCTCTCCCTTCCTCTCACTTCTGGTCGCCGTTGCCTGCAAGGACCGCCGCGCGCGCCATGGGAGCAGCTCGACCGAGCCCGAGCTCATGTTGCCGCCGCCCCCAACTCGGCTCACGACCCCGCCGCCTCGTCCTCTGGACCCGCACGCCCCTGCCCTTTCCGCGCGTCCCCCGTGCCCTGCTGGACCTCGTCGGAGGATCTCCGGAAGCCACCGCTGTCTCCAGTCGTTGTCTTGTCCCCGATCCGATCGGGATCGGGACGAACGGTCACCGCCGGATGGGCCGACCTCCTTCCCCGAGCCCACGCAGCAGCCAGGCCCAGCTGGCCACCCGAGCCAGGCCGCCAGCCCCTCTCCAGCCGCATTGGGCCGAAAGGCCACTCAGGTGAGGCCCTCTTTTTTTCTTTTTCTCTTTCTGTTATGTTTTTTCTTTTATCTGTTATTTGGCAGATTGTGTAGTTTTTTTTGCGAGGGCGATAACTTTTCAACCGTAGCTCGGATCGCAACGCGTTAAATATGAAAGTTGCTTAGTTTTTCGTGTAGTTTAATAAAATGTTGCTGGTTATCATGTTTGACTTTGTGTACATGCTCTTTACCTGCTAATTACAACTTCTTGCCACTTCAAACTGTAATTGCAATAACTTTTTAACCGTTGCTCTGTTAAAATGTTTCTTATATGTAACTTGACTAGAATTTTGTGTAGATTGTGTTTATGCTGCTCTTGCTTGCTAATAAAAATAATAAAATATTGTTTAGGGAAAAACAGTACCAAATTCCATTTTTATCGTGGGGTCCACAATAGTTTGCCATGTCTAGGATTTCACCCCACTTACATTGACTAGCTTAGGTAGTTTATTTATGCTTCACCTTTTGCTATGCTTGTGTGATATGCCATGCTTGCTTGAGTTGCCATGTTAAAAACCTCTTCTCACCTTGTGTAGCTAAACAACTTGAACCTTGCTAAACGTGCGGTATCGTCGTGTGTGACGAGTACTCCACTTAACCTGTTAGTAACCGCTCTCAACGGTTGATGCGATGTCTCGTGTTGCCTTCTTGTTGATGCTTGCTCGTGTTTTCTTCATAGTAATAGATGCTTGCTCGTTGATTGCTTTCCAGTGTTTACCGTCTTGTGTGCTTCCGCGGGTACCTCTCGGAGACGATGCAAGCTTATGATCAACTACACCTTCGGAACCCGACTTATCAACAGGCAAGGACTATGCATTACTTATGATCCATTCTATTTCAACCAGCGGTTTGCATGCTAGTCTAGGATAGGTTCGATGTTTGATCCTACCACATGTTTACAGCCTCTTTCAAACCGATACAGCCATGTCCCCTCCCAGCAAACCATGTACTGCTATGTTACTATTGCTCGTTGCTCAGCCCCTGCTTAGTATGCATGCTTAGGATGCTACGATGTTATCTTGTTATTCCTTGGTTTGGGCTATCACATTATTATTATTATTGTGGTTGATGATATGATTATTATAATGTTGACTATATTCGATGAAGGATGGAAGGTCTAGGCTATCCCGCCCCGACGCTTTGTTCCATTCGAGTCACCTAGGACCCGAGTTCCGGGTATTGGTTTTAAGACTGAGCGTGCCTAACCGCGTGTGGGATTTTATGGGGTCCCCTTTTCTTACCTACCTAGCTTCAAACATTTCTTGTGGTGGCCCATGCTGGTTTACCATTTGAAATCGTGTGTGTGCTGGTCGGCCGCTAGGTGTTTACAAACCAACCTGGACCAGTGAGGACATAGTTCCCTTGCTGGCCCACCTTGTCCGGCTGAGGACCCGGTTTCCCATGTGTGATTAACCGGCTATCCAAACCTGCGACAGACGGTAGAGACCAGATCGAGAGCGCAGCCGGCTCGTGAGCTGGATGTCGACTCACCGGGGGCCACCCAGATTTGTTCGTTGTTAGTTAGAGGGACCTGTCGTTTCGGATCTCTTGGAACTAAATCATAAAATGGTTGCCTGTGATGGGTAGCAACTGAGAGAGATGGGCGTGCGTGCGGAGCCTTGTAATGGGCAGTTGGTACACCCCTGCAGGGTTAAATCTTTTCGAGAAGCCGTGTCCACGGTTATGGACGACTTGAGACCTACTCCTTGTTCATAGACAACAACAAGTGAGATAATCTTAATATAACTTGATCAACGTGTGTGTGTGCCTTGACTGCTTCTTCTTCGCCGGGATGCGAAGAGGAGGACAAGGATAGGATAGGTGTTATGTTTGCGTAAGTAGCTGATAACAAGACTTGTTGGAGGCAATTCATCATCGAATGCTTGGCTTCTTATCTTACTCTCTAGATCGTTAGCCACTTCATAAATGCTAGTGCGGCAGCAACCTCACCACTTACCCCTTCCTAACCGTTAACTACTAGTTGTCCTAGAATGACGAGTGATGAAGTCCTTGCTGGGTCAGATGACCACTACAGTTAGATGCCGAGTACCTCTGTACTCATGATACTACCCCCAAACTCTTTTCAGGGTTCTTGATCGACAACAGGTATGGTGATCGACGTTTCACGTGGAGACTCGACGACGACTAGTTAGGCGGATCCCGGCGGAGGGCCTGGACCCGTGTGGTTATGGGATCGATGTTTTTCTCTTTGCCACTAGGCATTTGATTGTAGTCTGTACTCAGACATATATCTTCCGCTGTTGTATTGTATTAGGGCAGTTGTATGCCAATTGTATGAGATGTTGTATCCTTGTATCTGTAATGTTGTGATATCATGTTGGAAATCCGGGGCATATGGCTTTGTCATATGTCACGGTGGGACCGATATGTGCTTCGTCCCCGGATCTGGATGGAAACATCTAGATCTGGAACAGTACCGCATATCGGGCCTTACACCCTAGCTGGATTCATTGCCTTTTGCTCAGTAGAAAGCCCAGATGGATTTCAGCCATTATTGCCAAGTCAGCACGGCTACTATTGATCAAAAGACAATTTCAAAGGATTTCCCTCTCATCTATGCCCCGACTCTCATGGCATTCGTCTCTGGTGTAAAATTATGACGCTGGGCAATGACCGTGAGCCTTTAAAACCCCTAGGGAAGCCAGATATTCTCACCCATCTTGCTAACCGGGGTATATCTTTCCTTATGTCTAGTTTCCTTTGGGAAACGCCCGTTCCATCTTTCCTCAAACAACCATAGACTCGTTGACTAAGCCACCTTGGCTATGGTCATGCGGTGAGTTTGATGTTCTCCCTGAGGAAGTAGTAGAAGCTTTACGCCAATTGGTACCAGGAGCATTGTGTGATTTTGCTTCTAAATCCATAGAGAGGCATCGAGTGCGCTAAGTTAGTGTAGTTAGTGGATCTGCATCCACGTGAGGATAGCCTGTAGATATCGAGCTCTGTTTGCTTCTTGGTGCCTTTTGTTTGTTTTTTGCTCTGTCTTTGTCGGTTTTATTGTTTGTCTCTGAGTCGTCCCATCAGTAGGGAGACCGATAGTGAGCCCCATAGTGTTGCCCTATCCCGTGGAATCCGGCATGGCCACTATATATTAACAGTTGACATAGTCGGATTTGACGCCTGCCTAACCAGTGGACTGACCACCTAGCTACCCTTGGATTGGACCCCAGCCAACCCTAGTTGTCTGCCGTGCCAGGCGTATCCTTCTCTTTGTCTGAGAAAGATCTCCGCCATGCCTGTGTGCCCCAGCCTTGCTTCCTATAAAACCCCGTCCTCCTTGCTGCAGCATTCCCCGCTCAGTAAGCCAGACCACCAGAGAACCCCAGCCAGTTTTCCCTGGAGACCATGTCCGGCTTTTTCAAAGCCCCCACCTTTCACAGCAAGACCTCGGCGGTCAACCATGCTAGTTTTCCCCGCCTCCTTTGGCAAATGCTTTCCCAAGACCTTGGCTGTGTTGTTAACCCCGATTACCAGGTGTTCCAATCCGAGACTGTCCCTCGCCTTTGCCGATATTGTGCAAAGGTGCTCATCCACTTTGGTCCCGATAAGATTGGAGAGCCTGTAGTCTTTGAGGGCAAGCCCATGCCCACTGCAGCGTTGGCCATCCAGACGGCTGCCGCAGAAGCTGCCAGTTGCTTACGATTCAAGTTTCCGCAGATCGGGGAGATGCGAGAGTTCCGCTACTTCCCGAATGTGTCAAGCTTTGGCTACGAGCTCGCCGACACCACCAATGAAGCAGACCCGGCAATAGTTCGTCTGGTTCAGTTCAACAGCGCCCAGGGGCTACTGCTCGGCGGCATTCTTGGGGAGTTCAAGGCCATGGATAGTGACATAACGCAAGCTATAGGAGCCGCGTACCGCGCAGGACGCCAAGGTTCCTCCCAAGCCATCGATCCCTTGATTCCAAACCCAGTGCTATCCTCTCAGGTCGTGCCACCGTCTCAAGTGGTGCTACCCTCCCAGCCCGTGGACGAGTGCAACCTAGGCACTGTCTACACCGACCCCACCAACAGAACCATCCTTTGGCTGTATCGGCAAGTCTGCTCCAGCAAGATCCAGCCGCTGCCCCAGGAGTAGTCATGACTAGCCGAGTTACTCGACTTCGGGAAGCATCTCAGCCTGCGTCCTCCAGGAGAGCCCGAGATAGACTAGTTCTTTAGATGTTGCCTAGTTTGTCTTCCGCCCCGCCAGAGGTTAGGAACCGTAGTCCTAAGTTAGTGGTTGTCTTGAGGTGCGTAGTCAGGTCGCGCTTGTTTCTGTTGCTTGTGTTGAGTGTGATGCTTGTATCACCTGTATGTTGTAATGCTTTATGTATGTCGTGTTTGCTTGTGCATCTGTCCCCTGTTAAGAAGAAATGTTTAACAAAGCCGACGGTGGTTTTCCAAGATGTTTGTATCAGTAGAGCGCTTACACCCTTAACCTTCGACTCATTCTGAGTCTGTAATAAATGCGAGCTGGTTTAGGTATATGTAACCCCGGAGTACATATACCCACTGGCATTAAAACATCTTAGTGTGGTTTGATCTGATGTGTTTTCTTGCATTTGCATGTATGCTGGTTTGAGTTTGCTGTTGGCATGTTGCACGGTCGCGCCCATGCGAGATTCATTCCTCATGGGTACGATCACCCCAGTACTCGGATGGAATGCAAGGACACATCTCCCACCCTTCCGCGCATGCCCCGTTTTGCCAGACCTTTGACCCGGATTCAGAGGCGATTTTCCCAGCCCCTGAACCCAGTCCCAAAGCCAGTCGCAATCTCGGATAAACTCTGAGAATTTTATTGCGGCAAAAGCCTTGCAACCCTTCCAATACAATTGTAGACCCAGATCCTACCCCGATGCCCGTCCAGCCTGGTTGTCACTCGATGAAGAGAAACTAGAGGCGAGACCCTCGCGTTGCCAGAACCCCTCCGACCCCTCCAAGCCTCCGAGACAGTGGCGACGCCGTCACCACTCTGCGTGACATCCGGTAGCCCGCTGCCTCACCTCGCCGCAGCTCTGCTCATTCCGCCGGTCCGAAGCGACAGTGGAACAAGCCTAGAGGACCACCATCCGCCGCGCCATCGTTGTCCCGCTCCCGAGCTACCGCATCCCTACCCTCCTTCTCGCGAGCTCGCTCCTGCCGGGTGACCATCCACAGCAAAAGCGACGAGCCGACCAGCGCAGCTAGCAGGCACCGTAGCAGCTCCAGGAACACGGCATCGCTAGGAGACCGTGGCTCCAGCTCCTCCAAGCCGAAGAGATAGTAGAGAGGCATGGCGTGAGCTACCAGTAGCTGCGTTGCCGTCTTTTATAGCCCGAGCCCGGTGTACGGTGAATGAGGTCCAGGAGCCTCGCCGCTCGACCACCGCAGTCCCCGAAGAGAATCCGCAAGCAGTGCCGCCATCGGTGCTGGCCCGCGATGCGAGAGCACTCGCGGCGTTGACCCGTTCACGCCGTGCACTACCGCCGTAGGGTCCCGAGTGCCCTATGGGCTAGATGCGTGTAGCCCTATCTCCACTCGGAGCAGCACCACCGCAGGAGAAGCAGAGGTAACCGGAGGAAGAAGAAGAAGAGGTTGACAATGGGCCCTGGACCCACATGTCTGCAGGAGAGCCACTGTTCATTAGGGTGACGTTAGCATTTTTGGAAAAGTGAATTTGTAGCTTTTCTAAAAAATTGTGGCCCCTAACAGTGGAGGTGATCCCGCGATATCCGTATCTCGATCGTGATGCACCCGTGCATCGTTTTTTTCCCAGCCCAGAAGTTTTCGAGGAGTAGGTGTGATTTTGAGCTAACCCTACGAATCTCGAGGACGAGATTCTTTTAAGGGGGAGGTTTGTAACACCCCAAAAATCGGGTTATCGATTTTTGTGCTGTTATTCCTTCCTAGCTTTTTCTTCCGATATTTTTCCCCTACAGTCTGGTTTATGACCAGATAAATCCAGACAATCCTTTACCTTGCAACCACTTTCTCTTCCCCTTTGCAAGTCAAGATCCCTCCCCAGACCCTCGAGCCGGGATATGCAAGCATATTTCCATGTCAGGTGCAATGTTCTTCGTATCGGCTTAATTCCATTTGTGCCAATCGATGGAATTAAATCCCGGAGAATACCTAGACATCTCTAAAGGTTGTGAAAACTTGTGGAGATGATCTTGGTTATCCTCTTGACCGCTCCCACAGATATTGGCTATGATTGAATAAAGTAAATTGTGATTTTCTTTATAAAGCCAATAATTCCCTTTTAGCCCATTTGCAAAGGAGCTACCATTTTGGTTGCCCCATTTGTGCTCAAATGAATTGTGGAGCTCCTACTATCCAACCCATGGACATTTCTATCAAAACATGGGGTTCCATAGTTCAAAGTTTGAGCATAGCTTCCATTTCCAAATTCTGGGCAGAATAGCCCTTTCCAAAGGAAGTGTTATTTATCTTTGCACATTGACTCCCAAACTTTTTGTACCTTTTCCCCTTCCCATGTCATGGTGTTGTGCAAAATTTGAGCCATAATGTCCAAGCCAGTAATGCACACTAAATTCCCAAAGTTTATGTCCAGCAGGCAACTTTGTGAAGGAAGTGCAAGCTAGCCTTGTCCATTTGAGCTGAAATTCTGTGCACATACTTATCCTAGTGTATGATTAAGCTCTGCCAAATTTCAATCCAAGGGGACTAGTGTGCTAGCCACACCACAACACAAACACCTTCTGTCTAGTTGGTGCATTTGTAAAGGAAGTGGTATGTATAGTGATCCGTTTGTGCTCAAACTTGGCAGAGGTAATCACTATTGGATAAGATTGCTATGACACAAGTGCCAGACCCTTTCACCAGGTGTGCCTCCCCCAGTTCAGCACAAACACTTTGCTGTGTATAGCTAGGTCATGTCACTTTCAGTGCTCCAGGCCTTGTATGCCATGCCAACTGTGATGTTGTAGCTTCCTGAGGAGTCACCTCACACAGTGGACATGGTCCCGAGCCAAATGCACGCTTTGGACACGTGGGTTCCTGGGTGACCATGCACATGGCGTGCTCTGCAAGATGCTTGTGTTGTCCCCTGCTTTCCCGCGTCCGTTTCTTCGTGTGTGATCATGTCTTTCGTGATGCCCAAGATGTTCCTAACCACGACGTGCTCTCCTCCTCGTCTTGTAGCCTCTGGTAGAGCATGCCGACTCCGATGCTCCATGGCATGGCCGCCGCGTGGCCATGGACTCGAAGCCTCCCGAGCTTATCCCGAGCCCCTCCCCGGGATATAAATGGAGCGCCCCGAGGCCCCTCGCAGCACCAGCAGCAAACAGCAGCACCCCAGCCCCCTCCCCTCGAGCGCCCGGTCATCTCTCCCCGCCCGTGGCCGAGCCGCCTCGTCCATGGCCACAGCCTAGCCGCCGCGACCTCCCCGTCTCCCCGTCTCACCGCTTCCCCGTCTCCCCCTGCTCCCCGAGCTTGCGGCTCCTGTGCCCCGCGAGGTCGAGCTCCCCCGCCGCCGCGCTCCATTTGACCATAGGCCCGCCGTCGTCACCGCCCGGGCTGGGCCGAGAGGCCACGGACACCGAGTGCCGGCGTGATTGCCGATGCTGGAGGAGACCCCCCTGCTGCCCCGCTCCCGCAGGTGGACGCGCTGCGCGCGCCCATCACCCACCCGAGCTCCGGCGCCGGCCCTCGTCGGCCACGGCCTCCTCTGCTTTGGCCAGATGCAGAGGACGAGAGAGAAGAGGCAGGGCACGAGAGAGAAGATACCTGACGTATGGGACCCGCGCGTCAGCGGCTGCAGCCCCGGCCCCGCGCGTAAGTGTCGAACGCGCACTCCGGAAAATACGTCTTCCCTCAGCGGAAGGGTATTTTGCACATCTTCGGGGTGGAATACGCCTTCCCTGAGCGAAAGCGCATTTTTGTTCCACTGCGGCTGAGAGTGCGCTTTCCTTGACAGAAAGCGTATTTTTCTCTACTGCTGCAGGAAATGCGCCTCCCCTTCGGTGAAAGTGTATTTTATGAAATGTGTTTTCTCTCTCCGGGCCGAAGCAGTTATTTTGTGGACGTTTGATACGAGATAACTTCTCGCCTCCGTTGGTTACCCCAAGTGGAAGGTGAGATTTAGATAGCGGCAAATTTCCCTTAGCAAAAATGCTAAGGTTGAGTATCGTCCAGGAGGACTCCAACAGCAACAAGTAGGTGGTTTGGCAAGTGAGGCGCCGTTTTATGATAATCACTTGCTTTGCCTGGACCTGCACACACAACAGATAGCTTTTCTCCCAACGAGTACAGAGGAGTTGTCAATTCCTCTGGCCTTGTTGTTTACAAAGGATAAAACACACGGGATAATAATGATAGTGATAGCTACGGAAAAGTAAATACTGAAAGTAAATTGAAGGTGTAAACAGTGTTGGAAATATGGACCTGGGTCCTATGATGTTCAATAGTGATGTCTCTATCCCAAAAGACGATAAAATAGCCATGCGAGGTAAACAAATTACAGCTGGGCAATTGACAGGATTATGTGCGCAAACCAATCCTAATTATGCTATACAGAAAGGAAGAGGCTCAAAAGAATGGGTGGTACGCCAAGACAAGTAGACCGAAATCCATCTGCATCTACCCACTAATCATCCACCTTGAGATATCTATCCAGAACATCTTGCTGGTATTAATTTGTGAATCCCACCCAAAGTGTAAACTCAAAGCAACGGACAACTGCATTAAAGAACTTTGCGTAAAGTAAACAATCCTTGCACCCGCAAGTACCAACACCGTTGTATTACCCCTTTTGGCAACAGCACATCCCCTAGACTAATGTTTCTGTCACTCAAGCTATTCATCGGGGGGCATGAACCCACGATCATGCATAACGCTCCCTCTAGGAGTCACTACCTACTACTTGGCCAAAGCAATAAACAACAACGGAGAACATGCAAGAATTACTCAAGAACATAAATATAAAAGAGGAGAATCAAATATATAACTCAATCACAATCTGAACATAATCTCATAATCCATCGGATCCCAGCAAACTCAGCATAGCAACAACAGAAAGATTACATATGTGCCTCGATCATGTAGGGAAGCTCACGAGGTCTAATCCATGAAGAACAAAGAGGGGAGTACAACATCACATAGCTACTGATCATAGACCCAGGGTCCAAGGTGGACTACTCACGGTTCATCCGGGAAGCATCCATGGTGGTGGAGAAGCTCCCGGAGGTGATTCCTCCCTCTGGAAAGGTGCCGGGAAGAGGTCTTCTAGTGCTCCCAATCTTGGAAACACGGAGGCAGCGGAACAGAGGAGAGATCGTGAAAGAGGGTTCCGTCCCCGACGGTTTCTCGTCACGGGGAATAAATAGGCGAAAGGGGGCAGCCAGAGGTGGGCTAGGGGCTCCAGGCGCCCCGCTGGCGTGGCCAGGGGCCTGGCCGCGCCCTCTGGCCGCCTGTGCCCGCCTTGGCGCCCCTCTGGCCCCTCTCGGGCTCTTTGCGAAGCTTCCGGTACGCTGATTTTTCCTATATTTTTCCCGGAATTTTTCTGGTACTTTTAATAAGGGGGAAACCTGAAATAGAAAAACAGCAGAAAACAGGAACTGGCACTGGGGTGCACTGAGTTAATAGGTTAGTCCAAATATGATCAAAAGTGTACGGAAGTTCATCAATATCATATAAATATCACACAAAATAGGCATGGAGCAAGCAGAACTTATAGATACGTTTTGGACGTATCAACGTTCACCCGATAAGCCAATTTTTCTGCTTATCGAACGAACGGCCGTATCTCCGCGACCGTAACTCCGATCGAGGTGATTCAAAAGCCCAGGTTCACCATTTTTGGAGCCCGTTCCATTGGTGTAACTTTCATGATGTGTTTGCATTGTGAGATTTACCCTCTTGCCCCCGGATGTCGTTAGGCTTCGCCGGAGAACCGTCGGTCCCGTCTGATCTTTTTTGGAAGGTGATCGCACGTCCGTCCGGTGGATTCTTGGACTCTCACAGGCAAGCAAGCTATCCATCTGATATATGCGCTAAAGCATTGTTCCGTGTGTTCTTGTGTGCTTTAAAATGTGATGTTGCTTAACTAATTAATTAAACCCTGATATTTTAATTTGACTTGACATGCTTATGCCATGTTTGCGTGATATGCTTATATTAATCATGCCATGTTCACTATGAGTAGCGTGCTCGTGTTGTTTATAACATGTCTACTTGATATAATAATCTAGAAGTGATCATGCCATGTTGAATGGTTCGTATCATGCCTATGTTGTTCATGTTATTTTCATGCTATCATCCCTGTTCATGTTGATCATATCCATGCTCATTTGTATGGATCATCTTCCTTCACCATGCTTATATGATATCATGTTGTACTAGTATTGCTATGGTATGTTTTGTTGCTATGCTTGATCATATGTTGCTCAGTTAATATTGTTGATGGGATTGGACTGGAGTAACTGTTGATCAAGTGCCACCGAACCGAGCTTTACTAGTGCAACCGCACTCGCCTATATGGACAGGCCTTGGCTTGGGCTATCATTGTGCCTTCTACGGGTATCACCAAAGAGGGGGGATTATTATGCACGCATGCTACCCTGGCCCAGTAGGTGGTGATAATCTCGACATCCAGAGTTATTTACCCGGGAGTCCCCGTTCGGGACAGTATTTGCCACATGGTGGCCGTTTGCCAATAGGTTGGCCGATGTCTGAGGACACAGGTATACCCAAGACAGTGTGTTGGTGATACCGTAGGGAGGTTACGCGGTAGGCAAGTTTCGTTGGAGAAATCCTAGCTCACTCTTGCGGAACGAGTTCGAAGGGTCCCGTGGGACAAGTTCCGGGGTACTAGGTGGAGGAAGAACTCCATAGTTTGGGTAAAGTGCACAAACTCTATAGAGTCACAAATCTATTCGAATAGCCGCGTCCTCGGTCATGGGACACAGTTCATACTAGGTCACACTTGGATCAACATAAGTTCGGTGGATGGTTGGGTTAAGTGGATGGTCATGCGATGACCGGATTGGTTGGGTGGTAACGAAGGACACCTAACCCGATGAATGGTCATGCGATGACCGGATTGGTTGGGTGGTAACAAAGGACACCTAACCTGTTGAATGGTCATGAGATGACCGATGTGGAGTCGGTAAGGACTCCGAGGTAAGCTGCATGATCATGTGATGGTCATGAGTGCCCATGTGATGATTGTTATTGCACTAATCTTATTCATGATAATATGATAGATTAATCATGTTAATATTTTTCAGATTCATCATGTTAATATTGTTTAAACTGCTATGCCATGATAACTAATATACTCTAATAACTTGTGCATGGTTGAATGCCATGGATTGCTTTTCTTGGTGTATATCTTACTTCGTTTGCTTGTTTGCGAGTACATTCAAACGTACTCACATGGCTTTCATCCCTGGCTATTCGCGTAGCCAGATTTTCAGGTTTATCTAAGGATCCACTTTCCCTTGGAGCCGCTCCAGGGATCCCTGTGGATTGAAGCCGCTCCAAGTCCGTGCTGTCGTAGACAGTTTATATTCCGCTGCCCCTATCTCTGTAATGAACCATCTATGGTGGTAATATATTGATTCAAGACACTTTGGCTTATGAATCCTTTTATTGTTATATATATGTTCTTGGTACGTGTTCTAAGCGCGCACACCAGAGTGATTCCTGGGCTGGTGTCTGGGCGACACTCGTCTGTGTACAGTGGTATTCAGGCGGGGTGTCATAGAGGCTCCCAGGCAGGAGGCCTTGCCTTTTCGATCTGTATCTCTGATGTTTATTTGTGCTATCCTTCTTAAGGATAAACTTGACTAACTATGTCTGTACTCAGATATTATGGCTTGTATAACTTATGTATTCGGGTCCGCGCGACCCTCCTTTATTGTAACATATTGGTTTATCCTTTTGTGTTTAGTGTTGTGCTGTGATATTCTCATCGTGGCACCCTAATCTCAGCCGTGTACCCTGCGTGTATGATTACTGTACACGATCTGAATTTGGGGGCGTCACAGTGCTCGAGTCCCCGGGTGCTTAAGTAGTATCGTCGCGCAAGCGAAAAGCGTCTCTCGGGGCGAGTCCTTGCTCGAGCTCCTGAGTGCTTAAGTAGTATCGTCGCGTAGACGAAAAGCATCTCTCGGGGGGAGTCCGTGCTCGAGCCCCCGAGTGCTTAACTAGTATCGTCGCGTAAGCGAAAAGCGTCTCTCGGGTGGAGTTTGTGCTCGAGCCCCCGAGTGATTAAGTAGTATCGTCGCGTAAGCGAAAAGCGTCTCTCGGGGGGAGTCCGTGCTCGAGCCCCCCGAGTGCTTAAGTAGTATTGTCACGTAAGCGAGAAGTGTCTCTCGGGGGGAGTCCGTGCTCGAGCCCCCGAATGGTTAAGTAGCGTCGTCTGGGAAACACATTCTTTATTGCTTCAAGTTTTTACATAAGTTGTCGGTAGGGGCTGCTGCCGATATTTGCATTGCTGGGGGAGTTCCAGATGAGTAGCCTATGTGACGAGGGGGTGACCCCACGACTCCTACGGATGAGCCTACCTGGTGTCCATGAAGGCAGAAAGCCCATGAAGATACAACCTCAGCCCGATGGTTGGTACCGACGTAGGATTCCACGACTCACAAGGAAGGTGCGAAGATGTCGGGACCCGGGGTTAGCGTATGCAAGTACAGTTACGACATAGTAATATGGAGAGCCGAGAACCGTACCCACTTGTCTAAGCAGACAAGGCCAAGAACAGAACATTCTCGGAAAGCATCGTACGTGAGGGGCATCCCATCCAGAACGGATGATCAACTGAGATGGGTCCTCATCGTCCGCACACAAGTCTAATGATATGGGTGATGAACTCCCATATTCACAGACAAGTCTCCTCAACCATACTGTCAACTATATCATAACTCTTACATAGACTTACTCCAGCCCGATCACTTAGTCGGGGTCTAGGGCGGGCTCGATCATACCACAAAGTGTGCACGAGACGGAGTCTCGAACAATCGCATCGCGATGCCCCAAGCTGCGCACATCTAAGGGCCACTTGGTGTATGAAAGACCGCCAGACAGGTCACAACTAAGGTCTCGAAAACCCATACAAAGACATGCATGTTATAAACATACACGCATGACACAAACATGTGATCCAACATTACGATTCTCTACAAAGTATACATTTTTATTAGTAACTCTTATAGAGTGCACACAGAGACCACAAACATGTGATCCAACATTACAACACAAGCGGAAGCAAATTATATCTGAGTACAGACAAGTTTAACAAATGGCTTAAGAAGCCTTATTTCAACACAAGCCCTCCACGAGGGAACCAGTCGTCTGACTGGGACTAGACTAGCTTGATCTTCAGTCGTCCAGCTCGATGAAGAAGCCACCTTCGGGGTCAGTGGGTTCATCTAAAACATAGATTAAGCAAACGTGAGTACAAAGTCGTACTCAGCAAGACTTACATAGGTGCTATACTACTCATGCACATGTATCAAGGTAAAGGGAGGTGGGGTTCACTTGCAGAAGTGCCAGCTTTGACTTGGCTAATCCTGAACTACGAGTACCAGACTTTGAGGTAAGAAGTGTACACGAGTGCACTACTTTCTCCAACCAATTACACCACTATGGTGCCTTCCTCGACTTCCCCACGAGAAAGCACGCCATAGCACTCACACTTATCTTGGTGTGTTTTAGAAGTATCCAGTTCAAGTTGTCTAATAATCAAGCTAAGCTTTCCAAGCAGTCCATAACCGCGGACGCGGCTATTCGAATAGTTTTGTTAACCCTGCAGGGGTGTACCGCTACACACACATGATCATCATTTACCGCCTTTGTACTCGACACCATTCAAGAAGTGTCGGCGAGGATGCTCACCACAACTGTTACCTCATAGCCGATCTAGTCCGAGAAAGCCGCCTACCTGGGTTGGCTACCACTATCGTGAACCCGGCCGGTTTACCGAAGTGGACCCAAGTGATGTGTGCGTGGTGCATAAGCCGGTCTCAGATGAGCCGTTCTCTCACTTAGCATCCAGGCCACAAGCCTACCAGAACTCCGAACTATTGCGACATCTGGACATCGAAAGGGATGAGTTAGTAAGTTGAGAGGGGTCAGTGAGCCCAATGTGTGGTTGTACTCTTCATCTTGGATCACCACACAAGAACTCGGACTTAGGGCGGTGTTCAACGAGACAACCCACCGTGTACTCCTACACAGCCTCTCATCGTTCACCTTGTATTAGGGTAGATTCACCAACACTTTTCTACCATCATCATCATGATCACTACCATCCCGACTCACATAACAGTATCATCATAGTATCACTCTAAGCATGCAATAAGCAGTAACAATTGCAGGGGCCAAATGATATCAATCAACTCCTACATTTGCTAGGATTGTGGTTTTGCCTACTACTGTGACAAATGATAGGTCATGCAAAGGAATGGGTTCATCTATGCGGTAGAAACGTAGCATGGTAATCATCCTAAACAATGCATAAGCGAGACATGAGAGGGAAGTGGGATTTTATCGACATGATCAATGGGGGTTTGCTTGCCTTGCTGACGAGGTTCGGGTTCGGGGTCTTCAACGAAGGGGGCAGCCTCCTGCTCCGGTTCCACCTCTACTCGACAAACAACAAACAAGGTAGCAAAGTAAATACAATGCACAATCACATGATGGAAGGTTGAAACTTGATGTATATGCTTTGATGTGTGAGGCATTTCCATTTAAATGGAGTATATTGCAAATTGAATTGCAAATTCAAACTCCAATTTGAATTCAAACTTAGCCAAGTTACATGTGACATTGTTTGATCAATTTGAAACATTTTGAATTGTGTATGATATGCCTCTGAAGTGTGGTTGAAAGGTAGCATAATTCCATGGTCCAAGTTGCAAAATCATTTGAATTGAATTTGAATAAATTCCGAATAAATCAAATGACATATGCTACTGGTACCATTTAAAAATCAACTCAAACATAGTTGAAAGTTGGATTTTTGGATAGCTTATTTTCTCCTGATCATTTTTCATATATTATTTGTCCAATTTGGAGTTAATATGAATTTTCTATGAATTTCCAAAGTTTGAGCTATTTTCTGGATTTTCTGGAATTTCTTTAATTCAAATTACTCTGGAAAATCATTTATGGCGTCAGCACTGCGGCAGCAGGGGGCTGACGAGTGGGCCAACCCTGTCAGTGGCTGGGTTAATTAACCCGGTTAGTTTAAACTAACCGGGGGGGTTAAGGGCTCCAAGGCCCCACCTGTCAGCCTCTGTGGGGGTTCATTAGGGGGTGATTAATCCCGGTGCTTAGCCTGACAGGCCGGCGGCTAAACGCCGGATGTCCTGTACGCGGCGGCGCTGCTCGGGATCACGTTCCCGACCACCATTCGATGCACCAAGGGCACCAGAAGATGGCCCGTGACGAGCCGCATCGCCTGCGCTACTCGGGCGTCGTCGGGGAGGTCGGAGGCGACGCCAGCTTCAACCGCGGCGGCGACCGGAGCTTCGGCTTCGAGCAACTTGTGGAAAACGGCCACGGGAAGAAACGTGCATGGGTGCGTTGGGCGGCTGGTGGCTCCAGGAACATCACGGACACGTTGGCGAGGACGAAGGCGCACGGGAGCGAGCGTATGGTCAACCGCGGCGGCAACCTTGCTCGGCTCCCATGGCGGATCGAGCTAGAGGGCGAAGGGGGGCCAGCTAGTTGAGGGGAAAAAGGCTTCTGCTCACCCTGAGTGCGACGACGAGGTCGGGGAGGGCAGAGGGCGCCGGTGGTGATGGAATCGACGATGGCGCGCGACGGCACCGACGAGATGGCGACGAAGCTTGCGACTTCTAGAGATAAAATTGGCCGGCCATCTTCTGCACGGCAAGACTTGCGTCTACGGCGACCGTCTTGGACTTCTTCTCGCGGCCGGTAGGCGTGTCTGGCCGCGCTGGATCACGTTGGTGCTCTGCGGGGTTCTTCGGGCGTCGACGAACTCGCGCGGGGAGGACGAACCAGAGGGCGAGGAGGGGGAAGTGAGACGTGGGGGGGGGGGGTTCTCCTGGCGTGCGTGGCGTCGAGAAGGAGGCAGGGGCGCGGCTGGGAGGCCGCCACCGCGACGGCTGCGGCATGCCGGGCACGCAGCTGTGTGCTCGTGCCCGGGGAAGACGACAGGGGTGCTCCAGGCGGGCTGGCCGGCCAGGTGGGCTGCGGGGGAGCTAGTCAGGCTTCTTTGCCCAGGTAAGCTTCTCTTTTTCTTTTCTATTTTTCTTTTCTGTAGTTTGTTTTGTTTAGCTAAAATAAAATAGCTAAACATTTTTAATAAATGCTATAACTTTTTATATGGCCTTATAATAATATAGACTAGCCACTTATAAAGTTTCAACATTTTTAAAATTCAAATAATTTGAATCTTAACTCAAATAGGGGTTTTTGATTAATTCCAAGGCACTGTTTGAATATTTGAAAAATCCATGAGCATGGGGTGGGTCCCACATCACTTGATATGTGATCACACTCATTTATAAGACTTTTCAAAATTCTAACATGAATTTTTGGAGAAGATTTTTATCTGGCCTTTTGAATTAATTCATCTCGGGGGGTTTTCCTTCTCCCATTTTGCTTTTGATTTTGATTTCAAAGATTTCTTTTGAAAAAAATTAACATGATGCAAGAGTACTAACTAACCCTAGCACATTACCTAATAGAGGGTTCTGACAACTCGCCCCCACTCAACAGAGTCCCACATCACTTGATATGTGATCACACTCATTTATAAGACTTTTCAAAATTCTAACATGAATTTTTGGAGAAGATTTTTATCTGGCCTTTTGAATTAATTCATCTCGGGGGGTTTTCCTTCTCCCATTTTGCTTTTGATTTTGATTTCAAAGATTTCTTTTGAAAAAAATTAACATGATGCAAGAGTACTAACTAACCCTAGCACATTACCTAATAGAGGGTTCTGACAACTCGCCCCCACTCAACAGAATCTCGTCCCGAGATTCAGAAGTCTGCGGGAGGAAGGAGGGATACTCGGCACTGAGACGGTCTTCTCTTTCCCACGTAGCTTCTCTCTCAGAGTGGTGTGACCATTGCACTTTCAGAAACCTAATCTTCTGACGACGAGTGACACGCTCTGCGGAATCAAGAATACGAACGGGGTATTCTCGATAAGAAAGGTCATCTTGGAGATCAAGCGTTTCATGGTCGACTTCGCGGATGGGGTCCTTGAAGCAACGCCTGAGTTGGGAAACATGGAATACATCATGTACTCGGGAAAGTGCGGGGGTAGGTCAAGTTGGTAGGAAAATTCTCCACGTTTGGCAAGAATGCGGAAAGGTCCGATGTAACGTGGGGCCAACTTGCCTTTGATACCGAAACGTTGGGTTCCCTTGAGAGGAGTAACCCGAAGGTAAGCCTTCTCATCCAGATTGTAGCTCTCTTGCCTATGATGACGATCATAGTAGCTTTTCTGACGAGACTGGGCTGCTTTCAATTGATCACGAACAATGCCAACTTGCTCTTCTGCTTCCTTGATCATGTCCGGTCCAAAGAATTGTCTTTCACCGGTTTCTGACCAGTTTAGTGGTGTTCGACATCGTCGTCCATAAAGGAGTTCAAAAGGAGCCATGTTCAGACTAGATTGAAAACTATTGTTATAAGCAAATTCGGCAAATGGAAGAGACTTCTCCCAATTCTTTCCGAATGAGATAACAGAAGCTCTGAGCATGTCCTCAAGAATTTGGTTAACCCTTTCGACTTGACCGCTAGACTGAGGATGGAAAGCTGTACTAAAGGAGAGATGAGTTCCCATAGCATTCTGAAAGCTTCCCCAAAATCTAGAGGTGAAAAGGCTACCGCGATTAGAATTGATTTCCAAAGGAACACCGTGAAGGGACACAATTCTAGAGACGTACAAGTCCGCTAACTGGCTAGCAGTTATAGACTCGCGAACTGAAGGAAGTGAGAAACTTTGGAAAGCCTATCTATGACAACGAAGATGGCATTGTTTCCTTTCTAGGTTTTTGGAAAGCCGGTGATGAAGTCCATACCGACTTTGTCCCATTTCCACTCGGGAATAGACAAAGGTTGAAGTGTACCAGCAGGTCTTTGATGTTCTGCCTTAATGCGACGACAAACATCACATTCGACAACAAATTGAGCAATGTCTCTCTTCATCCTGGTCCACCAAAATCTCTGGCGTAGATCTCGGTACATTTTTGTGCTACCGGGATGAATCGAGAGGGGTGTGTCATGGGATTCCTTGAGGATGAGTTGCCTTAGTTCCTTTTTCTTAGGTACTACCAAACGATTTCCAAAGAATACCGTTCCCTTGTTGTCTGTGAAGAAACATTTAGCAACTCCGCTAGCAATGTTCTCCTTGATCCGGCGAACACCTCATGCACGCCTTTGGGCAACTATGATTTGATCCTCAAGAGTTGGTTTCGCCACCAAGGTAAAAAGATAGCCATGAGGAACAATCTCAAGATTGAGCTTGCGAAAGTCGTCATGAAGAAGTGGTTGATACTGTTGTAACATGAGGTTGTTACAATACGACTTACGACTTAGGGCATCAGCCATGACATTGGCTTTGCCTGGGGTGTAAGAAATTCCTACGTCGTAATCTTTTATCAACTCAATCCAGCGTCTTTGCCTGAGATTAAGATCTGGCTGGGTGAAAATGTATTTGAGGCTTTGGTGGTCGGAATAGATCTCACAACGATTACCAAGGAGGTAATGTCGCCAAGTTGTTAGGGCATGAACTACGGCAGCGAGTTGAAGGTCATGGGTAGGATCGTTCTCTTCATGTGGCCGCAACAGGCGTGAAGCATAAGCTACCACATGTCGATCTTGCAGAAGTATGCATCCTAACCCTTGCCGTGATGCGTCACAATAGATCTCGAAATTATTTTTGGTGTCTGGAGGTGCAAGTACGGGTGCAAAAGTCAATCTTCTTTTCAGCTCTTGAAAGCTTTCCTCGCACTTGGGAGTCCATAAGAATTTCTTATCCTTCTTGAGGAGTTCAGTTAGAGGCTTTGCAACTTTAGAAAAGTTCTCGACGAAGGGACGGCAGTAGCTGGCTAGGCCAAGAAAACTCCTAACTTGCTTAACCGATTCAGGTGGAGTCCAGTCAAGGACGGCCTGAACTCTCTCGGGATTCACATCAATGCCTTTTGCAGAAATCACGTGGCCTAAGTAGGTCACTTCTGGTAGCCAAAATTCACACATGGAGAATTTAGCATACAGGCGATGCTCTCTAAGTTTCATCAATACCAGCCTTAGGTGTTCGACATGTTCTTCTTCGTTCTTCAAGTAGATGAGAATATCATCGAGATAAAGCACAACAAATTTATCTAAGTACTCCATGAAGATCGAATTCATCATGCGTGAGAAAGTGGCGGGGGCATTAGTTAAACCAAAGGACATGACGGTGTACTCGTAAAGACCATAACGAGTAGTAAAAGCCGTTTTGGGAATGTCCTCGTTTCGGATTTTGATTTGATGATAACCTAAT
This sequence comes from Bromus sterilis, assembly GCA_950022295.1. Classification (NCBI taxonomy): domain Eukaryota; kingdom Viridiplantae; phylum Streptophyta; class Magnoliopsida; order Poales; family Poaceae; genus Bromus; species Bromus sterilis. The sequence continues at coordinate 220,419,165 of OX465600.1, forward strand.
CTCAAATCCATCTTGGAGAAGACAGAGGATCCTGCAAGTTGATCATAAAGATCATTGATCCTGGGCAATGGGTACTTGTTCTTTATCGTCGCTAGATTTAGCGAGCGATAATCTACGCACATCCTTTCTGTTCCATCTTTCTTCGTTACGAACAGAACGGGGCAACCCCATGGCGATGAGCTAGGGCGGATGAAGCCTTTTTCCAACAAAGCTTCCAGTTGGGTTTTAAGCTCAGCTAACTCACGTGGGGCCATTTTTTATGGGCGTCTAGAAATTGGTGCGATTCCTGGGGCAAGATCCACTATAAACTCTACACATCTGTCGGGTGGCATTCCCGGCAGCTCTTCAGGAAAGACATCCGGAAAGTCACGAACCACCGGAATATCTTCAAGTTCGGGAAGGGGAAGTACATTCAAGGAATGCACTTGGGTTCTTGTTCTGGGTGAGGTATAGTTGACGGTTTTGCCTGAAGGGTGGGTGAGTTTCACGGATTTTCCTTTGCAATCCAGGTAGGCATTCTGTCTTGATAGCCAATCCATGCCAAGGATGACATCAATATCTGAAGAGTTGAGGGCTATGAGTGAAGCAAGGAATACTAAACCCTCAATTGCAATTTTGTTTCCATGGCTTACTCTATTAGTTTGCCATCTTGACCATGGAGTTTGAATAATCATTGGGGTGGACAATTCAACAAAAGATAACTCATGACGAAGTGCATAAGTTTCCGACATGAATGAATGAGATGCTCCTGGGTCGAAAAGAACGGAAGTAGGAACATAATTGACTGGGAGCGTACCAAGAATGACGTCAGTGGTGTTGTCAGTTTCTTCGGCGGCAATCTGGTTCACACGTCCACGAGTGGCGGGAGGAGCGGGTTTGGTGGTGTAGACCTTCTGGGGTGGCTTGCCACGACCATTGTTGTTGCCTCCGGCACGGGGTGGAGCATTCTTATTCTGGATCTGGTTCTGGGGACACTCACGAGAGTAATGGCCTGCCTGACCACACTTGTAACAGGCTCCGAAAACAGTGCAGGGAGCTGGGTTGTTTCGTGGAGCTGGGTGGAACTGATTTGGTGGACGAGGCGCCACATAGGATGGCCTCGGTGGGTTGTTTTGGCGGAACATACTGTTTGGGATCCAGATCTTGCGCTTCTGGGAGCCTGAACTGGATGAACTGTCGTCTCTAGGGTGTTTGCGGAAGTCGTTGGGAGTGTTCATGTCCTCTGCCTTGATGGCCTTGTTGACAAGGAACTGGAAGGTGGCAAAGTCATGAATGTTGAGCTCACGACGGAGTCCAGAGTTTAGGCCACGACAGAACCTCTCTTGCTTCTTGGGGTCGATGGAAACTTCTTCGGTAGCATAACGAGCAAGTCGGTTGAACTCACGACTAAACTCGTCAACGGTCCTTCTGCCTTGGGTGAGGTTGAAGAACTCCTCACGCTTGCGGTCCATAAGACCCTTGGGAATGTGGTGCTCACGGAAGGAAGTGCAGAATTCATCCCAAGATGCGGGCGGTCCAACGGGACGCATATTTAGGAAGTTCTCCCACCAAGAGCTAGCTGCACCTTCAAGGTGACAGGTGGCATAGCTGACCTTGTCGCCATCTGCAACATGGTCTGCTTGGAGCTTCCTCTCGATTCTGCGAAGCTAGTCATCTGCGTCAAGGGGCTCGGTGGAGTAACTGAAAACCGGGGGATGAAGTCGGATGAAGTCGTTCAGGGACAGCAACTCGTTGCGCTGCTGAGTGGTGTTGCGATAAATGACTTCTAGCAGGTGGTGAGAGTCTCGGCGGTTCCTCTCAACCTCCATCAGAACCTGAGCCATCGTGGGTGGGGGTGGAAGGTTGCCTTCCTCCTGGTCATTCACACGACCCTGGTTACGACCAATCTGGCCACGGGTTCCTTGAGACATCCTGAAGGTGAAAACCAAAGTCAAACAGAGTTGATTGGAAGAATCTAAACAAGGTATTGAAGTACTGGAAGGATTACAGAGCAAAGGAAGTAATCATCTTGACAACATGGTGATAAAAGCATACAAGCCATATATTCACAAGCTGTCATACAAACCATACATCGTTTTAGTACAAGCACCAAGCTAATACAAACGTGATGAAGATGATACAACCTTCAGAGGCACTCTGACTTCCTATACATTATTTATCTAAGCCTCTGGAACTTAGACCCTTGCGTACAATACACTGAGATACTACTACATCATCACTAAGTAAGACCACAGGCGGTCTCACTCATCTCCATCTCCATAGTAGTCCTCATAAAAGTTACCCGCGTATCCCGGTAGCTGAAGGTGACCATCGGAAAACACTGAGGCCTGTGGACCCTGAGTCCTCACTGGGTAGATAGCATCATGCACAACTGATCCAACACTCACGAAGGGTGCCAAGAGTGTCAGTGCTCGATACAGAAGAACACGAGTGGCGTGAAGCTCAAAACGGAGAGCGCGTGCATCACGATCTCGATCACTAGCAAACCTAGCAGTCATCTGAAGTGCTGGATCTTCTGCAGAGTGATCTGAGTAGAGTCCGGTGTAATATCCCTCTTCTCCTGGAAGTGCAGCAGGGATATAGAGGAATGAGGTCTCTCTCAGCATAGTGTGCTCCTCTCTCAGCAGTGTAATACATGAGTATGCAGCGTCCTGCACAGCCATGTTCTCGGTAATGGCAATGCCATGTCCAAAGTGGATAGGCTGAGTGACTCCAATGTGGTGCGGATAGATCCTGACAATGCAGTGGAACTGCGTCTGGTTGAAGTCGTGGAACTGCTCCTCGACGGTGTACTCAGGATACCATCGATATCCCACATAGGACATCATCTCGATCAACGTGGAGGGATGGCCACGCACACCGAGGCACCTGGTCAAACGAACAATCTGCCGAGGGGGAAGATCTGCCATCTGAAACAGAAAGAAGGAGTTTGCAAATGCATCAGATTTTGAGATAAACCTGGAATGACTCGGACAACATAAAGGCTTTAATTGCAAGAAAAAGACAATTTCTTACAACATGGAAACAACACTTACATACGATGTAATAAATCAGGAAGCATAACCACTCTAACAAACGGGTCACAACTTTCCTACGGCTACAAGCAAGAAAACAACGAGATGTTCTAATCAGACAGAGGAGAGCCTAGTCCTATCTTCCCATAGAAAAAGATGAGGGTGACTCAGAACTCAGAACGAAGGGGGTAAGGAGAAAAAAGAAGCCTTACGTTATTCCCTTATATACCCAGAGTAACTATATAACTATAGCAAGATAGACTCGACTTCGGCCAAGGCTACTAGTCCTACAGTCAGTCCTGCTCTGATGCCATGTCTGTCGGGACCCGGGGTTAGCGTATGCAAGTACAGTTACGACATAGTAATATGGAGAGCCGAGAACCGTACCCACTTGTCTAAGCAGACAAGGCCAAGCACAGAACATTCTCGGAAAGCATTGTACGTCAGGGGCCTCCCATCCAGGCCGGATGATCAACTGAGATGGGTCCTCATCGTTCGCACACAAGTCTAATGATATGGGTGATGAACTCCCATATTCACAGACAAGTCGCCTCAACCATACTATCAACTATATCATAACTCTTACATAGACTTACTCCAGCCCAATCACTTAGTCGGGGTCTAGGGCGGGCTCGATCATACCACAAATTGTGCACGAGACGGAGTCTCGAACAATCGCATCGCGATGCCCCAAGCTGCCCACATCTAAAGGCCATTTGGTGTATGAAAGACCGCCAGCCAGATCACAACTAAGGTCTCGAAAACCCATACAAAGACATGCATGTTATAAACATACACGCAGCACACATGCCTTGTATGAACAGCAGGTATCATTGCGATTCTCTACAAAGTATACATTTTTATTGATAACTCTTATAGAGTGCACAAAGAGATCACAAACATGTGATCCAACATTACAACACAAGCGGAAGCAAATTATGTCTGAGTACAGACAAGTTTAACAAATGGCTTAAGAAGCCTTATTTAAACACAAGCCCTCCACGAGAGAACCAGTCGTCTGACTGGGACTAGACTAGCTTGATCTTCAGTCGTCCAACTCGATGAAGAAGCCACCTTCGGGGTCAGTGGGTTCATCTAAAACATAGATTAAGAAAACGTGAGTACAAAGTCGTACTCAACAAGACTTACATAGGAGCTATACTACTCATGCACATGTATCAAGGTAAAGGGAGGTGGGGTTCACTTGCAGAAGTGCCAGCTTTGACTTGGCTAATCCTGAACTACGAGTACCAGACTTTGAGGTAAGAAGCGTACACGAGTCCACTACTTTCTCCAACCAATTACTCCACTATGGTGCCTTCCTCGACTTCCCCACGAGAAAGCACGCCATAGCACTCACACTTATCTTGGTGTGTTTTAGAAGTATCCAGTTCAAGTTGTCTAATAATCAAGCTAAGCTTTCCAAGCAGTCCATAACCGCGGACGCGGCTATTCGAATAGTTTTGTTAACCCTGCAGGGGTGTACCGCTACACACACATGATCATCATTACCGCCTTTGTACTCGACACCGTTCAAGAAGTGTCGGCGAGGATGCTCACCACAACTGTTACCTCATAGCCGATCTAGTCCAAGAAAGCCGCCTACCTGGGTTGGCTACCACTATCGTGAACCCGGCCGGTTTACCGAAGTGTACCCAAGTGATGTGTGCGTGGTGCATAAGCCGGTCTCGGATGAGCCGTTCTCTCACTTAGCATCCAGGCCACAAGCCTACCAGAACTCCGAACTATTGCGACATCTGGACATCGAAAGGGATGAGTTAGTAAGTTGAGAGGGGTCAGTGAGCCCAATGTGTGGTTGTACTCTTCATCTTGTATCACCACACAAGAACTCGGACTTAGGGCGGTGTTCAACGAGACAACCCACCGTGTACTCCTACACCGCCTCTCATCGTTCACCTTGTATTAGGGTAGATTCACCAACACTTTTCTACCATCATCATCATGATCACTACCATCCCGACTCACATAACAGTATCATCATAGTATCACTCTAAGCATGCAATAAGCAGTAACAATTGCAGGGGCCACATGATATCAATCAACTCCTACATTTGCTAGGATTGTGGTTTTGCCTACTACTGTGACAAATGATAGGTCATGCAAAGGAATGGGTTCATCTATGCGGTAGAAACGTAGCATGGTAATCATCCTAAACAATGCATAAGCGAGACATGAGAGGGAAGTGGGATTTTATCGACATGATCAATGGGGGTTTGCTTGCCTTGCTGACGAGGTTCGGGTTCGGGGTCTTCAACGAAGGGGGCAGCCTCGTGCTCCGGTTCCACCTCTACTCGACAAACAACAAACAAGGTAGCAAAGTAAATACAATGCACAATCACATGATGGAAGGTTGAAACTTGATGTATATGCTTTGATGTGTGAGGCATTTCCATTTAAATGGAGTATATTGCAAATTGAATTGCAAATTCAAACTCCAATTTGAATTCAAACTTAGCCAAGTTACATGTGACATTGTTTGATCAATTTGAAACATTTTGAATTGTGTATGATATGCCTCTGAAGTGTGGTTGAAAGGTAGCATAATTCCATGGTCCAAGTTGCAAAATCATTTGAATTGAATTTGAATAAATTCCGAATAAATCAAATGACATATGCTACTGGTACCATTTAAAAATCAACTCAAACATAGTTGAAAGTTGGATTTTTGGATAGCTTATTTTCTCCTGATCATTTTTCATATATTATTTGTCCAATTTGGAGTTAATATGAATTTTCTATGAATTTCCAAAGTTTGAGCTATTTTCTGGATTTTCTGGAATTTCTTTAATTCAAATTACTCTGGAAAATCATTTATGGCGTCAGCACTGCGCCAGCAGGGGGCTGACGAGTGGGCCAACCCTGTCAGTGGCTGGGTTAATTAACCCGGTTAGTTTAAACTAACCGGGGGGGTTAAGGGCTCCAGGGCCCCACCTGTCAGCCTTTGTGGGGGTTCATTAGGGGGTGATTAATCCCGGTGCTTAGCCTGACAGGCCGGCGGCTAAACGCCGGCGGTCCTGTACGTGGCGGTGCTGCTCGGGATCACGTTCCCGGCCACCATTCGATGCACCAAGGGCACCAGAAGATGGCCCGTGACGAGCCGCATCGCCTGCGCTACTCGGGCGTCGTCGGGGAGGTCGGAGGCGACGCCAGCTTCAACCGCGGCGGCGACGCCAGCTTCAACCGCGGCGGCGACCGGAGCTTCGGCTTCGAGCAACTTGTGCACAGCCACGGGAAGAAACGTGCATGGGTGCGTTGGGCGGCTGGTGGCTCCAGGAACATCATGGACACGTTGGCGAGGACGAAGGCGCATGGGAGCGAGCGTATGGTCAACCGCGGCGGCAACCTTGCTCGGCTCCCATGGCAGATCGAGCTAGAGGGCGAAGGGGGGCCAGCTAGTTGAGGGGAAAAAGGCTGCTGCTCACCCTGAGTGCGACGACGAGGTCGGGGAGGGCAGAGGGGAGCCGGTGGTGATGGAATCGACGATGGCGCGCGACGGCTCCGACGAGATGGCGACGAAGCTTGCGACTGCTAGAGAAAAAATTGGCCGGCCATCTTCTGCACGGCGATACTTGCGTCTACGGCGACCGTCTTGGACAGCTTCTCGCGGCCGGTAGGCGTCTCTGGCCGCGCTGGATCACGGTGGTGCTCTACGGGGTTCTTCGGGCGTCGACGAACTCGCGCGGGCAGGACGAACCAGAGGGCGAGGAGGGGGAAGTGAGACGTGGGGGGTTCTCCTGGCGTGCGTGGCATCGAGAAGGAGGCAGGGGCGCGGCTGGGAGGCCGCCACCGCGACGGCTGCGGCATGCCGGGCACGCAGCTGTGTGCTCGTGCCCGGGGAAGACGACAGGGGCGCTCCAGGCGGGCTGGGCCGGCAAGGTGGGCTGCGGGGGAGCTAGTCGGGCTTCTTTGCCCAGGTAAGCTTCTGTTTTTCTTTTCTATTTTTCTTTTCTGTAGTTTGTTTTGTTTAGCTAAAATAAAATAGCTAAACATTTTTAATAAATGCTATAACTTTTTATATGGCCTTATAATAATATAGACTAGCCACTTATAAAGTTTCAACATTTTTAAAATTCAAATACTTTGAATCTTAACTCAAATAGGGGTTTTGATTAATTCCAAGGCACTGTTTGAATATTTGAAAAATCCATGAGCATGGGGTGGGTCCCACATCACTTGATATGTGATCACACTCATTTATAAGACTTTTCAAAATTCTAACATGAATTTTTGGAGAAGATTTTTATCTGGCCTTTTGAATTAATTCATCTGGGGGGGTTTTCCATCTCCCATTTTTCTTTTGATTTTGATTTCAAAGATTTCTTTTGAAAAAAATTAACATGATGCAAGAGTACTAACTAACCCTAGCACATTACCTAATAGAGGGTTCTGACAACTCGCCCCCACTCAACAGAATCTCGTCCCGAGATTCAGAAGTCTGCGGGAGGAAGGAGGGATACTCGGCACTGAGACGGTCTTCTCTTTCCCACGTAGCTTCTCTCTCAGAGTGGTGTGACCATTGCACTTTCAGAAACCTAATCTTCTGACGACGAGTGACACGCTCTGCGGAATCAAGAATACGAACGGGGTATTCTCGATAAGAAAGGTCATCTTGGAGATCAAGCGTTTCATGGTCGACTTCGCGGATGGGGTCCTTGAAGCAACGCCTGAGTTGGGAAACATGGAATACATCGTGTACTCGGGAAAGGTGCGGGGGTAGTTCAAGTTGGTAGGCAACTTCTCCACGTTTGGCAAGAATGCGGAAAGGTCCGATGTAACGTGGGGCCAACTTGCCTTTGATACCGAAACGTTGGGTTCCCTTCAGAGGAGTAACCCAAAGGTAAGCCTTCTCATCCAGATTGTAGCTCTCTTGCCTATGATGACGATCATAGTAGCTTTTCTGACGAGACTGGGCTGCTTTCAATTGATCACGAACAATGCCAACTTGCTCTTCTGCTTCCTTGATCATGTCCGGTCCAAAGAATTGTCTTTCACCGGTTTCTGACCAGTTTAGTGGTGTTCGACATCGTCGTCCATAAAGGAGTTCAAAAGGAGCCATGTTCAGACTAGATTGAAAACTATTGTTATAAGCAAATTCGGCAAATGGAAGAGACTTCTCCCAATTCTTTACGAATGAGATAACACAAGCTCTGAGTATGTCTTCAAGAATTTGGTTAACCCTTTCTACTTGACCGCTAGACTGAGGATGGAAAGCTGTACTGAAGGAGAGATGAGTTCCCATAGCATTCTGAAAGCTTCCCCAAAATCTAGAGGTGAAAAGGCTACCGCGATCAGAATTTATTTCCAAAGGAACACCGTGAAGGGACACAATTCTAGAGACGTACAAGTCCGCTAACTGGCTAGCAGTTATAGACTCGCGAACTGGAAGGAAGTGAGCAACTTTGGAAAGCCTATCTATGACAACGAAGATGGCATTGTTTCCTTTCTGGGTTTTTGGAAAGCCGGTGATGAAGTCCATACCGACTTTGTCCCATTTCCACTCGGGAATAGACAAAGGTTGAAGTGTACCAGCAGGTCTTTGATGTTCTGCCTTAATGCGACGACAAACATCACATTCGGCAACAAATTGAGAAATGTCTCTCTTCATCCTGGTCCACCAAAATCTCTGGCGTAGATCTCGGTACATTTTTGTGCTACCGGGATGAATCGAGAGGGGTGTGTCATGGGCTTCCTTGAGGATGAGTTGCCTTAGTTCCTTATTCTTAGGTACTACCAAATGATTTCCAAAGAATACTGTTCCCTTGTTATCTGTGGAGAAACATTTAGCAACTCTGCTAGCAATGGTCTCCTTGATCCGGCGAACACCTCGTGCACGCCTTTGGGCAACTATGATTTGATCCTCAAGAGTTGGTTTCGCCACCAAGGTAGAAAGATAGCCATGAGGAACAATCTCAAGATTGAGCTTGCGAAAGTCGTCATGAAGAAGTGGTTGATACTGTTGTAACATGAGGTTGTTACAATACGACTTACGACTTAGGGCATCAGCCATGACATTGGCTTTGCCTGGGGTGTAAGAAATTCCTATGACGTAATCTTTTATCAACTCAATCCAGCGTCTTTGCCTGAGATTAAGATCTGGCTGGGTGAAAATGTATTTGAGGCTTTGGTGGTCGGAATAGATCTCACAACGATTACCAAGGAGGTAATGTCGCCAAGTTGTTAGGGCATGAACTACGGCAGCGAGTTCAAGGTCATGGGTAGGATAGTTCTCTTCATGTGGCCGCAACTGGCGTGAAGCATAAGCTACCACATGTCGATCTTGCAGAAGTATGCATCCTAACCCTTGCCGTGATGCGTCACAATAGATCTCGAAATCCTTTTTGGTGTCTAGAGGTGCAAGTACGGGTGCAGAAGTCAATCTTCTTTTCAGATCTTGAAAGCTTTCCTCGCACTTGGGACTCCATAAGAATTTCTTATCCTTCTTGAGGAGTTCAGTTAGAGGCTTTGCAACTTTACAAAAGTTCTCGACGAAACCACGGCAGTAGCTGGCTAGGCCAAGAAAACTCCTAACTTGCTTAACCGATTCAGGTGGAGTCCAGTAAGGACGGCCTGAACTCTCTCGGGATTCACAGCAATGCCTTTTGCAGAAATCACGTGGCCTAAGTAGGTCACTTCTGGTAGCCAAAATTCACACTTGGAGCATTTGTTGGATATGTGCCCTAGAGACAAATTAATAAAGATATTTGTCACATATCCGTTTTGTTCATAATACGTTTTATACTGTGCTATAACTGTATTACTTGGAAATACTAATACAGGTGTAGTATAAAACATGGTCCGTAGTTTAACTCGGGTAAACTATCTCATTGGGCAATTGATTGATCAAGCTTTCCTGATCATGGCGACACTTAAGTCCATTGACAATGAGGTCATATCATTAGGGGAATGATGTGATGGACAGACACCCACCTAAAGTAATGCAATGTGATCGAGTCACATAGTTCAGCGTTGCTATGACTTTGTAACGTATGGCTTAGTCCTTAGACCGTAATGATCATACGTAATCACGATCTATGAGGAGACTTTGATTTGTATCCCACCGCCTGACTGAAATATGCTGGCTATAACGGAGCACTTTGGGTATTCCGAAATAGATGGTTGATGAGTATGTTAATAGATCAAAGCGGGATTTGTCAGTCCTTGTGATAGGACAGGTACTCTGGGCCCACTCGGTGATATTGCATCAACCCCTTGCAAGGACGTTACTAGGTCACAAAGAGATGCAATGATCATGGACGAGAGAAGTTGTTTGTCGTGAACGAGATGTGAACACGGTATGTGGGATACCGACGATCAAACCTCGGACAAACAAGGTACAGCAGAACAAAGGGATTACGTCATATCGTTAACGGTTTCCAAAAGCGATCGAAGCTCATTCGATGGAAGCGCAGGGGCTGTCAAGGACTGTAACCAGGTCCAACTGACTAATCATTGGTCCATGAGAAGAGTCTCGACCATGTCTGCTGTTTCCCGGACCGTTAGGGTGTTACACTTAAGGGCAATCGATGCATAGGACAGTTACGGGATCAATCGGTGAAATAGGAGAAATCACCGGAATAGTTCCGGAGGAGAACGGAATGGTTTCCGGACATTTCGAATAGTTCAAAATAAAGTTTAATTGTTTTAATAATGTTTTTATTATTTAATTATCTGAATTAAATATTTAAAACTTATTAAATAATTAAAATAATGGAAAAAAGGCTATATGGGCCTTAGAGGCCCATTAGGGGAGGAGGGGGTTCCCCCCCTTGGGCTTGGCGCCAAGGGGTGGGGCCCAACCCCCCCTAGGCCGGCGCACCCCTCCCCCCTTGGAGGTTTAGTCCCACATGGGGGAGGGAAGAGGGATCACACCCCCCCCTTGGCCTTTATATAGAGGGGTAGACCTCCCTTTTTCCATACAACAATTGATCTCCTTCTTCTTCCTTCTCCATTTCTGGAAGTGGACTCCCCTTGTTTGGAGTCTGCACCAGGATTGGAGTTCTCCACCATAAGGCAGGCCGTCGCTCTGCCGGAGTCGGGATCCGTAGCCGTCTTCTTTCCGCTGCTCGCCTGGTTCGGAGCCCGGGAGGAACATCGATTGTGCCGTACGTGTATAATCTCTTCGAGGCATTACACCTGTGGTGCTGCTTCATCGCTGGAGGTTTACCGGGAGTCATTCTCGCCGGTGGTGGTCTTCTACACGACAGGGAGGTCGTAGTTCTGAGTCTACGCCAACCACGTTCGTAAGAACGTTTCCCGCTTTCGGTCTTCAAAGGTATGAACACCGATTCCCTCCGTTACTTTACATCGCCATAGCATAGATCTTGGGTTCGGGTACCGTAGGTGTGGAAAAATTTGTGTTTTCTGCCCATTATCCCAACAGTGGTATCATGAGCTACCTATGCGTAGATGTATTGTACGGATAGAACACATCTAGGATGTGGGCATCGAATCTTCATTCGTTACCCTCCCACGTGTACTCATTCAGCATTGCGGCAATGTTTGATGAAGCGGCCCCCGACCGACCTTACGCGTTTAAGCGAGACTGGTTCCACGCTTGACATATGGCTTGTACCATATAATGTGGCTGGGGGGGTGTCTGTCTCTCTGCATTAACGATGCGAAGATGTTTGCAACGGAGGGCCCCGACAGGGGTGTAATAGAGACGAATAAGAGACGGTGTTGTGGCTTGTTTTTCGCAGGATAGAAATCGGTTCTCTCTCTCGAAACCCCTAGCAGCCACGTAAAACTTGCACAAGCTAAAGTAGAAAGACGTTCTAACTTTGCTTTGCATGAAGGGGGATCATAGGTTGTATGATTTAAATTTTTACTTCTTGTTTTATGCTAGTATGCTAGATACATCGACGGTAGCACGAAACAGGACCATCTCTCACAATACCAACATTGTGTTCTCCCTTTTGATGGGCACCACCTGGAAGGTTCTCCCATATGGCTTGATGCTCCGTACATACCGGAGTTGTCCTACATATTCAACGGAGCTCGCATGAGGTTGGGTTCGGCGAGCCTGGCATATGCAGATATGGCCTTGCCTGAACAGCTAACATCAAGGTTCGATTGGAAGGCTTGACGTATGTAGATGCGGGCCTGGAACACAGAAGACCGAAAGGTCGAGCACGAGTCACATGGCTGATGTGATTGGCTTAGAGGCCTACCTGGTTCGCATACTGGGCCGTACATATCGGGGGAGGTATGGGGGCTGGGATTGTGTAATCACTTAGTTAAATTGAGAGGTGTTTATCTAAGTGGGAGCTTTCTAGAATTTTAAGATTAAATTGAAACTCCACATTATGAACAAAAGTCTAAATATGTATCGTTGTGAATCCAACCTTGTAGATGGCAGCACCTCGCCCCTCGTTCAACTTAGGATCATTCCTAGAGAAAGATAAGCTAAAAACAGATGGGACAAACTTCACCAACTGGTTCCGCACCCTGAGGATTCTCCTCGTTCCCCTCAAAATGGCATACGTACTAGAGGACGCGTTAGGTGACGCACCAGCAGATGATGCCAGTCAGGACGAGAAGAATGTCTATCTCTCCAAGACTGATGATTACAACCTTGTCCAGAGTGGCATGCTCTACTCCATGGAGGCTGAGCTGCAGAAACGTTTCGAGAGGATGGGTGCATATGAGATTATCACCGACCTCAAGGCGGTCTTCGCACCTCAAGCCAGGGCTGAACGGTACGAGGCTTCTGAAGCCTTCTTCTCAGCAAAGATGGATGAGCACGGCAGCGTGAGTGAGCACGTGGTCAAAATGTCTGGCTACGTTCAGCCCTTGAATGCTCTGGAATGTCAGATTCCAGATGAACTTGCGGTTGATAGGGTGTTGCAGTCGCTTCCCCCTAGCTACAAAGGCTTTGTGCTGAACTACAACATGCAGGGGATGACCAAAACCCCTTCTGAGTTGTTCGCCATGCTAAAGAGCGCTGAGGTTGAAATCAAGAAGGAGCACGCCGTCTTCATGGTCAACAAGACCACTGACTTCAAGAAGTCAAGCAGACGGGAGAAGGCCAGGAGAGGTGGCCCCAGGAGGGATGGCAAGTCAGTTGCCGCTCCTCCCAAGGCACCCAAGCCTAAAGTCGGAGTGGAGTGATTCTACTGCAAGGGTGAAGGTCACTGGAAGCGCAACTGTCCCAAGTACCTAAAGGACAAGAAGGCTGGCAAGGTCGCCAAGAGAGACGAAGGTATATTTGATATACATATTGTTGATCTTCTCTTGACAAGCGCTGGGAACACATCCTGGATATTTGATACAGGATCTGTCGCTCATATTTCTAATTCCATTCAGGGACTAAGGAATAGGAGACGCTTGGTCAAGGAGGAAGTGACGATGCGCGTGGGGAATGGCTGCCAGATTGAAGTCTTGGCGGTCGGCACGAAGCATCTTAGTCTACCTTCGGGATTGGTTTTAGTTCTGAATAAATGTTACTATGTACCCGCGTTGAGTGTGAACATCGTGAGTGGTTCTTGCTTGAAGCGAGACCACTATTCTTTTAAGTCCGATACAATTGGTTGTTCGATTTATAAGGATGATATGTTTTATGTTCACGCACCGGAGTCGCATGGTTTATTCATACTTAATCTCGATGGTGACGTGAGTCACGTTAACAATATTGAGGCCAAAAGATTGAAGAATAATGAAGATCACATGATGATGTGGCATTGCCGACTTGGTCATATTGGTGTAAAACGCATGTAGAAGCTCCATAAGGATGGACTTCTTGACTCATTGGATTTTGGATCCCTTGATACATGTGAACAATGCCTCATGGGCAAAATGACAAGGACTCCATTCAATGGTGTGATGGAGCGTGCGGATGTCTTATTGGGGATCATACACACGGATGTATGTGGACCCATGAACATCCCCACTCGCAATGATCTTCGTTACTTCGTGACCTTTACTGATGACTTGAGTAGATATGGGTATATTTACTTGATGAAACACAAGTCTGAAACCTTTGAAAAGTTCAAGGAATTTCAGAATGAGGTCGAAAATCAACTCGGAAGGAAAATCAAGCACCTTCGATCGGATCGAGGTGGCGAGTATTTGAGTCACGAGTTTGGCAATCATCTGAAGTCTTGTGGCATAGTACCACAGCTTACGCCGGCAGGCACACCTCAGAGAAACGGTGTAGCTGAGCGACGTAATCGAACCCTATTGGATAGTGTACGATCGATGATGTCTCATACTGATTTGCCTGTGTCATTCTGGGGGTATGCATTAGAAACCTCCATTCATATTCTTAATAGGGCACCATCCAAATCCGTAAAGACAACACCATTTGAAGAATGGCATGGCACTAAACCTGAGTTGTCTCACCTGAAGATTTGGGGTTGTGAGGCTTATGTTAGGAAACTACAGCCTGACAAACTTGAATCCAAGGCGGATAAGTGTATCTTTGTGGGCTATCCCAAGGAAACTTGTGGGTACACCTTCTACAACAAGTCTGACAGCAAAACGTTTGTTGCCAAGACGGGACACTTTCTTGAGAAGGAGTTTCTCGCGAAAGAGTTGAGTGGGAGGAAAATAGACCTCGATGAAGTAACTGACCAGTCACTCCAATTGGATGAAATGCCTACGGAATTTGTTCTGGAACCATCTTCCACAGTGGGAGTTGAAGAGAATGGCCAGAACGACATTCATAACGATCATGACATTCACGATGATCATGATGAGAGTGAAGAGGAACCTTTTATGCCCCGTAGGTCATCAAGAGTCCGTCAACCTACTGAGTTTGACGGACAGCTTGTGAATGCAATCTCGGCTGTTGAGTCGGATGAACCTACGAGTTACAAAGAAGAAATGGAGGGACCCGAGTCCGAGAAATGGCTTGAAGCCATGAAATCCGAAATAGACTCCATGTACACCAACAAAGTATGGACTTTGGTGGATATTCCCGAGGACCGCAAGGCCGTCGAGAATAAATGGATTTTCAAGAAAAAGACTGACGCAGACGGAAACGTATCTGTCTACAAAGCTCGACTTGTCGCGAAGGGTTTCCGACAAATTCAAGGAGTTGACTACGAGGAGACATTCTCTCCTGTAGCGATGATAAAGTCTATTCGGATCCTACTAGCAATAGCTGCATATCATGATTACGAGATATGGCAGATGGATGTGAAAACTGCATTCCTAAATGGCAACATTGAGGAAGAGTTGTATATGATGCAACCAGAGGGGTTTGTCGATCCAAGGAATGCTGGTAAGGTTTGCAAGCTTCAACGGTCCATCTATGGGTTGAAGCAAGCATCTCGGAGCTGGAATCTTCGATTTGATGAGGTCATTAAAGCTTTTGGATTTGTCCAAAACGTCGAAGAGTTCTGCGTCTATAAGAAACTGAGTGGGAGCTCTGTAGCATTCCTTGTGTCATATGTGGATGACATATTACTAATAGGGAACGATAAGAAATTCTTAGAGGAAGTGAAGGAATATCTGAATGGACAATTTTCCATGAAGGACCTAGGTGAAGCTGCGTACATACTGGGGATTAAGATCTATAGAGATAGACCTAATCGAAGGTTGGCCTTGAGTCAGAATACTTATATTGACAAGATTTTGAAAAGGTTCAAAATGGATGACTCCAAGAGAGGTCTCTTGCCAGTCATGAAAGGTGTCAAACTAAGCGTGACTCAATGCCCGACCACAGCTAAAGAGAAAGAGGAGATGTCCTCAAAGCCCTATGCCTCAGCCATACGTTCTCTCATGTATGCTATGTTATGTACCAGACCGGATTTAGTGCTGGCCATTAGTATGACTAATCGCTACCAGAGTAATCCGGGAATGGCCCATTGGACAGCAGTGAAGAACATCCTTAAGTACTTGAGAAGAACCAAGGATCTCTTTCTTGTTTATGGAGGAGTTGATGAGGAGCTCACCGTAAAGGGTTACGTTGACGCAAACCTCGACTCAGACCTAGATGACTCGAAATCACAGACGGGATATGTCTTCATGTTGAACGGAGGCGCGATTAGCTGGAGGAGCGGCAAACAGTCAGTCGTCGCTCAATCTTCAATGGAGTCGGAGTATATTGCCGCTTGTGAAGCGTCAAACGAGGCGCTGTGGCTGAAGAAGTTCGTGATCGAGCTTGACGTCTTTCCTAGTTGCACTGACCCCGTGGGAATCTACTGCGACAACACGGGTGCCATTGCTAACGCGAAGGAGCCAAGAACTCACTCTACAGCCAAGCACATCCTCCGAAAGTTCCATGTGACGCGAGACTACGTCAGGGATGGACACACTAGGATTCACAAGATACATACGGATCTGAACGCAGCAGACCTGATGACTAAACCTCTTCCACAGGGAAAGTTTGAAGAACACCGAGAGACCATTGGTGTTAGATACATACCTGATGTAAACTAGTGTAATTTGTACTCTAGTGCAAGTGGGAGACTGTTGGATATGTGCCCTAGAGACAAATTAATAAAGATATTTGTCACATATCCGTTTTGTTCATAATACGTTTTATACTGTGCTATAACTGTATTACTTGGAAATACTAATACAGGTGTAGTATAAAACATGGTCCGTAGTTTAACTCGGGTAAACTATCTCATTGGGCAATTGATTGATCAAGCTTTCCTGATCATGGCGACACTTAAGTCCATTGACAATGAGGTCATATCATTAGGGGAATGATGTGATGGACAGACACCCACTTAAAGTAATGCAATGTGATCGAGTCACATAGTTCAGCGTTGCTATGACTTTGTAACGTATGGCTTAGTCCTTAGACCGTAATGATCATACGTAATCACGATCTATGAGGAGACTTTGATTTGTATCCCACCGCCTGACTGAAATATGCTGGCTATAACGGAGCACTTTGGGTATTCCGAAATAGATGGTTGATGAGTATGTTAATAGATCAAAGCGGGATTTGTCAGTCCTTGTGACCGGACAGGTACTCTGGGCCCACTCGGTGATATTGCATCAACCCCTTGCAAGGACGTGACTAGGTCACAAAGAGATGCAATGATCATGGACGAGAGAAGTTGTTTGTCATGAACGAGATGTGAACACGGTATGTGGGATACCGACGATCAAACCTCGGACAAACAAGGTACCGCAGAACAAAGGGATTACGTCGTATCGTTAACGGTTTCCAAAAGCGATCGAAGCTCATTCGATGGAAGCGCAGGGGCTGTCAAGGACTGTAACCAGGTCCAACTGACTAGTCATTGGTCCATGAGAAGAGTCTCGACCATGTCTGCTCTTTCCCGGACCGTTAGGGTGTTACACTTAAGGGCAATCGATGCATAGGACAGTTACGGGATCAATCGGTGAAATAGGAGAAATCACCGGAATAGTTCCGGAGGAGAACGGAATGGTTTCCGGACATTTTGAATAGTTCAAAATAAAGTTTAATTGTTTTAATAATGTTTTTATTATTTAATTATCTGAATTAAATATTTAAAACTTATTAAATAATTAAAATAATGGAAAAAAGGCTATATGGGCCTTAGAGGCCCATTAGGGGAGGAGGGGGTTCCCCCCCTTGGGCTTGGCGCCAAGGGGTGGGGCCCAACCCCCCCTAGGCCGGCGCACCCCTCCCCCCTTGGAGGTTTAGTCCCACATGGGGGAGGGAAGAGGGATCACACCCCCCCTTGGCCTTTATATAGAGGGGTAGACCCCCCTTTTTCCATACAACAATTGATCTCCTTCTTCTTCCTTCTCCATTTCTGGAAGTGGACTCCCCTTGTTTGGAGTCTGCACCAGGATTGGAGTTCTCCACCATAAGGCAGGCCGTCGCTCTGCCGGAGTCGGGATCCGTAGCCGTCTTCTTTCCGCTGCTCGCCTGGTTCGGAGCCCGGGAGGAACATCGATTGTGCCGTACGTGTATAATCTCTTCGAGGCATTACACCTGTGGTGCTGCTTCATCGCTGGAGGTTTACCGGGAGTCATTCTCGCCGGTGGTGGTCTTCTACACGACAGGGAGGTCGTAGTTCTGAGTCTACGCCAACCACGTTCGTAAGAACGTTTCCCGCTTTCGGTCTTCAAAGGTATGAACACCGATTCCCTCCGTTACTTTACATCGCCATAGCATAGATCTTGGGTTCGGGTACCGTAGGTGTGGAAAAATTTGTGTTTTCTGCCCCGTATCCCAACAGCATTTAGCATACATGCGATGCTCTCTAAGTTTCATCAATACCAGCCTTAGGTGTTCGGCATGTTCTTCTTCGTTCTTCGAGTAGATGAGAATATCATCGAGATAAACCACAACAAATTTATATAAGTACTCCATGGAGATCGAATTCATCATGCGTGAGAAAGTGCCGGGGGCATTGGTTAAACCAAAGGACATGACGGTGTACTTGTAAAGACCATAACGAGTAGTAAAAGCCGTTTTGGGAATGTCCTTGTTTCGGATTTTGATTTGATGATAACCTAATCTCAAATCCATCCTGGAGAAGACAGAGGATCCTGCAAGTTGATCATAAAGATCATTGATCCTGGGCAATGGGTACTTGTTCTTTATCGTCGCTAGATTTAGCGGGCGATAGTCTACGCACATCCTTTCTGTTCCATCTTTCTTCGTTACGAACAGAACGGGGCAACCCCATGGCGATGAGCTAGGGAGGATGAAGCCTTTTTCCAACAAAGCTTCCAGTTGGGTTTTAAGCTCAGCTAACTCACGTGGGGCCATTTTTTATGGGCGTCTAGAAATTGGTGCGGTTCCTGGGGAAAGATCCACTATAAACTCTACACATCTGTCGGGTGTCATTCCCGGCAGCTCTTCAGGAAAGACATCCGGAAAGTCACGAACCACCGGAATATCTTCAAGTTCGGGAAGGGGAAGTACATTCAAGGAATGCACTTGGGTTCTTGTTCTGGGTGAGGTATAGATGACGGTTTTTCCTGAAGGGTGGGTGAGTTTCACGGATTTTCCTTTGCAATCCAGGTAGGCATTCTGTCTTGATAGCCAATCCATGCCAAGGATGACATCAATATCTGAAGAGTTGAGGGCTACGAGTGAAGCAAGGAATACTAAACCCTCAATTGCAATTTTGTTTCCATGGCTTACTCTATTAGTTTGCCATCTTGACCCTGGAGTTTGAATAATCATTGGGGTGGACAATTCAACAAAAGATAACTCATGACGAAGTGCATAACTTTCCGACATGAATGAATGAGATGCTCCTGGGTCGAAAAGAACGGAAGTAGGAACATAATTGACTGGGAGCGTACCAAGAATGACGTCAGTGGTGTTGTCAGTTTCTTCGGCGGCAATCTGGTTCACACGTCCAAGAGTGGCGGGAGGAGCGGGTTTGGCGGTGTAGACCTTCTGGGGTGGCTTGCCACGACCATTATTGTTGCCTCCGGCACGGGCTGGAGCGTTCTGATTCTGGATCTGGTTCTGGGGACACTCACGAGAGTAATGGCCTGCCTGACCACACTTGTAACAGGCTCCGAAAACAGTGCGGGGAGCTGGGTTGTTTGGTGGAGCTGGGTGGAACTGATTTGGTGGACGAGGCGCCACATAGGATGGCCTCGGTGGGTTGTTCTGGCGGAACATACTGCTTGGGATCTAGATATTGCGTTTCTGGGAGCCTGAACTGGATGAACTGTCGTCTCTAGGGTGTTTGCGGAAGTCGTTGGGAGTGTTCATGTCCTCTGCCTTGATGGCCTTGTTGACAAGGACCTGGAAGGTGGCAAAGTCATGAAGGTTGATCTCACGACGAAGTCCAGAGTTTAGGCCACGACGGAACCTCTCTTGCTACTTGGAGTCGATGGAAACTTCTTCGGTAGCATAACGAGCAAGTCGGTTGAACTCACGACTAAACTCGTCAACGGTCCTTCTGCCTTTGGTGAGGTTGAAGAACTCCTCACGCGTGCGGTCCATAAGACCCTTGGGAATGTGGTGCTCACGGAAGGAAGTGCAGAATTCATCCCAAGATGCGGGCGGTCCAATGGGACGCATATTCAGGAAGTTCTCCCACCAAGAGCTAGCTGCACCTTCAAGGTGACAGGTGGCATAGCTGACCTTGTCGCCATCTGCAACATGGCCTGCTTGGAGCTTCCTCTCGATGCTGTGAAGCCAGTCATCTACGTCAAGGGGCTCGGTGGAGTAACTGAAAACCGGGGGATGAAGTCGGATGAAGTCGTTCAGGGACACCAACTCGTTGCGCTGCTGAGTTGTGTTGCGAGAAATGACTTCCAGCAGGTGGTGAGAGTCTCGGCGGTTCCTCTCAACCTCCATCAGAACCTGAGCCATCGTGGGTGGGGGTGGAAGTTTGCCTTCCTCCTAGTCATTCACACGACCCTGGTTACGACCAATCTGGCCACGGGTTCCTTGAGACATCCTGAAGGTGAAAACCAAAGTCAAACAGAGTTGATTGGAAGAATCTAAACAAGGTATTGAAGTACTGGAAGGATTACAGAGCAAAGGAAGTAATCATCTTGACAACATGGTGATAAAAGCATACAAGCCATATATTCACAAGCTGTCATACAAACTTTACATCGTTTTAGTACAAGCACCAAGCTAATACAAACGTGATGAAGATGATACATCCTTCAGAGGCACTCTGACTTCCTATACATTATTTATCTAAGCCTCTGGAACTTAGACCCTTGCGTACAATACACTAAGATACTACTACATCATCACTAAGTAAGACCACAGGCGGTCTCACTCATCTCCATCTCCATAGTAGTCCTCATAAAAGTTACCCGCGTATCCCGGTAGCTGAAGGTGACCATCGGAAAACACGGAGGCCTATGGACCCTGATATCCATTTGGGCAAGGATGGGGCCTAGGTCCAGCGTAGGGTGGAAGAAGAGGACCACGGGGTGGAAAAATGCCTCCAATCTCGGGCCAAGCAACTCGAGAAGGCATCTGAGTCCTCACTGGGTAGATAGCATCATGCTCAACTGATCCAACACTCACGAAGGGTGCCAAGAGTGTCAGTGCTCGATACAGACGAACACGAGTGGCGTGAAGCTCAAAACGGAGAGCGCGTGCATCACGATCTCGATCACTAGCAAACCTAGTAGTCATCTGAAGTGCTGGATCTTCTGCAGAGTGATCTGAGTAGAGTCCGGTGTAATATCCCTCTTCTCCTGGAAGTGCAGCAGGGATATAGCGGAATGAGGTCTCTCTCAGCATAGTGTGCTCCTCTCTCAGCAGTGTAATACATGATTATGCAGCATCCTGCACAACCATGTTCTCGGTAATGCCAATGCCATGTCCAAAGTGGATAGGCTGAGTGACTCCAACGTGGTGCGGATAGATCCTGGCAATGCAGTGGAACTGCGTCTGGTTGAAGTCGTGGAACTGCTCCTCGACGGTGTACTCAGGATACCATCGATATCCCACATAGGACATCATCTCGATCAACGTGGCGGGATGGCCACGCACACCGAGCCACCTGGTCAAACGAACAATCTGCCGAGGGGGAAGATCTGTCATCTGAAACAGAAAGAAGGAGTTTGCAAATGCATCAGATTATGAGATAAACCTGGAATGACTCGGACAACATAACGACTGTAATTGCAAGAAAAAGACAATTTCTTACAACATGGAAACAACACTTACATACGATGTAATAAATCAGGAAGCATAACCACTATAACAAACGGGTCACAACTTTCCTACGGCTACAAGGAAGCAAACAACGAGATGTTCTAATCAGACAAAGGAGAGCCTAGTCCTATCTTCCCGTAGAAAAAGATGAGGGCGACTCAGAACTCAGAACGAAGGGGGTAAGGAGAAAAAAGAAGCCTTACGTTATTCCCTTATATACCCAGAGTAACTATATAACTATAGCAAGCTAGACTCGACTTCGGCCAAGGCTACTAGTCCTACAGTCAGTCCTGCTCTGATGCCATGTCTGTCGGGACCCGGGGTTAGCGTATGCAAGTACAGTTACGACATATTAATATGGAGAGCCGAGAACCGTACCCACTTGTCTAAGAAGACAAGGCCAAGCACAGAACATTCTCGGAAAGCATCGTACGTGTGGGGCATCCCATCCAGGCCGGATGATCAACTGAGATGGGTCCTCATCGTCCGCACACAAGTCTAATGATATGGGTGATGAACTCCCATATTCACAGACAAGTCGCCTCAACCATACTATCAACTATATCATAACTCTTACATAGACTTACTCCAGCCCGATCACTTAGTCGGGGTCTAGGGCGGGCTCGATCATACCACAAAGTGTGCACGAGACGGAGTCTCGAACAATCGCATCACGAGGCCCCAAGCTGCGCACATCTAAGGGCCACTTGGTGTATGAAAGACCGCCAGCTAGATCACAACTAAGGTCTCGAAAACCCATACAAAGACATGCATGTTATAAACATACACGCAACACACATGCCTTGTATGAACAGCAGGTATCATTGCGATTCTCTACAAAGTATACATTTTTATTGATAACTCTTATAGAGTGCACAAAGAGATCACAAACATGTGATCCAACATTACAACACAAGCGGAAGCAAATTATGTCTGAGTACAGACAAGTTTGACAAATGGCTTAAGAAGCCTTATTTAAACACAAGCCCTCCACGAGGGAACCAGTCGTTTGACTGGGACTAGACTAGCTTGATCTTCAGTCGTCCAGCTCGATGAAGAAGCCACCTTCGGGGTCAGTGGGTTCATCTAAAACATAGATTAAGAACACGTGAGTACGAAGTCGTACTCAACAAGACTTACATAGGAGCTATACTACTCATGCACATGTATCAAGGTAAAGGGAGGTGTGGTTCACTTGCAGAAGTGCCAGCTTTGACTTGGCTAATCCTGAACTACGAGTACCAGACTTTGAGGTAAGAAGCGTACACGAGTCCACTACTTTCTCCAACCAATTACACCACTATGGTGCCTTCCTCGACTTCCCCACGAGAAAGCACGCCATAGCACTCACACTTATCTTGGTGTGTTTTAGAAGTATCCAGTTCAAGTTGTCTAATAATCAAGCTAAGCTTTCCAAGAAGTCCATAACCGCGGACGCGGCTATTCGAATAGTTTTGTTAACCCTGCAGGGGTGTACCGCTACACACACATGATCATCATTTACCGCCTTTGTACTCGACACCGTTCAAGAAGTGTCGGCGAGGATGCTCACCACAACTGTTACCTCATAGCCGATCTAGTCCGAGAAAGCCGCCTACCTGGGTTGGCTACCACTATCGTGAACCCGGCCGGTTTACCGAAGTGGACCCAAGTGATGTGTGCGTGGTGCATAAGCCAGTCTCGGATGAGCCGTTCTCTCACTTAGCATCCAGGCCACAAGCCTACCAGAACTCCGAACTATTGCGACATCTGGACATCGAAAGGGATGAGTTAGTAAGTTGAGAGGGGTCAGTGAGCCCAATGTGTGGTTGTACTCTTCATCTTGGATCACCACACAAGAACTCGGACTTAGGGCGGTGTTCAACGAGACAACCCACCGTGTACTCCTACGCAGCCTCTCATCGTTCACCTTGTATTAGGGTAGATTCACCAACACTTTTCTACCATCATCATCATGATCAATACCATCCCGAATCACATAACAGTATCATCATGGTATCACTCTAAGCATGCAATAAGCAGTAACAATTGCAGGGGCCACATGATATCAATCAACTCCTACATTTGCTAGGATTGTGGTTTTGCCTACTACTATGACAAATGATAGGTCATGCAAAGGAATGGGTTCATATATGCGGTAGAAACGTAGCATGGTAATCATCCTAAACAATGCATAAGCGACACATGAGAGGGAAGTGGGATTTTATCGACATGATCAATGGGGGTTTGCTTGCCTTGCTGACGAGGTTCGGGTTCGGGGTCTTCAACGAAGGGGGTAGCCTCCTGCTCCGGTTCCTCCTCTACTCGACAAACAACAAACAAGGTAACAAAGTAAATACAATGCACAATCACATGATGGAAGGTTGAAACTTGATGTATATGCTTTGATGTGTGAGGCAATTCCATTTAAATGGAGTATATTGCAAATTGAATTGCAAATTCAAACTCCAATTTGAATTCAAACTTAGCCAAGTTACATGTGACATTGTTTGATCAATTTGAAACATTTTGAATTGTGTATGATATGCCTCTGAAGTGTGGTTGAAAGGTAGCATAATTCCATGGTCCAAGTTGCAAAATCATTTGAATTGAATTTGAATAAATTCCGAAAAAATCAAATGACATATGCTACTGGTACCATTTAAAAATCAACTCAAACATAGTTGAAAGTTATATTTTTGGATAGCTTATTTTCTCCTGATCATTTTTCATATATTATTTGTCCAATTTGGAGTTAATATGAATTTTCTATGAATTTCCAAAGTTTGAGCTATTTTCTGGATTTTCTGGAATTTCTTTAATTCAAATTACTCTGGAAAATCATTTATGGCGTCAGCATTGCGCCAGCAGGGGACTGATGAGTGGGCCAACCCTGTCAGTGGCTGGGTTAATTAACTCGGTTAGTTTAAACTAACCGGGGGGGTTAAGGGCTCCAGGGCCCCACCTGTCAGCCTCTGTGGGGGTTCATTAGGGGGTGATTAATCCCGGTGCTTAGCCTAACAGGCCGGCGGCTAAACGCCGGTGGTCCTGTACGCCGCGGCGCTGCTCGGGATCACGTTCCCGGCCACCATTCGATGCACCAAGGGCACCAGAAGATGGCCCGTGACGAGCCGCATCGCCTGCGCTACTCGGGCGTCGTCGGGGAGGTCGGAGGCGACGCCAGCTTCAACCGCGGCGACGACCGGAGCTTCGGCTTCGAGCAACTTATGCAAAACGGCCACGGGAAGAAACGTGCATGGGTGCGTTGGGCGGCTGGTGGCTCCAGGAACATCACGGACACGTTGGCGAGGACGAAGGCGCACGGGAGCGAGCGTATGGTCAACCGCGGCGGCAACCTTGCTCGGCTCCCATGGCGGATCGAGCTAGAGGGCGAAGGGGGGCCAGCTAGTTGAGGGGAAAAATGCTGCTGCTCACCCTGAGTGCGACGACGAGGTCGGGGAGGGCAGAGGGGCGCCGGTGGTGATGGAATCGACGATGGCGCGCGACGGCTCCGACGAGATGGCGACGAAGCTTGCGACTGCTAGATACAAAATTGGCCGGCCATCTTATGCACGGCGAGACTTGCGTCTACGGCGACCGGCTTGGACAGCTTCTCGCGGCCGGTAGGCGTCTCTGGCCGCGCTGGATCACGGTGGTGCTCTGCGGGGTTCTTCGGGCGTCGACGAACTCGCGCGGGGAGGACGAACCAGAGGGCGAGGAGGGGGAAGTGAGACGTGGGGGGTTCTCCTGGCGTGCGTGGCGTCGAGAAGGAGGCAGGGGCGCAGCTGGGAGGCCGCCACCGCGATGGCTGCGGCATGCCGGGCACGCAGCTGTGTGCTCGTGCCTGGGGAAGACGACAGGGGCGCTCCAGGCGGGCTGGGCCGGCCAGGTGGGTTGCGGGGGAGCTAGTCGGGCTTCTTTGCCCAGGTAAGCTTCTGTTTTTCTTTTCTATTTTTCTTTTCTATAGTTTGTTTTGTTTAGCTAAAATAAAATAGCTAAACATTTTTAATAAATGCTATAACTTTTTATATGGCCTTATAATAATATAGACTAGCCACTTATAAAGTTTCAACATTTTTAAAATTCAAATAATTTGAATCTTAACTCAAATAGGGGTTTTTGATTAATTCCAAGGCACTGTTTGAATATTTGAAAAATCCATGAGCATGGGGTGGGTCCCACATCACTTGATATGTGATCACACTCATTTATTAGACTTTTCAAAATTCTAACATGAATTTTTGGAGAAGATTTTTATCTGGCCTTTTGAATTAATTCATCTGGGGGGGTTTTCCTTCTCCCATTTTGCTTTTGATTTTGATTTCAAAGATTTCTTTTGAAAAAAATTAACATGATGCAAGAGTACTAACTAACCCTAGCACATTACCTAACAGAGGGTTCTGACAGAAGACCTGCCGTACAGAGATGGCTAGGGTTTGGAAAGCATACTTGTACACGTAGAGGGACTCCCCGAGACCTGTCCCAGTATATAAGGGCTAGGAGGGCTGACGCCTAAGATATTGAATCTCACCTTTAACCCTAGCCTTGAGCGCTCCAGCCTTGGCCTCCACTGTATTTGCATCTCCCCCATCAATAATATCGAGCAGGAGCGAGCCTTCCTGTTTGCCGATGAGCTATCGTCCAACCTGTGTCTCTCATGACTAACCCAGGGTCCCTGACCATGGGATTTGCCGGGGTTGATCCCCGTCAATTGGCTCCGTCTGTGGGAACTACACAGGTTGGGATCACGATCTCGGCGGTCCCGTCCACAGAAAGCTACGACTCAAGGGAAAGACCCAAATCTAGCCCACTCGAAGGATTCAAGATCACGGCGAACATCTCCGCCGCCCCATCAAGACCACTCAAGCCGCAGTCGTGCATGGACCGATACTATGGTAACGGACAGATACAGCGCCGGCGCCAGAAAAGTCGACGACCCAGAAGAACGGCGAGGGGCCTCTACGAAGGAATCCCACTCGACGAACTATGACGCGCAGCCGAAGACTCGCAAATCTTTCGACAACCGACCACCGCCCGGGCACCCGCCGCACATCAAGACGAAGACTGCGAGATTGAATCTAGCGATCAGCAGAACCACCGCCAAGAAAGAAGGAATCGACGACCCAAAAGGCACGCGCGG
Source organism: Bromus sterilis (assembly GCA_950022295.1). NCBI lineage: Eukaryota > Viridiplantae > Streptophyta > Magnoliopsida > Poales > Poaceae > Bromus > Bromus sterilis. The sequence goes on from OX465600.1 coordinate 220,445,866, forward strand.
GAGATCTACGGCGAGGCCCCAACGAACAAGCCGCATCACGCAGCCGCACAACCGACGACCACTCGATGGCATGCAGTCGCGCGAGCATCTGCCGCCAACCAAGACAGCGACTCCGAGACACATGTAGGCGAGTACTACGACCCAGATCGAAGACCGGATGAATTCGCCAACCTCATCAAGCACCAAGACACGAGCCGAGGAGTCGAAACCGACCCTCTCTTCCACGAGCACCCGGAGGATCACGAGCAGATCTTCAGAATCTCAAGAAGGAAGAGGCACGCCGGATCTAGCAAACTCACGGCTAGAGAGCAGCTAGCAGGACCCTGCACGATCCACAACTTCGAGGATGACTGGGGACGCGTCAGGTCAGGTCAGACTTTGAGAGACTACCGCCTTTTCAACGAGTTAGCCGAGGACCTCAAGAAGGAGAAGCAGAAGGGAGACAGACGCAACGAGCGACCCGAGCAATCGCCGACCTCAAGCCCGGAAGGACGTCACAGCCCGCTGCAAGCACAAGTGCTCATGATCCAAGAAGGAAGGGTACCGCAAGCGCAACGCAACGCCCAAACCCTGCAGGCCAGAGCAGCTGAGAGCATAAACATAGTCAAAGTCTACCAACTACATGACGCGGAGACCAGCATCACGTTCTCACAGGATGACCATCCACCCATAGTACCCAGACCGTGGCACGCGCCCCTAGTACTCGATGCACAAATCGGAGGATACGACATGGATCGGGTCTTCATGGATGGAGGTAGCAGCATGAACATCATCTTCGCCAGCAGCTTGCAAAAGATGTTGATCCCACGATCAGCATGGAGAAAATCAAGCACCGAGTTACACGGGGTAGTCCCGGGAGAAGCAGCCACATCCCTCGGAGTCATCGAACTCGAGGTTGTCTTCGGCAACCGACGCAACTTCGCAAATCACGTCCTCGAGTTCGAGGTACTCGTCTGGAAATCACAGTATCACGCCATATTGGGACGGCCAGCATTCGCGCAGTTCATGGCGGTCCCACACTACGCCTATCTCAAGCTCAAGATGTCAGGATCAAGAGGAGTCCTCATGATAAACGTAAGCTTCATCAAATCCGATCAATGTGATCGCGACTTCCACAGAATCTCCGACACATTCGGAGCCGAACAAGAACTCAGAGAAATAGCCATGGTGACGGACAAGAGTACCTTCACGCTGGTAAGCCGAAGTGAATCCAGGGAGTACAGACGCGACTTCAGCATCGACAGCGACACAGTCACTCACCAAGTGCACCCGACGGACCCGGACAAAACAGTCCGCGTGTACGCCCACCTAACAGGGGAACAGGCGACGGCTCTCGTCTCTTTCCTTCGAGACGAGTGGGAAATATTCGCCTGGTGCCCAGCCGACATGCCTCGGATACCACGCGAATTCGTGGAACACGCCCTACGCATCAAGCCAAACACGAAGCCGGTGAAGCAAGGACTGAGACGATTCTCGGAGCCCAAGCGCAGAGCAATCGGAGAGGAAGTCAACCGGTTACTCGACGCTCAGTTCATACGAGAAACGAAGAGAGCCACCTGGATAGCCAACCCAGTGCTGGTGCCCAAGAAAGACGCGATCGTGCTGCGCATGTGTGTCAACTACGGGCCAGTCAACAAGCATTGCCCGAAGGATCACTTCCCCCTTCCCAGGATCGATCAGATAATCGACTCAACAGCAGGGTGCGATCTACTTTCCTTCCTCGACGCTTACTCACGGTACAACCAAATCAGGATGAAGGAAGAAGACGAAGAGCACACATCGTTCATCACCCCATATGGCGTATTCTGCTACAGGACCATGCCCTTCGGGCTCAAAAACGCAGGCGCCACTTACCAACGAATGATGCAGGCCTGCCTGAAAGAGAAAATCGGAAGAAACGTGCAAGTCTACGTAGATGACATCGTCATCAAGACCTACAAAGCATCCACACTACTCGACGACCTGCGCGAAACCTTCGCGGCGCTCAAAAAATACAGAATCAAACTCAACCCAAAGAAGTGCGCATTCGGCGTAACGGCGGGAAATATGCTTGGCTACATGGCCTCTGCTCGAGGAATCGAGGAAAATCCTGAGAAAGTCCAAGCCATCACCCGCATGCAAGAACCAACAGACGTCAAAGGCGTACAGCAGCTCACTGGAAAACTTGCAGCCCTAAGCCTCTTCAATAGCAGGCTGGGAGAACGCACGCTGCCTTTCTATCAGCTGCTCAGAAAAGGAGAGAAATTCGAGTGGACGGAGGAAGCCCGGCAAGCATTCGCGGACCTGAAAAAGACACTCTCTACTAAACCAATACTGGCGGTACCCAAGGAACGAGAGAAGATATACCTCTACGTGGCAGCACGTAGCAGTGTAGTAAGCACAGCGCTCGTTGTCGAGCGCGCAGAAGAAGGCAAGGTCCAGAGCATCCAGAGACCAATCTACTATCTCAGCATGCTCCTGACCAAATCCCAGCAGCGGTACCCGCACTATCAGAAGCTACTACTGGCCATAGTCATGACCTCAAGGAAGGTATCCCACTACTTCGACGAGCACCCTATCACAATCGTGAGTAGCGCACCACTCGCTGACATCCTCAACAACCCTGGAGCAACCGGGCGAGTCGCCGAGTGGAACATCGAGCTCATCCCACGGGACCGGCAGTTCAAGCACCCAACAGCCATCAAAGCCCAAGTACTCCCAGACTTTCTGGTCGAGTGGACGGAGGTTCAGACACCAGGCCCTCTGGACCTATCAAACTCATGGTCAATGTTCTTCGATGGGTCCAAAAGACAACAAGGAGCTGGGGCAAGAGTCGTGCTCACCTCCCCTAAAGGAACGAAGCTGAAATACGTCCTCCAGATCAACTTCAGTAACGCCTCCAACAACGAGGAAGAATACGAGGAACTCCTCCATGGCATGCGCATGGCCAAAACATGCGGAGCCACTCGCCTCATAATCTACGGGGACTCCAATCTCGTCGTCCAGCAGACGATGAGAAATTGCAACGCAATAGCCGACAACATGGCGGCATACCAAAAGCTCTACAACAAAATCGAAGGAAGTTTCGATGGTTGCGAGCTCAACTACATCACTAGGGACAACAACACAGAAGACGACGATCCCGTGAACATCGGTTCGACCCGGGGACCTGTACCACCCGGCGTTTTTCTCGAAAGCATCAGCCGGAGATCCATCAAAGTCCAGGCAGCAACACCTGAAGCAGTCGAGGACGGCGAAGACGCAACAGAAATGGCGCAGGTGGTAGCAGCAACGCCATCAGAAGGCGCAAGCACCAGCACATCCGACAGCACAGCTCCGACAGAGCTCGAAGGACCAGTCTGGACAAAACCTTTTCTCCGATTCCTAATCGAAGGAACGCTACCACAAGACGTGGCCGAAGCACGACGCATCAGTCGACGATCCAAGGCGTTCATGGTGATCAACAGACAACTATACAAGCGCAGCATCACTCAAATACTCCAAAGGTGTATCGACGAAGAAGACGGCAAAGCCCTACTGCTCGAAATCCACGAAGGCACCTGCGGGCACCACGCGAGCAGTCGAGTGCTCGTGTCCAAAGAATTCCGAGCTGGGTTCTACTAGCCCACAGCCATGAAAAACACAGAGGAAATAGTACGACGTTGCGTCGCTTGCCAGAAATTCGCCAACAGGCCACATGCTCCCGCATCAGAGCTCAAAACCATACCACTATCCTGGCCGTTCGCCACCTGGGGACTCGACATGGTAGGCCCACTCAAGAAATCATCAAAGGGCAGAAGGACACACCTGCTCGTAGCAGTTGACAAGTTCACTAAATGGATTGAAGCAGTGCCAATCACCAGCTCCACATCCCTCACGGCCCTCAACTTCATCAAGTCGATCATATTCAGATTCGGAGTGCCACACAACATCATCATGGACAATGGAACGAACTTCACAGCCACAGAATTTCAGAACTTCTGCGAAGAACTGGGAATCAAAATAAATTATTCATTAGTCGCGCACCCGCAGTCCAACGACCAGGTGGAAAAAGCAAACGGCCTTGTCTGCGGGGGGCTCAAGAAACGGCTCCTCGCACCATCGAGCAAGCCGCCGGCAACCGGTTAGAAGAACTCCCCGCGGTCCTGTGGAGTCTACGAACTACACCAAACACCGCGACCCAATACACACCCTTCTTCATGGTGTACGGGGTAGAGGCAGTCCTACCACACGACCTCAAGTTTGGAGCACCCCGGGTCACTGGATACGAAGAAGAGGAAGCAGAAGAAGCACTACAAGATGACAAGGATACGGCTGACGAAGAAAGAGACACATCCCTGACAAAATCAGAGGGATACCAAGACAAACTACGTATCTACCAAAGCAGTCGATTGCGCACCAGAACCTTCCACAAAGGTGATCTAGTCCTACGACTAATACAAGAGAAGGTCCATAAACTTGCCCCCCAATGGGAAGGAGCATTCATAGTCTCAGAAGTCATCGGAGGCGTTGCCTACTGGCTAAAGAACCCAAAGACAGACGAGGACGTGGGAAACCCATGGAACGTAGCAAACTTGCGACTGTTCTATCCATAGCCCCTATCGGTCGGACATGACTGGCAACTCATGTAAACAGCTTGACCGCAATAAAATAAATGTTGCCCAAATACTGCCATCTTAAAGGACTCGGGGGCTTAAGAGCAATATCCCCCCGAGAAACTCTATCGCCTACGCGATCTCAAGTAAAGCACTCGGGGGCTTAAGAGCTAAATCCCCCCGAGCAACTCTATCGCCTACGCGATCTCAAGTAAAGCACTCGGGGGCTTAAGAATAAAATCCCCCCGAGCAACTCTATCGCCTACACGATCTCAAGTAAAGCACTCGGGGGCTTAAGAATAATATCCCCCCGAGCAACTCTATCGCCTACGCGATCTCAAGTAAAGCACTTGGGGGCTTAAGAATAAAATCCCCCCGAGCAACTCTATCGCCTACGCGATATCAAGTAAAAAACTCGGGGGCTTAAGAGCACAATCCCCCCGAGCAACTCTATCGCCTAGGCGATCTCAAGTAAAGCACTCGGGGGCTTAAGAATAAAATCCCCCCAAGCAACTCTATCGCCTACGCGATCTCAAGTAAAACACTCGGGGGCTTAAGAGCACAATCCCCTGAGCAACTCTATCGCCTACGCGATCTCAAGTAAAGCACTCGGGGGCTTAAGAATAAAATCCCCCCGAGCAACTCTATCGCCTACGCGATCTCAAGTAAAACACTCGGGGGCTTAAGAGGACAATCCCCCCCGAACAACTCTATCGCCTACGCGATCTCAAGTAAAACGCTCGGGGGCTTAAGAATAAAATCCCCCCGAGCAACTCTATCGCCTACACGATCTCAAGTAAAGCACTCGGGGGCTTAAGAGCAAACTCCCCCCCGATCAACGCTATCGCCTACGCGATCTTCTTCATGAGCACTCGAGGTCTTGACAGGGCCACAACCAGATGAAGATCTAAGCACCCTTGAAGAAACTTTAGAGGAAGAAGAAGCTCATTTAGTCTCCACCCGATCTCCAACGATCACCTAAAGAATCGGGGGCTACTCCCATCGGGAGCGCTGTCGTGCACCCGATAAACGACGACAAAGGAAACAAATTTTAGCCTACGCCTGACCCTTCGACTCAAGCGTAGCCTCGGGGGCTACTCCCATCGGGAGCGCTGTCGTGCACCCGATAGAACCCGCAAGTGCAAAGTATTGGACGAACTCGAAGACAGCCCTCGGCGTAAAAGGATTTGAACACAGAGAAATCAAAGACAACTCCTGATGTCCAGGACTCGAGCAACAGTTTTTGTCGCGTAAAGGCACAAATATAAATTCCATTACAAAAGATAAAGCACATTTTACACCCTCAGTACAAAAAGGATTCAACTACATTTGGATAGAAGGCAGCTCTTGTTACAAGAGGGAATCACTCAAGGAATTATGATTTCTACATGTGTGCCCATGAGGGGTAGACGACTCTACTACAAGAGCATCATCACAGACAAAGTAGGAGTCGAAGCAGCAGGCTCATGATGTCAATGACATAACAAAAGGTGAAGCTCGACTTATTTGCGGAGCCATTGGAGACGATGCTCCACCAGCTTCTTCTCCTGCTCCCCTAGCTTCTTCTCCAGCTCCGCCCAAGTTGCCGGCGAAGATGAAGCCGTTGCCTCCAGTTCTACAAGGTCGCCTGCCGCACTCGTTTAACCGGTGGCTTGACATCGAGGTCCTCTTCAGAAGCAGAGGAGGAAGCAGTTGAAGACGGCTCACCACCACCACCAGAAGAGTCCCTGGAGGAAGAAGTCGAAGACGCCGGCGATGGATTCCTCGACTTTGTGGAGTCGTCGCTGCTCGACTCCTTCCCAGGCGGATCCATGCTATTGCCACTCGGATCGAATGCACGGACAGTGACAACGCTTTCGCTGTCAAAACGACAGCTGAGCATGTCGCCATCTCGCAAATTCAACCGCCGAGCAAACAAACTCCAACCAAAGCCAAGAAAAATCAAGTGAGAGCTATCAACCTCCAAGTCAACATAAGAAGGAGATCGACAGCTCCCTTGAAAATATAGAAGCAAGCCATCCAAGCCACGCTCAGAGACAATGGCTGAAAAAGCAGAAGAGAAGGATGCGATTAGCACTTTGGCCACGAACACGCAAAATAAAATCATAGCGCCAGAATCCCTCCTCCAAGGGAGAGGAGGAAGGCACTGGCGCCGCACCATGACGACCACCACGGCATGAGCGTGGTGTGCGGCCACCACGGACACGACGAACACGGCCACGGCCAACACCTCGTGTGGGAACCATGAGCAGAAGGAGAGATGAAGGAAGAGGCAAAGCAGCGAGTTGGATAGAGGTGTGGAAGAGAAAGGCTTATTTATAGAACAATAATTCTCAAAGCACAGAGAAGCGAAGAAGACAGCAGCAATTAATCCAAAGACCAAACGTCCCAGCCATCTCGGACTCCAAGACGAAGATGCTTTTCCATGGGACGCACTGTATGCAAGACGCGTCAATTCGCGCGCGTTTCCAACGCGCGTATGGGAAATTCAACCGGCGCCTGCCGCACGCCACAGCGGCCATTATTATAACTGGTCCTGAAGACGTGACAGTTCACTAGTAGAGCATCCCTGACAGCCATCAAACAGAGGCATCACTATCCCTGACAAGCGACTAAGAAAACCAAACAGACATCAAAGGTCCTGAGATTCCATCTCTCAGATCTTTTCCATAAGGAAAGAAAAACATCTTACTCCCATCGGGAGAGGACATCATAAGAGTCCCGGGTGCTCCCTCACCCTAAAGGTCAGCCATGTGCTCGAGTGACCACTCGCACTTATGAGAGTCTCGGGTGCTCCCTCAACCCGACGTAAGACAATCATGCATTCGCCAAGACCATATGGCGCTAAGATTCTCAGGTGCTCCCTCACCTCAAGAGCCGAAACGGCATTCGAGTGATTACTCGCGAAAAAACCCCCGACTGAGCACTCAAAACAAAGCTCCTCAGGTGAATGAGTGAACAACTCACTTGATGTTTTTTTCCAGGAGGGTGCAATGCTATAAGGCTCCGCGCCTCAAAAACACACCTTCCTGGAACACGATACGATGTGCCCAGATGCCACGCAAGATTAGCGTGTAGGTAAGACCCCGCTGCGAAGTACGGCCGGGATGGGACTTGCCGAAGAGCGATTTCACTCCCAACCTTTCCCATGCGCAGAACATTATAGAAAATTCGGGCGGACGCGCCTTAGGCTACATGCATTACTGGCGGCAAATGAACACAGTAAGACCTGAAGCGGCCGGACTTTTGCTCGACACCAGTGTTCCAAGCTCACGTCGAGGGACGTGGGTTTGATTGGGCTACTGTGGTATTTGCCCTAGTGAAATTCACCAAGGCTCGACCCGTCGACTCCTTGGCCCTTTCAGCTTAGCATCCCTCGAAACAGGTTTTTTCATGGCCACCAGACTGCAAGCGACCCGCGGATAAACCGTGCATACCAAATAACAATGAATGAATGTACTCGAGTCCCTGTGCGACTCTTCGAGTCCCCCAGGCACTCGGGGGCTACTGACGAGGGGGTGACCCCACGACTCCTACGGATGAGCCTACCTAGTGTCCATGAAGGCAGAAAGCCCATGAAGATACAGCCTCAGCCCGCTGGTTGGTACCGACGTAGGAGTCCACGACTCACAAGGAAGGTGCGAAGACCTGCCGTACGGAGCAAGCTAGGGTTAGGAGAGCATACTTGTACACGTAGAGGGACTCCCCGAGACCTGGCCCAGTATATAAGGGCTAGGAGGGGTGACGCCTAAGATATAGAATCTCACTTGTAACCCTAGCCTTGAGCGCTCCAGCCTTGGCCTCCACTGTATTTGCATCTCCCCCATAAATAATATCGAGCAGGAGCGAGCCTTCCTGTTTGCCGACGAGCTATCGTCCAACCTGTGTCTCTCATGACTAACCCAGGGTCCCTGACCATGGGATTTGCCGGGGTTGATCCCCGTCACTATGGGTATAAGAGGCGTAGGTTTTCCACGTTCCACGGATTTCCCACGTCCTTATTTGTCTTCGGGTTCTTTAGTCTATATGCTCCTCCTCCTATGACCTCCGAGACTATGAATGGTCCTTCCCACTGCGGGGCGAGCTTGTGGACCTTCTCTTGTATTAGCCATAGCATGAGGTCGCCTTCTTGGAAAGTTCTTTTTCGCAGGCGGCTGCTTTGGTAGGTGCTCAGTTTGTGTTGATATCCTTCTGATCTTGCGAGAGCTGTGTCCCTTGCCTCGTCAGCGACGTCTTCGAGTGCGTCTTCTGCCTCTTCTTCTTCATACCCCGTGATTCGAGGAGCTCCAAACTTGAGGTCGTGTGGGAGTATGGCATCCGCTCCTACACCAGGAAGAATGGTGTATATTGGGTTGAAGCGTTGGGTGTGGTGCGCAGGATCCATAAAACTGTGGGGAGTTCTTCTATCCAATTGCCTGCGGCCTGCTCAAGTGGTGCGAGGAGCCGTTTTTTGATTCCACCGCATACTAGGACATTTGATTTTTCTACTTGGTCGTTTGATTGCGGGTGTGCGACTGAGGCATAGTGGATCTTGATGCCTAGTTCTTGGCAGAATTTCTGGAATTCTGCTGCTGTGAAGTTTGTTCCGTTGTCCGTAATGATGTTGTGCGGCACACCGAATCGAAAGATGATTGACTTGATGAAGTTGACTGTTGTGAGGGTTTTCGAGCTGGTGATTGACATTGCTTCAATCCACTTGGTGAACTTGTCGACTGCTACCAGGAGGTGCGTTCTGCCGCCTTTTGTGGATTTCTTGAGCGGTCCTACCATGTCGAGCCCCCATGTGGTGAAGGGCCAAGATAACGGTATAGTTTTTAGCTCGGATGGTGGGGCATGGGGTTTGCTGGCAAACTTTTGACAGGCGATGCAACATCGCACGATGCCTTCCGTGTTTCGCATTGCGGTTGGCCAGTAGAATCCTGCTCGAAAGGCTTTGGCTACGAGTGTGCGACTGCTCGCGTGGTTCCCGCAGGTGCCTTCATGGATTTCGAGCAGTAGGGCTTTGCCGTCTTCCTCTTCAATGCACTTTTGGAGTACTTGGGAGATGTTGCGTTTGTAGAGCTATTCTTTGATTATAGTGAACGCCTTGGATCGTCGGCTGATTCGTCAGGCTTCTGCAACATCTTGCGGCAGAGTGCCTTGTATCAGAAATCTGAGGAAAGGTCTTTTCCAAACTGGGCCTTCGGGTACTGCTGGTTTGTTCTCCTCGGCTGCGTTGTTGTCTTCTTCGTCAGCAGCTAGGTTTGCTGCTGCTACTTGTTCTGGTTCGGTTGTGCTTCCGGCTTATGTGGCTGTTCCCAACAAGGATGTCTTGGTTTTGATCAATCTTTGGCCGATGCTCTCGAGAAAACCTCCTGGAGGTATTGGTCCTCGGGTCGACCCGATGTTTGGGAGTTCGTCTTCCTCTGTGTTGTTTGCTCTAGTGATGTAGTTGAGCTCGCATCCATCGAATTCTCCTCCTAAGATGTTCTAGAGATTCTGGTATGCTGACATGTTGTCTGCGACTGCTTCACATTCCTTCATTGTTTGCTGGACGACGAGGTTGGAGTCACCGTAGATGACGGGGCGAGTTGCACCACAAGCTTTTTCCATGCGCATGCCGTGCAGTTGTGCCTCATACTCCGCTTCGTTGTTTGACGCCTTGCTGAAGTTGATCTGGAGCACGTATTTGAGCTTATCTCCTTTAGGTGAGATTAGCTCAACGCCTGCTCAAGCCCCTTGATGCCTCTTAGACCCGTCGAAAAACATCTTCCATGAGTTGGAGAGGTCTGGAGGACAGAGTGTTTGTACTTCCATCCACTCGACCAGAAAGTCTGGGACTACTTGAGCTTTGATTAACGTTGGGTGCTTGAATTGTAGGTCGCGAGGGCTGAGCTCGATGTTCTACTCGACAACTCGACATGTTGCTCCTGGGTTATTGAGGATGTCGGCGAGTGGAGTGCTGCTCACGACCGTGATGAGGTGCTGTTTCCGTGATGTCATGATGATGGCATACACGAGCTTCTGGTAGTGCGGGTACCGCTGCTGGGATTTTTTTAGGACCTCGCTGAGGTAATATATTGGCTTCTGTATGCTTTGCACGTTGCCTTCTTCCACGCGCTCGATCACAATTGCGGTGCTGACCACGCTGCTGCGCGCTGCTATATAGAAGTACAGAGGTTCCCGCTTCCTTTGGTACTGCCAAAATTGGTGGGGTTGAGAGGGTCTTTTTGAGGTCCGCGAATGCGTTTCGGGCTTCTTCGGTCCACTCAAATTTTCCTCCTTTTCTGAGTAGTTGGTAAAATGTCAAGGTTCTTTCTCCCAACCTGCTGATGAAACGGATCAAGGTTGCGAGTCTTCCGGTGAGTTGCTGGACGCCCTTGACGTCGACCGATTCTTGCATCCTTGCGAGTTCTTGGACTTTTTCTGGGTTATCTTCGACTTCTCGGGCGGAGACCATGTACCCGAGCAGTTTTCCAGCTGGGATGCCGAACACACACTTCTTTGGGTTGAGCTTGATCCTGTATTTGTTGAGCGTTGCGAAGGTTTCTCGAAGGTCGTCGAGTAGTGTGTCCGTGTTGTATGTGTCGGGACCCAGGGTTAGCGTATGCAAGTCCCTCTACAACACAATCATATGGAGAGCCCAGAACCGTACCCACTTGTCTAAGCAGAAAAGGCCAAGCACAGAACACACTCGAAAAGCATCGAACGTGAGGGGCATCCCATCCAAGCCGGATGATCAACTGAGATGGGTCCTCATCGTCCGCACACAAGTCTAAATCATATGGGTTGTGAACTCCCATACTCTTAGACAAGTCTCCTCAACCATACTCTCGATTGTATTATAACACTTACATAGACTTACTCCAGCCCGATCACTTAGTCGGGGTCTAGGGCGGGCTCGATCATACAACAAAGTGTGCACATGACAGAGTCACGAGCAATCACATCGCGATGCCCCAAGCTTCGCACATCTAAGGGCCACTTTGTGTATAAAAGACCGCCAGCCAGATCACAACTAAGGTCTCGAAAACCCATACTAAGACATGCATGTTATAATCATATACGCATCACACATGTCTAGTATGAACAACATGTATCATTGCAATTCTCTACAAATTTTACAACTTTATTGATAACTCTTACAGAGTGCACATCGAGATCACGAGACCGTGATCCAACATTACATCAAACATGCGGAAGAAAAGTAGGTCTGAGTATAGACAGGTTTAACAAATGGCTTAAGAAGCCTTATTTATAAATAAGCCCTTCCACGAGGGACCAGTCTTCTGACTGGGACTACACTAGCTTGGCTTCAGTCATCGAGCTCCCGGAAGAATCCACCTTCGGGGTTAGTGGGTTCATCTAAAACATAGAATAAGCAAACGTGAGTACAAAGTCGTACTCAACAAGACTTACGTAGGAGCTATACTACTAATGCACATGTATCAAGGTAAAGGGAGGTGGGGTTCATAAGCAGAAGTGCCAGCTTTGACTTGGCTAGTCCTGAACAATGAGTACCAGACTTGAGGTAAGAAGCGTACACGAGTCCACTACATGTCTCCAACCAATTACACCACTATGGTGCCTTCCTCGACTTCCCACTTATCTTGGCAAGTTTTATAAGTATCTTGGCAAGTTTTATAAGTATCCATTGAAGTTGTCTCATAATCGAGCACAACTTTCCAAGTAGCCCCTTACCGCGGACGCGGCTATTCGAATAGTTTAATAACCCTGCAGGGGTGTACTTCTACACACATGAAACTATCAGTTACCGCCGGGATCTGGTCACCCTTCAAGCGGGTGTCGGCGAGGATAATTTCCACAACTTTTACCTCACAGCCAACTCAAAGTCCAATGGAGATGCCTATCTGGGCTGGATTCCACATCGTGAACCCAACCGGTTTACCGTGTGGTCCCAGAAGATGTGTGTAGGGTCCCAAGCTGGTCTGAATATCCGTTCCTCCACTTCGCAGACCGTGCCACAAACCTACCAAAACTCTGAACTACTGCGACTCATTGAACTGAGAAGGGGTGAGTTAGTATGTTGAGCGGGGGTCCATGTGCCCAACATATGGTAGTACTCTTCGTCTTGGATCACCACGCAAGAACTCGGGCTTAAGGAGGTGTTCAACGAGACAACCCACTGTGTACTCCAACACAACCTCTCATCGTTCACCTTGTATTAGGGTAGATTCACCAACACATTTCCACCATCATCAACATGATTACTACCATCCCGACTCATATAACAGCATCAACATTGTATCACTCTAAGCATGCAATAAGCAGTAACAGTTGCAGGGGACACATGATATCAACCAACTCCTACATCTGCTAGGATTGTGGTTTGCTTACTACTGTGACAAATGATAGGCCATGCAAAGGAATGGGTTCATCTATGCGGTAGAAACGTTATCATGGTAATCATCCTAAACAATGCATAAGCAATACTGAGAGGGAAGTGGGATTTTATCGACATGATCAATGGGGGTTTGCTTGCCTTGCTGACAAGGGTCGTACGCAATGTCTTCAAAGGAGGGGGTGATCTCGGGTTCCGGCTCCACCTCTATTCGATAGCAAACAATGCAAACAAGGTGATCAATATAAAGACAATGCACAATCACATGATATGATGTTATAGCATGAGGTTCATGGTGATGATGTGTTGAACATTCTATTTAAATGAAGTATATTGCATTTGAGTTGAAAATTCAAAATCCATATTTGAATTTAAAAGGATTCATATGCATGTATGCTTATGTCCCCCCATTTTAAAATGGACAAACATGAAAACAAAGTGCATATTCAGAATCCTTGCATTTTTCTGATAATTTTACATATATTATATGTTTAATTTGGAGTTAAAATGAATTAGTTATGAATTTCCAAAGTTTAAATGAATTTCTGCCTTTTCTGGATTTCTTTTAAATTGAAAAGAGGATTTACTGCATCACAGTGAGCTCAGGCTGACGTCAGGGGGGGTCTAACTAGTGGGGCCACTCTGTAAGTGTCATTGGGTTAATTAACCCGGTTAGTTTAAACTAACTAGGAGATTAGGGGGGAGAGAGCTCGAGAGCGGCGGCGCAAGAAAGGAATGAGGCAAGCGGGGTAAATGACCGCGGGGGCGGCTATTTATAGGAGGGGTAAAAACCTAATGGTGCAATTTTTGTGGATGGGATTACCCCTGGCGGTTCATATTTCGACGCGGTGATGTAGATTTGAGCTTATCGGATTAGAACAGTGATCGGTAAAATCAAAACCGATGCGTGGATAAGGCTTCAACCGATGCCTCAGTTGGAGGAAACTGAGAAGTATTAATAGATGCCTCAGGCTGAGGAAACTGAGGTTTATCAAGTGAATGCATACAACAAATGGATAGACTGGATAAGTGAGAACAAAGAGAAGGGTCCGATCACATTCACCTAGTTGAAGAAACAAATCTTGAAGAACAAAAACTATAGGTGAGTGCTGTTGAGGACAAAAACACATATCTAGTCGAGGCAAAATTGAGGTAACTGAAGATAGCCAATTCCTGAGGAATTTGGGCGGTGATGACAAGAGAGTTGACTAGTGCAACTGATACACGAGATAACATCTCGCCCCTTGTTGGTTACCCCAAGTGGAAGGTGAGATGTAGATAGCGGCAAATATCCCTTAGCGAAGATGCTAAGGTTTAGATTGTCTCCAGTAGGACTCCAAGGTCGACAAGTAGGTGGTTCGGCAAGTGAGGCGCCGTTTGAAGATAATCACTTGCTTCTCGTGGACCTGCACACACATAGATAGCTTTTCTCCCAACGAGTTCGGAGGAGTTGTCAATTCCTCCGGCCTTGTTGTTTACAAAAAATAAAACACACATGATAATAGTGATAGATAGTGATAGCTACGAAATAGTAAATACTGAAAGTAAATTGATAGTGTAAACAGTGGTGGGAATATGGACCGGGTCCCATGATGTTCACAAGTGATGTCTCTCTCCCAAAAGAAGATAAAATAGCCATGCGAGGTAAACAAATTACAGCTGGGCAATTGACAAGATTATGTGCGCAAACCAATGCTAATTATGCAAAACAGAAAGGAAGAGGCTCAAAAGCATGGATAGTACGCCAAGACAAGTAGACCGAAATCCATCTACATCTACCCACTAATCATCCACCTTGAGATATCTATCCAGAACATCTCGCTGGTATTAAGTTGTGAATCCCACCCAAAGTGTAAACTCAAAGCAACGGACAACTGCATTAAAGAACTTTGCGTAAAGTAAACAATCCTTGCACCCGCAAGTACAAGCACCATTGTTTTCCCCCTTGTGGAAACATCACAGCCCCTAGACTCATGTTTCTGTCACTTAAGCTAGTCATCGGGGGGCATGAACCCACAATCATGCATAACACTCCCTCTTGGAGTCACTACCTACTACTTGGCCAAAGCAATAAACAGAAACGGAGAACATGCAAGAGTTACTCAAGAACATAAATATAAAAGAAGATAATCAAATATATAACTCAATCACAATCTGAACATAATCTCATAATCCATCGGATCCCAGCAAACTCAGCATAGCAACAGCAGAAAGATTACATATGTGCCTCGATTATGTAGGGCAGCTAACGAGGTCTAATCCATGAAGAAAAAAGAGGGGAGGAGAACATCACATAGCTACTGATCATGGACCCATGGTCTAAGGTGGACTACTCATGGTTCATCTGGGAAGCATCCATGGTGGTGGAGAAGCTCCCGGAGGTGATTCCTCCCTTCGGCAAGGTGCCGGGAAGAGGTCTTCTAGTGCTCCCGATCATGGAAGCGCGGCGGAGGCGGAACAGAGGAGAGATCGCGAAAAAGGGTCCCTTCCCCGAGGGTTTCTCGTCACGAGGAATAAGTAGGCGAAAGGGGGCAGCCAGAGGTGGGCCAGGGGCTCCAGGCGCCCCCCTGGCGCGGCTAGGGGTGGGGCCGCGCCCACTGGCCGCTTGGGGGCCCCCTGGCTCCCCTCTGGCCCCTCTCGGGCTTTTCTCGAAGCTTCCGGTATGCTGATTTTCCTATATTTTTCTCGGAATTTTCTGGTACTTTTAATAAGGGGGAAACCTGAAATAGAAAACAGCAGAAAACAAGAACTAGCACTGGGGTGCACTGAGTTAATAGGTTAGTCCAAATATGACCAAAAGTGTATGGAAGTTAATCAATATCATAGCAATATCACAAAAAAGAGGCATGGAACAACCATATAAGAACTTTGTAAGTAAAGTAATCAAAGCATGAAATTCAATTCAAGTCATAACAGGAAAGAGTCTATATCTAGTATTGAAATAAACAACATAAGAACATAAAGGTGCAAGAGCTCTCGCTGTCCGTGACTCGAATGTCTCCAAATGGTGTTTGCATGCAAGAAAGGGGATAGGGATATACGAGAAAAAATATTTTTATTGTTGAGAACTCAATCTACTAAGTGTCACACTTGACTTCTTTGGAATCTTATCCTAACTCATCCCCAGACCACTATCCAGGTACAAGTCAAAATGAATCACTCCTTATCGACAGTTTGAGCACTCATGCAATGGATGAGCGTAAGCAAGAAAGTTGACACTTAGGATGGCAAAGAGAGAATATGGTGGAGGAGGAAGACAAAAAGGTGTGAAAGGCTCACATCAATAAGGACAATCATATGCGAGAGAAAGCCAAATGATAGATATGATGTGAGGAGTAGGGATTTCCATGCAACGGATGCGCATGTGAGCTAAAAGCTCTCCAATGGAACTGGTTGGGGTGCATCCAACTTGCTTGCTCAAGAAGACCTAGAGCTCATTTGAGGAGGCTCATCATTGGAATATACAAGCCAAGTCCTATAGTGTAAAGGTCCCCACATAGTTATATGCATGAATGATAATCTCTATGGAGTACAAGATACAAGATGGATTACGAGTGTGGATCTCTCAAAAAGAAATAGTAGTGTGCCCCCTTCTCTCTTTTTTTTCTTTTCTTTTTTCTTTTTTTTTGTATTTTTTTGGTGGCCTCAATGGGTCTTTCTATTTAACTCTCATTTGTCCTCTTTGGGATCTTTTAATTTGTCCACTTTGGGATCTTTTAATTTGTCCACTTTGGGATCTTTTAATTTGTCCACTTTGGGATATTTTCCTCACTTTAGGGGCAACACTCTATATATTACAAAACATTATAGAAGATCTTTCACACTTTACAAAGTACTCGAATCATAAAGAAAATGTAACTATCATGATGTATGCAAATGTATGCCTCTGCCAGTGTAACAGGATATGCAATGATACTAGCGCGTCATGTAGCAATGTTTAGGGCAAGGCCCAACTAGCATGCGGCTCATCGATCAATAAAGTAGCATGTATGACATGAAAATCAAGTCATGAGAAAATGGATGTTGCATGGCAATATATCTTGGAAAAGCTATGAAAATGCCTTGATAGGTAGGTATGGTGGCTGTTTTGAGGAAGGATATAAGAAGGCTTATGATGATAGAGCGTATCGTGCCAAGGGTTTGTATGTACCGGCGAAAGTGGACGCTAACTCTCGGAGTGAGAAGAAAGCAATGCGCGGCACAGGAGAGGCTAGCAAAATATGGGAAGGTGGAAGTGTCAACTTTCGAATACTCACATTAGTCCGAAGAACTCATGCACTTATTATCGGTAACTCTCAATCTAATAAGGAAATTCACAAAGAGACAAGTACCCCGAGGAGGAGTGTATGGGGGTTAGGTTATCCTTGCGCATCCTCGACTCATTGTACGTGAGTGTACTCTAATATTCGACCCCTCAGAAGAGTGGTGATCCAACTAGTAGCTAGAGTTCTCAACTAATTTGTAGTTTTTTGAAAATAAACACGGATTGCCCAAAATAAGACATCTATCACTAATAGGCTAAAGATCTTGACACCAAAAGTCCAAACATTACTCAAGACAACACCTCAAAACTATTGCAAGTTACTACTTCAAAAAGAATAGCAACCTCAATTACCTACTTCAAGTCAAGACACAAAACTCAGTGCAACATGCAAACTCTCTAAACAAGATAAACATGAAAACTCAAGAGAGTTCCAGCAACAAACTAAACAAAAGCTACTTTATAAGGATAAACATGAAAGCTAAGAGAAAATCATGACAACAGCTATGGAAAGATAAAGAACAAACACAGCAAAGATAAGCAGGAAAAAGTCCTATGTTGTGTTCTAAATTTTGGAAGTGGAGCGTGTTTCTCTCCCACACAAAGAAAGCTGGGTTCTAACTTGTTATGAACAGCAAGCAAAGCTAAATAAAACTAAAAAAAAACCTAAGAGCGAGACGCTCCAAGAATAGCACATAACGCATGAAGCGATGAAAATATAGTGAAACGAGAGACGAACTGATAATTGTAGATGGAGAAGGGGATGCACGGGGGCATCCCCAAGCTTAGACGCTTGAGTCTTATTGAATATTTATTGGGGATGCATGGGGGAATCCCCAAGCTTGAACACTTGACACTTCTTAATCTTCTTTCATCATCTTCCCTCGCACACTTGAGAACACACAACAGCAAAAAGATAAGAAGGAAAAATCCTATGATGTGTTCTAAATTTTGAAAGTGGAGCGTGTTCCTCTCCCACACAAAGTAAGACGGGATCTAACTTGTTATGTACAGCAAGAAAAGCTAAGGAAAACTAAAGACAAAACCTAAGAGCGAGACGCTCCAAGCATAGCACATAACGCATGGAGTGATAAAAATATAATGAGACGAAGGACGAACTGATGATTGTTGATGGAGAAGGGGATGCACGGGGGCATCCCCAAGCTTAGACGCTTGAGTCTCCTTGAATATTTATTGGGGATGCATGGGGGCATCCCCAAGCTTGAGCGCTTGACACTCCTGGATCTTCTTTCATCATCTTCTATCGCACACTTGAAAACTCCCTTCATACATAACTCATCATAATCTGATTAGCGAGGTTAGTACCCATAATAAAATAATTTTTTCTCTCCTAGAAATAAAGATAATCTTGAAGAGCTACTGTTTCTCAAGAGTGCCAAAAGGTTTTTGCAAAGAAAAACCAAGCTTAAATTTTGCAAAACGAAGAAAAGGCAAAACAGGACAAAATCTGTGAAAAACAGACCAGCAGGTAGAAAAGTAATTTTTAGGGAGACTTCTGCAATTAAAATCAAAAAACTCAGAACATACGAAAGTTTCATAATTTTATAGAGCACGGTGTGTAAAAATTCAGCTCAGAAATAAGAACTGAGAATTTTCTCTCATTTTTCTAGTCACGAGGACAGAATCTGTTTTCTGGACAGCATGTCACAACTTTCACTCCCCTTGTCGTATGAGGCTATAAAAGGCACAAAGCTTGAAAAGTAAAGATACAATGATGTTGCTACAGTAGTAACAATCATCAAGACCATTAAAACAGAAGAAAAACAAAATGTAAATCCTAAATTCGTTGCGGGCTGCCTCCTGAAAGCGCTTCTTTAAAGCCATTAGCTAGGCTTAATGCAAATAGATCAAGTCTTTTCAAGAAAATAACTAGCCCGTGTGACGGACTCAAAAGGCAACTTAATATTTTTTCTAGGTAAGTGTTCCATCCCTTTCTTAAGAGGGAATTTGAATTTTATAATCCCTTCTTTCATATCAATAACAACACCAACGGTGCGAAGAAAAGGACGTCGCAAAATAATTGGATAAGAAGATTCACATTCAATGTCCATAATAGTAAAATCAACGGGAACATAGTTGTCATTGACAATGATAAGAACATCATCTATCTTCCCCAAAGGTTTCTTTACGGAATAATCGACGAGACGAACACCAAAAGAATAAGCATCAAAAGGTTTCAACTCAAATATATCATACATCCTTTTGGGCATAACAGAGGTACTAGCTCCAAGATCACATAAAGCAAAGCAAGAAAAGTTATTCAACTTAATTTTAATCATAGGATCCCAACCATCTTCTAGATTTCTAGGTATGGAGGCTTCTAACCTCAGCTTCTCCTCCCTATCTTTGATGAGAGCATTAGTGATATGCTCCGTGAAGGCAAGATTAAGGGTGCTAGTGTGGGGGTCTCTAGACATCTTGTGAAGGAAACGGATAACTTCAGAAAGAGTACAATTATCAAAATCAAGGTCACTACTATCAAGTAAAGTGGTAGTGGTGTCCTTTAGGCTCACTTGTTTGGTACCTTCTATAGTCATAGGAATTTCTTCTTCTACGGTTGAGGTCATAGCATCACCATTAATAGGTCCTATGGGACTAGGGGTGCATTGGGTGCTAAGAGTTTGGATATCCTCAACCACTTGGATAGTAGCAACAGTATGGTGTGTAGAAAGGCTCTTAATTATATCCTCTTCCATAGGGATAACTTCTGGCTTGGCTGCCATTTGATTTATCAAAGTAGCCTGTGTGTGAGACATATTGGAAAATTGGGTCTCCGTGGTGGTGAGCCTAGTCTGAAGGTTAGAAATCTCAATATTCAGACTCTCTAGTTGTCTACCAATGTTTTGCAAGATGGAAGTGTGCTCATCTAATTGTCTAGAGAAGGTCCTATTTTGTTCATACTGGGTGTGCATGTAGTTCTTAGTAGTCTTCTCTATTTCCAAAGTTTCTCATAACTAGGCAAGTCACTATCTCTTGGGGAAGAGTTTCTGGTGCTAGGATAAGTGTTGTTGTTCCCATAGTTGTTGGAGGGGAACGGTCTAGGATTGCTACCAAAGTTACTCCTATAAGCATTATTGTTGAAGTTGTTTCTAGAGATAAAGTTCACATCTACTTGATCCTGAGCAATCAAATAATTTAAAGGAACATTTTGAGGATCAATAGGAGATTGCTTGGTAAGTAAAGACATGATCAAGTGTAACATCCCAGATTTCACAAAAATTAAAAATTTTGTTTTCGGTGTGAATTGTTTGTTTGTCTGATTTGTTTGCGGTGTTTGCATCCCGATTTATCGATCGGCGATTATTTTCCCCCTTTTATCTCATACCGGGCGGAGACCGACCCTTGCCACCCTGACAATCGACCTTTGTGACACCGGGTTTCGCCCGATCACCGTCGCGAAAACCGCACGAGACCAGCCGCAGCCAACGGAACGAAAACCCCGTTTAATAAGTAAATGGGTTATTTTTATAGCGCGCCGGAAAGTGTTCTCGGAACGGTTCCAGCGCGAGGTGAACACCGCCGGCTCGACGCGCTGATCGCGCAGTTCAAAGTTTTACCCGAATCGGAGGTCCTGCGGACTCGGGCGGTCAGAAACGCAAACACCGCGCGCGTGAGAGAAAAACCGGGGATATTTTTTCAAACTGCCAGCCACCTGGGCTATATAAAGAACACCACACTCCCACCCCTTTCTAGGGTTTCCCTATCCACAAAGTTGCAGCCACCCGCTCCACTTTGCCCCAAAAATTGCCCCATTTTTGCAGTTTTATCCCCAAAATCCAAACCCTAGCCTCCCAGGTGATCTGGACCGTCGGATCGGCCGATCCAACGGCCCAGATCACTCCTCAGACCCCCCAGGAGCTCCATCAACCTCCACCCGTGGAGCCCGAGCAGGAAGATGCCGTGCTCCTCGTGCCACCACCTCCGAACAGGCCGCAACCCGCCGCCGGCGACCTCCCTCCTTCTCCTGCACCCCTCTCCTCCTTCCCTTGCGCCTGCTCACCTCCCTCCTTTTCCTCCCCTCGCAGAGCACCAGCCGCCGACCGCCATTGGAAGACGCCCAGGGAGCTCTGCCGAGCCGAGACCCCCCAGCCGCCGCGCCTTGCCTCCCGGCCTCCCGGATCCGCCGACCTCCTTCACCGCCGCGCCTGGAGCCGGCCGCCCCGTCCCCTCCGTCGCGCCGCTCGTCGCCGGACGACGAGCTCGCCGCTGCGGTCTTCGTCTTGGAGAGGACCAGGCCGAGCCGGTCGCCACCGACGTGGCCACGTGGGCCGAGCCAGCCGGCCTCCTTGCCCCCCAGCCCACTGCCCCAGCAACCGCCTCCAGGCCCAAGGCCATCTCCAGATCCGTCGGCCTCATGGGCCGAGGCCCATGGTGAGCTAATTTTGTTTCCCCTCTACAAATTTTTCTAAGTCATGTAATTTTTGTTGCTCATTCAATTTTGCGTTGTCGTTTGCGAGTAAACCATAGCCCGGATCGCGTTGCGCCCAAAAGGAAATTTTTTTAGAATTGTGTGTACTTCAGTTCATCTTTTGTGAGCATTTTGATTTGAGTCCATCTTGATGGTGCAAATCTGTGTTGAAGTGGGCATCAGATTGTTAATTGCTATTATTTCGTGCTAGTGTGTTGCTGCTGTTATTTTATTGCAAGTTTGCTTGATGATTGTGACACATCCATGAGGCCTATTGCATTGATTCTTTTTGCATACTGTTAAGAATCATGTCTACTTCCATTATATGTATTGCATTGTCATGATATGCTTGCTGGTCATCTAGTTATTGAGATCATAAGTTGCTATGCTGCTGTTTTTGACAGCCATCTCTGTTTTTCTCTAAGTCTGTAACGTCTCGATGCCTTGTTGTTTCCGTAATATCTTTTGATCTATGATGCCTAGGACCTTGATTCTTGTTTGTACCTGATCATCATCATGTCTACTTCATTCCCATGTATTGCTATGTTATGTTGCTACACTTTTCCATATAGTTATACCCCTATTTATACAGCATAAAAATAAAAATTTCTGTCATGTTTTCGTGATTTTCACTAAGTCCTAGACCAGTAATGTTTTATTGCATTTTGCATGAGCTATAATTAGTTGTTCATGATGCCTATTTGCATGATTCTTTTTGCCATTCCTTCCCTGCCATGTCTACTTTAGTTGCATCTCATTTGTTAGTGTGTTTGCATTCATTACCCTGTTTATGCATTGCTCTAAAGTGTGCTTCCTGATGTTGGCAGATTGTGTTCCAAACTTGTTTTGCTTGTATCTTTTTAACCGTAACTCCGTTGGGGTGTTCTTTATATGTAACTTGATTAGTTTTTCGTGTACTTTGTGTTTATGCTATTATTTTCTGCTCTTAACCAACCTAAAATATCGTTTAGGGAAGAAAAGTACCAAATCCTTAAATTGTCGTGAGGTACTTAGTGTTAAGCCATGTTAGGTTGTGCCTCACTTAAATTGACTAGCATAGATAGTTTACCTTATGCTTAACCTCTTGCCATGTTTGTGTGATATTCCATGCTTGAGTGATATGCCATGTTAACAACCTTTGTTGATCACCTGTAGCTACACAACTTGAACCTTTCCAAATGTGCGGTATCGTCGTGTGTGACGAGTACTCCACCTAACCTGTTAGTAACCGCTCTCGACGGTAGGTGCGATTTCTCGTGTGGCCTTCTTGTTGATGATTGCTCGTGTTTGCTTCGTAGTAATAGATGCTTGCTCGTCGATTGCCTTTTCCAGTGTTTCCTTCTTGTGTGCTTCCGCGGGTACCTCTCGGAGACGTTGCGAGCTTGCGATCAACTACACCTTCGGAACCCGACTTATCAACAGGAAAGGACTATGCATTACTTATGATCCATTCTATTTCTACCAGCGGTTTGCATGCTAGTCTAGGATAGGTTCGATGTTTGATCCCACCACATGTTTACAGCCTCTTTCAAACCGATACAGCCATGTCCCCTCCCAGAAAACCATGTACTGCTATGTTACTATTGCTCGTTGCTCAGCCCCTGCTTAGTATGCATGCTTAGGATGCTAAGAATGTTACCCCCAATTACTCCTTGGTTTGGGCTATCACATTATTATATTGTTGTTGATGATATTGATTATTATAAATGTTGACTATATTCGACGAAGGATAGAAGGTCTAGGCTATCCCACCCCGACGCTTTGTTTCATTCGAGTCACCTAGGTCCCGAGTTTCGGGTATTGGTTTTAAGACTAAGTGTGCCTAACCGCGTGTGGGATTTTATGGGGTCCCCTTTTCTTACCTACCTAGCTTCAAACATTTCTAGTGGTGGCCCAAGCTGATTTACCATTTGTAACCGTGTGTGTGCTGGTCGGCCGCCAGTAGTTTTCAAACCAACCTGGGCCAGCAGGGACATGGTTTCCTTGTTGGTCCACCTTGTTCGGCTGAGGACCCGGTTTCACATGTTAGATTAACCGGCTATCCAAACCTGAGACAGACGGTAGAGACCGATTCGAGAGCGCGGCCGGCTATTGAGTTGGGTGTCGACTCACCGGGGGCCACCCGGATTTGTTCGTTGTTAGTTAGAGGTACCTGTCGTTTCGAATCTCTCGGAACAAAATCATAAAATGGTTGCCTATAATGGGTAGCAACTTAAAGATATGGGCGTGCGTGCGGAGCCTTGTAATGGGAAGTTGGTACACCCCTGCAGGGCTAAATCTTTTCGAGAAGCCGTGTCCACAGTTATGGACGACTTGGAACCTACATCTTGTTCATAGATAACATCAACTGAATCATAATTATAACTTGATCAACGTGTGTGTGTGCCTTGACTGCTTCTTCTTCGTCGAGATGCGAAGAGAAGAACAAGGATAGGATAGGTGTTATGTTTGCATAAGTAGTTGATAGCAAGACTTGTTGGAGGCGATTCCTCATCGAATGCTTGGCTTCTTACCTTACTCTCTAGATCGTTAGCCACTTCATAAATGCTAGTGCAGCAGCAACCTCACCACTTACCCCATCTTTACCGTAAACTACTAGTCCTAGAATGACGAGTGATGAAGTCCTTGCTGGGTCAGTTGACCACTACAGTTGGATGCTGAGTACTTCTGTACTCATGATACTACCCCCAAACTCTTTTCAGGATTCTTGATTGACAAAAGGTATGGTGATCGACGTTTCACGTGGAGACTCGACGACGACTAGTTAGGCGGATCCCGGCGGAGGGCCTGGACCCATGTGGTTATGGGGATTGATGTTTTTCTCTTTGCCACTAGGCATTTTCTTGTAGTCTGTACTCAGACATGTATCTTCCGCTGTTGTATTGTATTTGAGGCAGTTGTATGCCGATTGTATGAGATGTTGTATCCTTGTATCTGTAATGTTGTGATATCATGTTGGAAATCCGGGGCATATGACTTCGTCATATGTCGCGGTGGGACCGATATGTGCTTAGTCCCCGGATCTGGATGGAAACATCTAGATCTGGAACAGTACCACATATCGGGCCTTACATCAAGTCAACTTTTTCATTTAGGGAGGAGATCTCCTCGACATAGTTTACCTTCCTACCTGTTGGAGCTGTTTCGGTGTGCCATTGGGAATAGTTGGTCATCATCTCATTGAGAAGTTTTGTGGCAGCACCAAGTGTAGTTGACATAAAGGTTCCTCCCGCGGCCGAATCTAGCAGGTTCCGTGAGGTAAAGTTCAAGCTTGCATAAAAAGTCTGGATAACCATCCAAGTAGTCAAACCATGCGTAGGGCAATTCTTAACAAGAGATTTCATGCATTCCCAAGCTTGGGCAACATGTTCATTATCCAATTGTTTAAAATTCATAATAAATCTCCTCAACTGGATAATCTTAGCAGGGGGGTAGTACTTCCTGATAAAAGCATCCTTGCATTTATCCGAAGAATCTATGCTATTCTTAGGCAAGGATTGAAACCAGATTTTAGCTTCATTCCTCAAGGAGAAAGGAAAAAGCTTAAGCTTAAAAATATCACCATCTACTTCCTTGTACTTTTGCATATCACAAAGCTCAATAAACTTATTTAAGTGCAAAGCAGCATCATCTCTAGCACCCGAGAATTGATCTTTCATAACAAGGTTCAGCAAAGCAGGTTTAATCTCATAAGAAGGTGCTGAAGTAGCAGGTGTAGCAATAGGAGTGCAGATAAAGTCACTATTGTTGTGACTAGTGAAGTCACACAACTTAGTGTTCTCAGAGGAACCCATAGCAGCAGCAAGCAAGATAACTATTTTTTTGATTTTTGATAAAAGACACTAAAACTAAAACTGAAAGGTAAAGTAACAAGACTAAAAAGCAAAGACAAAAGATAGTGTGCAACTCCCCTATCTTGAAGAGTGGAGTCCCCGGCAACGGCGCCAGAAATTTTCTTGATACACGAGATAACGTCTCGCCCCTTGTTGGTTACCCCAAGTGGAACGTGAGATGTAGATAGCGGCAAATTTCCCTTAGCGAAGATGCTAAGGTTTAGATTGTCTCCAGTAGGATTCCAAGGTCGACAAGTAGGTGGTTCAGCAAGTGAGGCGTCGTTTGAAGATAATCACTTGCTTCTCCTGAACCTGCACACACACATATAGCTTTGCTCCCAACGAGTTCCGAGGAGTTGTCAATTCCTCCGTCCTTGTTGTTTACAAAGGATAAAACGCACAGGATAATAATGATAGATAGTGATAGCTACGAAATAGTAAATCCTGAAAGTAAATTGATAGTGTAAGCAGTGGTGGGAATATGGACCGGGGTCCCATGATGTTCACTACTGATGTCTCTCTCCCAAAAGACGATAAAATAACCATGCGAGGTAAACAAATTACATCTGGGCAATTGACAGGATATGTGCGCAAACCAATGCTAATTATGCAAAACAGAAAGGAAGAGGCTCAAAAGCACGGGAAATACACTAAGACAAGTAGAATGAAATCCATCTGCATCTACCCACTGATCATCCACCTTGAGATATCTATCCAGAACATCTCGCTGGTATTAAGTTGCGAATCCCACCCAAAGTGTAAACTCAAAGCAACGAACAACTGCATTAAAGAACTTTGCGAAAAGTAAACAATCCTTGCACCCGCAAGTACAAGCACTGTTGTTTCCCCCCTTGTGGCAACAACACATCCCCTAGACTCATGTTTCTGTCACTCAAGCTAGTCATCGGGGGGCATGAACCCACAATCATGCATAACGCTCCCTCTTGGAGTCACTACCTACTACTTGGCCAAATAAATAAACAGCAACGGAGAACATGCAAGAGTTACTCAAGAACATAAATATAAAAGAAAAGAATAAAATATATAACTCAATCACAATCTGAACATAATCTCATAATCCATCGGATCCCAGCAAACTCAGCATAGCAACAGCAGAAAGATTACATATGTGCCTCGATCATGTAGGGCAGCTCACGAGGTCTAATGCATGAAGAACAAAGAGGGGAGGAGAATATCACATAACTACTGATCATGGACCCATGGTCCAAGGTGGACGACTCACGGTTCATCCGGGAAGCATCCATGGTGGTGGATAAGCTCCCGGAGGTGATTCCTCCCTCCGACAGGGTGCCGGAAAGAGGTCTTCTGGTGCTCCCGATCTTGGAAGCGTGGCGGCGGCGGAACAGAGGAGAGATCGAAAAATGGTTACGTCCCCGAGGGTTTCTCGTCATGGCGAATAAATAGGCGAAAGGGGGCAGCCAGAGGTGGGCCAACGGCTCCAGACTATGCTACAAAGAAAGGAAGAGGCTCAAAAGAATGGGAAGTACGCCAAAATAAGTAGACCGAAATCCAACTGCATCTACTACTAATCATCCACCTTGAGATATCTATCCAGAACATCTCGCTGGTATTAAGTTGTGAGCCCCACCCAAAGTGTAAACCAAAAGCAACAAACAACTCCAATTAAAAGCACTTTGCGTAAAGTAAAAAATCCTTGCAACCACGGTTACAAGCAACGTCGTTTTCCCCCTTGTGGCAACAACACATCCCCTAGACTCACGTTTCTGTCACTCAAGCGTGTCATCGGGGGGCATGAACCCATAATCGAGCATAACGTTCCCTCTTGGAGTTACTACCTACTACTTGGCCAAAGCAGTAAACTACAACGGAGAACATGCAAGAATTACTTAGGAACAAAAATATAAAAGATAAGAACCAAATATATTACTCTATCACAATCTGAACATAATCTCATAATCCATCAAATCCCATCAAACTCAGCATAGCAACAACAGAAAGATTACATATGTTCCTCGATAATGTAGGGCAGCTCACGAGGTCTAAACCATGAAGAACAAAGAGGGGAGGAGAACATCAGATAGATACTGATCACAGACCCATGGTCCAAGGGAAACTACTCACGACACATCCGGGAAGAAGTCTGCTGGCGCTCCCGATCTTGGAAGCGCGGTGGCGGCGGAACAGAGGAGAGATCGTGAAAAAGGGTTTTGTCTTCGGGGATTTCGCTTCACGGGGAATAAATGAGCGAAGGGGGGTAGCCAGGGGGGCACCAAGTGTCTAGGTGGCCACCCGGCGCGGCCCCACCCTAGGCCGCGCCACCTAGCCGCCTGGGAACTAGGTGGGCCCTCTCTGGCCCTCCTTCGTGGCTCTGGAAGGTTCCGTTGCGCTGATTTTTTATCCGATTTTTCCTAAATTTTTGGAGCACTCTTAATATGGGGGAAACCTGGAATAGAAAAACAGCAAAAAACAGGAAATGGCACTTTGGTGCACTGAGTTAATAAGTTATTCCAAATATGATCAAAAGTGTATGAAAGTGTATCTAGATCATAGCAATATCACACAAAACATGCAGGGAGGAAGCATAAATTATAGATACGTTTGGGTCGTATCAACATCCCAAGCTTAATTCCTGATCGTCTTCGAGTAGGTAAATGATAACAAGCATAATTTTTGTGGTGACATGCTAGAAACCATATAAGAACTTTGAAAAATAAAGAAATCAATGTATGTGATTCAATTCAAGTGATAACATGCAAGAGTCTATATTAGCATTGAAACAAGCAACAAAAGAACATTAGGTGCAAGAGCTCTCGCTATCCGTGACTCGAATGTCTCCAAATGGTGTTTGCGTGCAAGAAGGGGGATAAGGAATACAAGAAAAAAGTATTTTTGTTGAGAACTCAATCTACTAAAGTTTCACACTTGGTCTTCTTTGGAATCTTATCTTGACTCGTCCCCAGACCACTAGCCAGGTACAAGTCAATTTGATCCACTCCTTTTCGATATTTTGATCACTCATGCAATAGATGAGCGTAAGCA
Source organism: Bromus sterilis (assembly GCA_950022295.1). Classification (NCBI taxonomy): domain Eukaryota; kingdom Viridiplantae; phylum Streptophyta; class Magnoliopsida; order Poales; family Poaceae; genus Bromus; species Bromus sterilis. The sequence goes on from OX465600.1 coordinate 220,474,325, forward strand.
CGAGAGTTGACACTTGGGATGGAAAGAGAGAAATATGGTGGAGGAGGAAGACAAAAAAGGTGAGAAAGGCTCACATCAATGAGGACAATCATAGACGAGAAGGCCAAATGATAGATATGGTGTGAGGAGTAGGTATTGCCATGCAACGGATGCACATATGAGCTAAAAAGCTCTCCAATGGAACTAGTGGGGGTGCATCTAACTTGCTCGCTCATGAAGACCTAGAGCTCTTTTGAGGAGGCTCATCCTTGGAATATGCAACCCAAGTTCTATAGTGTGAAGGTCCCCACATAGCTATATGCATGATCATCTCTATGGAGTACAAGGATAAGAGGGAGTACTAATGTGGATCTTTCAAAAGGATAGTAGTGTTGCACCTTTCTCTCTTTTTATTTTTCTTTTTCTCTTTTTCTTTTTTTTTTGTATTTTTTGGTGGCCTCAATGGCTCTTTCTATTTAACTCTCATTTGTCCTGTTTGGGATCTTTTATTTTTTCCACTTTGGGATCTTTTCCTCACTTAAGGGCAACACTCTAATTGACAAGGGGGTATAGAAGATCTTTCACACTTTACAAGGTACTCAAAACATAAAGAAGATGTCGCTATCATGATGTATGCAATGTATGACTCTGCCAGTGTAGCAGGAACATGTAAGACATGAAGATCAAGTCATGAAGAGGTGGATGTTGCATGGAAATATATCTCACAAAGGCTATGGAAATGCCTTGATAGGTAGGTATGGTGGCTGTTTTGAGGAAAGATATAAGGAGGTTTATGATGACAGATCGTATCATGCCAAGGGTTTGGATGTATCGGCGAAGGTGGACGCCAACTCTCGGAGTGAGAAGATGGCAATGCACGGCACGGGAGAGGCTAGAAAATATGAGGAGGTGGAAGTGTCAACTTTCAATACTTACATTAGTCCGAAGAACTCATACACTTATTATCGGTAACTCTCAATCTAATAAGGAGGTTCACAAAGAGACAAGTACCCCGAGGAGGATTGCATGGGGGTTTGGTTATCCTTGCGCATCCTCGACTCATGGTACATGAGTGTATTCTAATATCCGATCCCTCAGCTAGAGTTCTGAACTAGTTTTGTAGGTTTTGTAAATACACACGGATTGCCCAAAAAATTGTTTTCGGTGTGAATTGTTTGATTGTCTGATTTGTTTGCGGTGTTTGCATCCCCGATTTATCGATCGGCGATTATTTTTTCCCCTATTATCTCGTACGGGACGGAGACCGACCCTTGCCATCTTGACACTAGACCTTTGCGACACCGGGTTTCACCCGATCATCGTCGCGAAAACCGCACGAGACCAGCCGCAGCCAATGGAACGAAAAACTCCGTTTAATAATTAAACGGGATATTTTTATAGAGCGCCGGAAAGTGTTCTCGGAACGGTTCCAACGCGAGGTGAATGCCTCCGTCTCGACGCGCTGATCGCGCAGTTCAAAGTTTTACCCGAATCAGAGGTACTGCGGACCCCCGGCGGTCAGAAACGTAAACACTGGGGATGTTTTTGCAAACTGCTAGCCACCTGGGCTATATAAAGACCACCACTCCCCCACCATTTTCTAGGGTTTCCCTGAGCCAAAATTGCAGCCACACCCCCAGATCTGCACCAATTTTCGCATTTTTTCCCATTTTCCAGCAAACCCCAGCTCCCCTCGATCTGGACCGTTTGATCGCCTGATCCAACAATCCAGAGGCAGCCACGTCGTCCCCGGATCTGGATGGAAACGTCTAGATCTGGAACAGTACCTCATATCAAGCCTTACACTCTTGCCACCAAAAGTTCAAACATTACTCACATCAATACCTCAAAACTATTGCAAGTTACTACTAAAATTAAATAGCAACCTCAATTACCTACTCTCAAGACAAGACACAACTCAGTGCAACAACCAACTCTCTTAACAAGATAAACATGAAAACTAAAGAGAGTTCCAGCAACCTACTAAACAAAAGCCAAGGCTCTTTCTAAAGACAAACTAAGACTAAAACTAAACATGGCAGTAGCTACGAAAGATAAAGAACACACTACAGTAAAAAGATAGGCATGCAAAATCCTATGATGTGTTATAGATTGGAGTGGAGCGTGTTCCTCTCCCACACAAAGTAAGACGGGATCTAACTTGTTATGTACAGCAAGAAAAGCTAAGGAAAACTAAAGACAAAACCTAAGAGCGAGACGCTCCAAGCATAGCACATAACGCATGGAGTGATAAAAATATAATGAGACGAAGGACGAACTGATGATTGTTGATGGAGAAGGGGATGCACGGGGGCATCCCCAAGCTTAGACGCTTGAGTCTCCTTGAATATTTATTGGGGATGCATGGGGGCATCCCCAAGCTTGAGCGCTTGACACTCCTGGATCTTCTTTCATCATCTTCTATCGCACACTTGAAAACTCCCTTCATACATAACTCATCATAAGCTGATTAGAGAGGTTAGTACCCTGAATAAAATAATTTTCCCCACTGGATATAAAGGTATTATTGAAGAGCTACTGTTTCTCAAGATTTCCAAAAGGTTTTTCAAAGAAAAAGTAAACTTAAGGTTTGCAAAAGTAAGGAGAGGAAAAACGTGGCAGAATCTGTGAAAAACAGAATAGCATGTAGTAGAGAATTTTTTCGGGGCACTTCTGCAACTCAAATTAAAAAAATCAAAACATAAGAAAGTTTCACAATTGTATAGAGCATGCTGTGTAAAAAATTCAGCTCAAAAAGATTAGCTGGTGATATTTTCCGATTTTTCCCGTCAAGAAGACATAATTTGTTTTCTAGACATCATGTCACAACTTTTGCTTCCCTTATCACAAGAGTCTATAACTTGGCACAAAGCTTGAAAATAAAGATACAATGATGTTGCTACAGTAGTAACAATCATCAAGACCACTAAAAACGGAAGTAAAAACATCTTGGGTTGCCTCCCAACAAGCGCTTTTTTTACGCCTTTAAGCTAGGCTTAAGGCAAAAGATCAAGTTGTATCAATCGAACCATCATCAATATCATCAAAAAGATCTTCAATTGTACAACAGTCTTAAGAGGTCTTTCAAATAAAGGCCTAATGAAGATACTTCTAGGGAGAAAACCAAAAGGCGGAAAATCAATGGGAGTTTCATTTATTAATTTATCAAAAAGAGGTATCTCATCCAAAGTTTTCACGGTTTCAAGTTCCTTGGCAATGGGTGGATTTACTTTTAACTCGGGGAATCTTAGGGACATAATTGAACTTAGGTTCCTTTCTTGCCGGAGTTTCTACCTTTTTTGGTTTGATTGAGGAGAAAGTAGTTCCTAGAGTATTAATGATTTCCTCAATCTTATCAATCCTACAAGGATCTATATCATGGGATTTGATGGTCTCCAAAGTTTTAATAATTTTAAGCATGGAGCTATCAAGTCTATTCAAATTCCCTTGAATCTTGCGATCCAAATCATTTATCCTAGTTATTCTGGGTATTTTGAACTCTATCTTTTCAAGTTTTTTCATAATGTGAGCTAGAGTTATATCTTCTTGTATGCTAGCAACAGGGAGATTTCCAACAAGATTTTCAATAACATTAAGATACTCCCAAATTGGGGTTTCTAGGAAATTCCAATTGATAGCAGTATCTGAAATGAACCTATTCCAAGGAGTAATCCCAACATAAAAATTTCTAAGCAGGATAGTAGTGGATTGCTTCTTGGTGGCTCTTTTTTGAGAATCATTAATTCTATACCAAGCATCTTTTAAACTTTCACCACCTTTTTGTTTAAAGGTGAGAACCTCTGTCTCAACAAAGGCAAAAGGACCAGACATAATGACAGATACTAGCAAGATAAATATATTTTTTTGTGATTTTTTATATAAGACACAAAGATAAAAACTGAAAGGTAAACTAACAAGACTAAAAAGCAAAGGTAAAAGGTAGTGGACAACTCCCCTATCTTAGCACTCGGAGTCCCCGGCAACGGCGCCAGAAATTTGCTTGATGACAAGAGAGTTGACTAGTGCAACACCTCTCCTCGTTGGTTACCCCAAGTGGAAGGTGTGATGTAGGATAACGGCAAATTTCCCTCGGTGAAGATACCAAGGTTTGTCTCCAGTAGGACTCCGGAGATGATAAGTAGGTGTCAGTGGCGCAACTGATGCGTACCTGCACACAACACAAATAACTTTGCTTCCTAACGAGTACAGAGAGGTTGTTAATCTCTCCGGCCTTTTTTTTCACAAAGGATCAACGCAACAGATAATAATGATAATGATGATAGCAACTGGAAAGTAAAAGCAAGAAATTAAAAAGCGTGTAAACAGTGATTAGAATATGGACAGGGGTCCCGTGATGTTCACTAGTGATGTCTCTCTCCCAAAAGACGATAAAACTGCAATGCGAGGTAAACAAATTACAGTTGGGCAATTGGCATGATTATAAACGCACCACAATGCTAACTATTCTACAAAGAAAGGAAGAGGCTCAAAAGCATGGGCAGTATGCCAAAATAAGTAGACCGAAATCCAACTGCATCTACTACTAATCATCCACCTTGAGATATCTATCCAGAACATCTCGCTGGTATTAAGTTGTGAGCCCCACCCAAAGTGTAAACCCAAAGCAACAAACAACTGCAATTAAAAGCACTTTGCGTAAAGTAAAAAATCCTTGCAACCGCGGTTACAAGCACCGTTGTTTTCCCCCTTGTGGAAACAACACATCCCCTAGACTCACGTTTCTATCACTCAAGCGTGTCATCGGGGGGCATGAACCCATAATCGAGCATAACGTTCCCTCTTGGAGTTACTACCTACTACTTGGCCAAAGCAATAAACTGCAACGGAGAACATGCAAGAATTACTTAGGAACAAAAATATAAAAGATAAGAACCAAATATATTAGTCTATCACAATCTGAACATAATATCATAATCCATCAGATCCCATCAATCTCAGCATAGCAACAATAGAAAGATTACATATGTGCCTCGATCATGTAGGGCAGCTCACGAGGTCTAAACCATGAAGAACAAAGATGGGAGGAGAACACCACATAGCTACTGATCACGGACCCATGGTCCAAAGGAAACTACTCACGGCACATCCGGGAAGCGTCCATGGTGGAGGGGAAGCTCCCGGAGGTCGATCCTCCCTCTAGCAGGCTGCTGGGAAGAAGCCTGCTGGCGCTCCCGAACTTGGAAGCGCGGCGGCGTCGGAACAGAGGCGAGATCATGAAAAAGGGTTCTGTCTTTGGGGGTTTCGTGTCACGTGGAATAAATAGGCGAAGGGGGGCCACCAGATGTCCAGGCGGCCACCCGGTGCGGCCCGCCCTAGGCCGCGCCACCTGTCCGCCTGGGCACCAGGTTGGGCCCCTCTGGCCCTCCTTCGGGGCTCTGGAAGGTTCCGTTGCGCTGATTTTTTATCCGATTTTTCCCGATTTTTTGGAGCCCTTTTAATATGGGGGAAACCAGGAATAGAAAAACAGCAAAAAACAGGAACTGGCACTATGGTGCACTGAGTTAATAAGTTAGTCCAAATATGATCAAAAGTGTATGAAAGTGTATCTAGATCATAGCAATATCACATAAAACATGCATGGATCAAGCAGAAATTATCGATACGTTTGGGACGTATCAGACGGTGGCGCTACCCACCTTATAGGTAATGAGACACTTGATATCATACAATTCTCGTATGGATCATGAGTCAATTCCACGTTAATTTCTTCACACTTAGCAAGGTAATTCCTCATGAGTTGAGGAGTACGACGCATCGTGTGTTGTACATCATGATTCTTCAAGAGTGTTTAAGTGTTAGGATGTGTGTCCATTCACTAGACATTTGAGGAATCTAAGATATTTAGTTCACACCTCAGGGCGCTAAATCGCTTCTCATCTAAAGGCTTAGTGAATATATCAGCTAGTTGGTCTTCAGTCTTTACGTGGCTGATGATGATGTCTTCCTTCATTACATGATCTCGAAGAAAGTGATATTGTATCTCAATGTGCTTCTTCCTCGAGTGTTGTACATGGTTCTGAGAGATCTTGATGGCACTCTTGTTGCCATATAGCAGGGGCACTTTCTTCAAGTTGATGCCATGGTCCTTTAGAGTTTGCTTCTTCCAGAGGAGTTGTGTGCAACTTACACAAGCGGCATTGTATTCGGCCTCAGCAGTGGAGAGTGAGACACAATTCTTCTTCTTCGATGACCAGCACACCAGTGAGCGTCCGAGGAAGTGACATGTTCTTGAGGTAGACTTCCTATCCATGCGATCTCCAGCATAATCTGAGTCTGAGTATCCAACGATATCCAGTTGTGTCCATTTTCGATACCATAAGCCTAGCGTAGGGGTGTGAGAAAAATATCGAAGAATTTGTTTCACCGCTTGGTGATGCGATTCCTTTTTTGCCGCTTGGAAACGGGCACACATGCAAACGCTCAACATTATATCAGGCCTAGATGCACATAAATATAGCAGATAACCAATCATGGAGTGGTATACCTTCTCATCGTAGTCCTTGCCATTTTCATGAGGGCTGAGTTGTCCATTGGTAGGCATCGGTGTCTTGATGCCTTTGCAGTCTTGCATCCCGAATTTCCTTAGGCACTCCTTGAGTTACTTCTCTTGTGAGATGAAGATGGTTTTGGGTTGCTGACGAATTTGAAGTCCCAAGAAGAACTTCAGTTCACCCATCATGGACATCTGATATTGTTCACTCATCAACAAGGCAAATTCTTCACTGTATTTCTTGTTAGTGCATCCAAATATGATGACATCAACATAAATTTGACATATGAATAATGCATCATAATAATGTTTGGTGAAGAGAGTTGGATCGAGGGAACCAGATTTGAAGCCCTTCCTGATGAGGAAGTCTCTCAATGTATCATACCAAGCCCGAGGGGCTTGCTTCAGATCGTATAGAGCTTTCTTAAGCCTGTATACCATGTCAGGGTTCTTCGAGTCTTCAAATCCTGGAGGTTGAGAAACATATACTTCTTCCTCGATATTACCATTGAGGAATGCACTTTTCCCATCCATTTGATATAGCTTGATATTATGATGGTTAGCAAAAGGAAGCATTATGTGAATGGACTCAAGTCTAGCAACAGGTGCAAAAGTTTCACCGAAGTCGATACCCTCAACCTGAGTGTAGCGTTGAGCCACAAGTCAAGCTTTGTTCCTAATGGCTTGTCCATCTTCATCGAGCTTGTTGTGGTAGATCCACTTTGTCTCGATAACATTGTGAATACGAGGATCAGGTCTCTTGACCAATTCCCAGATATCATTCAGTTTGAACTGAAGAAATTCATGTTGCATAGCTTGAATCCACTCAGCTTATTGGAATGCCTCAACTACTTTAGCGGGCTCTGAAATAGGTACAAATGCAAAATGCCCCCTAAAGTTAGCTATTCGATTTGCTCTGGCACGAGTGAGTGGACCTGGTACATTGACGTCAGTGATAATTTGGTCAATTTCAACTTCATTCGCCACACGAGGAAGTCAAGGTAGACGATCTTGAGGTGAGTCATCATCAGTTTCATCAGACTCATTAGCATCAGCTTTAGGTGCATCAGGAGTATCAAGAGCATCAGGGTCGAAGTTATCATCAGGATCATTTGCTTCAGGATTTGATTGTTCTTCAGGAGCGGAAGGTATGTGAGTTTCTTCAGGATGGTCTACGGGCATGATCTCACCGGCACCCATCTTTTTGATCAGATCATCAGGAGATGCTTCATCTAAAACATGTGGCAAGTGCTCCTTTTGCGAGCCGTCAGATTCATCAAACCGCACATCTACAGTTTCAACCACCTTGTGATGATTAATGTTGAATACTATGTAGGTGTGTGATTCGAGACCATAACCGAGCGTGAAACCCTCATATGCTGTTGGTGCAAATTTATATTGATGATGAGGATCATGAATCCAACAAGGTGCACCAAATACTTTGAAGTAACTCACATCGGGTTTCTTACCGACCATTAGTTCGTATGAGGTTTTCTTGACGAACTTATGAAGGTACACATGATTGACGATGTGACATGCAGTGTTGACAGCTTCAGCCAACCATTTGAGTGGAGTGTTATACTCGGCAAACATTGTTCGTTCGATCTCGATGAGGGTTCTGTTCTTCCTCTATGCAACACCATTTTGCTGAGGAGTGTAAGGTGCGGATAACTCATGAGTGATGCCCATCTCATCGAGGAATTCCTGTACGCCGGTATTCTTGAACTCGGTTCCATTGTCGCTTCGAATGTGCTTGATCTTCAGATCGTAGTTGTTCATGACGCGCTGGGCGAAGTGCTTGAAGATAGCTTAAGTATCTGACTTATATATAAGAAAATGCACCCAAGTATATCGTGAGAATTCATCAACAATTATAAGGACCGAATAGGTTCATTTGAAGCAGTTCCAGAGGATGTGTAGTCGTCATGATGGTCTTGGCAGGATGCTTGGCCTTGGTGATCTTTCCTGCTTCACAGGCACCGCATAGTCGGTCCTCGATGAACCTGATTTCCTCAATCCCGAGGACATGTTTCTTCAGTACCAGTTTTTGCATATTCCTCATTCCATTGTGAACAAGTCTTCGATGCCATAGCCAGCATTCTGTGGCTTGAGCCAGTAGGCAAGTAGCGACCTGAGGACCTTCAGAGAAATCTACAATATACAGGTCACCTTTTCTAAATCCTCGAAATACGATGGAGTTATCACTAACGATTTGAACAACACATCCATACTTTCCGAAGAGAACAACGAGATCAAGATCACATAACATGGACACAGACATCAAGTTGTATCCGAGAGATTCAACCATCATGACTTTGTCAATATGTTGGTCTCGAAAGATAGCAACTCTTCCTAGACCAAATACCTTACTTTTACCTTTATCAGCGAAGGTGATGCTTTTCTTTGATGATGGACTCAGTGATGATTCCATAAGAAGGCTTCTATCACCAGTCATGTGATTAGTGCATCCACTATTCATCACCCATTCAGTCTTGCCAGATGATTTTCCCTGCAGAAGAATTAGTATCTCATACAACAGGTTATGAGCCAGTATAGGTTGTAAGATTTAAGATTCCTCAGGATTGATTCCTCAGAACCAGTGAGTTTTCACTTTCTTCAACCGGCTCAACCGATTTTGTCCTGGGCACAAAATCTGCAGAAAGTTATGATTGCCTTAGGACGCGTTCCTGCAAAGAAGATTAGTTCTTCTTTACCACCCACATTCGAATGGGTGGTATTGAAGCATATGAGGAACGAAGAGGGAGATAGTGTCTAATGGGATGATGGTTAGTGATACCAGGATACACAAATGAATAAGCATTCTTGTGCTGAGCTTCCCTGTGAACAAAGTGATTAGATGAGACATGGTCATATTCAGGGCCTTTTGAGGTATTGTCCTCAAACGACACCCTCATCTCATTTGCATCTGCATTCACAGGGAGATTAGTAATGAGTTCCTTCTGAACCCAAATCTGCTTCACTGGAGCATCATTCCTGCAGTTAGTCCCGATGTATCTGGCGAATGCTTCACCATTTGCATCTTTAAGAAGTTTATAGTTTGAGTCAAAGGACTCAACCATCACGACTGAGGAAGCATTATCATATCCAGATAGAGTATAGGCGTCAGGAGGAGGCATTTTTGCCAGAACCCAAGTGGTCTTTGGGTATTGCTCTGGCTTCCAGTAAGAGCCATCTGCATTGAGGTTTCGGGTGAATCTGACGCCTTCTTTCCTCGGATTCATGTTGAGGATCTGTTTCTTGAGGATGTCACAGAGAATCTGATGCCCTTTCATACTCTTGAACATACCAGTCTCCAAGAGATTCTTCAACTTAGCATTTCTTCAGCAATATCTATGGTATCCTCAGATGAGGGGTTAGATACCATAGAGGCAGTTGATATAACAGTTTTTGAAGACATTGAAGATCTAGGAGATGCAGTGATACAATCATTTTCAATGCACTTTAAGCAAGGAGGAATGAACCCTTCTTGTGGCATGAGGATCTGTTGGGTGAGAAGTGAGTCATCTTCTTTCCTCAGGTCATCATGAGACATCCTCACCCTTTCAAGTTCTTTCTTTCTCATGAGGAACTCATGAGCCAACTTCTCATGATCGGTGAGGAGTGACTCATGGATACTGGTCAAATCATGAAACTTTGACTGAAGAATCTTAGATTCATCAGTCAACTTTTGAGACTTCTCCATTTCCTCAACCAACAGATCATCACTTTTATTTAGTGAGTTCTGAATTTTCTCAAGTGCATGTTGTTGCTTTGAGGCAAGTTTAGGAAGTTTAGCATAATTTTCATCAGGTTCTTCATCATTAGCATCATCACAGGAAGAGTGAGAGGACACCTTTGAACTATTGGCCATGAAGCAAAAGGCGGGGGTGGTGTCTTCAGCCTCATCATGAACACTGTGGGTAACTGATTCCTCAGTGTTGAAGATTGACTTGCTTACCAAAGTTGTGGCAAGAGCCAGACCAGCAACGCCTTCTGTCCGTAACCGGATACTAGGGTACCCCGTTTCCCTAAGTTTTGGCCACGTCTCTTGGACAACTCAAGAAGAACCCAAGAGACCACGCTTCTCCTGGAACCCAGCGAAGAGAAATCCAGGTGGATTCCGACAAGGAGGTGCCGAGAACATCTCTCAGGACACCCGAAAGGAGCACCTCGCATCACTTTCGGAATGGTGGAACACTCAAGCTGGTTCCCACCGCCCGACAAAGAGCATAGTGCATTCAATGCGCTAGAAGAAAAGAATGCACCGCTGACAGGAGGCAGCCAACACCTGGCGAGCTCCCTCACGCCTACTCAGCCCGCGCATACTCCAGCTGTCCCTGCGATGCCACGGGAACTTCCCGGAAGACTGCAGAGCGCCCCACGTCCTGTGGCGAACCCCTTTCTCTATAAAAGGGAGACGTCGACCACATCAGAGGAAAAAAAAGAAGGGCAAAAGGAAGAGAAGAAGGGAGAGCTAAGCAAGAAGCCATGAACAGAGGTATCCACAGTTAGAAGGGAGAGGACTTCATACCTAGAACTTCTCGGTAGGCCTCTCAAGGATTCCCCTTGAGAGGGTAGCTAGCTTCCACCAAGGAGAAAGGTTTGTAGCGGAGTGTAGCATAGGGTATCTTCTCCCTTATGATCACTTTGTACTGTATTCTACTCCACCACCAGCAAGGAAGATCAGATATGCATGAGTAGGGCTTTTTAGTCTCCGGACGGCCTGAACCTGGGTAAACACTTGTGTTTTCTCGCATAAGTTCACCAACCGGAATGCCGTTTCGACGCCATCAGCATCCTTCGTCTACATCAAGCAAGTGGGAACCTCACATGTTCCCCGTCCTGCGCGGCTTCAGGTTCGTGCCCTTCCTGGAGAAGAACTTCCGGAAGGATCTTTTGGGTCAACGTCGCGGCTGCTCTCCCCAATTTCTGGCTCTGGACAAGGGTTGGGAAAAACCCCCCCGACATCTAGCGCTAGAAGGAGGGCCTGAGAAGAAAACCACTGACATTTGGCACTAGAAGGAGGGCTGACGATCACGTCGGCCATAATGTTTGTTTCCCTGTGCAGGTTTTGAAGCTTCTTCATGCTTTTACCGCATCCCAGCAAGTGCCATCGAAGTGGGTATCGGCACGAGCGATGGCCCACCTTTCCCCTCGTGGTGGTTATATGGTTCTCATGCTCGAGGGCTTCTCAGCACTTCCAAGTGAGCGTTCCGAGAAACCTCGCTCCAAGGTTCTCGGGAATGGCATCCCGTATGGTTTCTCATGCCGAATGTTGGTCCCCGAAAGGCTACTGGACGCCTTCCTTTGACAGTCTCTCGGCCACCAAGGGTCGGTCTTCTCATTATTCCCGGACGTCTATGCCGGATGGTTTTCAATTCCCGGATGATAATTTCCGGAAAACACTTGCTATCCAAGGCGATGAGAGCACAAGGCCTCGCCCTCGCTTCACCTTGGCAAAAGACACACAAGAGGCCACGCCGTCCATCGACGTTGGTCCTCCGCGAGATAAATCTCACTCGAACAACTGGCCTCGCTCCGTGCGGACAGTTTGAGATAGCACTATCGGCCCGCCCGATAAGCTCCGTTCCAAGTAGCCTGTGGAGGATCCGTACCTACCCAGGATAATATTATACTCGACGGTCCTCACCTCTCGGGATCCAGCCATCCCGAAGAGACAGGGCTGGAGTTCCCATAAGCACCCGTGCGGGCGGATGTACGAGTCTCCCAGAAAGACCCATCAGGACGAACCGCACAACTCGGACCATGCGCCGAGGCATCACCAAATCTCTTGGTTCTTGGGCCCAATCTCTCGATGAGATAACCGATGAAAATGAGCACCCTTTGCCCATATTGTCATCCATGTTCTCACCAAATGAGCCTACCGGATGCAAAGGAGGACACCCTCAGTGCCCCTCCAATAAGCCATGCAAAAGGTCAAGTTACATTTACCGGAAACCGTTTGTCGAATGTTTTCTCCGAGAGACCGACAACACATGAGGTATCCATCAGGTACGAAAGAGACACGTTCTCTAAGTTTCTTCATTCATTACTACTACCCAGAAGGGGATTTTCTGGAACCAAAGCACTGCTTGTGTTTTTCGGATCGATATTTACATCTTGCGCTAACTGGACGGAGTGGTTACACCACTACCACGTTCCGTCTACTACTAAGTACAAAAGTGCAGGGCCAAAATGGGAGCGCCCTACAAGGGTGAACCGCCGGATTGGAGCTGCAGTCCTCGCCCGAACCTTTGCGGCGGCGTCCTGCCTCCTTAGTGTTCGGCGGCGGGCTCAGTGTCGTGGGAAAGTCACGGCAGATGTCCTCATTACAGAACTTAGTGTGGGACATTTGCTGCGAGGTGGTTTTGAGGAGGTGAGTCGGCGAGAACACAAGACACAAGATTTACCCATGTTTCGTGTAAGGCCCGATATGCGGTACTGTTCCAGATCTAGGTGTTTCCACCCAGATCCGGGGACGAAGCACATATCGGACCCACCGCGACATATGACAAAGCCATATGCCCCGGATTTCCAACATGATATCACACCATTACAGATACAAGGATACAACATCTCATACAATCGGCATACAACTGCCTCAAATATAATACAACATCGGAAGATACATGTCTGAGTACAGACTACAAGCAAATGCCTACTGGCAAAGAGAAAAGCATCGATCCCATAACCACACGGGTCCAGGCCCTCCGCCGGGATCCGCCTAACTAGTCGTCGTCGAGTCTCCACGTGAAACGTCGATCACCATACCTGTCGTCGATCAAGAACCCTGAAAAGAGTTTGGGGGTAGTATCATGAGTACAGAGGTACTCAGCATCCAACTGTAGAGGTCATCTGACCCAGCAAGGACTTCATCACTCGTCATTTTAGGACAACTAGTAGTTTACGGTAAGGAAGGGGTAAGTGGTGAGGTTGCTGCCGCACTAGCATTTATGTAGTGGCTAACGATCTAGAGAGTAAGATAAGAAGCCAAGCATTCGATGAGGAATCGCCTCCTACAAGTCTTGCTATCAACTACTTACGCAAACATAACACCTATCCTATCCTTGTCCTCCTCTTCGCATCCCGACGAAGAAGAAGAAGTCAAGGCACACACACGCGTTGATCAAGTTATATTAACATTATCTCAGTTGTTGTTGTCTATGAACAAGGAGTAGGTCTCAAGTCGTCCATAACCGTGGACACGGCTTCTCGAAAAGATTTAACCCTGCAGGGGTGTACCAACTGCCCATTACAAGGCTCCGCACGCACGTCCATCATTCTCAGTTGCTACCCATCACCGGCAACCATTTTATGATTTAGTTCCAAGAGATCCGAAACGACAGGTCCCTCTAACTAACAACGCACAAATCCGGGTGGCCCCCGGTGAGTCGACATCCAACTCAAAAGCCGGCCGCGCTCTCGAATCGGCCTCTACCGTCTGGACGAGGTCGGGTTAGCTACCCAAACAGATGTGGGCAGCCCCCTAGCTTCCAGGTGTGGACCAACAAGAGAAACCATGTCTCCGCTGGCCCGAGTTGTTTTAAAAGATATCTGCTAGGAGCGACCCGACAAGATATATATGCATGTTTTCAAATGGTAAATCAGCTTGGGCCACCACTAGAAATGTTTGAAGCTAGATAGGTAAGAAAAGGGGACCCCATAAAATCCCACACGCGGTTAGGCACGCTCAGTCTCAAAACCAATACCCGGAACTCGGATCCTAGGTGACTCGAATGGAACAAAGCGTCGGGGCGGGATAGCCTAGACCTTCCACCCTTCGTCGAATATATTCAACATTATAATAATCATATCATCAACAATAATATAATAATCAGGTGATATCCCAACCCAAAGAGTAACAGGGTAACATCGTCGCATCCTAAGCATGCAAACTAAGCAGGGGCTGAGCAACGAGCAAAAGTAACATAGCAGTACAAGGTTTGCTGGGAGGGGACATGGCTGTATCGGTTTGAAAGAGGCTGTAAACATGTGGTAGGATCAAACATCGAACCTAACCTATACTAGCATGCAAACCGCTGGTTGAAATAGAATGGATCATAAGTAATGCATAGTCCTTGCCTGTTGATAAGTCGGGTTCCGAAGGTGTAGTTGATCGGACGCTCGCGTCGTCTCCGAGAGTATCCGCGGGAGCACACAAGAAGTAAACACTGGAAAGCAATCAACGGTGCACCACTATTACTACGGAGCAACACAAGAGCAAGCATCAACAAGAAGTAACACGAAACATCGCACCTACCGCCGAGAGCGGTTATTAACGATTTAAGTGGAGTACTCGTCACACACGATGATACTGCACGTTTACGGTGGTTCAAGTTGTTTAGCTACAGGTGAGCAACAAAGGTTGTTAACATGGCAACTCAAGAAAGCATGGCATATCACACAAACATTACAAGAGGTGAAGCATAATTAAACTACCTAAGCTAGTCAATTTAAGGAGGAAGGGGGGGCGGCCTGCGGCTGCTGCGGCCTGCCGGCGGCAACCTCGGGCCCGGCGGCGGCGGCGGGACTCCATGGGCATGGGAGGAGGGAGGCGGCTGGACATGGAGGAGCATGGGCGTGGAGCTTCCAGGGCGGTGACGTGGCGCAACGAGGACCGCCGGATCTCAGATCTGAGGGCTGGGAACGCCCCTGATCTAGGGTTTCGGGATTTGGGGCAAAAATGGGGGCAGATCTGAGATAGATCAGGGGGGTGGCTGCAAAATTGTGTTAGGGAAACCCTAAAAATGGGTGGGAGTGTGGTGGTCTTTATATAGAATGGGTGGCTGGCAGTTTGCAAAAACATCATCGGTTTTTCTCTGGCGCGCGCGGTGCTCACGTTTCTAACCGCCGGGGGTCCGCGGTACCTCCGATTCGGGTAAAACTTCGAACTGCGTGATCAGTGCGTTGAGCCGGAGGCGTTCACCTCGCGCTGGAACCGTTTCGAAAACACTTTCCGACGCGCTATAAAAATATCCCGTTTAATTATTAAACGGGGTTTTTTCGTTCCGTTGGCTACGGCTGGTCTCGTGCGGTTTTCCCGACGGTGATCGGGTGAAACCCGGTGTCGCAAAGGTCGAGTGTCAGGGTGGCATGGGTCGGTCTCCGTCCGATACGAGATAAGAGGGGGGAAAATAATCGCCGATCGATAAATCGGGGATGCAAACACCGCAAACAAATCAGACAATCAAACAATTCACACCGAAAATAAAATTTTTAATTTTTGCAAAAACTGGGCTGTTACATTTCGGCCCATCGAAAGGTAAAGACCTACTCCTTCTTTTCTATTATGGGGTGTCGACTTCTCGAATACAAAGGTGTGAAATTGTTGCCTATGCCTCGAGAGGATCTAAGTTGAGTTGTCCTGGTTGGACCAAGGGGACCGGCTTATAAAGGCGTCGGGTCCCCTGAGTTACACGAAACCGACTCCGACTAAAGATGGAGTCCTAGTCTACTTTTACAAGTATTGTTTCCTTATTGTACAAGGTATATCTATTTCCTTCTACGCCCTTCCGGCTTCGCGGCGTCATAACTCGGCCGTTGCCGTGTATTCCTTCTGGGCTTTCATCCTTGAGAGTCGGCCCGATCCTTCTATATACCGGGTCATGGCGTTAGGCCACCCCCCAACATTAGCCCCCAGGAGCGGCGCGAGGCTTCAGCTTCTCGACGATCTTTGTTGACTGCCTTCATATACCGACTCTCACAGAACCGGCTTTCCTTATTCTTTGTTGATTTCTTGATTTAGACTTTGATCAAAACAGAGTTTGGCTTTTTCCCTATGTCTCTTTGTTCAAAGGTTCGTTACATCATTAATTGTTGTATCTGCTTAACTATTTTTCAAAGAACGAGGCGTGAGCATTTAATGCTTTAAAACCTGCACAAAAGTCGAAGAGCCTTTGCTTTGAACGCTGCCTGTTTATTTGCCGATTCCTCTTCATGTTTAATTGTATATATATATGTATCAAATCTTGGGATGAACCTCACTCTTTTCTTCTTCCTTCTTCCTTTTTTCTGCAAAGCCTTCTCTCTCATGGCTCCTAAGCTCCGTAATCGTGATCCTACGGATGCCAAAGACTCGAGCCCCAACAACCAGGAGGTTTCTGCCTCTCGTGGTCGTGGCCATGGCAGGGGATGAGGTCGTGGCCGTGGCCAAGGTGGTAGAGGCGGCAGAAGTTCTCGAAGACATGAAGAGACGCCTTCTTCCTCCTATGCTTCTGCGCATGAGCTTGGCGATTTCTCGTGAAGCTTTCAAAGCTTCATCGATGGGTTAATCTACCCATCTCCTTCTCTCAGATTATGGAAGATTCTGAGACACCAGGTCTATGGCCTCGTTCTGATGAATGTCCTCATGAACCTACTTGGGTATCTACAAGTTTTTCGAGCAATGGATCTATGTTTTTAGAAAAGGGCTAGAAAACTTTCATTAGGTCACGAAACATCAAGGAAGGGGATGTTATCCACTTTATATATGTTGGCGATGAAACTCTTTGGGATAAATCTTTTGACTCTGTTGGATATCATGTCGGATGCTGCATGGAGAGTGCCAGTAGCGAGTCTTACATTAGTGATGAAGAAGCCGACTCCAGTGGAGATGAAGCCTAAAGTAACCGGGATGATACTGCCTCCTGATGTTGATCGATGGGTAGTATAACCTATTGCTCAACTTTTGGAAGTAGCGCATACCAACTTTGTAAAAGTAGTCGACTTATGATCTCTTATCTACTTAATGTATTCTCTTTTCCCGTGTTAGTTGCCTTGTAATATTCTTTTTTATGAGACCAGAATTTCAAAACAGAAGTATTTTGAAACTTTCCTTTTGTAATACTTTAGTCATCTTATTTACCGACTTTTCTCTATGAATAATTGATCAAAAATAAAATATCTTAACCATATGTAGCCCCTATGAGTCAGGGTGATTGGTAGTATATCATGCCGAATCGTATTAGATTCCACATGTAGTTTTTATGAGTCGGAAACCACTTTTGTAGTGTTTTTCCCAAGCCATAGTAAAGTTATGATCTAGATTAAAGTGATAATCGGCATGTAGCCCCATGAGTCGGCATGATTAATTTACTCTCATGTCGAATCATAACAGCAAAATTCAAGATGTAGCCCCCATAAGTCGGTATGATTAATTTACTCTCATGTCGAATCATAACAGCGAAATTCAAGATGTAGCCCCCATGAGTCGGCATGATTATTTTACTCTCATTTCGAATCATAGCAGAAAAAATCAAGATGTAGCCCCCATGAGTCGGCGTGATTAATTACTCTCATATCGAATCATAGCAGCAAATTTCAAGATGTAGCCCCCATGAGTCTGCATGATTAATTTACTCTCATGAAGACTCATAGTAGAGGTAGATCTTTTATTTATGATGTTTTTATTTAACAAAGTCAGTGCACGTGTTTTAATAAATCGTAAGAAATATGCTTATGAAATGCAAAAAACATAAATAGCTCATACAGAAGTCGGCCGTATGCGTAGCTATCTCAACACCTTTTAACAATACAAGTGCAATGCAAAACTGGCTCCTCCAATAGGATGATTTTGCCTACCTTGTAGGAAAAAGATGTTGGTCGCTTGATTGCGCTTGAGTCGAAACTTCTCTGTAAACAAGCATCACATGACTTATTCTAGCGTTCTCGATTAATAGAGTAAAACTCATCAAACCCCTTATAAAGTTTGCTAATGTTTACTCTATAATAGATCACGTAGGTCATATAAGTGCGAGTCTGCATCAATTTATAGGAAAAATAAGCCATAGTAGGCTAAATTCATGTATATGCCGAGCCCTCCGGTTGTCAAGCTTAGGTCAAAATGACCATAAGCCCCCAAGGTCTCTAAATACAGCGATATACATGCCTGGTTCCAGGGAAGAGATGATCAGTCCTTCCAGGTTCCAGGGAATTTAAATGCAGGAATGTGATGCAATGCAAAAAAGGAATCGACAGAAGAAAGCCAAACAACTTAAAACAGGGAAAAGCATAAGTTGGAATGAAAATCATATGGAAAGTGCCGGCTTTATTGCTGATGTCTTATACTGGCTTACAAGATCAATCCTGACTACTTAGGAGTAATAGGGACGGAGCTGGGCTATATTCCACGGCCTGGGAGTCTCTTCTTCGGACTTACGCGTGGAATTTGGCTCGCGTATATCAACCAAGTAGTAGGATCCATTGTACAAATCCTTGCTTACCACGAACGACCCTTCCCAAGGTGGTGATAACTTGTGCATCCCTTTCCTTTTTTGGATCAGGATAAGCACTAAGTCCCCGTCTTGAAAGGTCCGACTCTTGATGCGTCGACTATGGTATCGTCATAGGTCTTGTTGCTAGATGGCCGACTTTGCTTCCGCTAGATCTCGTTCTTCATCGAGGACATCCAAGGAGTCCTGTCTTGCCAGCTCATTATCGGCTTCCACATACGCAGTAACTCGTGGTGAGTCATGGTGGATGTCATTTGGGAGGACAACCTCTGCTCCGTAAACAAGGAAGAAAGGCGTAAGACCATTCGACCTGTTGGGCGTAGTCCTGATGCCCAAAAGCACAGAGGGTAACTCCTCAAGCCAGCAACCCGGTGTTCGTATTAAAGGAACACGATGTCGGGGTTTGATTGATGAACCTCGACTGTAGGGGATCGATTGTAGTGTTCTCGCGGGTAAGTTAACCCAATTTATTGATTCGACACAAGGGTAGCCAAATAGTATTTATAAGCTTTGACAGTAGAGTTGTCAATTCAACCGCACCTGAAATATACTTGCTTGCAACAAAATATTAATAGCAAATGCCGTTTGATAGTGATAGTGATGGTGGTAATAGCAAAAGTAAAACAACAGAAATAAACTAGTAGTAACCAGTAGGATTAAAGCATTGTAGGCTAGGGAGATGAATGGTCGAGCGCTGCATGAATAAGAATGAACATGTAATAGGTTCGAACAAGGGGCAAGGCACATAGAAAAGCAATGATCATCTAGACAAATATCAAACATTAGGCATGTATCCCGTAGGTAGTTGTGCGTGCTTGCAATAAGAACTTGCACAACAACTTTTGTCCTACCATCCCTCTACGCACAGGGCCAAAGGGAACTTATGGAGATTAAGGTGCTCCTATCAAAGAGCACCGGAACAAAGCAATAAAATCAATGGATACATGGAATCCTCAAATTATGGACCATCACCTTTGGTGTCCCAAGCTGTCACCTTTGGGATCGCCAGTTCCGGACCATAATAGGTGCATACAACTCATAGATAGGATCAAGAACATAAATATACTCATGAAAACATAAGTGGTTCAGATCTAAAAACATGGCACTCGGTCCCAAAGTGACAAGAATTAAGAGCAACAAGTTGTAGCAAAGATGAGAAAACACCATAGTAGATGATAGGCAACATGCCCCCAACAATCTGACAAACTATTACATGATCAATCTCATCCAATCCCTACCATCCCCTTTGCCTAAAATAGGAAATTACTCACACATGTGAAGAAAAGTCATGGAGGGATGATGGAATGGTGATGGTGATGACGATGGCGACGATCTCCCCTCTCTGGAGGCCAAATCAGCCTCCAGATTAGCCCTCCCAAGGAAGAATAGAGGGTGGCGGAGGCTCCGCGACGAGTTCTGGAAAATCGACTTCTTTTTCGGAGTTTCCTCGTCACGAGAATAAATAGGGGACACGGTAGGTCACTACAGGGGGTGGGACCCACCCAGGCGGCCACCCGGCGCGACCAGTGGGGTGGCCGCGCCAGCTAGGCGCCTGGGGCCCCATGGCTCCTCTCTGACCCACCTTCTGGTTTTGGGTCCATCCGGCTACGTGGATTTTCTGTATTTTTTCTGGGAATTTTCTGAGATGTCTAAAAATCCATTTTGCTGCGCAAAATAAAACCATACAGGCAGCTCTGCTGAAAACAGCGTCAGTCCGGGTTAGTTTAGCTCAAATCAAGCAAGAATGAGGGCAAAACAATAGCAAAAGTGTTTGGAAAAGTAGATACGTTTGAGACGGATCAACTCCCCCAAGCTTAGCCTACTGCTTGTCCTCAAGCAATTCAGTTCAACGAATTGGACGCGACAAAGAAAACTTTGACAAACTCTTTTGCTTCATAAGATGTATATAAGCCGGTACTACGAAAAGAGTTTAGCAAGCATCAAAACAATGCTATGAGGACAATGCACGAAGCAATCCTTCTTTCAAGTGACCAATCACAAACAACCTAAGGTAAATAATATGCTGCCAAAAATCAGGACAAGATGACAATGCACATAGCCTGAATATGTCAGAGTGGTATCTCGCTAGCCTCCATGAGTGAAGCAAAACATAAATGCAGAAAATCCTCCGGAGTTTTAAAGGAGAATAGAACTAAGAATTTCAGACGAGCAATATCACAATCATGCAGAAGACAATGTGGTACTTTGGGACAATGCATGTTACACTAAGAATGACAATTATGCTCTCAATAGTTGGTGCTTTGAAGAAAGAAGGGGATACTCTTGAACCGTGGCTTTTTGATGGCAAGATTGAAAACCCATGATTGGAAGCAAAGACTAAACATGTGCCAGAGCTCTTGGTTTTGAAAATAGAGACAAAATTCTTTTGAGAAGTGCAACTTTCCAGTCAACGATGAACGGTAATGGTCTCTCAATATCTCCCATGCCAACCATATTACTGCTTTTTTGCTTACACTTTTGTTCCCTTATCCATCCATCGTTTGACGGTCTATGGAACCTTTTATTTTGCCTCAAGTATGGAAGGGGGTTATCGTTCCATCTATCATTGGCAACATTTGGTCCATTTCATTCCATCATCAAGTATGGGGGAGGTGTACCTCTCTTTTTTTAAAATTTGACTAGTTAAAACTCCCGTCAAAATATTTATGGCATGGCAGATACTGATTTTCCCTCACCGCACCATGAGCTTGTACGGTTACAAAAGGGAAGCTTTTGAATAAATTTCGAGATGGCACAAGAAAGTCTAAGTTAGGAGTGGCCGGTAAATACCACATATATGTAGGTATGGTGGACTCAAGTGAAATAACTGGTTTAAAAAGGAGTTTGGATACACAAGAAGAATTCCTCTTAGTGTGAGTGAAGGCTAGCAAAATACTAGGAAGAGACCAACTAGAGAGCAATAATTGACATAATCATGCAGAGCGGCACAGCAACATTGAATCGGGCATGAAAGTGATATAACTATTCTGAAATAAATAGGTCACCAAGGCATGATAGACATTTTAGTCATAAACATGTGTGAACATGTGCCAAGTCAATCCAAGAATTCTCCGAAGGGAAATACCACTTCAATATGCCAAACCATGAACAATGCAATGCATGTAAACCATTTCAACATATTATGCACCCTAGCTATTTGAGATCAGCCACAAAGAAAGCATGAACATTGGGAAAGCATTGTAAACATAGCACTATCTCGCTACAAGCTGGTCTCTAGAACATAAGTACATGCATATGTACAAAAGTAGAAACAAGAAGAGTTCATACCGGTTTCCTTGTTGCTTCCCTTTCGTCGATCTTCGTCATTACTGCCTTGTCACTTGCATGATAGAACGTGGGAAATATAATCAAATGCCATCACGGACTCGAGCTGTACTCTGAAAACAAAGAAAACTAAAGAGAGAAAGGAAATATTTTTGGATTTTTTCAAAGTTTAAACGAAAGCAAAAGAAAAGAGAAATCTTTTTGTTGTTTTTGCAAATTAAAAGAACAAAGAAGAACAGGCAAAAACTTCGAAAAGATCAAAGCAAACAAAAATAGAAATGGATAATACAATGGAAAGGTGAGAAGGGCACGTACTGCCCCAAGCTTAGGATTTTGGCCTCAGTTTGTAGTGGCTATTGCCCCCAGCAGCCTCCTGCTCCGGGGTAATGGTAAGTCCAAGAGTCGTATGAGCCCTCCGGTGCATATACCGAAGTCTTCTGGTCCTCCCATGAGGAAGGTCCTGCGCTCCAAGCAGAAGAAGACCCCTCACCATACTGGGTGACGGTCTCCCCTGGAAAGGCGAGAACTCACCATGCTCCTCCTCGTTGGGCACAACCCCCTCCGTGGGGTTATGTAACTGATACTGGTCCATGAACTCATCGAACTGGACATCATTGAAGGATCATTCGTTCCTGCGAGTGTTATCAAACAAAAGTGGTGAAGGTAGACGGATCTCACGAGTAATGGTATTTTCAAACCTCAAAATATAAACAAGGTTACCAAACTGGGAAGTCATGGTAACAAACTTATGCATCTTCATAGCAGCAAGATCAGGACTTCCGTAAGAAAAGGGAACATCATACAGAAGCAGAGTGCCGTTAAGAGACTCAAGGATAAGCGTGGCGTAAACACCACCAAATAAATCACCCTTGTTACTATTCGTAACAAGGCGTCGAGCAAGTAAGGCACCCACATTATAATCATTCTTACCAGAGAGGGCGTTCGCATAGATAGCGAAATCTGGTGAAGAACCGTTGCTCGAGTTCTCACGAGCCAACACCCCTCTAGCAACAAAGTACGCAAAATACCTGATGTGGGGAAACAAAATGCTGGAAATCTTTGTAGGCCGAATGTTTCTCTCCTCCTGGCTACAAAGGGAGTTGAAGAGGGCCGTCAGCTCGGAAGGCTGAGTGTTCATCCTCGCCATCTGACCAGCGTTCGGCACACCTATTATATCACAAAACTGTGCCAAAGACATGGTTATAAGATTATTATAAAGTTTAAACTCGACGGTTCTAACATCATGGTTATAACAAAAATTGTTAACAAAACAAGAGGTAAGCTTGTTGTATTGTATCACACGGCTTAGTGCTAGCCGTGTCAAACCTGCATTGGCGCAAAGGCCATAAATATCCTCCTTAATTCCTGCAGCTTCAAGAAATTCATCGCACGGGTACAACATCGCGCATGCTGGACTTGTGTCTTCCAGTAACTCCAGGGTCACATGATCTTCATTGTAGCTCACCCTAGCAGCTGAGGGTGAAGCCGCAGCTCTAGTAAATCGATCGGAGTGCTCGAGCTTCTTCTTCCCAAGCCACCCCTTTGCTTTTCCTAGAAAACTCATTTCTGAAATTTTTGACAATTCACAAAAACAAGGATTTAAACAAAGTGAGTTGAGGCAAACTACTCTACTCACTTACCAAAGGCATAGACTTGCATAAAAACTTGGAAAACAAATTTCTACACAAGCATGCAAGCTCATCTAAACAACACCAAGAATGACTAAATACTCATAAATGGAGCCACCAATCAAAAATCTATTTGTAGGGGTGGAGGAGTTACATACCAAGGATTATTTGCTCAAAATCTCAGCTCAAATGGTGGGCTGTAGAGAGGGATCGAAAATCGCCTCCAAGAACAGCAAGAACGCAAGAACTGGAGAAGAACTTCTGTTTTTGGAGAGAGAGGAAGGAGGAAGAAGAAATACATGCAGGTTGGGCCTATGGGCCCCAGGAGCCCTGTGGGTGCGGCCAGGGGGCTGGCCCCTTGGGCCATTGGTGGCCCCCCTGGTCAGCCCCAGGTACCTCTGGGTCACTCCCAGCGTGGAAATTTTTATTTTTATTTTTTTGGAATTTTTCTGAAAACTTCACCATTGAAAATTTTCCGAAGTTCAAAAAGCTGCGAAACTTTCTGAAAACTGGAAGAAGTGATTAGAATTGTGAAGCTTCAAAAACATATAAACTTGGTACAACAAAGAGAATAAAAGCTAAAGCAAATGAAAACATAACAAGCTCTACTTTTTACCTATATAAAACATGCCCACTAGCAAGGTTGATCATGTCTTACCAACGAACCGGCGATATATAGAACAAAAAGTTTCACCTCTTATGAAGTGATCATTGCACCTTTACTTTAATGGACATTGCCCCCACCATAATGATTTTGTATTTGTGGTGCACGTGTAGAGGACAATCCCATTCTCCGATCTTCACCGTCTCGCTATTCTCTATTGAGTTAAGGCCATGCCTTTTGTCAATATTCTTCGGAAAATACACCATGTGTTCTTTATCATCAATGTTGAAGGTGACCTTTCCTTTATTGCAATCAATAACGGCACCTGCGGTGTTTAGAAAAGGTCTACCAAGAATAATGGACATGCTCCCATTTTCAGGCATGTCAAGCACAACAAAGTCTGTAAGAATCAAACAATTCGCAACTTCAATGGGAACATCCTCACAAATACCTATCGGGACGACTGTTGACTTGTCAGCCATCTGAAGAGAGATATGTGTAGGTATTAGCTTATCTAAACATAGCCTCTTATAAAGAGAAAAAGGCATAACACTCACTCCTGCTCCGAGGTCACATAAGGCGGTTTTGACATAATTATTTTTTATGGAGCAAGGAATGGTGGGTATACGTGGATCACCAATCTTCTCAGGAATCTTGCCACTAAAAGAGTAGTTAGCAAGAATAGTAGATATTGCCTCATTATGAACTTTTCTTTTAGTAGTAACAATATCTTTCATATATTTGGAATAAGGAGGTAACTTGAGAGCATCAGTCAGGGGAATTTGAAGAAAAAGAGGCTTCATCCATTCACAAAATTTATTATAATGCTCTTCTTCTTTAGATTTGAGAGACTTGCTTGGAAAGGGCATGGGTTTTTGTACCCATGGTTCTCTTTCCTTCCCATGTCTTCTTGCTGTTAAGTCTTCTTTAGTGTATTTCTTGCGTTTATCGGGTGCTTCTTCTTCTCGCACCTCGGGAGGATCATTCTTCTCCTTATCATTTTCTTCCGGTTCAACACCGTCTTCAGTTTTAGCATCGGAGGTAGATATGCTGTTAGGATCAACAGCAGGTTCTTGACTTGTAATAGGATCATTGGAGTTGTCAGCCTCCTTGTGTTTCTTCTTCTTCTTTTTCTTCTTAGGAGATCTAACAATCTCATCTTCTACCTGTACTTGAGAATCTTGCTCGATTCTCTTTGGATGCCCCTCGGGATAGAGAGGGTCCTGGGTGTGTGTACCACCCGTGGTCTTGGTGCCATAAGCTTGTATGTCCTGTTTGGCATTATTAGCAAGCAAATCTTTTTGCACATTAGAAATTTGTTCAAGCTGAGTTTGAACCATATGAAATTGCTTAACAAGACATTTAACATCATTAACTGTTCTTTCTAGAACACCAAGTAAACTTTTGATAGGAAGAGAATTATCATGCAACTGACTTTGTATCCTCCCACTACTAGAAAAAGGTCCTTAATGGCGCACTGGTTTTTGACATTAATGGCGCACTTTGGGTGCACCATTACTAGCACGCCATTAGTAAGTGATAGTAATGGCGCACATCTGGTGCGCCATTACTAAGGCCAGTCATGCGCACTGCACATGTGGTGCGCCATTAGTGTCCATATTATCTATAGCTATTTTTCAAGTAGTTTCCTATTAAAATGGTCTTGCTTAATAATAAAATTATCAAGCTCATCTAAGCATTGGTCGGGAGGCTTACCTTTAGGGATGTCACTTTTAGTAAAGTCTAATAGAGAATGTACCTCTACCAAGGGAGGGTGAGTAGTAGGCTCACACAACTTCTCGATAGGCAGTAGATTCTTCACTTCTACGGCTTTAATGCCTTTCTCCTTTATAGACTTCTTTGCTTCTTGCATATCTTCAGGGCTCAAAACAAGCATGCCCCTCTTCTTCGGTGGTGGAGGTGGTTCAGGAACGGACCAATCTTCATGGTTCTTGGCAATCTTGCCCATTAATTCTTCGGCCTCGTCCGGTGTTCTTTCCCTGAAAACACAACCAACAAAACTATCCAGATAGGACATGGATTCATCGGTCAGACCAGCGTAAAATATATCAAGTAATTCATTCTTTAGGACTTCATGTCCCGGTCTACCCTTGAGCTATCGACTGCAAACTCCATCACTATCCTTGAGCATGTCCATCACTAGGTCATAGCTTTCGATCCACACCGTGTGATCCATATCTGCTGTATAGTTTGGGATTTTGCGGGACCCTTTGAAATCTGAAGGTATGCGGGCATTCCTTAGAGCTGAGACTAGGCAACTGTTCCCAACTGACCGGCTAACAAAACCCGCCCCTTCCTCCTGAAGTGGGGGTTGTGTTGCCGTCTCAGGAACTCTAGCTGCCGTTTGTGTGGCGAGTTGGTCCGCTTGCTGAGGCTCGGGTCCGGTTGTCCTCTCTGTCGATGGCGACTGTTGGAGGCAGCGGGAGCCAGGGATTTAGCTTGTCGGCTTCTGTTTGGGCGAGGAGTCTCATGGAGATATGAGAATCCTTGTGAATATTGAGCTTGTTGGGCTACCGCTGTTTTGAGCAGTTCTATTGCGTCTCGTGCTCCCTGATCTGCGGGAGTGTTCCCAAGGATCGGTGTATTGGCCAGGTATCGAGTCGCAGGCATGACGTTTTCCACATGGTTGTTATAATGGCTAGGCGGTGTATGGAATTTTTCCGGCTCTCGTGGCGGAGTGAAGCCTGGCGGGGTAGTTTCCTGCTGTAGGCTTTGGAAAAGCTCTCGCCCCACCATGCCGAGCGGCATCCGACTTACCTAACCGTTCTGATGGCCGGCTATATGATTCACCATTTGAGTGTTCAGCTGCTCGGATTTCTCTTGTACGTGCCTGGCTTGCTGGACGAGCCGGGCTGCCTCTAGTGCCATCTTCTACTTTTCCGCTTGGATTTCCCCGCGGATTCTATTTACTTGTTTCTCGATCTCTTTGATCTCTGGTATGCGAGCTTCTTGATTTTCCAGAGTGATCAGAGTACCGAGAGCCATTCACAAAGTATCCAAGGTTACCGCGAGGGATTCCGTTCCGGTGGGAACCGGTTCTGGGGCTCGGGTGGCCGATCCATCAGTCGGATTTATAGTTGTATTCTGCTGATCCTGGGGTCCTTCCATATAAACGGTGGCGTAATATGGCGGCTGGAAATAGGAGGAATTTGGGTCGTAGCCCTCTACTCCCGATCCCATCTTGTCGCTTCCAATGGATTGGATTGACCCAGAGTCCGAGTCCTTTCCTCCATTGGGATATGAGTCAGCATCGGAGAGCTCTTCTGAGCTGTCCTGTTCTAGGGTCTCGAACGATCGCACCGACTTTGGGGACCCGTCAACGAATCACACAAAGACGTGCTTCGAGTCGGTGTCCGACCGGCTCACGAGTTTCGTCAGGGTGTCGTGATCCTGCTCTGGCTCAGATCCGTTTACCCTGGCGATGAAGATGTGGATGAAACCAATCTGGACCCAATGGCCTGACTTGATAGAGTCGGCTTCGGGACCCCAAGTGGTGTAGTCGATGTAGAGTTTTCCTCGTCGGCTTCTAGTGATTCGGCCGGCGATGAAATCTTGCATACCTCATTGAGCTTCCTCCATTATCAGAAAACCTGCGTGTGCAGACCCCAAGGTAGGCTCCAACTGTCATGGGAAAGTCATGGCAGATGTCCTCATTAGAGAACTTAGTGTGGGACCTTTGCTGCGAGGTGGTTTCGAGGAGGTGAGTCGGCAAGAACACAAGACACAAGATTTACCCAGGTTTCGGACCCTCGAAAGGTAAAGACCTACTCCTTCTTTCTATTATGGGGTGTCGACTTCTCGAATACAAAGGTGCGAAATCGCTGCCTATGCCTCGAGAGGATCTAAGTTGAGTTGTCCTGTTTGGACCGAGGGTACCGACTTATAAAGGCACTGGGTCCCCTGAGTTACACGAAACCGACTCCAACTAAAGATGGAGTCCTAGTCTAGTTTTACAAGTATAGTTTCCTTATTGTACAAGGTAAATGTATATTCTTCTACATGCTTTCTGCTTCGCGGCGTCATAACTCGGCCCAAGCCGAGTCTTTCTTCTGGTTCTTCATCCTTGAGAGTCGGTATGGTCCTTCTGTATACCCGGTCATGGCATTGGGCCATCCTCCGACACTCAGCACCCAGGAATTCGTGGACGACTCCCGCAGCACCCTGCTTGCCGGGGCCGTCGACGACAACTTCCGCACAACATTCCGCGCGGGTTCCCCATGGCTGGAAGACCTTCAAGCACAAGGTGTCCTGGCCATCGAAGCAGAAGAGGATGGCCAGGAACTGCTGGATGTTCCTCCGGCGGATGAATGTCGCCCAGCTTTGGTCCAGGTACATGGCGCTATCGCCGCCGATGAACGTGGCCACCCAGGAGGAGCCATGGGGCAACCCTCCACCCGGAGGTACAAGCCCTGAGGCTTGCGTCCCTCCATTTCCTGCGCGAATGATTTCGGCAGCCGAAGCCAACCGCACAAGGAGTCGGTCGCCGCCACGAAAAAATCGTGGGCCGGCACCGCCCTCTGCACCCTTGTTAGAGTAGAAGATGACGCCCCACCGTGACCTCGACCACGACCACGACCGCGCCGGATAGCTGCACTGCCTCGACCCAAGCCGCCAGCTCGTACTCCCAAGATCTCCTAGGCCGCCACATCCAGAGTGTTGGGGGACGTCGGAGGCGCCATGTGAGCACGAAGCCGGAAGGAAGAGGTGGAAGACAGAGAAGGGGCATGGATCCCTCCGTTTCACACCTGTCCACTTAAATACACAACGGGCACCCACAGGGGAGTAATTTTATATACTACCATGTGAAGCATTAAATTACCGTGGGCCTATACTGTTGCATTACCTCGAGTCTTGCCATCTTTTGCAAGGGCATCATCATCACCCGTCAAATCCGACTGGAGGCGCACCACGTGGCATGACCTGCTCTGTCCTCGTGACATGACAGCCGATGCACAGACTACAAGACCTTCTAGAACAACTAGACTTCGATTCTGGAACGCCTTCATCATAAGTCGAGCCCGGGGCTACTGTCGATAACCGGATACTGGGGTACCCCGTTTCCCTAGGTTCCGACCACACCTCTTGGATGACTGAAGAAGAACCCAGGAGACCGCACTTCTCCTGGAACCCAGCGAAGAGCAATCCATGTGGATTCCGACAAGGAGGTGCGGGGAACATCTCTCAAGAAACCCAGAAGGAGCACCTCGCATCACTTACGGTACGGTGGAACCCTCCATCTGGTTCCTACCGCCCAACAAAGAGCACAACACATTCAATGCGCTAGAAGACAAGCATGCACCGCTGACAGGAGGCAGCCAACACTTGACGAGATCCCTCACGCCTACGCAGCCCGCGCATGCTCCAGCCATCCCCCCGACGTCACGGGAACTTCTACTGTAGCTATCAGTGGTCCTGTGGAGAGCCCCTTTCTCTATAAAATGTAGACGTCGACCACATCAGAGAAAAAAAAAGAAGGGCAAAAAGGGGGCAGAAGAGGAAGGAGATAGAAAAGGAGAAGAAGGAAGAGAAGAAGGGAGACCTAAGCAAGAAGCCATGAATAGAGGAATCCCTAGTTAGAAGGGATAGGAGTTCATACCTAGAAATTCTTGGGAGGCCTCTCAAGGATTCCCCTTGAGAGGGTAGCTAACTTCCACCAAGGAGAATGGATTGTAGCGATGTGTAGCATAGGGTATCTTCTCCCTGAAGATCACCTTGTATTGTGTTCTACTCGACCACCAGCAAGGAAGATCAGACATGCAGGAGTAGGGATTTTAGTCTCCGTACGGCCCAAACCTGGGTAAACACCTGTGTTTGCTCGCATCAGTTCACCAACCCAAATGCCGTTTCGACGCCATCAACAACCTTCGTCTACATCAAGCAAGCGGGAACCTCACGTTTTCCCGTCCTGCGTGGCTTCAGGGTCGTGCCCTTCCGGGAGAAGCCCTTCCGGAAGGATCTTTCGGGTCAGCGTCGGAGCTGTTCTCCCCAACTTCTGGCTCTGGAAAAGGGCTAGGCAAGAACCCCCCCCCTGACATCTGGCGCTAGAAGGAGGGCCTGAGAAGCAAACTCCCGACACCATATGATTCCTCAGATTCTTCTTCCTCGGCATCAGGATCAGAGTTCGATTCCTCAGAATCTAACTCCTTTCCAAGATAAGCACGTGCCTTGCTGATGGCGTGGAAGTGGTAATGGCTTGTCACCCTTCGTTGGTTACCCCAAGTGGAAGGTGAGATGTAGGATAGCAGCAAATTTCCCCTATGTAGAGGATATGGTTTATCTCCCGTAGGACTCCGGCAATGATAAGTAGGTGTCAGCGGCGCACCTGACGCGGACATGTACACGATACAATTAACTTTGCTCCCAACGAAATCCAGAGAGGTTGTCAATCTCTCCGGTCTTGTTGTTTACAAAGGGTCAAACACACAAGGGACAATGGTAATGATAGCCACTGAAAGTAAATACTGAAAAGTAAATAGGCTTGTAAACAATGATGAGAATATGGACCGGGGTGCCGTGATGTTCACTAGTGATGTCTCTCTCCCAAAAGACGATAAAACTGCTATGCGAGGTAAACAAATTACACATGGGAAATTGAGAGGATTATAAACGCACCGCAATGCTAACTATGGTACAAAAGAAAGGAAGAGGCTCATAAGCATGGGCAGTACACCAAAATAAGTAGAACGAAATATATCTACATCTACTAATAATCATCCACCTTGAGATATCTATCCAGAACATCTCGCTGGTATTAAGTTGCGAGTCCCACCCAAAGTGTAAACCCAAAGCAACAGACAACTGCATTAAAAGAACTTTGCGTAAAGTAAACAATCCTTGCAACCGCGGTTACAAGCACTGTTGTTTTCCCCCTTGTGGCCACATCACATCCCCTAGACTCATGTTTCTGTCACTCAAGCGTGTCATCAGGGGGCATGTACCCACAATCGAGCATAACGTTCCCTCTTGGAGTTACTATCCACCACTTGGCCAAAGCAATAAACAGCAACGGAGAACATGCAAGAATTACTTAGGAACAAAAATATAAGAGATCAAAACCAAATATATTACTCTATCACGATCTGAACATAATCTAATAATCCATCGGATCCCATCAAACTCAACATAGCAACAGTAGAAGAATTACATATGTGCCTCGATCATGTAGGGAAGCTCACGAGGTCTAAACCATGAAGAACAAAGAGGGGAGGAGAACATCACATAGCTACTGATCATGGACCCATGGTCCAAGGTGGACTACTCACGGCACATCCAGGAAGCTTCCATGGTGGAGGAGAAGCTCCCGGGGGCCGATCCTCCCTCCGGCAGGGTGCCGGGAAGGGTCCTGACGGTGCTCCCGATCTTGGAAGCGTAGCGACGGCGGAACAGAGGCGAGAGTGTGAATTAGGGTTCTTTCTTCGGAGTTCCCCCATCACGAATAAATATGTGAAGGGGGGAAGCCAGGGGGGCCACCAGGGATCCAGGCGCCCCCTGGGGAGGCCAGGCCCCTGGCCGCGCCAGGTGGTCTCCTGGGCCCCTGGTGGTGGCCCTCTGGCCCCGCTTGGGTGTTTCTAGAAGACTCCATTACGCTGATTTTTTATCCGGTTTTTCCCAAATATTTGGAGCACTTTTAATATGGGGGAAACCTGGAATAGAAAAATAGCACGAGAGTTGACACTTAGGATGGAATAGAGAGAATATGGTGGAGGAGGAAGACAAAAAGGATGAGAAAGGCTCACATCAACGAGGACAATCATAGGAGAGAAGGCCAAATGATAGATATGATGTGAGGAGTAGGAATTTCCATGCAACGGATGCACATATGAGCTGGAAAGCTCTCCAATGGAACTAGTGGGGGTGCATCTAATTTGCTCGCTCATGAAGACCTAGAGCTCTTTTGAGGAGGCTCAGCCTTAGAATATGCAAGCCAATTTATATAGTGTGAAGATCCCCACAGAGCTATATGTATGATCATCTCAATGAAGTACAAGGATAAGAGGGAGTACTAGTGTGGATCTTTCAAAAGGATAGTAGTGTTGCCGTTTCTCTCTTTTTATTTCTTTTTCTCTTTTTTTCTATTTTTTGTATTTTTTTTGTGGCCTCAATGGCTCTTTCTATTTAACTATCAGTTGTCCTCTTTGTGATCTTTTATTTTGTCCACTTTGTGATCTTTTCCTCACTTAAGGGCAACACTCTAATTTACAAGAGCGTATAGAAGATCTTTCACACTTTACAAGGTACTCAAATCATAAAGAAGATTTATCTATCATGATGTATGCAATGTATGGCACTGCTAGTGTAGCAGGAACATGTATGACATGAAGATCAAGTCATGAAGAGGTGGAAGTTGCATGGAAATTGTCGGGACCCGGGGTTAGCGTATGTAATTCCAGTCACGATGCAATCACATGGAGAGCCGAGAACCGCACCCACTTGTCTAAGCAGACAAGGCCAAGCACAGAACGTTCTCGTAAGCATCGAACGTGAGGGGCATCCCATCCAGGACGGATGATCATCTGAGATGGGTCCTCATCGTCTTCTCACAAGTCTAGATGCTTATGGGTGGTGAATCCCATACTCATACACAAGTCGCCTCAACAATGTTATCGATTGAATCCTAACTCTTACATAGACTTACTCCAGCCCGATCACTTAGTCGGGGCCTAGGGAGGTCTCGATCATACATCAAAGTGTGCACGTGACAGAGTCACGAGCAATCGCATCGCGATCCCCCAAGCTGCGCACATCTAAGGGCCACTTGGTGTATAAAAGACCGCCAGCCAGATCACAACTAAGGTCTCGAAAACCCATACTAAGACATGCATGTTATAAACATACACGCAGCACACATGCCTAGTATGAACAGCAGGTATCATCACATAACTCTACAAAGTGATTCTTTATTGACTTACATATAGAGCATACAAAGATCACATGTATGTGATCAACATTACATCATACAACGGAAGCAAATTAGGTCTGAGTACAGACAAGTTTAACAAATGGGTTAGAGAAGCCTTGTAAACATACATGCCCTTCCACGAGGGACCAGACTGCTGTCTGGAACTATACTACCAAGGTCAACGTCGAGCTTCAGGTCGGTGACTCCATCGGGGTCCGGGTTCTCATCTAAAACATAGAATAAGAAAACGTGAGTACAAAGTCGTACTCAGCAAGACTTACATCAGAACTATACTACTCATGCTCAAGTATCAAGGTAAAGGGAGGTGGGGTTCAACATGCAGAAGTGCCAGCTTTGACTTGGCTAGTCCTTAACTACGAGTACCAGACTTGAGGTAATAAGCGTACACGAGTCCACTACATGTCTCCAACCAAAACAACACTATGGTTGCTTCCTCAACTTCCCCACGAGGAAGCACGCCATAGCACTCACGCTTATCTTGCGAGTTTTATAAGTATCCATTCAAGTTGTCTATGATCAAGTAAAGGTCTCCAAGTAGTCCATAACCGCGGACACATCTATTCGAATAGTTCATTAACCCTGCAGGGGTGTACATCTTCACACGTGTGTCATCACTTATCGTTTCGTTCTTGTCACCCTTCAAGCGGGTGTCGGACGTGGATGAAACCAAGGAACTACCCTCACATCACCTTCTCTAATCCAGGAGTCGACTACCTGAGTTTTTCACCGCTCGAGAGTCCGGCCGGTTCCACGAAACGGACTCAGATAATGCAAGGGACCGAAACGCCACCTTTGACAGATGGTTTCACTGTCTCACAGGTCCACCCACATATCTATGCATAAATCAAATGGAAAGCCTGAATCTAGTGTGACTCCTGGATCGGATCGGGTACGTAAAGAGGCCAAACGGGGCTCCCATAAAACCCTACATGTGGTCATACTCTTTGTCTTGGATCACAAAACAGGAACTAGGGGCCTAAGGCAGTGTTCAACGAGACAACCCACTGTGTACTCCTACACAGCCTCTCATCGTTCACCTTTGTTTAGGGTGGATTCACCAACACGTTATCATCAGTATCACTGTGTTCATTCCATCCCGACTCGCAATCATAACATCCTCATTGTATCACTAAGCAGCAATAAGCAGTAACTGTTGCAGGGCCACATGTTCATCATTCAACTCCTAAATCTTCTAGGATTGTGGTTTGCTTAATACGGTGACAAAATGAGAGGTCATGCATCGGAATGGGTTCAACTATGCGAAAGAACGTGTCTCGATGATCTCCTAAACATGCATAAGCGAGACTGAGAGGGAAGTAGGATTTTATAGATATGATCAATGGGGTTTGCTTGCCTTGCTGACGAGGTTCAGTATCGGGGTCTTCAACGAAGAGGGTGGCCTCCGGTTCTGGTTCCACTTCTATTAGCAACATGACAATCATAGGATCAAAACAATTGCAATGCACAATCACATGAATAAGATTGTTTTAATCAATTTCTGGATTTTCTGGAATTTCTGTAATTGTTTTAAATGTTTTTCTAACTACTGCGTCAGCATGACGCATGGCTGACGTCATGGGGGCTCTGACGGGTGGGGTCACTCTGTCAGTGGGAGAGGGGGTTAATCCCTCTCTGTTTAGACTAACAGGGGGGTTAGGGGGGTTTGGGGCCCACCTATCATAGGCTTAGGGGGGATTAGGGGGTGGGTTAAGCTTAATCGGCCGACCACGTCGGCACCTCACCGGCGGCGACCTCTGCACACGGCAGAGGCGCGCCGGGATGGTCCAAACGGCCACAGGGGAAGCCACAAAGGGCACTAGTGCGTGCCCCGTGCTCGCGCACATCGCACTGAGCACGCGGGGGCCACTGGGAGGCTCCCGGGCGAAGTCTCCTTCGTCCACGGCGGCGGCCGGAGCCCCTGGAACGGCGTCGCGGCGATATAGAGCACGGGAGGAGCGGGGCGTAGAGGGGAAAAGCTTGCGAGCTCACCATGAGGAGAAAGGTGAAGACGGCGGGGCCGGGGAATGCTTGACGATGGCGCAATTGGAGGTGTTCTTCTCGGCGGCCGGCGGCAAATCGGCGGTGCTAGCGTCGGCTACAGAGCGTCCCGGTTCTTGATCCCCTGCAGGTCGACGAAGTAGAGGGTGGGGGAGCCTCTGGACATCTTTTCTCGGTGGAAGGAGCCCGTTGGCCACGGCTATGCGCGCTGCTATGCTCTGGCGAGCTCTCTGCCGTCGACGGGAACTAGTGGAGGAGGGGGCGGAGGAAGAACCAGAGGAGAGGGATAGGCTCGGGGGGGGGGGGGGGTTCTGGCGTTGCGTGGCGTAAGGAGGGAGGCAGGGGAGACCTAGACGCCTCTCACGGCGGCGACGTGGCGTCGGCGCGCTCTGTCGTTGCCACCGAGCTTCTTTGAGCCGCGGGGAGGAAGACGACAGGCGGCTCGGTGGGCTAGGCCGGCCAGAGGAAGTGGGCCTTCGCCCTGGGCGATAGGTAAGCCCCTCCTCTTTCGTTTTTTTTCTTTTCTTTAATTGATTGACCTAGCTAAATAAAATAGCTAGGTATTTTAGTAAAATGCCCAATATATTTTTAAAAACCCAAGTGACCAGTAGCAAGCCTCTTTTAAGGTTTGGGCATTTTTGAAATTTAAAACATTTGAATTCCAATTCAAATAGGGGCCAAATTTAATTTCTAGGGCACCTTTTGAATTTTTGAATATTCCATGGGCATGGGAAAATACCCAAACCACTTTTAAAATGATCAGCATCATTTATAGGAAAGTTCCAATTGTTCAAATGATTTTTGGAAAAAGATTTTTATCTGTCCATTTGAATTAATTCTCAGGGCTTTTCTTTTCCCCATTTTTGAATTTCATTTGGAAATTTTGCATGATGCAAAGGGATCAACAAACCCTAGCACTTACCCTAGTTGGGGTTCTGACAACTCGCCCCCACTCAAAAGAATCTCGTCCCGAGATTCAGAAGTTGTCGGGAGGAAGGTGGGGTACTCGGCACGGAGGCGGTCTTCTCTTTCCCACGTTGCTTCTTTCTTGGAGTGATGTAACCATTGAACTTTAAGGAACTTGATCTTCTCACGGCGAGTGACACGCTCTGCTGAATCAAGAATACGAACAGGGTACTCTCGATAAGAAAGGTCATCTTGGAGATCAAGCGTTTCATGGTCGACTTCGCGGATGGGGTCCTTGAAGCAACGCCTGAGTTGTGACACATGGAATACATCATGTACTCGGGAAAGGTGCGGAGGTAGTTCAAGTTGGTAGGCAACTTCTCCACGTTTAGAAAGAATGCGGAAAGGTCCGATGTAACGTGGGGCCAACTTGCCTTTGATACCGAATCTTTGGGTTCCGTTCAGAGGAGTAACCCGAAGGTAAGCCTTCTCATCAAGATTGTAGCTCTCTTCCCTATGATGACGATCATAGTAGCTTTTCTAACGAGACTGAGCGGCTTTCAATCGATCACGAACAATGCGAACTTGCTCTTCTACTTCCTTGATCATATCCGTTCGAAAGAGTTGTCTTTCACCGGTTTCTGACCATTTTAGGGGTGCTCGACATCGTCGGCCATAGAGGAATTCAAAGGGAGCCATGTTCAGACTAGATTGATAGCTATTGTTATAAGCAAATTCGGCGAATGGAAGAGATTTCTCCCAATTCTTTCCGAAAGAGATAACACAAGCTCTGAGCATGTTTTCCAAGATTTGATTAACCCTTTCAACTTGACCGCTAGATTGAGGGTGGAAAGCTGTACTAAAGGAGAGATGAGTTCCCATAGCATTCTGAAAGCTTCCCCAGAATCTAGAGGTGAAAAGGCTACCACGATCAGAATTGATTTCCAAAGGAACACCGTGAAGAGACACAATTCTAGAGACATACAAGTCCTCTAACTGGCTAGCAGTTATAGACTCGCGAACGGGAAGGAAGTGAGCAACTTTGGAAAGTCTATCAATGACAACGAAGATGGCATCATTTCCTTTCTGGGTTTTTGGAAAGCCGGTGATGAAGTCCATACCGACCTTGTCCCATTTCCACTCGGGAATAGACAATGGTTGAAGAGTACTAGCAGGTCTTTGGTGTTCTGCCTTAATGCGACGACAAACATCACATTCGGCAACAAATTATGCAATGTCTCTCTTCATCCAGGTCCACCAAAATCTCTGGCGTAGATCTCGGTACATTTTTGTGCTACCGGGATGAATGGAGAGGGGAGTGTCATGAGCTTCCTTAAGGATCAGCTGCCTTAGGTCTTCATTCTCAGGAACTACTAAACGATTTTCAAAGAATATTGTTCCTTGATCATTTGGAGAGAAACATTTAGCAACTCCGCTAACAATGTTCTGCTTGATCTCTTGAATACTACTATCTTGTTTCTGGGCGGCTATGATTTGATCCTCAAGGGTTGGTTTCGCCACCAAGGTAGAAAGAAATCCATGAGGAACTATCTCAAGATTGAGCTTGCGAAATTCCTCATGAAGAAGTGGCTGATACTGTTGTAACATGAGGTTGTTACAATACAACTTACGACTTAGTGCATCAGCCATGACATTGGCCTTGCCTAGGGTGTAAGAAATTCCTAAGTCATAATCTTTTATCAACTCAATCCATCGTCTTTGCCTGAGATTATGATCTGGTTGGGTGAATATGTATTTGATCTTTGGTGATCAGAATAGATCTCACAACGATTACCAAGGAGGTAATGTCGCCAAGTCTTCAGGGCATGAACTACGGCATCGAGTTCAAGATCATGGGTAGGATAGTTCTCTTCATGTGGACGCAACTGGCGTGAAGCATAAGCTACCACATGTCGATCTTGCATAAGTATGCATCCTAACCCTTGCCGTGAAGCATCACAATAGATCTCGAAATCCCTTTTGGTGTCTGGAGGTGCAAGTAAGGGTGCAGAAGTCAATCTTCTTTTTAGCTCTTGAAAGCTTTCCTCGCACTTGGGGGTCCATTGGAATTTCTTATCTTTCTTGAGGAGTTCAGTCAGAGGCTTTGCAACTTTGGAGAAGTTCTCAACGAAGCGGCGACAATAGCTTGCTAAGCCAAGAAAACACCTAACTTGCTTAACCGATTCAGGTGGAGTCCAGTCAAGGACGGCCTGAACTCTCTCGGGATTGACAGCAACACCTTTTGGAGAAATCACGTGGCCTAAGTAGGTCACTTCTAGTAGCCAAACTTCACACTTGGAGAATTTAGCATACAGGCGATGCTCTCTAAGTTTCATCAATACCAACCTAAGATGTTCTGCGTGCTCTTCTTCGTTCTTCGAGTAGATGAGAATGTCATCAAGATAAACCACAACAAATTTATCTAGGTACTCCATGAAGATCGAATTCATTAAGCCCGAGAATGTGGCGGGGGCATTGGTTAAACCAAATGACATGACGGTATACTCGTAAAGACCATAACGAGTAGTGAAAGCCGTCTTGGGAATGTCCTCATTTTGGATTTTGATTTGATGATAGCCTAATCTAAAATCCATCTTGGAGAAGACAGAGGATCCAGCAAGTTGATCATAAAGATCATTGATCCTGGGAAGTGGGTACTTGTTCTTTATCGTCGCTAGATTTAGCGGGCGATAGTCTACGCACATCCTTTCTGTTCCATCTTTCTTCGTTACGAACAGAACGGGGCAACCCCATGGCGATGAACTAGGGCGGATGAAGCCTTTTGCCAATGAAGCATCAAGTTGGGTTTTTAGCTCAGCTAACTCATGTGGGGCCATTCTATATGGGCATCTAGAAATTGGGGTTGTGCCTGGTATAAGATCCACAATGAATTCTACACATCTGTCGGGTGGAATGCCCGGAAGTTCTTCAGGAAAGACATCCGGGAAGTCACGAACCACCGGAATATCTTCAAGGTCAGGAAGGGGAAGCACATTCAAAGTATGCATCTGGATTCTAGAGCTGGGTGATGTGTAGTCAATGATCTGGCCTGAAGGATGGGTGAGTTTAACTGATTTGGCTTTACAATCAAGGAAAGCATTCTGCCTTGATAACCAATCCATTCCTAGGATGACATCAATGTCTGAAGACTTGAGGGCTATAAGAGAGGCAAGGAATACTAAACCCTCAATTGCAATTTGATTGTCATGGCTTACTCTATTGGTTTGCCACTTTGAACCAGGAGTTTGAATGATCATTGGAGAAAACATTTCTTCAAAGGGGAACTCATGACGAAGTGCATAACACTCCGACATGAATGAATGAGAAGCTCATGGATCGAAAAGAACGGAGGCGGGAACATGATTGACTGGGAGTGTGCCAAGGATGACGTCAGAAGCAGCAGTGGTGTCCTCAACGGAGATTTGGTTCACATATCCACTACTTGTGGCTGAAGGCTTTGCTGGAAAGGTTTTGGTGGTGCATTTCTTTGGAGGCTTATGACTAGGTCGACATGGTGCCACCAGCACTGTAGGGCATTGTTGTAACAGCCCAGTTTTCACAAAAATTAAAAAAATTGTTTTTGGTGTGACTTATTTGATTGTCTGATTTGTTTGCGGTGTTTGCATCCCCGATTTATCGATCGGCGATTATTTTTCCCCCTCTTATCTCGTACTGGACGGAGACCGACCCTTGCCACCCTGACACTCGACCTTTGCAACACCAGGTTTCACCCGATCACCGTCGCGAAAACCGCACGAGACCAGCCGAAGCCAACGGAACGAAAACCCCGTTTAATAATTAAACGGGATATTTTTATAGCGCGCCGGAAAGTGTTTTCGGAACGGTTCCAACGCGAGGTGAACGCCGCCGGCTCGACGCGCTGATCGCGCAGTTCGAAGTTTTACCCGAATCGGAGGTACTGCGGACCCCCGACGGTCAGAAACGTGAGCAACGCGCGCGCGCGAGAAAAACCGGGGATGTTTTTGCAAACTGCCAGCCACCGGGGCTATATAAAGACCACCGCACTCCCACCCATTTCTAGGGTTTCCCTAGTCCAAAATTTGCAGCCACACCCCCAGTTTTGCTCAAATTTTTTGCCCAATGAGTTCTGGACCGGCAGATCCGGAGATCCGATGGCCCAGATCGCGTCTAGCCATCCCTAATCTCCTCCTCTCTCTCCTCCCGTGGAGCTCCCCGCGGACCCGAGGCCGCCGCCGCCTCCAACTCCAGCCGGCTAGCCGCCCGCGCCCCTCCTCCTCTCCTATTGCCCGCGACCTCCCTCTCCCTCTCACCTCTGGCTCTCCTCTCGCAGGACCTCGCCGGCGAGCCCAGCCGAGAGCGCCGCCGCCCCATGGCGCCATGGCCGGCCACGACCAAGGTCGAGCCGAGGTCAACGCCGACCCCGTCCTCCACTGCACCACCCCGGCGACCCCCAAGCCCCGGATCCGAGCCGCACCGTCCTCCTCCGGCCTCCGCGCTCGCCGCTCCGCCCCGCTCTGGTGGCCGGAGACCATGCTGCCGCCTGCCTCGCTGGGATCGGGAGGAGCCCCGATCCAGCGGCCTCCCCCAACCGCCACCACGGCCTGGGCCGGCCTGCTCTGCGTGGCCCAGCGCCAGGCCCGCCAGCCTCCTCCAAGGCCAGGCCGGCCACCTCTCCAGCCACATGGGCCGAGCCCATCAGGGGTGAGGCCCGAGTCCTTTTTTTATTTTTTTCCTGACTTATTTCTGCTAATTTTCCTAAGTCTGTTAAAAATTGTGTGCTGATGCTGTTTTGTAATGCAATTTTCCGTTGAACGGTAGCTCCGATGAACATGCCCCCAAAATGAAAGTTGCTCAGTTTTGCGTGCTCTAGCATTCGTATGTAGAAACTTTTTGCATTTGAGCTCATCTTGATTGTGTAAATTTGTTCTGAACAGGTCATCAGGCCGTTAAACTGCTACAAATTACTGTTATTGTGCTGCTGTGCTGAAAACTGTTATTTGATTGCAACTTCGGCCGACGAGTGTGTCGCGACCGTTTATCGGAATTGAGTGATTCAAATTGAATATTGTTAAGAATCATGTGTACTTTCATCCCATGTATTGCTATGTCATGTTGCTGCACTTTTGCATATAGATTTACCCCTGTTTATACAGCATGTCTGCATAGCTTGTCTTGCTTATATCTTTTTAACCGTAACTCCGTTTGGGGTGTTCTTTATATGTAACTTGATTAGTTTTTTGTGTACTTTGTGTTGATGCTATTGTTTTCTGCTGTTAACCAACCTAAAATATGGTTTAGGGCAGAACAGTACCAAATGTTTTAATCATCGTGCGACACTTAGTGTTATTGCCATGTCTAAGTTGTGCCTCACTTAAATTGGCTAGCATAGATAGTTTACTTTGTGCTTCACCTCTTCACCTGTTTTTGTGCTATGCCATGCTTGCTTGAGTTGCCATGTTAATAACCGTTGGTTGATCACCTGTAGCTAAGCAACTTGAACCACCGTAAACGTGCGGTATTCGTCGTGTGTGACCGATACCCCGCTTAAATTGTTAGTAACCGTTCTCGACGATAGATCCGTATCGCGTTGCCGTGTCTTGTGTCGTCTCTTTGATCTTGTATTGCTCCGTAGTAATAGTGGTGCACCGTTGAATGCTTTCCAGTGTTTACTTCTTGTGTGCTCCCGCGGGTACCTCTCGGAGACGATGCGAGCTTGCGATCGGCTACACCTTCGGAACCCGACTTATCAACAGGCAAGGACTATACATTACTTATGATCCATTCTATTTCAACCAGCGGTTTGCATGCTAGTCTAGGTTAGGTTCGATGTTTGATCCTACCACATGTTTACAACCTCTTTCAAACCGATACAACCATGTCCCCTCCCAGCAAACCTTGTACTGCTATGTTACTATTGCTCGTTGCTCAGCCCCTGCTTAGTATGCATGCTTAGGATGCTACGATGTTACCCTGTTACTCCTTGGTTCGGGATATCACATTATTATATTGTTGTTGATGATATGATTATTATAATGTTGACTATATTCGACGAAGGATGGAAGGTCTAGGCTATCCCGCCCCGACGCTTTGTTCCATTCGAGTCACCTAGGATCCGAGTTCCGGGTATTGGTTTTAAGACTGAGCGTGCCTAACCGCGTGTGGGATTTTATGGGGTCCCCTTTTCTTACCTACCTAGCTTCAAGCATTTCTAGTGGTGGCCCGAGCTGATTTTACCTTTTGAAACCGTGTGTGTGCTGGTCGTACGCCAGTAGTTTTCCAACCAACCCGGACCAGTGGGGACATGGTTTCCCTGTTGGTCCACCTTAGACCGGCGAGGGCCCGAGTCCTCACGTGAGGCGTCTCGGTAACCCAAACCCTGTTGAGACGGAAGAGTCCGATCCGAGAGCGTGGCCAGCTTTTGGATTGGTTGTCGACTCCCCGGGGGCCACCCGGATTTGTTCGTTGTTAGTTAGAGGGACTTGTCGTTTCGCATCTCTTGGAACTCAATCATAAAATGGTTGACTGTGATGGGTAGCAACTGAGAGAGATGGGCGTGCGTGCGGAGCCTCGTAATGGGCAGTTGGTACACCCCTGCAGGTTTAAATCTTTTCGAAAAGCCGTGTCCACGGTTATGGACGACTTGAGACCTACTCCTTGTTCATAGACAACAACAACTGAGATAATCTTAATGTAAATTGATCAACGTGTGTGTGCCTTGACTGCTTCTTCTTCGTCGGGATGTGAAGAGGAGGACAAGGATAGGATAGGTGTTATGTTTGCGTATGTAGGTGGATAGTAAGACTTGTTGGAGGCGATTCCTCATCGATTGCTTGGCTTCTTATCTTACTCTCTAGATCGTTAGCCACTTCATAAATGCTAGTGCGGAAGAAACCTCACCACTTACCCTTCCTTACCGTAAACTACTAGTTGTCCTAGAATGACGAGTGATGAAGTCCTTGCTAGGTCAGATGACCACTACAGTTGGATGCTGAGTACCTCTGTACTCATGATACTACCCCCAAACTCTTTTCAGGGTTCTTGATCGACAACAGGTATGGTGATCGACGTTTCACGTGGAGACTCGACGACGACTAGTTAGGCGGATCCCGGCGGAGGGCCTGGACCCGTGTGGTTATGGGATCGATGTTTTTCTCTTTGCCAGTAGGCACTTGATTGTAGTCTGTACTCAGACATGTACCTTCCGCTGTTGTATTGTATTTGAGGCAGTTGTATGTCGATTGTATGAGATGTTGTATCCTTGTATCTGTAATGTTGTGATATCATGTTGGAAATCCGGGGCATATGGCTATGTCATATGTCGCGGTGGGACCGATATGTGCTTCGTCCCCGGATCTGGATGGAAACATCTAGATCTGGAACAGTACCGCATATCGGGCCTTACAATTGTCGGAAGTAATGGCCTGTCAGACCACACGTGAAACACATCCTGCCTGAATTGCTGGGAGCAGGATTTCTTGATTGCACACCATCATTCCTGGGAGGAACAATGTGTTGAGGTGGATGGCATATATTGCATGG
This sequence comes from Bromus sterilis, assembly GCA_950022295.1. NCBI lineage: Eukaryota > Viridiplantae > Streptophyta > Magnoliopsida > Poales > Poaceae > Bromus > Bromus sterilis. The sequence continues at coordinate 220,517,907 of OX465600.1, forward strand.
TGCCCTCTGAAGAAAGTTTTGAGGTATGGCACTAGTTGGAATCCAAATTCGGCGTTTCTGAGGGGCTGAACTATAAGAAGGAGCAAGCTCAAGAGCATGCTTGCAAGACTCCTCGAAAATTTCATTGCCATGCTCAGTTCTGAAAGATCTGCTGACTAAATCCTCAAAGGTGGCAAATTCGATGAGGTTGAGATCATGACGAAGGATGGGGCTAAGTCCCTTACGGAACCTTGCCTGCTTTCTAGCATCGGTGGTGATCTCATCTTGGGCATAACGAGCAAGACGGTTGAACTCTCTCACATACTCATGGATGGACATCTCTCCTTGGGTCAGATTGCAAAACTCTTCCTTCTTGCGCTCCATTAACTCATCTAGAAGGTGGTACCCTCAAAAGGCATCGCGGAACTCCTGCCAAGTCACTAGATGACCATCAGACTGCATCGCAACATAGTTCTCCCACCATTCAGCAGCAGCACCTTCCAGAAAGTATGCCGCGAATATAACTCGATCATTGGGAGCAACATGTGCCGTGTCAAGCTTACGCTCGATGGAACGGAGCCAATCATCAGCTTCGAGGGGCTCAGAAGAACATCGGAATACCGGTGGCTTGAGGAGGATGAAGTCCTGAATGCTCACAACCACATTGCAATGACGTGAGGTATTCTGCTCGATGAGCTCCAGAAGGCGTGTTTGATCACGTTGATTCTTCTCAGCTTCCATCATGATTTCCGCCGCAGAAGGCGGTGGTGGAGGTGCATCATCATTTCGATTCCGAACACGGTCTCGATCCCGACGAACAGCACTACGAGTTCCACCTGACATCCTGTGTGATAAAGATCAACAATCAGAACAGGTTGAATGATGGATTCAAGGATAACAAGACATGATGAAGGCGGAAAAGACTAAAATGCGAAGGCAATGATCCACAGAAACTCGGAATAATTCTGGCAGCATAATGGCTACACCGGGATGGAAAACAAGACAACCTCGAGGAGATTGGACAGACATTCCTCAAGGAACTCAAATCACGGAGACTCTGGACGACCACAACAATCCTATTGCTACAAGAAAGCACTCAACGAGATGTTCTAGTAAGACATAGATGAGCCTAGTCCTATCATCCCGTAGAAAAGATAAGGGTTACTCAGAACTCAGATTGATGAGGGTAAGGAGAAAAAGAAGCCTTACGTTGTTCCCTTATACCCAGAGTAACTATATAACTATAGAATGCTAGACTCGACTTCGACCAAGGGTTGAATAATCCTACAGACAGTCCTACTCTGATACCAAGTCTGTCGGGACCCGGGGTTAGCGTATGTAATTCCAGTCACGATGCAATCACATGGAGAGCCGAGAACCGTACCCACTTTTCTAAGCAGACAAGGCCAAGCACAGAACGTTCTCGGTAAGCATCGAACGTGAGGGGCATCCCATCCAGGCCGGATGACCATCTGAGATGGGTCCTCATCGTCCGCTCACAAGTCTAGATGCTTATGGGTGGTGAATCCCATACTCATAGACAAGTCGCCTCAACTATGTTATCGATTGAATCCTAACTCTTACATAGACTTACTCCAGCCCGATCACTTAGTCGGGCTCTAGGGCAGGCTCGATCATACATCAAAGTGTGCACTTGACAGAGTCACGAGCAATCGCATCGCGATGCCCCAAGCTGCGCACATCTAAGGGCCACTTGGTGTATAAGAGACCGCCAGCCAGATCCCAACTAAGGTCTCGAAAACCCATACTAAGACATGCATGTTATAAACATACACGCAGCACACATGCCTAGTATGAACAGCAGGTATCATCACATAACTCTACAAAGTGTATCTTTATTGACTTACACATAGAGCATACAAAGATCACATGTATGTGATCAACATTACATCATACAACGGAAGAAAATTAGGTCTGAGTACAGACAAGTTTAACAAATGGCTTAGAGAAGCCTTGTAAACATACATGCCCTTCCACGAGGGACCAGACTGCTGTCTGGAACTATACTACCAAGTTCAACGTCGAGCTTCAGGTTGGTGACTCCATCGGGGTCCGGGTTCTCATCTAAAACATAGAATAAGCAAACGTGAGTACAAAGTCGTACTCAGCAAGACTTACATCAGAACTATACTACTCATGCTCAAGTATCAAGGTAAAGGGAGGTGGGGTTCAACATGCAGAAGTGCCAGCTTTGACTTGGCTAGTCCTGAACTATGAGTACCAGAATTGAGGTAAGAAGCGTACACGAGTCCACTAGATGTCTCCAACCAAAACACCACTATGGTTACTTCCTCGACTTCCCCACGAGGAAGCACGCCATTGCACTCACGCTTATCTTCTGAGTTTTATAAGTATCCATTCAAGTTGTCTATGATCAAGTAAAGGTCTCCAAGTAGTCCATAACCGCGGACACGGATATTCGAATAGTTCATTAACCCTGCAGGGGTGTACATCTTCACACGCGTGTCATCACTTATCGTCTCGTTCTTGTCACCCTTCAAGCGGGTGTCGGACGTGGATGAAACCAAGACACTGCCCTCACATCACCTTCTCTAATCCAGGAGTCGACTACCTGAGTTTGTCACCGCTCGAGAGTCCGATCGGTTCCACGAAACGGACTCAGATAATGCAAGGGACCGAAATCCCACCTTTGACAGATGGTTTCACTGTCTCACAGGTCTACCCACATATCTATGCATAAATCAAATGGAAAGCCCGAATCTAATGTGACTCCTGGACCGGATCGGGTACGTAAAGAGGCGAAACGGGGCTCCCATAAAACCCTACATGTGGTCATACTCTTTGTCTTGGATCACAAGACAGGAACTCGGGGCCTAAGGCAGTGTTCAACGAGACAATCCACTGTGTACTCCTACACAGCCTCTCATCGTTCACCTTTGTTTAGGGTGGATTCACCAACACGTTATCATCAGTATCACTGTGTTCATTCCATCCCGACTCACAATCATAACATCCTCATTGTATCACTAAGCAGCAATAAGAAGTAACAATTGCAGGGGCCACATGCTCATCATTCAACTCCTAAATCTGCTAGGATTGTGGTTTGCTTAATACGGTGACAAAATGATAGGTCATGCATCGGAATGGGTTCAACTATGCGAAAGAACATGTCTCGATGATCTCCTAAACATGCATAAGCGAGACTGAGAGGGAAGTAGGATTTTATAGACATGATCAATGGGGCTTGCTTGCCTTGCTGACGAGGTTCAGTATCGGGGTCTTCAACGAAGGGGGTGGCCTCCGGTTCCGGTTCCACTTCTATTAGCAACATGACAATCATAGGATCAAAACAATTACAATGCACAATCACATCAATAAGATTGCAATGGTGATGTTCATGGTTGCAATGTGGGTACAATTCCATTTAAAAGAAGTGGAATGCAAAATCATTTGCAAATTCACTCCAAATTTGAATTCAAAAGAACTCCATATGCATGTTTGCTACTCGCACCCATTTTAAAATAGTCAAACATAGAAACAAAGTGCATATTATTAATCCTTGCATTTTCATGATAATTTTTCATATATTATTTATTAAATTTGGAGTTAATATGAATTTTATATGATTTATTGAAGTTTTAATCAATTTATGGATTTTCTGGAATTTCTGTAATTGTTTTAAATGTTTTTCTAATTACTGCGTCAGCATGACGCATGGCTGACGTCATGGGGGCTCTGACGGGTGGGTTCACTCTGTCAGTGGGAGAGGGGGTTAATCCCTCTCTGTTTAGACTAACAGCGTGTTAGGGGGGGTTTGAGGCCCACCTGTCATAGGCTTAGGGGGATTAGGGGTGGGTTAAGCTTAATCGGCCGGCCACGTCGGCACCTCACTGGCGGCGACCTCTGCACACGGCGGAGGCGCGCCGGGATGGTCCAAACGGCCATAGGGGAAGCCACAAAGGGCACCAGTGCGTGCCCCGTGCTCGCGCACATCGCGCTGAGCACGCGGGGGGCACTGGGAGGCTCCAAGGCGACGTCTCCTTCGTCCACGGCGGCGGCCGGAGCCCCTGGAACGGCGTCACGGCGATATAGAGCACGGGAGGAGCGGGGCGTAGAGGGGAAAATCTTGCGAGCTCACCCTGAGGAGAAAGGTGAAGACGGCGGGGCCGGGGAACGCTTGACGGTGGCGCAATCGGAGGTCTTCTTCTCGGTGGCCGGCGGAAAATCAGCGGTGCTAGCGTCGGCTACAGAGCGTCCCGGTGCTCGATCCTCTGTAGGTCGACGAAGTAGAGGGTGGGGGAGCCTCTGGACATCTTTTCTTGGCGGAAGGAGCCCGTTGGCCACGGCTGTGCGCGTTGCTGTGCTTCGGCGAGCTCTCTGCCGTCGACGGAAACGAGTGGAGGAGGGGCGGAGGAAGAACTAGAGGAGAGGGATAGGCTCGGGGGGGGGGGGGGTTTGGCGTTGCGTGGCGTAAGGAGGGAGGCAGGGGAGGCATAGACGACTCTCACGGAGGCGACGTGGCGTCAGCGCGCTCTGTCGTCGCCACCGAGCTTCTTTGAGCCGCGGGGAGGAAGACGACAGGCGGCTCGGTGGGCTGGGCCGGCCAGAGGAAGTGGGCCTTCGCCCTGGGCGATAGGTAAGCCCCTCCTCTTTCGTTCTTTTTTCTTTTCTGTAATTGATTGACCTAGCTAAATAAAATAGCTAGGTATTTTAGTAAAATGCCCAATATATTTTTTAAAACCCAAGTGACCAGTAGCAAGCCACTTTTAAGGTTTGGGCATTTTTGAAATTCAAAACATTTGAATTCCAATTCAAGTAGGGGTCAAATTTAATTTCCAGGGAACCTTTTGAATTTTTGAATATTCCATGGGCATGGGAAAATACCCAAACCACTATTAAAATGATCAGCATAATTTATAGGAATTTTCCAATTATTCAAATGATTTTTGGAAAAATATTTTTATCTGGCCATTTGAATTAATTCTCCGGGCTTTTCTTTTCCCCATTTTTGAATTGCATTTGGAAATTTTGCATGATGCAAAGGGATCAACAAACCCTAGCACTTACCCTACTTGGGGTTCTGACAGAAATATATCTCGGAAAGGCTATGGAAATGCCTTGATAGGTAGGTATGATGGCTGTTTTGTGGAAAGATATAAGGAGGTTTATGATGACAGAGCGTATCATGCCAAGGGTTTGGATCTACCGGCGAAGGTGGACGCCAACTCTCGGAGTGAGAAGGAGGAAATGCACGGCACAGGAGAGGCTAGCGAATATGAGGAGGTGGAAGTGTCAACTTTCAATACTTACATTAGTCCGAAGAACTCATGCACTTATTATTGGTAACTCTCAATCTAATGAGGAGGTTCACAAAGAGACAAGTACCCTGAGGAGGAGTGTATGGGGGTTTGATTATCCTTGCGCATCCTCGACTCATGGTACGTGAGTGTACTCTAATATTCGACCCATTAGAAGAGTAGTGATCCATCTAGTAGCTAGAGTTCTCAACTATCTGTAGGTTTTGAAAATAACACACGGATTTCCCAAAATACGACACCTATTACTAATAGGCTAGAGCTCTTGACACCAAAAGTTCAAACATTATTCACATCAATACCTCAAAACTATTGCAAGTTACTAATAAAATTAAATAGCAACCTCAATTACCTAATTCTCAAAAACAAGACATAACTCAGTGCAACAACCAACTCTCTTAACAAGATAAACATGAAAACTAAAGAGAGTTCCAGCGACAAACTGAACAAAATCCAAGGATCTTGCTAATGACAAACTACGACCAAAACTAGAAAGGGAAGTAGATACGAAAAGATAAAGAACACACAAAAGCAAAAAGATAGGCATGAAGAATCCTATGATGTGTTCTAGATTTTTAAAGTGGAGCGTGTTTCTCTCCCACAGAAAGTAAGACGGGATCTAACTTGTTATGAACAGCAAGCAAAGCTAAAGAAAACTAAAAATAAAACCTAAGAGCGAGACTCTGCAAGCATAGCACATAATGCATGAAGTCATAAAAATATAGTGAGACGAAGGACGAACTGATGATTGTTGACGGAGAAGGGGATGCTCGGTTGCATCCCCAAGCTTAGACGCTTGAGTCTCCTTGAATATTTGTTGGGGATGCATGGGGCCATCCCCAAGCTTGAGCGCTTGACACTCCTGAATCTTCTTTCATCATCTTTCATCGCACACTTGAAAACTCCCTTCATACACAACTCATCATAAGATGATTAGAGAGGTTAGTACCCTTAATAAATAAATTTTCCCAACTGGATATAAAGATATTCTTGAAGAGATACTGTTTTTCAAGATTTCCAAAAGGTTTTTGCAAAGAAAAAGCGAGCTTAAGGTTTGCAAAAGTTAGGAGAGAAAAAACGTGGCAGAATCTGTGAAAAACAGAACAACAGGTAGTAAAGAATTTTGTAGGGGTACTTCTACAACTCGAATCACAAAAACTCAAAACATACAAAAGTTCCGTGATTGTATAGAGCACACTGTGTAAGAAATTCAGCTCAAAAAGATGAACTGGTGATTTATTCTGATTTTCCCGTCACGAGGACAGAATCTGTTTTCTGGAAAGCATGTCACAACTTTCACTTCCCTTGTCATATGAGGCTATACTTGGCACAAAGATTGAAAATAAAGATACAATGATGTTTCTACAGTAGTAATAATCATCAAGAACACTAAGAATAGCAGTAAAAACATCTTGGGTTGCCTCCCAACAAGCGCTTTCTTTTACGCCTTTAAGCTAGGCATAAGGCAAAAGAGAAACAAGTTTTATCAAGAGAGAGAGAATAGATAGCCCATGTAACGGACTCAAAAGGTAACTTGAATTTCTTTCTAGGGAAGTGTTCCATCCCATTTTTTAGAGGGAACTGAATTTTTATATTCCCCTCTTTCATGTCAATAACAGCACCAACGGTGCGAAGAAAAGGATGTCCCAAAATAATTGGACATGAAGGTTCATAATCTATATCCATAATAAAAAATCAACGGGAACATAGTTTTCATTGACAATGATAAGAACATTGTCGATCTTCCCCAAAGGTTTCTTTACGGAAGGGTCGACAAGGTGAACACCAAAAGAACATGAATCAAAAGGTTTCAATTCAAACATATCATACATTCTTTTGGGCATGACGGAGGTACTAGCTCCAACGTCACATAAAGCATAGCAAGATAAGTTATTTAATTTGATTTTTATCATAGGGTCCCAACCATCATCTAGCTTCCTAGGTATGGAGGCTTCTATCCTAAGCTTCTCCTCCCTAGCTTTGATAAGAGCATTTGTGTTATGCTCCGTGAAGGCAAGATTAAGTGTGCTAGTGTGGGGGTCTCTAGACATCTTGTGTAATAAGCTGATAACTTCTGAAAGGGTGCAACTATCAAAATCAATATCACTACTATCAAAGGTGGCAGTACTGTCATCTAGTCTCACTTGTTTGAAACCCTCTATGTTCATAGGAGTTTCTTCTTCTACGGTTTAGGTATTAGCATCACCATTAATAGGTCCACTGGGACCAGGAGTGCATTGGGTGCTAATAGTTTCAGTGTCCTCAACAATTTGGATAAAGGCCACTGTGTGGTGTGTAGGAAGGCTCTTAATTCTATCCTCTTCCATAGGGAAATAGCTATACATGGAAAGCTTATTAGTGGCGCATTTTATATGTAATGCGCCACTATGTTGTAAGGGGTGGCGCACTGGTAAAAAATGCGCCACCTATAAGCCCTTATAGGTGGCGCATTTTCCAAAATGCGCCACCCCTAAGAGTGGGCCAGCCCTGGATCCCCTTATACGTGGCGCATTTGAAGAAATGCGCCACCCCTAAGAACATTATAAGTGGCGCATTTTGGAAATGCGCCACCCCTAAGAGCTTAGGGGTGGCACATTCTGGAAATGCGCCACCCCTAAGAAATTATTAGTGGCGTTGAACATTTTTAGAATCCTCAAAAACCTAACAGAAAAAAAGTTACGGGCGTTTGAAGATCTGGAGGCCCAAAAAAAGAGAAAAAATTGAAAAAAAATTTGAACTTAGTAGTGGCGCATTTTGTATGAAATGCGCCACTACTAACAAATTTTTTTTAATTCAAAATAGGCTAGAGGACAAATCGGGAAGTTAAAAAAAGTTGAAAATTTTATATAACATTAAAAAATTAAAAAAAATAAATTTTTTTAATTTAAATTTTTTTAAAAAAATTCTAATTTTTTAAAAAAGTTCAAAATATGCTAATGGTCCCATCGACAAAGTTTCAAAAAAATGTTGAAAATTTTAGCACACCCATGAACATTAACAAGGTCCTAGACATCAACATGGTTTAACAGGATTTATATGTTAGATATATCAGCAAGTGTCTGCTAGGTGAGCTGGAGTGAGAGTTGAATAGAACCGAGAAGTTAAGCGTGCTGGGGCTGGAGTAGTGCTAGGATGGGTGACCCTCGGGGAAGTTTGACCACGGAGGTTAGTTTGATCTGAGATTAAGCATAGTGATCGGGCATTAAGCATACTAACCTGACATTAAGAAAAAATAAAAAAAATAAAAAATAAAAAAAATTGTTTTCCAGATCCAGATTCAAAATTCAAAATTTAATAGTGGCGCATTCTCAGAATGCGCCACCCCTAAGACTCTTATGGGTGGCGCATTTCGAAATGCGCCACGCATAAGATTCTTAGGGGTGGCGCATTTGAAATGCGCCACTATTAAGGCCTTATTAGTGGCTTGTCGTTAGTGGCGCATTTGAAATGCGCCACTAAACGCAAAAACAGTGCGCCACTATAAGGCTATTCCCTAGTAGTGACTAATGTTTTGCAGCATGGCACTGTGCTCACCTATTTTCTTCGAGAAGTCTTTTTTTCAAACTAGGTATGCATATAATTCTTAGTAGCCTTCTCTATTTCCATTAATTTATCATAGCTAGGTAGGTCTCTTTCCTTATAAGTAGGGTAGGAGTTGCTAGAGTAGGTGTTGTTGTTCCCATAAGTGGATGGAAACGGTCTAGGATTACTACAAAAGTTGCCCCTATAAGCATTATTATTAAAGTTGTTTCTAGCAATGAAGTTCACATCTACTTGTTCCTGAGCAACCAAAGAATTTAAAGGAACATCATGAGGATCAATAGAGGGTTGCTTGGTAAGTAGAGACATAATTAAATCAACTTTATCATTTAGGGAGGTAATTTCCTTGACATAATTTACCTTCCTACCTGTTGGAGCTCGTTCGGTGTGCCATTGGGAATAGTTGGTCATCATCTCATCGAGAAGTTTTGTGGCAGCACGAAGTGTAGTTGACATAAAGGTTCCTCCCGCGGACGAATCTAATAGGTTCCGCGAGGTAAAGTTCAAGCCTGCATAACAAGTCTGGATAACCATCCAGGTAGTCAAACCATGTGTAGGGCATTTCTTAACAAGATATTTCATACGTTCCCAAGCTTGAGCAATGTGTTCATTATCCAATTGCCTAAAATTCATAATGTTACTCCTGAATTGGACAATTTTAGCAGGTGGGTAATACTTCCCAATAAAAGCATCTTTGCACTTATCCCAAGAATCTATGCTATTTCTAGGAAAAGATGGAAACCATATTTTAGCTCTATCCCTTAAAGAGAAAGGCAAAAGCTTGAGCTTAACAACATCACCTTCTACTTCTTTATACTTTTGCGTATCACATAATTCAACAAAATTATTCAAGTGTAAAGCAGCATCATCTCCAACACCAGAGAATTGATCTCTCATAACAAGATTCAGTAAAGCAGGTTTAATTTCGTAAGAGGTAGCTGAAGTGGAATGTGTGGAAATAGGAGTGCAGATAAAGTCTTTGTTGTTGTGACTGGTGAAGTCATACAACATGGTGTTTTCAGTGGAACCCATAGTAGCAGCAAGTGTGGCAAACAAATTCTAGTTTTTGATATAAGACACAAAGATAAAAACAGAAAGGTAAACAAACAAGACTAAAAACTAAAGGTAAAGGATAGTGGGAAACTCCCCTATCTTATCACTCGGAGTCCCCAGCAACGGGCTAGAAATTTTCTTGATGGCGTGGAAGTGGTAATGGCTTCTCGCCCTTTGTTGGTTACCCCAAGTGGAAGGTGATATGTAGGATAGCAGCAAATTTACCCTATGTAGAGGATAGAGTTTGTCTCCCGTAGGACTCCGGCAATGATAAGTAGGTGTCAGCGGCGCACCTGACGCGGACCTGCACACGATACAATTAAATTTGCTCCCAATGAAGTTCAGAGAGGTTGTCAATCTCTCCGGTCTTGTTGTTTACAATGGGTCAAACACACAAGGGATAATGGTAATGATAGCAACTAAAAATAAATATTGAAAAGGAAATAGGCTTGTAAACATTGATGAGAATATGGACCGGGGTTCCGTGATGTTCACTAGTGATGTCTCTCTCCCAAAAGATGATAAAACTGCTATGTGAGGTAAACAAATTACAAATGGGAAATTGAAAGGATTATAAACGCACCGCAATGCTAACTATGTTACAAAAGAAAGGAAGAGAATCATAAGCATGGGCACTACGCCAAAATAAGTAGACCGAAATCCATCTACTTCTACTACTAATCATCCACCTTGAGATATCTATCCAGAACATCTCGCTGGTATTAAGTTGCGAGTCCCACCAAAAGTGTAAACCCAAAGCAACATACAACTGCATTAAAAGAACTTTGCGTAAAGTAAACAATCCTTCCAACCGCGGTTACAAGCACCATTGGTTTCCCCGTTGTGGCCACATCACATCCCCTAGACTCATGTTTCTGTCACTCAACCGTGTCATCAGGGGGCATGTACCCACAATCGAGCATAACGTTCCCTTTTGGAGTTACTATCCACCACTTGGCCAAAGCAATAAACAACAACGGAGACCATGCAAGAGTTACTTAGGAACAAAAATATAGGAGATCAAAACCAAATATATTACTCTATCACGATCTGAACATAATCTCATAATCCATCGGATCCCATCAAACTCAACATAGCAAGAACAGAAGAATTACATATGTGCCTCGATCATGTAGGGCAGCTCACGAGGTCTAAACCATGAAGAACAAAGAGGGGAGGAGAACATCACATAGATAATGATCAAGGACCCATGGTCCAAGGTAGACTACTCACGGCACATCCAGGAAGCGTCCATGGTGGAGGAGAAGCTCCCGGGGGTTGATATTCCCTCTGGCAGGGTGCTGGGAAGGGTCCTGACGGTGCTCCCGATATTGGAAGCGCGGCGGCGACGCAACATAGGCGAGATTGCGAATTAGGGTTCTGTCTTTGGAGTTTCCCCGTCACGAGGAATAAATAGGCGAAGGGGGCAGCTAGTGGGGCCACCAGGGGTCCAAGCGCCCCCGTGGCACGGCCAGGCCCCTGGCCGCGCCAAGTGGCCTCCTGGGCCCCTGGTGGTGGCCCTCTGGCCCCACTTGGGTGTTTCTGGAATACTCCGTTACGCTGATATTTTATCCGAATTTTTGGAGCACTTTTAATATGGGGGAAACCTGGAATAGAAAAACAATAGAAAACTGAAACTGGCACTGGGGTGCACTGAGTTAGTAGATTAGTCCAAATATGATCAAAAGTATATGAAAGTGTATCTAGATCATAGCAATATCACAGAAAACATGCATGGAGCGAGCAGAAATTATCGATACATTTGAGACGTATCACTTGCGAGAGCTGCTGTTCTTGTATTCAGCAGATTTTGAGTATCGTGAGGATTTATTCTTGATCCTTTCATCAGAACTGTAATATTTGTTCTTTTCTTATTCTTCAACTAAGCTTCCTTTTTTCAGAGAGGACATTCGGCGATGTAATGGCCCAGTTTCTTGACTTGTGACACACCCTTTTTCTTGAGTTGATTGGGTCATCGTCTCTGCTTCTTCTTGAAACCGATCTTGAGGAATTTGCAAAGCGGTTCTTCTTCGTGAACCTTTGGAAATTTCTGGTGAGGAGAGACAATTCCCAAATGAGCGTTTCAGGATCATAGGAGTTAGCTTCAGATTCTTCATCAGAGGACACCTGTCATGCCTTTGCTTTTAGCGCAAGGACTTTAGTAGTGGAGCCATACATGTCCTATTTCTCAGACAACTTCAATTCATGAGCATTGAGTCGCTCGAGGATATCAGCTGGGTCAAGGGTCTTGAAGTCAGGCCTTTCTTGAATCATCGGTGATAGTATTTCAAATGATTCATCCAGAGATCTCAGCAATTTCTTCATCACTTTGTGATCAGTGATATCAATGGCACCGAGCGCTTGACGCTCATTTGATATATCAGTGAGTCTGACAAAGGTTTGCTGAACATGTTCATTGTCCAGCCTCTTGAATCTGTTGAACAGACTATGGAGAGTATCAACCCGAGAGTCTCGTTTTGTGGAAACTCCCTCATTGACTTTTGACAGTCTCATCCACATCTTTTTTGCAGTATCAAGGCCACTGATACGGTTGAACTGAGCTTTTTGAGATGTCCACCAATGATGCTTCGAGATTTTGCATCAAGCTGCCAGTTTCTCTTGACAACATCAGGAGGAGTCATCAAGGTGGCCGGAGGGATGCCTTGATCAACAATGTCCCAGAGGTCCTTGTCAATGGCTTCAATATGCATTCTCATTTTGTTCTTCCAGTATGGGTAGTTCGTCCCATTGAAGCTAGGGCAGTTCTATGCAACATTGACAGTACCAGAGGTCGACATAACTAAAACTCCAGGTGGTTAAATCGAGTCACACGGAACAAGGGAGTACCTTGATCTGATATCAATTGAAAGCACTGCTTATCGACCAGAGGGGGGGGGTGAAATGGAGATTTTTTAAGTTTTCCCAAAGACTTTCGATTTCCTCAGGATTGAGGCAATTCGAAACTGAGGAAACTCAGAAAATGATGATGCTCAGAAATTTTACAGGAAGTAAACATTGAATGCCAAACATCATTTTCAACAGAAATAAAGTCTAAAAGATGTGCAGACATGCATCAGATGCAAAACACGAGGAAACAGAATAGAGGAAACCCAGAGCGAAAGGCATCAGGACATAGTCATCAGTGCAATAATAGAAGTACTGAGTTCGAGGAAGTAGCACCAGGGCACAGAGGAGACCGATTTGATAGAACAGTTCAAGTTGTTGTGACAACTCTACATCTGGTTGGAGAGGCTGAGATTCAACTCAGAAGACATAGTCTTCACCTTGTTCTCCTTGAACTAAAGTCCTCAGACTCCGTCCAATCACCCAGGTGAGTCTTCAAGGTAGACCCCCGAAATCTTCACAGACTTCATTCACTTCGGGAATTCACAATTGCATCTTGAATTCCTCAGAATGATGACTCCTACATCGGCTGGAAGATCACAGTCTTCAAGAGTAAAAAGCTTTGGATCACTCAAACTGAATTCCTCAGAAATTCTCAACTACTCAGGCTGGTGGATTTCCTCACTTAGGTTCTTTAGGTTTTTCAGAGGCGGGTTGCTCTCAAATGACAAGTGAAAAGTTTTATATCGGAGCAGCCAACCCGCCAATGGGGTTGGGGCGGCTATTTATAGTCGGGGAGCAACTCCAGGTGAAAGGACATAAATGCCCATGCACAAAATTACCATCGTGCCCACCCTTCGGTCCGTTGGCTGGATAGGTTCCAGCATCTCACCACGTGACATGTGGCACGGTCGGAAACTATTCCCTATCCTTTCTTCAAGAAAACTGCACTGGAAGTTTTCCAGACTCCTCAACCGAAGACAGATTCCTCAGTGTCCTGAAGAACAACGTCACAAACACCCAAGGAACTGAACTTCTACTGCAGGAAATTTCTCAGGGTTTTCTTCAGGATTTCTATTTGATAAATTACTCATAACTTCGAAACTCCTTTTCCTCAACCCCTCCAACAGTGCGGTGTTTTCCTATGACTCAAGAAATATAAAAGGTTTAACGAAGACTATGCTTCAACTTTTTCTTTAACTAGAGTAACCTCAGAATGGCGCACGACTTCCTCAGGACCAACTGGATGCTTCAGAATCCAGATTCCTCAGGATTTTGCACCGCAACATTCTTCAGGAATACACCAGTTTCTTCCATGTTCCTCAACATTTTTGGGGGGTCGACAACGGTGGTTAAACCATTCTTCAGGGACTGTTCTCCGTTGTAAACTCACAAACACATGAGTCCTTTAACCGTTTTTTTATCAATACTCCAAAACCTCAAAGGGGGAACTAGTTGCACTTACATCATCCAAGAAGTGGGAGATTCTAAGAGAATGTTTTTCCCTTAGTGGTTTCAGACATTATTGAGAAAAACCGTAGAGTAACTAACATTATTTGCAAATATAAAAGATGTTTAGGTTTCTCGAGAATAGAGAATATTGGTAGATCTTTGAGGATTAACCCAAGGCGAAGAAGACTAACCTTGGAAACGAAAAAATTGAAGAAATGGTGACCCCTAAAAATACTCTTGATAAGACAGTGAGTAGAGGAGAAACTCTCATCGAAGAGTATGAAGAGGTTGGATCAAGACATAGTTCATTTCTTTCTTGGATAATAGGAAAAACCATATTATCAAGATGGGTTAGTTAGTCGAGATTGAGGTCGAATTGAAAATGCCCAATCCGAGAAAAAATCTCCGTGAGGATTTTAGAGGGGAAATCTCATATGTGCTGACTTATAACTCTGAGACAAAGCTGTGATTTGCGTGTCCGAGGGAGAACTCAGGTAGTGAGTCAGCATTACTTTTTCCTCAAAAATTTTGCGATTTGTTCAAATATTTCGACCGTTGCAACACGTGTCGTGCGATCAACTCAGGTCACTTTGGTCTTTTCGCCATTGGGATCGCCACCTATAAATAGCCCGCATCCGCCTGTTGATGGGCGTAGATAACACCTCCTTGTTGGTTACCCCAAGTGGAAGGTTATGATGTATATAGTAGAAAATTTCTCTTACGCGGGAACTTGTAAGGTTTATTGAACCAGGAGGATCCCTAAGACGACAAAAAGGTGGCTAGCAACTTCCCTGGCGCTTAGAAATTACTTGACCTGGATCTGCACACGGACACAACTAACTTTTCTCCCAATCAGTAAGAAGGGGTTGTCAATCCCTCCCGCCTAAGGGTGAGGTTCTAATCTTAAGCATCTCAACATCATGAGCAATATTGTCAACCTTCAAAGAGAGACTATTTAACTTCTCTAATTTCTCCTCTACATTTTTATTAAAAGCTTTTTGAGAAGTGATAAACTCTTTAAGCATTCTCTCAAGTTTAGAGGTAGAACTTTTGTTATTAGTGTAAGCATTTCCATAGGAATTCCCATCAGAGTTGTTGGAAGGTAAAGGCCTAGGATTGTTATTCCTATAAGCATTATTATTAAAGTTGTTCCTAGAAATAAAAATAACATCAACTTGATCTTTCTCTTGAGCAACCAAAGAATTCAGAGGAACATCACGAGGATCAACAAACACTTGCTTAGTAAGCATAGACACAATCATATCAACCTTCTCATTTAAAGAGAATATCTCATCAACGGAGTTTACCTTCCTACCTGTTGGAGACCGTTCCGTGTGCCATTGGGAATCATTTGCATCATATCTTCAAATAATTTTGTAGAAGCACCAAGAGTGATAGACATAAAGGTTCCTCTTGTGTCCGAATCTAACAAATTCCACGAGGTAAAGTTCAATCCTGCATAAAAGGTTTGGATAACTATCGAAGTAGTCAGTCCATGAGTGGGACAATTCTTAACAAGAGCTTTCATTATTTACCAAGCATGAGCAACATGTTCATTATCAAGTTGCCTAAAGTTCATAATGTTAATCCTTAATTGAATAATTTTAGTAGGGGGATAATACTTCACAATAAAAGCATCCTTATATTTATCCCAAGAATCTATGTTATTCCTAAGCAACGACCGAAGCCACTCTTTAGCTCTTCCTCTCAAAGATAAAGGAAAAAACTTGAGCTTAACAATATCACCATATAATTTTTTATACTTTTGCATATCACATAATTCAAAAAAGTTATTTAATTGCAAAGCAACATCTTCTACTCCAAAAAATTGCTCTTTCATGAAAAGATTGAGCAAAGCAGGTTTAATTTCATAAGAAACTGCCTAGGTGACAGGTGGAGCAATAGGAGTGCAAATAAAGTCATTATTGTTGTGACTTGTGAAGTCACAAAGCTTGGTATTCTCAGTAGAACCCATGCTAGCAGCAGCAAAGCAAACATACTAGAACTAGATATTAGTTTTGGACTTTTTGAATAAAGACACACAAGAAAAAGATAAAAAGTGAAAGGTAAACTAACAAGACTAAAAAGCAAAGGTAAAAGTTAGTGTGCAACGCCACTATATTGAAGCTTGGAATCCTCGTCAACGGCGCCAGAAATTTTCTTGATGGGCGTAGATAACACCTCCTCTTGTTGGTTACCCAAGTAGAAGGTTATGGTGTAGATAGTAGAAAATTTACTTTACGTGGGAACTTGTAAGGTTTATCGAACCAGGTGGATTCCTGAGATGACAACAAGGTGGCTAGTAACTTCCGTAGCACTTGGAAATTACTTTATCTGGACCTTCACACAGACACAACTAACTTTTCTCCCAACGAGTAAGAAGGGGCTATGGCACTGGATAGTGCTCCTTGTTGGCTACCCCAAGTGGAAGGTTGAAATGTAGACATCAGTAAATTTCCCTCGGTGAAGATACCAAGGTTTGTCTCCAGTAGGACTCCAAGTGAAACAAGAAGGCGATAACGGCGCCAAAAATGGTCTGCTGGCATGTATTTGACGCGGCCCTGTACACAAATGCAAATAACTTTGCTCCCAACGAGTCAGAGAGGTTGTCAATCTCTCCGGTCTTGTTGTTTACAATGGATCGAACACAAAGGGGAATAATAATGATGATTGCAACGGAAGGAAAATAAAAGCAGTAAATGTGAACGGTGTAAACTATGGTGGAAATATGGATCGGGGTTCCAGGACTTTCACTAGTGATGTCTCTCTCCCGAAAGACGATAAACAACTATGCTGGGCGAACAAATTATAGCTGGGAAATTGAAAGAATTATAAACACACCACAATGCTAACTATGCGACAAGAAAGCTAGAGGCTCCACTAGTGCGTGCGATAGCTATCCAAACGGGTTTTGACCCCTATCGCCTACGGGAATTCGAACAGTCGCCTTGCTATCGATTGTGATAGGGGCCCCTATTCCACACGATAGCCAGAAACCGTTTCCTATGGATAGTCCGCGTAGACGCACAAGATAACTCGAATGTTTGAGATGACCTTTTGATCGCAAACACTTATCCACGAATGTTCGTCTGAGATTATTATCCTATGGCATATATTTAATACAGAAATTGTGCTTGTGTTGAGTTATACTATCCCAAACGCTGGTGTGTCTGGAACTGCGTGGGATACCAAAAGCTATTCCATACAGTTTGTATATAGTACACGTTTGTGTTGTTGACACCTACACAAACGTTTGTGCACAAA
This sequence comes from Bromus sterilis, assembly GCA_950022295.1. Classification (NCBI taxonomy): domain Eukaryota; kingdom Viridiplantae; phylum Streptophyta; class Magnoliopsida; order Poales; family Poaceae; genus Bromus; species Bromus sterilis. The sequence goes on from OX465600.1 coordinate 220,535,336, forward strand.
TGCTCGTGTGGTTTCAGAATTAAATCCCAAACTTTCTTTTCGTCCAAACTGTGTGCGTTGTACGCGGAACATTACAAATGGCTGTGCACAAAATATTGTGTGGAATTATGAATAAATCCCCAACGCTCATTTCATATCGAATGTGTGTACATAGCTATCAGTGACGAACTTATATGCACAACCGTGTGCAATGATCCAATCGCTCGTTGTTTAATTAGCATTGTATTTATCTTAAATATTTTAGGATATTTTTTAATTGTTGATATAAGCACATTCATATATATATATATATATAATATATATATAACACAGTATCTTTCATATGTTTGTAATGGTCACCAAAATTTTCATAATTACTGAAATCACAGTACATCAACCATCTAGTACAGTAGGCCGCATTACATAAACACAAAATCTATGGTAACAACCAGCAGATAGTACACCAGGCCGCAATACAGAAACAACCTTTGCGAACTACAACATCATAGTCGGTAGATAGACAGATGAATGTCATCTAGGAAACTATCGAAGCGGAATGCAAAAAATGATCCTTCGAGAATGTTAAAGGCCTTTGCAACTTTAGTCCAGCGCCTGTGGATGATTGCCCGCCATCGTTTTCCCTCTTCAGGAAGGCTTCAATATTATAGCGCGGGTGTTGTAAAAAAACCTTTCTTGCCTCTTGACCATACAGGTGGTTTGATAGATAATCATCGGTGAACTGCTTCGATAAAGACTGAATACAAAGATATGCATAAATATAGTTTTCAGTATGGAAATTGTGTGCATAGGGGAAAATATGGTTGGAAAGTAAATTAGTACCATCCTATAGGAGACTGAAGTCTTCTTCATTGTGCAGACAAAGAGTTTGTTGTCTTTCGTTCCCACCTTCTTTATCCTTACAATTTTTCTAAGTTTCTTGACTTGATTGATAGTCATGGTCACCTCGTTTCCCCAGATGCAAAATGGGTCGAACATTGGATCTAGTCCTTTGACAAAGGGAGCTACAAGCAAACTATAAATATTAGAACACGAGCAGGGTCATTTCTCCTTCATTTGTACACTAATGGGATATAAGACATGTAGACCTTGTGCATACCTCGGTTGTAAATCTCAGAGTCACCCATTTCTATCCTGAAATTGCATAAAGTACATAATGATTAGGTAATGTATGCATTCAATGATAACAGGTTCGTGCATACATAATACACCATACAATCCAACATATTCAAGACATGGAAAGTCCAGCTAAGTAACTACAACATGCCTTACAAATATAGGAAATGAATAGGTTTTCATGTGTTAATGATCGCTAATTAACTTGGGTATCACATTGCAGGATAATATTATACAGAGTATGGTTTCAATTACTTGAAGTTGTAGATGCAATCCAAACAAAATAATAATTTTCAGATGCAATCGAAAGAGAAAAAATAGATGGAAGGCATGAGCAACGCATGTGGAAAGGGTGATCTGAATAAAGTTTAAATCTATGGCATATCTAACTAAACATATGTATCTAGGAAGCTAATAACGACTTACTCGTTGTCGATGGAGAGGGCAATGAGATCCTTCCCATTGGAAGGAAGGAACCAAGGTTTCCTCGTCGTGGCTGCCCTCCACACCGTCGTAGCAGACGACTGCCGGACCTGGATTCAAGGAAAGCACTCGATGGCGCGCGAGTGCGGTGAGGGTGGCATCCACAGGAAGTGTATCCTCCATGATTTGGTTGTCGGGCCATACCAGATTGATGGAGGAGTAAGAGCATGCGTATGAGGAGGGCGGCCGGGATCTTACCAAAACAGGGCGAGCGGCGCGGCTAGCAGGGAGGGGGCGGCCGGCGTACACAGTCTAGGCCGCCGCGCGCGGTATACGGAACGGGGGGTTGCGCCATGTAGACCGCCGCGCCCGGTGTGCGGAACATGGTCGGGGTTGCGCCGTGTAGCACTTCGCTGGAGTTGCCTACGCTGTCTAGGACGCAGCACTAGGAGGTGCAGGGGAAGGTTTGAATAAGAAGGTGGGAATGCGGCCTTTGGTGGTCGAAGGAAGGAGGGGGCTTAGATATTCTCGCGGCTGGCGAAAGTTTTGGGTAGGTGGGGAGGATATAGGCGGGAGAAGTGGTATCGCAAACGAAATTAAAACTAAATCTGTATGGGAACCTTCCAAATTTGGTGCGAATTATCCTGATTATAACGAAAATCATCCATGGCATTGAATATATTAAGAGCAGCTGTTAATTTGAGAAAACAACTGAGTCATCAGCGAAGCTCACACTTGCTAAATCGAACCAGCTCAATAGTTAAACAAGGTACTGGACTTAACTCAGCTCTTACACAAGATCTACTAGAATAACAAAAGACCGGCGCCTAATTAAACAAATACTACTAGTCTAGCTGGTCCAGAGAGGATTCCAAGGCATCGGCATATGCCGCCGCCCTGTTGGCCTCCTGACCGTTGATGAGCTGCTGGTCCAGAGATGCCTCCAAGCCATCGTCGTATGCAACCGCCCTGTTGGCCCGCTGAACGTTGCTGAGCTGCTGGCCCAGAGAGGCCGCCGCGGCATCGGCGTATGTTGCCGCCCTGTTGGACCGCTGAACGTCGATGAGCTGCTGGTCCAGAGAGGCCGTCGCGGCATCGGCGTATGCCGCTGCCCTGTTGGCCTGCTAAACGTCATTGAGCTGCTGGTCCAGAGAGGGCGCCGCGGCATCGGCGTATGCAGCCGCCCTGTTGGCCCGCTTAACATTGATGAGCCGCTGGTCCAGAGAGGCCGCTGCGGCATCGGCGTATGCCGCCGCCCTATTGGCCTCCTGAACGTCGATGAGCTGGTGCAGAGAGGCCTTCGCGGCATCGGCGTATGCCGCCTCCATGTTGGTGGCTTCCGTCTTTCTTCTGGCGGCTATCGCAACCAAGATGGCGACGTAAGCCGCCCTCTTAGCGGCCTCCGTCGCCCTGGCCTCTTCCGTAGCTGCACGTTGGACGGATGCGGTCGGGATGGAGAAGACGGATACGGCCGGGGTCCTGTAGTAAAAAGGGGTCGCCAATCGGGCATGACCGGCCAACAAGATGGAAATAGCCAGAAAATCGTTGATGCTTGGGGAGGCCGGGCTAATGAAGGAATCTGTCACCAAACAATACCTCGCTCCAAATGCACGCAAGGCCGCACTCAGGGTAGCATCATCGGAACCACCGCCTCCGGCAGGCACCGGGGCGGCGGCAAACCCGACCCTATGAGCCCTCTGATAGCGAGTCGACATCCCCATCCTATAGACCTAAGCCGATTCTCTCTTTGAGGAATGGATTGTGTGCTTGAATCTCCGGAGGTGGGGAAATGTAGCTAGATGTGGATTGAGTATAGCTTCGGACGGAAGCCACTTGCGTTCTCGCATCCCAAACGCTTCTTCATTGTAAACTATGTGCATGTACTTTGATAAAAGCCAGTCAATCAGGTTGCAGAACCAGCTCCTTGCGGATCGCGCTGAGATACAACGACTACCATTCAACGCTAATGTTACATCCAATGTCCACTGTTGTGCGCTATAGTTACGATATTTTTTCTGGATAGTTTTTGAGACGGTCAACGGAGTTTTCCATTGTTTGACCAACATTCAACTAATGTAGTTTGTACACAAAGTGCCACCAGTTTTTGTCATAGTTCTCTCAAATTTTTAGCACGTACCATGTTTGTGAATTGGTGAAGGCATGCCAAATCCCATCCCGTTCAGAGGTCATTTTAATAGACTATAAATTTTGTGGGCGTGTTGCTAAAAATAAAGCACTAAATGTGTATTTATCAAACGAGTTCCAAAATGCTTGAAATTTTAGGATGTTAGTGTGAATGCTTGGTGTTGAACACATAAAAAGTTTGGGGTTCAAATAACTTACAAATAATATGTTGTACTTCTAATGCATGTGTTTCCGGTAGAAACACTGATGCTTCAAAGTGAATGGTACAACTTCGTACACGGAGTACCATTGGTTTATTATCATAACAACCTTTAAATTTAACCACATACATTGTTGGTGAAATGATGACAACACGCAAAGTTTCATCCAATTTAGAGACGATTTGAATTGATTTTCATTCGCAGGGTTGTTTTTCTTGAAAATGATTCACCTGGTACATCATATATATCAAATGAAGTCAAAGATGTTTGAAATTTTGGGAACCCAGTGTGAGTGCCCATTTCTTAACACATAAAAAACTGGGGGTTTAAAGAATCTTAGAATAACATGTTGTCTTTCTAATGTGGTTGTCTCACATAGAAACCCTGATATTTCGATAGGTATGGCCCATTTTGTACATGAAGTACACCTATATTTTTATCACAATAATCTCAAATTTACACAACATTCCGATCTGGCGAAACGATGACAGCATGCAAAGTCTCATACTGATTAGTCATCATTTGAATTGGTTTTCAATTTCGAAGTCATTTAGGGTTTATACCCAGCAGCTCTTAAAAGGCAAACGATTATATTCCGGTATGTGTATGCTTTTCCATATGTACGTACTACAAAGCAAACCGTGACATATTTGGATAGATTCGGACGGAAGCCTACGTTAGGAGGCGTGCCACTTGCGTTATCGCATCCCAAATGCTTCTTCATTGTAAACTATGTGCATATACTTTGATAAAGATAGCCAATCAAGTTGGAGAACCAGCTCCTCGCTGATCGCACTGAAATCCAACAACTACCATTCGACGCTAATGCTACATCCAACGGCCACTGTTGTGCGCTATGGTAACGAGATTTTTTCCGGATAGTTTCTAAGACGGTCAACGGGGTTTTTCAGTATTTGACCAGCATTCAACTAATGCAGTTTGTACACTAAGTGCCACCAGTTTTTGTGATAGTACTCTCAAATTTTTACCACGTACCATCTTCGTGAAATGGTGTCAACATGCCAAATCCCATCCCGGTTAGAGGTCATTTTAATCGACTTTCAATTTCATGGGTGTGTTGCTAAATAATAAAGCACTAAATGCGTAATATTTATCAAACGAGGTCCAAAATGCTTGAAATTTTAGGATGTTTGTGTGAATGCTTCGTGTTGAACACAACAAAAGTTGGGGTTCAAATCACTTATAAATAATATGTTGTACTTGTAATGTAGGTGTTTCCGGTAGAAACACCGATGCTTCGAAGTGAATGATACAACTTCGTACACGGAGAACCATTGGTTTTTATCATAACAACCTTTAAATTTAACCACATACATTGTTGGTGAAATGATGACAACATGCAAAGTTTCATCCAATTTAGAGACCATTTTAATTGATTTTCATTTGCAGGGTTGTTTTGCTCTAAAATGATTCACCTGGTACATCATATATGTCAAATGAAGTCAAAGATGTTTGAAATTTTGGGAACCCAGTGTGAGTGCCCATTGATTAACACATAAAAATCTACAGGTTTAAAGGATTTTATAATAACATGTTGTCTTTCTAATGTCGTTGTCTCACATAGAAACCATGATATTTCGATACGAATGGCCCATTTTGTACACGAAGTGCCCCTTTTTTTTATCACGATAATCTCAAATTTACACAACATTCCGGTCTGGTGAAACGATGACATCATGAAAACTCTCATACTTATTAGTCATCATTTGAATTGGTTTTCGATTTCAATGTCCTTGAGGGTTTATACTCACCACCTCTTACAACGCAAACAATTATATTCCTGTATGTGTATGCTTTTCCATCTGTACGTATTGCAAAGCAAACCGTGAGAAATTTGGATAGCTTCGAATGGAAGCCTTCGGTAGGAGGCTTGCCACTTGCTTTCTCACATCCCATATGCTTCTTCATTGTAAATTGTGTGCCTGTACTTTGATAATAGCCATCCAATCAGGTTGCAGAACCAGCTCCTCGAGGATTGTGCTGAGATCTGAAACGTCCAAAACTTATCTATAATTTCTGCTTGCTCCATGCCTCTTTTGTGTGATATTGCTATGTTATTGATGAACTTCCATACACTTTTGATCATATTTGGACTAACTTATTAACTCGGTGCACCCCAGTGCCAGTTCCTGTTTTTTGCTGTTTTTCTATTTCAAGATTCCCCCATATTAAAAGTGCTCCAAAAATTCGGGAAAAATCCAAAAAAAATCAGCGCTTCGGAAGCTTCGGGAATCACGGAGGGGCGCCAGAGGGGACCCACCAGGGCCCCAGGCGCCCTCCCGGCGCGCCCTAGGGTGGGGCCGCGCCAGGGGGACGCCTGGACCCCTGGTGGCCCCCCTGGCTGCCCCCCTTCGCCCATATATTCTACGTGACATGAAACCCCCGTGACGGGAACACTTTTCGCCATCTCTCCTCTGTTCCGCCGCCGCCGCACTTCCAAGATCGGGAGCACCAGGAGACCTCTTCCCGGCACCCTGCAGGAGGGAGGAACCACCTCCAGGAGATTCTCCACCACCATGGATGCTTCCCGGATGAACCATGAGTAGTCCACCTTGGACCATGGGTCTATGATCAGTAGCTATGTGATGTTCTCCTCTCCTCTTTGTTCGTCATGGATTAGATCTCGTGAGCTTCCCTACATGATCGAGGCACATACGTAATATTTCTGTTGTTGCTATGCTGAGTTTGCTGGGATCCGATGGATTACGAGATTATGTTCAGATTGTGTTTGAGTAATATATTTGATTCTCCTCTTTTATTTTTATGTTCTTGAGTAATTCTTGCATGTTCTCCGTTGCTGTTTATTGCTTCGGCAAAGTAGTAGGTAGTGACTCCAAGAGGGAGCGTTATTCATGATTGTGGGTTCATTTCCTCTGATGACTAGCTTGAGTGACAAAAACATGAGTCTAGGGGATGTGTTGTTGCCACAAGGGAGAAAACAACGGTGCTTGTACTTGTGGGTGCCAGGATTGTATACTTTACGCAAAGTTCTTTAATGCAGTTGTCCATTGCTTTGAGTTTACACTATGGGTGGGATTCACAACTTAATACAAGCGAGATTTTCTGGATAGATATCTCAAGGTGGATAATTAGTAGGTAGATGCAGATGGATTTTGGTCTACTTGATTTGGCGTACCGCCCAAGCTTTTGAGCCTCTTCCTTTCTTTATAGCATAGTTAGCATTGGTTTGCGCACATAATCCTATCAATTGCCCAGCTGTAATTTGTTTACCTCGCATGGCTATTTTATCGTCTTTTGGGAGAGAGACATCACTAGTGAACATCATAGGACCCCGGTCCATATTTCCAACACTGTTTACACCCACTATCAATTTACTGCTTTATTTACTTTTCCGTTGCTATCACTATCATTATTATCCCATGCGTTTGATCCTTTGTAAACAACAAGGCCGGAGGAATTGACAACTCCTCTGTACTCGTTGGGAGCAAAGTTATTTGTTGTGTGTGCAGGTCCAGGAAAAGTAAGCAACCTCGATTGTAAACGGCGCCATTGTTCACTTTACCACCTACTTGTCGATCTTGTAGAACTACTGGTTCGATACTCAAATCTTAGCATCTTCGCTAAGAGAAATTTGCTGCTACACTACATCTCACCTTCCACTTTGGGTAACCGACGAGGGGCGAGAGGTAAACTCTTGTGACATCAAAGAAATTTCTGGCGCCGTTTCCGGGGACTTCGCTCGTCAAGATAGGGAGTTGGACACTATCTTTTATCGTTGCTGTTTAGTCTTGTTAGTTTACCTTCCAGTTTTTTTATCTTAGTGTATTTTATCAAAAATCAAAAAAAAAGTATGTCTAGTTCCTTACTTGCCAATCAATGTCTGACTTCTTTGAAACTAGGTCTTATTGGCATGGAGGATTCACTGAGGATCAGAAAAAGTGGTACAAGGAACATCGCTTGTCTCAAAAGGGGATACACTTATGGAAACAAATACATCAGTTGTATGAGTATGCTAGAAACTTGTGCTCAATATATAATATATCTTTCTGCAGGGATGAATCTTGTTGCTTTATGAGGCACAAACACCTTGCTTTCCAATGTGAGTACAATGATGATGAAACCTTAGCTTCTTATGCTAAGATAAATTATGATTTTTATGATGTAGAGCAAATAGAAGAATTTGTTGCTTATAAGGGTGCCTATGAAATTACTTCTCTTCTTAAAAATATTGATGATGCCCCTTACAAATTTGAAGTCTTGCTATACTTAACTATTGTTTGGAAAATTACGATGCAAATTATTATATTAATGATCATCTTGAGAGAATCTCTCCCCCAAAGGAAGAGAATAATGTTTTGCAGGACTCTATGGAAGAAGAAATTGTTGAACCTGAAAGCTCTTTGGATGAAAAAGAGGAGGAGAGTGACGAACAAAAGGAGGAAGAATGGAGCCATCCATGTCTACCTTCTAATGAGAGTAAATCTTTGAATCTTACCTTATATGAGTGTTATGATCCTATGGATTCTTTTGAAATATCCCTTTTTGATGAAGTTGATGCCTTCTATGCTTATGGTCGTGATGCCACTATGGATGATGCTTACGGAAATGAACTTTCTATAGTTCCTCGTGTTAAGCATGAAAATGTTTCTATTGCACTCACACTTGATTGTCCTATTATCCTTTTGAAATCTCCGAATCATATTCTGGAGAATCTTGCTCTTATTAAGGCTCATTGTGATGGGTTGCATTTATCTTATGATTCCAATGACTGTATTGAAAAAATACACATGATCTTGTAGGTCATGAACAACATGCTTTATGTGATTGTTATATTCTTTATGTTGTTCATGATACTACTGAAAATTATTTCCAGAGAGGGAAGTTTGGTTGTAGAAACTTCCATATTACTAAAATACCTCTCTTCATGTTGAAAGTTTTGAAGTTATTCTTTTTCGACCTTCCTATGCATGTCACTTTGTGCTTCTTTGATTTATTTTCTTACAAGATGCCTATGCATAGGAAGTGGGTTAGGCTTAAATGTGTTTCATATTTTCTTCTTGATGCTCTCTTTTGCTTCAAAATTCTTATTCTTGTGAGAGCATCTTCTATAATCTTCATGCCTAGCTTAAAGGCATAAAAGAAAGCTCTTTCGGGAGGCAGCCCACAACGAATTTAGGTTTTCCTTTTTGTTTTTCTTATGTTTTTAGTGGTCTTGATGATTTTTACTACTGTAGCAACATCATTGTATCTTTACTTTTCAAGCTTTGTGCCATTTATAGCCTCATATGACAAGGGAAGTGAAAGTTGTGACATGCTGTCCAGAAAACAGATTCTGTCCTCGTGACGGGAAAAATCACAGAAAAATCCCAGTTCATATTTTTTAGCTGAACTTTTTACACAGCGTGATATCTACAATTACGGAACTTTCGTATGTTCTGAGTTTTTTTATTTGAGTTGCAGAAGTATCCCTAAAAAATTCTCTATTACCTGGTGGTCTGTTTTTCACAGATTCTGTCCTGTTTTGCCTTTTCTTCGTTTTGCAAACCTTAAGCTTGCTTTTTCTTTGCAAAAACTTTTTGGAAATATTTAGAAATAGTAGCTCTTCAAGAATATACTTATTTCCAGTAGAGGAAAAATTATTTTATTATGGTTACTAACCTCGCTAATCAGATTATGATGAGTTATGTATGAAGGGAGTTTTCAAGTGTGCGAGGGAAGATGATGAAAGAAGATTCAGGAGTGTCAGGCGCTCAAGCTTGGGGATGCCCCCATGCATACCCAAGAAATATTCAAGGAGGCTCAAGCGTCTAAGCTTGGGGATGCCTCCGTGCATCCCTTCTCCATCAACAATTATCAGTTCGTCTCTCGTTTCACTATATTTTTATCACTTCATGCGTTATGTGCTATGCTTGGAGCGTCTCGTTCTTAGGTTTTATTTTTAGTTTTCTTTAGCTTTTCTTGATGTTCATAACAAGTTAGATCCCAGCTTTCTTTGTGTGGAGAGAAACACGCTCCACTTTCGAAATCTAGAACACATCATAGGATTTTTCATGCCTATTTCTTTGTTGTGAGTGTTCTTTATCTTTTTCATAGCTACTGTCATGTTTCTCTTAGTTTTCATGCTTATCTTTTTAAGAGCTTTTGTTTTAGTTTGTTTCTCTAACTCTCTTGAGTTTTCATGTTTATCTTGTTTAGAGAGTTTGCCCGTTGCACTGAGTTGTGTGTCTTGACTTGAAGTAGGAGGTTGCTATTCTTTTGTGGTAGTAACTTCCAATAGTTTTGAGGTATTACTTTGAGTAATGTTTGGACTTTTGGTGTCAAGAGATTTAGCCTATTAGTGATAGATGTCGTATTTTGGGAAATCCGTGTTTATTTTCAAAACTTACAAATTAGTTGAGAACTCTAGCTACTAGATGGATCACTACTCTTTGGAGGGATCGAATATTAGAGTACACTCACGTACCATGAGTCGAGGATGCGCAAGGATAACCAAACCCCCATACACTCCTCCTCGAGGTACTTGTCTCTTTGTGAACCTTCTTATTAGATTGAGAGTTACCGATAATAAGTGCATGAGTTCTTCGGACTAATGTGAGTATTCGAAAGTTGACACTTCCACCTTCCCATATTTTTCTAGACTCTCCTGTGTCGTGCATTGCTTTCTTCTCACTCTGAGAGTTGACGTCCACCTTCGCCGGTACATCCAAACCCTTGGCATGATACGCTATGTCATCATAAACCTCTTTATATCATTCCACAAAACAGCCACCATACCTACCTATCAAGGCATTTCCATAGCCTTTCCGAGATACATTGCCATGCAACATCCATCTTCTCATGACTTGATCTTCATGTCATACATGCTACTTACTTTATCGATGAGCCGCATGCTAGTTGGGCCTTGCCCTAATAATTTCTACATGATGCGCTAGTATCATTGCATATCCTGCTACACTGGCAGAGGCATACATTTGCATACTTCATGATAGTTACATCTTCTTTATAATTTGAGTACTTTTGTAAAGTGTGAAATATCTTCTATACTTTTTGTAATATATAGAGTGTTGCCCCTAAAGTGAGGAAAAGATCCCAAAGTGGACAAATTAAAAGATCCCAAAGAGGACAAATGAGAGAAATAGAAAGAGCCATTGAGGCCACCAAAAATACAAAAAAATAGAAAAAAGAGAAAAATAAATAAAAAGAGAGAAGGGGGCACACTAGTATTCCTTTTGATAGATCCACACTCGTACTCCATCTTATATCTTGTACTCCATAGAGATTATCATTCATCCATATAGCTATGTGGGGACCCTCACACTATAAAACTTGGCTTGTATATTCCAATGATGAGCCTCCTCAAATGAGCTCTAGGTCTTCTTGAGCAAGCAAGTTGGATGCACCCCCCACTAGTTCCATTGGAGAGCTTACCTTAGCTCATATGTGCATCCGTTGCATGGCAATCCCTACTCCTCACATCATATCTATCATTTGGCTTTCTCTCACCTATGATTGTCCTCATTGATGTGAGCCTTTCACACCTTTTTGTCTTCATCCTCCACCATATTCTCTCTTTGCCATCCTAAGTGTCAACTTTCTTGCTTACGCTCATCCATTGCATGAGTGCTCAAAATGTCGAAAAGGAGTGGATCATTTTGACTTGTACCTGGCTAGTGGTCTCGGGATGAGTCAAGATAAGATTCCAAAGAAGACCAAGTGTGAAACTTTAGTAGATTGAGTTCTCGACAAAAAATACTTTTTCTCGTATATCCCTATCCCCTTTATTGCACGCAAACACCATTTGGAGACATTCGAGTCAAGGACAGCAAGAGCTCTTGCACCTTTATGTTCTTATGTTGCTTGTTTCAATATTGAATATAGACTCTTTCCTGTTATGACTTGAATTGAATTACATGCCTTGATTGCTTTACTTAAAAGTTATTATATGGTTGTTAGCATGTCACTACAGAAATTATGCTTTTTATCATTTACCTATTCGAGGACGAGCAGAAATTAAGCTTAGGGATGTTGATACGTCCAAAACGTCTCTATAATTTCTGCTTGCTCCATGCCTCTTTTGTGTGATATTGTTATGTTATTGATGAGCTTCCATACAGTTTTGATCATATTTGGACTAACTTATTAACTCAGTGCACCCCAGTGCCAGTTCTTGTTTTCTACTTCTTTTCTATTTCAGATTTCCCCCATATTAAAAGTGCTCCCAAAATTCGGGAAAATCCAATAAAAAATCAGCGCTTCGGAAGCTTCGAGAATCACCGAGGGGGGCCAGAGGGGACCGACCAGGGCCCCAAGTGCCCTCCCGGCGCGCCCTAGGGTGGGGCCGTGCCAGCGGGCCGCCTGGACCCCTGGTGGACCCCTGGCTGCCCCCCTTCGCCCATATATTCTCCGTGACGGGAACCTTTTTTCGCGATCTCTCCTCTGTTCTGCCGCCACCGCGCTTCCAAGAACGGGAGCACCAGGAGACCTCTTCCCTGCACCCTGGCGGAAGGAGGAACCACCTCCGGGAGCTTCTCCACCACAATGGATGCTTCCCGGATCAACCGTGAGCTTCTTAATACAGTTATAGCACAATATAAAACTTATTATGAACTAATGGAATATACCAATAAACATATTTTATTTGCCTCTAGGGCACATTCCCAACAGTCTCCCACTTGCACTAGAGTATAAATAATCTAGTTGCATTTTTCTGTGGATCATAACTCCATATCATCTATATGGTTATAGATCATGCTTTCTTGTGGAAAAGGTTGTATCAACGGTCTGGGTACCATTCAGATCCGTATGTCTTTTGAAAATCATTAATGTCACCTAGTTTGACATTACTTTCATTATCCATTATAATGATGAGGTATATATTTTGCGGTAGAGTGAGACTTCGTTTGTTGTGTTTCCGCAATGACATCCGTTGGGTCACGCGGACTTTCCCTTAGTCATGCACACTAAAACTCACTCGGTCAGAAGTCAAACTTCTTAAGCCAGAATATAACTCTTGCCACTTCTAAAGCAGCCATATCATTGTAGATTTAATCCTTAGTGCATTGTATGCAACTTTGATGTCTAACCATGTTTCTTTCAACTTAGGCATTTATTAGCATAATGTCTCAATTTGTTAGGTTAGTGTCAGAACTTGAACCAGCATAACTTTTATGGTCAAGTTCACTATCCTTTACAAATTAGAGATGAATCCTCAGTTCTCTTCAGACACTGAAGGATAAACTTAACTCTTTGTTCCATGATTTACTCATAAATCATATCACAACATGTTCTTCTTACTAAGAACTTGGGTCACATTACGTCGAGTACAAAACTTTGGTTTTATATGAAAGAACCTATGACAGGGGCATAAAGGATGTAGCACATCCATTTCTTTCATTTAACCATCATTTAACCATTGTTCTTGTACTAAGATTAACTCGATACTTCTCTTGGATATACAAGAACTACCTTCTTGACTTGTCCCATTCTGAACTTCTTCAGAATCTTATCCAGGAAAGTATTCCGAGTCAATGTTATTAAACGTATTAATATATCTTAATAGATTTTCAATGCTTAACTTCATTCATGAAAGATATCAATAATCATTAATACCAACTACACCATTCACAATATGTTATATATGAGAATGTTTTCACTCTCCCACTCAAATATGTCAGCCACATATAAGACTAGGATAACACTCCCAAAGCTCCCACTCAAAATATGTCGTCCACATATTAAGTTTAGGAAACTATTCAGCTCCCACTCAGTTACATGCAAATGCATGTTTCTCAATATTTTGGCTAAGTCAAAAATCACTTTGATCATCCATCAAATTGAGAATTCCGGTGATGAGACACTAGGATCCATATGTTTTCCAAAACCTTCTTGTTGTACCAATCACAACACTGCTTCAAATACATGATTTGAGGAAGTCACGATATTGATAACAATTTGGATCAATCATAGTGAATATCCCATTGACTCAAGCATCGCTACATATTGTAGTCAACCTTTTTGAATTTGTCAGAAACATCCTTCATGACAAATCGATCTCGATGTCTTCCTTTGATGTTCACATTTAATCCTTATAACCTTGAAGTTGTTGAGAATATCAAGTAATCTTTTTACTCGATAAGATTCAAGTAATCTTAAATGACACTCAATATAGGATTTCATGACTCATAGTCATTTCTCGTACTCAGGTTCACCATCGCTTCTTCGTAGTCCGTAGGTATGTCTTGTTCCATCAACATGATAAGTGAATCATGAATATTACTTTGCACAAGGGGCAAACATGTATTCTTGAATCCTACTTTATTTAGTAAAAGTTTCAAGCGAAACACCATGATAATTATCATCATTTTCTCCTCTAACTGTAGAGCTTTGGTTCCGGAACACATTCCGTTGCGCTACTCTGACATATGGAGGCAAAGTAAATTACCTTGGTTGAACTTTCACTTTCTTCCATTAACAAATTTATCAAGAACACTTCTTGACAAACACCAAACTTAGCAACACAAGTTTTGCTCTTTGGTTCTAGTTGTGGAAGATGTATCCATAATTGACTAAGGATACACTACAAAGATAATTTATCACATAAATCATTTTCCTAGAAACCAAGATTCACCATGGCTCATATGGTGTTGGTTTCCACGAACTCAGATGGTTTCCTATTCTGAAGTGAGTGTTTGCATATTAAATTAATAACTCTAAACTATAATAACGTAACTCGGTAGGAGATAAATTATACCATACACTATTCAATAGAGTATGATTATAATGTTCATGCACATCAACAATATTGAAGTGTCTTAAGCATTGTGATTTGTGGAACAACTTTCACACAAGTCCATATGCCCAAGGCTAACTCAAAACATTTGTCACTTTGATCAAATCGTAGAGACTGGTTTTTCTTGTTAATTCAATACCCGTCTTCATTCTAAAATCCCTTTGATCACATCAAACTATTTTAGTCTCATGTTTCATTAGTGAATACGCATATTCATCTAAGTCCACATATGAAGTTCACGAAATAATGAAATTCACTACATGCTGAAATATGATACATCATTATGTATGGTATTCAACAATCAGCGCAAACTCTGTTTTACCAGAATGCAGAGTTTAAGTCATCTCACCTAAAGAGGCGTGGTTTGCATGTGTCAAGGGATCAAGTATCTCAAGACTTCATCAAACCAATCATGACTTAAACGGTAGTGTCATTATTAGGTGTGGATAATTCTTGGCATTGCAATATTTCTTATAAATGATCAATTACTATCATCAATATAAGAATAAATCATTCATAATCATAATGTGACCATAAAAGATATCATTCATAAAAGAAGAACAACTGACTTGTTTCTCACTAATATGAATAATTGTCTTCGCGAGATGCAAGACACACTAATAAAGTCCACACTCAAACGATCATAAATTTATTCATATATTAATCAAATGATAGATGTAGACGGAGAGTGTTGTCGACCATCAACTATCTTGATTACCGTCAGCACACATTGTCACCTTATTCCTTCCAAGCCACTCTTTAAGCAGTAAGTTCAAGTATCGAATACTTAATCATCCGCACTTAGTGTTTTGTGGGGAAAGACATTTATAACCCGTATATCAAATATACTTTCTCCGTCGATGACTATTCATGCATTGGTTCTACCTTTAAAGTTCAAAACTTTAACCATGACCTCATGAACGGTGAACAATTCTCTTTCATGACATAGTCTAGACACGGTCTTTGTAGCTTGGAGGAAGCGGATGCCACTTCCTAGTTATCGCAAAGTAACCAGTCATTCAGTAGTCCAAGTTGTACACAAGGTGTTCATGTATCTTATACATTCTCCAAGTGACTTTCTTAGCAAGTTGTTCCTTCAACCATGGTTGAAAGAAACCCCGTCCATATACTCATATTCCATAATATGAAGTATGGTGTTTTGGACAATCATATAAGTGACGATGAGTACAATACTCATCATCATCTTCCTCAATTACGGAGTTATCTGGTGTATCTCCTAGCAGTTCTCGTATTACATTTTGTAAGTCATTACTAATGAGTATGTCTCTAACAGTGTTGGTACACATCAATGAAGTAAGACCCATTTACTTTAAGTTCTACATCACACTAAAAGAGCCATAGTTATAAACATTGGGTATGTCATTATCTACAATGATATTTGCTAAGACATGAAGATTAAGTTCATAATAGGAGTTCATGTTTTAAACAATTCTAGAACTCCCACTCAGGCAAACATCCCTCATAGTTTATTCTAAGTGATTACACGATCCTTGAGAACTATACCTCCCCCGTGTGACACGACCATCAGTATATTCTCAAGGTAGGTCATCATGCCAATCACATCATCCATGTGACTCATGCTCGATCTTTCGATCATTGTGTCCCGAGGCCATATCTTCATATGACAGGCTCGCCACAATAACCTTAGTGATTATATGCCGCGTATGCAAGGCCATGTTTCTGGACATGCTAGGCTTGCTCCACCCATCTCATTTGAACGCTAATATGTTTGACACCTGTGTGACACACGATGCCTCCATAATGGAGATCTTTCCAGATGGTGCTTCACTAAGGAAGGACAATTTGTTGGATTAGTGAGGGATCATCCTATAATGCTACCGTCGTATATTTAATATAAGCAAAACATGATGCTATAGTATAAATCATATTAACTATGATGCCCCCCCCTGCAAATTAAAGTTTAGACGCCTCTACTTTATCTTTTGCAAGTTTTACGTGGATGATACGGCTTTCGAGATAGAACCGTTTCTATGCCTACGAACATACAACCACAACACCAATCCCGCTATTGTCTCTATTACACCCCTGTCGGGGCCCTCCGTTCCAAACGTCTTCGCATCGCTAATGTTAGATAGACATACACCCCCCAGCCACTTATATGGTACAAGCCATATGTCAAGCGTGGAACCAGTCTCGCGTAAACGCGTAAGGTCGGTCGGGGCTGCTTCATCAGGACACTGCCGCAATGCTAAACGAGTACACGTGAGAGGGTAACAATTGGAGAATTGATGCCCGCATACTAGATGTGTTCTAAACGTACAATACATCTACGCATAGCCTTGCTCATGTTACCACTGTTGGTGAACGGGGCAGAAAACAATAATTTTTCATAACCTACGCATCCCGAACACAAGACCTATGCTATGGCGATGCAAGTAACGGATGGAAATAGGTCACATACCAGTATGTAGTCCGTTAAGCGGGAAACGTTCCCGCGTGAACGTGGTTGATGTAGTCGTACCCGCCGATCCTCGATGCGGCGGAGATCCTCGACGACTCCAGAAGCCACACAGTCCTTGTATACCGATGACGGGATTACGTCCCCATCGGAATGCTGTCGGTGAAGACGTCGCAACACTGCCTCGACGATGAAGAAGCACCACAAGTGTAGTGCCTCGCGGGATTACACATATACGGTGTACCCGACGTCCCTCCAGGCTCCGAACCAGGCGAGCAACGGAAAGAAGATGGATTCGGATCCCAGCAGCACGACGGTGTGCGTATAGTGGAGAAACCTCCAACCCAGTGCAGCCTCCAAACAAGGGAAGCCCGCTCAAGAAATGAGAAAATAGAGAGAGATCAACACAATTTATCTGTATTTTTCTGAAATTTTTTGTGATAAAAAAGGGGCACCCACCACATCTATATAGGGGAAAAGGGGGCAAGCAGGTACGTGGACTAGCGATGTGGTACTAAAATTAGCACCACATGCGCTAGCCACATGCGTGGCCGTGGGGTGGCCGGCCAAGCGCCATTGCCATGGCGCATGTGCCCATGTGGCCAAATGGCCACATATGAGCCACAATCCCATGGCGCCCCCACACCCTTTTTTTTTCTTTTTCTCTTATTATTTTTTTTCTTTCTTCTTTCTCTTAAAAAAAAAAGAATAACATTCCATTAATTATTTAAATTATATTTTAATATTTAATTTAATTAATTAAATAATAAATTATATTTTAATACTTAATTCAATTAATTATATTTTAATATTTAATTCAATTAATTATATTTTAATATTTAATTCAATTAATTATATTTTAATATTTAATTCAATTAATCAAATAACTTTCTGATCAATTCGAAACCACGGAAAAAATTTCGTCTGTCCTCCGAAACGATTTTGGAGTTCTTTCTTATTTCTCCGGCGATCCCGAATCAATCCTTAATGCGTCGAATACCCTTAAGTGTGACACCCTACGGTCCGGAAAACAGAAGACATGATCAAGACACTCTCTTGATCAATGACCATCAATCAGACCTGGTTACAATCCTAGATGGCCCCTGCGCTTCCATCGAATTAACTTCATCGTTGAACCGTTAACGTTGAGTCCTGATCCCTTTGTCATATGGTACTTTGTTTGTCCGAGGTTTGATCATCGGTATCCAATACCTAGTTCATCCTCGTTGCCGACAAACATATTTACTCGTTCCTATGATATTGCAACCCCGTGACCTAATCACACGTTTGCGCAAACTTTATGATGCAATATCACCGAGTGGGCCCAGAGTACCTATCCGTCACTCGGATGGACAAATCCCGTTTTGATCTACTTGCATACTCATCAACATATCTACTTCGGAATACCCAAGATACACCTTTATGGTTATCATGTTTCAGTGTAACGGTTAATGCACTCAAAGCATCCTGGTAGATAGCAATTATGTATGATCATCACGGTCTTAAGGATCGGGTCATTACGTTTATAGTTATCTTAATGTTGAACTATGTGACTGGATCACATTGCAACACTTCCGGTGGATGTGTGTCCATCATGTGATTCTCCCAATGACATGACCCCATTGTCAATAGATTGTTCACATCTCATGATCAGGAAACCTTGATCATCAATTGCCCAATGGACTAGTATACTAGAGTTAACTACGGACCTGGTTGTTTGCATACCACACGTGTATTAAAGTTTCCGCTTAATAAAGTTATAACACAGTATAAAACTTATTTTGAACTAATGGAATATACCAATAAACATATTTTATTTGCCTCTAGGGCACATTCCCAACATTGTCCACCTTGGACCATGGGTCTATGATCAGTAGATATGTGATGTTCTCCTCCCCTCTTTGTTCTTCATGGATTAGACCTCGTGAGCTGCCCTACATGATCGAGGCACAGATGTAATCTTTCTGTTGTTGCTATGCTGAGTTTGCTGGGATCTGATGGATTATGAGATTATGTTCAGACTGTGTTTGATTAATATGTTTGATTCTCCTCTTTTATATTTATGTTCTTGAGTAATTCTTGCATGTTCTCCGTTGCTGTTTATTGCTTTGGCCAAGTAGTAGGTAGTAACTCCAAGAGGGAGCGTTATGCATGATTGTGGATTCATGCCCCCTGATGACTAGCTTCAGTGACAGAAACATGAGTCTAGGGGATGTGTTGTTGCCACAAGGAAGAAAACAACGGTGCTTGTACTTGCGGGTGCAAGGATTGTTTACCTTACGCAAAGTTCTTTAATGCAGTTGTCCGTTGCTTTGAGTTTACACTTTGGGTGGGATTCACAACTTAATACCAGCGAGATTTTCTGGATAGATATCTCAAGGTGGATGATTAGTAGGTAGATGCAGATGGATTTCGGTCTACTTGATTTGGTGTACCGCCCAAGCTTTTGAGCCTCTTCCTTTCTTTATAGCATAGTTAGCATTGATTTGCGCACAAAATCCTGTCAATGCCCAGCTATAATTTATTTAACTCGCATGGCTAATTTATCATCTTTTGGGAGAGAGACATCACTAGTGAACATCATAGGACCCCGGTCCATATTTCCAACACTGTTTACACCCGCTATCAATTTACTGCTTTATTTACTTTTCCGTTGCTATCACTATCATTATTATCCCGTGCGTTTGATCCTTTGTAAACAACAAGGCCGGAGGAATTGACAACTCCTCTGTACTCGTTGGGAGCAAAGTTATTTGATGTGTGTGCAGGTCCAGGTAAAGTAAGCAACCTCGGTTGTAAACGGCGCCATTGTTCACTTTACCACCTACTTGTCGATCTTGGAGTCCTACTGGTTCGATACTCAAACCTTAGCATCTTCTCTAAGGGAAATTTGCTGCAACGCTACATCTCACCTTGCACTTTGGGTAACCAACAAGGGGGAAGAAGTAAACAATCGTGACATCAAGATCCAACGACTACCATTCGGCGCTAATGTTACATCCAACGACCACTTTTGTGCGCTATGGTTACGAGATTTTTTTCGGGTGGTTTTTGAGACGGTCAACGTAGTTTTTCATTGTTTGACCAACATTGAACTAATGCAGTTTGTACACTAAGTGCCACCAGTTTTTGTCATAATCCTCTCAAATTTTTACCATGTAACATTTTCTTGAAATGGTGACGGCATGCCAAATCCCATCCCATTTAGAGGTCATTTTAATCGACTTTCAATTTCATGGACATTTTGCTAAGAAAATATCAGTGAGTGCACAATATTTATCAAAGAAGGTCCAAACTGTTTAAAATTTTAGGATGTTAGTGTGAATACTTGACGGTGAACATATAAAAAGTTTGTGGTACAAAACACTTAAAAATAATATGTTCACTTGTAATGCGGATGTTTCCGGTAGAAACACCGATGTTTCGAAGTGAATTGTACAACTTCGTACAAGAAGTAGCATTGGTTTTTAACATAACCACGTTTAAATTTAACCACATACATTGTTGGTGAAATGATGAAAACACGCCAAGTTTCATCCAATCTAGAGACCGTTTGAATTGATTTCAGTTGCAGGGTTGTTTTGCTCGAAAATGATTCACCTCGTACATTTTATATGTAAAATGTAGTCATAGATGTTTGAAATTTTGGGATACCGGTGTGAGTATTTAATGCCGAACACACACAACAAATGGAGGCTAAAGGATTTTAGAAAGACATGTTGTCTTTGTGATGTTGTTGTTTCACGTCGAAACCCTGATATTTCGATGGGAATGGCCCAATTCTTTACACTAAGTGCCATCAATTTTTTTCATAATCCTCTCAATTTTTACCACATATCATGTTTGTGAAATGATGATAGCGTGTCAAATCTCATCCTACTCGGAGGACATTTTAATCGACTTTCAATTTCATGGGTGTGTTGCTCAAAGATAAAGTACTAAATGCGTAATGTTTATCAAACGAGGTCCAAAATGCATGAAATTTTAGGATGTAAGTGTGAATGCTTGGTGTTGAACACATAAAAAGTTTGGGGTTCAAATCACTTACAAATATTATGTTGTAATTTTAATGCAAGTGTTTTCGGTAGAAACACCGATGCTTCGAAGTGAATGGTACAACTTCGTACATGGAGTCCCATTGGTTTTTATCATAACCAGCTTTAAATTTAACCACATACATTGTTGGTGAAATGATGATAACACGCAAAGTTTCATCCAATTTAGAGACCATTTGAATTGATTTTCATTTGCAAGGTGGTTATGCTCGAAAATGATTCACCTGGTACATCATATATGTCAAATTAAGTCAAAGATGTTTGAAATTTTTGGCAACCTAGTGTGACTGCCCATTTCTTAACACTTAAAAAACCGGGGGTTTCAAGGATTTTAGAATAACATGTTGTCTTTCTGATGTGATTGTCTAACATACAAACCCTGATATTTCGATAGGAATGACCCATTTTGTACATGAAGTACCCCTATTTTTTATCCTAATATCAAATTTACACAACATTCCGGTCTGGTGAAACGATGACAACATGCAAAGTCTCATACTGATTAGTCATCATTTGAATTGTTTTTAGATTTGAAAGTACTTTAGGGTTTATACCCACCAGCTCTTACAACGCAAACGATTATATTCCTGTATGTGTATGCTATTCCATCTGTACTGCAAAGCAAATGGTGAGAAATTGTCAGAACCCCAACTTGGGTAAGTGCTAGGGTTTTATTGTGCCTTTGCATCATGCAAAAATTCAAAAGAAAATTCAAAAATGGGGAAAAGAAAAGCCCTGAGAAATTAAATCAAATGGCCAGATCAAAATCTTTTTCCAAAAATCATTTTAGTATTTGGAAAATTCTTATAAATGATGCTGATCAAAATCCGAAATGAGGACATTCCAAAAACGGCTTTTACGAGTACACCGTCATGTCCTTTGGTTTAACCAATGCCCCCGCCACTTTCTCACGCATGATAAATTCGATCTTCATGGAGTACTTAGATAAATTTGTTGTGGTTTATCTCGATGACATTCTCATCTACTCGAAGAACGAAGAAGAACATGCCGAACACCTAAGGTTGGTATTGATGAAACTTAGAGAGCATCGCCTGTATGCTAAATTCTCCAAGTGTGAATTTTGGCTACCAGAAGGGACCTACTTAGGCCACATGATTTCTGCAAAAGGCATTGCTGTGAATCCCGAGAGAGTTCAGGCCGTCCTTGACTGGACTCCACCTGAATCGGTTAAGCAAATTAGGAGTTTTCTTGGCCTAGCCAGCTATTGTCGTCGCTTCGTCGAGAACTTTTATAAAGTTGCAAAGCCTCTGACTGAACTCCTCAAGAAAGATAAGAAATTCCTATGGACTTCCAAGTGCGAGGAAAGCTTTCAAGAGCTAAAAAGAAGGTTGACTTCTGCACCCGTACTTGCACGTCCAGACACCAAAAAGGATTTCGAGATCTTTTGTGACGCATCACGGCAAGGGTTAGGATGCATACTCATGCAAGATAGACATGTGGTAGCTTATGCTTCACGCCAGTTGCGGCCACATGAAGAGAACTATCTTACCCATGACCTTGAACTCGCTGCCGTAGTTCATGCCCTAACAACTTGGCGACATTACCTCCTTGGTAATCGTTGTGAGATCTATTCCGACCACCAAAGCCTCAAATACATATTCACCCAGCCAGATCTTAATCTTAGGCAAAGACGCTGGATTGAGTTGATAAAATATTATCACTTTGGAATTTCTTACACCCCAGGCAAAGCCAATGTCATGGCTGATGCACTAAGTCGTAAGTCGTATTGTAACAACCTCATGTTACAATAGTATCAACCACTTCTTCATGAAGAATTTCGAAAGCTTAATCTCGAGATTGTTCCTCGTGGATCTCTTTTCAACATGGTGGCGAAACCAACCCTTGAGGATCAAATCATAGTTGCCCAACGGCGTGCACGAGGTGTTCGCCGGATCAAGGAGAACATTTCTAGCGGAGTTGCTAAATGTTTCTCCACAGATATCAAGGGAACAGTATTCTTTGAAAATCGTTTGGTAGTACCTAAGGATAGGGAACTAAGGCAACTCCTCCTCAAGGAAGCCCATGACACACCCCTCTCGATTCATCCCGGTAGCACAAAAATGTACCGAGATCTACGCCAGAGATTTTGGTGGACTAGGATGAAGAGAGACCTTGCTCAATTTGTTGCCGAATGTGATGTTTGTTGTCGCATTAAGGCAGAACATCAAAGACCTGCTGGTACACTTCAACCTTTGCCTATTCCAGAGTGGAAATGGGACAAAGTCGGTATGGACTTCATCACCGGCTTTCCAAAAACCCAGAAAGGAAATGATGCCATCTTCGTTGTCATAGATAGGCTTTCCAAAGTTGCTCAATTCCTGCCCGTTTGAGAGTCTATAACTGCTAGCCAGTTAGCGGACTTGTACGTCTCTAGAATTGTATCCCTTCACGGTTTTCCTTTGGAAATCAATTCTGATCGTGGTAGCCTTTTTACCTCTAGATTTTGGGGAAGCTTCCAACATGCTATGGGAACTCATCTCTCCTTTAGTACAGCTTTCCATCCTCAGTCTAGCGGTCAAGTCGAAAGGGTTAACCAAATTCTTGAATACATGCTCAGAGCTTGTGTTATCTCATTCGGAAAGAACTGGGAGAAGTCTCTTCCATTCGCCGAATTTTCTTATAACAATAGTTTTCAATCTAGTCTGAACATGGCTCCTTTGGAACTCCTATATGGACGACGATGTCGAACACCCCTAAACTGGTCAGAAACCGGTGAAAGACAATTCTTTGGACCGGATATGATCATGGAAGCAGAAGAGCAAGTTCGCATTGTTCGTGATCAATTGAAAGCAGCCCAGTCTCGTCAGAAAAGCTACTATGATCTTCATCATAGGCAAGAGAGCTACAATCTGGACGAGAAGGCTTACCTTCGGGTTACTCCTTTGAAGGGAACCCAACGATTCGGTATCAAAGGCAAGTTGGCCCCACGTTACATTGAACCTTTCCGCATTCTTGCTAAACATGGAGAAGTTGCCTACCAACTTGAACTACCCCCGCACCTTTCCCGAGTACATGATGTATTCCATGTGTCCCAACTCAGGCCTTGCTTCCAGGACCCCATCCGCGAAGTCGACCATGAAACGCTTGATCTCCAAAATGACCATTCTTATCGAGAATACCCAGTTCGTATTCTTGATTCCGCAGAGCGTGTCACTCGTCGTTTGAAGATTAGGTTTCTGAAAGTACAATGGTCACAACACTCTGAGAGAGAAGCTACGTGGGAAAGAGAAGACCGTCTCAGTGCCGAGTACCAGTCCTTCCTCCCGCAGACTTCTGAATCTCGGGACGAGATTCTGTTGAGTGGGGGCGAGTTGTCAGAACCCCAACTTGGGTAAGTGCTAGGGTTTTATTGTGCCTTTGCATCATGCAAAAATCAAAAGAAAATTCAAAAATGGGGAAAAGAAAATCCCTGAGAAATTAAATCAAATGGCCAGATCAAAATCTTTTTCCAAAAATCATTTGAGTATTTGGAAAATTCCTATAAATGATGCTGATCAAAATCCGAAACGAGGACATTCCAAAAACGGCTTTTACGAGTACACCGTCATGTCCTTTGGTTTAACCAATGCCCCCGCCACTTTCTCACGCATGATGAATTCGATCTTCATGGAGTACTTAGATAAATTTGTTGTGGTTTATCTCGATGACATTCTCATCTACTTGAACAACGAAGAACAACATGCCAAACACCTAAGGTTGGTATTGATGAAACTTAGAGAGCATCGCCTGTATGCTAAATTCTTAAAGTGTGAATTTTGGCTACCAGAAGTGACCTACTTAGGCCACGTGATTTCTGCAAAAGGCATTGCTGTGAATCCCGAGAGAGTTCAGGCCGTCCTTGACTGGACTCCACCTGAATCGGTTAAGCAAGTTAGGAGTTTTCTTGGCCTAGCCAGCTATTGTCGCCGCTTCGTCGAGAACTTTTCTAAAGTTGCAAAGCCTCTGACTGAACTCCTCAAGAAAGATAAGAAATTCCTATGGACTTCCAAGTGCGAGGAAAGCTTTCAAGACCTAAAAAGAAGATTGACTTCTGCACCCGTACTTGCACCTCCAGACACCAAAAAGGATTTCGAGATCTTTTGTGACGCATCACGGCAAGGGTTAGGATGAATACTTATGCAAGATAGACATGTGGTAGCTTATGCTTCACACCAGTTGCGGCCACATGAAGAGAACTATCCTACCCATGACCTTGAACTCGCTGCCGTAGTTCATGCCCTAACAACTTGGCGACATTACCTCCTTGGTAATCGTTGTGAGATCTATTCCGACCACCAAAGCCTCAAATACATATTCACCCAGCCAGATCTTAATCTCAGGCAAAGACGCTAGATTGAGTTGATAAGAGATTATGACTTAGGAATTTCTTACACCCCAGGCAAAGCCAATGTCATGGTTGATGCACTAAGTCGTAAGTCGTATTGTAACAACCTCATGTTACAACAGTATCAACCACTTCTTTATGAGGAATTTCGAAAGCTTAATCTCGAGATTGTTCCTCGTGGATCTCTTTTCAACATGGTGGCGAAACCAACCCTTGAGGATCAAATCATAGTTGCCCAACGGCGTGCACGAGATGTTCACCGGATCACGGAGAACATTGCTAGCGGAGTTGCGAAATGTTTCTCCACAGATATCAAGGGAACGGTATTCTTTTAAAATCGTTTGGTAGTACCTAAGAATAGGGAACTAAGGCAACTCATCCTCAAGGAAGCCCATGACACACCCCTCTCGATTCATCCCGGTAGCACAAAAATGTACCGAGATCTACGCCAGAGATTTTGGTGGACTAGGATGAAGAGAGACATTGCTTAATTTGTTGCCGAATGTGATGTTTGTTGTCACATTAAGGCAGAACATCAAAGACCTGCTGGTACACTTCAACCTTTGCCTATTCCAGAGTGGAAATGGGACAAAGTCGGTATGGACTTCATCATCGGCTTTCCAAAAACCCAGAAAGGAAATGATGCCATGTTCGTTGTCATAGATAGGCTTTCCAAACTTGCTCACTTCCTACCCGTTCGCGAGTCTATAACTGCTAGCCAGTTAGCGGACTTGTACGTCTCTAGAATTGTATCCCTTCACGGTGTTCCTTTGGAAATCAATTCTGATCGTGGTAGCCTTTTTACCTCTAGATTTTGGGGAAGCTTCCAACATGCTATGGGAACTCATCTCTCCTTTAGTACAGCTTTCCATCCTCAGTCTAGCGGTCAAGTCGAAAGGGTTAACCAAATTCTTGAAGACATGCTCAAAGCTTGTGTTATCTCATTCGGAAAGAACTGGGAGAAGTCTCTTCCATTTGCCGAATTTGCTTATAACAATAGTTTTCAATCTAGTCTGAACATGGCTCCTTTGGAACTCCTATATGGACGACGTTGTCGAACACCCCTAAACTGGTCAGAAACCGGTGAAAGACAATTCTTTGGACCGGATATGATCATGGAAGCAGAAGAGCAAGTTCGCTTTGTTCGTGATCTATTGAAAGCAGCCTAGTCTCGTCAGAAAAGCTACTATGATCGTCATCATAGGCAAGAGAGCTACAATCTGGACGAGAAGGCTTACCTTCGGGTTACTCCTTTGAAGGGAACCCAACGATTCGGTATCAAAGGCAACTTGGCCCCACGTTACATTGCACCTTTCCGCATTCTTGCTAAACGTGGAGAAGTTGCCTACCAACTTGAACTACCCCCGCACCTTTCCCGAGTACATGATGTATTCCATGTGTCCCAACTCTGGCCTTGCTTCAAGGACCCCATCCGCGAAGTCGACCATGAAACGCTTGATCTCCAAGATGACCTTTCTTATCGAGAATACCCCGTTCGTATTCTTGATTCCGCAGAGCGTGTCACTCGTCGTCAGAAGATTAGGTTTCTGAAAGTACAATGGTCACAACACTCTGAAAGAGAAGCCACGTGGGAAAGAGAAGACCGTCTCATTGCCGAGTACCCCTCCTTCCTCCCGCAGACTTCTGAATCTCGGGACGAGATTCTGTTGAGTGGGGGCGAGTTTTCAGAACCCGAACTTGGGTAAGTGCTAGGGTTTTATTGTGCCTTTGCATCATGCAAAAATTCAAAAGAAAATTAAAAAATGGGGAAAAGAAAAGCCCTGAGAAATTAAATCAAATGGCCAGATCAAAATCTTTTTCCAAAAATCATTTGAGTATTGGGAAAATTCCTATAAATGATGCTGATCATTTTAAAAGTAGTTTGGGAGCAATCCCATGCTCATGGAATTTTCTAATTTTCAAACAATGCCTTGGAAAATTAAATAAACCCCTATTTGATTTAAAATTCAAATGTTTGGAATTTTAAAGAGTGCCAAATTTTATAAGTGGCTAGCTCTAGCTTTTATGAGGCCATATAAAAAATTATGGCATTTATAAAAATACCTAGCTATTTTATTAGCTAGGTCAACCTATTTCAAGAAGAAATAAAAAGAAAAAGGAAAAGATAGAGAGAGGGAAGCTTACCAGATGCCCCTAGGCGAAGGCCCACCTTGCCTCGGTCGGCCCAGCCCAGCCCCTCGCCCTGTTGTCTTCTACCCCGCGGCTCCAAGCAGCTCGCTGGAGCAGAGCGTGCGCGAGGACGCCACGGCGACAGCAGCCGCCTTCCAGGCGACCCCGAGACTTATCTCCATGCCACGGAGACGCCCAAGCCGCCCTGGTTCTTATCCCCCTCCTCTGGCTCTTCTTCCCCCTCTCCCTTCGCCGTTTTGTTCGCCGCCCGAAGCTCGCGCCGGAGCACGCCGCCGCACCCGCGTGGCCACTGGACTCCCCTCGCCGAGCCGATTTGTCTAGACGCCTCCCCACCCTCGTCTTCATCACCCCCAGCGAGCAATCGAGCCGAGGCACCACGAAGAAGACGCCATCGTCCCCGAGGACCGCCGGCCGCCGTGAAGATCCCTCATCGAATTGCTCCGCCGTCTTGCTCCCTCCGGCCTCCTCGACTTCGCCATCGCGCTCAGGGTGAGCGATAGCATCTTTCCCCTCATCTCGCGCTCGTCCCCGCACCCTCCAACGCCTCCTCGACGTGGTCAGTGCCGTGGTCGCCGCCTCTCCACTCGCCGTCGTCGCCTCCAGCCACCCCTGCGACGCCTTTGTAGTGCACGTGATGCGGAAGAGCATGGGGAGCAGTTTGGTGCTCTCCCCGTGGCCAGAAGTGGCTGGAAATGAGCTCCGGCGAGCCCTCCGCCGTGCCCAGTGGCACCGGCGGCTAACCGCTGGCCCTCATGGTCATTAGGACCTAAACACCGCGCTAATGACCCCCTAGTGAGGCTGACAGTGGGCCCCAGGCCAGTTAATTAAACTCTGTTTAATTAACAGAGAGGGATTATACCCCCTCTCACTGACCAGTGGGTCCCGGCTGTCAGGGATGCCCCCACGTCATGCTGACGAATGCATGACGCAGTAATTGGTTAAATCAATTTATTTAATTCAGAAAATTCCAGAAAATGCTTTAAACTTTGAAATTCAATAACTAATTCATATTAACTCCAAATTGGACAAATAATATGTCTAAAAATATCAGAAAAATACAAGGATTCTGAATATGCAATTTTTTTTCATGTTTGACCATTTTAAAATGGGTGAACAGTAGAAAACATGCATATGGATCCTTTTCAAATTCAAATTTGGAGTGATTTTGCAACACCCTTAATTTAAATGGATTCATCCACACATCAGAAGCTTTATCTCAACTATACCACATCACTTCATGCTCAACCTTTTCAAATAAATTTTCATGCATTCAAATGCATTTGAATTTCATCGATAAATAAAATGGAGTTTGAATTTGCAACTCAAATGCAATATACTCCTTTTAAATGGAATTCTCAACACATCAGTACCATGAACATCACCATTACAATCTTATTCATGTGATTGTGCATTGTACATTATGTTGATCCTATGATTGTCATGTTGCTGATAGAAGTGGAGCCGGAGCTCGAGATCACCCCCTTCATTGAAGACCCCGTGACTGAACCTCGTCAGCAAGGCAAGCAAACCCCCATTGATCATGTCTATAAAATCCCAATTCCCTCTCAGTCTCTCTTATGCATGTTTAGGAGATCATCTTGTATCGATTCTACCGCATAGTTGAAACCATATCCGATGCATGACCTATCATCTTGTCACAGTAGTAAGCAAACCACAATCCTAGCTGACGTAGGAGTTGATTGATATCATGTGGCCCCTGCAACTGTTACTGCTTATTGCATGCTTAGTGGTACAATGAGGTTGCTTTTGATGTGAGTCGGGATGATGGTGAACATGGTATTGATGAAAGTGAAACTGTGTCGGTGAATCCACCCTAATACAAGGTGAACGATGAGAGGCTGTGTCGGAGTACACGGTGGGTTGTCTCGTTGAACACCGCCTTAAGTCCGAGTTCTTGTGTGGTGATCCAAGAAGAAGAGTACAACCACACATTGGGCTCACTGACCCCTCTCATCCTAGTACCTCACCCGTTCGAACCCCAAGAGTCGCAGTAGTTCGGAGTTCTGGTAGGGCTGTGGCACGGTCTGCGAAGTGGATGAACGGCTTTTCAAGACCGGCTTGGGACCCTTCACACATCGTTTGAGGCTGTACTGGAACCTCGACCGGACTTCCATACGGATCCCCCTCAGATAGGCGACTCTCTGGACTAGAACGGAGCTGTGGGCGAAGTGTTGTGGTGGCATCCTCGCTGACACCTCTTGAACGGTGACATGCAAAAGGCGGTTACTGATGACACGTGTGTGTAGAGGTACACCCCTGCAGGGTTAACAAAACTATTCGAATAGCCGCGTCCGCGGTTATGGACTGCTTGGAAAGCTTAGCTTGATTATTAGACAACTTGAACTGGATACTTCTAAAACTCGCAAGATAAGTGTGAGTGTTATGGCGTGCTTTCTCATGGGGAAGTCGAGGAAGGCACCATAGTGGTGTATTTGGTTGGAGATGTAGTGGACTCGTGTACGCTTCTTACCTCAAGTCTGGTACTCGTAGTTCAGGACTAGCCAAGTCAAAGCTGGCTCTTCTGCAAGTGAAACCCCACCTCCCTTTATCTTGATACATGTGCATGAGTAGTATAGCTCCTACGTAAGTCTTGCTGAGTACGACTTTGTACTCACGTTTGCTTATTCTATGTTTTAGATGAACCCACCGACCCCGATGGTGGCTTCTAACCGAAGCTCGAAGAATGAAGACTCAGACCAAGACCAAGCTAGTGTAGTCCCAGTCAGACGACTGGTTCCCTCGTGGAGGGCTTGTTTTTAGATAAGGCTTCTCTAAGCCATTTGTTAAACTTGTCTGTACTCAGACCTACTTTGCTTCCGCATGTTTGATGTAATGTTGGATCACAGACTTGTGATCTCTGTGTGCACTCTGTAAGAGTTATCAATAAAGTTGTATACTTTGTAGAGAATTGCAATGATACCTGTTGTTCATACTAGACATGTGTGATGCGTGTATGTTTATAACATGCATGTCTTAGTATGGGTTTTCGAGACCTTAGTTGTGATCTAGCTGGCGGTCTTTTATACACCAAGTGGCCCTTAGATGTGCGCAGCTTGGGGCATCGCGATGCGATTGTTCGTGACTCCGCAACGTGCACACTTTGATGTATGATCGAGCCCGCCCTAGACCCCGACTAAGTGATCGGGCTGGAGTAAGTCTATGTAAGGGTTATAATTCAATCGATAGTATGGTTGAGGCGACTTGGCTATGAGTATGGGAGTTCACCACCCATATCATTTAGACTTGTGTGCGGACGATGAGGACCCATTTCAGTTGATCATCCGGCCTGGATGGGATGCCCCTCACGTTCGATGCTTTCCGAGAACGTTCTGTGCTTGGCCTGTTCTGCTTAGACAAGTGGGTACGGTTCTCGCCTCTCCATATGATAGTGTTGTAGCGTGGCTTGCATACGCTAACCCCGGGTCCCGAGAGAAATTTGGATACGTGTGCTAGTGAACACTATACCGCAACCTTTCCGCCCTATATGAACATTGGGTGTGGCCATTTACGGTTCCTTTCTACGAAAATATCCTCCACCCCGTACATGCCCCACTACCGACCTCGGCCTGCACCTTCACCACATCTCCCGTTTGTCCTCCGGCCATAGATTCCTACCGTATGTCGAAGTCCTCTAAAGCCTACACCAATGTTGGGAGAAGGGGGAGGTGGAGGATGCGGTGCAGGAAAAACCGACGACGTCATTTCGACCCTCCGCCCTTCGTCAAGCCGTCGCTCCTTGCGGTCGGCGGAGGATGCGGCAGGGGAAAAGCGTAGAAGTTAGCTCGATTCCTCCGCCCGTGGATGAGCTGCCGAGCCTCGTGGGAGGTGGAGGATGCGGCGGAGGCATAGCGGACGACTGCAGCCAAATTGTAACACCCTCACTGTCATGAACAGTAATCACTTTGCTAATCAAGGGTTACTGTTGCTAATCACTTTTATTAATCACTATTATTCAAACTAGCCTTGATCAAACTTTGCAAATTGTTATTTTTCTATTCACGGTGGTTGGCATTAAGCAATGTGACCATGGGCCTTGCTCATCATGGATCAAAACAAATCCAAGCCCCTTTGCATTTGAAATCAAAACTTAGCTCAAATGCCTTTTGGTTGAATATTAAAAACATAGTGAAAAGAAAACATTGCCCAAAAATTGTGCAACCACTTTTGTAAAATGCCCAATATTAAGTGGACCATGTCCATGTGGGTATGGGAATTTATTAAGCTATAAAACAAATCAAACAATTCAAACAGTAGTAAAACAGTGACATTTAATACATTTTTAATAAAACAAAAATGCAAAAGAATTTATAAAAGTCCAAATCTTTTTGTGGCACTTAAGTATGGTGCAACAATAATTTAGGAGCAAGTTTCATGTTGTAGAAAAATATAAAGGCTATTAAAATAATTACAAATAGAAATAAATAAAAAGAAAGAAAACTGAAAACAACTAAAAAATGAAAAAATTCCTAAACTACGCCCTGGGAAAACCACCCAGGCCAGGCCCACCCCGCCTTGCCAGGCCCAGCCCAACCCCCCTGTTAGATTTAATTTAATAACAGTTAAAACCCTCTGTGACTATGACACATGGGCCCCCTTGAGATTTTAGATTAAATCAAGTGTTTAATTAGAGTGAGTGTATGACTGCTGGGCCCCCCTTGTAAGAATTAAATAAAATGGATTTTAAATACGGTGAGGCTGACATGTGGGTCCTAGATGTCAGTTTGACCAGTCAAACTTCACTGTTCTGGATAATGTTAGTTTAATAATTAAATAAATTCCAGAAATCCTTTTTAAATGATTTAAACTTCAGAGATTAATATCTTTTAAACCGTAACTCGGATCGAAAAACTTTATACATCAAAGTTGATCAGAAAAATGTAACAAATACGAATATGCCACCCATACCCCCACCACACCCCTCTAACACACCGAACCCGAGACTTTACTCCTCTGGATCGTTTGTCCGGTAATTATCCGGTACCAGTTAAACTTTCCGGATGAATTTATTCTGAACACGAAAGTTGTTCAGAATGGATCAACTAACACGGATGCACTTTTCACATGTTTTTCGGATGCCCGCGACACCTCCGGCATGGTACCTTCCCCCTCCGGTCACCCTGTCCGGTAAATACCCGGAGCTGGCAGTTCATCCCCGGATGAATTCCCGCGCCAAGCATAATACATTGCACTGCGTTAGAACACCGTTAACATTGCATTTGTCATGTCATTCATCTGTTTGCTATGATTGCTTTATATTTACTGTTTCTCCCCCTTTATTCTTCGGTAGACCCCGCTGCTATCGCCGACTACACCTCTGGCGGGTACGACTACTTCGTCGACGACCCTACCCCTACCGTCGAGCTTCCAGGCAAGTAGAGCCATTCTCTTCCCCAGATATCCCCTATCTTTTCCTTACATTTCTTGCACTAGGCATTGTTACTGCTGCTGCTACGATTACAATCCTATTCAATTGCATAGCCTGATTTTGCCGCCCCTTGTTGTACCTTCCTTATCCTATGATGCCTGCTATATCTATATATATTATATTCAGCAGTCAGCCCTGCGCATTGTTAGCCAGGATTAGATAGCGGGCCGTAGCCACTCAGGGGAGTGACACGGATACGTCTTATTATAACTGCAACAAGTATGGTACAACGCAGTCACCGCCCAAGGCCCCCTAGCTCGGCTCTGCCGACCAACCATCAAGTGTGAGCTATCGAGGAGTAATCCTCTTACCTCCACTCTTTGTTGACTCTGTATAGCCTCTCTAGGTACCTGAGCAACGGTTGTCCTTAAGGTAAGAAGCCGGCCAACTCAACGGTGCCCGCGAGCCTTATTGCGTCGGGAACGACAGGGAGGGTACGACCGACGTTACTGGCATGCTTGGCCCCTGCTCGTATCTCGCGAGAGTTACCAAAACCACGAAAGTCGAGCTCTACCCTGAGCACACGCGAGACAAGGTAAGGAGACGGTTCACCTTGTTGGTAACCGCAGAGACTTGGTGGGACGACAGGGCAGGCACCGATGTACTGGTGGTCCTGACTGCTGTCGTTGACCGCGGGCCAGTTAAGTCGAGGCAACGATAACGGTTGTCACGCAGGATAATTAAAATACTAAATGGTTCGGCGGATGACTTGAGAGACCCATTGGTCTGTACACACTACCTTCACGTGGGATAAGGATTTATGGGCTCCCATGCGTCGTAGTTTGTCCGAAAGCTCTTCAGATGTCAGCAGTACTGCGTCCTGGTCGCCGGGAAGCCGTGTTGTCTTATTTGCTGCAGCAGGTGTGTTTGGATTTGCTTTTGCTTCACCGGCCAGACTCGCACCGTGCAGGAGCATGCAAGGATGAGGGACCTAGACCCCTTGGCTCATAGGATATAGTCAGGCGGATGGCCTCTCTGCTGAGCCTAGGATGAACTGCGATGTGTCGGATAGCCGCGGTGGGGCATTCCCTAACAAGGTGTACGCCACCCTGCAGGCCGACCAGTAGTGCACCCTTGTAGGGAGTTTAATCTATTCGAATAGCCGTGTCCACGGTAACATGACGCTTTATGCTGAAGCTGGATCTTACCACTACAAACTATTACTATTAAATTGTATGGTTCCAGGTCTTCTTCCTCGCAGGGAAGTCGAGGAGGGGAACTCGGAGGCATTATTATTATTAATTATTACAACTTACTATTATACAATGTTGCAGCAACTTCTGCTCCATAGTTATCACATTCATGTTATTGAACTGTTGGTTGTTCTCTTCTTGTGCTTCAATACATCGTCGGAAGATGCTAGTCTTCGATAGGCCTAGCTTCTTACCCTTATTCTGATTTCTACCTTGCAGTCCACTATATACAGCCTCCCCTTTCCATTTGATACAAATGCATAAATGCTTAGTAGCGGACGTAAGACTCGTGGGTATGCTAGATACTCACCTTTGATTTATTTCCCCTTTTTGTTTTGCCTGATCGGCCGCTGCAGTCGACGTTGGAGCCTTGGAGTTCAGAAGCAGGAGATCCCCGATGCCGACCACCGCAACATGAAGATCCCCGATGCCTTCTATGACGTCGAGTTCCCCGTTGACCAGGAGTAGTTTGGAGTTTCCCAGGCAGGAGGCCTCGCCTTTTCGATCTGTTGTTATTTGTGCTAGCCTTCTTAAGGCAACCTTGTATTCTTGTGTCTGTACCCAGATACTATTGCTTCCGCTAACTTTTTGCTCTCGAGCTGTCGTATTCGAGCCCTCGTGGCCCCTGGCTTGTATTAAACAGCTTGTATTATTTTTATTGGTAGAGTTGTGTTGTGATATCTCAACGTGAGTCCCTAATCTCGATCGTGTACCTTGCGTGTATGATTACTGTACACGACTTGATTTTGGGGGCGTCGCAAGTTGGTATCAGAGCCGACTGCCTGTAGGACACCCCCTTCCAACTCCTTGGTTGAAGTCGAGTCTAGTCTTTGCAAAACTACTTTACTAACAATGTTGTGTGGCTTATCGGCCCACGTCACAAACTGGTTGGTATTAGGATCCTTTTTCTCCGTACCTTTACTCCGGGACTCTGCTCTCTCCTCTTTTCGGGTTAAAGATTTTTCTAACTCTAACTCTAGGTTCTCGTGACTACTTCCTCCCGGAGATCCCGTCATTACAGATGATCGCTTGCTTCACGAGAAGATTCCGAAGATTACTCTCCGATAAAATTCCTGAGACCATATGTGTCGATACCTTGAGAATTCCCTGCCACTGATAAGTCCATATGTATAACCACATACACCTTTCGTTCATCCATTCAATCCCAGTTGCTCTTGTGTTCACAAGATGCATCGGAATACTTTCCGTCGATTCGGAAATCCTTTGAGCCTACGGTCGTGCAGCTTCCTTTCGCCCTGCGGATAATTACTCACATTTATCGAGGATCCGTTCATCCTAAGTTGTTCCTGTGATTCCCAAAATACTTTGAAATACTATTCGATCTCGCGACAATCCTCGTGTGTGCTAGTACACGCAATCATCAGTTGGTCCCTATGAATCCATTCTTCCGGCTTAGACGTCATTCCGGACATGAGCTGGTTCTCGGTAAATCAAACCTGAATTGATTGACCGTCAAGCTTATATTCAACTTATCCATGTTTGATCGATGTATCTGAATCTGATGCATCGTTATGGCAATCATAATTCCTTTGTACTTAAGCATCGAAATATTCAGATGCTTCTATCATCCGATGCCTTTGTATTCTTTCTTCTTATGGTTGAGTACCGATACTCACCCCAGACTCTCTGTACGCCGCCTGACCTTTTTGGTGAATTACTACCTGTCGTCTCCTTTGTCCTACATCATTGACGAGCTTCCCCTGATACGAAATACCTTTGGCGAACGGTATCAGCTGGTCCGTGTCATCAGCCTTCTGCTTTAAAACTTGTATCCAGTGTTCCTGTTGTTTGTCGTATAGATTCGTAAAATGTCCCTATGGGTTGTATCTATGCTTCATCCATCTGTGTGAACCCAGAAACTTCTATGGGTCACACTGTACTGGTGTTACGCCTGATAAATTTCCTACTCTACAACTTCATCGAAAGAGAGAAGTGAATGAAAGGCTATGCATCGAAGAAGTGGGAGTCGACCCTGAACCTTTGTGTTCATGCCCATGGATACTATGTAGAACTGATCATGAAAGCTTCTTGTAAGGATAATTAACCCCCTTGGTATAAATCCTTCTACCCCTATGATCCACCATTCTACCTTCGAGTATTACCCCTGGTATCTCGAGGATATCATGCCTTTGCACTACATCTTAAGAATTGTGATGAAACAATGCCTATCCCTCTCAAAGCCATTTCATGGTTCTGGGTTGTCGTCAACCAAGAACACCGCTTACCTCTTTCTCCACCACCCCTTTTTGTTGGCGATGTTTCTATTCAATTGCAATCTCTTGAAATCTCTCGACACAAAGTGTCGTGGTCATCATCAGCATTTTGCCTCTTCCAAGTGTTAATTGAAATCATGGTGAGAATTACCATCCTTGCCCCTCGATGATTTGTGTAATCATCGACAACATCCTTTGACTCCCTGCCAATACAAACTTGGTCATGTATATCTTGCCATGTTTTCCCTCGGGAAAGATTTACGCATGATACTTGTGTATTCACAATTTCCTTTCCATTGGTCTGTTTAACCTTTCTTTAAATATAAATTATCCGAGCAGTGCTAATTCCCTGCTGATATAAACACTTTGGTGTACTACTTTGTCCGTACAACCTGTTACTACTGTTGATAACATCTCGGTAACCACCGATGGACGAGAACTTTGCCTATTGGTCCGCCTCATTTTAACGAGCAGGAAAATGGTTCTCTTCGTCCCTGGCCCTTGGCATCGATGTTGTTACGGACATAGCTGACAAGATGTTCTCTGTCTTACCTTGCAACTTGATCGCATTGTTTGTCACCACCCTTCTTATTCAATGTGGGCCCATAACCCACAGTTCCACAGGATCGAAACCTGACTCTCTTGTACCTTTCTGTTCTCGAGGTTATTCCTCTTGCTTGACCTCGTATGCAACTCACGAGTCCTCTACCTTGTGATATTCTGTTCGATATCAGACTCGGTGCTTATGCCTGATGCTCTGGACCCCTTTTCATCCTCCGTCATCGGCATCGAATGTTTTCCTATCCACTTGAAACTTCTGGTATCTTCTTTTGTTTCCCTCAATGTGTTTCCCTGAGTTTAAACTCGAGAAATACTCTGTACCCCCTTCCCTTGGACGACCTCGGTTGATGAACCTTGTATCGATCCAACCCCCCTTAAGTTCTCCTCCTAGCCTATCCGTAGGTACGATGAAGACCCTGAAGGAAGGATTACAACTCGTCGAGATGCACCGATGCAGAGAGATGAAGACATCAATGAGAAGGATCAACTCCTTCGAGAAGGGCGACAAAAACCAGAAGATTCGTTAGAATACGAAACCAAAGCTTAACCCTTCCACTACATTAAATTATCGGGACGAGAATTCTTTGTAGTGGGGGAGATTTGTAACACCCTCACTGTCATGAACAGTAATCACTTTGCTAATCAAGGGTTACTGTTGCTAATCACTTTTGATAATCACTGTTATTCAAACTGGCCTTGATCAAACTTTGCAAATTGTTATTTTTCTATTCATGGTGGTTGGCATTAAGCAATGTGACCATGGGCCTTGCTCATCATGGATCAAAACAAATCCAAGCCCCTTTGCACTTGAAATCAAAACTTAGCTCAAATGCCTTTTGGTTGAATATTAAAAACATAGTGAAAATAAAACATTGCCCAAAAATTGTGCAACCACTTTTGTAAAATGCCCAATATTAAGTGGACCATGTCCATGTGGGTATGGGAATTTATTAAGCTATAAAACAAATCAAACAATTCAAACAGTAGTAAAACAGTGACATTTAATACCTTTTTAATAAAACAAAAATGCAAAAGAATTTATAAAAGTACAAATCTTTTTGTGGCACTTAAGTATGGTGCAACAATAATTTAGGAGCAAGCTTCATGTTGTAGAAAAATATAAAGGCTATTAAAATAATTACAAATAGAAATAAATAAAAAGAAAGAAAACAGAAAACAACAAAAAAATGAAAAAATGAAAAAATTCCTAAACTACGCCCTGGGCAAACCACCCAGGCCAGGCCCACCCCGCCTTGCCAGGCCCAGCCCAACCCCCCCCCGCCCCCTGTTAGATTTAATTTAATAACAGTTAAAACCCTTTGTGACTATGACACATGGCCCTCCTGAGATTTTAGATTAAATCAAGTGTTTAATTAGAGTGAGTGTATGACTGTTGGGCCCCCTTGTAAGAATTAAATAAAATGGATTTTAATTACTGTGAGGCTGACATGTGGGTCCACGATGTCAGTTTGACTTGTCAAACTTCACTGTTCTGGATAATGTTAGTTTAATAATTAAATAAATTCCAGAAATCCTTTTTAAATGATTTAAACTTCAGAGATTAATATCTTTTAAACCGTAACTCGGACTGAAAAACTTTATACATCAAAGTTGATCATAAAAAAGTAATGAATACGGATACGCCACCCATACCCCCACCACACCCCTCTAACACACCGAACCCGAGACTTTCCCCCTTCGGATCATCGCTCCGGTAATTATCCGGTACCAGTTAAACTTTCCGGATGAATTTATTCTGAACACAAAAGGTTGTTCAGAATGGATCAACTAACACAGATGCACTTTTCACATGTTTTTCGGATGTCTGCGATACCTCCGGCATGGTACCTTCCCCCTCCGGTCACCCTGTCCGGTAAATACCCGGAGCTGGCAGTTCATCCCCGGATGAATTCCCGCGCCAAGCATAATACATTGCACTGCGTTAGAACATCGTTAACATTGCATTTGTCATGTCATTCATCTGTTTGCTATGATTGCTTTATATTTACTATTTCTCCCCCTCTATTCTCCGGTAGACCCCGCTGCTACCGCCGACTACACCGCTGCCGGGTACGACTACTTCGTCGACGACCCTACCCCTACCGTCGAGCTTCCAGGCAAGCAGAGCCCTTCTCTTCCCCAGATATCCCCTATCTTTTCCATACATTTCTTGCACTAGGCATTGTTACTGTTGCTGCTACGATTACAATCCTATTCAATTGCATAGCCTGATTTTGTCGCCCCTTGTTGTACCTTCCTTATCCTATGCTTCTAGCTATATCTATATATTATATTCAGCAGTGAGCCCTGCGCATTGTTAGACAGGATTAGATAGCGGGCCGTGGCCACTCAGGGGAGTGACACGGATACGTATTATTATAACTGCAACAGGTACGGTACAATGCAGACACTGCCTAAGGCCCCCTAGCTCGGCTCTGCCGAGCCACCATCAAGTGTGAGCTATCGAGGAGTAATCCTCTTACCTCCACTCGTTGTTGACTCTGTATAGCCGCTCTAGGTAGCTGAGCGACGGTTGTCCTTAAGGTAAGAAGTTGGGCGACCGAACGGTGCCCGCGACCGGTATTGCGTCGGGAACGACAAAGAGGGTACGACCGACGTTATTGGCGTGCTTGGCCCCTACTCGTATCTCGCGAGAGTTACCAAAACCACGAAAGTCAAGCTCTACCCTGAGCACACGCGAGACAAGGTAAGGAGACGGTTCACCTTGTTGCTAACCGCAGAGACTTGGTGGGACGACAGGGCACGCACCGATGTACTGGTGGTCCTGACAGTTGTCGTTGACCGCGGGTCAGTTAAGTCGAGGCAACGATAACGGTTTTCAATAAGGTTAATTAAAATGCTAAACGGTTCGGCGGATGACTTGAGAGACCCGTTGGTCTGTACGCACTACCTTCACGTGGGATAAGTAGTTATGGGCTCCCTTGCGTCGTAGTTTGTCCGAAAGCTCTTCAGACGTCAGCAGTACTGCGGCCTGATCGCCGGGAAGCCGTGTTTTCTTATTTGCTGCAGCAGGTGTGTTTGGTTTTGCTTTTGCTTCACCGGCCAGACTCGCACCGTGCAGGAGCGTGCAAGGGTGAGGGACCTAGACCCCTTGGCGCATAGGATATAGTCCGGCGGATGGCCTCTCTGCTGAGCCTATGATGAACTGCGATGTGTCAGATAGCCTCGGTGGGGCATTCCCTAACAAGGTGTACGCCACCCTGCAGGCCGACCAGTAGTGCACCCTTGTAGGGAGTTTAATCTATTCGAATATCCGTGTCCACGGTAACAGGACGCTTTATGCTGAAGCTGGTTATTACCACTACAAACTATTACTATTAAATTGTATGGTTCCAGGTCTTCTTCCTCGCAGGGAAGTCGAGGAGGGGAACTCGGAGGCATTATTATTATTAATTATTACAACTTACTATTATACAATGTTGCAGCAACTTCTGCTCCATTGTTATCACATTCATGTTATTGAACTGTTGGTTGTTCTCTTCTTGTGCTGCAATACATCGTCGGAAGATGCTAGTCTTCGATAGGCCTAGCTTCTTACCCGTATTCTGATTTCTACCTTGCAGTCCACTATATACAGCCTCCCCTTTCCATTTGATACAAATGCATAAATGCTTAGTAGCGGACGTAAGACTCGTGGGTATGCTAGATACTCACCTTTGATTTATTTCCCCTTTTTGTTTTGCCTGATCGGCCGCTGCAGTCGACGTTGGAGCCTTGGAGTTCAGAAGCAGGAGATCCCCGATGCCGACCACCGCAACATGAAGATCCCCGATGCCTTCTATGACGTCGAGTTCCCCGTTGACCAGGAGTAGTTTGGAGTTTCCCAGGCAGGAGGCCTCGCCTTTTCGATCTGTTGTTATTTGTGCTAGCCTTCTTAAGGCAACCTTGTATTCTTGTGTCTGTACCCAGATACTATGGCTTCCGCTAACTTTTTGCTCTCGAGCTGTTGTATTCGAGCCCTCGTGGCCCCTGGCTTGTATTAAACAGCTTGTATTATTTTTATTGGTAGAGTTGTGTTGTGATATCTCAACGTGAGTCCCTAATCTCGATCGTGTACCTTGCGTGTATGATTACTGTACACGACTTGATTTTGGGGGCGTCGCAAGTTGGTATCAGAGCCGACTGCCTGTAGGACACCCCCTTCCAACTCCTTGGTAGAAGTCGAGTCTAGTCTTTGCAAAACTACTTTACTAACAGTGTTGTGTGGCTTATCGGCCCACGTCACAAACTGGTTGGTATTAGGATCATTTTTCTCCGTACCTTTACTCTGGGACTCTGCTCTCTCCTCTTTTCGGGTTAAAGATTTTTCTAACTCTAACTCTAGGTTCTCGTGACTACTTCCTCCCCGAGTGCCCGTCATTACAGATGATCGCTTGCTTCACGAGAAGATTCCGAAGATTACTCTCCGATAAAATTCCTGAGACCATATGTGTCGATACCTTGAGAATTCCCTGCCACTGATAAGTCCATATGTATAACCACATACACCTTTCGTTCATCCATTCAATCCCAGTTGCTCTTGTGTTCACAAGATGCATCGGAATACTTTCCGTCGATTCGGAAATCCTTTGAGCCTACGGTCGTGCAGCTTCCTTTCGCCCTGCGGATAATTACTCACATTTATCGAGGATCCATTCATCCTAAGTTGTTCCTGTGATTCCCAAAATACTTTGAAATACTATTCGATCTCTAGACAATCCTCGTGTGTGCTAGTACATGCAATCATCAGTTGGTCCCTATGAATCCATTCTTCCGGCTTAGACGTCATTCCGGACATGAGCTGGTTCTCGGTAAATCAAACCTGAATTGATTGACCGTCAAGCTTATATTCAACTTATCCATGTTTGATCGATGTATCTGAATCTGATGCATCGTTATGGAAATCATAATTCCTTTGTACTTAAGCATCGAAATATTCAAATCCTTCTATCATCCGATGCCTTTGTATTCTTTCTTCTTATGGTTGAGTACCGATACTCACCCCAGACTCTTTGTACGCCGCCTGACCTTTTTGGTGGATTACTACCTGTCGTCTCCTTTGTCCTAAATCATTGACGAGCTTCCCCTGATACGAAACACCTTTGGCGAACGGTATCATCTGGTCCGTGTCATCAGCCTTCTGCTTTAAAACTTGTATCCAGTGTTCCTGTTGTTTGTCGTATAGATTCGTAAAATGTCCCTATGCGTTGTATCTATGCTTCATCCATCTGTGTGAACCCAGAAACTTCTATGGGTCACACTGTACTGGTGTTATGCCTGATAAATTTCCTACTCTACAACTTCATCGAAAGCGAGAACTGAATGAAAGGCTATGCATCGAAGAAGTGGGAGTTGACCCTGAACCTTTGTGTTCATGCCCATGGATACTATGTAGAACTGATCATGAAAGCTTCTTGTAAGGATAATTAACCCCCTTGGTATAAATCCTTCTACACCTATGATCCACCATTCTACCTTCGAGTATTACCCCTGGTATCTCGAGGATATCATGCCTTTGCACTACATCTTAAGAATTTTGATGAAACAATGCCTATCCCTCTCATAGCCATTTCATGGTTCTGGGTTGTCGTCAACCAAGAACACCGCTTACCTCTTTCTCCACCACCCTTTTTTGTTGGCGATGTTGCTATTCAATTGCAATCTCTTGAAATCTCTCGACACAAAGTGTCGTGGTCATCATCAGCATTTTGCCTCTTCCAAGTGTTAATGGAAATCACGGTGAGAATTACCATCCTTGCCCCTCGATGATTTGTGTAATCATCGACAGCATCCTTTGACTCCCTGCCAATACAAACTTGGTCATGTATATCTTGCCATGTTTTCCCTCGGGAAAGATTTACGCATGATACTTGTGTATTCACAATTTCCTTTCCATTGGTCTGTTTAACCTTTCTTTAAATATAAATTATCCGAGCAGTGCTAATTCCCTGCTGATATAAACACTTTGGTGTACTACTTTGTCCGTACAACCTGTTACTACTGTTGATAACATCTCGGTAACCACCGATGGACGAGAACTTTGCCTATTGGTCCGCCTCGTTTTAACGAGCAGGAAAATGGTTCTCTTCGTCCCTGGCCCTTGGCACCGATGTTGTTACGGACATAGCTGACAAGATGTTCTCTGTCTTACCTTGCAACTTGATCGCATTGTTTGTCACCACCCTTCTTATTCAATGTGAGCCCATAACCCACAGTTCCACAGGATCGAAACCTGACTCTCTTGTACCTTTCTGTTCTCGAGGTTATTCCTCTTGCTTGACCTCGTATGCAACTCACGAGTCCTCTACCTTGTGATATTCTGTTCGATATTAGACTTGGTGCTTATGCCTGATGCTCTGGACCCCGTTTCATCCTTCGTCATCGGCATCGAATGTTTGCCTATCCGCTTGAAACTTCTGGTATCTTCTTTTGTTTCCCTCAATGTGTTTCCCTGAGTTTAAACTCGAGAAATACTCTGTACCCCCTTCCCTTGGACGACCTCGGTTGATGAACCTTGTATCGATCCAACCCCCCTTCAGTTCTCCTCCTAGCCTATCCGTAGGTACGATGAAGACCCTGAAGGAAGGATGACAACTCGTCGAGATGCACCGATGCAGAGAGATGAAGACATCAATGAGAAGGATCAACTCCTTCGAGAAGGGCGACAAAAACCAGAAGATTCGTTAGAATACGAAACCAAAGCTTAACCCTGCCACTACCTTAAATTATCGGGACGAGAATTCTTTGTAGTGGGGGAGATTTGTAACACCCTCACTGTCATGAACAGTAATCACTTTGCTAATCAAGGGTTACTGTTGCTAATCACTTTTGTTAATCACTGTTATTCAAACTGGCCTTGATCAAACTTTGCAAATTGTTATTTTTCTATTCATGGTGGTTGGCATTAAGCAATGTGACCATGGGCCTTGCTCATCATGGATCAAAACAAATCCAAGCCCCTTTGCATTTGAAATCAAAACTTAGCTCAAATGCCTTTTGGTTGAATATTAAAAACATAGTGAAAATAAAACATTGCCCAAAAACTGTGCAACCACTTTTGTAAAATGCCCAATATTAAGTGGACCATGTCCATGTGGGTATGGGAATTTATTAAGTTATAAAACAAATCAAACAATTCAAACAGTAGTAAAACAGTGACATTTAATACCTTTTTAATAAAACAAAAATGCAATAGAATTTATAAAAGTCCAAATCTTTTTGTGGCACTTAAGTATGGTGCAATAATAATTTAGGAGCAAGCTTCATGTTGTAGAAAAATATAAAGGCTATTAAAATAATTACAAATAGAAATAAATAAAAAGAAAGAAAACTGAAAACAACAAAAAAATGAAAAAATTCCTAAACTACGCCCTGGGCAA
Organism: Bromus sterilis; assembly: GCA_950022295.1. Lineage (NCBI taxonomy): Eukaryota > Viridiplantae > Streptophyta > Magnoliopsida > Poales > Poaceae > Bromus > Bromus sterilis. Next base: position 220,579,792 of record OX465600.1, read on the forward strand.
ACCACCCAGGCCAGGCCCACCCCGCCTTGCCAGGCCCAGCCCAACCCCCCCCCCCCCCTGTTAGATTTAATTTAATAACAGTTAAAACCCTTTGTGACTATGACACATGGCCCTCCTGAGATTTTAGATTAAATCAAGTGTTTAATTAGAGTGAGTGTATGACTGTTGGGCCCCCCTTGTAAGAATTAAATAAAATGGATTTTAATTACTGTGAGGCTGACATGTGGGTCCACGATGTCAGTTTGACTAGTCAAACTTCACTGTTCTGGATAATGTTAGTTTAATAATTAAATAAATTCCAGAAATCCTTTTTAAATGATTTAAACATCAGAGATTAATATCTTTTAAACCGTAACTCGGATCGAAAAACTTTATACATCAAAGTTGATCATAAAAAAGTAATGAATACGGATACGCCACCCATACCCCCACCACACCCCTCTAACACACCGAACCCGAGACTTTCCCCCTTCGGCTCATCGCTCCGGTAATTATCCGGTACCAGTTAAACTTTCCGGATGAATTTATTCTGACCACGAAAGTTGTTCAGAATGGATCAACTAACACGGATGCACTTTTCACATGTTTTTCGGATGTCCACGACACCTCCGGCATGGTACCTTCCCCCTCCGGTCACCCTGTCCGGTAAATACCCGGAGCTGGCAGTTCATCCCCGGATGAATTCCCGCGCCAAGCATAATACATTGCACTGCGTTAGAACACCGTTAACATTGCATTTTTCATGTCATTTATCTGTTTGCTATGATTGCTTTATATTTACTGTTTCTTCCCCTTTATTCTCCGGTAGACCCCGCTGCTATCGCCGACTACACCTCTAGCGGGTACGACTACTTCGTCGACGACCCTACCCCTACCGTCGAGCTTCCAGGCAAGCAGAGCCCTTCTCTTCCCCAGATATCCTCTATCTTTTCCATACATTTCTTGCACTAGGCATTGTTACTGTTTCTGCTACGATTACAATCCTATTCAATTGCATAGCCTGATTTTGTCGCCCCTTGTTGTACCTTCCTTATCCTATGCTTCCTGCTATATCTATATATTATATTCAGCAGTGAGCCCTGCGCATTGTTAGCCATGATTAGATAGCGGGCCGTGGCCACTCAGGGGAGTGACACGGATACGTATTATTATAACTGCAACAGGTAGGGTACAATGCAGACACTGCCTAAGGCCCCCTAGCTCGGCTCTGCCGAGCCACCATCAAGTGTGAGCTATCGAGGAGTAATCCTCTTACCTCCACTCGTTGTTGACTCTGTATAGCCGCTCTAGGTACCTGAGCGACGGTTGTCCTTAAGGTAAGAAGTTGGGCGACCGAACGGTGCCCGCGACCGGTATTGCGTCGGGAACGACAAAGAGGGTACGACCGACGTTATTGGCGTGCTTGGCCCCTGCTCGTATCTCGCGAGAGTTACCAAAACCACGAAAGTCGAGCTCTACCCTGAGCACACGCGAGACAAGGTAAGGAGACGGTTCACCTTGTTGCTAACCTCAGAGACTTGGTGGGACGACAGGGCAGGCACCGATGTACTGGAGGTCCTGACAGTTGTCTTTGACCGCGGGTCAGTTAAGTCGAGGCAACGATAACGGTTTTCACGCAGGTTAATTAAAATGCTAAATGGTTCGGCGGATGACTTGAGAGACCCGTTGGTCTGTACGCACTACCTTCACGTGGGATAAGTAGTTATGGGCTCCCTTGCGTCGTAGTTTGTCTGAAACCTCTTCAGACGTTAGCAGTACTGCGGCCTGATCGCCGGGAAGCCGTGTTGTCTTATTTGCGGCAGCAGGTGTGTTTGGTTTTGCTTTTGCTTCACCGGCCAGACTCGCACCGTGCAGGAGCGTGCAAGGGTGAGGGACCTAGACCCCTTGGCGCATAGGATATAGTCCGGCGGATGGCCTCTCTGCTGAGCCTAGGATGAACTGCGATGTGTCAGATAGCCTCGGTGGGGCATTCCCTAACAAGGTGTACGCCACCCTGCAGGCCGAACAGTAGTGCACCCTTGTAGGGAGTTTAATCTATTCGAATATCCGTGTCCACGGTAACAGGACGCTTTATGCTGAAGCTGGATCTTACCACTACAAACAATTACTATTAAATTGTATGGTTCCAGGTCTTCTTCCTCGCAGGGAAGTCGAGGAGGGGAACTCGGAGGCATTATTATTATTAATTATTACAACTTACTATTATACAATGTTGCAGCAACTTCTGCTCCATTGTTATCACATTCATGTTATTGAACTGTTGGTTGTTCTCTTCTTGTGCTGCAATACATCGTCGGAAGATGCTAGTCTTCGATAGGCCTAGCTTCTTACCCTTATTATGATTTCTACCTTGCAGTCCACTATATACAGCCTCCCCTTTCCATTTGATACAAATGCATAAATGCTTAGTAGCGGACGTAAGACTCGTGGGTATGCTAGATACTCACCTTTGATTTATTTCCCCCTTTTTGTTTTGCCTGATCGACCGCTGCAGTCGACGTTGGAGCCTTGGAGTTCAGAAGCAGGAGATCCCCGATGCCGACCACCGCAACATGAAGATCCCCGATGCCTTCTATGACGTCGAGTTCCCCGTTGACCAGGAGTAGTTTGGAGGTTCCCAGGCAGGAGGCCTCGCCTTTTCGATCTGTTGTTATTTGTGCTAGCCTTCTTAAGGAAACCTTGTATTCTTGTGTCTGTACCCAGATACTATTGCTTCCGCTAACTTTTTGCTCTCGAGCTGTTGTATTCGAGCCCTCGTGGCCCCTGGCTTGTATTAAACAGCTTGTATTATTTTTATTGGTAGAGTTGTGTTGTGATATCTCAACGTGAGTCCCTAATCTTGATCGTGTACCTTGCGTGTATGATTACTGTACACGACTTGATTTTGGGGGCGTCGCAAGTTGGTATCAGAGCCGACTGCCTGTAGGACACCCCCTTCCAACTCCTTGGTCGAAGTCGAGTCTAGTCTTTGCAAAACTACTTTACTAACAATGTTGTGTGGCTTATCGGCCCACGTCACAAACTGGTTGGTATTAGGATCCTTTTTCTCCGTACCTTTACTCTAGGACTCTGCTCTCTCCTCTTTTCGGGTTAAAGATTTTTCTAACTCTACCTCTAGGTTCTCGTGACTACTTCCTCCCCGAGAGCCCGTCATTACAGATGATCGCTTGCTTCACGAGAAGATTCCAAAGATTACTCTCCGATAAAATTCCTGAGACCATATGTGTCGATACCTTGAGAATTCCCTGCCACTGATAAGTCCATATGTATAACCACATACACCTTTCGTTCATCCATTCAATCCCAGTTGCTCTTGTGTTCACAAGATGCATCGGAATACTTTCCGTCGATTCGGAAATCCTTTGATCCTACGGTCGTGCAGCTTCCTTTTGCCCTGCGGATAATTACTCACATTTATCGAGGATCCATTCATCCTAAGTTGTTCCTGTGATTCCCAAAATACTTTGAAATACTATTCGATCTCTAGACAATCCTCGTGTGTGCTAGTACATGCAATCATCAGTTGGTCCCTATGAATCCATTCTTCCGGCTTAGACGTCATTCCGGACATGAGCTGGTTCTCGGTAAATCAAACCTGAATTGATTGACCGTCAAGCTTATATTCAACTTATCCATGTTTGATCGATGTATCTGAATCTGATGCATCGTTATGGAAATCATAATTCCTTTGTACTTAAGCATCGAAATATTCAAATGCTTCTATCATCCGATGCCTTTGTATTCTTTCTTCTAATGGTTGAGTACCGATACTCACCCCAGACTCTTTGTACGCCGCCTGACCTTTTTGGTGGATTACTACCTGTCGTCTCCTTTGTCCTAAATCATTGACGAGCTTCCCCTGATACGAAATACCTTTGGCGAACGGTATCATCTGGTCCGTGTCATCAGCCTTCTGCTTTAAAACTTGTATCCAGTGTTCCTGTTGTTTGTCGTATAGATTCGTAAAATGTCCCTATGCGTTGTATCTATGCTTCATCCATCTGTGTGAACCCAGAAACTTCTATGGGTCACACTGTACTGGTGTTACGCCTGATAAATTTCCTACTCTACAACTTCATCGAAAGCGAGAAGTGAATGAAAGGCTATGCATCGAAGAAGTGGGAGTCGACCCTGAACCTTTGTGTTCATGCCCATGGATACTATGTAGAACTGATCATGAAAGCTTCTTGTAAGGATAATTAACCCCCTTGGTATAAATCCTTCTACACCTATGATCCACCATTCTACCTTCGAGTATTACCCCTGGTATCTCGAGGATATCATGCCTTTGCACTACATCTTAAGAATTGTGATGAAACAATGCCTATCCCTCTCATAGCCATTTCATGGTTCTGGGTTGTCGTCAACCAAGAACACCGCTTACCTCTTTCTCCACCACCCCTTTTTGTTGGCGATGTTTCTATTCAATTGCAATCTCTTGAAATCTCTCGACACAAAGTGTCGTGGTCATCATCAGCATTTTGCCTCTTCCAAGTGTTAATTGAAATCATGGTGAGAATTACCATCCTTGCCCCTCGATGATTTGTGTAATCATCGACAGCATCCTTTGACTCCCTGCCAATACAAACTTGGTCATGTATATCTTGCCATGTTTTCCCTCGGGAAAGATTTACGCATGATACTTGTGTATTCACAATTTCCTTTCCATTGGTCTGTTTAACCTTTCTTTAAATATAAATTATCCGAGCAGTGCTAATTCCCTGCTGATATAAACACTTTGGTGTACTACTTTGTCCGTACAACCTGTTACTACTGTTGATAACATCTCGGTAACCACCGATGGACGAGAACTTTGCCTATTGGTCCGCCTCGTTTTAACGAGCAGGAAAATGGTTCTCTTCGTCCCTGGCCCTTGGCACCGATGTTGTTACGGACATAGCTGACAAGATGTTCTCTGTCTTACCTTGCAACTTGATCGCATTGTTTGTCACCACCCTTCTTATTCAATGTGGGCCCATAACCCACAGTTCCACAGGATCGAAACCTGACTCTCTTGTACCTTTCTGTTCTCGAGGTTATTCCTCTTGCTTGACCTCGTATGCAACTCACGAGTCCTCTACCTTGTGATATTCTGTTCGATATCAGACTCGGTGCTTATGCCTGATGCTCTGGACCCCTTTTCATCCTCCGTCATCGGCATCGAATGTTTTCCTATCCGCTTGAAACTTCTGGTATCTTCTTTTGTTTCCCTCAATGTGTTTCCCCGAGTTTAAACTCGAGAAATACTCTGTACCCCCTTCCCTTGGACGACCTCGGTTGATGAACCTTGTATCGATCCAACCCCCCTTAAGTTCTCCTCCTAGCCTATCCGTAGGTACGATGAAGACCCTGAAGGAAGGATTACAACTCGTCGAGATGCACCGACGCAGAGAGATGAAGACATCAATGAGAAGGATCAACTCCTTCGAGAAGGGCGACAAAAACCAGAAGATTCGTTAGAATACGAAACCAAAGCTTAACCCTGCCACTACCTTAAATTATCGGGACGAGAATTCTTTGTAGTGGGGGAGATTTGTAACACCCTCACTGTCATGAACAGTAATCACTTTGCTAATCAAGGGTTACTGTTGCTAATCACTTTTGATAATCACTGTTATTCAAACTGGCCTTGATCAAACTTTGCAAATTGTTATTTTTCTATTCATGGTGGTTGGCATTAAGCAATGTGACCATGGGCCTTGCTCATCATGGATCAAAACAAATCCAAGCCCCTTTGCACTTGAAATCAAAACTTAGCTCAAATGCCTTTTGGTTGAATATTAAAAACATAGTGAAAATAAAACATTGCCCAAAAATTGTGCAACCACTTTTGTAAAATGCCCAATATTAAGTGGACCATGTCCATGTGGGTATGGGAATTTATTAAGCTATAAAACAAATCAAACAATTCAAACAGTAGTAAAACAGTGACATTTAATACCTTTTTAATAAAAAAAAAATGCAAAAGAATTTATAAAAGTACAAATCTTTTTTTGGCACTTAAGTATGGTGCAACAATAATTTAGGAGCAAGCTTCATGTTGTAGAAAAATATAAAGGCTATTAAAATAATTACAAATAGAAATAAATAAAAAGAAAGAAAACTGAAAACAACAAAAAAATGAAAAAATTCCTAAACTACGCCCTGGGCAAACCACCCAGGCCAGGCCCACCCCGCCTTGCCAGGCCCAGCCCAACCCCCCCCCCCCCCCCCTGTTAGATTTAATTTAATAACAGTTAAAACCCTTTGTGACTATGACACATGGCCCTCCTGAGATTTTAGATTAAATCAAGTGTTTAATTAGAGTGAGTGTATGACTGTTGGGCCCCCTTGTAAGAATTAAATAAAATGGATTTTAATTACTGTGAGGCTGACATGTGGGTCCACGATGTCAGTTTGACTTGTCAAACTTCACTGTTCTGGATAATGTTAGTTTAATAATTAAATAAATTCTAGAAATCCTTTTTAAATGATTTAAACTTCAGAGATTAATATCTTTTAAACCGTAACTCGGACTGAAAAACTTTATACATCAAAGTTGATCATAAAAAAGTAATGAATACGGATACGCCACCCATACCCCCACCACACCCCTCTAACACACCGAACCCGAGACTTTCCCCCTTCGGATCGTCTCTCCGGTAATTATCCGGTACCAGTTAAACTTTCCGGATGAATTTATTCTGAACACAAAAGTTGTTCAGAATGGATCAACTAACACGGATGCACTTTTCACATGTTTTTCGGATGTCCGCGACACCTCCCGCATGGTACCTTCCCCCTCCGGTCACCCTGTCCGGTAAATACCCGGAGCTGGCAGTTCATCCCCGGATGAATTCCCGCGCCAAGCATAATACATTGCACTGCGTTAGAACATCGTTAACATTGCATTTGTCATGTCATTCATCTGGTTTCTATGATTGCTTTATATTTACTGTTTCTCCCCCTCTATTCTCCGGTAGACCCCGCTGCTACCGCCGACTACACCGCTGCCGGGTACGACTACTTCGTCGACGACCCTACCCCTACCGTCGAGCTTCCAGGCAAGCAGAGCCATTCTCTTCCCCAGATATCCCCTATCTTTTCCATACATTTCTTGCACTAGGCATTGTTACTGTTGCTGCTACAATTACAATCCTATTCAATTGCATAGCCTGATTTTGTCGCCCCTTGTTGTACCTTCCTTATCCTATGCTTCTAGCTATATCTATATATTATATTCAGCAGTGAGCCCTGCGCATTGTTAGCCAGGATTAGATAGCGGGCCGTGGCCACTCAGGGGAGTGACACGGATACGTATTAGTATAACTGCAACAGGTACGGTACAATGCAGACACTGCCTAAGGCCCCCTAGCTCGGCTCTGCCGAGCCACCATCAAGTGTGAGCTATCGAGGAGTAATCCTCTTACCTCCACTCGTTGTTGACTCTGTATAGCCGCTCTAGGTAGCTGAGCGACGGTTGTCCTTAAGGTAAGAAGTTGGGCGACCGAACGGTGCCCGCGACCGGTATTGCGTCGGGAACGACAAAGAGGGTACGACCGACGTTATTGGCGTGCTTGGCCCCTACTCGTATCTCGCGAGAGTTACCAAAACCACAAAAGTCGAGCTCTACCCTGAGCACACGCGAGACAAGGTAAGGAGAAGGTTCACCTTGTTGCTAACCGCAGAGACTTGGTGGGACGACAGGGCACGCACCGATGTACTGGTGGTCCTGACAGTTGTCGTTGACCGCGGGTCAGTTAAGTCGAGGCAACGATAACGGTTTTCACGCAGGTTAATTAAAATGCTAAATGGTTCGGCGGATGACTTGAGAGACCCGTTGGTCTGTACGCACTACCTTCACGTGGGATAAGTAGTTATGGGCTCCCTTGCGTCGTAGTTTGTCCGAAAGCTCTTCAGACGTCAGCAGTACTGCGGCCTGATCGCCGGGAAGCCGTGTTGTCTTATTTGCTGCAGCAGGTGTGTTTGGTTTTGCTTTTGCTTCACCGGCCAGACTCGTACCGTGCAGGAGCGTGCAAGGGTGAGGGACCTAGACCCCTTGGCGCATAGGATATAGTCCGGCGGATGGCCTCTCTGCTGAGCCTAGGATGAACTGCGATGTGTCAGATAGCCTCGGTGGGGCATTCCCTAACAAGGTGTACGCCACCCTGCAGGCCGACCAGTAGTGCACCCTTGTAGGGAGTTTAATCTATTCGAATATCCGTGTCCACGGTAACAGGACGCTTTATGCTGAAGCTGGATCTTACCACTACAAACTATTACTATTAAATTGTATGGTTCCAGGTCTTCTTCCTCGCAGGGAAGTCGAGGAGGGGAACTCGGAGGCATTATTATTATTAATTATTACAACTTACTATTATACAATGTTGCAGCAACTTCTGCTCCATTGTTATCACATTCATGTTATTGAACTGTTGGTTGTTCTCTTCTTGTGCTGCAATACATCGTCGGAAGATGCTAGTCTTCGATAGGCCTAGCTTCTTACCCGTATTCTGATTTCTACCTTGCAGTCCACTATATACAGCCTCCCCTTTCCATTTGATACAAATGCATAAATGCTTAGTAGCGGACGTAAGACTCGTGGGTATGCTAGATACTAACCTTTGATTTATTTCCCCTTTTTGTTTTGCCTGATCGGCCGCTGCAGTCGACGTTGGAGCCTTGGAGTTCAGAAGCAGGAGATCCCCGATGCCGACCACCGCAACATGAAGATCCCCGATGCCTTCTATGACGTCGAGTTCCCCGTTGACCAGGAGTAGTTTGGAGTTTCCCAGGCAGGAGGCCTCGCCTTTTCGATCTGTTGTTATTTGTGCTAGCCTTCTTAAGGCAACCTTGTATTCTTGTGTCTGTACCCAGATACTATTGCTTCCGCTAACTTTTTGCTCTCGAGCTGTTGTATTCGAGCCCTCGTGGCCCCTGGCTTGTATTAAACAGCTTGTATTATTTTTATTGGTAGAGTTGTGTTGTGATATCTCAACGTGAGTCCCTAATCTCGATCGTGTACCTTGCGTGTATGATTACTGTACACGACTTGATTTTGGGGGCGTCGCAAGTTGGTATCAGAGCCGACTGCCTGTAGGACACCCCCTTCCAACTCCTTGGTCGAAGTCGAGTCTAGTCTTTGCAAAACTACTTTACTAACAGTGTTGTGTGGCTTATCGGCCCACGTCACAAACTGGTTGGTATTAGGATCAGTTTTCTCCGTACCTTTACTCTGGGACTCTGCTCTCTCCTCTTTTCGGGTTAAAGATTTTTCTAACTCTAACTCTAGGTTCTCGTGACTACTTCCTCCCCGAGAGCCCGTCATTACAGATGATCGCTTGCTTCACGAGAAGATTCCGAAGATTACTCTCCGATAAAATTCCTGAGACCATATGTGTCGATACCTTGAGAATTCCCTGCCACTGATAAGTCCATATGTATAACCACATACACCTTTCGTTCATCCATTCAATCCCAGTTGCTCTTGTGTTCACAAGATGCATCGGAATACTTTCCGTCGATTCGGAAATCCTTTGAGCCTACGGTCGTGCAGCTTCCTTTCGCCCTGCGGATAATTACTAACATTTATCGAGGATCCATTCATCCTAAGTTGTTCCTGTGATTCCCAAAATACTTTGAAATACTATTCGATCTCTAGACAATCCTCGTGTGTGCTAGTACATGCAATCATCAGTTGGTCCCTATGAATCCATTCTTCCGGCTTAGACGTCATTCCGGACATGAGCTGGTTCTCGGTAAATCAAACCTGAATTGATTGACCGTCAAGCTTATATTCAACTTATCCATGTTTGATCGATGTATCTGAATCTGATGCATCGTTATGGAAATCATAATTCCTTTGTACTTAAGCATCGAAATATTCAAATGCTTCTATCATCCGATGCCTTTGTATTCTTTCTTCTAATGGTTGAGTACCGATACTCACCCCAGACTCTTTGTACGCCGCCTGACCTTTTTGGTGGATTACTACCTGTCGTCTCCTTTGTCCTAAATCATTGACGAGCTTCCCCTGATACGAAATACCTTTGGCGAACGGTATCATCTGGTCCGTGTCATCAGCCTTCTGCTTTAAAACTTGTATCCAGTGTTCCTGTTGTTTGTCGTATAGATTCGTAAAATGTCCCTATGCGTTGTATCTATGCTTCATCCATCTGTGTGAACCCAGAAACTTCTATGGGTCACACTGTACTGGTGTTACGCCTGATAAATTTCCTACTCTACAACTTCATCGAAAGCGAGAAGTGAATGAAAGGCTATGCATCGAAGAAGTGGGAGTCGACCCTGAACCTTTGTGTTCATGCCCATGGATACTATGTAGAACTGATCATGAAAGCTTCTTGTAAGGATAATTAACCCCCTTGGTATAAATCCTTCTACACCTATGATCCACCATTCTACCTTCGAGTATTACCCCTGGTATCTCGAGGATATCATGCCTTTGCACTACATCTTAAGAATTTTGATGAAACAATGCCTATCCCTCTCATAGCCATTTCATGGTTCTGGGTTGTCGTCAACCAAGAACACCGCTTACCTCTTTATCCAACACCCCTTTTTGTTGGCGATGTTGCTATTCAATTGCAATCTCTTGAAATCTCTCGACACAAAGTGTCGTGGTCATCATCACCATTTTGCCTCTTCCAAGTGTTAATTGAAATCATGGTGAGAATTACCATCCTTGCCCCTCGATGATTTGTGTAATCATCGACAGCATCCTTTGACTCCCTGCCAATGCAAACTTGGTCATGTATATCTTGCCATGTTTTCCCTCGGGAAAGATTTACGCATGATACTTGTGTATTCACAATTTCCTTTCCATTGGTCTTTTTAACCTTTCTTTAAATATAAATTATCCGAGCAGTGCTAATTCCCTGCTGATATAAACACTTTGGTGTACTACTTTGTCCGTACAACCTGTTACTACTGTTGATAACATCTCGGTAACCACCGATGGACGAGAACTTTGCCTATTGGTCCGCCTCGTTTTAACGAGCAGGAAAATGGTTCTCTTCGTCCCTGGCCCTTGGCACCGATGTTGTTACGGACATAGCTGACAAGATGTTCTCTGTCTTACCTTGCAACTTGATCGCATTGTTTGTCACCACCCTTCTTATTCAATGTGGGCCCATAACCCACAGTTCCACAGGATCGAAACCTGACTCTCTTGTACCTTTCTGTTCTCGAGGTTATTCCTTTTGCTTGACCTCGTATGCAACTCACGAGTCCTCTACCTTGTGATATTCTGTTCGATATTAGACTTGGTGCTTATGCCTGATGCTCTGGACCCCTTTTCATCCTTCGTCATCGGCATCGAATGTTTGCCTATCCGCTTGAAACTTCTGGTATCTTCTTTTGTTTCCCTCAATGTGTTTCCCTGAGTTTAAACTCGAGAAATACTCTGTACCCCCTTCCCTTGGACGACCTCGGTTGATGAACCTTGTATCGATCCAACCCCCCTTCAGTTCTCCTCCTAGCCTATCCGTAGGTACGATGAAGACCCTGAAGGAAGGATGACAACTCGTCGAGATGCACCGATGCAGAGAGATGAAGATATCAATGAGAAGGATCAACTCCTTCGAGAAGGGCGACAAAAACCAGAAGATTCGTTAGAATACGAAACCAAATCTTAACCCTGCCACTACCTTAAATTATCGGGACGAGAATTCTTTGTAGTGGGGGAGATTTGTAACACCCTCACTGTCATGAACAGTAATCACTTTGCTAATCAAGGGTTACTGTTGCTAATCACTTTTGTTAATCACTGTTATTCAAACTGGCCTTGATCAAACTTTGCAAATTGTTATTTTTCTATTCATGGTGGTTGGCATTAAGCAATGTGACCATGGGCCTTGCTCATCATGGATCAAAACAAATCCAAGCCCCTTTGCATTTGAAATCAAAACTTAGCTCAAATGCCTTTTGGTTGAATATTAAAAACATAGTGAAAATAAAACATTGCCCAAAAACTGTGCAACCACTTTTGTAAAATGCCCAATATTAAGTGGACCATGTCCATGTGGGTATGGGAATTTATTAAGCTATAAAACAAATCAAACAATTCAAACAGTAGTAAAAGAGTGACATTTAATACCTTTTTAATAAAACAAAAATGCAAAAGAATTTATAAAAGTCCAAATCTTTTTGTGGCACTTAAGTATGGTGCAACAATAATTTAGGAGCAAGCTTCATGTTGTAGAAAAATATAAAGGCTATTAAAATAATTACAAATAGAAATAAATAAAAAGAAAGAAAACTGAAAACAACAAAAAAATGAAAAAATTCCTAAACTACGCCCTGGGCAAACCACCCAGGCCAGGCCCACCCCGCCTTGCCAGGCCCAGCCCAACCCCCCCCCCCCCCCTGTTAGATTTAATTTAATAACAGTTAAAACCCTTTGTGACTATGACACATGGCCCTCCTGAGATTTTAGATTAAATCAAGTGTTTAATTAGAGTGAGTGTATGACTGTTGGGCCCCCCTTGTAAGAATTAAATAAAATGGATTTTAATTACTGTGAGGCTGACATGTGGGTCCACGATGTCAGTTTGACTAGTCAAACTTCACTGTTCTGGATAATGTTAGTTTAATAATTAAATAAATTCCAGAAATCCTTTTTAAATGATTTAAACTTCAGAGATTAATATCTTTTAAACCGTAACTCGGATCGAAAAACTTTATACATCAAAGTTGATCATAAAAAAGTAATGAATACGGATACGCCACCCATACCCCCGCCACACCCCTATAACACACCGAACCCGAGAATTTCCCCCTCCGGATCGTCTGTCCGGTAATTATCCGGTACCAGTTAAACTTTCCGGATGAATTTATTCTGACCACGAAAGTTGTTCAGAATGGATCAACTAACACGGATGCACTTTTCACATGTTTTTCGGATGTCCACGACACCTCCGGCATGGTACCTTCCCCCTCCGGTCACCCTGTCCGGTAAATACCTGGAGCTGGCAGTTCATCCCCGGATGAATTCCCGCGCCAAGCATAATACATTGCACTGCGTTAGACCACCGTTAACATTGCATTTGTCATGTCATTCATCTGTTTGCTATGATTGCTTTATATTTACTGTTTCTTCCCCTTTATTCTCCGGTAGACCCCGCTGCTACAGCCGACTACACCGCTGCCGGGTACGACTACTTCGTCGACGACCCTACCCCTACCGTCGAGCTTCCAGGCTAGCAGAGCCATTCTCTTCCCCAGATATCCTCTATCTTTTCCATACATTTCTTGCACTAGGCATTGTTACTGTTGCTGCTACGATTACAATCCAATTCAATTGCATAGCCTGATTTTGTCGCCCCCTTGTTGTACCTTCCTTATCCTATGCTTCCTGCTATATCTATATATTATATTCAGCAGTGAGCCCTGCGCATTGTTAGCCATGATTAGATAGCGGGCCGTGGCCACTCAGGAGAGTGACACGGATACGTATTATTATAACTGCAACAGGTACGGTACAATGCAGACACCGCCTAAGGCCCCCTAGCTCGGCTCTGCCGAGCCACCATCAAGTGTGAGCTATCGACGAGTAATCCTCGTACCTCCACTCGTTGCTGACTCTGTATAGCCGCTCTAGGTACCTGAGCGACGGTTGTCCTTAAGATAAGAAGTTGGGCGACCGAACGGTGCCCGCGACCGGTATTGCGTCGGGAACGACAGAGAGGGTACGACCGACGTTATTGGCGTGCTTGGCCCCTGCTCGTATCTCGCGAGAGTTACCAAAACCACGAAAGTCGAGCTCTACCCTGAGCACACGCGAGACAAGGTAAGGAGACGGTTCAACTTGTTGCTAACCGCAGAGACTTGGTGGGACGACAGGGCAGGCACCGATGTACTGGTGGTCCTGACAGTTGTCGTTGACCGCGGGTCAGTTAAGTCGAGGCAACGATAACGGTTTTCACGCAGGTTAATTAAAATGCTAAATGGTTCGGCGGATGACTTGAGAGACTCGTTGGTCTGTACGCACTACCTTCACGTGGGATAAGTAGTTATGGGCTCCCTTGCGTCGTAGTTTGTCCGAAAGCTCTTCAGACGTCAGCAGTACTGCGGCCTGATCGCCGGGAAGCCGTGTTGTCTTATTTGCTGCAGCAGGTGTGTTTGGATTTGCTTTTGCTTCACCGGCCAGACTCGCACCGTGCAGGAGCGTGCAAGGGTGAGGGACCTAGACCCCTTGGCGCATAGGATATAGTCCGGAGGATGGCCTCTCTGCTGAGCCTAGGATGAACTGCGATGTGTCGGATAGCCTCGGTGGGGCATTCCCTAACAAGGTGTACGCCACCCTGGAGATCCGAGCGTGCAGGCTGAACAGTAGTGCACCCCTGCATGGAGTTTAATCTATTCGAATAGTCGTGTCCACGGTAACAGGACGCTTTATGCTGAAGCTGGATCTTACCACTACAAACTATTACTATTAAATTGTATGGTTCCGGGTCTTCTTCCTCGCAGGGAAGTCGAGGAGGGGAACTCGGAGGCATTATTATTATTAATTATTACAACTTACTATTACACAATGTTGCAACAACTTCTGCTCCATTGTTATTACATTCATGTTATTGAACTGTTGGTTGTTCTCTTCTTGTGCTGCAAGACATCGTCGGAAGATGCTAGTCTTCGATAGGCCTAGCTTCTTACCCTTATTCTGATTTCTACCTTGCAGTCCACTATATACAGCCTCCCCTTTCCATTTGATACAAATGCATAAATTCTTAGTAGCAGACGTAAGACTCGCGGGTATGCTAGATACTCACCTTTGCTTTATTTCCCCCTTTTTGTTTTGCCTGATCGGCCGCTGCAGTCGACGTTGGAGCCTTGGAGTTCAGGAGCAGGAGATCCCCGATGCCGACCACCGCAACATGAAGATCCCCGATGCCTTCTACGTCGTCGAGTTCCCCGTTGACCAGGAGTAGTTTGGAGGTTCCTAGGCAGGAGGCCTCGCCTTTTCGATCTGTTGTTATTTGTGCTAGGCTTCTTAAGGCAAACTTGTATTCTTGTGTCTGTACCTAGATACTATTGCTTCCGCTAACTTTGTGCTCTCGAGCTGTTGTATTCGAGCCCTCGTGGCCCCTGGCTTGTATTAAACAGCTTGTATTATTTTTATTTGTAGAGTTGTGTTGTGATATCTCAACGTGAGTCCCTAATCTCGATCGTTTACCTTGCGTGTATGATTACTGTACACGAATTGATTTTGGGGGTGTCACAAGTTGGTATCAGAGCCGACTTCCTGTAGGACACCCCCTTCAAACTCCTTGGTCGAAGTCGAGTCTAGTCTTTGCAAAACTACTTTACTAACAGTGTCGTGTGGCTTATCGGCCCACGTCACAAACTGGGTGGTATTAGGATCCTTTTTCTCCGTACCTTTACTCTAGGACTCTTCTCTCTCCTCTTTTCGGGTTAAAGATTTTGCTAACTCTAACTCTAGGTTCTCGTGACTACTTCCTCTCGGAGAGCCCGTCATTACAGATGATCGCTTGCTTCATGAGAATATTCCGAAGATTACTCTCTGATAAAATTCCGGAGACCATATGTGTCGATACATTCACAATTCCCTGCCACCGATAAGTCCATATGTATAACCACATACACCTTTCGTTCATCCATTCAATGCAAGTTGCTCTTGTGTTCACAAGATGCATCGGATTATTTTCCGTTGTTTCGGAAATCCTTTGAGCCTACGGTCGTGCAGCTTCCTTTCGCCCTGCGGATAATTACTCACATTTATCAAGGATCCGTTCATCCTAAGTTATCGAGGATACTATTTCTTCCGCTAACTTTGTGCTCTCGAGCTGTTGCATTCGAGCCCTCGTGGCCCCTGGCTTGTATTAAACAGCTTGTATTTTTTTTTTGTAGAGTTGTGTTGTGATATCTCACCGTGATTCCCTAATCTCGATCGTGTACCTTGCGTGTATGATTACTGTACACGACTTGATTTTGGGGGCGTCACACAAATCGTCCCTTTGCCCATCGACAAGCCGTCAAGCCCTATGGTATGTGGAGGACGTGGCGGAGACATAGCGGACAACATCGACGACAGCCAAGTCCCTCCTCCCGTCGATGAGCCGTCGAGCCTTCAATTCCTTCGCCTGCCATGGAGCCATCGCGCCGTGTGAAGAGGCCGCGCTATATTGAAGCTGAGAGCGAGGGTTGGGTGACCTGCTACCTCGAAGAAGACATGTATCCGTCATCCAAGATGTTGTGCAAGGCTCAGATCGAGCTGGACGCCGCGAAGGAAGAGCTGTTGGCCGTTTCGGAGGGCGCCGTCGCCGATCGCTTCGACAAGGCGCTACACGAGTACAAGCTCACCTACACCCTCGACAAGGCGGCGAGCTTGTCCTTCCCCGCATCATGCAAGCCTTGAGTCTACTTTAACCGCCATCTTCGTGAGCCGTCTTCGATCATCGCCTCCAGTCGCTAGTCCTATCTAGTTTATGTTTTAAGTTTTAAGTTTTTATGGTTTTATGGTTTTAGTCGAGGAAGAACTCCAGTGTATCGCGGCGATGAACTATGTAGCGGGGAAACTGTAATAAATCTATTGCATCGCATGATTTGTTCTCAGCCGTTGCAGACTTCAACGCAAAATATTACTACTCTGCGTCTAGCTACTAGCAGCTAGCCTCGGGACTGTCCAAACGCACAGTATGGTGGTTAGACAGGAGAGGTGTGGCGTGCGAACAGGTTTGACTAGACGGCAGTGTGACAGGAGCACGCACGAACCAGCGCTCCTCACCGGACTAGTGTTAGCTCACCGTGAGACAGTGCGTTTCATGTTAAACCCCTCCCCCCCTCACCGCTCCCAAATACTACTACCTATTCTTCCTTCTTTTACATCGCAAGATCGAAGCCACATGAACAAGTGCAATTATTTTCCAAGCTAGGCTTTCTAGCTTTGCGATGAGGAGATGGGAGAAGCGTGGCGTGTGCTCAGGGTTGACTAGATGGCCGCGTGCCAGGAGCACGCACCACCGCTCCTTACCAATTCCTCCTCGCAAAATGGAGCGAGAAATCTGCAATGAAAATCCTGGCGAAGGCGGGCGCACATTGCCAATAGTCTGTTTTAATGACCCGTGTGTTTTTCTTCATCTATATCTGAACAAGGCTTTGCATCTGGCAATCAATCAAACAATAGGAATACACACATAAGATTCACTGACAACAGATTTTCACTGCATAACATAGATCTCAATTGCATAAAGGAGCATGGTTCCTTTTCTCCAATTAGTTCAAATATAAGAACTAACCTAAAATAAACCCTAAACTAGCATCATGTACCTACTGAAATAGCTTTTACACTCGTATCTAGCTCATTTCAACTATGTTAGTAGTCCATCAATGATATACTGATGAACCCAAAATATTTACTACCAGCTAAAAGCTCCTTGCCTCGCATGCAGATCAGTTGGAGCCACCGAAGGAGAAACTCCTCCATCTACGGGCATCCTCCTCCAGCCGCTCCCGATTCCCTACCGCGAAGCGCTCGCTTTCGTCGTACCTCTACAGATCACGCTGACGATCTTCATCTTCACCCAAGGAAGCTGCCAGTTCCATAGCCATCTGTTTTTCCTCCACCTGCGCAAGGAAGGCATTGTAGCGCTTGAGGGCGGCGTCGTTATCGTCGCCGAAGCCTGGGGGACCCTGGGTGGCGCTCTCCGGCGCCAGGATGGTGCTGGCCGGCGCAAGGATGGTGCTCGCCCGCGCCTGAATGTGCTCGCCCGCGCCTGAATGTGCTGACAGACGCCTGGATGTGCTTGTCGGCGCTTGCATAGTGCTCGTCGGCGTCTCCATGCCGCCCCCTTGCGCCCCGGACGTTGCTCCTCCTCCTGCAAGCTCCCCTCCTCTTGTCTGTCGCGCGCCATCGCCCGGATGGTGCACGCCTTCAGCTCCATTGCACACGCCTGTGCCTGGAGGGTTCGCGCGTGCATGACAGGGCGGTGGAAGCGCGCGTTGCGCTCGGCGCCCGTTGTGCGACCGGCATTGCGGGAGCAAGCGTTCAGACATTCATACCGTCGGGGAGTGCGAGTCGCCCGCGGTACCACTGCAACTAGCAAGGAGTTGTCCGACACTGCCGGCTAAGCTACCGGCGGAGTCACTACCCACCATCAGCTGTTGGGTTCAAGTTGGCTGGGGTACGGCGGACCGGACCAATTGTTGATCTGTGGGAAGAGAGGGAAAAATAAGGGGATGTGAATGCGGACCCTGTGTCCCCGACATTGACGCTCTTTATGGCCCGCATTGGGGATTTTTGGCTACGGGCGGGAAGGTTGCGCGGTTGCGCGCATGACCTAGCGCCTGCTCCAGCTGCATCGCGAGCGTACGCATGGCCATCACAAACGATCAAGCGGTGTTCGATCTGTTTGACTAGAAGTCGCCGGCGGGTACAAGCCGAAACGAGGAAGACGAACGAGCGGCTGACGCATGGTGATCTATATCGCAAGGTTCTTGTTACTCTTTCCATCAATTTATTTTTAAAAGTGCACAAGGTATCACACACGTGATGTTTGTAAATAGTCTAGAATTATAATCGTTTGGTTGCAGTGTGCCTACAAAGCAGACAGTTTCAAAAACTTACTTGTTTGTGTTACACCATATCGTCACATACAATTTTGTACTTCAGAACGTCTGCTAAGAGAAACTAGCAAAATTTTAAATAAATAGAAAATACATAGAAGAAGCTAGCGGTCCATTTGAAGAAGATGTCGGTGTTATTTGTTGTCATCACACACAGTTGATTGTACGAACTATGTGCTATCCAACACCAACACTCAGATTTTCAGAAGCGTTTCTGATAAAGCACATATCCCACACATTTCAGTAACCACAACCGATTGGTAACAAGGGCTAGCGGTTCATTGTTTGCGACCGTGGGTTTTATGAATATATATTTGAACGGTTGCTTCATCGAATTGTCAGCTTTGTTCCAGCCAACGAAAGGATTTTCAGAAGCGTGCCCCATTGATTAGGTATCCCTAACATTTGAGGAAACATTAACGATTGCGATAAAGGGCTAGCAGTCCATTGTTTGCAACCGAGGGCTTTCACTCTAGGTATCCCAAACCGATTTAAAAAGACCCGTCAGCCCTACATCACCCACGCAATAATTTTTAGAATTGTGGCCGTTCGCGTATGTTTCCCAGACGGTTCAGTTTCGAACACACGGTTTTTTATTTACAACGTTCGCGTTGATAGCATCGCAAACAGTTTCGGCCAAGGGACTGGGAAAAGAGTATCGTGATAGCTACCTTCTGCACTATTGCTCAATCGTATGCGAAGTACGCCAAGACGAGTAGACCGTTTATCCATCAGCATCTACTCACTAATCATCCACCTTGAGATATATATCCAGAAGATATCGATGGTATTAAGTTGCAAACCCCAGCCAAACTGTAGGATCAAAGCAACAGACAACTACATTAACACACTATGCATAAAGTAAGCAATCCTTGCAACCGTGGTTACAAGCACCATTTTTTTTCTCCCTGGTGGCAAGAACACATCCCCTAGTCTCATGTTTTTGTCACTCAAGCTAGACATCGGGGGGCATGAAACCACAATCATGCATAACGCTCCCTCTTGGAGTTACTATCTACCACTTGGCCAAAGAAATACAAAGCAACAGAGAACATGCAAGAATACTCAAGAACTAAAACATAAAGGGTAAACCAAATATATTACTCATCACAATATGAACATAATCTCATAATCCATCGGATTCCAGCAAACACAACATATCAAAACAGAAACTAATACATAAGTTCCTTGATCATGTAGGGAAGCTCACAAGGACTAAGAATTGAGGAACAAGATTGGAGAGAAAACATTATCTAGCTACTGATCATGGAACAATGGTCCAAGGTGGACTACTCACGGCACATCCGGGCGGCAAGAATGGTGGTGGAGGAGTCTTCGGAGGTGAATCCTCTCTCGGCAGGGTGCCGGGACAGGGTCTTCTGGCGACCCTGATCTCGGGATCGCGACGGCGGCAGAACAGTGGTGAAAATCGCGTAACGGAGGTCCTCCCGAGGGTTTTTGGAGAAGGAGGAATAAATAGGCCCAAGGGGGGCACCAGGGGGGCCACCTGACTAGGCGTCCAGGTGGCGCGGCCTCCCCTCTGGCCGCACCAGGGACCCCCTGGTCAGGGGGGTAGCCCCTCCTGCTCCCCTCTGACCTTCTGTAGTCTTCTGTCGCGCTGATTTTTTATCTGATTTTTCTGGTGTTTTCTGAGCACTTTTATAATTTGCATTTTCCTGCATTGCACGGACAATAGCAGACAGAAACTGGAACTAAGGCACTAAGTTAGTAGGTTAGTCCAAATATGTTGTAAAGGTATGAAAGTGTAGCAAAACATATAGCGATATCACAAAAATAAGCATGGATCAAGCAGAAATTATAGACACATTTGGGACGTATCAACATCCCCAAGCTTATTTTTTTCTCGTCCTCGAGCAGGTAAATGATAACATAGATAATTTCTGTGGTGACAGGCTACAAACAAATATTTTAATTTTAAAGTCCAACAAGTAAGATATGCAACTCAAGTCAAGACAATAACAAGCAAGAGTCTATATCTAGTATTGAAACTAGGAAAGTAAGAACATAAAGGTGCAAGAGCTCTCGCTGTCCGTGACTTGATTGTCTCCAATCGGTGTTTCTTGTGCAAGAAATGGAGATAGGTTTAGAGCATAAAATATACTAGTAGTTGTTGAGAGCTCAATCTACTAAAACTTCACACTTAGTTTCCTTTGGAATCTTTTTATGACTCGTTCCCAGACCACTGGCCAGGTATAAGTCACAATGATCCTCTCCCTTTAGATTTTGAGCACTCATGCAATGAATGAGCGTGGGAAAGATATGTTGGCACTTAGGATGGCAAATATAATAATGATGGGGAAGGAAGACAAAAAAGGTGTGAAAGGCTCACATCAATGAGGACAATCATAGGCGTGAGAAAGCCAAATGATAGATATGATGTGAGGAGTAGGGATTTCCATGCAACGGATGCACATATGAGCTATGGAAAGCTCTCCAATGGAACTAGCGGGGGTGCATCCAACTTTCTTGCTCAAGAAGACCTATGTGACGTCCCCAAAATTGGACCGTGTACAGTAATCATACACGCAAGGTACATGGCCGAGATCAAGGACTCACAGCATGATATCACAACACAACTCTAATAATAAAAATAATACAAGTTGTTTAATACAAGCCAGGGGCCACTAGGGCTCGAATACTATAGCTCGAGAGCAGAAAGTTAGCAGAAGCAAAAGTATCTGAGTACAAACACAAGGTACACATGATCTGCCTTAAGAAGGCTAGCACAAAAACAACCACGATCGAAAAGGCGAGGCCTCCTGCCTGGAACCTCCAAACTACTCCTGGTCGTCGGGGATTTCCATGTCGTAGAAGGCATCGGGGATATTCACGTTGCGGTGGTCGGAATCAGGGATGTCCTGCTCTTGGACGCCTCGCATTTGATTGCAGCAACCATGTATACAAAACAAAAAGGGGAGGAGGAAAACAAGGGAGAGTATCTAGCATACTCAGTGAGACTTAAACCCAGGCTACTGAGAATTTATGCACTTGTATCAAAATGGAAGGGGAGGCCGTATAGTGGACTGCAAGATAGAAGTACCAGGGTAAGAGGGAATATGCTAGGCCTATTGAAGACTAGTATCTTCCGACGATTCTTGCAGCATGAGAAGAGAATAGCCAACAATTATATATAAAGCATAAAGTAGCAATGCAGCAGAAGTTGTTGCAACATTGTATAATAGTAAGTTGTAATAATTATCAATGCCTCAGAGAATCCTTCCTCGACTTCCTTGCGAGGAAGCAAACCCGGAACCAAATCAGTTTAGTACTAGTAGTAGTTTGTAGTAGTAGAGTCTGGCTTCAGCATAAAGCATCTTGTTACCGTGGACACGGCTATTCGAATAGATTTTCTTCCCTACAGGGGCTGCAGTACTGTTACACTACACGCTCGGATCACCAGGGTGGCGTACACCTTGTTAGGGAATGCCCCACCGAGGATATCTGACACGATGTAGTCCTACCTAGGCTCAACAGAGAGGCCATCCGCCAGTCTAAATCCTAAGCACGTAGTGACTTTGGATCCTTGCCCTTTGTACTCCGAACGGTGCGAGGCTGGTCGGTAAAGCATAAGCAAATAAGACAAAGCAATCTCAAATAATACCACTTCCCGGCGCAGGTTGTGGTACTGCTGACATCTGAAGAGCTTTCGATAGAATGTACGCCGCGGAGGGCCCACACCGTAATCCCACGTGGAGTTAGCGCGTATAGGGCACGTCGACCCACTCAAGTCATCCACCTGACCCATGAAGCATTTTATTATCTCACGGTTCAACCGTTATCGTTGCCCGACTAGTTAACACAATGGACAACGAACAACAGTCAATACCACTGTTACATCGGCGCCTGCCCTATCGTCCTGTCAAAGCACACGTTTACCAACAAGGTGAACCATCTCCTTACCTTACCTCGTGTGTGCTCTGGGAGGAGCTTCACTTTCGTGGGTTGGTATATCACGGCCAACGAGCAAGGACTAGGCCCACGATGGTATATGTCTGTCCTGCCGTCCCGATACAATGCCTCTCGCGGGCACCGTTGGGTCACCCGACTCCTTACCTTTAAGGACACCCGTTGATTCAGGTGCCTACAATCAAGTGAAACCAGGAGGATTCAGCCGAACGAACTAAAGAGGAGTATCCTCGTATCATCTCGGTGGTGCTACGCTACTAAGCTGGCGACGAGAGTGAAATACGAGTCCATCCACTCGTAAGTCAAACTTGAAGCGACTCGGAGAGTCTCGCCATTGTAGGTTCCTTTGGGCGTCTGTTCTGAACCGTACCTGTTGCAGTTATAATACTAATAATAATAAGAATAGTCCCGCGTTCACTCCGCGGAGTGATCACGGCCCGATATCTAATCCTAGTTGACTAAAAATGCGCAGGGCTAACTGCTGAATATAATATATATTTATTAGGAAACATAGGATAAGGGAAGGTACATCAAGGGGCGACAATGACAGGCTATGCAATGAATAGGAATGTAACTTAGCAGCAACAATGCCTAGTGCAACAAATAAATATAGATAGATAGGTGATATATGGGAGAGGTGAAGGGGCACTGCTTGCCTAGAAGCTCGGTAGTAGAGTTATGGTCGTCGACTACGTAGTCGATCCCGTGGTGTCGGCGGCGGCAGTCTCGGGGTCTACCGGAGAATAAAGGGGGGGGGCAGAAACAATAAATACGCGACAATAATAGCAATACAAATACAATACATGGCAATACGTTATGCTAGGGGTGAACTAACGCAGTGTTACACGTTGCAGACGAAACGGGAATTTAACCGGCTCCGGAGTATTACCGGACAGACAATCCGGAGGAGAAAGTCTCGGGTTCGGCATGTTAGAGGGGGTGGTGGGTACATGGGTAGCGTATCCGTATTTGTTGTATTTTCCTGAACAACATTCATGTCTAAATTATTTTCATCTGACTTACGATTTAAATGATATTCAATTTCAAAGTTTTAAACAAAATAAAAGAATTTCTGGATTTTCTTTTATTATTTAATTTCAACATTATTCAAAACAGTGACTGTTGACCAGTCAAACTGATAGGTGGGGCCTACAAGTCATAGGCTGGTCCTTTGACCGGTCAACTGACCAGTGGGTCCCGCCTATCATTGTCTATTTCTGGAAATCTATGAAATTGGCTAAGTCTGAGAATTCTGTGTCTAAACAGCAATTAGCTATCTTTGAAAACCTATGGTTTTGGATTCTGCACATCCAACAAATTAGTGCCCTATATCAAATCGAAGGATTTTTCTGTGGTCTACAATCTGGTACAAATTTCATGCTTGTTAGATTTCATTTTCTTAATTAATACTTTGTTTGAAAAGTGTCATCTGCTGATAAATCTAGAAATTGTTAAAGTTAACAGAACATAGCACTTTGCGATTTTCATAGGAATTAATTCATGCATCAAATGGACTTGGTCCAGTGGGGTAAATCGAAGTTGTTTATGTGTACAACATGTCCATTCCATTTTCATTATTAATAAAAGTCCATAACACATAGTTTTGGGCTTATGAAGTGGTCAAGAAAACGTTTCAGACTTAGCAGAAATTTACTTAGTCTGGGTGATCTTTTTTTTAACAACAAATAGTTTTTTGCAAAATTTATGGTGAGCAATGCATGTCTCCTTTGAATTTTTTCCAATGAAAGAAAGTAAACATTGGTACGCCTACTCTTTAGACCTATCAAATTTTCCAAGTTTCAATTTTGTTTGATGGGGTTTTGGGGGTTGTCAAAGGTGGCAACAATTAGTAGCAGCTATTGAAGCGGCAGCCAGCAGTGGCGAGCGGGGCGTGACCACACGCAAGCGGGCGCGCGAATGCGCAGGGCGCATCCGGCGTGTAGGATGGGCGCGGGTGCAGCCATAGGATGGCCAGCGAGCAACCACCGGTAGCCGCATGCGCCCACGGTCAACGGAAGCAGCATGCACGAGCGGGCGCCGTAGATTGTGAATGGGGAGAGGCCGTGGCGGCTAATTCGCCCACAAGAGAGGGGGGCACGAGGCAGAGCTCACATCGGAGCTCGAGGGAAGCCTAGAGAGGCGACGGTTGTGGCACACCGGTGAGAAGGCGCCTGATGCAGAGGAGGTGCGGCTGGGGCCGAGGTCCAGGTGTGGGGAAGGCGGTGTGGCCACCAGGGCGAGGTGATGGCCTCGGGAGGCAGCCGGGGCCACGGCGGTGGCCATGGCGGCACCTGGAACTGGCCACAAGCAACGACTACGGTTCGTCCGGGCGGCGCCAGGAGGAGGCCAGCGGCGAACCGGTGGGGTGGAGGTGGAGCAGCGTCACCGGGGGGGTTCCGGGGCGGTGCAGGCCACTGGCCACGGCTCACCGGAATCGACGGCGGACGTGTCGCCAGAAGGAGAGGCATGACACGAGAAGGGGATCGGGAGAGAGATTGGGTTTGAGAGGGAGAGGAGTGGATAAGGGTTGGCTCTGCTGTGTTGTCAAGGGCGCCAGGGGGAAGAGGTGGGCTGGGCCCAATTTGTTTTTACCTGGGCGCAAGTTAGTCTTTTTCTATTTTTTTCTTTTTTTTCTTTTCTTTTATGTTTTATTTTGTTTATCCACAATTTTTTGTAAAATATGTAACTAGTTATTTTATTTATGTTGCACTACCTTATTATGCCACAAAAAGTTTCATTGAAGAATAAATTCATTTGCATTTTTCTTTTATTTTAAAAGGGATTAAATGGGGTTATTTAGCACTGTTTTTATTTATTTATATCAGTATTTTTTTTAATAAATTCCCATTTAATTTTTAATATGACCTACTTATTATTAGGCATTATATAAGATTATTTGCACAATTTTTAGTTGAACATTCATTGCCACATTGTTTTGAAATTTTTTAATTGGGTTGAATTTCAATAAGCCATGATCAAGGCTAATCACCATATTCCTAACCATGATGACTTGACATTAATCAAAATTTACTAATGTAGTGTGACACCCGGGGTGTTACAACCTAGAACTCATTTGAGGAGGCTCATCATTGGAATATACAAGTCAAGTTCTGTAGTGTAAGGATCCCCACATAGTTATGCATGAATAATATGAAACTCTCTATGTAGTACAAAAATTACTTTGGAGTACGAGTGTGAATCTTTCAAAAGGAATAGTAGTGTTGCCCCTTCTTTTTTTTCTCTTCTTTCTATTTTTTTGTGTCCTCTTTGGCATCTTTTCCTCACTTTAAGGGCAACACTCTATATTTTACAAGGATGTAGAAGATCACACACTTTATAAGAAGTAATCAACATAAAAAACTTGAAACGATCATGAATGCATGCAAATGTATGCCTCTACCAGTGTAGCACGATATGCAATGATACTAGCGCGTCATGTAGCAATTATAAGGGCAAGGCCCAACTAGCATGTGGATCTATGATCAAGCAAAAGCATGTATGACAATGAAGATCAAGCCATGAGAAGATGGATGGTGCATGGCAATGTATATCGGAAAGGCTATGGAAATGCCTTGATAGGTAGATATGGTGGTTGTTTTGAGGAAGGATATAATGAAGCTTATAATGACAGAGCGTATCATGCCAAGGATTCGGATGCACCGGCGAAGTTTGCACCGACTCTCAAGATGAGAAATGGCAATGCACGATACCGAAGAGGCTAGCAAAATATGGATGGTGGAAGTGCCAACAATCAAATACTCGCATTAGTCAAAGGAACTCATCCACTTATTATCGGTAACTCTCTATCTTAGTCACGAGATTCACAAAGAGATAAGTACCCCTAGGAGGAGTGTATGGGAGCTTGGTTATCCTTGCGCATCCTCGACCCATGGTACGTCAGTGTACTCTATATATTACAACCCCTCCAGAGGTTAGTGATCCATCTAGTAGCTAGAGTTCTCAACTAATTTTTGTAGTTTTCGAAAATATGCACAATTTACCAAAATATGACACCTACCACTAATAGGCTTGATATCTTAGCACACAGAAGTCCTACATTACTCAAATCAATACCTCAAAACTATTGCAAGTTACTACTAAACTTATAATACAAACCTCAGTTACCTACTCAAAGTAAGACACACAGTCAGTGCAACAGGCCAACTCTCTAAACAAGATAAGCATGAAAACTCAAGAGAGTTCCAAAAGTAACAACCTAAATAAAATCTCTTAAAGATAAACATGAAAGCAAGAGCTAAACATGACAGCAACTACAAAAAGTAAAGAACACTCAACAAAGATAAGCACGAAAACTATGAGTATTCTAAGTGAAAGTGGAGCATGTTTCTCTCCCAAACAAGGTATGCTAGGGTCCATCTTGTTATGAAAAGCAAACAAAACCAAAACTAAGCAAATCAAACTGAAAATTAAATGCAAGACGCTCTAAGCATAGCACATAACACATGAATTGATAAAAATATAGTTTGTCGAAGGACGAACTGATGATTGTTGATGGAGAAGGGGATGCACAGGGGCATCCTCAAGCTTAGACGCTTGAGTCTCCTTGAATATTTCTTGGGGTGCATGGGGGCATCCCCAATCTTGAGCTTTTGAAACTCCCGGATCTTCTTTCATCATCTTCCTTCACACACTTGAAAACTCCCTTCATGTGAAACTCATCTTAAGCTGATTAGAGTGGTTAGTACCCATAATAAAATAATTTTCCTCTGATGGAAATAAAGATTTTCAACAAGGTCTACTGTTTCTAAAGATTGAAAAAAGTTTTTGCAAAGAAAAAGGTTGTGCAAGATTTGCAAAACTGGGAAAATGTAAAACAGGGCAGAATCTGGGAAAAACAAACCAGCAAATAGTAAATAAATTTTTTGGGGCACTTATGCAACTCAAATCAAAAAACTCAGAACAGGCCAAAGAAAGTCAATTATATAGAGCATACTTTCAAAAAAATCAGATAAAAATATGATCTCGTAATTTTTAGGAATTTATGCAATGGAGAAAACAGATTCTGTTTTCTGGACAGCATGTCACAACTTTTGATTTTTCTTGCAACCGGAGGCTAAAACTTGGCACAAAGCTTGAAAATAATGATACAATGATGTTTCTACAGTAGTAACAAGCATCAACACCACTAAAAATGAAAGTAAAAAAGATTTTGGGTTGCCTCCCAATAAGAGCTTTCTTTTATGCCTTTGACCTAGGCATGAAGCAACAAGATCAAGTTTTATCAATATCAAAAGCATAGCTTGCCCGTATAACGGACTCAAAAGTTAACTTAATCTTTTTTCTAGGGAAATTTTCCATGCCCTTCTTGAGTGGAAATTGGAATCGTATATTACCTTCTTTCATGTCAATGATGGCACCAACGGTGCCAAGAAAAGGTCGTCCCAAAATAATTGGACATGAGGGATCACACTCAATGTCCATGACAAGAAAATCAACAGGAACATAAGTATCATTGAAAAAAATAAGAACATCATCAATCCTTCCTAAAGGCTTCTTTAAGGAAGAATCAACAAGATGAACACCAAAAGATCTCAGTCCAAGCATATCATACATTATTTTTGGTAAAACGGAGGCACTAGCTCAAACATCACATAAAGCAAAGCAAGAAAAGTTATTCAATTGAATCTTGACCATAGGATCCCAACCATCTACTAGTTTTCTAGGAATAGAAACTTCTAGTTTAATCTTATCCTCCCTACCTTTGATAAGAGCATTAGTGATATGCTTTGTGAAGGCAATGTTAATTGAACTAGTGTGGGGGTCTTTGGCCATTATTTGCAAAAAAATGATAACTTCAGAAAGACTACAATTATCAAAATCAAGTTCCCTACCATTAATTAAAGTGGTAGTGATGTTGTCTGGGTTTAGCTTACTTTCTTCTATGTCCTCCTTGACATCCTCCCAAGTACGAGGACGTTTTGGGGTTTCTTCGAACCATAAGTCCGGTTTCTTACCCGAGAGACCATGCCATGGGCATAATTCCCCGTCATAACAAGTGTAATCACAAGGTTTGTTACTCTTATGAGTACCCATAATAGCAGCAAGAAATAAAAAAGTAACTAATTTGTTTTTTTTGTATAAGACTCTAAAGCAGAAGCTGAAAGTTAAACTAACAAGACTAAAAAGTAAAGGTAAAAGATAGTGTGCAACTACCCTATCTTGTAGATTGGAGTCCCCGGCAACGGCACCAGAAATTCTCTTGATGGCACTGGATAGTGCTGCACGTTGGTACCCCAAGTGGAAGGTTGAGATATAGACAACGATGAATTTCCCTTGGTGAAGATACCAAGGTTTGTCTACAGTAGGACTCCAAGTGCAACAAGAAGGTGAGAATGGCACCAGAAATTCTCTGCCGGAGGTAGTTGACGTGGCCCTACACACAAATGCAAATAACTTTTCTCCCAAAGAGTCAGAGAGGTTGTCAATCTCCCCAGTCTTGTTGTTTACAAAGGATCAAATACAAAGGGGAATAATAATGGTGAGTGCAACGGAAGGGAAATAAAAGAAGTAAATGTGAATGGTGTAAACTATGGTGGAAATATGGACCGGGGTCCCACGACTTACACTAGTGATGTCTCGCTCCCAAAAGACGATAAACAACTATGCTGGGTGAACAAATTATAGCTGGGCAATTGAAATAATTATAAACGCACTGCAATGCTAACTATAATACAAGAAAGCTAGAGGCTCAATCGTATGGCTAGTATGCCAAGACGAGTAGACCCTTTATACATCATCATCTACTCACTAATCATCCACCTTGAGATATCTATCTAGAACATCACGCTGGTATTAAGTTGCGAACCCCAGCCAAACTGTAGGATCAAAGCAACAGACAACTGCATTAACACATTATGCGTAAAGTAAGCAATCCTTGCAACCGCGGTTACAAGCACCGTTGTTTTCTCCCTGGCGGAAACAACACATCCCCTAGTCTCATGTGTCTGTCACTCAAGCTATACATCGGGGCGCATGAACCCACAATCATGCATAACGCTCCCTCTTGGAGTTATTATCTACTACTTGGCCAAAGCAATACAAAGCAACGGAGAACATGCAAGAATACTCAAGAACTAAAATATAAAAGGTAAACCAAATATATTACTCATCACAATCTGAACATAATCTCATAATCCATCGAATCCCAGCAAACACACCATAGCAACACAGAAACTAATACATAAGTGACTTGATCATGTAGGGAAGCTCACAAGGTCTAAGAATCGAGGCACAAGATTGGAGAGAAAACATCATCTAGCTACTGATCATGGACCCATAGTCCAAGGTGGACTACTCAAGGCACATCCGGGCGGTGAGCATGGTGGTGGAGGAGTCTTTGGAGGTGAATCCTCCCTCCGGCAGGGTGCCGGGACAGGGTCTTCTGGAGATCCCGATCTCAGGATTTCGGCGACAAAGGAACAGTGGTGAAAATCGCGTAACGGAGGTCCTCTTGAGGGTTTTCAAAGAAGGAGGAATATATAGGCCGAAGGGGGCCCCACCTGACTAGGCGTCCAAGTGGCGCGGCCTCCCCTATGGCCCCGACAAGGACCCGCCTGGTCTGGGGGGTGGGCCCCTCTGGATCCCCTCCGGCCTTCTGGAGTCTTCTGTCGTGCTGATTTTTTATCTATTTTTTCTTGATTTTTCCGAGAACTTTAATAATTGGCATTTTCCTGCAATGCACAGACAACAACAGACATAACTGGCACTAAGGCACTAAGTTAGTAGGTTAGTCCAAATATGTTGTAAAAGGTATGAAAGTGTAGCAAAACATATAGCTATATCACCAAAATAAGAATGGAACAAGAAGAAATTTTAGATACATTTGGGATGTATCAAGGGGTTTTCAAACCCTCCCGCCTTGCTGTTTACGAAGGTTAAAATGCAAGAGGTAATAAAAGTGCAACGGAAAGGTAATAAAAGCGCTCACTAGTGATGTCTCTCCCAAAAGACGATAAAAACTATGTTGGGTGAATAAATTACAGCTAGGCAATTGACAGAATTATAAACACATCGCAATGATAATTATGCTAGTAGATAGTGCAAGGTGCAATTGTATGGGAATTACACCAAGACAAGTAGATAATTTATTCATCAGCATCTTCTTACTAGTCATCCACCTTGAGATATCTATACAGAACATCTTGTTGGCATTAAGTTGCGATCCACAACCATATGTTACGAACTCAAAGAAACGGACATCTGTATTAACACTCTATGTGTAATGTAAGCAATCCTTCTGGCACGCAGTCACAAGAACCACTGTTTTACCCCTAATGGCAACAACACATTCCCTAATCCCATGTTTCTGTTACTCAAGCCGGACATGAGGAGGCTTGGACCCATTATCTAGCATAATGCTCCCTCTTGGAGTCGGAACCTATTACTTGGCCAAAGCAATAAATTACAACGAAGAACATGAAATAACTTGAAAGAACAGAATATAAAAGAGATCAAAATATATTAATTCCACAATATGAACATAATCTCATAATCCATCGGATCCCAGCAAGCACAGCATAACAACATGGAAACTATAACATAAATTCCTTAATCATGATAGGAAACTCACAAGGACTAAACATTGAAGCACAAGATTGGAGAGAATACATCAACTAGCTTGCTTCCATGAACCCTAGGTCCAAGGAGGAACTACTCACGAAGCATCTCGAAGGCAAGCATGGTGATGGAGGAGCCTCTAGAGATCAATACTCCCTACGACAGGGTGCCGGGATAGTAACTTCTGCTGATCCCGATCTCAGGCTCGCGATGGTGGAGGAACAGTGGCGTAAATGGAGAACGAGTGTCGTCCCCTGAGATTTTCAGGAAACGGGGAATAAATAGGCGCACAGTAGGGCACCAGGGGGGTCCCACCTAGCCAGGCAGCCAGGGGACGCGGCCACCTCCTGGCCGCACCAGGTGCCCGCCTGGCCAGGGGGTGGCTCCCCTCTAGCCCCCGTCAGGCTTCTGTAGTCTTCCGATGGATATGAATTTCTGGAATTTTCTGGATTTTTTCGGCAATATTGATTTTTCACCTTTTCTGCAATGCACAGACAAAAACTGACACCGGGCACTATGTTAATAGGTTAGTCCGAAATATATTGTAAATGATATGAAAGTACATCAAAACATATAGAAAAGTCACCAAAACAAGCATGGAACAACTAAAAATTATAGATACATTTGGGACGTATCAATAGCGCATGGTGATCTCCATCTCCACGTGCGCGGATCTCGCATGATGATCTCGATCTCCATGTATGGTTGTCCTCGTGGTGATCTGCATCTCCACGCCATAATGTCGACCACCAAGTGTTATAAGATAGTATTCTATTACAAACTAAAAGCTATGAAAGTAAATTACATTATTAATTACAAGGCTTCACATGTTCACACGTAGGACATTAATACAATAATGTGATAACCATATTGCTCCAGCCAGTTGCCATAATCATGACATGCAGGTCATGACATAATAAAATACACGCAACACAATGGGCATTACCATATCATAATCATTTTTGCAAAAACGAGTTAACGTACTACCGCTGTCTAAATCTCTACTTCCACAAGTGTTTTGTACATCTTTTCATTATGCGTCGTTTGGTAGGTCACAGAGCTAAATCGGAGTTCATATGACCAAGTTATGGCCTCTAAATCGAAACTACTCGTAGATTTCTGGACAACACGAATCATATTCATGCCGTGTCCTGATCTGTGTCCCGATTCGATCCCCGGGTGATCTTCATGTGATGCGACGGGATTTATGGCACACTTTGTGTGAATGGAGGATAAACGACCTCTAGGGATAAGTTGCAACACGACCTAAGAAGCACGACATGGAACATATCACTAAACATAAACCTCAAACTTCCATGCAAAACCTATTTGATATATCAAAATATGATCCTATGTACATATCTCTATATGAGCTACCTTGAGCCCAACGACTGTGATTTCCATCATCAATCCATCACCGCGCAGCAGAGGTTCTGATACCACTAGTGTGGCACGCGACATGCTAATCTAGCGCCAAATAAAATTTTCTATCGTGCACAACCAAGATCATAGCTATCTTGGTTAATATTTTTATATGTCTTTTATACTGCAGAGATGAAGAAGTGGTACGTGGTGTATGAAGGTAGCGTTCCAGGAGTCTATGAGCACTGGGAAGACTGCTTCAATCAAGTGAAAAGTTCAAGGGCAACAACTACAAGAGCTACAAGAGTAAAGCGGAGGCGGAAGCTCGGTACTTGAACTACCGGAAAGGGCAAGAGAGGAAGAACCACCGGATGAAGTCCAACTTCATCATGATCCCCTTCTTGCTTACCGTATTTACCATTCTCTTGTATGTGATTGTAGTTATTAGATGACACTACCAATTCGATCGAGATGTAGTTGTGTGTGATACAATGTAGGTGATGAAACTCCCAACTTGTCTATTTTTATTTTTGTGATCTATGTGTGATATAATATGTGTAATGCCATTACAACTTGTCTATTTTGATTAGTAATGTGATGTAACAATATTTCATCACTCTTCTATATTTGAACCTATGTATTTTCTGTATTTGTATTGTTGGCATGTTCCTGAAAATATTTGATCTTTGTATTGCTGGAATATAACAAGTTTCAGCAAACAATATAATACTAGAAAAGATATTGATGGCGTACAGAAACATTTCTGCTGGTGGACAGAACCCAGTCCAGAAAAATACTACTAGCGGACATATTCATTACCACTGGTGGTCACATCTAAATGTTAGAGGCACAGGATGATATCTCTGGCGAGTAGATGCTTTGTACGCCAGCGGTAACGGCAGATATCTCTGGCGTACAAATTATACGCCAGCGGTACCTGTTACCACTGGTGGGACATCGCTGGCGTACGCCTGCCTGCCAGCGGTGGCAAACTTTTGTACGGCAGCAGTAGGCTATTTCCTACTAGTGTAGTATTGTGGATAGACTTGTGTAGTATTGTGGATAGACTATGCGATTAGGTTTTACCACTAGACGCACAGTTATGGCAGCGGAAGGAGAGTTGGCGATGTGTGTAGGCTCCTCCTTGCGAATCCCTCGAACGATCCCTCGAACGGTTCATCACGAGCGCCATAGGTGGGGTGCCTCCAAGGTATCCGTGCGTGCAGGAAGGTAGTGTCGGGTGACAGATTGCTAGGTCCCTATCACGCCCTGGACATGGAAGTGTGGACATGGTTGTGGACTGAACAACTCTTACCCCTTCGGGGTTCTCCCTAGCCCTTATATAGATATCCATGACATGGGCTCAAATCTTGAGACCATAAGAACCCTCCATGAGGGCTCATGCCCCTTAAGCACACGACCATGTAGGTTCACGTACACATGGACATAACATCGATCAAATCTGGCTCGATCAGTCGGTAGCGGTTCCTAGCAGAATGTGCCGACTCCCATGCGTGAGAAAAGTCACAAGACGAACCTTAACAATGTGTTAGATGCAGCATTCCTTTTGCCTCACGATATATGTTGTTGAGCTCAAGGCGAGTACTTGTCACCCTTGTTGGTAGATCAACCTTTCTTACGGACACCATGATAAAAAAATCCTGAACCAACAATTAACCCATGTCGCATGACCATGATTTCTGAATCTTATCACTCGAGAGGGACCAGAGAATATCTTTCCAAGTTGGAGGGGGGAATTCCATCTTGGTCAACCATGTTTCGCAACACGTAGCACGACTCACCCGAAATCTACCTCTATAACTACTCAGTTACGATGTAGAGTTTGATAGATCCTAAGTGAGTCAATCCTCATCCCGAGAACATGCGAGGACCTGAGCTCTAGGACATGGCATATACATTTTATTGATACTAACAAATGACAACATCTCGATGCGTCTCAAAGTGGGTCTATCCAACTCAGTGATTCCATCACTAAGTCCATACTATTGGGTTAGCATCTCGATGCCCATGACTTGTGAAACATAGTCCTCGACCAAATCATATACTAGTCAAGGGTCTGTGTCCGCATACCTTATCAACTAGGGACCATTAGAACAGTCATCATACAATATATAGTCTCACAAACAAGTCACATACTTATTGATTCATAGCAGTGATGATGTTCAAGGACAATATAATATCTCATGAATACATAAGGACATAACATCATCTCATGAATACCTCTAGGGTATATCTCCAACATCAACATCACTTATGTCCCCCTCTGTGCACCTTGTTCTTCGCCATGTTTAGAACATCACTCATCGCCCCAATTTGAACGCAAGTGTCATATATGTCCTTACTTCTTTCCATCTAGATAACCATCATCTCAGAGCCCGAGAGAGGAGGCAGCACGCTACCAGAGAGCACACCACTATTTTTGGCGTCCGACTCTGCCACTAGGTTCCACCTTTCTTGACCTATGATACAAGTTAAGGGCATCTCCAACAATGACCCCTAAAATTCCAACCGCATCCGTCCATGGACAGGGGGACTAGTCCATGAACATTGATGTGAGAGCCAGCCATCCAACCTTGGTCGCATCCGTCTGCCAACAGTTCAACCAAAATACGGCATATTCACACAAACTCGAACAAAATTCATTCAAATTTATTACAATTCAACAATTAAAATAGTTTGAACATAAATTCAACTCAAATTTATGTTTAGTTGTCTCCCTAAACAACCCAGAAATGCCAAATCAAGTCTTCCTTGAGTTGCTGATGAGTTGCACGATGTTGAATTTGTTGATGCATTTCGACAAACTCATCAAATATGGCCGGATTTTGAGGTGGAGTTGAATAGGATCACCCATGTTCTCGAAGTCCAGATTCCTGATAGCACACCCTCATCCTCCATAATCATGTTGTGCATGATCACACAACATGTCAACACCTTTCCTAAGATCTCTGAATCCCATTGTTTTCAGGTCCTCGGACAACTACAAATTGAGCTTGGAGCACTCCAAATGCCCTCTCCACATCCTTTCTAGAACCTTGTCTTTGGGCAAAGTGAGATTTTTTCTGACCTATTAGCTGGGAGTGTTGGAAATATGCCCTAGAGGCAAATAATAAAGTATGTTTATTAGCATATTTCATTAGTTCATAATAAGTTTTATAATATGTTATAATTGTATTAAGCGGAAACATTAATACACATGTGGTATACAAAAAACCAAAATGCCTAGTTAACTCTAGTATACTAGTTCATTTGGCAATTGATGATCAAGGTTTCCTGGTCATAGAGAAATATACGTCCGTTGACAATGAAGTCATGTCATTATAAGAATGATATGATGGACACACACCCACCTAAAGTGTTGTAGTGTGATCCAGTCACATAGTTCAACATTGCGATAACTTAATAACGCGATGACCCGATCCTTAGACCGTAATTATCATACGTAATTGCTATCTATTAGGGTGATTTTGAGTGCACTCAATGTTACACTAAAATATGATATCCATACAGGTGTATCTTTGGTATTCCAAAGTAGATATGTTGAGGAGTATGAAATACATCAGAACAGGATTTGTCCATCGGAGTGACGGATATGTACTCTGGGACCACTTGATGATATTACATCATAAAGATTGCAATCATGTGACTAGGTAACGGGGTTGTAATATCACAGGACGAGTAAATATGTTTGTCAGTAACGAGGATGAACTTGGTATTGGATATCGATGATCAAACCTCGGAAAAACAATGTACCGTATGACAAAGGGATCAGGACTCAACATTAACGGTTCAACGATGAAGTTAATTCGATGGAAGCACAGAGGCGATCAAGAATTGTAACCAGATCCCACATGATGGTCATTGGTCAGAAAATGTCTCGATCATGTCTGTTGTTGCCCGAACCGTAGGGTATCATGCTTAAGGGTGTTCGATGCATTAACAATAGATTCAGTATCGCTAGAGAAATAAGAGAGAACTCCGAAATTGTTTTGAAGGGGTGACGGAAATAGTTCCATGGTTCCGAATTGTTTCGAAAGTTATTTGTATATGTTTTAGTATTTAATTAAATGAATTAAATATTAAAATATAAATTAAATAATTAAAAATAATAATGCTTCTTTATTTTTCTTTAAAAGAAAGGAAAAGAAAAGAAAAAGAAAAAGAGAAAAAAAAAGGATGGCATGTGGCGCCATGGGCTAGGCCCATATGGGCCACTTGGCCATGCATGCACCACACCATGCACATGGGCCAGCCACATGCGGCCACTGCCATGTGCACCATGGCGGCAAGACAATGTGGTACTAGTTTAATACCACATTGCTAGTTGACAGGCATGTGTACCCCTTTTCTCATTATATGTAGATATGGAGGGTACCTCTTTTTTAACAACAGAAAATTACAGAAAAATAAAGATAATTTATGTTGGTCTCTCTCTCCCTTCCTCCTTCCTTTGGGTGGGCTCCTCTTGTTTGGAGTCTGCACTAGGTTGGGGATCTCTCGATACGCACGTAGTCGTGCTACTGGAATCGTGATCCAAATCCATCTTCTTTCCGCTGCTCGCCTGGTTCGGAGCCTGGAGGGAACATCAGGTACACCATATGTGTGTAATCCCACGAGGTGCTGCACTTGCGGTACTCTTTAATCCCGTCATCGGTCTACAAGGACCGCGTGGCTTTTGGAGTCATCGAGGATCTCCATTGCATCGATGATCGGCGGGTACGACTACATCAACCACGTTCACGCGGGAACATTTCCCGCTTAACGGACTAAATACTGGTATGTTACCGTTTCTCTCCGTTAGTTGCATCAGCATAGCATAGGTCTTGTGTTTGTGCATTGCGTTGGTTGGAAAAATTATAGTTTTCTGCCCCGAGCCCCAACAGGGAGATGGTTTTGACGAAGGTCACCTACGAAGGATAGATGTTGCCAACCAGCTAGTAGCCCATGGTATACTCATTCCCGTTGATAGTATAGTTACACGAAGGGGTGTGTCCTTGAGTCAACTGAGCAAACAATAGATCTGCAACACATTGATATCATTGTGAGACCCGTGCATGCACTACAAGAAATATGTTATCTTGTGACCCTTCATATTGGTCTCTGAAAGGTCACTGTTTATCATTTTGTGACATTTTTGTGACCAAAATCAGTTGGTCAAAAGCTGAGGGTCGCAAAGCGGACACTGCGACCTTTTTTTGTGAAATGGTCGTAGACTGTTACGACCAAAACAAAAGGTCGTAGCTGTTGTGACCAATTGTTTTGGTCACTTGTGGTCTGGCCAGACCACGTTAGATCCAACGTGGCAAGCTGACGTGGCAAAATTTCCACCAAATGAATTGGTAGTAGATTAGATTCAGCCCGGTCCAATTTGGTGCTTCACATGGGTTGAGCCCAACAATTCAGCTTATTTATATATTTTTCCTGTCAATTTTTGGTCAGCTTCATGGGCCAAGCCCAACGTTGCGGCCTTTTAATTTTTGGGCCGCGGCCTTTTTGTCTCACAATTTCAATTTTTTTATAAAATGGGTCCACTAGTCAGGTGGGTCCCCATTGTCAGGTTCTAGTAACAGGGTCCTAACTGTTAGGGTCATATTCTACATTTTTCAATTTAACATAAATAAATACCCAATATTTAAATTGGCACACAGAAAACACACGAAATACTCCAAATATTGTCAGCCAGATTCATTACAATGCTCCTGCTGTACAAATAACACGTAATAAGCTCTAACATACACTTTGCAAGCTATACAAGTGTAATAACAGTATGGTAGTCACAGTTACAAGCTCCACGGTACTTTACTAGCTAGATACAGTACTTTGCAAGCTCTACAAGCTTTATGTTCTTCAGCATGGAGCTCCATCGACAGCGATCACAAACTAGGCACCCTGTTATTACACCGGATGACCATAATCAGGACTGGGCTAACA
Organism: Bromus sterilis; assembly: GCA_950022295.1. Taxonomy (NCBI): domain Eukaryota; kingdom Viridiplantae; phylum Streptophyta; class Magnoliopsida; order Poales; family Poaceae; genus Bromus; species Bromus sterilis. The sequence continues at coordinate 220,618,192 of OX465600.1, forward strand.
GAACAGTGATATGCCTTCCACGGTCGTCCTGTTACAGGAATCAACAGAGAAGAATCAGAAAAACTGGAACCAATATACTATGAGCAGACCATTCAAAAAACCATGCTTTTTTTTTCTTCAGCTAGTTAAAATGAGATACTCATTCATACAAAAAAAATAGAGACAAAATATGAATATTCATTGCAAGAGTGCAGGTCGTGCAAAAAAACTTCACTGCAACACATTTCGCCTAAACAACAATACCATTCTACTACCACAGCCATCCATTCAAAAGGTAAGATCTGACATTACTAGTCGGAGCACGCATACTAACATCACTAACGCAGGAGAGAATAAAGGGAACCGAGAGAGATACCTCTGGATGATAGCGTCGACGATGATCTGGATTGAGTTAGCATCTATGAGGAGGTGGATGATTGCCATGGTGTGCTTGATGATGCACACATCCATGATCTTCTAGACACTGTTGCATCCGTGCGCTCGATGATGGGGGTACCAATGCATCCAAGTAAAAAACAAAATCACCATCATTAACCCACAACTTCAAGTACAAGCTAAGTATGTATCAAGTGACAATGAAAACAAGTTTATATGCTAGTACAAAATCACCATCATTAACAAGTTTATTTGGGAACGAAAACAATCATCAGTACCGGATTAAACACAATGCTATCTTCATATTAGCAAACAAAACATTTCACTTTCATATTCTCAGTAATAAATTACAGTCTGCTTCAACCCATGTTCTAAAAAAGATGTTTATCCCTCCCAGGAGTACATTTGATGGTTTATTTGGTAACAGTAAGTACCCTCATCACATATAAATAGCATCCAGAAGAGTAACAATAAGGTTTAGTTAAAGTAGACTAGATCAATATTTCTAGTGCTCCTATAGTGATGCTTTTGAGATTAGCACATCTTTCGTGGTATGTGCATGACCTGAAATTGCTAGTTCAGGATACCTTAGTTGCAGCACCGAGGACAGAGTCGACGTCAAATTGGAGCAGCACCCGAGTGAGTAAAAAGTGAAGCTTCTGGTTCCCGGGTTAAAGAAAAGTTTTACCAATAATTCCCTCCAGCAGGAAATGTCATACCTGCATAACAATACCAGCAACAAAAGAGTTTGATTACCAACCTGACTAACCAAAGCTGGGACACACAACAAGAGACTTGTTACATACTTCATCCATACATCCATCCATCCAGTTCCAAACTACAACAAGTTTTTCTTCACTATTGAATATACATTCATCTGTGTCAGGTTGGCTTAAGCATCTCTTCTAATTAATTGATTGGATTTTCCAGAAAACAAACAGAGTTCCTTGTGATTATTATTATTAATTTAAATTTGACACCGGTAACAGAAGAATTTCATTGCCAAGTTGACTATATGAAGCTGAGAAAAAAACAGAGTGCCTTGTGATTATTATTATTAATTTAATTTCTCTGCACTATTAAAAATACATGAATCTCTCTTAGGTTGGCTTAAGCTTACATAGACGATCTTTTTCGTACAAGATGCATCCATATAGTTCCAAAATACAACAAGCTTTTTATGCACTATTAAAAATACATACATCTCTCTTAGGTTGGCTTAAGCTTACATACAGGTTACAAGTAGATATTCCCAGACACATGCTAATGCATTCAGATCTCTTAATAATTTTAATTCAGACACATTCTATCACAGAAAACAAACCCAGCAGCTAGAAAGACAAAATGACTGACTAGAAAATTCGTAAGGGAATAAAAGAAAAGGAGATCTTGCCTTCGGACGGGTGCTCGAACCCGCAGTTCTGGATGGCCCGGAGCAGCTCGGGCTTGAGGAGAAAGTCGCGGAAGCCGGAGTTGTGGATGCCGACGTAGCTCTTCTTGGCGTCCCAGGCGGCAGGCTTGGCAGCGGCGGCGGCGTCGAGGGCCTTCTCCTTGTCAACCTCGTAGTCGAGCTCCTCCTCATACACATCGTTCTGCTTGGCCTCGGAAGAGGGAGCTTGCAGTCTCCCTACTTTATGAGATCTCGGAGTACGAGCCCATGTGCAAGAGGATCGATGCGGTCTACGGGGCCATACTGCTGCTGGTTGGCATGGGGAGCAGCAAGTCAGAGAACATGCATGAATGTTTCCTGGAGTTTGAAATTAATTAGATGAGCTTTCAGGTGGGACTGAGGTGCAGGTTACCATGGTTGATTTGATTGTCTAGGAATCTGGTAGGTAATCTTTTGACGATTTTAGAAACTGTGCAAGCCTAAGGTTCAGAATGGAGCAACAATACTTGTGAAGCTTCAGTTTTAGATAGAACAGATCAACAAGGTGGAACATAAGATACAATGGAATGCGTGCAAGGAAAAAAGCATCTTAAAAGAAAGAGAAGAGGGGTGATGAACCGAGTGGATTACCTACCTATGATGGAGTCGAAGAAGTGCAACATGGGAGGCATCGGAGAGCTTCTTGACTGGCCAAGCTCGTGCCAGACCACAACACAACGATTCGGCACGGACATGGGTGGTTCTGTACTGCTCGTAGTTGAGGATGCACCTTGGGTTGATGTTCTCCATGGCGTCGAGGCCGACGTCGGGTAGAGCGTGGCGTCTCAAGATCTGAAAAATAGGATAAATTGTGAACATCAACACTGTGAGTAGCTTGAATTAGGCTGAGAGAGAGAGAGATTGGCAGCAGACGCACCGAAGAGGAGGCATTCGTCGGGCCGGTTCCCTACGGGAGGGCGCGGTGAGCGGCGACGAACAACGTCGCACGACGGCTTCAGCTCCGAGCCGCACGACGGAGGAGACGAGGAGGAGGGAGCCCGGGGAGAGAAGCATAGGCATGGAAACCGCGCATCTGACCCCGTCGCCGTAGATCCGTGGAGCTGGATGTAGATCTGCTGCCATCGTCGCCGGGAGGTGGAGGAGCTGCGCGGCCGACCAGGGAGGGGCAGCGCTGGCGGAGCTGCGCGGCTGGCCGGGGAGGGGCAGGTGGAGGCAGCGGGCGGCGCCGCCGGAGGAGCAGGAGTGGTGGAGAAGGAAGGAGTAGGCACGAACCAGAAGCTAGGTCAATCGGGAAACGGAGTGGGAGAGAGGCGACGACGCGGTGTTCTCTGGAAGGAAGGGGATCGAGTGGCCACGCGCTACTAGGGTTTGGGTTGGCCGGCGTCAGTGAGTTTAGGAGAGGTGATTGAGAGGCGTTTGATATTTAGGGTGTGGACGGCTCAGATTGGATGAAGTGGGGTGATCCGTGGGAAGAGTGATTCTATGATCTGATTGGCTAGGAACAAATGTGATTTGAAATAGTTTCTAAGTGCTAATATATGAGCATTTAGTGAAGCAACTCTCAAAAATAAATGTTCAAATGTGTCCATATTGTCCACAAGTGTACACCTTGGGATGACGAACAATTTTGTTGAATGAAATTTTCATTTTCTTTGCACGAAAATTTCATTTTTCATTTTCCGAGTGTCCAAAATGAGTTTTTTTGTGTGACCTATCATATATTTTTTGAAAAATTGGACCAAATTATTTTTCTAAAGTATTAGGCCATATTTAATGTACAATTAACCAAATGGTTGGGTGTAAAAGGGTTTTAGCCACCTCTCATGAAAAAGGAAAATTTGCGCAGATTCAATTGGAACGGGGTGAAATTTAAACTACAAGTGATTGATAGTTTGCTCTTTATTTTTTCAAAAAATCATTTCTAAGTGCACAAGTACCCATTTCATCAGAGATTTACCAAGAGTTTTTCAAGATTCCACCCCTAGCTATCACCGGCCATGCCCCCTCCCTAGTTTTGACCGCATTTTGAAATCGGTGCTTAAAAATTCTAAAAAATCAAAAAAAAATGTAAAACCTTCGCGTTGCACCCTAATTTATGTCCTAGTAACCATACAAACCGATAAACTTCTAATAATGCAAATCTATTAAAAAAGTCTTCTCAAAATGGGCTATCGAGTATGAAGGTTCATGGCTTTCAAGCCAAATGACCGATGTTAGTGCTACTTTCAAAGGATAGGTTTACCAAGTGATCTCATATTTTGCATATGTGTGCATATTGGAATGTGCAACAAGTTTGCCAAAGGAAGTTTTCATTTTCGCTGCACAAAAAAACCATTTTTCATTTTTCGAGTGTCGAAAGTAGGGTCTTTTTGTGAAGGAACTAACAAATATTTGGTGTAAATTTGAAACAATACATTATTTTCATATACTAGATCATATTTTATTAACAATTGACAAAACTTTCCATGTAAAATGTTTGTTATACACCTCTCCTGAAAAAGACAAATTTCCGCCGATTCAGTTGGAACGGGGTGAAATTTGAACTACAAGTGCTTGATAGTTTGCTCTTTATTTTTTCAAAAAATAATTTCTAGGTTCACAAGTACTCATTTCATTAGGGATCTACCAAGATTTTTGCACGATTCCACCCCTAGCTATCACCGGCCATGCCCCCTTCCCCCGTTTTGACCACATTATGAAATCGGTGCTTCAAAAATTCAAAAAAAATCAAAAAAATGTAAAACCTTCGCGTTTCATCCTAATTTATGTCCTAGTAACCATACAAACCAATAAACTGGTAATAATGCAAATCTATTAAAAATTCTTCTCAAAATGGGCTATCGAGTATGAAGGTTCATGGCTTTCAAGCCAAATGACCAATGTTAGTGCTACTTTCAAAGGATAGTTTTACCAAGTGTTATCATATTTTGCATATGTGTGCATATTGGAATGTGCAACAAGTTTTCCAAAGGAAATTTTCATTTTCGATGCACAAAAAATCCATTTTTCATTTTCCGAGTGTCGAAAGTAGGGTCTTTTTGTGAAGAACCTACAAATATTTGGTGTAAATTTGAACGAATACATTTTTTCATATAGTAGACCATAATTTATTAACAATTGACCAAACTTTCCATGTAAAATGTTTGTTATACACCTCTCCTGAAAAAGACAAATTTCCGCCGATTCAGCTAGAACGGGGTGAAATTTGAACTATAAGTGCTTGATAGTTTGCTCTTTATTTTTTCAAAAAATCATTTCTAGGTGCACAAGTACTCATTTCATCAGAGATCTACCAAGAGTTTTGCTAGGTTCCACCAATAGATATCACCGGCCATGCCCCCTTCCCCCATTTTGACCGCATTTTGAAATCGGTGCTTAAAAATTCAAAAAAAATAAAAAATAAATTAAAAACCTTCGCGTTGCATCCTAATTTATGTCCTAGTAACCATACAAACCAACAAACTTGTAATAATGCAAATCTATTAAAAAAGTCTTTTCAAAATGGGCTATCGAGTATGAAGGTTCATGGCTTTCAAGCCAAATGACCGATGTTAGTGCTACTTTCAAAGGATAGTTTTACCAAGTAATATCATACTTTGCATATGTGTGCATATTGGAATGTGCAACAAGTTTGCCAAAGGAAGTTTTCATTTTCGTTGCACAAAAAATCCATTTTTCATTTTTCAAGTGTCGAACGTAGGGTCTTTTTGTGAAGAACCTAGCAAATATTTGGTGTAAATTTGAACCTATACATTTTTTTTAATATACTAGACCATATTTTATTAACAATTGACCAAACTTTCCATGTAAAATGTTTCTTATACACCTCTCCTGAAAAAGACAAATTGCCGCCGATTCAGATGGAACGGGGTGAAATTTGAACTACAAGTGCTTGATAGTTTGCTCTTTATTTTTTTCAAAAAATCATTTCTAGGTGCACAAGTACTTATTTCATCAGAGATCTACCAAGATTTTTGCAAGATTCCACCCCTAGCTATCACCGGCCATGCCCCCCTTCCCCTGTTTTGACCGCATTTTGTAATCGGTGCTTAAAGAATTCAAAAAAATCTCAAAAAAATGTAAAACCTTTGCGTTGCATCCTAATTTATGTCCTAGTAACCATACAAACCAACAAACTTGTAATAATGCAAATCTATTAAAAAAGTCTTCTCAAAATGGGCTATCGAGTATGAAGGTTCATGGATTTCAAGCCAAATGACCGATGTTAGTGCTACTTTCAAAGGATATTTTTACTAAATGATCTCATATTTTGCATATGTGTGCAAATTGTAATGTGCAACAAGTTTGCCAAAGGAAGTTTTCATTTTCGCTGCATAAAATATCCATTTTTCATTTTCCGAATGTCGAAAGTAGGGTTTTTTTGTGAAGAACCTAGCAAATATTTGGTGTAAATTTGAACCACTCCATTTTTGTACAATACTAGACCATATTTTATTAATAATTGTACAAACTTTCCATGTAAAATGTTTCTTATACACCTCACCTGAAAAAGACAAATTGCCGCTGATTCAGCAGGAACGGGGTGAAATTTGAACTACAAGTGCTTGATAGTTTGCTCTTTATTTTTTCAAAAAATCATTTCTAGGTGCACAAGTACCCATTTCATCAGAGATCTACCAAGATTTTTGCAATATTCCAACCTTAGCTATCACCGGCCAAGCCCCCCTCCCCCTTTTTGACCGCATTTTGAAATCGGTGCTTAAAAAATTCAGAAAAAATAAAAAAATGTTAAAACTTCGCGTTGCATCCTAATTTATGTCTTAGTAACCATAAAAACTAACAAACTTGGAATAGGAGGGGTCTAGTTTGCACTTGCTTTGCAATGTGTTAATCTGGCCAGAAAATAGAAATTGAAGCTAGGCTCACATAAATGATTGGTTTGAGCTGCAATTTGGAGGAGGATGATGATTTGGGCATATGAAGGCACTATAAAAGTTTCATACCATTTGGATAAATAAATATGGTATTTCCTTCACAATGCTATCCACTGGACAGAAAATTGGGAACAATATTGAGGGAAATTGGCTAAATTAAATGAGCTAAAATTTGGTGGAGGGAGGTTATATGGGCAGGGTCATGTCCTGGTAAATTTTTAGCAATTATAAATCAATATAAAATATAGTTGCTTCACAAACTGAAAATATTACCAAAAACAAAGATTGGATGGTGAGCTCACATGGATTGTTAGATGAGGATCAAATTTTGTAGAGAGCTATTATTTGGGCATATAGAAGACATGGCAAAAATTCAACTCATTAGGATATGCCTAGTTGTTACTTCCTTCATAAAGATTCTAGCTGAACAAAAAATTTTGGAAATTTGCTGAGGAAGATTTACTAGGAAAATGGACCTGAATATTTTCATGGGGAAATGATTTGGATAGGAAAGAGTTCCTAAATTTTTTGAGGGCAATTAGGAAAATATAAATAACACTTCCTTCACAAAGTGCTATTCTGAACAACATAGGAAAATGAATATTCCTTAATTATTTTTGAACTAGGCAAGGAAGGTTTTTGACATATTTGAGGAAGATATGATCCAAAGAATTTATGAATTTTTTTTGGGAATTTTGGGAATGATATAAATGTAGGCTGCTTCACAACCTTGGGAAAAAATTGACACATGGACATGACACATAGGCAAAACTGATGACATGGCGCCTAGTCATATCAATGCACCACAATTTACAAGGCTATGACCATCTATATTGGTCGTGATCAGCTAGAAATAAGGCAACGAACCGGTGCTATTTGCTTTACGACCATTTCGTGTAAGGAAATTACGACCTTTCTGACCAAAATGGTCGTTATGGTTTAGGGTTTGGAGCCACCCGAACAGCTTCTAAGCAATTGGTATCAAATTGTCGTACATTTACAACCATTTTTTGCAGGGTCACTGACAGAAGGTCACAAGTTGACATATTTCTTGTAGTGATGCCAAATCCAAAGGTCATGTGAAGCAATTGGTTAAAGAATTATGGTGGGCTTCTTCATATGGCCCTGATATTGTGCGTGTAGAGCATATATTAGTAGTGTAAGAGCAAGGTTTGCCCCCGAAGGTTTTGGAGATTGTTGGACAAAGCAGTAGAGGATATAATATTGTTTTCGAGTATAAACAGATACTTAGGTTCCTAAAGAATGGAGTTTGCATGTAGAAGCTCGAAGGACAACTCACCGCAGCGAAGCTGCGGTCCTTTACCGAAGCCTTTGAAGGAATACGACCCCTAAAAATGTCGTCGAGAAAGAAGATGCTCTCGAGTAAAAGCGCAACGAGGAGAAAGATGAAGCTGGATGAGGACTTAGTCTTTTTGCTAGTTTCTCTTTCATTTTCTTGAGTCATAGGAAAAACCGTACTATCAAGAGGGGTTTGCTAGTTGAAATCTTAGTCAAAGTGAATTTGCTCTACTCAACCTGAAACCCAAAGATAGCCTGCCGAGAGAAATCCTACTGAGTCGAGTAATAGCTCGAAGGCAAAGTCATCGCACTTGGTGCCTTCGAGATAGAACTCGTTCGGTAAGTCAGCTTACTTGCTCCGCAAGAAAAGTTGCGCAGTGATTGAAAATCCGACCGTTGTGGACATGCGTCAAGCAGTTGCATTGGGTCACTTCAGTCATTTAACCATCGGGATCTTCACTTATAAATACCCCGCACCTACCCACCATTTGCGGTGGGTTGCTCCTGATATGGGCACGATGGAGGAAACATCCAACATGAAGCCATGGGACAAGGGCAAGCTACCCGAGGACAGGAGGCGCTAGAAGATGAAAAGCTCCAAGAGTTGGACATCCGGACTAGCTCCCGGATCGTCCGACCTGACCCCGGACCGTCCGGACAGGACGTCGGACGTCCGGATAATTACGTCCCGAAGACCCGAAGACCTGACGGCAGTCGGACCGTCTGACCTCAAGCCGGACCGTCCGACCTCCTCCCGGACCATCCGACTTATGGTCCGGACGTCCGACTTGCACGACTGCCTGCGCACAGAGTTAGGGCTGCGGCCCATGTATCCCTAGTTTTACACCCCAGCTTATAAATAGCACACTCCCTACGAGTTTTCGGGTCAGCTTAAGTTTAGACAAGAATTTTAGGGTTAAGAGTTGTATCTCTTGGTGAAGCTTCCCTCCGGGATTGGCGATGTCGATTATCCAATAAATATTGTGTAACACTCTCACTGTCAGTGAACAGTAATCACCATTACTTTTGATCACTACTGTTCAAAAATTTTGTTTGATCAACTTGGTTCAGCTCAAATTCAATTCCCCTTTGTTTTTGTTGAATGCAATGTGAACCTTGGGAATTGATCATCATGGATCAAAACAAAGTCCAAACCATTTCTATTTGAAATCAAATCAAAGTTCAAAATGCCTTTGGTGGAATATTAAAACCAAGGTGCAAAATAAACCTTGTCCAAAAATTGTTCTTCCACTTTTATTACATCACTAATATTCAGTGGAGCATGTCACACCTATTTGGGGATTTTATTAATCTCTAAATTTATTCAAATAATTTAAAACGGTAGCTAAAGACCCCATATTAATAATTCAATATTTAATTTAAATATTAAATGACCTTTAATATTTCCCAACCTTTTTGTGGCAGTAACCTTTTTGTCGCACCCCCCTGAGCCTCGCTCTCTCCCTGCTGCCGTGGAGGACCGCGCGCCCGCGGCCTCGGCTCCGACGCCGACGTGGCCAGCGGCAAAGACTGACCGCACCACCGTGTCCTGGAAGTCGCTGGCCTTCGTCTACATCCCCCTGCGAGAGGAATTGAGAGGAGAAGCTCCACAGCCGCCGCCCCTCGCCTGAAGCTCCGCCTCGGCCGCCGTTGATTCGCATCGATTCCGGCCACCCCGCCTCGCCCCCGAGCCCGCCTTGCTCCCATGCACGTTCACTGTGAGCTGCGCTACCTCCCCTAACTCCCCCGTTGCGAATTCGTGCGCCGTACCGCCGACCACGCCTGCTCGCGCTCCGGCCGCCGCCGCGAGCGTGATTCCGGCGAGAACGGCCCTCCCCAGCCTCCCCCAACCACCCTGGCCGACGCGCGGCGACGCCTCCCCATTCGATCCCAACCGGCTGCGCGCCAAATGGTCGTCTGTGGGCGACTCCAGCCTCGCCGGCGTGCTCTGGCTCGCCGCCGTGCCCGCGCTGGGCTGGCCAGTGGGCAAGCCCACTGCCTTGTGGGTCCGGCGATATGTAATTAGGGGTAAACCCCTATTAGACTAATCCCCCCAGTATTAGCACCCCTGGGTCCATGACATGTGGGCCACCCCCCACTTAAACCCCATTTGTTTAAGCCAAATAACTGTTAGATAAATAGGTCACTGACTAGTGGGCCCCCTTGCCAGTTTAAGTAAATAAAACTGTCTATTTAACTAACACTCACTTACACATGGGCCCCCCATGTCAGAATTATTAATAAAATGTTTTTGTTTATCTCAGTCTATGACATGTGGGTCCACTGGATTATTAGCATTAGATAAATCATTTTTATTAAACAGTGGAAGACCAGTGGGACCCACTGATCAGGTTTGACCAGTCAACCCCTCTGTGGATAATGTTTATTTAAAAAATAAAATAAATCCAGAAAATGATTTAAAATGATTTAAACTTTAAAATTCAATATCTTTTAAACCGTAAGTCAGATTCAAAAACTTTATATATGAAAATTGATCAGAAAAATACAATGAATATGGATACGCTATCCATTGGTCTACCCCCCCTCTAACATACCGAACATCGAACCGTCCCCCTCTGGACCGATTGTCCGATAAATTGTCCGGTACTGCTAAAGAACCCGATGAATTTATTTCAAACACGAAAGTTGTTCGGAATAGATCAACTAACCCGGATACACCACCCACACATGTGTAGGATGTCCACGACACCTTCGGCATGATACCTCCCCCCTCCGGACACCTTGTCCGGTAATCACCCGGAGCTGGCAGTTCATCCCCGGATGAATTCCCGCTCCGAGCAACGTGCATTGCACTGTGTTAGAACACCGTTAGCATTGCCTCTGTCATGTCATGCATCTGTTTGTATATGCTTGTTTTATATTTACTGTTTCTCCCCCCTTAATCTCCGGTAGACCCCGCTGCTACTGTTGACAACACCGCTGCCGAGTACGACTACTTCGTCGACGACCCTACCGCTACCGTCGAGCTTCCAAGCAAGCAGAGCCATTCTCTTCCCCAGATAACGCATATCTTTCCGTACTTTTCTTGCACTAGGCATTGTTACTCTTGCTGCTACGTTACAATCCTATTCAATTGCATAGCCTATTTTTGTCGCCCCTTGATGTACCTTACTTTATCCTATGCTGCCTATTATATATTATATTCAGCAGTGAGCCTTGCGCATTGTTAGCTAGGATTAGATAGAAGGCCGTGATCACTCAGGGGAGTGAACGCGGATACAAATATTATAACTACACAGGTACGGTACAATGCAGACACTGCCTCAGGCCCCTACCTCGGCTCTGCCGAGCCACCATCAAGTGTGAACTATCAAGGAGTAGTCCTTGTACTCCACTCGTTGCTGACTCTGTATAGCCGCTCTAGGTACTTGAGCATCGGTTGTCCTTAAAGGTAAGAAGTCGGGCGACCCAACGGTGCATGCGAGAGGTATTGCGACGGGACGACAGGGAGGGTACGACCAGTGTACCGGTGTGCTTGGCCCCTGATCGTTGGCCGCGAGAGTTACCAAACCAGGAAAGTCGAGTTCCTCCAGGAGCACACGTGAGACAAGGTAAGGAGTCGGTTCACCTTGTTGGTAACCGCAGAGACTTGGTGGGACGACAGGGCAGGGACCGATGTACTGGTGGTCCTGACTGCTGTCGTTGTCCGCAGGTCAGTTTAGTCGAGGCAACGATAACGGTTGTCTCGCAAGTTAACAAAATGCTAAATGGTTCGGTGGATGACTTGAGAGGCCCGTTGGTCTGTACGCACTACCATCACGTGGGATAAGGAGTTATGGGCTCCCCTGCGTCGTAGTTCATTCGAAAGCTCTTCAGACGTCAGCAATATCGCGGTCTGATTGCCGGGAAGTTGTGTGTCTTCTTTACTCGTGAGTGGTGTTTGCTTTTGCTTCCCGACCAGCCTCGCACCATGCAGGAGCGTGCAAGGGTGAGGGTCCTAGACCCCTTGGCGCATAGGATTTAGTTCGGCGGATGGCCTCTTTGCTGAGCCTAGGATGGGCTACGATGTGTCGGATAGCCTCGGTGGGGCGTTCCCTAACAAGGTTCACGCCACCCTGGAGATCCGAGCATGCAGGCTGAACAGTAGTGCACCCTTGCAGGGAGTTTAATCTATTCGAATAGCCGTGTCCACGGTAACAGGACGCTTTATGCTGAAGCTGGATCTTACCACTACAAACTATTATTATTAAACTGTATGGTTCCGGGTTTTCTTCCTCACGGGGATGTCGAGGAGGGGATCTCGGAGGCATTGTTAATTATTACAACTTACTATTATACAATGTTGCAGCAACTTCTGTTGCATTGTTACTTTATGCTTTATATGAACTGTTGGCTATTCTCTCCTCATGCTGCAAGACTCGTCGGAAGATGCTAGTCTTCGTTAGGCCTAGCTTCTTACCCTTATTCTGACTTATATCTTGCAGTCCACCCTATATAGCCTCCCCTTTCCATTTGATACAATTCATATTTTCTTAGTAGCGGACGTAAGACTCGCGGGTATGCTAGATACTCACCTTTGCTTTATTTCCCTTTTTTTCTTTGCCTGATCGGCCGCTGCAGTCGACGTTGGAGCCCAGGAGCAGGAGTACCCCGGAGGCGACTACTACAACGTCGAGTTCCCCGTCGACCAGGAGTAGTTCGGTGGATCCCAGGCAGGAGGCCTCGCCTTTCTGATCTGTATCCCTGATGTCATTTGTGCTAGCCTTCTTAAGGCAAAACTTGACTAACTATGTCTGTACTCAGTTATTATGGCTTGTATGACTTATGTATTCGGATCCTCGTGATCCCTGGTTTTGTAACATATTTGTTTATCCTTTTGTGTTTAGTGTTGTGCTGTGATATTCTCACCGTGGCACCCTAATCTCAGCCGTGTAACCTGCGTGTATGATTACTGTACACGGATTGATTTTGGGGGCGTCACAAGTTGGTATCAGAGCCGACTGCCTGTAGGAAGCCACCCCACCACTACTTGGTCGAAGTTGAGTCTAGACTTTGAAAAACTATTTTGCTAACTTAATATTTGGCTTACGGGCCCACATCGATGTCACTACGCGTGATATCTATGGTATTAGGATCCTTTTCTCCTTACCTATGCTCTGGGAATCTACTCTCTTATCCTTGTTGGTAAGTTTTACTAACTCTGACATTAGGATCACGTTCTCTTGATTCCACCCGGCGTTTTGGTGCTTCCCCATTGATTGAGTCGTGTCGCAGGAGTTCTACCCCAGGTCCCGGACCGCGGATCCCATTCTCATTCTGGGCAGGCCGCACGTTCTCTGGCATTAACTCCTGTGGCCAACAGTTTTCTTGCGGCGTGATTGACATAGTGGAATCTATGTTGCGTCGTGTGATCCTTACCGCGGCCTGCGCGCCGCCTAGTGAGTCCTTTTTCCTTAATTTCTATGATGTTACGCTGCCCGATTTTCGATTGACTCCGTGTGTGAATGTGTATGCCTTATATGAGTACTCCTATATATCCACGCCTCCTCTTCGTTGTCGCTTTACTTCAGGCTTGATTCCGGTATCTCGTTAAATTTGCATCGCTGAAATACCCCTGTTAAATTCTAGCAGGATGGCTGGTCGTGGTGGTCGTGGTCGTGGACGTGGTCGTGCTGCCAACGACCCACCTCCGCCACCAGATTACATGGCCGGGATGATGCAGCAGTTCGAGCTGAACCGTTAGTTCATGGAGAATGTCATGGCTCAGTTCCCCTAGCCCAATCAGAATGGGCACCACCATCAACATGCCACCGTGACTCTGCACGACTTCACCCGCCTCAACCCCACTATGTTCCGCAACACTGTTCATCCGTTGGATGCTGATGACTGGATTCGCGACATCATTCACGAGCTGGAGTCTGCTAATGTCGATCTAGCCGACTATGTGAACTTTGCGTCCTATCACCTGAAAGGCGTCGCTGCTCAGTGGTGGAGCACCCACAAGCGTTCACTGCCAGTCCGAGAAGTCATCACTTGGGATGAATTTCAGTCTGCCTTCCGAGCCCGCTACATTCCTCAGGGGATCATGGACCGTAAGCAGGAAGAATTCCGCAACCTCGCTCAGGGAAACATGATTGTTGAAGCCTATCAGCATGAGTTCCTCAACCTCTCTCGCTATGCGGAAGAAGAGATCACCACTGATGCTCGAAGACAGCAGAAGTTCCGTCGTGGACTCAATGCATACCTCAGGATCGATCTTGCCGTTCATGATTTTGCCAATTTCGCCACCATGGTGAACAAGGCTATCACCGTCGAGACTGCCCATATGGAGTTCAAGGACACGCAGAAACGCTATCGTGACGTTGGCTCATCTTCGGGCACAACACAGAAGCGTCGCATCTGGCTCCCTCACAGTGTGACCCATTCACCAGCCCCTACTCCCAGGCCGTCTTATGCTGCACCCCGCCTGCCTCGGCCACCGCAGATGCCTAGAGCTCTGCCTCCACCACCCAATGCTGCACCCCTTCGTCCTCAGGATGGATTATGCTTCACGTGCCGCCAGCCTGGTCATTTTTCTAGAGAGTGCCCCCATAAACAGAAGCAACTGGTAGTTCACCCTGCTGGTCGCGGAATTGGTCGTGGCAAAAACAGGACCCCCAACTATAATACTGGGTCTGCTGCTCATGCTCGTGGGCATGCCTACACCATTGATCTTGAAGAAGCTCAGGCACAGCCCACTACAGTGATGGGTACTCTCCTCGTTAACTCAATACCTGCTACTGTTTTATTTGATACAGGAGCATCGCATTCATTTATGTCCGGGGCATTTGCATTTAAGCATGGCATACACCACGAAAAGATGCGCACTCCCTTAGCCGTTAGTACCCCCGGTGGCAAGTGTCACGTTGACATGATGGCTCCCAACATCACCGTCGAGATCGAAAGGATTGAGTTCCTTGTCTTCCCCCATATTCTGAAGACCTCCACTATAGACCTTATCTTGGGAATGGATTGGCTGAAAGCTCATGATGCTGCACTTTATTGTGGCAACAAAGTCGTCCGACTCTTTCACCCCTCCAGCAAGGTTGTGAACCATACTGCCATAGTGTCGCTGAATGCCGAAGCTCGTATATATGCTCTGAATGCATTGAACGCTTCGCCACTTGAAGGAATTGAGAACGTTCCAATGGTTCGAGAATTTCCCGACGTCTTCCCAGAAGAACTGCCGGGAATACCCCCGGCTAGAGAGGCCGAATTCGTCATCGACTTGAAGCCAGGCGCTATTCCTATAGCCAAGCGTCCTTACAAGATACCGCCACATGAACTCCTTGAGCTTAAGGAGGAAATCAACAAGGCACTTCAGAAAGGATTCATTCGCCCCAGTTCCTCTGCTTGGGGAGCACCTTCGCTCTTTGTCAAGAAGAGTGATGGCACGAACCGTTTAGTCCAAGATTACCGACCTATCAACCAGTCAACAATAGAGAACAAGTACCCACTTCCTCGGATCAACGATCTGTATGATCAACTTGCTGGATCTACGGTGTTCTCGAAACTCGACTTGAGGTTGGGTTACCATCAGATCCGGGTCCGTGAAGAGGATGTTCCGAAGACCGCCTTCATTACTCGTTATGGTTCATACGAGTACACCGTCATGTCCTTTGGCTTGACGAATGCCCCAGACACCTTTTGCCGATTGATGAACTATATATTCATGGAATACCTCGACAAGTTTGTCGTTGTTTATCTGGATGATATCTTGATATACTGCAAGAATGAACAAGAGCATGCTGAACATCTTCACCTTATACTGGAAAAGCTTCGAGAACACAAACTCTACGCTAACTATTCTAAGTGTGAGTTCTGGCTTCCCGAAGTGACTTACCTTGGTCACGTGATTTCCAAGGATGGCATTGCCGTCAACCCAGAACGTATTCAGGAAATCCTGGATTGGACTCCCCCCAAGACTGTCAAGCAAGTCAGAAGTTTCCTCGGACTCGCCAGTTATTGCCGCCGTTTTGTCGAGAACTTCTCCAAGATTGCCAAGCCTCTGACCAATCTGCTTCACAAAGGTGTCAAGTTTGAGTGGACACACAAATGTCAGGAAAGTTTCCAAGCTCTCAAGTACAAGCTCACTTCCCCTCTGGTGCTTGCTCCCCCGGATACCCGAAAGGACTTCGTGATATATTGCGACGCGTCTCATCAAGGATTAGGCTGTGTTCTAATGCAAGAGCGCAAAGTGATTGCTTATGGTTCTCGTCAGTTGCGTTCTCATGAAGAAAACTATCCAACACATGATATCGAGTTGGCAGCGGTAATTTATACATTGAAGTTGTGGCGACATTACCTCGTTGGTAATCGTTGTGAAATCTACACCGACCACCAAAGCCTGAAATACTTGTTTACTCAGCCAGATCTGAATCATCGCCAACAAAGATGGCTCGAGACAATAGCCGATTTCAACATGGATATTCATTACACCCCTAGCAAAGCTAATGTGATGGCTGATGCCTTGAGTCGCAAAGCCTACTGTAACGAAATTGAAGTTGAAGTACATCAGCCACTTCTCTATGAAGAGCTACGCAAGCTGAATCTTGAGATTGTTCCACAGGGATATGTGAATAACCTTGTTGTTGAGACGGACCTCGACATCACCATCAAGTGGATACAAACCTATGACTCTGATGTCGAGAAGATCAAGAAGTATATCGCTAGAGGAAAGCCATCATGCTTCACTATTGCTGGTGATGGAACGTTGTATTTCAAGAATCGTTTAGTGGTCCCTAGGAGTAAGCCCAATCTAAACTTGACCCCGCGCATCATGAAAGAAGCTCATGATACTCCTTTTTCGATTCACCCTGGTAGTACCAAGATGTACCAAGACCTTCGTCAGCGGTACTGGTGGTCTAATATGAAGCAAGACATCGCTCGATATGTTGACGAGTGTGAAGTTTTACCGTCGCGTGAAAGCAGAACATCAAAGACCTGCTAGAACTCTGCAACCACTCTCTATTCCTGAATGGAAGTGGGACAAGATCGAGATGGACTTCGTCACTGGTTTTCCCAGATCACAGAAAGGCCACGATGCTATCTTTGTCGTCATCGACCGCTTCTCCAAGGTTTCCCACTTTCTGCCAGTCAAGGAGACTATCTATGCTAGCCAGTTAGCAGACTTGTATGTTTCCAGAATTGTGTCCCTCCATGGCATTCCGTTGGAGATCAGTTCAGACCGTGGCAGCATTTTCACCTCAAGATTTTGGGATAGTTTCCAAGAAGCTATGGGCACCCACCTGAATTTCAGCATCGCTTATCACCCCCAGTCGCAAGGACAAGTTGAACGAGTCAATCAAGTGCTTGAAGATATGCTCCGGGCTTGTGTCATCTCCTTCGGCAAGAAATGGGAGGAATCTCTTCCGTTTGCTGAATTCTCTTACAACAATAGCTATCAGGCTAGTCTGAAGATGGCCCCCTTTGAAGTTCTCTATGGACGTAAGTGTCGAACCCCTCTGAATTGGTCAGAAACCGGGGAACGAACTCTCGTTGGTCCGGACATTATTCAACATGCCGAAGATCAGGTTCGCGTTATCCGTGAACATCTGAAAGCTGCTCAGTCCCGCCAGAAAATCCACTATGACCGCAAGCACAAGGAAATGGTCTATCAACCTGGTGAATACGCGTACCTCCGTGTCACTCCCATGAGAGGCACTCACCGCTTCGGGATCAAAGGAAAGTTAGCTCCTCGCTACATTGGCCCGTTCCGTATTCTTTCCAGGAGTGGACCCGTGGCATACCGGTTGGAATTGCCGCCAAACCTCTCTCAAGTCCACGATGTCTTCCACGTGTCGCAACTCCGACGTTGCTTCAAGGACCCTATTCGAGAAGTGGAACATGATATGATTGAGCTGCAACAGGACTTGACTTATCAAGAACATCCGAGCCGCATTCTTGATCAGTCTGAGCGTCGAACCCGCACCAAGACCGTCAAGTTCCTCAAGGTTCAGTGGTCGAATCATTCTGAAGATGAAGCCACTTGGGAACGCGAAGATCGTCTTCTCGCTGAATACCCCGATCTTTTCCCCTCTACCACTTAAATTCTCGGGACGAGAATTATTGTAGTGGGGAAGATTTGTAACACTCTCACTGTCAGTGAAAACTAATCACCATTACTGTTGATCTCTACTGTTCAAAAATTTTGTTTGATCAACTTGGTTCAGCTCAAATTCAATTCCCCTTTGTTATTGTTGAATGCAATGTGAACCTTGGGCATTGATCATCATGGATCAAAACAAAGTCCAAACCATTTCTATTTGAAATCAAATCAAAGTTCAAAATGCCTTTGGTGGAATATTAAAACAAAGGTGCAAAATAAACCTTGTCCAAAAATTGTGCTTCCACTCTTATTAAATCACTAATATTCAGTGGAGCATGTCACACCTATTTGGGGATTTTATTAATCTCTAAATTAATTCAAATAATTTAAAACAGTAGCTAAAGACCCCATATTAATATTTTAATATTTAATTTAAATATTAAATGACCTTTAATATTGCCCAACCTTTTTGTGGCAGTAACCTATGGTGATTACTAAATTATGGGACACATTCCACAATTTATAAAAATGCCTAGGTTAGTAAAACAAATACAAAATAGAAATAACAGAAAAAGAAAAGGAGAAAAACAAAAGAAAAAGCAAAACCTATCTAACCCCCTCCCCTTCACTGGCCCAGCCCATT
This sequence comes from Bromus sterilis, assembly GCA_950022295.1. NCBI lineage: Eukaryota > Viridiplantae > Streptophyta > Magnoliopsida > Poales > Poaceae > Bromus > Bromus sterilis. The sequence goes on from OX465600.1 coordinate 220,636,842, forward strand.
TCCCTCCCCCCTGGGCCACAAGCCCACCCAACCCACCAACTCCACTCATCCCTCTCCTACCGTACGCACGCCATGGCGTGGCACCCATCCGCCGGTGCCACGGCCACGGTCGTCGCCGTGCCCCTCATCCGCCGGCTCGCCATGGGGATAAGAGGCCGCCCCCACCCCCTGCGCGTAACCCTAGCCGCCCCCTTCTTCCTCCTCGCGTCGCACCCCCCTGAGCCTCGCTCTCTCCCTGCTGCCATGGAGGACCGCGCGCCCGCGGCCACGGCTCCGGCGCCGACGTGGCCAGCGGCAAAGACTGACCGCACCACTGTGTCCTGGAGGTCGCTCGCCTTCGACTACATCCCCCTGCGAGAGGAATTGAGAGGAGAAGCTCCACAGCCGCCGCCCCTCGCCTGAAGCTCCGCCTCGGCCGCCATTGATTTGCGTCGATTCCGGCCACCCTGCCTCGCCCCCGAGCCCGCCTTGCTCCCCTGCACGTTCACTCTGAGCTGCGCTACCTCCCCTAACTCCCCCGTTACGAATTCATGCGCCATACCGCCGACCCCGTCTGCTCGCGCTCCGGCCGCCGTGGCGAGCGTGATTCCAACGAGTACGGCCCTCCCTAGCCTCCCCCAACCACCCCAGCCAACGCGCGACGACCCCCCCCCATTCGATCCCAACCGGCTGCACGCCAAATGGTCGCTGTTGGGCGACTCCAGCCTCGCCGGCGTGCTCTGGCTCGCCGCCGTGCCCGCGCTGGGCTGGCCATTGGGCAAGCCCACTGCCTGGTGGGTCCGGCGATATGTAATTAGGGGTAACCCCCTATTAGACTAATCCCCCCAGTATTAGCAACCCTGGGTCCATGACATGTGGGCCACCCCCCCCACTTAAACCCCATTTGTTTAAACCAAATAACTTTTAGATAAATAGGTCACTGACTAGTGGGCCCCCTTGCCAGTTTAAGTAAATAAACCTGTCTATTTAACTAACACTCACTTACACATGGGCCCCCCATGTCAGAATTATTAATAAAATGTTTTTGTTTATCTCAGTCTATGACATGTGGGTCCACTGGATTATTAGGATTAGATAAATCATTTTTATTAAACAGAGGCTGGCCAGTGGGACCCACTGATTAGGTTTGTCCGATAAATTGCCCTGTACTGCTAAAGTACTCGGATGAATTTATTTCAAACACGAAAGTTGTTCGGAATAGATCAACTAACCCGGATACACCACCCACACATGTGTCGGATGTCCACGACACCTCCGGCATGATACCTCCCCCCTCCGTACACCCTGTCCGATAATCACCCGGAGCTGGCAGTTCATCCTCGGATGAATTCCCGCTCCGAGCAACGTGCATTGCACTAAGTTAGAACACCGTTAGCATTGCCTCTGTCATTTCATGCATCTGTTTGTATATGCTTGTTTTATATTTACTGTTTCTCCCCCCTTAATCTCCGGTAGACCCCGCTGCTGCTGTTGACTACACCGCTGCCGAGTACGACTACTTCGTCGACGACCCTACCCCTACCGTCGAGCTTCCAAGCAAGCAGAGCCATTCTCTTCCCCAGATATCGCCTATCTTTCTGTACTTTTCTTGCACTAGGCATTGTTACTGCTGCTGCTACGTTACAATCCTATTCAATTGCATAGCCTGTTTTTGTCTCCCCTTGATGTACCTTACTTTATCCTATGCTTCCTATTATATATATTATATTCAGCAGTGAGCCCTGCGCATTGTTAGCTAGGATTAGATAGAGGGCCGTGATCACTCAGGGGAGTGAACGCGGATACAAATATTATAACTGCACAGGTACGGTACAGACACCCCTCAGGCCCCTACCTTGGCTCTGCCGAGCCACCATCAAGTGTGAGCTATCAAGGAATAGTCCTTGTATTCCACTCGTTGCTGACTCTGTATAGCCGCTCTAGGTACTTGAGCATCGGTTGTACTTAAAGGTAAGAAGTCGGGCGACCCAACGGTGCCTGCGAGAGGTATTGCGACGGGACGACGGGGAGGGTATGACCAGTGTACCGGTGTGCTTGGCTCCTGATCGTTGGCCGTGAAAGTTACCAAACCACGAAAGTGGAGTTCCTCCAGGAGCACACGCGAGACAAGGTAAGGAGTCGGTTCACCTTGTTGGTAACCGCAGAGACTTGGTGGGACGACAGGGCAGACACCGATGTACTGGTGGTCCTGACTGCTGTCATTTTCCGCGGGTCAGTTAAGTCGTGGCAACGATAACAGTTGTCTCGCAAGTTAATAAAATGCTAAATGGTTCGGTGGATGACTTGAGAGGCCCATTGGTCTGTACGCACTACCTTCACGTGGGATAAGGAGTTATGGGCTCCTCTGCGTCGTAGGTCATTCGAAAGCTCTTCAGAAGTCCGCAGTATCGCGGTCTGATTGTCGGGAGTTGTGTGTCTTCTTTACTCGCGAGTGGTGTTTGCTTTTGCTTCCCGACCAGCCTCGCACCGTGCAGGAGCGTGCAAGGGTGAGGGTCCTAGACCCCTTGGCGCATAGGATTTAGTCCGGCGGATGGCCTCCCTGCTGAGCCTAGGATGGGTTGCGATGTGTCGGATAGCCTCGCTGGGGCGTTCCCTAACAAGGTTCGCGCCACCCTGGAGATCCGAGCGTGCAGGCTGAACAGTAGTGCACCCCTGCAGGGAGTTCAATCTATTCGAATAGCCGTGTCCACGGTAACAGGACGCTTTATGCTGAAGCTGGATCTTACCACTACAAACTATTATTATTAAACTGTATGGTTCCGGGTTTTCTTCCTCGCGGGGATGTCGAGGAGGGGATCTCGGAGGCATTGTTAATTATTACAACTTACTATTATACAATGCTGCAGCAACTTCTGCTGCATTGTTACTTTATGCTTTATATGAACTGTTGGCTATTCTCTCCTCATGCTGCAAGACTCGTCGGAAGATGCTAGTCTTCGTTAGGCCTAGCTTCTTACCCTTATTCTGACTTCTATCTTGCAGTCCACCCTATATAGCCTCCCCTTTCCATTTGATACAATTCTTATTTACTTAGTAGCGGACGTAAGACTCGCGGGTATGCTAGATACTCACCTTTGCTTTATTTCCCTTTTTCGCTTTTCCTGATCGGCCGCTGCAGTCGACGTTGGAGCCCAGGAGCAGGAGTACCCCGGAGGCGACTACTACGACGTCGAGTTCCCCGTCGAGCAGGAGTAGTTCGGTGGATCCCAGGCAGGAGGCCTCGCCTTTTCGATCTGTATCCCTGATGTCATTTGTGTTAGCCTTCTTAAGGAAAAACTTGACTAACTATGTCTGTACTCAGTTATCATGGCTTGTATGACTGATGTATTCGGATCCTCGTGATCCCTGGTTTTGTAACATATTTTTTTATCCTTTTGTGTTTAGTATTGTGCTGTGATATTCTCACCGTGGCACCCTAATCTCAGTCGTGTACCCTACGTGTATGATTACTGTACACGGATTGATTTTTGGGGCGTCACATATTGTCGCGGAGGTTCTTGTGTTCATCAAGGATTGTTGTGTTTTGGTTTGAGGCATGGTGATCTCCATCACGTTGCTTGCTGGATTCGTTCCTCTTCTTCAGGTTGCGTTCATCGCGTGATTGGAAGGATTTATATCCGGGCTGCTCGCTGTGAAAGATCGGGACAAACTCAAGAGGATCTCACCTCAGTGATCGTATCATCAGGTGAGTCGCTCCTTATCAACTCCACTGAATATTCTGAGACAGAAGAGTTGTGAGCTTGCCGAGAAAGATTTTGAGAGAAAACCAAACCCAAGTCCCAAACTGATTTGATAAGTTCACAGAGCCTTAGGTTGATATTAGCCGATCTTTTTTATCTTGGAGATCTGCAAGTCTCCTAGATGTTTAAGCATCGCCTGTCAAGAAGCCGAAGAGTAATTTTCACTTCTGAAGGAAGTTTGTAAAGGTTTCAGAGATGTCATGAATCATCTACCCCGAGTAAGAACTGGACAAGGTCGAGGAGTTTGTTGCAGTGGAGAATAGGACGGAGAGAGTTTTTCTCCAAGTGTTCAATCACCAGTCCCTCCAACCAGATGTAGAACTTTGCAGAGTGTGAATTGGTTTACCAAACATCGCAGTGTCAGGCTCGTTTTATTACTCATATTCACATTCTGTATTCACTCGTTTGCCTATTTTCCTTTGATGTTTCCCCTCGTCCCCATTCCTTTTGTTCTAGGCATGTCCTTCATTACTGCTATTCCTTTGAGATGCTCTTAGTCCTTCGTTGTTTGAATGTTTTCCTTCTAAGTTCTGTAGAATTTTTAGAAGTGATCATTCAACCCCTCCCTCTCTGATCATTCTTGAGCTTTCAATTGGTATCAGAGCTAGGCACTCCCTACGCTCTGCGTATTTTGGTCTAACCACCTGGAGTGTTGTCAAGAGTGTCGTTTGCAGTTGTTCGCTCGGGCGAACCTATTCCTATTTACAATGGGAAGGACTATCCTTATTGGAAGGACAAAATGAAGAGGAACATCATGGCCATCAACTCTGCTTCTTGGGAAATTTTCAAGAGTGGATTTCAAGTCAAAGATGAAAAAGTTATCACTCCTGATGAGGCAAAGAATATTGCTCTTGATTCTGAAGTCTGGGTATTCATCACGAATCATCTGACTCTAGAAAAATACCATGAGGTTAAGAATATTCCTACGGCCAAAGGTGTCTGGGACTATCTCGAGAAGATTGGTGAAGGTGTCTCTACTCAGAAAGATTCTCGCATTGACACTCTCCAAAGAAAATTCTATCAGTTCAAGCGGCACGATGGAGAAAAAGTTAACTCCATCTACAATAGACTCACCACTTTATCAAATGAGTTGATTTCCCTTGGTTCTGAAGATATCGCCAGTCACATAATTGTTAGGACTTTGCTTCGTTCTCTTGATGATTCCTTCGATCACATTGTGCTGATGATCAAGGAAATGACTGATTTTAGAAATCTTGTCGCTGCTGATATTATCGAGAGACTTACCACCTTTGAAATGGAAGAAGAAGAAGAAGAAAAACGTGATGTGAATGGAAGTCGAAGGAGATCTCATGCTCTCAAGGCCAAAGCCTCACACCACTCCTCTCCTGAAGCTAGTCTGACTCTGGAGGTGCTTCAGATGACCCCGAGAATATTGGAAAAGATATGGCACTGATAATAAAACGGTTCAACCGCTTCTAGAGAAAGATTTCCTCTTCACCAAAGAAAATTTACTCTTCTAGGCATTCAAGCAATTCATCACAGCATCGATCATCATCCAGAAACTCTTCAGCGAAGGAAAATTTATGTTACAAGTGAAAGAAGCCAGGTCACTTCATCGTTGATTGTCCTCTATGGGAAGTTGAACATAGATCCAATCATTCACACAACAACTCGTCGAGCAAGTCGCACCGATCGACAAAAAAATATGAGTCGAAGAAATATGATTCAAAATCCAGGAAAGACAAGAAAGACAAGTCTGATGATGATAAGAAGAAGAAGTACCACAAGAATCGAGAGACTTCTTCCTCGAAATCACATTCCTCTCGATGCAAGAATTCTCACCGTGCCAAGGCCTATCTGGGTAAAGAAATGAACTCTGAAGATGAAGCCTCTGGGACCGAAGCTGAATCAAACTCAAGATCTGGTTCTGGTTTTGAGTCTGATGGTGTTTCTTGTCTAGCATTTGCTTAGAATAAGGCATCGAGTTCATTCTTCACCAACCAAAGCAGTTAAGACGTGACTCCAGCTTACTGCTTCATGGCCAAGGCGAAGGTATCCTCTTCTAAGAATTCCTACGATACTTCTAATGGATCTTCTTATGAAAGTCACTCTAGGATAAGCTATGCCAAACTTGCTAAAATTGCTTTTACAACAAGATGAACTAGATTCTCTGAGTGAAACTATTCAAAAATATGAGACTTTGTTGACCGATGAGATTGAGAAAGGTCAAACTTTGACAAATGAGCATGCTGCTCTGATGGAAAAGTATGATGAACTTTCCTCTCGGCATGATCTTCTCTCAGTGGACTACGAGAAGCTAACCAACAAATTCCTTCAAAGGAAAATAGCACTCGAGAAACTGAGAGAGGCTCATGAAGAGTTGGAAAATGTCAATCTCATGCTCATTGCTCAACAGGGCTCAAAAGTTAAAAATGAATCTTCTACACCTTGTTTAACTTGATTGGAACGAAGTAAAACTGAGTCTACTTCTAGGCAATCGAAAGAAAAGGAACCTATTATCATTGATGATACTAACCACTCGGTCGAGGAAAATTCTGCTGTAACCGAGGAACTCCTCAGGTTGAAAGATTTATTTGATACATGCATGTTCAAAAGTGTTCAGGGACACCAGTACCTATGTGATATCCTAAAGATGGCTCTTCTTCATAGGAATCCTCGAAAGGAAGGTGTTGGTTTTGAGAGGAAACTAAACCCTGATGGCACCTACTGGGAACACGAGCAGTTTCCTAAAACTGTTTGGGTTCTAGCGAAAGAAAAGCCCATTGATATTGCTAACCTTTCAGGTATCAACTTCAAAATTGATAAGGCTATTGTTGACGAATCACTTGATTCTGACTACAAGCTTATCAAAGATCAGGAAGGAAAGGTGCCCGCTGAATTCGTTGGTACTTCTCCGAAGAATGGTTTCTATAAGCGACAGGTTTGGGTTCGCCAATCTCTCGAGGATAGACATTACTAAACTTAGTAATTTTTTTGAATTTTGAAGGCGGGAAAATTAAAAAAAAAAATCGAAAAAATAAAAAAAGTTGGTAATGTCGCACTTTGTATAGGTGCGCCATTACTAACTTTTTAAAAAAAATGAATTTTTAAGGCGGGAAAATAAAAAAAGTTAGTAATGGCGCACTTTGCATAGGTGCGCCATTACTAAGTTTAGTAATGACGCACCTTACGAATAGTGCGCCATTACTAACTTTTTTTGAATTTTGAAGGCGGGAAAATAAAATAAAAAGAATAAAACAAATTAGTAAATAAAATTAGTAACCTTTTTAGAATTTTGAAGGTGGGAAAAAATTAAATTTGAAGGCGTGAATTATTTTGAATTTTGAAGGCGCGATTTTCTTTAGAATTTTTTTAACTTTTAAATTTCATCAAAATTTTTGGTTTTTTTTCATTTTTTGAAAGTTTTCAAAAAAATATATATTCTTTTTCAAAAAATTTGAAAAAAATATTTTTTTCAAATTTTCGACATCAATAAGGTTTAATAAGATTGATATGATACATATATCAACAAGTGCGTGTTAAGTGAGCTGGTGATGGGATTGGATAGAACTAAGAAGTTAAGTGTGCTGGGGCTGGAGTAGTGTGAGGATGGGTGACCGTTTGGGAAGTTTGACCACGGAGCGCCATTTGACTTGGGATTAAGTATATGTGACCTGAGATTAAGCATATTAAACGTAGATTAAGAAAAAAATTGAAAAAAAATCAAATTTGAAAAAATATTCAATTTTTTTTAAAAAAAATTTGTTAGTTATGGCGCACTTCTATAGGTGGGCCATTACTAAGTCAGATAGTAATGGCGCACTTCTATAGGTGCGCCATTACTAAGTCAGATAGTAATGACGCACTTCTGGGCCTAGTAATGGCACACTATAGGTGCGCCTAGTGCGCCATTACTGTCTGGGATAATGTGCGCCATTACTAAAAGTTACTAATGGCGCACCTAATGTGCGCCATTAGTAGCCAAAATAGGTGCGCCATTAAAGACCTTTTTTCTAGTAGTGATATGACCGCAGACAAAGAACTGTTCACCGAAGACAAACTTACTGAATCTTCACATAGATATATTAATTTTGGTGACCATAACAAAGGAAAAGTATTCGGTTTGGGTAAGTTTGCTATATCGAAGGATAAGCATATTGACAAAGTTATGCTTGTTCAATCTCTCGGATATAAACTTATGTCTATATCGAAACTTTGTGATATGGGTATGCTTGTATTGTTCCCTGATTCTCGCTGTGTTGTGTTTTCACAGGATGATTACACCTTCCTCTTCGAAGGATATCGCAAAGGTGATCTTTATATTGTCGATTTCTCTTCGGGTCCTGCTGTATCCACATGCTTAATGGCTAAGGCCACATCTGCATGGCTATGGAAAAAAAGTTGTAAGGCCCGATATGCGGTACTGTTCCAGATCTAGATGTTTCCATCCAGATCCGGGGACGAAGCACATATCGGTCCCATCGTGACAAATGACGAAGTCATATGCCTCGGATTTCCAACATGATATCACAACATTACAAATACAAGCGTACATCATCTCATACAATCGGCATACAATTGCCTTAATACAATACAACAGCGGAAGATACATGTCTGAGTACAGACTACAATGAAATGCCTACTGGCAAAGAGAAAAACATCGATTCCCATAACCACACGGGTCCAGGCCCTCTGCCGGGATCCGCCTAACTAGTCGTCGTCGAGTCTCCACGTGAAACGTCGATCACCGTACCTGTTGTCGATCAAGAACCCTGAAAAGAGTTTGGGGTAGTATCATGAGTACAGAGGTACTCAGCATCCAACTGTAGTGGTCATCTGACCCAGCAAGGACTTCATCACTCGTCATTCTAGGACAACTAGTAGTTTACGGTAAGGAAGGGGTAAGTGGTCAGGTTGCTGCCGCACTAGCATTTATGAAGTGGCTAACGATCTAGAGAGTAAGATAAGGAGCCAAGCATTCGATGAGGAATCGCCTCCAACAAGTCTTGCTATCAACTACTTACGCAAGCATAACACCTATCCTATCCTTGTCCTCCTCTTCGCATCCCGATGAAGAAGAAGCAGTCAAGGAACACACACGTTGATCAAGTTGTACTAAGATTATCTCAGTTGTTGTTGTCTATGAACAAGGAGTAGGTCTCAAGTTGTCCATAACCGTGGACACGGCTTCTCGAAAAGATTTAACCCAGCAGGGGTGTACCAACTGCCCATTACAAGGCTCCGCACGCACGCCCATCTCTCTCAGTTGCTACCCATCACAGGCAACCATTTTATGATTTAGTTCCAAGAGATCCAAAACGACAAGTCCCTCTAGCTATCAACGAACAAATCCGGGTGGCCCCCGGTTAGTCGACATCCATCGCAGGAGTCGACCGCTCTCTCGATCTGGTCTCTACCGTTTGTCGCAGGTTTGTATAGCCGGTTAATCACACATGGGAAACCGGGTCCTCAGCCGGACAAAGTGGGCCAGAAAGGGAACTATGTCCTCACTGGTCCAGATTGGTTTGAAAACTACTGGCGGCCGACCAGCACACACACGGTTTTAAATGGTAAATCAGCTTGTGCCACCACTGGAAATGTTTGAAGCTAGGTAGGTAAGAAGAGGGGACCCCATAAAATCCCACACGCGGTTAGGCACGCTCAGTCTTAAAACCAATACCCGGAACTCGGGTCCTAGGTGACTCGAATGTAACAAAGCGTCGGGGCGGGATAGCCTAGACCTTCCATCCTTCGTCGAATATAGTCAATATTATAATAATAATCATATCATCAACAACAATATAATAACGGGGTTTTTTGTTCTGTTGCCTACGGCTGGTCTCGTGCGGTTTTCGCGACGGTGATCGGGTGAACCGCGGTGTCTCAAAGGTCGAGTGTCAGGGTGGCAAGGGTCGGTCTCCGTCCGATACGAGATAAGAGGGGGAAAATAATCGCCGATCTATAAATCGGGGATGCAAACACCGCAAACAAATCAGACAATCAAACAATTCACACCGAAAACAAAAAAAAAAATTTGTGAAATCTGGGCTGTTACAAAAGACTTGGTCATGCAGGGATGAAAAATCTTCAAACTCTTATCTCGAAGAAAAATATCATTGGTATTGAAAATGTGAAGTTCGAAAAAGATCATCTATGCAGTGCATGTGAATCTAGAAAGATTGTCAAGAAACGTCATTCAGCAAAGACTATCATGACTACTACTCGTCCTCTTGAATTGCTACATATGGATTTATTCGGTCCTCAAAATTATGCTACCCTTGGAGGTAACAAGTATGGTCTCGTTATTGTTGATGATTTCTCTCGATACACTTGGTGACGAGGGGGTGACCCCACGACTCCTCTACGTGAGGGTACCTGGTGCGTGTCATGGCTGGCGGCCCACCAAGGGCCCACTCGTGGACACCACATGATGGAGTAAGACGTGAAGACGAAGACTTGAGGGGCAAGACAAGGACTCATACTTGTAGTCGACTAGGACTCATGTAAACCCCTACCTGGCTATCTATATAAAGCGAGGAAGGGGCACCTCTAGATAGGTCACGACTCAACTCACAACATAGATTCCTCCAGGCATAGAACTAGACAAATCTCTCTCCACCAAAGCCCTCGCGGCACCTCTTTACATCATCATCAATACAAGATCAGAAAATCAGAATGTAGGGTTTTCCCTCCGGGGGCCTGAAGCTGGGTAAATCGTGCCCCATGTGTCTCTTGTCCGCCGTCCGAGACATCCAATATCCAAACTACTCTCCTAGCCTCGCGAGAACTCGCCTTGGCCTCCGTTGTAATAGCCCCCTCACGCAATAATATCGAGCAGGAAGTGCTTCTCCTGTTAGCCGACGAGTATCGTCCAACCTCTTCCTTCTCTATGACTAACCTAGGGTCCTTGACCATGGGGTTTGCCGAGGCTGATCCTTGTCAATTGGCGCCGTCTGTGGGAACTACACAGGTTGGAATCACGATCTCGGCGGTCCCGTCTCCACAAGTCACAACTCAAGGGCTTCTTCCACAACTACATCAATATCTACATCAAGCTCACGGAGAAAAAAAGAAAAATTTCGAGCGCGCCACTCGAAGATCGACATCAACAAAAGCGCTCACGCACAGCTTACAGGACAAAAAACCGTCTGTGTTGCGGGCACTCGCGACGGCGACTCAGATCTCATCTCGACGATCCCTTCAACAGAAAGATGCGAAATTCAAATTTCGAAAAAATGTGAAAATTTCAGCAAATTCCAACGGTTGGATCTCCCTCGGAGACACGCGCACTGAAGCACTCTCGGAATATGACGGAACTCCGCGCGACTCCAGCACAAAAATTCCTGATATTGGCTCGCACATCAACTTGAAGATCCCTTCGGTGAAAGCATGCGGGATTCAATCCATCATCAGCGAAAAAAATTCAGAAAATTATAACGGTTAGATCTCCGTCAGCGGCTGATACGTCCAAAACGTATCTATAATTTCTACTTGCTCCATGCCTCTTTTGTGTGATATTGCTATGTTATTGATGAACTTCCATACACTTTTGATCATATTTGGACTAACTTATTAACTCAGTGCATCCTAGTGCTAGTTCCTGTTTTCTCCTGTTTTTCTATTTCAGGTTTCCCCCATATTAAAAGTGCTCCAAAAATTCGGGAAAAATCCAATAAAAAATCAGCGCTTCAGAAGCTTCTAGAATCACCGAGGGGTGGCCAGAGGGGACCCTCCAGGACCCCAGACGCCCTCCCGGCGTACCCTAGGCTGGGGCCGCGCCAGGGGGCTGCCTGGACCCCTGGTGGCCCCCCTAGCTGCCCCCCATCGCCCATATATTCTCCGTGACGTGAAACCCCCGTGAAGGGAACCCTTTTTCGCGATCTCTCCTTTGTTCCGCCGCCGTCGCGCATCCAAGATCAGGAGCACCAGGAGACCTCTTCCCGGCACCCTACCGGAGGAAGGAACCACCTCCGGGAGATTCTCCACCACCATGGATGCTTCCCGGATGAACCATGAGTAGTCCACCTTGGACCATGGGTCTATGATCAGTAGCTATGTGATGTTCTCCTCCCCTCTTTGTTCTTCATGGATTAGACCTCGTGAGCTACCCTACATGATCGAGGCACATATGTAATCTTTCTGTTGTTGCTATGCTGAGTTTGCTGGGATCCGATGGATTATGAGATTATGTTTAGATTATGTTTGATTAATATATTTGATTCTCCTCTTTCATATTTATGTTCGTGAGTAATTCTTGCATGTTCTCCATTGCTGTTTATTGCTTTGGCCAAGTAGTAGGTAGTGACTCCAAAGGGAGCGTTATGCATGATTGTGGGTTCATGCCCCCTGATGACTAGCTTGAGTGACAGAAACATGAGTCTATGGGATGTGTTGTTTCCACAAGGGAGAAAACAACGGTGCTTGTACTTGCGGGTGCAAGGATTGTTTACTTTACGCAAAGTTCTTTAATGCAGTTGTCCGTTGCTTTGAGTTTACACTTTGGGTGGGACTCGCAACTTAATACCAGCGAGATGTTCTGGATAGATATCTCAAGGTGGATGATTAGTAGGTAGATGTAGATGGATTTCGGTCTACTTGATTTGGCGTACCGCCCAAGCTTTTGAGCCTCTTCCTTTCTTTATAGCATAGTTAGCATTGGATTGCGCACATAATCCTTTCAATTACCCAGCTTTAATTTGGTTACCTCGCATGGCTGTTTTATCGTCTTTTGGGAGAGAGACATCACTAGTGAAAATCATAGGACCTCGGTCCATATTTCCAACACTGTTTACACTCACTATCAATTTACTGCTTTATTTACTTTTCCGTTGCTATCACTATCATTATTATCCCGTGCGTTTGATCCTTCGTAAACAACAAGGCCGAAGGAATTGAAAACTCCTCTGTACTCGTTGGGAGCAAAGTTATTTGTTGTGTGTGCAGGTCCAGGTAAAGTAAGCAACCTCGGTTGTAAACGGCTCCATTGTTCAGTTTACCACCTACTTGTCGATCATGGAGTCCTACTAGTTCGATACTCAAACCTTAGCATCTTCGCTAAGGGAAATTTCCTGCTGCGCTACATCCCATCTTCCACTTTGGGTAACCAACGAGGGGCGAGAAGTAAACTCACGTGACATCAAAGCAATTTTTGGCGCCATTGCCGGGGACTCCGCTCGTCAAGATAGGGGAGTTGCACACTATCTTTTATCTTTGCTTTTTAGTCTTGTTAGTCTACCTTCCAGTTTTTTTTATCTTAGTGTAGTTTATCAAAAACAAAAAAAAAACAAATAGTATGTCTAGTTCCTTACTTGCCAATCAATGTTTGACTTCTTTGAAACTAGGACTTATTGGCATGGAGGATTCACTGAGGATCAGCAAAAGTGGTACAAGGAACACCGCTTGTCTCTAAAGGGGATACACTTATGGAAAAAAATACATCAGTTGTATGAGTATGCTAGAAACTTGTGCTCAATATATAATATATCTTTCTGCAGGGATGAATCTTGTTGCTTTATGAGGCACAAACACCTTTCTTTCCAATGTGAGTACAATGATGATGAAACCTTAGCTTCTTATGCTAAGATAAATTATGATTTTGATGATGCAGAGGAAATAGAAGAATTTCTTGCTTATAAGGGTGCCTATGAAATTACTTCTCTTCTTAAAAATATTGATGATGCCCCTTACAAATCTGAGAGTCTTGCTATACTTATCTATTGTTTGGAAAATTACGATTCAAATTATTATATTACTGATCATCTTGAGAGAATCTCTCCCCCAAAGGAAGAGACAAATGTTTTGCAGGACTCTATGGAAGAAGAAATTGTTGAACCTGAAAGCTCTTTGGATGAAAAAGAGGAGGAGAGTGACGAACAAAAGGAGGAAGAATGGAGTCATCCATGTCTACCTTCTAATGAGAGTAACTCTTTGAATCTTACCTTATATGAGTGTTATGATCCTATGGATTCTTTTGAAATATCCCTTTTTGATTAAGTTGATGCCTTCTATGCTTATGGCCGTGATGCCACTATGGATGATGCTTACTGAAATAAACTTTCTATAGTTCCTCATGTTAAGCATGAAATTGTTGCTATTGCACCCACACTTGATTGTCCTATTATCATTTTTAAATCTCCGAATCATATTCTAGAGAATCTTGCTCTTATTAAGGCTCATTGTGATGGGTTGCATTTATCTTATGATTCCAATGACTGCATTGAAAAAAATACACATGATTTTGTAGGTCATGAACAACATGCTTTATGCTATAGTTATATTCTTTATGTTGTTCATGATACTAATGAAAATTATTTCAAGAGAGGGAAGTTTGGTTGTAGAAACTTCCATATTACTAAAACACCTCTCTTCATGTTGAAAGTTTTGAAGTTGTTCTTTTTCCACCTTCCTTTGCATGTCACTTTGTGCTTCTTTGATTTATTTTCTTACAAGATGCCTATGCATAGGAAGTGATTTAGGCTTAAATGTGTTTCATATTTGCTTCTTGATGCTCTCTTTTGCTTCAAAATTCTTATTCTTGTGAGAGCATCTTCTAGAATCTTCATGCCTAGCTTAAAGGCATAAAAGAAAGCGCTTTCGAGAGGCAACCCAAAACGAATTTAGGTTTTCCTTTTTTTTTATTCTGTTTTTAGTGGTCTTGATGATTGTTACTACTGTAGCAACATAATTGTATCTTTACTTTTCAAGCTTTGTGCCATTTATAGCCTCATATGACAAGGGAAGTGAAAGTTGTGACATGCTGTCCAAAAAACAGATTCTGTCCTCGTGACTAGAAAAATCACAGAAAAATCCCAGTTCATCTTTTTGAGCTGAAATTTTTACTCAGCGTGCTCTACACAATTACGGAACTTCCTTATGTTCTGAGTTTTTGATTTGAGTTGCAGAAGTATCCCTAAAAAATTCTTTACTACCTGCTGGTCTGTTTTTCACAGATTCTGTCCTGTTTTGCCTTTTCTTCGTTTTGCAAACCTTAAGCTTGCTTTTTCTTTGCAAAAACTTTTTGGCAATCTTGAGAAACAGTAGCTCTTCAAGAATATCCTTATTTCCAGTAGAGGAAAAATTATTTTATGGGTACTTACCTCGCTAATCAGATTATGATGAGTTATGTACGAAGGGAGTTTTCAAGTGTGCGAGGGAAGATGATGAAAGAAGATTCAGGAGTGTCAAGCGCTCAAGCTTGGGGATGCCCCCATGCATCCCCAAGAAATATTCAAGGAGATTCAAGCGTCTAAGCTTGGGGATGCTCCCGTGCATCCCCTTCTCCATCAACAATTATTAGTTCGTCTTTCGTTTCACTATATTTTTATCACTTCATGCATTATGTGCTATGCTTGGAGCGTCTCGCTCTTAGGTTTTATTTTTAGTTTTCTTTAGCTTTTCTTTCTTTTCATAACAAGTTAGAACCCAGATTTCTTTGTGTGGGAGAGAAACACGCTCCACTTTCAAAATCTAGAACACATCATAGGATTTTTCATGCCTATTTCTTTGTTCTAAGTGTTCTTTATCTTTTTCATAGGTACTGTCATGTTTAGCTCTTAGTTTTCACTCTTATCTTTTTAAGATCTTTTGTTTTAGTTTGTTGCTGGAACTCCCTTGAGTTTTCATGTTTATCTTGTTTAGAGAGTTTGCCTGTTGCACTGAGTTGTATGTCTTGACTTGAAGTAGGCAATTGAGGTTGTTGTTCTTTTGTAGTAGTAACTTGCAATAGTTTTGAGGTATTGCTTTGAGTAATGATTGGACTTTTGGTGTCAAGAGCTTTAGCCTATTAGTGATAGATGTCGTATTTTGGGCAATCCGTGTTTATTTTCAAAACTTACAAATTAGTTGAGAACTCTAGCTACTAGATGGGTCACTACTCTTTGGAGGGATCGTATATTAGAGTACACTCACGTACCATGAGTCCAGGATGCGCAGGGATAACCAAACCCCCATACACTCCTCCTCGGGGTACTTGTCTCTTTGTGAACCTCCTTATTAGATTGAGAGTTACCGATAATAAGTGCATGAGTTATTCGGACTAATGTGATTATTCGAAAGTTGACACTTCCACCTTCCCATATTTTTCTAGCCTCTCCTGTGCTGTGCATTGCTTTCTTCTCACTCCGAGAGTTGGCGTCCACCTTCGTCGGTACATGCAAACCCTTGGCATGATACGCTCTGTCATCATAAACGTCCTTATATCCTTCCTCAAAACAGCCACCATACCTACCTATCAAGGCATTTCCATAGCCTTTCCGAGATACATTGCCATGCAACATCCATCTTCTCATGACTTGATCTTCATGTCATACATGCTACTTGCTTGATCGATGAGCCGCATTCTAGTTGGGCCTTTCCCTAATCATTGCTACATGACGCGCTAGTATCATTGCATATCCTGCTACACTGGCAGAGGCATACATTTGCATACTTCATCATAGTTACATCTTCTTTATGATTTGAGTACTTTTGTAAAGTGTGAAAGATCTTCTATACTTTTTGTAATATATAGAGTTTTTCCCCTAAAGTGAGGAAAAGATCCCAAAGTGGACAAATTAAAATATCCCAAAGAGGACAAATGAGACAAATAGAAAGAGCCATTGCGGCCACCAAAAATACAAAAAAATAGAAAAAAGAGAAAAGAAATAAAAAGAGAGAAGGGGGCACACTACTATTCCTTTTCAGAGATCCAAACTCGTACTCCATCTTATATCTTGTACTCCATAGATATTATCATTCATGCATATAGCTATGTGGGGACCTTCACACTATAAAACTTGGCTAGTATATTCCAATGATGAGCCTCCTCAAATGAGCTCTAGGTCTTCTTGAGCAAGCAAGTTGGATGCACCCCCACTAGTTCCATTAGAGAGCTTACCTTAGCTCATATGTGCATCCGTTGCATGGCAATCCCTACTCCTCACATCATATCTATCATTTGGCTTTCTCTCGCCTATGATAGTCCTCATTGATGTGAGCCTTTCACACCTTTTTTGTCTTCCTCCTCCACCATATTCTCTCTTTGCCATCCTAAGAGTCAACTTTCTTACTTACGCTCATCCATTGCATGAGTGCTCAAAATGTCGAAAAGGAGTGGATCATTTTGACTTGTACCTGGCTAGTGGTCTGGGGATGAGTCAAGATAAGATTCCAAAGAAGACCAAGTGTGAAACTTTAGTAGATTGAGTTATCAACACAAAATACTTTTTCTCGTATATCCCTATCCCCTTTCTTGCACGCAAACACCATTTGGAGACATTCGAGTCACGGACAGCGAGAGCTCTTGCACCTTTATGTTCTTATGTTGCTTGTTTCTATACTAAATATAGACTCTTGCCTGTTATGACTTATATTGAATTACAAGCCTTGATTGCTTTACTTAAAAGTTTTTATATGGTTGTTAGCATGTCACCACAGAAATTATGTTTTTTATCATTTACCTAATCGAGGACGAGCCGGAATTAAGCTTGGGGATGTTGATACGTCCAAAACATATCTATAATTTCTGCTTGCTCCATGCCTCTGTTGTGTGATATTTCTATGTTATTGATGAACTTCCATACACTTTTGATCATATTTGGACTAACGTATTAACTCAGTGCACCCCAGTGCCAGTTCCTGTTTTCTGCTGTTTTTCTATTTCAGGTTTCCCCCATATTAAAAGTGCTCCAAAAATTCGGGAAAAATCCAATAAAAAATCAGCGCTTCGGAAGCTTTGGGAATCACCGAGGGGGGGGGGCAGAGGGGACCCACCAGGGCCCGAGGCACCCTCCCGGCGCGCCCTAGAGTGGGGCCGCGCCAGGGTGCCGTCTGGACCCCTGGTGGCCCCCCTAGCTGCACCCCTTCGCCCATATATTCTCTGTGACGTGAAACCCCCGTGACGGGAACCCTTTTTCGCGATCTCTCCTCTGTTCCGTCGCCACCGCGCTTCCAAGATCGGGAGCACCAGGAGACCTCTTCCCGTCACCCTGCCGGAGGGAGGAACCACCTCCGGGAGCTTCTCCAGCACCATGGATGCTTCCCGGATGAACCGTGAGTAGTCCACCTTGCACCATGGGTCTATGATCAGTAGCTATGTGATGTTCTCCTCCCCTCTTTGTTCTTCATGGATTAGACCTCGTGAGCTTCCCTACATGATCGAGGCACATATGTAATCTTTCTGCTGTTGCTATGCTGAGTTTGCTGGGATCCGATGGATTATGAGATTATGTTCAGATTGTGTTTGAGTAATATATTTGATTCTCCTCTTTTATATCTATGTTCTTGAGTAATTTTTGCATGTTCTCCGTTGCTGTTTATTGCTTTGGCCAAGAGTTGGTAGTGACTCGAAGAGGGAGCGTTATGCATGATTGTGGGTTCATGCCCCCTGATGACTAGCTTGAGTGACAGAAACGTGAGTCTAGGGGATGTGTTGTTGCCACAAGGGAGAAAACAACGGTGCTTGTACTTGCGGGTGCAAGGATTGTTTACTTTACGCAAAGTTCTTTAATGCAGTTATCCGTTGCTTTGAGTTTACACTTTGGGTGGGATTCGCAACTTCATACCAGCGAGATGTTCTGGATAGATATCTCAAGGTGGATGATTAGTAGGTAGATGCAGATGGATTTCGGTCTACTTGATTTGGCGTACCGCCCAAGCTTTTGAGCCACTTCCTTTCTTTATAGCATAGTTAGCATTGGTTTGCGCACATAATCCTCTCAATTGCCCAGTTGTAATTTGTTTACCTCGCATGGCTATTTTATCGTCTTTTGGGAGAGATACATCACTAGTGAACATCATAGGACCCCGGTCCATACTTCCAACACTGTTTACACCCACTATCAATTTACTGCTTTATTTACTTTTCGGTTGCTATCACTATCATTATTATCCCGTGCGTTTGATCCTTTGTAAACAACAAGGACGGAGGAATTGACAACTCCTCTGTACTCGTTGGGAGCAAAGTTATTTGCTGTGTGTTCAAGTCCAGGTAAAGTAAGCAACCTCGGTTGTAAACGACGCCATTGCTCAATTTACCACCTACTTGTCGATCTTGGAGTCCTACTGGTTCGATACTCAAACCTTAGCATATTCTCTAAGGGAAATTTGTTGCTACGCAACATCTCACCTTGCACTTTTGGTAACCAACGAGGGGCGAGAAGTAAACTCTCGTGACATCAGCGTCTCTCGCACTGCAATGCGTTTTTGGATCTCCGCAAGATCGCGAATTCGGGTTCAATATTGACCCACAAGGATTCTACTCCAACTCAACATACCATGGATGACTCTCCAAGATTTCTACATCGACCCATGCCGCTGCAACGACATCACCCAACGAGCAATCGATGGATCCCGCCCGACGCATCGAGTCCTTCTCGGTCACTCGCCGCACCGTCAACTCCAAGCACACAAATCATCCTGCGCCGAGCTCCTTTGTATGGTCTCTCCCGTACTAAGCTCCATCGAGCAGGAATCACCGCGTCGAGTCCTCTCATCACTCGCTGGATAAATTCATTACGACGACTTCGCCACACAACTCCGCCACCTCAACACTCGGGGGCTCGTGGACTCGGGGACTGAACGTCGCAGCCTCCATCACATCGACTCCTTCCTCTACACCAACACCGCCCTCCGCATCAAGGCCGTCCTCTGCATCGACTCCGTCTCGCCTCGTCGACTGCTCATCTTCGACATCCTCTGCAGCGTCGATCCTACAGCTAAGTTTTCTTTACACTCTTATGCTATGATTCCAAAACCTTTATACATTCTCGATCAGTCGCCAAAGACGACTACGCAGCCGCACACAAACATCTGAGGGCTACAAAATCATCCTGTCGGCTACACAGTCGTGCAGAAATATCTGAGGGCTAAAAAATCATCCTGCCGGCTACGCAATCGTGTAGAATCATCTCGAGGGCTTCAAAACTATCCTTTGGATCATGCTCAGTTTTATCTATTGTTTATTCGCGTTCGTCAAAGTAGTGAGGCTGGGTACCAAAAGGTCGATCTTGTCCGGGTCCAACAAGGCTGGCATCGCGTCCCTGTTGCTCGACAAGAGTATGCTGCTGGAGGGTCTACTCATGAAAATACACGCATAAACTTTATATGCTGCTACATTATCCACTCGAGAAAAAGTGCAACATCTTTAAATCATGCACCTTACAATTCTTTTGTAGATCGCACAAGTACATCTTAATACAGTTGCACCTGTTTCTCCTTCTCAGCAGATGCTCGGGGGCTGGGCGACCTCATGACGCGGTAAAGTTAACCTCCTCGTCCACGACTGATCCCTACAACAACTCACGCCTACGACACAAGACCCGAGTCAAGCACTTCCTCGGATGACAATTACTCGACGACGAAGAAGTCTTGAGTCTATGCTCGACTGCAAGCAGTCGAACATAGCCTCGGGGGCTACTCCCATCGGGAGCCCTGACGCGCACCCGACGTGCACTACTCGCGCAGCTGACAAGAACGACGGGGTTAGCTTAAAAACAACTTGAGCCTATGCGCGACTCTATGAGTCGCACATAGCCTCGGGGGCTACTCCCATCGGGAGCACTGACACGCACCCGACGACCGCTCGACTGGGAAACTTCTCTCCATCCGACGATGAAATATGAAGACGAACCGGACTGTGATTTCGATGCTTCATCCAAATACTCCCATTGGGAGCGTACTCACAACATCTTCGACTTCTCATCAGCAAATGATCGACACGCACTACGGCGGCTACTGCAGATTCGAGTCCCTGCGCGGCTCTTCGAGTCCCCCAGGCACTCGGGGGCTACTGACGAGGGGGTGACCCCACGAATCCTCTAGGTGAGGGTACCTGGTGCGTGTAATGGCTGGCGGCCCACTCGTGGACACGACATGATGGAGTAAGACGTGAAGACGAAGACTTGAGGCGAAAGACAAGGACTCTTACTTGTAGTCGACTAGGACTCATGTAAACCCCTACCTGGCTATCTATATAAAGCGAGGCAGGGGCACCTCTCTAGATAGGTTACGACTCAACTCACAACATAGATTCCTCCATGCATAGAACTAGACAAATCTCTCTCCACCAAAGCCCTCGCGGCACCTCTGTACATCATCATCAATACAAGATCAGACAAGAAGCATGTAGGGTTTTCCCTCTGGGGGCCTGAAGCTAGGTAAATCATGCCCCATGTGTCGCTTGTCCGCCGTCCGAGACATCCAATATCCAATCTACTGTCCTAGCCTTGCGAGAACTCTCCTTGGCCTCCCTGTTAATCGCCCCCTCATGCAATAATATCGAGCATGAAGTGCTTCTCCTGTTAGCCGACGAGTATCGTCCAACCTGTTCCTTCTCTATGACTAAACCACGGTCCCTGACCATGGGATTTGCCGAGACTGATCCTCGTCACTTGATTTTTCTTTCTAGATGACAAGAGCAAAGTTGTCGAGTTCTTCAAAACTTTCGCTAAGAGAGCACAGACCGAGTATGAACTATCTCTCAAGCATATCAGAAGTGATAATGGTACTGAATTCAAAAATACTCATATCAAAGAATTTCTCTATGAATATGGCTTTACTCATGAATTCTATGATGCTTATACACCGCAAAAAATGGTATGGTTGAGAGAAAGAATCGAACTCTTAGTGAAATGGCCAGAACAATGCTTGCTAAATAGAAGACTCCTATCAGGTTCTGGGCCGAGGAAGTTAACACTGCATGCCATATTATCAACAAGGTTTATCTACACAAGTTCTTGAAGAAAACTTCACACGAGCTTATGACTGGTAAAAAGCCAAATGTATCATATCTTAGGGTTTTTGGGGCTCCATGCTATATCAGAGATATGAATCATAGCTCCAAATTTTCCCCTAAGGCTCACGAATGTTTTCTTCCTGGTTATGGTTAGAATTCTCACACCTATAGAGTGTACAACTCCCATCTTGGCAAAGTTGTAGAAACTATGAATGTTAGATTTGATGAAACTAACGACTCTCAAAAGGAGCAATTCCCTCTTAACCTAGATGAACCACCTTTGGATGAAGTGATCAGGTCAATGGAAATTGGCGATATTTGTCCTGTCGAAGGAAATGCTCGTCAAGTCAACAGGGATGATGATGATCCAATGTTCCCACACATAGCCCGGGGTGCTGGAGATAAACATCCTGAAGACAACGAAGAACAAGATGAATAAGAACCCATGAACGAAGAAAATTCTCAACCCGAAGGACAAGCGTATCTCGAAGGAGATGCTAACCCCGAAGGTCAAGCTGATTCCGAAGGAGACCCTGAGCCGCAAGAAAATGAAGTAGCACTTTCTCGAGTTCGAAGAAGAGTGGATGTCGACTCAATCCTCGAAGAAATTCGTCAACCAGGTCGTCCCACCACTCGCTCTCGTACTCGTTTGGCTAACTTTTGTGGAAATTTCTCATTTGTTTCCATGTTAGAACCGTCAAAATTTGATGAAGCCATGAAGGACACAGACTAGATGACTGCCATGCTCGAAGAACTTAATCAGTTCGAGAGAAATAAAGGTTGGTACCTTGTTGAAAGACCTGATCCCAAGAAGCATAATATCATTGGTACAAAGTGGATTTTTCGCAACAAGCAAGATGAAGATGGTATTGTGGTAAGGAATAAATCTCGACTGGTTGCACAAGGCTACACCCAAATCGAAGGTATTGATTTTGGTGAGACCTATGCTCAAGTTGCTCGACTTCAATCCATTCGTCTCATGCTTGGTTTTGCAAATTTCAATTGTAAATTGATATATCAAATGGATGTCAAAAGTGCATTTCTTAACGGTGAAATCGAACAAGTGTATGTTATGCAGCCACTAGGTTTTGAAGACCCAAAGAATCCAGACATGGTGTATAGGTTGCACAAGGCCCTCTATGGGTTAAAGCAAGAACCTCGTGCTTAGTATGAAACACTAAAGGATTTTGTTCTGAAGAAGGGCTTCAAACCAGGAACAACTGATCCTACTTTTTTTACTCGTGCATACAAATAATCTATTTGTGTGTCAAATTTACGTCAATAATATTATCTTTGGCTGTACTAACCCTGATATCAGCGAAGAATTTGCTTGAATGATATCGAAGAAATACGAAATGTCTATGATGGGTGAATTGAAGTTCTTTCTTGGACTTCAAATCCGTCAACAGAAGAATGGGACATTTATCTCTCAAGAGAAGTATCTCAGGGATTGCCTGAAGAAGTTTGATCTCGTAAATTACAAAACTATCAAGACTACAATGCCTACGAATGTAGACCTAGACGCATATGAGAAGGGAAAACCTTTCGACCAGAAGAAATATCGCTCGATCATTGGTTCACTTCTTTACCTTTGTGCATCTAGACCTGCCATTATGCTATCAGTTTGTATGTGTGCTTGTTTTTAGGCAAATCCAAAAGAATCACATCATATTTCTTTCAAGAGAAATATTCGATATCTTGCTCATACACCAACCTTTGGACTTTGGTATCCCAAAGGTTCTCAATTTGATCTTATTGGATATTCTGATTCTGGCTGGGCTGGTGATCGTGTCGACCGGAAATCTACCTCAGGCACATGTCATTTTCTCGGTAGATCTCTTGTCTGTTGGGCTTCGAAGAAACGGAATTTTGTATCAGTTTCTACGGCTGAAGCCAAGTATATTGTTGTTGGTTCATGCTGCACTCAAATTCTTTGGCTTAAGAAAATGTTGAAAGATTACGGTATTATTGTGAAGAAAATTCCACTGCTATGTGATAACGAGAGTGCTATCAAAATTGCCCATAATCCTGTGCAACACTCTCGAACAAAGCATATTGATATTCGTCATCATTTTTGTTGAGATCACGTTCAGCGAGAAGATATTGTTATCAGCCATGTTCGTACCGAAGATCAATTGGCTGATATCTTTATGAAACCTTTGGACGAGAAAAGGTTTTGTGCACTGAGGTGTGAGTTAAACATATTGGACTCATATAACATGCAGTAAGATCTAACTCGTCTATCCTATGTATTATATGTGAAAACTTACTTGTAGTAGTTTACTTTCGTTGTGTTTTCTTTTATTACTTTCCGTCTTTTTTTTATTCGCTTGGTGTTGGTCCTATACACTTATCATTCTGAGTTATCTATCGTGTGTTTTTTCCTCGGATTGATTAAGTATCGGACCCTGTTTTCCCTCTATTCTATCCCTACCCTCTCTATGCTTTTCTCTCATGAACATGTGTGACGCCCCCAAAATCAAGCCGTGTACAGTAATCATACACGCAAGGTACATGATCGAGATCAGGGACTCACGGTAAGATATCACAACACGACTCTACAAATAAAATAATACAAACTTTATAATACAAGCCAAGGGCCACGAGGGCTCAAATACAACAGCTCGAGAGCACAAAGTTAGCGGAAGCAATAGTATCTGAGTACAAACACAAGGTACACGTGATCTGCCTTAAGAAGGGTAGCACAAAAACAACAACGATCGAAAAGGCGAGGCCTCCTGCCTGGGAACCTCCAAACTACTCCTGCTCGAGGGGGGAACTCCACGATGAAGCAAGCACCCGGGAACTTCTGCTCCTGGACTCCAAGGCTCCAACGTCGACTGCAGCGGCCGATCAGGCAAAAAAAGGGGTACATAAAGCAAGGGTGAGTATCTAGCATACCCGCGAGTCTTACATCCCCTACTAATAATTTATGCATTTGTAAAAAATGGAAAGGGGAGGCGGTATATAGTGGACTGCAAGGTAGATGTAAGGCCCGATATGCGGTATTGTTCTAGATCTAAATGTTTCCATCCAGATCCAGGGACGAAGCACATATCGGTCCCATCGCGACATATGACAATGCCATATACCCCGGATTTCCAACATGATATCACAACATTACATCTACAAGGATACAACATCTCATACAATCGGCATACAATTGCCTTAATACAATACATCAGCAGAAGATACGCATCTGAGTACATACTACAATAAAATGCCTATTGGCAAAGGTAAAACACACCATTCCCGTAACCACACGGGTCTAGGCTCTCCGCCGGGATCCGCCTAACTAGGCGTCGTCGAGTCTTCGCGAAGGCCACCAGAAGAAGGATCGTCGAGCTCCTCTGAAGTCCAAGATCGTTTGCATAACGTGCGTAAAAGAGAAAATAAGGGGTGAGCTATATCAACAAGTCTTGTAACTAACTTCTCACGGTAAGATGAATGTAGTGGTGAGGTTGCAGTCGCACTAGCACTATATGAGTGGCTAACGATCTATTTAGAGTAAGATGAGAACCAAGCAGTCGATTAAGAATCTCCTCCAACAAGTCTGCTATCAGCTACTTGCGCAAACATAACACCTATCCTAACCTTGTCCTCCCCTTCGCATCCCGACGAAGAAGAAGCAGTCAAGGCACACGCACATTGATCAAGTTATTAAGATTATCTTAGTTGTTGTGGTCTATGAACAAGGAGTATGACGGGGATGTGCCCCGGCAAATCCCATGGTCAGGGACCCTGGGTTAGTCATGAGAGGCACAGTTTGGACGATAGCTCTTCGGCTAACAGGAGGATACGTTCCTGGTCGATGTTATTGATTGGAGATGGCGATTACAGGGAGGCCAAGGCTAATGCGCACAAGGCTAGGGTTACAGATTGAGTATTTCTTGATCTCGACGTCTCCCCTCCTAGCCCTTATATACTAGGCTAGGTCTCGGGGAGTCCGTCTAGAATTACATATGAGGTTTCCTAACCCTGATCTTGTACCGTATGGCAAGTTTGCGCCTTCCTTATGAGTCGTGGACTCCTACGTCGGTGCCAATAGTGGGCCAAGGTTGGGCCCAGGCGGCATCTCTATGGGCATTCTGTCTTCGGGGTACACCGGGTAGGCTCATCTATATGAGTCGTGGGGTCACCCCCTCGTCAGTAGCCCCCGGGTGTCTGGGGGACTCGAAGAGTCGCGCAGGGACTCGAGTCCATTATTGCGTTGTTTTGATGTATGCACGGTTCAACCGCGGGTCGCTGGCAGTCTGGGGCCATGACAAAACCTATTTCGAGGGATGCTAAGCTGAAAGGGCCCAAGGAGTCGACTGGTCGAGCCTTGGTGAATTGCACTAGTGGCAAAAACCGCAGTAGCGCAATCAAACCCATGTCCCTCGACATGAGCTTGGAACACTGGTGTCGAGCAAAAGTCAAGCCGCTGCAGGTCTTAGAGTGATCAATTGCCGCCAGTAAAGTTCGTAGCCTAGGCGCGTCCGCCCGGATTTTTCTATCATGCAAGCGCATGGGAAAGATTGGGAGTCAAATCGCTCTGCGGCAAGTCCCAGCCCGGCCGATCTGCACAGCGGGGTCTTACCTACACGTTAAGCTTCCGTGGCATCTTGGCACAGTGTGTCGTGTTCCAGGAATATGTATTTTTTTATTGAGGCGCGGAGCCTAGTTGATAATGCACCCACTTGGAATAAACAATTAAGTGAGTTGTTTTAGCAGTCCCTCGCGAAGCTTGGTCAAGCACTCGGGCGAGAAGTAATGTAGAGGAGTACTTGCTTGGGAGGTCTTTGAGTGTTCGGGTGCATAGAGTTTTGCGAGTAATCACTCGAGGATCTCTTTGGCTCTCGGGGTGAGGGAGCACCCGATACTCTGGGACCGCTCGATCCTGCGAGTGCAGGTCTGCTTATCTTCTGTCATGGTGAGGGAGCACCCGAAACTCTTCATGTGTGCGAGTAATCACTCGAGCACGTCTTTTCTTTTAGGTGAGGGAGCACCCGAGACTCTCATGGGTGCGAGTAATCACTCGAGCACGTCTTTTCTTTTCCTTCCGGGTGATAAAGTATCCGAGCGCATTTTCTTTTTCGAGTGAGGGACCACTCAGGACTCTGTGAGTGCGAGTGACCACTCGAGCACATATTTACTCTTTAGGTGAGGGAGCACCCAAAACTCTAGTGGAGATGCTCCCGATGGGAGTAAAATGTTTTTCCCATCGGAAAAAATATTTAAAAGGTTGAAACTCTGAGGCTGGGAAGCGTACTCGATACGCCTTGTTTAGGATGTGACGCTGGCTTGTTTTTCTAGCCTCTTGACCACAATGGCATGTCAAAGGAAATGACTTGGCGCTGTCCCGCCGAAATTTTCGCTTCGTGTGATTATGGTCCTTTTTTTGCGCGCGTAGTGGGCGGGGTCGTTACTGCGCCGGTTGGGTTTTCCATGTTTTTTGCCATCCGTGGGATCATGCCACGTTTAATGGACGCTGGGATTGAACGGTGCCCCTGCTCGCCTGGCTGTTGGTTAAATACCGAGCGGCTGAGTAACTTTTAGGTTTTACCCAGCCATTGCCTTCTCCTCTTGCTTCTGGATTTCCCCTGTTCTTGAGCCTTCTCCTTTCTCCTTTTGCTGCTTGCGGCGAAACTGATGACAACGCGCTCCCGTGCTGCTCCGGAATCGGACAAGATGTCTGGCAAGTGGGAGTGCTCGATCTTTGGGGCTGCAGATCTCGGTGCGCTGATTTCTGATGGCCTGGTGGGGAGGGATGCCGTGCGGATTCCTGGGGATGAGCCGGTTCCTGCTCCGACGGCGTATGAGCGGGTGTGCTTACATGCTTTCTCTCGCGGGTTTGCCCTTCCGATTCACCCTTTAATTCGCGGTTTGCTGTACTCCTACCGGCTTCAGCTGCATAATTTGACTCCCAATGGGATTTTGCACATTGCCTGCTTTATTACCCTTTGTGAAGCCTTCTTGGTAATCCATCCCCATTGGGGGCTCTGGAAGCGCCTCTTTTGCATAAAGAGGACGAACTACGAGTATGTTGTGGGGCAGGTGGGTATATCCATTAGGGATAAGCATTCATACTTCGATTCGAAGATGCTTGACTCCGTTAGTTCTTGGCGGAAAAGTTGGTTCTATCTGAAGGATCAGCACGTTGTTGGGCAGCGATTTGGTCTTGCTCCCTTTAATCCCGAAGCGCGAGTAGTCAAGCAGGCTTCATGGTCCCATTCTTTGTCTGTACTGGAGTCGTCTGCGGTGGCTCCATTCTTGGAGAGGATCGCTGTATTGATGGACAACTTGACCAGTGGGCAGCTCATCTCTGTGTTTATGGGGAGGCGCGTCCAGCCATTGCAGCATCGAGTTCGTCCCATGTGGCAATATGAGGGACTCAAGGACTCAACGAGATGCTCCCGCGAGGAACTTAATGCCGATGGTCTCTTGGCCCGGATCCAGTATGTGACCAAGTGCTCGAGCATTTCCGAGATGGGTTTCGTCCTTCCTTACTCTTCTGATCACGCGCTGCAACAGGTTTGGTTTTTGAGTTTCACTTTTGGTTGAGATGTTTGCTTGCCTGCTTGCTGATGATGCTATTTGCTTTGCAGGATCATGTTACTGTGTTGTGCAATCCTCCGCAGCCGAAGGATGCTGATATTCGCGAAGAGCCAGATGCTCTCGCTGACGATGCCACTCCGAGTGCTGGTGCCAGGTTTCTTGCGGGGGCCACTGGTGCTGACGAGTTCACGAGGGTTGAGCTGCCGGGGACTGGAGATAGTGAGGAATCGGCTCCCTTTTGTGTTAAGCGATCGCGGCCTTCAGGCGCCGAGGATCTTGCAGCGACGAGTGGTGCTGTCCCGCTGTCTCGACCGTCTGCTGAGCCGTCTCCTCCTGTTGCTGCGTGCAAAAGGCCTACGTTTGGGAGGTTGTTGCGTGCTCGCTCTGCGTGTGGCGGGTAAGCATATGCTTGACTTTGCTGGTGCTGTTTTTTCCTCTGTTCTTTTGTCTGATGGCGTTTATCTTGTAGCTCTGCGACTGCTCCGGCTGCTTCTTCCACCAGTGCGGCTCTTGTCAACCTGCAGTCAGCTGACTCTGGAGCAGCCATCAAGCATACTAGGGATTCTTCGGCCGTCGTTGGTCAGCCCGTACCGTCGGTGACTCCTGCTCTCCCGGCTGCGGGTGTGATTCCTGCTGCTTCTCCACCTGTGTCGTCTGGTGTTGTTGCTCCTGATGCCGAGCCTGCTGCTCCAGATCGTCCTTACTTGGGCCGTTTGATCTTGGTGTGGAAGACAAAGTCCGCTCTTTCGACCGCGTAGCTGGGCTGGTGAGTTTGTTTCCTGTTTGCTTGTGTAGTTTTTGTCATCGGGGGCACGGCAGTGCTCCCGATGGGAGTATCCCCCGAGGCTGCAAGCAATTGCTTGCGGTTGCTTGTAGTCTTGCCTTGGCTTTTTTCTTCTTTGTGTCGTCATTGGGAGCATGGCCAGTGCTCCCGATGGGAGTAGCCCCCGAGGCTGCAAGCAAGCGCTTGCGATTGGTTGTAGTCTTGCTTTGGTTCTGTCCTTAATTTTTGATTTCTTCGAGTAGTCGGTGTTCCAGCACTGCGAGCGTCTGGTGGTTGAAGCTGAGCATTGGAAGCGGGCCCATAATTCTGCCCAGGATGCCTTGTCTGCCATGAGTAGTGAGTATTTCTTCCTGTGCTGCCGTGCTTGGACTTCTGGGTCTTCCGTTCTGAGTACTGTCTTGTTTTTCAGACCGTCGTCAAACTGCCGAGAAGCAGGCCGAGAAGGCGGAGAGAACGATTTCCAACCTTAAGGCCCTTTGGCTTCCAAGGAGAAGGAGCTGCACGATCAGCACGATGAGCTGGTGCGCCTGCGTCGGGCTAAGGACGCGCTTGTGCAGGCGGAGGCAGTCGAGTGCGAGCGTCTTCGGGTCTTGGCGGACTCGCTTCTGTGTATGTCGTCGTTCCGTTGCTGGGTGCTTCTGTCTCTTTATCTTCCCGTAGTGATTTTTTGCCTGGTGCAGCCTCTACGGCTGCGAGTGCGGCGGAAGTGGTTGCATCGGGGTCTGGAGTTCTCCGAGGGGCCGTGGATGCCATGTCGGCCGCTGTCGATGTTGCCAATGGGGTATGTGCTCGGTCTTCCACTCTTGTGGGTCTTGTTCATGAACACCTCATGCCGGAGGGCACAAAGGTGCCAGCTGGTCTGGACGCCCGCATTGCTGCATTTGGTGATAGCAGGGACCTCTTGGAGGAGCTAGTTGGGGAGAACATGGTGAGTGGTCTTTCCACGTCCGTTGTTGTTCTTATGGGGCACGGAATTGCCATTGACGACTCTCTGGTTGAGACTGTCCGTGCTTATACTGACGAGCAGAGCGCGCGAGCCACTATCCTGGCTTTTCGCCTGCAAGAAGTTGTGGATACTCAGTAACCCTCTTCTGCAGGCAAGGGGGGGCATAGCCGTGTCTTGTCGTCTGAAACTTCGGGTTGTAATATGCCTCCTCTGTGGTGGTGAATCTGTGCTACTTTTGGTTGGAATAACTGTTTGGCCAGTTCTACTGTTGAGCTTGATTGTCCTTTCTTTTTTGTTCGTTTTGCGGTAGACCGCCCCGGGCATGCTTCGGTCTTGGAGTTCGTTGAAGGAGGACACTCGCGAGGACGCATACGAGTCCGTGTGCTTGAGGCCGAGAAACGTTGTGCGGGAAGTTGTTCGCTTGAAGGGGGATGCGGCAGTCCATCGTTCCAAACGCGAGCGTACTGAGGCTGTGCTGGATAGTCTTGCTTCGTGGGTGGTGAAGTTGTTTGACCTCCTGCGAGGTGAGTCTGGCTTCTGCTCGATTTCTCGACTTCATTTAGTAGCTTTCCTGTCGTCGTCTTCATTTTGATTATGTTTTTCAAAGTGCTGGCGGGCCGGTCCCGGGATGAAGAGAAGGCCATCCAGTCGAAGCTGTCTCGGTTGGATGATCTTGATGTGCAGGTGAGAAATCCTTTCTGGGCAGATGGGGCTCGTGCTCGAGCATTTGTTGTGCTTCATCTTCGAGTTGAGAGGGTGTCGGCTGCTCTGCGGTACTGTCAACAGGTGCTGGGCGGGATCCACTCTGAGTTTTATCCGCTGCAGGTGGTGCCATCGTCCTTTGAGACGCACTGCCGCATATTTTCTCAGCCTGCAGAGCTGCGTCGTGTGATGAATCACCAGATTCATGCTTGAGCTCGAGTTGCCTTGGGTTTGGTCCATAGTCATTGGCCGGGAGCTGATATTGCTCAAGTGGTGGAGGTTCCTCCAGGTGGTAGGGATTACCCGATGGGTGAGCATTACGCGGCGGTTGATGAGCCTGCACTCCGAGTTGTGAAGCGGGTTTGCGAAGAGAACGATCATTATTTGGGTGCCCTTATTAAGGCAAAGATGGAGCCTGGGAGTTAGATGCTTCATTTCTTTGTATGTGTTTCTTCTTGTACTCCTTTGTTATCTCGTTTTTGCGGTAAAGGGTTTTGCTGTTGTGACGAGCCCTTGAGTGCTGGTTTCGTTTGTGTCGCGATTGCGAAGAACGCCTCGGGGGGTGGCTACTGCGGCGAGCCCCCGAGTGGCAGTTTTTTTATGTCGCGATTGCGAAGAACGCCTCTGGGGTTGGCTACTACGGCGAGCCCCCGAGTGCCAATTTTGTGTATGTCGCCATTGCGACGAACGCCTCGGGGGGTGGCTGCTGCGGCGAGCCCCCAAGTGCCAATTTTGTTTATGTCGCGATTGCGAAGAACGCCTCGGGGGGTAGCTGCTGCGGCGAGCCCCCGAGTGCCAATTTTTTTTATGTCGCGATTGGGAAGAACGCCTCCGGGGGTGGCTGCTGCGGCGAGCCCCCGAGTGCCAATTTTGTTTATGTCGCGATCGTGAAGAATGCCTCGGGGGGTGGCTGCTGTGGCGAGCCCCCGAGTGCCAATTTTGTTTATGTCGCGATTGCGAAGAACGCCTCAGGGGGGGGTGGCTGCTGTGGCGAGCCCCCGAGTGCCAGTTTTGTTTATGTCGCGATTGCGAAGAACGCCTCGGGGGGTGGCTGCTGCGGCGAGCCCCCGAGTGCCAATTTTGTTTATGTCGCGATTGCGAAGAACGCCTCGGGGGGTGGCTCCTGCGGCGAGCCCCCGAGTGCCAGTTTTGTTTATGTCGCGATTGCGAAGAGCGCCTCGGGGGTTGGCCGCTGCGGCGAGCCCCCGAGTGCCAATGAAAAACATTTTTCAATATTCTTCCTGGTGCTTCTTACATTTAGTAAGAGTGGGGGGTGTCTGATGAGGACAGTCCCCTTTATTAGAAACGGCGGCGTGGTAGCCTTAAGGGCTAGTTAGCTTCTTCTCCGAGTGCTCGGGTCCTCCGGGTGGTGGCTTCTTCTACGGGAGCGCTTCTTATGCGGGTCCCGTGGTCTTGCTGGCTTGGTGGGCTCCAAAGGCCTCTGATATCTTGTGGAATTCCTTGTCGCAGCAGTCGGACCTGACGAAACTGCCGCTCACTGTGATGAACCCATGTGGGCCTGGCATTTTTAGCTTAAGGTAAGCATAGTGGGGCACTGCCATGAAACGGGCGAAGGCTGGTCGCCCGAGGATTGCGTGGTACTGCGACTTCCAATCAACCACTTCAAAGTCTAGGATCTCTTTGCGGAAGTTGGTCACATTGCCAATGACCACCTCCAGGCTTATTTTTTCCAGAGGGTAGACTGCTTTTCCTGGCACAATCCCGTGGAAGGTTGTGCTAGAGGATTTCAGCGCGAAGTTCAGGATTAGCATTTCTTCGAGTGTCCTTGTGATGATGATGTTGATCCCGCTGCCGCCGTCCATGAACACTCGCGACATGTCATAGTTCCCGATTCTAGCCTCGAGCACTAGTGCGGCGTGTCCTGGTCGAGGGATGGCAGGTGGGTGGTCCTCCCGAGAGAAGGTAATTTCTGTCTCAGACCCGCGCAAGTACTCCGGGACCGCGGGGTGCGAGGAGGCTGCGAGAAAAACTTTTCTTGTGTCCTTCTTCTGCTGCCTATTTGAAGGCCTGCCTTCTTGTATCATGTAGATCATGCCGTGGGCTTCTGGATACTTCTCCTCTGCATCTGGTGTCCTGCGCCGTTGCTGGATTGCGACCACTTGCCTTGTTGGCAGGGGAGGGGCTGGTGGTGTGTCGTGGGCGATGGGCCCGACTGCAATGCTCGCGAGTGGCTGGGCCGCTGTTGTCGCAGATTGACTTTTTTCCTCAGCCAACTCGTTGAAGCTTCGGTTGTTCCTGAGGGTGTGTCCTGATCTGAGCTCCCCTCGTTCGTTTTTGAATCCGTGTATCGAGCACGGTCCGTCGAGTTGTTCTTTGGCCGAGCGGTATGTTCTAGTGCTGTCGCGCGGCTGCCTCGTCCTCCAGTCTCGTTTCTGAGCTTGGTGCGAATCTTCGAGGTTGTCTCTTCTCTGCGTTTTGCTGTCGTCGCGATGCCTTCCATCTCTGTCGTATGGGAAGCCGGCGGCGACCATGTTGGGTCCTCGTTCGTCGTAGAAACTGCGCCTGGATTGCTTTATTCGTCGGTCGAGTCCTCTTTCTCCATTGTGATAGTCGTAGTCATGCTCTAAGCGTGCGGTGTGGATTTCTGTTTCGTTGCGAACGGAATCCTCACCGTCCGCCCAGCTATTGGCTTGCTTCAGCAACCGTGCGAGTGTTCGGACTTTCATTTGTCCGAGTTGTTCCTTGAATTCGATGAGCTACAGGCCTCGCCTGAACGCGTCGATTGCGCTTTCGTCTGATATGTCTTTTGCTAAAATCTTGAGTATGGTCCACCGCTGGATGTAGGCTCGCAGGGTTTCCCTGGTTCCTTGCTTGCATGCTTGCAGCTCCTCGAGCGATGTCGGTCGCTTGTATGTGGATTTGAAGTTTTCTATGAAGGCTTCACGGAACTGCCTCCTTGATCTGATGGATCCTCGCGGGAGATTCTTCAACCAGTGTCGTGCCGAGCTCTCGAGCATGAGTTGCACATACTGCATTGCCGTGACGTTGGTCCCTCGCAGGAACTTGACTGCTGTTAAGTAGTCTTCGAGCCATGCCTCTAGCTCCTCGAGTCCATTGTATTTTAACGTTGTGGAGTTCAATTTGAACCCGCTCGGCATTCGCGTCTTGCGTATGGAACGCGTGAAGCATAATGCTCCGCATGACTCAATTTCTTCATCGAAGGCTTCTTCGTCTGAGTGCTCATCAGTTGTTGCGTGTCTTCGTCTGCTGCGGTTGACTTTGTTCTATGTGATGTTGTCGCGCGCGTCTCGTCGACTGCTGCGGCGCCTGTTGTCGTTGTCGTCGCTGTCGTGCTTCCTGTTTTTGCCGGATCGTTTGCACCAGTCATCGCTGCTGTCGTCGTCCTCGGGTGAGCTGAGGTCCCTGTCTGGTGTCCTCTCGTGAGTCAGTCGCGTTTCACTTGATTTATTGGGTGCTGAGGCGGCGATGGCGTCTTTCATTATCTGCAAGGCCATTGATGTGTTGCGGTCTGGTCTGTTCTGCCTATTTTTGTAGGCGCGAGACAGGTAGTCTCGGGCGCTGATAAGGGCTTCTGCTGGTGTGAGGGGTTCCTCTTCGTCGTCCTCCTCTTCTAGCTTGAAGTCGTCGTCGAGATTCCGAACCACTCTCTTCTTGTCTGTTCGTCACAGGTTGCTGAATTTCGATTTATTGCGGAGAGGGGAATCGTGATCTCGAGAGTCGTCTCTTGGAGGTGGCTTGCGATTGCTTTTCCGCTCGGCGGCCACCCTATCTTGCTTCTCCAACTCTAGGCGTCGTTGTCTCGCTTGCTGGGTTAGCTTGCTTGCCAACTTGTTGTATGCCCTGAGCTCGTCCCTTGTTGCGCTTGCCGGTAGTAACTTGCCGTGTTCGACTGCGTCCTTTACTCTCGCCATTGATTCTTTGGACATGTATATTCGCTCTTTGGGAGGGTCGTCCACCTCCGTACTCGGGGTTTGTTGCTTGCTGCTTGATGGCTCATTGCCCTTGTAGTTGCTCTGTTCTTGTCCCTGTGGTACTTTCATTGGTATGCTTCCCACTTCTCCCAGCTTCACGACGGTCTAGTTGGTGGTTCCAGACTCTTTTTTGTTGCTGTTGACCTGGCGACTGTTCGGGTCGTCGTCTTGGCCCTTGTCGTTGTTGGTGGTGCGTCGGTTTCTTCCATGAACACCTGAGATGGTGCCTTGAGTGCCTTATTGCTCGCGCGTGTGATGCTGCTTTTCCAGGCCGGAGGTCCACCCGAGCGGTCGCGGGTGACTTGAAGCCTTGGGTTGGGTGGGCAGTCGCGGCTGGCTCGAAGGGTGGTTGCGCGGGTGGCGACTGTGTCGATTGTTGCTGTAGATGTCGTCGCAGGTGCTCGGGCGTCGTCCGTGAGGCGGAGGGCGCCCCAGTGGTTGATGTAGATCCGATATGCTCCGAAGGTCAGGTTGATGCCGGAGCGTAGGTCGGCGAAGGCTGGTCGGAGGGTCGAAAGATGGGCCATGAAACCGAGGGACCCAAACAGATCGGATTCCGCCTGGGTCGTCGGATCGAAAAGTGCTGGTGAAGTCATCGCGTTGTAGGGTGTTGAAGATGCTGGTGAGGCCGCCGAGATCGCGTTCCCAACGTGTACAATTCCCATAGACGGCGCCAATTGACGGGGATGTGCCCCGGCAAATCCCATGGTCAGGGACCCTGGGTTAGTCATGAGAGGCACAGGTTGGACGATAGCTCGTCAGCTAACAGGAGGATACGTTCCTGGTCGATGTTATTGATTGGATATGGCGATTACAGGGAGGCCAAGGCTAATGCGCACAAGGCTAGGGTTATAGATTGTGTATTGCTTGATCTCGACGTCTCCCCTCCTAGCCCTTATATACTAGGCTAGGTCTCGGGGAGTCCGTCTAGAATTACAGATGAGGTTTCCTAACCCTGATCTTGTACCGTATGGCAAGTTTGCGCCTTCCTTATGAGTCGTGGACTCCTACGTTGGTGCCAATAGTGGGCCAAGGTTGGGCCCAGGCGGCATCTCTGTGGGCCTTCTGTCTTCGGGTACACCGGGTAGGCTCATCTATAGGAGTCGTGGGGTCACCCCCTCGTCAGAGTAGGTCTCAAGTCGTCCATAACCGAGGACACGACTTCTCGAAAAGATTTAACCCTGCAAGGCTCCGCACGCACGCCAAGCTCACTCAGTCGGGATCGTTAAAGACACTCATTGAAGAGTTGTTCCGAGAGAACCGGACGTCATTGCCCCTCTAACTAACAACGCACATATCCGGGTGGCCCTCGGTGAGTCGACATCCAACTGAAAAGACGGTCGCGCTCCCGAATCGGTCTCTACCATCTAGATGAGGTTGGGATGGCTAACCCTCGCCCGGGAAGGCACACCTAGCTCCCTGAGGTGGACCAACAGGATATACCACACCACTGGCCCTGTTTTTTTTAATCCGCTGGCTCGTCAACCGGCACACACAAGTTTTGCAAATGGTAAATCAGCTTGGGCCACCACTAGAAATGTTTGCAGCTAGGTAGGTAAGAAAAGGGGACCCCATAGCATCCCAAACGTGGTTAGCCACGCTCGCCAAGAGACACAATACCCGGAACTCGGGACCTAGGTGACTCGAATGGAACAAAGCATCGGGGCGGGATAGCCTGGACCTTCCATCCTTCGTTGAGTATAGTCAACATTATAATAATCATATCATCCACAACAATATAATAATGTGATAGCCCAATCCAAGGAGTAACAGGATAACAGTTGATAACATCCTAGCATGCATACTAAGAAGTGGATGAGCAGCGAGCAACAAGAACACAGCCGAACAAGGTTTGCTGGGATGTGGAGGACATGGCTGTTTGGGTTTATTTGAGAGGCATGAATATGAAGTGGTAGGATTAAGCAATCGTTCAATCCTACACCTAGGCGCGAGTGAGCTGAAAGTTAGAAGTATGATATATGCTCCCCTTACCTGAGGAGAAGACGAAACCGAAGGCGTAGTCGAACGCAAACTCGCATCGTCTCCGAGAGGTACCCGCGGAAGCACGGTATCGCATCTATCGTCGACAGCGGTTACTAACAAGTTAAGTGGAGTACTCGTCACAAACGACGGTACCGCACATTTAGAATTGTTCAAGTTGTTTAGCTACACCACATGAGAAAAGTTTGTTAACATGGAATCTCACTCAAGCATGGCATATCCCACAATCACGACAAGAGCTGAAGCACAAAGTAAACTATCTATGCTAGTCAATTTAAGTGAGGCACAACCTAAACATGGAATAACACTATGGGCCCCACGACGATTAAAGCATTTGGTACTGTTCTGACCTAAACCATATTTTAGGTTGGTTAACAACAACAAGCAATAACATAAACACAAAGTACATGAAATTCTAGTCAAGTTACATGTAAAGAAAACTCCAAACGGAGTTACGGGTAAAAGGATACAAGCATCACAATTTACGGGTACATGTTGTTAACATCAGGGAGCATACTTTAGAGCAATGAAACAATTAGCTACTGAACGCAAACATGCACCAAAATGACATGGAATTTCAGTAGGCATGACAAGGAAGGCATGGCAACAAAGTTTCATGTATATGAGCATCAGGAACAAGTAATTGTAACTTATGCAAAAAGAAAGAGTATACTACTGGTCTAGGGACTTTGTGAAAATCAGGGCATGTGACAGAAAACAGCAGGGTTGCACTTTGGGAGCTTGATAACTATATGAATAACAACCATATCATGGCATAGAAATACATAGCATCAAAATATACATGGCAAGGATCAATTAATTACATTGTAGCTACTACAAATGAACCATGGATCACTAACTATAAGGCATCAAAGTAGCAACTTTATATAAACAGCAGCATATGTTATCAACGTCACCACTTTGGAGCAAGATATAAAATAGCTAAATAAGGCAAACATGACAAAGAAATGCATCTAAATGCAGTACATATGATGCTTAACACAACATAGGCCTCATGGAGGTGACACAATCATCAACCAAAGTAGCAAGAAAATAACAACAACAGCAGTAAACAGAAAGTAGCAGGAGTAAACATTCTGCTGCACACTTCAACACAGATTAACAACATCTAAATGGCCTCAAATGTATTAACTCCCCAAAGCATTATGACAAAGCACACAAATATGCACACTTTTCATTTTGGGAGCAACTTCATACGGGCTACAGATTACTCGCAAAACTTGTTGCAACGCAGCAAGAAAATAACAGAGAAAAAGACTTAGCAGAATTAACAGGGTCAACGAAAAAAGATTGGACGGGCCCTCACCCTTGATGGGATCGGCCCAAGGAGGCGCCTAGCTGGTAGGCGCCCAGGGAGGTGGGTCGCGGCTGGGCCGGCTGGCCCACGGCGGAGAGGCGGCTGGATCGGAACGTCGACCGATCCCGTCAGGTGGCCGTGGCGACGGCCGCAGTTGGTGGCGGTGGCGACGTCCGGTCCAATCCGGCGAGGGGTGCCGGCGGGAAGGCTGCAAAGGGCGGCGCGGTTGGAGGCGCGGAACGACGCGGAGGTGGTTGTGGCGGCCGGAGAACGGAGGGCGGCGGCGCAGCTCGAGGATCGGGGCGGCGCGACGACGTCCTGGAGGCGGTGGCCTCGAGCTTGGGCCACCATGGCGCCGGCGTACTGCGCGGAGAGGGGAGAGGGAGGTTAGGAGAGATGAGGGATAAGAGGGAAGGAGAGGTCGCGGGCGCGGCGAGGAGGAGGGCGCGGCCGGCGGCGCGCTCGCCGGAGTGCGGCCAGTCGCCCGAACGGTTGGTGCGGCGGCGGCTTCAGGCCCAGGTGTGGCCCGGCCGCGCTGGTGTTGCGGGGAGGCCGACGTGGCGCTCTCTGGGCCATCGGATCCTCAGATCTGGCGGTCCAGATTCGCCGGGAGCTAGATCTCAGATCTGGAGGGCTAGGGTTTCGAATTTGAGGCAAAATCTGGGGTTAGTTTTGTGGTGGATCTGATTTTGGAGGGGGTGGCTGCAAGTTTTTTTAGGGAAACCCTAGAAGGGGTAGGGACAGGGGTGGTCTTTATATAGGCTGGCCTGGATGGCAGGTTTACGCAAACACCCTCGTGTTTTCTCCCTCACCTCCGATACTCCACGTTTCTGACCGCCGGGAGTCCATACGACCTCCGATTCGGATGAAATCTCGAGCCACGCGCTCAGCGCGACGAGCCCGTCGATTCTTCCTCAGTTCGGTAATGTTCCGAGAACATTTTTATGGCGCCCAATAAAATAATGTGTTTATTAAATAAACGGGGTTTTCGTTCTGATGGCGATGGAAGGTCTTGTGCTGGAAGCTGCGACTGTGCTCGGGTGAAACCCGGTGTCGCAAAGGTCGTGTGCCGTTGGGAAAAGGTTTTGTCCCGCATCCGATACGAGAAAGAGGGGGGAGAATATTCACCGATTAATAATTCGGTGAAGCAAATACTGCAAACAATTTCTAGCAATCAACAAAATAAAGCAACAAACAATTTTTTTAATTAGGGTGGAATTTCCGGGCTGTTACAATACAACACCACCAACAAGGGATCTCGTCCCGAGATCTCAGATGATCCGGGGGAGAGAAGGGGAGAGAAAAGAGAGTCGACGTCCTTCAACACCACCAACAAGGGACTCGGCTCCATGTCGACGACAAACTTCTGTTGAGAAATTTCCGCAGGGAGATGGCGACGTCGAAGAACGAAGCGATCAGGAGATCAAGAGGAAGAATGACAATTCAAAACGATGATCAAAGGAAGTAACCTCACTCAAATCGTGAGGACACTAGGCTAGAGGACTGAAGTCAACGGATGACCAAGATGTAAACCAGAGTCGGCTAGACTAAAGGTACTACAGGACTTCCCAACCTGAGATCGGAATCAAGACAATAAGCTGCAAGCAAGACATTGTAACGGTTACAAAAATCCAATTACTCGAGATCCTAAAGTTTGAAAGGGGATAAGTTGAGAATAAAACAGTTACGACACTTGTCCTGACCAAAGCATGGGTAAGGAGGAAAAAGAATCCTACTCTCCAATAACTATCTTAGTAACTACAAAATAATTTTTGTCTTGACTCGACTTCGGCCACAAAAGGGATCCTCCGGTCGGTAAGGCTCTGATACCAAGTTGTAAGGCCCAATATGCGGTACTGTTCCAGATCTAGATGTTTCCATCTAGATCCGAGGACGAAGCACATATCGATCCCACCGCGACATATGACAATGCCATATGCCTCGGATTTCCAACATGATATCACAACATTACAACTACAAGGATATAGCATCTCATACAATCGGCATACAATTGCCTTAATACAATACATCAGCGGAAGATACATCTCTGAGTACAGACTATAATCAAATGCCTAATGGCAAAGGTAAAACACACCATTCCCATAACCACACGGGTCTAGGCTCTCCGCCGGGATCCGCCAAACTTGGTGTCGTCAAGTGTTCGCTAAGGCGTCTAGAAGAAGGATCATCGAGCTCCTCTAAAGTCCAAGATCGTTTGCATAATGTGCGTGAAAGAGAAAAGACGGGGTGAGCTATATCAACAAGTCCGGTAACTAACTTCTCACGGTAAGATGGGTGTAGTGGTGAGGTTGCAGTCGCACTAGCAGTATATGAGTGGCTAACGATCTATTTAGAGTAAGATGAGAACCAAGTAGTCGATGAGGAATCGCCTCCAACAAGTCTACTATCAGCTATTTCCGCAAACATAACACCTATCCTAACCTTGTCCTTCCCCTTCGCATCCCGACGAAGAAGAACAGTCAAGGCACACACACATTGATCAAGTTATCAAGATTATCTCAGTTGTTGTCGGCTATGAACAAGGAGTAGGTCTGTAACAGCCCAGATTTCATAAAAATTAAAAAAATTGTTTTCAATGTTAATTGTTTGATTGTCTGATTTTTTTGCGGTGTTTGCATCCCCGATTTATCGATCGGCGATTATTTTTCCCCTCTTATCCCGTACCGTACGGAGACCGACGCTTGCCACCCTGACACTTGACCTTGCGACACCGGGTTTCACCCAATCACCGTCGTGAAAACCGGCACAAGACCAGACGCGACCAACAGAACGAAAAACCCCGTTTAATAATTAAACGGGTTATTTTATTGCGCGCCGAAAAGTGTTCTCGGAACGGTTCCAGCGCGAGGTGAACGCCGCCGGCTCGACGCGCTGATCGCGCAGTTCGAAGTTTTACCCGAATCGGAGGTTCTGCGGACCCCCGACGGTCAGAAACGTAAACACCGCGCGCGCGAGAGAAAAACCGGGGATGTTTTTGCAAACCGACAGCCACCTAGGCTATTTAAAGACCACCACTCTCCCACCCTTTTCTAGGGTTCCCCCATGGAAAATTGTAGTCATCCCCTCCACTTTGCCCCAATAATTACCCCATTTCGCACCAAACCCTAATTCCAAATCTGAGATCCAGCCAATGGGTTCTGGACCGTCAGATCACCCGATCTGACGGCCAGAAGTGTGCCACGTCGCCCCACCAGTCTCCTCTCTCTCCTCCACCCCGCGCCCGACTGTGGAAGGCGCCGCGCACCTCCGGTCGCCGCCGGCGAGCAGGCCGCCGGCCCCACCTCCTCCCGCGCCCTCCTCTCTCCATTCTCACCTCCCTGCCCTCTAACCCTCCTCCTCTGCGCAGGGGCCGGCCGCCGTGCCATGGACGGCGACTTCAAGCCGGAGCCGTCGCGCTGCCCTGCTCCCGAGGACGAGCGCCGCCGCCTCGCCTTGGATGGCCGCCTCCTCGGCCAGGTTTGGCGACCGTCGCCGCCCCCACTCGCCTGGCCCACGTCCTCCTCGCCCCTCAACGGCGCCGCGCCGGAGAAGCCACCATGGCCTCCGCCGCCTGCAAGTCCCGAGCAGACTGGAGAGCCGGTGCCGCTCGCCACGTCATCCAGCATGGCACTCGCGGCCCAAGTCCCACATGCGGCCCAGCTGGCCTCCAGCCAAGCCGCCGCCCAGCCGGCCTGATGGCCGAGGCCCATGGTGAGCCCAGCTCGAGCCGCCCTCTATTTTTTTTCCTTCAGTGTATTTTTTTCGTTTTCTAACTTCTGCTAAGTCCTTGTGTAACATGCCGCTGATGCTGTTTTGCGTTGAAGTTTACTAGTAAACCGTAGCCCGGATCACATTGCGCCCAAAAGGAAAATTGTGTATAATTGTGTGTACTTCAATCCATCTTTTGTGAGCATTTTGATTTGAGGCCATCATGATGTAGTTAATCACTGTTGAGGTGGGCATCAGACTGTTAACTGCTATTATTTTCGGCTAGTGAGCGGCTGCTGTTATTTTATTGCAAGTTTGCATGATGATTGTGACACATCCATGAGGCCTATTGCATTGATTCTTGTTGCATACTGTTAAGCATCATTTCTACTTTCATTATATGTATTTCATTGTCATGTTTACATTCCTGGTCATAGATATGTTTAGCTCCAAAGTTGCTATGCCACTGTTTTTGACAGCCATCTCTGTTTTTCTAAGTCTGTAACTTTCCGATGCCATGTTGCATGCTTAATATCTTTTGATCTGTTATGCCTATGACCTTGATTCTTGTTTGTACCTGATCATCATCATGTCTACTCCATGCTCATATATTTCTATGTCATGTTGCTGCACATTTGCATATAGTTTTGCCCCTGTTTATACAGCATGAAAATAATAGTTTTTGCCATGTTTTTCTGATTTTCACTAAGTCCTAGACCAGTAATGTTTTATTGCACTTTGCATGGGCTATAATTAATTGTTCATGATGCATATTTGCATGATTAATTTTGACATGCCTTCCCTGCCATGTCTACTTTAGTTGCATATCAATTGTGAGCATGTTTGCATTCAGTATCCTGTTTATGCATTGCTCTAAAGTGTGCTTCCTGATGTGGGCAGATTGTGTTCCAAACTTGTTTTGCTTATATCTTTTTAACCGTAACTCCGTTTGGAGTGTTCTTTATATGTAACTTGATTAGTTTTTCGTGTACTTTGTGTTTGCATTGTTGTTTTCTATTGTTAACCAACCTAAAATATGGTTTAGGGAAGAACAGTACCAAATTTTTTAATTGTCGTGCGGCACTTAGTGGAATGCCATGTTTAGGTTGTGCCTCACTTAAATTGCCTATCATAGATAGTTTCCTTTATGCTTCAACTCTTGTCATGTTTGTGTGCTATGCCATGCTTGAGTCATATGCCATGTTAATAACCTTTGCTCACCTTGTGTAGCTAAACAACTTGAACCATTCTAAATGTGCGGTATGGTCGTGTGTGACGAGGATTCCACTTAACCTGTTAGGAACCGCTCTCGAAGGTAGGTGCGATGTCTCGTGTTGCATTCTTGTTGATGCTTGCTCGTGTTTGCTTCATAGTAATAGATGCTTGCTCGTTGATTGCTTTCCAGCGTTTACCGTCTTGTGTGCTTCCGCGGGTACCTCTCGGAGACGATGCGAGCTTGCGATCAACTACACCTTCGGAACCCGACTTATCACCAGGCAAGGACTATACATTACTTATGATCCATTCTATTTCAACCAGCGGTTTGCATGCTAGTCTAGGTTAGGTTCGATGTTTGATCCTACCACATGTTTACAGCCTCTTTCAAACCGATACAGCCATGTCCCCTCCCAGCAAACCATGTACTGATATGTTACTATTGCTCGTTGCTCAGCCCCTGCTTAGTATGCATGCTTAGGATGCTACGATGTTACCTCCTGTTACTCCTTGGTTTGGGATATCACATTATTATATTGTTGTTGATGATATGATTATTATAAATGTTGACTATATTCGACGAAGGATGGAAGGTCTAGGCTATCCCGCCCCGACGCTTTGTTCCATTCGAGTCACCTAGGATCTGAGTTCCGGGTATTGGTTTTAAGACTGAGCGTGCCTAACCGCGTGTGGGATTTTATGGGGTCCCCTTTTCTTACCTACCTAGCTTCAAATATTTCTAGTGGTGGCCCAAGCTGATTTACCATTTGAAAACATGCATATATGTCTGTCGGGTCGCTCCTAGCAGATATCCTTTAAAATAACTTGGGCCAGTGGAGACTTGGTTTCTCTGTTGGTCCACCCGATCAGCTAGGACCCGGCCTCATGTGAGAATTACCGGCAATCCGACCTGCGTCAGCCGGAAGAGTCCGATCCGAGAGTGCGGACGGCTTTTGGATTGGGTGTCGACTCCCCGGGGGCCACCCGGATTTTTTCGTTGTTAGTTAGAGGGACCTGTCGTTTCGGATCTCTTGGAACTAAATCATAAAATGGTTGCTTGTGATGGGTAGCAACTGAGAGAGATGGGCGTGCGTGCGGAGCCTTGTAATGGGCAGTTGGTACACCCCTGCAGGGTTAAATCTTTTCGAGAAGCCGTGTCCACGGTTATGGACGACTTGAGACCTACTCCTTGTTCATAGACAACAATAACTGAGATAATCTTAATATAACTTGATCAACATGTGTGTGCCTTGACTTCTTCTTCTTCGTCGGGATGCGAAGAGGAGTACAAGGATAAGATAGGTGTTTTCTTGCGTAAGTAGGTGGATAGCAAGACTTGTTGGAGGCGATTCCTCATCGAATTCTTGCCTTCTTACCTTACTCTCTAGATCATTAGCCACTTCATAAATGCTAGTGCGGCAGCAACCTCACCACTTACCCCATCCTTACCGTAAACTACTAGTTGTCCTAGAATGACGAGTGGTGAAGTCCTTGCTGGGTCAGATGACCACTACAGTTGGATGCTGAGTACTTCTGTACTCATGATACTACCCCCAAACTCTTTTCAGGGTTCTCGATCGACAACAGGTATGGTGATCGACGTTTCGCGTGGAGACTCGACGACGACTAGTTAGGCGGATCCCGGCGGAGGGCCTGGACCCGTGTGGTTATGGGGATCGATGATTTTCTCTTTGCCAGTAGGCATTTGATTTTAGTCTGTACTCAGACATATATCTTCCGCTGATGTATTGTATTTAAGGAAGTTGTATGCCGATTGTATGAGATGTTGTATCCTTGTATATGTAATATTTTGATATCATGTTGGAAATCCGGGGCATATGGCTATGTCATATGTCGCGATGGGACCGATATGTGCTTCGTCCCCGGATCTGGATGGAAACATCTAGATCCTTAACAATACCGCATATCAGGCATTACAAGGTCTCAAGTCGTCCATAACCGTGAAAACGGCTTCTCGAAAAGATTTAACTCTGCAGGGGTGTACCAACTACCCATTACAAGGCTCTGCACGCACGCCAAGCTCTCTCAGTCCGGCCCGTTAAAGACACTCATTGAAGTGTTGTTCCGAGAGAACCGGACGTCATATCCCCTCTAACTAACAACGCACAAATCCGGGTGGCCCTCGGTGAGTCGACA
This sequence comes from Bromus sterilis, assembly GCA_950022295.1. NCBI lineage: Eukaryota > Viridiplantae > Streptophyta > Magnoliopsida > Poales > Poaceae > Bromus > Bromus sterilis. Next base: position 220,681,574 of record OX465600.1, read on the forward strand.
TCCAACTCAAAAGCCGGTCGCGCTCTTGAATCGGTCTCTACCGTCTGGATGAGGTCGGGATGGCTAACCCTCTCCCGGGCAGGCACCCCTAGCTCCCTGAGGTGGTACAAGAGGATATACCACCCCACTGGCCCTGTTTGTTTTAAATCCGCTGGCTCATCAACTCGCACAAACACGTTTTGCAAATGGTAAATCAGCTTGGGCCACCACTAGAAATGTTTGCAGCTAGGTAGGTAAGACAAGGGGACCCCATAGCATCCCACACGCGGTTAGGCATGCTCGCCAAGAGACACAATACCCGGAACTCGGGACCTAGGTGACTCGAATGGAACAAAGCATCGGGGCGGGATAGCCTGGACCTTCCATCCTTCGTCGAGTATAGTCAACATTATAATAATCATGTCATCCACAACAATATAATAATGTGATAGCCCAATCCAAGGAGTAACAGGATAACAGTTGATAACATCCTAGCATGCATACTAAGAAGTGGATGAGCAGGGAGCAACAGTAACGTAGCCGAACAAGGTTTGTTAGGATGTGGAGGACATGGATGTTTGGGTTTATTTGAGAGGCATGAATATGAAGTGGTAGGATCAAGCAATCTTTCTATCCTACACCTAGGCGCGAGTGAGCTGAAAGTTATATGCATGATATATGCTCCCCTTACCTAATGAGAAGACGAAACTGAAGGTGTAGTCGATCGCAAACTCGCATCGTCTCCGAGAGGTACCCGCGGAAGCACACAAGAGGGAAACACTGCAAAGACCATTGGCGAGCAAGCATCTATTACTATGAAGCAATCACCAACAACCAACATCAAGAAGGCAACACGAGACAATGCACGGTATCACATATAGCATCGAGAGCGGTTACTAACAGGTTAAGTGGAGTACTCGTCACACACGACGGTAACGCACATTTAGAATGGTTCAAGTTGTTTAGCTACACCACATGAGCAAAGGTTGTTAAAATGGAATCTCACTCAAGCATGGCATATCACACAATCATGACAAGAGGTGAAGCACAAAGTAAACTATCTATGCTAGTCAATTTAAGTGAGGCACAACCTAAACATGGCATAACACTATGGGCCCCACGACGATTAAAGCATTTGGTACCGTTATGCCCTAAACCATATTTTAGATTGGTTAACAACATCAAACAATAACATAAACACAAATTACATGAAATTCTAGTCAACTTACATGTAAAGAACACTCCAAAAGGAGTTACGGTTAAAAGGATACAAGCATCACAATTTACGGGTACATGCTGTTAACATCAGGGAGCATACTTTAGAGCAATGAAACAATTAGCTACTGTATGCAAACATGCACCAAAATGACATGGAATTGCAGTAGGCATGACAAGGAAGGCATGGAACAAAGTTTCATGTATATGAGCATCAGGAACAAGTAATTGTAACTTATGCAAAAAGAAAGAGTATACTACTGGTCTAGGGACTTAGTGAAAATCAGGGCATGTGACAGAAAACAGCAGGGTTGCACTTTGTTAGCTTGATAACTATATGAACAACAACCATATCATGGCATAGCAATACATAGCATCAAAATATACATGGCAAGGAGCAATTAATTACATTGTAGCCACTGCATACGAAGAATGGATCACTAACTATAAGGCATCAAAGTAGCAACTTTGTATAAACAACAGCACATGTTATCAGCGTCAGCACTTTGGAGCAAGATATAAAATAGCTAAAGGAGGCAAACATGACTAAGAAATGCATCTAAATGCAGTAAACATGATGCTTAACACATACATGAAAGAATCAACAGCATAGGCCTCATGTAGGTGACACAATCATCAACCAAAGTTGCAAGAAAATAACAACAACAGCAGTAAACAGAAAGTAGCAACAGTAAATATTCTGGTGCACACTTCAATACAGATTAATAACATCTAAATGTAATCAAATGGATTAACTCCCAAAAGAATTAGGATAGAGCACACAACACACTTTTCATTTTGGGCGCAACTTCATACAGGCTACGGATTACTCGCAAAAGTCGTTGCAACACAGCAAGAAAATAACAAAGAAAAAGACTTAGCAGAATTTATAGGGTCAAGGAAAAAAAGATTGGACAGGCCCTCACCCCTGATGGGCTCGGCCCAAGGCGGCGGATAGCTAGGAGGCGCCCAGGGCGGTGGACGGCTGCGGGCTGTGGCGCTGGCGTGGGAGGTGGGCCGCGGCTGGGTCGGCTGGCCCACAGCGGGGAGGCGGCTGGATCGGGACGCTACCCGACCCCGTCGTGTGGCGGCGACGACGGCCGCGGTTGGTGGAGGCGGCTCCGGCTGGTCCAATCTGGCGAGAGGCGCCTGTGGGAAGGCTACAGGGGGGGCGGCGTGGTTGGAGGCACGAAACAACACGAAGGTGGCCGCGGCAGTCGAAGAACGGAGGGCGGCGGCACAGCTCGAGGATCGGGGCGGCGCGATGAAATCCTGGAGGCGGTGGCCTCGAGCTCGGGCCGCCATGGCGCCGACGTCCTTCGTGCAGAGGGGAGAGGGATGTTAGAGGAGAGGAGGGAGAAGAGGGAAGGAGAGGTGGCGGCCGTGGCGAGGAGAAGGCGCGGTCGGCGGCGCGCTCGCCGGAGTGCGGCCGGTCGACGGAGCGATTGGTGCCACAGCGGCTTCGGGCCCAGGCGGGCCGGCAGGGCCCGGGTGCGGCCCGGCGGAACTGGTGCTGCGGTGAGGCCTACGTGGCGCTCTCTGGGCCGTCGGCTCCTCAGATCTGGCAGTCCAGATTCGCTGGGAGCTAAATCTCAGATCTAGAGGGCTACGGTTTCGAATTTGAGGCCAAATCTGGGGTTAGTTTTGTGGTGGATCTGATTTTGGAGGGGGTGGCTGCAAGTTTTGTTTAGGGAAACCCTAGAAGGGCTTGGGAGAGGGGTGGTATTTATATAGGCTGGCCTGGACGACAGGTTTACACAAACACCCTCATGTTTTCTCCCTCATGTCCGATACTCCACGTTTCTGACCGACGGGAGTCCATACGACCTCCGATTTGGATGAACTCCCTAGCCACGCGCTCAGCGTGGCGAGCCCGTCGATTCTACCTCACTTCGGTAACGTTCCGAGAAAAAAATTCCGCCACCCAATAAAATAATCCATTTATCAAATAAACGGGGTTTTCGTTCCGATGGCGATTGCTGGTTTTGTGCCGGAAGTTGCGACAGTGCTCGGGTGAAACCCGGTGTCGCAAAGGTCATGTTCCGTTGGGAAAAGGTATGGTCCCGCATCCGATACGAGAAAGAGGGGGGATAATATTCACCGATTAATAATTCGGCAAAGCAAATACTGCAAAAAAATTCTAGCAATCAACAAAATAAAGCAACAAACAAAATTTTTAATTAGGGTGGAATTTCCGGGCTGTTAAAGTAGAAAGTCGAAATAAGGATTAGAAGCTAGGCCTATCGAAGACTAGCATCTTCCGACGAGTCTTGTAGCACAAGAAGATAATAGTCAACAGTTCATATAAAGCATAAAGTAACAATGCAGCAGAAGTTGCTGCAGCATTGTATAATAGTAAGTTGTAATAATTAATATTTATAAATGCCTCCGAGTTCCCTTCCTCGACTCCCTGCCAGGAAGAGAAACCGTAACCAACAGTTTAATATTAGTATTTTGTAGTAGTAGGCTCTGGCTTCAGCATAAACCGTCCTATTACCGTGGACACAGCTATTCAAATAGATCAACTCCCTGCAGGGGTGCACTACTGTTCAGCTTGCACGCTCGGATCTCCAGGGTGGCGTACACCTTGTTAGGGAATGCCCCACCGAGGCTATACAACACGCCGAGGCCCATCCTATGGCTCATCAGAGAGGTCCCCGCCAGTCTAATGTCCTAAGCGCAAGGGGGTCTTGGTTCGTCGCACCTCGCTCTCCAGGTCGGTGTGAGGAGGGTGAATTCCAATGCCGCAGCGCGACCCGTCCCGGCCACAATGCTAAATTGGACGTCTTTCAGAGCTTTCGAACGAGATCACAACATAAAGGGCCCACACCGTAATCCCACGTGAAGGTAGTGCGTACAAGCCTTTGCGGCCTCTCAAGTCATCCACCTGAACCATTAGTCATTTTATTATTATCTCGCGGACAACCATTATCGTTTCCCGACTAGTTAACACAATGGACAACGAATAGCAGCCAGGACCACCAGTGCGTCGGTGCCTGCCCTGTCGTCCCGTCAAAGCTCTGCGTTTACCAACAAGGTGAACCGTCTCCTTACCTTTTCTCGCGTGTGCTCCTAGAGGAGCTCGACTTTTGTGGTTTGGTATCTCACGGACAACGAGCAAGGACCAGGCCCACGACGGTATCCGCCTGTCCCGATGTCCGGATACAATACCTCTCGCGGGCACCGTTGGGTCACCCGACTACTTCCCTATAAGGACACCAGTTGATTCGAGTGCCTACCATCAAGTGAAACAAGGAGGAATCACCCTCGATGGTACACTTGAAGAGGTTCGACCAAGACATCAGCGGAATGAACTAAAGAGGAATATCCTTGTATCATCCCTGTGGTGCTACGCTACCGAGCCGTCGACGAGAGTGAAATATGAGTCCATCCACTCGTAAGTCAAACTTGAAGCGACTCAGAGTGTCTCGCCGTTGCAGGTTCCCTTGGGCGTGTGCTTTGTACCGTACCTGTTGCAGTTATAATAAATTGTATCTGTGTCACTCCCCAGAGTGATCACAGCCCGCTACCTAACCCTAGTGGACTAGCAATGCGGAGGGTTCAATGCTGGATATAATATATATATATTTAATAGGAAGCATAGGATAAAGGAAGGTACATCAAGGGGCGACAATGACAGGCTATGCAATGAATAGGTAAGCAACGTAGAAGCAGTAGCAATGCCTAGTGCAAGAAATATACGGAAAAGATAGGCGATATCTGGGGAAGGAAAATGGCTCTGCTTGCCTGGAAGCTCGACAGTAGGGGTACGATTGTCGACGAAGTAGTCGTACTCGGGAACGGTGTCGTCGGCGGCAGCAACGAGGTCTACCATAGAATCAAGGGAGGGGACAGTAAATACAAAACAATAATAGCAATACAAATGTATGACATAGAAGTTACAAAGCAACGGGGCTCTAACGCAGTGTTTGGTGATTTTCCTGGAGCAGGAATTTATCCGGGGATGACTCATCAGTACCGGTTGATTACCAAACAGATGATTCGGAGGGGAAGGTTCCATGTATGCAGTGCTAGAGACATCTGCCAGACATGTGGATAGTGTATCCATTCTCGTTGATCCATTCCGAACAGCTTTCATATACATAACATTTTCATCCGGAAAGTTTTACCGGCTCCGGTAGTCTGACAGACAGATGAATCGGAGGAGAAATGTTCCACGTTCGGTATATTAGAGGGGTGCGGTGGGTATACGGTTAGCGTATTCTTATTCATTGTATTTTCAGAGCAACTTTCATGTACAAAATATTTTCATCTGACCTACGGTTTAAAAGATATTAATTTTTATAGTTCAAATCATTTTAAAGCAGTTTCCAAATTTATATTAATTCAAAAAAAAATGGATAAATATTTTTATACCCAGACTAAGCCATCCATAGTCAATGACATGTGGGTCCAGTGGGGCATAGTCCAAGGTCAATGTGGGGCCTAAGTGTCATTGTCTCATTTCTAGATTTCTCTGGAATTTGGTTAATTCTGGGAATTTCTGTGTCTAAACAGCAATTAGATATCTTTGAAAACCTATGATTTTGGGTTCTCCTCATCTGACAATTTAGTGCCCTATATCAAATCGAAGCACTTTTCTATGGTCTACAATCTGGTACAAATTTCATGCTTGTTATATTTCATTTGCTTAATTAATTCTTTGTTTGAAAAGTGTCATCTGCTGATAAATCCAGAAACTGTTAAAGTTAACAGAACATAACACTTTGCGATTTTTATAGGAATTAATTCATGCATCAAATGGAGTCGGTCCTGTGGGGTAAACTGAAGATGTTTATGTGTAGAACATTTCCATGCCAGTTTCATTATTAATAAAAGTCCATACCACAATGCTTTGGGATTATGAAGTGGTTAAGAAAACGTTTCAGACTTAGAAGAAATTTACTAAGTGGGGGTGATCTTTGTTTTAACAACAAATAGCTTTTTGCAAAATTTATTGTGATCAATGTGTACATAATTTGGAGTTGGTCCAATGGAACGAAAACATCCTTGGCATGTCTATTATTTGGATCTATCAAAAAAATTCAATTTGGACATTGTTTGCTAGTGTTTTAGGGGCCGTTTAGGGTCGAAGAGGCAGCAGCAGCAAGTAGCAGCAGCCGCCGACATCAATGGAAGTAGCTGCAGGGCAGCGCTGCAAGGGCGAGAGGGGGAACGCGGCCATGCGCGTCTACCGGCGGTTGTGCACGCGCGCACTCACACACGCCCACAAAGCACACGACCATGGTCATGGCCGTGGCCGGCGGCAACAACATCCAGCGGCAGCAATGAGTTATGGCCATGGTGGAAAACAGGGCTAGCAAATGAATTCGAACATTGGGACATTGAGGAGAGTGGCCAGGGGCTCACACCGGGGCAGAGATGAGCTCAGGGGAGCCAGGGCGGTTGCCGGAGCAGCGGGTGAGGCGGCGCGTCGCGGTGGCCATGGGTACCAGGGGGCGACCGAGGCCGGGGCAGCAAGCGCGGCATGGAGGCGTGGCCATGCAGGGCGAGGACGATGGCATCGAGGGAGACCAGCCGGGAGCTGGAGATCGCGGCGGCGTTCATGGCGGAGCCGTGCACCGGCGGACCATTGCCGCCAGGTTGGCCGAAGCCGTGCAACAGGAGGAGGCAGCCATGGATCTAAGCGGAGGAGGAGCTGCGGAGTCTAGGGGATGCTGGAGAGGTGCGGGACGGCGGCCGAGGCTCGCCGGAGTTGGTGGCGACCGGCGGTGTCCAGGAGGGAAAGGGGGATCGGGATAGAGAGAGAGAGAGGCCAAGCGAGAGAGATGGGCATGGCTCGGGTCATTCTCTCTGTCTAGGACACCAGGAGGGGCAAGGTGGCCTAGTTAGGTCGGCCTGGGCCGACTAGGGGGAAGGGAAAAGCCCTGGGTGGTTTTTAGGTTTTTTGTTTATTTTTCCTTTCTATTTTCCCTTTTTTTATTGTTTCCATTTTGTTTTGTTATCATTTGAGTTTTGTAAAATATTTCCTTTGCTCCGTTATTAGGGTGACACAGTACAGCCATACCACAAAATGTTTGGCCCAAGAATAAATTTTTTTGCATTTTTGTTTTATTTACATGGGATTAAATGCCACTGATTTTACACTGTTTTGATTTAATTAATTTAGTAAAATATTTTAATAAACTCCTATTAAATTTTTAATAAGACCTAATGATTATTAGGAATTTTATAAAACTGGTTCCACAATTTTTGGTTGAACATTAATTGCCACGTTGTTTTGGAATTTTTAATCGGGTTGAATTTGAACAAGCCTTGGTCAAGGGTGATCATCACATGCCTAGTCATGGTGACATGGCAACAGTAAAAGTGATTACTGTATTGTGACACCCGGGGTGTTATAAATCTCCCCCACTACAAAGAATTCTTGTCCCGAGAATTAAAAGGTAGTGTAAGGTGTAAAGCTTTGGTTTCGTAATCTAATGAATCTTTTGGTTCTGGTTGCCCTTATTGAGGAAGTTAATCCTTCTCGTTAACGCCTTCATTTCTCTGCATCAGTGCATATCGACGAGTTGTCATCCTTCATTCAGGGTCTTCATCGTACTTATGAATAGGCTAGGAGGAAAACTTGAGGGGGTCGGATCGGTACAAGGTTAATCAACCAAGGTTGTTCTCGGGAATGGGGTACAAAGTATCTCCCGCGTTTAAACTCAGGGAATACATCGAGAGAAACAAAATAAGGCATCAGAACTTTCAAATGGATAGGCATGCATTCGATGTCGAAATGGATGATGAAAAAGGGTCCAGAGCATCAGGCATAAATAATGCGTCTGGTATCGGACTGAATATCACAAGGTAGATAACAAGAGTCAGGTTTCGGTCCTGTGCACTGTGGGTTATGGGCCCACATTGAATAAAAAGGGAGGTGACAATCAATGGGATCAAGTTGCAAGGTATGTCAGAGAACAATTTGGCATCTTTGTCAGTAATAACGTCGATACCAAGGGCGAGTAAGAAAGAGAATGTCAGAACCCTCTGATAGGTAATGTGCTAGGATCAAAGTCACCTTGCATTCATCAAAGAAAATCAAATGGAATTCAAATTCAAACTCAAATGGGAGAAGGAACAACCCCCAGATGAATTAATTCAAATGGCAAGAAATAAAGTTGCTCCAAAAATTCCTTTTGCATTTTTGAAAAGTCTCATAAATGAGTGTGATCACATATCAAGTGATGTGGGACCGACCCCATGCTCATGGATTTTTCAAATATTCAAACAGGAGCATGGAATTAAATTTAAACCCCTATTTGAATTAAAGTTCAATTCATTTGAATTTTAAAAAGTGCCAAACTTTATAAGTGGCTAGTCTATGTTATTATGAGGCCATGTAAAAAAGTTTTAGCATTTTATAAAATGGTTTGCTATATATTTAGCAGTGCCAAAACAAATAGCAGAAGAAAAACAGAAAAGAAATAAAAAAAGAAAATCTCACGTGGCCATTTCGGCCCAACTCATCGCCCACGGCCCACTAGCCTGGCCCAGCCTGCAACCCCCCGTTGTCGTCTTCCCGCCGCGTCGACAAGCACCTCGGTGGAGGGCATGCCGACGCCGGCGAGCACCAGCCTGCCTGCCTGGCACCCTCCCGAGCCTTCTAGCCGCGCCTGGAGACGCTCTTGAACCCGCCGCGTTCATTCCCCCTCCCTCCGCAGTCTCTCCCGCCCCCTGTGCGATTTCCCCAAACCAACCGAGCGCCGCCGTAGTTCGTCGTCAACGGGAAACGCAGCCAACGCCTGAGACAAGCCAGGAAACAGTGTCCCCTTGCGCAACGCCTTCGTCCACGCCAAGCTGGAGAAGATGGTGACCTAATCGAGCGTGGAGCCGTCGCAATCATCGTCTTCATCTCGCCGGAGCCGCCGCACGATTTATTCGATTTCGGCCACCGTGAAGCATCTCCGACCGCGCAACTGCCTCCGTTGAGTTCAGGGTGAGCTACTGGTTCTCCTGAGCTAGCCCATCGTCTCCTTCCTCCTCTCTGTCGTCTTTTGCCATGGACATCGAAGCACCTCGCTGTCGTGCTGCTCGTCGGAGAGCAACCGAGAACCAAACGAACCCACGCCCATGTCTTTGATGTTCGCCTTGCTCCGTTGATCCGTTTGCACCTACGGCCGCTTCAAATGGCGCACCACAGCGAGCTTCACCTCGAGCCATTGGCTTCGCCGCCGCTAGGGCTCGTCGCCGACGACGATGTCGTACCCCCAGGCCCTGTTCTTGGTCCCATTCGATGCGCATCACCAAGGGCTGCGTCCCAGTGGCTGTGGCGCTCGATTTGGACCACGGAATCAGCATCCCGAGCAGCGCCGCCGCAGGATTTGGTCACCGGCGACTAGCCGCCAGCGAGATGACGTGGACGTCATTAACTTAGCGCTAACCCCCCTCCTAATGACCCCTAACACCCACTGACAGTGGGCCCAGGACCCCTAATCTAATCGCAGTTTAATTTAACAGAGGGGATTAACCCCCCTAGCCACTGACCAATGGGACCCCCCTGTCAGGGCTGCCCCCACGTCATGCTGAAGCAGGCATGACGCTGTAAATTAAACGTATAATATATGTAAAATTATCAGAAAAATGATTTAATTTATTCCAGAAATTCCAAAAAAAGGAATTAAACTTTGGAAATTCATAACTAATTCATTTCAACTCCAAATTAAACATATAATATATGTAAAATTATCAGAAAAATGCAAGGATTCTGAATATGCACTTTTTTTCATGTTTGACCATTTTAAAATGGGGGAACAGAGAGAACAATGCATATGGATTCTTTTTAAATTCAAAATGGAGTTTGAATTTGCAATTCATTTGCAATATACTTCATTTAAATGAAATTTCCTCACACATCAGAAGCATGTACACCAAGTTTCAACCTTCAACCATGTGTTTGTGCATTGTACTTATTGTGCTCCCTTGCTTGTTGTTTGTCAAGTAGAGGTGGAAACGGAACAGGAGGATGCCCCCTTCGTTGAAGACCCCGATACCGAACCTCGTCAGCAAGGCAAGCAAACCCCCATTGATCATGTCGATAAAATCCCACTTCCCTCTCAGTCTCTATTATGCATTGTTTAGGATGATTACCATGCTAAGTTTCTACCGCATAGATGATCCCATTCCTTTGCATGACCTATCATTTGTCACAGTAGTAAGCAAACCAAAATCCTAGAAAATGTAGGAGTTGATTGATATCATGTGGCCACTGCATTTGTTACTGCTTATTGCATGCTTAGAGTGATACAATGTTGATACTATTATGTGAGTCGGGATGGTAGCAATCATGTTGATGATGGTGGAAATGTGTTGGTGAATCTACCCTCATACAAGGTGAACAATGAGATGTTGTGTAGGAGTACACAGTGGGTTGTCTCGTTGAACACCGCCCTAAGTCCGAGTTCTTGTGTGGTGATCCAAGATGAAGAGTACAACCACACATTGGGCTCACTGACCCCTATCGACCTACTAACTCATCCCTTTCGATGTCCAGATGTCGCAGTAGTTCTGAGTTCTGGTAGGTTTGTGGCCTGGCTGCTAAGTGAGAGAACGGCTCAGCCGAGACCGGCTTATGCACCACGCACACATCATCTGGGTCCACTTCGGTAAACCGGCCGGGTTCACGATAGTGGTAGCCAACCCAGGTAGGCGGCTTTCTTGGACTAGATCGGCTATGAGGTAACAGTTGTGGTGAGCATCCTCGCCGACACCCCTTGAATGGTGTCGAGGCCAAAGGCGGTAACTGAGTGGTCATGTGTGTGTAGCGGTACACCCCTGCAGGGTTAACAAAACTATTCGAATAGCCTCGCCCGCGGTAAGGGACTGCTTGGAAAGCTTAGCTTGATTATTAGACAACTTGAACTGGATACTTATAAAACTTGCCAAGATAAGCGTGAGTGCTATGGCGTGCTTTCTCGTGGGGAAGTCGAGGAAGGCACCATAGTGGTGTAATTGGTTGGAGACATGTAGTGGACTCGTGTACGCTTCTTACCTCAAGTCTGGTATTCATAGTTCAGGACTAGCCAAGTCAAAGATGGCACTTCTGCTTATGAACCCCACCTCCTTTTCCTTGATACATGTGCATGAGTAGTATAGTTCCTACGTAAGTCTTGCCGAGTATGACTTTGTACTCACGTTTGCTTATTCTATCTTTTAGATGAACCCACTAACCCCGAAGGTGGATTCTTCCTCCAGCTCGACGACTAAAGACCAAGCTAGTGTAGTCCCAGTCAGCAGACTGGTTCCCTCGTGTAGGGCTTGTGTTTAAATAAAGCTTCTTAAGCCATTTGTTAAACTTGTTTGTACCCAGACATAATTTTCTTCTGCATGCTTGTTGTAATGTTGGATCACGGTCTCGTGATCTCTGTGTGCACTGTGTAAGAGTTATCAATAAAGTTGTACACTTTGTAGAGAATTGCAATGATACCTGCTGTTCATACAAGGCATGTGTGCTGCGTGTATGATTATAACATGCATGTCTTAGTATGTGTTTTCGAGACCTTAATTGTGATCTGGCTGGTGGTCTTTTATACACCAAGTGGCCCTTAGATGTGCGCATCTTGGGGCATCGCGATGCGATTGCTCGTGACTCTGTCACGTGCACACTTTGATGTATGATCGAGCCCGCCCTAGACCCTGACTAAGTGATCGGGCTAGAGTAAGTCTATGTAAGGGTTATAATACAATCGATAGTATGGTTGAGGCGACTTGTCTATGAGTATGGGAGTTCACCACCCATATCATTTAGAATTGTGTGCGGACGATGAGGAGACATTTCAGTTGATCATCCGGCCTGTATGGGATGCCCCTCACGTTCGATGCTTTCCGAGAACGTTTTGTGCTTGGTCTTGTCTTCTTAGACAAGTGGGTACGGTTCTCGGCTCTCCATATGATTGTGTTGTAGCGAGTCTTGCAAACGCTAACCCCGGGTCCCGACAGACTTGGTATCAGAGCAGGACTGACTGTAGGATTATCAGCCTTGGCCGAAGTCGAGTCTAGCTTGCTATAGTTATATAGTTACTCTGGGTATATAAGGGAAGAACGTAAGGCTTCTTTTTTATCCTTACCCTCATCGTTCTGAGTTCTGAGTCACCCTCATCTTGTTCTACGGGAAGATAGGACTAGGCTCATCTATGTCTTACTAGAACATCTCGTTGTTTGCTTCCTTGTAGCCGTAGGAAAGTTGTGTTCGGTTTGCTAGAGTTGTTGTGCTTCCTGATTTCTTACATCGTATGTAAGTGTTGTTTTCATGTTGTAAGAAATTGTTTTTTCTTGCAATTACAGCCGTTATGCTGTCCAAGTCATTCCAAGTTTCTTCATAATCTGATGCATTTGCAAACTCCTTCTTTCTGTTTCATATGGCGGATCTTCCCTCTCGGCAGATTGTTCGTTTGACTAGGTGCCTCGGTGTGCGTGGCCATCCCGCCATGCTGATCGAGATGATGTCCTTCATTGGATACCGATGGTACCCTGAGTATACAGTTGAGGAGCAGTTCCTTGACTTCAACCAGACCCAGTTCCACTGCATTGTCAGGATCTACCCGCACCACACTGGAGTCACTCATCCTATCCACTTTGTACATGGCATTGGCATGACTGAGAACATGGCTGTGCAGGATGTTGCATACTCATGTATTACCCTGCTGGGAGAGGAGCACGCTATGCTTGGAGGCACATCTTTCCGCTATATCCCTGCTGCACTTCCAGGAGAAGAGGGATATTATACCGGATTGTACACAGATCACTCTTTGGAGGATCCTTTGCTTCAGATCACTGTTCGGCACGCTTGTGATAGAGATCGTGATGCACGTGCCCTTCGTTTTGAGATTCATGCCACCCGTGTCCGTCTGTATCGAGCACTTACACTTCTGGCTCCTTTTGTGAGTGTTGGATCAGTGGAGTATGATGCTATCTACCCAGTCATGACACAGATGCCTTGTCGAGTTGCTTGGCCCGAGATTCGAGGCATTTTCCCACCTCGTGGTCTTTTGCTTCCACCCTACGCTGGATCTAGGCCCCATCCTTTCCCAAATGGATATCAGGGTCCACAGGCCTCCATGTTTTCCGATGGTCACCTTCATCTACCGGGTTACGCGGGTAACTTTTACGAGGATTACTATGGAGATGGATATGAGTGAGACCGCCTGTGATCTTACTTTAGTGAGGATGTAGTAGTATCTTAGTATATTGTACGCAAGGTGTTCTAAGTTCTAGAGGCTTAGATAAATAATGTATAGGAAGTCAGAGTGCCTCTGAAGGATGTATCATCTTCATCACGTTTGTATTAGCTTGGAGCTTGTACTAAAACGATGTATGGTTTGTATGACAGCTTGTGAATATATGGCTTGTATGCTTTTATCACCATGTTGTCAAGATGATTACTTCCTTTCCTCTGTGATTCTTCCAGTACCTTCAATACCTTATTTAGACTCTTCCAATCAACTCTGCTTGAATTTGGTTTTCACATTCAGGATGTGTCAAGGAACCCGTGGCCAGCTTGGTCGTGCCCATGGTCGTGGGAATGAACCGGAGGAAGGCAATCTTCCACCCCCACCCACGATGGCTCAGGTTCTGATGGAGTTTGAGAGGAACCGCCGAGACTCTCACCAGTTGCTGGAGGTCATTTCCCGCAACACCACTCAGCAGCGCAACGAGCTGGTGTCTTTGAATGACTTCATCCGGCTTCATCCCCCGGTTTTCAGCTACTCCACCGATCCCCTTGACGCCGATGACTGGCTTCGCAGCATCGAGAGGAAGCTCGAGGCAGGCCATGTTGCAGATGGTGACAGGGTCAGCTATGCCACCTACCACCTCGAGGGCGCAGCTAGCTCTTGGTGGGAGAATTTCCTGAACATGCGTCCCATTGGACCTCCCACAACTTGGGATGAGTTATGCACTTCATTCCGTGAGCACCACATCCCAAGGGTCTTATGGACCGCAAGCATGAGGAGTTCTGCAACCTCACCCAAGGCAGAAGGATTGTTGACGATTTTAGTCGTGAGTTCAACCGATTGGCTCGTTATGCTACTGAAGAGGTATCCACCAACGCCAAGAAGCAAGAGAGGTTCCGCCGTGGACTCAATTCTGGACTCCGTCGTGAGCTCAACCTGCATGACTTTTCCACCTTCAAGGTCCTTGTCAACAAGGCCATCAAGGCGGAGGACATGACCACCCCCAATGACTTCCGCAAACACCCTAGAGACGATGGTTCATCCAGCTCAGGCTCTCAAAAGTGCAAGATCTGGATCCCCAACAGCATGTTTCGCCAGAACAACCCATCGAGGCCATCCTATGTGGCGCCTCGTCCACCAGCTTCGTTCCACCCCGCTCCACTGAACAACCCAGCTCCCCGCACTGTATTTGGAGCCTGTTACAAGTGTGGTCAGGCAGGCCACTACTCCCGCGAGTGTCCCCAGAACCAGATCCAGAATCAGAATGCTCCACCCCGTGTCGGAGGTAACAACAATGGTCGTGGCAAGCCACACCTGAAGGTCTACACCACCAAACCCGCTCCTCCCGCCACTCGTGGATGTGTGAACCAGATATCAGCTAAAGAGACTGGCGTCACTTTTGACGTCATTCTTGGTACGCTTCCAGTCAATTATGTTCCTACTTCCGTTCTTTTCGACCCAGGAGCATCTCATTCATTCATGTCGGAAAGTTATGCACTTCGTCATGAGTTGTCTTTTGTTGAAATGTCCACCCCAATGATAATTCAAACTCCAGGATCAAGATGGCAAACTAATAGACTAAGCCATGGTAATCAAATTGCAATTGAGAGTTTAGTATTCCTTGCTTCACTCATAGCCCTCAAGTCTCAGACATCGATGTAATCCTTGGCATGGATTGGCTATCAAGGCAGAATGCCTACCTTGATTGCAAAGGAAAATCAGTGAAACTAACCCACCCTTCAGGAAAGACAGTCAACTACACCTCACCCAGTACGAGATCCCAGGTGCATTCTTTGAATGTGCTTCCCCTTCCCGACCTTGAAGATATTCCGGTGGTTCGTGACTTCCCGGATGTCTTTCCTGAAGAGCTGCCGGGCATGCCACCTGACAGATGTGTAGAGTTCATCGTGGATCTTATGCCAGGAACCGCACCAATTTCCAGACGCCCATACAAAATGGCCCCATGTGAGTTAGCTGAGCTTAAAATCCAACTTGAAGCTTTGTTGGAAAAAGGCTTCATCCGCCCTAGCTCATCGCCATGGGGTTGCCCTGTTCTGTTCATAACGAAGAAAGATGGAAAAGAAAGGATGTGCATAGACTATCGCCCGCTAAATCTAGCGAAGATAAAGAACAAGTACCCACTGCCCAGGATCAATGATCTTTATGATCAACTTGCTGGATCCTCTGTCCTCTCCAAGATGGATTTGAGATTAGGTTATCATCAAATCAAAATACGAAATGAGGACATTCCCAAAACGGCTTTCACTACTCGTTATGGTCTTTACGAGTACACCGTCATGTCCTTCGGTTTAACCAATGCCTCCGCCATTTTCTTGTGCATGATGAATTCGATCTTCATGGAGTACCTAGATAAATTTGTTGTAGTTTATCTTGATGACATTCTCATTTACTCAAAGAACGAAGAAGAACATGCCGAACATCTTAGGCTGGTATTGATGAAACTTAGAGAGCACCGCCTGTATGCTAATTTCTCCAAGTGTGAATTTTGGCTACCAAAAGTGACCTACTTAGGCCACGTGATTTCTGCAAAAGGCATTGCTGTGAAACCCGAGAGAGTTCAGGCCGTCCTTGACTGGACTCCACCTGAATCGGTTAAGCAAGTTAGGAGTTTTCTTGGCTTAGCCAGCTATTGCCGCCGCTTCGTCGAGAACTTTTCCAAAGTTGCAAAGCCTCTAACTGAACTCCTCAAGAAAGATAAGAAATTCCTATGGACTCCCAAGTGCGAGGAAAGCTTTCAAGAGCTAAAAAGGAGATTGACTTCTGCACCCGTACTTGCGCCTCCAGACACCAAAAAGGATTTCGAGATCTTTTGTGACGCATCACGGCAAGGGTTAAGATGCATATTTATGCAAGATAGACATGTGGTAGCTTATGCTTCACGCTAGTTGCGTCCACATGAAGAAAACTATCCTACCCATGATCTTGAACTCGCTGCCGTAGTTCATGCCCTGACAACTTGGCCACATTACCTCCTTGGTAATCGTTGTGAGATCTATTCCGACCACCAAAGCCTCAAATACATTTTCACCCAGCCAGATCTTAATCTCAGGCAAAGAAGCTGGATTGAGTTGATAAAAGATTACGACATAGAAATTTCATACACCCCAGGCAAAGCCAATGTCATGGCTGATGCACTAAGTCGTAAGTCGTATTGTAACAACCTCATGTTACAACAGTGTCAACCACTTCTCCATGAGGAATTTTGCAAGCTCAATCTTGAGATTGTTCCTCATGGCTATCTTTCTACCTTGGTGGCGAAACCAACTCTTGAGGATCAAATCATAGTTGCCCAAAGGCGTGCACGAGGTTTTCGCCGGATCAAGGAGAACATTGCTAGCGGAGTTGCTAAATGTTTCTCCACAAATAGCAAAGGAACGGTATTCTTTGGAAATCGTTTGGTAGTACCTAAGAATAGGGAACTAAGGCAACTCATCCTCAAAGAAGCCCATGATACACCCCTCTCGATTCATCCCGGTAGCACAAAAATGTACTGAGATCTACGCCAGAGATTTTGGTGGACTAGGATGAAGAGAGACATTGCTCGATTTGTTGCACCAAAGACCTGCTGGTACACTTCAACCTTTGCCTATTCCAGAGTGGAAATGGGACAAAGTCAGTATGGATTTCATCACTGGCTTTCCAAAAACCCAGAAAGGAAATGATGTCATCTACGTTGTGGTGGATAGACTTTCCAAAGTCGCACATTTCCTGCCCGTTCACGAGTTTATAACTACTAGCCAGTTAGCGGACTTGTATGTCTCTAGAATTGTGTCACTTCACGGTGTTCCTTTGGAAATCAATTCTGATCGTGGTAGCCTTTTCACCTCTAGATTTTGGGGAAGCTTTGAGAATGCTATGGGAACTCATCTCTCCTTTAGTACAGCTTTCTATCCTTGGTCTAGCGGTCAAGTCGAAAGGGTTAACCAAATTCTCGAGGACATGCCCAGAGCTTATGTTATCTCATTCGGAAAGAATTGGGAGAAGTCTCTTCCATTCACCAAATTTTCTTATAACAATAGTTTCCAATCTAGTCTGAACATGGCTCCTTTTGAACTCCTATATGGACGACGATGTCGAACACCCCTTAACTGGTCAGAAACCGGTGAAAGACAATTCTTTGGACCGGATATGATCAAGGAAGCAGAAGAGCAAGTTCGCATTGTTCGTGTTCAATTGAAAGCAGCCCAGTCTCGTCAGAAAAGCTACTATGATCGTCATCATAGCAAAGAAAGCTACAATCTGGACGAGAAGGCTTACCTTCGGGTTACTCCTCTGAAGGGAACCCAACGATTCGGTATCAAAGGCAAGTTGGCCCCACGTTACATCGGACCTGTCCACATTCTTGCTAAACATGGAGAAGTTGCCTACCAACTTGAACTACCCCCGCACCTTTCCTGAGTACATGATGTATTCCATGTGTCACAACTTAGGTGTTGCTTCAAGGACCCCATCCGCGAAGTCGACCACGAAACGCTTGATCTCCAAGATGACCTTTCTTATCGAGAATACCCTGTTCGTATTCTTGATTCAGCAGAGCGTGTCACTCGTCGTCAGAAGATTAAGTTTCTGAAAGTGCAATGGTCACACCACTCTGAAAGAGAAGCCACGTGGGAAAGAGAAGACCGTCTCAGTGCTGAGTACCCCACCTTCCTCCCGCTGACTTCTGAATCTCGGGACGAGATTCTATTGAGTGGGGGCGAGTTATCAGAACCCTCTGATAGGTAATGTGCTAGGATCAAAGTCACCTTGCATTCATCAAAGAAAATCAAATGGAATTCAAATTCAAACTCAAATGGGAGAAGGAACACCCCCGGATGAATTAATTCAAATGGCCAGAAATAAAGTTGCTCCATAAATTCATTTTGCATTTTTGAAAAGTATCATAAATGAGTGTGATCGCATATCAAGTGATGTGGCACCAACCCCATGCTCATGGATTTTTCAAATATTCAAACAGGAGCATGGAACTAAATTTAAACCCCTATTTGAATTAAAGTTCAATTCATTTGAATTTTAAAAAGTGCCAAACTTTATGGCTAGTCTATGTTATTATGAGGCCATGTAAAAAAGTTTTAGCATTTTATAAAATGGTTTGCTAATCATTTAGCAGTGCCAACACAAATGGCAGAAGAAAAATAGAAAAGAAATAAAAACAGAAAAGCTCACCTGGCCATTTCGGCCCAACTCATCGCCCGCGGCCCACTAGCCTGGCCCACCCCGCAGCCCCCCGTTGCCGTCTTCCCGCCGCGTCGACAAGCACCTCGGTGGAGGGCATACCGACGCCGGCGAGCACTAGCCTGCTTTCCTGGCGTCCTCCCGAGCCTTCTAGCCGCGCCTGGAGACGCTCTCGAACCCTCCGCGTTCATTCCCCCTCCCTCCGCAGTCTCTCCCGCCCCCTGTGCGATTTCCCCAAACCAACCGAGCGCCGCAGTAGTTCGTCGTCGACGGGAAACACAGCCAACGCTGGAGACAAGACAGGAGACCGTGTCCCCCTTGCGCAACGCCGTCGTCCACGCCAAGCTGGATAAGATGGTGACCTAATCGAGCGTGGAGCCGTCGCAAACGTCGTCTTCATCTCGCCGGAGCTGCCGCGCGATTTCTTCGATTTCGGCCACCGTGAAGCATCTCCGACCGCGCCACTGCCGCCGTTGAGTTCAGGGTGAGCTACTGGTTCTCCTGAGCTAGCCCCTCGTCTCCTTCCTCCTCTCTGCCGTCTTTTGCCATGGACGCCGAAGCACCTCGTCGCCGTGCTGCTCGTCCGCGAGCAACCGAGAACCAAACGAACCCACACCCATGTCTTTGATGTTTGCCTTGCTCCGCTGCTCCGTTTGCACCTACGGCCGCTTCAAATGGCGCACCACAGCGAGCTTCACCTCGAGCCAGTGGCTTCGCCTCCGCTAGGGCTCGTCGCCGACAATGATGCCGTACCCCCCCAGGCCCTGTTCTTGGTCCCATTCGATGCGCATCACCAAGGGCTTCGTCCCAGTGGCTGCGGCGCTCGATTTGGACCACGGAATCAGCATCCCGAGCAGCGCCGCCGCGGGATTAGGTCACCGGCGACTCGCCGCCGACGAGATGACGTGGAAGTCATTAACTTAGCGCTAACCCCCCTCCTAATAACCCCTAACACCCACTGACAGTGGGCCCAGGACCCCTAATCTAATCGCAGTTTAATTTAACAGAGGGGATTAACCCCCCCTAGCCACTGACCAGTGGGACCCCCCTGTCAGGGCTGCCCCCACGTCATGCTGACGCAGGCATGATGCAGTAAATTGCTAAATGTTTTAATTTATTCCAGAAATTCCAGAAAATGAATTAAACTTTGTAAATTCATAACTAATTCATTTCAACTCCAAATTAAACATATAATATATGTAAAATTATCAGAAAAAGGCAAGGATTCTGAATATGCACTTTGTTTTCATGTTTGACCATTTTAAAATGCGGGAACAGAGAGAACAATGCATATGGATTCCTTTTAAATTCAAAATGGAGTTTAAATTTGCAATTCATTTGCAATATACTTCATTTAAATGAAATTTCCTCACACATCAAAAGCATGTACACCAAGTTTTAACCTTCAACCATGTTTCTGTGCATACTTATTGTTCTCCCTTGCTTGTTGTTTGTTGAGTAGAGGTGGAATCGGAACAGGAGGCTACCCCCTTTGTTGAAGACCCCGATACCGAACCTCGTCAGCAAGGAAAGCAAAACCCCATTGATCATGTCGATAAAATCCCACTTCCCTCTCAGTTTCGCTTATGCATTTTTTAGGATGATTACCATGCTAAGTTTCTACCGCATAGATGAACCCATTCTTTTGCATGACCTATCATTTCTCACATTAGTAAGCAAACCACAATCCTAGCAAATGTAGGAGTTGATTGATATCATGTGGCCCCTTCATTTGTTACTGCTTATTGCATGCTTAGAGTGATACAATGTTGATATTGTTATGTGAGTCGGGATGGTAGCATTCATGTTGAAGATGGTGGAAATGTGTTTGTGAATCTACCCTAATACAAGGTGAACGATGAGAGGTTGTGTAGGAGTACACAATGGGTTGTCTCGTTGAACGCCGCCCTAAGTCTGAGTTCTTGTGTTGTGATCCAAGATGAAGAGTACAACCACACATTGGGCTCACAGACCCCTCTCGACCTACTAACTCATCCCTTTCGATTTCCAGATGTCGCAGTAGTTCTTCGGAGTTCTGGTAGGTTTGTGGCCTGGCTGCTAAGTGACGGAACAGCTCAGCCGAGACCGTCTTATGCACCACGCACACATCATCTGGGTCCACTTCGGTAAACCGGTTGGGTTCACGATAGTGGTAGCCAACCTAGGTAGGCGGCTTTCTTGGACTAGATCGGCTATGAGGTAACAGTTGTGGTGAGCATCCTCGCCGACACCCCTTGAATGGTGTCGAGGCCAAAGGCGGTAACAGATGGTCATGTTTGTGTAGAGGTACACCCATGCAGGGTTAACACAACTATTCGAATAGCCGCGTCCGCGGTAAGGGACTGCTTGGAAAGCTTAGCTTGATTATTAGACAACTTGAACTAGATACTTATAAAACTTGCCAAGATAAGCGTGAGTGCTATGGCGTGCTTTCTCGTGGGGAAGTCGAGGAAGGCACCATAGTGGTGTAATTGGTTGGAGACATGTAGTGGACTCGTGTACGTTTCTTACCTCAAGTCTTGTATTCATAGTTCAGGACTAGCCAAGTCAAAGCTGGCACTTCTGCTTATGAACCCCACCTCCCTTTGCCTTGATACATGTGCATGAGTAGTATAGTTCCGACGTAAGTCTTGCTGAGTACGACTTTGTACTCACGTTTGCTTATTCTATGTTTTAGATGAACCCACTGACCCCGAAGGTGGATTCTTCCTCGAGCTCGATGACTGAGTTGTATACTTGGTAGAGAATTGCAATGATACCTGTTGTTCATACAAGGCATGTGTGCAGCGTGTATGATTATAACATGGATGTCTTAGTATGGGTTTTCGAAACCTTAGTTGTGATCTGGCGGGCGGTCTTTTATACACCAAGTGGGCCTTATATGTGTGCAGCTTGGGGCATCGCGATGTGATTGCTCGTGACTCTGTCACGTGCACACTTTGATGTATGATCGAGCCCGCCCTAGACCCCGACTAAGTGATCGGGCTGGAGTAAGTCTATGTAAGGGTTATAATACAATCGATAGTATGGTTGAGGCGACTTGTCTATGAGTATGTGAGTTCACCACCCATATCATTTAGACTTGTGCGCGGACGATGAGGACCCATTTCAGTTGATCATCCGGCCTGTATGGGATGCCCCTCACGTTCGATGCTTTCCGAGAACGTTTTGTGCTTGGCCTTGTCTTCTTAGACAAGTGGGTACGGTTCTCGGCTCTCCATATGATTGTGTTGTAGCGAGTCTTGCAAACGCTAACCCCGGGTCCCGACAGACTTGGTATCAGAGCAGGACTGACTGTAGGATTATCAGCCTTGGCCGAAGCCGAGTCTAGCTTGCTATAGTTATATAGTTACTCTGGGTATATAAGGGAAGAACGTAAGGCTTCTTTTTTATCCTTACCCTCATCGTTCTGAGTTCTGAGTCACCCTCATCTTGTTCTACGGGAAGATAGGACTAGGCTCATCTATGTCTTACTAGAACATCTCGTTGTTTGCTTCCTTGTAGCCGTAGGAAAGTTGTGTTCGGTTTACTAGAGTTGTTGTGCTTCCTGATTTCTTACATCGTATGTAAGTGTTGATTTCATGTTGTAAGAATGTCGGGACCCGGGGTTAGCGTATGCAAGTCCCGCTACGACATAGTCATTTGGAGAGCCGAGAACCGTACCCACTTGTCTAAGAAGACAAGGCCAAGCACAGAACGTTCTCGGAAAGCATCGTACGTGAGGGGCATCCCATCCAGGCCGGATGATCAACTTAGATGGGTCCTCATCGTCCGCACACAAGTCTAATGATATGGGTGATGAACTCCCATATTCAAATACAAGTCGCCTCAACCATACTATCGACTATCTCATAACTCTTACATAGACTTACTCCAGCCCGATCACTTAGTCGGGGTCTAGGGCGGGCTCGATCATACCACAAAGTGTGCACGAGACGGAGTCTCGACCAATCACATCGCGATGCCCCAAGCTGCGCACATCTAAGGGCCACTTGGTGTATAAAAGACCACCAACCAGATCACAACTAAGGTCTCGAAAACCCATACAAAGACATGCATGTTATAAACATACACGCAGCACACATGCCTTGTATGAACAGCAGGTATCATTGCAATTCTCTACAAAGTATACATTTTATTGATAACTCTCACAGAGTACACACAGAGATCACAAGCATGTGATCCAACATTACAAAAAACAAGCGGAAGCAAAGTAGGTCTGAGTACAGAAAAGTTTAACAAATGGCTTAAGATGCCTTATTTAAACACGAGCCCTCCACGAGGGAACCAGTCTGCTGACTGGGACTACACTAGCTTGGTCTTCAGTCGTCGAGCTCGACGAAGAAGCCACCTTCGGGGTCAGTGGGTTCATCTAAAACATAGAATAAGCAAACGTGAGTACGAAGTCGTACTTAGCAAGACTTACATAGGAGATATACTACTCATGCACATGTATGAAGGTAAAGGGAGGTGCGGTTCAATTGCAGAAGTGCCATCTTTGCCTTGGCTAGTCCTGAACTACGAGTACCAGGCTTTGAGGTAAGAAGCGTACACGAGTCCACTATTTTCTCCAACCAATTACACCACTATGATTCCTTCCTCGACTTCCCCACGAGAAAGCACGCCATAGCACTCACACTTATCTTGGTGTGTTTTAGAAGTATCCAGTTCAAGTTGTCTAATAATCAAGCTAAGCTTTCCAAGCAGTCCTTAACCGCGGACGCGGCTATTCGAATAGTTTTGTTAACCCTGCAGGGGTGTACCGCTACACACACATGATCATCAGTTACCGCCTTTGTACTCGACACCGTTCAAGAAGTGTCGGCGAGGATGCTCACCACAACTGTTACCTCATAACCGATCTAGTCCAAGAAAGCCGCCTACCTGGGTTGGCTACCACTATCGTGAACCCGGCCGGTTTACCGAAGTGGACCCAGGTGATGTGTGCGTGGCGCATAAGCCGGTCTCGGTTGAGCCGTTCTCTCACTTAGCAGCCAGGCCACAAGCCTACCAGAACTCTGAACTACTGCGACATCTGGACATCGAAAGGGATGAGTTAATAGGTTGAGAGGGGTCAGTGAGCCCAATGTGTGGTTGTACTCTTCATCTTAGATCGCCACAAAAGAACTCGGACTTAGGGCGGTGTTCAACGAGACAACCCACCGTGTACTCCTACACAGCCTCTCATCGTTCACCTTGTATTAGGGTAGATTCACCAACACCTTTCCACCAACATCGTCATGATTACTGCCATCCCAACTCACATAACAGTAACATCATTGTATCACTCTAAGCAAGCAATAAGAAGTAACAATTGTAGGGGCCACATGATATCAACCAACTCCTACATTTGCTAGGATTGTGGTTTGCTCACTACTGTGACAAAAGATAGGTCATGCAAAGGAATGGGTTCATCTATGCGGTAGAAACGTAGCATGGTAATCATCCTATACAATGCATAAGCGAGACATGAGAGGGAAGTGGGATTTTATCGACATGATCAAAGGGGGTTTGCTTGCCTTGCTGACGAGGTTCGGGTTCAGGGTCTTCAACGAAGGGGGATGCCTCCTGTTCCGGTTCCACCTCTACTCGACAAACAACAAGCAAGGTAGCAAAGTAAATACAATGCACAAACACATGGTTGAAGGTTGAAACTTGATGTATATGCTTTGATGTGTGAAGCAATTCCACTTAAATGGGGTATTTGCAAATGAATTTGCAAATTTAAACTCCACATATGATTTCCAATTTAACCAAGTTGCATATGACATTGTTTGATCAAGTTAAACCATTTTGAAATGTGTATGATATGCCTCTGAAGTTCAAGTATAATGTGGTATGTTGCTATGGTTCAAATTGCAAAAGCATTTGAAATGAATTTGATTTAATTCCATTTAAACCAATTAGCAAATGCTACTGGTCACATTTTAAATTCAACTCAAACATGGTTGAAAGTTGGATATATGGATAGATTATTTTCTCTTGATCATTTTTCATATATTATATGTTAAATTTGGAGTTAATATGAATTTTCAATGAATTTCCAAAGTTTCAGCCTTTTTGTGGATTTTCTATGATTTCTTTTTATTCTGGAAATTCAATTACTACGTCACTGTTGCGTCATGCTGACATCGGGGGGTCTGACTAGTGGGCCATGGGTGTCAGTGAGAGGGGGTTTAATTAACCTCTGTTTAAAAATAACAGAGGGGGTTAAGGCGTGGGGGCCCCACCTGTCATTGACTTGGGGTCAACTAACAGGGGGGTTTAGCCCCTAAATAGGTGGTCTCACCGGCGGCTAGCCGCCGGTGGCACCAGTAAACGGCGGCGGACACAGGGAAGGAGTTCCCGGCCACCATTTGGTGCGCCACTTGTACCAAAAAGAAGCCCGTGCAGTCGCACGTCGCAGGGAAGGTCCAGGCGACCTCGGGGGCCACCGGAGTGACGCCGGCGACGAGCGAAGGCGGCGACAGTGGCACGGCCGTGAGGTGAAATTCGCTAGGAGGCCCGTCTAGGAGCGGGGCTGGATTGGTTCGACACAGTGGAGCACCGTGAGTGCAACGGACATGGTCTCGGGTTCGATTGCCTAGCGGCTGCTCACCAACGACGACCGTGGCGGCACTGCTCTCCGGCGACCATGGCGATTCGAGCTAGAGGAGGCGAGCGGTGCCGTGGCTTGAGGGGAAAAACGCAGAGGCTCACCACGGATGCGACGGGGTGGCTAGCGGGCTCGGAGAAGCTTCGGTGGCGGCGAATCGAAGAGCTCGAGCTCCGGCGGCCGGCGATGATCCGATGAACCTGGCGTCGCTTCTAGTAAAAATTGGAGCTCCTGCTTCTGCTAGTCGACGAAGACGAGGACGGGGAGGAGGATGGACACACCAGCTTGAGCCCTAGGTGACGTTGGCCGCGAGTTCCATGGCCATGGCCTGCGGCTTCTCTCGGTGAAGGAAGAAATCGGCGAGGGAGGACGAAGGAGTCGCGCTGGAATGGAGGAGGCGTGTTCCAGGGCGTCTCCAGGCGAAGGAAGAGGGCACGGGGAGGCCTGGAAGGCCCTCGGCGTCGATGTGGCGTCCACGGCTGGCTCGGTGGCTTTCCACCGAGCAGCTTAGGTGCACGGGACGGGGAAGAAGACCCTGCTGCCCCTGGTGGGCCGGCTGGGCTGCTCTCGCCTGGGCGCCAGGTAAGTGTTCTCTGCCTTTTTCTTATTTTCTTTTCTGACATTTGTTTTGGCTAGAAAAAATAAATACCTAGCCATTTTATAAAATGCTAGAACTTTTTATATGGCCTCATAATAATGTAGACTAGCCATTTATAAAGTTTGGCACTTTTTAAAATTCAAATTATTTGAACTTTAAATCAAATAGGGGTTTTTTATTAATTCCAAGGCACTGTTTGAATATTTGAAAAATCCATGAGCATGGGGTGGGTCCCACATCACTTGATATGTGATCACACTCATTTATAAGACTTTTCAAAAATCTAACATGAATTTTTGGAGAAGCTTTTTATCTCGCCTTTTGAATTAATTCATCTGGGGGTGTTCCTTCTCCCATTTTGCTTTTGAAAATGATTTCAATGACTTCTTTTGAAAATTTTAACATGATGCAAGATGACTTTGATCCTAGCACATTACCTAACAGAGGGATCTGACAACTCGCCCCCACTCAAAAGAATCTCGTCCCGAGATTCAGAAGTTTGCGGGAGGAAGGTGGGGTACTCAGCACGGAGACGGTATTCTCTTTCCCACGTAGCTTCTCTCTCAGAGTGGTGTGACCATTGCAGTTTCAGAAACTTAATCTTTTGACGACGAGGACACGCTCTGCGGAATCAAGAATACGAACGGGGTATTGTCGATAAGAAAGGTCATCTTGGAGATCAAGCGTTTCATGGTCGACTTCGCGGATGGGGTCCTTGAAGCAACGCCTGGGTTGTGACACATGGAATACATCATGTACTCGGGAAAGGTGCGGGGGTAGTTCAAGTTGGTAGGCAACTTCTCCACGTTTAGCAAGAATGCGGAAAGGTCCGTTGTAACGTGGGGCCAACTTGCCTTTGATACCAAAACGTTGGGTTCCCTTCAGAGGAGTAACCCGAAGGTAAGCCTTCTCATCCATATTGTAGCTCTCTTGTCTATGATGACGATCATAGTAGCTTTTCTGACGAGACTGGGCTGCTTTCAATTGATCACAAAAAATGCGAACTTGCTCTTCTGCTTCCTTGATCATATCCGGTCCAAAGAATTGTCTTTCACCGGTTTCTAACCAGTTTAGGGGTGTTCGACATCGTCGTCCATAAAGGAGTTCAAAAGGAGCCATGTTCAGACTAGATTGGAAGCTATTGTTATAAGAAAATTCGGCAAATGGAAGAGACTTCTCCCAATTCTTTCCGAATGAGATAACACAAGCTCTGAGCATTTCTTCAAGAATTTGGTTAACCCTTTCGACTTGACTGCTAGACTGAGGATGGAAAGCTGTACTAAAGGAGAGATGAGTTCCCATAGCATTCTAAAAGCTTCCCCAGAATCTAGAGGTGAAAAGGCTACCACGATCAGAATTGATTTCCAAAGGAACACCGTGAAGGGATACAATTCTAGAGACGTACAAGTCCGCTAACTGTCTAGCAGTTATAGACTCGCGAACTGGAAGGAAGTGAGCAACTTTGGAAAGCCTATCTATGACAATGAAGATGGCATCATTTCCTTTCTGGGTTTTTGGAAAGCCGGTGATGAAGTCCATACCGACTTTATCCCATTTCCACTCTGGAATAGGCAAATGTTGAAGTGTACCAGCAGGTCTTTGATGTTCTTCCTTAATGCGATGACAAACATCACATTCAGCAACAAATCGAGCAATGTCTCTCTTCATCCTAGTCCACCAAAATCTGTGGCGTAGATCTCGGTACATTTTTGTGCTACCGGGATGAATCGAGAGGGGTGTGTCATGGGCTTACTTGAGGATGAGTTTCCTTAGTTCCCTATTCTTAGGTACTACCAAACAATTTCCAAAGAATACAGTTCCTTTACTATCTGTGGAGAAACATTTAGCAACTCCGCTAGCAATGTTCTCCTTGATCCGGCGAACACCTCGTGCACGCCTTTGGGCAACTATGATTTGATCCTCAAGAGTTGGTTTCGCCACCAAGGTAGAAAGATAGCCATGAGGAACAATCTCAAGATTGAGTTTGCAAAATTCCTCATGAAGAAGTGGTTGATACTGTTGTAACATGAGGTTGTTACAATACGACTTAAGACTTAGTGCATCATCCATGACATTGGCTTTGCCTGGGGTGTAAGAAATTCCTACGTCGTAATCTTTTATCAACTCAATCCAGCGTCTTTGCCTGAGATTAAGATCTGGCTGGGTGAAAATGTATTTGAGGCTTTGGTGGTCGGAATAGATCTCACAACGATTACTAAGGAGGTAATGTCGCCAAGTTGTTAGGGCATGAACTAAGGCAGCGAGTTCAAGGTCATGGGTAGGATAGTTCTCTTCATGTGGCCGCAACTGGCGTGAAGCATAAGCTACCACATGTCTATCTTGCAGAAGTATGCATCCTAACCCTTGCAGTGATGCGTCACAAAAGATCTTGAAATCCTTTTTGGTGTCTGGAGGCGCAAGTACAGGTGCATAAGTCAATCTCCTTTTTAGCTCTTGAAATCTCTCCTCGCACTTGGGAGTCCATAGGAATTTCTTATCTTTCTTGAGGAGTTCAGTTAGAGGTTTTGCAACTTTAGAAAAGTTCTCAACGAAGCGGCGGCAATAGCTGGCTAGGCCAATAAAACTCCTAACTTGCTTAACCGATTCAGGTGGAGTCCAGTCAAGGACGGCCTGAACTCTCTCGGGATTCACAGCAATGCCTTTTGCAGAAATCACGTGGCCTAAGTAGGTCACTTCTGGTAGCCAAAATTCACACTTGGAGAATTTAGCATACGGGCGATGCTCTCTAAGTTTCATCAATACCTGACTTAGGTGTTCGGCATGTTCTTCTTCATTCTTCGAGTAGATGAGAATGTCATCGAGATAAACTACAACAAATTTATCTAAGTACTCCATGAAGATCGAATTCATCATGCGTGAGAACGTGGCGGGGGCATTGGTTAAACCAAAGGACATGACGGTGTACTCGTAAAGACCATAACGAGTAGTAAAAGTCGTCTTGGGAATGTCCTCGTTTCGGATTTTGATTTGATGATAACCCAATATCAAATCCATCTAGGAGAAGACAGAGGATCCAGCAAGTTGATCATAAAGATCATTGATCCTGGGCAGTGGGTACTTGTTCTTTATCGTCGCTAGATTTAGCGGTCGATAGTCTACGCACATCCTTTATGTTCCATCTTTCTTCGTTACGAACAGAACGGGGCAACCCCATGGCGATGAGCTAGGGCGGATGAAGCCTTTTTCCAACAAAGCTTCCAGTTGGGTTTTAAGCTCAGCTAACTCACGTGGGGCCATTTTGTATGGGCGTCTAGAAATTGGTGCGGTTCCTGGCACAAGATCCACTATAAACTCTACACATCTTTCGGGTGGCATGCCCGGCAGCTCTTCAGGAAAGACATCCGGGAAGTCACGAACCACCGAAACATCTTCAAGGTCGGGAAGGGGAAGTACATTCAAAGAATGCACTTGGGTTCTTGTTCTGGGTGAGGTGTAGTTGATGGTCTTGCCTGAAGGGTGGGTGAGTTTCACTGATTTGCCTTTGCAATCAAGGTAGGCATTCTGCCTTGATAGCCAATCCATGCCAAGGATGACATCAATGTCTGAAGACTTGAGGGCTATGAGTGAAGCAAGGAATACTAAACCCTCAATTGCGATTTGATTACCATGGCTTACTCTATTAGTTTGCCATCTTGACCCTGGAGTTTGAATAATCATTGGGGTGGACAATTCAACAAAAGATAACTCATGACGAAGTCCATAACTTTCCGACATGAATGAATGAGATGCTCCTGGGTCGAAAAGAACGGAAGTAGGAACATAATTGACTGGGAGTGTACCAAGAATGACGTCAGTGGTGTCGTCAGTCTCTTCGGCGGCAATCTGGTTCACACGTCCACGAGTGGCGGGAGGAGCGGGTTTGGTGGTGTAGACCTTCTGGGGTGGCTTGCCACGACCATTGTTGTTGCCTCCGGCACGGGGTGGAGCATTTTGATTCTGGAGCTGGTTCTGGGGACACTCACGGGAGTAGTGGCCTGCCTGACCACACTGGTAGCAGGCTCCAAAGACAGTGCGTGGAGCTGGATTATTTGGTGGAGCTGGGTGGAACGAAGCTGGGGGACGAGGCGCCACATAGGATGGCCTCGGTGGGTTGTTCTGGCGGAACATACTGTTGGGGATCCAGATCTTGCGCTTCTGAGAGCCGGAACTGGATGATACATCATATCTAGGGTGCTTGCGGAAGTCGTTGGGGGTGTTCATGTCCTCTGCCTTGATGGCCTTGTTGACAAGGACCTGGAAGGTGGCAAAGTCATGCAGGTTGAGCTCACGACGGAGTCCAGAATTGAGTCCATGACGGAACCTCTTTTGCTTATTTGCGTCGGTGGAGGCCTCTTCAGTAGCATAGCGAGCCAGTCGGTTGAACTCACGACTAAACTCGTCAACAGTCCTTCTGCCTTGGGTGAGGTTGCAGAACTCCTCACGCTTGCGGTCCATAAGACCCTTTGGAATGTGGTGCTCGCGGAAGGAAGTGCAGAACTCATCCCAAGATGTGGGCGGTCCAACGGGACGCATGTTCAGGAAGTTCTCCCACCAAGAGCTAGCTGCACCCTCAAGGTGATAGGTGGCATAGCTGACCTTGTCGCCATCTGCAACATGGCCTGCCTGGCGCTTCCTCTCAATGCTGCGAAGCAAGTCATCGGCATCAAGGGGCTCGGTGGAGTAACTGAAGACCGGGGGATGAAGCCGGATGAAGTCGTTCAAGGACACCAACTCGTTGCGCTGCTGAGTGGTGTTGCGGGCAATGACCTCCAGCAAATGGTGAAAGTCTCGGCGGTTCCTCTCAACCTCCATCAGAACCTGAGCCATCGTGGGTGGGGGTGGAAGGTTGCCTTCCTCCTGTTCATTCCCACGACCCTGGGCACAACCAAGCTAGCCACGGGTTCCTTGAGACATCCTGAAGGTGAAAACCAAAGTCAAACAGAGTTGATTGGAAGAGTCTAAACAAGGTATTGAAGTACTGGAAGGATTACAGAGCAAAAGAAGTAATCATCTTGACAACATGGTGATAAAATCATACAAGCCATATATTCACAAGCTGTCATACAAACCATACATCGTTTTAGTACAAGCACCAAGCTAATACAAACGTGATGAAGATGATACATCCTTCAGAGGCACTCTGTCTTCCTATACATTATTTATCTAAGCCTCTGGAACTTAGAACACCTTGCATACAATATACTAAGATACTACTACATCCTCACTAAGTAAGACCACAGGCGGTTTCACTCATCTCCATCTCCATAGTAGTCCTCGTAAAAGTTACCTGCGTAACCCGGTAGCTGAAGGTGACCATCGAAAAACACGGAGGCCTGTGGACCCTGACATCCATTTGGGCAAGGATGGGGCCTAGGTCCAGCGTAGGGTGGAAGCAGAGGACCACGGGGTGGAAAAATGCCTCCAATCTCGGGCCAAGAAACTCGAGAAGGCATCTGAGTCCTCACAGGGTAGATAGCATCATACTCGACTGGATATCAGGAAATGATACCTGCTGTACATACAAGGCATGTGTGATGCGTGTATGTTTATAACATGCATGTCTTAGTATGGGTTTGCGAGACCTTAGTTGTGATCTGGCTGGCGGTCTTTTATACACCAAGTGGCCCTTAGATGTGCGCAGCTTGGGGCATCGCGATGCGATTGTTCGTGACTCCGTCACGTGCACATTTTGATGTATGATCGAGCCCGCCCTAGACCCCGACTAAGTGATCGGGCTGGAGTAAGTCAATGTAAGGGTTATAATACAATCGATAGTATGGTTGAGGCGACTTGTCTATGAGTATGGGAGTTCACCACCCATATCATTTAGACTTGTGTGCGGATGATGAGGACCCATTTCAGTTGATCATCCGGCCTGGATGGGATGCCCCTCACGTTCGATGCTTTCCGAGAACGTTCTGTGCTTGGCCTTGTCTGCTCAGACAAGTGGGTACGGTTCTCGGCTCTCCATATGATTGTGTTGTAGCGAGGCTTGCATATGCTAACCCCGGGTCCCGACAAGTATGATGGTATCTACCCAGTCGGGACACAGATGCCTTCTCGAGTTGCTTGGCCCGAGATTGGAGGCATTTTCCCACCCCGTGGTCCGTTGCTTCCACCCTACGCTGGACCTAGGCCCCATCATTTCCCAAATGGATATCAGGGTCCATAGGCCTCCGTGTTTTCCGATGGTCACCTTCATCTACCGGGTTACGCGGGTAACTTTTTCGAGGATTACTATGGAGATGGAGATGAGTGAGACCGCCTGTGGTCTTACTTTATTGAGGATGTAGTAGTATCTTAGTATATTGTACGCAAGGTGTTCTAAGTTCTAGAGGCTTAGATAAATAATGTATAGGAAGTCAGAGTGCCTTTGAAGGATGTATCATCTTCATCACGTTTGTATTAGCTTGGAGCTTGTACAAAAAGGTGTATGGTTTGTATGGCAGCTTGTGAATATATGGCTTGTATGCTTTTATCACCATGTTGTCAAGATGTTTACTTCCTTTGCTCTATGATTCTTCTAGTACCTTCAATACCTTTTTTAGACTCTTCCAATCAACTCTGTTTGAATTTGGTTTTCACATTCAGGACGTCTCAAGGAACCCGTGGCCATCTTGGTCGTGCCCATGGTCGTGGCAATGAACCGGAGGAAGGCAATCTTCCACCCCCACCCACGAGGGCCCAGGTTCTGATGGAGGTTGAGAGGAACCGCCGAGACTCTCACCAGTTGCTGGAGGTCATTGCCCGCAACACCACTCAGCAGTGCAACGAGTTGGTGTCTTTAAATGACTTCATCCGGCTTCATCCCCAGGTTTTCAGCTACTCCACCGAGCCCCTTGACGCCGATGACTGGCTTCGCAGCATCGAGAGGAAGCTCCAGGCAGGCCATGTTGCAGATGGTGACAGGGTCAGCTATGCCACCTACCACCTCGAGGGTGCAGCTAGCTCTTGGTGGGAGAATTTCCTGAACATGCGTCCCGTCGGACCGCCCACAACTTGGGACGAGTTCTACACTTCATTCCGTGAGCACCACATCCCAAAGTTTCTTATGGACCGCAAGCGTGAGGAGTTCTGCAACCTCACCCAAGGCAGAAGGACTGTTGACGAGTTTAGTCGTGAGTTCAACTGACTGGCTCGTTATGCTACTGAAGAGGTATCCACCGACGCCAAGAAGCAAGAGAGGTTCCGCCGTGGACTCAATTCTGGACTCCGTCGTGAGCTCAACCTGCATGACTTTTCCACCTTCCAGGTCCTTGTCAACAAGGCCATCAAGGTGGAGGACATGAACACCCCCAATGACTTCCGCAAACACCCTAGAGACGATGGTTCATCCAGCTCAGGCTCTCAGAAGCGCAAGATCTGGATCCCCAACAGCATGTTTCGCCAGAACAACCCATCGAGGCCATCCTATGTGGCGCCTCGTCCACCAGCTTCGTTCCACCCCGCTGCACCGAACAACCCAGCTCCCCGCACTGTCTTTGGAGCCTGTTACAAGTGTGGTCAGGCAGGCCACTACTCCCGCGAGTGTCCCCAGAACCAGATCCAGAATCAGAATGCTCCACCCCGTGCCGGAGGTAACAACAATGGTCGTGGAAAGCCACCCCCGAAGGTCTACACCACAAAACCCGCTCCTCCCGCCACTCGTGGACGTGTGAACCAGATATCTGCTGAAGAGACTGACGACACCTCTGACGTCATTCTTGGTACGCTCCCAGTCAATTATGTTCCTACTTTCGTTCTTTTCGACCCAGGAGCATCTCATTCATTCATGTCGGAAAGTTATGCACTTCGTCATGAGTTGTCTTTTGTTGAAATGTCCACCCCAATGATAATTCAAACTCCAGGGTCAAGATGCAAACTAATAGAGTAAGCCATGGTAATCAAATTGCAATTGAGGGTTTAGTATTCCTTTCTTCACTCATAGCCCTCAAGTCTTCAGACATCGATGTAATCCTTGGCATGGAATGGCTATCAAGGCAGAATGCCTACCTTGATTGCAAAGGCAAATCAGTGAAACTAACCCAACCTTCAGGCAAGACAGTCAACTACACCTCACCCAGTATGAGAACCCAGGTGCATTATTTGACTGTGCTTCCCCTTCCCAACCTTGAAGATATTCTGATGGTTCGTGACTTCCCGGATGTCTTTCCTGAAGAGCTGCGGGGCATGCCACCCGACAGATGTGTAGAGTTCGTTGTGGATCTTATGCCAGGAACCGCACCAATATCCAGACGCCCATACAAAATGGCCCCACGTGAGTTAGCTGAGCTTAAAATCCAACTTGAAGCTTTGTTGGCAAAAGGCTTCATCCGCCCTAGCTCATCGCCATGGGGTTGCCGCGTTCTGTTCGTAACGAAGAAAGATGGAACAGAAAGGATGTGCGTAGACTATCGCCCGCTAAATCTAGTGACGATAAAGAACAAGTACCCACTGCCCATGATCAATGATCTTTATGATCAACTTGCTGGATCCTCTGTCTTCTCCAAGATGGATTTGAGATTAGGTTATCATCAAATCAAAATCCAAAATGAGGACATTCCCAAAACGGCTTTCACTGCTCGTTATGGTCTTTACGAGTACACCGTCATGTCACAAGAAAGGTTAAACAGAGCAATGGAAAGGAAAAGGTGATGATACACAAGTATCAGGTGTATATCTTTCCAAGGGAAAGCAGAGCACGATGTACACGACCAAGTTTTATTGGCAGAGAGTCAAGGGAGGTTGTCGATGATAACACAAATCATCGAGGGGTAGGGATGGTATTTCACACGATGAATCCAATTGACACATGGAAGAAGCCATGTAAGATTAGTCGGATAATAATCCACCAAAGGTCAGGTGGTTCACAAAGAATCTGATGTGAGTATCGGCACTCAACCAGAAGGACAAAAAATGCAAAGGCATCGGGTGATAGAGGCATCAGAATAATTCGATGCTTAAGTACAAGGGAATTATGATTTCCAGATCGGGAGGTGGATGTAATTATCCATACGGACTTATCGATGGCATAGGATTGCAAAGGCGATGACCACGTAGGTTCTCGGGAATTTATCGGAGAGTAATCTTCGGAATCTTCTGGTGAAGCAAGCGATCATCTTGGGTGAAGCGATCTCCGGGTAGATGCGACCACAAGATCCTAATGTCAGAGTTAGAAAAATTACCCGAAAGGATAAGAGAGATGAATCCCATAGTAAAGGTACGGAGAAAAGTATCCTAATACAACCAAGTTTGCGATGTGGGCCAATAAGGCACACGACACTGTAATTAAAGTAGTTTTGCAAAGACTAGACTCGACTTTGACCAAGGATTTCCTACAGGCAGTCGGCTCTGATACCAACTTGTGACGCCCCCAAAATCAAGTCGTGTACAATAATCATACACGCAAGGTACACAATCGAGATCAGGGACTCACGGTAAGATATCACAACACAACTCTACAAGTAAAATAATACAAGATGTATATACAAGACAGGGGCCACGAGGGCTCGAATACAACAGCTCGAGAGCCAAAAGTTAGCGGAAGCAATAGTATCTTAGTACAGACACAAGGTACACATGATCTTCCTTAAGAAGGTTAGCACAAAAGCAAAAACGATCGAAAAGGCGAGCCTCCTGCATGGGAACCTCCAAACTACTCCTGGTCGAGGGGGGAACTCCATGATGAAGCAAGCACCGGGGATCTTCTCCTCCTGGGCTCCAAGTCTCCAACGTCGACTGCAGCGGCCGATCAAGAAAAACAAAAAGGGGGGAATAAAGCAAGGATGGGTATCTAGCATACCCGTGAGTCTTACGTCCGCTACTAACTATTTATGCATTTGTATCAAATGGAAAGGGGAGGTTGTATATAGTGGACTGCAAGGTAGAAAGTCAAAATAAGGACGAGAAGCAAGGACTAAAGCATAAAGTAACAATGAAGCAGAAGTTGCTGCAGCATTGTATAATAGTAAATTGTAATAATTAATACTTATATATGCCTCTGAATTCCCTTCCTCGACTCCCTCCAAGGAAGAGAAACCGGAACCAACAGTTTAATAGTAGTAGTTTGTAGTAGTAGGCTGTGGCTTCAACATAAAGCGGCCTGTTACCGTGGACACGACTATTCGAATAGATCAAACTCCCTGCAGGGGTGCACTACTGTTCAGCCTGCACGCTCGGATCTCCAGGGTGGTGTACACCTTGTTAGGGAATGCCCCACCGAGGCTATCCGACACGCCGAGGCCATCCTCCGGCTCATCAGAGAGGTCCCCGCCGGTCTAAAGTCCTAAGAGCAAGGGGGTCTTGGGTCGTTGCCCCTCGCTCTCTGGGTGGGTGTGACGAGGGTGAATTCCAACGCCACAGCACGATCTGTCCCTGTCACAATGCTGAATTGGACGTCTTTCAGAGCTTTCGAAGAAGACCACAACACGGAGGGCCCACACCGTAATCCCACGTGAAGGTAGTGCGTACAAGCCTTTGCGGCCTCTCAAGTCATCAACCTGAACCATTAGTCGTTTTATTATTATCTCGCAGACAACCGTTATCGTTGCCCGACTAGTTAACACAATGGACAACGAACAACAGCCAGGACCACGAGTGCGTCGGTGCCTGCCCTGTCGTCCCATCAAAGCTCTACGGTTACCAACAAGGTGAACCGTCTCCTTACCTTGTCTCACGTATGCTCCTGGAGGAGCTCGACTTTCGTGGTTTGGTATCTCACGGCCAACGAGCAAGGACTAGGCCCACGATGGTATCCACCTGTCCTTCCGTCCGGATAAAATACCTCTCGCGAGCACCGTTGGGTCACCCGACTACTTACCTTTAAGGACACCAGTTGATTCGAGTGCCTACCATCAAGTGGAACCAGGAGGAATCACCCTCGATGGTACACTTGAAAAGGTTCGACCGAGACATCAGCGGAATGAACTAAAGGGGAATATCCTCGTATCATCCCTGTGGTGCTACGCTACCGAGTCGTCGACAAGATTGAAATACGAGTCCATCCACTCGTAAGTCAAACTTGAAGCGTCTCGGAGAGTCTCGCCGTTGTAGGTTCCCTTGGGCGTGTGATTTGTACCGTACCTGTTGCAGTTATAATAAATTGTATATGTTTTACTCCCCAGAGTGATCACAGCCGTCTATCTAATTCTAGTGGACTAGCAATGCGCAGGGTTCACTGCTGGATATAATATATATATTTAATAGAAATCATAGGATAAAGGAAGGTACATCAAGGGGCGACAATGACAGGCTATGCAATGAATAGGTAAGTGATACGTCCCAAACGTATCGATAATTTCTGCTCGTTCCATGCATGTTTTGTCTGATATTGCTATGATCTAGATACACTTTCATACACTTTTGATCATATTTGTACTAACCTACTAACTCAGTGCACCCCGGTGCCAGTTCCTTTTTTCTCCTGTTTTTCTATTCCAGGTTTCCCCCATATGAAAAATGCTCCAAAAATTCAGGAAAATCGGATAAAAAATCAGCGCAACGGAGCCTTCCAGAATCACAAAAGTGGGGCCAGAGGGCCACCACCAGGTGTCCAGGCGGTCACCTGGCGCGGCCAGGGGTCTGGCCGCGCCAGGGGGCGCCTGGACCCCTGGTGGGACCCTGGCTGCCCCCTTCTCCTATTTAATCTCCGTTACGGGGAAACTCCGAGGACAGAACCCTATTTCGCAAACTCGCCTCTGTCCCGCTGTCGCTGCGATTCCAAGATCAGGAGCACCGTCAGGACCCTTCCCGGCACCCTGCCGGAGGGAGGATCGACCTTCGTAAGCTTCTCCTCCGCCATGGACGCCTCCCGGATGTGTCGTGAGTAGTCTACCTTGGACCATGGGTCCTTGATCAAAAGCTATGTGATGTTCTCCTCCGCTCTTTGTTCTTCATGGTTTAGACCTCGTGAGCTGCCCTACATGATCGAGGCACATATGTACTTCTTTTGATGTTGTTATGCTGAGTTTGATGGGATCTGATGGATTATGAGATTATGTTCAGATTTTGATAGAGTAATATATTTGGTTTTTATCTCTTTTATTTTTGTTCCTAAGTAATTCTTGCATGTTCTCTGTTGTTATTTATTGCTTTGGCCTAGTAGTAGGTAGTGACTCCAAGAGGGAACGTTATGCTCGATTGTGGGTACATGCCCCTTGATGACACGCTTGAGTGACAGAAACATGAGTCTAGGGGATGTGTTGTGGCCACAAGGGGAAAACAACGGTGCTTGTAACCGCGGTTGCAAGGATTGTTTACTTTACGCAAAGTTATTTTTAATGCAGTTGTCTGTTTCTTTGGGTTTACCCTTTGGGTGGGGCTCGCAACTTAATACCAGAGAGATGTTCTGGATAGATATCTCAAGGTGGATGATTAGTAGTAGATGCATATGGATTTCGGTCTACTTATTTTGGCGTACTGCCCATGCTTATGAGCCTCTTCCTTTCTTTTGTAGCATAGTTAGCATTGTGGTGCATTAATAATCTTGTCAATTGCCCTTCTGTAAATTTTTTACCTTGCATAGCAGTTTTTCGTCTTTGGGGAGAGAGACATCACTAGTGAACATCACGGGACCCCGGTCCATATTCTCATCACTATTTACAAGCTTATTTCCTTTTCAATATTTACTTTCAGTTGCTATCATTATCATTATCATGTGTTTTTGATCCTTTGTAAACAACAAGACCGGAGAGGTTGACAACCTCTCTGAACTTCCTTGGGAACAAAGTTAATTGTGTTGTGTGCAAGTCCGCGTCAGGTGCGCCGCTGACACCTACTTATCATCGCCGGAGTCCAACGGGAGACAAACCATATCCTCTACATAGGGGAAATTTTCTGCTATCCTACATCTCACCTTCCACTTGGGGTAACCAACGAAGGGCGAGAATCCATTATCATCTCTCGCACATCAGTAAGCAACATAGCAGCAGCAGCAATGCCTATTGCAAGAAATGTA
Organism: Bromus sterilis; assembly: GCA_950022295.1. NCBI lineage: Eukaryota > Viridiplantae > Streptophyta > Magnoliopsida > Poales > Poaceae > Bromus > Bromus sterilis. Next base: position 220,720,267 of record OX465600.1, read on the forward strand.
CAAAAAAGATAGGCGATATCTGGGGAAGGAAAATGGATCTGCTTTCCTGGAAGCTCGACAGTAGGGGTACGATCGTCGATGAGATAGTCGTACTCGGCAACAGTGTCGTCGGCGGCAGCAACGAGGTCTACCAGAGAATAAAGGGGGGGACAGTAAATACACAACTATAAAGCAATACAAATGTATGACATATAAGTTACAAAGCAACGGGGCTCTAATGCAGTGTTCGGTGATTTTCCCGGAGCAGGAATTTATCCGGGGATGACACATCAGTACCGGTTGATTACCGGACAGACGATCCGAAGGGGAAGGTTCCTTGTATGCAGTGTTAGAGACATCTGACCGACATGTGGATAGTGTATCCGTGCTCGTTGATCCATTCTGAACAGCTTTCATATACATAACATTTTCATCCGGAAAGTTTTACCGGCTCCGGTCGTCTGACAATCAGATGTACCGGAGGAGAAATGTTCCACGTTCGGTATATTAGAGGAGTGTGGTGGGTATACGGGTAGCGTATTCTTATTCATTATATTTTTCTGAGCAACTTTCATGTACACAATATTTTCATCTGACCTACGGTTTAAAAGATATTAATTTCTACAGTTCAAATCATTTTAAAGCAGTTTCTGAATTTATATTAATTCAAAAATAAATGGATAAATATTTTCATACCCAGACTAAGCCAGCCACAGTCAATGACATGTGGGGCCAGTGGGTCATAGTCCATGGTCAATGTGGGGCCTAGGTGTCATTGTCTCTTTTCTAGATTTCTCTGGAATTTGGTCAAGTCTTGGAATTTCTATTTCTCAACAGCAATTAGCTATCTTTGAAAACCCTATAGTTTTGGGTTCTGCTCATCCGACAATTTCGTGCCCTATATCAAATCGAAGCATTTTTCTATGGTCTACAATCTGGTAAAAATTTCATGCTTGTTAGATTTCATTTTCTTAATTAGTTCTTTGTTTGAAAAGTGTCATCTGCTGATAAATCCAGAAACTGTTAAAGTTAACAAAACATAACACTTTTCCATTTTTATAGAAATTAATTCATGCATCAAATGGAGTTGGTCCAGTGGGGTAGATTGAAGTTGTTTATGTGTACAACATGTCCATGTCAGTTTCATTATTAATAAAAGTCCATCACACAATGTTTTGGGATTATGAAGTGGTTAAGAAAACGTTTCAGACTTAGCAGAAATTTACTAAGTGGGGGTGATCTTTGTTTTAATAACAAATAGATTTTTGAAAAATTTATTGTGATCAATCTATACATAATTTGGAGTTGGTACGATGGAACGAAAACATCCTTGGCATGTCTATTATTTGGATCTATCAAAAAAATCAATTTTGACGTTCTTTGCTACTGTTTTAGGGACTTTCTAGGGTGGCAGAGGCAGCAGCAGGAAGTAGCAGCAGCCGCCGACATCAATGGCAGCAGCTGCAAGGGCGAGGGGGGGAATGCGGCCATGCGCGGCTACCGACGGTTGTGCACGCACGCACTCACACACGCCCACCAAGAACACGGCCATGGTGATACGTCCAAAATGCATCACTATTTTATATCGTAATTCGTCCTTATTCATTGATATATTTCACATTACGATGATGTTCTTATGTTTTTTTGGCTTGTTTTACACAGTTTGCAACTTTCCGGTGCCGAAGCAGCAGACGCAGGATTCAGCGGTAAAAAGTGGACGCTGAGTTGCTGAAGAAGAACACCTCCAAATTACCTGAAAATCTACGGGGGGTATTTTTTGGAGGATTGACGAAGACACGCAAAAGAGGGACTAGAGGGGGGCCACAAGGTGCCCAGGCGGCCACCTGGCGCGGCCCCCACCCTCGCCGCGCCGGGAGGGCGCCTGGAGCCTGGGACCACCCCAGGCTCCCCCCCTCTGGCCTATATACTCTTCGTCACCCGAAAACCCTAAAAAGGAGAATTTTTACGGAGTTCCGTCGCCGCTCCGTGGCAGAAACCTACAGAGAAGAAAAGGGCTCTCCGGCGGGCAGATTCCGCCGAGGAGATCGCCTCCCGGAAGGGGAGATCATCGCCATCGTCACGGGCATCATCGAGATCATCATCAACATCATCCCCAACATCAGCACCATCTTCATCTTCATCCAATCTCGTCTCACAATTGCAACTTGTGTTGTAGCTCGTACTATCTATCCTCTCTACTCTATCGGTGTTGATTATTACTTTGTGGTGAATGCTATTGAGTTTTGTTGGAGGAATATCATTATGACCATATTGTTTACCACCTATTTATCACCTCTGATCATGATCTCTTTTATGTCTTATTTGTAGTCACTTTAGTTCTTGAGGACATGGGAGAAGTCTTGTTATTAGTAGTCATATGATGTTGAAGTAATATGTGTTGTTTGATATTTAAGTTGTGTTGTTATTTTCCTAGTGGTGTTGTGTGAGTCGAACGCTCAACACTTCACCTTATTAAGGACCTAGGGGAATACATTATGTATAAAGAATGTTTACGGTGGGTTGCCGGAGTGACAGAAACCTGAACCCCAGTTTGCACACTTTTCCACAAGGGAATAATGGATCCTTGGTCTTATTGTTGTGGTTAGGCTTTGCCTTAATTTCTATCTTGTATTTGCGGATGCTTGAAATTTGTTTAATCATAAGAGTGCACTTATCTTAGTCTAGAAGGTGTGCTAGCATAGATCCACCCACTCAACACTTATCAACACGAATCATGTTAACAATACGGAGTATGGAGAAAGCACGTGACTAGCTCTCCATGTGTCCTCAAGAACGCTTTAGCCTTTATAAGTTTAGTTGACAGGCTTGTCCTTTGCTCAAAAGGATTGGGCCACTTGCTGCTCCTCAGCACTATTTACTTTGCTTGCTTTTATCTTATTGTTGCTTATATCAAAAACCCCTAAAAAGTTGTCTTTCAGTGCTTGCAGTTATTCCTTGTTCAAAATCACTTATCAATACCTTTTGCTCCTCGTTGGGTTCGACACTCTTACTTATCGAAAACGCTGCAATAGATACCTTACGGTTGTGGGTCATCAAGTACCGTTTTCTGGCACCGTTGCCGGGGAGCATAGCGCTATTGGTAAGTGAAGCTGGTAAGGAAATTTTTATATTGTTGTTTTTATGTTCTTTTTGCTGCTCTTTGTTCATATGGAAAAACTAGCTATTGGATCGTTGCTTACGGGGAAACACCCCACATCTGTGGTGGTTGTTCCTCCCCCTACTGAAATTGTCCCTTATAAAATACCAGCAGGTATTATCGATTGTTTTTTGGCTAATTGTTATGCATGAGACAGACATCCCAGTGAACACTTGCTATATTTGTCACAACTATGTTCACTATTTAAGCTTGCAGGTGTATCAATGAAGTTTTTCATGAGGAAATTGTTCTCCGTATCGCTTATAGATAAAGCTTCAGATTGGTATAAGCTTCTCGATAACTCACATTTTCTTGATTGGCAAGAGCTTATGTCTCTCTTTTGTACCAAGTTTTATCCTCTTCATGAAATTCATCGAGACAGAAACTATATCTATAACTTTAGGTCTCGTGACGGAGAAAGCATCGCTCAAGCTTGGGGGAGATTGAAATCCCTAATGCTCAAATGTCCTATTCATGAGCTCCCCAAGGAAATTATACTTGCAAACTTTTATGCTAGACTTTCTCGTCAGGATAAGGAGATGTTGGATGCCTCCTCTAGTGGGGTATTTCAGACGAAAAGCGTTGAAGAAAGATGGGTCCTCATTGAAAGGATCCAGAAGAATGCCGAAGATTGGGACATAGATAAAGGTATTGAACCCATTATAAATTATGAGCATGATTATATAGAGAGCTATGTGAAAACTGATTACTTTAATACCTTTTGCTCTAAGATTGATCTTGATTGCCATCTAATGATAGATTTTTGTAAGGACTTTGCCTCTCATATTTACTCTTCTCACAAGAAGAAGTATTAGCATCATAAACCCTTCAAAGAATTACCTATTGATATTCATGTTGCTGATCCTATTTTTCCTGCAGTTATATATGAAAAGCCCCCTTTTCCCGCAAGGATAAGGGAGCACTCTTTTGTGACAGGCATAAAAAATAAAAGTGAGAGAAGAATTGATGAGCCTGAGGACCAGATCAAGGTGAATCCTCAAGTTGCATTGGTTAAGGATCTTGTTACTAATAATGATTTAGATTCAAATATAAACTTTTGCGCTGTTTCCACAAACCTTGTCACAGCCAAGAATAGAGGCCCATTTTCAGGTACTCCAGTAGTATCTGTTAAAATAGGAGATCACAATTATTATGGGCTATGTGATTTGGGATCGAGTGCTAGTGCGATCCCGTATTCACTTTATCAAGAGATCATGGGTGAGATTTCACCTTGTGAACTTGAAGAAGTTGATTTTACTATTCATCTTGCAAACAGAGCAACTATCTCTCCTATCGGAACTGTGAGAGACATTGAAGTCTTATGCGGAAAGGTAAAATATCCTACCGACTTTCTAGTACTTAGTTCAGTAAGGGATAATTTTTTTCCTATTATATTCGGTAGACCTTTTCTCAGAACTTGTGGAGCTATAATAGATTGCAAGAAAGGTAAAGTTTATGTTGAATTCAATGGTGAGCCATATGAATTTAACTTTTCTAAGTTCTCTAAGCAGCCTCGTAGTACTAATTTTCCTAGTAACGATAAGATTATTGAAGATATTGCTTCCATTGATGTCCATCCTAATGATCCTTTGCAGCAATATATGGAGGACCACGAGAATGATTTGCATATGCAGGAGAGAAATGAGTTGGACGAAATATTCTTAAGACAACCTGCTATCCTAAAGCACAACCTTCCAGTTGAGCCTTTGGGAATTTTATCGAAACCAAAAGAAGATCCATTGTTTGATCTTAAACCTCTTCCTGATACGCTCAAATATGCTTATTTAGATGAAAAGAAAGTATATCATGTTATTATCAATTCTAACCTTTCAGGGTATGAAGAAGAGCGACTATTGGAAGTACTTCGCAAACATCGAGGTGCAATTGGCTATACCCTTGATGACCTTAAGGGGATTATTCCATCTATTTGTCAACATACCATCAACCTTGAGCCTGATGCTAAACCAGTTGCTGATCATCAACGGCGGTTGAATCCGAAGATCATGGATGTTGTAAGGACTGAGATTCTCAAGATTCTAGCCGCAGATATTATCTACCCTATAGCTGATAATAAGTGGGTAAGCCCGGTTTATTGTGTTCCAAAGAAAGGAGGAACAACTGTGGTTCCTAATGATAAGAATGATCTAATACCTCAGAGAATTATTATTGGATATAGAATGTGTATTAATTACAAGAAGCTGAACAAGGCAACCAGGAAGGACCACTACCCGTTGTCGTTCATCGACAAAATTCTTGAAAGGTTATCCAAAAATACTCACTTTTGTTATCTTGATGGTTATTCTAGCTTCTCTCAAATTCATGGTAACATTGCTGATCAAGAGAGGACCACCTTTACTTGTCCCTATGGTACTTACGCTTACAGGCGTATTCCTTTTGGTTTATGTAATGCCCCTGCTACTTTTCGAAGGTGTATGTCTGCTATCTTTCATGGTTTTTGTGAAGAAATTGTGAAGGTATTCATGGACGATTTCTCTGTATATGGAACCTCTTTTGACCATTATCTCCACAATCTTAATAAAGTTTTGCAGAGATGTGAGGAGACAAATTTGGTGCTTAACTGGAAGAAGTGCCACTTTATGGTCAACGAGGGAATTGTTCTCGGCCACAAGATTTCCGAGAGGGGTATGGAGGTGGACAGGGCCAAGATCGAAGCAATTGAAAGGATGCCATATCCAAGGGACATCAAAGGTATTCGTAGTTTTCTTGGTCATGCTGGTTTCTATAGAAGATTTATTAAAGACTTCTATAAGACTACAAGACCCCTCACTAATCTTCTCCAGAAGGATGTTCCTTTTGTTCTTGATGAATATTGTAAGGAAGCCTTTGAAGTTCTTAAGAAAGCTTTAATAACCGCTCCTATAGTATAACCACCTGATTGGAATTTACCTTTTGAAATTATGTATGATGCTAGTGATTTCGCTGTTGGAGCTGTTTTAGGGCAAAGGGTTGATAAGAAATTGAATGTTATATATTATGCTAGCAAAACCCTTGATAGTGCTCAAAATAATTATGCTACTACTGAGAAGGAATTCTTAGCAGTAGTGTTTGCTTGTGATAAGTTTAGGCGGTATATTGTTGATTCTAAGATTATAATTCATACTGATCATGCTGCCATTAAGTATCTTATGGAGAAGAAGGATGCCAAAGCCAGACTCATCCGATGGGTACTCCTTCAAGAATTTGATTTGCAGATTGTCGATAGGAAAGGAGCGGACAATCCGGTAGCGGATAATCTTTCAAGGATGGAAGATATACCGCATGATCCTATTCCGTTCAACGACAGTTTTCCAGACGAACAGCTAGCTATTGTAAAAGTACAATCTCTCTCCGATCCTTGGTTCGCAGATTATGCTAACTTTATCATTGCAAAGTTTTTGCCTCCATGTTTAACATTTCAGCAAAGGAATAAGTTCTTCCATGATTTGAGGCATTATTTTTGGGATTGCCCACATCTTTTCAAAGAAGGTCTAGATGGGATCGTGAGGAGATGCATACCAGAACACGAGCAGAAGGATATTCTTAAACAATGTCACGATAGTCCATATGGAGGACATCATGCCGGTGAGAGGACCGCACATAAGGTTCTTCAATCAGGTTTTTATTGGCGTACTCTCTTTAAGGATGCTAGAAAATATGTCTTATCCTGTGATAAGTGTCAGAGAGTTGGTAGTATTAGTAGAAGGAATGAGATGCATATGAATTACTCTCTAGTGATTGAGCCTTTTGATTGCTAGGGTTTTGATTTTATGGGTCGTTTTCCTCCCTTGCACAAGTACACTCACATTTTAGTTGATGTGGATTATGTAACAAAGTGGGTAGAGGCAATCCCCCCTGAAAGTGTTGATCACAAGACATCTTTGAAAATGCTCAAGGATGTAATTTTTCCTAGGTTTGGAGTACCCAGGTACCTCATGACTGACGGGGGTTCACACTTTACGCATGGAGCTTGTAGAAAAGCTTTAGCCAAGTACGATGTCAATCATAGAATTGCTTCACCGTACCACCCTCAAACTAGTGGGCAAGTTGAGCTCACCAATAGAGAGATCAAGTTGATCTTACAGAAGACAGTTAATAGAAATAGAAAAGATTGGTCAAATAAGTTAGGAGATGCTTTGTGGGCGTATATAACTGCTTACAAAAACCCCATGGGCATGTCTCCCTATAAGATGGTCTATGGCAAGGCTTGCCATTTGCCATTAGAATTAGAACACAAAGCTTTCTGGGCTATTAGAGAGCTTAATGCTGACCCGAAATTAGCCGGTGAAAAGCGTCGCATGAACTTGACTTCTCTAGATGAGAGGACAAGTGAAGCTTACGAGAGCGCTAAAATGTTCAAGGAAAAGGTGAAGAAGTGGCACGATAGGAGGATTCTGAAACGTGAATTTAATGTTCGTGATAAAGTTTCGTTGTTTAGATCCCGTTTCAGGTTTTCCCCACGTAAACTACTTTCCAGGTGGAAAAGGCCATGTAAGGCCCGATATGCGGTACTGTTCTAGATCTAGATGTTTCCATCCAGATACGGGGACGAAGCACATATCAGTCCCACCGCGACATATGACAATGCCATATGCCCCGGATTTCCAACATGATATCACAACATTACAGCTACAAGGATACAACATCTCATACAATCGGCATACAACTGCCTTAAATACAATATATCAGAAAGAACATCTCTGGGTACAGACTACAATCAAATTCCTATTGGCAAAGAGAAAATCATCGATCCCCATAACCACATGGGTCCAAGCCCTCCGCCGGGATCCGCCTAACTAGTCGTCGTCGAGTCTCCACGTGAAACATCGATCACCATACATGTTGTCGATCAAGAACCCTGAAAAGAGTTTGGGGATAGTATCATGAGTACAAAAGTACTCAGCATCCAACTGTAGTGGTCATCTGACCCAGAAAGGACTCATCACTCGTCATTCTAGGAAAACTAGTAGTTTACGGTAAGGATGAGGTAAGTGGTGAGGTTGCTGCCGCACTAGCATTTATGAACTGGCTAACGATCTAGAGGGTAAGATAAGAAGCCAAGCATTCGTTGAGGAATCGCCTCCAACAAGTCTGCTATCCACCTACTTACGCAAGGATAACACCAATCAAATCCTTTTCCTCCTCTTCGCATCCCGACGAAGAAGAAGCAGTCAAGGCACACACACGTTGATCAAGTTATTAAGATTATCTCAGATGTTGTTGTCTATGAACAAGGAGTAGGTCTCAAGTCATCCATAACCATGGACACAGCTTCTTGAAAAGATTTAACCCTGCAGGGGTGTACCAACTGCCCATTACAAGGCTCCGCACGCACGCCCATCACTCTCAGTTTCTACCCATCACAGGAAGCGACAGGTCCCTCTAACTAACAACGCACAAATCCGGGTGGCCCCCGGTGAGTCGACATCCAACTCAAAATCCGGCCGCGCTCTCGAGTCGGCCTCTACCGTCTGGACGAGCTCGGGGTAACTAACCCATCACCTTGGGCAGCCCCCTAGCTTCCAGGTGTGGACCAACGAAGGAACTTTGTCTCCGCTGGCCCGAGTTGTTTGAAATCTTCCTGCCGCGGACCAGTCACGCACACGTTTCAAATGGTAAATTAGCTTGGGCCACCACTAGAAATGTTTGAAGCTAGGTAGGTAAGAAGAGGGGACCCCATAGCATCCCACACGCGGTTAGGCACGCTCGTCAAGAGACACAATGCCCGGAACTCGGGTCCTAGGTGACTCGAATGGAACAAAGCGTCGGGGCGGGGTAGCCTAGACCTTCCATCCTTCGTCGAATATATTCAACATTATAATAATCATATCATCAACAACAATATAATAATGTGATAGCCCAACCCAAGGAGTAATAGGGTAACATTCGTAGCATCCTAAGCATGCATACTAAGAAGGGGCTGAGCAACGAGCAATAGTAACATAGCAGTACATGGTTTGCTGGGAGGGGACATGGCTGTATCGATATGAGAGAGGCTGTAAACATGTGGTAGGATCAAACATCGAACCTAACCTTGACTAGCATGCAAACAGCTGGTTCAAATAGAATGGATCATAAGTAATGTATATTCCTTGCCTGTTGATAAGTCGGGTTCCGAAGGTGTAGTCAATTGTAAGCTCGCATCGTCTCCGAGAGTATCCGCGGGAGCACACAAGAAGTAAACACCGGAAAGCAATCAACAGAGATACCACTATCACTACAGAGCAATCACGAGCAAGCAATAAATAGGACGCAAGATCAAGTATGATGCATGTCATTTTTAATATCATGGCATGAACATAAGAACAAGCAAGTTCGAATGAAGTATCGGGAAGCAAGGGTGCAATGCTACCGACAACCTTCATATGCATTAGGTAGGTGATTAACGAATTCGAAGGATTCCTTATATTTAAGTTGTTATGATGCATGATCATGGCATATGCAAAAGACTAGAACATAATATCAACAAGAATTGCCCACACATGAGAATAAACCTCGAGGCGGGATTCCTTGAATTGAAATGGATGCAGATGACATGGCATAATATGATGCACCTAATGCAATCTATTGCAAGCAAATTAAAAAAAGAGCGAGACTATGCTACCGGAAGCTACGGTCAACGGGGGGAAACAGTGCTCGGAACACGGGAAAAGAATGGAGGAATCACACCGTGTGCAACACATGAGGGGTTTATGTGCAAGATGCACTCTCACCAAATAATGCTAGCTCAGATGGAATTATGAACAGCACCATATTATTCCTCATATTTTTCTACCCCAAAATCATGTATGACATGACTTATTTGGAGCAAGGATGCATAAGATATAAGCAATGCAAAAGGGGCATATTTGACTAGATTCAATTAATTTGAATTAATCAAACAGGGAAAAAAGTGAAAAAGCCTCCACGGGATGGCTTTGGCCGAAGTGGCCCAAACCCTCGCGGATCAGCCTTATAAGGCGCCCACGGACACGAAAAGATCTGGGCCAAGCCCATCTATTAGCAGAAGAAAGGGAAAAATGAAAAAAAGGTGTGGGTTTTATTGTTCCAAAGGGAACTTGAACCCCAGGACCTCACGGTAACAAGACAAGCGCCCACACCACTGGGCTACAGATCAATTAACGAACTATATACAGACGTAGGGAACATAACTCAACAGCATGGCGTTAACCAAATCTAATGCAAAAACAGAGGGAAAAAGGGGGCGCCTTGCGTGGATGGGGACTCTATCCCACGCCCACACGGATGAAACCACGGCTACCAAGCCACCGCGCTACTGCTGATAATCTCGATAGAGAACGGATCTGACAGAACATAAAACAGCTAAAGCGCTAACTGAACCCAACACTGAAGAAAAATTACAGTGTGCATGTTCTCTGTCGAAACTGAAGGTCATACTTCAGTGCGCCGCGACATGGACAAGTTGCGGCGAGGAGGAGAAGCACGGGCACGCACATGGAGAGTCCTGGGTGGCCTAGGGCGTAAGGCTAGGTTGTCGGCCATGCAGGGGCGGGCAGCTAGTGCGTGCGCTCCTCGCGATTCCCGGACGGACGGGTCGCGCGGCGAGCACGGCGACGTGCAGCGACTATAGGGAACGCATATGGCGGAGAAAACAGGGCACGAGGCAACGACGAGAGAGACAGGAAGGAAGGGGAGGCTCACAGAGGAGGCTCGGGGACGAGAACAAGGTTGAAGACGACGCGAGGAAGACGGAGAAGAAGGCCTCGGCTCCTGGCTTCCCTTCATAATTTGGAGCACAGGGACGATGGGGAGGTCGGGGACGACGCGTACGTCCTCTGGGCCGATGATCGGACCTCGCAGACCAAGAAAAAAAATCAGAGCTTGAGCTCCCTGTCCATGGCATCAACATGAGAGGAAAAACAAGAGAGGGGAGAGGGAGATGGCGGTGGCTAGGAGGGAGAAGGGGGGCGCAACTAGGGTTCCAAGAGGGGGTTGGGAGGAGGCGAGAGAGGCTGCCATGGGGCTCCACCCATGTAGTTTTGGCCATGGCTTCACCGTGAGGGAGAGGGGAAAAAGGTGAGGGGGAGGGAAGATGACAGGTGGGGCTGCGGTTTTAGGTGGGCTGGAGATTGGGCTGGGCTGAGGAAAGAAAAGGAGAGAGGTCCAACTGCCTCAACACAATTTTCCTGCATTTAATCATTTAATAAATGAGAGGAAGAGAAAAGCGATAAAATAAATAGAAGAGGATATATAAAATCATATAACAATATGATTATGAATCCTAAGCAATTATAAGATTTTTAGGAAAAGAAATGGGTCCAAAATATTTAAGTAATTCACACGGCATTTAAATAAATTTAAATGCTAGTTGAACTACAGCCCAATTTTCCGGACATGAATAAATCATGGAATTTTGCATGGACCTTTATCATGGCAAAACATGACGGAGTCCAAAAGACCTTGCTTGGATGATCGAAGGTGATCACGGAAGAAAAAGGCAAAGGCTAGCAAGGGAGAAAAGAAAGAATTCAAGATAATCCTTTTACATAACATAAAAATGCTTGGGCATTTTTCTGTCACATGGATTATAGCAAAGAATTATTGTGCAAAGGCCTAAGTGGAGACGGAGACAAGCTCCGGGGGGACCAGGCGCCCCCCTGGCGCGGCCTACCCCCTGGCCGCGCCGGGAGGCCGCCTGGGCACCCAGGAGTCCGTCTCCGACCCCACTTTGGCTCGTAGCTTCCTCTATGTGTAGAAATTTTTGCTATATATTTGCCCGGATTGTTCCGGCAACGTATCTTGCGATTTCGTGTGTTTTCTTTTCGAGTTGTTTCTGCCAGGACTAAAAGTTGAGTAGTAGAGATGTCTTCTTGTGGCTCGAGCGGAGAGGACTTCTTGGGATGGTGTCTACGTCAAGTCCAGAAGGATCTTAATCAAGGGAAGCACGTGATTGGGCTACCGAAGAAAAAATTGTCGCAAGACAAGCAGAGATGGAGCGCTCCATGAGAGAGGAAGTCAAGACTATCACTGCCCAACAACAAGGAGGTCCAAGCAATCCCATCATGGTGGGATTTGTCCAACCTCAATATGATCCTTCTCTTAACCTTTCAGGGCCCTCCACTTCAATTGAAGATCAACGCACGCTTTCCACCATCTCCGAGGCCTACCGCATGACAAACCAACTTTGTGAAGATTTCCGTGTACTGAAAGTGCAAGTGGAAATCCTGGAAGCTGAAAACCAAACCCTTCGACGTATAATCAGAGACCTGAAGAACCACAAGAATGAGGAGTAAATCTCCTTGGGTAATGGCATCCCCTTAGCTTGTTCCAAGCTTGGGGGAGTGCCCGGTATCTTTATCTTTATCTTTGTCTTTTAGAGTCAAGTAGAGTCGTATCATGTCTAGGGAAGTTATCTTATAAAATAGGTGTTTGCATTGAGGTCTATCACTCCTTTTTTGAGAGTTATGTATCCATGAGTGTGGAGTCGTCTATGATGGAATATTATTGAGAAGTCTATTGATCCCTTCGCTGCACTCGGTATTCTCTTCACGCAATCGACCTTATGATGATTCTTATGGGGAGTATTGACCTTATATCAGGTATGGTTTTGAAAATTTTATTTAATCTTGGCAAACATATCTTTGGTCGTAACAACAAGCATGACTTTCTCAAAGTAGCGACATAGCCAAACCTTTTATGTTATTATGCTTGAAGTGTTATGTTGACAAGGAAGACAATTTGATGTGCTATGCTTATTTTATTGTTTATGCTTTATATTGCTTTGCATCTAAGTCATCATCAATTGTCTATTCTCTCAAAGCCTTTGCTAGCCAAACCTCTGTACTAAGAGCAATTCTGCTTGTACATCCATACCCTGAAACCAGTATCTCCCATATGAGTCCACCATACCTTCCTATTCGTGGTATTCCACTACCACTCCTAAAGTATATAATTTATGTGTTATCCTTAAATTTTCAAAATCTTCTATTTTGTGCCCCTGTTTTAGCTCATGAGGAAGTAGTAGTTAATTCATGATCTTCTTAAGTTGGACAAGTTTTATCACGGGATTGCATGTCTATCTGCAAACCCCTGATACGAGGAGGAATTGGCATGAGTGCGCCCATCTCACAAAACATAATGCAACAAACAAACCCTCCTTCACGTTTTGTTCATGAGAAATCAGAAAACTTTGGCAGTGATAAACAAAGGAGATTGCGGGGATGTGATCGTCCCCGTGTGGGAGCCGTTCCTCGAAACTTGTCCAATCTGAGGAGTAATTGAGTTTTCTATTAGCATTCGTTGACAAATCATGCACCTCTCAAAACTTGTTTTCATTCTGTTTGATTTAAGGATAGCACTTGAGTTTTCCCTACTTCCCTAGAGTAGGGCCTATCTTTTAGTTTTAGGGTGAGTCAGTTTCCCAACTTCTTTCTATTCTTAAAGAGAGCAGACACCTGATGTGACAGGGATTCATTCATATAAATCTGCATTAAGATCTGTCATACCGCATCCTTGTTGACATTATCATTTGATAAGTAAGTTGTTTGTTAAGCCTGGCTGAAGCAAACATATTCCTTTGTGTTAACATTTTCACTTCATGCCTAACAGCATGTTCTTTCAAAAGCTTCAATTGATCTCATCAAAATATAAAAATAAAGAGCAAAAGTAAAAGCTATTAGTTGTTCCTTGACCAAAGGACGTGTTTGCCATGATTTGATGAGTTTCCTTAGCCTACTCTTGATTATAATTTTTATTACTCTTTCATAAGGGCCTTATGAGTTGAAGATTATTGTTGAGGATGTTTGAGTTTGGTGAAGAAAACATGATGCTTCTTGTCCGTATTCTATTTATCGACACTTCACTCTCTAAACTTGTGGACAGGTTTACCGAGCTTAGTTTTCGCTTGGGGACAAGCGAGGTCTAAGCTTGGGGGAGTTGATACGTCCAAAATGCATCACTATTTTATATCGTACTTCGTCCTTATTCATTGATATATTTCACATTAAGATGATGTTCTTATGTTGTTTTGGCTTGTTTTACACAATTTGAAACTTTCCGGTGCCGAAGCAGCAGACGCATGATTCAGCGGTAAAAATTGGACGCTGAGGTGCTGAAGAAGAACACCTCCAAATTACCTAAAAATCTACGGGGGGTGTTTTTGGGAGGATTGATAAAGACACGCAAAAGAGGGACCAGAGGGGGGCCACGGGGTGCCCAGGCGGCCACCTGGCGCGGCCCCCACCCTGGCCCCGCCAGGAGGGCGTCTGGAGCCCTAGGACCACCCCAGGATCCCCCCTCTGGCCTATATACTCTTCGTCACCCGAAAACCTTATTAAGGACCTAGGGGAATACATTGTGTATAAAGAATGCTTACGGTGAGTTGCCAGAGTGACAGAAACCTGAACCCCAGTTTGCACACTTTTGCACAAGGGAATAATGGATCCTTGATCTTATTGTTGTGGTTAGGATTTGCCTTAATTTCTATCTTGTATTTGCGGATGCTTGCAAGTTGTTTAATCATAAGAGTGCACTTATCTTAGTCTAGAAGGTGTGCTAGCATAGATCCACCCACTCAACACTTATCTACACGAAACATGTTATCATTATGGAGTATGGCGAAAGCACGTGACTACCTCTCCATGTGTCCTCAAGAACGCTTTAGCCTTTATAAGTTTAGTTGCCAGGCTTGTCCTTTTCTCAAAAGTATTGGGCCACTTGATGCTCCTCAGCACTATTTACTTTGCTTGCTTTTATCTTATTGTTGCTTATATCGAAAACCCCTAAAAAGTTGTCTTTTAGTGCTTGCAGTTATTCCTTGTTCAAAATCACTTATCAATACCTTTCGCTCCTCGTTTGGTTCGACACTCTTACTTATCGAAAACAATGCAATAGACCCCTTACTATTGTGGGTCATCACATGGTCATGGCCGTGGCCGGCGGCAACAACATCAAGCGGAAGCAAGGAGTTATGGCCATGGTGGAAAACAGGGCTAGCAAATGAATTTGAACATGGGGACATTGAGGAGAGCGGCCAGGGGCTCACAGCGGGGCAGAGAGGAGCTCAGGGGAGCCAGGGCGGTTGCCGGAGCAGCAGGTGAGGCGGCGCGTCGCGGTGGCCATGGGCACCAGGGTGCGACCGACGCCGGGGCAGCAAGCGCGGCGTGAAGGCGTGGCCACGCAGGGCGAGGACGATGGCGTCGAGGGAGACCAGCCGGGCGCTGGAGATCGCGGTGGTGTTCATGGCGGTGCCGTGCACCGGCGGACCATTGCGGCCAGGTTAGCCGAAGCCGCGCAACAGGAGGAGGCGGCCATGGATCTACGCGGAGGAGGAGCTGCAGAGTCTAGGGGATGCCGGAGAGGTGCGGGACGGCGGCCGGGGCTCGCCGGAGTTGGTGGCGACCGGCGGTATCTAGGAGGGAATGGGGGGTCGGGATAGAGAGAGAGGCCGAGCGAGAGAGATGGGGATGGCTCGGGTCGCTCTCTCTGTCTAGGACGCCAGGAGGGGCAAGGTGGGCTAGTTAGGTCGGCCTGGGCCGACTAGGGGGGAAGGGAAAAGCCCTGGGCGGTTTTTAGGTTTTTTTTTTATTTTTCCTTTCTATTTTCCCTTTTATTATTGTTTCCAAAAAAAATTATCATTTGAGTTTTGTAAAATATTTCCTTTCCTCCATTATTAGGGTGACACAGTACAGGCATACCACAAAATGTTTGGACCAAGAATATTTTTTTTGCATTTTTGTTTTATTTAAATGGGATTAAATGCCACTGATTTGACACTGTTTTGATTTTATTAATTTAGTAAAACATTTTAATAAACTGCTATTAAATTTTTAATAAGACCTAATGATTATTAGGCATTTTATAAAATTGGTTCCACAATTTTTGGTTGAACATCAATTGCCACATTGTTTTGGAATTTTTAATCGGGTTGAATTTGAAGAAGCCTTGGTCAAGGTTGATCATCACATGCCTAATCATGGTGACATGGCAACAGTAAAAGTGATTACTATAGTGTGACACCCTGGGTGTTACAAATTTCCCCCACTACAAAGAATTCTCGTCCCGAGAATTAATAGGTAGTGTAAGGGGTAAAGCTTTGGTTTCGTAATCTAATGAATCTTCTGGTTCTGGTTGCCCTTATTGAGGAAGTTAATCCTTCTCGTTAACGCCTTAATTTCTCTACATCAGTGCATATCGACGAGTTGTCATCCTTCATTCAGGGTCTTCATCGTACTTACGAATAGGCTAGGAGGAAAACTTTAGGGGGTCGGATGGGTACAAGGTTAATCAACCAAGGTTGTTCGAGGGAATCGGGTACAAAGTATCTCCCGAGTTTAAACTCAGGGAATACATCGAGAGAAACAAAAGAAGGTATGAGAACTTTCAAATGGATAGGCATGCATTCGATGTCGAAACGGATGATGAAAAATGGTCCAGAGCATCAGGCATAAGTAATGTGTCTGGTATCAGACTGAATATCAGAAGGTAGATAACAAGAGTCAGGTTTCAGTCTTGTGGACTGTGGGTTATGGGCCCACATTGGATAAGAAGGGAGGTGACAATCGATGGGATCAAGTTGCAAGGTATGTCAGAGAAGAACTTGGCAACTTTGTCGGCAACAACGTCGATACCAAGGGCGAGGAACAAAGAGAATCATTTTCCTGCTCGTTAAAATGAGGCAGACCAATCGGCAAAACCCTCGTCCATCGGTGGTAACCGAAAGGTTATCCATGATAGTAACAGGTTGTACCGACAAAGTAGTACACCAAAGTGTTTACATAAGCAAGGAATTATCACTACTCAGATAAGTTATATCACAAGAAAGTTTAAACAGACCAATGGAAAGGAAAAGGTGATGATACACAAGTATCAGGTGTATATCTTTCCCAAGGGAAAGTTGAGCATGATGTACATGACCAAGTTGTATTGGCAAAGAGTCAAGGGAGGTTGTCGATGATAACACAAATCATCGAGGGGTAGGGATGGTATTTCACACGATGAATCCAATTGACACATGGAAGAAGCCATGTAAGATTAGTCGGATAATAATCCACCAAAGTTCGGGTGGTTCACAAAGAATATGATGTGAGTATCGGCACTCAACCAGAAGGAGAAAATATGCAAAGGCATCGGGTGATAAAAGTATCAGAATAATTCGATGCTTAAGTACAAGGGAAGTATGATTTCCAGATCGGGAGGTGGATGTAATTATCCATACGAACTTATCGGTGGCAGGGGATTGCAAAGGCGATGACCACGTAGGTTCTCGGGAATTTATCGGAGAGTAATCTTCGGAATCTTCAGGTGAAGCAAGCGATCATCTTGGGTGAAGGGCTCTTCGGGTAGATGCGACCACGAGATCCTAATGTCAGAGTTAGAAAAAATACCCGAAAGGATAAGAGAGTAGAATCCCAGAGTAAAGGTACGGAGAAAAGGATCCTAATACCACCAAGTTTGCGACGTGGGCAGATAAGCCACACGACACTGTTATTAAAGTAGTTTTGCAAAGACTAGACTCGACTTCGACCAAGGATTTGGAAGGGGGTTTCCTACAGGCAGTCGGCTCTGATACCAACTTGTGACGCCCCCAAAATCAAGCCGTGTACATTAATCATACACGCAAGGCACACGATCGAGATCAGGTACTGATGTCACGAGAGTTTACTTCTTGCCCCTCGTTTGTTACCCAAAGTGGAAGGTTCAGATGTAGACAGCAGCAAATTTCCTTCGGTGAAGATACCAAGGTTTGTCTCCAGTAGAACTCCGATAACGACAAGAAGGTCACAACAGCGCCAGAGATTAGCGGTTGTCGTGGACCTGCACACACACCAGATAGCTTTGCTCCCAACGAGTACAAAGGGGTTGTCAATCCCTGCGGCCTTGTTGTTTACAAAGGATAAAACGCACGGGATAATAATGATAGAGATAGCAACGGAAAAATAATAAAGTAGTAAATTGATAGAGGGTGCAAACAGCATTGGAAATGTGGACCGGGGTCCTATGATGCTCACTAGTGATGTCTCTCTCCCAAAAGACGATAAAATAGCCATGCGAGGTAAACAAATTACAGCTGGGCAATTGACATGATTATGTGCGCAAACCAATGCTAATTATGCTATGAAGAAATCCAGAGGCTCAAAAGCATGGGCGGTACGCCAAGACAAGTAGACCGAAATCCATCTGCATCTACCTACTAATCATCCACCTTGAGATATCTATCTAGAACATCTCGCTGGTATAAAGTTGCGAATCCCACCCAAAGTGTAAACTCAAAGCAACAGACAACTGCATTAAAGAACTTTGCGTAAATAAATAATCCTTGCACCCGTAAGTACAAGCACCATTGTTTTCCCCCTTGTGGAAACAGCACATCCCCTAGACTCATGTTTTTATCACTCAAGCAAGTCATTGGGGGGCATGAACCCACAATCATGCGTAACGCTCCCTCTTGGAGTCACTACCTACTACTTGGCCAAAGCAATAAACAGCAACGGAGAACATGAAAGAATTACTCAAGAACATAAATATAAAGAGGAGAATCAAATATATAACTCAAACACAATCTGAACATAATCTCATAATCCATCGGATCCCAGCAAACTCAGCATAGCAATAGCAGAAATATTACATAAGTGCCTCGATCGTGTAGGGCAGCTCACGAGGTTTAATCCATGAAGAACAAAGAGGGGAGGAGAACATCACATAGCTACTGATCATAGACCCATGGTCCAAGGTGGGCTACTCACAGTTCATCCGGGAAGCATCCATGGTGGTGGAGAAGCTCCCAGAGGTGATTCCTCCCTCCGGCAGGGTGCCGGGAAGAGGTCTTCTGGTGCTCCCGATCTTGGAAGCGCAGCGGCGGCGGAACAGAGGAGAGATCGCGAAAAAGTGTTCCCGTCTCGGTGTTTTTGCGTCACGGGGAATAAATAGGCGAAGGGGGGCAGTCAGGGGGGGCACCAGGGGTCCAGGCGGCCCCCTGGCGCGACCCCACCCTGGGGCGCGCCTGGAGGGCGCCTGAGGCCCTGGTGGGTCCCTTCTGCCCCCCCTCCCCCTCGGTGATTCCGGAAGCTTCCTGGTCGCTGATTTTTTCTTGGATTTTTCCCAAATTTTTGGAGCAATTTTAATATGGGGGAAATCTGAAAGAGAAAAACAGCAGAAAACAGGAACTGGCACTGGGGTGCACTTAGTTAATAGGTTAGTCCGAATGTGATCAAAAGTGTATGGAAGTTCATCAATATCATAGCAATATCACACAAAAGAGGCATGGAGAAAGCAGAAATTATAGATACGTTTTGGACGTATCAACATCCCCAAGCTTAATTCCTGCTTGTCCTCGAGTAGGTAAATGATAACAAGCATAATTTCTGTGGTGACATGCTAACAACCATAAAAGAACTTTTAAGTAAAGCAATCAAGGCATGTAATTCAATTCAAGTCATAACAGGCAAGAGTCTATATCTAGCATTGAAACAAGCAACATAAGAACATAAAGGTGCAAGAGATCTCGCTGTCCGTGACTCGAATGTCTCCAAATGGTGTTTGCGTGCAAGAAAGGGGATAGGGATATACGAGAAAAAGTATTTTTGTGTTGAGAACTCAATCTACTAAAGTTTCACACTTGGTCTTCTTTGGAATCTTATCTTGACTCATCCCCAGACCACTAGCCAGGTACAAGTCAAAATGATCCACTCCTTTTCGAAATTTTGAGCACTCATGCAATGGATGAGCGTAAGCAAGAAAGTTGACACTTAGGATGGAAAAGAGAGAATATGGTGGAGGAGGAAGACAAAAAGGTGTGAAAGACTCACATCAGTGAGGACAATCATAGGCGAGAGAAAGCCAAATGATAGATATGATGTGAGGAGTAGGGATTGCCATGCAACGGATGCACATATGAGCTAAGGTAAGCTCTCCAATGGAACTAGTGGGGGTGCATCCAACTTGCTTGCTCAAGAAGACCTAGAGCTCATTTGAGGTGGCTCATCATTGGAATATACAAGCCAAGTTCGATAGTGTGAAGGTCCCCACACAGCTATATGCATAAATGATAATGTCTATGGAGTACAAGATATAAGAGGGAGTACGAGTGTGGATCTCTCAAAAAGAATAGTAGTGTGCCCCCTTCTCTCTTTTTATCTCTTTTTCTCTTTTTTATATTTATTCTATTTTTTTGGTGGCCTCAATGGCTCTTTCTATTTCTCTCATTTGTCCTCTTAGGGATCTTTTAATTTGTCCACTTTGGGATCTTTTAATTCGTCCACTTTGGGATCTTTTCCTCACTTTAGGGGCAACACTCTATATATTACAAAAAGTATAGAAGATCTTTCACACTTTACAAGGTACTCATATCATAAAGAAGATGTAACTATCATGATGTATGCAAATGTATGCCTCTGCCAGTGTAGCAGGATATGCAATGATACTAGCGCGTCATGTAGAAATGATTAGGGCAAGGCCCAACTAGCATGCGGCTCATCGATCAAGCAAGTAGCATGTATGACATGAAGATCAAGTCATGAGAAGATGGATGTTGCATGCCAATATATCTCGGAAAGGCTATGGAAATGCCTTGGTAGGTAGGCATGGTGGCTGTTTTGAGGAAGGATATAAGGAGGTTTATGATGACAGAGCGTATCGTGCCAAGGGTTTGGATGTACCGGCGAAGGTGGACGCTAACTCTCGGAGTGAGAAGAAAGCAATGCACGGCACAGGAGAGGCTAGCAAAATATGGGAAGGTGGAAGTGTCAACTTTCGAATACTCACATTAGTCCGAAGAACTCATGCACTTATTATCGGTAACTCTCAATCTAATAAGGAGGTTCACAAAGAGACAAGTACCCTGAGGAGGATTGTATGTGGGTTTGGTTATCCTTGCGCATCCTCGACTCATGGTACGTGAGTGTACTCTAATATTCGACCCCTCAGAAGAGTAGTGATCCATCTAGTAGCTAAAGTTCTCAACTAATTTTTTAAGATTTGAAAATAAACACGGATTACCCAAAATACGACATCTATCACTAATAGGCTAAATCTCTTGACACCAAAAGTCCAAATATTACTCAAAACAATACCTCCAAACTATTGCAAGTTACTACTACAAAAGAATAGCAATCTCAATTACCTACTTCAAATCAAGACACAAAACTGTTGGGAATGTGCCCTAGAGGCAAATAAAATATGTTTTATCGAGCATATTCCATTAGTTCATAATACGTTTGATACTATGCTAGAACTGTATTAAGCGGAAACATTAATACAGGTGTGGTATACAAACAACCAGGTCCCTAGTTAACCCTAGTATACTAGTCCATTGGGCGATTGATGATCAAGGTTTCCTGATCATGAGACAATGGCGTCTGTTGACAATGGAGTCGTATCATTGGATAATGATATGATGGACATACACCCACCAGAAGTGTTGCGATGTGATCAAGTCACATAGTTCGACATTGCGATAACTATAACGTAGTGACCAGATCCTTTGACCGTAATGATCATACGTAATTACGATCTATTAGGATGCTTTGATTTGTATCCCACCGCCTGACTGAAATATGCTGGCTATAACGGTGCACTTTGGGTATTCCGAAATAGATGGTTGATGAGTATGCAAATAGATCAAAGCGGGATTTGTCAATCCGTGTGACGGATAGGTACTCTGGGCCCACTCGGTGATATTGCATCATAAAGTTTGCAAACATGTGACTAGGTCACGGAGTTGTAATATCACGGGAACGAGTAAACTTGTTTGTTGAGAACGAGGACGAACTAGGTATAGTGGATACCGATGATCAAACCTCGGACAAGCAAAGTACCACGGGACAAAGGGAACAGGCACACGGTTAACGGATCCAACAGCGATTGAAGTTCATTCGATGGAAGCGCAGGGGCTATCAAGGATTGTAACCAGGTCCAATTGATTAGTCATTGATCAATGAGAATTGTCTCGATCATGTCTGCTGTTTCCCGGACCGTAGGGTGTTACACTTAAGGGTACTCGACGCAGTAAGGATTGATTCGGGATCACCGGAGAAATTGGAGAGAACACCGGAATTGTTCCGGTGATGACCGGAATTGTTCCGATGAAGGCCGGAAGTTGTTCCGGGTATTTTGAAAGGTTCAAAATATATTTAATAATGTTTAATATATGTTTTATTATTTAATTATCTGAATTAAATATTAAAATGTATTTAAATATAATTAAAAATGAATTAAAAGGCATATGGGCCTCATAGGGCCCATTAGGGGGAGAGGGAGTCTTCCCCCATGGGCCATGGCGCCATGAGGGGGGCCACCCCCCTTATTTGGTGCGCCACCCCCCTCCCTTGGGATTAGTCCCACATGGGAAGTTGAGGGGAGGTGGCACCCCTCCTTGACCTATATAAGGAGGGGTAGGGGTGCCCTTTTAATCATGAATTTTTTGAGAAAAGTTTCTCATCTCTCTCCCTTCTTTCTCCTTCCTTTGAGCGGACTCCCCTTGTTTGGAGGCTGCTCTGGGTTGGGGATTTCTCCACTATACGCACGCCGTCGTGCTGCTGGAATCGGGATCCGAATCCATCTTCTTTCCGCTGCTCTACTGGTTCGGAGCCCGGAGGGACGTCGGGTATACTGTATGTGTATAATCCCGCGAGGCACTACACTTGTGGTGCTACTTCATCGTCGTGGCCGTATCGCGAGGTCTTCATCAGCAACGTTCCGACGGGGATGTAATCCCGTCATCGGTCCGCAAGGATCGGGTGGCTACAGGAGTCATCGTGGATCTGCGCGGCATCGGGGATTGCCGGTACGACTACACCAACCACGTTCATGCGGGAACGTTTCCCGCTTAACGGACTACATACTGGTATGTGATCTATTTCTGTCCGTTACTTGCATCAGCATAGCATAGGTCTTGGGATTGGGTATCGTAGGTCAAGGAAAAATTTGTGTTTTCTGCCGCGAACCCTAACAGTGGTATCATGAGCAAGGCTATGCGTAGATGTATTGTACGGATAGAACACATCTAGTATGTGGGCATAAATTCTCAATTGTTACCCTCTCACGTGTACTCATTTAGCATTGCGGCAATGTTTGATGAAGCGGCCCCCGACCGACCTTACGCGTTTACGCGAGACTGGTTGCACGCTTGACATATGGCTTGTACCATATAAAGTTGCTGGGGGGTGTCTGTCTCTCTGCATTAGCGATGCGAAGATGTTTGCAACGGAGGGCCCCGACAGGGGTGTAATAGAGACAATTGCGGGATTGGTGTTGTGGCTTGTTTTCGCAGGATAGAAAGCGGTTCTTTTCTCGAAACCCCTAGCAGCCACGTAAAACTTGCAAAAGATAAAGTAGAAAGGCGTTTTCAACTTTAATTTGCATGTAAGGGGGAATCATAGATTGTATGATTTACAGTTTTACTTCCTGTTTTATGCTAGTATGCTAGATATATCGACGGTAGCACGAAACAGGACCATCTCTCACAATACCAACATTGTGTTCTCCCTTTTGATGGGCACCACCTGGAAGGTTCTCCCATATGGCTTGATGCTCCGTACATACCGGAGTTGTCCTACATATTCAACGGAGTTCGCATGAGGTTGGGTTCGGCGAGCCTGGCATATGCAGATATGGCCTTGCTGAACAGCTAACATCAAGGTTCGATTGGCAGGCTTGACGTATGTAGATGCGGGCCTGGAACACAGGAGACCGAAAGGTCGAGCACGAGTCACATGCCTGATGTGATTGTCTTAGAGGCCTACCTGGTTCGCATACTGGGCCGTACATACCGGGGGAGGTATGGGGGCTGGGATTGTGTAATCACTTAGTTAAATTGAGAGGTGTTTATCTAAGTGGGAGTTTTCTAGAATTTTGAAATAAATTGAAACTCCACATTATGAACTTAATCTTCATGTCTTTGCAAATATCATTGTAGATAACGTCATACCAATGTTTAGAACTATGGGTCTTTTAGTATGATAGAACTTAAGGTAAATGGGTCTTACTTCATTGATGTGTACCAACACCATTAGAGACATACTCAATAGTAATGACTTGTTAAACATAATACGAAGAACTGCTAGGAGATACACCTGATAACTCCGTATTCAAGGAAGATGATGATGAGTATCGTACTCACCGTCACTTATGAATGACTGTCCAATACACCATACTTCATTCTATGAGTCTGAATTGTGAATGCATGTTAACCAACATGTATGACGTGCTAGGTGAACTTGAAAGCACTTGGTCACAATCAGAGTAATGGAATATGAGTATATGGACGGGGTTTCTTTCAACTATGGTGGAAGGAACAACCTGCTGAGAAAGTCACTTGGAAAATGTATAAGATACATGGAACACCTTGTGTATAACTTGGACTACTGAATGAATGGTTACTTTGCGATAACTGGGGAGTTGCATCCGCTTCCTCCCAGTTACAAAGACCATGTCTGGACTATGTCATGAAGGAGAATCGTTCACCTGTCATGAGGTCATGGTTAAAGTTGAGAACTTTAAGAGTAGAACCAATGCAGGAATGGTCATTGACGGAGAAGGTATATTTGATATACGAGTTATAAATGTCTTTCCCACGAAACACTAATTGCGGTTGATTAAGTATTCAATGCTTGAACTTACTGCTTGAGAGTGACTTGGAAGGGATGAGGTGACAATGTGTGCTGACGGCAATCAAGATAGTTGATGGTCGACAACACTCTCCCTCTACATCTATCAATTGATTAATATATGAATAAATTTTATGATCGTTTGAATGAGGACTTTATTAGTGTGTCTTGCATCTCGCGAAGACAATTATTCATATTAGTGAGAAACAAGTCAGTTGTTCTCCTTTTATGAATGATATCTATTATGGTCACATTACGATTATGAATGAGCTATTCTTATATTGATGATAGTTGTTTGATCATTTATAAGAAATATTGTAATGCCAAGAAATATCCAGGCTTAATAATGACACTACAGTTTAAGTCATGAATGGTATGATGATGTCTTAAGATACTTGATCTCTTGACATATGCAAACCATGCCTCTGAGGTGAGATGACTAAAACCTCGCATTCTGGTAAAACGGAATGTGTACTGATTGTTGAGTATCATACATTGTGATGTATCGTATGTCAGCATGTAGTGAATTTCATTATTTCGTGAACTTCGTATGTGGACTTAGATGAATATTTGTATTCACTAATGAAACATGAGTCTGAAATAATTTGATATGATCAAAAGGGATTTCAGAGTAAAGATGGATATTAAATTAACAAGAAAGACAAGTCTCTACGATTTGATCAAAGTGACAAATGTTTTGAGTTAGTCTTGGGCATAAAGACTTGTGTGAAAGTTGTTCCACAAATTGCAATGTCTTGAGACACTTCAATATGATTGACGTGCCTGAACATTGTGATCATATTCTATCGAAAAGTGTATGGTCTAAGTTATCTCTTACCAAGTTACGTTATTATTGTTTAGAGTTATTAATTTAATATGCAAACACTCACTTCAGCATAGGGAACCATCTGAGTTCGTGGAAACCAACACTATATATGTCATGGTGTGTTGTGGTTTCTAGGAAGCTTGATTTATGTAAGATAAATTATCTTTGTAGTGTATCCTTAGACATATATGGATGCATCTTCCACAACTAGAACCAAAAGGAGCAAAACTTGTATTGCTATGTTTGGTGTTTGTCAAGAATTGTTCTTGATAAATGTGGTAATGGAAGAAAAGTGAAAGTTCAACCAAGGTAATTGACCTTGCCTCCAAATGTCAGAGTAGTGCAACGGAATATGTTCCGGAAGCAAGGCTCTACAATAAGAGGAGAAACTAATGATAAAGATCATGATGTTTTGAAGGGAGCTTTTACTAAGAAAGGTAGGATTCAAGAATATATATATTTGCCCTTGGTGCAAAATGATATTCATGATTCACCTGTCATGTTAATGGAACAAGACATTCCTACGAACTACAAAGAAGCGATGGTGGACCTAAGTACGAGATATGACTATGAGTCATGAAATCCTATGTTGAGTTACATTTAAGAGTGCTTGAATCTTATCAAGTAAGGAGGTTACTTGATATTCACAATAACTTCAGAGTTATAAGGAATAAATGTCAACATCAAAGGGACGTCAAGATTGGTTTGTCACAAAGATTGTTTCTGACAAGTTCAATGGGTTGACCTCAATGTGTAGCAATGCTTGAGTCAAAGGGATATTCACTACGATTGATCCAGGATTGTTATCAATACCGTGACTTCCTCAAATCCTATATTTGAAGAAGTGTTGTAATTGGTACAACAAGAAGGTTTTGGAAAAACATATGGATACTAGTGTCTCGTAAACTGAATTCTCGATTTGATGAATGATCAAAGGATTTTGGACTTAGCCAAAATATCGAGGAAACATGCATTTGCATGAAACTGAGTGGGAGCTGAATAGTTTCCTGAAACTTGATATATGTAGACGACATATTTTGAGTGGGAGCTATGGGAGTATTATCCTAGCCTTATATGTAAATGACATATTTGAGTAGGAGCCATGTGGTTAGTATCTTGAACTTAATATGTGTCTGACATATCTAAGTGGGAGCCATGTGGATGTTATCCTTGTCTTATATGTGGCCGACATATTTGAGTGGGAGCAATATGAGTGTTATCTAAAGACTTAATATGTGCATGACATATTTGAGTGGGAGCATGATAACATTCTCATATATGGATAACATATTATGAATGGTGCAGTTTGTGTTAATGATTATTTGAATCGTTCATAAATGAAGATGAATAAAGTATTAAGCATTGAAGATCTATTAAGATAGATATGTGTTTAATAACATTGAGTCGTAATACTTTCCTGGATAAGATTCTGAAGGAGTTCAGAATGGGACAAGTCAAGAAGTGGTCCTTACTTGTATATCCAAGAGAAGTGTTGAGTTAATCTCAGTACAAGAACAATGGTTAATGGTTAATGAAAGAAATGGATGTGTTGGATCCTCTATGCCTTTGTCATAGGTTCTTTCATATAAAACCAGAGTTTTGTACTCGACGTAATGTGACCCAAGTTCTTAGTAGTAAGAACATGTTGTGATATGATTTATGAGTAAATCATTGAACAAAGAGTTAAGTTTATCCTTCAGTGTCTGAAGAGAACTGAGGATACATCTCAAATTTGTAAAGGATAGTGTACTTGACCATAAATGTTATGCTGGTTCAAGTTCTGACACTAACCTAGAAAATTGAGATATCATACTAATGAATGCCTAAGTTGAAAGAAACATGGTTAGACATCAAAGTTGCATACAATGCACTAAGTATTGAATCTACATTGATGTGGCTACTTTAGAAGTAGCAGGAGTTATATTATGGCTTAAGAAGTTCGACTTCTGATTGAGTGAGTTTCAAGTGTGCATGACTATGGGAAAGTCCGCGTGACCCACCGGATGTCATTGCTGTGACACAGCAAACGAAGTCTCATTTCACCGCCAAATATATATACCTCATCATTATAGTGGATAATGAAGGAATGTCAAATTAGGTGACATTATGATTTGCAAAAGGACATACGGTTCTGAATGGTACCCAGACCGTTGATACAACCTCTTCCACGGGCAAGCATGATCAATAAGGAGTTATGATCCAGAGAAAATGCAACTAGTTTATTTGTACTCTAGTGCAAGTGGGAGACTGTTGGGAATGTGCCCTAGAGGCAAATAAAATATGTTTTATCGAGCATATTCCATTAGTTCATAATACGTTTGATACTATGCTAGAACTGTATTAAGCGGAAACATTAATATAGGTGTGGTATACAAACAACCAGGTCCCTAGTTAACCCTAGTATACTAGTCCATTGGGCGATTGATGATCAAGGTTTCCTGATCATGAGACAATGGCGTCTGTTGACAATGGAGTCGTATCATTGGATAATGATATGATGGACATACACCCACCAGAAGTGTTGCGATGTGATCAAGTCACATAGTTCGACATTGCGATAACTATAACGTAGTGACCAGATCCTTTGACCGTAATGATCATACGTAATTACGATCTATTAGGATGCTTTGATTTGTATCCCACCACCTGACTGAAATATGCTGGCTATAACGGTGCACTTTGGGTATTCCGAAATAGATGGTTGATGAGTATGCAAATAGATCAAAGCGGGATTTGTCAATCCGTGTGACGGATAGGTACTCTGGGCCCACTCGGTGATATTGCATCATAAAGTTTGCAAACATGTGACTAGGTCACGGAGTTGTAATATCACGGGAACGAGTAAACTTGTTTGTTGAGAACGAGGACGAACTAGGTATAGTGGATACCGATGATCAAACCTCGGACAAGCAAAGTACCACGGGACAAAGGGAACAGGCACACGGTTAACGGATCCAACAGCGATTGAAGTTCATTCGATGGAAGCGCAGGGGCTATCAAGGATTGTAACCAGGTCCAATTGATTAGTCATTGATCAATGAGAATTGTCTCGATCATGTCTGCTGTTTCCCGGACCGTAGGGTGTTACACTTAAGGGTACTCGACGCAGTAAGGATTGATTCGGGATCACCGGAGAAATTGGAGAGAACACCGGAATTGTTCCAGTGATGATCGGAGTTGTTCCGATGAAGGCCGGAAGTTGTTCCGGGTATTTTGAAAGGTTCAAAATATATTTAATAATGTTTAATATATGTTTTATTATTTAATTATCTGAATTAAATATTAAAATGTATTTAAATATAATTAAAAATGAATTAAAAGGCATATGGGCCTCATAGGGCCCATTAGGGGGAGAGGGAGTCTTCCCCCATGGGCCATGGCGCCATGAGGGGTGCCACCCCCCTTATTTGGTGCGCCACCCCCCTCCCTTGGGATTAGTCCCACATGG
This sequence comes from Bromus sterilis, assembly GCA_950022295.1. Classification (NCBI taxonomy): domain Eukaryota; kingdom Viridiplantae; phylum Streptophyta; class Magnoliopsida; order Poales; family Poaceae; genus Bromus; species Bromus sterilis. The sequence goes on from OX465600.1 coordinate 220,749,237, forward strand.
GAAGTTGAGGGGAGGTGGCACCCCTCCTTGACCTATATAAGGAGGGGTAGGGGTGCCGTTTTAATCATGAATTTTTTGAGAAAAGTTTCTCATCTCTCTCCCTTCTTTCTCCTTCCTTTGAGCGGACTCCCCTTGTTTGGAGGCTGCTCTGGGTTGGGAATTTCTCCACTATACGCACGCCGTCGTGCTGCTGGAATCGGGATCCGAATCCATCTTCTTTCCGCTGCTCTACTGGTTCGGAGCCCGGAGGGACGTCGGGTATACTGTATGTGTATAATCCCGCGAGGCACTACACTTGTGGTGCTACTTCATCGTCGTGGCCGTATCGCGAGGTCTTCATCAGCAACGTTCCGACGGGGATGTAATCCCGTCATCGGTCCGCAAGGATCGGGTGGCTACAGGAGTCATCGTGGATCTGCGCGGCATCGGGGATTGCCGGTACGACTACACCAACCACGTTCATGCGGGAACGTTTCCCGCTTAACGGACTACATACTGGTATGTGATCTATTTCTGTCCGTTACTTGCATCAGCATAGCATAGGTCTTGGGATTGGGTATCGTAGGTCAAGGAAAAATTTGTGTTTTCTGCCGCGAACCCCAACAAAAACTCAGTGCAACAGGCAAACTCTCTAAACAAGATAAACATGAAAACTCAAGAGAGTTCCAGCAACAAACTAAACTAAAGCTCTTTGAAAAGATAAGCATGAAAACTAAGAGCTACACATGACAGCAGCTACGAAAAGATAAAGAACACACACAGCAAAGATAAGCATGAAAAAGTCCTATGTTGTGTTCTAGATTTTGGAAGTGGAGCGTGTTTCTCTCCCACACAAAGAAATCTGGGTTCTAACTTGTTATGAAAAGAAAGCAAAGCTAAATAAAACTAAAAATAAAACCTAAGAGCGAGACGCTCCAAGCATAGCACATAACTCATGAAGCGATAAAAATATAGTGAGACGAGAGACGAATTGATAATTGTTGCTGGAGAAGGGGATACACGGGGGCATCCCCAAGCTTGGACGCTTGAGTCTCCTTGAATATTTCTTGGGGATGCATGGGGGCATCCCCAAGCTTGAGCGCTTGACACTCCTGAATCTTCTTTCATCATCTTCCCTCGCACACTTGAAAACTCCCTTGATACATAACTCATCATAATCTGATTAGCGAGGTTAGTACCCATAATAAAATATATTTTTCTCTACTAGAAACAAAGATAATCTTGAAGAGCTACTGTTTCTCAAGAATGCCAAAAAGTTTTTGCAAAGAAAAAGCAAGCTTAAGGTTTGCAAAACGAGGGAAAGGCAAAACAGGACAGAATCTGCGAAAAACAGACCAGACGGTAGAAAAGATTTTTTTAGGGATACTTCTGCAACTCAAATAAAAAAACTCAGAACATACGAAAGTTCCGTAATTGTATAGATCACGCTGTGTCAAAAATTCAGCTCAAAAAGATGAACTGGGATTTTCCATGATTTTTCTAGTCACGAGGACAGAATCTGTTTTCTGGACAGCATGTCACAGCTTTCACTTCCCTTGTCATATGAGGCTATAAATGGCACAAAGCTTGAAAAGTAAACATACAATGATGTTGCTATTGTAGTAACAATGATCAAGACCACTAAAAACATAAAGAAAACAAAAAGTAAATCCTAAATTCGTTGAGGGATGCCTCCCGAAAGCGCTTTCTTTTACGCCTTTAAGCTAGGCAAAAAGATTATAGAAGATGCTCCCATAAGAATAAGGATTTGAAGCAAAAGAGAGCATCAAGAAGCAAATATGAAACGTATTTAAGCCTAACCCACTTCCTATGCATTGGCATCTTGTAAGAAAATAAATCGAAGAAGCGCAAAGAGACAAGCATAGGAAGGTGGGACAAGAACAACTTTAAAACTTTCAACATAAAGAGAGGAGTTTTTGTAATGTGGAAGTTTCTACAACCAAACTTCCCTCTCTCAAAATAATTTTTAGTAGTATCATGAACAACATAAAAAATATAACTATCACATAAATCATATTGTTCATGACCTACAAGCACATGTGTATTGTTTTCCACACGGTTTTTAGGATCATAAGATAAATGCAACCCATCACATTGAGCTTTGATAAAAGGAAAATTCTCCAGAGTTGGAGATCTCAAAAGGATAATAGGGACATCAAGTGTGGGTGAAATAGAAACAATTTCATGCTTGACGTAAGGAACTATAGCAAGTTCATCTTCACAAGCATAATCCATATTGGCATCATGGCCATCAACAAAGCAAGTATTAAGTTCATCAGAAAGGGAAGTATCAAGTGAGTCCTCAGAATCATGGGATTCCTCATCAAAGCAATCATTAGCCTCTTCTAGGGAAGCAAACATTTTAGTTTTAAAATCCTCAGTATAAGAATTGGAAGTATAATTCTCGAAGCAATAAGCAAGAACTGCAAAGTTTTCAGATCTGTAAATAGTATCGTGATACTTTTCAATCAAAGAAGCAATCTCGTAATCACCTTTAAAAGCAACAAACTCTTCAATATTTTCAACATCAAAGTAATCATAAACACCTTTGGCATAAGAAGATAGGATCTCATGTTCATTAAACTCACATTGGAAAGGAAGGTGTTTATGCTCTATATTAGAGCAGCAAGTAAAATCAGAAATGTGGCATAAACACTCAGCATAGCAATAAGAAGTTTGTATTTGGTCCCATAAGTGTTTCCCTTTCTGAGATAGTCGATGCTGCGTATAATGGGCATGCTCATCCAATGATTTTCCCTCAACCAAGTCGGTTGGGTTTTTAGCGCGAGCACAAATTGATCGAAGACGATCCAAGTGAAACATGTCCATACTTCCATATTTGGGTGGTTCCACACCCATGGTGAAGATAGCATCAGTAGGCAGAGAAAGACAAAGAAGAAAGGTAGCAACTATTTTTTTGTTTTTTCATAAAGGACACTAAAGAAAAAACTGAAAATTAAACTAACAAGACTAAAAAGCAAAGATAAAAGATAGTGTGCAACTCCCCTATCTTGAAGAGCGGAGTCCCCGGCAACGGCGCCAGAAATTGCTTTGATGTCACGAGAGTTTACTTCTCGCCCCTCGTTGGTTACCCAAAGTGGAAGGTTGAGATGTAGACAGCAGCAAATTTCCCTCGGTGAAGATACCAAGGTTTATCTCCAGTAGGACTCCGATAACGACAAGAAGGTGACAACGGCGCCAGAGATTAGCGGTTGTCGTGGACCTGCACACACACCAGATATCTTTGCTCCCAACGAGTACAAAGGGGTTGTCAATCCCTCCGGCCTTGTTGTTTACAAAGGATAAAACGCACGGGATAATAATGATAGCGATAGCAACGGAAAAATAATAAAGCAGTGAATTGATAGAGGGTGCAAACAGTATTGGAAATGTGGACCGGGGTCCTATGATGTTCACTAGTGATGTCTCTCTCCCAAAAGACGATAAAATAGCCATGCGAGGCAAACAAATTACAGCTGGGCAATTGACAGGATTATGTGTGCAAACCAATGCTAATTATGCTATGAATAAAGGCAGAGGCTCAAAAGCATGGGCGGTACGCCAAGACAAGTAGACCGAAATCCATCTGCATCTACCTACTAATCATCCACCTTGAGATTTCTATCCAGAACATCTCGCTGATATTAAGTTGTGAATCCCACCCAAAGTGTAAACTCAAAACAACAGACAACTGCATTAAAGAACTTTGCGTAAAGTAAACAATCCTTGCACCCGTAAGTACAAGCACCGTTGTTTTCCCCCTTGTGGCAACAGCACATCCCCTAGACTCATGTTTCTGTCACTCAAGCTAGTCATCGGGGGGCATGAACCCACAATCATGCATAACGCTCCCTCTTGGATTCACTACCTACTACTTGGCCAAAGCAATAAACAACAACGGAGAACATGCAAGAATTACACAAGAACATAAATATAAAAGACGAGAATCAAATATATAACTCAAACACAATCTGAACATAATCTCATAATCCATCGGGTCCCAGCTAGCAACAGCAGAAATATTACATAAGTGCCTCGATCATGTAGGGCAGCTCACGAGGTCTAATCCATGAAGAACAAAGAGGGGAGGAGAACATCACATAGGTACTGATCATAGACCCATGATCCAATGTGGACTACTCACGGTTCATCCGGGAAGCATCCATGGTGGTGGAGAAGCTCCCGCAGGTGATTCCTCCCTCCGGCAGGGTGCCGTGAAGAGGTCTTCTGGTGCTGCCGATCTCGGAAGCGCAGCGGCGGCGGAACAGAGGAGATATCGCGAAAAAGGGTTCCCGTCTCGGGGCTTTTGCGTCACGGGGAATAAATAGGCGAAGGGGGGCAGCCAGGGGGGCCACCAGGGGTCCAGGCAGACCCTGGCGCGGCCCCACCCTGGGGCGCGCCGGGAGGGCGCCTGGGGCCCTGGTGGGTCCCCTCTGGCCCCCATCGGTAATTCCGGAAGCTTCCTGATCGCTGATTTTTTATTGGATTTTTCCTGAATTTTTGGATCACTTTTAATATGGGGGAAATCTAAAATAGAAAAACAACAGAAAACAGGAACTGGCACTGGTGTGCACTGAATTAATAGGTTAGTCCAAATATGATCAAAAGTGTATGGAAGTTCATCAATATCATAGCAATATCACACAAAAGAGGCATGGAGCAAGCAGAAATTATAGATACGTTTTGGACGTATGAGGGACTCACGGTAAGATATCACAACACAACTCTACAAGTAAAATAATACAAGTTGTATAATACAAGCCAGGGGCCGCGAGGGCTCGAATACAACAGCTCGAGAGCCCAAAGTTAGCGGAAACAATAGTATCTGAGTACAAACACAAGGTACACATGATCTGCCTTAAGAAGGCTAGCATAAATACAACAACGATCGAAAAGGCGAGGCCTCCTGCCTGGGAACCTCCAAACTACTTCTGGTCGAGAGGGAACTCCGCGATGAAGCAAGCACCGGGGATCTTCTCCTCCTGTACTCCAAGGCTCCAACGTCGACTGCAACGGCCGATCAGGCAAAACAAAAAGGGGGAAATAAAGCAAGGGTGAGTATCTAGCATACCCGTGAGTCTTACGTCCGCTACTAAGCATTTATGCATTTTTATCAAATGGAAAGGGGAGGCTGTATATAGTGGACTGCAAGGTAGAAATTCAAAATAAGGATGAGAAGCTAGGCCTATCGAAGACTAGCATCTTTCGACGAGTCTTGCAGCACAAGAAGAGAATAGCCAACAGTACATATAAAGCATAAAGTAACAATGCAGCAGAAGTTGCTACAGCATTGTATAATAGTAAGTTGTAATGATTAATATTTATAAATGCCTCCGAGTTCCCTTCCTCGACTCCCTGCGAGGAAGAGAACCCGGAACCAACACTTTAATAGTAGTAGTTTGTAGTGGTAGGCTCTGGCTTCAGCATAAAGCGTCATGTTACTGTGGACACGGCTATTCAAATAGATCAAACTCCCTGCATGGGTGCACTACTATTTAGCCTGCACGCTCGAATCTGCAGGGTGGCGTACACCTTGTTAGGGAACCCCAAACAACGCCGAGGCCCATCCTAGAGCTCATCAAAGAGGTCCCCGCCGGTCTAAAGTCCTAAGCGCTAGGGGGTCTTGGGCCGTCGCCCCTCGCTCTTCGGGTCGGTGTGAGGAGGGTGAATTCCAACGCCCTAGCGCGATCTGTCCCTGCCACAATTCGGAATTGGACGTCTTTCAGAGCTTTCGAACAAGACCACAACGCAAAGGGCCCATGCCGTAATCCCACGTGAAGGTAGTGTGTACAAGCCTTTGCGTACTCTCAAGTCATCCACCTGAACCATTAGTCATTTTATTATTATCTTGCAGACAACCGTTATCGTTGCCCGACTAGTTAACACAATGGACAACGAACAGCAGCCAGGACCACCAGTGTGTCGGTGCCTACCATGTCGTCCCGTCAAAGCTCTGCGGTTACCAACAAGGTGAACCGTCTCCTTACCTTGTCTCGCGTGTACTCCTGGAGGAGCTCGACTTTCGTGGTTTGGTATCTCATGGCCAACGATCAAGGACCAGGCCCACGATGGTATCCGCATGTCCTGCCGTCCCGATACAATAGCTCTCGCGGTCACCGTTGGGTCACCCGACTACTTACCTTTAAGGACACCAATTGATTCGAGTGCCTACCATCAAGTGAAACCAGGAGGAATCACCCTCGATGGTACACTTGAAGACGTTCGACAGAGACATCATCAAAATGAACTAAAGAGGAATATCCTCGTATCATCCCGGTGGTGCTACTCTACCAAGCCGTCGAGGAGAGTGAAATACGAGTCCATCCACTCATAAGTCAAACTTGAAGAGACTCTGAGAGTCTCGCCGTTGTAGGTTCCCTTGGGCGTGTTCTTTGTACCGTACCTATTGAAGTGATAATAAATTGTATCCGTGTCACTTCCCAGAGTGATCACGGCCCGCTATCTAATCCTAGTGGACTAGCAATGCGCAGGGTTCACTGCTAGATATAATATATATATTTAATAGGAAACATATGATAAAGGAAGGTACATCAAGGGGCGACAATGACAGGCTATGCAATGAATAGGAAGCAACATAGCAGCAGCAGCAATGCCTAGTGCAAGAAATGTACGGAAAAGATAGGAGATATCTGGGGAAGGAAAATGGCTTTGCTTGCCTGGAAGCTCGTGATATCTCTCCTCATCGGTTACCCCAAGTGGAAGGTGAGATGTAGGATAGCGAAATATTTCCCTCGGTGAAGATACCAAGGTTTGTCTCCGGTAGGACTCCGGAGATGATAAGTAGGTGTCAACGGCGCAATTGACATGGACCTGCACACAACACAAATAACTTTTCTTCCCAACGAGTACAGAGAGGTTGTCAATCTCTCCGGCCTTGATGTTCACAAAGGATCAACGCAACAGATAATAATGATAATGGTAGCAGCTAGAAAGTAAAAGAAGGAAAATAAATGAGCGTGTAAACAGTAATGAGAGTATGGACCGGGGTCTCGTGATGTTCACTAATGATGTCTCTCTCCCAAAAGACGATAAAACTTCTATGCGAGGTAAACGAATTACAGCAGGGACAGGATTAAAAACGCACCGCAATGCTAAATATGCTACAAAGAAAGGACGAGGCTCAAAAGCATGGGCGGTACGCCAAAATAAGTAGAGCGAAATCCAACTGCATCTACTACTAATCATCCACCTTGAGATATCTATCCAGAACATCTCACTGGTATTAAGTTGCGAGCCCCACCCAAAGTGTAAACCCCCAAACAACAGACAACTGCATTAAAAAGCACTTTGCGTAAAGTAAACAATCCTTGCAACCGCGGTTACAAGCACCGTTGTTTTCCCCCTTGTGGCAACAGCACATCCCCTAGACTCATGTTTCTGTCACTCAAGCGTGTCATCAGGGAGCATGAACCCACAATCGAGCATAACGTTCCCTCTTAGAGTCACTACCTACTACTTGGCGAAAGCAATAAACAGCAACGGAGATCATGCAAGAATTACTTAGGATCAAAAATATAAAAGATAAGAACCAGATATATAACTCAATCACAATCTGAAAATAATCTAATAATCCATCAGATCCCAACAAACTCATCCCTTGCTTTTCAGGCCACTGCACCATAGGAGACGAGCCAGCAAGCTCGCCATGGCCTCGGCCGCCCCAATCCCGAGCCGGCTGCCGCCGGGAACCAGCGCCGTGCGCCCCACCGGCTAGGGCGTCTCCTCCTCCAGCACCGGCCCGTCGCCTGCCTCCTCCGCCCGCCCCCGTTCCTGGAGCACCGCCGGCCACCGCGGCAGCCGCCGGCGCCGCCTGTCCTGTCCGATCCGATCGGGACGGGGACGACCGGACGGCCTCGCCCACGTGGGCCACGGCCTGGCCCCAAGCGGCCCACCCCCAGCAAGCTGGCCTCTCCAGCATCTCCAGGCCTGTTGGGCCGAAGGCCCATGGTGAGCAGCCAAGTTTTTTTTTCCTTTTTTTGTTTATTATTTTTCCTGCGAGTTGGGCCGGCCATGAGACGTATAGCTTTTTTTTTTTAAATATAGGGCAGATTTATTTATTTTTGCGATGCTTATATCTTTTTAACGGTAGCTCGGATCGCGTCGCGTAAAACATTAAAGTTGCTAGAATTTTGTCTAGTTTAATAAAATGTGCTCTTTTGCCATGTTTGACTTGGTTTACATGCTGTTTACCTGCTATTTACAATGTCTTCCACTGTAAATTGTAATTGTCATAACTTTTTAACTGTTGCTCCGTTTAAAATATTCTTTATATGAAACTTGACTAGAATTGCATGTAGATTGTGTTTATGCTGCTCTTGCTTGCTAATAAAAATAATAAAATTATGTTTAGGGCAGAACAGTACCAAATTCCTTTTTTATTGTGGGGTCCGCAATAGTTTGCCATGTCTAGGATTTCACCCCACTTAAATTGAGTAGCTTGGGTAGTTTATTTATGCTTCACCTCTTTCCATGTTTGTGTGCTATGCCATGCTTGAGTGAGATGTCATGTTAACAACCTTTGTTGATCACCTGTAGCTAAACAACTCGAACCATCGTAAATGTGCGGTATCATCGTGTGTGACGAGTACTCCACTTAACATGTTAGTAACCGCTCTTGACGGTAGGTGCGATGTCTCGTGTTGCCTTCTTGTTGATGCTTTCTCGTGTTTGCCTCGTAGTAATAGATGCTTGCTCGTTGATTGCTTTCCAGTGTTTACCACCTTGTGTGCTCTTGGGGTCACCTTCGGCGACGTTGCGAGCGTGCGGTCGACTACACCTTCGGAACCCGACTTATCAACAGGCAAGGACTATACATTACTTATGATCCATTCTATTTCAACCAGCGGTTTGCATGCTAGTATAGGTTAGGTTTGATATTTGATCCTACCACATGTTTACAGCCTCTTTCAAACCGATACAGCCATGTCCCCTCCCAGCAAACCTTGTACTGATATGTTACTATTGCTCGTTTCTCAGCCCTTGCTTAGTATGCATGCTTAGGATGCTACGATGTTACCCTGTTACTCCTTGGTTTGGGATATCACATTATTATTATTGTTATGGATGATATGATTATTATAAATGTTGACTATATTCGACGAAGGATGGAAGGTCTAGGCTATCCCGCCCCGACGCTTTGTTCCATTCGAGTCACCTAGGATCCGAGTTCCGGGTATTGGTTTTAAGACTGAGCATGACTAACCGTGTGTGGGATTTTATGGGGTCCCCTTTTCTTACCTATCTAGCTTCAAACATTTCTAGTGGTGGCCCAAGATGATTTACCATTTGAAAACCATGTGTGTGTCTGTTGGGTCGCTCCTGGCAGATATTCTTTAAAATAACTTGGGCCAGCTGAGACATGGTTTCTCTGTTGGTCCACCCCAGGGAGCTAGGGGGCTGCCCACATCTGTTTGGGTAGCTAACCCGACCTCGTCCAGACGGTAGAGGTCGATTCGACAGCGCGGCCGGCTTTTGAGTTGGATGTCGACTCACCGGGGCCACCCGGATTTGTGCGTTGTTAGTTAGAGGGACCTGTCGTTCCGGATCTCTTGGGACTAAATCATAAAATGGTTTCCTATCATGGGTAGCAATTGAGAGAGATGGGCGTGCGTGCGGAGCCTTGTAATGGGCAGTTGGTACACCCCTGCAGGGTTAAATCTTTTCGAGAAGCCGTGTCCACGGTTATGGACGACTTGAGACCTACTCCTTGTTCATAGACAACAACAACTGAGATAATATTATTATAACTTGATCAACGTGTGTGTGCCTTGACTGCTTCTTCTTCGTCGGGATGCGAAGAGGAGGACAAGGATAGGATAGGTGTTATGCTTGCGTAAGTAGCTGATAGCAGACTTGTTGGAATCGATTCCTCATCGAATGCTTGGCTTCTTATCTTACTCTCTAGATCGTTAGCCACTTCATAAATGCTAGTGAGGCAGCAACCTCACCACTTACCTCATCCTTACCGTAAACTACTAGTTGTCCTAGAATGACGAGTGATGAAGTCCTTGCTGGGTCAGTGGACCACTAAAGTTGGATGCTGAGTACTTCTCTACTCATGATACTACCCCCAAACTCTTTTCAGGGTTCTTGATCGACAACAGGTATGGTGATCGACGTTTCACATGGAGACTCGACGATGACTAGTTAGGCGGATCCCAGCGGAGGGCCTGGACCCGTGTGGTTATGGGGATCGATGATTTTCTCCTTGCCAGTAGGCATTTGATTGTAGTTTGTACACAGACATGTATCTTCCGCTGATCTATTGTATTAAGGCAGTTGTATGCCGATTGTATCAGATGTTGTATCCTTGTAGCTTGTAATGACCCGGTCCCAAAAGGAACCAAGTCTACTATGCTTCTGTGTTATCCCTGGATCAGTATGCTAGCACGCACAGTACTCGATGAAATACCATAAATCACATGTCAAAAAGTAACGTAAATACATGGTATTTATTACCTTATAGCCTTTGGACTAGAATACACCGCGGAAACAAAGAATACATAAGTGGAGTCCCATCAAAACCAACGGCAAAGTTGAGTGTAGACATCGTAACCCTACATCGCATCACTTACTCGTCGTATACAATCCTGCAACACCGAAGGTTACAGCCCAAAATGGGTCAGTACTTTGAATGTACGGCAAGTTACTCCCAAAAAAATATATAACAGATTTATCTTCTACATGCAATTTTGGCTGGTGGAAAAGCTCTAAGAGTTTCAGTTTGCATAAAGCTGATTTTGTCCTACTCAAAGATTATCATAACAGTACTACAAAGCTCATAGTATGATTGAATTGGTTTCTCCAAGTCAATCTATTCCCAAAGTTGATTAAACCCGATTGATTAATTAAATATGATGAGATCCGTCAACATTCCCACTTCTAGATTCTCAAAGTTGTCCGTAACCGGGGACACGGATAATCATGATCAGTTTGTACACTCTGCAGAGGTTTGTGCACTTTTCCCCACAAGACTCGACCACCTCCTTTTTAGTTCGTCACACTGCATGTTGTATGAGAACCGGAAGGTTGAGACATGGTCTTTTAGAAGAGTTTCCCTCACTCTGGCGGTGCCCATCCCACCTACTCATAACTACGTTCGTAGCACCACCTAGTAAGAGTCACTACAACTAATCAACCAAGCCAGAGCCCATAATAGCTTGTGGCTGCACACGTAAGCTTCTAGTTATGAAAAATATGATTGATCCCTGTAAGCCTGGGTGGCATTCCGCAGTGATTACTGGCCATCTCCAGGTCACTCAGGAAAATCTACTGGTTCCTCCAGGGTGCCCCCAACCATTCCACCCAGGTGGTTCATTAAGATTATCTTGGTCCTGTTTACTACTTAGTCACTCATACCTCATAATGGATCACTTCCCAATCCACGTCTACTTAGCAAAGCAGTATAATTCTACACGGTGGCGACAATGATATAAGATTCAGACCTACCTCAATGAACTACTGGGTGTAATAGCATAGCATAATATATAATCCTATCAATGCATAATATTTAAGTTGGACTACAATGCATATAAAAAATATAGGTAATACTGGAGCATGACCAAAAGAGTAACTTGCCTGGATCCTGACGATGAAATATTCTACTCGTAATCATCTCTCCATATCGTTACAATATATCTAACGGTAAAAGAGAAACACTTCAACACACAACTCAATCTAAAGTGAAGATCCAAATAAGATACAATTACAACATAAATATTTAGTTATTACTATTAATAAACTAATTACTATGGCATGGATAGGTTGAGACAGGATCAAGTTGGATTCGATGGAAATATGATGGAAATCATATATCCGAGGATTGTAAAATCAATTGGATATGTTGGAGGTTGATTATAAAATCAATTGGATGGAGAGCATGTCAAACTCAGTTGGTTTGTCCATATGAATATTTGAATAGGAAATCAATTCTTGGATTGGATTCAAAAAGATCTGATAGAAATCGTGATGATCTTGTTGAGAAGATTGAATTTTTGTAGCCAAATTTATATTAAAAAAAGAGATATAACTAAATAGTGTATTTATATGATGGAAAGAATGTGACAATTGTCCAAACAGAAAGATTTGAGTTTAAGGATGAAATTTGATGAAGAAAATATTCCAAATAAATTATAGAATAAGATGTATATCAAATATACTCAAATTATAGAAATAAATTTGAGTTAAATTTCAAATTATCAAAAGTGGAATATTACTGGAAAATAATAAACTACATTTTCCAAGGAATCCGGGGATATAAAATTTGTCGAAATCCGACTTACGGGCTAGAAGATATGAATTTTTGAAGTTTATATATTTTTGCTAAAATGAATTACGGGATTAATAAAAGGATGCCACGTGGCGAGTTCTGATAGGTCCGCACCTATTCATTTTTTTACAAAAAAAATAATGAACAAAGGGGAGAAAATCTTACCGGAGATCTCGCCGGAATTTTGGAAAAAGGTCTCCGGCGTCAACGAACAGCCGAACGGGGTAGAGGATGATTTGGGCGACTCGATGGACAAGGTTATAGCTCCATGTTCGCCTTCGGATAGCCGAGAAGTTCCGCCGGATTAGAGAAGAACGCATGAAGAGCACAATGACACGGACGGCGTGCTCCGGCCTTGTAATCGAGAGGAAAAATATGTCACAACGGTGCGCATCGGCAAGGGGAAGAAACTATGGGAAGAAATATGGACTAGGTACCTTTCATGGCGACAAAAATCTTCACCGGAAGTGTGGATGCATCTTTACTCCGACGAGAAATTGCGCACGAAGGAGAGGGCTTTGGAGAGGGACTTTATGCGTGGGGATGTGTGGTTCAAAGGGGTCCTAGGGGCGGTATTTATAGGGTCATGGGAGGTCCATAGAAGGAGAGTGGGTGAGGTTTTGGAATGGAGTTAATGGCATTCATGGTGAAATAATGAGCATTAAAAGCGAGGTTTTGGAAATAGATTTAATGGCATTTATGGAGAAATAATGGACATTAAAAGCGAGGTTTTGGAAATGAATTTAATGGCATTCATGGAGAAAATTATGGACAATTAAAAGCATTAAAACGCGTGTTTGTTTCCATGAATGGATTCCTCATGAACTTGTCCACAATTTTTGTGTAGGTTCTGAAGTGAATCGGTCAAAAGAGTAGATGGGAGGAAAAGAGGAAGAGCTTCAGTTGCCATGGCCATTTGGTTCTGTGTTTACGTACACATGAACGAACGAGAGGAAGAAGACAGCTCGCTCGGGCTATGGGCCTTAGTGCAAAATTTGTCCCAAGATAAAGAAAAAGGAAAGACAGATAGAGGGAAAAAATTAGATAGATGACCTCAGTCCAATTGACTTAGGAATCCTATTTTGGGTTAAACACTCTCAAATAAAATTGTATAGGCCAAATAAAACATAAAGAGCCTAGGAAAACTATATTTCCCTCTCAGAATAAATTTTAGAAATATATTTTTATGAAAAAAAACTCATTAACGACATTATTAAATTTTTCCAATACTGTTTTTGGAGAAGTCATATTATCTCCTCTCATTTTATTTATTAAATTATTGGAAATATTTAAATATCTCTTAAACGTCAATATCCAATAAACTCCAAAATAAGAATTCGAGAATGAGTATGGGACCACAATAAATTTAAGAAAGTCATTTTATTCTCACTCGAAAATATTTAATTGTGGTTCGTACCAAATTTCAAAAGGACAAAAGAAAGAAAATCATTCTTTGAAATTTTGAATAAAGTTCACAACCAAAATTTTCATTATTGGATAAATGATTATCCAATTTTATTAAATGGTTTGTAAAGGTTTAAACAAAAACTCAAGGGAAAAGTTTTTCATTTACCCCAAAATCAAAACAATTCAATTAATATTATATTATTTATTAACATTCCAAAATTTGGAAAATTTTGGGATGTTACATAGCTGTAATGTTGTGATATCATGTTGGAAATCCGGGGCATATGGCTTTGTCATATGTCGCGGTGGGACCGATATGTGCTTCGTCTCCGGATCTGGATGGAAACACCTAGATCTGGAACAGTACCGCATATCGGGCCTTACAGTAGCATAGTTAGCATTGTGGTGCGTTTATAATCCTGTCAATTTCCCTTCTGTAATTTGTTTACCTCGCATAGAAGTTTTATCGTCTTTTGGGAGAGAGATATCACTAGTGAACATCACGGGACCCCGGTCCATACTCTCATCATTGTGTACAAGCTATTTCCTTTTTCAGTATTTACTTTCAGTTGCTACCATTATCATTATCCTGTGTTTTTGATCCTTTGTAAAAAAACAAGACCGGAGAGATTGACGACCTCTCTGAACTTCGTTGGGAGCAAGGTTAATTGTGTTGTGTGCAGGTCCGCGTCAGGTGCGCTGATGACACCTACTTATCATCGCCGGAGTCCTACGGGAGACAAACCCTATCCTCTACATAGGGGAAATTTGCTGCTATCCTACATCTCACCTTCCACTTGGGGTAACCAACGAAGGGCGAGAAGCCATTATCATCTCTCGCACATCAACATGGTAGGATCTGTTATCCAAGTTTATTTTTCTATCATCCCTTTAAATCGAGTGTTCTTCATGCTATATTTTCTGACCTAGAAGTCCAAAGCCCACCAAATATAAATCCAAGCCTTGGATGTGCTGAGATCTTGTTGTTGCATACCTTGCATGTTCTTGATCTTTTAGATCTGCACCAAGTTTCATTCTCGTAGTTATTTTCAAATTTGGTTCGTATGCTTTGGAAAAAAGAGAGAGAGAAAAAAGAGTGGCAAAAAAATATCAAGAGAGAAAAGAAAGAGTTGTTCAAGATCCAAAAGTTCTATCTTGGTAGAAAAATTTCAGAAACTTGTGTGTTGTGTAAGATCCAAAAGTCCCATCTTGGTAGAAAATTTTTAGAAGCTTGTGTGTGTTGTGTAAGATTCAAAAGTTTCAGATTCATAGAAAAATTTCAGAATCTTGTGTGTTGGGTAATCTTCAATCTTGGGGTAAAGGTGCAGCATAGCTATCCACATATTTTCTTGGGGTGCATCAACTTGATTTCGGCACAAGCCCCTTTTTTTACCCCACCGAGCTCCACCAAAAATTGAAGCTAGTTCTTTGACCCCTCTCTTTCAATCTCTTTAACACATCCGGGAGAAGCACAATCCGATGTGAACTGATAAGATCTTTGGTGACTAAGAGGTGAGGTTTTGTGATTCCACAAATTTGTTTTTCTGTCCCACTTTTAGCCGACTAACATGGAAGGATTTAGACCAAATGGAAATATACATGAAGATAAAAATTGTGTGGCCACCCGAGCGGACATGCAACGACTATGTGATGATCTTCTCCAAGCCATGGATAGTATGCTTGACAAGCATTTTCCACTACGTGGAAATGAGGCTCGACACCAACCTCGCCCTAATTCCTCATTGGTTACCACGGCTACTCCTCATTCTGTGAAGAACACAGTGATACCAAACCTATGTAAGAAAGAGTGTCCACAGCCCAAAACTCCACATATCAAGAATGACCAAAATAGGGAGTTGAGAGATTCCACCAAACGTGAGGAAGAAAAAGTTCACCACAAGATTAGAGAGAGGAGTGAGCCACCACATGGCATTCCACCAAAACTGAGTGAGAAGATTAGAGAGATTTCTGATCCACAAACTGAAACTCCACAAACTAGGAGTATCAAAATTAGTGACTTGTGTGATGCCACCACATGTGAGAGTGAAAGCCTCCGACATAATATTCGAGAGATGAGTGACTCACCACCAAATATTCCATAGAATCAAAATGAGAGGATTAGTGAGTACACCAAACATGAGGTTGAGATTGTTCAAGATGAGGATAGAGAGATGAGAGCTCCACCATCATACAATGCCGGTGAGATCTTTAGTGGGTCATGTGAGTCCACAAAATGTGATGTTGAGATTGATCAAGATGCTGAGAGCGAGAAGAGTGATACACCAAAATATATTCCACCCAATAAGAACGAGAGGATTGTTGATTTGTATGAGTCCACCAAATCTTAGAATGAGAGAATACAACACAAAATCAGAGAGTTGAATGATCCACCTAAGGAGAGGGAGGAATATTATTCACTTACTAACATCTCGAAAAGTTCTTCTTCTTTGCAGGATGTGCAGATTTTGAGACCATACCTTACTGCCCTCTTACAACGATGGGAGGATGAGATCCAAGAACAAATATGGAGCACATGGAGTACCAACACACAAGGTTCATATGTGTCGTATGATTTTCAAAAGGGCATGGAAGTACTCAAAGAGGTAAAACAGAAAAGAACATCAATTTTGATGCAATCTGAGGTATGTACTTATGCACACTTGAAACAATGGCGAGATGAAATCAGAGAAAAAATATTATGTACGTCATGCACATCGCCCATCAAGCAATATGTGTTTATCAACTTAGGAACAATCACGCATAAGTATTCAAGTTTCCCTTGCCTTGTTATTTTGTTGTGTCATCATGTCATTATCTTGTAGACAATAAGGAGTTGAGGATAACTTTCCTCTAACGCAGAAAAAGTGACATAATAAGGATCACGACTGATGATAATTTAGTAATTCATAGAAATATTTGTTGGAATGAACTATTGAGACGTATAAAAAAATCATGTTGCCATCAATAAGAAGTTAACAAAGTTGAATAATAAAATTATGTATATCATGAAACGTTTGCATTATGATTTGGTATTGCCCCCTTTGCCTTTGAGTGATGACCAGATTGAGTCGAGGACGACTCCTTTCCAAGTGAGGGGGGATGATGAGGACATCCCAGTCGCTAATGGAATACCAAGCATTCCAACAAAAATCGCAAGTTGTGAGCAATAAATACATGATCAGATGCAAAACAATTCTAAGGTGAAAGCTACAATTGAAGATTGCACTTTTGCTTTGCATAGATATTGTCTACTGCCCTTCTATGTATCTCTTGCAGATCAAAGAGAGTCGAGGACGACTCTTCATCAAGGGAGGGGGGATGATGAGCACATGGATATACCATTCATGGCATGTCAACGAAGGGCGCAATTTATTTGGAAAGAATTACTAAGTCGAATCAAGAAAACACATTCCCAGGTGAACGCTAACTTAAGTTTTTTTTTGCGATAACGCTAACTTAAGTTAATATTATAAACTTGATGAAGTGGTTGTGCTTTCATCTCCATTATTGTTTTTTGAACTCAGGTACACAATGAAGGAATCCAACAACATATGAGCTCATGAAGAAACAAGTTGAAGAAATAAAACTCAAGAAAAAAAGTTTCGAGTGAATCAGTTTTCTACAAAAAAATTCCTCTGGTCTTTGGCTGAACCACACCCATACGGACCAGAGACGGGTTCTTTGGGGTATATCACCAGAAGCTACATAAAATTTACTTTCCAATGCAAAAAACCTCACATCATTTGGAGTTTTGAGTCAAAAGTAATAGCCATTCGCGTGGAAGGTGTCCAGACTTTCAATGCTTCGCGAATTTCCGAGGAGCTCTCCAATAACTCCAAAAGTTGACTACTCTCCACCCAAGGAAGGCATGCGAATTCTGCACCATTTTGAACCCTTTTGACACCTAGCTAAGGGGGGTTGTCCCTGCTATAAAACCCCATCTCCCCAACTTTTTAGGGACCTTTTGAAAAACCATTCAGCTACAAGCTTATGCAGAAAGACTGCTAGAGAGATCCAAGAGATCCTTGCTACCTTTGCTCTTGTGAGTTTATCCGGATTCGCGAGAAGGAGCCTCTGGTTCCCCCTAATTCGTGCTCTACGGTTCCGGTCGTTTTGTGTGGGTTAGTCCCGTTTTGTGGTTCTGCGATTGTTTGGACAGCAGGTTGGAGTTTTTGTAGTTCCGGTCAGCCATCCCCAACGTACGGGTTGCATCCAACCTTGGCAGGTATAAAGCTAGTTATCACGGCTGCTTGCAGCTAGTTATCCCATCCGATTCGATCCTATGACGTGAAGATCGGGCCACCCTCGGGCGTGAACTCGTTCATCGGGCTTGCACTTATCACCCACCAAGGGTCCAGGCGCCCTGGTGGCGCGGCCATGCCCTAGGCCGCGCCACCTGGCCACCTGGGCACCAGGTGGGGGCTCTCTGGCCCTCCTTCGGGGTTCCGGAAGCATCTGTAGCGCTGATTTTTTATCTGATTTTTCCCGAATTTTTGGAGCACTTTTAATATGAGGGAAAACGGAAATAGAAAATAGCAGAAAACAGGAACTGACACTTTGGTTATCCTTGCGCACCCTCGACTCATGGTACGTGAGTGTACTATAATATCCAATCCCTCCAAAGATTAGCGACCCATCTAGTAGCTAGAGTTCTCAACTAGTTTTGTAGGTTTTTAAAAATAAACACGGATTTCCCAAAATGCGACACCTATCACTAATAGGCTAGAGCTCTTGACACCAAAATTTCAAAGATTACTCACAACAATACCTCAAAACTATTGCAAGTTACTACTAAAATTAAATAGCAACCTCAATTACCTACTTTCAAGACAAGACACAACTCAGTGCAACAACCAACTCTCTTAACAAGATAAACATGAAAACTAAAGATAGTTCTAGCAACAAACTAAACAAAAGCCAAGGCTCTTGCAAAAGACAAACTAAAACTAAAACTAAACATGGCAGTAGCTGCGAAAAGATAAAAGACACACAACAGTAAAAAGATAGGCATGAAAAATCCTATGATGTGTTCTAGATTGGAGTGGAGCGTGTTTCTCTCCCACACAAAGTAAGCTGGGATCTAACTTGTTATGAACAGCAAGCAAAGCTAAAGAAAAATAAAAAGTAAACCTAAGAGTGAGACGCTCCAAGCATAGCACATAAAGCATGAAGTGATAAAAATATAGTGAGACGAAGGACGAACTGATGATTGTTGATGGATAAGGGGATGCATGGGGGCATCCCCAAGCTTAGACGCTTGAGTATCCTTGAATATTTATTGGGGATGCATGGGGACATCCCCAAGCTTGAGCGCTTGACACTCCTGGATCTTCTTTCATCATCTTCCATCGCACACTTGAAAACTCCCTTCATACATAACTCATCAGAAGCTGATTAGAGAGGTTAGTACCCTTAATAAAATATTTTTCCCCACTGGATATAAAGATATTCTTGAAGAGCTAATGTTTCTCAAGATTGTCAAAAGTTTTTTTGCAAAGAAAAAGCAAGCTTAAGGTTGGCAAAAGTAAGGAAGGGCAAACATGGAAGAATTTGTGAAAAACAGAACAGCAGGTAGTAGAGAATATTTTCGGGGCACTTCTACAACTCAAATCAAAAAACTCAGAACATACGAAAGTTTCACAATTTTATAGACCATCATGTGTAAAAACTTCAGCTCAAAAAGATGAACTCGTGTTTTGTTTTGTTTTTTTTTCGTCAAGCAGACAGAATCTGTTTTCTGGACATAATGTCACAACTTTTTCTTCCCTTATCATAAGAGGCTATAACTTGGCACAAAGCTTGAAAATAAAGATACAATGATGTTGCTACAGTAGTAACAATCATCTAGACCACTAAGAACAGAAGTAAAAACATCTTGGGTTGCCTCCCAACAAGCGCTTTATTTTACGCCTTTAAGCTAGGCATAAAGCAAAAGAAGAATCAAGTTTTACGAAAAGAAAGAGAATAGCTAGCCCGTGTAATGGACTCAAATGGTAACTTGATTTTCTTTCTAGGAAAGTGTTCCATCCCCTTTTTGAGAGGGAATTTAAATTTTATATTCCCCTCTTTCATGTCAATAACAGCACCTACGGTGCGAAGAAAAGGACGTCCCAAAATAATTAGACATAAAGGTTCATACTCTATATCCATAATAATAAAATCAACGGGAACATAATTGTCATTAACCATGATAAGAACATTGTCGATCTTCCCCAAAGGTTTCTTTATGGAAGAATCAACGAGACGAACACCAAAAGAACAAGAACCAAAAGGTTTCAATTCAAACATATCATACATTCTTTTGGCCATGACGGAGGTATTAGCTCCAACGTCACATAAATCATAGCAAGAGAAGTTATTTAATTTAATTTTTATCATAGGGTCCCAACCATCATCTAGCTTCCTAGGTATGGAGGCCTCTATCCTAAGCTTCTCCTCCCTAGATTTGATGAGATCATTTGTGATATGCTCTGTGAAGGCAAGATTAAGTGTGCTAGTGTGGGGGTCTCTAGACATCTTGTGTAGCAAGCTAATAACTTCTGAAAGGGTGCAACTATCAAAATCAATATCACTACTATCAAAGGTGATAGTAGTGTCATCTAGGCTTACTTGTTTGAAACCCTCTACGTTCATAGGAGTTTATTCTTCTACGATTGAGGTATTAGCATCAACATTAATAGGTCCAATGGGACTAGGAGTGCATTGGGTGCTAATAGTTTGAGTGTCCTCAATGATTTGGATAGTGGCAACTGTGTGTTGTGTAGGAAGGGTCTTAATTATATCCTCTTCCTCTTTTTCTCTAGCCCATCTTTCTTTAAGTTTCGCCATCATCCTAATATTTTCATTGATTTGTAATTGGATAGCATTAATAGGAGCGACCTTCCTCTCCTCAAAGGGAGAGGTTCTAATTTTTAGCATCTCAACATCAAGGGCTAAGCTATCTACCTTCAAAGAGAGATTATCTAACTTAGCTAATTTCTCTTCTTCATTCTTGTTGCAGGCTTTTTTGGGTAGTGATAAAGTCTCTAAGCATGTTTTTAGTTCAGAAGTGGGGTTCTTGTTGCTAGGACAGGTTTTGTTGTTCCCATAGTTGGATGGAAACGGTCTAGGATTACTAGCAAAGTAGCCCCCATAAGCATTGTTGTTAAAGTTGTTTCTAGCAATAAAGTTCACATCTACTTGTCCCTGAGCAACTAAAGAATTTAAAGGAACATCATGAGGATCAATAGAGAATTTCTTGGTAAGTAGAGACATAATCAAGTCAACATTTTCATTTAGGGAGGTAATAATCTCGACAAACTTTTCCTTCCTACCTGTTGGAGCGCTGATACGCGAGAGAGGATAATTGCTTCTCGCCCTTTGTTGGTTACCCCAAGTGGAAGGTGAGATGCAACGTAGCGGCAAGTTTCCCTCGGTGAACACACCAAGGTTGAGTATCGACCAGTAGGACTCCGGAGATGATAAGTAGGGGGTGAAGTGAACAATGGCGCCATTCACAATCTTCGAGATTGCTTACTTCACCTAGACCTGCACATAGACACAAATAACTTTGCTCCCAACGAAGTTTAGAGAGGTTGTTAATCTCTCCGGTCTTGTTGTTTAAAAAGGATCAAAACACAAGGGATAATGATAATGATAGCAACTAAAAGTAAAAGCAGAAAAGTAAATGAGCGTGTAAACAGTGATGAGAATATGGACCGGGGTCCCGTGATGTTCACTAGTGATGTCTCTCTCCCAAAAGACGATAAAACTGCTATGCGAGGTAAAAAAATTACAGATGGGCAATTCACAACATTATAAACGCACCGCAATGCTAACTATGCTACAAAAGAAAGGAAGAGGCTCAAAAGCATGGGCAATACGCCAAAATAAGTAGACAGAAATCCATCTGCATCTACTACTAATCATCCACCTTGAGATATCTATCCAGAACATCTCGCTGGTATTAAGTTGCGAGCCCCACCCAAAGTGTAAACCCAAAGCAACAGACAACTGCATTAAAAAGCACTTTGCGTAAAGTAAACAATCCTTGCAAACGCGGTTACAAGCACCGTTGTTTTCCCCCTTATGGCAACAGCACATCCCCTAGACTCATGTTTCTATCACTCAAGCGTGTCATCAGGGGGCATGAACCCACAATCGAGCATAACGTTCCCTCTTGGAGTTACTACCTACTACTTGGCCAAAGCAATAAACATCAACGGAGAACATGCAGGAATTACTTAGGAACAAAAATATAAAAGATAAGAACCAAATATATTACTCTATCACAATCTGAACATAATCTCATAATCTATCAGATCCCAGCAAACTTAGCATAGCAACAGTAGAAAGATTAGATATGTTCCTCGATCATGTAGGGCAGCTCACGAGGTCTAAATCATGAAGAACAAAGAGGGGAGGAGAACATCACATAGCTACTGATCACGGACCCATGGTCCAAAGGAAACTACTCACGGCACATCCGGGAAGCGTCCATGGTGGAGGGGAAGCTCCCAGAGGTCGATCCTCCCTCCGGCAGGGTGCCGGGAAGAGGTCTGATGGTGCTCCCGATCTTGGAAGCGCGGCGGTGGCGGAACAGAGGCGAGATCGCGAAAAGGGTTCTGTCCTCGAAAGTTTCACGTCACGGGAGATATATAGGCGAAGGGGGCAGCTAGGGGGGCCACCAGGGTCCAGGCGCCCCCCTGGCGTGGCCAAGCGCTAGGCCGTGCCAGGTGCCTCCTGGGGCTCTGGTGGGTCCCACCTGGTCCCCTTCGGGACTCTGGAAGGTTCCTTCACGCTGATTTTTTATCTGATTTTTCCCGAATTTTTGGAGCACTTTTACTATGGGGGAAAACTGAAATAGAAAAACAGCAGAAAACAGAAACTAGCACTAGGGTGCACTGAGTTAATAGGTTAGTCCAAATATGATCAAAAGTGTATAAAAGTGTATCTAGATCATAGCAATATCACACAAAACATGCATGGGGCAAGCAGAAATTATCGATACGTTTGGGACGTATCAAGCGTGTTCGGTGTGCCATTGGGAATAGTTTGTCATCATATCATCGAGAAGTTTTGTGGCAGCACCAAGTGTAGCTGACATAAAGGTTCCTCCCGCGGGCGAATCTAATAGGTTCCGCGAGGTGAAATTCAAGCCTGCTTAAAAAGTCTGGATAACCATCCAGGTCGTCAAACCATGTGTAGGGCATTTCTTAACAAGAGATTTCATACGTTCCCAAGCTTGGGCAACGTGTTCATTATCTAATTGCTTAAAATTCATAATGTTACTCCTCAATTGGGTAATTTTAGCAGGTGGGTAATACTTCCAAATAAAAGCATCTTTGCACTTATCCCAAGAATCTATGCTATTCCTAGGCAAAGATTGAAACCAAATTTTAGCTCCTTCCCTCAAGGAGAAAGGAAAAAATCTTGAGCTTAACAACATCACCTTCTACTTATTTATACTTTTGCATATCACATAACTCAATAAAATTACTTAAGTGTAAAGCAGCAGCATCTCCAGCACCAGATAATTGATCTCTCATAACAAGGTTTAGCAAAGCAGGTTTAATTTCATAAGAGGTAGCTGAAGTGGCAGGTGTGGCAATAGGAATGCAGATAAAGTCTTTGTTGTTGTGACTAGTGAAGTCACACAACTTGGTGTTTTCAGTGGAACCCATAGTAGCAGCAAGTGTGCCAGATTTTTTTGTAATTTTCGATATAAGACACAAAGATAAAAACTGAAAGGTAAACGAACAAGACTAAAAAGAAAAGGTAAAAGGTACTGGGCAACTCTCATATCTTAGCACTCGGAGTCCGCGTCAATGGCGCCAGAAATTTTCTTGATATCTCTCCTCGTTGGTTGCCCCAAGTGGAAGGTGAGATGTAGGATAGCAGAAAAATTCCCTCGGTGAAGATACCAAGGTTTGTCTCCAGTAGGACTTCGGAGATGATAACTAGGTGTCAACGGCGCAATTGACGTGGACCTGCACACAACACAAATAACTTTGCGTCCCAACGAGTACAGAGAGGTTGTCTGTAACATCCCAAAATTCTAAATTTTGGAATGTTATAATAATTAGATAATTATGATTGTCTTGTTTAATTTGTGTGTAATTGATCTGAGTGAGGTAGACTAGAATCTGGAACTTTTGGAGTTTACATGAATATTAAAATGAGAGGGAATAAAAGGACTTTCCCTAATATTCATTTTTGTTCTTTAAAACAAACCCAACAAATAAAATTTGAGAGAAGGTAATATGACTCCTTCAACAAATAAAAGAAAGTTGGAAAAATATTTTCAATAAAATTTTTATTTTATTGAATCTTATTTTAAATAAGTTTATATTTAAAATTAAAATAATTAAATGAGGGAAGATAACATGACTTCTTCAATTTCATTTGAAAATGGTTTAAAAATCTTGCTTTGGATTTATTTGGATTTATTAGAAAATGTTTTTTTAATCTTTTTATTTTGTATAAAAAGTCACTGAATATTCTATTTAAATTATCCTAAGATTATAGGAATTTATTTCGTATTTTTTCTGACTTATATTTTATTTTATAAAACTCTTTGAAATTTAAAAAAATAATGTATATATATATAAACGTAATTACGTTTTACGTATTTTTATTATTTTAAAAATATAAGATGTTATTTTTTAAGGCTACCTTTATTATATTAAAAATACCTCTATATATAAAAAAACGCGAAAAAAAAAAGAAAAGGGCGCCGGTCCAGCCAGGCCGAAGCCGGCCCAGCCGGCCAGCCACCATGGCCAGCGGCCCAGCAGCCAGCGCACAGCGCACGGTACGTGCGTGCATCGTGTCCCTGTGGTACACACGAGTCCAGAACGGACTCAGTGTGCGCCGGAGGCCGTGTCCACCCGGAACTCCCTCTCCGATAGCCCTTTTGCCAAGCAAACTTGTCCCATAAATATCCCACGTCCCTCTCCACCGATTCCCCACAAAATTTCTTCCCAAACCGTCCCAAATCGAGCCAATTTCGAAGTAGATTTCGCCGGAAAATTTTGACTTTGCCGGTAGATCCCGTCGCCGGTGAGCCTCTCCTTGACCCCAAATTTTGCATACCGACTTTTTTTTTGTGGTGCATCTAATGGACATCTTTTCCCTCTTCTATTCTTGCGCAAGATTTATCCCCAAATTGTACACGCACCGCGGGAGTTCATCGGAGCGCGCTCGGTTCATCGCGTCGCCACACCCGTACGGATGACGTTGGAGATCATCACCACCACCGTTGTGATCTCCTAATCAAGCCCTACATCCTAGACGTCCTCATTGACGCCGAAGATCGCCGGAATCGTCGTCTTCGTCACGTCAAATCTACACGTCGCGGTTAGTAAAAAACGCCGTAACTTTTTATCCGTTGCTCCGTTTTAGATGAAACTAGCGGCCAATTGTTTGTTTCTAAACCCTCTACACATTAGGTACTGTAGATCCAACTTTTGAGAAAATTATTTTTTCCGTTTGATCAAAAAAAATCATAAATCATATGTAAAACCGTTCTAGTAATATCTTTTTACTCGTAGATCCGTTTTGCGCGATTCCAAAGCCCACGGTTTTCTTTCGGAATCCTCTATCCAGTACAACCCTAAATTTTATTTTATTTTTTCGAAAATATTCAAATCTGATCAGATTCAAATTCAAGTTTCTTTTGATCGTATCTCTTACTTTACAACCCGGATTTGATCGATTCTTTTTGCAAACTCAAATCCTAGCTAAACCCTATATTATAGACACTTTGCAACTCACTTTTGAACTCAATCATGATCTGTTTTTCAAAAACTTTTATTTGGTTTTTCTTTTGGAGTTCATGAACCTTGGTTTGCCTTTGTTTGTGTATTGATTGTGTGCAACCTTGTGTGCTTGGTTACGATAGATTGCTCAGAGCGTGACGAGTAGAATTGTCGGAATTGTGAGCGCGAATAACTTCATCAAGATTCAAGGAAAGTCATATCTTTGATCATACTTCCTATTACCTATGTTTTCAATGCATTAGTTCTTCTTCTTTATATTGCATAATAGGTTATGATATGCTATTACACCCAGTAATTCATTGTGGTAGGTCTGATCCTTACATCATTGTCACCATCGTATACTATGATATTGCTATGCTAAGTAGACGTGGATTGGGAAGTGAATCATTATGAGGTATGAGTGATAAAGTAGTAATTAGGACCAAGATAAAGTTAATGAACTACCTGGGTGGGATGGTTGCGAGTATCCTGGGGATGGCCAGTGATGACTGCGGAAAGCCACCCAGGCTCAAAGGGACTGTTTGTATTGACATACCTAGAAGCTTACGTGTGCAAACACAAGCTACTATGGGCTCTGGCTTGGTTGATCAGTTGTAGGGACTCTTACTAGGTAGCGCTACGAAAGTAGTTGTGAGTAGGTGCGATGGGTGCTACCGGAGTAAGGGAAACTCTTCTGAAAGACCATGTCTCTATCTTCCAGTTGTCATACACCATGCAGTGTGACAAACTACAAAGGAGGCGATCGTGTCTTGTGGGGAAAAGTGCACAAACCTCTTAAGAGTTAAAACTAATCGATTAGCCGTGTCCCTGGTTATGGACAATTTGAGCGACTAGATGTGGTAATATTGATTTGTCTCATCATCTTTAATTAATTGGTTGGTTTAATCACTTTGGGATAGATTGAGTGGGGGGTTCCCATCTCAATCGTATGCTATTGTAGAACTTAGTTATTATTATTCTATAGGGAAAATTAGTTTTTTGCAAAAATAAATGTAGAAGCTCCACCAGCCAAATTGCATGTATTGTAGGAAATTTTTACTTCTTTCTGGGGTATGATTTTCCGTACATTCAAATGTACTGACCCGTTGTCGGGATGTAACCTTCGGTGTTGTAGGATTATATACGACGAGTAAGTGATACGATATAGGGTCGTGAAGTCTACACTCAACTTTTCCGTTGGCGTTGATGGGACTCCACTTATATATTGATTGTTCTGTTGTGTATTCTAGCCTAAGGGATGTAAGGTCATAAATACCATGTATTTGCGTTAATTTATGACATGTGATACTATGGTATTTCATCAAGTACCTGTGTGTGCTAGCATACTGATCCAGGGATAGCACAAAAGCACACTAGACTTGGTTCCCTTCGGGACCGGGTCGTTACAAGATGGTATCAGAGCACATGTTGATTGTAGGTCGTGACCCTAGAAACTGGAAAGCCGTAGGAAATTCTATTGCTAAAAATATTATTTTGAAAAAAAATCCATTACTTCTCATCTTTTCCGAGTTTTACCAAACACTCCCTCTTACCCCCAAACAAGTTAGACTATACCCGTGCCACTTGACTACTTGGAAGGATCATCGTACGCTACATCGAGAAGGACAAGTTATTGGACTCATGATCAATTCAGTGTAAAGAGGATTTCACCTTGTGTTGGAAGAATGGAAGTTACCAACTACAAGTATCGAAGATTTTGAAGACTCGAAGATTTTTTTTGAAGACTCTGAAGATCCCAAGACTACCCATGACCTTTAGAGGACTAAACCCCTATTATATGCTCACGCTAGATGCGGTGATTTGTGTGTTATCTTTTTGTGTTGTTCTCCCCTCCCCTCCAAACTTATCCCCTGAACCCAAAACCCTTGGACCCCATAGATGGCGTATGGAGATGAACTCATCTTTTCCGAAGCGATGACTCGGTTGGAGACCGAACAATGGATTCAGAACAGGGAGGATCACATGAAGGATAACAGTGTTGGAAGAAACGATATGGTGCAATATGCTCTTCAATAATTTGCAAAAGGTGTTGCTACTTGGTGGAGGATATACCAAGCTATCAATGGATGGCGAGGAGAAATCACTTGGGAGGAATTCAAACTGACTCTACTAAGATTTCGTCTTGTCACCCGAACAAGGAAGGCTAGTATAAACGATCTGAAGAAACCATGTGCATGCAAGATCTGTGGAGAAATAGGACACACCCACGAGGAACATCAGGATGAATGCCCTATTGTGAAGAATGTCACCTAGCTGAAGAATGTCGCACTAGGCAGGTTACCTATTTCTTGTGTGAAGGAACTACCCATTATCCCGCCCAGTGTAACTTATACACCATGGTACAGAAAGTGATCCAACAAACATAAGGAAGGGATGAAGGAAGCTCTTAGTAAACAGATAGAAGTACTCATGATGAAGGGAGATGTTAAAAACCCTCTTGAAGAAATATCAACCCCAGTTTGCCCCAAGTCGTGCTATTCATGTGGAGAAGAAGGACATATTTCACAAAATTGCATGAAGAGGGGGAAAGTGTATTTGGGTAAATTCCCAACAATAGAAGTGGAGTATGACCAACAAGAAATAGAAGATTGGAGCAACATAGAAAGGTCGAGAAAGAAATAGAAGGTGTTTGGAAGTGTCATGTGTTGGCATTGTAACAAGGATGGACGTTATGCACCTGGTTGCCCTTGTAAAGACTACGACCAGGGCGCAAGAAGAAAAACCCAGACTAAGAAGAAGAGGATGACTCAAGATTCACAGAAGAAGCCTTACACCCCGGAGAACACCGCTTATGTTAAAGACGTCAGAAATATAGAGAAGAAGAATGCATCCCGGATATCCAAGAAGGGAGATGGTGAAAGCAGTGTGTATCCCCCGAAGAACCCAATTTCTGCAAAAAAAGGATCTAAGTAAAGTCATGTGTTTTTAGGTGCAGGGAGGCAGGTCACTACTCCAACAACTGCCCGAGAAGGAAGCCAAATACTCAAGGAGCTTAAGTAATCACAATGAGACCCCGAGACTGGAAAGGAGTAAGCTGTTTTTCTGCAACGAGGAAGACCACTTTATCCAAGAATATCGCAATGGATAGAAGTCTTATGCTGAGATAGTAGTTGCGAAGCATGCAATAAGTGTAGTAGGAAATGTTATGTTAACTAGAAACGTCAAATGGGTATGTGTAATTATATGAGATTGCAATGATCAATTTGAGAATCAATGAAGCTAGCATGTGCCTTTGGTCAGGAAACAAACACATGTGTGAATTGGATTTTTATGACTAGTAACACTACAAAGCAAGGAGAAGAGATTCAGAAGCTAATGTAAGGATAAGGAAGAGACCCTAGATTTTCATTTTAAGGGTGGTAGTATTTTGTATTATTACCCGAAGAATGATCGAAGTGTTAACTACATCGGACCTCATAATAGAGTTTTGACAAGTAAATCGTGAGTCCGTTTGGAGATGTGATGGTCTGCATTAAGATATTAAGGAAGGAGTATAGTCGGATTTTAAGAATGAGAAGCAAGACTTATGTTTGAGATGGAGAATATTTGCAACCCAAAGAGGAGTTAAGATTTGCAATAGATGAGGTGGGACATAACCCCCAAGCCGCAAGATCGGATAAGAATCAAGCACGCCCTTCCGGAAAGAAGGACCATGGAGGAAGCTACGACTTTTCCAACCGACAATCTTATAGGAGTATACGTAAAACCTGAGAGTTGTGAAGAAACGATAGCTGTTTTGTTTTGCATGCAGAAACCCATGGAATTACCCGAACTCAGTTCGTGGAGGAGATAATTTTGCAGTGCTTGTGAGGATGCCCGAGTGTTAGAATGTGAGATTCGCTAAACCATATACAAGGTAATGATTGGGGTGCAGGATGGATTGATCACCATACTGGCTACTCTTATTATTCGCTTTGCTATGTGGGATGGTAGATCTAGAGTGACTTACCTATAGTAGAGAGATGACGACGACGTTAAGCCAGAAACTTTAGGATGGTACGATGTTGACCCTGTACATTGCAACCCTTGCGAATCATAAGTAATACGGTGAGAATAGGCCAAGACCCATTTTCTGCAGGAAGCCCTCTTGTTGACCACCATGAGAGTACCGATATTTTTTAGTATTGGGGTTCGACCTGTCATTCATGAAGGTACAGTATATGGAAGACCAATCATTCCGTGAAAAGAGATTCAAAACCTCAAAGGAGTAGGGGTATATGTAAGAAGGACGTCATCGAAGGATCTAGATTTTTTTCGAAGACCTGGGATTTTTTTTAAGGGTGGTAGCACCCTAGACCGTCGGAGGATCAGTGCATTTCGAAGACAGAAGACCCCAAAACTATCCTTTTCTTTCTAGCTTCTTCGAATCTCGAGGACGAGATTCATTTTAAGGGTGGTAGATTTGTAACATCCCAAAATTCTAAATTTTGGAATGTCATAATAATTAGATAATTATGATTGTCTTGTTTGATTTGTGTGTAATTGATCTGAGTGAGGTAGACTAGAATCTGGAACTTTCGGAGTTTACACGAATATTAAAATGAGAGGGAATAAAAGGACTTTCCCTAATATTCATTTTTGTTCTTTAAAACAAACCCAACAAATAAAATTTGAGAGAAGGTAATATGACTCCTTCAACAAATAAAAGAAAGTTGGACAAATATTTTCAATAAAAGTTTTATTTTATTGAATCTTATTTTAAATAAGTTTATATTTAAAATTAAAATAATTAAATGAGGGAAGATAACATGACTTCTTCAATTTCATTTGAAAATGGTTTAAAAATCTTGCTTTGGATTTATTATAAAATGTTTTTAATCTTTTTATTTTGTATAAAAAGTCACTCAATATTCTATTTAAATTATCCTAAGATTATAGGAATTTATTTCGTATTTTTTTCGACTTATATTTTATTTTATAAAATTCTTTGAAATTTAAGAAAAATATGTATATATATAAACGTAATTACGTTTTACGTATTTTTATTATTTTAAAAATATAAAATGTTATTTTTATAAGGCTACCGTTATTATATTAAAAATACCTCTATATATATAAAAAATCGCGAAAGAAAAAAAAAGGGCATCGGCCCAGCCAGGCCGAAGCCGGCCCAGCCGGCCAGCCACCATGGCCAGCGGCCCAGCAGCCAGCGCACAGCGCACGGTACGTGCCTGCATCGTGTTCCTGTGGAACACACGAGTCCAGAACGGACTCAGTGTGCGCCGGCGGCCGTGTGCGCCCGGAACTCCCTCTCCGATAGCCCTTTTGCCAAGCAAACTTGTCCCATAAATATCCCACGTCCCTGTCCACCGATTCCCCACAAAATTTCTTCCCAAACCGTCCCAAATCGAGCCAATTTCGAAGTAGATTTCGCCGGAAAATTTCGACTTTACCGGTAGATCCCGTCGCCGGTGAGCCTCTACTTGACCCCAAATTTTGCATACCGACTTCTTTCTTCGTGGTGCATCTAATGGACATCTTTTCCCTCTTCTATTCTTGCGCAAGATTGATCCCCAAATTGTACGCGCACCGCGTGAGCTCATCGGAGCGCGCTCGGTTCATCGCGTCGCCACGCCCGTACGGACAACGTTGGAGATCATCACCACCACCGTTGTGATCTTCTAATCAAGCCCTACACCCTAGACGTCCTCGTTGACGCCGAAGATCGCCGGAATCGTCGTCTTCGTCACGTCAAATCTACACGTCGCGGTTAGTAAAAAACGCCGTAACTTTTTATCCGTTGCTCCGTTTTAGATGAAACTAGCGGCCGATTGTTTGTTTCTAAACCCTCTACACATTAGGTACTATAGATCCAAGTTTTTAGAAAATTATTTTTTCCGTTTGATCAAAAAAAATCATAAATCATATGTAAAACCGTTCTAGTAATATCTTTTTACTCGTAGATCCGTTTTGCGCGATTCCAAAGCCCACGGTTTTCTTTCGGAATCCTCTATCCAGTACAACCCTAAATTTTATTTTATTTTTTTCGAAAATATTCAAATCTGATCAGATTCAAATTCAAGTTTCTTTTGATCGTATCTCTTACTTTACAACCCGGATTTGATCGATTCTTTTTGAAAACTAAAATCCTAGCTAAACCATATATTATAGACACTTTGCAACTCACTTTTGAACTCAATCATGATTTGTTTTGCAAAAACTTTTATTTGGTTTTTTTTGGAGTTCATGAACCTTGTTTTGCCTTTGTTTGTGTATTGATTGTGTGCAACCTTGTGTGCTTGGTTACGATAGATTGCTCGGAGTGTGACGAGTAGAATTGTCGGAATTGTGAGCGCGAATAACTTCATCAAGATTCAAGGCAAGTCATATCTTTGATCATACTTCCTATTACCTATGTTTTCAATGCATTAGTCCTTCTTCTTTAGATTGCATAATAGGTTATGATATGCTATTACACCCAGTAGTTCATTGAGGTAGGTCTGATCCTTACATCATTGTCACCATCGTATATTATGATATTGATATGCTAGGTAGACGTGGATTGGGAAGTGAATCATTATGAGGTATGAGTGATAAAGTAGTAATTAGGACCAAGATAAAGTTAATGAACTACCTGGGTGGGATGGTTGCGTGTATCCTGGGGATGGCCAGTGATGACTGCGGAAATCCACCCAGGCTCAAAGGGACTGTTTGTATTGACATACCTAGAAGCTTACGTGTGCAACCACAAGCTACTATGGTCTCTGGCTTGGTTGATCAGTTGTAGGGACTCTTACTAGGTAGCGCTACGAAAGTAGTTGTGAGTAGGTGGGATGGGTGCTACCGGAGTAAGGGAAACTCTTCTGAAAGACCATGTCTCGATCTTCTTGTTGTCATACACCATGCAGTGTGACAAACTACATAGGAGGCGATTGAGTCTTGTGGGGAAAAGTGCACAAACCTCTGCAGAGTTAAAACTAATCGATTAGCCGTGTCCCCGGTTATGGACAATTTGAGCGACTAGATGTGGTAATATTGACTTGTCTCATCATCTTTAATTAATTGGTTGATTTAATCACTTTGGGATAGATTGAGTGGGATGTTCCCATCTCAATCGTATGCTATTGTAGAACTTAGTTATTATTATTCTATAGGGAAAATTAGCTTTTTGCGAAAATAAATGTAGAAGCTCCACCAGCCAAATTGCATGTATTGTAGGAAATTTTTACTTCTTCTGGGATATGATTTGCCGTACATTCAAATGTACTGACCCGTTGTCGGGCTGTAACCTTCGGTGTTGCAGGATTATATACGACGAGTAAATGATACGATATAGGGTCGTGAAGTCTACACTCAACTTTGCCGTTGGCGTTGATGGGACTCCACTTATATATTGATTGTTCTGCTGTGTATTCTAGCCTAAGGGATGTAAGGTCATAAATACCATGTATTTGCGTTAATTTATGACATGTGATACTATGGTATTTCATCAAGTACCTGTGTGTGCTAGCATACTGATCCAGGGATAGCACAAAAGCACACTAGACTTGGTTCCCTTCGGGACCGGGTCGTTACATTGTCAATCTCTACGGCCTTGCTTTTCACAAAGGATCAACGCAACAGATAATAATCATAATGGTAGCAGCTAAAAAGTAAAAGCAGGAAAATAAATGAGCGTGTAAACAATAATGAGAGTATGGACCGGGGTCCCGTGATGTTCACTAGTGAAATCAACCATCTGCGCAACATCACTATGAAAAACAATCAACTCCTTCGTGAATGCCTTCATAGAGATTGGAAAGGTCTCAAGAAATTCAGTTCTCTCAGTCAGCTGCAGCGCTGCGGATTCGAAGAATTCCCCCCGCATCTGCAAAGGCAATGGACAAATGATGATCGGGTTGATCGACCAGATTCAAACATTTCGATGCTGCCCAAGAACAGAGATGTGTTGTGCGTAGACGATTATTATCACATCACCATGGACAATGTCTCCTCCGACTCCGACCCCGAGGAAAATCACCGCTCAGCGAGGGTTTACTCGCCACTGCCTCGAAGCCCCGAGACTCCTCCAGAATCACAGCTTGATTCTTCTGGTGATCAGCACTCCTTCAGGACGAAGATTACTCCTCGTGGTGGTCGCCCCATCAGACGTCTTCCTTCGATCAAGGCTCGCGCTTCGCACGCGGAATCCTCTCGACGTCATCGGTGCTCCAGCGAGTAGAAATTCTTTCGACCCCGTCCCCAAATTTTTGTTCAATTATTGACAAAAGGGGGGAGAATGTGCTGCATCGAAGAAATAGTTTGCAAACGGGGTTAAGGGCTTTGCATTTTGGTCATTGAACTTTGAACTTTGAGTTTCCGAGTAGTTTCAACAAACATTCGATTCATATTCGATCTGGTTGTAACTAACTCTAAGTAGGTCTGTGAACTGCTACATTTATCGTAAGATATCTAATTGCTATGCTTGCGATACATAACCTTATTGCAGGAATTTATCAATCACATAAGTTCACAAGTTAATCCAGGAGATTACATATTTCTCATTGGATATCTTTTGGACTGCAATCTTTCTCACTAAGATTATGATGTTTTCCCTCGACTCATCTCTTATCAAATATGCACTTCACTGGAAATTTTCATCATTCGTGCATACATCAAGGGGGAGTATATCATCGATCTTAGCTCTGGTTTATCATCGAAAACTCAAAAGTTTTCAATTGTTTATCGATGCTTGTTTTGTCAACAATCGTCCAAAAAGGGGGAGATTGTAAGAGCAAGTTTTGCCCCCGAAGGTTTTGGAGATTGTTGGACAAAGCAGTAGAGGAACTAATATTGTTTTCGAGTATAAACAGACACTTAGGTTCCTGAAGAATGGAGTTTGCATGTATAAGCTCGAAGGACAACTCACTCCAGCAAAGCTGCAGTCCTTTACCGAAGCCTTTGAAGGAAGATGACCCCTAAAAATGTCATGGAGAAAGAAGATGCTCTCGAGTAAAAGCGCAACGAGGAGAAAGCTGAAGCTGGATGAGGACTTAGTCTTTTTTCTAGTTTCTCTTTCATTTTCTTGAGCCGTAGGAAAAACCGTACTATCAAGAGGGGTTTGCTAGTTGAAATCTTAGTCAAAGTGAATTTTCTCTACTCAACCTGAAACCCAAAGATAGCCTGCCGAGAGAAATCTTACTGAGTCGAGTAATAGCTCGAAGGCAAAGTCGTCGCACTTGGTGCCTTCGAGAGAGAACTCGTTCAGTAAGTCAGCTTACTTGCTCCACAAGAAAAGTTCGCAGTGATTGAAAATCCGACCGTTGTGGACACGCGTCAAGCGGTTGCATCGGGTCACTTCAATCATTTCACCATCGGGATCGTCACCTATAAATACCCCGCACCTTCCCGCCATTTGCGGTGGGTTGCTCCGCTGAATATTCTGAGACAGAAGAGTTGTGAGCTTCCCGAGAAAGATTTTGAGAGAAAACCAAACCCAAGTCCCAAACTGAGTTGAGAAATTCATAGAGACTTAGATTTATATTACACGATCTTTCTATCTTGGAGATCTGCAAGTCTCCTAGACGGTTAGGCGTCGCCTGTCAAGCAGTCCAAGAGTAATTTTCAATGGTGAAGGAAGTCTGTAAAGGTTTCGGAGATGTCCTGAATCATCTTTTCCGAGTAAGAACTGGACAAGCTCGAGAAGTTTGTTGCGGTGGAGAATAGGACGGAGAGAGTTTTTCTCTAGGTGTTCAATCACCAGTCCCTCCAACCAGACATAGCACTTTGCAGAGTGTGAACTGGTTTACCAAACATCGCAGTGTCAGGCTCGTTTTCTTACTCGTATTTACATTCTGTATTCACTCGTTTGCCTGTTTGCCTTCGATGTTTCCTCTCGTCCCCATTCCTTTCGTTCTAGGCATGTCCTTCGTTACTGCTATTCCTTTGAGATGCTCTTAGTCCTTCGTTGTTTGAGTGTTTTCCTTCTAAGTTCTATAGAATTTTTAGAAGTGATCATTCACCCCCTCCCCCTCTGATCATTCTTGAGCTTTCAGGTAGTTCTTCCACCTCCAATGCATCCAATCGAAATATTGAACCATACCTAACCATCCTCTTGCTTTCGTCGTTGCCATGAGCCTTTGGGTGTCCGCAACACTTAGTTCTCTCAAGTATTAAGGGCCAAACACCTCCATCATCACAGTAGCAAATCGCACCATGTTGTCCCAGCATGTGCTCTCGGACATCCGGAGGTACTCATCCCACGAAACGGCAGTTGTGCCATATGCAAGCATTTGCAATGCAGCATAACACTTCTGATAGTCGGATAATCGCTGGACTACAATGTATGCGGGGAAAATTGTACCACATGGAAGTCGTTGAATCCAAATACCGTTGTTTGAAAACTGCAATAAACTTTTTAGGTAGAAATTGTCACAATTTGAAACCAATTACATCAAAATTAAATTTCACAGCTTCGAAGATTCATTATAAAAAATAAATCTCTTATCTCTTATCTCTTATCAGTTAAACAAATGGAAACTTGCTTTATTTTGTTGGAAACAAAAAAAAAGACAACTAATCAATTAACTCTGTATAACAAGGAATCACACGCTATGATCTTCCAGTATAGCTCACAGCTTGCGCAAAACTCAATGCCATCTCTTTCATCGATGTACTACACATGATTATTAGCTCAGGCCCCCCAATATCAACCTACAACCTTCAACAAAACGGGCCAAGAAGAAATCCGCTCATATGTCACAGCATTTTGCTCCTTCAAGTTACATGTACAACAACTTCACGATGAGCAACCATATGGTATATCTCCTACAGCAGTCAGTTTCTCTCTACCAGTAAACACTAAACTGGACACTATTAAAGTTTAACGGAGCTGGACACTACCAAAGTCTACCAAAAATGTCACTGAGATTGGTGATGGAAAAATTGCATCCCTGGAGGTGGCTGCAAAGGCCTGAAAGGTGGCGCACCGGGCTGCTGAAGCGTGAACTGCATCGGGGGCGGAACATTCATCTGCATTTGCTGCTGAAGCATCTGCTGTGCAGGTGCTTGCGGCTGTGTGTGTGGCCTTGCTAGGTTCATCATTTGCGGCGGTGGCGGAGGTGGGGGTGGATTCATGGTGCTCATGCTGTATGGCATGCCAATCATTAAACCTCCAGGCTGCTGGACAAAGTGCTGTGGAGGGGCCTGGTAGATATTGTATTGGGGCTGAGGCACAGAAGCTTGGCCTTGCACAGGAGTTTGCTGTACCAACATTGTCTGGGGCTGCTGTGCTGCTGTGGTGACCATTGGTGGCATTGGTACAAAGGCAGCAGCATTAGCAACGCTTGGGACCAGTGAGGATTGTTCGACTTTCATCCTTTTATCTGAGCGTATCTCAGATGAATTCTCTGCAGCAAACTTGGAAAGTGCAGATTGGAGTATCTGCTGAGAGTTTGATGATGATGCAATCTTATCTGCAAGGATAGCAGCGGCTGTCTTCTGCTGGCCCTTTACTTGCCCATTAGAGAGTGAATTTCCTGGCTCAACTGATGATGCTAGCTTGGAAGATGGAATGATTGGCTCATTGTTGAGCCTCCGTTGCATGTTGGCTGCTTCTTCTACCATTGCTTCAGCCAACTGTCAACAGAAACATCAAAATGGTATTATTCATACATGTTACAAATAAGCTACAAGTATCAACCTTTGAATGTTTTGGGATGTTTGGGAAACATTACCTGCAACTGAGTGCGGACCTTCTCCAGTTCAGATTCCTGAATAACTTCACAAATAAGATTACACAGATCCATAATCGAAAGACAAAGTTGAAAGCCATGAAATATGAACTTATGTACATGAATTTTTTTTAAATACATTACTATTTTACTGATAAAACAGCAATTCTGACCTGTTCCTGCAATGCCTCTTTCAATTCAGACACAACAGCTGCTCTATTTTCTTCAACTACTTTGAGCTTTTCAATGCATTTTTTCATGGTAGCCTCCTCGTCCTTTAATTTTGTGCTAAGAGTCTCGCGGCGAGGATCCTCAGCTACAGAGAGAAAGTATAACATCACAAAATATGCTAAGACGGCCAAAGATGGAGGACTCCAGTTAACAAACAGTACCTTTGCTGCAGGCACTGTTAACATCCTTCTCCATCTTTCCAACATGACGCATAGATGTCTTGCAGTTTTCCAGGTCAGCATCTTCATCCACTTGTTCACAGAGAACAGCATGCAACGCAGATACAATTCGCTCTGCAGTTCCTCCAACCCCTAGTCTCTGGAAAGACAACAACAAAACTTGAAGAATTTCTACAAAAAATCCAATTGTGAAGTATAGAATGTAGCAAACAGGGAGAAAATCTTACCAGTTTTACAGAACGAGAATCCCTTTTAACAATCTTGATGGACGAACTGTGAGAACGCTTTTTGGTCATATCTAATACAGGAAGGGGAGCAGTTCCAAGCATCACATCCTTGATGCCCCCGGCACGTGAACCAAAAACTCTCCTTTCTTGCCATATATCAACCTAGAACACATTGGTGCGGTTTTAAAGTAACGCATTGTGATTATATCATAACAACATATAGCAACCAGAGTTAACCAACTATAAGTAGAGATATATGATACTCACCAGCCTGGAGACCGTCTTCTTCCCACGGTCGTCGCCCTTTTCAGCTACATCCTTAAGCGTGGTTGGGAGCACCTTCCAGAATTCTTCTACAAACTCTGTGCCATTGCGCTTACTGTTCTGTAGGATGTCATTAGCAAGATAAAGGAACGGGACCTTCTGCTCATTTCCAGAATTATGGAACTGCTTGGCCCACGTCTGGACAATTAGCTCTGCATCCTTCCGATGGTAGATGCACCAGTGCGACAGCGCTAATGGCCACAGGGTAAAAGTCAAGGCAACAGCCAGATCATGGTAAGACATGTTAAGACAGGCAAAACTACCGATTTATGCTCGTGAATACATAACACGACATTAGATCAAAGAGTACCCTTTTTTAAGTACTCCCTGTGAAGTACTGTAAGAGAGAAAAAAGTCATAAAACGGACACAGGGATTTGCAATTTTTAGAAGTCACAAATGCTTACTCACCCCCTTCGTGATTATTCCCATTCACGGATATATCATTTCGAATAAGTCGGTGGATATGCACAGAGATAGCATGCACGCAGAAAGGAGGACAAATCAAGAAAAGGGGACGTTCTTTCCACAGAAAGTTGAATATCCAGCGCAGAAAAATTGCAACTTGACAGTGAACTTCAGAATCACCAAACAGATCTCTCGAGCGATAAAATCAGGTCAAGGATACTTTCGATGCACTGCTGCGTGTTGTTGAGCTTGGCGAGCTTGTCGGCGAGTATCTCCTCGCTGAACGCGGTGTTGGAGGCGCTGCTCATGGCCGGCTGGCGGCCGACCCTCGAGTCGTCGCAACGCCGTGGGTTTTTAGGCTGTGAGGGAGGTCGCTAGCTGACTGCTAGTTGGAGAGGAAGCGTGTAGACCGCGGCGGCGGCGAAGGCGGAAACATCGGCCGCCGGGCGGGTTATAGGTGTGGATTGGATCGCGAGGCCTTAGCTAGGGTTTGGACTTTGTGTGGGGGGGGAGGTAAAAAGGACGAGTGTCACTCGAATCGGTTGGGGCGCTTGGCTTGGCTGCCTCGCCGCCGGGCTGCTGTGTTTCCTCTCTCTTTCCTTTTCTCACTTGTTTTATATTTTCGTTTGCTTCAATTTGTTGTTTCTCTCAACCGTCCGATTTTCAATCCAACGGTCGTTGTTCTTCTTCCTCCTCGTAAACACCATTGTTTCTCTTTCTCATCTAAGTTGCATCGAAACAAGTCAAATTCCATATTCCTGACCGGTGAGGTTCTGGCGAGCCATCGCCAACACGAGCTGGTCTATCATGGCGCCCCCATCACGAGTCCGGCGACTATCTAATTCAAATGGCGACCTAAAAGAAAAAAAGAACCTCTTTCCCCCACCTGCATCGACTAACCCTCATTCTTCCCTCCGGCGATGATGTCGTGATCGAACGCAACGTCTCCAACTCGAGCTTGGAATGGATTATCGCCTCTCTAAAAAATGATTAAATTGAAAGAAACAAATCGAATGCCTAAGGAATAGCTAGTGCAAAAGGTTTTAGAACCTACAATCATCATATGTGGAAAGTACTAAAAGTTAGCCATTACCAAAATAAAATTTTAAACAGTAGTACATAACTACTTTCTCTCTCCCCCTCTTTCCTCCTCGGTTCCCCTTTCGCCTGCTACAGTTGAGAGTCTCTCTAGAGAGTTCCTCCCTGAATCGATCCCGGTTCCTTTTGGTCGAAAGCGCTCATCGAGGAAGTGATGGGGGGCGTGCTTGACGTGTTCATCTAATGCTTAGGATTGGCGTTGTGCCGAAGAGGAGTGTGTTGCATGCGCGTACGAGCAGTGCCTAGTGGCTACCAATAATGCTCGGGTTGTTTGCGTGGCGACACTCGATGCTGCCTGATTCATCATCGGCGCATCCTCCAATAAGCTCGGTTAAAGTACTCAGCATCCAAATGTAGTGGTCAACTGACCCAGCAAGGACTTCATCACTCGTCATTCTAGGACAACTAGTAGTCTACGGTAAGGACAACTAGTAGTCTACAGCAAAAGGAATCATGCAAAAAGGCATCATGAACAACTAATTATAGCTCATGAAAAATGCAATAAAACATTATTGGTCAAGGACTTAGTGAAAATCACGAAAACAGGGCAGAAACTGTTATTTTCATGCTGTATAAACAGGAGCAAACTATATGCAAAAGTGCAGCAACATGACATAGCAATATATGAGCATGAAGTAGGCATGATGGTGATCAGGTACAAACAAGAATCAAGGTCATATGCATAACAGATCAAAACATATTAAGCATGCAACATGGCATCGGAACGTTACAGACTTAGAGAGAAACTGAGGTGGCTGTCAACAACAGCGGCATAGCAACTTTGGAGCTAAAAATAACTATGACCAGGAAGCATATCATGACAATGCAATACATATAATGGAAGTAGATATGATGCTTAACAGTATGCAAAAAGAATCAATGCAATAGGCCTCATGAATGTGTCACAATCATCAACCAAAATTGCAATAAAATAACAGCAACATCACATAACAGAAATTAGTAGCAGTTAACAGTTTGATGCCCACTTCAACATAGATTAAAAACATCAAGATGGCCTTGAATCAAAAAGCTCACAAAAGATGAACTGAAGTACACACAATTATAAGCAAATTACCTTTTGGGTGCAACGTCATCCGAGCTACGGTTTGATCACAAACTTCATCGCAAAACTGAATACAGCACACAATTTACTCCAGACTTAGCCAAAAAAAACAGCAGGGTAAAAAAACAGAGGATAGGGTGGGCATGCCGGCTCACCATGGGATCGGCCCAATTGCAGTGGCTGGAGGTTGGCGAGGCAGCCTAGGCCCCGTTGGCCTGGCAGGCCGGCCCACGGTCAGACGCGGTTGGGCCGCTGGGGGCACACCGGCCCATCACGGGCGAGCGGGCGTGCTCGGCTGGATCGGGGCATGGGCGACGTCCTGAGCGGAAGCTCGCCGGCGGCGGCGACCCAGCTTGCCGGAGGAGCCGCGCCAGGAGGCTGGCACGGCAGGGACGGGCGGAGGGTGGTCGCGGTGGCCGGATCTGGCCCCAGAGAGGACCATGGCGGCGCTTGGGGCTTCAAGCTCGCGGATCGGCCTCCATGGCGGCTCCTTGGCGGCGGCGGTATACGGTGGCTGCCGTGGTGGTTCTGCAAGGTGAGGGAGGAGGGTGAGAGGAGGAGGATGGCAAGGAGGACAGCGAGACGGCTCACCGGAGCACGCACGACGCGGCGGCACGGCATGCTGCGGCTGTGCCGGCGGCCGACGTGAGGCGCGGAACGAGGGCTCGGGCGGCGGTGCGATGCGTGCTGGCCTCGGCGGAGGAGTGGGCCCAAACGGGCTGTGGCGGTTCTCCAGGGCCCTGCGGGGCCCGGATGGCTGGGAGGAGCTGTTGGGGGCGACGTGGCTCATTCCGAGCCCTCCGATCTGCGATCCGACGGCTCCGGGAGTGTCCAGGCTAGGGTTTCGGGATTAGGGGCAATATTGGGGCAGATCTGGACATTGTGAGGGGGTGGCTGCAATTTTTGGCTTAGGGAAACCCTAGAAAGAGGTGGGAGTGTGGTGGCGTTTATATAGCCCAGGTGGCTGGCAGTTTGCAAAAACATCCCCGTTTTTTCTCTCGCGCGCGCGTGATACGTCCCAAACGTATCTATAATTTCTGCTTGCTCCATGCATGTTTTGTGTGACTTTGCCATGTTTTGCTTGAACTTTCATACACTTTTGAACATATTTGGATTAATCTATTAACCCAGTGCACCCAGCTGCCAGTTGTTGTTTTCTGCTGTTTTTGTATTTTAGGTTTTCCGGCCATTAAAAGTGCTCCAAAAAATCCAGGAAAATCAGATAAAAAATCAGCATCGCGGAAGCTTCCGGAAACACCAAAGCAGCGAAGGGGGGCCACCACCAGGGAGCCAGGAGGGTCCCTGGCGCGGCCCCACCCTAGGTCGCGCTAGGAGGCCTCCTGGTTGCCTGGTGGGTCCCCTCGACGCCCCCTTCGCCTATATTTACCCCCCATGACGGAAACCCCTAAGACGAACTCCTTTTTCGCGATCTCGCCTCTTTTCCGCCGCCGCCGCCGTTTCAAGATCGGGGCTGCCTGGAGAAGCTGCTCCGGCACCCTGCCGGGAGAAGCTACCCCCTCCGGGAGACCATCCATAGCCATGGACTCCTCCCGTATGTACCGTGAGTAGTTCCCCTTGGACCATGGGTCCGTGACCAGTAGCTATGTGATCTATCTCTCCCTCTTTTGTGCCTCCACTTTCGAGTCCTCGTGAGCTGCCTCACATGATCGAGGCATCTATGTAAATTCTGCTGTTGCTATGCTGAGTTTGTTGGGATCTGATGGATTATGAGACTATGTTCAGATTGTGATGAGTAATATATTTGGTTCTTCTCTTTTATATTTTGTTCTTGAGTAAATTCTTGCATGTTCTCCGTTGCGGTATTTGCTTTGGCCAAGTATTTTATTTGCAACTCCAAGAGAGAGCGTTATGCTCGATTGTGGGTTCAACCCCTTGATGTCTAGCTTGAGTGACAGAAACATGAGACTAGGGGATGTGCTGTTGCCACCAGGGATAAAACAACGGTGCTTGTACTTACGAGTGCAAGGATTGTTTACTTTACGCAAAGTTCTTTTAATGCAGTTGTCCGTTGCTTTGAGTTTACACTTTGGGTGGGATTCACAACTTAATACCAGCGAGATTTTCTGGATAGATATCTCAAGGTGGATGATTCGTAGTAGATGCAGATGGATTTCGGTCTACTTACCTTGGCGTACTGCCCGTTGCTTTTGAGCCCTTCCTTTCTTTGCAGCATAGTTAGCATTGCGGTGCCTTCATAATCCTGTCAATTGCCCAACCGTGATTTGTTTACCTCGCTAGCACTTTTATCGTCTTTTGGGAGAGACATGACTAGTGAAAATCACGGGACCCCGGTCCATCTTCACATTATTGTTCACACTACCAATTTACTTTTAGTATTTACTTTCCGTTGCTATCACTATCATTATTATCTCTTGCGTTAATCCTTTGTAAACAGCAAGGCCGGAGGAATTGACAACGCCTCTGAACTCGTTGGGAGCAAAGTTATTTGTATCTGTGTGCAGGTCCAGGTGAAGTTAGCAACCTAGGTTGTGAACGGCGCAATTGTTCACTTTACCACCTACTTGTATCTCTTGAGTCCTACTGGAGACAATCTAAACCTTAGCATCTTCACTAAGGGAAACTTGTCGTTGTGCTACATCAAACCTTCCACTTGGGGTAACCAACGAGGGGCGAGAAGCCATCAACTCGGTGTTTACGTTTCTGACCGCCGGGGGTCCGCAGGACCTCCGATTCGGGTAAAACTTCGAACTGCGCGATCAGCGCGTCGAGCCGACGGCGTTCACCTAGCGTTGGAACCGTTTCGAGAACACTTTCCGGCGCGCTATAAAAATATCTCGTTTACTTATTAAACGGGGTTTTTAGTTCCGTTGGCTACGGCTGGTCTCGTGCGGTTTTCGCGACGGTGATCGGGTGAAACCCGGTGTCGCAAAGGTCGAGTGTCAGGGTGGCAAGGGTCGGTCTCCGTCTGATACGAGATAAGAGGGGGGAAAATAATCGCCGATCGATAAATCGGGGATGCAAACACCGCAAACAAATCAGACAATCAATCAATTCACACCGAAAACAAAAAAATTAATTTTTGTGAAATCTGGGCTGTTACACATAGCATATAGCCAGGGAAACAATTTGCAGCTCCATAATTGCTCCACAATCTAAGTTTTGATGATGTGCATGAGAAAAATGGAACACTCCAGTCATGTACAAAAGTATACAACACAATTTAACAACAATCGGGAAGAAGAAGAATAGACCATAAAATGATTTTTTGGATGGCAGACAATGCATTCCTTCATCTATGAACATAATTAGAGTAGGCATGCCAAAAAATCAATAAACCATATAAGGTAAACTCACAGTGAGTAGCATGATAGAAGATAAGGATTAGGAATAGAGACATGGAGGAACCTGATACGAATTGGATGCCATTCAGGTGAGAGGGAGGAATCAACGGGCCAAGGGGAAATGATTTTCTCCTAGCATTATAACTTGTATGAGAGAAACATACATGAAGGGAGAAAATAAATAAAACTGCAAGGTTAACTTGAGAGATATAAAATCAGGTATTAAGAAAACAGAGTAGTTACCTGCTCATGGGTTTAGTGTCTGATACGTCCCAAACGTATCTATAAGTAGATCATTGTTGGCGTGCGTTGCTACGCCCGTCCATTTACGCACTGTTATGTTAGGGATTGGTACAAATATATTGAGCCAACTATTGTCTCATCAAATTAAGCAAACAAAGCAATTCATTTACCGGCGTAGGCGTGTAGCCTTACGATGCGATAAAAATTGTACTGCTATATAGAGAACTTCACCTTGAATTGAAGGTGGAATAGACCACTAAATCCAAGAAAAGTATCAATATGATTTAGTACTCTGTTAACAAACATGAATGCATACTGAGTGATACAATATGCAATGGGTCAGAAATCAGATGCCCATCTCGATCAGAAACTTCTCGTGCCCTAGATCATACCTTGGCAGCTTCGTCACACACATGAATCATTTTCCACCGGTACATCCAATGGTGGATTGAAATTAGCCAGTTGCACAAAGAACCACTGACGGGGATGTACCCCGGAAAATCCCATGGTCAGGGACCCTGGGTTAGTCATGAGAGGCACAGGTTGGACGATAGCTCGTCGGCTAACAGGAGGATACGTTCCTGCTCGATGTTATTGATTGGAGAT
This sequence comes from Bromus sterilis, assembly GCA_950022295.1. NCBI lineage: Eukaryota > Viridiplantae > Streptophyta > Magnoliopsida > Poales > Poaceae > Bromus > Bromus sterilis. The sequence continues at coordinate 220,794,044 of OX465600.1, forward strand.
GGCGATTACAGGGAACCAAGGCTAATGCGCACAAGGCTAGGGTTACAGATTGTGTATATGGATCATCTTGACGTCTCCCCTCCTAGCCTTTATATACTAGTCTAGGTCTCGGGGAGTCCGTCTGGGATTACAGATGAGGTTTCCTAATCCTGATCTTGTTTCGTACGGCAAGTTTGCACCTTCCTTATGAGTCGCAGACTCCTACGTCGGTGCCACTAGTGGGCCAAGGCTGGGCCCAGGCGATATCTTTGTGGGCCTCCTGTCTTCGGGTACACCGGGTAGGCTCATCCATAGGAGTCGTGGGGTCACCCCCTCGTCAGTAGCCCCAGAGTGCCTGGGGGACTCGAAGAGGCGTACATGGACTCGAGTCCATTCTTGCGTCGTTTTTGATGTATGCACGGTTCAACCGCGGGTCGCTGGCATTCTGGGGCCATGAAAAAACCTGTTTCGAGGGATGCTAAGCTGAAAGGGCACAAGGAGTCGACTGGTCGAGCCTTGGTGAATTGCACTAGTGGAAAAAACTGTAGTAGCCCAATCAAACCCATGTCCCTCGACATGAGCTTGGAACACCGGTGTCGAGCAAAAGTCAAGCCGCTGCAGGTCTTACAGTGATCAATTGCCGCCAGTAAAGTTCGTAGCCTAGGCGCGTCCGCCCGGCTTTTTCTATCATGCAAGCGCATGGAAAAGGTTGGGAGTGAAATCGCTCTGCGGCAAGTCCCAGCCCGGCCGATCTGCGCAACGGGGTCTTACCTACACGCTAAGCTTGCTGGCATCTGGGCACAGTGTATCGTGTTCCAGGAATATGTATTTTTATTGAGGCGCGGAGCCTAGTAGATAATGCACCCACTTGGAATAAACAATCAAGTGAGCTGTTTTTAGTAGTCACTCGCGGAGCTTTGCCGGGTGCTCGGGCGAGGAGTAATGTAGAGGGGTACTTGCTCGGAAGGTCGTCGAGTGCTCGGATTCTCAGAGTTTTGCGAGTAATCACTCGAGTATTGCTTTTGTTCTCGGGGTGAGAGAGCACCCGATACTCTGGGATCGCTTGCTCTGGCGAGTGCAGGTCTGCTTATCTTCTATTGTGGTGATGGAGCACCCAAAACTCTTCATGTGTGCGAGTAATCACTCGAGCACATATTTAGTCTTTAGGTGAGGGAGCACCCGAAACTCTAGTGGAGATCCTCCCGATGGGAGTTAAATATATTTGAAAAATGTATTTGAGTTAGTAAAGACGGTGCTCGCGGGCTGTATTTTTTTGCGCTGCCATTTTAATTTACCTCTTCTTGGTAAGGATAATGATCTCTTTGCTGGAGGACCGTCAAAGATGCTTTGTCCGTGAACCGTCATGTCTTCATGACCGGTCATAATGATGGCTGTTGGTGGCGTGCTGCAGCCTCCTGTTGAGTTATCGATGCGTGTATTGAAAACGCGCGAGATTTGACGCGTCCAGCGCACAGTGCCGCCCGTGTGAAGGCATTTTTGTCTCGGAATTCGAATCGCCCGGCATGCTTGGTCTTTGAATTAATTGCTGCCGTCGCCTGGGCTTCTGCGTGCCCTTGGGGTTCTGCTATAAATAGACCCCTTTTCTTCATCTGGCAGTAGTGTTCGTCTTCTACCTCTCTAGCTCCTCTTCTTCATCTTCTCATGGGACCAAAACGAGGTGCAGGTATGACTAGCCGCGGCCGGGTTCGCCGTGGTCGCGGTGGTCATACTCTGCGCTCTTCCCGCGGTGGCCGTCGTGATGCACCGTCGACGCCTTCCTCCTCTTCCTCGGAGGAAGGCTTTTGGCGCTATGATTTCCTCGTGCGCGTCCATGGCCGGAACGCTGCTCGTATTCTGCTTCCTTCTGCATTTTCTGCCCTTGTTTCTGAGCGCAGTCTTGATGGCTTGCTGCTTCGTCTTCAGGGGTGCGCTCGATCTCCTTCTTATGTTAAGTTGGAGATTGATAGTTCCCGCTTGATTTTTCTTGGCTTTGGCTGGAAATCATTTGCTCGACGCTTGAACTTGCGTGATGGTGACACACTTTGTTGCCGTTTTGATGGCGAAGACACTCTTATCATCCGCGCCTTTGACCCGAGTGGCACCCGCATGGATCCGTATTTGCCGGAGACAAGCAGCGATGGTTCTGGCAGGTCGAGGAGTCCTTCACCTGCGTCTTCAACTGCTTCCTCCTCCGGCGAATCTTCGGGTGCTGATGCTGAGCCGTCTTCAACTGCTTCCTCCTCCGGTTCTGAAGAAGACCCTGACGTCAAGCCACCGATCAAGCGGATGCGCCAGGCGACCTTGTAGAACTGGAGGCAGCGGCGTCATCTTCACCGGAAGCTCGGGTGAAGCTGGAGAAGAAGCTGGTGGAGCAGGAGAAGAAGCTGGTGGAGCATCGTCCTCGGTGCTCCGCAAATAAGTCGAGCTTCACCTTTTGTTATGCCATTGACATCATGAACTGGCTGCTTCGACTCCTCCTTTGTCTGTGATGATGCTCGTTGTCTTAGTGCCAATTATCTTAACATGGGCATACATGTAGAAGTCATAATTCCTTGGGTGATTAATGCTGTAGACTTATTGGCTGCTTGTGTCCTTTGTAACTAGGTTGGTTCTCCATGTAATGATCATTGTCTTCGAGTAATCAAAGCTGCCTTCTATCCAATGTACTTCGATTTTTTGTACTGAGAATGATCTTCGGGTCCTTGTGATGCGATCTGTGCTTGAGCCTTTGCAATGGAATTTGTCTTCGAATCCTTTGCAACCGAAAACTGTGTTCGAGTCCTTTGCGCTCGAGAGCTGTCTTCGAGTCCATCAAAACTTTGCACTGTGGGTTCTATCGGGTGCGCGTCAGCGCTCCCGATGGGAGTAGCCCCCGAGGCTACGTTTGAGTCGGAGAGTCGAACGTAGGCTGAGATCTGTTTCCTTTGTCGTTCTTCCATTATTTTCTTTCTTTTATCGGGTGCGCGACAGCGCTCCCGATGGGAGTAGCCCCCGAGTCTTTGGGTGATCGTTGGCGATCAGGTGAAGACTAAAGAATTGTCTGCGTCCTGCGCTCCGTCTGTATTTCTTTAGAGTGCTTTGTGTTCCATCTAATTGTGGCCATGTCTTCCGAACCGTTTTTCAGCAGGTGGGGCCTGTCGGGGGTTTGTTTGCTTGGGCCCTTTAAGTTTTGTACTTCGTGAGCTTTTCTCGGGGGGAGGTGGTGCTCGAGCCCCCGAGTGCTTTAATGTAAAGATCGCGCGAGCGATGATAGCGTCTCTCGGGGGGAGTTTGTACTCGAGCCCCCGAGTGCTTTGATGTAAAGATCGCGTTAGCGACGATAGCGTCTCTCGGGGGTGTAACAACCCAGTTTTTGCAAAAAATTAAAAATTTTGTTTTCGGTGTGAATTGTTTGATTGTCTGATTTATTTGCGGTGTTTGCATCCCCGATTTATCGATCGACGATTATTTCTCCCCCTTATTCTCGTATCGGATGCGTGACCGACCCCTTTGCCACCCTGACACTCGACCTTTGCGACACCGGGTTTTGCCCGATCACCGTCGCGAAAACCGCACGAGACCAGCCGCAACCAACGGAACGAAAACCCCGTTTAATAATTAAACGGGATATTTTTATAGAGCGCCGGAAAGTGTTTTCGGAACGGTTCCAGTGCGAGGTGAACGCCTCCGGCTCGACGTGTTGATCGCGCAGTTTGAAGTTTCACCCGAATCGGAGGTATTGCGGACCCCCGGCGGTCAAAAACGTGAGCACCGCGCGCGCGAGATAAAAACCGGGGATGTTTTTGCAAACTGCCAGCCACCGGGGCTATATAAAGACCACCACACTCCCACCCATTTTTAGGGTTTCCCTAGCCACAATTTTGCAGCCACCCCCCTCCACTTTGCCCAATACCCCAATTTTTCGCAGCAGTTCCAGCCCAGCAGATCTGGACCGTCAGATCGCCCGATCTAACGGCCGAGATCGCCTCCCACCAACCTCTCTTCCACCTCTCCTCTCTCTCTCCTATCCAGCCGCCCGTAGGCCGCCGCCGGCTCTCCACTGCTCCGGCCAGCCGGCAGGCCACCGCGCCCTCCTCTCCTCTGGTTCCCTCTCCTCTCCCTTCTCCTCTTTCTCCTCTCTAACTTCCTCCCTCGTCTCTCCTCGCAGCACAGTGGCCATGGAGGTCCCGAGCGCCGCCCGCCATGGCTTCGGCCTCGAAGCTTCGCGCCGCCCCGAGCTTGGGCTCGCGCCGCCGCGCCCGCAACCGCCGACGGCCGCCGCCACCTGGGTCCTTCCCCCGCCGCCATCTCACCTGCCCAGCCGCGCGGGCCACCTCGCCGGAGGGCACAGGCCGCCGCCGCCGCAGCTCCCGCTCGGGAGGGACGAGCAGGCAGACGCCCGAGCTCCAGCGCCTCTCCCCTCCGAGCAGGCCGGCCCACTCGCCCTCCACGGCCCAAGCCGGCCCCCCCACAGCCCAGCAGCCAGGCCACGGCCAGATGGGCCCTAGAGCCCATGGTGAGAAGAGGCCCGTGACCTTTTTTTTTTCTGATTTGCCTGCCTGCGAAATTTTGCTAAGTGTTGTAATTTTGCTGCTGATTCGATTCCGCGTTGACGATAGCAAGCGATCCGTAGCCCGGATGACTTCGCGCCCAAAAGACGAATTGTTTAGAATTGCGTGCTCTAGCATTCATATTTTGTGAGCATTTGCATTTGAGCTCATCTTGATTGTGTAAATGTGTGCTGAACAGGGCATCAGGCCGTTAAACTGCTACTTTTCCTGTTATGTGCTACTGTTGTTATTTTGTTGCAACTTTGCATGATGATTGTAACAAATCCATGAGGCCTATTGCATTGATTCCTTTTGCGTTGCGTTAAGCAATGTTTCTACTTCAGTTTCATGCATTCACATGCCATATTTGCTTGCTGCATCATGTTTAAATCTTGCTCCAAAGTAGCTATCCTGATGTTATTGTGCTGCTATTGCTGAAACTTTTGTTTTGTTGCAACTTCGGTCAACGAGTGTGTCGCGACCGTTTATCGGAATTGAGTGATTCCAATTGCATTTTGTTAAGCATCATGTCTACTTTCATCCCATGTATTGCTATGTCATGTTGCTGCACTTTTGCATATATATTTACCCCTGTTTATACAGCTTGTGTGCATAACTTGTCTTGCTTATATCTTTTTAACCGTAACTCCGTTTGGAGTGTTCTTTATATATAACTTGATTAGTTTTTCGTGTAATTTGTGTTTATGCTATTGTTTGCTGTTGTTAACCAACCTAAAATATGGTATAGGGCAGAACAGTACCAAATGTTTCAATCATCGTGCGACACTTAGTGATATGCCATGTTTAGGTTGTGCCTCACTTAAATTGACTAGGATAAATAGTTTACTTTGTGCTTCACCTCTTGACCTGTTTGTGTGCTATGCCATGATTTCTTGAGTTGCCATGTTAATAACCGTTGTTTGATCACCTGTAGCTAAACAACTTGAACCACCGTAAACGTGCGGTATTCGTCGTGTGTGACGAGTACTCCACTTAAATCGTTAGTAACCGTTCTCGACGATAGATCTGTATCGCGTTGCCGTGCCTTGTGTTGTCTCTTTGATCTTGTATCGCTCCGTAGTAATAGTGGTGCACCGTTGATTGCTTTCCAGTGTTTACTTCTTGTGTGCTCCCGCGGATACTCTCGGAGACGTTGCGAGCTTGCGATCGACTACAGCTTCGGAACCTGACTTATCAACAGGCAAGGACTATACATTACTTATGATCCATTCTATTTCAACCAGCGGTTTGCATGCTAGTATAGGTTAGGTTCGATGTTTGATCCTACCACATGTTTACAGCCTTTTTCAAACCGATACAGCCATGTCCCCTCCCAGCAAACCCTGTACTGCTATGTTACTTTTGCTCTTTGCTCAGCCCCTGCTTAGTATGCATGCTTAGGATGCTACGAAGTTACCCTGTTACTCTTTGGGTTGGGATATCACCTTAATATATTGTTGTTGATGATATGATTATTATAATGTTGACTATATTCGGCGAAGGATGGAAGGTCTAGGCTATCCCGCCCCGACGCTTTGTTCCATTCGAGTCACCTAGGATCCGAGTTCCAGGTATTGGTTTTAAGACTGAGCTTGCCTAACCGCGTGTGGGATTTTATGGGGTCCCCTTTTCTTACCTATCTAGCTTCAAACATTTCTAGTGGTGGCCCAAGCTGATTTACCATTTGAAAACCATGCATATATGCCTGTCGGGTAGCTCCTGGCAGACATCCTTTAAAATAACCCGGACCAATGAGGACATAGTTCCCTTGCTGGCCCACTTTGTCTGGCTGAGGACCCGGTTTCCCATGTGTGATTAACCGGCTATCCAAGCCTGCGACAGACGGTAGAGACTAGATCGAGAGAGCGGCCGGCTCCTGAGATGGATGTCGACTCACCGGGGGCCACCCGGATTTGTTCGTTGTTAGTTAGAGGGACCTGTCGTTTCGGATCTCTTGGAACTAAATCATAAAATGGTTGCCTGTGATGGGTAGCAACTGAGATTGATGAGCGTGCGTGCGGAGCCTCGTAATGGGCAGTTGGTACACCCCTGCAGGGATAAATCTTTTCGAGAAGCCGTGTCCACGGTTATGGACGACTTGAGACCTACTCCTTGTTCATAGACAACAACAACAGAGATAATCTTAATATAACTTGATCAACGTGTGTGTGCCTTGACAGCTTCTTCTTCGTTGGGATGCGAAGAGGAGGACAAGGATAGGATAGGTGTTATGTTTGCGTAGTAGGTGGATAGCAAGACTTGTTGGAGGCGATTCCTCATCGAATGCTTGGCTTCTTATCTTACTCTCTAGATCGTTAGCCACTTCATAATGCTAGTGCGGCAGCAACCTCACCACTTACCCCTTCCTTACCGTAAACTACTAGTTGTCCTAGAATGACGAGTGATGAAGTCCTTGCTGGGTCAGATGACCACTACAGTTGGATGCTGAGTACCTCTGTACTCATGATACTACCCCCAAACTCTTTTCAGGGTTCTGATCGACGACAGGTATGGTGATCGACGTTTCACGTGGAGACTCGACGACGACTAGTTAGGCGGATCCCGGCGGAGGGCCTGGACCCGTGTGGTTATGGGGATCGATGCTTTTCTCTTTGCCAGTAGGCATTTGCTTGTAGTCTGTACTCAGACATGTACCTTCCGCTGTTGTATTGTATTTGAGGCAGTTGTATGCCAATTGTATGAGATGTTGTATCCTGTATCTGTAATGTTGTGATATCATGTTGGAAATCCGGGGCATACGGCTTTGTCATATGTCGCGGTGGGACCGATATGTGCTTCATCCCATGATCTGGGTGGAAACACCTAGATCTAGAACAGTACCGTATATCGGGCCTTACAGGGGGGAGTTTGTACTCGAGCCCCCGAGTGCTTTGGGTATAGATCGCGTGAGCGACGATAGCGTCTCTCGGGGGGAGTTTTGTACTCGAGCTCCCGAGTGCTTTGGGTATAGATTGCGTGAGCGACGATAGCGTCTCTCGGGGGGAGTTTTGTACTTGAGCTCCCGAGTGCTTTGGGTATAGATCGCGTGAGAGACGATAGCGTCTCTCGGGGGGAGTTTTGTACTCGAGCCCCGAGTGCTTTGGGTATAGATCGCGTGAGCGACGATAGCGTCTCTCGGGGGGAGTTTTGTACTCAAGCCCCCGAGTGCTTTGAGGTTGTAGTATTTGGGCAACATCATTTTATTGCGTCGAAGGGTTACATTAGCTCCCAGTTGAGCCTGATTGGTGGATACTATGGGTAGAACAGGCATAGGTTCGCCATGTTCCATGGATTTCCCACGTCCTCGTCAGTCTTCGGGTTTTTCAGTCTATAGGCGCCTCCTCCTATGACTTCCGAGATTATGAACGATCCTTCCCATTGGGGGGCAAGCTTGTGGACTTTCTCTTGTATGAGCCGTAGGACAAGGTCGCCCTTGTTGAAGGTTCTGGTGCGCAGGTGGCTGCTTTGGTAAGTGCGCAACTTGTCCTGGTACCCCTCTGACCTTGCTAGGGCTGTGTCTCTTGCTTCATCTGCTGTATCCTTGTCATCTTTCAGTGCTTCTTCTGCTTCCTCTTCCTCGTACCCCGAGATCCGGGGTGCCCCGAATTTGAGGTCATGTGGTAGCACTGCCTCCGACCCGTACACCATGAAGAAAGGTGTGTACTGGGTTGCGGTATTTGGGGTGGTACGCAGGCTCCAAAGTACTGCAGGGAGTTCTTCTATCCGGTTGCCTGCGGCTTGCTCGAGTGGTGCAAGGAGCCGCTTTTTGAGTCCTCCGCATACTAGGTCGTTTGCTTTTTCCACCTGGGCGTTAGACTGTGGGTGCGCGACTGATGCGTAGTTGATTTTGATGCCCAGTTCTTCACAGAAGTTATGAAATTCTGCGGCTGTGAAGTTCGTGCCGTTGTCCGTGATGATGTTGTGTGGCACCCCGAACCTGAAGATGATTTATTTGTTAAAGTTCACTGCCGTGAGGGCTGTGGAACTGGTGATGGGCACTGCTTCGATCCACTTGGTGAACTTGTCGACTGCTACTAGTAAGTGTGTTCTTCCTCCTTTTGATGACTTCTTGAGTGGGCCTACCATGTCCAGTCCCCAGGTGGCGAACGACCATGATAGTGTTATGGTCTTGTGTTCTGAGGCTGGAGCGTGTGGCCTGCTGGCGAATTTTTGACAGGCAATGCAACGCCGCACGATGTCCTCTGCATTTTTCATCGCGGTGGGCCAATAAAACCCTGCTCGGAATGCTTTGGACACGAGCACTCGACTGCTCGCGTGGTGCCCGCATGTGCCCTTGTGGATTTCGAGCAGTAGGGCTTTGCCGTCTTCTTCGTCGATGCACTTCTGGAGTATCTGGGTGATGCTGCGCTTGTATAACTGTCTGTTGATCACTGTGAATGCCTTGGATCGACGGCTGATGCGCCAAGATTCTGAGACGTCTTGCGGTAGCATGCCTTCGATTAGGAATCGGAGGAACGGTTTTGTCCACGCTGGTCCTTCGAGTGTTGTTGGATCTGTAGGTTCGACCGCTTGACTGTTGTTGCCTTCAGATGGACTTGCTGATGCCACTTGTTCACGCTGGTCCTTCGAGTGCTGGTTCTGTGCTGTCGTCATCTACAGATGCCTCTGGTGCTTCTGTTTTTTCCTTGATGGATCTCTGGTTGATGCTTTCGAGGAAGACGCCTAGTGGTACTGGTCCTCGAGTCGAGCCAATGTTTGCGAGTTCGTCGGCTTCTGTGTTGTTTGCTCTCGGGATATAGTTGAGTTTGCAGCCATCGAAACTTCCTTCGAGCGTGTTGTAGAGCTTCTGGTAGGCCGCCATGTTGTCGGCTACTGCATTGCAGTCTTTCATCGCTTGTTGGACGACGAGGTTGGAATCTCCATAGATTACGAGGCGAGTGGGACAACATGTTTTTGCCATGCGCATGCCGTAGAGCAGTATCTCGTATTTGGCTTCGTTGTTGGAGGCGTGGCTGAAGTTGATCTGGAGGACGTATTTGAGCTTTGTTCCTTTGGGGGAGACCAGAACGACTCCTGCTCCGGCTCCTTGCTGTATTTTTGACCCATCGAAGAATATTGTCCATGAGTTCGATAGGTCCGGGGGCCTGGTGTCTGGACCTCCGTCCACTCGACCAGAAAGTCTGGGAGTACTTGGGATTTGATCGCTGTTGGGTGCTTGAATTGCAGGTCTCGCGGGCTGAGCTCAATGTTCCACTCGGCGACTCGCCCGGTCGCTCCGGGGTTGTTGAGGATGTCCGCTAGTGGTGCGCTTCTCACGATTGTGATAGGGTGTTCGTCGAAGTAGTGCGACACTTTTCTTGAGGTCGTGATGATGGCCAGTAGTAGCTTCTGGTAGTGCGGGTACCGCTGTTGGGACTTTGTCAAGAGCATGCTGAGGTAGTAGATCGGCCTTTGTATGCTCTGGACCTTGTCTTCTTCTGTGCGCTTGACGACGAGTGCTGTGCTTACCACGCTGTTGCGTGCTGCCACGTAGAGGTACAATTTTTCGTTTTCTTTGGGGACCGCCAAGATCGGTGGGGTCGAGAGTGTCTTCTTCAGGTCCGCGAATGCTTTGCGGGCTTCTTCGTTCCATTCGAATTTCTCTCCTTTTCTCAGCAACTGGTAGAATGGCAATGTGCGTTCTCCCAATCTGCTGATGAAACGACTCAGGGCTGCGAGTCTTCCGGTGAGCTGCTGCACGCCTGTGATGTCGGTTGGTTCATTCATCCTGGCGATTGCTTGAACTTTCTTGGGGTTCGCTTCGATTCCTCGAGCGGAGACCATGTACCCGAGCAGCTTCCCGGCTGGGACGCCGAATGCGCACTTCTTCGGGTGGAGTTTGATTCTGTATTTGTTGAGTGCTGCGAAGGTCTCGCGCAGGTCGTCGAGTAGCGTGTTTGCACTGTAGGTTTTGATGACGTTGTCGTCCATGTAGACCTGCACGTTTCTTCCTATTTGATCTTTTAAGCAGGCTTGCATCATCCGCTGGTATGTGGCACCGACGTTCTTGAGTCCGAAAGGCATTGTTCTCTAGCAAAATATGCCGTAAGGGGTGATGAATGATGTATGCTCTTCGTCTTCTTCTTTCATCCTGATCTGGTTGTATCCTGAGTAGGTGTCGAGGAACGATAGGAGGTCGCATCCTGCTGTCGAGTCAATTATCTGATCAATCCTTGGCAGGGGAAAGTGATCCTTTGGGAAATGTTTGTTGACTGGCCCATAGTCTACGCACATTCGCAGTACGTCTGTGACTTTCTTGGGGACCAGCACGGGGTTGGCGACCCAAGTGGCTTTCTTCGTCTCTCTGTTAAATTGGGCGTCGAGTAATCGGTTGACTTCCTCCCCGATTGCTCTGCGCTTGGGTTCTGAGAATCTTCGTAGTGCCTGCTTCACTGGCTTGGTGTTTGGCTTGATGCGCAGCGCGTGTTCCGCGAGCTCGCGCGGTACTCCTGGCATGTCGGCTGGGCACCAGGCAAAGATTTCCCATTCTTCTCGGAGGAAAGCGATGAGGGCAATCGCTTGGTCTTCCGGTAGGTGGGCGTACACGCGGACTGTTTTTTCTGGGTCCTTCGGGTGCACCTAGTGGGTGACCGTGTCGCCGTCGATCCTGAAGTCCCGTCCATACTATTTTGTCTCGCTTCTGCTTGCTAGCGGAAAGATGCTTTTGTCTGTCGCCATGGCTATTTCTGTGAGTTCTTGCTTGGCTCCGAAGGTGTCGGAGACTTTATGGAAATCGCGATCGCACTTGTCGGATTTGGTGAAGCTCCCGTTGACCGTGATGATGCCCGCGGATCCTGGCATCTTGAGTTTGAGGTAGGCGTAGTGCGGAATTTCCATGAACTTCGCGAATGCTGGACGTCCCAATATGGCGTGGTATTGCGACTGCCAATCGAGTACTTCGAACTCGAGGGTGTGTCTTGCGAAATTGCGTCTGCTGCCAAAGACAACTTCGAGCTCGATTACTCCAAGGGAAGTGGCCGCCTCTCCTGGTACTACTCCGTATAGCACGGTGCTTGATTTCTTCCATACTGATCGTGGGATCAGCATCTTGCGTAGGGTGCTGACGAAGATTATGTTCATGCTGCTGCTTCCGTCCATGAAGATTCTGTCCATGTCGTAGCCTCCGATTTGAGCGTCGAGTACTAGGGGCGCGTGTCCCGGCCTTGGGACTACGGGCGGGTGATCGCTCTGGGAGAACGTGATGCTGGTTTATGCGTTGTGTAGCTGGTAGACTTCGACTGCGTTTAAGCTCTCGGCTGCTCTGGCTTGCAGGGTGTAGGCGTCTTGTTGGGCTTGCGATACCCTGACCTCTTGGATCGTGTAGACCTGTCCTTGAGTCGGCGACTGCTCGGTTCGTCAGGTGCGCTTGGCTTCTCGTTGTTTTTCTTCCTTGAGGCTGTCGGCGAGTTCGTTGAACATGCGGCAGTCTCCCAGGGTGTGGCTCGATCTGATGTTTCCCCAGTTGTCTTCGAAGCAGTGGATCGTGCAGGGTCCTTCTAGCTGTTCCCTTACCGTGAGCTTGCTGGATCCGGCATGCCGTTTCCTCCTTGAGATTCGGAAGAACATCGCGTGGTCCGCTGGGGTTTCGTGAACTCGCGGGTCGGTTTCGATCCCCTCGCTTAGATTATGGTTCCTTATGAGATTGGCGAATTCGTCTGGCCTTCGATTTGGGTCATAGTATTCACCAGTCTGAGTCTCAGAGTCGCTGTCCTGGCGGGCGGCGGCTATCTGCACGGCGGCGGGTCGTCGAGTGGTCGGCGATCGTGTGGCTGTATAGTTCGACTCGTCGAGTGGAGTCGCTTCATAGAATCCTCGCGTTTGTCTTCTGGGTTGTCGACTTCTTCCTCGTTGGCGATGGTCTTGGCGATCGCTGATCTCGAGCTTGGAATCGTTGTCTTGTTGTGCGGCGGGTGCCTGGGCGGTGGTGGGTCGTCGAGTGGTCGGCGAGCCCTCTGCTTCTGTTGTAGCTCGTCGATCGGGATCTCCATTTGGAACCCTCGCGCCTTTCTTTTGGGTCGTCGAGTTCTCTTTCACTGGCGGTGGGCTCGATTGCCGCCATAGTATTGGTCTTGGCACGCTGCAGGCTGAGCGATCTCGCTGGGACGGCAGAGATGTTTGCCGTGATCTTGAATTCTTCGGGTGGATTGCATCCGGTTCTTGCTCTTGAGTTGTGGTTTGCTGGAGACGGAACCGCCGAGATCGTAATTCCAACCTGTGTAGTTCCCACAGACGGCACCAATTGACGGGGATGTACCCCGGCAAATCCCATGGTCAGGGACCCTGGGTTAGTCATGAGAGGCACAGGTTGGACGATAGCTCGTCGGCTAACAGGAGGATACGTTCTTGCTCGATGTTATTGATTGGAGATGGCGATTACAGGGAACCAAGGCTAATGCGCACAAGGCTAGGATTACAGATTGTGTATATGGATCATCTCGACGTCTCCCCTCCTAGCCTTTATATACTAGGCTAGGTCTCGGGGAGTCCGTCTGGGATTACAGATGAGGTTTCCTAATCCTGATCTTGTTCCTACGGCAAGTTTGCACCTTCCTTATGAGTCGCGGACTCCTACGTCCGTGCCACTAGTGGGCCAAGGCTGGGCCCCGGCGACATCTTTGGGGGCCTCCTGTCTTCGGGTACACCGGGTAGGCTCATCCATAGGAGTCGTGGGGTCACCCCCTCGTCAACCACAGTCAATGATTATGGTTAGTATTGAGTAAACACATGATACATGTGCATAAATGATATACTTTTGGCAATAGATCTTTGTTCTTGGTTTATTGACTACGCTTAAAGCCAAACCTATTTACATTTGGCGACTCCAAATTGGATTGGAATTCTAACACTAAAACCATAAAGTTATTATAAATTATAGTTTGGAACCTCAAACCACCCATGCAGAATTGTCACATTATTTCCAAATTAGCATTGTATAGGAAGAACATTTAGAGCAAAACAAGTTATAATATAATCAGTGATTTTTTTCTATTCTGTCCATTATATATACTCAGATGTTGGCAGAAGATATGGATTTATAATACTATGATATTTAAACCATCATGAGCCTTCTTGTTGATCATATTAATATATAAAAACTGATATTCTTAAGAAGTAAATAGAACAAAGGGAGACATGCATGACCAAACTTCCGAACATACCAGGAGTACATTTTTTCCTTTTGCCAATATTAATTGTCGGTGATAAGAAAATATGACACATTCGTTCTAGATGTCCCTGGAGAACAAACCGATAAATGGGATGAATTAGTGACATGTAGAAACTGATTATACATTTTTCTGTTAGCAATATCTTGAAATATTCAAGAGGTCGTAAAAAATTAAATGTATCCACTATGTGTAAATAATTCATGGTTTGCAATGGGTGTGAATAAGTAAAGGAGTAAGTAAAAAAGTAACTTGAATGTGAGGGCCTGCAAAAGTATGGACGGGGAGCAAATGAGTGACAAGTTAGCATTAACAAAATGAATTTGCAATATGGAGATAGAAGAAATGAGATGGAAAAAAATAAAGACCTCACCTTATCATATCTAAAAATAAAGGGACGATTAAATATGCACACTAAGAATTCAAAACCTTCACCTTACTATGCTAAATTTATAGGAAAATATAAATCAATTTATGTACTTATAGTAGTAAATTGTGCCATTCAATAATACATGACAAGAATACCAAAAACATGCTTCATTCGGTCCAAAATATAAGGTGTATTGTTTTCCGTGCAAGTCAGCCATTTAAAATTTTGACCAAGATTGTAGAATAAAATATCAACATCTGCAATACGTAGTAGATAAAATATGAAACTACTTTCCATTATGGATTAAATGATATAAAATTTAATTTTGTAGATATTGATATATTTTTCTAAAAACTTGGTCAAACATACACTCGTTTAACTTTTGAAAAAACAAATACACCTTACATAAAGGAAAGGAGGGAATATTCCTTTTAACTTTTTGGAGAATGAGGCGCTATTGAATTCGGACGAGGCTCCTCTGACGTGCTCTACCATGACGTGGGGTCACTGACAGGTGGCCCTGCATGCTGTGGGACCCACCTGTCAGTGACAGAACGTCACCCTACCGTACGCTAGGGGATCTCCTTCCCTGAATTCACCCGGTCTCGCTGTGGTGTTCAACAATTGTCTCCTCCCACATGCTCAAGTTCACATTCGATTTTGAAACCGCATAGATGCCTTGTCCTCTACTAGTGCTTTCCACCTAGCGGATGAGAGACAGTGACACTACCGAATTCGTTCTTGATTGGTGTTAATGTGGTGTTCAGCAATGTAGTTTCTATGGAATTAGTAGAATACTTAGAAGAGAAATGTCATATCCGTTAAGGCTTTGCTTCAAGGACCGATGCAAGTGAACAAGGATTGAAGGGCGGCAACCTATCCATTACTTCCCAAATCGTCTAGGATATTGGCACTGCCAAAACAGTTGAGTAAGGGACTGTGAACCATGAAGGTAGTAAGCACAACCAAATAAGTGACTTGAGTCTTGAGCGAACCTTTGGTATGTCAGGTAGAAATCGCAATTCCTTTCCGAACATACATTGTTGGACTTTGAACTTTAGACTTCATACACCTAACTAGATTCTCAAAGAAATACATGCAGTGTCTTCACACTAACAGAACGTAGATGGTAGGTTGGATATGCATGCGCCCCTTTTCAGCCCGGTGTTCATCCTACCAATTTTCTCACTCGTCGGAACAAACTTCTGAATTCTGAATGGGACATGAGTGTACGTTTCCATCTGTTCGTCTTGTCCACATCATCATGTATCTAGTCCTCATATATTACAACCTCTCGAACAAAAAATATCATCCTCCTACATAACTCAAGATATATGAACTGGTCAGTGTAATAATTGAGCATAATATTTCCTTATAAAGAACACAAATTCTGATTAAAGAACTCATATGCAGCAATTTAGACTTAAAATGGTCAAATCTCCACGTGTTATATTTTCTAACATATATATGATCAACATTCAACAAAAATTAAGGATTGCATGAGAGAAAACATGATTATTTTTGAAAATCTCAATCATGGGCAGCGATGCATAGATGAACATGGATAAGATTTTTTGCAAACGGCCACTGACGGCGACAACTTCCTGATTGTAGTGGAATACTAACCTTAGGCATGTGGAAAGTACATATATGTGATTTTAGCATCCAAAAAAAGAGATGGGAGTGATCAATCATGGGGAAGGTAGGCCCGGGCCCTTTTCCCTTGCCGAGATCTTCGTTTAGGGAAATACCTAGGAAGCCAACAATGGAGCACATCTCAGTCACGAAGTGAAGAACATCCCCACTGCATCCAACAGTCCCTCTCTGCTGCACCGGTCTGAGGAGGGACTCCATCACCGCCACAGGTCTGAGAGTGGAGGCACTCCCTGCTGCACCTTCAGGG
Source organism: Bromus sterilis (assembly GCA_950022295.1). Lineage (NCBI taxonomy): Eukaryota > Viridiplantae > Streptophyta > Magnoliopsida > Poales > Poaceae > Bromus > Bromus sterilis. The sequence continues at coordinate 220,809,989 of OX465600.1, forward strand.
AAGCTCGTGCAGTGAACGAGGTCCCCTCAATATAGAGGAATCGGGATGAGTAAGGGGATCTAGCCGGGAGGGGGTGGGATTCATTGGTTGCGAGATAGGATTCGCCGGGCTGCTGGGAGAGAGGGTTGAACCATGGAAATAAGGAACTCGCCCGCCGTCACTGTTGGCATCACCTCTCTCCCTCTCGGCGTCGGTGATGTCAGATCGGGAGGATTGGGGCACGATCATGCCGGCGGTAATGTCAGGAGTGTCCAAGGAGAAATCGCGGAGCGGAGGCGACCATGCGGCGGAAGGGAGAAGGTGGAGCAATATTGTTAGTTGTTACATGGGCTTGGTGCGGTCAAAAAAGCCCAATTAACCACAGATCTCTGTTTTTTCTACGGGAGTAGCGGCCCTCAAGGACAGCTAGCCCAGTTAGCGACTTCAAATTACATCGAACGACCAACACGAGCGACGCACATGATCTTACAGCCGAAATTGCTGGAAGCCTGAGAAGGCTTAGAAGTAGTTCTGTTTTACTGTCCTTAATTTATGCTTGCTCCATGCATGTTTTGTGTGATATTGCTATGATCTAGATACACTTTCATACACTTTTGATCATATTTGGACTAACTTATTAACTCAGTGCACCCTAGTGCCAGTTCCTGTTTTCTGCTGTTTTTCTATTTCAGGTTTCCCCCATATTAAAAGTGCTCCAAAAATTCAGGAAAAATCAGATAAAAAAATCAGCATGAAGGAACCTTCCGGAATCACCTGGGTGGGGCCAGAGGGCCACCTCCAGGGGCCCAGGCGCCCTGGTGGCGCGCCCTAGGGCTTGGCCGCGCCAGGGGGTCGCCTGGACCCCTGGTGGCCCTGGCTACCCCCCTTCGCCTATTTATTCTCCGTGACAGGATTCTTCCGAAGACAGAACCCTTTTTCGCGATCTCGCCTCTGTTCCGCCGTCGCCGGGCTTCCAAGATCGGGAGCGCCAGCAGACCTCTTCCCGGCACCCTACCGGAGGGAGGATTGACCTCCGGGAGCATCCCCTCCAGCATGGACGCTTCCCGGATGATCCGTGAGTAGTCTACCTTAGACCATGGGTCCGTGATCAGTAGCTATGTGATGTTCTCCTCCCCTCTTTGTTCTTCATGGATTAGACCTTGTGAGCTGCCCTACATGATCAAGGCACACATGTAATTCTTTTTGCTGTTGCTATGCTGAGTTTACCGGGATCTAATGCATTATGAGACTATGTTTAGTTTGTGATAGAGTAATATATTTGGTTGTAATCTTTTATATTTTTGTTCCTAAGTAATTCTTGCATGTTCTTCGTTGCTGTTTATTTCTTTGGCCAAGTAGTAGGTAGTGACCGCAAGAGGAAACATTATGCTCGATTGTGGGTTCATGCCCCCTGATGACACGCTTGAGTGACAGAAACATGAGTCTAGGGGATGTCCTGTTGCCACAAGGGGGAAAACAACGGTGCTTGTAACCGCGGTTGCAAGGATTGTTTACTTTACGCAAAGTTCTTTTAATGCAGTTGTCTATTGCTTTGGGTTTACACTTTGGGTGGGGCTCAGAACTTAATACCAACGAGTTGTTCTGGATAGATATCTCAAGGTGGATGATTAGTAGTAGAGGCAGTTGGATTTCAGTCTACTTATTTTGGCGTACCGCCCATGCTTTTGAGCCTCTTCCTTTCTTTGTAGCATAGTTAGCATTGTGGTGCGTTTTTAATCCTGTCCATTGCCGAGCTATGATTAGTTTACCTCGCATAGCAGTTTTATCGTATTTTGGGAGAGAGACATCACTAGTGAACATCACGGGACCCCGGTCCATATTCTCATCACTGTTTACACGCTCATTTATTTCCTGCTTTTAATTTCTATTTACTATCATTATCATTATCCCTTGTGTTTGATCCTTTGTAAACAACAAGACCGAAGAGATTGACAACCTCTCTAAACTTCTTTGGGAGCAAAGTTATTTGTGTCGTGTGCAGGTCCAGGCGAAGCAAGTGATTCTTTTCAGACGGCGCATCACTTGCCGAACCACCTACTTGTCGCTTTCGGAGTCCTACGGGAAACACCCTAAACCTTGGCATCTTTGACAAGGGAAATTTTCTGCTATCCTACATCTCACCTTCCACTTGGGGTAACCACCGAAGGGCGAGAAACCATTATCATCTCTTGTGCATCAGTGTCCTCAGCGGCTCAGCACCATCGATGGAAAGCTAGGAGTTTCATGGTAATCCTGTATCACTTATCAGACCAGTACATCTTCACAGTGAAAAAACTCACCACCATGGTCCCAACCACATCCATTATCCTCTATATAATCAGATGTTTCAACATGTTGTAATGCGCTTGCAGTTTCTTCTTGCATGAACTATACTTCTAATCAATAACTGATGAACAAAGATGTGGCATGATTAGTCTGCACTGAAACTTCAATCTTGACTTTCAATTAAATACCGAAGGGATCCAAGAAATGAACTGATTAATGTACGTTTACCAAAATGTAATCTAAAAAATGGTACTACTTCTCAAATCGATACACTATGGAACGATCCAAAATCTCTAACAGCTAAAACAATCAAAAGAGAACCAGCGCGAAAACACACATCTGAAGAATGAAAAAGTGATGAAGACGGGTTTGTTGGACCATTCTTGTAGGACAACACGGCGAAGGCCGCATCACCATGAAGCCTAGAACCCCCACAATTTGCTTCACGTCCCACCCGGTTCACTTTTGTAGCTATACATGCAAAGACACCATGATATAGAGCTCAGATCCACCCGGCGATAGATGCCACGGTACGACGGGTGAGGCGCGAGAAGAAGCGTACCATGGTGAAGAGTGAATACCTTGATGGATTGTGTGATGCGAATGCGAGAACGGCGGAGAGAAGCAGAGAGTTTGCAAACACGATCGGGTAGGAGATGAGGGCGACACCCTAGGCGGTGTCTGCGCGGCGGATTCAGCATCTCCAACTCACAACCGACTGGTTCTAAATTGTTCCCGCCTTTGCCTTCTCTTTGAGACATGTACCAGTAGGTGTGGGCATCGACATTGGGGCTTCAAGTTCGTTCGTATCCAGCTAATCTTCAAGCGCTAAATCTGATGAATACGTGACGAATCCTCTCACTTATAAGCGCTACTTACTATGGGGAGCACAACTCCATCTATTGTTACTCAATTACTTCGAAGGGGAAGAAGAAAAGGCAAGCACCGGTGTAGAAGATGGAGAGATGGGTGGAAATTTAATTGGGGGAGTTAATTGCGGAGAGGATAAATGTGAGTGCCAGTTATTGGGCTGGGAAGCCAGCGTGCAAAGCGTAGTGGGCACCGGTTTTCTGCTAGGGGGAGACGACATTGGCTGCATGCATAATTTAGCGATGACGTGGCTTCACCACAGGCCAGGAAAATAAGGCAGTGGGGTTCTCCTATTTAGATATAGTAGATTTCTGCTTGTTCCATGCTTATTTGGGTGACATTACTATGTGTTTTGCTACACTTTCATACCTTTTTACACATATTTGGACTAACCTACTAACTAAGTGCACCCAGTGCCAGTTTCTGTCTGCTGATGTCTGTGCATTGCAGGTATTTACCAATATTTCCAGTGCCAGAAAAATTCCAAGAATAATATATAAAAAATCAGCGTTCCAGAAGTCTCCGAAGGCCCAAAGGAGAGCCGAAGGGGGACCACCTCAATTACCTACTTTCAAGACAAGACACAACTCAGTTCAACAACCAACTCTCTTAACAATATAAACATGAAAACTAAAGAGAGTTCCAGCAACAAACTAAACAAAAGCCAAGGATCTTGCTAAAGACAAACTAAAACTAAAACTAAACATGACAGTAGCTATGAAAAGATAAAGAACACACAACAACAAAAAGATAGGCATGAAAAATCCTACGATGTGTTCTAGATTTTAAAAATGGAGCGTGTTTCTCTCCCACACAAAGTAAGACGGGGTCTAACTTGATATGAACAACAAGAAAATCTAATGAAAACAAAAAATAAAACCTAAGAGCGAGACGCTCCAAGCATAGCACATAACGCATGATGTGATAAAAATATAGTGAGACGAAGGACGAACTGATGATTGTTGATGGAGAAGGGGATGCATGGGGGCATCCCCAAACTTAGACGCTTGAGTCTCCTTGAATATTTATTGGGGATGCATTGGGGCATCCCCAAGCTTGAGCGCTTGACACTCCCGAATCTTCTTTCATCATGTTCCATCGCACACTTGAAAACTCCCTTCATACATAACTCATCATAAGCTGATTAGAGAGGTTAGTAACCTTAATAAAATAATTTCCCCCACTGGATATAAAGATATTCCTGAAGAGATACTCATTCTCAAGATTTCCAAAAGGTTTTTGCAAAGAAAAAGCAAGCTTAAGGTTTGCAAAAGTAAGGAGAGGAAAAACGTGGCATAATCTTTGAAAAACAGAACAACAGGTAGTAGAGAATTGTTTTGGGGTACTTCTGCAACTCAAATAAAAAAACTCAGAACATACGAAAGTTCCGCAATTGTATAGAGCACATTGTGTATAAAATTCAGCTCAAAAAGATGAACTGGTGATTTGATCCAATTTTTCCCGTCATGAAGACAGAATATGTTTTCTGGACAACATGTCCCAACTTTTGCTTCCCTTGTCATATGAGGCTATAACTTGGCACAAAGCTTGAAAATAAAGATACAATGATGTTGCTACAGTAGTAAAAATCATCAAGACCACTAAAAACAGAAGTAAAAACTCAAAGTAAAGATAACAAGGGTTGTCACCCTAGAGCTCTTTCTTTATAGCCATAAAGATAGGCTTAAGATTTTAATGATGCTCTTGTTGGAATAAGAGTTGAAGAACAAAAGAGAGCATCAAGGAGAAAATACCAAACATATTTAAGTCTAACATGCTTCCTATGCAAAGGGATATTTTACCAGAAATAACTCATTGAAGCATAGAGATATTAGCATAGGAAGGCAAAATAAGTGCAACTTCAAAACCTTCAACATAAAGAGAGGGAACTTGATATTATTGAAATATCTATAAGCATATGTTCCCCTCTCATAATAATTTTCAGTGGGATCATGAATAAACTCAACAATATAAGTATCACATACAAAATTCTTATCATGATTCACAAGCGTAGAAAATTTATTACTCCCCACATAAGCAAAATCCTTCTCATTAGTAATAGTGGGATCAAACTCAAGAAAATTGCTATCACATGAATCATTCTTATCATGATACACTTGCAAACATTCATTCTTTATAGAATAAGTGTCATCACAATAATGATCATAGATAGGAGGCAAAGTATCATCAAAATAAATTTCCTCATCAAAACTTGGGGGGCTAAAAAGATCATGTTCATAAAACGTAGCATCCCCAAGCTTATAACTTTGCATATCATTAGCATCAAAGGTATTCAAAGAAGACATACTAGTAACATTGCAATCATGAAGAGTATTCAAATAAAGTTCCATACGTTTTTCGATTTTCTCTTCAAACACTTCATGTCCCAATTCAAGGTAGAGCTCATAAAGCTCTCTTATTTTTTTCCATAAGCCTAACTAGTGAAAATAAAAACTAGAAACAAAAAGATTTAGTTGCAAGATCTAAAGATATACCTTCAAACGCTTACCTCGCCGGCAACGACGCCAGGAATAGCTTGATGTCTACGCACACTTCTATTCTTGTAGACTATGTTGGTCCTCCAAGCGCAGAGGTTTGTAGGACAACAACAATTTCCCTCAGGTGGATGACCTAAGGTTTATCGAACTCAGGGACGTAGAGGTTGAAGATGGTCTCTCTCACGCAACCCTGCAATTAAGATACAAGAAGTCTCTTGTGTCCCCAACACAACTAATACAACTAGGAGTTGTATAGGTGCACTAGTTCGGCAAAGAGATGGTAAAATATGGGTGATAGGTGTGGCAAAACAAAGTAATATAAATCTGTCATAAAAAGTGCAGCAAGCAAACAAGTAGTAAATGTGAGAACAAATGGTATAGCAATGGTGGAAACAAGGCCTAGGCTTCATACTTTCACTAGTGGCAACTCTCAACAACATTAACATAGTCCAATCACATGATATTTCCCATAAAACATGTAATGGAGACATACTCGGAGGTCATTCCTTTGTGGCCAACAGAGGACGAGAATTATGTAGGGCTACAAAATCACACCTCAGAGTTCGTAGTTCTCAATCTATGGATTTCCCAATGTCACCGCGGACATCCAAAGAGAGTACCAAAATCACCAAAACATATCTCAAGGATAGTCAAAGACAAGCACCAAGAGACTCTCAATCTTCAATCAACACACAAAAGAGGAAATCACTCATGAAAATATTCTTCTAATCCATGTCCAATAGACTGCTGTCACCTTGGTCTCGGGGATTATACTAGATAAAGACAAGTGAGTACATCAAATCCAATACATAGAAGAAGGGGAAACATCATGGGATCACCCTAGATTAACATAGTCTATGATCACAACGAAGATCACATCATGGGAGAGAGAATCGACCACATAGCTACATGTAGAAACCTCATCCCCGAGGAGGGACTACTCCCGCATCATGGAGGGAGGAAGCAACGTCGATGGAGATGAATCCGGGGGCACTTCCCCGTCCCGGCAAGGTGCCGGCACAGGAATTCTGGTCCCCCGAAGCTTGTCGGCGATGGCAGCGGAGATCGGAATTGCTTCTGGAGAAGAGGGGTCTGGAATAAGGGTTTTCGCGACGGGAGAATAAATAGGAGCCAAAGGGGGGCACAGGGGGGGGGGGCACCAGGAATCCAGGCGGCCACCCGGCGCGTACAAGCCCTAGGCCGCGCCACCTGGCCGCTTGTGCACTAGGCGGGGCCCCTCTGGCCCTTCTTCGGTGAATCCGAAAGCTTCCGGAACGCTGATTTTTATCTGATTTTTCCCGAATTTTTGGAGCACTTTTAATATGGGGGAAACCTGAAATAGAAAAACAGCAGAAAACAGGAACTGGCACTGGGGTGCACTGAGTTAATAGGTTAATCCAAATATGATCAAAAGTGTATGAAAGTGTATCTATATCATAGCAATATCACACAAAACAAGCATGGAGCAAGCAGAAATTATCGATACGTTTGGGACGTATCAACATCCCCAAGCTTAATTCCTGCTCGTCCTCGAGTAGGTAAATGATAACAAGCACAATTTCTGTGGTGACATGCTAGCAACCATATAAGAACTTTAAAAATAAAGCAATCAAGGTATGTGATTCAATTCAAGTCATAACATGCAAGAGTCTATCTTAGCATTGAAATAAGCAACGAAAGAACATTAGGTGCAGGAGCTCTCGCTGTCCGTGACTCGAATGTCTCCAAATGGTGTTTGCATGCAAGAAGGGGGATATGGGAAAACGAGAGAAAAATATATTTGTTGAGAACACAATCTACTAAAGTTTCAGACTTGGTCTTCTTTGGAATCTTATCTTGACTCGTCCCCAGACCACTAGCCAGGTACAGGTCAATTTGATCCACTCCTTTTCGATATTTTGAGCACTCATGCAATGGATGAGCGTATGCACGAAAGTTGACACTTAGGATGGCAAAGAGAGAAATATGGTGGAGGAGGAAGACAAAAAGGTGAGAAAGGCTCAAATCAATGAGACAATCATAGGCGAGAAGGGAAAATGATAGATATGATGTGAGGAGTAGGGATTTCCATTCAACGGATGCACATATGAGCTAAAAAGCTCTCCAATGGAACTAGTGGGGGTGCATCTAACTTGCTCGCTCATGAAGTCCTAGAGATCTTTTGAGGAGGCTCGTCCTTGGAATATGCAAGCCATGTTCTATACTGTGAAGGTCCCCACATAGCTATATGCATGAATGATCATCTCTATAGAGTACAAGGATAAGAGGGAGTACTAGTGTGGATCTTTCAAGAGGATAGTAGTGTTGCCTCTTTCTCTCTTTTTATTTTTCTTTTTCTCTTTTTTCTATTTTTTTGTATTTTTTGATGGCCTCAATGACTCTTTCTATTTAACTCTCATTTGTCCTCTTTGGGATCTTTTATTTTTTTCACTTTGGGATCTTTTCCTCACTTAAGGGCAACACTCTAATTTACAAGAGTCTATAGAAGATCTTTCACACTTTACAAGGTATTCAAATCATAAAGAAGATGTAGCTATCATGATGTATGCAATGTATGACGCTGCCAGTGTAGCAGGAACATGTATGACATGAAGATCAAGTCATGAAGAGGTGGATGCTGCATGGCAATATATCTCGGAAAGGCTATGGAAATGCCTTGATAGGTAGGTATGGTGGCTGTTTTGAGGAAGGATATAAGGAGGTTTATGATGACAGAGCGTATCATGCCAATGGTTTGGATGTACCGGTGAAAGTGGACGCCAACTCTCAGAGTGAGAAGAAGGAAATGCACGGCACATGAGAGGCTAGCAAATATGAGGAGGTGGAAGTGTCAACTTTCAATACTTACATTAGTCCTAAGAACTGATGCACTTATTATTGGTAACTCTCAATCCAATAAGTAAGTTCACAAAGAGACAAGTACCCCGAGGAGGAGTGTATGGGGGTTTAGTTATCCTTGGACCACCTCAATTACCTACTTTCAAGACAAGACACAACTAAGTGCAACAACCAACTCTCTTAACAAGATAAACATGAAAACTAAAGAGAGTTCCAACAACAAACTAAACAAAATCCAAGGCTCTTTCTTAAGACAAACTAAAACTAAAACTAAACATGGCAGTAGCTATGAAAAGATAAAGAACACACAACAAAAAAAAGATAGGCATGAAAAATCCTATGATGTGTTCTAGATTTTGAAAATGGAGCGTGTTTCTCTCCCACACAAAGTAAGACGGGATAAAAATTGTTATGAACAACAATCAAATCTAAAGAAAACTAAAAATAAAACCTAAGAGCGAGATGCTCCAAGCATAGCACATAACGCATGAAGTGATAAAAATATAGTGAGACGAAGGATGAACTGATGATTGTTGATGAAGAAGGGGATGCACGGGGGCATCCACAAGCTTAGACGCTTGAGTCTCCTTGAATATTTATTGGGGATGCATGGGGCATCCCCAAGCTTGAGCGCTTGACACTCCCGAATCTTCTTTCATCAAGTTCCATCGCACACTTGAAAACTCCCTTCATACATAACTCATCATAAGATGATTAGAGAGGTTAGTACCCTTAATAAAATAATTTTCCCCACTGGATATAAAGATATTCCTGAAGAGATATTGTTTCTCAAAATTGCCAAAAGGTTTTTTCAAAGAAAAAGCAAGCTTAAGGTTTGCAAAAGTAAGGAGAGGAAAAACGTGGCAGAATCTTTGAAAAACAGAACAACAGGTAGTAGAGAATTGTTTTGAGGTACTTCTGCAACTCAAATAAAAAAAATCAGAACATACGAAAGTTCCGAAATTGTATAGAGCACGCTGTGTCAAAAATTCTGCTCACAAATATGAACTGGTGATTACATCCGATTTTTCCCGTCACGAAGACAAAATATGTTTTCTGGACAGCATGTCACAACTTTTGCTTCCCTTGTCATATGAGGCTATAACTTGGGAAAAAGCTTGAAAATAAAGATACAATGATGTTGCTACAGTAGTAACAATCATCAAGACCACTAGAAACAGAAGTAAAAACTCAAAGTAAAGATAACAAGGGTTGTCTCCCTAGAGCTCTTTCTTTATAGCCATAAAGATAGGCTTAAGATTTTAATGATGCTCTTGTTGGAATAAGAGTTGTAGAACAAAAGAGAGCATCAAGAAGAAAATACCAAACATATTTAAGTCTAACATGCTTCCTATTCAAAGGGATCTTGTGGAGAAATAACTCATTGAAGCATAAAGATATTAGCATAGGAAGGCAAAATAATTGCAACTTCAAAACCTTCAACATAAAGAGAGGGAACTTGATATTATTGAAATATCTATAAGCATATGTTCTCCTCTCATAATAATTTTCAGTGGGATCATGAATAAACTCAACAATATAAGTAGCACATACAAAATTATTATCATGATCCACAATCATAGAAAATTTATTACTCCCCACATAAGCAAAATCCTTCTCATTAGTAATAGTGGGAGAAAACTAAGGAAAATAGCTATCACATGAATCATTTTTTTATCATGATACACTTGCAAACATTTATTCTTTATAGCATAAGTGTCATCACAATAATCATCATAGATAGGAGGCAAAGTATCATCAAAATAAATTTCCTCATCAACACTTGGGGGGCTAAAAAGATCATCTTCATTAAACGTAGCATCCCCAAGCTTATAACTTTGCATATAATTTGCATCAAAGGTATTCAAAGAAGACATACTAGTAACATTGCAATCATGAAGAGTATTCAAATAAAGTTCCATAGGTTTTTTGATTTTCTCTACAAACACTTCATGACCCAATTCAAGGTAGAGCTCATAAAGCTCTCTCATTTTTTTCTTCCATAAGCCTAACTAGTGAAAATAAAAAAAAGAAACGAAAATATTTAATTGCAAGATCTAAAGATATACCTTCAAACGCTTACCTCCCTGGCAACGGCGCCAGAAATAGCTTGATGTCTACGCACACTTTTATTCTTGTAGACTATGTTGGGCCTCCAAGCGCAGATGTTTGTAGGACAACAACAATTTCCCTCAAGTGGATGGCCTAAGGTTTATCGAACTCAGGGAAGTAGAGGTTGAAGATGGTCTCTCTCAAGCAACCCTGCAATTAAGATACAAGAAGTCTCTTGTGTCCTTAACACACCTAATACAAGTAAGAGTTGTATAGGTGCACTAGTTTGGCAAAGAGATGGTAAAATATGGGTGATAGGTGTGGAAAAACTAAGTAATATAAATCTATAATAAAAAGTGCAGCAAGCAAACAAGTAGTAAACGTGAGAACAAACGGTATATCAATGGTGGAAACAAGGCCTAGGCTTCATACTTTCACTAGTGGCAACTCTCAACAACATTAACATAGTCTAATCACATGATATTTCCCATAAAACATGCAATGGAGACATACTCGGAGGTCATTCCTTTGTGGTCAAGAGAGGACAAGAATTATGTAGGGCTACAAAAGCACAGCTTAGAGTTCGTCGTTCTCAATCTATGGATTTCCCAATGTCACCGCGGCCATCCAAAGAGAATACCACAATCACCACAACATATCTCAAGGATAGTGAAAGACAAGCACCAAGAGACTCTCAATCTTCAATCAACACACAAAAGAGGAAATCACTCATGAAAATATTTTTCTAATCCATGTCCAATAGACCGATGTCACCTTGGTCTCGGGGATTATACTAGATAAAGACAAGTGAGTACATCAAATCCAATACATAGAAGAAGGGGAAACATCATGGGATCACCCTAGATTAACATAGCCTATGATCACAACGAAGATCACATCATGGGAGAGAGAATTGACCACGTAGCTACAGGTAGAAACCTCAGACCCGAGGAGGGACTACTCCCGCATCATGGAGGGAGTAAGCAACATCGATGGAGATGAATCTGGGGGCACTTCCCCGTCGTGCCAAGGTGCCGGCACAGTAATTCTGGTCCCCCAAAGCGTGTCGGCAATGGAGGCGGAGATCGAAATTGCTTCTGGAGAAAAGGGGTCTGGAATCAGGGTTTTCGCGATAGGAGAATAAATAGGAGCCAAAGGTGGGCACCGGGGTGGCCACCAGGAGTCCAGGCGGCCACCCGGCGCGGCCAAGCCCTAGGCCGCGCCACCTGGCCGCCTGGGCACCAGGTGGGGCCCCTCTAGCCCTTCTTCGATGAATCCGGAAGCTTCCGGAACGCTGATTTTTTATCTCATTTTCCTGAATTTTTGGAGCACTTTTAATATGGGTGAAACCTAAAATAGAAAAACAACAGAAAACAGGAACTGGCACTGGGGTGCATTGAGTTAATAGGTTAGTACAAATATGATCAAAAGTGTATGAAAGTGTATCTAGATCATAGCAATATCACACAAAACATGCATGGAGCAAGCAGAAAATATCGATACGTTTGGGACGCATCAACTTCCCTACATGATCAGGGCACCCATCTAATCTTTTGTTGTTGCTATGCTATGTTTTTTGGGATCCGATGGATTATGAGATTATGTTCAGATTGTGATGAGTTATATATTTGGTTCTCCTTTTATATTTTGTTCTTGAGTAGTTCTTGCATGTTCTCTGTTGATTTTTATTGCTTTGTCCAAGTAGTAGATAGTAACTCCAAGAGGGAGCTTTATGCTTGATTGTGGGTTCATGCCCCCGATGTCTAGCTTGAGTGACAGAGACATGAGAATAGGTCATGTGTTGTCTCCACCAAGGAGAAAACAACGGTGCTTGTAACCACGGTTGCAAGGATTGTTTACCTTATGCAAAGTTTGTTAATGCAGTTGTCTGTTGCTTTGGGTTTACACTTTGGGTGGGGCTCGCAACTTAATACCAGCGAGATGTTCTGGATAGATATCTCAAGGTGGATGATTAATGAGTAGATGCTGATGAATAAACGGTCTACTTGTTTGGGCGTACTTCCATACGATTGAGCCTCTAAATTTCTTCTGGCATAATTAGCATTGCGGTGCGTTTATAATTATGTCAATTGCCCAGCTGTAATTTGTTCACCCAGCTTAGCTGTTTTATGGTCTTTTGGGAGAGAGACGTCACTAGTGAACATCATGGGACCCCGGTCCATATTTCCACCATTGTTTACACCTCCACTCTTTACTTCTTTTATTTCCTTTTCATTGCAATCACCACCACTATTTCCATTGTGTGTTTGGTCCTTTGTAAACATCAAGACCGGACAGATTGACAACCTCTCTGAACTCGTTGGGAGCAAAGTTATTTGTTCCTCTATGCAGGTCTAGGCCAAGTAAGCTACCTTGGTTATAAATGGCGCCATTGTTTGCTTTACCACCTACTTGAAGAACTTGGAGTCCTACTGGAGACATAAACCTTGGTATCTTCACCAAGGGAAACTTGTTGCTGTCTACTTATTAAACCTTCCACTTGGGGTAACCAACGAGGGGCGAGAATCCATCAAGCTAATTTCTGGCGCCGTTGCCAGGAATTCCAATCTTCAAGATAGGGGAGTTGCACACTATCTTTTACCTTTGCTTTTTAGTCTTGTTAGTTTACTTTCTAGTTTTTGCTCTAGAGTCTTATACCAAAAACCACGAAAAAATTAGTTACTTTGCTCTTGCTTGTTACTATGGGGTCCACTAAAAACACCAAGTTGTGTGACTTCACTAGTCACAACAACAATGACTTTATTAGCAGTCCTATTGCTCCACCTGCCACTTCAACACCTTCATATGAAGTCAAACCTGCTTTCTTGAATCTTGTTATGAAAAAACAATTCCCAAGTGCTGGAGATGTTGCTGCTTTGCGCGTAAATAATTTTGTTGAGCTTTGTTGTAACACCCTGGGTGTCAACCAACAATAATCTTTTTGTTAAGGTTAACTCTCTGTGATTAACCAGTCCTAATCACCCTTGAGCTTTGCCCACTCAAGCTTCTACCAAAATAAAACTTCAAAGTAAAAGTGGAAAATAAAGTTGCACTAAAATTTATGGAAAAGTATTATAAAACTTGCTAATAGTCTTCATACCATGGTATGATAGTGATGGCGTGGAAGTGGTAATGGCTTCTCGCCCTTCGTTGGTTACCCCAAGTGGAAGATGAGATGTAGGATAGCAACAAATTTCCGCTATGTAGAGGATAGGGTTTGTATCCCGTAGGACTCCGGCGATGATAAGTAGGTGTCAGCAGCGCACCTGACGGGGACCTGCACACAATACAATTAACTTTGCTCCCAACGAAGTTCAGAGAGGTTGTCAATCTCTCTAGTCTTGTTGTTTACAAAGGGTCAAACACACAAGGGATAATGATAATGATGATAGAAACTAAAAGTAAATGCGAGAAAATAAATGAGCTTGTAAACAGTGATGAGAATATGGACCGCGGTCCTGTGATTTTCACTAGTGATGTCTCTCTCCCAAAATACGATAAAGCTGCTATGCGAGATAAACAAACTACAGATGGGCAATTGACAGGATTATAAACGCACCGCAATGCTAACTATGCTACAAAAGAAAGGAACAGGCTCATAAGCATGGGAAGTACGCCAAAATAAGTAGACCAAAATCCATCTGCATCTACTACTAATCATCCACCTTGAGATATTTATCCAGAACATCTCGTTGGTATTAAGTTGCGAGCCCCACCCAAAGTGTAAACCCAAAGCAACAGACAACTGCATTAAAAAGAACTTTGCGTAAAGTAAACAATCCTTGCAACCGCGGTTACAAGCACCGTTGTTTCCCCCCTTGTGGCCACAACACATCCCCTAGACTAATGTTTCTGTCACTCAAGCGTGTCATCAGGGGGCCTGTACCCACAATCGAGCATAAGGTTCCCTCTTGGAGTTACTACCTACCACTTGGCCAAAGCAATAAACAGTAACGAAGAACATGCAAGAATTACTTAGGAACAAAAATATAAGAGATCAACACCAAATATATTACTCTATCACGATCTGAACATAATCTCATAATCCATCAGATCCCATCAAACCCATCATAGCAACAACAGAAGAATTACATAAATGCCTCGATCATGTAGGGCAGCTCACGAGGTCTAAACCATGAAGAACAAAGAGGGGTGGAGAACATCACATAGCTACTGATCACGGACCCATGGTCCAAGGTAGACTACTCACGGCACATCCGGGAAGCGTCCATGGTGGAGGAGAAGCTCCCGGAGGTCGATCCTCCCTCCGGCAGGGTGCCGGGAAGGGTCCTGACGGTTCTCCCGATCTTGGAAGCGCGGCGGCCGCGGTACAGAGGAGAATTTGCAAAATAGAGTTCTGTCTTCGGAAGTTTCCCGTGACGGAGAATAAATAGGCGAAGGGGGCCAGCCAGGGGGGCCAGCAGGGGCCCAGGCGCGGCCAGGTCCCTGGCCGCGCCAGGTGGCCGCCTAGGTGCCTGGTGGTGCCCCCTGGCCCGCCTTCGGGCTTCTGGAGTCTTCCGACACGCTGATTTTTTATCTGATTTTCCCGGATTTTTGGAGCACTTTTTATATGGGGGAAAACTGAAATAAAAAACAGCAGAAAACAGGAACTGACACTGGGGTGCACTGAGTTAGTAGGTTAGTCCAAATATGATCAAAAGTGTATGAAAGTGTATCTAGATCGTAGAAATATCACACAAAACATGCATGGAGCATGCATAAATTATCGATACATTTGAGACGTATCAACATCCCCAAGCTTAATTCCTCCCCGTCCTCGAGTAGGTAAATGATAAAAGGCATAATTTCTGTGGTGACATGCTAGCAACCATATAAGAACTTTGAAAAGTAAAGAAATCAAGGTATGTAATTCAATTCAAGTCATAACAAGCAAGAGTCTATATTAACATTGAAACAAGCAACAAAATAACATTAGGTGCAAGAGCTCTCGCTGTCCATGACTCGAATGTCTCCAAATGGTGTTTGCGTGCAAGAAGTGGGATAGTGTCGGGGGATTGGTACCCGGGTAGGCTAACCCAAGCGGAAGCAAGCTTTCAAGACAAGGATGGGCCGATTGGGCTGCAGCTGGGCCGAGCTGGGCGGAGGTACGGCCGATTGCTCCAAGGCAATCGACCATACCAAATGCCAGCAGTCGGCCCAGGCGCAATCGGCCCACCCTTCCCTTATCAGACATTCGTCCGATTGGTCTGCAGCTGGACCGAGGTTGATTCCCAGAAGTCCGACTACCCAGAGCAATCGGCCTTACCAGGAACCACCAATCGGTCCAGGCGCAATCGGAGCAACCTACCACCCAATCGGGGGTATGATTACGAGGTCATAAATACCATATCCCGAGATATCTGGGTGGCAGGAAGGCCATGTCACATCGAGGATTTGCTGGAGATACGGTGTCGACCTCCCCGCCGATTCCGCGGACAGGCTGACAAGACCGCACCCCCTAGCTCCACTGTTCGTCACTAGGCTCTACGAGGTAGCAGCATGGGCCGCCGCTCGTAGGCTCCGGATCACCCGGATAGGAGCAGTCGGTGGGCCCAGGCCGATTAGAGGTTGACAGCTGGGCCCATTCGGCACTGAAGTTACCGAAGTACCCTGGACTCACACTATAAGAGCCAGGGTACCCCTCCTGCGCGAGGGACGCCACACCTGAGATCTCATTACCTCATTCCCCCTTCAGCTCATTTACTTCCCGTAGTCACTCCTTAGGGAAGCAGGAGAAGACCTTGCCCACGGCGGCGGTTTACTCCTTCCCCTGAGAAGACAGAGGAGCAGTTATTGTAGTTCCTTCATTGATATATAAGAGACAAGCAGGAGTAGGGGTGTTATCTCTCCGGAGAGCCCCGAACCTGGGTACATCGTGGTGTCTTCACCGTGCTTGTGCCCAACCCGATTCCGGCACCATCGACATTCTCTCCCTCGTGTCTTCCCCTCACTTTAGCCATCCCCATGGCATCTGCCGTCACATATCGACGACAGTTGGCGCCCACCGTGGGGCAGACCGAGGCGTCGACTGGAGTCAAGATCCGGACTGGATCAACCTCTGCATCGGGCGTAGCCACGCCTCCGGCCTGATTGTGAGGCGTGGGGCAATCGACTATATAGTGGACTACTCAGCACGGTACAAGGCAGGAGCTCCCTTGCCGCCCGGGGTGTCGCTGCAGGTGGGAAGTCACCGTCTCTTCATCGGTAGCTTCCCTGAGGCATATCCAAGGGACATCCGTGTTTTCTCGTGTGCTACAGACCCTCTCTTGACCAGGGGCTACGCTGCAGCGCCTGGCCAAGGGGAGGGCCGACTGCACGCCGCTGTCATGATGGCGGGAGCGTCCTCCTCGACCAATCGGGACCCGACGAGTGCAGCAAGGAAGGCCAAGGAAGTAGCTGATGCGGCAGAGCGAATCGGCACCAGTGCGTTGCGGGATGTGTTATACACACCTGTGAACCGGAATGGTGATCCGGAGCAGGTGCACACCGAGCTGGAAACAGCACGGCTCGCTCTGGCTCGCAGGGCTGAGCAAGTGTTGGCAGAAGAGCGTCGACTAGGAGCCATCACAAGGGAGTACAACGCAGCTCACGCAGGACCGCGCCGTCCGATTGAGCCTGCAGTCCTGGAAGACCTGAGAAGCCGAGGAAGAGCAGTCCACCAGCAGCTATCAGGAGCTGAGCAGCCGGAGCGTCCGAGAAGGCCGGGGCAACCGGAGCAGCCAGCGCAGTCGACATTCATCCAGAGGCCAACATATAGCACACCAGACAAGAATTTGAGAGCCGCCGAGCAGATAGCGCTCGAGCTGGAAGAATTGGAAGGAGATGAGCGGCGCGAACAGTCGCGCCGAATGCGTGAGCTGATAGCGGCCGCAAAAGAGCAGAGGCTTGTGGAAATGGGCAATCAGAATGCTGAGCCAGAGGCATCAAGAGGAACTGTGAGGCCGAATGCGGGAGCTAGCCAGCGACTGAATGCATCGCGCCAGAACAGGCGTCAACCTGCACCGTCTCGGCACGACAGCAAGGTCAGAAGCAATCGGCCACCCCCAGCAGCAAGCAGAAGAATGGAAGAGCCAGCTGTTAACAGCAGGCGCCATGACATGCCGCAGCAATCGGCGCCAAGACCAGCAATCAGCACCCGACTTGGCCCTCGCCAAATCGGCCAGAACGACGCAAGGCATCGCATTGAGCTCCTGGAGAAGGAAGCTCAGGAAGATGAAGAAGGAGAAGCTGGCCCATCATGTTTTGGTCACCGCATTCGGATGGAGAGATTCCCGAAAGGCTTCACATTACCGAGAGACACTCCCAAGTACAATGGCTCGGTGAAACCGGAAGATTGGCTGTCCGACTACCTGACGGCAGTCCGCATTGCAGGAGGCAACCGGCGTGTAGCAGTCCGCTACGCACCTCTCATGCTGCAAGGCTCAGCGCGGACGTGGTTGAACAGTTTGCCCAAGGACAGTGTGAATTGCTGGGAGGATTTCACGACCGCATTCATTCACAACTTCACAAGCACGTATGAGAGGCCCAACCTCCCACGACAGTTAGCTCTGTGTGTGCAAGGCAAGGACGAGCCCCTCCGAGATTACCTATCTCGGTGGATCAAGCTGAAGAATTCATGCGATGGAGTCCATGAGATCCAGGCCATTCAGTATTTTACTGATGGGTGCCTGGCGGATTCAATGTTGAAGCACAAGCTGCTCCGCAAAGACTTCACGTCGCTCGCTGAGCTTATGAAGGTGGCAAATGCGTTCGCTATGTCTGATTCTGCGATGCGCCCTATCCAACTCGGAGTTGGAGGTGTGATCCAATCACCAGGGGCTCCGCAGTCGGACACAGGGAACCAAGGCCTCAGTCGGAAGGAGAGAAGGGAGAACAACCGCAACAACAACAACAACAACAACCAGCAGAACAAGCGAAAGGACGAGCAACCGGACACTCAGTATGGCAGTCGGCAGGTGGCCGCTGTTCAGAATGAGGAAGACCCAGCGGCTGCAGGAGGCAGTCGGAAGATGAGGCCAAACGTGAGACCTCCAGGGCAGATGAAGCCCAAGTACACATTTGAGGACATGTTAGATGCACCATGCAAGTTGCACAGTACGCCTGGGAGGCCGTCTGCGCACACTACTCGGCAATGTGATTTCGTGAGAAGGATAGCAAAGGGAGAAGCTTTACCACCACCACCACCACCACCACCGCCACAGAACAGAGGACCACCTCAGCAGCAGAACCAGTACCCGCAGCAAGATGCAGCATATATGATTTTTACCAGTGAGTCCACAGATAAGGGCAGTCGGAGAGCCCGAGCCCAGGAAGTCAATGCAACAATGCCGCCGATTCCCCAATTCATGCACTGGTCCGAGTGTCCGATATCCTGGGACAGAGCAGATCACCCCACTATTTTGCCGAATCCGGGCAACTATCCGTTGGTGGTGGATGCTCTGGTCGCAGGACCAAAGTTTTCATGCAAATTCTCAAGAGTGCTAGTTGATGGAGGAAGTACAATCAACATCCTGTACCGAGATACGATGCTCAAGCTAGGACTTACAGAGAGGGATTTGGAGCGCAGTCGGACGACATTCCACGGGATTGTCCCTGGGTTGTCTTGCACCCCCTTGGGTCGCATTCGGTTGGATGTCATTTTTGGCACAGAGGAGAATTTCAGGAGAGAGCCGATTTGGTTTGAGGTGGCCGACCTCAGCAGTCCATACCATGCTTTGATAGGATTACCAGCATTTGCCAAGTTCATGATCAATACACAGCAGACATACCTGAAGATGAAGATCCCGGGGCCAAGCGGCGTCATCACAGTCACCGGAGATTTCAGGAAGTCCCTCGAGTGCACATCCGCTGGCAGCAGTTTGGCTGAGTCCTTAGTGGTGGAGACAGAGAAGCGTCAGCTTGGAAAGGTGATCGCAATGGCGCAAGCGCAGAGCAAGAATCCACTGCCGATTGGCCCAGCAAAGAGAGCAGATGAGGAATCGGCTTTTCAATCGGCCAAGGACAGCAAGAAAATCGCTCTAGATCCCTCCGACTCGACCAAGTTTGTTGTGGTCGGAGCTGGACTTAGAGACAAATAGGAAAGCGAGCTCGTCGAGTTTCTCCGTGAGAATCGGGACATCTTTGCATGGTCTCCACAGGACATGCCTGGTGTTCCGAGAGAACTCGCCGAGCATAAGCTGCACATTCGGCCAGGCTCGAAGCCGGTCAAACAACCCCTGAGACGTTTTTCTGAGGACAAGAGAAGAGCAATCGGCGAAGAGATTGCAAAGTTACAAGTTGCAGGTTTCATCATGGAAGGGTTTTACCCCGAGTGGCTGGCCAATCCAGTCCTCGTCATGAAGAAGAACAAGACTTGGCGTATGTGTATAGATTACACTTGTTTGAACAAGGCATACCCCAAAGATCCGTTTTCTTTGCCCCGAATTGACCAAGTGGTTGATTCTACGGCCGGCTGCGAGTTGTTATCCTTTTTGGATGCTACTGCTGGATATCACCAGATAAAGTTAGCCATGGAAGATCAGATCAAGACAGCATTCATAACCCCTTTCGGGGCCTATTGCTATATCACCATGCCTTTTGGTCTGAAAAATGGAGGTGCCACTTATCAGCGCATGATGCAAAGATGCACACACTCTCAGCTCGGCAGAAATATCCACGTTTACGTGGACGACTTGGTGGTGAAGTCGGCAAGGGGAGTCAAATTGTTGGACGACCTCAGAGAGACCTTTGCAAATCTGAGAACCTATCAGATCAAGCTCAACCCGGAGAAGTGTGTGTTTGGAGTCCAAGCCGGCAAGCTCTTGGGGTTTCTCGTTTCCGAGAGAGGAATCGAATGCAACCCCGAGAAGATAGACGCAATAGAGCGCATGGAGCAGCCCAAGACCTTGAAGCAAGTGCAGAAGTTCACCGGTTGCCTCGCCTCCCTCAGCCGATTCCTCAGTCGGCTGGGCGAGAAGGCAATTCCCTTGTACCAGTTGATGAAGAAGACAGAGAAGTTTACTTGGACCCCCCAGGCAAATGAAGCATTCCGAGAGCTCAAGCGCATGCTATCCACGGCACCGATTCTGGCTGCCCCGATTGAGAAGGAGCCCATGATGTTATACATTGCGGCAACCAATCGGGTGATCATCGCAGTTATGGTGGTGGAGCGGCCCGAGAAGGACAAGGCACAGCAAGTCCAGCGTCCAGTGTACTACATCAGCGAAGTGCTTTCGGCATCCAAGCAGAACTATCGTCACTACCAGAAGATGTGCTATGGAGTATACATGGCGGCCAAGAGATTGAAGCCATATTTTCAAGCCCACTTGATCACTGTTGTCAGTTCGTCTCCATTAGCCGACATCATGGGAAGCAAAGATGCAACCGGAAGAGTGGCGAAATGGGCAATCGAAGTGGCCAGTCATGGCATCCAATATGAGCCAAGGACTGCAATCAAGTCGCAGGCACTAGCCGATTTCCTGGTGGACTGGGCTGAAACTCAGTACATGCCACAGCTCCCCATGTCGGATGTCTGGCGAATGCACTTCGATGGCTCCAAGATGAAGAATGGCCTAGGGGCTGGGGTGGTGCTCACGTCCCCAAGAGGAGATCAATTGCAATATGTGCTCCAGATTCACTTCGCAGCATCAAACAATGTAGCCGAGTACGAAACCCTTGTGCATGGTGTCAAGTTGGCCAAGGAAATCGGTATTCGGAATATTGAGTGTTATGGTGACTCCGATCTGGTGGTACAGCAGTGCTCGGGCACGTGGGATGCTAAAGATGCTAATATGGCAAGCTACCGATTCCTGGTGCAGAAAATCAGCGGATACTTTGAAGGTTGTGAGTTCCATCATGTTCCAAGAGCAAATAATGAAGCAGCAGATGCATTGTCCAAGCTTGGTTCCACAAGGCAAGCAATTCCACCAGGCGTATCTCTCGAGCACATCAAGAAGCCATCCATCACTCCGTCACCAGACTCCGAGTCCATATTCATCTCGGAGACCGATCTTGAAGCTCTGAGAAAGGCAAAAGAAGTTCAACCGGCCAAGCCTGCAACCATGAAGAAGCCATCCAGCGCTCAGGGTGTCTCGACAATAGCACCAGGGGCTGCCGATTGCGAACCAGGGGCTGCAGAAGAGAAGAAGAAGAGCGATACCACAGAGAAGCAAGCAGAGGCTGCGCCAGAGGGCACAACCTCTGGAGATCAAGTGATATCAGAGATTGCCGATTGCAGTAATGAAGTTTCAACCCCAGATGAGAAGTCAGCACCAGAGGCTGCCGAATGCGTGCCAGGCGCCGCAGTCGGCAGTTCGCAAGCAGAAGAAGAGATAGCAGAGGTTCAAGAGGCCGAGATCGAGCAGGCCAATGCTCAAGAGACCGAGATCCAAGAAGAAGTCTTACCCCAGCAGGCAGCAGTAATGGTAGTGGTCAGTGCGCCATCATGGGCACAGCCGATTCGAGATTTTTTGGCAGATGGGATCCTTACACCAGATTTGGCATTGTCTAGGCAGATCAGTCGCCGATCTTGGGCATATACAATCATCAACAACGAGCTGATGCGCAAGAGTCCGACTGGTGTTCTTCAGAGGTGTGTTGAAGAGGATAGAGGTTTGGAGCTGCTCAGAGATATCCATCAAGGTGAATGTGGTCATCACGCGTCGGCAAAGGCCATAGCCAACAAGGCTTTCCGACATGGTTTCTACTGGCCAACTGCAGTTGCAGCGGCTGAGAATTTGGTAAAGCACTGCGTCGGTTGTCAGAAGTTCAAGGCAAGAAGTCATCAGCCAGCATCGGCACTGAAGACCATCCCAATAGCATGGCCCTTTGCGGTTTGGGGTTTGGATATGGTTGGACCATTCAAGAGAGCTAGAAGTGGCATGACACATCTCCTGGTGGCAATCGACAAGTTTACCAAGTGGATCGAGGCAAGACCAATCAAGAGGTTGGATGGACCGACTGCGGTCAAGTTTGTGGCCGACATCGTATGCAGATATGGTGTTCCTAACAACATCATCACCGACAACGGCACAAACTTTGCAAAGGGGGCATTGGATCGATATGCATCTCAACAAGGCATTCGACTTGATCTGGCATCTGTGGCACACCCACAGTCCAATGGTCAGGTCGAAAGGGCAAATGGACTAATCCTATCGGGTATCAGGCCCAGATTGGTAGAGCCACTTGAGAGGGCACCTGGGGCATGGATTGATGAGCTCCCCGCAGTACTTTTCAGTTCGAGGACCACGCCGAATAGGTCGACTGGATTCTCTCCTTTCTTCCTGGTATATGGTTCAGAAGCAGTCATCCCCTCCGACATCGAGTTTGATTCACCTCGGCACGCTTTATACACTGAAGAAGAAGCTAAGTTAGCAAGAGAAGACGGCGTCGACCTCAAAGAAGAAGCTTGTTTGTTGGCCTTGTCTAGGTCAGCAATCTATCAGCAGAAGTTGCGGCACTACCACAGCAAGAAGATTCGACCTCTCTCTTTCCGAGAGGGGGACATGGTGCTACGCCGAATCCAGAAGTCAGATGGGCTGCACAAGCTATCCTCACCTTGGGAAGGGCCATTTATTGTCAGCAGAGCGCTCAAGAACAACTCCTACTACCTGATCGATTGCACCAAGGGAACTCGGCACAAGGACACATCGGGACTAGAGACAGAGCGGCCGTGGAATGCCGAGTTGTTATGTCCGTTCTATAGTTGAACGGCATAAGTTTATGTAAGCCATTCGGCAAACAATCAGTTAAAGTTATCATGTCTCTGAAAATGAGCATTCGAGTACTTTCGTATAATTCCATTCGAAGAGCTAGCTGTAATCGGCAACGCTCCGTCAGACCCGAGATGCGCATAGCATACCCGGGGACTGGCCGACCACGAGGTCAAGAAAATAAGCCATCGTGGCACGGGGACTGCAGGCTGGCTCTCAATCAGATACCTAGCTCAAGCGCAAATCACTAAAGGGTTGTGGCATTGAAAAGGGTGACGATTGAGGCAGTCGGTGGTATAAATCCCGAGAAACAATTCGAAACATGCCGCCATGAGCAAGAGCACTGGCAAAGTAAAGTCGCCGATTGCGCCGCAAATCAGGACACTAGATCCAGAAGAGAAGCAATCGGCGCCTGCTGTTGCAGAATCCTTTGCGTTAAAAATCTTGTCGTGTAAAAAATAAAAACTCATCGAACCTTGGACGGATGTCTGCTGTTGATCCGATTGCGGGCCGCATAACGGCAGCAAGACCGACACAGTACACATTCCCAAGTGCAGCCGATGAAGGAAACCGGCAAAGACGCAAAGTTGATCGCACATGCAAACAGATAAAACGAGCAATCGATTGGCATCAAAAGCAGCAGGCCCAAGGCCGAATAAGGTCATTAAATCCAAGTCACACCCAGTGGGTGTCGACAGAATTAAAAATATGTCTTACAAGCGGGCAGTCGGAGTACAAATTGAAGATAACATAGCTTAAGCAGTCGGAGGCACTGAGCTAGAAGGTGGAAAAGATGGGTCCGATTGAGCTTCAGAAGTCGCAGCACCTGTCTGTTTAGACTTCGGAGACGTCTGGGATGAGCCACTATCGGAGAGCTCCTCGGCTAGGCCAGAGATGGTAGAGGCAGGGAGCGGTTTCCCTCCCTGGTCGAGATGCGGAGTATACTCGTAGGGAGAAAACCAATTCACCATAGTGCTGGCTAGCCGATTGACTTCGACGTAGGTCTTCTCAAGAAGGTCAGAGGCATTGTCTCGAAGGTTGTACAACCGGGAGAGCTTCACTTGAGGGTACCAAGTCAGCACAGTCTGAAGAGCGGTCTCCGCACCAGTCATTCCGGCAGAATTCAGCAAAACGTCGATCCGACGTGGGATAGCCTTAAGGAGAGTCCGAGTTTGCTCAGTGGTGGCATTCGGAGTGTCCCCTTGGTCAGAATCCTCGCCATCCTGAGTGTCTGCCTTACGGATCTCGGCGGAGGAGTCGGAAGCATTCTTCATCTTCTGGAGTCCGGCCTTGAGCTCAGTCGGCGACCACAGCGCTTCAGCAATCTTCAGAATCCCGAGCTTGAAGGATAAGTCAATTCCTTGGATAATAGGAATGCGGGCTTGGGTGCCGATCAGATATTCATGCCGGGTCCAGACATCATCTGCACGGTCACAGGTCCCTCCAGCGGCGATGGTATCCTCTCGGGACTTGGCGACAGCTGCATAGGCAGCCGCTTCAGATTCGGGCCAAGCTTCTGCATCAAGAAGGAAGAGCATAAGCAATAAGATAGGAGAAGAAAGCAACCGGAAAGTGCACTCGGCAACAAGGAGGACTCACGGCCAAGGAGGAGATCCATTTCGGTCAATGTATCGCAGAAGCCTTTGGCTCGGCGGCGCATTCGGGTGGTCTCCTCATAGCTGCGCTTCTCCAGTTCTTCGAACTTAGCGACGAGCTCGTCATGATGTCGGCGAATGGAGTCTCGGGAAGAAATTGCCTCATCCCTTTCAGTTTGCAGAGCAACTTGGGCGGCGACGGCAGCATCTCGTTCAGCAAGAAGCCCATCACCAGTAGCTGTCACTGCGGCGATGTCGGCCAGATGTTTCTTCTCAAGAGCAGCCATTTCAGATTGGAGGCCGTGAATAGTCCGATTCAAATCCTTCTCTACCCCCTGCAGCCGAGTTACCTCCCCGGTGGCTTTATCAAGGGCTGGACCTTGTTGGCTAAGTTCTGTAGCCAATTCTGCAATTCGGCCTTGAAGATCATTTACCATAGGAATAGAAGCTACAAGAGAGCGCGAAGATTTCAGTACCAGAGCGGTTGTCAAGTGAAGAAGAGACAGCGGTGAGATAGAGGATACCTCTTAGCTTAGTGATTTCAGCCGATTGGTTATTAACCTGCAGCTGGGCCTGGGCGAGGGTTCGAAGGCTGGCAGTATAAGCTTCCAAGTGTTTTTCGAAGACAACTCTTTTCTCTTCCATGACAGCCTGTGACGAGCAGCAAGACGGAGTCAGACGTCAAGCAACAAGTGAGAAAGATCCGAACCGATTGTGACCAATCGGCCCGAATCTCGGGGACTACACCCAGTGGGTGCGCTTGCGCGCACCCACCGGAAGAAAGTCTACCGATTGAGAAAGGCAAACGATAAAGCAAAAAATGCTAAAGATCCGAACCGATTGTAACCAATCGGCCCGAATCTCGGGGACTACACCCAGTGGGTGCGCTTGCACGCACCCACGGGAAGAAAGTCTACCGATTGAGGAAGGCAAACGATAAATCAAAAAATGCTAAAGATCCGAACCGATTGTAACCAATCGGCCCGAATCTCGGGGACTACACCCACTGGGTGCGCTTGCGCGCACCCACCGGAAGAAAAATTGCCGAAGTAAAACAGAGGTACAGAAGGAAAGGTTAAAGAGTTTACTGAATGGTGAGAGGTCAGCTGTTGAAGGTCCCGAGCAAGGGCTTCGGCGAACTCATTCACCCGGCTCAGAGTGCTCGTCACGGGATCCCGAGGACGAGGCGAAGCGTCAGGTTCAACGCCGACATGACGGGCGCGAGAATACTCGGCTCGGAAGTGATCCACCGAGCGCATAAGAATCTCGGAGGGGGAGGAAATCGGCGGTGGCGCTGAGGTAGGAACGATGGCGAAAGCTGTAGTGGGAAGGACTGGCGGCACGGACGTTGGTGAAGGACCGGACTCACCCGATTGCGGCGGCGGCGCAACCGGGCGAGTCGGAGCAGAAGTGGTAACAATGACTGGCGGAAGGGTCGTGGTCGTCGGCGGCGCTGACAGAACAGCTGGTGGCGCAGTCGCTGTAGTTGGTGGTGCCGACATCACAATCGGCGGCGAGCTCGTCACAATTGGCGTGTCGGACATGGAGGTTACAGCAGGGGCAGTCGCAGCAGCGGCGGCCGGACTGGAGCGGGGTGGCGGAGACGGGGCAATCGGATCGACCGATTGCGTTCCTCCAATACCAGGAGACACCGGGTCGGCCGCGCGCTTGGAGGCTTTGGGAGCAAGGTTGGAAGAGGAGGTCTTCTGAGCCGCAACAAGGCGAGCCTTCTTGGCAGCACGCTCGGCGTCCTTGGAAGAACGACTAGTGGCAGTCGGCCGCTTGAGAACGGCTGCAGAAGAAGCAGCGGGCAAGATGATGGCGCCGATATGAGCCGGAATGTCGGTGTCAATGTCATCAAGCCCAATCGGCTCACTGAAATAAGAAAGGGAGAAGAGTCAGTAGAAGCAAAGATAGCAAAGTATTGCGCGGAAAGACAGAAACATACCCGACTGTCCGGGGTGCGCCGGTAGGCATTCGGCAGCGGAGCGGGGCAACGTTCAGCGGCGCTTGAGTGGTCGGCCTCCGAGTGATCGTCTCCTAGGCTTGCTTGCCCTTGTGGGCAGTCGTCGTGGTTTTGGTGATTTTGGGGAGAGCCGTACCAGAGGAGCCAGCGGCCGAGGTGCGTTTAGCTGGCACCTTCGGGGGTTTATCCCGAGGAGCTGCATCAGAAGCAGCACCCTTTGAGACACTATCATCGTCACTCCACTCAGCCAAAAATTGCTCAAGGGAAGGGTCAGGTGTACCCCCTTGAGCTGGCGGCCGAGTGTTGGTATTCAGAGGGTTGGCGCGCTCGGCGTCATCATCATCAGCATCCATGGGGTCGGAGGATTCTCCGGAAGACTCGTCATTGTCTTCATCATCCCCACTGGTCTCGGCGGAAGGAATCTCGCCGTCATACTCAAGGTCGGTAGGATCCTCTTCCGTGCGGTCAGGGGTGTACACGCCAGCTTCCTGGCCGTCTTCCATGAGGTTGGACTGAAGGAAATGCTGAAAAGAAGACATAAGTGATCAGAGAAATCGGAAGAGAAAGCAATCGGAAGAACGTGCAACTGGATGAAAAAAAGTCGGGGCGTACCACAGGTGGCTTTCGCTGGCGCGTGAGGTAGTCAAGCCCGAATCGGAAAGGATCAGGCAATGCGCTAGCAGTGATGGCCTTCAATCGGGCGCAAAG
Source organism: Bromus sterilis (assembly GCA_950022295.1). Lineage (NCBI taxonomy): Eukaryota > Viridiplantae > Streptophyta > Magnoliopsida > Poales > Poaceae > Bromus > Bromus sterilis. Next base: position 220,837,470 of record OX465600.1, read on the forward strand.
GACTTCTGTCGTCACCTCCCACGTGCAGAGCCGAGTGGGATCCCGAGGTCCCGACACGTCGCAGAGGCGGTGCACTCGGCGTTGCAGGGGAAGAATCCGAGCATGAAGCCATGCAGCTACCAAGTCGGTGGGGAGGAGTCCCTCTCGCTCCAGCTGGGTGACCCTGGTGGCTTGGGCGTCGACATCGCAATTTCCAGTGCCGTGTTTCAGGGACCACTGATGCTTCTCAACCGGCCTGGCGAGTGAGAACTCGGGCAGATTGAGGAGATCGGGGCTCTGATCAGGAGACTTGACGTAGAAGAACGAAGTCTGCCAATTCTTGCAGGATTGGACGATTTCGGGGCTCGGATATTTTAACTTGCCGGCTGCAGCAAGGCAACTGCCGCAGTCGGTCATGTCAGTCGGATAGGTTGGTTTGCCGCCTTCAATGGTGGAGGCCACTACTTCTCCCGTCCGAGCGTTGTGGGCTCGGAGGTTGAAGAAGCGTTTGAAAAGCGCGATGCTGGGTCGGCAGCCGAGATACCCCTCGCAGAGTGTCACGAACCCGGAGAGGTTCATGATGAAGTTAGCTGCAAGGTGGTGAGGCTGAAGTCGGTGGAAGTCGAGGAATTCGCGGAAGAAGACGCTAGCGGGAAGGCCGAATCCACGCTCAAAGTGAGCGAGGAACACGACCCTCTCGCCCGCGCGCGCGCTGGGAACGACATCGGCCCTGCCCGGGATCCGCCATTCGATCTCCGCAGGCATTTTTCGGGCGCGGATCAGGGCTTCGACGGCGGCAGTGGTGACCTGGGATCCCTTCCATCACCCGCGGCTCGCCTGCGATACGTCCCGTCGCGGCGCCATGGATTTCGCAGAAGTGGAAGAAGAGGAAAAAGATCGAGGCGGAACACGAGAACGACGCCGATGAACTGCTGCGGCGGCGGCGGCGGAGGGGGCGAAGAACACAAGTCAGTGGCTAGAGCAAGTTGGAGAGCAGAGGTCCACGGGAGAGAAGGTTTGCGCGAGGAGCAGCAATGGAGCGGAGAGAGAAAGCTAGAGGTGAAGGAGGCTTTGGGAAGAAGGAAGAGACGAGGCTCCCCCCCAGTGGCTTATATGGGCGGCGGAGGAGGGGAGTGGGATGACCCTGCGGTCGTGTGACCCGATGTGGCCTAGGGCACAGGGAGGCCAACCGACGAATCAGCACAAAGGATCCCGGCGCATAAGGCGAGGCGTGCGACGTGGGGGTCAGCTCCTGCAGTTATGTCACGTCGCGCGTGGGTCGTGGGTCCCAACTCATTGGTCACATCGTGGGTGAGTCGGAGGTAACCGTTGGAGCGCAATCGGCAGAAGATACTTTTGCCAGAAAATGAAGACACGAAGTGAGAAGGACCCAAGGCCAATCGGGTGGAAGTGGGGTCAGCCGAGTGTGATCTCCGAGTCGGCCGACGGGCTCGGAGTGACGTACTCGAGGAGGCCATAGCAGTCGGAAAACGGCAAGACAGATTGAAAAGCTGCAAAGGCCCCGCGGTCAAGTGACCGTGGGACCTTTACAGCTTTAGGGGCTACTGTCGGGGGATTGGTACCCGGGTAGGCTAACCCAAGCGGAAGCAAGCTTTCAAGACAAGGATGGGCCGATTGGGCTGCAGCTGGGCCGAGCTGGGCGGAGGTACGGCCGATTGCTCCAAGGCAATCGACCATACCAAATGCCAGCAGTCGGCCCAGGCGCAATCGGCCCACCCTTCCCTTATCAGACCTTCGTCCGATTGGTCTGCAGCTGGACCGAGGTTGATTCCCAGAAGGCCGACTACCCAGAGCAATCGGCCTTACCAGGAACCACCAATCGGTCCAGGCGCAATCGGAGCAACCTACCACCCAATCGGGGGTATGATTACGAGGTCATAAATACCATATCCCGAGATATCTGGGTGGCAGGAAGGCCAGGTCACATCGAGGATTTGCTGGAGATACGGTGTCGACCTCCCCGCCGATTCCGCGGACAGGCCGACAAGACCGCACCCCCTAGCTCCACTGTTCGTCACTAGGCTCTACGAGGTAGCAGCATGGGCCGCCGCTCATAGGCTCCGGATCACCCGGATAGGAGCAGTCGGTGGGCCCAGGCCGATTAGAGGTTGACAGCTGGGCCCATTCGGCACTGAAGTTACCGAAGTACCTTGGACTCACACTATAAGAGCCAGGGTACCCCTCCTGCGCGAGGGACGCCACACCTGAGATCTCATTACCTCATTCCCCCTTCAGCTCATTTACTGCACGTAGTCACTCCTCAGGGAAGCAGGAGAAGACCTTGCCCACGGCGGCGGTTTACTCCTTCCCCTGAGAAGACAGAGGAGCAGTTATTGTAGTTCCTTCATTGATATATATGAGACAAGCAGGAGTAGGGGTGTTATCTCTCCGGAGAACCCCGAACCTGGGTACATCGTGGTGTCTTCACCGTGCTTGTGCCCAACCCGATTCCGGCACCATCGACATTCTCTCCCTCGTGTCTTCCCCTCACTTTAGCCATCCCCATGGCATCTGCCGTCACATATCGACGACAGATAGGGAATACGAGAAAAATATATTTTTGTTGAGAACTCAATCTAACAATGTTTCACACTTTGTCTTCTTTGGAATCTTATCTTGACTTGTCCCCAGACCACTATCCAGGTACAAGTCAATTTGATCCACTCATTTTCGATAGTTTGAGCACTCATGCAATGGATGAGCGTAAGCACGAGAGTTGACACTTAGGATGGCAAAGAGAGAATATGGTGGAGGAGGAAGACAAAAAGGGTGAGAAAGGCTCACATCAATGAGGACAATCATAGGCGAGAAGGCCAAATGATAGATATGATGTGAGGAGTAGGCATTGCCATGCAACGGATGCACATATGTGCTAAAAAGCTCTCCAATGGAACTAGTGGGGGTGCATCTAACTTGCTCGCTCATGAAGACCTAGAGCTCTTTTGAGGAGGCTCATCCTAGTAATATGCAAGCCACGTTCTAGTGTGAAGGTCCCCACATAGCTATATGCATGATCATCCCTATGGAGTACAAGGATAAGAGGGAGTACTAGTGTGGATCTTTCAAAAGGATAGTAGTGTTGCCGCTTTCTCTCTTTTTATTTTATTTTTATCCTTTTCTCCTTTTTTGTATTTTATTGTGGCCTCAATGGCTCTTTCTATTTAACTCTCATTTATCCTCTTTGGGATCTTTTATTTTGTCCACTTTGGGATCTTTTTCTCACTTAAGTGCAACACTCTAATTTACAAGAGGGTATAGAAGATCTTTCACACTTTACAAGGTACTCAAATCATAAAGAAGATGTAGCTATCATGATGTATGCAATGTATTCCGCTGCCAGTGTAGCAGGAACATGTATGACATGAAGATCAAGTCATGAAGAGGTGGAAGTTGCATGACAATATATCTCAGAAAGGCTATGGAAATGCCTTGATAGGTAGGTATGGTGGCTGTTTTGAGGAAAGATATAAGGAGGTTTAGGATGACAGAGCGTATCATGCAAAGGGTTTGGATGTACCGGTGAAGGTGGACGCCAACTCTCGGAGTGAGAAGAAGGCAATGCCCGACACATGAGAGGCTAGCAAATATGAGGGGTGGAAGTGTCAACTTTCAATAATTACATTAGTCCGAAGAACTCATGCACTTATTATCGGTAACACTCAATCTAATGAGGAGGTTCACAAAGATACAAGTACCCCGAGGAGGAGTGTATGTGGGTTTGGTTATCCTTGCGCATCCTCGACTCATGGTACATGAGTGTACTCTAATATCCGACCCCTCAGAAGAGTAGTGATGCATCTAGTAGCTAGAGTTCTCAACTAGTTTTGTAGGTTTTGAAAATAAACACGGATTGCCAAAAATACGACACCTATCACTAATAGGCTAGATCTCTTGACACCAAAAGTTCAAACATTACTCACATCAATACCTCAAAACTATTGCAAGTTACTACTAAAATTAAATAACAACCTCAATTACCTATTTTCAAGACAAGACATAACTCAGTGCAACAACCAACTCTCTTAACAAGATAAACATGAAAACTAAAGAGAGTTACAGCAACAAACTAAAAAAAATCCAAGGCTATTGCTAAATAAAAACTAAAACTAAAACTAAAACTAAACATGGCAGTAGCTATGAAAAGATTAAGAACACACAACAGCAAAAAGATAGGCATGAAGAATCCTATGGTGTGTTCTAGATTTTGAAAGTGGAGCGTGTTTCTCTCCCACACAAAGTAAGACGGGATCAAACTTATTATGAACAAGAAGAAAAGCTAAAGAAAACTAAAAATAAAACCTAAGAGCGAGACGCTCCAAGCATAGCACATAACGCATGAAGTGATAAAAATATAGTGAGGCGAAGGACGAACTGATGATTATTGATGGAGAAGGGGATGCACAGGGGCATCCCCAAGCTTAGACGCTTGAGTGTCCTTGAATATTTGTTGGGAATGCATGGGGGCATCCCCAAGCTTGAGCGCTTGACACTCCCGAATCTTCTTTCATCATCTTCCATCGCACACTTGAAAACTCCCTTCATACATAACTGATCATAAGCTGACTAGAGAGGTTAGTACCCTTAATAAATAATTTTGCCCACTGGATATAAAGATATTCTTGAATAGCTACTGTTTCTCAAGATTTCCAAAAGGTTTTTGCAAAGAAAAAGCAAGCTTAAGGTTTGCAAAAGTTAGGAGAGACAAAACGTGGCAGAATCTGTGAAAAACAGAAGAACAGGTAGTAAAGAATTTTTTAGGTGCACTTCTGCAACTCAAATAAAAAAACTCAGAACATACGAAAGTTCCGTGATTGTATAGATCACACTGTGTAAACAATTCATCTAAAAACATGAACTGGTGATTTATGCTGATTTTTCCCGTCACGAGGACATAATCTGTTTTCTGGACATCATGTCACAACTTTCACTTCCCTTGTCATATGAGGCTATAACTTGGCACAAAGCTTGAAAATAAAGATACAATGATGTTGCTACAGTAGTAAAAATCATCAAGACCACTAAAAACAGAAGTAAAAACATCTTGGGTTGCCTCCCAACAAGCGCTTTCTTTTACGCCTTTAAGCTAGGCATAAGGCAAAATAAGAATCAAAGGTCTCCAAGATCGTCGGAATCATTAAACCCTTCAAATTGATTTTCAATAAGCTCATTCTTCTTTTTCCTAGGAAAGAGGTGCTTACCTTTCTCCTTACCGCGTAAGCGTATGTATCCGTTACCAATATCAATGAAGCCTTTCATGGCTGAGAGGAAGTTCCTTCCAAGCACAATGTTGCTTTCGTTTGGCTCCATGACGAAGAAATCCATCGGTGCAATCCTATGAAGGAATATAACTTGGACTTATTTTACCTTCCCTTTAACCTCTGAAATATCTCCATTAGCATGTTCATGATAAGACGACAATTTATCCATATCTAGTTTCAAAGAATCATACACTAATTTTGGAATAGTAGAAACCATGGATCCAATGTCAAAAAAGCAAGGAAGTCTTGGTTAGAGATGCTAATCCTAACAAAGGGCTCCCAATCATCATCTATCTCCAACATTTCTTTCTTGTTGGATTTAAATTCTTCTACTTTCCTAAAATCTAGAGCATCCATCCTTTTTCCAATAGTGGCAAGTCTATCTATAACAGTATCAATACTACGATCATAAAAAAAATAACTAGATAGACTGTGCAAAATATCGAGAGCTCTAGCTTCATCACACTCTAAGAACTTTCCTTCAGCTATAATATCAAGAGAGTGTTTACACCACTTACAAAGACCATGGTAAAAATTCCTAAGCACAATTTTTATAGGTATCCAAGGCATAATTCTTTTGTGTGCTTCCGAAATTCTGTCCCATGCCTTCTTCATATTTTCTCCATCCCTTTGACGGAAATCGAGAACTTCCGATTCCCGCAAAGCACCAAGTCCTAACATGTTCATCTAAACAAGGAGGACTACTAACAGCAAGATATTTTTTTTTTGTGATTTTTGATATAAGACACAAAGATAAAAACTGAAAGGTAAACTAACAAGACTAAAAAGTAAAGGTAAAGGATAGTGGGAAACTCCCCTATCTTATTACTCGGAGTAATGGCGCCAGAAATTTGCTTGATGGCGTGGAAGTGGTAATGGCTTCTCGCCCTTCGTTGGTTACCCCAAGTGGAAGGTGAGATGTAGGATAGCAGCAAATTTTCCCTATGTAGAGGATAGGGTTTCTCTCCTGTAGGACTCCGGCGATGATAAGTAGGTGTCAGCGGCGCACCTGACGCGGACCTGCACACAATACAATTAATTTTGCTCCCAACGAAGTTCAGAGAGGTTGTCAATCTCTCCGGTCTTGTTGTTTACAAAGGGTCAAACACACAAGGGATAATGATAATGATGATAGCAACTGAAAGTAAATGCGAGAAAATAAATGAGCTTGTAAACAGTGATGAGAATATGGACCGGGGTCCCATGATGTTCACTAGTGATGTCTCTCTCCCAAAAGACGATAAAACTGCTATGCGAGGTAAACAAATTACAGATGGGCAATTGACAGGATTATAAATGCACCACAATGCTAACTATGCTACAAAAGAAAGGAAGAGGCTCATAAGCATGGGCAGTATGCTAAAATAAGTAGAAAGAAATCCATCTGCATCTACTACTAATCATCCACCTTGAGATATCTATCCAGAACATTTCGCTGGTATTAAGTTGCGAGCCCCACCCAAAGTGTCAACCCAAAGCAACAGACAACTGCATTAAAAAGAACTTTGCGTAAAGTAAACAATCCTTGCAACCGCAGTTACAAGCACCGTTGTTTTCCCCCTTGTGGCCACAACACATCCCCTAGACTCATGTTTTTGTCACTCAAGCGTGTCATCAGGGGGCATGTACCCACAATCGAGCATAACGTTTCCTCTTGGAGTTACTACCTACCACTTGGCCAAAGCAATACACAGCAATGGAGAACATGCAAGAATTACTTAGGAACAAAAATATAAGAGATTAACACCAAATATATTACTCTATCACGATCTGAACATAATCTCATAATTCATCAGATCCCATCAAACTCAGCATAGCAACAACAGAAACATTACATAAATGCCTCGATCATGTAGGGCAGCTCACGAGGTCTAAACCATGAAGAACAAAGAGAGGAGGACAACATCACATAGCTACTAATCATGGACCCATGGTCCAAGGTAGACTACTCACGGCACATCCGGGAAGCATCCATGGTGGAGGAGAAGCTCCCGGAGGTCGATCCTCCCTTCGGCAGGGTGCCAGGAAGGCTCCTGACGGTGCTCTCGATCTTGGAAGCGCGGCGGTGGAGGAACAGAGGAGAATTTGCGAAATTGGGTTCTGTCTTCGGAAGTTTCCCTTGACGGAGAATAAATAGGCGAAGGGGGGCAACCAGGGGGGCCACCAGGGGCCCAGGCACCCCCCTGGCGCGGCCAGGCCCCTGGCCGCGCCAGGTGGCCGCCTGAGTGCCTGGTGGTGGCCCCCTGGCCCTCCTTCGGGCTTCTGGAGTCTTCCGACACGCTGATTTTTTTATCTGATTTTTCCCGGATTTTTGGAGCACTTTTTATATGGGGGGAAACTGAAATAAAAAACATAGAAAACAGGAACTGACACTGGGGTGCACTGAGTTAGTAGGTTAGTCCAAATATGATCAAAAGTGTATGAAAGTGTATCTAGATCATAGCACTATCACACAAAACATGCATGAAGCGAGCAGAAATTATCGATACATTTGAGACGTATCAGATAGCAACGAATATTTATTTGAGTGTCGAACTATTTTAGTTAAATAATAACAGTTCTAGATAGCCCCAAATAATCAATTAAATAATTAAATAAAATCCAGATTATTTTATATTAGGCTCAAACTTTTTGTAGCGTTATAATAAAGTGTAACAACAAATTTGGGACCAGGCTCACCTTTTGCCAAATTTAAATAACAATAAAACAAAATAAACAGAAAATATAGGAAAAGCAGAAAAGAAGAAAATGGAAAAATCATATATGTCGCCCTACGCAACCCTGTGCCAGCCCAACCTAGCCCATGCCAGCTTTCCCCTACTTCTGTACAGAGGGGACGCAGGGGCAAGGCGTGGCGGCCATCCGACCACAATGGCCGCGCCTTGGCCCCATGTCAGCCATCCCGCGCATCCCCTGCGTGGATAAGGACCCTGCCCCCTTGGAACCCTAGCCCCCTCTCACCTCCCCTCTCTCCCTTGTCGGTTCCCCAACGACTGAAGGCTGCCGTGCCGCGTCACTGCCATGGCCACCCTCCACCCCGATCTACGCCACCGGAGGTTGCCAGGAGCCGCGTCATCTTCGTCTTAATCGTCTGCAAGGAGCAGTTCAAGCTGGAGCGCCACTGGCTTCGCCCTTGTCCACTTCTTCGTCCTCGGACTCCGGCAACCGGCGCCTCGACCCGCCGTCCTCGCTGCGCCCCCCGGCTCCCCTGAGCTCCTCTCTGCCTCACTGTGAGCCCCTGGTCGCACTCCCATGTTCCCCATGACATCCCCATGCGCCAACCGTCGCCGTCCCCATGCTCATCCGCAATGGCCGGAGCTTGCTCCGCGCGCGCTACCACTTTCCTTGGCCGCGCCCCGTGCTCCCCCGTGCCCGCTCCAGTGCGCGCCCTGGCCGCATTCGCGCTGCACTGGCCATGCCCCCAGCCCCTTGTCCATCCTGGGCGCCCACCCAGTGCCCGACAGCTGTGATGCTGCTGCTGCTGTTGTTACAGAAGTGGTTGTTGGCCTGCTGCTGTCGATGCAAACTGCTGCCGCTATACTGCCCCACTGACAGCCCCAAAACCCATAGAATTACAAAAACAAACGTGCCCAAACCTAGCAAAGAATTATATCAATAGAAATTAGACATAACCATCCTTGTTTTGTTCCATTGGATCAACTCCAGTATGTGCAAGGATTAAATCCTATGAAATTTACAAAATGTAGATTTCTGCTAACAAAAGAAATGTCAGGGTAACGATTGTTGTCATATCTACTCTAAAGCTATTGTTGAACAATTTATAGGGATATTTTATGCCAATTGAGGACATGGAATGATAATACTCTTGTTGTAGTACAAAACACATATACGAAGTGCCTCCATTAGAGCTATGGATCAATGGGAATTACCGAGCAAACTTTGCATATCTTAACCATTTCTGAAAATTACATCAAGTGGCACTTTTCCAGCAAAGATCTAATTAGGCAATTGAACTCTAACATGAATGAAACTTGTACCAGTTTGTAGGTCATAGAAAAGTGCTCAATGTTGATGTTAGCCTCAAAATCATATGAGGTATATAACTCTAGTTATAGCCTTTTTGAAACAGCAAAATTCTGTTAACAACAGAAATTCCTAGAGTTAGTAATTTTCTGCTTAGTCAGAAATATTTTCTTAACCACTTCATAAGCCCAAAACATTGTGTTATAAATCTTTTTCTAATAATGAAAATGATATGGGCATGTTGTACACATAACTAGAATCAGATATGTAATGGGCACATATTTATTTGAGGCTTAATTAGTTAGTTATTAAATCCACAAATGGGTTAATCAATAACAGAAATTTAGACTTAGCCACTTTAGAGTAACTCATAGGGGACAATGACCTGTGGGACCCACTGGTCAGTTTGACCAGTAAATGACCCCTGTGTATGACATGTGGGTCCACCTTGTCAGTTGACCTGGTCAAATATACTGTTTTAGATAATGTTGATTTATTAAATAAAAGAAATCGAGAAGTACTTTTAAATTGAATTAAAACTTATAATTAATATCTTCTAATCCGTAGCTCTAATGGAAAAACTTTATACATGAAAATTGATCAAAAAAATACAACGAATAAGAATACATCACCCGTATAGCCACCACACCCCTCGAACATACCAAACGTGGGACATTCCCCCTCTGGAATGCCTACCCGATAATTCCCGGTGCCGGTAAAACTTTCCGGATGAAAATGTTCTGAATATGGAAGTTGTCCAGAATGGATCAACGAGCACGGATACACTATCCACATGTCTGTCAGAGGTCTCTAACACTGCATACATGGAACCTTCCCCTCCGGATCATGTGTCCGGTAATTAACCAGAGCATGTGTTTGCCATGTCATGAATCTTTATTGCTTTATTGCCGTGTATTTATTGTTTCTCCCCCCTCTTTCTGCCGATAGACGTTGCGACCACTGCCGGTGCTTCCCCCTGTGTTCGACTACGTCGTCGACGACCGTATCCCTACTACCGAGCTTCTAGGCAAGCAGAGCCATTCTCCTTCCCCAGATATCACCTATCTTTTCTGTACATTTCTTGCACTAGGCATTGTCGCTACTGCTATTACGTTAATTCCTATTCTGTTGCATAGCCTGTTTTTGTTGCCCCTTGATGTACCTTCATTTATCCTACGCTGCCTATATAAATATAATATCCAATAGTTAGCCCTGCGCATTGTTAGTCAACTCGGATTAGATAGCGATCTGTGATCGCTCTGGGGAGTGAACGCGGGTATAAATTATTATAACTGCAACATGTACGGTACAGAGCAGACGCCCAAGGGAACCTACAACGGCGAAACTATGCCAAGTCGCTTCAAGTTTAACTTACGAGTGGATGGACTCGTATTTCATTCTCGTTGCCAGCTCGGTAGCGTAGCACCACCGAGATGATACAAGGATATTCCTCTTTAGTTCATTTCTCTGATGTCTCGGTCGAACCTCTTCAAGTGTACCATCGAGGGTGATTCCTCTTGGTTTCACTTGATGGTAGGCACCCCAATCAACTGGTGTCCTTAAAGGTAAGTAGTTGGGTGACCCAACGGTGCCCGCGAGAGGTATTATATCGGGACAACAGTATAGGCGGATACCATCGTGGGCCTGGTCCTTGATCGTTGGCCATGAGATACCAAACCACGAAAGTCGAGCTCTTCCAAGAGCACAACGAGATAAGGTAAGGAGTCGGTTCACCTTGTCGGTAACCACATAGCTTTGATGGGACGACAGGGCAGGCACCGATGCACTGGTGGTCCTGACTGCCGCTCGTTGTCCGTTGTGTTAACTAGTCGGGCAACGATACCGTTTGTCCGTGAAATAATAATAAAATGACTAATGGTTCAGGTGGAGGACTTGAGATGCCGTAAAGGCTTGTACGCACTACCTTCACATGGGATTACGGTGTGGGGCCTCCGAGTTGTGGTCTCGTTTGAAAGCTCTGAAAGACGTCCAGTTCAGCATTGTGGTCGTGACTGGTCGTCACCTGTGGTGTTCGGATCTCCCGCCTCACACCAACCCGGAGAGCGAGGGGCGATGGCCCAAGACCCCCTTGCGCTTAGGACTTTAGACCGGCGGGGACCTCTCTGATGAGTCGTAGGATGGGCCTCGGCGTGTCGTATAGCCGCGGTGGGGCATTCCTTAGCAAGGTGTACGCCACCCTGGAGATACGAGCGTGCAAGCGTAACAGTAGTGCACCCCTGCAGAGAAGATAATCTATTCGAATAGCCGTGTCCACGGTAATAGGACGCTTTATGCTGAAGCCAGAGCCTACTACTACAAACTATTACTATTAAACTGTTGGTTTCAGTTTCTATTCCTCGCAGGGAAGTCAAGGAAGGGATCTCGGAGGCATTGATAATTGTTAATAATTACAACTTACTATTATACAATGATGCAGCAACTTCTGCTGCATTGTTACTTTATGCTTTATGTGAAATGTTGGTTGTTCTCTTCTTGTGTTGCAAGACTCGTCGGAAGATGCTAGTCTTCGATAGGCCTAGCTTCTCATCCTTATTCTTGCTTTCTGCAGTTCAGTCCACTATATAGCCTCCCCTTTCCATTTGATACCAATGCATAAATGCTTAGTAGCCGGACGTAAGACTCACGGGTATGCTAGATACTCACCCTTGCTTTATTTCCCCCATTTGTTTTATATACCCGGATTGCTGCAACCAGACGCTGGCGCCCAAGAGCGGGAGTACCCCGGAGGAGCCTACTATGACGTCGAGTTCCCCGTCGACCAGGAGTAGTTTGGAGGTTCCCAGGAAGGAGGCCTCGCCTTTTCGATCGTTTTTGTTTTTGTGCTAGCCTTCTTAAGGCAGATCATGTGTACCTTGTGTCTGTACCCAGATACTATTGCTTCCACTAACTTTGTGCACTCGAGCTGTTGTATTCGAGCCCTTGTGGCCACTGGCTTGTATTAAACAACTTGTATTATTTTTATTATTAGAGTTGTGTTGTGATATCATGCCGTGAGTCCTTGATCTCGGTCGTGTACCTTGCGTGTATGATTACTGTACACGGTCCGATTTTGGGGCCGTCACATTTGTGATATGCAAAAGTACAACGAAGTAGATGGTGACATCGTTAAACTTAAGTTTTTTTTCCTTTTTCTTTGAGAGGAAGGGTTAAGGAGTGGCTCCAATCCTTGCCTAGTAATAGCCTAGATTTTTGGGATAAGTGCAAGGATGCTTTTATTGGGAAGTACTACCCACCTTCTAAGATTATCTACTTGAGAAGTAACATTATGAATTTTAGACAACTGGATAATGAACACATTGCGCAATCTTGGGAACGCATGAAAACTCTTGTTAAGAATTTCCCTACACATGGTTTCACTACTTGGATGGTTATCCAGACTTTCTATGCAGGATTGAACTTGGCCTCGCGGAATCTGTTGGACTCGGCCGTGGGAGGAACCTTCATGTCAACTACACTTGGTGCTGCCACGAAGCTATTGGACGAAATGATAACAAATTATTCTCAATGGCACACCGAAAGATCTCCAACAAGTAGGAACGTAAAATATATTTTGGAGATCTTCTCTTTAAATGAAAAGGTTGACTTGATCATGTATTTACTTACTAAGAAAGCTCCTATAGATCCTCACGATGTTCCTTTAAATTCTTTGGTTGCTCAGTAAAGAGAGTAGGTAGATGTTAATTTTATTTCTAGGAACAACTTCAACAATAATTCTTATAGGAGTAAATTTGGCAGCAACAATCCTAGACCGTTGCCATCCAACAACTATGGGAACAACAACTCTTATAATTACACTCCTAATGATAGAATAATTCCTAGTTATGAGAAACTGATACGTCCCAAATGTATCTATAATTTCTGCTTGCTCATGCATGTTTTATGTGATATTGCTATGATCTAGATACACTTTCATACACTTTTGATCATATTTGGACTAACTTATTAACTCAGTGCACACAGTGCTAGTTCCTGTTTTCTGTTCTTTTTCTATTCCAGTTTTCCCCCATATTAAAAGTGCTCCAACATTCGGGAAAAATCAGATAAAACATTAGCGCAACGGAAGCTTCCGGAACCCCGAAGGAGGGCCAGAGGGGCCCCACCTGGTGCCCAGGTGGCCAGGTGGCGCGGCCTAGGGCTTGGCCGCGCCACCAGGGCGCCTAGACCCCTGGTGCCACCCGTGGCTGCCCCCTTCGCCTATATATTCACCGTGACGTGAAACTTCCGAAGACAGAACCCTTTTTCGCGATCTCTCCTCTGTTCCGCCATCGCCGCGCTTCCAAGATCGGGAGCGCCAGCAGACTTCTTCCCCGCACCCTGCCGGAGGGAGGATTGACCTCCGGGAGCTTCCCCTCCACCATGGACGCTTCCCGAATGTGCCGTGAGTAGTTTCCCTTGGACCGTGGGTCCATGATCAGTAGCCATGTGATGTTCTCCTCCATCTTTGTTCTTCATGGGTTAGTCCTCGTGAGCTGCCCTACATGATCGAGGCACATATGTAATTGTCTACTGTTTCTATGCCGAGTTTGTTGGGATATGATGGATTATGAGATTATGTTCAGATTGAGTAATATATTTGGTTCTTATCTCTTATATTTTTGTTCTTAAGTAATTCTTTCATGTTCTCCGTTGCTGTTTATTGCTTTGGCCAAGTAGTAGGTAGTGACTCCAAGAGGGAACGTTATGCTGATACGTCCAAAATGCATCACTATTTTATATTGTAATTTCATCCTATTCATTGATATATTCCACTTTAAAGTATTATTCTTATGTTGTTTTGGCTTGTTTTACACAGTTTACAACTTTCAGGTGCCGAAGCAGCAAAACCAGAATTCAACGGTGAAAAGTGGACAGCAAGTTGCTTAATCAGATCAAGTCCAAATGCGATGAAAATTTACAGGGAGTGTTTTTATGAAGATTGACTGGGTATCACCGAGGATGGAGGTGTGGGGACCCACCAGTCATCTAGAAGGGTGTCTGGCGCGGCCCCCCTCCTGACCGCGCTAGGCACCCTCCTGGATGACTGGTGGCCCCCCTCGGTGCCCCCTCTCGCCTATAAGACCCCCGTGGGGTAGAAACCCTAAAGAGAGAAGAGTTTCCGTGTTTTGCCGCCGCCACGGGGCGGAAACCTACAGAGGAGAAAATCCATCTCCGGCGGGCAGATTTCGCAGGGGAGATCACCTCCCGGAAGGGGAGATCGTCGCCATCATCATCATCATCGTCACGGGCATCATCGAGATCATCATCAACATCATCCCCAACATCAGCACCATCTCCATCTGCATCCCATCTCTTCTCACAATTGCAACTTGTGTTGTAATCCGTACTATCTATCCTCTCTACTCTGTTGGTGTTGATTACTACTTGGTGGTGAATGCTATTGAGTTTTGTTGGAGAAATATCATTGTGTCCAGATTGTTTTCCACCCTCTATCACCTCTGCTCATGATCTCTTTTATGTCTTGTGAGTAGTTACTTTAGTTCTTGAGAACATGGGAGAAGTCTAGTTGTTAGTAGTCATATGATGTTGAAGTGTTATGTGTTGTTTGATACTTAAGTTGTGTTTTTATTTCTCTAGTGGTGTTATGTGTGTCGAACACTTAACACTTCACCTTTCATGGGCCTAGAGGAATACATTGTGCACAAAGGATGCTTATGTTGGGTTGCCGGAGTGACAAAAACCTGAACCCCAGTTCGCACACTTTTGCACAAGGGAGTTATGGATCATTGATCGTAATGCCGTGGTTAGGCTTATGCCTTAATTACTACCTTGTATTTGTGGATGATTGCAAGGTGTGTAATCATAAGAGTACACTTATCTTAGTCTAGAAGGTGTACTAGCATGGATCCACCCACCAAAACTTATCAACACAATACATATTACTTGGCGGAGTATGGTGAAAGTAACTTGGCTATCTCTCCCATGTGTTCTCGAGAACGTTTTAGCTTTTATAAGTTTAGTTCCTAGGCTTATCCTTGTGAAAGGTTGGGACACTGTCTACTCCTCAGTTACCCTGTTTACTTTTCTTGTCTTTTACTTTTCTGTTGCTTAAACCAAAAACCCCTAAATATTTACCTTTGAGTGTGTGCATCCTTTCCTTATCCAGTGTCAGTTATCAGCACCTTCTGCTCCTCGTTGGGGTCGACACTCTTATTTATCGAAAAGCTACAATTGATCCCCTAGACTTGTGGGTTATCAAGAATCGTTTATTGGCGCGGTTAACAGGGGAGGCAATCCCACTAAACCTATTAACTTCACCGACATCAACGAGCTTTTCTGGCGCCGTTGCCGGGGAGTGTAGCGCTATTGGTAAGTGAAGCCGGTAAGGAAACCTTTATTTTCTGTTGTTACCTTCAGTCCTTATGGACTCTTCTACTGTTGGTTCATTGCTGGTAAGGAGCCGCCCCACGACTTTGGTGGTCACTCCTACCCCT
The DNA here is from genome assembly GCA_950022295.1 of Bromus sterilis. Taxonomy (NCBI): domain Eukaryota; kingdom Viridiplantae; phylum Streptophyta; class Magnoliopsida; order Poales; family Poaceae; genus Bromus; species Bromus sterilis. The sequence goes on from OX465600.1 coordinate 220,853,164, forward strand.
ACTGAAATTGTGCCCTATAAAATACCATCTGGTATTATTGATTATGTCTTGGCTAATTGTTATACATGAGAAGGACATCCGGGAGAACACCTGCTATATGTATCACAATTATGTTCATTATTTAAGCTTGCAGGTGTAACAATGGAGTTCGTCATGAAGAAACTATTCTCCGTATCACTCAAAGATAAATCTTCAGATTGGTATAAGCTACTCAATAACGCTGATCTGCTTGAATGGCCAGAGCTTATGTCTCTCTTTTATGCCAAGTTTTATCCTCTTCGTGAAATTCACCAAGACAGGAACTACATCTACAACTTTTGGTCTCGCGACGGAGAGAGCATCGCTCAAGCTTGGGGGAGACTGAAGTCCCTGATGCTCAAATGCCCAAACCATGAGCTCCCCAAGGAAATTATACTTACAAATTTTTATGCCAGGCTTTCTCGTCAGGACAGGGAGATGTTGGATGCCTCCTCTAGCGGGGTATTCCACACCAGAAGTATGGAAGAAAAATGGGATCTTATAGAAAGGATGCAGAAGAACACTGAAGACTGGGAAATTGATGAAGGTATTGAACCCGCTATAAACTATGAGCATGACTACATTGAGAGTTATGTGAAGACTGATTACTTTAATACCTTTTGCTCTAAATTGGTCTTGATTCCCAGCTAATGGTTGACTTTTGCAAGGACTTTGCTTCTCATATTGATTCTTCTAAGAAGAAGGAGAGTCAACATCATAAACCTTTCAAGGAGTCACCTATTGAGATTAATGTTACTGATCCTTTTTTACCTGCAGTTCTGTATGAACAGCCTCCTTATCCCTCAAGGATAAAGGAGCACTCTTTTGTTACAGGTATTCTAAACAAAAACGGAAGGGCCACTGACGAACCTGAGGACATGATCAAGGTCAAGCCTCAAGTTGGAATGGTCAAGGATCTGGTAACCAGTGATATTGAAGAATCCACTATTAGTTTTTGTGCTGTTTCCACTAACATTGTCACAGCCAAGAACAAAGGCCCAATTTCAGGTACACCAGTTGTATCTGTCAAAATAGGAGATCATAATTACTATGGGTTATGTGATTTGGGATCTAGCGTCAGCGCTATTCCCTTCACACTTTATCAAGAGATCATGCACGAGATTCAGCCGTGTGAGATCGAGAACATTGATGTCACGATTGATCTTGCAAATAAACAAACAATCTCTCCAGTTGGGATTGTGAGAGATGTTGAAGTACTCTGCGGGAAGGTAAAATATCCTACTGACTTTCTTGTACTTGGTTCAGTGCATGATAGTTTTTGCCCTATTATCTTTGGTAGGCCCTTCCTCAGCACTTGTGGAGCTATAATAGATTGCAAGAAAGGTAAAGTTTCTGTTGAATTCAATGGTGAGCCGTATGAATTTAATTTTTCTAAGTTTTCGAAGCAGCCTCGTGGTACTGACTTGTGAAGTAATGACAAAATTATTGAAGAAATTGCTTCTATTGCTATTCCTCCTGATGATACTTTGCAGCAATTTATGGAAGACCACGAGAATGACATACATATGCATGATAGGGATGAACTATAAGACATATTTTTAAGATAAACTCCTATCCTGAAGCACAACCTCCCGGTTGAACCTTTAGGAATCCTCTCGCAACCAAAAGAAGACCCGGTGTTTGATCTAAAACCACTACCCGATACGCTCAAGTATGCTTATTTAGATGAAAAGAAAGTATATCCTGTTATTATCAATTCTAACCTTTCCGGGTATGAAGAAGAGCGATTATTGGAGACACTCCGCAGACACCGAGGTGCTATTGGCTATACTCTTGATGATCTCAAGGGTATTAGTCCATCCATTTGCCAACATACTATCAATCTCGAGCCCGATGCTAAACCAGTTGTTGATCATCAACGGCGGTTGAACCCAAAGATGAAAGACGTGGTTAGGACGGAGGTTCTCAAACTTCTAGCCGCATGTATCATCTATCCTATAGCTGATAGTAAGTGGGTAAGTCCCATTCATTGTGTTCCTAAGAAAGGAGGTATGACTGTTGTTCCTTATGATAAAAATGAACTAATACCTCATAGGACTATTTTTGGATATATAATGTGTATTGATTTCACGAAGTTGAACAAGGCCACCAGGAAGGACCACTATCCTCTGCCCTTTATTGATCAGATGCTCGAGCGGCTGTCTAAAAACACCCACTTCTGCTATCTTGATGGGTATTCTGGCTTCTCCCAGATTCACGTTAACACCGCGGATCAAGAGAAGACCACCTTTACGTGTCCTGACAGTACTTATGCTTATAGGTGTACGCCTTTTGGTTTGTGTAATGCACCTGCTACTTTTCAGAGGTGTATGTATGCAATATTTCATGGTTTCTGTGAGGAGATTGTAGAAGTTTTCATGGACGACTTTTCCGTCTATGGAAACTCCTTTGACCACTGTCTCCACAATATTAATAAAGTTTTGCAGAGATGTGAAGAAACAAATTTGGTGCTCAATTGGGAGAAGTGCCATTTCATGGTTAACGAAGGGATAGTTCTTGGACACAAGATTTCCGAAAGGGGAATTGAAGTGGAAAAGGCAAAAATTGAAGCTATTGAAAGGATGCCCTATCCAAGGGACATCAAAGGTATTCGTAGTTTTCTAGGTCATGCTGGTTTCTATAGAAGATTTATCAAGGACTTTTCTAAGACCTCGAGACGCCTTACCAATCTTCTCCAGAAGGATTCTCCTTTTTTGTTTGATGAAGATTGTAAGGAAGCTTTTGAAGTTCTTAAGAAAGCCTTGATAACCACTCCTATAGTACAACCACCTGACTGGAATTTGCCGTTTGAAATTATGTGTGATGCTAGTGATTTTGCTGTTGGAGCTGTTTTAGGACAAAGGGTTGACAAGAAGATGAATGTCATCCATTATGCCAGCAAGACACTTGATAGTGCTCAAAAGAATTATGCTACCACCGAGAAGGAATTCTTGGTAGTGGTGTTTGCTTGTGATAAGTTTAGGCCGTATATTGTTGATTCTAAAGTTATTATTCATACTGACCATGCTGCCATTAAGTATCTTATGCAGAAAAAGGACGCCAAACCAAGACTCAATAGATGGGTACTCCTTCTTCAAGAATTTGATTTGCAGATTGTCGATAGAAAAGGATAAGACAATCCGGTGGCGGATAATCTTTCAAGGATGGAAGATATCCCGCACGATCCTATTCCAGTCAACGACAGTTTCCCAGATGAACAACTTGCTGTTGTAAAAGTACAATCTCATTCCGACCCTTGGTTTGCAGATTATGCTAATTTTATCGTTGCAAAGTTTTTGCCTCCAGGTTTTACATTTCAGCAGAGGAAGAAATTCTTCACGGATTTGAGGCACTACTTTTGGGATGATCCACATCTTTACAAAGAAGGCGCGGACGGGATCGTAAGAAGGTGTATACCGGACCGCGAGTAGCAGGACATTCTTCGACAATGTCACGATAGTCCCTATAGAGGACATCATGCCGGTGAAAGGACTGCACATAAAGTTTTACAATCAGGTTTTTATTGGCCTACTCTTTTTAAGGACGCCAGAAGGTACGTTCTATCTTGTGATAAGTGAGAGAGTTGGTAACATTAGCAGGAGAAATGAGATGCCTATGAATTACTCACTAGTAATCGAACCTTTCGATTGCTGGGGTTTTGATTTATGGGTCCTTTTCGTCCTTCACACAAGTACACACACATCTTAGTTGCTGTTGATTATGTAACCAAGTGGGTTGAAGCAATCCCCACTGAGAGTGCTGGTCACAAGACATCTTTGAAAATGCTCAAGGATGTAATTTTTCCTAGGTTTGGAGTAGCAAGGTACCTCATGACAGATGGAGGGTCACACTTCACGCATGGAGCTTTTAGGAAAGCTCTAGCCAAGTATGATGTCAATCATAGGATTGCATCACCGTACCACCCTCAAACTAGTGGGCAAGTGGAGCTCACCAATAGGGAGATCAAGTTGATCTTACAGAAGACAGTAAACAGTTCTATAAAGGACTGGTCAAAGAAGTTAGGAGATGCTTTGTGGGCGTATAGAACTGCTTACAAAAACCCCATGGGCATGTCTCCATATAAAATGGTCTATGGCAAGGCTCGCCATTTACCATTAGAGTTAGAGCACAAGGCTTTCTGGGCTGTCAGAGAGCTAAATGCTGACCCAAAGTTAGCTGGTGAAAAGCGTCTCATGAACTTGACTTCTCTAGATGAGTGGAGGAGTGAAGCTTACGAGAGCGCTAAAATGTTCAAGGAAAAGGTAAAGAAGTGGCACGATAAAATAATTCTTAAACGTGAATTTAATTTTGGTGATAAAGTTTTGTTGTTTAGATCTCGTTTCAGGTTTTCTCCAGGTAAACTACTTTCCAGATGGGAAGGACCTTTTCATATCGAAGAAGTATATCGGTCTGGTGCAATCAAGATCAATAATTTCGAAGGCACCAATCCTCAAGTTGTGAATGGACAAAGACTCAAACATTATATGGCAGGTGATCCAATCAATGTGGATGCAAACATGATATACACAAAGACTCACGAAGAACATATTGCAGCCAGTTCCAGACTCCGGCAGGAGAAGAATAAGAAAAGGTATGAATTATGGTAAGAAAACACCACGAACGTCAATAAAAGTTTACTTTTCAAAGTTTTTACAAAATTAGGAAAATTCCGAGCCCGAGTGGAGCCGGAGAGGAGCTCCAGGGGCCCCAGGAGGCCTCCTGGCGCGGCCCCCCTCCTGGCCGCACCAGGCACCCTCCTGGGTGCCCTGGACTCCGACTCCGACTCCACCTAGGCTTGAAACCTTCCTTCTGTTGCAGAAATTTTTGCTATATATCTGCTCGGATAGTCCCGGCACCGTATCTCTCGATTTCGTGTGTTTTCTTTCTCGGTCTGTTTCTGCCAGGGTGAAAAGCTGTTGCTAGAGATGTCTTCTTGTGGCTCGAGTGGAGAGGACTTCTTGGGATGGCGTCTACGTCAAGTCCAGAAGGATCTTAATCAAGGGAAGCACGTTGATTGGGCTACCGAAGAATAAATTGCCGCGAGACAAGCGGAGATGGAGCGCTCCGTGAGAGAGGAAGTCAAGACTATCACTGCCCAACAAAACAAGGAGGTCCAAGCAATCCCATCATGGTGGGATCTGTCCAACCTCAATATGATCTTTCTCTTAACCTTTCAGGGCCATCCACTTCACTTGAAGATCAACGCATGCTTTCCACCATCTCCGAGGCCTACCGCATCACCAACCAACTCTTTGAAGATTTCCGTGTACTAAAAGTACAAGTGGAAGTCTTGGAGTCAGAGAACCGAACCCTTCGCCGTGTCATCAGGGATTTGAAGAAACAACCACAACAAGATGAGGAGTAAATCTCCTCGAGTAATGGCATTCCCTTAGCTTGTTCCAAGCTTGGGGGAGTGCCGGGTATCTTTATCTTTATCTTTGTCTTTAGGAGTCAAGTAGAGTCGTATCATGTCTAAGGAAGTTACTTTATTAAATAGGTGTTGCTTTGAGGTCTATCACTCCTTTTGTGGAGAGATTTGTATCCATGAGTGTCGGGTCGTCTATGAAGGAATATTAATGAGAATTCTATTGGTTTCTTCGCTGCACTCAGTATTCTCTTCACGCAATCGACATTATGAGCTGATTCTTATGGGGAGTATTGACCTTATATCAGGTATGGCTCCGAAAAATTTATTTAAATCTTGGCAAGTATAGCTTTGGTTATAACAACAAGCATGTTTTTCTCAAAGTAGCGACATAGCCAAAACCTTTGTGTTATTATGCTTGAAGTGTTATGTTGACAAGGAAGACAACTTGATGTTTCATGCTAGTTTTAATGTTTATTCTTTGTATTGCTTGCATCTAAGTTGTCATCAATTGTCTGGTCTCTCAAAGCCTTGCTAGCCAAAACTCTGTACTAAGCGGAATTCTGCTTGTACGTCCATACCCTGAAACCAACATCTTCCACTTGAGTCCACCATACCTTCCTATTTGTGGTATTCCACTACCACTCCTAAAGTACATAATTTATGTGCTATCTCTAGATGTTCAAAATCTTCTGTTTTGTGCCACTGATTCAGCTCATGAGGAAGTGGTGGGTAACCCATGATCTTCTTAATTTGGACAAGTTTAATCTTGGGATTGCATGGCTAATCTGCAAACCCCTAATACGAGAAGGGCCTGGCATGAGTGCCCAGCTCGTAAAAGATAAATACTAACGCACAAGTTCCTTCGCCCATTTATGAGTGATAAACAAAGGAATTAAAGGGGATGTGATCGTCCCCACATGGGATCCGTTCCTCGAAACTTGTCCAAATCATGAAGTGAGTGAGTTATCTATGAGCAGTCGTTGACGGATCATGCACTTCCCAAAGGCCTGTTTTTATTCTGTTTGATCTAGAGATGGCACATGAGTTTTCCCTACTTACCCTTTTGCACGGGGTTTATCCTTTATTTTGTGCTGAGTCAGTCCTTCCTACTTCCTTCCTTCTTGAGAGAGAACAGACGCTTGATGTTAATAAAGATTCTTGCATACAAAGCTGCATTGAAAGTTAGCATGTTACATCTTTGTTGACATTATCTTTTGATAAGTGAGTTGTTTTCAAAAGCTTATGCTTCGTAAACATCTTCCTTTGTGTTAACCTGTGCACTTCTTGACTGATAACATGTTCTTTTCAAAGCGTCAACTGGTTCCATTATAAGTGAAAGAGCAAAAGTAAAAGTTATTAGTTGTTCCTTGACCAAGGCTATGTTTGCCATGATTTGATGAGTTTTCCAGGTCCTACTTTGTTATAATTGTTACTACTTTCTCATAAGGACCTTATGAGTTGAGGTAGCTGTTGAGGATGCTTCAGTTTGGTGAGAAATCTTGATGCTTCTTGTCTGTATTCTTTTATCGATGCTTCACTCTCTAAACTTGTGGACAGGTTTACCGAGCTCAACAATCGCTTGGGGACAAGCGAGGTCTAAGCTTGGGGGAGTTGATACATCCAAAATGCATCACTATTTTATATTGTAATTTCATCCTATTCATTGATATATTCCACTTTAAAGTATTGTTCTTATGTTGTTTTGGCTTGTTTTACATAGTTTACAACTTTTCGGTGCCGAAGCAGCAGAACCAGAATTCAGAGGTGAAAAGTTGACACCAAGTTGCTGAATCAGATCAAGTCCAAATGCGATGAAAATTTACGAGGAGTGTTTTTATGAAGGTTGACTAGGGATCACCGAGGATGGAGGTGAGGGGACCCACCAGGCAACCAGAAGGGTGCCTGGCGCGGCCCCCCTCTTGGCCGCGCCAGGCACCCTCCTGGATGCCTGGTGGCCCCCCTTGGTGCCCCCTCTCGCCTATAAGACGCCCCTGGGGTAGAAACCCTAAAGAGAGAAGAGTTTCCGTGTTTCGCCGCCGCCACGGGGCGGAAACCTACAGAGGAGAAAACCCATCTCCGGCGGGCAGATTTCACCGGGGAGATCACCTCCCGGAAGGGGAGATCGTCGCCATCATCATCATCATCATCGTCACGGGCATCATCGAGATCATCATCAACATCATCCCCAACATCAGCACCATCTCCATCTCCATCCCATCTCATCTCACAATTGCAACTTGTGTTGTAATCCGTACTATCTATCCTCTCTACTCTGTTGGTGTTGATTACTACTTTGTGGTGAATGCTATTGAGTTTTGTTGGAGAAATATCATTGTGTCCAGATTGTTTGCCACCCATCTATCACATCTAATCATGATCTCTTTTATGTCTTGTGAGTAGTTACTTTAGTTCTTGAGAACATGGGAGAAGTCTAGTTGTTAGTAGTCATATGATGTTGAAGTGTTATGTGTTGTTTGATACTTAAGTTGTGTTGTTATTTCTCTAGTGGTGTTATGTGAGTCGAACACTTAACACTTCACCTTTCATGGGCCTAGAGGAATACATTGTTCACAAAGGATGCTTATGGTGGATTGCCGGAGTGACAGAAACCTGAACCCCAGTTCGCACAGTTTTGCACAAGGGAGTTATGGATCCTTGATCGTAATGCTATGGTTAGGCTTATGCCTTAATTACTACCTTGTATTTGCGGATGCTTGCAAGGTGTGTAATCATAAGAGTACACTTATCTTAGTCTAGAATGTGTACTAGCATTAATCCACCCACCAACACTTATCAACACAATACATATTACTTGGCGGAGTATGGTGAAAGTAACTTGGCTATCTCTCCCATGTGTTCTCGAGAACGTTTTAGCTTTTATAAGTTTAGTTCCTAGGCTTATCCTTGTGAAAGGATTGGGCCACTTTCTACTCCTCAGTTACCCTGTTTACTTTGCTTGTCTTTTACTTTTCTGTTGCTTAAACCAAAAACCCCTAAATATTTACCTTTGAGTGTGTGCAACCTTTCCATATCCAGTGTCACTTATCAGCACCTTCTGCTCCTCGTTGGGTTCGACACTCTTATTCATTGAAAAGCTATAATTGATCCCCTAGACTTGTGGGTTATCAAGAATCGTTTATTGTCGCGGTTAACAGGGGAGGCAATCCCACTAAACCTATTAACTTCACCGCCATCATATGCTCGATTGTGGGTTCATGCCCCCTGATGACACACTTGAGTGACAAAAATATGAGTCTAGGGGATGTGATGTTTCCACAAGGGGGGAAACAACAGTGCTTGTAACCGCGGTTGCAAGGATTGTTTACTTTACGCAAAGTGATTTGTAATGCAGTTGTCTGTTGCTTTGGGTTTACACTTTGGGTGGGGCTCGCAACTTAATACCAGCGAGATGTTCTGGATAGATATCTCAAGGTGGATGATTAGTAGTAGATGCAGTTGGATTTCGGTCTACTTATTTTGGCGTACCGCCCATGCTATCGAGCCTCGTCCTTTCTTTGTAGCATAGTTAGCATTGCGGTGCATTTTTAATCCTGTCAATTGCCCAGCTGTAATTTGTTTACCTCGCATAGCAGTTTTATCGTCTTTTCACTACTAGGCAAATAGATATACATGGAAAGCTTATTAGTGGCGCATATAACAAGCCATGCGCCACCATCTGTTAGGGGTGGCGCACTGGAAAATAATGCGCCACCCATAAGACCTTAGGTGGCCACCCCTAAGAGTGGGCCAGCCTGGATGAGCTTATACGTGGCACATTCGGTATAATGCGCCACCCCTAAGAACCTTATAGGTGGCGCATTTCCAAAATGCGCCACCCCTAAGAGCTTAGGGGTGGTGCATTTTGTAAATGCGCCACCCATAAGGTTCTTAGGGGTGGCGCATTTTGGAGATGCGCCACCCATAAGAGCTTAGGGGTGGCGCATTTTGGAGATGCGCCACCCATAAGAGCTTAGGGGTGGCGCATTTCAACAATGCGCCACCACTGACTTGCTATATGCGCCACTAAATGCCTAGAGCTGCCCTTATCTACTCCACCCCACCTACCACCTCTCATTCACTCCACACAATTCTCAAACTAGATCCACTCTTCTCACCCTAGATATATTCGGTTTTCTCCTCCTCCGCACCTCATTTCTTCCATTTATCCATCCATACTTGGCATGAAATCTATTTTGTTTCATATTGAAGTAAGTGGACCTCCTCCCAAACTCTTTTCTTTCATTTATGACCCATATACTTTCCTTTATTAGCTTGGGGTTTGTTGTATATGTGAAGCTTGGGTTTGATGTATATGTGATGCTGGTGGTGGTTTGATGTATATCTGAAGTGTATATGTGAAGCTTGTGGTGGTTTGATGTATATGTGAAGTGTATATGTGAAGCTTGTGGTGGTTTTCATGTATATGTGAAGTGTATATGTGAAGCTTGTGGTGGTTTGATGTATATGTGAAGCTTATCGCGGTTTGATGTATATGTGATTCTTGAGTGGCCAATGTTTTGCCGAAATGTCGATTCATTTCCGTTTTGGAAAATTTCTGGCTCACTCTCCGCATGCTCCCATGCATTATTAGGGAAGGTCATGCCGAATTTTTTCCGGCGACAACTGTGATATATAATTGTGTTTCTCTCTCTGTGCATGCAGGTGATCGACCATGGTCCGCGAGATGCTGAGCGATATCACCGTGGCTAGGTGGATGCAATGTGCGACAAACGACATGCTAAGGAATAATAGGTCGGATATAAGATGTCCGTGTCGGAGATGCAAACTGCAGTGCGTGACCGAGCCTGATTCCGGAATATTGCAAAGACACCTGAAGCGTAATGGTTTGATGGATGGCTACAAACGGTGGATAAGTGATGAAGCTGGTGAGGACGAGGACGTCAATGGTGGGGCGCCAGTAAATGAGGAAGGGCAACCAGAAAACAGCGGCGGGCGAGAAGAGGAAGAGCATCCCGTACATGATCATGAAGACGATGCCGAAGCGGATCATGTAGATCAAGATGCCGGACATGAAGATCAAGACGTCGGACATGATCAGGATTCAAGTTGGGTGCGGGACCCTCATGTTCAAGAGCTGCTTGTCAAAGAGGCTTTGAACGCAAGAGGTGCAGCTAGAGAGAAATCCAAGATAGCGCAACTCGAGAAAGACGTGGTTACGAAGTTGTATGAAGGATGCAACGATGGGGATAACCTCTTGAATGTAACATTTTGGGCTATGGAGATGAAGGCAAACCACAAATGGACCGACGAAAGCTTCGATGATAACATGGCATTCTGGCACGATCGTCTTCCGAAGGGCAACACGTGTCCAACTAGTATCGCTGAGGCCAAGAAAGTCCTGTGCCCTCTCGATCTTCCGCACGTTAAATACCACGTCTGCATAAATGATTGCATGATCTATCGGGGTGAGGACAAAGAGAAAACCACATGCTCGGTGTGCGGTGTTAGTCGATACAAGAGAGGGAAGAAAGTTCCTAGAAAAGTGGTATGGTACTTTCCGATCACTCCTCGTTTGCAGAGGTATTTCGTAGATCCCGAGGAAGCAAAGCTCATGACCTGGCACACAGATAGAAAGAAGCTAAAAGAGGATGACCCGAACCCGGATCCGGAAAAGGAGGACATGCTGAGGCACCCTTCAGATGGTAGCCAATGGACTGCGTTGGACCTAGAATACCCAGATTTTGGGGAAGAACCTAGGAACCTCAGGATTGGTGTGAGCGCTGATGGAGTCAATCCGTTTGGCGGCCAGAGCAGGACACATAGTACCTGGCTCATGTTTGTATGCATATACAACCTTGCCCCCTGGAAGTGCATGAAGAAAAATTACATAACAATGTGTATGCTAGTTCAAGGGCCGAAACAACCAGGTACAGACCTCAATCTATATCTGCAGCTGTTGAAAGAGGAGCTAGAAATGTTATGGAAAGACAGAGTCAATATGTGGGACGTTACCGCAAAAGAATATTTCCCAATGAAAGCCGCGGTGAACACGACGGTGCACGACTATCTTGGATACGGATATTTATTAGGGCAGGTGGTCCAAGGATTCTGTGCATGCGTTAGGTGCATGGATAATACAACGTACTTCCAACTACCAAAAGATCCCGGATCCTCAAAAACCGTGTTCTAGGGGTCTCAGAGGTGGCTTCCCAAGAAACACGCGTGGAGAAAACAGGAACATCTGTACGATGGAAGCGAGGAGCTCCGAGCACCCCCAGCTCGAAGGAGCAGCAAAGAAATCGACAACTTGCTGAAAACTTGGAAAGAGTGCCCCGCGCCGGGAAAGAAAAAAATAATACTCAGCCGTTGATGAGGGTATGGAAAGCGAGGTCTGTTTTCTGGGATTTGTAATACTGGAGTCTCCTCCGTAGTCCTCATAGCCTTGATCTCATGCATATCACAAAGAATGTGTGCGACAGTTTGTTTGGCACGCTGCTCAACATGCCGGAGAAGACCAAGGATGGGTCAAAAGCAAGGAATGACTTGAAATTTATGGGCATCAGGAGGGAACTTCACCCCCTAGTGACGACGATGATGAGCCAGAGGAGGAAGAGGATACGGAAAAGCAAAACTCTCGCAAACAAAAAAGGGCGACCAAGAAGAAGATCGGTATTGATCCCTGCCCCCCGGCATGCTTCACTCTGTGCGAGGATGAGATCAAGCGGTTTATCCACTACCTCATAGGAGTAAAATTCCCGAAAGGCTACGCGGGGAAGATAAGCAGATACCTAGACGAGGCGAAGCAGCGTTTCAGCGGGATGAAATCTCACGACTGTGCCGTGCTGATGACGCAGATTCTCCTGGTTGCGATCCGAGGGATAATGGACGAGCACGTCCATATAATGTTGTTTGGCCTTTGCAACTTTTTTGACGTCATCTCCCGGAAGTCGATTTGTGCTACGCAACTCAAAAGGCTACAGGAGGAGATCGTGCTCATACTATGTGAGCTTGAGATCTATTTCCCGCCCGCGTTCTTCGACATTATGGTGCATCCGCTGATCCACGTCGTGGAGGATATCGTCCAACTCGGGCCTGCTTTTTTGCGCAACATGATGCCGTTCGAAAGGATGAATGGACACATCCAAAAATATGTTCGTAATAGGTCCCGTCCAGACGCAAGCATAGCGAAGGGCTTTCTAACCGAAGAGTGCATCTCTTTTTGCAAGAATTATCTCAATACCGAGAACCCTGTTGGTCTGGCCGTCAACAAGCAGTTTGGCAGGACCGATGGGTGTGGTCACCATGAAGGAAGCCGCGCAATGCATGTCAACTTTGACGGTCGAGACATCGACTTTGAAAGAGCAAGTCTAGTCGCGCTACAACGCATACAGCTGGTCGATACTTGGATAGTAAAGCACAAGGATGTAATCAAGAAGAAGTACAGTGACCAGGTCCTGCAGATAACGGACCGAGATCCACGGCTAATCAAAGAGCACAACTCCGGTTTCATGACTTGGTTCAGGGACGAGCTTCGTGCTAATCCCCCGTGAAGGAACGCTTCCGAGGACGAAAAGTTGATATTCACCTTGTCACAGGGTGCTGCACGCAACCTGATGACCTATCAAGCGTATGATATCAACGGCTACACATTCTTCACGGAGGAAAACGACAATAACTGTGATTACCAGAACTCAGGGGTAACGGGGATATTCTACACCGATGACGTCAAGGAAAGATTCTACGGAAGGACCGAGGACACATGGGAGATCGACTACTATGGAGAGAAGGTGCCGATGTTCCATGTGAGATGGGCAAAGAGAGTCGTAAAAGAAGACCGGTACTTCACTACCATGGTTATACCCGAAGCCAAATCCAAGTCTGCGGGCGCAAACGTCACCGCGAAAAATGAGCCATGGGTACTGGCTAGCCAAGTGGACCAATGCTTCTTCATTACCGACCCATCAAAGCTGAGCCACGTTGTAGTGAGGAGAGGCAAAAGAAACATCATCGGAATGGATGGAGTCGCCAACGAGCAAGACTTTGACAAGTACGGCGACCCGAAGATGGAAGATGACTACGCCGCTCAGGATACATACACCACAACCCTACCGAAGAAAGGTCTCCCGTTCAAGAGGAAAAGTGAAGGCGTCCCGGGCCTAAATTATTCAACCACGACAAAGAAGGGCAAGAAGAAGATCGTGAGGAAACGATAGCTATCTAGATAGCTAGCTCCAAATTTAAGAAAATATTTTGTAATTCATGATCACTTTGTGTATGCATGGATTTAATCTGCACTTTTTAATTAATGATCACAATCTTTTTTTTGGATCATATATTTTGAAGTGTATGAATGTCGACGATACACAATTGAAGCATCATGCCTAACTCTTTAAAAATGATTCTTTGCTCTTTATCTATCTTAGGGGGTATTTGGTTCGCATAATGGATGGAGTGTCATGATTCCATTCAACTAGAATGCATGGATTGTTTCCGTCTTTGTATTTAGTACAAATAGTTCGGTGATGACATGGTTAAGGCATGGTACGTGGATCGATAGGATGGGTAACACACCGATGGGAAGGAAGGCCATGGCCTCGCTAAAAAAACAGATATTTAGTAGCGATAGAAAAACTATTAGCGATAAAAAATAGATAGATAGCTAGGATAATTATTTCAACAAAAAATTTAAAAACTCTTAGGGGTGGCGCATTATGTAGAAATGCGCCACTAAGTGCACTTAGGGGTGGCGCATTCTGCCAGAATACGCCACCAAGAGGCCCCTTATGCGTGGCGCATTTCGCCAGGATGCCACACGCATAAGAAACCTCTTGGTGGCGCATTCTGGCAGAATGCGCCACCCTTAAGGCTTAACCTCCATGGCCCCTCCCCTTCGTGCACACAGTACCCATTCGATCCCCTTTCGAGCAGTGGAGCCCTAGCCTCCACCGTCCTCGCCGTCGACGCTGGAGCCGCCCCTCGACGCCAGAGCTCTCGCCCCTCGACGCCACCGGAGCACTCGCCCCGTGATGCCGGAACCGCCCCTTTACGCCACCGCGGAGGAGCCACGCGCTCGATGCCACCGGAGTCGCTCGCCGCCATCGGAGTTGCTCGTCGCCACCGGATCCCCTCGACGCCACCGAAGCCGCCACCCCGAGGCCCCCGAGGTGAGCCCCGTGGACACCTCCATCTCCATCCCTGCCCCCTTCTTATCCCCTGTTCTTCAAAGCTATGATTAAATAGCATGGGGTTTGAACATGATTATGATTAAATAGCTTGCGTGCCCCCCTCCATTTCTTGTGGATGTGAATTTGGGGTTTGAAAATGCTTGTAATTCGGCTTGCTAATTGTCTGAATCTGCTTCAAAATAGCTTGGGGTTTTTTGCTCAGAGTTGTACAAATGAAATTGTTAAGTGTATGCATGATCATTGAAGTATAGCTAACCTTCTATGGTCATCCAGCCACACAATACTTTGCACAATACCATTGATCTCCTCTGTTCCTAGACAGATTGGTCATTATTAGTAGTTTCTAGTAAAAAAAAGTCAGTTACTTTAGGCTTTAGCCATCTCCCAAGGAAAGTGATAGAAAAAAGTTGTATATGTATCCAATTTTTCAACATTTACTAGTGAAAGGTTTATATTCTACTTCAATATCACATGACAATATGACATGTTGTCTCGCTAAATACCATCCTACCTTAAAATCTTTCTGAATGCATATATAAGCCATCATAGCAACATAGGTCCAAAGGGAAATTGATTCTGCTGTGTGTGTGTTGTGTTGTGTGTGTGTGTGTGTGTGTGTGTGTGTGTGTGTCATGTGTGTGTGTAGAATCTGTTCTTAACAAAATTAAATGGAGAGAGAAATCTGAGTAGAATCTGTTCTTAACAGAATGCAAGCATCTTTGAAAAATTCTACTAGCTTTGGTCATACCTTGGTTCTCTAAAAAAATGCAACACAAGGGTTATGTACTAGTTTTACTAGAATTTTAGGACAGTGATGAAGTAGCTATATCATTTGTTCTTATAAAAATCCAGCACTTGTCATATAGATGTTGTTAAGCATATATCAATCCACTGTTTTACTTGATATTTGGTGACTCTGGTTATGAAATCTGATAAGAAAAAATGCTATGTTGCTGGTTATTGTCTCATGTATATCCTATATATATGTTGTGCAGGTACAAATCATTATCCCCTTTCTCCTGAAATGTTGATTAACTTCCGTTTCGGTCGAGAAGTGGGCACTCTCATGTTAAGAAAAATAGAAAAGGTCATGCCGAATTTTTCCGTGAATTCTTTCATGACATACCTTTGCTATTTTTCTTAACACGAGAGTAGTTGCATTTATTTATTGTGCTAATTAATTAAGTAGTTGCATTTCTTAATATTGTACAAGTGCAAACATGTCGACCGGAGCCGACGCCGGTCCTTCTTCTCAGCGAGGAAAAAAAGGAAGAAATTTTGGGAATACTCCCAGGAGGAGGTCGAGGAGCAGAGAGAAGAGGAAGTACCTCCGGACGAGGAGGAGTATGAGGAGGAGATAGAGTCGGAGTCCGACTCATCGGATGATGACATGGAGGAGGAGGCCGGTACGACAGATGGCGAGAGGAACACCGGCGAGGATGATGGGACTGGTGGCTCCAACACAGATGGTACCCAGTCGAAGAAGAGGAATCGGAAACCGACCAAGGTCGGTACCATCAGGCAAGAGTTTACTGTTGTGACCGCCGTCGGGATTCCTAAACAGCCCGAACGTTTTTCGGAAGGGTACGACTGTGAAGTCGCGGCGATCCTCCGCAACACCGTGCCGATCACCACGATTAACCTCAGGAGTCGTGAGAATATTCATTATTGTCAGCTTCTTATCAACAAGCTGCACGGACGATACAAGTTTCCGGAGCTGTACGATAACACCAAACTCAAAGGGAACAAACTAAACACATGGGCCCTCAGGAAGATGAGCAAGGCCTTGTCCAGTTGGAAAACCCGATTGAAGAGGGCAATTATTGAAAATAACAAAACCTGGGAGGAGCTGAAGGAGAAAGAGCCGTTGATCGACCAAGCTACCTACAACCTTTTCAAGGCTAGGTGTGAGTCCGAGCCAGCCAAGGCCGCGAGTGCAAAGGGCAAGGCCATGCGGTCGTAGGTCATAGGTAACCACCGTCTCGGAGCCGGTGGTTACAGCAGTTCCAAGCCTAAATGGGACAAGGAGGATGATGAGTACGCCGCTGCGGGCATACCTAACCCCTTCGAGCCATACAAAGATGATCCGCATACCGAATTCTTTGTGAGGGCCCGGAGCTATAAGGACAAAGCAACCTCGAAAATAGTTATCGATCCTAAGATTCAGGAGTTTACGACTGCCGTGGTAAGTAGTTTACCACGCGACCTTGTCGATTGAATTCTCCAGTGAACTTCACAATTTCTTAATGTTTCACATTCTTTCTGAAGCAAGCGGAAATGAAAATCGCCTCATCGCAGGAGTCGTCGGTTAAGCCGGCCGACCCGTGGGACAACGCCTTTAACAGGGCGTTGAACAAGATCAAGAAGGTTGACGACGTGACGGCGAAGCCATCATCAGCCGGCCGTGTGTTCGGCTTTTGTGCGGACCTAAATTGGTCCGAATATTATGGAAAACCGTCGGCGCAGTCCGGTTCGAGGGGGCGCAAGGCGAGAAGGACCGAGGAAGATGCCGCTTATGTTCGTGGACTCGAGGAGAAGGTGAACATGCTTCCGCAGCTTGTCCAGGACGAAGTGGAGAAGACGATGAACGCTCACCTTCCAGATATGATGCAGTCACTCGCGAATTTGCAAGCGTGTGGTGGACAAGGGCCCATACCGGTCCCCAGCATGGTCAGAAGCAACTCGGGCACCGTGGCGCCTGCAGTCTCAACTCCCGCCGTAGTGGTGGATCCCGCACCGATTGCCGGCATAGTGGTGACTCCGGCCGCCAACACCGCGGCGGCGGCGGCGCCGGACGTGATGGTAACTCCTCCAGCCACGATCGAGCAACCGGGGCATAACAATAATGCACATGTCGGCAGCGCAAATAGGGCGACCGACGCCATGGGAGGCAGGGCGCCCTCCGTCTCTTGCATGCCCGCCGTCATCGGCTGGGTCTCTTCATTGGCCGACCTCGACGCCCTCAAGGTAAATATAAGCGTCTGCAACTCAAACGAGGACTTCATCTCCTTGCCTTTTTAGTGGAATCTCTCTAATGCCCTACATGCATATATCTCTTTCACAGGAGGACACTCCATGCATTCTATTACAAGTCGTGGACGGCGAGTTGAAGGATGTTTCCAAAGGTAAAATCATTCAACCACAAAGTCGAATCATGCACAATATGCCGATTGGCACCGGAGATGCATAGGGTTCAAATCTCTCTCGTGATTTCGGGCTACGAGAGAGTTGAACCTCCCATTCAACCCCCCGGATACGATGAGGACGAGCCGACAGTCCTCAGTGACTGTTTCAGCCAAATATGCCTATGGACGAAGACCCAAATGCGTTTAATGACGGGGGAAAGGGGCACCACACCTAGGACAACACAGGTAGTCATCGTGCCGGCGCCACATGATCCCATCGACGCACAACAACAAGAAGATGATCTTGATGATGATATCAACGCCGACCAGTTCATCAATACTTTGTATGATGCTGATGACTTATTCATGCCTACTGCTGAAGGAGCCTATCAGCATGACGAGGAAGCTCGCGGTCCAGATGATCTTGCGGCGAAGCCTGCTTACTCCACGCGTCTCTTCGCTGCTTCTCAGGAGATGTCTCCAGCAGCTTGCGCCTTCACCGAGCCTCAAGAAGATGCCACAAGGAGATCTATTCTCAGCCGGTCCACACTCCATAAGGCGGCCACTGAGCAGATAAAGGCCGGTGACTGCTCGAAATCAGAAAAGAAGAAGGGACGGAAAAGAAAGAAGAGCATCACTTCGAGCAGCCAACCTTCGATGCCGATCCGGGCTCAGGACGGGTCACCAAGACCCAAGGATCTCTCGTTTGAAATCCATGTGGCGGGTAGGGCGATGCTACCTAAGGACATGCTCGACCTTGCAACTTCGGATATGCAGAGTGTGCATCACAATATTATGGCATTACAGAAGATTCTTCTTCGAGAAGAGAATCCCTCGTACCCGGTTTTCATCGCCAAGGTGCTACTCAACATGGGCTTCATCAACACTATCCCCGCGGATATGATAATCCTGCGGTTTTCAGAGATCTTCAATTTGTACCATCTCAAGCGGCTGGACCATAGCCTTATCCATCTATTCTCGCTCAACCTTTCTATGAGTATCAGGAGACATAAGACCCCGAGCGTCGCGATATTGGACCCCTTATACATGCGTGAAAGCATCTTGATGGACGACGGGGACGCGGCTCTCGCGGCGGGGTACATCACAGACTTCATGCTACGGAACACCGACAAGGATTCATTTCTTATGACCTACTCTCCCAAGTAAGTCATTCGCTCGCCGCCGTAGCATATATGCTTTCTTAGCTTTCCATTGTCCTCTTCTAACATTCCTTTTGGATTGTTTTAATTATGCAGTGAGGATCAAGACTGTGTGCTCATCTGCTTTTCACCGCAACACTCGCATGCCGTGTATTTAGACTCAGGGAGTGTGAAGAAGAAAGATTACAAGTATATCATGAGAGTTTTGGATGATGCTCTCGCCGGCTACATAAAAGCCGGAGGCAAGATGGTGAAGCACAGGTTCAGGAAGAATCAGCCTGACATGAACGTGTTCAACCACGTAACGCAGTTCCCATGCGTCAAGAAGCCGGCTGGCAGTGTGAGGGATGCGTACTACGCCCTTCATCACATGAGGGAGATTGTACAAGAACAACACAATGTTACGCCGCCAAGTCATCTCAGAGCGTGGGCCGAAAGGAAGGCGGAAATCGCCGATGCAAATCTTAAGGAGGAGTTCTTTGACATCCAAGCGCAGATGGCGACTATCATCCGTCATGAAGTACAAAGGGGGGGGGGTTGATCTTCCACTCCAACATTGCACCATCCATTGGGGAGATAGAAGTCCACCTAAAGACCTTGCGTGACACAAGGCCTTTCATGACGAAAGAAGGATGCCGCCCATTCCCCGAGCCGTGTCAGAAGATGTGAGCAATTTATGTTATATATGGAAGTCGTTTGATGAATGTGTGCCCTACATGTAATTTGGATGTACTCTTTGTGTAGTAGACGATGGTAGTGTCAAATACTCTTGGTGCTCTTTATCCATAAAGGTCACTGCATATGCATTTTTATGCATATGTGCATGCTCCTGGCCATTGATCGACTTGCTTTATGTTTTTGATAAGAATAGATGCTATATTGCGTTATTTTCCTTTGCTATGAATTCACATGGATGCGACCTCTAAAATCGTTGCTTTGTGCAGGTTGAAGAGCAAACAAGAGATGATGAAGAAAGTAGCTTTCTATTTTCAATAATTGTTGGGCTCATTATAATATTGTGATGGATGTAATCTTTTGAATCTTGTTGGCCTCTAAACCTTAGACGATGATGGATGTAATCTCTTGTAAATCTTTGTAATAAGAATTATAATGAAATTCTTTTGTATCAATAATTGTTGGGCTCATTGTAATATTGTGTTTTGATTTTCTGTAATATGGTAAAAATATTTGTAATGTTTGTAATTCTGTACTATTTTATTCTTTTCTGTAATTCTTTTTGTTTTGTTTTCTGTAACCAATTTAGTGGCGCATTATTTCTGGATTTAGTGGCGCATTAGGAATGCGCCGCCTTAGGGGTGGCGCATCCAGAATGCGCCACATCTAAGCCCTTATTAGTGGCTTGTAGTTAGTGGCGCATCAATAATGCGCCACTAAACAGAAAAAAGGACGCCACTATAAGGGTATTCCCTAGTAGTGTTTGGGAGAGGGACATCACTAGTGAACATCATGGGACCTCGGTCCATTCTCTCATTACTGTTTACACGCTCATTTATTTTCCTGCTTTTACTTTCTAGCTGCAACCATTATCATTATTATCTGTTGCGTTGATCCTTTGTGAACAACAAGGCCGGAGAGATTGACAACCTCTCTGTACTCGCTGGGAAGCAAAGTTATTTGTGTTGTGTGCAGGTCCACGTTAATTGCGCCATTGACACCTACTTATCATATCTGGAGTCCTACTGGAGGCAAACCTTTGTATCTTCATCGAGGAAAATTTTCCGATATCCTACATCTCACCTTCCACTTGGGGTAACCAACGAGAAGAGATATCAAGAAAATTTCTGGCGCCGTTGCCGGGGACTCCGAGTGCTAAGATAGGGGAGTTGCACACTATCTTTTATCTTTGCTTTTTAGTCTTGTTAGTTTACCTTTCAATTTTTATCCAAGAGTCTTATATGAAAAACCGCAAAAATATTTGATACCTTTTGTCTTTGTCTGCCTGCTGATGCTATCTTTACCATGGGTGTGGAACCACCCAAATATGGTAGGATGGACATGTTTCACTTGAATCATCTTCGATTAATTTGTGCTCGCGCTAAGAACCAAACCGATTTGGTTGAGGGAAAATCATTGGATGAGCATGCTCATTATACGCGGCCCCGCCTATCTCAGAAAGGGAAACACTTATGGGATCAAATACAAACTTCTCATTGCTATGCTAAGTGTTTATGCCACATGTATGATTTTACTTGCTTCTCTAATATAGATCGTAAACACCTTCCTTTCCAATGTGAGTTTAATGAAAATGAGATCTTATCTTCTTATGCTATAGGTGTTTATTATTACTTTGATGTTGAAAATATTGAAGAGTTTGTTGCTTTTAAAAGTGCTTATGAGATTGCTTCTTTGATTGAAAAGTATTATGATACTATTCACAAGTCTGAAAACTTTGCAGTCCTTGCTTATTGCTTCGATAATTATACTTCCAATTCTTATATTAAGGATTTAAAAAATAAAATGTTTGCTGCCCAAGAAGAGGCTAATGATTTCTTTGATGAGGAATCCCATGATTCCGAGGACTCACTTGATACTTCCCTTTCTGATGAACTTAATACTTGCTTTGTTGATGGCCATGATGCCAATATGGATTATGCTTGCGAAGATGAACTTGCTATAGTTCCTTATGTTAATATGATATTGTTGCTATTGCACCCACACTTCATTGTCCTATTATCCTTTTGAAATCTCCAACTCATATTCCGGAGAACTGTGCTCTTATTGAGGCTCAATGTGATGGGTTGCATTTATCCTATGATCCTAAAGACCGTGTTGAAAACTACACACGTGTGCTTGTAGATCATGAAAAACATGCTTTATGTGATAGTTCTATTCTTGATGTTGTTCACGATGCTACTGAAAATTATTTTGAGAGAGGAAAGTTTGGTTGTAGAAACTCTCATGTTACAAAAACACCTCTCTTTATGATGAAAGTTTTGAAGTTGTTCTTGTTCCACCTTCCTATGCATGTAACTTTTTGCTTCTTTGATTTATTCTCTTACAAGATGCCTATGCATAGGAAGTGGGTTAGGCTTAAATGTGTTTCATATTTTCTTCTTGATGCTCTCTTTTATTTCAAAATTCTTATTCTTGTGAGAGCATCTTCTATAATCTTCATGCCTAGCTTAAAGGCGTAAAAGCGCTTGTTGGGAGCTTCTTGATGATTGTTACTACTGTAGCAACATCATTGTATCTTTATTTTCAAGCTTTGTGCCAAGTTATAGCCTCTTATGATAAGGGAAGCAAAAGTTGTGACATGCTGTCCAGAAAACAGATTATGTCTACTTGACGGAAAAGACGGAACAAATAACCGGTTCATATTTTTGAGCTGATTTTTTTACACAACATGCTCTATACAGTTGTAACACTTTCGTATGTTCTGAGTTTTTTTGATTTGAGTTGCAGAAGTGCCCCGAAAAATTCTCTACTACCCGTTGTTCTATTTTTCACAGATTCTGCCACGTTTTTCCTTTCCTTACTTTTGCAAACCTTAAGCTTGCTTTGTCTTTGCAAAAAAACCTTTTGGAAATCTTGATAAACAGTAGCTCTTCAAGAATATATTTTTATCCAGTGGGGAAAAATTATTTTATTAAGGGTACTAACCTCTCTAATCAGCTTATGATGAGTTATGTATGAAGGGAGTTTTCGAGTGTGCGAGGGAAGATGATGAAAGAAGATCCGGGAGTGTCAAGCGCTCAATCTTGGGGATGCCCCCATGCATCCCCAATAAATATTCAAGGAGACTCAAGCGTCCAAGCTTGGGGATTCCCCCGTGCATCCCCTTCTCCATCAATAATCATCAGTTCGTCCTTCGTCTCACTATATTTTTATCACTTCATGCGTTATGTGCTATGCTTGGAGCGTCTCGCTCTTAGGTTCACTTTTTATTTTTATTTAGCTTTGCTTGTTGTTCATAGCAAGTTAAACCCCAGCTTAGTTTGTGTGGGAGAGAAACACGCTCCACTCCAATCTAGAACACATCATAGGATTTTTCATGCCTATCTTTTTACTGTTGTGTGTTCTTTATCTTTTCGTAGCTACTGCCATGTATATTTTTAGTTTTAGTTAGTCTTTAGCAAGAGCCTTGGATTTTGTTTAGTTTGTTGCTGGAACTCTCTTTAGTTTTCATGTTTATCTTGTTAAGAGAGTTGGTTGTTGCAATGAGTAGTGTCCTGTCTTGAAAGTAGGTAATTGAGGTTGCTATTTAATTTTAGTAGTAACTTGCAATAGTTTTGAGGTATTTTTGTGAGTAATGTTTGAACTTTTGGTGTCAAGAGCTCTATCCTATTACTGATAGGTGTCGTATTTTGGGCAATCCGTGTTTATTTTCAAAACCTACAAAAACTAGTTGAGAACTCTAGCTACTAGATGGATCGCTAATCTTTTGAGGGATCAAATATTAGAGTACACTCACGTACCATGAGTCGAGGATGCGCAAGGATAAACAAACCCCCATACACTCCTCCTCTGGGTAGTTGTCTCTTTGTGAACCTCCTTATTAGATTGAGAGTTACCGATAATAAGTGCATGAGTTCTTCGGACTAATGTAAGTATTGAAAGTTGACACTTCCACCTCCTCATATTTGCTAGCCTCTTCCGTACCGTGCATTTCCCTCTTATCACTCCGAGAGTTGGCGTCCACCTTCGCCGGTACATCCAAACCCTTGGCATGATATGCTCTGTCATCATAAACCTCCTTATATCTTTCCTCAAAACAGCCACCATACCTACCTATCAAGGCATTTCCATAGCCTTTGTGAGATATATTGCCATGCAACATCCACCTCTTCATGACTTGATCTTCATGTCATACATGTTCCTGCTACACTGTCCGAGGCATACATTTGCATACATCATGATAACTACATCTTCTTTATGATTTGAGTACCTTGTAAAGTGTGAAAGATCTTCTATACCCTCTTGTAAATTAGTGTGTTGCCCTTAAGTGACGAAAAGATCCCAAAGTGGACAAAATAAAAGATCCCAAAGAGGACAAATGAGAGTTAAATTGAAAGAGCCATTGAGGCCACCAAAAAATAAAAAAATAGAAAAAAGAGAAAAAGAAATAAAAATAAATAAAAACATAGAAAGGGGCAACACTATTGTCCTTTTGAAAGATCCACACTCGTACTCCCTCTTATCCTTGTACTCCATAGAGAAAAGTTGTCAGAATCAAGATTCTGAATCGGATCGAAACTCCGTTGGTAGGATCGTAAATCATAGAATCTTAACTACCAGGATCGTAGAATCGTAGATTC
Organism: Bromus sterilis; assembly: GCA_950022295.1. Lineage (NCBI taxonomy): Eukaryota > Viridiplantae > Streptophyta > Magnoliopsida > Poales > Poaceae > Bromus > Bromus sterilis. The sequence continues at coordinate 220,877,257 of OX465600.1, forward strand.
TATGAGAAAAATCATAGAATCGAAGGGGCTAATTTGGATCGTAAGGTCGTAAGATTCTAAGACTCGAGTCGCGATTCTGACAACTTTGCCATAGAGATGATCATTTATGCATATAGCTATGTGGGGACCTTCACACTATAGAACTTGGCTTGCATATTCCAAGGATGAGCCTCCTCAAACGAGCTCTTGGTCTTCATGAGCAAGAAAGTTGGATGCACCCCCACTAGTTCCATTGGAGAGCTTTTCTTAGCTCGTATGTGCATCCGTTGCATGGCAATCCCTACTCCTCACATCATATCTATCATTTGGCCTTCTCGCCTATGATTGTCCTCGTTGATGTGAGCCTTTCTCACCCTTTTTGTCTTCCTCCTCCACCATATCTCTCTCTTTGCCATCCTAAGTGTCAACTCTCGTTCTTACGGTCATTCATTGCATGAGTGCTCAAAATATCAAAAAGGAGTGGATCAAATTGACTTGTACATGACAAGTGGTCTGGGGATGAGTCAAGATAAAATTCCAAAGAAGACCAAGTGTGAAACTTTAGTAGATTGAGTTCTCCACAAAAATAATATTTTTTCTCGTATTCCCATATCCCCCCTTCTTGCACGCAAACACCATTTGGAGACATTCGAGTCACGCACAGCGAGAGCTTTTGCACCTAATGTTCTTTTGTTGCTTGTTTCAATGCTAAATATAGTCTCTTGCATGTTATGACTTGAATTGAATCACATACCTTGATTGCTTTACTTTTCAAAGTTCTTATATGGTTGCTAGCATGTCACCATATAAATTATGTTTGTTATCATTTACCTACTCGAGGACGAGCAGGAATTAAGCTTGGAGATGTTGATACGTCCCAAACGTATCTATAATTTCTGCTTGCTCCATGCATGTTTTGTGTGATATTGCTATAATCTAGATACACTTTCATACACTTTTGATCATATTTGGACTAACTTATTAACTCAGTGCACCACAGTGCTAGTTCTTGTTTTCTTCTGTTTTTCTATTTCAGTTTTCCCCCAGATTAAAAGTGCTCCAAAAATTTGGGAAAAATCAGATAAAAAAATCAGCGCAACGGAAGCTTCCGGAACCCCGAAGGAGGGACAGAGGGGCCCCACCTGGTACCCAGGCGGCCAGGTGGCACGGTCTAGGGCTTGGCCGCGCCACCAGGGCGCCTGGACCCCTGGTGGCCCCCCTGGCTGCCCCCTTCGCCTATATATTCCGCGTGACGTGAAACTTCCGAAGACAGAACCCTTTTTTGCGATCTTGCCTCTGTTCCGCCGCCACCGCGCTTCCAAGATCGGGAGCGCCAGCAGACTTCTTCCCGTTACCCTGCCAGAGGGAGGATTGACCTCCGGGAGCTTCCCCTCCACCATGGACCTTCCCGGATGTGCCGTGAGTAGTTTCCCTTGTACCATGGGTCCGTGATCAGTAGCTATGTGATGTTCTCCTCCCCTCTTTTTTCTTCATGGTTTAGTCCTCGTGAGATGCCCTACATGATCGAGGCACATATGTAAATTTCTGCTGTTGCTATGCTGAGTTTGCTGGGATCTGATGGATTATGAGATTATGTTCAGATTGTGATTGAGTAATATATTTGGTTCTTATCTCTTATATTTTTGTTCTTAAGTAATTCTTGCATGTTCTCCATTGTTGTTCATTGATTTGGCCAAGTAGTAGGTAGTGACTCCAAGGGGAACACTATGCTTGATTGTGGGTTCATGCCCCCTGATGACACGCTTGAGTGACAGAAACATGAGTCTAGGGGATGTGCTATTGCCACAAGGGGGAAACAATGGTGCTTGTAACTGCGGTTGCAAGGATTGTTTACTTTACGCAAAGTGCTTTTTAATGCAGTTGTCTGTTGCTTTGGGTTTACACTTTGGGTGGGGCTCATAACTTAATACCAGCGAGATGTTCTGGATAGATATCTCAAGGTGGATGATTAGTAGTAGATGAAGTTGGATTTCGGTGTACTTATTTTGGCGTACCTCCCATGCTTTTGAGCCTCGTCCTTTCTTTGTATCATAGTTAGCATTGCGGTGCGTTTTTAATCCTCTCAATTGCCCAACTGTAATTTGTTTACCTCGCATAGCAGTTTTATCATCTTTTGGGAGAGATAGATCACTAGTGAACATCATGGGACCTCGGTCCATACTCTCATTACTGTTTACAAGCTCATTTGTTTTCCTGCTTTTACTTTCTAGCTGCTACCATTATCATTATTATCTGGTGCATTGATCCTTTGTGAACAGCAAGGCCGGAGAGATTCACAACCTCTCTGTACTCGTTGGGAAGCAAAGTTATTTGTGTTGTGTGCAAGTCCATGTCAATTGCTCCGTTGACACCTACTTACCATCTCCGGAGTCCTACTGGAGACAAACCTTGGTATCTTCACCGAGGGAAATTTGCCGCTATCCTACATGTCACCTTCCACTTGGGGTAACCAACTAGGAGAGATATCAGAAACTTTTAGAAATAGATAAGGCCACAAATACCTAAATGCACACTCACTATGAACAAAATAAAGCCTTCTCTAGACAATTAGATGAGCATTCTTCTATTTTCCAAAACATTGGAAGACAAATTGAGAGCCTGAATTGTGAGATTTCCAATCTCCAGACTAGAATCACCACCACGGAGACCCAAGTTTCCTATATGTCTCACACATAGGCTACTTTGATAAATAATATGGCGGCCAAACCTGAAGTGGTTTCGTCTCTAGAAGAGGAAGATAGGATTAAGAGCCTTCCAACACACACTACTATTGCTACTATACAAGTTGTTGAGGATCTCAAAACCTTTAGCACCCAAGACATCCCTTGTCCACCTAATGGACCTATCAAAGGTGATGCTAATACCTCAACTTTAGAACAAGAAGGTCCCATGAATTTAGAGACTACCAATAGAATGAGCTTAGATGACATAACTACCACTTTAATTAATGGTAGTGAACTTGATTTTGATAATTGTAGTATTTTCGAAGTTATCACTCTTTTTTGCAAAGAATGGCTAAAGACCCCCACACTAGTTCACTCAACATTGCCTTCACAGAGCATATTACCAATGCTCTTATCAAAGCTAGGTAGGAGAAACTTAAGTTAGAGGTTTCTATTCCTAGAAAACTAGAAGATGGTTGGGATCCTATGGTCAAAATCAAATTGAATAATTTTTCTTGCTTTGCTTTATCTGATGTTGGAGCTAGTGCTTCTGTTTTACCCAAAAGAATGTATGATATGCTTGAATTGAAACCTTTTGATCCTTGTTCTTTTGGTGTTCGTCTTGTTGATTCTTCTATAGAAAAACCTTTAGGGAGGATTGATGATGTTCTTATTGTTGTCAATGATAATTATGTTCCCGTTGATTTTCCTGTCATGGAAATTGAGTGTGATCCCTCATGTCCAATTATTTCCCGTTGGTGATATCATTGACATGAAATAAGGGACCATTAGATTCCAATTCCCCCTCAAAAAGGGAATGGAACACTTCCTCGAAAGAAGATTAAGTTACCTTATGAGTCCGTTACACGGGCAAGTTATTCTTTTGGAGTTGATAAAATTTGATCATTTTGCATCATGCCTAGATAAAAGGCATAAAAGAAAGCGCTTATTGGGAGTCAACCCTAAATGTTTTTTACTTTCAATTTTAGTGTTCTTGATGCTTGTTACTACTGTAGGAACATCATTGTATCTTTATTTTCAAGATTTGTGCCAACTTTTAGCCTCCGATTGCAAGAAAGTTCAAAAGTTGTTACATGTTGTCCAGAAACGGATTCTGTCTGTTCGACGAAAAAATTCACCAAAAATCACAAGATCATCTTTTTGATTTGAATATTTTTGACAGTATGCACTATACAATCGACTTTCTAGCTTCTGTTCTAAGTTTTTTTATTTGAGTTGCAGAAGTGCCCCGAAATAATTATTTACTACCTGCTGGTCTGTTTTTCACAGATTCTGCCACGTTTTTCCTTTTCTCCGTTTTGAAAATCTTAAGCTTGATTTTTCTTTGCATTTTTTTAGAAATCTTGAGAAACAGTAATTCTTCATGAAAATCTTTATTTACAGTAGAGAAAAACTATTTTTTATGGGCACTAACCACTCTAATCAGCTTATGATGAGTTTCGTATGAAGGGAATTTTCAAGTATAAGAAGAAAGATGATGAAAGAAGTTCCGGGATTGTCAAAAGCTCAAGCTTGGGGATTCCCCCATGCACCCCAAGAAATATCCAAGGAGACTCAAGCGTCTAAGCTTGGGGATGCCCCCGTGCATCCCCTTCTCCATCAGCAATCATCAGTTCATCCTTCTATATGCTATATTTTTATCACTTCATGTGTTATGTGCTATGCTTGGAGCGTCTCACTCTTTAATTTTTAGTTTGTTTTAAGTTTTGCTTGCTGTTCATAACAGTTGGACCTTAGCCTTCATTGTTTGTTAGAGAAACACGCTCCACTCCACCCTAGAACACAACATAGGTTTGCATGCTTATTCTGTTGTGTGTTGTTTATCTTTTCGTAGTTGCTGTCATTCTTAGCTCTTAGTTTTCATGCTTATTCTTTTTAAGAGATTTTATTTAGGTTGTTGCTTTTGGAACTCTCTTGATTTATCATGCTTAATTTATTTAGAGAGTTGGTCTGTTGCACTGAGTTGTGTGTCTTGCATGAGTAGGTAATTGAGGTTGCTATTATAAGTATAGTAGTAACTTGCAATAGTTTTGAGGTATTGTTTTGAGTAATGTTTTGTAATAGCCCACATGTTATACCTATGAAACATCATGTATTGTCGGGGGAATGATACCCGGGTAGGGTCACCCAGGCGAAAGCAACACTTCAAGACAAGGAGGAGGCCGATTGGGCTGCTGCTGGGCCGAGCTAGGCAGTAGCATGGCCGATTGCTCCCAAGAAATCGACCGTGCCGAATGCAAGCAGTCGGCCCAGGCGCAATCGGCACACTCCTCAATTGGCTCAAGAGTTGACCTGGTTCAGGTCGGACGCCTCTGGTACAAGGTCATAAATGCGGGATCCCGAGAGATCCGGATGGCAGTAAGCCAAGTCACTTCGCCGATCTGTCAGAGGAGTGTTGTCACCCTTTTCCTCTGAATCCGGAGACAGGACGAAGAGATCAGAGGACGTAGCTCCATTGTTCATCATCATTACCTAGAAGCTACAGCATGGGCAGCCGCTTGACAAGTCCGGATCAACCAGAGATTTGCAGTCGGTGGACCCCAGCCGACGAGAGAATGACTGCTGGGGCCAGCCCCCGACTGAAATGACAGTAGTACCCCGAGATCGCACTATAAGAGCCCGGGGTACCCCTCCTGTGAGAGGGACTTCCCCATTCACATTTACTCCCCACAGTAGAACCCGAAGAGAAGCAGAGGAGAGCCATGCCCACGGCAGGTCTCTTCTTCCTCTGAGCGGCTCCATGAGCATTGATTGTAGTTCGTAAGTTCATTTATATCAAGCAAACAAGCAGGAGTAGGGGTGTTATCTCTCCGGAGAGCCCCGAACCTGGGTACATCGTGGTGTCCTTCACCGTGCTTGTGCCCAAACCGTTTCCGGCACCATCGACATCGTTCTCCCTCGAGTCTTCCCCTCTCTTTAGCCATCCCTATGGCATCTGTTGTTACTAAACGACGACAGTTGGCGCCCACTGTGGGGCAGACCGAGGCGTCAACTGGAGTTCTGATCCGGACGGGATCTTCCTCGTCGTCGAGCGTGAGCCACGCCTCCGGCCTGATCTTTAGGCATGGGGAAGTGGACTTTGTGGTGGATTATGTTGCGCAGTTTGGGGTCAGCGCACCCATGCCTCCCGGCGTATCGCTGCAGATCGGTAGCCATCGTCTCTTCATCAGCTGTTTCCCCGAGGCGTATCCCAGGGAGGTGCGCGTCTTCTCCAGCGCCACGGATCCACTCCCGACCAGGGGCTGCACGGCAGCTCTCGGCGGAGAGGAGTCGTGTGTGCATGCGGCCGTGATGATGGCAGGAACGACTGCGTCTAGCAATCAAGGCGCAGCGAGTGCGGATAGGAAGGCCAAGGAGGCGGCTGACGCCGCGGAAAGAGTCGGCACCAGCGCGTTGCGGGATGTGTTGTACACGCCCGTGAACAGGAATGGTGATCCCGATCAAGTCCATACCGATCTGGAGACAGCACGGCTCGGTCTCGCTCGCAGGGCCGAGCATGTGCTGGCAGAACAGCGCATGCTAGGAGCTATCACAAGAGAGTACAACGCAGCTCACGCCAACCAGCGGCGGCCGATTGCACCCACAGTCCTAGAAGATCTCAGGAGCAGAGGCCGCGCCGTCGGCAGAGAGCTGTCAGGAGCCGAGCAGCCGACGACGTCGGCATTTGTCCAGCGACCAGCATATAGCACCCCCGAGAAGAATTTGCGAGCTGCCGAGCAGATCGCAAACGAGCTGGAAGATCTGGAAGGCGAAGAGCGACGACAGCAGACTCGCCGAATGCGCGAGCTGTTGGCGTCGGCCAAGCAGCAATAGCAGGCGGCGTTGGACAATCCGGGGGAAGGCCCTGAAGCATCGAGAAGGACTGTAAGGCCAGCTCTAGAGGTCAGCCAGCGGCCGAATGCGTCGCGGCAAAACAGGCAGCCAGGCCAGTCCCGACGTGAGAGCAGGGTCAGAAGCAAGAGGGATCCTCTAGTCATGAACCGCAGAGCAGAAGAGCCAGCCGTGAGCAGCAGGCGCAATGACCCACCTCGTCAGCCAGAAGCAAGGCCAGCAATCAACAATCGGCTGGGTGCTTGTCAGATCGACCAGAATGATGCAAGGCATCGCATCGAGCTGTTGGAAAGAGACGCGCAACAAGAAGAGGAGGGAGCAGCCGGCCCAGCATGCTTCGGGCATCGCATTCGGACCGAGCAGTTCCCCAAGGGATTCACCCTGCCCAGAGACACCCCCAAGTACAACGGCTCTGTTAAGCCAGAGGACTGGCTGACAGATTACATGACCGCAGTCGGCATTGCCGGCGGAAGTCGGCGTGTAGCTGTACGCTACGCTCCTCTGATGCTACAGGGGTCAGCTCGGACATGGCTGAACAGTCTTCCCGGCAACAGCATCAACTGCTGGGAGGATTTTTCGGAAGCTTTCATTCGCAACTTCACCAGCACGTATGATCGGCCGCATCTTCCTCGGCAGCTCGCTTTATGCGTGCAAGGCAAGGATGAGCCGCTCCGAGAATACTTGGCTCAGTGGATCAAGCTGAAGAATTCATGTGAAGGAGTCCACGAGATCCAGGCCATTTAGTATTTCACTGATGGGTGCCTGGCGGGATCAATGCTGAAGCACAGGTTGCTCCGCAAATATTTTTCATCACTGGCCGAGCTCATGAAGGTAGCCAATGCATTTTCCGTTTCCGACTCCGCGATGCGCGAGCCTATTCAGCTCGGCATCGGCGGCGTGGTTCAGGCACAAAGGGCTGCGCAAGCGGCAGAAACAGGGAACCAGGGGCTCAGTCGGCGAAAGCGCAGAGATATCAATCGGAACAACAACAACTAGCAAAACAGTGGAAAGAGGAAAGATGAGCAGCCAGATGCTTAGTATGGAAGTCGGCAGGTGGCCGCTGTCCAGGATCAAGATGATCAAGGGGCTGCAAGTGGCAGTCGAAAGATGAAGCCGAATGCGAAGCCGCATTGGCCGATGAAGCCCATGTACACATTCGAGGACATGCTAGATCAGCCGATCAAGATGCACAACAGTCCAGGAAAGCCAGCGGCGCATACCACTCGGCAATGTGATTTTGTCAAGCGCATAGCAAAGGGAGAAGAATTACCACCTCCACCCCCACCACCACCTCGGAACAGAGCACCACCTCAGGCGCCGAACCAGTTTCCGCGACAAGATGCCGCATATATGATTTTTACCAGCGATTCAAGTGACAAAGGCAGTCGGAGGGCCCGAGCTCAGGAGGTGAACGCCACAATTCCCCCGATTCCCCAATATATGCACTGGTCCGATTGCAAGATTACCTGGGGTAGGGAAGATCACCCAAGCATCATGCCGAATCCAGGCACCTATCCGCTCGTGGTGGATGCCCTGTTTGCGGCACCAAAGTTTTCATGTCTGTTCTCCCGAGTGCTCATTGATCCAGGGAGTACAATCAACATCTGTACAGGGACATACTGGTCAAGTTGGGACTGACGGAGAGAGACCTGGAGCGCAGTCGGACGACTTTCCATGGGATTGTCCCTGGATTGTCATGCACTCCCAAGGGTCGCATTCGGCTGCATGTGATCTTTGGGACAGAGGAGAACTTCAGAAGAGAGCCGATCTGGTTCGAGGTCGCCGACCTCAGCAGCCCATACCATGCCCTCTTGGGATTTCCTGCAATCGCCAAGTTCATGCTTAACTCATATGAGACTTACCTGAATATTAAGATGCCAGGTCCGAATGGCATCACCACTGTTGCCGGGGACTTCAGGAAGTCTCTTGAGTGTTCATCCGCCGGTGCAAACCTGGCCGATTCATTGGTGGTGGTCGAAGAGAAGCGCCAGCTCGATAAGGTGGTGGCAATGGCCCAAGCTCAAAGCAAGGCTCCTCACCTAGTCGGCCCAGCAAAGGAGAAGATGAGGAGACAGCCTTCCAGCCGTCCAAGGACAACAAGAAAGTTGCTCTAGATCCCTCCGACCCAGCCAAGTTTGTTGTGGTCGGAGAATGACTTAGCAACAAATAGGAAGGCGAGCTCTTCGAGTTCCTCCGTGAGAACCGGGACATCTTTGCATGGTCTCGACAAGACATGCCTGGAGTGCCGAGGGAACTCGCCGAGCATAAGCTCCACATTCGGCCAGGTTCTAAACCGGTCAAGAAACCTCTTCGACGTTTTTCCGAAGACAAGAGAAGAGAAATCGGCGAGGAGATCGCAAAGCTCAAGGCTGCAGGCTTCATCATGGAAGTATTCTACCCCGAGTGGCTGGCAAACCCAGTCCCCGTGATGAAGAAGAACAAGACTTGGCGCATGTGTATCGATTACACCTGCCTGAACAAGGCATGCCCCAAAGATCCGTTTGCTCTGCCCCGTATAGATCAAGTCATTGACTCTACGGCTGGCTGCGAGTTGTTGTCATTTCTGGATGCCACTGCTGGCTACCACCAGATTAAACTTGCTGTGGAAGATCAAATAAAAACTGCCTTTATAACCCTCTTTGGGGCTTATTGCAATATCACCATGCCTTTTGGTCTGAACAATGGAGGTGCTACTTATCAGCGCACCATTCAACGCTGTACTCATTCTCAGCTCGGCAGAAACTTGCATGTATATGTAGATTATTTGGTGGTGAAGACAGTCAAAGGGATCACACTCCTGGACGACCTCAAGGAAGCATTCGCCAATTTGCGAGTCTACCAGATCAAGCTAAATCCAGAGAAGTGTGTGTTTGGTGTTCCAGCCGGCAAACTCTTGGGATTTCTCGTTTCCGAAAGAGGAATCGAATGCAATCCCGAGAAGATAGCGGCAATCGAACGGATGGATCGGCCCAGGAATTTGAAGCAGGTACAGAAGTTCACCGGTTGCTTGGCTTCACTCAGCTGATTTCTCAGTCGGCTGGGAGAAAAGGCAATCCCATTGTATCAACTCATGAAGAAGACGGAGAAGTTCACATGGACTCCACAAGCAGATGAGGCATAGAAGGAGCTGAAGCACATGCTCTCCACCGCACCAATTCTGGCCGCACCGATTGAAAATGAGCCGATTATGTTGTATATCGCGGCAACCAATCGAGTGGTCAGTGCAGTGATGGTAGTAGAGCGTCCTGAGAAGGACAAAGCATAGCCGATTCAGCGGCCAGTATATTACATCAGTGAGGTGCTCTCAACATCCAAGCAGAACTACCCCCACTACCAGAAGATGTGCTACGGAGTCTACATGGCGGCCAAAAGATTGAAGCCCTATTTTCAAGCTCATTCGATTGCGGTGGTCAGCTCGGCCCCGTTAGCCGACATCATCGGCAGCAGAGATGCAACAGGCAGAGTGACCAAATGGGCAATTGAGATCGCCAACCATGGCATCCAATGTGAGCCAAGAACAGCAATCAAATCTCAAGCGTTGGACGACTTCCTGGTGGACTGGGATGAAACTCAATACATGCCACCCGTCCCAGGATCAGACTTCTGGAGAATGCATTTTGATGGGTCCAAGATGAAGAATGGCCTAGGGGCTGGCATTGTTCTCACATCACCAAAAGGAGATCGGCTGCATTATGTATTGCAAATCCATTTCGCAACGTCAAACAATGTTGCTGAATACGAGGCCCTTGTGCACGGCATCAAGCTAGCCAAGGAGATTTGCATTCGGAACATAGAGTGTTTTGGTGATTCCGACCTCGTGGTACAGCAGTGTACAGGCAATTGGGAAGCCAAAGATGAAAATATGGCGAGTTACCGTTTCTTGGTGCAGCAGCTAAGTGGGTATTTTGAGGGCTGTGAATTTCACCATGTGCCCAGAGCAAACAATGAAGCAGCCGACGCCCTGTCCAAGCTCGGTTCCACCAGGCAAAGCATTCCACCAGGGGTATCGTTGGAGCACATCAAGAAGCCTTGTATCACACCGTCACCAGAGTTTGAGTCTATTTTCATATCAGAAACCGACCTGGAGGCATTGAGGAAAGCAAAGTTGGTTCAACCAATGAAGTTTTCGACGCTAAAGCGGCAGTCAGGTACCCAGGAAGCGGCGGGATCGGCAGGCCTGGCAGGTCCAGATGCAGCCGATTGTGATCTAGGGGCTGACGATCTCGGCAAGAAGAAGAAATTGAAAGCAAAAGCAGCAGCAGCATTAGGTGTCGGGAGCTTGTACGAGCCGTCGACATCAAGGGCTGCCAATGCCGAGAAAAAGATAATAGTTTCAAGGGAAGAGCCAGTAGCTCCTGAGGCCCCGGTCTCAGTAGAGCAGGCAATACCAGGGGCTGCCGACGACAAGCCAGAGGTTGAAATCGTCAGCTCGGAGATTGACTCCGAGATGACAGAAGTACAAGAGGCCGAGCCAGAAGAAGCAGTCGCGCCACGACATGCAATGGTCGTGACAGTTGTCACCGCTCCGACATGGGCACAACCGATTAGAGATTTCCTAGTGGACGGAGTTCTTCCAGAAGACGAAGCCGAATCAAGACAAATAAGTCGCCGGTCTTGGGCATACACAATAATCAACAACGAGCTAGTGCGCAAGAGTGCAACCGGTGATTTTCAGAGATGTGTAGAAGAAGACAGAGGCCTGGAGTTGTTCAGAGATATCCACCAAAGTGAATGCGGTCATCACGCGTCAGCAAGAGCCATTGTCAACAAAGCTTTTCGACATGGTTTCTACTGGCCGACTGCGCATGCAACAGCTAAGAACTTGGTGTAATATTGCAAGGGCTGCCAGCGGTTCAAGGCAAAAATTCATCAGCCAGCATTAGCATTGAAGACAATCCCAATAGCATGGCCATTTGCGGTGTGGGGTTTGGACATGGTCGGTCCGTTCAAGAGAGCCCGAAGTGGCATGACACTTCTTTTGGTCGCAGTGGACAAATTTACCAAGTGGATTGAAGCCCGCCCGATCAAGAAGCTGGATGGTCCGACGGCGGTCCGTTTTGTGGCTGACATCGTGTGCAGATATGGTGTGCCCAATAGCATCATCACCGACAACGGCACCAATTTTGCAAAGGGCGCACTGGCTCGATATGCATCTCAACAGGGTATTCGTCTTGATCTTGCATCCGTTGCACATCCTCAGTCGAATGGTCAAGTAGAAAGAGCAAACGGCCTCATCCTATCGGGTATCAGACCCCGATTGGTGGAGCCACTTGATAGGGCACCCAGAGCTTGGATTGAAGAACTCCCAGCAGTATTGTTCAGCTTAAGGACCACGCCAAACAGGTCGATTGGATTCACTCCTTTCTTCCTAGTATATGGATCAGAAGCAATCATCTTGTCCGACATCGAGTTTGATTCACCTCGGCATGCCTTGTAAACCGAGGAAGAAGCCAAGTTAGCACGAGAAGACGGCGTCGATCTCAAGGAAGAAGCCTGCCTGCTGGCCTTGTCCAGATCGGCAGTCTACCAGCAGAAGTTGCGGCACTACCACAGCAAGAAGATTCGTCCTCTCGCCTTCCGAGAGGGTGACATGGTGCTACGCCGAATTCGGAAGTCAGATGGGAAGCACAAGCTGGCCTCACCCTGGGAGGGACCATTCGTCATCACCCGCGCACTCAAGAACAATGCATATTACCTCATCGACTGCACGAAAGGCACTCGACACAAAGATACTTCAGGAGTGGAGACACAACGTCCCTGGAACGCCGAGCTATTATGCCCGTGTTACAGTTGAAGTCATACGAATGTATTTATGCTACCAGGCATCCAATCAGTAAAGTTGTCATGCGTCTGAGAGATGGCATTCAATTGTCTTTATACGACCTTTTCGTTTTTGGGCAAGCCTCAAGAGGTAAAGCCTTGTCTTTACCGAGATAGGAAGCAAAGCCTCACTCGGGGACTGACCGACCGCGCGGTCGCAAGTATAGGAGAAAGAAAAATGTGAGAACTACAGGGCCGAGGTCACGCTAGCATGCGACACGAGCACAGATCATAAATCGACTGTGGCATCGATGAAGCAGCAGCTGGTCGGACCTGCAGTACCACATTTCAAGCATAAAAACACTCTAAAAAGAGAATCATGGCCAGTGGCGCCATCCGCCGATTGCGTCCCCGATCGATGCACCAAGAAATCGACATGGAGCAATCGGCTAACTAAATCTATGCAGAATCCTTTCGTGCCAACGCTAGAACACTTCAGCCTCAATGACCAAATCCTAGCGGGGTGTGATCTTGTGAGCCGACATCAGACTGTACGTTGGCTGATGGAAAACATGGATTCATGACCTCAAGGGAAGATGGCAAAGAGAAAAAATGATAAAGCGAAAAGCAGGAAGTTGATCACATAAAAAAGTTTTGCGATAAGTTAAGATAAGAGGCTCAAGGCCGAATAAGTTCATTACATCACAAACTTTCCAGTGGGTGTCCTTGAAATTCAGAAAAGTCTTGCAAAAGTTGTAGTAAAAAACATAGAATTCACTAGCTAGGCGTCGGGAACGTTGGAGGTCGGCGGCACGGTCGAAGCAGTTGGAGCAGTGGTTGGCACTGGTGTAACGGTTGGAACTTCTTGCTCCGGCGCAGTCGGACCCTCTGGCACAGCAGTCGCCTCCGATTGCTTAGGCTCCGTCGAGTCTTCCCGCGCTTTGGAGGGCCCGACCTCAGCTGGCTTGGCACTTGTTTGTTTGGAGGTGGCCTTAGGTAGAGTGAGGGACGAGCCGCTGTCGGACAAATCATCGTGAGAGAGATAAGAGCTTGAAGAGCGTGCAGGTTGGCTGCCTTGACCTCCTCGGGAACGACCGCCAGCAGAAGGGCTATCATCAGCCAGAGCAGTGATAGGAAGCGGCGCAATCAGCGTTCCGGCATCATCGAGAACAGGGGTATACTCCGTATGAGGGAACCACCCGGCCATGGCTGTGGCAAGACGGTTCACCTGAGTATAGGCCGTCTCAAGGAGGTCAGCTGACCCATCTCGCATGGTGTAAAGCCAAGCTAGGATCAGCTTGGGATACCAGCTCAGCATAGTCTGAAGCGCCATCTCAGCGCCAGTCCGGGCAGCTGAGTCCAGCAAAGCCTCGACTCGGCGAGGAGCGACTTTCAGCAGCAGTAACACTTGATCGTGAGTGGCAGTCGGAGCATCACCGTGCTCCGAACCCTCATCGCCGGGGTCATGAGGGCTCGCTGAAGATCCTTCACCATGGCGCAGGCGCCCGAGTGCCTGTTTCAGTTCGGCAGGTCCCCAAAGCAGCTCAGCAAGTTTTTGGACGCCTAGTTTGAATGCGAAGACGCTGCCAAGGATGACCGGGATACGAGCTTCAGTGGCAATGATGAACTCCCGGGGACTCCACCATTCAGCCTCGGTCCTCATAGGCCAGCCCTCTTCAGCTCGAACTCGTCTCTCTTCAGAAACCGCGCGCTGAGCGGCGGACTCAGAAGCATGCCAGTGCTCTGTATAGGGAAGATAAATATGAGAAGATGCAAAGGAGAGGAGATCATCAGGGGAGCGGAGACAAGAGAGATTGCTCACCAGAAAGAAGAGAATCCATCTCGCGAAGCCCCTCGAAATTAGTCCGGGCCTCGCGTCGGGCCTTGGTTAGTTCATCATTATGGCGCAATGTCATAGCATTTAGCTTGGCAACGGCATCATCCCTTTCAGCCTGCACGGCAGTCCGAGCTGTCACCGCGGCATCGCACTCTGAGCGCAAGATTTCAGCAGTCTTAGCCTGGGCCGAGATCACCGTTTCCAGCTCTGTTTGGTGACTGGTTCTGAGTGCAGCCATTTCACTTCGCTGCCGCTCGGCAGTGCGAGATAAAGCAGCTTCGGCAGCTCGAAGACGCTCAAGTTCCCGCTGAGCAGCGGCAAGCTCGGGGCCTTGTCGGCCGAGCTGCTGCACCAGCTCGGCCACACGACCCTGAAGAGCAGTAATGGTGGGCAGGGATGCGGCAGCAGCTGCAAAAGCAGGTCGGAGGAAGGAATTAGAATCGAAAAATGTAATTAACCAGGCGGAAATCAGCAGAATTACCTGTCAGCTCGGCAATCTTGGCAGTCTGTTGGTTCACCTGAAGCTGAACAAGGGCGAGCAGTCGCAAGCTGGCGGCATAAGACTCGAGCAAGGTCTCGAAAACTTTACGTTTTTCCTCAGCAGCAGCCTACACATGGAAAAGAAGAATCAGTACAAAAATTGACGAGATCAAACTTCGGGAGAAGATCCGTGCAGATTACACGCAATCGGCCCGAATCTCGGGGACTACACCCAATGGGTGCGCTTGCGCGCACCCACTTGAGGGCAGATCCACCGATCTGAAGATGGCATAAGAAGCAAAAGTAAGAAGAAGATCCGAGCTGATTGCACGCAATCGGCTCGAATCTCGGGGACTACACCCACTGGGTGCGCTTGTGCGCACCCACTCGAGGGCAGCTCCGCCGATCTGAGGAAGGTCTAAGAATGCAAAAATCGAAAGAAAATCCGAGCCGATTGCACGCAATCGGCCCGAATCTCGGGGACTACACCCAGTGGGTGCGCTTGTGCGCCCCCACTCGGAAAAGAGAACTTACAGTGTGATTGCGGTCGACGAGCTCGAGCTCCTGAAGCACGCCGGTGGAGAGAGCCTTTACTCGGTCATAAGCCGAAGCCATGGTCCCATGAGAGGCCAAGGGAAAGCGGCGTGAGGCTTCAGGATCGGATTCGGCAGGATGGGTGCGAGAATATGCCATTCGGAAATGCTCCACCGAGTGCATCTGTGATTCGGGGGCAGCAGAGGAGGTCGTCGAGGGCGTCGTCGACGTCGGCTGGAGGATTATAGCTTTGGAAGCAGCAGTAGTCAAGGGTGGAGTCGAGGCGGCTAGTGGAGCAGTAGTACTTGGTGTCGAAGCAATTGTTGAAATTGGAGACACCGTCACGATCGGCGGAGTGGTCGTAGCGGTGGCAGTCAGGATCCGACCAGAGGACCTCGGCGGGGAAGGAGCAATCGGAGGATCCGATTGCAATCCCTCGGCATCGGTGGACTCCAGGTCGACGATGTCTTTTGGAGCCACGGAAGCTTTGGGCAGAGGCTTGCTGGGCGGCTTTCTCGGAGGTTTGGCGAGGTCTGCGCGAAGTTTCTTAGCCTTGCGCTCGGCGTCCTTGGCCGAGAGAGGAGCAATCGGCGGCCGTTTGCTGGTGGTGTCAACATGAACGGAAGTGGCAGAGGGAGCTGGGCCGGTGACGGCAGGGACGTCCCGGTCAATGTCATCCAAGTCAATAGCAGCCCTGGGCAGAAAATAAAGATAAGCAACAAAAGGAAAGAAGAATGTAAAGGAAGAAAAGGGAAGAGAAATAATTAACCCGCAGTCATCGGCGCTCCTCGGGGCATCCGGAAGAGCAGAGGTGGAATGTCCAGAGGAATCTCCTTCAGAACGGGGCCGACCTTGGGCTTGGCACCGGGAACCTTCCCGTTCGGCTGAACCCCAGTGTGCCCAGTCTGAGTAGCTTTCCCTCTCGGGGCGGCCACCGTTGTCTTCGCGCTCTTGCTCGGCGCGACACCAGTTGACGGGCCGTCAGCTCGGGGGCGTTTGAGTGGTGCCTTCTTGGGGTTGGGATGCAAATCTGCACTGGAACCTCCAATCTTTGAGGTGTTGTCGTCATCACTCCATTCATCCAGAAATCTTTCGAAGGAGGAATCATGCATACCCCCTTGGTCGGCGGCGCCGGCGTCGGTGGGGTTGTCCTCGGCATCGGAATCGGAGGCGGGGGAGTCGTCATATTAAAAGTGGACTAAGTCCTCCTCCTCGCGATCAGGGGCGAATTCGCTAGCGACTTGGCCGTCTTGCATCAGAGCAGTCGCAATAAAATACTGAAGAATGAGTAGAGCATCAGCAGAGCAAATGTGAGATCAAGCAGTCGGGCGAATAGAGAAAGCAATCGGAGCATACCTAGGGAGGAGTGATTCCGCGGTGAAGACACTTCAGGCCGAATCAGAATGGTTTTGGCAAGGGAGTTGTGGTAAGTTCTTTTACTCGGAGGCGCAGCGCTCGGTTGCTCAGTTTCTTGGTGCCGATCCGAGTGGGATCCCTCCAAGTTGCCATATCGCAGATGCGGTCCACTCAGCGCTGAAGCGGGAGCACTCGGACCTGGAGCCAGGTGGAGACGAGGTCGTAGGACTTAAGACCATCTTGCTCAAGCTGCACAATCCGAGCTACTTGAGCGTCAATGTCGCAGTCGCCGACCCCAAGCTTGGTTGACCACTGGTATTTTTCCACCGGAGGAGCAAGCTAGAACTCGGGCAAGTTGATGAGGTCGGGGCTGTCGTCAGGAGATCGGACGTAGAATAAAGTGGTCTGCCAATCCATGACCGATTGGATGATGGCAGGGGATTCATAGCCTTGTTTGCTTGAGTAAAGGATGTAACCTCCGCAGTCGGTCAAGGCAGTCTCATGGATCTGCTCGTCTCCATCTGGATTCGGTAGAATCCTCCCGGTCCGAGCCATGTGACCTCGGAGGTGGAAGAGGCGCTTCCACAGCCCGATGCTCGGCCGGACGCCGAGGTAGCCCTCGCAAAGGGTGACGAATCCCGACATCGTCATGATGAAGTTGGCGGCGAGGTGGTGTGGTTGCAGTCGGTGGAAGTCCAAGAACTCGCGGAAAAACGTGCTCACCGGGAGCCCGAAGCCGCGCTCGAAGTGCGCCGCAAAAACCACGCGCTCGCCAGTGCGCGGTCCCGGCACGATATTCTCGCCGGGGGCACGCCACTGGATGCCGGCCGGCATCTTGCACGCATGAAGGAGCCGGCGAATCTCGTTGTTGTTGACGGTGGAGCCCTTCCACCGGCCGCGGATGGCGGCAGATTTCTCGTCCGCGGCGGCCATGGCGTCTTCCAGGGCAGTGAAAGAGGAATCCGGGGAGAAGGGCGAGAGGGATCCGGCAGCAGACGCTGGCGAACGGAGGCGCGGCGGCGGCGAAGGGCGCAAGCAATCGCAGAGAGCCGGTGCGGTGCCGCGGCGCCACGAGCACGCTGGACCAAGGTTGCCGGAGTAGAGGCACTGCGGCGGCGCGGAGAAGAGAAAGAGATTGAAGAAGAAGAAGTAGGAGATGAGCCCGAGGAGCCTCTCCCCCCAGTGGCTTATATGGGCGGCGGGGGCGAGTGGGATCGCAGGTGCGGCACGTGTGGCCCGGTGTGGCCGCGTGTATCAAGAAGAGGTTGGTCTGGATCGGCGCAGAAGATCACGTCGCAGAATGCGAGGCGGGTGCAGTAACGTCCCGTCGCGCGTGGGTTGTGGGGCCCGGAGCATTAACTGCCCCGAGGAATCGGAAGCGACGTGCGTAGTGGGTTGGTCAGAGGTTGGTCAAAATTAACCGTTGGGGGAAGCAATCGGGTGAGCCAGGTCTCAGCTCGGCCAAGGTTTGGCAACGGACCATTTATTAGAGGAGCACGAGAGCAATCGGCGAGTTGGTAGCCGAGGTCGGAGAAGTTGTATCGAACCATTATTGAGCTGGTCATCCGGGCAGAATCTCCGATCTGAGCGTTCAGATCGGACCGAGATGTCCGATGAGGCCAGAGCAATCAAAGTGCAAGGATAAGAAAAGATAAACTGCAAGGGCACCGCAGTCAAGTAACCGTGGGACCCTTACAGCTTTAGGAGCTAGTGTCGGGGGAATGATACCCGGGTAGGGTCACCCAGGAGAAAGCAGCATTTCAAGACAAGGAGGAGGCCGATTGGGCTGCTGCTGGGCCGAGCTAGGCAGTAGCATGGCCGATTGCTCCCAAGCAATCGACCATGCCGAATGCAAGCAGTCAGCCGAGGCGCAATCGGCACACTCCTCAATCGGCTCAAGAGTTGACCTGGTTCAGGTCGGACGCCTCTGGTACAAGGTCATAAATGCGGGATCTCGAGAGATCCGGATGGCAGTAAGCCAAGTCACTTCGCCGATCTGTCAGAGGAGTGTTGTCACCCTTTTCCTCTGAATCCGGAGACAGGACGACGAGACCAGAGGACGTAGCTCCACTGTTCATCATCATTACCTAGAAGCTACAACATGGTAAGCCGCTTGACATGTCCGGATCAACCAGAGATTTGCAGTCGGTGGATCCCAGCAGACGAGAGAATGACAGCTGGGGCCAGCCCTCGACTGAAATGACAGTAGTACCCCGAGCTCCCACTATAAGAGTCCGGGGTACCCCTCCCGTGAGAGGGACTTCCCCATTCGCATTTACTCCCCACAGTAGAACCCGTAGAGAAGCAGAGGAGAGCCATTCCCACGGCAGGTCTCTTCTTCCTCTGAGCGGCTCCATGAGCATTGATTGTAGTTCGTGGGTTCATTTATATCAAGCAGACAAGCAGGAGTAGGGGTGCTATCTCTCCGGAGAGCCCCGAACCTGGGTACATCGTGGTGTCCTTCACCGTGCTTGTGCCCAACCCGTTTCCGGCACCATCGACATCGTTCTCCGTCGAGTCTTCCCCTCTCTTTAGCCTTCCCTATGGCATCTGTTGTTACTAAACGATGACATGGATTTTGCTTTGTCTGTTGGACTTATAACTTCACATGGTGCTTGGTCATGAGATTTCATGTGGTGATCAAAAATTGCATTGGGATTGGAGCCCATTTGTTTTGGTTTCATTTGTTCTCAAGTTGGTTCAAGGGGCATGTTCATGGAATTGTTCCTTTTATAATTCATCTCCCCTAGACTTCAACTTTGGCCTAGCCATTTCTTTTGTCTTGGCAAAGGTTTTCATCTTCTTCAATCTTTTTTGCCATCATCAAAAACAGGAGCCCTAGTTCAAAGTGATTTTGAATTTAAAAAGGAGCTCACATTTTTGTTGTTGCCAAAATTGGTTTGAGAAATACAAGGGTTAATATTCTTGAGCTCATGCATTTTGCACCTTGTAGTTTCTTCCCCAAAACTCCCCAACACCTTTCCTATTTATTTTTAAATAGAAAAGGCACTGTTTTCTGTTTTGGGAATTCTTCTCTGCATTCAAAAATTTTCCAAACCAATTTTGGATGCTCAGCCATGTGGCAAGGATTTTAACAATATATGGTGCTATATTTTTTCTCCTTTTCTTTTCTGTCTTTTCTTTTATTTTTGTTTGCTATTTTTTTGAAATAACAAATGAGCCCTGGCCTCCCCTTTCTCTTTCCAGCACCTGGCCTGGCCCAACTGGGCTCGGTCCCAACGAGCCCAGCCCGTGGCCGAAGCGGTACGGGGCAGGGGCCACCTCCTTTCCACCGTGGCTCCCTGTCAGAACCCCAACTAGGGTAAGTGATAGGGTTGCTTGTGTTCTTTGCATCATGTGAAAATTTCAAAAGAAATTAAAAAATGGGGAAAAGAAAAGCCCTAAAGAATTTAATTAAATGGCCAGACAAAAATTGCTTCAAAAAATTCCTCTGGTATTTTTGAAAAGTCTTATAAATATGCATGATCACATATAAAGTGAAGTGGGTCCCACTGCATGCACCAAGATTTTTCAAATATTCCAAAAAGGGCTTGGAAATTAAATAAATACCCTATTTGAATTAAAGTTCAAATAATTTGAATTTTAATAATGACCAAATATTTTATGTGGCTAGCTCTGTTTATTATGAGACCATATAAATTAAATTGGGCATTTATAAAAATGCCTAGCTATTTTTTTAGCTAGGTCAACCTATTTACAGAAGAAATAAAAAGAAAAAGGAAAAACAGAGAAGGGAAGGACCTTACCTGGGCCTCAGGCGAGGCCCAACTCCCCTAGACGGCCCAGCCCACCCCAGACGCCTTGTCGTCTTCCTCCCCTGCCCCTCCAAGCAGCTCGCTGTAGCAGAGGAGGCTACGACGACGACACCTCGACGCCGAGAGGCTTCCAGCCCCCCCTGGACCTCATATCCTCGCCTGGGAGGCCGCCTCGAAGCCCCCTTTCATTCCCCCCTCCTCTGGATCATTTTCCCCCTCTCCCTTCGCCGTTCTGTTCGCCGCTCGAAGCTCATCTTCCTTAAGCTTCGCCAAGGTGTCCAGAAGACTCGGCGCCGTCTACTTGCTGACCGTGAGCAACGAATCGAGCCGAAGCCCTTTGTAGACGTCGCTCGCATCGACTTCCTCCACCACGGCCGCCGTGCGCCATTGCTGGAATTCGTCGCAGTCGAGCAACCCCTGGACCCGACGACTGCGCAACCTACTCGGGGTGAGTTCCTCTCCATTCTGCCCTATCCCCCGCTCTACCCGTACCCTAGTCGCCGTTCATCGCAGAAGCAGTACCCCGGCCGCCGCGGGCTTCGTCGAAGTCGAGCACCACAGCGCCCCCTTGACCCCCGATTACTCCAGAAGACGCGTGCAAGCCCAAGCTACTCGCCAGTACTCTCCATTCACTCTCTCGTGGCCGTTAGCCCAAGTCCGGCGAGAACAGTGCTCCGGCCGTCGCCATGGTCGATGCCACCGTCGCCACAGAGCCCGCCGTGGCCCCCTAATGGCACCAGCAGACGCGCGAGTTCACGCCGCGCACGCCCGTGCCCTCCGAGTCCTCCCCCGCGCCCTTTTTCACTACTCCGGAGAGAGCTCCGACGAGCCCGAGCTGGCGACGCCGTTAGAACCCCTAACCCCGTCCTAATCCCCCCTGGTCCACTGACAGTGGGCCCAGGTTAACTAATTAACCTTGGGTTAGTTTAAACAGAGTCTAAATAAACCCCCCCACTGACAGCAGTGCCCCACTCGTCAGCTGCCCCCTGACGTCAGCACTGCGCCAGGCTGACGCAGTAAAGGATTTAAATCGATTTAATTATTTCGAAAAATCCAAAAAATGCTTTAAACTTTGAAATTCAATAACTAATTCATTTTAACTCCAAATTGGACAAATAATATGTCTAAAATTATCAGAAAAATATAAGGATTATGAATATGGACTTTTTTTTCATGTTTGACCATTTTAAAATGGGTGAACAGTAGCAAAGATGCGTATGGATCCTTTTCAAATTCAAATTTGGAGGGAATTTGCAAATGACTTTGCAACACACTTATTTTAGATGGATTCATCTACACATCAGAGACATTGTTCCAACTTTACAACATCACTTCATGATCAACCTTTTCAAATGAACATTCATGCATTCAGATGCATTTTAAATTCATCGATAAATCAAATGGAGTTTGAATTTGCAACTCAAATGCAATATACTCCTTTTAAATGAAATGCTCAACACATCAGTACCATGAACATCACCATATACAATTGATCATGTGCTTGTGCATTGTACATTATGTTGATCACTTTGTTTGTATTATTTGCTCGGATAGAAGTGGAGACGGAAACCGAGATCACCCCCTTCGTTGAAGACCCCGTGACTGAACCTCGTCAGCAAGGCAAGCAAACCCCCATTAATCATGTCGATAAAATCCCACTTCCCTCTCATGTCTCGCTTATGCATTGTTTAGGATGACCACCATGATAACGTTTCTACCGCATAGTTGAACCTATATCCTTTGCATGACCTATCATCTTGTCATAGTAGTAAGGAAACCACAATCCTAGCAGATGTAGGAGTTGGTTGATATCATGTGGCCACTGCAACTGTTACTGCTTATTGCATGCTTAGTGGTACAATGAGGTTGCTTTTGATGTGAGTCATGATGATGGTAAACATGGTGTTGATGAAAGTGAAATGTGTTGGTGAATCAACCCTAATACAAGGTGAACGATGGGAGGCTGTGTAGGAGTACACAGTGGGTTGTCTCGTTGAACACCGCCTTAAGTCCGAGTTCTTGTGTGCTGATCCAAGAAGAAGAGTACAACCACACATTGGGCTCACTGGCCCCTCTCATCCTAGTACCTCACCCCATTTGAACCCCAAGAGTCGCAGTAGTTCGGAGTTCTGGTAGGGCTGTGGCACGGTCTGCGAAGTGGATGAATGGATTTTCAAGACCGGCTTGGGACCCTACACACATCGTTTGAGGCTGTACTGGAACCTCGACCGGACTTCCATACGGATCCCCCTCAAATAGGCGACTCGCTGGACTAGAACGGAGCTGTGGGCGAAGTGTTGTGGTGGCATCCTCGTTGTCACCTCTTGAACGGTGACATGCAAAAGGCGGTAACTGATGACACGTGTGTGTAGCGGTACACCCTTGCAGGGTTGTCAAAACTATTCGAATAGCCGCGTCCGCGGTTAAGGACTGCTTGGAAAGCTTAGCTTGATTATTAGACAACTTGAAATGGATACTTCTAAATACACCAAGATAAGTGTGAGTGCTATGGAGTGCTTTCTCGTGGGGAAGTCGAGGAAGGCACCATAGTGGTGTATTTGATTGGAGATGTAGTGGACTCGTGTACACTTCTTACTTCAAGTCTGGTACTCGTAGTTCAGGACTATCCAAGTCAAAGCTGGCACTTCTGCAAGTGAAACCCCACCTCCCTTACCTTGATACATGTGCATGAGTAGTATAGCTCCTATGTAAGTCTTGCTGAGTACGACTTTGTACTCTTCTTTGCTTATTCTATGTTTTAGATGAACCCACCGACCCCGATGGTGGCTTCTACCTGAAGCTCGAAGAATGAAGACTCAGACCAAGACCAAGCTAGTGTAGTCCCAGTCAGACGACTGGTTCCCTCGTGGAGGGCTTGTTTTTAGATAAGGCTTCTCTAAGCCATTTGTTAAACTTGTCTGTACTCAGACCTACTTTGCTTCCGCTTGTCTGTTGTAATGTTGGATCACATGCTTGTGATCTCTGTGTGCACTCTGTAAGAGTTATCAATAAAGTTGTATACTTTGTAGAGAATTGCAATGTTACCTGTTGTTCATACAAGGCATGTGTGCTGCGTGTATGTTTATAACATGCATGTCTTTGTATGGGTTTTCGAGACCTTAGTTGTGATCTGGCTGGCGGTCTTTTATACACCAAGTGGCCCTTAGATGTGCGCAGCTTGGGGCATCGCGATGCGATTGTTCGAGACTCTGTCTCGTGCACACTTTGATGTATGATCGAGCTAGCCCTAGACCCCGACTAAGTGATCGGGCCTGAGTAAGTCTATGTAAGGGTTATAATACAATCGATAGTATGGTTGAGGCG
The DNA here is from genome assembly GCA_950022295.1 of Bromus sterilis. NCBI lineage: Eukaryota > Viridiplantae > Streptophyta > Magnoliopsida > Poales > Poaceae > Bromus > Bromus sterilis. The sequence continues at coordinate 220,900,839 of OX465600.1, forward strand.
ACTTGTCTATGAGTATGGGAGTTCACCACCCATATCATTTAGACTTGTGTGCGGACGATGAGGACCCATCTCAGTTGATCATCCGGCCTGGATGAGATGCCCCTCACGTTCGATGCTTTCCGAGAACGTTCTGTGGTTGGCCTTGTCTGTTTAGACAAGTGGGTACGGTTCTCGGCTCTCCATATGTTTGTGTTGTAGCGAGGCTTGCATACGCTAACCCCGGGTCCCGACAGACTTGGTATCAGAGCAGGACTGACTGTAGGATTATCAGCCTTGGCCGATGTCGAGTCTAGCTTGCTATAGTTATATAGTTACTCTGGGTATATAAGGGAACAACGTAAGGCTTCTTTTTCTCCTTACCCTCATCGTTCTGAGCTCTGAGTCACCCTCATCTTATTCTACGGGAAGATAGGACTAGGCTCACCTCTGTCTGATTAGAACATCTCGTTGTTTGCTTCCTTGTAGCCGTAGGAAAGTTGTGTCCGGTTTCCTACCATTGTTGTAATGCTGATTTCTTACATCGTATTATGTAAGTGTTGTATCTACATTGAAAGAAAATTGTTTCTTGCAATTACAGCCGTTATAGTGCCGGATTTGTTCGGTGTTTCTTTGAATCATTGCCTTCGCATTATTATCTTTTCCTCCTTAAATCATATCCTTTTATCCTTGCCTCCATCGTACAACCTGTTCTGATTGTTGATTTTTATCACACAGGATGTCAGGTGGAACTCGTAGTGCTGTTCTTCGGAATCGAGACCGTGATCGGAATCGAAATGATGCTGAACCTCCACCCCCGCCTTCTGCGGCAGAAATCATGATGGAAGCTGAGCAGAATAGACGTGATCAAACACGCCTTCTGGAGCTCATCGAGCAGAATACCGCCCACCATAGTAATGTGGTGGTCAGCATTCAGGACTTCATCTTCCTCAAGCCACCGATATTCCGATGTTCTTCTGAGCCCCTCGAAGATGATGATTGGCTCCGTTCCATCGAGCGTAAGCTTGATACAGCACATGTTTCTCCCGATGACCGAGTTGTTTTCGCGGTATACTTCTTGGAAGGTGCTGCTCTTCAGTGGTGGGAGAACTATGTTGCAATGCAGCCAGATGGTCACGTAGTGACTTGGCAGGAGTTCCGTGTTGCCTTTCGAGGGTACCACATTCTGGATGAGTTGATGGAGCGCAAGAAGGAAGAGTTCTATAATCTGAATCAAGGAGAGATGTCCATTCATGAGTATGTGAGGGAGTTAAACCGTCTTGCTCGTTATGCACAAGATGAGATCACCACCGATGCCAGAAAACAGGCAAGGTTCCACAAGGGACTTAGCCCCATCCTTCGTCATGATCTCAACCTCCTTGAGTTTGCCACCTTTGAGGATTTAGTCAACAGATCCTTCAGAGCTGAGCATGGCAATGAATTTTTTGAGAAGTCTCGCAACCATGCTCTTGAGCTTGCCCCTTCTTCCAGTTCACGCCCTCAGAAGCGCATGATCTGGATTCCTAACAGTTTGATCCAGCAAAACAACCCACCGAGGCCATCCCTTGTGCCGCCTCGTCCATCAGGTCCACCAAACAACCCAGCTCCCCGCACTATCTTTGGAGCCTGTTTCAGATGTGGCCAGCCTGGTCACTACTCTCGTGAGTGCCCCGTAAATCAGAATGCTCCACCCCATGCCAAAGGAAACCCCACTGTTCGTGCCAAGCCACCCCCAAAGGTTTCCACTGCCAAGCCATCCACCTCAGAAAATCTTGGACGTGTGAACCAAATCTTAGCTAAGGAAACTGATAGTACTTCTGACGTCATTCTTGGTACGCTCCTAGTCAATTTTGTTCCCACTTCTGTCCTTTTCGATCCAGGAGCATCTCACTCATTCATGTCGGAGAGTTATGCACTTCGGCATGATGTATCCTTTGAAGAAATGTTCACCCCAATGATCATTCAAACTTCTGGCTCCAAATGGAAAACTAATAGAGTAAGCCATGGCAATCAAATTGAAATTGAGGGTTTAGTATTCCTTGCTTCACTCATAGCCCTCAAGTCTTCAGGCATTGATGTCATCCTTGGTATGGATTGGTTATCAAGACAACATGCTTTTCTTGATTGTAAAGCCAAGTCAGTTAGACTTATACACCCTTCAGGCCAGACAATAGCTTACTCCTCACCAAGAACAAGAACCCAGGTGCATTCTTTGAATGTGCTTCCCCTTCCCGACCTTGAAGATGTTCCGGTGGTTCGTGACTTCCCGGATGTCTTTCCTGAAGAGCTGCCAGGAATGCCTCCTGACAGGTGCGTAGAATTCATTGTCGATCTTTCCCCAGGAACCGCACCAATTTCCAGACGCCCATACAAAATGGCCCCACGTGAGTTAGCTGAGCTTAAAATCCAACTTGAAGCTTTGTTGGCAAAAGGCTTCATCCGCCCTAGCTCATCGCCATGGGGTTGCCCCGTTCTGTTCGTAACGAAGAAAGATGGAACAGAAAGGATGTGCGTAGATTATCGCCCGCTAAATCTAGCAACGATAAAGAACAAGTACCCACTGCCCAGGATCAATGATCTTTATGATCAACTCGCTAGATCCTCTGTCTTCTCCAAGATGGATTTGAGATTAGGTTCTCCTCAAATCAAAATCCGAAACGAGGACATCCCAAAAACGGATTTTACTATTCATTATGGTCTTTACGAGTACACCATCATGTCCTTTGGTTTAACCAATGCCCCCGCCACTTTCTCGCGCATGATGAATTCGATCTTCATGGAGTACCTCGATAAATTTGTTGTAGTTTATCTCGATGACATTCTCATCTACTCGAAGAACGAAGAAGAACATGCCGAACACCTAAGGCTGGTATTGATGAAACTTAGAGAGCATCGCCTGTATGCTAAATTCTCCAAGTGTGAATTTTGGCTACCAGAAGTGACCTACTTAGGCCACGTGATTTCTGCAAAAGGCATTGCTGTGAATCCCGAGAGAGTTCAGGCCGTCCTTGACTGGACTCCACCTGAATCGGTTAAGCAAGTTAGGAGTTTTGTTGGCCTAGCCAGCTATTGCCGCCACTTCGTCGAGAACTTTTCCAAAGTTGCAAAGCCTCTAACTGAACTCCTCAAGAAAGATAAGAAATTCCTATGGACTCCCAAGTGCGAGGAAAGCTTTCAAGAGCTAAAAAGAAGATTGACTTCTGCACCCGTACTTGCACCTCCAGACACCAAAAAGGATTTCGAGATCTTTTGTGATGCATCACGACAAGGGTTAGGATGCATACTTATGCAAGATAGACATGTGGTAGCTTATGCTTTACGCCAGTTGCGTCCACATGAAGAGAACTATCCTACCCATGATCTTGAACTCGCTGCCGTAGTTCATGCCCTAACAACTTGGCGACATTACCTCCTTGGTAATCGTTGTGAGATCTATTCCGACCACCAAAGCCTCAAATATAATTTCACCCAGCCAGATCTTAATCTCAGGCAAAGACGCTGGATTGAGTTGATAAAATATTATGACTTAGGAATTTCTTACACCCCAGGCAAAGCCAATGTCATGGCTGATGCACTAAGTCATAAGTCGTATTGTAACAACCTCATGTTACAACAGTATCAACCACTTCTTCATGAGGGATTTTGCAAACTCAATCTTGAGATTGTTCCTCATGGCTATCTTTCTACCTTGGTGGCGAAACCGACACTTGACGATCAAATCATAGTTTCCCAAAGGCGTGCACGAGGTGTTCGCCGGATCAAGGAGAACATTACTAGCGGAGTTGCTAAATGTTTCTCCACAGATAGAGGAACGGTATTCTTTGAAAACCGTTTGGTAGTACCTAAGAATAGGGAACTAAGGCAACTCATCCTCAAAGAAGCCCATGACACACCCCTCTCGATTCATCCCGGTAGCACAAAAATGTACCGAGATCTACGCCAGAGATTTTGGTGGACTAGGATGAAGAGAGAAATTGCTCAGTTCGTTGCTGAATGTGATGTTTGTCGTCGCGTTAAGGAAGAACATCAAAGACCTGCTGGTACTCTTCAACCTTTGCCTATTCCCGAGTGGAAATGGGACAAAGTCGGTATGGACTTCATCACCGGCTTTCCAAAAACCCAGAAAGGAAATGATGCCATCTTCGTTGTCATAGATAGGCTTTCCAAAGTTGCTCACTTCCTTCCCGTTCGCGAGTCTATAACTGCTAGTCAGTTGGCGGACTTGTACGTCTCTAGAATTGTATCCCTTCACGGTATTCCTTTGGAAATCAATTATGATCGTGGTAGCCTTTTTACCTCTAGATTTTGGGGAAGCTTCCAACATGCTATGGGAACTCATCTCTCCTTTAGTACAGCTTTCCATCCTGAGTCTAGCGGTCAAGTCGAAAGGGTTAACCAAATTCTTGAGGACATGCTCAGAGCTTGTGTTATCTCATTCGGAAAGAATTGGGAGAAGTCTCTTCCATTTGCCGAATTTTCTTATAACAATAGTTTTCAATCTAGTCTGAACATGGCTCCTTTTGAACTCCTATATGGACGACGATGTCGAACACCACTAAACTGGTCAGAAACCGGTGAAAGACAATTCTTTGGACCGGATATGATCATGGAAGCAGAAGAGCAAGTTCGCATTGTTCGTGATCAATTGAAAGCAGCCCAGTCTCGTCAGAAAAGCTACTATGATCGTCATCATAGGCAAGAGAGCTACAATCTGGACGAGAAGGCTTACCTTCGGGTTACTCCTCTGAAGGGAACCCAAAGATTCGGTATCAAAGGCAAATTGGTCCCACGTTACATCGGACCTTTCCGCATTCTTGCTAAACGTGGAGAAGTTGCCTACCAACTTGAACTACCCCCGCACCTTTCCCGAGTACATGATGTATTCCATGTGTCACAACTCAGGCGTTGCTTCAAGGACCCCATCCGCGAAGTCGACCATGAAACGCTTGATCTCCAAGATGACCTTTCTTATTGGGAATGCCCTGTTCGTATTCTTGATTCAGCAGAGCGTGTCACTCGCCGAAAGAAGATCAAGTTTCTGAAAGTTCAGTGGTCACACCACTCTGAGAAAGAAGCCATGTGGGAAAGAGAAGACCGTCTCCGTGCCGAGTACCCCTCCTTCCTCCCGCAGACTTCTGAATCTCGGGACGAGATTCTTTTGAGTGGGGGCGAGTTGTCAGAACCCCAACTAGGGTAAGTGATAGGGTTGCTTGTGTTCTTTGCATCATGTGAAAATTTCAAAAGAAATTCAAAAATGGGGAAAAGAAAAGCCCTAAAGAATTTAATTAAATGGCCAGACAAAAATTGTTTCCAAAAATTCCTCTGGTATTTTTGAAAAGTCTTATAAATATGCATGATCACATATAAAGTGAAGTGGGTCCCACTGCATGCACCATGATTTTTCAAATATTCCAAAAAGGGCTTGGAAATTAAATAAATACCCTATTTGAATTAAAGTTCAAATAATTTGAATTTTAATAATGACAAAATATTTTATGTGGCTAGCTCTGTTTATTATGAGGCCATATAAATTAAATTGGGCATTTATAAAAATGCCTAGCTATTTTTTAGCTAGGTCAACCTATTTACAGAAGAAATAAAAAGAAAAAGGAAAAACAGAGAAGGGAAGGACCTTACCTGGCGCCTCAGGCGAGGGCCAACTCCCCTAGCCGGCCCAGCCCACCCCAGACGCCTTGTCGTCTTCCTCCCCCGCCCCTCCAAGAAGCTCACTAGAGCAGAGGAGGCTACGGCGACGACACCTCGACGCCGAGAGGCTTCCAGCCCCCCTGGACCTCATATCCTCGCCTGGGAGGCCGCCTCGAAGGCCCCTTTCATTTCCCCTCCTCTGGATTATTTTCCCCCTCTCCCTTCGCCATTCTGTTCACCGCCCGAAGCTCGCGCCGGAGCGCGCCGCCGCAACCGCGTGGCCATCGTCTTCCTTAAGCTTCGCCGAGGTGTCCAGAAGACTCGCCGCCGTCTACTTGCTGACCGTGAGCAACAAATCGAGCCGAAGCCCTTTGTAGACGTCGCTTGCATCGACTTCCTCCACCACGGCCGCCGTGCGCCATTGCTGGAATTCGTCGCAGTCGAGCAACCCCCGGCCCCGACGAGCTGTGCAACTTACTCGGGGTGAGCTCCTCTCCGTTCCGCCCTATCCCCCGCTCTACCCATACCCTAGTCGCCGTTCATCGCAGAAGCAGTACTCCGGCTGCCGCGGGCTTCGTCGAAGTCGAGCACTAGAGCGCCCCCTTGACCCCCGATTACTCCAGAAGACGCGAGCAAGCCCAAGCTACTCGCTAGTACTCTCCACTCACTCTCTCGTGGCTGTTAGCCCAAGTCCGGCGAGAACAGTGCTCCGGCCGTCGCCATGGTCGATGCCACCGTCGCCACAGAGCCCGCCGTGGCCCCCCAATGGCACCAGCAGACGCGCGAGTTCACGCCGCGCACGCCTGTGCCCTCCGAGTCCTCCCCCGTGCCCTTTTTCACTACTCCGGCGAGAGCTCCGGCGAGCCCGAGCCAGCAACGCCATTAGAACCCCTAACGCTGTCCTAATCCCCCCTAGGCCACTGACAGTGGGCCCAGGTTAACTAATTAACCTTGGGTTAGTTTAAACAGAGTCTAAATAAACCCCCCCACTGACAGCAGTGCCCCACTCGTCAGCTGCCCCCTGACGTCAGCACTGCGCCAGGCTGACGCAGTAAAGGATTTAAATCGATTTAATTAATTCAGAAAAATCTAGAAAATGCTTTAAACTTTGAAATTCAATAACTAATTCATTTTAACTCCAAATTGGACAAATGATATGTCTAAAATTATCAGAAAAATATAAGGATTATGAATATGGACTTTGTTTTCATTTTTGACCATTTTAAAATGGGTGAACAGTAGAAAACATACATATGGATCCTTTTCAAATTCAAATTTGGAGGGCATTTGCAAATGACTTTGCAACACACTTATTTTAGATGGATTCATCCACACATCAGAGAGATTGTTCCAACTTTACAACATCACTTCATGATCAACCTTTTCAAATGAACATTCATGCATTCAGATGCATTTGAAATTCATCGATAAATCAAATGGAGTTTGAATTTGCAACTCAAATGCAATATACTCCTTTTAAATGAAATGCTCAACACATCAGTACCATGAACATCACCATATACAATTGATCATGTGTTTGTGCATTGTACATTATGTTGATCACTTTGTTTGTATTGTTTGCTCGGATACAAGTGGAGCTGGAAACCGAGATCACCCCCTTCGTTGAAGACCCCGTGACTGAACCTCGTCAGCAAGTCAAGCAAACCCCCATTGATCATGTCGATAAAATCCCACTTCCCTCTCATGTCTCGCTTATGCATTGTTTAGGATGATCACCATGATAACGTTTCTACCGCATAGTTGAACCCATATCCTTTGCATGACCTATCATCTTGTCACAGTAGTAAGCAAACCACAATCCTAGCAGATGTAGGAGTTGGTTCATATCATGTGGCCACTGCAACTGTTACTGCTTATTGCATGCTTAGTGGTACAATGAGGTTGCTTTTGATGTGAGTCGGGATGATGGTAAACATGGTGTTGATGAAAGTGAAATGTGTTGGTGAATCTACCCTAATACAAGGTGAACGATGCGAGGCTGTGTAGGAGTACACAGTGGGTTTTCTCGTTGAACACCTCCTTAATTCCGAGTTCTTGTGTGGTGATCCAAGAAGAATAGTACAACCACACATTGGGCTCACTGACCCCTCTCATCCTAGTACCTCACCCCGTTCGAACCCCAAGAGTCGCAGTAGTTCGGAGTTCTGGTAGGGCTGTGGCACGGTCTTGGAAGTGGATGAACGGCTTTTCAAGACCGGCTTGGGACCCTACACACATCGTTTGAGGATGTACTGGAACCTCGGCCGGACTTCCATACTGATCCCCCTCAGATAGGCGACTCTCTGAACTAGAACGGAGTTGTGGGCGAAGTGTTGTGGTGGCATCCTCGCTGTCACCTCTTGAACGGTGACATGCAAAAGGCGATAACTGATGACACGTGTGTGTAGAGGTACACCCCTGCCGGGTTATCAAAACTATTGGAATAGCCGCGTCCGCGGTTAAGGACTGCTTGGAAAGCTTAGCTTGATTATTAGACAACTTGAAATGGATACTTCTAAATACACTAAGATAAGTGTGAGTGCTATGGAGTGCTTTCTCGTGGGGAAGTCGTGGAAGGCACCATAGTGGTGTATTTGATTGGAGATGTAGTGGACTCGTGTACGCTTCTTACCTCAAGTCTGGTACTCGTAGTTCAGGACTAGCCAAGTCAAAGCTGGCACTTCTGCAAGTGAAACCCCACCTCCCTTTACCTTGATACATGTGCATGAGTAGTATAGCTCCTATGTAAGTCTTGCGTAGTATGACTTTGTACTCACGTTTGCTTATTCTATGATTTAGATGAACCCACCGACCCCGATGGTGGCTTCTACCTGAAGCTCAAAGAATGAAGACTCAGACCAAGACCAAGCTAGTGTAGTCGCAGTCAGACGACTGGTTCCCTCGTGGAGGGCTTGTTTTTAGATAAGGCTTCTCTAAGCCATTTGTTAAACTTGTCTGTACTCAGACCTACTTTGCTTCCGCTTGTCTGTTGTAATGTTGGATCACATGCTTGTGATCTCTGTGTGCACTCTGTAAGAGTTATCAATAAAGTTGTATACTTTGTAGAGAATTGCAATGATACCTGTTGTTCATACAAGGCATGTGTGCTGTGTGTATGTTTATAACATGCATGTCTTTGTATGGGTTTTCGTGACCTTAGTTGTGATCTGGCTGGGGCATCGCGATGCGATTGTTGGAGGCTCTGTCTCGTGCACACTTTGATGTATGATCGAGCCCGCCCTAGAACCCGACTAAGTGATCGGGCTGGAGTAAGTCTATGTAAGGGTTATAATACAATCGATAGTATGGTTGAGGCGACCATTCTATGAGTATGGGAGTTCACCACCCATATCATTTAGACTTGTGTGCGGACGATGAGGACCCATCTCAGTTGATCATCCGGCCTGGATGGGATGCCCCTCACGTTCGATGCTTTCCGATAACGTTCTGTGCTTGGCCTTGTCTGTTTAGACAAGTGGGTACGGTTCTCGGCTCTCCATATGATTGTGTTGTAGCGAGGCTTGCATACGCTAACCCCAGGTCCCGACACTCCCCCTTCCCTCTCTGCTTTTTGCTCGCCGGAGAGAGCCAGGGCGGCAAAGCCGACGACAGCGTGGCCGGAGAGGGCCCTTTATAAGCGAGGACCGCGTCGGCTCCGGGAGCCTAGGGTTCCTCTGTTTCCCCCATCCAATTCCTCTCCGCCGCCACCTCCAAGCGCTCCACGTGTCCACTGTTTCCACCATGAACTCCGGTGAGAAGCACCCCAATTCGCCGCCGCCGCTTGATCCCTCCGTCCGTGCCTTGCTCCACGCCGTCATGGTGACCCCCGTGTGCATATTTTGCCCTGCAGGAGCGTGCTAGGAGGAGCAGGTCGTCCCCGAGCCGTGGACCCCCGCCTCGGCTCCGTCTTCTTCCTCGTCGCCCACGACCCTCCTTCCCCGTCATCCCGCGTTCGAGTCGTCGCCAAGATCCCCTAGGTGAGCTTTGGGTGCCCTCGTTCCCTTTCGTGCTCGCGTGGTAGGGTGTAGGCGTAGGTGTGCGTTGCCGGCCGCCATGTCACGGAGCCCGGCCAGTCTGGTGATCACCGTGACCATGGCGATGCCGACGAGTATGCGTGCACGCTCCGTGCTCGTCCAGAGCACGGTTATGACCGTAATGGAGGAGCTTTTGCGCGAATTGCAGTTGAAGTCGCGCCCGCGGTCTGAGGAAGTTCAATTTTCAGTGGCGCCGCCGTCTGTTTCAGTCGACCGTGGCGTCACCATCGTTGATCTCGCGGCCAGATCTGTTGTGCAGAGGTGTAGAGGGATGTCGACGCTGCGTTTAGAACACCGGAGCCCGGCCGGAGCTGAACTATACGCGCCGCTAGCTTCACCGGAACCTCGCCGGAGTGGTGCGGGTTCTGAAGCTGCAGAGCAGGCTTGTCGCCGCTCTGTTCCGGTGAGGGTTCCGGCGAGTTGAGAGGGAGATGATGCCTGTGGCTTGCGCCGTTCGGCAGAGCGCAGTGCCCCCTCTGTTTTTCCTCGTGGTGGCAGGGCAGGAGATGGTCGGAGCGCGAGGAGAGCGTCGCCGGAAGTCGTCGCCGGCTCGGGTTCAGTTGAGCCCCTATTTTTCTTCAGAGACGCGCGGGGTTCAGAGAAGGGCACCTGTCGCCCTGGGCCTGGAGGAGGAGAAGAGGCCGTGGGCCTTGGTCCAGTGTGACGCCCCGAAAATCAACCTGTGTACAGTAATCATACACGCAGGGTACACGGCTTAGATTAGGGTGCCACGATGAGAATATCACAGCACAACACTAAACACAAAAGGATAAAAAAATATGTTACAATACCAGGGATCATGAGGATCCGAATACATAAGTCATACAAGCCATAATATCTGAGTACAGACATAGTTGGTCAAGTTTTGCCTTAAGAAGGCTAGCACAAATGACATCAGAGAAACATATCGAAAAGGTGAGGCCTCCTGTCTGGGATCCACCGAACTACTCCTGATCAACGGGGAACTCGACGTCGTAGTAGTCTCCTCCGGGGTACTCCTGCTCCTGGGCTCCAACGTCGTCTGCAGCGGCCGATCAGGCAAAGCGAAAAAGGGGAAATAAAGCAAAGGTGGGTATCTAGCATACCCGCGAGTCTTACGTCCGCTACTAAGCATTTATGCATTGTATCAAATGGAAGGGGAGGCTATATATAGTGGACTGCAAGATAGAAAACAGAATAAGGGTAAAAAGCTAGTCCTATCGAAGACTAGCATCTTCCGACGATGTCTTGCAGCATGAGGTAAGAATCAGCCAACAATTTATATAAAGCATAAAGTAACAATGCAGCAGAAGTTGCTGCAGCATTGTATAATAGTAAGTTGTAATAATTAGCAATGACTCCGAGTTCACCTCCTCGACGTCCCCGTGAGGAAGAAAACCCGGAACTATACAGTTTAATAATAATAGTTTGTAGTGGTAAGATCGAGCTTCAGCATAAAGCGTCCTGTTACCGTGGACACGACTATTCGAATAGATTAATCTTCCCTGCAGGGGTGCACTTGTGTTACACTACACGCACGGATCTCCAGGGTGGCGGGCACCTTGCTAGGGAACGCTCCACCGAGGCTATCCGACACTTCGTAGCCCATCTTTCAAACTCAATAGAGAGGCCATCTGCCGGTCTAAATCCTAAGTACGCTGGGCCTTGAACCCCAACCCGAACGTACTCCTGCACGGTGCGTGGATGGCCGGTGAAGTTAAAGAAAATCCAAATAAGACACCACTGCGCGAGCAAATAAGACAACACTACTTCCCGGCAATCAGCCCGCAGTACTGCTGATGTCTGAAGAGTCATCGGACGACACTACGAAGCAGAGGAGCCCATAACTCGTAATTCCCACGGGTAGGTAGTGCGTACATGGCATATAGCCAACTCAAGACATCCACTGAACCATTAGCCATTTTATTAACTTGCGGGACAACCATTATCGTTGCCTCGACTTAACTGACCCGCGGACAACGACAGAAGTCAGGACCACCAGTACATCGATGCCTGCCCTGTCGTCCCACCAAGTCTCTGCGGTTACCAACAAGGTGAACCGTCTCCTTACCTTGTCTCGTGTGTGCTGCACGAGGAGCTCGACTTTCGTGGTTTGGTAACTCTCGCGGCCAACGATCAGGGGCCAAGCACACCGGTACACTAGTCGTACCCTCCCTGTCGTCCCGTCGCAATACCACTCACGGGCACCGTTGGGTCTCCCGACTTCTTACCTGAAGGACAACTGTTGCTCAGGTACCTAGAGCGGCTATACAGAGTCAGCAACGAGTGGAGTACAAGGATTACTCCTTGATAGCTCACACTTGATGGTGGCTCGGCAGAGCCGAGCTAGGGGGCCTGAGGCGGTGTCTGCATTGTACCGTACCTGTGCAGTTATAATAATTTGTATCAGCGTTCACCCCCCTGAGTGATCACGGCCCTCTATCTAATCCTAGCTAACAATGCGCAGGGCTCACTGCTGAATATAATATATATTTATATAGGCAGCATAGGGTAAAGGAAAATACATCAAGGGGCGACAAAAACAGGCTATGGAATTGAATAGGATTGTAACGTAGCAGCATCAGTAACAATGCCTAGTGCAAGAAATGTACGAAAAGATAGGCGATATCTGGGGAAGAGAATGGCTCTGCTTGCCTGAAAGCAGGATGGTAGGGGTAGGGTCGTCGACGAAGTAGTCGTACTCAGCAGCGGTGTAGTCGACGGCAGTAGCGGGGTCTACCGGAGATTAAGGGGGGGGGGAGAAACAGTAAATACAAAGCAAGCATATACAAACATATGCATGACATGACAGATGAAATGTTAACGGTGTTCTAACGCAGTGCAATGCACGTTGCTCGGAACGGAAATTCATCTGGGGATGAACTACCGGCTCTGGGTGATTACCGGACAGATGATCCGGAGGGGAAGGTATCATGCCGGAGGTGTCGTGGAAATCCGACACATGTGTGGGTGGTGTATCCGGGTTAGTTGATCTATTCCGAACAACTTTCGTGTTCAAAATAAATTCATCCGGGTACTTTAGCAGTACCGGACAATTTATCGGACAGTCAGTCCGGAGGGGGACGGTTCGATGTTCGTTGTGTTAGAGGGTTGTGATAGACATACGGATATCGTATTCGTATTTGTTATAGTTTTCTGATCAATTTTCGTGTATAAAGTTTTTGAATCTGAGTTACGGTTCAAAAGATACTACCTCCGATCCATAATAAGTGTCGCTCATCTAGTACAAAGTTTGTACTAGCTTAGTACAAAATTTGCGACACTTATTTTGGATCGGAGGGAGTATTGAATTTCAAAGTTTAAATCAATTTAAATCATTTTCTAGATTTGTTTTATTTTTTTAAATAAACATTATCCACAGAGGGGGTTGACTGGTCAAACCTGACCAGTGGGTCCCACTGGTCAGCCTCACAGTGCTAATAATCCATTTTATTAAATTAATACAGAGCCTGGGCCCACATGTCATAGACTATTAGCATTTCTATATCTTTTATCTTAATTTCTTACAGGTGGGACCCAGCTGTCAGCCTAACAGTTTCTATTTAACTTAAAACGAAGGGTTATCTGGTGGGGCCCATATGTCAGCCCCACAGGTTATAAACTAACAGGTTTTATTAGATTAACTTAACAGAGGGATTAATAGGGGGTATGGCCCACTGTCAGTGTCTGGTTAACACCCAGTTAACCACTTGACAGGTGGGGGCCACCTGGCAGCGACAAAGGCCACCGCCGGCGAGACAGAGCTCGTCGGAGCTTGGCCATGCGCTGCGCACCGACGACCATCTGGCGCGCGACTTGGACCATTCGAACGAGCAGACCGAGCCGCGCCGATTGGTAGGTTTGCCCTCGCCGGAATCGCGCCGGAACGTCGTCGGCGACGTGATTTGCTGGCGGCCGGAACGGGCACCCATGGAAACATGCAACCCGGGGGGATTTTGACCGCGCAACCAGGTGGAATCAAACCACAAGCTCACGGGGAGCATGACAGGGTAACTTGGCGCACGCTAGGAGGGCTGGGAGATCGAACTCGACATCAATGGCCACGGCCGGAGCATGCCAAAGGGGTTTTTCTCCTACGGGCTTTACGGGCGTCTACGGATAGTTGGCGACGGCTGTGGTGCTCACCGGGATCACATAGAGGGCGGCAATGGGCTCGGGGAGGGCTTGGAGCTGCCGGAGTTCGTCGGGGATCTCGCCGGAGTCGAAGACGAAAACGTTGACGGTGCGGTTGTTGTGGTGGCCCGCGGCTCGATTCCTCCACTGGGAAGAAGAAGTCGACGACGAGGATCTCGCTGGACATGGTGGCTGGACGAGGCGAGCTCGGTGGCCGCGCGGGTTCGAGGTGTTGGTCGGCGGCGGCTTGGGCAGTTTCTCCCGGGCGAGGGAGAGGCGAGGAGGAGGGGAAAGGGCGGGGGTGGTTTTCCAGGGGGTCGGCCGGGGTGGCCTTATCGCGTCCGTGGCACATGGGAGGTGGGGGCGGCCGGCAGAGGCGCCAGCCACGGTGGTGCCGCCACGGCGACGGGGCAGTTGACGATGTCGACGGGGGCAGGTGAGGAAGGGGAGATGGCCCGGGGTGGATGGGATGAGGGGGTATTGACCATGGCCGTTAGATAGGTTTTTTTGTTTTCTTTATTTCTTTTCTCTTCTTTCTTTTCTGTTTCATTTTTTTTGCTACTTTTACATTTTTGTAAAATGTTTAACATATCCCATAATCAGTATTGTGTAACATTAGAGTTCTACAAAAAGTTTGGGGGCAAAAGAAATATATTTAATATTTCTTTTAAATATCTGAATGACAATTGGTGCTGTTTTGGCTGGTGTTTGAATTGTTTGATTTTTTCAGAGGCATAATAAAATACCATAACCACATGGGCATGACCCAATGATTATTTGTGATTTAATAAAAGTGGTTGTATAATTTTTTGACAAGTTTTATTTGCAACATTATTTTTAATATCAACAAAAGGCATTTTGGATTTGATTTGATTCAAATTTGATCATGGCATGATTTGGCAACAGTAATTGTCATTAGCAAAAGGATTACTGTTACAGAAACCTAAGGGTGTTACATCCAGCTTATGGGCTTGGCCCCTTTTTTTTCATTTTTCTGTCTGCAGCCGAGGTGGGCCTGTGTACCTGGGCCAGAGAGAGAGGAAATGGGCCACTTGGCCGAGGCCAACCCAATTGGGTTGTACCCTTCCTTTTTTTCTTTTTTTTTCTTTTCTGTTTAAATTCAAATTTGAATTCGAATTCAAATCCAAATGGAATCTAAACTTGCATCTCATATTGGGGCATCCCCTATATGAATTTGGGGTAGCTTGAGCCACTGATTAGTGGTGATGTTCATTTTTCATTTTGCCCCCTCTATTTTGGAGTAGTGGTAATTTTGCAAAGAAGCCCCTCACTTCTTTTGTATTGGCAAAGTGTTTTGCAAATTCAAAGTGTGACATGCCATATATGGTTTTGGGGTAGAAGAATGCAAGGATTAAAATGGTGATGTCCAGTTAAAGTTTTGTGCAACTCAATGAACATGGTGTGATCACTTAACCATATCCGACCTTGCCTTTCTTTTCTTTGTGTCTTCCAACTTCAGAGCATGTTGAAGTCTTGTTCCTCTGATCATTCAAGCCTTGCTCCATGTCATCTTCAACTCTTTGCAATCTCAAGATCAGCCCCTAGCATATTGTCATATGCAATGTGGCTGGGTCCTTTTCTTCTGTTGTACCTTCCCGGTGTCGAATTAACCGACACTTTTCTCCGTCTCCAGAATCGTTAATTATTTTCGCGATGTTATTTAATGTTATTGTTGATATTGTTTCATGCCATGCCATGTTGCCATGCTACTTACACCAAATTTAAGGCTAAGACAAAAGCCATTCAACGTAAATAAATTTCATATGAAGTTGTTGACGTGTCGTCACCACCTTCAGTTAAATCTGACTAAATAAGGGTCACATCATGTCTATTAAACTTGATCTTACCATCTTTACTGTGCATTGCACCCATTGCTTACTTGTGTGCCTTTCCTTGCCGGTACCTTACGTTAGCACCTGAGACTCTCGAGGAGACTTACGTGGAGATTTCCGACACCGAGCCCGAGGACCCTGCTACGTCTGCTCCATCGACCGATTACCCAGGCAAGGGGAAGATTTACACCATTACTTGATACCTTTCTGCCTACCTGCCTAGCTGTAGTCTGGAACGATTGTTCGATCCTATCCATCTTGCTTATGCCTTACTCAAAACCAAACAACCATGATCCCCACATCGCAGCAAAACTTTGTATTGGTAAGTTACTGCAGCTCAGCCATTGCTTAGTATGAGTAGGAAAACTTGCTGCTTACCCTATGCTATGGTTGGGATATCATGTTCTTAAAAAAGTTGGTTGATATTTATTATTATTATGATGTTAATTATACTTAACGAAAGATGGGAGACCGGGCTGTTCTCGCCAGGTGTTTTGTTCCATTTGAGTCACCTAGGTCGCGAGTTCCGGGTATTGTGTTTCTTGACGAGCTTGCCTAATCGCGTGTGGGATTCTATGGGGTCCCCTTGTCTTACCTACCTATGTTCATACAGTTCTAGTGGTGGCCCGAGATGATTTACTATTTGCAAACGTGTGTGTGCTGGTGGTACCCCAGCTGTTTACAAACCACCCCGGGCCAGGAGGACTTGTTCCTTGGCTGGCCCACCTTGTCCGGTTGAGGACCCGGTGTCCCATGTGTGATTAACCGGGTATCCAAACCTGCGACATACGGTAGAGACCGATTCGAGAGCGCGACCGACTTTTGAGTTGGGTGTCGACTCACCGGGGGCCACCCGGAATTGTGCATTGTTAGTTAGAGGGACTCTGACGTTCCGGAGTTTCAGGCGCTTACCCAGCCAAGCGGAAACCGGGCGTACATGTGAAGCCTATGATGGGCAGTTGGTACACCCCTGCAGGGTTACATCTTTTCGAAAAGCCGTGTCCGCGGTTATGGACGACTTGAGACCTACTCCTTGTTCATAGAACAACATCAATTTGAATCATATTTAAAACTTGCCTACCGTGTGAGTGCATTGGTTGCTTTTCTTCGTCCAGGGGGACCGAGAGAAGATCCAGGTTGTGTTATGTTTGACGTAAGTAGGTGAATAGCAGACTTATGACACGATGTCACGTGCATTCTTGGATCTTACCCCTACTCTAATAGAATGATAGCCACCATATATGCTAGTGCGGCTGCAACCATTACTTTTACCTTGTCTTACTGTAGGAAGTTAGTTTTCCTGTAATGATATAATCTCACCCCTGGTTTCCTTTTGTGCTTTACTGTTTTTCCTGATCGGCCGCTGCAGTTGACTACTACCTCGACCCGAGCACCGGACGATACTTCGTGGAGGTGCCCCCGGAGGACGACGATGAGGATGACTTCGTTCAGTAGATCCTATATTTGGGTTCCGACGATCCATGGGTGGACTTATTTATGTGCAGCCCTCTCTAGGGCCATTTGGATTTTGACCGAACTCGGTCGTGATTGTCTTCCGCTTGTTGCATGATGTACTGTTGGGTCTATGGACCTTTGAGATGATGTAATAAATACCAGTGGTGATGTATGCCCTGGACTCTATATATTTATGTCTTAGTATAATGTTCTTTGTTCTTATACCTATTGTCGAGAATCTGGCAGCGACACGAGTACGAGTGTCGTTAGTCGGTGGCCTTTTATGCGCTACTAACTTGAGCGGGACGCAAAAGCGACTAACTTGATTTAGTACCGCATCTGGGGCCTTACAACTTGGTATCAGAGCCAGGAACGACTATAGGACCCCTTACTTGCCGAAGTTGAATCTAGAAACTATTTTGTAGTTATTAAGGAAAAATCGGAGAGTAGGAACTCTTTCTTTTTTTTCTTACCCCACCCTCCCACCCCTTTTTCCGTGAGGAAGTGAAACGTTATTTTCTCTCTACAACTTATCCCCTTTCAAAACAAATCTAGGTTCTCGTTTACATGAGGCTCCGATTCCTCTATAATTATTTGCTAGCGACGAGAAGGGTTGGCGTACGTTGAGAACACTGAGCTGCCACTTGGGGTTGACAGCCCCACCTCGCTTACGGCGTACCTCAGGTGAAACTCCTATACAGGGATGGTTGGCATCCTCCGGATGTGGTTCCTCCCCCTATAGGAGACCTCTTCGGCGGGCCGCTCAGGGCAGATGTCTCAACGTTCAGGTCTTCAACCACTCGTATGTATTGTTGTGTGCTCGCTAGCAGATTATTATCTTGGATTCGGATGATCTCGGTTTGGGGATTCCAGTAGCACCTAGCTTTCGACTTTCCGGGTTAACCTTGGTGGATTTTCAGCCTTCGGCTTCCTCATACCTCATGAGGAAGTTTTGTTGTCAATATTGCTTTATCTTCTGGTTTCATCAATGTTTCAACCATGTTCTCATAAGTGTTCATGTATACAGGATGCCAAGAGCGAACATGCCGCCGTCAGAGAGCCCTCTCCTTGGGGAGGCTGTGACCGCAGTGGCTCAGGGCACAACTGCGATCTTACAGATGCTGCAGAACCAGACCGCCCAGAGGAGTGATCGGCCACAGTACACCACTCTGCAGCAGTTCCTAGCTATCAACCCCCCTAGGTTCTCCGAGGCTCGAGACCCGCTGGAAGCGGATGATTGGATCGCAGAAATCAAGAAGCACTTCAATGCAAACACAGTGAGACCAGTCGACTACGTCACCTTCGCCTCCTTCCAGCTTCAGGGTGCAGCAGCCAGCTGGTATGATACCTACAAGGCTAACAAGGGAGATGCTATCATCACGTGGGCAGACTTCGTCGCAGACTTCAGAGCAGCACACATTCCGAGTGGCTTGATGGACAGGAAGCGAGAGGAGTTCTTGGCTCTGAGACTGGGTGACAGGTCAGTTCAGGAGTACAACCTGGCCTTCGTCATGCTCGCCAGGTAAGCTCCGGAGGAGTTCACAGAGGCCAAGCGGATTGCCAGATTCCATGGAGGTCTCAGCACAGAGATCAAGTACGCACTCATCCAATGCAACCCCACGCTGTTCTCGCAGTTCGTGGATCAGGCTATCCGCGAGGAGTCAGCCAGAGCAGAGTGGGATGCAGACAGGAAGCGCCAGAGAGAGCACAACTCAGCAGTGATGGTCCACAAGAAGGCAAAGACTTGGGTCACAGAGGCACCACCGCAGAGGCAGCAGTTCCAACAGAGGGGGGGGGCAGTTGTCCGCACTTTTGCCCGCCCTCCCGTCATAGTTCAGCAGGGGCCTCGCTCTACACCACCACACACGAGGCCACCCAGGCTGCAGTCCCAGTCCAGGCTATGCGTGATCTGCTACAAGCGCAGAGAGGCGGGGCACACTTCTCCCAACTGCACCGATCCGCGCTTTGCTCGGCTCCCACCGCCTCCACCTCGCTCTACTCCGAGCACTGCGATGGTGAAGGCATAGCCACGTGCAGTTCGGGTGAACAACGTGATGCTCACAGATGCTCAACAGTCTTCAGAGATCGTTCTTGGTAGGTTACTTGTGTGTTTAGTTCCAGCGACAGTTTTGTTCGATTCCGGAGCTTCCCATTCGTTCATATCCAATGCCTTTGCTATATCACTTGACCTTCCGAGAGAGCAGTTGCCTAGACCACTCTCAGTTTGTTCTCCGGGCTCTAGAGTGGAGTCTTCCAGTGTTGTTCCAGATGTGGAGATCCGTATTCAGGGCATTGTTTTCACAGCATCCCTGATTGTCTTGCCTCGTTCCAACATTGATGTCATTTTGGGCATGGATTGGCTTGTGCAGCACAAGGCCAATATTGATTGTCCAACCAGATCATTGAAGTTGACACATGATTCAGGCGCATAAGTCTTGTACACTTGTGGCTCTATGGCAGGACCAGCACAGTTGTACACCTTGAACGCAGAAGTCGCACCTTTGCTCGAGGAATTCAAAGTTGTCTGTGAGTTCCCAGACGTCTTTCCAGAGGAGTTTCCAGGAATTCCCCCAGTTCAAGCTATTGAGTTCGTTATTGAGCTAGAGCCTGGTACTCAGACAATTTATCGGCATCCGTACAAGATGTGTTCGGAGGAGTTGATTGAGCTAAAGAAGCAGTTGACAGAGTTGGAGTCAGGCGGTTTTATCCGCGCCAGCACTTCCCCTCGGGGCGCACCAGCTTCGTTTGTCAAGAAGAAGGATGGGACTAGCTGCTTGGTCCAGGACTGTCGCAGTATAAACAAGAAGACCATCAAGAACAAATACCCTCTACCCCGCATCAATGATCTGTTCGAACAGTTGAATGGGGCTAATGTGTTTTCCAAGCTTGAATTGAGGATGGGGTATCATCATATCCGTGTTCGTGAAGAGGACATTCCCAAGACCGCGTTCAGCACACGTTATGGGCTGTATGAGTTCACAGTCATGACTTTCGGCTTCTCAAACGCCCCTACAACATTCATGAGAGCTATGAACTATTTGTTCCAAGAATGGCTTGATGTGTTTGTGATCCTCTACCTCGATGACATTCTTTTCTATTCCAAGTCAGAGGCTAAACATGAGGAACATCTACGCCTAGTGTTGCAGAAGTTGAGAGAGCAACGTTACTACGCCAAGTTCTCCAAGTGTGAGTTTTGGATGGACAAGGTCAATTTTCTGGGCCATGTTATTTCCACTGAGGGAATTGCGGTTGATCCAGAGCGAGTCCACACTATTCAAGAGTGGGCTCCGCCGAAGAATGTGAAGCAGCTAAGGATTTTTCTCGGCCTCGCCAGTTATTGCAGGAGGTTTGTGCAGAATTTCTCCAAAATAGCAAAGCCAATGTCTGAATTGTTGTGCAAAGGCAAACAATACACTTGGTCACCAGGTTGCCAGTCAGCCTTCGAGGAGTTGAAAGAGAAGTTGACCACAACTCCAATTATCATGCCGCCAGATGAGTCACAGCCTTTTCAGGTGTTTTGTGATGCCTCCTTGCAAGGTCTAGCCGGTGTTTTGATGCAAGGCAGAAATATTGTGGCTTATACCTCACGGCAGTTGAAGATGAGTGAGAGGAATTATCCCATGCACGACTTGGAGCTTGCAGCAGTTGTGCACGATTTGATCACTTGGCGACACCTCCTCTTAGGGAGGAAGGTGGATGTCTTCACCGATCACAAGAGTCTGAAGTACTTGTTCACTTAGCCAAATCTGAACTTGAGGCAAAGAAGATGGCTTGAAACCATTACTGAGTACACAATTGATATTCAGTACACGCCTGGGAAGGTGAATGTCATAGCTGATGTGCTGAGCCGCAAGAGCGATTGCAATAATATCCAGGTGCAGAAGATCCACCCTGATTTGTGTGAGTCCTTTCGAAGGCTCAATCTCGAGCTAGTTCCAGCAGGCTACCTTGCCATCCTTGTGGTAGAGTCCACTATCCATGAGAAGGTCCGTGAAGCTTAGTCTGGCATCTCAATGATACAAATGATCAAATAGGGTATTGCTGCCTCAGTTCCAAAGTACAATTCCTTTTTAGTGCATAATGACGACACTGTGTTGTTCGAAGTGTGAGTTGTTGTTCCAAAGGAGGGAGATCTCAGAGAGGTCATCATGAAGGAAGCCCATGATTCCAAGCTATCGATTCACCCTGGCAGTACAAAGATGTATCAAGATCTCAAGCAAAGCTTTTGGTGGACTCGTATGAAGCGGGATGTTGCCCGTTACGTGTCTCAGTGTGATGTGTGCACGAGAGTGAAGGCACAGCACCAGAAGCCTGCAGGGTTGCTCCATCCACTTGAGATTCCGGAGTGGAACTGGGATCACATAGATATGGATTTCATCACAGGCTTCCCTTTGTCGCAGAAGAAGAACAATGCTATCTTTGTCTTCATCGACAACCTCTCAAAAGTTGCCCACTTCTTTCGAGTGAAGCACTCAATTTCAGCAGCTCAGTTAGCGGATTTGTATACCGCAAGAGTTGTATCTTTGCATGGCATTCCTAAGAAGATCAGCTCTGATAGAGGCAGTCTGTTCACCTCCAAGTTCTGGCAGGCCTTCCAAAAGGCGATTGGTACGACAGTGGTGTTCAGTACCGCTTATCACCCTCAGACCAGTGGGCAGGTTGAGCGTGTGAATCAAATCCTTGAGGACATGTTGAGAGCATGTGTGATCTCCTTTGGCATGAAGTGGGAAGAGTGCTTGCCCTACACTGAGTTTTCTTACAACAACAGCTATCAGGCAAGTCTGCAGGCAGCCCCCTTTGAGGTCTTGTATGGCCGCAAGTGCAGGACACTGTTGAACTGGTCCGAGACAGGTGAGAGGCAATTGTTCGGTCCAGATGTGATCCAGGAGGCAGAAGATAAGGTCAGGATCATCAGGGAGCACCTCAAGGCAGCACAGTCTAGGCAGAAGGCCTATTATGACAAAAAGCATCATGGTGTAGCTTTCCAAGTTGGTGAGTGGGCATACCTCAAAGTGTCTCCGTTGCGGGGCACTCACCACTTTGGTATATAAGGCAAGCTGGATCCCAGATTCGTTGGCCCGTTCTGCATTCTTGAGACACGGGGACCTCTCGCGTTCCGCTTGAGCTTCCCCACAGCTTTTCCATGGTGCATGATGTGTTCCACGTGTCCCAGTTAAAGCAGTGCTTCAAGCAGCTGAGTGCGGACCTTTCCTACTCAAAGAGTCCAGTCCGTGTTCTTGAGTCTTCCGAGCGCAAGACTCGCAAAAAGACCGTCAAGTTCCTGAAGGTGCAGTGGGCACATCACTCAGAGAAGGAGGCAACGTGGGAGCGTGAAGATCATCTCCGTTCTGAGTATCCCGAGATTTTTCATGCTTAGATCTCGGGACGAGATCCAGTGTTGGTAGGGGAGAGCTGTAATAGCCCACATGTTATACCTATGAAACATCATGTATTTTGCTTTGTCTATTGGACTTATAACTTCACATGGTGCTTGGTCATGAGATTTCATGTGGTGATCAAAAATTGCATTGGGATTGGAGCCCATTTGTTTTGGTTTCATTTGCTCTCAAGTTGGTTCAAGGGGCATGTTCATGGAATTGTTCCTTTTATGATTCATCTCCCCTAGACTTCAACTTTGGCCTAGCCATTTCTTTTGTCTTGGCAAAGGTTTTCATATTCCTCAATCTTTTTGGCCATCATCAAAAACAGGAGCCCTAGTTCAAAGTGATTTTGAATTTAAAAAGGAGCTCACATTTTTGTTGTTGCCAAAATTGGTCAAAGAAATTTTGTAAAATCCAGAGAAATACAAGGGTTAATATTCTTGAGCTCATGGATTTTTCACCTTGTAGTTTCTTCCCCAAAACTCCCCAACACCTTTCCTATTTATTTTTAAATAGAAAAAGGCACTGTTTTCTGTTTTTGGAATTCTTCTCTGCATTCAAAAATTTTCCAAACCAATTTTGGATGCTCAGCCATGTGGCAAGGAGTTTAAAAATATATGGTGCTATATTTTTTCTCCTTTTCTTTTTGTTTGCTGTTTTTTTTAAATAGCAAAGGAGGCCTGGCCTCCCCTTTCTCTTTCCAGCACCAGGCCTGGCCCAACTGGGATCGGTCCCAGCGAGCCCAGCCCGTGGAAGAAGCGGTACGGCGCTGGGGCCACCTCCTTTCCACCGAGGCTCCCCCTCCCCTCTCTGCTTTTTGCTCGCCGGAGAGAGCCACGGCGGCAAAGCCGACGACAGCGTGGCCGGAGAGGCCCCCTTTTTAAGCGAGGACCGCGTCGGCTCTGGGAGCCTTGGGTTCCGCCATTTGCCCCCTCCAATTCCTCTCCGCTTCCATCTCCAAGCGCTCCCCGTGTCCCCTGTTTCCTCCATGAACTCCGGTGAGCAGCACCCCAATTCGCCGCCGCCGCTTGATCCCTCCGTCCGAGCCTTGCTCCATGCCTTCATGGTGACCCCCGTGTGCGTGTTTTTCCCTACAGGAGCGTGCTAGGAGGAGAAGGTCGTCCCCGAGCCATGGACCCCTGCCTCGGCTCCGTCTTCTTCCTCGTCGCCAACGACCCTCCTTCCCCGTCGTCCCGCGTTCGAGTCGTCGCCAAGCTTCCCTAGGTGAGCTTTCGGTGCTCCCATTCCCTTTCGTGCTTGCGTGGTAGGGTGTAGGCGTAGGTGTGAGTTGTCGGCCGCCGTGTCACTGATCCCGGCCAGTCCGGTGATCACCGTGACCATGGCGATGCCGAGGAGTATGCGTGCATGCTTCGTGCTCGTCCAGAGCACGGTTATGACCGCAAAGGAGGAGCTTTTGCGTGAATTGCAGTTGAAGTCGTGCCCGCGGTCTGAGGAAGTTCAGTTTTCAGTGGCGCCGCCGTCTGTTTCAGTCGACCGTGGCGTCGCCATCGTTGATCTCGCGCCCAGATCTGTTGTGCAGAGGTGTAGAGGGATGTCGCCGCTGCGTTTAGAACACAGGAGGCCGGTCGGAGCTGAACTATACGCGCCGCTAGCTTCTCCTGAACCTCGCCGGAGTTGTGCGGGTTCTGAAGCTGCAGAGCAGGCTTGTCGCCGCTCTGTTCCCGTGAGGGTTCCGGCGAGTTGAGAGGGAGATGATGGCCGTGGCTTGCGCCGTTCCGCAGAGGGCAGTGCCCCCTCTGTTTTTCCTCGTGGTGGCAGGGCAGGAGATGTTGGAGCGCGAGGAGAGCGTCGCCGGAAGTCGTCGCCGGCTCGGGTTCAGTTGAGCCCCTGTTTTTCTTCAGAGACGCGCGGGGTTCAGAGAAGGGCACCTGTCGCCCTGGGCCTGGAGGAGGAGAAGAGGTCGTGGGCCTTGGTCCAGCTTATGGGCTTGGCCCCTTTTCTTTTTTTTTCTTTTTCTGTCTCCAACCGAGGTGGGCCTGTGTGCCTGGGCTAGAGAGAGAGGAAATGGGCCACTTGGCCGAGGCCAGCCCAATTGGGCTGTGCCCTTCATTTTTTTCTTTTTTTTCTTTTCTTTTTCTTTTCTGTTTAAATTCAAATTTGAATTCGAATTCAAATCCAAATTGAATCTAAACTTGCATCTCATATTGGGGCATGCCCTATATGAATTTGGGGTAGCTTGAGCCACTAATCAGTGGTGATGTTCATTTTTCATTTTGCCCCCTCTAGTTTGGAGTAGTGGTAATTTTGCAAAGAAGCCCCTCACTTGTTTTGTATTTGCAAAGTGTTTAGCAAATTCAAAGTGTGACATGCCATATATGGTTTTGGGGTAGAAGAATGCAAGGATTAAAATGGTGATGTCCAGTTGAAGTTTTGTGCAAATCAATGGACATGGTGTGATCACTTAACCATATCCAACCTTGCCTTTCTTTTCTTTCTGTCTTCCAACTTCAGAGCATGTTGAAGTCTTGTTCGTCTGATTATTCAAGCCTTGCTCCATGTCATCTTCAACTCTTTGCAATCTCAAGATCAGCCCCTTTCATATTGTCATATGCAATGTGGCTGGGTCCTTTTCTTCTGTTGTACCTTCCCGGTGTCAAATTCACCGACACTTTTCTCCGTCTCCGGAATCGTTAATTATTTTCGCGATGGTATTTAATGTTATTGTTGTTATTGTTTCATGCCATGCCATGTTGCCATGCTACTTACACCAAAATTAAGGCTAAGAACAAAGACATTCAACGTAAATAAATTGCATATGAAGTTGTTGACGTGTCGTCACCACCTTCATTTAAATCTGACTAAATAAGGGTCACATCATGTCTATTAAACTTGATCATACCATCTTTACTGTGCATTGAACCCATTGCTTACTTGTGTGCCTTTCCTTGCCGGTACCTTACGTTAGCACCTAAGACTACCGAGGAGACTTACGTGGAGATTTCCGACACCGAGCCCGAGGGCCCTGCTACGTCTGCTCCGTCGACTGATTACCCAGGAAAGGGGAAGATTTATACCATTACTTGATACCTTTCTGCCTACTTGCCTATGTCGGGACTCGGGGTTAGCGTATGCAAGACTCGCTACAACACAATCATATGGAGAGCCGAGAACCGTACCCACTTGTCTAAGCAGACAAGGCCAAGCAAAGAAAGTTCTCGGAAAGCATCAAACGTGAGGGGCATCCCATCCAGGCCGGATGATCAACTGATATGGGTCCTCATCGTACGCGCACAAGTCTAAATGATATGGGTGGTGAACTCCCATACTCATAGAAAAGTCGCCTCAACCATACTATCGATTGTATCATAACCCTTACCTAGACTTACTCCTGCCCGATCACTTAGTCGGGGTCTAGGGCGGGCTCGATCATACATCAGAGTGTGCACGTGACGGAGTCACGAACAATCGCATCGCGATGCCCCAAGCTGCGCACATCTAAGGGCCACTTGGTGTATAAAAGACCGCCAGCTAGATCACAACTAAGGTCTCTAAAACCCATACTAAGACATGCATGATATAATCATACACGCAGCACACATGTCTAGTATGAACAGTAGGTATCATTGCAATTCTCTACAAAGTTTACATCTTTATTGATAACTCTTACAGAGTGCACACAGAGATCACGAGACCATGATCCAACATTACAACAAGCATGCGGAAGAAAAGTAGGTCTGAGTACTAACAAGTTTAACAAATGGCTTAGAGAAGCCTTATTTATAGACAATCCCTTCACGAGGGAACCAATCTGCTGACTGGGACTATACTAGCTTGGTCTTCAGTCGTCGAGCTCGAGGAAGAATCCACCTTAGGGTTCAGTGGGTTCATCTAAAACATAGAATAAGAAAACGTGAGTACAAAGTCGTAGTCAGCAAGACTTACGTAGGAACTATACTACTCATGCACATGTATCAAGGTAAAGGGAGGTGGGGTTCATAAGCAGAAGTGCTAGCTTTGACTTGGCTAGTCCTGAACTACGAGTACCAGACTTGAGGTAAGAAGCGTACACGAGTTCACTACATCTCCAACCAATTACACCACTATGGTGCCTTCCTCGACTTCCCACGAGAAACCACGCCATAGCACTCAAGCTTATCTTGGCAAGTTTTATAAGTATCCAGTTCAAGTTGTCTAATAATCAAGCTAAGCTTTCCAAGCAGTACCTTACCGCGGACGCGGCTATTCGAATAGTTTTGTTAACCCTGCAGGGGTGTACCGCTACACACACATGACCATCAGTTACCGCCTTTGTCCTCGACACCATTCAAGGGGTGTCAGCGAGGATGTTCACCACAACTTTTACCTCATAGCCGATCTAGTCCAAGAAAGCCGCCTACCTGGGTTGGCTACCACTATCGTGAACCCGGCCGGTTTACCGAAGTGGACCCAGATGATGTGTGCGTGGTGCATAAGCCGGTCTCGGCTGAGCCGTTCTCTCACTTAGCAGCCAGACCACAAACCTACCAGAACTCCGAACTACTGCGACATCTGGACATCGAAAGGGATGAGTTAGTAGGTTGAGAGGGGTCAGTGAGCCCAATGTGTGGTTGTACTCTTCATCTTGGATCACCACACAAGAACTCGGACTTAGGGCGGTGTTCAACGAGACAACCCACTGTGTACTCCTACACAACCTCTAATCGTTCACCTTGTATTAGGGTAGATTCACAAACACATTTCCACCATCATCAACATGATTGCTACCATCCCGACTCACATAACAGTATCAACATTGTATCACTCTAAGCATTCAATAAGCAGTAACAGTTGCAGCGGCCACATGATATCAATCAACTCCTACATTTGCTAGGATTATGGTTTGCTTACTACTGTGACAAATGATAGGTCATGCAAAGGAATGGGTTCATCTATGCGGTAGAAACGTAGCATGGTAATCATCCTAAACAATGTATAAGCGAGACTGAGAGGGAAGTGGGATTTTATCGACATGATCAATGGGGGTTTGCTTGCCTTGCTGACGAGGTTCAGTATCGGGGTCTTCAACGAAGGGGGTGGCCTCCGGTTCCGGTTCCACTTCTATTCGAAAAACAACAATCAATGGAGCAAGATAAGTACAATGCATAAACACATGAGTTGAAGGTTGAAACTTGATGTATGTGCCACTGATGTGTGAGTTATTCCATTTAAATGAAGTGTATTGCAAAGGTTTCGCAAATTCAAACTCCATTTGATTTATCGATGAATTTCAATTGCATTTGAAACCATGAATAAACATTTGAAAAGGTTGAGCATGAAGTTATGTTGTAAAGGTGAGATAAAGTCTCTGATGTGTGGATGAAACCATTTAAAAGAAGTGTGTTGCAAAGTCATTTGCAAATGCACTTCCAATTTGAATTCAAATTAAAGCCATATGCACATTTGTCTCTGTTCACCCAATTTAAATTGTTCAAACATAAAAAAAGTCCATATTCACATTCCTTGCATTTTTCTGATAATTTTAGACATATTATTTGCCCAATTTGGAGTTAGAATGAATTTATTATGAATTTCTAAAGATTTGGCTATTTTCTGCCTGTTCTCGATTTAATTAAATCGATTTAAACAGTTACTGCGTCAGGCTGACGTCAGTGTGACGTGGGGGGGGGCTGACGTGTGGGTCTCGGCTGTCAGTGAGAGGGGGTTAGATTAGCTCTCTGTTTAATTAAATTATAATTAGATTAGGGTCCTGGGCCCACTAGTCAGTGGCCCAGGGTGGGGAGATTAGTGGGTTAACCACCCCAGCTCACCGGCGGCTCGTCGCCGGTGCCACTGGGCACGGCGGTGGCACGCCGGAACAGTGCTACTGGCCATAGCTTGGCATGGGGATAGCACCAGGGGGTAGTCCGTGCTCGCCCGCTTCACCCAGCACCCACGGGGAGGCTCGGGAGTGGCCGAAGCCTCGCCGGCAACGTGCTCGGGCGGCGGCTGTAGCATGGCCGTGATGGGATCAGCGTTAGAGGCCGCCGGGAGGAGCGCTAGAAGAGAGGAAAGACGCGGGAGCTCACCCCGGAGCGAACAGAGAGGACGGCAAGGTCGGAGGGCACCGGACGGTGGCGCAATCGCCGTTGAGCTCCTCGGCGGCCGGCGGCGAGGAATTGACGCTGGCGATGTCTCCAGGGGCCCCTCGGCTCGATTGGAAGCGCTACTCGACGAGGTCTTCAGCGGGGGTGCGCCTGGACATGCTTGCGCGGCGAGTGGCTGCCGTTGGCCACGATGGCGCATGGTGCTGTGCTCCGGCGAGCTCTCTGCCATTGACGGAAATGAGCGGAGGAGAGGCGGAGGAAGAACCAATGGAGAGGGATAGGATCGGGGGGGTGGGGGGGTTCTGTATGACGCCGAGGCGCAAGGAGGAGGCCTAGGGGGGGGGTCTAGAAACTCCAGGGCGACGAGATGGCGCCGTGCCCACGCTCTGCCTCCACCGAGCAGCTTGGAGCTGCAGGGAGGTAGAAGACAAGGCAAAAGGCTGCTGGGCCTGGGCTGGGCCAGAGGAGGTGGCCCTCGCCCTGGGCAACAGGTAACCTTCTGCTCTTTTCTTTCTTATTTATTTTTTTGTATTTTTTTGGCTCTGCTAAAAATAGCTAGCCATTTTCTAAAATGCTCTAACTTTTTATATGGCCTCACAATATAATTAGCTAGCCACTTATAAAGTTTGGACATTTTTAAAATTCAAATAATTTGAACTTTAATTCAAATAGGGGTTTAAAATTAAATCCAAGCTCCTGTTTGAATATTTGAAAAATCCATGAGCATGGGGTTTCTACCATATCACTTGATATGTGATCACGCTCATTTATGGGATTTTTCAAAAATGCAAAAGGAATTTTTGGAGCAACTTATTTTCTGGCCATTTGAATTAAATTCATCTGGGGGGTGTTCTCTCTCCCATTTCAAATTCTTTTGAAATTTTTAACATGATGCAAAGTTACTTGCTAACCCTAGCACATACCTAACAGAGGGTTCTGACAGCCTAGCTGTAGTCTAAAACGATTGTTTGATCCTATCCATCTTGCTTATGCCTTACTCAAAACCAAACAACCATGATCCCCACATCCCAGCAAAACTTTGTATTGCTAAGTTACCGCTGCTCAACCATTGCTTAGTATGAGTAGGAAAACTTGCTTCTTACCCTATGCTATGGTTGGGATATCATGTTCTTAAAAAAGTTGGTTGATATTTATTATTATTATGATGTTAATTATACTTGATGAAAGATGGGAGACCGGGCTGTTCCTGCCAGGTGTTTTGTTCCATTTGAGTCACCTAGGTCCCGAGTTCCGGGTATTGTCTTTCTTGACGAGCATGCCTAATCGCGTGTGGGATTCTATGGCGTCCCCTTGTCTTACCTACCTATCTTCATACAGTTCTAGTGGTGGTCCGAGCTGATTTACTATTTGTAAACGTGTGTGTGCTGGTGGTACCCCAGCTGTTTACAAACCACCCTGGGCCAGGAGGACTTGTTCCTTGGCTGGCCCACCTTGTCCGGCTGAGGACCCGGTGTCCCATGTGTGATTAACCGGGTATCCAAACCTGCGACAAACGGTAGAGACCGATTAGAGAGAGTGACCGGCTTTTGAGTTGGGTGTCGACTCACCGGGGGCCACCCGGAATTGTGCGTTGTTAGTTAGAGGGACTTTGACGTTCCGGAGTTTCAGGCACTTACCTAGCCAAGAAGAAACCGGGCGTACATGCAAAGCCTATGATGGGCAGTTGGTACACCCCTGCAGGGTTAAATCTTTTCGAAAAGCCGTGTCCGCGGTTATGGACGACTTGAGACCTACTCCTTGTTCATAGAATAACATCAATTTGAATCATATTTAAAACTTGCCTACCGTGTGAGTGCCTTGGATGCTTTTCTTCGTCCAGGGGGACCGAGGGAAGATCCAGGTTGTGTTATGTTTAACGTAAGTAGGTGAATAGCAGACTTATGACACGATGTCACGTGCATTCTTGGATCTTACCCCTACTTTAATAGAACGATAGCCACCATATATGCTAGTGCGGCTGCAACCTTTACTTTTACCTTGTCTTATCGTAGGAAGTTAGTTATCCTGTAATGATATAATATCACCCCTGGTTTCCTTTTGTTCTTTACTGTTTTTCCTGATAGGCCACTGCAGTTGACTACTACCTCGACCCGAGCACCGGACGATACTTCGTGGAGGTGCCCCCGGAGGACGACGATGAGGATGACTTCGTTCAGTAGATCCAATAGTTGGGTTCTGACGATCCGTGGGTGGACTTATTTATGTGCAGCCCTCTCTAGGGCCATTTGGATTTTGACCGTACTCGGCCTTGATTGTCTTCCTCTTGTTGCATGATGTACTGTATGGTCTATGGACCTCTGAGATGATGTAATAAATAACAGTGGCGATGTATGCCCTGGACTCTATATATTTATGTCTTAGTATAAAGTTCTTTGTTCTTATACCTGTTGTTGAGAATCCGGCAGCGACACGAGTGCGAGTGTCGTGAGTCGGTGGCCTTTTATGCGTTACTAACTTGAGCGGGACGCAAAAGCGACTAACTTGAGTTAGTACCGCATCGGGGGCCTTACATGTTTGTACTTTTGGTGCCAAGAGCTTGAGCCTATTAGTGATAGGTGTCGTATTTTGGGAAATCCGTGCTTATTTTCGAAAACTACAAAAATTAGTTGAGAACTCTAGCTACTAGATGGATCGCTAACCTCTGGAGGGATCTGAATATATAGAGTACCCTAACGTACCATGGGTCGAGGATGCGCAAGGATAACCAAACCCACATACACTCCTCCTCGGGGTACTTGTCTCTTCGTGAACCTCACGACTAGATAGAGAGTTACCGATAATAAGTGCATGAGTTTTTCGGACTAATGCGAGTATTCGATTGTTGGCACTTCCACCTTCCATTTTTTGCTAGCCTCTTAGGTACCGTGCATTGCCCTTTCTCATCTTGAGAGTTGGTGCAAACTTCGCCGTTGCATCCAAACCATTGGTATGATACACTCTGTCATCATAAACCTCCTTATATCCTTCCTCGAAACCGCCACCATACCTACCTATCAAGGCATTTCCATAGCCTTTCCAAGCTACATTGCCATGCAAAATCCATCATCTCATGACTTGATCTTCATATCATACATGCTTTTTCTTAATCGAGGATCCGCATGCTAGTTGGGCCTTGCCCTCATAATTGCTACATGACGTGCTAGTATCATTGCATATCCTTCTACACTGGTGGAGGCATACATTTGCATACATAATGATAGTTTTCAGTTTTCTTTATGTTGAGTAATTCTTGTAAAGTGTGAGATGTTCTATATTCTTGTAAAATATAGAGTGTTGCCCTTAAAGTGTGAAAAATATCCCAAAGAGGACAAAAATAAAAGAACCCAAAAGAGGAAAAAATAAAAGATCCCAAAGAGGACAAATGAGAGATAAATAGAAAGAGCCAACGAGGCCACAAAAATATAAAAACTAGAAAAAAGAGAAAGAAAAAAAGAAAAAAGAGAGAAGGGGAAACACTACTATTCCTTTTGAAAGATCCACACTCGTACTCCATAGTTATATTTGTACTCCATATAGATTTTCATATCATTCATGCATAACTATGTGGGGATCCTTACATTATAGAACTTGGCTTGCATATCCCAAGGATGAGTCTCCTCAAAATAGGTCTAGGTCTTCATGATCAAGCAAGTTGGATGCACCCCCACTAGTTCCATTGGAGAGCTTATCTTAGCTCATATGTGCATCTATTGCATGGCAATCCCTACTCCTCACATGATATCTATCATTTGGCTTTCTCTCGCCTATGATTTTCCTCATTGATGTGATCCGTTCAAACCCTTTTTGTCTTCCTTCCCCATCATTTTTCTCTTTGCCATCCTAAGTGCCAACATATCTTGCTGTAACAACCCAGATTTCACAAAAATTAAAATTTTCGTTTTCGGTGTGAATTCTTTGATTGTCTGATTTGTTTGCGGTGTTTGCATCCCCGATTTATTGATCGGCGATTATTCCCCTCTTTTATCTCGTACCGGACGGAGACCGACCCTTGCCACCCGGACACTCGACCTCTGCGACACCGGGTTTCACCCGATCACCGTCGCGAAAACCCGCACTAGACCAGCCGTAGCCAACAAAACAAAAACCCCGTTTAATAATTAAATGGGATATTTTATAGTGCGCGGAAAGTGTTCTCAGAACAGTTCCCG
Organism: Bromus sterilis; assembly: GCA_950022295.1. Lineage (NCBI taxonomy): Eukaryota > Viridiplantae > Streptophyta > Magnoliopsida > Poales > Poaceae > Bromus > Bromus sterilis. The sequence continues at coordinate 220,933,510 of OX465600.1, forward strand.
CGTGAGGTGAACGCCGCTGGCTCGACGTGCTGATTGCGCAGTTCGAAGTTTTACCCGAATCGGAGGTCCTACGGACCCCCGGTGGTCAGAAACGTAAACACCGCGCGCATGAGAGAAAAACCGGGGATGTTTTTGCAAACTGCCAGCCACCTGGGCTATATAAAGAACATCACTCTCCCACCCCTTTCTAGGGTTGCCTTAGCCAAAAATTGCAGCCACCCCCCGGGAAAATTGCCAGATCTGCCCAATGACCCCTCAAATCTCGAAACCCTAGCCTCAGCCCTCGATCTAGACCGTCAGATCCAGATCGGAGGGCTCAGATCATGCCCCGGAGGCCTCCACCGCAGCACAGCCGTCTCCCAGCCAGTCCGGGCTACGCCGGGCCCGCAACCCCGCCGCCGGGCCCGATCCGGGCCGAGCTGCGCGCCGCCGTCTCCTCCCTTCGCCGGAAGCAGCGCCGCGTTAGCCTTGACGCTCGCCAGCGTCGAATCCCGCCGCCGCCGCTGCTCGGGGTGACCAAGGAAGCCGAGCAGGCCTCGTGGGCCAAGCCCAGCTGGCCTCCCCGGGCCCGACTCGCCGCTGCGGCCCAACACGGCCTGGCCGCCAACCACGCCCTAGGTGACGTCTGCCTAAGCTGCGCCCACCCGGCCAGATGGGCCGAGCCCATTAGTGAGCGCTCCCTCTTTTTTTTTCCATCTCCCTCCGATTTTTCTGCTAAGTCTGAGATTATACTACTGATGTTTCCCTTTTGCGAGAAGTATTGCGATCAAACGGTAGCTCGGATGACGTTGCGCCCAAAATGAAAATTGTTTAGTTTTGTGTGTACTTCAATCCATCTTTTGTGAGCATATTGATTTGAGCCCATCTTGATGTTGTTAATCTCTGTTGAAGTGGGCATCAGACTGTTTACTGCTATTATTTTCTGCTAGTGTGTTGTTGCTGTTATTTTATTGCAAGTTTGCATGATGATTGTGACACATCCATGACGCCTATTGCATTGATTCTTGTTGCATACTGTGAAGCATCATGTCTACTTTCATTATATGTATGTCATTGCCATGTTTACATTCCTGGTCATAGTTATATTTCAGCTCCAAAGTAGCTATGCCACTGTTTTTGACAGCCACCTCTGTTTTTCTCTAAGTCTATAACTTTCCGATGCCATGTTGCATGCTTAATATCTTTTGATCTGTTATGCCTATTACCTTGATTCTTGTTTGTAGCAGATCATCATCATGTCTAGTTCATGCCCATATATTGCTATTTCATGTTGCTACACTTTTGCATATAGTTTTACGCTTGTTTATACATCATGAAAATAAAAATTTATGCCCTATTTTCTTGATTTTCACTAAGTCCTAGACCAGTAATGTTTTATAGCTTTTTCTGTTGCTTATAACTAGTGATCCATGATTCCTTTTTGCATGATTCCTTTTGCCATGCTTTCCCTGCCATGTCTACTTTAATTGCATATCATTTGTGCGCATGTTTGCATTCATTATCCTGTTTATGCATTGCTCTAAAGTGTGCTTCCTGATGTTGGCAGATTATGTTCCAAACTTGTTTTGCTTGTATCTTTTTAACCAAAACTCCGTTTGGAGTGTTCTTTATATGTAACTTGATTAGCTTTTCGTGTACTTTGTGTTTATGCTATTGTTTGCTGCATTTAACCAACCTAAAATATGGTTTAGGGCATAACAGTACCAAATCTTTTAATTGTCGTGGAGCACTTAGTGGTATGCCGTGTTTAGGATTGTGCCTCACTTAAATTGACTAGCATAGATAGTTTCCTTTATGCTTCACCTCTTTCCATGTTTGTGTGCTATTCCATGCTTGAGTGAGATGCCATGTTAGCAACATTTTCTCATCTTGTGTAGCTAAATAACTTGAACCCTTGTAAACGTGCGGTATCGTCGTGTGTGACGAGTACTCCACTTAACCTGTTAGTAAACTCTCTCGACGGTAGGTGCGATGTATCGTGTTGCCTTCTTGTTGATGCTTGCTCGTGTTTGCCTCGTAGTAATAGATGCTTGCCTGTTGATTTCCTTCTAGTGTTTACCCTCTTGTGTGCTTCCGCGGGTACCTTCGGAGACGATGCGAGCTTGCGATCAACTACACCTTCGGAACCCGACTTATCAACAGGCAAGGACTATAAATTACTTATGATCCATTCTATTTCAACCAGCGGTTTGCATGCTAGTCTAGGTTAGGTTCGATGTTTGATCCTACCACATATTTACAGCCTCTTTCAAACCGATACAGCCATGTCTCCTCCCAGCAAACCTTGTACTCCTATGTTACTAGTGCTCGTTGCTCAGTCCCTGCTTAGTATGCATGCTTAGGATGCTACGATGTTACCTTGTTACTCCTTGGTTTGGGCTATCACATTATTATATTTTTTGATGATATGATTATTATAATGTTGATTACATCCGACGAAGGATGGAAGGTCTAGGCTATCCCGCCCCGACATTTTGTTCCATTCGAGTCAGTTAGGATCCGAGTTCCGGGTATTGGTTTTAAGACTGAGCGTGCCTAACCGCGTGTGGGATTTTACGGGGTCCCCTTTTCTTACCTACCTAGATTCAAACATTTCTAGTGGTGGCCCAACCTTATTTACCATTTGAAAACCATGCATATATGTCTATCGGGTTGCTCCTAGTAGATATCCTTTAAAATAACTTGGGCCAGCGGAGACATTGTTTCTCTTGTTGGTCCACCCCAGGGAGCTAGGGGGCTGCCTACATTAGTTTGGGTAGCTAACCCGACCTCATCCAGACGGTAGAGGTCAATTTGAGAGCGCGGCCGGCTTTTGAGTTGAATGTCGACTCACCGGGGGCCACCCGGATTTGTTCGTTGTTAGCTAGAGGGACCTGTCATTTCAGATCTCTCGAAACTAAATCATAAAATGCTTGCCTATGATGGGTAGCAACTGAGAGTGATGGGCGTGCGTGCGGAGCCTTGTAATGGGTTAAATCTTTCTGAGAAGTCGTGTCCACGGTTATGGACGACTTGAGACCTACTCCTTGTTCATAGACAACAACAACTGAGATAATCTTAATAACTTGAACAATGTGTGTGTGCCTTGACTGCTTCTTCTTCGTCGGGATGCGAAGAGGAGGAAAGGATAGGATAGGTGTTATGCTTGCGTAAGTAGGTGGATAGCATACTTGTTGGAGGCGATTCCTCATCGAATGCTTGACTTCTTATCTTACTCTCTAGATCGTTAGCCACTTCATAATGCTAGTGCGGCAGCAACCTCACCACTTATCCCATCCTTACCATAAACTACTAGTTGTCCTAGAATGACGAGTGATGAAGTGCTTGCTGGGTCAGTTGACCACTACAGTTGGATGATGAGTACTTCTGTACTCATGATACTACCCCCAAACTCTTTTCAGGGTTCTTGATCGACAACAAGTATGGTGATCGACGTTTCACGTGGAGACTCGACGACGACTTGTTAGGCGGATCCCAGCGGAGGGCCTGGACCCGTGTGGTTATGGGGATCAATGTTTTTCTCTTTGCCACTAGGAAATTGATTGTAGTCTGTACTCAGACATGTATCTTCCGCTGTTGTATTGTATAAAGGCAGTTGTATACCGATTGTATGAGATGTTGTATCCTTGTAGCTGTAATGTTGTGATATCACGTTGGAAATCCGGAGCATATGGCTTTTTCATATGTCGCGGTGGGACCGATATGTGCTTCGTCCCCGGATCTGGATGGAAACATCTAGATCTGGAACAGTACCGCATATCGGGCCTTACAACTTGGTATCAGAGCCTTACCGACTGTAGGATCCCTTTTCTGCCCGAAGTCGAGTCTAGACAAAAACTATGTTGTAGTTATTAAGTTAGTTATCGGAGAGTAGGAATCTTTTTACTCCTTACCCTTGCTCTGGTCAGGACAAGTGACGTAAGCATTTTAATTCTTGCCTTATCCCCTTCAAACTTTAGGATCTCACTGAGTGTGGAGTTTCGGAACCGTTACAATGCCTTGCGTGCAGCTTATTGTCTCGATTCCGATCTCAGGTTTGGGAATTCATGTAGTACCTTTAGCCTCTCCAACTCCGGATAACATCTTGGTCGTCTATTGACTTCCGTTCTCTTGCCCAGTATCCTCACGATTTCAGTGAGAATGCTTCTCTTGATCGTGCTTGGACTATCGTTCTTCCTCTTGATCTCCCGATGGCTTCATTTTCCGAAGTTGCCGTCTCTCTGCGGAAATTTATCTCGACACGAGTTCGACGTCGACATGGAGCAGAGTCCCTTGTTGGTGGTGTTGAAGATCGTCGTCTCTCTTTTTTCTACCCCCTCTTCCCCAGATCGTCCAGGATCCCAGGACGAGATCCCTTGTTGGTGGTGTTGTATTGTAACAACCTAGATTTCACAAAAATTAAAATTTTTGTTTTCGGTGTGAATGGTTTGATTGTCTGATTTGTTTGCGGCGTTTTCATCCCCGATTTATCGATCGGCGATTATTTTCCCTCCTCTTATCTCGTACCGGACGGAGACCGACCCTTGCCACCCTGACACTTGACCTCTGCCACATCGGGTTTCACCCGATCACCGTCGCGAAAACCCGCACTAGACCAGCCGTAGCCAACGGAACAAAAACCCCGTTTAATAAGTAAATGTGATATTTTATAGCGCACTGGAAAGTGTTCTCGGAACGGTTCCCGCGCGAGGTGAACGCCACCGTCTCGACGCGCTGATCGCACAGTTCGAAGTTTTACCCGAATCAGAGGTCCTGCGGACCCCGGGCAGACAGAAACGTAAACACCGCGCATGCGAGAGGAAAACCGGGGATGTTTATGCAAACTGCCAGCCACCTGGGCTATATAAAGACCACCACTCTCCCACCCCTTTCTAGGGTTTCCCTAGCCAAAAATTGCAGCCACCCCCCTGGAAAATTGCCAGATCTGCCCAATAACCCATCAAATCTCGAAACCCTAGCCTCAACCCTCGATCTAGACCGTCAGATCCAAATCGGAGGGCTCAGATCGTGCCCCGGAGGCCTCCACCGCAGCACAGCCGTCTCCCAGCCAGTCCGGGTCGCACAGGGCCCGCAACCCCGCCGCCGGGCCCGATCCGGGCCGAGCCGCGCGCCGCCATCTCCTCCCGTCGCCGCAGCAGCGCCGCGTTTGCGCCCTACCTCGCCGGAGCCAGCCTTGACGCTGCCCAGCGTCGAATCCCGCCATCGCCGTTGCTCGGAGTGACCAGGGAAGCCGAGCCGGCCTCGTGGGCCAAGCCCAGCTGGCCTCCCCGGGCCTGACTCGCCGCTGCGGCCCAACACGTCCTGGCCGGCAACCACGCCCTAGGCGACGGCTGCCTAAGCTGCGCCCACCCGGCCAGATTGGCCGAGCCCATTAGTGAGCGCTCCCTCTTTTTTTTCCATCTCCCTCTGATTTTTCTGCTAAGTCTTAGATTATACTGCTGCTGTTTCCGTTTTGCGAGAAGTATTGAAATCAAACGGTAGGTCGGATGCCGTTGCGCACAAAAGGTAAATCGTTTAGTTTTGTGTGTACTTCAATCCATCTTTTGTAAGAATTTTGATTTGAGGCCATGTTGATGTTGCTAATCTCTGTTGAAGTGGGCATCAGACTGTCAACTGCTATTATTTACTTCTAGTGTGCTGCTGCTGTTATTTTATTGCAAGTTTGCATGATGATTGTGACACATCCATGATGCCTATTGCATTGATTCTTGTTGCATACTCTTAAGCATCATGTCTACTTTCATTATATGTATGGAATTGTCATGTTTACATTTCTGGTCATAGTTATATTTGAGCTGCAAAGTTTCTATGCCACTGTTTTTGACAGCCACCTCTGTTTTTCTCTAAGTCTGTAACTTTTCGATGCCATGTTGCATGCTTAATATCTTTTGATCTGTTATGCCTATTACCTTGATTCTTGTTTGTACCTGATCATCATCATGTCTAGTACATGCCCATATATTGCTATGTCATGTTGCTGCAGTTTTGCATATAGTTTTACCCCTATTTATACATCATGAAAATAATAGTTTATGCCCTGTTTTCTTGATTTTCACTAAGTCCTAGACCAGTAATGTTTTATAGCTTTTTGTGTTGCTTATAACTAGTGATCCATGATGTCTTTTTGCATGATTCATTTTGCATGCCTTCCCTGCCATGTCTACTTTAATTTCATATCATTTGTGAGCATGTTTGCATTCATTATCCTGTTTATGCATTGCTCTAAAGTGTTCTTCCTCATGTTGGCAGATTGCGTTCCAAACTTGTTTTGCTTGTATCTTTTTAACCGTAACTCCGTTTGGAGTGTTCTTTATATGTAACTTGATTAGTTTTTTGTGTACTTTGTGTTTATGCTATTGTTTGCTGCTGTTAACCAACCTAAAATATGGTTTAGGGCAGAACATTAACAAATCTTTTAATTGTCGTGGAGCACTTAGTGTTATGCCATGGTTAGGATTGTGCCTCACTTAAATTGACTAGCATAGATAGTTTCTTTTATGCTTCACCTCTTGCCATGTTTGTGTGCTATGCCATGCTTGAGTGAGATGCCATGTTAACAACCTTTGCTCATCTTGTATAGCTAAACAACTTTGAAAGTCCTGGTATGTGATCAGAGGGGGAGGGGGTGAATGATCACTTCAAAGTTTCACATGAAACTATGAAGTGAAGCATAACTTAGCAGCAGAAGGAATTCAACAGAAAGATAAAAAGTGAAGCAGAACAAGATTGAAGCACAACATAACGAATCAAAAGCATCGAATCAATTGCATTGAATCAAATCACTGAAGCAATTGCAAAACTGAACGTAAGTGCGGACTGTAAAACGAACTCTTGACTCGGCGATGTTTGTTTGACCAGTTCACACTCTGCAAAGAGCTACGTCTGGGTGGAGGAACTTGTGATTGAACACAGGAGCTAACCTCTCTCCGTCCGTATCTCCACTGCACCAATCTCCTTGAGCTTGGTCAGTTCTTCACTCGTGGTTAATTATTGAGGGAATCACCGAAACCTTTGACAAACTGGACTTCGAGGCGACAATAAATCTTCGCTCTAGAAAGAACAACACACTAACCGTCTAGGAGAATTGCAGTTCTCCAAGATAACAAGGCTAGCAAACTTCTTCCTAAGTCATAGCGAATCAACTCAAATCAATAGGACTTATGCTTCGGTGGATGGGATTTTTGGTTTGCATCGGTGGGGTTGCTCTCTTTCTCCACTGTCTGAAAAATAATCTTGGAGCAGCCACCCGCCAATGAGGGCGGGGGTGGCCTATTTGTTGGGAAACGTAGTAGAAAACAAAAAAATTCGGCCTACGAATCAAGAACCCAAGATCATCCAAGAAGATTGCATACAAGGTTTTAGGTCATGGCTCACCAACCTATGTAGCGGAAGTAGAGTTGGTGAAGCTCGTGGACGTAGTGGAAGTAGATCTCGCAAGTTCTCCCACGAACAGTCCCTCGATCAATCCCACGAACAAGTCCCGCGATCTAGTCCCACGGACAAGTCCCATGAACGAGCTCCTCGAAGAAAGGTCGAAGGTACGACCCCTCCATTAGTATCCACACATCCCGTAGCAGCAATCCAGCAGCGCTCCTCCGTCCAGAGATGAACGCCACCGAGAAAACTAGAGGGAGAAAACCCTAACGGATTCCGATCTAGAACAGCGTCTAAACCGGGGTCTAATTGTGGAGCAACGGGGTTTAGAGGAGGGAGGGTGGCGCATAGGCCTTGGGGACAAGTTGTGTTGCGCCCCCCACCCCCTCCCCTCATTATATAGGTGGCCAGGAGACCCTTGGGGCGCAATAAGGGGGGTGGGGAGTCCAACTTGGACTCCCAAACCTCCCAAACCTTCCCACCGGAAACCTGCCATATTGGAGAGTTGGACTTTCCACCTGGAGGGGATTCCTTCCCCTTGGTGCGCCCCCACCTCCTTGGCCGGCCAGGGCAGCCTAGGTCGCTTGCCCCCCAAGGCTAGGGGCGCAGGGGAGTGGGTGGTACTGCCCGGAACCCTCCAGAACCTTCCATGACCTTCTAGAAGCTTCCAAGACCTTCTGGGACATACCGGGACCGTTTCGGGACATTCCGGACACTTCTGGAGCACTTCCAGGACCTTCCGAGACCATTCTCGGACGTTCCGGAGCCATCCGGATAGTTTCCAAGACCATCCGAGTTACAGTTTAAGCCACCCGATGACCGCGAAGGTTGTCGGGACGCCCAGCGATTATCCGGAAACTATTCCGGTTGATCCAGGACTTCCCCAGTACCATTCTCATATGTTCCGGAACCACCTGGGGCTACTCCAGAGTGATCCGGACAAAACCTTAAATACCCAGAACTACTTCTGGTGCCCTTATGAACAATTCCATAAATCTCCGGAACTACTTCCGGTACCCGTATGAACTATTCTGCTTTGCTTCCACTAAACCTTCTACCATACTAGTATTCTAACAGACTAATGCTCGTTAAGTGTGTGACCCAATAGGTTCGGTATAATGCGGACATGACTCAGAACATCTTCCGGACATAGTTCAACAGCCTTTTGTCAATAGCCAATAATCAACAGCGGAGCCATGGACACCCATGTTGACTCCCGCACATACACGAAGAAACTTCGAGTGAACCATTATGTTTATTCATGTACCATTCCCTTTGCTTCGCGATATATGACAAAGTTAGAGGAGAGAAGTTTGGCACCCATGTGTAACAACTTTTGAACACAAGCCACTCGTTATCCTCTTTGCTCGTTTGTCCCTTTTCTCGTTATCGTATTCCGGTATCCCCGTGACTGAATCACAATGCGTCTGGCCAGACTATAATGGATACAGTCATACCGAGTGGGCCCGAAGTGAATATCTTCTTCATCGTGAAGGAGCAAATCCCATTCTTGAACTATCACAGTCACTAGCCACACCATCTGACATACCCAGAACTTATTTTACTACTTCCCATTTATGGGAGGATTCATCTAAGAACCAAAGCATGTCTTCCTGTGTGAAGCAACTCGATACTCTCATGGTCTAAGGAATTACGTATATGATAACATTTCATGATATGACTTATAACGTAGTTACGATGTGATCTCTAAGTATATCATTCAATACTGGGGTCGTTTCAACATCATTGTTCTGCTAACAATATGTTCCCATTGCTACTGACATCCTTGTTACAAGAACAATGTCCATGATTAAGAAAACGTAATCATCAGTTTGCACATGAGCTGGTCTTAGAGGCTAAACCAGGAACTCTTGGTGTTTACATTCCCACACATGCAAGTGAGTTTTCTTCTGAATCTCATAGTCAGGGTCATTGCAATTATAGCACAGAAATATAAACATTAATTACGAACGTGGAAATATATATAATAACATTTTATTATTGCCTCTAGGGCATATTTCCAACAGTCTCCCACTTGCACTAGAGTCAATAATATTGTCAGTGCTTGAGCACTTTACACCTATGGCATACCGGTGTAATAAATGCCTCATTTGTGGTATAGACCTCATCTTCGGATCTGACGTTTCAGGCCCGTTTGTATCTTGCATATCTTCGCGTTTTCACGCTATCATAAAATTCACTAATTTTATCAGTTTAGCTTTGTATATGTTTGAATCATTTGGTAGGACCTTGGTTCCTTAGAATAAGTCATGAAATCATTCATCAATGTTCCATGAGCTTCAAGCATCTAGGAAACCATATCATGTTCATAAATGAACTGATGATTCAAAATACCCTCCCTTGTTACTTCTTTAAGCAACAATATACTTAGCCTCTGTTATAGAATTCGCCACAGTATCTAACTTTAACAAAGTTCCTTCATACTGTGCCACCCTTATGTGTGAAACACATAATCCCAATTAAAATCGAAAATCGATCGGAGTAAGTATAAAGACTGAATTGGTGTAACTGTTTACATCAAAATTCAGCTGGTGTAACTTGTTAGAACAAGCTCTTCATTATCTCCATTTTCCGAGAAACATATCTTATCTATCATAAGTTTAACTTTTCACTGTTTTTCCAATGATCAACATATTGATCACTTTGGTATCTTGCTCATAACCTTTCGAAGCACTGGACATATCTGGTCGTTTTACATATTATGGTGTACATGATTAATCCAAACACACGGGTGAGTGGAATTCAATTTACGTGTTTTTGCTTGTCTGTGTTCATCAACACCGATTTCTGCAAACAACTTTTCACCACGACCTCGGCAAGAACATCCTTCTTGGCGTATTCATACTAAACTACTTTAGTATCATGTCAACATGTAATGTTGGCTTTAGCATGATCAGGCACTTACTATCTACATAGATCACTGTGCTTAATACTAATGCTATATTAGCCCAAGTTCTCCAACTGAAAACTATTTCCAATGAAGTCCTTATTCGTGTCAAGAAATTTATATCATTTCTAATCAACAATATGTTATCTACATAAGGTTTTAGAAATATTATTCAGCTCCCACTTACTTTCTTGAATATTCAAGCATCTTCGTTATTCCTGATGAAAACAAATTCTTTTGGCAATTTCATCAGAACGAAAATTCCAACTCCATTATGCTAGCTCCAGTCCATCACTGGATATCCAAGGCTTGCATCAATTTTAGCATCCTTTGAATCGACAAAACATTCCGGTCGTATCACGTATACGTCCTTTGTTATATTTCCATGTAGGAACTTTGTTTTGACGTTCATTCTACCATATCCTATAAATGAGATATGTAGTAATTGCTAGTATAATCCGAACTGACTAAAGCATTTCTATGGTCGACACTATTTCGCCGTAGTCAACCTTTGAACTTGCTAGAAAACAATTTTCCAACGAGTTGAGCTTTATGGATAAAACAATTTCATCCGAATCAATTATAGATCCATATATATATTCTTCAGACTTTTAGTCTTTCCGAGGGTCTACCAAGTTCAAAACTTGACTTACTTCCATGGATACTATCTCGGATTATTTGGCATTTAGCCAAATCCCGGAGTCAGGGCCCATCAACGCTTCTTTGTATATCACAGGTTTATCATTGTCGAACAACAATATATCGTTTTACATATCTTGAATGTTTGTACAATTTTTGTCTAACCTGTGTGGTTCAGCTGCGCACTCCTCTGAAGATTCAACAATCTTTGACAAGTTGCACTGTCCTCCCACTCACTCTTTTGTAAGAAACTATTTTTCTTCAAAACACATTGTTCTTAACAGCAAACAGTTTTGCTTTTGTGTAGTGATAGAGGAATACCAAAACTTTAGGCATAACCTTAACAAAGTAGCACTTATCTGATTTGGGGTTTTGAGTATGTCAAACATATGCCTCATATACCCAAATTTTAAGAAAAGACAACATGGTTTTAACAGTCCATACCACATCTAACATGGTGTCATTTCAACAGATTTGATGATGTTCTTTTCAGTGTAAAAGCCGTAGTCACTAACGCATAACTTTAATAAGTATAATGGCAAATTGATAAACGTCATATTTGATCTTTACCGTGTCATACATGGCTTGATTACATCTCTCGAACACTTTACTCATAGTGATGTTCCGGGAGATGCAAGTTATGCCAGTTCTTCACAACTCATCAGACGTTCACTAAACTTGTAACTAAAATATTACTTTCTACAATCTAATTTGCAGAAGCTTTATTTTCTTGTTACAACGAATTTCTATTTCACTCTAAAATTCCTTGAACATTTCAAAGATTTCAGACGTATGTCTCTATTGAACAGATATCCACATATCTACTTCAACTCATGAGTGAAGATAGGGAATCCACTGCACACAACTACACTTATTGGACTACACACATCATCATGTATGATTACCAATGGTTTAGTTGCCCGTTCATGTATGGCCTATTAATGGTGTTTTAGTCACATTACTTCGAGACAAAGATCGCAAGCGTCAAGTGATTCATAATCATATGACTCGAAAGTCCATCACTTATGGAAATTCTTCATGCATGTTATGTCACTTGTGATAAAGGGAAGTGCCACATCTATGTGGTATTTCTGTCAGTCTTGCGACATTTAGCGTCAGTGTTATGGATGTTTAGTATTATTATCAAGATTCATAACATACACCCTATTCATAATGGAAGTATGGCCTTTACGTTATTCATAGCTTTGAACAACTCTCTTGCAACAAACATGATTCAAAATGATGTTTTGCAACAAGGCTAAAGTGTAGTAACAATTTACTCAACTCTAAAATGAATTATGAAGATAATCATAGAGTCAACACACGGTATAGTAAACCTTTTACCGTGTTCCCGAGCGTGTCAAAACTCATCATTAGCTAGTCATAAAGGCCATAGTATTTCTTGCATCGAGTTGCAACAATATGCAATCGATGTGATATTCCGGTGATCAACAGTTTAATCACAATATACAGAACCCACAATTAACTGCTTAATCATGATTCCCAAGAATTACATCTCTTGACGAGCAATGAATTCATCTATAGCTCCGTATGACTTTCATTTCTGAGCTGGTTATTCCAGTCTTCTTTCGTTTTGCCTTTATACGTATCATAGTTCTATTTCCAATGTCACTCCTACTCACAGAAGATCACACATGATCAAGGGTGGCGCAGGCCATGGACTTTCTGGCGTGTAAGTCTTACTAACACCCTATGGAACTTCCTTTCCCTTAATCCTCATCATCATATGATCATTGTTCTTCTGGATCCCACACTTATCAGTTTTGTTTAGATCACAATGAACATTTTCACTAATGCTTACAATCATACATTGTACTAGATATCTTATATCCAACATTAATTGTCTTACTACTGAAAACTTATTTTTCAGTTCCATGAATATAACATAACTGTCCCAAACTTTTCGAAGTTCGGGTTTCATGGTGGTGAAGACAATGCACTTAGCTGTCGTGGAATTCTAGCATTTTGGATTATGGACATAAGTCTCATCATCCATAGCATCAGCGGGAGAGCATCAAAAATTTGCGATAGGACAAGCTCCTTCTCGACACTATTGAGGATAGTCCTCACAATACGGTACCAATCGTAAAGTTTTTACCAGATAAAACAGTTAATCAAAATCAATTGGGAAGGTGGTAACGCGAGCCATTATTCTACAACGATAATGCAAATACTAAGACTTTGTTCATAATTAAGTTGCACTTGTGATTAAACAATTTAATTACTTAGTGCGCTCCCACTCAGATCAATATCTCTCGTAATTGATGCTGGAGTGATTCAAGATCCAACCCAATCGTCCGCCATTGATGTGACATCACTGATGACTTAGACTGGACCGGTAGGCCAACTTGCCAATCACGCCAAAGGTGATTCTTGTTCATCTTTCGATGGGCGTGTTCCGGTAGCAAACTTTTATCCAAACCGTCAAGATAACCAAGTGTAATGTGCTATGTGTTCTTTTAACACACCCGTCTTTTATGCATCACACCGTGTGCACCCATGTGACATGACCTGCTCCGATGTGAAACATAGTATAGACGGTGCTACAGTTGGAAGAACACTATCAACTTGATATTGTTTTGCGAGAGATCACCCTAATAAAATACGACTATCGCGCAACAAACAAGGGTGCATCAAAGGGATAAACATCACAGGCAGTTCATAAAATTTTGTGATATAGTATAGCCCTTTGCTTCGTGAAGTCTTCATTGCCTTCACGTCGTCGTGGTTGAAGTCACCATGTCCACCAACTTTGTCCTTGGCGCCGGGAACATCACCACGGCTTCCGGCATGTGCGTCGGGGTCCACCTCCGCATCGTAGATCATCACCTTTGCATCTATCTATTGCTTTGCCTCGAGCTAATAAACAGTTCTGGCACGCAGGCCATAATTAAGTGACAATCATATGACTCCAGTCATCATGCCGTACCACGACACGCAGGTCGCGAATAAATATTACATAACATATAGCATCTCATACAAACACATTGCAAATCTTGAAGGCTATACCACATCACATGCATACTCTGCAAAAACGAGTTAGATCGCCATCTACACGGGTTGTTGCAACTTTTATCGTGGTTGTTAAGCAGGTTTACAAGGCAAACAAGAAACCCTAGATAAAACAAAACACGATACTTCTTTTGTTGCTAGTTTAACATACGGGGTGCGTGCAACAACTAATGCCACAAGCCAAACTTCGTTAAACGCGTGACCCCCGTGTGGATTTGAGTTCATAAAATCCACAAGCCCTTCCATGTTAAATCTTCTATTGCGAGATTAAGATGAGATCCAAGGAGTTTGATGTAGACCATGATCAAGGCAACCAGCATACTGAAAGCAGCATAGAGGGATCGATGGAAAACTCAATCCTTGTAGCAAAACCTCAACTTGCCATCAAGCATAGAAAAAATCACATGACAGGGAAGCAACAAGAAAATCAATGCCTCATATCACACATATGATCTAGACCTAAACATGCATCTAATCAAGGATCGCTCTGATACCACTGTTGGGAAACGTAGTAGAAAACAAAAAATTTCGGCCTACGAATCAAGAACCCAAGATCATCCAAGAAGATTGCATACAAGGTTTTAGGTCATGGCTCACCAACCTATGTAGCGGAAGTAGAGTTCGTGAAGCTCGTGGACGTAGTGGAAGTAGATCTCGCAAGTTCTCCCACGAACAGTCCCTTGATCAATCCCACGAACAAGTCCCGCGATCTAGTCCCACGGACAAGTCCCATGAACAAGCTCCTCGAAGAAAGGTCGAAGGTACGACCCCTCCATTAGTATCCACACATCCCGTAGCAGCAATCCAGCAGCGCTCCTCCGTCCAGAGATGAACGCCACCGAGAAAACTAGAGGGAGAAAACCCTAACGGATTCCGATCTAGAACAGCGTCTAAACCGGGGTCTAATTGTGGAGCAACGGGGTTTAGAGGAGGGAGGGTGGCGCATAGGCCTTGGGGACAAGTTGTGTTGCGCCCCCCACCCCCTCCCCTCATTATATAGGTGGCCAGGAGACCCTTGGGGCGCAATAAGGGGGGTGGGGAGTCCAACTTGGACTCCCAAACCTCCCAAACCTTCCCACCGGAAACCTGCCATATTGGAGAGTTGGACTTTCCACCTGGAGGGGATTCCTTCCCCTTGGTGCGCCCCCACCTCCTTGGCCGGCCAGGGCAGCCTAGGTGGCTTGCCCCCCAAGACTAGGGGCGCAGGGGAGTGGGTGGTACTGCCCGGAACCCTCCAGAACCTTCCATGACTTTCTAGAAGCTTCCAGGACCTTTCGGGACATACCGGGACCGTTTCGGGACATTCCGGACACTTCTGGAGCACTTCCAGGACCTTCCGAGACCATTCTCGGACGTTCCGGAGCCATCCGGATAGTTTCCAAGACCATCCGAGTTACAGATTAAGCCACCCGATGACCGCGAAGGTTGTCGGGACGCCCAGCGATTATTCGGAAACTATTCCGGTTGATCCAGGACTTCCCCAGTACCATTCTCATATGTTCCGGAACCACCTGGGACTACTCCAGAGTGATCCGGACATAACCTTAAATACCCAGAACTACTTCTGGTGCCCTTATGAACAATTCCATAAATCTCCGGAACTACTTTCGGTACCCGTATGAACTATTCTGCTTTGCTTCCACTAAACCTTCTACCATACTAGTATTCTAACAGACTAATGCTCGTTAAGTGTGTGACCCAATAGGTTCGGTATAATGCGGACATGACTCAGAACATCTTCCGGACATAGTTCAACAGCCTTTTGTCAATAGCCAATAATCAACAGCGGAGCCATGGACACCCATGTTGACTCCCGCACATACACGAAGAAACTTCGAGTGAACCATTATGTTTATTCATGTACCATTCCCTTTGCTTCGCGATATATGACAAAGTTAGAGGAGAGAAGTTTGGCACCCATGTGTAACAACTTTTGAACACAAGCCACTCGTTATCCTCTTTGCTCGTTTGTCCCTTTTCTCGTTATCGTATTCCGGTATCCCCGTGACTGAATCACAATGCGTCTGGCCAGACTATAATGGATACCGTCATACCGAGTGGGCCCGAAGTGAATATCTTCTTCATCGTGAAGGAGCAAATCCCATTCTTGAACTATCACAATCACTAGCCACACCATCTGACATACCCAGAACTTATTTTACTACTTCCCATTTACGGGAGGATTCATCTAAGAACCAAAGCATGTCTTCCTGTGTGAAGCAACTCGATACTCTCATGGTCTAAGGAATTACGTATATGATAACATTTCATGATATGACTTATAACGTAGTTACGATGTGATCTCTAAGTATATCATTCAATACTGGGGTCGTTTCAACATCATTGTTCTGCTAACAATATGTTCCCATTGCTACTGACATCCTTGTTACAAGAACAATGTCCATGATTAAGAAAACGTAATCATCAGTTTGCACATGAGCTGGTCTTAGAGGCTAAACCAGGAACTCTTGGTGTTTACATTTCCACACATGCAAGTGAGTTTTCTTCTGAATCTCATAGTCAGGGTCATTGCAATTATAGCACAGAAATATAAACATTAATTACGAACGTGGAAATATATATAATAACATTTTATTATTGCCTCTAGGGCATATTTCCAACACTATTTATAGGTGGCAATCCCAAGGTGCGAAATGACTGAAGTGACCCGATGCGACAGCTTGACACGTGTTCGCGTCGGTCGGATTTCTAATCAATGCGCAACTTTACTTGCGGAACAAGTAAAGCTGACTTACGGACTTGGTTATGCTTCAGGAGCCGAAAGAAGAAAGTCTTTGCTGGTGAACCATTACCTAGTGCACATGAGATTTCTCATCTCTGGCTTCTCACAGGCTTGGATTCGATCTGAGTCTTTTCACCAAAACCTTCGGAGTACATTTACTAAACCCCTCTTGATAGTGCGGTTTTTCCTACGACTCAAAGAAGTGAAAAAGAACTACGCAAAAACTACTAAGTCTTGTGACATCTTGGTCATCTCCTTCGATGAGACGTGCTTTAGGATTCCTTATCTTTTTGGGGGGTCGACATCCGTGATGAGCTTCACTCCAGAGGATATCCTTCAATAAATATGTAAATCTTCGTTGAAGATTTAGCACCAACCTATAACTTCAAGAACCTAAGCATCT
Source organism: Bromus sterilis (assembly GCA_950022295.1). Classification (NCBI taxonomy): domain Eukaryota; kingdom Viridiplantae; phylum Streptophyta; class Magnoliopsida; order Poales; family Poaceae; genus Bromus; species Bromus sterilis. The sequence continues at coordinate 220,950,610 of OX465600.1, forward strand.
GTTTTACACTAGAAAACTTGTTAGTTCCTCTAATATTTTGTCCAACAATATCCAAAACTCATGGGGGCATAACTTTGCTCTTACAATCTCCCCCTTTTTGGACTATTGTTGAAAAAACAGGCATCGATAATAATATGGAATTTTGAGTTGAGTTGAGAGCAAACTCTAAGATATGAAGAGTTTGACTCCCCCTGAATGCAAGCATCGAAGATTTGTATAATCGAAGTAAATGCTTGATGAAGAATATCTCTGGTGGGGAGCTTAACACATATCTTAGCAAATCAATTATGGTTAATAGATATTAGTCTTGAAGAATATGCAATCATCCAATGACCTGTGAACTTAATGGGAATAACCACCTCCAAGACAAAATGTACGAGAGCAACTTGCAAGCACGGGGGTTATTAACACCTAACATGTAGCAGTTCACAGACGAAGTAAAACTTAAGTTACAACCCAATCGAAGCGAATGGAAAGTTTGTTGTAACTTAACACACAAAAGATCGAATCGAAACCCTTAAACCCAACAACGAATCTAAACTAAATCGATGCTACATTCTCCCCCTTTTTGTCAATGATTGGACAAAAGGTTGAGAGGTAGATCAAGAGTATTTACTCGTTGGCTGCAACCCGGGGACCCTTCTGACGGTCTTCGCCCGAAGAAGATGCATCTCCAGAAGTGTCTCCTTCGACTGAGGCAGGTGACTCCAATTCTTCAATGTCTAGTGGCGCCTGCAGCAAGTCAAGGTCACTGTCGTTGAGAGGGTCATCTTCTTGCTTCGATGTGTGGGAGTCTTCATCAGATAGAGTGTCAGGGCGAATCTGCTCAGCTGGGTTGACGAATAGAACTTCATCAATCTTCTCCAGTGAAGGAATCATCGGGTTGGGGCGGTCTATCGAATCATTTCTTGAGAAATGGCGTTGAAGATGTGGATACTCCTTGTAAATCCGAGCAGCTTCAAGCTTCTTGACTGAGTTGAATTTCCTCAGTCCTTTCCACGAGTGGCGCTTCAAAACCTTCAGGTACTGGTTGTTGTTTAGAGAAATATTGCCAACTCTATTGATCTCATCAAAAAGATGTTGCATTTGGCATTGATTTCCTTCAATCACGTTTTCCAGTAGTTGTTGTGACCGAATGCCAACTTCAAAGTGATAGACTTCCTTCTGGAAAGACTTCGACATGTTGCGTTCATTGACATGCTGTCTGACTCCTACATATGTGGCAAATGGATCATTTGGCCTTCTGAAGATATTCATTGTATCGCGCACAGGAGGACAGAACAACTTCGGGTGATTCTTGGCAACAAAGTCTTCATTGCGTCCATAATTGCATATGGCTTGGAGCCAGGGAGCATACGGCTTCAATTGGTGGACCAGTTCAGCTGCTTGAACCATATATCAAAGAAAACAATCCTCGAAGTCAAACACATGACCATGAGTGAGCTTCAGCAGAGCATGACGTACATGGTAGTGAATGTTGGACTCATCATTGGCAGTGCTGAAAGGCATCAAGGAATTAGACAGGATATAAAACCAAGTCTTTGAAATAAACACCAGATGCTTCGAGCAAATGTTTTCTGGCATGTGATCTCCAGTGACTTCAGGATCCAATAGTGAAGCAAATTCAGCTTCAGTAGGATTAGGCATCAAGTGAACCTTTGCAAGTTTGCCAGTGTGCCGAGGGATATTTACAATTTCCATGAATTCATCAGAATGCATTTGAAATGCTTTGCCTTGGATCATCCACTCCAGCACCCAAGTGGCAGTATCATCAGGATTTCAAAATACATACCGTGTGGAATAGAATTGCTTGATTAGTTCAGAGTTGAGTGACATCTCCATGGCAAACAAGCTTGTCAGATTTTGTGCTTCGATGGTTTCCATGATGTTCTGGAAGCACGTTGCAGATGATAGGCTTCGCATGTACAAGTACTTGTGCCTAAACAAAACACCCTTCTGGCAGTATAACTTCGTGTAAAGAATTTGCTGTTCAGCAGTCAAAAAGCGAAGGTCATCATCAGTCCTGGGCGAATCATAAGGACTTGTTCCAAAGAAGCGATGCTTCTGGCGATGAACTTCGAGATCGAATTCTGGCCCATGTCTTGATGAAGAACCATCACCTCCAGGAAAATTGGAAATGTTTCGCGTGGGTAGATGGAATCCAGTTGAGTATCCTAGGCAGGTATGCAATGGGGTGCTTGCCTTCGATCAACTATGGCTCGCTCTAGGGGTTGAGTCATGATAGCCAATTCATTTTCTTCAGCATCTACATTGGCTTCGGGCTATTCTGGAACAACTTGATGTTTGGCTTCACCTTCTTGTTCTTCAGACTCATCCGCAGAGTGAGCCGAAGAATAATCTCTTGATGGAACAGGTATGTCTTGAGCTTGAGGCGAAGGTTGTGGCTCAAAGTTGTCGTGGTGCGAGGGTTGTGGGGCGGCTTGAGGTGGAGGAGGAGGTGGAGCACGGGGTGGAATGGCTTCGGGAGCAGGTGGATTTGCGGTTGGAGTGGGGAGGGTGATGATCTTGCATCGAGGGGCGAAGCGTGTCTTGGAATATTCTTGGTGGGATGAGAGTTAACCTCATCAGCTTCGTCAGCATCAGTGATCAGACATTGCTTCCTTTGTTGTAGCTGGGGAAGAGGAGAAGCGAGTTGCTTGAGCATAGCTTCACGCTTCTTGGAATCAAGAGCCATGACTGAAAAATTATGCGTCTTGCAACATTCTTCGATGGAAGATTTAATCTTGCCTTGAAACACTTGAATATTTTGCTTTGTCTTCTCATTGACATCAGCAATCTTATTCGAAGCAGCTTCGGCTTCGGTCTTGAAGTCTTCATCAGATTTAGCGTCAGCCTTGTTCTTGAACTTCAGAATCTTGGCAGACTCTGATCTGTCCCTTGCATGCAAATTCCTTAGCTGATTGTATAGAGTTTCAATCATTGCAGAAAGTGTTGGTGAAATGTAAACATTCTCAACATCAACAGCTTCGGGATCAATGGCTTCAGCGAGCGTGCAGAACGCCTGATGCAGGCTCAAACAATCCTATAGTTCACCTTCTCGCGCATCAGGGGAGTTGTGGTGACTATGCTCAGCTTCTTCATGAGCTTCGGGGGCAGGAGCTGCGACTTGCTTCGGAGATACATCCTTCGGATTCATATCCACAACAACTTCCTTTTGAAGAGCTCTATCTGCTTTCTCTGCTTGCTTCATTCTCAAGGTATTAAGTGTTGCCTTGCGCTTGGCTTCGGCTTCACTAAGTTGTTTGGCTTTGGCAGCAGCCTTGGCTTCTCGCTTCTGCACTTCGGCGAGCTTACGCTTCTCTTCAGTTCTCTGGTTGGCTTCAGCCAGATCTTTCCTTTGCTTCTCCATCACAGCAGCATCTCTGTCAGCTTCTCTCTTGGCGCGAGCTTCTTTATCAGCCTTAGCTTGGGCTTGTGCTGCAGAGTGAAGTCGTTCTGCTTTAGCACGGTCTCTCTTGCGCATTTCAGCTTTAGACAGCTTCTTGTTACCAACCTGGGCATAAGTTTGGCCAGGCTTAGCAACAGTGGATTTCAACTTTGAAGCTTTGGCAGTCTCAAGAGCATTTGCTTCGGGCTGACCAGCAGGCTTCAGCTTCAGGTCATTCCTCTCCTTTGTTCTCTGCTCAGCAGGAACCAGTCGGCGAGGTGGCTTTGAAGCCAATGGAGCCTCAACCACAAAATTGGTCAAATCAATTCGTGGCTTAGGAGCAGGAGGATCAGTGGGATCTTGAATTTTTACGCATTTCGAACCAGGCGGTTTCTCTCCAGCCTTTTTCTTCGGAGGCTTTTGAAGCTTTGGTTTCTTTGGACTTGGAACAACTGGGGTGTGCTCGGACTCATCATCTGCATCTTCAGCAGGATCTTCACTAATGGAGTACTCAAGCTGTGCAGCAACATCAGCTTTATCTTCAGCTTGCTCACTGTCTTCATCCGAGACAGTAGGAGGTGGTGAAACACTCAATTTTCTCAGCCTACGTCTCTTAGGCTTCGAGGCACCAGCTTCAGCATGGCCTTCAACATCTTGTGCTTTGGCCTTCTTCTCTTCTCTTATCCTTTTACTCTCAGCAAGAATGGCAAGTCTCTTTTTCTCATCAGGGTAATCATATGGCGTCTTGATATAATTGGGGTGAGGGACAGCGGGAGGCTTCGGGTAGTATTTCCTTCGATTTTCAGCATTGTATTGAGCACACATAGCAGTAGTGTATCGATATGGTGGGCTGAAGGAAAATTGCATAGCCCACTTCCAATCTGGAATGCTCTTGTATTTATAACACCTTATTGCTCAGTAGCGGCGAATCTTTTGAAGTCTAATCTTTCGCATATGTTCAGTTTTTTCGGGTGGAGTAACATAGCCCATCTTTAAACGAATGGCTTCGGGTATACCTCAGGCATTATTGACTTCTTTAGTCTTGCCACCTTTGCCTTTCTGCTTCGGGGGCTCAGGGAGATCCTCAAGCCCTTCGACAATAGGTGATTCATTCCCAATGGCGGCCTCTTCATCAGACATCCTGTGAACAGAATAGTAGGAAAGAGGGAATAGGGAGGGAATGAATAAGCACAGGCAAGGGCTTCGACCAAAAACCAAACAGACAAGAACTCAGGGCAAACTAAGATCAGATGCATATCTGTCATTGGATTGGGCTAGAACGAATTCAAGAACAAGTTCTAACTCAGCCCAAACACAAAATAGATCTAATCTCAACACTAACCTGAGTAGATGGGAGTCTTTGATGCTACAAATAAGTTTCCGAAAGAGCAAGGATCAACACGGATCATAACAGCCCTAGAAACAGAAAATAAAACCCTAGAACTCAGATCCAACTGAAGTGGAGAAGAACACAGGAGAGAAGTTGGATCAGAGAGCCCAACGTACCCTAACTCGGTGACGCGGAGAGGCTACGGCGACGGAGGGCGGAGAAGTGCGCTTCGTCGGCGGGGAACGTCCACGGCGGCGATTGTCCGGCAGTGAAGCGGCGCGGTCGTCGTCGGAGGCGAGAGCTCTGCGGCGTGCTCGAGGAGGGAGAAGGGGAGCGGAGGAGACGAATGAGCCGGAGGCGGTTCGCAGGGGAGGGGACTGCCTTATATAGTGGTCGATCTGAAGCGGTTATCAGATCACATCGGACGGCTCCCTGCGAGTGTCTCTTCCGATTCAACGGTGGGGATGAAGTGGCGGTTCGCGAGCGAAGCTCATTGGACCGAAAAAGACGGGGACTCAATGGCCGAAGAATAACTCTTGACCGAGAGCAAAAACTTCGATAAAGTTGGAAGCATTTGATTCAGAACACAATGATGTTCGAAGCAATATGCTTTCCGTTTCAAATGTGCTTAACCATTCAAGACAGAATAGATTGGGAGCGAATCAGAATGGAGGGGATAGGGTTTGAAACTTATCACTTCGAAGAAAAACAACAATGGAGCTAAAAGTGATAAGTACAGGGGAAAAACAAAACGAATAAAAAAACACAAACTGGAAGCAAATGGCAAACGAAACTAAACACAAAGACATGGACGAAGGAAAACTTAAGTGAAACTAAATGAACAAACACACAACGAAGGTGAATATGTACAGAGGAAAAGTTTCGATCTTACTGAAGATTGTGTGAGTCTAGGATGTTTAGCTCACATCTCAATGCACAGAACCTTTTCTCGTCCAATAGCTTCGTGAATATATCTGCCAATTGATCTTCAGTTCTAACATAAATGATCTCAATGTCTTTGCGCTGAACATGATCTCGAAGAAAATGGTGATGAATACCAATATGCTTCGTTCGAGAGTGTTGCACAGGATTGTGTGCAATTTTGATAGCACTCTCATTATCACAAAGCAAAGGGATTTTCTTCACATAAATACCATAATCCTTCAGCGTCTGCTTAAGCCAAAGTATCTGAGTACAACATGAGTCAGAAGCAATGTATTCGGCTTCAGCAGTAGATATTGAGACACAGTTTTTCTTCTTTGAAGCCCAACACACAAGAGATCTACCAAGAAAATGACAAGTGCCTGAGGTAGATTTCCTGTCAACTCTATCACCAGCCCAGTCTGAATCAGAATATCCAATCAAATCAAACTGAGTTCCTTTTGGATACCAAAGTCCCAATGAAGGATTATGTGCTAGATACCAAAGAATTTGCTTTACTGCAGTGTGATGTGATTCCTTCGGATTGGCCTGAAAACGAGCACAAATACAAACTGATAGCATAATATCAGGTCTAGATGCACATAAGTATAAGAGTGAACCTATCATAGACCGATACTTCTTCTGATCGAAAGGTTTCCCTTTTTCATCAGCATAAAGAAAACCATTTGTTGGCATGGGAGTTCTGATAGTTTTGCATTCAGTAAGATCAAATTTCTTCAGGCAATCCTTCAAGTATTTTTCTTGTGAAATAATGGTGCCATTCTTCTGTTGGCGAATCTGAAGTCCAAGGAAAAACTTCAATTCACCCATCATGGACATCTCATATTTCTTTGACATCATCCTTGCAAATTCTTTGCTGATTTCAGTGTTAGTGCAGCCAAAAATAATATCATCTACATATATCTGACACACAAATAGATCATTGTTATATGATCGAGTGAAAAGAGTGGGGTCAGTGGTTCCAGGTTTGAAGCCTTTCTTCAGGACGAAATCCTTCAATGTTTCTTACCAAGCACGAGGTGCTTGCTTCAGTCCATACAAAGCTTTGTGAAGCCTGTACACCATATCAGGATTCTTCGAGTCTTCAAAGCCTAGTGGCTGCATAACATGCACTTCTTATTCTATCTCTCCATTAAGAAAAGCACTTTTGACATCCATTTGATATAGCAATATATTTTTGTGGTTAGCAAAATCAAGCATGACACGACTGGATTCGAGATGGGCTACTAGAGCATAGGTTTCACAAAAATCAATGCCTTCGATTTGGGTGTACCCTTGTGCTTCCAGTCTAGCCTCATTTCTTACCACAATACCATCTTCATCTTGCTTGTTGCGGAATATCCACTTAGTGCCAATAACATTGTGCTTCGCGGGATCAGGCCTCTCAACAAGTGACCAAACTTTGTTTCTTTCAAACTGGTGAAGTTCTTCCATCATAGCCAATAACCAATCTGGATCCTTCATGGCTTCATCAAATTTTGAAGGCTCTAGCATGGAAACAAAAGTAAAACTTCCACAGAAGTTAGCCAAACGAGTACGAGATCGAGTAGTGGGACGAACTGGTTGATGAATGTCTTTGAGGATCGAATCAACATCAACTCTTCTTCGAACTCGTGATAACGTAGTATCATCTTCTTCAGGATCTGCTTCACCTTCAGCTTTAGCATCTCCTTCAGGATTAGCATTTTCTTCGTTCCCTTTCCCTTCTTCGTCCTGTTCACCATTAGCTTCAGGATGTTGATCTCCAGCGCCCCGGGCTATGTGTGGGACCATTGTACCATCATCATCCCTATTTGCTTGATGAGGATTGGCTTCAACAGGGCGAATCTCTCCAATAGCCATGGACCTGAGCACTTCATCAAGTGGAGGTTCATCTAGATCAAGAGGCAAATGCTCTTTTTGAGAGCCATTAGTTTCATCAAACCTCACATTTACAGTTTCCATAGCTTTCCCAAAGTGAGAGTTATACACTCTGTAAGTGTGAGAGTTTGAGCCATAACCTAAAAGAAAACCTTCATGTGCCTTAGGGGCAAATTTGGAGCTATGATTCATATCTCTAATAAAGCAAGGAGCACCAAATACCCTAAGGTATGAAACATTTGGTTTGTTACCAGTGATAAGCTCATGTGAAGTTTTCTTCAGGAATTTGTGAAGGTAAACCTTGTTGATGGTATGTCATGCTGTGCTAATTGCTTTTGCCCAGAACCTAATAGGAGTTTTGTATTTAGCAAGCATAGTTCTGGCCATTTCAATGAGAGTTCTATTCCTCCTTTCAACTACACCATTCTGTTGAGGTGTATAAGCAGCAGAAAACTCATGAGTAAATCCATGATCATCAAGGTATTCTTCAATATGAGAATTTTTAAATTCAGTTCCATTATCACTTCGGATATGCTTCAGATATAGTTCATATTCAGTTTGAGCTCTCTTAGCGAATGACTTGAAGATTTCAACAACTTTGCTCTTGTCATCCAGAAAGAAAATCCAAGTATAACGAGAGAAATCATCAACAATAACAAGACCATATTTGTTTCCTCCCATACTTGCATAATTTTGAGGACCGAAGAGATCCATATGATGCAATTCAAGAGGATGAGTAGTAGTCATGACACTCTTCGCTGAATGATGTTTCTTCGTGATTTTACCAGCTTCACAAGCACTGCAGAGACGATCCTTATCGAATTTTACTTCGCTAAGGCCAATAACATGCTTCTTCTTCACTAGATTATGAAGATTTCTCAACCCTGCATGACCAAGTCTTCGATGCCATAACCAACCAGATGAAGCTTTTTCCATTAAGCATGTGGATACAGCAGGGCCCGGAGAAAAATCAACAATGCATAAATCTCCTTTTTGGTAACCCTCGAAGACAAACGTATAGTGATCCTGTGAAAAGACAACACAATGCGAAGCACAAAATAGAACAAGCATACCCATATCGCATAACTTCGAAATAGACATAAGATTATATCCAAGTGATTGGACTAGCATAACCTTGTCAATGTGCTTATCTTTTGATATGGCAACCTTACCCAAACCTAAAACTTTACCCTTGTTGTTATCACCGAAGGTAATGTACTTCTGAGAAGATTGAGATAGTTTTTCTTTGGTGAATAATTCCTTGTCTCCGGTCATATGATTTGTACAACCACTATCCATGACCCATTCGGATCCACCGGAGACATAGCCCTGCAGAAGAATTACTTCTTCTTAACCACCCACAAACGAGAAGGTGACTGAGAAGAGGTTGAAGCACTGGTTGAAGCAATATTGAAACGAACAGGATTATATTGCTTAGGTGGACCATCAAGAACACCATAAATGTAAGTCCTCTGTGAATGGTTAGGATAAGAATGAGCATATGCAATCTTATTATGGTTATCATGAGGAAGATAAGTATAACGACCAGTGCGATAGTATTGCTTCTGCGGAACATTTGATTCGGGCACCAGTGAATCATTTCTCTTCTCTAGAGAATAGAAGTGATTCGGTGGTATCGAAGACTTTCCCTGCATAGTATGGTTAGCAGGCAGTTTTTCCACAAGTGCTTTCTGCACCCATATCTGCCTCTTATAGAAGCCATTCTTAGGAGGAGTACCAACGTACTCAGCTGTAACCTTTCTGTGTGCATCTTTAATGAGCTTGTAGTCTGAATCAAGTGATTCATCCACAATAGCCTTATTCATTTTGCAGTCGAAACCTGAAAGGTTAGCAATATCAATTTGTTTTTCCTTCGCGAGGACCCAAACATTCTTAGGATACTGCTCAGGTTCCCAATAGGTGCCATCCGGGTTTATCTTTCTCTCGAAACCAACACCCTCATTTCTGGGATTCCTGTGAAGGAGAGCCTTCCTCAAGATGTCACAAAGATATTGGTGACCTTGCACACTTTGGAACGTGCCTGTTTCAAATAAGTTTTTGAACCTGAGGAGTTCCTCGGTAACAACAGGATTTTCCTCAACCGAGGCATTAGTATCATCAATAACAATAGGAGCTTTGCCTTTGGAATCAATTTTGCTTCGTTCCAAACAAGTTAAGCAAGGTGAATCATTTTTATGATTTGCTTCAGAACCTTATTGAGCCATGAGAGAGAGATTGACATTTTCCAACTCTTCATGAGCCTCTTTCAGTCTTTCGAGAGCCATTTTCCTTTGAAGAAATTCATAGTTGAGCTTCTCATAATCAATTGAAAGAAGATCATGCCGAGAGGATAATTCTTTGAACTTCTCCTTCAGAGCAGCATGCTCATTAGTTAAAGTTTGACCTTTCTCTATCTCATCGATCAACAGAGTTTCTGATTTCTTAATGGTTTTGCTTAGCGAATCAAGTTCATCTTGTTGGATTGAAACAATTTTAGCAAGTTTAGCATAGCTTATCTTCGAATCACTATCATATGAGGAGCAATCAGAAGTATCATAGGTGTTTTTAGATGAAGATACCTTCTCTCTAGCCATGAAGCAATACGCAGGAGTTTCATCTTCACTACTGTTGTTGGTGAAGAATGAGCTCGAAGCTTTGGTTGAAGCATCTGCTGAAGCGAATGCCAAAACAGCAACACCATCTGATTCGGACCCAGACCCAGACCTTGATCCTGATTCAGCTTCGGGCCCAGAGGCTTCGTCTTCAGAGTTCATTTCCTTTCCCAGATAGGACTTGGAACGGCGAGAGATGCTTCGACGAGATGAGTGAGTCTTCGATGAAGAACCCTCACGCTTGTTATGATACTTCTTCCTCTTGTCATCATCAGAATCTTTCTTCTTTTCTCTTCTCGAACTGGAATCATGTCTCTTGGACTCATAGCTTCTGGAGGATCTGTGGGACTTTGTTGAGGATTCTCTGAGCGAATGGTTCGATTTGTTCTCAGCTTCCCACAGAGGGCAATCAGCAATATAGTGACCTGGTTTCTTGCACTTGTAGCAGCAGTTGTCCTTCGATGGAGAGCTTCTTGAGGATGAGCGGTGAGATGAGTGACTTGAGCTTCTTGAAGAATAACTCTTATTGGGTGAAGAAAAACCTTTTCTTTGGAAGCGGTTGAAGCGTCTCATGATCAATGCTAAATCTTTTCCAATGCTTGCAGGATCATTAGATTCGACACCTGAAGCAGAACTCACTTCGGGTGAAGAATGACGCGAAGCTTTTGCTTTCAAAGCATGTGATCTTCTTCGAGAGCCATTAATGTCACGTTTCTCATCTTCTTCCATTTCAAAAGTATTGAATCTCTTAAGAATATCAGCGGCAACAAGACGTATGACATCAGTTCTTTCCTTGATCATCAGCACAATGTGATCAAACTAATCATCCAATGATCGAAGTAAAGTTCTCACAACTGAATGAGGAGTAATGTCATCAGCATCGAGGGAAATCAACTCATTAGCAAGAGCAGTGAGTCTTCTATAGATGGAGCTGACTTTTTCACCCTCGTTTCTCTTGAATCGATAGAATTTGCTTTGAAGTGTGTCAATTCTGGCTTCTTTCTGGGTAGAAACACCTTCACCAATCTTTTCCAAATAGTCCCAGACACCTTTGGCAGTAGGGATATTATTCACTTCATGATACTTCTCTGCTGTTAGATGATTTGTGATGAATACCCAAACTTCAGAATCAAGGTCAATCAACTTCGCTTCTTCAGGAGTGATGGCATTCTCATCGGCGAATGTGACTCCATATAAGACAACTTGCCAGGCAACATAATTGATAGCCATGACATTCCTCTTCATTTTGTCCTTCCAGTATGGGTAGTCCTTTCCATTGAACACAGGTATGGGTTCGGCGGAGCGAATGACTGCGAAAGACATACTTGCAAAACACTCAAGGAGGTTAATCTAAACAAAGAGTGACTAGCTCTGATACAATTTGAAACTCCAAGTATGTGATCAAGGGGGAGGGGGTGAATGATCACTTCAAATTTTTGCATGAAACTATGAAGTGAAGCATAACTTAGCAGCAGAAGGAATTCAACAGAAAGATAAACAGTGAAGCAGAGCAAGATTGAAGCACAACATAGCGAATCAAAAGCATCGAATCAATTGCATTGAATCAAATCACTGAAGCAATTGCAAAACTGAATGTAAGTGCGGAATGTAAAACGAACTCTTGACTCGGCGATGTTTGTTTGACCAGTTCACACTCTGCAAAGTGCTACGTCTGGTTGGAGGGACTTGTGATTGAACACAGGAGCTAACCTCTCTCCGTCCGTATCTCCACTGCACCAATCTCCTTGAGCTTGGTCAGTTCTTCACTCATGGTTGATTATTGAGGGAATCACCGAAACCTTTGACAAACTAGACTTCGAGGCGACAATAATTCTTCCCTCTCTGAAGAACAACACACTAACCGTCTAGGAGAATTGCAGTTCTCCAAGATAACAAGGCTAGCAAACTTCATCCTAAGTCATAGAGAATCAACTCAGATCAATAGGACTTATGCTTCGGTGGATGGGATTTTTGGTTTGCTTCGGTGGGGTTGCTCTCTTTCTCCACTGTCTGAAAAATAATCTTGGAGCAGCCACCCACCAATGAGGGCGGGGGTGGCCTATTTATAGGTGGCAATCCCAAGGTGCGAAATGACTGAAGTGACCCGATGCGACATCTTGACACTTGTCCGCAACGGTCGGATTTCTAATCAATGCGCAACTTTACTTGCGGAACAAGTAAAGCTGACTCACGGACTTGGTTATGCTTCAGGAGCCGAAAGAACAAAGTCTTCGCTGGTGAAGCATTACCTAGTGCACATGAGATTTCTCATCTCTGGCTTCTCACATGTTTGGATTCGATCTGAGACTTTTAACCAAAACCTTAAGAGTACATTTACTAAACCCCTCTTGATAGTACGGTTTTTCCTATGACTCAAAGAAGTGAAAAAGAACTACGCAAAAACTACTAAGTCTTGTGACATCTTGGTCATCTCCTTCGATGAGACGTGCTTCAGGATTCCTTATCTTTTTGGGGGGTCGACATCCGTGATGAGCTTCACTCCAGAGGATATGCTTCAATAAATATGTAAATCTTCGTTGAATCTTTAGCACCAACCTATAACTTCAGGAACCTAAGCATCTATTTTACACTAGAAAACTTGTTAGTTCCTCTACAGTTTTGTCCAACAATACCCAAAACTCATGGGGGCATAACTTTTCTCTTACAAACTTGAACCCTTGTAAACGTGCGGTATCGTCGTGTGTGACGAGTACTCCACTTAACCTGTTAGTAACCACTCTCGACGGTAGGTGCGATGTATCGTGTTGCCTTCTTGTTGATGCTTGCTCGTGTTTGCCTCGTAGTAATAGATGCTTGCCTGTTGATTGCCTTCTAGTGTTTACCCTCTTGTGTGCTTCCGCGGGTACCTTCGGAGACGATGCGAGCTTGCGATCAACTACACCTTCGGAACCCGACTTATCAACAGGCAAGGACTTTAAATTACTTATGATCCATTCTATTTCAACCAGCGGTTTGCATGCTAGTCTAGGTTAGGTTCGATGTTTGATCCTACCACATGTTTACAATCGCTTTCAAACCGATAGATCCATGTCCCTGTCAGAACCCTCTGTTAGGTAATGTGCTAGGATCAATGTATTCTTGCATCATGTTAAAAATTTCAAAGAAATCATTTGAAATCAATTTCAAAAGAAAAATGGGAGAAGGAACCCCCCCCAGTTGAATTAATTCAAAAGGCCAGATAAAAATCTTCTCCAAAAATTCATGTTAGATTTTTGAAAAGTCTTATAAATGAGTGTGATCACATATCAAGTGATGTGGCACCCACCCCATGCTCATGGATTTTTCAAATATTCAAACAGTGCCTTGGAATTAATCAAAAACCCCTATTTGATTTAAAGTTCAAATTATTTGAATTTTAAAAATGTTCAAACTTTACAAGTGGCTAGCCTAGTATATTGTGATGCCACATAAAAAATTTCAGCATTAAATAAAATGCCTAGCTATTTATTTAGCACAGCAAAACAAAAAGGCAGAAAAGAAAACAGAAAGGAAAAAGGAAAAAAGGGCTTACCTTGCTTCTGGCCCAACTCAACGCCCCCTGGCCCAAGCCCACCTGGAAACCCCCCTTGTCTTCTTCCAGCGCGGCGGCAAGCAGCTCGATGGTCGGCATGCCGCAGTCGCCACGCCACCTGCCTGCCTGGAGGCCTCCCAGGCGTCGTTATCGCGTCTGGAGACGTCCTGGAGACGCCCATCTCCTTTCCCCTCCCTCAAGTGCACTTTCCCCCTTCGTTCTCACCGGATTCGAAGATGAACCGAGGAACGCCGTGGAGCACGCCGCCGAGTCCACGCAGCCACCGTCGTCCCCGAGACGTGCCACCGTGTCCAGAAGAACCGCAGCAGACGTCTTTGCCGTCCCCCCCAGTCAATCGAGCCCGAGCGCCTCAGCAGACGACGCCAGCTTCATCGAGACCTCGTCGGAGCCGCAGATCTCCGTCGGCAATTACTCCGGCCACAGAGCTCCTCCGACCACACCACCGCCTCCACTGCAACCGTGGTGAGCTTCTGCTTCACCCAATCTATTCAATGGTTGCCCCCTTGGCCTGTACCGCCTTTTGCCATGGAAGCCGGGGCACCTCGCCACCGGGAAGTTCCTTGCCGCACAACCTTGAACCCCAGCACCCCACGGTCATGTCCTCCGCAAACCCCACGCACTGCTGCTTCGTTTGATCCCAGCCCCGCTTCAAATGGCGCCTTGTAACGAATTCCACCTCGCGGCCGTGCCCCTGTTTCCGCAAAGCTCATTGCCGGCGACCTTGAACGCCTTTGGAGAGTACCCCAGCCTCTCCAACCGTTCCCGATCGACGCGCGTTGACGAGGGCTTCAACCTGGTGGAAGCAGCGCCCGATTTGGCCCACGGGAACGCCGTTGCAGAGGACGCCGCCGCACGGGATGGTCGCCGGCGACTTGCCGCCGGTGAGGTCCATGTGGCCAGCGTGTTTAAATGTTAACCACCCCCCATAATGAACCCCAGAGCCGATGACAAGTGGGCCCAAGGCCTTAATCCCCCTGGTTAGTTTAAACTAACCGGGTTAATTAACCCAGTGACTGACACCCCGGCCCCACACGTCAGAGACCCCCCCCCCCCACGTCACCCTTGCGCAAGCATCACGCAATAAAAGAATTTCCAGAATAAAAGGAAATCAGAGAAATTACAGAAATTCCAGAAAAAGGCTGAAACTTTGGAAATTCATAGAAAATTCATATTAACTCCAAATTTAACAAATAATATATGAAAAAAGATCAGGAGAAAATAAGCTATCCAAATATCCAACTTTCAACCATGTTTGAGTTGAATTTAAAATGTGATCAGTAGCATTTGCTATTTTATTTAAATGGAATTAATTCAAATTCTTTTCAAATGCTTTTGCATTTTGAACCATATCAACATATCACATTATACTTGAACTTCAGAGGCATATCATACACTTTTCAAAATGATTTAACTTGATCAAACAATGTCATATACAACTTGGCTAAATTTGAATTCAAATTGGACTTTGAATTTGCAATTCATTTGCAATATACTCCATTTAAATGGAATTGCCTAACACATCAGAAACATATACATCAAGTTTCAGCCTTCACTCATGTGATTGTGCATTGTATTTACTTTGCTACCTTGTTTGTTGTTTGTCGAGTAGAGGTGGAACCGGAACAGGAGGCTACCCCCTTCGTTGAAGACCCCAAAACCGAACCTCATCAGCAAGGCAAGCAAACCCCCATTGATCATGTCGATAAAATCCCAATTCCCTCTCATGTCTCGCTTATGCATTGTTTAGGATGATTACCATGCTACATTTCTACCACATAGATGAACCCATTCCTTTGCATGACCACAATCCTAGCAATTGTAGGAGTTGATTGATATCATGTGGCCCCTGCAATTGTTACTGCTTATTGCATGCTTAGAGTGATAACATGTTGATACTGTTATGTGAGTCGGGATGGTAGTGATCATGGTGATGATGGTGGAAATGTGTTGGAGAATCTACCCTAATAAAAGGTGAACGATGAGAGGCTATGTAGGAGTACACAGTGGGTTGTCTCGTTGAACACCGCCCTAAGTCCGAGTTCTTGTGTGGTGATCCAAGATGAAGATTACAACCACACATTGGGCTCACTGACCCCTCTCAACCTATTAACTCATCCCTTTCGATGTCCAGATGTCGCAGTAGTTCAGAGTTCTGGTAGGCTTGTGGCCTGGCTGCTAAGTGAGAGAACGGCTCAACCGAGACCGGCTTATGCACCACGCACACATCACCTGGGTCCACTTCGGTAAACCGGCCGGGTTCACGATAGTGGTAGCCAACCCAGGTAGGCGGATTTCTCGGACTAGATAGGCTATGAGGTAACAGTTGTGGTGAGCATCCTCGCCGACACTTCTTGAACGGTGTCGAGTACAAAGGCGGTAACAGATGACCATGTGTGTGTAGCGGTACACCCCTGCAGGGTTAACAAAACTATTCGAATAGCCGCGTCCGCGGTTAAGGACTGCTTGGAAAGCTTAGCTTGATTATTAGACAACTTGAACTGGATACTTTTAAAATACACCAAGATAAGTGTGAGTGCTATGGCGTTCTTTCTCGTGGGGAAGTCGAGGAAGGCACCATAGTGGTGTAATTGGTTGGAGAAAGGAGTGGACTCGTGTACGCTTCTTACCTCAAGTCTGGTACTCGTAGTTCAGGACTAGCCAAGTCAAAGCTGGCACTTCTGCAAGTGAAACCCCACCTCCCTTTACCTTGATACATGTGCATGAGTAGTATAGCTCCTATGTAAGTCTTGCTGAGTACAACTTTGTACTAAGGTTTGCTTATTCTATGTTTTAGATGAACCCACTGACCCCGAAGGTGGCTTCTTCATCGAGCTCGACGACTGAAGATCAAGCTAGTCTAGTCCTAGTCAGACGACTGGTTCCCTCGTGGAGGGCTTGTGTTTAAATAAGGCTTCTTAAGCCATTTGTTAAACTTGTCTGTACTCAGACTTACTTTGCTTCCGCTTGTTTGTTGTAATGTTGGATCACATGCTTGTGATCTCTGTGTGCACTCTGTGAGAGTTATCTATAAAATGTATACTTTGTAGAGAATTGCAATGATACCTATTGTTCATACAATGCATGTGTGCTGCGTGTATGTTTATAACATGCATGCATTTGTATGGGTTTTCGAGACCTTAGTTGTGATCTGGTTGGCGGTCTTTCATACACCAAGTGGCCCTTAGATGTGCGCAGCTTGGGGCATCGCGATGCGATTGCTCGAGACTCCGTCTCGTGCACACTTTATGGTATGATCGAGCCCGCCCTAGACCCCGACTAAGTGATCGGGCTGGAGTAAGTCTATGTAAGAGTTATGAGATAGTCGATAGTATGGTTGAGGCGACTTGTCTTTGAATATGGGAGTTCATCACCCATATCATTAGACTTGTGTGCGGACGATGAGGAACCATCTCAGTTGATCATCCGGCCTGGATGGGATGCCCCTCACGTACGATGCTTTCCGAGAATGTTCTGTGCTTGGCCTTGTCTTCTTAGACAAGTGGGTACGGTTCTCGGCTCTCCATATGACTATGTCGTAGCGGTACTTGCATACGCTAACCCCGGGTCCCGAGAGTCCCCTCCCAACAAACCTTGTACTGCTATGTTACTATTGCCCGTTGATCAGCCCCTGCTTAGTATGCATGCTTAGGATGCTACGATGTTACCCTGCTACTCCTTGGTTTGGGCTATCACGTTATTATATTGTTGTTGATGATATCATTATTATAATGTTGACTATATTCGACGAAGGATGGAAGGTCTAGGCTATCCCGCCCCGACGCTTTGTTCCATTCGAGTCACCTAGGATCCAAGTTCCGGGTATTGGTTTTAAGACTGAGCGTGCCTAACCGCGTGTGGGATTTTATGGAGTCCCCTTTTCTTACCTACCTAGCTTCAAACATTTCTAGTGGTGGCCCAAGCTGATTTACCATTTGAAAACCATGCATATATGTCTGTCGGGTCTCTCCTAGTAGATATCCTTTAAAATAACTTGGGCCAGCGGAGACATGGTTTCTCTTTTTGGTCCACCCCAGGGAGCTAGGGGGCTGCCCAAATTAGTTTGGGTAGCTAACCCGACCTCATCCAGACGGTAGAGGTCAATTCGAGAGCGCGACCGACTTTTGAGTTGGATGTCGACTCACCGGGGGCCACCCGGATTTGTTCGTTGTTAGCTAGAGGGACCTGTCGTTTCAGATCTCTCGGAACTAAATCATAAAATGGTTGACTATGATGGGTAGCAACTGAGAGTGATGGGCGTGCTTGCGGAGCCTTGTAATGGGCAGTTGGTACACCCCTACAGGGTTAAATCTTTTCGAGAAGCCGTGTCCACGGTTATGGACGACTTGAGACCTACTCCTTGTTGATAGACAACAACAACTGAGATAATCTTAATAACATGAACAACATGTGTGTGCGTTGACTGCTTCTTCTTCGTCGGGATGCGAAGAGGAGGACAAGGATAGGATAGGTGTTATGCTTGCGTAAGTAGGTGGATAGCAGACTTGTTGGCGGCGATTCCTCATCGAATGCTTGGCTTCTTATCTTACTCTCTAGATCGTTAGCCACTTCATAATGCTAGTGCGGTAGCAACCTCACCACTTACCCTATCCTTACCGTAAACTACTAGTTTTCCTAGAATGACTAGTGATGAAGTCCTTGTTGGGTCAGTTGACCACTACAGTTGGATGCTGAGTACTTCTGTACTCATGATACTACCCCCAAACTCTTTTCAGGGTTCTTGATCGACAACAGGTATGGTGATCGATGTTTCACATGGAGACTCGACGACGACTAGTTAGGAGGATCTCGGCGGAGGGCCTGGACCCGTGTGGTTATGGGGATCGATGTTTTTCTCTTTGCCACTAGGCAATTGATTGTAGTCTGTACTCAGACATGTATCTTCCGCTGTTGTATTGTATTAAGGCAGTTGTATGCCGATTGTATGAGATGTTGTATCCTTGTATCTGTAATGTTGTGATATCATGTTGGAAATCCGGGGCATATGGCTTTGTCATATGTGGCGGTGGGACCGATATGTGCTTCGTACCCGGATCTGGATGGAAACATCTAGATCTGGAACAGTACCGCATATCGGGCCTTACACTTTCTTGCGCTCATCCATTGCCTGAGTGCTCAAATTTAAAAGGAAGAGGATCAGTTTGACTTGTGCCTGATAAGTGGTCTGGGGACTAGTCAAAATAAGATTCCGAAGGAGACCAAGTGTGAAGTTTTAGTAGATTGAGTTCTCAATTAAACTATATAGTATTTTTATGCTCTAAACCCATCTCCCACTTCTCGCACGCAAAAACCATTTTGAGACATTCGAGTCACGGACAACGAGAGCTCTTGCACCTTTATTTTCATACTTTCCTAGTTTCAATACTAGATATAGAATCTTGCTTGTTATTTTCTTGACTTGAATTTCATATCTTACTTGCTTTACTATGAAGTTCATGTGTGTGTTAGCATGTCACCACAGAAATTATCTGTGTTATCATTTACCTACTCGAGGACGAGCAGGAATTAAGCTTGGGGATGTTGATACGTCCCAAACGTATCTATAATGTATGCTTGTTCCATGCTTATTTGGGTGACATTGCTATGTGTTTTGCTACACTTTCATACCTTTTTACACATATTTGGACTAACCTACTAACTCAGTGTAGCCAGTGCCAGTTTATGTCTGCTAATGTCTGTGCATTGCAGTTATTTATTAATATTTCCAGTGCCAGAAAAATTCCAAGAAAAATATGTAAACAATCAACGTTCCAGAAGACTTCGAAGGCCCGAAGGAGAGCCGAAGGAGGGCCACCCCCTCCCAGGCGGCCAATGGACACGGCCCACCCCTGGCCGCACCAGGAGGCCGCTTGGGAGGAGGGCACCTCCCCCAGTGCCCCCCTCGGCCTATATTTACCCCTCGGTATAGAAACCCTGAAAAAAGGACCCTGCATTTCGAATTTCATCTCTGTTTGGCCGCCGCCACGATCTTGAGATCGGGATCGCCAGAAGACATCGTCTCGTCACCTTGCCGGACGGAGGATTGATCTCCGGGAGCTTCTCCACCACCATGAGCGCTTCCCGTATGTGCCGTGAGTAGTCCCCCTTGGACCATGGGTCCATGACCAGCAGCTATGTGATGCCTTCTCTCCATTCTTGTGCTTCAGTTCTTAGTCCTTGTGAGCTTCCCTACATGATCAAGGCATCTATGTAATCTTTTTGCTGTTGCTATGCTGTGTTTGCTAGGATCCGATGGATTATGAGATTATGTTCAGATCATGATGAGTTATATATTTGGTTCTCCTTTTATATTTTATTCTTGAGTAATTCTTGCATGTTCTCCGTTGCTTTTTATTGCTTTGGCCAAGTAGTAGATAGTAACTCCAAGAGGGAGCGTTATGCTTGATTGTGGGTTGATGCCCCCCGATGTCTAGCTTGAGTGACAGAAACATGAAACTAGGGGATGTACTGTTGCCACCAGGGATAAAACAACGGTGCTTGTAACCGCGATTGCAAGGATTGTTTACCTTATGCAAAGTTTGTTAATGCAGTTGTCTGCTGCTTTGGGTTTACACTTTGGGTGGGGCTCGCAACTTAATACCAGCGAGATGTTCTAGATAGATATCTCAAGGTGGATGATTAGTGAGTAGATGCTGATGAATAAACGGTCTACTTGTTTTGGCGTACTGCCCATATGATTGAGCCGCTAACTTTCTTGTGGCATAATTAGCATTGCGGTGCGTTTATAATTCTGTCAATTGCCCAACTATAATTTGTTCACCCAGCTTAGCTGTTTTATTGTCTTTTGGGAGAGAGACATCACTAGTGAACATCATGGGACCCTGGTCCATATTTCCACTATTGTTTACACCTCCACTCTTTATTGCTTTTATTTCCTTTTTGTTTCAATAATCACCATTATTTTCACCGTGTGTTTGATCCTTTGTAAACAACAAGACCGGAGAGATTGACAACCTCTCTGAACTCGTTGGGAGCAAAGTTATTTGTTGTTGTGTGCAGGTCCAGGTTAAGTAAGCAACCTTGGTTATAAACGGCGCCATTGTTTGCTTTACCACCTACTTGATGAACTTGGAGTCCTACTGAAGACATAAACCTTGGTATCTTCACCAAGGGAAACTTGCTGCTATCTACTTCTTAAACCTTCCACTTGGGGTAAACAACGAGGGACGAGAAGCCATCAGACCCTTGGGAAGAACCGTTGCCAGATGATGTAGCACCACGCCGCGGATTCCTCCGTGAGGGACGAAGCCAAATCACACACTGATCAACCCTCTCAATAGTGAAATCCTCCTCATGAAGCTCAAAATCTGACTCAATCTCAGCCCTAGATCCTCTAATATTCTTATCCCGCAAATTCTTGCGAGAGAGCTCACGGTCGGAGGACTCAGTGGTATTTCTTGTGAATTAGATTATAGACAAGCAGCAATAGATAAGTGCATATGATCAAGAGAAATGAGAATGTGGATCAATGAATAGAACATGTGCACCAGTAAGTAACAAGTCGGATACTAGTTCGGGCACCGGGTCTGAATGTCCGACAGGAAGTCAGATGTTCTGACCTGGTGTCCGACAGCGTGAGCATGCGATTGACTAAATGAAGACCAGGATATCCTAGTTCCACACAAATTAAGCATCTAGACGCACACATGACTAACACAAGTTCTACACATCTCATGATTGCCCAAAATCTCAAGAAAGGATATGTGTGTGAGAGAGAGAGGAAGACCTGAGCCGGCCAAGGGGGTTAAGGAAGATGGCGGTAGGAGCCTGAGGCACCTCAGCGGAGGACTTGTCGGTTGGAGGCCTATCCGGAAGATCCAGTGAGATTGAGGCCAGGTCATAGATGCAACGGTGACGGTTGACCAAAGCACTACTAGAAAAAAAATGCTATAGGAGATATTTATAGTGGTGGGCGTATTAGCAATGAAATGCCCCGCTACAGTTTGTGGTGCACTCATAATGTGCCACTAATAGAAAAAAAAGGACGCCACTACTATCCTTTTCCCTAGTAACCCTAGCCCATCCCTGCCACGCCCTTTATATCGATTGGATCCACAAAGAAAGACAATTTGACTTCAGATAGTCCAACCACTCGGATGCTCCAACATAGTGTTCGGGGTAATATCTGACTTTTGTCCAGTAAGCATTGGACATGAGTTAGAGATAGCCTCGGATGCTAGGTCAGAACCTCCAACCCAAAAGTCGCCAAAACATCCAGTTTCAAAGGAAGAACTTCATCATATGACAATAGAGAAAAAAAATGATATATAAGATAGATAAGTTTGGCTTAGAACTATACTAGGGAAATACACACCTTATTCACTCATATTTTTGTATCACACAACACACAAAGAAGCATATGAGTGGTGGTCTAGATAAATATATCAAAATCTCATAAGTATATAGCAATGTGTATCACACAATATCTTCCCTAAAGGATGGTGATACGTCCCCAACATATCTATAATTTTTTTGTTCAATGCTTCTTTTGGTGACATTGTTACATGTTTTGATGCACTTTCATACCATTTGCAATATATTTGGGACTAACCTATTAACCTAGTGGCCAGTGCCAGTTTTTGTCTGTGCATTTAGAAAAAAAAAAACTCAATATCGCCAGAAAAATCTCGAAAAATTCTAACTTACCAGAAGACTCAGAAGCCTGAAGATCAGCCAAAGTGGGGCACCCCCTTTCCAGACGGCTACACGGTGTTGCCAGGGGTTGGTCGCGCCCCCTAGTGCCCACTTTGGCCTATATTTACACCCGTTCCGAAAAGCCTCGGGGGGGGGGGGGGCTATTTCTCGCCATCTACGCCACTATTACATCGCCTCCGCGATACTCAGATCGGGATCAGCAGAAGTTCCTGTGCTTCCACCTTGTCGGAGGGAGTATTGATCTCCGGAGGGCCCTCCCTCACCATGATCGCCTCTAGGATGATCCATGAGTAGTCCCTCCTTGGACCATGGGTTCATGGAAGCAAGCTAGTTGATGTATTCTCTCCAATCTTATGCTTCATTGATTAGACCTTCTGAGCTGCCTAACATGATCAAGGAATATATGTTATAGTTTCTATGTTGCTATGTTGTGTTTACTAGGATCCGATGGATTATGAGATTATGTTCGGTTCGTGGAAGTAATATATTTAGTTATCTTTTATATTGTGTTCTTGAGTAGTCAGGCTTTTTCTCTGTTACAGTTTGTTGCTTTGGCCAAGTAGTAAGTTGTAACTCCAAGAGGGAGAGTTATGCTAGATAATGGGTTCATGCCTCCTAATGTTCGGCTTTAGTTACAGAAACATGGGACTAGGGAATGTGATGTTGCAATAAGGGGTAAAACATCGGTCCTTGTGACTGTGTGTTGCAAGGATTGCTTACATTATACATAGCCCATCTAGCCTTAAGTTTGACTAGCATTCTAATGTTTTCATTTATTTGAACTTGGATAGAGTTGAAAGGTTTGACATTCTCATTCTCTAAGGGGGAGATTGTAATATTAAGCATCTCAACATCATGAGCTATGTTGTCAACCTTTAAAGAGAGACTATCTAACTTCTCTAATTTCTCTTCTACATTTTTATTGAAAGCTTTTTGAGAAGTGATAAACTCTTTAAGAATTCTCTCGAGTTCAAAGGTGTAACTTTTGGTGTTAGGATAAGCATTGCCATATGAATTCCCATAAATGTTGTTGTTGGAAGGGAAAGGCCTAGGATTGTTTTTACCAAAGTTACTCCTATAAGCATTATTATTAAAGTTGTTCCTAGAAATAAAATTAACATCAACTTTCTATTTCTCTTGATCAACCAAAGAATTTAAAGGAACGCCACGAGGATCAATAGGCACTTACTTAGTAAGCATAGACATAATCATATAAACCTTTTCATTTATATAGGAGATCTCCTCAATAGATTTTACCTTCCTACCTGTTGGAGAGCGTTTGGTGTGTCATTGAGAATAATTTTCCATCATACCATCCAATAATTTTGTAACAACACAAAGAGTAATGGAAATAAAAGTTCCTCCCACGATCGAATCTATCAAATTCGGCGAGGTAAAGTTCAATCATGCATAGAAGGTTTGGATAACCATCCAAGTAGTCAGTCCATGAGTGGGACAATTCTTAACAAGACATTTCATTCTTTCCAAAGCTTGCGCAACATGTTCATTATCAAGTTGTCTAAAGTTCGTAATGTTACTCCGTAGTTAAATAATTTTATCAAGGGGATAATACTTCCCAATAAAAGCACGCTTACATTTATCCCAAGAATATATGTCGCTCTTTAGATCTTACTCTCAAGGAGAAAGGATAAATCTTGAGCTTAACAATGTCACCATCTACGTCCTTATACTATTGCATATCACATAATTCCTCAAAGTTAATAAAATGCAAAGCAACATCTTCTCCTACTCCAAAAAGTAGGTTTAATTTCATAAGAAACTAACGGGGTGGCAGGTGGAGCAATAGGAGTGCAAATAAAGGTATTATTGTCGTGACTTGTGAAGTCACAAAGCTTGGTATTCTCAGAAGAACCCATGCTAGCAACAACAAAGCAAACAAACTAGAACAAGATAACTATTTTTGTTGGACTTTTTGATGAAGGACACACAAGAAAAAGTAAAGAACTTAAAGGTAAACTAACAAGACTAAAAAGAAAAGGTAAAAGGTAGCGTGCAATTCCCCTATCTTGAAGCTTGGAATCCCCGACAACGGCGCCAGAAATTCGGTTGCTAGAGCGTTAACGGGTATAGTATTTTATTTGATTCCCCAGCAGCGGCACCCGAAATTTTCTTGATGGGTGTAGACAGCACCTCCTCGTTGGTTACCCCAAGTGGCAGGTTATGTTCTAGATAGTAGCAAATTTCCCTCAGTGAGATACCAATGTGTTTGTCTCCCATAGGATTCCAGAGACGACAAGCAGGTGATAAAGAACAACGGCGCCAACGATTACTCTTTACCTGGACCTGCACATAAGACGCAAATATCTTTGCTCCCATCAAGTTAGAGAGCTTGTCACTCTTTCCGGCCCTGTTGTTTACAAAGGATCAAACGCAATAGTAATAAAAGTGCAACTTGAAAGAAAAGGAAAACAATAAATTGCAGTGGTGTAAATATATGATGGTGATATGGACCGAGGCGTCATGGCTCTCACTAGTGATGTCTCTCTCCCAAAAGATGATAAAAACTATGATGGATGAATAAATTACAGCTGGGCATTTGACAGAATTATGAACGCGCTGGAGCTAGCAGAGAGTGCAAGGTTCGATCATATGGACATTACACTAAGACAAGTAGACAGTTTATACATCGACATCTACTTATTAATCATCCACCTTGAGATATGTGATCCAGAACATCTCGCTAGTATTATGTTGCGAGCCAAACCTAAAGTCACAAACTCAAAGCAACATAAAACTTCATTAACACTCTATGTGTAATGTAAGAAATCCCTTTGAGACGCAGTCACAAGCACCACTATTTTACTCCTAATGGCAACACCACATTCCCTAGTCCCATGTTTTTGTCATTCAAGCCTGACATCAGGAGGCATGAAACCATTATCTAGCATAACGCTCCCTCTTGGAGTCACAATCTACTAGGCTAAAGCAATAAACTGCAACGGAGAACATGCAAGAACACTCAAGAACACAATATAAAAGGGAAAAAAATATATTACTTCCATAATCTGAACATAATCTCATAATCCATCGGATCCCAGCAAACACACCATGACAACATGTAAACTATAACATATATGCCTAGATATAGATAAGTGGCTCACAAGGACTCAACATTGAAGCACAAGCTTGGAGAGTACACATTAATACCCCCTTCGGCAGGGTGCCGGACATGAACTTCTGTTGATCCCGATCTCGGGACCGCGATCCGGTGGAACAATGGCGTAAACTTGGAAAATGAGTCCTCTATGAGGGTTTCCATAATGAGAGGAGTAAATAGATGCATGATACGTCTCAAACGTATCGAATTTTCCAAACACGTTTGCTTTTGTTTTGACCTCATTCTTGCATGATTTGAATGGAACTAACCCGGACCGACGCTGTTTTCAGCACAGCTGCATGTATGTTTATTTTGTGTGCAAAAAATGGGAATTTAAACATCTAAAAAAATCCAAGAAAGTTCCCAAAAAATCAACGCACCAGAAGAGCCCGAAAGCCAGAATATGGAAAATATGGGAGCCACCCCTTGTTGGGACTCGGAATATGCGTATGTAATTCCAATCACAACTCAATCATATGGAGAGCCGAGAGTCGTACCCACTTGTCTAAGCAAACAAGGCCAAGCACAGAACACTCTCGGAAAGCATCGTACGTGAGGGGCGTCCCATTCAGGCTGGATGATCAACTGAGATGGGTCCTTATCGCCCGCTCACAAGTCTAAATGATTATGGGTGGTGAAATCCCATACTCATAGACAAGTCGCCTCAACCATATTATGGATTGAATCATAACACTTACATAAACAGACTCCAGCCCGATCACCTAGTCGGGATCTCGGGCGGGCTCAATCATACATCAAAGTGTGCCACGTGACAAAGTCACGAGCAATCGCATCGCGATGCCCCAAGCTGCGCACATCTAAGGGCCATTTGGTGTATAAAGACCGCCGGCAAGAACACAACTAATCTATCGAACCCCACACTAAGACATGCATGTTATAATCATACAGGCAACATACATGTCTAGTGTAAACACCAGGTACACATTGGATGAACTCTACAAAGTATATCTTTATCAACTTACACATAGAGTGCACAAAGATGATATGACTATGATCCATCATTACATCAAACAACGGAAGCAAATTAGGTCTGAGTACATACAAGATTAACAAATGGCTTAGAGCAGCCTTGTTCAACATACATGCCCTTCCACAAGGGACCAGACTGCTGTCTGGAACTATACTAGCTTAGTGAACGTCGAGCTTCAGGAAGGTGACTCCATCGGGGTCTGGGTTCTCATCTAAAACATAGAATAAGAAAACGTGAGTACAAAGTCGTACTCAGCAAGACTTACATCATAACTAAACTACTCATGCTCAAGTTTCAAGGTAAAGGGAGGTGGGGTTTTAACATGCAGAAGTGCCAGCTTTGACTTGGCTAGTCCTGTACTACGAGTACAGGACTTGAGGTAAGAAGCGTACACGAGTCCACTACCAAGTCTCCAACCAAAACACCACTATGGATACTTCCTCGACTTCCCCACGAGAAAGCACGCCATAGCAGTCACACTTATCTTGGCAAGTTTTAGAGTTTCCATTCTAGTTGTCTAATTATCAGGTACGGGTTCCAAGTAGTCCATACCCGCGGACGCGGCTATTCGAATAGTTTTGTTAACCTTGCAAGGGTGTAAACTGCACACACATGACCATCAGTTACCGCCAGGTCTCGTCACCATTCAAGGGGTGCCAGCGAGGATGTTCACCACGACACTTCGCTCACAACCGGTCTATTCCAGGAGTCGGCTATCTGAGGTAGATCCCACTCGAGAGCCCGGCCGGATCAACGATACGGACTCAGACAATGTAGGCAACCGAGACGCCATCCGAGAAGATGGTTTCACTGTCTCACAGATCCACCCACATATCTATATGATGCAACCTTTCATCAATTCTTTTTCTATGCATATGCCAAATGGAAAACACGAACTAGTTTGACTCCTGGACGTCAACACGGATTAAGGTACTAAGCCGAGAGGGGTTAGTGAGCCCAATGTGTGGTTGTACTCTTTGTCTTGTATTACCATACAAGAACTTGGGCTTAAGGCGGTGTTCAACGAGACAACCCACTGTGTACTCCTACAAAGCCTCTCATCGTTCACCTTGTATTAGGGTGGATTCACCAACACCGTTTCACCTTCATCAACACCATGATCACTACCATCCCGACTCACAACAAAGTAACCTCATTGTAACACTAAGCATGCAATAAGCTTTAACAGTTGCAGGGTCCACATGATATCAATCAACTCCTATGTCAGCTAGGATTGTGGTTTGCATACTACTTTGACAAGATGATAGGTCATGCATCGGATATGGGTTCAACTACGCGGTAGAATTGATAACAAGGTGATCATCCTAATCAATGCATAAGCGAGACTGAGAGGGAAGTGGGATTTTATAGACATGATCAATGGGGTTTGCTTGCCTTGCTGACGAGGTTCAGTATCCGGGTCATCAACAAAGGGGGTGGCCTCTGGTTCTGGTTCCACTTCTATTAGAAACATGACAACCATAGGATCAAAATAAAGTACAATGCACAATCACATGAATAAGATTGCAGTGCTGATGTTCATGTTTGCAATGTGGGTACAATTCCATTTAAAAGAAGTGGAATGCAAAGTCATTTGAAAATTCACTCCAAATTTGAATGCAAATTAAAGCCATATGGACAAATGCCACCGTTCACCCAATTTAAATTGGTCAAACATGAAAAAAAATCCATATTCACATTCCTTGCATTTTTCTGATAATTTTAGACATATCATATGCCCAATTTGGATTTAGTATGAATTAGATATTAATTTTCAAATTTAATTGAATTTCTTCCTTTTCTGGAATTTCTTTTAAATATAAAAAGGATTACTGCGTCAGCATGGCCTCATGCTGGCGTCAGGGGGACTCTGACCAGGGGGACCCACTGGTCAGCCTCTGTGGGGTTAATCCCCTATTTAAATTAAACAGGGGGGTTTATTAGGGGGTTGGGCCCACCTGTCATTAGCTGTGGGGGGATTAGCTGGGTGGTTAAGTGTTAATTAACCCGGGCCACGTCATCCTCATCGCCGGTGACCACTACACACGGCGGAGGGCTCGCCGGAGTGCGATTTTAGCCACGGGGTGGCACGGGGTTAGCACTGGAAGGTGCCCCGTGCTCTCCCGCGTGTGCTGGAGCTATCAGGGGGATACCAGGGGCTACAGGGCGGCGACGGCGTCTACATGCGCGGCGAACGGCCAATGGCCTCGACGAAGATGGCAAGCACGGCACGGGAAGAAGAACAGGGTGGGGGAAAAGAACCGCGAGGCTCACCAGAGCTCGAAGGTGAACGCTGCGAGTCCGGGGAGGGGCTGGTCATTGGGAATTCCTCGCCGAAGTCCTCTGTGCCCGGCAGCGAGACCTTGAAGCTTGCGTCATCTTCGGTGGGGATTGAGCTCGATTCGGCGGCCTGTTAGACGAAATCGACGGCGAGGGACCTCCTGGACACGACGGCCTGTCGGGAGGGGGCCGTTGGCCACGCAGGCCACGACGGCGTGCTCCGGATGGGGCTTGGTGTGCACGAGATTCGGCGAGGGAGAGCGTGGAGAGAGAACCAGAGGAGGGGGAATGGCCACGGGTCTTCGAGGGGCTTCTCCAGGCGTGAGAAGATGGCTAGGGGAGCAGCTGCGTGGCCTCGGCGCCAGGGCGACGCTCGCATGCCGGCCACCAAGATGCTTGTCGTCGTGGAGGAAGACGACAAGGCTTGGTGGGCTGGCTGGGCCGGGGGAATTAGTTGGGCCCGAGGCCTGTAGGGTTGGGTTGGGATTCCTTTTGTTTTTTTCTCTGTCTTCTGTTTTTTGCTTTGTGTTTTGCTCTAAATAAAATAGCAGAGCAATTTATAAAATCCTCCAAATTTTTATGTGGCCTCACAAGGCATATAGATAGCCACTCACAAGGTTTGGAGAATTTTGAAATTCAAACAATTTGAAATTCGAATCAAATAGGGTTATTATTTAATTTCCAAGCCCTTGTTGGACTTTTTGAAAAATCTTAGGGCATGATGTTGGACCCACAACACATGAAATGTGATCATGCCCATTTATAGAGATTTTCAAAATGTTTAGAAGATTTTTGGAAAAATATTTTTCTCTGGCCATTTGAATTAAATTCATTTGGGGCTTTTGGTTTCCCCAATTCAATTTCTTTGAAAATTTTACATGATGCGAACAGCACAATCAAACCCTAGCACTTACCCAAGTTGGGGTTGCGACACCCCTGGCCCACGCGACCTCCCCCCTAGTCCCGCCCACTAGTCGCCTGGACAGGTGGGGCCTCCCCCCAGCACCCTTCGGCTGGTATTTTTACTCGCGATGAGGAAACCCTAAAACAGGTGTCCATACTCCAGTTTTCCGCTGTAGAGCCTCCGCCACCTCTGTTATTCCTCCGGAGAGCTAATCTTGGGGTTGTTTTGGCCTTCGGTGAGGGGAAATCGACGCCATCACCACTCTGTCATCCTTCCATGTCTCCCCCATCCATGTGCGAATGGTATGGTAGGGATTGGATGAGTTAGATCATGTAATAGTTCGTCATATTGTTGGGGGCATGTTGCCTATCATCTACTATGGTGTTTATCATATTTGCTACATCTTGTTTCTCTTAATGCTTGACACTTTGGGCCCGAGTGCCATGATTTCATATTTGGACCCTATATTTTTTCTTGAGTATATTTGTGTTCTTGATCCTATCTACAAGTTGTATGCACCTATTATAGTCCGGAACCGGCGATCTCAATGATGACAACTTGGGACACCAAAGGGGATGGACTATAATTTGAGGATTCCATGTATCCATTGATTGTTAATGCTTTGTTCCGGTGCTCTTTGACAGGAGCACCTTAATCTCCATAAGTTCCTTTTGGCCCCGTTGGGATCCGGATGGTAGGACAAAAGATATTGTGCAAGTTCTTATTGCAAGCACACACAAATACATTTGGGATACATGCCTAATGTTTGATATATGCCTAGATGATCATTACTTTTCGGTGTGCCTTGCCCGATGTTAATTACATGTTATCTCTCATCCATGCAGCGCCCAACCATCCATTCCCTTACCTATGGGGTTTTAATCCTGCTTGTTATTAGTTGCTTTACTTTGTTGTTCTTACTTTCGTTTCTTTGCCACCATCACTTTCATTGCCACTGTTACTCCCATCACACCGTTGCTACTAATAAATCGTTGCCAAGCAAGTATCTTTTAGGTCCGGTTGAATTGACAACTCAACTGTCAAAGCTTATGAATATCCTTTGGCTCCCCTTGTGTCAAATCTATAAGTTGGGTTATTCTTACCCACGAAGACTGTTGCGATCCCCTACACTTGTGGGTCATCAGCGCAAACATGGCGAAAAATAAAATGCAAGCTAACTCATAATTGGATTTTCTATAAAAAAAGTCACTTCTAAATTGTGAGGCTAAGTGCATAGAAAAAGTTAATATTTATTTTGTGATAGGTTGCATGCGCATGCGAATTTAAAAAGAGCATGTCCATGAAAAGTTATTACGAAATAGTTTTACATGGTGAACCTATGTGATGATGTTTATAGCTTACATGTCAAAATAAATAGGTTAGTGGGGATGAACCATTTAGGTATCATAGATTAGTACTATTTTTTAACTAAAAAAATTGTGAATTACCTTTATTTATTATTGTGACTCTTGTTGTGATCAATAATATATGTTGTGATCAACAATATATGATGTGATAATAATATATGTTATGATTTGGTTGGGAAATGGATTTTTTTTACTTTTTTTATTCGCGGAAAATATATTTTTGGCATGGGCATAAATAACACGCCATAGGTACAAATAATATAGTTGACGTGGCCAGCCGAGCCAACACTATATTTTATCAGTGGTGCAATATTGCTGGCGTCGGGTCTCCACGCCAGCAAGGCACTTTTTGGAATGCCATAGATGAACTTTTCTCTACTAGTGGTCGGTTGATCACAAATAACATCATATCGACATACGAGTGTCTTCACCCCATGAGAAGATCGAAGTTGAAAAGCAACAATTTTTGTGCTTTAAAACTGGATATGTGTAACGACCCGATTCACTAAGAATCCAAGTCTCTGTGCATTCTGTGCTAGTCCCTGGATCAATAGCTAGAACACACAGTACACGATGTAATATCAAGAATAAACCACATGTCAGATATATTACATCGAAGATCCAGTATTACAATAAAGCATACCTGCATAGCTCAAGGCTAGCCTATGAATAGAATACAGCAGAAAACAATAAAAGCTTCGTGGCGTCCATCAACTCCACCGACAAGTTGAGTATAGACAACGTAACCCTACATCACATCACTTACTCGTCGTATACAATCCTGCAACACCGAAGGTAACAGCCCGACAACGGGTCAGTACATCTGATTTGTACGGCAAGTCACACGAAAAAGGATATAACAGACCTACATCTACATGCAAGGTAAGTCAAAGGAAAGGCTTATGGTTTTATTTTGCAGAAAGCTGATTTTTCCCTCACATACTACAACTAATCAAATTTTAATTTATCTTGCTAGTCCTGAGTATGATTGAATCAGGCTACACCAATTCCAACCATCCCTTTATTAAAAGTTCCCACTCAAATTCTTATTAAGGTCAATTATCTATCAAGACCATCCAACAACAATAATGCCCAGTTGCTCAAAGTTGTCTGTAACCGTGGACACAACTAATCATGATCAGTTTTTACACTCTGCAGAGGTTTGTACACTTTCCCCACTGGACTCAACCCGAAGATTGAGACATAGTCTTTCAGAAGAGGTTGTGTAAGTTCAAGTATGTGATCAGAGGGGGAGGGGGTGAATGATCACTTCAAATTTTTGCATGAAACTATGAAGTGAAGCATAACTTAACAGTAGAAGAGTTTCAACAGAAAGGTAAACATCGAAGCAGAACATGATTGAAGCAGAACATAGCGAATCAAAAGCATTGAATCAATTGCATTGAAGCAGATCACTGAAGCAATTGATAAACTGAATGTAAGTGCGGAAAGTAAAACGAACTCTTGACTCGGCGATGTTTGTTCGACCAGTTCACACTCTGCAAAGTTCTACGTCTGGTTAGAGGGACTTGTGATTGAACACAGGAGCTAACCTCTCTCCGTCCGTATCTCCACTGTACCAATCTCCTTGAGCTTGGTCAGATCTTCACTCGTGGTTGATTATTGAGGAAATCACCGAAACCTTTGACAAACTGGACTTCGAGGCGACAATAACTCTTCGCTCTCTGAAGAACAACTCTCTAACCGTCTAGGAGAATTGCAGTTCTCCAAGATAAAAAGGCTAGCAAACTTCTTCCTAATTCATAATGAATCACTCAGATCAATAGGACTTATGCTTCGGTGGATGGGTTTTGGTTTTGCTTCGGTGGGGTTGCTCTCTCTCTCTCTCCTCTGTAAGGAATTAATCTTGGAGCAGCCACCAGCCAATGAGGGCTGGGGTGGCGTATTTATAGGTGGCAATCCCTAGGTGCGAAATGACTGAAGTGACCCGATGTGACAGCTTGACACCTGTCCCCAACGGTCATATTTCCAATCACAGCGCAACTTTACTTGCGGTCCAAGTAAAGCTGACTCACGGACTTGGTTCTGCTTCAGGAGCCGAAAGAACTAAGTCTTCGCTGGTGAAGCATTACCTAGCGCACATGAGATTTCTTCAACTCTGGTTTCTCACTGGTTTGGATTCGATCTGAGTCTTTTCATCAAAACCGTCGGAGTACATTTACTAAACCCCTCTTGATAGTACGGTTTTTCCTACGACTCAAAGAAGTGAAAAAGAACTACGCAAGCACAACTAAGTCTTGCGCCATCTTGGTCATCTTCTTCGATGAGACGTGCTTCAGGATTCCTTATCTTTTTAGGGGTCAACATCCGTGATGAGCTTCACTCCAGAGGATATGCTTCAGTAAAAGTGTAAATCTTCGTTGAAGCTTTATCACCAACCTATAACTTCAGGAACCTAACCTTCTGTTTCACACTAGAAAACTTGTTAGTTCCTCTACTGTTTTGACCAACAATATCCAAAACTCATGGGGGTATAACTTTGCTCTTACAATCTCCCCCTTTTTGGACTATTGTTGACAAAACAGGCATCAACAAAAGATATGGAATTTGAGTTGAGTTGAGAGCAAACTCTAAGATATGAAGCTTATGACTCCCCCTGAATGCAAGCATTGAAGATTTGTATAATCGAAGAGAATGCTTGTTGAAGAATATCATCAATGGGAAGCCTAACACATATCTTAGCGAATCAATTGCATATAGAGAATATGACTTGAAGAATATGCAATCATCCAATAAACTGTGAACTTAAAGATAATAACCACCTGCAAGATAAAAATAGGAGAGCAACTTGCAAGCACGGGGGTTATTGACATATAAGATGAAACAGTTCATAATCGAAGTAATACTTAAGTTACAACCCAATCGAAGAGAATGGAATCTTTGTCGTAACTTAACATGCAAAAGATCGAATCAAAACCCTAAACCCCGCAGCGAATCTAAACTCAATCGATGCTACTTTCTCCCCCTTTTTGTCAAAATTGGACAAAAGGTTGATAGGTAGATCAAGAGCATCTATGCGTCAGCTGCAACCCTGGGACATGGTCTTCGCCTGAAGAAGATGCATCGCCTGAAGTGTCGCCTTCGGTTGAAGCAGGTGATTCTTCCACGTCGAAGTCCATCGGCGCTTGAAGCAGTTCAAGGTCGCTGTCGTCGAGAGGATCATCTTCGTGCTTCGAGGTATGGGAGTCTTCATCCGGGAAGGTATCGGGGCGAATCTGTTCAGCAGGGTTGACAAAGAGGACTTCATCAATCTTGTCCAGCGAAGGGATCTTGGGGTTGGGGCGGTCGACCGTATCATTTCTGGAGAAGTAACGTTGAAGATGTGGATACTCCTTGAAAATCCGGTCGGCTTCAAGTTTCTTCACTGAGTTGAATTTCCGTAAACCTTTCCAAGAATGACGCTTCAACACCTTCAAGTACTGGTTGTTGTTCAGGGCAATGTTTCCAACTCTATTAATCTCATCTGACAGATGTTGCATCTGGCGCTGATTTCCTTCAATGAAGTTTTCAAGCAGTTGCTGGTTTCGAATTGCAACTTCAAATTGGTACACTTCTTTCTGGAAATGCTTCGACATGTTGCGTTCATTGACGTGCTGTCTAACGCCGACATATGTGGCAAATGGATCATTTGGCCGCCTGAAGATATTCATCGTGTCGCGGACAGGGGGGCAGAACAGCTTCGGGTGATGCTTCGCAGTGTAATCTTCGCTGCGTCCATGGTTGCAAATGGCTTGCAGCCAAGGAGCATATGGCTTCAGTTGATTTACCAATTCAGCAGCTTGTACCATGTATTGAAGAAAACAATCCTCGAAGTCAAACACATGTCCATGGGTGAGTTTGAATAGAGCATGACGAGTAGGATAGAGAATGTTTGATTCTTCATTCGCAGTACTGAGAGGCATCAGTGAATTTGACAGGATGTAAAACCAAGTCTTCGAAATGAACACCAGATGCTTCGAGCGAATGTTCGCTGGCATGTGATCTCCAGAGACTTCGGGATCCAAAAGTGATGCAAATTCTGCTTCAGTGGGATCCGGTAACATATGAACCTTTGCAAGTTCTCCTGTGTGTCTTGGTATATTCACTATTTCCATGAATTCATCTGAGTGCATCCGGAACATTTTCCCTTGAATCATCCATTCAAGTATCCATGTGCTAGTATCATCTGGGATTCCAGAGACATATAGTGTGGCATAGAATTGCTTCACTAGCTCTGAGTTGAATGGAGTCTCCATAGCAAATAGGCCAGTCAAATTCTGTGCTTTGATGGTTTCCATAATGTTTTGGAAGCATGTTGCAGAAGATAGACTGTGCATATCCAAATACTTGTGTCTGAACAGAACACCTTTCTGGCAGTAAAGCTTCGTGTATAGAATTTGTTGTTCAGCAGTCCAGAAGCGAAGGTCATCAGCAGTCCTTGGAGAGTCATATGGACTAGTGCCAAAGAATCGAAGCTTCTTGCGATGAACTTCAATGTCAAATTCAGGACCATTGTCTTGAAGAAGATCCTTCGCCCAAGAATATGGGGAAAGTCTCTCTGGGATAAACGGAGTCCAGCTGTGTGTCTTGAGCAGGAATTCAGTGCCTTCGTGCATCTGTGATTCGCCTTTGTGGTTGAGTGACGATGGCCAACTCATTTGCTTCGTCTTCTGCTTCGACTTCAGCATTTGCATTGGCTTTAGCATTTGGATCTTTGGCTTCGCCTTCTTTGTCTTCAGACTCCTCAGCAGAGTGAGCTGAAGAGTAATCCTTTTCAGGAATGTCTTGAGGGGGTGGAGAAGGTTGTGGCGCAAAGTTGTCTTGAGCAGACGTTTGAGGAGCGGGTTGAGGTGGAGGAGGAGTTGGAGCACGGGGTGGAGCGACTACGGGGGCGGATGGCTTCGAAGAGGGTTTGCCAAGCTTGATGATTTTGCATCGAGGGGGTGATGCCTTTCTTGAGGCCTTCTCGGCCGGATGAGAGCTCACCTCATCAGCTTCTTCAGAGTCAGTAATAAGTCGTCTCTTCCTTGGTTGCAACTTGGGAAGAGGTGAAGCTAATTGCTTGACCATGGCTTCGCGCTTCTTGGAGTCAAGAGCCATGACTGAAGCATTGTGGGTCTTGCAACATTCTTCAATGGCAGACTTAATCTTGCCAAGATAGACTTGAATATTTTGCTTTGTTTGTTCATTTAGAATAGCAATCTTTTTCGAAGCAGCAATGGCTTCGCTCTTGAAATCCTCATCAGACTCATCATCTGCTTTCTTCTTGAATTTCAGAATCTTAGCAGTTTCTGATCTGTCCCTTCAATGCAAATCCCTCAGCTGAGTGTATAAAGTTTCGAGCATGGATGAAAGATTTGGACAAATATAGATATCCCCAATGTCCACAGCTTGGGGATTTACAGCTTCAGCAAGCTTACAGTATGCCTGGTTCAGGCCTAAACAGTCCCATAGTTCACCTTCTCTAGCATCTGGGAAGATGTGTTCACTATGCTCAGCTTCAACATGGGCTTCGGGGACAGGAGCTGCGACTGGCTTCGGGGGAAGGTCCTTCGGTGCCATGTCCACAGCGGCTTCCTTTTGAGCGGCCCTTGCAGCTTTCTCAGCTTTCTTTGTGCGAAGAACATCCAATTGAGCTTGGCGTTTGGCTTCAGCTTCGCTAAGTAGTTTGGCTTCGGCGGCAGCCTTAGCCTCTTGTGCTTTAGCTTCAGCTAGCTTGCGCTTCGCTTCAGCTTGCTGGTTTGCTTCGGCCAGCTCCTTCCTTTGCTTTTCAAGACCAGCTGCTTTTCTATCAGCGTTCTCTTTCTCTTTGGCTTCTTTCTCAGCCTTAGCTTTGGCTTGAGCTTCGGCATGCAGACGTTCAGCTTCGATGCGGTCTCTCGTCCGCAATTCAGCTTCTGACAGCTTCTTTGTGCCAACTTGTGCATAAGTCTGACCAGGCTTAGCCACAGTTTTCTTCGGCTTCGGAGCTTTAGCAGGCTCAGGAACTTTGGCTTCGGGCACAGCAGCAGGCTTAGCCACAGTCTTTGCCTTCGGGTCATGTCGTTCCTTGGTCCTCTGCTCGGTTGGAACTGGACGGCGGGGAGGCTTGGAAGACAGGGGTGCCTCTACCACCAAGTTCGTCAAGTCGATATTTCTCTTTGGAGCAGGAGGTTCTGATGGTTCTTGAAACTTAACACCTTTAGGAGCAGTCGGCTTCGCTCCAGCCTTCTTCTTCAGTGGCTTCTTAATCAAAGTTTTCTTAGGACTTGGGGGGATGGGTGAGTGTTCAGACTCATCATCTCCTTCATCAGCAGGATCTTCTTCGATAGAATCTTCAAGCTGTGCAGCTGCATCAGCTTCGTCATCGGCTTCGTGTTCAGCCTCCTCTTCTGAAGCAGGAGGGGGTGAATCACTCAGCTTCCGAAGCTTTCGCCTCTTCTTAGGCTTCGATGGTTCGGCTTCATCAAGCCCTGCAGCAGCAAGAGCTTTTGCCTTCTTCTCTTCTCTAATCCTCTTCTTCTCAGCCAGAATAGCAAGCCTCTCTTGCTCTTCAGGATAATCATCCGGGGTCTTGAGTGAATTTGGGTGCGGGACAGCCGGAGGCTTCGGGTAGTACTTCTTCCGGTTGGCTGCAGTGTACTGAGCGCACATGGCGGTGGTGTACCGATAAGGCGGGCTGAAAGCAAATTGCATTGCCCACTTCCAAGTTGGGATACTTTTGTACTTGTACCACCTGATAGCCCAATATCGACGAATCCTTTGCAGTCGAATCTTTCTATCATGATCTGTCTCTTCTGGAGGAGTGTCATAACCCATCTTGATGCGAATTGCTTCGGGAATGCCTCGGGCATTATTTACTTCCTTAGTTTTTTCCTCCTTTGCCCTTCTGCTTTGGTGGCTCTGGGTAATTTTCCAGTCTTTCAACAATCGGAGACTCATTCCCCATTGCAGCCTCTTCGTCAGACATCCTGTGATTAGAAGTATAGACAAGAGGGAAACAAGGAGAGGGAATGAATAAGCACAGGAAAAGGTTTCGACTAAAAACAAATCAATTTTGACAGGAGCCCAGATCAATCTTAGATTGGATGCAACTCTGTTTATGAATTTGGCTAGAACCAGTTCGAAAAACAAGACCTAACCTAATCCAAATCAGAGAGAGAATCGAATCTCAACCACTGACCTGAGGAGATGGGATCACTTTGATGCTAAGAACAGATTTCCCAAGGAGCAAGAATCAGCACGGATCAAACAGCTCTAAAAACAGAAAACAAAACCCTAACAAACTCAGATCCAAATCCTAGATGAAGAACACGGAGAGCAAGATTGGATCCGAGAGGCTTTGCGTACCCTAACTTGGTGACGCAAGGCAGCTACGGCGACGGAGTGCGGAGATGTGCGCTGCGTCGACGGGGAAAGTCCACGGCGGCGGCGGTCCGGCAGTGAAGCGGCGACGGCAACGACGGGGACGAGAGCTCTGCGGATGCTCGAGGTGGAAGACGTAGAAGTCGGAGAGAATGAACGTGGGTGAACCGTTTCGATGGGGGAACGCCTTAAATAGGCCAGACCTGGAGCGGTTACCAGATCAGATCGAACGGTTCACAGCGCCTGACTCTTCCGATTCAACGGCTAAGATGAAGTGGTGTCTCGCGAGCGAATCTCAACGACCCGAAAAAGAGCCGAAGAATAAGTCTTGACCGAGAGCAAAAACTTTGATAAAGTTGGAAGCATTTGATTCAGAACTCAATGACATTCGAAGCAATATGCTTTCCGTTTCAATTGTGCTTAACATTCAAGATAGAAAAGATTGGAAGCGAAGAAGAATGGAGGGGTAGGGTCAGAAACTTATCACTTCGAAGAACAACAACGAAGCTAAAAGCGATAAGCATAGGGGACAAAAGAAACGAATAAATAAAACAAACTAAACACAGAACAGAAAGCAAATGGCAAACGAAGCTAAACTTGGACGAAGACAAACTCAAGCGAAACTAAACAAATAAAACACAACGAAGGTGAATATATACAGTGAAAAGTTTCGATCTTACTGAACATTGTGTGAGTCTAAGATGTTCAGCTCACATCTCAATGCACAAAACCATTTCTCGTCCAATGGCTTCGTGAATATATCTGCCAATTGATCTTCAGTTCTTACATGGCTAATCTCAATGTCTTCGCGCTGAACATGATCTCGAAGAAAATGATGACGAATATCAATATGCTTCGTTCGAGAGTGTTGCACAGGATTGTGAGCAATCTTGATGGCACTCTCATTGTCACAAAGCAGAGGGATTTTCTTCACATAAATACCATAATCTTTTAGCGTCTGTTTAAGCCAAAGTATTTGAGTGCAGCATGAGCCAGCAACAATGTATTCAGCTTTAGCAGTAGATATTGAGACACAGTTTTTCTTCTTTGAAGCCCAACACACAAGAGATCTACCAAGAAAATGACAAGTGCCTGAGGTAGATTTCCTGTCAACCCTGTCACCAGCCCAGTCTGAATCAGAATATCCAATCAAATCAAACTGAGAACCTTTGGGATACCAAAGTCCCAAAGAAGGAGTATGAGCTAGATATCGAAGAATTCGCTTCACCGCTATATGATGTGATTCCTTCGGATTTGCCTGAAAACGAGCACAAATACAAACTGATAGCATGATGTCAGGTCTAGATGCACATAAGTATAAGAGTGAACCTATCATAGACCGAAACTTCTTTTGATCGAAGGGTTTCCCTTTCTCATCTGCATCAAGAAAACCATTAGTAGGCATGGGAATTCTAATGGTCTTGCATTCAGCAAGATCAAACTTCTTCAGGCAATCCTTCAAGTATTTCTCTTGTGAAATAAAGGTGCCATTCTTCTATTGTCGAATCTGAAGTCCAAGGAAAAACTTCAATTCTCCCATCATAGACATCTCATATTTATTCGACATCATTCTTGCAAATTCTTCGCTGATTTCAGTGTTAGTACAGCCAAATATAATATCATCTACATATATCTGACACACAAATAGATCATTGTTATATGATCGAGTGAAAAGAGTGGGGTCAGTTGTTCCTGGTTTGAAGCCTTTCTTCAGGAGGAAATCCTTCAATGTTTCATACCAAGCACGAGGTGCTTGCTTCAGTCCATACAAAGCTTTGTGAATCCTGTACACCATATCAGGATTCTTCGAGTCTTCAAAACCTGGAGGCTGCATAACATACACTTCTTCTTCGATTTCACCATTAAGAAACGCACTTTTGACATCCATTTGATATAGCAATATATTTTTGTGGTTAGCAAAAGCAAGCATGACACGAATGGATTCGAGACGGGCTACTGGAGCATAGGTTTCACCAAAGTCAATGCCTTCGATTTGAGTGTAACCTTGTGCTACCAATCTAGCCTTATTTCTTACCACAATACCATCTTCATCTTGCTTGTTGCGAAATATCCACTTTGTGCCAATAACGTTGTGCTTCGTGGGATCTGGCCTTTCAACAAGTGACCAAACCTTGTTTCTTTCAAATTGGTGAAGTTCTTCCATCATAGCCAATAACCAATCAGGGTCCTTCATGGCTTCATCATATTTTGAAGGCTCTAGCATGGAGACAAAAGAAAAGTTTCCACAGAAGTTAGCCAAACGAGTACGAGATCGAGTAGTGGGACGACCTGGTTGATTGACATTCAAGGATCGAATCCACATCTACTCTTCTTCGAACTCGTGATAACGTAGTATCATTTGCTTCAGGCTCAGCTTCTGCCTCAGGATCTGCATCAGCTTCGGGATCAGCTTCATCTTCAGCTTCAGCATTTCCTTCGTTCCTTTGACCTTCTTCGTCCTGTTCATCATTAGCTTCAGGATGTTGATCTCCAGCGCCCCGGGCTATGTGTGGGAACATTGGACCATCATCATCCCTAACAGCTTGACGTTGATTGGCTTCAACAGGGCGAATCTCACCAATAGCCATGGACCTTATTACTTCATCAAGAGGAGGTTCATCTAGATCATGAGGCAAATGCTCCTTTTGAGAGCCATTAGTTTCATCAAACCTTACATTCACAGTTTCCATAACTTTCCCAAAGTGAGAGTTATAGACTCTGTAAGTGTGAGAGTTTGAGCCATAACCTAAAAGAAAACCTTCATGTGCCTTAGGGGCAAATTTGGAGCTATGATTCATATCTCTAATAAAGCATGGAGCACCAAATACCCTAAGATATGAGACATTTGGTTTGTTACCAGTGATAAGCTCATGTGAAGTTTTCTTCAAGAATTTGTGAAGGTAAACCTTGTTGATGATGTGACATGCAGTATTGATTGCTTCGGCCCAGAACCTAATAGGAGTCTTGTATTCAGCAAGCATAGTTCTGTTCATCTCAATAAGAGTTCTATTCTTCCTTTCAACTACACCATTCTCTTGAGGTGTATAGGCAGCAGAGAACTCATGCGTAAAACCATGATCATCAAGAAAATCTTCAATATGAGTATTTTTGAACTCAGTTCCATTATCACTTCGGATATGCTCCAGAGATAATTCATATTCTGTTTGAGCTCTCTTTGCGAATGACTTGAAGATTTCAACCACTTTGCTCTTGTCATCCAAAAAGAAAACCCAAGCATAACGAGAAAAGTCATCAACAATAACTAGACCATATTTGTTTCCTCCCAAGCTTGCATAATTTTGAGGACCAAAAAGATCCATATGAAGCAATTCAAGAGAACGAGTGGTTGTCATGATGGTCTTCGCTGAATGATGTTTCTTCGTAATTTTACCAGCTTCGCAAGCACTGCAGAGACGATCCTTATCGAATCTTACTTCGCTAAGACCGATAACATGATTCTTCTTCACTAAGTTATGAAGATTTCTCATCCCTGCATGACCAAGTCTTCGATGCCATAACCAACCAGATGAAGCTTTTGCCATTAAGCAAGTGGAAACAGCAGGGCCCGAAGAAAAATCAACAATGTATAGATCTCCCTTTCGGTAACCCTCGAAGACAAACGAATAGTCATCCTGTGAAAAGACAACACAACGCGAAGCAGAAAAGAACACAAGCATACCCATATCGCATAACTTTGAAATAGACATAAGATTATATCCAAGTGATTGGACTAGCATAACCTTGTCAATGTGCTTATCCTTCGATATGGCAATCTTACCCAAACCTAACACTTTACCTTTGTTGTTATCACCGAAGGTAATGTACTTCAGAGAAGATTGAGATAGTTTTTCTTCGGTGAACAACTCCTTGTCTCCGGTCATATGATTGGTACAACCACTATCCATGACCCATTCGGATCCACCGGAGACATAGCCCTGCAGAAGAATTAGTTCTTCTTAACCACCCACAAACGAGCAGGTGACTGAGAAGATGTTGAAGCACTGGTCGAAGCAATATTAAATCGGACAGGAGTGTATTGTTTCGGTGTACCATCAAGCACACCATAAATGTAAGTCCTCTGCGAACGGTTAGCATAAGTATGAGCATATGCAATCTTAGTATGATTATTATGAGGACGATACGTATGGTGACCAGTACGATAGTATTGCTTCTGCGGAACATTTGATTCGGTCACCAATGGATCATTTCTCGTTTAAAGAGAGTAGAAATGATTCGGTGGTACCGAAGGCTTTCCCTGCATAGAATGGTTAGCAGGCAGTTTTTCCACAAGTGCTTTCTGCACCCATATCTGCCTCTTGTAGAATCCATTCTTTCGTGGAGTACCTACATACTCAGCTGAAACTTTTCCCTGTTCATCTTTCATGAGTTTGTAGTCTGAATCAAGTGATTCATCCACAATGACTTTGTTCATTTTGCAGTCGAAACCTGAAAGGTTAGCAATATCAATGGGTTTCTCCTTCGCTAGGACCCAAACAGTCTTAGGATACTGCTCAGGCTCCTAATATGTGCCATCAGGATTTATCTTTCTCTCGAAACCAACACCTTCATTCCTGGGATTCCTGTGAAGGAGAGACTTCCTCAGGATATCACAGAGATATTGGTGTCCTTGCACACTTTTGAACATGCCTATTTCAAATAAGTTTTTCAACCTGAGGAGTTCCTTGGTAACAGCAGGATTTTCCTCATCAGAGGCATTAGTATCATCAAAAATAATAGGAGCTTTCCCTTTGGAATCAGTTTTGCTTCGTTCCAAACAATCTAAACAAGGTGATTCAGTTTTATGATTTGCTTCAGAACCTTGTTGAGCTAAGAGAGAGAGATTGACATTTTTCCAATTCTTCATGAGCCTCTTTCAGTTTTTCGAGAGCCATTTTCCTCTAAAGAACTTCATAGGTGAGCTTCTCATAATCAACTGAAATAAGATCATGCCGAGAGGATAATTTTTCAAACTTCTCCTTCAGAGCAGCATGCTCATTAGTTAAAGTTTGACCTTTCTCAATCTCATCAATCAACAACGTTTCTGATTTCTTAATGGT
Organism: Bromus sterilis; assembly: GCA_950022295.1. Taxonomy (NCBI): domain Eukaryota; kingdom Viridiplantae; phylum Streptophyta; class Magnoliopsida; order Poales; family Poaceae; genus Bromus; species Bromus sterilis. Next base: position 220,994,029 of record OX465600.1, read on the forward strand.
TTTGCTTAGTGAATCAAGTTCATCTTGTTGGATTGAAGCAATTTTAGCAAGTTTAGCATAGCTTATCTTTGAATCACTTTCATATGAAGAACAATCAGAAGTATCATAGTTTGACTTAGATGAGGATACCTTTGCCTTGGCCATGAAGCAATATGCTGGAGTTTCATCTTCACTACTGTTGTTGGTGAAGAATGAGCTCGAAGAATTGATTGAAGCATCTGCCGAAGCGAAGGCCAAACCAGCAACACCATCTGATTCGGACCCAGACACAGACCTTGAATCTTGTTCAGCTTCGGAACCAGAGGCTTCGTCTTCAGAGTTCATCTCCTTTCCCAGATAGGCCTTGGCACGGTGAGAGCTGCTTCGACGAGACGAGTAATTCTTCGATGAAGAACTCTCACGTTTCTTATGATACTTCTTCTTCTTATCATCATCAGAATCTTTCTTCTTTTCTCTTCTTGAACTGGAATCATGTCTCCTTGACTCATGACTTCTGGAGGATCTGTGAGACTTCGATGAAGAGTCTCTAAGAGAATGCTTCGATTTGTTCTCAGCTTCCCACAGAGGGCACTCAGCAATGTAGTGACCTGGTTTCTTTCACTTGTAGCAGCCATTGTCCTTTGATGGAGAGCTTCTAGAGGATGAACGGTAGGAAGAATGACTTGAGCTTATTGAAGGATAACTCTTCTTGGGTGAAGAAAAACCTTTTCTTTGAAAGCGATTGAAGCGTTTCATGATCATTGCTAAATCCTTTCCAATGCTTGAGGGATCATCTGATTCGACACCTGAAGCAGAACTGACTTCGGGTGAAGAATGAAGCGAAGCTTTTGCTTTCAGGGCATGGGATCTCCTTCGAGAACCATTTATGTCACGTTTCTCTTCTTCTTCCATTTCAAAGGTAGTGAGTCTCTCAAGAACATCAGCAGCAACAAGACGTCGGAAATCAGTCCTTTCCTTGATCATCAGCACTAGGTGATCAAACGAATCATCCAATGAGCGAAGCAGAGTTCTCACAACAGAGTGAGGTGTAATGTCATCAGCACCGAGGGAAATCAATTCATTAGCAAGAGTTGTGAGTCTGCTGTAAATGGAACTGACTTGTTTACCCTCGTTTCTCTTGAAGCGATAGAATTTGCTTCGGAGAGTGTCAATTCTGGCATCTTTCTGGGTAGAAACACCTTCACCAATCTTCTCAAGATAGTCCCAGACACCTTTGGCAGTTGGAATATTCTTCACTTCATGATACTTTTCAGGTGTCAAGTGATTGGTGATGAAAACCCAAACAACAGAATCAAGATCAATCAGTGTTGCTTCTTCAGGGGTGATCTCCTTCTCATCGACAACAGTGACTCCATACAAGACAACTTGCCAGGCAGTTGAGTTGATAGCCATGATATTTCTTTTCATCTTGTCCTTCCAGTACGGGTAGTCCTTCCCATTGAAAATAGGAATAGGTTCGCCAGAGCGAATAGCTGCGAAAGACATACTAGAAGACATACTTGAAAACACTCCAGGATGTTAATCCAAATAAAGAGTGCCTAGCTCTGATACCAATTGTAAGTTCAAGTATGTGATCAGAGGGGGAGGGGGTGAATGATCACTTCAATTTTTTGCATGAAACTATGAAGTGAAGCATAACTTAACAGCAAAAGAGTTTCAACAGAAAGGTAAACATCGAAGCAGAACATGATTGAAGCATAACAAAGCGAATCAAAAGCATTGAATCAATTGCATTGAAGCAGATCACTGAAGCAATTGATAAACTGAATGTAAGTGCGGAAAGTAAAACGAACTCTTGACTCGGCGATGTTTGTTCGACCAGTTCACACTCTGCAAAGTGCTACGTCTGGTTGGAGGGACTTGTGATTGAACACAGGAGCTAACCTCTCTCCGTCCGTATCTCCACTGCACCAATCTCCTTGAGCTTGGTCAGATCTTCACTCGTGGTTGATTATTGAGGAAATCACCGAAACCTTTGACAAACTGGACTTCGAGGCGACAATAACTCTTCGCTCTCTGAAGAACAACTCTCTAACCGTCTAGGAGAATTGCAGCTATCCAAGATAAAAAGGCTAGCAAACTTCTTCCTAAGTCATAATGAATCACTCAGATCAATAGGACTTATGCTTCGGTGGATGGGTTTTGGTTTTGCTTCGGTGGGGTTGCTCTCTCTCTCCTCTGTAAGGAATTAATCTTGGAGCAGCCACCAGCCAATGAGGGATGGGGTGGCGTATTTATAGGTGGCAATCCCTAGGTGCGAAATGACTGAAGTGACCCGATGTGACAGCTTGACACCTGTCCCCAACGGTCATATTTACAATCACAGCGCAACTTTACTTGCGGTCCAAGTAAAGCTGACTCACGGACTTGGTTCTGCTTCAGGAGCCGAAAGACCTAAGTCTTCGGTGGTGAAGCATTACCTAGCGCACATGAGATTTCTTCAACTCTGGTTTCTCACTGGTTTGGATTCGATCTGAGTCTTTTCATCAAAACCTTCGAAGTACATTTACTAAACCCCTCTTGATAGTACGGTTTTTCCTACGACTCAAAGAAGTGAAAAAGAACTACGCATACACAACTAAGTCTTGCGCCATCTTGGTCATCTTCTTCGATGAGACGTGCTTCAGGATTCCTTATCTTTTTAGGGGTCGACATCCGTGATGAGCTTCACTCCAGAGGATATGCTTCAGTAAAAGTGTAAATCTTCATTGAAGCTTTATCACCAACCTATAACTTCAGGAACCTAACCTTCTGTTTCACACTACAAAACTTGTTAGTTCCTCTACTGTTTTGACCAACAATATCCAAAACTCATGGGGGTATAACTTTGGTCTTACAGGTTGCCTCCACCCTTTGGTAGCCGGTACACCTATCATATCTACATCAGCTAGCTACCAGGGCCAGGTTCCCCACAACATACTCAACTAAGACAGAGCCCATATAGCCAGTGGTTGTACATGGAAGCTACTAGTCACACTGTCTGTCCGATCTTTTTGAGCCTGGACGGCGCCCACTGCGTTCAGAGGGTAGACACCATGTTGCACCCGGTTCACCACCAAAAATACCATTCGGGAAACATTTAGCCCTGGTCCCTCCTTATCCAAGGCACGAGCTCCAGGAGGCATTCCCTGCCCGCCCAGAGGTGATTTCTATTTAAGTTTGCTAGTCAAGTCATTAATCCTCACATAGCTCAATGATAACTCAACCAATCCCCGTCTACAAAGCAATAGCAGTATATAACAACCACGATCCTAGGGCGACAATGAAATACAAGTTCAGAATATATGGCTATCCTACTAGGTTTAAATCATAACTAATATATAATACTACACATGCATAGAGTGATAATTTTCTACATGCATAATAGAAAAAATATAGGTTGAGGTATGGTCAAAGTGTAACTTGCCTTATACATTCAATGAAGTTCTTCGCTCTCGCGGTCCAGTCAACTCAACTCGTCACACTCCGAGAAATCTATCGCACGGAAGGAACTCAAATAAGCAATCACATCACAACGAGACAAACAAAATATCAACAAACAAACACAAAGGTTTTAGCAACAAAAACTAAAAGGCTTTGAAGTGCAAAGGTGTCGATGTGCTCGAAGGTGATCGGTGGGAGTGAACTCGAGAGAGTCAACAGATAAAGATTCATCGGTAAGGAATTGTGATCATGGACATTATCAATTCAAGGTGAATATCATGCCCACATGACAAGTGTGTGAATCTTACCGATAACATGTCTCAAATGATCCGATATGCCAAAAGAATCACGTGAAACGGAATACTACAACGTAGGTCATAGCAAGTGCAAAATTGAATTGAATTTGAATTTAAACAGATCAATCAACATTTTAATTTTTGTGTACACATGATATAGACAGAAAGTACATGGAACGAGTGATCCAACGCAAAAAGAATCACTCGATTTGGATCAACCGTTGAAAAGATACGACCTCCGGAATTTGAATTTGAATTTGAAATAAACTCAAATTCAAAAGTGTGCAAAGTGTGCAAAACTTTATTCCATGCTAAATTACAGAACAACACGAGCGTGTAGAAAAAAGTTTCACCACGATCCGACGCACGGAGTGGGAGATATTGCGGACGCGAGAACGGGATCTTTTCTGTAAAAAGGACTGATCCGCCAATATTATTTTTTACGAAAAACGCGATTGGGTCCTTGGTCTCAGATCTGACCGGAGCAACTCCGGCGAGGTCGTCTTCTCCGGCGAGGGCAGCTCCGGCGTGGCTCAGGAAGTGGAGGCGGTGGCCCGACGACGTGGGAGGCAGGGGAAGCGGCGTGGGGCGCTTGGGCCGGCGCGCAAGGGAGCGGTGGCCGGCGAGCTCGCGGGCGCGGCTCCGGCTGTGGCATAGGGGGCGGCGGCACTCCGGCTCCGGCGTGGTGGCCGTGGCGGCGCTCCAGCCCGGGAGGAGGCGGCTGGCGAGGCGGCGGCGTGGGGCACATGGCCGGGGTGGCGCGGGCGGCTGCTCGGTGAAGGCGTGCCCGGAAGGCGGCGGTTCCGGCGACGGCCGAGGCGGCGGCGTGCGGCGCTCCGGCGACGCGGGCGGCGGTGGCGACGTGGCGGCGGGGCCCGCTACGGTTTCAAAAAAACAAGAAAAGAGAAAAATATTTTCCAGAAATCCTATATATAGACAGACAAAGAAAATAATAATAAAAAAAACGATTCGGGCTCTAATTGCACTCGCGGGCGGAAACAATCTACTCAGCTGGGCTACGGATTTTCTTTTTATTTAAAAACACCAACTTCAAACAATTGAAGAAAAATAAATAATCATCGGAAAAATATGAAATAAATTTCTAAATTCTTCAAATAATCTAAAGAAAATTATGAAATGAAAATATTTTCCAAATAGGTAAATAAAAATAAAAACCTTTTCTAAATACTTTATTTAAATAGAAAATACTTTTCATAAATAAAATAAAATCCAATAAATTATTAAAAACATTTTTATTTTGTCAAAAGCATTGAAAAACCATTTCTAAATAATAAAATATAAATTTTAAAATTGTCACACCAATAAATAATTTTGCTAAAATAAAAATATCCCATTGGAATACTTTTTTTTCAACTCTTTTAAAATATTTAATAAATCATTTTAATGAAATAAAAACTCCCTTGGCATTATAAAATCCCTAAAATAATTTTAGAGTTATTTATAATACTTAAAATAATTTTTAAAATCTTTAAAGTAATATTCTAAATATTTTCCTACTTTATTGAAAAGGGGATAAGTCATTTGATATCCTCTCAAATGAATTTTCTTGAGTTGAAAAATGTTTTGAATATTCAGAAGAATTTAAATAGTGATTTAAAACATTTTCCAACCTTTTGATATGTTGAAGGTGTCATATTACCTTCTCTCATTTTGTTTTGCTGGTTTTGTTTTAAGTAATAAATTCCAAAAACACCAATTATGAATATTAGGGAAAGTCCTTTTATTCCCTCTCTTTTTTAATATTCAACAAACTCCAAAAAGTTTTATATTCCAGAGAAAATCAAACACATCAAGCAAACAATCATTATCTATTTAATTTTATTAACATTCCAAAATTCAGAGAATTTTGGGATGTTACACACTACCACCCTTAAAAGGAATCTCGTCCTCTAGATTCGAGAAGGCTAGAAAGAAAGGTTAGGGTTCGGGTCTTCATGACAGTCCACCGATCATCTGATGGTCCAGGGTGCTACCACCCTTAAAAGGAATGCGACTTAGTCTTCAAAATCTTACTCCATCGATAACCTCCTTCGAAGAGATTCACCTCCTCCTATCAGGTCTTGAATCCTTAGCAACGGAGGAGTCTTCCAAATACATTGGTCTTCAAGAGTGTTGCACCTTCGGGCGCCAATACTAAGCAACTATCGATACACTCTTGGTGGTCATCAAGAATACTTCTACGGGATACCTTCAACAAACGGTCTTGGTCTATACTCACTGTGTAACACAAACGATAATCTCCTACAGGGGTCACACATCGTACCATTCTATGGCTCAGGTTTAACATCGTCGTCTCTCTGCTATAGGTAAGTCACACAAGATTTACTATCCCGCATAGCAAGAGCGAATAATAAGAGTAGTCGGCATGGTGATCAATCCATCCCGCACCCAAATCATTACCTCGTATATGGTTTAGCAAATCTCGTAATCTAACACTCGGTCATCCTCAAAAGCGTTGTAGAAACTTCCTCTTGATCATGAACTGGGTTCAGATAAATCCATGGTTCTCCAAGCCAAACAAACATCTATCGTTTCTTCACTACACTCAGGTTTACGTAGCCTGCTACAAAACGTGTACTAGTGAACCACAACTCCCTCCAGGGTTCTTCCTTCACATCAATATTATGCTTGCTTGTTGTAAGATCCTGGCACATGAGGTTAACTTTGAACTCATTATCGGTTGCATCCATCTTTATTCCAGCCTTGACATTAGCAGCCATTGTAGTAGCTTCTTCAGTTTAGGGGTGAGGATGAGGGGAATAGAATGTACACAACGAGGTAGAGAGAGAGAGATAGGGAAAGATACCCATACAAACATCACACTAGTTTTGTAAATAAGTTTTGATGTGCAGCTGTCGGTAAAACAAGAAATGACAGCTCACGAAAACGATGTAACGGTAGAAACTTGAATCTTCCAGGTCTTCAAGTCTTCGGGTCTTCAATGAAGGTAGCTTCAGTCTTTCATTGTCGAAGAGATCTTCGTATCGTCGAGTCACTTGCCCACTTATTCTTCTTTTTGTTGTGTCTCCTTCAGTCTTGAAGCATACTAAATAGATGAGGGGTCTCGGGTAACGTAAACTTATTCTACTCACGAAGAAGCACCACAAGTCACAACACATCACAACAAAGAAATATCAGGGCCAAGGCCACAAGAGAAAACCAAACAAAACAATCGGACATAACACAACTAGTTCAACCAGCAAAACATGCATCAAACCACATCTCCAACTAACAGAAAAAGAGTAACAACATACACTTAGTGCACACCTACGAACGTCTGTCCTCCAATTTCCCAACATAAGCTTCTTCAAGTCAGCATCCTTGCTTCCACGTTCACAACTCCTTCTTCCCCTTCAATTCCGGACACATGTTGGCGTAATGTCCCATATTCCTGCACCGGAAACACTGAATTTGGCTGATGTCCTTCTTTTTCTTCTTAACGGGTGCTTCCTTCAACTCCTGGATAACTTTCTTCATTCCTTCTTTTTGATGTTGAAACACTTGTTGTGTCACGATGAAAAATTGACACTGAGCGGGGTAAGGGTTATTTCCTTCGCACACAAAACATGTGATTTGAGAAGTGGGACATTCTTTGCCCCAGTGAATTTCTTCACAAAAGGGACATCCATCTTGGTGTCCTTCGTAGGAGTGTCCTGTTTCTCCGCAAATTGTGCAGGCACGGGGCCTCTTAAGGTTTACCGTCCTTTTCGTTGGGGTGACGAGGCAGGATCCCAACAAAATCTTTGTAAATTCCTTCCAAGAATCTTCTTTCTTGCTTCGTCAATTGCTTGGTGCATTCTCCACCAAGTAGCAGCCTCTTCTACCAAGTACTTAACAGCATAGGGGACCATGTCCTTACTTCCAACCTGGTTTATCTTCATGTGCTCCTCCATACTATGAATCCATTGCTCCACCTTCAGTCTCGACATCGCCCTAGAAAAGGCGAGTCCTACTCCATACTCCATCTATTAAACCCATACGGCAAGGGTTAGGGGGAAAACTATAACACCGACAAGAAAACAAACTAAGATAACACCAAACATATGCACTCAACAAGAAAGAGGCAAAAACACCTACGTCCAACAGCAATACAAAACAACAATCAATGAAATACAAAAGTCACACCACACAAACAACTCCTAGAGTAAGGTCATATGTGCAAGACATACGATCTATTCATACTACGCGAAATTCGTTCATCTAACTTCACATAAAAGGTGGTGGTCTGATTCTAAACTTCATCCTTCTCAGCGAAGCTGATCTTAAAGATTCCTCTCGTAGTGTCAAAACTTATTGATCACCGTAGATTATTCCTTCTAGTTCCGGTAATCATACTCCAATTGATCCACGAGGTTGATAATGCACTTCTCAAATGTCTTGTCTTCAGGGGTAGGAAATTCAGAGGGGTATTTACAGTAAAACAAGATGAGGAGTTTTAGAAGGGAAATAATACATGAGAGATACTAGTGAAGAGAGTAAGTAATCAAAGAGTGATAAAATATTTTTGTTCCTATGGCTTTTTCTATCCATTTTCTAGGGTCACGACCTACAGTCAACATGGGCTCTGATACCATCTGTAACGACCCGATTCACTATGAATCCAAGTCTCTGTGCATTCTGTGCTAGTCCCTGGATTAATAGCTAGCACACACAGTACACGATGTAATATCAAGAATAAACCACATGTCATATATATTACATCGAAGATCCAGTATTACAATAAAGCATACCTGCATAGCTCAAGGCTAGCCTATGAATTGAATACAGCGAAAAACAATAAAAGCTTCATGGCGTCCATCAACTCCACAGGCAAGTTGAGTATAGACATCGTAACCCTACATCGCATCACTTACTCGTCGTATACAATCCTGCAACACCGAAGGTTACAGTCCGACAACGGGTCAGTACATCTGATTTGTACGGCAAGTCACACGAAAAAGGATATAACAGACCTACATCTACATGCAAGGTAAGTCAAAGGAAAGGCTTATGGTTTTATTTTGTAGAAAGCTGATTTTTCCCTCACATACTACAACTAATCAAATTTTAATTTATCTTGCTAGTCCTAAGTATGATTGAATCGGGCTACACCAATTCCAACCATCCCTTTATTAAAAGTTCCCACTCAAATTTTTATTAAGGTCAATTATCTGTCAAGACCATCCAACAACAATAATGCCCAGTTGCTCAAAGTTGTCCGTAACCGTGGACACAGCTAATCATAATCAATTTTTACACTCTGCAGAGGTTTGTACACTTTCCCCACTAGACTCAACCCGAAGATTGAGACATAGTCCTTCAGAAGAGGTTGCCTCCACCCTTTGATAGCCGGTACACCTATCATATCTACATCAGCTAGCTACCAGGGCCAGGTTCCCCACAACATACTCAACTAAGCCAGAGCCCATATAGCCAGTGGTTGTACATGGAAGCTACTAGTCACACTGTCTGTCCGATATTTTTGAGCCTGGACGGCGCCCACTGCGTTCAGAGGGTAGACACCATGTTGCACCCGGTTCACCACCAAAAATACCATTCGGGAAACATTTAGCCCTGGTCCCTCCTTATCCAAGGCACGAGCTCCAGGAGCCATTCCCTGCCCGCCCAGAGGTGATTTCTATTTAAGTTTCCTAGTCAAGTCATTAATCCTCACATAGCTCAATGATAACTCAACCAATCCCCGTCTACAAAGCAATAGAAGTATATAACAACCACGATCCTAGGGCGACAATGAAATACAAGGTAAGAACATATGGCTATCCTACTAGGTTTAAATCATAACTAATATATAATCCTACACATGCATAGAGTGATAATTTTCTACATGCATAATAGAAAAAAAAATATAGGTTGAGGTATGGTCAAAGTGTAACTTGCCTTATACATTTGATGAAGTTCTTCGCTCTCACGGTCCAGTCAACTCTACTCGTCACACTCCGAGAAATCTATCGCACGAAAGGAACTCAAATAAGCAATCACATCACAACGAGAAAAACAAAAGATCAACAAACAAACACAAAGGTTTTAGCAACAAAAACAAAAAGGCTTTGAAGTGCAAAGGTGTCGATGTGCTCGAAGGTGATCGGTGGGAGTGAACTCGAGAGAGTCAACAAATAAAGATTCATCGGTAAGGAATTGTGATCATGGACATTATGAATTCAAGGTGAATATCATTCCCACATGACAAGTGTGTGAATCTTACCGATAACATGTCTCATATGATCCGATATGCCAAAAGAATCACGTGAAACGGAATACTACATCGCAGGTCATAGCAAGTGCAAAATTGAATTGAATTTGAATTTAAACAGATCAATCAACATTTGAATTTTTGTGTACACATGATATAGACAGAAAGTACATGGAACGAGTGATCCAACGCAAAAAGAATCACTCAATTTGGATCAACCGTTGAAAAGATACGACCTCCGGAATTTGAATTTGAATTTGAAATAAACTCAAATTCAAAAGTGTGCAAAGTGTGCAAAACTTTATTCCATTCTAAAGTACAGAACAACACGAGCGTGTAGAAAAAAGTTTCACCTCGATCCGACACACGGAGTGGGAGATATTGCGGACGCGAGAATGGGGTCTTTTTTGCAAAAAAGGACTGATCCACGAATATTTTTTTTACGAAAAATGCGATCGGGTCCTTGGTCTCAGATCTGACCGGAGCAACTCTGGCGAGGTCGTCTTCTCCGACGAGGGCAGCTCCAGCGTGGCTCAGGTGGTGGAGGCGGCGGCCCGACGACGTGGGAGGCAGGGGAGGAGGCGTGGGGCGCTTGGGCCGGCGCGCAAGGGCGCGGTGGCCGGTGAGCTCGCGGGCGCGGCTCCGCCCGTGGCACAGGGGGCGGCGGCGCTCCGGCTCCGGCGTGGTGGCCGTGGCGGCACTCCAGCCCGGGAGGAGGCGGCTGGCGAGGAGGCGACGTGCGGCTCATGGCCGGGGTGACGCGGGCGGCGACGCGGTGAAGGCGCGCCCGGGAGGCGGCGATTCCAGCAATGGCCGAGGCGGCGGCGACGTGGCGGCAGGGCCCGCTAGGGTTTCAAAAAAAAAGAAAAGAGAATTTTTTTCCAGAAATCCTATATATAGATAGACAAAGAAAATAATAATAAAAAAAAACGATCCGGGCTCTAATTGCACTCGCGGGCGGAAACAAACTACTTGGCCGGGCTACGGGTTTTCTTTTTATTTAAAAACACCAACTTCAAACAATTGTAGAAAAATAAATACTCGTCGGAAAAATGTGAAATAAATTTCTAAATTCTTCAAATAATCTAAAGAAAATTATGAACTGAAAATATTTTCCAAATAGGTAAATAAAAATAAAAACCTTTTCTAAATACTTTATTTAAATAGAAAATACTTTTAATAAATCAAATAAAATCCAATAAATTATTGAAAACATTTTTATTTCGTCAAAAGCATTGACAAACCATTTCTAAATAATAAAATATAAATTTTAAAATTGTCACACCAATAAATAATTTTGGTAAAATAAAAATATCCCATTGGAATACTTTTTTTTCAACTCTTTTAAAATATTTAATAAATCATTTTAATGAAATAAAAACTCTCTTGGCATTATAAAATCCCTAAAATAATTTTAGAGTTATTTATAATACTCAAAATAAATTTTAAAAACTTTAAAGTAATATGCTAAATATTTTCCAACTTTATTGAAAAGGGGATAAGTCATTTTATATCCTCTCAAATGAATTTCCTTGAGTTGAAAAATGTTTTGAATATTCAGAAGAATTTAAAAAATGATTTAAAATATTTTCCAACCTTTTAATATGTTGAAGGAGTCATAATACCTTCTCTCATTTTGTTTTGTTGGTTTTGTTTTAAATAATAAATTCCAAAACACCAATTATGAATATTAGGGAAAGTCCTTTTATTCCCTCTCTTTTTTAATATTCAATAAACTCCAAAAAGTTTTAAATCCCAGAGAAAATCAAACACATCAAGCAAACAATCATTATTTGTTTAATTTTATTAACATTCCAAAATTCGGAGAATTTTGGGATGTTACAATATGATGAAAGCCTATGACAAAGTTGAGTGGATTAGCTTCAAGTTATGATGACTAGACCGGGCTTCGCACCGAGATGTATATCTATTGTGATTGATATGGTTCAGTCAGTATCCTTTTTAGTCATATGCAATGGTGAAAAATTGGAATAGTTTGTACCAAGTAGAGGGATCCTCCAAGGAGATTTGGTTCCCCTTATCTTTTCTTGATAGCATCAGAGGGACTTCCGTGCGTACTCAAATCTGACCAGTTTGCAATCCTTAGTGGTGTAAAATTGGCTCCAACTTCCATGACAATGAACTACCTTTTATTCGTTGATGATAGTCTGCTGCTTTTCTAATCTAGTGTACAAGGAGAAAATGCGGTTTCAAACCTATAGAACACCTATTGCAATTCATCCAGCCAACGAGTGAATACTGACAAATAAAGCATCTTATTCACCAAGGGATGCCCACAACAAATCAACGAGGAAGTTAAACAAATTCTCAATGTGCAAAATGAAACATCGAGCGAGAAATACTTGGGCATGTGAACAGATGTTGGAAACTCAAAGAATGGAACTTCTAAATACCTTTGAGATAGAGTGTGGGACAAGATAAAGGGTTGGATGGCCAAAGTTTTGTCCTCTACAGGAAAAGATGTTTTTGTTGGAGATATGCCATAGAGGCAATCATGAGATGATGTTATTTCCTTATGTATTCACATGTTATTTTATTTTCCTTGAAAATAATCACTAACATGTATCAATAAGTGAGACTATTTATTGTATGATGATTTTTCTAATGGTCCCTAGTTGATAAGGTTATGCAGACACATACCCTTGACTAGTATATGATTCGGTTGATGGCTATGTTTCACAAGTCATGGGCATAGAGATGCTAACCCGATAGTTGGACTTAGTGATTGATACGTCCCAAACGTATCGATAATTTCTGCTTGCTCCATGCATGTTTTGTGCGATATTGCTATGATCTAGATACACTTTCATACACTTTTGATCATATTTGGACTAACCTATTAACTCAGTGCACCCCAGTGCCAGTCTATGTTTTCTACTGTTTTCTATTTCAGTTTTACCCCATATTAAAAGTGCTCCAAAAATTTGGGAAAAATCAGATAAAAACCCAGCATGAAGGAACTTCCGTAGTCCCGAAGGGGGACCAGGTGGGACCCACCAGGGCCCCAGGAGGCAACCTGGCACGGCCTAGGGCTTGGCCGCGCCAAGGGAGCGCCTGGACCCTTGGTGGCCCCCCTTGCTGCCCCCCTTCGCCTATATATCTCCCGTGACGTGAAACTTCCGAAGACAAAACCCTTTTTCGCGATCTCGCCTCTGTTCTGCCGCGACCACGCTTACAAGATCGGGAGCGCCAGCAGACCTCTTCCCGGCACTCTTGCGGAGGCAGGATCGACTTCCAGGAGCTTCCTCTCCACGATGGACGCTTCCCAGATGTGCCCTGAGTAGTTTTGTTTGGACCATGGGTCCGTAATCAGAAGCTATGTGATGTTCTCCTCCCCTCTTTGTTCTTCATGGTTTAGACCTCGTGAGCTGCCCTACATGATTGAGGCACATATGTAATCTTTTTGTTGTTGCTATGCTGAGTTTGATGGGATCTGATGGATTATGAGATTATGTTCAGATTGTGATAGAGTAATATATTTGGTTCTTATCTTTTATATTTTTGTTCCTAAGTAATTCTTGCATGTTCTCCGTTGTTGTTTATTGCTTTGGCCAAGTAGTAGGTAGTAACTCCAAGAGGGAACGTTATGCTCGATTGTGGGTTCATGCCCCCTTGACACGCTTGAGTGACAGAAACATGAGTCTAGGGGATGTGATGTTGCCACAAGGGGGAAAACAACGGTGCTTGTAACCGCGGTTGCAAGGATTCTTTACTTTACGCATAGTACTTTTTAATGCAGTTGTCTGTTGCGTTGGGTTTACACTTTGGGTGGGCTGGCAACTTAATACCAGCGAGATGTTCTGATAGATATCTCAAGGTGGATGATTAGTAGTAGATGCAGATGGATTTCGATCTACTTATTTTGGCGTACTGCCCATGCTATTGAGCCTCTTCATTTCTTTTGTAGCATAGTTAGCATTGCGCCGCGTTTATAATCCTGTCAATTGCCTATCTGTAATTTGTTTACGTCGCATAACAATTTTATCATATTTTGGGAGAGAGACATCATAGGACCCCGGTCCATATTCTCATCATTGTTTACACACTCATTTACTTTTCAGCTTTTACTTTCAGTTGCTATCATTATCATTATCCCTTGTGTTTGATCCTTTGTAAACAACAAGACCGGAGAGATTGACAACCTCTCTGAACTTTATTGGGAGAAAAGTTATTTGTGTCTGTGTGCAGGTCCACGTCAATTGCATGTTCTCGGGATGAGGACTGACTAACTTAGGGTCTATCAAATGCTAGACCATGACTGGCTAGTTATAAAGGTAGCTTTCGGGTGATTCATGATACATACCGCGAAACATGGTTGATCTAGATGGGATTTTCCTCTCCAAGTTGGAGATATATTTTGTGGGCTCTCTCGATTTATGAGATCCCGAAAGCATGGCCATGCGACATGGGTTAAGTGTTGACCCGGTTCAGGAATCTTTATCACGGTTTTGATAAGAGAAGTCAAGCTACCTGCAAGGGTGACAAGTACTCGCCTTGAGATTGGCAACATATATCGTGAGGCAAAAGGAGTGTTGCATATGACACTTTGTAATGGTTCGCCTTATGACTTTACGCACATATGGGAGTCATCACTTTCTTCTAGGAACCGCTACCGACTGATCGAATCGGATGTGAAAAGTGTCCATCCTACCATATTTGTGTGGTTCCACACCCATGGCGAGGATAGAATCAGTAGGCAGAGAAAGACAAAGACAAAAGGTAGAAACTAGTTTTTTTTGGTTTTTCATAAAGACACACAAGCAAAGATAAAAACTGGAAAGTAAACTAACAAGACTAAAAAGCAAAGATAAAAGGTAGTGTGCAACTCCCCTATCTTTAAGACTACAGTGTAGGTAACACCTCCTCGTTGGTTAACCCAACTGGAAGGTTATGATGTAGATAGCAACAAATTTCCCGTAACTTGAGGATAGGGTATGTCTCCCGTATGACTCCAAGCGCAACAAGAAGGTGGCAAAGAAAACAATAGCGCCGTTATAAACCAAAGGTTATTTACTCGACCTAGACCTGCACACAGAGGCAAATAACTTTGCTCGCAATGAGTTCAGAGAGGTTGTCAATCTCTTCGGCCTTGCTGTTTACAATGGATCAAACACAAGGGGGGAAATAATAGTAGGTGCAGCTGAAAGGAAAGTAAAAGCACTAAATAGGAACGGTGTAAACTATGGTGGAAATATCGACCGGGGTCCCATGACTTTCAGTAGTGATATCTCTCTCCCAAAAGACTAAAACAACTATGCTGGCTGAAAGAGTTACAAGTAGGTAATTGATCGAGTTATAAAAGCGCCTGATGTGCGAGAGATGATAATGGCTTCTCGCCCTTCGTTGGTTACTCCAAGTGGAAGGTGAGATGTAGGATAACAGCAAATTTCCCCTGTGTAGAGGATAGGGTTTGTCTCCCGTAGGACTCCGAAAGCGACAAGTAGGTGACAATGGCACTAGAAATTAGGCGGTTGACGTGGACCTCCACACAGACACAAATAACTCTGCTCCCAACGAAGTTCAGAGAGGTTGTTAATATCTCCGGCCTTGTTGTTTACAAAGGATCAAACACAAGGGATAAAGGATAATGATAATTTCAACTAGAAAGTAAAAGAAGGAAATAAATTGAGCGTGTAAACAGTGATGAGAATATGGACCGGGGTCCCGTGATGTTCACTAGTGATGTCTCTCTCCCAAAAGATGATAAAACTGCTATGCGAGGTGAACAAATCACAGCTGTGCAATTGACAGGATTAAAAACGCACTGCAATGATAAATATGCTACAAAGAAAGGAAGAGGTTCAAAAGCATGAGTGGTACGCCAAATATATACACCGAAATCCAACTGCATCTACTAGTAATCATCCACCTTGAGATATTTATCCAGAACATCTCCCTGGTATTAAGTTGCGAGCCCACCCAAAGTGTAAACCCAAAGCAACAGACAACTGCATTAAAATAATTTTTCATAAAGGAAACAATCCCTGCAACCGCGGTTATAAGCACCGATGTTTTCCCCCTTGTGGCAACAACACATCCCCTAGACTCATATTTCTGTCACTCAAGCTAGTCATCAGGGGGCATGAACCCACAATCGAGCATAACGTTCCCTCTTGGATTCACTACCTACTACTTGGCCAAAGCAATAAACAACAATGGAGAACACGCAAGA
Organism: Bromus sterilis; assembly: GCA_950022295.1. NCBI lineage: Eukaryota > Viridiplantae > Streptophyta > Magnoliopsida > Poales > Poaceae > Bromus > Bromus sterilis. Next base: position 221,010,152 of record OX465600.1, read on the forward strand.
ATTACTCAAGAAAAAAATATATAAAAGATAAGAAACAAATATATTACTCTATCACAAACTGCACATAGTCTCATAATCCATCAGATCCCAGCAAACTCAACATAGAAACAACAGAAAGAATTACATATGTGCCTCGATCATGTAGGGAAGCTCACAAGGTCTAATCCATGAAGAACAAAGAGGGGAGGATAACATCACATAGCTACTGATCATGGACCCATGGTCCAAGGTAGACTACTCACGGATCATCCGGGAAGCGTCCATGGTGGATGAGAGGCTCTCGGAGGTCAATCCTCCCTCCGGCAGGGTGCCGGGAAGAGGTTTGCTGGCATTCCCTATCTTGGAAGCGCGACGACGGCGGAACAGAGGCGAGATCGCGAAAAAGGGTTCTGTCTTCTGAAGAATCCCGTCACTAAGAATATATAGGTGAAGGGGAGCAGCCAGGGGGCCACCAGGGGTTCAGGCGGGCCCCGGCGCGTTCCCACCCTAGGGCGCGCCGGGAGGGCGGCTGGTGGTGGCCCTCTGGCCCCACTTTGGCTTATCCGGAAGCTTTCGGTATACTGAATTTTTGTTGGATTTTCCCAAATTTTCGGAGCACTTTTAATATGGGGGAAACCTGAAATAGAAAAACAGCAAAAAACTGGAACTAGCACTGGGGTGCACTGAGTTAATAAGTTAGTCCAAATATGTTCAAAAGTGTATGAAAGTGTATCTAGATCATAACAATATCACACAAAACATGCATGGAGCAAGAAGAAATGATAGATATGTTTGGGACGTATCAACATCCCCAAGCTTAATTCATGCTCGTCCTCGAGTAGGTAAATGATAACAAACATAATTTCTGTGGTGACATGCTAACAACCATATAAGAACTTTGAAAGTAAAGCAATCAAGGTATGTAATTCAATTCAAGTCAGAACAAGCAAGAGTCTATATTAGCATTCAAACAAGCAACATAAGAACATAAAGGTGCAAGAGATCTTGCTGTCCGTGACTCAAATGTCTCCAGATGTTCTTTGCGTGCAAGAAGGGGGAGATGGGAATATGAGAAAAAAAATATGTATTTGATACACTCCCTTTCGATATTTTGATCACTCATGCAATGGATGAGCGTAAGCACGAGAGTTGGCACATAGGATGGCCAAGAGAGAGATATGGTGGAGGAGGAAGACAAAAAGGTGTGAAAGGCTCACTTCAATGAGGACAATCATAGGCGAGAGAAGGCGAAATGATAGATATGATGTGAGGAGTAGGGATTGCCATGCAACGGATGCCCATATGAGCTAAGAAAAGCTCTCCAGTGGAACTAGTGGGGGTGCATCCAACTTGCTCGCTCAAGAAGACCTAGAGATCCTTGGAATATGCATGCCAAGTTCTATAGTGTGAAGGTCCCCACATAGCTATATGCATGTATGATCATCTCTATGGAGTACAAGATATAGAGAGAGTACGAGTGTGGATCTTTCAAAAGGAATATTAGTGTTGCACCTTTCTCTCTTTTTATTTTCTTTTTCTCTTTTTTCTCCTTTTTTGTATTTTTTGGTCGCCTCAATGCCTCTTTCTATTTAACTCTCATTTGTCCTCTTTGGGATCTTTTAAATTTGTCCTCTTTGGGATCGTTTCCTCACTTAAGGGCAACACTCTATTTTACAAGAAGTATAGAAGATCTTCACACTTTACAAAGTACTCAACATAAAGAAGATGTATCTATAATGATGTATGCAAATGTTTGCCTCTGCCAGTGTAGCAGGAACATGTATGAGATGAAGATCAACTCATGAGAAGGTGGAAGTTGCATGGCAATATATCTTGGAAAGGCTATGGAAATGCCTTGATAGGTAGGTATGGTGGCTGTTTTGAGGAAAGATATAAGGAGATTTATGATGACAGAGCGTATCATGCGGGTTTGGATGCACCGGCGAGGTGGACGCCAACTCTCGGAGTGAGAAGAGGGCAATGCACGGTACCGAAGAGGCTAGCATATATGAGGAGGTGGAAGTGCCAACTTTCATTATTTACATTACTCCGAAGAACTCATGCACTTATTATCGGTAACTCTCAATCTAATAAGGAGGTTCACAAAGAGACAAGTACCCCAAGGAGGAGTGTATGGGGGTTTGGTTATCCTTGCGCACCTCGACTCATGGTATGTGAGTGTACTCTAATATCCGATCCCTCCAGAGATTAGTGATCCATCTAGTAGATAGAGTTCTCAACTAGTTTTTTGTAGGTTTTGAAAATATCACGGATTGCCCAAAATACGACACCCCTATCACTAATAGGCTGGAGCTCTTCATACCAAAATTTCAAACATTACTCACAACAATACCTCAAAACTATTGCAAGTTACTACAACAATTAAATAGCAACCTCAATTACCTACTTCAAGACAAGACACAACTCAGTGCAACAACCAACTCTCTTAACAAGATAAACATGAAGACTAAAGAGAGTTCCAAACCACAAACTAAACATAGGCTAAGGCTCTTCAGAAAGATAAACATGAAAACTAAGACCTAAACATGGCAGCAACTACGAAAAGATAAAGAACACACAACAGAAGAAAGATAAGCATGAAAATCCTATGATGTGTTTTAGTTTGAAGTGGAGCGTGTTTCTATCCCACACAAAGAAAGCTGGGTTCTAACTTGTTATGAACAACAAACAAAACTAAAGTAAAGCAAAAAGGAAACCTAAGACCGAGACGCTCCCAGCATAACACATAACACATGAAGTGATAAAAATATAGTGAGACGGAGGACGAACTGATGATTGTTGATGGAGAAGGGGATGCACGGGGGCATCTGTCGTGGTAAAGTCACGGCAGATGTTCGAAGAGTTGAAATTAACATGCGACCTTTGCTGCGAGGCGATTTCATGGAGAGAGTCGACATGGACAAGAAACTCAGCGATTTACCCAGGTTTCATCCCCTCTTTGTCTCGAGGTAAAAGCATACTCCTGCTTCCTCTTATTATGAGTTCCGATTTTCGACAGAAGAGTCGCTTTGATCAATTACAAGAGAGTCGGTCGTGAACTTAGTCTCGATGAGATCTAGGTTACGCCGACAAGTTTCTAGTCCTATCTTAGGCTAAGATTGTTCTCTGGCCCTAGATCCCATGGATCCGAGCTTATAAAGGCGCTGGGTCCTGGGATTCCGTGAGTCCGACTCCGACACGAGATGGAGTTCTATTTTCTTTACAAATAGGTTATGTTCTATACAAGGTAAGTCAAATTCCTCCAGCGGCTTCAATATTCTTTCCTTGACGCAACCAACCTTGGGCCTGGTCTTTTCTTAGTGGGCCTTCGGTAGGTGAGTCGGCCCGTAGACCTAATTCCGGGTCGTAGGCTTGGTCTATAATAACAACCCAAATTTTACAAAAAATAAAATTTTTTGTTTTCGGTGTGAATTGTTTGATTGTCTGATTTGTTTGCGGTGTTTGCATCCCCAATTTATCGATCGGCGATTATTTTCCCCCCTCTTATATCGTACCGGACGGAGACCGATCCTTGCCTCCCTGACACCCGACCTTTGCGACACCAGGTTTCACCCGTTCAGCGTCGCAAAACCCGCATAGGACCAGCCACAGCCAACAGAACAAAAAACCTCGTTTAATAACTAAACGGGTTATTTTTATAGCGCGTCGGAAAGTGTTCTCGGAACGGTTCCTGCGCGAGGTGAACGCCGCCGGCTCAACGCGCTGATCGCGCAGTTCGAAGTTTTACCCTAATCGGAGGTCCTGCGGACCCTCGGCGGTCAGAAACATAAGCACCGCTCGCGCGAGAGAGAAACCGGGGATGTTTTTGCAAACTGCCAGCCACCTGGGCTATATAAAGACCACCACACTCCCACCCCTTTCTAGGGTTTCCCTAGCCTAAAAATTGTAGCCACCCCTTTACAATAGCCTAATTTTCGCAGGTTAGCCCATTTTTGCCAAAAACCTACCCTCCCTGCGATCTGGACCGTCAGATGGGCCGATCCAACGGCTCAGATCTCTGCTCACCTCCCACCTACATCTCCTCTCTCTCCTGGAAGCCGCCGCCAGCCTACTCCGCCCGCTCCGGCGAGCGCCGCCGCCGAGCCGCCGACTCTGGCCACTGCCTGCGGCATCCCTCTCCTCTCTCCCTCTCCCGCGAGCCTCCTATCCTCCGTGCTCCTTCTCCTCTCACCTCCCTGCTCTCTTTATCCCAGGGCGCCGCCGCCATGGACCGATGTCGCCCCCGGTCACCTGCACAGCCGCTGCCACCTCGAGGCCGGCAACCGGCGACCTCCCCTTCGCAAGATCTGGCGAACCGGACGCCCGCCGACCTCATCGCCGCCTCGACCTCCCTCCGCCCCGTGCAGCGCCGCCCCTCGCCGGCGTCAACGCCGCCACCGTCGCGCGCTACGGGAGTGGCCGGCCAGCCAAGCCTCAACCGCCGTGGCCACGTGGGCTGCCCCAGCCCCGGCCGGCCCAGTCAGCCAGCCGGCCTCCAGCGCCTCCAGGCCCAGGCGTCCCCAGGCCCAAGGCCGTCTCCAGATCCGCCGGCCAGATGGGCCTCTAGGGGCCCGTGGTTAGAATCAGCCCAGCGCCCTCCTCTCTGAAATTTTGACTAAGTCCCTGATAATTGTTGCTGTTTTCAGTTTTACGATGATTATTGCGAGTAAACCGTAGCCTGGATCACGTTGCGCCCAAAAGGAAAATTGTTTAGGTTTGTGTGTAATTTAGTTCATCGTTTGTGAGCATTTTGATTTGAGGTCATCTTGATGTTGTTAATTTGTGTTGAAGTGTGCACCAGACTGTTAACTGTTGCTAATTCCTGTTAAGTGATGCTGTCATTATTTTATTGCAAGTTTGATTGATGATTGTGACACATCCATGAGGCCTATTGAATTGATTCTTGTTGCATACTGTTAAGCATCATATCCACTTAAATCATATGCAATAACTTGTCATGTTTGCATGATTTAGCTATATTAATTCTTGCTCCAAAGTGGGGACCCTGATAACATGTGCTGCTGTTTATATAAAGTTGCCACTTTGCTGCCCTATATCTTTTTAACCGTGCATCCTATTGAGCATTGCAATATGTCATTTTGATCTATGCCATGTCTACTTTCATTATATGTATTGCATTTTCATGTTTACATTTCTGATCATAGATATGTTTAGCTCCAAAGTTGCTATCCTGCTGTTTTTGACAGCCACCTCTGTTTTTCACTAAGTCTGTAACTTCCCAATGCCATGTTGCATGCTTAATATCTTTTGATCTGTTATGCCTATGACCTTGATTCTTGTTTGTTCCTGATCACCATCATGCCTACTCCATGCTCATATATTGCTATGTAATGTTGCTTCAATTTTGCATATAGATTTACCCTTGTTTCTACAACATGATGATAACAGTTTCTGCCCTGTTTTCCTGATTTTCACTAAGTCCTAGACCAGTAATGTTTTATAGCTTTTTGTGTTGCTTATAACTAGTGAACCATGATGCATATTTGCATGATTACTTTTGCCATGCCTTCCATGCCATGTCTAATTTAGTTGCATATCATTTGTGAGCATGTTTGCATTCATTATCTTGTTTATGCATTGATGTAAAGTGTGCTTCCTGATGTTGGCAGATTGTGTGCATAACTTGTTTTGCTTGTATCTTTTTAACCGTAACTCCATTTGGAGTGTTCTTTATATGTAACTTGAATAGTTTTTCGTGTAATTTGTGTTTATGCTGTTGCTTGCCGTTGTTAACCAACATAAATATAGTTTAGGGAAAAACAGTACCAATTATTTAAATTGTCGTGGGGCACTTAGTGGAATGCCATGTTTAGGTTGTGCCTCACTTAAATTGACTAGCATAGATAGTTTGTCTTATGCTTCACCTCTTGTCATGTTTGTGTGCTATGCCATGCTTGAGTGAGATGCCGTGTTAGCAACCTTGCTCACCTTGAGTAGCTAAACAACTTGAACCATTAGAAACGTGCGGTATCGTCGTGTGTGACGAGTACTCCACTTAATCTGTTAGTAACCGCTCTCGAAGATAGTTGCGATCGTATTCCATTGTCTCGTGTTGTATTCTTGTTGATGCTTGCTCGTGATTGCTTCGTAGTAATAGATGCTTGCTCTTAGTTTTCCTTTTCCAGTGTTTCCTTCTTCTGTGCTTCCGTGGGTACCTCTCGTAGACGTTGCGAGCTTACGATCGACTTCACCTTCGGTTTCGTCTTCTCATCAGGTAAGGGGGAGTATATATCATGCTTATAACTTTCATCTCACTCGCGCCTAGGTGTAGGATAGAACGATTGCTTGATCCTACCACTTCATATTCATGCCTCTCAAATAAACCCAAAAAGCCATGTCCTCCACATCCCAGCAAACCTTGTTCGGCTATGTTACTATTGCTCGCTGCTCAGCCACTGCTTAGTATGCATTCTAGGATGTTATCAATTGTTATCCTGTTACCCCTTGGATTGGGCTATCACATTATTATATTGTTGTTGATGATATGATTATTATAATGTTGACTATATTCGATGAAGGATGGAAGGTCTAGGCTATCCCGCCCCGACTCTTTGTTCCATTCGAGTTCCGGGTATTGGTTCTAAGACTGAGCGTGCCTAACCGCGTGTGGGATTTATGGGGTCCCCTTTTCTTACCTACCTAGCTTCAAACATTTCTAGTGGTGGCCCAAGATGATTTACCATTTGAAAGCATGCATATATGTCTGTTGGGTCGCTCCTAGCAGACATCCTTTAAACCAACCAGGGCCAGCGGGGACATGGTTTCCCTGTTGGTCGAACCTGTCCGGCTGAGGACCCGGCCTCATGTGAGAATTACCGGCAATCCAAACCCGAGGCATACAGAAGAGACTAGATCGAGAGAGCGTACGGCTCCTGAGCTGGATGTCGACTCACCGGGGGCCACCCGGATTTGTTCGTTGTTAGCTATAGGGACTTGTCATTTCGGATCTCTCGGAACTAAATCATAAAATGGTTGCCTATGATGGGTAGCAACTGAGAGAGATGGGCGTGAATGCGGAGCCTTGTAATGGGCAGTTGCTACACCCCTGAAGGGTTAAATCTTTTCGAGAAGCCGTGTCCACAGTTATGGACGACTTGGAACCTACGTCTTGTTCATAGACAACATCAACTGAATAATATTTAATTACTTGATCAACGTGTGTATGCCTTGACTGCTTCTTATTCGTCGGGATGCGAAGAGGAGGACAAGGATAGGACAGGTGTTATGCTTGCGTAAGTAGTTGGTAGCAAGACTTGATGGAGGCGATTCCTCATCGAATGCTTGGCTCTCATCTTACTCTAAAATAGACCGTTAGCCACTCATATATTGCTAGTGCGTCTGCAACCTCACCACTAACCCCTCTTACCCGTGAGAAGTTAGTTACAAGACTTTGATATATTCTCACCCCTTGCTTTCCATTTCCCTTTTAGGTTTTGCCTGATCGGCCGCTGCAGTTGATTACTACCTCGATCTTTCTTCTGTACGCCTTCGTGGAGACTCGACGACGACTAGTTAGGAGGATCCCGGCGGTGAGCCTGGACCCATGTGGTTACGGGAATGGTGTGTTTTATCTTTGCCAGTAGGCATTTGATTGTAGTCTTTACTCAGACATGTATCTTCCGATGATGTAATGTATTAAGGAAGTTGTATGCCGATTTGTATGAGATGTTGTATCCTTGTAGCTGTAATGTTGTGATATCATGTTGGAAATCTGGGGCATATGGCATTGTCATATGTCGCGGTGGGACAAATATGTGCTTCGTCCCCGGATCTGGATGGAAACATCTAGATCTGGAACAGTACCGCATATCGGGCCTTACATATATCCCCCCGACATTAGTCCCCAGGATTGTTGTGATGCTTCACTCTTCACGTCAATCTTCTTGCTTTCATCTTGGTGGCCGACTCTCTGATGGGACAAACCGAATCTCATACTTTTTTGAAAGTTTATAAGGAGTCCGTTTCAATCTTATCGTTTTTTGCTTCATTTTTTGGTCAAAGAATCTCTTCTGACATTTTTAGTCAAAACATCTTATATTGATTTTATGATTTCACTGCCCGAAGCGTCTGTTGGACACATTTATTTGTGATGGGAATCGAAGAGTCTTTCCATAAATGTCACCTACCATGGACGGTTTACCCATGTCTTTATGGAATTGATTGATCTTCTCCTCAGTTTTGCTATAAATATCCTTTGGGAGGAATGTCTTTCAAGTGCCCTCCTCTTCTTCCTCCTCTTCTTCCTCCTCTTCTCCCTTTGCTAGTTTTCCTCCATGGCTCGCAAGCTAGATACCAGTCCTCCCTTGGTGGCCAATGTCCCTGTCACAAGCGCAAGCGTTCGTGGTCGAGGCCGTGGCCGCGGTCGTGGCCGTGGTCGATGTCGTGGCAGAGGCAGGGGAAGAAGTACTCGCACTGCTTATCCATCTGAATCTCCTCCTTCCTTCCCGAGAGGAATGAATTTTTGATAAGGGTTCAAACAATTCGTCGTTGGGTTCATCTCCCTGATTCCTTTGCACAACTTGTGATGGATTCGAAGCCTCCAGGTTTTTGGCTTTTCTCTGAGGGGTAAAGTGCTCTCATGGGCCCATCTGGGTGACCACTAAATTCTCTCGTTAAGATTCCATGTTCTTTCAGAGAGGTTGGAAAATTTTCCTACGCTCCAGGAATATTCAGAAAGGAAATACGATCATCTTCAGATATGATGGTGAAGATACCCTGTGGGCTAGGGTTTTTGACTCGGATGGGGACCGAGTCAGCTGTTGTATGGAGAGCTCCAGCAATAGTGATGAATTTCTTTATAACAATGCAAGAGTGTCACAACCCCAATTTAGGCAAGTGCTAGGGTTTGAGTTCCTTTTGCATCATGTGAAAAATTCAAAAATAAAATCAAAATTGGGGAAAAGAAAAGCCCTGAGAATTTAATTTAAATAGCCAGATAAAAATCTTTTTCCAAAAATCTTTTGAACATTTGGAAAATTCCTATAAATGACGCTGAACATTTTAAAAGTGGTTTGGGTTCTTTACCATGCCCATGGAATATTCAAAAATTCAAAATGTGCTTTGGAAATTAAATAATACCCCTATTTGATTTGAAATTCAAATTATTTGAATTTCAAAAATCTCCAAAACTTGTGAGTGGCTAGGTATATATGTCATAAGCCCACATAAAAGTTTTCATGATTTAATAAAATTCCTAGCTATTTATTTAGCACAGCAAAACAAAAAGGCAAAAAAGAAAAACAGAAAAAGAAACAGAAAAGCTTACCTGGCGCCTAGGCGAGAGCAGCCCATCCAGCCCACCCGACCCAGAGGGGCAGCAGGCTCTTCTTCCCCCTCCCCGCGCCTCCAAGCTGCTCGGTGGAATGCCCACCGAGACAGCCGAGCACGGCGTCGTCCCTCTAGTCGCCACCTGCCCCTCCGGAGACGTCTAGCCGCGCCACGCAGCTCCTGGTCGAGTCACGCACCCATTCCCCCCTCTAGAGACGCCCACACCCTCTCTCTCGCCAAGCTCGACGAAGACCCGAGCGTCGCCGTCGCCATGCCGTGAAGGACTCGTGGCCACCGTCGTCCCCGAGCCACGCCAAGGTGTCCGTCGCCTCCGCCTCCCTCGACTACGTCACCGTGCAGAAGGAATCATCGCGAGGAGCTTTGTAGCCGCCGCCCCCTTCATCTTCCCCAACTCCGGCCGCCGCGAGTCGTCCTCAAATTCCGGCCAGCTCCGAGCTTCCCCGAGCCCGCTAGCCATTCCATCGCATTCGTGGTGAGCTTCTCACCGTTTCCCCTAACCTAGAGCCCTCCCTCTCGTTCTCTATCCACGGCCGCCATGAACGCCGAAGCTTGCCGCCGCCACAGTTGAAGCCGAGGTCGCCGTCGTGCCCTTTCGGCTCAACTAGCGCGCGCAGCAGCCTCCCGTTGCTCCCAGCTCTCGTTTGCAACACGCCACGGTCAAAATGACCCTCTGGAGCGCGATCCCGACGCAGCCCTAGCCACGGTCGCAGCCAACCTCGACGTCGGTGTTGCTCCGGTGACCCCCTGAAGATCTGGCCAGGTCCAATCGACGCGGACGACGACGCTGCACCCGTTGGTGGTCTCCTCTTCCTCTCCCGTGGCCTCTAGCCGATTCCTGAAAGGGCGCTGCCGTGGCCAGGCCACCGGCGTCAAGCCGCCGGTGGGTTATCCCCTAATCACGCGCTAAACCCCCCTGGAATCGATGGCAGGTGGGGCCCTGGACCCCTTAACCCCCTGTCAGTTTAAATCAAACGGGGATTAATCCAGACCCACTGACAAGGTTGGCCCACACGTCAGACCCCCCCCCCACGTCAGCCTTGCGCAAGCATGACGCAGTAAATGAATTTCCAGAATAAATTGAATTAAAGAAATTCCAGAAAATCCAGAAAATAGCCCAAACTTTGGAAATTCATAGAAAATTCATATTAACTCCAAATTGGACAAATAATATGTCCAAAATTATCAAAAAATTACAAGGGTTATGAGTATGCAATCTGTTTTCATGTTTGACCATTTTAAAATGGGTGAACAGTAGCAAACATGCATATGGATCTTTTCAAATTCAAATTTTGAGTGATTTTGCAAATGATTTTGCAACACCCTTAATTCAAATGGATTCATCCACACATCAGAGACATTACTTCAACTATACCACATCACTTCATGATCAACATTTTCAAATGAACTTTCATGCATTCAAATGCATTTGAAATTCATCGATAAATCAAATGGAGTTTGAATTTGCATTTCAAATGCAATATACTCCTTTTAAATGGAATGCTCAACACATCAGTACCATGAACATCACCATTACAATCTTATTCATGTGCTTGTGCATTGTAAATTATGTTGATCCTATGATTGTCATGTTGTTGATAGAAGTGGAGCCGGAATCCGAGATCACCCCCTTCGTTGAAGACCCCGTGACTGAACCTCGTCAGCAAGGCAAGCAAACCCCCATTGATGATGTCGATAAAATACCACTTCCCTCTCATGAATCGCTTATGCATTGCATAGGATGATTACCATGCTACGTTTCTACCGCATAGATGAACCCATTCCTTTGCATGACCTATCATTTGTCACAGTAGTAGGAAAAACCACAATCCTAGCAAATGTAGGAGTTGATTGATATCATGTGGCCCCTGCAATTGTTACTGCTTATTGCATGCTTAGAATGATACCATGATGATACTGTTATGTGAGTCGGGATGGTAGTGATCATGATGTTGATGGTAGAAAAGTGTTGGTGAATCTACCCTAATACAAGGTGAACGATGAGAGGCTGTGTAGGAGTACACGGTGGGTTGTCTCGTTGAACACCGCCCTAAGTCTGAGTTCTTGTGTGGTGATCCAAGATGAAGAGTACAACCACACATTGGGCTCACTGACCGCTCTCAGCTTACTAACTCATCCCTTTCGATGTCCAGATGTCGCAATAGTTCGGAGTTCTCGTAGGTCTGTGGCCTGGATGCTAAGTGAGAGAACGGCTCATCCGAGACCGCCTTATGCACCACGCACACATCACTTGGGTCCACTTCGGTAAACCGGCCGGGTTCACGATAGTGGTAGCCAACCCAAGTAGGCGGCTTTCTCGGACTAGATTGGCTATGAGGTAACAGTTGTGGTGGCATCCTCGCTGTCATCTCTTGAACGGTGACACGCAAAAGGCGGTAACTAATGACACGTGTGTGTAGCGGTACACCCCTGCAGGGTGAACAAAACTATTCGAATAGCCGCGTCCGCGGTTATGGACTGCTTGGAAAGCTTAGCTTGATTATTAGACAATTGAACTGGATACTTCTAAAACACACCAAGATAAGTGTGAGTGCTATGGCGTGCTTTCTCGTGGGGAAGTCGAGGAAGGCACTATAGTGGTGTAATTGGTTGGAGAAAGTAGTGGACTCGTGTACGCTTCTTACCTATAAGTCTGGTACTCGTAGTTCGGGACTAGCCAAGTCAAAGTTGGCACTTCTGCAAGTGAAACCCCACCTCCCTTTACCTTGATACATATGCATGAATAGTATAGCTCCTATGTAAGTCTTGCTGAGTACGACTTTGTACTCACGTTTTCTTAATCTATGTTTTAGATGAACCCACCGACGCCGATGGTGACTTCTAACCGAAGCTCGAAGAATGAAGACTCAGACCAAGACCAAGCTAGTGTAGTCCCAGTCAGACGAATGGTTCCCTCGTGGAGGGCTTGTTTTTAGATAAGGCTTCTCTAAGCCATTTGTTAAACTTGTCTGTACTCAGACCTACTTTGCTTCCGCTTGTCTGTTGTAATGTTGGATCACATGCTTGTGATCTCTGTGTGCACTCTGTAAGAGTTATCAATAAAGTATATACTTTGTAGAGAATTGCAATGATACTTGCTGTTCATACAAGGCATGTGTGCTGCGTGTATGTTTATAACATGCATGTCTTAGTATGGGTTTTCGAGACCTTAGTTGTGATCTGGCTAGCGGTCTTTTATACACCAAGTGGCCCTTCGATGTGCGCAGCTTGGGGCATCGCGATGCGATTGTTCGAGACTCTGTCTCGTGTACACTTTGATGTATGATCGAGCCCGCCCTAGACCCCGACTAAGTAATCGGGCCGGAGTAAGTCTATGTAAGGGTTATAATACAATCGATAGTATGGTTGAGGCGACTTGTCTATAAGTATGGGAGTTCACCACCCATATCATTTAGACTTGTGTGCGGACGATGAGGACCCATTTTAGTTGATCATCCGGCCTGGATGGGATGCCCCTCACGTTCGATGCTTTCCGAGAACGTTCTGTGCTTGGCCTTGTTTGCTTAGACAAGGGGGTACGGTTCTCGGCTCTCCATATGATTGTGTTGTAGCGAGGCTTGCATACGCTAACCCCGGGTCCCGACAGACTTGGTATCAGAGCAGTACTGACTGTAGGATTATCAGCCTTGGACGAAGTCGATTCTAGCCTTCTATAGTTATATAGTTACTATGGGTATATAAGGGAACAACGTAAGGCTTCTTTTTTCTCCTTACCCTCATCGATCTGAGTTCTGAGTCACCCTCATCTTATTCTACGGGAAGATAGGACTAGGCTTACCTCTGTCTGATTAGAACATCTCGTTGTTTGCTTCCTTGTAGCCGTAGGAAAGTTGTGTCCGGTTTCCTAGCATTGTTGTAATGCTGATTTCTTACATCGTATTATGTAAGTGCTGTATCTACATTGAAAGAAAATTGTTTTCTTGCAATTACAGCGGTTATGCTGTCCGAGTCTTTCCAGGTTTCTTCTAATCTGATGCATTTGCAAAATTCTTTCCTCCTTTTCGGTTGTCCTTTTAGAAGACCTTCTAGGTGGCATGCCCGACAGTTCCATAGAGTTTGATGTAGGTTTTCTTCTAGAAACCTATAGTGATTCAATTGCAGCTCTTGCTCCCACTATAGATGTCTTCTAGCCAGAAGAACCACACTAACCATCGTGTTGGGGTACTTTGCTACTCTGACATATATGTTGTAGCCCTAGTAAGCCATGGTCATCCTCAGGAAAACCATCCAGTAACCAAAATCCTTAAACCTAGCCACCCGATAGATGTGTAGAGTTCGTAGTGGATCTTGTGCCAGGAACCGCACCAATTTCTAGACGTCCCTACAAAATGGCCCCACGTGAGTTAGCTGAGCTTAAAACCCAACTGGAAGCTTTGTTGGAAAAAGGCTTCATTCTCCCTAGCTCATCGCCATGGGGTTGCCCCGTTCTGTTCGTAACAAAGAAATATGGAACAGAAAGGATGTGCGTAGACTATCGCCCGCTAAATTTAGCGACGATAAAGAACAAGTACCCATTGCCCAGGATCAATGATCTTTATGATCAACTTGCAGGATCCTCTGTCTTCTCCAAGATGGATTTGAGATTAGGTTATCATCAAATCAAAATCCGAAACAAGGACATTCCCAAAACGGCTTTTACTACTCGTTATGGTCTTTACGAGTACACTGTCATGTCCATTGGTTTAACAAATGCCCCCGCCACTTTCTCACGCATGATGAATTCGATCTTCATGGAGTACTTAGATAAATTTGTTGTAGTTTATCTCGATGACATTCTCATCTACTCGAAGAACGAAGAAGAACATGCCGAACACCTAAGGCTGGTATTGATGAAACTTAGAGAGCATCGCCTGTATGCTAAATTCTCCAAGTGTGAATTTTGGCTACCAGAAGTGACCTACTTAGGCCACGTGATTTCTGCAAAAGGCATTGCTGTGAATCCCGAGAGAGTTCAGGCCATCCTTGACTGGACTCCACCTGAATCGGTTAAGAAAGTTAGGAGTTTTCTTGGCCTAGCCAGCTATTGCCGTCGCTTCGTCGAGAACTTTTCTAAAGTTGCAAAGCCTCTAACTGAACTCCTCAAGAAAGATAAGAAATTCCTATGGACTCCCAAGTGCGAGGAAAGCTTTCAAGAGCTAAAAAGAAGGTTGACTTCTGCACCCATACTTGCACCTCCAGACACTAAAAAGGATTTCGAGATCTATTGTGACGCATCACGGCAAGGGTTAGGATGCATACTTCTGCAAGATCGACATGTGGTAGCTTATGCTTCACGCCAATTGCGGCCACATGAAGAGAACTATCCTACCCATGACCTTGAACTCGCTGCCGTAGTTCATGCCCTAACAACTTGGCGACATTACCTCCTTGGTAACCGTTGCGAGATCTATTTCGACCACCAAAGCCTCAAATACATTTTCACCCAGCCAGATCTTAATCTCAGGCAAAGACGCTGGATTGAGTTGATAAAAGATTATGACGTAGGAATTTCTTACACCCCAGGCAAAGCCAATGTGATGGCTGATGCACTAAGTCGTAAGTCGTATTGTAACAACCTCATGTTGCAACAGTATCAACCACTTCTTCATGAGGACTTCCGCAAGCTCAATCTTGAGATTGTTCCTCATGGCTATCTTTCTACCTTGGTGGCAAAACCAACTCTTGAGGATCAAATCATAGTTGCCCAAAGGCGTGCACGAGGTGTTCGCCGGATCAAGGAGAACATTGTTAGCGGAGTTGCTAAATGTTTCTCCACAGATAGCAAGGGAATGGTATTCTTTGAAAATCGTTTGGTAGTACCTAAGAATAGGGAACTAAGGCAATTCATCCTCAAGGAAGCCCATGACACACCCCTCTCGATTCATCCCGGTAGCACAAAAATGTACCGAGATCTACGCCAGAGATTTTGGTGGACTAGGATGAAGAGAGACATTGCTCAATTTGTTGCCGAATGTGATGTTTGTCGTCGCATTAAGGAAGAACATCAAAGACCTGCTGGTACACTTCAACCTTTGTCTATTCCCGAGTGGAAATGGGACAAAGTGGGTATGGACTTCATCACCGGCTTTCCAAAAACCCAGAAAGGAAACAATGCCATCTTCGTTGTCATAGATAGGCTTTCCAAAGTTGCTGACTTCCTTCCGGTTCGCGAGTCTATAACTGCTAGCCAGTTAGCGGACTTGTACGTCTCTAGAATTGTGTCCCTTCACAGTGTTCCTTTGGAAATCAATTCTGATCGCGGTAGCCTTTTCACCTCTAGATTTTGGGGAAGCTTTCAGAATGCTATGGGAACTCATCTCTCCTTTAGTACAGCTTTCCATCCTCAGTCTAGCGGTCAAGTCGAAAGGGTTAACCAAATTCTTGAAGACACGCTCAGAGCTTGTGTTATCTTTTTCGGAAAGAATTGGGAGAATTCTCTTCCATTCGCCGAATTTGCTTATAACAACAGTTTTCAATCTAGTCTGAACATGCCTCCTTTTGAACTCCTATATGGACGACGATGTCGAACACCCCTTAACTGGTCAGAAACCGGTGAAAGACAATTCTTTGGACCGGACATGATCAAGGAAGCAGAAGAGCAAGTTCGCATTGTTCGTGATCAATTGAAAGCAGCCCAGTCTCGTCAGAAAAGCTACTATGATCGTCATCATAGGCAAGAAAGCTACAATCTGGATGAGAAGGCTTACCTCCGGGTTACTCCTCTGAAGGGAACCCAACGTTTCGGTATCAAAGGCAAGTTGGCCCCACGTTACATCGGACCTTTCCGCATTCTTGCTAAACATGGAGAAGTTGCCTACCAACTTGAACTACCCCGCACCTTTCCCGAGTACATGATGTATTCCATGTGTCCCAACTCAGGCGTTGCTTCAAGAACCCCATCCGCTTAGTCGACCATGAAACGCTTGATGTCCAAGATGACCTTTCTTATCGAGAATACCCCGTTCATGTTCTTGATTCAGCAGAGCGTGTCACTCGCCGAAAGAAGATCAAGTTTCTGAAAGTTCAGTGGTCTCATCACTCAGAGAAAGAAGCCACGTGGGAAAGAGAAGACCATCTCAGTGCCGAGTAACCCACCTTCTTCCCGACGACTTCTGAATCTCGGGACGAGATTCTTTTGAGTGGGGGCGAGTTGTCACAACCCCAATTTAGGCAAGTGCTAGGGTTTGAGTTCCTTTTGCATCATGTGAAAAATTCAAAAAGAAAATCAAAATTGGGGAAAAGAAAAGCCCTGAGAATTTAATTTAAATAGCTAGACCGGGGTCCCGTGATGTTCACTAGTGATATCTCTCTCCCAAAAGACGATAAAACTGCTATGCGAGGTAAACAAATTATAGAAGGGCAATTGACAGGATTATAAACGCACCGCAATGCTAACTATGCTATAAAACAAAGGAAGAGGCTCATAAGCATGGGCAGTACGCGAAAATAAGTAGACCGAAATCCATCTGCATCTACTACTAATCATCCACCTTGAGATATCTATCCAGAACATCTCGTTGGTATTAAGTTGCTAGCCCCACCCAAAGTGTAAACCCAAAGCAACAGACAACTGCATTAAAAAGAACTTTGCATAAAGTAAACAATCCTTGCAACCGCGGTTACAAGCACCGTTGTTTTCCCCCTTTTGGCCACATCACATCCCCTAGACTCATGTTTCTGTCACTCAAGCGTGTCATCAGGGGCATGTACCCACAATCGAGCATAACGTTCCCTCTTGGAGTCACTACCTACTACTTGGCCAAAGCAATAAACAGCAACGGAGCACATGCCAGAATTACTTAGGAACAAAAATATAAGAGATAAAAACAAAATATATTACTCTATCACACTCTGAACATAATCTCATAATCCATCAGATCCCATCAAACTCAGCATAGCAACAGCAGAAGAATTACATATGTGCCTCAATCATGTAGGGCAGATCACGAGGTCTAAACCATGAAGAACAAAGAGGGGAGGAGAACATCACATAGCTACTGATCACGGACCCATGGTCCAAGGTAGACTACTCACGGCACATCCGGGAAGCACCCAGGGTGGAGGAGAAGCTCCCGGAGGTCGATCCTCCCTCCGGCAGGGTTCCGGGAAGCGTCGTGACGGTGCTCCCGATCTTGGAAGCGTCGCGGCGGAACAAGAACTGGCACTGTGGTGCACTGAGTTAGTAGGTTAGTCCAAATATGATCAAAAGTGTATGAAAGTGTATCTAGATCATAGCAATATCAAAAAACATGCATGGAATGAGGAGAAATTATCGATATGTTTGGGATGTATCAGGGACGAAGTCGACTTTCTTCGTGTCCTGAGCTGGTTGGAACTTGGTGTTGTAGTCAGGAGTCGGTTTCTTCAGGATGGTGGTGTCTGCTGGGTCTACCTTCTCCTGGAATTTTGATAGGTCCTTGTCGTCGATATGTAACGGCAGATGCCATGGGGATGGCTAAAGAGGGGGAATGGTACTGGAATTGATAGTGGGGACAAACACGGTGTGACACCGTGGTGTACCTACGTTCAGGATTCTCTGTAGAAATAACACCCCTAGTCCTGCCGAGCTAGCTATATGCAATAACTCTGGCTACAATGGTTTCTCCTTGAGATGTATGAGATGAAGGATAAGAGGGCTCTAAGCACATCTCTCTCCTTTCTCCCTCTCTCTCTTTGGTGGGTGAAGTTGCAATAAGTTCTTTGTCCTCCTCACGCAGGAGGGGTACCCGGGGCTCTTATAGGCCGAGCCCGGGGTACAAAGGTAAATGTACAAAGGGGAGGAGCCAGCTGCGAGTCTCAGACAAGCTAGGGTCCTCACATCGTTCTCTCCCGGATGACCCGGTGTAGACTTGTGGCTCACCATGCCGCTAACTTCTAGACCTTGCTGTTGAACAATGAAGCTAGGCATTTAGACTTGTCGGCCTATCCGCGTGATCAACGCTGGAGGAGACCGCACGCCTCTGACAGCCCGGATCTTCTGGGATTGCGTATTGAATGAACTTGTACCAGGTGTCCGACCTGGGATTATGCTCGGAGGTTACTTTGTTCTCTTCGGCCGAATGATCCTAGGTGGGGCGATTGTTCTCTCTTGGGGCTATCGGCCTCCGAACTGATCAGTACGGCCCACTATTTGCTAAGTCTTGATCAGCTCGGCCTTGATTAGATCGGCTACCATCAGATCGGTGATCTTTGCCTTGATGAAATGTTTCCCCTGGGTGACCCTACCCGGGGGTCACTCCCCCGACAGTAGCCCCTGAAGTTGCGGAGGTCCCGCCAAACTAAGCGACGGCGGGGCCTGCACAGGTTCCTTCCATTCTTTCAATGTTGAATCTTCTTTTCTGACCGATTGCTCTCAATTGGTCGATTGCTCGTGATCTGCCGATTGCTCTTGATCTTCTGACCGATTGCTCTCAATCGGCTGATTGCTCGCGATCTGCCGATTGCTCTCAATTGGACGATTGCTCGCGATCTGCCAATTGATCTTGATCTTCTCAGCCTATCTGGCCAACGGTTAGTTTGACTTGAATTTTGACCGAAACTTGCCGCTTCAAATTTTCCGTGGAATGTGGACCAACGTGCCACGATTTAACATGTCATAACTTCCACCTTGAGCCACGCGCGCACGTCTCTGTGCTCTCTCCTGCGCCCCTGAATATTGCTCCTCCGTGTTTTTCCATGTCTGTTGAGGGGGTGACCCCACGACTCCTATGGATGAGCCTACCCGGTGTACCCGAAGACAGAAGGCTCACAGAGATGCCGCCTGGGCCTAGCCTTGGCCCACTAGTGGCACCGACGTAGGAGTCCGCGACTCATAAGGAAGGTGCAAACTTGCCGTACGGAACAAGATCAGGGTTAGTAAACCTCATCTGTAATTCTAGACGGACTCCCCGAGACCTAGCCTAGTATATAAGGGCTAGGAGGGGAGACGTCGAGAGGATCCAAGACACAATCTGTAACCCTAGCCTTGTGCGCACTAGACTTGGCTCCCCTGTAATCGCATCTCCAAGCAATAATATCGAGCAGGAACGTATCCTTCGGTTAGCCGACGAGCTATCGTCCTACCTGTGCCTCTCATGACTAATCCAGGGTCCCTGACCATGGGATTTTCCGGGGTACATCCCCGTCAATTGGCGCCGTCTGTGGGAACCGCACAGGTTGGGAACGCGATCTCGGCGGCCTCACCAGCATCTTCAACCCCTGCCGACGCGATGACTTCACCAGCACTTTTCGATCCGATGACCCAGGCGGAATCCGATCTGTGTGGGTCCCTCGGTTTCACGGCCCACCTTTCGACTCTCCGACCAGTCTTCGCCGACCTCCGCTCCGGCATCAACTTGATCTTCGGAGCATATCAGATCTACATCAACCACTGGGTCGCTCTCCGCCTCACGGACGATGCCCGAGCACCCGTGACGACATCTACAGCAACAATCGACGCAATCACCACCCGCGTGGCCACCCTTCGAGCCAGCCGCGACTGCCAACCCAATCCAAGGCTTCACGTGACCCGCGACCGCTTGGGTGGACCTCCGGCCTAGAAAAGCAGCATCACACGCGTGAGAAATAAGGCACTCAGGGCACCATCTCAGGTGTTCATGGCAGAAACCGACGGACCACCAGCAAACGGCAAGGGCCAAGACGACGACCCGAACACCCGCCAGGTCAACGGCAACACAAAAGAGTCTGGAACCACCAGCAAGACCGTCGTGAAGCTGGGAGAAGTAGGAAGCATACCAATAAAAGTACCACAGGGACAAGAACATAGCAACCACAAGGGCAACGAGCCATCAAGCAGCAAGCAACAAACCCCGAGTACGGCAGTGGACGACCCTCCCAAAGAGCGAATATACCTGTCCAAAGAATCAATGGCCAGGGTAAAGGACGCAGTCGAATACGGCAAGTTACTACCGGAAAACACAACAAGGGACGAGCTCAGGGCATACAACAAGCTGGCAAGCGAGCTAAACCAGCAAGAGAGACAACGGTGCCTAGAGCTGGAGAAGCAAGAAAGGGTCACGGTTCCCCTCTCCGCAATAAATCGAAATTCAGCAACCTCCAAAAGACGACTCTCCGGGTCACGGTTCCCCTCTCCGCAATAAATCGAAATTCAGCAACCTGTGAAGAACAGACAAGAAGAGACTGGTTCAGAAGCTCGACGATGATTTCAAGATAGAAGAGGAGGACGACGAAGAGGAACCCCTCACACCACAGAAGCCCTTATCAGCGCCTGAGACTACCTGTCTCGCTCCCAGAAAAATAGGCAGAACAGACCAGACCGCAACACATCAATGGCCTTGCAGATAATGAAAGACGCCATCACCGCCTCAGCACCCAAAACATCAAGTGCAAGGCGACCGACCCGCGAAAGGACACCAGACAGGGACCCCAGCTCACCCGATGACGACGACAGCAGCGATGACTGGCGCAAATGCTCCGGCAAAAACAGGAAGCACGACAGCGAAGACAACGACAACAGGCACCGCAGCAGTCGACGAGACGCGAGCGACGACATCACACAGAACAAAGTCAACCGCAGCAGACGAAGACGCGCAACACGTGAAGAGTACTCGGACGAAGAAGCCTTCGACGAAGAAATTGAGCCATGCGGAGCATTATGCTTCACGCGTTCCATACGCGAGACGCGAATGCCGAGAGGGTTCAAATTAAACTCCACAACGTTAAAATACAATGGACTCGAGGAGCCAGAGGCATGGCTCGACGACTAATTAATAACAGTCAAGTTCCAGCGAGGGACCAACGTCACGGCAATGCAGTATGTGCAGCTCATGCTCGAGAGCTCGGCACGACACTGGTTGAAGAATCTCCCGCGAGGATCCATCAGCTCATGGAGGCAGTTCCGTGAAGCCTTCATAGAAAACTTCAAATCCACATACAAGCGACCGGCATCGCTCAAAGAGCGTCGAGCATGCAAGCAAGGAACCAGGGAAACCCTGCGAGCCTACATCCAGCGGTGGACCATACTCTAGAATTCAGCAAAAGACATATCAGACGAAAGCGCAATCGACACGTTCAGGCGAGGCCTGCAGCGCATCGAATTCAAGGAACAACTCGGACAGATGAAAGTCCGAACACTTGCACGGCTGCTAGAGCAAGACAATAGCTGGGCGGACGGCGAGGATTCCGTTCGCACCGAAACAGAAATCCACGTCGGACGCTCAGAGCACGACTACGACTACCACAACAGAGAAAGAGGACTCGACCGACGAAGGAAGCGACCCAGGCGTAGCTTCGACGACGACAAAGGACCCGACATGGTCGCCGCCGGCTTCCCAGACAACAGGGACGGAAGGCATCGCGACGACAGCAGAACACAGAGAAGAGACAGCCTCGAAGATACGCACCAAGCTCAGAAATGAGAGTGGAGGACGAGGCAGCCGCGCGACAGCACTAGAATATACCGCTCGGCCAAAGAACAACTCGATGGACGGTGCTCGATACACAGATTCAGAAATAAACGAGGGGAGCTCAGATCAGGACACACCCTCAGGAACTGCAGAAGCTTCAGCGAGTTGGCTGAGGAAAAAAGTCGATCTGCGACAACAGCGGCCCAGCCACTCGCGAGCATAGAAGTCGGGCCCATTTCCCACGACGCACCACCAACCCCTCCCCTGCCAACAAGGAAAGTGGCAAGAATCCAGCAACGGCGCGGGACACCAGATGCAGAGGAGCACTATCCAGAAGCCCACGGCAGGATCTACATGATACAAGAAGGCAGGCCTTCAAATAGGCAGCAAAAGCAGGTCACAAGACAATTTTTTCTCGCAGCCTCCTCGCACCCCGCGATCCCGGAGTACTTGCGCGGGTCTGAGACAGAAATTACCTTCTCTCGGGAGGACCACCCACCCGCCATCCCTCGACCAGGACACGCCGCACTAGTGCTCGAGGCTAGAATTGGGAACTACGACATGTCGCGAGTGTTCATGGACGGTGGCAGCGGGATCAACATAATATTCACAAGGACACTCGAAGAAATGCTAATCCAGAGATCCGCGCTGAAATCCTCCAGCACAACCTTCCACGGGATCGTGCCAGTAAAAGAAGTCTACCCTCTGGGAAAATTAAGCGTGGAGGCGGTCTTTGGCAATGTGACCAACTTCAGCAAAGAGATCCTAGACTTTGAAGTGGTCGACTGGAAGTCGCAGTACCACGCAATACTCGGATGACCAGCCTTCGCCCGTTTCATGGCAGTGCCCCACTATGCTTACCTTAAGCTAAAAATGCCTGGCCCACATGGGGTCACCACAGTGAGCGGCAGTTTGGTCAGATCCGACCGTTGCGACAAGGAATTCCACAAGATATCAGAGGCTTTTGGAGCCCACCTAGCCAGCGAGACCACGGGACCCGCAGAAGAAGCGCTCCCGTAGAAGAAGCCACCACCTGGAGGACCCGAGCACTCGGAGAAGAAGCTAACCAGCCCTTAAGGCTACCACGCCGTCGTTTCTAATAAAGGGGACTATCCTCATCAGAACCCCCCCATTCTTACAAAGAAGCACCAGAAAGAATATTGAAAAATGTTTTTCCAAAAATTGATTCATTGGCACTCGGAGGCTCGCCGCAGCAGCCACCCCCCGAGGCGTTCTTCGCAATCGCGATCTCACAAAATTTCCACTCGGGGGCTCGCCGCAGCAGCCACCCCCCGAGGCGTTCTTCGCAATCGCGACCAAACCAAATTGGCACTCGGGGGCTCGCCGCAGCAGCCACCCCCCGAGGCGTTCTTCGCAATCGCGACCTTAAACAAAATTGGCACTCAGGGGCTCGCCGAAGCAGCCACCCCCCGAGGCATTCTTCGCAATCGCGAGCTAACAAAATTGGCACCCGGGGGCTCGCCGCAGCAGCCACCCCCGAGGCGTTCTTCGCAATCGCGACCAAACCAAATTGGCACTCGGGGGCTCGCCGCAGCAGCCACCCCCCGAGGCGTTCTTCGCAATCGCGACCTTAAACAAAATTGGCACTCGGGGGCTCGCCGCAGCAGCCACCCCTGAGGCATTCTTCGCAATCGCGACCAAACGAAATTGGCACTCGGGGGCTCGCCGCAGCAGCCACCCCCCGAGGCGTTCTTCGCAATCGCGACCTTAAACAAAATTTGCACTCGGGGGCTCGCCGCAGCAGCCACCCCTGAGGCATTCTTCGCAATCGCGACCAAACGAAATTGGCACTCGGGGGCTCGCCGCAGCAGCCACCCCTGAGGTGTTTTTCGCAATCGCGACCTTAAACAAAATTGGCACTCGGGGGCTCGCCGCAGCAGCCACCCTCCGAGGCGTTCTTCGCAGTCGCGACCTTAAACAAAACTGGCACTCGGGGGCTCGCCGCAGCAGTCACCCCCCAAGGAGTTCTTCGAAATCGCGACACACAAGGGCTCGCCATAGCAGCAAAATCCTTTACTGCAAAAACAAGACAACAAATGAATACGGTACACCAAGAAGAAGCATATACAAAGAAAGGAAGCATCTAACCCCCAGGCTCCATCTTCGCCTTAATAAGGGCACCCAGATAACGATCGTTCTCTTCGCAAACCCGCTCCACAACTCGGCGCGCAGGCTCATCGACCGCCGATTAATGCTCATCCATTGGGTAATCCCTACTACCTGGTGGACCCCCCACCACTTGAGCAATATCAGCTCCCGGCCAATGACTATGGACCAAGCCCAAGGCAGCACGGGCTCCAGCATGAATCTGGCGATTCATCACGCGACGCAGCTCTGCAGGCTGAAAAAATTCAGGGCAAAGCGTCTCAAAGGACGATGGCACCACCTGCAGCGGATAAAACTCAGCGTGGATCTCGCCCAGTACCTGTTGACAGTACTTCAGAGCAGCCGGCACCCGCTCAACTCGAAGAAGAAGCATAGAAAATGATCAAGCACGAGCCCCATGTGCCCAGAAAGGATTGCTCGTCTGCACTTCAGGATCATCCAGCCGAGACAGCTCCGACTGGATGGCCTTCTCTTCATCCCGGGACCGCCCCGACAGCACTTCGAAAACCAGAATCAAAATCAAGACGACGACAGGAAAGCTACTAAATGCAGTCGAGCAATCGAGCAGCAGCCAGACTCACCTCGCAGCAGGTCAGACAACTTCACCACCCACGAAGCAAGACTATCCAGCACGACCTCAGCACGCTCGCGTTTGGGACAATGGACTGCTGCAGCCCCCTTCAAGAGAACAACTTCCCGCTCAGCGTTTCTCAGCCTCAAGCACACGTACTCGTACGCGCCCTCGCGAGCGTCCTCCTTCAACGAACTCCAAGACCGAAGCACGCTCGGGGTGGCCTACCGCAAAACAAACAAAAAGAAAGAAAAATCAAGCACAACAACAGGAATGACCAAACAGTTATCACAATCAAAGTAGCACAGATCCACCACCACAGAGGAGGCATATTACAACCAGAAGTTTCAGACGACACGACATGGCTACGCCCCCCCCTTGCCTATAGAGGAGGGATACTGAGCATCCACAACTTCCTGCAATCGACGAGCCAGAACGGTGGCTCACGCGCTGTGCTCGGCAGTATAAGAAGGGACAGTCTCAACTAGAGAGTCGTCAATGGAAATTCCGTGCCCCATAAGAACAACAAGGGATGTGGAAAGACCACTCACCACGCTCTCTCCAACTAGCTCCTCCAAGAGATCCCCGTCAGCACCAAATGCAGCGACACGGGCGTCCAGACCAACTGGTACCGTTGTGCCCTCCGGCATGAGGTGTTCATGAACAAGACCCACAAGAGTGAAAGCCCGGGCACAGACCCATTTGGAAACATCGACAGCGGCCGACATGGCATCCAACTCCAGACCCCGATGCAGCCACTTCCGCCACACTCGCACCCGTAGAGGCTGCACCAGGCAACAAAAATCACTATGGGAAGATAAAGAGACAAAAGCACCCAGCAACGGAACGACGACTTACACACAAGCGAGGCCGCCAAGACCCGAAGACGCTCGCACTCGACCGCTTCCGCCTGCACAAGCGCATCCTCAGCCCGACGCAGGCGCACCAGCTCCTTGTGCTGATCGTTCGACTCTTTCTCCTTGGAAGCCAAGGCGGCCTTAAGGTTGGAAATCGTTCTTTCCGCCTTCTCGGCCTGCTTCTCGGCAATTTGACGACGGTCTGAAAAACAAGACAACACTCAGGACGGACGACCCAGCAGTCCAAGCATGGCAGCACAGGAAGAAATACTCACTACTCATGGTAGACAAGGCATCCTGGGCAGAATTGTGGGCCTACTGCCAACGTTCAGCTTCGACAACCAGACGCTCATAGTGCTGGAACACCGGCTACTCGGAGAAATCAAATATTAAAGACAGAACCAAAAAACAAGACTACAATCAATCACAAGCGCTTCCTTGCAGCCTCGGGGGCTACTCCCATCGGGAGCACTGGCCGTGCTCCCAATGAACGACATAAAGGAAAAACAGATCCAAGGGAAGACTACAAGCAATCGCAAGCACTTGCTTGCAGCCTCGGGGGCTACTCCCATCGGGAGCACTGCCGTTCCCCCGATGAAAAAAAACTACACAAGCAAACAAGAAACAAACTCACCAGCCCAGATATGCGGTCGAAAAAGCGGACTTTATCTTCCACACCAAGATCAAGACGACCCAAGTAAGGACGATCTGGAGCAGCAGGCTCGGCATCAGGAGCAACAACACCAGACGCCACAAGCGGAGCAGCAGGAGGAATCACACCCGCAGCCGGGATAGCAGGAGTCGACGACGGTGCGGGCTGACCAACAGCAGCCGAAGAATCCCCAGTATGCTTGGCAGCTGCTCCAGAGTCAGTCGATTGCAGGTCAATGGAAGCCGCACTGGTGGAGGAAGCAGCCGGAGCAGTCGCAGCGCTACAAGATAAAAGCCATCAGACAAAGGAACAGAAGAAAAATAGTCCCAGGAAAGTCAAGCATATGCTTACCCGCCACACGCAGAGCAAGCACGCAACAACCTCCCAAACCTGGGCCTTTTGCACGCACCAACAGGAGGAGACGACACAGACAGCGGGACAGCACCACTCGTCGCGTCAAGATCCTCGGCACCCAAAGGCCGCGACCGCTTGACACGAAAGGGCGTCGATTCCTCACTATCTCCGGTTCCCGGCAGCTCGACCCCCGTGGACTCGCCAGCACCAGTGGCACCCGCTAGCACACTGGCACCAGCGCTCGGCGCAGCATCGTCAGCAGCGGAAGCATCCGACTCCTCGTGAATATCAGCATCCTCCGGCTGCGGAGGGTTGCACAACACAGGAACATGATCCTACAAAAGCAAATAGAATCATCAGCAAGCAGTGAAACAAGCATCTCAAATCAAACGAGAAATTCAAAAAACGTGAACCTGCGGCAGTGCGTGATGAGAAGAATAAGGAAGGACGAAACCCATCTCGGAAACGCTCGAGCACTTGGTCACGTACTGGATCCGGGCGGAGAGGCCATCTGCATCAAGCTCCTGACGGGAGCATCTCGTCGAGTCCTCGAGTCCCTCATATTGCCACATAGGACGGGCTCAAGACTGCAATGGTTGAACGCGCCTCCCAATAACAACAGAGATGAGCTGCCCACCGGTCAAGTTGTCCTTCACTAGATCAACCCTCTCCAAGAATGGAGCCACTTCAGATGAATCTTTCGCAGAAAAAGAATGGGACCATGAAGCCTGCTTGACTACTCGCGCTTCAGAATTAAAGGGAGCAAGCCCAAAACGCTGCCCAGCAATGTGCTGATCCTTCAGATAGAACCAACTGTTCCGCCAAGCACTGACGGAGTCAAGCATCTCCAAATCAAAGTACGATTTGGAGTCCTTAATGGATATACCCACCTGCCCCACATCATACTCAGAGTTCGTCATCTTTATACAAAAGAGGTGCTTCCAGAGCCCCCAATGGGGATAGATCCCCAAGAAAGCCTCACAAAGGGTAATAAAGCAAGCAATGTGCAAAATCCCATTGGGAGTCAAATTAATAGGTGTACAGCAAACCACGAACAAAAGGGTGAATTGGAAGGGTAAACCTGCGAGGGAAGAACGCCTGAAAGCACACCCGCTCATCCGCCGTAGGAGCGGGAACAGGTTCATCCCCCGGAATCCGCACGGCATCTCCAGCCACCAAGCCATCAACAATCAGCGAGCCGAGATCTGCAGCCCCAAAGATCGAGCGCTCCCATTTTCCAGACATCTTGGACGATTTCGGAGCTGCACGGGAGCGCGTTGTCATCAATCCCGCAGCAAGAAGCAAAAGGAGGAAGGAGAAGGATTAAGAACAGGGGAAATCTAGAAGCGAGAGGATAAGGCAATGGCTGGGTAAAACCTAAAATTTACTCAGCCGCTCGGTATTTAACCACCAGCCAGGCGAGTAGGGGCATCGTTCAATCCCAGCATCCAGTAAACGTGGCACGATCCCACGGCAGGCGAAAACATGGAAAAACCAATCGGTACAGTAACAACACTACCCACTACGCGCGCCAAAAGAGGACCATAATCACACGAAGCGAAAATTTCAGCGAGACAGCGCCAAGTCATTTCCTTTGACAGGCTACAGTGGTCAAAGATGCCAGAAAAACCAAACAAGCGTGACATCCCAACAAGGCGTATCGGGTACGCTTCTCGGCCTCAGAATTTCAACCTTTTAAATCTTTTTCCGATGGGCAAAACATTTTACTCCCATCGGGAGCATGTCCACAAGAGTTTTGGGTGCTCCCTCACCTAAAGGATAAATATATGCTCGAGTGATCACTCATACTCACAGAGTCCTGAGTGCTCCCTCACTCAAAATAAAAAAAACGCTTGGGTACTCTATCACTCCAAAGGAAAATAAAATACGTGCTCGAGTAATTACTCGCACTCATGAGAGTCTCGGGTGCTCTCTCACCACAACAGAAGATAAGTAGACCTGCACTTGCCAGTTCGAGCGGTCCCAGAGTATCGGGTGCTCCCTCACCCCGAGAGGAAACGCAATACTCGAGTGATTACTCGCAAAACTCTGAGAATCCGAGCACTCGACCACCTTCCGAGCAAGTACTCCTCTACATTATTCCTCGCCTGAGCGCTCGACCAAGCTCCGCGAAGGACTGCTAAAACAGCTCACTTGATTGTTTATTCCAAGTGGGTGCATTATCTACTAGACTCCGCGCCTCAATAAGAATACATACTCCTGGAACACGATACACTGTGCCTAGATGCCACGCAAGCTTAGCGTGTAGGTAAGACCCCGCTGCGCAGATCGGCCATGCTGGGACTTGCCGCAGAGCGATTTCACTCCAAACCTTTTCCATGCGCTTGCATGATAGAAAAAAGCCAGGCGGACGCGCCTAGGCTTCGAACTTTACTGGCGGCAATTGATCACTGTAAGACCTGCAACGGCTTGAGTTTTGCTCGACACTAGTGTTCCAAGCTCATGTCGAGGGACATGGATTTGATTGGGCTACTGCGGTTTTTGCCAAAAGTGAAATTCACCAAGGCTCGACTAGTCGACTCCTTGGGCCCTTTCATCTTAGCATCCCTCGAAACAGGTTTTGTCATGGACCCATACTGCCAACGACCCGCGGTTGAACCGTGCAGACATAAAAACAACGCAAGTATGGACTCGAGTCCCTGCGTGACTCTTCGAGCCCCCCAGGCACTCGGGGGCTACTGACGAGGGGGTGACCCCACGACTCCTATGGATGAGCCTACCCGGTGTACCCGAAGACAGAAGGCCCACAGAGATGCCGCCTGGTCCCAGCCTTGGTTCACTAGTGGCACCGACGTAGGAGTCCGCGACTCATAAGGAAGGTGCAAACTTGCCGTACGGAAGAAGATCAGGGTTAGGAAACCTTATCTGTAATTCTAGACGGACTCCCCGAGACCTAGCCTAGTATATAAGGGCTAGGAGGGGAGACGTCGAGAGGATCCAATCACAATATGTAACCCTAGCCTTGTGCGCACTAGCCTTGGCTCCCCTGTAATCGCATCTCCAAGCAATAATATCAAGCAAGAACGTATCCTCCTGTTAGCCGACGAGCTATCGTCCAACCTGTGCCTCTCATGACTAACCCAGGGTCCCTGACCATGGGATTTCCAGGGTACATCCCCGTCAATGTCGAAATTTGAAAGTCCAAGTATGTGATCAGAGGGGGAGGGGGTGAATGATCACTTCAAATTTTCGCATGTAACTATGAAGTGAAGCATAACTTAGCAGCTGAGGGAATTCAACAGAAAGGTAATCACTAAAGCAGAACAAGAGTGAAGCACAACATAGCGAATCAAAAGCATCAAATCAATTGCATTGAATCAAATCACTGAAGCAATTGCAAAACTGAATGTAAGTGCGGAATGTAAAACGAACTCTTCACTCGGCGATGTTTGTTTGACCAGTTCACACTCTGCAAAGTGCTACGTCTGGTTGGAGGGAATTGTGATTGAACACAGGAGCTAACCTCTCTCCGTCCGTATCTCCACTTCACCAATCTCCTTGAGCTTGGTCAGTTCTTCACTCGTGGTTGATTATTGAGGAAATCACAGAAACCTTTGACAAACTGGACTTTGAGGCGACAATAACTCGTCGCTCTCTGAAGAACAACTCTCTAACCTTATAGGAGAATTACAGTTCTCCAAGATAAAAAGGCTAGCAAACTTCTTCCTAAGTCATTGTGAATCAACTCAGATCAATAGGACTTATGCTTCGGTGGATGGGATTTTTGGTTTGCTTCGGTGGGGTTGCTCTCTCTCTCTTCACTGTCAGAAAATATTCTTGGAGCAGCCACCCGCCAATGAGGGCGGGGGTGGCCTATTTATAGGTGGCGATCCCAAGGTGTGAAATGACTGAAGTGACCCGATGCGACAGCTTGACACTTGTCCGCAACGGTCGGATTTCTAATCAATGCGCAACTTTACTTGCGGAACAAGTAAAGCTGACTCACGGACTTGGTTATGCTTCAGGAGCCGAAAGAACAAAGTCTTCGCTGGTGAAGCATTACCTAGTGCACATGAGATTTCTCATCTCTGGCTTCTCACAGGTTTGGATTCGATCTGAGTCTTTTCACCAAAACCTTCGGAGTACATTTACTAAACCCCTCTTGATAGTACGGTTTTTCCTACGACTCAAAGAAGAGAAAAAGAACTACGCAAAAACTACTAAGTCTTGCGCCATCTTGGTCAACTCCTTCGACGAGACGTGCTTCATGATTCCTTATCTTTTTGGGGGTCGACATCTGCGATGAGCTTCACTCCAGAGGATATGCTTCAATAAATATGTAAATCTTCGTTGAAGCTTTATCACCAACCTATAACTTCAGGAACCTAATCATCTGCTTCATACTAGAAAACTTGTTAGTTCCTTTACTGTTTTGTCCAACAATATCCAAAACTTATGGGGGGATAACTTTGCTCTTACAATCTCCCCCTTTTTGGACTATTGTTGAAAAAACATGCATCGATAAAGATATGAAATTTTGAGTTGAGTAAAGAGCAAACTCTAAGATATGAAGCTTTTGACTCCCCCTGAATGCAAGCATCAAAGATTTATATAATCGAAGTGAATGCTTGATGAAGGATATCCTTGATTGGAATCCTAACACATATCTTAGCGAATCAATTGCATTTAAAAGATATTAGTCTTGAAGAATATGCAATTATCCAATGACCTTTGAACTTAATGGGAATAACCACCTACAAGACAAAATATACGAGAGCAACTTGCAAGCACGGGGTTTATTAACACATAACATGTAGCAGTTCACAGACGATGTAAACTTAAGTTACAACCCAATCGAAGCGAATGGAAAGTTTGTTGTAACTTAACACACAAAAGATCGAATCGAATTCCTTAAACCAGCGAATCTAAACTCAATCGATACTACATTCTCCCCCTTTTTGTCAATAATTGGACAAAAGGTTGAGAGGTAGATCAAGAGTATTTACTCGTTGGCTGCAACCCGGGGACCCTGCTGATTTTCTTCGCCCGAAGAAGATGCATCTCCAGAAGTGTCTCCTTCGGCTGAAGCAGGTGACTCCAATTATTCAGTGTCTAGAGGCGCCTGCAGCAAGTCAAGGTCACTGTCGTTGAGAGGGTCATCTTCTTGCTTTGAAGTGTGGGAGTCTTCATCATAGAGAGTGTCGGGGCGAATCTGTTCAGCTGGGTTGACGAATAAAACTTCATCAATCTTCTCCAGTGAAGGAATCTTCGGGTTGGGGCGGTCTATCGAATCATTTCTTGAGAAATGGCGTTAAAGATGTGGATACTCCTTGAAAATCCGGGCAGCTTCAAGCTTCTTGACTGAGTTGAATTTCCACAGTCCTTTCCATGAGTGGTGCTGCAAACCTTCAGGTACTGGTTGTTGTGTAGAGCAATGTTGCCAACTCTATTGATTTCATTAGAGAGATGTTGCATTTGGCGTTGATTGCCTTCCATGAAGTTTTCCAGCAGCTGTTGTGACCGAATGCCAACTTAAAAGTGATAGACTTCCTTCTGGAAAGACTTCGACATGTTCCGTTCATTGACATGCTGTCTGACTCCTACCTATGTGGCAAATGGATCATTTGGCCTTCCGAAGATATTCATTGTATCGCACACAGGAGGACAGAACAGCTTTGGGTGATGCTTGGCTACAAAGTCTTCACTGCATCTATAATTGCATATGGCTAGGAGCCAGGGAGCATACGGCCTCAATTGATGGACCAGTTCAGCTGCTTGAACCATATATCGAAGAAAACAATCCTCGAAGTCAAACACATGACCATGAGTGAGTTTTAGTAGAGCATGACGTACATGGTAGTGAATGTTGGACTCATCATTGGCAGTGCTGAAAGGCATCAAGGAGTTAGACAAGATGTAAAACCAAGTCTTCGAAATGAATACCAGATGCTTCGGGAGAATATTTTCAGGCATGTGATCTCCAGTGACTTCAGGATCCAGTAGTGAAGAAAATTCAGCTTCAGTAGGATCAGGCATCAAGTGAACCTTTGCAAGTTTGCCAGTGTGCCGAGGGATATTCAAAATTTCCATGAATTCATCAGAATGCATCCGATAAACCTTGCCTTGAATCATCCACTCAAGTAGCCATGTGACAGTGTCATCAGGATTTCTCGATACATACAGTGTGGCATAGAATTGCTTGATCAATTCAGAGTTGAATGGCGTCTCCATGGAAAACAAGCTTGTCAGATTTTTTGCTCCGATGGTTTCCATGATGTTCTGGAAGCACGTTGCAGAAGATAGGCTTCGCATGTCCAAGTACTTGTGCCTAAAGAAAACACCTTTCTAGCAGTACAACTTCGTATACCAGATCTATTGCTCAACAGTCCAGAAGCGAAGGTCATCAGCAGTCCTGGGCGAATCATAAGGACTTGTTCCAAAGAAGCGAAGCTTCCGGCGATGAGCTTCAAGATCGAATTCTAGCCCATGTCTTGATAAAGAACCATCACCCAGGAAAATTGGAAAATTTTCGCGTGGGTAGATGGAATCCAGTTGAGTATCTTGGGCAGGTATGCAATGGGTCTTATGCCTTCGAGCAATTATGCCTCGCTCTTGGGGTTGAGTCATGATAGACAATTCATTTTCTTCAGCATTTGCATTGGCTTCAGGCTCTTATGGAACAGCGTGATCTTTGGCTTCGCCTTCTTGTTCTTTGGACTCATCTGCAGAATGAGCCAAAGAGTAATATCTTGATGGAATTGGTATGGCTTGAGCTTGGGACGCAGACTGTGGCTCAAAGTTATCGTGGTGTGATGGTTGTGCAGCGGGTTGAGGTGGAGGTGGAGGTGGAGCACGGGGTGGAATGGCTTTGGGAGCAGGTGGATTTGCGGTTGAAGTGGGGAGGGTGATAATCTTGCATCGAGGGGGTGAAGTGCGTCTTGGGATCTTCTTGGTAGGATGAGAGTTAATCTCATCAGCTTCGTCAACATCTATGATCAGACGTCGCTTCCTTGGTTGCAGCTAGGGAAGAGGAGAAGCTAGTTGCTTGAGCATAGCTTCACGCTTCTTGGAATCAAGAGCCATGACTGAAGCATTATGCGTCTTCCAACATTCTTCGATGGAAGATTTGATCTTGCCTCTAAACACTTGAATATTTTTCTTTGTCTTGTCATGGACATCAGCAATCTTCTTCGAAGCAGCTTCGGCTTCGTTCTTGAAGTCTTCATGAGATTCGCCGTCTACTTTCTTCTTGAACTTCAGAATCTTGGCAGACTCAGATCTGTCCCTTGCATGTAAATCCCTTAGCTGATTGTATAAAGTTTCAATCATAGCAGACAGTGTTGGTGAAATGTAAACATTCCCAACGTCAATGGCTTCCTCGAGCTGGCAGAACGCCTGATGCAGGCTCAAACAGTCCCATAGTTCACCTTCTCGTGCATCAGGGAAGTTGTGGTGACTATGCTCAGCTTCTTCATGAGCTTCGGGGGTAGGAGCTGCGACTTGCTTTGGAGTAACATCCTTCGGAGTCATGTCCACAGCAGCAGCTTTCTGTTCAGCTCTAGCAGCCTTTTCTGCTTGCTTCCTTCTTAATAAATCAAGTGATGCCTTACGCTTGGCATCGGCTTCACTAAGTTGTTTGACTTCGAAAGCAGCCTAGGCTTCTTTCTTCTGCACTTCGGCGAGCTTACGCTTCGCTTAAGTTTTCTGATTGACTTCAGCCAATTCCATCCTTTGCTTCTCAAGCAAGGCAGCATCTCTGTCAGCCTCTTTCTTAGTTTGAGCTTCTTTATAAGCCTTAGCTTGGGCTTGTGCTGCAGAATGAAGTCGTTCAGCTTCAGCATGGTCTCTCTTACGCAGTTCAGCTTCAGACAGCTTCTTGGCGCCAACCTGGGCATAAGATTGACTAGGCTTTGCAACAGAGGATTTCAGCTTCGAAGGTTTGGCAGTCTCAGGGGTTTTAGCTTCGGGCTGACCAACAGGCTTTGGCTTCGGGTCATGCCTTTCCTTAGTTCTCTGTTCAGCAGGAACCAGGCGGCGAGGTGGCTTTGAAGCCAATGGAGCTTCTACCACCAAGTTGGTGAAATCAATTCATCGCCTAGGGGCAGGAGGATCGGTGGGATCTTGAATTTTCACGCCTCTCGAAGCAGGCGGTTTCTCTCCAGCCTTTTTCTTCAGAGGCTTCCGAAGCTTTGGTCTCTTTGGACTTGGAGCAACTGGGGTGTGCTCGGACTCATCATCTCCATCTTCAGTAGGATCTTCATCAATGGAGTCCTCAAGTTGTGCAGCAGCATCAGCTTCATCATCAGCTTCGTGATCACTCTCTTCTTCAGAAACAACAGGAGGTGGAGAAGCACTCAATTTCCTCAGTCTTCGTTTCTTTGGCTTCGATGCACCAGCTTCAGCATGGCCTTCATCAGCTAGTGCCTTGGCCTTCTTCTCTTCCTTGAGTCTTTTCTTTTCAGCCAATAGAGCAAGTCTTTCTTGCTCATCTAGGTAATCATCTGGCGTCTTGATAGAATTGGGGTGAGGGACAGCGGGAGGCTTTGGGTAGTATTTTCTTCGATTTGCAGCATTGTATTGAGCACACATAGCTTGTGTACCGATATGGTGGGCTGAAGGCAAACTGCATAGCCCACTTCCAATCTGGGATGCTCTTGTACTTGTACCATCTAATCGCCCAGTAGCGGCGAACCTTTTGAAGTCCAATCTTTCGCATATGTTCAGTTTCTTCAGAAGGTGTGTCATAGCCCATCTTTATACGAATGGCTTCGGGAATTCCTCGGGCATTGTTGACTTCTTTAGTCTTGCCACCTCTGCCTTTCTGCTTTGGGGGCTCAGGGAGATCCTCAAGCCCATCGACAATAGGTGATTCATTCCCAATGGCTGCCTCTTCATCAGACATCCTGTGAACAAAATAGTAGAAAAGAGGGAATAGGACAGGGGTGAATAAGCACAGGCAAAGGCTTCGACCAAAACCAATTTTGACAAAAATTGAGAGCAAAACCAAAACTAGATGCATATCTGTAGTTGGATTATGCTAGAACTAGTTCAAGAACATGTTCTAACTCAGTCCAGACACAAATAGATCTAATCTCAATAATGACCTGAATAGATGGGATGCTTTTGATGCTACAAACAAGTTTCCCAAAGATCAACGACCAACATGGATCAAACAACCCTAGAAACAGAAAGAACCAAGCAATCGGCAAGTCTCGGATCCAAAACCCTAAGAAGATGAACACACAAAAAGATTGGATCCAAGGAGAAGCTTAGCGTACCCTAACTCGGTGATGCGAAGCAGCTATGGCGATGGAGGGCGGAGAAGTGTCGTTCGTCGGCGGGGAATGTCCACGGCGGCGACTGTCCGGCAGTGAAGCGGCGCGGTCGTCGTTGGGGGCGAGATCTCGTCGGCGTGCTCGAGGGGAGGAGTTGGGGAGCGGAGGGGACGAATGAGTGGGGAAGCGATTCGCAGAGGAGGGGACTGCCTTATATAGTGGCCGATCTGAAACGGTTGTCAGATCGCATCGGACGGCTCTCTGCGAGTGTCTCTTCCAATTCAACGGTTGGGATGAAGTGGCGGTTCGCGAGCGAAACTCATCGGACCGAAAAGACGGGGACTCAACGGCCGAAGAATAACTCTTGACCGAGAGCAAAAACTTCGATAAAGTTGGAAGCATTTGATTCGGAACTCAAGGATGTTCGAAGAAAAATGCTTTCCGTTTCAAATGTGCTTAACCATTCAAGACAGAGAAGATTTGGAACGAATCAGTATGGAGGGGATAGGGGCCGAAACTTATCACTTCGAAGAAAAACAACAATGAAGCTAAAATTGATAAGCACAAGGGACAAATGAAAAGAATAACAACCAACACAAAACAGAACGCAAATGGCAAACGAAGCTAAACCATATAAACATGGACGAAGGAAAACTTAAGCGAAACTAAATAAAGAAACACACAGCGAAGGTGAATATGTACAAGGGAAAAGTTTCGATCCTACTGAACATTGTGTGAGTCTAGGATGTTTAGTTCACATCTTAATGCATAGAACCTTTTCTCGTCCAATGGCTTCGTGAATATATCTGCCAATTGATCTTCAGTTCTAACATGGCTGATCTCAATGTCTTCGCGCTGAACATGATCTCGAAGAAAATGGTGACGAATATCGATGTGCTTCGTTCGAGAGTGTTGCACTGGGTTGTGTGCAATTTTTATAGCACTCTCATTATCACAAAGCAAAGGGATTTTCTTCACATAAATACCATAATCTTTCAGCGTCTGCTTAAGCCAAAGTATCTGAGTGCAGCATGAGCCAGCGGCAATGTATTCGGCTTCAGCAGTAGATATTGAGACACAGTTTTGTTTCTTTGAAGCCCAACACACAAGAGATCCATCAAGAAAATGACAAGTGCCTGAGGTAGATTTCCTATCAACTCTATCACCAGCCCAGTCTGAATCAGAATATCCAATCAAATAAAACTGAGTTCCTTCGGGATACCAAAGTCCCAATGAAGGAGTATGTGGTAGATACCGAAGAATTCTCTTTACTGCAGTATGATATGATTCCTTCGGATTGGACTGAAAACGAGCACAAATACAAACTGATAGCATAATATCAGGTCTAGATGCACATAAGTATAAGAGTGAACCTAGCATAGACCGATACTTCTTCTAATCGAAGGGTTTCCCTTTTTCATTAGCATCAAAAAAACCATTTGTTGGAATGGGAGTTTTGATAGTTTTGCATTCAGTAAGATCAAATTTCTTCAGGCAATCCTTCAAATATTTTTCTTGTGAAATAAAGGTGCCATTCTTCTATTGGCGAATCTGAAGTCCAAGGAAAAACTTCAATTCACCCATCAATGGACATCTCGTATTTCCTCGACATCATCCTTACAAATTCTTCGTTGATCTCAGTGTTAGTGCAGCCAAAAATGATATCATCTACATATATCTGACACACAAATGGATCATTGTTATATGATCGAGTGAAAAGAGTGGGGTCAGTGGTTCAAGTTTTGAAGCCTTTCTTCAGGAGGAAATCCTTCAATGTTTCATACCAAGCACGAGGTGCTTGCTTCAGTCCAGACAAGGCTTTGTGAAGCCTGTACACCATATCAGGATTCCTCGAGTCTTCAAAACCTGGTGGCTGCATAACATACACTTCTTCTTCTATCTCACCATTAAGAAAATCACTTTTGCAATCCATTTGATATAGCAGTATATTTTTGTGGTTAGAAAAAGCAAGCATGACACGAATGGATTCGAGACGGGCTATTGGAGCATAGGTTTCACCAAAATCAATGCCTTCGATTTGGGTGTATCTTTGCGCTGCCATTCTAGCCTTATTTCTTACCACAATACCATCTTCATCTTGCTTGTTGCGAAATATCCACTTAGTGCCAATAACATTGTGCTTCGTGGGATCAGGCCTGTCAACAAGTGACCAAACTTTGTTTCTTTCAAACTTGTGAATTTCTTCCATAATAGCCAATAACCAGTCTGGATCCTTCATGGCTTCATCAAATTTTGAAGGCTCTAGCATGGAAACGAAAGAAAAACTTCCACAGAAGTTAGCCAAACGAGTGCGAGATCGAGTAGTGGGACGACCTGGTTGATGAATGTCTTCGAGGATCGAATCAACATCAACTATTCTTCTGTCAGAACCCCAACTAGGGTAAGTGCTAGGGTTTGTTTGATCCCTTTGCATCATGCAAAAATTCAAATGAAATTCAAAAATGGGGAAGCAGAAAGCCCTGAGAAATTAATTCAAATGGCCAGATAAAAATCTTTTTCCAAAAATCATTTGAATATTTGGAAAATTCCTATAAATGATGGTGATCATTTTAAAAGTGGATTGGGTTCATTCCCATGCCCATGGAATATTTAGAAATTCAAAAGGTGCCCTGGAAATTAAATTTGACCCCTATTTGAATTGAAATTCAAATGTTTTGAATTTCAAAAATGCTCAAATTCTACAAGTGACTTGCTACTGGTCACCTAGGAATTATAAAAATGTTTGGGAATTTTAGAAAATAGCCTAGCCATTTATTTCTAGGCACAACAGAATAACAGAAAAATAAAAGAACAAAGAAATAGAAAAGGGGACCCCTGGCCATCTGGCCCAACTTGCTGAACCAGCCAGCCCAGCCCACTAGGAGGGCACGGTCGTCTTCCTCCCCGTGCCATAAGGAAGGCACTGAGGCCACCGTCGACGCCGCATGGCTGCCACCTCCTGCTTCGCGCTGGAGCCTCCCCTTCCCCTCTTCTTGCACCATGGAGGCTCCCACCTCACGCCGCAGCATTTTCCCCCTCTCTCTGGACCTCCTCCCCCTCTCCTCCTCACGAATCCAGCGCCGCCCCGAAGCCAGCCGGAGCACGCCGTCGTGCCCGTCGCGGCCACTGGCCTCCATTTGCTCGCCGTGGTGTCCAGGCGAACAAGCGCTGCCGTCTCCACCGGACCCCCCAGCTAATCGAGCCCGAGGACGCCCGGAACCCACGCCAACTTCTTCGAGATCCCGTCGGAGCCGGAGAAGATCGCCGCCAAATTCTTCGCCTCCGCGCACCCCCAGCTTTCGCCGCCACCTTCTTGAGCTGCAGGGTGAGCCCCTCTTTCGTTTGGACCCCCCCCCCCCCGCGCTTCTAATATTCGCCGGAATCCTCGAGTCCGCCGGAGCCCGAGCCCAGCCGCCGCCGTTCTTGAAGCCGGCATCGCCACAGCCGTCATGGAGAACCCCCACTAGCGCAGATGGATGCGGGGGGCACGCGGGGATCGATTGGCGCCTCCCCCGTGCTCTCCCGTGACCATTTGGTCATTCCGGCGCCTCTCCGTCGTGCCGGAGCTCGCCGGCGGCGAGAGGCCCACCTGCCAGTGCACTTAGGGGGCTAATCCCCCTAGTCATTTGACCCAAGGTCAATGACAGGTGGGGCTACCCCCCCCCCCCTTAAATCAAAATTAAACTTAATTAACAGAGGAATTAACCCCCTGTGACACTAACAGTGGTGGCCCACAGGTCAGTCCCCCCTGACGTCACCCATGCGTCACAGTGACGCAGTAAATCAATTTTTGAATTAAAAGAATTCTAGAAAAATCCAGAAATTGAATTAAACTTTGGAAATTCATAGAAAATTCATACTAACTCCAAATTAAACATATAATATAGGAAAAATTATCAGAAAAATGCAAGGATTAAGAATATGCAATTTGTTTTCATGTTTGACCATTTTAAAATGGGTGAACAGTAGCAAACATGCATATGGAGTTCTTTTGAATTCAAATTTGGAGTGAATTTTCAAATGATTTTGCATTCCACTTCTTTTAAATGAAATTGTACCCACATTGCAACCATGAACATCACCATTGCAATCTTATTCATGTGCTTGTGCATTGTAATTTATTTTGATCCTATGATTGTCATGTTGCTAATAGAAGTGGAACCGGAACCGGAGGCCACCCCCTTCGTTGAAGACCCCGA
Organism: Bromus sterilis; assembly: GCA_950022295.1. Lineage (NCBI taxonomy): Eukaryota > Viridiplantae > Streptophyta > Magnoliopsida > Poales > Poaceae > Bromus > Bromus sterilis. The sequence continues at coordinate 221,049,798 of OX465600.1, forward strand.
TACTGAACCTCGTCAGAAAGGCAAGCAAACCCCATTGATCATGTCTATAAAATCCTATTTCCCTCTCAGTCTCGCTTATGCATGTTTAGGAGATCACCGAGACACGTTCTTTCGCATAGTTGAACCCATTCCGATGCATGACCTATCATTTTGTCAATGTATTAAGCAAACCACAATCCTAGCAGATTTAGGAGTTGAATGATGAGCATGTGGCCCCTGCAACTGTTACTGCTTTTGCTGCTTAGTGATACAATGAGGATGTTATGTTTGTGAGTCGGGATGGAATGAACACAGTGGTGCTGATGATAAACGTGTTGGTGAATCCACCCTAAACAAAGGTGAACAATGAGAGGCTGTGTAGGAGTACACAGTGGGTTGTCTCGTTGAACACTTCCCTAGGCCCCGAGTTCCTGTTTTGTGAACCAAGACAAAGATTATGACCACATGTAGGGTTTATGGGAGCCCCGTTTGGCCTCTTTACGTACCCGATCCAGTCCAGGAGTGACACTAGATTCGGGCTTTACATTTGATTTATGTATAGATATGTGGGTGGACCTGTGAGGCAGTAAAACCATCTTTCAAAGGTGGCGTCTCGGTCCCTTACATTATCTGAGTCCGTTTCGTGGAACCGGCCGGACTCTCGAGCGGTGACAAACTCAGGTAGTCGACTCCTGGATTAGAGAAGGTCATGTGAGGGAAGTGCCTTGGTTTCATCCACGTCCGACACCCGCTTGAAGGGTGACAAGAACGAGGCGATAAGCGATGACACGCGTGTGAAGATGTACACCCCTGCAGGGTTAATGAACTATTCGAATAGCCGTGTCTGCGGTTATGGACTACTTGGAAACCTTTACTTGATCATAGACAACTTGAATGGATACTTATAAAACTCGCAAGATAAGCGTGAGTGCTATGGGTGCTTCCTCGTGGGGAAGTCGAGGAAGTAACCCAGTGGTGTATTGGTTGGAGACTTGGTAGTGGACTCGTGTACGCTTCTTACCTCAAGTCTGGTACTCGTAGTACAGGACTAGCCAAGTCAAAGCTGGCACTTCTGCATGTTGAACCCCACCTCCTTTACCTTGAAACTTGAGCATGAGTAGTATAGATCTGATGTAAGTCTTGCTGAGTACGACTTTGTACTCACGTTTGCTTATTCTATGTTTTAGATGAAAACCCGGACCCCGATGGAGTCATCTTCGTGAAGCTCGATGTTGACCTTGGTAGTATAGTTCCAGACAGCAGTCTGATCCCTCTTGGAAGGGCATGTATGTTTACAAGGCTTCTTTAAGCCATTTGTTAAACTTGTCTATACTCAGACCTAATTTTCTTCCGTCGTATGATGTAATGATGATCACAAACATGTGATCTTTGTATGCTATATGTGTAAGTAAATAAAGAAGTACTTTGTAGAGTTATGTGATGATACCTGCTGTTCATACTAGGCATGTGTGCTGCGTGTATGTTTATAACATGCATGCCTTAGTATGGGTTTTCGAGACCTTAGTTGTGATCTGGCTGGCGGTCTTTTATACACCAAGTGGCCCTTAGATGTGCGCAGCTTGGTGCATCGCGATGCGATTGCTCGTGACTCTGTCATGTGCACACTTTGTTGTATGATCGAGCCCGCCCTAGACCCCGACTAAGTGATCGGGCTGGAGTAAGTCTATGTAAGAGTTAGGGTTCAATCGATAACATGGTTGAGGCGACTTGTCTATGAGTATGGGATTCACCACCCATAAGCATTTAGACTTGTGAGCGGACGATGAGGACCCATCTCAGTTGATCATCCGGCCTGAATGGGATGCCCCTGACGTTCGATGCTTACCGAGAACGTTCTGTTCTTGGCCTTGCCTGCTTAGACAAGTGGGTACGGTTCTCGGCTCTCCATGTGATTGCATCGTGACTGGAATTACATACGCTAACCCCGGGTCCCGACAGACTTGGTATCAGAGCAGGACTGTCTGTAGGCTTAGTCAACCCTTGGTCGAAGTCGAGTCTAGCATTCTATAGTTATATAGTTACTCTGGTATAAGGGAACAACGTAAGACTTCTTTTTTCTCCTTACCCTCGTCGATCTGAGTTCTGAGTCACCCTTATCTTTTCTACGGGATGATAGGACTGTAGCCGTAGGATTGTTGTGGTCGTACAGAATCTCCGTGTTTTGAGTTCCTTGAGGAAGTTCTGTCCAATCTCCTCGAGGTTGTCTTTCTTTCCATCCAGGTGTAGCCGTTTTGCTGCCCGATTTATCCCGTGTTTCTATGAATCATTGCCTTCGCATTATACTCTTTTCCGTCTTCATCATGTCCTTCTTGTCTTTGATTCCATCATACAACCTGTTCTGATTGTTGATTTTTATCACACAGGATGTCAGGTGGAACTCGTAGTGTTGTTCATCGGAATCGAGACCGTGTTCGGAATCGAAATGATGATGCACCTCCACCACCGCCTTCTGCGGCGGAAATCATGATGGAAGCTGAGAAGAATCAACGTGATCAAACACGCCTTCTGGAGCTCATCGAGAAGAATACCTCATGTCATTGAAATGTGGTTGTGAGCATTCAGGACTTCATCCTCCTCAAGCCACCGGTATTCCGATGTTCTTCTGAGCCCCTTGAAGCTGATGATTGGCTCCGTTCCATCGAGCGTAAGCTTGATACTGCACATGTTGCTCCTGATGATCGAGTTATATTCGCGGCATTCTTTCTGGAAGGTGCTGCTGCTGAATGGTGGGAGAACTATGTTGCGATGCAGCCTGATGGTCACTTAGTGACTTGGCAGGAGTTCCGTGATGCCTTTCGAGGGTACCACCTTCTAGATGAGTTAATGGAGCGCAAGAAAGAAGAGTTCTGCAATCTGACTCAAGGAGAGATGTCCATTCATGAGTATGTGAGAGAGTTCAACCGTCTTGCTCGTTATGCCCAAGATGAGATCACCACCGATGCCAGAAAGCAGGCAAGGTTCCGTAAGGGACTTAGCCCTATCCTTCGCCATGATCTCAACCTCATCGAATTTTCCACCTTTGAGGATTTAGTCAACGGATCCTTTAGAGCTGAGCATGGCAATGAAGTGTTCGAAGAGTCCCGCAAGCATGCTCTTGAGCTTGCCCCTTCTTCTAGTTCAGCCCCTCAGAAACGCCAAATTTGGATTCCAACCCGTGCCATACCTCAAAACCTTCTTCAGAGACCACCACCGAATATATGCCATCCACCTCAACACATTGTTCCTCCCAGGAATGATGGTGTGCAATCAAGTAATCTTGCTCCCAGCAATTCAGGCAGGATGTGTTTCACGTGTGGTCTGACAGGCCATTACTTCTGACAGTGCCCTACAGTGTTGGTGACACCACGTCGACCTAGTCACAAGCCTCCAAAGAAATCAACCACCAAAGCCATCCCAGCAAAGCTTTCAGCCACAAGTAGTGGTTGTGTGAACCAAATCTCAGTTGAAGAAACCACTGCTGCTTCTGATGTCATCCTTGGTACACTCCCAGTCAATCATGTTTCCGCCTCCGTTCTTTTCGATCCAGGAGCTTCTCATTCATTCATGTCGGAGAGTTATGCACTTCGGCATGGATTTTCTTTTGAAGAAATGTTTTCTCCAATGATCATTCAAACTCCTGGTTCAAAGTGGCAAACTAATAGAGTAAGCCATGGCAATCAAATTGCAATTGAGGATTCAGTATTCCTTGCTTCACTTATAGCCCTCAAGTCTTCGGACATTGATGTCATCCTAGGAATGGATTGGTTATCAAGGCAAAATGCTTTCCTTGATTGTAAAGCCAAATCGGTCAAACTCACCCATCTTTTAGGCCAGATCATTGACTACACCTCACCCAGCTCTAGAACCCAGATACATACTTTGAATGTGCTTCCCCTTCCTGACCTTGAAGATATTCCGGTGGTTCGTGACTTCCCGGATGTCTTTCCTGAAGAGCTGCCGGGAATGCCACCCGACAGGTGTGTAGAATTCATAGTGGATCTTATACCAGGCACAGCGCCAATTTCCAGACGCCCATATAGAATGGTCCCACATGAGTTAGCTAAGCTAAAAACCCAACTTGATGCTTCGTTGGCAAAAGGCTTCATCCGCCCTAGCTCATGGCCATGGGGTTGCCCCGTTCTGTTCGTAACGAAGAAAGATGGAACAGAAAGGATGTGCGTAGACTATCGCCCGCTAAATCTAGCGACGATAAAGAACAAGTACCCACTGCCCAGGATCAATGATCTTTATGATCAACTTGCTGGATCCTCTGTCTTCTCCAAGATGGATTTGAGATTAGGCTATCATCAAATCAAAATCTGAAACGAGGACATTCCAAAAACGGCTTTCACTACTCGTTATGATCTTTACGAGTACACTGTCATGTCCTTCGGTTTGACCAATGCCCCCGCCACATTCTCGCGCTTGATGAATTCGATCTTCATGGAGTACCTAGATAAATTTGTTGTGGTTTATCTTGATGACATTCTCATCTACTCGAAGAACGAAGAAGAGCACGCAGAATATCTTAGGTTGGTATTGATGAAACTTAGAGAGCACCGCCTTTATGCCAAGTTCTCCAAGTATGAATTTTGGCTACCAGAAGTGACCTACTTAGGCCACGTGATTTCTGCGAAAGGTTTTGCAGTCAATCCCGAGAGAGTTCAGGCCGTCCTTGACTGGACTCCACCTGAATCGGTTAAGCAAGTTAAGAGTTTTCTTGGCTTAGCAAGCTATTGTCGCCGCTTCGTCGAGAACTTTTCTAAAGTTGCAAAGCCTCTTACTGAACTCCTCAAGAAAGATAAGAAATTCCAATGGACCCCCAAGTGCGAGGAAAGCTTTCAAGAGCTAAAAAGAAGATTGACTTCTGCACCCGTACTTGCACCTCCAGACACCAAAAGGGATTTCGAGATCTACTGTGATGCTTCACGGCAAGGGTTAGGATGCATACTTATGCAAGATAGACATGTGGTAGCTTATGCTTCACGCCAGTTGCGTCCACATGAAGAGAACTATCCTACCCATGATCTTGAACTCGTTGCCGTAGTTCATGCCCTGAAGACTTGGCGACATTACCTCCTTGGTAATCGTTGTGAGATATATTCCGATCACCAAAGCCTCAAATACATATTCACCCAGCCAGATCTTAATCTCAGGCAAAGACGCTGGATAGAGTTGATAAAAGATTATGACTTAGGAATTTCTTACACCCCAGGCAAAGCCAATGTCATGGCTGATGCACTAAGTCGTAAGTCGTATTGTAACAACCTCATGTTACAACAGTATCAACCACTTCTTCATGAGGAATTTTGCAAGCTCAATCTTGAGATAGTTCCTCATGGATTTCTTTCTACCTTGGTGGCGAAACCAACCCTTGAGGATCAAATCATAGCCGCCCAGAAACACGATAGTAGTATTCAAGAGATCAAGCAGAACATTGTTAGCGGTGTTGCTAAATGTTTCTCTGCAAATGATCAAGGAACGATATTCTTTGAAAATCGTTTAGTAGTTCCTAAAAATGAAGACCTAAAGCAGCTGATCCTTAAGGAAGCTCATGACAGTCCCCTCTCCATTCATCCCGGTAGCACAAAAATGTACCGAGATCTACGCCAGAGATTTTGGTGGACCCGGATGAAGCGAGACATTGCACAATTTGTTGCCGAATGTGATGTTTGTCGTCGCATTAAGGAAGAACACCAAAGACCTTCTGGTACTCTTCAACCATTGTCTATTCCCGAGTGGAAATGGGACAAGGTCGGTATGGACTTCATCACCGGCTTTCCAAAAACCCAGAAAGGAAATGATGCCAGCTTCGTTGTCATTGATCGCCATGATTTGGAGCTATGATTCATATCTCTACTAAAGCAAAGAGCGCCAAATACCCTAAGATATGAAACATTTGGTTTGTTACCAGTGAGAAGCTCATGTGAAGTTTTCTTCAGAAATTTGTGAAGGTAAACCTTGTTGATGATATGACATGCTGTGTTAATTGCTTCGGCCCAAAACATAATGGGAGTCTTGTATTCAACAAGCATAGTTCTGGCCATTTCAATAAGAGTTCTATTCTTCCTTTCAACTACACCATTATGTTGAGGTGTATAAGCAGCAGAGAACTCATGAGCAAAGCCATGATCATCAAGAAAATCTTCAATATGAGTATTTTTTAATTCAGTTCCATTATCACTTTGGATATGCTTCAGAGATAATTCATATTCAGTTTGAGCTCTCTTAGTGAATGACTTGAAGATTTCAACAACTTTGCTCTTGTCATCCAGAAAGAAAACCCAAGTATAACGAGAAAAATCATCAACAATAAAAAGACCATATTTGTTTCCGCCCAGACTTGCATAATTTTGAGGACCAAAAAGATCCATGTGAAGCAATTCAAGAGGACGAGTGGTAGTCACGATAGTCTTCGCTGAATGATGTTTCTTCTTAATTTTACCAGCTTCACAAGCACTGCAGAGACGATCCTTATCGAATTTTACTTCGCTAAGGCCAATAACATGCTTCTTCTTCACTAGATATGAAGATTTCTCATCCCTGCATGCCCAAGTCTTCGATGCCATAACCAACCAGATGAAGCTTTTTCCATTAGGCATGTGGATACAGCAGGGCCCGAAGAAAAATGAACAATGTATAAATCTCCTTTTCGGTAACCCTCGAAGACAAACGTATAGTCATCCTGTGAAAAGACAACACAACGCGAAGCAGAAAATAGAACAAGCATACCCATATCGCATAACTTCAAAATAGACATAAGATTATATCCAAGTGATTGGACTAGCATAACCTTGTCAATGTTCTTATCTTTCGATATGGCAACCTTACCCAAACCTAAAACTTTACCCTTGTTGTTATCACCGAAGGTAATGTACTTCTGAGAAGATTGAGATAGTTTTTCTTCGGTGAATAACTCCATGTCTTCGGTCATATGATTTGTACAACCACTATCTATGACCCATTCGGATCCACCGGAGACATAGCCCTGCAGAAGAATTAGTTCTTCTTAACCACCCACAAACGAGCAGGTGACTGAGAAGAGGTTGAAGCACTGGTTGAAGCAATGTTAAAACGAACAGGATTATATTGCCTAGGTGGACCATCAAGTACACCATAAATGTAAGTCCTCTGCGAATGGTTAGGATAAGGATGAGCATATGCAATCTTATTATGGTTATCATGAGGACGATAAGTATAATGACCAGTGCGATAGTATTGCTTCTGCGGAACATTTGATTCAGGCACCAGTGAATCATTTCTCTTCTCTAGTGAATAGAAATGATTCGCTGGTACCGAAGACTTTCCCTGCATAGTATGGTTAGCAGGCAGTTTTTCCACAAGTGCTTTCTGCACCCATATCTGCCTCCTATAGAAGCCATTCTTAGGAGGAGTACCAACATACTCAGTTGTAACCTTTCCCTGATCATGTTTAGTGAGCTTGTAGTCTGAATCAAGTGATTCATCCACAATAGCCTTATTCATTTTGCAGTCGAAACCTGAAAGGTTAGCAATATCAATGAGTTTCTCCTTCGCTAGGACCTAAACAGTCTTAGGATACTGCTCAGGTTCCTAATAGGTACCATCATGGTTTATCTTTCTCTCGAAACCAACACCCTCATTCCTGGGATTCCTGTGAAGGAGAGCCTTCCTCAGGATGTCACAAAGATATTGGTGACCTTGCACACTTTTGAACATGCCTGTTTCAAATAAGTTTTTCAACCTGAGGAGTTCCTCGATAACAGCAGGATTTTCCTCATCCCAGGAATTAGTATCATCAATAACAATAGGAGCTTTGCCTTTGGAATCAGTTTTGCTTCATTCCAAAAAAGTTAAGCAAGGTGAATAAGTTTTATGATTTACTTCAGAACCTTGTTGAGCCATGAGAGAGAGATTGACATTTTCCAACTCTTCATGAGCCTCTTTCAGTCTTTCGAGAGCCATTTTTCTCCGAAGAAATTCATAGGTGAGCTTCTGATAATCAACTGAAAGAAGATCAGGCCGAGAGGATAATTTTTCGAACTTCTCCCTCAGAGCAGCATGCTCATCAGTTAAAGTTTTACCTTTCTCTATCTCATCGATCAACAAAGTTTCTGATTTCTTAAAGGTTTTTCTTAGAGAATCAAGTTCATCTTGTTGGATTGAAGCAATTTTAGCAAGTTTAGCATAGCTTATCTTTGAATCACTATCATATGAGGAACAATCAGAAATATCATAGGTATTTTTGGATGAAGATACCTTCGCTTTGGCCATGAAGCAATATGCAGGAGTTTCATCTTCACTACTGTTGTTGGTGAAGAATGAGCTCGAAGCTTTGGTTGAAGCATCTGCTGAAGCAAAAGACAAACTAGCAACACCATCTGATTCGGACCCAGACCCAGACCTTGAGCCTGATTCAGCTTCGGACCCAGAGGCTTCGTCTTCAGAGTTCATTTCCTTTCCCAGATAGGCCTTGGCACGGTGAGGGCTGCTTCGACGAGACGAGTGAGTCTTCGATGAAGAACCCTCACGTTTCTTATGATACTTATTTCTCTTGTCATCATCAGAATCTTTCTTCTTTTCTCTTCTCGAACTGGAATCATCTCTCTTGGACTCATAGCTTCTGGAGGATCTTTGGGACTTTGTTGAGGAGTCTCTGAGCGAATGCTTCGATTTGTTCTCAGCTTCCCACAAAGGGCAATCAACAATGTAGTGACCTGGTTTCTGTCACTTGTAGCAGCAGTTGTCCTTCGATGGAGAGCTTCTTGAGGATGAGCGGTGAGCCGAGTGACTTGAGCTTCTTGAAGAATAACTCTTCTTGGGTGAAGAAAAACCTTTTCTTTGGAAGCGGTTGGAGCGTCTCATGATCAAAGCTAAATCCTTCCCAATGCTTGCAGGATCATCAGATTCGACACCTGAAGCAGAACTGACTTCGGGTGAAGAATGACGCGAAGCTTTTTATTTCAAAGAATGTGATCTTCTTCGAGAGGCATTAATGTCACGTTTCTCATCTTCTTCAATTTCAAAAGTATTGAGTCTCTCAAGAATATCAGCGGCAAAAAGACGTCTGAAATCAGTTCTTTCTTGATCATCAGCACAATGTGATCAAACGAGTCATCCAATGAGCAAAGCAAAGTTCTCACAACTGAGTGAGGATTAATGTCATCAGCACCGAGGGAAATCAACTCATTAGCAAGAGCAGTGAGTCTGCTGTAAATGGAGCTGACTTTTTCACCCTCGTTTCTCTTGAATCAATATAATTTTCTTCGGAGTGTGTCAATTCTGGCTTCTTTCTGGGTGGAAACTCCTTCACCAATCTTTTCAAGATAGTCCCAGACTCCTTTTGCAGACGGGATATTCTTCACTTCATGATACTTCTCTGGTGTGAGATGATTGGTGATGAATACCCAGACTTCAGAATCAAGGTCAATCAGCTTCGCTTCTTTAGGAGTGATGGCATTCTTATCGGTGACTGTGACTCCACATAAGACAACTTTCCAGGCAACAGAATTGATAGCCATGATATTCCTCTTCATTTTGTCCTTCCAGAATGGGTAGTCCTTTCCATTGAAAACAGGGATGGGTTCGTCGAAGCGAATGGCTGCGAAAGACATACTTGCAAAACACTCAAGGAGGTTAATCCAAACAAAGAGTGACTAGCTCTGATACCAATTGAAAGTCCAAGTATGTGATCAGAGGGGGAGGGGGTGAATGATCGCTTCAAATTTTTGCATGAAACTATGAAGTGAAGCATAACTTAGTAGCAGAGGGAATTCAATAGAAAGGTAATCAGTGAAGCAAAACAAGAGTGAAGCACAACATAGCGAATCAAAAGCATCAAATCAATTGCATTGAATCAAATCACTGAAGAAATTTCAATACTGAATGTAAGTGCGGAAAGTAAAACGAACTCTTGACTCGGCGAGGTTTGTTTGACCAGTTCACACTCTGCAAATTGCTATGTCTGGTTGGAGGGACTTGTGATTGAACACAGGAGCTAACCTCTCTCCGTCCGTATCTCCACTGCACCAATCTCCTTGAGCTTGGTCAGTTCTTCACTCGTGGTTGATTATTGAGGAAATCACCGAAACCTTTGACAAACTGGACTTCGAGGCGACAATAACTCTTCGCTCTCTGAAGAAAAACTCTCTAACCGTCTAGGAGAATTGCAGTTCTCCAAGATAAAAAGGCTAGCAAACTTCTTCCTAAGTCATAGTGAATCAAATCAGATCAATAGGACTTATGATTAGGTGGATGGGATTTTTGGTTTGCTTCAGTGGGGTTGCTCTCTCTCTTCACTGTCAGAAAATATTCGTGGATCAGCCACCCACCAATGAGGGCGGGGGTGGCCTATTTATAGGTGGCGATCCCAAGGTGCGAAATGACTGAAGTGACCCGATGTGACAGCTTGACACCTATCCGCAACGGTCGGATTTCTAATAAATGCGCAACTTTACTTGCGGAACAAGTAAAGCTGACTCACGGACTTGGTTATGCTTCAGGAGCCGAAAGGAAAAAAGTCTTCGCTGGTGAAGCATTACCTAGTGCACATGAGATTTCTCATCTCTGGCTTCTCTTTTCAACAAAACCTTCGGAGTACATTTACTAAACCCCTCTTGATAGTACGGTTTTTCCTACGACTCAAAGAAGGGAAAAAGAACTACGCAAAAACTACTAAGTCTTGCGCCATCTTGGTCAACTCCTTCGATTAGAAGTGCTTCAGGATTCCTTATCTTTTTGGGGGTCGACATCCGCGATGAGCTTCACTCCAGAGGATATGCTTCAATAAATATGTAAATCTTTGTTGAAGCTTTATCACCAACCTATAACTTCAGGAACCTAACCACCTGCTTCATACTAGAAAAATTGTTAGTTCCTCTACTGTTTTGTCCAAAAATATCCAAAACTTATGGGGGAATAACTTTGCTCTTAAATTTTTTTTGGGAATGTGCTCTATTGGCAAATAAAATATGTTTTATTGAGCATATTCCATTAGTTCATAATACGTTTTATACTATGCTATAACTGTATTAAGCGGAAACCTTAATACAGGTGTTGTATTCAAACAACCAGGTCCCTAGTTAACTCTAGTATACTAGTCCATTGGGCGATTGATGATCAAGGTTTCCTGATCATGAGACAAATAAGTCTGTTAGCAATGGAGTCGTCTCATTGGGATAATGATATGATGGACATACACCCACCAGAAGTGTTGCGATATGATCAAGTCACATAGTTCGACATTGCAATAACTATAACGTAGTGACCAGATCCTTTGACCGTAATGATCATACGTAATTGTCATCTATGAGGAGACTTTGATTTGTATCCCACCGCTTGAATGAAATATGCTGGTAATAACGGTGCACTTTGGGTACTCCGAAATAGATGGTTGATGAGTATGCAAATAGATCACATCGGGATTTGTCCATCCGAGTGACGAATAGGTACTCTGGGCCCACTCGGTGATATTGCATCATAAGGTTTGCGCAAATGTGTGACTAGGTCACGGAGTTCTATTATCACGGGAACGAGTAAACTTGTTTCTTGAGAACGAGGACGAACTAGGTATATTGGACACCGACGATCCAACCTCGGACAAGCAAAGTACCAAAGGACAAATGGAACATGCACACGGTTAACGGATCCAACAGCGATTGAAGTTCATTCGATGGAAGCGTAGGGGCTTTCAAGCATTGTAACCAGGTCCAATTGATTATTCATTGATCAATGAGATTGTCTCGATCATATCTGTTGTTTCCCGAACCGTAGGGTTTTACACTTAAGGGTATTCGACGCAGTAAGGATAGATTCGGGATCACCGGAGAAATAGGAGAGAACACCGGAATTTTTCCAGTGAAGGCCGGAAGTTGTTTTGGGTATTTTGAAAGGTTCAAAATATATTTAATAATGTTTGATTAATGTTTTATTATTTAATTATCTGAATTAAATATTAAAATATAATTAAATATAATTAAAAATGAATTAAAAGGCATATGGGCCTCATAGGGCCCATTAGGGGGAGGAGGAGCCTCCCCCCTTGGGCCTTGCGCCAAGGGAGGGGCCCACTCCCCCCCTGGCCGGCGCACCACCCCCCCTTGGTGGGATTAGTCCCACCTCGGGGAGGGATGAAGGTTACCACCCCCCCCCCTCAGCCTATATAAGGAGGGGTAGGGGTGCCTTTTTAATTCATGATTTTTGAGACAAGTTCTATTCTCTCTCTTCCTCCTCTCTCCCTCCTATGAGCGGACTCCCCTTGTTTGGAGGCTGCACTAGGTTGGGGATTTCTCCACCATACGCACACCGTCGTGCTGCTGGAATCGGGATCCGAATCCATCTTCTTTCCACTACTCTACTGGTTCGGAGCACGGAGGGACGTCGGGTATACTATATGTGCATAATCCCGCGAGGCGCTACACTTGTGGCGCTACTTCATCGTCGTGGCCGTATCACGGTGTCTTCACCGACAAAATTTATGACGGGGACGTAATCCCGTCATCGGTCTCAAGGACCGGGTGGCTACTGGAGTCATCGTGGAGCTGCGCGGCATCGGGGATTTCCAGTACGACTACACCAACCACGTTCACACGGGAACGTTTCCCGCTTAACAGACTACATACTGGTATGTGACCTATTACATCCGTTACTTGCATCGCCATAGCATAGGTCTTGGGATTAGGTATCGTAGGTTTTTGAAAAGTTTGTGTTTTCTGGCCCGAACCCCAACAGTGGTATCATGAGCAAGGCTATGCGTAGATGCATTGTTCGGATAGAACACATCGAGTATGTGGGCATCAATTCTCCAATTGTTACCCTCTCACGTGTACTCGTTTAGCATTGCGGCAATGTCCTGATGAAGCGGCCCCGACCGACCTTACCCGTTTACACGAGACTAGTTCCACGCTTGACATATGGCTTGTACCATATAAGTGGCTGGGGGTGTCTATCTCTCTAACATTAGCTTTGCGAAGACGTTTGCAACGGAGGGCCCCGACAGGGGTGTAATACAGACGATTGCGGGATTGGTGTTGTGGCTTGTTTTCGTAGGATAGAAACGGTTCTTTTCTCGAAACCCCTAGAAGCCACGTAAAACTTGCAAAAGATAAAGTAGAAAGGCATTTTCAACTTTAACTTGCATGTCGGGGGGAATCATAGCTTGTATGATTTATTGTTTTACATACTGTTTTTCTAATATGCTAGATATAACGCCGGTAGCATAAATAGGATAATCTCTCACAATACCAACATTGTGTTCTCCCTTAATGGGCACCGCCTGGAAGGATCTCCCATATGGTCGACATTCCGTACATACCGGGTGTCACACATATTAAATGGAGTTCGAATGAGGTTGGGTTCGGCAAGCATGGCATATGCAGATATGGCCTTGTTGAACAGCTAACATTAAGGTTGGATTGGAAGGCTTGACGTATGTAGATGCGGGCCTGGAACATAGTAGATCGAAAGGTCGAGCACGAGTCACATAGATGATGTGATTGGCATGATGGCCTACCTTAAACAACATACTGATGGCCGTGACGATCAAGGGAGGTATGATGTTCGAGGATTGTGTGATCACTTAGTAAATTTGAGAGATGCTGTACTAAGTGGGAGTTTTAGAATTGATTAAAATTGAAATCCACATATTATGAACTTAATCTTCATGTCTTAGCAAATATCATTGTAGAAAATGTCATACCCAAAATGTTTATAACTATGGCTCTTTAGCGTTATGAAGAACTTAACGTAGATGGGTCTTACTTCATTTATGTGTACCGACACCGTTAGATACATACTCATTAGTAATGACTTGATAAAAATAATACGAAGAACTGCTAGGAGATACACCTGATAACTCCGTAATCAAGTAAAATTATGATGAGTATCGTACTCACCGTCACTTATGAATGACTGTCCAATACACCATACTTCATTTTATGGAAACTGAATTGTGAATACATGTTAACCAACACGTATGACGTGCTAGGAGAACATGAAAGCACTAGGTCACAAATCAGAGAAATGGAATATGAGTATATGGACGGGTTTTCTTTCAACCATGGTGGAAGGAACAACCTGCTAAGAAAGGCACATGGAAATTGTATACGATACATGAACACCTTGTGTATAACTTGGACTACTGAATGACTGGTTACTTTGCGATAACTGGGAAGTTGCATCCGCTTCCTTCCATCTACAAAGACCATGTCTAGACTATGTCATGAAGGAGAATTGTTCACCTATTGTGAGGTCATGGTTAAAATTAAGAACTTTAAGAGTAGAACCAATGCAGGAATAGTCATTGACGGAGAAAGTATATTTGATATACAAGTTATAAATGTCTTTTCCCACAAAATACTAATTGCAGTTGATCAATTATTTGATGCTTGAAGTTACTGCTTGAGAGTGTCTTGGAAGGGATGAGGTGACAATGTGTGCTGACGATAATCAAGATAGTTGATGGTAGAAAACACTCTCCCTCTACATCTATCAATTGATTAATATATGAATAAATTTATGATCGTTTGACAGTGAACTTTATTAGTGTGTCTTGCATCTTGCAAAGACAATTATTCATATTAGTGAGCAACAAGTCAGTTGTTCTCCTTTTATGAATGATATCTTTTATGGTCACATTACGATTATGAATGAGTTATTCTTATATTGATGATAGTAGTTTGATCATTTATTAGAAATATTATAATGCCTTGAAATTATCCAAACTTAATAATGACACTACAGTTTAAGTAGTGAATGGTTTGATGAAGTCTTGGGATACTTGACCTCTTGACACATACAAACCATGCCTCTTTAGGTGAGATGACTAAAACCTCGCATTCTGGTAAAACAGAGTGTGTACTGATTGTTGAATATCATACATTGTGATGTATTGTATATCAGCATGTAGTGAATTTCATTATTTCCTGAACTTCGTATGTGGACTTAGATGAATATGTGTATTCACTAATGAAACATGAGTCTGCAATGATTTGATATGATCAAAAGGGATTTCAGAGTAAAGATGGATATTAAATTAACAAGAAATACAAGTCTCTACGATTTGATCAAAGTGATAATGTTTTGAGTTAGTCTTGGGCATACAGACTTGTGAAAGTTGTTTCATAAAGTGCAATGTCTTGAGACACTTTAATATTGTTGATGTGCCTGAACATTGTAATCATGCTCTAATGAATAGTGTATGGTCTAAGTTATCTCTTACCGAGTTATGTTATTATTGTTTAGAGTTATTAATTTGATATGCAAACACTCACTTCAGTATAGGGAACCATCTGAGTTCGTGGAAACCAACACTATGTAAGTTATGGTGTGTTGTGGTTTCTAGGAAGCATGATTTATATGATAAATCATCTTTGTAATGTATCCTTAGTCAACTATGGATGCATCTTCCATAACTAGAACCAAAGGAGCAAAACTTGTATTGCTGAGTTTGGTGTTTATCAAGAATTTTTTTAATAAATGTGGTAATGGAAGAAAGTTAACGTTCAACCAAGGTAATTGACCTTGCCTGCAAATGTCAGAGTAGCACAACGGAATATGTTCCAGAAGAAAACTCTACAATTAGAGGAGAAACTAATGATAATGATCATGATGTTTCGATGGAGGCTTTTATTGAGCAAAGTAGGATTCAGGAATACATATTTGCCCCTTGTGCAAAATGATATTCATGATTCACTTGTCAAGTTAATGGAACAAGACATACCTATGAACTACAAAGAAGCGATGGAGGACCTAAGTATGAGATATGACTATGAGTCATGAAATCCTATATTGAGTTTCATTTAAGATTGCTTGAATCTTATCAAGTAAGGAGGTTACTTGATATTCCCAATAACTTCATGGTTATAAGGAATAAATATGAACATGAAAGAATACATCAAGAATGATTTGTCACAAAGAATGTCTCTGACAAATTCAATAGGTTGACTACAACATGTAGCAATGCTTGAGTCAATGTGATATTCACTATGGTTGATCCAAATTGTTATCAATACCGTGACTTCCTCAAATCCTGCATTTGATGAAGTGTTGTAATTGGTACAACAAGAAGGTTGTGAAAAACATATGGATACTAGTGTCTCGTAACCGGGATTCTCGATTTGATGAATGATCAAATGATTTTGGACTTAGCTAGAATATCGAGGAAACATGCATTTGCATGAAACTGAGTGGGAGTAGAATAGTTTCCTGAAACTTAATATGTAGACGACATATTTTGAGTTGGAGCTATGGGAATATTATCCTATCCTTATATGTAATTGAAATATTTGAGTAGGAGCTATGTGGTTAGTATCCTGAAATTAATATGTGTTTGACATACCTAAGTGGGAGCCATGTGGATGTTATCCTTATCTTATATGTGACTGGCATATTTGAGTGGGAGATATATGAGTGTTATCCTTAACTTAATATGTGCATGACATATTTAGTGGGAGCGTGACAACATTCTCATATATGGATAACATATTGTGAATGGTGTAGTTGGTATTAATGGTTATTTGAATCTTTCATAAATGAAGATGAACAAGTATTAAGCATTGAATTCTGTGAAGATAGATTAATGTGTTTGATAAACATTGAGTCAGAATACTTTCCTGGATAAGATTCTAAAGGAGTTCAGAATGGGACAAGTCAAGAAGTAGTTCTTTCTTGTATATCCAAGAGAAGTATTGAGTTAATCTCAGTACAAGAACAATGGTTAATTAAATGAAAGAAATGGATGTGTTGGATCCTCTATGCCTTTGTCATAGGTTCTTTCTTATAAAACCAGAGTTATGTACTCGACGTAATGTGACCCAAGTTCTTAGATGTAAGAACATGTTGTGATATGATTTATGAGTAAATCATTGAAAAAAGAGTTAAGTTTATCCTTCAGTATCTCGAGAGAACTGAGGATATATCTCAAATTTGTAAAGGATAGTGGACTTGACCATAAATGTTATGCTGGTTCAAGTTCTGACACTAACCTAGAAAATTGAGATATCATACTAATGAATGCCTATGTTGAAAGAAACATGGTTACACATCAAAGTTGCATACAATGCACTAAGGAATAAGTCTACATTGATGTGGCTACGTTAGAAGTGGCAAGAGTTATATTATGGCTTAAGAAGTTCGACTTCTGACTAAGTGAGTTTTTTAGTGTGCATGACTAAGTGAAGGTCCGTGTGTTCCAACGGACGTCATTGATGAAACACAACGAACGCAGTCTCACTCCACCGCCAAAAATATATACCTCATCATTATAATGGATAATGAAAGAATGTCAAACTAGGTGACATTACTGATTTGAAAAAGACATACGGATCTGAATGGTTCAGTCCGTTGATACAACCTTTTCCTCAAGAAAGAATGATCTATAACCATATAGATGATATGGAGTTATGATCCACAGAAAAATGCAGCTAGATTTTTTGTACTCTAGTGCAAGTGGGAGACTGTTAGGAATGAGCCCTAGGGGCAAATAAAATATGTTTTATTGAGAATATTCCATTAGTTCATAATACGTTTTATACTATGCTTTAACTGCATTAAGCGGAAACCTTAATACAGGTGTGGTATACAAACAACCATGTCCCTAGTTAACTCTAGTATACTAGTCCATTGGGCGATTGACGATCAAGGTTTCCTGATCATGAGAGAAATAAGTCTGCTAGCAATGGAGTCGTATCATTGGGATAATCATATGATGGACATACACCCACCAGAAATGTTGCGATGTGATCAAGTCACATAGTTCGACATTGCGATAACTATAACGTAGTGACCAGATCCTTTGACCGTAATGATCATACGTAATTGTCATCTATGAGGAGACTTTGATTTGTATCCCACCACCTGACTGAAATATGCTGGCCATAACGGTACACTTTGGGTATTCCGAAATAGATGGTAAATGGGTATGCAAATAGATCAAAGCGGGATTTGTCCATCCGAGTGACGGATAGGTACTCTGGGCCCACTCGGTGATATTGCATCATAAGGTTTGCGCAAACTTGTGACTAGGTCACGGAGTTGTAATATCACGGGAATGAGTAAACTTGTTTGTTGAGAACGAGGACGAACTAGGTATATTGGATACCGACGATCAAACCTCGGACAAGCAAAGTACCAAAGGACAAAGGGAACAGGCACACGGTTAACGGATCCAACAGCGATTGAAGTTCATTCGATGGAAGCGCAGGGGCTATCAAGGATTGCAACCAGGTCCAATTGATTACTCATTGATCAATGAGATTGTCTTGATCATGTTTGCTGTTTCCCGGACCGTAGGGTGTTACACTTAAGGGTATTCGACGCAGTAAGGATAGATTCGGGATCACCGGAGAAATAGGAGAGAACACCGGAATTGTTCCGGTGAAGGCCGGAAGTTGTTCTGGGTATTTTGAAAGGTTCAAAATATATTTAATTAATGTTTTATTATTTAATTATCTGAATTAAATATTAAAATATAATTAAATATAGTTAAAAATTCATTAAAAGGCATATGAACCTCATAGGGCCATTAGGGGAAGGAGGACCCTCCCCCCTTGGGCCTTGCGCCAAGGGAGGGGCCCACTCCCCCCCCCCTGGCCGGCGCACCACCCCCCCCCCCTTGGTGGGATTAGTCCCACCTCGAGGAGGGATGAAGGTTCCCACCCCCTCAGCCTATATAAGGAGGGGTAGGGGTGCCCTTTTGATTCATGATTTTTGAGACAAGTTCTCTTCTCTCTCTTCCTCCTCTCTCCCTCCTATGAGCGGACTCCCCTTGTTTCCAGGTTGCACTAGGTTGGGATTTGTCAACCATACGCACGCCGTCGTGCTGCTGGAATCGGGATCCGATTCCATCTTCTTTCCGCCGCTCTACTGGTTCGGAGCCCGGAGGGACTTTGAGTATACTGTATGTGTATAATCTCGCGAGGCGCTACACTTGTGCCGCTACTTCATCGTCGTGGCCGTATCGCGGTGTCTTCACCGACAACGTTTCTTACGGGGATGTAATCCCGTCATCGTTCTCAAGGACCGGTGGCTACTGGAGTCATCGTGGAGCTGCACGGCATTGGGGATTGCCGGTACGACTACACCAACCACGTTCACGCGGGAACGTTTCCCTCTTAACGGACTACATACTGGTATGTGACCTATTCCATCCATTACTTGCATCGCCATAGCATAGGTCTTGGGATTGGGTATCGTAGGTTATGGAAAAATTTGTGTTTTCTGCCCCGAACCCCAACAGAAAATTGCTGCGTGCCTGCCCCGAGCTGCCGGGTATTCTATTTTGCTCTTGCTTTATATACGTCTGTTTTCATCCGACCTCTTTTTCCAACTTTCTTTCTGTGATGCAGGGTTGTCCGAACCGTTGCCCTCGCGGCACCTGCAGCTCCTCCGATTGTGCCCCCTGTGGTACCCGAGGTTCCTCCGAGTGCGTGCCCTGTGACCTCCACTACCTCGCGCAAGAGAGATGCCACCGAAACCTCCAAGGACGAACGCCTCAAGAAGTAGAAAGCTTCCACAGCTACCAGGCAGACTCAGCCGACTGCTCCTCCTTCGACCTCCGCAACCGCCACAGGTTCGATTGCTGGCCCGCAATCGGCCACTCCTGCAACCACCTGATGTCACGAGATTTTACTTCTCGCCCCTCGTTGGTTACCCAAAGTGGAAGGTGAGATGTAGCTGTAACATCCCAATTTTTAAAATTCGGATGTTAATAGATCATCATATGCATCTCATGCTGTTTCCGCATTTCTCTGGAGTTTTAAAATATTTTTAAACATTTTTCAACACATGGCAGTTCGCTGGAGAGGATATAAAAGGACTTATCCCCATTTTTAATTTGTTGGAAAATAGTTTAAAATATTTTTGGGAGACTTTTTAAATTTACTTTGGAGTTATAAATATTTTCTAAAAATATTTTGGGAATTTATTTATGCTGCGGTAAAGTTTTTAAATCAATGTTTGGAGTTTCTGGTATTTGCCACATAAGTATTTTAAAATATTTAAAAATAAGTTGCAAACTTTTTATTTTTATTTAATATTTTGGTAAAGCCAAAAATTCATTTTCATTATTTTAAAAATATTTGCGAAGACGGAATTTAAAAATAAATTTTCGTGATTTTTCTATAATTATTTTGGGCCTAATGGGCCTGTTTTAATTTTTTTCTCGCAGCCCGAATTTGAGTCTATTTCGGTTTAAAAAAAAGTTTTGCGGATCGGGTATAAAAACCCGCGGACCCGTGGGCGCTAGGGTTTCCCGACCCGTACCGCGCCGCCCGACCCGCACCGCACCGCCGCCCGACGCCGCCGCCGCCTCGCCGGACCGCCGCCGCCGACGCGCTGCCACATCGTCCGCCGCCGTCCCGCCCCGCCGCGCCGCGCGCTGCTGCGCCGGCCAGCCGCCGGCCGGATCCGGCCAGATCTGGATCCAAAACCTGCAGGGACCCGATCGCGTTTTTTTAGGTTATTTTATTTGCAGATATGCCCCTGTTTGCAGATTAGACCCCGAAATCGCGTTGTACCGTTTTCGCGAGTACTTTTTAACTGTAACTCGGAATCGAGTGATTCCAGTTGCGCGGCGACTGTGGTAAAATTTCCTAGCCAGTAGACCATGTGTTACAGAAGTTTGAAGTTTTCAAATTTGAATCCCAAGCAGATCCAAATTTGAAATTCTGGCAGCCGTAACTTTTTACCGGTGCGCCCGTTCGCGCCGTTTCTTTTTGCGTTGGTTTTATTTTGACAAGTACTTTAAGTTTAGCTACTGTTAGGCAAGTTTTTCGACTGTTCTATTAATGTTTATTAATGTTTGAGTATTTTTGTATAGAATATATGTTGATTGGTGCTATGTTTGCTCGTATAGATTGTCCGGAGTGTGCCACCTCGTTTTTTGAGGATTGTGACCGTCAGGACCAGCAAGAAGGCAAGTGATGCTTTGACAATACTCATACCTATATTTTCTATATGCATTATGTTAAGAAATATCACCCTATTGCATGATAGGTAGTTTATTTTACTGTTGCTGCAAAACCAGTTAGGATAGCCACATGTCTTGACTTGTCTACCGTAGATCAACCTAGCCGTGTTGTTGCTTTATTGCTATGCGTTGTAGACGTGGTTTGGGTTGTGTAAATTCATGGAGTGCATGTGAGCTATTTAATAATTTGTGTAGCAACTTTATCATAAATAGAAATCACCTCTGGACGGGCAGGGAGTGCTTCCTGGGGGCTCGTTCCTTATCTAAGGGCGAGACCAGGTTGTACCCATAATGGTTGGTTTGGTGGTTGACAGTACGTCATGGTTCTACCCTCTGAACGTAAGTGGGCGCCGTCCAGGCTCAAAAAGATCAGACTACTTGGTGACTAGGAGCTTCCATCTACAGCCGCTGGCCATATGGGCTCTGTCTTAATTGAGTATGATGTAGGAAGCCTCTCCCGTGCAAATCTAGCAGATGTAGATGTGATAGGTGGTACCGACTTGCCGTTGGGTGTAGGTGACCTCTTCTGAAAGACTTCGTCTCAATCTTCGGGTTGAGTCCAGCGGGGAAAGTGTACTAACCTCTGCAGAGTAAAAACTAATCATGATTAGCCGTGTCCCCGGTTATGGACATGCTTGAGCTACTAGACATTACTGTTACTGGAGGATCTTGACATATGAATCACCCTAATAATTTGAGTGGGCAAGATTAAATAAGGGTGTGGTGTTGGAACTGGTGTGCCCAGTTTGTTCTTAAGTAGTAAGTTCAACTTAAAATTTTGACTAGTTTAGTTCAGGAGAAAATTGGCTTTCTGCAAAACAAAACCATAAGCCTTTCCTTTGACTTACCTTGCATATAGTTGTAGGTCCTCTATATAAACTTTTCCGTGTCACTTGCCGTACAAATCAGATGTACTGAGCCGTTCTTGGGCGGTAACCTTCGGTGTTGCAGGTTTTTCAGACGACCAGTAAGGTGCGTTTAGGGGTTGCGAGTCTACACTTAGCATGCTCGCATGTGGCTGTTGATGGGACTCCACGTTACTTGTTATTGCTTCCGCTATATTTATATTGAATAAGCTAGCCTTGAGCTATGCAACTTGTTATTTATTTTACTCTGGATCATACGTTGTAATAATGATGCACTTGTACTTTGATATACATCTATAATACTGTGTGTGCCAGCGAGTTCGATCCAGGGACTGGCACTTGAGCACAGAGACTTCAATTCTGTGTGAATTGGGTCTCTACAGATGGTATCAGAGCAGTGTGTTGACTGTAGGACGTGACCCTAGAAAATGGATTAGAAAAGCCATAGGAACAAAAAATATTACTTTATATCACTCTGTCTTGTACTTACTTACCTTCTCTATCTCGTATTCATACCTATTCTAATCTTGCCTTACCTCTCTTTGATTATAGAGGACCACTTTGTCATACCGTGCTATGGCGTTTGGACCTGAGCTCAGGGGAATTTGCCACTTCCTGAACATCTACGCGCCGGTCTTTCAGCCGGACATTGTGGGGACAAGGGGAGCTGATGACTACTAGCAAGTGGAGACTTTCATCCTTGGAAGCATGGAGAATGAGGAAAGGGTGATCACGGAGTCATTCGAGGTGCATGCCCAGGAGAAGGAGTGGTGTGTGCGCATGGCCGCTCACATAGCTCTTGGACGCATTGTGGAGACGTATGACGCCCGGCTAAAGGGTACGGTGTACGCGGAGATGGCCAAGGTTCTCCCATCGGGGAACATAATACCAAAGAGGTTCAGGTATGTGCCTGGGGCCATTTGGCCAGGTACAACCAACTACATCATCCTAAGCCTGGAGAAGCACATCCATTGCCTGGAGAAGTGCACTCAGTCAGACCTCTACACCATTACTGAGTTGCAGCAGAAGAAAACCAGGCTCAAGAGGGACAACAACAAGCTGAAGAAGGAGAAGTTGGAGATGCAAGGAGAGATGACAAGGCTGAAGGAGAAGATGAAGGCCAATGGAATTGAAGAACCAGAAGAGGAGCCAGAAGTAGAGACCTCAGCAGAATAAGAGGAGCCGAGTCCCAAAAGGCGCAACCGCATTAGCGGGCGCGAATACCGCATGCTGTTTAGCAAAGACATCATTAAGAATTACTACACCGGCAATTAGTGTACTATCGTTATCGTGTTAGCGTATTTGACCATGTCGACTTATTCGGTGTGGCAATACTAGGTTGCTTGATATACTCTTATGTTACCTGTGGTTGTTATGAGGATCTTATATCAGTTATAAAATATATTTTAAACTATATGGTGTGATATGTGTTGGTTTTCCGTATGAGTGCATTGGTTGATGATTGTTATATGTTTGATGCTATGGTGATATTGTTTGATGAAGTTGATTGGTGATATATGTATTGTATATATAATGCTTGTCATGATCATCATAAGCATATGGGTAGGAGTATATTTCCCTAGCTACTTTCTGTCTACAACTTACCTATTCTTACCCAACAGATGCCGCCTAGACGTGACCGCACAGGGAATGAGAACAACAACAATGGAGTGCCAGCTTACATGCAGCAGTTACTTCAAGGACAAGCTCAGCTGATCCAGTTGCTCACTCAGAATATGGGCAACATCAACAATGCACCACCACCACCACCTGTGGACATGCTTGCGAGGTTCCTGAGGTTGAATCCTCAGAGGTTCTCTAGCACTCCTGAGCCCATAGTGGAGGATGACTGGCTTCGTTCAGTGGGCCGGAACATGGAGACAGTTGGCTGCACTGAGGAAGAGAGGGTGAGGTTTGCCTCACATTTGCTGGAGGGTCCTGCCGCAGCATGGTGGGACAACTGCTTGCTGACTTACCCCATCGACACCATCACTTGGGCGCAGTTCCAGTCTGCTTTTCGCGCCGCGCATGTTTCAGCAGGCGCCATGAGCTTGAAGAAGAAGGAGTTCTGCAGTTTGCGTCAGGGAGGCCGTTCAGTGGCCGAGTATGTTGAGGTGTTCAACAAGCTTGCCAGATATGCTCCAGATGATGTCAGGAATGATGTAGCAAGGCAAGAGAAGTTCTTGGAAGGGCTGAATGATGAGTTGGGAGTCCAGTTGATAGTGGCTACCTTTGCTAACTGCCAGGCACTCATAGACAAAGCTATTGTGTTGGAAGGCAAGCAGCAAGCCATTGAGAACCGCAAGAGGAAGTACAACAACAACAATGGTGGCAAGTATAACTCTGGACCGCATCAGAAGCCACGCAATTCTTATGCTGGCAATGGAGGACATAACCATGGACATAACCACAATGGTGGAAATGGCCATGTTCACAGTGGAGGACACAACCATCATAATGGAGGTAATGGTCACAACCATAATGGCCACAATCATCACAATGGGCATAAGAATGGCAATGGCAATGGCAATGGCAATGGGAAAGGAAATGGAAATGGAGAGAACTACAACCAGAACCGTCAAGTGGTGAATGCTCAGAAGGACCTTAGTCGAGTTCAGTGTTTCAAGTGCAGGAAGGTGGGACACTACTCCAACATGTGCCCGGAGAACAAGGACAACAATGGGAATTCTGGAGTCAGCAAGCCCAATCCTTTCAACAAGGGGCATGTGAACCATGTCAACATGGAGGAGATCTATGATGAGCCTGATGCTGTGATTGGTAAGTTCTTTATCAATTCAGTACCCGCACTTGTTCTTTTTGATTCTGGTGCATCACATTCTTTCATATCGAGGGTATTTGTGGATAAGCATGAGTTACCTACCGTAGTTCTTAAGTCATCTATGCTCATAAGTTCACCGGGGGCAGAGATGTCAGCTAGTTTGGGATGCTATCAGTTGAGCCTAGCCATAGGGAAGCATGTTTTTCCTACAGATTTGATTGTGTTGAAGTCACAAGGTTTGGATATTATTTTGGGCATGGATTGGTTAGCCAAGTACCAAGGTGTTATTGATTGTGCCAGTCGGTCTATGACTCTCATTACACCGAGTGGACAGAAGATCAGATATGTGTCCAAGTATAAGCATCAACACGCTTAGGTGAATTCTCTTAAGGGGGGTAGCTTGGATGATGTGCGTGTTGTGAGTGATTATCCGGATGTGTATCCGGAGGAGTTGCCAGGTATGCCACCGGATAGGGAGATTGAGTTCCTTATTGATTTAATACAAGGCACTGGGCCTATTGCTAAGAGACCGTATAGGATGCCCGCTAATGAACTTGCAGAGTTGAAGGAACATATCAGAGAGTTGCAGGCAAAGGGGTTCATTCGCCCAAGCTCGTCACCTTGGGGATCTCCAGTGTTTTTTGTTGAGAAGCAGGATGGAACCCATAGGATGTGTGTGGATTACTGTTCTCTGAATGATGTTACTATCAAGAACAAGTATCCTTTACCTGTGATTAATGATCTATTTGACCAGTTGGAGGGAGCTTGTGTATTCTCTAAGATTGATCTTCGTTCTGGTTACCACCAAGTGAAGACTCGGGAGAAGGATATTCCGAAGACTGCTTTTACTACAAGGTATGGGTTGTATGAGTATACTGTTATGTCATTTGGATCGACTAATGATCCTGCATACTTCATGAATATGATGAACAAGGTGTTTATGGAGTTCTTGGATAAATTCGTCGTGGTGTACATTGATGATATATTGGTGTATTCCAAGAATGAGCAAGAGCATGAGGCACATTTTCGTTTGGTATTGGAGAAGCTCAGGGAGCACAAATTGTATGCCAAGTTCAGCAAGTGCGAGTTTTGGTTGAAGGAGGTCGGATTCCTTGGACATGTTGTGTCCGGAGAAGGATTAGTTGTGGACCCATCCAAGGTTTCAACAGTTACAGAATGGGAGACACCCGCGACTGTTGGAGACATTCGCATTTTCTTGGGTCTTGCAGGATATTATAGGAGGTTCATTGAAAATTTCTCCAAGCTTGCAAAACCAATGACTGAACTGTTGAAGAAAGAGAATAAGTTTGTTTGGAGCGAAGCATGTGAAACCAGCTTTCAGGAGTTGAAGAAACGGTTAGTAACTGCACCTGTTTTACGTTTTCCTGATATACATAAGGATTTCCAAGTATATTGTGATGCATCTCGTCGAGGACTTGGTTGTGTTTTGATGCAAGGAGGTAGAGTTGTTGCTTATGCTTCTCGTCAGCTTAAGAACCATGAGCAGAACTACCCTACACATGATTTGGAGTTAGCTGCAGTTGTTCATGCATTGAAAACATGGAGGCAATATCTTGTTTGTAATCATTGTGATGTTTTTACTGATCATAAGAGTTTGAAGTATATCTTTACTCAGAAGGATTTTAATCTCAGGCAGAGTAGATGGCTGGAGCTTATTAAGGATTATGATTTGAATGTGCAGTATCATCCTGGTAAAGCGAATGTTGTTGCTGATGCATTGAGCCGTAAGAGTCATATCAATGTTGCTAATGCTGAGGATATGCCACGTGAGTTATGTGAGCAGTTCAAGAATTTCAGGTTGGAGATAGTTCCTAAGGGATATGTGGCAACATTGGACGTGAAGCCAAATCTGTTGGAAAGAATCAGAGAAGCTCATAAGAGTGATGCAGAAATTGATGAGATAAAGGTGAATATGACCAGAGGGAAAGCAGAGGGTTTCCGTGAGGATGAGCACGGAGCCAATTGTTTTGAGAACCGCATTTGTGTACCACAGGATGCAGAGACCAGGAAGTTGATTCTTTAGGAGGCACATGATTCACCTTATTCTATTCATCCCGGGAATACCAAGATGTATTTGGATTTGAGGGAGAGATTTTTGTGGCCTCTCCTAAAGCGAGAGATAGCCCAGTATATTGCATTGTGTGATGTTTGCCAGAGAGTCAAAGCTGAGCATCAGAAGCCAGCAGGTTTGTTGCAGCCTTTGCCTATACCAGATTGGACGTGAGATCAGATAGGTATGGACTTTATTACTGGTTTACCCAGGACTCGGTCAGGATATGATTCTATCTGGGTGATTGTTGATCGTTTGACCAAGTTTGCTCACTTCATTCCAGTGAAGACAACTTACAACAGTGCCAAGCTAGCCAAGATTTATATGTCCAGGATCGTTTGTTTGCATGGAGTTCCAAGCAAGGTTGTGTCTGATAGAGGTACTCAGTTTACTTCAAAGTTTTGGCGCCAGTTGCATGAGATCTTGGGCACTAGGCTGGAGTTCAGTACAACGTTCCATCCTCAGACAGATGGGCAGACTGAGAGAGTCAATCGGATCTTGGAGGATATGTTGAGGGCTTGTGCGTTGGATTATGGTTCGAGTTGGGATGACAACTTACCGTACGCTGAGTTCTCATATAACAACAGTTACCAGGCTAGTCTTCAGATGACACCATTCGAGTTACTGTATGGCAGGAAGTGCAGGACTCCGTTGCTGTGGGATGAGGTAGGAGAACGTCAGTTTTTTGGACCTGACTTGATCAGGGATGCTGAAGAGAAAGTCAAGTTGATCCGTGATAGACTGAAGGTAGCATAGTCCAAGCAGAAGAGTTATTCAGATGCTAAGCGCAAGGATGTAACCCATGAGGTTGGAGACGGTGCATATCTCAGAGTTTCACCAATTCCCGGAATCAAGAGGTTTGGAATCAAAGGCAAGTTAGCACCACGTTTTGTGGGGCCTTACAAGATCTTGGAGCACAGAGGAGAGGTAGCTTATTAGTTGGAGTTGCCAGAAGCATTGTCAGGGGTTCATGATGTGTTTCACGTATCCCAGCTGAAGAAGTGTCATGTAGATATGGCAGATATTCCTTTGAGAGATACAGTGCCACTTGAGGCAATTCAGTTGGAGAGTGATCTGACTTATGAGGAGAAACCGGTGAAGATTCTGGAGACTACAGAAGGAGTTACCCGCACCAAGACGATCAGGCTATGCAAGGTTCAGTGGGATCATCACACCGAAGAGGAAGCAACTTGGGAGCGTGAAGAAGATCTGAAGCAAGACCACCCGCATCTCTTTGCTAGCCAGCCCGAATCTCGAGGACGATATTCATCTTAAGGGGGGTAGGTTTGTAACATCCCAATTTTCAAAATTTGGATGTTAATAGATCATCATATGCATCTCATGCTGTTTCCGCATTTTTCTGGAGTTTTAAAATATTTTTAAACATTTTTCAACACATGGCAGTTCGGTGGAGAGAATATAAAAGGACTTATCCCCATTTTTAATTTGTTTTAAAATAGTTTAAAATATTTTTGGGAGACTTTTTAAATTTACTTTGGAGTTATAAATATTTTCGAAAAATATTTTGGGAATTTATTTATGCTCCGGTAAAGTTTTTAAATCAATTTTCGGAGTTTCTGGTATTTTTAAAATGCCAGAAAAGTATTTTAAAATATTTAAAAATAAGTTGCAAACTTTTTATCTTTATTTAATATTTTGGTAAAGCCAAAAAATCATTTTCATTATTTTAAAAATATTGGCAAAGACAGAATTTAAAAATAAATTTTCGTGATTTTTCTATAATTATTTTGGGCCTAATGGGCCTGTTTTATTTTTTTTCCACAACCCGAATTTGAGTCTATTTCGGTTTAAAAAAAAGTTTTGCGGATCGGGTATAAAAACCCGCGGACCCGCGGGCGCTCGGGTTTCTCGACCCGTACCGCGTCGCCCGACCCGCACCGCGCTGCCGCTCGTTAGCCGCGCCGCCGCCGGAGTCGCCGCCGCCGACGCCCCGCCGCCCTCGCCGCGGTAAGACACCGGCCCGCGCCGTCCCGCCCCGCCGCCCTGCTGCGCCGCGCGCTGCTACGCCGGCCAGCCGCCGCCGGCCGAGCCGCCGGCCGGATCCGGCCAGATCTGGATCCAAAACCCGCAGGGACCCGATCGCATTTTTTTAGGTTATTTTATTTGCAGATATGCCCCTGTTTGCAGATTAGACCCCGAAATTGCGCTGTACCGTTTTCGCGAGTACTTTTTAACCGTAAATCAGAATCGAGTGATTCTAGTTGTCTTGCGACCGTGGTGAAATTTCCTAGCTATTAGACCAGGTGTTACAGAGGTTTCATGTTTTCAAATTTGAATCCCAAGCATATCCAAATTTGAACTTTCGGCAGTCGTAACTTTTTACTGGTGCGCCCGTTTGCGCCGTTTCTTTTTGCGTTGGTTTTATTTTGACAAGTACTTTAAGTTTCGCTAATGTTAGGCAAGTTTTGCTACTGTTCTTTGAATTTTCATTACTGTTTGAGTATTTTTGTATAGAATATATGTTGATTGGTGCTATGTTTGCTCGTATTGATTGTCCGGAGTGTGCCGCCTCGGTTTGTGAGGATTGTGACCGTAAGGACCAGAAATAAGGCAAGTGATGCTTTGACCATACTGATACCTATATTTTCTATATGCATTATGTTAAGAAATATCACCCTATTGCATGATAGTTAGTTTATTTTACTATTGCTGCAAAACCAGTTTGGATAGCCACATGTCTTGACTTGTCTACCGTAGATCAACCTAGCCGTGTTGTTGCTTTATTGCTATGCTTTGTAGACGTGGTTTTGGCTGTGTAAATTCATGGAGTGCATGTGAGCTTTTTAATAATTTGTGTAGAAACTTTATCATAAATAGAAATCACCTCTGGACGGGCAGGGAGTGCTTCCTGGGGGCTCGTGCCTTATCTAAGGGCGAGACCAGGTTGTACCCCTAATGGTTGGTTTGGTGGTTGACAGTACGTCATGGTGCTACCCTCTGAACGTAAGTGGGCGCCGTCCAGGCTCAAAAAGATCAGACATACTTGGTGACTAGGAGCTTCCATGTACAGCCGCTGGCCATATGGGCTCTGGCTTAGTTGAGTATGATGTAGGAAGCCTCTCCCGTGCAAAGCTAGCAGATGTAGATGTGATAGGTGGTACCGGCTTGCCGTTGGGTGTAGGTGACCTTTTCTGAAAGACTTCGTCTCAATCTTCGGGTTGAGTCCAGCGGGGAAAGTGTACTAACCTCTGCAGAGTAAAAACTAATCATGATTAGCCGTGTCCCCGGTTATGGACATCCTTGAGCTACTAGACATTACTGTTACTGGAGGATCTTGACATATGAATCACCCTAATAATTTGATTGGGCAAGATTAAATAAGGGTGTGGTGTTGGAACTGGTGTGCCCAGTTCGTTCTTAAGTAGTAAGTTCAACTTAAAATTTTGACTAGTTTAGTTCAGGAGAAAATTGGCTTTCTGCAAAACAAAACCATAAGCCTTTCCTTTGACTTACCTTGCATATAGTTGTAGGTCCTCTATATAAACTTTTCCGTGTCACTTGCCGTACAAATCAGATGTACTGACCCGTTGTCGGGCTGTAACCTTCGGTGTTGCAGGTTTTTTAGACGACCAGTAAGGTGCGTTTAGGGGTTGCGAGTCTACACTCAGCATGTTCGCATGTGGCTGTTGATGGGACTCCATGTTACTTGTTATTGCTTCCGCTATATTTATATTGAATAAGCTAGCCTTGAGCTATGCAACTTTTTATTTATTTTACTCTGGATCATACGTTGTAATAATGATGCACTTGTACTTTGATATACATCTATAATACTGTGTGTGCCAGCGAGTTCGATCCACGGACTGGCACTTGAGCACAGAGACTTCAATTTTGTGTGAATTGGGTCGCTACAGTAGCGTAGCAGCAAATTTCCCTTAGCGAAGATGCTAAGGTTTGAGTATCGAACCAGTAGGACTCCAAGATCGACAAGTAGGTGGTAAAGTGAACAATGGCGCCGTTTACAACCGAGGTTGCTTACTTTACCTGGACCTGCACACACAGCAAATAAATTTGATCCCAACGAGTACAGAGGAGTTGTCAATTCCTCTGGCCTTTTGTTTACAAAGGATCAAACACACGGGATAATAATGATAGTGATAGCAACGGAAAGGTAAATAAAGCAGTAAATTGATAGTGGGTGTAAACAATGTTGGAAATATGGACCGGGGTCCTATGATATTCACTAGTGATGTCTCTCTCCCAAAAGAAAATAGAATAGCCATGCGAGGTAAACAAATTACAGCTGGGCAATTGACAGGATTATGTGCACAAACCAATGCTAACTATGCTATAAAGAAAGGAAGAGGATCAAAAGCTTGGGCGGTACGCCAAATCAAGTAGACTGAAATACATCTGCATCTACCTACTAATCATCCACCTTGAGATATCTATCCAGAACATCTCGCTGGTATTAAGTTGCGAATCCAACCCAAAGTGTAAACTCAAAGCAACGGATAACTGCATTAAAGAACTTTGCGTAAAGTAAACAATCCTTGCACCCCGCAAGTACAAGCACCGTTGTTTTCTCCCTTGTGGCAAAAGCACATCCCCTAGACTCATGTTTCTATCACTCAAGCTAGTCATCAGGGGGCATGAACCCACAATCATGCATAACGCTCCCTCTTGGAGTCACTACCTACTACTTGGCCAAAGCAATAAACAGCAACGAAGAACATGCAAGAATTACTTAAAAACATAAATATAAAAGAGGAGAATCAAATATATTACTCAAACACAATCTGAATATAATCTCATAATCCATCGAATCCCAGCAAACTCAGCATAGCAACAGCAGAAAGATTACATATGTTCCTCGATCATGTAGGGCAGTTCACGAGGTCTAATCCATGAAGAACAAAGAGGGGAGGATAACATCACATAGCTACTGATCATAGACCTATGGTCCAAGGTGGACTACTCACGGTTCATCCGGGAAGCATTCATGGTGGTGGAGAAGCTCCCGGAGGTGGTTCCTCCCTCCGGCAGGGTGCCGAGAAGAGGTCTCCTGGTGCTCCCGATCTTGGAAGCGCGGCGGCGGCAAAACAGAGGAGAGATCGCGAAAAAGGGTTCCCGTCACGGGGGTTTCACGTCATGGAGAATATATATATGGGCGAAGGGGGGCAGCCAGGGGGGCCACCAGGTGTCTAGGCGCCCCCCTGGCGTGGCCCCACCCTAGGGTGTCAAAAGTGTATGGAAGTTCATCAATAACATAGAAATATCACACAAAAGAGGCATGGAGCAAGAAGAAATTATAGATACGGTTTGGACGTATCAACATCCCCAAGCTTAATTCCTGCTCTTCCTCGAGTAGGTAAATGATAAAAGGCATAATTTCTGTGGTGACATGCTAACAACCATATAAGAACTTTTAAGTAAAGCAATCAAGGCATGTAATTCAATTCAAGTCATAACAGGCAAGAGTCTATATTTAGTATTGAAACAAGCAACATAAGAACATAAAGGTGCAAAAGCTCTCGCCGTCCGTGACTCGAATGTCTCCAAATGGTATTTGCGTGCAAGAAAGGGGATAGGGATATACGGGAAAAAGTATTTTGTGTTGAGAACTCAATCTACTAAAGTTTCACACTTGGTCTTCTTTGGAATCTTATCTTGACTCATCCCAGACCACTAGCCAGGTACAAGTCAAAATGATCCACTCCTTTTCGACATTTTGAGCAATCATGCAATGGATGAGCATAAGCAAGAAAGTTGACACTTAGGATGGAAAAGAGAGAATATGGTGGAGGAGGAAGACAAAAAGGTGTGAAAGGCTCAGATCAATGAGGACAATAATAGGCGAGAGAAAGCCAAATGATAGATATTATGTGAGGAGTAGGGATTGCCATGCAACGGATGCACATATGAGCTAAGGTAAGCTCTCAAAAGGAACTAGTGGGGGTGCATCGAACTTGCTTGCTCAAGAAGACCTAGAGCTCATTTGAGGAGGCTCATCATTGGAATATACAAGACAAGTTTTATAGTGTGAAGGTCCCCACATAGCTATATGCATGAATGATAATCTCTATGGAGTACAAGATATAAGATGGAGTACGAGTGTGGATCTCTCAAAAGGAATAGTAGTGTGCCCCCTTCTCTCTTTTTATTTCTTTTTATCTTTTTTCTAGTTTTTATTTTTTGGTGGCCTCAATGGCTCTTTCTATTTCTCGCATTTGTCCTCTTTAGGATCTTTTAGTTTTGTCCTCTTTGGGATCTTTTCCTCACTTTAGGGGCAACACTCTATATATTACAAAAGGTATAGAAGATCTTTCACACTTTACAAAAGTACACATCATAAAGAAAATGAAACTATCATGAAGTATGCAAATGTATGCCTTTGCCAGTGTAGCAGGATATGCAATGATACTAGCGCGTCATGTAGGAATGATTAGGGCAAGTCCCAACTAGCATGCGGCTCATCGATCAAGCAAGTAGCATGTATGACATGAAGATCAAGTCATGAGAAGGTGGATGTTGCTTGGAAATGTATCTTGGAAAGGCTATGGAAATGCCTTGATAGGTAGGTATGGTGGTTGCTTTGAGGAAGGATATAAGGAGGTTTATGATGACAGAGCGTATCGTGCCAAGGGTTTGGATGTACCGACGAAGGTGGATGCCAACTCTCGGAGTGAGAAGGAGGCAATGCACGGCATATGAGAGGCTAGAAAAATATGGGTAGGTGGAAGTGTCAACTTTCGAATACTTACATTAGTCTGAAGAACTCATGAACTTATTATCGGTAACTCTCAATCTATTAAGGAGGTTCACAAAGAGACAAGTACCCTGAGGAGGAGTGTATGGGGGTTTGGTTATCCTTGCGCATCCTCGACTCATGGTACGTGAGTGTACTCTAGTATTCGATCCCTCCAAAGAGTACTGATCCATCTAGTAGCTAAAGTTCTCAACTAATTTTGTAAGTTTTTTTAAAATAACCACGGATTTCCCAAAATACAACATCTATCACTAATAGTCTAAAGCTCTTGACACCAAAAGTCGAAACATTACTCAAAGCAATACCTCAAAACTATTTCAAGTTACTACTACAATTGAATAGCAACCTCAATTACCTACTTCAAGTAAAGACACACAACTCAGTGCAACAGGCAAACTCTCTAAACAAGATAAACATGAAAACTCAAGAGAGTTCCAGCAAAAAACTAAACAAAAGCTCTTTAAAAAGATAAGCATGAAAAGTAAGAGCTAAACATGACAGCAGGTATGAAAAAGATAAAGAACAGACACAACAAAGAGATAGGCATGAAAAATGCTCGGATGTGTTCTAGGTTTTGAAAGTGGAGCGTGTTTCTCTCCCACACAAAGAAAGTTGGGTTCTAAATTGTTATGAACAGCAAGAAAAGCTAAAGAAAACCAAAAAGGAAATAAAGAGCGAGACGCTCCAAGCATAGCACATAACGCATGAAGTGATAAAAATATAGAGGAACGAAAGACGAACTGATAATTATTGATGAAGAAGGGGATGCATGGGGGCATCCCCAAGCTTAGACTCTTGAGTCTCCTTGAATATTTCTTGGGGATGCATGGGGGCATCCCCAAGCTTGAGCGCTTGACACTCCTGAATCTTCTTTCATCATGTTCCCTCGCACACTTGAAAACTCCCTTCATACATAACTCATCATAATCTGATTAGCGAGGTTAGTACCCATAATAAAATAATTTTTCATCCACTGGAAATAAGGATATTCTTGAAGAAATACTGTTCTAAAGATTTCCAAAAAAAATTTGCAAATAAAAAGCAAGCTTAAGATTTGCAAAATGAAGAAAAGGAAAAACAGGACAGAATCTGTGAAAAACAGAACAGCATGTAGTAAAGAATTTTTTAGGGATACTTCTCCAACTCAAATCAAAAAACTCAGAACATACGAAAGTTCCATAATTTTGTAGAGCACGCTGTGTACACATTTCAGCTCAAACAGATGAACTGGGATTTTTCCGTGATTTTTCTAGTCACGAGGACAAAATCTGTTTTCTGGACAACATGTCATAACTTTCACTTCCCTTGTCATATGAGGCTATAAATGGCACAAAGCTTGAAAAGTAAAGATACAATGATGTTTCTACAGTAGTAACAATCATCAAGACCACTAAAAACAGAAGAAAAACAAAAAGGAAGTCCTAAATTCGTTGCGGGTTGCTTCCCGAAAGCGCTTTTTTAAAGCCATTAGCTAGGCATAATGAAAAAGATCAAGTCTTTTCAAGAAAATAACTAGCTCGTGTGACGGACTCAAAAGACAACTTAATCTTTTTCCTAGGGAAGTGTTCCATCCCTTTATTGAGAGGGAATTGTAATTTTATAATCCCTTCTTTCATATCAATAATAGCACCTACGGTGCGAAGAAAAGGACGTCCCAAAATAATTGGACAAGAAGGTTCACATTCAATGTCCATAATAGTAAAATCAACGGGAACATAATTTTCATTGACAATGATAAGAACATCATCAATCTTCCCCAAAGGTTTCTTTACAGAAGGATCAACAAGACGAACACCAAAAGAACAAGGCTCAAAAGGTTTTAATTCAAATATATCATACATCCTTTTGGGCATAACGGAGGTACTAGCTCCAACATCACATAAAGCATAGCAAGATAAGTTATTCAACTTAATTTTAATCATAGGATCCCAACCATCTTCTAGCTTTATAGGTATGGAGGCTTCTACCCTAAGATTCTCTTCCCTAGCTTTAATGAGAGAATTGGTGATATGCTTCGTGAAGGCAAGATTAAGCGTGCTATTGTGGGGGTCTCTAGACATCTTGTGAAGGAAACGAATAACTTCAGAAAGGGTGCCATTATCAAAATCAAGGTCACTACTATCAATTAAAGTGGTAGTGGTTTGACTTTAGGCTCACTTGTTTGGTAGCTTCTATAGTCATAGGAGTTTCTTCTTCAATGGTTGAGGTCATAGCATGACCATTAATAGGTCCTATGGGACTAGGGGTGCATTGGGAGCTAAGAGTTTGGATATCCTCAACAACTTGGATAGTAGCAGTGGTATGGTGTGTAGGAAGGCTCTTAATTCTATCTTCTTCCTCATTTATAGTCGAAACCACTTCAGGTTTAGCTGCCATTTGGTTTATCAAAGTAGCCTGTGTGTGAGACATATTGGAAACTTGGGTTTCCGTGGTGGTGAGCCTAGTCTGAAGGTTAGAAATCTCAATGTTTAGACTCTCTAGTTGTCTACCAATGTCTTGAAAGATAGAAGTATGCTCATCTAATTGTCTAGAGAAGGTCCTATTTTGTTCATACTGGGTGTGCATGTAGTTCTTAGTGGCCTTCTCTATTTCCAAAAGTTTCTCATAACTGGGCATGTCTCTATCTTTAGGGGTAGAGTTTCTGGTGCTAGGATAAGTGTTGTTGTTCCCATAGTTGTTGGAGGGGAACAGTCTAGGATTGCTACCAAAATTACTCCTATAAGCATTGTTATTGAAGTTGTTTCTAGAGATAAAGTTCACATCTACTTGATCTTGAGAAATCAAAGAATTTAAAGGGACATCATGAGGGTGAATAGGAGATTGCTTGGTAAGTAGAGACATAATCAAGTCAACTTTTTCATTTAGGGAGGATATCTCCTTGACAGAGTTCCCTTCCTACCTGTTGGAGCTCTTTCGGTGTGCCATTGGGAATAGTTGGTCAGCATCTCATCGAGTAGTTTTGTGGCAGCACCAAGTGTATTTGACATAAAGGTTCCTCCCGCGGCCGAATCTAGCAAGTTCCGCGAGGTAAAGTTCAAGCCCGAATAAAAAGTTTGAATAACCATCCAAGTATCAAACCATGCGTAGGGAAATTCTTAACAAGAGATTTCATGCGTTCCCAAGCTTGGGAAACGTGTCCATTGTCCAATTGCTTAAAGTTCATAATATAACTCCTCAATTGGATAATCTTAGTAGGGGGTAGTACTTCCCAATAACATCATCCTTGCACTTATCCTAGGAATCTATGCTATTCCTAGGCAAGGATTGAAACCAGATTTTAGCTCCTCCTCTCAAGGAGAAAGGAAAAAAGCTTAAGCTTAACAATATCACCATCTACTTCTTTGTACTTTTGCACATCACAAAGCTCAATAAAATTATTTAAGTGCAAAGAAGCATCATCTCCAGCACCGGAGAATTGATCTTTCATCACAAGGTTCAGCAAAGAAGGTTTAATCTCATAAGAAGGTACTGAAGTAGCAGGTGTAGCAATAGGAGTGCAGATAAAGTCACTGTTGTTTTGACTAGTGAAGTCACACAACTTGGTGTTCTCGGAGGAACCCATAGTAGCAACAAGAAAGATAACTATTTTTTTGATTTTTGATAAAGGACACTAAAGCAAAAACTGAAAGGTAAACTAACAAGCTAAAAAGCAAAGATAAAAGATAGTGTGCAACTCCCCAATCTTGAAGAGTGGAGTCCCCGACAACGGCGCCAGAAATTGCTTTGATGTCACGAGAGTTTACTTCTCGCCCCTTGTTGGTTACCCAAAGTGGAAGGTGAGATGTAGCGTAGCAGCAAATTTCTTAGTCCAAGATCGACAAGTAGGTGGTAAAGTGAACAATGGAGCCGTTTACAACCGAGGTTGCATACTTTACCTGGACCTGCACACACAACAAATAACTTTCCTCCCAACGAGTACAGAGGAGTTGTCAATTCCTCCGGCCTTGTTGTTTACAAAGGATCAAACGCATGGGATAATAATGATAGTGATAGCAACGGAAAAGTAAATAAAGCAGTAAATTGATAGTGGGTGTAAATAGTGTTGGAAATATGAACCGGGGTCCTATGATGTTCACTAGTGATGTCTCTCTCCCAAAAGACGATAAAATATCCATGCGAGGTAAGCAAATTACAGCTGGGAAATTGAAAGGATTATGTGCGCAAACCAATGTTAACTATGCTATAAAAAAAGGAAGAGGCTCAAAAGCTTGGGCGGTATGCCAAATGAAGTAGACCGAAATCCATCTGCATCTACCTACTAATCATCCACCTTCAGATATCTATCCAGAACATCTCTCTGGTATAAAGTTGCGAATCCCACCGAAAGTGTAAACTCAAAGCAACGGACAACTGCATCAAAGAACTTTGCGTAAAGTAAACAATCCTTGCACCCGCAAGTACAAGCACCATTGTTTTCTCCCTTGTGGTAACAGCACATCCCCTAGACTCATGTTTTTGTCACTCAGGCTAGTCATTAGGGGGCATGAACCCACAATCATGCATAACGCTCCCTCTTGGAGTCACTACCTACTACTTGGCCAAAGCAATAAACAGCAACGGAGAACATGAAAGAATTACTCAATAACATAAATATAAAAGAGGTGAACCAAATATATTACTCAAACACAATCTGAACATAATCTCATAATCCATCGGATCCCAGCAAACTCAGCATAGCAACAGCAGAAAGATTACATATGTCCCTCGATCATGTAGGGCAGCTCACGAGGTCTAATCCATGAAGAAAAAAGAGAGGAGGAGAACATCACATAGCTACTGATCATAGACCCATGGTCCAAGGTGGACTACTCACGGTTCATCCGGGAAGCATCCATGGTGGTGGAGAAGCTCCCGGAGGTGGTTCCTCCCTCCGGCAGGGTGCTGGGAAGAGGTCTCCTTGTGCTCCCGATCTTGGAAGCGAGGTGGCGGCGGAACAGAGGAGAGATCGCGAAAAAGGGTTCCCGTCACGGGGGTTTCACGTCACGAAGAATATTTGGGCGAAGGGGGGCAGCCAGGGGGGCCACCAGGGGTCCAGGCGGCCCCCTGGCGCGACCCCATCCGAGGGCATCCCGGGTGGGCGCCTGGGGCCTGGTGGGTCCCCTATGCCCCCTCGGTGATTCCAGAAGCTTCTGAAGCGCTGATTTTTTATTGGATTTTTCCCGAATTTTTGGAGCACTTTTAATATGGGGGAAAGCTGAAATAGAAAAACAACAGAAAACAGGAACTGGCACTGGGGTGCACTGAGTTAATAAGTTAGTCCATATATGATCAAAAGTGTATGGAAGTTCATCAATAACATAGCAATATCACACAAAAGAGGCGTGGATCAAGCGGAAATTATAGATACATTTTGGACGTATCACCACCTTCACTTCTGCTCCCCTCCTCGTCGACCAGTCTGGGATCGCGCAACCCACTGCACCGATCGTGGACCAGATGCTGCTCAGCCTGAGGCTTCTTTAGCCCAGGCCACTATTCATGCCGATCTGGCTCCTGCAGCCGGATCGGGGAACGCCTCCGCCGCCCCCATCCACCCGACTGATTCTTCACCTGCCGCTCCTTAGGTATCTTTTCTAGATTGCCTCTCACGTCCCCGCTGGGCCCTGTAGTGTCGTGCCTCCATCTTCCAGCATTGTTTTGTGCCAGTCGCCGACCACGAGCAGCCATCATTCTCGACCGGATCGGTTCTGTCAGGCATATACTAGGACACTCGATATTTCACCGATCCGTCCTGCTGCCGACTCCGCCACTCCGCCTCCTTCTGGGTCCGAGGATCAGATCCCGGCCCATCTGCTGCATCGATTAGGTGGTATCGCCACCCACATTAGGAGTTTTTCTAATGGAGCCCTAGGCCAAATCATCGCCTCCGAGCATTCTGTCTCTGTAAGTTTAACTTCCTGTGGGGGTGCGCCAGCGCACCCACTGGGTGTAGTCCTAGAGATTCGGGCCGATTGCTCGCAATCTGCTCGAATCTTAGTTTCTTTTTCCTGCTGTGTATTCTAGATCTGACCGACCAATTTTCCAGGCCATCTATGACAGACGTCAAGATGTCTTTGATGAGCTCTTGGACGCTTATTCAGCGGGCCAAAAGTATGTCGCTGCTCTGAAGAAGAATGTTGACGCTCAAGCTGTGAAGATTCAAGAGCTGATAGGTATACTT
This sequence comes from Bromus sterilis, assembly GCA_950022295.1. Classification (NCBI taxonomy): domain Eukaryota; kingdom Viridiplantae; phylum Streptophyta; class Magnoliopsida; order Poales; family Poaceae; genus Bromus; species Bromus sterilis. Next base: position 221,089,327 of record OX465600.1, read on the forward strand.
TTGCTTGTTACTTGCTTGTTTCTGATTGCCAATGCTTAAATAACTTGGCCGTATCTCTTCCTTTAGATGTTGCGGCTCACGCCCCCGAGATGGAGGCTGCTCAAAAGACAATCGCCGAGCTAGAGAACCAGCTCGGTGAAAAGGATGGGCAGCTCGAAAGTGCTGAAAAGGAACGTCAACGTCTGGCTGCTGTTGAGACCGAGCTGTAGGCCAAGATCCAGAAGATGACCAGTGACCTTGCCGCCGCAAAAACTGCTCTCGACGGTGAAATACAGAGGCTTGCCGATACTCGCCATGAAGTAGAAGGTCAGCTATTGAAAGAAAAAGACTTGGTCGTCAAACGTGTCCAAGACATGGCTGTTTAGCATCAGAACGAGCTCCGAGCTGCCCAGACGAATGCCGACCTTGCCCTTCCTTGCCTCCACAGAGTGGACATTGCCCTTGCTGGTACTTTCTCCTTTACTCTTATTCTTGTCCCCCAATCTGATATTGTTTCCCTCCGATCTCACTCTTTCTCCGATTGCTTTTTCGTCAGACGCCTAGCCCAACTCCACCATTCCTGCTACTGCTGTTGTGGAGGAAGCCCGCCACGATAGGGGCGCGATGGTTGATGCTGATGCCGGCCGGAGTGTTGAGGACTTTGATGTGGCTCTGGATGCCCCATTGCCCCATGTAAAAGGTGCTCTCTGCACCTACAAAGCTGAGATCCAGAAGCTGAACGACAAACTCTTCAAGTCACGGACCAGGCCGATTGCTGGTGAGATGGCTGATGATGTGGCTCGGAACCTCAAGGCTGCCCATCGCCAACTTGAAAACATGCTCGACTCTGGCATTCGCGCTTGGATTCAAGCTGCAGTGTCCAGTCAAGAGCTGGTACCCTGATGTGGACTTGAGTCTGCTGAAGGCTCTGCGCGCCGGGTCGGAGGATAGTCTTGCTCCAGTTTGGAAGTAAATATGCCATCTTGCTGACGAAATTTCTGAGACCATGAATCCTTTTGAGTTCACTCATTTCGTTGATGATGAAGGCGTTCAGATCGAACAGCTATCACTCAGTGAGCTCCTGTACTCCACTAGCGAAGACGCCACACAGTCTCGGCCTGCTCGGCGCGCAAGAAGTGCAGTCTCCCACTCCTCAAAATACACTAATGATGACGAAGAAGGCGAGGAAGCAGGCGAGGAGGAAGGCGAGACTACTCCGACGGGCACTCGGCGAGCGCCACTCGATACCGACCGAACACTCATCTTGATGCCACCGCTACTTCAGCTCCGGGAGGTGCCATCAGCACAACTCCACCTGCCTCATCTCCGCCTACTCCGGATGCCACGACTGCTTCAGCTGCTGCTCCATCTGTTGCCGATGCGCCGACTACCTGAGTTTGGCGCACCTTTATTTCCCTGCTTTTGCTTCACAAACACTTTGGTGAAACTTCAAGTGCGCCCGCCGAGGTCCACTTTCATGTAATAATCATCATTCGTCCAATCGGCCATGCTTGCTTGTGAACTTTATTCTTACTTAGTTGTACATGCCATCTTGCCTTTGCGTTTTCAAACCGATTGCCTTTTTTTGCCTCTTTTCTTCCTTGGTCGATATTCCTGCCAATCCTATAGCCGACCTGCGGTCAGTGATCGGACCAGAGAATAGACCTCGAAGGAAATTTTGACAAGTACTTCTAGGTTCTCAGTTTTCGCGTAAAGGTAAGGTCATGTGGACGGGCCGATTGCAACCTGCCGACTGCTGGCTAGCCGTTCTAGTCACAATCGGTTGTGTCTGCTGTCGGTTGAGTCCAAACTAAATATACTTTTAGAGTATGAATTTTCCGATTTATGGTTCTGCTCGGCCACGGCCAGCCGACATTACAGCCGACCTGCGGTTTGCATTCGGTTCAAACTGACATTCACAAACCCATCGCTCTTTTTTCTCTTCCTCTTATGTATACCCATTTCGGGGCAACCGACCAGTCCCTGGGTCCTCTTTCGCCGACCTTAGGACTGGGAAATGAATGCGCACATTTTTGTAACTCCCGCCGAATGCGGTCTCATGGACGCACGACTATTCTTATTGATAACATTTTTAAAACGAGGAATACAACGATACCTCTCAACTGTAAAACAGGCAAAACTGCTCGGCGTTCCACGGACACTCCATTTATTGTCCTGAAGTATCCACATATCGGGTCGGCTTTCTGCAATCGATGAGGTAGTATGCATTGTTCTTGAGCGCCCGACTGACGATGAATGGACCTTCCCAAGGAGAGGATAACTTATGCTGACCATCCGATTTCTGGATTTGGCGCAGCACCAAGTCACCCTCACGAAAAACTAGGGGACGACTCTTCTTGTTGTGGTAGTGACACAGCTTCTGCTGGTATATTGCCGACCTGGAAAAGTCCATCAGACATGCTTCTTTTCTCAGATCAACACCGTCCTCTCGAGCTTCCTTGGATTCTGCCTCCATGTACATGGCGTGACGAGGTGAGTCAAACTCAATATCACAGGGAAGAATTGCCTCGGCGCCATATACGTGGAAGAAGGGAGTGAATCCGGTTGAACGGTTCGGTGTGGTGCGCAAACTCCAAAGTATTGCTGGCAGCTCATCGAGCCATGCACCGGGTGCTCTCTCTAGTGGTTCCACCAATCTTGGCTTGATTCCAGACAATATGATGCCATTTGCCCGCTCTGCTTGACCATTTGACTGAGGGTGAGCCACGGATGCTACATCCAGCCGAATGCCCTGTTGTGAAGCATACCGATCTAGCGCCCCTTTTGCAAAATTTGTTCCGTTGTTCGTAGTGATGCTGTTCGGCACTCCATACCTCAATGTGATGTCCACGATGAACTTGACCGCAGTCGGTCCATCTAGCTTCTTGATCGGCCTTGACTCAATCCACTTGGTGAACTTGTCCACCGCCACCAATAAATGTGTCATGCCACCTCTGGCTGTCTTGAATGGTCCGACCATATCCAGTCCCCAAACTGCAAATGGCCATGTGATCAAAATGGTCTTGAGTGATGAGGCTGGTAAATGGCTCTTGTATTTGAATCTTTGACACCCATTGCAGTGCTTGACTAGCTCTTCTGCCACTGCTCTCGCAGTCGGCCAGTAGAAACCATGGAAAAAATCTTGGCAACTATTGTTGTAGTTGATGCATGGTGACCACACTCTCCTTGGTGGATATCCCGCAGCAGCTCCAACCCCTTGTCTTCTTCAACACAGCGTTGGAGGACTCTAGTCGCACTGCGATGCACTAGCTTGTTGTTGATGATGGTGTATCCTCCAGATCGATGCTGAATTTGCCGAGATTGTACCTCATCTTGGGGGAGTGTGCCGTCCACCAAAAAAATTCTGATCGGTTCTGCCCATGATGGTGCAACAAGAATTACCATTACAGCACCTGCTTCTGGTTCTGGTTGTTCGGCTTCTACTACTGGCATCTCGGAGGAAGAAGAGCCGATTGCATCTTGCCTGACCACCTCAGTCCCTGAGCTGACGACAACAGCCCCTGGTTCGCAATCGGCAGCCCCTGATGCGGCCGACTGCTTTTCCAATTTTTTATTTTTGGCTAGTTTTTGTGCTTCGAGCTCTGCCATCTTCAGGTCGGCCGGAATAAAAATTGACTCTGATTATGGGGACGGCTTGATAGATGGCTTCTCGATGTTTCCCAAAGATATTCCTGGTGGAATCTCCTTTCGAGTGTCACGTTTTGGAGAACTGAGAATAATGCCAGCCCCTAGTCCGGTCATCATCTTGGAGCCATCAAAATGCATTTGCCAGAACTGACAATCCGGAAAGGGGGGCTCATACTGGGTTTCTTCCCAATCAACAAGGAAATCCGCTAGAGCTTGAGACTTGACTGAAGTGCGAGGCTCATACTTAGTCCCATGAGTTGCAATTTCAATGGCCCACTTTGCCACCCTGCCGGATGCATCCCGATTGCCTATGATTTCTGCCAGCGGTGCCGAGCTGACAACTGTGATTGGATGTGCTCGAAAGTAGGGCTTCAGCTTCTTTGCCGCCATGTACACACCGTAGCACATCTTCTGATAATGGGGGTAGTTTTTCTTGGAGGTCAAGAGCACTTCACTGACATTATATACTGGCCTCTGGACCAATTGTGCCCTGTCCTTTTCAGGACGCTCGACCACCATGAAAATACTGATCACCCGAGTGGTTGTTGCGATGTATAACATCATTGGCTCCTTCTCAATCGGAGCTGCTAGTATTGGAGCAGTGGAAAACACACGCTTGAGCTGATTGAATGCTTCGTCTGCTTGTGGAGTCCAGGTGAACTTGTCCGTCTTCTTCATCAGTTGATACAAAGGAATTTCCTTCTCACCTAGCCGACTGAGGAATCGGCTGAGCGATGCCAAGCATCCAGTGAACTTCTACACATCTTTAAGATTTCTGGGCTTGTTCATCCGCTTGATTTATGCAATCTTCTCGGGGTTGCACTCAATTCCTCTCTCGGATACCAAGAATCCGAGCAGTTTGCCGGCTGGCACGCCGAACACACACTTTTCTGGGTTGAGCTTGATCTTGTATGCCCGCAAGTTTGCAAATGTTTCTCTGAGATCGTCCAGCAGGGTTGACCATTGCACTGACTTGACCATGACGTCATGTACATATACATGAATGTTCCGACCCAACTGAGATCAGACACACCTCTGCATAGTACGCTGATAAGTCGCGCTGCCGTTTTTCAGGCAAAAGGGCATGGCAACATAGCAATAAGCCCCAAAAGGGGTGATAAACGCTGTCTTTATTTGATCGTTTACATCAAGATTAATCTGGTGATAGCCAAATGTGGCATCCAGAAAGCACAAGAGCTGACAGCCAGCCGTAGAATCAATCACTTGATCAATACGGGGCAATGCAGAAGCATCCTTTGTGCAGGCCTTATTCAGGCAAGTGTAATCTATACACATGAGCCAAGTTTCATTATTCTTCGGAACCAGAACTGGATTTGCTAACCAGTCTGGGTAGAACACTTCTGTGATAAATCCTGCTGCGAGCAACTTGGCAATCTCTTCGCCGATTGCTCTTCTCTTATCATCTGAAAAGCGTCGAAGTGGCTGCTTGATCGTCTTGGATCCAGGTTGGATGTGAAGCTTGTGCTCGGCATGTTCCCTCGGTACTCTAGGCATGTCCTGTGGGGACCATGCAATGATGTCCCGGTTCTCACGGAGGAACTCGACGAGCTCACCTTCCTATTTGATGCTGATCCCGGCCCCAATGATGACACACTTGCTCGAGTCGGAGGGGTCCAGAGCGATCCTCTTGCTGTCATTGGCTGCCTGAAATGCAGTCTCATTATCCGATCTCTTGATCTTCGTGCTTGGCATAGGTGACTTCATCTGAGCTCGAGCCATTGCTACGACCTTGTCGAGCTGGCGCCGTTCTGCATCAATGACCAGGGAATCAGCCAGCTTGGAGCCGGCGGACGAACATTCTAGCGACTTCTTGTAGTCACCGCACACAGTGATTGGACCATTCGTCCCTAGAAGCTTCATCTTTAGGTATGGCTGGAAAATGTTGAACATGAACTTTGTGATCGCAGGTGATCTGAGCAGAATATGGTATGGGTTGTTCAGATCGGCCACCTCGAACCAGATCGGCTCTCGGCGGAAATTGTCTTCCGAACCAAACACTACCTCCAGCGGCCCAGAGGAGTAAATGAAAGGCCGCACACTATACCGTGAAACACGGTCCTTCTAGGCTCCAATTCACTCTCACTGATGCCGAGCTTGATCATTGTGTCTCGGTATAGAATGTTGATGGCGCTGCCCCCATCAATGACAGTTCTGGTGAACTTGCATGAATACAAAGGTGCTACCACAATTGCATCCACCATGAGCGCATATCTTCCTGGGTTGGGCATCACGCTCGGGTGGTCTTCTGGGCCCCATGCTATGACGTTGTTCGACCAGTTCATCCTCTGGGGAACTGCTGACATAGTGTCATTGACTGCCTGCTCTCGAGCTCTCCGACTGCCCTTGTCATCCGACTCGCTGGTGAAGATCATATACGCCGCGTCCTGGCGCGGGAACTACTGACGTGCATTTGGTGGTGGTGGACCTGGGGGTGGGGGTGCTGGTGGGAGAAGGTTTCTTGCTCCTCCTTTCGTCAAACGCTCTACCCAGATGCATTGCCGATTGGTATGGGATGCGGGCTTGCCGACTCCACTTTGCATTTTGCAGGGCTGGTTCATCATGTCCTCAAAGGTGTAAGGGGGCCTGATCGGGACATGTAGTCTTTCTGCAGGTTTTTGCCTTCGACTGCCTCCCGCAGCCCCTTGTTCCTCTTGCTGCTGAACTACTGCCACTTGCCGACTGCCATATTGGGCATTCGGCTGCTCATCCTTCCTCTTGTTGAAACCAGTGTTGTTGTTGTTGTTGAAGTTGTTGGGGGTGTTGTTGTTGTTGTTGAAGTTGTTGTTGCGTTGGATCTCGCGCCTCTCGCGCCGATTGGGACCATTCGAACCTCCTGCTTCAGCCGATTGCTGCTGCTGCTGCTGTCCAGAGGACTTCCCTTGGATGAAACCGCTAGGATTCAGCTGGATCGGACGCATTGCGGCATCAGATGCGGCAAATGAATTTGCTATCCTCATCAGATCGGCCAAAGATGTGATCTCCTTGCGCAGGAGCTTGTGCTTCAACAGTGACCCATCAAAGCAGCCGTCAGTGAAGTACTGGATGGCTTGGATTTCATGAACTCCCTCGCAAGTGTTTCTGAGATTGATCCACCGCTGAAGGTAATCGTGAAGGGGCTCGTCCTTTCCTTGTACACACAACGGCAGGTGCCGGGGCAGACCTGGGAGCTCATACGTGCCGGGGAAGTTGCGAACAAAATCCTTCTAGCAATTGCTGTTGTTGCTGGGCAAACTGTTCAACCAGGACGGAGCTGAACCTTGAAGCATAAGTGGTGCATAGCGAACTACAACACGCCTCCTGCCTCCTGTGATGCCGACTGCGGTCAAATAATCGACCAGCCAATCCTCTGGCTTGACTGATCCAATTTACTTGGGGGTGTCCCTAGGCAATGTGAAGCCTTTGGTGAACTGCTCTTGCCGAATGCGCGGGCCAAAGCATGCTGGACCCGCTGGTGCATCGTCTTTTGGCTGCTTATCTTGCTGCAGCTGGTCAATACGGTGCCTTTCATCATTGTCCGCGATTGCTCGGGGACCTAGACGCTGACTCATCGCTGGCCGAGCTGATGCCACCGGTTGCTCGTTATGCCTGCTGTTGACTGCTGGCTCATCCTTCTGACTGCCTCCTGCAGCCCCTTGATTCCTCCGACTATGGTGCAAACTACCATGTGGCGAAGATGCCTGCCTATGCCACCGAGGTGGAGCATTCGGCTGATTTGCGGCCGCAGTTTCCTGAGCTGATTTTGATGCAACTGGCCCTTGCTGCTCTGTGGCCGCCTTTTGCTGTTGGTTTGATGCTGTTATGAGATCACGCATTCGGCGCGTCCTCTCTCGCAACTCTTCTCCTTCCAGGTTCTCCAGCTCGGTGGCGATCTGCTCGGCAGCTCTCATGTTCTTCATAGCAGAACTGTATGAGATCTGCGGAGCGACAATGGTGGACGTTGTCGGTTGCTGGACTCCTCCAAGCTCTCTGCCGACCTCTCGGCCTGCAGCACGAAGCTCATCGATCACCGGGGGTGGGATGATGTGCTCCTTGATGCCATGCGCTGCGTTATATTTCCGAACTGTTGCTTCCAGACGACACACTTCAGCGTCTATCCCATCTGATTTCTCCTTCAGAGCCTGGCACGCCTTCTCCAGCTCGGAGTGCGCTACTGCTGGGTCGGCGTTCAGCTCCACGGGAGTGCGAAGCACATCCAATGGGTTGCTTGTGCCTGATGGTGCAGTGGATACTTCCCTCGCGGCTCGGGTCGCTGAAGTGGAACTGTAGCGACTGGATGCTCCCTCCATCATAACCTCCACACGGAAGCGCGCAGTCGTGCCCTCTGCTCCCTCAGTATCTGGCCCGCCTGGCAACGGATCTCTGAGCTTAAAAAAAACCCGTACCTCCCTTGGGAAAACCTCAGGAAGTACTGCAACGAAAACGCGATTACCGCCAAAAGGAATGATGACGCCGCGCGGCAGAGGCATTCCTGCCATGAACCGCAAGGCGTTGTCGATGACATAGTCCCACGCTTCGCTCCTGAGAAACAGGCCGGAGGCGAAGCGCACACGCGATGCAGATGATGGTCCCGTCCGGATCAGAACTCCATTCGACGCCTCGGCTTGCCCTATGGTGGGCGCCAACTGTCGTCGATATGTAATGGCAGATGCCATGGGGATGGCTAAAGAGGGGGAAAAACCGAGGTTAGTATCGCTGGTACCGGAATCGAGAATGGAAACACACAGTGAGGCACCGCGATGTACCCAGGTTCAGGGCTCTCCGTAGAGATAACACCCCTAGTCCTTCCGAGCTAGCTATATGCAATAACTCTGGCTACAATGGTTGCTCCTTGAGCTGTATGAGATGAAGGATAAGAGGGCTCTAAGCACAGCTCTCTCCTTGCCCTCTCTATCTCTGGTGGGTGAAGTTGCAATAAGTGCTCCGTCCTCCTCACGCAGGAGGGGTACCCGGGGCTTTTATAGGCTGAGCCTGTGGTACAAAGGTAAATGTACAAAGGGGAGGACCCAGTTGCCAGTCTCAGACAATCTAGGGTCCTCACAACGTGCTCTCCCGGATGACCCGGTGTAGACTTGCGGCTCACCATGCCGCTAACTTATAGACCATGCTGTTGAGCAGTGAAGCTAGGCGTTTAGACCTGTCGGACTGTCCGCGTGATCGGCGCTGGATGAGACTGCACGCCTCTGACAGCCCGGATCTTTTCGGATTGCGTATTGAATGAACTTGTACCAGGTGTCTGAGGAGAGGGTGACCCCACGACTCCTGCGTGTGAGTATACTTGGTGCATACGAAGACAAAAGGCCCGCTGGAAGCTTCGATAGGACACGACCGGCCCACTCTAGGCACCGACGTAGGAGTCAGCGACAAACATGGAAGTCAAGACTTGGCGTTCAAGGCAAGGCTAGAATTAGGCAATCGTCCTTATAACCTGAGACGGACTCCCCGAGACCCAACCTAGATATAAAGGCTGGGAGGGGCGACGCCTCAGGACATCCAATCTACAATCAACACCTCCGGTCTTGAGCAAACTCGCCTAAGCTTCCACTGTAATCGCCCCCTCGCATATTACAATTGAGCAGGAAGTGCTTCTCCTGTTAGCCGACGAGTATCTGTAACCTGTTCCTTCTCTACGATCTCACCCAGGGTCCCTGACCATGGGATTTGCCGAGGCTGATCCTCGTCAATTGGCGCCATCTATGGGAACTACACAGGTTGGAATCACGATCTCGGCGGTCCCATCTCCAGCAAGTCAGTAATCAAGGGCTCGAACAAGATCCAACACACTCGAGGAACTCAAGTTCATCGTAAACCTCTACATTGCACCAGCAAGATTGCTTGGCCCGCAGCTGGACCAATTCCAATGTTTTGGCGACTACCAAAGTCGTCACTGACGGAAAAGAACTCGACGATCCAGAACGCGAGCACAAGCCACGACCACGAAGCCAACCAGGTTGCTGGAACAAGTACAAGAATTCTGCGCAGAAATCCCACTCAAGGAGTCGAAACGTGTGACAGAAGCCTTGCTAGCCACTCGAAGACCCGCCGCCACCCGGACACCCGCCGCGGGACAGGACAGCGACTCCGAAACTCAGACCGGCGAGTACTACGACCTAGATCGAAGACCAGATGAATTTGCCAAGTTTATTCGGAACCACTCGATCAACGATGGAATAGAGCTTGAACCAAGGTTCCACTCCCTCTAAAAAGACCACCCGCAGTCGTTCCAGGTCACAAGAAGAAGAAGGCACGCCGGCTCAAGAAAGCTCATAGCCAAAGAACAACTGGGCGGACCCTGAACGATCCACTGATTCGAAGACGACTGGGGACGCCTTAGAGCAAGCCACACCCTAAGAGAATGTCGTCTGTTCACCGAACTCTCCAATAGCCTCAAGGAGGAGAAGCAGCGTGAAGCAAAACGGGCCTGAGGAACCGTGCAATCGCCAGCACCAAATACAGAAGAGCAATACCCTATGTCCCATGGATGAGTCTGCATGATCCAAGAAGACGACCCTCAAAAGCAAAACAGGACGCCCACACCCCGCAGACCCGAGCAACCGAGGGCCTAAAAACAGCAGAAACCTACCATCTGTATGGCGCAAAGACCAACATCACATTCTCACAAAGCGATCACCCACCCGCAATTCCAAGACCAGGGCACGCACCACTGGTCCTCGACGCCCAGATCAACGGCTATGACATGGACAGAGTTTTCAAGGACGGAGGCAGCAGCTTAAACATAATCTTCACCAACACCTTACACAAAATGTTGATTCCACGGTCAGTCTGGAAGAAGTCAGGTGTCACAATCTATGGCGTAGTTCCAGGCAAAGCATCCGCCTCCCTCAGAACAATCGAGCTCGATGTCATCTTCGGCAGTAAGGGCAACTTCGCAAGAAAAGTCCTCGAGTTTGAAGTGCTTGACTAGCATTCCCAATACCACGCCATACTAGGACGACCCGCATTTGAGCAATTTATGGCGGTCCCGCACTATGCGTACCTCAAGCTCAAGATGCCAGGACCCTCAGGGGTCATCACGGTCAATGGGAGTTTTATCAAATCAGACCAGTGTGACCGTGATTTTTACGAAGTTTCTGACACGTTTGGAGCTCAGCAGCAGCTCGAAGAGATGGCCATGGTAACAGACAGGAGCATTTTCCCACTGGCAAGAAGAATCGAATCAAAAGAATTCAATCGCGACTTCAGTGTCGACAGCGACACAGTCACCCATCAAGTTCACCCAACGGACCCGGACAAGACGGTCCGAATCTACACCCACCTCCCAGAAGAACAAGCAACTTCCCTCATGGTCTTCATCCTCGAGTGGACAGAAGTGCAAACACCTGGCCTTCCAGCCCTCTCTAACTCATGGACGATGTTCTTCGATTGGTCAAAAAGACATCAAGGAGCCGGAGCAGGCGTCATGTTAATCTCGCCCAAAGGAGACAAACTCAGATACGTGCTCCAAATCAACGTTAGAAAGGAATCAAACAACGAAGCAGAATATGAGGGACTAATCCATGGCATGCGCATGGCAAAATCTTGCGGCGCCACTCGTATCGTAATCTACAGTGAGTCCAACCTCGTCGTCCAAAAAACAATGAGGGACTACGAAGCAGTTGCAGAAAACATGTTAGCATACCAGAAACTCTCCACCACCCTGGAAGGAGGATTCGACGGATGCGAGCTAAATTACGTCACCAGAGCAAATAACACAGAAGCAGACGAGCTCGCAAACATTGGATCAACCCGAGGACCAATCCCTCCAGGCGTTTTCCTCGAAAGCATCAGGCAGAGTTCAATCAAAACCAATGCACTCGCGCCAGAGGCAGTCGTAGAGGACGACGACACAAGCGAACCAGCACAAGTGGCGGCTGCGAACCCAACAGATGACACATCCAACGAAGCAGTCGAAGAAGCAGAGCTAGCCGCATCCGAAGGTCCAGCTTGGAGAAAACCATTCCTTCGATTCCTAATTCAAGGTACCTTACCACAAGACGTTGCATAAGCCCGACACATCAGTCGACGATCTAAAGCGTTCACAGTAATCAACGAACAACTCTACAAGCGCAACATCTCTCAGGTCCTCAAAAAATGCATCGAGGAAGAAGACGGCAAAGCCCTGTTGCTCGAGATCCATGAAGGCACTTGCGGGCATCACGCGAGCAGTCGCGCACTCGTGGCCAAAGATTTTCGAGCAGGGTTCTACTGGCCAACCGCAATTCGAAACGCGGAAGACATCGTGCGACGCTGCATCGCCTGCCAAAAATTCGCCAGCAGGCTGCACGCCCTAGCATCAGAACTCAAAACCATACCGTTATCCTGGCCGTTTGCCACTTGGGGACTCGACATGGTGGGTTGTGAGCACCCCGGACTATATGTCCGAAGCGGCCAGCAGTGTATACTGTCATGCTCCCATGATCAGTGTCGCATGACACACAACTCGACATGGATATTATAGTCTCAATGTTCATACAATACCGAATACAAAGTCATACAACAATAAAGTCTTACATGGCCTCATCGGGCTCAAATACCAGCGGAATAAGCAAAAGAAGGATAAGTAGTAGAGGCACAATCCACAAGGAAGTTCAGAGCATAGCACGTCCTAGTAATCGTCAGTCGCATCACCGTCAAATACCTGCACCTCCAAGCCTGGCCGATTAAATAACCAGGGACAAACCCGTGAGTACTTACAAAGTACTGGAAAACCACCTAAAGAAAGAAACAAAGTTTTGCATACGAAAATAATGGGATGGCTATATGGTGGAGTTTTTCATAGGAATTTCCTATCTACTCAATATTATTATTAAGTTGGCAAAGTTTTAACTTGGCAAGTTATATTTGCCACAATGAATTTGGATAAGGCAAGTCCCACCTTTTCCCAACAATATCAACATAATCGTCATCGAACCATAAACTCGGTACCGGGCTTTCTCATCTATTCCCCACAAAGTGTGGCCTCACTAGGTGTCCATGACCGTGGACTCCGGCTCCTCGAATAGTTTTCACTCTGCAGAGGTTGTACACTTTACCCACCACATTCAATACATCCTTCGTGTACCCCCACGGATCGACATACCTTAGTATGCGGGTCTTGGATAATCGACCATACTCTTCCCCTTGCCTACCCTAGTACAGGTGATCTACCCGATGCCCACATCCTGAACTGTCCGCGTGCAAGGTCATGCTCCTCTTGGACACATGCCTTCACCGTAGTAGAGGTGCGTCAAAGTTTCGTGCCACCGCTGCCTCGGCAGCGACCTCACCTCCGACGCATCGGTAGGCTTACAGGCTTCTATGTATTATGAAGTTAGAAGATCCCCGTACTAAGATATGCAAGCTTCCAACTAGCCCTGTCCCATACCAGAGTATAGTGGTTGTACTGTAAGGCTAGGTTTTGGCGGCACTTATAGAGAGTCCCTCCAGACTTTGTCCATGTCCGACGATGTTCCATAATCCCGGCCATAACACCTTCTTAGGTGTATGTCGTACCATATAGGGTGAAGTATGACTATCCATCTTGTTATGTAATGCTAATTACTAGAGTTGAGTGATGGTCTCGACCGAATGTCGGGATCACCGGGATTCTACTTTTTTTTCCCAAATAGGTAGGCTATGGGGTGTGTGGAGTTTTCCTAACATAACTAATACAATCCCAAACCATATGAATATAATACTAGCATGATACAATATAATTGATATAAGGAAAAAATAAAAAGGGTAATGTGGAGTTTGAGTTTTGAAGGTTGATTGCCTTCCTCGGCGATGTACCCTGGATCGGCTTCTTCGACGGCTTGGGAGGGGTCTTCACCTTCAGCGTCAATCGTCTCGTCTACACGTTGCAAACGAAAATAATTTCACCATCACTATAAGGCAATATCAAGCAAAACATTCAACATCCAATTTTCACAAACAATAATACAAACAACAAAGGACAAAACAATTTCCAAGGTTTTATATTTATTAAGATTTAAATTTTATAACATCTCAACACCGTTAGAATTTATAACATGGCATTGGAATAAATATTATGAAATTATTAACAACAATATTAGATTTAAACAAGCCTTAGCTAAAGTAATGCTTTTCACTTCTTTTAGTCACTTAGTTGTTTTTAATTTATCTTAATACCATTAAATAAATACATAACAATTTTCTACTGACCAGAGGCAATTTTAATATAGTGATAATAAATTAATATTACTAACATGCAAATTATGTAAGTTAAACTAGTAAGCAAAATAATAATAAATGGCCACAATTTAATTTCAGCAAAACAAAATTCCACCCATGCCGAAAAATAAAGCATAAATTTCTAATCGGCACAAAATTTGTTTCATATTTTTCTAACTTATAAATATTTTTCTAAAAGTATTTCTATGTTGATGATTTAATTAAATACAAAAACGGCAGCTGTGCGACCCATGGTTATCCCTCGCCTGCGGGCCCTTTCTCAAGTGGGCCGAGCCTGTGCTCAAAGCGCATTTGTTGTTTTTTTAACGAAAGGGTATCTCTCTTCCCAGGCTGTTGGATCGGGTCAGATCCGATGGCACTGGCTCGTCTCCCCCGGGCGCACAGGGTGCTCGTACAGGGAGCTCGGCCTGGGACTCCCATGGCGGGCAGGAGGGGCACGGGTGCTCACCAGCGACTTGGACGGCGGTGGCGGACGACGTGGGGTGGCGGCGGACCTTCGGAGTGATGAGGGGGTTCTGTTTTTGGACTCTGGAGCGGCGATGGTCGTCGGGAACGGTGGCGGCTTGGAGGTAGACGAACGGGTAGCAGACGTCGACGACTTCAGCTCCTCCAGGCGGCGGCTCCTCACCGGCGCGGCTCCGGCGTGGGGCTGAGAGGGGGCTCGCCTGCGGGCCCTCCCGCCTCCTCCTCCCTTCCCTTCCTCATTCTCTTTCTTTCCTCTCCTCCTCCTCTTCCGCCTGGCTTATTCTTCTTTCCTCTCGAACTAGTAGCGAGGCGGTGGTGGTTGTGTGGGGGGGGGGGCGTTGGGTGCTGGTGAAGTGAGCTGAGGGAGGGGCTTGGGCTCTCCTTTTATAGGACCGAGAAGGGCACTGGCTGGGCGGGAAACGGCGAGCGGCAACGAGCGCGAGAGCCACGCTGGCGATCCGTGTCTTCTTCACGGGCTGGTCATCTAGGGCGGTTGTGAGAGAGAAGGAGAGAGGAGGGGCGTGGGTAGGTTCCGACGTGGATGGCTCGGTCCACATCTCGGGCAACGGTTGGGGGGTATGCGGGTGCCTGCAGTCCAGGCCATCGTTCCGTGGCCTCTCCTCCTGTTAGGCGTACACAAGGTTTGGAGCGAGCGAGGGCGAGAGGGGCCAATAGTGGGGCTGGCTTGAGGAAGAAGAGAGTATCCAGGGGAGAGAGAAAAATGAGAGAGAGAGAGAGAGGGAGAGATATGTGCGTGAGAGACAAAGAACTAGAGAGAGGTCTCTCTCTACTACGTGGGGAAGAGGTTAGAGGAAGGATTAGTGGGGGGGTGGTTAGGCTAGTTTTCGTTTTTTTTTGTTGATTAAATTTCTTAATAAATATTTCCAATTTTTTCCAGAAATTGCACAAAAGCTGTTTGTTGAAATGCTTATAAGAAATTTTTATTCAAATTTTTAATATTTGTGCATGTGAGATATAATTGGATGTTCATGAGATCATTTTTTTATGATTTTCCGCATTTAAAAATAATTTTAGTTGACCAGGGTTTTAATTATTTGTGTCGAGCACAAAGTTAGTGCCTTAGGGTTTTGGGATAGTTAAAATTATTATTATTATTATTATGTTATAGAAAAATAGGTAAGGCTTTATATTCCCTATATCTTCATCAAATAAATGGGAGCAAAATAAATGCAAAACAATCTACAAGCAAAACTATGAGAGAGTGCAAAAGTGCTAACTGATGTGATTCTTTATTGCTATTACTAAGTGAAGTTTTTGGGGTTGATCAAGTGGTGTCATTTTATGCTCATACCAAGATGACCTTGTTAAGTTGGTAGTGTGATGACCTACTTGCCATAACAACCTCACACATGATCTACCACTACATGAAGAACTCACACAAATTCAAGCATTGAATCAAACAACATAACATTCCATGCAAATTTTTTGTTGGCCCTCATTTTTGGTTATCTAAATTAACAAGAAGTAAAAATTGGGGTGTGATAGACCTTCCCCCCTTAAAAAGAATGTCGTCCCCGAGATTCACAAGCTAGTGAAGAGATGCGGGAACTCGCGTTTGAGGTAGTCATCCCCTTCCCAGGTGACTTCCTTCTCTGTGTGGTTTGTCCATTGGACCTTGTGGAACTTGATTGCACGCTTAAGGGTGACTCGGGTGGCTTCTTCTAGGATACGAAGGGGTGTCTCATGGTATGTGAGATCCTGGTTGATATCCACCGTTCGGTGATCGATGTTCTTGAAAACATCGGGCTTGTTTGGCACCTCCAGACACTTCCGGAGCTGCGAGACATGGAAGACATCATGCACATCGGATAGCTCTGCTGGCAGTCTCAACTGATAGGCAACTTGGCCTCGTCTGGATGTTACCTCAAATGGTCCGATGTATTGGGTTGCTAGCTTCCCCTTCACATGGAATCTCTGCATTCCCGTCAGTAGGGTGACTCGGAGGTACACAAACTCTCCAACTGCAAAAGTCACCTCTCGACGCTTGGGGTTGGCATAGCTCTTCTGACAAGACTGAGCGATCTTGAGACGCTCATGAATCAACTGGACTTGTTCCTTGGCTTCCTTCAAAACATCCGGTCCAAAAATCTTCCCTTCCCCGGTCTGAGACTAGTTTAGGGGCGGGCGACACTTCCGTCCATACAGGGCTTCAAATGGGGCCATCTGCAAACTTGACTGGTAACTGTTGTTGTAGGAGAATTCTACATAAGGCAAGTAGTCCTCCCACTTGGAACCATAGGCTAGAGCACATGCGCGGAGCATATCCTCTAGTATCTGATTCACTCGCTCGGTATGGCCTCCAGTCTTCGGGTGATAGGCTGTGCTAAATGTGAGCTTCGTGCCTAGTGCCTCCTGAACTTGCTTCCTGAACCTCGAGGTAAACTGGGTACCTCGGTCAGATAGAATCTCCTTAGGAACTCCATGCAGACATATGATCCTCGACATGTACAAGTCTGCCAGCTGGTCTCCTCTATAGGCGGTTCCTACCGGAATAAAGTGCGCTACCGTGGTGAGTCGGTTGACGATGACCCAGATGGAGTCCTGACCTTTGCTCGACCTCGGTAGTCCTGTGATGAAGTCCATGCCTATCTGTTCCCACTTCCATTCTAGAACTCGGAGCGGTGGAAGCAATCCTGCAGGTAGCTGGTGCTCTGCTTTCACTCTCTGGCAGATGTCGCATTTGGCAACATATAGGGCAATCTCACGCTTCATACCGTGCCACCAGAACAATTCCTTCAGGTCTTGATACATCTTTGTCCCTCCGGGGTGGATGGAGTAAGGTGTATCGTGAGCTTCCTTCAGGATAGTGAGCTTCAACTCCTCTACATCGGGCACACACAATCGGCCATCAAACCAAAGAACTTCTTCATCATCTATCGTGAACTTCGGGGCCTTGCCGAGGGGCATATTCTTCTTGATTACCTCAATACTATTGTGTCCCTTCTATGCCTCCTTGATCTGATCAAAAAGAGTCGGAGTCAGCTCGAGGTGAGCAAGAAAACCGAGTGTCACAAGCTCCAAAACCAGCTTCTCAAACTCCTCATGCAGAGCTGGCTGCTTCTCTCTGATCATCGCATTAAGTGTGCAGGTCTTGCGACTGAAGGCATATGCTACCACGTTGGCCTTACCAGGATGGTAGTGGATTTCGAGATCGTAGTCTTTGATCAGCTCGATCCATCTCCTCTGCCTCATGTTCAACTCCTTCTGCGAGAAAATGTACTTCATGCTCTTATGGTCTGTGTAGATTTCACAACGGTGACCCATCAGGTAATGTCGCCATCTCTTGAGAGCAAGCACAACTGCGGCTAGCTCCAAGTCGTGGGTGGGGTAGTTCAATTCGTGCGGCTTCAACTGTTGTGATAGGTACTCGATCACCTTTCCCACTTGCATAAGGACACAACCCAACCCAACCTTTGATGCGTCGCAGTACACATCAAAGTTCTTGGTCAGTTCAGGCATCGTCAACACTGGGGCGGATACCAATCTCCTCTTCAACTCCTGGAAACTGGCTTCACACTTCTCTAACCACACAAAATTTTGGTCCTTCTTCAACAGCTGGGTCGTCGGACGGGCAATGCTGGAGAAGCCTTCCACGAATTTGCGGTAATATCCCGCTAATCCGAGGAATCCTCTGACTTCAGTCTGAGTGGTCGGAGCAGTCCAGTCCATGATGGACTGAATCTTGGCGGGGTCAATGGATATTCCTCCCTCTAACAATACATGTCCCAAAAATCCGACTTCATTGATCCAGAACTCGCACTTGCTGAACTTGGCGTACAGCAGGTGCTCTCGCAAAGTCTCGAGGACTAAGCGTAGATGCTCGGCATGCTCTTCCTTCGTATTGGAATAAATCAAGATGTCAGCAATGAACACCACTACAAACTTGTCAAGATACTTCATGAAGATCTTGTTCATGAGGTTCATGAAATAGGCCAGGGCATTGGTAAGTCCGAAGGATATCACAGTGTACTCGAACAAACCATAGCGTGTCGTGAAGGCTGTCTTGGGGATGTCCGACTCACGGACCTTCAGCTGGTGGTATCCGGTCCTCAGATCAATCTTGGAGAAGACTCGGGCTCCGTTCAACTAGTAGAACAGATCCTCGATCTTGGGGAGTGGATACTTGTTCTTTATGGTCACTTCATTCAGCTTACGATAGTCCACACACATGCGTATGGTGTCGTATCTCTTGTCCACAAAGAGAACTGGCGAACCCTAGGGTGAAGCACTGGGTCGAATCAATCCCTTCTAGAGCATGTCATTCAGCTGTTTCTTCAACTCAACCAGCTCTTTGGCATTCATTCGGTAGGGTCTCTGTGCAATTGGGGTTGTGCCAGGCACTAACTCAATGATGAAATCGATATCCTGATTAGGCGGCATACCGGGTAACTCCTCCGGAAAGACATCCGGGAATTCACATACCACATTCACTTCTTCAAGGGATGGCACCGAGACACTCTGATGACAGCAGGCTCAGGTCTTATCGGTCAGGCATGTGTACTCTATCTAAAATCCTTCAATACTGTGAGGTTGAATGTCCTCTTTGTGCAATCTATCCGACCTCGATACTTAGACAACTAGTTCATGCCAAGTATGACCTCTATGCCTTTTGTTCCCAGCACAATCAATTCTGCCGGAAACGTGACTCCGCAGATCTCGATAGGTACATCATGACAGGTGCGGTGTGCCATTACCCTAGATCCGGGAATTTGCACGCTCATGACCCGTGTCAAGAGCTCGGCCTTCATCCCACTTCTATTCACAAATGACTCCGTAACAAACGAGTGTGATGCACTCAAATCAAACAAAACTTGGGCATGTACCGAATTAACTGAGAACGTACCCAAGATGACGCCTCCTGCCTCTTGGGCTTCCTCGGCTTGCACATGATTTATACGTCCCTTGGCGGCGTGGGATGCACCGCGCTGGACATTGTTGCTGCCGGGGTTTCCTCTGGCTGGGGCTGGAGCATTGGGCGTGGAGCAGTATTCTTCTTGTTGGGACACTCTGTCGAATAGTGGCCCTTCTGACGACATCTGAAACAGATCACTCCAGGGTTGCGGGGAACTCCGTCTGCTAGACGCGGAACTCCAATAGGGCGAGAAGGAGCATTGGGGCGTGGCGCTGGGTAAGGGCTCCTCTGAGGCTGGGGTGCTGGCCTTGGCGGCTGTGTCGGACGCAGTCGGGGGTTGCTGGATCCACCCTGCTGCATCATGCAGCGCTTGCGGTTCTCAGAGGCAATCTTGAGCTTGCCCTCCATCATGATAGAAGCATCGACAAGAGACTCAAGATCGGGGACTGCATGGCCACAAGGACAACCTGCAGCTCATCGTGTAGTCCATCCAAGAAACGGTCCTTACGCTTCTCCTCGGTGTCCACCTCCTCCGGGGCATACCTCGACAACTGAGTGAAGCGATCAAGATATCCAACCACAGTCATTCCCTCTTGCTTGAGGTGGCGGAACTCGTCCTTCAGCCTCCTAATCAGTGCGGTCGGGATGTGCGCCTTCTTGAACTTCTCGGAGAACTCAGCCCAGGTGAGTGCTTTCCCTTCAGGAAGACGGGCACGCACTCCTTCTCACCAGCTCCTGGCAGTGCCGGTGAGGTAGTGGGTGGCATACATGACCTTCTCGTTTTTGCCAACAGCAGCGACATCGAGATTGTTCACCATGGTGCAGAGCCAATCCTCAACATACAGAGGCTCCTTCTTCTACGAGAACACGGGTAGGTTGGTGTTCTGGAAATCTCGGAGCCGAGACCTGGGCTCCTCATTCCCATCAGCTCCTTCGCCTCCTTGGTTGGCATTGGTGGCGGCCTGGACTAGCTGCTGGAGTGAAGCCATGTTCGCCTGGCGCTCGTCACGAGCAGCCTGGCGCTCCTCCATCAGCAGTCGCAGAAGCTGCGCCATGTTCGGGTCGGGTGGTGGCACATCCCCGGATCCACTTGGGTTAGCGCGGTTTCTTCCTGACATCCTGAGGTTGTTTCTCAAGGTAAGAGTGCACGTGTTAGTGTCATCCTAAGTGGGGGGTTAGGGTCACTCTAACTTAAACTAAATAACTGTGACACCCTGGATTTTGGAACTTTTGTTTTTCCGAAAACTTTTCTGATTTATTTCAACATTTGCCATTTGATGTGGTTTTGAGAAACTCTTTAGACTTGAAACTTGAGCATATTCTCTTTCCTTGCTCAAGTAGCCCATGTTTACCTAGACCTTTCCCATGATTTTCACTTTGATCCAACCCATCCAAGCCACATTTTATTTATTCAAGCCATATATTTCTTTTTCAATAAAAGGAATATTCCCATTATTTGAGGATTGTGAAGCAACCCCTATTTATATTACTCCATAAATCCCCAAATAATTCCCACATCCCTTTGACACCATTTCTAGCCAAAATCTCAAAAAACATGGCATGGCCCAAGTGGATTTTTCACCTAGAGATATTCATTTGTTTGTGGGGGCAGAATAGCACTTGGTGAAGCAAGTGTTATTTATGTTGATCCATTGCTGGTGAAACTTTTTGTGCATACTCTTGTGATCATATCATGAGGCTATGCCAAGTTTCAGCCTTAGGGGACAAGCCAAACTCCATACCAAATTTCCCAAAGTTGGTATGCAGCAAGGGGCATTGTGAAGGAAGTGCATGATAGGGGAACCCATTTGCCTTGAAACTTTTTGTGCATAAGCCCACACCCAAATGGCTCCACTAAACCACTTTAGCCAAATACCATCATCCAGGTGAGTGCACCATCAAGTGTAAGATTCTGGTCACCAGGACACTTTGTGAAGCAAGTGCTAGCTAGGCTTGTCCAATGGACATGAAATTTTACACACAAGTGCAGCATGCCAAATAACCCAGATACCCCAGAATTCAGCTCAATCCATCTAGCACAAGTGAGGCTAGCTTCACCATTGTGTTTCTAGTCCATTTGTTGCTTTACAAAGGAAGTACCCTAATACTTTGGCCACTTGGGCTTAAATTTCACAGGGTGGTAGTCCTTCCAACACTAGAGCCATGTGACAAACCCACATACACTAAGCCTTCACCAAATGAGCTCTACTACTCCCACAATGTTGCTGCATCAAACTTGCCAAAGAAGATAAGACCACACTGTAGCTCTTTTTGACCTGTCCATAGCCCCACGGTGATCAGATAAGACAGGGAAGGGTCTAGACAAGCTTGGCCACGAAGAAAACCCGTGCATGCACCAGCCCACGTGATCGTCGCGCTCTGGCGTGCGTTTGACTCGCTCTGGCCATGCCCCGAGGCCGTCCGACGCGTCCACTTCACTCTCAAGTGCGCCCCCGTCGCGTTCCTCTTGTCCCGCCGCGCCGAATGGCTTTTTCCTGCGCACGTGCTCCCTTTGCCCCGCTTAGCCACGCCGGAATCGCACTGCTGCTCGCCGCCAGGCGCAACCCGACAGGCACGGCGCCATACACACGTCCCCATCTCCCTCGGCTTTCCCCTCTATCCCGCGTGCCCCTGCTCGCTCGTGCTTGTCCCCGCACACCCTAGAACCTCCTCGAGCCCTCCCGAGCCTGCCAGCATACCGCATCGCCATGGTCGGCTCTGCTTGTCACCGCCCGTGCTCGGATTCTCTCCCCCCTATAAAATCCGAGGCCCTTGCTCCACTACAAGAAATATTCTAATACACGACGCTATATTTTCGTCGCTACATCATCACGATTTTTAGTTTACGACGATCTTACGACGAAAAACTGAGCGTAAAAAACGAGGCGACAAAAACTAAAAGCAGCGACGTTTTGATCGAAATCGTCGTAACTTTCACGACGATTTCCGGATCATCGTAACCCTTATGACGATCATAAATCTTCATTGGCAATCTATCCCAATCCTACGTGGCAGTCCTACGTGGCAAAATTGCGATGAAATCAAAACGTCATGGCTGAGATCAGCCCAATCCACTTCAATTGATCACATTGGCTTTTTAAATTTTTTGGTTTTTTCTTATTGGGCTTCTTTTGAGGCCTTAGCCTATTTATAGCCCCTTATAGTTTTTTTTGAATTTCTTTTGATCATTATATTTCGGGTCTTGGCCTTCTAGTGCCCAAATACATTTGATCCCGTTCGGTTTTGGCCTTTTTTATTTTTGAATTCAGCAAATTTTTCTTTTCTTTTATGCTTTTAATGGATCTATAAATAACAGCCTATACACAACTGAAACCCATACACATAGATCTGAAGCATCTTTAAATGACAGCCCACACCACAAAGTTTGAGGCCCATTCCAAGATCTGATAATATATAAGTGATAATATAGTCAAAACATATAGCACAACCAAAATCTGACAATATGGCCATAATCTGCTATCAAAACTATACAACCAAGTGCACAAAATCTGCTAAAACCCACGGATGACATTATATTGCAACCCAAAGTTCCCGCCAAGCTCTTCAGATGCGGCAACCACAGCAGCAATGCCTTGCTGCTGGCCAACATCCTCGCCAATGGCAACGTCGGAAGCAACAACCCTTGGCACACTGAACAATGCCTGCACGAACAAATTTTTTGAAATCAACTAATAAAAAATCCGTATTAAAACAGATGAGCAGCAGGCAAGAGCTAGCTAAATGGTAAAATAAGTAGAGTTTTAAGTTTATCATGAATTGAGAGGAGATAATTAAGATCCACTATTAACATCTAGTGCTTGTACAGCGAAGCAACTGGAGCACTTGATAATTAATGAACATAATGTTGCCTGTTAGGATGGCAACACTTTGAGCAATATGAATGGGCCACTTTTAGTCATGAATTTTCAGAAGAAAAACTAGCATGTTTGCTCAAAGTGTTTATCATCACAACCATGTTCAAACAAGAACACATAAATCTACGAGAATGGCTCGTATTAAGAAATTCAACCATGTTTTTCCTTGTACTTCATTAACTAATCAGAAGTGCGGGTAAGATTCAAATCACAGCCATAAATCACTAGTAATGCACAAAAGATATATGCATTAATACAGCAGGACACCAAAATTGTGCAGAAAATATAACTTGATAAATTGGTTTGATGCTGACAGGTGGCATCAGATAATAAGAGGAGTTTTGTAAACATATGAAAGATTCAGTGTTTAGCACACAATATTTCTCATCATTTACCACCTGGGTTTGATAAATTCGTACAAGGAAAAAAGAAAGACACATATAGTGCTCCATGCAAGGCATCATTGAGCAGGTGCACATGTGACTCATATGTCCATGTTGGGTTAAATATAAATAGGGAAGTAAAAGGATGTGACAGTACACAACATTAGCAGAAAATAAGCATGTATATGTGAAGTGATTAAAACTTAATTGGATAACAGTTGATTCTATTTTTGCCTTTCTGAAAGAATATAAACCAAGCCACAAACACAATCATTGGATCAAATGATAAATTATTACACTATGCAAAAAGACAGAACTGAATCTTATAACTGTGCAGGGAGCCCATTTTCTATTATTTGTGGAGGGAACCCATTTTCTAGCAAATAAGACCCAGATTTACCCTTATGCCTAATCTGTTGCAGCAAAACTGGGATGGCCATAACCCAGTTTTGCTTCAACATAGCTTCGGCACTGAAATCAATCCTGTTATATCCACATGCCGGCTAAAAACATACAGAAAATGCTTGTTTTCTTTGTAGGCCATGAATGGATAAGATATGCTGAGATCAAGCATGGCATTGCATCCAAGAGCGATTTTATCTACTGTCTATAGAAGTTATAGATGCGAAGATTCCAAAACCACGTCACCTTGATAATATGTTAGTTTTATTTTCTCGTGAACAACTTTTGCAAATAATTAAGTCGCAAAGAAAAATAATTAGAATACCATTTTCCAAAAAGTGAAATTATCATATTTTCACTGGAACTTCTTTGTTATAAAGTCCTATGATCATCACATATCTAATTGGTAGTTACATTGTGTGTAACGAACGATTAAAATAGCAAAGCAGTTTCGGCAGGCTCTCCTATTTATTTTGTACAGTATATGGAACACACACCATAGTCTGACTGCACTAACAGAGTAACTGAAAAGGAACCATGGTCTGAAAGTTACAGAATTAAAAATTTGCAGCACACCCTCTACGTACAGTTGTCTAGGCAGCAAACAATCGAAAAAAATCCACAGTAGTTTCATTTTTGTTTCCCACAGTTTCTATGTAGGAAGATGGTTGCAGCTTTAGCACTAAACATAATACTTCCAACCAAAGTAATAGAAAGGGAACCATGGTCTGAACGCTATAAAATCATAGATATAAGCAAGGAAAAGGAAGGTACTGCAAATAAGGAGCGATCATCATGTGTTATTATATATAAAATAGCTAGTTCTCATCCATCATTTTGGGTTTTTTTTCTCAACTTTACTATGCGGATCTATAATCAATTATAGTTTCCATAAAAAAAATCAATGGGACAACAACGTCCATATGTCAAAATTATCCTTGCGCTGTATTATTTGAGGAGCCCATTTAAGTTATTTTAACAACAAGAGCAGCGCCTCGTGGCTTGATAATACAGTTAATATAAAGAAATGTAATCCCTACCTTATAAGGAGCGATCTCAGTTAAGTTACATACCTCAGTGATGGACCAGCTGATGACCGAGGAGATCTACAGAATGTCTGTCCTGCTCTGCAAAGCCAACCAAGAAAACAGAGGATCAGGTATGCCCGTAGCAAGAAGAACATACACGTACACCATGGGGAACAACACTGCACTAAGGGAAGCTCTAGAGGATACCCCAGGCGACGAAGGGCTGCGACCCAATCTGCGGCAGGATGGACAACACCAGCGACCTCACCAGCCCGGCGAGCCTGTGGAGGATCTGTGAGGAACACGCATGATGGTACGATTTAACGCCCCCTCGTTAGTTACCCAAAGTGGAAGGTCGAGATGTAGATAGCGGCAATTTCCCTTAGCGAAGATGCTAAGGTTGAGTATCGAACCAGTAGGACTCCAACAGATACAAGAAGGTCGTAAAGTGAACAATGGCGCCGTTCACAACCGAGGTTGCTTACTTTACCTGGACCTGCACACACAGCAAATAACTTTGCTCCCAACGAGTACAGAGGAGTTTTCAATTTCCTCGGCCTTGTTGTTTACAAAGGATCAAACGCACGGGATAATAATCATAGTGATAGCAACGGAAAAGTAAATAAAGCAGAAATAAATAGTGGGTGTAAACAATATTGGAAATATGGACCGGGGTCCTATGATGTTCACTAGTGATGTCTCTCTCCCAAAAGATGATAAAATAGCCATGTGAGGTAAACAAATTACAGCTGGCCAATTGACATAATTATGTGCGCAAACCAATGCTAACTATGCTATAAGAAAGGAAGAGGCTCAAAAGCACGGGCGGTGCGCCAAGACAAGTAGACTGAAATCCATCTGCATCTACCTACTAATCATCCACCTTGAGATATCTATTCAGAACATCTCGTTGGTATTAAGCTGCAATCCCACCCAAAGTGTAAACTCTAAGCAACAGACAACTGCATTAAAGAACTTTGCGTCAAGTAAACAATCCTTGCCCCCGCAAGTACAAGCACTGTTGTTTTCCCCCTTGTGGAAACAACACATCCCCTAGACTCATGTTTCTGTCACTCAAGCTAGTCATCGGGGCATGAACCCACAATCATGCATAACGCTCCCTCTTGGAGTCACTACCTACTACTTGGCCAAAGCAATAAACAGCAACGGAGAACATGCAAGAATTACTCTAGAACATAAATATAAAAGAGGAGAATCAAATATATTACTCAAACACAATCTGAACATAGTCTCATAATCCATCGGATCCCAGCAAACTCAACATAGCAACAACAAAAATATTACACATGTGCCTCGATCATGTAGGGAAGCTCACTAGGTCTAATCCATGAAGAACAAAGAGGGGAGGAGAACATCACATAGCTACTGATCATAGACCCATGGTCCAAGGTGGACTACTCACGGTTCATCCGAGAAGCATCCATGGTGGTGGAGAAGCTCCCGGAGGTGGTTCCTCCCTCCGGCAGGGTGCCGGGAAGAGGTATCCTGGTGCTCCCGATCTTGGAAGCGCGGCGGCGGCGGAACAGAGGAGAGATCGTGAAAAAAGGTTCCCGTTTTGGGGGTTTTGCGTCACAGAGAATATATGGGCAAAGAGGGGCAGCCAAGGAGGCCACCAGAGGTCCAGGCGGCCCCCTGGCGCGGCCCCACCCTAGGGCGCGCCGGGAGGGCGCCTGGGGCCCTGGTGGGTCCCCTCTGCCCCCCCCCCCCCCCGGTTATTCCCGAAGCTTCTGAAGCACTGATTTTTTTATTGGATTTTTCCCGAATTTTTGGAGAAATTTTAATATGGGGGAAACCTGAAATAGAAAAACAGCAGAAAACAGGAACTGGCACTAGGGTGCACTGAGTTAATAAGTTAGTCAAAATATGATCAAAAGTGTATGGAAGTTCATAAATAACATAGCAATATCACACAAAAGTGTGTGGAAGTTCATAAATAACATAATAAGTTAGTCCAAATAGATACGTTTTGGACGTATCAACATCCCCAAGCTTAATTCCTGCTCGTCCTCGAGTAGGTAAATGATAAAAGCATAATTTCTGTGGTGACATGCTAACAACCATATAAGAACTTTTAAGTAAAGCAATCAAGGCATCTAATTCAATTCAAGTCATAACAGGCAAGAGTCTATATTTAGCATTGAAATAAGCAACATAAGAACATAAAGGTGCAAGAGCTCTCGCTGTCCGTGACTCGAATGTCTCCAAATGGTGTTTGTGTGCAAGAAAGGGGATATGGATATACGAGAAAAAAGTATTTTTGTGTTGAGAACTCAATCTACTAAAGTTCCACACTTGGTCTTCTTTGGAATCTTATCTTGACTCATCCCCAGACCACTAGCCAGGTACAAGTCAAAATGATCCACTCCTTTTCGACATTTTGAGCACTCATGCAATGGATGAGCGTAAGCAAGAAAGTTGACACTTAGGATGGCAAAGAGAGAATATGGTGGAGGAGGAAGACAAAAAGGTGAGAAAGGCTCACATCAATGAGGACAATCATAGGCGAGAGAAAGCCAAATGATAGATATGATGTGAGGAGTAGGGATTGCCATGCAACGGATGCACATGTGAGCTAAGGTAAGCTCTCCAATGGAACTAGTGGGGGTGCATCCAACTTGCTTGCTCAATAAGACCTAGAGCTCATTTGAGGAGGCTCATAATTGGAATATACAAGCCAAGTTCTATAGTGTGAAGGTCCCCACATAGCTATATGCATGAATGATAATCTCTATGGAGTACAAGATATAAGATGGAGTACGAGTGTGGATCTCTCAAAAGGAATAGTAGTATGCCCCCTTCTCTCTTTTTATTTCTTTTTCTCTTTTTTTTTGGTGGCCTCAATGGCTCTTTCTATTTCTCTCATTTTTCCTCTTTGGGATCTTTTCATTTTGTCCTCTTTGGGATCTTTTCCTCACTTTAGGGGCAACACTCTATATATTACAAGAAGTATAGAAGATCTTTCACACTTTACAAAATTACTCATATCATAAAGAAAATGTAACTATCATGATGTATGCAAATGTATGCCTCTGCCAGGGTAGCAGGATATGCAATGATACTAGAGCGTCATGTAGCAATGATTAGGGCAAGGCGCAACTAGCATGCGGCTCATCTATCAAGCAAGTAGCATGTATTACATGAAGATCAAGTCATGAGAAGGTGGATGTTGCATGGAAATGTATCTCGGAAAGGCTATGGAAATGCCTTGATAGGTAGGTATGGTGGCTGTTTTGAGGAAGGATACAAGGGGGTTTATGATGACAGAGAGTATCATGCCAAGGGTTTGTATGTACCGGCGAAGGTGGACGCCAACTCTCGGAGTGAGAAGAAGGCAATGCACGACACAGGAGAGGCTAGAAAAATATGGGAAGGTGGAAGTGTCAACTTTCGAATACTCACATTAGTCCGAAGAACTCGTGCACTTATTATCGTTAACTCTCAATCTAATAAGGAGGTTTCACAAAGAGACGAGTACCCCGAGGAGGAGTGTATGGGGGTTTGGTTATCCTTGCGCATCCTCGACTCATGGTACGTGAGTGTACTCTAATATTCGATCCCTTGTAGCTAAAGTTCTCAACTAATTTTGTATGTTTTGAAAATAAACACGGATTGCCCAAAATACGACATCTATCACCAATAGGCTAAAGCTCTTGACACCAAAAGTCCAAACATTACTCAAAGCAATACCCCAAAACTATTGCAAGTTACTATGACAAAAGAATAGCAACCTCAATTACCTACTTCAAGTCAAGACACAAAACTCAGTGCAACATGCAAACTCTCTAAGCAAGATAGACATGGAAACTCAAGAGAGTTCTAGCAACAAACTGAAAAAAAACCTCTTAAAAATATAAGCATGAAAACTAAGAGCTAAACATGTCAGTAGCTATGAAAAAGATAAAGAACACTCACAGCAAAGATAAGCATGAAGAATCCTATGTTGTGTTATAGATTTTGAAAGTGGAGCGTGTTTCTCTCCCACACAAAGAAAGTTGGGTTCTAACTTGTTATGAACAGCAAGCAAAGCTAAACAAAACTAAAAATAAAACCTAAGAGCGAGACGCTCCAAGCATAGCACATAACGCATGAAGTGATAAAAATATAGTGAAACGAGAGACGAACTGATAATTGTTGATGGAGAAGGGGAAGCACGGGGTCATCCCCAAGCTTAGACGCTTGAGTCTTCTTGAATATTTCTTGGGGATTCATGGGGGCATCCTCAAGCTTGAGCGCTTGACACTCCTGAATCTTCTTTCATCATCTTCCCTCGCACACTTGAAAACTCCCTTCATACATAAGTCATCATAATCTGATTAGCGAGGTTAGTACCCATAATAAAATAATTTTTTCTCTACTGGAAATAAGGATATTCTTGAAGACCAACTGTTTGTCAAGATTGCCAAAAAGTTTTTGCAAAGAAAAAGAAAGCTTAAGGTTTGCAAAATGAAGAAAAGGCAAAACAGGACAGAATCTGTGAAAAATAGACTAGAAGGTAGTAAAGAATTGTTTAGGGATACTTTTTCAACTCAAATCAAAAAAATCAAAACATACAAAAGTTCCGTAATTGTATAGATCACTCTGTGTAAAAAATTCAGCTCAAACAGATGAACTGGGATTTTTTTGTGATTTTTCTAGTCACGAGGACAGAATGTGTTTTCTGGACAGTA
Organism: Bromus sterilis; assembly: GCA_950022295.1. NCBI lineage: Eukaryota > Viridiplantae > Streptophyta > Magnoliopsida > Poales > Poaceae > Bromus > Bromus sterilis. The sequence goes on from OX465600.1 coordinate 221,118,880, forward strand.
TGCCACAACTTTCACCTCCCTTGTCATATGAGGCTATAATTGGCACAAAGGTTGAAAAGTAAAGATACAATGATGTTGCTAAAGTAGTAACAATCATCAAGACCACTAAAAACAGAAGAAAACAAAAAGGAAATCCTAAATTTGTTGCGGGCTGCCTCCCGAAAGCGCTTCTTTAAAGCCATTAGCTAGGCTTAATGCAATAGATGATGTCTTTTCAAGAAAATAACTAGCCCGTGTGACGGACTCAAAAGGCAACTTAATCTTTTTCCTAGGGAAGTGTTCCATCTCTTTCTTGAGAGGGAATTGGAATTTTATAATCCCTTCTTTCATATCAATAACAGCACCCACGGTGCGAAGAAAAGGACGTCCCAAAATAATTGGACACGAAGGTTCACATTGAATGTCCATAATAGTAAAATCAAAGGGAAAATAATTGTCATTGACAATGATAAGAACATCATCGATCTTCCCCAAAGGTTTCTTTACGGAATAATCGACAAGACGAACACCAAAAGAACAAGGATCAAAAGGTTTCAATTCAAATATATCATACATTCTTTTGGGCATAACGGAGGTACTAGCTCCAACATCACATAAAGCATAGCAAGAGAAGTTATTCAACTTAATTTTAATCATAGGATCCCAACCATCTTCTAGCTTTCTAGGTATGGAGGCTTCTACCATAAGCTTCTCCTCCCTAGATTTAATGAGAGCATTAGTGATATGCTCCATGAAGGAAAGATTAAGTGTGCTAGTGTGGGGGTCTCTAGACATCTTGTGAAGGAAACGAATAACTTCATAAAGGGTGCAATTATCAAGATGAAGGTCACTACTATCAATTAATGTGGTAGTGTTGTCCTTTAGGTTCACTTGTTTGGTAGCTTCTATAGTCATAGGAGTTTCTTCTTCTATGGTCGAGGTCATAGCATCACCATTAATAGGTCCTATGCGACTAGGGGTGCATTGGGTGCTAAGAGTTTGGATATCCTCAACAACTTGGATAGTAGCAATGGTATGGTGTGTAGGAAGGCTCTTAATTCTATCTTCTTTGTTCTTTTCTCTAGCCCATCTCTCTTCAAGTTTATCCATCATCCTAATGTTTTCATTAATTTTTAATTGGATGGCGTTCATAGGAGTGACTTTCCTCTCCTCAAGGGGAAAAGTTCTAATTTTAAGAAATTCTACTTCATGAGCTAAATTGTCTACCTTCGACGAGAGATTATCTAATTTTTCTAGTTTTTTCCTCTACACTCTTGTTGAAGGCTTTTTGGGTAGTGATGAAGTCTTTAAGCATACTCTCTAATTCAGAAGTGGAGTTCTTGGTGCTAGGATAAGTGTTGTTCCCATAGTTGTTGGAGGGGAACGGTCTAGGATTGCTACCAAAATTACTCCTATAAGCATTGTTATTGAAGTTGTTTCTAGAGATAAAATTCACATCTACTTGATCTTGAGCAATCAAAGAATTTAAAGGAACATCATGAGGATCAATAGGAGATTGCTTGGTAAGTAGAGACATAATCAAGTCAACTTTTTCATTTAGGGAGGAGATCTCCTCGAGAGAGTTTACCTTCCTACCTGTTGGAGCTCTTTCGGTGTGCCATTGAGAATAATTGGTCATCATCTCATCGAGTAGTTTTGTGGCAGCAACAAGTGTAGTTGACATAAAGATTCCTCCCGCGGTCGAATCTAGCAAGTTCTGCGAGGTAAAGTTCAAGCCTGCATAAAAAGTTTGGATAACCATCCAAGTAGTCAAACAATGCGTAGGGAAATTCTTAACAAGAGATTTCATGAGTTCCCAAGCTTGGGCAACGTGTTCATTATCCAATAGCTTAAAATTCATAATATTACTCCTCAATTGGATAATCTTAGCAAGGGGGTAGTACTTCCCAATAAAAGCATCCTTGCACTTATCCCAAGAATCTATGCTATTCCTAGGCAAGGATTGAAACCAGATTTTAGCTCCTCCTCTCAAGGAGAAAGGAAAAAGCTTAAGCTTAACAATATCACCATCTACTTCTTTGTACTTTTGCATATCACAGAGCTCCATAAAATTATTTAAGTGCAAAGCAGCGTCATCTCCAGCACCGGAGAATTGATCTTTCATAACAAGGTTCAGCAATGCAGTTTTAATCTCATAAGAAGGTGCCGAAGTGGCAAGTGTAGCAATAGGAGTGCAAATAAAGTCGTTGTTATTGTGACTAGTGAAGTCACACAACTTGGTGTTCTCGGAGGAACCCATAGTAGCAGCAAGATAGATATTTTTTTTTGATTTCTAACAATGGACAATAAAGAAAAAACTGAAAAGTAAACTAACAAGACTAAAACGCAAAGATAAAAGATAGTGTGCAACTCCCCTATCTTGAAGAGTGGAGTCCCCGGCAACGGCGCCAGAAATTGCTTTTGATGGTACGATTTAACGCCCCCTCGTTGGTTACCCAAAGTGGAAGGTTGAGATGTAGATAGCGGCAATTTCCCTTAGCGAAGATGCTAAGGTTGAGTATCAAACCAGTAGGACTCCAACAGATACAAGAAGGTGGTAAAGTGAACCATGGCGCCGTTCACAACCGAGGTTGCTTACTTTACCTGGACCTGCACACATAGAAAATAACTTTGCTCCCAACGAGTACAGAGGAGTTGTCAATTCCTCCAGCCTTGTTGTTTACAAAGGATCAAGCGCACGGGATAATAATGATAGTGATAGCAACGGAAAAGTAAATAAAGCAGTAAATAAATAGTGGGTGTAAACAGTATTGGAAATATGGACCGGGGTCCTATGATGTTCACTAGTGATGTCTCTCTCCCAAAAGACGATAAAATATCCATGCGAGGTAAAAAAATTACAGCTGGGCAATTGACAGAATTATGTGCGCAAACCAATGCTAACTATGCTATAAAGAAAGGAAGAGGTTCAAAAGCAAGGTCGGTACGCGAAGACATGTAGACCTAAATCCACCTGCATCTACCTACTAATCATCCACCTTGAGATATCAATTCAGAACATCTTGCTGGTATTAAGCTGCGAATCCCACCCAAAGTGTAAACTCAAAGCAACAGACAACTGCATTAAAGAACTTTGCGTAAAGTAAACAATCCTTGCACACGCAAGTACAAGCACTGTCGTTTTCCACCTTGTGGCAACAACACATCCCCTAGACTCATGTTTCTGTCACTCAAGCTATTCATCGGGGGGCATGAACCCACAATCATGCATAACGCTCCCTCTTGGAGTCACTACCTACTACTTGGCCAAAGCAATAAACAGCAACGGAGAACATGCAAGAATTACTCTAGAACATAAATATAAATGAGGAGAATCAAATATATTAGTCAAACACAATCTGAACATAGTCTCATAATCCATCGGATCCCAGCAAACTCAACATAGCAACAGCAGAAATATTACATATGTGCCTCGATCATGTAGGGAAGCTCACGAGGTCTAATCCATGAAGAACAAAGAGGGGAGGAGAACATCACATGGTGATGGAGAAGCATCCAGTGTGGTGGAGAAGCTCCCGGAGGTGGTTCCTCCCTCCGGCATGGTGCCGGGAAGAGGTCTCCTGGTGCTCCCGATCTTGGAAGCGCGGCGGCGGCGGAACAGAGGAGAGATCGCGAAAAAGGGTTCCCGTTTTGGGGTTTTTGCGTCACGGAGAATATATGGGCGAAGGGTGGAAGCCAGGGGGGCCACCAGGGGTCCAGGCGGCCCCCTAGTGCGGCCCCACCGTAGGGCGCGCCGGGATGGCGCTTGGGCCCCTGGTGGGTCCCCTCTGGCCCCCCCTCGGTGATTCCTGAAGCTTCCGAAGCGCTGATTTTTATTGGATTTTTCCCGAATTTTTGGAGTACTTTTAATATGGGGGAAACCTGAAATAGAAAATAGCAGAAAACAGGAACTGGCACTGGGGTGCACTGAGTTAATAAGTTAGTCCAAATATGATCAAAAGTGTATGAAAGTTCATCAATAACATAGCAATATCACACAAAAGAGGCATGGAGAAATAAGAAATTATAGAAACGTTTTGGACGTATCAACGCAGCAGGATGCAAAGCTCAGAACTGAACATGTCAAGAGAGAGAAAATCCAAACGAGATCTGGCAGGTTGTATGGCGGGTGGTGTACCTCCAGGACAACGGCCTACAAATACTCGTGGCCCGGTCAGAGCAATGATGCCACCGTGAAGTAGAGGAGGAATAGGTTCATCCCTCATCTCCATAGCCGCTGGCGCCATGGGAGGACTTCTCAACTTGGGGGGAGCAGCTCCACCACTCCTCCACCCTCGTAACTTTCTGAGAAAGTAATAGCTTGAGACAACCTGGGAACTACTAATAAAAATAGGAAAACTGTACACACCAACTCCCACGGTTCAAATTAAATTGAAAATAAAATCTCAAGATCCCTTATACACCATAATTCTACCCAATTTCTATGTCACTTGCCTAAAATATTCATATCCAAACCACCCTAGATGTTGAATGATCACAGCCTAAAAAGCACACATAGAAACTTTGTCTGAACAGAGCATCACAACACACAACACAAGCAACGCATGAGCTAAATCAAAAATGAAAATAAATGTGTCACTTGCCTAAGGAATATTCGTAGCAATTAAGGATATCAATTAACGACAATGGATAATAATGAGGAAACTCTAAAAATGAATAAAGTTTCTGATAATCTTTTAGAAAACGGAACCGACTGAATAATATCAAAACTGAAAACCAAGAAAAAATAGGACCAACGGTAGGTTGAAGTTTGTGATAAGCTTTGTGAAAATAGTAACATGTTAATTACTATGCCACATGTGTACAGATATCATAGTAAACCAAAAAGAGGCATAACTATTAGTGAATACTCCATTAGTGAAAACCAAGCATGCACAAGCATATGTGATCATCAACTACAGCAGCATAAGCATGCAAACCCGCATCTCATCCCAGGCTAAAAGTAGAAATAGTAGCAGCCAGTCATTTTTACAAATGGAAACTGTCAAATTTATGGGTGGATTATTCATTTGGTGTACAGGTAGGCTATGTTCAGAAACACAAGTACCTAGGCTAGTGAACAGCAAGTGGATTACCGAAACAGAGCAGCATTAACTTGCAAGAAAAACAGGCTTATTAGGTGGGACGACCTTATGCGAGGGTGACGATGCTTCCGTCAAGGTCCAGATCAATGTCCTCCTCATCCATGGAGGAACGGCACCTACAGCATCCAACCAGGACAAATAAGTAAATAAGTAAGGGTTAACAATTGTGTCAGGTTGGGAGGTTCAGAATGTACACAACATATTTATGTCAAATGTATGATTATTTAGAGAAGTTAAACAAAGTGCATGTCACCCAAAACTGAATTATAAGTGCAGGCCACACGTATAGTTGCGGTTAAAACTCCAGGAGTGTAGATTAATCCCTGCTTACATTTTTAGTTTCAGGTTGTATATCAAACAGTCACCTGTAATGGAAAGTAGAAGACGGATTCAGGGGAGTGTCCTTCTGTAGTTTGTTAAGACTATAAAATACTAGTAAAGAATGGACACTCGATTTCCTTAAAGAAAATGCTTCTTGTGCTCAAGTGACTATAGACATGCATCTTCCAAATTTTCACAGATTAAGAAAATGCTAGTATTACATGCATTTATTTTTCTGTTAAGTTTTGTAAGGAAATTTTTCTTAAAATTTTCATGAGTAAGAGCTATCGTGATGACCACTAGTTGTATAAACTTAATTGTAACATGACCTTATATTCTTTTAACTTGGCTAACTCTCTATCTATGTGCTTTCACATGAGTACCAGGACCAAAGTAACCAGGAAAGCTTTGCTTCACGAGAAGCCTCTACTCACTTGGAAGTTAGAACTGACTGAAACTGCGCATCAAACCCACTAACAAATTCTCTTAGCAGTCACTACGTTTTTTCAACTAGCAGATTATCTAGGTGATGTTACCAAGTTGTCTAAGTAGCAGTTATCATCCCATCTTGGATGTGTAAGCACAACAAGCACACCTAAGCCTGACGACCAGCACACTAAAAAAATCAGAATCTCTCCCCGGAATATGCAGAACAAAAAAATTGGAGGCATTCGCAGTTCTCAGCTTCCTTGTGAACGACTTCCAGGACAGAGTCGATGAGCTGGGCTCCCTCGATTTGGGACGATACGGCCGCAAGAGGTCTCGTTGTAGTAGACGTTGGCGTGCTCCAACTGCAGGTCCAACGTGCCGACGTACCTCCCCGTCGGGTCGATGCCTTGCTCGTCGCACATAACCTCCCAGAACTTGGACCCGATCTGGTTCCCGCACTGCCCTCCCTGGATGTGCAGGATCTCCCTTATCTTAGCCTCCCTGTGCTCCTCTTCCTAACCTGCAGATTCACCGAGAGACGCTATGTCAGATCCGCCCGCGACCCCCAATCAAATCAAATCGAACCAAATCGAAGCAAACTAGGCGCGGAGAACACAACGAAATCCACCAATAAGTAAGAGATTTGGTTGCGTCGTTTACCTGGGGAGGGGATTGAAGCGTTGGCGTCGCTGGTGATGGAGTGAGAGGGGATGGGATGGGGTTGGGTTGTATGGGAGAGAGCTTGGGGGCGGGTGGGACTCCTCTCCGGCGGCTTAGAGAGCAAGGTAGCGAGGTATGAGGTGGAGACATCCGGCGACGGCGAGAGGGAGTCGGGAGAGAGGAGGAGAGTGGTGGCGCTCGCGGGGGTTCCTAGGTTAATAGAGAAGGGAGGGAGTGACTGGCGACGGATAGGGGGAGGGAGGGACGCACGCAGATACGTATGGGGATAGGGTTTGGCGAAAAATTTTGGTTGCGAGCGAGGCAAAGTAAGAGGGAAATAGTTGGTGACGAATAAATGTAAAAAAAATATGAATAAAATTGGTAATGAATAAGTAAGATGTTTTCCATAGAGCTATTTCATCATAATAGAAAAATAGAAATTTCATCATAGATACACTAAGATTTTAAAAAGTGTTCACAAAAATATTTACGATAAAATCTACTTCATAATTTTTTACTTTTTAAGTGTTAAAATGAGATATTTTTAAGAAACTACCAAATATTTGTTGAAAAATTGACCACACTATTTTTCAAATATATTATACCATTATATATCCAATTAACCAAGTGGTTGCATGTCAAAAGCTTTTGAACCATGTTTCATAAAAAAAGTCAAATCTTTGTCCATTCAATAGGAACCGAGTCAAATTTGAACTAAAGGTCCTTCATAGTTTACTCAATATTTTTTCAATAAAATATTTTTAGGTACTCGGGTCGACATTTTATTAGAGATGCGCTAAGATTTTTTCAGGATTCCACCACATAGCTAAGAATGGTTATGCTCGTCGCTTTGAGCGCATTTTGAAACGGGCATACAAACTTTTAAAAATAGAAAAGGGGAAGCCTTCATGTTGCATCGTTGTACCAAACTATTTTACAAAAATATTAGACCACAATTTATGTATAGTTGACTAGATATTCACATGTAAAATATTTTTTCAAATACCTATCTTCAGAAAGACAAAAATTCACCGATTTAATTGAACTGGGTCAAAAATTTATACTACAGGTGCTAGATAGTTTGCTCTATATTTTTTCCAACAATTATTCTTAGGAAAACAAGTAGCTAATTTATCGTAGATCCACCAACTGTTTGTCGAAAAGAGACACCTAGCTACGAATACCCATGTAGATAGATGATGTGGGATCGAAGGCACCCCACGAGTGACATGTAAGCATAGTTAGAATAGGTTACTACATCATTTTAATCATTGTAAACGTTACGACGATCTAAATTGGTCGCAACTGATTAAGAATAATGTCGTAAGCTGTGTGAAACAGTTTACGACGATTTCATCTTATGCGGTTATGACGTTCTTGACTCACATCGTCGTAATTTTATAGAGATTTGACACCCCTCAAACGGTTTACGACTACCTTGTATGAAATCGTCATAAATTTACGACGAATTCATCCATGACCACCCAGAAAACGTCATGTATGAGCATATTTCTTGTAGTGTCCCATTGCTTCACCACAGCCTCACCTCCCCTTCAATTGCACTCCAGCACAAGAAACCGAGCCGCGGGAGCTCGTCTTCCCAAACTCCGACAAGAAGCTCCACCGCGGAGTTGTAGTCGGCGCACACCGCCTCTAGAGCGCCCCTAGCCAAGCCAGTACCACCAGCCGACTCCCCTAGTTCCACTTCATCTTCCCCAACCCCTAGGCAGGCCAGCCACAGCCAGAATCGACGCCGGCGTCATCGACCTCCCCGGAGCCGAGACCTGCGCCGCCGCGAAGCCGTCCCCCCCTAGCAAACGTCCACCATCTCGGACGCTACGGGTATGGGCGTGACCACAGAGCTCCTCCCGATCTATTCCAAGGCTCGCCGTCCCCAGCCGAGGCCTCCTCGCCGGAGTTCGTCGCAGGTGAGCGTCGTGTCCTCTGTTTCCCTCCCCCTTCTGTCCGTTTATGACAGCTAGGGCCCACTGTCAGCCTCTCATTCCAGCCCGAAGAGGTATGCAAGTGCAGACGCCTTTGCTGTTTCCGCCTTCGACGTCATCCTCTTCATTTCCAGAGAAAAATCAATTTAAATCCATTGAAATTGATATATTTTGACCAGATCTTTGACCAGTGATATCTTTTAATCTATAAGTCCAAATGAGATGAATCTTTTTTCATTATTTTGCTCTTGACCTCCTCTTTAATTTGGCATAGGTCTTGTTCCATGATTTTCTGTTGTTATTTGCTGGTCAAATAAAAGTGATATTTGACCCTTTTCCCCCATTGCTTTATTTGGAAATGCTTTTCAAGGTTTTCTTGGTTGAAAACCAGAAGCTTCCCACCCCACCTTGTTGGTGAAAGGGAAGCCACAATTACTTTTGCATCGTCGTAAAGCTGTGACATGGTTATATATAACTTTCCGTAGTTTTCGGATTATTAGGGTGATTATTCATGGCATTCTCGGAGTTTAACCATGATTATACTATTGCTATGAATATTGCTTGGATTCAATATGATTGCTAGTTGGATTTATGATCTTGCTATGAATAACCTTGTGATTTCTAGTACTACCTTGATCATCCGACATGGCTAAGTGATTCATCGGTTCATGTATTGGATTATGACATAGCCATGATCGTTCCTTGGATTATTTTAGAGATATTGTTATGACTTGGACTATGGATTCTCATATAGCACCTGACACCTAGATGATTATGTTTTTCGAGATGGTCTTCATGTTGTGTGATCAGGTGCCACCGAACCGAACTTATCAGTGCAGCCACAGTTGCCTGTATGGGAAGGCCTTGGCTCGGTCTACCGGTGGGCTCTCTTATCGTGTATCACCAAGGTGGGAAGGTTATGCACGCACGCTACCCTAGCCCGGTAGGTGGTGATAATCTTGAGAGCCAGTTTAGTTTGTTTGCGCACAGTCCCAGTGTGGGAAAGGTTTGTTTGCCATGAGATGGCAGGTGTCTGGAGGACACAGGGCTACCCAAGACGAAATGTCGTGTGATACGGTAAGGGAGGCACGCGGTAGAACGGCTTCGTTGGAGAAGTCCTAGTCCACTCCTACTGTACGAGTTTCGAGGTTCCTGTGGGACAAGTTCCAAGGTACTGGATGGAGGAAGAACTCCATAGTGTGGGTAAAGTGCGCAAACTCTGCAGAGTAAAAATCTATTCGAATAGCCGCGTCCTCGGTTATGGACAATTCGTTTTAAGTCACACCATTTGATCACAGTGGTATAGATGTGAGATTGTGTTACACCCGTGGATCAGTACAGGTGATGGTAAGCTTGTGAAGCTTATGAGATGTTGATGAGATGGCTACGCGGTAGCCACAAGGTATTTATGGATCCGGAGTGATCCCGAGTTATGGATCCGGAGTGATCCCGAGTTATGGATCCAGAGTGATCCCGGTTTGAGATGTGAAAGTGATCATGAGTAAGGTGAATTCAGATAAGTTGGGAGATGATTATCTACTTTACAGTATTAGCTTACATTATTGTGGTTCTCACATGCCTGATTCATTAATTTACTCTAACCTTCTTGCTATGCTATTGTTTTGCCTTGATGCTTTGGTTGTTTGTGAGCTTGCAAGTACATTCAATGTACTGACCTGGTGTGTTATGCCAGACTTGTAGGCAATGTTGTGATTGCGTAGGACGACGTTCCCGGTGTTTGCGAACTAGAAGGTGTCCCAGTCAAACGTCCCTGTGGATTGGAGTTCATCACCGTTGTCGTTGTTCCGCTGCTAAGTATTATTCTGCTGCCGTAGAGTTATCCTGCTGCTTGGTGTAGATCTGAGGCTAGCTTTAGGAGCAAGTTGTTCGCTGCCTCGCTCCGCTAGCGTTGTAATAGACCCCTTGTATTCATTTTATCGATAATATAAAGTGTTTCAGTTCTATATCAAGCAGTGTCGTGTTCCAGGAGACGATCTTTGGGACGGGAGCACGGGGCGTTCCGGTATTTTGAGCCGGGGTGCCACAACAACACAATTCAAACAAGCATAAAATCACGCATTCAAATAGGGACTAAGGAAAAACTTCCACTAGTTCTCATCTGTTTCAGGACACCATTCCCTCTTAATCTTCGGTCTCGGTTGACTTAAAACATTTTGAATGGGGTAAGAGGTATAAGAGATTTTGTTTTATCAAAAATATTTATAACTAACGTCCAAGCTAACTAGGCTGCTACGGTCTGAACAGAGGCTCTAATACCAAGTCTGTGAGAACCCCGGACTATATGTCCGAAGCGGCCAGCTGTGTATACTGTCATGCTCCCATGATCAGTGTCGCATGGCACACAAGTCGACATGGATATTATATTCTCAATGTTCATACAATACCGAATACAAAGTCATACAACAATAAAGTCTTACATGGCCTCATCGGGCTCAAATAGCAGTGGAATAAGCAAAAGCAGGATAGTAGCAGCGGCATAATCCACAGGGCAGTTCAGAGCATAGCACGTCCTAGTAATCGTCAGTCGCATCATCGTCAAATACCTGCTCCTCCAAGCCTGGCCGATTGAATAACAAGGGACAAAGCCGTGAGTACATACAAAGTACTCGCAAACCACCTAAAGAAAGAAACAAAGTTTTGCATACGAAAATAATGGGATGGCTATATGGTGGAGTTTTTCATAGGGATTTCCTATCTACTCAATATTATTATTAAGTTGGCAAAGTTTTAACTTGGCAACTTTTATTTCCCACAATGAATTTTGATAAGTCAATTCAAACCTTTTCCCAACAATATCAACATCATCATCATCGAACGATAAACTCGGTACCGGGCTTTCTCATCTATTCCCCACAAAGTGTGGCCTCACTAGCTGTCCATGACCGTGGACTCCGGCTAGTCGAATAGTTTTCACTTTGCAGAGGTTGTACACTTTACCCACCACATTGGATACATCCGCCGTGTGTCCCCACGGATCGTAATACCTCAGTATGAGGGTCTTGGATAATCGACCATAGTCTTCCCCTTGCCTACCCTAGTACAGGTGATCTACCCGATGCCCACATCCTGAACTGTCCGCGTGCAAGGTCATGCTCCTCTTGGACACATGCCTTCACCATAGTAGAGGTGCGGCAAAGTTCTGTGCCACCGCTGCCTCGGCAGCGACCTCACCTCCGATGCATCGGTAGGCTTACAGGCTTCTATGTATTATGTAGTTAGAAGATCCCCGTACTAAGATATGCAAGCTTCCAACTAGCCCTGTCCCATACTAGAGTATAGTGGTTATACTGTAAGACTAGGTTTTGGTGGCACTTATAGAGAGTCCCTCCAGAATTTGTCCGTGTCCGACGATGTTCCATAATCCCGGCCATACCACCTTCTTAGGTGTATGCCGTACCATATAGGGTGAAGTATGACTATCCATCTTGTTATGTAATGCTAATTACTAGAGCTGAGTGACGGTCTCGACCGAATGTCGGGATCACCGGGATTCTACTTTGTTTTCCCAAATAGGTAGGCTATGGGGTGTGTGGAGTTTTCCTAACATAACTAATACAATCCCAAACCATATGAATATAATACTAGCATGATACAATATAAGTGATACAAGAAAAAAATAAAAAGGGTAATGCGAAATTTTAGTTTTGAAGGTGGCTTGCCTTCCTTGGCGATGTACCCTGGATCGGCTTCTTCGACGGCTTGGGAGGGGTCTTCACATGTAGCATCAATCGTCTCGTCTACACGTTGCGAACGAAAAGAATTTCACCATCACAATAAGGCCATATTAAGCAAAACATTCAACACTCAATTTTCACAAACAACAAAGGACAAAACAATTTCCAAGGTTTTATATTTATTAAGATTTAAATTTTATAACATCTCAACACCGTTAGAATTTATAACATGGCATTGGAATAAATATTATGAAATTATTAACAACAATATTAGATTTAAACAAGCCCTAGCTAAAGTAATGCTTTTCACTTCTTTTAGTCACTTAGTTGTTTTTAATTTATCTTAATACCATTAAATAAATAAATAACAAATTTCTACTAACCAGAGGCAATTTTAATAAAGTGCTAGTAAATTAATATTATTAACATACAAATTATGTAAGTTAAACTAGTAAGCAAAATAATAATAAATGGCCACAATTTAATTTCAGCAAATCAAAATTCCACCCATGCCGAAAAATAAAGCATAAATTTCTAATCAGCACAAAATTTATTTCATATTTTTATGACTTATAAATATTTTTCTAAAAGTATTTCTATGTTGATGATTTAATTAAAAAACAAAAATGGCAGCAGTCCGGCCAATGGTTATCCCTCGCCTGCGAGCGCTTTCTCCAGTGGGCCGAGCTTGTGCTCAAGGCGCGCTGGCTGTTTTTTTAAACGAAAGGGTATCTCTCGTCCCAGACCGTTGGATCGGGCCAGATCCGACGGCCCTGGCTCGTCTCCCCCGGGCGCACAGGGTGCTTGTACAGGGAGCTCGGCCTGGGACTCCCATGGCGGACGGGAGGGACACGGGTGCTCACCAGCGACTTGGACGGCGGTGGCGGACGAAGTGGGGTGGCGGCGGACCTTCGGAGTGATGAGGGGGTTCCGTTTTTGGACTCTGGAGCGGCGATGGTCGTCGGTAACGGTGGCGGCTTGGGGGTAGACGAATGGGTAGCGGACGGCGGTGGCTTCGGCTCCTCCTGGCGGCGGCTCCTCGCTGGCGCGGCTCCGGCGTGGGGCGGAGAGGGGGCTCGCCTGCCGGCCCTCCCGCCTCCTCCTCTCTTCCATTCCTCCTTCTCTTTCTTTCCTCTCCTCCTCCTCTTCCACCCGGCTTCTTCTTCCTTCTTCTCTACTGCTTCTCTTCTTTCCTCTCGAACTGGTAGCGAGGCGTTGGTGGTTGTGTGTGTGTGGGGGGGGGGGGGCGTTGGGTGCTGGTGGAGTGAGCTGAGGGAGGGGCTTGGGCTCTCCTTTTATAGGTGCGAGGAGGGAACTGGATGGGCGGGCAACGGCAAGTGGCAACGAGCAGGAGAGCCACGTTGGCGATCCGTGTCTTCTTCACGGGCTGGTCATCTAGGGTGGTGGTGAGAGAGTAGGAGAGAGGAGGGGCGTGGGTAGGTTCCGATGTGGATGGCTCGGTCCACATCTTGAGCAACTGTTGGGGGTACGCGGGTGCCTGCAGGCCAGGCCATCGATCTGTGGCCTCTCCTCCTGTTAGGCGTACAGAAGGTTTGGAGCGAGCGAGGGCGAGAGAGGCCGATAGTGGGTCTGGCTTGAGGAAGAAGAGAGTATACAAGGGAGAAAGAAAAACGAGAGATAGAGAGGGAGAGATATGTGCGTGAGAGAGAAAGAACTAGAGAGAGGTGACGGGGATGTGCCCTGGAAAATCCCACGGTCAGGGACCCTGGGTTAGTCATGAGAGGCACAGGTTGGACGATAGCTCGTCGTCTAACAGGAGGATACGTTCCTGCTCGTTGTTATTGATTGGAGATGGCGATTACAGGGAGGCCAAGGCTAGTGCGCACAAGGCTAGGGTTACTAGATGGTGTATTTCTTTCCCTCGACATCTCCCCTCCTAGCCCTTATATACTAGGCTAGGTCTCGGGGAGTCCGTCCGGGATTACAGATGAGGTTTCCTAACCCTGATCTTGTACCGTATGGCAGATTTGCATCTTCCTTATGAGTCGCGGACTCCTACGTCGGTGCCACTAGTGGGCCACGGCTGGGCCTAGGCGGCATCTCTGTGGGCCTTGTGTCTTCGGGTACACCGGGTAGGCCCATCCATAGGAGTCGTGGGGTCACCCCCTCGTCAGTAGCCCCCGAGTGCCTGGGGGACTCGAAGAGTCACGCAGGGACTCGAGTACATACTTGCGTCATTTTTATGTATGCACGGTTCAACCACTGGTCACTGGCAGTCTAGGGCCATGACAAAACCTGTTTCAAGGGAATGCTAAGCTGAAAGGGACCAAGGAGTCGACTGGTCGAGCCTTGGTTAATTGCACTAGTGGCAAAAACCGCAGTAGCCCAATCAAACTCACTTCCCTCAACATGAGCTTGGAACACTGGTGTCGAGCAAAAGTCATGCCGCTGCAGGTCTTACAGTGATCAATTGCTGCCAGTAAAGTTCGTAGCCAAGCCGCGTCCGCCCGGCTTTTTCTATCATCCAAGCGCATGGGAAAGATTGGGCGTGAAATTGCTCTGCGGCAAGTCCCAGCCCGGCCGATCTGCGCAGCGGGGTCTTACCTACACGCTAAGCTTGCATGGCATCTAGGCACAGTGTATCGTGTTCCAGGAATATGTATTTTTATTGAGGCGCAGAGCCTAGTAGATAATGCACCCACTTGGAATAAACAATCAAGTGAGCTGTTTTAGCGGTCACTCGCGGAGCTTTGTCGAACGCTCGGGCGAGGAGTAATTGCTCGGGAGGTCTTCGAGTGCTCGGATACATAGAGTTCTGCGAGTAATCACTCGAGTATTGTCTTCGCTTTTGGGGTGAGGGAGCACGCAATACTCTGGGCCAATACGATCTGGCGAGTGCAGGTCTCTTTATCTTGCGTTGTGGTGAGGGAGCACCCGAAACTCTTCATGTGTGCGAGTAATCACTCGAGTACATCTTTCCTTTAGGTGAGGGAGCACCCGAAACCCTCATGGGTGCGAGTAATCACTCGAGCACATCTTTTCTTCAGGTGAGGGAGAACCCGAAACTCTCATGGGTGCGATTAATCACTCAAGCACGTCTTTTCTTTAGGTGAGGGAGCACCCGAAACTCTCATGGGTGCGAGTAATTACTCGAGCACGTCTTTCCTTTAGGTGAGGGAGCACCCGAAACTCTCATGGGTGGATACGCTCCCGATGGGAGTTAAATATATTTGAAAAATGTAATTGAGTGTGAGAAAATTGTGCTTGCAGACTGCATTTATCTTTTTGCGCTGTCGTTTCAATTTACCTTTTATTGGTGAGGATAACGATCTCTCTGCTGGAGGACTATCAGAGATGCTCTATCTGTGAACCGTCATGTCTTCCTGACCGGTCATAATGATGGTCTTGGTGGCGTGCTGCAGCCGCCTGTTGAGTTACCGATGCATGTATTGAAACGCGCGAGATTTGAAGCATCCAGCGCGCAATGCCGCCCGTGTAAATGCATCTTTGTCTCAGAATTCCTATCGCCCGGCATACTTGGTCTTTGAATTAATTAATGTCGTCGTCTGGGCTTCTGCGTGCCCTTGGGGTTGTGCTATAAATAGACCCCTTTTCTTCATCCGTTAGTAGTGTTCGTCCTCTGCCCCTCTTGCTCCTCTTTTTCATCTCCTCATGGGGCCAAAACGAAGTGTAGGTATCACTAGCCGCGGCCGGGTTTGCCGTGGTCGCGGCGGTCGTACTCCACGCTATTCTCGTGGTGGCCGTCGTGGTAAACCATCGTCGCCTTCCTCGTCTTCCTCGAAGGATGGTTTTCGGCGCTATGATTTCCTCCTACGCGTCCGTAGCCGGGGCGCTGCTCGCATTATGCTTCCTTCTGCATTTTCTGCCCTTGTTTCTGAGCGTAGTCTTGATGGCTTGCTGCTTCGTCTTCAGGTGTGTGCTTGATCTCCTTCTTATGTTAAGTTGTAGATCGATAGTTCCCGCTTGATATTTGTTGGCTTTGGCTGGAAGTCGTTTGCTCGACGCTTGAACTTGCGTGATGGTGATACCCTCTGTTGCCGCTTTGATGGCAAAGATACTCTTACCATCCGTGCTTTTGACCTGAGCGGTAATCGTATGGATCCGTACTGGCAGGAGCCAAGCAGCGACGGTTCCGACAGGTTGAGGAGTCCTACGCCTCCATCTTCAACTGCTTCCTCCTCCGGCGACTCTTCGGATGGTGATGTTGTGCCCTCCGGCTCTAGAGAGGACCTCGACGTCAAGCCACCGATCAAGCGGGCGCGCCAGCCGACCTTGTAGAACTGGAGGCAGTGGCGTCATCTTCGCCGGCGGCTCGGGTGGAGCTGGAGAAGAAGCTGGTGGAGCAGGAGAAGAAGTTGGTGGAGCGTCGGCTCCGGTGCTCCTGCAAATAAGTCGAGCTTCACCTTTTTTATGTCCTTGACATCATGATCTAGCTGCTTCAACTCCTCCTTTGTTTGTGACGATGCTCGTTGTCTTAGTGCCAATCATCCCAGCATGGGCACACATGTAGAAGTCATAATTCCTTGGGTGATTGATGCTGTAGGCTTATCGGCTGTTTTGTGTCTTTTGTAACTAGGTTATTTCTCCATGTAATGAGGATTGCCTTCGAGTAATCAGAGTTGCCTTCTATCCAATGTACTTTGAATCTTTTGTACTGAGGATGACCTTCGGGTCCTTGTAATGCGAAGTATGTTTGCCTCCTTGTAATGGAATCTCTGTTCGAGTCCTTTGGTGATGTGATCTATCTTTAAGTCTTTCAGCGAGAGCTGTCTTCGAGTCCGTCGGGTGCTGTGGATTCTATCGGGTGCGCGACAGCGCTCCCGATGGGAGTAGCTCCTGAGGCTACATTCGAGTTGTAGATTCGAACGTAGGCTAAGCTTTATTGTTTTCATCGTTCTACTGTTAACTGCTGTATTTTTATCGGGTGCGCGATAGTGCTCCCGATGGGAGTAGCTCCCGAGTCTTTAGGTGATCGTTGGAGATCAGGTGAAGACTAAAGGATTGTCTGTGTCATGTGCTCCACCCACCTAAGTCCAGAGTACTTGGTGTTCCTTCGGGTTGTAGCCGTGTCTTCCCTTCGATTCCGATCAGTTTTCAGCAGGTGGCACCTGTCAGGGGTTTTTGCTTGGACCTTTTGATTTTTGGGCTGCATGAGCGACGATAGCGCCTCGGGGGGTTGGGTGTGCTCGAGCCCCCGAGTGGTTTGGGTAAAGATCGTGTGAGCGACTATGGCGTCTCTCGGGGGGAGGCTGTGCTCGAGCCCCCGAGTGCTTTGGGTAAAGATCGCGTGAGCGACGATAGCGTCTCTCGGGGGAGTTTTGTACTCGAGCCCCTGAGTGCTTTGGATAAAGATCGCGTGAGCGACGATAGCATCTCTCGGGTGGAGTTTTTGTACTCGAGCCCCCGAGTGCTTTGGATAAAGATCGCGTGAGCGACGATAGCGTCTCTCGGGGGGAGTTTTTGTACTCGAGCCCCCGAGTGCTTTGGAGAAAGATCGCGTGAGCGACGATAGCGTCTCTCGGGGGGAGTTTTTGTACTCGAGCCCCCGAGTGCTTTGGGTTGGTAGTGTTTGGGCAACATCATTTTATTGCGTCGAGGGGTTACATGAGCTGCCTGTTGAGCATGATTGGTGGAGACTATGGGTAGAACAGGCGTAGGTTCGCTACGTTCCATGGATTCCGCACGTCCTCGTCAGTCTTCGGGTTCTTCAGTCTATAGGCGCTTCCTCCTATGACTTCTGAGATTATGAACGGTCCTTCCCATTGGGGGGCTAGCTTGTGGACTTTCACTTGTATCAGTCGTAGGACGAGGTCTCCTTTGTTTAATGTTCTGGTGCGCAGGCGGCTGCTTTGATAAGTGCACAGCTTGTCCTGGTACCCCTCTGACCTTGCTAGGGCTGTGTCTCTTGCTTCGTCTGCTGTATCCTTGTCATCTTGCATTGCTTCTTCTGCTTCTTCTTCTTCGTACCCCGAGATCCGGGGTGCCCCGAATTTGAGGTCCTGTGGTAGCACTGCCTCCGCCCCGTACACCATGAAGAAAGGTGTGTACTGGGTTGCGGTATTTGAGGAGGTACGCAGGCTCCAAAGTACTGCGGGGAGTTATTCTATCCAGTTGCCCGCGGCCTGCTCGAGTGGTGCAAGGAGCCGTTTTTTGATTCCTCCGCATACTAGACCATTTTCTTTTTTCACCTGGCCGTTGGACTGCGGGTGCGCAATTAATGCGTAGTTGATTTTGATGCCCCGCTCGTCGCAGAAGTTCTGGAATTCTGCTGCTGTGAAGTTCGTACCGTTGTACGTGATGATGTTGTGTGGTACTCCGAACCTGAATATTATTGATTTGATAAAGTTCACTGCCCTGAGGGCTGTGGAGATGGTGATGGGCACTGCCTGGATCCACTTGGTGAACTTGTCAACTGCTACTAGAAGGTGTGTTCTTCCTCCCTTTGATGATTTCTTGAGCGGACCCACCATGTCCAGTCCCCAGGTGGCGAACGGCCATGATAGTGGTATGATCTTGAGTTCTGAGGCTGGAGCGTGCGGTCTGCTAGCGAATTTTTGAGAGGCGATGCAACGCTGCACAATGTCTTCTGCGTTTCTCATGGCTATTGCCAAGTAGAGTCCTGCTCGAAAATCTTTTGCCATGAGTGCTCGACTGCAAGCATGGTGCCCGTAGGTGCCTTCGTGGATCTTTAGTAGTAGGGTTTTGCTGTCTTCCTCGTCTATGCATTTTTCTAGGACCTGGGAAATGCTGCGCTTGTAGAGTTGTCCGTTGGTTACTGTGAATGTTTTGGATCGCCGACTGATGCGTCTGGCTTCTGCGACGTCCTGCGGTAGGGTGCCGTCGATAAGGAATCTGAGGAGCGGCTCTCTCCAAGATGGGGCTTCGGGTGCGGCTGGCTCTGGCTCCTCGACTGCGTTGTTGTCTCCTTCATTAACGATTGGGTTTGTTGCTGCCACTTTGGCTGGTTCACCTGTGTTTTCATCCTCTGTTTCTTCTTCTGGTCCAAGTTCTTTGGTTGCGATGATGATCTCGTCTATGTACACCTGGATGTTTCCACCAATCTGGTTTCTCATGTATGCTTGTGTTATTTGCTGGTATATTGTTCCTGCGTTGTTTAGGCCGAAAGGCATTTTGGGGCGGCGGTATGTGCCACATGGGGTGACGACCAAGGCATGCTCTTCGTCATTTTCCTCCATCCTGGCCTGATTGTTTTCCTGAGTAGGCGTCGAGGAACGATAGTAGGTCGCATCCTGCTGTCGAGTCGATTATATGATCGATTATTGGCAGGGGAAAGTGATCCTTTGGGGCGTGTTTGTTGGCTGGCCCATAGTCGACGCACATCCGCAGCACGTCTGTGTCTTTCATGGCGACCAGCACATGGTTGGCGATCCAAGTGGCCTTCTTCGTTTCTCGGATGGATTGGGCGTTGAGTAGTCGGTTGATCTCCCCCCCAATTGCTCTGCGCTTGGGTTCCGAGAATCTTCGCAGTGCTTGCTTCACTGGCTTGGTGTTTGGCTTGACATGCAGCGCGTGTTCCGCGAACTCGCGTGGTACTCCTGGCATGTCGGCTGGGCACCAGGCAAAGATTTCCCATTCTTCACGGAAGAAAGCGATGAGGGCAGTCACTTGCTCTTCCGGGAGGTGGGCGTACACGCGGACTATTTTTTCTAGGTCCGTCGGGTGCACTTGGTGTGTGACCGTGTCGCTGTCGATCCGGAAGTCGCGCCCGTATTCTTTTGACTCGTTTCGACTTGCTAGCGGGAAGATACTTTTGTCTGTCACCATGGCTATTTCTGTGAGCTCTTGCTCATCTCTGAAGGTGTTGGACACTTTGTGAAAATCGCGGTCACATTGGTCTGATTTGGTGAAGCTTCCGTTGACTGTGATGACGCCCGCGGGTCCTGGCAACTTGATTTGAGGTAGGCGTAGTGCGGAATTACCATGAATTGCGCAATGTTGGACGCCTCGGTATGGCGTGGTACTGCGACTGCCAATCGAGTACTTCGAACTTGAGGGTGTGTCTTGCGAAATTGCGTCTGCTGCCAAAGACAACTTCAAGCTCGATTACTCCAAGGGAAGTGGCCACTTCTCCTGGTACTACTTCGTATAGCACGGTGCTTGATTTCTTCCATACTGATCGTGGGATCAGCATCTTGTGTATGGTGCTGACAAAGATTATGTTCATGATGATGCCTCCGTCCATGAAGATTCTATCCATGTTCACTCTGGTCGAACGTGATGCTGGTTTCTGCGATGTGCAGCTGGTAGACTTCGACTTTGTATAGATTCTCGGTTGCTCTGGCTTGCAATGTGTAGGCGTCCTGTTGGGGTTTCGATACCCTACCTTCTTGGATCGTGAACACCTATCCTTGAGTCGGGTTGGATCGTCTTTCTGGATTTGGAGTCAGCGACTGCTCGGTTCGTCGGGTGCGTTTGGCTTCTCGCTGTTTTTCCTGCTTGAGGCTGTCGGCGAGTTCGTTGAATAGGCCGCAGTTTCCCAGAGTGTTGCCCGATCTGATGTATCCCCGGTCGTCTTAGAAGCAGTGTATCGTGCAGGGTCCTTCTAGCTGCTCCCTGGCCGTGAGTTTGCTGGATCCGGCGTGCCGTTTCCTCCTTGAGATTCGGAAGAACAGCGCGTGATCCGCTGGGTGCTCGTGGACTCGTGGATCGATTTCGATTCCCATGCTCAGATTCTGGTTCTTGATAAGGTTGGCAAATTCATCTGGTCTTCGATCTGGGTCATAGTATTCGTCGTTCTGAGTCTCAGAGTCGCTGTCCTGGCGGTCGACAGCTGTCCGTGCGGCGGGTCGTCGAGTGGTCGGCGATCGCGTAGCTGTATAGTGCGACTCGTCAAGTGGGGCCTCTTCGTAGAATCCTCGCGCCTGTCTTCTGGATCGTCGATTTTTTTCAGTTGGCGATGATTTTGGCGATCGCTGATCTCGAGCTCGGAGTCAGTGTCTTGGTGTGCGGCGGGTGCGTGGGTGGCGGTGGGTCGTCGAGTAGTCGGCGGGCCCTCTACTTCGTGCTGCAGCTCGTCGATCAGGATCTCCATGTGGAAACCTCACACTTTTCTTTTGGTTCGTCGAGTTCTCCTTCGCTGGCGGTGGGCTCGGATGCCGCCATAGTACTGGTCTTGGCACGGGTGTAGGCTGAGCGATCTTGGTAGGGCGGTAGAGAAGTTTGCCGTGATCTTGAATTCTTCGGGTGGATTGTATCTGGTTCTTGATCTTAAGTTCTGGCTTGCTGAAGACGGAACCGCCGAGATCGTAATTCCAACCTGTGTAGTTCCCACAGACGGCGCCAATTGACGGGGATGTGCCCCGGCAAATCCCACGGTCAGGGACCCTGGGTTAGTCATGAGAGGCACAGGTTGGACGATAGCTTGTCGGCTAACAGGAGGATACGTTCCTTCTCGATGTTATTGATTGGAGATGGCGATTACAGGGAGGCCAAGGCTAGTGCACACAAGGCTAGGGTTACAGATGGTGCATTGCTTGCCCTCGACGTCTCCCCTGCTAGCCCTTATCTACTAGGCTAGGTCTCGGGGAGTCCGTCCGGGATTACAGATGAGGTTTCCTAACCCTGATCTTGTACCGTATGGCAGGTTTGCATCTTCCTTATGAGTCGCGGACTCCTACGTCGGTGCCACTAGTGGGCCAAGGCCGGGCCCAAGTGGCATCTCTGTGGGCCTTCTGTCATCGGGTACACCAGGTCACCCCCTCGTCAAGAGGTCTCTCTCTACTACGTGGGAAGAGGTTAGAGGAGGGATTAGTGGGGGGGTGGTTAGGCTAGTTTTCATATTTTTTGTTGATTAAATTTCTTAATAAATATTTCCATGTTTTTCCAGAAATTGCACCAAAGGTGTTTGTTGAAATGCTTATAAGAAATTTTTATTCAAATTTTTAATATTTGTGCATGTGAGATGAAATTGGATGTTCATGAGATCATTTTTTGATGATTTTCTCCATTTAAAAATAATTTTAGTTGATCAAGGTTTTAATTATTTGTGTCGAGCACAAAGTTAGTGCCTTAGGGTTTTGGGATAGTTAAAATTATTATTATTATTATGTTATAGAAAAATAGGTAAGGATTTATATTCCCTATATCTTCACCAAAAAAAACAGGAGAAAAATAAATGCAAAACAATCTACAAGCAAAAATAGGAGAGAGTGCAAAAGTGCTAAGTGATGTGATTTTTTATTGCTATTACTAAGTGAAGTTTTTGGGGTTGATCAAGTGGTGTCATTTTATGCTCATACCAAGATGACCTTGTTAAGTTGGTGGTGTGATGACCTACTTTCCATAACAACCTCACACATGATCTACCACTACATGAAGAACTCACACAAATTCAAGCATTGAATCAAACAACATAACATTCAATGCAAAGTTTTTGTTGGCCCTCATTTTTGGTTATTTAAATTAACATGAAGTAAAAGTTGGGGTGTGACATGGGTCCACTCAAGAAATCCTCAAAAGGAGGCCGAACACATCTACTAGTAGCAGTAGACAAGTTCACCAAGTGGATCGACACAGTACCAATCACCAGCTCAACAGTCCTCACGTCAGTTAACTTCATCAAGTCCATCACCTTCAGATTCGGCGTACCACATAACATCATCAAAGACAATGGTACAAACTTCATAGCAACAGAATTTTAGAACTTCTGCCAAGATTTGGGCATCAAAATAAACTACGCGTCAGTCGTGCATCCACAATCTAACGGCCAGGTGGAGAAGGAAAACGGCTTAGTGTGCGGAGGAATAAAAAAGCGGCTCCTCGCACTACTTGAACAAGCTGCAGGCAACTGGGTAGAAGAACTCCCCGCAGTCCTATGGAGCTTGCGCACCACCCCCAACGCCTCAACCCAGTACACACCTTTTTTCATGGTATATGGGGCAGAAGCGGTGGTGCCTCACGACCTAAAGTTTGGAGCTCCCCGAATCTCGGGATACGAAGAAGAAGAGGCAGAAGAAGCACTACAGGATGATAAAGACACCGCAGACGAAGCATGGGACACAATCATAACAAGGTCAGAAGGATACCAGGACAAACTACACACGTACCAAAGCAGTCGCCTGCGGACCAGAACTTTCTGCAAAGGAGATCTCGTCCTGCGACTAATACAAGAAAAAGTGCACAAACTTGCCCCGCAGTGGAAGGACCCTTCATAATCTCGGAGGTCATAGGACGAGGTGCATACAGGCTGATGAAACCGAAGACCGCTGAATACGTGGGAAATCCGTGGAACGTGGCAAACTTGCGCCTATTCTACCCATAGTCTACCCTTAGGCACTATCGGCAGTATCGGTAGCAGCACCGGTCGGCAACTCATGTAAAACTCGAAGCAATAAAAGTAGGTGTTGCCCAAATAATACCACTAAAAGCACTCGGGGCTTGAGCACAAACTCCCCCCGAGAGACTCTATCTTTGTTTACGCGACGCTACTTAAAGCACTCGGGGGCTCCAGCACAAACTCCACCCAAGAGACGCTATCTTCGCTTACGCGACCCTACTTAAAGCACTTGGGGGCTCCAGCACAAACTCCTCCCGAGAGACGCCATCTTCGCTTACGCGATGCTACTTAAAGCACTTGGGGGCTCGAGCACAAACTCCCCCCGTGAGACGCTATCTTCGCTTACGCGACGCTACTTAAAGCACTCGGGGGCTCAAGCACAAACTCCCCCCGAGAGACGATATCTTCGCTTACGCGGCGCTACTTAAAGCACTCCGGGGCTCGAGCACAAACTCCCCCCGAGAGACGCTATTTCATTTTACACGACACCACTTAAAAGAACTCGGGGGATCGAACGCAGACTCCCCCCGAGGAAACGCTATTTTCACTTACGCAACCACAGACATAAAGCCTCGGGGGCTCAAGCATCATCTCGCCCGCACAAGCCTCACTCAAAGTTTTTCCGCAGAAGCATAATTATTCCCCAAAGATAAGGACAAAAAGGCACCGGACAAAGAAAATTCTTTAGTCTTCACCTGATCACAAGTGATCACCTAAAGACTCGAGGTCTACTCCCATCGGGAGCACTGCCGCGCTCCTGATAAAAATCTGGAGCAATCAAGGAGCTGCAAGACAGGACATCATGGTCGAATAAAGCTCACAGTCTACGTCCGACTCTACAAATCGAACGCAGCCTCGGAGGCTACTCCCAAAGGGAGCGCTATCGCGCACCCGATAGTTCTCATTACAAAGGACTCGAAGGCAATTCTCATTACAAAGGACTCGAAGACAATTCTCATTACAAAAGACTCGAGGACAATCCTCATTACAAAGGACTCGAGGACAGTTCCCATTACGAAAGACTCGAAGACCTCAAAGTTACATGTATCAGCACAAAGGCTTCCACTACACACCAAAGTTTAAAAAGGGACTCAAGAGGTCGCCAAAAGGATTACAGTACCAACCATCCCAGGGAACTATGACTTCTACATGTGTGCTCATGCGGAGATAATTGGCACTTTCGTCCCACATATTGACGAGCATCAACACAGACAAAGTAAAAAACTAAGCCTGCGAAGAAGCAAGTCGCTGCCCTCCAGTTCTAGAAGGTGCCTTGCCTAACGACGCGTCCGTTTGACGAATGGCTTGACGTCGAGCACATCCTTAGAACTAGAAGAGCAAGCACCACCGGCCGAGGAGTCAGCCGAAGATGAAGCCACTGGAGAAGCAGACGAAGGATTCCTCGACCCACCAGAGCTGTCGCTGCTTGTTTCCTCCCAGTACGGATCCAGACGATTGCCACCAGCATCAAAAGCACGAAGAGTGAGAGTATCTTCGCCATCAAAACGACAACAAAGGCTATCCTCGTCACGCAGGTTCAGCTAGCGTGAAAACGCCCTCCAGTCAGATCCAAGAAAAATCCGGAATGAATTATCAACTTCCAGCTCCACCCAAGAATAAGATCGAGCACACCCTTGAAGATGGAGCCAGAGACCCCTCAAATTGAGCTCAGAAACAATGGAGCCAAACGAGAACGGAAGAGGGACCCGGGTAGCGGTCCGGCTAAGAACACGCAAAAGGAAATCATAGCGCCAAACACCCTCGTCCACGGAAGAAGAAGAAGGCGTCGTCGTAGCCCCATGAAGTCCACCGTGCGAGGAACGGGGTGTGCGGCCACCACGGCCGCGACGGCCACGATCTCGGCTAGCCACACCCCCACCACGCTTGGGGGCCATATGAAGAAGAAGCAGAAGAGAAAGGTGAGAGAAGAATTGATGCCGAGGTCAGGCAAACAACTGGAGGTATTTATAGCGCAACCTAGGGGCAAACCAAGAAAACACGCAGAAGCCCAGGTGGCGCCATCATTAATCCAAAGACCAACACGCTGGGCGTTACGAATTCCAAGACAAGATGCCTTCACACGGTCAGCACTATTTAAAGGACATGTAAAATCTCGCGTGTTTCCATACACGCCTTGGAAAACCAACGGGCAGCGGCAGTGTGACATCCAAGTCGTCATTATGACTGGCCAAGAGATGCGACGGATCGAAGACCAAGCGTCGTCATCGGTCACCAAAGAGCATTATTACGATGCTTATCACCGCAACATCCCAAGAAGGATGTATCAAGATAAAATCAATTGGAAAAAACAAAGACTGTCAAAGACCACCAGTCTCTTGGTGCCAAAATATTCTGATTTCCGATCCAAAAAATTTACTCCCATCGGGAGCGCCTTGCCCTCGCTAAAAACAGAGCAAGGCACAAAATCTCGAGAGTTCGGGTGCTCCCTCACCCAGAAGGCAATTATGTACTCGAGTGAGCACTCGCACTAGCGGAAACGACGCATCTACATAGTTAGGGTGCTCCCTCACCTTGGAGACAACGAAGTACTCGAGGGACCACTCGCGATAGCAAGACGACGCACCTCCAGAGTTCGGGTGCTCCCTCACCTTGAAGACAACAAAGCATTTGAGTGACTGATACGTCCAAAAAGTATCTATAATTTCTGGTTGCTCCATGCATGTTTTGTATGTTATTGCTATGATCTAGATACACTTTCATACACTTTTGATCATATTTTGACTAACCTATTAACTCAGTGCACCACAGTGCCAGTTCCTGTTTTCTACTGTTTTTCTATTTCAGTTTTCCCCCATATAAAAAGTGCCAGAAAAATTCCGGGAAAAATATAGGAAAAATCAGCGTACAGGAAGCTTCGCGAAGAGCCCGAGTGGGGCCATAGGGGATCCAGGGGTGGCCCAGGCGGCCACCCGGCGCGGCCCCACCCCAGGCCGCGCCAGGGGGGCGCCTGGGGCCCCTGGTCCACCTCTGGCTGCCCCCCTTCGCCTATATATTCTCCGTCACGGGAATCTTCCGGGGCGAGAACCCTTTTTCGCGATCTTTCCTCTGTTCCGCCGCCGCTGCGCTTCCGAGATCGGGAGCACCAGAAGACCTCTTCCCGGCACCCTGCCGGAGGGAGGGCCGAGCTCCGGGAGTCTCCTCTCCACCATGGATGCTCCCCGGATGTCTCGTGAGTAGTTTTCTCTTGGACCATGGGTCCGTGATCAGTAGCTATGTGATGTTCTCCTCCCCTCTTTGTTCTTCATGGTTTAGACCTCGTGAGCTGCCCTACATGATCGAGGCACTTTTGTAATCTTTCTGCTGTTGCTATGCTGAGTTTGGTGGGATCTGATGGATTATGAGATTATGTTCAGATTGTGATTGAGTAATATATTTGGTTTTTATCTCTTATATTTTTGTTCCTAAGTAATTCTTGCATGTTCTCCGTTGCTGTTTATTGCTTTGGCCAAGTAGTAGGTAGTAACCCCAAGAGGGAACGTTATGCTCGATTGTGGGTTTATGCCCCCCGATAACACGCTTGAGTGACAGAAACATGAGTCTAGGGGATGTGCTGTTGCCACAAGGGGGGAAACAACGGTGCTTGTAACCGTGGTTTCAAGGATTGTTTACTTTATGCAAAGTGCTTTTTAATGCAGTTGTCTGTTGCTTTGGGTTTACACTTTGGGTGGGGCTCGCAACTTAATACCAGCGAGATGTTCTGGATAGATATCTCAAGGTGGATTTCGGTCTACTTATTTTGGCGTACTGCCCGTGCTTTTGAGCCTCTTCCTTTCTTTTGTAGCATAGTTAGCACTGCGATGCGTTCATAATCCTTTCAATTTCCCTTCTGTAATTTGTTTACCTCGCATAGCAGTTTTATCGTCTTTTGGGAGAGAGACATCACTAGTGAACATCACGTATCCCGGTCCATATCCTCATTACTGTTTCCACTCTCATTTACTTTTCTGCTTTTACTTTCAGTTGCTATCATTATCCCTTGTGTTTGATCCTCTGTGAACAACAAGACCAGAGAGATTGACAACCTCTCTGAACTTCGTTGGGAACAAAGTTATTTTTGTCGGTGTGCAGGTCCGCGTCAGTTGCGCCGCTGACACCTACTTATAATCTCTGGAGTCCTACTAGAGACCAACCTTGGTATCTTTACTGAGGGAAATTTGCTGATGTGCTACATCACGCCTTCCACTTGGGGCTCACCAACGAAGGGCGAGAAGACTACACCCGTCAACTCTTGCGCCATCAAGCAAATTTCTGGCGCCGTTGCCGGGGACTCCGAGTGCTAAGATAGGGGAGTTGCACACTACCCTTTACCTTTGTTATTTAGTCTTGTTAGTTTACCTTTCAGTTTTTATCTTTGTGTCTTTTATCAAAAATCACAAAAAAATTGTTTATCTTGGTGTTAGCAGTCCTCCTTGTTTAGATGAACATGTTAGGGCTAGTTGCTTTGCGGGAATCGGAAGTTCTCGATTTCCGTCAAAGAGATGGAGAAAATATGAAGAAAGCATGGGACGGAATATCTGAAGCACATAAAAGAATTATGCCTTGGATACCTATAAAAATTGTGCTTAGAAATTTTTAACATGGTCTTTTTAAGTGGTGTAAACACTCTCTTGACATTATAGCTGAAGGAGATTTTCTAGCGTGTGATGAAGTTAGGGCTCTTGATATTTTGCGTAGTCTATCTAGTTATTTTGTTTATGATCGTAGTATTGATACTGTCATAGATAGACTTGCCACTATTCAAAAAAGATTGGATGCTCTAGACTTGAGGAAAGTAGAGGAACTTAAGTCCAACAAGAAAGAAATGTTGGAGATAGATGATGATTGGGAGCCCTTTGTTAGGATTAGCATCTCTAACCAAGGCTTCATTGCTCTTTGTGATGTTGGATCCACAGTTTCTACTATGCCAAAAATAGTTTATGATTCTTTGAAGCTAGATATGGATAAATTATCATCTTATCATGAATATTCTAATGGAGATATTTCAGAGATTAAAGGAAAGGTAAAAGAAGTCCAAGTTGCATTCCTTCATAGGACTGTACCAATTGATTTCTTCATCATGGAGCCAAACCAAAGTAACATTGTTCTCGGAAGAGACTTCCTCCGTGCTATGAAAGGCTTCATTGATATTGGTAATGGGCACATACGCTTACGCGGTATGGAGAAAGGTAAGTACCTCTTTCCTAGGAAGAAGAAGAATGAGCTTATTGAAAATCAATTTGAAGGTTTTTATGATTCTGATCTTGGAGACCCTTGATTCTTCTTTTGCATTATGCCTAGCTTATAGGCATAAAAGAAAGCGCTTTAGGGAGGCAGCCCGCAACAAATTTAGGTTTCTTTTTGCTTTTTGTTGTGTCTTGATGTTTGTTACTACTGTAGAAACATCATTGTATCTTTATTTTTCAGCTTTGTGCCAAGTTATAGCCTCTTATGATAAGGGAAGCAAAAGTTGTGGCGTGCTGTCCAGAAAACAGATTATGTCCCTTGACAGAAAAATTCGAATCAAATCACCAGATCATAATTTTGATCTGAATTTTTTTGAAATCATGCTCTATACAATTGTGAAACTTCCGTATGTTCTGAGTTTTATTATTTGAGTTGCAGAAGTTCCCCTAAAAAAATTCTTTACTACCTACTGTTCTGTTTTTCACAGATTCTGCCACGTTTTGTCTCTCCTAACTTTTGCAAACCTTAAGCTTGCTTTTTCTTTGCAAAACATTTTTGGCACTCTTGAGAAACAGTAGCTCTGCAAAAATATCTTTATATCAAGTGGGGAAAAATTATTTTATTAAGGGTACTAACCTCTCTAATCATCTTATGATGAGTTATGTATGAAGGGAGTTTTCAAGTGTGCGATGGAAGATGATGAAAGAAGATCCAGGAGTGTCAAGCGCTCAAGCTTGGGGATGCCCCCATGCAACCCCAATAAATATTCAAGGATAATCAAGGATCTAAGCTTGGGGATGCCCCCGTGCATCCCCTTCTCCATCAACAATCATCAGTTCGTCCTTCGTCTCACTATATTTTTATCACTTCATGCGATATGTGCTATGCTTGGAGCGTCTCACTCTTAGGTTTTATTTTTAGTTTTCTTTAGCTTTGCTTTCTGTTCATAACAAGTTAGATCCCGTCTTACTTTGTGTGGGAGAGAAACACGCTCCACTTTCAAAATCTAGGACACATCATAGGATTTTTCCTGCTTATCTTTTTGTTGTTGTGTGTTCTTTATCTTTTCGTAGCTGCTGCCATGTTTAGTTTTAGTCTTAGTTTGTCTTCAGCAAGAGCCTTGGCTTTTGTTAAGTTTGTTGCTGGAACTCTTTTTAGTTTTCATGTTTATCTTGTTAAAGAGAGTTGGTTGTTGCACTGAGTTGTGTCTTGTCTTGAAAGTAGGTAATTGAGGTTGCTATTTAATTCTAGTAGTAACTTGCAATAGTTTTGAGGTATTGTTGTGAGTAATGTTTGAACTTTTGGTGTCAAGAGCTCTAATAGTGATAGGTGTCGTATTTTGGGAAATCTGTGTGTATTTAAAAACCTACAAAACTAGTTGAGAACTCTAGCTACTAGATGGATCACTAATCTTTGGAGGGATCGAATATTAGAGAACACTCACATACCATGAGTCGAGGATGCGCAAGGATAACCAAACCCCCATACACTCCTCCTCGGGGTACTTGTCTCTTTGTGAACCTCCTTTTTAGATTGAGAGTTACCGATAATAAGTGCATGAGTTCTTCGGACTAATGTAAGTATTGAAAGTTGACACTTCCACCTTCCCATATTTTGCTAGCCTCTCCCGTGCCGTGCATTGCCTTCTTCTAACTCCGAGAGTTGGTGTCCACCTTCGCCGGTACATCCAAACCCTTGGCATGATACGCTCTGTCATCATAAACCTCCTTATATCTTTCCTCAAAACATCCACCATACCTACCTATCAAGGCATTTCCATAGCCTTTCCGAGATATATTGCCATGCAACATCCACCTCTTCATGACTTGATCTTCATGTCATACATGTTCCTGCTACACTGGCAGCGACATACATTGCGTACATCAGGATAGTTACATCTTCTTTATGATTTTGAGTACCTTGTAAAGTGTGAAAGATCTCCTTTACCTTCTTGTAAAATAGAGTGTTGCCCTTAAGTGAGGAAAACATCCCAAAGTGGACACAATAAAAGATCCCAAAGAGGACAAATGAGAGTTAAATAGAAAGAGCCATTAAGGCCACAAAAAAATACAAAAAAATAGAAAAAAGAGAAAAAGAAATAAAAAGAGAGAAAGTGGCAACACTACTATCCTTTTGAGAGATCCACACTAGTACTCCCTTTATATCCTTGTACTCCATCGAAAAGATCATTATGCATATAGCTATGTGGGGATCTTCACACTATAGAACTTGGCTTGCATATTCCAAGGATGAGCCTCCTCAAACGAGCTCTAGGTCTTCATGAGCGAGCAAGTTAGATGCACCCCCACTAGTTCCATTAGAGAGCTTCCTAGCTCGTATGTGCATCTGTTGCATGGCAATCCCTACTCCTCACATCATATCTATCATTTGGCATCTCTTGCCTATGATTGTCCTCATTGATGTGAGCCTTTCTCATCCTTTTTGTCTTCCTCCTCCGCACTTCTCTCTTTGCCATCCTAAGTGTCAACTCTCGTGCTTAAGCTCATCCATTCAATGAGTGCTCAAAATATTGAAAAAGGAGTGGATCAAATTGACTTGTACCTGACTAGTGGTCTGGGGACGGGTCAAGATAAGATTCTAGAAAAAGACCGAGTGTGAAACTTTAGTAGATTGAGTTCTCAACAAATAAATTATTTTTCTCGTATTCCCTATCCCCCTTCTTGCACGCAAACACCATTTGGAGACATTCGAGTCACGGACAGCGAGAGCTCTTGCACCTAATGTTCTTTTGTTACTTGTTTCAATGATAATATAGACTCTTTCTTTTTATGACTTGAATTGAGTTTCTAACCTTGATTGCTTTACTTTTCAAAGTTCTTATATGGTTGCTAGCATGTCACCACAGAAATTATGCCGTTATCATTTACCTACTTGAGGACGAGAAGGAATTAAGCTTGGGGATGTTGATACGTCCAAAACGTATCTATAATTTCTGCTTGCTCCATGCATGTTTTGTGTGTTATTGCTATGATCTAGATACACTTTCATACACTTTTAATCATATTTGGACTAACCTATTAACTCGGTGCACCACAGTGCCAGTTCCTGTTTTCTGCTGTTTTTCTATTTCAGTTTTCCCCCATATAAAAAGTGCCAGAAAAATTCCGGGAAAAATATAGGAAAAATCAGCGTACAGGAGGCTTCGCGAAGAGCCCGAGTGGGGCCAGAGGGGAGCCAGGGGTAGCCCAGGCGGCCACCCGGCGTGGCCCCACCCCTGGCCGCGCCAGGGGGCGCCTGGGGCCCCTGGTCCACCTCTGGCTGCCCCCCTTCGCCTATATATTCTCCTTCACGGAAAACTTCCGGGGCGAGAACCCTTTTTCGCGATCTCTCCTTTGTTCCGCCGCCGCCGCGCTTCCGAGATCGGGAGCACCAGAAGACCTCTTCCCGGCACCCTGCCAGAGGGAGGGCCAATGTCCGGGAGTCTCCTCTCCAACATGGATGCTCCCCGGATGTCTCGTGAGTAATTTTCCTTGGACCATGGGTCCGTGATCAGTAGCTATGTGATGTTCTCCTCCCCTCTTTGTTCTTCATGGTTTAGAGCTCGTGAGCTACCCTACATGATCGAAGCACTTTTGTAATCTTTCTGCTGTTGCTATGCTGAGTTCGATGGGATCTGATGGATTATGAGATTATGTTCAGATTGTGATTGAGTAATATATTTGGTTTTTATCTCTTATATTTTTGTTCCTAAGTAATTCTTGCATGTTCTCCGTTGCTGATTATTTCTTTGGCCAAGTAGTAGGTAGTAACGCCAAGAGGGAACGTTATGCTCGATTGTGGGTTCATGCCCCCCGATGACACGCCTGAGTGACAGAAACATGAGTCTAGGGGATGTGCTGTTTCCACAAGGGGGAAAACAACGGTGCTTGTAACCGCGGTTGCAAAGATTGTTTACTTTACGCAAAGTGCTTTTTAGTGCAGTTGTTTGTTGCTTTGGGTTTACACTTTGGGTGGGGCTCGCTACTTAATACCAGCGAGATGTTCTGGATAGATATCTCAAGGTGGATGATTAGTAGTAGATGCAGTTGGATTTCGGTCTACTTATTTTGGCGTACTGCCCGTGCTTTTGATCCTCTTCCTTTCTTTTGTAGCATAGTTAGGATTGCGGTGCATTCATAATCCTGTCAATGTCCCTTCTGTAATTTGTTTACCTCGCATAGCAGTTTTATCGTCTTTTGGGAGAGAGACATCACTAGTGAACATCACGTATCCCGGTCCATATCCTCATTACTGTTTCCACGCTCATTTACTTTTCTGCTTTTACTTTCAGTTGCTATCATTATCCCTTGTGTTTGATTCTTTGTGAACAACAAGACCGGAGAGATTGACAACCTCTCTGAACTTCGTTGGGAACAAAGTTATTTGTGTCTGTGTGCAGGTCCGCGTCAGTTGCGCCGCTGACACCTACTTATCATCTCTGGAGTCCTACTGGAGAGAAACCTTGGTATCTTTACTGAGGGAAATTTGCTGCCGTGCTACATCACGCATTCCACTTGGGGCTCACGAACGAAGGGCGAGAAGACTACACCCGTCAACTCTCGCGGCATCAGTGACTACTCGCAAGACTCAAGTAGTATTCGACAATATAATCTACTCGCGCACTCGACGACTTTCCGAGTGGGTGCTTTTCTTATTTGATTCCTCCCATGAGCTCGCAAAAGTTCCGCAAGTGATTATTAATAGCTCACTTGATTGTTTATTACAAGTGGGCGCATCTCTAACTAGGCTCTGTGCCTCCGTACCCCAGATACCACGCAAGCTTAGCGTGTAGGTAGGACCCCACTGCGCAGACGGCCGGGCCGGGACTTGCCACAGCGCGACTTCACTCCCGACGTTTTCCATGCGCTTGCATGATAGAAAGATGAGCCAATAACAGACGTGTTAAGGCTATTTGCTGGGGCCGGTAACATTGATCCTATAAGACCTATAGCGACATGGACTTTGCTAGCCACCGGTCGTTTCCAAGGTCGTGTTGAGGGACACAGGCTTGATTGGGCTACTGAGGTATTTTCCACTAGCGCAATTCATCAAGGCTCGACCAGTCGACTACCTTGGGCCCTTTTAGCTTAGCATCCCTCGAAATAACACTGTCATGGCTGAACTGCCAACGACTCGCAGCCACGCTGCGCACATAAAGGTGAATGATGATGGATTCGAGTCCCTGCGCGACTCTTCGAGTCCCCTAGGCACTCGGGGGCTACTGACTAGGGGGTGACCCCATGGCTCCTGCGTGTGAAGATACCTGGTGCATACGAAGACAAAAGGCCCGCTGGAAGCTTCGACAGGCCCACGACTGGCCCACTCTAGGCACTGACGTAGGAGTCAGCGACCAACATGGAAGTCAAGACTTGGCGTTCAAGGCAAGGCTAGAATTAGGCAATCGTCCTTGTAACCTGAGACGGACTCCCCGAGACCCAGCCTAGTATATAAAGGCTGGGAGGGGCGACGCCTCAGGACATCCAATCTACAATCAACACCTCCGGTCATGAGCAAACTCGCCTAGACTTCCACTGTAATCTCCCCCTCGCATAATACAAATAAGCAGGAAGTGATTCTCCTGTTAGCCGACGAGTATCGCCAACCTGTTCCTTCTCTACGATCTAACCCAGGGTCCCTGACCATGGGATTTGCCGAGGATGATCCTTGTCATTGTCCGATCTGGGATTCTACTCGGAGGTTACTTTATTCTCTTCGGTCCAATGATCCTAGGTGAGGCCGATTTCTCTCTCTTGGGTGAATCGGCCTCCGACCTGATCAGTTCGGACCACTGTTTCCTAAGTCTTGATCAGCTCGGCCTTGATTAGATCGGCGACCATCAGGTCAGTGATCTTTGCCTTGATGAAATGTTTCCTCTGGGTGACCCTACTCGGGGGTCACTCCCCCGACAGTCCTCTTTGGCGCAGGCCAACTGTGAAAACTTGACGTGCTGCTCGTCGCACTCCGTAGCTCTGTACCGGCTCCCATCCACTGGAATTGGGCCGTAGGGACCTGGCATTTTCATTTTCCGGTAGACGTAGCATGGTCGATCCATGAACCTAGCATAAGCAGGTCTTCCTAGGATGGCTTGATGTGGGCTTTCGATTTTACCCACCTCGTATGGTATGATTTCAGAGCGGAAGTTTTCGGGAGTCCCAAAGGCCGTCTCAAGGTAGATCTTGCCGGTCGGTCGTGCCGACTTTCCTGGGACTATTCCATAAAACACATTATTGGAGGTTTGCAGCTGTTTGTGGGTCAGTCCCATCCTACGGAAGTTCTCGTAATAAAGGATGTTGATGTTGCTTCCTCCGTCCATGAGTACCTTGTCCAATGTGTAGCATCCGATTTGTGCAGAAACCACCAAGGCTAGGGAACCCGGGTTTTCTATCACATGGGGTGGTCGTCCCTTGTCCAGGTGATCAGTTGCTTAGACCAGTTGAGCCACCTGGGACAAGCCGACTCTGTAGCCACGGACATAGCGGCTCTCTGCTGCAGCTTCTAGTCCCTTCGGCAACTGCTGGTTATGAAGACGTGATAAGTCGAGTGATCTTGAAGTTGTTTTGGGTTTGATTGGCATCCAGTGCTTCCCGATTGGTTTTTCTATTTTCCTCCTCCCTGGGGTCCTTGGTACTGTGGTGTTGCGCCGGCTCCTTGCTGACCAAAGTTTTGGTTATTTCTGTTTTGGCCGGCTCCACCACCTTACCCAGGGGGGCCTTGGCCTCCACGTCTTTGAATTCCTTCATGAAGTTGCATTGTTCCCAGGTATGGGCGGCTGGACGGCCGGGTTTGCTATGCAGAGGGCAAGGTCTTTTCACAGCTTCTTCAAAGGTAACTGGAGGTTGGAAGTTTCTTTCCTGCTTGCCGCGGTAGTCGTTGCCCCCCTGCTTTTGCCTTTGGGAGCCGACAGTTGTGTTGGCTACCAAGTCGGAAGTATTTTGATCGAGTCTTAGTTTTCTTGGTTGATTCTGGCTCTGAGACCCTTTGTCGTTGCCCTTTTTGCCCTGGGTGGCTTTATCTTCTTCCAAATCGGCATACTTTGTTTTATGAGAGTCGGCACACTTGATGACCGCGTTCATGAGCTCTCCTATGTTGCTGACCGATCTTTTGAGTCTGTCGATTTTGTGTATTAGAGGCTCAAACCTGCAATTTCTTTCCAGGAAAATTACTGTTGTCTGCGCAGTAATGGTATCTGAGGGATGGATTATGTCCGCGACCTGTCGTGTCCAGCTTAGGGCCGACTCTCCTTATTTCTAGATGCAGTGATCCAAATCGACTATTGTCGTAGCTCGCCGGCAGGTCCCTTGGAAATTCTTGATGAATTTCTCTCTGAGATCTGTCCAAGAGGTGATGGAATTTTCTGGGAGATTTTTGAACCATTTACGAGCTGGCCCTTCCAGCATCATCGTGAAGTATCGGGCGCATACCTCTTCGCCAGCGTGAAGCATATCCATGGCGAGGAGGTTTCAATCCAAGCTGCCGGGTCCATATAAGCCGTATAATTTGCGATTTTACGTGGCCCCTTGAAGTCCGGGGGAAGGCTTGTATTCCTCGGCACCAGGCATCGATTGCCTACTGACCTGCTGATGAACTCAGTGTTTGGTTCCTGTGGTGGAATTTGGGCTGCCGGCTCTACGTGTGGAGTGGTGTTGGAAGCCGGTAAATCCATGATTCACAGTGCTCCGGGGGGGGGGGGGGTCAGCGGTACTCTATGGTGGCGCTGGCTGCCTAAAGCCGTTGGAGCCGGTGATTCTGCTTTCTGAATCATGGTTCAATATGGGGTTCCATGTAAGTATGAGACTCTTTCTGAGTACTGGCCCAGCTGTGTGATCGCCGTCTTGAGGAAGTCGGCGGTTGTACGGGCGGCGCGATTTGCTGTGGTGTCTCCCAGAATCGGTGCGTTGGCGAGGTACTGAGTTGCCGCCATGACATTGCCAATGGGGAGGTGTGTGGAAGCGATCTTGATGTGGTGGAGGAGCCGACAGTCTGGGAGGTGTGAATCCTGAGGGAGTCGACTGGTCAGGGCTGTTGAATAGCGCTCGCCCTTGGTAGTCGAGGGGGAACCGACTCACATATATCTGCGGGCGTGTGTAAGTGAGGCTCCGCCACTGAGCATATATTAGATCCGACTCTCCCCGGAGATGTGTGGCTTCCTGGACAAGTCGAGCTTCTTTCTCCATCATCAATTCCTTTTCGATGTTGGCCTTTGCTCGTAAGTTTGCTATCCGTTCCCTGAGCTCGTTCACCGTTGTCTTCCAAGCCTCCTTATTTTCCAGCGTCATTGGTACTGCCAAGGCTTCATCAAGGGAGGTTAGAGCGTCTACGAGGGCTTGGGATCTAGTAGGGACTTGTACTGACGGACGAGCTACCGGGTCCCTAGTTGCGCTAGGGGGCCCAGCGGCTGCCGCATCTGCGCCTTGGTTATGAGCCGGCTGGCCTCCTGATCCTCCAGTGTCGGCCATGAATACCGTGGCGCAATACGGAGGTTCGAAGTAAGGACAAACCGGGTTGTACTCCGGTATGCCGAAGCCGAGTCTGTAATTCCCCACAGATCGGATGGATCCCGCATCTAAGAGGCTTTCCTCACTTGGGTGCGAGTCGGTATCGGTTGGCTCCTCTGAGTCGTCGTGCATTGGGGACTCGAAAGAGCACTCCGACTCTAGAGACTCATCAATGAATCCGACAAAGGTTCGTTTGGACCCGGCGTCTCGCCGACTTGAAGTTTCTACGGGTACTTCAGGATCCTGCATTGGCTCGGATCCGTCTGTTTTGACGATGAAGATGTGGATGGACCCGATCGGGACCCGATGGAATCGGCTTCAGGGCCCCAAGTAGAGTCGACGATGCAGAGCTTCCCGCGCCGGCTTCTGGTGATCCATCCAGCGACGAATCCCTCCATGCCTTGCAGAGCTCCCTCCAGAATCTCAACACATGCGAGCGCAGGCCCCACGGTGGGCACCAACTATCGTGGGAAAGTCACGGCAGATGTCCGAAGAGTCGAACTTAACATGGGACCTGTGCTACGAGGCGATTTTTTGGAGAGAGTCGACATGGCCAAGAAACTCGGCGATTTACCCAGGTTTCAGCCCCTCTTTGTCTCGAGGTAAAAGCCTACTCCTTCTTCCTCTTATTATGTGTTCTGATTCTCGAAAGAAGAATCGATTTGGTCAATTACAAGAGAGTCGGTCGTAAACTTAGTCTCGATGAGATCTAGGTTACGCCGACAAGTGTCTAGTCCTATCTTAGGCTAAGATTGTTCTCTGGCCCTGGATCCCGTGGATCCCATCTTGTAAAGGCGCCGGGTCCCGGGATTCCTTGAGTTCGACTCTGACATGAGATGGAGTTCTATTCTACTTTACAAATAGGTTATGTCGTATACAAGGTAAGTTGAATTCCTCCAGCGGCTTCAATCTTCTTTCCTTGACGCAACCAGCCTTGGGCCGGATATTTTCTTAGTGGGACAGTCGGCCCGTAGACCTAATGCCGGGTCGTAGGCTTGGTCTATCCTCCCGACAGCATCCCCAAGCTTAGACGCTTGAGTCTCCTTGAATATTTATTGGGGATGCATGGGGGCATCCCCAAGCTTGAGCGTTTGACACTCCCGGATCTTCTTTCATCATCTTCCCTCGCACACTTGAAAACTCCCTTCATACATAACTGTAAGAGAAATTTTGCCCCCGAAGGTTTTGGAGATTGTTGGACAAAGCAGTAGTGGAACTAATATTGTTTTCAAGTATAAACAGATACTTAGGTTCCGAAAGAATGGAGTTTACAAGTAGAAGGTCGAAGGAAAACTCACTGCAACGAAGCTGCAGTCAACTACCGAAACCTTTGAAGGAAGACGACCCCCAAAAATGTCGTCGAGAAAGAAGATACTCTCGAGTAAAAGCGCAACGAGGAGAAAGCTGAAGCTGGATGAAGACTTAGTCTTTTTACTAGTTTCTCTTTATTTTCTTGAGTCGTAGGAAAAATGGTACTATCAAGAGGGGTTTGCTAGTTGAGATCTTTGTCGAAGTAAATTTGCTCTACTCAACCTAAACCCACAAAAAGCCTACCGAGAGAAATCTTACTGAGTCGAGTGAATTGCTCGAAGGAAAAGTCATCGCACTTTGTGCCTTCGAGAGAGAACTCATTCGGTAAGTCAGCATACTTGCTCCGCAAGTAAAGTTGCGCAGTGATTGAAATCCGACCGTTGTGGACACGCGTCAAGCGGTTGCATCGGGTCACTTCAGTCATTTTACCCATCGGGATCGCCACCTATAAATACCCCGCACCTACCCGCCATTTTGTGTCGGCTGCTCCACTGAAGATTCTAAGACAGAAGCACTGTGAGCATCCCAAGAGAAAACTCAAGAGAAAACCAAAACCCAAGTCTGAGCTGAGTTGAGAAATTCACAGAGACTTAGGTTGAGATTAGCCGATCTTTTTATCTTGGAGAACTGCAAGTCTCCTAGACGGTTAGGCGTCGCGTGTCAAGCAGTCGAAGAGAAATTGTCGCTGCTGAAGGAAGTTTGTAAAGGTCTCGAAGATGTCCTGAATCATTTACCACGAGACTGTACAAGCTCGAGGAGTTTGTAGCAGTGGAGAATAGGACAGAGAGAGTTTTGCTCTAGGTGTTCAATCACTAGTCCCTCCAACCAGATGTAGCACTTTGCAGAGTGTGCACTGGTTTACCAAACATCGCCATTTCGGGCTCGTTTTCCTTCTTGTATTTACTTTCAGTATTTACTCATTGCCTGTTTGCCTTCGATGATTTCCATCGCTCCCAATCCTTTCGACCCATGCATGTCTTTCGATACTGTAATTCCTTCGAGGTGCCTTTAGTCCTTCGCAGTTTGCATGAATTCCTTCTAAGTTCCGTGGAATTTTTAGAAGTGATCATTCACCCCCTCCCCCTCTGATCATTCTTGTGCTTTCAATTGGTATCAGAGCTAGGCACTCCCTATGCTCTGCGTATTTTGGTCTAACCACCTGGAGTGTTGTCAAGAATGTCGTTCGTAGATGTTCGCTCGGGCGAACCGATTCCTATCTACAACGGGAAGGACTATCCTTATTGGAAGGACAAAATGAAGAGGAACATCATGGCCATCAACTCTGCCGCTTGGGAAGTTGTCCAGAATTGTAACATCCCAAATTTTTCCAAATTTTCGAATGTTAATAAATAATATAATATTGATTGAATTGTTTTGATTTTGGGGTAAATGAAAACTTTTCCCTTGAGTTTTTGTTTAAACCTTTACAAACCATTTAATAAAATTGGATAATCATTTATCCAATAATGAAAATTTTGGTTGTGAACTTTATTCAAAATTTCAAAGAATGATTTTCTTTCTTTTGTCCTTTTGAAATTTGGTACGAACCACAATTAAATATTTTCGAGTGAGAATAAAATGACTTTCTTAAATTTATTGTGGTCCCATACTCATTCTCGAATTCTTATTTTGGAGTTTATTGGATATTGACGTTTAAGAGATATTTAAATATTTCCAATAATTTAATAAATAAAATGAGAGGAGATAATATGCCTTCTCCAAAAACAGTATTGGAAAAATTTAATAATGTCGTTAATGAGTTTTTTTATAAAAATCTATTTCTAAAATGTATTCTGAGAGGGAAATATAGTTTTCCTAGACTCTCTATGTTTTATTTGGCCTATACAATTTTATTTGAGAGTGTTTAACCCAAATAATAAAAATAGGATTCCTAAGTCAATTGGACTGAGGTCATCTATCTAATTTTTCCCCTCTATCTCTCTTTCCTTTTTCTTTATCTTGGGACAAATTTTGCACTAAGGCCCATAGCCCGAGCGAGCTGTCTTCTTCCTCTCGTTCGTTCATGTGTACGTGAACACAGAAGCAAATGGCCATGGCAACTGAAGCTCTTCCTCTTTTCCTCCCATCTACTCTTTTGACCGATTCACTTCAGAACCTAAACAAAAATTGTGGACAAATTCATGAGGAATCCATTCATGGAAACAAACACGCGTTTTAATGCTTTTAATTGTCCATAATTTTCTCCATGAATGCCATTAAATTCATTTCCAAAACCTCGCTTTTAATGCCCATTATTTCTCCATAAATGCCATTAAATCTATTTCCAAAACCTCGCTTTTAATGTTCATTATTTCTCCATGAATGCCATTAACTCCATTCCAAAACCTCACCCACTCTCCTTCTATGGATCCCCCATGAGCCTATAAATACCGCCCCTAGGACCCCTTTGAACCACACATCCCCACGCAGAAAGTCCCTCTCCAAAACCCTCTCGTTTGTTAGCAATTCATCGTCGGAGTTAGGATACATCCACACTTCCGATGAAGATTTTTGTCTCCATGAAAGGTACCTAGTCCATATTTCTTCCTCTAGTTTCTTCGCCTTGCCGATGCGCACCGTTGTGACATATTTTTCCTCTCGATTACAAGGTTGGAGCACGCCGTCCGTGTCATTGTGCTCTTCATGCGTTCTTCTCTACTCCGGTGGAACTTCTCGGCTATCCGAAGGCAAACATGGAGCTATAACCTTGTCCATCGAGTAGCCCAAATCATCCTCTATCCCGTTCGGCTGTTTATTGACGCCCGCGACCTTTTTCCAAAATTCCGGCGAGATCTCCGGTGAGCCTTTCTCCCCTCTTTGTTCATCATTTTATTTTGTAAAAATCGAATGGGTACAGACCTATCAGAACTCGCCATTTTGCATCCTTTTTATTAATCCCGTAATTCATTTTAGCAAAAATAGCCAAACTTCAGAAATTCATATCTTCTATCCCGTAAGTCGGATTTCGACAAATTCCATATCCACGGATTCCCTGGAACATGTAGTTTATTTTGGTCCAGTAATATTTCACTTTTGCTAATTCGAAATTTAACTCAAATTTATTATGTGAATTTGAGTATATTTATTATTCCTCTCATTCTATAATTTATTTAGAAATCTTTCCTTGACCAAATTTGATCCTAAGTGTCATACCTTTATGTTAGGACACTTGTCACAGTCTTTTCATCATGTTGATACCCTATTGTTGACATTTCTCGCATTCTTTCCATTATATAAGGACCTTATTTGACCTCAAGCCTTTGTTTCAACTTTCATTTAGTTATATCTCTTTTTTATATAAATTTGGCTACAAAAATTCAATCTTCTCAACAAGATCATCACGATTTCTATCGGATCTTTTTGAATCCAATCCAAGAATCAATTTCCTATTCAAATATGCATATGGAAAAACCAACTGAGTTTGACATACTCTCCATCCAATTGATTTTATAATCAACCTCCAACAAATCCAATTGATTTTACAATCCTCGGATATATGATTGCCATCATATTTCCATCCAATCCAACTTGATCCTATCTCAATCTATCCATGCCATAGTAATTAGTTTATTAATAGTAATAACTAAATATTTATGTTGTAATTGTATCTTATTTGGATCTTCACTTTGGATTGAGTTGTGTGTTGAAGTGTTTCTCTTTTACCGTTAGATATATTGTAACAAGATGGAGAGATGACTACGAGTAGAATATTTCATCGTCAGGATCCAGGCAAGTCTACCTTTGATCATTTCCCCTTGACCTATGTTTTATTGCATGTAGTACCCCTTTCTTAGAATGCATAAGTAGAAGTTTACTTTCTCGCAAACCCAGTAGTTCAATTTGTGGTAGGTTTATCTTGTCACCATCGTGTAGGAAATTGTAGTGCTATGCTATTGTAGACGTGGATTGGGGAGTGAATTCACGATGAGATGAGTGACCTTGTAGTAAATCAGGACCAAGTTAAACTCAATGAACTACCTGGGTGGAATGGTTGGAGGCACCCTGGAGGAACCAGTGGAGATGCCTAAGTGACCTGGAGATGGCCAGGGATCACTGCGGAAAGCCACCCAGGCTTAAAGAGATTTTATCATATTGTCATTTTCTAGAAGCTTACGTGTGCAGCCACAAGCCATTATGGGCTCTGGCTTGGTTGCTTAGTAGTAGTGCCTCTTGCTAGGTGGTGCTACGAACGTAGTGTTGGTAGGTGGGATGGGCACCGCCAGAGTAAGGGAAACTCTTCTAAAAGACCATGTCTCGACCTTCCCGTTTCCATACAAAGTGTAGTGTGGCAAATACCAATGGAGGTGGTCGAGTCTTGTGGGGAAAAGTGCACAAACCTCTGCAGAGCGTATAAATCTAATCGATTAGCCGAGTCCCCGGTATTGGACAATTTGAGCGTCTAGCTATGGTCATTTTGAGAAATCTCATCATCTTTAATTAATCATTTTGGGCATAATTACCATGGGTTGTCTTGTGCTTATTATTTTGTTGAGATTAATTTTAGGAACACTTATTCTATAGGGAAAATTTTAGCTTTATGCAAATTGAAACGTAGAAGCTCCACTAGCCAAATGCATGTATTGTAGGACTTCATTTTCTTCTCCTTGGTATGACTTGCCGTACATTCAAAGTACTGACCCATTTTGGGTTGTAACCTTCGGTGTTGCAGGATTGTATATGACGAGTAAGTGATGCGATGTAGGGTTACGATGTCTACACTCAACTTTGCCGTTGGTGTTGATGGGACTCCACTTATGTATTGTTTGTTTCCGCGGTGTATTCTAGCCCAAAGGCTATAAGGTAATAAATACCATGTACTTACATTACTTTTTGACATGTGATTTATGGTATTTCATCAAGTACTGTGCGTGCTAGCATACTGATCTAGGGATAGCACAGAAGCACAGTAGACTTGGTTCCCTTCGGGACCGGGTCGTTACAAGATGGTATCAGAGCACATGTTGACTGTAGGTCGTGGCCCTAGAAACTGGAAAGCCATTAGGAAGTATACTCTCTAAAAAATATTATTAAAAAAATCCATTACTACTCATCTTTTCTAAGTTTTACTAAACACTCCCTCTTATCCCAAACAAGTTAGACTATACACATGCCACTTTGACCACTGAGAAGGATTGTGTTATGTCTCTTCGGGAAGGACAAGATATTGGACAACTCAAGACCATTTCGGAGAATAGATGTTTTCAACGTGAATTAGAAGTATGGAAGTATGG
The DNA here is from genome assembly GCA_950022295.1 of Bromus sterilis. NCBI lineage: Eukaryota > Viridiplantae > Streptophyta > Magnoliopsida > Poales > Poaceae > Bromus > Bromus sterilis. Next base: position 221,162,511 of record OX465600.1, read on the forward strand.
AAGACTCGAAGAATTTGAAGACTCTAAAGATCCCAAGATTATTCAAGACCCATAGAAGACCCAGATACATCCAAGACTAAGATGCTTGTGAAGAAGTTAAGGAATATATTACACAATACCAATAGTATCCAAGCCCACCATGAGAGTTGTGAAATGAACGAAAGAGTGCGAGTAGAGTGCCCGACCATGCGAGCTCATGTGGAGGAAGGTACCATAGGAATTGTTTTTGATTGACTTTATGAGTGATATTTGGAGTTTTCTCGGAGTTCTCGCTATTGATTTAATGATTGGTGTCATTTGAACTGTTAAATTTAAATTTGTATTTTTGGGATACGTATTTCGTAGGATTTATTATTAGTTGAACCTTGAGAGTTGTGAGCAACGGATGATGTATCAGAAGACCATCACATTGACGAAACTCGTTGTATCGAAGACTTTCAAGAACCGAAGACAATGAAGACTTCCTGACGAAAACGTAGTAAACGAGTCTATTATGTATGTTAGTTGTTTGATAATTGTTGTGTAGGTATCCATCTCCTCTTCTCTCTAAAATTCTATCTCATCTCTGACCAACCTTGAAACCCATAGATGGACATTAATATTTTGATGAGACCAGTGACCCAGTCAAAGTAGAAGAGTGGATTCAAAATATATAATGGACAAGAATCTCCCATTTGCAAGGAGAACACAATTGTTGAGGACGGAAGTTCCCTATTATATGGATGCAAGTTTTGAGCACAAACAATGTAGGATCATCGCCACCCAAAAATGTTTATTAGTTTTGCAGGTGAAGACCTCTTTAAGAGGAGTGAGAAAGACTTAGTGTTAGAATACGTGATTCATCTATCTACATATGAAGTAATGATTTGAGTACGGGATGGATTGGCCCCCATACCGAAGACTCTTATTATATACTTTGGTATGTTAGATTGGTAAATTAGAGAGACAAAAAAACGTAGTAGAGTGTCGATGCGACAAGCCTAAACCATAGAATGGTAAGACGCATTACCCTTGTAGATAGGCATCGTGCCTAACGTAGGTTGTACGGTGAGTAAGAAACATGAAGATTTTCAAGAAGCTTCATTTGGAAGTTATTTTGACCACCATGAGCGTCTTGATAGGTAGTTTTGGAACCTATGTATTTTTTTGCAAGACTTATTCCTTGGGGAGATGTAGATTCTTATCTATAGAAGCTTGATGAAGAACCATCATGGAATGAAGGATTTTGAAGACCCCATAAGCTTTCTTCTAAGGGTGGTAGTTTCCTAACACCCTGGTGGATAAATGAGACGAACCACACGTTGGTTGAGGTTCAGAACTGGTGTCTAAAGCTGCATGCCCAGGATATGATTTAAGTAACGGCAGCATATGGAATTGTACCGGTGGGAGGCAAGCCTCAGATGAGAAGTGAAGGATAAACCGCAAGCCTCATAATGTTATGCCAAGACCATGGGGAAGTAACCCAAAAATCCTCGAGCCTAACTCATTTCTTTCGAGCCTTTGCAAATCTCGAGGACGAGATTTCTTTTAAGGGTGGTAGTTTGTAACATCCCAAAATTTTCCAAATTTTGGAATGTTAATAAATAATATAATATTGATTGAATTGTTTTGATTTTGGGGTAAATGAAAACTTTTCCCTTGAGTTTTTGTTTAAACCTTTACAAACCATTTAATAAAATTGGATAATCATTTATCCAATAATGAAAATTTTGGTTGTGAACTTTATTCAAAATTTCAAAGAATGATTTTCTTTCTTTTGTCCTTTTGAAATTTGGTACGAACCACAATTAAATATTTTCGAGTGAGAATAAAATGACTTTCTTAAATTTATTGTGGTCCCATACTCATTCTCGAATTCTTATTTTGGAGTTTATTGGATATTGACGTTTAAGAGATATTTAAATATTTCCAATAATTTAATAAATAAAATGAGAGGAGATAATATGACTTCTCCAAAAACAGTATTGGAAAATTTTAATAATGTCGTTAATGAGTTTTTTTATAAAAATCTATTTCTAAAATGTATTCTGAGAGGGAAATATAGTTTTCCTAGACTCTCTATGTTTTATTTGGCCTATACAATTTTATTTGAGAGTGTTTAACCCAAATAATAAAAATAGGATTCCTAAGTCAATTGGACTGAGGTCATCTATCTAATTTTTCCCCTCTATCTCTCTTTCCTTTTTCTTTATCTTGGGACAAATTTTGCACTAAGGCCCATAGCCCGAGCGAGCTGTCTTCTTCCTCTCGTTCGTTCATGTGTACGTGAACACAGAAGCAAATGGCCATGGCAACTGAAGCTCTTCCTCTTTTCCTCCCATCTACTCATTTGACCGATTCACTTCAGAACCTAAAAAAAAATTGTGGACAAGTTCATGAGGAATCCATTCATGGAAACAAACACGCGTTTTAATGCTTTTAATTGTCCATAATTTTCTCCATGAATGCCATTAAATTCATTTCCAAAACCTCGCTTTTAATGCCCATTATTTCTCCATAAATGCCATTAAATCTATTTCCAAAACCTCGCTTTTAATGTTCATTATTTCTCCATGAATGCCATTAACTCCATTCCAAAACCTCACCCACTCTCCTTCTATGGATCCCCCATGAGCCTATAAATACCGCCCCTAGGACCCCTTTGAACCACACATCCCCACGCAGAAAGTCCCTCTCCAAAACCCTCTCGTTTGTTAGCAATTCATCGTCGGAGTTAGGATACATCCACACTTCCGATGAAGATTTTTGTCTCCATGAAAGGTACCTAGTCCATATTTCTTCCTCTAGTTTCTTCCCCTTGCCGATGCGCACCGTTGTGACATATTTTTCCTCTCGATTACAAGGTTGGAGCACGCCGTCCGTGTCATTGTGCTCTTCATGCGTTCTTCTCTACTCCGGTGGAACTTCTCGGCTATCCGAAGGCAAACATGGAGCTATAACCTTGTCCATCGAGTAGCCCAAATCATCCTCTATCCCGTTCGGCTGTTTATTGACGCCCGCGACCTTTTTCCAAAATTCCGGCGAGATCTCCGGTGAGCCTTTCTCCCCTCTTTGTTCATCATTTTATTTTGTAAAAATCGAATGGGTACAGACCTATCAGAACTCGCCATTTTGCATCCTTTTTATTAATCCCGTAATTCATTTTAGCAAAAATAGCCAAACTTCAGAAATTCATATCTTCTATCCCGTAAGTCGGATTTCGACAAATTCCATATCCACGGATTCCCTGGAACATGTAGTTTATTTAGGTCCAGTAATATTTCACTTTTGGTAATTCGAAATTTAACTCAAATTTATTATGTGAATTTGAGTATATTTATTATTCCTCTCATTCTATAATTTATTTAGAAATCTTTCCTTGACCAAATTTGATCCTAAGTGTCATACCTTTATGTTAGGACACTTGTCACAGTCTTTTCATCATGTTGATACCCTATTGTTGACATTTCTCGCATTCTTTCCATTATATAAGGACCTTATTTGACCTCAAGCCTTTGTTTCAACTTTCATTTAGTTATATCTCTTTTTTATATAAATTTGGCTACAAAAATTCAATCTTCTCAACAAGATCATCACGATTTCTATCGGATCTTTTTGAATCCAATCCAAGAATCAATTTCCTATTCAAATATGCATATGGAAAAACCAACTGAGTTTGACATACTCTCCATCCAATTGATTTTATAATCAACCTCCAACAAATCCAATTGATTTTACAATCCCCGGATATATGATTGCCATCATATTTCCATCCAATCCAACTTGATCCTATCTCAATCTATCCATGCCATAGTAATTAGTTTATTAATATTAATAACTAAATATTTATGTTGTAATTGTATCTTATTTGGATCTTCACTTTGGATTGAGTTGTGTGTTGAAGTGTTTCTCTTTTACCGTTAGATATATTGTAACAAGATGGAGAGATGACTACGAGTAGAATATTTCATCGTCAGGATCCAGGCAAGTCTACCTTTGATCATTTCCCCTTGACCTATGTTTTATTGCATGTAGTACCCCTTTCTTAGAATGCATAAGTAGAAGTTTACTTTCTCGCAAACCCAGTAGTTCAATTTGTGGTAGGTTTATCTTTTCACCATCGTGTAGGAAATTGTAGTGCTATGCTATTGTAGACGTGGATTGGGGAGTGAATTCACGATGAGATGAGTGACCTTGTAGTAAATCAGGACCAAGTTAAACTCAATGAACTACCTGGGTGGAATGGTTGGAGGCACCCTGGAGGAACCAGTGGAGATGCCTAAGTGACCTGGAGATGGCCAGGGATCACTGCGGAAAGCCACCCAGGCTTAAAGAGATTTTATCATATTGTCATTTTCTAGAAGCTTACGTGTGCAGCCACAAGCCATTATGGGCTCTGGCTTGGTTGCTTAGTAGTAGTGAATCTTGCTAGGTGGTGCTACGAACGTAGTGTTGGTAGGTGGGATGGGCACCGCCAGAGTAAGGGAAACTCTTCTAAAAGACCATGTCTCGACCTTCCCGTTTCCATACAAAGTGTAGTGTGGCAAATACCAATGGAGGTGGTCGAGTCTTGTGGGGAAAAGTGCACAAACCTCTGCAGAGCGTATAAATCTAATCGATTAGCCGAGTCCCCGGTATTGGACAATTTGAGCGTCTAGCTATGGTAATTTTGAGAAATCTCATCATCTTTAATTAATCATTTTGGGCATAATTACCATGGGTTGTCTTGTGCTTATTATTTTGTTGAGATTAATATTAGGAACACTTATTCTATAGGGAAATTTTAGCTTTATGCAAATTGAAACGTAGAAGCTCCACTAGCCAAATGCATGTATTGTAGGACTTCATTTTCTTCTCCTTGGTATGACTTGCCGTACATTCAAAGTACTGACCCATTTTGGGCTGTAACCTTCGGTGTTGCAGGATTGTATATGACGAGTAAGTGATGCGATGTAGGGTTACGATGTCTACACTCAACTTTGCCGTTGGTGTTGATGGGACTCCACTTATGTATTGTTTGTTTCCGCGGTGTATTCTAGCCCAAAGGCTATAAGGTAATAAATACCATGTACTTACATTACTTTTTGACATGTGATTTATGGTATTTCATCGAGTACTGTGTGTGCTAGCATACTGATCCAGGGATAGCACAGAAGCACAGTAGACTTGGTTCCCTTCGGGACCGGGTCGTTACAAGAATGGTGTAAATGTCAAAGACAAGAGTGCTATCACCCCTGATGAGGCAAAGAAGATGTCCCTCGATTCTGAAGTCTGGGTGTTCATCACAAACCATCTAACTCCAAAAAAATATCATGAGGTCAAGAATATTTCTACGGCCAAAGGTATGTGGGATTATCTCGAGAAGGTTGGTGAAGGTGTCTCTACTCACAAAGATGCTCGTATTGACACCCTTCGAAGAAAATTCTATCGATTGAAGAGGCACGAGGGAGAAAAAGTTAACTCCATATATAGCAGACTCACTTCTCTATCAAATGAACTGATTTCCCTCAGTGCCGAAGATATAACCAGTCGGATAGTTGTCAGAACTTTGCTCTGTTATCTTAATGATTCCTTCAATCACATTGTGTTGATGATCAAGGAAAGGACTGATTTCAAGGATCTTGTTGCCGCTGATATTCTCGAGAGACTCAACACATTTGAGATCGAAGAAGCAGAAAAAAGTGATGTCAACGGAACTCGAATAAAATCTCATGCACTCAAGGCCAAAGCTTCACATCACTCCTCTCCTGAAGCCAGCTCTGAATCTGGAGGTGCCTCAGATGACCCCGAGAATACTGGAAAAGATCTGGCACTGATAATGCAAAGATTCAACCGGTTCCAGGGAAGGAATTCCTCTTCACCGAAGAAAAACTACTAATCCAGACATTCGACCAATTCATCACAGCATCAATCATCATCCAGAAACTCTTCATCGAAAGATAACTTCTGCTACAAGTGCAAGAAGCCAGGTCACTTCATTGCTGATTTTCCTCTCTGGGAAATTGATCATAGATCCAAACATTCACACAGCAACTCTTCGAGCAAGTCACATAGATCGAGCAAAAACTATGAGTCGAAGAGATATGATTCAAAGTCTAGAAAAGACAAGAAAGATGGTTCTGATGATGACAAGAAGAAGAAGTATCACAAACATCGAGAGAGTTCTTCCTCGAAGTCACATTCCTCTCGACGCAAGAATTCTCACCGTGCCAAGGCATATCTGGGTAAAGAGATGAACTCTGAAGATGAAGCCTATGGTTTCGAAGCTGAATCAAACTCAAGATATGGTTCTAGTTATGGTTCTGAGTCTGATGGTGTTGCTGGTCTAGCTTTTGCTTCGAACAAGACTTCAAGTTGATTCTTCGCCAACCAAAGCAGTGAAGATGAATCTCCAGCTTACTGCTTCATGGCCAAGGCTAAGGTATCCTCTTCTAAGAATTCTTATGATACTTTTGATGGAGCTTCTTATGAAAGTCACTCTAGGATAAGCTATGCCAAACTTGCTAAAATTTCTTCTATCCAGCAAGATGAACTAGATTCTCTAACTAAAACTATTCAAAAATCTGAGACCTTGTTGATCGATGAGATTGATAAAGGTCAAACTTTGACGAATGAGCATGCAGCTCTGAAAGAAAAGTATGATGAACTTTCCTCTCGGCATGATCTTATCTTAGTAGACTACAAGAAGCTAACCTATGAATTCCTTCAAAGGAAAATGGCTGTCGAGAAACTGAGAGAGGCTCATGACGAGTTGGAGAATGTCAATCTCACGCTCATTTCTCAACCGGGCTCAAAAACTAAAAATGAATCTACTTCACCTTGCCTGACTTGTTTGGAACGAAGTAAACTTGAATCTATTTCTGAGAAATCGAAAGGAAAAGAACCTATTTTCATTGATGATGCTAACACCTCGAACGAGGAAACTGTTACCGAGGAACTCCTCATGTTGAAAGATCTATTTGATACAGGCATGTTCAAAAGTTTTCAGGGACACCAGTACCTATGTGATATCCTAAGGAAGGCTCTTCTTCATAGGAATCCTCGAAAGGAAGGTGTTGGTTTCGAAAGGAAATTCAACCCTGATGGCACATACTGGGAACCCGAGCAATATCCTAAAACTTTCTGAGTCCTGGCGAAAGAAAGGCCCGTTGATATTGCTAACCTTTCAGGTTTCAACTACAAAATTTATAAGGCTATTGTTGTTGAATCACTTGATTCTGACTACAAGCTTATCAAAGATTATGAACGAAAGGTGTCTTCTGAATTCGTTGGTACTCCTCCAAAGAATGGTTTCTATAAGCGACAGATCTGGGTTCGAAAATCTCTCATAGAAAAACTGTCCCCTAACCATTCTATGCAGGGAAAATCTTCGGTACCACCGAAACACTACCATTCTCTCGAGGATAGAAATGAACTTTTGGTGCCTACTTCAAATGTTCCCCAGAAGGAATACTATCGAGTAGATAGAAATGTTTATCGTCATCGTGACAATAACGACAAAAATTCTTTTACCTACCAGTACTCTAACCCCTCTCCGAGGAATTATGTTTATGATGTGCTTGGTGGCCCCCCTCGCCAATATGATCATGTTCGCTATAATACCGTTGCTTCATCTAGCACTTCCATGCCTTCTCAGTCACCTCCTCGTTTGTGGGTGGTTAAGAATAACTAATTATTCTGCAGGGCTATGTCTCCGGTGAATCCTAAGGGGTCATGGATAGTGGTTGTACAAATCATATGACCGGAGACAAAGATTTGTTCACCGAAGAAAAACTTACTGAATCTTCTGAGAGATATATTACCTTTGGTGACAACAACAAAGGAAAAGTACTTGGTTTAGGTAAGGTTGCTATATCGAAGGATAAGCATATTGACAAAGTTATGCTTGTTCAATCTCTAGGATATAATCTTATATCTATCTCAAAAATTTGTGATATTGGTATGCTTGTATTGTTCTCTGCTTCTCGTTGTGTTGTCCTTTCACATGATGATTATTCCTTCATGTTCGAAGGAGATCGCAAAGGTGATCTTTATATTGTCGATTTCTCTTCGGGACCTGCAGTTTCCACATCCTTAATGGCTAAAGCCACATCTGGTTGGTTATGGCATCGAAGACTTGGTCATGCAGGAATGAAAAATCTTCAAACTCTTATCTCGAAGAAGCATATCGTTGGTATGATAATGTGAAATTCGAAAAAGATCGTCTATGCAGTGCCTGTGAAGCAGGAAAGATTGCCAAGAAACATCACTCAGCAAAGACTATCATGACTACTACTCGTCCTCTCGAATTACTTCATATGGATTTATTCGGTCCTCAAAATTATGCTAGTCTTGGAGGTAAAAAGTATGGTCTGGTTATTGTTGATGATTTCTCTCGATATACTTGGGCTTTCTTTCTAGATGACAAGAGCAAGGTTGTTGAAATTTTCAAAACTTTCTCAAAGAGAGCTGATACGTCTCAAACGTATCTACTTTTCCAAACACTTTTGCTATCATTTTTCCCTCATTCTTGCATGATTTGGACGAAACTAAGCCGGACTAACGCTGTTTTCAGCAGAGTTGTCTGTATGGTTTTATTGTGCGCAGGAAAATGGATTTTTGGACGTCCTAGAAAATTCCCAGAAAAATATCAGAAAATCGACGCACCCGAAGGAGCCAGATGCCAGAAGTGGGACCAGAGGGGAGCCCAGGGGGCCCTAGGCGCCCCCTGCCACGGCCAGGGGTGGGGCCTCCCCCTCCTCTGGTGCCCTACCGAAGCTCCTATTTATTCCCATGACGCAAAAACCCCAGAACAGAAGTCTTTTTCCCAATTCTCGTCGCGGAGTCGCCTCCAGCCTCTGTTCTTCTCCGGGAGGGCTAATCTGGAGGCTGATTTGGCCTCCGGAGAGGGGAGATCATCGCCATCGTCATCACCATCGCCACTCCATCCTCCCTCCATGACTTATCCATCCATGTGTGAGTAATTCCCTGCTGTAGGCAAAGGGGATTGTAGGGATTGGATGAGTTAGATCATGTAACAGTTCATCAGTCTGTTGGGGGCATGTTGCCTATCATCTAGTATGGTGTTTCTCATCTTTCCTTCAACTTGTTGCTCTTAATGCTTGTCACTTTGGGCCTGAGTGCCATGATTTCAGATCTGAACCCTACGTGTTTTCATGAATATATTTGTGTTCTTGATCTTATCTATGAGTTGTTTGCACCTGTTATAGTCCGGAACCGGCGATCCCAAAGGTGACAGCTTGGGACACCAAAGGGGATGGACTATAATTTGAGGATTCCATGTATCCATTGATTGTTAATTCTTTGTTCCGGTGCTCTTTGACAAGAGCACCTTAATCTCCATAAGTTCCTTTTGGCCCCGTTCGTAGCGGTATGGTAGGACAAAAGATGTTGTGCAAGTTCTTATTGCAAGCACGTACAACTACCTATTGGATACATGCCTGATGTTTGATTTATGCCTAGATGATCTTTGCTTTTCTGTGTGCCTTGCCCCAAGTGGATTACATGATGTGTCTTATCCATGCAGCGCCCAACCATCCATCTCCCTAGCCTACAGTGTTTTTAATTCTGCTGGTTACTAGTTGTTTACTTTGGCTGTTTTACTATTCTCGTTGCTATCATCACTTCATATAGCAGTTGCTATTAATACCTTGTTGCAAGTAAGTGCATCTTAGGTGCGGTGGAACTGACAACTCCACTGTTAAAGATTGTGGATATTCTTTTTCTCCCCTTGAGTCAAATCTATAAATTGGGTTATTCTTACCCGCAAAGACTATCTCGATCCCCTGCAGTTTTGGGTTATCAAGCCTGTTTTCTGGCGCCGTTGCCGAGGAGCATAGCTTTATTCGCAAGTCTACTTGAAGTATTTTACCTGCTGCAATTTATCCGCTATGGGTAAGAAAGAAGACCCCAAGGTCACGATCTTACCACCCCGTCAGAGAAAAGGTACTGTTCTGAACACTAGTGATTCACTTGATTCACCTTAAGTTATGAGTAAGTTTGCTTCACCTCCACCACATGATGTCTCTACTGAATCTGTCACTATGTCCGATACTATTGATGATGATTCTACTACTCTTGATGATATTGGTTCACTTAGTCACGCTCTTGAGAAACAGATTCTTGCTGCTGCCAAGAAATCTAGGATTGAAATTCCCGACACTTGCTATCCTTTTGATGGGACTTACACTTATCCCGATTTGAGTAAACTCAAGGAGAGACTCCTTGATGATGATTATATTATACTTGATGATGATTTATGCAGGGAGATAACAGAGTTTGACGACCCTGACCCTGACGCTATTAAGACACTTCTCGAAAAACACTCCCTGAAGAACAAGACCGTTCCTGATCCTACTTTTGCTACGTCTCCTATATGCATCAATGATCCTGATTATAATTTCTCTGTTGATCTTTCACTTATATCTATGGTTAAATCTGACCCCTTTTATGGCAGAGAAAATGATTATTCTATTGCACACCTGACCAAACTCACTTAGTGAGGTGGCTTGTTTACTACAGATGAGAATATACGAAACTTCTATGTTACTAAGATTTTTCCTTTTTCTTTAAAGGAAGGTGCTAAAGCATGGTACTATGCACTACCATGCGGTTCTATTAGGAGTCCTCAAGACTTAGCTCAATCTTTTGTTGAAAAGTATTTTCCTGCTCATATGCAACATGCTGATTTACGAAAATTTTATAACTTTACACAGTTGCAGGATGAGAACCTCCCTAAAGCTTGGGGGAGGTATTGCAGTCTTATCCAGACTAGACCAGGCCATGGAGTTCCTAAGAATGAATTAATTGATATATTTTATGCTGGTCTAACTGATGAATCTAGATCCTACTTGGACAGTTGTGCTGGTTGTGTTTTCAGGAAAAGAACACCGGATGATGCAGAAGAATTGATGGGAAAGATTGCCAAGAACCACGAAGATTGGTCCGTCCCTGAACCACCTCCACCACCAAAGAAGAGGGGCATGCTTGTCCTAAGCCTAGAATACATGCAAGAAGCAAATAATTCTATTAAAGAGAAGGATATTAAAACTAAAGACGTGAAGAATCTACCCCCTATTGAGAAGTTGTGTGAGTCTACCACTCACCCTCCTATGGTAGAGGTACACTCTATTTTAGATTTCAATGAAAGTGACATTCCTCATGGTAAGCCTCCTGATCAATGTTTAGATGAGCTTGATAATTTTATTGTGAAGAAAAATCACTTTAATGAGAGGATACAAAGTCAGTTGCATGATAATTCCCTTGCTATCAAAAGTTTGCTTGATGTTCTAGGTAGAACAGTTAATGATGTTAAATGTCTTTTGAAGTATTTTCATATGGTTCAATCAGCTTGATCAAATTTCTAATGTGAAAAAAGATTTGCTTGCTAATAATGCCAAACAGGATATATAGGCCTTCGGGATTAAAACCCGAGGGGGAACTAGCACTCAAGATCCTCTCTATCCGGAGGGGCATCCTAAGAGGATCGAGCAAGATTCTCAAATACAGGAGGAAGAAATTGTTAGATCTCCGAAGAAGAAGAAGAAGCACAAAGAAGCTGACAATTCCAGTGATCCAAATAGTATATCTACCTCCGATGCTGAGACTGAAGACGGTGTTGATCCCGAAAAGGATGGTGAAAATAATGATCCACCCGAAGTTCAAGAAGAAGAAGTACGCGACAAACGCAAGTAATACACTAGAGTAGATTTTATAGCAAGAAGACATGGGAAGGAACGAGAACCGTGTTGCCGAAACCCATGCCCTTTCCAGGTAAGTCTCTCAAAACTAAAGAAGAAGATCATTACAATAAGTTTTGTGAGTGGATGAAACCTCTTTTTCTTCAAATTCCTTTGGCTGATGCTATTAAGTTACCTCCTTATTTAAGGTATATGAAAGATATTGTTACTACTAAAAGAAAATTTCCTAATGAAGCAATATCTACTATGCTTGCTAACTACTCTTTTAGTGGCAAGATTCCTGAGAAGCTTGGTGATCCAGGTATACCCACCATTCCTTGCTCCATAAAGAATAATTATGTTAGGACTGCTTTATGTGATCTTGGAGCAGGAGTGAGTGGTATGCCCTTTTATCTTTACAAGAGATTATGTATAGAAAAACTAATCCCTACAGATATCTCTCTTCAGATAGCTCATAAGTCAACAGCTGTTCCCATAGGTATTTGTGAGGATGTTCCCGTTGAAGGTTCTAATTGTTTAATCCTTACTGATTTTGTTGTGCTTGACATGCCCGTGGATGGGAGCATGTCTATTATTCTTGGTAGACCTTTTCTTAATACCGCAGGTGCTATTATTGATTGCAATAAAGGAAAGGTTACTTTCAATGTGAATGACAAAGAACACACGGTGTATTTTCCGAAGAAGATTGACAAGAGGCATGGCCTCAACTCTATAGAGAATATCGAGACCGTGAAGATTGGAGAATGGGATTGTCCTCTACATGTGCACCAAAAATAAAAAACCATCATGGTGGGGAAATTTTCCATTAAAGTAAAGGTGCAATGATCACTTCATGAGAGGTGAGACTTTTTGCTCTATATATCGCCGGTTTGTTGGTAAGACTTGATCAACCTTGCTACTAAGCATGTTTTATATAGGTAAAAAGTGGAGTTTGTTATGTTTTCATTTGCTTTAGCTTTTATTCTCCTTGCTGTACCAAGTTTATATGTTTTTGAAACTTCACAACTCTAATCACTGCTTCAAGTTTTCAGAAAGTTTCGCAGCTTTCTGAACTTCAAAAAATTTTCAACAGTGAAGTTGTCAGAAAAATTCCAGAAAAATTATATTAAAAATTTCCCTACCGGGAGTGACTGAGGGGCACCTGGGGCTGACCAGGGGGGCCACTGGTGGCCATCTAGCGCGGCCTGGCCCCTGGCCACGCCCACAGGGCGCCTGGGGCCCACAGGGCAGCCAGCCAGGTAAGTCTTCTTCCTTCTCCCTTCTCTCTCTCTAAAAACACGAGTTCTCCACTTTGTTCTTGCATTCTTTCTGCTCTCCGTCCAGAATTTCGATCTCTCTCTACGACCCATCATTTGAGCTGAGATTTTGAGCAAATACTCCCTGGTATGTAACTCCTTCACCACTCCAATTAGATTTTTGATTGGTGGTTTCATTTTTGAGTATTTAGTAACTCTTGGTGCTGTTCTTATGAGCTTGCATGCATGTGTAGAAATTTATTTTCCAAGTTTTGATGCAAGTCTATGCCTTAGGTAAGTGAGTAGAGTAGTTTGCCTCTACTCACGTTGTTTAAATCCTTGTTTTTGTGAATTGTCAAAAAATTCAGAAATGATTTTCTTTGGAAAACAAAGTGGTGGCTTGGGAAGAAGAAGCCCGAGCGCTCCGATCAAGTCACTAGAGCTGCAGCTTCACCCTCAGCAGTTAGGGTGAGCTACAATGAAGATCATGTGCCCCTGGAGCTGTTGGAAGACACAAACCCAGCATGCGCAATGATGTATCCGTGCGATGATTTTCTTACAGCTGCAGGAATTAAGTAGGAATTTTATGGCCTTTGTGCCAATGCAGGTTTGACATGGCTAGCTTTATGCCGCGTGGTACAATACAAAAATCTTACCTCCTGTTTTGTCAACAGTTTTTGTTATAACCATGATGCTGGAACCGTCGAGTTCAAACTTTATAATGATCTCATAACCATGTTATTGTCACAGTTTTGTGATATAATAGTTGTGCCGAACGTTGGTCAGAAAGCTAAGATGACCATGCAGCCTTCCGGGTTGAGGACCCTCTTCAACTCCCTTTGCTTCCAGGAGGAGACCGACATTCGGCGCACGAAGATTTCCAGCATTTTGTTTCCACACCTCAGGTATTTTGCGTATTTAGTTGCTAGAGGGGTGTTGGCTCGTGACAACACGAGCAATGGCTCTGCACCAGATTTCGCTATTTATGCGAACGCCCTCTCTGGTAAGAATGAGTATAATGTGGGTGCCTTAATTGCTCGGTGCCTTGTTACGAACAGTAACAAGGGCGATTTATATGGTGGCGTTTACTCCACACTTATCCTTGAGTCTCTTGAGCGCACCCCGCATCCTGATGATGTTCCCTTTTCATATGCGAGTCTTGATCTTGCGGCCATGAAGAGGCATAAGTTTGTTACCATGACTTCTCAGTTTGGTAACATTGATTATATTTTGAGGTTTGAAAGGACTATTACTCGTGAGATCCGTCTACCTGCACCACTTTTGTTTGATAACACTCGCAGGAACGGATGGTCCTTCAACGAAATACAGTTCGATGAGTTCTTGGCTAATTACCAGCCACATAACCCCATGGAGGGGGTTGTTCCCGATGAGGAGGAGCATGGTGAGTTCCCACCTTTCCAGGGAGAGACCCTCACCAAGCATGGCGAGGGATCTTCTTCCGCTTGGAGCGCAAGACCTTCCTCATGGGAGGATCCGAGGACTTCGCTGTACGCACCGAAGGGCTCATACGACTCCTGGACTTACCCTTACCCCGGAGCAGGAGGCTCCTGGGGGCAGTAGCTGCTACCAACTTAGGCCAAAAGCCTAAGCTTGGGGGAGTACGTGCCCTTCTCACCTTTCCATTATATTATCCGTTTTTATTTTGTTCTCTTTGATCTTTTCGAAGTTTTTGCCCGTTCTTCTTTGTTCTTTTATTTCACAAAAACAACAAAAAGATTTCTCTTTTCCTTTTCTTTCTTTTAAACTTTGAAAAAACCAAAAATATTTTCTTTTCTCTCTGTAGTTGCTTTTTTGCAGAGTTCAGCTCGAGTCCGTGATGGCATTTGCACTTGATTATATTTCCTACGTTCGATCGTGCAAGTGACAAGGCAGTAATGACGAAGATCGACGAAAGGGATGCAACAAGGAAAACCGGTATGCACTCTTTTTGTTTCTACTTTTGTACATATGCTTGTACTTATGAACTAGAGACCAGCTTGTAGCGACATAGTGCTATGTTTACAATGCTTTCCCAGTGTTCATGTTTTCCTTGTGGGTAATCCCAAATAGCTAGAGTACATAATGTGTTGTTGAAATGATTTAAATGCATTGCATTGTTCATGGTTTGGCATACTGCAGTGGTATTTCCCTTTGGAGAATTCTTGGATTGACTTGGCACATGCTTACACATGTTTATGACTGAAAATTCTACCATGCCTTGATGATCTTTGAGTTTCAGAATATTCATATCATTTTCATGCCTGATTCCGTGTTACTTTGTCGCTCTGCATGATTATGACTGTTATTGCTCTCTAGTTGGTCGCTTCGCAGTCTTTTGCTAGCCTTCGCTCGCACTAAGCGGATTTCTGCTTGTGCATCCAAAATCCTTGAAACCAGATTTTCCATATGAGTCCACCATACCTTCCTATGTGGTATTTACCATCCATCCTAACCAAGACTTTCTTGTACCACCTCGAAATTATTCAAAAGCATTCCTGTTTTGTGCCTCTGTTTAGCTCATGAGGAAGTAGAAGGTAATTCATGACCGTCTTATGTTAGACATGTTTTATTCCGGGATTGCATGTCTAATCTGCAAACCCCAATACAAGGAGGGACTGACATGAGTGGGCCCAACTCACAAAAGATAATCACAACCAACAAACCCTCCTTCACGCTTTGTCTATGAGAAATCAGAAAACTTTGGCAGTGATAAACAAAGGAGATTAAGGGGATGTGATCGTCTCCATCTTGGGAGCCGTTCCTCGAAACATGTCTAGCGTAAGAGGCGATTGAGTTGTCTACTAGCATTCGTTGACAAAGCATGCACCTCCCAAAACACTTTTTATCTCTGTTTTCAAAACCAAGAGCTCTGGTACAAGTTTAGTCTTTTATTCCTTCCACGGGTTTTCAACATTTCCATCAAACTCCACGGTTCGAGAGTCTCCACCTTCCTTCAAACCACCAACTAGGAGAGCATAATTGTCATTCTGAGTGTAATGTGCATTGTCCCAAAGTATTACATTGTCTTTTGCATGATTGTGGTATTATTTATTCTGAAGTTCTTAGTTCTAGTCTGCTTTAAGACTCCAGAGGAGCTTCTGCATTTATGTTCTGCTTCACTCATGGAGGCTAGTGAAATACCTGAAGGGTTCGTTGCATAGAAAACAAAAATTTTCCTACGATTGCAACTGCCAAGATCACATCTAGGAGATAACTTGTAATGGTTTGAGAAGGACTCACCCTCGAAGACCAAAAGCTTTAACGAGAACTATTCTCGTGGGTGATGTAGTCGAACACTCGCCGACCTCAAGGTCGTGATGAAAACTTGACGCCACGAACGGGCAGCGTCTCCGTAGTCGGTCACACGTACAGATCAGTGACGACCTCCGCCCCTTTCTCCAGTTGGGCAGCGGAAGTAGTGGATCCTCGGGAACTCCAGCAGCACTACAACATAGTGGTGGTGGTGGTAGAGAAGATCTTGAGCAGGGCTTCGCCTAAGCACCGTACTCGTGAAACTGGATCAGCTAGCAAGGGGAGGAAGATGCCAACCAAAGGGCATATGAGAGATGGAGGAATTGGTGACTAGAGGGGTCTCCACCTCCTCCTTTTATAGGAGAGGGGGGCAGCACCCAAGGCGCCCCAAGAGGTGCCCCCACCTCTCCCCTCTTGATTACTAGTGGAGTCTCCACTCACACATAATCAAGTGGCACTTTCTCCCATTTAACCTCCACTCAAAAACCAAAGGTCTTCCAATTAAAACTCCTTTTAATTCACTTGTTTAATGTCACTCAAATTAATGAACACTTCATTTAATGAGTACTTCATTGATGAACACTTCATTCAATGAACACATTAACAATTATCCCCTTGCACTATTTCGATATTCCGAAACTATTTCGGCAATTTTATCGAAACAGTCCTTGTGCTGTCCTGTGTTGTCCAGTATTTTCTCCTGCGTTCCGTATCCACTTAAAACACGTCGATGAACCTTAAGTGTGTCACCCTACGGTTCGTGAATAAAATGGACATGACCGAGACTCCTCTCAGATCAATAATCATCAGCGGGATCTGGAGATCCATAATGACTCCCACTTACTCAACGATGAACTAGTGATCGTGTGAACCATTACTCCGTAACCAATTCCTTTTGTCTCGCGATATTTTACTTGTCCGAGATCCGATCATTTGGTATCATCCATACCTAGTTCGATCTCGTTACCGACAAGTACTCTTTACTCGTTCCGTGATATAACATCCTCGTGAGCCAGTCACGTGCTTGCAAGCGATGTCAATGTGATATCACCGAGAGGGCCCAGAGTATATCTCTCCGTCATCTGGATGGACAAATCCCACTCTTGATCCACGAGCCTCAACTAACACTTTCCAAGTACCCAACGACACCTTTATAATCACCCTGTTACGGTGTGACGTTTGATGGAATCAAAGTACTCTTCCGGTGTCAGTGATTGACGTGATCTCATGGTCTAAGGATTAGGGTTACTTCGTGAAAGTTTGATACAGCAATAGAAACTTTGATGACATGATCGTATTGCTATAACTACTGTGGGTGTATGTTCATCACATCATTCTCCAATGATATGACCTTGTTATTAACGACATCCAATGTCAATGATCAGGAAACCTTGATCATCCGTTAATCAACAAGCTAGTATAAAGAGAGACATTACTAGGAACCTTTTCTTTGTTTATTAAACACACATGTATTAACGTTTCCGGTTAACACAATTATAGCATGAAAATAAACATTTATCATAAACATGGAATAAGATAATAACCACTTTATTATTGCCTCTCGGGCATATTCCCTTCAGTCTCCCACTTGCACTAGAGTCAATAATCTAGTTTGGTACTTGCGCATCCAACACCTATGGCATTCAGGTGTTATCCATACGCATTGCTAGTGGTAAACCTAATATCCAGATCTGACACTTCAGGTCCGTGTGTATTTGCATTTCTTTGCGTCTCTACGCATCACTCATTCACTAATGAGATGGCATTGCATAAATTTGGTCCTCCGGTGAGACCTTAGTCCCTTGAGCTCAAAACATGTTGAATCTATTGTCGTACAATAGATCTTCATAGTATTAGCTCGCTTGGAACTACACCTAGTTTGTCAAACAAACTTCTTGACACAAATGCCCTCCTTTGCTGCTGCTAGAGCAGTCATATACTTAGCCTTTCCTTGTAGTATTCGTTATAATGTCTTAACTTTGGAACTCATCCAAATCCATTTGGAACTATTCCAAATCTATCATGGAACTTTCTTCCATTACATTTTGCCACATTAACATACCGCCAAAATTGAGATAAATTTAGATTGTATCTTGCGACAAAACTAGTATCAATGTAACACTTTACAATGAACTATTGTCCAACATACATAATATATATTCTTAGTCCTTCCAAAGCACGTAAGGATATCTTTACTATTGTCCAATGATCATCTTATGAATCATTCTGGTATATGCTCATAACATTTAGAGCATAGGACATTCTGGAATTGTACATATCATGGTGTACATGATTGATCAAATCATTCATGTGGTTTTACTCACCAAGTGTCAAAACACTTGAATCTCGCTTCAACCTTTTCCATGCGGCAAGAACTTTTCTCGTCGTTTCCATATTGAACTTCATTCAATACCTCATCTATGTACTTTGGCACAACCATATTAGAACCTCAATCTATCTGCATAGACATTGATGTCCAATATTTTGGTTTTGCCCAAATCTTCCATTAAAATCAAATTTTCAATGAAACTTCACCCGTGTCAATAAAAGATACATCATTTCCAATCAACAATATGTCTTCTACATAATGTATTAGAAATATGTCTCAGCGCTCCCACTTAATTTCTTGCAAAAGCAAGCATCTTCACCGTCTCTGATGAAACTAAACGTTTTAACAATTTCATCATGATGAAGATTCCAACTCCGCGAATGCTTATTTCAACCATTGAAATTTGCATGCTATTTTAGCATCCTTTGAATTAACAGAACCCTTTGGACCGTGTCCTGTACACGTCCTAGGTAACCATTCTATTAGAAGAACGTTGTTCCGTTTGTTCAACTACCATATACAAAAAACTAGCATATGTAGTGGTTGCTACAATAATCCGTCCAGACTAAATATCGTTATGAAAGATCAAATCTTGTCATAGCCAACTCTTTGAACATAATCGTAAACCATTTTAACGATATGTCGAATATTTCATAGATGTGAGAACATCCACGTCTGTTTCTTTATAGATCCAAACACGGTATCTGGAGGGTCTTCCAATTTCAGAAACTTGGTTTCTCGTGTATGGAACTATCACGGATTTTATAGCTTCTAGCCATTTTGACAGAGTCAGGGCCCATCATTGCTTCTTTGCATGTAGTCGGTCCATTATTATCAAATAACAATGATTCAATCACAAATCTTACTATTTGATCGATTATCCGAACTACGCAGTTCAATAGGAACTTAGATCGCCGTGACCACAACCTTTCGGACACGGGAGTCAAGAGCATTGCGGCCGCTTCCGGGACACTTTCCGGCGCTGCTCCACTTAGCACATAAAGCTTAGGTTCAACAACCTAATCAAAGTTCTACTGTCCTCCCACTTAACTTTTCGCAAAAAATTCCTTCTCAAGAAACTTGATGCACTTAGCCACAAAACACTTTTGTCTTTATGTTATGGAGGAATACCCAACGTTTACTTTGGGATAACTTACAAAGACGCATTTTATCCTACTTTGGTTGTAAACATTTTACATATGCCTTGCATACCAAAATTTAAGAAAAGACAAATTGGGTTTTATCCCATTCCATAACTTATATGGTGTCATTTCAACGGATCTCGATGGCGCTCTTTTCAGTGAAAAGCGGTAGTCTCTAAAGCTTAATCCTTAAAATATAATGGCAATTTTATAAATAACACCTTTGATCCTTACCATGTCAAACAAGGTTTGATTACATCTCTCGAACACTCCATACTCCTATGGTGTTTCGGGAAATGCAAGTTTTGGAACGATTCCTAAACTCTCAGGCATTTGCTAAACTTTTAACTCAAAAATCTTCTTTTATGATCCAATCAGAAACTCTTATTTTCTCGTTACAATGATTTTCACTTCATCTTAAAATTTATTTGAACATTTTCAAACATTTCATACTTCTTCCTTATCAAGTAAATATACACATATATTCACTCAAATCCTCGGTTAAAGTATATGAAGTTATAAGACCCACCACACACGGCTACACATAATGAACTATACACATCAACATGTATAATGTCCAATAAGTTAGTCGTCCGTCCTTCTTTGGCCTATGAACGGAGTTTCAATCATTTCTAGGAAATTCTTACAAGCGTCAGTTGATTCAAAATCAAAAGACTCCAAAATTCCACCAACATGGAGTTTCTTCATGTTATCTTTCCAATATGATTTAAACGGTGTTTCAATCATCTCTAGAAATTTCTCACAACCGTCAATTGATTCAAAATCAAAAGACTCCAAAATTCCATCACCATGGAGTTTCTTCATGTGTTTCTTTCCAATATGATTCAAACGGTGGTGTCACTCATAAGTGATCTTCTAATAATTTGTCTTGCGACATGTTTAGCATCAGTTATTATGGATGTGATTTCTCCAACAAGATTTATAGAGTTCATCCATCTTCTATGAATATGGTGATAATTTGAACAACTATTGTTCGTATAACACCAGAACAGAATAACAATTATTCAAATAAATCTTGAAGGCTAGGTTTAATTCCAACGATAAACACAATAACACTTTATTTTGTTCTTGATGAGAATCATCCCATATTCATTTGCTAGTTACTCAGGCCATTGCAACTCTTGTATTGCGTTGTTCCGTATGACACTTCATACCAACCAATCAGTATCCAATACTCAAGAATCACGCTGTTTAACAAGCAATGAATATACCCATAACATGTATATCATCTATATACCCGAGCTGGACATTTCCAGTCTTTTCCTTTTTCTTTTTCGCCAAAATATTTTTTAGATCCTCTTTCAGCAATTCCTTTCCTTTTTAGAAGAATTTATCAACATCACTTGTGGCACCATTCATATGGCACATAATCCAAAGTGTGTTAGTCAAATACTAACACCCTTTGATTCTCACTTTGATGTAGATCACCGTCATCAAATGTTTGGTGTTCTTCCAAATTCCATTCTTTAGTAATCTTATAGTGTAGTAAACATTTTACCTACATCTTCCATTCATCCTATCATGACAACTTTCATGACAAAACTACCATAGCTCATAGGGACAAACTGTGAGTACAATATTAGTTCCCAAAACCTTTTTGAGAGATTAGGACACATAGTGTCTCCAACCTTCACAAATTCTCATACAATATGAGAACATGTTTCTCACTAAATTTTACTCTATCACATTGCAACTAAACATTGTTTCAGATATCGCTATATCTTCCACACATGATAGTTTCTGAAACAATCCTTTCAGCTCCTAGATAACCTTGATAATAACAAACAACATTTGAATATCAAGGATCATGGAGGCAAGTGTGATACTTAGACACTAACACTGGAATTGTTACTCTCGATTTAATACACATTATTAAACTTCATGGAGTAAGCAAGGTTTGCTAAAGTTTGCAATAAGACTTTAAACTTTAGATTGACACTCAAACAATACGGTACCAGTCCGTAAAGTTAAATATCCAGAATTCTATAGTTCTATTATCTCAATTATAGCTAAGCGCAAAGGTAGTAAACAAATGCCAATGACTACAACGAACTATGCAAATTCACTTTGATTTAGTTCATGATAAAATGAGTTCATCTAACTCCCACTCAAAAACAACATCCCTCGAGTCGTCTTTGGTGATTACACGAACCAAATTCACTACACCACGACCGATCATCACGTGAGGCAGTGTAGCTGCAATGGCGAGCATCTCAATATGGTTCATCATATCATCCATATGACTCGTGCTTAACCTTTCGGTCCATGTTCCGAGGCCATGTCTGTACATGCTAGGCTCGCCAAGTAGAACCTTAGTATTTGCATGTGTTTCAAGGCCATGTCTGTACATGCTAGGCTTGAAAACACCCGTTGTATGCGAACGTAGAGTCTATCACACCCGATCATCACGTGGTGTCTCGAAACGACGAACTTTCTTAACGGTGCATACTAAGGAAGAACATATAATTATCTTGATATTAAGTGAGAGGGATCATCTTATAATGCTACCGCAGCGATCATGATCGTAACTAAGCAAAATAAGATGCATAAAAGGATAAACATCACATGCATGGATAATGTGATATGATATGGTCCTTCTCGCATTAGATCTCCATCTTGTGTGTCTTGGTATGATCTCCATCATGCCACCGGCGTGGCACCAAGGTCCATGGCGCCACCACCATGGTCGTCCTTCTCCATTACAATATATCTCATGGATATATCTACAGCACGCAGGCCTTAAAAAGGAAAAACACAACCATATGGCTCCTGCCGGTTGTTTACAATAAATCTCATTTCATACAACAATTTTGTAACAATGACCATATCACATCACATGCCCTGCAAAAACAAGTTAGACGCTTCTAAATTATCTTTGCAAATTTTACGTGGTTTTGGGCTTCCTAGGAAAGAACCGATCTTACCTACGGACAAGAACCACAACGTTGATTCGCTAGTTGTTTCTTTTCATCCCTTTCCAGGGCCCTCCGTTGCAAATGCCATATCACTAATGTTAGAGAAACAGACACCCCCAAAGCCACTTTATACGGTACAAGCCGTATGTCAAGCGTGACACGCAATCTGCGCTTAGGGCCGCTTCAATCCAACATTGCCGCAATATGAACAAGTGCACAAAAGAGGGTAACAACTAGAGGATCAACGCCCACATCTCTATGTGTTCTAACCGTACAAAGCATCTACGCATAGACTTGGCTCTGATACCACTGAAGGGTTCGTTGCATAGAAAACAAAAATTTTCCTACGATTGCAACTGCCAAGATCACATCTAGGAGATAACTTGTAACGATTTGAGAAGGACTCACCCTCGAAGACCAAAAGCTTTAACGAGAACTATTCTCGTGGGTGATGTAGTCGAACACTCGCCGACCTCAAGGTCGTGATGAAAACTTGACGCCACGAACGGGCAGCGTCTCCGTAGTCGGTCACACGTACAGATCAGTGACGACCTCCGCCCCTTTCTCCAGTTGGGCAGCGGAAGTAGTGGATCCTCGGGAACTCCAGCAGCACTACAACATAGTGGTGGTGGTGGTAGAGAAGATCTTGAGCAGGGCTTCGCCTAAGCACCGTACTCGTGAAACTGGATCAGCTAGCAAGGGGAGGAAGATGCCAACCAAAGGGCATATGAGAGATGGAGGAATTGGTGACTAGAGGGGTCTCCACCTCCTCCTTTTATAGGAGAGGGGGGCAGCACCCAAGGCGCCCCAAGAGGTGCCCCCACCTCTCCCCTCTTGATTACTAGTGGAGTCTCCACTCACACATAATCAAGTGGCACTTTCTCCCATTTAACCTCCACTCAAAAACCAAAGGTCTTCCAATTAAAACTCCTTTTAATTCACTTGTTTAATGTCACTCAAATTAATGAACACTTCATTTAATGAGTACTTCATTGATGAACACTTCATTCAATGAACACATTAACAATTATCCCCTTGCACTATTTCGATATTCCGAAACTATTTCGGCAATTTTATCGAAACAGTCCTTGTGCTGTCCTGTGTTGTCCAGTATTTTCTCCTGCGTTCCGTATCCACTTAAAACACGTCGATGAACCTTAAGTGTGTCACCCTACGGTTCGTGAATAAAATGGACATGACCGAGACTCCTCTCAGATCAATAATCATCAGCGGGATCTGGAGATCCATAATGACTCCCACTTACTCAACGATGAACTAGTGATCGTGTGAACCATTACTCCGTAACCAATTCCTTTTGTCTCGCGATATTTTACTTGTCCGAGATCCGATCATTTGGTATCATCCATACCTAGTTCGATCTCGTTACCGACAAGTACTCTTTACTCGTTGCGTGATATAACATCCTCGTGAGCCAGTCACGTGCTTGCAAGCGATGTCAATGTGATATCATCGAGAGGGCCCAGAGTATATCTCTCCGTCATCTGGATGGACAAATCCCACTCTTGATCCAAGAGCCTCAACTAACACTTTCCAAGTACCCAACGACACCTTTATAATCACCCTGTTACGGTGTGACGTTTGATGGAATCAAAGTACTCTTCCGGTGTCAGTGATTGACGTGATCTCATGGTCTAAGGATTAGGGTTACTTCGTGAAAGTTTGATACAGCAATAGAAACTTTGATGACATGATCGTATTGCTATAACTACTGTGGGTGTATGTTCATCACATCATTCTCCAATGATATGACCTTGTTATTAACGACATCCAATGTCAATGATCAGGAAACCTTGATCATCCGTTAATCAACAAGCTAGTATAAAGAGAGACATTACTAGGAACCTTTTCTTTGTTTATTAAACACACATGTATTAACGTTTCCGGTTAACACAATTATAGCATGAAAATAAACATTTATCATAAACATGGAATAAGATAATAACCACTTTATTATTGCCTCTCGCGCATATTCCCTTCAATACCACTCTAGTATGTTCAAACTTTGTGCATTGTAATCTTGTCTTGATTTTCAGTAGCATATTATTTACTTTTATTTGTTTGAGATTGATCGCTTGAAAGAAGGATTGCTTCGTGCACTGTCCTCATAGGATTGTCTTGATACTTGCTAAATTCTTTTCGTAGTACATGCTTATATACATCTATTTAAGCAAAAGAATTTGTCAAAGTTTTCTTTGTCGCGTTCAGTTCGTTGTACTGAATTGCTTGAGGACAAGCAATATGCTAAGCTTGGGGGGGTTGATACGTCTCAAACGTATCTACTTTTCCAAACACTTTTGCTATCGTTTTGCCCTCATTCTTGCATGATTTGGACGAAACTAACCCGGACTAACGCTGTTTTCAGTAGAGCTGTCTGTATGGTTTTATTGTGCGCAGGAAAATAGATTTTTGGACGTCCCAGAAAATTCCCAGAAAAATACCAGAAAATCCACGCACCCGAAGGAGCCAGATGCCAAAAGTGGGACCAGAGGGGAGCCCAAGGGGCCCAAGGCGCCCCCTGGCGCGGCCAGGGTTGGGGCCGCGCCCTCTGGCCGCCTGGGGGCCTCCCCCCTCCTCTGGTGCCCTACCGAAGCTCCTATTTATTCCCGTGACGCGAAAACGCCAGAACAGAAGTTGTTTTCCCAATTCTCGTCGCGGAGCCGCCTCCACCCTATGTTCTTCTCCGGGAGGGCTAATCTGGAGGCTGATTTGGCCTCCGGAGAGGGGAGATCATCGCCATCGTCATCACCATCGCCACTCCATCCTCCCTCCATGACTTCTCCATCCATGTGTGAGTAATTCCCTGCTGTAGGCAAAGGGGATGGTAGGGATTGGATGAGTTAGATCATGTAATAGTTTATCAGATTGTTGGGGGCCTGTTTCCTATCATCTAGTTTGGTGTTTATCATCTTTTCATCAACTTGTTGCTCTTAATACTTGTCACTTTGGGCCCGAGTGCCATGATTTCAGATATGAACCCTATGTGTTTTCATGAATATATTTGTTTTCTTGATCTTATCTATGAGTTGTTTGCACCTGTTATAGTACGGAACCGGCGATCCCAAAGGTGACAGCTTGGGACACCAAAGGGGATGGACTATAAGTTGATGATTCCATGTATCTATTGATTGTTAATGCTTTGTGCCAGTGCTCTTTGACAGGAGCACCTTAATCTCCATAAGTTCCTTTTGGCCCCGTTCGTAGCGGGATGGTAGGACAAAAGATGTTGTGCAAGTTCTTATTGCAAGCACGTAAAACTACCTGTGGGATACATGCCTGATGTTTGATTTATGCCTAGATGATCTTTTCTTTTCTGTGTGCCTTGCCCCAAGTGGATTACGTGATGTGTCTTATCCATGCAGTGCCCAACCATCCATCTCCCTAGCCTCCAGTGCTTTTAATTCTGCTGGTTACTAGTTGTTTACTTTCGCTGTTTTACTATTACCATTGCTATCATCACTTCCATATCGCAGTTGCTATTAATACCTTGTTGCAAATAAGTGTATCTCAGGTGCGGTGGAGCTGACAACTCCACTGTTAAAGTTTGTGGATATTCTTTGGCTCCCCTTGAGTCGAATCTATAAATTGGGTTATTCCTACCCGTGAAGACTATCTCGATCCCCTGAAGTTGTGGGTTATCAAGAGCATAGACTGAGTATGAATTATCTCTCAAGCATATCAGAAGTGATAATGGTAGAGAATTAAAAAACACTTATATCGAAGAATTTCTTGATGAATATGGCTTTACTCGTGAATTCTCAGCTGCTTATACACCGCAACAAAATGGTGTGGTCGAGAGAAAGAATCGAACTCTTATTGAAATGGCCAGAACAATGCTTGCTGAATACAAGACTCCTATGAGGTTCTGGGCCGAAGAAATTAACATTGCATGTCATATCATCAACAAGGTTTATCTGCATAAAATTCTGAAGAAAACTTCACATGAGCTTATCACTGGATAAAAATCCAAATGTTTCATATCTTAGGGTTTTTGGTGCTCCATGTTATATCAGAGATATGAATCACATCTCCAAGTTTGCCCCAAAGGAACATGAAGGTTTTCTCCTAGGTTATGGTTCGAATTCTCACACTTACAGAGTATACAACTCTCATCTTGGCAAAGTTGTAGTAACTGTAAATGTTTGATTTGATGAATCTAACGGCTCTCAAAAGGAGCAATTTCCTCTTAACCTAGATGAACCACCTTTGGATGAGGTTATCAGGTACATGGCTATTGGAGATATTCGACCTGTCGAAGGAAATGCACATCAAGTCAACAAGGATGTTGATGGGCCAATGTTCCCACACATAGCCCGGGGCGCTGAAGATCAACATACTGAAGTTAATGATGTACAAGTCGAAGGAGAACGCATGAACGAAGAAAATGCTCAACCCGAAGGACAAGCTGAACCCAAAGGAAATGATCCCTAAGGACAAGCTGATCCTGACGACCAAGCTGATCCCGAAGAACAACCGGATCCTCAAGCTATAGAAGCTACTTTATCTCGTGTACGAAGGAGAGTGGACGTCGACTCAATACTCGAAGAGATTCGTCTACCAGGTCGTCCTACTACTCGCTCTCGCACTCGTTTAGCTAACTTCTATGGAAATTTCTCGTTTGTATCTATGCTAGAACCGTCAAAATTCGATGAAGCCATGAAGGACTCAGACTGGATGACTGCAATGCATGAAGAACTTAATCAGTTCGAGAAAATAAAGTCTGGTCCCTTGTCGATAGACCTGATCCCAAGAAGCATAATATCATTGGTACGAAGTGGATTTTTCGCAACAAGCAAGATAAAGATGGTATTCTGGTAAGGAATAAAGCTCGACTGGTTGCATAAGGTTACACCCAAATCGAAGTTATTGATTTCGGTGAGACTTATGCTCCAGTTGCTCGACTTGAATCCATTTGTGTCATGCTTTATTTTGCCAATTACAATGGTATATTGCTATATCAAATGGATGTCAAAAGTGCATTTCTCAACGGTGAAATTAAAGAAGAAGTATATGTTATGCAGCCACAAGGTTTTGAAGACCCAAAGAATCCTGATAAGGTGTACCGATTGCACAAGGCCCTCTATGGGTTAAAGCAAGCACCTCATGCTTGGTATGAAACACTGAAGGATTTCCTTCTGATGAAAGGCTTCAAACCAGGAACAACTGACCCGACTCTTTTTACACGTGCATACAAAAATGATCTTTTTGTGTGTCAAAATTATGTCGATGATATTATATTTGGCTGCACTAACCCTGATATCAACGAAGAATTTGCTCGAATGATGTCGAATAAATATGAAATATCTATGATGGGTGAATTGAAGTTCTTTCTCGGACTTCAAATCCATCAACAGAAAAATGGGACATTTATCTCTCAAGATAAGTATCTCAGAGATTTCCTGAAGTAGTTTGATCTGGTCAATTGCAAAACTATCAAGACTCTAATGCCTACAAATGTTCACCTAGATGCAGACGAGAAGGGCAAATGTTTCGATCAGAAGAAATATCACTCGATGATTAGTTCGCTTCTTTACCTATGTGCATATAGACCTGACATTATGTTATCAGTTTGTATGTGTGCTCATTTTTAGGCAAATCCGAAAGAATCACATCATATTGCTCTCAAGAGAATTCTTCATTATCTGGCTCTCACACCTACTTTGGGACTTTGGTATCCCAAAGGTTCCCAGTTTGATCTCGTTGGATATTCTGATTCTGACTGGGCTGGTGATCGAGTCGACAGGAAATCTACCTCAGGCACATGTCATTTTCTCGGTAGATCCCTTGTCTGTTGGGCTTCGAAGAAATAGAATTGTGTATTGTCGGGACCCGGAATATGCGTATGTAATTTCAGTCACAACTCAATCATATGGAGAGCCGAGAGTCGTACCCACTTGTCTAAGCAGACAAGGCCAAGCAGAAAACACTCTCGGAAAGCATCGTACGTGAGGGGCATCCCATCCAGGCCGGATGATCAACTGAGATGGGTCCTCATCGCCCGCTCACAAGTCTAAATGATTATGGGTGGTGAAATCCCATACTCATAGACAAGTTACCTCAACCATATTATCGATTGAATTATAACACTTACATAAACAAACTCCAGCCCGATCACTTAGTCGGGGTCTCGGGCGGGCTCAATCATTCAACAAAGTGTGCCACGTGACAGAGTCACGAGCAATCGCATCGCGATGCCCCAAGCTACGCACATCTAAGGGCCACTCAGTGTATAAAAGACCGCCGGCAAGAACACAACTAAGCTATCAAACCCCACACTAATACATGCATGTTATAATCATCCACGCATCATACATGTCTAGTGTAAACAGCAGGTACACATTGCATGAACTCTACAAAGTATATCTTTATTGACTTACACATAGAGTACACAAAGATTATACGACTATGATCCATCATTACATCAAACAACGGAAGCAAATTAGGTCTGAGTACAGACAAGATTAACAAATGGCTTAGAGAAGCCTTGTTCAACATACATGCCCTTCCACGAGGGACCAGACTGCTGTCTGGAACTATACTAACTTAGTCAACGTTAAGCTTCAGGAAGGTGTCTCCATCGGGAGCTGGATTCTCATCTAAAACATAGAATAAGCAAACATGAGTACAAAGTCGTACTCAGCAAGACTTACACCAGAACTATACTATTCATGCTCAAGTTTCAAGGTAAAGGGAGGTGGGGTTTCAATGCAGAAGTGCCAGCTTTGACTTGGCTAGTCTTGTACTACGAATACCAGAATGAGGTAACAAGCGTACTCGAGTCCACTACCAAGTCTCCAACCAATACACCACTATGGATACTTCCTCCACTTCCCCACGAGAAAGCACGCCATAGCACTCACACTTATCTTGGCAAGTTTTAGAGTATCCGTTGAAGTTGTCTAATAATCAAGCACAGCTTTCCAAGTAGTCCATAACCGCGGACGCGTCTATTCGAATAGTTTATTAACCCTGCAGGGGTGTACCGCTACACACACATGACCATCAGTTACCGCCAAGTACTCGTCACCATTCAAGGGGTGCCGGCGAGAATGTTCACCACGACACTTACCTCACGGCACCGTTCTACTCCAAGGAGTCAACTGTCTTAGTTGCAAACCCAACTGGAATTACGGCCGAGTTTCCAGTCAGGATTCAAACCATGTAGGCACGACTGACAAGCCCACATCGACGGATGGTTCTTCGCTTGACAAGCCATGTTCTACAAGCCCTACCATGAATGCCACATTTCATTTCCTTTATCTTTCTATGCATATGCCGAATGGAAAACCCAACCTAGGTGTGACTCCTGGACTTGGATCGGGGTGAGTTAATAGGTCGAGAGGGGTCAGTGAGCCCAATGTGTGGTTGTACTCTTTGTCTCGGATTACCATACAAGAACTCGGGATTAAGGCGGTGTTCAACGAGACAACCCACTATGTACTCCTACACAGCCTCTCATCATTCACCTTGTATTAGGGTAGATTCACCAACACAGTTTCACCTTCATCAACACCATGTTCACTACCATCCCGACTCACATCAAAAGTGTCCTCATTGTAAACCCTAAGCATGCAATAAGCAGTAACAGTTGCAGGGGCACATGATAGAAATCAACTCCTATGTCAGCTAGGATTTTGGTTTGCTTACTACTGTGACAAGATGATAGGTCATGCATCGGATATGGGTTCAACTATGCGGTAGAATCGATAATAAGGTGCTCATCCTAATCAATGCATAAGAGAGACTGAGAGGGAAATGGGATTTTATAGACATGATCAATGGGGTTTGCTTGCCTTGCTGACGATACACGGGATTACTGGTCTTCTTCTTCGGGGGTGATGTCCATCTTAGAAAGTCTATTACTGGAACAATCATCAACAAAGGGGGGCACAAATAAAGTACAATGCTCAAGCAAATGATAATTCGTGAAAACATGATGTACATGGTACTGATGTGTTGAAAATTACATTTAATTGAAGTGTATTGCAAAAGAATTGCAAATTCAAACTGCAAATGTGATTTCAAAATATGCCATATGCAAATTTTTACTGTTTCCCCATTTTAAAATGGTCAAACATGAAAACAAATTGCATATTCATAATCCTTGCATTTTTCTGATAATTTTTCATATATTATTTGTTTAATTTGGAGTTAGGATTTAAAAGTTATTGAATTTCAAAGTTTATTATATTTTCTAGATTTTTCTGGATTTTCTTTTAAAAATAAAAAACACTTATTGCGTCATGCTGGTGTCATGCTGATGCAAGGGGGGGCTGACATGTGGGGCCAGCATGTCAGTGGAACTGGGAGTTAATCCCCTGATTACTTTTAAACAGTGGGGGTTATCAGGGAGGGGCCCCACCTGTCATCGTCACTGAGGGAAGGATTAAGGGCTGATTCGCCTTTAAGCTAATCCAACCCGGCCAGTGGCTAGCTACCGGTGCCACTGGGCACGGCGGAGCCCCGCCGGAGTTGGCGTTCCGGCCACCAGGGGCCTTGCTGAGGGCACCTGTCGGCTCCCCGTGGCCTCGCACACACGATGGAGTAGTCCATCGTCGCCGGGGAGGACCACGGCGTCGACGGCAAGCATCGCAGCGGCGACCGGAGCTCGGCTCAGCGGTGAAGGCAGCTCGGGCCACGGCTTCTAGCGTTGAGAGAGGGAGAAGGAGCGTGGGATCACCCTGGGCGCAAGGGCGTGGTCGAGGAGGCCGGGGACGAACTGGTGGCGCTGGAATCCTCGCCGGATTCTTCTGCAGCCGGAGGCGAGGATTTGAAGAGGGCGTCGCCTAGGTGGGCGCCTGGGCTCGATTTAGTGCACTTGAGGATGTAGCCGTCGACGGGGGATCTTCTAGACACCAAGGCGGGGCGGTAGGAGGCCGGTGGCCACGGGTGTTCACGGCGCTGCGCTCCGGCGAGCTCTCTGACGGCGGCGAATTCTTGAGAGGGAGAGGAGGAGGGTGGCCAGGAGCAAGGGGAAAAGGTGCGGGGCTTGTGGGAGACGTCCTTGGCACGGGATAAGCACGGCAGGGAGCCGTGGGCGGCCTGGCGACGCCGGCATGGTCGCCACGCAGCGCCCTGCCTACCTAGCTCGGGGAAGAAGAGGGTGGTGCCCCTGGGCTGGGACACCTGCCCGAGTAAGGCCGGTTAGACCTGCTGGCTGGGCCTCTTTCCCTTTTTATATTTTTCTTTTGTTTTTCTTCTGACATTTGTTTTGTTGTGGTAAAAATAAATACCAGAGCATTTTATAAAATCCCCAAAATTTTAATTTGGACTTACATGGCATATAACTAGCCACTCCCAAGTTTTGAAGATTTTTGAAATTCAAATAATTTGAATTTCAAATCAAATAGGTTATTATTTAATTTCCAAGCCCTGTTTGGAATGTTTTGAAAAATCTTTGTGCATGCAGTGGGACCCACTTCACTTGATATGTGATCTTGCATATTTATAAGACTTTTCAAAAATAACAGAGGAATTTTTGGAAGAAATTTTTGTCTGGCCATTTGAATTAAATTCTTTAGGGCTTTCGTTTTTCCCCAATTGGATTTATTTTGCAATTTTTGCATGATGCAAAAGAGCACTTGAACCGTAGCACATACCTAAACTTGGGTTGTGACATGTATCTATTTCTACGGCTGAAGACGAGTATATTGCTGGCGTTTCATGCTGCACTCAAATTCTATGGCTCAAGCAAACGCTAAAGGATTATTGTATTCTCGTAAAGAAAATTCCATTGCTATGTGATAACGATAGTGCTATCAAAATTGCCCATAATCCCGTGCAACACTCTCGAACGAAGCATATTGATATTCGTCATCATTTTCTTCGAGATCACGTTCAGCGAGAATATATTGTTATCAGCCATGTTCGCACCGAAGATCAATTGGCTGATATCTTTATGAAGCCCCTAGATGAGAAAAGGTTCTGTGCACTAAGGTGTGAGTTGGACATATTGGACTCACGCAATGTGCCGTAAGATCATAACTATCGGTACTTTGTATTATATATTTACTTTCTAGAAGTAGTTTACTTTCGTTGGTTTTTCAGTTATATTTCCTTTTCGTTTTTTTTGTCTTTGTTCATTTGGTGTTGTCCTGTACACTTATCACTCCGAGTTTTTTTTCATTCGTTTTCTCTCGGATTGATTAAGTATCGGACCCTGTTTTCCCTCTATTCTATCCCTACCCCATCTTTGCTTTTCTCTCGTGAACATCTATATTTGTACTCGATTAAGATTCCCTTCAAATGTCATTGATTCCGAAGGAGTTTCTATCGAACTTCTATGTACTTTTCTACTCGATGTTCGATGAGTTTGTTCTCGGACGTGGAGCAACTTTCTTTCGGTATGTTGGGATTCTCCTATGATTTCCGCCACAAAATCCGTCCGTTGAATTTGGATAGACGCGAGATCTGCGCCGTTGGATCAGATTTGACAGTTACGTCAGAACCCTAACCTATAAATACTGATCCACCCCACCGGCACAGGTCCTCCACTTCCTCGACTTCGTCTCTCTCCCTCGTACCCGAGCTCTCGCGCACCGTCGTGCTGTTCCGTCACCGTCGATCCCTCGCCGCTTCACTGCCGGAAGTAAGTCGCCGGAGGCTTTCCCGTCGACGAGGAGCTTCATCCACGCCTCCATAGATCTCACACATCACCGAGTTAGGTTATGTGCGAGGCTAGAGCTCAATTCTTATCCAATCTGTTCTTTGAGCCCTAGATTTATTCGTGATTTTCGTCTGTTTTTTAGGTCTGTTTGATCCGTTCAGATCATTGCACTTTGGTAAATCTGTTTCTAGCATTGTCTGTCGAATTCCCATCCAATCTAGGTAAGAAATACCTCGTCCCGTGGAATTTCTCACTTAGGCAATTATCACAGATTCATATCGATAGATTTACGCTTTGATAAATTCTTTCATACCAGTCCTTCATTAGATTTGCACCCGATGAAAATCTAGCCTAGCACTTCCATGAAAATTTGCTTCAAGATATATCCCTCTATATGTTTACTACGTTCAAAATGATTTTCCTCGAAAACGGTTGGTACATGTTCAAAACTTTTCTATCTTTTCCCTCGTACCTATCTATTTCGTAGGAAAATGTCTGAGAAGGAAGGAAACTTCAGGGAACCCAAGTGTGTAGGAGGCCGAACAAAAATCACCAATAATTATGAAGGCCTGTATAAGGACTTGATTATTGAAAAGAATCTGAGAACGCCTGAAGGTTCAGTTGAAGATGCTCAAACGAGAGAAAACAGGCTGCAGGAAATTCGAAGGCTTCAAGCGCTTCGATGGTATGAATATAAGGCTATTATTCCTCAATGGGAGAGGTTGTTTGCTCTGAAGAATCCATGGTCAGATGTCAAGGCTTTAAGGCCCAAGTGGACGAAATAAAATAGACCTTGTCCTCCACCCAATGCTCACCCATCCACTCTCAAAACCCCTGATGATTTTAAAGAGTTGGTTGCTGCTCGAGCTGAACGAGAGGAAAAACGTAAGGAAGCCAAAGCCAGGAAGGGTGCTGCTTCTACTGCTGAGGGAAACGAAGGAGTTGCCGAAGATGTTGATCGAAGCACCAAGTCGAAGGCTGGCAAGAAATCAGCCAAGTGACAGAAAAAGGTCGTTGTTGTTTCTCCACCAGAGGAAACTTCTGAAGAAGAAGAAGCCAGCACCGAAAAACAAGACCCTGGTACTAAAGCTGATGTCAAGGATATTCCTTTGAAAAAGAAGCCGAGCAATAAAGGCATCAGGATCCAGGATCCAGCTGCTGCGGCTCCTCGAGCAACAATCAATATGTCCAATTTTTTTACTGATCCACCAATTTCCTATGCTCCCCCCGGTGCCTCCTCATAGACAAAAACCCTCGGCCAGGTCCAAGGGAAAGCAATCCAAAGTGGCCGAAGATGACGAAACCCTTATCCAACGAAAGGAAAGATTGGCCAAGCAACAGGAACTTGAGGCACAAGACTTGATAAAGTCCAAGCTTCTCAATTTACATAGCCAGCCTGAGGATAAGAAAGCAAAGGTTGCTCAACAATTGGGCATATTACATCTGGTTCATGAAAGGTACAGACGCCAGATCGAAGGAATTCCAGCCCCTAGTGCCCCGAAGGAAAAGGTTGTGGCCCCAAGTGCCACCAAGAAGGTTGTGACTCCCACAGTCACGAAGGAGAAAGATGCAGCCGCTAGTGTTGCGAAGAAAAATGCTGAGGCCACTGGAGCCCCGAAAGAAAAATCTGTGGCCCCGAGTGACGAAACAAAATCGATTGCTGCTTCCAAGGCCACCAAGGAGGAAAAAAGGAAAGCCAAGCAGGCTAGGAAGAAGTCTCAGGCTGCTCCAGTCCCTCGAGCTGCCCCTTCTCCTGCTCGTGCTGCTCCAGTTGTGTCCGGCCCTCGTGCCGAGGAAGAAAGCTCCAACGAAGGAGATTCAACTGCCAATGATGCATGGGATGCAGTTCAGATTTCAAACGTTCTTTGGCGTATGGCCACCACTTCCTGCAAGATAACTTCCGAGGATGATGTTCCTGCTGAGATTCAAGACCGAGTTGCTCGCTACATGCGTCGATGGGATGGTTATCTCTCCCAAGACCAAAAGGATCGCGAGCAAGAGATATTCTATACACAACAACTTCGAGAAGAAACTGAGGTCCTTGAGTCTCGACAGTTATTCAAGTCCAAGCTCGCTACACTTGTCGCTTCTAAAAGAGCTCAGAAAGAAAATATCACTGCTGTCAACGACAAAGTTTGACAGATTGTGACAGATATGTGCCAAGAGAAAAATGCTGCCCTCACCAAGAAACAATCTCGAAAGAGAAAGTCTACTGCCCCATCCTCTGTGTGTGGGACGCCAGAGCCCGAGAAAATTGCAAAGAAGACGAAGTCTGCCGAAGTCGATGCTGCACCATCTCGACAAGAAACTGCGCCTGCCCCAGCCAAACAACCCACTCCACCCCGATCAAAAACGCCACCACCTCGCAAAGCAACCCCACCACCTCGCCAACAAACTCCACCACCTCGTCAACCCACTCCACCAAAAGCTTCTTCAGCACCACCTGCCCCACATCACCTCGACAAGTCATTCCCTCTTCCACCCCAGTTGTCGAGCCCCAGGCTCAAGTTGAGACCGAGAAAAATGCTGAGGTCGAGAAAGAACCACCTGCCCCAGTTCCATCACTACAGAAGGATTACTCCTCTGCCCAAACTCTGCACGAAGGAGAAGATGCACACGTGGCTGTGACCATGGTTTCATCTCGCCAAGAGACACCGCCTGCTCCAGAAGAGGCTGCTGACGAAGAACAAAGTTCATCTGACTCAAGTTCTGCTGATAGCTCCTCATCTTCCTCAAATTCTTCGAAGGAAGAAATGATAGATGCTTTCGAGCAACTTGATGAAGATCTCGAGGCCAAGGAGACTGAAGAGGCTGAGAAGTATGCAAAGGTCGACGAAGGAGATGCCGTCGATGAGAAAGACGAGGAAAATGCTCCTGCAGCTATCCCAGCTCAGGACATTGTCAAGGTTCCATCTTCACTTACTCGCCCTGCTGATCCCGTTCTATAGATGACATAAAATGCAGATGAAGTGTTTCCAGTCGATGAGCTTCTACACTCTACTCATCCGAGGGAAATGCTGCCTTTGTTCCGCCCCTATGTCCCTCGAGGAGGTCCTATCTTCAAGAGGCGCGAACACAAGACATTTTTCTTCAGGCCAAATCCCTATGAGAACTCGCGGAATGCATATTCTCTTCGGTTTTGGACCCTGGAGCAAGCCATCTACTGCACTAGTGTGCTTTAAGGCCAGAGTTTTTCAACATCAATATCTTGATATGCCTTCGGTGTACGCCACATCATGTTTCGAGAATGTTGCCGAAACAATTGATGGTCTTCATGCTCACATGATGTTTTCTCTCGATTCTGGATATAATACTGAGCTCATCAAACAATTCTATGCCACACTTTATGTCAGTGGTGATCCCGAAGACTCGATGACTTGGAAGTTTGATTTCATGTTTCAAGGCAAAGTGTTTCACATGACTGTCGATGAATTTCTAGCAGTACTCAACTTGCCTCGTTTCGAAGGATTACCACATAAACTGCATGATCTGCCAACCCCAACTCCAGCTGAATTTTTTACGCTGATGAATCCGGATGTCGTGGGAGATCACTACCCCTCTGAGCCCATACCCAAGCACTTAGTTTTCGAAGACGAATCATGGTTTTATATTATGTCGAAGACTTTGATGCCAATGCTTGATGTGCACAATAATTTACCCATCCCAAATGATGTGCAACTTTCTCTGATGAAGTTAGTCCATGGACATCCCTTCGATTTTGAAGACTACTTCATTCGTACGATGGTTTCCTGTGCTCGTGATAATAATTCTCACAAGCCATATGCACCCTGCTGATGGCCATCTGCAATTACTCTCAGCATGAGCTATTCCCTGTGTCTATTTACCCGAAAATCTTTACTCCACCAGTGAGAGAAGTATTGCAGATTATTGCTCGACCCAACGATCAAATGTCTGAGCACACTGGCATCCGAGCATATATGAATGAACATAATATTCGCTCGAAGTTCATCAAGCTAGTGCATCACATGGAAGTATCTCTTCGGTCCCAGCAAATTCTTCATCATCACATCAACCAAGATTTCCTTCAGAAACAGAAGATGATGGATGAAATAAACCATCTGCGCAACATCACAATGAAAAATAATCAGCTTCTGCGTGAATGCCTTCGCCAGGATTGGAAAGGACTGCGCAAGTTTAATTCCCTTAGTCATCTGCAGCGCTGCCGATTCGAAGAATATCCTCCGCATCTGCACAGGCAATGGACCAATGATGATTGTGTGGATCGACCAGATTCTACCATTCCTCTGCTGACGAAGAACAGGGATGTCATCAGTGTCGATGATTATTATCACATTAACTTGAACACTATTTCCTCCGACTCCGACCCCGAGCAAGAACCAAGGCGCCAACCGAGAGTTTATTCTCCCCTTGCGCGAAGCCCTCGGACTCCTCCTGGATCGCAGTTGGACACATCTGGTGATCAGCATTCTTTCAGGACGAAGATTACTCTTCGAGGCGGTCGCCCTATTCGACGTCCTTCAACGATCGCGGAATCTTCTCGACGTCGCCAGCGCCGCTCAAGCGAGTAGGGATTTCTTTCGACCCTATTCTCTCGACTTTTTGTACGTTGTGACAAAATGGGGGAGATGTAGTGGCATCGAAGAAATTAGTTTGCTATCGGGGTTAAGGGCTTTTCTTTTTGGTCGTTAAACTTTTAAACTTTGAGTTTCTGAGTGGTTTCACGAAACATTCGATTCACATTCGATCTGGTTGTAACTAGATCTAAGTAGGTCTGTGAACTGCTATTTCTTCGTAAGATGTCTATCGTCTATGCTTGCGATAATTAACCTTTTGCAGGAAGTTATCTTTCATATAAGTTCACAGGTTATTCGAGGAGATTGCATAATTCTCATTGAATATTATTTGGAATACAATTTTGCTCGCTAAGATTATGATGTTTTTCCCTCGACAAAATACTTGTCAAATGTGCCCTTCACTGGAAATTTATATCTTCCGTGCACACATCAAGGGGGAGTATTTCATCGATCTTAGCACTGAGTTATCATCGAAAACTCAAAACTTTCAAATTATTTATCGATGCCTGTTTTGTCAACAATCATCCAAAAAGGGGCAGATTGTAAGAGCAAGTTTTGGCCCCGAAGTTTTTGGACATTGTTGGACAAAGAAGTAATGGAACTAATATTTTTTTCGAGTATAAACAAGTACTTAGGTTCCGAAAGAATGGAGTTTACAAGTAGAAGGTCGAAGGACAACTCACTGCAGCGAAGCTGCAGTCAACTACCGAAACCTTTGAAGGAAGACGACCCCCAAAAATGTCGTCGAGAAAGAAGATACTCTCGAGTAAAAGCGCAATGAGGATAAAGCTGAAGATGGATGAAGACTTAGTCTTTTTACTAGTTTCTCTTTATATTCTTGAGTCGTAGGAAAAACCGTACTATCAAGAGGGGTTTGCTAGTTGAGATCTTTGTCGAAGTGAATTTTCTCTGCTCAACCTAAACCCACAAAAAGCCTACCGAGAGAAATCTTACTGAGTCGAGTGAATTGCTCGAAGGCAAAGTCATCGCTCTTCATGCCTTCGAGAGAGAACTCGTTCGGTAAGTCATCTTACTTGCTCCGTATGTAAAGTTGCGTAGTGATTGAAATCCGACCGTTGTGGACACGCGTCAAGCGGCTGCATCGGGTCACTTCAGTCAGTTTACCCATCGGGATCGCCACCTATAAATACCCAGCACCTACCCGCCATTTTGGGTCGGCTTCTCCACTGAAGATTCTAAGATAGAAGCACTGTGAGCATCCCAAGAGAAAACTCGAGAGAAAACCAAAACCCAAGTCTGAGCTGATTTGAGCAATTCACAGAGACTTAGGTCGAGATTAGCCGATCTTTTTATCTTGGAGAACTACAAGTCTCCTAGATGGTTAGGAGTCGCCTATCAAGCAGACGAAGAGAAATTGTCGCTGCTGAAGGAAGTTTGTAAAGGTCTCGGGGATGTCCTGTGGGTGCCCCGGACTATATGTCTGAAGCGACCAGTTGTGTATACGGTCATGCTCCCATGATCAGTTCGCATGACATACAACTCGACATGGATATCATAGTATCAATGTTCATACAATACCGAATACAATAACATAGTCTTACAAGGCCTCATTGGGCTCAAATAGCAGTGGAATAAGCAAAAGCATCAAAGGTAGCAGCGGCACAATCCACAGGGTAGATCAAAGCATAGCACGTCCTAGTAATCGCCGATAGCATCATCGTCATATACCTGCTCTTCCAAGCCTGGCCGATTGAATAACCAGGGACAAAGCCGTGAGTACATACAAAGTACTCGCAAACTACCTAAAGAAAGAAAGAAAGTTTGCATACGAAAATAATGGGATGGCCATATGGTGGAGTTTTTCATAGGGATTTCCTATCTACTCAAGATTATTATTAAGTTGGCAATGTTTTAAACTTGGAAAATTTTATTTCCCACAATGAATTTGGATAAGTCAAGTCCAACCCTTTTTCCAACAATATCAACATCATCATCGCGAACCATAAACTCGGTACCGGGCTTTCTCATCTATTCCCCACAAAGTTTGGCCTCACTAGTTGTCCATGACCGTGGACTCCGGCTACTCGAATAGTTTTCACTCTGCAGAGGTTGTACACTTGACCCACCACATTCGATACATCCGCCGTGTGTCCCCACGGATCGTCATACCTCAGTATGCGGGTCTCAGATAATCGACCATAGTCTTCCCCTTTCCTACCCTAGTACAGGTGATCTACCCAATGCCCACATCCTGAACTGTCCGCGTGCAAGGTCATGCTCCTCTTGGACATATGCCTTCACCGTAGTAGAGGTACGGCAAAGTTTCGTGCCACCGCTGCCTCGGCATCGACCTCACCTCCGACCATCGGTAGGCTTACAGGCTTCTACGTATTGTGTAGTTAGAAGATCCCCGTACTAAGATACGCAAGCTTCCAACTAGCCCTGTCCCATACCAGAGTATAGTGGTTGTACTGTAAGGCTAGGTTTTGGCGGCACTTATAGAGAGTCCCTCCAGACTTTGTCCATGTCCGACGATGTTCCATAAGCCCAGCCATAGCACCTTCTTAGGTGTATGCCGTACCATATTCGGTGAAGTATGACTATCCAAGTTGTTATGTAATGCTAAATACTAGAGCTGAGTGATGGTC
Source organism: Bromus sterilis (assembly GCA_950022295.1). Classification (NCBI taxonomy): domain Eukaryota; kingdom Viridiplantae; phylum Streptophyta; class Magnoliopsida; order Poales; family Poaceae; genus Bromus; species Bromus sterilis. The sequence continues at coordinate 221,202,872 of OX465600.1, forward strand.
TCGACAGAATGTCGGGATCATCGGGGTTCTACTTAGTTTTTCCCAAATAGGTAGGCTATGGGGTGGTGTGGAGTTTTCCTAGTATAACTATTACAAACCCAAACCATATGACGATGAGACTAGCATGATACAATATAAGTGATACAAGGAAAATAAAAGGGTAATGTGGAGTCTTGAGTTTTGGATGGTGGCTTGCCTTTGTCGGCGGTGGTCTCCTAGTCAGTCTTGGGGGAAGCTTGGAGGTAATCTTGTCCAGCAGGGTCAATCGTCTCGTCTACACGTTGCGAAAATAAATCCACCATTACAACGGGGCAATAGCAAGAAATGCACACAACACTCAATTTTTCAAACAAAAACACAAGCAACAAAGGATAAAATAATTTCCAAGGTTTTCTATTTATTAAGATTTAAATTTCATACCACCTCAACAAGGTTAAAATTTATAACAAGGTATTAGGATAATTTAGGTGGATTTACTAACATCAATATTAAATAAAAACAACTTTAACTAAAAACAATGTTTTTAACCCATTCTATTCACTAACAACTTTCAATTTTTTTTACTAACTAACTGCATATCAATTTGCTACTGACAAGAGGCAAATTTAAAAATAATCTAACAAATTAATACTAGTAACATAAATTCTATAGAAATTAAACTAGCAATAGAAATAATAATAAATGGCCACAAATTTATCTAAGCAAAACAATATTCTATACATGGACAAAAATAGAACATAATATTGTAAGAAGTCCAAAATTTACTTCATATTTTTCTGACCTACGGTTAATTTTCTAATATTATTTATGTTCTGCAGATTTAAAACAAAAGAAAAAGGGCTCAGCAGGCCGGCCCGGGCTATCCTGCGCCCACACGCATTTCTCTCTACTGGGCCGAGCCCGCGTAGCGGCTGTTGCTTCAGTTTTTTTAACAGAAAAAGGAAGGGGTATGGGCTTTTCCTGGCTTTTGGATCAAGTATGATCTGGCGGCTAGGGGTCTTCTTCTTCCCAGGGACGGGCCAGGTCGGCCTGAGAGCATCCATGGCGGACAGGAGCGTGGGGAGGGCTTACCGGTGGTGCTCCGGTGACCGGCGGGCGTCGGGAGTTGGTGGCGGAGCTCCGGGGTGGCGTGAGGGGGTCCGTTTTTTACGTTTGTGGCGCGAAGAATTTCGGGTCAAAGGGGGGCTCGGGGTAGACGAATGATGGATGGTGGCCTCTTCTCCTGCTCCTTGCCTGCGGCTCCTTGCTGGCGGTGCTCCGGCGATGACCGGAGAGGGGCGCGGCTCGCCGGCCTCACCCCTCCTTCCTTCCTTCCTTCCTTCCTTTCCTTTCCTCCTTCTTCCCCTCTTCTTCCCTTCTTTTCTTCTGTTCGTGACGACGCGAAGTGGAGCGGGGTTGTGGGGTGGGCACTGGGTGCTGGAGCGGGGTGGAGTGAGGAGAGGAGAGGGTTGGGTGCTCCCCTTTTATAGCGTGAGGAGAGGGGGTGCGGGAGCGGGAAGGGTGAGCAGGAGCAAGGAGGCACTCGTGGGCTCTCGTACCCCGTCGATCCGTGGCCTTCCCATTTGTTGGGCAACGATGGCGGTGAGGGGCCGATATCGCCCTCATGACGTCACAGCGGGGCCCGACGGCTGACGTCAGTAGGTGGGAGGGAGGTTGACACGCGGGCCAGGTGTGTAAGGGGCTGGGACAGAGAGGGGCGTGGTTAGGCTAGGAAAAATGGGCTTCGGCCCAGGGGGTGGGTTCCTCTCTTTTTTTACCGTGTTTTTGTTTTTATTTCTAATAGACTTGCAAATGATTCTATTCCAAAATGTTTTAAATTTTTAAATAAAATTTTAAACTAAAGCCTCATAAATTCTGTAGAAATCTCCAGTAATGTTATCCTAATTTAGTTAGAATTTTTAGGGAGTTTTTCATTATGTTTATAATATTATTACTATTATAGTAATAGTAATAAATCAATCAGCAGTTTTGAAATATTTTTATTAAATACTTTCTGCTGTAGTGGTATTTTTAGTTAATTAAATAATGAAATTCTATTCAAGAAAAACTTTATTTGTTGAAAATATTAATGATGCTAATTTGCTATGGTGGTTATATGTTGGTAGGCGAATAGGTGTGGTATGTGCTAAACATTTTTTTATTGGTTGATTAATTTTTGGCAAGGCATAAGATAAAACAAAACATTCAAGAACATGGCAAGGTAATGCATAACAATCAAAACAAAGCATATGCAAGCATGTCATGGCAATACTAGTGCCATCACATCACAACTTAGCAAGATTTTTGTTTACCCTAATTTTTGGTACTCTAATAACAGGGTAATAAAAGTTGGGATGTGACAGACCTCCCCCCTTAAAAAAATCTCGTCCCCGATATTCACAAGCTAGTGAAGAGATGCGGGAACTCGCGCTTGAGGTAGTCCTCCCGTTCCCAGGTGGCATCCTCCTCTGTGTGGTTTATCCACTGGACCTTGTGGAACTTGATCACACGCTTACGGGTCACTCGGGTGGCTTCTTCCAGGATACGAAGTGGTGTCTCATGGTACGTGAGATCCTGGTTGATATCCACCATGCAGTGATCGATGTTCTTGAAAACATCGGGTTGGTCCGGCACCTCCAAACACTTCCGGAGCTGTGAGACATGAAAGACGTCGTGCACATCAGATAGCTCTGCTGGCAGTATCAACTGATAGGAAACTTGGCCTCGTCTAGCTATCACCTCAAATGGTCCAATGTAACGAGGTGCTAGCTTTCCCTTCACATGGAATCTCTGCATTCCCTTCAATGGGGTGACTCGGAGATACACAAAGTCTCCAACTGCAAAATTCACCTCTCGACGCTTGGGGTCGGCATAACTCTTCGGTCGAGATTGAGCGATCTTGAGAAGCTCATGAATCAACTGGAACTTCTCTTCTGCCTCCTTCAGAACATCGGGTCCGAAAATCTTCCCTTCTCCGGTCTGAGACCAGTTTAGGGGCGTGCGACACTTCCTCCCATACAAAGCTTCAAATGGAGCCATATGCAAACTTGACTGGTAGCTGTTGTTGTAGGAGAACTCAGCGTACGACAAACAGTCCTCCCACTTGGAACCATAGGCTAGAGCACATGCGCGGAGCATATCCTCTAGTATCTGATTCACTCGCTCGGTCTGGCCTCCAGTCTGCGGGTGTTAGGCTGTGCTAAATGTGAGCTTGGTGCCTAGTGCGTCCTGGACTTTCTTCCAGAACCTCGAGGTAAACTGGGTACCTTGGTCAGACACAATCTCCTTCGGGACTCCGGGCAGGCATACGATCCTCGACATGTACAAGTCTACCAGCTGGTCTCCTCGATAGGTGGTTCGCACGGGAATGAAGTGCGCTACCTTAATGAGTCAGTCGACGATGACCCAGATAGATTCATGTCCTTTGATGGACCTCGGTAGACCTGTGATGAAGTCCATGCCTAATTTTCCCACTTCCATTCAGGAACTCGGAGTGGCTGCAATAATCCTGCAGGTCTCTGGTTCTCTCCTTTTACTCTCTGGAAGATGTCGCACTTGGCGACATACAAGGCAATTTCACGCTTCATGTCGTGCCACAAGAAAAGGTCCTTCAGGTCTTGATACATCTTAGTCCCTCCGGGATGGATGGAGTAAGGTGTATCATGAGCTTCCTTCAGGATAGTGAGCTTCAACTCCTCTACACCGGGCACACAAAATCGTCCATTGAACCAGAGAACTCCTTCATCATCTACCGTGAACTTTGGGGCCTTGCTGAGGGGCACCTTCTTCTTGATTCCCTCGATACTATCGTGTCCCTTTTGTGCCTCCTTGATCTGATCAAATAGAGTCGGTGTCAGCTCGAGGTGAGCAAGATAACTGGATGTAACAAGCTCCAAACCCAGCTTCTCGAACTCCTCGTGCAGAGCTGGTTGCGTCTCTCTGATCATTGCATTAAGTGTGTAGGGCTTGCGGCTGAGGGCATCTGCTACCACGTTGGCCTTGCCAAGATGGTAGTGGATTTCGAGATCGTAGTATTTGATCAACTCGATTCATCTCCTCTTCCTCATGTTCAACTCCTTCTGGGAGAAGATGTACTTCAGGCTCTTATGGTCTGTGTAGATGTCACAACAGTGACCCATTAGGTAATACCTCCATCTCTTGAGAGCAAGCACAACAGCGGCTAGCTCCAAGTCATGAGTGGGGTAGTTCAACTCGTGCGGCTTCAACTGTCGTGACAGGTACTCAATCACCTTGCCCACTTGCATAAGAACACAACCCAAACCAATCTTCGATGCGCCACAGTACACATCAAAGATCTTGGTCAGGTAGGGCATAGTCAAAACTGGGGCAGATACCAATCTCCTCTTCAACTCCTGGAAACTGGATTCACACTTCTCTGTCCACGCAAACTTCTGGTCCTTCTTTAACAGTTGGGTCATGGGACGGGCAATGCTGGAGAAGCCTTCCACGAACTTGCGGTAGTATGCCGCTAGTCCGAGGAATCCTCTAACTTAGGTCTGAGTGGTCGGAGCTGTCCAGTCTATGATGGACTGAATATTGGCTGGGTCGACATATATTCCTCCTTCTGACAATACATGTCCTAAAAATCCGACTTCCTTGAGCCAGAATTCGCACTTGCTGAACTTGGCGCACAACTGGTGCTCTCGAAAAGTCTCGAGGACTAAGCGGAGATGCTCGACATGCTCTTCTTCGGTCTTGGAATATATCAGGATATCATCAATGAAAACCACGAAAAACTTGTCGAGGTACTTCATGAAGATCTTGTTCACGAGGTTCATGAAATAGGCCGGGACATTGGTAAGTCTGAAGGACATCACAGTGTACTCGAACAAACCATAGCGGGTTGTGAAGGCTGTCTTGGGGATGCCCGACTCGCGGACCTTCAACTGGTGGTATTCGGTCCTTAGATCGATCTTGGAGAAGACTCGGGCTCTGTTTAACTGGTCGAACAGATCCTCGATCTTAGGGAGTGGATACTTCTTCTTGATGGTCACCTCATTTAGCTTAAGGTAGTCCACACACATGCGTATGGTGCCGTCTCGCTTGTCCTCGAAGAGAACTAGCGAACCCCAGGGTGAAGCATTGGGTCGAATCAGTCCCTTCTGGAGCATGTCATTCAGCTGCTTCTTCAATTCAACCAGCTCTTCGGCATTCATCCGGTAGGGTCTCTGTGCAATTTGGGTTGTGCCAGGCACTAACTCGATGATGAACTCGATATCCCGATCAGGCGGCATACGGGGTAACTCCTTCAGAAAGACATCCGGGAATTCACATACAACCTTCACCTCCTCAAGTAATGGCACCGAGACAGTCTCATGACAGAAGGCTCGGGCAGTGTCTTCCTTGTCAATGTACTCTATCTGAACTCCATCGGCACTCGTGAGGTTGACTGTCCTCTCTGTGCAATCTATCCCCCCTCGATACCTGGACAACCAGTTCATGCCAAGTATCACCTCTATCCCTTTTGTTCCCAGCACAATTCATTCGGCCGGAAAGGTGACTCCGCAGATCTCTATAGGTACATCAAGACAGGTGCGGTGTGTCGTTACCCTAGATCCGGGAATTTGCACGCTCATGACCTGTGTCAAGAGCTCGGCGTTCATCCCACTTATATTCATAAATGACTCCGTAACAAACAAGTGTGATGCACCCGAATCAAACAAAACTTGGAGAGGTACCGAATTAACTGAGAACGTACCCAAGATGACGTCTCCTGCCTCCTGGGCTTACTTGGCTTGCACATGATTTAGACGTCAATTGGCGACGTGGGATGCACCGTGCTGGGCATTGTTGCGGCCGGGGTTTCCTCTGGCTGGTGCTGGAGCATTGGGGCGTGGAGCAGTATTCTTCTTGTTGGGACACTCAGTCGAATAGTGGCCCTTCTGACCACATCTGAAACAGATCACTCCAGGTTTGCGGGGAACTCCGTCTGCTAGACGCGGAACTCCAACAGGGCGAGCAAGAGCATTGGGGCGTGGCTCTGGGTAAAGGCTCCTCTAAGGCTAGGGTTCTGGCCTTGGCGGCTGTGTCGGACGCAGTCGGGGTTTGCTGGGTCCACCCTGCTGCATCATGCGGCGCTTGCAGTTCTCAGAAGCCATCTTGAGCTTGCCCTCCATCATGATAGCAGCATCGGCAAGAGACTCAAGCTCGGGGAACTGCATGGCCACCAGGACAACCTGCAGCTCATCGTGCAGACCATCCAGGAAACGGTCCTTCCGCTTCTCCTTGGTATCCACCTCCTCCGGGGCATACCTCGATAGCTGAGTGAAGCGGTCAAGATATCCAACCACAGTCATGCCCCCTTGCTTGAGGTGACAGAACTCGTCCTTCATCCTCCTGATCAGCGCGGTCGGGATGTGCGGTTTCTTGAACTTCTCAGAGAACTCAGCCCAGGTGAGTACTTGCCCTTCAGGAAGACGGGCACGCACTCCTTCCCACCAGCTCCTTGCGGTGCCGGTGAGGTAGTGGGCGGCATACAGGACTTCTCGTTGTTTCCAACAGCAGCGACAGAGAGATTGTTCTCCATGGTGCGGAGCCAATCCTCAGCATCCAGAGGCTCCTTCGTCTGCGAGAACACGGGCAGGTTGGTGTTCTGGAAATCTCGGAGCCGAGACCTGGGCTCTTCATTCCCACCAGCTCCTCCGCCTCCTTGGTTGGCATTGGTGGCGGCCTGGACTAGCTGCTGGAGTGCAGCCATGTTTGCCTGCCGCTCGTCACGAGCAGCCAGGCGCTCCTCCATCAGCAGTCGCAGAAGCTATGCCATGTTCGGGTCGGGTGGTGGCGGTGGCATGTCACCGGATCCACTCGGGTTGGCGCGGGTGTGCCTCGACATCCTGAGGTTGTGACGCAAGATAAGAGGGAATTTAGTGTACAAGGGGGTAAGTCCCTAACAATCTAGTTATCACACACAAGCAAGACATATAAAATAGGCAATAATCATGCAACTAGCAAATCACCACATGGTAGCATAACGATAGCATAAGTCTCATACATAATCAAGTCTTACAGGCAACCAACCACACATGCAAACGTCTAAGGCAAACTCCAAAAGGGCATCCAACAACTAACGACGTCTAGAGCTCATCCTCATCGCGATCATCGATGAAGTCCTCATCCTCCGTGTCCGGAGTTTCCTCCTCCAACTCAGCAGACTCCAGCCAGTCCTCATCATCACTAATGTGAGCGTTCTTCTCCTTGCAAAGGTCCTCCGCAGCCTCCAGATCCTTGATCTCAGCCTCCAAGACATCGCGCTTGCGCTTGAGGCACCTGTTGTTCCTCCTAAGCACCCCATTGCGCTGACGCATGCGCTCCACCTCCTCAGTGAGCCTCGCCACCTCCTGGGTCGTGGCCTGAAGGTTCCCATTGGCCTCATGCAGGTGCTCCACCTCCTCAGCAAGACTCTCGACCTCCTGGTTCTTAACTTGGAGCTTACCATTGGCACGCTCGAGGTTGTGGATGGTGTAGTCAAAGCGAGCACGGACCGCGTCCAGAGCAAGCTCCGTACTGGTCAGGTGGTGGTGCAAGTTAGTCAAGTGATATCCAAGCTCCAGGTGGGTGGTAGCAGGGGTAGGGTAGCCATCATCATCGCGCCTCCCATAGAAATGGAAGCGCGTGCCCTCAAGCTCAGCGTGGTGGTAGATAACCACACGAGAAATCGTCTCCTGCATCGCTCGGTGCTTACCCTCTTCACAGGTCTAGGCATACACACAGAAATCGATAGGGTCTGATTCTGTGTGAAGTACCCGGCCTCGGAGGATACACTCCATGATAACTCGGATCTCGCGCTGGTCATCCACGGGAACCACTCTGCTAGTGAACTCAGCACACGGGCGATCGACAAGCTGGAGTAGCTCAATCAGATCGGGACCAAAGGTGGCCGTGTCTGCGGTAGCACTCGTCAGCTGCAAGTAGTGCAAGAAAGGAGTTTCCATCTACAAATTTTAAGAGTTTAAGTTAGATGACAAGTGTGCAAAATTTTCACATAATAAAATAGTTATAAATTATTACTATAGAGGAGATAAGAGAGGTAAGCATTCTATACTATGCATTCGACCATCTCTTTATTATAGAAAATAGTTTTTGATTTCCCCCCATCCTATCTACCGTCCATCCTAACTAGGCTGCTACGGTCTGAAAAGAGGCTCTGATGCCAAGTCTGTGGGCACCCCGGACTATATGTCCGAAACAACCAACTGTGTATACGGTCATGCTCCCATGATCAGTTCGCATGACACACAACTCGACATGGATATCATAGTCTCAATGTTCATACAATACCGAATACAATAACATAGTCTTACAAGGCCTCATCGGGCTCATATAGCAGCGAAATAAGAAAAAGCATCAAAGGTAGTAGCGGCACAATCCACAGGGTAGATCCGAGCATAGCACGTCCTAGTAATCGTTGGTAGCATCATCGTCATATACCTGCTCCTCCAAGCCTGGCTGATTGAATAACCGGGGACAAAGTCGTGAGTACATACAAAGTACTCGGAAACCACCTAAAGAAAGAAACAAAGTTTTGCATACGAAAATAATGGGATGGCTATATGGTGGTGTTTTTCATAGGGATTTCCTATCTACTCAAGATTATTATTAAGTTGCTAAAGTTTTAAACTTGGATAATTTTATTTCCTATAATGAATTTTTATAAGTCAAGTCCAACCCTTTTTCCAACAATATCAAAATCATCATCGCGAACCATAAACTCGGTACTGGGCTTTCTCATCTATTTCCCACAAAGTGTGGCCTCACTAGCTGTCCATGACCGTGGACTCTGGCTACTCGAATAGTTTTCACTCTGCAGAGGTTGTACACTTTACCCACTACATTCGATATATCCATCGTGTGTCCCCACGGATCGACATACCTCAGTATGCGGGTCTCGGATAATCGACCATAGTCTTCCCCTTGCCTACCCTAGTACAGGTGATCTACACGATGCCCACATTCTGAACTGTCCGCGTGCAAGGTCATGCTCCTCTTAGACACATGCCTTCACCGTAGTAGAGGTGCGGCAAAGTTCCGTGCCACTGCTACCTCGGCAGCGACCTCACCTCCGACGCATCGGTAGGTTTGCAGGCTTCTATGTATTATGTAGTTAAAAGATGCCCCACTAAGATACGCAAGCTTCCAACTAGCCCTGTCCCATACCAGAGTATAGTGGTTGTACTGTAAGGCTAGGTTTTGGCACCACTTATAGAGAATCCCTCCAAATTGTGTCCATGTCCGACAATGTTCCACAAGCCCGGCCATACCACCTTCTTAGGTGTATGCCGTACCATATCCGGTGAAGTATGACTATCGAAGTTGTTATGTAATGCTAAATACTAGAGCTGAGTGATGGTCTCGACATAATGCCGGGATCATCGGGGTTCTACTTAGTTCTTCCCAGATAGGTAGGCTATGGGGTGGTGTGGAGTTTTCCTAGTATAACTATTACAAACCCAAACCATAAGAAGATGATACTAGCATGATACAATATAAGTGATACAAGGAAAATAAAAAGGGTAATGCGGAGTTTTGAGTTTTGGACGGTGGCTTGCCTTCGTCGGCGGTGGTCATCTGGTCAGTCTCGGGGGCAGCTTGGAGGTAGTCTTGTCCTCCAGGGGCAATCGTCTTGTCTACACGTTGCGAAAACAAATCCACCATTACAATGGGGAAATAGCAAGAAATTCACACAACACTCAATTTTTCAAACAAAAACACAAGCAACAAAGGACAAAATAATTTCCAAGGTTTTCTATTTATTAAGATTTAAATTTTACACCACCTCAACAAGGTTAAAAAGTATAACAGGGAATTAGGATAATTTAGGTGGATTTACTAACATCAATATTAAATAAAACAACTTTAACTAAAAGCAATGTTTTTAACCAATTCTATGTTGGGACCCGGGGTTTGCGTATGTAATTCCAGTCACAACTCAATCATATGGAGAGCCGAGAGCCGAGAGTCGTACCCACTTGTCTAAGCAGACAAGGCGAAGCACAGAACACTCTCGGGAAGCATCGTACGTGAGAGGCATCCCATCCAGGCCGGATAATCATCTGAGATGGGTCCTCATCGCCCGCTCACAAGTCTAGATGATTATGGGTGGTGAAATCCCATGCTCATAGACAAGTCGCCTCAACCGTATTATCGATTGAATTATAACACTTACATAAACAGACTCTATCCCGATCACTTAGTCGGGGTCTCGGGCAGGCTCAATCATACAACAAAGTGTGCCACGTGACAGAGTCACGGGAAATCGCATCGCGATGCCCCAAGCCGCGCACATCTAAGGGACATTTGGTGTACAAAAGACCGCCGGCAAGAACTCAACTAAGCTATCGAACCCCACACTAAGACATGCATGTTATAATCATACACGCAGCATACATGTCCAGTGTAAACAACAGGTAATCACAACATGAACTCTAAAGACTCATAGTCTTTATAACATCTGCTAAACAAGGCAGACATATTAGTTGTATTACAAGCAGAGATCACATGGCTGTGATCCAACATTACATCAAACATCAATGGAAGCAAATTATGTCTTAGTAAAGACAAGTTTAACAAATTCCTTAAGAAGAGTGAAAGAAAATACAACGACCCTCCAAAGGGCACAGGCTGCTGTCTGGAACTATACGACTTGGTCCACGTCGAGCTCGAGGAAGAGGCCACCATCAGGGTCAGTGGTCTCATCTCTAAATTATAGAATAAGCAAACGTGATTACAAAGACGTACTCAGCAAGACTTACATCAGTTCTATACTACTCATCTCAAGTATCAAGGCAAAGGGAGGTGAGGTTTCAATGCAGAAGTGCCAGCTTTGACTTGGCTAGTCCTGTACTACAATTACCAGTAAGAGGTAAGGAGCATACACGAGTCCAAGTAACAAGTCTCCAACCAATACACCACTATGGATACTTCCTCGACTTCCCCACGAGGAAGCACGCCATAGCACTCACACTTATCTTGGCAATTTTAGAGTAAACGTTCAAGTTGTCTATGATCAAGTAAAGGTCTCCAAGTAGTCCAGAACCGCGGACACAGCTATTTGAATTGTTCATTAACCCTGCAGGGGTGTACTGCTACACACACACGCATCAGTTACCGCCTGGGAGTGGACCCTTCAAGAGAGTACCCGAGAGGATGTTGCAACGACACTTCACTCACAGCACCATCTCTAGTCCTAGGGAGTCTCCTATTTGAGTTGGGACCACGATCGGAATCCGGCCGATTTTTCCGATGCGGACTCAGACGTTGTGTGACCGCCATCAAGATCAACTCGATCATGATCACTTGATTCAACGTGCCCACAACCTACGTCCACCACTTACCTTGATGTACCGGCTTGAGATCGTTTAAAGCTCGAACTACTTGCGACTCCTGGACTTGGTCGAGGGTGAGGTACTAGGACGCGAGGGGTCAGTGAGCCCAATGTGTGGTCGTACTCTTAGTCTTGGATAACAACAGAAGAACTCGGGCTTAAGGAAGTGTTCAACGAGACAACCCACTGTGTACTCATCGTTCACCTTGTTTAGGTCAAATTCACCAACATGTTACCACCATCATTCACATGATCACTACCATCCTGACTCACATCAAAGTAGCCTCATTGTAACCTCTAAGCATGCCATAAGCTGTAACAGTTGCAGGGGCCACATGATATCAACCAAATCCTACATCTGCTAGGATTGTGGTTTTCTTACTACTGTGACAAAATGATAGGTCATGCAAAGGAATGGGTTCAACTAGCGGTAGAACGTATCATGGTGACATCCTAAACATGCATAAGCGATAATGAGAGGGAACTGGGATTTATCGACATGATCAAAGAGGGGGTGCTTGCCTTGCTGACGACCACGATGTAACAGTCTTCTGACGTGAGGTTGAACTCGTCTCCTAGATCAACTCTACCGAGAAGATGCAATCACCGAAGAACTGGAAGTAAAGCACACAATTGATAAATTACAATGCACAAACAATATGTCATTATATGAAGATGTTCATGGGTTTGTTGTGCTTCTTATGTCCATGTGAAATGTATTGCATTGCAATGGTTGAAGTTGGAATAGCATTTGCAATTTATTTGATTTAAACCAAATTTATCAAATAGCAAAATGCTACTGATCCATCATGGTAAACATTTCAAACATGGTTGAAAGTTTGATATTTGGGTAGAGCATTTTATTGTGATCAATTTTCATACAAAAATCATTTCAATCTGAGTTACGGTTTAAAAGTTATTCAAATTCAAAATTTTGGATATTTTCTGGAATTGTTTTTGTACTGGAAAAGGGATTTATTGCGCCATGCTTGCGTCAGCATGATGTCAGGGGATTGACTGGTCCAACTGACCAGTGGGGCCCGGCTGTCATAGGCTCAGGGGGTTAATTGTTTCTGTTCACTTAATCTGGGTTAATTAGTTGGCCTGGGGCCCATCTGTCAGTGGCATGGGGGTGATTAGCACGCGGGTTAGGGGCTAACCGGCCGGCAGCTTGACGCCGGTGGCCTAGCCACGACGGCACATCGCCGGAACTGAGTTCCCGGCCACGGGGAAGGCAGAGGAGGGCACCAGCGCGTGCCCCGTGCTGGCGCGCATCGCGTAGAGCACGCGGGGGTCACGGGGAAGCTCCAGGGACACGCCGGCGAGCAAGCCCGCGGCGGCGAGCCCACGGCCATGGAGGGGAAACGGCGAAGGAGGCTCGAGAAGGAGCGCAGGATGGGGGAAAATAGAGCGCGGCTTACCAGGAGCTCGATGGAGAGCACGGCGAGGTCGAAGATAGGCTGGCCGGTGAGGAATCCCTCGCCGAAGTTCCTGTGGCCGTCGGCAAAATCTTGAGGCTCGCGTCGTCTTCGGGGCGCCCCGGGCACGATTAGATGCTTGGATCGACGAAGACGAGGGCGGGGACTCGGATGGACACGGGGGCGCGCCCTGAAGGGCACGGTGACGCGCTCCGGCTTGGTCTCGGATGCCGCGGGATTCAGCGAGGGAGAGGGAGAGAAGACCAGAGAGCGCGGGGGGCGGGGGGGGGGGGGGGGGGAGAAACAGGGCGCTTCCAGGCGTCCACGGCGACAGAAGATGACGGGGGGAAGCAGGAGGTGGCCAGGTTGCTGTGGCATGGCCGCCACGAAGCTCTGTGCTTGCCGGCGAGGTAGAAGACAAGAAGGAGAGGAGGTGGGCTAGGCTGGGCCAAATCCAGGTGGGCTAGGTAAGTGGTAAGTCCCCCTTCTCTGTTTTTCTATTTATTTTATTTTCTGTCTTTTGTTTTACTTTGATTCTGCAACGAAAACATTTTCTAAAATTCTACAAACCTTTATGTGACCTAATGAGACATATATAAGTCACCTCACAAAGTTTTAGAATTATTGGAATTATATTTATTTAATTCCAATTTCAAATACAATATTTATTTAATTTCCAAAGGGCTTTTGAACTTTTTGAAAATTCCTTGAGCATGGAGTGGGACCCACTTCACTTCAAATGTGTTCATGCCCATTTATGAGACTTTTCAAAAAGGTCAAAGCATTTTTGGAAAAAGATTTTTGTCTGGCCTTTTATTAAAATTATTTTGAGTCTTTTTTCTTCCCCATTTCTTTTCCTTTTGCAAAATTTTTCATGATGCAAAAATGCAAGCTTAGCGAAGTACAAACCTAGATTAGGGTTCGGACAACTTGCCCCCACTCAAAAGAATCTCGTCCCGAGATTCAGAAGTCGTCGGGAAGAGGGTGGGGTACTTAGCTCGTAGAAGATCCTCTCGTTCCCAGGTGGCTTCTTTCTCTGAATGATGTGACCACTGCACTTTGAGGAATCTGATCTTCTGACGTCTGGTGTTACGCTTGGCTTCATCAAGAATACGAACAGGGTACTCTCGATATGAAAGGTTATCTTGGAGATCAAGCGTTTCGTGGTCTACTTCGCGGATGGGGTCCTTGAAGCAACGCCTGAGTTGAGAGACGTGGAAGACATCATGAACCTGGGAGAGGTGAGGGGCTAGTTCCAATTGGTAGGCAACTTCTCCACGTTTAGCGAGAATGCGAAAGGGACCAATGTAACGTGGAGCCAACTTTCCTTTGATACTGAAGCGATGGGTACCCTTCAGAGGAGTAACCCGAAGGTAAGCTTTCTCATCCTGATTATAGCTTTCTTCCCTATGATGACGATCATAATAGCTTTTCTGACGAGACTGGGCTGTTTTCAATTTCTCACGAACAATGCGAACCTGCTCTTCTGCATCCTGAATCATATCCGGTCCAAAGAATTGTCTCTCACCGGTTTCTGACCAGCTTAGGGGTGTTCGAAATTTCCGTCCATAGAGAAATTCAAAAGGAGCCATGCCCAAACAAGATTGGAAGCTATTGTTATACGAAAATTCAGCAAAAGGAAGAGAATTGTCCCATTTCTTTGCGAAAGAGATAACACAAGCTCTAAGCATGTCTTCGAGAATTTGATTGACCCTTTCTACTTGACCACTGGATTGAGAGTGATAAGCGGTGCTAAAGGAGAGGTGGTTCCCATAGCATTCTGAAAACTTTCCCAAAATCGAGAAGTGAAAATACTACCACGGTCTGAATTGATTTACAAAGGAACACCGTGAAGTGACACGATTCGGGAGACATACAAGTCCGCTAACTGGCTAGCTTATATAGGCTCGCGAACAGGAAGGAAGTGAGCAACTTTTGAAAGTCGATCAATGACAACGAAGATGGCATCATTTCCTTTCTGGGTTTTTGGAAATCCAGTGATGAAGTCCACACTGACTTTATCCCATTTCCACTCGGGGATAGGCAAAGGTCTAAGAGTACCAGCAGGTCTTTCATGTTCTGCCTTAACGCGACGACAAACATCACATTCAGGAATGAACTGAGCAATTTCTCGCTTCATCCTAGTTCACAAAAATCTCTGGCGTAGATCTTGATACATTTTAGTACTACCGGGATGAACCAAGAGGGGAGATTCATGGGCTTCTTTAAGGATCAACTGTCTAAGGTTCTTATTCTTCGGTACTACTATCATGTTCTCAAAGTATACAATACCTTCATAGTCTAGGGTAAAACATTTAGCCTTACCACTAGCAATGTTTCCTTTAATGTACCGGATACCTCGAGCACGTTTCTGTGCAGCTTTGATTCGATCCTCAAGAGTTGGTTTCACTACCAAGGTGGAAAGAAATCCATAAGGAACAATCTCAAGATTATGCTTTTGAAGTTCCTCATAGAGAAGTGGTTGATCCTATTGTAACATGAGGTTGTTACAATACGACTTACGACTTATTGCATCAGCCATGACATTGGCTTTGCCTGGGGTGTAAGAAATTCCTAAGTCATAATATTTTATCAACTCAATCCAGCGTCTTTGCCTGAGATTAAGATCTGGCTGAGTGAATATGCATTTGAGGCTTTGGTGGTCGGAATATATCTCACAACGATTACCAAGGAGGTAATGTCGCCAAGTCTTCAGGGCATGAACTATGGCAGCGAGTTCAAGATCATGGGTAGGATAGTTCTCCTCATGTGGCCGCAACTGGCGTGAAGCATAAGCTACTACATGTCTATCTTGCATAAGTATGCATCCTAACCCTTGCCGTGAGGCGTCAAAAAAGATCTCGATATCCCTTTTGGTGTCTGGAGGCGCAAGTACGGGTGCAGAAGTCAATCTTCTTTTTAGCTCTTGAATGCTTTCCTCGCACTTGGGGGTCCATTCGAATTTCTTATCTTTCTTGAGGAGTTCAGTTAGAGGCTTTGCAACTTTGGAGAAGTTCTCAACGAAGCGGAGACAATAGCTTGCTAGGCCAAGAAAACTCCTAACTTGCTTAACCGATTCAGGTGGAGTCCACTCAAGGACGGCCTGAACTCTCTCGGGATTGACATCAATGCCTTTTTCAGAAATCACGTGGCCTAAGTAGGTCACTTCTGGTAGCCAAAATTCACACTTTGAGAATTTGGCATATAGGCGATGCTCTCGAAGTTTCATCAATACCAGCCTAAGATGTTCTGCGTGTTCTTCTTCATTTTTCGAGTAGATGAGAATTTCATCAAGATAAACTACAACAAATTTATCTAAATACTCCATGAAGATCGAATTTCAAACGCGAGAATGTGGAGGGGGCATTGGTTAAACCGAAGGACATAGCGGTGTACTCATAAAGACCATAACGAGTAGTGAAAGCCGTTTTCGGAATCTCCTCGTTTCTGATTTTGATTTGATGATAGCCTAATCCCAAATCCATCTTGGAGAGGACAGAGGATCCAGCAAGTTGATCATAAAGATCATTGATCCTGGGAAGTGGGTACTTGTTCTTTATCGTCGCTAGATTTAGCGGGTGATAGTCTACGCACATCCTTTCTGTTCCATCTTTCTTCATTACGAACAGAACGGGGCAAACCCATGGCGATTAGCTAGGGCGGATGAAGCCTTTTGCCAACGAAGCTTCAAGTTTGATTTTTAGCTCAACTAACTCACATGGGGCCATTCTATATGGGCGTCTGGATATTGGGCGATTCCTGGGATAACATCTACCACAAACTCTACAGATCTGTCAGGTGGTATGCCTGGCAGCTCTTCTGGAAAGACATCCGGGAAGTCACGAACCACTAGAATATCGTCAATGTCAGGAAGGGGAAGCACATTCAAATAATGCAGCTGGGTTCTAGAGCTTGGTGAGGTGTAGTAAATTGTCTGGCCTGAAGGATGGGTGAGTTTAACTGACTTGGCTTTACAATCAAGGACAACATTCGGTCTTGATAACGAATCCATTCCTAGGATGACATCAATGTCTGAGGACTTGAGGGCTACAAGAGAAGCGAGGAATGCTAATCCCTCAATGGGAACTTCATTTTCATGACTCACCATGGTGGTGTGCCATCTAGATCCAGGGGCTTGCACAACTAAGGGTGGGGATAACATCGAAAAAGAGATGTCATGTGACAGTGAAAAATACTGGGATATGAATGAGTGAGATGCTCCTGGGTCGAAAAGAACCGAAGCTGGGGTGGAATTGACAGGAAGGGTTCCAAGTACAACATCGGTTGACTTGTGGGAATCTAGAATGGATACATGATTCACATAACCATATTCATAAATAGGAGGCCTGACATTGGAAGATTTGGGTAGTGTCTTACCACGACGAAAGGCTTGCTTTGGATTAGGTGTGGTGGCTACATGATCTTGGGGACACGCTCGAACACTGTGGGCTGATTGTCCACATTGGAAGCAAACACCACATGGAATGAAAGGAACATGAGAACTTGATTGTCCAACAAAATTCCAAGGAGGAATATTGGGTTGAGGTGGATGATATATGGAGGTTGGTGGTCTAGAAGCACTTACAGAATGACTGACGTCACTGAAGGGAATCCATTCACAGCGTTTCCGAGAACCTGAGCTAGAAGATGGTGCAAACTCACGATCACGCTTACGAGACTCTTCATACAACTCATTTCCATACTCGGCCTTGAATGATTTGTTGACTAAATCCTGGAAGTTGATGAACTCATGAAGATTCATGTCATGACGAAGGACGGGGCTAAGTCCCATGCGGAACCTTTCCTGCTTCTTGGCATCGGTGGATACTTCTTCTTGGGCATAACGTGCTAGACGAGTGAACTCAGTCCTATACTCATGAACAAACATCTTTCCTTGGGTCAGATTGCAAAATTCTTCTCTCTTGCGCTCCATCAGCTGATCCGGAATATGGTTCCCTCGGAAGTCATCACAAAACTCTTTCCAAGTCACCACGTGACCTACAGGCTGCATTACTAAAAAATTCTCCCACCACTAAAGAGCATCACCTTCCAGAAAGTATGCCGCGAATAACACACGATCACTTGGAGCAACATGGGCCGTCTCAAGCTTACGCTCTAGGGAACGAAGCCAATCATCGGCATCACGGGGCTTTGAAGAACATCGGAATACTGGCGGGTTGAGGAGAATGATGTCCTGGATGGTAACAACACTATGGCGCTGTCGAGAAGTGTTCTGCTCAATACGCTCTAGAACACGTGTCTGATCACGACGATTCTGCTCAGCCTCCATCATGATTTCCTCTGCAGAAGGCGGTGGTGGAGGACCTTCATCATCTCTATTACCAAGACTGAAATCAACACAACGATTTCCACCTGACATTCTGTGTGACAAGAATCAACAATCAGAATAGGATTTATGATACACTTCTAAGCTAAGCCAACAAGACTATAATGCAACGGCATCAAAGTCATAGTCGGACAGCATAACGGCTGTGTCGGGATGAAAAATGAGACAACCAACAAGATAACAAACATCACTTCCTGAGAACACTATGGAATGATGACTCTGGAAGACCACAACACTCCTACACCTATAAAGAAGCAAACAACGAGATGTTCTAGTAAGCCATAGATGAGCCTAGTCATATCTTCCCATAGAAAAAGATGAGGGTGACTAAGAACTCAGATCGATGAGGGTAAGGAGAAAAAAGAAGTCTTATGTTGTTCCCTTATACCCAAAGTAGCTATATAACTATAGAATGCTAGAATCGACATCGGCCAAGGTTTGATAATCCTACAGACAGTCCTGCTCTGATACCAAGTCTGTCGGGACCCGGGGTTTGCGTATGTAATTCCAGTCACAACTCAATCATATGGAGAGCCGAGAGTCGTACCCACTTGTCTAAGAAGATAAGGCCAAGCACAGAAAACTCCCAGGAAGCATCGTACGTGAGGGGCATCCCATCCAGGCCGCATGATCAACTGAAATGGGTCCTCATCGCCCGCTCAAAAGTCTAGATGATTATGGGTGGTGAAATTCCATACTCATAGACAAGTCGCCTCAACCATATTATCGATTGAATTATAACACTTACATAAACAGACTCCAGCCCGATCACTTATTTTGGGTCTCGGGCGGGCTAAATCATACAACAAAGTGTGCCACGTGGTGTATAAAAGACCGCCGGCAAGAACTCAACTAAGCTATCGAACCCCACACTAAGACATGCATGTTATAATCATACACGCAACATACATGTCCAGTGTAAACAGCAGGTAATCACAACATGAACTCTACAAAATCATAGTCTTTATAACATCTGCTAAACACAACTGACATAGTAGTTGTATTACAATCAGAGATCACATGGTTGTGATTCAACATTACATCAAACATCAACGGAAGCAAATTATGTCTTAGTAAAGACAAGTTTACCAAATGGCTTAAGAAGCCTGAAAGAAAATACAACGACCTTCCAAAGGGCACAGGCTGATGTATGGAACTATATGACTTGGTCCACGTCGAGCTCGAGGAAGAGGCCACCATCAGGGTCAGTGGTCTCGTCTCTAAAACATAGAATAAGCAAACGTGAGTACAAAGACGTACTCAGCAAGACTTACATCAGATCTATACTACAAGGAAACACTTGCTAGTGTGCGTTCGCTGTGTGTGTACGCCAACACCCATCACCAATGTGTGTTAGTAGTGAAGTGCTAGCAGCTGCTTAAAGTGATAGTTTGGGGCTAACAATTGGCACCAGAGCTAGGTTCCACCAGCCATGAAAGGTGATGGAATGGGGCGGCTCCAAGACACTGCCGGAGACGCAGCTGCGGACCGCGATGGGCGGCTCCAAGTCACCACCTCCACTGGAGGATCGCCGCCGCTCCTTAAGTCGAGGCCGCAACCCCGTACGTCGCGGCAACCGCGGTGACATCGTGGTAAAGGAAGTTGTGCGTGAAACCATTGGAGGCGGTGTCGGCACGAATATTTCCTTTCCGATGCTCACCCGCTCAAACTACAGCGAGTGGGCATTGATCATGAAGTGCAAGCTACAGGCAGCGAACCTGTGGTACCCAATGGAGGACGATGCCATCTCCAGGAGGGAGGACAGGCAAGCGGTTGCGGCGCTGATTAGCTCTACGCCGCCGGAGATGCACGACATGCTCGCGGCGAAGGCGAGCGCCAAGGAGGCATGGGCGTCCATCGAGACCCAGCGCCTCGGCAGCGACCGTGTGTGTGAGGCGAACGCACAGAAGTTGCGGGCGGATTTCGAGAACATCGCCTTCAAGGATGGCGAGCGTGTTGACGACTTCGCCATGAGGATCGATGGCCTCGCGACGCAGCTGCGCTTGCTCGGCGACACCTTCAACGACGAGAGGATCGTGCAGAAGTTCCTGTGCGTCGTCCCCTCACGCTTTGCACAGGTAGCGATGTCTATCGAAACTCTATTAGATGTACGCACGCTCTCCATCGAGGAGCTCACGGGCAGGTTCCGGGTGGCTGAGGACTGGCTCGACAACAACCGCGACAGCTCCAGCAGCGGATGCCTGGTTCTCACTCAGGAGGAGTGGGAGGCATGGAAGAGGACACCGCGCGGCGACGGAGCCTCGAGAAGCGGCGGTGGTCGTAACCTTGATCGCGAAGGCCGCGCCCAGCACGGTGGCGGCAACCGCGGGCGGAAGCATGGGAAGCCCCAACAACAAAGCAGTCCAGCACACGGTCCCGGCAACAACTACGACCGGGAAAAGTGCTGGTATTGTGGCATCAAGGGCCACTAAGCCCGCGATTACCGCAAGAAGCAACGCGACGAGGCTGTGGCAGCTGCGAACCTCGTCGAGGCTGACGTAGACGATGGGCCAGCAATGATGATGGCAATTGTCGAGTCCGTGCAGGAGGCACGGAGCTCGTCCGCGGAATCCATCCCTACGGTGGTAGGAAATTCCTCGACAACATGGTTTTTGGGGCTATCGATTGGGAGGCGATGAAGGCGCGGGCGTGGGGAAGCCACGTCCGAGAAACGACGGCGCCCGACGAGACCGTCCAAGAGGGCATACCGCATCTGGTGGGCCATGTACCGACCGTGATGGTGGCGACTGTTAAGTCCGTACTGGAGGTGCAGAGCTCTCTGGTCGGCTACAACCTGGCCACAAAATGCTCCGGGTCGGTCCAGTGCGTGCAGGAGGGCACGACACGATTAATCCACCACGGCTCATCCACAGAGTGTTCGCGCGGCCAAGTCTCCCTCAACGAGGAGAAAGCTATGATCTCTCCCACGCACGACAACGACAAGCGTGGCGAGATATGGTTCTTCGACACGGGAGCGACAAACACTATGACCGGATCGGTCGATGCGTTCGCCGAGCTGGATCGCTCGGTCTCCGGCAAGGTGCGATTTGCGGACGGCTCGGTGGTGGACATCCACGGCCGGGGCTCCGTTGTCTTTGCCGAGAGGGGACCAGGGGCTCCGATGCATGGCGTTGGCATGCTCGGCTTGGGCATCTTCATTTCGACGGCATGCGACGGATGGCGCGTGCTGGTCTCATGTGGGGTCTTCCGCCACTACTGGAACACTAGCTATAGATAATATGGACACTAATGGCGCACCACATGTCTAGTGCGCTATTACTAAATAGCAATGGCGCACCATGTCCTGGTGCGCCATTAGTGCCCTTGCTACTAATGGCGCACTTGAACAGAAGTGCGCCACCGCCCATTCGCTCCTGGACCAGCCTCGCTCCCCTGACTTAGAAATGGCGCACTTCTAGGAAGTGCGCCATAGGACACCAGGGATGCTAATGGCGCACTTCTGGGATGTGCGCCATTGCTAAGTCAGGGGAGGGGTGGGCCTAGGCCTGATGACACGGGAATAGCGCATGGCTTGGACGTGCGCCATTACTAAGTATGTAACAACAATGGCGCATTTATGCATGGTGCGCCATCACTGTTCTGGTCCCCCCCTCTGGCCCCTGGTCCCCTCTCCCAGAGTTAGTAATGGTGCACCTCTAGTTGGTGCGCCATTAGCTCCCATACTTAGTAATGGCGCATATTGGTGAAGGTACGTCATTACTAAGTCTGGGAGCAGCTAGATGTTTTGGAGCCACCCTACCACACTCACTTTATCCACCTCCACCTACAACTAGCTTCTCTAGGTTCCTTTCTTCTCCTCAACTTATTTACACCATAGATCTACCCAAAATAAGTAGTTGTATCTCCTTTTTTCATTGGTAAGTACGGTATATCTCTTCATTGTTGTGTAGATCTAGTTTGTTCTCTCTCGAACACACTTTTTGTCGGTGTATATGTGTGGTGTGATGTGATGATCATGGGGTATATATGTGTGGTGTGATGTGATGATCATGGGGTATATATGTATGGGTGTGTGATGATTGTTTGAAAGTACCTCAGATATGCGATAGTTACCAATATTTTTGCCGAAATGTTGATTCATTTCCGTTTCGGCGAAAAAATTTCACACTTTGCATTCTTTTATGTCCTAATAATTAGGCAAGGTCATGCCAAATTTATGTTTGGTTCTAAAAAATCGTTTTTCTCTATGCCCCGCAGGCGACCATGGTTCGCAAGATGACCGAAGGCATCATGGATAGGTTTTCGAGCTCCGCGAAGGTCGAGATGATTCAAAAGAACGAGAGGGAGATAAGATGTCTGTGTCGAAGATGCAAGCTGAAGTGCCTTTTAGACCCGGATTCGAAAACCATAAAGGGGCACCTGCTCAAGCGTGGTTTCATGGATGATTATCGGTGGCAAGGTGATGAAGAAGATTATGAATTCATCCACGGTGGCCGGGCAACAGTAAGCAGAAATAGCGCCGAGGGCGGGCGAGAAGACGAAGAATCTCCCAGACATGATCATGATGCAGGACACAATCATCATGTAGAAGATATCGGACATGATTATGAGGAATATCAAGACGAAGGGCATGATCATCATGAAGATGAAGATGCCGGAGAAGACGGTGATGGACTATCTTCAATGGACTGGGTGCAAGACCCTCATCTTCAAGAGTTGCTTCTGAATGAGGCGAGTAATAATGCAAGAGCTGCCTCCCGAGAGAAAGCTAAGCTAAATCAACTTGAGTTTGACGCGATTATACCAATGTATGAAGGATGCAATCCCGAGGATACCCGCCTGAAAGTAGCTCTAATGTCTCTGGGGATGAAAGTAAAACACAAAATGACCGACACATGCTTCGACGAAAACATGTCATTCTGGCAAAAAGTTCTTCCCAAGGGGAACACGTGCCCGGAAAGTTTCAATGAGGAGAAGAAAATCGTGTGTCCTCTGGATTTACCGCATGTTAGATACCATGTATGCGCTAACGATTGCATCATTTATCGGCATGAGTACGCGGAGTCCACAGTATGTCCGAAGTGCGGCGCCAGTCGATACAAGAAGAAGAAAGCTCCTCAAAAAATGGTGTGGTACTTTCCGATCATTCCTCGTCTGCAGCGTTATTTCGCGGACCCTAAGAAAGCTAAGCTCATGTGCTGGCATGCGGAAAGGAAGCAGCAAAAGGAAGAAGGTGAAAAAAATGATCGAGAAAAAGACAAGATGTGGAGTCACCCTTCTGATGGGACCTAGTGGGAGGCGTTGAACTTCGAGGAGGACTTTGGGAAGGATCCAAGGAACGTAGTGTTGGTCGCGAGCACCGATGGAGTCAATCATTTCGGCAACCAGAGCAGCACACATAGCGCCTGGCCAGTGTTTGTGGGCATGTACAACATCCCCCCCTAGGAGTGCATGAAGAGGAAGTACATGCACATGAGTGTGCTAATTGAAGGGCCGAAACAACCAGGAAATGACCTCAATCTATATCTAGGGCTCCTAAAAGAGGAGCTAGATACGTTATGGAGAACGCCAATCAATATGTGGGACGCTATAGATGAAACATATTTCCCTATGAAAGCCGCACTGCTCACGACGGTGCACGACTATCTCGTTTAGGATATGTCGCGGGGCAGGTGGTCCACAGACACTGTGGATGCGCTAGGTGCATGGACGACACAACGTATCACCAACTACCTAAGGATCCCGGGTCTTCAAAAACGGTTTCCATGGGACATCGAAGATGGCTTCCTCACAATGACCCATGGAGAAAACGCAAGGATCTGTTCGATGGAACAGCCGAACCCCGAAAGGCCCCACGTAGGAGGAGCGGCACCGAAATAGATATGATGTTGAAAAATTGGAAAGAGTGCCCACCGCCAGGAAAGATCAATTCTAAAAGAAAGGCGCCAGAGCCGCTGCTGAAGGTATGGAAAACGAGGTCTGTTTTTTGGGACTTGCCGAACAGCCTTGATGTATTTCATATCACGAAGAATGTGTGCGAGAGTCTGTTTTCTACCCTGCTCAACATGCCAGAAAAGACAAAAGATGGGACGAAAGCAAGGGAAAACTTGCTATCAATGGGCATCAGGGAGGAGCTTCACACAAACCGCCCTAATGATGATGATGATGATGACGACGACGATGATGATGATGATGATGATGAGACACCGGAGGACACGGAAAGTCGTCGCAAAGGCAAAAAGGACAAGAAGCAGAGCGAACATTACTGCCCCCCGCGTGCTTCACTTTAAGTCATAAGGAGATCCAGCAGCTAATCAACTGCCTCCTAGGGATAAAACTTCCTTACGGTTTTTCGGGGAAGATCAACATATACCTAGACTCAGTGAAGCAAAGGTTCAGCGAGATGAAGTCTCATGACTGTCACGTGCTGATGACGCAGCTACTTCCGGTTGCAATCCGAGGGATCATGGACGAGCATGTCCGTGAAACGCTATTTGGCCTATGCAACTTTTTCGATGTCATCTCTCGGAAATCGGTTGGCGTGAGGCAACTCAGAAGGCTACAAGAAGAGATCGTGGTAATACTATGCGAGCTTGAGATGTACTTCCCGCCCGCATTCTTTGACGTCGTTGTGCATCTCCTTGTGCATATCATGGATGATATCATCAAACTCGGGCCGACGTTCCTGCACAGCATGATGCCGTTCGAAAGGATGAACGGTGTGATCAAAGGATACGTTCGCAACAGGGCTCGTCTAGATGGAAGCATAGCCCAGGGCTTTCTGACCTAGGAGTGCATCTCCTTCTGAACAAATTATCTAGGCATCGATAAGCCCGTTGGTCTACCCGTCAACAGGCAACTCGGCAGGCTCGCTGGATGTGGTCACCGCGAGGGTCGCCGCGAAATGCATGTCGACTTCCAGGATCGACTCGCCGACTTTGAAAGAGCAAACCTAGTCGCGCTGCAACACATTGACTTGGTCGATCCTTGGGTGGTACAGCACAAAACCTCAATTGAGAAGACGTACAATGACCGAGGCCAATAGTGGACGGACAGAGATGTACTCAAAGAGCACAACTCATGCTTCACGCGTTGGTTCAAGGACAAGCTCCTATCATACCCTTCACATGAGGACACTTCCGAGGAAGAAAAACTCGTATTCGCCTTATCACAGGGCGCCGAGCACAACCTGATGACATATCAGCCGTACGATATCAACGGCTACACATTCTACACCGAGGAAAAGGACATGAAGAGCGATTATCAAAACTCCGGGGTAACGATGGAACCTACACCGGTAAAGTCAAAAAACGATACTACGGAAGGATCGAGGAGATCTAGGAGCTCAGCTACGCTGGAGAGAAGGTGCCGATGTTCCGCGTCAGATGGGCCAAGAGCATCGTAAAAGAAAGCCGGTATTTCACCACCATGGTTATACCCGAAGCTAAATCCAAAACCGCGGGCGCAAACGTCACCGCGAAAAATGAGCCATGGGTACTGGCTAGCCAAGTGGACCAATGCTTCTTCATTACCGACCCATCAAAGACCAGGCGTGTTGTCGTGCGGAGAGGCAAAAGGAACATCATCGGAATGGATGCAGCCGCCAACGAGAAAACTTCGACAGGTACGGCGACCCGAAGATTGAAGATGACGACGACGATGATGTAGTACCATACAAATCAAGAAGAAGCAGGACCACCCTACCTAATGGCTTTCTCCCTTTCAAGAGAAGAAATCAAGGGGCTCTGGGGCTAAATTATGCAAACGCGAAAAATAAGGGCAAAAAGATTGTGAAAAGATGATAACTAAGATCCAATCACGACGTGTCTGCCTCGTGTGTGTGTTTGTTTGTTAGTGCCAAGCTCAATCTTTGATGATTATTATTTCATTTCACTTGATTTCAACCATGTCATTTATGAGCATGTAAATGATTCTATTATGATTGAGTAAAGGAGATGGTTTAAGTGGTCTAATTAAAAATATTTTTAATACGAAATGGAGTAAACAAGATATTTTTATATTTAGGAATGGATGGAGTATTAAAATTGTGATGGGTTTATTTTAAAGTGTTTGGATGTTTATTATAAGGTTAAAATATTTTTTTTTAAAGTGGGTTGCCAGGATTCGAACCTGGGTGGCTTGCTTAATGTATCCAGGTACCAACCAGCAGGCTATGTAATAGGTTATGTCCTTAAGCCCACACCCAATTTATTTAACCTATTCATACTAACGTTATTGGCGCACCCCTCAAAAGTGCGCAATTTCTATGCCCGTGTTAATGGCCCACATCCTCAAAAGTGTGCCATTGCTATCGCCTTACCATACCGACCCCACTAACCCCACCACACATTCTCGTGAAAACCTAAATCGATCCCCTCTCCCGCACGCTCCTTCCCCACACGCTACTCTCGATGCCCTCTCCGCCGCCGCCGTCGCCGGTCGACTCCGGCCAGCTCCAGCGCCTTCCCGTGCCAACGCTCCCGGGCCCATCTCCAGATCGACTCCACCGTCCCCATCCGCGCCGTTTTCTCGCAGAGGGTCTCGCCGACGTCCCGGTCTTCCTCCGCCTCCAGCGTGTCGCGCGACCCCTGTTCCTCCGTCGCCCGACACCTCCCGCCACCGGACCGGAGCCGTCCCTCCAGGTAGCTTCCTCGCCCCACCACTTATAGCGCCCCCATTGTGGATTTTCCAGTACGGGTATCTTCAGTACTGCTGCTGCTCGGGTTAATCTGACAAATTGATGCCTCTATGTTACAAATATGGGTTGCTCTTGAAATTCTCTTCTTCTTAGATTGATGCTTATATGTGTGTGTGTGAGTGTCTCACACATTTAGGATGATCAACGGATGCATGTTCAAAGTATTATGGTTCCAATTTTGCTGGTTGCTGTTGGTTATGGAATCGCTTGCTTACAATTCTAGTAGTTCACACGATGCCTAGATGTGTCATAGACTCGTAGTGCTGATTGTTCTCAGTTTGTTCTGCATTGTTTTCATGTAGCAAATAATTATTTTGATGTTCAAGCTCTTATCCTTGTTGATAGAGCATTCAGACACATGCAATGCAATGTTAATTTTTGCTCATGGGGGTGATTATGCATCGGTACAAATGTAAGCGTGAACTGATATGAACAATAATGGTAGGAATTGCCAAATAGCTCCTCTTACTTGTCATGTAATGTGTGATTATCTCCACTGTAAAAATATCTTAATATTTCTTCGACAGGAATATGGTATTCCTCTTAGACATGATGGCTAGCACGAACGGGAGCACAATTTTGCTTCTCGTAGAAGCAGTTCTGTCTCTCATGAAAGCGCATATTTGTTTCGTGCTTTTCCCTTTTTTAGGAGCCATAATTTTTCTTTCCGTGAAAGCATAACTTTTTTTCTTGGGCTTTGTGCTTTTCTTATTTTGGGAAGTGCAATTTTATCGTGAAAGCCTGAATTTATCTCTCGTGAAACCATATATTTGCTTTGTGATTTCTTTTTTCAGTTTTGCTTTTATTAAAAGCGCATATTTTCTTCTTTTAGAATATGTGCTTCGTGCTTTTTCCCTTTTGGGGAAGCATACATTTGCTTCTAGTGAAAGCACAATTCTATCGTGAAAGCACAAAATCATATTTTCACTTCTCATGAAAATGCATATTTATTTCTTATGAAAACACATATTTGCTTCTTATAGAAGTACATTTTTTGCTTGGTGCTTTTCCATTTTCAAAAACTATAATTTTGCTTCTCGTGAAACCACAAGTATCTCTGTTTTGCTATTTTCACTTCTCTGGGCAGCCATACCTGACAGCTATATGCTGATGAGAGCAGTATTTCATATACAATCGATCACTTTCTATTTTCAGTAGAGTGACATCATGATGTAAGCCTAGATTAGATACCCTACCCAGCTAACCAAGACAATACTTCTCTGTTTTGTTTGAGGTACATCCTGACCACTATTGCATTCTTTTGGGTGTTACTGATCATAGTATTTTGAAGCCCACCTGATGAATACTAGTTCTACATATATATATGCATAAGATTCCAGCAAGATTAACTCACTGTAGCCCGTCATATAACTTCTCTTCCTTTATACTTTCCATGTAATGCAGACTGCAGGCAATAACTAGCGAAGCTTCGTTTTCATTGATCTTATAACTGAAGGTAACTCACTGATCTTATAACTCATCTTCCTCACTGTCAAGAGAAAAGTGCATGATCTTTACAAGTAACTAGCGAAAAACGGTTTGATTTTTTTTTGAATCTTGCCCAAAAGAGTGGTAGTAAATTTAATTAGATATGTTAGTATCATTGGCAGGTTGCAACTTTTAAATCTGAGCTTGAGTTTTGGACTTTTTCTCCCTATCAAATTATCTAAGTTTTATTGTAAAGGGTATATGATTCCAGGACAGCGATGCACATGCAGAAAATGATGGATATATGATTTTGTCACCTGTCCTTTGTGCACCTGGTTGTGCCTATATGTAGGACTTTTTGTGCATGTACAAATAATGACCGCATTCTCCCAAAATGTCGATTAATTTCCGTTTCGGTTGAGAATGGGGTCCTAGTTCAAGAAAATTAGCAAAGGTCATGCCGAATTTTTCCGTGAATTCTTGCATGACCTTTGTTAATTTTGTTGACCTATAAGGTGCTTTTCATGCACTTTTTGTAGTTATTTATATTGACTAGTTATTTTATGGTTGCACATCATTCACTTGACCAATTTTTTTTAAAACCTACCTATCATAAATTAGTGGGTGTAGATGGTCGACAACGATGAGGCCTCCGGCTCGCCCCACCAGAAGCAATATTGGGAGATGAGCATGTACGATGATCCGCAACCTCAACCCTGCTACGACGACATCGGGGATGACTCTACCGATCATGAGTACACAACGGCTAGCGGGGATGATTGTGGTGCTGCCGAGGACGATCCCGCCACTAAGGATGGTAGCCAACCCACCCAGAATTGTGGTGTAGACGGTGCATTCTACGGAGCACCGTCTCGATCAACACCGAGAACCTAAGGCATCCCGACCGGGAAAATTTGCGCAACCTCCTCTTCACGAAGCCGCACAACCGATACAAGTTCCCTGCTCAATTCCCAAACACAAACCTCTTAGGGAATAAAGTGAACAGTGCCGCGCTCACGAAGATGAGCACATACCTGGCTACTTGGAGAAACAAGGTGAAGAAAATGATTAGTAAGGGTGTTAGTTACGAGAATATCAAGGAGGCAAATCCTACGATCAGCGAAACTGACTACGAGGAGTTCAAGCTCAAGTGCGAGGACACCTCAACTAGTGAATCGAGTCAATGGGGGAAAGGTATGCGGGAATTGAACTTAGGGGTCCACAGACTCGGTCCTGGCGGTTACAGAGTGGCGGAACCGAAATGGGACAAGGTGGACGCGGAGCGTGCCGCGCAAGGCCTACCGCCCCTCTTCAAAAAATACGGACATAAGCCGGTACAATTTGAACCCGATAACAGGGGAGCTTACAACGGATCCGAAGGTGGAGGAGCTTGAGCGTCTTCTGGTAAAGAATACATCCCCCTGTTTAATTAGCTTCATATGGTTGCATTTAAAAATTAGTGAAGCCAAATTTCTGAATGGTCCCCGCGTTCCTTGTGCAGGAAACTGAAAGCAGCAGCGTGGGGTCCCCGCCTATCGCCCCTTGGGACAATTCTTTAAATAGGGCGGTCAACACACTTAAGAAAAAGGATAAGTTTAGTAAGCTGTCGTCAGCTGGTCGTGTGTCCGGCAAAGGCTGTTCCACAAAATGGTCGGACTACTATGACACTAGGCGAAAGGAGAAAAGCACTAGCAGCTCGGCGAACCAGACGGAGGCACAACTCCAGGAAAAAATGGAGCATATTCCACGCATTGTCGAAGAACAAGTTGGACAGGCGCTCAACAACATCATGCCTTCCTTGTTTGTGTTCATGCGAGACTGGCTTGCGAGTGGTCAACAGGGGATACCCCCGTTTCCCAGCTTCACGGGCAGCAACTCTAGCAACGCGACGGCAACGACCGCAGCGGTGTCTCCGACGGTGGCCGCAGCGGTGTGCCCAGCGGCAGATGCATTTGTGACCCCTGCGGCGGCCACGAAGGTGTGCCCGGCTGCGGCCGCGTTGGTGTCCCTGACGGCGGATGCGTTTGTGACCCCGGCGGCGACGCCAGTATTGGAGCATAAAACACCACGCCCGGCACCTCAGGAGCAAGCGCCCCCTCCGTCACATGCCCGCCGTCCGTTGGCGGTCCATCGACATTAGCCGAGCTCAACGCCATCATGGTAACTAAGCCTCGGCCGATGACTTCATCTTATTTTGCCTTTGACTGGGCATCCTTGACGCCCTACATGTTTTCGCAGGGTGCCGCCAACGTTCCATGCACTCTCCTGCACTTCGTGGAAGAGGAGTTGGTTGATGTTGCCGTGGGAAGAATCGTTCAACCGGGCAACCGCGTGTTCCATGGTAATCCGATGCCAACCAACTTGTATAGGGTTCAACTGGTTCGGGTGCTGGATGGCTACGATGAATTGTTACCTCCCTATCGACCCCCTGGAGCCGACGACGAAGAAGTGATGGACCTCTGCGGCTGCTTGAGCTGGAACTTGCTTTGGTCGAAGTACCAGATTCATTTGGTGGTGGGGAACTACTCCACCCCATCGCCAGTCGTGATGGCGCCAAGCCATGGCAAGACCGCTGCAACGCCGTCAGCTGATCCAAGCCACCACCCCACAGACATGGGTGTGGCACAAGATCGGAGCAACACCAACACGAACACACTACTAGCCCGTGTCAATGAGTTCTTCGAGGAACATGGTGGGTGCGAGATGGATGAGCTTTTCCCTCCTGCTTCTCAAGAGCCCAACCTTGGTGCAAACGACTCTCACCGCCCATCTCGTAGTACGGAGATAAATTGCAACAATAAGCTTCGACTGTTCAGTTCTCAGGAGATGCCTCCAGCTGCCGCCTTCACCGAGGCTGAGACAGCCGAGGCGCGAAATATTATTAGCCCCAACACACTCAGGAAGGCGGTCTCTGAGCATGTAAAGGTCCCATTACATGAGAAGCCAAAGAAGGGACGGGCAAGAAAGTAGAAGGGTCACACTACTGTGAGCCAGCCGGCACCGACGATCCGTGCTCAAAACGGGTCAACAAGACCCGACGGAATCATGTCGAGGGTGCATGTGGCGAGTAGGCCGATACTATCTTCTGCAATGCTCGATGCTGCAACCGGTGCTATGAAGAGTCTGCATGACATTGTTCTGAATACAGAGGCACGGCGTCTCAGAGAGAATGATGCGGCATACCAGGTTTTCACCGCCAAGGTGCCAGAGGGAAAGGGCTTTGTTGCGTGCGACATCGGGCGTGTGATCTTCCTGCTGTTTGATGACATCTTCGCTATGTTTCACCTTTTTCCGCTGAATTACACATTCGTTCGGCTATTTGCGCTCAGTATGGAGATGCGGATCATTAGAGACAAGACCCCACACATCGTTATAGTCGACCCCTTCTACATTCGTGCCAAGATATTGACCAGCCCCGGGGACCGGCGACTTGCTAGTGATTACCTCCAAGACGTCATTCTGGCGAACAAGGATAAGGACAACTTCCTCGTGCCATACTTTCCCAATTAAGTCATCCCCTCACGTCCCCGTAACGTACATGATGTTGCTTTGATTTTGGTCGTTCTTCTCCTCCTAACATCGTGTTATGTGCAGTGATGAAACAAAGTGCACACTCATTGCTCTAAGCCCGAAATGGTCCATGGCCACGTATTTCGACCCGGACCGTGAGTCGAACAAAGACTACACAAATATCAAGAAAGTTCTCGATGAGGCTCTCTCGCGCTACTCTAAATATGGAGTCACCTTCAAGAAGGAAGTTGTTAGCCATGACGCGCACGTGTTCACTCACGTAACAAAGTTCGCCTGCGGCAAGCAGCCTCCTGGCGGTCAGAAGGATGCCTACTACGCCTTGCATCACATGCGGGCGTTCGTATGGGACCAGAAGCAGCATACGCTGCCATCTCATCTCAAGTACTCGGACGAACGCTTGTCGGAAATCCAAGACGCCGACCTCAGACAAGAATTCTTTCGCTTCCAGTCGGACTTGGCAGGAATCATCTCTGAAGATGTCCTACGTAACACGGGAGAGTTCTTCCTCAACCTTGAAATAGATATAATGCTAAGATTGCAGGCTGACGGCGATCGCTCATTCATGACCATCACGAAAGACGGCGGCTTCACCAATGCTCCGGCCCATGAGCGGAGGCAAAAGTCTTGATGCCCGTGCACCTAGCTATGTAGTTTCGGACTATCGACGAGAGCTCGTGTGTTGTATAAACTTTTATGAACTTGTATGTACGCATGTCTCCTTAGTTTAAAGAGTCATCATTCAACTTATATGTAGTCGATGCTATTTATTACTGCGACCATGAACCGTGTGCTATTAGTGTGTGTTGCTTTTCTCTTCCTTTGGTCCTTAATTTTTTTGTATAAGTATGTACTTCTTAAATATTATCTGTAAGTTGCTCTTAACATTTTGTTTTTCCAGTGCATAAAGCAGATGCCGTCGTATGTCATGTACATTGGAAGGATTCCCGGAGTCTACGACGACTGGGAGGATTGTCGGAGATAGGTTAACCGTTTTAGCGGTAACATTTACAAAGGGTACCCCACAAGGGCGGAGGCGGAAGCTAGATACGCGCGCTATCTAGAGGGGGAGAGGAGGGAGCGGAGGAGGAACCGGATGAAGATCACTTTGGTCACGATGATGCTCATCGTGACCGCCACCCTCTTCTTCAATGTCATGGTAGTTTAGATACCGACTTGTAATGTGAAGACAAAATCGCTACTCGAGACTTGTAATGTTCTAACTTTGTTCGGTATTTTGAATTCGGAGACTAATATGATGATTTGTAGTCGGAGACTAATCTTCCGTTGTATTCCGAGACTAATCTTCTATTGTATTCGATAAATCTGTGTTGTTTATAAATATGTTGTTTATATATGTTTGTAACCTGTGCAAATACAGAAAAGCAAAAGAAAAAAAATCCGGATATTCATAGTAATGGCGCACATAGAGTACATCAGTGGCGCATGTACCGAAACACAGCAATGGCGCACTTCCTAAAAGTGCGCCATTAGTGACTCAGATCACAGTAGACACATGTGGTGGTAGCAGTAACAACAGTAGCGCACCACTGGCATCAGCAATGGCGCACTCAAGGTGCGCCATTAGTATCCAGGATAGTAATGGCGCACCCAATGTGCGCCATTACTATCACTTACTAATGGCGTGCTAGTAATGGCGCACCTTAAGTGCGCCATTAGTAGCCAAATTAGGTGCTCCATTAGAGCCTTTTTTTCTAGTATTGATCCACACATCGAGCACGCAGAGGAGCTCTGCGAAGCTTGCCTTGTTGGGAAGCAGCGCCGACTGCCATTTCCACAAAAGGCAAAGTTCAGGGCAGAGAAGCCCCTCGAGTTGGTCCATGTTGATCTCTGTGGTCCAATCTCGCCAGCAACACCGGGCGGACGACGGTACATTCTACTACTCGTCGACGACCACAACCATTTCATGTGGGCGGTTCTCCTCGCCTCAAAGGATGAGGTGGAGCGATCCATCGTCATGTTCCAGGCAGCGGCGGAACTGGAGTGCGGCCACAAGTTGTGCGTACTCCGCACTGATCGGGGTGGTGAGTTTACTTCGACCACCTTCTACGAGCATTGCGCCGAGCAAGGGGTGCAGCATCACCTCACCGCCCCTTACTCGCCGCATCAGAATGGCGTCGTCGACCGGAGGAACCAAACGGTGCTCGGGATGGCACGCATCATGCTCAAGGCCAAGCAGGTGCCGAGCATGTTTTGGGGGAGGCGATGCTCACCGCAGTCTTCATCCTCAACTTCTCCTTCACACGGAGTGTCGATGGCATGAGACCGTATGAGGCGCGGTATGGGAGGAAGCCCGACATGCGCTTTCTCCGCATCTTTGGATGTATCGGGAATGTAAGGGTGACGCGCCCACAGCTGAAGAAACTTGACGACAGGAGCACCCCGATGGTGTTCTTCGGCTACGAGACGGGCTCCAAGGCGTACAAAATGTACGAACCCATCTCAAAGCGCGTGCACATCTCCCGTGACGTCGTCTTCGATGAGGCACGATGGAGCTGCGAGGCGCCAGGAGAGCCGCCAACGAGCAGCTCATTCATCGTGGAGTACACGGTGTGCACAAGGGTTGGTCCTCATGCAACCCCAAGCACAACGGCGGCCTCAAGCTCAACAAACCCAGGTACATCAACCCCAAGCACTACGGCCCCAAACCCAGTGGCTCTGAGCACAGCGACTACAGCAACGCCCGCGCTCATCAACCCCGCAGACCTCAAGCGAGGTAATGCCAGTTTAGTTTGCAACTCCACCGACAGCGCGGTCGGACATGTTCGGCCGACGACAGTGCTAGTACCCCACACCGGTATCGACGCATCGACGACCTTCTCGCCGAGACGCCCCAATTGGCGAAGACTCTCGACGACGACGATGATGACGAGGTGTTGCATCTAATGGTCGGCGAGGAGCCAACCACGTTCTCTAAAGCGGAGCAGGAGGACTGCTGGCGCCGCGCGATGCTGGACGAGCTATCATTGATCAATGACAATGCTACCTGGACACTAACACTCTGCCTGCAGGACATCATGCTATTGGGATAAAGTGGGTGTTCAAGGTAAAGAAGCACAAGGCCCGGCTCGTTTCAAAATGGTATGTGCAACGCGCAGGGGTGGACTTCGAGGAAGTCTTCGCACCCATGGCAAGGCTCAAGTCCGTGCGGCTGATCCTTGCCTTGGCGGCACATCGAGGCTGGAAGGTCCATCACATGGACGTCAAGTCGCTGTTCCTCAACGGTTACCTCGAGGAGGAGGTCCACCTGGCTTCATCGCCAAAGGACGTGAGCAAGGCGTGTACAAGTTACACAAGGCCCTGTACGATCTACGGCAAGCACCAAGGGCGTGGAACGCAATGCCGGATGCGAGCTTAGCCTCACTCGGCTTCACCCGTAGTGCATCCGAGCATGTCATGTACAGTGTGGAACTGGTGACGCGCTGCTCATCATTGGTATCTACCTCGACGACCTCGTCATTACTGGTGCCGAGCGCACCAAGCTGCTCTACCTTAAGGAAGAGATGAAGCGCCTCTTCAGCATGAGCGATCTCGGGCTGCTCTGGTACTACCTCGGGCTGGAGGTGAACTAAGAGCGGGGTCACACAACGATCACCCAGGAGGCCTACGCAACCAAGATGCTAGAGCGAGCAGGCATGGAGGATTTGTTGGGGAACGGGGCAGAAAACAATAATTTTTCATAACCTACGCGTCCCGAACCCAAGACCTATGCTATGGCGATGAAAATAACGGATGGAAATAGGTCACATACCAGTATGTAGTCCATTAAGCGGGAAACGTTCCCGCGTGAACGTGGTTGATGTAGTCGTACCCGCCGATCCTCGATGCGGTGGAGATCCTCGACGACTCCAGAAGCCACCCGGTCCTTGTAGACCGATGACGGGATTACGTCCCCGTCGGAACATTGTCGGTGAAGACGTCGCGACACGGCCTCGACGATGAAGAAGCACCACAAGTGTAGTGCCTCGCGGGATTACACACATACGGTCTACCTGACGTCCCTACGGGCTCCGAACCAGGCGAGTAGCGGAAAGAAGATGGATCAGATCCCAGCAGCACGACGGCGTGCGTATAGTGGAGAAACCTCCAACCCAGTGCAACCTCCAAACAAGGGGAGTCCGCTAAAGGAAGTAGCAAATAGAGAGAGAGAGATCAACAGAATTTTTCTGTATTTTTCTGGAATTTTCTGTGTGGAAAAAGGGGCACCCTCCACATCTATATATAGGGGGAAAAGGGGTGTGCAGGCACTTACGCAGGCGGGGTGGTACTAATTAGCACACCCTAGCCGTGCGTGGCCGGCCACACCATGTGGCCTAAGCGCACAAGTCCTAGGTGGTCAAGTGGCCTTGGAGGCCGTGGTGTGTGCATGTGGTGGCACATGGGCCACTTGGCCCATGGTGCCACCCACCCTCTTTTATTTCTTTTTCCTTTTTCTTTTTTTTTCTTCTTTCTTTAAATAAAAAATAAAAACTAAAAGGAAAACTATTTCACTAATTATTTAAATTATATTTTAATATTTAATTCAATTAAATAAATAATAAAGCATATTTAAATAACATTCCGAACAATTCAGAACTTCTTCCGTCTCCCCTCCGAAACGATTTCGGAGTTCTCTCTTATTTCTCCGGCGATCCCGAATCAATCCTTATTGCGTCGAATACCCTTAAGTGTGACACCCTACGGTCCGGAAAACAGAAGACATGATCAAGACACTCTCTTGATCAATGACCATCGATCAGACCTGGTTACAATCCTAGATGGCCCCTGCGCTTTCATCGAATTAACTTCATCGTTGAACCGTTAACGTTGAGTCCTGATGCCTTTGTCATACGGTACTTTGTTTGTCCGAGGTTTGATCGTCGGTATCCAATACCTAGTTCATCCTCGTTGCCGACAAACATATTTACTCCTTCCTGTGATATTGCAACCTCGTGACCTAGTAACACGTTTGCGCAAACTTTATGACGCAATATCACCAAGTGGGCCCAGAGTACCTATCCGTCACTCGGATGGACAAATCCCGTTTTGATCTATTTGCATACTCATCAACATATCTACTTCGGAATACCCAAGATACACCTTTATGGTTACCATGTTTCAGTGTAACGGTTAATGCACTCAAAGCATCCTGATGGATAGCAATTATGTATGATCATCACGGT
Organism: Bromus sterilis; assembly: GCA_950022295.1. Lineage (NCBI taxonomy): Eukaryota > Viridiplantae > Streptophyta > Magnoliopsida > Poales > Poaceae > Bromus > Bromus sterilis. The sequence goes on from OX465600.1 coordinate 221,239,755, forward strand.
CTTAAGGATTGGGTCACTACGTTTATAGTTATTTCAGTGTTGAACTATGTGACTGGATCACATTGCAAAACTTCCGGTGGGTGTGTGTCCATCATGTCATTCTCCCAATGACATGACCCCATTGTCAATAGACTGTTCACATCTCATGATCAGGAAACCTTGATCATCAATTGCCCAATGGACTAGTATACTAGAGTTAACTAGGGACCTGGTTGTTTGCATACCACACGTGTATTAAAGTTTCCGCTTTATACAGTTATAGCACAGTATAAAACTTATTATGAACTAATGGAATATACCAATAAACATATTTTATTTGCCTCTAGGGCACATTCCCAACAGGATTTTCACGTTGTGCACTACCCGATGGAAGCACGGTGCAAGCTCAGCAAGGAGAGCAAGGAGAAGCCGGTGGACGCTACTTTCTATCGGAGCATCATCGGCAGCCTAAGGTATCTCGTCCACACCCGACCAGACATCTCGTTCTCCGTCGGGTTCTTGAGCAGGTTCATGGAGGCTCCTGCCAGCGATCATCTTGCGGCAGTCAAGCACCTGCTTCGATACATCGCAAGCACGATCACCCACGGTTGTGTGTATCGCCGTGGAGACGGCGAGAACTTGGTGGGCTACAGCTACTCCGACCACGCTGGTGACGTGGACTCCAGGAAGAGCACCTCTGGTGTGTTGTTCTTTCTTGGGAGCAGTCCCATCAGCTGGAAATAGGTGAGGCAGAAGGTTGTCGCAACTTCCTCGTGCGAGGCGGAGTACATTGTGGCAGCTACAACGGCATGTCACGGGATATGGATGGCTCGCCTCCTCGGCGAGATGCTAAACCAAGACACTGCTCATGCGCTCATCTTCGTCGACAACAAGTGGGCAATCTCCCTCTGCACAAACCTAGTGCTTCATGACCGCAACAAGCACATTGATCTTCGCTACAATTTCATACGAGACTGCGTCGAGAAGGGTACGGTGATCGTGGAGTTCATCAAGACTGGTGAGCAGAAGGCTGACATTCTCACAAAGGCTCTTGGCCGCGTCCGGTTCCAGGAGCTGCGGGAAAAAGTGGGGATCATCAACATCAAGCATCTTCGACAAGGTTGAGGGGGAGATTGTGGGGTTCACTCCTGTCTTCGATGCTTGCATGTAGCAGCGATAGTTATTAGCTAGGTAGATGCATGTCGACAGCAGTGAAAATGAAAAATGACTGCAGCTGCCGTAGTTTAGTAGCTAAGAAAAAGAATCAGCCGTGAATAACTTGTGTAGTACTAGTTTTTGGTTTAGTACGTTGTACCAGCAACAGCTGTGTAGTAGTCTCTAGGTCTAGGGACAACTAGATGTGTGCAGGTACATGCATTAGTTGATATTTTCTAGTTTAGGTCGGTTCAATACTCCTATATAAGGAGCTGCCCCCGGTTGTAACATTCCATCCCATGAAGTGAAAGCAGAAACCATCCAGCTAGCTACTAGTAGTAGTACAAGGAAACACTTGCTAGTGTGCGTTCGCTGTGTGTGTACGCCAACACACATCATCAGTGTGTGTTAGTAGTGAAGTGCTAGCAGCTGCTTAAAGTGATAGTTTGGGGCTAACAAGTCCCAAACGTATCTATAATTTCTTCTTGTTCCATGCTCATTTGGGTAACTTTGTTGTGTGTTTTGCTACACTTTCATACCTTTTTACACATATTTGGACTAACCTACTAACTCAGTGCAGCCAGTGCCAGTTTCTATCTGCTGATGTCTGTGAATTGCATGTTTTTACCCATATTTACAGAGCCCAAACAATTAAAAGAAAATATATAAAAAATCAGCAAAACAGAAGCTTCCGGAAGACCTAAGGAGGGCCGGAGGGGGGCCACCCCTCCCAGGAGGCCAGGGGGCGCGACCCCACTCCTGGTCGTGCCAAGAGGCCGCCTGGGGGAGGGGCCACCCCCTGGTGCCCCCCTTCGGCCTGTATTTACACCTCATTCCAGAAACCCTCGGGAGATCCCCCGCATCCCGATTTTCACCTCTGTTCCGCCGCCACCGCGCTTCCAAGATCGGGAGCACCAGAAGACCTCTTACCGGCTCCCTGCCGAAGGGAGGATTGACCTCGGGAGCTTCTCCACCGCCATGAGCTCTTCTCGGATGTGCCGTGAGTAGTCCTCGTTGGACCGTGGGTCCATGATTAGTAGCTATGTGATGTCTTCTCTCCAATCTTGTGCTTCAACTCTTAGACCTTGTGAGCTGCCCTACATGATCAAGGAACCTATGTAATTTTTCTGTTGTTGCTATGTTGTCTTTGCTACGATCCGATGGATTATGAGATTCTGTGCAGATTGTGATGACTTATATATTTTGTTCTCCTTTTATATATTGTTCTTGAGGAATTCTTGCATGTTCTCCGTTCCTTTTTATTGCTTTGGTCAAGTAGTAGATAGTAACTCCAAGAAGGAGCGTTTATGCTTGATTGTGGGTTCATGCCCCCCGACGTCTAGCTTGAGTGACAGAAACATGAGACTAGGGGATGTGATGTTGCCACCATGGAGAAAACAACGGTGCTTGTAACCGCGCTTGCAAGGATTGTTTACCTTACGCAAAGTTTCTTAATGCAGTCGTCTATTGCTTTGGGTTTACACTTTGAGTGGGGCTCGCAACTTAATACCAGCGAGATGTTCTGGATAGATATGTCAAGGTGGATGATTAGTTAGTAGATGTTGATGGATAAACGGTCTACTTATCTTGGCGTACTGCCCATACTTTTGAGCCTCTATCTTTGTTGCATCATAATTAGCATTGCTGCGCATTTATAATTCTATCAATTGCCTAGGTGTAATTTGTTCACCCAGCTTAGTTGTTTTATCGTCTTTTGGGAGAGAGACATCACTAGTGAACATCATGGGAACCCGGTCCATATTTCCACCATTGTTTACACCTCAACTCTTTACTTCTTTTATTTCCTTTTTGTTGCAATCACCACTACTATTTCCTGCTTGTGTTTGATCATTTTTAAACAACAAGACCGGAGATATTAACAACCTCTCTGAACTCGTAGGGCGCAAAGTTATTTGTTGTTGTGTGAAGGTCCACGTCAACTCCTAGCTAGACCAGTTTAGCGCCGTTCCCACCTACTTGAAGAACTTGGAGTCCTACTAGAGACATAAACCTAGGTATCTTCACCGAGGGAAATTTACTGCTAGCTACATCTCAACCTTCCACTTGGGGTAACCAACGAGCGGCGAGAAGCCATCTAGACAATTTTTGGCGCCATTGCCGGGGACTCCAATCTTCAAGATAGGGGAGGTTCACGCTATCTTTTACATTTTCTTTTTAGTCTTGTTAATTTACTTTCTAGTTTTCTGCTTTAGAGTCTTATACCAAAAACCACAAAAAAATAGTTTCCTTGTTCTTGCTTGCTGCTGTTACTATGGGTACCTACAAAAGTAACAGACCTTGTGACTACACTAGTTATAACGGTGAATTATGCCCATGGCATAATCTCTTGGGGAAAGAACCGGATCTCTGGTTTGAAGTCGCTCCTAGACGTCCTCAAACTTGGGAGGATGTCAAAACTGTTATAATAGAAATAAAATCAAATGTGGAGGATGACACTTAACATTGCTTTCACCGAGCATATTACCAATGCTCTTATCAAAGCTAGGGAGGAGAAACTCATGTTATAGACTTCTATTCCTAGAAAACTAGAAGATGGTTGGGATCCTATGGTCAAAATCAAATTGAATAATTTCCCTTGCTTTGATTTATGTGATGTTGGAGCTAGTGCCTCCGTTTTACCCAAAAGAATGTATGATATGCTTGAATTGAAACCTTCTGATCCATGTTGTTTTCGTGGTCGTCTAGTTGGTTCTTATGTAAAGAAACCTTTGGGAAGGATTGATGATGTTCTTATTGTTGTCAATGATAATTATGTTCCCATTGATTTTCTTTTTATGGACATTGAGTGTGATCCCTCATGTCCAATTATTTTAGGACACCCCTTTCTCCACACCATTGGTGCTATCATTGACATGAAAGAAGGGACCATTAGATTCCATTTCCCCCTCAAAAAGGGAATGGGACACTTTCGTCGAAAGAAGTTTAAGTTACCTTATGAGTCTGTTACACGGGCAAGTTATCGTTTTGGAGTTGATAAAACTTGATCTTTTTTTCATCATGCCTAGCTAAAAGGCATAAAAGAAAGCGCTTATTGGGAGGCAACCCAAAATGTTTTTACTTTCAGTTTTAGTGGTCTTGATGTTTGTTACTACTGTAGCAACATCATTGTATCTTTATTTTCAAGCTTTGTTTCAAGTTTTAGCCTCCGATTGAAAGAAAGTTCAAAAGTTGTGACATGTTTTCCAGAAACAGATTTGACGGAAATATTCATGATAAATCACCAAATCATATTTTTGATCCGATTTTTTTAATAGTATGCTCTATACAATTAGCTTTCTGGTGTCTGTTCTGAGTTTTTTTATTTGAGTTGCAGAACTAGCCCAAAAAAATTATTTACTACATGCTGGTCTGCTTTTCATAGATTCTTCCACGTTTTGCATTTTCACCGTTTTGCAAAGCTTAATCTTGCTTTTTCTTTGCAAAAAACCTGTTAGCAATCTTGAGAAACAGTAGCTCTTCGTGAAAATCTTTCTTTCCAGTGGAGAAAAAATATTTATTTATGGGTACTAATCACTCTAATTAGCTTATGATGAGTTTTGTATGAAGGGAGTTTTCAAGTATACGAAGGAAGATGATGAAAGAAGATCCGAGAGTGTCAAAAGCTCAAGCTTAGGGAGCCCCCATGCACCCCCAATAAATATCTAAGGAGACTCAAGCGTCTTAGCTTGGGGATGCCCCCGTGCATCCCCATCTCCATCAACAATCATCAGTTCATCCTTCTCCATGCTATATTTTTATCTCTTCATGTGTTATGTGCTATGCTTGGAGCGTCTCGCTCTTTACTTTTTAGTTTGTTTTAATTTTTCTTGTTGTTCATAACAAGTTGAACCCTAGCCTTCATTGTTTGGGAGAGAAACACGCTCCGCTCCACCCTAGAACACAACATAGATTTGCATGCGTATCTTTGTGTGTGTTCTTTATCTTTTCGTAGCTGCTATTATGCTTAGCCCTTAGTTTTCATGCTTCTCTTTTTAAAAGCTTTTATTTAGGTTGCATTTGCAAATCTCTTGATTTATAATGCTTATCTTGTTTAGAGAGTTGGTTTGTTGCACTGAGTTGTTTGTCTTGCATGAGTAGGTAATTGAGGTTGCTATTATAAGTGTAGTAGTAACTTGCAATAGTTTTGAGGTATTGATTTGAGTAATGTTTGGACTTTTGGTGCAAAGGGCTTGAGCCTATTAGTAATAGGTGTCATATTTTGGGAAATTTGTTCTTATTTTCGAAAACTAAAAAAATTTGTTGAGAACTCTAGCTACTAGATGGATCGCTAACCTCTGGAGGGGTTGGAATATATAGAGTACCCTCACGTACCATGGGTCAAGGATGCGCAAGGATAACCGAACCCCCACATACTCCTCCTCAGGGTACTTTTCTCTTTGTGCACCTTCTCATTAGATAAAGAGTTACCGATAATAAGTGCATGAGTTTTTAGACTAATGCGAGTATTCGATTGTTGGCACTTCCACCTTCCATATTTTGCTAGCATCTTCGGTACCGTGCATTGCCCTTTCTCATCTTGAGAGTTGGTGCAAACTTCACCGGTGCATCCAAATCCTTGGCATGGTACGCTCTGTCATCATAAAACTCCTTATATCTTCCTCAAAACACCCACCATACCTACGTATCAAGGCATTTCCATAGCCTTTCTGAGATACATTGCCATGCAACATCCATCATCTCATGACTTGATCTTCATGTCATACATGCTTTTGCTTGATCGAGGAGCCGCATGCTAGTTGGGATTTTCCCTTATCATTGCTACATGACGCGCTAGTATTATTGCATACCCTGCTACACTGGCAGAGGCATACATTTGCATACATCATGATAGTTTTTCAATTTTCTTTATGTTGAGTACGTCTTGTAAAGTGTGAAGATCTTCTTTATATTCTTGTAAAATATAGAGTGTTGCCCTTAAGTGAGGAAAAGATCCCAAAGAGGACAAAATAAAAGATCCCAAAAGAGGATAAATTAAAAGATCCCAAAGAGGACAAATGAGAGATAAATAGAAAGAGCCAATGAGGCCAAAAAAATACAAAAAAGAAAAAAAGAGAAGGGGTCAACACTACTATTCCTTTTGAAAGATACAAACTCGTACTCCATAGTCATATTTGTACTCCATAGAGATATTCATATCATTTCATGCATAACTATCTGGGGATCCTTACACTATAGAACTTAGCTTGCATATTCCAAGGATGAGCCTCCTCAAATGAGATCTAGGTCATCATGTGTAAGAAAGTTGGATGCACCCCCACTAGTTCCATTGGAGAGCTTACCTTAGCTCATATGTGCATCCGTTGAATGGAAATCCCTACTCCTCACGTCATATCGATCATTTGGCCTTCTCTTTCCTTTGATTGTCCTCATTGATGTGAGCCTTTCACACCTTTTTTGTCTTCCTACCCCATATTTTTTCTCTTTGACATCCTAAGTGCCAACATATCTTGCTCGCTCTCATCCATTACATGAGTGCTCAAAGTCGAAAGGGAGAGGATCCGTTTGACTTGTGCCTGACTAGTGGTCTGGTAATGAGTCAAAATAAGATTCTGAAGGAGACCGAATCTGAAGTATTAGTAGATTGAGTTCTCCATTAAACTATATAGTCTCTTTATGCTCTAAACCCATCTCCCACTTCTTGCACGCAAACACCATTAGGAGATATTCGAGTCACGGACAGCGAGAGCTCTTGCACCTTTATGTCCTTACTTTGTTAGTTACAATACCAGATATAGACTCTTGCTTGTTATTGTCTTGACTTGAATTGCACATATTACTTGCTTTACTTTCAAGTTCTTATATATGTGTTAGCATGTCACCACATAAATTATATGTGTTATCATTTACCTACTCGAGGACGAGAAGGAATTAATCTTGGGGATGTTGATATGTCCCAAACGTATCTATAATTTCTGCTTGTTCCATGCTCATTTGGGTAACTTTGCTATGTGTTTTGCTACACTTTCATACCTTTTTACACATATTTGGACTAACTTACTAACTCAGTGCAGCCAGTGCCAGTTTCTGTCTGCTAATGTCTATGAATTGCATGTTTTTACCCATATTTATAGAGCACAAAAAACTACAAGAAAATATATAAAAAATTGGCGCAACAGAAGCTTCCTGAAGACCGAAGGAGGGCCGGAGGGGGGCCACCCCTCCCAGGCGGCCAGTGGGCATGACCCCACTCCTGGCCGCGCTAGGAGGCCGCCTGGGGGAGGGGACACCCCCTAGTGCCCCCCTTCGGCCTATATTTACGCCTCATTCCAGAAACCCTCAGGAGAGCCCCCACATCCCGATTTTCACCTCTGTTCTCCCGCCACCACGCTTCCAAGATCAGGAGCACCAGAAGACCTCTTACCGGCTCCCTGCCGAAGGGAGGATTGACCTCGGGAGCTTCTCCACCGCCATGAGCGCTTCCCGGATGTGTCGTGAGTAGTCCTCCTTGGACCGTGGGTCCATGATTAGTAGCTATGAGATGTCTTCTCTCCAACCTTGTGCTTCAACTCTTAGACCTTGTGAGCTGCCCTACATGATCAAGGCACCTATGTAATTTTGCTGTTGTTGCTATGTTGTCTTTGCTAGGATCCCATGGATTATGAGATTATGTGCAGAAATTCTTATTTTGGTTCTCCTTTTATATATTGTTCTTGAGTAATTCTTGCATGTTCTCCGTTCCTTTTTATTGCTTTGGTCAAGTAGTAGATAGTAACTCCAAGAGGGAGCGTTTATGCTTGATTGTGGGTTCATTTCCCCCGACGTCTAGCTTGAGTGACAGATACATGAAACTAGGGGATGTGATGTTGCCACCATGGAGAAAACAACGGTGCTTGTAACCGCCCTTGCAAGGATTTTTTACCTTACGCAAAGTTTCTTAATGCAGTTGTCTATTGCTTTGGGTTTACACTTTGAGTGGGGCTCGCAACTTAATACCAGCGAGATGTTCTGGATAGATATGTCAAGGTGGATGATTAGTGAGTAAATGCTGATGGATAAACGGTCTACTTACCTTGGCGTACTGCTCATACTTTTGAGCCTCTAACTTTCTTGCAACATAATTAGCATTGCTGCGCATTTATAATTTTGTCAATTGCCCAGGTGTAATTTGTTCACCCACCTTAGTTGTTTCATCGTCTTTTGGGCGAGAGACATCACTAGTGAACATCATGGGACCCCGGTCCATATTTCCACCATTGTTTACACCTCAACTCTTTACTTCTTTTATTTCCTTTTTGTTGCAATCATCACTACTATTTCCTGCTGGTGTTTGATCCCTTTTAAACAACAAGATCGGAGAGATTGACAACCTCTCTGAACTCGTTGGGCGCAAAGTTATTTTTTTGTGCAGGTCCACGTCAACTCCTAGCTAGACCAGTTTTAGCGCCGTTGCCACCTACTTGCAGAACTTGGAGTCCTACTAGAGACATAAACCTAGGTATCTTCACCGAGGGAAATTTACTGCTAGCTACATCTCAACCTTCCACTTGTGGTAACCAACGAGGGGCAAGAAGCCATAACAACTCAAGCCTTAATGAGGTGTGTTTGATGAATACGCCGAGGCGAGTGATCACTTGAGCCTTTGTAAGGTGCTTCGTGTTGCCTTTACTCCTTTAGGAGTAATAGAGCGCTCCCGATGGGATTTTATTTGGTGAAATCAAATCAAAGAAAGGTTTAGTGAATAAATACGTTGAAAATAAAAAACAAAGGAAAGATTCCCTTCTGACTCCGCGTCTGTGTAGCATTGTGTTGTTCAGATGTGATAGATATAATGATGTTTTTGTGATGCCGATGACATATCATGACGCCTGTGGTCTGGCCTGATCTGTCAAGTCGTGTTTGTGTCATGATGATGTTTTTGTTTGCGCGCATGGTGGATGTCACGCTCCGCTGCGCCTGTTGGATTTCCAAGAGCAGTTTGAATGCTCTGCTTTTACTTCCATATTGATTAGAAACGAGTATTTGCGCCGTATTTATATTGGTATCTAAAGCGTTCCTTTGCAATTATGGCGACCGCGGAACTTCCCCTTTGCATGTGGGAAATGACATGTGTGCCCTTGAGGGGATTTATATATAGGTGGGAACTGCCTCTTTTTTCATTCACCTCCCTCCCTTGTGCATCGCATGTTCTCTTTAGTTAGCTTGCATGGCTCCCAAGCGTCGTTCCCGTGGTGCTACCAGAGTTGTTGTGACGAGCGGTGTTGCCAGCCACAGCCGTGGTTCCGTTGGACGTGACCTCCATTTCTTTGGTGCGCGTATGCCTAGCGCCATTCGCTTTCACCAAGGGAACGACGGTTCTTCAAGGGCTTCTCCGCCCATGGCTGTGGACGAGGGTTTCTGTGCCCATTATTTTGTTTTATACATCCGCGGCCGCATTTCTGGTCGGATTCTTCTTCATTCTTCTTTTGTTGTTCTTGTCTCGGAGCTGAACTTTGACGGCCTTGGTTTTCTTGGAGTTTGGTTGGTGGGTGTTTACCCGGCATTTCAATTTGCGTAAGGGTGACAACCTCTGCTGCCAGTTAGATGGGGAGGAGACCCTCTCCATTAGGGCCTTTGATGCTGATGGGAATCGTCTGGAACCTTGCTGGGAGAGCTCAAGCAACAATGACTCTGGAGGTGCGGGTGGTGCGCACAGTTCTTCTTTTGCTGGCGACTCGCATGTTATCTCTCGCTCCTCCGAGTCTTCGTCTGGTAGTGGTAGTGATAGCTACTCCAATTTTGAGCGGGATGCTGATGTCAATCCATTTCTCAAGTGGACTCGTCGGTAGGGCAAGGCTATCAAGCGTGCCATCGGGCGAGCTTTTCTATATAGACTTAGGGTTAAAAAAAAATCTTTTGTCTGTGATGATGCCCAAAGAAATGTCGAGTGGTACTTTTGATGTAAAGAATCCCCTTGTAAATCATTGTGTAAATCAATATATCAAGGGCTTTCTTTGTTGATCTGTTGTAGTTTTTGACTTCCTTTTCTTCTTACTAGTCTTTGATTTATTGGGTGCGCGACAGGACTCCCGATGGGAGTAGCCCCTGAGGCTTTGGCCAATCGTTGGCGATTGGTTGAAGGCTTTGATCCGTCGAGTGTCTTCGAATGGTGCCAAATTGTCCATAGAGACAACAGATCTTAAGTCCTTTTCTCAATCACTTGTATTCATCAGCAGACTCATGGATGGAGCATCTCGTACTTCTTGCAGGTTATAGTGGGCTCTCCTAGTTTTTTGGAGGTGCAATTTTTGAGCAGCATTCATGTTGTCGAGTCATCGATTGTTGTATTGTGCTACTGTAGTGCGGTCGTTTCCTCCACGACCGCAAAATAATGGAGTGACGTCTTCGCCTAAGCTCTTGAGTGCTGCTTCACGGGGCGCGATAGAGCCTCCGTGTGTCTTAAGGATAGGTTGGCACAAGTGCGAATAACGCCTCGGGGTGAGTTGTGTGGCAGCGCGCTCGAGCCCCCGAGTGCCTAAGCTAAAAATCTCATGAGTGCGACTAATGCCTCGGGGCAAGCTATTTGATAGCTAGCTCAAACCCCTTGAGTGCCTGTGGATGAAATGTGGCGATTGCGAATAACGCCTCGGGGGTGGCTAAGTTGCGTGAGCCCCCCGAGTGACTGAGGATGGAGTATCGCGAGTGCGAATAACTCCTCAGGATTGGCTATGTGGCGCGAGCCCCCGAGTGCCGGAGGAAGGATTATCACGAGTGCTGATGACGAGAGAGTTAACGGGTGCAACACCTCTCCTCGTTGGTTACCCCAAGTGGAAGGTGAGATGTAGGATAACGACAAATTTCCTCGGTGAAGATACCAAGGTTTGTCTCCCGTAGGACTCCAGATATGATAAGTAGGTGTCAACGGCGCAATTGACATGGACCTGCACACAACACAAATAACTTTGCTTCCCAACGAGTACAGAGAGGTTGTCAATCTCTTCGGCCTTGCTATTCACAAAGGATCAACGCAATGGATAATAATGATAATCATAGCAGCTAGAAAGTAAAAGCAAGAAAGTAAACAAGCGTGTAACAGTGATGAGAATATGGACCGGGGTCCCGTGATGTTCACTCATGATGTGTCTCTCCCAAAAGATGATAAAACTGCTATGCGAGGTAAACAAATTACAACTTGGCAATTGACAGGAGTATAAACGCACCGCAATGCTAACGATGCTACAAAGAAAGGAGGAGGCTCAAAAGCATGGGCCGTACGCCAAAATAAGTAGACCGAAATCCAACTACATCTACTACTAATCATCCATCTTGAGATATCTATACAGAAAATCTCGCTGGTATTAAGTTGCGAGCCCCACCCAAAGTGTATACCCAAAGCAACAGACAACTGCATTAAAAAGCACCTTGCGTAAAGTAAACAATACTTGCAACCGCGGTTACAAGCACCGTTGTTTTCCCCCTTGTGGAAACAGCACATCCCCTAGACTCATGTTTCTGTCACTCAAGCGTGTCATCGGGGGGCATGAACCAACAATCGAGCATAATGTTCCCTCTTGGAGTTACTACCTACTACTTGGCCAAAGCAATAAACAGCAACGGAGAACATGCAAGAATTACTTAGGAACAAAAATATAAAAGATAAGAACCAAATATATTACTCTATCACAATCCGAACATAATCTCATAATCCATCAGATCCCATCAAACTCAGCATAGCAATAACAAAAAGATTACATATGTTCCTGGATCATGTAGGGCAGCTCACGGGGACTAAAACATGAAGAACAAAGAGGGGAGGAGAACATCACATAGCTACTGATCATAGACCCATGGTACAAGGTGGACTACTCACGGTTCATCCGGGAAGCATCCATGGTGGTGGAGAAGCTCCCGGAGGTTGTTTCTCCCTCCGGCAGGGTGCTGGGAAGAGGTCTTCTGGTGCTCCCGATCTTGGAAGCGCGGCGGTGGAACAGAGGAGAGATCGCGAAAAAGGTTCCCGTCATGGGGGTTTCGCGTCACGAGGGATAAATAGGCGAAGGGGGCAGCCAGGGGGGCCACCAGGAGGCCGCATTGCACGGCCCCACCCTAGGGCGCGCCGGGAGGGCGCCTGGGGCCCTGGTGGGTCCCCTCTGCCCCCCCCTCGGTGATTCCCGAAGCTTGTTCTATGGACCCATGGTCCAAGGAAAACTACTCACGACACATCCAGGAAGCGTCCATGGTGGAGGGGACGCTCCCGGAGGTCAATCCTCGCTCTGGCAGGGTGCCGGGAAGAAGTCTGTTGGCGCTCCCGATCTTGGAAGCGCGGTGGCGGCAGAACAGAGGCGAGATCGTGAAAAAGGGTTCTGTCTTCGGGGGTTTCGCGTCAAGGAGATTAAATAGGAGAAGGGGGGCCACCAGGTGTCCAGCGGCCACCCGGCGCGGCCCCACCCGAGGCCGCGCCACCTGGCCGCCTGGGCACTAGGTGGGGCCCCTCTGGCCCTCCTTCGGGGCTCTAGAAGGTTCCGTTGCGCTGATTTTTTATCCGATTTTTCCCGAATATTTGGAGCATTTTTAATATGGGCGTGTACTGTGTTGCGGTGTTGGGCATGGTACGCAGGCTCCATAGTATGGCTAGTAGCTCTTCGACCCAATTACCCGCAGATTGCTCGAGTGGTGCGAGGAGTCGCCTCTTGATGCCACCGCAGAGCAGGTCGTTAGCTTTTTCAACCTGACCGTTGGACTGCGGGTGCGCACCGGATGCATAGTTGATTTTGATGCCTAGGTCTTTGCATAAAGTTTGGAATTCTTTCGCTGTGAAATTTGTGTCGTTGTCAGTGATGATGGTGTGCGGGACTCCGAAGAGGAAGATGATAGACTTGATGAAGTTTACTGCCATCAGAGCGGTCGAGCTGGTGATGGGTACTGCCTCGATCCACTTTGTGAATTTGTCGACTGCGATGATGAGATGAGTGCGTCCGCCTTTAGAGGATTTCTTCAGAGGTCCCACCATGTCGATTCCCCAGGGAGCGAAGGGCCTCGCTAGTGGTATTGTCTTTAATTATGAGGCTGGTGTGTGTGGTCTGCTGGCGAACTTTTGGCATGCGACGCAGCGTCGTACTATGTACTCCGCGTTTTGCATGGCGGTGGGCCAGTAGAAACCTGCTCGGAATGCCTTGGCCATCAGAGCCCGACTGCCCGCGTGGTGCCCGCAGATTACCTCGTGAATCCCGAGTGATAGTGCTTTGCCGTCTTCTTCCTCGATGCATCTTTAGAGCACCAGGGAGATGCTGGGTTTGTAGAGCTCCCTATTGATGATGGTAAAGGATTTGGATCATCAAGTGATGCGGCGTGCTTCTGCGACGTCTTGCGGTAGGATGTTCTGTATTAGGTAGTTGATGAAAGGTCTTGTCCATGCTGGTCCTTCGAGTGGTGGTGGCTCTTGTTCTGCGTCTGTGTTGTCGGCTTCACTCTCATCGACTGGGTCTGCGACTGCCACTTGTTCGAGTCCAGTAACCTCGTCGGCTGTTGTACTTGTGTCGGTGATGTTTTTTGTCGTGGTTGGTTCGGGTGTCTTTGCAGGCTTGATTGATCGGTGGCTGATGCTCTCTAAGAAGACGCCAGGTGGTATTGGTCTCCGATGTTTGCGAGCTCAACAGCTTCTGTGTTGTTTGCTCTTGAGACGTAGTTTAGCTCGCATCCGTCGAAGCCACCTTCCAGGGTGTTGTAGAGCTTCTAGTATGCTGGCATATTGTCCGCGACTGCTTCACAATCTCTCATTATTTGCTGAATGAAGAGGTTGGAATCGCCGTAAATGAGTAGGCGAGTGGCACCACAGGCTTTTGCCATACGCATGTCGTGGAGGAGGGCTTCGTACTCTGCTTCGTTGTTGGATGCGTTTTCAAAGTTGATCTGGAGTATGTACTTTAGTTTGTCTCCCTTGGGGGATATTAGAACCACGCCTGCTCCGGCTTCTTGCTGTATTTTGGGCCCGTCGAAGAAAATTTTCCATGAGTTGGAAAGGTCTGGTGGGCCAGGTGTCTGCACTACCATACACTCGTCGACAAAATCGGGGAGGACTTGTGCTTTGATTGCTTTTGGGTGCTTGAAGCACAGGTCATGGGTACTGAGCTCGATGTTCCACTAAGAGACTCGTCTTGTGGCGCCCGGGTTATTGAGGATATCTGAGAGAGGTGCACTGCTGACCACTGTTATTGGATGCTCATCAAAGTAATGCGATACCTTGCGGGAGGTCATAAAGACGACGTAGACGAGTTTATGATAGTGTGGGTATCTGTGCTGGGTGCGTGTGAGAACTTCACTGAGACAGTAGATTGGTCTCTAGATGCCTTGCACTTTTCCTTCTTTAGTGCGCTCGACAACAAGTACGGTGCTCACGACGCTGCTCCGAGCGGCGATGTAGAGGTATAGGGCTTCTCATTCTTTGGGGACCACGAGGATTAGAGGAGTTGATAGGGTCTTATTTAGGTCCACGAATGCATTTTGGGCTTCCTCTGTTCTCTCGAACTTTCCACCTTTCCTGAGTAGCTGGTCGAATGGTAGGGTCATTTCTCCTAGCTTGCCGATGAAGTAGCTCAGGGAGGCGAGTCGCCCTGTTAGTTGTTGTACTCCTTTTATTTTGACGGTTTCTTGCATTGTGGCAAGTTCTTAAACTTTTTTGGGTTGGCTTTGACTCCTCGCGCGGACACCATGTATCCTAGCAGCTTGTCGGCTGGTACCCCAAAAATGCACTTCTTGGGGTTGAGCTTGATCCGGTAGTGGTTGAGTGCTCCGAAGGTTTTACGTCTATATTCGTGGAGTGTGCTTGCCTGGTAGGTTTTGATGACGATGTCATACACATAGACTTGGACGTTTCTTCCTTTTTGGTCTTTTAGGAATGCCAGCATCATCCGCTGATAGGTTGCTCCGGCATTCTTGACTCTGAACGACTTTGTCATGTAGCAGAACACACCATATGGGATGGTGAACTAGGTATGTTCTTCGTATTCTTCCTTCATCCTTATTTAGTTGTATCCTGGGTATGCGTCGAGGAAAGAGAGGAGGTCACATCCCGCGGTGGAGTCGATTATCTGGTCGATCCTGGGCAAGGGGAAGTGATATTTCGGGAAGTGCTTGTTGACTGGCCCATAGTCAACACACATGTGTAATACTTATGTGTCCTTCTTGGGTACCAACATGGGGTTTGCGACCCACGTGACCTTCTTTGTTTCGCAGATGAATTTGGCATCGAGTAACCTGTTAACTTCTTCTCCTATGGCTCGGCGTATGGCTCGGCGTTTTGGCTTGGAGAATCGTCGCAGGGCTTGCTTCACTGGCTTGATGTTTGGGTAGATCTGCAGTGCGTGTTCGGCAAATTCCCGTGAGATTCTTGGAATGTCGGCTAGGAACCAGGAGAAAATTTTCCATTCTTGAAGGAGGAATTGTAGGAGACCACTCGCCTGTTCATTAGGATCCGCACTGTCTTGTCTGAGTCTGTTGGGTGCACCTGATGGGTTACCGTGTCGCTATCGACGCTAAAGTCTCAAGTGATCTCCTTAAGCTCTCTGCGACTGGCGAGTGGAAAAACGCTTATGTCTGTCACCATGGCTATTTCGGCTAGCTCGTGTTGCGCTCCGAAGGTGTCGGAAACTTGATGAAAGTCTTTGTTGCATTTATCCGATTTGATAAAACATCCGTTGATAGTGATGACTCCGGCGGGTCCTGGCATCTTGAGCTTGAGGTATGCATAATGAGGGACGACCATGAATTGCGCAAAAGTTGGTCGACCAAGTATGGCGTAGTATTGCGATGGCCAATCTACCACTTCAAACTCGAGGGTTTCCCTTCTAAATTTGTCTCTATTCCCGAAGATGAAGTCGATGTTGATTTTCCCTAGGGGTGAGATTGCTTTGCCTGGTGTGACGCCATAGAAGGTGGTATCTGATGCTTTCAGCGCGGAGGGTGGGATAAGCATCTTGCGTAAGGTGTTGGAGAAGATGATGTTAATGCTGCTGCCCTCGTCCATGAATTTATGACATTGTTGGACAAAGTAGAAGTGGAACTAATATTGCTTTCGAGTATAAACAGATACTTAGGTTCCGAAAGAATGGAGTTTGCAAGGAGAAGGTCAAAGGACAACTCACTGCAGCAAAGCTGCAGTCAACTACCGAAACCTTTGAAGGAAGACGACCCCCAAAAATGTCGTTGAAGAAGAACACTCTCTCGAGTAAAAGAGCAACGAGGAGAATGCTAAAGCTGGTCGAAGACTTAGTCTTTTTACTAGTTTCTCTTTATTTTCTTGAGTCGTAGGAAAACCGTACTATCAAGAGGGGTTTGCTAGTTGAGATCTCTGTCGAAGTGAATTTTCTCTGCTCAACCTAAACCCACGAAAGCCTACCGAGAGAAATCTTACTGAGTCGAGTGAATAGCTCGAAAGCAAAGTCATCGCACTTCGTGCCTTCGAGAGAGAACTCGTTCGGTAAGTCAACTTACTTGTTCCTCAAGTAAAGTTGTGCAGTGATTGGAATCCCACCGTTGTGGACACGCGTCAAGCGGTCGCATCGGGTCACTTCAGTCATTTTACCCATCGGGATCACCACCTATAAATACCCCGCACCTACCCGCCATTTCGGGTGGGCTGCTCCACTGAAGATTCTAAGATAGAAGTATTGTGAGCATCCCAAGAGAGATTCATCGAGAGAAAACCAAATCCCAAGTCTGAACTGAGTTGAGAAATTCACATAGACTTAGGTTGAGATTAGCCGATCTTTTTATCTTGGAGAACTACAAGTCTCCTACACGTTAGGCATCACCTGTCAAGCAGTCGAAGAGAAATTGTCGCTGCTGAAGGAATTTTGTAAAGGTCTTGGAGATGTCCTGAATCATCTACCACGAGTGAAAACTGGACAAGCTCGAGGAGTTTGTTGAAGTGGAGAATAGGACGGAGAGAGTTTTGCTCCAGGTGTTCAATCACAAGTCCCTCCAACTAGACGTAGCACTTTGCAGAGTGTGAACTGGTTTACCAAACATCGTCGTGTCAGGCTCGTTTTACTTCTCGCATTTACATCAAGTATTTACTCGTTGCCTATTTATCTTCGATGTTTTCCTTCGCTAACAATCCTTTCGAGCCATGCATGTCTTTTGATACTGTATTTCCTTCGAGATCCCTTTAGTCCTTCGCAGTTTGCATGAATTCCTTCTAAGTTCCTAAGAATTTTTAGAAGTGATCATTCACCCCCTCCCCCTCTGATCATTCTTGAGCTTTCAATTAGTATCAGAGCTAGGCACTCCCTACGCTCTGCGTATTTTGGTCTAACCACCTAGAGTGTTGTCAATAATATCGTTTGCAGCTGTTCGCTCGGGGAAACCGATTCCCATTTACAATGGGAAGGACTATCCCTATTGGAAGGACAAAATGAAGAGGAACATCATGGCCATCAACTCTGTCGCTTGGGAAGTTGTCAAGAATGGTGTAAATGTCAAAGACAAAAGTGCTATCACTCCTGAAGAGGCTAAGAAGATGGCCTTCGATGTTGAAGTCTGGGTATTCATTACAAATCATCTGATTCCAGATAAATATCATGAAGTCAAGAATATTTCTTCGGCCAAAGGTGTCTGGGACTATCTCGAGAAGACTGGTGAAGGTATCTCTACTCAGAAAGATGCTCGTATCGACACCCTTTGAAGCAAATTCTATCGTTTGAAGAGGCACGAGGGATAGAAGGTTAACTCCATATACAGCAGACTCACTGCGTTGTCAAATGAACTGATTTCCCTCGATGCCGAAGACATTACCAATCGAATTATTGTCAGAACTTTGCTCTGTTCCCTTGATGATTCCTTCGATCACATTGTGCTGATGATTAAGGAAAGGACTGATTTCAAGGATCTTGTTTCCACTGATATTCTCGAGAGACTCAACACCTTCGAGATGGAATAAGATGAAAAACGAGATGTTAATGCGACTCGAAGAAAATCTCACGCACTCAAGGCCAAAGCTTCACATCACTCCTCTCCTGAAGCCAGTTCTGAATGTGGTTGTGCCTCGGATGACCCCGAGAATATTGGAATAGATCTAGCATTGATAATGAAAAGATTCAACCGCTTCCAGAGAAGGAATTCCTCTTCACCGAAGCAAAACTACTCTTCAAGACATTCGAGCAATTCATCACAGCATCGATCATCATCCAGAAACTCTTCAGCGAAAGATAACTATTGCTACAAGGGCAAGAAGCCAGGTCACTTCATTATTGATTGTCCTCTCTGGGAAATTGAACATAGATCAAAGCATTCTCACAACAACTCTTGGAGATAGTCTCACAGATCGAGCAAAAACTATGAGTCAAAGAGATATGATTCAAAGTCCAGAAAAGACAAGAAAGATGGTTCTGATGATGACAAGAAGAAGAAGTACCACAAGCATCGAGAGAGTTCTTCATCGAAATCCCATTCCTCTCAACGCAAGAATTCTCACCGTGCCAAAGCCTATTTGGGTAAAGAGATGAACTCTGAAGATGAAGCATCCGGTTCCGAAGCTGAGTCAAACTACAGATCTGGTTCTGATTTTGGTTCTGAATTTGATGGTGTTGCTGGTCTAGCATTTGCTTCGAACAAGAATTCAAGTTCATTCTTCACCAACCAAAGCAGTGAAGATGAATCTCCAGCTTACTGTTTTATGGCCAATGCTAAGGTATCCTCTTCTAAGAATTCCTACGATGCTTCTGATGGATCTGCTTATGAGAGTAACTCTAGGATAAGCTATGCCAAACTTGCCAAAATTGCTTCTATCCAACAAGATGAACTAGATTCACTAAGTGAAACTATTCAAAAATCTGAGACTTTGTTGATCGATGAGATTGAGAAAGGTCAAACTTTGACAAATGAGCATGCTTCTCTGAAGGAAAAGTATGATGAAATTTCCTCTCGGCATGATCTTCTCTCAGTGGACTACGAGAAGCTAACCTATGAATTCCTTCAAAGGAAAATGGATCTCGAGAAACTGAGGGAGGCTCACGAAGAGTTTGAGAGTTTCAATCTCACGCTCATTTCTCAACAGAGCTCAGGAGCTAAAAATGAATCAGATTCCACTTGCTTATCCTGTGTGGAACGAAGTAAAATTGAGTCTATTTCTGAGTAATTGAAAGGAAAGCAACCTATTGTAATTGATGATGCTAACCCCTCGAACGAGGAAACCATTACCTAGGAACTCCTTAGGTTGAGAAACTTATTTGAAAAAGGCATGTTCAAGAGTGTGCAGGGACACCAGTACCTATGTCATATCCTAAGGAAGGCCCTACTTCATAGGAATCCTCGAAACGAAGGAGTTGGTTTCATAAGGAAACTCAACCCTGATGTCACCTACTGGGAACCCGAGCAGTATCCTAAAACTGTCTAGGTTCTGGCGAAGGAAAATCCCATTGATATTTCTAACCTTTCAGGTTTTAGTTGAAAAATTGATAAGGCTATTGTTGATGAATCACTTGATTCTAACTACAAACTTGTCAAAGATCAGGAAGGAAAGGTGTCAGCTGAATTCGTTGGTACTCCTCCGAAGAATGGTTTCTATAAGTGACAGATTTGGGTTCGGAAATCTCTCGTAGAAAAACTGCCCCCTAACCATTCTATGCAGGGAAAATCCTCGGTACCACTGAATCACTACTATTCTCTTGATGATAGAAATGAACCCTTGGTGCCTGCTTCAAATGTTCCCCAGAAGGAATACTATCGAGTTGACAGAAATGTTTATTGTCATCGTGACAATAATACCAAAACTGCTATTACCTACCAGTACTCTAACCCCTCGTCGAGGAATTATATTTATGGTGTGCTTGATGGTCCCGATCGACAATATAATCCTGTTCGCTATAATATCGCTGCCTCATCTAGCACTTCCATGCCTTCTAAGTCACCTACTCGTTTGTGGGTGGTTAAGAAGAACTAATTCTTCTGCAGGGCTATGCCTCCGGTGGATCCGAATGGGTCATGGATAGTGGTTGTAAAAATCATATGACCGGAGACAAAGATTTGTTCACCGAAGAAAAACTTACAGAATCTTCACAGAGATATATTACCTTCGCTAACAACAACAAAGTAAAAGTACTTGGTTTGGGTAAGGTTTCTATATCGAAGGATAAGCATATTGACAAGGTTATGCTTGTTCAATCAATAGGATATAATCTTATGTCTATCGCAAAACTTTGTGATATGGGCATGCTTGTACTGTTTTCTGCTTCTCGTTGTGTTGTCTTTTCACAGGATGATTATTCCTTCATGTTCGACGGATATCGCAAAGGTGATCTTTATATTGTTGATTTCTCTTCGGGATCTGCTGTGTCCACATGCTTAATGGCTACAGCCACATCTGGTTGGTTATGGCACCGAATACTTGGTCATGCAGGAATGAAAAATCTTCAAACTCTTATCTCGAAGAAGAATATCGTTGGAATTGATAATGTGAAATTCGATAAAGATCGTTTATACAGTGCCTGTCAAGCAGGAAAGATTTCCAAGAAACATCACTCAACAAAGACTATCATGACTACTACTCGTCCTCTTGAATTGCTGCATATGGATTTGTTCGGTCCTCAAAATTAGGCTAGCCTTGGAGGTAACAAGTATGGTATGGTTATTGTTGATGATTTCTCTCGATATACTTGGGTTTTCTTTCTAGATGACAAGAGCAAGGTTATTGAAATTTTCAAAACTTTTACAAAGAGAGCTCAGACTGAATATGAATTATCCCTCAAGCATATCAGAAGTGATAATGGTACAGAATTCAAAAACACTCATATCGAAGAATTTCTTGATGAATATGGCTTTACTCATGAATTCTTGGCTGCTTATACACCGCAACAGAATGGTGTGGTCGAGAGAAAGAATCGAACACTTATTGAAATGGCCAGAACAATGCTTGCTGAATACAAGACTCCTATCATGTTCTGGACCAAAGCAATTAATACTGCATGTCATATCATCAACAAGGTTTATCTGAACAAATTTCTGAAGAAAACTTCACATGAACTCATTACTGGTAAAAAGCCGAATGTTTCATATCTCAGTGGTTTTGGTGCTCCATGTTATATTAGAGATATGAATCACAGATCCAAGTTTGCCCCAAAGGCTCACGAAGGTTTTCTCCTAGGTTATGGTTCAAATTCTCACACTTACAGAGTTTACAACTCTCATCTTGGCAAAGTTGTAGAAACAATAAATGTTCGATTTGATGAAACTAACGGCTCTCAAAAGGAGCAATTACCTCTTAACCTGGATGAACCACCTTTGGATGAAGTTATCAGGTACATGGCTATTGGAGATATTCGACCTGTCGAAGGAAATGCACATCAACCCAACAAGGATGATGATGGTCCAATGTTCCCACACATAGCCCGGGGCGCTGGAGATCAACATCCTGAAGCTAATGATGTACAGGTCGAAGGAGAAGGCATAAACGAAGAAAATGCTCAACCCGAAGGAGAAGCTGAACCCGAAGGAAATGATCCCGACGGACATGTTGATCCTGAAGGCCAAGTTGATCCCGAAGATCAACCGGATCCGCAATTTGAAGAAGCTTTTCCTCGTGTTTGAAGAAGAGTGGACTTCGACTCAATACTCGAAGAGATTCGTTTACCAGTTCGTCCCACCACTCGTTCTCGTACTCGTTTAGCTAACTTCTGTTGAATTTTTTTGTTTGTATCCATGCTAGAACCATCGAAATTCGATGAAGCCATGAAGGACTCAGACTGGATGACTGCAATGCTCGAAGAACTTAATCAGTTCGAGAGAAATAAAGTCTGGTCTCTTGTCGATAGACCTGATCCCAAGAAGCATAATATCATTGGTACGAAGTGGATTTTTCGCAACAAGCAAGAAGAAGGGCTTCAAACCAGGAACAACTGACCCGACTCTATTTACTCATGCATACAAAACTGATCTTTTTGTGTGTCAAATTTATGTCGATGATATTATTTTTGGCTGTGCTAACCCTGATATCTGTCACAACCCCAAGTTGGGTATGTGCTAGGGTAAGCTTAGGCCTTTGCATCATGTTAAAATTTTCAAAAGAAATCAAAATGGGGAGAAGAAAAGCCCTGAGAATTTAATTCAAATGGCCAGATAAAAATCTTTTTCCAAAAATCATTTGAACATTTGGAAAATTCCTATAAGTGATGCTGATCATTTTAAAAGTGGTTTGGGTATTTTCCCATGCCCATGGAATATCCAAAAATTCAAAATGTGCACTGGAAATTAAATTTGACCCCTATTTGAATTGAAATTCAAATGTTTTGAATTTAAAAAATGCTCAAATTCTACAAGTGACTTGCTACTGGTCACCTAGGATTTATAAAAATATTTGGGCATTTTTATAAAATGCCTTGCTATTTTTTATTTGGGGCAAAACAAATAACAGAAAAAGAAACAGAAAACAAATAGAAAGAGAGGAACCCCTGGGCATCCGGCCCAACTTACCTCCCCCTGGCCCGTTTGGCCCAGCCCAGCCGCACCCTCTTGTCGACTTCTTCCGGTGGCTTTAAGCAGCTCGGTGGCGGAGACAGCGCACGGCCGTCGCCACCTCGACACCGAGAAGCCCCTAGGCCCCCTCGAGGCCCCTCATCATGCCACGGAGGACCCCAGAGACTCCCCGCGCTCATCCCTTTCCCCCTAGACGCCCTCTCCCTCTCCCACGTCGTCTAGGTCGCCACCCCGTAGCTCACCGTCGCCGCCGCGTGCGCTCACTCATGGCCAACGGCCTTATCAAGACCCTGTGAGCTGTCCCCCGTGCGAGCCTCTGACATCTTCATCGCCGTGCAAAAGGAATCGAGGCCGGAGCCCCTGTAGCCACCGGATTCGACGACGAGCTGCCGCCGAAGCTCACCGCCACCGATTCGTCGCCGTCAAGCCTCCTACGACCTCATCGACCTCACCGTTCAAATCCTGGTGAGCACACGGCCAAAAACCCCCAAGAACCGCAGTCTTTCGTGCTGTCCTTCGCCTTTTGCCATGTTCGCCGGAGAGCAGGGCCGCCACAGATGTCGCCGGCGTGCGCATGGGAAGCAAACCACGCTCTGGCCTTGTCCTTTGAATCCGCGGGGTTCCTGCGCGTCGAACGAGCCTAATCACGCGTCTTTTGGCCGCCGGAACCGCCTCCCGCGTGTGCGCCGCCGCGCGCTGTTGCCACCGGCGGCTAACCGCCGGCGTGGCTTGCTAATTAAACCTAAACCCACCCCTAATCACCCCCTAACCCCACTGACCCGTGGGCCCAAGGCCACTAACTAACCGTGTTAATTAACCCCCCCACTGACACCCCGGTCCCACTGGTCAGCCCCCTGCTGACGCCATGCTGGCGCAGTGCTGACGCAGCAGTGATGCAATAAATCTTTTCCAGAGATTAAAAGAAATAAAGAAAAGAGAGAAAATTCCAGAAAATAGATTAAACTTTGAAATTCAATAACTTTTTAATCTTAACTCCAAATTGAACAAATAATATGTCTAAAACTATCATAAAAATACAAGGATTATGAATATGCAACTTGTTTCTATGTTTGACCATTTTAAAATGGGTGAACAGTAGCAAACATGCATATGGATCCTTTTTGAATTCAAATTTGGAGTGAATTTGCAAATGATTTTGCAACACACTTCTATTAGATGGATTCATCCACACATCAGAGGATTTACCTCACCTTTACCACATCACTTCATGATCAACCTTTTCAAATGAACTTCCATGCATTCAAATGCATTTGAAATTCATCGATAAATCAAATGGAGTTTGAATTTGCATTTCAAATGCAATATACTCCTTTTAAATAGAATTGTCCACACAATGCAACCATGAACATCACCATTACAATCTTATTCATGTGATTGTGCATTGTACATTATGTTGATCCTATGATTGTCATGTTGCTGATAGAAGTGGAGCCGGAACCCGTGTTCACCCCCTTCGTTGAAGACCCCGTGACTGAACTGTCAGCAAGGCAAGCAAACCCCCATTTATCATGTCTATAAAATCCCAATTCCCTCTCAGTCTCGCTTATGCATGTTTAGGAGATCACCTTGTATCGATGCTACCGCATAGTTGAGCCCATGTCCTTTGCATGACCTATCATCTTGTCACAGTAGTAAGCAAACCACAATCCTAGCAGATGTAGGACTTGGTTGATATCATGTGGCCCCTGCAACTGTTACTGCTTACTGCATGCTTAGTGATACAACGAGGTTGCTTTTGATGTGAGTCGGGATGATGGTAAACATGGTGTTGATGAAAGTGAAATGTGTTGGTGAATCTAGCCTAATACAAGGTGAACGATGAGAGGCTGTGTAGGAGTACACAGTGGGTTGTCTCGTTGAACACCGCCTTAAGTCCGAGTTCTTGTGTGGTGATCCAAGTAGAAGAGTACAACCACACATTGGGCTCACTGACCCCTCTCATCCTAGTACCTCACCCCGTTCCAACCCCAGAAGTCGCAGTAGTTCGGAGTTCTGGTAGGGCTGTGGCACGGTCTACGAAGTGGATGAACGGCTTTTCAAGACCGGCTTGGGACCCTGCACACATCGTTTGAGGCTGTACTGGAACCTCGGCCGGACTTCCATACGGATCCACCTCAGATAGGCGACTCTCTGGACTAGAACGGAGCTGTGGGTGAAGTGTTGTGGTGGCATCCTCGCTGCCACCTCTTGAACGGTGACACGCAAAAGGAGGTAACTGATGACACGTGTGTGTAGTGGTACACCCCTGCAGGGTTAACAAAACTATTCGAATAGCCGCGTCCACGGTTAAGGACTGCTTGGAAAGCTTAGCTTGATTATTAGACAACTTGAACTGGATACTTCTAAAACACACCAAGATAAGTGTGAGTGCTATGGCGTGCTTTCTCGTGGGGAAGTCGAGGAAGGCACCATAGTGGTGTAATTGGTTGGAGCTGTAGTGGACTCGTGTACGCTTCTTACCTCAAGTCTGGTACTCGTAGTTCAGGACTAGCCAAGTCAAAGCTGGCACTTCTGCAAGTGAAACCCCACCTCCCTTTACCTTGATACATGTGCATGAGTAGTATAGCTCCTATGTAAGTCTTGCTGAGTATGATTTTGTACTCACGTTTGCTTATTCTATGTTTTAGATGAACCAACCGACCCCGATGGTGGCTTCTACCTGAAGCTCGAAGATTGGAGACTCAGACCAAGACCAAGCTAGTGTAGTCCCAGTCAGACGACTGGTCCCTCGTGAAAGGGCTTGTTTATAGAGAAGGCTTCTCTAAGCCATTTGTTAAACTTGTCTGTACTCAGACCTACTTTGCTTCCGCATGTTTGATGTAATGTTGGATCACAAGCATGTAAGTAGGTCTGAATACAGACATGATAACTCTTACAGAGTGCACACAGAGATCACAAGCATGTGATCCAACATTACAACAGACAAGCGGAAGCAAAGTAGGTCTAAATACAGACAAGTTTAACAAATGGATTAGAGAAGCCTTATCTAAAAACAAGCCCTCCACGAGGGAACCAGTCGTCTTACTGGGATTACACTAGCTTGGTCTTGGTCTGAGTCTTCATTCTTCGAGCTTCGGGTAGAAGCCACCATCGGGGTCGGTGGGTTCATCTAAAACATAGAATAAGCAAACGTGAGTACAAAGTCATACTCAGCAAGACTTACATAGGAGTTATACTACTCATGCACATGTATCAAGGTAAAGGGAGGTGGGGTTTCACTTGCAGAAGTGCCAGCTTTGACTTGGCCAGTCCTGAACTACGAGTACCAGACTTGAGGTAAGAAGCGTATATGAGTCCACTACATCTCTTCAACCAATTACACCACTATGGTTACTTCCTCGACTTCCCCACGAGAAGCACACCATAGCACTCACGCTTATTGGTGTGTTTTAGAAGTATCCAGTTCAAGTTGTCTAATAATCAAGCTAAGCTTTCCAAGCAGTCCTTAACCGCGGACGCGGCTATTCGAATAGTTTTGTTAACCCTGTAGGGGTGTACCGCTACACACACGTGTCATCAGTTACCGCCTTTTGCATGTCACCGTTCAAGAGGTGACAGTGAGGATGCCACCACAACACTTCGCCCACAGCTCCGTTCTAGTCCAGAGAGTCGCCTATCTGAGGGGGATCCGTATGGAAGTCCGGCCGAGGTTCCAGTACAGCCTCAAACGATGTGTGCAGGGTCCCAAGCCGGTCTTGAAAAGCCGTTCATCCACTTCGCAGACCGTGCCACAGCCCTACCAGAACTCCGAACTACTGCGACTCTTGGGGTTCGAACGGGGTGAGGTACTAGGATGAGAGGGGTCAGTGAGCCCAATGTGTGGTTGTACTCTTCTTCTTGGATCACCACACAAGAACTCGGACTTAAGGCGGTGTTCAACGAGACAACCCACTGTGTACTCCTACACAGCCTCTCATCGTTCACCTTGTATTAGGGTATATTCACCAACACATTTCACTTTCATCAACACCATGTTTACCATCATCCCGACTCACATCAAAAGAAACCTCGTTGTATCACTAAGCATGCAATAAGCAGTAATAGTTGCAGGGGCCACATGATATCAACCAACTCCTACATCTGCTAGGATTGTGGTTTGCTTACTACTGTGATAAGATGATAGGTCATGCAAAGGATATGGGTTCAACTATGCGGTAGAAACGTTATCATGGTGATCATACTAAACAATGCATAAGCGAGACATGAGAGGGAAGTGGGATTTTATCGACATGATCAATGGGGGTTTGCTTGCCTTGCTGACGAGGTTTCGATAACGGTGTCTTCAACGAAGGGGGTGATCTCGGATTCCGACTCCACTTCTATCAGCAACATGACAATCATAGGATCAACATAATGTACAATGCACAATCACATGAATGAGATTGAAATGGTGATGTTCATGGTACTGATGTGTTGAGCATTCCAATTAAAAGGAGTATATTGCATTTGAAATGCAAATTCAAATGCCATTTGATTTATCGATGAATTTCAAATGCATTTGAATGCATGAAAGTTCATTTGAAAATGTTGATCATGAAGTGATGTGTTATAGTTGAAGTAATGTCTCTGATGTGTGGATGAAACCATTGGAATTAAGGGTGTTGCAAAATCAATTGCAAAATCACTCCAAATTTGAATTTAAAAAGGATCCATATGCATGTTGGCTACTGTTCACCCATTTTAAAATGGTCAAACATGAAAACAAATTGCATATTCATGATCCTTGTATTTTTCTGATAATTTTAGACATATTATTTGTCCAATTTGGAATTAAAATGAATTAGTTATTGAAGTTCAAAGTATAAATCATTTTCTGGATTTTTTTGAATTAATTAAATCGATTTAAATCCTTTACTGCGTCAGCCTGACGTCAGGGTGACGTCAGGGGGGCTCCTGACGCGTGGGTCCGGGCTGTCAGTGGGGGGGGTTAATTAACCCGGTTAGTTAAACTAACCAGAGGTTAGTTAGAGGCCTTGGGCCCACGGGTCAGTCTCACCAAGGGGGTCATTAGCACCTAAACTAATGGCGGCCTTGTCAGCGCTGCCGGCGACATGTCGACGGCGACATCCGACGCGGCAGCGATCCACTGGACGACGATTCCGGCGACCAAAAGGCACGCCGCGACCACCAATCGAATCCTCGTTCTTGCGCGCTTCACCCAGGACACGGCAGCATCACCGGGAGGCAACGGGGCGACGCCGGCGAGCTGCTCGGCGACGGCGGAGGCTCGGTTCACGGTGGGCATAGCGATTTAGGCCACGGTTTGGGGGTTGGAGACCACGGGCAAGAAGCTGGGGAGCGTCCGCGTCTGGTGGTGCCATTGGGGGGTCAAGGGGGTGCTCCAAAGCGTTGCCGGCGTTGAGCAAGGCGGCGGCGCAGCTCTGTCCTCGGCGAGATCAGCGGCTAGGGCACGGGGAGGAGAGTGGACTAGGGCAAAACGGCGAGAAGCTCAGCCCGATTCGAGCAGAGGAGACGGCGGGGTCGGAGGAGGTACGTCGGCGATGAATTTCTCGACGAGGCCTACAGCGGCCGGCGGCGAGTCGGTGATGATTGCGTCGTCCACGGGGCGTCCTGGCCCGATTCCAGTCGCGACGTGATGAAGCCGAAGACCCTGAGCACGAAGGACACGTCGGGGGGGCTTGGGGTGGCTTCTGGCCACGGCAGCGCGCGGCGGCGCTCTCCGGTGTGCTCGGGTCGTGACGAAGACGACGAGAGGAGGCAGGGGAGACGAGCAGCGAGAGGGGGGAAAGGTGCGGGGGCTTCTGGGCGTCCTCGTGGCGCGAGGAGAGGGCAGGGGAGAGACGTAGGCGACGGGGCTGTCGTGGTGGCGCCGTCGGCTCCCTCCCAGCTCGCCACCGAGCTGGTTGAGGAAGACGCCAAGGGGGTTGGGTGGTGGGCTGGGCCAGCTGGGCCGTGGGGCGGCAAGTTGGGCCCCTTTGCCCAGGTAAGTTTCTTTTCCGTTTTATTTCTTTTCTGTTTCTTTTCTGCATTGTGTTTTGGCACTTCTAAATAAATAGCAAACCATTTTTTAAAATGCTGAAACTTTTTGAATGGCCTCATATTATATTAGACTAGCCACTTATAAAGTTTGGCACTTTTTAAAATTCAAAACATTTGAATTTTAAATCAAATAGGGGTTTATTTCATTTTCTAAGGCATTGTTTGAAAATTAGAAAATTCCATGAGCATGGGATTTCTCCCAAACCATTTTTAAAATGATCAGCATCATTTATAGGAATTTTCCAAATACTCAAATGATTTTTGGAAAAAGATTTTTATCTGGCCATTTATTTAAATTCTCAGGGCTTTTCTTTTCCCCATTTTTGAATTTCATTTGAATTTTTGCATGATGCAAAGGGATCAAACAAACCCTAGCACTTACCCTAGTTGGGGTTCTGACATCAATAAAGTATATACTTTGTAGAGAATTGCAATGATACCTGCTGTTCATACTAGACATGTGTGCTGCGTGTATGTTTATAACATGCATGTCTTAGTATGGTGTTTTCGAGACCTTCGTTGTGATCTGGCTGGCGGCCTTTCATACACCAAGTGGCCCTTAGATGTGCGCAGCTTGGGGCATCGCGATGCGATTGTTCGATACTCTGTCTCGTGCACACTTTGTGGTATGATCGAGCCCGCCCTAGAGCCCGACTAAGTGATCGGGCTGGAGTAAGTCTATGTAAGAGTTATGAGATAGTCGATAGTATGGTTGAGGCGACTTGCCTGTGAATATGGGAGTTCATCACCCATATCATTTAGACTTGTGTGCGGATGATGAGGACCCATCTCAGTTGATCATCCGTCCTGGATGGGATGCCCCTCACGTACGATGCTTCCGAGAACGTTCTGTGCTTGGCCTTGTCTGCTTAGACAAGTGGGTACGGTTCTCGGCTCTCCATATGACTATGTCGTAGCGGGACTTGCATACGCTAACCCCGGGTCCCGACAATTTCAGCGTAGAATTTGCTCGTATGATGTCGAAGAAATATGAAATGTCTATGATGGGTGAATTGAAGTTCTTTCTCGGGCTTCAAATCCGTCAACAGAAGAATGGGACTTTTATATCTCAAGAGAAGTACCTCAGAGATTGCCTGAAGAATTTTGATCTTGTCAGTTGCAAAACTATCAAGACTCCAATGCCTACGAATGTTCATCTAGATGCAGATGACAAGGGCAAACCTTTCGATCAGAAGAAATATCGCTCGATGATCGGTTCGCTTCTTTACCTTTGTGCATCTAGACCTGAAATTATGCTATTAGTTTGTATGTGTGCTTGTTTTCAGGCAAACCCGAAAGCGAATTCTTTGATATCTGGCTCATACACCTACTTTGGGACTATGGTATCCCAAAGGTGCCCAGTTTGATCTCGTTGGATATTCTGATTCTTACTGGGCTTGTGATCGAGTCGACAGGAAATCTACCTCAGGCACATGTCATTTTCTCGGTAGATCTCTTGTCTATTGGGCTTCGAAGAAACAGAATTGTGTATCTATATCTACGGCTGAAGCCGAGTATATTTCTGCCGGTTCATGCTGCACTCAAATTCTGTGGCTCAAGCAAACGCTGAAAGATTATGGTATTCTTGTGAAGAAAATTCCATTGCTATGTGATAACGAGAGTGCCATCAAAATTGCCGACAATCCTATGAAACACTCTCGAACGAAGAATATTGATATTCGTCCTCATTTTCTTCGAGATCACGTTCAGCGAGAAGATATTGTTATCACCCATGTTTGCACCGAAGATCAATTGGCTGATATCTTTACGAAGCCCCTGGATGAGAAAAAGTTTTGCGAACTTAGGTGTGAGTTGAACATATTGGACTCAAGAAATGTGCAGTAAGATCATAACTATCGATACTATGTATTATATGTTTTCTTTCTATGTTGTTTACCTACGTGAGTTTTCTATCATGTTTTTTATTCGTTTGATGTTGTCCTATACACTTATCACTCTGAGTTTCTTATCACTGTTTTTCTCTCAGATTGATTAAGTATCGGACCCTGTTTTCCCTCTATTCTATCCCTACCCCATATTTTCTTTTCACTCGTGAACATGTATATTTGTACTCGATTAAGATTCCCTTCGAATGTCATTGATTCCGAAGGAAAATCTATCGAACTTTTATCTACTTTTATACTCGATGTTCAATGAGTTTGGTCTCGGACATGGAGAAACTTTCTTTCGGTTCGTTGGGATTTTCCCGCGATTACCGCCACAAAATCCGTCCGTTGAATGCGGAGAGACGTGGAATCTGCGCCGTTGGATCGGATTTGACAGTTATGTCAGACCCCTCCCTTATAAATACCGATCCACCCCACCTGCACAGACTACGCAATCTGCTCGACTTCATCTCTCCGCTCCCGAAGCTCTCTCTCGCGCGCCGCCGTGCTGTTCGTCGCCGTCGACTCTCTCGCCGCTTTGCTGTCGGAAGAAAGTCGCCAGAGACCTTCTCGTCGACGAGGAACTTCATCCGCACCACCGTAGCCGCCGCACATCACCAAGTTAGGGTATGTGAGGCTCTGGACGCTATTCCAATCTCATCTGTTCATCGTGTCCCAGATTTGTTCTTGATTTTCCTTTATTTGTTTTAGGTCTGTTTGATCCCTATATTCCCTCGTACCTATATATTTCGCAGGAAAATGTCTGAGAACGAAGGAAATGTCAGAGCACCCACGTGTGTGGGAGGTCGTACAAGAATCACCAATAACTCTGAAGGTTTGTCAGAGGATTTGATCATAGAGAAGAACTTGAGAACACCTGAAGGGTCAGAAGATGATTGAACGAGAGAAAACAGACTGCAAGAAATTCAAAGGCTTCAAGCGCTTCATTGGTATGAATACAAGTAAATTATTCCTCTCTGGGAGAGGTTGTTTGCTTTCAAAAATCATTGGTCCGATTTCAAATCATTAAGGCCCAAGTGGACGAAAGATAATCGACCACCTCCTCCAGATGATGCTCACCCATCCTCTCTCAAAACACCTGCAGATTTTAAAGATTTGGTTGAGGCTCGGGAAGCACGAGCGCAAAAATGTAAGGAAGCTAAAGCCAGAAAGGAGGCTACTGCTGCTGAGGGAACCGAGGAAGTTGGCACGAGTGCTAAACTGAAGGCTGGCGAGAAATCTGCCAAGCGAAAGAAAAAGGAAGTCATTGTCTCTCCACAAGAGGCATCGTCTGAAGAAGAAGCCCACTCTGATGATCAAGGCCCTGGCACAGAGGCTGACATCGAGGATATTGCTCTGAAGAAAAGGTCGAGAAATAACGGCATTAGGATCCAGGAGCCAGCTGCTAAGGCTCCTCGAGCAACAATTGACATGACCAATTTGGTCACAGATCCGCCTATTTCCTCTTCTCCCCCAGTGCAAACTCGCAGACAAAAACCTTCGGTGATGTCGAAGGGAAAGCAAACCCAAGTGGCCGAAGACGATGAGACCCTAATCCAGCGACAGGAAAGGCTGGCTAAGCAACAAGCTCTTGAAGCAAAGGACTTGGAAAAGGCAAAGTTGTTCAACTTTCACAGTCAGCCCGAGCATAAAAAGGCCCAGGTTGCCAAACAGTTGGGCATTTTGCATCTGGTGAGCGACAAGTATAAACGCCAGATTGAAGAAGGCACTGTCCCTAGTGCTCCGAAAGAAAAGGTCGTGGCCCCTAGTGCCACCGAGAAAGTGGTGACTCCCACAGTCACGAAGGAAAAGGATGCAGCCGCAAGTGCTGCGAAGAAAAATGTTGAGGCCCCCAGTGCCTCGAAGGATAAAGCCGCGGCCCCTAGTGACGTAAAAAAAACCCATTGCTGCTGCCAAGGCCACCAAGGAGGCCGAGAAGAAAGCCAAAGATGCTAGGCAGAAGGCTCAGGCTGCTCCAGTTCCTCGAACTGCACCTGCTCCTGCCCCTGTTGCTCCAGTCGTGTCCGGCCCTCGTGCCGATGAAGAAAGCTCCAACGAAGGAGATTCTCTTGCAAATGCTACATGGTATGCAACACAGATTTCTCACGTACTTTGGAAAATGGCTACTACACCGAGAAAAGTCACTGCCGAGGATGATGTCCCACCAGAGATACAAGAGTGAGTTGCTCGATACATGATTCGTTGGGAAGAATATCTTACCCAGGATCGAAAGGACAGAGAGCAAGAGAGGTTTTACACCCAGAAGCTCCGAGAAGAAATTGCGGACCTTGTGTCCCGATAGTTTTTCAAGTCCAAGATCGCAACCCTTGAAGCATGCAGAAGGGCGCAGAAGGAAAACATAACTGATGTCAATGAAAAGGTTCGACAAGTTGTATCTGCTATGTGCAAGGAGCACAATGAAGCCCTATGTAAGAGACAATCTCGAAAGAGAAAGTCTGCTGCCCCAACCTATGCCGTGGGACGCGAGAGATCGAGAAAAATGCCTAGAAGCAAAAGTCCACCTAGGTCGTTGCTGCAATAGCACGACAGGAAACTGCACCACCCCCCGCCAAGAAACCCACTCCTCCCCGTAAGAAAACTCCACCACCTCGCCAAATCACTCACCCCCTCGCCGGGCCACTCCTCCACCTATACAACAAACTCCACCACCTCATCAACCATCACCACCAAAAGCTTCGTCGCCACCACCCAACCCACCATCACTACCTCCTGTCATTCCATCGACCACCCCAGCCATCGAGACCCAAGCTCAAGCTGAGACCGAGCAACCTGCTCAGGTCGAGCAAGAACCTCAGGCCCCCATTCCATCTGCTCAAAAGGATTATTCCTCTGCCAGGACTCTGCATGAAGGAGAAGATGCAGAAGTTGATATCACAATTGTTTCCTCCCGTCAAGATGCTGCCGAAGGACAAAGTTCTGGCGATGCCAGTTCGAGTGACAGTTCTTCCTCCTCCTCATCAAATTCTTCAGACGAAGATATATTGGATGTTTTTGCCCAGCTAATTGAAGATATGGAGGCCATGGAGAGTGAGGAGGCCACCCAAAATTTCAACGCCGACGAAGGAGTTGCCGTCGAAGCACAGGCCAAGGAAAATGCTCCTGCAGCCATCCCAGCTCAGGATATTGTCAATGTTCCATCTTCAATTCCTTGTCCTGCTGAGCAAATATATCAAATGCCAGATAATGCTGCTGAAGTCTTTCCAGTCGATGAGCTGCTTCATTCTGCTCATCAGAGAGAAATGCTGCCATTGTTCCGCCCTGATGTTCCTCGAGGAGTTCCTATCTTCAAGAGGCTGGAACACAAGCCATTTTTCTTTGGGACCAATCCATACGAGAAGCCCAGAAATGCATATTCTCTTCGGTTTTGGACCCATGAGCAAGCCATCTACTACACCCATGTGTTGTACAACAAGGCGAGAGTTTTCCAACATCAGTATCTTGATATGCCTTCGGTGTACGCAACTTCCTGTTTCGAGAATGTTGACGAAAGTATTGATGGTCTGCATGCTCATAAAATGTTTGCTCTCGATTGTGGCTACAATCCCGAGCTCGTGAAGCAATTTTATGCCATGCTGTATGTTACTGGTGATCCTGAGAATTCGAAGACGTGGAAATTTGATTACATGATTCAAGGCCAAGTGTTCCATATGACTGTCGATCAATTTCTGGCCATCATTAATTTGCCTCATTTCGAAGGATTAACACACAAGATTCATGACCTGCCTTCCCCAACTCCAGCTGAATTTTCTTCGTTGATGAATCCAGATGTCGTAGGAGATCACTATCCTGCAGAGCCAAATCCAAGGCATGGTTCGATATTCTTTCGAAGACCTTGAAGCCCATGCTCGATGTGCATGATGATTTTCCAATTCCTCACGATGTGCAACTTGCTCTATTGAAGTTATTCCACGCTCATCCCTTCGATTTTGAAGACTACTTCATTCGCACATTGGTGTCTTGTGCTGACGATCACAATTCCCACAAGCCATATGCACCTTGTTTCATGGCGATCTGCAATTACTCTCGGGACGTGCCATTCCTCGTATCAATATTCCCGAAGATTTTCACTCCACCAGTTAGGTAAGTACTGCAGATTGTTACTCGACCCAACGATCAGTTTGCAGAGCATACTGGCATCCGCGCCCAAATGACTGAGCGTAATATTCGCTCGAAATTTATCAAGCCAGTGCACCACATGGAGGTTTCTCTTCGGTCCAAGAAAATGCTTCAACATCACATTGACCAAGATTTCATTCAGAAGCAGAAGATGATGGATGCGATCAATCATTTGCGCAACATTGCCATGAACAACAGTGAGATGCTGCGTGAATGTCTTCGCTACGATTGGAAAGGACTGCTGTCGTCGATATGTGACGCCAGATGCCATGGGATGGCTAAAGTGAGGGGAAGACGCGAGGAAGAGGATGTCGATGGTGCCGGAATTGGGTTGGGCACAAACACGGTGGAGGACACCACGATGTACCCAGGTTCGGGGCTCTCTGGAGAGATAACACCCCTACTCCTGCTTGTGTCTTGTATATCAATGATCTGGCTACAATAACTGCTTCTCTATCTTCTAAGGGGAAGGTGAACGCCGCCGTGGGCAAGGCTCTCTCCTGCTTCCATGAAGAATAACTACTAGCAGTGAATGAACTGAGGGGAGAGTGAGTAATGGTGCTACTGAGTCGATCGTCCCCCACGCAGGAGGGGTACCCGGGCTCTTATAGTATGAGCCCGGGGTACATCGGTAACTTCACTGCCGATTGGGCCCAGCTGTCATCCTCTAATCGGCTTGGGCCAACCGACTGCTCCTCTCCGGGTGATCCGGATCCTACGAGCGGCGGCCCATGCTGTAGACCCATAGGGCATGGGGATGAACAGTGGAGCTAGGAGGTGCGGTCTTGTCGCCCTGCCCGCGGAATCTTTGGAGAGGTCGACACCGTATCTCCACCATATCTTCGACGTGACTTGGCCTTCCTGCCACCCCGATATCTCGGGATTGTGCATTTATGACCTCGTAATCGTACCCCCAACTGGTGTTGGGGTCAACTTTCTCCAATGGTAGTAGGTTGTTCCGATTGCGCCTGGGCCGACTGGTGGTTCCTGGCAAGGTCGACTGCTCTGGGCAATCGGCCTTCCAAGTGCCTACCTCGGCCCAGCTGCAGATCAATCGGATGATCGTCTTGGTGAAGGAAGGGTGGACCGATTGCGCCTGGGCCGACTGCTGGCATTTGGTACGGCTGATTGCCTTGGAGCAATCGGCCGTTCATCTTCCCAGCTCGGCCCAGCTGCGGCCCAATCGGTCCATCCTTTTCTTGAAAGGTTGCTTCCGCTTGGGTTAGCCTACCCGGGTACCAATCCCCCGACAGTAGCCCCTAAAGTTGTAAAGGTCCCACGGTCATTTGACCGCGGGGCCTTTGAAGTTTTCAATCTTTCTTCGATATCTTTCGACTGCTATGGCCTCTTCGGGTGCGTCATTCCGAGTTCGTCGACCGACTCGGAGATCACACTTGGCTACCCGAAATTTCGTCCGATTGGATTTGGGTCGCCTCCAAATCGTGTCTTCACTTTGTTGAGAACAAAATCCTTCACCGATTACATTCCAACGGTTACCTCCGATTCTCCCGGGATACGGTCAATGAGCCGGAACCCACGACCCACGCGCGACTTGACGTAACTGCAGGTCTCGACCCCCACGTTGCACGCCTCGCCTCCCGCGCCAGGATTCCTTGCGCCGATCTGCTGGTTGGCCTCCCTATGTGCTAGGCCACACCGAGCCACATGGCCGCAAACACATCCCACTCCCCTCCCCCGCCGCCCATATAAGCCACAGGGGAGGGCCTTTGCCTCTTCCTTCTCCCAGACGCCATCTTCCTCCTCCAGCTCTTGCTCTCCTGCGCCATTGCCGCTCCGCTCGAAGCTCCCTGCCGCTCCTGTACTTGACCTCTACATACAGGATCTGCTTCGGCCACGGACCCGCGCGCTCCTCCGCCTCCGCGGTAACTTTTCACTGCTGCTCTCGCATTCCTCGTCCTTCTTCTTTTCTCCGCTCGCGAACGCCATGCCGCCACGGCGAGATGTCTCTCAGGCGAGCCGCGGATGCTGGAAAGGCTCGACAGCCACCCCGTCGCCATCCAGTCTCTAATTCGCGCCCGGAAGATGCCAGCTGAGATCCAATGGCGCGTCACCGGCACTGAGGTCGTGCCCAACGCGCGTGCTGGCGAGAGGGTTGTCTTCCTTGCTCACTTTGAGCGCGGATTCGGCCTTCCCGCCAGCACATTCTTCCGCGAGTTCCTCGACTTCCACCGACTGCAACCACATCACCTTGCAGCCAACTTCATCATGATCCTCTCCGGCTTCGTCATGCTCTGCGAGGGGTATCTCGGCTGCCGCCCAAGCATTGCTCTCTGGAAGCGATTCTTCAACCTCCGAGCTCACAATGCTCGGACGGGAGCTGTGGTGCCGTCTACCACTGAGGGCGGCGAACTGAAGTATCCGACTGATATGTCCGACCGCGGCAGCTGCCTTGTTGCAGCCGGCAAGCCGAGGTATAAGAGTCCCGAGATCGTCCAATCATGCAAGAACTGGCAGACCTCATTTTTCTACGTCAAGTCGCCTGATCAAAGTCCCGATCTCCTGAATCTGCCCGAGTTCTCCCTCGCCCGGCCGACTGAAAAACATCAGTGGTCGCTGAAGTATGGCGTCGGAGATTGCGATGTCGATGCCCAGGTCGCCAGGATCGCCCAGCTAGAGCAAGAAGGACTTCTCCCGACTGACCTTGTAGCCGCTTGGCTTCAAGTCCGAGTGCTCCCCCTACAGCGCCGAGTGCACCGCATCTGCGATATGTCGGGCCCTCGAGACCCCACTCGGCTCTGCACGTGGCGGGTGAAGAAAGAAGACCTCTGCGCCAGGGTAAAGGCTATCACTTCTAGTCCTTTGCCTGACCCCTTCCGCTTCGGGCTTGACTGCCTCACTCGCCAACAGAAACCACCTGTGGTATGCTCCGATTGCTTTCTTCTGCCGATTGCTTTTTCTTCTTAGCTTCTCTGATTACTTTCATCTTCTTTCCCAGCATTTCAGCCGGTCCAATTTGATGGAAGACGGCCAGGTGGCCGGCGCGTATGCCCCCGACCGCGCAGAAGACGACCCCGCTGATTTTGAGTACAATGGCGAGGTCCCCTCCGCCGAGTCCGGTGACGACGATGATGATGACGACGAGTCCTCCGGAGAATCCTCCGATTCTACAGATGCCGACGACGCTGATGCTGAGGCCGCCGACCCCCAGAGGATCGACACCCGACCGACAGCTCAAGGGGGTACGCCTGACCCTTCCCTTGAGCAATTTTTGGCCGAATGGAGCGATGACGATAGTGTCTCAAAGGCTGATGGTTCTGATGCAGCTCCTCGTACCAAACCTCCGAAGGCGCCGGTTAAGCGCACCTCGGCAAACAGCTCATCCGCTGGTGCTGCTCCCAGCAAGGTCGCTAAGGCAGCGCCGACAGCCAGCAAGGGCAAACAACCCCAAGTGACGACCACCCGAAGGCCGACTTCCCAGGCACCGCTGGATGTCGTCTCGCTGAGATGCCGGATGCCTTCTGGCGCACCAAGAACAGTCGGGTATGCTTTTATCTTCACGCCTTGCACTTTACTACCTTTCCATATACTAATTCACCTCCTCTTTCTTCTTTCTTCTTTCAGGGAGCCGATTGGGCTTGACGACGTCGACACCGACGTCCCCGTCCGTGCTAGCGTCGTCATCTCGCCTGCTGCATCTGCCGCCGCCATCCACAAACGGCCGCCTTCTTCTCATCGCTCCTCCAAGGATGCCGAGCGCGCTGCCAAGAAGGCCCGCCTTGAGATAGTTAAGAAGACTTCCTCCTCTTCCCTTGCTTCCAAGACTTCCAAGAGTTCAGCTGATCGGGGAGCTACTGGTGGTGGAGGAACACAATCGGTCGACCCGATTGCCCCATCTCCGCCACGCCGCTCCGACCCGGTCTCCATTGCCGTGACCACTGCTGCTCCGATTGCCACATTCGAGCCACCGACGGTGACGAATCCGTCGCCAATCGTGGTGTCCACGCCGCCGATTGCAATGACTGTGCCACCGGTTGTACTGTCCGCGCCGTCGACAATGACGATCCTGCCGCTAGTCACCGTGATTACCTCCGCCTCAGCTCGTCCGATTACGCCGCCACCACAACCGGGTACCTCCGGCCCTCTGGTGACGTCGATGCCACTAGCCTTCACCACTGCTGCCTCTGCCGCCGCCACTCAAACTTTAGTGCCAGCGCCAACCTCCTCTGCGTCGGAAGTTTTGATGCGCTCGGTGGACCAGTTCCGGGCCGAGTACTCTCGCACCCGTCATATCGGCACCGAGCCTGATGCTTCACATCTCCCTCAAGACCATCTGACGACCGCTCTCGGTCGGGTAAACCACTTTGCCGCCGCCCTTGCTCGGGACCTCCAACAGCTCGACCGTCGTCACGTGGTAAACTCTTAACTTTGCTTTTGTGTCTTTCCTCCAATCGGGAGACTTTTCTTCCGGTGGGTGTAGTCCCCGAGATTCGGGCCGATCGCTTGCAATCGGTTCGGATCTTTT
The DNA here is from genome assembly GCA_950022295.1 of Bromus sterilis. Lineage (NCBI taxonomy): Eukaryota > Viridiplantae > Streptophyta > Magnoliopsida > Poales > Poaceae > Bromus > Bromus sterilis. Next base: position 221,278,815 of record OX465600.1, read on the forward strand.
ATACTCTTTGCTTTATCTCCTGCCTTCCTCCAATCGGGAGACTTTTCTTCCGGTGGGTGCGCGCAAGCGCACCCACTGGGTGTAGTCCCCGAGATTCGGGCCGATTGCTTGCAATCGAATCGGATCTTCTTTTGGTTGTTGTATCTCTAACCTCCATCTTTCTATTCCTCTCAGGCTGTTATGGAAGAAAAGCTCGAGGTCTTCGAAAAACTCCTCAATGCTTACACCGCCAGCCTCCGAACTCTCGCCCAGGCCTAGCTGGAGGTCAACAATCAATCGGCCGAGATCAATAAACTGAAAGGTAACTTTTATATCATTTCTTTCTTTCCTCCGATTGACAATTGCTCTTGTACTCATATCTTCATGTTCTCTTCTAGCTTCTGTTCCCATGGTAGATAACCTTCAGAGCCGTATTGCTGAATTGACTGCAGAACTCAACCAGCATGGCCCGGCACTCGCCAAAGCCAGGGAAGAAGCGACCTGACTGCAGGGGGTAGAAACTGATCTAACTCGGACTATCCAAAGCCTCCGTTCCGAGATGGCTGCACTTGAAAGAAAACATCTGGCCGATGTAGCTGCCGTGACGGCTGTCGGTGACGGTCTCCTTGCCGAGCGAGATGCTGCTGTCGCTGCCCGAGAAACCTTGCAAGCCGAGAGGGACGAAGCAATTGCTGCACAGGATTCCATTCGACAGGACCGTGATGAACGCGTCGCCAAGTACGAGGAGCTGGAGAAACGCAGCTACGAAGAGACCACCCGATTGCGCCGCGGAGCCAAAGGCTTCTGTGATACGATGACCGAGATGGACGTCCTCCTCAGTGGTAAGTGTTTCCTGCACCCGAGTGCACTTTTCCGATTGCTTTCCTCTTTTATCTTGTTGCTCATACTTGCTTTCGTTACGCAGAGGCTTGGCTTGAATCTGAAGCAGCCGCCTACGCGGCCGTAGTGAAATCCCGAGAAGAAACTGTTGCCGCCGGAGGGACATGCCAACTTGAAGAAAACGTCTGGACTCGGCACGAATACCTGATTGGCACAGAAGCTCGCATTCCTGTCATCAAGGGAATTGCATTGTCATTCAAGCTCGGCATTCTGAAAATTGCTGAATCACTGTGGTCGCCGACTGAGCTTAAGGTCGGACTTCAAAAGATGAAAAACGCCGCTGGTTCCTCCGCCGATATCCGCGAGCCTGACGCACAAGACGAAGAGGATTCTGAAAAAGGGGAGGCCCCGAATGCTACCACTGAGCAGACTCGGACTCTCCTGAAGGCCATCCCACGTCGGATCGACGTCTTGCTAAACTCTGCAGGTCGGACTGGCGCGGAAACTGCTCTCCAGACTGTGCTGAGCTGGTACCCTCAGGTGAAGCTTTCCCAACTCTATAGCCTCAGAGAAAACGCGACCGACCTGCTTGAGAAGACCTATACCGAGGTAAATCGGCTAGCCAGCACTATGGTGAACTGGTTCTCTCCGTATGACTACAGTCCGTATCTTGACGAGGGAGGGAATCCGCTCTCTGCACCTTCAATCTCTGGCCTGGCCGAGGAGCTTTCTGACAGTGGGTCATCCCATACATCTCCAAGATCCAAACGGACTGGGGCCACATCTTTTGACGCGCGGTCGGAGCCAGATCCTGCGCACGCTGATCCGACTGCTCCGACTTCTAGCTCTGTGCCTCCGACTGCCCCGACTTCCTGAGCCGTGCCACCGACTGCGTTGCTTGCTGTAGTTTGCCGATACTGGATCGGCCTTATCTCATTTTTTCTTTTCGACTGTTTTCTTGTAAGACATAATTTTAATTCTGTCGACACCCACTGGGTGCGACTTCGATGTAATGAACTTATTCGGCCTTGGGCCTGCTATCTCTGATGCAATCCGACTGCTTAGTTCTGGCTTTTACTTGTGCGATCGACTTTGCGTCTTTGTCGGTTTCCGTTATCGGCCTGCACTTGGGGATGTCTACCGTGTCTGCCTTGCTGCCGTCATACGGTCTGCAATTGGATCAACGGTAGATTACCAGCCAAGGTTCGATAAGCTTTTTATTTTTTACACGACAAGGTTTAACGCAAAGGATTCTGCGACAGAGGGCGCCGATTGCTCGCTACCGGGCTCGATGCCTTGGTTCGCGGCGCAATCGGTAACTTTTGACTTATCGACTATGCCCTTGGCGGAGCATTTCGAATTATTTCCCGGGAACTCATACTGCCGACTGCCCCAATCGCAACCCTTCTCAATGCCACAAACCTTTTAGTGATTTGAGCTTGAGCTAGGTGCCGAGTTGAGTGCCAGCCCGCAGTCCCCGTGCCTCGATGTCCTATTCGCCTGATCTCGTGGTTGGTCAGTCCCCGGGTGCGTTAGGCACGTCTCGGGTATGAATGAGCGTCGCCGACTGAGGATAGCTCTTCGAATGAAATTATGCAAAGATAATCGAATGCTCATTTTCAGAGGCATGATAACTTTTACTGATTGTTTGCCGACTGGCTTACATAAGTTTCTGCCGCTCAACTATAGAACGGACATAAAAACTCGGCGTTCCACGGCCGCTCCGTCTCTGCTCTTGACGTGTCCTTGTGCCGAGTGCCCTTGGTGCAGTCAATCAAATAATAGGAGTTGTTCTTGAGCGCTCGGCTGATGACGAATGGCCCCTCCCAGGGTGAGGATAGCTTGTGCTGCCCGTCTGACTTCTGAATTCGGCGTAACACCATGTCTCCCTCTCGGAAAGCGAGAGGACGAATCTTCTTGTTGTGGTAGTAGCGAAACTTCTGCTGATAGACTGCTGACCTGGACAAGGCCAACAGACAAGCTTCTTCTTTGAGGTCAATGCCGTCTTCTCCTGCCAATCTGGCTTCTTCTTCGGTGTACAGGGCATGCCGAGGTGAATCAAACTCGATGTCGGATGGGATGATTGCTTCTGAACCATACACCAGGAAGAAAGGAGTGAATCCAGTCGACATGTTTGGTGTGGTCCTCAAACTGAACAATACTGCGGGGAGCTCTTCAATCCATGCTCCGGGTGCCCTCTCAAGTGGTTCCAACAATCGGGGTCTGATACCCGAGAGGATGAGTCCATTTGCTCTTTCGACTTGACCGTTTGATTGCGGGTGCGCCACAGATGCCAGATCAAGCCGAATGCCCTGCTGAGACGCATATCGAGCCAGTGCACCCTTCGCAAAATTCGTGCCGTTGTCGGTGATGATGCTGTTAGGCATACCGTACCTGCACAAAATGTCGGCCACAAATCGGACCGCAGTCGGACCATCCAGCTTCTTGATCGGTCTGACCTCAATCCACTTGGTAAACTTGTCCACTGCAACTAGAAGTTGTGTCATGCCACTTCGAGCTCTCTTGAATGGTCCAACCATATCCAAACCCCATACTGCAAACGGCCACGCTATTGGGATTGTCTTCAGTGCCGATGCCGGCTGATGACTTCTTGCCTTGAACCGCTGGCAACCCTTGCAGTACTTCACCAAATTCTCAGCCGCTGCAAGCGCAGTCGGCCAGTAGAAACCATGTCGGAAAGCTTTGCTAGCGATGGCCTTTGCAGATGCATGATGACCGAATTCACCTTGATGAATGTCTCTGAGCAGCTCCAAGCCTCTGTCCTCTTCTACACATCTCAGGAAGACCCCAGTTGCACTCTTGCGCACTAGCTCATTGTTGATTATTGTGTATGCCCAAGATCGGCGGCTGATTTGCCGTGACTCTGCTTCGTCTTCTGGAAGGACTCCGTCTGCTAGGAAGTCTCTAATCGGCTCTGCCCATGATGGCGCACTGACAACTACCATTACCACTCCATGCTGGGGTGGAAATTCTTCTTGGATCTCAGTTTCTTGGCCATTAGCCTCCTGGATCTCGGCCTCTTGGACTTCTGTCATTTCTACCTCTGCCTCTGAACTGCCGATTGCGGCGCCTGGCCTGCACTTGGCAGCCCCTGGTGGTGACTGCTCGTCTGGAGCTAGAGCTTCTTTATTGCAATCGGCAATTTCTGATATCATTGGTTCTTCTGAGGTTGTGCCACCTGGCATTGCCTCTGCTTGCTTCCCTTTGGCTTTGCTCTTCTCACGGCATTCGGCAGCCCCTGGCTCGCAATCGACAACCCCTGGCTTGCAATCGGCGGCTCCTGGTGCTGTTGCCGAGACACCTTGGGCGCTAGACTGCTTTTTCAAGGCTGCAATTTTTGTCGGTTGAGCTTCTTTTGGCTTCTTCAATGCTTCAAGATCGGTCTCCGAGATAAAAATGGACTCGGATTCTGGGGATGGTATGATGGATGGCTTCTTGACGTGCTCCAGCGACACACCTGGTGGGATAGCTTTCCTTGTTGAGCCGAGCTTGGACAACGCATCTACTGCCTCGTTGTTTGCTCTTGGCACATGATGGAACTCGCATCCTTCAAAGTACCCACTGATCTTCTGCACCAGGAAGCGATAGCTTGCCATGTTTGCATCCTTTGCATCCCAGGTGCCTGTGCACTTCTGTACAACCAGGTCGGAGTCACCAAAGCACTCAATATGCCGAATACCGATTTCCTTGGCAAGCTTGATACCATGCACAAGGGCTTCGTACTCGGCGACATTATTTGATGCTGCAAAGTGGATCTGAAGAACATATTGCAATTGATCTCCTCTTGGTGAAGTAAGTACCACGCCAGCCCCTAGGACGCTCTTCATCTTGGAGCCATCAAAGTGCATTCGCCAGAAATCTGATCCTGGGAGCTGCGGCATATACTGAGTTTCAGCCCAGTCCACCAGGAAATCGGCTAATGCTTGTGACTTGATTGCAGTTCTCGGCTCATACTGAATGCCATGGCTAGCGAATTCAATTTCCCATTTTGCCACTCTTCCGGTTGCATCTCTGCTTCCCATGATATCGGCCAGTGGAGCCGAGCTGACGACGGTGATCAAGTGGGCTTGAAAGTATGGCTTCAATCTCTTGGCTGCCATGTACACTCCATAGCACATCTTCTGGTAGTGAGGGTAGTTTTTCTTGGACGCCGACAGCACTTCACTGATGTAATACACCGGTCGCTGAATTTGTTGTGCCTTGTCCTTCTCGGGCCGCTCCACCACCATAACTGCGCTGATCACCCAATTTGTTGCCGCAATGTACAACATCATTGGTTCCTTCTCAATCGGGGCAGCCAGAATTGGCGCTGTGGAGAGCATGCGCTTGAGCTCTCGGAATGCTTCGCTTGCTTGGGGGGTCCAGATGAACTTCTCTGTCTTCTTCATCAGTTGGTACAACGGGATTGCTTTTTCACCTACCCGACTGAGGAATCGGCTGAGTGATGCGAGGCAACCGGTGAACTTATGTACCTGCTTCAGGGTCTTGGGTTGTTCCATGCGCTCTATTGCGGCTATCTTCTCGGGATTGCATTCGATTCCTCTCTCGGAAACGAGAAATCCCAAGAGCTTGCCGGCCTGGACTCCGAAGACGCACTTCTCCGGATTGAGCTTGTTCTGATAAGTTCTCAAATTTTCAAATGTTTCTCTGAGGTCATCTAACAGCGTGATTCCCTTTGCCGACTTCACCACTAAATCGTCCACATAAACATGGATATTTCTGCCGAGCTAAGAGTGTGTACACCTCTGAATTGTGTGCTGATAACTGGCACCTCCATTCTTCAAACCAAACGGCATGGTGATATAGCAATACGCCCCGAAAGGGGTTATAAATGCAGTTTTTATTTGATCTTCCACAGCAAGTTTGATCTGGTGATAGCCAGCAGTGGCATCCAGAAAAGACAAAAGCTCGCAGCCGGTCGTAGAATCAATTACTTGATTAATACGGGGCAGAGCGAACGGATCTTTCGGGTATGCCTTGTTCAGGAAAGTGTAATCGATACACATGCGCCAGGTCTTGTTCTTCTTCATGACGAGGACTGGATCCGCCAGCCACTCGGGGTAAAACACCTCCATGATGAAACCTGCAGCTTGCAGCTTCGCAATCTCTTCACCGATTGCCCTTCTCTTGTCTTCAGAGAAACGTCTCAGGGGTTGCTTGACCGGCTTCGAGCCTGGCCGAATGTGCAGCTTGTGCTCGGCGAGTTCTCTCGGCACACCAGGCATGTCTTGCGGAGACCATGCAAAGATGTCCCGATTCTCACGGAGAAACTCGACGAGCTCGCTTTCCTATTTATCGCTAAGTCCAGCTCCGACTACAACAAACTTGGTTGAGTCGGAGGGATCTAGAGAAATCTTCTTGCTGTCCTTGGCCGACTGAAAGGCCGATTCCTCATCTACTCTCTTTGCTAGGCCGACTGGAAGTGGATTCTTGCTCTGTGCTTGCGCCATTGCAATCACCTTGCTGAGCTGACGCTTCTCCGTCTCAACCACTTGAGAATCATCCAAACTGCTGCCAGCGGATGTGCACTCGAGGGACTTCCTGAAGTCCCCGGTGACAGTGATGACGCCGTTTGGCCCTGGGATCTTCATCTTGAGGTACGTCTGCTGCGCGTTGATCATGAACTTGGAAAATGCGGGCAATCCCAACAGAGCATGATAAGGACTGCTGAGGTCGGCGACTTCAACCCAAATCGGCTCTCTCCTGAAGTTTTCTTCTGTGCCAAATATAACATCTAGCCGAATGCGACCCATGGGGGTGCAAGACAATCCAGGGACAATCCCATGGAAAATCGTCCGACTGCGCTCCAGATCCTTCTCTGTGAGCCCTAGCTTGATCAATGTGTCTCTGTACAGAATGTTGATTGTGCTTCCTCCATCAACGAGCACTCGGGAGAACTTACCTGAGAACCTTGGTCCTGCGAACAGAGCATCAACCACAAGCGGATAGTTTCCCGGATTCGGCAAGATGGTGGGATGATCTGCTCTATCCCAGGATATAGGGCATTCGGACCAATGCATCAACTGAGGAATCGGCGGCATAGTGGCATTGACTTCCTGAATTCGGGCTCTCCGACTGCCCTTGTCTGTGGACTCACTGGTGAAAATCATGTAAGCGGCGTCTTGCTGCGGGAACTGGTTCTGCTGCTGAGGCGGTCCTCTGTTCTGGGGTGGTGGTGGGGGTGGAGGTGGTAAAGCTTCTCCCTTCGCGATCCTTCTCACAAAGTCACACTACCGAGTGGTGTGCGCAGACGGCCTGCCAGGCGTGCTGTGCAACTTTCATGGTGCGTCCAGCATATCCTCGAACGTGTACTTGGGCTTCATCTGCCCCGGGGGTCTCACATTTGGTCTCATCTTCCGACTGCCTCCTGCAGCCGCTGGATCTTCTTCGCTTTGGACAGCGGCCACCTGCCGACTGCCATACTGGGTATCGGGCTGCTCATCCTTGCGCTTGCCATTGTTCTGCTGGTTTTTGTTGTTATTGTTGTTGTTGTTGCGGTTGTTCTCTCTCCTTTCCTTCCGACTAAGGCCTTGGTTCCCTGTGTCCGACTGCGGAGCCCCTGGTGACTAGATTACACCTCCAACTCCGAGCTGGATCGGACATAGCGAACGCATTTGCAACCTTCATGAGCTCGGCGAGTGACGTGAAGTCTTTGCGGAGCAATTTGTGCTTCAACATTGAGTCGGCCAGGCATCCATCTGTGAAGTACTGAATGGCCTGGATCTCATGGACTCCTTCACATGAGTTCTTCAGCTTGATCCACCGAGATAGGTAATCTCGGAGGGGTTCATATTTGCCTTGCACACAGAGAGCTAGCTGCCGCGGGAGGTTGGGCCGCTCATACGTGCTCGTGAAGTTGTGGATAAATGCACTCGTGAAATCCTCCCAGCAGTTTACACTGTCCTTGGGCAAGCTGTTCAACCATGTACGAGCCTATCCCTGCAGCATCAAAGGTGCATAGCGGACTGCTACGCGCCGATTGCCTCCTGCGATGCGGACCGCAGTCAGATAATCGGACAACCAATCTTCTGGCTTCACAGAACCATTATACTTGGGTGTGTCTCTCGGCAGCGTAAAGCCTTTGGGAAACTTTTCAGTCCGAATACGATGACCAAAACACGATGGGCCAGCTTCTCCTTCTTCATCCTCTTGAGCCTCCTTATCCAGGAGCTCAATACGGTGCCTTGCATCATTCTGGTCGATTTGGCGAGGGCCAAGCCGGGTGCTGATTGCCGGTCTTGGTGCCGATTGCTGAGGCATGTCATTGCGCCTGCTGGCAACAGCTGGCTCTTCAATTCTTCTGCTTGCTGCTGGGGGTGGCCGATTGCTTCTGACCCTACTCTCATGCCGAGACGGGGCGGGTTGCTGTCTGTTCTGGCGCGATGCATTCGGTCGCTGGCTAGCTCCCGGATTCGGCCTCACAGTTCCTCTCGACGCCCCTGGTTCTGCATTTTGATTACCCATTGCTACGAGCCTCTGCTCCTTTGCGGCCACCAACAGCTCACGCATTCGGCGCGACTGCCCGCGCCGCTCATCTCCCTCCAGGTCTTCTAGATCGAGTGCTATCTGCTCGGCTGCTCTCAGGTTCTTATCCGGCGTGTTGTACGTCGGACTCTGGATGAATGACGACTGCGCCGGTTGCTCCGGTTGCACCGCCCTCCTTGGTCGCTCCGGCTGCTCTGCCCCCGACAGCTGTTGGTTGACTGCCCTGCCTCGGCTTCTCAGATCTTCCAGGACTGCGGGCTCAATCGGCCGGCGCGGTCCTGCATGCGCTGCGTTGTATTCCCTTGTGATGGCTCCCAGCCTGCGCTCTTCCGCCATCACTTGCTCAGCCCTGCGAGCCAGAGCGAGCTGTGCTGTTTCCAGCTCCGTGTGCACTTGTTCTGGATCACCATTCCTGTTCACGGGTGTGTATAACACATCCTGCAACGCACTGGTGCCGATTCGCTTTGCAGCGCCGGCTGCCTCCTTCGCCTTTGTAGCCGCACTCGCATGGGTCACGGTTGCTTGATGAAGACGCTCCCGCCATCATGACGGCGGCGTGCACTCGGCCTTCCTCTCTGCCAAGCGCTGCACCGCAGCCCCTGGTCGAGAGCGGATCTGTAGCGCACGAGAAGATACAAATCTCTCTGGGATATGCCTCGGGGAAGCTGCCGATGTAGAGGCGATGGCTGCCGACCTGCAGCGACACACCGGGCGGCAGGGGTGCTCCGGCCCTGTACCGCGCCAAGTAGTCCACGACGTAATCGATTGCCCCACGCCTTAGAATCAGGCCAGAGGCGTGGCTACCGCCTGATGCAGAGGAAAATCCCGTCCGGATCTTTACTCCAGTCGACGCCTCGGTCTTCCCCACGGTGGGCGCCAACTGTTGTTGATATGTGACGCCAGATGCCATGGGATGGCTAAAGTGAGGGGAAGACGCGAGGAAGAGGATGTCGATGGTGCCGGAATCGGGTTGGGCACAAACACGGTGGAGGACACCACGATGTACCCAGGTTTGGGGCTCTCCGGAGAGATAACACCCCTACTCCTGCTTGTCTCTTGTATATCAATGATCTGGCTACAATAACTGCTTCTCTATCTTCTCAGGGGAAGGTGAACGCCGCCGTGGGAAAGGCTCTCTCCTGCTTCCCTGAGGAATAACTACTAGCAGTGAATGAACTAAGGGGAGAGTGACTAATGGTGCTACTGAGTCGATCGTCCCCCATGCAGAAGGGGTACCCGGGCTCTTATAGTATGAGCCCGGGGTACATCGGTCACTTCACTGCCGATTGCGCCCAGCTGTCATCCTCTAATCGGCTTGGGCCCACCGACTGCTCCTCTCCGGGTGATCCGGATCCTACGAGCGGCGTCCCATGCTGTAGACCCATAGGGCATGGGGATGAACAGTGGAGCTAGGAGGTAAGGTCTTGTCGCCCTGTCCGCGGAATCGGCGGAGAGGTCGACACCGTATCTCCACCATATCTTCGACGTGACTTGGCCTTCCTGCCACCCCGATATCTCTGGATTGTGCATTTATGACCTCGTAATCGTACCCCCAACTGGTGTTGGGGTCAACTTTCTCCAAGGGTAGTAGGTTGTTCCGATTGCGCCTGGGCCGACTGGTGGTTCCTAGCAAGGTCGACTGCTCTGGGCAATCAGCCTTCCAGGTGCCTACCTCGGCCCAGCTACAGATCAATCGGATGATCGTCTTGGTGAAGGAAGGGTGGACCGATTGCGCCTGGGCCGACTGCTGGCATTTGGTACGGCTGATTGCCTTGGAGCAATCGGCCGTTCATCTGCCCAGCTCGGCCCAGCTGCGGCCCAATCGGTCCATCTTTGTCTTGAAAGGTTGCTTCCGCTTGGGTTAGCCTACCCGGGTACCAATTCCCCGACAACTGCGCAAGTTCAATTCCCTCAATCAACTTCAGCGTTCCGGCTTCGAAGAATATCCTCCGCATCTTAACAGGAACTGGACCAATGATGGTCGTGTCGATCGACCAGATTTTAACATTCCTCTGCTGCTAAAAAACAGGGATGTGCTCAATGTTGATGATTACTATCACATCACATTGAACAACATTTCCTCCGACTCAGAGAAAGATGAAGCGCCTCCACGCCAAGCGAGAGTTTACTCTCCGCTCGCTCGAAGCCCCAGGACCCCGCCGGAATCGCACCTGGAATCTTCTGGAGATCATCACTCATTCCGCATGAAGATTACTCCACCTGGCGGTCGCCCCATTCGTCGTGCTCCAACGCTCGCCGAATCTTCTCGACGTCGGCATCGCCTCCCAAGCGAGTAGGTTTTTCTTTCGACCCTATTATCTCGAATTTTTGTACATTGTGAACAAAAGGGGGAGATGTAGTGGCATCGAAGAAATTAGTTTGCCCACGGGGTTAAGGGCTTTGCTTTTCGTTCGTTGAACTTTGAAGTTTCCGAGTAGTTACAACAAACTTTCGATTCATATTCGATCTGGTTGTAACTAACTCTAAGTAGGTCTGTGAACTTTTTTTTCATAAGATATCTATCTGCTGCTTGCGATACTTAACCTTTTGCAGGAAGATATCTTTCATATAAGTTCACATGTCATTCGAGGAGATTGCATATTTCTTATTTGATATTATCTGGAATGCAATTTCACTCGCTTAGATTATAATGTTTTTCCCTCGACACTCCACTTGTAAAATATGCACTTCACAGGAAATTCTTATCTTCCGTGCATACATCAAGGGGGAGTATTTCATCGATCTTAGCACCGGTTTATCATCGAAAACTCAAAACTTTCAAATTATTTATCGATGCCTGTTTTGTCAACAATCGTCCAAAAAGGGGGAGATTGTAAGATCAAATTTTTCCCCCGAAGGTTTTGGACATTGTTGGACAAAGCAGAAGTGGAACTAATATTGTTTTTGAGTATAAACATATACTTAGGTTCCGAAAGAATGGAGTTCGCAAGGAGAAGGTCGAAGGACAACTCACTGCAGCAAAGCTGCAGTCAACTACGGAAACCTTTGAAGGAAGACGACCCCCAAAAATGTCGATGAAGAAGAAGACTCTCTCAAGTAAAAGCGCAACGAGGAGAATGTTGAAGCTGGTCGAAGACTTAGTCTTTTTACTAGTTTCTCTTTATTTTCTTGAGTCGTAGGAAAAATCGTACTATCAAGAGGGGTTTGCTAGTTGGGATATCGGTCGAAGTGAATTTTCTCTGCTCAACCTAAACCCATGAAAGCCTACCGAGAGAAATCTTACTGAGTCGAGTGAATAGCTCGAAGGCAAAGTCATTGCACTTCATGCCTTTGTGAGAGAACTCGTTTGGTAAGTCAGCTTACTTGTTCCTCAAGTAAATTTGCGTAGTGATTGGAATCCGACCGTTGTGGACACTCGTCAAGTGGTTGCATCGGGTCACTTCAGTCATTTTACCCATCGGGATCGCCTCCTATAAATACCCCGCACCTACCCGCCATTTCGGGTGGGCTGCTCCACTGAAGATTCTAAGATAGAAGTACTATGAGCATCCCAAGAGAGATTCATTGAGAGAAAACCAAAACCCAAGTCTGAACTGAGTTGAGAAATTCACAGAGTCTTAGGTTGAGATTAGCTGATCTTTTTATCTTGGAGAACTGCAAGTCTCCTAGACGGTTAGGCGTCTCCTGTCAAGCAGTCGAAGAGAAATTCTCGCTGCTGAAGGAAGTTTGTAAAGCTCTCGGAGATGTCCTGAATCATCTACCACGAGTGAAAACTGGACAAGCTCGAGGAGTTTGTTGCAGTGGAGAATAGGACGGAGAGAGTTTTGCTCCAGGTGTTCAATCACCCGTCCCTCCAACCAGACGTAGCACTTTGAAGAGTGTGAACTAGTTTACCAAACATCGTCGTGTCAGGCTCGTTTTACTTCTCCATTTACATCTAGTATTTACTCATTTCCTGTTTATCTTCGATGCTTTCCATCGCTAACAATCCTTTCGAGCCATGCATGTATTTCGATACTATATTTCCTTCGAGATGCCTTTAGTCCTTCGTAGTTTGCATGAATTCATTCTAAGTTCCTTAGAATTTTTAGAAGTGATCATTCATCCCCTCCCCCTCTGATCATTCTTGAGCTTTCAACATGTTGTATCCACCGATCTAAGCTTCAAGGACCAAAGGGCCATGCCCTGGTCTAGGGACAACCAACGGGTGACCCCTTTGTGAAAAAGTGATGTCGACCTCCGAGTCGCATAGGTAGTATGGTGCTTTTATTTCGAGTCCTTTCGCATGTACATTTGGAGGGTGGTTGCTTCTTCCTTCTTCTTTGATGGTCCCCCTTATTCTATCATGTACACCCATCTTTGGGCCAATGGCTGGGTTTCCTCTTCGAATGCTGATGATGTTGCTCCTCGGATGTGTTGTGCTCTATGTTGTACGTCTGTCTGGTGTGCTTTGGATAGTTTTCCGAAAAGCTGGCACTTTCCGACACTGTGGTTTTCTCTGAGCTCTCCTTCGCTGTCTTCGTAAGAGTGTATTCTGCAGATCGCATCTAGCTGTTCTTGGGGTGTGAGGATGTTTGAGCCTCCTATGTGCTTCTGTCTTCTCTTCATAGATTGGTCGTAGGCGTCGTGGTGCTTGGACGAGCGGCTGCGTGAGCGGTGCTTCTTGCGGGAGCGGTTACTTAGGTACAGTTCGACTCCATAATTTATGCAGAAATCTCGGATTTCCTTGGTGAGGTCGTGCGGCTGCTGGTGAGGTCATAGTGATCGATTGCTTCTCGGCGAGTGGTACGACTGGCGTTTGGAGTCGCCAAGTCGTCGAGTGCTTGAGCTAGAGAAATTTTGATGTGAAATTCTAGTGTCGCTGCTTGGTTCGCCGATTGGATAGTGGATTTTCACTTGATGTAGTCCTGAAAACCTCCAAAAGCTTGGATTGAACTCGCACGCCAGTTGGGTGCACTTGATCGCGAGACGAGAAAGTACGTGGTGAGGTTGAAAGTTCCGTGCAGATCAGTTTCCGCCTGGATCATTGTCGAAATCGCCGAGTATTTGGCTGTTGGTGATGGAATCGCCGAGATCATAACTCCAACCCGTGTCTTCCCCACGGTCGGCGCAAATTGACGAGGATTAGCCTCGACAAATCCCAGGGTTCCTAACCGTGGTATTTCCCGAGGCTAATCCTCGTCAACAAGTTTCTCCCCAAGGAAGTCAAGTCACTGGCCGAGCTGATGAAGATCGCAAAATCTTTCTCCGTCTCCGACTCAGCAATGTGTCCCATCCGGATGAGTACCAGCGGAACCATCCAAAAGAAAACGGCTAGGCAGCAGTCGGCAGAAGCAGGAGGCTCTGGGCTCAGTCGGCGTGAGCGGCGAGAGAACAACCGCAACAATAATAGCAACAACAACCAAGAAAATCATGGAAAGAGGAAATATGAACAACTGGATGCTCAGTATGGCATACGACAAGTTGCCACCGTGCAAGATCAAGAGGCACCAGGGGCTGCAGGAGGCAGTCGGAGGCTGAAACCTTGTGAGAAGCCGCAGTGGTAGGAGTGCAAGAAGTATACCTTTGAGGACATGTTGGATGCACCATGCAAGTTGCACAGTGGGTTAGGCAAGCCGGCTACACATTACACTTGCGACTACAACTGGCCGAAGCACCTGCAACAATGAGGAGCAATTCCACCTCCACCCCCCACCACCACCTTGAGTCCCACCTCCACCTTCAGATGGTAACCAATACCCTCGCCAAGACGCAAGCTACATGATATTTACTAGCGAGTCAACTAACAAGGGCAGTTGGCGAGCACGCGCCCGGGAAGTCAATGCCACCATGCCACCAGTCCCCTAGTACATGCACTGGTCGGACAACCTCATCACTTGGGGAAGGGAAGATCATCCGAGCCTGATGCCAAATCTAGCCAACTATGCACTGGTAGTGGATACCATCGTTGTAGCACCGAGATATTCGTGTCTATTCACCCGGACCCTCATTGATGGAGGCAGCAACATCAACATCCTGTACCGCGAGACCATGATCAAGTTGGGTATCAGTGAGAGCGAGATGCAGGCCAGTTAGACAACGTTTCACGGCATCGTTCCGGTCCTTCCCTATACTCCATTGGGTCGCATTCGGCTGGATGTGGTCTTTGGAACACTAGTTGTAAGGCCCGATATGCGGTACTGTTCCAGATCTAGATGTTTCCATCCAGATCCGGGGACGAAGCACATATCGGTCCCACCGCGACATAAGACACTGCCATATGCCCCAGATTTCCAACATGATATCACAACATTACAGCTACAAGGATACAACATCTCATACAATCGGCATACAATTGCTTTAATACAATACAACAGCGGAAGATACCTGTTTGAGTACAGACTACATTCCAATGCCTAGTGGCAAAGGTCAAACACACCATTCCCGTAACCGCACGGGTCTAGGCTCTCCACCGAGATCCACCTAACTAGTCGTCGTCGAGTCTCCACGAAGGCGTCTAGAAGAAGAGTCGAGGTAGTAAGCAACTGCAGCGGCCGATCAGGCAAAACATAAAAGGGAAAATAAAATCAAGGGGTGAGAATATATCAAAAGTCTTGTAACTAATTTCTCACGGGTAAGATGGGGGTAGTGCTGAGGTTGCAGACGCACTGGCATTATATGAGTGGCTAACGGTCTATTTTAGAGTAAGATGAGAACCAAGAATTTGATGAGGATTCGCCTCCAACAAGTCTTGCTGTCAACTACTTACGCAAGCATAACACCTATCCTATCCTTGTCCTCTTCTTCACATCTCGACAAAGAAGAAGCAGTCAAGGCACACACACGTTGATCAAGTTGTTAAGATTATCTCAGTTGTTGTTGTCTATGAACAAGGAGTAGGTCTCAAGTCGTCCATAACCGTGGACACGGCTTCTCGAAAAGATTTAACCCTGCAGGGGTGTACCAACTGCCCATTACAAGGCTCCGCACGCACGCCCATCTCTCTCAGTTGCTACCCATCACAGGAAACCATTTTATGATTTAGTTCCGAGAGATCCGAAACGACAGGTCCCTCTAACTAACAACGCACAAATCCGGGTGGCCCCCGGTGAGTCGACATCCAACTCAAAATCCGGTCGCGCTCTCGAATCGGTCTCTACCGTTTGGATGAGGTCAGGATAGCTAACCCTCGCCCGGGCAGGCACCCCTAGCTCCTTGAGGTGTACCAATAGGATATACCATCCTACTGCCCCGATTTGTTGGAAATCCGCGAGGCTATCAACTCGCACACACACAGTTTGCAAATGGTAAAATCAGCTTGGGCAACCACTAGAAATGTTTGGAGCTAGATAGGTAAGAAGAGTCTACCCCATAGCATCCCACACGCGGTTAGGCACGCTCAGTCTTAAAACCAATACCTGGAACTCGGATCCTAGGTAACTCAAATGGCATGCATACTAAGCAGTGGCTGAGCAGCGAGTAATAGTAACATAGCCGAACAAGGTTTGCTGGGATGTGGAGGACATGGTTGTTTGGGTTTATTTGAGAGGCAAGAATATAAAGTGGTAGGATCAAGCAATCGTTCTATCCTACTCGTAGGCGCGAGTGAGCTTAAAGTTATAAGCATAATATATGCTCCCCCTTACCTGATGAGAAGATGAAACCGAAGTGAGAGTAACCATGGGAGCACACAAGAAGTAAACACTGGAAAACGCAATCGACGAGCAAGCATCTATTAGTACGAAGCAATCACGAGCAAGCATCAACAAGAAGGCAACACGGGAAAACGCACTATGGCATCGCATCTATCGTCGAGATCGGTAACTAACAGGTCAAGTGGAGTATTCGTCACACACGACGATACCGCACATTTAGAATGGTTCAAGTTGTTTAGCTAAACAACATGAGCAAAGGTTGTTAACATGGAATATCACCCAAGCATGTCATAGCACACAAACATGACAAGAGATGAAGAATAAGGTAAACTAGCTATGCTAGTCAATTTAAGTTAGGCACAATACTAAACATGGCATATCACTAAGTGCCCTACGATGATTAAATCATTTGGTACTGTTCTGCCCTAAACCATATTTTAGGTTGGTTAACAACAGCAAACAATAGCATAAACACAAAGTGCACAAAATTCTAATCAAGTTACATATAAGGAACACTCCAAACGGAGTTACGGTTAAAAAGATATAAGCAAAACAAGTTAAGGGGACAATATGCCAACATCAGGTAGCACACTTTAGAGCAATGCATCAACAACCTACTGAATGCAAACATGCACTAAATGACATGGAATTTCAGTAGGCATGACAAGGAAGGCATGGCAAAAAGAATTATGCAAATAGGCATCATGAACAATTAATTATAGCCCATGCAAAATGCAATAAAACATTACTGGTCTAGGACTTATGGCAACATTACTGCAATCAAAAGATATTAAGCGAGCAACATGGCATCGGAAAGTTACAGACTTAGAGAAAAACAGAGATGGCTGTCAACAATCAGCAGGATAACAACTTTGGAGCTAAACATATCTATGACCAGAAATGTAAACATGACAATGCAATATATATAATGGAAGTAGACATGGCCTAGAGCTAAATGACATATTGCAATGCTCAATAGGATGCACGGTTAAAAAGATATAGGGCAGCAAAGTAGCAACTTTATATAAACATCAGAACTTATCATCAGGGTCACCACTTTGGAGCAAGAATTAATATAGCTACAGTACTAAAACATGACATGTGATTGCATAGGATTGAAGTAGACATGATGCTTAACAGTATGCAACAAGAATCAATGCAACCGGCCTCATGGATGTCTCACAATCACTCAAACTTGCAATAAAATAATAACAACAGCACTTAACAGAAATTAGCAGCAGTTAGCAGTCTGATGCCCACTTCAACAGTGATTAACAACATCAAGATGGCCTCAAATCAAAATTCTCACAAAAGATGAACTGAACTACACACAATTCTAAACAATTTTCCTTTCGAGCGCAACGCGATCCGAGCTATGGTTTACTCGCAAATCTACTCGCAAAACAGCATCAGTAGTACAATATCCTCAGACTTAAAAAAAATTCAGCAGGGTTAACAGAAAAAAAAGGCTAATGGGCCTCACCTATCGGGCCGGCCCAACTGCGGGTGGGGCTGCGGCCTGGGTGCTGGACCTGGACCAGCTGGGCCTGGAGGAGGCTGGCGGGCCTGGTGCTGGGCCACGTTGGAGTAGGCCGGCCCACCAGGCGGCTGGATCGGGTGCCGGCTCGGCTCCCTCCCGAGTGGCGGCGGCTGCCCGGTGTCTGCGCCGGCCACCGGTGGTGAGGGGCGAGGTGGAAGGGCGGCGGCGGTGTCTTGGGTCGCCGGATCCAAATCAGGGGGCGGCACGCGGTGTGGGATCCTAGAGGGGGCGGCGGCTGGCGCGGTCCAGAGGGCGGCTCGCCATGGAGGTGGCGGCCGGAGGCTCCCAGGGCGGCTTGGAGCTCCTGCTGCGGCTACCTGCAAAGGAGGGGGGAACGGCGGTGAGGAAGGGAGGAGAGGAAGGCAGAAGGCCGGCGAGAGGCGCCTCACCGGGGCGGCGGCCGTGGCCTGGCCGGAGCGCGGCGGCGCGGAGAGCAGTAGTCGGCCTCCACGGGCTGGAGGGAGGAGAGAGGAGATGGGATAGGGGCTGACGTGGCGCGCCCGTAGCCCTCCGGTCGCCCGATCGGACGGTCGGGAGAAGCTGGGGCTAGGGTTGGACGAAAATGGGGATATTTTGGGGCAGATTGGGGGCAAAGTGGAGGCGGTGGCTGCAATTTTAGGCTAGGGAAACCCAAGAAAGGGGTGGGAGAGTGGTGGTCTTTATATAGCCCAGGTGGCTGGCAGTTTGCAAAAACACCCCCGGTTATTTCCCTCGCGCGCGCGGTGTTTACGTTTCTGACCGCCGAGGGTCCGCAGGACCTCCGATTGGGGTAAAACTTCAAATTGCGCGATCAGCGTGTCGAGCCGGCGGCGTTCACCTCGCGCTGGAACCGTTCAGAGAATATTTTCCTGCACGCTATAAAATATCCCATTTACTTATCAAACGGGGCCTTTCGTTCGGTTTTCGCGACGGTGATCGGGTGAAACCCGATGTCGCAAAGGTCAAGTGTCAGGGTGGCTAGGGTCGGTCTTCGTCCGGTACGATATAAGAGGGGGAAAAATAATCGCCGATTGATAAATCGGGGATGCAAATACCGCAAACAAATCAGACAATCAAACAATTCACATCGAGAACAAAAAATTTATTTTTTGTGAAATCTGGGTTGTTACACTAGAGAACTTCCATCGTGAGCCCCTCTGGTTTGAAGTTGCCGATCTGAGCAGCCCATACCACTTGCTCCTAGTATTGCAAGCAATGGCCAAGTTTATGATAGCTTCTCATCACCCATACCTGAAGATAAAGATTCCAAGCCCACAAGGCATCATCACCATCTGCGGCGACTATAAGAAGTCCCTCGAGTGCTCAACAACCGGATCCAAGCTGGCATAATAGCTAGTTGTCGCCGAGGAGCGGCGTCAGCTTGAAAACGTGGTGGACATGGATCAGGAACAAACCAAAGTACCTCTGCCGACTGGGAAGACCAAGAGATCGAACGATGAGACTCAGTTCCAAGCTGGACAGCAAGAAGATTTCTCTAGACGCCTCCGACCCCACCAAGTTTGTGGTCGTTGGAGCCGGTCTTAGAAGCAAATAGGAAGGCGAGCTCGTCAATTTCCTCCGTGAGAACCGGTACATCTTTGTATGGTCTCCACAGGACATGTCGGGTGTGCCGAGGGAACTCGCCGAGCACAGATTCCACATTTGGTCATGCTCCAAGCCGGTCGAGCAACCTCTTCAACATTTTTCCGAAGACAAAAGAAGAGCAATCAGCGAGGAGATCGCCAAGTTGCTCATAGCCGGTTTCATCATGGAGGTCTTCTACCCTGAATGGCTAGCAAACCCAATCCTCGTGATGAAGAAGAACAAGACCTACCGCATGTGTATCGATTACACCTGCATGAGCAAGGCATGCCCCAAAGATCCATTCGCTTTGTCGCGTATCGACTAAGTCATTGAATCTACGGCGGGCTGCGAGATGTTATATTTTCTAGATGCCACTGCTGGCTAACACCATATTAAACTTTCTGTTGAGGATCAAATAAAAGCTGCATTTATCACCCCTTTCGGGGCTTATTTTTATATCACCATGCCCTTTGGTCTGAAAAATGGCAGCACAACCTATCAGCGCACCATGCAGCGCTGTGTGCACCCGCAGCTCGGCAGAAACATACACGTGTATGTAGATGATTTATTAGTCAAGTTGGTCAAGCGGCAAACATTGCTGGAAGACCTCAAAGAAACATTTTCAAATGTGCGTACGTATCAGATCAAGCTCAATCAAGAGAAATGTATGTTCGGCGTTCCAGCCGTCAAGCTGTTGGGATTCCTTGTCTCTAAGCGAGGGCTCGAGTGCAACGCTGAGAAAATCTCAAGGATGTGCAAAAGTTCACTAGATGTGTGGCATCACTCAGCCGATTTCTCATTCGGATGGGAGAGAAGGCGATCCCACTATACCAGCTAATGAAGAAAACGGATAAATGTACACGGACTTGGCAGGCGGACGAAGCGTTCAAGGAACTTAAGCGCATGCTCTCCACAACTTCAGTGTTTACCGCGCCGACTGAGAAGGAGCCGATGATGTTGTACATCATGGCCACCACCCGCGTGGTCAGTGTTGTGATAGTGGTAGAGCATCCTAAGAAGGACAAGGCGCAGTCGGTACAGAGGCCAGTGTATTATATTTGTAAAGTGTTATCAACCTCCAAGCAGAACTACCCTCATTACCAGAAGATGTGCTATGGTGTTTACATGGCCGCAAGGAAGATGAAGCCATACTTCCAAGTGCATCAGGTCACGGTGGTCATCTCGACACTACTTGCAGCGATCATCAGAAACCGAGATGCAATCGGTCGAGTGGAAAAATGGGCAATTGAGATCGCCTCACATGGTATCAAGTACGAGCCTCGCACTGCAATCAAGTCCCAAGCATTGGCCGACTTCCTATTGGATTGGGATGAGACTCAATCTGATCCGCCCTGCCCTGACTCAGACCACTAGAGTATGCTATTCAACAGCTCTAAGATGAGAATTGGTCTAGGAGCCGGGATTGTCCTCACTTATCCCAAGGGTGAAAAGCTCAGCTATGTATTTCAAATTCAATGATGCATCTAACAATGTTGACGAGTATGAAGCCCTTGTCCATGGCGTCCTTTTGGCGAAGGAAATTGGCATCCGGTGGATTCTATGCTATGGTGACTCCGATCTGGTTGTTTAGCAGTGCACTAGCAATTATCATGCAAAGGATGAAAACATGGCAAGTTATAGATTTCTAGTACAGTAGCTATGTGGTTCCTTTGAGAACTGTGAATTCCATCACGTGCCCAAGGCAGAAAATGATGCAACGGATGTACTCTCCAAGTTAGGTTCCACTAGAAAATGCATACCACTAGGCATTTCCCTGGAACACATCAGGAAGCCATCCGTCAAGTATACCCCAGAATCACAGTCCATCTTTATTCCGGCCGACTTGGAGGCTCTGATTGCGAAAGCAGCATATCCCGCGAAAACACCTAGCCAGAATGCGCACTCGGCTGCACGTGGGTCTGTCGGCTCCGCCTCGACAGCACCAGGGGCTGTTGTCGGTAGCTCGGGGGCTGACATCACCATGAAAGAAGCACCCGGATCCAGCTCGGCAGCAGCTGGAGCAATAGCAGCAGTCGCACCAGAACCAGTGGTAGTAGCGATCTTAATGGTTGTGACTGGACCATCCTGGCGCAGCCAATTCGAGATTTCCTAGTGAACGGTGACCTCCCCCCAGAAGATGTTGAAGCTCCGCAGATCCAAAAAAGGCTAGGCGCATATACCATCATCAACAACAAGCTAGTTCAGCGCAGTGTCACTGTAGTTTTTCAGCATTGCATCGAGCCAGACAAGGGGATGCTAGTACTAGAATACATTCACCAAGGCGAGTGCGGACATCACGCATCAACAAAGGCTATAGTGGACAAGGCATTTCGCCATGGTTTCTATTGGCCGACTGCGCTAGAGGCTGCACAAGATTTGATCAAGAGATGCAAGGGTTGCCAAAATTTCAAAACCCAGAGTCATCAGCCGGACTCAGCACTAAAGACCATTCCAATCACCTGGTCGTTTGCAGTATGGAGACTGGACATGGTAGGACCCTTTAAGACAGCCAGAGGCGGCATGACCCACCTCCTGGTCACAGTCGACAAGTTTACAAAGTGGATTGAAGCTCGGCCGATCAAGAAGCTAGATGGGCCGACTGCGGTCAAGTTCATTGCTGACATCGCCAGCGGATACGGTCTCCCGCACAACATCATCACCGAGAATGGAACACACTTTGAAAAAGTTGCACTGGCATGGTAGGCATCCCAGCAGGGCATCTGACTGGACGTGGCATCCGTCGCTCACCCACAATCAAATTTCCAAGAAGAGCGTGCAAACGGTCTCATCCTGGCAGGCATCAAGCCGCGACTGGTCGCACCACTTCAGCGAGCACCCGGAGCATGGATTGATGAGCTGACGATTGTGCTATGGAGTTTGCGGACCACACCCAATCATTCAACTGGATTTACTCCCTTCTTCCTCATGTACGGCGCAGAGGCAATCATTCCCTCTGATATTGAGTTTGACTCACCTCGCTACACCCTGTACACGGAGGCAGAAGCTAAGGAAGCTCGAGAAGACGACGTTGATCTGAAAGAAGAAGCTTGCCTACTGGCTTTCTCCAAGACGGCAATATACCAGCAGAAGTTGCGCCACTACCATAGCAAGAAGATCCGCCCCCTCTCTTTTCATGAGGGCGACCTGGTGCTCCACCGAATACAGCAATCGGCCGGCCAGCACAAGTTGTCCTCCCCTTGGGAAGGTCCTTTCATCATCATCGAGCGTTGAAAAGCAATGCATAGTACCTCATCGACTGCATGCAGCCCACCCGAAACAAGGATACTTCAGGAATTGAAACGGAGTGTCCCTAGAACACCGAGCTCTTATGCCCATTTTACAGTTCAACGGTACGAGTGTATCTTTTATCCTTGCAAGATATATCAGTAAATTCATTAGGCATCCATGTGATAGCCTTTGATTGTCTTAAATATTTATTAGTTTCAAGTTGTATAAACCCTAGCCCCGTAGTCGGCAAAAGCGGGAGTGGGGACTGGCCGGTTGACCCACAGAGGTTTGGTTGAAAAGTGAAGAAGAGTGAAGTCTTGGTCGATCTGCCGCTCGTTCGGATGCAGACCGCAGGTCAGCTGCAATGCTGGTGAGGGCGGGGATGGCCAGGGCGATCACTTGGAACATCATTTCGAGGAAAACCACATTCGGGTGCAAGACGAGTTAGAAGCATCCCACCGCGACGAAGCCGACTGGCAAACAACCGGCAGGGAGCAGTCGGCCCTCTCTGTTCCCTATCCAAGTCAAAAAATGCCTAAGGCCTAGAAGTAATTATTTCTATTTTTTAAAACCCACTATTTGATCCAGCCACAGACCGCGGGTCGGCTATATGGTTCGTGGGAGCACACAGTTGCGCAGAAAAGAAGTAAACAATAAGTACAAAGGCATAAAAGCACAAGGATAGGCCGGCAGGAAATTTAAAGAAAATAATAGACAAACATATCTTACAAAGTACTTGTCCTACGACCGAATGTGATTCATTACATTAATAAAACACCCCTGTGGGTGCACCGAAGATTTAACAAAAGTCTGTTGAGGACAAATGTGCAGCAAAGCAGAGTTCGTTCAAGCAGCCCGAGCGTCCGTCGTGGTATCCTCAACGGATGGTGGCCCGGTCGTCTCCGGTGGGGGGAAGTGAAGATAGATGCGAGGCGGTGATATCTCGCTGAGGAGCAGTTGGCGGAGCTTGCCAAGCAGTCAGATTTGTTTGTTCGGTGACCGGATCGGCCCGGTCAGAAGTAGACGGATCTGTCTGTTCAGTCGAGCTGGCCAAGGATTCTCCATCGAGATCAGAGTTCCAATATGCCCTGGAAGATGAGGAGTTGATCCCTTCGTGTGGACGAGAGCCTCTCATACTGTCATCATCGCTGTTGTGCATAATATCGCTGATCGTAAATGCAGGAATTGGTACGCCTTTATCGTCGAGGAAGGGGACGTTATCCACGGGATTGAGCCAGGAGCCGATCTTGGCGGAGTGATGGTTGATCTCAACATACGCAGCGCTGAGCTCTGCCTTAGACCCAGCACACACAACATCTAGCAAACTCAAATCTAGAGCAGGGTACTGTGGCACCCCGGCTCAGAGTACCGAAACGCGCCGTGTTGCAGCCCAGAGATCATGTCTTCTAGAACATGGCACTGCCTGATACAGAACTGAACAGGTTTCTATTACAGATGAAATGGGTACAAAGGGTATATTACAATGCTAGTGAAGCAAGGCAAATAACCATCTTACTTATAAAGCCAGCGACAGCACAACTACAAGCACCAGTAATCAACTATAGCAGCGGAATACGTTTTCGCAGCGGAACAACGGCGATGGTGATGGACTCCACTCCAAAGGGACACTGCTAGGATACCTCCTAGCTCGCATACACTGGGAATGTCATCCTACGCAAACACGACATTGCTTGCAAATCTGGCATGACACGCGAGGTCAGTACATTGAATGTACTTGCAAGCTTACAACAACCAAAGCATCAAAGAAGAACAATAACATATCAAGCATGTTAGAGTATATTAATGAATTAAGAATGTGAGAGCAAATAGTATACTAATATTGTAACATAGATAACCATCCAACAAAGTCACTTGGGTCACCTCACTCGTGATCACCTGCATCTTCTCTTTTTGGGATCGCTCATGATCCTCCATCGTATCTCGTGATCACTCCGGATCATCATATCTCGTGATAACTATGGATCATCATATCTCATGATCACTCTGGATCATCATATCTCGTGATCACTCCGGATCATCAAAGCCATCTCATGACTACCTCGTAGTCATCTCACAAATACTATGTAAGCATCTCCGGCTTACCACCACTTGTACATATCCACATATGCAACATGATATCTCATCCTTATTACTGTTGACCGAATGGTGTGGCTTAGTATGAACTGTCCATAACCGAGGACGCGACTATTCGAATAGATTTTTAACTCTGTAGAGTTTCCGCACTTTACCCACACTATGAAGTTCTTCCCTCATCCAGTACATTGGAACTTGTCCCACAGGAACCTCGGAACTCGTCCCATAGGAGTGGACTGGAACTTCTCCAACGAGACCGTCCTACCACGTGCCTCCCTTACCGTATCACCTGACATACTCCACGAGTCATGCCCTGGGTAGCCTCGTGTCCTCCATACACCGGCCACCGTCGTGCCAAAAAACATTGTCCCAAACGGGGACTGCGCTCAATAACCAAACCGGCTCTCAAGACTATCGCCATTTACTGTGCCAAGGTAACACGCGCGCATAGCCTTCCCTCTTTGGTGATACAAATAAAAGAGCGCACCGATAGACCGAGCCAAGGCCTTCCCATAAGGGCGAGTCTTCCTGCACTGGCAAGTTTGGTTTAGTGGCACCTGATCAACATGCTATGAAACATGTCTCCAAATGTATAACAATCAACGTTATGTATTCGGTGCTATATGAAAATCCATAGTCTAAGTCATTATAATATCCATAAAATAATCCAAAGCAGGATCATGGCTATATCACAATCCAAAGCATAATTCGATAACTAACTTAGCCATGTCAAGATGATCATGATAATACTAGCAATCAAATTGTCCATCAAAGCAATATCACAATCAGAGCTACGAGTCATATTGAATCCAAGCATATTCATGGCAATAACATAATCATTGTTATACTCCAAACATGCCATGAAATGATCATCCTAAAATAAAAAAGCTAAGGAAGATTTTATAACCATGTCAAAGCTTTACAAGGATGAAAAAGGGAGTCATTGCTTGCCTGTCACCAATAAGGTGTGAACATACTCCTAGTCTTCAACAAGAAAACACCTCCGAAAAATATTTTTAAATAGAAAAATAAAATGTCACATAAAGCCAATCTTTGGTTCAGCAAAAATAAACAGAACAAGTCCTTGTAAAAATTATACCAACATCAAGAGGGTATCATAAGAAAACTAATGCAAAAAGTTTCAACTCATTTGGGCTTATAGATTAGGAGATATTCAGGGTCAAAGTTTGGTCAACGGAATCATTTAAAAATGATTTATCTGGAATTTCCAGAGGGGGTGACCTCGAAGGAGTATTTTCGGAATACGTCTCCACTCATACCCCTTCGGGAGAGAGAAGGAGAGGCTGACTAGTGGGGGCCCCTGGCAGGTTAAACAGAGAGAGAGAGAGGGAAACAGAGGAGAGGCGAGCTCACGGGCGGCGTTCACTAGCGAGGAGGGCCCGGTCGGGGGCGGCTACCCTGGGAATGGAAGGAGAGGAATACGGCGGTCCTCCCCATACCAGAATCTCGACGGGAGGCCGTCAGACGGCAACGCCATCGTCTTCTCCAGTGGCGGTGAGTCCACGGGCGTCGACGAAGCCATCGATTTTGGCAGGAATTGGAGTAGTAAACGACTGGGGAAGGACCAGAGGAGCAAGGAGAGCTCAATGGAGGTGCCAGTTAGCCGGAGGGGCACTGGAGTGAGCGGGAAGGGGGAGGGGCAGTGCAGCGGCACTACTGTCCGGAGGCGGGGAAGAAGACCTCCTGGGCTGCAATATTCTGCACGGGGGGCCGATTGGGAGTCGTCGAGGGGAAATGACACATCGAGGGGTGACCTGGCGATGCGCTAGACAGCTCGAGAGCCTTTTGATGGGACGGGAGAGAGGTGAGGGGATAGGGCGGGCAAGCTAGGGCCATTGGGGTCATTAATGGCGAGCCCGAGCACATGGGCTCACTGTGCGCCCGGGGCCACATGGCGGCCGTGGCCGGCAAGGAGGGAGAAGGAGGATTTAGGTGTGGGGGTGGACAAGTGGACGCAGGGGAGGCCAGGCGGCGCGGGAATACATGAGCTAGGGGACGCAGGCGAGCTGCAGGACGGGGGCCGATGCGTCCAGTCACCTAGGGAATGCGTAGAGCACACCAAGGGCGTGGCCACCGCGTGCACCAATGCTCTGGATGGGATTTCGCATGGCCAGACGTGTCTAGTGTGAATTCCTTTCGACACTGATCAACACTGTGGCATTCAATGGTCACCAGGAGGCTTGGTGTGACTTGTCTATGCTAGAACAGTTTGATACAACAAACTTGGAGAGCAAACTTGGGAAAATGGTGAAGAGGGGGTGGGGGAAATGTTTTCACACTGGCTTGTTGTTAGAAGGAGTACAATGTTGTGAAGTTTCATATCAATTGGCCAAGGAATCAATGCACTTCCTTTCCAACTGCTCAATTGGTCCTGAATTGTGTTGGTGAATCTAGCCTCACGTTGGCTAGTAGGGTTTGGCTGAAAGTTGGTGGATGGGGTTATTTTGGTGTGGGCACATGTGGGAAAAATCTTAGAGCAATTCAATGCTCCTAGCTAGCACTTGCTTCATAGAGCTTCCTGCTGGACAGAAAATTTCAGAATTTGGTGAGGGAGTTTGGTTAGGAAAATGGAGCTGAAAGTTGGCGTAGCATAAATATATGATCATGATAGATTGGACAAAAAGTTTTAGAAGAAATGGACAAGGATAAATAACAGTTCCTTCACAAAGTGCTATTCTGCCCCAACAGACAAATGAATTTCTTTGGATGAAAAATTCACTTGGGACATGCAAGGTTTTTGGAGATTTTTTCAAGATATGATATCAAGGACATGTGGGAATTATTTGGGGATTTATGGAGCAATATAAATATGGGTTTCTTCACAATCCTCAAATGAAATGAATATTCCTTTTAATGAAAAAGGAATATATGGCATGAAGAAAAATGTGGCTTGGAGGGGATGGATCAAGGGAATATTTTTGGAAAGGTTTGAGAATCAAGGTCCACTTGATCAAAGAAAGAAAATATGCTCAAGTTTGAAGTCCAAATAGTTGCTTCAAATCAAACCAATTGGAAAATCTAAAAATAAACCAGAAAAGTTTTCAAAAAGAAAAATTTGCAAAAACCAGGGTGTCACAAACCTACCCCCCTTAGGAAAATTTCGTCCTCAATATTTGGTTGCTCAGGGAACCATTGGAAACATATCGTCTTAAGAAAACTCGTTGCTTCTCAGGTTTCCACTTTTCCGCATAGTGTTCCCTTGGTAGCATCCAAGATATCTTGGCTCGGGGGGTTTACTTCACCCAATCCATACTCCTGACGGGAATTTTTCCTTCATACAATGGATCCTTTCCTGCTGACTTCCATCCTCATATCGGTTGCCTTTTATGATAGCGAGGTATCTTGTCAGACGGGATGTGAATGCTGGCGATATCCGTACTATCCTCGGGGGTATCTCGTGTCTTCTCTACGGCATAGTATTGAGTCCTTTGTACGAGCCTCTTCGAGAATAGACTTACCTTCCATGGGTAGTTATCTAACTCAGAATGCTCATCATCATGATAGCCCATTGTGCAGAACTCTGGCTGTCTGCATATAGTGTCGCATCACTTTTCCTGGCTCGTCCATCTTGAGCATCAATTCTGACTGTAGGGGCACAAACTCTGAACTTTTACTCCCGCTAATATTTACTTAATGTGATGACATAACCTTGTGTGGCGATCGGTCGTGCTATGCTTCAACATGGTCCTTGCAGTCAAAATGCTGAGCTGGGTAGGGGATCTTTAGCGAAGCAGACTTGAGTATTCCAGCAAAACTGACAATGACATATAAGAGTAACTGCATAAATTGATTGGCTTGGTTCTCAGCCTTTTCCCATATGAAGTGAGATTCCTTAGGTTTAGGTGTCCATGGTGATCTGTCACGCTCGTAAGAGTTGAAGACTCTTGGCAGCTTATGGGTGTGAACTAACTTCTGTCGCACATATCGCAGCAAGGTTCAACATACGCCATGTCTGACTGACTTGGTCCTTCCTAGTGCGATAATCACCATTTTATGTACTGATTGTATACTGACTTACCTTTTGTCAAAATTCTTTCTCTGAGCTGGCTGGGCTGCCTTCATCTTTCGTTTGTTGGCTAACCATGATTATTCCTTGTTTCAGTAGTTTTTACCTCAAGATTATCTTCTTTGGGGCCTTGTCGAATGTGAGGAGCCAAACCTCGTGGTTGTGGTCAAGATCAAATGCTTCATCGTTTCCTTTCCTTAGGGTGTTCCTTCATGACTTGTTGGTCTTTATACCGGGCTGAGATGTGTATCTTATTCTTCTGCTTTCTTTTCTCACAGGTGTTGCGATTCTTATTGATTTTCATGCGTAGAAGTCACTTGACTATGAATGTAGGAGTAGCTTGCATAACTTACTGAAGAAGAATGTGTGCCTTATCTTAGAAGTTTTCCCTTTGTATAGTGGATGCATATGTACCTTATGGTGTAAGTTTCTGTGACAGTTTACTGTAGATAGTTGGGTAGCTTGTGCTGGAGTCCATCCATGCAGCGTACTGAGAAATATTGGGTGTCTTGCATTGTAAGCTTCTCTCGATGGCTGGTGGTAGAAGGTTGGATGTCTTGTCCGAGAAGTTATCCAGCTGGCATACCGAGGAAGGCTGATGTACTGTGCTTGTCGGCTGTGTCCAATATCTTACCAAAGAATGTTGGGATTCCTTATGTCTGAAGTTTTCCCATGGTAGCACGTGGAAGAAGACCAAATACTGTGCTTGGGGATTTACTGACTTACTGACTGTTGGCTTGTTAGGGAAGAACATTATTCCAATCATTTCTTTATTGGGTACTGATTTCATGACACGTCCTGACTTTCTTCTCGAGTATACCATAATCCAACAACTTGCGGATAACAAGATTGCAACTTGTGGGTGGCATACCTTTGTATGAGGCTGTTCAGGGGGTATGAACACAACTTATCTTTTCCCTTGATTGAATCTCCATGACTATAAAAGTTGAATGAATGATGCAGACTTGATTCAAATGATTCAACCAAGTAGAATTCACACTTGAGCCAAATCTTCTCAACATAACCAGGCGTGAATCCTTCTTGACTTGTTGATTTCCCAATTCTTTGCGATCTTTCACTGATTCTTCGAAGTATGTGGTGGGTTGATGAGCAACTTTCCATAAGGGTAGATAAGGTATCACCGAAGAACCAAATAAAGAACCAACGAAGAAATTCAACAAAGCAAAGATCAATAGCACTGAAAATGCACCGAGATCACACACAAGTAAGATCATTTCTTCATGCTACGCACAACAACATACAACATGCAAGACTAGTACTACTCATGCAACATGAACTACGCGAAAGCTTAGGCACTACGATCTAACGACGGGTTGCGAGGGACTGAAGGAGCTAGCGGAGGAGTTGACGGGGCCAAAGCTGTAGAAAGAGATCTTCTAGCATGACTTGCATCTCGGACTAGCTCGACGATGAGGGAATACTCGGCGATCATCTAGCGGGACATGCCAAACACCGCTGCATCAGATTCCGCAAGAGGACGAGGAAACCTTACTCGTTGAGGAATGGTGGCCAAGGTAGGATAGAAATGGAAGGCACGATTCTCATGCATCACGCTTTCCTGGTGGCGAAGACCTGTGAGGCCTGCCAAAGCAGCAAGTTGAACGACATAATATGGGGTAGAGGTGTATCCACCATGGAAATTGCAGGTATGCCTGCCAATGGAGAGGTTGACTTCCATGAAGACATTGGCATGGTACTCAAGTACAAGTCCTCCGAGCGGCATCGGGAACACTTGGTACCTCGGCATTTCTGCATCAGGATGGAGACAACGCCAAACATCGATAAGAAGATAGGCAAAGATGAGCGGTGTAGGGGCAAGGTGGTGGTCAACCGGATACTCTGCGATCAACACTCATTAGATCAGATTGTTAGCAAAAAGAATGCTATCTATATTCATGCTATGCGGCAAACAAATACAGTAATCAAAATGCATCACATAAGCAATCTATATACTCTATCTCTAACGTCATTCTAACATCTATGCTAACTAGGGTGTCCTACAGTTAACCTGGCTCTAATACCAAGATCTGTGGTACCCCGGCTCAGAGTATGGGAACGCCCCGTGTTCCAGCCCAAAGATCATGTCTTCTGGAACACGACACTGCTTGATATAGAACTGAACAACTTTCTATTACACATGAAATTGGTACAAAGGTTCTATTAGAATGCTAGCGAAGCGAGGCGAATAACCATCTTACTTCTAATGCTAGCGGAGGAACAACTACAAGCAGCAGGAATCTACTATAGCAGCGGAATACGTCTTAGAAGCGGAACAACAGTGATGGTGATGGTGATGGACTCCACTCCAAAGGGACACTGCTGGGACACCTCCTAGCTCGCATACACCGGGAACGTCGTCCTACGCAAACACGACATTTCCTGCAAATTTGGCATGACACGCCAAGTCAGTACATTGAATGTACTTGCAAGCTCACAACAACCAAAGCATCAAAGCAAAACAATAACATAGAAAGCAGGTTAGAGTATATTAAAGAATTAAGCATGTGAGAGAAAATAGTATACTAATACTGTAACATAGATAACCATCCAACAAAGTCACTTGGATCACCTCACTCGTGATCACCTGCATCATCTCATACTGGGATCACTCATGATCCTCCATCGTATCTCATGATCACTCCGGATCATCAAAGCCATCTCATGACTACCTCGTAGTCATCTCACAAATACCATGTAAGCATCTCCGGCTTACCATCACTTGTACTGATCCACATATGCAACATGATCTCTCAGCCTTATTACTGTTGATCGAACGGTGTGACTTAGTACGAACTATCCATAACCGAGGATGCGACTATTTGAATAGATTTTTAACTCTGCAGAGTTTGCGCACTTTAACCACACTCTGGAGTTCTTCCCTCATCTAGTACTTTGAAACTTGTCCCACGGGAACCTCGGAACTCGTCCCATTGGAGTGGACTAGGACTTCTCCAACGAGACCGTTCTACCACGTGCCTCCCTTACCATATCACCTGACATACTCCTTGAGTCATGCCATGGTTAGCCAGCCCCGTGTCCTCCAGACACCGGCCACCGTCGTGGCAAATAACATTGTCCCAAACACAGGGACTGAGCTCAATAACCAAACCGTCTCTCAAGACTATCGTTGTTTACCGGGCCAGGGTAACATACGCGCATAGCCTTCCCTCTTTGGTGATACAAATAATAGAGCGCACCGATAGACCGAGCCAAGGCCTTACCATACAGGCGAGTGTGGCTGCACTGGCAAGTTTTGTTTAGTGGCACCTAATCAAAATTCTATGAAGCATGTCTCCAAATGTATAACAATCAACGTTATGTATCAGGTGCAATATGAAAATCTATAGTCCAAGTCATTATAATATCCATAAAATAATCCAAGGCACGATCATGACTATATCACAATCCAAAGCATAATCCGATGACTAACTTAGCCATGTCAAGATGATCATGATAATACTAGAATTCAAATTTTCCATCAAAGCAATATCACAATCAGATCTATGAGTCATATTGAATCCAAGCATATCCTTGGCCATAATATAATCATTGTTATACTTCAAACATGCGATGAAATGATCATCCTAAAATCCAAAAGCAATGGAAGATTTTATAACCATGTCAAAGCTTTACAAGGATGCAAAAGGGATTCATGGCTTGCCTCTCACCAATAAGGTGTGAAGATACTCCTGCTCTTCAATAAGAAAATACCTCAGAAAAATATTTTTAGATGGCATAAGAAAATGTCACATAAAGCCAATCTTTTATTCAGAAAAAATAAACAGAACAAGTCCTTGTAAAAATTATGCCAACATGATGAGGGTCTCATAAGAAAACTAATGCAAAAAGTTTCAACTCATTTGGACTTGTAGTTTAGGAGATATTCAGGGTCAAAGTTTGGTCAACTAAATCATTTAAAAAGGATTTTAAGTGATTTATCTGGAATTTCCAGAGGGGGCGACGTCGAAGGTGTATATTCAGAATACGTCTCCACTCGTACCCCTTCGGGAGAGAGAAGGAGAGGCTTTTGGGTCCCCCTGGCAGGTTGAACAAAGAGAGAGAGGGAAACATAGGAGAGGCGAGCTCACCAGCGGCGTTCACCGGCGAGGAGGGCCCGGCCGGGGGCGGCGACCCTGGGAATGGAAGGAGAGGAATACGGCGGTCCTCCCCGTACCCGAATCTTAACTGGAGGCCCTCGGACGGCAACGCCACCGTCTTCTCCGCCGATGGTGAGTCCACGGGCGTCGACAAAGCCGTCTATTTTGGTAGGAATTGGAGCGGGCAACTGCTAGGGAGGGACCATAGGAGCAAGGGGAGCTCAATGGCGGTGCCGGTTTGGCCTGAGGGGCACTAGAGTGAGCGGGAGGGGCAGGGGCAGCGCGGGCGGTGCTACTGGCCGGAGGAGGGGAAGAAGACCTCTTGGGCTGTAATCTTCTGCACGGGGAGTCGATTGGGAGGAGTATGCGCTGGACGGCTCAAGAGCCTTTTGATGGGACGGGAGAGAGGTGAGAGGATAGGGTGGGCAAGCTAGGGCCATGGTCGCCATTAATGGCGAGCCCGAGCACATGGGCTCAGATTTTTTTTAAAAGTTCAAAATATGTTAATGGTCCCATCGAGAAAGTTTCAAAAAAATATTGAAAATTTTAGCACACCCATGAACATCAACAAGGTCCTAGACATCAACATGGTTCAATAGGATTTATATGATAGATATATCAACAAGTGTCTGCTAGGTGAGCTGGAGTGGGAGTTGAATAGAACCGAGAAGTTAAGCGTGCTGGGGCTGGAGTAGTGCTAGGAGGGGTGACCGTGGGGGAAGTTTGACCATGGAGGTTAGTTTGACCTGAGATTAAGCATAGTGACCGAGCATTAAACATACTAACCTGAGACTAAGACAAAAATAAAAAAATAAAAAATAACAAAATAAAAAATTGATTTCCAGATCCAGATTCAAAATTCAAAATTAAAAAATATAATAGTGGCGCATTTTCAGAATGCGCCACCCCTAAGACTCTTATGGGTGGCGCATTTTCAGAATGCGCCACCCATAAGGGCTTATGGGTGGCGCTTTTCGAAATGCGCCACGCATAAGAGTTTTATGGGTGGCGCATTTCAAATGTGCCACTATTAAGGCCTTATTAGTGGCTTGTCCTTAGTGGCGCATTTGAAATGCGCCACTAAAGGCAAAAAAAGGACGCCACTATAAGGCCCTTTCCTAGTAGTGCGCCGCCAGCCGTGGAGTAGCCGCCGCGCCGCCGTTGCTCCGGCGATCTCACCGAGGCGACACCCCAGGTCACGGCCCCCCTCGCGCGCCTCCCTCTCCACCCATATCCTCTTCTTTCCTGACCTCTCTCTCTCTGTTCCGGCCAGGAGCACCGCCGCCATGGGAGGTCGGCCAAGAGCTCGCATCGTCGCCGCCATGGAGCTCACCGCGCCGCCCTAGCCCCGCCGTTAGCTGGATCTCGGCCCCCGCGCCCCTCTGGGTCCTCACTGCCTCGCCTGCGCCGTCTAATACGTCTCAAACGTATCTACTTTTCCAAACACTTTTACTGTTGTTTTTCCCTCATTCTTGAATGATTTGGACGAAACTAACCCGGACTAACGATGTTTTCAGCAGAGTTGTCTGTATGATTTTATCGTGTGCAGGAAAATGGATTTTTAGGTGTCTCAGAAAATTCCAAGAAAAATCACAGAAAATCCACGCACCCGAAGGACAAATATACCAGAAGTGGGGCCAGAGGAAAGCCAGGGGGCCAGGCGCCCTACTGTCGCGGCCCCACCCCTGACCGTGCCAGGAGGCCGCCTGGGAGGGTGCTCCCCCCTCTGGTGCCCTACTTTGCCCCCTATTTATTCCCGTGGCAAGAAAACCCTAGAATAGAAGTCGTTTTCCCAATTCTCGTCGCGGAGCCGCCGCCACCCTCTGTTAATCTCCGGGAGGGCTAATCTGGAGGCTGTTGTGGCCTCCGGTGAGGGGAGATCATCGCATCATCATCATCATCACCAATCCATCCTCCCTCCATGACTTATCCTTCCATGTGTGAGTAATTCTCTGGTGTAGGCAAAGGGGGTGGTAGGGATTGGTGAGCTAGATCATGTAATAGTTTATCAGATTGTTGGGAACATGTTGCCCATCATCTAGATTGGTGTTTATCATCTTTGCTTCAACTTGTTGCTCTTAATGCTTGTCACTTTGGGCCCAAGTGCCATATTTTCAGATCTGAACCCTATGTGTTTGCATGAATATATTTTTGTTATTGATCCTATCTACGAGTTGTATGCACCTGTTATAGTCCAGAACCAGCGATCCCAAAGGTGACAGCTTGGGACACCAAAGGGGATGGACTATAGTTTGAGGATTCCTTGTATCCATTGATTGTTAATGCTTTGTTCCGGTGCTCTTTGACAGGAGCACCTTAATCTCCATAAGTTCCTTTTGGCCCCGTTCGTAGCGGGATGGTAGGACAAAAGATGTTGTGCAAGTTCTTATTGCAAGCACGTACAACTACCTATGGGGTACATGCCTAATGTTTGATATATGCCTAGATGATCATTGCTTTTCTGTGTGCCTTGCCCCAACTTAAATACATGATGTATCTCATCCATGCAGCACCCAACCATCCATCTCCCTAGCCTACATTGTTTTTAATTCTGCTGGTTACTAGTTGTTTGCTTTTGCTATTTTACTTTCGATGTTTTACCGCCACTATTTCCGTTGCCACCATCATTTCCATATCGCAGTTACTATTAATATCTTATTGCAAGTAAGTGTATCTCAGGTGCGGTTGAATTGAAAAATCCACTTTCAAAGCTTGTGGGTATTCTTTGGCTCCCCTTGAGTCGAATCTATAAATTGGGTTATTCTTACCCGCAAAGACTATCTCGATCCCCTGCAGTTGTGGGTTATCAAGGCTGCTTTCTGGCGCCTTTGCCGGGGAGCATAGCTTTATTCACAAGTCTACCTGAAGTATTTTACCTGCTGCAATTTATCCGCTATGGGTAAGAAAGAAGACCCCAAGGTTCCGATCTTACCATCCCATACAAGAAAAGGTACTGTTCTGAACACTAGTGCTACACTTGATTCACCTTCAGTTATGAGTAAGTTTGCTTCACCTCCACCACATGACGCTTCTACTGAATCCGTTATTATGTCTGATACTTTTGATGATGCTTCTACTAGTCTTGATGATATTGGTTCACTTGGTTACGCTCTTGAGAAACAGATCGCTGCTGCTACAAAAAAATCTTGAATTGAAATTCCTGTTACTCGCTACCCTATTGGTGGAACTTAAGATTATCCCAATTTGAGTAAACTCAAGGAGAGACTCCTTGAGGATGATTATATTATGCTTGATGATGATTTATGGAGGGAGCTAACAGAGTTTGTCGACTCTGACCCCTGTGCTATTAACAAGCTTCTCGAAAAACACTCCCTAAAGAACAAGACCGTTCCTGATCCTGAATTTGCTACATCTCCTATATGCATCAATGATCCTGATTATAATTTCTCTGTTGATCTTTCACTTATATCTATGGTTGAAGCTGACCCCTTTTATGGTAGAGAAAATGAGGATGCTACTGCACACCTGACCAAACTCACTGAGTTGGGTGGCCTGTTTACTACAGATGAAAAGATACAAAACTTTCATGTGACTAAGCTTCTTCCTTTCTCTTTGAAGGAAGGTGCTAAAGCATGGTATGATGCACTGCCATGTGGTTCCATTAAGAGTCCTCAAGACTTAGCTCACTCTTTTGTTGATAAGTACTTTCCTGCTCATATGCAACATGCTGCTTTACAAAGAATTTATAACTTTAAACAGTTGCAGGATGAGCACCTCCCTAAAGCCTGGGGGAGGTATTGCAGTCTAATCCAGGCTAGACCGGGACATGGAGTCCCTAAGAATGAATTAATTGATATATCCTATGCTGGTCTAACTGATGAATCCAATTCCTATTTGGACAGTTGTGCTGGTTGTGTTTTCAGGAAAAGAACATCGGACGATGCAGAAGAATTAATGGGCAAGATTGCCAAGAACCACGAAGATTGGTCCGTCCCTGAACCACCTCCACCACCAAAAAAGAGGGGCACGCTCGTCCTAAGCCCCGAAGATATGCAAGAAGAAAAGAAGTCTATTAAAGAGAAGGGTATTAAAACTGAAGACGTGAAGAATCTACCCCCTATTGAGAAGTTGTGTGAGACTACCACTCACCCTCCTATGGTAGAGGATATACAGGCCTTCGGGATTAAAACCCGAGGTGGAACTAGCACTCAAGATCCTCTCTATCCAGAGGGGTATCCGAAGAGGATCGAGCAAGATTCTCAAATGCAGGAAGAAGAAATTGTTAGTTCTCCGAAGAAGAAGAAGAAGAAGAAGCACAAAGAAGCTGACAATTCCAATGATCCAATTGCAAGTGAAGAGCTTGTTATTGATCCAAATAGTATATCTACCTCCAATGTTGAGACTGAAGACGGTGTTGAGCCTGAAAAGGATGGTGAAAAGAATAATCCACCCGAAGTTCGATAAGAAGAAGTACCAGACAAACGCAAGAAATACACTAGAGAAGACTTCATCGCAAGAAGACATGGGAAGGAAAGAGAACCATGGGTACAGAAACTCATGCCCTTTCCAGGTAAGTCTCTCAAAACTAAAGAAGAAGAGCATTACAATAAGTTTTGTGAGTGGATGAAACCTCTTTTTCTTCAAATCCTTTTGATTGATGCTATTAAGTTACCTCCCTATTCGAGATACATGAAAGATATTGTTACTAATAAAAGAAAAGTTCCTAATGAAGCAATATCTACTATGCTTGCTAACTACTCTTTTAGTGGCAAGATTCCTGAGAAGCTTGGTGATCCAGGTATACCCACCATTCCTTTCTCCATAAAGAA
The DNA here is from genome assembly GCA_950022295.1 of Bromus sterilis. Lineage (NCBI taxonomy): Eukaryota > Viridiplantae > Streptophyta > Magnoliopsida > Poales > Poaceae > Bromus > Bromus sterilis. The sequence goes on from OX465600.1 coordinate 221,316,095, forward strand.
TAATTATGTCAAGACTGCTTTATGTGATCTTGGAGCAGGAGTGAGTGTTATGCCTTTCTCTATTTATAAGAGGCTTTGTTTAGAGAAACTAATCACTACAGATATCTCTCTTCATATGGCTGACAAGTCAACAACCGTTCCCATTGGTAGTTGTGAGGATGTTCCCGTTGAAGTTGCTAATTTTTGATCCGTACTGATTTTGTTGTGCCTGACATGCCAGAGGATGGGAGCATGTCTCTTATTCTTGGTAGACCTTTTCTTAACACCGCGGTTGCTATTATTGATTGCAATAAAGGAAAGGTTACTTTTAATGTGAATGATAAAGAACACACGGTGTATTTTCCGAAGAATACTGACAAAAGGCATGGCCTCAACTCCATAGAGAATATCGAGACCGTGAAGATTGGTGATTGGGAATGTCCTCTACATGTGCAGCACAAATATAAAACCATTATGGTGGGGACAATACCCATTAAAGTGAATGTACCATGAATGCTTCATTGTAAGTGAAACTTTTTGCTCTATGTATTGCTTGTTTAGTAGTAGGATTTGATCAACCTTGCTATTAAATGAGTTTTATATAAGTAAAAAGTAGAGGTTGTTATGTTTGCATTGATTCTAGATTTATCTTTCTTGCTGGTCCAAAGTTTTATATTTTTTTGAAGCTTCACGTAGCTAACCGCTATTTCAAGTTTTCAGAAAGTTTTACAGCTTTTGAACCTCGAATTTTTTTCAACAGTGAAGTTGGCAGAAAAATTCCAGAAAAATAAAAATAAAAATTTCCATGCTGGGAGTGACCCAGAGGCAACTGGGGCTGACCAGGGGGGCCACCAGTGGCCCAGGCGGCCAGCTGGCGCGGCCCGCCCTCTGGCCGCGCCCATAGGGCGACTGGGGCCCACAGGCCCCATCTCCAGGTGAGTCTTCTTCCTCTCTCTATCTTTCTCTCCAAAAACACGAGTTCTGCACTTCCCTTAGCGTTCTTGCTGTTCTTGGAGGCAATTTTCGATCTCTCTCTACAGCCTATCATTTGAGCTGAGATTTTGAGCAAATACTCCCTGGTATGTGACTCCTCCACCCCTCCAATTAGATATTTGATGTGTGGCTTCATTAGTGAGTATTTAGTAGCTCTTGGTGCTGTTCATATGAGGTTGCAAGCATGTGTAGAAATTTATTTTCCATGTTTTGATGCAAGTTTATGACTTAGAGAAGTGAGTAGAGTAGTTTTCCCCCAACTCATGTTTCTTAAATCCTTGTTTTTGTAAATTGTCAAAAATTTCATAAATGAGTTTCTTATGAAAAGAAAAAGGATGGCTTGGGAAGAAGAAGCCTGAGCATACTGATAGAGTAACTAGAGTTGCAGCTTCATCCTCAGTTGCTAGGGTTTGCTACAATGAAGATGTTGTGCCCCTGGAGTTGCTGGAAGATACAAGTCCAGCACAGGCAATGATGTTTCCGTGCAACGATTTTCTTGAAGCGGCAGGTATTAAGGAGGAGTTTGATACCTTTGTGCTAATGCAGGTTTGACACGGCTTGCAACATGCCGTGTTACTCAATACCGTAAACTCACCTCCTTTATTATTAACAGTTTTAGATATAACCATGATGCTAGTTTTATTGAGTTTAAAATTTACAATGATCTTTTGACCATGTCTTTGGGAATATTTTGTGAAATAATAGGTGTGCCGAACGTTGGACGGACGGCAAAGATGAACACTCAGCCCACCGAGCTGAGAACGCTCTTCAACTCTTTTTGTAGCCAGGATACAAGGGATATCCGACATTCAAAAATTTCCAGCATCTTGTTTCCCTAGCTCAGGTATTTCGCATATTATATTGCTAGAGGGGTATTAGCTCGTGACAACACGAGCAACAGTTCTGTGTCGGATATTGCTATACTGGCAAATGCCCTCTCAGGAGAAACTACGTATAATGTGGGTGCCTTGATTGCTCGCCGACTTGCCCTTAATGGCAACAAGGGAGATCTTTTTGGTGGCGTTTATGCCACACTTATTCTTGAGTCTCTTGAGAGCGTCCCACATCCTGATGATGAGCCTTTTCCTTTTATAAGATTTGACCTTGCTGCTATGAAGAGGCATTAGTTTGTTACCAGGACTTCCGAGTTTGGTAACCTTATTTATATTCTGAGGTTTGGACTAATCGATATTCGGGAGATCCGTCTACTTGCTCCTTTTTGGTTTGATTCTACTCGCAGGAACGGATGGTCCTTCAACGTCATCCCGTTCGATGAGTTCGTGGCCCAGCAGCAGTTCCACAACCCCATGTACGGGGTTGTGCATGAGGAGGAGGTGGAGCCCGTTACCCAGGGGGGTGAAGGGTCTTCTTCCGCTTGGAGCGCGGAGCCTTCTTCGTGGGAGGATCCCAGGACTTCGGTCTATGCACCTGAAGCCCCGTACGACCCATGGACACACCAGTGCTACCCTGGAGCTGGAGGCTCTTGGGGACCACAGTAGCAAATACCAACTTAGGACAAAAGCCTAAGCTTGGGGAGTACGTTTCCTTCTCCCTTTTTCCATTGTATTATCCGTTTTATGATTGTTCGTTTTGATATTTTTGAAGTTTTTGCTTGTTCTTCTATGATTCTTTCTTTGCAAAAACAACAAAAAGATTTTATCTTTCTTTTTCTTTCGTCTAACCTTTGAAAAATCCAAAAAGATTTCTTTTCTCTCTTTAGTTTGCTTTGTTGCAGAGTTCAGCTCGAGTCCGTGATAGCATTTTCACTTGATTATATTTTCCTACGTTCGATCGTGCAAGTGACAAGGCAGTAATGACGAAGATCGACGAAAGGGATGCAACAAGGAAAACCGGTATAAACTCTTTTTGTTTCTACTTTTGTACATATGCTTGTACTTATGATTTAGAGACCAGCTTGTAGCGACATAGTGCTATGTTTACAATGCTTTCCCACTGGTTCATGCTTTCTTTGTGGCAAATCTCAAATAGCTAGGGTACATAATGTGTTGTTGAAATGATTTACATGCATTGCATTGTTCATGGTTTGGCATACTGAAGTGCTATTTCCCTTTGGGGAATTCTTGGATTGACTTGGCACATGCTTACACATGTTAAGACTAAAAAGTCTACTATGCCTTGATGATCTTTGAATTTCAGAATAGTTATATCACTTTCATGCCCAATTCAATGTTTCTTTGTCTCTTTGGATGATTATGACCGTTATTACTCTCTAGTTGTTCGCTTCCTAGTCTTTTGCTAGCCTTCGCTCGCACTAAGCGGAATTCTTCTTGTGCATCCAAAATCCTTGAAACCAGTTATTCCATATGAGTCCACCATACCTTCCTATGTGGTATTTACCTGCCATCCTAACGAATACTTTCTTGTACCATCTCGAAATTATTCAAATACACTCCTGTGTTGTGCCTCTGCTTTAGCTCATGAGGAAGTAGTAGGTAATTCATGATCTTCTTATGTTAGACATGTTTTATCCCGGGATTGCATGTCTAATCTGCAAACCCCTAATACGAGGAGGGACTGGCATGAGTGCGCGCAGCTCACAAAAGATAATCACAACCAACAAACCCTCCTTCACGCTTTGTTTATGAGAAATCAGAAAACTTTGGTAGTGATAAACAAAGGAGATTAAGGGGATGTGATCGTCTCCATCTTGGGAGCCGTTCCTCGAAACATGTCTAGCATAAGAAGTGATTGGGTTGTCTACTAGCATTCGTTGACGAATTATGCACCTCCCAAAAACATTTTATCTCTATTTTCAAAACCAAGAGCTCTGGTACATGTTTAGTCTTTGCTTCCATCCACGTGTTTTCAACATTGCCATCAAAATCCACGGTTCGAGAGTCTCAACCTTCTTTCTTCAAAGCACCAACTATGAGAGCATAATTTTCATTCTGAGTGTAATGTGCATTGTACCAAAGTGCTACATTGTCTTCTGCATGATTGTGGTATTACTTATTCTGAAGTTCTTAGTTCTAGTCTCCTTTAAAACTCCGGTGGAGTTTCTGTATTTATGTTTTGCTTCACTCATGGAGGCTAGCGAGATACCACTCTAATATGTTCAAGCTATGTGCATTGTAATCTTTTCTTGATTTTCAGTAGCATATTATTTACTTTTAGTTGTTTGTGATTGTTCACATGAAAGAAGGATTTCTTCGTGCATTGTCCTTATAGCATTGTTTCAATACCTTCTAGACTCTTTTCATAGTACATGCTTATATACATCTAATGAAGCAAAAGAGTTTGTCAAAATTTTCTTTGTCGCGTTCAGTTCGTTGAACTGAATTGCTTGAGGACAAGCAATATGCTAAGCTTGGGGGAGTTGATACGTCTCAAACGTATCTACTTTTCGAAACACTTTTGATATTGTTTTGCCCTCATTCTTGCATGATTTGGACGAAACTAACCCGGACTAACGATGTTTTCAGCAGAGTTGTCTGTATGGTTTTACTGTGTGCAGGAAAATGGATTTTTAGGTGTCTCGGAAAATTCCAGAAAAAATCACAGAAAATCCACGCACCCGAAGGACCAATATACCAGAAGTGGGTCAAGAGGGCAGCCAGGGGGGTCCAGGCGCCCTGCGGGCGCGGCCCCACCCCTAGCCTCGCCAGGAGGCCGCCTGGGAGAGTCCTCGCCCCTCTGGTTCCCTACTTTTCCCCCTATTTATTCCTGTGGCGAGAAAACCCCAGAACATAAGTCATTTTCCCAATTCTCCTCGCGGAGCCGCCGCCACCCTCTATTCTTCTCCGGGAGGGCTAATCCGGAGGCTGTTTTGGCCTCCGGTGAGGGGAGATCGTCGCCATTGTCATCATCATCACCACTCCATCCTCCCTCCATGACTTGTCCTTCCATGTGTGAGTAATTCCCTGCTGTAGGCAAAGGGGATGGTAGGGATTGGATGAGCTAGATCATGTAATAGTTTATCAGATTTTTGGGGGCATGTTGCCTATCATCTAGATTGGTGTTTATCATCTTTGCTTCAACTTGTTGCTCTTAATGCTGGTAACTTTGGGCCCGAGTGCCATGTTTTCAGATCTGAACCCTATGTGTTTGCATGAATATATTTGTGTTCTTGATCCTATCTACGAGTTGTATGCACCTGTTATAGTCCGGAACCGGCGATCCTAAAGGTGTGAGCTTGGGACACCAAAGGGGATGGACTATAGTTTGAGGATTCCTTGTATCCATTGATTGTTAATGCTTTGTTCCGGTGCTCTTTGATAGGAGCACCTTAATCTCCATAATTTCCTTTTGGCCTCGTTCGTAGCGGGATGGTAGGACAAAAGATGTTGTGAAAGTTCTTATTGCAAGCACGTACAACTACCTGTGGGGTACATGCCTGATGCTTGATTTATTCCTAGATGATCATTGTTTTTCTGTGTGCCTTTCCCCAAGTTAAATACATGATGTATCTCATCCATGCAGCACCCAACCATCAATCTCCCTAGCCTACAGTGTTTTTAATTCTGCTGGTTACTAGTTGTTTGCTTTTGCTGTTTTACTTTAGCTGTTTTACCGCCACTATTTCCGTTGCCACCATCACTTCCATATCGCAAGTACTATTAATATCTTGTTGCAAGTAAGTGTATCTCAGGTGCGGTTGAATTGACAACTCCACTGTCAGAGCTTGTGGGTATTCTTTGGCTCCCCTTGAGTCGAATCTATAAATTGGGTTATTCTTACCCGCAAAGACTATCTCGATTCCCTGCAGTTGTGGGTTATCACCGTCCTCCACTTTGCAGGATGCCGGTCGGCCGCCGCCGTCGTGATCCAACGGGATCGGGAAGAGCGAGCGGCGCTCGCGCTCCTTTGTGGGGCGGCGTGCCCTCAAGGCCCAGCACGCAGCGCACCGTGGCCCAGCACCGCCGCTACGGCCCACGGCTAACCACCACACCGAGCACTGCAACACTATCCAACGCCCCCACGCCTCCTTGGGTCAAGCCCATGCGGTGAGCACATGTGCCCCCCTTTTTTCTGAAGTTGGGCCGGCCCATGCACTATTATCGCTCGTAGCGTCTTTTGAAATCTCGCGCTCACCCCTGTTTAGGCCCTTAAGAGCAGATTCGGCCCAGTGAAGGCATTATCTATTTTCTGTATTTATTATTTTGCAGTATTTGTTACCGTTTAGCGATGCTAATATCTTTTTAACGGTAGCTCAGATTGCGATGGTTCCAACGTGTAACTTGCTTAGTTTTTCGTGTAGATCTTGATTTTTTTACTCTTTGCTATGTTTGCACTTGTCTACCTGTTGTTTAGCTACTAATTATGTGCCATGCCACTGTAAATGTAATAGGCCGTAACTTTTTAACCGTTGCTCCGAATAAAATGTTCTTTATATGACTAGAATTTCCTGTAGGTTGTGAATATGCTGCTCTTGCTTGCTAATAAAAATAATAAAATTATGTTTAGGTCAGAACAGTACCAAATGCAACAACTATCGTGGGGTCCGTAATATTTGCCATGTATAGGTTTTACCCCACTTAAAATTGACTGGCATAAATAGTTTACCTTATGCTTCACCTCTTTCCATGCTTGCGTGACATGCCATCCTTGTGTGAGATGCCATGTTAACAACGTTTGCTCATGTTGGTAGCTAAACAACTCGAACCAGTCTAAATGTGTGGTATCGTCGTGTGTGACGAATACTCCACTTAACCTGATAGTAACCTCTCTTGACGATAGATGCGATACAGTGAGTTGTCTCGTGTTGCCTTCTTGATGTTGTTTGCTGGTGATTGCTTCATATTAATAGATGCTTCCTCGTCGATTGTCTTTCCAGTGTTTCCTTATTGTGTGCTTCCGCGGGTACTCTTGGAGACGATGCGAGCTTGCGATCGACTACACCTTCGGTTTCGTCTTATCATCAGGTAAGGAGGAGCATATATCATGCTTATAACTTTCAGCTCACTTGTGCGTAGGTATAGGATAGAACGATTGCTTGATCCTACCACCTCATATTTATGCCTCTCAAATAAACCCAAACAGCCATGTCCTCCACATCCTAGCAAACCTTTGTTTGGCCATGTACCTTGCTTGCTTAACCACTTCTTAGTATGCATGCTTAGGATGCTACAACTGATATCCTGTTACTCCTTGGATTGGGCTATCACATTATTATATTTGTGTGGATGATATGAATATTATAATGTTCACTATATTCGACGTAGGATGGAAGGTTTAGGCTATCAGCCTCGATGCTTTTTCCCATTCGAGTCACCTATGATCCGATTTCCGGGTATTGGTTCTAAGACTGAGCGTGCCTAACCGCGTGTGGGATTTTATGGGGTCCCCTTTTCTTACCTACATAGCTTCAAGCATTTCTAGTGGTGTCCCAAGCTGATTTACCATTTGAAAACCATGCATATATGTCTCTCGGGTAGCTCCTAGCAGATAATCTTTAAAAATAACTTGGGCCAGCGGAGACATGGTTTCTCTTGTTGGTCCACCCCTAGGGAGCTAGGGGCTGCCCACATGGTTTTGGTATCTAACCCGACCTCATCCAGACGGTAGAGGTTAGTTCGAGAGCGCGGTCGGCTTTTGAGTTGGATGTCCACTCACCGGGCGCCACCCGGATTTATTCGTTGTTAGTTAGAGGGATTATGACGGCCCTCTTGGAACAACTCTTCAACGAGTGTCTTTAACGGGCCCGACTGAGAGAGCTTGGCGTGCGTGCGGAGCCTTGTAATGGGAATTTGGTGATACAGTGAGGAAGATAGTTCTCTCACTTCTCGTTGGTTACCCCAAGTGGAAGGTGAGATTGTAACAGCCCATATTTCACAAAAATCAAAAATTTTGTTTTCGGTGTGAATTGTTTGATTGTTTTATTTGTTTGCGGTGTCTGCATCCCCGATTTATAGATCGGCGATTATTCCCCCCCCCCTCTTATCTCGTACCGGACGGAGACTGAACCTTGCCACCCTGAAACTCGACCTTTGCGACACCGGGTTTCACCCTGTCACCGTCGCGAAAACCGCACGAGACCAGCCGCAGCCAACGGAACGAAAACCCCGTTTAATAACTAAACGAGATATTTTTATAGCGCGCCAGAAAGTGTTCTCGGAAAGGTTCCAGCGCGAGGTGAACGACGCCGGCTCGACGCGCTGATCGCGCAGTTCAAAGTTTTACCCGAATCGGAGGTCCTGCGGACCCCCGACGGTCAGAAACGTAAACACCGCACGCGGGAGAGAAAAACCGGGGATGTTTTTGCAAACTGCCAGCCACATGGGCTATATAAAGACCACCACTCTCCCCCCTTTCTAGGGTTTCCCCTAGCAAAAATTGCAGCCACACCCCTAATCTCCCTTCAAATCTGCCCCTCCAGTCCAATTCCACCCGAAACCCTAACTGTCACAACCCAAGTTTAGGTAAGTGCTAGGGTTGAGTGCCCCTTTGCATCATGAATAAAATACAAAAAGAAATTCAAAAATGGGGAAAAGAAAAGCCCTAGAAAATTTAATTCAAAAGGCCAGATAAAAATTGCTTCCAAAAATTCCTCTGGTATTTTTGAAAAGTCTTATAAATATGCATGATCACATATAAAGTGAAGTGGATCCCACTGCATGCATCAAGATTTTTCAAATATTCCAAACAAGGCTTAGAAATTAAATTAAACCCCTATTTGAATTAAAGTTCAAATTATTTGAATTTTAAAAATGTTCAAACTTTACAAGTGGCTAGCCTATTATATTGTGAGGCCATATAAAAAGTTACAACATTTTATAAAAGTCTAGCTATTTATTTAGCTAAGATAAAACAAATTGTAGAAAAGAAAAACAGAAGAAAAAGAGAAAAGGAATAAAAGGGCCAAAGGCCACTTACCTGGCCCACCTGGCCCAGCTAGCCAGCCCAGCCCGCCAGGGGTACATGCGTCTTCAACCCCTGGCCAGGCAGGCAGGCAGCTCGCCGGCGAGCCCGGCATGGCCGCCAGGCAGTTGCCTGGCTGCCCTCTCGTCCCTATCCGGCCTCGTGGAGGCACTGGAGAAGCCCCAAGCCAGTTTCCCCCTCCTCTGGACAATCTCACCCTCTTCTCCGGCAATATCCCGCGGCAACCGAAAGCCCGACGTCGCCGCCGTCGTGTTTTTACGCGGCCACCGTGCCCCACTCGCCGCCGAAAGCTGTCCAGCAGCTCCGACGGTATCGCCTTCGTCGAGCCGTGCAGTGAATCGAGCCCCGGGAGCTTAGGAGACAACGACAGCATCATCACCTCACCGACGGCCACCACAAACTCCGGCGTGCAATTGCTCCTCCGCCAGTTCTTCCCCGCCCCGTAGAGCTCGCCTACGCACTCAGGTGAGCCTTGCAGTTGCTCTCCCCCTTCCCGTGCTCCTCCCTGATGCCTCCTCGTCAATCTCGTCGAGGTCAGTGCCCGGCCGCCGCGCAAAGTCGTCGCCGCCGTGGCCACATGCCTCCTAGAGTTCCCCCTCTTGCACCCCTAGACGCGTACGAGCGCGAGATGCATCCTGGAACTCATTCCATGCCATTTGGTGGCCAGGATCACCGTCCCCGCGAGCGCCGCCGCGCACTTTTTCCATCGGGCGGCTAACCGTCGGCGTGTCTGGTTAATTAAACCTAAACCCACCCTTAATTACCCCATAACCCCACTGACAGGTGGGGCCCCAGCCCCCTAACCCCTATGTTTAATTAATAGAGAGGGGATTAACCCCTGTGAGGCTTACAGGGTGGACCCACAGGTTAGAGCCTCCCTGACATCATGATGACGCCTTGCTGATGCAATAAAAGAAAAGAATTAAAAGAATTAGAGAAATCAGAGAAAAATCCAGAAAATCATTAAAACTTGTAAATTCAATAACTTTTAATCAATAACTCCAAATTTAATAAATAATATATGAAAAATTATCAGAAAAATGAAAGGATTATGAATATGCAATTTGTTTTCATGTTTTACCATTTTAAAATGGGGCAACAGTAGCAAATGTGCATATGGCTTAATTTGATTTTGAATTTGGAGTTTGAATTTGCAAATCCTTTGCAATACACTTCAATTAAATTGAATTGTCAACAAACCAGTAACATATACATCATGGACAACTATATCATGTGCTTGTTCATTTTATTTTGATGTTTCCCACCTTGTTGATGATTGCCTCCGATGACAGACGTTCCGAGACGGTGATCACCCCTGAAGAAAAAGAAGTTCGGTAAACCCCGTGTATCGTCAGCAAGGAAAGAAAACCCCATTGATCATGTCTATAAAATTCCACTTCCTTCTCAGTCTCGCTTATGCATGATTAGGAGATCACCTTGTTATCGATTCTACCGCATAGTTGAACCCATATCCAATGCATGACCTATCATCTTGTCACTGTAGTAAGCGAACCACAATTCTAGCTGACATAGGAGTTGATTGATATCATGTGGCCCCTGCAACTATTACAGCTTATTGCATGCTTAGAGGTTACATTGAGGTTACTTTGATCTGTGAGTCGGGATGGTTGTGATCATGTTACTGATGAAGGTGAAACTGTGTTGGTGAATCCACCCTAATACAAGGTGAACGATGAGAGGCTGTGTAGGAGTACACAGTGGGTTGTCTCGTTGATCACCGCCTTAAGCTCGAGTTCTTGTGTGGTGATCCAAGACGAAGAGTACTACCACATGTTGGGAACATGGACCCCCGCTCAACCTACTAACTCACCCTAGTTCAAGTCCAGGAGTCACTAGTTCGTGCTTTCCATTTGGCATATGCATAGAAGAAGGATGAAAGGAAGTTTGCATTATTTAGATATGTGGGTGGACCTGTGAGACAGTAAAACCATCTGCTAAGGTGGCGTCTCGGTCGCCTGCATCGTCTAAGTCCGTATCGTTGACCCGACCGGACTCTTGAGCGGTGAGCAACTCAGATGGGGTATTCCTGGATTAGGATTGGCTGTGAGGTAAAAGTTGTGGAAATTATCCTCGCCGACACCCTCTTGAAGGGTGACGAGATCCCGGAGGTAACTGATGGTTTCATGTGTGTAGCAGTACACCCCTGCAAGGTTAAAAAAACTATTCGAATAGCCGTGTCCGCGGTAAGGGACTACTTGGAAAGTTGTGCTTGATTATTAGACAACTTGAATGGATACTTCTAAAACTCGCAAGATAAGCGTGAGTGCTATGGTGTGCTTCCTTGTGGGGAAGTCGAGGAAGTATCCATAGTGGTGTATTGGTTGGAGACTTGGTAGTGGACTCGTGTACGCTTCTTACCTCAAGTCTGGTACTCGTAGTATAGGACTAGCCAAGTCAAAGCTGGCACTTCTGCATGTTGAAAGCCCACCTCCCTTTTCCTTGAAACTTGAGCATGAGTAGTATAGTTCTGATGTAAGTCTTGCTGAGTACGACTTTGTACTCACGTTTGCTTATTCTATGTTTTAGATGGAAACCCTGACCCCAATGGAGTCACCTTCCTGAAGCTCGACGTTGACTAAGCTAGTATAGTTCCAGACAGCAGTCTAGCCCCTCGTGGAAGGGCATGTATGTTGAACAAGGCTTCTCTAAGCCATTTGTTAAACTTGTCTATACTCAGACCTAATTTGCTTCTGTTGTATGATGTAATGACGATCACAGACATGTGATCTTTGTATGCTCTATGTGTAAGTCAACAAAGATACACTTTGTAGAGTTATGTGATGAGACATGTTGTTCATACTAGGCATGTGTGTTGCGTGTATGTTTATAACATGCATGTCTTAGTATGGGTTTTCGAGACCTTAGTTGTGATCTGGCTGGCGGTCTTTTATACACCAAGTGGCCCTTAGATGTGCGCATCTTGGGGCATCGCGGTGCGATTGCTCGTGACTCTGTCACGTGCACACTTTGTTGTATGATCGAGCCCGCCCTAGACCTCGACTAAGTGATCGTTCTGGAGTAAGTCTATGTAAGAATTAGGATTCAATCGATAACATGGTTGAGGCGACTTGTCTATGAGTACGGGATTCACCACCCATAAGCATTTAGACTTGTGAGCGGACGATGAGGACCCATCTCAGTTGATCATCCGTCCTGGATGGGATGCCGCTCACGTTTGATGTTTTCTGAGAGTGTTCTATGCTTTGCCTTGTCTGCTTAGACAAGTGGGTACGGCTCTCGGCTCTCCATGTGATTGCATCGTGACTGGAATTACATACGCATATTTCGGGTCCCGACACTAACCCAAACAATGCTGGCCGTTGATCTGAGAGAACAAGGGCTCAGATCGAATCTCAGCATCCCACCAGCCAGTCCAGCTGCCCCGGGGCCCGCAGGGCCAAGCCTCCGCCGCTGCATCCCGCCTCGGGCCCATCCAGGCCACCGCCCGTGGAGTACGCCGCCGCTGCGCGCTCGGTTCACCGTTGATACTTCCCAAACGTATCTATAATTTCTTCTTGTGCCATGCATGTTTTGTGTGACTTTGCCATGTTTTGCTTGAACTTTCATACACTTTTGAGCATATTTGGACTAACATGTTAACTCAGTGCACCCAGTTGCCAGTTCCTGTTTTCTGCTATTTTTGTATTTCAGGTTTTCCGGCCATTAAAAGTGCTCCAAAACTTCCGGAAAAATTATATAAAAAAATCAGCGTCCAGGAAGCCTTCGGAAACACCAAGGAAGGAAGGGAGGGCCACCACCAGTACTCCAGAAGGGTCCATGGCGCGGCCCAGCCCTAGGCCACGCCAGGCACCCTCCTGGCTGCCTGGTGGCCCCTATTTTTACACCCAAGGAGTAAATCCCTAATATCGAAGTACTTTTTCCAGAAGCGATTCCGATCTCCGCCGCCATCGAAAACTAGCTTCGGGGGTCACCAGGATCCTGCTCCGGCACCCTGCCGTGGAGGACCTTGGCCCCCGGGGCCATCTTCATCGACTCTCCTTCCCCCATGATGCTTCTTGAGTAGTTCCTCCTTGGACTATGGGTTCTTGGCAGTAGCTATGTGGTATTCTCTCCCCCTAGATCTTCAATACAATGTTCTCATGAGCTTCCCTACATGATTGAGATCCATATGATGTAATTGGTGTTGTGTTTTTTGGGATCCGATGAATTGTTACCTTGTTCAGTCCTAAGAGGTTTATGAATTATTGTTGCTGCAATTTGTTGTTCTTAATGCTATTTACTAGTGCACGAGTATCATGATCTTAGATCTGAGCACGTTATGGTTGCATGATTATAATTGTTGTTCTAGATCTTATCTACGGTTGTATGCACCTATTATAGTCCGGAACCGGCGATCCCAATGGTGGAAGCTTGGGACACCAAAGGGGATGGGCTATAATTTGAGGATCACATGTGTTCATAGAGTGTTAATGATTTGTTCCGGTGCTCTGCCGCAGGAGCACCTTAATCTCCATAAGTTCCTTAAGTGGCCCCATTCGTAGCGGGATGGTAGGACAAAAGATGTTGTGCAATGTTCTTATTTCAAGCACGTACAAATACATACTGAACACATGCCTACGTTTGGTTCTTAGACTAGGATGCTCTAGTTTGTTCTTTGGCTAGAGTTAGTGCAATTCTGTCAATTTCCCAACTGTAATTTTTTCACCCAGCACCTTGTTCTTTTGCTTAGAGAGGTACCACTAGTGAAACCTTGAACCCCGGTCCATCTTTCACCTTCATTGCCTTCGTTGTTACTTTTACTTTCTTTGCTGCTCCTACTACTTTGTTACTACTTTGTGGTGTTGGTGATTGGGGAAGTCTTAAAGGCTGCACCCGTCAACACACCGTTTCTACTTATATCTTGTCTAGTGCTTTTTCAGGTGTGGCTGAATTGACAACTCAACTGCTAAGGCTTATAAGTATTCTTTGGCTCCCCTTGTGTCGAATCAATAAATTGGGTTACTCTTACCCGCGAAGACTGTTGCGATCCCCTACACTTGTGGGTTATCAGCCGCCGGTGAGCCGCGCCATGGCCGCGCCTCCTCATCCCTGCTGCATCTCCTCTCCTCACCTTCCCTCTCCTTCTCTCCCTTGTAGCTCCCCGGAGGACCCGCGGCGCCGCCGCGCCATTTACGGGAAGCCGCCGCCGCCAGGGAGCTCGCCCCGCACCGCCAGGACCTTGCCGCGGCCACCCTGCACCACGCCGGCGACCCCTTCAAGCCCCGGATCCTGCAGTGTCCCCCACCGCGGCCCCGTTCCCGGTGTCCCCCATCCTCGCCTCGCTCCAGTGGCAGGAGCCGCCGCACCGGGTCGATCCTGCGCCGCCGCCTCGTCCTGGAGACGACGAGCGCTGCCCGCTCGTATCGCTCGCCCCGGTGGGCCTCGCCAGCAACCGGCCCAGCTGGTCTTGCGCCCCGTCGGCCCACGCTCGCCTCGGCTGGCGGCTATCCAGCGCCCTGGGCGAGCCACACTAACCCTCGCCCTCCACCGCGATTTGGGTTGTGGCCCACTAAGGTGAGGAGCCTTTGATTCTTTTTTTCTTTTTGCTGTGATGTTGGGCTCGGCCCGATAGGATCTCTCGCCCATGTGCGTTGTATAATAGTCCAGCGCTCACCCTTGTTGGCCCGGTTTGGTCAGATTTGGCCCAATAGTTGTTTTAGCTTTTTTTCACAAAATAATTTGGCAGATTGTATTATTTTCTTGCGATGCCCGTATCTTTTAGACCGTAGGTCGGATCGCGACGCTTTATACATGAAACTTGCTTAGTTTTTGTGTAGATTAATAAAATGTGCTCTTTTGCCATGTTTGACTTTGTTTACATGTTGTTTGTCTGCTAATTACATCGCATGCCACCGTAAATGCTTTATGTGATAACTTTTTAACCGTACCTCTGATTAAAATGTTCTTTATATGTAACTTGACTAGAATTGCGTGTAGATTGTGTTTATTCTATTGTTTTCTGCTGTTAAAAAATATAAAATATGGTTTAGGGCAGAACAGTACCAAATCCTTTAATTGTCATGGGGTACTTAGTGGAATGCCATGTTTAGGTTGTGCCTCACTTAAATTGACTAGCATAGATAGTTTCTCTTATGCTTAACTTCTTGCCTTGTTTGTGTGTTGTGCCATGCTTGAGTGAGATGCCATGTTAATAACCTTTTCTCATCTTGTGTAGCTAAACAACTTGAACCCTTGTAAACGTGCGGTCTCGTCATGTGTGACGAGTACTCCACTTAACCTGTTAGTAACCGCTCTCGACGGTAGGCGCGATGTCTCGTGTTGCCTTATTGTTGATGCTTGCTCGTGTTTGCCTCGTAGTAATAGATGCTTGCTCGTTGATTGCTTTCCAGTGTTTACCGTCTTGTGTGCTTCCGCGGGTACCTTCGGAGACAATGCAAGCTTGCGATCAACTACACCTTCGGAACCCGACTTATCAACAGGCAAGGACTATACATTACTTATGATCCATTCTATTTCAACCAGCGGTTTGCATGCTAGTCTAGGATAGGTTCGATGTTTGATCCTACCACATGTTTACAGCCTCTTTCAAACCGATACAGCCATGTCCTCTCCCAGCAAACCATGTACTGCTATGTTACTATTGCGCGTTGCTCAGCCCCTGCTTAGTATGCATGCTTAGGATGCTATGATGTTACCCTGTTACCCCTTGGTTTGGGATATCAAATTATTATATTGTTGTCGATGATATGATTATTATAATGTTGACTATATTCGACGAAGGATGGAAGGTCTAGGCTATCCCGCCCGGACGCTTTGTTCCATTCGAGTCACCTAGGAACCGAGTTCCGGGTATTGTTTCTCTTGACTAGCGTGCCTAATTGCGTGTGGGATGCTATGGGGTCCCCTCTTCTTACCTACCTTGCTTCAAACATTTCTAGTGGTGGCCCAAGCTGATTTTACCATTTGAAAACCGTGTGTGTGTCTGTCGGGTCACTCCTAGCAGATATTCTTTAAAACAACTCGGGACAACGAAGATAGAGTTCCTTCGTTGGTCCTCACCTGGAAGCTAGGGGGCTGCCCATAGTGATGGGTTAGTTACCCCGACCTCATCCAGACGGAAGAGTCCGATCCGAGAGCGCGGCCGGCTTTTGGATTGGGTGTCGACTCCTCGGGGGCCACCCGGATTTGTTTGTTGTTAGCTAGAGGGACCCGTTTTTTCGGATCTCTCGGAACTAAATCATAAAATGGTTGCATGTGATGGGTAGCAACTGACAGAGATGGGCGTGCGTGCGGAGTCTTGTAATGGGCAGTTGGTACACCTCTGCAGGGTTAAATCTTTTCGAGAAGCCGTGTCCACGGTTATGATCGACTTGAGACCTACTCCTTGTTCATAGACAACAACAACTGACATAATCTTAATATAACTTGATCAACGTGTGTGTGTGCCTTGACTGCTTCTTCTTCGTCGGGATGCGAAAATGAGGACAAGGATAGGATAGGTGTTATGCTTGCGTAAGTAGGTGGATAGCAGACTTGTTGGAGGCGAATCCTCATCGAATGCTTGGCTTCTTATCTTACTCACTAGACCGTTAGCCACTTCATAAATCCTAGTGCGGCAGCAACCTCACCACTTACCCCATCCTTACCGTAAACTACTAGTTGTCCTAGAATGACGAGAGATGAAGTCCTTGCTGGGTCAGTTGACCACTACAGTTGGATGCTGAGTACTTCTATACTCATGATATTACCCCAAACTCTTTTTAGGGTTATTGATCGACAAAAGATATGGTTATCAACGTTTCACGTGGAGACTCGACGACGACTAGTTAGGCGGATCCCGGCGGAGGGCCTGGACCCGTGTGGTTATGGGGATCGATGATTTTCTCTTTGCCACTAGGCATCTGATTGTAGTCTGTACTCAGACATGTATCTTCCGTTGATTTATTGTATTAAGGCAGTTGTATGCCGATTGTATGAGATGTTGTATCCTTGTAGCTGTAATGTTGTGATATCATGTTGGAAATCCGAGGCATATGGCTTTGTCATATGTTGCGGTGGGACCGATATGTGCTTCATGCCCGGATCTGGATGGAAACATGTAGATCTTGAATAGTACCGTATATCGGGCCTTACATAGATGTAGCGTAGTAGCAGATTTCCCTTAGAGAAGATGCTAAGGTTGAGGATCGACTAGTAGGACTCCAAAAATACAAGAAGGTGGTAAAGTGAAGAATGGCGCCGTTCACAACTCAAGGTTGCTTACTTCACCTGGACCTGCACACACAGCAAATAACTTTTCTCCCAACGAGTACAGAAGAATTGTCAATTCCTCCAGCCTTGCTGTTTACAAAGGATCAACGCAAGAGATAATAATAGTGGCAACTGAAAGTAAAGACTGAAAGTAAATTGAAGATGTAAACACTGGTGGAAATATGGACCGGGGTCCCATGACGTTCACTAGTGATGTCTCTCTCCCAAACGACGATAAAAGTGCTAGTGAGGTAAACAAATCACAGTTGGGCAATTGACAGGATTATAAACGCACCGTAATGCTAACTATGCTACAAAAGAAAGGAAGAGGCTCAAAAGCAATGGGCAGTACGCCAAGGTAAGTAGACCGAAATCCATCTGCATCTACTACGAATCATCCACCTTGAGATATCTATCCAGAACATCTCGCTAGTATTACATTGTGAATCCCACCCAAAGTGTAAACTCAAAGCAACAGACAACTGCATTAAAAGAACTATGCGTAAAGTAAACAATCCTTGCACCCGCAAGTACAAGCACTGTTGTTTTATCCCTAGTGGCAACATCACATCCCCTAGTCTCATGTTTCTGTCACTCAAGCTAGACCTCAGGGGGCTGAACCCACAATCAAGCATAACGCTCCCTCTTGTAGTTGCAACAAATCACTTGGCCAAAGAAAAATACGGCAACAGAGAACATGCAAGAATTTACTAAAGAACACAAATATAAAACAGAACCAAATATATTACTCATCACAATCTGAACATAATCTCATAATCCATCAGATCCCAGCAAACTCAGCATAGCAACACATAAATTACAAAAGAGGTCTTGCTGTCCATGACTCGAATGTCTCCAAATGGTGTTTGCGTGCAAGAAAGGGGATAGGGAATACGAGATAAAAATAGTTGTTGAGAAATACTATCTACTCAAGTTTCACACTTAGTCTCCTTTGGATTCTTATCTTGACTCGTCCCCAGACCACTAGTCAGGTAAAGTCAAACTGATCCACTCCCTTTCGATATTTTTAGCACTCATGCAATGGATGAGCATGAGCAAGAAAGTTGACAACTAAAAGGCAAAACAGAAAGAAGGTGGAGGAGGAAGACAAAAAGGCGTGAAAGGCTCACATCAATGAGGACAATCATAGGCGAGAGAAGGCCATATGATAGATATGAATTGATGAGTAGGGATTTCCATGCAACGGATGCTACATGTGAGCTAAAAGCTCTCAAGGGAACTAGTGGGGGTGCATCCAACTTGCTTGCTCAAGAAGACCTAGAGCTCGTTTGAGGAGGCTCATCATTGGAATATACAAGCCAAGTTCTATAGTGTGAACGGTCCCCACATAGCTATATGCATGTATGATGATCTCTATGGAGTACAAGGGATAGAGGATGAAGTACTAGTGTGGATATCTCAAAAGGAATAGTAGTGTGCCCCTTTCTCTCTCTTTTTTTCTTTTTCTCTTTTTTATATTTTTTTGTATTTTTTGGGGGCCTCAATGGCTCTTTCTATTTCTCTCATTTGTACTCTTTGGGATCTTTTGATTTTGTCCTCTTTGGGATCTTTTCCTCACTTTAGGGGCAACACTCTATATTTTACAAGAATATAGGAGATCTTTCACACTTTACAAGGGTACTCACATAAAGAAAATGTAACTATCATGATGCAAATGTATGCCTCTACCAAGATAGCAGGATATGCAATGATACTAGCGCGTCATGTAGCAATGATTAGGGCAAGGCCCAACTAGCATGCGGCTCATCGATCAAGCAAGTAGCATGTACGCCATGAAGATCAAGTCATGAGAAGGTGGATGTTGCATGGAAATGTATCTCGGAAAGGCTATGGAAATGCCTTGATAGGTAGGTATGGTGGCTGTTTTGAGGAAGGATATAAGGAGGTTTATGATGACAGAGCGTATCATGCCAAGGGTTTGGATGTACCGGCAAAGGTGGACACCAACTCTCGGAGTGAGAAGGAGGCAATGCACGGCACAGGAGAGGCTAGAAAAATATGGGAGGTGGAAGTGTCAACTTTCTAATACTCACATTAGTCCGAAGAACTCATGCACTTATTATCAGTAACTCTCAATCTAATCAGGAGGTTCACAAAGAGACAAGTACTCCGAGGAGGAGTATATGGGGGTTTGGTTATCCTTGCGCATCCTCGACTCGTGGTACGTGAGTGTACTCTAATATTCGAACCCTCCAGAGGTTAGTGATCCATCTAGTAGCTAGAGTTCTCAACAGGGGTTTTGGTTTTCGAAAATCACACGGATTTCCCAAAATACGACATCTATAACTAATAGGCTAAAGCTCTTGACACCAAAAGTTCAAACATTACTTTAATCAATACCTCAAAACTATTGGAAGTTACTACTACAAAGAGAATAGCAACTTCAACTACCTACTCTCTAGTCAAGACACAAAGCTCAGTGCAACAGCCAAACTCTCTAAACAAGATAAAACATGCAACTTATAGAACGTTCAACCTAAGACAAAAGAAAAGCTCTAGAAGAAAACTAAAGCACTATAACTAAACAGGGCAACAGCTAAGAAAATAAAAAGAACAAATCACAGCTAAAGAAACAAGCATGAAAATCCTATAAGGAGTTCTAATTCAAACGGAGCATGTTATAAACAGCAAACAAGGCAAAAACAAACCTAAGAAAAGTAAAGAGCGAGACGCTCCAAGCATAGCCCCTAACGCATGAAGTGATAAAAATATAGTATAACGAGGGACGAACTGATATTTTTTGATGAAGAAGGGGATGCACGGGGGCATCTGTCGTGGGAAAGTCATGGCAGATGTCCGTAGAGTCGGACTTATCATGGGACCTTTGCTGCGAGGCGAATTCGAGGAGAGAGTCGACATAGACACGGGACTCAGCGGTTTACCCAGGTTCAGCCCCGTCGATGCGGTAAAGACCTACTCCTTCTTCTTGACTATTGTGGGATCGACTCCTCAATAGGAAGATCCGATCTTATCGATTACAGTGATGATGTTTCGCAACCTTAGTCTCATGGAGATCTAGGTTATAGCGCGAGTTGTCTAGTCCTGGCTTGAGGTAAGTTCTGCCTCTGGCTCCCGTGAACCTCGTCTTGTAAAGGTGTCGGGTCCCGGGATTCCTAGAGTCTGACTCCTACACGATGTGGAGTTCTATTCTACTTTACAAGTTTTCTACGTTCTATACAAGGTAAGTCGAATTCCTTCTAGGGCTTCAATCTTCACGCTTGGCACGTCAGACTCCTGGCCGGGTCTTCTTTGTGGGCCTCCATATGTAAGTGGGCCCAGAGGTTTCTAATGTCGGGTCTATGGACCTGATCCGTCCCCCTGACATTAGCCCCCAGGATTGTTGTGATGCTTTAGTCTTCACATCAATCTTCTTTATTTTCTTCATTGCCGCCAGCTCTTCATGGATCAAGGGCCGACTTTATGCTTGGCGTCGATTGGGAGTCGGAGTCGTCTCTCTTCAATCTTTCTTTGGCTCCTTTATCTCCATGAAGTAGACTCTTTTGGTTGAGTCAACTATCATTTGATGCTTACTAGCAGTCGACGCCAAGTCTTTTTAGCTTCACATCTCCTTTTACTTGAAGATTTTTCTTTTGACCTTTGGTCAAAGATCCGATTTTTTTTATGATCACACTGCCCGAAACGCCGGTTGGAGGCATTGATGTTTGTAATGGGAATCCAGGAGTCTTTCCATAAATACTATCTACCACGGGTAGTTATCCCGTATCATTTATGGTATTAATTGATCCTCCCCATGAATCTACTATAAATATTCCTTGTATAGTTTGATCCTTCAAGCGCATCCATCTTCTTCTTCCTCTTCCTGTTTTTGTCATGGCACCTAAGCTAGAAGCCTCTTCTCCTCTGGCATCCAACGAGCCCGATCCCCGTGCAAGTACTCGAGGTCGTGGCCGTGGTAGAGGTAGAGGAAGAAGTATTCGTGCTGCCTCTCCTTCCGAATCTCCCCCTTCTTCTCCTGAGAGGAGTGAGTTCTTGGTTCATATCCGGACGATTCGACGCTGGATAAACTTCCTGAGTCTTTTACTCAACTTGTGGTTGACTCAACGCCTTCAGGTCTTTGGATCCGATATGATGGATGTCCTCATGGGCCTGTCTGGGTGACGGTTAGATTTTCTAGCCATGGCACCATGTTTTTTGAGAAGGGTTGGAAAACTTTTCTTAGATCTAGGAATATCTCAAGAGGAGACACCATTGTCTTCAGATTTGATGGTGAAGACACCTTGTGGGCTAGGATCTTGGACTCGGATGGAGACCGAGCCTGCTGTTGTATGGAGAGCTCCAGCGATGAATAACTCCTTAGTGAAGAAGAAGCTTCAATGGAAGATGAAGCCGACTCTGAAGAAGATGTCTGAAGATGTAGATTTTTCTTCTTAGCAGAATTTTTCCGAGTTTGGCTTTTGCTTGAAAGGTTGTATCCTTTGATGTAAGACCCAGTTGGTTTGATGAATGAAAATTATGAATTTTCATTGAGTCCATGAGCTCATGAGTCGGTTTTATTCCGGACTTTGAATATTTTTCAAGATGTATGAGAGCCAATTATTTATGATAGTGTATGTATCTGTAGACCCCTGAGTCGATTCAGAATAGTTGAGTATCGGTAATCGACTCATAGGATAGATCGACTTATAGCCCCCATGAGATGGTGTGGTCACGTTTACGTGTCATACCGGGTCATCAAAGAAGTGTTCTTTCTCAAGATTTGGTATAATTATCATGGCGTTTGAGTTGATTCATGAAAGAAGAAGTTTGTCAAAGTCGACTTTATGTATGGCGAGAGCCGTTGCGACCAAAGTCGACTTTATGTATGGCGAGAGCCGTTGCGACCTAAGTCGACTTTAAGAATGCCGAAGATTTAATGTAAAAGGTATAGTCCTCATGAGTCGGCATGTGTGTCTTGACACGCCGTTGCATCACATATAGAAATTTTTCGAGTTGTAGTCCCCATGAGTCGGTGTGAACATCTTTTGTGTCATACCGAGTCATAGAGAATTTTTGAGTTATAGTCCCCATGAGTTAGTATGAGCATCTTTTGTGTCATACTGAGTCATAGAGAATTTTTGAGCTATAGTCCCCATCAGTCAGTATGAGCATCTTTTGTGTCCTACCGAGTCACAAAGGTTAATGCTCAAGGTGCATCTTTTGGATGACATATAAAATGAAAAAAGTATGTGATTACGCTAATGTATGCAAAAAGAAAGTATGAAGGCTCATATATAAGTCGACTCTCGATTCAACATGCCTCATCTTCTCGTGTTTCGGATAGATTATTGGGTTATCCAGGAGTCGGAACTTCTCTGTAAGCCATCTACATATGACTAGTGCTCCCTGTACTTTAAGACTAAACTTGGTAGGCGTTGCTGTCAGCCCCCAAGGTTTTTAGGCTAATCCGGGTACACGTAGATCGTATGAGCTTGAATGTACAGTAATGTTCCTTCTAACCACGAACGTTCCTTCCCAAGGAGAGGATAACTTGTGCATTCCATCTCTTTTTGTATGAGTCGGAGCACTAAATAACCTTCCTGGAAAGTCCAACTTCTGATGCGGCGACTATGGTAGCATCGCAGATCTTGTTGGTAAATAGCCGACTGAGCTGCAACCAAATCTCGTTTTTCATCAAGAATATCCAAGGCATCTTGTCTTTCTTTCTCGTTTTCGGCTTCTACATAAGCAGTGACTCGTGGTGAGTCATAACGTATATCACTTGGGAGGACGGCTTTCGCTCCATGGACTAGGAAGAAGGGCGTATAGCCTTTCGACCTGTTGGGAGTCGTCCTGATGCTCCATAATAATGAGGGTAACTCCTCCTCCCAGCAACCCGGCGTCCTTTTCAAGGGGACAACGAGTCGGGGTTTGATGCCTCGGAGCAAGTCTTGGTTGGCTCTCTCGGCTTGTCCGTTGGACGGTGGGTGAGCCACTTATGCAAGGTCGAGTCGGATGTGCTCGTTCTGGAAGAATCGTTGCATAACCCCTTCTGATAGGTTAGAACCATTATCAGTGATGATGCTGTGGGGGTAGACGAATCTGTATATGATCTTTTTCAAGAATTTTAGTGTTGTCGCAGCGTCACATTTGCTGATCGGCTCGGCCTCGACCCATTTGGTAAACTTATCCACTGCCACTAATATGTGGGTATTTTTGTTGGCTGACCTTTTGAAATGTCCCACCATATCAAGCCCCCATACTGCAAAGGGCCAAGTGATAGGTATCATCCTGAGTTCTTGAGCCGGCACGTGAGCTTGTTTTGCATAGCGCGGACATCCATCACATTTCTTGACTATGTCCTCTGCATCCACATGAGCTGTGAGCCAGTAGAAGCCATGTCGAAAAGCTTTAGCTACAAGAGAATGAGAGCCAGCATGGTGTCCGCAATCTCCAGAGTGTATTTCGTTAAGGATGGCTCTACCTTCTTCTGGTGAGACACATCTCTGAAAAACATCTGCGGCACTCCGCCGATGTAACTCACCATTGATAAGTACAAAAGATTGCATTTTCCTGACGAATTGTCTGGCCAACATCTCATCTTGAGGAAGGATTCCCCGAGTTTTGTAATCCAAGTAAGGTACGACCCATGAGGGCGTAGCATGAATTGTAGCAACCAAAGCTGCCTCTGGATCCGGCTCTGCTATGTCTTGCTCTATTGGTGGTTGTACAGACGGTTTTGTTAGAACATCCAGGAATACATTTGGAGGGACCGGCTTTCGCTGAGAGCCGATTCGGGACAGAGCATCTGCTGCTTCGTTTTCCCTACGGTCCACGTGATCCACCTGGGATCCAACGAAAAATTCGGCTTGTCTTTGCACTTCTCGTCGATAAGCTGCCATTATGGGATTCTTGGAATCCCATTTTCCTGACACATGTTGAGAAACGAGATCAGAGTCGCCATAGCATTGGATCCAACTTATGCTCATTTCACGAGCCAGTCGAAGCCCATGAAGTAAGGCTTCGTACTCTGCTGCATTGTTGGTGCAGGTGAACTGCAGCTGCAGAACATAGCAGAATTTTTCCCCTTTAGGTGAGGTAAGGACCACGCCGGCTCCTGACCCTTGGAGCTGCCGGCTTCCATCAAAGTGCATCGTCCAATATTTGGTGACCGGTTTCTCCGGAAATGTTTTGATTTCTGTCCAGTCATTGATGAAGTCGGCTAGCGCCTGGGATTTGATGGTGGTTCGAGGCTTTTATTTGATGTGATAAGCCCCCAAATCTATGACCCAATTTTCAATCGTTCCCGTGGCTTCCCGGTTTTGGATGATATCTGCAAGTGGTGCTGAGCTGGCTACAGTTATGGGGTGCTCCTGAAAGTAGTGTTTAAGTTTCCGACTCGCCATGAATACACCAAGAACCAATTTCTGCCAGTGAGAATAACGTTGCTTCGATAAATTCAAAACCTCACTTACGTAATAAACTAGCCTTTGCAGGGGGTGCTCTTTGTCGGCTTCCATACGCTCAACAACAGCCACGGTGCTGACTGCTCGATTGTTGGCTGCGATATAAAGTAACATAGGTTCCTTTGGCTTGGGAGCCGCCAAGATTGGAGCCTGGGATATTTTCTTCTTCAATGAATCTAGGGCATGATCGTCTTCGTCATCCCAGACGAATGTTTCTGATTTCCTCAGAAGTCAATACAGGGGGATTGCCTTTTCACCGAGCCGGCTTATAAACCGACTTAGAGCGGCTACACATCTTGTGAGTCGTTGGACTCCCTTTACTGAGGCCGGCTTCTGAAGAGTCGTGATAGCGTTGATTTTCTCTGGGTTTGCCTCGATACCTCTCTCTAATACTATGTATCCAACAAGGAGCTTACCTTCAGGTACCCCAAAGGTGCATTTGGCCTGGTTTAGCTTCATCTGGTACTTGCGCAGATTTTTGAAGGTTTCCCGTAAGTCACCGATGAGTGAGTCGGCCAATTGGGATTTGATCACTATATCATCCACATAAGCATGCACATTGCGCCCAATCTTCTCTTTGAGGCAACTCTGCACTGTTCGTTGATATGTGGCTCCCACTTTTATTAAGGCCAAAAGGCATAGAAGTGTAACAGTAGATCCCGAAGGGAGTGATGAAAGCCGTTTTTTCTTGATCCTCAAGGACCATCTTGATCTGATGATAACCAAAGTAGGCGTCCAGGAAACATAGGATCTCACATCCCGTAGTCGATTCTATGATCTGGTCAATACGAGGCAGCGCGAAGGGATCCTTTGGGCTGGCCTTGTTTAAGTCTGTGTAGTCGATGCACATGCGCCAGGTCCCGTTCTTTTTCAAAACGAGGACCGGGTTTGTGAGCCATTCTGGATAGAAGACTTCCATGATGAACCCGGCGGCAAGGAGACGGGATATCTCTTCCCCAATAGCGTTTCTCCTTTCGTCGTTGAAACGGCGAAGGAATTGCTTGACCGGCTTCAGTTTTGGATCTATGTTTAGGTGGTGCTCAGCGAGTTCCCTCGAGACACCTGGCATACCAGAGGGTTTCCATGCAAAGATGTCCCGATTCTCACGGAGGAACTCGATGAGCACGCTTTCCTATTTATCGGATAACTCATTCCCAATGATGAATTGTTGAGAAGAGTCACCAAGGACAAAGTCAACCTTCTTTGTATCCTGAGCCGGTTGGAACTTGGGGTTGTTGTCGGGAGTCGGTTTCTTCAGGATTGTGGGGTCTTCCGGGTCTACCTTTTCTTGGTATACTGACAAGTCCTCTTTGGCGCGCGTCGACTCGGCAAATTTGACGTGTTGTTCGTCACACTCCACTACCCTGGACCAACTTCCATCGACTGTGATTGGGCCATTAGGACCCGGCATCTTTAGTTTTAAGTAGACATAACATGGCCGAGCCATGAATTTCGCGTAAGCCGGTCTGCCTAAAATGGCGTGATATGGGCCCTCGAGTTTTACCACTTCAAAGGGTATGAGATCGGAGCGGAAATTTTCGGCGTTTCCAAAAGCCGTCTCCAGGTAGATCTTGCCTATCGGACGTGTTGACTTGCGCGGGACTATTCCGTGGAAAACGGTGGTTTTTGGGTCAGCCCCATCCTGTGGAAAGTTTTGTAGTAAAGTATGTTGATGCTGCTTCCTCCGTCCATGAGCACTTTGTCAAGTGTATATCCTCCAATTTGTGGAGAGACTACTAGAGCCAATTAAGCTGTTATCCACCACCGGGGGTGATCATCCCTTGTCCAAGTGATTGGCTATTCTGACCAATTAAGCCACCTGGGTCAAGCCGGCTCTGCAGTCACAGCCATAGCGTCTCTCCGTTGCAGCTTCCTATCCCTCCTGCAACTGTTGGTGGTGAAAACGTGATATGCTGCACGGTCGTGGAGTTGTTTCGGGTTTGCTTGGAATCCAGCAAGCCCTGACTGATTTTGCTGGGGCCCTCCTCCGGGTCCTTGGTGTTGAGGCATTGCACCGACTCCTTGGTAGCCAGGATTTTGGTTGTTACCGTTCTGCCTGGCTCGCCCACCTGAACCGGGAGGTCCCTGGTTCCCACACCGTGCAAATTCTTTCATGAAATTGCAATCTTCCCATGTGTGGTTGGCTGGGCGTCCGGGTTTACTATGGGTCGGGCAAGGACTCTTCATAGCTGCTTCAAAGTTGTTTGGGCGAAAATTTCCTTCTAGCTTGCGGTAGTTGTTGCCCCCCTGCTTCTGTCTTTGGGCGCCGACATTTGTGTTGGCTACCAAGTCAGAAGTAGTCTGATCAAGTCGCCGCTTGGTTTGCTGACTTTGATTCTGGAATGTTTTGCCGCCATTTTTGTTCTGGTCGGCTTTATCCTGTTGAGGTCCAGTGTCCTTGGTTTTGTCAGACTCGGCATATTTGATAACCGCGTTCATGAGTTCTCCTATATCCTTGACCGTCCGTTTGAGTCGGCCAAGCTTCTGTACTAGGGGCTCGAACTTGCAGTTCCTTTCCAAGACAATGACGGTTGTCTGGGCAGTGATAGTGTCCGAGGAATGGATTATTTCTACTACCCGTCGTGCCCAACTCAGGGTCGAGTCTCCTTCCTTCTGGACACAATGCTCCAGGTCAACAATTGTGGTGGATCGCCGACATGTGCCTTGGAAGTTCTTGATGAACTTTTCCTTGAGATCCGCCCAGGAGGTGACAGAATTCTCTGGGAGGTTTTTGAACCATGTGCGAGCCGACCCTTCAAACATCATTGTGAGGTAACGGTCACAAACTCCTTCGCTGGGTTGTAACATGTCCATGGCTAGGTCATAACTTTCGATCCAAGCTGCCAGGTCCATGTCAGCTGTATAGTTCGCGATCTTACGTGGGCCCTTGAAATCTGATGGAAAACGTGTATTTCGTAGAGCCGGCACCAGGCATCGGTTGCCCACGGATCTGCTGATGAACTCGGTGTCTTGATCTTGGGGTGGAGGTTGGCTCATCTTCTCTACACGGCGTTCGGGATTGAAGCCGGCCGGCAGGCCTTGGATCCTTATCGCCCCCTGCGGGTCCGGTGGTGGTGGAGCTCTGCGCTGGCGGTGGCTTCTCGAGCTGGCCGGAGCCGGTGAATCCGCTTTCCGGCTCATACTTTTATATGGGGTCTCATGTAAGTATTGGAATCCCTATGAGTACTGGGCTTGTTGTGTGATTGCGGTTTTGAGCAGATCAATTGCCCCTCGAGTGGCCTGGTCCACCAGAGTGTCTCCGTGCGCAGGCACGCTGCCGAGGAACCGTGTCGCTGCCACGAAGTTTGCCATGGGGTTATTGAAATCATCCGGAGGTGTATGGAACCGTTCCTACCGTGGTGAGGGTGCATGTTGCCTTGGTGGCGTGTACCCTGGGGGAGTCGACTGATGCGTATCCTGGAATAGTCTCCGTGCCTGGAGATCAGCAGGGATCCGACTCACGGGTCCTGCGGGGCGTGCGTTGGCGAGACTTAGTTTCTGAGCTTCTATCAACTCCGACTCGTGTCGTAAGCGCCTGGTTTCTTGGGCGAGTTGGGTTTCTCTTTCCACCATTTGTGCGTTCTGGGAGTTAATTTCCCTCCGTATGCTCATTACCTGGGCCTTGAGTCTGTTGACCCTGGTTCTCCAGGCCTCCTGGTTTTCCGTGGTCATCGGTGCGGCTAAGGCTTCGTCCAGGGCATTTAAGGTATCAGTGTGGGCTTCTGCTCCCGTGAGAACTTCTGGTTGCTCTCTATCTGGATTAGGGGCCGCGTTGTGACCCATCTCTGCGTTCCGATTCTGCGTCGCGCCCTGAGCCGGCGGACTTCCCTGTTCTTCGGTGCCTGTCATGAACACTGTCACACAGTATGGAGGCTCGTACTGCGAGAAGTCGGGTTCGTATTCTGCTGTTCCCGCGCCGAGTATGTTTCTCCCGGCGGATCGGATGGAGCCGGTATCTGAAAAGCTTGTTTCACTAGGATGCGAGTTAGCTTCAGATGTTTCTTCCGAGGTGTCGGGTGTCAGGGACTCGACAGAACACGCCGACTCTGGAGATCCAGCGATGAACCCAACAAAAGTGTGCCTTGAGACGGCATGTCGCCGATTCGAGGTTTCCAGGGGGACTTCAGGATCCGGCTCTGGCTCAGATCCGTCTGTCTTACCAATGAAGATATGAATAGACCCGATCGGGACCCAATAACCGGATTCGACGGAATCGGCGTCAGGGACCCAAGTCGAGTCGTCAATGCAGAGCTTTCCATGTCGGCTCCTGGTGATTCGTCCAGTCACGAATCCTTCCATACCTTGCAGAGCTCCCCTTAGAATCTCAACACCTGCGAGCGCAGGCCCCACGGTGGGCGCCAACTGTCGTGGGAACTTTCATGGGACCTTTGTTGCGAGGCGAATTCGAGGAGAGAGTCGACATAGACACGGGACTCGGTGGTTTACCCAGGTTCGGCCCCGTCGATGCGGCAAAGACCTACTCCTGCTTCTTGACTATTGTGGGATCGACTCCTCAATAGGAAGAGCCGATCTTATCGATTACAGTGATGATGTTTCGCAACCTTAGTCTCGTGGAGATCTAGGTTATAGCGCGAGTTGTCTAGTCCTGGCTTGAGGTAAGTTCTGCTCTGGCTCCCGTGGACCTCGGCTTATCATGGTGTCGGGTCCCGGGATTCCTAGAGTCCGACTCCTACATGATGTGGAGTTCTATTCTACTTTACAAGTTTGCTACGTGCTATACAAGGTAAGTCGAATTCCTTCTAGGGCTTCAATATTCACGCTTGGCACGTCAGACTCCTGGACGGGTCTTCTTTGTGGGCCTTCATATGTAAGTCGGCCCAGAGGTTTCTAATGCCGGGTCTATGGGCCTGATCCATCCCCCCGACAGCATCCCCAAGCTTAGACGCTTGAGTCTCCTTGAATATTTATTGGGGGTGCACATGGGCATCCCCAAGCTTGAGCATTTGACACTCCAGGATCTTCTTTCATCATCTTCCATCGCACACTTGAAAACTCCCTTCATGCACAACTCATCATAAGATGATTAAAAAGGTTACTACCCTATTAAAATAATTTTTTCCTTACTGGAAATAAAGATATTCTAGAAGAGCTACTGTTTCTCAATATTTCCAAAAAGTTTTTGCAAAGAAAAAGCAAGCTTCAGGTTTGCAAAAGTAAGGAGAGACAAAACGTGGCAGAATCTATGAAAAACTGAACATCAGGTAGTAAAGAATTTTTTAGGGGTACTTCTACAACTCAAATAAAAAAAACTCAGAATATATGAAAGTTCCGTGATTGTATAGAGAACGCGGTGTAAAAAAATCAGCTCAAAAAGATGAACAGGTAATTTTCTATGATTTTTCCCGTCACGAGGACAGAATATGTTTTCTTGACAGCATGTCACAAGTTTCACTTCCCTTGTCATATGTGGATATAAATGGCAGAAATCTTGAAAATTAAAGATACAATGATGTTCCTACAGTAGTAACAATCATCAAGACCACTAAAAACAGAAGTAAAAACATCTTGGGTTGCCTCCCAACAAGCGCTTTCTTTTACGCCTTTAAGCTAGGCATAAAGCAAAAGATCAAGTTTTATCAAGAAAATAACTAGCCCATGTGACGGACTCAAAAGGCAACTTAATCTTTTTCCTAGGGAAATCTTCCATCCCTTTATTGAGAGGGAATTTGAATCTGATATTCCCCTCTTTCATGTCAATAACAGCACCAACGGTGCGAAGAAAAGGACGTCCCAAAATAATTGGACAAGAAGGCTCACACTCAATGTCCATAATAGTAAAATCAACGGGAACATAATTTTCATTGAAAATGATAAGAACATCATCGATCTTCCCCAAAGGTTTCTTTACGGAAGAATCGACAAGACGAACACCAAAAGAACAAGGATCAAAAGGTTTCAATTCAAGCATATCATACATTCTTTTGGGTATAACAGAGGTACTAGCTCCAACATCACAAAGAGCAAAGAAAGAGAAGTTAGTCAATTTGATTTTTATCATAGGATCCCAACCATCCTCTAGCTTCCTAGGTATGGAGGCTTCTAGTCTAAGATTCTCCTCCCTAACTTTGATTAGAGCATTGGTGATATGCTTTGTGAAGGCAAGATTAAGTGTGCTAGTGTGGGGGTCTCTAGACATCTTGTGTAGGAAAACAATAACTTCAGGTAAGGTTCAGTTGTCAAAGTCTAAGTCACTACTATTTATCAAGGAGGTCGTGATATCATTAAGGCTCACTTGTTTGAAAGCATCTATGTTCATAGAGGTTTCATCATCTATGGTTGAGGTGGTAGCATCACCATTGATAGGTCCAGGTGGACTAGGGGCGTGATGGGTGCTAATAGTTGGAACATCCTCAACAACTTGGATAGTGGATACGGTGTGGTAGGTAGGAAGTCTCTTAACTCTCTCTTCTTCCTCCTTTTCTCTAGCCCATCTCTCTTTAAGTTTTCCCAACGTCCTAATGTTTTCATTAATTTGCACTTGGATAGCATTCATAGGAGTGGTGTGCCTCTCCTCAGGGGGAGAAGTTCTAATCTTAAGCATCTCAACATCATGGGCTATGTTGTCTACCTTCGAAGAGAGGATATCTAATTTGTCTAATTTCTCTTCTACACTCTTGTTTAAGGCTTTTTGGGTAGTGATAAAGTCTTTAAGTATACTCTCTAGTTCAGAAGTGGAGTTTTTGGTGCTAGGGTAAGTGTTGTTGTTCCCATAGTTGTTGAATGGGAAAGGTCTAGGATTGTTTCTACCAAAATTACTCCTATAAGCATTATTGTTGAAGTTGTTTCTAGAGATAAAGTTCACATCTACTTGTTCTTGAGCAACCAAGGAATTTAAAGGAACATCCTGAGGATCAATAGGAGCTTGCTTGGTAAGTAGAGACATGATCAAGTCAACCTTTTCATTAAGAGAGGAGATCTCCTCGACATAATTTACCTTCTTACCAGTTGGAGATTGTTCGGTGTGCCACTGAGAGTAGTTCAGCATCATCTCATCAAGTAGCTTCGTGGATGCACCATGTGTGGTTGACATAAAATTTCCTCCCGCGGCCCAGTCTAGCAGATTCCGCGAGGTAAAGTTTAAGCCTGCATAAAAAGTCTGGATAACCATCCAAGTAGTCAAACCATGTGTAGGGCAGTTCTTAACAAGATATTTCATGTGTTCCCAAGCTTAGGCAACGTGTTCATTATCCAATTGCCTAAAATTCATAATGGTACTTCTCAACTAGATAATTCTAGCAGGGGGATAGTACTTCCCAATAAAAGCATCCTTACACTTGTCCCAAGAATCAATGCTATTCTTAGGTAAGGATTGCATCGACTCCTTGGCTCTTCCTCTCAAGGAGAAAGGAAAAAGCTTCAGATTGACGATGTCTCCATCTACTTCCTTGTACTTTTGCATATCACAAAGCTCAACAAAATTATTTAAGTGCAACGCAGCATCCTCTCCAGCACCTGAGAATTGATCTTTCACAACAAGATTCAGCAAAGCAGGTTTAAGTTCATAAGAAGGTGCTGAAGTGGCAGGTGGAGCAATAGGAGTGCAGATAAAGTCATTGTTGTTGTGACTAGTGAAGTCACACAACTTGGTGTTTTCATTGGAACCCATAATAACAGCAGGTATTTTTGGTATTTTTAATAAGGGACACAAAAGTAAAAACTGAAAGATAAACTAGCAAGACTAAAAAGCAAAGATAAAAGATAGTGTGCAACTCCCCTATCTTGTAGACTGGAGTCCCCGGCAACGGCGCAAGAAATTTGCTTGATACGGTGAGGAAGATAGTTCTCTAACTTATCGTTGGTTACCCCAAGTGGAAGGTGAGATGTAGCATAGAAGCATATTTCCCATAGCGAAGATGCTAAGGTTGAGGATCGACCAGTAGGACTCCAAGAGATACAAGAAGGTGGTAAAGTGAACAATGGCGTCGTTCACAACTCAAGGTTGCTTACTTCACCTGGACTTGCACACACAGCAAATAACTTTGCTCCCAACGAGTACAGAGGAGTTGTCAATTCCTCTAGCCTTGCTGTTTACAAAGGATCAACGCAAGAGATAATAATAGTGGCAACTGAAAGTAAAGACTGAAAGTAAATTCAAGATTTAAACAATGGTGGAAATATGGACCGGGGTCCCATGACGTTCACTAGTGATGTCTCTTTCCCAAAAGACGATAAAAGAGCTAGCGAGGTAAACAAATCACAGCTGGGCAATTGACTGGATTATAAACGCACCGCACTGCTAACTATGCTACAAAAGAAAGGAAGATGCTCAAAAGCAATGGGCAGTACGCAAAGGTAAGTAGACCGAAATCCATCTGCATCTACTACGAATCATCCACCTTGAGATATCTATCCAGAACATCTCACTGGTATTAAGTTGTGAATCCCACCCAAAGTGTAAACTCAAAGCAACAGACAACTGCATTAAAAGAACTATTCGTAAAGTAAACAATCCTTGCTCCAGCAAGTACAAGCACTGTTTTTTTATCCCTGGTGGCAACAGCACATCCCCTAGTCTCATGTTTTTGTCACTCAAGCTAGACATCAGGGGGCTGAACCCACAATCAAGCATAACGCTCCCTCTTGGAGTTGCAACAAATCACTTGGACAAAGCAAAATACGGCAACGGAGAACATGCAAGAATTTACTAAAGAACACAAATATAAAAGAGAACCAAATATATTACTCATCACAATCTGAACATAATCTCATAATCCATCAGATCCCAGCAAACTCAGCATAGCAACACAGAAATTACAAAGGTGCCTCGATCATGTGAGGCAGCTCACGAGGTCTCGAAAGTGGAAGCACAAAGAGGGGAGGAGAACATCACATAGCTACTGGTCATGGACCCATGGTCCAAGGGGGACTACTCACAAGACATCCAGGAGGCGTCCATGGTGATGGATGGTCTCCCGGAGGGGATTCCTCCTTCCGGCAGGGTGCCGGGGCAGCTTCTCTTGGCAGCCCCGATCTTGAAACGGCGGCGGCGGCGGAACAGAGGAGAACGGGAATAGCAGATCGATATTAGGGGTTTCCGTCGCGGGGGCTAATTATAGGCCAAAGGGGGCACCGAGAGGGGCCACAGGGCAGCCAGTAGGCCTCCTGGCGCGGCCTATGGTGGGGCCCTGCCAGGGACCCTCCTAGGGTCCTGGTGGGTCCAGCCCCTTCCATCTTTATCTCTTCGGGAAACTTCTGGGTCGCTGATTTTTTATATAATTTTTTCGGGATTTATTTGGCACTTTTAATGGCCGGAAAACCTGAAATAAAAAACAGCAGAAAACAGGGACTGGCAACTGGGTGCACTGAGTTAATAGGTTAGTCTAAATATGGTAAAAAGTGTATGAAAGTTCAAGAAAAACATGTTAAAGTCACACAAATCATGCATGGATCAAGAAGAAATTATAGATACGTTTGGGACGTATCAGTTGGTACACCCCTGCATGGTTAAATCTTTTCGAGAAGTTGTGTCCACGGTTATGGACGACTTGAGACCTACTCCTTGTTCATAGACAACTACAACTAAGATAATCTTAATAACTTGATCAACGTGTGTGTGCCTTGATTGCTTCTTCTTCATCGGGTGATGAAATAGGAGGACAAGGATAGGATAGGTGTTATGCTTGCGTAAGTAGCTGATAGCAACCTTGTTGGAGGTGATTCCTCATCGCATGCTTGTCTTCTAATCTTATTCTGAATAGAATGTTAGCCACTCATATATTGCTAGTGCGGCTGCAACCTCAACCACTACCCCCTTCTTACCGTGAGAAGTTAGTTACAAGACTTGTTGATATAGCTCACCCCTTCTTTTATCTTTTACGCACATTATGCAAACGATCTTGGACTTCAGAGGAGCTCGACGACCCTTTTTCTGGACGCCTTCACGGAGACACGACGAAGACTAGTTAGGCAGATCCCGGCGGACGGCCTGGACCCGTGTGGTTACGGGAATGGTGTGTTTTATCTTTGCCACTAGGCATTTGATTGTAGTCTGTACTCATACATGTATATTCCGCTGATGTATCGTATTAAGGCAGTTGTTTGCCGATTTTATGAGATGTTGTACCCTTGTAGCTGTAATGTTGTGATATCATGTCGGAAATACGAGGCATATAACGTTCTCATATGTCGCGGTGGGACTGATATGTGCTTCCTCCCCGGATCTGGATGGAAACTTCTAGATCTAGATTAGTACCGCATATCGGGCCTCACAACTTTGTATCAGATCCTTACCGACCGTAGGATCCCTTCTCTGGCCGAAGTCGAGTCTAGACAAAAACTATTTTGTAGGTACTAAGATAGTTATCGGAGAGTAGGAATATTTTTACTCCTTATCCTTTCTCTGGTCAGGAAAAGTGTCGTAAGTTTCTTACTCTCACCTTATCCCCTTTCAATCTCTAGGATCTCGAGTAAGTGGAGTTTCGGAACCGTTACAATGCCTTGCTTGTAACATATTCTCTCGATTCCGATCTCAGGTTTGGAAAATCCTGTAGTACCTTTAGCTTCTCCGACTCGGGTGCACATCCTGGTCATTCCTTGCCTCCATCCTCTTGCCTAGTGTCTTCACGATCTTGAGTGGGAACACTATCCGTTTGATCCGGTTCTCGTTGTTTTTCTAACTCTTGATCTCTCGATGGTTTCGTTCTTCGACGTCGCCATCTCTCTGCGGAAAGTTTTCTCGACGGAAATTCGTCGTCGACATGGAGCATAGTCCCTTGTTGGTGGTGTTGAAGATCGTCGACTCTTTTTTCTCTACCCTCCTCTCCCCTGGATCATCTAGCATCTCGGGATGAGATCCCTTGTTGGTGGTGTAGTATTGTAACAGCCCGGGATTTTCACCCAAATTAAAAAAAATTATTTGTTGTGTTGCTGTGATGATTTCCTGTATTGTTTGCAGTGTTTGCTTCGCCGAATTATTAATCTGTGAATATCCCCCCTATTTCTTGTATCGGATGCAAGACCGACCCTTTTCCACCATGGCACACCAGCTTTGCGACACCGGGTTTCACCCGAGCACCGTCGTAACTGGCACAAGACCAGCCATCGCCATCGGAACGAAAACCCCATTTAATAATTAAATGGATTATTTTATTGGACGCTGGAAAATGTTCTCGGAACGGTATCGAAGTGAGGTAGGACTGACGGGCTCGCCGCGCTGAGCACGTGGTTCGAGATTTCGCCCTAATCAGAGGTCGTATGGACTCCCGGCGGTCAGAAACGTGGAGTATCAGACGCAAGAGAGAAGACTTGAGGGCGTTTGCATAAACCTGTCATCCAGGCCAGCCATAAATAGACCACCAGCCTCTGTCCCACCCAATTAGGGTTCCCCCTTGTAAAATTTGTAGCCACCCCCCTCAGATCTGCCCAAATTCCCCCACTTCATCCCCAAACCTGAAACCCTAGCCAGACTTGGCTTCTCCACCGTCGGATCGCGAGATCAGTGGCTCCAGGAGCAGCCACATCACCCCAGCCAGCCTCCTAAGGCAACCGGGCCCCGCAGGGCCCTCCCCGTCGGCGCCAGGCCCGCGTCGGGCCTAGACCGGGCCGAACCGCCGCCTCCCGTGGACCAGCCGTCGCGCCGCCGTTGCTCCGGAGAGCTCTCCGAGCCGTCGCCCCAGGTTACGCCCCCCCCCCCTCGCGCGCCTCCCTCTCCTTCCATTTCCTCTTCTCTCCTGACCTCTCTCTCTCTCTCTGTTCCGGCCAGGAGCACCGCCGCCATGGGTGACCGACCAAGAGCTTGCAGCGCCGCCGCCATGGACCTCGGCGGGACGCCCTAGCCCCGCCGTTGGCTGCATCTCGGCCCCCACGCCCCTCCTGGGTCCTCCCTGCCTCGCCTGGGTCGTCCGCCACCTCGCCGAAAGCCGGCCGGCCGCCGCCATCTTGATCCAGCAGGATCGGGATGAGTGAGCCGCCTCTCGTGCTCCCTTGTGGGCCGGCATGCCCTCAAGGCCCAGCACGCAGCGCACCATGGCCCAGCACCGCCGCTTCGGCCCACGGCCAACCACTGCACCAAGCGCTGCTACATTATCCAGCGCCCACGCCTCCTTGGGTCGAGCCGACGCGGTGAGCGCCTGTGCCCCCCTTTTTTCTGTAGTTGGGCCGGCCCATGCACTATTATCGCTCATAGCATCTTTTAATATCTTGCGCTCACCCCTATTTAGGCCCTTTAGAGAAGGTTCAGCGCAGTGAAGGCTTTATCTATTTTATGTATTTATTATTTGGCAGTATTTGTTACCGTTTAGCGATGTTAATATCTTTTTAATGGTAGCTCGGATTGCGATGGTTCCAACGTGTAACTTTCTTAGTTTTTCGTGTAGATCTTGATTCTGCTGCTCTTTTCTATGTTTGCACTTTTCTACCTACTGTTTAGGTGCTAATTACGTGCCATACCACTTTAAAATGTAATAGGCCGTAACTTTTTAACCGTTGCTCCGAATAAAATGTTCTTTAGATGTAGCTTGACAAGAATTTCATGTAGGTTGTGAATATGCTTCTCTTGCTTTCTAATAAAAATAATAAAATTATGTTTAGGGCAGAACGGTACCAAATGCAACAATTATCGTGGGGTCTGTAATAGTTGCCATGTATAGGTTTTACCCCACTTAAAATTGACTAGCATAGATAGTTTACCTTATTCTTCACCTCTTGCCATGCTTGCGTGAGATGCCATGCTTGTGTGAGATGCCATGTTAACAACCTTTTCTCATGTTGGTAGCTAAACAACTCGAACCATTCTCAATGTGCGGTAACGTCGTGTGTGACGAATACTCCACTTAACCTGTTAGTAACCGCTCTTGACGATACATGTGATACAGTGTGTTGTCTCGTGTTGCCTTCTTGATGTTGTTTGCTGGTGATTGCTTCAAAGTAATAGATGCTTTCTCGTCGATTGTCTTTGCAGTGTTTCCTTCTTGTGTGCTTCCGCGGGTACTCTTTAAGACGGTGCGAGCTTGTGATTGACTACACCTTCGGTTTCGTCTTATCACCAGCTAATGGGGAGCATATATCATGCTTATAACTTTCAGCTCACTTGTGCCTAGGTATAGGATAGAACGATTGCTTGATCCTACCACCTCATATTTATGCCTCTCAAATAAACCCAAACAGCCATGTCCTCCACATCCTAGCAAACCTTTTTTTTGCCATGTACCTTGCTTGCTTAACCACTTCTTAGTATGCATGCTTAGGATGCTACAACTGCTATCCTATTACTCCTTGGATTGGGCTATCACATTATTATATTGTTATGGATGATATGATTATTGTAATGTTGACTATATTTGACGAAGGATGGAAGGTTTAGGCTACCCCGCCTCAATGCTTTGTTCCATTCGAGTCACCTATGATCCGAGTTCCGGGTATTGGTTCTAAGACTGAACGTGCCTAACCGCGTGTGGGATTTTATGGGGTCCCCTTTTCTTACCTACCTAGTTTCAAGCATTTCTAGTGGTGGCCCAAGCCGATTTACCATTTGAAAACCATGCATATATGTCTATCGGGTAGCTCCTAGCAGATATTCTTTAAAAATAACATGGGCCAGCGGAGACATGGTTTCTCTTGTTGGTCGACCCCAGGGAGCTAGGGGGCTACCCACATGGTTTGGGTAGCTAGCCCGACCTCATCCAGACAGTGGAGGCCAGTTCGAGAGCGCGGTCGGCTTTTGAGTTGGACGTCTACTCACCGGAGGCCACTCGGATTTGTTCGTTGTTATTTAGAGGGATTATGGCCTTCGGTTCTCTTGGAACAACTCTTCAATGAGTGTCTTTAACAGGCCCGGCTGAGAGAGCTTGGCGTGCGTGCAGATCCTTGTAATGGGAAGTTGGTACACCCCTGCAGGGTTAAATATTTTCGAGAAGCCGTGTCCACGGTTATGGACGACTTGAGACCTACTCCTTGTTCATTGACAACTACAACTGAGATAATCTTAATAAATTGATCAACGTGTGTGTGCCTTGACTGCTTATTCTTCATCGGGTGATGAAATAGGAGGACAAGGATAGGATAGGTGTTATGATTGCGTAAGTAGCTGATAGTAGACTTGTTGGAGGCGATTCCTCGTCGAATGCTTGGCTTCTCATCTTATTCTGAATGGAACGTTAGCCACTCATATATTGCTAGTGCGGCTGCAACCTCAACCACTACCCCCTTCTTGCCGTGAGAAGTTAGTTACAAGACTTTTTGATATAGCTCACCCCTTCTTTTCTCTTTTACACACGTTATGCGAACGATCTTGGACTTTAAAGGAGCGCCACGACCCTTCTTCAGGATGCCTTCATGGAGATTCGACGACGACTAGTTAGGCGGATCCCGGCGGAGAGCCTGGACCCGTGTGGTTACGGGAATGGTGTTTTTTACCTTTGCCACTAGGCATTTGATTGTAGTCTGTACTCAGACATGTATCTTCCGCTAAGGTATTGTATTAAGGCAGTTGTATGCCGATTGTATGAGATGTTGTATCCTTGTAGCTCTAATGTTGTGATATCATGTTGGAAATCCGGGGCATATGGCATTGTCATATGTCGCGGTGGGACCGATATGTCCTTCGCCCTCGGATCTGGATGGTAACATCTAGATCTGGAACAGTACCGCATATCGGGCCTCACAGAGAAGGAGGGATTAGGTGCGGGGGTGGACATGTGGACGCAGGGGAGGTCTGGAAGCGCGGGAAGACATGATCTAGGCGACACAGGCGAGTTGCAGGACGGGGGAGACGCGTCCAGTGAACCAAGGCACGCGCCGAGCTCACTAGTAGCACACCGTGGGCGTGGCCACCGCGTGCACTGGTGCTCTAGATGGGATTTGGCATGGCTAAACGAGTCCAGTGTGAAGTCCTTTCGACACTGATCAACTCTGTGGCATTCAATGGTCACCAGGAGGTTTGGTGTGACCTTTCCATGCTAGAACAATTTGATACAACAAACTTGGAGAGCAAGCTGGGGGTGGGGGAAATGTTGTCACACTGGCTTGTGGTTGGAAGGAGTACAATGTTGTGAAGTTTCATATCAATTGGCCAAGAAATCAATGCACCTCCTTTGCAACTGCTCAATTGGTCCTGAATTGTGTTGGTGAAGCTAGCCTCACTTTGGCTGGTACGATCTGGCTGAAAGTTGTTGGATGGGGGTTATTTGGGTGTGGGCACATGTGGGAAAAAGCTCAGAGAAATTCAATGCTCCTAGCTAGCACTTGCTTTACAATGCTTCCTACTGGACAGAAACTTTGAGCATTTGGTGAGGGGATTTGGCTAGGAAAATGGAGCTGAAAGTTGGCATAGGATAATGATATGATCATGATAGATTGCACAAAAAGTTTAAGAAGAAATGGACATGGATAAATAACACTTCCTTCACAAAGTGCTATTCTGCCCCAACAGATAAATGAATTTCTTTGGATGAAAATTTCACTTGGGCCATGAAAGGTTTTTGGAGATTGTGGCAAGATATGATATCAAGGACATGTGGGAATTATTTGGGGATTTATGGAGCATTATAAATATGGGTTGCTTCACGATCCTCAAATGAAATGAATATTCCTATTAATGAAAAAGGAATATATGGCATGAAGAACAATGTGGCTTGGAGGGGATGGATCAAGGGAATATTTTTGGAAAGGTTGGAGAATCAAGGTCCACTTTAGAAAACAAAGAAAATATGCTCAAGTTTCAAGTCCAAATAGTTGGTTCAAATCAAACCAACTGGCAAGTCTTGAAATAAACCAGAAATTATTTTTTTAAGAAAAAGTTGCAAAAACCAGGGTGTCACAGGTACCAGATCTCCACGACAGTAAGGTCCATCTGCGAGTCGGCTCAAGCAGCTGAATCCAGCAGGACTTGAATCCGCCGGGGAGCAGTCTGGAGCATGCTAACCGCAGCGGCGGTGGTAGTAGGCACAACCTTTTTCTTTTCAAGCTCGGCAGTCGGCCAGATCAATTGATTGAGCTTCCGCACACC
Organism: Bromus sterilis; assembly: GCA_950022295.1. NCBI lineage: Eukaryota > Viridiplantae > Streptophyta > Magnoliopsida > Poales > Poaceae > Bromus > Bromus sterilis. Next base: position 221,356,526 of record OX465600.1, read on the forward strand.
AGTTTGAATAGACATAGGACACCCTTAACCAGAGGTAGACGCGCACGAGTGGTGAGGACAAGTTCGTAAGGGATCCAGGAGGACAGGTCGTCAATATCCACACCCTCGGCCCGGTGAGCTTGCCGGCTCTCCAGCACGGCCTTTTCAGCATCATCCTGGGAATCAGGCCAAGAATCTGTTGCAAGTAACAAGAGAAACAGGTTAGACAACAAGAGATCAAGAAGTTGACGAGGGAAGGGGCGTGATCTCAGTCATAAAAGAGCAATCGGGGAAGCAAAAAAATTTACCAGTGATTAGGTCGTCCATTTCCTGCATCTCGGCAAGAGCCACCTCGGCTCGCCTCGTGGCGGCACTCAACTCCTCCCGATGACGGTTGGCGGAAGTTTCCAACATCCACACTGCCTCGTTGCGCTCCTTCCACAGTGACTCCTACACCACCCTCCGAGCTTCGAGCACCCGATTGAGCTCCTCCTGATGGGACGTTTTCAAGCTCGACGCCTCACCAGACAACCGCTCCACAGTTCTCTTGAGATCGGCCTCAGAAATTTGCAGCTGATCACGTTCTTTGCTGACGGTATCAAGATGGGAGATCCGCTCGCCGTGCTGGCTCTCGAGCTCAGCCACCCGAATCTTCAGCGTTTCCACCTCAGGCATATTACCGGTGGCAGCTGAAAACAAGGCACCAAGAGGGTCGAATCAAATGGGCAATAGTCGGAATAAAGTAGTCGGCGATGGAAGTTTACCTTTTAGCTCGGGATCTCGGTGACCTGAGCATCGGATCGCTGCTTCAAGTTCGCAAGGGTCCTTTCGCAGGCCGAATAGCTGGCTAGCAACCAATTGAACATTGCTTGTCTCCGCTGGCAGACGGCCTGAAAAAAAATCAAGTTAGCAAGAGAGTTTCAAGACATGGCTAAAAGAAGATCTGGACTGACTACGAGCAGTCAGCCCGAATCTCGGGGAGTACACCGAGTGGGTGCGTTAACGCTCCCCCACGGGAAAAGGAAACTTACCACAATGAAGCACTTCGTGGCGAGGAGATCAATGAGGGCATCCTCTATGAAGCCCTTGATCCGGTCGCGCACAGTAACCAGTCGGCCCTGCGTGGCACCCGACGTCTGGTCCGACGACCGAGCGTCGGCAGGGGCGCCCAGGTACTCCAGTCGGAACTGCTCGGACGAAGTGATAGTCCGAGCTGGAGCACCAAGGCACGACTTGGCACGAGCTCGGTTGTTGGCAGGGAGGTGCCAGCAGCGGTCGGGTCGACGGGCATCGGGGCAGTCGGAGGAGTCGTACCCAGCGCAATCGTCGTGGATGTGACCTCAATAGTTGGAACATCACCACCACCTGAGCCGACCTTAGGAGGGGCGTCATCATTAGCAGCCGACTGGGCCAAGGCGACCTCCTCGGGATCGGTGGCTAGAGTAGAAGCGGCTGCAGCCGGCACGTCTGGCTGCATGTCAGTAGATCCGCCAGCAGCGGCTGGAGAAGGATTGCCGGCAGCCGACACGACGACAGATCCACCCGCAGCGGCAGAGGAGTTCGCTGCATAGGCATCCGATTTTGACTAGGGCGACGAGTCCGCGCGGGCCTTCTTGGCGCATTCGGCCTTAGCGGTCTCGTCGGGTACCGGTGGCCGTTTCCGGCTAACCCTGGCCTTGAAGGATGTGGTGGAAGAAACAGGGTGAGCAGTCGGATGGGCAACGACACCGGCAACATTGGTGTCGCGTGGCTCCCTATGGAACCAAGAGCCAAAGGAACTTTAGACACCGCGGAAAGAAAAAAAGAGGAGAAGTAATAAAATGGGGTCTGCTTACCCAACCACTTGGGGAACTCAGCCGTAAAAAATGGCATCCAGAAGTTCAGGGGAGCGAGGTACAAGGGATCCTCCTCCAGAACAGGAGCAGCCGACGATTGTTTTCCTTTCTTCTTTCCTCGGTCGGCCTGATCCTTTGCTGATTTACCTTTAGATAGTCGTTTCCTAGTCGGCCCATTCTGGGGCAAGGGGTCAGCAGCCGGCGGAGCATCGTTGTGGGGGCGTTTGTCCTTGGCCATTTTCTTGGGGTCAACCAAGATTCTGCACCATGATCGCCAGAGGATGAGCTGCCGGTATCATCACTCCATTCGGCCATGAAGCATTGAAGTGAAGATTCTGACGTACCCGGCTTCTGGTAGCCGATTCCCAGCAAGGCCGTCTGAGCTTCGGTCTCAGGAATCATCACCGTCGTTGAACTCATTGTCATTGGCATCCGACTCGGAGCGGTCGGGAAGACCAGCGGCGGTGGCCTGTCCGTCCTTGTATTGTTGCTGCGGGACGAAGAGCTGCAGCAATGGCCGAGTTGGGAATTATAAAGATCAAAACAATGAGAAAAGGAAGGTGAAGATCAAAGTACCTGAGGAGGCGGGTTGCCTCGACTGTAGGTTTCTTTCCCGAACCGCCAAGGATCCATCACCTCGACTTCAGCAAGAGCGAGCACCCGGTCGCGCACATGCTGGTGGGTCGGCTTGAACGTGGAGGTTCAAGTGGAATCATGGTGGCCGGACATATCGCATAGTTGGTGAGGGCTCAGCTAAAGAGGCTACACTCGGCGGGAAATCCTATTGGCTACAAGATCGGCCGGCTCTAGCCCCTCCTCCTCGTGCAGTTTACGCACCCGGTCAGCCATCCTGTCCAGGTTGACGTCCCATGTATGACCTTAACACCCCATTTATGCTTCGGGAATGGAGGCTCCAGCGCAAACTCTGGCAGATTGTGGCAGTCGGCCTGATTTTATGGGTTGCGGATATAAAAGAAGGTCATTTTCCATTTTTTTCACCGATTGTAGATGGATGTTGCACCACAGGCGGTCATCACTCTCTCGGCAATGGAGCCCTTTGGGCCGGGCAACATCCTGCCAGTTGCGACCATCTGAAATTTGAAGTCGAACAACTGAGTCCACAACCCCAAATTCGGCCGCACGACGAGGAAACCTTCACACAAGTTGACGAAGGCCAAAAGCAGCATGATGGCATTGGCACCGAGGTGGTGCGGCTGCATCTGGAAATGGTCCAAGAAATGGCGAAAGAATCCGCTCACCGGGAGAGCGAATCCATGGGCAAAATGCGTCGTGAAGACGACGCGTTCACCGAGATGCGGCGCCGGAACGAGTTCGTCGCCGGGCACGCAGAAGACCCTCTCCGGCAGCATCTTGCATGCGCGTTGGAGGCAGAGAACATTGACGAGGGGGTGACCCCACGACTCCTATGGATAATCCTACCCGGTGTACCCGAAGACAGAAGGCCCACAAAGATGACGCCTAGGCCCAGCCTTGGCCCATTAGTGGCACCGATGTAGGACTCCGCGAGTCATAAGGAAGGTGCAAACTTGCCGTACGGTACAAGATCAGGGTTAGGAAACCTCCTTTGTAATCCAAGACGGGCTCCCCGAGACCTAGCCTAGTATATAAGGGCTAGGAGGGGAGACACCAAGATCAAGAAATACACAATCTGTAACCCTAGCCTTGAGCGCACTAGCCTTGGCTTCCTTGTAATCGCCATCTCCAAGCAATAATATCGAGCAGGAACGTATCCTCTTGTTAGCCGACGAGCTATCGTCCAACATGTTCCTCTCATGACTAACACAGGGTCCCTGACCATGGGATTTGCCGGGGTACATCCCCGTCAATTGGTGCCGTCTGTGGGAACTACACAGGTTGGAATTACGATCTCGGCGGTTCCGTCTTCAGCAAGCCACAACCCATGAGCAAGAACCAGATGCAATCCACCCGAAGAATTCAAGATCACGGCAAGCGTCTCTGCCGCCCTAGCGAGATCGCTCAGCCTGCAGCCGTGCCAGGACCAACACTATGGCGGCAACCGAGCCCACCGCCAGCAAAGGAGAACTCGACGACCCAAAAGAAAGGCGCCAGGGTTCTACACAGAGATCCCGGTCGACGAGCTACAGCACGAAGCATAGGACACGCCGACCACTCGACGACCTGCCACCACCCAGGCACCCGCCGAACAACAAGAACCAACTCCGAGCTCGAGATCAGCGATCGTCAAAATCATCGCCAACGACGAAGAAATCGACGACCTAGAAGACAGACGCGAGGATTCTACGAGGAGAACCCGCTCGACGAGTCGCACTACACAGCTACGCGCTCGCCGACCACTCGACGACCCGCCGCACGTACAGTTGTCGCCCGCCAGGACAGCGACTCGGAGACTCAGAACGACGAATACTACGACCCAGATCGAAGACCAGATGAATTTTCCAACCTTATCAAGAACCAGAATCTGAGCGTGGGAATCGAAATCGATCCATGAGTCCACGAGCACCCTGCAGATCACGCGCTGTTCTTGCGAATCTCAAGGAGGAAAAGGCACGCCGGATCCAGCAAACTCACAGTCAGGGAGCAGCTAGAAGGACCCTGCACGATCCACTGCTTCGAAGACGACCGGGGATACATCAGATCTGGCCACACTCTGGGAAACTGCCGCCTGTTCAACGAACTCGCCGACAGCCTCAAGGAGGAAAAACAGCGAGAAGCCAAACGCACCCGAGGAACCGAGCAGCCGCTGACTCCAAGTCCCGAAAGACGCTCCAACCCGACTCAAGGACAGGTGTTCACGATCCAAGAAGGCAGGGTATCGCAAGCCCAACAGGACGCCTACACCCTGCAAGCCAGAGCAGCCGAGAATCTAAACACAGTCGAAATCTACCAGCTACACAGCGCAGAAACCAGCATCACGTTCGACCAGAATGATCACCCACCTGCAGTCCCAAGGCCGGGGCACGCGCCCCTGGTAATCGATGCCCAAATTGGAGGGTACGACATGGACAGAATCTTCATGGACGGAGGCAGCAGCATGAACATAATCTTCGTCAGCACCATACACAAGATGCTGATCCCACGATCAGTATGGAAGAAATCAAGCACCGTGTTATACGGAGTAGTCCCAAGAGAGGCGGCTACTTCCCTTGGAATAATCGAGCTCAAAGTTGTCTTTGGCAGCATACGCAATTTCGCAAGACACACCCTCGAGTTCGAAGTACTGGATTGGCAGTCGCAGTACCACGCCATACTGGGACGTCCATCATTCGCACAATTCATGGCAGTTCCGCACTACGCCTACCTCAAACTCAAGATGCCAGGATCTGCGGGCGTCATTACAGTCAGCGGGAGCTTCACCAAATCAGACCAATGTGATCGCGATTTCCACAAAATTTCCGACACCTTGGGAGCCGAGAAAGAACTCACAGAAATAGCCATGGCGACAGACAAAAGCATCTTTCCGCTAGCAAGTCAAAGCGAGTCAAAAGAGTATGGGCGAGACCTCAAAATCGGCAGCGACACGGTCACCCACCAAGTGCACCCGACGGACCAAGAAAAGACAGTCCGCGTGTACGCCCACCTCCCGGAAGAGCAAGCGACTGCCCTCATCGCTTTCCTCCGCGAAGAATGGGAAATATTTGCCTGGTGCCCAGCCGACATGCCAGGAGTACCGCGCGAGTTCGCAGAACACGCGTTGCGCATCAAGCCAAACACCAGACTACTGAAGCAGGCATTACGAATATTCTCGGGACCCAAGCGCAAAGCAATTGGGGAGGAGATCAACCGACTACTCGACACCCAATTCATCCGAGAAACGAAGAAGGCCACTTGGATCGCCAACCCTGTGCTGGTCCCCAAGAAAGACACAGACGTGCTGCGGATGTACGTCGACTACGGGCCAGTCAACAAACACTGCCTAAAGGATCACTTTCCCCTGCCAAGAATCGATAAGATAATCGACTCGACAGCAGGATGCGACCTACTATCGCTCCTCGACGCCTACTCAGGACACAATCAGGCCAGGATGGAGGAAAAATACGAAGAGCACGCCTTGGCCGTCACCCATTGCGGCACATCCTGCCCCCGCCCCCCCAAATTCCTTTCGGCCTAAACAACGCAGGAACAATATACCAGCGAATAACGCAAGCATATATGAGAAACCAGATTGGTGGAAACATCCAGGTCTGCATAGACGAGATCATCATCACAACCAAAGAACTCGGACCAGAAGCAGAAACAGAGGATGACAACACAGGTGAACCAGCCAAAGCGGCAGCCGCAAACCCAATCGTTAATGAAGAAGCCAACAACGCAGTCGAGGAGCCAGAGCCAGCCGCACCCGAAGACCCATCTTGGAGAGAGCCTCTCCTCAGATTCCTTATCGACGGCACCCTACCGCAGGACGTCGCAGAAGCCAGACGCATCAGTCGGCGATCCAAAACATTCACAGTAACCAACAGACAACTCTACAAGCGCAGCACTTCCCATGTCCTACAAAAATGCATAGACGAGGAAGACGGAAAAACCCTACTACTGGAGATCCACGAAGGTACCTGCGGGCATCATGCCAGCAGTCGAGCACTCGTGGCAAAAGCTTTTCGAGCAGGACTCTACTGGCCAACATCCATGAGAAACGCAGAAGACATCATGCGGCGCTGCATCGCCTGTCAAAACCTCACCAGCAGACCACACGCCCCAACCTCAAGACTCAAGACCATACCACTATCATGGCCGTTCGCCACCTGGGGACTGGACATGGTGGGGCCGCTCAAGAAATCATAAAAGGGAGGAAGAACACACCTTCTAGTAGCAGTCGACAAGTTCACCAAGTGGATCGAGGCAGTGCCCATCACCAGCTCCACAGCCCTCACGGAAGTGAACTTTATCAAATCAATAATCTTCAGGTTCGGAGTACCACACAACATCATCACGGACAACGGTACGAACTTCACAGCAGCAGAATTCCAGAACTTCTGCGACGAACTCGGCATCAAAATCAACTACGCATCAGTCGCGCACCCGCAGTCCAACGGCCAGGTGGAAAAAGCAAATGGCCTAGTATGCGGAGGAATCAAAAAACGGCTCCTTGCACCACTCGAGCAGGCCACGGGCAACTGGATAGAAGAACTCCCTGCAGTACTTGGGAGCCTGCGTACCACCCCAAATACCGCAACCCAGTACACACCTTTCTTCATGGTTTATGGGTCGGAGGCAGTGCTACCACACGACCTCAAATTCGGGGCACCCCGGATCTCGGGGTACGAAGAATAAGAATCAGAAGAAGCACTGCAAGATGACAAGGATACAGTAGACGAAGCAAGAGACACAGCCCTAGCAAGGTCAGAGGGGTACCAGGACAAGTTGCGCACTTACCAAAGCAGCCGCCTGCGCACCAGAACATTCAACAAAGGAGACCTCGTCCTGCGACTGATACAAGAGAAAGTCCACAAGCTTGCCCCCAATGGGAAGGACCGTTCATAATATCTTAAGTCATAGGAGGAGGCGCCTATAGACTGAAGAACCCGAAGACTGACGAGGACGTGGGGAATCCATGGAACGTAGCGAACCTACGCCTGTTCTACCCATAGTCTCCAACAATCATACTCAACTGGCAGCTCATGTAACCCGTCGACGCAATAAAATGATGTTGCCCAAACACTACCACCCCAAAGCACTCGGGGGCTCGAGTACAAAACTCCCCCCGAGAGACGCTATCATCGCTCACGCGATCTTTATCCAAAGCACTCGGGGGCTCGAGTATAAAACTCCCCCCGAGAGACGCTATCGTCGCTCACGCGATCTTTACCCAAAGCACTCGGGGGCTCAAGTACAAAAACTCCCCCCGAAAGACGCTATCGTCGCTCACGCGATCTTTACCCAAAGCACTCGGGGTCTCGAGTAAAAAAACTCCCCCGGAGAGACGCTATCGTCGCTCACGCGATCTTTACCCAAAGCACTCGGGGGCTCGAGTACAAAACTCCCCCCGAGAGACGCTATCGTCGCTCAAGTGATCTTTACCCAAAGCACTCGGGGGCTCGAGTACAAAACTCCCCCCGAGAGACGCTATCGTTGCTCACGCGATCTTTCACCAATGCACTCGGGGGCTCGAGTACATTAACTCCCACCGAGAGACGCTATCGTCGCTCACGCGATCTTTCACCAAAGCACTCGGGGGCTCGAGTACAACCTCCCCCCGAGAAACACCATAGTCGCTTACGCGATCTTTACCCAAAACCACTCGGGGGCTCGAGCACCCCCAACCCCCCGAGGCGCTATCGTCGCTCATGCATCCCAAAAATTAAAAGGTCCAAGCAAAAACCCCTGACAGGTGTCATCTGCTGAAAGCTGATCAGAATCAAAGGGAAGACACGGCTACAACCAGAAGGAACACCAAGTACTCTGGACACATATGGATGAAGCACAGGACACAGACAATCCTTTAGTCTTCACCTGATCGCCAACGATCACCTAAAGACTCGGGGGCTAGTCCCATCGAGAGCGCTGTCGCGCACCCGATAAAATACAGCAGTTAACAGAAGAACGATGAAAACAATAAAGCTCAGCCTACGTTCGACTCTACAACTCGAACGTAGCCTCGGGGGCTACTCCCATCGGGAGCGCTGTCGCGCACCCGATAGAGTCCATAGTACAAGGACTCGACGGACTCGAAGACAGCTCTCGCTGAAATACTCAAAGATAGATCACATCACCAAAGGACTCGAAGACAGATTCCATTACAAGGAGGCAAACACACTTCGCATTACAAGGACCCGAAGGTCATCCTCAATACAAAAGATCCAAAGTACATTGGATAGAAGGAAGCTCTGATTACTCGAAGGCAATCCTCATTACATGGAGAAATAACCTAGTTACAAAAGACACAAAACAGCCGATAAGCCTACAGCATCAATCACCCAAGGAATTATGACTTCTACATGTGTGCCCATGCTAGGATAATTGGCACTGAGACAACGAGCATCATCACAGACAAAGGAGGAGCCCAAGCAGCCAGATCACGATGCCAATGACATAACAAAAGGTGAAGCTCGACTTATTTGCGGAGCACCGAAGATGATGCTCCACCAGCTTCTTCTCCTGCTCCACCAGCTTCTTCTCCAACTCCACCCGAGCTGCCAGCGAAGATGACGCCGTTGCCTCTAGTTCTACAAGGTCGCCTGGCGCGCCCTCTTGATCGGTGGCTTGACGTCGAGGTCTTCTCCAGAGCCGGAGGGCACAGCATCACAACCAGAAGAGCCGCCGGAGGAGGAAGTAGTTGAAGACGCAGGTGTAGGACTCCTCGACCTGTCGGAACCGTCGCTGCTTGTCTCCTGCCAGTACGGATCCATACGATTACCGCTCGGGTCAAACGCGCAGGTGGTAAGAGTATATTCTCCATCAAAGCGGCAACAGAGGGTATCACCATCATGCAAGTTCAAGCGTCGAGCAAACGACTTCCAGCCAAAGCCAAGAAAAATCAAGCGGGAACTATCGATCTCCAACTTAACATAAGAAGGAGATCGAGTGCACCCCTGCAGACGAAGTAGCAATCCATCAAGACTACGCTCAGAAACAAGGGCAGAAAACGCAGAAGGAAGCAGAATGCGAGCGGCGCCCCGGCCACGGAAATCACAGCGCCAAAAACCCTCCTCCAAGGAAGAGGAGGAAGGCGACGATGGTGCACCACGACGGCCACCGCGAGAAGAGCGCGGAGTACGACCACCGCAACCACGGCGAAACCGGTCGCGGTTAGTCGTACCTACACTTTGTTTTGGCCTCATGAGGAGATGAAGAAGAGGAGCAAGAGGGGCAGAGGACGAACACTACTACCGGATGAAGAAAAGGGGTCTATTTATAGCACAACCCCAAGGGCACGCAGAAGCCCAGACGATGGCAGCAGTTAATTCAAAGACCAAGCATGCCGGGCGATTCCAATTCCGAGACAAAGATGCCTTCACACGGGCGGCAATGTGCGCTGGACGCGTCAAATCTCGCCCGTTTTCAATACATGCATTGGTAACTCAACAGGCGGCTGCAGCACGCCACCAAGACCATCGTTATGACCGGTCAGGAAGACATGACGGTTCGCAGACAGAGCATCTTTGATAGTCCTCCAGCAAGGAGATCGTTATCCTCACCAATAAAAGGTAAATTAAAACGGCAGCGCAAAAATAAAAATGCAATCTGCAAGCACCATTTTCTCCAACTCAAATACATTTTTCAAATATATTTAACTCCCATCGGGAGTGTATCGACCTATGAGAGTTTCGGGTGCTCCCTCACCTAAAAGAAAAGACATGCTCGAGTGATTACTCGCACCCATGAGAGTTTCGGGTGCTCCCTCACCTAAAAGAAAAGACGAGCTCGAGTGATTACTCGCACCCATGAGAGTTTCGGGTGCTCCCTCACCTAAAGGAAAGATGTACTCGAGTGATTACTCGCACACATGAAGAGTTTCGGGTGCTCCCTCACCACGACACAAGATAAGAAGACCTACACTCGCCGGATCGTATGGGCCCATAGTATTGGATGCTCCCTCACCCCGAAAGCAAAGACAATACACGAGTGACTACTCGCAGAACTCTATGTATCCGAGCACTCGAAGACCTCCTGAGCAATTACTCCTCGCCCGAGCGTTCGGAAAAGCTCCGCGAGTGACCGCTAAAACAGCTCACTTGATTGTTTATTCCAATTGGGTGCATTATCTACTAGGCTCCGCGCCTCAATAAAAATACATATTCCTGGAACACGATACACTGTGCCCAGATGCCACGCAAGCTTAGCGTGTAGGTAAGACCCCGCTGCGCAGATCGGCCGGGCTGGAACTTTCCGCAGAGCAATTTCACTCCCAACCTTTTCCATGCACTTGCATGATAGAAAAATCCGGGCGGACGCGCCTAGGCTACAAACTTTACTGGCGGCAATTGATCACTGTAAGACCTGTAGCGGCATGACTTTTGTTCGACACAAGTGTTCCAAGCTCATGTCGAGGGACGTGAGTTTGATTGGGGTACTGCAGTTTTTTCCACTAGTGCAATTCACCAAGGCTCGACCAGTCGACTCCTTGGGCCATTTCAGCTTAGCATTCCCTCGAAACAGGTTTTGTCATGGCCCCAGACTGCCAGCGACCCACGGTTAAACCGTGCATACATCGAAGCAACGCAAGAATGGACTCGAGTCCCTGTGCAACTCTTCGAGTCCCCCAGGCACTCAGGGGCTACTGACGAGGGGGTGACCCCACGACTCCTATGGATGAGCCTACCCAGTGTACTCGAAGACAGAAGGCCCACAAAGATGCCGCCTAGGCCCAGCCTTGGCCCACTAATGGCACCGACGTAGGAGTCCGCGAGTCATAAGGAAGGTGCAAACTTGTCGTACGGTACAAGATCAGGGTTAGGAAACCTCCTTTGTAATCCAAGACGGGCTCCCCGAGACCTAGCCTAGTATATAAGGGCTAGGAGGGGAGACGCCAAGATCAAGAAATACACAATCTGTAACCCTAGCCTTCAGCGCACTAGCCTTGGCTTCACTGTAATCGCCATCTCCAAGCAATAATATCGAGCAGGAACGTATCCTCCTGTTAGCCGACGAGCTATCGTCCAACTTGTGCCTCTCATGACTAACCCAGGGTCCCTGACCATGGGATTTGCCGGGGTACATCCCCGTCAAACATCGTACTCCATCACTTCTGATCCCTCCCATCCGCCGCGGGTAGAGGCCATCTCTTGATCCAGCGTGAAAATGGAGAAGGAGCGGGACCGGAGGTTTTGCGGTGTAGCAGCGACGACGGTGGCCGGATCAAAGGAAGAGCGAGAGAGTAGGGGCAGCGGCGACGGCGGCAAGAGCTCAAGGAAGAAGAAGAAGAAGAAGAAGAGAAGGATGGCAGCGAGCGAGAGAAGATTTGTCCGCTCCCACCCCCTCCCCTATTTATGGGCGACCGAGTGCGAGTGGGATCGGGCGAAGACTCAGTGGCTTTGTGTGGCCAACCGGCTGTGGCGTGTATCGCACTATTGCAGAGTTACAAGCAATTGCATAGTGCACAGAAGATCCCGCGGAGAAGTCGAGACGTGCAACGCGTGGCCCGAGGACTGCGGCGGCGTCCCATCGCGTGGGTTAGTGGGCCCCCGCCATTAACTTCCCACATATAGAAGTCAGAGCGGCCTGCGAACAGTCAAGCGCTTCAAGTCAAAGTAACTGTTGGGATGCAGTTGGCGGTGTTCGCACTCAGCTCGGCTCAAGGAAGATCGGCGAACCTCATGGTCATCACGGCACAGCGCAATCGTCCAAGTTCACGGACAGTTCGGCGCAGCGCAGTCGGCCAAGTTCATGGACAGCTCAGTGCAGCACAATCGGTGCATAAGATAATTGATACGTCCAAATTGCATCACTATTTTATATTGTAATTCATCCTTATTCATTGATATATTTCACATTATTATGATGTTCTTATGTTGTTTTGGCTTATTTTACACAGTTTGCAACTTTCCGGTGATGAAGCAACAGACGCAGGATTCAGCGGTAAAAAGTGGACGTTAAGTTGCTGAAGAAGAATACCTCCAAATTACCTGAAAATGGACGGGGGGTATTTTCCAGAAGATTAACAAAGACTCGCCGAAGAGGCCAGAGGGGGTCCACAGGAGCCCCAAGCGGCCACATGGCATGCCCCACCCCTGGCCGCGCCGGGAGGGCGCCTGGAGCCCTGGGGCCACTCCCTGCTCCCCCCTCTGGCCTATATACTCCTCGTTAAGCGAAAATCTAAAAAGAGAGAAGCTTTATAGAGTTCCGTCGCTGTTCCGTGGCGGAAACCTATAGAGAAGAAAAGGGCTCTCCGGCGGGCAGATTCCGCCGAGGAGATCACCTCCCGGAAGGGGAGATCATCGCCATCGTCATCACCATCGTCACGGGCATCATCGAGATCATCATCAACATCATCCCCAACATCAGCACCATCTCCACCACCATCCAATCTCACCTCACAAGTTCATCTTGTGTTTTAATCCGTACTATCTATCCTCTCTACTCTATCGGTGTTGATTACTACTTTCTGGTGAACGCTATTGAGTTTTGTTGGAGAAATATAATTATTTCCAGATTGTTTATCATATATTTATCACCTCTGATCATGATCTATTTTATGTCTTGTGAGTAGTTACTTTAGTTCTTGAGGACATGGGAGAAGTCTAGTTGTTAGTAGTCATATGATGTTGAAGTAATTTGTGTTGTTTGATATTTAAGTTGTGTTGTTATTTTCCTAGTGGTGTTGTGTGAGTCGAACACTCAACACTTCGCCTTATTAAGGACCTAGGGGAATACATTGTGTATTAAGAATGCTTACGGTGGGTTGCCGGAGTGACAGAAACCTGAACCCCAGTTTGCACACTTTTGCACAAGGGATTAATGGATCCTTGATCTTATTGCTATGGTTAGGCTTTGCCTTAATTTCCATCTTGTATTTGCAGATGCTTGCAAGATGTTTAATCATAAGAGTGCACTTATCTTAGTCTAGAATGTGTGCTAGCATAGATCCACCCACTCAACACTTATCAGCTCAACACTTGTTATCGATACGGAGTATGGCGAAAGCACGTGACTACCTCTCCATGTGTCCTCAAGAACGCTTTAGTCTTTATAAGTTTAGTTGCCAGGATTATCCTTTGCTCAAAAGGATTGGGCCACTTGCTGCTCCTCAGCGCTATTTACTTTGCTTGCTTTTATCTTGTTGTTGCTTATACCGAAAACCCCTAAAAATTTATCTTTCAGTGCTTGCAGTTATTCCTTGTCCAAAATCACCTATCAATACCTTTCGCTCCTCGTTGGGTTCGACACTCTTACTTATCGAAAACGCTGCAATAGATCCCTTTACGTTGAGGGTCATCAAGTAACGTTTTTTGGCGCCGTTGCCGGGGAGCATAGTGCTATTGGTAAGTAAAGCTGGTAAGGAAATTTTTATCTGTTTGTTTTTATTTTGCTGTTGCTGTTCTTTGTCCGTATGGACAACCTAGCTATTGGATCGTTGCTTATGGGGAAACACCCCACATCTGTGGTGGTTTTTCCTCCCCCTACTGAAATTGTTCCTTATAAAATACCAGCTGGTATTATCGATTGTGTTTTGGCTAATCGTTATGCAGGTGACAGACATCCCAATGAACCCTTTCTATATTTGTCACAACTTTGTTCACTATTTAAGCTTGCAGGTGTATCAATGGAGTTTGTCATGAAGAAATTGTTCTCCATATCGCTTATAGATAAAGCTTCAGATTGGTATAAGCTTCTCGACAACTCTCATTTGCTTGAATGGCATGAGCTTATGTCTCTCTTCTATACTAAGTTTTATCCTCTTCATGAAATTCATCGAGACAGGAATTATATATATAACTTTAGGTCTCGTGATGGATAAAGCATCGCTCAAGCTTGGGGGAGATGGAAATCCCTAATGCTCAAATGTCCTATTCATGAGCTTCCCAAGAAAACTATACTTACAAATTTTTATGCTAGACTTTCTCGACAGGATAAGGAGATGTTGGATGCCTCCTCTAGTGGGGTATTTTAGACAAAAAGCGTTGAAGAAAGATGGGATCTTCTTGAAAGGATCCAGAAGAATACCGAAGATTAGGAAATAGATAAAGGTATTGAACCCGCTATAAACTATGAGCATGATTATATAGAGAGATATGTGAAAACTGATTACTTTAATGCCTTTCGCTCTAAGATTGGTCTTGATTCCCATCTAATGGTTGATTTTTGTAAGGACTTTGCCTCTCATATTGACTCTTCTAAGAAGAAGAAGAATCAGCATCATAACCCATCAAAGAATTACCTATTGATATTCATGTTGCTGACTCCATTGTGCCTGCAGTTATATATGAAAAGCCCTCTTTTCCTGTAAGAATAAGGGAGCACTCTTTCGTGACAGGCATAATGAATAAGAGTGAGAGAAGAATTGATGAGCCTAAGGACCAGATTAAGGTCGTTCCTCGAGTTGCAATTGTTAAGGATCTTATTACTAATGATGCCTTAGATTCCAATATAAATTTTTGTGTTGTTTCCACTAACCTTGTCACAGCCAAGAATAAAGGCCCAATTTCAGGTACTCCAGTAGTATCTATTAAAATAAGAGATCACAATTATTACGGGCTGTGTGATTTGGGATCGAGTGCTAGTGCTATCCCGTATTCACTATATCAAGAGATCATGGGTGAAATTTCACCTTGTGAACTTGAAGAAGTTGATGTTACTATTCATCTTGCAAACAGAGCAACTATCTCTCCTATCGGAATTGTGAGAGACGTTGAAGTCTTATGCGGAAAGGTAAAATATCCTACCGACTTTCTAGTACTTGGTTCAGTAAGGGATAATTTTTGTCCTATTATTTTCGGTAGACCTTTTCTCAGAACTTGTGGAGCTATAATAGATTGCAAGAAAGGTAAAGTCTCTGTTGAATTCAATGGTGAGCCATAGTAATTTAATTTTTCTAAGTTCTCTAAGAAGCCTCGTGGTATTGATTTGCCCAGTAATGATAAGATTATTGAAGATATTGCTTCCATTGCTATTCCTCCTAATGATCCTTTGCAGCAATATTTGGAGGACCACGAAAATGATTTGCATATGCAGGAGAGGAATGAGCTGGACGAGATATTCTTAAGACAACCCTCTATCCTAAAGCACAACCTTCCAGTTGAGCCTTTGGGAATTTTGTCGCAACCAAAAGAAGATCCAGTGTTTGATCTTAAACCTCTTCCCGATTCGCTCAAATATGCTTATTTATATGAAAAGAAAGTATACCCTGTTATTATCAATTCTAACCTTTCAGGGTATAAAGAAGAGGAACTATTGGAAGTACTTCGCAAACATCGAGGTGCAATTGAATATACCCTTGATGACCTTAAGGGGATTAGTCCGTCTATTTGTCAACATACCATCAACCTTGAGCCTGATGCTAAACCAGTTGTTGATCATCAACGATGGCTGAATCCAAAAATGATGGATGTTGTAAGAATAGATATTCTCAAGCTTCTAGCCACAGGTATTATCTACCCTATAGCTGATAGTAAGTGGGTAAGCCTGGTTCATTGTGTTCAAAAGAAAGGAGGAACAACTGTTGTTCCTAATGATAAGAATGAACTAATACCTCAGAGAATTATTATTGGATATAGAATGTGTATTGATTACAGGAAGTTGAACAAGGCAACCAGGAAGGACCACTACTCGTTGCCGTTCATTGACCAAATGCTTGAAAGGTTATCCAAAAATATTCACTTTTGTTATCTTGATGGTTATTCTGGCTTCTCTCAAATTCATGTTAACACTGCTGATGAAGAGAAGACCACTTTTACTTGTCCCTATGGTACTTATGCTTACAGGCGTATGCCTTTTGGTTTATGTAATGCCCCTGCTACTTTCCAAAGGTGTATGTCCGCTATCTTTCATGGTTTTTGTGAAGAAATAGTGGAGGTATTCATGGACGATTTCTCCGTCTATGGAACCTCTTTTGACCATTGTCTCCAAAACCTTAATAAAGTTTTGCAGAGATGTGAGGAGACAAATCTGGTGCTCAACTGGGAGAAGTGCCACTTTATGGTCAATGAGGGAATTGTTCATGTCCACAAGATTTCCGAGAGAGGAATTGAGGAGGACAGGGCCAAGATCGAAGCAATTGAAAGGATGCCCTATCCAAGGGATATCAAAGGTATTCAAAGTTTTCTCGGTCATGCTGGTTTCTATAGAAGATTTATTAAAGACTTTTCTAAGATTTCGAGACCCCTCACTAATCTTCTCCAAAAGGATATTCCTTTTGTTTTTGATGAAGATTGTATGGAAGCCTTCGAAATCCTTAAGAAAGCTTTAATAACTTCTCCTATAGTTCAACCACCTGGTTGGAATTCACCTTTTGAAATCATGTGTGATGCTAGTGATTTTGCTGTTGGAGCTGTTTTAGGGCAAAGGGTTGATAAGAAGTTGAATGTTATATCTTATGATAGCAAAACCCTTGATAGTGCTCAAAAGAATTATGCTACTACTGAGAAGGAATTCTTAGCAGTAGTGTTTTCCTGTGATAAGTTTAGGCAGTATATTGTTGATTCTAGATTATTGTGCATACTGACCATGATGCCATTAAGTATCTTATGGAGAAGAAGGATGCCAAACCAAGGCTCATCTGATGGGTACTCCTTCAAGAATTTGATTTGAAGATTGTCGATAGGAAAGGAGCAGACAATCCGGTGGCGGATAATCTTTCAAGAATGGAAGATATACCACATGATCAAATTCCATTCAACGATAGTTTTCCAGACGGACAGCTAGCTGTTGTAAAAGTACAATCTCTCTCCGATCCTTGGTTTGCAAATTATGCTAACTTTATCGTTGCAAAGTTTTTGCCTCCAGGTTTAACATTACAACAAAGGAAGAAGTTCTTTCATGATTTGAGGCATTACTTTTGGGATGACCCACATCTTTTCAAAGAAGGTCCGGATGGGATCGTGAGAAGATGCATACCGGAACACGAGCAAAAGGACATTCTCAAACAATGTCACGACAATCCATATGGAGGACATCATGTTGGTGAGAGGACCGCACATAAGGTTCTTCAATCAGGTTTTTATTGGCCTACTCTCTTTAAAGATGCTAGAAGTTATGTTCTATCCTGTGATAAGTGTCAGAGAGTTGGTAATATTAGTAGAAGGAATGAGATTCCTATGAACTTGTAACAGCCCAGTTTTCACAAAAATTAAAAAATTTGTTTTCGTTGTGAATTGTTTGATTGTCTGAGTTGTTTGCAGTTTTTGCTTCACCGAAATAACAATCAGTGAATATTTCTCCCCCTTATTCTCGTATCGGATGCGTGACCAACCCTTTTCCCCAACGGCACACGACTCTGCGGCACCGGGATTTCACCCGAGCCCCGTCGCAACCGGCACAGGACCAGCCATCGCCACCGGAACGAAAACCCCGTTTATTTAATAAACGGATTATTTTATGGGGCGCCGAAAAATGTTGTCAGAATGTCACCGCAGTGAGGTACGATCGACGGGCTCGACGCGCTGAGCGCGTGGTTCGAGATTTCGTCGGAATCGGAGTCCGTACGGAGTCTCGGCGGTCACGAACGCGATCACCGGACACGCGAGAGGGGTACCGAGGGCGTTTGCGTCAACTGGCCAGCCAACCTGCCTATATAATGACCCCCACCTCCCAAACCAGCCAATTAGGGTTTACCCCATGGCATAATTGCAGCCACCCCCTCAAGTTTTTCCCCAAATTCTGCCTTCTAGCCTCAGATTCGTGAAACCCTAGCCCCAGGCAAATCTGAGCCGTCAGATCTGGCTTCCAACGGCTCAGATCGAGCCTCAGCCACCCAACCGCAGCTCCCAGGGATCCGGGCCCCGCGGGCCCGCAACAGCCTCCGCCAGGGCCCGCCAAGCCCATCTGGCCGCGCCGCTCGTCGTCGTCCATGGAGGAGCCGCGCCCGAGCCGCCGCTCGTCGCCGGCCACCGCCCCTCGCCGCGGTCCGGCAAGCTCCCCGCACCCAGGCCAGCCTCCGCGCCCTGCCCTCTTCCCCTTTTCCCTCTCTGCCTCACCTCCCTCGCCCTCCCTCTCGCAGGTACCCGCGCCGCCGCGCCGATGTCGCCATGGCCGGCCGGCCAGGAGCTCGGCCACGCCGCGCCGCCCCCTTGGACCCCGCGACCCCGCACGGATCCGGCCGGGTCCGCCTGCCCCGAGCCCTCCTCGCCGCCTGTCCCCCTCGCCCTCGCCGCCGGTGGCCGGCGAGCCACCGGTCCGCCACCGCCGCCTGTGTCCTCTCGGGAGGAACCCGACGGGAGGCACCGGCTGGCCTCTCCAGCCACCGCGTGGGCCAGGCGCCCCGGCCCAGCACCAGGCCACGGCCCAGCCCAGGCCACCGCAGCCCCCAGCCCAAGCCGCCTCTGCCACGAGTGGGCCGAGCCCAATGTGAGGAGCCCATGCCCCCTGTTTTTTTTTATGTCCAGGACCTCAAAATTTTGCTAAGTCCTTTATGTTTTTGCTGCTGATTCAATTCTGCACTGTAATTTCCCGTTAAATGGTAGCTCCGATGAACGTGCCCCCAAAACGAAAGTTGCTCAGAATTGCGTGTACTTTAATTTATCATTTGTGAGCATTTGCATTTGAGCTCATCTTGATTGTGTAAATGTGTGCTGAACAGGGCATCAGGCCGTTAAACTGCTAGTTTTTGCTATTATGTGCTGCTGTTGTTATTTTGTTGCAACTTTGCATGATGATTGTGAGTAATCCATGAGGCCTATTGCATTGATTCCTTTTGCGTTGCGTTAAGCAATGTTTCTACTTCAGTTTCATGCATTCACATGCCATATTTGCTTGCTGCATCATGTTTATATCTTGCTCCAAAGTAGCTATCATGATGTTATTGTGCTGCTATTGCTGAAACTGTTATTTAGTTGCAACTTCGGTCGACGATTGCTTCGCAACCGTTTATCGGAATTGAGTGATTCCAATTGCATATTGTTAAGCATGATGTCTACTTTCATCCCATGTATTGCTATGTCATGTTTATGCACTTTTGCA
Organism: Bromus sterilis; assembly: GCA_950022295.1. NCBI lineage: Eukaryota > Viridiplantae > Streptophyta > Magnoliopsida > Poales > Poaceae > Bromus > Bromus sterilis. The sequence goes on from OX465600.1 coordinate 221,375,890, forward strand.
TATAGATTTACCCCTGTTTTTGCAGCATGTGTGCATAAATTTTTTTTGCTTATATCTTTTTAACCGTAACTCCGTTTGGGGTGTTCTTTATATGTAACTTGATTAGTTTTTCGTGTACTTTGTGTTTATGCTATTGTTTTCTGTTGTTAACCAACCTAAAATATGGTTTAGGGCAGAACAGTACCAAATCTTATAATCATCGTGCGGCACTTAGTGCTATGCCATGTTTAGGTTGTGCCTCACTTAAATTGACTAGCATAGATAGTTTACTTTGTGCTTAACCTTGTGCCATGTTTGTGTGCTATGTCATGCTTGCTTGATTTGCCATGTTAATAACCGTTGTCTGGTCACCTGTAGTTAATCAACTTGAACCACCGTAAATGTGTGGTATCGTCGTGTGTGACGAGTACTCCACTTAAATTGTTAGTAACCGCTCTCGACGGTAGGTGCGATGTCTCGTGTTGCTTCTTGTTGATGCTTGCTCGTGTTTGCTCCGTAGTAATAGTGGTGCACCGTTGATTGCTTTCCAGTGTTTACTTCTTGTGTGCTCCCGCGGGTACCTCTCGGAGACGACGCGAGCGTGCGATCGACTACACCTTCGGAACCCGACTGATCAACAGGCAAGGACTTGCATTACTTATGACCCATTCTATTTCAACCAGCAGTTTGCATGCTAGTATAGGTTAGGCTCGATGTTTGATCCTACCACATGTGTACAGCCTCTTTCAAACCGATACAGCCATGTCCCCTCCCAGCAAACCTTGTACTGCTATGTTACTATTGCTCGTTGCTCAGCCCCTGCTTAGTATGCATGCTTAGGATGCTGCGATGTTACCCGGTTACTCTTTGGGTTGGGATATCACATTATTATTATATTATTGTTGATGATATGATTATTATTATAATGTTGACTATATTCGACGAAGGGTGGAAGGTCTAGGCTATCCCGCCCCAACGCTTTGTTCCATTCGAGTCACCTAGGATCCGAGTTCCGGGTATTGGTTTTAAGACTGAGCGTGCCTAACCGCGTGTGGGATTTTATGGGGTCCCCTTCTCTTACCTACCTAGCTTCAAACATTTCTAGTGGTGGCCCAAGCTGATTTACCATTTGAAAACCGTGTGTGTGTCTGTTGGGTCGGTCCTGGCAGATATTATTTAAAATAACCCGGACCAGTGAGGACATAGTTTCCTTGCTGGCCCACTTTGTCCGGCTGAGGACCCGGTCTCATAAGAGAACTAACCGGCTATCCAAACCCGAGACAGACGGTAGAGACCAGATCGAGAGAGCGGCCGGCTCCTGAGCTGGATGTCGACTCACCGGGGGCCACCCGGATTTGTTCGTTGTTAGCTAGAGGGACTTGTCGTTTCGGATCTCTTGGAACTAAATCATAAAATGGTTGCCTGTGATGGGTAGAAACTGAGAGTGATGGACGTGCGTGCGGAGCCTCGTAATGGGAAGTTGGTACACCCCTGCAGGGTTAAATCTTTTCGAGAAGCCGTGTCCACGGTTATGGACGACTTGAGACCTACGTCCTGTTCATAGACAACAACAACTGAGATAATCTTAATATAACTTGATCAACGTGTGTGTGCCTTGACTGCTTCTTCTTCGTTGGGATGCGAAGAGGAGGACAAGGATAGGATAGGTGTTATGTTTGCGTAGTAGGTGGATAGCAAGACTTGTTGGAGGCGATTCCTCATCGAATGCTTGGCATCTTATCTTGCTCTCTAGATCGTTAGCCACTTCATAAATGCTAGTGCGGAAGCAACCTCACCACTTACCCCTTCCTTACCGTAAACTACTAGTTGTCCTAGAATGACGAGTGATGAAGTCCTTGCTGGGTCAGATGACCACTACAGTTGGATGCTGAGTACCTCTGCACTCATGATACTACCCCCAAACTCTTTTCAGGGTTCTGATCGACGACAGGTATGGTGATCGACGTTTCACGTGGAGACTCGACGACGACTAGTTAGGCGGATCTCGGCGGAGGGCCTGGACCCGTGTGGTTATGGGATCGATGCTTTTTCTCTTTGCCAGTAGGCACTTGCTTGTAGTCTGTACTCAGACATGTATCTTGCGCTGTTGTATTATATTTGAGGCAGTTGTATGCCGATTGTATGAGATGTTGTATCCTTGTATCTGTAATGTTGTGATATCATGTTGGAAATCCAGGGCATATGGCTTTGTCATATGTCGCGGTGGGACCGATATGTGCTTCGTCCCCGGGTCATGGTGGAAACACCTAGATCTGGAACAGTACCGCATATCGGGCCTTACAGAATTGCTCTCTAGTGATTGAGCCTTTTGATTGCTGGGGTTTTGATTTTATGGGTCCTTTTCCTTCCTCACACAAGTACACTCACATTTTAGTTGCTGTTGATTATGTAACCAAGTGGGTAGAAGCAATCCCCACTAAAAGTGTTGATCACAAGACATCTTTGAAAATTCTCAAAGATGTGATTTTTCCTAGGTTTGGAGTACCCAGGTACCTCATGACTGATGGGGGTTCGCACTTTACACATGGAGATTTTAGAAAAGCTTTAGCCAAGTACGATGTCAATCATATAATTGCTTCACCGTACCACCCTCAAACTAGTGGGCAAGTTGAGCTCACCAATAGAGAGATCAAGTTGATCTTACAGAAGACGGTCAATAGGAATAGAAAAGATTGGTCAAATAAGTTAGGAGATGCTTTGTGGGCATATAGAACTTCTTACAAAAACCCCATGGGCATGTCTCCCTATAAGATGGTCTATGGCAAGGCTTTCCATTTGCCATTAGAATTAGAGCACAAAGCTTTCTAGGCTACTAGAGAGCTTAATGCTGACCCGAAGTTGGCTGGTGAAAAGCGTCTCATGAACTTGACTTCTCTAGATGAGTGGAGAAGTGAAGCTTACGAGGGCGCTAAAATGTTCAAGGAAAAGGTAAAGAAGTGGCACGATAGGAGGATTCTGAAACGTGAATTTAATGTTGGTGATAAAGTTTTGTTGTTTAGATCCCGTTTCAGGTTTTCTCCAAGTAAACTACTTTCCAGGTGGGAAGGGCCATTTCATATTGAGGAAGTCTACCTCTCGGGTGCAATCAAGATTAACAATTTTGAAGGCACCAAACCTCAAGTGGTGAATGGGCAAAGACTTAAGCATTACATAGCAGGAGATCTTGTCAATGTTGATGTGTGACGAGGGGGTGACCCCACGACTCCCACTAATGGGCCTACCCGGTGTCATTGAAGGCCCACGGAGCTACCGCCGGATTCACCTTGGCCCGCTAGATGGCACCGACATTTGGGAGTCCTCGACTGACAAGGAAGGTGCAGGGACTTGCCGTACAAGCTAGGGTTAGATTTCCTGTAATTATAGATTGATTCCCCGAGACCTGGTCTACTATATAAAGGCCAGGAGGGGCAACGCATAAAAGGGGACATCGCCTGTAACCCTAGCCTAGAGCGCATCTGCCTTGGCATCCCTGTAACTTCTCCACAATCAATATATCGAGCAGGAAGTGTATCCTCCTGTTTGCCGACGAGCTTATCGTCCAACCTGTGTCTTCTCCGACTAGCCCAGGGTCCCTAACCATGGGACTTGCCGGGGCCGATCCTCGACAATTGGCGCCGACCGTGGGGACTACACAGGTAGGGAACGCGATCTCGGCGGTCTCACTATCATCAACGCTCGCCAGCTCGAAGATTCAGGCGAGATCCAATCTATTCGAGTCCCTAGGGTTCACGGCCCACCTCCCGGCCCTGAAGCCAGTCTTCACGGATCTGCAGTCCGGCGTCGATCTGATCTTCGGAGAATACCAGATCTACATCAACCACTGGGGAAGTCTCCGCCTAACCAACGACGTTCAAGCACCTACGGCAGCAGCCGAGGCAGACGTCACCTGCACGGCCAACGCACCGACCAATAGCAGCCGAGCACTCGGCACCGAGCATCATAGCACTCGCCGTCCCTCGGACAGGCCCCTAGCATGGAGAAGCACCGACGCGCAAGCCAGCGGAGGAGCGACCGGAACACCCTCGCAAGTGTTCATGGCGGAAGTCGACGCACCACCACCAGGAATCAACGGGCAAGTTGAAAACCCGAGTGCTCCCCGGGACATGCAGAATACCAGCGGAGCAGCAGGACCCGCCAAGGAAGCCCGGATGGTCGTGCAACTGGGCGATCCAGGAAGCATACCAACAAAAGTCCCAGCGAGACAGGCACCTAGCAACCAAGCAAGTGACCTGCAGCCAAGGCAGCCGCTCGGCCCGAGCGCCCAGCCACCAGGAGGCAGACAACAGGCCACAGCCGCCAAGAAAGCCGCACCACCAAAAGAGAAAATCATCTTACCCAAGGAAACCATAGCGATGGTACAGGAAGCAGTCAAATTCGGAAGGATGCTGCCAAGAAACGCCACAAGAGACGAGCTAAGAGCGTACACTAAATTAGCGGGAGAACAGACGCAACGATGGCGCCAGGACATGGAAGCGCAGGAAAGAGAAGAACTCGAGAGGAAAAGCAGTCGCCGGCAACCTGCCGGAAGCAGTCGCCGCTCCCCTACCCGCGACAGATCAAAAGTCAACAACCTACGGAAATCGGAGAGGGAGAGAGTGATCCGCAAGCTCGACGACGACTTCAAACTAGAAGAGGATGACGGCGACGAGGAGCCTCTCACACCAGCGGAGGCACCCATAAGCGCCCAGGACTACCTATCTCGTGCCCGGACAAGCTCTAAAGGGAAATCAGACCGCTACACCTCAATCGCCCTACAAATAATGAAGGACGTCATCGACAACTCAGCACCCAAAAACCCCAGCACCAGGCGGCAGACCCGCGAGCGGACACCAGACAGGGAACCTAGCGACCCTGACGACGACGACGACGACAATAACGACGACGATGACGACAGGCGCGGGAACCCAAACAGGGGAAGAAGGCGCGAGGACGGCGACGACAGCCGCGCACACCGCAGCACTCGGCGAGACGCACGTGACGACATCACCCAGAGCAGAGTCAACCGCGGCAGGCGGCGACGCGCGGCGCGCGAAGAATACTCCGACGAGGAAGCTTCCGAAGAAGAAGCCGAGCCATGCGGAGCACTATGCTTCACCCGAACCGTGCGCGAGACACGCATGCCAAACGGATTCAAGCTCAACTCGACGACACTAAAGTACAACGGACTTGAAGAACCAGAGGCATGGCTTGAAGACTACTTAACTGCGGTCAAATTCCAGCGCGGAACCAACATCACAGCAATGCAGTACATATAGTTGATGCTCGAGGGCTCCGCGCGGCACTGGCTCAAAAACCTACGGCGCGGGTCCATCAGCTCCTGGAGACAGTTCCGCGCCGCCTTCATCGAGAATTTCAAGTCAACCTACAAACGGCTGGCATCACTCGAGGAGCTGCGATCATGCAAGCAAGGAACAAGGGAGACCCTGAGGGCGTACATCCAGCGGTGGACGATCATCAAAAACTCCGCAGAAGACATATCAGACGAGAGCGCAATCGACGCTTCAGAAGAGGCTTACAGCGCATTGAGTTCAAGGAGCAGCTGGGGCAAATGAAAGTCCGCACACTTGCAAAACTACTGGAACTAGCCAACAGCTGGGCAGACGGCGAAGACTCCGTCCGTAACGAAACTGAAACCTTCGTAGCACGATCAGAGCACGAATACGACTACAACGGAGACAGAGGAGGCGACAGAAGGAGGAAACGGCCAAGGCGACAATTCTACGACGACCGAGGACCCGACATGGTTGCTGCCGGCTTCCCAAACGACCGAAACGGGCGGCGACGCGACGACAACAGACAGCCAAACAGAGAGAACCAGGAAGACGAGCCTCAATCGTAGAAACGCGAATGGTGGCCAAAGCAACCGCGGGACGGCACACGAGCGCCTAGAACGGCAAAAGAGCAGCTCGACAGCCCATGCACCATACATGGATTCAGAAACGAGCGAGGAGAAATAAGATCATCCCACACCCTCAGGAACTGCACAAGCTTCAACGAGCTAGCAGAAGAGAAGAACAGCCCCGCGGCCCCTGCAGGGCAACCTCTCGCAAGCATAGCAATCGGGCCAGTCGCCCACAACGCGCCACCAGCCCCTCCGTTGCCGACGAGGCAGGTGGGCTCTATCCAAGAGAGACAAAGGACACCGGATGAAGACCAGTACCCAGAATCTCACGGAAGAATTTATATGATACAAGAAGGAAGGCCCTCCAACCGTCAGCAGAAGAAAGTAACTAGACAAGTCTTCCTGGCGACATCCGCACACCCAGCGGTCCCAGAATACCTGCGCGGGTCGGAAACAGAGATAACCTTTTCCCGAGACGACCACCCACTAGTTGTCCCCCGACCAGGACACGCGGCACTAGTGAAAAGCCTACCATAGCGGAAAAGCGGTAAAAGGCACGAATTTTATCTTTAGCTGCAAGATCGAAGCGACCAAAGAAAGGAGGACCCAGCTCGGCAGATTTAACGTCAGAAGCCCCACCAACAGGTGCACCCGAAGAAGGTGCGACAAGGACGGCACCCGGCTCCACGGCAGTCGCCGGAGGGGAAGACCGACCAACAGGAGTAGCAGGGACACCATGACAATAAACAGCTTCCGAGTCTGTCGACTTCAGATCCACGGTGGACGCACTGTTACTCGAAGCAGCCGGAAGAGTCGCAACACTACAAACCAGCCATCAGATACAGAAGCAAGAAGCAAACAATGTACAAAACCAAGGAAAACACTTACCCACTCTGCGCAGGATGAGCGCGCCACAGCCGGTTTCTCTTTGGAACCACAGGCGCAGAAGGCGGATCAACAGCTGGAGCTACGGGATCAGCAGTATCACGATCCCCAAAACTGCTGGAACAGGACCACTTCACACGAAAAGGCTCTGAATCCTCGTTGTCCCCAGATTCAACAATCATGGGGCCCATCCCGGCGGACCGAGCAACGCCTTCGGCAGCAGAGGCATTAGGTTCCTCGAGGATATCAGCATCCTCCGGTTGAGGAGGATTACGCAGCACAGGGTCATGTCCCTACAGCACGGCCAATCTCGTACCCGATAAAAGGACAGTTTCCAAGTCGCAGCACAGGGTCATGTCCCTACTGGAAAAAGATCCTAAGGCTGCAGTTGTCAAAAACAGCTGAAGACCACGCCAACGTCTTGTCACGGGCAAAGCACATCAGGTACGCTACCGACGCCTAAAGATTTTATCAGATCTTTTTCCAACAAAGCAAAAAAGTCTCACTCCCATCGGGAGGAGCCCATCTCGAGAGTCACCAGGTGCTCACTCATTTGAAGATCAACAAGGTGCTCGAGTGATCACTCGCACGCACTAGAGTTACAGGTGCTCCCTCACCTATGGACCCACAAGGTACTCGAGTAACCACTCGCACCCTTGAGAGTCTCGGGTGCTCCCTCACCTCTGAAAGAAACTCAAACAGCTTTCGAGTAATTACTCGCAGAAGGATTCCTCGCCTGAGCACTCGAAACAAGCTCCGCGAGTGAGATGAGTGAACAGCTCACTTGATGATTTGTTCCAAGTGGGTGAAATGCTATAAGGCTCCGCGCCTCAAAAACACACCTATTCCTGGAAACACGACACACTGTGCCCAGATGCCACGCAAGATTAGCGTGTAGGTAAGACCCCGCTGCGAAGTTCGGCCGGGCTGGGACTTGCCGAAGAGCGATTTCACTCCCAACCTTTCCATGCGCTGCGCATGAAGTATAAAGTCGGGCGGACGCGCCTTAGGCTACGCAACCAACTGGCGGCAAATGAACACCGTAAGACCTGAAGCGGCCGGACTTTTGCTATGCTCCAGTATTCCAAGCTCATGTCGAGGGACATGAGTTTGATTGGGAGATCGCGGTATTTGCCACTAGCGCAATTCACTAAGGCTCGATCCGTCGACTCCTTGGGCCCTTTCTGCTTAGCATCCCTCGAAACAGGTTTTGTCATGGCCACCATGCTGCCAGCGATCGCGGGTGTACCGCGCATACAAGCCACGGACGTGTGAAGACAAACTCGAGTCCCTGCGCGACTCTTCGAGTCCCCCAGGCACTCGGGGGCTACTGACGAGGGGGTGACCCCACGACTCCCACTAATGGGCCTACCCGGTGTCATTGAAGGCCCACGGAGCTACCGCCGGATTCACCTTGGCCCGCTTGATGGCACCGACATTTGGGAGTCCTCGACTGACAAGGAAGGTGCAGGGACTTGCCGTACAAGCTAGGGTTAGATTTCCTGTAATTATAGATTGATTCCCCGAGACCTGGTCTACTATATAAAGGCCAGGAGGGGCAACGCATAAAAGGGGACATCGCCTGTAACCCTAGCCTAGAGCGCATCTGCCTTGGCATCCCTGTAACTTCTCCACAATCAATATATCGAGCAGGAAGTGTATCCTCCTGTTTGCCGACGAGCTTATCGTCCAACCTGTGTCTTCTCCGACTAGCCCAGGGTCCCTAACCATGGGACTTGCCGGGGCCAATCCTCGACAATGTGGATTTGGTATACACAAGAACTCATGAAGAACATGTTGCAGCCCTGTTTCAGACACCAGCAGAAGCAGAATAAGGAAAGGTATGAATTATGGTAAGGAAACATCGCGAAACCGCCATAAAAGTTCCAGATTACGAGTTTTGAAAAATATAGAAAATTTGAGGCCGAAGTGGAGCCGAAGACCAGCTCTAGGGGGCCCGGGCGCCCCCTTGGCGCGGCCCCACCCCTGGCCGCGCCGGGAGGCCACCTGGGCACCCCGGAGTCCGTCTCCGACCCCGCTTTGGCTCGTTACCTTCCTTTCTGTGCAGAAATTTTTGCTATATCTTTTCCCGGATCATTCCGGCAACGTATCTCGCGATTTCATGTGTTTTATTTTCGAGCTATTTCTGCCATGGCTTCCCCAAGTTCCCCGAAGGACAAGTTCGTCGTCAACGTCATCAACCCTTACCTCGCTGAGGTGAAGAAGCACCCCCAGATCCTTCATGTGGAGGATCGTGACCTCCACAAGGAGGATCTGAAGGGACCAGTCAAGGAGGGGAGCACCGAGGAGCGGCTGAAGGAGGTGGAACATGAGGTCTTCAAGTTCAAGAAGATGGTTGAGCGTGGTGTTGAAGCTAAACTCGACATCATGAACGAGATAGAGGCTTCCCACAAGAAGGAGATGAAGGAGATGTGGTCAAGTTTGGCCGCACTAGAAGAAAAAGTTTATGGGCTCCAAGCACAGATCTATGATCTGCAGAACCAGAACTGTGAGTATGAACTAAAGTTTCTGCACATGGGTTTGGGTGCTGAGTGCAGGATCCTGGAGACGGGAATGTCCTTTGAGACTGGAGAACAACTGCCATGGAAGCGCTTCGCCAAGGAGTACGTGACCGACAAGAACAAGGATGAGGAGTAAATCTCCTCGGGTAATGGCATCCCCTTAGCTTGTTCCAAGCTTGGGCGAGCGCCCGGTATTTTTATCTTTATCTATGTCTTTTAGAGTCAAGTAGAGTCGTATCATGTCTAGGGAAGTTATATTATAAAATAGTTGTTTGCTTTGAGGTCTATCACTCCTTCTTGGAGAGTTATGTATCTGTGAGTGTGGAGTCGTCTATGATGGAATATTAATGAGAAGTCTATTGATCCCTTCGCTGCACTCGGTACTCTCTTCACGCAATTGACCTTATGATGATTCTTATGGGGAGTATTGACCTTATATCAGGTATGGCTTTGAACACTTTATTTAATCTTGGCAAACATAGCTTTGGTCATAACAACAAGCATGTTTTTCTCAAAGTAGCGACATAGCCGAAACCCTCTTTGTTATTATGCTTGTAGTGTTATGTTGACAAGGAAGACAACTTGATGTGCTATGCTTAGTTTAATGTTTATGCTTTATATTGCTTTGCATCCAAGTCTTCATCAATTGTCTGTTCTCTCAAAGCCTTTGCTAGCCAAACCTCTGTACTAAGAGGAATTCTGCTTGTACATCCATACCCTGAAACCAGTATCTTCCATATGATTCCACCATACATTCCTATTCATGGTATTCCACTACCACTCCTAAAGCATGGAATTTTTGTGTTATCCTTAGATGTTACAAATCTTCTATTTTGTGCCCCTGTTTTAGCTCATGAGGAAGTAGTAGTTAACTCATGATCTTCTTATGTTGGACAAGTTTTACCCCGAGATTGCATGTCTAATCTGCAAACCCCTAATACGAGGAGGAACTGGCATGAGTGCGCCCAGATCACAAAAGATAATACAACAAACAAACCCTCCTTCACGCTTTGTTCATGAGAAATCAGAAAACTTTGGCAGTGATAAACAAAGGAGATTGCGGGGATGTGGTCGTCCCCGTTTGGGAGCCGTTCCTCGAAACTTGTCCAATCTGAGAAGCAATTGAGTTATCTATTAGCATTCGTTGACAAATCATGCACCTCTCAAAACTTGTTTTTATTCTGTTTGATTTAAGGATAACACTTGAGTTTTCCCTTCTTGCCTTTAACAAGGCTTTTTCCTTTACTATATGTTGAGTCAGTTTCCTACTTCCTCCTTTCCCAAAGAGAACAGACACTTGATGCTGATGAGGATTCATCCATATAATGCTGCATTAAAGTTTTGCCATGCCATATCATTGTTGACATTATCTCTTGATAAGTAAGTTGTTTGCAAAAGCGTTTGCGAAGCAAACATCTTCCTTTGTGTTAGCATTTGCACTTCATGACTAATAGCTTGCTCTTTCAAAATTTCCAAATTTTCTCATCAAAATATAAAAGAAAGAGCAAAGGTAAAATCTATTAGTTGTCCCTTGACCAAAGGACATGTTTTCCATGATTTGATGAGTTTCCTTAGCCCTACTTTTGATTATAATTGTTATTACTCTTTCATAAGGGACTTATGAGTTGGAGATTGCTGTTGAGCATGTTTGAGTTTGGTGAAGAAATCATGATGCTTCTTGTACTTATTTTATTTATCAACACTTCAGTCTCTAAACTTGTGGACAGGTTTACCGAGCTCAGTTTTCGCTTGGGGACAAGCGAGGTCTAAGCTTGGGGGAGTTGATACGTCCAAATTGCATCACTATTTTATATTGTAATTCATCCTTATTCATTGATATATTTCACATTATGATGATGTTCTTATGTTGTTTTGGCTTATTTTACACAGTTTGCAACTTTCCGGTGCCGAAGCAACAGACGCAGGATTCAGCGGTAAAAAGTGGATGCTGAGTTGCTGAAGAAGAATACCTCCAAATTACCTGAAAATCGACAGGGGATATTTTCCAGAAGATTAACGAAGACTCACCGAAGAGGGGCCAGAGGGGGACCACAGGAGCCCCAGGCGGCCACCTGGCGCGGCCCCACCCCTGGCCGCGCCCGGAGGGCACCTGGAGCCCTGGGGCCACTCCCGGCTCCCCCCTCTGGCCTATATACTCCTCGTTACGCGAAAACCTAAAAAGAGAGAAGCTTTACGGAGTTCCGCCACCACTCCGTGGAGGAAACCTATAGATAAGAAATAGGCTCTCCGGCGGGCAAATTCCACCGATGAGATCACCTCCCGGAAGGGGAGATCATCGCCATCATCACGGGCATCATCGAGATCATCATCAACATCATCCCCAACATCAGAACCATCTCCACCACCATCCAATCTCACCTCACAAGTTCATCTTGTGTTGTAATCCGTACTATCTATCCTCTCTACTCTATCGGTGTTGATTACTACTTTGTGGTGAATGCTATTGAGTTTTGTTGGAGAAATATCATTATGTCCAGATTGTTTATCATATATGTATCACCTCTGATCATGATCTCTTTTATGTCTTGTGAGTAGTTAATTTAGTTCTTGAGTACATGGGAGAAGTCTAGTTGTTAGTAGTCATATGATGTTGAAGTAATTTGTGTTGTTTGATATTTAAGTTGTGTTGTTATTTTCCTAGTGGTGTTGTGTGAGTCGAACACTCAACACTTCGCCTTATTAAGGACCTAGGGGAATACATTGTGTATTAAGAATGCTTACGGTGGGTTTCCGGAGTGACAGAAACCTGAACCCCAGTTTGCACACTTTTGCCCAAGGGATTAATGGATCCTTGATCTTATTGATGTGGTTAGGCTTTGCCTTAATTTCCATCTTGTATTTGCGGATGCTTGCAAGATGTTTAATCATAAGAGTGCACTTATCTTAGTCTAGAAGGTGTGCTAGCATAGATCCACCCACTCAACACTTCTCATCTCAACACTTGTTATCGATACGGAGTATGGCGAAAGCACGTGACTACCTCTCCATGTGTCCGCAAGAACGCTTTAGTCTTTATAAGTTCAGTTGCCAGGCTTATCCTTTGCTCAAAAGGATTGGGCCACTTGCTGCTCCTCAGCGCTATTTACTTTTCTTGCTTTTATCTTGTTGTTGCTTATACAGAAAACCCCTAAAAAGTTATCTTTCAGTGCCTGCAGTTATTCCTTGTCCAAAATCACCTATCAATACCTTTCGCTCCTCGTTGGGTTCGACACTCTTACTTATCCAAAACGCTGCAATAGATCCCTTTACGTTGAGGGTCATCAATAATCAAGCGACAGTTCAACAAGTAAAAGAGCCTACTGAAGGAACCTGCAGAGTCCCCGTAGTCGGCCGACCGTGGAACATCCATAGCTTCAGGGGCTACTTGTAAGGCCCGATATGCGGTACTATTCCAGATCTAGATGTTTCCATCCAGATCCGGGGACGAAGCACATATCGGTCCCACCGCGACATATGACATAGCCATATGCCCCGGATTTCCAACATGATATCACAACATTATAGATGCAAGGATACAACATCTCATACAATCGGCATATAACTGCCTTAATACAATACATCAGCGGAAGATACATGTCTGAGTACAGACTACAATCAAATGCCTACTGGCAAAGAGAACAACATCGATCCCATAACTACACGGGTCCAGGCCCTCCGCCGAGATCCGCCTAACTAGTCGTCGTCGAGTCTCCACGTGAAACGTTGATCACCATACCAGTTGTCGAACAAGAACCCTGAAAAGAGTTTGGGGGTAGTATCATGAGTACAGAAGTACTCAGCATCCAACCGTAGTGGTCAACTGACCCAGCAAGGACTTCATCACTCGTCATTCTAGAACAACTAGTAGTTTACGGTAAGGATGGGGTAAGTGGTGAGGTTGCTGCCGCACTAGCATTTATGAAGTGACTAACGAACTAGAGAGTAAGGTAAGAAGCCAAGCATTCGATGAGGAATCGCCTCCAACAAGTCTGCTATCCACCTACTTCTGCAAGCATAACACCTATCATATCCTTGTCCTCCTCTTCGCATCCCGACGAAGAAGAAACAGTCAAGGCACACACACACACGTTGACCAAGTTATATTAAGATTATCTCAGTTGTTGTTGTCTATGAACAAGGAGTAGATCTCAAGTCGTCCATAATCGTGGACACGGCTTCTCGAAAAGATTTAACCTTGCAGGGGTGTACCAACTGCCCATTAAAAGGCTCCGCACGCACGCCCATCTCTCTCAGTTGCTACCCATCACAGGCAACCATTTTATGATTTAGTTATGAGAGATCCGAAACGACAGGTCCCTCTAGCTAACAACGAAAAAATCCGGGTGGCCCCCGGGGAGTCGACACCCAATCCAATAGCTGGCCACGCTCTCGGATCGGACTCTTCCGTCACAACAGGGTTTGGGTTACCGAGACGCCTCACGTGAGGCCTCGGGCCCTCGCCGGTCAAAGGTGGACCAATAGGGAAACTAAGTCCTCACTGGTCCGGGTTGTTTTAAAGGATGTTTGCCAGGAGCTACCCGACAGGCATATATGCATGGTTTTCAAATGCTAAATCAGCTTGGGCCACCTCTAGAAATGTTTTGAAGCTAGGTAGCTAAGAAAAGGGGACCCCATAAAATCCCACACGCGGTTAGGCACGTTCAGTCTTAAAACCAATACCCGGAACTCGGATCCTAGGTGACTCGAATGGAACAAAGCGTCGGGGCGGGATAGCCTAGACCTTCCATCCTTCGTCGAATATAGTCAACATTTAAAATAATCATATCATCAACAACAATATAATAATGTGATAGCCCAAACCAAGGAGTAACAGGAGGTAACATCGTAGCATCCTAAGCATGCATACTAAGCAGGGGCTGAGCAACGAGCAATAGTAACATACCAGTACATGGTTTGCTGGGAGGGGACATGGTTGTATCGGTTTGAAAGAGGTTGTAAACATGTGGTAGGATCAAACATCGAACCTAACCTAGACTAGCATGCAAACCGTTGTTTGAAATAGAATGGATCATAAGTAATGTATAGTCCTTGCCTGTTGATAAGTCGGGTTCCGAAGGTGTAGTTGATCGCAAGCTCGCATTGTCTCCGAGAGGTACCCGCGGAAGCACACAAGACGGTAAACACTGGAAATCAATCAACGAGCAAGCATCTATTACTACTAAGCAATCACGAGCAAGCATCAACAAGAAGGGAACACGAGACATCGCACCTACCGTCGAGAGCGGTTACTAACAGATTAAGTGGGATACTCGTCACACACGACGATACCGCACATTTACGATGGTTCAAGTTGTTTAGCTACACATGGTGAGCAAAGGTTTTTAACATGGCAACTCAAACAAGCATGGCATATCACACAAATATTAAAAGAGGTGAAGCATAAAGGAAACTATCTAATCTAGTCACTTTAAGTGGGGTAAAACATATACATGGCAACTATTACAGACCCCACGATAATTATAATGTTTGGTACTGTTTTTCTCTAACAATATTTTATTATTTTTATTAGCAAGCAAGAGCAGCATGAACACAATCTACACGAAATTCTAGTCAAGTTACATGTAAAGAACCTTTTAAACAGAGCAACGGTTAGAAAGTTACTAAATAAACAATTTACAGTGGCATGCGATGTAATTAGCAAGTAAACAGCAAGTAAACAATGTCAAACATGGCAAAAGAGCACATTTTAACAATCTTACAAAATTCTAAGCAAGTTTCATGTTTAAAGAGTCGCGATCCGAGCTACCGTTAAAAAGTTACGGGCAACGCAAAATAATAAAACACAATCTGCAAAAATAAATAAACTAGAAAAGAAAAAAACATCTAACGGGCCGAAAGCTACTGGGCCCAACAGCAGCAGCAGCAGCAAATAAAAAAAGAAAAAAAAGGGGCTCACCACTGTGGGCCTCGGCCCAACTAAGGGTGGGCGCTGGATAGCCAGCCCACGCTCGGGGCGACGGAATGCGGCAGGCCGGGCGCACTGCTGGGCTGGGGCAGCTGGGCCAGCCCACGCGGCGAGGGGAGGCCGGCTCGGTCCGTTCCTCCGTTGGATCGAGCAGGGGAGGCGACTGCCTGCCGGCGGCGCCCGATCCAGCGCGGCGGCGCGGATACTCCGACAGGGGAAGGGGCGACGCGGCGAGGGGATCTGGAGGCGGCGGAGCCGACCGGTTCCCGCCGAATCTTGGCGGCGGCAAGGAGATCCGAGGCGGGGCGGGCGCAAGCTTCTGTTCGGGCCATCCATGGCGGCTCGGTCCTGTTCGAGTAGAGAGAGAGGTATGGGGTGAGAGGGAAGAGGAGATGGAGGAAGAGAGGGAGGAGAGGAGAGGCGGCCCGCGCGAGGTGGCGGCCTGGCGGCGCGGCTGCCGGCGGCCGATCTCCACAGCGGCACGGCGGTACTCGTCCTGGAGGAGCTTCCACAGGAGGAGTCGGGCGTGGGGCTTCGGGCTGACGTGGCACGATCTGGAGCGTCGGATCACAGATCCGACGGCTGCGGAGGGGCCAGGGGCTAGGGTTTCGGGATTTGGGGTCAAAATGGGCTAATCTGGCAAAGTGGAGGTGGGTGGCTGAAATTTTTGGCTAGGGAAACCCCAGAAAAGGGTGGGAGTGTGGTGGTCTTTATATAGCCTATGTGGCTGGCAATTTGCTAAAACATCCCCGGTTTTTCTCTCGCGCGCACGGTGTTTACGTTTCTGACCGCCGGGGGTCCGCAGGACCTCCGATTCGGGTAAAACTTCAAACTGCGCGATCAGCGCGTCGAGCCGGCGGCGTTCACCTCACGCGGGAACCGTTCCGAGAACACTTTCCGGCGCGCTATAAAAATATCTCGTTTACTTATTAAACGGGGTTTTTGTTCCGTTGGCTTCGGCTGGTCTCGTGCGGTTTTCGCGACGGTGATCGGGTGAAACCCGGTGTCGCAAGGTCGAGTGTCAGGGTGGAAAGGGTCAGTCTCCGTCCGGTACGAGATAAGATGGGGGAAAATAATCGCCGATCGATAAATCGGGGATGCAAACACCACAAACAAATCAGACAATCAAACAATTCACACTGAAAACAAAATTTTAATTTTTTGTGAAATCTGGGTTGTTACACTACTTTCAAAGGAATAACCCCCGGGTAGGGTCACCCAGGAAAAATATCCTTTCAAGATGAAGTACGACCTTGAGGAGGACGTCAGATACACATGGGACGAGCTGAGCAGGCCGGTTGCCGAATGCCTAGAGAGGCGCATTCGGCTGTCGGCTGCCAGCATCCGGCTATAGTGCAGACGGCCCACCAGGTTCGCACCAGATACAAGAGTTGACCTCTAGCCGGCCCAAGATCATCAAGAGAAATCCTAGAAGATCTGGATGTCAGCAGGAAAGATCACTTCCACAGTTTTCCAGACGCGTGACTTCTTCCCATCCATGCCAACGGCATGACAAGACAACAGATGGAACCCGACGACAGGGTAGTTGTCGACCTACAGGCTAGGGGACCTAAGTCCTACAGGCTATGAGATCCCCACGCCGAGGTAGGCAGACAACCATCTGCATGTCGGTCCCAGGAATCCTGCAGCCGGCCATCACACGGATGACGTAAGGGATCAACCATCCGGATTTTCCATAGTCGGTGGGCTCCAGCTGGATCCATAGGCTTACAGCCGGATCCCACTCCTATGTGTAATTACCATCGTATCCCGGGCTCGGACTTTAAGAGGCCCGGGACTTCCTCCAAAGAGAGGGTCAGAACCTTGTAGAATTACTCAACCACATTCCACACAGAGATGCTGGAGAGAGCATATCTACGGTCGTTCACCTCCTACCTCTGATACAGCTCAAGGAGCACCATTGTAGCTCGAGATCTTATACAAAGAGCTTTGTAGGAGTGGGGTTTTTATCTCTCACGAGAGCCCTGAACTTGGGTACATCGCGGTGTCTCACTGTGCTTGAACCCGATCTCGTTTCTGGCACCATCGACACATTCCTAGGACCTTCCCCCTCATTTTAGCCATGCCCATGGCATCTTCCATCACATTACGCGACAACCCCCTGGCCTAGGCGGCCTGAGGGCGCGGCCACCCCCTGGCCGCGCCAAGGAGCCGCCTGGCTGGGGGTGTCTCCCCTCGGGGCCACCTTCTGGCTCCTGGACTCTTTTGTCTTGCATTTTTATATGATTTTTCTGGAATTTTCCGAGCACTTTTATTTGTTACCTTTTCCTACAATGCACGGACAACAGCAGACATCTGGAACTGGGCACTAAATTAGTAGGTTAATCCAAAATATGTTGTAAATGATATGCAAGTGCATCAAAACATATAGCTATATCACCAAAATAAGCATGTGGGCAGCGGAAATTATAGATACGTTTGGGATGTATCAACATCCCTGAGCTTAATTCATGCTCGTCCTCGAGTTATGACGAGGGGATACCCCCACGACACCTCAGCATGAGGGTACCTGGTGCGTGTCAAGACAAAAGGCCTACTAGAAGCTTCGGTTGGCCGAAGATCAGCCCACCCGAGGCACCGACAGCTGCGCCGCCATGGAGTCTAAGGTGGTTCGGAGTCCAAGGCATGTCCGCCAAGATTAGCTAGATTAGGCAATCACCTTTGTAAACATAGACGGACTACTCGAGACCTAGCCTAGTATTTAAAGGTTGGGAGAGGGGACGTCTAGCACATCCAATCTCGCATAGCTACACCCTCGGTAAGAGCAATCTCGCTGATACCTCCAGTTTAATCGCCTCCACTATATAATACATCGAGCACGAAGTAGGGGTTTTACCGATCGAGGGCCCTGAACATGGGTAATCCTTGTCTCCTGTTAGCCGACGAGTATCACCAACCTACACTCATCTCTCTACGATCTAAACCCAGGGTTCCTAACAATGGGATTTGCCGAGGCCGATCCTCGTCAAGGTAAATGACAAAAAAAGATAAATTCTGTGGTGACAGGCTAACAACAAAGATTTGAAATTTAAATTACAGCAAGCAAGATATGCAATTCAAGTCAAGAAAATAACCAGCAAGAGTCTATATCTAGTATTGAAACTAGCAAAGTAAGAACATAAAGGTGCAACAAGCTCTCGCTGTCCGTGAATCGAATGTCTCCAGTCGGTGTTCCCATGCAGAAAGTGGGAGATGGGTTTAGAGCATAAAAAATAGTAAATAGTTGTTCAGAACTCAATCTACTAAAACTTCACACTGGGTATCCTTTCGAATCTTATTATGACTCGTCCCCAGCCTACTTTCCAGGTACAAGTCAACTCGATACTCTCCCTTTTGACTTTGAGCACTCACGCAATGAATGAGCATGCAAGATTAGTTGGCACTTAGGATGGCAAAGAGAATAAACGATGGGGAAGGAAGACAAAAAGGTGAGAAAGGCTCGCATCAATGAGGACAATCATAGGCAAGAGAAAGCCAAATGATAGATATGATGTGAGGAGTAGGGATTGCCATGCAAAGGATGCCTAAATGAGCTAAGAATATGAAAGCTCTCCAATGGAACTAGTGGGGGTGCATCCAACTCGCTTTCTCACGAAGATCTAGAGCTCTTTTGAGGAGGCTCATCATTGGAATATTGTCGGTAACCGGATACTGGGGTACCCCATTTCCCTGGATTCCGACCATGCCTCTCGGAAAGTTCAAGGGTGACCCTGGAGGATTCCGGCAAGGAGACCCCGGGAACAGCTTGCAAGACGCACTGAAGGAGCGCTTCACATCACTTCCGGGACAGTGGAACCCTCCATCTGGTTCCCACCGCCCGACAAAGAGCACGGTGCATTACATGTGCTAGAAGGCAAGCATGCGCAGCTGACAGGAGGCAGACAACACCTGGAGGTTTCCCTCGCGCCTACTCAGCCCATCCATGCACCAGCCGTCCCCGCGACGCCACGGGAACTTCTCGGAAGACTGTAGAGCACCTCACATCCACAAGTATAGGATAACCACCTTTACTGTAGCTATCAGTGGTCCTGTGGCGAGCCCCTTGCTCTATAAAAGGGAGACGTCGACCACATCAGTAAAGGGGGGATAGGGGGACACGAGAGCAAAAAAGGAGCAAGAGGAAGAAGGAAGAGAAGAAGGAAGAGCCAAGAAAATAGCAAAGAGGAAGAGGAGAAGAGGTTGTTGCCTCAAAGAATCCATAACTAGAAGGAGGAGAAGTTCGTCCCTAGAACTTCTTGAGATGCCTCCCAAGGATTTCCCTCGGGATGATAGCTAGTTTCCACCAAAAGGAGGCGATCACGTCGGCCATAACATTTGTTGCTTGTGCAGGTTCCGAAGTTTCTTTGAGCTATCACCACGTTTCAACAAATAGTATCAAAGTGGGCATCGGCGAGGGCAACCGCCCGTCCTGCCCTCCGCGGTGGTTATATGGTTCTCACGCTCGGAGGCTTCTCAGCGCTTCGAAGCAAGCGTTCCGAGAAACCTCCCCCCCCCCCCCCCCGAGCTTCTCAGGAACGACATCCTGGATCGTTTTCTCATGCCGGACTATTATTCCCAAAAAGGATATTGGATGCCTTGCTTTTACGGCCTCTCGGCCACCAAAGGTTGGCCATCCCATTATTCCCGAACGTTTGTGTCGGATGGTTTTATCTACCGGATGGTTATTCCCGGACCACACATGTCACCCAAGGCAAAGAGTGCACGAGGCATCACCCTCGCTTTACCTTGGAAAAGACTCACAAGAGATCGCGCTGTCCAACGATGCTGGTTCTCCGCGAGGTAAATCTCACTCGAACGGCTGGCCTCGCTCCGCGCAAACAATTCGAGCTATCACTATTGGTCCATCTGATAAGCTCCGTTCCGAGTAGCCCATGGGGGATCCATACCTGCCCAGGATAAGGTTCTACCGGATGATCCTCACATCTCGGGATCCAGCGATCCCGGAGAGACCGGGCTAGAGTTCCCGTCAAGCATCCGTGCGGGCGGACGTACCAGTCTCCTAGAAAGACCCGCTGGAACAAATCGCACAAATCGGACCTTGTGTCGAGGCACCACCACAGCACCCATGAGGGATTGCGCTCCCTTAAACCTCCTGGTTCTTGGGTTCGCTCTCTCCATGAGATAATCGGTGGAAATGGGCACCCTCTGCTCGTATTGTCGTATGTTTCCTCACCAACCGCGCCTACCGCATGCAAAGGAGGATTCCCACAGTGCCCCTCCAATAATTCATGCAAAAGGTCAAGTTACATTCACCGGAGTTTTTTTGTCAGATGTTTTCTCTGAGACGCCGACAACACATAAGGTATCCAGCAGGTACGAAATGAGACAAGTTCTCTAAGTTACTACATTCATTACTACTACCCAGAAGGGGGTTTTCCAGAACCAAAGCATTGCTTGGGTTTTTCGGATCGATATTTACATCTTGCACTAACCGGACGGAGTGGTTACACCACTACCACGTTCCATCTACTGCTAAGTACAAAATTGCAGGGCCAAAATGGGAAGCGCCCTACAAGGGTGAACCGCCGGATTAAAGTTACAGCCCTCGCCCGCACCTTTCCGACGGTGTCACGCCTCCTTACTGTTCGGCGGCGGGCTCATCGTCCAGTAATTCTTGGATGACACCAGCAGCACCCTGCTCGCCGGGGCCATCGACGAAGAACTCCGCACAGCACTCCGCGCGGGTTCCCCATGGATGGAATACCTTCAGCCACAGGGTGTCCTGGCCATCGAAGCGAAAGAGGATTACCTAGAACTTCTAGATGTTCCTCCAGCGGACGAATGCTGCCCAGCCCTGGTCCAGGTACATGGCGTCGTCGCCGCCGAAGACCGTGGCCACCCATGCGGATCCATGGGGGAAAACCTCCACCCGGAGGTACAAGCCTTGAGGCTTGCGGCCCGCCATTGCCTGGGAGAATGGCTCTGGTAGCCGCAACCAACCGCACAAGGGGTCGGTTGCCGCCACGAAGAACTCGTGGGCCGGCACCGCCGTGTGCGCCCTCGTCAGGGCCAAAGACGACGCCCCTCCGCGACATCGACCACGGCTGCGCTAGATAGCTGCGCCGCCTCGACCCGAGCCGCCGTCTCGCACTCCCAAGATCGCCTGAGCCGCCGCATCAAGAGTGTGGAGGGACGTCGGAGGCACCATGGGAGCACGAAGCCGGAAAAGAGAGGTGGAAGACGGATAAGGGGAATGGATCCCCCGTTTCACACATGTCCACTTAAATACCCAATGGACACCCGCATGGGAGTAATTTTCTACTCTACCGAGTGAAACATCAAATTACCGTGTGACTGCCACTACATTACCTCGACTCTTGAGATCTTTTGAAGGGGCATCATCATCATCCGTCAAATCCGACTGGAGGCGCACCACGTGGAATTACCTGCTCTGTCCCAATGACTTGACAGCCGATGCACAGCCTACAAGATCTTCTCGGACGACTCAACTTCGGTTCCGGGACACCTTCATCAAAAGCCAAGCCCGAGGGATGCTGTCGGTAACCGGATACTAGGCGTACCCCATTTCCCTGGATTCCGACCATGCCTCTTGGACAGTTCAAGGGCGACCGTGGAGGATTCCGGCAAGGAGACGCTGAGAACACCCCGCAAGATGTACGGAAGGAGAGCTTCGCATCACTTTCGGGATGGTGGAACCCTCCAACTAGTTCCCACCTCCTGACACAGAGCACAATGCATTCAATGCGCTAGAAGACAAGCATGCACCGCTGACATGAGGCAGCCAACACCTGGCGGGTTCCCTCGCGCCTACTCAGCCCATGCATGCACCTGCCGTCCCCAAGACGCCATGAGAACTTCCCGAAAGACTGCAGTTCACCTCACATCCACAAGTATAGGATAACCACCTTTACAGTAGCTATCAGTGGTCCTGTGGCAAGCCCCTTGCTCTATAAAAGGGAGATGTGACGCCCCCAAAATCAAGCCGTGTACAGTAATCATACACGCAAGGTACACGATAAAGATCAGGGCCTCACTGTGAGATATCACAACACAACTCTACAAATAAAATAATACAAACTGTATAATACAAGCCAGGGGACACGAGGGCTCGAATACAACAGCTCGAGAGCACAAAGTTAGCGGAAGAAATAGTATCTGAGTACAGACACAAGGTACATGTGATCTGCCTTAAGAAGGCTAGCACAAATAACAACAGATCGAAAAGGTGAGGCCTCTTTCCTGGGAACCTCCGAACTATTTCAGGTCAAGGGGGGACCTCCACGATGACACAAGCATCGGGGATCTCCTTCTCCTGGACTCCAAGGCTCCAACATCCGATGTCAGCAACTGGTCGGGTATAAAAAACAAAGGGGGGAAATAAAGCAAAGGTGAGTATCTAACATACCCGCGAGTCTTGTCGGGGGGGTTACTCACAGCTAAGACCCGGCAGAAGACAGGTCCTGGAGACTAGAGCCGGCAGAAGACAGATCCTGGAGACTAGAGTCGGTTGACATGAGTCACCTCCACGAGTAAGCAGACAGGTGACTCTCCTCAACAAGAGTAGGGAACCAGGTGACTCTCCTCAACAGGAGTAGGCAGCCAGGTGACTCTCCTCGCCAGGAGTAGGAATCCAGGTGACTCCTCAACAGGAGTAGGCATCCAGGTGACTCTCCTCCACAGAAGTCGGCCACGGAGAAGGTGACTCTCCTCCATAGGATTTGGCCACAGAGAAGGTGACTCTCCTCTACAAGAGTCGGCAAGACAAGGTGACTCTCCTTTACATGAGTAGGCCTGACAGAGACTCTCTCTTCGGAGTCCACTTAACTTGGAAGATTACAAGACTTAGAGTAGGAATCCGATTGGTATCCGACTTGTAATACAAGACGAGACTAGTTTGTATCAGAGTAGGACTCTACATATAAGCCTCCCCCTTCCACCTATATAAGGAGGGGTAGGGCACCCATAGAGGCCAAGTTCGCAAAAGTAGGCTTCCTCCAGAGTAGGCTTCCGCCAAAGTAGGCTCTCGACATGAGAGTAGGCTCTCAACATGAGAGTAGGCTTTCGCCATAAGAGTAGGCTTTCGCCATGAGAGTAGGCTTTCGCCATAAGAGTAGGATTTCGCCATAAGAGTAGGCTTTAGCCATAAGAGTAGGATTTCACCATGAAAGTAGGCTTTCGCCTGAATACAACTGTAAGAGAGTCGGCGACACGCCATCGACTCCCCGTGAGCAAAGGACTAAAGACCTGGCCACAAACAACATGTAGGGTCTTTACCGGACGATGTTTCCCGGGGCTTGAAGCTGTATAAAACCGTGTTTTCTCTCTCTGTGATGTTATTCTTCCTCGTACACTCGTAGCAAAGGCCCCATAATTCAGTTCTCACATGAGGAAATCTGCCGTGACTTTCCCACGACAAGTCTTACGTCCGCTACTAAGCATTTATGCATTTGTATCAAATGGAAAGGGGAGGCTATATATAGTGGACTGAATGGCAGAAAACAAGAATAAGGAAGAGAAGATAGGCCTATCAAAGACTATCATCTTCCGACGGTTCTTGCAGCATGAGAAGAGAATAGCCAACAGTTCAATATAAAGCATAAAGTCACAATGCAGCAGAAGGGACTGCAGCATTGTATAATAGTAAGTTGTAATAATTAGCAAAGCCTCCGAGATCCCTTCCTCGACTTCCATGCGAGGAAGAAAACCCAGAACCAACAGTTTAGTAATGTAGTATTTTGTAGTAGTAGGATCTGGCTTCAGCATAAAGCGTCCTGTTACCGTGGACACGGCTATTTGAAGAGAGTAATCTTCCCTGCAGGGGTGCACTTGTGTTACGCTAAAACGCACGGATCTCCAGGATGGCGCACACCTTGTTAGGGAATGCCCCACCGAGGCTATCCGACACACCGTAGCCCATCTTTCAAACTCAACAGAGAGTCCATCCGCCGGTCTAAATCCTAAGTACGCAGGGTCTTGGACCCCAACCCCGATGTACTCCTGAACGGTGCGTGACTGGCCGGTGAAGCATAAGAAAATAAGACACATCAATATCAAAGAAGACCACTTCCTAGAAATCAGCCCGCGGCACTGCTGACGTCTGAAGAGTCTTCGAACGAGACGACGATGTAGGGGAGCCCATAACTCCTTGCCCCACGTGTAGGCAGCGCGTATAAGCATAAAGCCACTCAAGTCATCCACCGAACCATTAGTCATTTTTATTATTTTCTTTCGGGACAACCGTTATCGTTGCCCCTACTCGGGTGAGTCGCGAACAACGACAGCAGCCAGGTCCACCCCCATAACCAGAGCCGGTGGCTGCCTGCCCTGTCGTCCCACCAACTCGTGCGTTTACCAACAAGGTGAACCGTCTCCTTACCTTATCTCGCATGTGCTCTTTGAAAAGCCCCACTTTCGTACAACAGGGTATCTCACGGCCAACGAGGAAGGACCAGGCCCACGATGGTATCCGCCTGTCCTGCCATTCCGATACAATCCCTGCGCGGGCACCGTTGGGTCACCCGACTCCTTACCTTTAAGGACACCAGTTGATTCAGGTGCCTACCATCAAGTGAAACCGAGGAATCACCCTCGATGGTACACTTGAAGAGGTTCGACCGAGACATCAGCGGAATGAACTAAAGAGGAATATCCTCGTATCATCCCGGTGGTGCTACGATACTGAGCCGGCAACTAGAGTGAAATACGAGTACATCCACTCGTAAGTCAAACTTGAAGCGACTCGGAGAGTCTCGCCGTTGTAGGTTCCCTTGGGCGTCTTCTCTGTACCTTACTTGTTGCAGTTATAATAATTCATACCCGTGTTCACTCCCTAGAGCGATCATGGCCCGCTATCTAATCCTAGTAGACTAACAATGCGCAGGGCTAATTGTTGAATATTATATATATTTATAAGGCAGAACAGGACAAGGAAAGGTACATCAATGGGCGAAAATTACAAGCTATGCAATTGAATAGGTAAGCAACGTAGCAGCAGTAGCAATGCCTAGTGCAAGAAATGTACGAAAAAGATAGGAGATATCTGGGGAAGGAAAATGGCTCTGCTTTCCTGGAAGCTCGATAGTAGGGTACGGTTGTCGACGTAGTAGTCGTACTCAGCAGCGGTGTAGTCGGCGGCAGTCGCGGGGTCTACCGGAGAAGAAGGGGGGAAGAAACAATAAATACACAAAAATAATAGCAATACAAATACAAGACATAGAAAACGCGGTGTTGGCGGTGTTCTAACGCAATACAAGGTGTATGGCTAGAAGCGGGATTTCATCTGGGGATGACTCATCAGTACCCGTTGATTACCGGACAGATGATCCGGAGGGGGAAAGTTCCATGTCTGCAGTGTTAGGGACATTTGACAGACATGTGGATAGTATATTCATGCTCTTAGATCCATCCGGAACAACTTTCATATTCAGAATATTTTCATCCAGAAAGTTTTTACCAACTCCGGTCGTCTGACAGACAAATGAACCAGAGGAGAAATATTCCACATTCGGTATATTAGAGCGGTGCGGTGGGTATACGGGTAGCGTATTCGTATTTGTGGTTTTTTTCTGGTCAACTTTCATGTATAAAGTTTTTCATCTAACATACGGTTTAAAAGATATTGATTTTCTAATATTTAAATGCTTTTATAGAATTACTGGATTTTCTTTTATTATTAAAGAAACATTACCCACAATCTTATCCACAATAACGCCACTGACAAGGGGGTCCCACATGTCATAGGCAGAGACATTAAATTCATTTTAATTAATTAAACAGACCAGAGGGGTCCACATGTCATTGAGTGATTATATATTAAAAAATGTTTTATTTAATTAAACAATAGGTGGGGCCTAGGTGTCATAGACACATGTGCAATTGATAGTTTTATTTAATTTAACAATGGACTGGGGCCCATCTGTAAGTGACACAGAGCTAAACTAATCTACCAGTTTTAGTTTAATATAAGCTAATGGCCTTGGGCCCAGATATCATTTTCCAAAGTTAATAAACAGTGGGGGGATTATCTGCTAATGTTTTAATTAAAAGGGGGGAGGAGGTTAGCCCACGGCTAACCAGCCGTGGCCTCGCAGGCGAGGGGTGTTGGATATGTGCCCTAGAGACAAATTAATAAAGATATTTGTCACATATCCGTTTTGTTCATAATACGTTTTATACTGTTCTATAACTGTATTACTTGGAAATACTAATACAGGTGTAGTATAAAACATGGTCCGTAGTTTAACTCGGGTAAACTATCTCATTGGGCAATTGATTGATCAAGCTTTCCTGATCATGGCGACACTTAAGTCCATTGACAATGAGGTCATATCATTAGGGGAATGATGTGATGGACAGACACCCACCTAAAGTAATGCAATGTGATCGAGTCACATAGTTCAGCGTTGCTATGACTTTGTAATGTATGGCTTAGTCCTTAGACCGTAATGATCATACGTAATCACGATCTATGAGGAGACTTTGATTTGTATCCCACCGCCTGACTGAAATATGCTGGCTATAACGGAGCACTTTGGGTATTCCGAAATAGATGGTTGATGAGTATGTTAATAGATCAAAGCGGGATTTGTCAGTCCTTGTGACAGGACAGGTACTCTGGGCCCACTCGATGATATTGCATCAACCCTTGCAAGGACGTGACTAGGTCACAAAGAGATGCAACGATCATGGACGAGAGAAGTTGTTTGTCATGAACGAGATGTGAACACGGTATGTGGGATACCGACGATCAAACCTCGTACAAACAAGGTACCGCAGAACAAAGGGATTACGTCGTATCGTTAACGGTTTCCAAAAGCGATCGAAGCTCATTCGATGGAAGCGCAGGGGCTGTCAAGGACTGTTACCAGGTCCAACTGACTAGTCATTGTTCCATGAGAAGAGTCTCGACCATGTCTGCTATTTCCTGGACCGTTAGGGTGTTACACTTAAGGGCAATCGATGCATAGGACAGTTACGGGATCAATCGGTGAAATAGGAGAAATCACCGGAATAGTTCCGGAGGAGGACGGAATGGTTTCCGGACATTTTGAATAGTTCAAAATAAAGTTTAATTGTTTTAATAATGTTTTTATTATTTAATTATCTGAATTAAATATTTAAAACTTATTAAATAATTAAAATAATGGAAAAAAGGCTATATGGGCCTTAGAGGCCCATTAGGGGAGGAGGGGGTTCCCCCCCTTGGGCTTGGCGCCAAGGGGTGGGGCCCAACCCCCCCTAGGCCGGCGCACCCCTCCCCCCTTGGAGGTTTAGTCCCACATGGGGGAGGGAAGAGGGATCACACCCCCCCTTGGCCTTTATATAGAGGGGTAGACCCCCCTTTTTCCATACAACAATTGATCTCCTTCTTCTTCCTTCTCCATTTCTGGTAGTGGACTCCGCTTGTTTGGAGTCGGCACCAGGATTGGAGTTCTCCACCATAAGGCAGGCCGTCGCTCTGCCGGAGTCGGGATCCGTAGCCGTCTTCTTTCCGCTGCTCGCCTGGTTCGGAGCCCGGGAGGAACATCGATTGTGCCGTACGTGTATAATCCCTTCGAGGCATTACACCTGTGGTGCTGCTTCATCGCTGGAGGTTTACCGGGAGTCATTCTCGCCGGTGGTGGTCTTCTACACGACAGGGAGGTCGTAGTTATGAGTCTACGCCAACCACGTTCGTAAGAACGTTTCCCGCTTTCGGTCTTCAAAGGTATGAACACCGATTCCCTCCGTTACTTTACATCGCCATAGCATAGATCTTGGGTTCGGGTACCGTAGGTGTGGAAAAATTTGTGTTTTCTGCCCCGTATCCCAACAGTGGTATCAGAGCTAGCTATGCGTAGATGTATTGTACGGATAGAACACATCTAGGATGTGGGCATCGAATCTTCATTCGTTACCCTCCCACGTGTACTCATTCAGCATTGCGGCAATGTTTGATGAAGCGGCCCCCGACCGACCTTACACGTTTATGCGAGACTGGTTCCACGCTTGACATATGGCTTGTACCATATAAAGTGGCTGGGGGGGTGTCTGTCTCTCTGCATTAGCGATGTGAAGATGTTTGCAACGGAGGGCCCCGACAGGGGTGTAATAGAGACGAATAAGAGACGGTGTTGTGGCTTGTTTTTCGCAGGATAGAAATCGGTTCTCTCTCTCGAAACCCCTAGCAGCCACGTAAAACTTGCACAAGCTAAAGTAGAAAGACGTTCTAACTTTGCTTTGCATGAAGGGGGATCATAGGTTGTATGATTTAAAGTTTTACTTCCTGTTTTATGCTAGTATGCTAGATACATCGACGGTAGCACGAAACAGGACCATCTCTCACAATACCAACATTGTGTTCTCCCTTTTGATGGGCACCACCTGGAAGGTTCTCCCATATGGATTGATGCTCCGTACATACCGGAGTAGTCCTACATATTCAACGGAGTTCGCATGAGGTTGGGTTCGGCGAGCCTGGCATATGCAGATATGGCCTTGCTGAACAGCTAACATCAAGGTTCGATTGGCAGGCTTGACGTATGTAGATGCGGGCCTGGAACACAGAAGACCGAAAGGTCGAGCACGAGTCACATGGCTGATGTGATTGGCTTAGAGGCCTACCTGGTTCGCATACTGGGCCGTACATATCGGGGGAGGTATGGGGGCTGGGATTGTGTAATCACTTAGTTAAATTGAGAGGTGTTTATCTAAGTGGGAGCTTTCTAGAATTTTAAGATTAAATTGAAACTCCACATTATGAACAAAAGTCTAAATATGTATCGTTGTGAATCCAACCTTGTAGATGGCAGCACCTCGCCCCTCGTTCAACTTAGGATCATTCCTAGAGAAAGATAAGCTAAAAACAGATGGGACAAACTTCACCAACTGGTTCCGCACCCTGAGGATTCTCCTCGTTCCCCTCAAAATGGCATACGTACTAGAGGACGCGTTAGGTGACGCACCAGCAGATGATGCCAGTCAGGACGAGAAGAATGTCTATCTCTCCAAGACTGATGATTACAACCTTGTCCAGAGTGGCATGCTCTACTCCATGGAGGCTGAGCTGCAGAAACGTTTTGAGAGGATGGGTGCATATGAGATTATCACCGACCTCAAGGCGGTCTTCGCACCTCAAGCCAGGGCTGAACGGTACGAGGCTTCTGAAGCCTTCTTCTCAGCAAAGATGGATGAGCACGGCAGCGTGAGTGAGCACGTGGTCAAAATGTCTGGCTACGTTCAGCGCTTGAATGCTCTGGAATGTCAGATTCCAGATGAACTTGCGGTTGATAGGGTGTTGTAGTCGCTTCCCCCTAGCTACAAAGGCTTTGTGCTGAACTACAACATGCAGGGGATGACCAAAACCCCTTCTGAGTTGTTCGCCATGCTAAAGAGCGCTGAGGTTGAAATCAAGAAGGAGCACGCCGTCTTCATGGTCAACAAGACCACTGACTTCAAGAAGTCAAGCAGACGGGAGAAGGCCAGGAGAGGTGGCCCCAGGAGGGATGGCAAGTCAGTTGCCGCTCCTCCCAAGGCACCCAAGCCTAAACTCGGAGTGGAGTGCTTCTACTGCAAGGGTGAAGGTCACTGGAAGCGTAACTGTCCCAAGTACCTAAAGTACAAGAAGGCTGGCAAGGTCGCCAAGAGAGACGAAGGTATATTTGATATACATATTGTTGATCTTCTCTTGACAAGCGCTGGGAACACATCCTAGATATTTGATACAGGATCTGTCGCTCATATTTCTAATTCCATTCAGGGACTAAGGAATAGGAGACGCTTGGTCAAGGATGAAGTGACGATGCGCGTGGGGAATGGCTGCCAGATTGAAGTCTTGGCGGTCGGCACGAAGCATCTTAGTCTCCCTTCGGGATTGGTTTTAGTTCTGAATAAATGTTACTATGTACCCGCGTTGAGTGTGAACATCGTGAGTGGTTCTTGCTTAAAGCGAGACCACTATTCTTTTAAATCCGATACAATTGGTTGTTCGATTTATAAGGATGATATGTTTTATGTTCACGCACCGGAGTCGCATGGTTTATTCATACTTAATCTCGATGGTGACGTGAGTCACGTTAACAATATTGAGGCCAAAAGATTGAAGAATAATGAAGATCACATGATGATGTGGCATTGCCGACTTGGTCATATTGGTGTAAAACGCATGGAGAAGCTCCATAAGGATGGACTTCTTGACTCATTGGATTTTGGATCCCTTGATACATGTGAACAATGCCTCATGGGCAAAATGACAAGGACTCCATTCAATGGTGTGATGGAGCGTGCGGATGTCTTATTGGGGATCATACACACGGATGTATGTGGACCCATGAACATCCCCACTCGCAATGATCTTCGTTACTTCGTGACCTTTACTGATGACTTGAGTAGATATGGGTATATTTACTTGATGAAACACAAGTCTGAAACCTTTGAAAAGTTCAAGGAATTTCAGAATGAGGTCGAAAATCAACTCGGAAGGAAAATCAAGCACCTTCGATCGGATCGAGGTGGCAAGTATTTGAGTCACGAGTTTGGCAATCATCTGAAGTCTTGTGGCATAGTACCACAGCTTACGCCGGCAGGCACACCTCAGAGAAACGGTGTAGCTGAGCGACGTAATTGAACCCTATTGGATAGTGTACGATCGATGATGTCTCATACTGATTTGCCTGTGTCATTCTGGGGGTATGCATTAGAAACCGCCATTCATATTCTTAATAGGGCACCATCCAAATCCGTAAAGACAACACCATTTGAAGAATGGCATGGCACTAAACCTGAGTTGTCTCACCTGAAGACTTGGGGTTGTGAGGCTTATGTTAGGAAACTACAGCCTGACAAACTTGAATCCAAGGCGGATAAGTGCATCTTTGTGGGCTATCCCAAGGAAACTTGTGGGTACACCTTCTACAACAAGTCTGACAGCAAAACGTTTGTTGCCAAGACGGGACACTTTCTTGAGAAGGAGTTTCTCGCGAAAGAGTTGAGTGGGAGGAAAATAGACCTCGATGAAGTAACTGACCAGTCACTCCAATTGGATGAAATGGCTACGGAATTTGTTCTGGAACCATCTTCCACAGTGGGAGTTGAAGAGAATGGCCAGAACGACATTCATAACGATCATGACATTCACGATGATCATGATGAGAATGAGAGGAACCTTTTATGCCCCGTAGGTCATCAAGATTCCGTCAACCTACTGAGTTTTACGGACAGCTTGTGAATACAATCTCGGCTGTTGAGTCGGATGAACCTACGAGTTACAAAGAAGCAATGGAGGGACCCGAGTAAATCCGAAATAGACTCCATGTACACCAACAAAGTATGGACTTTGGTGGATATTCCCAAGGACCGCAAGGCCGTCGAGAATAAATGGATTTTCAAGAAAAAGACTGACGCAGACGGAAACGTATCTGTCTACAAAGCTCAACTTGTCGCAAAGGGTTTCCGACAAATTCAAGGAGTTGACTACGAGGAGACATTCTCTCCTGTAGCGATGATAAAGTCTATTCGGATCCTACTAGCAATAGCTGCATATCATGATTACGAGATATGGCAGATGGATGTGAAAACTGCATTCCTAAATGGCAACATTGAGGAAGAGTTGTATATGATGCAACCAGAGGGGTTTGTCGATCCAAGGAATGCTGGTAAGGTTTGCAAGCTTCAACGGTCCATCTATGGGTTGAAGCAAGCATCTCGGAGCTGGAATCTTCGATTTGATGAGGTCATTAAAGCTTTTGGATTTGTCCAAAACGTCGAAGAGTTCTGCGTCTATAAGAAACTGAGTGGGAGCTCTGTAGCATTCCTTGTGTTATATGTGGATGACATATTACTAATAGGGAACGATAAGAAATTCTTAGAGGAAGTGAAGGAATATCTGAATGGACAATTTTCCATGAAGGACCTAGGTGAAGCTGCGTACATACTGGGGATTAAGATCTATAGAGATAGACCTAATCGAATGTTGGCCTTGAGTCAGAATACTTATATTGACAAGATTTTGAAAAGGTTCAAAATGGATGACTCCAAGAGAGGTCTCTTGCCAGTCATGAAAGGTGTCAAACTAAGCGTGACTCAATGCCCGACCACAGCTAAAGAGAAAGAGGAGATGTCCTCAAAGCCCTATTCCTCAGCCATAGGTTCTCTCATGTATGCTATGTTATGTACCAGACCGGATTTAGCGCTGGCCATTAGTATGACTAATCGCTACCAAAGTAATCCGGGAATGGCCCATTGGACAGCAGTGAAGAACATCCTTAAGTACTTGAGAAGAACCAAGGATCTCTTTCTTGTTTATGGAGGAGTTGATGAGGAGCTCACCGTAAAGGGTTACGTTGACGCAAGCCTCGGCTCAGACCTAGATGACTCGAAATCCCAGACGGGATATGTCTTCATGTTGAACGGAGGCGCGATTAGCTGGAGGAGCGGCAAACAGTCAGTCGTCGCTCAATCTTCAATGGAGTCGGAGTATATTGCCGCTTGCGAAGCGTCAAACGAGGCGCTGTGGCTGAAGAAGTTCGTGATCGAGCTTGACGTCTTTCCCAGTTGCACTGACCCCGTGGGAATCTACTGCGACAACACGGGTGCCATTGCTAACGCGAAGGAGCCAAGAACTCACTCTACAGCCAAGCACATCCTCCGAAAGTTCCATGTGACGCGAGACTACGTCAGGGATGGACACACTAGGATTCACAAGATACATACGGATCTGAACGCAGCAGACCCGATGACTAAACCTCTTCCACAGGGCAAGTTTGAAGAACACCGAGAGACCATTGGTGTTAGATACATACCTGATGTAAACTAGTGTAATTTGTACTCTAGTGCAAGTGGGAGACTGTTGGATATGTGCCCTAGAGACAAATTAATAAAGATATTTGTCACATATCCGTTTTGTTCATAATACGTTTTATACTGTGCTATAACTGTATTACTTGGAAATACTAATACAGGTGTAGTATAAAACATGGTCCGTAGTTTAACTCGGGTAAACTATCTCATTGGGCAATTGATTGATCAAGCTTTCCTGATCATGGCGACACTTAAGTCCATTGACAATGAGGTCATATCATTAGGGGAATGATGTGATGGACAGACACCCACCTAAAGTAATGCAATGTGATCGAGTCACATAGTTCAGCGTTGCTATGACTTTGTAACGTATGCCTTAGTCCTTAGACCGTAATGATCATACGTAATCACGATCTATGAGGAGATTTTGATTTGTATCCCACCGCCTGACTGAAATATGCTGGCTATAACGGAGCACTTTGGGTATTCCGAAATAGATGGTTGATGAGTATGTTAATAGATCAAAGCGGGATTTGTCAGTCCTTGTGACAGGACAGGTACTCTGGGCCCACTCGGTGATATTGCATCAACCCTTGCAAGGACGTGACTAGGTCACAAAGAGATGCAATGATCATGGACGAGAGAAGTTGTTTGTCATGAACGAGATGTGAACACGGTATGTGGGATACCGACAATCAAACCTCGGACAAACAAGGTACCGCAGAACAAAGGGATTACGTCGTATCGTTAACGGTTTCCAAAAGCGATCGAAGCTCATTCGATGGAAGCGCAGGGGCTGTCAAGGACTGTAACCAGGTCCAACTGACTAGTCATTGGTCCATGAGAAGAGTCTCGACCATGTCTGCTGTTTCCCGGACCTTTAGGGTGTTACACTTAAGGGCAATCGATGCATAGGACAGTTACGGGATCAATCGGTGAAATAGGAGAAATCACCGGAATAGTTCCGGAGGAGGACGGAATGGTTTCCGGACATTTTGAATAGTTCAAAATAAAGTTTAATTGTTTTAATAATGTTTTTATTATTTAATTATCTGAATTAAATATTTAAAACTTATTAAATAATTAAAATAATGGAAAAAGGCTATATGGGCCTTAGAGGCCCATTAGGGGAGGAGGGGGTTCCCCCTCTTGGGCTTGGCGCCAAGGGGTGGGGCCCAACCCCCCCTAGGCCGGCGCACCCCTCCCCCCTTGGAGGTTTAGTCCCACATGGGGGAGGGAAGAGGGATCACACCCCCCCTTGGCCTTTATATAGAGGGGTAGACCCCCCTTTTTCCATACAACAATTGATCTCCTTCTTCTTCCTTCTCCATTTCTGGAAGTGGACTCCCCTTGTTTGGAGTCTGCACCAGGATTGGAGTTCTCCACCATAAGGCAGGCCGTCGCTCTGCCGGAGTCGGGATCCGTAGCCGTCTTCTTTCCGCTGCTCGCCTGGTTCGGAGCCCGGGAGGAACATCGATTGTGTCGTACGTGTATAATCCCTTCGAGGCATTACACCTGTGGTGCTGCTTCATCGCTGGAGGTTTACCGGGAGTCATTCTCGCCGGTGGTGGTCTTCTACACGACAGGGAGGTCGTAGTTCTGAGTCTACGCCAACCACGTTCGTAAGAACGTTTCCCGCTTTCGGTCTTCAAAGGTATGAACACCGATTCCCTCCGTTACTTTACATCGCCATAGCATAGATCTTGGGTTCGGGTACCGTAGGTGTGGAAAAATTTGTGTTTTCTGCCCCGTATCTCAACAAGGGGCACTATGGTGGCCAGAGAAGGAGGCGTGGGGGCGTGCCCACGCGCGGCTAGGCGCGCGCGTGCCCACACGGGGCGTGGCCGAGGAGCGGTGAGCGCGCGGCTAGCCATGGCGGCCCGACGGCGACCCTAGTGCGGTGGAGGGGGTTTCAGCCGCGATTTCACCGGGGAAATGGGAGAGGATGGGAGGAAGCTCACCGGGGAGCACGATGGAGGGCTCGGTGAGCCCGGGGGTGGTCGGGGCGGTGGGAATTGCGGCGAGGAAGGCGACGACCGTGGCGGGGAAGACGGTTGCGATTCGTGATGTACATTGGTGTCCGGCGACGACGGTCTGCTTGGGGAGACGAGGGCGATGGCGGGGAAGCTCCCGGACATGGTGGCGCGGTCCAAGATGGTCGGTGGCCACGTCGGCGATGTCGTCGTGTCCACAGCTGCGCACGAGTGTCCTGAACTTGTGTGAGAGAGAGAGCAAGAGGGGGAAAACGATGGGGGCTCGGTCTAGGGTTCCAATGCTCTGCCCTTATCCACCCAGCGGCGCACTGTAGCGACACGGGGGGCGGCCTGGTCCGGTGGCGACGGCACTAGCACCATGGCCTCGGTCGGCTTCTACTGTAGCGAGAGGTGGGAGATGGCCTAGGGTGGGCTGGGCTAGGCTAGGCCGATGGGGAGGGGAGGTGCCTTTCCCATGAGCGTAGTTTAGGTGTTTCCTTTTTTTGTTTCTCTTCTCTTTGTTTACTATTTGTATTTTGTTTATCCAACACATGATTTTTATTAAATGTAAAACTAGTTCTATTATTAGTGTTACACTTTATAACAGTGCCACAAAAAGTTTGGGGATTAAACAAATTCATTTAAGATTTCATTTCAATATGAAACGATTAAAAGGGGTTGTCTTGGCACTGTTTTGAATTGTTTTAAATTAGTAAAACATTTTAATAAATTCCCAAACCATTTTTAATATGACCTACTGATTATTATGCACTTACTAAAACTGGTTCCACAATTTTTGGTTGAATATTAATTTCCACTTTGTTTTGGAAATTTTAATCGGGTTGAATTTGAACAAGACATGGTCAAGGGTTATCATCACATGCCTAATCATGGTGACTTGGCAACAGTATAAGTGATTACTATTGCTGATTACTGTAGTATGACACGCGGGGTTTTACAAATCTCCACCACTACAAATAATTCTCCTCTCGAGAATTAAAGATAGTGTAAGGGGTAAATTTTCGGTTTCGGATTCTAATGGTTCTTCCGGTACTTGTTGTCCTTCTCGAAGAAGTTTATCCTTCTCGTTGATGTATTCATTTATCTTCATCAGTGGATCTCGATGAGTGGTCATCCTTCTTTCGGGGCTTCATCGTACTTACGAATAGGCTAGGAGATAAAACTTAAGGGGGACGGATCGGTACCAGGTTAATCAACCGGGGTTGTCCAAGGGAATGGGGTACAAAGTATCTTCCAAGTTTAACTCAGGGTAATACATCGAGAGAATCAAAGGAAGGCATGAGAAGTTTCAGGCGGATATTCAAGCATTCGACGTCGATAACGGATAATGAAAAGGCGGGTTCCAGAGCAGTAGGCATAAGCACTGCGTCTGGTATCCGATTGAATATCGCAAGGTATGTGACAAGAGTCAGGTTTTGATCCTATGGAACTATGGGTTATGGGCCCACATTGTATAAGAAGGGTGGTGGCATTCCATGCGAACACGATGAAAGGTTTGTCAGGGAACAGTTTGTCAAATTTGTCGATAACAAGGTCGGTACCAAGGGTGAGGGACAATGAGAACCATCTTCCTGCTCATTAAAACGAGGCGGACCAATTGGAAAAGTTCTCGTCCATCGGTGGTTACCGAAATGTCATCAACATTAGTAACCGGTTATACTGACGGAGCGGTACACTGAGGGGTTTACATAAGCAGGGAATTATCACTGCTCAGATAAGATACATTACAAGAAAGGTTAAACAGACCAATGGAAAGGAAAATGTGATTATACACAAGTATTAGATTCATATCCTTCCCAAGGTAAAGTAGAGCACGATATAAACGACCAAGTTGTATTGGCAGGGAGCAAGGGAGGTTGTCGATGATAACACAAATCATTGAGTGGCAAGGTCGGTATTTCACACGATGAATCCAATTGACACATGGAAGAATCCATGTAAGATTAGTCGGACAATAATTCCACCAAAGGTCGGGTGGTTCGCAAAGAATCTGATGTGAGTATCGACACTCAACCATAAGGAGAAAGAATGCAAAGGCATCGGATGATAGAGGCATCGAAATAATTTGATGATTGAATTCAAAGGAAATATGATTTTCTGAACGAAGGATCGGAAGCAAACGCTCTGATCAAAAGATGGGTAAGTTGAATGAAAATGGACGGACAATCAATCAAGGTTTGATTTACCGAGATCCAGCTCATGTCCGGAATGACGTCTGAGCCAAAATAATTCATAGGGATCAGCGGATGATTGCGTGCATTCGCACACAAAATGATTACATACGATCACAATGGCAATGACAAGGGATGTTAATGAAGAACATTATACATATGGAATTAACCATAATGTGAGCAGACAAGAAGAATCTCAAAAACCAATGGGCTGTAGAGGATTCTCGAAACATCGGAGAGTATTCAGTATATCTTGTAATAACAAGAGCCACTGGGATTAAATGAATGAACGAAAGGTGTATGGAGTAATCCATACGGATGTAACGGTGGCAGGGGATTGCAAAGGCGACGAACACATAGGTCCTCAGGAATTTATCGGAGAGTTTCTTTAGAATCTCCTGGCGAAGTAAGCGATCATCTAGAATGCAAGGATCACCGGAAGGAAGGAGGTACAAGAACCTAAAGTTAGTGTTAGAAAAATCATTAACCCAAAAGAGGAGAGAGATCAGAGTCCCAGAGTAAAAGTGCAGAGAAAAAGATGCTAATACTACCCAGATAGCGACGTGGGCCGATAATCCACACGACACTGTTAGTAAAGTATTTTGCAAAGACTAGACTCAACTTCGACCAAGGAGTTGGAAGGGGGTGTCCTATAGGCAGTTGGCTCTGATACCAACTTGTGACGCCCCCAAAATCAAGCCATGTACAGTAATCATACACGCAAGGTACATGACCGAGATCAGGGACTCACGGTGAGATATCACAACACAACTGTACAAATAAAATAATACGCCTCAATTCCCACACCATTTGATGTGAATATACCATGAGAGCATTCAAAATCTTGTCCGCAAGGTAACGGTTGTTGATTTGATATCCATCCAAGGATTTCTCACATGTGAAGGATTGGACATGAGCGGAGAGAACTTTGAGACGCATATGGAGTTGTTGGGGCGTCTCATCTTTCTTCATGTGAAGGTTGTGAATGCATTCTTTGCGGTCTCATATCTTGTCATTTGACGAGAACCGGTGCCGGACATGGAAATGAGAAGAGTATCCCACATCTCCTTGGCATTTGTGATATGAAGAAATGGTGCTTATGTCAACTCATCCATTCCTATTTTCAAGAACCCAATAGCCGCAAGGTTGAGGTGTTTATCAAACACTTCACTTGGTGTAAGGTTGTTTGGGTCAACGGGATAATAGCATTTCCCGGAGTCGATGAGGTTCCAGATGGGTTCACACACAAACATAAGATAATCTGCCATAAGACTTTTCCACTCCAAAAAGTTAGTATTCTCGGTTAGTACCGGCGGATTGCCATTGAAATTATAGTTAGGTTCCACAAGCTTAGGAGTAGGATATTCCCATTGGTAGGGACCACCTCTTTGCAAGGGAGCTTCGGAACCGGGGTGCACAAAGGTCGCTTGTGGGGACCTTGGGGCCGTACCACTTGACGTTTGTGACTCCGATGCCGGAGCCTTCATCCTCGCAAAGGAGGCTTCCATTTCCTTTCTTTGATTTGTCTAAAGCCTTTTGCAAAGCCTTTTCCATATCACTGGAGGTGAACAACTTAGGATCCTCAATCTCATAGGTAACATTCCCCGTGGATGGAGGCACTACAACTTGTGCGGAGGCTCTTCGTTCGGCCGCCAATCTCTCGGCTTCCGAACGAGCGGCATTAGCAGCAATTGCGACCTCCTCCACGTCGGCACCCGAACTTTCGGGAATGCCGTCCTTGGTCATCTCGCTCTAGGGAGGTTAAGGCACAAGATTAGAGCATGAGGCTCTTATACCAATTGAAAGGATCGAGATAGACCTAGAGGGGGGTGAATAGGTCTTATTATAAATTTTAACACTACTTAGAAATTTTAGGCAATAATGCAGAAGATAAAGATGTGCCTAACAATTGCAAGGGTTACCTAAATATGACAAGATAAACAACAAGCACAATATACTAAACTAAGTGAGGGATAAATAATAAGGTATCACAAGTAATAAGGGGAAAGAGTAGGGATAACCGAATGACGAGAAGACAATGATGTATCCCGATGTTCACTTCCTTGGAGGGAAGCTACTCACCGTTCGGAGAGAGTGGGTGAAACCACGAAGGCACACCAATGCCACGAAGACTCACTCTATTCCCCTTGTGATATCACCACAAAGGTGATTACTAACCACTACCGGTTGACCTTAAAGGTGGTCACCAAACCCTCACAAACTCAACGGAGGTAATCACAATGGTCGATTCCTCTCCGAAGAACTCCTACCCGCCTAGGAGTCTCCAACCTCCAAGAGTAACAAGATCAATGTGGAAAGGTCAAGACTTACTCAAAACGCGATTTTCTTTGGTTGAAAGATGGGGAAGGGATGGATCTATCACGGGGTGAAAGATCCGACAAGAACTCTCAAGGATCTCTCCGGGATGTGAGAGTTGGTGAGGGAGAGAGTGAGAATGAGCACTTGTGTTCTTGGGTGGTTGCAAATGAAGTGGTCAGCCATCACAAGTGGTGGTGAGGGCGTATATATAGTCCAAGGGCTGAAATGGCCGTTGGAGCACTCTGCATGCTCAAGTGTCGGACGTCTGACATGTATCGGACGTCCGATACTTGCACACTGGAGGTCCGGTTTCCACCGGACCTCCAAGAACACACAGCATGCGCAGAGAAAACTTAGTTGACCAGAGTAAATTAGCCAAGTACCGGACGTCCGACGGTGTCCGAACATCCGATGACCGGATGTCCGATGGGTGCCGGAATTCCGATAAAGTAGAGTAAAAAGCCATTGATCCCTCGGAACCTATTGCCGACGACAACCGGACGTTCGACCACCGGACGTCCGATAGGGACCGGATATCCGATATAATTAGGCAAAAGCCCACTGACCTCTTGGATCCTAATTCCGACGTTGATCGGACGTCCGAGAGCACGAGTTACCGGACGTCCGACAGAGACCGGACGTCCGATGTGTGCATGTTAAAGCAGGTTGGTTTAATGAGTGAGTGACATGGAATATTTTTTTGTTTGTTAATATCTTGAGCAAGACCTAAGAAATAAACCCACTGATCCCCTCTTAATAGTGCGAGGATCCCTATACTCAAGATACCCAAAAATTCTTACGCTTCAACTCCATTGGTTCCATATCTTTGAGCAATTGTAAACGTCAATGGTCTATGATCCACCATCACATCGAACTGAGGACTAAAACCTGAGATAAATTGACAAACATTATTAGTCCCTGTCACAACCCCAATTTAGGCAAGTGCTAGGGTTTGAGTTCCCTTTGCATCATGTGAAAAATTCAAAAAGAAAATCAAAAATGGGGAAAAGAAAAGCCCTGAGAAATTAATTCAAATGGCCAGATAAAAATCTTTTTCCAAAAATCATTTGAATATTTGGAAAATTCCTATAAATGATGTTGATCATTTTAAAAGTGGTTTGGGTTCATTACCATGCCCATGGAATATTCAAAAATTCAAAATGTGCCTTGGAAAATTAAAAAAAACCATATTTGATTTGAAATTCAAATTATTTGAATTTCAAAAATGCCCAAAAGTTATGAGTGGCTAGCTATTTATATCCTAAGCCCACATAAAAGAGTTGGATATTTTATAAAATGCTTTACTATTTATTTCAGAGAAAAACAAATATAAGAAAAAGAAAAAGAGAAAGAAAACAGAAAGAAAAAGGAAAAAGGCAAAGCAGCCCACCCCAGCCAGGCCGCAGACCCAACTTAACGCCCACGGCCCAGGCCCACCCCGACCACCTTGTCGTCTTGCCCGGCGTCGGCAAGCACCTCGGTGGCGAGCTCGCCGCCGCGCACGCCACCGAGGCACCTCCAGGACTCCTAGGGCCTCCTCTGCATGCCACGGAGACACCCAGAGAGGCCCCTGTCATCTCCCTCTCTCACCGTTCGCCCTTCCCCTCTCTCTCGCCGGATTCGCCCCGCACCAGAGAGCTCGCGTCGCCGCCGTGCGTGTGCCACCGTGGCCATCGTCGCCGAGCAGCCGAATCAAGATGTCCAGCGTGACCGCAGATGTCGTCTTCGTCGACCCCCTTCATCAATTCGACCTCTTCGCCAACGGAGACGACGACAGCCTCAAGAACTCGCCGCCGGCCACCGTGGGCATCGTCGTCGAATCCGGCGCCCCCAGCTCCTCCCCGGCCGCCCCGAGATCGCCTTCGCAACCGCAGTGAGCTCCCGACCGTTTCCCCCCTCCTAGCACCTCTCCCCGTCCCCTCTGTCGCCTTTCGCCATGGTCAGAGGCTCCGGCCGCCGCCATTGTCGTCGTAGCCGTGCTCCAGCGCCTCTCCTTGGACCCACGATGGCATCTTCAGACGCGTGAGGCCCCCAGCTTCCTCCCAGTACCAACCACGCCTCTCCCCGTGGCCTTTTGGCCAAGTCCGGCGAGCGCCGCCGTGTCCAGAGCCGCCGGCGTCAAGCCGCCGGCCTGTCAGCCCCTAAACCGCGAGCTAATCCCCCCCCCCACAGTGGCTGACAGTGGGCCCCAAACCCCCCCTAACCCCCCTGTTAGTCTAAACAGAGAGGGATTAGCCCCTCTCCCACTGACAGAGTGACCCCACCCGTCAGAGCCCTCATGACGTCAGCCATGCATCATACTGACGCAGTAAACAGAAAAACAGATTAAAAGAATTACAGAAAATCCAGAAATTGCTTTAAACTTCAATAATTCATAGAAAATTCATATTAACTCCAAATTGGACAAATAATATGTCTAAAATTATCAGAAAAATGCAAGGATTAAGAATATGCAATTTGTTTTCATGTTTGACCATTTTAAAATGGGGAAACAGTAGCAAATGTGCATATGACTTAATTTGAATTTGAATTTGGAGTTTGAATTTGCATTCCAAATGCAATATACTTCAATTAAATTGAATTTTACACAAATCAGTACCATTTACTTCATGTCACAACAATATCATGTGCTTGTGCATTTTACTTCCGAAGTTGTCCCCCCTTGTTGATGATTGTTTCCGGTACCAGCTTTTCCGAGACGGTGATCACCCCCGAAGAAGAAGACACCGTTATCGAAACCTCGTCAGCAAGGCAAGAAAACCCCATTGATCATGTCTATAAAATCCTACTTCCCTCTCAGTCTCGCTTATGCATGTTTAGGAGATCACCGAGACACGTTCTATCGCATAGTTGAACCCATTCCGATGCATGACCTATCATTTTGTCACCGTATTAAGCAAACCACAATCCTAGCAGATTTAGGAGTTGAATGATGAGCATGTGGCCCCTGCAACTGTTACTGCTTATTGCTGCTTAGTGATACAATGAGGATGTTATGATTGTGAGTCGGGACGGAATGAACACAGTGATGCTGGTGATAACTTGTTGGTGAATCCACCCTAAACAAAGGTGAACGATGAGAGGCTGTGTAGGAGTACACAGTGGGTTGTCTCATTGAACACTTCCCTAGGCCCCGAGTTCCTGTTTTGTGATCCAAGACAAAGAGTATGACCACATGTAGGGTTTTATGGGAACCCCGTTTGGCCTCTTTACGTACCCGATCCGGTCCAGGAGTCACCATAGATTCGGGCTTTCCATTTGGCATATGCATAGAAAAGGTATGAAGAAAAGGTTGCATCATATAGATATGTGGGTGGACTTGTGAGGCACTGAAACCATCTGGCAGAGGTGGCGTCTCGGTCCCTTACATTATCTGAGTCCGTTTCGTGGAACCGGCCGGACTCTCGAGTGATGCCAAACTCAGGTAGTCGACTCCTGGATTAGAGAAGGTGATGTGAGGTTAGTGCCTTGGTTTCATCCACGTCCGACACCCGCTTGAAGGGTGATGAGAACGAGGCGATAAGTGATGACACGCGTGTGAAGATATACACCCCTGCAGGGTTAATGAACTATTCGAATAGCCGTGTTCGCGGTTATGGACTACTTGGAGACCTCTACTTGATCAATAGATAACTTGAATGGATACTTATAAAATCCGCAAGATAAGCGTGAGTGTTATGGTGGGCTTCCTCGTGGGGAAGTCGAGGAAGTAACCATAGTGGTGTATTGTTTGGAGACATGTAGTGGACTCGTATTCGCTTCTTACCTCAAGTCTGGTACTGATAGCACAGGAAAAGCCAAATCAAAGCTGGCACTTCTGCATGATGAAACCCCACCTCCTTTACCTTGATACTTGAGCATGAGTAGTGTAGTTATGATGTAAGTCTTGCTGAGTACGACTTTGTACTCACTTTGCTTATTCTATGTTTTAGATGAGAACCCGGACCCCGATGGAGTCACCGACCTGAAGCTCGACGTTGACCTTGGTAGTATAGTTCCAGACAGCAGTCTCGTCCCTCGTGGATGGGCATGTATGTTTACAAGGCTTCTCTAAGCCATTTGTTAAACTTGTCTGTACTCAGACATAATTTGCTTCCGTTGTATGATGTAATGTTTGATCACAGACATGTGATCTTTGTATGCTCTATGTGTATATCAATAAAGAGTACTTGTAGAGTTATGTGATGATACCTGCTGTTCATACTAGACATGTGTGATGCGTGTATGATTATAACATGCATGTCTTAGTATGGGTTTTCGAGACCTTAGTTGTGATCTGGCTGGCGGTCTTTTATACACCAAGTGGCCCTTAGATGTGCGCAGCTTGGGGCATTGCGATGCGATTGCTCGTGGCTCTGCCACGTGCACACTTTGTTGTATGATCGAGCCCGCCCTAGACCCCGACTAAGTGATCGGTCTGGAGTTTGTTTATGTAAGGGTTATGATTCAATCGATAACATTGTTGAGGCGACTTGTCTATGAGTATGGTATTCACCACCCATAAGCATTTAGACTTGTGAGCGGACGATGAGGACCTATCTCAGTTGATCATCCGGCCTGGATGGGATGCCCCTCACGTTCGATGCTTTCCGAGAGTGTTCTGTGCTTGGCCTTGTCTGCTTAGACAAGTGGGTACGGCTCTCGGCTCTCCATGTGATTGCATCGTGACTGGAATTACATACGCATATTCCGGGTCCCGACAGACTTGGTATCAGAGAAGGACTGTCTGTAGGATTATCAAACCCTTGGTCGAAATCGACTCTAGCATTCTATAGTTATATAGTTACTCTGGGTATAAGGGAACAACGTAAGGCTTCTTTTTCTCCTTATCCTCATCGATCTGAATTCTGAGTCACCCTTATCTTTTCTACGGGATGATAGGACTAGGCTCATCTATGTCTTACTAGAACATCTCGTTGTTTGCTTCCTTGTAGCCGTAGGAAAGTTGTGTTCGGTTGTCTAGAGTCGTTGTGCTTCCTATTTTGAGACTTCCTATGTAAGTGTTGTTGTTATGTTGTGAGAATTTTCATTTCTCTTGCAATTACAGCCGTTATGCTGTCCGAGTCATTCAAGGTTTCTTCATAATCTGATGCCTTTGCAAAATCCTTCTCTCCATTTTGGTTGTCCTTTTTGAAGAACTTCTAGGTGGCATG
This sequence comes from Bromus sterilis, assembly GCA_950022295.1. NCBI lineage: Eukaryota > Viridiplantae > Streptophyta > Magnoliopsida > Poales > Poaceae > Bromus > Bromus sterilis. Next base: position 221,420,459 of record OX465600.1, read on the forward strand.
CCCGACAGTTATCTAGAGTTTGTTGTAGGTTTTGTTCTAGAAACCTTTAGTGATTCAATTGCAATTCTTCCTCCCACTTTAGATGTCTTCTAGCACGAAGAACCACACTAACCATCGTGTTGGGGTACTTTGTTACTCTGACATATCTGTTGTAGCCCCTAGTAAACCTTGGTCATCCTCTAGAAAGCTATCCAGAGATCCAACCCCTTAACCCTAGTCACCCGGCAGATGTGTAGAATTTATAGTGGATTTTATATAGGGAACAACCCCAATTTCTAGACGCCCATATAGAATGGCCCCACATGAGTTAGCTGAGCTAAAAATCCAACTTGAAGTGTTGTTGGCAAAAGGCTTCATCCGCCCTAGCTCATCGCCATGGGGTTGCCCCGTTCTGTTCGTAACGAAGAAAGATGGAACAGAAAGGATGTGCGTAGACTATCGCCCGCTAAATCTAGCAACGATAAAGGACAAGTACCCACTTCCCAGGATCAATGATCTTTATGATCAACTTGCAGGATCCTCTGTCTTCTCCAAGATTGATTTGAGATTAGGTTATCATCAAATCAAGATCCGAAACGAGGACATTCCAAAGACGGCATTTACTACTCGTTATCGTCTTTACGAGTACACCGTCATGTCCTTCGGTCTGACCAATGCCCCGCCACTTTTTCACGCATGATGAACTCGATCTTCATGGAGTATTTGGACAAGTTTGTCGTGGTTTACCTCGATGGCATCCTTATATACTCGAAGAACGAAGAAGAACATGCCGAGCACCTAAGGCTGGTATTGGTGAAACTTAGAGAGCATCGCCTTTATGCCAAGTTCTCCAAGTGTGAATTTTGGCTACCAGAAGTGACCTACTTAGGCCACGTGATTTCTGAAAAAGGTGTTGCAGTTAATCCCGAGAGAGTTCAGGCCGTCCTTGACTGGACTCCACCTGAATCGGTTAAGCAAGTTAGGAGTTTTCTTGGCTTAGCAAGCTATTGCCGCCGCTTCGTCGAGAACTTTTCTAAAGTTGCAAAGCCTCTAACTGAGCTCCTCAAGAAAGATAAGAAATTCCAATGGACTCCCAAGTGCGAGGAAAGCTTTCAACAGCTAAAAGAGAAGATTGACTTCTGCACCCGTACTTGCGCCTCCAGACACCAAAAAGGGATTTCGAGATCTATTGTGATGCTTCACGGCAAGGGTTAGGATGCATACTTATGCAAGATCGACATGTGGTAGCTTATGCTTCACGCCAGTTGCGTCCACATGAAGAGAACTATCCTACCCATGATCTTGAACTCGCTGCCGTAGTTCATGCCCTGAAGACTTGGTGACATTACCTCCTTGGTAATCGTTGTGAGATCTATTCTGATCACCAAAGCCTCAAATACATATTCACCCAGCCAGATCTTAATCTCCGGCAAAGATGCTGGATAGAATTGATAAAAGATTATGACTTAGGAATTTCTTACACCCCAGGCAAAGCCAATGTCATGGCTGATGCACTAAGTCTTAAGTCGTATTGTAACAACCTCATGTTACAACAGTATCAACCACTTCTTCATGAGGAATTTCGAAAGCTCAATCTCGAGATTATTCCTCGTGGATCTCTTTTCAACTTGGTGGCGAAACCAACCCTTGAGGATCAAATCATAGTTTCCCAAAGGCGTGCACGAGGTGTTCGCCGGATCAAGGAGAACATTGCTAGCGGAGTTGCTAAATGTTTCTCCACAGATAGTAAAGGAACGGTATTCTTTGAAAATCGTTTGGTAGTACCTAAGAATAGAGATCTAAGGCAACTCATCCTCAAAGAAGCCCATGACACACCCCTCTCCATTCATCCCGGTAGCACAAATATGTACCGAGATCTACGCCAGAGATTTTGGTGGACCAGGATGAAGAGAGACCTTGCTCGATTTGTTGCTGAATGTGATGTTTGTCGTCGCATTAAGGCAGAACACCAAAGACCTGCTGGCACACTTCAACCTTTGCCTATTCCCGAGTGGAAATGGGACAAGGTCCGTATGGACTTCATCACCGGCTTTCCAAAAACCCAGAAAGGAAATGATGCCATCTTCGTGGTCATTGACCGACTTTCAAAAGTTGCTCACTTCCTTCCAGTTCGCGAGTCTATAACTGCTAGCCAGTTAGTGGACTTGTATGTCTCTAGAATTGTGTCTCTTCATGGTGTTCCTTTGGAAATCAATTCTGATCGTGGTAGCCTTTTCACCTCTAGATTCTGGGTAAGTTTTCAGAATGCTATGGGAACTCATCTCTCCTTTAGTACAGCTTTCCACCCTCAATCTAGCGGTCAAGTTGAAAGGGTTAATCAAATCTTGGAAGACATGCTCAGAGCTTGTGTTATATCTTTCGGAAAGCATTGAGAGAAATCTCTTCCTTTCGCCGAATTTGCTTATAACAATAGTTTTCAATCTAGTCTGAACATGGATCCTTTTGAACTCCTTTATGGACGACGATGTCGAACACCCCTTAACTGGTCAGAAACCGGTGAAAGACAATTCTTTGGACAGGATATGATCAAGGAAGCAGAAGAGCAAGTTCGCATTGTTCGTGATCGATTGAAAGCCGCTCAGTCTCATCAGAAAAGCTACTATGATCGTCATCATAGGCAAGAAAGCTACAATCTGGATGAGAAGGCTTACCTTCGGGTTACTCCTCTGAAGGGAACCCAAAGATTCGGTATCAAAGGCAAGTTGGCCCCACGTTACATCGGACCTTTCCGCATTATTGCTAAACGTGGAGAAGTTGCCTACCAACTTGAACTACCCCCTCACATTTCCCGAGTACATGATGTATTCCATGTGTCACAACTCAGGCGTTGCTTCAAGGACCCCATCCGCGAAGTCGACCATGAAACGCTTGATCTCCAAGATGACCTTTCTTATCGAGAGTACCCTGTTCGTATTCTTGATTCAGCAGAGCGTGTCACTCGTCGTCAGAAGATCAAGTTCCTTAAAGTTCAATGGTCACATCACTCCGAGAAAGAAGCAACATGGGAAAGAGAAGGCCTCCTCCGTGCCGAGTACCCCACCTTCCTCCCGACGCCTTCTGAATCTCGGGACGAGATTCTTTTGAGTGGGGGCGAGTTGTCACAACCCCAATTTAGGCAAGTGCTAGGGTTTGAGTTCCCTTTGCATCATGTGAAAAATTCAAAAAGAAAATCAAAAATGGGGAAAAGAAAAGCCCTGAGAAATTAATTCAAATGGCCAGATAAAAATCTTTTTCCAAAAATCATTTGAATATTTGGAAAATTCCTATAAATGATGTGGATCATTTTAAAAGTGGTTTGGGTTCATTACCATGCCCATGGAATATTCAAAAATTCAGAATGTGCCTTGGAAAATTAAAAAAAAACCTATTTGATTTGAAATTCAAATTATTTGAATTTCAAAAATGCCCAAAAGTTATGAGTGGCTAGCTATTTATATCCTAAGCCCACATAAAAGATTTGGGTATTTTATAAAATGCTCTACTATTTATTTCAGAGCAAAAGAAATATAAGAAAAAGAAAAACAGAAAGAAAACAGAAAGAAAAAGGAAAAAGGCAAAGCAGCCCACCCCAGCCAGGCCGCAGGCCCAACTTAACGCCCACGGCCCAGGCCCACCCCCACCACCTTGTCGTTTTGCCCGGCGTTGGCAAGCACCTCGGTGGCGAGCTCGTCGCCGCGCACGCCATCGAGGCACCTCCAGGCCACCTAGGGCCTCATCTGCACGCCACGGAGACGCCCAGAGAGGCCCCTGTCATCTCCCTCTCTCACCGTTCGCCCTTCCCCTCTCTCTCGCCGGATTCGCCCCTCACCAGAGAGCTCGCGTCGCCGCCGTGCGTGTGCCACCGTGGCCATCGTCGCCGAGCAGCCGAATCAAGATGTCCAGCGTGACCGCAGACGCCGTCTTCGTTGACCCCCTTCATCAATTCGAGCTCTTCGCCAACGGAGACGACGACAGCCTCAAGAACTCGCCGCCAGCCACCGTGGGCATCGTCGTCGAATCCGGCGCCCCCAGCTCCTCCCCAGCCGCCCCGAGATCGCCTTCGCAACCGCAGTGAGCTCCCGACCGTTTCCCCCCTCCTAGCACCTCTCCCCGTCCCCTCTGTCGCCTCTCGCCATGGTCAGAGGCTCCGGCCGCCGCCATTGCCGTCGTAGCCGTTCTCCAGCGCCTCCCCTTGGACCCCCGATGGCATCTTCAGACGCACGAGGCCCCCAGCTTCCTCCCAGTACCACCCACGCCTCTCCCCGTGGCCTTTTGGCCAAGTCCGGCGAGCGCCGCCGTGTCCAGAGCCGCCGGCCTGTCAGCCACTAAATCGCGAGCTAATCCCCCCCCCCCACAGTGGCTGACAGTGGGCCCCAAACCCCCCCCCTAACCCCCCCCTGTTAGTCTAAACAGAGAGGGATTAGCCCCTCTCCCACTGACAGAGTGAACCCACCCATCAGAGCCCCCATGACGTCATCCATGCGTCATGCTGACGCAATAAACACAAAAACAGATTAAAAGAATTACAGAAATTCCAGAAATTGCTTTAAACTTCAATAATTCATAGAAAATTCATATTAACTCCAAATTGGACAAATAATATGTCTAAAATTATCAGAAAAATGCAAGGATTAAGAATATGCACTTTTTTTTCATGTTTGACCATTTTAAAATGGGGCAACAGTAGCAAATGTGCATATGACTTAATTTGAAGTTGAATTTGGAGTTTGAATTTGCATTCCAAATGCAATATACTTCAATTAAATTGAATTTGCCACAAATCAGTACCATTTACTTCACGTCACAATAATATCATGTGCTTGTGCATTTTACTTCCGAAGTTGTCCCCCCTTGTTGATGATTGTTTCCGGTACCAGCTTTTCCGAGACGGTGATCACCCCCGAAGAAGAAGACACCGTTATCGAAACCTCGTCAGCAAGGCAAGCAAACCCCATTGATCATGTCTATAAAATCCTACTTCCCTCTCAGTCTCGCTTATGCATGTTTAGGAGATCATCAAGACACGTTCTATCGCATAGTTGAACCCATTCCGATGCATGACCTATCATTTTGTCACCTTATTAAGCAAACCACAATCCTAGCAGATTTAGGAGTTCAATGATGAGCATGTGGCCCCTGCAACTGTTACTGCTTATTGCTGCTTAGTGATACAATGAGGATGTTATGATTGTGAGTCGGGATGGAATGAACACAGTGATGCTGGTGATAACGTGTTGGTGAATCCACCCTAAACAAAGGTGAACGATGAGAGGCTGTGTAGGAGTACACAGTGGGTTGTCTCGTTGAACACTGCCCTAGGCCCCGAGTTCCTGTTTTGTGATCCAAGACAAAGAGTATGACCACATGTAGGGTTTTATGGGAACCCCGTTTGGCCTCTTTACGTACCCGATCCGGTCCAGGAGTCACCATAGATTCGGGCTTTCCATTTGGCATATGCATAGAAAAGGTATGAATAAAAGGTTGCATCATATAGATATGTGGGTGGACTTGTGAGGCAGTGAAACCATCTGGCAGAGGTGGCGTCTCGGTCCCTTACATTATCTGAGTCCGTTTCGTGGAACCGGCCGGACTCTCGAGCGGTGCCAAACTCAGGTAGTCGACTCCTAGATTAGAGAAGGTGATGTGAGGTTAGTGCCTTGGTTTCATCCACGTCCGACACCCGCTTGAAGGGTGACGAGAACGAGGCGATAAGTGATGACATGCGTGTGAAGATATACACCCCTGTAGGGTTAATGAACTATTCGAATAGCCGTGTCCGCGGTTATGGACTTCTTGGAGACCTCTACTTGATCAATAGATAACTTGAATGGATACTTATAAAATCCGCAAGATAAGCGTGAGTGCTATGGTGGGCTTCTCGTGGGGAAGTCGAGGAAGTAACCATAGTGGTGTATTGTTTGGAGACATGTAGTGGACTCGTGTATGCTTCTTACCTCAAGTCTGGTACTCGTAGCACAGGAATAGCCAAGTCAAAGCTGGCACTTCTGCATGATGAAACCCCACCTCCTTTACCTTGATACTTGAGCATGAGTAGTGTAGTTCTGATGTAAGTCTTGCTCAGTACGACTTTGTACTCACGTTTGCTTATTCTATGTTTTAGATGAGAATCCGGACCCCGATGGAGTCACCGACCTGAAGCTCGACGTTCACCTTGGTAGTATAGTTCCAGACAGCAGTCTGGTCCCTCGTGGATGGGCATGTATGTTTACAAGGCTTCTCTAAGCCATTTGTTAAACTTGTCTGTACTCAAACCTAATTTGCTTCCGTTGTATGATGTAATGTTTGATCACAGACATGTGATCTTTGTATGCTCTATGTGTATATCAATAAAGAGTACTTGTAGAGTTATGTGATGATACCTGCTGTTCATACTAGACATGTGTGATGCGTGTATGATTATAACATGCATGTCTTAGTATGGGTTTTCGAGACCTTAGTTGTGATCTGGCTGGCGGTCTTTTATACACCAAGTGGCCCTTAGATGTGCACAGCTTGGGGCATCGCGATGCGATTGCTCGTGGCTCTGCCACGTGCACACTTTGTTGTATGATCGAGCCCGCTCTAGACCCCGACTAAGTGATTGGGTTGGAGTTTGTTTATGTAAGGGTTATGATTCAATCGATAACATGGTTGAGGCGAATTGTCTATGAGTATGGGATTCACCACCCATAAGCATTTAGACTTGTGTGCGGACGATGAGGACCCATCTCAGTTGATCATCCGGCCTGGATGGGATGCCCCTCACGTTCGATGCTTTCCGAGAGTGTTCTGTGCTTGGCCTTGTCTGCTTAGACAAGTGGGTACGGCTCTCGGCTCTCCATGTGATTGCATCGTGACTGGAATTACATACGCATATTCCGGGTCCTGACAGTCCCCTATATGTATATTGTCATCAACATTAAAATATGATTAAGGGCATGATTGCACTTTCAATCTCCCCCTTTTTGGTAGTTGATGACAACATACATATATCTCCCAAAGAGATAAAAAAATTAGCTTTAGTGGGAGCAAGTTTTATTAGGAACTCCCCCTCAATGTTTGCATGTAAGATTCTTGACTTTAAGCAAGATGCACACATTGAGAGTAGTACCATCACATGATATTACATATCCATAGGTCATATCATTGAGGCTAGCAATATATGATTATGACAATGATAATGTGAATTGTAAGAACAAGATAACCAAATATGACCAAAGAAACACAAACCAAATACATTTTAAGCCAAGTCACATAAAACGACACCATGCATAGTACCAAATATTCAGAAGGTTCACATAACATCCTAAACTCACACAAAGTTCATACAACGAGATAACAAACCGGACAAATGTAAGTCTCATAATCAACGCCTAGACACCATAAATAAAATTGGATACATATGTCTCTCCCCCTTTGGAAGCAAGTACCAAAAAGGGGGCGACACAACCAAACACAATCTAGTGAGTGCCACTGCCACTAGCACCCGAGGCCTCCGGGAAGAAGTCTGCCCACTCCGGTCCCATGGGGAAACTGAAACCAAGTTCAGCAGGAGGTGCCTCCGGAAGGCTCTCATCATCGCTGACATCGGCCTCACCAGCAGCATGGAGACGGGCCTTGAGCTTGTTCTTGGAGGAGATGAGCCCAGAGACGACAGTGTGGTTGGAGGTGCAGTTGAAAGTGATAACCCTCATCATAGCTGATTGGGCCTTGCCCAAGAAGTGAGCAATCCTCCGCATGGGCGCCTGCTCAGAGGTGTGGCGCCGGAGTGTGCCACCAATAGTACAAGACTCCGAAACGGCCCGGGACGTGGGATCATGAGCATCATAATACATGTATGACGGGACGGTCCACATCGTGTGACGATGAGTGAGCTCAATGGGGCACGACGCACGAGACTCAATGAGAGCCATGATGAAAGGAGCATGGGGGAAACTACTTTTAGTCTTAATGCTGGCAAGGCGGATCTCATTCCGGATGAAGTGGGGTATATCAATGAGCTCCTTGGGGTGTGATTCCATGCGACACATCAGATCAATGGCATAGTAGTTGCACGTGGGCTTGTCCCCAGACTTCGGTTAAAGAGTCTGAAGCACACACTAAAACAAGAAGTGGAATGGTGCCTGCCAGATGGACACATCATTGAGTTTCTTGTAAACATCATCACCCTTCAGACCCGGTTTGATGAGACGAATGCAGTCCTCGTGAGTCATGGGCTTGTGCTCCTCACTGGCAGAGTGGATGCAAAAACCAGAGGCCCGAAAGCCAAGGTCCTTCGCAAACTGAGCATATGTGGCAGAGAGACGCTCCTCACCAGTCATCCATATAACAGTCTTGTTCTTGAAGAAGCACATGGCATAAAATTGAAGGATAGCAGCCGTGTTCCATTCAGGCTGAAAACCAAAGGGCGCAGCAAGACCCATAGCATCAATGATTGCACGGACACCCGGAAACTTGGAGGGGTGGGTCCGAATGAACTAAAGTGGAATGCAAGTATGAGAGTTGACCAGCCTTTTGCGCAGAACAACAGAGGAGAACACATCCGCCTGCACATTGGTCCAAAAACGTGGATCAAGGCAATCCTGCTCAGCTTCAAACTGGTTGAAATCACGGCGCAGATTCTGATATGTAGTGGCAGATGACTTGGAGTAGTCCGAGGCATGACGACCATGGGTGGCAACCAGTTCACAAGAGATATGAACACGGGCCACCGGTAGAGCGTCATCAAGGGCCACATCATCTTTAGCATGGGCACCCGATGCAGAGGAGGAGCCCCGAGCAGCGCGACGTGAACCAAGTTTGGCACACAGCGCTGGGCGAACAGGTGCCTCAGGAATGAGATCTTCCACAGCAAAATCAGCTTCAACATCCTCTTCGACTTCATTCTCAAAAGTAATGTCGGGATCATCATGAGTGTCATCGTTGTCCGTGGATGGGTCGGTGTATTGGGGCTACTTCCCACGAGTGGCATCATGACGAGCATGGCGTCGAGGAAGACCATGTTCATCGGAATCCGCGGACCCTCCTAGACAAACATACGGAGAATAAGTGGATAGACATTAAAAACTCTGATTTTGGCCGGGAACAACGGGGGATAAACGGAGGCATGAGAGGCATACCACGAGAGTAGGATCCTCCAGCATCCCTGTGAGCGGAGCACTTCGTACGCACCATCATGAAACCCTAGATGGGGAACGACTAGTGAGACACAAATCTGGGAACCAATCAAAAAACTAATTGGATGGAACCGGAGATCGGGGAAAGGTGTACCCGTGGTGCGAAGATCCGGAGGAGGGAGGCCAGTAGCCGACCAGGCAAGCCGGCGGCGGTGGGGCGACAAGGGCGGCGGTGACAGGTGTTGGGAGAGGGCCAAGTGGGGAGGAGAACTGCTCCTCTCCACGCGGCCACCGTTTTTATAGTCTGGGAAGTATCGTACATCCGACGCGGGTCAGACGTCTGATAGGTCGGACGTCCGAAACCCATCGGATTTCCGACGAGGCAGTTTGGGTTCCAGGCAGTGAGTGTTCCGGGTATCAGACGTCCGGTGTGGACCGGATGTCCGATGCCTGGGAGAAGGCAAGTTCCTGGTTGGGACAGATAGGGATGCCATGGTCATAGTATTTATGATATTCAAGTAGACCAAGAGCATATATTTGATAGGGTCATAGAAGATATATATATATATGTATATATAAATGTGTAGGAACAACCAACAATCACACAAGACACAAGCAATCCTTCCAAAGGGAAGGGCGGTGGCCGAAACCACCATATTTGAGTGTATGTGCTTTGACACCGCAAAGATGTATCTTGGGTCCAAAGGCACGACTCCATCTTTAACTGCTACACATGGATTCACCAAAGTGAGCATGCAGATTGTTGATGTTTGGTTCTATTTGTGCATCACGTAGAGAGTTGAGAACTCATGAATTGAGTTTCTCCCCCTATACATCTAGACAAGTTATTTGCTATGTGCATGAATGAGAGCAAGATACCCCTAGGCTGAAAAGCTATAACGTTCCAAGATACCAAGTTCACCCTTTAGTTGGCAAAACCTTGCTTCATCCAATGGCTTCGTGAAGATATCGTCAAGTTGCTTGTCGGTGCCCACATGTGCAAGAAAAATATCACCTTTTTGAATGTGATCCCGTATGAAGTAATGACGAATGTCAATATGCTTGGTGCGAGGATGTTGACAAGGGTTGTTGGCAATCTTGATGGCACTTTCATTGTCACATAATATGGGTACCTTCTTATAGGTCAGTCCATAATCCTTCAAAGTTTTCCTCATCCATAGGATTTGAGTAGCACAACTTGCGGAGGCAACATACTCGGCTTCGGCGGTGGAGAGGGAGACACAATTTTGCTTCCTGGAGTGCCAACTTACCAATGAGCGCCCAAGAAATTGGCATGAACCGGAGGTTGACTTCCGATCCACCTTGTCTCCAGCCCAATCCGCATCGGTGTACCCCAAGAGATCAAACTTGGATTCCTTGGGGTACCAAAGGCCCAACAAAGGAGTATGAACAAGGTATCTAAGAATGTGCTTAACCGCCAAATGGTGACTCTCCATATGAGAGGCTTGATATCTTTCACACATTCCTACGCTAAGCATAATATCCGTTCTAGATGCACAAAGGTAAAGCAATGACCCTATCATAGAAAGATAAAGAGTAGCATCAAATGGAATACCGGAAAGGTATTGATCTAGATATCCCTTGGTTGGCATGGGTGTCTTGCATGGCTTGGCATCCTTCATACCAAACTTCACAAGCATGTCTTGAATGTACTTTGTTTGGGAGATGAAGGTTCCTTCGGCAAATTGCTCGATTTGAAATCCAAGGAAGTACTTCAAGCTCCCCATCATGGACATCTCAAAGTTCTTGGTCATAGTTTCCGAGAACCACTTGCATAAAGATGGATTAGGAGAACCAAATATTATTTCATCTACATAGATTTGTCATATGAGCAACCATTTGTTCTCTTGGTAAAAAGAGTGGCATCAATGACACCCTTCACAAATCCTTCCTCGAGTAAAAACTCCCTAAGATGGTCATACCAAGCCCGAGGGGCTTGCTTAAGACCATATAATTCCTTATGAAGTTTGTACACGTGGTCCTTGTGATGAGGGTCATAAAAGCCGGGTGGTTGTGCTACATATACATCCTCTTGTAGCGGACCGTTAAGAAAGGAACTTTTTAAATCCATTTGAAATAATGGAAATCCATTGAATGCGTCATAAGCAAGAAGCATGCGTATAGATTCAAGACGGGCAACGGGCGCAAAGGTCTCATCAAAATCCAAGCCTTCAACTTGGGAGTACCCTTGAGCCACTAGCCTTGCCTTGTTGCGAATGATAATACCATATTCAATTCTTGAAGATCCACTTAGTTCTAATGATGTTATGATCTTGACCGGAAGGCCTATCCACGAGAGACCACACTTCATTCCGGGTGAAACTATTGAGCTAATCTTGCATTTCAATGAGCCAATCCGCATCCTCAAGTGCTTGTTCGACCCTAAGTGGTTCAATGCTAGACACAAACGAGAAGTGAGCGCAAAAGTTCATAAGTTGACGACGAGTAACTATACCTTGCCCCAAACCCGTCAGGATCTTGTCAACATCAACACGTCTAGCCACCAATGGCATGGTAGAAGTTGGATTTTCAATAGTCTCCACCCATTCGGGTTCATGATATATATTTTGTTCATCATCAAGGGTGAAGCCATCCTCAATAACATCATTTCCTCCAAAGAAAATGCGGTCAATATGATCACGTGGATCAACCGCATCATCAACTAGTGGTTGAGCAACCACATCGGTTTCCGTAGGGTCTTGATCTTGTTCTTAGATAATGGGCTCATCTTGAGCAATTGGATCTTGAGTGCTAGGAGGTGGTGCTTGTGGTGGTGGAACACTTGGCCCATCACCCACCTCATCATCTCTAGGAACTTGAGCAATGGGCACAAGATCTCCAATTCCCATAGCCAAAATGTCTTGAGAGGAATCTTCATTATTACCTACATTACTTAGATCAACTTGCTCCCCATGGGAGCCATTAAATTCATCAAACTCCATGTCACAATTTTCCACAACACATCCGGTGGATTTGTTGTAGACCCTATAGGCATGAGAGTTTGAGGCATACCCAAAAGATATACCCTCAATTGTTTTGGATTGAAACTTAGCTAACCGGTCTTTCTTATTGAGAAAGAAACACTTACAATCGAATACTGGCTTGTGACCGGTTAGAAGCTCATAGGGGGTCTTCATCAAGATCTTGCGAAGGAAGAGCCGATTTGATGCATGACATGTTGTGTTGATGGCTTCAGCCCAAAAGCTATATGGTGACTTGTACTCATCCAACATGGACCGGGCCATTTACACAAGAGTGTGGTTCTTCCTCTAGGCGACACCATTTTTTTGAGGGGTGTATGGTGCGGAATATTGATGCTCAATCCCCTCATCACTCAAGAATTCTTCCAAGGTGTAGTTCTTGAATTCGGTGCCATTGTCACTTCGTATTGCCAAGATAGCCATGTTGTATTTCCTTTGGGCTTGCTTGGAAAAATCAATGAAGGTGGCCTTCGTCTCGTCCTTGGACTTGAGGAAGAACACCCACGTGTATCTTGAGTAATAATCAACAATGACAAGACCATATTTCTTCCCACCAAGACTATCCCATGATGGAGGCCCAAAGAGATCCACATGAAGGAGCTCCAAAGGCCTTGAAGTTGACACAATATTATTGGGGGTATGATTTGCTTGATGTTGCTTCCCGGCTATGCATGCACTACAGACACGATCTTTCTCAAAAGACACGTTTGTTAGTCCGAGTATGTGTTCATCCTTTAGGAGATCTTTTAGATTTATCATGCCAACATGGGCTAGCCGGCGATGCCATAGCCACCCCTTGTTGGCCTTGGCCATTAGACAAGTTGCATGGTAAGTACTCTCTTTCGAGAAATCAACCGTGTAAAGGTTGCCATCCAACTCTCCAACAACGGACACTTCGAGAGTATCTCTCCTAAAGACTTTCACACTTGTTAGGCCAAATAGTGTATCATAACCAACGGAAGCTAATTGACGAATGGAAAGAAAATTGTATTGAAGGGATTGGACAAGCATGACATTTGCAAGAGACATGTCATTAATAATATCCACCTTGCCCAACCCAAGTACCTTTCCCTTGGAACCACCACCAAATACAATGCTCATATATGGTTCAATTGCATCCATGAAGTCCTTGAGCAAACGGCTTTCTCCGGTCATATGATTGGTGCATCCACTATCAATCACCCATTTGACTCCACCGGAGAGAGCATCCTACACATAGATTTAAGCTTTGGTTAGAGGTTCCCATTTTGCAATGGGGCCTCTAAGGTTAGTAACAAGGATCTTTGGAACCCAAATAGCATAGAAACAAAAATAATTATGGGCCCAATGAATTTGGCAAACACCTCTCCATCCTTTGACTTACGAAGCACATAGGATGGAGGAATCTTCTCCTTCTTCTTGTCGGGAATGGACTTGCCCCTAGTGGCCTTCCCACTCCCAACACCAACCTCATCCAACTTTTTCTTACCTTTGTCCTTGTGCCCTTCAAGAACAAAGATCACCTTTTGAGGAATTGATCCCTTGCTAAGGGTGACATCCTTTGTCACACTTGTACTTGGGTCAAACCCAAGTCCCTCCTTAGCAAAGGACTCCTTGTGATGACTTAGTACATCGTTTAGGTTTTTCTCTCCTTAGGCACAAGTCAAGAGGCCCTTCTTTAGTTGAGCATGAAGAGCTAAGTTTTCCTCAATGAGAGATGGTTGATCAAGAGTAGAGTTAGTAGCACAAGCATCAACATGTACAATAGTAGGAGGAGCCATCTTAGTAAGTGTTTTTATGTGAGCAAGTTTGTGAGCCTCAAGATTCTTCTTAAGGGTGGTGAGTTCATCATCTTTTGTCTTGAGAGACAAGGTGAGTACCTCAACATCCTTATAAAGGGATGTGTTTAGCTCAACAAGCTTGCTCATATCATTTGTAAGTTCCTTACATATTTCATTAGCCTTTTTCAAGGAGGCAACATGCTTGTCATTTAAGTCATTTGATGTGTGGACAACTTTGCACAAGTTATCATTTCGAGCCTCCTCAAAGTCAACCTTTCGCTCAAGGAGAGCATAGTTCTCCTTTTACTCGGTGAGGAGTATTTCAAGATCCTTAATGGTTGTGGAGTGCTTACCCACCACATCCATAAGTAATTGAAACATTTTGAGCTTGTTGCCTTTGAGAGAGCTCATCACTTTGTTCACTTTAGAAAATAACAAATCTTCACAAGTGGCATTTGCATCATCATCTTCCGCATCATGAAATTCATCATGAGGTTCAGAAGAGAACATGAAAGACTCATCAATAGGAGTTACCTTGATCTTGGAAGAGGAGGAAGGAGTGTCATCAACCAACTTGGCCATGAGACACTTGTGTGCATTGCCGGTGTAGTCACTCATGTAGTTGTAGTTTACAACCTCAACTTCCTTGTTGAGGACATTCAAGGTCTTTTGTGTCTCTTGAGCAACTCCGGCCACACCACCAACATCCATGGGATTGGACCCTTCTAGATCCAACAAGGCTTTCTTCTTGAACTTTTTGTTGAGAGGATTTGGGAGCTTCTTGGCAACCTCCTTCCGAGGAAATAGAGGCTTGTCCTCTCTCTTCTCATACGGACAATCCTCTGCAAGGTGTCCCGGTCTCTCACAGTTGTAGAAGTTTCTTGACTTCTTCTTTTGGAATCTTCCCTTGAAGTCCCCTTTGGTGAACCTCTTCACAAAGAGAGCCATATCATCATATGAGGGAGTATCATCGGACTTATCATCATCTTCATACTCATCTTCTTCCTCATCATCACCAAACTCCTCGAGCCTAGCCTTGAGGGCAAGGTTTGAAGATGGAGCACCATATGTGGCAAGTAGTCTTTTGGACTCTTTTAGGTGCTCTTCATATTGGAAGAAGGTGGAAATCACATCATCCGGTGTCATCTTGAAGAATTTGGGCATACGCCTCAATTACCATGCCATTTCATGTGAATATACCATGAGAGGATTCAACATCTTGTCCACAAGGTAACGGTTGGTGATTTGATATCCATCCAAGGATTTCTCACACGTGAAGGATTGGACATGAGCGGAGAGAACTTTGAGATGCATATGGAGTTGTTGGGGCATCTCATCTTTCTTCATGTGAAGGTTGTGCAATGCATTCTTTGCGGTCTCATATCTTGTTATTTGATGAGAACCGGTGCCGGACTTGGCAATGAGAAGAGTATCCCACATCTCCTTGGCATTGGTGATATGGATAAATGGTGCTCGTGTCAACTCATCCATTCCTCTTTTCAAGAACCCAATAGCCGCAAGGTTGAGGTGTCTATCAAACACTTCACTTGGTGTAAGGTTTTTTGGGTCAACGGGATAATAGCCTTTCCCGGAGTCGATGAGGTTCCACATGGGTTCACACACAAACCTAAGATAATCTTCCATAAGACTTTTCCAATCCAAAAAGTTAGGTCTCTTGGTTAGTACCGGCGGATTTCCATTGAAATTATAGTTAGGTTCCACAAGCTTAGGAGCAGGATATTCCCATTGGTAGGGACCACCTCTTTGCAAGGGAGCTTCGGAACCGGGGTGCACAAAGGTCGCTTGTGGGGACCTTGGGGCCGTACCACTTGGCGTTTGTGACTCCGATGCCGGAGCCTTCATCCTCGCAAAGAAGGCTTCCATTTCCTTTCTTTCATTCTCTAAAGTCTTTTGAAAAGCCTTTTCCATATCACCGGAGGTGAACAACTTAGGATCCTCAATCTCATAGGTAACATTCCCCGTGGATGGAGGCACCGCAACTTGTGCGGAGGCTCTACGTTCGGCCGCCAATCTCTCGGCTTCCGAACGAGCGACATTCGCAACAATTACGACCTCCTCCACGTCGGCACCCGAACTTTCGGGAATGCCGTCCTTGGTCATCTCGCTCTAGGGCGATTAAGCCACAAGATTAGAGCACGAGGCTTTGATACCAATTGAAAGGATCGAGATAGACCTAGAGGTGGGTGAATAGGTCTTATTAAAAAAATTAACACTACTTAGCAATTTTAGGAAATAATGCGGAAGATAAAGATGTGCCTAAGAATTGCAAGGGTGACCTAAATATGACAAGATAAACAACAAGAACAATATACTAAAGTAAGTGAGCGATAAATACTAAGGTAGCACAAGTAATAAGGGGAAAGAGTACAGATAACCGAATGACGCAAAGACAATGATGTATCTCGATGTTCACTTCCTTGGAGGGAAGCTACTCATCGTTCGGAGAGAGTGGATGAAACCACGAAGGCACACCAAGGCTCACTCTATTCCCCTTGAGATATCACCACGAAGGAGATTCCCAACCACTACCGGTTGACCTTAAAGGTGGTCACCAAACCCTCACAAACTCAACGGGGGTAATCACAATGGTCGATTCCTCTCCGAAGAACTCCTACCCGCCTAGGAGTCTCCAACCTCCAACAGTAACAAGATCAATGAGGAAAGTTTAAGACTTGCTCAAAACGTGATTTGCTTTGGTTGAAAGATGGGGAAGGGATAGATCTATCACAGGGTGAAAGATCCGACAAGAACTCTCAAGGATCTCTCTGGGATCTGGGATTTGGTGAGGGAGAGAGTGAGAGGGAGCACTTGTGTTCTTGGGTGTTTGCAAATGAAGTGGTCAGCCCTCACAAGTGGTAGTGAGGGGGTATATATAGTCCAAGGGCTAAAATGGCCGTTGAGCACTCTGCCTGCTCAAGTGTCGGACGTCCGATACTTGCATACCGGACGTCCGGTTTCCACTGGACCTCCAAGAACACACATGATGCGCAGAGAAAACTTAGTTGACCAGAGTACATTAGCTAGGTACCGGACGTCCGACGGTGTCCGAACATCCGATGACCGGATGTCCGATGGGCGTCGGAATGCCGATAAAATAGAGTGAAAAGCCACGGATCCCACGGACCCTATTGTCGACGGCAACCAGACTTACAACAGGGACCGAATATCCGATATAATTAGGCAAAATCCCACTGACATCTCGGATCCTAATTCCGACGGTGACCGGACGTCCGAGAGCACGAGTTACCGGACGTCCGATGTGTGCATGTTAAAGCAGGTTGGTTTAATGAGTGAGTGACATGTAATATTTGTTTGTTTGTTAATAGCTTGAGCAAGACCTAAGCAATAAACCCACTGACCCCGTCTTAATAGTGCGGGGTTCCCTATACTCAAGATAACCGAAAAAGCTTACGCTTCAACTCAATTGGTTCCATATCTTTGAGCAATTGTAAACGTCAATGGTCTATGATCCACCATCACATCGAACCGAGGACTAAAACCTGAGATAAACTTGACACACATTATTAGTCCCCTATATGTATATTGTGATCAACATCAAAATATGATTAAGGGCATGATTGCACTTCCACTAGCATACCCACGAGTCTTACGTCCGCTACTAAGCATTTATGCATTTGTATCAAATGGAAAGGGGAGGCTATATATAGTGGACTGAATGGCAGAAAACAAGAATAAGGAAGAGAAGATAGGCCTATCAAAGACTATCATCTTCCGACGGTTCTTGCAGCATGAGAAGAGAATAGCCAACAGTTCAATATAAAGCATAAAGTCACAATGCAGCAGAAGGGACTGCAGCATTGTATAATAGTAAGTTGTAATAATTAGCAAAGCCTCCGAGATCCCTTCCTCGACTTCCATGCGAGGAAGAAAACCCAGAACCAACAGTTTAGTAATGTAGTATTTTGTAGTAGTAGGATCTGTCTTCAGCATAAAGCGTCCTGTTACCGTGGACACGGCTATTCGAATAGATTAATCTTCCCTGCAGGGGTGCACTTATGTTACACTACAACGCACGGATCTCCAGGTTGGCGTACACCTTGTTACGAAATGCCCCATTGAGGCTATCCGACACACCATAGACCATCTTTCAAACTCAATAGAGAGGCTATCCGCCGGTCTAAATCCTAAGTACACAAGGTCTTGGACCCCAACCCGATGTATTCCTGCATGGTGCGTGACTGTCTGGTGAAGCATAAGCAAATAAGACACATCAATCTCAAAGAAGACCACTTCCCGGCAATCATCCCACGACACTGCTGACTTCTGAAGAGTCTTCGAACGATACTACGATGCAAGGGAGCCCATAACTCCTTGCCCCCACGTGTAGGCAGCGCATATAAGCATAAAGCCACTCAAGTCATCCACCGAACCATTAGTCATTTTTATTATTTTCTGTAGGGACAACTGTTATCGTTGCCCCTATTCGGGTGAGTTGCGGACAACGACAGCAGCCAGGTCCACCCCCATAACCAGAGCCGATGGCCGCCTGCCCTGTCGTCCCACCAACTCGTGCGGTTACCAACAAGGTGAACCGTCTCCTTACCTTATCTCGCGTGTGCTCTTTTAAGAGCCCGACTTTCGTACAACAGGGTATCTCACGGCCAACGAGAAAGGACCAGGCCCACGATGGTATCCGCCTGTCCTGTCGTCCCGATACAGTCCCTGCGCGGGCACCGTTGAGTCACCCGACTCCATACCTTTAAGGACACCAGTTGATTCAGGTGCCTACCATCAAGTGAAACCAGGAGGAATTACCCTCGATGGTACACTTGAAGAGGTTCGACCGAGACATCAGCGGAATGAACTAAAGATTAATATCCTCGTATCATCCCGGTGGTGCTCCGCTACCGAGCCTGCGACGAGAGTGAAATATGAGTCCATCCACTCGTAAGTTAAACTTGAAGCGACTCGGAGAGTCTCGCCGTTGTAGGTTCCCTTGGGCGTCTGCTCTGTACCGTACCTGTTACAGTTATAATAATTCATACCTGCATTTACTCCCTAGAGCGATCACGGCCCGCTATCTAATCCTAGTATACTAACAAGGCGCAGGGCTAACTACTGAATATTATATATATTTATAAGGCAGCATAGGACAAGGAAAAGTACATCAAGGGGCGACAATGACAGGATATGCAATTGAATAGGTAAGCAACATAGCAGCAGCAACAATTCCTAGTGCAAGAAATGTACGGAAAAGATAGGAGATATCTGGGGAAGGAAAATGGCTCTGCTTGCCTGGAATCTCGGTAGTAGGGGTACAGTCGTCGACGTAGTAGTCGTACTCAGCAGTGGTGTAGTCGGCGGTAGTCGCAGGGTCTACCGGAGAAGAAGGAGGGAAGAAACAATAAATACACAAAAATAATAGCAATACAAATACAAGACATAGCAAACACGGTGTTGGCGGTGTTCTAACGCAGTACAAGGTGTATGGCTCGGAGTGGAAATTCATCTGGGGATGACTCATCATTACCGGTTGATTACCGGACAGATGATCCGGAGGGGGAAGGTTCCATGTCTGCAGTGTTAGAGACATCTGACATACATGTGGATAGTATATCCGTGCTCGTAGATCCATCCTGGACAACTTTCATATGCAGAACATTTTCATCCGGAAAAATTTTACCGGCTCCGGTCGTCTGACAGACAGATGAACCGGAGGAGAAATGTTCCACTTTCGGTATGTTAGAGCGGTGCGGTGGGTACATGGTTAGCGTATTCGTATTCGTGGTATTTTTCTGATCAACTTTCATGTATAAAGTTTTTTCATCAAAAGATATTGATTTTCTAATATTTAAATGCTTTTATAGAATTACTGGATTTTCTTTTATTATTAAAGCAACATTATCCACAATCTTATCCACAATAATGCCACTGACAACGGGGTCCCAAATGTCATAGGTAGAGACATTAAATTCATTTTAATTAATTAAACAGACCAGAGGGGTCCACATGTCATTGAGTGATTATTTATTAAAAAATTTATTTAATTAAACAATAGGTGGGGCCTAGGTGTCATAGACACATGTGCAATTGACAGTTTTATTTAATTTAACAATGGACTGGGCCCCATCTGTAAGTGACACAGAGCTAAACTAATCTACCAGTTTTAGTTTAATATAAGCTAATGGCCTTGGGCCCACATGTCATTTGCCCAAGTTAATAAACAGTGGGGGGATTATCTGCTAATGTTTTAATTAACAGGGGGTTAATCTAATTAACAGGGGGTAGGAGGTTAGCACGTGGCTAACCAGCCGTGGCCTCGCCGGCGGCGAGGGGCACTGCGGTGGCCGGAGCAGGAGGCACAGCGCAGGCGCGGCGAGGCGCGGGGGCGTGCCCACGCGCGACTAGGAGCGCGCGTGCCCACACGGGTCGTGGCCGAGGCGCGATGAGCACGCGGCTAGCCATGGCAGCCCGGCGGAGACCCTAGTGCGGCGGAGGGGGCTTCAGCCGCGATTTCGCCGGGGAAATGGGAGGGGATGGGAGGAAGATCACCGGTGAGCACGCTGGAGGGCTCGGTGAGAGCGGGGGTGGCCGGGGCGGTGGGAATTGCGGCGAGGAAGGCGGCGGTCGTGGCGGGGAAGACGGCTGCGATTTGCTATGTACACGGCATCCCGGCAACGATGGGCTGCTTGGGGAGACGAGGGCGATGGTGGGGAAGCTCCTGGACATGGTGGCGCGGTCCGAGATGGTTGGTGGCCACGCCGGCGACGTCGTCGTGTCCACAGCTGCGCACGGGCGTCCTGAACTTGCGCGAGAGAGAGAGCAAGAGGGAGAAAACGGTGGGGGCTCGATCTAGGGTTCCAATGATCTACCCTTATCCACCCGGCAGCGCACTGTAGCGACACGGGGGGCGGCCTGGTCCGACGGCGACGGCACTGGCGCCATGGCCTCGGTCGTATTATATTGTAGCGAGAGGTGTGAGATGGCCTAGGGTGGGCTGGGCTAGGCTAGGACGGTGGGGAGGGGAGGGGCCTTGCCCATGAGCGTAGTTTAGGTGTTTCCTTTTTTGTTTCTCTTCTCTTTGTTTATTGTTTGTATTTTGTTTATCCAACACATGATTTTTATTAAATGTAAAACTAGTTCTATTATTAGTGTTACACTTTATAACAGTGCCACAAAAAGTTTGGGGATTAAACAAATTCATTTAAGATTTCATTTGAATATGCAACGATTAAAAGGGGTTGTCTTAGCACTTTTTGAATTGTTTAAATTAGTAAACATTTTAATAAATTCCCAAACCATTTTTAATATGACCTACTAATTATTATGCACTTACTAAAACTGGTTCCACAATTTTTGGTTGAACATTAATTGCCACATTGTTTTGGAATTTTTAATTGGGTTGAATTTGAACAAGCCATGGTCAAGGGTGATCATCACATGCCTAATCATGGTGACTTGGGAACAGTAAAAGTGATTAATGTAGTGTGACACACGGAGTGTTACAGGAGACGTCGACCACATCAGTAAAGGGGGGAGAGGGGGAGAAGAGAGAAAAAAAAGGAGCAAGATGAATAAGGAAGAGAAGAAGGAAGAGCCAAGAAAATAGCAAAGAGGTAGAGGAGAAGAGGCTGCTGCCTCAAAGAATCCATAGCTAGAAGGAGGACGAGTTCGTCCCTAGAACTTCTCGAGAGGCCTCCCAAGGATTTCCATCAGGAGGATAGCTAGTTTCCACCAAAAGGAGAGGATCATAGTGGAGTGTAGCATAGGGTATTTCGTCCCTGGAGATCACCTTGTACTATATTCTACTCCGCCACCATCAAGGAAGATCAGACATGCAGGAGTAGGGCTTTTAGTCTCTGGACGGCCCGAACCTGGGTAAACACCCGTGTTTGCTCATATCAGTTCATCACCCTGAATGTCGTTTCGACGCCACCAGCAACCTTCGTTCACATCAAGCAACCGGGAACCTTACGTGTTCCCTGCCCCGCATGGTCCCAGGGTCGTGCCCTTCCAGGAGAAGCCCTTCCGGAAGGAGCTCTCGAGGAAGCGTCGTCGTTGTTCTCCCCAACTCCTGGAGCTAGGCAAGGTTTGGGCATGAACCCCCGACACCTGGCGCTAGGAGGAGGGCCTGACAAGCAACCCCCGACAAATATACAAGCCAAGTTCTATAGTGTAAGGTCCCCACATAGTTATGCATGAATGATATGATAAAATCTCTATGAAGTACAAATGCTACTTTGAAGCACGAGTGTGGATCTTTCAAAAGGAATAGTAGTGTTGCCCCCTTCTCTCTTTTTTTATTTTTTTTGTATTTTGTGGCCTCTTTGGCTCTTTTTATTTATCTCTCATTTGTCCTCTTTGGGATATTTTCATGTGTCCTATTTTGGGATCTTTTATTTGTGTCCTCTTTGGGATCTTTTCCTCACTTAAGGGCAACACTCTGTATTTTACAAGGATGTAGAAGATCACATACTTTATAAGAAGTACTCAACATAAATAAAACTGAAACTAAATCATGATGTATGCAAATGTATGCCTCTGCCAGTGTAGCAGGATATGCAATAATACTAGCGCGTCATGTAGCAATTATAAGGGCAAGGCCCAACTAGCATGCGGCTCTACGATCAAGCAAAATCATGTATGTAAATGAAAGATCAAGTCATGAGAAGATGGATGTTGCATGGTAATTTATCTCAGAAAGGCTATGGAAATGCCTTGATAGGTAGGTATGGTGCCTATTTTGAGGAAGGATATAATGAGGCTTATGATGACAGAGCGTATCATGACAAGGATTTGGATGCACCGGTGAAGTTTGCCTCGACTCTCAAGATTATAAAAGGAATGCACGGTACCGAAGAGGCTAGAAAAATATGGTTTGGTGGAAGTGCCAACAATCGAATAGTCGCATTAGTCAAAGGAACTCATCAACTTATTATGGGTAACTCTCTATCTACTCAGGACATTCTCAAAGAGTCAAGTACCCCTAGGAGGAGTGTATGGGGGCTTGGTTATCCTTCCGCATCCTCGACCCATGGTACGTGAGGGTACTCTATATATTCCAAACCCTCTAGAGGTTAGTGATCAATCTAGTAGCTAGAGTTTTCAACTAAGGTTTTTGTAGTTTTCAAAAATAAGCACGTTGAACCAAACTACGACACCTATCACTAATAGGCTTGAGCTCTTGACACACAGAAGTCAAAACATTACTCGAAACAACACCTCAAAACTATTGCAAGTTACTACTAGACTTATAATAACAACCTCAATTCCCTACTCAAAGCAAGACACACAATCAGTGCAACAGGCCAACTCTCTAAACAAGTTAAGCATGAAACTCAAGAGAGTACTAATTTTTTTTCCTAAACAAAGCTCTTAAATATAAACATGAAAAACAAGAGCTAAACATGACAACAGCTAGAAATAATAAAGAACACTCAATAAAGATAAGCATGAAAACTATGAGCATTCTAGGCAAAAGCGTTTTTCTCCCAAACAAGGTATGTGTAACGCCCCAACCACTCCCAACCAGTTAACCACCGATTCCATGGTCGGTGCGCCTGGGATCCAGATTGTCCTTACAAACCAACACTAGTCTTTTCTGCACACTTTGTCCTCACTCGTGCGCACCCGGGATCAACTTCTCGGTCAGTCACCCATCCCAAGACTACTCAAATCCAAGCACGCTTAACCTGGTAGTTCTTCCCTGATGGGCTCCCGGAAAAGAAGGTGCACCTTGTTGATGTGAGTAGTCTATCATTCCTATTGAGATCCTGGGCCGTTACAGTATGCTAGGGCCCAGCCTGTTATGAACATAAAACAAAACTAAACAAAGCAAAGAAAACTAAAAAGTAAATGCAAGACACTCCAAGCATAGCACATAGCATATGAATTGATAAAAATATAGCATGGAGAAGGGCGAACTGATGATTGTTGATGTAGAAGGGGATGCACGGGGGCATCCCCAAGCTTAGACGCTTGAGTATCCATGAATATTTCTTGAGGGTGCCGGGGGCATCCCCAAGCTAGATATTTTGGCACTCCTATATCTTCTTCCATCATCTCCCTTCTCACACTTGAAAACTCCCTTCATAAGAAACTAATCATAAACTGATTAGAGTGGTTAGTACCTGACGAGGAACGGCCTCGGGAAATCCCATGGTAAGGTACCCTGGGTTTAGATCGTAGAAAGAGGTGTGGGTTGGCGATACTCATCGGCTAACAGGAGAGGGATTTACCCAGGTTCAGGGCCCTCGATCGGTGAAAACCCTACTTCCTGCTCTTTTGTATTATGATGGAGACGATTACTGTGGCGGTCGAGGCGAGATCGCTCGGGACCGAAGGTGTTTCTATGAGATTGGATGCCCTAGACGTCCCCTCTCCCAGCCTTTATATACTAGGCTGGGTCGCAAGGAGTCCGTCTAGGTTTACAAGGGCAGTTGCTTAATCTAGCTTCAGTCTTGGATACCAAGTCGTGGTTTCCGTTACGCCAAGGACTCCTACGTCGGTGCCTCGAGTGGACCGGTCGTGGGCCGGTCAAAGCTTCTAGTGGGCCTCCAGTCTTGACGCGCACCAGGTGCCCTGTAACATCCCAAAATTCTCCGAATTTTTGAATGTTAATAAAATTAAATAGATGATAATTGTTTGCTTGATGTGTTTGATTTTCTCTGGGATTTAAAACTTTTGGAGTTTATTGAATATGAAAAGGGGAGGGAATAAAAGGACTTTCCCTAATATTCATAGTTGGTGTTTTGGAATTTATTATTTTAAAACAAAATCAACAAAACAAAATGAGAGAAGGTAATATGACTCCTTCACCATATTAAAAGGTTGGAAAATGTTTTAAATCATTATTGGAATTCTTCTGAATATTCAAACCATTTTTTAACTCAAGGAAATTCATTTGAGAGGATATAAAATGACTTATCCCTTTTTTAATAAAGTTGGAAAATGTTTAGAATATTACTTTAAAGTTTTTAAAATTTATTTTGAGTATTATAAATAACTCTAAAATTATTTTAGAGATTTTATAATGCTAAGAGAGTTTTTATTTTCATTGAAATGATTTATTAAATATTTAAAAAAATTTGAAAAGTTTTCCAATGGAATATTTTGTTTTACCAAATTATTTATTGATGAAACAATTTTACAATTTATATTTTATTATTTAGAAATGGTTTGTCAATACTTTTGACCAAATAAAAATATTTTTAATGATTTATTGGATTTTATTTTATTTATGAAAATTATTTTGTATTCAAATAAAGTATTAAGAAAATGTTTTTATTTTTATTTTACTTTTTGGAAAATGTATTCATTGCATAATTTTCTTTAGATTATTTGAAGAATTTAGAATTTTATTTCATATTTTTCGGAGCTACGGTTGATTTTAAACAATTGTTTGAAGTCTCGGTTTAAAAAAAACCTGTAGCGCCCGGCCCAATACTTTTTTTTTCGCCCCGAGCGCATTAGAGTCCGTTTAGAACCCGACTTCGTTTTTTTTCCTGCCTATAAATAGAAAATCGTTTTTTAGAGAAAAAATTATTTCTCTTTTCTTTTCCTTTTCGTCAAAAAAAAGAAAGAAACCCTAGCGGGACCCGCCGCCGTCAGGCCGCCGCCGTCGCCGGAGAACGCCGCCGCCACGACCGCCCGCTCCCCACCCGCCTCGCCGGAGCTCCGGCCAGCGCGGAGCCCGCGCCGTCGACGCCCCCCGGCCGCTGTCGCGCCTCCCCGCCACCTACGCGCCGCGCCGCACCAGAGCCGCCGCCGCCGGCTGCTCACAGCCGCGCCGCCCGGGCCTCCACGGCCAACCTCGCCGGGCCGCCATGGCCGAGCTCGCCGGCCGAGCTCGCCGCGAGCCGCGCCCTTGCGCCGGCCACCTCGCACGTCGCCGCCCCGTGCCTCCCCATCCCGGCCGCGCCCTCCCCCACGTTCCCACGTCGCCGGAGCCGCGCCAAGTACGCCGGAAACGGAGTTCGCCGGAGTTGCTCCGGCCAGATCTGCCCCGGGGACCCGATCGCTTTTTCTGAAGTTATTTTATTCGCGAACTAGTCCTTTTGGGCAGAAAACACCCCAGCGCCGCACGTGCAATATCTCCCACACCGTAAGTCGGATCGAGGTGAAACTTTTTCCTACGCTCTTGTGTTGTTCTGTACTTTAGCATGGTATAAATTTTTGCACACTTTGCACACTTTTGAATTTGAATTTATTTCAAATTCAAATTCAAATCCCGGAGGCCGTATCTTTTAAACCATTGGTCCAAATCGAGTGATTCTTTTTGCGTTGGATCACTCGTTCCATGTACCTTCTGTTTATATCATGTATACACAAAAATTCACAAGTTTCTTGATCTGTTTAAATTCAAATTCAGTTCAATAGTGCACTTGCTATAAACTGCGTTGTAGTATTCCGTTTCACGTGATTCTTTTTGCATATTGGATCACTTGAGACATGTTATCGGTAAGATTCACACACTTGTCACGTGGGTATGATATTCAACTTGAATTCATAATGTCCATGATCACAATTCCTTATCGATGAATCTTTATCGGTTGACTCTCTCGAGTTCACTTCCACTGATCACCTTCGAGCACATCCACACCTCTGCACTTCAAAGCTTTTATTTTGTTGCTAAAACCTTTGTGATTGTTTTGTTGATCTTTTGTTTGTCCTTGTGATGTGATTGCTTATTTGAGTTCATTCGTTGCGATAGATTCTCGGAGTGTGACGAATAGAGTTCAATGGATCGTGAGAGCGAAGAACTTCATCGAATGTATAAGGCAAGTTACACTTTGACCATACCTCAACCTATATTTTCTATTATGCATGTAGCAAATTATCACTCTATGCATGTGTAGGAATATATATTAGTTATGATTTAAACCTAGTAGGATAGCCATATGCTCTGACCTTGTATTTCATTGTCGCCCTAGGATCGTGGTTGTTATATACTGCTATTGCTTTGTAGACGGGGATTGGTTGAGTTATCATTGAGCTATGTGAGGAGTAATGACTTGACTAGCAAACTTAAATAGAAATCACCTCTGGACGGGCAGGGAATGCATCCTGGTGCTCATGCCTTGGATAAGGAGGGACCAGGACTGAATGCTTCCCGAATGGTTGTTTTGGTGGTGAACCGGGTGCGTCATGGCAAGTACCCTCTGATGCAGTGGGCGCCGTCCAGTCTCAAAAGGATCGGACAGACAGTGTGACTAGTAGCTTCCATGTACAACCACTGGCTATATGGGCTCTGGTTTAGATGAGTAAGTTGTGGGGAACCTGGCCCTTGTAGCTAGCTGATGTAGATATGATAGGTGTACCGGCTACCAAAGGGTGGAGGCAACCTCTTCTGAAAGACTATGTCTCAATATTCGGGTTGAGTCCAGTGGGGAAAGTGTACAAACCTCTGCAGAGTGTAAAAACTGATCATGATTAGCCGTGTCCACGGTTACAGACAACTTTGAGCAACTGGGCATTATTGTTGTTGGATGGTCTTGACAGATAATTCACCTTAATAAGAATTTGAGTGGGTACTTTTAATAAAGGGATGGTTGGAGTTGGTGTAGCCCGATTCAACCATACCTAGGACGAGCAAGATAAATTAAAATTTGATTAGTTGTAGTATGTGGGGGAAAAACTAGCTTTCTGCAAAATAAAACCATAAGCCTTTCCTTTGACTTACCTTGCATGTAGATGTAGGTCTGTTATATACTTTTTCGTGTGACTTGCCGTACAAATCAGATGTACTGGCCCGTTGTCGAGCTGTAACCTTCGGTGTTGCAGGATTTATAAGCGACGAGTAAGTGGTACGATGTAGGGTTCGATGTCTATACTCAACTATGCCGGTGGAGTTGATGGACGCCATGAAGGTTATATTGTTTTCCGCTGTATTTTATTTGTAAGCTAGCCTTGAGCTATGCAGGTATGCTTTATTGTAATACTGGATCTTCGATGTAATATTTATGACATGTGGTTTATTCTTGATATTACATCGTGTACTGTGTGTGCTAGCTATTGATCCAGGGACTAGCACAGAATGCACAGAGACTCCGGTTTGTGAGGAACCGGGTCGTTACATACCCTCATCCGTAGGAGTTGTGGGGACACCCCCTCATTAGTAGCCCCCGAGTGTCTAGGGGACTCGACAAGTCGCGCAGGGACTCAAGCCCGTAATCAGTTGTAGTTGTGCGTGTCGCTCGGTTGCGAGTCCTCGATTGTTATTCATGAGAGAAAGTTTCTTCGAGGGATGCTAAGCAGAAAGGGCCCGAGGCACTCGACTAGTCGAGCCTTGGTGAATTTCTCTAGCGGAAAATACCTCAGTAGCCCAATCAAGTTCGCGTGTCAACACGAACTTGGATACAATTGGTGTCAAGCAAGGTCCATGCCGCTGCAGGGCTTACAGGATCGATGCCGCCAGTCTCAACAAATATGACCCTAACACATCTGTTAGTGGTTTAACTTTCATCATGCATTGCGCATGGAACCGTCAGGAGTGAAGTCGCGTTGTGGCAAGTCCCGGTCTGGCCGTCTGTGCAGCGGGGTCTTACCTACGCGCGAGCTTGCGCGACATCGGGGGTGCAGTGTGTCATAGCCCAGGCAATATTTGTAGGGGAGTAGTGCCAAAATAGAATGCGCCCACTCGGAAAACAATCAAGAGGACTAATAGCAGTCACTCGCGGAGCATTCGCGAGCTCAGGGGAGGAATAAGTATGAGATGCACCCACCCAGAAAGTCGTCGAGTGGACTAGTGGAGTGAGCACCCGTGGAGCGTTCGAGTGCTCGGGTCTTTCTTCTTTCCTTTGTAGTCTTTCTTGTTAGTGCGAGTAGTCACTTGAGCACTTCGTCACCTGGGTGAGGGAGCACCCGAACTCTATAGATGTATTTATTCTTGTTGGAGGGGAGTAGCCACTCGCACCCTCAAAGCTTAGTCTGTGTTGCCTGTACTCTGCTTTAGCAGCGACAGGGCGCTCCCGATGGGAGTAAATTTTGGGTGTAAAGCAAAAGTTTGAAAGAAGGAAGCTCTATCGAGAGAACATGTTTGCTTTATCTGTTGACAAAGAGTGGTACATGCTCAAAAAAAACTTGCACTAGCGTGCGCTCAGCACGCCCTGCTAGGATGGGACGTCACAGGAAGGCCTGATAGCCGTGGACAGCTGCGCGATGTGGTCAGGTGTGATGTGATGTATCGTGTCACGGTAATTTCATGGCGCGTGATGATGGTTCCATGTTTTGTGTGCGAAATGGGCAGTGTGGTTACAGCGCCGGTTGAGATTTCCATGTCGCATGGGCGTCGTGGGATCGTGCCACATCGAGTTGATTCCGAAATCGACGGTGGGTGGATAGCCTTTTTTGTTGGTTAAATACTGGAGGCCCAGGGTAGTTTTAGGTTTACCCAGCTCTCGCCTTCCCCTTCTTCTTCTTCCTCTGCTTCGTGCCTCGTCGTTGTTCTGATCCGCGTGGCTTTCCGCAGAGACCATGTCCAAGCGCATGGAGAGCACAAGGGGGCCAAGGGCATGAGGAGTCGTCGGCGGCGAGGATGACCGGAAGATGGGAGTGGTCATCCTTTGAGGTTGGTGATCTGGATGTGCTGGTGGCAGATGGGCTCGTTGCTGAAGGCGCTGCTCGGATCCCTGGTGAGGAGGAGGTGTCTGCGCCTCGTGGTGATGAGCGGGTATGCTTTCAGAGCTTTTTCCCGCGTGGATTTTCTCTTCCTGTTCACCCGTTCGTCCGTGGGTTGCTCTTCGCTTATCAGCTTTAGTTGCATGATTTGACGCCCAATGGAGTACTACACATAGTGTGCTTCATCATGCTATGTGAGTGCTTCTTGGGAATCTATCCCCACTAGGGGCTCTGGAAACACGTCTTCAATGTGAAGAGGACTAATTCTGAATATGCCATTGGTGGCGTCCGCATTTCCATTAAGGATAAAAATGCCTATTTTGATCTGAAGAAACTGGATTCTGTACATACATGGCGGAAGGGATGGTTTTATTTGAAGGATCAATCTGTTGATGGCCAGCAGTTTGGTCTTGCGTCGTTTAACCTGGTTGCGCGAGTGACTAAGCAGTCCTCCTGGGGGCACGTTTTGTCTGCTGATGAAGTGGTTGTCGTGGAGCCCTTAGTGAGAAAGCTCGCAGATCTGAAAGGGAGGATAACTGGTGGGCAGCTCATTGTTGTCTTTATGAGGAGGCGCCTCCAGCCCCTGCGACATGGAGTGCATCCTATGTGGCGGTACACATGACTCGAGGACCCGACTAGGTGCTCACCCGTAGATATTTTGGGTAGTGATCTCCTATTTAGAATCCAGCAAATTACCAAGTGTATGAGTACAGGTCTCGAGAGCTCTGTATTTCCATATGAGGCTGACGTGACTTTGCCTGAGGCTTTCTTCGTGCCTTGGCCATCTTGTGAATTTTGTCGAAATCTTGTTGATTGCTGACTACTTTATTTTGTAGGGCCATGTTCCTCTGCTTAGAAATCCGCCACAGCCTGAGGATGCTGAGATGCGGGAGGAGCCCGATGTGATGCTCGTGGATCCCGTGCACGCGAGAGGCGACGGTGCAAGTCAGCCTTCGCGTGCTAATGCTGGCGAGCCTACGGGTGCTAGTGTTGGTGATCGACTTCCGGCTGATGACGATGACCTGGTGTCGTTGCTCTTTAGGCGGGGTCGCTCCTCGGCTCTTGCTGGGCAGCCAGCTCGAGGTGGTGGTAGAGTGCCGCCACCGGTGGCGCCAGATGTTGCGCCTTACCCACCTCTGCCTGCTCCAAAAATGGAAATTTGGAATGCTTATTCATTCTGGTGCTGCACCCGTTGGGTTTGTACTTCGTTCTTCTTCGTATTACTTTTGTTTCTGCTTTGAATTCCTATACTAATAACTGGTGTGTTGCAGCACGGTGCATGTTTCGGCTGCCTCTTCAACAAGTGTTGTTGCTGCTGATCTTCATTCGACTGACTCTGGCACGGCAGCTGAACAGTCGGGTCCTACTGCAACTCTTGTGGTCTCGGTTGCGGGTACGACCCCTGCGACTACTCTATCTGGTGGTTCTGGAGCAGCTACAGAAGGCCATTATTCCCCAGACGTGAAGCCCATGGTCGCTGAAGGGTACGTCTTGGAAAAGGAAGGCCTCCCTATTGAGGATAAAGCTGCATTCTTCAATCGAATGGCTGACCAGGTATTGAACCTTGTTTTCTGAATTTCATTGGGGGTGCAGCAGCACTCCCTATGGGAGTAGCCCCCGAGGCTGCGAGCAACCACTTGTGGTTGGTTGCAGTCTTGAACTGTTCTCCTTTGCATGACCTTGTTTCTTGCTTTTGTGCTGCTATAGCTGTTGTTCCGGATTTGCG
The DNA here is from genome assembly GCA_950022295.1 of Bromus sterilis. Lineage (NCBI taxonomy): Eukaryota > Viridiplantae > Streptophyta > Magnoliopsida > Poales > Poaceae > Bromus > Bromus sterilis. The sequence goes on from OX465600.1 coordinate 221,451,642, forward strand.
AGCGCGTGCTGACTGATGCTAATCGGTCCAGGGGTGCCCATGATGTTGTCTAGGGGAAACTTACCCTAATGAGGCGTGCGTTGCTTTCTTGTTTTCTGTGCTACTGGTGTTTTGCTGTTCTAGCTTTGCGTGGTTTATGATGCCTTTGTTGTAGGCCGCAAGAAAGAGCCGGAGAAGCGGGCTGCTGTGGCGGACAAGGAGCTCGCCTTGCTTCGGGGCACTTTGGAGTCGAAAGAGAAAGAGCTTCAGGTGCACCTTGGTGAGGCGGATCGGCTTCGGCAGGTGGCGGAGCAGCTCTGGCAGGCCGAAAGGACTGAGGGTGATCGCATGCGCGCCTTGGAAGGTGGTCTAACAGGTAGGAAGTTTTACTTTTGTACTTTTGCTTCGGTGGTGACTGTTTGGCTTGAATTTTCATCGTTGTTTTTCTGACGTTTGTAGGCTCTGTGTGCATTGAGATTGCGACTGTTGCTTCTTCGTACTCGAGCACTCTTCGGTGTTGTGGATGCCATATCGAGTGTTGCAGACACTGTCAAGGCCGTCAGTGATCGAGTTGTTACCCTCCTTAGGCTTTTGCATGAAAACGTGTATCCATAAGAGGAGAATCGGCCCGAAGGTCTCGATCTGCTGGTTGTTGCCTTTGGCTCGGGTGGTGTACTCCTGGAGAGCTTTGTCTGTGAAACCGTGGTGAGTGGTTGATACATCTCAAACGTATCGATAATTTCTGCACGCTCCATGCATTTTTGTGTGATATTGCTATGATCTAGATACACTTTCATACACTTTTGATCATATTTGGACTAACATACTAACTCAGTGCACCCCAGTGCCAATTCTTGTTTTCTGCTGTTTTTCTATTTGAGTTTTCCCACATATAAAAAGTGCTCCAAAAATTCGGGAAAAAACAAATAAAAAATCAGCGTGTCGGAAGACTCCCGAAGCCCGAAGGAGGGCCAGGGGGACACCACCACGCACCCAGGCGGCCACCTGGCACGGCCAGGGCCCTGGCCGCGCCAGGGGGGGGGGGGGGGGCTTGGGCCCCTAGTGGCCCCCCTGGCTTCCCCCTTCGCCTATTTATTCTCCGTCACGGGAAACTTCCGAGGACAGAACCCTATTTCGCAAATTCTCCTCTGTTCTGCCGCCGCCACGCTTCCAAGATCGGGAGCACCGTCAGGACCCTTCCCGGCACCCTGCCGGAGGGAGGATCAACCTCCGGGAGCTTCCCCTCCACCATGGACGCTTCCCGGATGTGCCGTGAGTAGTCTACCTTGGACCATGGGTCCGTGATCAGTAGCTATGTGGTGTTCTCCTCCCCTCTTTGTTCTTCATAGTTTAGACCTCGTGAGCTACCCTACATGATTGAGGCACTTATGTAATTCTTCTGCTGTTGTTATGCTGAGTTTGATGGGATCTGATGGATTATGAGATTATGTTCAGATCGTGATAGAGTAATATATTTGGTTTTGATCTCTTATATTTTCGTTCCTAATTAATTCTTGCATGTTCACCGTTGTTGTTTATTGCTTTGGCCAAGTAGTAGGTAGTGACTCCAAGAGGGAACGTTATGCTCGATTGTGGGTACATGCCCCCTGATGACACGCTTGAGTGACAGAAAGATGAGTCTAGGGGATGTGTTGTGGCCACAAGAGGGAAAACAATGGTGCTTGTAACCGCGGTTGCAAGGATTGTTTACTTTACGCAAAGTTCTTTTTAATGAAGTTGTCTGTTGCTTTGGGTTTACACTTTGGGTGGGGCTCGCAACTTAATACCAGCGAGATGTTCTGGATAGATATCTCAAGGTGGATGATTAGTAGTAGATGCAGATGGATTTAGGTCTACTTATTTTGGCGTACTGCCCATGCTTATGAGCCTATTCCTTTCTTTTGTAGCATAGTTAGCATTGCGGTGCCTTTATAATCCTGTCAATTTCCCATCTGTAATTTGTTTACCTCGCATAGCAGTTTTATCGTCTTTTGGGAGAGAGACATCACTAGTGAACATCACGGGACCCCGTTCCATATTCTCATCACTGTTTACAATCTCATTTACTTTTCAGTATTTACTTTCAGTTGCTATCATCATTATCATTATCCCTTGTGTGTTTGACCCTTTGTAAACAACAATACCGGAGAGATTGACAACCTCTCTGAACTTCGTTGGGAGAAAAGTTAATTGTATTGTGTGCAGGTCCACGTCAGTTGCGCCGCTGACACCTACTTATCATCGCCGGAGTCCTACGGGAGACAAACCCTATCCTCTACATAGGGGAAATTTGCTGCTATCCTACATCTCACCTTCCACTTGGGGTAACCAACGAAGGGCGAGAAGGCATTACCACTTCCATGCCATCAGTTTTCTTGTGACGTCCTTTGTTGTTCTCTTAGGGCACGGTGTGCCAACTGAGGATGATATTGTGGATAGTGTGCCCGATTACACGGAACAGCAGAGCACTCGGGCCACTGGACTTGCCCGCCGGCTGTAGTTGGTTGTAGAGGTTGATATCCGCAAGTCTGAGTGTGATGTGTAGATGGGGGGAATCTTGTTTTCCTTGTGCTTGTTTCTGTGGATGACTTTAAGAAATTGTAATAAATCTCCTCCGGAGCAACAAATGTTGAATTTTGTTGGCGGTGTTGCTTTGTGGCTGTTCTTTTCCTTGGTGTTTTGACTTCATTTTGCTTTTCCTCTTGCGGTAGGCCGTCCCGGGCGTCTCTCGGGCTTGGAATTCTTGAAGTAGGACGCTCGCGTGGGTGCATACGAGTCCCTCGTCTTGATACTTAGAGACGCGGAGCGTGAGATTAGCTAGCTCAAAGGTGTTATTGCGATCCATCGCTCGAAGCGCGAGCATGCTGAGGTTGCGTTGGATAATTTGGTTGCTTGGATACCAAAGTTGTCTGACTTGCCGAAGGGTGAGTGTTGATGCTCGGCTGTTCGAGTACTTCTTCTCGTGCTCTGGTTGATCTTTGTTCTTTGTTTGCTTTGTTGTGAAGTGTTTGTTTGGCCGCTCCCGCAAGGAAGAGGAGGTTGTGCAGTCGGAGTTGTCGCGGCTGGATGACCCAGCTGTGCAAGATGAAAATCCACTTTGGATAGATAGGGCGTTTGTTGTTCTTCTTCTGCGAGTTAACAGGGTACCGAGAGCCCTTTAGTACTGCTGCAAGGTGCTTGGTGGGATTTTCTCCGATTTTTATCCCTTGGATCCTGTTCCGGTGACCCTCGAGAAGCTTTGCCGAGTGTTTTCTCAACCGACAGAGCTTCGCCGCGTTGTGAATCATCAAATTCATGCGAGGGCCCGCTGCGCCTTTGCTTTTGTGCACAGTCACTGACCTGGGATAGATCTTATGCTCGCGGCTCACGGTCCTCCTGGTGGTCGAGATGAGCCAATGGTGGAGCACTATGAGGCGGCGGATGCACCCTCGCACTTGGTTGTGGAGAAGGTTTGCGAGGAGAATGACCGCATACTTGGTGCGCTTTGTAAAGTTAAGGCAGAGCCCGGTGTATAGGACTTCTTGTTGCCTGTAGATTCTTCTTTGTTTGTTGAAGACTTTCATGCGTGGGACTTGCCTTTGTGTAATGTGTGTGGGAATGTTGTAGTTTGGTCGCATGAGCAGTTAATACCATGAGGGTGGCTATCGCGCGCGAGTCCCCTGAGTGTTTGAGTCATTGAGCGCTTCGGAGGGTGGCTGCTGCAAGCGAGCCTTCGAGTGTCAATTTTAAGTTGCGTGAGCGAATAACGCCTCGGAGGGTGCTTGTTGCGCGCGAGCCCCAGAGTGCCAAGTTTAGGTCGCGTAAGGGAATAACGCCTCGGAGGGTGACTGCTGCGAGCGAGCCCCCGAGTGCCAAGTTTAGGTCGCGTAAGTGAATAACGCCTCGAAGGGTGGCTGCTGCGAGAGAGCCCATGAGTGCCAAGTTTAGGTCTCGCGTAAGCGAATAAGGCCTCGGAGGGTGGCTGCTGCGAGCGAGCCCCCGAGTGCCAAGTTTAGGTCTCGTGTAAGCGAATAACGCCTTGGAAGGTGGCTGCTGCGAGCGATCCCCCGAGCGCCAAGTTTAGGTATCGCGTAAGAGAATAACACCTCAGAGGGTGGCTGCTGTGAGCGAGCCCCTAGTGCCAAGTTTAGGTCTCGCGTAAGAGAATAACGCCTCGGAGGGTTCCTGATGTGAGCGAGCCCCCGAGTGACAAGTTTAGGTCACATATGTGAATAACGCCTCGGAGGATGGCTGCTCCAAGCGAGCCCCGAGTGCCGAGTTTAGGTCGCGTAAGTGAATAACGCCTCGGAGGGTGGCTGCTGCTGCAAGCAAGCCCCTGAGTGCCAAGTTTAGGTCGCATAAGATAATTTGGGAAAAGACTTCCTTTCTCTGATGTTTCCCTGATGTTCTTACTCGAAGGGGCTGATAAACGACCTTTTATTTGGATCGATGGCTTGGTAGCCCTAGGAATGAAAATTTGCTGCTAAGATAGTTGGTGGGCGGGGCGTGAAGCGCCGGTTTCTCCTTTGCTCTCCTCGTATGAGGATTCTTCTGGCTCTGCCTTGGCTCTATTTGAGTGCTTCTGGTTGTTCGATTGCTTTGCTGCTTTGGTGAGCTCCGAAGGCTTCTGATATCTTGTGGAATTCTCTGTCACAGCGATCAGATCTGACGAAGCTGCTGTTGATGGCGATGACTCCCTTTGGCCGTGGCATTTTTAGTTTGAGGTACGCATAGTGAGGTACGGCCATGAAGTTTGTGAAGGCTGGTCGACCGAGGATGGCGTGGTACTGCGACTTCCAGTCGACCACTTCGAAATCTAGTGTCTCCTTTCTGAAGTTGCTTGCGTTTCCAAAGACCACTTCCAGATTTATCTTGCCAAGAGGGTAGACTTCTTTGCCTAATACGATTCCGTGGAAGGTTGTGCCCGAGGTTTTGAGTGCTGAAGTTTGGATGAACATCTCTTCTAGGGTCTTGGTGAATATAATGTTGATGCCACTGCCTCCGCCCATGAATACTCGCGACATGTCGTAGTTTCTGATTCTTGCTTCGAGCACCAGCGCGGCGTGCCCTGGCCGTGGGATAGCTGGTGGGTGGGCCTCCCGGGAGAAGGTGATGTCGGTTTTGGACCCGCGAAGGTATTCCGGGATGGTTGGGTATGATGAGACTGCAAGGAAGACTTGTCTCGATACTTGTTTATGATGCCTATGTGATGGCCTTCCTTCCTGGATCATGAAGATTCGTCCATGCGTTGTTGGGTATTCTTCCTCTTCTTCGGGTGTGATGCGTCGTTGCTGGATGGCTGCTACCTGTCTTGATGGTATGGTATGGTAGGGGAGGGCGGTGCGTTGTGTGCGATTGTCCCGATTGCTATGCTTGCGAGTGGTTGCGAGGCTGGTGCTATGGTTCGCCTTTTTTCTTTTGAGAGCTCGGTGAAGCGTTTGCAGTCTCTCAAGGCCTGATTTCTTCGTGCTCGTCTTTGAAACATGGAGTGTGCATGGATCGTCGAGTTGATCTTTGGCCGAGCGGGGTGCCCGGGTGTCATCTCGTGGCTGCCGCGGTCTCCACTCGTGCTTTTGGATGTGTGGTGGGTCGTCTTGGTTGCCCCTCTGTTGTGGTCTGTTGTCATCGCGACGTCTACCGTCTCGGTCTCCTGGGAAGCCATCCGCGACCATGTCAGGTCCCCTGTCATCGTAGAAATTGCGCCTGGATCGGTTTCTTCTTCGATCAAAACTCCTGTCTCCGCCGTAGTAGTCGTAGTCGCGGTTGGTGCGAGTCGTCGGGGCATTTGATTCGCTGCGTATGGAGTCTTCTCCGCCAGCCCAATTATTAGCATTCTCCAGCAGTTGCGCGAGTGTTCGGGCTTTGAGTTGTCCGAGCTATTCTTTGATGTCTATGCGTTGCAATCCTCGTCTGAATGCGTCGATTACGCTTTCTCCTGATTTTTCCTCGACTGAGATTTTGAGTATAGTCCACCGTTGAATGTATGCTCTTAGGGATACTCGGGTTCCCTGCCTGCAAGCTCTCAGTTCTTCGAGTGACGTTGGTCGTTTGTATGTTGACTTGAAGTTCTCGATGAAAGCGCTGTGGAATTGCTTCCAGGAGCTGATGGAGCCTCGTTGTAGGTTCTTCAACCAGTGCCTTGCTGACCCTTCGAGCATGAGTTGAATGTACTGCATGGCTATAGTATTGGTGCCTCGTTGGAACTTGACGGTTGTTAGGTAGTCGTCGAGCCATCCTTCTGGTTCTTCGAGTCCGTCGTATGTGTGTGTTGTTGAATTCAGCTTGAACCCCTTGGGCATTCGTGTTTCGCGTATGGTTCGCGCGAAACATAGTGCTCCACAAGGTTCCAGATACCCATCAGACTCTTGTTCGTCTGAGTATTCTTCATGAGTTGCACGTCCGCGTCGTCCTCGGTTGATCTTGTTCTGTGTGATGTCATCTCGTGCGCCGCATCGTCGATCGTTGTTGCATCAGTTTCCGCGGTCGTCCCTGTCGCGGTCTCTGCTTCGACCGGGGTAGTTGTGGCGATTGTCGTTGCTTTCGTCATCATCGTCGGGTGAGCTTGGATCCATGTTCGGCGCCTGCTCACAGGTTACTCGCCTTGTGCTTGCTTTTTGGGTACTGACACTGCGATCGCATCGTTCATCACTTTGAGTTCTCGCACGGTGTTGCGGTCTGCATCGTCTTTTTCTCTGTTCTGCGCGCAGTGTAGGTATGCTTTGGCGGCGATGACGGCCTTTGCTGATGTGAGTTGTTCTTCTTCTTCGTCCTTGTCTCCGAGTCAAAATTCGTCTTCCAATTTGCGGGCGACTTTTTTCTTGTCCATTCGGCGTAGGTTGTTGAATCTGGACCTGCGCCATTGGGGGATCTGTGATCGGAGGAGTCGTCCACGGGTTCGGGCCGGTGGTGCCTTGTGTTCGACCCTCGATTCGTCTATGACTCTTCTTTGCTTACCCAGATCAAGCCTCAGTCGTCTGGTTTTCTTGGTGACATCGCTTTCTAGCTTGTTGTATGCTCTGAGTTCATCGCGGGTTGCGCCCTCTGAGAGAAGCTTGCCATGTTTTACTGCATTTTTTACTCCGGCGATCGCTTCTTTGGATAGGTTGATTTGTTTAGTGGGTAGAACTTGTCTTGCGGCTTCTAAGGAGTGGCTCCTGCTGCTTTCAGGTTGATCGTATTTATGAGTGTTGTTTTCTTGTCTCCTGAACACTTTCCTTGGTATGGTTCCTGGTTCTGCGAGGGTGACTATTAGTTTCCCGGTGTTGTCGGGCTCACTGCCCCTATTGTTTGCATCGACTCCTCTGTGGCTGCCAGGGTCGTCTGTTTTGTCCCTGTCATCTGAAGTTGTTGAGAGGGTGTCCTCCATGAACACCTGGAATGGTGTCTTGCTTGTTGGTCTTGTCTCCTTTATGCTGTGCCTTTTCCATACGAGTGTTGCACTCGCACAGTCATGAGTGGTGCAGTGGATCGGGCTGAGGTGGGTTGCGTGATTGACTCGAAGAGTCGTTGCGCGGGCGGATGACTCCTCTTTGGTTGTTGTCGTCTTTGCAGTTGTTGTTGCGGGTGCTCGAGCACGATCTGTGAGGCAAATAGTGCCCCAGCGTTTGACGTAGATCTGGTACCCTCCGAAGGTTAGGTCCACGCCTGTGCAGAGATCAACAAAGGCTAATCGCTGGGTGGGAAGATGCGTGATGAAGCCGAGGGACTCGAGCAGATCAGATTCCGCTCGAGTCGGGGAGTTGTCGAGTGCTACTATAGTCGACGAGTTGCTGGTTGCTGGTGACGGAACTACCGAAATCGTGATTCCAACATGCGTCTTCCCTACGGTCGGCACCAATTGACGAGGATCGTCCTCGGCAAATCCCATGGTAAGGTAGCCTGGGTTTTGATCGTAGAAAGAGGTGCAGGTTGGCGATACTCGTCGGCTAACACGAGATAGGGATTTACCCAGGTTCAGGGCCCTCGATCGGTGAAACCCCTACTTCCTACTCTTTTGTATTATGATGGAGACGATTACAGTGGCCGCCGAGGCGAGATCGCTCGGGACCGGAGGTGTTTCTATCACATATCCTGTGGCACCGGCGCTGCAGGGGAAGCACTCAGCGGCAGATCCAGGTGGCGACCAGGTCGGCATGGCGCAATCCTTCGGCCATCAGCTCGGAAATCCAGGCCACTTGGCGGTCCAGATCGGTGTCTCCGTCCCCGGGCTTCTTAGACCAGTTGTGCTTGGTCGGGGGCGGCAGAGAGAACGCCGGAAGGTTCAAGAGATCGTCCTTGCCTTCTGGCGTGGACACATAGAACAATCCCATCTGCCAGTCCTTGATGGACTGCGGTGGCTGAGGATGAGGGTATAATCCAGATCGGCGAACGTAGATGACGGCGGCTCCGCACTCGACCGTCACCTTCACCTACTTTTTCCCAGTCGCAGGTTCCACGGTGAATACTCCAGTTCCCACTCGGAAGGTACGGAGAAAAAAGAGTCGCGACCACAATCCAACAGTGGGCCACACTCCAAGGTAGCCCTCGCACAGGGTGACGAACGCTGAGAGCAGCATCACAGCGTTGGCCGCGAGGAAGAAGAAGACGATGGAGATGGCGGCGAGGAGCAGCGAGAAGATGGCTGTCGGGGCAGATCTGAACCTCGGCGGCAGCAGCGGCAACAACGGAGCACGCGTCGCAGCGATAGAGGAGGCAGAGGAGGAGAGCTCGAGGAAGAAGATGAAATGGGTGGGGCGAGCCACATCCCCACCCCCTGGGCTATTTAAAGGGCCAAGAGGTGGTGGTGGGATCCGGCGTGCCAAGTCTGTGGCCGGTGTGGCCTCGTGTACTACCAGAGCAACACCAGATCGGAGCATAGAAGATCTGACGGATGGGACGAGATGTGCGCGCGTGGCTCGAGGTGGCAGTTATGTCACGTCCATTGTGTCACGTCACTCTGCATTCCACGGCGAATTTGAAGCGGCAAGTTTCGGTCAACATTCCGGTCAAAGCAACCATTGGCCAGATCGGCTAAGGGGAAGAAGCAATCGGCAAACATCACAAGAGCAATCGGCCGAGCACGAGTTGCAATCGGTCGGTGGAGAAGCATCCGAACTGAACAAGAGCAATCGGCGGACTGCAAGCAATCAGCCAATTGAGAGCAATCGGTCAGAAAAGCAAAACAGATACAACAAGATTCAAGGAAAGTATGGGAGGAACCTGTGCAGGCCCTGCTGTCATTTAGTTCGGCGGGACCTTCGCAGCTTCAGGGGCTACTGCCGCGGGAATGGTCCCCTCGTAGGGTCACCCAGGAGAAACATTACTTCAAAGCAAAGATCACCGATCTAATGATCGCCGATCTAAGTGAGGCCGAGCTAATTCAGGCCGAACTGAAGATCATCACTCAGATAAAGGCTGATCCAGAACAAGACCAAGAAAGATCTCCAGTGGGCCGAGCTGATCAGGTCGGGGGCCGGTTGCTCCAAGAGAGCGCAATCGGCCTCACCTAAGCTCACTCGGCCGAAGAGGACACAACAACATCCAAGATAAACCCCAGGTCGGACACCTGGTACAAGCTCATCAATGCGCAATCCCAGAAGATCCGGGTTGTCAGGGGAGTATTGTCCCCTCCAGCGCCGATCACGCGGACATGTCGACAAGACCGAGCCCCAGTTCCACTGTTCAATACGCCGGATCACTGTTCAGTATGCTGGGGCACTGTTCACTACGCAAGACCTATGAGCCGACGGTAAGGAGAGCCACAAGTCTACTCCGGGTCATCCAGGAGCTCACGTCATGAGGGTCCCAGTTCGTCTAAGACTGACAGTTGGGTCCTCCCCCATTGTACATTTACCTTTGTACCCCGGGCTCGGCCTATAAGAGCCCCGTGTACCCCTCCTGCGTGAGTGACGACGGAGCACTTATTACACTTCACCCACCAGAGAGAGCCAGGAGAGAGTTGTGCCTAGAGCCCTCTTCTCATTCCTCTCATACAGCTCAAGGAGCATTCATTGTAGCCAGAGTTATCGCTTATAGCTAGCTCGGCAGGACTAGGGGTGTTATCTCTACGGAGAGCCCCTAACCTGGGTACATCGCGGTGTCTCACTGTGTTTGTCCCACTCAATTCCGGTACCATCGACACCAACCTCGGTCTTTCCCCCACTTTAGCCATCCCCATGGCATCTGCCGTTACCAAACAACGATAACAGGCTAGGCTTCAGAGACCTTGAGGTGTTTGATTTGGCTCTGCTATCAGTCAGACTTGGAGGCTACTTCAATCCCCGACACCCCTCAGTGCTAGGATACTAAAGGTGGTCTACATCCCTCACAAATCTTGGGATCTATCCTATACGGACGTGACATCCTTGCTCAAGGAGTTATCAGGAGAATAGGATCATGTGAAACTACAATGATATGGACAGAGAATTAGCTGCCCAGGTCGGACTTCATGAAACCAGTCACCTCACCTGTCGATGACCCACCAGTGTTGGTATCTCAATTGACTGACTCTACAACTGCCAGCTAGAACGAGGATCTTGTGCGCTTGGTGTTCATTCCCATAGACGCGGAGGTGATACTGAAAATCCCACCATGTACGAGGAGAGTGGAGGACTATTCGACATGGGGAAAAGATAAATGAGCCATTTTTTTCGGTCAGATCAATCTACTACATGATTATGCACACAAAACAAACAAGAGAGAACTTGTTAGATAATCATCAAGGTGGTTTCGATGAAGAAGATTGCAACAACCAGTGGTTGACGCTGTGGGGCATCGAGGTTCCAGAAAAGGTGCGAACCCTCACCTGGAGACTTGCACAAAACTCGATACCCACGGTAGACCTTCTTCATAGGAGGCACATATCGACAATCAGTTCTTGTACGTTATGTGCTAGGGATGACACTTGGAGGCACGTGCTAGTTAAGTGCAACCTTGTACTCGTTGTGGTTGGGCCCTATCTTCTCCAAAGCTTGTACATGGGATATCGCAAGTCCACGAAACATACGCAAAAAGGTTCCTCCTGGCGATGCATGGAGTTTTGGCCAATGATGCTTTCACCCAAATGATCATCACGTTGTGAGTTATCTAGCATGCCATACGCAAGGCCATACATGAATACGCGTTCCAAAATCCTATGACATCTAATGAGTTCAGTCGATCTTTTTTGGAGGAAATGAAGTCCCTCAAAAGACTGCTGCCCTTAAACCTCATGCTGCATCACACATGTCTGGGTGGATCAAAGCGGTGGCGGATCATGCAAAGATTAATGTAGATGGGGCCATGTCGTCTAATGGGAATTATGGATCAGGCGAAGCAATTACAAGAGATCAACTTGGAAATTTTTTAGGAGCATCATCGGTTGTGTTCAGGGGTATCCTTGATTCACCAACACTGAAAGCCCTACTAGTAAGAGAAGCCCTTGCTCTATCCAATGATCTCTATGTTGGTAAGATACATGTAGAATCGGACTGCAAGGTGGTGATTGACAAGATCAAGAAAGAAAGCTTAGCAAGCTATGGAGTTATCATCAAAGAAGTTCAACCTCGCTCGTTAAATTTTTCTTCCTGCTTTATTTGTTAGGAATTTAGAAGTTCAAATGTGAAAACTTAGTGAAGCATTTCCTAAAACTTGAAGGTTGACCGTCATCTTTGGTTAGGTCAGCCCGACATACTTCACTTAGTCTTTTTTTTGAGAAACACAGTACAACTCTGACGCTCATATACACGAATATACAATCACTCCTATGACGCACACACGCACACCCTACTTCTATGAGCATCTTCGCAATACTGAGCCGGTACATCATTTTGAGATTAACGAAGTCATCATCTCGTCTTCGACGGGAACGTCTCCCACTGAAAGCGCATCACTGAAGGCCTAGAATAAATCCAAAAAAATACGAGCACCATTGTCAAATCTGAGATTTGAATTCTGATGGGCTAGAGATACAAACATCCACCTAACCAACTCAACCACTGGATGTGCGCTTCACTTAGTCGATGTAACATCAGTGACGACTTATATAAAGCTCCATGAGTTTTTGAAAAAGAAAAAGAAAGCATGAAGCCGTAACCTAAACGGGGAGGCGGGTTTCTGTTTGCCTACTCTCCCTGTCGTCTTCCCTCCGAGTCTCCGGCCATCCCATCCTAGAAACAAGCGCCGAGTCCACAGCCACCGCGCGGCCACATCTCCGGCGATCCATGTCCAGCGGCGGGTGCACCGTCCGCGCAATATGGATCCTCACGCCGAACGATGCGGTCGCCTTCTCCAGGTACGCACGGCCGCTACCGGCGCCCACCTCCCGAACCCCCCAGATGAAATCCAGGGATTCTCACGCCAGGATTCGGTCCTTCTGGTCCCAGAAATTCACCTTCCCCCTTTCCTTCAGGCGGTTTGCAGTGGTGGAAAAGCGGTGGCAGGTCGCGTGGGAGGCGGAGGGGGCGGGGAAGGGCGCGGAGATGCCACTGCCGGCGGACTACGAGGTTGCCGCCGCCTTTGCCGAACGCCGGAGAAGGTTTGGCCGTTGGTTTCTTGTTTTTTTGTACTAGCTTTCCCCGCAGAATTGGCCTGGTTGAGTACAAATTACTCCCTCCGTTCACAATTATAAGACTCGTTTTAGTGTATTTGTCCACTCATTTCAATCCGTATGTTGCCCATATTAAAATATCCAAAACATCTTATAGTACTATTTTGTGAAGAGAGGGAGTAGATACCATGTTACTCCTCCTGGGAAGTGAATTATGATTCCGATGCAGGATCGTTACTTAACAATGCTTGTTTCTTTTGAACAAAGGATAAATATATCCGAGATAGGTATTCATATTAGTTCGGAAGTTCATCCACTGAAACTACTAGTAAGATATACGTGCCTTGCACGTGAGATCAAAGTGTGACCGGATATGAACATATCACATTATAATACATAGGAAAAATATTTGGAATCACATACATTTAAAATTTAAGAACATCACCCATCCCATTCAAAATCAAAATTTAACGACATAATATTTGGTGTCTGTGTGGTATATATTACATAAACCTTGTGTGAAATGCATGAAAATAGTTGAGTATTCCATTTTGAAAAAAGTTAGGCTTTGAAAAGATGTTGTATTAGCTTAGAACCAAAACAGAAAAAATAAAATAAAAATAGGTATCAATTTTTTTGAAAGAAAAATACATGGAAGGACTTAACTATGGAAGTGTCTAGAACAAATGAGAAGTGTACGTGTTATGTGCATATTATAAAATATAAATGATAGAACAAACATGAATGGTTATTCCTTGATAGATAAACATTTGAAGAAGTGAAGTATGGAAGAATCTAGAACCAAGAAGAAATGTCTTTGTTTTCAGTATCGTGCATAAGCAGAAGTGTGGAACCTTCTAGATTAGTACACATGGCAAAATCTTAGTGTGATGGAGAGCATATCCAACGGCCAAGATTACTTGGATTTGCCATATTTCAACCGTTGGATTGGCTTCATCCAACGGCCGATATCCAAAGTTATTCCTACACTATATAGTGGTATAGATAACTGGATCAACACATGTTGTGGTATGTTCATGACTTATAAAATAGTTGCAATAAACACTTAAATATGACATTGTGCAGGGAAGGCACGGCACGTGGTTCTGGTATCCGCACAAGCTTATCATCTGTGGGATCGGATTCCTGGGTCGATGATCCAATCGCTCGCCACATTATATCCCTTCAAATTGACAAAGAGGAAGGGGGTGGGTTTATGCTGTGGCCTGTAGTTGTTCAGAAACGTGGAAGTTATTATGTGCTTGTGCTGCCTCTGGTGGATCCTCAGTCATTTAAAGCGTTTGAGAGCCTATTGAAAAGAGCTGACTGCGGGAGTTCAGCCAAAGAGAATTGCAATCTCTCTTCCATTCTGCTCAATCTTCCGTGCATAACAGGGTAATGTAAGTTTGCTTACCTTATTTATGTGTGTTCCTTGTTGTTTAAATCTTTACAGTGACAACCCCATTTTTCAATATATAGTTTACGAAAATACTTGCGAGTTCGACACTGCTATCAACCAATTAACGATCATGTTCACTAGTTGGACTCTCATACTTTATGTTCCATGATAGGGCCTTTATGGTTGCGAATGTTATTGGCGACATAATTACTGGTGATGTTGCTGAACCAGAGGTGATTGTTAGTTCTGGCACCTCTGTTGGTGGACTGTTAGATTCATTGACTGGAAGCATAGGTATTTCAGCCCGATCAAAACCTACCGCTGCACCTGTTGCAGCCCCAGTTGCATCAGTTTCCTCGCCTGTTGGTGCTGCCCAATCAGACTCTTTAAAAGGTGGTTTAAGACCTTTTGACAAGGAATTACTACGAAGCTTCATCATCGGCGCTATGCCTTTTGGTGAGTAACCGAGTATCATGTGGAATATAATATTTTGTGTTGTTCTATCATCTAGCTTCATGGATCTGCTTATTGATTAGCCAACAAAGCTAACAGTATATTTTTGCAGGCACGCCTCAGGATCTTAATTATGGCAACGTTTCTTCGATTAGAACAACTGGGTATTCAGCCGATCCTCTTCCAACAGACCAGAAGCAACCTGCCTGGAAGCCTTACCTATACAAAGGGAGGCAACGGACTCTCTTTTCTAGCCTGGAGACTATAAACGCTGCACTATATGACCGTGATGATGTGCCAGATTTCGTTTCCGTTTCAGGACAACTGACCTGTAGGGCTGAACTGGAAGGGTTACCTGATGTCTCTTTGCCACTGACTGGGTTAAAAGCTGCCTGTGTGGAGGTATCATCATTCCACCATTGTGTTCAAGCTTCAGAGCCTACTGGTGATAAGCAATCTCTGCTTTTTCAACCACCACTAGGAAATTTTGTTTTGATGCACTATCAAGCTCCATCCAACATCGATCCACCTGTTAAAGGGTTCTATCAGTTGTCTATGGTATCTGAGAATGAAGGTGCTTTTCTATTTAAGCTGAGATTGATGGAGGGTTACAAGTCTCCGTTTCTTATGGAATTTTGCATGGTTACAATGCCATTTCCTCGAAGAAGAGTTGCATCATATGATGGAAATCCATCAGTTGGGACGGTTTCAATGACAGAACATTTAATTGAGTGGAGAATTGTTTCAAGTAGCCGGGGCCTCAGTGGTAGGAGTATTGAAGCTACCTTCTCTGGTACTGTTAGATTTCATCCTAGAAAAACACAGCGAGTAAATTCATCATTTCGGTCAGTCGCAATCACTGCATTTGCTGAAGATAGTGACTGTGAGCAAGATAACACTAAGAATGGTGCCAACTTGGATGACTACCTCATGGAAAAAATGAACAAAGACCTTCAAGCAGTTGACTTGGAAGAGCCACTGTCTTGGCAGGCTTATAATTATGCTAAGGTTTGCCTCTACCGGAACATGATGTTGTTGGAATTTTGAAGTCATTCCTTCATGATGTTTACTTTGAATACGAGACAATCATATTCGGTCACTGTATTTCTGACATGCCTGGCTACTCTTCTCCATGTATTCTTTCTCAGCATAGTAGCTCTCAGTTGTTCTGTTCTGTTGGTTGATATAGGATCATGCAGCTGTTCATTTTGCATGTCATTCTGTTATTCATGTAATAGTTGTACGTGTGATCAGAGAGTATAATCTAGAATGACCAGTGTGTCATATTTGTTCTTCCTAATGCACACCCGTGAAGTTTTTTAATATCCATACAGCAGCGCACATGCACTTTACTTCTCATTTGAACTTGTTTCTTCAGTATTAATTGATTATGAAATATTCTCCAGGTGTCTTTTAAGATAGTTGGTGGCACCCTGTCTGGTCTTATAATCGACCCAAGATCTGTAAGTTACCCAGAACCTTTCTTGATCACCAATTCACCATCTTCACCCATTCAGTCAAGTAGCTTAGTGTTGTTATCCAATCTTGATGCCCTCATGCCAGCTCAATTTGTTTAACCATTGTTCTTCTCAACTTTTAATCCGATATCCGCACGTATATTTTGTCTGTGTTCTTATGTTGCAGTGCTTGATAGGTGGTACATATTACAGTTTCCTTACTACCATGCTGAAGAGGTTGCTCAAGAATTGCACCCTTGCATGTCTTGACCTCCATTATGAAATACTCCCTCTGATCCTAAAAAAGTGTCGCAAGTTACACTATGAATTATAACTATCACAGTTGTTTTTACAAGACATTTTTTTAGGATCGGAGGGAGTAGTTATTTTCTCCTTGTTGTAGCATTTCTTCCCATGCTTTATTCAAATAATTGAGTCACAATTAAACATCATGTTTCCTGTACAATATTCTGCAGGTAACCATTTACCCTTCTGTCAAAGCCCCAGTAGAATACTCAATGCAGGTAGATTTATTGCATCCCCTCCAACTTTGGTTCTTTAAATAATCAATGCACTGAAAAACCTGTTTTTTTCTCAACATTTTAATAATTGGTCTAAGAGAATTGTACAAACTACAGGAAGAATCGTACATCACGTGCATATGCAAATATTACCTTGCTTTGTTAGTGCTGAACTAACCAAGCATTTTGATCTGACACGAAGCACCCTCCTAGCTTCTGTTGCACATGGTATTTATAAAGTCGTGTTTGCTATTTGTAAGTCGCCTGAAAAAAATCGGACGTGGAAGTACAGCCCCAAGCCTGAGACGGGGATGCCACGGTCGGCCGTGGCAATGCCGGCCCGGCAGTGGCTTCGTGGAGGAGGTGGTTTGGGCAGGCTGGGGCGGCGAGGCATGCACAGCGGCATGTTGGTGTGCCTTTTCCCTCTTTTTTTTTGAGAGCACGCAAATTGCGTGCCTTAACTTTATAGAAGGCAGAGGTAAAGTACAAGAAAGACATAACAGCTCCTATCACAACCCAATGAGAAGCAAATCAAACTCCAACACGAACGCACACGGCACAACCACAAAACTAAGGAGCCTGTTCTAAATAGATCATCAAAGCCACGTCTCGACCAACGCCGGTCACCTTTGAAAAGCAGCAACTCCAAAAGAACTATCGTTGCCAACGCACCAACCACTCTTGAGCGCCTTTTCCCTCATTCCTGCTTCTCACCAATTGAACATGATCCTTTAATCTGTAAAACTTACACCTTGAGCATACAATATAATTTATGTCAGACTAACATCACAAAAGATTTATTCCACAAATAGACATTTGATCTGTTTATCCAAAAAACAGTACTTGAGTTATTGCTAATTGGTTATGAGAAGCCTGTGCGGAAAGGAAAAATATTACTAGTAGTATTAAACAAGATACTCTTTGATAGCATTGCTCTTCTTTGGCAGGCCTCTTCTGGAGACTACATACTATGGAATACCTTAGGAAAATGTCCTTCCGCAGCTTTGCCAAAAGAATTATGATTGCCAGTGTTCATGGCCAGGCACGGTCCTCAACGGTTTTTTGGTCCTACCAGAGCTGTGCTGGAAGTTTTCTTTTAGTTCTTATATTATACTTGAGGAAATAGTGTTTCTAGTGGGAAACAACAAATCTGTACATCATCTTTGTCAGACAAGTTTGGTATGCTGAGCTTAGATTCCTTGGCTCTATGCCATCTATCCATGGTCTTTGTTAGCAATAATTTCTCTACATCCCCTGGATTCTTTCCATTGTAGCCAAATTTGATGTTCGTTGTAATGCTATTTCTATGATCACCTCTCAAATTCGTGGTGCGCTGAGAAGCTGGAGACATGCCAAAACATGACCTGGTTTTCATTCTTTGTCGTGGCAAAATACGTTTTCACTGGAAAATATATTCTTCCATCTACTTGTAGTATGTATAATGGGGGTTGCAACATCTTGTATAGGTTCAGTGAATGGAGACACTAATATGTTGGTCATGTCATGCATGATGCCATTGAGATGGGGTGGCCGAATATTCGGAACTGTCTTTACAAGCTAGTCTAACAAAAAGCTATATGGTCCTAATTGCGAACAACGACAACCAGTCGAGATGATCAACTTCCAACAAAAAGGAGAGATCTTTTGGGTCAATTATTCCTTTGTTTTTTAGTTTATAATCTCTTTTAAAAAAAGGATAACATGGTGTCTTTGTAAAAACATTTTCCTCTTTCACTGAACCAGAAATTGGAGGCGTTCGATGGAGCAGAGAAAGTGATTGGCACACTTAAAAGAGACCAAACCTGATCCCGCCACTTTCGCCGCCCCCTCCAGTTTCCTAAAAATCGCAAAACCCACCACACCAATAACTTAACAGCGTGTTTGGCAGTGGGAGGGATTGGGAATGGGAGTTTATGTGAGGGAGTTTAGCAAGGGACTAGATCTGGGAAGTACATCATTAGTCCCAATCCCATGTTTGCCGTACGGTGGGAAATATAAGTGGGAATTGAACACGTATGCAATAATAAAACACTCATCATTTTAATATACTTCCTAATTTTATAGAATATACGCAGCACAATATAAAGCAATTTAATAGTACATCTTGCAAATACGCAATGTTTGAATGAATTAATGTTGGGACTTGGACGCCATCAAATCTGTAGGAACTATCAAGACTTCTAAAAAGACTGTCGACTAAACATGCATACATGTGCAAAATAAGCATCCGTGTATCTATCATTTGGCACTTTCAGTTTGAAATTGAACTTAAAAAACACAAGAAGCATGAAGCAAACATCATACACACAAACTGAGATTTTTACACTGGCAACTAGCAGTCGGAACGGGAGCGAGGCCTAACAAAAACTGTAGCCTAGAACTGCATGTGCAAGTAGCAGTCAAAATATATGCAAATACAGTAGCAGTTAGAACGGCAAGACAACACAGACCATTCTGTAGCGGTTTTTGCTCCTTCCGTCACGTTTAAGTTTTTTTTTCTTATTTTGCGTCTATTCCCATTCCCTTGCTAAATTACCAGGTCGCCCCAGGTAAGACTTTGACGGGAGTTGAGCCTCCTAATTCCCATGCCCAGTCCCCTCTTAATTCCCACTAGTAGAATGCCCGTGCGTTTCCATGAGCTTTTTAAATAAATAACTTGTTGCATCTATAAACATAATGCATGTAAAATCTAACGTTGTTGCTTGAGAAACCTAGTCGAGGGGAGGAGGACTAGAGCGCTGGAGGAGGAATTGGGAGGCGATGGCGCAACCTATTTTTTCCCTAGGCACGAGGGAATCAAGCACAGAGAGTGGGGAGATGACCGGCTCGTGCGGGGTAGAAACAGGGTTAAAAACTGATAAAATCAATGGGAGGACATATCATGGCGGAAGGGAAGTACGTGAGAAAAAAAATCTGTGGGGGTGTCATATGAATTGTTGAAAAAAATAGCGGGGTTTGTATTCTTTCGATCGATAGAGCCCGTGGGCTCGAAACGATGTCTGAAGTCCCTTTATTAGAGGAGAGCAGCAAATAGCATGGTATCATATTTCCTATAGTAATTTCTCCAGTCAACAAAATAAAGGTATGAAACCCTTAGTGTGCAGGTTAAAGGAAAAGATTAGGGGCGATTCTTCCCCGTCTTAACGAACATGGTTAAATTATTACTCTCATCGCCTTTATTGGCGATTTAAGTTTTTACTTTTTTGTATGTGTGTGTGGGGGCTGGGGAGGGAGGGGGCGAGAGACTGTTGTGGTCACAACACTATGCTCAAAGTAATGTTAATCCGGTGAACATGACCGCAACAAGTGAAAAGCATAACCCTACAATCGTAGAAAACATCTTCAATATGGTAAGTGTAACAAAAAATACACATTAGAAAAATCAGGTTCGAAGAAACTGCGGCCCATACAAAATTGAAGGGAAGCTCTCATAATTTACCTTTCCTTCCAAATGAAAGTTTAGCCAGTGCAAGGGCCCTGGAGTAAACCTAAGAAGTCATCTTCCAGAACAGAGGGTAATTGATTCGACATAGTTAGCAATGCATTATTTAAAATTCAAAAATGTGTGGGCCGGAGGATGTTCCTCAGTTACCATTGAAAAGCAGAGTAAGTAGAATCCACCTATGCTTCGTTATACTGATCCTTATAAAAATATGCTTGGTCCTAGTCAGTGTTCAAGATATCGCTTACCGTTAACTTATCGGTCGACCCAAGAGAAGAGATAAATCGGCTTATCGGCCGATTTATCAGTTATATCGGTTGACTATTTATCAGTAAGGTTTTTCTTAAAACTCAGATTTTCCTAAAGGAAATAATTTAAAATATGCTATATTAATATTACACACACGTGACAAATAAGTGTTTTAAGCATTCAAAATATGCTACTCCCTCCGATCCAAATTAATTGACACACACTTAGTATAATTTTGTACTACAGTTATACAGTTACAAATATCGGCCGATAAATTAGAGCGGTATGCTTTTATCGTATCGGTGGAACCCTGATAAGCGATATATCGGCCGATATATCGGAATATCGGCCGATATTTGTAACAGTGGTCCTAGTAGAAGGCCCGTGCGTTGCAACGGTCTTTTTTTATATTGCACAAATAACATAATTTGTCAAATTATACATGTATAAAAAAGATAGCTCTTAACAGAAAAAAAATTACATCCATTTCATTTGCAATGTGTTTTGATTAAAAAATTAGTTTGATGTGTCATAGAGAGCGATAATCCAAATAATTATATGTTACTACAAACTAAGATCTACTTGATGCAATAACCATTTATGGACCATCCATACTGTTCCTTTTGAGTTGGGCAAGAAATTGAATTGTTTGTATTGTTTTCTCAAGGACCACTTGATCACCTAGTATTCCATTTAGTCTATTGGGCCACAGCAATATTAACCACTTAATACCCTTTATCTAGTAAGATTTCAACTTTCCACCAGTCAATAATCGAATAAGATTGGCTTGCTCTTTTCCCACCTTTGTTCTTCTGCGAGAGTACCATCATCAACTATACGATCTTCACGCCACGCGATCTTGTAAGCATGTCTGTGACTGTTGTTTTAGCCTTCTTATAAACAATATTTTTATATGACAGTCAAACCAACAAAAGAATAACATAAGGTCTGACCAAACACTGAAATCTTACTGTCCAAATAGTTGATGATATATAGAGGTCAGCAGCATGCCATATTTAATTAACTTAGGACTCATGAACTGCAATTCAACAATAAAAAGTATCATATAGGAAAAGAATGGAACCAAAACTTGTATATACAATGGATTAATTTGTGCAATACGCGAGCAGTACATTCTTGAGTCCTAGTTGACTGTAAATTGCAATAATATAAAAAATATTAAGCTAGATGGAAACTTAATGAAAGGATCGGAATGTCGACTAGAGGGGGGGGTGAATAGGCGACTAACACCTTTTAAACTTTTCTTAACAATTTAGGCTCAACAAGGAATATAGGTTGTCTAGATATGCAACTATGTGAGCAACCTATATGCCAACAACTATGATATAACAAGCAAGCAAGGGCGTGGTCAGCGAGAGTTAATTATTGGGGACATAAATAAGCAAGGAAAGTAACTTGCGCAAAGTAAAGGTAAAGGGGAACACGGGAGACAAGGATATGTTTCCGAAGTTCCTTCTCTTTCGAGAAGTACGTCTCCGTTTGGAGAGGGGGAGGAGCACAATGCTCACACGAAGCCAACGAGGGCCACCCTATTTCTCCTCACGCTCTTATCGATGTAAGATGTCGTGATCCACTACGAGGCGGCCTTGAAGGTGGCAACCAAACCTTTACAAACAAGGTTGGGGCAAACTCCACAACTTAATTGGAGGCTCCCAACGAAACCACGAAGCTTCACCACAATGGAATGTGGCTTCGAGGTGACCTCTTCCGTCTAGGGCACCAACGCACCCAAGAGTAACAAGATCCACACGGGATTAGTGGGGGGAATCAAATATCCTTTGGTGGAAGTGTAGATCGGGGCCTCCTCTTCCAAACCCTAGAGAATCAACAAGTTTTGATGGCTAGGGAGGGAGATCGGGCAAGAATGGAGCTTGGGCGTCAATGGAGGTGAGAGCAATAAATGAGGTGAGTCTCAATGGGGAAGAAGACCCCCTTTTATAGGTGCCCTTAAATGCAGCCGTTGGCTTTCCACCAACCACGGTAGTACAGCTTCAGAAGCGGTACTACCGCGCTGCGGTACTACCGTACCGAGAGCGGTACTACCGAGCCCCAGGGCCGCCCCCACTACCGCAGAGTCCAGTGGGAATCCGGTAGTGGATGCGGTACTGGTTCACGGTACTACCGCTCCACGGTACTACCGAGCTCCAGTGCCGCCTCCACTACCGCAAAGTCCAGTGGGAATCCGGTAGTGGATGTGGTACTCGTTCACGGTACTACTGCTCTGGGAGCGGTACTACCGAGCCCCAGTGCCGCCTCCACTACCGCAGAGTCCAGTGGGAATCCGGTAGTGGATGCGGTACTGGTCCACGGTACTATCGCTCCTAGAGCGGTACTACCGCCCTGGCAGAGCCAGGGAGCCACATCCAAAAGTCCCCACACCTCCATGACACAAAATAAATATGTGGGTGCAGAAAGTGAGACCGTGTGATGATTTGTAACAGCCCAGTTTTCACAAAAATTAAAAATTTTGTTTTCGGTGTGAATTGTTCGATTGTCTGATTTGTTTGCGGTGTTTGCATCCCCGATTTATCGACCGGCGATTATTTTCCCCCCTCTTATCTCGTACCGGACGGAGATCGACCCTTGTCACGCTGACACTCGACCTTTGCGACACCGGGTTTCACCCGAGCACTGTCGCAACTTCCGGCACAAGACCAGCCTTCACCATCGGTGCGCAAAAACCCCATTTATATTTAGATGGGTTATTTTATCGGGAGTTAATCGTCGTCTCGGTTGGGCGTGAAACGTTGTAGACGACGTCAGTTCGGTGCTTTGAGGCGGTGTTTTAATTTTCGTGCGATTCCGACTTCGTTGGGTAGGTGAACAATTGGATTAGCCAGGCATAGTAGCCGGTGTAATTCCGATGCCGTATTTATAAAATATCGTATGAGCTGTTAGCTGGACCCCCAAATACCCCTTTTATCTTCGGATTCTAGCCACCCGAAAAACCGGACCTGAAAACGGGCCATTTTATGGCCCGAAACCACTCCCAAACACCCACCTACCATAAATGGACAAGCCCCTTCCAAATTTGGAGCAACCCTAGCCCCAGCCTCCTCTCTTTCTGCGCTCAGCCACCCCAGCGCCTCCACCAGGCAGCCAACCACCCCCACCATCCTGATCTGGCAGTCTCGATCAGATCCGTTGGATCCAGATCGGAAGGCTAGCATCGCGCCACGGCCTGCCCCGCGTGGCCCAGGCACCCCAAGGTCCAGCGCCCCCTGCTTTTTTTTTCGCAGTGGAGCTGGGCTCGGCCCAGTTGAGTTAGATTAGGCCCGAGGACGTTTTTTTTCTGGGTATTATTAAATTGGCAGATTGTGTTATATTTTTGCGGTGCTCGTACCTTTTCAACCGTAGCTCGGATCGCAACGCGTTAAACATGAAAGTTGCTTAGTTTTTCGTGTAGTTTAATAAAATGTGCTCTTTTTCCATGTTTGACTTTGTTTACATGTTGTTTGACTTCTAATTACAACTGCTTGCCACTGTAAACTGTCACTGCAATATCTTTTTAACCGTTGCTCTGTTTAAAATGTTCTTTATATGTAACTTGACTAGAATTGCTTGTAGATTGTGTTTTTGCTGCACTTGCTTGCTAATAAAAATAATAAAATATGGTTTAGGGCAAAACAGTACCAAATGCAATAATTAATGTGGGGTCCGTAATAGTTGCCATGTAACGACCAGATCCGAAGGGACCAAGTCTCTGTGCTTAATGTGCTAGTCCCTGGATCAGTTTGCTAGCACACACAGTACTCGATGAAATAACAGAAGTAAAACATGTCTTTATTACATCGAATGAAGTAAATATTACAATAATAACATGGCTTAAGGCCATCTAATCAAATATTTGCGGAAGCTATAATAGTAGTAGTAGCGAGTCCATCCGACTCCACGGCAAAAGATGAGTATAAGACAGCGACCTATTCGCACCTTACTCCTCGTCGGAACAATCTGCAACATGAATAAGTTACAGCCCCAAAAGGGGTCAGTACTTTGATCGTACGGCAAGCCATATCACAGAAAGAAGTAAAAGCCCTGTAATACATGCAATTTGGCTGGTGGAGCTTCTACCTTTATTTTTGCAAAAAGCTAATTTTTCCCTATAGAATAATAATAGCTAAGTTCTACCATAGCATACGATTGAGATGGGAAACCCCACTCAATCTATCCCAAAGTGATTAACCCAATAAATTAATTAAAGATGATGAGAAAAATCAATATTTCCACAACTAGTTGCTCAAATTGTCCATAACCGGGGACACGGCTAATCGATTAGTTTTACACTCTGCAGAGGTTTGTGCACTTTTCCCCACAAGACTCGATCGCCTCCTTTGTAGTTCGTCACACTGCATGGTGTATGACAACCGGAAGATCGAGACATGGTCTTTCAGAAGAGTTTCCCTTACTCCGGTAGCACCCATCCCACCTACTCACATCTACTTTCGTAGTGCTACCTAGTAAGAGTCCCTACAACTGATCAACCAAGCCAGAGCCCATAGTAGCTTGTGGCTGCACACGTAAGCTTCTAGGTATGTCAATACAAACAGTCCCTTTGAGCCTGGGTGGCTTTCCGCAGTCATCACTGGCCACCCCAGGATGCTCGCAACCATCCCACCCAGGTAGTTCATTAACTTTATCTTGGTCCTAATTACTACTTTATCACTCATACCTCATAATGATTCACTTCCCAATCCACGTCTACTTAGCATAGCAATATTCTATTATACGATGGTGACAAAGATGTAAGGATCAGACCTACCTCAATGAACTACTGGGTGTAATAGCATAGCATAACCTATCATGCAATCTAAAGAAGAAGAACTAATGCATTGAAAACATAGGTAATAGGGAGTATGGTCAAAGATATGACTTGCCTTGCTGTTGATTGCAGAACTCTAAAGATTGGTGGTACTCTGCTTCGTACTCCGGACAATCTATCGTGAGAAAACAAAGATACACACAATCAATACACAACCAAAAGCAAAACAATGTTCAAGAACTCCAAAATAAAATCCGAATAAAAGATTTTGAAAAAACAGATCAAGATTGATTTTAAAAGTGGGTTGCAAAGTGTCTAGAATATAGGATTTAGCTAGGGTTTTAGTTTGCAAAAAAGAATTAATCAAATCCGAGTTGTAAAACAAAAGTTACGATCAACTAAAGTTGAAAATAAAATCTGATCAGATCTGAATATTTTCGAAAATAACAAAACAAACTTTATGGTTGAATGAAAAGAGGGCTTCGAAAGAAAACCGTGGGCTTTGGAATCACGCAAAACGGATCTACGAGTAAAAAGATATTACAAGAACAGTTTTGCATAGGATCTAGGAATTTTTTTTTGATCGAACGAATTTTTTTTTTCTTAAAACTTGGATCTACAGTACACAATAATTAGAGGGTTTCAAAACAACGATTTGGCCGCTTGTTTCATCTAAAACGGAGCAACGGATAAAAAAATTACGGCGCTTTTACTAACCGCGACGTGTAGATTAGACGCGACGAAGACGACAACTCCGGCGATCTTCGGCGTCAACGAGGACGTCTAGGGTGTAGGGCTTGATTGGAAGATCACAACGGTGGTGGTGATGATCTCCAACGTCGTCCGTACGGGCGTGGCAACGCGGTGAACCGAGCGCGCTCCGATGAACTCCCGCGGTACGCGTACAATTTGGGGATCAATCTTGCGCAAGAAAAGAAGAGGGAAAAAGATGTCAATTAGAAGCACAATGAAGAGAAGAGTCGGTCTGCAGAATTTGGGGTCAAGGGGAGGCTCACCGGTGACGAAATTCGTCCAACAATAGAGCTCCGTTGGACCTAGATCTACCCCGAAATTAGCTCGATTTGGAACGGTTTGCTGCGAAATTTTGTGGGGAATCGGTGGAGGGGGTCATGGGGTATTTAAGGGACAAGATTTCGTGGGCAAAGGGCAACCGGAAGGTGTCCTATGCGGACACGGCCGCCGGCGTACGCGGTGTGAGCTCCTGTACGTGTTCGTGTTGACTTAGGTTGAAGAAGCGCACGTGCAGCCTAGCTGGCCGCTCGGGCTGGCTGCTTCGCCCGCTCGGGCGCGCGCCTGGCTGGCTAGCTCGGCCGGCCGGCCGGCCCGTTTAGTTTTTTTTTTGCGAATTTCTTTTTTTTAAATATAGGGGTATTTTTAATATAATAAAATAGTCCTGAAAAAAATAACATCTTATTTTTTTAAAATAATAAAAATACGTAAAACGTAAGTACGTTTATACAAATATATACGTACTTTTCTTTAAACTTCAAAGAGTTTTATAAAATAAAATATAAGTCCTAAAAATACGAAATAAATTTCTAAAATCTTAGAAAAACATAAATAATATTTTCAATAAGTTATTTATACAAAATAAAATACTAAAGAAAAACTTTATTCAATAAATTCAAATAAACTCTCAAATAAGAATCCAAAATGCACACAAAAAAATGATATGCATATGCTCTCTAGTAACTCAACCAAAAATAAATTTGGGATGTTACAAAACCTACCCCCCTTAAGGTGAATCTCGCCCTCGAGATTCGGGTTGGTCAGCAAAAAGGTGTGGGTGATCCTGCTTGAGATCCTCTTCTCGCTCCCAAGTAGCTTCTTCCTCGGTGTGGTGACTCCACTGAACTTTGCAAAATTTAATAACCTTGGTACGAGTGACTCTGTCTGCCGTATCGAGAATCTTCACAGGCTTCTCCTCATATGTTAAATCACCCCCCAGCTGAATTGCCTCCAATGGCACGGTGTCTCTCAGCGGAATATTTGTCATCTCTGCATAACACTTCTTCAACTGGGACACATGAAACACATCGTGAACTCCAGACAAACCTTCGGGCAATTCTAACTTGTAAGCAACCTCTCCTTTGCGTTCCAAGACTTTATATGGCCCCACAAATCGTGGTGCTAACTTTCCTTTAACTCCAAATCTCTTAATGCCACGAAGCGGAGACACTCGAAGGTATGCTCTATCTCCCACTTCATACGTTACTTCCTTTCGTTTAGCATCGGCATAACTTTTCTTTCTTGACTGAGCTATCTTCAGCCTATCATGAATTAACTTGACCTTCTCTTCTGAATCCTTGATCAAATCTGGTCCGAATAGTTTGCGGTCTCCAACTTCATCCCACATTAACTGTGTTCTACACCTTCTTCCATACAACGCTTCAAACGGGGCCATCTTTAAACTGGCTTGATAACTGTTGTTGTACGAGAACTCCGCATAAGGCAAATTATCATCCCAACTGGATCCATAATCCAATGCACAAGCTCTCAACATGTCCTCCAGAATTTGATTCACTCTCTCAGTCTGACCATCTGTCTGGGGATGAAAAGCTGTGCTAAACTCCAGCCTAGTTCCCAAGGTTTCATGTAACTGATGCCAAAACTTTGAGGTAAACTGCGTGCCTCTATCTGATACAATCTTCTTCGGAACTCCATGCAGACATACGATCCTGGTCATGTATATCTTAGCCAACTTAGCACTAGTATAGGTGGTTTTCACCGGGATGAAGTGAGCCACTTTGGTCAAACGGTCAACCACTACCCAAATAGAGTCATAGCCTGCTCGTGTCCTGGGTAATCCTGTGATAAAATCCATACCAAGTTTGTCCCATTTCCAATCAGGTATCGGCAAAGGTTGAAGTAATCCGGCCGGTTTCTGATGCTCCGCCTTCACTCTCTGACATACATCACATATAGCCACATACTCAACAATATCCTTTTTCAACCCTGTCCACCAAAAACTTTCCTTCAAGTCCAAATACATCTTGGTGTTTCCTGGGTGTATTGAGTAAGGCGAATCATGAGCTTCTTGGAGAATCAACTTCCTGATCTCCGGGTCATTGGGCACGTAAATACGCTTCTCTAACCATAATGTTCCGTACTCATCTTCATGAAATCCTTCTGCTTTTCCCTTCTCCATTCTCTCCTTGATCTCTGCAATACCCTTGTCCAACTTCTGAGCTTCTCGGATCTTTCCCAATAACGTGGACTGAATTTCTAGTGTGGTGACATATCCTCGTGGAACAATCTCCATGCGAAGATCTCTGAGATCGTCACACAATTCCTGAGGTAAACCTCCTGCTATAAGGGTATTGACATAACTTTTCCGACTCAGGGCATCTGCCACTACATTGGCCTTTCCTGGGTGGTAATGCAATCTCATATCATAATCCTTGATAAGCTCCAGCCACCTCCTCTGCCTGAGGTTCAACTCCTTTTGCGTAAAAATATACTTTAAACTCTTATGATCCGTGTATACGTCACACTTGTTCCCAATAAGAAAATGCCTCCAAGTCTTGAGTGCGTGTACTACGGCTGCTAACTCCAAATCATGTGTGGCATAGTTCAACTCATGAGGTCGAAGCTGACGCGAGGTGTAACATACAACCTTTCCATCTTGCATGAGAACGCCTCCGAGTCCTTGCCGCGAGGCATCACAATACACTTGAAAATCCTTGCGCACATCGGGCAGAATCAGCACTGGGGCTGTAACCAAACGCTTCTTCAATTCCTAAAAACTGGCTTCACATTCCTCCGTCCAGACGAACTTAGTGTCCTTCTTCAACAATTCCGTCATAGGTTTGGCAATCTTGGAGAAACTCTCGATAAATCTCCTGTAATAACCCGCAAGTCCAAGAAAACTACGGATTTCACCAACGGATGTGGGCGCCTGCCATTCTGTGACTGCTTCAACTATGGATGGGTCCACTGCGATTCCTTCGCCTGACACAACATGTCCAAGAAATCCCACTTCCTTCAACCAAAATTCACACTTACTAAACTTGGCATAAAGTTGATGTTCCCTAAGTTTCTCCAAGACTAAGCGTAGGTGTTCTTCATGCTCCTCTTCATTCTTGGAATAAATCAAAATATCATCAATGAACACCACAACAAATTTGTCCAAAAACTCCATGAAGACCTTGTTCATCATGTTCATAAAGTATGCAGGGGCATTGGTTAGACCGAAAGACATGACTGTGTACTCATAGAGTCCATATCTCGTGGTGAAGGCGGTCTTGGGTATATCCTTCTCACGGATCTTCAACTGGTGATATCCCGATCGGAGATCGATCTTGGAAAACACACTAGCTCCTTCCAACTGGTCAAACAAATCATTGATCATTGGTAGTGGATACTTGTTCTTGATAGTCACCTCGTTCAACGAGCGATAATCCACGACCATCCTTAGAGATCCATCCTTCTTCTCCACTAAAAGCACTTGTGCTCCCCAAGGTGATGAACTCGGGCGAATATACCCTTTCTCCAATAACTCCTTAATTTGCTTCTTAATTTCCTATAAGTCATTTGCGGGCATTCTATACGGCCTTTTGGATATAGGTCCGGTGCCTGGCAATAACTCGATCAAAAACTCGATATCCCGGTCCGGTGGCATTCCGGGCAACTCCTCCGGGAATACGTCAGGGTACTCCTTGACTATCGGCACTTCCTCCAGGCTAACCCCCTTAAGAGAATATACCTGGGTCCTTCTAAACTTGTGCTTGGTCACATACTTGATCCTCTTCCCCTCGGGTGTGGTGAGAGAGATTGATCTTCCCTCACAGTCAATGTTGCCTTTATACTTCGACATCCAATCCATACCTAGGATTACATCCAAACCTTGGGACTTCAAAATTATCAGGTCTGTGGGGAAATCATGATTGCCAATGGCGAGGCTCAACTGGGGACAACCTAAACCTGCCATCATCTCGGCTCCCGGGGAACTTACTAAAATTGGCACACTAAGGGTCTTGGTAGAAAATCCATACTTATCCACAACTACCCTTGATATGAATGAATGTGATGCACCAGTGTCAAAAAGAACTAGTACTGGTTGAGAGTTTAGCAAAAACTTACCAAACACTGCATCGGGTTGTTCATAGGCTTCCTCCACGTTGACATGGTTCACTTGTCCCTTAGCAAAAGGGTTAGGCTTCTTATTTCCAGAACTCCCATTGCCATTCTTCAGCTCAGGACATTCATTGGAGTAATGCCCTTTGTTGTTGCATTTGAAACAGGTGATGTGACTTAGGTCCTTCTTCATGGGCGTAGATGGGTTGGACCGTTGCTGATTTCCATTTCCTCCATTGCCATTCCTCTGGTTTCCATGGTTGTGTCCATTGCCTCCATGCTGAGAATGACCTCCATGATTATGATGGTTGTGCCCTCCAAATTTATTGGGTCCTGTTCCACCATATCCTGAGAATGGTGCGGAACGGGGCTTCTGTTGAGTGCCAGATTGATACTTGCCCTGTCCGTACTTCCTCTTGCGATTCTCCATTATCTGATGCTTGCTTCAAGAATGATAGCCTTATCCACCATCTCCTGGTAGTTAGCAAAGGTTGCCACCGTCAACTGAACTCCAAGCTCATCATTTAGTCCCTCCAGAAATTTCTCCTGCTTGGCAGCATCTGTGGCCACATCTCCTGGAGCATAACGGGACAGCTTGTTGAATTCCTCCACATACTCTGCCACTGAACGGCCTCCCTGGCGTAAGTTGCGAAACTCCCTCTTCTTGAGACTCATAGCTCCAGCTGAAACATGAGCAGTGCGGAACGCCTGC
This sequence comes from Bromus sterilis, assembly GCA_950022295.1. Lineage (NCBI taxonomy): Eukaryota > Viridiplantae > Streptophyta > Magnoliopsida > Poales > Poaceae > Bromus > Bromus sterilis. The sequence goes on from OX465600.1 coordinate 221,482,215, forward strand.
TAGAACTGGTCCCAAGTCACATTCGCCATGGGGTATGTGGTGGTGTAATTATCCCACCATGCGGCTGCAGGTCCATCTAGCTGGTGCGAGGCAAATCTCACTTTCTCCTCATCAGTGCATCCAGCGGTTGCTAGCTTCCTTCCCATATTGCGGAGCCAGTCATCTGCAACAATCGGCTCCGGGCTGCTAGAGAACAAAGGTGGGTTCAACCTTAGGAAACGGGTGAGGCTGTCTCCCAAAGTGTTGGATATGTGCCCTAGAGACAAATTAATAAAGATATTTGTCACATATCCGTTTTGTTCATAATACGTTTTATACTGTGCTATAACTGTATTACTTGGAAATACTAATACAGGTGTAGTATAAAACATGGTCCGTAGTTTAACTCGGGTAAACTATCTCATTGGGCAATTGATTGATCAAGCTTTCCTGATCATGGCGACACTTAAGTCCATTGACAATGAGTTCATATCATTAGGGGAATGATGTGATGGACAGACACCCACCTAAAGTAATGCAATGTGATCGAGTCACATAGTTCAGCGTTGCTATGACTTTGTAACGTATGCCTTAGTCCTTAGACCGTAATGATCACACGTAATCATGATCTATGAGGAGACTTTGATTTGTATCCCACCGCCTGACTGAAATATGCTGGCTATAACGGAGCACTTTGGGTATTCCGAAATAGATGGTTGATGAGTATGTTAATAGATCAAAGCGGGATTTGTCAGTCCTTGTGACAGGACAGGTACTCTGGGCCCACTCGGTGATATTGCATCAACCCCTTGCAAGGACGTGACTAGGTCACAAAGAGATGCAATGATCATGGACGAGAGAAGTTGTTTGTCGTGAACGAGATGTGAACACGGTATGTGGGATACCGACGATCAAACCTCGGACAAACAAGGTACCGCAGAACAAAGGGATTACGTCGTATCGTTAACGGTTTCCAAAAGCGATCGAAGCTCATTCGATGGAAGCGCAGGGGCTGTCAAGGACTGTAACCAGGTCCAACTGACTAGTCATTGGTCCATGAGAAGAATCTCGACCATGTCTGCTGTTTCCCGGATCGTTAGGGTGTTACACTTAAGGGCAATCGATGCATAGGACAGTTACGGGATCAATCGGTGAAATAGGAGAAATCACCGGAATAGTTCCGGAGGAGGACGGAATGGTTTCCGGACATTTTGAATAGTTCAAAATAAAGTTTAATTGTTTTAATAATGTTTTTCTTATTTAATTATCTGAATTAAATATTTAAAACTTATTAAATAATTAAAATAATGGAAAAAGGCTATATGGGCCTTAGAGGCCCATTAGGGGAGGAGGGGGTTCCCCCCCTTGGGCTTGGCGCCAAGGGGTGGGGCCCAACCCCCCCTAGGCCGGCGCACCCCTCCCCCCTTGGAGGTTTAGTCCCACATGGGGGAGGGAAGAGGGATCACACCCCCCCTTGGCCTTTATATAGAGGGGTAGACCCCCCTTTTTCCATACAACAATTGATCTCCTTCTTCTTCCTTCTCCATTTCTGGAAGTGGACTCCCCTTGTTTGGAGTCTGCACCAGGATTGGAGTTCTCCACCATAAGGCAGGCCGTCGCTCTGCCGGAGTCGGGATCCGTAGCCGTCTTCTTTCCGCTGCTCGCCTGGTTCGGAGCCCGGGTGGAACATCGATTGTGCCGTACGTGTATAATCTCTTCGAGGCATTACACCTGTGGTGCTGCTTCATCGCTGGAGGTTTACCGGGAGTCATCCTCGCCGGTGGTGGTCTTCTACACGACAGGGAGGTCGTAGTTCTGAGTCTACGCTAACCACATTCGTAAGAACGTTTCCCGCTTTCGGTCGTCAAAGGTATGAACACCGATTCCCTCCGTTACTTTACATCGCCATAGCATAGATCTTGGGTTCGGGTACCGTAGGTGTGGAAAAATTTGTGTTTTCTGCCCCGTATCCCAACAGTGGTATCAGAGCTAGCTATGCGTAGATGTATTGTACGGATAGAACACATCTAGGATGTGGGCATCGAATCTTCATTCGTTACCCTCCCACGTGTACTCATTCAGCATTGCAGCAATGTTTGATGAAGCGGCCCCCGACCGACCTTACGCGTTTACGCGAGACTGGTTCCACGCTTGACATATGGCTTGTACCATATAAAGTGGCTGGGGGGGTGTCTGTCTCTCTGCATTAGCGATGCGAAGATGTTTGCAACGGAGGGCCCCGACAGGGGTGTAATAGAGACGAATAAGAGACGGTGTTGTGGCTTGTTTTTCGCAGGATAGAAATCGGCTCTCTCTCTCGAAACCCCTAGCAGCCACGTAAAACTTGCACAAGCTAAAGTAGAAAGACGTTCTAACTTTGCTTTGCATGAAGGGGGATCATAGGTTGTATGATTTAAAGTTTTACTTCCTGTTTTATGCTAGTATGCTAGATACATCGACGGTAGCACGAAACAGGACCATCTCTCACAATACCAACATTGTGTTCTCCCTTTTGATGGGCACCACCTGGAAGGTTCTCCCATATGGCTTGATGCTCCGTACATACCGGAGTTGTCCTACATATTCAACGGAGTTCGCATGAGGTTGGGTTCTGCGAGCCTGGCATATGCAGATATGGCCTTGCCTGAACAGCTAACATCAAGGTTCGATTGGCAGGCTTGACGTATGTAGATGCGGGCCTGGAACACAGAAGACCGAAAGGTCGAGCACGAGTCACATGGCTGATGTGATTGGCTTAGAGGCCTACCTGGTTCGCATACTGGGCCGTACATATCGGGGGAGGTATGGGGGCTGGGATTGTGTAATCACTTAGTTAAATTGAGAGGTGTTTATCTAAGTGGGAGCTTTCTAGAATTTTAAGATTAAATTGAAACTCCACATTATGAACAAAAGTCTAAATATGTATCGTTGTGAATCCAACCTTGTAGATGGCAGCACCTCGCCCCTCGTTCAACTTAGGATCATTCCTAGAGAAAGATAAGCTAAAAACAGATGGGACAAACTTCACCAACTGGTTCCGCACCCTGAGGATTCTCCTCGTTCCCCTAAAAATGGCATACGTACTAGAGGACGCGTTAGGTGACGCACCAGCAGATGATGCCAGTCAGGACGAGAAGAATGTCTATCTCTCCAAGACTGATGATTACAACCTTGTCCAGAGTGGCATGCTCTACTCCATGGAGGCTGAGCTGCAGAAACGTTTTGAGAGGATGGGTGCATATGAGATTATCACCGACCTCAAGGCGGTCTTCGCACCTCAAGCCAGGGCTGAACGGTACGAGGCTTCTGAAGCCTTCTTCTCAGCAAAGATGGATGAGCACGGCAGCGTGAGTGAGCACGTGGTCAAAATGTCTGGCTACGTTCAGCGCTTGAATGCTCTGGAATGTCAGATTCCAGATGAACTTGCGGTTGATAGGGTGTTGCAGTCGCTTCCCCCTAGCTACAAAGGCTTTGTACTGAACTACAACATGCAGGGGATGACCAAAACCCCTTCTGAGTTGTTCGCCATGCTAAAGAGCGTTGAGGTTGAAATCAAGAAGGAGCACGCCGTCTTCATGGTCAACAAGACCACTGACTTCAAGAAGTCAAGCAGACGGGAGAAGGCCAGGAGAGGTGGCCCCAAGAGGGATGGCAAGTCAGTTGCCGCTCCTCCCAAGGCACCCAAGCCTAAACTCGGAGTGGAGTGCTTCTACTGCAAGGGTGAAGGTCACTGGAAGCGCAACTGTCCCAAGTACCTAAAGGACAAGAAGGCTGGCAAGGTCGCCAAGAGAGACGAAGGTATATTTGATATACATATTGTTGATCTTCTCTTGACAAGCGCTGGGAACACATCCTGGATATTTGATACAGGATCTGTCGCTCATATTTCTAATTCCATTAAGGGACTAAGGAATAGGAGACGCTTGGTCAAGGATGAAGTGACGATGCGCGTGGGGAATGGCTGCCAGATTGAAGTCTTGGCGGTCGGCACGAAGCATCTTAGTCTCCCTTCGGGATTGGTTTTAGTTCTGAATAAATGTTACTATGTACCCGCGTTGAGTGTGAACATCGTGAGTGGTTCTTGCTTGAAGCGAGACCACTATTCTTTTAAGTCCGATACAATTGGTTGTTCGATTTATAAGGATGATATGTTTTATGTTCACGCACCGGAGTCGCATGGTTTATTCATACTTAATCTCGATGGTGACGTGAGTCACGTTAACAATATTGAGGCCAAAAGATTGAAGAATAATGAAGATCACATGATGATGTGGCATTGCCGACTTGGTCATATTGGTGTAAAACGCATGGAGAAGCTCCATAAGGATGGACTTCTTGACTCATTGGATTTTGGATCCCTTGATACATGTGAACAATGCCTCATGGGCAAAATGACAAGGACTCCATTCAATGGTGTGATGGAGCGTGCGGATGTCTTATTGGGGATCATACACACGGATGTATGTGGACCCATGAACATCCCCACTCGCAATGATCTTCGTTACTTCGTGACCTTTACTGATGACTTGAGTAGATATGGGTATATTTACTTGATGAAACACAAGTCTGAAACCTTTGAAAAGTTCAAGGAATTTCAGAATGAGGTCGAAAATCAACTCGGAAGGAAAATCAAGCACCTTCGATCGGATCGAGGTGGCGAGTATTTGAGTCACGAGTTTGGCAATCATCTGAAGTCTTGTGGCATAGTACCACAGCTTACGCCGGCAGGCACACCTCAGAGAAACGGTGTAGCTGAGCGACGTAATCGAACCCTATTGGATAGTGTACGATCGATGATGTCTCATACTGATTTGCCCGTGTCATTCTGGGGGTATGCATTAGAAACCGCCATTCATATTCTTAATAGGGCACCATCCAAATCCGTAAAGACAACACCATTTGAAGAATGGCATGGCACTAAACCTGAGTTGTCTCACCTGAAGATTTGGGGTTGTGAGGCTTATGTTAGGAAACTACAGCCTGACAAACTTGAATCCAAGGCGGATAAGTGCATCTTTGTGGGCTATCCCAAGGAAACTTGTGGGTACACATTCTACAACAAGTCTGACAGCAAAACGTTTGTTGCCAAGACGGGACACTTTCTTGAGAAGGAGTTTCTCGCGAAAGAGTTGAGTGGGAGGAAAATAGACCTCGATGAAGTAACTGACCAGTCACTCCAATTGGATGAAATGGCTACGGAATTTGTTCTGGAACCATCTTCCACAGTGGGAGTTGAAGAGAATGGCCAGAACGACATTCATAACGATCATGACATTCACGATGATCATGATGAGAATGAAGAGGAACCTTTTATGCCCCGTAGGTCATCAAGAGTCCGTCAACCTACTGAGTTTTACGGACAGCTTGTGAATGCAATCTCGGCTCTTGAGTCGGATGAACCTACGAGTTACAAAGAAGCAATGGAGGGACCCGAGTCCGAGAAATGGCTTGAAGCCATGAAATCCGAAATAGACTCCATGTACACCAACAAAGTATGGACTTTGGTGGATATTCCCGAGGACCGCAAGGCCGTCGAGAATAAATGGATTTTCAAGAAAAAGACTGACGCAGACGGAAACGTATCTGTCTACAAAGCTCGACTTGTCGCGAAGGGTTTCCGACAAATTCAAGGAGTTGACTACGAGGAGATATTCTCTCCTGTAGCGATGATAAAGTCTATTCGGATCCTACTAGCAATAGCTGCATATCATGATTACGAGATATGGCAGATGGATGTGAAAACTGCATTCCTAAATGGCAACATTGAGGAAGAGTTGTATATGATGCAACCAGAGGGGTTTGTCGATCCAAGGAATGCTGGTAAGGTTTGCAAGCTTCAACGGTCCATCTATGGGTTGAAGCAAGCATCTCGGAGCTGGAATCTTCGATTTGATGAGGTCATTAAAACTTTTGGATTTGTCCAAAACGTCGAAGAGTTCTGCGTCTATAAGAAACTGAGTGGGAGCTCTGTAGCATTCCTTGTGTCATATGTGGATGACATATTACTAATAGGGAACGATAAGAAATTCTTAGAGGAAGTGAAGGAATATCTGAATGGACAATTTTCCATGAAGGACCTAGGTGAAGCTGCGTACATACTGGGGATTAAGATCTATAGAGATAGACCTAATCGGAGGTTGGCCTTGAGTCAGAATACTTATACTGACAAGATTTTGAAAAGGTTCAAAATGGATGACTCCAAGAGAGGTCTCTTGCCAGTCATAAAAGGTGTCAAACTAAGCGTGACTCAATGCCCGACCACAGCTAAAGAGAAAGAGGAGATGTCCTCAAAGCCCTATGCCTCAGCCATAGGTTCTCTCATGTATGCTATGTTATGTACCAGACCGGATTTAGCGCTGGCCATTAGTATGACTAATCGCTACCAGAGTAATCCGGGAATGGCCCATTGGACAGCAGTGAAGAACATCCTTAAGTACTTGAGAAGAACCAAGGATCTCTTTCTTGTTTATGGAGGAGTTGATGAGGAGCTCACCGTAAAGGGTTACGTTGACGCAAGCCTCGGCTCAGACCTAGATGACTCGAAATCCCAGACGGGATATGTCTTCATGTTGAACGGTGGCGCGATTAGCTGGAGGAGCGGCAAACAGTCAGTCGTCGCTCAATCTTCAATGGAGTCGGAGTATATTGCCGCTTGCGAAGCGTCAAACGAGGCGCTGTGGCTGAAGAAGTTCGTGATCGAGCTTGACGTCTTTCCCAGTTGCACTGACCCCGTGGGAATCTTCTGCGACAACACGGGTGCCATTGCTAACGCGAAGGAGCCAAGAACTCACTCTACAGCCAAGCACATCCTCCGAAAGTTCCATGTGACGCGAGACTACGTCAGGGATGGACACACTAGGATACACAAGATACATACGGATCTGAACGCAGCAGACCCGATGACTAAACCTCTTCTACAGGGCAAGTTTGAAGAACACCGAGAGACCATTGGTGTTAGATACATACCTGATGTAAACTAGTGTAATTTGTACTCTAGTGCAAGTGGGACACTGTTGGATATGTGCCCTAGAGACAAATTAATAAAGATATTTGTCACATATCCGTTTTGTTCATAATACGTTTTATACTATGCTATAACTGTATTACTTGGAAATACTAATACAGGTGTAGTATAAAACATGGTCCGTAGTTTAACTCGGGTAAACTATCTCATTGGGCAATTGATTGATCAAGCTTTCCTGATCATGGCGACACTTAAGTCCATTGACAATGAGGTCATATCATTAGGGGAATGATGTGATGGACAGACACCCACCTAAAGTAATGCAATGTGATCGAGTCACATAGTTCAGCGTTGCTATGACTTTGTAACGTATGCCTTAGTCCTTAGACCGTAATGATCATACGTAATCACGATCTATGAGGAGACTTTGATTTGTATCCCACCGCCTGATTGAAATATGCTGGCTATAACGGAGCACTTTGGGTATTCCGAAATAGATGGTTGATGAGTATGTTAATAGATCAAAGCGGGATTTGTCAGTCCTTGTGACAGGACAGGTACTCTGGGCCCACTCGGTGATATTGCATCAACCCCTTGCAAGGACGTGACTAGGTCACAAAGAGATGCAATGATCATGGACGAGAGAAGTTGTTTGTCGTGAACGAGATGTGAACACGGTATGTGGGATACCGACGATCAAACCTCGGACAAACAAGGTACCGCAGAACAAAGGGATTACGTCGTATCGTTAACGGTTTCCAAAAGCGATCGAAGCTCATTCGATGGAAGCGCAGGGGCTGTCAAGGACTGTAACCAGGTCCAACTGACTAGTCATTGGTCCATGAGAAGAGTCTCGACCATGTCTGCTGTTTCCCGGACCGTTAGGGTGTTACACTTAAGGGCAATCGATGCATAGGACAGTTACGGGATCAATCGGTGAAATAGGAGAAATCACCGGAATAGTTCCGGAGGAGGACGGAATGGTTTCCGGACATTTTGAATAGTTCAAAATAAAGTTTAATTGTTTTAATAATGTTTTTATTATTTAATTATCTGAATTAAATATTTAAAACTTATTAAATAATTAAAATAATGGAAAAAGGCTATATGGGCCTTAGAGGCCCATTAGGGGAGGAGGGGGTTCCCCCCCTTGGGCTTGGCACCAAGGGGTGGGGCCCAACCCCCCTAGGCCGGCGCACCCCTCCCCCCTTGGAAGTTTAGTCCCACATGGGGGAGGGAAGAGGGATCACACCCCCCCTTGGCCTTTATATAGAGGGGTAGACCCCCCTTTTTCCATACAACAATTGATCTCCTTCTTCTTCCTTCTCCATTTCTGGAAGTGGAATCCCCTTGTTTGGAGTCTGCACCAGGATTGGAGTTCTCCACCATAAGGCAGGTCGTCGCTCTGCCGGAGTCGGGATCCGTAGCCGTCTTCTTTCCGCTGCTCGCCTGGTTCGGAGCCCGGGAGGAACATCGATTGTGTCGTACGTGTATAATCTCTTCGAGGCATTACACCTGTGGTGCTGCTTCATCGCTGGAGGTTTACCGGGAGTCATCCTCGCCGGTGGTGGTCTTCTACACGACAGGGAGGTCGTAGTTCTGAGTCTATGCCAACCACGTTCGTAAGAACGTTTCCCGCTTTCGGTCTTCAAAGGTATGAACACCGATTCCCTCCGTTACTTTACATCGCCATAGCATAGATCTTGGGTTCGGGTACCGTAGGTGTGGAAAAATTTGTGTTTTCTGCCCCGTATCCCAACACAAAGGTGGTGGTGGTGGTGGTGCATTGTTGTTGTTGTTGTTGTTCATGTTCTGCATTAAAAGCTGCATCATCTGATTCTGGGTCTGAAGCAACTGCTCTAAGCCGGGTGGAATTCCATTCCTTGATCCACTAGCAGAAGGGGCACGTCTTGGCGGCATCTGTCGGGTTAGAATAGATGAGGTTATAGAGAGAAAATAGGCCTAAGGGGGATAACACTACCCATATGCAACATGATAGCAAGAAATTTCAATCAATCATTCATTCAAATCAAGATTCACACAATTAACTAAGATAGGCCATGTTACAAGAGTCGACATGGTAACTCTAAGAAAACTCTCAGATCGAAACTCTAAACGTTTAACTAAAAGAAAAAAAAATCTATAATGGTGGTCTATGACTAGTTTGAGTCGGAAGAAGAATCGATCATCAAGACATCATTTGCATTTTCCTCTTCCTCTGACTGGTAATCCTCATCTTGGCTAACGAGGCATCCATCGGAGTGATCCTCCTGAATGTTTTCTCCTTGGTCAAGTTGTTCTTCTGCTTCCTCCAGCATGAGCTTCAACTCTTCATTCCTTTCTTGTAGTGTGTCGTTTTGCTCCTCATACACTTCACGAACTCTCTTAGCTTCCTCCTCCAAACCCTCAATAACGTCCATGAAATGAAGCATTTCTTCCTCCACACGTTGAACATATTCCCCCAAGTCTTGAATGTGGGATGCCATTGATGTATCCTCAACAGTGCGTACTAATTCTCCAGTATGATCTTGGCGTCCATACATCTCGAAGCGGGTTCCTTGAAGATCTGCGTGGTACTCCTGTCGAATGCGTCCTAAGGTCATCATTGCGCCACGACTTCTTCCCACGCTCCAGTTTGGTGCTTTCACCGAGAAGTTAATTGGCTTGATTTTCCTTCCAAAGGTGCGTCCTGGAATGTGAACTTGGACCTTCCAGCTCTTTGCTCCTGGTCCTGTAGTCATGAGTGTCCCGGTGAAACTAGGCAAGGAGATCTTCAAAAACTTCACGATCTCCATCAGGCTTTGTCCAAAAGGTGTGGTCTCATCAGGCTGAGCGAACTTGGTGATCGGCATCTATATTTGTAAGGAGAGAAGAGATTAGAAGTGAATACGAAAGAGTATGAGAATCATTAGAACTGTAGAGGGTTTTTAAAATAAAGTTTTCATCCTATGGCTTTTCCATTCCTAAGGTCACGTCCTACAGTCAACATGTGCTCTGATACCATCTTGTAACGACCAGATCCGAAGGGACCAAGTCTATGTGCTTAATGTGCTAGTCCCTGGATCAGTTTGCTAGCACACACAGTACTCGATGAAATAACAGAAGTAAAACATGTCTTTATTACATCGAATGAAGTAAATATTACAATAATAACATGGCTTAAGGCCATCTAATCAAATACTTGCGGAAGCTATAATAGTAGTAGTAGCGAGTCCATCCGACTCCACGGCAAAAGTTGAGTATAAGACAGCGACCTATTCGCACCTTACTCCTCGTCGGAACAATCTGCAATATGAATAAGTTACAGCCCCAAAAGGGGTCAGTACTTTGATCGTACGGCAAGCCATATCGCAGAAAGAAGTAAAAGCCCTGTAATACATGCAATTTGGCTGGTGGAGCTTCTACCTTTATTTTTGCAAAAAGCTAATTTTTCCCTATAGAATAATAATAGCTAAGTTCTACCATAGCATACGATTGAGATGGGAAACCCCACTCAATCTATCCCAAAGTGATTAACCCAATAAATTAATTAAATATGATGAGACAAATCAATATTTCCACAACTAGTTGCTCAAATTGTCCATAACCGGGGACACGGCTAATCGATTAGTTTTACATCTGCAGAGGTTTGTGCACTTTTCCCCACAAGACTCGATCGCCTCCTTTGTAGTTCGTCACACTGCATGGTGTATGACAACCGGAAGATCGAGACATGGTCTTTCAGAAGAGTTTCCCTTACTCCGGTAGCACCCATCCCACCTACTCACATCTACTTTCGTAGTGCTACCTAGTAAGAGTCCCTACAACTGATCAACCAAGACAGAGCCCATAGTAGCTTGTGGCTGCACACGTAAGCTTCTAGGTATGTCAATACAAACAGTCCCTTTGAGCCTGGGTGGCTTTCCGCAGTCATCACTGGCCACCCCAGGATGCTCGCAACCATCCCACCCAGGTAGTTCATTAACTTTATCTTGGTCCTAATTACTACTTTATCACTCATACATCATAATGATTCACTTCCCAATCCACGTCTACTTAGCATAGCAATATTCTATTATACGATGGTGACAAAGATGTAAGGATCAGGCCTACCTCAATGAACTACTGGGTGTAATAGCATAGCATAACCTATCATGCAATCTAAAGAAGAAGAACTAATGCATTGAAAACATAGGTAATAGGGAGTATGGTCAAAGATATGACTTGCCTTGCTGTTGATTGCAGAACTCTAAAGATTGGTGGTACTCTGCTTCGCACTTCGGACAATCTATCGTGAGCAAACAAAGATACACACAATCAATACACAACCAAAAGCAAAACAATGTTCAAGAACTCCAAAATAAAATCCGAATAAAAGATTTTGCAAAAACAGATCAAGATTGATTTTAAAAGTGGGTTGCAAAGTGTCTAGAATATAGGATTTAGCTAGGGTTTTAGTTTGCAAAAAATAATTAATCAAATCCGAGTTGTAAAACAAAAGTTACGATCAACTAAAGTTGAAAATAAAATCTGATCAGATCTGAATATTTTCGAAAATAACAAAACAAACTTTATGGTTGAATGAAAAGAGGGCTTCGAAAGAAAACCGTGGGCTTTGGAATCACGCAAAATGGATCTACGAGTAAAAAGATATTACAAGAACAGTTTTGCATAGGATCTAGGAATTTTTTTTTGATCGAACGAAATTTTTTTTTTCTTAAAACTTGGATCTACAGTACACAATAATTAGAGGGTTTCAAAACAACGATTTGGCCGCTTGTTTCATCTAAAACGGAGCAACGGATAAAAAAATTACGGCGCTTTTACTAACCGCGACGTGTAGATTAGACGCGACGAAGACGACAACTCCGGCGATCTTCGGCGTCAACGAGGACGTCTAGGGTGTAGGGCTTGATTGGAAGATCACAACGGTGGTGGTGATGATCTCCAACGTCGTCCGTACGGGCGTGGCAGCGCGGTGAACCGAGCGCGCTCCGATGAACTCCCGCGGTACGCGTACAATTTGGGGATCAATCTTGCGCAAGAAAAGAAGAGGGAAAAAGATGTCAATTAGAAGAACAACGAAGAGAAGAGTCGGTCTGCAGAATTTGGGGTCAAGGGGAGGCTCACCGGTGACGAAATTCGTCCAACAATAGAGCTCCGTTGGACCTAGATCTACCCCGAAATTAGCTCGATTTGGAACGGTTTGCTGCGAAATTTTGTGGGGAATCGGTGGAGGGGGTCATGGGTATTTAAGGGACAAGATTTCGCGGGCAAAGGGCAACCGGAAGGTGTCCTATGCGGACACGGCCGCCGGCGTACGCGGTGTGAGCTCCTGTACGTGTTCGTGTTGACTTAGGTTGAAGAAGCGCACGTGCAGCCTAGCTGGCCCGTTCAGTTTTTTTTTTTTGCGAATTTCTTTTTTTTTAAATATAGGGGTATTTTTAATATAATAAAATAGCCCCGAAAAAATAACATCTTATTTTTTTAAAATAATAAAAATCCGTAAAACGTAAGTACGTTTATACAAATATATATGTACTTTTCTTTAAACTTCAAAGAGTTTTATAAAATAAAATATAAGTCCGAAAAATACGAAATAATTTCTAAAATCTTAGAAAAACATAAATAATATTTTCAATAAGTTATTTATACAAAATAAAATACTAAAGAAAAACTTTATTCAATAAATTCATATAAACTCTCAAATAAGAATCCAAAATGCACAAAAAAAAATGATATGCATATGCTCTCTAGTAACTCATCCAAAAAGAAATTTGGGATGTTACATGCCATGTATAGGTTTACCCCCCACTTAAAGTGACTAGATTAGATAGTTTATTTATGCTTCACCTTTTGCCATGTTTGTGTGCTATGCCATGCTTCCTTGAGTTGCCATGTTAATAACCGTTGCTTGATCACCTGTAGCTAAGCAACTTGAACCACCGTAAACGTGCGGTATTTGTCATGTGTGACCGATACCCCACTTAAACTGTTAGTAACCGTTCTCGACGATAGATCCGTATCGCGTTGCCGTGTCGTGTGATGTCTTCTTGATCTTGCGTTGCCCCGTAGTAATAGAGTGCTTGCTCGTTGATTGCTTTCCAGTGTTTACTTCTTGTGTGCTTCCGCGGGTACCTCTCGGAGACGATGCGAGCTTGCGATCGGCTACACCTTCGGAACCCGACTTATCAACAGGCAAGGACTATACATTACTTATGATCCATTCTATTTCAACCAGCGGTTTGCATGCTAGTCTAGGTTAGGTTCGATGTTTGATCCTACCACATGTTTACAGCCTCTTTCAAACCGATACAGCCATGTCCCTTCCCAGCAAACCTTGTACTTCTATGTTACTATTGCTCGTTGCTCAGCCCCTGCTTAGTATGCATGCTTAGGATGATATGATGTTACCCTGTTACTCCTTGGTTCGGGATATCACATTATTATTACTATTGTTGATGATATGATGATTATTATAATGTTGACTATATTCGACGAAGGATGGAAGGTCTAGGCTATCCCGCCCCGACGCTTTGTTCCATTCGAGTCACCTAGGACCCGAGTTCCGGGTATTGGTTTTAAGACTGAGCGTGCCTAACCGCGTGTGGGATTTAATGGGGTCCCCTTTTCTTACCTACCTAGATTCAAATATTTCTAGTGGTGGCCCAAGCTGATTTACCATTTGAAACCGTGTGTGTGCTGGTCAGCTGCCAGTTGTTTTCAAACCAACCCGGACCAGCGAGGACTTAGATCCCTTGCTGGCCCACCTTGTTCGGCTGAGGACCCGGTTTCCCATGTGTGATTAACCGGCTATACAAACCCAAGACAGACGGTAGAGACCAGATCGAGAGAGCGGCCGGCTCCTGAGATGGATGTCGACTCACCGGGGGCCACCCGGATTTGTTCGTTGTTAGTTAGAGGGACCTGTCGTTTCGGATCTCTCGAAACTAAATCATAAAATGGTTGCCTATAATGGGTAGCAACTGAGAGAGATGGACGTGCGTGTGGAGCCTCGTAATGGGCAGTTGGTACACCCCTGCAGGGTTAAACCTTTTCGAGAAGCCGTGTCCACGGTTATGGACGACTTGAGATCTACTCCTTGTTCATAGACAACAACAACTGAGATAATTCTAATATAACTTGATCAACGTGTGTGTGTGCCTTGACTTCTTCTTCTTCGTCGGGATGCGAAGAGGAGGACAAGGATAGGATAGGTGTTATGTTTGCGTAAGTAGTTGATAGCAAGACTTGTTGGAGGCGATTCCTCATCGAATGCTTGGCTTCTTATCTTACTCTCTAGATCGTTAGCCACTTCATAGATTCTAGTGCGGCAGCAACCTCACCACTTACCCCTCCCTTACCGTAAACTACTAGTTGTCCTAGAATGACGAGTGATGAAGTCCTTGCTGGGTCCGATGACCACTAAAGTTGGATGCTGAGTACCTCTGTACTCATGATACTACCCCAAAACTCTTTTCAGGGTTCTTGATCGACAACAGGTATGGTGATCGACGTTTCACGTGGAGACTCGACGATGACTAGTTAGGCGGATCCCGGCGGAGGGCCTGGACCCGTGTGGTTATGGGATCGATGTTTTTCTCTTTGCCAGTAGGCTTTTGACTGTAGTCTGTACTCAGACATGTATCTTCCGCTGTTGTATTGTATTAAGGCAGTTGTATGCCGATTGTATGAGATGTTGCATCCTTGTATCTGTAATGTTGTGATATCATGTTGGAAATCCGGGGCATATGACTTCGTTATATGTCGCGGTGGGACCGATATGTGCTTCGTCCCCGGATCTGGATGGAAACATCTAGATCTGGAACAGTACCGCATATCGGGCCTCACAACTTGGTATCAGAGCCTTACCGACCGTAGGATCCCCTCTCTGTCCGAAGTCGAGTCTAGACAAAAACTATTTTGTAGTTACTAAGTTAGTTGTCGGAGAGTAGGAATCTTTTTACTCCTTACCCTTGCTCTGGTCAGGACAAGTGTCGTAAGTGCTTTAATCCTTATCTTACCCCCTTCAAACTCTAGGATCTCGAGTGTGTGGAGTATCGGAATCGTTATAATGCCTTGCTTGCAGCGTATTGTCTCGATTCCGATCTCAGGTGGGAAATCCTGTAGTACCTTTAGTTCTTCCGACTCTGGGTAAACATCTGGGTCATCCATTGCCATCCATCCTTTTGCCTGGTGTTTTACGACTTGCGTCGGAAATCACTATCCCTTGATCTGGTTTTCGCGATCGTTCTTCCTCTTGTCACTGACGTCTTCGTTATTCCGACGATGTCGTCTCTCTGCGGAAATTTATCTCGACAAAAGTTTGTCGTCGACATGGAGCATAGTCCCTTGTTGGTGGTGTTGAAGATTGTCGACTCTGTCCTCTTTCCCCCTTCCCCTCTCCCCCGGAGATCGTCCTGGATCTCGGGACGAGATCCCTTGTTGGTGGTGTTGTGTTGTAACAGCCCAATTTTCACAAAAATTAAAATTTTTGTTTTCGGTGTGAATTGTTCGATTGTCTGATTTGTTTGCGGTGTTTGCATCCCCGATTTATCGATCGGCGATTATTTTTCCCCCTCTTATCTCGTACCGGACGGAGACCGACCCTTGCCACGCTGACACTCGACCTTTGCGACACCGGGTTTCACCCGAGCATTGTCGCAACTTCCGGCACAAGACCAGGCTTCACCATCGGTGCGCAAAAACCCCATTTATATTTAGATGGGTTATTTTATCGGGAGTTAATCGGCGTCTCGGTTGGGCATGAAACGTTGTAGACGACGTCAGTTCGGTGCTTTGAGGCGGTGTTTTAATTTTCGTGCGATTCCGACTTCGTTGGGTAGGAGAACAATTGGATTAGCCAGGCATAGTAGCCGGTGTAATTCCGATGCCGTATTTATAAAATATCGTATGAGCTGTTAGCTGGACCCCCAAATACCCCTTTTATCTTTGGATTCTAGCCACCCGAAAAACCGGGCCATTTTATGGCCCGAAACCACTCCCAAACACCCACCTACCATAAATGGAAAACCCCCCTTCCAAATTTGGAGCAACCCTATCCCCAGCCTCCTCTCTTTCTGCGCTCAGCCACCACAGCGCCGCCACCAGGCAGCCAACCACCCCCACCATCCTGATCTGGCTGTCCCGATCAGATCCGTTGGATCCAGATCGGAAGGCTAGCATCGCGCCACGGCCTGCCCCGCGTGGCCCAGGCACCCCAAGGTCCAGCGCCCCCTGCTTTTTTTTTCTTTTTTTTTCTTAGTGGAGCTCGGCTCGGCCCAGTTGAGTTAGATTAGGCCCGAGGACGTTTTTTTTCTGGGTATTATTAAATTGACAGATTGTGTTATATTTTTGCGGTGCTCGTACCTTTTCAACCGTAGCTCGGATCGCAACGCGTTAAACATGAAAGTTGCTTAGTTTTTCGTGTAGTTTAATAAAATGTGCTCTTTTTCCATGTTTGACTTTGTTTACATGTTGTTTGACTGCTAATTACAACTGCTTGCCACTATAAACTGTAACTGCAATATCTTTTTAACCGTTGCTCTGTTTAAAATGTTCTTTATATCTAACTTGACTAGAATTGCTTGTAGATTGTGTTTTTTCTGCACTTTCTTGCTAATAAAAATAATAAAATATGGTTTAGGGAAAAACAGTACCAAATGCAATAATTAATGTGGGGTCCGTAATAGTTGCCATGTATAGGTTTTACCCCCCACTTAAAGTGACTAGATTAGATAGTTTATTTATTCTTCACCTCTTGCCATGTTTGTGTGCTATGCCATGCTTGCTTGAGTTGCCATGTTAATAAACCGTTGGTTGATCACCTGTAGCTAAGCAACTTGAACCACCGTAAACGTGCGGTATTCGTCGTGTGTGACCGATACCCCACTTAAACTGTTAGTACCCGTTCTCGATGATAGATCCGTATCGCGTTGCCGTTTCATGTGACGACTTCTTGATCTTGTGTTGCCCCTTAGTAATAGAGTGCTTGCTCGTTGATTGCTTTCCAGTGTTTACTTCTTGTGTGCTTCCGCGGGTACCTCTCAGAGACGATGCGAGCTTGCGATCGGCTACACCTTCGGAACCCGACTTATCAACAGGCAAGGACTATACATTACTTATGATCCTTTCTATTTCAACCAGCGGTTTGCATGCTAGTCTAGGTCAGGTTCGATGTTTGATCCTACCACATGTTTACAGCCTCTTTCAAACCGATACAGCCATGTCCCTTCCCATCAAACCTTGTACTGTTATGTTACTATTGCTCGTTGCTCATCCCTGCTTAGTATGTATGCTTAGGATGCTATGATGTTACCCTGTTACTCCTTGGTTCGGGATATCACATTATTATTACTGTTGTTGATGATATGATGATTATTATAATGTTGACTATATTCGACGAAGGATGGAAGGTCTAGGCTATCCCGCCCCGATGCTTTGTTCCATTCGAGTCACCTAGGACCCGAGTTCCGGGTATTGGTTTTAAGACTGAGCGTGCCTAACCGCGTGTGGGATTTTATGGGGTCCCCTTTTCTTACCTACCTAGCTTCAAACATTTCTAGTGGTGGACCAAGCTGATTTACCATTTGAAACCGTGTGTGTGCTGGTCAGCTGCCAGTTGTTTTCAAACCAACCCGGACCAGCGAGGACTTAGATTCCTTGCTGGCCCACCTTGTTCGGCTGAGGACCCGGTTTCCCATGTGTGATTAACCGGCTATCCAAACCCGAGACAGACGGTAGAGACCAGATCGAGAGAGCGGCCGACTCCTGAGATGGATGTCGACTCACCGGGGGCCACCCGGATTTGTTCGTTGTTAGTTAGAGGGACCTGTCGTTTCGGATCTCTCGGAACTAAATCATAAAATGGTTGCCTATAATGGGTAGCAACTGAGAGAGATGGACGTGCGTGCGGAGCCTCGTAATGGGCAGTTGGTACACCCCTGCAGGGTTAAATCTTTTCGAGAAGCCGTGTCCATGGTTATGGACGACTTGAGACCTACTCCTTGTTCATAGACAACAACAACTGAGATAATTCTAATATAACTTGATCAACGTGTGTGTGTGCCTTGACTGCTTCTTCTTCGTCGGGATGCGAAGAGGAGGACAAGGATAGGATAGGTGTTATGTTTGCGTAAGTAGTTGATAGCAAGACTTGTTGGAGGCGATTCCTCATTGAATGCTTGGCTTCTTATCTTACTCTCTAGATCGTTAGCCACTTTATAAATGCTAGTGCGGCAGCAACCTCACCACTTACCCCTCCCTTACCATAAACTACTAGTTGTCCTAGAATGACGAGTGATGAAGTCCTTGCTGGGTCCGATGACCACTACAGTTGGATGCTGAGTACCTCTGTACTCATGATACTACCCCCAAACTCTTTTCAGGGTTCTTGATCGACAACAGGTATGGTGATCGACGTTTCACGTGGAGACTCGACGACGACTAGTTAGGAGGAACACGGCGGAGGGCCTGGACCCGTGTGGTTATGGGATCGATGTTTTTCTCTTTGCCAGTAGGCTTTTGATTGTATTCTGTACTCAGACATGTATCTTCCGCTGTTGTATTGTATTAAGGCAGTTGTATGCCGATTGTATGAGATGTTGCATCCTTGTATCTGTAATGTTGTGATATCATGTTGGAAATCCGGGGCATATGACTTCGTTATATGTCGCGGTGGGACCGATATGTGCTTCGTCCCCGGATCTGGATGGAAACATCTAGATCTGGAACAGTACCGCATATCGGGCCTCACATGATTCCACCCACCATTTCCAAAGCGGATCCCCTCTTCATAGTACGGTTTTCCTACGACTCAATTAACACAAAAGTAGATCGAAAGAAAAACTCCGTCTTCACGTTTCGTACACCGAGGGGGAAATAACCGTCTTGTGCCAATAATGTCGTTATCTGAAATGCTAATCGCACCCGGTTAGTCCGCAAATGTATTGTCATCAATCACTAAAACCAATCAAGGGAAAACATGCCCTATCAATCTCCCCCTTTTTCGTGTATTGATGACAACACAAGATTTGCACAATAAAAATAGGGAATTTTAAAACAACATGCCATTAGTTTATAAAATATAGACAGGCTCTGTAAGGCCCGATATGCGGTACTGTTCCAGATCTAGGTGTTTCCACCCAGACCCGGGGACGAAGCACATATCGGTCCCACCGCGACATATGACAAAACCATATGCCTCGGATTTCCAACATGATATCACAACATTACAGATACAAGGATACAACATCTCATATAATCGGCATACAACTGCCTTAAATACAATACAACAGCGGAAGATATATGTCTGAGTACAGACTACAATCAAATGCCTAGTGGCAAAGAGAAAAACATCGATCCCATAACCACACGGGTCCAGGCCCTCCGCCGGGATCCGCCTAACTAGTCGTCGTCGAGTCTCCAAGTGAAACGTCGATCACCATACCTGTGCTCGATCAAGAACCCTGAAAAGAGTTTGGGGGTAGTATCATGAGTACAGAGGTACTCAGCATCCAACTGTAGTGGTCATCTGACCCAGCAAGGACTTCATCACTCGTCATTCTAGGACAACTAGTAGTTTACGGTAAGGAAGGGGTAAGTGGTGAGGTTGCTGCCGCACTAGCATTTATGAAGTGGCTAACGATCTAGAGAGTAAGGTAAGAAGCCAAGCATTCGATGAGGAATCGCCTCCAACAAGTCTGCTATCCACCTACATACGCAAACATAACACCTATCCTATCCTTGTCCTCCTCTTCGCATTCCGACGAAGAAGAAGCAGTCAAGGCACACACACACGTTGATCAAGTTATATTAAGATTATCTCCGTTGTTGTTGTCTATGAACAAGGAGTAGGTCTCAAGTCGTCCATAACCGTGGACACGGCTTCTCGAAAAGATTTAACCCTGCAGGGGTGTACCAACTGCCCATTACAAGGCTCCGCACGCACGTCCATCTCTCTCAGTTGCTACCCATCACAGGCAACCATTTTATGATTTGGTTCCAAGAGATCTGAAACGACATGTCCCTCTAGCTAACAACGAACAAATCCGGGTGGCCCCCGGTGAGTCGACATCCATCTCAGGAGCCGGCCGCTTTCTCGATCTGGTCTCTACCGTCTGTCTCGGGTTTGGATAGCCGGTTAATCACACATGGGAAACCGGGTCCTTAGCCGAACAAGGTGGGCCAGCAAGGGAACTATGTCCTCACTGGTCCAGGTTGGTTTGAAAACTACTGGCAGCTGACCAGCACACACACGGTTTCAAATGGTAAATCAACTTGGGCCACCACTAGAAATGTTTGAAGCTAGGTAGGTAAGAAAAGGGTACCCCATAAAATCCCACACGCGGTTAGGCACGCTCAGTCTTAAAACCAATACCCGGAACTCGGATCCTAGGTGACTCGAATGGAACAAAGCGTCGGGGCGGGATAGCCTAGACCTTCCATCCTTCGTCGAATATAGTCAACATTATAATAATCATATCATCAACAACAATATAATAATGTGATATCCCAAACCAAGGAGTAAAAGGGTAACATCGTAGCATCCTAAGCAGGGGCTGAGCAACGAGCAATAGTAACATAGCAGTACAAGGTTTGCTGGTAAGGGACATGGTTGTATCGGTTTGAAAGAGGTTGTAAACATGTGGTAGGATCAAACATCGAACCTAACCTAGACTAGCATGCAAACCGCTGGTTGAAATAGAATGGATCATAAGTAATGTATAGTCCTTGCCTATTGATAAGTCGGGTTCCGAAGGTGTAGTCGATCGCAAGGTCGCATCGTCTCCGAAGGTACCCGCGGAAGCACACAAGACGGTAAACACTGGAAAGCAATCAACGAACAAGCACTCTATTACTACGGGGCAACACAAGATCAAGAAGACATCACACGACACGGCAACGCGATACGGATCTATCGTCGAGAACGGTTACTAACAGTTTAAGTGGGGTATCGGTCACACACGACGAATACCGCACGTTTACGGTGGTTCAAGTTGCTTAGCTACAGGTGATCAACCAACGGTTATTAACATGGAAACTCAAGCAAGCATGGCATATCACACAAACAGGTCAAGAGGTGAAGCACAAAGTAAACTATCTATGCTAGTCAATTTAAGTGAGGCACAACCTAAACATGGCATACACTAAGTGCCGCACGACAATTAAAGGATTTGGTACTGTTGTGTCCTAAACCTTATTTTAGGTTGGTTAACAACAGCAAACAATATCGTAAACACAAAGTACATGAAAAACTAATCAAGTTACATATAAAGAACACCCCAAACGGAGTTACGGTTAAAAAGATACAAGCAAAACAAGTTACGGGCACAATCTGCCAACATCAGGAAGCACACTTTAGAGCATTGCATAAACAGGATAATCAATGCAACATGGTAACAAATGATATGGAACTAAAGTAGACATGATAGGGAAGGCATGGCAAAAAGAATCATGCAAAAAGGCATCATAGATCAAAATATATTAAGCATGCAACATGGCATTGGAACGTTACAGACTTAGAGAAAAACAGAGGTGGCTGTCAAAAACAGCAGCATAGCAACTTTGGAGCTCAACAATTATATGACCAGCAAGCATATCATGGCAATACAATACAGGTAATTAAAGTAGACATGATGCTTAACAATATGCAATTTTAATCACTCAATTCCGATAAACGGTCGCGACACACTCGTCGACCGAAGTTGCAACAAAATATAAACAGCAGCACACTAACAGCAGGATAGCTACTTTGGAGCAAGATACAATCATGATGCAGCAAGCAATTATGGCATGTGAATGCATGAAACTTAAGTAGAAACAATTCTTAACGCAACGCAAAAAGAATCACTCAATTCCGACGTACGGTTGCGAAGCAACCGTCGCCCGAAGTTTCAATCAAGCAACAGTTTCAGCAAGCAGTTAATCAACAGTTTGCAATTAACGACCAGTGGCCCTGTTTGACCAGCAAAAACAAAATGAGGATGACCTCAGATGCAAATTCTCACAAAAGATGAATTAAAGTACACGCAAATCTGAGCAACTTTCATTTTGGGGGCATGTTCATCGGAGCTACGGATTAACGGGAAATTACATTGCAAACAGGCATCAACAGCAAAATAATAAAGGACTTAGCAAAAATTTGAAAAACAATAAAAAAAATCAGAAAAAAGGTGGCTTGGGCTCCTCACCCAGTGGGCTCGGCCCACTGGCCGTGGCTGGCGCTGGGGGCTATGGAGGCCGGCTGGGCTGGCGGCTCGGGCCGTCTTGCTGGACTGGGTCGTCTCGGCCTGGCTGGCAGATCGGGCCCGCCTGGCCTGGCGGTTGGCTGGCCAGCCGGCTCGGGTCCTCGTGTGAGCGCGCGTGCAAGCGGCGCCGGGGTCGGGCTCGCCGGCCGGCGGCAGGAGGCGAGGAGGACGGCGGCTGGATGAGCGCGGGGCCGGTGTCGCGGCGGCGGCTGGAGGAGCACGGGACCGGTGTCGCGGCGGCGGCCGGTGCAGGCGAGGTCCTTGGGGCGGCGCGGGAACTCCGGCTCGGGCGGCCGTCGAGCTCCACCGAGAGCCATGGCGCGGCCGCGGCTTCGAGTTCCTGCGGGAGAGGGAGGAGACCAAGGTGAGAGGAGGGGGAGCGCGGGAGGAGGTGCGGCTGGGCGCGGATCCGGCCGGAAGGGCGCCGGCGGAGAGGTCCACGGCGGCGGGGCAGCGTCCGTCAAGATCGGGCCAGCCCTCCCATGGCGGCGACGGATCTCCCGTGGGCAGACCTGCGAGGAGACAGGGAGGAGAGGTGAGGGAGATGAGAAGAAAGAGGAGAAGGAGGGAGCGAAGGAGGAGAGAGGAGAGAGGGGCGCCGGCGGCTGCTGCTGCTGCTGCCGAGCTCGGCCGGCGGCGGCTGCGGGCCCGCGCAGCCCGGGTGCGGTTGGTGGCTGCCTGGAGGTGGGGAAGGGCTACGTGGCCAGATCTGGGCTGTCGGATCTTCGGATCTGACGGTCCATAACTCATTGGGCAGAAAATTGAGCAAAACTGGGGGTGTGGCTGCAAATTTTGGCTAGGGAAATCCTAGAAATGGGTGGGAGTGTGGTGGTCTTTATATAGCCCCGGTGGCTCGCAGTTTGCAAAAACAACCCCTGTTTTTCTCTCGCGTGCGCGGTTCTCACGTTTCTGACCGCCGGGGGTCCGCAGGACCTCCGATTCGGGTAAAACTTCGAACTGCGTGATCAGCGCGTCGAGCCGGAGGCGTTCACCTCGCGCTGGAACTGT
The DNA here is from genome assembly GCA_950022295.1 of Bromus sterilis. Lineage (NCBI taxonomy): Eukaryota > Viridiplantae > Streptophyta > Magnoliopsida > Poales > Poaceae > Bromus > Bromus sterilis. The sequence continues at coordinate 221,505,393 of OX465600.1, forward strand.
TCCGAGAACACTTTCCGGCGCGCTATAAAAATAACCCGTTTAATTATTAAACGGGGTTTTTCGTTCCGTTGGCTGAACCCGGTTTTCATGACGGTGATCGGGTGAAACCCGGTGTCGCAAATGTCGAGTGTCAGGGTGGCAAGGGTCGGTGTCCGTCCGGTACGAGATAAGAGGGGGAAAAATAATCGCCGATCGATAAATCGGGGATGCAAACACCGCAAACAAATCAGACAATCAAACAATTCACACCGAAAACAAAATTTTTAATTTTTGTGAAATCTGGGCTGTTACAGGCTCCCCCTTGATGTGTGCATCATTTTAGATATGCCTCTGGAATGCAAGACACACACATAAGGAGGACACTCCCCCTATATTTTATAAACTAGGCCATACTAAGCTAGACAAAACAAGTATGTGAGCATAAGGATAACATGTCATAACATAGCACCACATAACAAGACAATAAGAGTACGAACATAAGATAGCATATGTCTCACACCATATATCACGGAAGTCTCACAAGATGGACTAAAAACCAAAGCAAATAAACGGAGTTCACAAGCGGAGCAGATGAGCCAAATAAAACACGCTTGTGACTCGCCCAACCCTGAGAAGATGCAAATCAGAATCTAGACCTCTCTCCCCCTTTGGCATCGAGACGCCAAAAAGGCAGAGAATGACCTAGCGTCCCAAGGTGATGAACTACTCGTCGTCCTGGTCGTAGTCCTCGTCATCGTCAGACTCCTCGGACTCCACTGCTGCCTCTGTGTCATCAGTAGCTGGCTGCTGAGCAGTGGACGAAGGGCCAGGCATGTCATCAGTGAGGTCCCACGCGCTGAACTGGGAGATCCACCTGTCCTCGGGAGTGATGCTCCGCTCGGACCCACTAGAGACGGTCATGCCCTGCTGTTTGTAGAAAGCCTTCTGCAGTATCCTGTTCTCCTTCTCCCTCTTGTGGGCCTCATACAGGCTGTGCTGAACGTCAGTCTGAAGGCAGAAGAGCTGCTTCACCTTCCTGGTGAGCTTGGCAGCCCATCCGGGCTGCTCTGGACCCTCAGCAGAAGACGAACCACCCGCACCAAAGCTCGTACCAGAGCGTGTGCGGGGAACACTTCCGCCACCGGCCTCCTGCTCCTCCTGAACCTCCTCATCAGACCCGGCAGGAGGAGGGGAACCATGCGCAGGACCATGACCGCCAGCCCAGTTGTCCTTGATGCGTAGCTGAACCTCCTCGTGAGCAGTCAGAGGCCCAACTGGAAGGCGCTCAACAGCAAAGGTGGTTGCGCACGTGATCTCGAAGAGAACCTGAAGATAGGGGCCTTAAATGGGAACCTTACGTTCCATCACAGCAGCATGTAGCTCCTCCCACATGATGTCACAGACATCCAAGGTCTGCGTGGTTCCCTTCCACTCCTCACAGAGAAGAAGCATGTCCACCATATGGCCGTGAACCATGTCCAGATTGCCCACAAGGGGAAACAGAGAAGTCCGGAAAATGCGATGCTTGATGTCCAAGAACGGGCAGAGGACAGCTCTGTACTTCTGCTGTCCCTTGGCATCTATATATGGAATCGACTTCTGATAAGGCCCTAGCATGCTCTTGGGCTTGGCAGTTGCTGAAGCATATGGGCTGACACCAACAGTCGCCTCTTGCGTGGAGACGGGAATGCGCAGAGCTGTCATGAACTCTCCCCATGTGCATCTGACTTGCTCGTCCTTGCACATCCAAATGATGGTCCGATCATCGTTACTGGTGAAGTACACTGTAGTAAAGAACTGGGCAAGAAGCTCGACATCGAACCGCTTGTTGAAGGAGATGATGTCCAAAATCCCAAATTGCTCGCATAGAGCATATGCCTCTCCAAAGTAATCGGGGTAAGTCCGCATGTGCCTCAGCTGGACAGACTTCACGTGTGGAACAAACTTGTTCTTCCTGTGCATCATAACCTTGTGGAACACATACCTCTGAGTCTTATTCCAGAACTGAGCGCCAACTAACTCTGGGTCTTGCTCTTCACGGTAAGTATTGACACAACGGTAGGCCCTGTACTCGGGAAGAGAAAGCTCTGACACCGGCTTGACCGGTTCCTTCTTCTTGTGAGCAACCTTCTTGAAGTTGCTTCCGGGTGGACCCGAGGCCTTGCGCTTGGGATTCCGACGAGAGCCATCACCTGACCAACACCAATAGACAGAAATGGAAAAACAAACCACATGAGATGCAAAAGCCGGACACAAGTGAACAAGGCAGGTCTGTTGGGGAGGTTTCAGTTTGTGGGACTCCGGTAGTGCCGCCCGAGGCACGGTAGTACCGCCCAACGGTAGTACCGCTGGCCGTGCAGTAGTATCGCGAAAGCGGTAGTACCGCACCGGGACCAGCGGTAGTACCGCCCTGGAGCAGAGGACACGGATCTGAGATCCGGTACTACCGGGGTTCCAAAAACTCAAACCACACCAACACATCTACTCCATTCCTATCTAGAAGTCTATCCATGTTCTCAAAGTGCCTAGGCATAGCCAAAAACCTAGTGGATCTACAAGTATTGCCCTAGCAACAAAGTTCAACAAAACCGAACCAAAGGAGAAGAGAATGCAGGCAATACCGGTATCCATGGCACCCGGGGAGGATGGGGAATGATCCCACCAGAGAAGAACAGGGAAAGACGGCACGGATGCGGCACACCGGGAGGGGGCGCCGGGATGGGCGCCACTGCTGCAGAGGAGAGAAAACGAAACTGAAAGGGGGAATGGGGAGGAACTCCCCGTAACCCTTCAGTTATAAGATTCCTCGGGACCGCGGTAGTACCGCACCAGGCGCGGTAGTACCGCGAGAGCGGTAGTACCGTGACTACTGCGGTAGTACCGCTGGCAGCAGAAACGTCCACCGAGGACAATGATGAGGGGGATAATGCATCGAATATCTTAGGGGGAAGGGCTTGGGATGACTCGAAACACGGCAGCTGGATGGAAAACACTCCGAGACAAAACAACAATAAGAAAATGCAAGGTCAAACTCGGAGTGATCAAGATGCAACAAATCAACCTAAACACGAGAAGGAAGCACAAGAGCGAACCAATCCTCCCAACGAGAGGGGCGGTGGCCGAAGCCACCATGTTTGAGATTATTTGGTATGACACCACAAAGATGTATCTTGGGTTCATTGCCAATGCTCTTCTTTGAAGCACCGTTGTCACCTTGGGTGACCATAACGGCCGCCGAACGTGAACATAGTGAAAGAATTTTGTCTCTTTCCGCATAATAGGTGGAGTGGTTTCCTATGAATTAAGCAACACTCCCCCTATGTCCATGCCTACATCCAAGCTAGACCTCATGTTGAGATGGGAAGTGTGGGCAAGTCTTCAAACCGCATTACTTGAATCAATGATATTTAGCTCATGCCTTAACTCTCAAAATCTTGCTTCATCTAAAGGCATGGTGAAGATATCCGCAAGTTGATCTCCGGTGCCCACATATGAAAGGTCAATATCACCCCGCTTCACATGATCTCGAATAAAGTGATGACGAATCTCAATATGCTTCTTCTTGCTATGTTGAACGTGGTTTTAGGCAATCTTGATAGCACTTTCATTGTCACATAAAAGAGGCACTTGGTCACAAATGACACCGTAATCCCTCAAAGTTTGCCTCATCCATAATAATTGTGCACAACAACTTGCGGCGGCAATGTACTCGGCTACGGTGGTAGAGAGGGAAACACAATTTTGCTTCTTGGATGACCAACTCACCAAAGACCTGTTGGGAAACGTAGTAGAAAACAAAAAAATTCGGCCTACGAATCAAGAACCCAAGATCATCAAAGAAGATTGCATACAAGGTTTTAGGTCATGGCTCACCAACCGATGTAGCAGAAGTAGAGTTGGTGTAGCTCGTTGAAGTAGATCTCGAGGATCGTCCCACAAACAGTCCCTCGATCAAGATCACCGAGGAAGAAGAAGCACCTCGATCCGTCCCACGCACAAGTCCCTCGAGCAAGTCCCTCGAACAAGATCTCCGAGGAAGAAGAAGCTCCTCGGAGAAGGACCAAAGATATGATCCCTCTATTAGTATCCACACGTTCTGTAGCAGCAATCCAGCAGCGCTCCGCCGTCCAGAGATGAACGCCACCGAGAAAACTAGAGGGAGAAAACCCTAACGGATTCCAATCTAGAACAACGTCTAAACCGGGGTCTAATTGTGGAGCAACGGGGTTTAGAGGAGGGAGGGTGGCGCATAGGCCTTAGGGACAAGTTGTGCTGCGCCCCCACCCCTCCCCCACATTATATAGGTGGCCAGGAGGCCCTTGGGGCGCAATAGGGGTTGGTGGAGTCCCCCTGGGACTCCTCCTCCCAAAGGGAAACCTTCCCACCGGGGAGTCTGAGTCCAAGGAGGACTCCTCCCACATGTGGCGCCCCCACCACCTAAATTTCGGCCAGCCCCCTTGGGGTGCCTTGCCCCCCAAGTCTAAGGGTGGTGGGGCGCATATGGTACTGTCCGGAACCTTGTGGAACCTTCCGTAAGCTTCCAGAACCTTCCATGACCTTCCAGGACCCGCCGGGACCATTCTCGGCCATTCCAGGACCTTCAGGGATGGTTTCGGGACATTCTGGAACCTTCTAGAACACTTCCAAGACCTTCCGGGGCCGTTTTCGGACGTTTCGGAACTATCTGGATAGGTTCCGGGACGATCCGGGTTACGGTCTAGCCTGCCCGATGCCCTGCGTTGGTTCGTTGGTCGTTTTTGGGACGTCCACCGATTAACCGGAAACTATTCCGGTTGATCCAGGACTTCCCCAGTACCATTCTCATATGTTCCAGAACCACCTGGGACTACTTCAGAGTGATTTAGACATATCCTTAAATACCCAGAACTTCTTCTGGTGCCCTTATGAACAATTCCATAAATACCCGGAACTACTTCCGGTGCCCGTATGAACTATTCTGCTTTGCTTCCACTAGACCTTCTACCATTCCAGTATTCTAACAGACTACTGCTCGTTAAGTGTGTGACCCAATAGGTTCGGTATAATGCGTACATGACTCAGAACATCTTCCGGACATAGGTCAACAACCTTTTGTCAATAGCCAATAATCAACAGCGGAGCCATGGACACCCATGTTGACTCCCGCACATACACGAAGAAACTTCGAGTGAACCATTATGTTTAGTCATGTACCATTCCCTTTGCTTCGCGATATATGAAAAAGTTAGAGGAGAGATGTTTGGCACCCATGTGTAACAACTTCTTGAACACAAGCCACTCGTTATCCTCTTTGCTCGTTTGTCTCTATTTCTCGTTTATTGTATCCCGGTATCCCCGTGATTAAATCACAATGCGTCTGGCCAGACTAGAATGGATACCGTCATATCGAGTGGGCCCAAAGTCAATATCTCTTCATCGTGAAGGAGCAAATCCCATTTTTGAACTATCACAGTCACTAGCCACACCATCTGACATACCCAGAACTTATTTTACTACTTCCCATTTACGGGAGGATTCATCTAAGAACCAAAGCATGTCTTCCTGTGTGAAGTAACTCGATACTCTCATGGTCTAAGGAATTACGTATATGATAACATTTCATGATATGACTTATAACGTAGTTACGATGTGATCTCTAAGTATATCATTCAATACTGGGGTCGATTCAACATCATTGTTCTGCTAACAATATGTTCTCATTGCTACTGACATCCTTGATACAAGAACAATGTCCATGATTAAGAAAACGTAACCATCAGTTAGCACATGAGCTGGTCTTAGAGGCTAAACCAGGAACTCTTGGTGTTTACATTTCCACACATGCAAATGAGTTTTCTTCTGAATCTCACAGTCAGGGTCATTGCAATTATAGCACAGAAATATAAACATTAATTATGAACGTGGAAATATATATAATAACATTTTATTATTGCCTCTAGGGCATATTTCCAATAGTCTCCCACTTGCACTAGAGTCAATAATATTGTGAGTGCTTGAGCACTTTACACCTATGGCATACCGGTGTAATGCATACTTCATTTGTGGTATAGACTTCATATACGGATCTGACGTTTCAGGCCCGTTTGTATATTGCATATCTTCGCGTTTTCACGCTATCATAAAATTCACTAATTTAATCAATTTAGCTTTGTATATGTTTGAATCATTTGGCAGGACCTTGGTTCCTTAGAATAGTTATGAAATCATTCATCTAGGAAACCATACCATGTTCATAAATGAACTGATGATTCAAAATACCCTCCCTTGTTACTTCGTTAAGCAACAATATACTTAGCCTCTGTCATAGAATTCGCCACAGTATCTAACTTAACACAGTTCCTTCATACTGTGCCAGCCTTACGTGTGAAACACATAATCCCAATTAAAATCGAAAATCGGTCGGAGTAGGTATGAAGACTGAATTGGTGTAACTGATTTACATCAAAAAATTCAGCTAGTGTAACTCATTACAACGAGCTCTTCATTATCTCCATTTTTCGAGAAACATATCTTATCTTTCATAAGCTTAATTTTTCACTGTTTGTCCAATGGTCAACAACTTGATCACTTTGGTATCTTGCTCACAACCTTTTGAAGCATTGGACATATCTGGTTGTTTTACATATTCTGGTGTACATGATTAATCCAAACACACGGGTGAGTGGAATTCAATTCACGTGTTTTTCTTATCTGTGTTCATAAACACCGATTTTTGCAAAGAACTTTTCACCATGACCTCGGCAAGAACATGTTTCTTGGCGTTTCATACTAAACTACTTTAGTATCATGTCAATATGTAACGTTGGCTTTAGCATGATCAATCACTTACTATCTGCATAGATCATTGTGCTCAATACAAATGCTATATTAGCCCAAGTTCTTCAACTGAAAACTATTTCCAATGAAGTCCTTATTCGTGTCAAGAAATTTATATCATTTCCAATCAACAATATGTCATCTACATAAGGTTTTAGAAATATCATTCACCTCCCACTTACTTTCTTGAACATTCAAGCATCTTCGTTTATTCCCGATGAAAACAAACCCTTTTGGCAATTTCATCATAACGAAAATTCCAACTCCATTGTGCCAGCTTCAGTCCATCACTGGATATCCAAGGCTTACATCTATTTTAGCATCCTTTGAATCGACAAAACATTTCGGTCGTATCACATATACGTCCTTTGTTATAATTCTGGTAGGAACTTTGTTTTGACGTTCATTCTACCATATCCTATAAATGAGATATGTAGTAATTGCTAATATAACCCGAACTGACTAAAGCATCTCTACGGTTTAAACTATTTCACCGTAGTCAACCTTTGAACTTGCTAGAAAACAATTTTCCAACGAGTTGAGCTTTATGGATAAAACAATTTCATCCGAATCAATTATAGATCCATATATATATTCTTCAGACTTTTAGTCTTTCGGAGGGTCTACCAAGTTCAAAACTTGACTTACTTCCATGGATACTATCTCGGATTATTTGGCATTTAGCCAAATCCCGGAGTCAGGGCCCATCAACGCTTCTTTGTATATCACAGGTTTATCATTGTCGAACAACAATATCTCGTTTTACATATCATGAATGTTTGTACGAGTTTTGTCTAACCTGTGTGGTTCAGCTGCGCACTTATTTGAAGATTCGACAATCTTTAACAAGATGCACTGTCCTCCCACTCACTCTTTTGCAAGAAACAATTTTCTTCAAAACACATTGTTCTTAACAGCAAACAGTTTTGCTTTTGTGTAGTGATAGAGGAATACCAAACCTTTTGGAATAACCTTCACAAAGTAGCAGTTATCTGATTTGGTGTTTTGAGTATGTCAAACATATGTCTCATACACCCAAATTTTAAGAAAAGACAATATGGTTTTATCATTTCCATATCATATCTAATATGGTGTCATTTCAACAGATTTGATGGTGCTCTTTTCAGTGTAAAAGTTGTAGTCTCTAACGCATAACTTTAATAAGTATAATGGCAAATTGATAAACGTCATATTTGATCTTACCGTGTCATACATGGCTTGATTATGTCTCTCGAACACTTTACTCTTAGTTGAGTTCCGCGAGGCACAAGTTATGACAACTTTTCACAACTCATCAGACGTTCGCTAAACTTGTAACTCAAATATTACTTTCTACAATCTAATTTGCAGAAGCTTTATTTTCTTGTTACAATGAATTTCTATTTCACTCTAAAATTCCTTGAAATTTTCAAAGATTTCAGACGTATATCTCTATTGAACAGATATCCACATATCTACTTCAACTCATGAGTGAAGATAGGGAATCCACTACGCACAACTACACTTATTGGACTACACACATCATCATGTATGATTACCAATGGTTTAGTTGTCCGTTCATGTATGGCCTATAAACGGTGTTTTAGCCACATTACTTCGAGACAAAGATCGCAAGCGTCAAGTGATTCATAATCATATGACTCGAAAGTCCATCACTTATGGAAATTCTTCATGCATGTTATGTCACTTGTGATAAACGGCAGTGCCACATCTATGTGGTATTTCTGTCAGTCTTGCGACGTTTGGCGTCAGTGTTATGGATATATAATATTATTATCAAGATTCATAACATACAACCTATTCATAATGGAAGTATGGCCTTTATGTTATTCATAGCTTTGAACAACTCTCTTGCAACAAACATGATTCAAAATGATGTTTTGCAACAAGGCTAAAGTGTAGTAACAATTTACTCAACTCTAAAATGAATTATGATGACAATCATAGAGTCAACACACGGTATAGCAAACCTTTTACCGTGTTCCCGAGCGTGTCAAAACTCATCATTAGCTGGTCATAAAGGCCATAGTATTTCTTGCATCGAGTTGCAACAATATGCAATCGATGTGATATTCCGGTGATCAACAGTTTAATCACAATATACAGAATCCACAATTAACTGCTTAATCATGATTCCCAAGAATTACATCTCTTGACCATCAATGAATTCATCTATAACTCCGTATGACTTTCATTTCTGAGCTGGTTATTCCAGTCTTCTTTCGTTTTGCCTTTATACTTATCATAGTTCTATTTCCAATGTCACTCCTACTCACAAAAGCTCACACATGATTAAGGATGGCGCATGCCATGGAATTTCCGGCGTGTAAGTCTTACTAACATCCTTTGGACTTCCTTTCCCTCAATTCTCATCATCATATGATCGGTGTTCTTCTAGATCCCACACTTATCAGTTTTGTTTAGAGCACAGTGAACATTTTCACTAATGCTTACAATCATACATTGTACTAGATATCTTATATCCAACATTAATTGTCTTACTACTGAAAACAAATTTTCAGTTCCATGAATATAACATAACTATCCCAAACGTTTTGAAGTTCGGGTTTCATGGTGGTGAAGACAATGCACTTAGCTGTGGTGGAATTCTAGCATTTTGGATTATGGACGTAAGTCACATCATCCATAGCATCAGTGGGAGAGCATAAAAAATTTGCGGTAGGAAAAGCTCCTTCCCGACACTATTGAGGATAGTCCTCACAATACGGTACCAATCGTAAAGTTTTTTGTCAGAACCCCAACTAGGGTAAGTTCTAGGGTTTGAGTGCCCCTTTGCATCATGTGAAATTTTCAAAGGAAATTCAAAAATGGGGAAAAGAAAAGCCCTAAAGAATTTAATTGAATGGCCAGACAAAAATTGCTTCCAAAAATTCCTCTGGTATTTTTGAAAAGTCTTATAAATATGCATGATCACATATAAAGTGAAGTGGGTCCCACTGCATGCACCAAGATTTGCCAAAAATTCCAAATAGGGCTTGGAAATTAAATTAAACTCCAATTTGAATTTAAATTCAAATTGTTTGAATTTCAAAAATCTCCAAAACTTGTGAGTGGCTAGTTATATATATTACAAGTCCACATAAAAGTTTTGGGCATTTTATAAATTGCCTAGGTATTTAATTACTAGGGAAAAACAAATTAACAGAAAAGAAAAATGAAAGAAAAACAAAAGGGGTTTACTGGGCATCTGGCCCAACTTAAGCCCCCACGGCCCAGCTGGCCCAGCCCACCACCCAGCCCCCTTGTCGTCTTCCTCAACCAGCTCGATGGCGAGCAGGGAGGGAGCCGGCGACGCCGCCGTGGCCACCGAGGCGCTTCCAGAGCCTCCCCCTCCTCCTAAGCGTGCCACGGAGACGGCCAGATCCCCGCAACACTTCTTCCCCTCTCCCTGCTCCCTCTAGCTCTCTCTCTCGCTGGTTTCTCACCGCATCCGAGCGCTCGGTCTCGCCGCGCCGCCGCACTCGCGTGGCCACCGTGCCCCTCGCGGCGAGCCACCGTGTCCAAAAGAACCGCCGCTGTCGCCTTCATCGATCCCCGCTCTCAATCGAGCCCGAACGGCCCCAGAGACGACGCCAGTTTCAAGGTCTTGCCGCCGGGCACAGTGGACGCCGGCGAGCGATTCCACCCCGTCCGGCCACCCTTCGGCCTCCCCGTTGGCTCCATTAGCACCAGGGTGAGCTCCCCGTTCGCCCCAGCCCCTTCGCGCCTCTCGCCGTAGCCCGTAACCCGTGCCCCCTCTCCAGTGGTTCTGGCCGCCGCCACGGTTGAAGCCGTCGTGCACTGGAGCGTCCCCAAGACCCCCTGTTGGTTCCACTTGATGCTGGAGCGCGCGAGGCACACTCCAGTGCCCTCCCCGTAGTCTCCCGTGGCCTGTAGGCAACTCCGGCGAGGCGCCGCCGCGTACACAGCCGCCGGCGTCAAGCCGGCCTTTAGAGCTAACCTAATCACCCCCCTAAGCTAACCCTACACTCACTGACCAGTGGGCCCTAGCTACTAACTAACCACTGTTAGTTTAATCTAACAGGGATTAACCCCCACTGAGACTTACAGGTGGGCCCCTGTTGTCAGCCCCCCTGTGACATCACCCCTACATCAGCATGATGCAAGAAAAGATTCCAGAAATAAAACAATTCTGAAGAAATTACAGAAATTCCATAAAATGCTTTAAACTTTGAAATTCATTTCAACTCCAAATTGGACAAATAATATGTCTAAAATTATCAGAAAAATACAAGGATTCTGAATATGCACTTTGTTTTCATGTTTGACCATTTTACAATGGGTGAACAGTAGCAAACATGCATATGGATCCTTTTCAAATTCAAATTTAGAGTGAATTTGCAAATGACTTTGCAACACATTTAATTTAGATGGATTCATCCACACATCAGAGGCTTTACCTCACCATTACAACATCACTTCATGATCAACCTTTTCAAATGAACATTCATGCATTCAAATGCATTTGAATTTCATCGATAAATCATATGGAGTTTGAATTTGCGTTTCAAATGCAATATACTCCTTTTAAATAGAATGATCAACACATCAGTACCATGAACATCACCATTAAAATCTTATTCATGTGATTCTGCATTTTACATTATGTTGATCCTATGATTGTCATGTTGCTGATAGAAGTGGAGCCGGAACATGAGATCACCCCCTTCGTTGAAGACCCCGTGACTGAACCTCGTCAGCAAGGCAAGCAAACCCCCATTGATCATGTCGATAAAATCGCAATTCCCTCTCAGTCTCTCTTATGCATGTTTAGGAGATCACCTTGTATCGATTCTACCGCATAGTTGAACCCATATCCGATGTATGACCTATCATCTTGTCACAGTAGTAAGCAAACCACAATCCTAGCTGACATAGGAGTTGTTTGATATCATGTGACCCCTGCAACTATTACTGCTTATTGCATGCTTAGTGGTACAATGAGGTTGCTTTTGATGTGAGTCGGGATGATGGTGAACATGGTGTTGATGAAAGTGAAACTGTGTTGGTGAATCTACCCTAATACAAGGTGAACGATGAGAGGCTCTGTAGGGGTACACGGTGGGTTGTCTCGTTGAACACCGCCTTAAGTCCGAGTTCTTGTGTGGTGATACAAGAAGAAGAGTACAACCACACATTGGGCTCACTGACCCCTCTCATCCTAGTACCCCACCCCGTTCGAACCCCAGAAGTCGCAGTAGTTCGGAGTTCTGGTAGGGCTGTGGCACGGTCTGCGAAGTGGATGAATGGCTTTTCAAGACCGGCTTGGGACCCTGCACACATCGTTTGAGGTTGTACTGGAACCTCAGCCGGACTTCCATACGGATCCCCCTCAGATAGGTCACTCTCTCGACTAGAACGGAGCTGTGGGCGAAGTGTTGTGGTGGCATCCTCGCTGTCACCTCTTGAACGGTGGCACGCAAAAGGCGGTAACTGATGACACGTGTGTGTAGCGGTACACCCCTGCAGGGTTATCAAAACTATTCGAATAGCCGCGTCCGCGGTTATGGACTGCTTGGAAAGCTTAGCTTGATTATTAGACAACTGGAACTGGATACTTCTAAAATACACCAAGATAAGTGTGAGTGCTATGGCGTGCTTTCTCGTGGGGAAGTCGAGGAAGGCACCATAGTGGTGTAATTGGTTGGAGATTGTAGTGGACTCGTGTACGCTTCTTACCTCAAGTCTGGTACTCGTAGTTCAGGACTAGCCAAGTCAAAGATGGCACTTCTGCAAGTGAAACCCCACCTCCCTTTTCCTTGATACATGTGCATGAGTAGTATAGTTACTACGTAAGTCTTGCTGAGTACGACTTTGTACTCACGTTTGCTTATTCTATGTTTTAGATGAACCCACCTACCTGATGGTGGCTTCTACTCGAAGCTCGAAGAATGAAGACTCAGACCAAGGTCAATCTAGTGTAGTCCCAGTCAGACGGCTGTACCCTCGTGGAAGGGCTTGTTTTTAGATAAGGCTTCTCTAAGCCATTTGTTAAACTTGTTTGTACTCACACCTACTCTGCTTCCGCATGCTTGTTGTAATGTTGGATCACAAACTTGTGATCTCTGTGTGCACTCTGTAAGAGTTATTAATAAAGATGTATACATTGTAGCGAATTGCAATGATACCTTCTGTTCATACTAGACAAGTGTGGTGCGTGTATGTTTATAACATGCATGTCTTAGTATGGGTTTTCGAGACCTTAGTTGTGATCTGGCTGGCGGTCTTTTATACACCAAGTGGCCCTTAGATGTGCGCAGCTTGGGGCATCGCGATGCGATTGTTCGTGACTCCGTCACGTGCACACTTTGATGTATGATCGAGCCCGCCCTAGACCCTGACTAAGTGATCGGGCTGGAGTAAGTCTATGTAAGGGTTATAATACAATCGATAGTACGGTTGAGGCGACTTGTCTATGAGTATGGGAGTTCACCACCCATATCATTTAGACTTGTGTGCGGGCGGTGAGGACCCATTTCAGTTGATCATCCGGCCTGGATGGGATGCCCCTCACGTTCGATGCTTTTCGAGAACGTTCTGTGCTTGGCCTTGTCTGCTTAGACAAGTGGGTACGGTTCTCGGATCTCCATATGATTGTGTTGTAGCGAGGCTTGCGTACGCTAACCCCGGGTCCCGACAGACTTGGTATCAGATCAGGACTGACTGTAGGATTATCAATCTTGGCCGAAGTCGAGTCTAGCTTGCAATAGTTATATAGTTACTCTGGGTATATAAGGGAACAACGTAAGGCTTCTTTTTTTCTCCTTACCCTCATCGATCTGAGTTCTGAGTCACCCTTATCTTTTCTACGGGATGATAGGACTAGGCTCATCTATGTCTTACTAGAACATCTCGTTGATTGCCTCCTTGTAGCCGTAGGATTGTTTTGGTTGTCCAGAGTCTCCGTGTTTTGAGTTCCTTGAAGGAGATCTGTCCAATCTCTTCGAGGTTGTTCCATTTTCCATCCCAATGTAGCCGTTATGCTGCCGGATTTATCCCGTGTTTCTTTGAATCATTGCCTTTGCATTATAGTCTTCTCCTCCTTAAATCATATACTTTTATCCTTGCCTCCATCGTACAACCTGTTCTGATTGTTGATTTATTATCACACAGGATGTCGGGTGGAACTCGTAGTGCTGTTCTTCGGAATCGAGACCGTGATTGGAATCGAAATGATGATGAACCTCCACCCCCGCCTTCTGCGGCGGAAATCATGATGGAAGCTGAGAAGAATCGACGTGATCAAACACGCCTTGTGGAACTCATCGAGCAGAATACCGCCCACCATCGTAATGTGGTGGTCAGCATTCAGGACTTCATCTTCCTCAAGCCACCGGTATTCCGATGTTCTTCTAAGCCCCTCGAAGCTGATAATTGGCTCCGTTCCATCAAGAGTAAGCTTGATACAACACATGTTGCTCCCGATGACCGAGTTATTTTCGCGGTATACTTCTTGGAAGGTGCTGCTCTTCAGTGGTGGGAGAACTATGTTGCAATGCAGCCAGATGGTCATGTAGTGACTTGGCAAGAGTTCTGTGTTGCCTTTCGAGGGTACCACATTCTGGATGAGTTGATGGAGCGCAAGAAGGAAGAGTTCTGCAATCTAAATCAAGGAGAGATGTCCATTCATGAGTATGTGAGGGAGTTCAACCGTCTTGCTCGTTATGCCCAAGATGAGATCACCACCGATGCCAGAAAGCAGGCAAGGTTCCGCAAGGGACTTATCCCCATCCTTCGTCATGATCTCAACCTCCTTGAGTTTGCCACCTTTGAGGATTTAGTCAACAGATCCTTCAGAGCTGAGCATGGAAATGAAGTTTTTGAAAAGTGTCGCAAGCATGCTCTTGACCTTGCCCCTTCTTCTAGTTCACGCCCTCAGAAACGCATGATCTGGATTCCTAACAGTTTGATCCACCAAAACGACCCATCGAGGCCATCACTTGTGCCGCCTCGTCCACCAACTCCACCAAACAACCCAGCTCCCCGCACTATCTTTGGAGCCTGCTTCAGATGTGGCCATCCTGGTCACTATTCTCGTGATTGTCCCATAAGTCAGAATGCTCCACCCCATGCCAAAGGGAACCCCAATGTTCGTGCCAAACCACCCCCAAAGGTTTCCACCACTAAGCCTTCCACTTCCGCAAGTCTTGGACGTGTGAACCAAATCTCAGCTGAGGAAACTGATAGTACTTCTGACGTCATTCTTGGTACGCTCCCAGTCAATTTTGTCCCCACTTCTGTTCTTTTCGACCCAGGAGCTTCTCACTCATTCATGTCAGAGAGTTATGCACTTCGACATGAGATATCCTTTGATGAAATGTTCACCCCACTGATCATTCAAACTCCTGGTTCCAAGTGGCAAACTAATAGAGTAAGCCATGGTAATCAAATTGCAATTGAGGGTTTAGTATTCCTTGCTTCACTCATAGCCCTCAAGTCTTCAGACATTGATGTCATCCTTGGTATGGATTGGTTATCAAGACAACATGCTTTTCTTGATTGTAAATCCAAGTCAGTTAGACTTACACATCCTTCAGGCCAGACAATAGATTACTCCTCACCAAGAACAAGAACCCAGGTGCATTCTTTGTATGTGCTTCCCCTTCCCGACCTTGAAGATGTTCCGGTGGTTCGTGACTTCCCGGATGTCTTTCCTGAAGAGCTGCCGGGAATGCCACCCGACAGGTGTGTAGAGTTCATTGTAGATCTTGCCCCAGGAACCGCACCAATTTCCAGACGCCCATACAAAATGTCCCCACGTGAGTTAGCTGAGCTTAAAACCCAACTGGAAGCTTTGTTGGAAAAAGGCTTCATCCGCCCTAGCTTATCGCCATGGGGTTGCCCCGTTCTGTTCGTAACGAAGAAAGATGGAACAGAAAGGATGTGCGTAGACTATCGCCCGCTAAATTTAGCAACGATAAAGAACAAGTACCCACTGCCCAGGATCAATGATCTTTATGATCAACTTGCAGGATCCTCTGTCTTCTCCAAGATGGATTTGAGATTAGGTTATCATCAAATCAAAATCCGAAACGAGGACATTCCCAAAACGGCTTTTACTATTCGTTATCGTCTTTACGAGTACACCGTCATGTCCTTTGGTTTAACCAATGCCCCCGCCATTTTCTCACGCATGATGAATTCGATCTTCATGGAGTACCTAGATAAATTTGTTGTAGTTTATCTCGATGACATTCTCATCTACTCGAAGAACGAAGAAGAACATGCCTAACACCTAAGGCTGGTATTGATGAAACTTAGAGAGCATCGCATGTATGCTAAATTCTCCAAGTGTGAATTTTGGCTACCAGAAGTGACCTACTTAGGCCACGTGATTTCTGCAAAAGGCATTGCTGTGAATCCCGAGAGAGTTCAGGCCGTCCTTGACTGGACTCCACCTGAATCAGTTAAGCAAGTTAGGAGTTTTCTTGGCCTAGCCAGCTATTGCCGCCGCTTCGTCGAGAACTTTTCTAAAGTTGCAAAGCCTCTTACTGAACTCCTCAAGAAAGATTAAGAAATTCCTATGGACTTCCAAGTGCGAGGAAAGCTTTCAAGAGCTAAAAAGAAGATTGACTTCTGCACCCGTACTTGCACCTCCAGGCACCAAAAAGGATTTCGAGATCTTTTGTGACGCCTCACGGCAAGGGGTAGGATGCATACTTATGCAAGATAGACATGTGGTAGTTTATGCTTCACGCCAGTTGCGTCCACATGAAGAGAACTATCCTACCCACGATCTTGAACTCGTTGCCGTAGTTCATGCCCTAACAACTTGGCGACATTACCTCCTTGGTAATCGTTGTGAGATCTATTCCGACCACCAAAGCCTCAAATACATTTTCACCCAGCCAGATCTTAATCTTAGGCAAAGACGCTGGATTGAGTTGATAAAAGATTACGACGTAGGAATTTCTTACACCCCAGGCAAAGCCAATGTCATGGCTGATGCACTAAGTCGTAAGTCGTATTGTAACAACCTCATGTTACAACAGTATCAACCACTTCTTCATGACGAATTTCGAAAGCTCAATCTCGAGATTGTTCCTCATGGCTATCTTTCTACCTTGGTGGCGAAACCCACTCTTGAGGATCAAATCATAGTTGCCCAAAGGCGTGCACGAGGTGTTCGCCAGATCAAGGAGAACATTGCTAGAGGAGTGGCTAAATGTTTCTCCACAGATAGTAAAGGAACGGTATTCTTTGGAAATCGTTTGGTAGTACCTAAGAATAGATATCTAAGGCAACTCATCCTCAAAGAAGCCCATGACACACCCCTCTCGATTCATCCCGGTAGCACAAAAATGTACCGAGATCTACGCCAGAGATTTTGGTGGACTAGGATGAAGAGAGACATTGCTCAATTTGTTGTCGAATGTGATGTTTGTCGTCGCATTAAGGCAGAACATCAAAGACCTGCTGGTACACTTCAACCTTTGCCTATTCCAGAGTGGAAATGGGACAAAGTCGGTATGGACTTCATCACCGGCTTTCCAAAAACCCAGAAAGGAAACGATGCCATCTTCGTTGTCATAGATAGGCTTTCCAAAGTTGCTCACTTCCTTCCAGTTCGCGCGTCTATAACTGCTAGCCAGTTAGCAGACTTGTACGTCTCTAGAATTGTATCCCTTCACGGTGTTCCTTTGGAAATCAATTCTGATCGTGGTAGCCTTTTCACCTCTAGATTTTGGGGAAGCTTCCAACATGCTTTGGGAACTCATCTCTCCTTTAGTACAGCTTTCCATCCTCAGTCTAGCGGTCAAGTTGAAAGGGTTAACCAAATTCTTGAAGACATGCTTAGAGCTTGTGTTATCTCATTCAGGAAAAATTGGGAGAAGTCTCTTCCATTCGCCGGATTTTCTTATAACAATAGTTTTCAATCTAGTCTGAACATGGCTCCTTTTGAACTCCTTTATGGACGACGATGTCGAACACCCCTTAACTGGTCGGAAACCGGTGAAAGACAATTCTTTGGACCGGATATGATCAAGGAAGCAGAAGAGCAAGTTTGCATTGTTCGTGATCGATTGAAAGCCGCACAGTCTCGTCAGAAAAGCTACTATGATCGTCATCATACGCAAGAAAGCTACAATTTGGATGAGAAGGCTTACCTTCGGGTTACTCCTCTGAAGGGAACCCAAAGATTTGGTATCAAAGGCAAATTGTCCCCACGTTACATCGGACCTTTCCGCATTCTTGCTAAACGTGGAGAAGTTGCCTACCAACTTGAACTACCCCCGCACCTTTGCCGAGTACATGATGTATTCCATGTGTCACAACTCAGGCGTTGCTTCAAGGACCCCATCCGCGAAGTCGACCATGAAACGCTTGATCTGCAAGATGACCTTTCTTATCGAGAATACCCTGTTCGTGTTCTTGATTCAGCAGAGCGTGTCACTCGCCTAAACAAGATCAAGTTTCTGAAAGTTCAGTGGTCACACCACTCTGAGAAAGAAGCCACGTGGGAAAGAGAAGACCGTCTCAGTACCGAGTATCCCACCTTCCTCCCGACGACTTCTGAATCTCGGGACGAGATTCTTTTGAGTGGGGGCGAGTTGTCAGAACCCCAACTAGGGTAAGTGCTAGGGTTTGAGTACCCCTTTGCATCATGTGAAATTTTCAAAAGAAATTCAAAAATGGGAAAAAGAAAAGCCCTAAAGAATTTAATTGAATGGCCAGACAAAAATTGCTTCCAAAAATTCCTCTGGTATTTTTGAAAAGTCTTATAAATATGCACGATCACATATAAAGTGAAGTGGGTCCCAGCTGGGCATAAATATGCACGATCACTTATAAATATGCACGATCACATATAAAGTGATTTTATAAATTGCCTAGGTATTTAATTACTAGGGCAAAACAAATTAACAGAAAAGAAAAATGAAAGAAAAACAAAAGGGGTTTACTGGGCATCTGCACCAACTTAAGCCCCCAAGGCCCAGCTGGCCCAGCTCACCACCCAGCCCCCTTGTCGTCTTCCTCAACCAGCTCGGTGGCGAGCTGGGAGGGAGCCGGCGACGCCGCCGTGGCCACCGAGGCGCTTCCAGAGCCTCCCCCTCCTCCTAAGCGTGCCACGGGGACGCCCAGAGCCCCGCGGCACTTCTCCCCCTCTCCCTGCTCCCTCTAGCTCTCTCTCTCGCCGGTTTCTCACCGCATCCGAGCACTCGGTCTCGCCGCGCCGCCGCACTCGCGTGGCCATCGTGCCCCTCGCGGCGAGCCACCGTGTCCGGAAGAACCGCCGCTGTCGCCTTCATCGATCCCCGCTCTCAATCGAGCCCGAAGGGCCCCGGAGACGACGCCAGTTTCAAGGTCTTGCCGCCGGGCACAGTGGACGCCGATGAGCGATTCCACCCCGTCCGGCCACCCTTCAGACTCCCCATCGGCTCCATTAGCACCAGGGTGAGCTCCCCGTTCGCCCCAGCCCCTTCGCGCCTCTCGCCGTAGCCCGTAACCCGTGCCCCCCCCTCTCCAGTGGCTCCGGCCGCCCCCGCGGTTGAAGCCGTCGTGCACTGGAGCGTCCCCAAGACCCCCTATTGGCTCCGCTTGATGCGGGAGCGCGCGAGGCACACTCCAGTGCCCTCCCCGTAGTCTCCCGTGGCCTGTAGGCAACTCCGGCGAGGCGCCGCCGCGTACACAGCCGTCGACGTCAAGCCGGCCATTAGAGCTAACCTAATCACCCCCCCTAAGCTAACCCTACATCCACTGACCACTGGGCCCTAGCTACTAACTAACCACTATTAGTTTAATCTAACAGGGATTAACCCCCACTGAGACTTATAGGTGGGCCCCTGTTGTCAGCCCCCCTGTGACATCACCCCTACATCAGCATGATGCAAAAAAAGATTTTCCAGAAATAAAACAATTCCAAAGAAATTACAGAAATTCCATAAAATGCTTTAAACTTTGAAATTCAATAACTAATTCATTTTAACTCCAAATTGGACAAATAATATGTCTAAAATTATCAGAAAAATACAAGGATTCTGAATGTGCACTTTGTTTTCATGTTTGACCATTTTACAATGGGTGAACAGTAGCAAACATGCATATGGATCCTTTTCAAATTCAAATTTGGAGTGAATTTGCAAATGACTTTGCAACACATTTAATTTAGATGGATTCATCCACACATCAGAGGCTTTACCTCACCATTACAACATCACTTCATGATCAACCTTTTCAAATGAACATTCATGCATTCAAATGCATTTGAATTTCATCGATAAATCATATGGAATTTGAATTTGCGTTTCAAATGCAATATACTCCTTTTAAATAGAATGCTCAACACATCAGTACCATGAACATCACCATTACAATCTTATTCATGTGATTGTGCATTGTACATTATGTTGATCCTATGATTGTCATGTTGCTGATAGAAGTGGAGCCGGAACATGAGATCACCCCCTTCGTTGAAGACCCCGTGACTGAACCTCGTCAGCAAGGCAAGCAAACCCCCATTGATCATGACGATAAAATCCCAATTCCCTCTCAGTCTCGCTTATGCATGTTTAGGAGATCACCTTGTATCGATTCTACCGCATAGTTGAACCCATATCCGGTGCATGACCTATCATCTTGTCACAGTAGTAAGCAAACCACAATCCTAGCTGACATAGGAGTTGTTTGATATCATGTGACCCCTGCAACTATTACTGCTTATTGCATGCTTAGTGGTACAATGAGGTTGCTTTTGATGTGAGTCGGGATGATGGTGAACATGGTGTTGATGAAAGTGAAACTGTGTTGGTGAATCTACCCTAATACAAGGTGAACGATGAGAGGTTGTGTAGGAGTACACGGTGGGTTGTCTCGTTGAACACCGCCTTAAGTCCGAGTTCTTGTGTGGTGATCCAAGAAGAAGAGTACAACCACACATTGGGCTCACTGACCCCTCTCATCCTAGTACCCCACCCCGTTCGAACCCCAGAAGTCGCAGTAGTTCAGAGTTCTGGTAGGGCTGTGGCACGGTCTGCGAAGTGGATGAACGGCTTTTCAATTCCGGCTTGGGACCCTGCACACATCGTTTGAGGCTGTACTGGAACCTCGGTCGGACTTCCATACGGATCCTCCTCAGATAGGCGACTCTCTGGACTAGAACGGAGCTGTGGGCGAAGTGTTGTGGTGGCATCCTCGTTGTCACCTCTTGAATGGTGACACGCAAAAGGCGGTAACTGATGACACGTGTGTGTAGCGGTACACCCCTGCAGGGTTATCAAAACTATTTGAATAGCCGCGTCCGCGGTTATGGACTGCTTGGAAAGCTTAGCTTGATTATTAGACAACTGGAACTGGATACTTCTAAAATACACCAAGATAAGTGTGAGTGCTATGGCGTGCTTTCTCGTGGGGAAGTCGAGGAAGGCACCATAGTGGTGTAATTGGTTGGAGATTGTAGTGGACTCGTGTACGCTTCTTACCTCAAGTCTGGTACTCGTAGTTCAGGACTAGCCAAGTCAAAGCTGGCACTTCTGCAAGTGAAACCCCACCTCCCTTTTCCTTGATACATGTGCATGAGTAGTATAGTTCCTACGTAAGTCTTGCTGAGTACGACTTTGTACTCACGTTTTCTTATTCTATGTTTTAGATGAACCCACCTACCTGATGGTGGCTTCTACCCAAAGCTCGAAGAATGAAGACTCAGACCAAGGTCAAGCTAGTGTAGTCCCAGTCAGACGGTTGTACCCTCGTGGAAGGGCTTGTTTTTAGATAAGGCTTCTCTAAGCCATTTGTTAAAATTGTCTGTTCTCAGACCTACTCTGCTTCCGCATGCTTGTTGTAATGTTGGATCACAAACTTGTGATCTCTGTGTGCACTCTGTAAGAGTTATTAATAAAGATGTATACATTGAAGAGAATTGCAATGATACCTGCTGTTCATACTAGACATGTGTGCTGCATGTATGTTTATAACATGCATGTCTTAGTATGGGTTTTCGAGACCTTAGTTGTGATCTGGCTAGCGGTCTTTTATACACCAAGTGGCCCTTAGATGTGCGCAGCTTGGGGCATCGCGATGCGATTGTTCGTGACTCCGTCACGTGCACACTTTGATGTATGATCGAGCCCGCCCTAGACCCCGACTAAGTGATCGGGCTGGAGTAAGTCTATGTAAGGGTTATAATACAATCGATAGTATGGTTGAGGCGACTTGTCTATGAGTATGGGAGTTCACCACCCATATCATTTAGACTTGTGTGCGGACGATGAGGACCCATTTCAGTTGATCATCCGGCCTGGATGGGATGCCCCTCACGTTCGATGCTTTCCGAGAACGTTCTGTGCTTGGCCTTGTCTGCTTAGACAAGTGGGTACGGTTCTCGGCTCTCCATATGATTGTGTTGTAGCGAGGCTTGCATACGCTAACCCCGGGTCCCGACATTTTTACCAGATAATACAGTTAATCAAAATCAATTGGGAAGGTGGTAACACGAGCCATTATTCTACAACGATAATGCAAATACTAAGACTTTGTTCATAATTAAGTTGCACTTGTGATTAATCAATTTAATTACTTAGTGCGCTCCCACTAAGATCAATATCTCTCGTAATTGATGCTGGAGTGATTCAAGATCCGGCCCAATCGTCCGCCATTGATGTGACACCACTGATGACTTAGACTGGACCGGTAGGCCAACTTGCCAATCACGCCAAAGGTGATTCTTGTTCATCTTTTGATGGGCGTGTTCTGGCAGCAAACTTTTATCCAAACCGTCAAGACAACCAAGTGTAATTTCAGTGTGTTCTTAACACACCCGCCTTTTATGCGTCACACCGTGTGCACCCATGTGACATGACCTGCTCCGATGTGAAACATAGTATAGACGATTCTACAGTTGGAAGAACACTATCAACTTGATATTGTTTTGCCAGAGATCACCCTAATGAAATACGACTACCGCGCATCAAACAAGGGTGCATCAAAGGGATAAACATCACAGGCAGTTCATAAAATTGTGTGATATGATATAGTTCTTTGCTTCGTGAAGTCTTCATTGTCTTCACGTCGTCGTGGTTGAAGTCACCGTGTCCACCAACTTTGTCCTTGGCGCCGGGAACATCACCACGGCTTCCGGCATGTGCGTCGGGGTCCACCTCCACATCGTAGATCATCACCTTGCATCTATCTATTTCTTTGCCTCGAGCTAATAAACAGTTCTGGCACGCAGGCCATAATTAAGTGACAATCATATGACTCCAGTCATCATGCCGTACCACGACATGCAGGTCGCGAATAAATATTACATAACATATAGCATCTCATACAAACACATTGCAAATCTTGAAGGCTATACCACATCACATGCACATCCTGCAAAAACGAGTTAGATCGCCATCTACACGGGTTGTTGCAACTTTTATCGTGGTTGATTAGCCGGTTACATCCAAACGTTGTTCCCTATACAAACCAAACAAGATACTTCATTGTTTGCTAGTTTAACGTTCGGGGTGCGTGCAGCAACTAATGCCACAAGCCAAACTTCGTTCAACGCGTGACCCCCGTGTGGATTTGAGTTCATAAAATCCACAAGCCCCTCCATGTTAAATCTTCTATTGCGAGATTAAGATGAGATCCAAGGAGTTTGATGTAGACCATGATCAAGGCAACCAGCATACTGAAAGCAGCATAGAGGGATCGATGGAAAACTCAATCCTTGTAGCAAAACCTCAACTTGCCATCAAGCATAGAAAAAAAACCCATGACAGGGAAGCAACAAGAAAATCAATGCCTCATATCACACATATGATCTAGACCTAAACATGCATCTAATCAAGGATCTCTCATGATGCCATTGTTGGGAAACGTAGTAGAAAACAAAAAAATTCGGCCTACGAATCAAGAACCCAAGATCATCCAAGAAGATTGCATACAAGGTTTTAGGTCATGGCTCACCAACCGATGTAGCAGAAGTAGAGTTGGTGTAGCTCGTTGAAGTAGATCTCGCGGATTGTCCCACAAAAAGTCCCTCGATCCAGATCACCGAGGAAGAAGAAGCACCTCGATCCGTCCCACGCACAAGTCCCTCGAGCAAGTCCCTCGAACAAGATCTCCGAGGAAGAAGAAGCTCCTCGGAGAAGGACCAAAGCTATGATCCCTATATTAGTATCCACACGTTCCTTAGCAGCAATCCAGCAGTGCTCCGCCGTCCAGAGATGAACGCCACCGAGAAAACTAGAGGGAGAAAACCCTAATGGATTCCGATCTAGAACAGCGTCTAAACCGGGGTCTAATTGTGGAGCAACGGGGTTTAGAGGAGGGAGGGTGGCGCATAGGCCTTAGGGACAAGTTGTGCTGCGCCCCCACCCCTCCCCCACATTATATAGGTGGCCAGGAGGCCCTTGGGGCGCAATAGGGGTTGGTGGAGTCCCCCTGGGAATACTCCTCCCAAAGGGAAACCTTCCCACCGGGGAGTTTAGGTCCAAGGAGGACTCCTCCCACATGTGGCGCCGCCACCACCTAAATTTCGGCCAGCCCCCTTGGGTTGCCTTGCCCCCCAAGGCTAAGGGTGGTGGGGCGCATATGGTACTGTCCGGAACCTTGTGGAAGCTTCCGGAAGCTTCCAGAACCTTCCATGACCTTCCAGGACCCGCCGGGACCATTCTCGGCCATTCCGGGACCTTCCGGGGGGTTTCGGGACATTCCGGAACCTTCTGGAACACTTACAAGACCTTTCGGGACCGTTTCCGGACGTTCCGGAACTATCTGGATAGGTTACGGGACGATCCGGGTTATGGTCTAGCCTGCCCGATGCCCTGCGTCGGTTCGTTGGTCGTTTTCGGGACGTCCACCGATTAACCGGAAACTATTCCGGTTGATCTAGGACTTCCCCAGTACCATTCTCATATTTTCCAGAACCACCTGGGACTACTCCAGAGTGATTTAGACATATCCTTAAATACCCAGAACTTCTTCTGGTGCCCTTATGAACAATTCCATAAATACCCGGAACTACTTCCGGTGCCCGTATGAACTATTCTGCTTTGCTTCCACTAGACCTTCTACCATTCCAGTATTCTAACAGACTACTGCTCGTTAAGTGTGTGACCCAATAGGTTCGGTATAATGCGGACATGACTCAGAACATCTTCCGGACATAGGTCAACAACCTTTTGTCAATAGCCAATAATCAACAGCGAAGCCATGGACACCCATGTTGACTCCCGCACATACACGAAGAAACTTCGAGTGAACCATTATGTTTAGTCATGTACCATTCCCTTTGCTTCGCGATATATGACAAAGTTAGAGGAGAGATGTTTGGCACCCATGTGTAACAACTTCTTGAACACAAGCCACTCGTTATCCTCTTTGCTCGTTTGTCTCT
Source organism: Bromus sterilis (assembly GCA_950022295.1). Lineage (NCBI taxonomy): Eukaryota > Viridiplantae > Streptophyta > Magnoliopsida > Poales > Poaceae > Bromus > Bromus sterilis. The sequence continues at coordinate 221,530,534 of OX465600.1, forward strand.
ATTTCTCGTTTATTGTATCCCGGTATCCCCGTGATTAAATCACAATGCGTCTGGCCAGACTAGAATGGATACCGTCATACCGAGTGGGCCCAAAGTCAATATATCTTCATCGTGAAGGAGCAAATCCCATTTTTGAACTATCACAGTCACTAGCCACACCATCTGACATACCCAGAACTTATTTTACTACTTCCCATTTACGGGAGGATTCATCTAAGAATCAAAGCATGTCTTCCTGTGTGAAGTAACTCGATACTCTCATGGTCTAAGGAATTACGTATATGATAACATTTCATGATATGACTTATAACGTAGTTACGATGTGATCTCTAAGTATATCATTCAATACTGGGGTCGGTTCAACATCATTGTTCTGCTAACAATATGTTCTCATTGCTACTGACATCCTTGATACAAGAACAATGTCCATGATTAAGAAAACGTAATCATCAGTTAGCACATGAGCTGGTCTTAGAGGCTAAACCAGGAACTCTTGGTGTTTACATTTCCACACATGCAAATGAGTTTTCTTATGAATCTCACAGTCAGGGTCATTGCAATTATAGCACAGAAATATAAACATTAGTTATGAACGTGGAAATATATATAATAACATTTTATTATTGCCTCTAGGGCATATTTCCAACAAGATCTACCAAGGAATTGGCATCCTCCGGAAGTGGACTTCCTCTCCACTTTGTCTCCTGCCCAATCCGAATCCGTGTACCTGACGAGGTTGAAACTTGAGCCTTTAGGATACCACAATCCAAAGTTTGGGGTATGAACCAAATATCGAAAGATTGTTTTGACAGCCACTACGTGACTCTCTTTTGGTGCAGATTGAAATCTTGAACACATGCCCACACTCAACATGATATCCGGCCTAGATGCACAAAGATACAACAAGGAACCAATCATAGAACGATACTCCCTTTTGTCTACCTCTTTACCGTTCGGGTTGAGATCAAGTTGACACTTGAGTGGCATGGGGGTCTTGGCTCCTTTAAGACCATCATACTTGAACCTCTTGAGCATGTCTTGAGTATATTTGGCTTGATTAATGAAAGTTCCTCTTGACAATTGCTTGACTTCAAAACCGAGAAAGAACTCCAACTCTCCCATCATAGACATCTCAAACTTGTTGGTCATTAGCTTAGTAAACTCCTCATTAAAAGATTTGTTAATCGAGCCAAAGATAATATCATCAACATATAGTTGGCATATGAACAATTGCCCACCAACCCTCTTGGTAAAAAGAGTGGGATCGATTTGCCCAATTTCAAACACATAATCAACTAAGAACTCGGTAAGGTGCTCATACCAAGCGTGTGGTGCTTGCTTAAGGCCATAGAGCGCCTTGTCGAGTTTATAGACATGATTGGGGAAATTGTGGTCCTTGAACCCGGGGGGTTGCTTGACATATACTGTAAGGCCCGATATGCGGTACTGTTCCAAATCTAGATGTTTCCATCCAGATCCGGGGACGAAGCACATATCGGTCCCACCGCGACATATGACATAGCCATATGCCCCGGATTTCCAACATGATATCACAACATTACAGATACAAGGATACAACATCTCATACAATCGGCATACAACTGCCTTAAATACAATACAACAGCGGAAGATACATGTCTGAGTACAGACTACAATCAAATGCCTACTGGAAAAGAGAAAAACATCGATCCCATAACCACACGGGTCCAGGCCCTCCGCCGGGATCCGCCTAACTAGTCGTCGTCGAGTCTCCACGTGAAACGTCGATCACCATACCTGTTGTCGATCAAGAAGCCTGAAAAGAGATTGGGGGTAGTATCATGAGTACAGAGGTACTCAGCATCCAACTGTAGTGGTCATCTGACCCAGCAAGGACTTCATCACTCGTAATTCTAGGACAACTAGTAGTTTACGGTAAAGAAGGGGTAAGTGGTGAGGTTGCTGCCGCACTAGCATTTATGATGTGGCTAACGATCTAGAGAGTAAGGTAAGAAGCCAAGCATTCGATGAGGAATCGCCTCCAACAAGTCTTGCTATCAACTACTACGCAAACATAACACCTATCCTATCCTTGTCCTCCTCTTCGCATCCCGACGAAGAAGAAGCAGTCAAGGCACACACACGCGTTGATCAAGTTATATTAAGATTATCTCAGTTGTTGTTGTCTATGAACAAGGAGTAGGTCTCAAGTCGTCCATAACCGTGGACACGGCTTCTCGAAAAGATTTAACCCTGCAGGGGTGTACCAACTGCCCATTACGAGGCTCCGCACGCACGTCCATCACTCTCAGTTGCTACCCATCACAGGCAACCATTTTATGATTTAGTTCCAAGAGATCCGAAACGACAGGTCCCTCTAGCTAACAACAAACAAATCCGGGTGGCCCTCGGGGAGTCGACAACCAATCCAAAAGCTGGCCACGCTCTCGGATCGGACTCTTCCGTCTCAACAGGGTTTGGGTTACCGAGACGCCTCACGTGAGGCCTCGGGCCCTCGTCGGTCAAAGGTGGACCAACAGGGAAACCATGTCTCCGCTGGTCCGGGTTGGTTTGTAAACAACTGGCAGCTGACCAGCACACACACGGTTTCAAATGGTAAATCAGCTTGGGCCACCACTAGAAATGTTTGAAGCTAGGTAGATAAGAAAAGGGGACCCCATAAAATCCCACACGCGGTTAGGCACGCTCAGTCTTAAAACCAATACCCGGAACTCGGGTCCTAGGTGACTCGAATGGAACAAAGCGTCGGGGCGGGATAGCCTAGACCTTCCATCCTTCGTCGAATATGGTCAACATTATAATAATCATATCATCAACAACAATATAATAATGTGATATCCCAAACCCAGGAGTAACAGGGTAACATCGTAGCATCCTAAGCATGCATACTAAGCAGGGGCTGAGCAACGAGCAATAGTAACATAGCAATAGAAGGTTTTCTGGGAGGGGGCATGGCTATATCGGTTTGAAAGAGGCTGTAAACATGTGGTAGGATCAAACATCGAGCCTAACCTATACTAGCATGCAAACCGCTGGTTGAAATAGAATGGATCATAAGTAATGTATAGTCCTTGCCTGTTGATAAGTCGAGTCCCGAAGGTGTAGTTGATCGCAAGCTCGCATCGTCTCCGAGAGGTACCCGCGGAAGCACACAAGAAGTAAACACTGGAAAGCAATCAACGGTGCACCACTATTACTACGGAGCAATACAAGATCAAGAAGACAACAAAAGGCACGGCAACACGATACGGATCTATCGTCGAGAACGGTTACTAACAGTTTAAGTGGGGTATCGGTCACACACGACGAATATCGCACGTTTACGGTGGTTCAAGTTGCTTAGCTACAGGTGATCAACCAACGGTTATTAACATGGCAACTCAAGCAAGCATGGCATAGCACACAAACATGGCAAAAGGTGAAACACAAAGTAAACTATCTATGCTAGTCAATTTAAGTGAGGCACAACCTAAACATGGCATAACACTAAGTGTCGCACGATGATTAAAACATTTGGTACTGTTCTGCCCTAAACCGTATTTTAGGTTGGTTAACAACAGCAAGAAATAGCATAAACACAAAGTACACGAAAAACTAATCAAGTTACATATAAAGAACACCCCAAACGGAGTTACGGTTAAAAAGATACAAGCAAAACAAGTTACGGGCACAAACTACCAACATTACGAAGCACACTTTAGAGCAATGCATAAACAGGTTAAACAATGCAAACATGCTCACAAATGACTTGCAATTAAAGTAGACATGACATGGAAGGCATGGTAAAAAGAATCATGCAAATAGGCATCATAGACCAAAAGATATTAAGCAAACAACATGGCATCTCAAAGTAACAGACTTAGAGAAAAACAGAGGTGGCTGTCAAAAACAGCAGCATAGCAACTTTGGAGCTAAAAATCTATATGACCAGGAAAACTAACATGAATATGTAATACATGTAATGAAAGTAGACATGATTCTTAACAAAATGCAATTGGAATCACTTAATTCCGATAAACGGTCGCGACACACTCGTCGACCGAAGTTGCAACAAAATAACAGTTTCAGCAACAACAACACATTAACATCAGGATCACCACTTTGGAGCAAGATTTAATAAAGCTAAAGCACCCAAACATGGCAAGTTAAAGCATGGAATTGAAGTACACATGATTCTTAACACAGTGGAAAAAGAATCAATGCAATAGGCCTCATGGATTAGTCACAATCATCATGCAAAGTTGCAACAAAATAATTACAGAAGCACACTAACAGGAAAAATAGCAATTTAACGGCCTGATGCCCACTTTAGCACACAATTACACAATCAATATGACCTCAAATAAAAAAGCTCACAAAAGATGAATTAAAGTACACGCAATTCTAAGCAACTTTCATTTTTGGCGCATCGCGATCCGAGCTACGGTTCAACGGGAAATTACGTCGCAAAACGGGATCAACAGAAGTTCATAAAAGACTTAGAAAAAATAACAGAGCGCGCAGGAAAAAAAAAGGCTCGGACCTTGCTTGGGCCGGCCCATGAGGCGGCCTGGACTGGGAGGCCGACGCCTGGCTGGCTCGGGCTGCAGAGGCTGGCCGGCTGGGCTGGGGTGAGCCAACGGGTTGTGGCGTGGCTGGGCCAGGGCAGGCCGGCCCACCTGGCTGGCTGGCTGGCTGGGACGTCGGATCGGGATCCTCCCGATCCTGACCGGACGGTGGCGGCGCTCGACGCCGGTGGACTCCGACGAGCGGTGGTGGGGAGGCGCCGGAGGCAGGAGTGGGGTCGACGGGAGGCGGTGGCAGCGTGGGGTCGCCGAGCTTCGCGGGATGCAGAGGCGCGAGGGTGGCCGGACCATGGCGCGCGGCGGCGTGGGCTTCGTCCATGGCCACTCCGGCCAGGCGCGGCGGCGCTACGGGATCCGGCGGATCCTGCACGGGACAGAGGTGGACGGGGAGGTGAGACAGAGGAGAGGCGCGGGCAGAGGCGAGGAGGAGCTCGCCTGAGGAGGTCGTGCGGCGGCGGCTCCTTGGCCGGAGGCGGCGGCGGCTGCTGCTCCATGGGCGGCGCGGCTGCGGCCCGCATCGGCCCAAATCGGGGGCCTGCGGGGCCCGGTGGCTGGAGGTTGGGGAAGGTGCGACGTGGAGGCTCCGGGAGCGTCCGATCTCGATCCGATGGCTCCTGGGTGGCCAAAATTTAGGGTTTCAGGGGTAGGAGGGGGTTTTGGGCAGATCTGAAATCTTGTGAGGGGGTGGCTGCAAATTTGCCATAGGGGGAACCCTAATTGGCTGGTTTGGGAGGTGGGGTCATTATATAGGCAGGTTGGCTGGCCAGTTGACGCAAACGCCCTCGGTACCCCTCTCATGTGTCCGGTGATCGCGTTCGTGACCGCCGAGACTCCGTACGGACTCCGATTCCGACGAAATCTCGAACCACGTGCTCAGCGCGTTGAGCCCGTCGATCGTACCTCACTGCGGTGACATTCCGACAACATTTTTCGGCGCCCCATAAAATAATCCGTTTATTAAATAAACGGAGTTTTTCGTTCCGTTGGCTGCGGTTAGTCTCGTGCGGTTTCGCGACGGTGATCGGGCGAAACCCGGTGTCGCGAAGGTCGAGTGTCAGGGTGGCAAGGGTCGGTCTCCGTCCGATACGAGATAAGAGGGGGAAAAATAATTACCGATCAATAAATCGGGGATGCAAACACCGCAAACAAAACAAGCAATCAAACAATTCATACCGAAAACAATTTTTTTAATTTTTACAAAAACTGGGCTGTTACATATACCAACTCATTAATGGGACCATTAAGAAAAGCACTCTTCACATCCATTTGATATAACTTGAAGTTGTGATGAGAGGCATAAGTAAGAGCAATACGAATGGACTCAAGACGAGCCACGGGGGCAAAAGTTTCACCAAAGTCAATACCTTCGACTTGGGAAAAACCTTGAGCCACCAACCTTGCCTTGTTCCGGATGACAATACCAAGTGCATCTTGCTTGTTCTTGAAAATCCACTTGGCCCCAATAACATTATGATCACCTTTGGGTCTCTCAACTAATGTCCACACCTTGTTGCGCTTGAAGTTATTGAGTTCATCATGCATGGCCTCAAGCCAATCCGGATCTTCAAGCGCCTCACCTACCTTTTGGGGTTCAACACAAGAAACAAATGCACTATGGGCACAAAAGTTTCTCAATTGACTACGAGTTGTTACCCCCTTTTGGATGCTTCCGAGCACTTGATCCACCGAAAGATCTTGTGATTTTAACCGGGATGCAATCTTGAGTGCTCGACGAACTCTCTCTTCTTCCAAAGTTTCTTGAGGAGAAGCTAGAGGACCATCTTCGGAAGAAGGAGCATCCTCAAGGACTTGGTCATCATCTTGAGCTTGCCCTTGAACAAGAACATGATCTTGGTCATCATTTGGTGCACCACCATCTTCAATGATTTGATCTTGACCTTGATCTTGTTCGGGCGAGAGAGGGCCTTCGTCTTGTTCTTGGTTTGCTTGTGAATCTTGAGGAGGTGATGGCTCCACGTGCGTAGAGCATTGTCCTTCTCCTTCCACCACAAGGGGTTCCTCAATGGGTAGGAAATGACCCACACCCATTCTTCTTATGGCTTGAGGAGGAATTTCATCACCTACAACATTAAGATCACCTTGCCCCACTTGGGAGCCATTATGTTCATCGAACTCCACGTTACTAGACTCTTCAACGAGTCCGGAAGACTTGTTGTAGACTCTATAGGCATGAGAGTTCGAAGCATAACCAACAAATATGCCCTCATTTGTCTTAGCCTCAAACTTAGACAAACGAGCACCTTTCTTAAGAATGAAACACTTACACCCGAAGACCCAAAAATACTTGATGTTGGGCTTCTTCCCGGTGATGATTTCATATGGAGTTTTGTTCAAGATCTTGCGGAGATAAATACGGTTAGTTGCATGACAAGCAGTGTTGATGACTTCTGCCCAGAAGTTGTATGGACTCTTGAAATCCGCCATCATTGTTCTTGCTGCATCAATCAGAGTGCGATTCTTCCTCTCCGCAACACCATTTTGTTGAGGGGTATAAGAAGCGGAATATTGATGTTTGATCCCCTCATCTCCAAGGAATTCATCCAAGGTGTAGTTCTTGAACTCGGTGCCGTTGTCACTCCTAATTGCCAAAATCTTTGAATTGTGTTGATGTTGAGCTTCATTGGCAAACTCAATGACGGTTTGTTGGGTATCACTTTTCTTCTTGAAGATATAAACCCATGTATATCTTGAATAATCATCAACAATAACCAACAATACTTCTTCCCGCCAAGACTATCATATGAGGGAGGCCCAAAAAGATCCATGTGAAGGAGCTCCAAAGGCATCTTGGTGCAGATGATATTCTTGACGGGGTGTTTCTTCTCATGAAGTTTCCCTTCAATGCATGCCCTACAAGCACGATCTTTGGCAAAGCTAACATTTGTTAGTCCAATGACATGCTCACCCTTGAGAAGTGTTTGCAAAGACCTCATATTGACATGGGCTAGTCGGCGGTGCCAAAGCCATCCCACATCAACTTTAGCCATTAAACACATGGCGGTTTTGGTGAGGACTTTTGAGAAGTCCACCACGTACATACCGTCCTCCACGTGTCCAACAAAGACTACTTTAAGAGTTTTGCTCCACATTAGGGTGACCATGTCTTTATCAAAGAAAGTACAAAGGCCCATCATGGAAAGTTGACGAACGGAAAGTAAATTAAAGGCACAAGTCTCAACTAGCAATACTTTCTCAATGGATGAGTCCGGAGAAATTATTACTTTGCCAAGACCTAATACCTTTGATGTGTTTGCATATCCAAATTGGACACGGGTGGTTCTAGATGGTCTGAAATCAATGTCCACCAACATGTCCTTGCTTCTGGTCATATGACTTGTAGCCCCCCTATCAAGTATCCATGAACCCCCCCCCCCCCGGAAGCCGCCACCTACATGAGATCAATGCTTGGATTTAGGTAACCATTCATGAATGGGTCCTCTCGCGTTAGTAACAAGGGTCTTAGGCACCCAAATGGACCAGGCAATATACTCATCAAAGGAACCAACAAATTTGGCATAAACATGCCCATCCTTAGTGCAACAAAAAACATAAGAGGGGTTAGTTGGTCCGGCAAAGTCATTGGGAATGGCATCACTCCTCTTGGTCATTCCACCCTCAATGGCCTTTGCCACTTTTTCTTGAGGCTTCTCCCCTTCCTTGACAAATGTGACTTCCTTTGAAGGAGGAGGTGCCTTGCCTTTATTCTTTTTGTTCTTCCTCTTCTTGTTCTTCCTCTTTGATGAACTTGTACCAAAACCAATTCCTTCCTTGCCAATGACCTCCTTTTGGGAACTCAAGAGATCATTAAGATTCTTTTCTCCTTGAATGCACGAGACAAGTCCCTTCTCAAGTTGTGCCTTCAACCTAGTGTTTTCCTCAACGAGAGGAGCATGCTCACAACAAGAGTTAGAGGAAATAGGTTTCTCTACCACAATAATAGGAGAAAAGGTAGTAATTTCTTTAGTGAGTTGCATACTTGTTTCATCATGAGCCTTCTTGAGAGCCATGAGTTCGTGTTTTAAGGACTTGTGGTCCTTTTCGACTTTCTCATGATCCACAAGAAGTCTTTCATGAGCCTCAACAAGTTCATCATTTTTAGTCTTGAGATCACAAGCAATAGCATTAGAATGTTTAAGGTCAAGTTTTAGCTTAGAGATATCAATGGCATACGTCCCATATAGAGACAACTTAAGCTCACGCTCTTCTTCGAGAGAATGAGATAGCTCCCCTATCTCATCCGCATAGTCGCGACTATGACCTTGCAACTCGATGATAGTCTCATCAAGTTTCTCAATGTGAGCATGTGCTTCTCCTAGTTGTTCCAAGAGAGCCACAAAATGTCCCTTTGCAACACCTTTGAGCTTGGACATGAATAGTTCGAATTCGTTCTCCTCATGTGCTTTGGGCTCCTCATTTTCCTCCACACAATCCAACAAAGAGGGGTTAGTGGGAGTAAACAGTTTAGAGTGAGGAGTTACCGAGGTAGTCTTGGTCATAAGACACTTGTGGATGATGTGAGGGTTCTCGTTGGGGGAGTTGAAGAGAGACGTTGATGAGGGGGATTCAATGGCGATGGCAACAGTGGAGGTTTCCACAATCTCACCACTTGCTTCATCCTCCTCATCATCGGAATAGTATTCTTCTTGAGCCACCAACACACGTTGTGGCTTCTTCTTCACAAAGGTCTTGTTCAATGGTGTCTTGTTCTTGTCCTTACGGATGAGCTTTCCACCGTGGTCTTCTCTCTTCTCATACTGACAATCCGCAACAAAGTGACTCACATTGCCACAATTGAAGCAAGTTCTTATTCTTTGGCCCTTTGGCTTGAAGCTACTTGAGTTGGACTTGAAGTTCTTCTTGTTTCCCCAAAATTGTCTTGAGGCTAGAGCCATGTGCTCATTGTAAGCATACTTGGTGTCTTCCGGACCCACATCCTCTTCATCTTCATCTTCCTCAACTTGAACCTCCTTGGACTTCAAGGCAAGAGATGGCATCTTGGAGCCGCTTTGGCGAGCCAATTTTAACTCGGCCGTGGAGTCCAAGATTTCCATGGCAACGAATTCATCCAAGACTTGGTTTGAACTCAACTCGCGAAAGTCGGGCCTTTGACGAATGACCTTGGTGATATGCTTCTTGTGTAGGAGCATAGCCGTGATGAACTTTCTCTTTATCCATCCATCATCGGTGTCCATCCTCCCATGGTCCTTCATGGAATTTGCGAGAGCCACCAACCTTTGATGAACATCCTCGGAAGACTCCCCTTCATTCCGGACAAAGTGATCGACTTGATCTTGAATCTTGTCAAACTTTGAGCACCGTATGCTAGTGCTTCCCATGAGAGTCCTCTCGAGAATATCCCACATCTCTTTGGCCGTTTCACACTTTAGGACAAGATTGTATTTCTCTTCCTTCAACCCATTTCCTATCACGAGCATAGCATGACTGTTGATGGTGTTGTCCCGATATTCTCTTGGGGTCATGTTGTGGCGGTCACGAGGAGTAAATTCCTCCTCAACGATGCGCCAAAGTTCCACGGAGGACCCCTTCAAGTGTCTCTTCATGCGATGAGCCCAAACCGGATAAGCATCTTTGTTAAGGATGGGAATAGTTCCTGCATGTGCAAAATGGGGTTCGGGTAGAGGTAGAGAGTTATAAGTAACAGGAGGAGCCACCGCAGAATGGATACCCGATCCATTCCCCGTACGAGGAATGGATCGGATATCATTCCTACCATCATCATTAGATTGGGAGATGACATCTCCTCCACCCAACGTTGGAATGTTGGGGATGATGGTGGGGTTGCTCTCCGAGGGCATCCTTGACATGAGACAACCAAGCATATCGGTAACTTTGTTCATGTGAGACTTAATGGCGGGCATGCCTTCATTGTACTCATGTCGAGAGATAGATGATGAGTCATCCTTCGCGAGCGTATTCGCGAAGCCCTCGATACTTGGATTCCCTTCCAAAAGAGAAGGGTTCGGAGTAGCTCCTGGTAGCTCAACCTCTACCGGTTTATCCTCTTGCGACATTCTCTTAAGGAGGTAAAGCCCTTAATAAGAGACGAAGCTCTGATACCAATTGAAAGGATCGGAATGTCGACTAGAGGGGGGGGGGTGAATAGGCGACTAACACTTTTTAAACTTTTCTTAACAATTTAGGCTCAACAAGGAATATATGTTGTCTAGATATGCAACTATGTGAGCAACCTATATGCCAACAATTATGATATAACAAGCAAGCAATAAAGAAGCAAGGAAAGTAACTTGCGCAAAGTAAAGGTAAAGGGGAACACGGGAGACAAGGATATGTTTCCGAAGTTCCTTCTCTTTCGAGAAGTACGTCTCCGTTTGGAGAGGGCGAGGAGCACAATGCTCACACGAAGCCAACGAGGGCCACCCTATTTCTCCTCACGCTCTTACCGATGTAAGATGTCGTGATCCACTACGAGGCGGCCTTGAAGGTGGCAACCAAACCTTTACAAACAAGGTTGGGGAAAACTCCACAACTTAATTGGAGGCTCCCAACGAAACCACGAAGCTTCACCACAATGGAATGTGGCTTCGAGGTGACCTCTTCCGTCTAGGGCACCAACGCACCCAAGAGTAACAAGATCCACACGGGATTAGTGGGGGGAATCAAATATCCTTTGGTGGAAGTGTAGATCGGGGCATCCTCTTCCAAACCCTAGAGAATCAACAAGTTTTGATGGCTAGGGAGGGAGATCGGGCAAGAATGGAGCTTGGGCGTCAATGGAGGTGAGAGCAATAAATGAGGTGAGTCTCAATGGGGAAGAAGACCCCCTTTTATAGGTGCCCTTAAATGCAGCCGTTGGATGTCCACCAACCACGGTAAGCGGTACTACCACGCTGCGGTACTACCGAGCCCCAGTGCCGCCCCCACTACCACAGAGTCCAGTGGGAATCCGGTAGTGGATGCGGTACTGGTTCACGGTACTACCGCTCCACGGTACTACCGAGCCCAGTGCCGCCTCCACTACCGCAAAGTCCAGTGGGAATCCGGTAGTGGATCCGAGCCCCAGTGCCGCCTCCACTACCGCAGAGTCCAGTGGGAATCCGGTAGTGGATGCGGTACTGATCCACGGTACTACCGTGGAGCGGTACTATCGCTCCTAGAGCGGTACTATCGCTCCTAGAGCGGTACTACCGCCCTGGCAGAGCCAGGGAGCCACATCCAAAAGTCCCCACACCTCCACGACGCAAAAGAAATATGTGGGTGCAGAAAGTGAGACCGTGTGATGATTCCACCCACCATTTCCAAAGCGGATCCCCTCTTCATAGTACGGTTTTCCTACGACTCAATTAACACAAAAGGAGATCGAAAGAAAAACTCCGTCTTCACGTTTCGTACACCGAGGGGGCAATAACCGTCTTGTGCCAATAATGTCGTTATCTGAAATGCTCATCGCACCTGGTTAGTCCGCAAATGTATTGTCATCAATCACTAAAACCAATCAAGGGAAAACATGCCCTATCACTTAACTTAATGCAAACTTGACATGATTTTTGGTATAGAATTGGATGTTTTTTTTGTATAAAGTGTGCTACCTGACATACATGTCCATGTCGTTCATTTTTGCAGGATGCTTATGAACCACTAATAATTTCAATATCTCTTCTATGAGATAGTTATTTCAGTAGAATCAAATTTCTTGAGATTACCCCCGTCCCAACACTCCCTCAAGAGCTCTCAAGAAATTGCATCTTAATAGATTGTTCTATCATCCTTGAAGTTTAATCTGAATACTATTTATTATTTTCATGGCTTTTGATTCTACATCGTTGTGCTGAGTCTCCCCTTCAACTAATGGTTCCCGTATGTTTAATTAACAACCTCACTAGTCAGCACAAATAAATCACGTTGAAAATATATAGTGGTTGTCTGGTTGATGGCCAGTTTGGGGAGTAGATCATGTTGCTCCTTGCGAGACAATCCATAATGCATTAAGAATATGATACAATACATTATCCAAAAAAACGTACAGGTAAAATTTGTAGCAAACTCACACAGGAGGGAGATGGTGACGCGATGAACGGGGCGACGACCACATGACGTTTCGAGACATTGTTCCCCTGCTGCGCGAGACCGGAGACATGTTTAAAGGTCGAGTCGCATGCCTTTGGCGGTCATCAATGCCTGCAGTGTTCTGGCTTGGAGATGTCGGCGGACGGTGATGCATGGTGGCATGCATGCCATGATGCTCGGTGCTATTCTGGCTGATTTCAACAACTATTTTAGCTACATTCCCAAATCGATCTGTAGCACAACCATCACTGGAAAATATGTGAGACATGCTTGTCAGCCACAAGCACCTTGGTATAATGCAAAATAAGTATGTTCATGGAAAATTCAGACAAACACTCAGTTGTTGTTCCTACAATGACATACTCCCTCTGTTCCAAAATAACTGTCGTAGCCTAGTACAAAGTTGCGACAATTATTTTGGAACGGAGGGAGTATATAAGAAGTGGAGGGCTGAACCACATGGAAAAAAACACAACCATACCATCGGCCATCCCTGAACAACCATACCAGAGGGGGGCGTTCTAATCCACGTGTTTTTCAGGGATGAATCTAGTTTATTTGGTTGTATCTACCAAGTGTTAAAACTATAAAGCATTGTAGTTGATATCTAGTTTAGTAAATAAAGCACGTCAAATTAACCAGTGGAGAATTTGCCTATGTAGATGATATTGTGCACATACCGAAGGGAATCCTTGTCTTCCTCTATTGCATCTTAAAATAGTACACGTGTTGCAGGTACCTGATGCCCTTGACGTTGTTGGGCACTCTAAATGTCATCCTCAAGGACCTCAACAATTGGCTCCACCCTATGTTCCACATAATGCTGACGGCGACCCTTACCCTTCTCATTGATGCGCCGTTTGCCGAAGGCTGGGAGCAGTAGGCACGCCCTCAAATTTTCAGTGGCAACATGAGTAGGCCGGCGCCTGCGTCCTGGCAGCACGAAAAGAGTGAGGAGGAGCAGGCAACATGTTGCACGAGCAGGGAAAGAAAAGGGCTAGGGCGTACCACCGGCCTCGCAGCAGAGCACACATGCAGAGACACGGGGCCTCTAGGCCAACGAAGAGAGGAGGCACGCAAGGAGGCAAGGAAGGCCGATCCAGTACATGAGGTCGTGGAGATGGAGGTGGCTAGGGTTTGTCGCAGGGTTGCAGGTGCAGGCGGAGGCAGTCTGTGCTGGCAGCCGGCAGCGGCGACGGGAGATAGTGGAAGGGGAGGAGGAGGCGCAAATCTCTCTCTGGATGAAACCCTACCTGGGCCGATGGACGCGGCACAACGTCCAGCGACTTGCGAGCCGCATCATAGACGAGGAAGTGCCGGGACTCGACGATCGTCCATGGACTCGACGCAGGCTACCGGATCGTCGAGGCAGAGAGAAGAAAGGCCGTAGCCTTTGGCGTAGTATCCGCCTCTGCAGTCGTCGTTAGTCTTGCTGAAGTGCCCTTCGTCTAAGAGGATGGTGATGGAGGCGTAGGTCGAGGGGCCGTCGGAGCGCATCAGGAGGGTTAAGCCCTTCGCCAGAGCCTGCTCGGAATCGCCGCCGGCGGTGGTGGATTTGGACTCGAGCGGATATCGTTTTACACTTTAGGAAATCGCCGAGGAGATGAAAATAGCGTCTCGTGCGCGGATTTGGGAGATGAGCGATATATTGGAAAAGTGATTGGGGATACGATAGGGGAAAGATATTCGGATCGGTGAGAGGAGGGGGAGTTGGGTGTTCAAAGAACGACATACCAACTCCCCCTTTAGGAGTAGAGATTCCCTTAAACCAATCAGACGATTTTAAGTACCATCCACCATCAACTTCCATTCCCCATCATCAACCCCCCCTAAATAAACACGCTGTAAACTTCAAATTGAGAATATACCACCTCAAACTACGCAGAAATTCTGCACGCGCCCAACACCCACCACTACCGGCGATGAGCACCACCGATGGAAAGCCGCCGACGCCGGCCGCCGCTGCGGTGGAAAAGATGGCGCAGGACGCGGCGGCGTGGTGCGCGATGCACGGGCTCGTCGTCGGGGACCGCGCGGACCCGGTAAGCTTCTCCCCTCATCGGTTCAAACTTCCATGGAAATCAACCTCTTCTTGAATCGGCCTCGGCCGGCCAACCTCTTCTTGAATGGTGCGATGAGCAGAGCTCGGAGTATTTTCCATCATCAATCATTGTTGCTGTCCTCTCTTGCAGAGATCAGGAACAGTTCCTGGGGTTGGGTTGGTCCATGCTCCAATCTCCCTGCTCCCGTCGCGTCTCCCGGAGTCCTTCTGGACGCAGGCGTGCGAGCTGGCTCCGCTTTTCAACGAGCTCGTGGATCGTGTTAGCTTGGATGGGGATTTCTTGCAGGATTCCTTGTCCAAGTGAGTTCCGTTGGCCATGTTAATAGCTCTGCACGTTTTCGTTCACAGCTCTGCCTGCACAACTTGACCAAGATGCTTGTACTTTCAGAACAAGGCAGGTTGATGATTTCACTTCCAGGCTCTTAGATATTCACAGGAACATGATGGATACAAACAAGGACGAGGTTATTCACCTCACCTCTACTACTATTCACTCAACTTCTATACCTCAACATTAATCGATCCATCTGCTCTCTTTGTCCCTATTTTGGTTAATGTCCTAATTAACTGTATGGTACTTACAAATTCTATTTTTGTTACCAGAATATTCGACTGGGGTTGCACCGATCAGATTATATGCTGGATTCAGAAACCAATTCTCTTCTCCAAATAGAGCTCAACACTATTTCAGTCTCTTTTCCTGGGCTTTGTTCTGCAGTGACTGAGCTTCATAGGTAAAGTTGAACAGTGAATCATATCTTGCTATTACATTGCTACGCTTGCGTTCATTGACATTGTACATTTACTTGCGAAAATCGGGTTAGGTAATTGTACACATGGTTTTTGTGTCCAAAAAATTATATACTACTCCTATACAGCCCTTCCGTGGAAGCTCATAAAAAGCATTTAGCTGTGGTATTTGAGACCCTTAAAGCAAACCAATTATTTGCTGAGTTAAACAAGTGTTCTTTTGGTCAGAAACAAGAGGAATATTTGGGGCCTCTTTGGATGCTGCCAAAGCTAGCCCTGCCAATAACGGGTGAACCAAAATTTTTGCGGAGCAATCAGCCACCCGCTTCTCGCCAGATAGTTGGCGTGATTAGAACTGAGAAGCCCGAACTAGCCTGGGCACCCAAAATATCGGTCTCCATCCAAACAAGTAGTAATCACTCAGTCAACGCCAATATTTTGGCACGGCAGCTCGGGGCTTCAATCCAAACAGGCCCTTGATCCACATCATACAGGAAGGAGTGGCATCAGATCCTGTTAAAATCAAGGCAGTGCAAGAATGGCCAGCCCCTAAAATTGTGACTGAGCTCAGGAACTTTTTAGGTCTATAAGTGCATACTATAGAAGATTTATCCAAGGATATGGGTCATCTGCAGGTCCCTGTTCAACTCTCTGAAGAAAAAAATCTTTTTTATGGACTCCTGAACAGGAGCAGGCCTTCAAGGAATTGAAACATTAGCTCACACACACCCCAGTGTTGGCTCTCCCTGATTTCAACAAACCTTTTGTACTTGAGGTTGATGCATGTGGGTATGGACTAGAAGCATATTAATGCAAGAGGGCAGACCAATATCTTTTCTTAGCAAGGCAATTGGACCTAAATCTGCAGCTTTCTCTCTACTTATGATAAAGAGGCTTTGGCTATTATAGAAGCACTACTTCCTAGCATCTTCCTTAGTGATAAGAACTGATCAAGAGAGTTTAAAGAACATCCAGGAGCAAAAGCTAACAGAAGGAATACAGCATAAACATTTAGTCAAGTTGTGGGCTATACTTACACTGTGGAATATAAAAGGGGTAAGGAAAACAGAGCTGCTGATGCTCTTTCTAGAGTCAAGCATTATGTCCAGTTGATTACCACAAGCTCAATTGTTCCTGTTTGGGTTACTGAGGTAGTTAAGAGCTATGCTTCAGATAAGAAAATAAAAAACAGATAGAACATTGTGCATTGGCAAAGGATGCCAGTTCCCCTTATACATTCAAAAATGGCATTCTGAGTTCAAAAACAAAATTGTAGTGGGGAGCAATACTGCTTTAAGAAATGACATAGTGACTGCATTCCATAAGTCAGAATTAGGAGGCCACTCAGGAGAAACAGCCACATATCAGAGAATCAAACTGATTATCGGTAAGGCCTAAAGCAAGATGTCATTTCCTTTGTGAAGAATTGCCCTACTTGTCAAATTAATAAGGCTGAACATACACCTTATCCTGGTTACTTCAATCTTTACCGGTTCCTGATTTTTCTTGGGCACACATCTGAAAACGAAGATTTGATTTTGTTAGTGGTGGATAGATTCACAAAATATGCTCATTTCATTGGACTCAAGCACCCTATACAGTACAAACAGTGGGAGCTTTCTCTCATACAGTGTTTAAATTACATGGCATGCCTTGTGTCATTGTTACTGACAGAGATAGGATCTATACAAGCAACTTGTGGCAGCAGGTATTCAAATCCTTCAAAATCAAGCTTCACTTCAGTACTAGCTACCATCCCCAATCTGATGGTCAAAATGAAAGAGTAAACCAGTGTTTAGAAAATTATTTGAGATGCATATAGCAACTAATGAAATGGCACAACTGGCTAGCTCTAGCTGAATGGTGGCACAAGACTAGCTTTCACACCTCTCTCAAAATGACACCATTTCAAGATCTCTATGGATTCCCTCCTCCAATGATTGCTGAATCATCCCTACCTGACTCCATATGTGAAGATAATGACAATCTCCATGAAAACAGAGAATTAGCACTTGAAGTGATCAAGGAAAATCTGTTAAAAGCTCAAGATAGAATGAAATGTTACGCTGATAAGAAGAGAAAGGACAAACAGTTTCAAGTGGAAGACATGGCCTATTTGAAACTCCAACCCTATAGGCACACTTCTCTCAGTTTACACAGATTTCTCAAACCTCATTGCAAGTTCTATCAGAGTGTTGGAAAAGGTGGGCAGCACTTCTTATAAGCTTCTAATCCCCGGAGGCTGTCAGCTCCATCACACTTTCCATGTCAGTCAGTTAAATAAGCACGTGGGTACTCACGTTATTCCTACAAAGAATTTACCACTGATTGATGAGAATGGATTAATTAAAATGGAACCTGAAGCAGTTCTGGAGAGAAAACTGATCCCCAGACCACAAGGCAAAATCATCATACCTGTGGTCCGTTGGTTATTCAAATGGGTTAACATGCCCAATGAAGCAGCAACATGGGAGGATTCAGCCTTTATTCAGAAAGCCTTCCCAGGTTTTTAGCCTTGAGGACAAGATCTGTCTCAATTTTGGGGTGTATTGTCAGGTTCTAGTCTGAAACTTCTGAAGAAAACCTACAGTTTCACTGTTACCGCATCCCTGATGACGCGTGTGACGTTCAATTCTCGTCAGACGGCTCTCCTGCAAAGATGCTGGTTCGCCAGTCCTTCGTCACTGTGCGCCGTTGATATTCAATCGGATGGACGTCTAAGCTCCCACGAGTCGCTGTTCCTTTTCCGGCAACGTTTACTTTCTTCAGTTTAGCTTTTCACCTGCTCCCTTTGTGTTATGGCTATAAAACCCCTGTTTCCTTCGTTTGGAGGCATCTAGATGTAATTCGGTTGTAACCCTAGCTGCCAGTGGGGTGCTAAAGAACTCTATTTCCCCCTTTCCTAATGCAAACCGTAGAATTTGACCTCGATCTCTCTCAAAATCTCTGAAACTCAGTGCATTAATTCAGTTCATAGTCAGTTCCTGACAGAGGTGGTCCGCGATCCTGTCAATCAAGGGCTGGGGTGCCTTGATAGAGGGCTTCCGGAGCCCGAGGGTGGCTGTTTTGAGGAAGGATAAAATGAGGCTTATGTGTGTGAGAGCGAGGGCTCTCCTCTTTGAGTTGATATGGCGGATATGTTTTGGCCAATGGTCCCGTGAGTGGATTGCCATCCTTCTATCCTCGGGTAGCAAAAGGGTGATGCTCAATGGCGAACCAGGACCCTGGTTTGGCACTGCAAGGCCTGCATCAGGGGCACCTGCTCTCCCCCAACGCTGTCTGCGTTGGCGATCGACACCCTTAACCGGCTGTTCGCTATGGCCAGGGAATCCAGGCTGCT
This sequence comes from Bromus sterilis, assembly GCA_950022295.1. NCBI lineage: Eukaryota > Viridiplantae > Streptophyta > Magnoliopsida > Poales > Poaceae > Bromus > Bromus sterilis. Next base: position 221,549,318 of record OX465600.1, read on the forward strand.
CCACCGCCTCGCACCCCACGACCCGACGACTACCATCTCGTTGTAACAGACGATGTTGTCATCTTCTGCCATTCGGATAGGGAGGATCTGTCCACAGTTTGCAGCTTGCTTGCACTCTTTGGGCACACATCAGGGTTGCACACCACAATCACCATGGTGTCCCCCATTGGTTGTTCGGAGGAGGAGGCCCAGGACGCAGCATTGATTATGGAGAGTGTCAGCTAGCTCCTTTTCGATCAAGTACCTCAAGGTCCCAGGACACCGTGTCAAGCGCAAGGGCAATGTCCAGCTTTGGTATTTAAAATGAATGAAAGTTGATTTAAATAAGTGTCACGTTTAGTAGAAGTATTAAGCTACAACCACATTACTGATATTATTCAGCAAGTTGGATGTTTCTAAAATCAATGAAATGATACTTGGTCTTTATTAGTATCTTCTGCATTCCTTGGTAGTAAATGGTTCACATCACCATAACTACCATGCATAGTAGGGACGTACTTCACGAGAAAGACTGTCCATGGACTGATACGATGAACTTACTCTTTCCTGATTGATCCATACTTGGTACATGCCTATCACTTATATAGGCGTGACTTGGTCCCTAAAAAGCAATCTCTAACTTAAGAATGCGTATCTCTACAACAACAACAACAAAGCATGACAGTCCCAAGCAAATTGGGGTAGGCTAGAGCTGAAACCCAAAAGATATCGAAACCAAGTCATGGTTCTGGCATGTGGATAGCTAACCAAGAATGCGCATCTCTATTGCCTGAAATATATTTATGAGGAATAAACCAAACTAAGGAGACAAATTATTCATAATGTCAAATTCCAACTAATACTGCACTAGTGAGCCTAAGAGAATAGTGCCTGGCTGTCCGCTACACAAGTGTAGTTGTAGCTTTATAAAGAGTTCTCGTTAATTGCTTCAAGTTCTACGACAGTAAAATAAAATTGGGAAAATGCTTCATGATTTCTTACATGCAGTAACTCCCATTTCTTACAAATGGATATTATGAAGCTGTGTACTTTGTACCTATCACTCTATCAGGTTATTTCTAATAAGATTTATTATGCAGGACCTTGATTAATCAGTATGGAAATTTATTATGTCTAGACGCCAAAAGGGTTCCTGGAAATGAGGCAAGCCGTCAATTTGCTGAAGCATTGGCCAAAGCATGGGATGAGTTTAATGTTGACAGGTTTGGTACGCTCTAGTTGAATCATGCATATTATAGCTAACCAATTGAGTATTGACTGACACACTTTTTCATGAAATGTTCAGTGCTGTAGTTATGATGATTGTTCAGCCTGAAGAAAGAAATATGTATGACCAACACTGGCTTATCAAATATTTGAGGGAATCATATCCTTTTATGATCTGCTTTGGCACTTCTCTTAATGATGTCAACTAATGATTTTCTATATCTCAAGTTCTTGCTTAGCAAAAGATGTCGTGACTCCAGTTGCTTAAAGTTTGCTTCATTAAAACGTTGTTCCTGCCAATTCAGTTGCCATCTTGATACTGGGCAAACTGTAGGATGGACCGATCTTCATGATTTGGATGTGAATCACGGTGAACATGAAGAATAACGAAGGAAAACTTAGAATAAACACTCACATAGACAAGATTCACCACCAAAGTACAAAATCTCATGTCACAATGAGATACACTTCAAGATCCAAGCAACAACAAAAGGAAAAGATAACTAGGGTAGATCTTCCAAATTTGTAGGAGAGATGGGTCTTGAGAGATAGTTCTTCCCCAATCGAAAGGACATGGAGGTCTTGATAATCCAAGAGGATTCTTCTCCCGAAAGAGGTCTTGGGTAGATTGAGCAAAGCTCTCTCAAGATTTAGTCTATACTTTGCTAACCCTAGATTTGAGAGGAGTACATTTATTTATAGCCTGCCCTGCCCAAAATTTGTACCCAGACAGAACTACTGGACAGTCTGATCAGGGCGAACCAGAAAGTCCGGTGCTGACCGGACAGTTTGGTCGTCCGGACCGGACAATCTGGTCGCTGCGGAGGGTTGAGGACGAAGTGCCAGCGCCAACCGGACAGTCTGGTTGACCGTCTGGTTGCTCCAGAGGGTTGAGGCTGAGCATTGCTCACCAGACTCTCCGGTAATGCAGATTTTTGCACTGGTTTTCTCCCTTCTATTCGTCTTCGAGTCTCCGCTCCTCGCTTGGGACTTGGGCTTCCTTCCTTTCTTCTCCAGGGTTCATGCCTTCGTATCTAAGAATACTAGTAGAGCGCCCGTGCGTTGCTACGGGCTACAATGTACATAGATGAATCAAACAAATGATTATGATCGTCCTCGAGGTTATATAGCATTTCTCCCTTATGCGTTCGGATGTGTTTGAACATCAAACAAGCATCAATCGGTCTCTTCAAAATTCAACTCTTTGGATAGTCCGAGCTCCCCTAAATCCACCCCATGTGTGGAAGAAAAACGTGGGTGCACGGACTATGCACCATGTTATCTCCAACACGCAGTCTCAACCAAAAAAACACCCGATGACGCACCGTCCCCTTTTCCTATCGGAGCTCGCTGGAGACCTCTTCTTTAAAACCGGATGACACCCACCTCTCCTTCACCATGGCACCCACTCTCCTTCACACCGTACTTCCCCACGAACAGCCAAGGAGGATTCCCCCGCCAACCAACCACTGATCCCCTCACACCTGGTTCGTGTCGATCCGCCACCGCCATCAAGGGGGATGAGGCGTGCCCCGTCCATGATGCTCCCTGATCCAAGAAGCCATATCTGATGTCTCCTGAACCATTGCCACATTGTAACATACAGTTGAATGTTGCACATTACCATGAAACAAAAATATGATGCAATTTATTTCAAAGTGATCTCTAATGTAATGCAATTTTCCATATTTTCTGAAGTAGGGAAAGTATTCCACTCAGACAGTCGTAATTAAACAAACCAACCCCAACCCGCTCACTCTCATCCCTCACTCATATCACAAAGTCCACTAACTCACCTAGTTAAATGCATGTGTGTTGCTATGGGCAACAATGTTGATAGTTTGCATTGCTATGTTGACAATATAATATAGTTAAATGAATGAAATAGGTAATTATATGGCATGGATAAGTTACACTCTTCCTCGTCTCCACCCAAATAAATCTCCAGAAGTATCGGTAGGAAACAAAATATTGCGACATAACACTATTAAAGGTATGATATATAGAAAAGGAAAGGTAGAGAAGGATTAAGATGGAATTCCTAATCTAACCAAATCTACTGTGATGAGAGGATATTATTTCCCTTCTCTGCCAGATATTCCATTAATGTGAGATTTATCATAATACTACAGGAGTATAAGCAAGACAATAAATTTGAAGGGAGCATCTATACGCCAGGTAGCTAAATCGATCCAGTTTCGATCGAATTTGCTCGCAGTAGCTATTTTTTTCTTCCTCTCGCTGTTGCCCCTTTCTTCGTCTACCATGTTGACCCTCCCACCTCTTCCTGCCTAACCACCTTCCACCGCGACCCACGTCTAGCAGGTGTTTTGCCATGCCGCCTCGACCCCAGTCGGCGACTCTTTGTATGTTCCCTGGTGTGTCCTACAAGTGATAGAATCTTCTTTCCGGATGGAATCTACAAGGATTAGAAGACAAACACAATCTTATAAAGTCATAACTTAGAGCCATGGAAAAGTATATCAGTTTCACATAACTAATAAACTGCAAAGAGCACTTGACGGTTACCAGTGAATGACCAGCACATGGAGCAACTAAAACTGGCTCAACTGATTCTGAAGATTCAGATTAATTTTTAGCTTCTAGCTTTGACCATGAAAACTTTTGAAATCCAGAATCCAAAATATCCCGTCCCTACCAACACGTAAGAGTACAGTAGCTGGCAACAAATGGTCCTAGTGAATGGCACAAGCGCCCACTAACTGAATGATGTTTTTCTCCACACAACACTACACACAAGAGAGATGCAATGCGTTCAGAACTTGGTCGATCATGGGCGAAGCCACAACAATCAGTCATGTATACCATTATTGTTGTCGCGAGCAATTTCATCGGCATCCCGTGTAGGTGCATTATCCATGTTCATGCATGAAAAATAATGCAAAAGCCCATTGAATTGGTGCTCATATGCTAAAAATTCAAACATGTACTGTATATTGCAAAGTAATATTGTAATCTAGAAAATGGATACCGTGTAATATGAATATGGAGTTTTGCATATACTAACCATAGAGCAGAAACTGATTAGTAGACGTTCTAGCACAAAAATTAGGTTGGTCTCTGCATCGAAAAATATTGAATTGTGTTGATGCTTCATGCACAAAAATTAATTTCATTGTTGCCTCTAAAAGGATTATTACATCAGATCAATATGGTCCATCTGCTATCTCATTCTGGCTGATATAAGAAATGTCCTAATTAGTCACATCAGATCAATACGGTGGGTAGAGATTGCAATGCTATTGCACAAGAACTGGTAGCTCTAGCTAGATCTCAAGGAAACCAAAGTCTGATTGCGGATGTACCAGCCTGTATCAGGTTCTTTATTATATCTGAATGTTAAGGTCCATATCTGAATGTTTGTACTTAGGTATTTTGAAAAAAATGGACAGATTACAGAAAATCAACTCATATTAAGCATCAGGTAGAAAGTATAGTACCTTGGCCTCGTACAACCATGGCATCAAGCATATTGAGGTAGCTGCATTGCCGGCTCTCCACCTATTCTCTTAGCAGTTGACGCAGTCATGCGGCACCGGCGCTTCAAGTCATCCACGTCCAGGTGGGAGGCACCGTGGTCATGACTACCTGTGGTGGACAAATAATCCAACACACTAAAGATGGCTTTAAAACGTACACATTATGCAATGCACACTAAGATGAGAACTTGTCAGACAATGCAGTTCATCTACCAAGAGTTAGCAGGAAAACATTCTCTAATCTTTGTTCTTTTTTTTAGAAAAGGAGAATATATTAATATTAAAAAGATATCAATTACACCCGGCCTCTGCAACTACACAATGCCCAAAAGGCACTACAGATGCACTCAGCCAACCAAACAAAAAGAGAAGAAATAAAAAAAAGTCCCGTTACAAAGTTACAATCATTGCAGCCGCAGCACAACCACCACCAAGCCAACACCTGATGTACAATTCTTCAAAAGCAACACCTTCAAGAAGGTCAGTGCCAGGCACAACCAATTAAGGCCAGACCTTGGGTTTTCACCCTGAAAATAGTCCCCGCTCTCAAAACAATGTCTTCAGCAAGACCATTGCCAGGCACAACTAATTAAGGTAAGACCTTGGATTTTCACCCCAAAAGGTAGGACTAAGAACTTCACCTATGTTGGCGCCCCCGCTGACATACTGCTGCCACGATTTCTGAAACTCCGAGCCAATTGCTCATCAACGCAAAGGCTCCGAACACCATTGTCAGTCCTCCGATCACAACTTCCATGACATTCCCCCTCTGACTTCACCATGGATTTTCCCATGATGGAAACAGAGTAGAGCTTCGCGCCGATTTTTCTGGCACGACCGAATACCACCCGATCCAGCAATCTCTAGGCATTAACGCCAGTGGGAGATCGCCGGCGGAGCCTTCCGGAACCCGACACTCTGGCCAAATCAAAGAGGACAGACACGCGGTAGTTCTTCGTCTTAGCGTCAGAGAAACCCTAGGACCACCGCCGTCGTCAAATCCGGGCGAGGATTCAGATCCACGGCCGCCGCCCGCAGATGGCGACACCCGGACCCATCCCCCCAAGGCCGCACGCCGCCGCCGCTCAATGTGTGCTGCCGCACAGGAGCCGCCGCGTCCGTGAGCCAAACCCCCTTCGGAAGCCGCGCACGTGACCGCGAGTTGCTGCTGGTCGTCGGGATTGCACCCACGCTGCCGCGCACCTCCGCCGGCCGCCGTGCGCCACCGCCGGTCGCCGTGAGCCGACGCGCGCCAGCTAGCCTCTCTGCTCCGCGATTTTCTAATCTTTGTTCTAGGTTAAAGATAGTGTTGTCCTTGTAGCCGCTCGTGATCTTGTATTTTTTGCATACCATCAGCAGGTCTATGGGTAGTCGTCAGTTCCTGTGTATGGTGGACTGAAACCGATTAGAGAGTCAAAGGCGTGATCATCTACAGAGAGTCATCCAGGAACTCTAATACACCAAGCACCTGCTGCCAACGTAAAGCAGTACCAGAGGCATGTTACTCTACGCTCTGCCTTGCAACGCTCGCCTCTAGGCACTTGCTAAATCTCGAGGCCCTTTGTCGCCACAGCTTCTTACCGTGGACCTGGAGCTCGGGCCTAGGGGGAGGCCTCATTATTTGTCGCGAGGGTTGCGTCCCTGGGAGAGAGGCAGGAGCGAGCGAGGAACAGGGGGTGGGGGAGCGCATCAAGGTCATCGCCGTGAGCCTTCTCCGCCATGGCCATGTCGCTTGTTTTCTCGACCCACTGTCGTCCCTCCTACACTGAAGACGTTGCTGCTCAAGCCACCGCCAGACCTGTATATGAATGAGGAAGAGGCACGAAGAAACATAGGGTGGATGCCATGACGGCGGTGGAGGTGGGGGCCGGGGCATCAGGAGAGAGACCAGCAGATCAGCGAGAGATAATTTTGGGGCTTCCAAAAGAAGGAGATGAATGCCACGATCAAAGGAAAGTTCCAGTAATGAAGGGGATATTGTTTTCTGTTGTTACGATATCGTTAGCATTAACTCGTGCGATAAGAGAGGGATGATTTGGTAGATAGAAGAGATTGCGGGAGGAGAGGCGGAGGATTCCTTTTTTGTGTGAGAAGGGACGAGACGAACGACAGGGCGAACCGAGGAGACGAACGAATGACTACCGACTAACCATCACCAACGCAGACTCCCCCTTTAGGAGTAGAGATATAGCATTCCAGATTGCGGTACAAGCCATGTCATCCAAATACATAGGTAGCTCAAGTAGGGGTGAAATCCCCTTGGTTTGATGGCACGTGCGCGAGCTCTTGTCATCGGTCCACCTGGAGCTTGTGGGGTTGATAGCGGGTTCATGGTGATGTCCATGGGATGCTTCACATCACATCTCTTGCCCACCTCCCCAGTCTATAGCTCAATCTTGTCATATGGCAACTATTTTGTACTTAAGGTTATTTGCTTGTCTCCAATGTAGTGTCCAGGATCTTCTTCCCAGTCCTTATGCTAAGATTTCACATCAGTCTCAACGTCAAATTTGTGTTCCCTTGACAATTTGTTACACATGGGGTAACAACTATTAGGAAAACCCTGTCAGAGGTGGAGGCTGAAGGCCAGGTTCTCCCTGATGGAACTCTTGTGGTGTATGTATTCAGCGATATGCTTATTGTTTGCGGCTTGGCACTTAGCAGTTTAGCAATGGCTGCAATCTTGTAGAATGCTCATTAAAGTTTTCTTTTGGAAAATGCAGAAATGACAGGAAGGTCTCTGTGGTGTATTTTAGAGCTGGCTATACACCAAATGATTATCCTTCAGAAGCAGTATGTGTATACATTGTTTCCACCTTTGAACACAGCATTTTTTGTGACAGCTCCTCTGATTGAAACTAAATTACCCTAAAAGTGCTTTCTTTGAGATAATATGATACTCCCTCCGTAAACTAATATAAGATATTTTAGATCACTAGTTTAGTTATCTAAAACATCCTATATTAATTTACAGAGGGAGCATCATTTTAAATTTTAATATATTTGAATACTTCTACATTCCCTGGTATATATTGATTTCACTATTCGTTAATAGGTTCAACACTGAAGCAAAATTTGTGTGTGTGTGTTATGGATGTATAGCAATTGTTTTTGTTGCTAATCCCCATGGCATGTTTCTTCTATATTCTAGGAATGGAGTGCAAGGCTTTTGATGGAACAATCATCTGCTGTGAAGTGTCCTTCAATATCATATCATTTAGTGGGGACCAAGAAGATTCAGCAAGAACTAGCAAAACCTAACGTGCTTGAAAGGTGATTCAGTTTTTCAGTACCAATGGGTGGAATGCATTTGAATATTCCATTGATATGAACTGCATATAGCACTACGCGTCTACTTAGAGCATCTACAACCATAGTTGGCTAATCCGAGCCACCATACATCCGCAGATGCGCCTGGTCGTGTCCGCGGACAGTGACTGGTCATACCTCAAAATATTGTTTCCACTACCGGATGCCTCAAATCCGAACTTCCAAATCCATAGTATACATGCAACGTAGAATACATGCCATCGGACTACCAAAATTTGACATGATGTACTACTTAAATCTTCATCCATGCCCCCCCTTGCCTTTTCCTTTGGCCTTCCCTTTGCCGCCACGGTCTTCTTCGCGGAAATATCGGTCGAAGACGCAAAATGGACCGAGTTCGAGTTGCTCACTGCCAGAGCTGAGTGAGCCATCGGACTCATCCACCTCATCGCGCGGAGGCAGTCCTGCCATGGCATGGACGACCAGATCCTGCTCCTTCGCAAGGCCGCAGGCGGTCTGTCGCTTCTCGAAGATCCGAGAACGGAGAAGTTGCTTTCTCGTGGTGCGTGACTCCGTCTCCACCGCTGCACAAAGATCTTACTCTCTCAAGGTGCTCGACTTTGCCTCCGCCACTCTGCCTTCCTCGACTTGCAGCGCCCGCCCACAATGATGGCGGGTATGCCGCTCATCCATGCCGTTGTACACGGTTGCCTCGGAGTCGAACGAGGCGGGGACAAGACTCCACCGTAGTGGTTGCACCGTCACCCGCCTCGAACCGCCTATGCCGCCCGACGCTGTGCACTCTCGCCGAAGTGGCAACGGATGCTGACGCACATTGAGAGAGTAAGATCTTTGTGCAGGGCCAGCTCCTCCTCGTCCCTGCCTGGGACGAACTCCCACTTCCCGGATTGGGGAACGTTGGAGTCAGATCCGCTGCCTGCCATGGCGGAGAAGGTGGAAATCGCTGGAGAGGAGCTTGGGGGCGGAGTGGGGCGGAGAGGAGTGGAATGAAATGGCTAAGGTTTCCTCCGGCGAGCGGATGCGGTCATATTTTTGTGGGGTCGGGTGGGCCATTGTGGGCCACATTCGACGTTGTTTTATTAGAAAAGGGAAAGCCCCAGCTTTTGCATCGATTGATGCACACAGCTTTTATTGCAATATCTTTGTAGTTCAGAGTTTACATCTCAAGAGGATGCTCCCGGGCCTCCCCATATCCGCCCCACATGGGCTGGATATGGGGGGTGCCGGTCAGCCCGGGCGTTTGGGCCAGGTTTGAGGACTCCGGTTGGGTGGTAAAAACATGTCCGGGTAGCAACCACCAGGCAGGCCGCCCAGATGTTTGGTGCGGGTTTGGGGTGGCCGGTTGTGTAGATGCTCTTAAGTTCATGACTGAACATAGGCACGTTGTAGTATTGTCGCTGTACCTCTGCCAGCGGAATTGGATCATTTTCCCCACTTTACTTCCCCATTTGCCCCCCCCCCCCAGGGTCCACCTGCCATCGAGACAATACCGGGGCAAATCATCAAACCCATCTTCCGACATTAAAAGCCTATCTCCCTCTACAGGTTTCTTGAAAATAAGGAGGAAATTGCCAAGCTCCGTCAATGCTTTGCAGGGCTATGGAGCTTGGATGACGAAGAGGTTGTCAAATCTGCGATGGAAAACCCTGACTTGTTTGTCTTGAAGCCTCAACGCGAAGGCGGAGGTTAGTTTTATGCAGTAACATATGGATATTATTTTATTAGGGATTTTTTCTCATTATTTCTTTATATGCTATTCATGCACAGGGAACAACATATACGGCTTTGATGTGCGAGAGGCTCTGATCAGACTCAAGAAGGAAGGAGGCGATGCTCTCTCAGCCTACATACTGATGCAAAGAATCTTTCCCAAAGCATCTCTCGCCAATCTGGTCCGTGGTGGTGTTTGCCATGAAGCCCTCACAGTATCTGAGCTTGGGATATATGGAGCCTACTTGCGGTATAATAAATGCTTGAAACACAGAAGTCCAAACACTAGCGCTCCTCATAAGATGGTGCTTCTTCTGACAAACAGGTCATGACTTGATATCTGATTTCAGGAACAAAGATAAGGTGATCATCAATGACAAGTGTGGTTACTTGATGCGAACAAAAGTTTCTTCGTCGGATGAAGGCGGTGTTGCTGCGGGATTTGCTGTTTTGGATAGCTTATACCTGACCGAGAAGGTGATACACGGTGGTTCACATTAGTTTTGTGCACATGCATTTCATAAACAAGAAATTATATTGGTTTTGAAGTGTATTGGCTGTAGGTAATTGGTCCTGTGACCTGTCTGATATTTCTGGGGAAATCTGGAAAAAAATAGATAGAGAAAAAACATTGCATTCCCACCTCTCCATCAATTGGTGCACACAGCCATGAAAATCTAAAAGACATTGATAATTTTGGAAGCGACTTATCAAACTCAAAGCTTCACAAAAATCATATCTATAATGCGTAGGCTTCTTTGGCACCAAACCAGTACATAGTTATTTGGAACATGTTCTTCATATGTACTGCTTGTAGGCAGTGTTAAAGATGCATCCCATCAGGGATTAAAACATTAATTACATGATTTTCTTCCTCAGTCGTGGGTGCGCACTAAGTTCTTCCAGTCTGGCTTAGAAATAATTGGCTTTTCCTTTTTCTTCTACATGGTTAGTTGTTGATGGATGGTTGCTTCTTGCAGTGACATAACATCAGGAATACCAGCACAAATTCCAACCAGCATTGACCTACCATGGATTTAGCATTCTGTTGCAGCAAATGAGATGAACAAAGTTGCTGCGCAATTTGCAGACGTCAGCCATTAGCATACGGCACACTGGGTGAAGAATAAATATGTTATGTATAGATAGCATGTGTATGTACTACAAAATAATTCCCGTGAAAAAACGGATTACGAATTCCTGTTTCGTGAATCACTGTATCCTGAGCTCATCGCCAGGTAGTTCTGCTATGCACAGTTAATGTGAATTTTCAGCGTCACCATTTCTGTTAGTAAATCATATATCTGTTTCTTCTCTGTTTCACCCCTCAGCCGTCGCGTCTTCTCTCTTTCTCCTCTTGTTTCCTCTTCTCGGTGATTTCTCCGTTTAGTGCATGGAAGATTCAGGCGATCGATGTTGTGCGTGGAAGATTTCCGGCCTTCTCATCCCTTCTGTTGTGGATTACGTTTTCGTTGATTTTCTTTGGGAACCAGGTTCTAAACTTTTGTTACGGTTAGTTGGGTGCTGCGGATAGATCAAGGGATTAGGTTTTTGTTAGGGTTAGTTGGAATAATGCTAGCTCCAACAGTTAGGTTTTCGTTGATTTTTTTGGGAACCAGGTTTATAATCGTAGCTTTTCTACTGGCATTAGATTTTCGACATAGAGTTGCTTGATTTTGGTGAAGGCAGTGTGGATCTTGCCGACCAGTCTCTGGATTAGTGTGCTAGTTTGTTTAGTATGAAAGACCCTACTGTAGTTTAAATTGTTAGTTTAGTACTTATCTTTACTGTTGATTGTTACTTTGTTAGTATGGGTTCTCCAAATGAATTTCCAGTAACACTTTGTGTTACTGAAGTTATTTTCTGGCCATTGGCCACTTAATGAAGTTATTTTCTGTTATTACGTTGTATAATTTGTTTTTATTGGGTTGTTAAGTTTTTTTCCACCTATACATGTTTGTAGTTTTGAATCAATCCATTTAATGTATACAATAACATTATAGAATTGAAGAACTGCTTCGTAAATGTTCTTCAATGTGTATTGATTTTAAAATGCAAGTATTTTATATTGTCATTCTTGCACTTGTTTTGAGGCTTTTTCTACAATAAAAAATTGCAACTCTTAAACCATTTAGTTTGTAGAGTTTTAATGGTAGAAAATGTTCTTAATCAAGTATATCTGTACTTTCACGTTCATTGGATCAAGCATTATCTCTAAAAATCTGTTTCTTATAGTTTGGTTTATCAATTGTTTATATTAGCTAATTAATGGTCTCTCCTCCTATGCAATGTGTGTCATGAAGCTGTCTGATAAGATAATATCACTGTTTGACAGAGCCAGGAGACACTTCATTTTATTAATCTTGTGGAATGTGTATATTCTATTTAAACAATTGAAATAATCGGACCGTATGCGACTGAAATGTGTGTGGAATGTGTATATTCTATTTAAACAATTGAAATAATCGGACCGTATGCGAATGAAATGTGACGGTTCTACAGAGCAAATCGTCAGTGATGCAGGTTATCATCACACACAATTTCAGCATATTAAGTGTGTGCCTGAATTACAAACACCAGGTAGGCTATGTAGTGATAGACTAGAAGGGCAGTGCTCGCTTCGCCTCGCCGTTTCAGTTTTTTTATTGTTATAGGTCTTATTATATGTGCTACATTTTTAGTTGTGGAAATTATTTAATGTAATGTGGTGTTTGGATGGATCCTTTTTATCGTACGATTATAGGACAACGTCTAATGAGTGCACGTACATAAGAAGGCTAACTATGTTGTTGACCATGTGTGCTATGATGATGTTAAACATATCGTAGGCGACGCTTCCTTCTTGCCAATCAAGACTCACACAATCCAATCATTTATAAAAGGGATGCATCCATTGAGAGATGTCGCCACATAGTTAAAATCTTATACCTAATTTTAAATTAAAAACCTCAATTGAATGAGAAGCTTCAAAATTAAACATTTTAGCCAATTGGTCCTTGAAACACCAATTAACTTTGTCTGGATCTGATGTTATAAAGTGAAATATCATGTTGTTCTTGTGTATGTCGTGGTTGAAACTTGTTGTAGTGGCATCTACCGCATGAGCCGAATCGACTGATCGCGAACTCAAAAAAATTGTACTGCAATAATGTTTCGATTGTAAGCTCACAACAAATTCACTATAGCATGAACATACAATTGACATTCAAATTTTCAAAGAAGATACATGTTGACAATGTTTTTTATGTTGCCCATGTCAACTTAAAAATAATAAAAGATGTGATATATTTAATACAAATAATAATAATAATTTATACAGGTAAATAGTTGACCAAGTCAAATTTGAATACTTAATTGAATGCCATGACTAATAATTTAAATACATAGACAAAAGGTTTGACCAAGTCAAAATTGACTACTCAATTGATTCTAAAGGCTTTTACCCCTAGGGGCTTTAGTATATTAAAAGATTTTGTAATAAATAAATCTTGCAAATGATATTTACTAACACACTTTACATTACATATATAAAGATAGTTTGTAGGGCGCAATAATTAGCATACATGCCTTTGGGAAAATATCAGTTCATGGGACACATAACTAATTAAATGCTTATAACATTACATATATAAAGTAGCTAGCAATATTACTTATTCTTGTTCTTCTTTTTGCGATGGCCGCCAGTGACTTTGCATTGATCTTGTGGATCAAGGAGGCACTGTCGCATCTCAACGATGCGCCTGTAGACCTCGTAGTCGACGTAGGCAACCTTCGCCACATAAGCCACATGTTCATCAGTAAGAGAAAATTTCACCCATGTGGTGTGCAGCCTGTTCCTGTCTTGTTTACTACCCTTCATCGAGATGAATGAGGGGTTGATGATGGCTGCACCGAGATCAACTAAGGAATCCTTGCTCTTGTCGTTGTCCTTGATCTTGTATTGCTCTTGTATATCAACAAGATTCTAGCACAAGAGGTCGACACTCTATAGTACCCTTCTATCATTGGTGTCGTCTACGGTAGAAAATTCATAAACATCGTTGTTGATGTAAGCGGCAAACCTTAGACAAGGAAATGGGTCCGCCTAGTGGTAGTAGTACACCAAGACCTGGTTGTCTACGCACAACTAAGCGACAGTGATAGTTTGAATTTTGTCGTTCTACCCGCTTGTGACGCCCCCAAAATCAATCCGTGTACAGTAATCATACACGCAGGGTACACGGCTGAGATTAGGGTGCCACGGTGAGAATATCACAGCACAACACTAAACACAAAAGGATAAACAAATATATTACAATACCAGGGATCACGAGGATCCGAATACATAAGTCATACAAGCCATAATATTTGAGTACAGACATAGTTAGTCAAGTTTTGCCTTAAGAAGGCTAGCACAAATCACATCAGAGATACAGATCGAAAAGGCGAGGCCTCCTGCCTGGGATCCACCGAACTACTCCTGGTCCACGGGGAACTCGACGTCGTAGTAGTCGCCTCCGGGGTACTCCTGCTCCTGGGCTCCAACGTCGACTGCAGCGGCCGATCAGGCAAAGCGAAAAAGGGGAAATAAAGCAAAGGTGAGTATCTAGCATACCCGCGAGTCTTACGTCCGCTACTAAGCATTATGCATTATATCAACGGAAAGAAGAGGCTGTATATAGTGGACTGAAAGACAGAAATCCAGAGCAAGGGTAAGAAGCTAGGCCTAACGACGACTAGCATCTTCCGACGATGTCTTGCAGCATGAGGTAAGAATCAGCCAACTGTTTATATAAAGCATAAAGTAACAATGCAGCAGAAGTTGCTGCAGCATTGTATAATAATAAGTTGTAACAATTAACAATGCCTCCGAGTTCACCTCCTCGACATCCCGGCGAGGAAGAAAAACCCGGAACCATACAGTTTAATAATAATAGTTTGTGTTAGACCAAGTATGTGATCAGAGGGGGAGGGGGTGAATGATCACTTCAAAATTTTGCATGAAACTATGAAGTGAAGCATAACACAACAACCGAAACTATTCAACAGAAAGGTAAACATTGAAGCAGAACGTGATCGAAGCAGAACATAGTGAATCAAAAGTATCGAATCAATTGCATCGAAGCATAACTCTGAAGCAATTGACAAACAGAATGTAAGTGCGGAAAGTAAAACGAACTCTTGACTCGGCGATGTTTGTTCGACCAGTTCACACTCTGCAAAGTGCTACGTCTGGTTGGAGGGACTTGTGATTGAACACAGGAGCTAACCTCTCTCCGTCCGTATCTCCACTGCACCAATCTCCTTGAGCTTGGTCAGTTCTTCACTCTTGGTTGATTATTGAGGAAATCACCGAAACCTTTGACAAACTGGACTTCGAGGCGACAATGACTCTTCGCTCTCTGAAGAACGACTCTCTAACCGTGTAGGAGAATTGCAGTTCTCCAAGATAACAAGGCTAGCAAACTTCTTCCTAAGTCATAATGAATCAACTCAGATCAATAGGACTTATGCTTCGGTGTATTGGTTTTTGATTTGCTTCGGTGGGGTTGCTCTCTCTCTCTCTCTCCTCTGTAAGGAATCAATCTTGGAGCAGCCCCCTCGCCAATGAGGGTGGGGGTGGCGAATTTATAGGCAGCAATCCCAAGGTGCGAAATGACTGAAGTGACCCGATGTGACAGCTTGACACCTGTCCCCAACGGTCATATTTCCAATCAAAGCGCAACTTTACTTGCGGTCCAAGTAAAGCTGACTCACGGACTTGGTTCTGCTTCAGGAGCCGAAAGAACAAAGTCTTCGCTGGTGAAGCATTACCTAGCTCACATGAGATTTCTTCGACTCTGGCTTCTCTCTGGTTTAGATTCGATCTGAGTCTTTTCATCAAAACCTTCGGAATACATTTACTAAACTCCTCTTGATAGTACGGTTTTTCCTGTGACTCAAAGAAGTAAAAAGAACTACGCAAAAACAACTAAGTCTTGCGCCATCTTGATCATCTTCTTCGATAGGACGAGCTTCAGGAAACCTTATCTTTTTAGGGGTCGACATCCGTGATAAACTTCGCTCCAGAGGATATGCTTCGATAAATGAGTAAATCTTCGTTGAAGCTTTATCACCAACCTATAACTTCAGGAACCTAACCATCTGTTTCACACTAGAAAACTTGTTAGTTCCTCTACTGTTTTGACCAACAATATCCAAAACTCATGAGGGTATAACTTTGCTCTTACAATCTCCCCCTTTTTGGACTATTGTTGACAAAACAGGCATCGATAAAAGATATGGAATTTTGAATTTGAGTTGAGAGAAAACTCTAAGATATGAAGCTTTTGACTCCCCCTGAATGCAAGCATCGAAGATTTTTATAATCGAAGTAAATGCTTGTTGAAGAATATCATCAATGGTAAGCCTAACACATATCCTAGCGAATCAATTGCATACAAAGATAATTTGTCTTGAAGAACATGCAATCATCCAATGACCTGTGAACTTAAGGAAAATAACCACCTGCAAGATAAAATATAGGAGAGCAGCTTGCAAGCACAGGGTTATTAACATATACAAAGATAAAACAGTTCACAACCGAAGTAAAACGTTAAGATACAACCCAATCGAAGTGAATGGAATGTTTGTCGAATCTTAACACACGCAAAATCGAAACGAATCAAAACCCTAAACCCCGCAGCGAATCTAAACTCAATCGATGCTACTTTCTCCCCCTTTTTGTCAAGAATTGGACAAAAGGTTGAGAGGCAGATCGAGAGCATTTACGCGTCAGCTGCACCCCTGGGACCCTGCGGAAAGTCTACGCCTGACGAAGATTCATCTCCTGAAGTATCGCCTTCGGTCGAAGCCGGTGACTCTTCCTCGTCGAAGTCCATCGGCGCTTGAAGCAGTTCAAGGTCGCTGTCATCGAGGGGATCGTCTTCGTGCTTCGATGTGTGGGAGTCTTCATCAGAGAAAGTGTCGGGGCGAATCTGTTCGGCAGAGTTGACGAATAATACTTCTTCGATTTTCTCCAGCGGTGGGATCTTGGGGTTGGGGCGATCAACCGAATCATTTCTGGAAAAGTTCCTCTGCAGATGTGGGTACTCCTTGAATATGCGATCGGCTTCAAGTTTCTTCACAGAGTTAAACTTCCTGAGGCCTTTCCATGAATGACGCTTCAATACCTTCAAGTATTGGTTGTTGTTCATTGCAATGTTTCCAACTCTGTTAATCTCATCTGACAAGTGTTGCATCTGACGTTGATTGCCTTCGATGAAGTTTTCTAGCAGCTGTTGGTTTCGAATGGCAACCTCGAATTGATACACTTCCTTCTGGTAACGCTTCGACATGTTGCGCTCATTTATATGCTGTCTGACTCCTACATATGTTGCAAAGGGGTCATTTGACCGCCTGAAGATGTTCATTGTATCGCGGACCGGAGGACAGAACAGCTTCGGGTGATGCTTCGCTGTGAATTCTTCGCTGCGTCCATGGTTGCAAATGGCTTGCAGCCAAGGAGCATATGGCTTTAGTTGGTTTACCAATTCAGAAGCTTGTACCATGTTTCGAAGAAAACAATCCTCGAAGTCAAACACATGTCCATGGGTGAGTTTCAATAGAGCATGACGAGTTGGATAATGTATATTTGATTCTTCATTCGCTGTACTGAGAGGCATCAGTGAGTTTGACAGGATATAGAACCATGTCTTGGAATTGAACACCAGATGCTTCGGGCGAATGTTTTCTGGCATGTGATCTCCAGTGACTTCGGGATCCAGTAAAGATGCGAATTCAGCTTCAGTGGGATCCGGTAACATGTGAACCTTTGCAAGTTTTCCGGTGTGTCTTGGAATGTTCACAATTTCCATGAATTCTTCGGAGTACATCCTGAAGACTTTCCCTTGAATCATCCATTCAAGAGTCCAAGTGCTAGTATCTTCTGGGGTTCCAGAGACATACAGAGTAGCATAGAATTGCTTCACTAGCTCTGAGTTAAATGGAGTTTCCATTGCAAATAATCCAGTCAGGTTCTGTGCTTCGATAGTTTCCACGATGTTTTGGAAGCACGTGGCAGCAGATAAACTGTGCATATCCAAGTACCTGTGTCTGAACAGTACGCCTTTCTGGCAGTAAAGCTTCGTGTACAGGATTTGCTGCTCGGCGGTCCAGAATCGAAGATCATCAGCAGTTCTTGGTGAATCATATGGACTAGTGCCAAAGAATCGAAGCTTCTTGTGATGAACTTCGATGTCAAATTCAGGACCATGCCTTGAAGAAGTTCCTTCGCCCATGAAAATGGGAAAAGTCTCTCTGGGGTAGAGAGAGTCCAACTGTGTGTCTTGAGCAGGAATGCAATGCCTTCGTGCATCTGTGATTCGCCTCTGCGGTTGAGTGACTAAGGCCAACTCATTGGCTTCGGCTTCTGCTTCGACATCAGCATCGGCGTTGGCTTCAGCATGAACAACTTTATCTTGAGCTTCTTCTTCTTTTTCTTCAGACTCCTCAGCAGAGTGAGCTGAAGAGTAATCTTTGTCTGGAGTGGCTTGACGGGGTGGAGATGGTTGTGGAGCAAAATTGTCTTGAGCGGATGGTTGTGGAGCAGGTTGAGGTGGAGGAGGAGTTTGAGCACGGGGAGGAACAACTTCGGGGGCGGATGGCTTCGATGTGGGTTTTCCAAGTTTGATGATTTTGCATCGTGGGGGCGATGCCTTTCTTGGTGCTTTCTTGGCGGGGTGGGAGCTAACTTCATCAACTTCTTCGGGGTCAGCAATCAGTCGTCTCTTCCTTGGTTGCAGCTTGGGAAGAGGTGAAGATAATTGCTGGACCATGGCTTCACGCTTCTTGGAGTCAAGCGCCATGACCGAAGTATTATGCGTTTTGCAGCATTCTTCGATAGCGGAATTCAGCTTGCCTTGAAAAATTTGAATATTCTGCTTGGTTTGCTCATTCACAGCAGCAATTTTCTTCGAAGCAGCAGTGGCTTCACACTTGAAATCCTCATCAGATTCTTCATCTGCTTTCTTCTGGAATTTCTGAACCTTTGCAGTTTCTGATCTGTCCCTTGAATGCAGATCTCTCAGCTGATTGTACAAAGTTTCGACCATTGCTGAAAGATTGGGTGAGATATATGTATCTCCAATATCCACAGTGTGAGGATGAATAGCTTCAGCAAGCTTGAAATATGTCTGGCTCAGACCCAGACAGTCCCAAAGTTCACCTTCCCTAGCATCCGGGAAATTGTGCTCACTATGTTCGGCTTCAATTTGGGCTTCGGGGACAGGAGCTGCGACTGGCTTCGGGGGAATTTCCTTCGGTGCCATGTCCACAGCGGCTTCCTTTTGAGCGGCCCTAGCAGATTTTTCTGCTCTCTTCGTGCGAACAATATCAAGCTGAGCTTGGCGTTTGGCTTCAGCTTCAGCAAGTTGTTTGGCTTCGGCGGCTGCCTTAGCCTCTTGAGCTTTAGCTTCAGCTAGCTTGCGCTTTGCTTCAGCTTGCTGGTTTGATTCAGCCAGCGCTTTCCTCTGTTTCTCCAGCTCAGCAGCATCTCTATCTGCTTTCTCTTTCTCTTTTGCTTCTCTCTCTGCCTTAGCCTTGGCTTGAGCTTCGGCATGCAGGCGTTCAGCTTCGATGAGGTCTCTTTTCCTCAACTCAACTTCTGTCAGCTTCTTGGTGCCAACCTGGGCAAAAGTTTGACCCGGCTTAGCCACAGTAGACTTTGGCTTCGGAGCTTTAATAGGCTCTTGAGATTTGGCTTCAGGCACAGTAGTAGGCTTAGCAACAGGCTTTGCCTTCGGGTCATGCCGTTCCTTGGTCCTCTGCTCGGATGGAACAGGACGGAGGGGAGGCTTAGACGACAAGGGTGCCTCGACCACCAGGTTCGTCAAGTCAATGTTCCTCTTTGGAGCAGGAGGTTCTGTAGGTTCTTGGAACTTAACGCCTTTAGGAGCAGTCGGCTTCGCTCCAGCCTTCTTCTTTAATGGCTTCTTCAACAGCTTCTTCTTGGGACTAGGGGGAATGGGTGAGTGCTCTGACTCATCATCAGCTTCATCAGCTGGATCTTCTTCGATAGACTTTTCGAGCTGAGCAGCTGCTTCAGCTTCGTCATCGGCTTCGTGTTCTGCCTCCTCATCTGAAGCAGGAGGGGGCGAATCACTAAGCTTCCGAAGCTTTCGCCTCTTCTTAGGCTTCGATGGTTCAGCATCATCAAGTCCAGCAGCTGCAAGAGCTTTAGCTTTCTTTTCGTCTCGGATCCTCTTTTTCTCAGCCAGAATAGCAAGCCTCTCTTGCTCTTCAGGATAGTCATCCGGGGACTTGAGAGAGTTTGGGTGCGGGACAGCCGGAGGCTTCGGGTAGTATTTCTTCCGGTTGGCTGCTGTGTACTGAGCGCACATGGCAGTGGTGTACCGATAGGGTGGACTAAAGGCGAATTGCATTGCCCACTTCCAAGTTGGAATGCTTTTATACTTGTACCACCTGCTAGCCCAATATCGACGAATCTTTTGCAGTCGAATCTTTCTATCATGATCTGTCTCTTCTGGCGGGGTGTCATAGCCCATCTTGAGGCGAATGGCTTCGGGTATGCCTCGGGCATTATTCACTTCCTTTGTTTTGCCTCCTTTGCCCTTCTGCTTCGGTGGCTCTGGATAATTTTCCAGTCCTTCAACAATCGGAGACTCATTCCCCATAGCAGCTTCTTCGTCAGACATCCTGTGAACAGAATCATAGACAAGAGGGAAACGAAGAGAGGGAATGAATAAGCACAGGCAAAGGTTTCGACCAAAACAAATCAATTTTGATAGGAGCCCAGATCAATCTTAGATTGGTTGCAACTTCTCTGTATGAATTTTGGCTAGAACCAGTTCGTAAACAAGACCTAACCCAAGCCAAAACAGAGAACGAATCGAATCTTGTCTACTGACCTGAGAAGATGAGATTGCTTTGATGCTAAGAACAACTTTCCCAAGATGTAACGATCAGCACGGATCAAACAACCCTAAAACAGAAAACAAACCCTAACAAACTCAGATCCAAACCCTAGATGAAGAACACGGAGAGACATATAGGATCCGAGAGGCAGTGCGTACCCTATCTTGGTGACGCACGGCGGCTACGGCGACGGAGGGCGGAGAAGTGCTCTGCATCGACGAGGAAGGTCCACGGCGGCGGCGTTCCGGCAGTGAAGCGGCGACGGCGACGACGAGGACGAGGAGCTCTGCGGACGCTCGAGGAGGAAGACGGAGGAGTCGAGGCGAATGAATGTGTGGGAACGGTTTCGATGGGGGGATCGCCTTAAATAGACATGATCTGGAGCGGTTACCAGATCACATCGAACGGTTCTCAGCAACTGACTCTTCCGATTCAACAGCTCAGATATGGTGGCGTATCGCGAGCGAAACTCATCGATCCGAAAAGACGGGGACTCAACGGTCGAAGAATAAGTCTTGACCGAGAGCAAAAACTTCGATAAAGTTGGAAGCATTTGATTCGGAACTTAATGACGTTCGAAGCAATATGCTTTCCGTTTCAATTGTGCTTATCATTCAAGATAGAAAAGATTGGGAGCAAAACAGAATGGAGGGGTAGGGTCCGAAACTTATCACTTCGAAGAACAACAACGAAGCTAAAAGTGATAAGCATAGGGGACAAAAGAAACGAATAAATGAAGCAAACTAAACACAGAACAAAAAGCAAATGGCAAACGAAGCTAAACTTGGGCGAAGAAAAACTCAAGCGAAACTAAACTAAAATAACACAACGAAGGTGAGTATATACAGTGAATAGTTTCGATCTTACTGAACATTGTGTGAGTCTAAGATGTTCAGCTCACATCTCAATGCACAAAACCTTTTCTCGTCCAATGGCTTCGTGAATATATCTGCCAATTGATCTTCAGTTCTTACATGGCTAATCTCAATGTCTTCGCGCTGAACATGATCTCGAAGAAAATGATGACGAATATCAATATGCTTCGTTCGAGAGTGTTGCACAGGATTGTGAGCAATCTTGATGGCACTCTCATTGTCACAAAGCAGAGGGATTTTCTTCATATGAATACTATAATCTTTCAGCGTCTGCTTAAGCCAAAGTATTTGAGTGCAGCATGAGCCAGCAGCAATGTATTCAGCTTCAGCAGTAGATATTGAGACACAATTCTGTTTCTTTGAAGCCCAACACACAAGAGATCTACCAAGAAAATGACAAGTGCCTGAGGTAGATTTCATGTCAACCCTATCACCAGCCCAGTCTGAATCAGAATATCCAATCAAATCAAACTGAGTGCCTTTGGGATACCAAAGTCCCAATGAAGGAGTATGTGCTAGATATCGAAGAATTCGCTTCACAGCAATATGATGCGATTCCTTCGGATTTTCCTGAAAACGAGCACAAATACAAACTGATAGCATGATGTCAGGTCTAGATGCACATAAGTATAAGAGTGAACCTATCATAGACCGAAACTTTTTCTGATCGAAGGGTTTCCCTTTCTCATCTGCATCAAGAAAACCATTAGTAGGCATGGGAGTTCTAATGGTCTTGCATTCAGCAAGATCAAACTTCTTCAGGCAATCCTTCAAGTATTTCTCTTGTGAAATAAAGGTGCCATTCTTCTGTTGTCGAATCTGAAGTCCAAGGAAAAACTTCAATTCTCCCATCATAGACATCTCATATTTCTTCGACATCATCCTTGCAAATTCTTCGCTGATCTCAGTGTTAGTACAGCCAAAAATGATATCATCTACATATATCTGACACACAAATAGATCATTGTTATATGATCGAGTGAAAAGAGTGGGGTCAGTAGTTCCTGGTTTGAAGCCTTTCTTCAGAAGGAAATCCTTCAATGTTTCATACCAAGCACGAGGTGCTTGCTTCAGTCCATACAAAGCTTTGTGAAGCCTGTATACCATTTCAGGATTCTTCAAGTCTTCAAAACCTGGAGGCTGCATAACATACACTTCTTCTTCTATTTCACCATTAAGAAAAGCACTCTTGACATCCATTTGATATAGCAATATATTTTTGTGGTTAGCAAAAGCAAGCATAACACGAATGGATTCGAGACGGGCTACTGGAGCATAGGTTTCACCGAAGTCAATACCTTCGATTTGGGTGTAACCTTGTGCTACCAATCTAGCCTTATTTCTTACCACAATACCGTCTTCATCTTGCTTGTTGCGAAATATCCACTTGGTGCCAATAACGTTGTGCTTCGAGGGATCTGGCCTTTCAACAAGTGACCAGACCTTGTTCCTTTCAAACTGGTGAAGTTCTTCCATCATAGCCAATAACCAATCAGGGTCTTTCATGGCTTCGTCAAATTTTGAAGGCTCTAGCATAGAGACAAAGGAAAAATTTCCACATAAGTTAGCCAAGCGAGTGCGAGATCGAGTAGTGGGACGACCTGGTAGATTGATATCTTCGAGGATCGAATCCACATCAACTCTTCTTCGGACTCGTGATAACGCACTATCATTTGCTTCAAGCTCAGCATCTGCTTCAGGATCTGCATTAGCTTCGGGTTCAGCTTCAGCATTTCCTTCGTTCCCTTGACCTTCGTCGTCCTGTTCATCATTAGCTTCAGGATGGTGATCTCCAGCGCCACGGGCTATGTGTGGGAACATTGGACCATCATCATCCCTTACAGCTTGACGTTCATTAGCTTCGACAGGGCGAATCTCACCAATAGCCATGGACCTAATCACTTCATCAAGTGGAGGTTCATCTAGATCATGAGGCAAATGCTCCTTTTGAGAGCCATTAGTTTCATCAAATCTTACATTTACAGTTTCCATAACTTTCCCAAAGTGAGAGTTATAGACTCTGTAAGTGTGAGAGTTTGAGCCATAACCTAAAAGAAAACCTTCATGTGCCTCAGGGGCAAATTTGGAGCTATGATTCATATCTCTGATAAAGCATGGAGCACCAAATACCCTAAGATATGAGACATTTGGTTTGTTACCAGTGATAAGCTCATGTGAAGTCTTCTTCAAGAATTTGTGAAGGTAAACCTTGTTGATGATGTGACATGCAGTATTGATTGCTTCGGCCCAGAACCTAATAGGAGTCTTGTATTCAGCAAGCATAGTTCTGGCCATTTCAATAAGTGTTCTATTCTTCCTTTCAACTACACCATTCTGTTGAGGTGTATAAGCAGCAGAGAACTCATGAGTAAAACCATGATTATCAAGAAAATCTTCGATATTAGTATTCTTGAATTCAGTTCCATTATCACTTCGGATATGCTTCAGAGATAATTCATATTCTGTTTGAGCTCTCTTAGCGAATGACTTGAAGATTTCAACCACTTTGCTCTTGTCATCCAAAAAGAAAACCCAAGTATAACGTGAGAAGTCATCAACAATAACTAGAACATATTTGTTTCCTCCCAGGCTTGCATAATTTTGAGGACCAAAAAGATCCATATGAAGCAATTCAAGAGGACGAGTGGTAGTCATGATGGTCTTCGCTGAATGATGTTTCTTCGTAATTTTACCAGCTTCGCAAGCACTGCAGAGACGATCCTTATCGAATTTTACTTCGGTAAGACCAATAACATGATTCTTCTTCACTAAGTTATGAAGATTTCTCATCCCTGCATGACCAAGTCTTCGATGCCATAACCAACCAGATGAAGCTTTTGCCATTTAGCAAGTGGAAACAGCAGGGCCCGAAGAAAAATCAACAATGTATAGATCTCCCTTTCGGTAACCCTCGAAGACAAACGAATAGTCATCCTGTGAAAAGACAACACAACGCGAAGCAGAAAACAATACAAGCATACCCATATCGCATAACTTTGAAATAGACATAAGATTATATCCAAGTGATTGAACTAGCATAACCTTGTCAATGTGCTTATCCTTCGATATGGCAATCTTACCCAAACCTAACACTTTACCTTTGTTGTCGTCACCGAAGGTAATGTACTTCAGAGAAGATTGAGATAGTTTTTCTTCGGTGAACAACTCCTTGTCTCCGGTCATATGATTTGTACAACCACTATCCATGACCCATTCGGATCCACCGGAGACATAGCCCTGTAGAAGAATTAGTTCTTCTTAACCACCCACAAACGAGCAGGTGACTGAGAAGACGTTGAAGCACTAGTCGAAGCAATATTAAATCGGACAGGAGTGTATTGCTTCGGTGTACCATCAAGCACACCATAAATGTAAGTCCTCTGCGAATGGTTAGCATAAGT
Source organism: Bromus sterilis (assembly GCA_950022295.1). Taxonomy (NCBI): domain Eukaryota; kingdom Viridiplantae; phylum Streptophyta; class Magnoliopsida; order Poales; family Poaceae; genus Bromus; species Bromus sterilis. The sequence continues at coordinate 221,574,194 of OX465600.1, forward strand.
ATGAGCATATGCAATCTTAGTACGATTAATATGAGGACGATATGTATGTCGACCAGTACGATAGTATTGCTTCTGCGGAACATTTGACTCGGTCACCAAAGGATCATTTCTTGTCTCTAGAGAGTAGAAATGATTCGGTGGTACCGAAGACTTTCCCTGCATAGAATGGTTAGCAGGCAATTTTTCCACAAGTGCTTTCTGCACCCATATCTGCCTCTTATAGAATCCATTCTTTGGTGGAGTACCTACATACTCAGCTGAAACTTTTCCCTGTTCATCTTTCATGAGTTTGTAGTCTGAATCAAGTGATTCATCCACAATGACTTTGTTCATTTTGCAATCGAAACCTGAAAGGTTAGCAATATCAATGGGTTTCTCCTTAGCTAGAACCCAAACAGTCTTAGGATACTGCTCAGGCTCCCAATATGTGCCATCAGGATTTATCTTTCTTTCAAAGCCAACACCTTCATTCCTGGGATTCCTGTGAAGGAGAGCCTTCCTCAGGATATCACAGAGATATTGGTGTCCTTGCACACTTTTGAACATGCCTGTTTCAAATAAGTTTTTCAACCTGAGGAGTTCCTTGGTAACAGCAGGATTTTCCTCATCGGAGGCATTAGTATCATCAATAACAATAGGAGCTTTCCATTTGGAAATAGTTTTGCTTCGTTCCAAACAATCCAAACAAGGTGATTCAGATTTATCAATTGCTTCAGAACCTTGTTGAGCCATGAGAGAGAGATTGACATTTTCCAATTCTTCATGAGCCTCTGTCAGTTTTTCGAGAGCCACTTTCCTCTGAAGAAATTCATAGGTAAGCTTCTCATAATCAACTGAAAGAAGATCATGCTGAGAGGATAATTCTTCAACCTTCTCCTTCAGAGCAGCATGCTCATTGGTTAAAGTTTGATTCTTCTCAATCTCATCGATCAACAACGTTTCTGACTTCTTAATGGTTTTGCTTAGTGAATCAAGTTCATCTTGTTGAATTGAAGCAATTTTAGCAAGTTTAGCATAGCTTATCCTAGTGTCACTTTCACATGAGGAATAATCAGAAGTATCATATGTTGACTTGGATGAAGATACCTTTGCCTTGGCCATGAAGCAATATGCAGGAGATTCATCTTCACTACTGTTGTTGGTGAAGAATGAGCTCGAAGCATTGACTGAAGCATCTGTCGAAGCAAATGCCAATCCAGCAACACCATCTGATTCGGACCCTGAAGCAGACCTTGAGTCTTGTTCAGCTTCGGAACCAGAGGCTTCGTCTTCTGAGTTCATCTCCTTTCCCAGATAGGCCTTGGCACGATGAGAGCTGCTTCGACGAGACGAGTGAGTCTTCGATGAAGAACCCTCACGCTTCTTATGATACTTCTTTCTCTTATCATCATCAGAATCTTTCTTCTTTTCCCTTCTTGAACTGGAATCATGTTTCTTTGACTCATGATTTCTGGAGGATCTGTAAGGCTTCGATGAAGAGTCTCTGAGATAATGCTTTGATTTGTTCTCAGCTTCCCACAGAGGGCAATCAATAATATAGTGTCCTGGTTTCTTGCACTTATAGCAGCAATTGTCCTTTGATGGAGTGCTTCTTGAGGATGAACGGTGAGAAGAATGACTTGAGCTTCTTGAAGGATAACTCTTCTTGGGTGAAGAAAAACCTTTCTTCTGAAAGCGATTGAAGCGTCTCATGATCAGTGCCAAATCCTTTCCAATGCTTGCAGGATCATCTGATTCGACACCTGAAGCAGAACTGACTTCGGGCGAAGAATGACGCGAAGCTTTTGCTTTCAGAGCATGAGATCTTCTTCGAGAACCATTTATGTCACGTTTCTCATCTTCTTCCATTTCAAAGGTAGCGAGTCTCTCAAGAACATCAGCAGCAACAAGACGTCTGTAATTAGACCTTTCCTTGATCATCAGCACAATGTGATCGAACGAATCATCTAGCGAGCGAAGAAGTGTTCTGACAACTGAGTGAGGAGTTATATCATCAGCACCGAGGGAAATCAACTCATTTTCCAGAGCTGTGAGTCTGCTGTAAATTGAGTGAACCTTTTCACCCTCGAGTCTTTTGAAGCGATAGAATTTGCTTAGGAGTGTGTCAATTCTGGCATCTCTCTGAGTAGAAACACCTTCACCAATCTTTTCAAGATAGTCCCAGACACCTTTTGCCGAAGGAATATTCTTCACTTCGTGATACTTTTCTGGAGTCAAGTGATTTGTGATGAACACCCAGACAACCGAATCCAGATCCATCAGTTGAGCTTCTTCAGGAGTGATAGCATTCTTGTCCGTAACTGTAACACCATGTAAGACAACTTGCCATGCAGTGGAATTGATAGCCATAATATTTCTCTTCATCTTGTCCTTCCAGTAAGAGTAGTCCTTCCCATTGAAAATAGGAATAGGTTCGCCAGAGCGAATAGCTGCGAAAGACATACTAGAAGACATACTTGAAAACACTCCAGGAGGTTAATCCAAAGAGAGTGCCTAGCTCTGATACCAATTTTTAGACCAAGTATGTGATCAGAGGGGGAGGGGGTGAATGATCACTTCAAAATTTTGCATGAAACTATGAAGTGAAGCATAACACAACAACCGAAACTATTCAACAGAAAGGTAAACATTGAAGCAGAACGTGATCGAAGCAGAACATAGTGAATCAAAAGTATCGAATCAATTGCATCGAAGCATAACTCTGAAGCAATTGACAAACAGAATGTAAGTGCGGAAAGTAAAACGAACTCTTGACTCGGCGATGTTTGTTCGACCAGTTCACACTCTGCAAAGTGCTACGTCTGGTTGGAGGGACTTGTGATTGAACACAGGAGCTAACCTCTCTCCGTCCGTATCTCCACTGCACCAATCTCCTTGAGCTTGGTCAGTTCTTCACTCTTGGTTGATTATTGAGGAAATCACCGAAACCTTTGACAAACTGGACTTCGAGGCGACAATGACTCTTCGCTCTCTGAAGAACGACTCTCTAACCGTCTAGGAGAATTGCAGTTCTCCAAGATAACAAGGCTAGCAAACTTCTTCCTAAGTCATAATGAATCAACTCAGATCAATAGGACTTATGCTTCGGTGTATTGGTTTTTGATTTGCTTCGGTGGGGTTGCTCTCTCTCTCTCTCTCCTCTGTAAGGAATCAATCTTGGAGCAGCCCCCTCGCCAATGAGGGTGGGGGTGGCGAATTTATAGGCAGCAATCCCAAGGTGCGAAATGACTGAAGTGACCCGATGTGACAGCTTGACACCTGTCCCCAACGGTCATATTTCCAATCAAAGCGCAACTTTACTTGCGGTCCAAGTAAAGCTGACTCACGGACTTGGTTCTGCTTCAGGAGCCGAAAGAACAAAGTCTTCGCTGGTGAAGCATTACCTAGCTCACATGAGATTTCTTCGACTCTGGTTTCTCTCTGGTTTAGATTCGATCTGAGTCTTTTCATCAAAACCTTCGGAATACATTTACTAAACCCCTCTTGATAGTACGGTTTTTCCTGTACCTCAAAGAAGTAAAAAGAACTACGCAAAAACAACTAAGTCTTGCGCCATCTTGATCATCTTCTTCGATAGGACGAGCTTCAGGAAACCTTATCTTTTTAGGGGTCGACATCCGTGATAAACTTCGCTCCAGAGGATATGCTTCGATAAATGAGTAAATCTTCGTTGAAGCTTTATCACCAACCTATAACTTCAGGAACCTAACCATCTGTTTCACACTAGAAAACTTGTTAGTTCCTCTACTGTTTTGACCAACAATATCCAAAACTCATGAGGGTATAACTTTGCTCTTACAGTTTGTAGTGGTAAGATCCAGCTTCAGCATAAAGCGTCCTGTTACCGTGGACACGGCTATTCGAATAGATTAATCTTCCCTGCAGGGGTGCACTTGTGTTACGCTACACGCACGGATCTCCAGGGTGGAGGGAACCTTGTTAGGGAACGCTCCACCGAGTCTATCCGACACTTCATAGCCCATCTTTCAAACTCAACAGATAGGCCATCCGCCGGTCTAAATCCTAAGTACGCCGGTGTAATATCCCAAAATTTTCAAAATTTTGGAATGTTAATAAATAATATAATATTGATTGACTTGTTTGAATTTTAGAGTAAACGAAAACTTTTCTTTTGAGTTTTTGTTTAAAACCTTTACAAATCATTTAATAAAATTTGGATAATCATTTATCCAATAATAAAAATCTTTGTTGTGAAGTTTATTCCAAATTCAAATAATGATTTTCTTTCTTTTGTCTTTTTGAAATTTGGTAGGAACCACAATTAAATATTTTAGAGCGAGAATAAAATGACTTTCTCAAATTTATTGTGGTCCCATACTCATTCTCGAATTTTATTTGAAATTTGAGTTTATTTGATATTGACGTTTAAGAGATATTTAAATATTTCCAACAATTTATTGAATAAAATGAGAGGAGATAATATGACTTCTTCGAAGATAGTATTGAATTTTTTTAAAGTGCTCATTTGAACACTTGATTATTTTTTTGTAATCATTTTGGTATTTATAAAACCCTAAAACTAATTTGGGGAATTTATTAGTGCCTTAAATGAATTTTGGTTGATAAAAATCTATTTATAACATTTAATTCGAAGAGAAATATATTTCTATAATCTCTATATTTTATTTAGTCTACATATATGTTTCGACTTTGGGAGGGATTTGATAATCCAGAATTTTAGTGTTGTTAGGTATTAGAAAATATAAATCCTGGATCATCTGAGCCGAGTCCATGTTTCTGATTTATTTTCCCTCTGTCTTTTTCCTCCCTTGACCTAATTTCCACTAAGGCTCATATCATCTTCTTCTGTCTCACGTTCATGAACGAATGAGTCACTCATTACAGAAAAAACAAGGTACATGGCACCTGGACACGTTCCTCCCCTCCTTCTACTTAATTCCTTGACCGATTCGATATGAAGTCTACATTCGTAGCACATTATAAGGAATTCATTCAGGCAATTAAAACCTCACTTTAATGCTTTTAATGCCATTATTTCTCCATGAATGGCATTAACTCCATTTCCAAAACCTCGCTTTTAATGCCCATTATTTCTCCATGAATGTCATTAACTCCATTTCCAAAACCTCGCTTTTAATGCCCATTATTTCTCCATGAATGTCATTAACTCCATTTCCAAAACCTTGCTCACTCTCCTTCTATGGACCTCCCATGACCCTATAAATACCGTCCCTAGGACCCCTTTGAACCACACATCCCCACGCATAAAGTCCCTCTTCAAATCCCTCTCCTTCGTGCGCAATTTCTCGTCGGAGTAAACATGCATCCACACTTCCGGTCAAGATTTTTTCGCCAAGAAAGGTACCTAGTCCATATTTCTTCCTCTAGTTTCTTCCCCTTGCCGATGCGCACCGTTGTGACATATTTTTCCTCTCGATTGCAAGGCCGGAGCACGCCGTCCGTGTCATTGTGCTCTTTATGCGTTCTTCTCTACTCTGGTGGAACTTCTTCGCTATCCGAGGGCGAACCTAGAGCTATAACCTTGTCCATCGAGTCGCCCAAATCATCCTCTATCCCGTTCGGCTGTTTATTGACGCCCGCGACCTTTTTCCAAAATTCCGGCGAGATCTCCGGTGAGCCTTTCTCCCCTCTTTGTTCATCATTTTATTTTGTAAAAATCGAATGGGTACAGACCTATCAGAACTCGCCATTTTGCATCCTTTTTATTAATCCCGTAATTTCATTTTAGCAAAAATAGTCAAACTTCAGAAATTCATATCTTCTATCCCGTAAGTCGGATTTCGACAAATTTTATATCCCCAGATTCCTTGGAAAATGTAGTTTATTATTTTCCAATAATATTCCACTTTTGATAATTCGAAATTTAACTCAAATTTATTTTATTAATTTGAGTATATTTGATATACATCTTATTCTATAATTTATTTGGAATATTTTCTTCATCAAATTTGATCCTTAAAATCAAATCTTTCTGTTTGGACAATTGTCACATTCTTTCCATCATATAAATACACTATTTTGACCTCAAACCTTTGTCTTAGCTTCCCTTTAGTTATATCTCTTTTTTATATAAATTTGGCTACAAAAATTCAATCTTCTCAACAAGATCATCACGATTTCTATCGGATCTTTTTGAATCCAATCCAAGAATCGATTTCCTATTCAAATATGCATATGGAAAAACCAACTGAGTTTGACATACTCTCCATCCAATTGATTTTATAATCAACCTCCAACATATCCAATTGATTTTACAATCCTCGGATATATGATTTCCATCATATTTCCATCCAATCCAACTTGATCCTATCTCAACCTATCCATGCCATAGTAATTAGTTTATTAATAGTAATAACTAAATATTTATGTTGTAGTTGTATCTTATTTGGATCTTCACTTTGGATTGAGTTGTGTGTTGAAGTGTTTCTCTTTTACCGTTAGATATATTGTAACGAGATGGAGAGATGACTACGAGTAGAATATTTCATCGTCAGGATCCAGGCAAGTTACTCTTTTGATCATGCTCCAGTATTACCTATATTTTTTATATGCATTGTAGTCCAACTTAAATATTATGCATTGATAGGATTATATATTATGCTATGCTATTACACCCAGTAGTTCATCGAGGTAGGTCTGAACCTTATATCATTGTCGCCACCGTGTAGAATTATACTGCTTTGCTAAGTAGACGTGGATTGGGAAGTGATCCATTATGAGGTATGAGTGACTAAGTAGTAAACAGGACCAAGATAATCTTAATGAACCACCTGGGTGGAATGGTTGGGGGCACCCTGGAGGAACCAGTGGATTTGCCTGAGTGACCTGGAGATGGCCAGTAATCACTGCGGAATGCCACCCAGGCTTAAAGGGATCAATCATATTTTTCATAACTAGAAGCTTACGTGTGCAGCCACAAGCTATTATGGGCTCTGGCTTGGTTGATTAGTTGTAGTGACTCTTACTAGGTGGTGCTACGAACGTAGTTATGAGTAGGTGGGATGGGCACCGCCAGAGTGAGGGAAACTCTTCTAAAAGACCATGTCTCGACCTTCCGGTTCTCATACAACATGTAGTGTGACGAACTAAAAAGGAGGTGGTCGAGTCTTGTGGGGAAAAGTGCACAAACCTCTGCAGAGTGTACAAACTGATCATGATTAGCCGTGTCCCCGGTTACGGACAACTTTGAGCATCTAGAAGTGGGAATGTTGACGGATCTCATCATATTTAATTAATCAATCGGGTTTAATCAACTTTGGGAATAGATTGACTTGGAGAAACCAATTCAATCATATTATGAGCTTTGTAGTACTATTATGATACTCTTTGAGTAGGACAAAATCAGCTTTATGCAAACTGAAACTCTTAGAGCTTTTCCACCAGCCAAAATTGCATGTAGAAGATAGGTCTGTTATATATTCTTTTGGGAGTAACTTGCCGTACATTCAAAGTACTGACCCATTTTGGGCTGTAACCTTCGGTGTTGCAGGATTGTATATGACGAGTAAGTGATGCGATGTAGGGTTACGATGTCTACACTCAACTTTGCCGTTGGTGTTGATGGGACTCCACTTATGTATTGTTTGTTTCCGCGGTGTATTCTAGCCCAAAGGCTATAAGGTAATAAATACCATGTATTTACATTACTTTTTGACATGTGATTTATGGTATTTCATCGAGTACTGTGTGTGCTAGCATACTGATCCAGGGATAGCACAGAAGCACAGTAGACTTGGTTCCCTTCAGGACCGGGTCGTTACAAGATGGTATCAGAGCACATGTTGACTGTAGGTCGTGACCCTAGAAATTGGAAAGCCATTAGGAAGTATACTCTCTAAAAATATTATTTTGAAAAATAATAATAATTACTTATCTTTTCTAAGTTTTACCAAACACTCCCTCTTACCCCAAATAAATTAGACTATACCCATGCCACTTTGACCACTGATAAGGATTGTGTTATGCCACTTCGAGAAGGACAAGATATTGGGCAACTCAAGACCATTTCAGAGTACAAATGTTTTCAACGTGAATGGGAAGTATGGAAGTATGGAAGACTCGAAGAATTTGACGACTCTGAAGATCCCAAGATTACTCAAGACCCATAGAAGACCCGGATACATCCAAGACTAAGATGCTTGTGAAGAAGTTAAGGAATATATTACACAATACCAATATTATCCAAGCCCACCATGAGAGCTGTGAAATGAACGAAAGAGTGCGAGTAGAGTGCCCGACCATGCGAGCTCATGTGGAGGAAGGTACCATAGGAATTGTTTGATTGACTTTATGAGTGATATTTGGAGTTTTCTCAGAGTTTTCGCTATTGCTTTAATGATTGGTGTCATTTAAATTGTTAAATTCAAATTTGTGTTTTTAGGATACGTATTTCATAGGATTTATTATAAATTCAACCTTGAGAGGTGTGAGCAACGAATGATGTACCAGAAGACCATCACATCGATGAAACTCCTTGTATCGAAGACTTTCAAGAACCGAAGGGAAGGAAGACTTTGTGACGAAGCCGTAGTACACGAGTCTATTATGAATGTTAGTTGTTTAATGATTGTTGTGTATATATCCATCTCCTCTTCTCTCTAAGATTCTATATCATCTCTGACCAACCTTGAAACCCATAGATGGACATTAATATTTTGATGAGACCAGTGACCCAGTCAAAGTAGAAGAGTGGATTCAAAATATATAATGGACAAGAATCCCCCATTTGCAAGGAGAACACAATTGTTGAGGACGGAAGTTCCCTATTCTATGGATGCAAGTTTTGAGCACAAACAATGTAGGATCATCGCCACCCAAAAATGTTTATTAGTTTTGCAGGTGAAGACCTCTTTAAGAGGAGTGAGAAAGACTTAGTGTTAGAATACCAGATTCATCTATCTGCATATGAAGTAATAATTTGAGTACGGGATTGGCCCCCATACCGAAGACTCTTATTGTAAACTTTTGTATGTTGGATTGGTAAATCAGTGAGCCTAAAAAATCCCGTAGTAGAGTGCCGATGCGACAAGCCTAAACCATAGAATGGTAAGACGCATTACCCTTTGTAGACATGCATTGTGCCTAACGTAGGTTGTACGGTGAGTAAGAAACATGAAGATTTTCATGAAGCTTCATTTGGAAGTTATTTTGACCACCATGAGCGTCTTGATAGGTAGTTTTGGAACCTATGTATTTTATAGAAAGACTTGTTCTTTGGGGAGATGCAGATTCTTATCTGTGGATGCTTGATGAAGAACTATCATGGTATGAAGAATTTTGGAGACCCCATAAGCTTTCTTCTAAGGGTGGTAGTTCCCTAACACCCTGGTGCGGTAAATGATGCGAACCACACCCTGGTTAAGGTTCAGAACTGGTGCCTAGAGCCACGAGCCCCGGGATATGATTTAAGTAACGGAAGCATATGGAATTGTATCGGTGGAAGACAACCCTCAAACAAGAAGTGAAGATAAACTGCAAGCCTCATAATGTTATGCCAAGATCATGGGGAAGTAACCCAAGAAACCTCGACCCCAACCCATTTCTTTCTAGCCTTTGCAAATCTCGAGGACGAGATTTCTTTTAAGGGTGGTAGTTTGTAACATCCCAAATTTTTCAAAATTTTGGAATGTTAATAAATAATATAATATTGATTGACTTGTTTGAATTTTAGAGTAAACGAAAATTTTTATTTTGAGTTTTTGTTTAAAACCTTTACAAATCATTTAATAAAATTTGGATAATCATTTATCCAATAATAAAAATCTTTGTTGTGAAGTTTATTCCAAATTCAAATAATGATTTTCTTTCTTTTGTCTTTTTGAAATTTGGTAGGAACCACAATTAAATATTTTAGAGCGAGAATAAAATGACTTTCTCAAATTTATTGTGGTCCCATACTCATTCTCGAATTTTATTTGAAATTTGAGTTTATTTGATATTGACGTTTAAGAGATATTTAAATATTTCCAACAATTTATTGAATAAAATGAGAGGAGATAATATGACTTCTTCGAAGATAGTATTGAATTTTTTTAAAGTGCTCATTTGAACACTTGATTATTTTTTTGTAATCATTTTGGTATTTATAAAACCCTAAAACTAATTTGGGGAATTTATTAGTGCCTTAAATGAATTTTGGTTGATAAAAATCTATTTATAACATTTAATTCGAAGAGAAATATATTTCTATAATCTCTATATTTTATTTAGTCTACATATATGTTTCGACTTTGGGAGGGATTTGATAATCCAGAATTTTAGTGTTGTTAGGTATTAGAAAATATAAATCCTGGATCATCTGAGCCGAGCCCATGTTTCTGATTTATTTTCCCTCTGTCTTTTTCCTCCCTTGACCTAATTTCCACTAAGGCTCATATCATCTTATTCTGTCTCACGTTCATGAACGAATGAGTCACTCATTACAGAAAAAACGAGGTACATGGCACCTGGACACGTTCCTCCCCTCCTTCTACTTAATTCCTTGACCGATTCGATATGAAGTCTACATTCGTAGCACATTATAAGGAATTCATTCAGGCAATTAAAACCTCACTTTAATGCTTTTAATGCCATTATTTCTCCATGAATGGCATTAACTCCATTTCCAAAACCTCGCTTTTAATGCCCATTATTTCTCCATGAATGTCATTAACTCCATTTCCAAAACTTCGCTTTTAATGCCCATTATTTCTCCATGAATGTCATTAACTCCATTTCCAAAACCTTGCTCACTCTCCTTCTATGGACCTCCCATGACCCTATAAATACCGCCCCTAGGACCCCTTTGAACCACACATCCCCACGCATAAAGTCCCTCTTCAAATCCCTCTCCTTCGTGCGCAATTTCTCGTCGGAGTAAACATGCATCCACACTTCCGGTGAAGATTTTTTCGCCAAGAAAGGTACCTAGTCCATATTTCTTCCTCTAGTTTCTTCCCCTTGCCGATGCGCACCGTTGTGACATATTTTTCCTCTCGATTGCAAGGCCGGAGCACGCCGTCCGTGTCATTGTGCTCTTTATGCGTTCTTCTCTACTCCGGTGGAACTTCTTCGCTATCCGAGGGCGAACCTAGAGCTATAACCTTGTCCATCGAGTCGCCCAAATCATCCTCTATCCCGTTCGGCTGTTTATTGACGCCCGCGACCTTTTTCCAAAATTCCGGCGAGATCTCCGGTGAGCCTTTCTCCCCTCTTTGTTCATCATTTTATTTTGTAAAAATCGAATGGGTACAGACCTATCAGAACTCGCCATTTTGCATCCTTTTTATTAATCCCGTAATTTCATTTTAGCAAAAATAGTCAAACTTCAGAAATTCATATCTTCTATCCCGTAAGTCGGATTTCGACAAATTTTATATCCCCAGATTCCTTGGAAAATGTAGTTTATTATTTTCCAATAATATTCCACTTTTGATAATTCGAAATTTAACTCAAATTTATTTTATTAATTTGAGTATATTTGATATACATCTTATTCTATAATTTATTTGGAATATTTTCTTCATCAAATTTGATCCTTAAAATCAAATCTTTCTGTTTGGACAATTGTCACATTCTTTCCATCATATAAATACACTATTTTGACCTCAAACCTTTGTCTTAGCTTCCCTTTAGTTATATCTCTTTTTTATATAAATTTGGCTACAAAAATTCAATCTTCTCAACAAGATCATCACGATTTCTATCGGATCTTTTTGAATCCAATCCAAGAATCGATTTCCTATTCAAATATGCATATGGAAAAACCAACTGAGTTTGACATACTCTCCATCCAATTGATTTTATAATCAACCTCCAACATATCCAATTGATTTTACAATCCTCGGATATATGATTTCCATCATATTTCCATCCAATCCAACTTGATCCTATCTCAACCTATCCATGCCATAGTAATTAGTTTATTAATAGTAATAACTAAATATTTATGTTGTAGTTGTATCTTATTTGGATCTTCACTTTGGATTGAGTTGTGTGTTGAAGTGTTTCTCTTTTACCGTTAGATATATTGTAACGAGATGGAGAGATGACTACGAGTAGAATATTTCATCGTCAGGATCCAGGCAAGTTACTCTTTTGATCATGCTCCAGTATTACCTATATTTTTTATATGCATTGTAGTCCAACTTAAATATTATGCATTGATAGGATTATATATTATGCTATGCTATTACACCCAGTAGTTCATCGAGGTAGGTCTGAACCTTATATCATTGTCGCCACCGTGTAGAATTATACTGCTTTGCTAAGTAGACGTGGATTGGGAAGTGATCCATTATGAGGTATGAGTGACTAAGTAGTAAACAGGACCAAGATAATCTTAATGAACCACCTGGGTGGAATGGTTGGGGGCACCCTGGAGGAACCAGTGGATTTGCCTGAGTGACCTGGAGATGGCCAGTAATCACTGCGGAATGCCACCCAGGCTTAAAGGGATCAATCATATTTTTCATAACTAGAAGCTTACGTGTGCAGCCACAAGCTATTATGGGCTCTGGCTTGGTTGATTAGTTGTAGTGACTCTTACTAGGTGGTGCTACGAACGTAGTTATGAGTAGGTGGGATGGGCACCGCCAGAGTGAGGGAAACTCTTCTAAAAGACCATGTCTCGACCTTCCGGTTCTCATACAACATGTAGTGTGACGAACTAAAAAGGAGGTGGTCGAGTCTTGTGGGGAAAAGTGCACAAACCTCTGCAGAGTGTACAAACTGATCATGATTAGCCGTGTCCCCGGTTACGGACAACTTTGAGCATCTAGAAGTGGGAATGTTGACGGATCTCATCATATTTAATTAATCAATCGGGTTTAATCAACTTTGGGAATAGATTGACTTGGAGAAACCAATTCAATCATATTATGAGCTTTGTAGTACTATTATGATACTCTTTGAGTAGGACAAAATCAGCTTTATGCAAACTGAAACTCTTAGAGCTTTTCCACCAGCCAAAATTGCATGTAGAAGATAGGTCTGTTATATATTCTTTTGGGAGTAACTTGCCGTACATTCAAAGTACTGACCCATTTTGGGCTGTAACCTTCGGTGTTGCAGGATTGTATATGACGAGTAAGTGATGCGATGTAGGGTTACGATGTCTACACTCAACTTTGCCGTTGGTGTTGATGGGACTCCACTTATGTATTGTTTGTTTCCGCGGTGTATTCTAGCCCAAAGGCTATAAGGTAATAAAATACCATGTATTTACATTACTTTTTGACATGTGATTTATGGTATTTCATCGAGTACTGTGTGTGCTAGCATACTGATCCAGGGATAGCACAGAAGCACAATAGACTTGGTTCCCTTCAGGACCGGGTCGTTACAGCCGGGCCATGGACCCCAACCCGAACGTACTCCTGCACGGTGCGTGACTGGCCGGTGAAGTTAAAGCAAATCCAAATAAGACACCACCGCGCGAGCAAATAAGACAACACCACTTCCCGGCAATCAGCCCGCAGTACTGCTGACGTCTGAAGAGTCCTCGGACGACACTACGAAGCAGAGGAGCCCATAACTCGTAATTCCCACGGGTAGGTAGTGCGTACATGGCATATAGCCAACTCAAGACATTCACTGAACCATTTAGCATTTTAATTAACCTGCGTGACAACCGTTATCGTTGCCTCGACTTAACTGACCCGCGGACGACGACATCAGCCAGGACCACCAGTACATCGGTGCCTGTCCTGTCGTCCCACCAAGTCACTGCGGTTACCAACAAGGTGAACCGTCTCCTTACCTTGTCTCGCGTGTTCTCCTGGAGGACCTCGACTTTCGTGGTTTGGTAACTCTCGTGGCCAACGATCAGGGGCCAAGCACACCGGTACACTGGTCGTGCCCTCCTTGTCATCCCGTCGCAATACCTCTCGCGGGCACCGTTGGGTCGCCCGACTTCTTACCTAAAGGACAACCGTTTCTCAGATACCTAGAGTGGCTATACAGAGTCAGCAACGAGTGGAGTACAAGGATTACTCCTTGATAGCTCACACTTGATGGTGGCTCGGCAGAGCCGAGCTAGGGGGCCTGAGGCGGTGTCTGCATTGTACCATACCTGTGCAGTTATAATAATTGTATCCGTGTTCACTCCCCTGAGTGATCACGGCCCTCTATCTAATCCTAGCTAACAATGTGCAGGGCTCACTGCTGAATAATGCATAATAATAATAGGCAGCATAGGATAAAGGAGGTACATCAAGGGGAGACAAAAACAGGCTATGCAATTGAATATGATTGTAACGTAGCAGCAGCAGTAACAATTCCTAGTGGAAGAAAGTACGGAAAGATAGGCGATATCTGGGGAAGAGAATGGCTCTGCTTTCCTGGAAGCTCGACGGTAGGGGTAGGGTCGTCGACGAAGTAGTCGTACCCAGCAGCGGTGTAGTCGACGGCAGCAGCGGGGTCTACCGGAGATTAAGGGGGGAAAGAAACAGTAAATACACAGCAAGCATATACAAACAGATGCATGACATGACATATGAAATGTTAACGGTGTTCTAACACAGTGCAATGCACGTTGCTCGGAACGGAAATTCATCTGGGGATGAACTACCGGCTCCGGGTGATTACCGGACAGGGTGTCCGGAGGGGGAGATATCATGCCGGAGCTGTCGTGGACCTCCGACACATGTGTGGGTGGTGTATCCGGGTTAGTTAAACTATTCCGAACAACATTCGTGTTCGGAATAAATTCATCCGGGCACTCTAACAGTACAGGACAGTTTATCGGCCAGACGGTACCGGAGGGGAATGTCGATGTTCGGTAAGTTAGAGGGGGGTGGTAGACATATGGATAGCGTATTCGCATTCGTTATATTTTTCTGATCAATTTTCATGTATAAAGTTTTTGAATCTGAGTTACGGTTTAAAAGTTATTGAATTTTCAAACTTTTAAATCATTTAATTGATTTTCTGAATTTCTTTTAATATTAAAATAGAAACATTATCCACAAGTCTATCCAGAACAGTGCTGACATGTGGGACCCATATGTCAGCCCCACATTTAATAATTCATTTTATTAAACCTAATTATCCAGTGGGGTCCCACATGTCAGTGGAACATTTTAGTTTTTATTGTAATTAAACTAACTACTTACAGGTGGGGCCTAGGTGTAAGTGTCTCAGGGATTAATTAACCAGTTTATTTAATCTAACAGGGGGTTAAGTGAGCTGGGCCCACATGTCATAAGGTGAAGGGTTATTTTTCCATATTAATAAACATAAATAATTATCCCTGGGGGGACCCACATGGCAGTGACAGGGACCAAGGTCATTAGGGCTAATGACCTAGTTGACGACGGGGGCCCATCGGTCAGCCTCACCGGAGTGCTCACCGGAGCCCGTCGCCGGCGAGGTTGACGGTGGCGACGCTACAGGGCACGGGAGGGGGCGTGGTTAGTCCCAATCGAACGGGGAGACGACGGGGAGGCGTCTGGTAGCGGTGGCTTGGCGGGGGGTCACCGGAGTGACGCCGGCGACGATGAAGGCGGCGGCTGGGCTACGGAGGTTGACGAAGACGAGGTTTAAGTGGGTTTCGTTGGGCATGCGTTACATGGGCGAGTTCCTGGAGACGTGGCGAGTAAGGTGACGCGAACTACGCGCCAAAAGCATGATCTAGGCCGCGGGGAAGAACACGTCGGCGGCGACGGAGCCACGGCTCCAATGGCGTCGGCCGATTCAGTGCACGAGGGGCTACGCGGGGAGTTGGGGGAGTTAGAGGAGCTCACCGCGAGTGCAACAGTGGTGGCAGTGGGCTCGATGGCGTCTCGACGACGGCGAATTTCCAACTGCGGTCCCGACGGCTGGAGGAAGACGACGACGTCGATTGAACGGGCTGGGTGGCGCCGAGCTCCTCCTCTTCTGATGGACGATGAGGACGACGGCTACGAGTCGACTGGACACGGTGGTGGGTGCTGGGAGTGAGGGTGGCCGCGCGGGTGCGCAACGGTGGCCGGCGGCGGCTCGGGAAGCTTTGCCCCGAAGACGATGAGGCGAGGGGGAGGGGGGAATGGATGTGGCCTTGTCCACGGGGGAGGGGGGGGGGGCTTGCCCTTATCCTCAACGTGCCCACAGGGAGGTGGGGGAGGCCGGCAGGGCGCCCAGCCATGGCGGGCTCGCCACGGCCACGGAGCAGGTGAGGGTGGTTGGGGTGGGGGAGAGAGAAGAGAGGAGTGGGCGGCTGGGCCGGGGTGGGCCTCGCCTAGGGCGAGGTTTAGTTGTTTTGTATTTTATTTTGCTTTTGTTTTTCTTTTGTTTACTGTTGCAGTTAAAATAAATGCTTCTGCATTTTATTTAAATGTGTTGGTGGTTTGTAAAATAGGTGTATGTCACATGTAGGTGACACAAAAGGTTTGGTACATTTTAAAACTCAGTGGATATTTCTTTTAAATATTTTATGATTAAAAAGGACCTTATAAGCTACTGTTATAATTGTTTGAGATTTTTCATAACTCCAAAAATTACCAAAGTTGGTCCAACATGATTATAATTATTTTAGGCAATTTAAAAAAATGGTTTCATGATTTTTGAGCAAGGTTTAATTTCCACCAAGTTTTTATTATCCACCAAAAGGGGTTTTAGGGGTTTTGTCTTTGGGCTTTTTATTCCAAGGGCTCAAGTACATGGTGCATGGGGTGTTGATCACACACATCAAGGTTTTGATCATTAGCATCACAAAGTTTGAACAGGGTCAGGGAATCAACAGTGATGATCAACAGTAAGGATGGTTACTGTTACAAGCAACTGAGGGTGTTACAAATCTCCCCCACTACAAGAATTCTCGTCCCGAGAATTTAAGTGGTAGCGAGGAAAAGATCGGGGTATTCATCGCGAAGGCGATCTTCGCGTTCCCAAGTGGCTTCATCTTCAGAATGATTCGATCACTGGACTTTGAGGAACTTGACGGTCTTGTTGCGGGTTCAACGCTCAGACTGGTCGAGAATGCGGCTCGGATGTTCTCGATAAGTCAAGTCTTGTTGCAGCTCGATCATATCATGCTCCACTTCGCGGATAGGGTCCTTGAAGCAGCGACGGAGTTGCGACACGTGGAATACATCGTGGACTTGGGAGAGGTTCGGCAGCAATTCCAATCGGTATGCCACGGGTCCACTCCTGGAAAGGATACGGAACGGGCCAATGTAGCGAGGAGCCAACTTTCCCTTGATACCGAAGCGATGAGTGCCCCTCATGGGAGTGACACGTAGGTAAGCGTATTCACCAGGTTGATACTCCATTTCCCGGTGATTGCGGTCATAGTTTCTCTTCTGACGAGACTGTGCGGCCTTGAGATTTTCTTGCACAATGCGAACCTGATCTTCGGCTTGTTGGACAAGATCTGGTCCGAAGTAGGGTCGTTCCCCAGTTCCTGACCAATTCAGGGGGGTCCGACATTTACGTCCGTATAGAACTTCGAAGGGGGCCATCTTTAAGCTACCCTGATAGCTATTGTTGTACGAGAATTCCGCGTACGGGAGAGATTCCTCCCATTTCATGCCGAATGAAAGGATACAAGCGCGAAGCATGTCTTCCAGCACTTGATTGACTCGTTTAACTTGGCCTTGCGACTGGGGGTGATAAGCGGTGCTGAGAGACAGACGAGTCCCTAGGGCTTCCATGAAACTATTCCAGTATCGTGAGGTGAAAAGGCTGCCACGGTCTGAACTTATCTCCATCGGAATACCGTGGAGTGACACAATCCGGGAGATATAAAAGTGTGCTAACTGACTAGCAGTGATCGTCTCCTTGACCGGCAGGAAGTGTGCAATCTTGGAGAATCGGTCGAGGACGACAAAGATGGCATCGTTACCTTTCTGTGACTTAGGAAAACCGGTGACGAAGTCCATTTCGACTTTGTCCCACTTCCAATCATGAGGAGGGAGTGGTTGCAACCAGCCAGCTGGTTTTTGATGTCCGGCCTTGACGCGACTGCAAACGTCACAGTGAGAAACATAGCGGGCGATGTCTTGCTTCATGTAAGGCCACCAGTACCGTTGACGAAGGTCTTTATACATCTTGGTACTGCCAGGGTGGATGGACAAGGGAGAATTATGGTCCTCTTCCATGATATCCGGACCACAGTTAATGATGGCCGGGCTCACAGGAACTACTAAGCGGCCCTTGAAGTACACAGTATCACCATCATTGGCATCAATGGTAAAAGAGGAGGGCTTTCCTTCTGCGATGTCCTGCTTGATATTCACAATGTCAGGGGCCAGATATTGTCTACTCTTGATGAGGGCGTCGAGTTTTGACTCGAGAACGAGGTTATTGACGTAACCTTGAGGAACAATCTCGAGGTTCAACTTGCGAAACTCTTCATACAGAAGTGGTTGCTGCACCTGAACCTCAAGTTCAGAACAGTAAGCTTTGCGGCTCAAGGCATCGGCCATCACGTTAGCCTTGCCCGGGGTATACGAAATATCCATGTTGAAGTCGGCTATTGTCTCGAGCCATCGTTGTTGATGAAGATTCAGGTCTAGCTGAGTAAACATGTACTTCAGACTTTGGTGATCGGTGTAGACCTCGCAACGATTACCGACGAGGTAATGTCGCCACTGCTTCAATGCATAAATTACTGCTGCCAATTCGAGATCATGTGTTGGATACTTGTCTTCGTGAGCAGGCAACTGACGAGAGCCATAAGCAATCACTTTGCGCTCTTGCATTAGGACACAGCCTAATCCTTGACGAGACGCGTCGCAATATATCACGAAGTCCTTCTGAGTATCAGGGGAGCAAGCACCGGGGGAGAAGTTAGCTTGTCCTTGAGCGCTTGGAAACTTTCTTGACATTTATCTGTCCACTCAAACTTGACGCCTTTGTGAAGCAGATTAGTCAGAGGCCTGGCAATCTTGGAGAAATTCTCGACGAAACGGCGGCAATAGCTAGCGAGCCCGAGGAAACTGCGGACTTGCTTGACGGTCTTGGGAGGAGTCCAGTCAAGAATAGCCTGGATACGTTCTGGGGTGACGGCAATGCCATCCTTGGAAATCACATGTCCAAGGTAGGTTACTTCGGGAAGCCAGAACTCACACTTAGAATACTTAGCGTAGAGTTTGTGTTCTCGAAGCTTCTCCAGTATAAGACGAAGATGTTCAGCATGTTCTTCTTCATTCTTGGAATATATCAATATATCATCCAGATAAACCACGACGAACTGGTCGAGGTACTCCATGAAAATATAATTCATCAATCTGGAGAAGGTGGCTGGAGCATTGGTTAAGCCAAAGGACATGACAGTGTACTCGTATGAACCATAGCGAGTAATGAAGGCAGTCTTCGGAATGTCCTCATCACGGACTCGGATTTGGTGATAACCTAACCTCAAGTCGAGTTTAGAAAACACCTTGGATCCGGCAAGTTGATCATACAGATCGTTGATCCGGGGAAGTGGGTATTTGTTCTGGATGGTGGCTTGGTTAATGGGCCGATAATCTTGGACCAATCGGTTTGTCCCATCGCTCTTCTTGACAAAAAGCGAAGGTGCTCCCCAAGCTGAGGAACTGGGGAGAATGAATCCTTTCTGAAGTGCCTTGTCGATTTCCTCCTTAAGTTCAAGGAGTTCATGTGGCGGCATCTTGTAAGGGCGCTTGGCAATAGGGGTGGTGCCGGGCTTCAAGTCGATGACAAATTCGACTTCTCTGATCGGGGGTATTCCCGACAGTTCTTCTGGGAAGACGTCGGGAAAATCGCGAACGACCGGAACGTTCTCGATGCCTTCGAGGGGGGCGGCATTCAAAGCATTCATCATAAATATCTGTGTTTCAGCATAACGGGTAACTCGGGTGGTGTGGTTAACAATCTCGCCGGAGGGGTGAAAAAGTTGGACAGACTTGGTGCCACAATAAAGTGCGGCATCGTGAAATTTCAACCAGTCCATTCCCAGAATGAGGTCTATGGTGGAAGACTTCAGAACGATGGGGGAAGCAAGGAATTCAATCCCTTCAATTTCAACAATGGTTCCGGGTACGATCTTGGAGGTGTGGGAATGGCCTATCGAGGTACGGACAACCATCGGTGGGTTCATCTTTTCCAATGCGAAGTTATGCGACAATGCAAATGCTTCCGACAAGAAAGAATGTGATGCTCCTGTATCAAATAAAACAGTAGCAGGTACGGAATTAACGAGAAGGGTACCCATCACGGTAGCGGGTTGTTGCTGAGCTTCTTCAACATTGATGTTGTTAGCATGACCACGAGCATGAGCAGCAGACCCAATATTATAGTTGGGGGTCCTGTTGTTTCCACGACCATTTCCACGGCCAGTGGGGTGAACTACCAGTTGCTTCTGTTTATGGGGGCACTCCCTGGAAAAATGCCCAGGTTGGCGGCACGTGAAGCATAGTCCATCCTGAGGACGAAGGGGTGTAGCATTGGGTGGTGCAGGCAGAGCTCTTGGCAACTGCGGTGGCGGAGGCAGACGGGGTGCAGCATAAGATGGCCTTGGAGCAGGGTCAGGTGAATGGGTCACACTGGTAGGGAGCGAGATACGACGCTTCTGCGTTGCGCCCGAAGATGAGCCAACGTCACGATAACGTTTCAGAGAGTTCTTGTGCTCCATCTGGGCAGTCTCGACGGTGATAGCCTTGTTCACCATGATGGCGAAGTTGGCGAAATCATGAGCGGCAAGAGCGAGCCTGAGGTCTGGGTTGAGGCCACGACGGAACTTCTGCTGCCTGCGAGCATCAGTGGTGATCTCTTCTTCCGCATAGCGAGAGAGGTTGAGGAACTCGTGCTGATAGTCTTCAACAGTCATGTCGCCCTGACTGAGGTTGCGGAATTCTTCCGCCTTACGATCCATGATCCCCTGAGGAATGTAGCGAGCGCGAAATGCAGACTGAAATTCATCCCAAGTGATGACTTCTCCAACTGGCAGTGAACGCTTGTGGGTACTCCACCACTGAGCAGCGGCGCCTTTCAGGTGATAAGACGCAAAGTTCACATAGTCGGCTGGATCGACATTAGAAGACTCCAGCTCGTGAGTGATGTCGCGAAGCCAGTCATCAGCATCCAACGGCTGAACAGTGTTGCGGAACATAGTGGGGTTGAGGCGGGTGAAGTCGTGCAGAGTCACGGTGGCATGCTGATGGTGGTGCCCATTCTGATTCGGCTGGGGGAACTGAGCCATGATATTCTGCATGAACTGACGGTTCATCTCGAACTGCCGCATCATCGCGGCCATGTAATCCGGCGGCGGAGGTGGTTCGTTGGCACCACGACCACGACCAGCCATCCTGCTAGAATTTAACAGGGGTATTTCAGCGATGAAAATTTAACGAGATACCGGAATCAAGCCTGAAGTAAAAACGACAACGAAGAGGAGGCGCGAATATATATAGGAGTAGTCATATAAGACATACACATTCACACACAGAGTCAATCAAAAATCGGGCAGCACAACGTCGTAGAAATTAAGGAAAAAGGACTCACTAGGCGGCGCGCAGACCGCGGTTAGGATTACACGACGCGACATAGATTCCACTATGTCAATCACGCCGCAAGAAAACTGTTGGCCACAGGAGTTAATGCCAGAGGACGCGCGGCCTGCCCAGAATGAGAATGGGATCCGCGGTCCGGGACCTGTGGTAGAACTCCTGCAACACGAGTCAATCAATGGGGAAAGCACCAAAACGCCGGGTGGAATCAAGAGAACGTGATCCTAATGTCAGATTTTGTAAAACTTACCAGCAAGGATAAGAGAGCAGATTCCCAGAGGACAGGTAAGGAGAAAAGGATCCTAATACCATAGATATCACACGTAGTGACATCGATGTGGGCCCGTAAGACAAATATTAAGTTAGCAAAATAGTTTTTCAAAGTCTAGACTCAACTTCGACCAAGTAGAGGTGGGGTGGCTTCCTACAGGCAGTCGGCTCTGATAACAACTTGTGACGCCCCCAAAATCAATCCGTGTACAGTAATCATACATGCAGGGTACACGGCTGAGATTAGGGTGCCACGGTGAGAATATCACAGCACAACACTAAACACAAAAGGATAAACAAATATATTACAATACCAGGGATCACGAGGATCCGAATACATAAGTCATACAAGCCATAATATCTGAGTACAAACATAGTTAGTCAAGTTTTGCCTTAAGAAGGCTAGCACAAATCACATCAGAGATACAGATCGAAAAGGCGAGGCCTCCTGCCTGGGATCCACCGAACTACTCCTGGTCCACGGGGAACTCGACGTCGTAGTAGTCGCCTCCGGGGTACTCCTACTCCTGGGCTGCAACGTCGACTGCAGCGGCCGATCAGGCAAAGCGAAAAAGGGGAAATAAAGCAAAGGTGAGTATCTAGCATACCCGCGAGTCTTATGTCCGCTACTAAGCATTATGCATTGTATCAACGGAAAGAAGAGGCTGTATATAGTGGACTGAAAGACAGAAATCCAGAGCAAGGGTAAGAAGCTAGGCCTAACGACGACTAGCATCTTCCGACGATTTCTTGCAGCATGAGGTAAGAATCAGCCAACTGTTTATATAAAGCATAAAGTAACAATGCAGTAGAAGTTGCTGCAGCATTGTATAATAATAAGTTGTAACAATTAACAATGCCTCCGAGTTCACCTCCTCGACATCCCCGCGAGGAAGAAAAACCCACTGATGTACTCTAGGTCGAAGCCCACCACTGGCTTCATCTTCTTGCTCAGGATCTCGTCCAAGAATTCGAGCATTTGCTCAACTTTTGACGATAGGTTGCTATACAGGACAATCAGCTTCATGTGGGCGGGTTGGGCGACGATCACTTCAGTCTTCCTTTTGGTGATGTGCGCCATTGCAATCGGGGAGAGGGCCAAAAGATATAGATGTGGTTGTTCTTGGGTGTGGCAATGGAACTATTAGTGGGAGCAAGAGTATCGAGGGGGGGGGGATGATGCGGAGCATCCGACGCACAAAACCATATTATGCTCCCCTTTATCAAGAGACATGCGTGGCTTACACATATTACAACTAAAGGTGAATCTTCTCCTTTACACGTGTCTAGTTGGTGCTCTCGAGGATGGTATACTACTTGACCCTCCTACTTTGTGCACTTATAGGTTGGAGCCACATGACGAACGTGCAATGGAGGAGGTCGGGCACAAGAGAACGTCGAAGCCATCCGCGAGGGAAGCTTGGAAGAGAAGACGGTAGAGAGGAGAAGAAGCCATGGGACAAGGGCAAGCCACATCGGAAGAGGAGGAAAATGCTCCTGATGACCCCGGGTACCCGGAGTTTCGGACCCCCGTGTGCCCGGTCCCTCCTGGTCGAAGACCGGGAAGCTATTGACCACCCCGGGTGCCCGACGCCTCGGACCCCGGGCACCCGATCTGCATCGGCTCTGCCCACCCCAGGCGTCCGGAGTAAAGGACCAGGGTACCCGGTCTCCTACGCACAGATCTGGGCATGTTGGCCCATGTACCCCTTTCCCTTCCTCTAGTCTATATATACTCCACCACCTCCTCCTTTCTAGGGTTAGCAAAGAATAGACTAAACTTCAGAGAGATTTTCTCATCTTCCTTCCCCCATGAGGATCTACTACTTCTGAGGGAGAGAGACTTTTTCTGCGGTTGAGCCTTAGACCTCCATGTTATAGCACATGGAGGAAGACTAGATCTACCTATGTATCTCAAGCTCCATCTCTCCTAGAGACTTTGATGAACTACCATGTATCTTTCCTTTTGTTGTTGTTGGATCTTGTGTGTTTATGCTAGGTTTATTATTGAGTGTTTGTGCTAGTGGATCTTGTTCCTTGCCTCTTATTTGTGTTGATTCCTTGTTGATTTCCTTTGTGTTCTTCGTGTCCTTCGTCAAACCCACCTTCAATTCGTGAAAATTGGGCCAATCCATATGTTTGTCCTACATCATCTGGTATCTAGAGCAAGGTTGCCACAAATTTGGATCCCCCCACTTTTCTAGCCAATTTTTTCTTTGTTCTTCCCAAATTCAAGAATCCCCACCAAAAATAGCCACACCCAAATTTCTTGTGATTTTTTGTTCTTGTGAGTTTTTGTTGATTTTGATCCGTGGATCTAGTGTTTGGCAAGTGGATCTATTCTCCTTTGCGTTCCCTAGCCCCAATTTTTCTTTTCCCCCCATCAATTTGACCCCCCAAAATCGCCAATTTCCGCCCAAAATCGTGTCCCCGAGTCAACTCCCGTTTCTCGGCCTACCCCGAGCACCCGGACTATCCAAAGGCGAAATCCAATGTAACAGCCGTCGGCTGAATCGTATTTTCACCATAACTTCTTCATACGGAGTCCGTTTTGACGTTCTTTAGCTTGTTTTGTAGCTATTCACATACCAAATCCATTTAGATAGGTTCCATCACCATTTGTTTCCATTATTTGTTTCAGTTTTTTGGCATCTTTGCCTCGCCTATTGAGCACGAAGGCTTGAAACCGTGCATCTTCGCCGGTTTCCCTATCTGGGCCATCACCAACGACAAGGAGTACCTCTTCAGCAACTACATAAACCAACGAGCTTCATCTTCGACGACAACCATCCATCCTTTGGTCCCCTCAACTGGAAGCAAGACCGGTCTTCTCCGACTTCGTGAAAGGTGAAGTGTGACGAAGGTATCCATCCTGTCACATTGTTTTCCTTCCTTGCCTTTACCTTGATAGCCCCTCCATCTTTGCGATTACCTCATACCTATTGAGCCTAGCTAGCTGAGTATTGACGGGCTTCGCGAAAACTTGAGCACCATAGGGATAGCATATCATCTTGTTACATCATTTGGAATATCATATAGTGTGATAGCCTCCTCCCGTGAATATCTTGTGACACTAGTAGTGCACATTTGGTTGAGCCTCAAGGCAAGTGGTAAAATGGAAAATTCAAAAAAAAAGAGAAAAGCTTTTAAGCTAGAGAAAAAAGAGAAAGAATCACAAGCTTTTAAGCAAAAGAGAGGGTTCATGCAAAGAAATACATGTGCAAAAGACACGTGGAAGGGAACGCCTACGCATGCATGCATATAAGTCGGTGCCAAGTGGTGAATCGTTCCCTCTAGTGAAATCAAGCTAGTGTCTCTCCTTATGTTTGTGCAACACGAGCTTAGTCTTCGATAGGCCAATATTTTGTATGCTCATTCCTTTCGTTGCATAAGGCAGACTATGTTTGCACGTGTGTTCTTTTATTGCCCTCCTCTATATTTGTGATCAATTGCTTTGCACTTGAAGTCCTTTGGATTGCTTTCAACTCTTACAATATCTCGGACTTCAATTTGCTTGATTTTTGTGCCACTAATCCCTACCGAGCTACACTATAAGACTTTGGTTGTAGGTGTGTGTTGGAATAAGGTTCACTACCTAGGACACTCTTTTCCATTCACCAAGTACTTCAGTGCTTGATTCTTCATCAACTTGGGGAAAAGGTAACTTTGGTATTGTTCTTTCCATTTATACTCACATCTACCTCGAGTGCTATGATGGATAGGGAATGTACATGTTCCGAGCTCAAGACCACCACCCACACGAGCTACTTCAACTACGACGACGACGTTGAGCTCCATTTCTATGGTACTCATGACCCCGAGGAGTACCTCGAGTGGGAGGAGAAGATGAACAACTACTTCTTGCATCAACAAGTCCACTCCAAAGATATAGTGAAGCGCGCCACAAAACACTTCTACGACTACGCGCACACTTGGTGGGTTCACCGACCTTCCACATGCTCGCGCAAGATTTGGTCAAGGTTGAAGAGAGATATGAGGCGAGAGTTTTGCCCTCCAACCTCTCCGAAGATCTTCGTCGCCAATTGTGGAGTACCACACAAGGATCCAAGCCACTCGATGAGTACCTCTTGGAGATGAAACAAGCCTTGAGAAGATCCGGTGAGGATGAACCCATGTGGATGAAGTTCCACATCAAAATAGGCTTGAATGACCTCTCCATCGTCAAGACCATGCGACTCCGGAGCTACAACTCCATCGATGACTTATACGATGATGTTTTCATGGTGGAAAGTTCCATCAAGGAGGCGGATGCTACTAGCGCCCAAGTACACTTCACATCGACCACACCTCAAGACGGTGAGCATGACGATGATTCCACCAAGGTGGAGAGCGAGGATCAAGATTTATCCTATGATGGAGAAGATGATGATATGACTGAGCATGGGATGTTCCCTTCGGTCATGACGGAGAGTGAGTATGTATTCTATGATGCCCTCTCGGAGGATTATGACGATGCTCCACCTCAAATGCCGTACATCTTTGGAGGCGTTACGGATGAGGAGGTTGAGCATGGGATTTCCCCTTCAACCAAGGCGGCTGTTGACAACCGTTTTTGCATGATAATATTCGTATACAAGATGGCCTAAAAAAAGTGCTGTACATGAAAAGTCTTGGTATTATCGATATGAACATGTTTGTAGTTCGAGCCATCGCCATCCGATTCCATCTCGAAGGCCGAAACTATGTTTGAAGCAATAAGACCTTGGCATTCGAAGTAATATTCTGCCAATAAGTCCTTCAACACATCCTAAAATGAAAAAACGTTCTACATGAGGCGGCTTGGTCTCGTCGAGCCGGTCGATTTTTATTTCTGAATTGTCCCAATCCGAGTTCGTATGCAAAAGTTATAGCCATCACAATGTATACCTTTCAAAGAGAAAAAACTGACGCCCGAAGCCAGACACATATACAATTGATGTCTGATGGAGAGCGTGAGGATTTCGGCCCTCAAGATGGACCCAAATCAAAAAATGTTCAACTTGAAAATCCTTGGAAATTTCGAGGGCTACAATTTTGATGTTTGACTTTTTTCATCCGAGGTCGTTTTCAGGCCCGAAACGCCCAAAAACGGAACTGCTGTTCCAGGCCCACCTGTAATCCGAGTTCGGTTATGTATGGAAAGATTTGGACGGGATTTGAAGAACTTTTCTTGTACGGAAAGTCCAGCCTCCTCCTATATAGATGAGGTGACGGCCGATTGAAACATCACATAATCAAACAAACATATCTACACTTCCAAACCCTAATTTTATCTCTCTCCCCTGTATCTTTCTTCTTGTTCTTCGTTCGTTCTTGTTCTTGCAGGGCAACGATCCACGAGGATCTAGGGGCGATCAGGTTGACCTAGAGCTGCCCATAGCCGCCGTGCTCCCTGACGGGGTCCCTCCCGGGAGTGTGGGGTTTCGGGTCTTCAAAAGCATCCACCGGCTGTCTTGCGTATCGCGCTGCCGGTTGGATCTCCTTCGACGTGAGCTGCGGTGCATCACCCCCGACGTCGAGGGTACACGTGACGTGTTCGTGTGTGAACAAAATTTTTGGCGACTCTGCTGGGGACGAAAGCTTTGAACAGTCTCCGGCCTGTTCTTACTACGAGGAAATCATCATCAAGTTGCTGGAATCTACGAAAGCGGTATGAATTCCCAATTCACCTATGTAGATGCAAATAATTCATATGTTTTTGCTACATCACCTAATGAACATGATGTATCGCCTAACCATAGTTTTATCAATTATGCATCTAATTGTGTGCAACAGCCGGTTCATAATAATATCTATCCTTCAAGTTCTAGTTTTAGCAACATGCAACATATGTATCCTAACCCTCATGCATCGGCAACCCCACAAATTCATATGCCGGTGGACAACATGATGGGCGTGAGTGATAAATATAAGGCACCTCATGTACAGGAGGGCGTCTCACAATTTTGTCCATCGGTAGCTAGCTCGCAATATGCCGGTTCGTCCCCAAACATGCCGATGGATGGGGAAATCGGCCATGCTTCCATTACTTATTCGGCCAATTATCCTGAACCATCATATGCTACACCATGTGTTACTAACTTTTCAGCACCATGTGAAACCACTGATATTCATAATTCGGCTCTGCACATTGGTTATAGCCGAATAAGTGGAGATTCAAAGGGCGCTCAGGTGCATCCATCTGGTGCTGTAGCGGCAAAGTGCACGCTGACTCTTGAGGAATTACCAATCGAGTATCAACAGATTTATGAAGACCTCAAGAAGCAGCGCAAGGAGTAGTGCACGGAGGCTTACGAGGCACTGATGAAGCAACAAGAGGAGGAATATTTGCAGAAGTTTTGCGCAACTATTAAGAAAGATCCAAAGTATACTCTTTACCGCAACAATCATGTCGAGCCATCTGCATTAGAGAGACAAGAAAGCGGAGTTCTGCAAGCCAACCAAGACAAAGTTGACTCGGATAATACGATTGAGCCGACTAAGGAAGCCGAGTCATGTAACTCGGTGAATACCCAGTCAAGTGTGCAGAAGAAGGTCAACCCGGGTGACACAACCAACTCTACAGAAGCCGAACCAACCAGTTCAGGCGATAGCAAGTCAGGCGTGCCTACCGAGTCCATCGAGCCAACAGGAAAAAGGGTGTCAATTCGTCCTGACATAGCCGAGTTAGCTAACAAAAAAATGTGGTCATTGGTGAACCCAAAAATAAAAAGGATGGCAACAAGAGCTCGGTAAGACAAGTGGTGCTTGAGAAACAACCCGATGGAAAGGGAATAATCAAGATTAACATCAGGAATCCTGCACTCGGGTGGCAACCAACTGAACAGGAGAATACCCGAGCCAACTCAGAAGTAGAAGCTACTGGGTTGCGGCGGCCAGCTCGGAATCAAATGCCTATCGAGTTACAGAGGCCAACTCGGAAACAAAAGTCTACCGAGTTACAACAGCCAGCTCGGAAGGAACAGTCTACCAAGTTGCACACAACTCGGAAGGGCCTACCAAGTAACATCTGTGCTAAATTTTCTAAACCCAAGCGTCCAGAAGTCGGCAAGTGGAAGAATAATGAAGCCAAAGCGCAACACAAGAAAAACAAGCCGACTTTTGATATACTGATGTCCAAGTACGCTAACCAAGAGGCCGGTTCCAGCTCTAATCGGTCATCACGTTTGAAGCACCCAACATCACCTCCCAAGCAAAGATCTCAGCGTCATGCAAGGCCATATGAGTCGTGGGTACCAGCACCATGGATGGTGCCACACTTTTACGTGCCATATTACTCGGGTGACTTCAACAAGGGATGGGGGCAGCCCCCAATGGCCATGTATGCTTTTTATCCAGGGTGGGAAACACCTAGGAGTTCCGTTCATGACAGATCTTCTTACTATACACAAGGCCGGTTGAACAATGGTGTCAGCCGACCAACGAAAAGTTATTCAAAGAGGACCAACAAGAAAGTGTGGCGTGTCAAGTTGCCAGGCTCTGAAAATCCGACTTTTTATGATTCGGCGAGTAAGGACATAGCTGCTGCTCCGAGTCGTAATGTTGTTGTGAGTGAAAACATAGCCGCTGTTCCGAGTAGTGATTTTCTTACTGTTCTGCAAGGTCCCATGGCTAATGATGACGAAACTAGCACAAGCAAGTCCAAGCCAGGGGGTTCTAAGTATACCCAACCTACATGGCGTCTTCCCGGTCTGACCAAGACACATAAGAGAAGGTTACAACGCCTGAGGAACCGCGAGAAGGAGGAGCAGGAAACAGAGAAGGAAGAGGACGAATTGTTCAATAAAGTTCGCCCCGTGGCACTCACCAAGAAAATATGGAGGCCTAAACAGAAGGAGAACGCATCTGCCTCTACATCAGTTGCAGCGACACCTACACCATCAGAAAAGGATGATGCAATTTTTGTTACATCGCCCATGACGCTTGTTTCAGCTTCTTCGACCGAGGAGACTTTCACTCCAATATTCACCTTAGGGGATGAAGAAGATATGGTTCAAGAAGGTATATATATCAATATGTTGTGCTACTTACCCGTTGAATTCTATGCTGCAGATAAAGAAAGGAGGATAGCTCAACTGAGATATCACTCAAACTTGTGGAAAGAAACCTGAACAAGTCATGGCCGATATAAAATTATCGCCCTTAGAAACACATGGCCGATGGAGTGTTGACATCGTCCTTAAAACAAACATGGGCAAGTTATTTTCTGGCACACAAGTTTTGCCAAAAAACAGGGGCATGTGTTGACAACCGTTTTTGGCACGATAATATTCGTATACAAGATGGCCTAAAAAAGTGTTCTACATGAAAAGGCTTGGTATTATCGATATGAACATCTTTGTAGTTCGAGCCATCGCCATCCGATCCCATCTCGAAGGCCGAAACTATGTTTGAAATAATAAGATCTTGGCATTCGAAGTACTATTCTGCCATAAGTCTTTCAAGAAATCCTCAAATGGAAAAACGTTCTACATGAGTGATACGTCCCAAGCGTATCTATAATTTCTGCTTGCTCCATGCATGTTTTGTGTGACTTTGCCATGTTTTGCTTGAACTTTCATTCACTTTTGAGCGTATTTGGACTAATCTTTTAACCCAGTGCACCCAGCTGCCAGTTGTTGTTTTCTGCTGTTTTTGTATTTCAGGTTTTCCGGCCATTAAAAGTGCTCCAAAAAATCCGGAAAAATCTGATAAAAAAATCAGCGACACCAAAGGAGGGAAGGGGGGCCACCACAGGGACTCCAGAAGGGTCCCTGGCGCGGCCCCACCCTAGGCCGCGCCAGGGAGCCTCCTGGCTGCCCTGTGGCCCCTCTCGGCCCCCCCTTCGCCTATATTTACCCCCCGTGATGGAAACCCCTAAGACGAATCCCTTTTCCGCGATCTCGCCTCTGTACCGCCGCCGCCGCCGCCGTTTCTAGATCGGGGCTGCCTGGAGAAGTTGCTCCGGCACCCTGCCGGGAGAAGCTACCCCCTCCGGGAGACCATCCATGGCCATGGAATCCTCCCGCATGTACCGTGAGTAGTTCCCCTTGGACCATGGGTCCGTGACCAGTAGCTATGTGATCTATCTCTCCCCTCTTTGTGCCTCCACTTTCGAGACCTCGTGAGCTTCCTCACATGATCGAGGCACCTTTATAATTTTCTGCCGTTGCTATGCTGAGTTTGTTGGGATCTGATGGATTATGAGACTATGTTCAGATTGTGATGAGTAATATATTTGGTTCTTCTCTTTTATATTTTGTTCTTGAGTAAATTCTTGCATGTTCTCCGTTGCTGTATTTTACTTTGGCCAAGTGATTTGTTGCAACTCCAAGAGGGAGCGTTATGCTTGATTGTGGGTTCAACCCCTTGATGTCTAGCTTGAGTGACAGAAACATGAGACTAGGGGATGTTCTGTTGCCACCAGGGATAAAACAACGGTGCTTGTATCCGCGGATGCAAGGATTGTTTACTTTACGCAAAGTTCTTTTAATGCAGTTGTCTGTTGCTTTGGATTTACACTTTGGGTGGGATTCACAACTTAATACCAGCGAGATGTTTTGGATAGATATCTCAAGGTGGATGATTCGTAGTAGATGCAGATGGATTTTGTTCTACTTACCTTGGCGTACTGCCCATTTCTTTTGAGCCCTTCCTTTCTTTGCAGCATAGTTAGCATTGCGGTGCCTTCATAATCCTGTCAATTGCCCAACTGTGATTTGTTTACCTCGCTAGCACTTTTATCGTCTTTTGGGAGAGAGACATCACTAGTGAAAATCACGTGACCTCGGTCCATCTTCATATCACTGTTTACATCCTTAGTTTACTTTTCAGTTGCTATCACTATCATCATCTTTTGCGTTAATCCTTTGTAAACAGCAAGGCCGGAGGAATTGACAACTCCTCTGTACTCGTTGGGAGCAAAGTTATTTGTATCTGTGTGCAGGTCCAGGTGAAGTTAGCAACCTCGGCGCCATTGTTCACTTTACCACCTTCTTGTATCTCTGCGAGTCCTACGGGAGACAAACCCTATCCTCTGTATAGGGGAAATTTGCTGCTACGCTACATCCCACCTTCCACTTGGGGTAACCAACAAGGAGTGAGAGATCCTCACCGTATCAAACCAATTTCTGGTGCCGTTGCCGGGGACTCCAGTCTACAAGATAGGGGAGTTGCACACTAGCTTTTATCTTTGCTTTTTAGTCTTATTAGTTTACCTTTTAGTTTTTACTTTTGTGTCCCTTATCAAAAATACCAAAAATACCTGTTACCTTGTCAATAGTTATCACTATGGCTGGTCCTTTTGCCTTTGTGGAGGCAGAAGTACTTACCTTTACTCAAAGAGGTGGTGAAAGTTTGAAAGATGCTTGGTATAGAATTAATGATTTTCAAAAAAGAGCCACCAAGAAGCAATCCAATACTATCTTGCTTAGAAATTTTTATGTTGGGATCACTTCTCGGAATAGGTTTCTTTTAGACACTGCTATCAATGGGAACTTCGTAGAGGCCCCAGTTTGGGAAGCCCTTAATGTTATTGAAAATCTTGTTGGAAGTCTCCCAGTTGTTAGTATTAAGGAGGACATTACTTTAGCTCACATTATGAGAAAACTTGAAAAAATAGAGCTAGAGATGCCAAGTATCGATAGGGTGAATGAGTTGGATCATAAGATTCAAGGGAATTTGAATAGGTTAGATAACTCCATGAAGAAAATTATCAAAACTTTGGAGACTATCAAATCCCTTGATGAGAAGTCTTCTAGGATAGGAAAGATTGAGGAAGTTATTGAAACTCTATGAACTACCTTTTCCTCAATCAAAACCAAAAAGGATGAAACTCCGACAAAGAAGGAACCTAAGTTCGTTTACGTCCCCAAGGTTCCTTGAGCTAAAGCAAACACACCTATTGC
This sequence comes from Bromus sterilis, assembly GCA_950022295.1. Lineage (NCBI taxonomy): Eukaryota > Viridiplantae > Streptophyta > Magnoliopsida > Poales > Poaceae > Bromus > Bromus sterilis. Next base: position 221,606,781 of record OX465600.1, read on the forward strand.
CAAAAGAGTTGAAACGGTGAAAACTTTGGAGGAGACACCTATCTTTAACTTTAACGAAACTCCAATTGATTTCCCTCCTTTTGATTTTATTCCAAGAAGCATTTTCATTCGTCCTTTGTTTGAGAAACCTATTAAGACTAGTTGTACTATTGAAGATCTTTTTGATGATCTTGATGATGGTTCAATGGATACAACTTGATCTTCCGCTTTAAGCCAAGCTAATGGCTCTAAAGAAGCGCTTTCGGGAGGCAGCCCGCAACGAATTTAGATTTTTATTTTTGATTTTCTTCTGTTCTTAGTGGTATTGATGATTGTTACTACTATAGCAACATCAGTGTATCTTTACTTTTCAAGCTTTGTGCCTTTTATAGCCTCATACGACAAGGGAAATGAAAGTTGTGACATGCTGTCCAGAAAACAGATTCTTTCCTCGTGAATAGAAAAATCATGGAAAAATCCCAGTTCATCTTATTGAGCTGAATTTTTTTACACAGCATGATCTATACAATTACGAAACTTGCATATGTTCTGAGTTTTTTTATTTGAGTTGCAGAAGTACCCCTAAAAAATTCGTTTCTACCTACTGTTCTGTTTTTCATAGATTCTGCCACGTTTTGTCTCTCTTCACTTTTGCAAACCTTAAGCTTGCTTTTTCTTTGCAATTTTTTTTGGAAATCTTGGGAAACAGTAGCTCTTCAAGATTATCTTTATTTCCAGTAAGAGAATAATTATTTTATTAGGGGTACTAACCTCTCTAATCAGTCTACAATGAGTTATGTATGAAGGGAGTTTTCAAGTGTGCGATGGAAGATGATGAAAGAAGATTCTGGAGTGTCAAACGCTCAAGCTTGGGGATGACCATGTGCACCCCCAATAAATATTCAAGGAGACTCAAGCGTCTAAGCTTGGGGATGCCCCCGTGCATCCCCTTCTTCATCAACAATTATCAGTTCGTCTCTCATTGCACTAAATTTTTATCACTTCATGCGTTATGTGCTATTCTTGGAGCATCTCGCTCTTAGGTTTTGTTTTTAGTTTTATTTTTCTTTCTTTGCTGTAGTAACAAGTTAGATCCCAGCTTACTTTCTTTTGTGTGGGAGAGTTACACGCTCCGCTTGAACTAGAACTTCTCATAGGATTTGCTTGCTTATTCTTTTAGCTGTGAGTTGTTCTTTTCTTTTCTTAGCTGCTGCTCTGTTTAGTTGTATTGCTTTAGTTTTTCTAGAGCTTTTCTTTTGTTTTAGGTTGAACTTTCTATATGTTGCATGTTTTATCTTGTTAGAGAGTTTGCCAGTTGCATTGAGTTTTGTGTCTTGACTAGAAGTAGGTAGTTGAAGTTGATTTTCTCTTTGTAGTAGTAACTTGCAATAGTTTTGAGGTATTGACTAGAGTAATGTTTGAACTTTTGGTGTCAAGAGCTCGAGCCTATTAGTGATAGATGTCGTATTTTGGGAAATCAGTGTGTTTTTCGAAAACCAAAAACCCCTGTTGAGAACTCTAGCTACTAGATGGATCACTAACCTCTGGAGGGTTCGAATATTAGAGTACACTCACGTACCATGAGTTGAGGATGCGCAAGGATAACCAAACCCCCATACATTCCTCCTCGGGGTACTGGTCTCTTTGTGAACCTCCTGATTAGATTGAGAGTTACCGATAATAAGTGCATGAGTTCTTTGGACTAATGTGAGTATTCGAAAGTTGACACTTCCACCCACCTATACTTTTTCTAGACTCTTCGGTACCGTGCATTGCCCTTTCTCACCTCGAGAGTTGGCGCATACTTCGCCGGTGCATCCAAACCCTTGGCACGATACGCTCTGTCATCATAAGCCTCCTTATATCTTTCCTCAAAACAGCCACCATACCTAACTACAAGGCATTTCCATAGCCTTTCCGAGATACATTTCCATGCAACATCCATCTTCTCATGACTTGATCCTCATGTCATACCTTTGCATCATGATAGTTATATCTTCTTTATGTGAGTAACTTTGTAAAGTGTGAAAGATCTCCTATATTCTTGTAAAATATAGAGTGTTGCCCCTAAGTGAGGAAAAGATCCCAAAGAGGACAAAATCAAAAGATCCCAAAGAGGATAAATGAGAGTTAAATAGAAAGAGCCATTGAGGCCACCAAAAAATACAAATAGAAAAAGAGAAAAAGAGAAATAAAAAGAGAGAAGGGGGCACACTACTATTCCATTTTGAGAGATCCACACTAGTACTTCATCCTCTATCCCTTGTACTCCATAGAGATCATCATCATGCATATAGCTATGTGGGGACCTTCACACTATAAAACTTGGCTTGTATATTCCAATGACGAGCCTCCTCAAACGAGCTCTAGGTCTTCTTGAGCAAGCAAGTTAGATGCACCCCCACTAGTTCCCTTAGAGAGCTTTTAGCTCACATGTGCATCCGTTGTATGGCAATCCCTACTCCTCACATCATATCTATCATATGGCCTTCTCTCGCCTATGATTGTCCTCATTGATGTGAGCCTTTCACACCTTTTTTTCTTCCTCGTCCACCTTCTTTCTGTTTCGCCTTTTAGGTGTCAACTTTCTTGCTCACGCTCATCCATTGCATGAGTGCTCAAAATATTGAAAGGGAGTGGATCAGTTTGACTTGTACCTGACTAGTGGTCTGGGGACGAGTCAAGATAAGAATCCAAAGGAGACCAAGTGTGAAACTTTAGTAGATAGTTGTTCTCAACAACATTTTTCTCTCTTTTTCCCAGTCCCCTGCTTGCACGCAAACACCATATGGAGACATTCGAGTCATGGACAGTGAGAGCTCTTGCACCTTTTGTTCTTTTGTTGGTTGTGTCAATGCTAATATAGACTCTTGCTTGTTAAGACTTGAATTGAATTGCATGCTTTGATTGCTTTACTTAAAAGTCCTTTTACGGTTGTGTGGCATGTCACCACAGAAATTATGCTTGTTCTCATTTACCTACTCGAGGACGAGGAGGAATTAAGCTTGGGGATGTTGATACGTCCCAAACGTATCTATAATTTCTGCTTGCTCCATGCATGTTTTGTGTGACTTTGCCATGTTTTTCTTGAACTTTCATGCACTTTTGAGCATATTTGGACTAATCTATTAACCCAGTGCACCCAGCTGCCAGTTGCTGTTTTCTGCTGTTTTTGTATTTCAGGTTTTCCGGCCATTAAAAGTGCTCCAAAAAATCCGGAAAAATCAGATAAAAAAATCAGCGGCACAGAAGCTTCCGGAAACACAAAAGGAGCGAAGGGGGCCCTCCACAGGGACTCGAGAAGGGTCCCTGGCTCGGCCCCACCCTAGGCCGCGCCAGGGAGCCTCCTGGCTGCCCTGTGGCCGCTCTCGGTGCCCCCTTCGCCTATATTTATCCCCCATGACGGAAACCCCTAAGACGAATCCCTTTTCCGCGATCTCGTCTCTGTACCGCCGCCGCCGCCGTATCTAGATCAGGGCTGCCTGGAGAAGCTTCTTCGGCACCCTGCCGGGAGAAGCTACCCCCTCCGGGAGACCATCCATGGCCATGGACGCCTCCTGCATGTACCGTGAGTAGTTCCCCTTGGACCATGGGTCCGTGACCAGTAGCTATGTGATCTATCTCTCCCTCTTTGTGCCTCCACTTTCAAGACCTCGTGAGCTGCCTCACATGATCGAGGCACCTTTGTAATTTTCTGCCGTTGCTATGCTGAGTTTGTTGGGATCTGATGGATTATGAGACTATGTTCAGATTGTGATGAGTAATATATTTGATTCTTCTCTTTTATATTTTTGTTCTTGAGTAACTTCTTGCATGTTCTCCATTGCCTTATTTTACTTTGGCCAAGTGATTTGTTGCAACTCCAAGAGGGAGCGTTATGCTTGATTGTCGGTTCAGCCCCTTGATGTCTAGCTTGAGTGACAGAAACATGAGACTAGGGGATGTGCTGTTGCCACCAGGGATAAAACAACGGTGCTTGTATCCGCGGATGCAAGGATTGATTACTTTACGCAAAGTTCTTTTAATGCAGTTGTCTGTTGCTTTGGATTTACACTTTGTGTGGGATTCGCAACTTAATACCAGCGAGATGTTCTGGATAGATATCTCAAGGTGGATGATTCGTAGTAGATGCAGATGGATTTCGGTCTACTTACCTTGGCGTACAGCCCATTGCTTTTGAGCCCTTCCTTTCTTTGCAGCATCGTTAGCATTGCGGTGCCTTCATAATCCTGTCAATTTCCCAACTGTGATTTGTTTACCTCGCTAGCACTTTTATCGTCTTTTGGGAGAGAGACATCACTAGTGAAAATCACGTGACCTCGGTCCATCTTCGTATCACTGTATACGTCCTTAGTTTACTTTTCAGTTGCTATCACTATCATTATCTTTTGCGTTAATCCTTTGTAAAAGCAAGGCCGGAGGAATTGACAACTCCTCTGTACTCGTTGGGAGCAAAGTTATTTGTATCTGTGTGCAGGTCCAGGTGCAGTTAGCAACCTCGACGCCATTGTTCACTTTACGTCCTTCTTGTATCTATGCGTGTCCTACGGGAGACAAACCCTATCCTCTGTATAGGGGAAATTTGCTGCTACGCTATATCTCACCTTCCACTTGGGGTAACCAACGAGGAGTGAGAGATCCTCACTGTATCAATGAGGCGGCTTGGTCTTGTCGAGCCGGTCGATTTTTATTTTTGAATCGTCCCAATCCGAGTTCGTATGCAAAAGTTATAGCCATCACAATGTATACCTGTCAAAGAGAAAAAATTGACGCCCGAAGCCAGACACATATACAATTGATGTCTGATGGAGAGCGTGAGGATTTCGGCCCTCAAGATGGCCCCGAATCAAAAAACGTTCAAAATGAAAATCCTTTGAAATTTTGAGGGCTAGAATTTTGATGTTTTGACAATTTTTCATCCGAGGTCGTTTTTAGCCCCGAAACGCCCAAAAATGGAACTGCTGTTATAGGCCCACCTGTAATCCGAGTTCGGTTTTGTATGGAAAGATTTGGACGGTATTTGGAGATCTTTTCTTGTACGAAAAGTCCATCCTCCTCATATATAGATGAGGTGATGGCCGATTGAAACAACACACAATCGAACAAACATATCTACACTTCCAAACCCTAATTTTATCTCTCTCCCTTGTATCTTTCTTCTCGTTCTTCGTTCATTCGTGTTCTTGCTGGGCAATGATCCACGAGGCTCTAGGGGATATCAGGTCGACCTAGGGCTGACCATAGGAACCACAGTAGAAACAATGCTTAAGGCAACGCAAAAGGAATCACTCAATTCCGACGTACGGTTGCGAAGCAACCGTCGCCCGAAGTTTCAACAAATTAACAGTTTCAGCAAGTTTAACAACAGCAGTTGCAATTAACAATCTGATGCCCTGTTTAGCACACAATTACACAATCAAGATGACCTCAAATGCAAATGCTCACAAAAGATGAATTGAAGTGCACACAATTCTGAGCAATATTCGTTTTGGGGGCACGTTCATTGGAGCTACGGTTCAACGGGAAATTACGTTGCTAACAGACATCAGCAGCAAAAATTTACAGGACGTAGAAACATTTCGTAGGGTCTAACCACAAAAAAAAAATAACGGGATCACCCATGGGCTTCGGCCCATCAGGCCGTGGCTGGCGCTGGCGGCTGTGGAGGCCGGCTGGGCTGGCGGCTCGGGCCGCTGCGCTGGGCCGTGAAGGGGAGGCCGGCCCACGTGGAGGTGCAGCGGGAGGCCACGGTCACGAGCGCGGAGGGCGGCAGAACGGACTGGATCCGGCGGTTGCAGGGGGCAGGGTCGAGGAGGCCACGGCGAGGTGGCAGGCGGGAACCAGGGGGCGGCGCGGCGAGCTTCCTGGCGCTCCCTGGCCATGGCGCGGCGACCGGCGGCGGATCCAGCGACGTGGGCCTGGCGCGAGCTGCGAGGGGAGGAGAGAGGTGAGGGGAGGTCGAGAGCAGGAAGGAGAAGGAGTGCGGTGGACCTGCGGGGGCGGCCGACGAGAGGAGCGGCGGCTCCAGCCTCTCCACGGGACGGTGGCGGCTTCCAGGAGAGAGAGGAGAGGTGGGAGATGACGTGGACGATCCCAGGCCGTCGGATCCGACGATCTGACGGCACAGAACTCATTGGGCTGATCTCAGATCTGAGAATTAGGGTTTGGTGCGAAAATGGGGCAAAGTGGAGGGGGTTGGCTGCAATTTTGTGGCTAGGGAAACCCTAGAAAGGGGTGGGAGTGTGGTGGTCTTTATATAGCTCAGGTGGCTGACAGTTTGCAAAAACATCCCCGGTTTTTCACTCGCGAGCGCGGTGCTCACGTTTCTGACCGCCGGGGGTCCGCAGTACCTCCGATTTGGGTACAACTTCGAACTGCGCGATCAGCACGTCGAGCCGGCGGCGTTCACCTCGCGCTGGAACCGTTCTGAAAACACTTTCCGGCGCGCTATAAAAATAACCCGTTTAATTATTAAACGGGGTTTTCGTTCCGTTGGCTGCGGCTGGTCTCGTGCGGTTTTCACGACGGTGCTCGGGTGAATACCGGTGTCGCAAAGGCCGAGTGTCAGGGTGGCAAGGGTCGGTCTCCGTCCGATACGAGATAAGAGGGGGGAAAATAATCACCGATCAATAAATCGGGGATGCAAACATCGCAAACAAATCAGACAATCAAACAATTCACACCGAAAACAAAAATTTTAATTTTTTTTGAAATCTGGGCTGTTAGAATACAACACCACCAACAAGGGATCTCGTCCCGAGATCTAGGACGATCCGGGGGAGAGGGGGGAGAGAAAAGAAAGACGACGATCTTCAACACCACCAACAAGGGACTCTGCTCCTTGTCAACGTCGAACTCCGGTCGTGATAAATTTCCGTAGAGAGACGGTAACGTCGGAAAACGAAACCACCAGTGTCAAGAGGAAGAACGACAATTCAAAGCGACGATAAAGGGAAGCATTCTCACTGGAATTGTGAAGATACTGGGCAAGAGGACTGAAGTCAACAGATGACCAATAGGTTTACCCAGAGTCGGAAGAACTAAAGGTACTACAAGATTTCCAAACTTGAGATCGGAATTGAGACAATACGCTGCAAGCAAGGCATTGTAACGGTTCCGAAACTCCACACATTCGAGATCCTAGAGTTTTGAAGGGGATAAGTCAAGATTAAAACACTTACGACACTTGTCCTGACCAGAGCAAGGGTAAGGAGTAAAAAGAATCCTACTCTCCGATAACTAACTTATTAACTACAAAATAGTTTTTTCTAGACTCAACTTCGGCTAGAGAAGGGATCCTACGGTCGGTAAGGCTCTGATACCAAGTTGTAAGGCCCGATATGCGGTACTGTTCAAGATCTAGATGTTTCCATCCAGATCCGGGGACGAAGCACATATCGGTCCCACCGTGACATATGACATAGCCATATGCCCCGGATTTCCAACATGATATCACAACATTACAGATACAAGGATACAACATCTCATACAATCGGCATACAACTGCCTTAAATACAATATAACAACGGAAGATACATGTCTGAGTACATACTACAATCAAATGCCTAGTGGCAAAGAGAAAAGCATCGATTCCCATAACCACACGGGTCCAGGCCCTCCGCCGGGATCCGCCTAACTATTCGTCGTCGAGTCTCCACGTGAAACGTCGATCACCATACCGTTGTCGATCAAGAACCCTGAAAAGAGTTTGGGGGTAGTATCATGAGTACAGAAGTACTCAGCATCCAACTGTAGTGGTCACCTGACCCAGCAAGGACTTCATCACTTGTCATTCTAGGACAACTAGTAGTTTACGGTAAGGAAGGGGTAAGTGGTGAGGTTGCTGCCGCACTAGCATTTATGAAGTGGCTAACAATCTAGAGAGTAAGATAAGAAACCAAGCATTCGATGAGGAATCACCTCCAACAAGTCTGCTATCCACCTACTACGCAAACATAACACCTATCCTATCCTTTTCCTCCTCTTCGCATCCCGACGAAGAAGAAGCAGTCAAGGCACACACACATTGATCAAGTTATATTAAGATTATCTCAGTTGTTGTTGTCTATGAACAAGGAGTAGGTCTCAAGTCGTCCACAACCGTGGACACGACTTCTCGAAAAGATTTAACCCTGCAGGGGTGTACCAACTGCCCATTACGAGGCTCCGCACGCACGCCCATCTCTCTCAGTTGCTACCCATCACAGGCAACCATTTTATGATTTAGTTCCAAGAGATCCGAAACGACAAGTCCCTCTAACTAACAACGAACAAATCCGGGTGGCCGCTGGTGAGTCGACATCCAACTCAAAAGACGGCTGCGCTCTCGAATTGGTCTCTACCGTATGACTCCAGGTTTGGATTGCCGGTTAATCACACATGGGAAACCGGGTCCTCAGCCGGTCATGATGGGCCAGCAAGGGAACTATGTCCTCACTGGTCCGGGTTGGTTCAAAAACTACTGGCAGCTGACCAACACACACACGGTTTCAAATGGTAAATCAGCTTGGGCCACCACTAAAAATGTTTGAAGCTAGGTAGTTAAGAAAAGGGGACCCCATAAAATCCCACACGCGGTTAGGCACGCTCAGTCTTAAAACCAATACCCGGAACTCGGATCCTAGGTGACTCGAATGGAACAAAGCGTCGGGGCGGGATAGCCTAGACCTTCCATCCTTCGTCGAATATAGTCAACATTATAATAATCAATATCATCAACAACAATATAATAATGTGATATCCCGAACCAAGGAGTAACTGGGTAACATCGTAGCATCCTAAGCATGCATACAAAGCAGGGGCTGAGCAACGAGCAATAGTAACATAGCAGTACAAGGTTTGCTGGGAGAGGACATGGCTATATCGGTTTGAAAGAGGCTGTAAACATGTGGTAGGATCAAACATCAAACCTAACCTAGACTAGCATGAAAACCGCTTGTTGAAATAGAATGGATCATAAGTAATGTATAGTCCTTGCCTGTTGATAAGTCGGGTTCCGAAGGTGTAGCCGATCGCAAGCTCGCATCGTCTCCGAGAGGTACCTGCGGAAGCACACAAGACGATAAACACTGGAAAGCAATCAACGAGCAAGCACTCTATTACTACGGGGCAACACAAGATCAAGAATACATCACATGACACGGCAACACGATACGTATCTATCATCGAGAGCGGTTACTAACAGTTTAAGTGGGGTATCGGTCACACACGACGAATACCTCACGTTTACGGTGGTTCAAGTTGCTTAGCTACAGGTGATCAACCAACGGTTATTAACATGGCAGCTCAAGCAAGCATGGCATAGCACACAAACATGTCAAGAGGTGAAGCACAAAGTAAACTATCTATGCTAGTCAATTTAAGTGAGGCACAACCTAAACATGGCATACCACTAAGTGCCGCACGGCAATTAAAAGATTTGGTACTGTTCTGTCCTAAACCATATTTTAGGTTGGTTAACAACAGCAAACAATAGCATAAACACAAAGTACACGAAAAAATAATCAAGTTACATATAAGGCACACTCCAAACGGAGTTACGGTTAAAAAGATATAAGCAAAACAAGTTATGGGCACAATCTGCCAACATCAGGAAGCACACTTTAGAGCAATGCATAAACAGGACAATCAATGCAAACATGCTCACAAAAGAGATGGAACTAAAGTAGACATGACAGGGAAGGCATGGAAAAAAGAATCATGCAAATAGGCATCATAGATCAAAAGATATTAAGCATGCAACATGGCATCGGAACGTACAGACTTAGAGAAAAACAGAGGTCGCTGTCAAAAACAGCGGCATAGCAACTTTGGAGCTAAAAATATATATGACCAAAAATCATATGATGACAATTCAATACATATAATGGAAGTAGACATGATGCTTAACAATATTCAATTGGAATCACTCAATTCCCATAAACGGTCGCGACACACTCGTCGACCGAAGTAGCAACAAAATATAAACAGCAGCACACTAACAACAGGGTAGCTACTTTGGAGCAAGATACAATCATGATGCATCAAGAAATTATGGCATGTGAATGCATGAAACTGAAGTAGAAACAATGCTTAATGCAATGCAAAAGGAACCACTCAATTCCGACGTCCCGAAGTTTCAACAAATTAACAGTTTCAGCAAGTTTAACAGCAGCAGTTGCAATTAACGATCTGATGCCCTGTTTAGCACACAATTACACAATCAAGATAACCTCAAATGCAAATGCTCACAAAAGTCGAATTGAAGTGCACACAATTCTAAGCAATATTCATTTTGGGGGCACGTTCATCGGAGCTACGGTTAAACGGGAAATTACGTTGCAAACAGACATCAGCAGCAAAAATTTACAGGACTTAGAAAAATTTCACAGGGTCTAACCACAAAAAAAAAATAACAGGCTCACCCATGGGCTTCGGCCCATCAGGCCGTGGCTGGCGCTGGCGGCTTTGGAGGCTGGCTGGGCTGGCGGCTCGGGCCGCTGCGTTGGGCCGTGAAGGGGAGGCCGACCCACGTGGAGGTGCCGCGGGAGGCCACGGTCACGGGACCTCGTCCCGACCCGCCAGGCGGCGGCCGCGGTGGTACTCCGGCCACCGGCGGCGAGGGGAGCGCGGAGGGCGGCGGAACGGACCGGATCCGACGGTTGCAGGGGGCAGGGGCGAGGAGGCCACGGCGAGGTGGCAGGCGGGAACCGGGGGCGGCGCGGCGACCGGCGGCGGATCCAGCGACGTGGGCCTGGCGCGAGCTGTGAGGGGAGGAGAGAGGTGAGGGGAGGTCGAGAGTAGGTAGGAGAAGGAGTGCGGTGGACCTGCGGGGGCGGCCGGCGAGAGGAGCGGAGGCTACAGCCTCTCCACGGGACGGTGGCGGCTTCCAGGAGAGAGAGGAGAGGTGGGAGATGACGTGGACGATCCCAGGCCGTCGGATCTGACGATCTGACGGCACAGAACTCATTGGGCTGATCTCAGATCTGAGAATTAGGGTTTGGTGCGAAAATGGGGTAAAGTGGAGGGGGTTGGCTGCAATTTTGTGGCTAGGGAAACCCTAGAAATGGGTGGGAGTGTGGTGGTCTTTATATAGCTCAGGTGGCTGGCAGTTTGCAAAAACATCCCCGGTTTTTCTCTCTCGCGCGCGGTGCTCACGTTTCTGACCGCCGGGGGTCCGCAGTACCTCCGATTCGGGTGAAACTTCGAACTGCGCGATCAGCGCGTCGAGCCGGCGGCGTTTACCTCGCGCTGGAACCGTTCCGAAAACACTTTCCGGCGCGCTATAAAAATAACACGTTTAATTATTAAACGGGGTTTTCGTTCCGTTGGCTGCGGCTGGTCTCGTGTGGTTTTCGCGACGGTGCTCGGGTGAATACCGGTGTCGCAAAGGCCGAGTGTCAGGGTGGCAAGGGTCGATCTCCGTCCGATACGAGATAAGAGGGGGAAAATAATCGCCGATCAATAAATCGGGGATGCAAACATCGCAAACAAATCAGACAATCAAACAATTCACACCGAAAACAAATTTTTTAATTTTGTGAAATCTGGGCTGTTACACCACCACTAGCCCCACATATGATGAGATGCCTAAATTCCCATGTGAGGAGAGCCACCACCACCAATTGAGTGACTCCACCATATGTGAGTTTGAGTGCACTCATCTAGAGGGAGTGAGTGATACATCGCACATGATGAGTGAGGAAGTTGATAGGTCTTGTGAGGCCAATATATTTCTAACAACTTCACCTCTACGTCTGTTGTGTCTTCTTCTAAGGTTCCAGATCTCCTACATGATGATGCTTCTATCTTCAACGAGTACATCCCTCAAATGGAGGAGATGATGGCCATGGAGGATAATCATGCACCCCCACATGGTTCCGTCAAGATGACGATGTTCACCACAAGTTGGTCTTTGCTACCTCACCTAGACCACTTGAGTGGATCTACAAAGGTGATGATCTAGGTGGTGGTACCTCTCTTATACCACTAGTGGACATTGATTGCTTGCATGATGATGATCTTCCTATTGCCATGCTTCATGCTTGTGTTCCCACAACATGCTTTGATGAGCCACCTATTTATGATAAATATGATGATGAGCATGTGGAATGCATTAGTTGTGATGCCATGTTGTATAGGATATCTTGTGATAATTCTTTAGTTCACATAATGTTTGACACTCCGCTTGATTTTTCATATGTTATGCATGAGATCTCCCATATTGCATCTTCGCAGTCTCATCATAATAACTATGTCATGCCCATTAAAATAAGTCCAATTTGTGAATATGGCATAGATGACAAATCCATGGTTATTGCCATTTTCTTTTCTAGTGATGATATTGATATGCTACCTTTGCAAAACATTAAGAAATTCATATCATAGATTATGCCATGATCCATCTCTTGTGTCACATGATTCCATCTCATGTGTACACGTTATGCATCCCATGAATAACAATGCTTCAAATGTTTTGGATGCACATACTTGCTTGCGTCTCCATTATGTTATCAACACAATAAAACCTTTTATGATGGATGACACGCTCTTCTATCATGTATCTCATTTCTTTGAGCATTGGATTTCATGTGCTAACCGATACACACACGTGCACATCATGATGGATGATGTGTACATATACCACGCGCACACGTTGTTTCTTTTGTCTAAATTTTGTTTAGGTCCTCATATCCACTCGTCAACTTCACGATCCCACGAGTTGACGAAACGAGCTCTTGAGAGCAATGAAGCTATGGGATTCCTTGGAGCACTAGTTATCCACCCACCCTTGCGCAAGGACTTCGTGCATTCCTTCTACATGTCTCTCACATGGATATGGGTTCTATACCACTTTTTACACAACACCCATTTTTCCATGTTCACTTTGCATGCTATAATAATTCATCTTCATAGGACATGCTCTTGTGACACATGCCTTGCATTTCACATGATTCACCCTTACTCTCCTTATATGTGGCTTTGCAAGCTTGGTGGAGATTTATCTTGTTACTGCCATGTTTCCTTTGCGATGCATAATTGTCATGATGCTTGTGTTGGGCGAGTCATATTGATCAATTGTTCTTTCCTTTGGACTTCTCCCCAATGCAATGAAATTGAGATGCCTTGTTGTCATGTTTGTGACTAATCATGTGCATTACTCATGCTTAGCATTTGTGCACATGACAAGATTGATACGATATATGTGTGTGTTCCATCACCCATGATGCCTACTTGTCCTTTACATTGGGTTGATGACCATCATTTCTATGCTTATCGTAAGCTTGGTGTTGCATATTGTCAAACTGCTCCATATGTTGCTACTCTCATGTTAGATGATTGCTATATTCTATATGTTGAGTGCTCCAATGTTTTGACTCTTAGATATGAGATTTCCCCCATAGTTTTCTCACATTGACCTGGAGATTTTGACATGTTCCATATGATGTATGCTTGTTTTCCTTCTTTGCGCAATATGCATGATGCCCATTATTGCTATGACATATGCCATGTCTACACCATATATTCATTGCCCATATTTTGTGCTAATGGTGAAATGCAAGAGAAGATATGCATCATGATGGATGATGCATTTGTGTACCGTGCACACACATATTTTGCTATCTTTTGTGCATGTGTAGGTTTGGAGTGCTTGGTGAGCATCACATCTCCAAGGACGCTGCTCTCCTTTTCCCATGGTGATGAGGATCTTGATCAGAGGAGGGATCTTCCCCAACGGGGGGGGGGGGGGATGATGTGGAGCATCCGACACACATCCCCATGTTACACTCCCCTTTATCAAGAGACACGCGTGGCTTACACATATTACACCTAAAGGTGAATCTTCTCCTTTACACGTGTCTACTTGGTGCTCTTGAGGATGGTATACTACTTGACCCTCCTACTTTTTGCACTTATAGGTTGGAGCCATATGACTAACATGCAATGGAGGAGGTCGGGCACAAGAGAACGTTGACGCCATCCACGAGGGAAGCTTGGAAGAGAAGAATGAAGAGAGGATAAGAAGCCATGGGACAAGCGCAAGCCACACCGGGAGAGGAGGCAAATGATCTTGACCACCCCGGGTACCCGGTCCCTCTCGGCCGAAGACCGGGAAGCTACTGACCACCCCAGGGGTGCCTGTCGTCTCGGACCCTCGGGCGCCCGGTGTAAAGGCCTTGGGTACCTGGTCTCCTGCGCACAGATCTGGGCATGTTGGCCCATGTACCCGTTTCCCTTCCTCTAGTATATATATACTGCACCCCTTCTCCTTTCTAGGGCCAAAAAATAATAAAGTAAACTTCAGAGAGCTTTGCTCATCTTCCTTCTCCCATGGGGATCTTCCTCTTCTAGGGATCTACTACTCCTGAGGGATGGAGGCTTCTTCTGCGGTTGAGCCTTAGACCTCCATGTTAGGGCACATGGAGGAAGACTAGATCTCCCTATCTCTCTCAAGCTCCATCTCTCCTAGATATTTGTATGAACTACCATGTATATTTTGTTTTGTTGTTGTTGGATCTTGCGTGTTTATTCTAGGTGTATGATTGAGTTTTTGTGCTAGTGGATCTTGTTCCTTTCCTCTTCTTTGTGTTGATTCCTTGTGGATTTTCCTTGTGTTCTTCGTGTTCTTCGTTGAATCCACCTCCTATTCGTGAAGATTGGGCCAGTCCATAGGTTTGTACTACATCAGGGGGGTGGGGTGGGGGTACGGTAAATTGTTCAGTTAAAAAGGAACATCACACACGGTCTCATCGGAAATTCCATCTGAAAATGCCAATAGTTGTCAATGCTTTGACATAAAAAACATGTGTGATGTTGATACGTCCAAAACGTATCTATAATTTCTGCTTGTTCCATGCCTCTTTTGTTTGATATTTCTATGATATTGATGAACTTCCATACACTTTCGATCATATTTGGACTAACCTATTAACTCAGTGCACCCCAGTGCTAGTTCCTGTTTTCTGTTGTTTTTCTATTTCAGGTTTCCCCCTTATTAAAAGTACCAGAAAAATTCTGGGAAAAATATAGGAAAAATCAGCGTACCGGAAGCTTCGCGAAGAGCCTAGGAGGGGCCAAAGGGGAGCCAGGGGGGTGCCTGGAGCCCCTGGCCCACCTCTGGCTGCCCCCTTTGTCCTATTTATTCCCCGTGATGAGAAACCCTCGGGGACAAAACCCTTTTTCGCGATCTCTCCTCTGTTCCGCCGCCGCCGCGCTTCCAAGATCGGGAGCACCAGAAGACCTCTTCCCGGCACCCTTCCGGAGGGAGGAATCACCTCCGGGAGCTTCTCCACCACCATGGATGCTTCCCGGATGAACCGTGAGTAGTCCACCTTGGACCATGGGTCCATGATCAGCAGCTCTGTGATGTTCTCCTCCCCTCTTTGTTCTTCATGGATTAGACCTCGTGAGCTGCCCTACATGATCGAGGCACATATGTAATCTTTCTGTTGTTGCTATGCTGAGTTTGCTGGGATCCGATGGATTATGAGATTATGTTCAGATTGTGATTGAGTTATATATTTGATTCTCTTCTTTTATATTTATGTTCTTGAGTAACTCTTGCATGTTCTCCGTTGCTGTTTATTGCTTTGGCCATGTAGTAGGTAGTGAATCCAAGAGGGAGCGTTATGCATGATTGTGGGTTCATGCCCCCCGTTGACTAGCTTGAGTGACAGAAACATGAGTCTAGGGGATGTGATGTTGCCACAAGGGGGAAAACAACAGTGCTTGTACTTGCGGGTGCAAGGATTGTTTAATTTACGCAATGTTCTTTAATGAAGTTGTCCGTTGCTTTGAGTTTACACTTTGGGTGGGATTCGCAACTTAATACCAGCGAGATGTTCTGGATAGATATCTCAAGGTGGATGATTAGTGGGTAGATGCAGATGGATTTCGGTCTACTTGTCTTGGCGTACCGTCCGTGCTTTTGAGCCTCTTCCTTTCTGTTTTGCATAATTAGCATGGGTTTGCGCAAATAATCATGTCAATTGCCCAGCTGTAATTTGTTTACCTCGCATGGCTATTTTATCGTCTTTTGGGAGAGAGACATCACTAGTGAACATCATGAGATCCCGGTCCATACTTCCACCACTATTTACACTATCAATTTACTTTCGGTATTTACTTTTCAGTCGCTATCACTATCTATAATTATTATCCTGTGCGTTTTATCCTTTGTAAACAACAAGGCCGGAGGAATTGACAACTCCTCTGAACTCGTTGGGAGCAAAGCTATCTGTGTGTGTGCAGGTCTAGGAGAAGAAAGTGATTATCTTAAAACGACGCCTCACTTGCTGAACCACCTACTTGTCGACCTTGGAGTCCTACTGGAGACAATCTTAAAACCTCGGTATCTTCACCGAGGGAAATTTGCCGCTACGCTACATCTCACCTTCCACTTGGGTTAACCAACGAGGAGCGAGAAGTATCTCGTGTATCAAGCAAATTTGTAACATTCCAATTTTCTAAATTCAGATGTTAATAGATCATCATATGCATCTCATGCTATTTCCGCATTTTTCTGGAGTTTTAAAATATTTTTAAACATTTTTCAACACATGGCAGTTCGCTGGAGAAGATATAAAAGGACTTATCCCCATTTTTAATTTGTTGGAAAATAGTTTAAAATATTTTTGGGAGACTTTTTAAATTTACTTTGGGGTTATAAATATTTTCTAAAAATATTTTGGGAATTTATTTATGCTCCGGAAAAGTTTTTAAATCAATTTTCGGAGTTTTCGGTATTTTTAAAATGCCAGAAAAGTATTTTCAAATATTTAAGAATAAGTTGCAAAGTTTTTATTTTTTTTAATATTTTGGTAGAGCCAAAAATTCACTTTTAATATTTTAAATTTTTTGGCGAAGACGGAATTTAAAAATAAATTTCCTTGATTTTTCTAAAATTGTTTTGGGCCTATTGGGCCTGTTCTATTTTTTTTCCCGCAGACCGATTTTGTATTTATCTCGGATTAAAAGAAAACGGATTAGAGGCTGTCTATAAATAGCCCCGTTTAGGGCTAGATTATTTTCTTTTAGCGTTTTATGTTTAGCCCTAAACTAATCCGCGGGACCCGCGCCGCCGACGTCATCGCCCGAGTTCGCCGGAATCTCGCCGGAGGATCGCCGGAGTTCGTTTTTTTCGTGGGAGTTCGTCGTTTTTTCGCTGCCGGTGAGCACCCCGCGCCACCCCGCCGTATAGCCGCCGTCCCCACGCCCTAGCCCCGCCCCATCGCGCCGCCTAGCCGCCACCACGCCGCCGTTCCTGCCGGGCCGCCGCTCGCCGGAGCGAGCCGGCCGGCCGAGTCGCCGCCGCCCGCGCCACGGGCCGCCGCGCACCGCCGCCGCCGCCCCCTGGCCGCCCCCTCCGGCCTCGGCCGGAGTTGGCCACCGGCCGGAGTGCCCAAGCCGAGGCCGAGCACCGTGCTGTCATGGCCGCTGTCCTTCGGGCCGTGCGAGGAGAGAGAGAGATAGCTGAAAAAAAAGAGTTAGACGCGTTTTCGAAAAAAAAGGTCCAGATCTGGATCCAACACCGCCCGAGGACCCGGTCGCGTTTTTCGGAAAAGTTTTATTTACGTCCGGGTCCTTTTTACAGTAGAGGACCCCGGTACCCCCCTGGTGTCACCCCGATACCGTTTTCGCGGCTACTTTTTAACCGTAACTCGGAATTGGGCGATTCCAGTTGCGTTGCGACCGTGTAGAAATTTCCTAGCCAGTAGACTAAGTTTTATAGAAGTTTGAAGTTTTCAAATTTTAATCCCAAGCAGATCCAAATTTGAACTTCCCGCAACCGTAACCTTTTACCGGTGTGCCCGTTTGCGCCGTTTCTTTTTGCGTTGGTTTTATTTTGACAATTACTTTAAGTTTAGCTACTGTTAAGAAAGTTTTGCTACTGTTCTTTGAATGTTTTTGACTGTTTGTGCATAATTGTATTGAATATATGTTGATTGGTGCTATGTTTGCTCGTATAGATTGTCCGGAGTGTGCCGCCTCGTTTTGCGATGATTGTGACCGTCAGGACCAGCAAGAAGGCAAGTGATGCTTTGACCATACTCATACCTATATTTTCTATATGCATTATGTTAAGGAATATCACCCTATTGCATGATAGGTAGTTTACTTTACTGTTGCTGCAAAACCAGTTAGGATAGCCACATGTCTTGACTTGTCTACTGTAGATCAACCTAGCCGTGTTGTTACTTTATTGCTATGCTTTGTAGACGTGGTTTGGGTTGTGAGAATTCATGGAGTGCATGTGAGCTATTTTAATAAACTGTGTAGCAACTTTATAATAAATAGAAATCACTTCTGGATGGGCGGGTTGCATCCCGGTAGTTGTGCCTTGTCTAAGGACGGTGCCGGGGTTAAATGCACCCAATGGTTGTTTTGGTGGTGAACCGGGTGCGACATGGTGTCTACCCTCTGACGCAGTGGGCGCCGTCCAGTCTCAAAAAGATCAGACATGCAATATTACTAGTAGCTTCCGTGTACAGCCACTGGCTATATGGGCTCTGGCTTAGCACGAGTACGTTGTGGGGAACCTGGCCCTGGTAGCTAGCTGATGTAGATGTGTTGTTAGGTGTACCGGCTACCAAAGGGTGGAGGCAACCGCTTCAGAAAGTATTTGTGTCAATCTTCGGGTTGAGTCCAGTGGGGAACGTGTATAACCTCTGCAGAGCGTATAAACTGATCATGATTAGCCGTGTCCACGGTTACGGACGAACTTTGAGCAACTAGTCAGTACTATTGATGAATGATCTTGACAGATGAACACTTAATAATAATTTTGGTGGGAAAGAGTAGCATGGGTTGTTGTGTGTTTCGGGTAGAATTCAACTTAAAACTTTGACTAGTTTAGTTCAGGAGAAAATTGGCTTTCTGCAAAACTAAACCTTAAGCCTTTCCTTTGACTCACCTTGCATGTAGTTGTAGGTCCTTTATATAAACTTTCCGTGGCACTTGCCGTACAAATCAGATATACTGACCCGTTGTCGGGCTGTAACCTTCGGTGTTGCAGGTTTTTCAGACGATCAGTAAGGTGCGTTTAGGGGTTGCGAGTCTACACTCAGCATGTTCGCATGTGGCTGTTGATGGGACTCCACGTTACTTGCTTTTGCTTCCGCTATATTTATATTGAATAAGCTAGCCTTGAGCTATGCAACTTGTTATTTATTTTACTCTGGATCCTACGTTGTAATAATGATGCACTTGTACTTTGATATACATCTATGATACTGTGTGTGCCAGCGAGTTCGATCCAGGGACTGGAACTTGAGCACAGAGACTTCAATTCTGTGTGAATTGGGTCGTTACAGATGGTATCAGAGCAGTGTGTTGACTGTAGGACGTGACCCTAGAAAATGGACTAGAAAAGCCATAGGAATAAAAATATTACTTTATATCACTCTGTCTTGTACTTACTTACCTTCTCTATCTCGTATTCATACCTATTCTAATATTGCCTTACCTCTCTTGATTATAGATGACCACTTTGTCATACCGCGCTATGGCGTTTAGACCTGAGCTCAGGGGGATTTGCCACTACCTGAACATCTACGCATCGGTCTTTCAGCCGGACATCGTGGAGACAAGGGGAGCTGATGACTACTGGCAAGTGGAAACTTTCATCCTTGGAAGCATGGAGAATGAGGAAAGGGTGATCACGGAGTCGTTCGAGGTGCATGCCCAGGAGAAGGAGTGGTGTGTGCGCATGGCCGCTCACATAGCTCTTGGACGCATTATGGAGACGTATGCCGCCCGGCTAAAGGGTACGGTGTACGGGGAGATGGCTAAGGTTCTCCCATCGGGGAACATAATACCAAAGAGGTTCATGTATGTGCCTGGGGCCATCTGGCCAGGTACAACAAGCTACATCATCCAAATCCTGGAGAAGTGCACTCAGTCAAACCTCTACACCATTACTGAGTTGCAGTAGAAGAACACCAGGCTCAAGAGGGAAAACAACAAGCTGAAGAAGGAAAGGTTGGAGATGCAATCAGAGATGACAAGGCTGAAGGAGAAGATGAAGGCCAATGGGATTGACGAACCAGAAGAAGAGCCAGAAGTAGAGACCTCGGCAGAAGAGGAGGAGCCGAGTCCCAAAAGGCGCAACCGCATTAGCGGGTGCGAATACCGCATGCTGTTTAGCAAAGACAACATTAAGAATTACTTCACCGGCTATTAGTTAGCTATCGTTATCGTGTTAGCGTATTTGACCATGTCGACTTATTCGGTGTGGCAATACTAGGTTGCTTGATATACTCTTATGTTATTCGTGGTTGTTTTGAGGATCTTATATCAGTTATAAAATATATTTTTAAACTATATGATGTGATATGTGGTGGTTTTCCGTATGAGTGCATTGGTTGATGATTGTTATATGTTTGATGCTATGGTGATATTGTTTGGTGAAGTTGATTGGTGATATATGGATTGTATATATAATGCTTGTCATGATCATCATAAGCATATGGGTAGGAGTATATTTCCCTAGCTACTTCCTTTCTAAATCTTACCTATTCTTACCCAACAGATGCCGCCGAGACGTGATCCCACAGGGAATGAGAACAACAACAATGGAGTGCCAGCTTACATGCAGCAGTTACTTCAAGGACAAGCTCAGCTGATCCAGTTGCTCACTCAGAACATGGGCAACAACAACAATGCGCCACCACCACCACCTGTGGACACGCTTGCAAGGTTCCTAAGGTTGAATCCTCAGAGGTTCTCTAGCACTCCTGAGCCCATAGTGGCGGATGACTGGCTTCGTTCAGTGGGCCGGAACATGGAGACAGTTGGCTGCACTGAGGCAGAGAGAGTGAGGTTTGCCTCACATTTGCTGGAGGGTCCTTCCGCTGCTTGGTGGGACAACTACTTGCTGACTTACCCCATCGACACCATCACTTGGGCACAGTTCCAGTCTGCTTTTCGCGCCGCACATGTTTCAGCAGGCGCCATGAGCTTGAAGAAGGAGTTTCGCAGTTTGCGTTAGGGAGGCCGTTCAGTGGCCGAGTATGTTGAGGTGTTCAACAAGCTTGCCAGATATGCTCCAGATGATGTCAGGAATGATGCAGCAAGGCAAGAGAAGTTCTTGGAGGGGCTGAATGATGAGTTGGGAGTCCAGTTGACAGTGGCTACTTTTGCTAACTGCCAGGCGCTCATAGACAAAGCTATTGTGTTGGAAGGCAAGAAGCAGGCCATTGAGAACCGCAAGAGGAAGTACAACAACAACAGCAATGGTGGCAAGTATAACTCTGGACCGCATCAGAAGCCACGCAATTCCAATGCTGTCAATGGAGGACATAACCATGGACATAACCACAATGGTGGGAATGGCCATGTTCACAGTGGAGGACACAACCATCATGGTGGGAATGGCCACAACCACCACAATGGTAACAAGAATGGCAATGGCAATGGAAATGGAAGGAACAATGGGAATGGGAGAAGCAATGGAGCCAATGGAGGCAATGGAAACAACCGCCAAAATGGCCAGGCACAAAAGGACTTGAGTAACATCCAGTGTTTCAGGTGCAAGAACATGGGACACTATGCCACAGACTGCCCGGAGTCCAATGGGAATGGAGTCGTCAAGCCTAATCCTTTCAATAAGGGGCATGTGAACCATGTCAACGTGGAGGAGATCTATGATGAGCCTGATGCTGTGATTGGTAAGTTCTTTATCAATTCAGTACCCGCACTTGTTCTTTTTGATTCTGGTGCATCGCATTCTTTCATATCGAGGGTATTTGTGGATAAGCATGAGTTACCTACCATAGTTCTTAAGTCATCTGTGCTCATAAGTTCACCGGGAGCAGAGATGTCAGCTAGTTTGGGATGCTATCAGTTGAGCCTAGCCATAGGGAAGCATGTTTTTCCTACAGATTTGATTGTGTTGAAGTCACAAGGTTTGGATATTATTTTGGGCATGGATTGGTTAGCCAAGTACCAAGGTGTTATTGATTGTGCCAGTCGGTCTATCACCCTCCGTACACCGAATGGACAGAAGATCAGATATGTGTCCAAGTATAAGCATCAGCACGCTCAGGTGAATTCTCTTAAGGGGGGTAGCCTGGATGATGTGCGTGTTGTGAGGGAGTATCGGGATGTGTTTCCGGAGGAGTTGCCAGGTATGCCACCAGATAGGGAGATTGAGTTCCTTATTGATTTAATACCAGGCACTGGGCCTATTGCTAAGAGACCGTATAGGATGCCCGCTAATGAACTTGCAGAGTTGAAGGAACATATCAGAGAGTTGCAGGCAAAGGGGTTCATTCGCCCAAGCTCGTCACCTTGGGGATTTCCAGTGTTGTTTGTTGAGAAGAAGGATGGAACCCAGAGGATGTGTGTTGATTACCGTTCTCTCAATGATGTTACTATCAAGAACAAGTATCCTTTACCTGCGATTAATGATCTATTTTACCAGTTGGAGGGAGCTTGTGTATTCTCTAAGATTGATCTTCGTTCTGGTTATCATCAAGTGAAGATTCGGGAGAAAGATATTCCGAAGACTTCTTTTACTACAAGGTATGGGTTGTATGAGTATACTGTTATGTCGTTTGGATTGACTAATGCTCATGCATACTTCGTGAATATGATGAACAAGGTGTTTATAGAGTTCTTGGATAAATTCGTTGTGGTATTCATTGATGATATATTGGTGTATTCCAAGAATGAGCAAGAGCATGAGGCACATCTGCGTTTGGTATTGGAGAAGCTCAGGGAGCACAAATTGTATGCCAAGTTCAGAAAGTGTGAGTTTTGGTTGAAGGAGGTCGGATTCCTTGGACATGTTGTGTCAGGAGAAGGAGTAGTTGTGGCCCCATCCAAGGTTTCAACAGTTACAGAATGGGAGACACCCGCGTCAGTTGGAGACATTCGCAGTTTCTTGGGTCTTGCAGGATATTATAGGAGGTTCATTGAGAATTTCTCCAAGCTTGCAAAACCAATGACTGAGCTGTTGAAGAACGAGAATAAGTTTGTTTGGAGTGAGGCATGTGAAACCAGTTTCCAGGAGTTGAAGAAACGGTTAGTAACTGCACCTGTTTTATGTTTGCCTGATATACATATGGACTTCCAAGTATATTGTGATGCATCTCGTCGAGGACTTGGTTGTGTTTTGATGCAAGGGGGTAGAGTTGTTGCTTATGCTTCGCGTCAGCTTAAGAATCATGAGCAGAACTATCCTACACATGATTTGGAGTTAGCTACAGTTGTTCATGCATTGAAAACATGGAGGCAATATCTGTTGGTAATCATTGTGACGTTTTTACTGATCATAAGAGTTTGAAGTATATCTTTACTCAGAAGGATTTGAATCTCAGGCATAGTAGATGGCTGGAGCTTATTAAGGATTATGATTTGAATGTGCAGTATCATCCGGGTAAAGCAAATGTGGTTGCTGATGCATTGAGCCGTAAGAGTCATATCAATGTTGCTAATGTTGAGGATATGCCACGTGAGTAATGTGAGCAGTTCAAGAATCTCAGGTTGGAGATAGTTCCTAAGGGATATGTGGCAACATTGGAAGTGAAGCCAAATCTGTTGGAAAGAATCAGAGAGGCTCAGAAGAGTGATGCAGAAATTGATGAGATAAAGGTGAATATGACCAGAAGGAAAGCAGAGGGTTTCCGTGAGGATGAGCATGGAGCCATTTGGTTTGAGAAGCGCATTTGTGTACCGCAGGATGCAGAGATCAGGAGGTTGATTCTTCAGGAGGTACATGATTCACCTTATTCTATTCATCCCGGAAATACCAAGATGTATTTGGATTTGAGGGAGAGATTTTGGTGGCCTAGCCTGAAGCGAGAGATAGCTCAGTATATTGCCGTGTGTGATGTTTGCCAGAGGGTCAAAGCTGAGCATCAGAAGTCAGCAGGATTGTTGCATCCTTTGCCTATACCAGATTGGAAGTGGGATCAGATAGGTATGGACTTTATTACCGGTTTACCCAGGACTCGGTCAGGATATGATTCTAGTTGGGTGATTGTTGATCGTTTGACCAAGGTTGCTCACTTCATTCCAGTGAAGACAACTTATAACAGTGCCAAGCTAGCCAAGATTTATATGTCCAGGATCATGTGTTTGCATGGAGTTCCAAGCAAGGTTGTGTCTGATAGAGGTACTCAGTTTACTTCGAAGTTTTGGCGTCAGTTGCATGAGACTTTGGGCACTAGGCTGGAGTTCAGTACAACGTTCCATTCTTAGACAGATGGGCAGACCGAGAGAGTCAATCAGATCTTGGAGGATATGTTGAGGGCTTGTGCGTTGGATTATGGTTCGAGTTGGGATGACAACTTACCGTATGTTGAGTTCTCATACAACAACAGTTACCAGGCTATTCTTCAGATGGCACCATTCGAGTTACTGTATGGCAGGAAGTGCAGGACTCCGTTGATGTGGGATGAGGTAGGAGAACGTCAGTTGTTTGGACCTGACCTAATCAGGGATGCCGAGGAGAAAGTCAAGTTGATCCGTGATAGACTGAAGATAGCACAGTCCAGGCAGAAGAGTTATGCAGATGCGAAGCGCAAGATGTGACCTATGAAGTTGGAGACTGTGCATATCTCAGAGTTTCACCAATTCGCGAAATCAAGAGGTTTGGAATCAAAGGCAAGTTAGCACCACGTTTTGTGGGGCCTTACAAGATCTTGGAGCGCAGAGGAGAGCTAGCTTATCATTTGGAGTTTCCAGAAGCTTTATCAGGAGTTCATGATGTGTTTCACGTATCCCAGCTGAAGAAGTGTCATGTAGAGATGGCAGATATTCCTTTGAGAGATACAGTGCCACTTGAGGCAATTCAGTTGGAGAGTGACCTGACTTATGAGGAGAAACCTGTGAGGATTCTGGAGACTGCAGAAAGAGTTACCCGCACCAAGACGATCAGGCTATGCAAGGTTCAGTGGGATCATCATACTGCAGAGGAAGAAACTTGGGAGCGTGAAGAAGATCTGAAGCAAGACCACCCGCATCTCTTTGCTAGCCAGCCCGAATCTCGAGGACGAGATTCATCTTAAGGGGGGGTAGGTTTGTAACATCCCAATTTTCTAAATTCGGATGTTAATAGATCATCATATGCATCTCATGCTGCTTCCGCATTTTTCTGGAGTTTTAAAATATTTTTAAACATTTTTCAACACATGGCAGTTCGCTGGAGAGGATATAAAAGGACTTATCCCCATTTTTAATTTGTTGGAAAATAGTTTAAAATATATTTGGGAGACTTTTTAAATTTACTTTGGGGTTATAAATATTTTCTAAAAATATTTTGGGAATTTATTTATGCTCCGGAAAAGTTTTTAAATCAATTTTCAGAGTTTTCGGTATTTTTAAAATGCCAGAAAAGTATTTTTAAATATTTAAAAATAAGTTGCAAATTTTTTATTTTTGTTTAATATTTTGGTAGAGCCAAAAATCCAGTTTTATTATTTTAAAATTTTTGGCGAAGAAGGAATTTAAAAATAATTTTCCTTGATTTTTCTATAATTGTTTTGGGCCTATTGGGCATGTTCTGTTTTTCTTTCCCGCAGACCGATTTTGTATTTATGTCGGATTAAAAAAAACGGATTAGAGGCTGTCTATAAATAGCCCCGTTTAGGGCTAGATTATTTTCTTTTAGCGTTTTAGGTTTAGCCCTAAACTAATCCACGGGACCCGCCGCCGCCGACGTCATCGCCGGAGTTCCCCGGAATCTCGCCGGAGTTCGTCATTTTTTTCGCAGCCGGTGAGCACCCCGCGCCGCCCCGCCGTATAGCCGTCGTCCCCACGCCCTAGCCCCGCCCCACCGCGCCGCCTAGCCGCCGTCCCCGCCGCGCCGCCGCCGTGCCGCCGCTCGCCGGCCGGTCGAGCTGCCGCCGCCCGCACCACGGGCCGCCGCCGCCGCCCCCTGGCCGCCCCCGCCGGCCTCGGCCGAAGTTGGCCGCCGGCTGGAGTGCCCAAGCCGAGGCCGAGCCCCGTGCTGCCACTGCCGCTGGCCTTCGGGCCGTGTGAGGAGAGAGAGAGATAGCTGAAGAAAAAGAGTTAGACGCGTTTTCGAAAAAAAGGGTCCAGATCTGGATCCAAAACCGCCCGAGGACCTGATCGCATTTTTCAGAAAAGTTTTATTTACGTCTGGGTCCTTTTTACAGTAGAGGACCCCGGTACCCCCCCGGTGTCACCCCGATACCGTTTTCGCGGCTACTTTTTAACCGTAACTCGGAATTGGGCGATTCCAGTTGCGTTGCGACCGTGTAGAAATTCACTAGCCAGTTGACCAAGTTTTACAGAAGTTTGAAGTTTTCAAATTTGAATCCCAAGAAGATCCAAATTTGAACTTCCCGCAGCCGTAACTTTTTACCGGTGCGCCCGTTTGCGCTGTTTCTTTTTGCGTTGGTTTTATTTTGACAAGTACTTTAAGTTTAGCTACCGTTAAGCAAGTTTTGCTACTGTTCTTTGAATGTTTATGACTGTTTGTGCATAATTGTATTGAATATATGTTGATTGGTGCTATGTTTGCTCATATAGATTTTCCGGAGTGTGCCGCCTCATTTTGTGACGATTGTGACCGTCAGGACCAGAAAGAAGGCAAGTGATGCTTTGACCATACTCATACCTATATTTTCTATATGCATTATGTTAAGGAATATCACCCTATTGCATGATAGGTAGTTTACTTTACTGTTGCTGCAAAACCAGTTAGGATAGCCACATGTCTTGACTTGTCTACTGTAGATCAACCTAGCCGTGTTGTTACTTTATTGCTATGCTTTGTAGACGTGGTTTGGGTTGTGAGAATTCATGGAGTGCATGTGAGCTATTTTAGTAAATTGTGTAGCAACTTTATAATAAATAGAAATCACTTCTGCACGGGCGGGTTGTATCCCGGTAGTTGTGCCTTGTCTAAGGACAGTGCCGGGGTTAAATGCACCCAATGGTTGTTTTGGTGGTGAACCGGGTGCGACATGGTGTCTACCCTCTGACGCAGTGGCGCCGTCCGGGCTCAAAAAGATCAGACATGCAATATTACTAGTAGCTTCCGTGTACAGCCACTGGCTATATGGGCTCTGGCTTAGCACGAGTACGTTGTGGGGAACCTGGCCCTGGTAGCTAGCTGATGTAGATGTGTTGTTAGGTGTACCGGCTACCAAAGGGTGGAGGCAACCTCTTCAGAAAGTCTTTGTCTCAATCTTCGGGTTGAGTCCAGTGGGGAACATGTACAACCTCTGCAGAGCATATAAACTGATCATGATTAGCCGTGTCCACGGTTACGGACGAACTTTGAGCAACTAGTCAGTACTATTGATGAATGATCTTGACAGATGAACACTTAATAATAATTTTGGTGGGAAAGAGTAGCATGGGTTGCTGTGTGTTTCAGGTAGAATTCAACTTAAAACTTTGACTAGTTTAGTTCAGGAGAAAATTGGCTTTCTGCAAAACTAAACCTTAAGCCTTTCCTTTGACTCACCTTGCATGTAGTTGTAGGTCCTTTATATAAACTTTTCCGTGTCACTTGCCGTACAAATCAGATGTACTGACCCGTTGTCGGGCTGTAACCTTCGGTGTTGCAAGTTTTTCAGACGATCAGTAAGGTGCGTTTAGGGGTTGCGAGTCTACACTCAGCATGTTCGCATGTGGCTGTTGATGGGACTCCACGTTACTTGCTTTTTCTTCCGTTATATTTATATTGAATAAGCTAGACTTGAGCTATGCAACTTGTTATTTATTTTACTCTGGATCATACGTTGTAATAATGATGCACTTGTACTTTGATATACATCTATGATACTGTGTGCCAGCGAGTTCGATCCAGGGACTGGCACTTGAGCACAGAGACTTCAATTCTGTGTGAATTGGGTCGTTACGAAATTTCTGGCGCCTTTGCCGGGGACTCCACTCTTCAAGATAGGGGAGTTGCACACTATCTTTTATCTTTGCTTTTTAGTCTTGTTAGTTTACCTTTCAGTTTTTATCTTCGTGTCCTTTACCAAAAATCTAAAAATATATATAGTATGTCTAGTTCCTTACTTGCCAATCAATGTCTGACTTCCTTGAAACCAGATCTTACTTGCATGGAGGATTCACCGAGGATCAACAAAAGTGGTACAAGGAACACCGCTTGTCTCAAAAGGGGATACACTTATGGAAACAAATACACCAGTTGTATGACTATGCTAGAAAATTTTGCTCAATATATAATATATCTTCCTCCAGGGAGGAATCTTGTTGCTTTATGAGGCACAAACACCTTTCTTTCCAATGTGAGTACAATGATGATGAAACCTTAGCTTCTTATGCTAAGATAAATTATGATTTTTATAATGCAGAGAAAATAGAAGAATTTGTTGCTTATAAGGGTGCCTATGAAATTACTTCTCTTCTTAAAAATATTGATGATGCTGATACGGTGAGGATCTCTCACTCCTCGTTGGTTACCCCAAGTGGAAGGTGAGATGTAGCATAGCAGCAAATTTCCCCTATACAGAGGATAGGGTTTGTCTCCCGTAGGACTCGCAGAGATACAAGAAGGTGGTAAAGTGAACAATGGCGCCGAGGTTGCTAACTTCACCTGGACCTGCACACAGATACAAATAACTTTGCTCCCAACGAGTACATAGGAGTTATCAATTCCTCCGGCCTTGCTGTTTACAAAGAATAAACGCAAAGGATAATGATAGTGATAGCAACTGAAAAGTAAACTAAGGATGTAAACAGTGATATGAAGATGGACCGAGGTCACATGATTTTCACTAGTGATGTATCTCTCCCAAAAGACGATAAAAGTGCTAGCGAGGTAAACAAATCACAGTTGGGAAATTGACAGGATTATGAAGGCACCGCAATGCTAACTATGCTGCAAAGAAAGGAAGGGCTCAAAAGCAAGTGGCAGTACGCCAAGGTAAGTAGACCGAAATCCATCTGCATCTACTACGAATCATCCACCTTGAGATATCTATCCAGAACATCTCGCTGGTATTAAGTTGCAAATCCCACCCAAAGTGTAAATCCAAAGCAACAGACAACTGCATTAAAAGAACTTTACGTAAAGTAAACAATCCTTGCATCCGTGGATACAAGCACCGTTGTTTTATCCCTGGTGGAAACAACACATCCCCTAGTCTCATGTTTCTGTCAGTCAAGCTAGACATCAAGGGGCTGAACCCACAATCAAGCATAACGCTCCCTCTTGGAGTTGCAACCAATCACTTGGCCAAAGTAAAATACGGCAACAGTGAACATGCAAGAATTTACTCAAGAACAAAATATAAAAGAGAAGAACCAAATATATTACTCATCGCAATCTGAACATAGTCTCATAATCCATCAGATCCCAAAAAACTCAGCATAGCAACGGCAGAAAATTACAAAGGTGCCTCGATCATGTGAGGCAGCTCACGAGGTCTCGAAAGTGGAGGCACAAAGAGGGGCGAGATAGATCACATAACTACTGGTCACGGACTCATGGTCCAAGGGGAACTACTCACGGTACATGTGGGAGGCGTCCATGGCCATGGATGGTCTCCCGGAGGAGGTAGCTTCTCCCGGCAGGGTGCCAGAGCAGCTTCTCCAAGCAGCCCCGATCTAGAAACAGCGGCGGTACAGAGGCGAGATCGCGGAAAAGGGATTCGTCCTAGGGGTTTCCGTCACGGGGGGTAAATATAGGCGAAGGGGGGCACCGAGAGGGGCCACAGGGCAGCCAGGAGGCCCCCTGGCGCGGCCTAGGGTGGGGCCGCACCAGGGACCCTTCTAGAGTCCCTGTGGTGGCCCCCTTCCCTCCTTTGGTGTTTCCGGAAGCTTCCGTGTCACTGATTTTTATATGATTTTTCCGGATTCTTTGGAGCACTTTTAATGGCCGGAAAACCTGGAATACAAAAACAGCAAAAAACAGCAACTGGCAGCTGGGTGCACTGGGTTAATAGATTAGTCCAAATATGCTCAAAACTGTATGGAAGTTCAAGCAAAACATGGAAAAGTCACACAAAACATGCATGGAGCAAGCAGAAATTATAGATACGCTTGGGATGTATCAGATGCCCCTTAAAAATCTGAGAGTCTTGCTATACTTAACTATTGTTTGGAAAATTACGATGCAAATTATTATATTACTGATCATCTTGAGAGAATCTCTCCCCCAAAGGAAGAGACTGATGTTTTGCAGGACTCTATGGAAGAAGAAATTGTTGAACCTGAAAGCTCCTTGGATGAAAAAGAGGAGGAGAGTGACGAACAAAAGGAGGAAGAATGGAGCCATCCATGTCTACCTTCTAATGAGAGTAACTCTTTGAATCTACCTTATATGAGTGTTATGATCCTATGGATTCTTTTGAAATATCCCTTTTTGATGAAGTTGATGCCTTCTATGCTTATGGCCGTGGTGCCACTATGGATGATGCTTACGGAAATGAACTTTCTATAGTTCCTTATGTTAAGCATGAAATTGTTGCTATTGAACCCACACTTGATTGCCATATGATCCTTTTGAAACCTCCAACTCCGTAGAATTTTTCCCTTATCAAGGCTCAATGTGATGGGTTGCATTTATCTTACAATCCTAAAGAACGTGTTGAAAACTATACACGTGTGCTTGTAGGTCATGAACAACATGATTTATGTGATAGTTATATTCTTTATGTTGTTCATGATACTACTGAAAATTATTTCGAGAGAGGGAAGTTTGGTTGTAGAAACTTCCATATTACTAAAACACCTCTATTCATGTTGAAAGTTTTGAAGTTGTTCTTTTTCGACCTTCCTATGCATGTCACTTTGTGATTTTTTGATTTATTTTCTTACAAGATGCCTATGCATAGGAAGAGGGTTAAGCTTAAATGTGTTTCATATTTTCTTCTTGATTCTCTCTTTTGCTTCAAAATTCTTATTCTGGTGAGAGCATCTTCTATAATCTTTAAGCCTAGCTAATGGCTTTAAAGAAGCGCTTTCGGGAGGCTGCCCCCAACGAATTTAGGTTTTCCTTTTTGTTTTTCTTCTGTTTTTGGTGTTCTTGATGCTTGTTACTACTGTAGCAACATCATTGTATCTTTACTTTTCAATCTTTGTGCCCTTTATAGCCTCATGCGACAAGGGAAGTGAAAGTTGTGACATGCTGTCCAGAAAACAGATTCTGTCCTCGTGACTAGAAAAATTAGAGAAAAATCCCAGTTCATCTTTTTGAGCCAAATTTTTTACACAGCGTGATCTATACAATTAAGAAACTTCCGTATGTTCTGAGTTTCTTGATATGAGTTGCAGAAGTACCCCTCAAAAATTCATTACTACCTGCTGGTCTGTTTTTCACAGATCTGTCCTATTTTGCCTTTTCTTCGTTTTGCAAACCTTAAGCTTGCTTTTTCTTTGCAAAAACTTTTTGGCAATCTTGAGAAACAGTAGATCTTCAAGGTTATCCTTATTTCCAGTAGATAAAAAATTATTTTATTATGGGTACTAACCTCGCTAATCAGATTATGATGAGTTATGTATGAAGGGAGTTTTCAAGTGTGCGAGGGAAGATGATGAAAGAACATTAAGAAGTGTCAAGCGTTCAAGCTTGGGGATTCCCCCATGCATCCCCAAGAAATATTCAAGGAGACTCAAGCGTCTAAGATTGGGGATGCCCCCGTGCATCCCCTTCTCCATCGACAATTATCAGTTCGTCTCTCGTTTCACTATATTTTTATCGCTTCATGCGTTATGTGCTATTCTTGGAGCGTCTCGCTCTTAGGTTTTGTTTTTAGTTTTCTTTAGCTTTGCTTTATGTTCATAACAAGTTAGAGCCCATCTTTCTTTGTGTGGGAGAGAAACACGCTCCACTTCCAAAATTTATAACACAACATAGGACTTGTTCCTTCTTATCTTTGCTGTGTTTGTTCTTTATCTTTCCGTAGCTGCTGTCATGCTTTGCTCTTAGCTTTCATGTTTATATTTTAAAAGAGCTTTTTTTAGTTTGTTGCTGGAACTCTCTTGAGTTTTCATGTTTATCTTGTTTAGAGAGTTTGCCTGTTGCACTGAGTTTTGTGTCTTGACTTGAAGTAGGTAATTGAGGTTGCTATTCTTTTTGTAGTAGTAACTTGCAATAGTTTTGAGGTGTTGTCTTGTGTAATGTTTGGAATTTTGGTGTCAAGAGCTTTAGCCTATTAGTGATAGATGTCGTATTTTGGGCAATCCGTGTTTATTTTCAAAAACCTACAAATTAGTTGAGAACTTTAGCTACTAGTTGGATCACTACTCTTCTGAGGGGTCGAATATTAGAGTAAACTCACGTACCCTGACTCGAGGATGCGCAAGGATAACCAAACCCCCATACACTCCTCCTCAGGGTACTTGTCTCTTTGTGAACCTCCTTATTAGATTGAGAGTTACCGATAATAAGTGCATGAGTTCTTCGGAGTAATGTGAGTATTCGAAAGTTGACACTTTGTAACAGCCCAGATTTCACAAAAATTAAAAATTTTGTTTTCGGTGTGAATTGTTTGATTGTCTGATTTGTTTGCGGTGTTTGCATCCCCGATTTATCGATCGGCGATTATCCCCCCCCCCTCTTATCTCGTACCAGACGGAGGCCGAACCTTGCCACCCTGACACTCGACCTTTGCGACACCGGGTTTCACCCGATCACCGTCGCAAAAATCTCACGAGACCAGCCGCAGCCAACGGAACAGAAAACCCCATTTAATAAGTAAACGGGATATTTTTATAGCGCACCGGAAAGTGTTCTCGGAACAATTCCAGCGTGAGGTGAACGCCACCGGCTCGACGCGTTGATTGCGCAGTTCGAAGTTTTACCCGAATCGGAGGTCATGTGGACCCCTGGCGGTCAGAAACGTAAACACCACGCGCGCGAGAGAAAAACCGGGGATGTTTTTGCAAACTGCCAGCCACCTGGGCTATATAAAGACCACCACACTCCCACCCCTTTCTAGGGTTTCCCTAGCCACAAAATTGCAGCCACACCCCTAGATCTGCTCCAATTTTCGCAATTTTGCCCAATTTTCGCCCAAACCCTAGCCCCATGTGATCTGGACCGTCAGATCCGGAGATCCAACGGCCCAGATCGAGACAGTCTCTCCACCTTCTCTCTCCCTCAGTTTCTCTCTCCTCCGAGCCGCCCGCGGACCCGAGGCCGCCGCCGTTTCCCTACGGCTCGACGCCGGCAAGCCTCCTCAACCGTGGCCGCTCTCCTCTCCTCTCCCGCGCCTCCTCCCTCTCTTCTCCTCTTCCCCGTGCCTCACCTCCCTCGCCTCCCTCTCGCAGGAACCGCCGGAGCGCCGCCCGCCATGGAGCTCGGGCCAGAGCTCCACCGCCGCCGGGAGCGCGCGCCCGAAGCCAGCCGCGTCGCATCCCCGTCCACCTCGCCGGCGTCCACCCAACAGCCCCTCGGCCCGTCCTCGCCGCGCCCCTCGCCTCCCTACGTCCGAGCACCTCGTCGGAGACCCGAGACCAGCCGCCGTCCCCGTCGCTCGCTTGGGATCGGCTGGATCCCGATCCGGCTGCCCGAGCCGGCCAGCCCAGCCACCAGCCGCCAGCAGGCCGGCCTCCAGCGGCCCACCTGCGCCACAGCCCAGCCCAGGACGCCTCCCCTGCTTCAGTGGGCGGAGGCCCATAGTGGTGAGACCCCCCTTTTTTTGCTGCTGCTGTTGTTGGGCCGGCCCGTGTAGTGTAGCGCCCTGGGAGTTTTTTATTCGTGCTTGCTCTGTTAGGCCCGTTAGTGCTATTTTAGCCCAGTAAGTGTTTAGCAATTATCTGCACATTAATTAAATTACAAAAAAACATAGGATTTTGCGAGGGCGATATCTTTTTGCTCGTAGCTCGGATTGCGATGGTTCAAACGTCAAACTTGCTCCGTTTTGCGTGGAGTTTAATAAATTGTGCTTTTTTGCCATGTTTGACCTTCTTTACATGCTGTTTAACTGCTAATTACAACCTTGCCACTGTAAACTGTAATTGCAATAACTTTTTATCCGTTGCTCCGATAAAAATGTTTCTTATATGTAACTTGACTAGAATTGCATGTAGGTTGTGTTTATGTTGTTCTTGCTTGCTAATAAAAATAATAAATTGTGTTTAGGTCAGAACAGTACCAAATGCAATAATTATCGTGGGGTCCGCAATAGTTGGCATGTAAAGGTTTTACCCCCACTTAAAAAATGACTAGATTAGATAGTTTACTTTGTGCTTCACCTATTGCCATGATTGTGTGCTATGCCATGCTTGAGTGAGATGCCATGTTAATAACCTCTGCTCATCTTGTGTAGCTAAACAACTTGAACCCTTGTAAACGTGTGGTATCGTCGTGTGTGACGAATACCTCACTTAACCTGCTAGTAACCGCTCTCGACGTTAGGTCCGTATCGCGTTGCCGTGCCTTGTGTTGTCTCTTTGATCTTGTGTTGCTCCGTAGTAACAGTGGTGCACCGTTGATCGCTTTCCAGTGTTTCCTTCTTGTGTGCTACCGCGGGTACCTTTCGGAGAGGATGCGAGCTTGCGATCAACTACACCTTCGGAACCCGACTTATCAACAGGAAAGGACTATACATTACTTATGATCCATTCTATTTCAACCAGCGGTTTGCATGCTAGTCTAGGTTAGGTTCGATGTTTGATCCTACCACATGTTTACAGCCTCTTTCAAACCGATACAGCCATGTCTCCTCCCAGCAAACCTTGTACTGCTATGTTACTATTGCTCGTTGCTCAGCCCCTTCTTAGTATGCATGCTTAGGATGCTACGATGTTACCCTGTTACTCCTTGGTTGGGCTATCACATTATTATTATTGTTGTTGATGATATGATTATTATAAATGTTGACTATACTCGACGAAGGATGGAAGGTCTAGGCTATCCGTCCCCGACGCTTTGTTCCATTCGAGTCACCTAGGATCCGAGTTCCGGGTATTGGTTTTAAGACTGAGCGTGCCTAACCGCATGTGGGATACTATGGGGTCCCCTTTTCTTACCTACCTAGCTTCAAACATTTCTAGTGGTGGCCCAAGCTGATTTACCATTTGAAACCGTGTGCGTAACTGGTCTGCAGCCAGTGGATTTAAAACAACCCGGGCCAGCGGAGACATGGTTTCTCTGTTGGTCCACACTGGTGAGCTAGGGAAGTCCCCTGTTATATAGGTGAGGCTAACCCCGACCTTGACCCATTTAGAAGAGTCCGATCCGAGAGCGTGGCCGGCTTTTGGGTTGGGTGTCGACTCCCCGGGGGCCACCCGGATTTGTTCGTTGTTAGTTAGAGGGACCTGTCGTTTCGGATCTCTCGGAACTAAATCATAGAATGGTTGCCTATGATGGGTAGCAACTGAGATAGATGGACGTGCGTGCGGAGCCTTGTAATGGGAAGTTGGTACACCCCTGCAGGGTTAAATCTTTTCGAGAAGCCGTGTCCTCGGTTATGGACGACTTGAGACCTACTCCTTGTTCATAGACAACAACAACTGAGACAATCTTAATATAATTTGATCAACGTGTGTGTGCCTTGACTGCTTCTTCTTCTTCGGGATGCGAAGAGGAGGACAAGGGTAGGATAGGTGTTATGTTTGCGTAGTAGTTGATAGCAAGACTTGTTGGAGGCGATTCCTCATCGAATGCTTGGCTTCTTATCTTACTCTCTAGATCGTTAGCCACTTCATAAATGCTAGTGCGGCAGCAACCTCACCACTTACCCCATCCTTACCGTAAACTACTAGTTGTCCTAGAATGACGAGTGATGAAGTCCTTGCTGGGTCAGTTGACCACTACAGTTGGATGCTGAGTACCTCTATACTCATGATACTACCCCCAAACTCTTTTCAGGGTTCTTGATCGACAACAGGTATGATGGTCGACGTTTCACGTGGAGGCTCTACGACGACTAGTTAGGCGGATCCCGGCGGAGGGCCTGAACCTGTGTGGTTATGGGGTCGATGTTTTTATCTTTGCAGTAGGCATTTGATTGTAGTCTGTAAAGCCCGATATGCGGTACTGTTCCAGATCTAGATGTTTCCATCCAGATCCGGGGACGAAGCACATATCGGTCCCATCGCGACACATGATGAAGTCATATGCCCCGGATTTCCAACATGATATCACAACATTACAGATACAAGGATATAACATCTCATACAATCGGCATACAACTGCCTTAATACAATACAACAGCGGAAGATATATGTCTGAGTACAGACTACAATCAAATGCCTACTGGCAAAGAGAAAAACATCGATACCCATAACCACACGGGTCCAGGCCCTCCGTCGGGATCCGCCTAACTAGTCGTCGTCGAGTCTCCACGTGAAACGTCGATCACCATACTTGTTGTCGATCAAGAACCCTGAAAAGAGTTTGGGGGTAGTATCATGAGTACAGAGGTACTCAGCATCCAACTGTAGTGGTCATCTGACCCAGCAAGGACTTCATCACTCGTCATTCTAGGACAACTAGTAGTTTACGGTAAGGAAGGGGTAAGTGGTGAGGTTGCTGCCGCACTAGCATTATGAAGTGGTTAACGATCTAGAGAGTAAGATAAGAAACCAAGCATTCGATGAGGAATCGCCTCCAACAATTCTGCTATCCGCCTACATACGCAAACATAACACCTATCCTATTCTTGTCCTCCTCTTCGCATCCCGACGAAGAAGAAGCAATCAAGGCACACACACGTTGATCAAGTTATATTAAGATTATCTCAGTTGTTGTTGTCTATGAACAAAGAGTAGGTCTCAAGTCGTCCATAACCGTGGACACGGCTTCTCGAAAAGATTTAACCCTGCAGGGGTGTACCAACTGCCCATTACGAGGCTCCGCACGCACGCCCATCTCTCTCAGTTGCTACCCATGATAGGCAACTATTTTATGATTTAGTCCCAAGAGATCTGGAACGACAAGTCCCTCTAACTAACAACGCACAAATCCGGGTGGCCCCCGGTGAGTCGACATCCAACTCAAAAGCCGGCCGCGCTATCGAGTCGGCCTCTACCGTATGGACGAGGTCGGGTTAGCTACCCAAACAGATGTGGGCAGCCCCCTAGCTTCCAGGTGTGGACCAACAAAGGAACTAAGTCTCCGCTGGCCCGAGTTGTTTGAAAACTTGCGAGGTCGACACTCGCACACACACGTTTGAAAAAGGTAAAACCATCTTGGGCCACCACTAGAAATGTTTGAAGCTAGATAGGTAAGAAGAGGGGACCCCATAAAATCCCACACGCGGTTAGGCACGCTCAGTCTTAAAACCAATACCCGGAACTCGGAGCCTAGGTGACTCGAATGAAACAAAGCGTCGGGGCGGGATAGCCTAGACCTTCCATCCTTCGTCGAATATAGTCAACATTATAATAATCATATCATCAACAACAATATAATAATGTGATATCCCAAACCCAGGAGTAACAGGGTAACATCGTAGCATCCTAAGCATGCATACTAAGCAGGGGCTGAGCAACGAGCAATAGTAACATAGCAGTACAAGGTTTGCTGGGAAGGGACATGGCTGTATCGATTTGAAAGAGGCTGTAAACATGTGGTAGGATCAAACATCGAACCTAACCTAGACTAGCATGCAAACCGCTAGTTGAAATAGAATGGATCATAAGTAATGTATAGTCCTTGCCTGTTGATAAGTCGGGTTCCGAAGGTGTAGCCGATCGCAAGCTCGCATCGTCTCCGAGAGGTACCCGCGGAAGCACACAAGACGGTAAACACTGGAAAGCAATCAACGATCAAGCACTCTATTACTACGAGGCAAACACGAGCAAGCATCAACAAGAATCAACACGAGACATCGCACCTACCGTCGGGAGCGGTTGCTAACAATTTAAGTGGAGTAGTCGTCACACACGACGATACCGCACGTTTACGGTGGTTCAAGTTGTTTAGCTATAGGTGATCAACCAACGGTTATTAACATGGCAACTCAAGCAAGCATGGCATAGCACACAAACATGGAAAGAGGTGAAGCATAAGATAAACTATCTATGCTACTCAATTTAAGTGAGGCACAACCTAAACATGGCATAACACTAAGTGTCGCATGACAATTAAAAGATTTGGTACTGTTCTGCCCTAAAC
Source organism: Bromus sterilis (assembly GCA_950022295.1). Taxonomy (NCBI): domain Eukaryota; kingdom Viridiplantae; phylum Streptophyta; class Magnoliopsida; order Poales; family Poaceae; genus Bromus; species Bromus sterilis. The sequence continues at coordinate 221,644,756 of OX465600.1, forward strand.
CATATTTTAGGTTGGTTAACAGCATAAAACAATAGCATAAACACAAAGTACACAAAAAACTAATCAAGTTACATATAAAGAACACCCCAAACGGAGTTACGGTTAAAAAGATACAAGCAAAACAAGTTACGGGCACAAACTGCCAACATCATGAAGCACACTTTAGAGCAATGCATAAACAAGTTAATGAATGCAAACATGCTCAAAAATGACATGGAAATAAAGTAGACATGACATGGAAGGCATGGAAAAAAGAATCATGCAAAAATACATCATAGATCAAAAGATATTAAGCAAACAACATCAGCACACAGTTTTTATCAGACTTAGCAAAAATAAACAGCAGCAGTACAAATAATAAATAAATAAAAGGAAAAGGGGGCCTCACCCAGTGGGCTTTCGGCCCAACTGGCTAGAGGCGGATTGGGCTGGTGGCTGGGCTGGCGCCAGCAGATCTGGGCCGCGGTGGCCTGGGCCGGCCCACCCGCGGCTGGCGGTTGGTGGTGGAGGCGCCGGCTCGGGGCTGTTCCCGTGGCCGGCCGGCGGCGGCTCGACGCCGGCGGGAAATGGCGCGGTGGCGCGTGACGCGAGGGCCACGTGAGGAGGCGGCGACGGCGGATCTGCGGCCGGGGTCGCCGGATCCGTGGGCGGCAACCTCGGGCGGGCGCGAAGGGACCTCCAGGGGCCGACGAGCTTGGCCAGGCCGCAGCCATGGCGCACAGTGGCGGGCGCGATTCCGGTCTCCTGTGAGGGAAGGGGAGGACGGCAGTGAGGGGAGAGAGGACATGGGGAGAAGGAGAGAGGAGAGGGAAGGACGCAGCGGCGCGCGGTGGCTGGACGCCGGCGACGGGCGGCTCGCCGGCCGGAGGCTCTGCGGACGGTGGAGCTCGGGAGGCGGCGTGGATGGGCTCCAGCGGGCCTGGCGGCGGAGCAGCGGGCCCGTGCGGCCCGGACGATCTGGTGGGAGGCTGGGGCGACGTGGAGCTCATCTGGGCCATCAGATCTCAGATCTGATGGTCCAGATTTGAGGTAGGGCTAGGGTTTCGAAAACTGGGGGTTGTGGGCAGAATTTTGGGGCAATTTCAGGGGGGTGGCTGCAATTTTCCATTGGGGTAAACCCTAATTGGCTGGTTTGAGAGGTGGGGGTCATTATATAGGCAGGTTGGCTGGCCAGTTGACGCAAACGCCCTCGGTACCCCTCTCGCGTGTCCGGTGATCGCGTTCGTGACCGCCGAGACTCCGTACGCACTCCGATTCCGAAATAAATCTCGAACCACGCGCTCAGCGCGTCGAGCCCGTCGATCATACCTCACTGCGGTGACATTCCGACAACATTTTTCGGTGCCCCAATAAAATAATCTGTTTATTAAATTAACGGGGTTTTCGTTCCGGTGGCGATTGCTGGTACTGTGCCGGTTGCGACGGTGCTCGGGTGAATCCCGGTGTCGCAAAGGTCGAGTGTCAGGGTGGCAAGGGTCGGTCTCCGTCCAGTACGAGATAAGAGTGGGAAAAAATAATCGCCGATCGATAAATCGGGGATGCAAACACCGCAAACAAACCAGACAATCAAACAATTCACACCGAAAACAAATTTTTTTAATTTTCGTGAAAACTGGGCTGTTACATAGTCTGTACTCAGACATATACCTTCCGCCAATTTATTGTATTTACGGCAGTTGTATGCCGATTGTATGAGATGTTGTATCCTTGTATCTGTAATGTTGTGATGTCATGTTGAAAATCCGGGGCATATGACTTCGTCATATGTCGCGGAGGGACCGATATGTGCTTCGTCCCTGGATCTGGATGGAATCATCTAGATCTGGAACAGTACCGCATATCGGGCCTTACACACTTCCACCTTCCCATATTTTGCTAGCCTCTCCTGTGCCGTGCATTGCTTTCTTCTCACTCCAAGAGTTAGCGTCCAACTTTGCCGGTACATAAAAACCCTTGGCACGATACGCTCTGTCATCATAAGCCTCCTTATATCCTTGCTCAAAACATCCACCATACCTACCTATCAAGGCATTTCCATAGCCTTTCCGAGATATATTGCCATGCAACATCAATCTTCTCATGACTTGGTTTTCATGTCATACATGCTACTTGCTTGATCGATGAGCCGCATGCTAGTTGGGCCTTGCCCTAATCATTGCTACATGACGCTCTAGTATCATTGCATATCCTGCTACACTGGCAGAGGCATACATTTGCATACATCATGATATTTACATTTTCTTTATGATTCAAGTACTTTGTAAAGTGTGAAAGATCTTCTATACTTTTTGTAATATATAGATTGTTGCCCCTAAAGTGAGGAAAAGATCCCAAATAGGACAAAATTAAAAGATCCGAAAGAGGACAAATTAAAAGATCCCAAAGAGGACAAATGAGAGTTAAATAGAAAGAGCCATTAAGGCCACCAAAAATTAAAAAAAGAAAAAAAGAAAAAAAAAGATAAATAAAAAGAGAGAAGGGGGCACACTACTATTCTTTTTTTTAGAAGATCCACACTCGTACTCCATCTTGTATCTTGTACTCCATAGAGATTATCATTCATGCATATAACTACGTGGGGACCTTCACACTATAGAACTTGGCTTGTATATTCCAATGATGAGCCTCCTCAAATGAGCTCTAGGTCTTCTTCAGCAAGCAAGTTTGCTGCACCCCCACTAATTCCATTGGAGAGCTTACCTTAGCTCATATGTGCATCTGTTGCATGGCAATCCATACTCCTCACGTCATATCTATCATTTGGCTTTCTCTCGCCTATGACTGTCCTCATTGATGTGAGAATTTCACACCTTTTTGTCTTCCTCCTCCACCTTATTCTCTCTTTTCCATCCTAAGTGTCAACTTTCTTTCTTACGCTCATCCATTGCATGAGTGCTCAAAATGTCGAAAAGGAGTGGATCATTTTGACTTGTACCTGGCTAGTGGTCTGGGGATGAGTCAAGATAAGATTCAAAAGAAGACCAAGTGTGACACTTTAGTAGATTGAGTTATCAATAATAAAAATACTTTTTCTCGTATATCCCTATCCCCTTTCTTGCACGCAAACATCATTTGGAGACATTCGAGTCACGGACAGCGAGAGCTCTTGCACCTTTATGTTCTTATGTTGCTTATTTCAATGCTAGATATAGTCTCTTGCCTATTATGACTTGAATTTAATTACATACCTCTATTTCTTTACTTACAAAGTTCTTATATGGTTGTTAGAATGTCACCACAGAAATTATGCTTGTTATCATTTACCTACTCGAGGACGAGCATGAATTAAGCTTGGGGATGTTCATATGTCCAAAACGTATCTATAATTTCTTCTTGTTCCATGCCTCTTTTGTGTGATATTGCTATGATATTGATGAAATTCCATACAATTTTGATCATATTTGGACTAACCTATTCACTCAGTGCACCCCAGTGCCAGTTCCTGTTTTCTGCTGTTTTTCTATTTCAGGTTTCCCCCTTATTAAAAATACCAGAAAAATTTCGGGAAAAATATAGGAAAAAACAGCGTACCGGAAGCTTCACGAAGAGCCCAGGAGGGGCCAGAGGGGAGCCAGGGGGCCCCAGGCGGCCAAAGGGTGCGTCAAGGCCCCTGGCCGCACCAGGGGCGCGCCTGGAGCCCCTGGCCCACCTCTGGCTGCCCCCTTTCGCCTATTTATTCCCCGTGACCAGAAACCCTCGGGGACGGAACCATTTTTCTCGATCTCTCCTCTGTTCGGCCGCCGCCGCGCTTCCAAGATCGGGGGCACCAGAAGACCTCTTCCCGGCACCCTGCCGGAGGGAGGAATCACCTCCGGGAGCTTCTCCACCACCATGGATGCTTCCCGGATGAACCATGGGTAGTCCACCTTGGACCATGGGTCCATGATCAGTAGCTATGTGATGTTCTCATCCCCTCTTTGTTCTTCATGGATTAGACCTCGTGAGCTGCCCTACATGATCGAGGCACATATGTAATCTTTCTGCTGTTGCTATGCTGAGTTTGCTGGGATCCGATGGATTATGAGATTATGTTCAGATTGTGATTGAGTTATATATTTGATTCTCTTCTTTTATATTTATGTTCTTGAGTAACTCTTTCATTTTCTCCGTTGCTGTTTATTGCTTTGGCCAAGTAGTAGGTAGTGACTCCAAGAGGGAGCGTTATGCATGATTGTGGGTTCATGCCCCCCGATGACTAGCTTGAGTGACAGAAACAAGAGTCTAGGGGATGTGTTGTTGCCACAATGGGGAAAACAACGGTGCTTGTACTTGAGGGTGCAAGGATTGTTTACTTTACACAAAGTTCTTTAATGCAGTTGTTCGTTGCTTTGAGTTTACACTTTGGGTGGGATTCGCAACTTAATACCAGCGATATGTTCTGGATAGATATATCAAGGTGGATGATTAGTGGGTAGATGCAGATGGATTTCAGTCTACTTGTCTTGGCGTACCGCCCGTTCTTTTGAGCCTATTCCTTTCTGTTTTGCATAATGAGCATTGGTTTGCGCACATAATCCTGTCAATTGCCCAGCTGTAATTTGTTTACCTCGCATGGCTATTTTATCATCTTTTGGGAGAGAGACATCAATAGTGAACATCATGAGATCCCGGTCCATACTTCCACCACTGTTTACACTATCAATTTACTTTCAGTATTTAATTTTCAGTCGCTATCACTATCGATCATTATTATCCCGTGCGTTTTATCCTTTGTAAACAACAAGGCCGGAGGAATTGACAACTCCTCTGAACTCGTTGGGAGCAAAGCTATCTATGTGTGTGCAGGTCCAGGAGAAGCAAGTGATTATCTTCAAACGGCGCCTCACTTGCCGAACCACCTACTTGTCGACCTTGGAGTCCTACTGGAGACAATCTTAAAACCTCGGTATCTTCACCGAGGGAAATTTGTCGCTACGCTACATCTCACCTTCCACTTGGGGTAACCAACGAGGAGCGAGAAGTATCTCGTGTATCAGATGTATGCACTTGGTCGCGTCAAATATGCAACTATCCCTGACCACAACCATATGATATGAACGATCCTCTGCAATGCACAATAATCAATTCGTATTCCCATGACTCTAGATGTTATCAGTGTGGTTGTCGAAGAGACACTGCATTGAAGTCAGTTGCCCGCAACTATTAAGCGGGGAAACAAGAGTTTGTGGCCATCCTCGATATCATTTCCATCCTCCATCGATCCCCCAACTTCGATAGTATTGATGTGCTAGAAGATAAATACGCACAAGATGCTAACATCGAAGCGCTTGATACGTCTTAAACGTATATATAATTTTTTTTGTTCCTAAATGTCCTAAACACACAACATGCCTCCGGAATCCTATCCTTTGCGATCCTAGACCGGGAGAAGGACAGTTAGATTTTTGGAGAACGTCTTCGACGCAATTGCTCTCTTCCGTTAATCTTCGTCGACTATTTCCGATACTTCATGATGTCCACTAGAGCTGAGAAGGCGAGCTTGCTGAGGAGGCTTCCTTCAACAAGGTTGCCGAGGAGATGATTTCTATCTGATACATCCCAAACGCATCTATTAGGTGACATTGCTATGTGTTTTGCTACACTTTCATACCTTTTTACACATATTTAGACTAACCTACTAACTCAGTGCACCCAGTGCCAGTTTCTGTCTGCTGATGGCTGTAAGTTACAGGTTTTTACCCATATTTACACTACTCCAAAAATTCCAAAAAAAACAGATAAAAAAATCAACAGGACGGAAGCTTCCAGATCACCGAAGGGGGTCTAGAGGGGGGCCACCCCCTCCCTGGCCGGTGGGCGCGAGCCCACCCTCGGCCGCGCCACCAGGGCGCCTGGGGGGAGGGGTCACCCCCTGGTGCCCCCCTTTGGCCTATATTTAGCTCTCGCTCCGAAAACCCTCGTAGAGAGCCCCGCATCACGATTTTCACCTCTGTTCCGCCGCCGCCTCGCTTCCAAGATCGGGAGCACCAAAAGACCTCTTCCCGACACCTTGCCGGAGAGAGGATTGACCTCCGGGAGCTTCTCCATGTAACAACCCGGTCCCGAAGGGAACCAAGTCTACTGTGCTTCTGTGCTATCCCTGGATCAGTATGCTAGCACACACAGTACTCGATGAAATACCATGAATAACATGTCAAAAAGTAACGTAAATACATGGTATTTATTACCTTATAGCCTTTGGGCTAGAATACACCGCGGAAATAAACAATACATAAGTGTAGTCCCATCAACACCAACGGCAAAGTTGAGTGTAGACATCGTAACCCTACATCGCATCACTTACTCGTCGTATACAATCCTGCAACACCGAAGGTTATAGCCCAAAATGGGTCAGTACTTTGAATGTACGGCAAGTTACTCCCAAAAAAATATATAACAGACCTATCTTCTACATGCAATTTTGGCTGGTGGAAAAGCTCTAAGAGTTTCAGTTTTCATAAAGCTGATTTTGTCCTACTCAAAGATTATCATAACAGTACTACAAAGCTCATAATATGATTGAATTGGTTTCTCCAAGTCAATCTATTTCCAAAGTTGATTAAACCGATTGATTAATTAAAGATGATGAGATCCGTCAACATTCCCACTTCTAGATGCTCAAAGTTGTCCGTAACCGGGGACACGGCTAATCATGATCAGTTTGTACACTCTGCAGAGGTTTGTGCACTTTTCCCCACAAGACTCGACCACCACCTTTTTAGTTCGTCACACTGCATGTTGTATGAGAACCGGAAGGTCGAGACATGGTCTTTTAGAAGAGTTTCCCTCACTCTGGCGGTGCCCATCCCACCTACTCATAACTACGTTCGTAGCACCACCTAGTAAGAGTCACTACAACTAATCAACCAAGCCAGAGCCCATAATAGCTTGTGGCTGCACACGTAAGCTTCTAGTTATGAAAAATATGATTGATCCCTTTAAGCCTGGTAGCATTCCGCAGTGATTACTGGCCATCTCCAGGTCACTCAGGAAAATCCACTGGTTCCTCCAGGGTGCCCCCAACCATTCCACCCAGGTGGTTCATTAAGATTATCTTGGTCCTGTTTACTACTTAGTCACTCATACCTCATAATGGATCACTTCCCAATCCACGTCTACTTAGCAAAGCAGTATAATTCTACACGGTGGCGACAATGATATAAGGTTCAGACCTACCTCAATGAACTACTGGGTGTAATAGCATAGCATAATATATAATCCTATCAATGCATAATATTTAAGTTGGACTACAATGCATAAAAAAAATATAGGTAATAGTGGAGCATGATCAAAAGAGTAACTTGCCTGGATCTTGACGGTGAAATATTCTACTCGTAGTCATCTCTCCATCTCGTTACAATATATCTAACGGTAAAAGAGAAACACTTCAACACACAACTCAACCCAAAGTGAAGATCCAAATAAGATACAATTACAACATAAATATTTAGTTATTACTATTAATAAACTAATTACTATGGCATGGATAGGTTGAGATAGGATCAAGTTGGATTGGATGGAAATATGATGGCAATCATATATCCGAGGATTGTAAAATCAATTGGATATGTTCGAGGTTGATTATAAAATCAATTGGATGGAGAGTATGTCAAACTCAGTTGGTTTTTCCATATGCATATTTGAATAGGAAATCGATTCTTGGATTGGATTCAAAAAGATCCGATAGAAATCGTGATGATCTTGTTGAGAAGATTGAATTTTTGTAGCCAAATTTATATAAAAAAGAGATATAACTAAAGGGAAGCTAAGACAAAGGTTTGAGGTCAAAATAGTGTATTTATATGATGGAAAGAATGTGACAATTGTCCAAACAGAAAGATTTGATTTTAAGGATCAAATTTGATGAAGAAAATATTCCAAATAAATTATAGAATAAGATGTATATCAAATATACTCAAATTAATAAAATAAATTTGAGTTAAATTTCGAATTATCAAAAGTGGAATATTATTGGAAAATAATAAACTACATTTTCCAAGGAATCTGGGGATATAAAATTTGTCGAAATCCGACTTATGGGCTAGAAGATATGAATTTTTGAAGTTTATATATTTTTGCTAAAATGAATTACGGGATTAATAAAAGGATGCCACGTGGCGAGTTCTGATAGGTCCGCACCTTTTCAATTTTTTACAAAAAAAATGATGAACAAAGGGGAGAAAATCTTACCAGAGATCTCGCCGGAATTTTGGAAAAAGGTCTCCGGCGTCAACGAACAGCCGAACGAGGTAGAGGATGATTTGGGCTACTCGATGGACAAGGTTATAGCTCCATGTTTGCCTTCGGATAGCCGAGAAGTTCCACCGGAGTAGAGAAGAACGCATGAAGAGCACAATGACACGGACGGCGTGCTCCGGCCTTGCAATCGAGAGGAAAAATATGTCATAACGGTACGCATCGGCAAGGGGAAGAAACTAGAGGAAGAAATATGGACTAGGTACCTTTCATGGCGACAAAAATCTTCACCGGAAGTGTGGATGCATCTTTACTCCGACGAGAAATTGCGCACGAAGGATAGGGCTTTGAAGAGGGACTTTATGCGTGGGGATGTGTGGTTCAAAGGGGTCCTAAGGGCGTTATTTATAGGGTCATGGGAGGTCCATAGAAGGAGAGTGGGTGAGGTTTTGGAATGGAGTTAATGGCATTCATGGAGAAATAATGGGCATTAAAAGCGAGGTTTTGGAAATAGATTTAATGGCATTTATGGAGAAATAATGGGCATTAAAAGAGAGGTTTTGGAAATAGATTTAATGGCATTTATGGAGACATAATGGGCATTAAAAGCGAGGTTTTGGAAATTAATTTAATGGCATTCATGGAGAAAATTATGGACAATTAAAAGCATTAAAACGCGTGTTTGTTTCCATGAATGGATTCCTCATGAACTTGTCCACAATTTTTGTGTAGGTTCTGAAGTGAATCAGTCAAAAGAGTATATGGGACGAAAAGAGGAAGAGCTTCAGTTGCCATGGCCATTTGCTTCTGTGTTCACGTACACATGAACGAACGAGAGGAAGAAGACAGCTCGCTCGGGCTATGGGCCTTAGTGGAAATTTGGCCCAAGATAAAGAAAAAGGAAAGAGAGATAGGGGAAAAATTAGATTGATGACCTCAGTCCAATTGACTTAGGAATCCTATTTTGGGTTAAACACTCTCAAATAAAATTGTATAGGTCAAATAAAACATAAAGAGCCTAGGAAAACTATATTTCCCTCTCAGAATAAATTTTAGAAATATATTTTTATGAAAAATCTCATTAACGACATTATTAAATTTTTCCAATACTGTTTTTGGAGAAGTCATATTATCTCCTCTCATTTTATTTATTAAAATATTGGAAATATTTAAATATCTTTTAAACGTCAATATCCAATAAACTCCAAAATAAGAATTCGAGAATGAGTATGGGACCACAATAAATTTAAGAAAGTCATTTTATTCTCACTCGAAAATATTTAATTGTGGTTCGTACCAAATTTCAAAAGGACAAAAGAAAGAAAATCATTCTTTGAAATTTTGAATAAAGTTCACTACCAAAATTTTTATTTTTGGATAAATGATTATCCAATTTTATTAAATGGTTTGTAAAGGTTTAAAAAAAAATCAAGGAAAAAGTTTTCATTTACCCCAAAATCAAAAAAATTCAATCAATATTATATTACTTATTAACATTCCAAAATTTGGAAAATTTTGGGATGTTACACTCCACCACCATGAGTGCTTAATGGATGTGCCGTGAGTAGTCCCCCTTGGACCATGGGTCCATGACCAGTTGCTATGTGATGTCTTCTCTCCAATCTTGTGCTTCAATTCTTAGCCCTTGTGAGCTGCCCTACATGATTAAGGCATCTACGTAATTTTCCTGATGTTACTATGCTGAGTTTGCTAGGATCCGATGGATTATGAGATTATGTTCAGATTGTATGAGTTATATATTTGGTTTCCCTTTTACACTTTGTTCTTCAGTAATTCTTGCATGTTCTCCGTTGTTTTTTATTTCTTTGGCCAAGTAGTAGATAGTAACTCCAAGAGGGAGCCTTATGCTTGATTGTGGGTTCATGCCCCCCGATGTCTAGCTTGAGTGATAGAAACATGAGACTAGGGGATGTGTTGTTGCCACCAGGGAGAAAACAACAGTGCTTGTAACCGCAGTTGTAATGATTGTTTACCTTACGCAGAGTTTGTTAATGCAGTTCTCTGTTGCCTTGAGTTTACACTTTCGGTGGGGCTCGCAACTTAATACCAGCAAGATGTTCTGGATAGATATCTCAAGGTGGATGATTAGTGAGTAGATGCAGTTGGATTTCGGTCTACTTGTCTTGGCGTACTGCCCATACTTTTGAGCCTCTAACTTTCTTTGCAACATAATTAGCATTGCGGTGTGTTTATAATTCTGTCAATTGCCCAGCTGTAATTTGTTCACCCAGCTTAGCTATTTTATCGTCTTTTGGGAGAGAGACATCACTAGTGAACATTATGGGACCCCGATCCATATTTCCACCATTGTTTCCACCTCCATTATTTATTGTATACTTTCCTTTCAGTAGAGTATCACCATTATTATTTCCACCGTGTGTTTGATCCTTTGTAAACGACAAGGCCAGAGAGATTGACAACCTCTCTGTACTCGTTGGGAGCAAAGTTACTTGTTGTGTTTGCAGGTCCAGGTCAAGTAAGCAACCCTTGGTTGTAAACGACGCCATTGTTTCCTTGCCACCTTCTTGTCGACCTCGGAGTCCTACTGGAGACATAAACCTTGGTATCTTCACCAAGTGAAATTTACTGCTAGCTACATATCAACCTTCCACTTGGGGTAGCCAACGAGGAGCACTACTTCTGTGCTATCAAGCTAAATTTCTGGCGATGTTGCCTTGGAATCCAATCTTCAAGATAGGGGAGATGCACACTATCTTTTACCTTTGATTTTTAGTCTTGTTAGTTTACTTTCTAGTTTTTGTCTTAGAGTCTTATATCAAAAATCACAATTTTTTTAGTTAATTTACTTTTAGTTGTCTTTCCTGTTTAGTCAAGCATGTTAGGATTTGGTGCTTTGAGGGAATCTGAGGTTCTAGATTTACATCAAAAGAAGGGAGAAAACATGAAAAAGCCTTGGGATAGAATTTCTGATGCACATAGAAATATTATGTCTTGGATACCTATAAAAATTGTGCTTAGAAATTATTACCATGGTCTTTTTAGATGGTGCAAACACTCTCTTGGTATTATAGCTGAAGGAGATTTTTTAGATTGTGATGAAGCTAGAGCTCTTGATATTATACATGGTCTATCTAGTTACTTTGTTTATGATCATGGTTTTGATACTGTTATATAAAGACTTGCTACTATTGAAAAAGGATGGATGCTCTAGACTTGAGAGAAGGAGAGAAACCCAAGCCTGATAAGAAAGAGATTTTGGAGATAGATAATGATTGGTGGCCCTTTGTTAGAATTGGCATCTCTAACCAAGACATCCTTGCTTATCGTGATATTGGATACATGGTTTCTACTATGTCAAAAGTTGTTTATGATTCTCTAAATCTTTCAAATATGATCAATCTTTCATCTTATCATGAACATGCTAATGGAGATGCTTCTAAGATCGAGGGAAAGGTGAAAGAACTCCAGGTTAGGTTTTTCAAAAGTAGTGCAATGGTTGACTTTTTCATCATGGAGCCAAACCAAGGAAATATAGTGCTTGGAAGGGACTTCCTCCGAGCCATGAAAGGCTTCATTGATATACGTAGAGGACAAATACGCCTACATAGGAAGGCCAAAGGTACATACCCCTTCCCTAAAGAGAAATAAGGATGAACTTCTTGAGGAACCATTTGAATGTTTTTATAACTCTGATGACTATGATGATTTTTTATTCCTCTTTTTGCATCATGCCTAGCTAAAGGCATAAAAGAAAGCGCTTATTGGGAGGCAACCCAAAATGTTTTTACTTTCAGTTTTAGTGGTCTTGATGCTTGTTACTACTGTAGAAACATCATTGTATCTTTATTTTCAAGCTTTGTGCCAAGTTTTAGCCTCCGATTGCAAGAAAGTTCAAAAGTTGTGACATGATGTCCAGAAACAGATTATGTCTGCTTGACGGAAAAATTCATGATAAATCACCATATTTTTAATCTGATTTTTTGACAGTATGCTCTATACAAGTAGCTTTCAGGCGTCTGTTCTGAGTTTTTTTATTTGAGTTTCATAAGTACCCCAAAAAAATTATTTACTACCTGCTGGTCTATTTTTCACAGATTCTGCCACGTTTTGCGTTTTCACCGTTTTGCAAATCTTAAGCTTGATTTTTTTGTCAATAACTTTTTGGAAATCATGAGAAACAGTATCTCTTCATGAAAATATTTATTTCCAGTGGAGAAAAAATATTTTATTATGGGTACTAACCACTCTAATCATCTTATGATGAGTTTTGTATGAAGGGAGTTTTGAAGTATGTGACGGAAGATGATGAAGGAAGATTCGGGAGTGTCAAGCGCTCAAGCTTGGGGATTCCCCCATGCACCCCCAAGAAATATCCAAGGAGACTCATCGTCTAAGCTTGGGGATGCCCCCGTGCATCCCCTTCTCCATCAACAATCATCAGTTCGTCCTTCTCAATGCTATATTTTTTACTCTTCATGTGTTATGTGATAAACTTGGAAAATCTCACTATTTACTTTTTAGTTTGTTTTAGTTTTGCTTGATGTTCATAAAAAGTTGGACCCTAGCCTTCATTGTTTGGGAGAGAAACACGCTCCACTCCACCCTAGAACACAACATAGGCTTGCATGCTTATCTTTATTTTTGTGTGTGTTCTTTATCTTTTCATAGCTGCTGTCATGCTTAGCTCCTAATTTTCATGCTTATATTTTTAAGAGATTTTGTTTATGTTGCTCTAGGAACTCTCTTGAGTTTTCATGATTATTTTGTTTAGAGATTTGGCTTGTTGCACTGAGTCGTGTTTCTTGCATGAGTAGGTAACTGAGGTTGCTATTACAAGTGTAGTAGTAACTTGCAATAGTTTTGAGGTATTGATATGAGTAATGTTTGGACTTTTGGTGCCAAGATCTTGAGCCTATTAGTTATATGTGTCGTATTTTGGGCAATCCGTGCTTATTTTTGAAAACTACAAAAATTAGGTGAGAACTCTAGCTACTAGATGGATCGCTAACCTCTGGAGGGGTTGGAATATATAGAGTACCCTCACGTACCATGGGTCGAGGATGCACAAGGATAACCAAACCCCCATACACTCCTCCTTGGGGTACTTGTCTCTTTTTGAACCCCCCTGATTAGATAGAGAGTTACCGATAATAAGTGCATGAGTTCTTCGGACTAATGCGAGTATTCGATTGTTGGCACTTCCACCTCGATATTTTGCTAGCCTCTTCGGTGCCGTGCATTACCCTTTCTCATCTTGAGAGTTGGTGCATACTTCGCCGGTGCATCAAACCCTTTGCATGATACGCTCTTTCATCATAAACATCCTTATATCTTCCACAAAACAACCACCATACCTACCTATCAAGGCATTTCCATAGCCTTTCCGAGATACATTGCCATGCAACAACCACCCTCTCATGACATGATCTTCATGTCATACATGCTTTTGCTTGATCAAGGAGTCGCATGCTAGTTGGTCCTTGCCCTTATAATTGCTACGTGACGCGCTAGTATCATTGCATATCCTGCTACACTGGAAGATGCATACATTTGCATACATCATGATAGTTTTCATTTTTCTTTATGTTGAGTACTTCTTGTAAAGTGTGAAGATCTTCTTTATATTCTTGTAAAATATAGAGTGTTGCCCTTAAGTGAGGAAAGATCCCAAAGAGGACAAATGAGAGATAAATATAAAGAGCCAATGAGGCCACAAAAATAGAAAAAATATAAAAAAGAGAGGAGGGGGGCAACACTGCTATTCCTTTTGAAAGATCCACACTCGTACTCCATTGTCATATTTGTACTCCATAGAGATTAAAATTCATGCATAACTATGTGGGGATCCTTACACTATATAAATTGGCTTGCATATTCCAAGGATGAGCCTCCTCAAAAGAGCTCTAGGTCTTCATGAGCAAGTAAGTTGGATGCACCCCCACTAGTTCCATTGGAGAGCTTACCGTAGCTCATATTTTCATCCGTTGCATGGCAATCCCTAGTCCTCACAACATATGTATCATTTGACTTTCTCTCGCCTATGATTGTCCTCATTGATGTGAGCCTTTCACACTTTTTTGTCTTCCTTCCCCATCATTTTTCTCTTTGCCATCCTAAGTGCCAACATATCTTTCTCGCTCTCATCCATTGCATGAGTGCTCAAAGTCGAAAGGGAGAGGATCAGTTTGACTTGTGCCTGACTAGTGGTCTGCGAACGATTCAAAATAAGATTCTGAAGGAGACCAAGTGTGAAGTTTTAGTAGATTGAGTTCTCAATTAAACTATATAGTATTTTTATGCTCTAAACCCATCTCCTACTTCTTGCACGCAAACACCATTTGGAGAAATTCGAGTCATGGACAGTGAGAGCTCTTCACCTTTATGTTCATACTTTGCTAGTTTCAATAATAGATATATACCCTTGCTTGTTATTATCTTGACTTGAATTTTATAAGTTACTTGCTTTACTTTGAAGTCCTTATATGTGTGTTAGCATGTCACCACATAAATTATCTGTGTTACCATTTACCTAGTCGAGGACGAGCAGGAATTAAGCTTGGGGATGTTGATTCGACCCAAACGTATCTATAATTTCTGCTTATTCCATGCTCTTTTAGGTGAGACTGCTATGTTTTTTGCTACACTTTCATACCTTTTTAAACATATTTGGACTAACTGATACGTCCAAAACGTATCTATAATTTCTTCTTGCTCCATGCTTCTTTTGTGAGATATTGTTATGATATTGATGAACTTCCATACACTTTTGATCATATTTGGACTAACCTATTAACTCAGTGCACCCTAGTGCCATTTCCTATTTTCCGCTATTTTTGTATTTCAGGTTTTCCCATTACTTAAAGTGCCAGAAAAATTAAAAATATAGGAAAAATCAGCGTACAGGAAGCTTCGGGAAGAGCCCAAGTGGGGCCAGAGGGGAGCCAGGGGTGGCCCAGGCGGCCACCTGGCGCGGCCACCCCCTAGGCCGCGCAAGGGGGGCGCCTGGGGCCCCTGGTCCACCTCTGCCTTCCCCCCTTCTCCTATATATCCCTCTCGTCCCGAATCCCTCGAGGACAGAACCCTTTTTCGCGATCTCTTCTCTGTTCTACCGCCGCCGCGCTTCCAAGATCGGGAGCACCAGGAGCCCTCTTCCCGGCACCCTGCCGGAGGGAGGAACCACCTCCGGGAGCTTCTCCACCACCATGGATGCTTCCCCGATGAACCATGAGTAGTCCACCTTGGACCATGGGTCCATGATCAGTATTTATGTGATGTTCTCCTCCCCTCTTTGTTCTTCATGGTTTAGACCTCGTGAGCTGCCCTACATGATCGATGCACATATGTAATATTTCTGTTGTTGCTATGCTGAGTTTGTTGGGATCTGATGGATTATGAGACTATGTTCAGATTGGGTTTGAGTAATATATTTGATTCTCCTCTTTTATATTTATGTTCTTGAGTAATTCTTGCATGTTCTCCGTTGCTGTTTATTGCTTTGGCCAAGTAGTAGGTAGTGACTCCAAGAGGGAGAGTTATGCATGATTGTGGGTTCATGCCCCCTGATGACTAGCTTGAGTGACATAAACATGAGTCTAGGGATGTGTTGTTGTCACAAGGGAGAAAACAATGGTGCTTGTACTTGCGGGTGCAAGGATTATTTACTTTAAGCAAAGTTCTTTAATGCAGTTGTCTGTTCTTTGAGTTTACACTTTGGGTGGGATTTGCAACTTAAGACCAGCGAGATGTTCTGGATAGATATCTCAAGGTGGATTATTAGTAGGTAGATGCAGATGGATTTCAGTCTACTTGTCTTGGCGTACCGCCCATGCTTTTGAGCCTCTTCCTTTCTTTATAGCATAGTTAGCATTGGTTTGGGCGCATAATCCTGTCAATTGCCCAGCTGTAATTTGTTTACCTTGCATGGCTATTTTATCGTCTTTTGGGAGAGAGACATCACTAGTGAACGTCAAGGGACCCCGGTCCATATTTCCAACATTTTTTACACTCGCTATTTATTTTCTGCTTTATTTCATTTTCCGTTGCTATCACTATCATTATTATCCCGTGTGTTTAATCCTTTGTAAACAACAAGGCCGGAGGGATTAACAACCTCTCTGAACTCGTTGGGAGAAAAGTTATCTGTTGTGTGTGCAGGTCCATGCCAACCTCCTAATTGGTGACGCCGTTGTCACCTTCCTGTCGTTGTCGGAGTCCTACTGGAGAAAAACCTTGGTATGTTCACCGAGGGAAATTTACTGTTGTCTACATCTCAACCTTCAACTTTGGGTAACCAACGAGGGGCGAGAAGCCATCAAAGCTAATTTCTGGCGCCGTTTCCGGGGACTCCACTCTTCAAGATAGGGGAGTTGCACACTATCTTTTATCTTTTCCTTTTAGTCTTGTTAGTTTACCTTTCAGTTTTTGCTTTAGTGTCCTTTATCAAAAATCAAAAAAATAGTTACCTTGCTTGCTACTGCTATGGGTTCCACAGAGAACACCAAGTTATGTGAATTCACTAGTCATAACAACAGTGACTTTATCTGCACTCCTATTGCTCCACCTGCCACTTCAGCACCTTCTTATGAGATTAAACCTGCTTTGCTGAACCTTGTTATGAAAGATCATTTTCCGATGCTGGAGATGATGCTGCTTTGCACTTAAATAATTTTGTTGAGCTCTATGATATGCAAAAGTACAAAGAAGTAGATGGTGATATCGTTAAGCTTAAGATTTTTCCTTTCTCCTTGAGAGGAGGAGCTAAAATCTGGTTTCAATCCTTGCCTAGGAATAACATAGATTCTTGGGATGAGTGCAAGGATGATTTTATTGGAAAGTACTACGCCCAGCTAAGATTATCCAATTGAGGAGTAATATTATGAATTTTAAGCAATTGGATAATGAGCACGTTGCCCAAGCTTGGGGACGCATGAAATCTCTTGTTAAGAATTGCCCTATGCTTGGTTTGACTACTTGGATGGTTATCCAAACTTTTTATGCAGGATTGAACTTTACCTCGCAGAACTTGCTAGATTCGGTCGCGGAAGGAACCTTTATGTCAACAATGCTTGGTGCTGCCACAAAACTACTCGATGAGATGATGAACAACTATTCCCAATGGCACACCAAAAGAGGTCCAACAGGTAGGAAGGTAAACTCTGTCGAGGATATCTCCTCCCTAAACGAAAAAGTTGACTTGATTATGTCTCTACTTACCAAGCAATCTCCTATTGATCCTCATGATGTTCCTTTAAATTATTTGATTGCTCAAGATCAAGTAGATGTGAATTTTATCTCTAGAAACAACTTCAATAACAATGCTTATAGGAGTAATTTTGGTAGCAATCCTAGACCGTTCCCCTCCAACAACTATGGGAACAACAACACTTATCCTAGCACTAAGAACTCCACTTCTGAACTAGAGAGTATGCTTAAAGACTTCATCACTACCCAAAAAGCCTTCAACAAGAGTGTAGAGGAAAAACTAGACAAATTAGATAATCTCTCGTAGAAGGTAGACAATTTAGCCCATGAAGTAGAATTGCTTAAAATTAGAACTTCTCCTCTTGAGGAGAGGCAGGTCACTCCTATGAACGCTATTCAAGTGAAAATTAATTAAAACATTAGGATGATGGCTAAACTTAAAGAGAGATGGGTTAGAGAAAAGGAGGAAGAAGATAGAATTAAGAGCCTTCCTACACACCATACCGTTGCTACTATCCAAGTTGTTGAGGATATCCAAACTCGTAGCACCCAATGCACCCCTAGTCCCATAGGACCTATTAATGGTGATGCTATGACCTCAACCGTAGAAGAAGAAACTCCTATGACTATAGGAGCTACCAAACAAGTGAGCCTAAAGGATACCACTACCAATTTACTTGATAGTAGTGACCTTGATTTTGATAATTGCACCCTTTCTGAAGGTATTGGTTTTCTTCACAAGATGTCTAGAGATCCCCACACTAGCACACTTAATCTTTCCTTCACGGAGCTGTCGGGACCCGGGGTTAGCGTATGCAAGTCCCGTTACAACACAATCATATGGAGAGCCGAGAGTCGTACCCACTTGTCTAAGCAGACAAGGCCAAGCACAAAACGCTCTCGGAAAGCATCGAACGTGAGGGGCATCCCATCCAGTCCGGATGATCGACTGAGATGGGTCCTCATCGTCCGCAAACAAGTCTAAATGATATGGGTGGTGAACTCCCATATTCATAGACAAGTCGCCTCAACCATACTCTCGATTGTATTATAACCCTTACATAGACTTACTCCAGCCCGATCACTTAGTCGGGTTCTAGGGAGGGCTCGATCATACATCAAAGTGTGCACGTGACGGAGTCACGAGCAATCGCATCGCGATGCCCCAAGCTGCGCACATCTAAGGGCCACTTGGTGTATAAAAGACCGCCAGCCAGAACACAACTAAGGTCTCGAAAACCCATACTAAGACATGCATGTTATAATCATACACGCATCACACATGTCTAGTATGAACAGTAGGTATCATTGCAATTCTCTACAAAGTTTACAACTTTATTGATAACTCTTACAGAGTGCACACAGAGATCACGAGACCGTGATCCAACATTACATCAAGCATGCGGAAGCAAAGTAGGTCTGAGTACAGACATGTTTAAGAAATGGCTTAGAAAAGCCTTATTTATAAACAAGCTCTTCCACGAGGGACCAGTCGTCTGACTAGGACTACACTAGCTTGATCAGTCGTCGAGCTCCAGGAAGAAGCCACCGTCAGGGTTAGTGGATTCATCTAAAACATAGAATAAGCAAACGTGAGTACAAAGTCGTACTCAGCAAGACTTACGTAGGAGCTATACTACTCATGCACAAGTATCAAGGTAAAAGGAGGTGGGGTTCAAAAGCAGAAGTGCCAGCTTTGACTTGGCTAGTCCTGAACTACGAGTACCAGACTTGAGGTAAGAAGCGTACATGAGTCCACTACATGTCTCCAACCAATTACACCACTATGGTCCCTCTCTCGACTTCCCCACGAGAGAGCACGCCATAGCACTCACGCTTATCTTGGCAAGTTTTATAAGTATCCAGTTCAAGTTTTCTAATAATCAAGCTAAGATTTCCAAGCAGTCCATAACCGCGGACGCGGCTATTCGAATAGTTTTGTTAACCCTGCAGGGGTGTACCGCTACACACACATGACCATCAGTTACCGCCTTTGGCCTCGACACCATTCAAGGGGTGTCGGCGAGGATGTTCACCACAACACTTCGCCCACAGCTCCGTTCTAGTCCAGAGAGTCGCCTATCTGAGGGGGATCCGTATGGAAGTCCGGCAGAGGTTCCAGTACAGCCTCAAACGATGTGTGCAGGGTCCCAAGCCGGTCTGAGTAGCCGTTCATCCACTTCGCAGACCGTGCCACAGCCCTACCAGAACTTGTGAACTAATGCGACTTCTGGGGTTCGAACGGGGTGAGGTACTAGGTTGAGAGGGGTCAGTGAGCCCAATGTGTGGTTGCACTCTTCTTCTTGGATCACCACACAAGAAATCAGACTTCAGACGGTGTTCAACGAGACAATCCACTGTGTACTCCTACACAACCCCTCATCGTTCACCTTGTATTAGGGTGGATTCACCGACACAGTTTCACCTTCATCAACACCATGATCACTACCATCCCGACTCACAGATCAAAAGTATCCTCATTGTAAACTCGAAGCAAGAAATAAGCAGTAACAGTTGCAAGGGCCACATGATATCAACCAACTCCTACATCTGCTAGGATTGTGGTTCGCTTACTACTGTGACAAAAGATAGGCCATGCAAAGGAATGGGTTCATCTATGCGGTAGAAACGTTATCATGGTAATCATCCTAAACAATGCATAAGAGAGACTGAGAGGGAAGTGGGATTTTATCGACATGATCAATGGGGGGGTTGCTTGCCTTGCTGACGAGGTTCAGTCACGGGGTCTTCAACGAAGGGGGTGGCCTCCGATTCTGGCTCCACTTCTATCCGGACAAGCATGGAAAACATAGGATCAATATAAATGCAATGCTCAAACACATGATCAATTTTGCAATGTGATGTTCATGGTTGCATTGTGTGGAAAATTCCATTTAAAAGAAGTGCATTGCAAAGTCATTTGCAAAATCACTTCAAATTTGAATTTAAAAGAAGTCCATATAGACATATGCCACTGTTCACCCAATTTTAATTGGTCAAACATGAAAACAAAGTCCATATTCAGAATCCTTGCATTTTTCTGATAATTGTACATATATTATTTGTCCAATTTGGAGTTAGTATGAATTAACTATGAATTTCTAAAGTTTACTGCATTTTCTGACTTTTCTGCAATTTCTTTTAATTTGGAAAAAATCCTTTATTGCGTCATTATTAAGTCATGCTGACGTGGGGGGGTTCTGACTGGTGGGGCCAGCATGTCAGTGGGGTTAGTTAACTAACTCTGTTAAATTAAACTAAGCCGGGGTGGTTAGCACCCTAGGCCCACATGTCAGTGGCCCAGGTCCGGGTTAATTAATATCTAACCACGCCGGACACGTCAGCTCGCCGGCGGCTCAATGCCGGCGACCAAACGACGTGGCGGCGTTGCGCAAGACAGCGGCACAGGCCACCATTTGGCAAGCCAAGGCCACCAAAATGGAGCCCATGCACGCGTGCGTCGATTCCAGTACTGCGGGGCCACGGGGGTTCACCTGAGCGTCACCGGCGACGTGCCCTAGCGGCGGCCGTGGCTCGGGCTCGACGGAAAGGTTGCTGCGAGGGGAGAGCTTGAGCTAGCGCTGCATCAAATGACTCCTGGAGGTGCCAGGAGCACTTTGGACATCACGGGGGTGGCGTAGGGGTACTGGAACCTCCTCGCCGTCGTTCATGGCGGCGGTGCTCTTCGTCTCTCATGGCAAACGGCGACAGAGTACGGGGGGAGACCCTGTGCTAGCTAGGTTGAACTAGAAGCTCACCACGAGTGTTCTGGTGGTGACGGCGAGGCCGGGGAGGGTCTGTAGGCGACGAATTTGACGACGACGTGCGGCGGCTCTGGCGAGGTGGTGACGAAGATTGCGACGGCTCTGAGTTGAGTTAACACCCCAGCTTCTCCAGGAAGATGAAGATGACGACTCTGCTCACGGGGGACATGTCCTTTGGGGCTAGCTCCGTCTATGGTTGCGGTTCCCGTCAACGACGAACTCCGGTGGCGCTCTGTCGATTTGGGGGAAACGTGGAGAGGGCAGGAGAGCACCAGAGAGAAGGGGTAAGTGACGAGGCGTGTTCTACTCGTCTCCGTGGCGAGAAGAGGTGGCTCGGGGACGCCTGGAACGTCGAGGGCGTCGCGGTGGCGGTCGCCGGCCGAGGCATGCTCGACAGCGAGCTGCTTCGGCTTGCGGGGAGGAAGACGACAAGGCTCAAGCGGGCTGGGCCGGCTAGCTGGGTTGTGGTGCGTTAAGTTGGGCCCTTTTCAGGTAGGCCTTTTTCTTTATTTTTTTTGTTTCTATTTTCTTTCTGTAATTTGTTTTGCCTTGCTATAAAAAATAGCTAGGCATTTTTATAAATGCCCAAAAATTTTATGTGGACTTGTAATGCATATAGATAGCCACTTATAAAGTTTGGGCATTTTTAAAATTCAAATTATTTGAACTTTAATTCAAATAGGGTTATTTATTTAAATCCAAGCTCTTGTTTGAATATTTGAAAAATCCATGAGCATGGGAATGCTACCACATCACTTTACATGTGATCACACTCATTTATGTGAGTTTTCAAAAGTCCAAAAGGAATTTTTGGAGCAACTTTATTTCTGTCCATTTGAATTAATTCATCTGGGGGGGGGGGTTCTCCCATTTCAATTTCTGTTTGAAAATTTTAACATGATGCAAAGTTACTTGCTAACCCTAGCACATACATAACAGAGGGTTCTAATAGGAGCATATCACTAATTCTCTCATCAAAGCTAGGGAGGAGAAGCTTAGGGTAGAAGCCTCCATACCTAGAAAGCTAGAAGATGGTTGGGATCCTATGATTAAAATTAAGTTGAATAACTTCTCTTGCTATGCTTTATGTGATGTTGGAGCTAGTACCTCCGTTATGCCCAAAATAATGTATGATATTTTTGAATTGAAACCTTTTGATCCTTGTTCTATTGGTGTTCGTCTTGTCGATTCTTCCGTAAAGAAACCTTTGGGGAAGATCGATGATGTTCTTATCATTGTCAATGACAATTATGTTCCCTTGATTTTACTATTATGGACATTGAATATGAACCATCATGTCCAATTATTTTTGGACGCCCTTTTCTTCGCACCGTTGGTGTTGTCATTGATATGAAAGAAGGGATTATAAAATTCCAATTCCCTCTAAATAAAGGGATGGAACACTTCCCTAGAAATAAGATTAAGTTGCCTTTTGAGTCCATCACACGGGCTAGTTATTTTCTTGATAAGACTTGATCTTTTTGCATCAAGCCTAGCTAATGGATTTAAAGAAGCGCTTTCGGGAGGCAGCCAACAACGAATTTAGGTTTTCCTTTTTGTTTTTCTTCTGTTTTTAGTGGTCTTTATGATTGTTACTACTGTAGCAACATCATTGTATCTTTACTTTTCAAGATTTGTGGCATTTATAGCCTCATATGATAAGGGAAGTGAAAGTTGTGACATGCTGTCCAGAAAACAAATTATGTCCTCGTGACGGGAAAAATCATAGAAAAATCCCAGTTCATCTTTTTGAGATGAATTGTTTACACAGTGTGCTCTATACAATCACGGAACTTTCGTATGTTCTGAGTTTTTAGATTTGAGTTGCAGAAGTGCCCCTAAAAATTATTTACTACCTGCTGGTCTGTTTTTCACAGATTCTGTCCTGTTTTGTTTTTCCTTCGTTTTGCAAACCTTAAGCTTGCTTTTTCTTTGCAAAAACTTTTTGGCAATCTTGAGAAACAGTAGCTCTTCAAGAATATTCTTATTTCCAGTAGAGAAAAAATTATTTTATTATGGGTACTAACCTCACTAATAAGATTATGATGAGTTATGTATGAAGGGAGTTTTCAAGTGTGCGAGGGAAGATGATAAAAGAAGATTCAGGAGGGTCAAACGCTCAAGCTTGGGGATGCCCCCATGCATCCCCAATAAATACTCAAGGAGACTCAAGCGTCTAAGCTTGGGGATGCCCCCATGCATCCCCTTCTCCATCAAAAATTATCAGTTCGTCTTTCGTTCCACTATATTTTTATCACTTCATGCGTTATGTGCTATGCTTGGAGTGTCTTGCTCTTTATTTCCTTTTTAGTTTTCTTTAGCTTTGCTTGCTGTTCATAAAAAGTTAGAACCCAGCTTTCTTTGTGTGGGAGAGAAACACGCTCCACTTCACCCTAGAACACAACATAGGATTTTCATGCTTATCTTTGTTGTGTGTGTTCTTTATCTTTTTCATAGCTGCTGTCATGTTTTGCTCTTAATTTTCATGCTTATCTTTTTAAGAGCTTTTGTTTAGTTTGTTGCTGGAACTCTCTTGAGTTTTCATGTTTATCTTGTTTAGAGAGTTTGCCTGTTGCACTGAGTTGTGTGTCTTGACTTGAAGTAGGTAATTGACGTTGCTATTCAATTGTAGTAGTAACTTGCAATAGTTTTGAGGTATTTCTATGAGTAATGTTTGAACTTTTGGTGTCAAGAGCTTTAGCCTATTAGTGATAGATGTCGTATTTTGGGAAATCCGTGTTTATTTTTGAAAATCCTACAAAATTAGTTGAGAACTTTAGCTACTAGACGGATCACTAATATTTGGAGGGATCGAATATTAGAGTACACTCACATACCATGAGTCGAGGATGCGCAAGGATAACCAAACCCCCATACCATGAGTCGAGGTACTTGTATCTTTGTGAACCTCCTAATTAGATTGAGAGTTACCGATAATAAGTGCATGAGTTCTTCGGACTAATATGAGTATTCGAAAGTTGACACTTCCACCTACCCATATTTTTCTAGCCTCTTCTGTGCCGTGCATTGCCTCCTTCTCACTCCGAGAGTTGGCGTTCACCTTCGCCGGTACATCCAAACCCTTGGCATGATACGCTCTGTCATCATAAAACTCATTATATCCTTCCTCAAAACAGCCACCATACCTACCTATCAAGGAATTTCCATAGCCTTTCCGAGATACATTGCCATGCAACATCCACCTTCTCATGACTTGATCTTCATGTCACACATGATTTTGCTTGATCGATGAGCCGCATGCTAGTTGGGCCTTGCCCTAATCATTCCTACATGACACACTAGTATCATTGCATATCATGCTACGCTGGCAGAGGCATACATTTGCATACTTCATGATAGTTTCCTTTTCTTTATGTTGAGTACTCCAATAAAGTGTGAAAGATCTTCTATACTTTTTGTAATATATAGAGTGTTTCCCCTAAAGCGAGGAAAAGATCCCAAAGAGGACAAAATCAAAAGATACCAAAGAGGACAAAATCAAAAGATCCCAAAGAGGAAAAATGAGAGTTAAATAGACAGAGCCATTGAGGCCACCAAAAAAATACAAAAATGAAAAAAAATAAAAAGAAATAAAAAGAGAGAAGGGGGCACACTACTATTCCTTTTAAGAGATCCACACTCGTACTCCATCTTATATCTTGTACTCCATAGAGATTATCATTCATGCATATAGCTATGTGGGGACCTTCACACTATAGAACTTGGCTTGTATATTCCAATGACGAGCCTCCTCAAATGAGCTCTAGGTCTTCTTGAGCAAGCAAGTTGGATGTACCCCCACTAGTTTCATTGGAGATCTTACCTAAGCTCATATGTGGATCCGTTGCATGGCAATCCCTACTCCTCACATCGTATCTATCATTTGGCTTTCTATCGCCTATGATTGTCCTCATTGATGTGAGCCTTTCACACCTTTTTGTCTTCCTCCCCCTTCATTTTTTCTCTCTTTTCCATCCTAAGTGTCAACTTTCTTGCTTATGCTCATCCATTGCATGAGTGCTCAAAATATCGAAAAGGGAGTGGATCATTTTGGCTTGTACCTGGCTAGTGGTCTGGGGATGAGTCAAGATAAGATTCCAAAGAAGACCAGGTGTGAAACTTTAGTAGAGTAAGTTCTCAACAATAAAAACTATGTTTTACTCTCTCATATATCCCTATCCCCTTTCTTGCACGCAAACACCATTTGGAGACATTCGAGTCACGGACAGCGAGAGCTCTTGCACCTTTATGTTCTTATGTTGCTTATTTCAATGCTAATATAGACTCTTGCCTGTTATGACTTGAATTGATTTACATGCCTTGATTGCTTTACTTAAAAGTTCTTATATGGTTGGTAGCATGTCACCACAAAAATTATGCTTGTTATCATTTACCTACTCGAGGACGAGCAGGAATTAAGCTTGGGGATGTTGATACGTCCAAAATGTATCTATAATTTCTGCTTGCTCCATGCTTCTTTTGTGTGATATTGCTATGATATTGATGAACTTCCATAAAATTTTGATCATATTTGGACTAACCTATTAACTCAGCGCACCCCAGTGCCAGTTCCTGTTTTCTGTTGTTTTTGTATTTCAGGTTTTCACATTACTTAAAGTGCTAGAAAAATTCCGGGAAAAATATAGGAAAAATCAGCGTACATGAAGCTTCGGGAAAAGCCCAAGTGGGGCCAGAGGGGAGCCAGGGGTGGCCGAGGCGGTCACCTGGCGCGGCCACCCTGTAGGCCGCGCCAGGGGGCGCCTGGGGCCCTTGGTCCACCTCAAGATGCCCCCCTTCGCCTATATATCCCTCTCGTCCCGAAACCCTCGAGGACAGAACCCTTTTTCGCGATCTCTCCTCTGTTCCGCCGCCGCGGCGCTTCCCAGATTGGGAGCACCAGGAGCCCTCTTCCCGACACCCTGTCGGAGGGAGGAACCATCTCCGGGAGCTTCTCCACCACTATGGATGCTTCCCCGATAAACCGTGAGCACTCCACCTTGGACCATGGGTCCATGATCAGTAGCTATGTGATGTTCTCCTCTCCTCTTTGTTCTTCATGGTTTAGACCTCGTGAGCTGCCCTACATGATCGAGGCACATATGTAATCTTGTTGTTGTTGCTATGCTGAGTTTCCTGGGATCTGATGGATTATGAGACTATGTTAAGATTGTGTTTGAGTAGTATATTTGATTCTCCTCTTTTATATTTATGTTCTTGAGTAATTCTTGCATGTTCTCCGTTGTTGTTTATTGCTTTGGCCAAGTAGTAGGTAGTGACTCCAAGAGGGAGCGTTATGCATGAGTGTGGGTTCATGCCCCCTGATGACTAGCTTGAGTGACAGAAAAATGAGTCTAGGGGATGTGTTGTTGCCACAAGGGAGAAAACAACGGTACTTGTACTTGCGGGTGCAAGGATTGTTTACTTTACGCAAAGTTATTTAATGCAGTTGTCTGTTGCTTTGAGTTTACACTTTGGGTGGGATTCGCAACTTAACACCAGCGAGATGTTCTGGATAGATATCTCAAGGTGGATGATTAGTAGGTAGATGCAGATGAATTTCGTTCTACTTGTCTTGGCGTACCGCCCATGCTTTTTAGCCTCTCGCTTTCTTTATAGCATAGTTAGCATTGGTTTGCGCGCATAATCCTGTCAATTTCCCAGCTGTAATTTGTTTACCTTGCATGGCCATTTTATTGTCTTTTGGGAGAGAGACATCACTAGTGAACGTCATGGGACCCCGGTCCATATTTCCAACATTGTTTATGCTCGCTATTTATTTTCTGCTTTATTTCCTTTTCCGTTGCTATCACTATCATTATTATCCCGTGTGTTTAATCCTTTGTAAACAACAAGGCCGGAGGAATTGACAACCTCTCTGAACTCATTGGGAGCAAAGTTATCTGTTGTGTGTGCAGTTCCACGCCAACCGCCTAATTGCAGGCACCGTTGTCACCTTCCTGTCGTTTTCGGAGTCCTACTGGAGACAAACCTTGGTATCTTCACCTAGAGAAATTTGCTACTGTCTACATCTCAACTTTCCACTTTGGGTAACCAACGAGGGGCGAGAATCCATCACTAACCTAATAACTCAGTGCACCCAATGTCAGTTTCTGTCTGTAAGTTGCAGGTTTTTACCCATATTTACAAAGCTCCAAAAATTCCAAAAAAAATAGATTAAAATCAGCAGGACGGAAGCTTCTGGATCACCGAAGGAGGGCTAGAGGGGTTTCATCCCCTCCCAGGTGGACAGGGGGCATGGCCCCACCCTAGGCCGCGCCACCAGGGCGCCCGGGGGAAGGGGCCACCCCCTGGTGCCCCCCTGTGGCCTTTATTTACCTCTCTTCGAAAACCCTCGCAGAGAGGCCCGCATCGCGATTTTCACCTCTGTTCCACCGCCGCCTCTCTTCCAAGATCCGGAGCACCAGAAGACCTCTTCCCAGCACCCTGCCGAAGGGAGGATTGACCTCTGGGAGCTTCTCCACCATCATGAGCGCTTCCCAGATGTGTCATGATTAGTCCCCCTTGGACCATGGGTGCATGACCAGTAGCTATGTGATGTCTTCTCTTCAATTTTGTGCTTCAATTCTTAGCCCTTGTGAGATGCCCTACATGATCAAGGCATCTATGTAATTTTCCTACTGTTTCTATGCTGAGTTTGTTCGCATCCGATGGATTATGAGATTATGTTCAGAATGTGATGAGTTATATATTTGGTTTCCCTTTTATATTTTGTTCTTGAGTAATTATTGCATGTTCTCCGTTGTTTTTATTGCCTTGGCCAAGTAGTAGATAGTAACTCCAAGAGGGAGCGTTATGCTTGATTGTGGGTTCATGCCCCCCGATGTCTAGCTTGAGTGACAGAAACATGAGACTAGGGGATGTGCTGTGGCCACCAGGGAGAAAACAATGGTGCATGTAACCGCGGTTGCAAGGATTGTTTACCTTACGCAAAGTTTATTAATGTTGTTGTCTGTTGCTTTGAGTTTACACTTTGGATGGGGCTCTAAACTTAATACCAGCGAGATATTTTGGATAGATATCTCAAGGTGGATGATTAGTGAGTAGATGCAGTTGGATTTCAGTTTACTTGTCTTGGCGTACTGCCCATACTTTTGAGCCTCTAACTTTCTTTGCAGCATAATTAGCATTACGGTGCGTTTATAATTCTGTTAATTGCCCAACTGTAATTTGTTCACCCAACTTAGTTATTTTATCGTCTTTCTGGAGAGAGAAATCACTAGTGAACATCATGGGACCCCGGACCATATTTCCACCACTGTTTACACCTCCATTATTTATTGCTTTATTTCCTTTCAGTTGCTATCACCATTATTATTTCCACCTTGCGTCTGATCCTCTGTAAACGATAAGGCCGGAGAGATTGACAACCTATCTATACTCGTTGGGAGAAAAGTTACTTGTTGTGTGTGCAGGTCCAGGTCAAGTAAGCAACCCTTGGTTGTAAACGACGCCATTGTTTCCTTTTCACCTTCTTGTCGACCTTGGCGTCCTACTGGAGACATAAAGCTTGGTATCTTCAGCGAGGGAAATTTACTGCTAGCTACATCTCAACCTTCCACTTGGGGTAGCCAATGAGGAGCACTACTTCAGTGCCATCACTATCGCGGCTGCAACCTGTTCCAACGAAGCATATAACCTACTCATCTCGTTCATATTTGTTTATGTGTATGTCATGTTTACAGATGTGTTAGATATTTCCGTAGTTTTATTATGCATGGTTAGATATCAGTATGATAGCAATCTTTCATGTGTTATGTTCATGATTTATATCTGAATTAAATTGATTGGAAAATTGCTAATCTTCTATTCCTAAATAGCTACAACCCTCTAGCTATTTTTTCTAGACATGCAACCATGCCACATAATAAAAGCATGCATGCAAGTAAGAATTTAATGAATTTTGCAATACTTTATGCATGTTGCAAGGTTTTGGGTACCGAGCGAAAAATGCGAGTACCGCTCGCTACCCCATAAGCAAAAAAAACTTGGAAATTTTGAAAAAATTGAATTTAAATGACTGGTAAATGGTTAAGTAGGGTATGAACCATACAATTACGCCTAAGTAGTGGCGGTGTAGTGGTAGTTGAAGTGAACAATCTTTATGGCTTGACTGGGCACACGTTCAATCGTTGGTGTAGTAAGTTTTTTCATATTTTAGGTAAAAAAAGTACTTCGTCAGAAAAAATAAATATTCCTGATTTCGAACATGGGATCTAGTGAGTTCTTTTTGAAGCTTATGGGATCTAGTGAGTTGTGCAGAGTCGACCAATGGAACTAGCCATTAGGACAAGCGAACGCTTATGAATACTTCTAGGTCGTTGTAAATCTAAATGAGCCTAAAAAAGTTTGAATTCAAAATTTAATTTTAAATTTCGTCTGAAATTTGTTTGAGATTTCTTGGTTAACACGATAACCGAGAATCTCGGTTCCCCATGAAAAAATATTCATTTGGGAATCAAAACCTTATTTTTTAGAATATAGTCATACATTAATTCATGCATATTAGTCACGCATTATTTTTTACAATATATTTGTGTTGAAAATATATGTGTTGGGTGGTTGTAATTCATAATTCACATTTTTGTTAGATATGATATTTATCAAAAAAAATATTACACCGTTTGTATTTTACAGATTATATTTCCTTTCCATTCCCGCAGCAACGCACGAGGCATCATCTAGTGTATCCAACAATTACAACATAGGCAATGCAAAGGTAAATTGAAAATGAAAATAAATGTGTTGCTTGCCTAAGGAACATATTTGCATTCATGCATACCATTAATGTTGACTACTCAATTTAAATCCTACGACTGATGTCACTTATTCCTTATTTTTACATAAACACGTCCACCTCCATCCGCGGTAATCATAATATTTTCTTAAAGCCCCCCGGTCGTGGGCAGATCTACCAATTCACTACTTCCTTCATTGATAGGAGGGACAAGAGAGTTTACACAGGAGGGAGCAACGGGGGTGCTCAACCCCAAGCTACAAGATTATAGCTTAGATACTAATCTAGCCATCTCTTGGGACCCGACGTGTGCCTCGTCCTTGATCTCGCCGAGTACTCGCATGAGGGAGTGAGGGTGTTTTTCGGTTGAAGATGCAGTTGTTGCGATGGCATCAGATGAACCAACAGGTGATCATGGTGATGGAGGATAGGCCTCGCCTAGTTCCCTTGGGCGAGTTGGCGCGTGCCTCATCCCACCAGGGAAAGAAACTATCAGAAGCGTTCAGCGGGTGGACGGTGGATCGACACCACGCTAGCACCTCGTTCCAGAGCTGCCGAGAGAAGTTGCGCGTGAAACCACATGTAGTCCCCATGTGTGGTTTTGGTAATTACTGAAAATCCTTATGGACTAATGTTTGCATTGAGATATATATTCGAAGGAAAGTTACATTGGTGATGCATGAAGCACATGGATCATAATTAAAATATATGCATTAAGGCTTGCTAACTAATAATTCCAATAAATCAACAATGACATCAAGTATCTATGAATGGTTGTCCCATGGATAATTGATGTTAGCGAGGAGATAATAGCTCTCGCCCATTGTTGGTTACCCCAAGTGGAGGGTGTGATGTAGCGTAGCGGCAAATTTCCCTCAGTGAAGATACCGAGGTTATCGAACCAGTAGTACTCCGACTACGACAAGTAGGTGGTAAAGTGAACAATGGCGCCGTTCACAACTCAAGGTTGCTTACTTTACCTAGACCTGCACACAAATACAAATAACTTTGCTCCCAACGAGTACAGAGAGGTTGTCAATCTCTCCGGCCTTGCCGTTTACAAAGGATCAAACGCAACAGATAATGGTAGTGATAATTGCAACTAGAAAGTAAAACAGGAATTAAATTGAGGGTGTAAACAGTGATAGAAATATGGACCGGGGTCCCATGAAGTTCACTAGTGATGTCTCTCTCCAAAAAGACGATAAACAACTATGCAAGGTGAACAAATTACAGCTGTGCAATTGACAGGATTAAAAACGCACCACAATGATAACTATGCTACAAAAGAAAGGAAGAGGCTCAAAAGCATGGGCAGTACACCAAGACAAGTAGACCGAAATCCAACTGCATCTACTCACTAATCATCCAGAACATCTCACTGGTATTAAGTTGTGAGCCCCACCCAAAGTGTGAACCCAAAGCAACAGACAACTGCATTAAAAGAACTTTGCGTAAAGTAAACAATCCCTGCAACCGCGGTTATAAGCACCATTGTTTTCCCCCTTGTGGCAACATCACATCCCCTAGAGTCATGTTTCTGTCACTCAAGCTAGTCATCAGGGGGCATGAACCCACAATCATGCATAATGCTCCCTCTTGGAGTTGCAATCAATCACTTGGCAAAAGTAATAAAAAGCAACGGAGAACATGCAAGAATTACTCAATAATATAAATATAAAAGGAGAAGAACCAAATATATTACTCATCACAATCTAAACATAGTCTCATAATCCATCAGATCCCAACAAACTCAACATAGCAACATCAGAAAGAATTACATATGTGCCATGATCATGGAGGGCATCTCACAAGGTTTAATCAATGAAGAACAAAGAGGGGGAGAGGACATCACATAGCTACTGATCATGGACCCATGGTCCAAGGTGGACTACTCACGGCTCATCCGGGAAGCGTCCATGGTGTCGGGAAGAGGTCTTTTGGTGCTCCCAATCTTGGAAGCGCGGCGGCGGCGAAACAGAGGCGATATCGCGAAAAAGGGTTCTGCCCTCGGGGGTTGCGAGACGAGAGGGATATATAGGCGAAGGGGGCAGCCATGGGGCCACCAGGGAGTGCAGGCGGCCTCCCGGCACGTCCCCACCCTAGGTCGCGCCCCCTGGACGCCTAGACTCCTGGTGGGGCCCCTGGCCCCCCTTCGGGCGTCTGGAAGCTTTAGGGTCGCTGATTTTTTTTATATATTTTTCCCGGTTTTTGGCACTTTAAGTAATGGGAAAACCTGAAATACAAAAACAACAGGAAACTTAAACTGTCACTGGGGTGCACTGAGTTAATAATTTAGTCCAAATATGATCAAAAGTGTATGAAAGTGTATCAAAATCATATCAATATCACCCAAAACATGCATGGACCAACATAAATTATAGATACGTTTGGGACGTATCAACATCCCCAAGCTTAATTCCTGCTCGTCCTCGAGTAGGTAAACGATAAAAAGCATAATTTTTTTGGTGACATGCTACCAACCATATAAGAACTTAAAAGTAAGGAAAGCAAGGCATGTAATTCAATTCAAGTCATAACAAGCAAGAGTCTATATTAGCATTGAAACAAGCAACATAAGAACACAAAGGTGCAAGAGCTCTCGCTGTCTGTGACTCGAATGTCTCCAAATGGTGTTTGCGTGCAAGAAGTGGGAGATGGGAATACGAGAGAGTAAAAACATACTATTTATTTTGGTTGAGAACTCAATCTACTAAAGTTTCACACTTAGTCTTCTTTGGAATCTTATCTTGACTCGTTCCCAGACCACTAGCCAGGTACAAGTCAAACTGATACACTCCCTTTTGATATTTTGAGCACTCATGCAATGGATGAGCGTAAGTACGAAAGTTGACACTTAGGATGGAAAGGAGAGATATATGGTGGAGGAGGAAGACAAAAAGGTGTGAAAGGCTCACATCAATGAGGACAATCATAGGCGAGAGAAAGCCAAATGATAGATATGATGTGAAGAGTAGGGATTGCCATGCAACGGATGCACATATAAGCTATGGAAAGCTCTCCAAAGGATTGTGGGGGTGCATCCAACTTGCTTGGTCAAGAAGACCTTGAGCTCATTTGAGTAGGCTCATCATTGGAATATACAAGCAAAGTTCTATAGTGTAAAGGTCCCCACATAGCTATATGCATGTATGATGATCTCTATGAAGTACAAGATATAAGAGGCAGTACGAGTGTGGATCTCTCAAAATGAATTGTAGTTTGCCCCTTCTCTCTTTTTATTTCCTTTTTCTCTTTTTTCTCTTTTTTGTATTTTTTTGGTGGCCTCAATGGCTCTTTCTATATATCTCTCATTTGTCCTCTTTGGGATCTTTTAATTTTTTCTCTTTGGGATCTTTTCCTCACTTTAGGGGCAACACTCTATATTACAAGAAGTATAGAAGATCTTTCACACTTTACAAAAGTACTCAGCATAAAGAAGAAGCTATCATGATGTATTCAAATGTATGCCTCTGCCAGTGTAGCAGGATATGCAATGATACTAGCGTGTCATGTAGCAATGATTAGGGCAAAGCCGAACTAGCATGCGGCTCATCGATCAAGCAAAAACATGTATGACATGAAGATCAAGTCATGAGAAGGTGGATGTTGCATGGAAATATATCTCGGAAAGGCTATGGAAATGTCTTGATAGGTAGGTATGGTGGCTGTTTTGAGGAAGGATAAAAGGAGGTTTATGATGACAGAGTGTATCATGCTGATACGTCCCAAACGTATCTATAATTCCTTGTTGCTCCATGCATGTTTTGTGTGATATTGCTATGATTTAGATATACTTTCATACACTTTTGATCATATTTGGACTAACCTATTAACTCAGTGCACCCCAGTGCCAGTTCCTATTTTCTACTGTTTTCTATTTCAGGTTTCCCCCGTATTAAAATTGCTCCAAATTTTTTGGAAAAGTATAATAAAAAATTAGCGTACCACAAGCTTCCGGAAGAGCCAAGGTGGGGCCAGAGGGCCACCACCAGGTGTCCAGGCGGCCTCCCGGCGCACCATAGGGTGGGGCCGCGCCAAGGGGCCGCATGCACCCCTGGTGGCCTGTAACACCCCAGATTTCACAAAAATAAAAAAAAATTGTTTTCGGTGTGAATTGTTTGATTGTCTGATTTGTTTGCGGTGTTTTCATCCCCGATTTATCGATCGGCAATTATTTTCCCCATCTTATCTCGTACTGGACGGAGACCGACCCTTTCCAGCCTAACACTCAACCTTTGCGACACCGGGTTTCACCCGATCACCGTCGCGAAAACCGCACGAGACCAGCCGCAGCCAACGGAACAAAAAACCCCGTTTAATAACTAAACGGGATATTTTTATAGCGCTCCGGAAAGACTTCTCAGAATGGTTCCAGTGCGAGGTGAACGCCGCTGGCTCGATGCACTGATCGCGCAATTTGAAGTTTTACCCGAATCGGAGGTCCAGCGGACCCTCGGCGGTCAGAAACGTAAACACCGCGCGCGCGTGAGAAAAACCGGGGATGTTTTTGCAAACTGCCAGCCACCTGGGCTATATAAAGACCACTACTCTCCCACCCCTTTCTAGGGTTTCCCTAGCCAAAAATTGCAGCCACCCCCCTCACAATAGCCTCAATGTTCGCCCAAACCCTAGCCCAGATTTGAAAAGGCAATCCCAGGCGATCTGGACCGTCGGATCGGCCGATCCAACGGCCCAGATCGGCCCAGCCTCCACCTCCAGCCTCCTCTCTCTCCTCCCGAGCGCCGCCAACCGTGGAGACCGAGGCCGTCGCCGCTTCCTCCGGCCGATGAGCCTCCGCGGACGCCACCCCGGTGAAGCCCCCTTCTCCTCTGCGCCCTTCTTCTCTCCTCCCTCGCCTCACCCCTCGTCCTCCCTGACCAGGTCACGCCGGAGCTCGCCGCCATGGCCAGGGATGCCCCGGCCTATGTGAGGTCCGCCGCCGGCCTCCGCGTCGCCATGGCTAGGCAGCCGCCGCCAGCGCCTCCTCCGCGGCCTCCCTCGACCGCCCCGGCACAACCGCCTCCGGATCCGGGCATCCCCGCGCCGCCTCGCCTGCTCGCCACCCGCCGGAGTGCCGCCGCTGCCGCCGCCGGCGACCTGGGCAGCACGGGATCGGGAGGAGCCCGATCCGTCCAGTCGCCAGGCCGCAACCGCCACCCTGGGCCGGCCCAGCTCCCACGCCCCGGTGGTCCACTAGTTCCCACGGCCCAGCGCGCCAAATCGGCCCAGCCGGTCCATATCTTCCCAGGCCGTTTTGGGCCGAAATCCCACTGGGTGAGAATCGGCCCGATATCTCTTTTTTTCCCCGAGAATCTGTTATTTTTCTAAGTCTGGAAATTTTTTGCTGCTGATGTTGTTTTGCCTTGAAATTTATGAGTAAACCGTAGTTCGGATGACGTTGCGCCCAAAAGGAAAATTGTTTAGTTTTGTGTGTACTTTAGTTCATCTAATGTGAGCATTTTGATTTGAGGCCATCTTGATGTTGTTAATCTTTTTTGAAGTGGGCACCAGACTGTTAACTGGTAATATTTCCTGTTAGTGTGATGCTGCTGTTATTTTATTGCAAGTTTGATTAATGATTGTGACACATCCATGAGGCCTATTGCATTGATTCTTGTTGCACATTGTTAAACATCATGTCTACTTCAATCCTATGCAATTACTTTCCATGTTTGACTGTTGTAGCTATATTAATTCTTGCTCCAAAGTGGTGACCCTGCTGTTAGTGTGTTGTTGTTTATATAAAGTTGCAACTTTGCTGCCCTGTATCTTTTTGACCGTGCACCCTATTGAGCATTGCAATATGTCATTTTGATCTATGCCATGTCTACTTCCATTATATGTATTGCATTGTCATGTTTAAATTTCTGGTCATAGTTATGTTTAGCTCCAAAGTTTTTATGCCACTGTTTTTGACAGCCACCTCTATTTTTCTCGAAGTCTGTAACTTTTCGATGCCATGTTGCATGCTTAATATCTTTTGATCTGTTATGCCTATGACCTTGATTCTTGTTTGTACCTGATCACCATCATGTCTACTTCATACTCATATGTTTCTATGTCATGTTGCTGCACATTTGCATATAGTTTTGCTCCTGTTTATACAGCATGAAAATAATAGTTTCTGCCATGTTTTCCTGATTTTCACTAAGTCCTAGTCCAGTAATGTTTTATTGCATTTTGCATGGGCTATAATTAATTGTTCATGATGCCTATTTGCATGATTCCTTTTACCATGACTTCCCTGTCATGTGTACATTAGTTGCATATCATTTGTGGGCATGTTTGCATACATTATCCTGTTTATGCAATGCTCTAAAGTGTGCTTCCTGATGTTGGCAGATTGTGTTCCAAACTTGTTTTGCTTGTATCTTTTTAACCGTAACTCCGTTTGGAGTGTTCTTTATATGTAAATTGATTAGTTTTTCATGTACTTTGTGTTTATGCTATTGTTTGTTGTTGTTAACCAACCTAAAATGTGGTTTAGGGCAGAACAGTAACAAATGTTTTAATTGTCGTGCGGCACTTAGTGACATGCCATGTTTAGGATTGTGCCTCACTTAAATTGTCTAGCATAGATAGTTTCCTTTATGCTTCACCTCTTTTCATGTTTGTGTACTATGCCATGCTTGAGTGAGATTCCATGTTAATAACCTTTGCTCACCTTGTGTAGCTAAACAACTTGAACCTTTCTAAATGTGCGGTATCGTCGTGTGTGACGAGTACTCCACTTAACCTTCTAGTAACCGTTCTCGACGATAGATGCGATACCGTAGTGCGTTGTCTCGTGTTGCCTTCTTGTTGATGCTTGCTCGTGATTGCTTCGTAGTAATATATGCTTTCTCGTCCATTGCCTTTTCCAGTGTTTCCTTCTTGTGTGCTTCCGCGGGTACCTCTCAGAGACGATGCGAGCTTGTGATCGACTACACCTTCGGTTTCGTCTTCTCATCAGGTAAGGGGGAGCATATATCATGCTTATAACTTTAAGCTCACTCGCGCCTAGGTGTAGGATAGAACGATTGCTTGATCCTACCACTTTCTATTCATGGCTCTCAAATGAACCCAAACAGCCATGTCCTCCACATCCTAGCAAACCTTGTTCGGCTATGTTACTTTTGCTCGCTGCTCAGCCACTGCTTAGTATGCATGCTTAGGATGTTATCAACTGTTACCCTGTTACTCCTTGGATTGGGCTATCACATTATTATATTGTTGTTGATGATATGATTAATATAATGTTGACTATATTCGACGAAGGATGGAAGGTCTAGGCTGTCCTGCCCCGACACTTTGTTCCATTCGAGTCACCTAGGATCCGAGTTCTGGGTATTGGTTTTAAGATTGAGCGTGCCTAACCGCGTGTGGGATTTTATGGGGTCCCCTTTTCTTATCTACCTAGCTTCAAACATTTCAAGTTGTGGCCCAAGCTGATTTACCATTTGCAAACCATGCATATATGTATGTCCGGTCGCTCCTATCAGACATCCTTTAAACCAACCAGGGCCAGCGGGGACTTTGTTTCTTGTTGGTCCACCCTGTCCGGTTGAGGACCCGGCCTCTTGTGAGAATTTACCGGCAATCCAAACATGCGACAGACGGTAGAGACCAGATGGAGAGCGCGGCCGGCTCCTGAGCTGGATGTCGACTCACCGGGGGCCACCCGGATTTGTTCGTTGTTAGTACAAGGGAGATGTCGTTTCGGATCTCTCAGAACTAAACCATAAAATGGTTGCCTGTGATGGGTAGCAACTGAGAGAGATGGGCGTGCGTGCGGAGCCTTGTAATGGGCAGTTGGTACACCCCTGCAGGGTTAAATCTTTTCGAGAAGTCGTGTCCATGGTTATGGACGACTTGGAACCTACGTCTTGTTCATAGATAACATCAACTGAATCATATTTAATAACTTGATCAACGTGTGTGTGCCTTGACTGCTTTTTCTTCATCGGGATGCGAAGAGGAGGACAAGGATAGGATAGGTGTTATGCTTGCATAAGTAGTTGATAGCAAGACTTGTTGGAGGCGATTCCTCATCGAATGTTTGGTTCTCATCTTGCTCTAAAATAGACCGTTAGCCACTCATATATTGCTAGTGCGTCTGCAACCTCACCACTACCCCCCTCTTACCCGTGAGAAGTTAGTTACAAGACTTTTGATATATTCTCACCCCTTTCTTTTCTTTTCCCTTTTATGTTTTGCCTGATCGGCCGCTGCAGTTGATTACTACCTCGACTCTTCTTATTCTTGACGCCTTCGTGGAGACTCGACGACGACTAGTTAGGCGGATCCTGGCGGAGAGCCTGGACCCGTGTGGTTACGGGAATGGTGTGTTTTACCTTTGCCACTAGGCATTTGAATGTAGTCTGTACTTTGACATGTATCTTCCGCTGATGTATTGTATTTAAGGCAGTTGTATGCCAATTGTATGAGATGTTGTATCCATGTAGCTGTAATGTTGTGATATCATGTTGGAAATCCGGGGCATATGACATTGTCATATGTCGCGGTGGGACCGATATGTGCTTCGTCCCCGGGTCTGGATGGAAACATTTAGATCTGGAACAGTACCGCATATCGGGCCTTACATGGCCCCCCTGGCTGCCCCCCTTCGCCTATATATTCTCCGTGACGGAAAACCTCCAAAGACAGAACCCTTTTTCGCGATCTCGCCTCTGTTAAGCCGCCGCCGCACTTCCAAGATCGGGAGCGCCAGCAGCCTCTTCCCGGCACCCTGCCGGAGGAGGATTGACCTCCGGGAGCATCTCCTGCACCATGGACACTTCCTCGATGATCCGTGAGTATTCTACCTTGGACCATGGGTCCATGATCAGTAGCTATGTGATGTTCTCCTCCCCACTTTGTTCTTCATGGATTAGACCTTGTGAGCTGCCCTACATGATCAAGGCACATATGTAATTCTTTCTGCTATTGCTGTGCTGAGTTAGCTGGGATCTGATGGATTATAAGACTATGTTTAGTTTGTGATAGAGTAATATATTTGGTTCTTATCTTTTATATTTTTGTTCTTGAGTAATTCTTGCATGTTCTCCGTTGCTGTTTATTGCTTTGGCCAAGTAGTAGGTAGTGACTCCAAGAGGGAACATTATGCTTGATTGTGGGTTCATGCCCCCTAATGACTAGCTTGAGTGACAGAAACATGAGTCTAGGGGATGTGTTGTTGCCACAAGGGGGAAAACAATGGTGCTTGTAACCGCGGTTGCAACTTTACGCAAAGTTCTTTTAATGCAGTTGTCTGTTGCTTTGGGTTTACACTTTGGGTGGGGCTCACAACTTAATACCAGCGAGATGTTCAGGATAGTATCTCAAGGTGGATGATTAGTAGTAGATGCAATTGGATTTCGGTCTACTTATTTTGGCGTACCGCCCATGCTTTTGAGCCTCTTCCTTTCTTCGTAGCATATTTAGCATTGCGGTGCGTTTTTAATCCTGTCAATTGCCCAGCTGTGATTTGTT
Organism: Bromus sterilis; assembly: GCA_950022295.1. Classification (NCBI taxonomy): domain Eukaryota; kingdom Viridiplantae; phylum Streptophyta; class Magnoliopsida; order Poales; family Poaceae; genus Bromus; species Bromus sterilis. The sequence goes on from OX465600.1 coordinate 221,684,107, forward strand.
TACCTCGCATAGCACTTTATCGTCTTTTGGGAGAGAGACATCACTGGTCAACATCATGGGACCCCGGTCCATATTCTCATCACTGTTTACACGCTCAATTTATTTCCTGCTCTTACTTTACAGTTGCAGTGACTATTATCCTTTATCCCTTGCGTTTGATCCTTTGTAAACAACAAGGCCGGAGAGATTGACAACCTCTCTGAACTTCATTGGGAGCAAAGTTATTTGTGTCTGTGTGCAGGTCCACGTCAACCGCCTAAGTTCTAGCGCCATTGTCACCTACTTGTCGCTTTCGGAGTCCTACGGGAGACAAACCCTATCCTCTACGTTAGGGGAAATTTGCTGCTATCCTACATCTCACCTTCCACTTGGGGTAACCAACGAAGGGCGAGAAGCCATTATCATCTCTCGCTCATCAAGAAAATTGCTGTCGCCGTTGCCGGGGACTCCAATCTACAAGATAAGGGAGTTGCACAGTATCTTTTACCTTTGCTTTTTAGTCTTGTTAGTTTATCTTTCAGTTTTTATCTTAGTGTCCTTTATCGAAAACCACAAAAAAATTATTTACCTTGCTTTTGTTAGTCCTTCTTTTTTAGTTAAGCATTTAGGACTTGGTGCTTTGAGGGAATCGGAAGTTCTAGATTTCCATCAAAGGGATGGAGAAAATATGAAGAAGGCATGGGACAGTATTTCTGAAGCACATAGGAGAATTATGCCTTGGATACCTATAAAAATTGTGTTTAGAACTTTTTACCATGGTATTTTTAAGTGGTGTAAGCACTCTCTTGATATTATGGCAGAAGGAGACTTTTTAGAGTGACAAAATTTCTGAAGCACATAGGAGAATTATGCCTTGGATACCTATAAAAATTGTGTTTAGAAATTTTTACCATGGTCTTTTTAAATGGTGTAAACACTCTCTTGATATTATGGCAGAAGGAGACTTTTTAGAGTGTGATGAAGCTAGAGTGTCACGCCCCCAAAATCAAGCCGTGTATATTAATCATACACGCAAGGTACACGATCGAGATCAGGGACTCACGGTGAGATATCACAACACAATTCTACAAATAAAATAATAAAAGCTGTAGAATACAAGCCAGGGGCCACGAGGGCTCGAATACAACAGCACTAGAGCACAAAGTTAGCGGAAGCAAAAGTATCTGAGTACAGACACGAGCATACAAGTTTTGCCTTAAGAAGGCTAGCACAAATAACAACAGATCGAAAAGGCGAGGCCTCTTTCTTGGGAACCTCCGAACTACTCCTGGTCAACGGGGAACTCGACGTCGTAGAAGGCATCGGGGATCTTCACGTTGCAGTGGTCGGCATCGGGATCTCCTGCTCCTGGGCTCCAACGTCGACTGCAGCGGTCGATCAAGCAAAACAAAAAGGGGGAAATAAAGAAAGGGTGAGTATCTAGCATACCCGCGAGTCTTACGTCCGCTACTAAGCATTTATGCATTTGTATCTAATGGAAAGGGGAGGCTATATATAGTGGACTACAAGGTAGAAATCAGAATAAGGATGAGGAGCTAGGCCTATCGAAGACTAGCATCTTCCGACGAGCCTTGAAGCACAAGAAGAGAATAGCCAACAACTCAATAGCATGAATGTAGTAACAACGCAACAGAAGTTGCTGCAGCATTGTATAATAGTAAGTTGTAATTATTAATAATTATCAATGCCTCCGAGATCCCCTCCTCGACTTCCCTGCGAGGAAGAGAAACCGGAACCAACAGTTTAATAGTAGTAGTTTGTAATAGTAGGCTTTGGCTTCAGCATAAAACGTCCTGTTACAATGGACACGGCTATTCGAATAGATCAAACTCCCTGCAGGGGTGCACTACTGTTCAGCCTGCACGCTCGGATCTCCAGGGTGGCGTACACATTTTTAGGGAATGCCCCACCGAGGCTATCCGACACACCGAGGCCCATCCTACGGCTCATCAGAGAGGTCCCCGCCGGTCTACAGTCCTAACCGCAAGAGCTTCATGGGCCATCACATCTCGCACTCCGGGTCGTTGTGCGCCAAGTGGATCCAGTGCCGCAGCACGATCCGACCCAACCACAATGCTGAAACTGGACGTCTTTCAGAGCTTTCGAATGAGACCACAACGCGGAGGGCCCACACCGTAACCCCACGTGAAGGTAGTACGCACAGGCCTTTGCGGCCTCTCAAGTCATCCACCTGAACCGTTAGTCATTTTATTATTATCTGTCGGGACAACCGTTATCGTTGCCCCTTTCTAGGTGAGTCGCGGACAACGACAGCAGCTAGGACCACCAGTACATCGGTGCCTGCCCTGTCGTCCCACCAACTCTTGCGGTTACCAACAAGGTGAACTGTCTCCTTACCTTATCTCACGTGTGCTCTTGGAAGAGCTCGACTTTCGTACTACAGGGCATCTCACGGCCAACGAGCAAGGACCAGGCCCACGATGGTATCTGCATGTCCTGCCGTCTCGATACAATCCCTGTGCGGGCACCGTTGGGTCACCCGACTCCTTACCTTTTAAGGACGCCAGTTGATTCGAGTGCCTACCATCAAGTGAAACCAGGAGGAATCACCCTCGATGGTACACTTGAAGAGGTTCGACCGAGACATCAGCTGAATGAACTAAAGAGGTAAACCTCGTATCATCCCGGTGATGCTACGCTACTGAGCCTACGAGAGTGAAATACGGGTCCATCCACTCGTAAGTCAAACTCGAAGCGACTCGGCAGAGTCTCGCCGTTATAGGTTCCCTAGTGCGTCTGCATTGATCCGTACCTGTTGCAGTTATAATATTTTGTAATCCGCATTCACTCACCAGAGTGATCACGGCCCGCTATTGTAAACCTAGCTAGCAATGCGCATGGTTCCCTGCTGAATATAATATATATCTTTATAGGCAACATAGGGTAAATGAAGGTACATCAAGGGGCGACAAAAACAGGCTATGCAATTGAATAGGATTGTAACGTAGCAACAGCGTTAATAATGCCTAGTGCAAGAAATGTACGGAAAAGATAGGCGATATCTGGGGAAGAGAATGGCTCTGCTTGCTTGGAAGCTCGACGGTAGGGGTACGGTCGTCAACGTAGTAGTCATACTCGGCAACGGTGTAGTCGGCGGAAGTGTCAGGGTCTACCGGAGAATAAGGGGGAGAGAAAACAGTAAATACACAACAATAATAGCAATACAAATGTATGACATAGAAGATACAAAGCAACGGGGCTCTAACGCAGTGATAAGTATTTAGGCGGAGCGGAAATTTATCCGGGGAAGACTCATCGGTACCGGGTGATTACCGGACAGATGATCCGAAGGGGAAGGTTCCGTGTCTGCAGTGTTCGAGACATTTGACTGACATGTGAATAGTGTATCTGTGCTAGTTGATCCATTTTGAACAACTTTCATGTTCAGAACAATTTCATCCGGAAAGTTTTACCGGCTCCGGGTGATTACCGGACAGTGCAATCAAAGGGAAAATGTCCTGTGTGCGGTAGCGTATCCGTATTTGTTTTATTTTTTTGAGTAATTTTCATGTATAAAGTTTTTTGATATGACTTACGGTTTAAGAGATACTGATTTTCTAATATTTAAATATTTTATAGAATTACTAAGATTAAATTAATTATTAAATAATGCAGTAAATAATTTATACCCAAATTGAGTTAACCACAGTCAATGACATGTGGGGCCAGTGGGGTCAAGTCACACGTTTAAAGTGCGACCCACGTGTCATTGACTCACTTTGGGTTTTTGCTAAAATTTCACTAAGTCTGAAGTTTCTGAAGCAATATTCAACAGGCTATAACTAATTATTTATAACTCCTATGAATTAATGTCCTATATCAAAGTTTATTAGTTTTATGTGCTCTTTAATATGGTACAAGTTTTATCCCTAAAATATTTCATCTACTTAATTAAAACATTGTCTAAACAGTACTAGAGATTGTTAATTACAGACTACGGTTATTTGATTCAATCTTTGCAGGTTAATAGCTAATGATCTGTAGCCCAAATGAGGATGGTTCCTATGGATGATTTGTCACATATGATGTCTAATATCATGTTATTGGTTCAATTGGCTTAAAAAGGTTTCACAAAATAGTTTTGTGCTGCCCTAAAGTAGCAACCAGAATACCAGATTTTCTGTCAAATGTTAGATTAACAGAAATCCGTATTTCGCAAATTTTGTAGGATTTAACCCTTGCATTTTCTGAACTTGGTCCAATGGAACCAATCGAAGCTGGATACTCCTACTATTAGTTCATACAATTTCCTGATTTTTCTGCGAAGTTTTGGTTGATGTTTTGTTGGTGTCGAATGGTGTACATCAGCTAGGAAGAACAGTTGCAGAGTAGCAGCAGGTAACAACAGTTGTATCCAGCAACAGCAGCGCAAGTTGCAGCGGCAGCCGCGCTAAAGGCAACAGCCAAGCAGCAGGCCTCGTGTCCTGCACGCGTCCATGGGGAGGCCGACCATGTCCTAGCGCGGCGCAGGACGCGGCCAGAGTGGCCAGGGCGTGGCGTGCGGTGTCAGGGCGCCCGGTGAGCTCGGGCTTGGGCCATGGTGGCCATGGCAAGCACGAAACGGTGGCAGTCCGAGAGGGTCTTCACGGCACGGATGGCTCCGAGGAGGGAGGGTGTAGAGGGGGTACGGGCAGAGGATCACAGGGGTTCGGGAGAGGCGCTCTACGGGTTGTCGCAAAGACGGCGCCGGCCGGAATCGAAGCTGGCATGGCGACGGGCATGGTGAAGGGGGGCAGCTCGACTCACTCGTTCCGATGGCCTCCGTCTTGAATGTGTGGCCGAGGAGGAAGTGGAGGATGCAGGCGGCGCTGGTGGGCTCGTAGGAGAGGCGAGGGGCACCTCCATGCCGGCAGCACGCCCATGGCGGCTAGGTCGCCCGTGCCCGCAGGAGGAGGAGGCGGCGGCGATTCGACGACCATGGGATGCGCAGCAGCACCGGAGGTCGGCGAGGCGTGTTGCGCGGCGGCCGGGGTGGCCACGGCTCGCCGGAATCGGCAGTGGCCGCGCCGCCAGGAGCAGAGGAGGGGATCGGGTTCGGGAGGGTCGGGGGCGAGAGTGAGAGAGATGAAGGGGGCAGCTCGGGCTGTTCTGTCTAGAGCACCAAGGGGCCACGGTGGCTTCGGCCGGGCTCGCAGTTGCCCTAGGCGGTTGATAGGCTTTTTGTTTACTTTTTATTTCTATTACTGTTTCCATTTTTTTTATTATCATTTTAGTTTTGTAAAATATTTCCGTTTCTCCATTATTAGTGACACAGTACAGGCATGCGAAAAAATATTTGTCCTAAGAATAAAATCATTAGCATTTGTTTTATTTAAATGGGATGAAATGTCACTAATTTGACACTGTTTTGATTTGATTAAATTAGTAAAACATTTTAATAAATTCCTATTATAGTTTTAATATGATCTACTGATTATTAGGGATTTTATAAAAGTGGTTGCACAATTTTTGGTTGAACTTTAATTGCCACATTGTTTTTGGAATTTTTAATGGGGTTGAATTTTAATAAGCCATGATCAAGGGTGATCATCACATGCCTAACCACAGTGACTTGGCAACAGTAAAAGTGATTACTATAGGTTATTACTGTAGTGTGACAATCGGGGTGTTACAAATCTTCCCCACTACAAAGAATTCTCGTCCCGAGAATTAAAGGTAGTGCAAGGGGTAAAGTTTTGGTTTCGTATTCTAACGAATCTTCTGGTTCATGTTGTCCTTCGCGAAGAAGTTAATCCTTCTCGTTGATGTCTTTATTTCTCTGCATCATTGCATTCGATGAGTTGTCCTTCTTTCTTCAGGGGCTTCATCGTACCTACGGATAGGGTGGGAGGGACAACTTAAGGGGTCGGATCGGTACAGGGTTAATCAACCGAGGTTGTCCAAGGGAATGGGGTACAAAGTATCTTCCGAGTTTAAACTCAGGGGAATACATCGAGAGAAACCAAAGAAGGTATGAGAAATCTCAAGCAAATATCCATGCATTCGACGTCGATGACAGATGATGAAAAGAGGTCCAGAGCATCAGGCACCAGGCATAAGCATTGCGTCTGGTATCAGACTGAATATCACAAGGTAGGTGACTCGTGAATTGCATACGAGGTCAAGCACGAGGAATAATCCTTGGGAACGGGAATGTACAAAAGAGTAAGGTTTCGGTCCTGGGACCTGTGGGTTATGGGACCACATTGAATAAGAAGGGTGGCGACATTCCATGCGATCGCGGTCCAAGGTTTGTCAGAGAACATTTCGTCCGTTATCTCGGCGACGGCGTCGGTACCAAGGGCGAGGAACGAAGAGAATCATTTTCCCGCTCGTTAAAAAGAGGCAGACCAATCGGCAAAACTCTTGTCCATCGGTGGTAACCGAAAGGTTATCCATGAAAGTAACAGGTTGTACCGACAGAGTAGTACATCGCAGTGTTTACATAAGCAGGGGATTATCACTGCTCAGATAAGACACATTACATGAAAGGTTAAACAGACCAATGGGAGGGAAAATGTGATTATCCGATTAAACAGACCAATGGAAAGGAAAATGTGATGATACACAAGCATCAGGTGTATGTCCTTCCCAAGGGAAAGCAGAGCACGATATACACGAACAAGTTTTATTGGCAGAGAGTCAAGGGAGGTTGTCGATGATAACAGAAATCATCGATGGAAAGGATGCTTTTCACACGATGAATCCAATCGACACATGGAAGAAACCATGTAAGATTAGTCGGATAATAATACACCAAAGGCCGGGTAGTTCGCAAAGAATCTGATGTGAGTATTGGCACTCAACCAGAAGGAGAAAGAATGCAAAGGCATCGGGTGATAGAAGCATTGGAATAATTCGATGCTTAAGTACAAGGGAATTATGATTTCCAGATTGGGAGGTGGATGTAATTATCCATACGGACTTATCGGTGGAAGGGGATTGCAAAGGCGATGAACACGTAGGTTGTCGGTAATTTATCGGAGAGTAATCTTCGAAATCTTCAGGTGAAGCAAGCAATCACCTTGGGTGAAGGGCTCTCCAGAAGGACAGAGGTGCGAGATCCTAAAGTTAGTGTTAGAAAAATCTTTAACCCGAAAGGAAGAGAGATCAGAGTCCTAAAGTAAAGGTGCGGAGAAAAGATCATAATTTCACCCCAGTTTTGCGACGTGGGCCGATAAGCCACACGACACTGTTAATAAAGTAGTTTTGCAAAGACTAGACTCGACTTCGACCAAGGAGTTGGAAAGGGGTGTCCTACAGGCAGTCATCTCTGATACCAACTTGTGACGCCCCCAAAATCAGTCCGTGTACAGTAATCATACACGCAAGGTACACGATCGAGATCAGGGACTCACGGTGAGATATCACAACACAACTCTACAAATAAAATAATACAAGCTGTATAATACAAGTCAGGGGCCAGGAGGGCTCGAATACAACAGCTCGAGAGCACAAAGTTAGCGGAAGCAAAAGTATCTGAGTACAGACACAACCATACAAGTTTTGCCTTAATAAGGCTAGCACAAATAACAACAGATCGAAAAGGCGAGGCCTCCTGCTTGGGTACCTCCGAACTACTCCTGGTCAACAGGGAACTCGACGTCGTAGAAAGCATCGGGGATCTTCACATTGCGGTGGTCGGCATCGGGGATCTCCTTCTCCTGGGCTCAAACGTCGACTGCAGCGGCCGATCAAGCAAAACAAAAAGGGGGAAATAAAGCAAGGGTTAGTATCTAGCATACCCGCGAGTCTTACGTCCGCTACTAAGCATTTATGCATTTGTATCAAATGGAAAGGGGAGGTTGTATATAGTGGACTGCAAGGTAGAAATAGCCAACAGTTCAATAGCATGCATGTAATGAGAAGCTAGGCCTATCGAAGACTAGCATCTTCCGACGAGTCTTGAAGCACAAGAAGAGAATAGCCAGCAGTTCAATAGCATGCATGTAGTAACAATGCAGCAGAAGTTGCTGCAGCATTGTATAATAGTAAGTTGTAATTATTAATAATTATCAATGCCTCCGAGATCCCCTCCTCGACTTTCCTGCGAGGAAGAGAAAACGGAACCAACAGTTTAATAGTAGTAGTTTGTAGTAGTAGGCTCTGGCTTCAGCATAAAACGTCATGTTACAATGGACACGGCTATTCGAATAGATCAAACTCCCTGCAAGGGTGCACTACTGTTCAGCCTCCATGCTCGGATCTCCAGGGTGGCGTACACCTTGTTAGGGAATTCCCCACCGAGGCTATCCGACACGCCGAGGCCCATCCTACGGCTCATCAGACAGGTCCCCGCCGGTCTACAGTCCTAAACGCAAGAGCTTCATGGGCCATCACCTCTCGCACTCCGGGTCGTTGTGCGCCAAGTGGATCCAGTGCCGCAGCACGATCCGACCCAACCACAATGCTAAAACTAGACGTGTTTCAGAGCTTTCGAACGAGACCACAACGCGAAGGGCCCACACCGTAACCCCACGTGAAGGTAGTGCGTACAGGCCTTTGCGGCCTCTCAAGTCATCCACCTGAACCGTTAGTCATTTTATTATGATCTGTCGGGACAACCGTTATCGTTGCCCCTTTCTGGGTGAGTCGCGGACAACGACAATAGCCAGGACCACCAGTACATTGATGCCTGCCCTGTCGTCCCACCACCTCGTGCGATTACCAACAAGGTGAACCATCTCCTTACCTTATCTCGCGTGTGCTATTGGAAGAGCTCAACTTTCGTACTACAAGGCATCTCACGACCAACGAGCAAGAACCAGGCCCATGATGGTATCCGCCTGTCCTGCAGCCACGATATAATCCCTGCGCGGGCACCGTTGGGTCACCCAACTCCTTACCTTTTAAGGACACCAGTTGATTCGAGTGCCTACCATCAAGTGAAACCAGGAGGAATCACCCTCGATGGTACACTTGAAGAGGTTCGACCGAGACATCAGCGGAATGAACTAAAGAGGTAAACCTCGTATCATCCCGGTGATGCTACGCTACTGAGCCTACGAGAGTGAAATACGGGTCCATCCACTCGTAAGTCAAACTCGAAGCGACTCGGCAGAGTCTCGCCGTTATAGGTTCCCTAGTGCGTCTGCATTGATCCGTACTTGTTGCAGTTATAATATTTTGTAATCCGCATTCACTCACCAGAGTGATCACGGCCCGCTATTGTAAACCTAGCTAGCAATGCGCATGGTTCCCTGCTGAATATAATATATATCTTTATAGGCAACATAGGGTAAATGAAGGTACATCAAGGGGCGACAAAAACAGGCTATGCAATTGAATAGGATTGTAACGTAGCAACAGCAGTACCAATGCCTAGTGCAAGAAATGTAAATATAGGCGATATCTGGGGAGGAGAATGGCTCTGCTTGCCTGGAAGCTCGACGGTAGGGGTACGGTCGTCGACGTAGTAGTCGTACTCGACAACGATGTAGTCGGCGGCAGTGTCGGGGTCTACCAGTGAATAAGGGGGAGGGGGGACAAAACAGTAAATACACAACAATAATAGCAATGCAAATGTATGACATAGAAGATACAAAGCAACAGGGCTCTAACGCAGTGTTAAGTATTTAGTCGGAGCGGGAATTTATCCGGGGAAGACTCATCAATACCGGGTGATTATCGGACAGATCATCCGGAGGGGAAGGTTCCATGTCTGCAGTGTTCGATACATCTGACTGACATGTGGATAGTGTATATGTGCTAGTTGATCCCTTTTGAACAACTTTCATGTTCAGAACAATTTCATCCGGAAAGTTTTACCGGCTCCGGGTGATTACCGGACAGTGCAATCAAAGGGGAAATGTCCTGTGTGCGGTATGTTAGAGGGGTGTGGTGGGGGTATGGGTAGCGTATCCGTATTTGTTTTATTTTTTTGAGTAATTTTCATGTATAAAGTTTTTTGATATGACTTACGGTTTAAGAGATACTGATTTTCTAATATTTAAATATTTTATAGAATTACTAAGATTAAATTAATTATTAAATAATGCAGTAAATAATTTATACCCAAATTGAGTTAACCACAGTCAATGACATGTGGGGCCAGTGGGGTCAAGTCACACGTTTAAAGTGCGACCCACGTGTCATTGACTCACTTTGGGTTTTTGCTAAAATTTCACTAAGTCTGAAGTTTCTGAAGCAATATTCAACAGGCTATAACTAATTATTTATAACTCCTATGAATTAATGTCCTATATCAAAGTTTATTAGTTTTATGTGCTCTTTAATATGGTACAAGTTTTATCCCTAAAATATTTCATCTACTTAATTAAAACATTGTCTAAACAGTACTAGAGATTGTTAATTACAGACTACGGTTATTTGATTCAATCTTTGCAGGTTAATAGCTAATGATCTGTAGCCCAAATGAGGATGGTTCCCATGGATGATTTGTCACATATGATGTCTAATATCATGTTATTGGTTCAATTGGCTTAAAAAGGTTTCACAAAATAGTTTTGTGCTGCCCTAAAGTAGCAACCAGAATACCAGATTTTCTGTCAAATGTTAGATTAACAGAAATCCGTATTTCGCAAATTTTGTAGGATTTAACCCTTGCATTTTCTGAACTTGGTCCAATGGAACCAATCGAAGCTGGATACTCCTACTATTAGTTCATACAATTTCCTGATTTTTCTGCGAAGTTTTGGTTGATGTTTTGTTGGTGTCGAATGGTGTACATCAGCTAGGAAGAACAGTTGCAGAGTAGCAGCAGGTAACAACAGTTGTATCCAGCAACAGCAGCGCAAGTTGTAGTGGCAGCCGCGCTGAAGGCAGCAGCCAAGCAGCAGGGCTCGTGTCCTGCGCGCGTCCAGGGGGAGGCCGGCCATGTCCAAGCGCGGCGCAGGACGCAGCCAAAGTGGCCAGGGCGTGGCGCGTAGTGTCAGGGCGCCCGGTGAGCTTGGGCTTGGGCCATGGTGGCCAAGGCGAGCACGAAACGGCGACAGTCCGAGAGGGTCACGGCGGCACGGATGGCTCCGGGGAGGGAGGGTGTAGAGGGGGCACGGGCAGAGGCTCATAGGGGTTCGGGAGAGGCGCTCGAGGGGTTGTCGCCAAGACGGCGCCGACCGGAATCGAAGCTGGCACGACGGCGGGCATGGTGAAGGGGGGCGGCTCGACTCACTCGTTCCGATGGCCTCCGGCTTGAATGTGTGGACGAGGAGGAAGTGGAGGATGCAGGCGGCGCTGGTGGGCTCGTCGGAGAGGCGGGGGGCACCTCCATGCCGGCAGCACGCCCGTGGCGGCTAGGTCGCCCGTGCCCGCAGGAGGAGGAGGCGGCAGCGATTCGGCGGCTATGGGATGCGCAGCAGCACCGGAGGACGGCGAGGCGTGTTGCGCGGCGGCCGGGGTGGCCACGGCTCGCCGGAATCGGCAGCGGCCTCGCCGCCAGGAGCAGAGGAGGGGATCGGGTTCGGGAGGGTCGGGGGCGAGAGTGAGAGAGATGAAGGGGGCGGCTCGTGCTGTTCTGTCTAGGGCACCACCAGGGGGGGCCAAGGTGGCTTGGGCCAGGCTGGCAGTTGCCCTAGGCGGTTGATAGGCTTTTTGTTCATTTTTCCTTTCTATTACTGTTTCCATTTTTTTATTATCATTTGAGTTTTTTAAAATATTTCCTTTGCTCCATTATTAGGGAGACACAGTACAGCCATGCTACAAAATGTCTGGCCCAAGAATAAAATCATTAGCATATTTGTTTTATTTAAATGGGAATAAATGTCACTGATTTGACACTGTTTTGATTTAATTAATTAGTAAAACATTTTAATAAATTTCTATTATAGTTTTAATATGATCTAATGATTATTAGGGATTTTATAAAAGTGGTGCAAAATTTTTGGTTGAACTTTAATTGCCACATTGTTCTTGGAATATTTAATGGGGTTGAATTTTAATAAGCCATGATCAAGGGTGATCATCACATGCCTAACCACAGTGACTTGGCAACAGTCAAAGTGATTACTGTAGGAGATTACTGTAGTGTGACAACCGGGGTGTTACATAGAGCTCTTGATATTTTGCATGGTCTATCTAGTTATTTTGTTTATGATCGTAGATTTGATATTGTTATAGATAGACTTGCCACTATTAAAAGAGGATGGATGCTCTAGACTTGAGAAAAGTAGAGGAACTTATGTCCAACAAGAAATAAATGTTGGAGATATATGATGATTGGGAGCCTTTTGTTAGGATTAGCATCTCTAACCAAGACTTCCTTGCTTTTTGTGATATTGGATCCATGGTTTCTACAATGCCAAAAATAGTTTTTGATTCTTTGAAACTAGACATGGATAATTTGTCATCTTATCATGAACATGCTAATGGAGATATTTCAGAGGTTAAAGGAAAGGTAAAATAAGTCCAAGTTACAATCCTTAAAAGGGTTGCAACGATGGATTTCTTCGTCATGGAGCCAAATCAAAGTAACATCGTGCTTGGAAGGGACTTCCTCCAAGCTATGAAAGGCTTCATTGATATTGGTAAGGGGCACATACGATTACGTGGAAAAGCGAAAGGTAAGTACCTCTTCCCTAGGAAAAATAACAATGAGCTTGTTGAAAATCAATTTGAAGGTTTTTATGACTCCGATGATCTCGGGGACCTTTGATTCTTTTTTTTTGCTTGATGCCTAGCTTAAAGGCGTAAAAGAAAGCGCTTGTTGGGAGGCAACCCAAGATGTTTTTACTTCTATTTTTAGTGGTCTTGATGATTTTTACTACTGTAGCAACATCATTGTATCTTTATTTTCTAGCTTTGTGCCAAGTTTAGCCTCCCATTGCAAGAAAGTTCAAAAGTTGTGATATGCTGTCCAGAAAACAGATTCTGTCCTTGGAAGGAAAAATTAGCCTAAAATCACCAGATCATCTTTTTGATCTGAATTTTTTTGAAAGCGTGCTCGATACAATTGAATTTCGAGCGTCTGTTCTGAGTTTTTTTATTTAAGTTGCAGAAGTACCCCGAAATAATTATTTACTACCTGTTGTTATGTTTTTTCATAGATTCTGCCACGTTTTGCCTTTCCTCACTTTTGCAAACCTTAATCTTTCTTTTTCTTTGCAAAACTTTTTGGCAATCTTGAGAAATAGTAGGCCTTCAAGAAAATCTTTATTTCTAGTAGAGGCAAATTATTTTATTAAGGGTACTAACCTCTCTAATCAGCTTACGAGGAGTTATGTATGAAGGGAGTTTTCAAGCGTGCGAGGGAAGATGATGAAAGAAGATCTGGGAGTGTCAAACGCTCAAGCTTGGGGATGCCCCCATGCATCCCCTTCTCCATCTACAATCATCAGTTCGTCCTCCGTCTCACTATATTTTTATCACTTCATGCGTTATGTGCTATGCTTGGAGCGTCTCACTCTTAGGTTTCCTTTTAAGTCTTCTTTAGCTTTGCTTGCTTTTCATAACAAGTTAGAACCCAGCTTACTTTGTGTGGGAGAGAAACACACTCCACTTAAAACTAGAACACATCAAAGGATTTTCATGCCTACCTTTCTTCTGTTGTGTGTTCTTTATCTTTTCGTAGCTGCTGCCATGTTTAGCTCTTAGTTTTCATGTTTATCTTTTTCAAGAGCTTTAGCTTTTGTTTAGTTTGTTGCTGGAACTCTCTTTAGTTTTCATGTTTATCTTGTTAAGAGTGTTGGTTGTTGCACTGAGTTGTGTCTTGTTTTGAAGTAGGTAATTGAGGTTGCTATTCAATTATAGTAGTAACTTGCAATAGTTTGAGGTATTGTTGTGAGTAATGCTTGAACTTTAGTGTCAAGAGCTCTAGCCTATTAGTGATAGGTGTCGTATTTTGGGCAATCCGTGCTTATTTTCAAGACCTACAAAAACTAGTTGAGAACTCTAGCTACTAGATGGATCACTAATCTTTGGAGGGATCGGATATTAGAGTACTCACGTACCATGAGTCGAGGATGCGCAAGGATAACCAAACCCCCATACACTCCTCCTTGGGGTACTTGTCTCTTTATGAACATCCTTATTAGATTGAGAGTTACCGATAATAAGTGCATGAGTTCTTCGGACTAATGTAAGTATTGAAAGTTGACACTTCCACCTCCTCATATTTGCTATCCTCTTCGGTACAGCGCATTGCCCTCTTCTCACTCCGAGAGTTGGCGTCCACCTCGCCGGTGCATCCAAACCCTTGGCATGATACACTATGTCATCATAAACCTTCTTATATCTTTCCTCAAAACAACCACCATACCTACCTATCAAGGCATTTCCATAGCCTTTCCGAGATATATTGCCATGCAACATCCACCTTCTCATGACTTGATCTTCATGTCATACATGTTTCAGCTACACTGGCAAAGGCATACATTTGCATACATCATGATAGCAACATCTTCTTTATGTTGAGTACCTTGTAAAGTGTGAAGATCTTGTATACTTCTTGTAAAATAGAGTGTTGCCATTAAGTGAGGAAAAGATCCCAAAGAGGACAAAATTAAAAGATCCCAAAGTGGACAAATGAGAGTTAAATAGAAAGAGCCATCGAGGCCACCAAAAAAATAAAAAAAATAGAAAAAAAGAGAGAAGGGGGCAACACTACTATTCCTTTTGAAAGATCCACACTCGTACTCCCTCTTATACCTTGTACTCCATAGAGATGATTATATATTCATATGGCTATGTGGGAACCTTCACACTATAAAACTTGGCTTGCATATACCAATGATGAGCCTCCTCAAACGAGCTCTAGATCTTCTTGATCGAGCAAGTTGGATGCACCCCCACTAGTTCCATTGGAGAGATTTTCTTAGCTCATATGTGCATCCGTTGCATGGCAATCCCAACTTTTTGACATCATATCTATCATTTGGCCTTCTCTCGCCTATGATTGTCCTCATTGATGTGAGCCTTTCACACCTTTTTGTCTTCCTCCTCCACCATATCTCTCTCTCTTTTCCATCCTAAGTGTCAACTCTCGTGCTTACGCTCATCCATTGCATGTGTGCTCAAAATTTCGAAAGGGAGTGGATCAAATTGACTTGTACCTGGCTAGTGGTCCGGGGACGAGTCAAGATAGGATTCCAAAGAAGACTAAGTGTGAAACTTTAGTAGATTGAGTTCTCAACAATTTTTTTTTCTCTCGTATTCCCATCTCCCCCTTCTTGCACGCAAACACCATTTGGAGACATTTGAGTTACGAACATCGAGAGCTCTTGCACCTTTATGTTCTTATGTTTCTTGTTTCAATGCTAATATAGACTCTTGCTTGTTATGACTTGAATTAAATTACATACCTTGATTGCATTACTTTCAAAGATCTTATATGGTTGTTAGCATGTCACCACAGAAATTATGCTTGTTATCATTTACCTACTCGAGGACGAGAAGGAATTAAGCTTGGGGATGTTGATACGTCCCAAACGTATTAATAATTTCTTCTTGCTCCATGCATGTTTTGTGTGATATTTCTATGATTTAGATACAATTTCATAGACTTTTGATCATATTTGGACTAACCTATTAACTCAGTGCACCCAGTGCTAGTTCCTATTTTCTGCTATTTTCTATTTCAGGTTTCTCCCGTATTAAAATTGCCCCAAAAATTCTGGAAAAATATAATAAAAAATCAGCGTACCGTAAGCTTCGGGAAGAGCCAAAGTGGGGCCAGAGGTCCACCACCAGGTGCCCAGACGCCTTGCCGGCGCGCCCTAGGGTGGGGCCGCGCCAGGGGGCCGCCTGGACCCCTGCTGCCCACCTTCGCCTATATATTCTCCGTGACGGGAAACCTCCGAATACAGAACCCTTTTTCGCGATCTCGCCTCTGTTCCGCTGCCGCCGCGCTTCTAAGATCGGGAGCGCCAGCAGACCTCTTCCCGGCACCCTGCCTGAGGGACGATTGACCTACGGGAGCTTCTCCTCCACCATGGATGCTTCCCGGATGATCCGTGAGTAGTCTACCTTGGACCATGAGTCCATGATCAGTATCTATGTGATGTTCTCCTCTCCTCTTTGTTCTTCATGGATTAGACCTTGTGAGCTGTCCTACATGATCAAGGCACATATGTTGTTGCTATGGTGAGTTTGCTAGGATCTGATGGATTATGAGACTATGTTAAGTTTGTGATAGAGTAATATATTTGGTTCTTATCTTTTATATTTCTGTTCCTAAGTAATTCTTGCATGTTCTCCATTGCTGTTTATTGCTTTGGCCAAGTAGTAGGTAGTGACTCTAAGAGGGAACGTTATGCTCGATTATGGGTTCATGCCCGGTGATGACTAGCTTGAGTGACAGAAACATGAGTCTAGGGGATGTGCTGTTGCCACAAGGGGGAAAACAACGATGCTTGTAGTCGCAGTTGCAAGGATTTTTTACTTTACGCAAAGTTTTTTTAATGCAGTTGTCTGTTGTTTTGGCTTTACACTTTGGGTGGGGCTCGCAACTTAATACCAGCGAGATGTTCTGGATAGATATCTCAAGGTGGATGATTAGTAGTAGATGCAGTTGGATTTCGATCTACTTATTTTGGCGTACCGCCCATGCTTTTGAGCCTCTTCCTTTCTTCGTAGCATAGTTAGCATTGCAGTGCGTTTTTAATCCTGTCAATTGCCTAGCTATGATTTGTTTACCTCACATAGCAGTTTTATCGTCTTTTGGGAGAGAGACATCACTAGTGAACATCATGGGACCCCGGTCCATATTCTCATCACTGTTTACACAC
The DNA here is from genome assembly GCA_950022295.1 of Bromus sterilis. Lineage (NCBI taxonomy): Eukaryota > Viridiplantae > Streptophyta > Magnoliopsida > Poales > Poaceae > Bromus > Bromus sterilis. Next base: position 221,700,786 of record OX465600.1, read on the forward strand.
TCAATTTAGTTCCTTCTTTTACTTTCCAGTTGCAGTTACTATTATCCTTTATATATCCCTTGCGTTTGATCCTTTGTAAACAACAAGGACGGAGAGATTGACAACCTCTCTGAACTTCGTTGGGAGCACTGTTATTTGTGTCTGTGTGCAGGTCCACCTCAACCGCCTAATTTCTAGCACCATTGTCACCTACTTGTAGCTTCTGCAGTCCTACGGGAGACAAACCCTATCCTCTACGTTAGGGGAAATTTGCTGCTATCCAACATCTCACCTTTCAGTTGGGGTAACCAACGAAGGGGGAGAGGCCATTATCATCTCTCGCACATCACATGCCAAGGTTTTGGATGCACGAGCGAGGTAGGTGCCAACTCTCGGAGTGAGAAAAGGCAACACACGGTATTGAAGAGGCTAGCAAAATATGAGGAGGTGGAAGTGTCAACTTTTGAATACTTACATTAGTCCGAAGAACTCATGCACTTATTATCGATAACTCTCAATCTAATTAGGAGGTTCACAAAGAGACAAGTACCCCGAGTAGGAGTGTGTGGGGGTTTGGTTATCCTTCCGCATCCTCGACTCATGGTACATGAGTGTACTCTAATATCCGATCCCTCCAAAGATTAGTGATCCATCTAGTAGCTAGAGTTCTCAACTAGTTTTTGCAGTTTTTCGAAAATAAAAACTGATTGCCCAAAATACGACATCTATCACTAATAGGCTAAACCTCTTCACACCAAAAGTTCAAACATTACTCAAAACAATACCTCAAAACTATTGCAAGTTACTACCACAATTGAATAGCAACCTCAATTACCTACTTTAAGTCAAGACACACAACTCAGTGCAACAGGCCAACTCTCTAAACAATATAAACATGAAAAATCAAAAGAGTTCCAGCAGCAAACTAAAAAAATCTCTTAAAAAGATAAGCATGAAAACTAAGAGCTCAACATGACAGCAGCTACGAAAAGATAAAGAACACACACAAAAAAGAAGGATAAGCATGAAAACCATATGATGTGTTCTAGTTTAAAGTGGAACGTGTTTCTCTCCAACACAAAGAAAGCTGGGTTCTAACTTGTTATGAACAGCAAGCAAACCTAAATAAAACTAAAAAGTAAAGAGAAAGACGGTCCAAGCATATCACATAACGCATGAAGTGATAAAAATATAGTGGAACGAAGGACGAACTGATAATTGTTGATGGAGAAGGGGATACACGGGGGCATCCCCAAGATTATATGATTGATTCTCCTTGGATATTTCTTGGGGATGCATGGGGGCATTCCCAAGCTTGAGCGTTTGACACTCCCGGATCTTCTTTCATCATCTTTCCTCGCACACTTGAAAACTCCCTTCATACATAACTCATCATAAGCTGATTAGAGTGGTTAGTAACCATAATAAAACAATTTGCCTCTACTGGAAATAAAGATATTCTTGAAGAGCTACTGTTGCTCAAGACTCCCCAAAAGTTTTTGTAAAGAAAAAACTAGCACAAGACTTGAAAAACTGGGAAAATGCAAAAAAGGATAGAATCTGTGAAAAACAGACCAGCAGGTAGTAAATAATTTTTTTGGGATACTTCTACAACTCAAATCAAAAAACTCAGAACAGACACTCTAAAGCTAATTGTATATAGCACTCTGTCAAAACAATTCAGATCAAAAAGATGATCTGGTGATTTTAGCCGAATTTTTCCGTCCAAGGAAAGAATCTGTTTTCTGGACAACATGTCACAACTTTTGAACTTTCTTGCAATCGGCGGCTATACTTATCACAAAGCTTGAAAATAAAGATACAATAATGTTTCTACATTAGTAACAATCATCAAGACCACTAAAAACAGAAGGAAAACATCTTGGGTTGCCTCCCAACAAGTGCTTTCTTTTATGCCTTTGAGCTAGGCACAAAGATTATAACAGATACTCTCATAAGAATAAGGATTTGGAGAAAAAGAGAGTATCAAGAAGCAAATGTGAAACACATTTAAGCCTAACCACTTTCTATGCATAGGCATATTATAAGAAAATAAATAAAAGAAGCACAAAGCAATAAGCATAGGAAGGTGGAACAAGAACAACTTCAAAACTTTCATAAAAAAGAGAGGTGTTTTTGTAACATGCAAGTTTCTACAACCAAACTTCCCTCTCTCAAATAATTTTCAGTAGCATCATGAACAACATCAAGAATATAACTATCACATAAATCACGTTGTTCATGACCTACAAGCACACGTGTATAGTTTTCAACACGGTCTTTAGGATCATAAGATAAATGCAACCCGTCACATTGAGCCTTGGTAAGAACAAAATTCTCCGGAATATGAGTTGGAGATTTCAAAAGGATAATAAGGCAATAAAGTGTGGGTACAATAACAAAAATTTCATGCTTAACATGAGGAACTATAGCAAGTTCATCTCTGTAAGCATCATTCATAATGGCATCATGGCCACAAGTATAGAAGGCATCAACTTCGTCAAAAAGAGATATTTCAAAAGAATCCATAGGATCATAACACTCATATAAGTTAAGAGTCAAAGAGTTACTCTCATTAGAAGGTAGACATGGATGGCTCCATTCTTCCTCCTTTTGTTCGTCACTCTCCTCCTCTTTTTCATCCAAGGAGATTTTAGGTTCAACAATTTCTTCTTCCATAGAGTCCTACAAAACATTAGTTTCTTCCTTTGGGTGAGAGATTCTCTCAAGATAATCAGTAATATAATAATTTTCATTCTAATTTTCAAAGCAATACTGAAGTATAGCAAGGCTCTCAGATTTGTAAGGGGCATCATCAATATTTTCAAGAAAATAAGTAATTTTACAGGCACCCTTAAAAGCAACAAATTCTTCTATTTGTTCTACATCATAAAAATCATAATTTCCCTTAGCATAAGAAGCTAAGGTATCATCATCATTGTACTCACATTGGAAAGCAAGGTGTTTATGACTCATAAAGCAATAAGATTCATCCCTGCAGAAAGATATATCATATATTGAGCACAAGTTTCTAGCATACTCATACGATTGATGTATTAGTCTCCATAAGTGTATCCCTTTTTGAGACAAGCGGTATTCCTTGTAATATTCTTGTAGATCCTCAGTGAAACCTCCATGCCAATAAGATGTGGTTTCAAAGAAGTTCGGCATTGGTGGAAAGTGACACGTCTCAAAAGTATCTACTTTTACAAACACTTTTTCTATTGTTTTGCCCTCATTCTTGGATGATTTGAGCTAAACTAACCCGGACTAACGCTGTTTTCAGCAGAGCTGCCTATATGGATTTATTGTGTGCATGAAAATGGATTTTTAGGTACCTCAGAAAATTCTGGGAAAATTCACAGAAAATCAACGCACCAGAATCTTTCGTGTGCCAGAAGTGGGGCCAGAGGGGGGCCAGAGGGGCCCCAGGTGCCCTACTGGAGCGGCCCCACCCCTGGCCGCGCCGGGGGGTGGGGGGCCTGGGGGGCTCCCACCTCCTCTGGTGCCCTACCAGGACTCCTATTTATTCCCGTGACACGAAAACCCCAAAAGAGAAGTCGTTTTTTCAGTTTCCGTCGTGGAGCCGCCGCCATCCTTTGTTCTTCTTCGGGAGGGCAAATCTGGAGGCTGTTTTGACCTCCGGTGAGGGGAGATCATCGCCATTGTCATCATCATCATCACCACTCCATCCTCCCTCCATGACTTCTCCTCTCATGTGTGAGTAATTACCTGTTGTAGGCAAAGGGGATGGTAGGGATTGGATGAGTTAGATCATGTAATAGTTCATCAGATTGTTGGGGGCATGTTGCCTATCATCTAATTTGGTGTTTATCATCTTTGCTACAACTTGTTACTCTTAATGCTTGTCACTTTGGGCCCGAGTGCCATGTTTCCAGATCTGAACCACTTGTGTTTTCATGAGTATATTTATGTTCTTGATCCTATCTATGAGTTGTATGCACCTATTATGGTCCGGAACCGGCGATCCCAAAGGTGACAACTTGGGACACCAAAGGGGATGGACTATAATTTGAGGATTTCATGTATCCATTTAGTTTAATGCTTTGTTCCGGTGCTCTTTGACAGGAGCACCTTAATCTCCATAAGTTCCTTTTGGCCCCGTTCGTAGCGGGATGGTAGGACAAAAGATGTTGTGCAACTTCTTATTGCAAGCACACACAACTACCTACGGGATACATGCCTAATGTTTGATATTTTCCTAGATGATCCTTGCATTTCTGTGTGCCTTGCCCCGTGTTAAAATCTATTACATGTTCACTCTTATGCAGCAACGCCCAACCAGCCATCTCCCTAGACTACATTGTTTTTAATCCTGCTGGTCACTAGTTGTTACTTTTGTTGTTTTTACTTTTGCTGTCGCCACTACCACTATCATATCACCATTGCTATTAATATTTTTTTGCAAGCAAGTATATTTTAGGTGCGGTTGAATTGAAAACTCAATTGTCAAAGCTTATAAATATTCTTTGGCTCCCCTTATGTCGAATCAATAAATTGGGTTATCTTACCCGCGAAGACTAGCTCGATCCCCTATAGTTGAGGGTCATCAGCAAGCAAGGAACTAGACATACTATTTTCTTTTTGGGTTTTTGGTAAAAGACACAAAAGCAAGAACTGAAAGGTAAACTAACAAGACTAAAAATCAAAGATAAAAGATAGCGTGCAACTCCCCTATCTTGAAGAGTGGAGTCCCCGGCAATGGCGCCAGAAATTTGCTTGATGTTAGCGAGGAGATAATAGCTCTCGCCCTTCGTTGGTTACCCCAAGTGGAAGGTGTGATGTAGCTTAGCGGAAAATTTCCCTCAGTGAATATACCGAGGTTATCGAACCAGTAGGACTCCGACAACGACAAGTAGGTGGTAAAGTGAACAATGGCGCCGTTCACAACTCAAGGTTGCTTGCTTTACCTGGACCTACACTAAAATACAAATAACTTTGCTCCCAATGAGTACAGAGAGTTTGTCAATCTCTCCGGCCTTGCCGTTTACAAAGGATCAACCGCAACAGATAATGGTAGTGATAATTGCAACTACAAAGTAACACATGAAGTAAATTGAGGGTGTAAACAGTGGTAGAAATATGGACCGGGGTCCCATGAAGATCACTAGTGATGTCTCTCTACCAAAAGACGATCAACAGCTATGCAAGGTGACCAAATTACAGATGGGAAATTGAGAGGATTAAAAACGCACCGCAATGATAACTATGCTACAAAAGAAAGGAATAGACTCAAAAGCATGGGCAGTACGCCAAGAAAAGTAGACCGAAATCCAACTGCATCTACTCACTAATCATCCACCTTGAGATATCTATCTAGAACATCTCGTTGGTATTAAGCTGTGAGCCCCACCCAAAGTGTGAACCCAAAGCAACAGACAACTGCATTAAAAGAACTTTTCGTAAAGTAAACAATCCCTGCAACTGCGGTTATAAGCACCATTGTTTTCCCCCTTGTGGCAACATCACATCCCCTAGAGTCATGTTTCTGTCACTCAAGCTAGTCATCAGGGGGCATGAACCCACAATCATGCATAACGCTCCCTCTTGGAGTTGCAATCAATCACTTGGCCAAAGTAATAAAAAGCAACGGAGAACATGCAAGAATTACTCAAGAACATAAATATAAAAGGAGAAGAACACTACTAGGAAAAAGCTTATAGGTAGAGGCTTAACAGCAGCGCCCCTCTTCTGAGGGCGCTACTGCTAATTAGCAGTAGCTCCTCTTATGGGGGCCTCCTACTGCTAGGCCTTTATCAGTAGCGCCTCCTTCGAGGACCCGCTATTGCTAAAGGTGGTCCCCACCAAAGCCAGCTGACAAGTTGCAGCAGTAGCGCCTCCCTGTAAAGCGCGCTACTACTATTGCCAGAGCAGTAGCGCCCCCGCATGTCGCGCGCTGCTGCTAAAGTGGATCCAACGGTCTGCATATACCAGCAGCGCGTTTCTCTTGGGGGGCACTGCTGCTATGGGCCGCACATAACCGGCCTAACCCTCCCTCTCTCACATTTCTCTCTCTCACTCTCCTTCCCCCGCGTCGCCGCCCCGACCCGCCGCCGCGCTGCTCGTCCACCCTGACCGCGCCGCCTCCTCGACCCGCCACCACCCCGACCCGCTGCCCGCCTCCCCAACCCATCGCCGCCCCGACCCGCCGACCGCATTCCCAACCCTCCCCGCTCCTCCACGCCGCCACCGCCTGATACGTCCCAAACGTATCGATAATTTCTGCTTGCTCCATGCATGTTTTGTGTGATATTGCTATGATCTAGATACACTTTCATACACTTTTGATCATATTTGGACTAACCTATTAACTCAGTGCACCCAAGTGCCAGTTTCTGTTTTCTGCTGTTTTTCTATTTCAGCTTTCCCCCATATTAAAAGTGCTCCGAAAATTCGGGAAAAATCAGATAAAAAATTAGCGTGAAGGAACCTTCCGGAGTACCGAAGGGGGACCAGGTGGGACCCACCAGGGCCCCAGGCGGCCACCTGGCGCGGCCTAGGGCTTGGCCGCGCCAGGGGGCGCCTGGACCCCTGGTGCCCCCATGGCTGGCCCCCTTCGCCTATATATCTCCCGTGACATGAAACTTCCGAAGACAGAACCCTTTTTCTCGATCTCGCCTCTGTTCCTCCGCCGCCGCGCTTCCAAGATCGGGAGCACCAGCAGACCTCTTCCCGGCATCCTGCCGAAGGGAGGATCGACCTCCGGGAGCTTCCCCTCCACCATGGACGCTTCTCGGATGTGCATGAGTAGTTTCCTTTGGACTATGGGTCCGTGATCAGTAGCTATGTGATGTTCTCCTCCCCTCCCCTCTTTGTTCTTCATGGTTTAGACGTCTTGAGATGCCCTACATGATCGAGGCACATATGTAATCTTTCTGCTGTTGCTATGCTGAGTTTGATGGGATCCGATGGATTATGAGATATATGTTCAGATTGTGATAGAGTAATATATTTGGTTCTTATCTTTTATATTTTTTTTCCTAATTAATTCTTTCATGTTCTCCGTTGCTGTTTATTGCTTTGGCCAAGTAGTAGGTAGTAACCCCAAGAGGGAACGTGATACGTCCAAAATGTATCTATAAGTTCTGCTTGCTCCATGCATGTTTTGTGTGATATTGCTATGTTCTAGATACACTTTCATACACTTTTGATCATATTTGGACTAACCTATTAACTCAGTGCACCCCAGTGCCAGTTTCTGTTTTCTGTTGTTTTTGTATTTCAGGTTTTCCCATTATTAAAAGTGCTCAGAAAATTCCGGGGAAAATATATAAAAAATCAACGTTCCAGAAGCTTCCTTACGCTCGAAGGGGGCCAGAGGGGCCCCACCTGGTGCCTAGGCGGCCAGTGGGCGCGGTCTAGGGGGTGGCCGCGCTGGGAGGCCGCCTAGAATCCTGGTGGCCCCCCTGGCTGCCCCCTAGGCCCTTATTTTTACTCGCGTCGCGAAAACCCTGATTCCGGACCCCTTTTCTCCAGAAGCAATTCCGATCTCCGCCGCCATCGCCGACAAGCTTCGGGGGACCAGAATTCCTGTGCCGGCACCTTGTCGGGACGGGGAAGTGCCCCCGGATTCATCTCCATCGACGTTGCTTCCTCCCTCCATGATGCGGGAGTAGTTCCTCCCCGGGGCTGAGGTTTCTACTAGTAGCTATGTGGTCTTCTCTCTCTCCCATGATGTGATCTTGATTGTGATCATAGGCTATGTTAATCTAGGATGATCCCATGATGTTCCCCTTCTTCTATGTATTGGATTGATGTACTCACTTGATCTTATCTAGTATAATCCCCGAGACCATGGTGACAACGGTCTATTGGACATGGGTTAGAAGAATATTATCATGAGTGATTTCCTCTTTTGTGTGTTGATTGAAGATTGAGAGTCTCTTGGTGCTTGTCTTTGACTATCCTTTAGATATGTTGTGGTGATTGTGGCACTCTCTTTGGATGGCCGCGGTGACATTGGGAAATCCATAGATGAGAACTACGAACTCTGAGGTGTGCTTTTGTAGCCCTACACAATTCTCATCCTCTCTTTACCACAAAGAAATGACCTCCGAGTGCATCTCCATTGCATGTTTTATGGAAAATATCATGTTATTAGACTATGTTAATGTTGTTGGGAGTTGCCACTAGTGAAAGTATGAAGCCTAGGCCTTGTTTCCACCATTGTTACACTGTTTGTGCTCACTTTTGTCACATGTTTGCTTGCTGCACTTTTTATTACAGATTTATATTACCTTGTTTTGCCACACCTATCACCCATATTTTACCATCTCTTCGCCGAACTAGTGCACCTATACAACTCCTAGTTGTATTAGGTGTGTTGGGGACACAAGAGACTTCTTGTATCTTAATTGCAGGGTTGCTGGAGAGAGACCATCTTCAACCTCTGCTTCCCTGAGTTCGATAAACCTTAGGTCATCCACTTGAGGGAAATTGTTGCTGTCCTACAAACCTCTGCGCTGGGAGGCCCAACATAGTCTACAAGAATAGAAGCGTGCGTAGACATCATAACGTTATGCTCGATTGTGGGTTCATGCCCCCTGATGACACGCTTGAGTGATAGAAACATGAGTCTAGGGGATGTATTGTTGCCACAAGGGGGAAAAAACGGTGCTTGTAACCGCGGTTGAAAGGATTGTTTACTTTACGCAAAGTTCTTTTTAATGCAGTTGTCTATTGCTTTGGGTTTACACTTTGGGTGGGGCTCGTAACTTAATACCAGCGAGATGTTCTGGATAGATATCTCAAGGTGGATGATTAGTAGTACATGCAGATGGATTTCGGTCTACTTATTTTGGCATACTACCCATGCTTTTGAGCCTCGTCCTTTCTTTTGTAGCATAGTTAACATTGAGGTGCGTTTATAATCCTGTCAATTGCCCATCTGTAATTTGTTTACCTCTCATAGAAGTTTTATCGTCTTTTGGGAGAGAGACATCACTAGTGAACATCACGGGACCCCGGTCCATATTCTCATCATTGTTTACACGTATTTACTTTCTAGCTTTTACTTTCAGCTGCTATCATTATCATTATCCCTTGTGTTTTGATCCTTTGTAAACAACAAGACCGGAGAGATTGAAAACCTCTCTGAACTTCGTTGGGAGTAAAGTTATTTGTGTTGTGTGCAGATCCAGGTCAAGGAAGCAACTTTTTTCTAAAACGGTGCCATTATTTCCTTCCCACCTACTTATCATTGCCGGAGTCCTACTGGAGACAAACCCTATCCTCTACATAGGGGAAATTTGATGCTATCCTACATCTCACCTTCCACTTGGGGTAACCAACGAAGGGCAAGAAACCATTATCATCATCTCGCACATCACCGCCCACTGGTGAGGCTCTCCTGCTCAATCCCCTCTCTCAAATCGTATAATTTCTGTTAGATTGAAACATAATGTAGATTTTAGTTAGATTGGAACATAATGTGGATTTTTGTTAGATTTTTGTTAGATTGAAACATAATCTAGGATTTTTGTTAGATTGAAAAATTGCTATTCCTATGGATGCATTGTTAGGGTTCATATTATTGTCCTTTTGTTAGCATATTGAGTAATTAGGATCATTGTTTGCAGGATATGAGTGGCCTATGTTTTGCCAGAACGTTGATTCATTTCCATTCCGGCAAATTTCAGGAGCTGGATATGTCGAATTTTTAGCCAATGTCATGCCGAAAATTTCCATGGATTTTGGCATGACTTGTTCTAGAAAAGTAGGACATATCGAGTGCTTGAGATTTGTCGAAACAGCAATTAAACGGTGTTTTACATCAAATTAGTTTTAATTATTACTTTTGATATTTTTTTAGAATGCCAATGATTTAAATATATTGTGACATTTTGTGACACCGGGGGAGAGCGTGCAGCTACCCTTGTGATATGTACAAGTACGGAACTTGTGCTTCCTACTTGGGTAGCTGCCACGCTCCCCCTGATTCGCTTATGTGTCCAATCTAAATATGAGGCACTAATTGGGATTGTATCATCCCATATTCGCTTTTATTAGTTAGTATAAATTTGTCACTCGTACATTTTAATAAATTTGGTGCATGTCCGACGACTCTGAGCAGAAGGAATGTAGTGACATATGCTAGAATCATTTTCCTACTTTTAGCAATGACAGGAGGCAATTAGGATTTTTGGTTAGCATATTGAGGTAATTAGGATTTTTCTCAAAACGGGAATTAAACGGTGTTTCGGCATCAAATTACTTTTAATCATTACTTTTGCTATTTTTTTAAAATGCCAATGATTTAAATATATTGTGACACTATGTGACATCCGGGAGAGTGTGAAGCGAACCCTTGTGATATGTACAAGTACGGAACTTGTGCATCCTATTTGGGTTCATTGTCACACTCTCCCTGGAATCGCTTATGTGTCCAGTCTAAATATGAGGCATTATTTAAAAGTACTTTTTTCTTATTTGTTAATTTGTTAATTAGTATAAAATTTTCACTCGTTCATTTTAATAAAACTTTGTATATTCATTAAGTTCTCGGCGACGATGCCTGGCCCGCATCCCCGTCGCCGCGGCGGAGAGCACGTGCTTGACGGGATGCGCAATGTCCGGGACTGGGCTCCCCCGGGCTGGCACTAGGAGGTGGTTTCCGGGGCGCGCCGCTTGGTGAGGATTCCGAGTTCTGTCGTCGACCCAGATCTTCTTTGGTGGCGGTCACGTGGTCCACAGTCGGTGCAGAGGGAGCCGGCCCCCGAGGAGGTCGTACGTCGCCGGGTCAGGGAGGAGGACAAGCACGTCCGTCGCTACTTGGTTGCGTTGGACGCCGGGTTCTCCACGGCCAATACCTGGCAGATTCTTCATGGCTCTCACCTGAGCTATGTTCCTGTGGCGGTTCCTTATCTTTGGGTGTTTACCGCCCGCGGCTTGGTTCCGGGTCATCGTTGAGTTTGATGTAGTAGTGAATTTCTGAGATGTTGTAGTCGAGATGTAGTAGTGATATTATTATTGCATTGACTGGATTATTTGAGATGTATTAGTGATATTATATGATAAAATATTATTGTTGCATTTTTATTCGAGTTCACCATTTTTAGAATGTCGATGATTAAAATACATTATGAACACAGAGAATGTCTCCCAAGTGCGAGTATTGTCACGGCGAGTCGGGTCGATGCAACGATGTTGTGTTGGATGACGCAGACACATACTTCTTCCTCACACTTAGCTCTGGGTTCCAAAATCGTATGGTGTGCAACTTAAACAACATGTTCTTCTTATGGTGCATGCATGACTTAAGTTTATGTTTTAACGTATGATTTTTTTAATTCAACTAGTGTGTCGCTTGCTTTGCAAGACGCCACATTTGTGACAAGATCAATATTCAAGATTTCGATGAAACTACTACAAAAGAAGTTAACATTAAGAAGAAATATTATGTTCTTAAGGTTAACATCTTTAATGAACCAGATGCTACATTCTTTGGCTGTTCAAAATGGGATGCATTATGCAAGAAATATGCATTTTATGATAATATGAAAATAGCATTTGATCTTGGACGTCGCCGTCGAGGCTCCAATGTTATTCGTGATGATGAAATTTCGATGGAACTAGGCGACATGATTCCAGTTCGATGTTCATGTGAGTGTGTCAAACAAAAAATTCGTTAATTCTACAACTTATTTTCTTTGCTTCCAAATGTTGACAACTCATTTATAATTGCCAGCTTATGTTCTTGCCACTGAAGAAGTACGGAATATTTTTGATAATACCTTCAAATTGTTACCATCGTATGCGAACTATTATAAGGTTGGCCGTCCTTTTGCACCATACGTGCCATTTGTCCTTACGTTGGAGGACTATATGCTTAAAGGGAATAGCCTGGTAAGATTTTTATCATTCTGTCACCTATATTGTCAAAAAAGGCATTCTTATTAAGTATACTCCATTGCTAACCATGCTACTAATATGTATGTTCTTCAACAGAGGATACTGAAAGCTTGTACGCCTAGATGGATGCAGATATCGAAAGGCGAAATCCATATTGTTTGTGCACGGCCATGGACATAACCTTTCACTTATGATTACTACATTGAAAGTGGACAAGATGGATGTGTCAAAATCAAAGCCTGGTTGAAGATACAGGTGCAGAAGAAACCACAACCTGGAGACAAGTTGTTCTCTATTCTCTATGTTGGAGAATATGGACGTTATTTTTGGTTTTATTTCCTTTCAACTTCGCGTGTTGATTAGGTCTTTTATATATATTTAGTAGTAGTGAATTGGAACAATTAGTTTATCGAAGTTAAACTAGGAAAAATCTTTGTGTTGGATATTATGGCTTTTGTACTTGTTGTTATTGAAGTTAAATTAGGAAAAAACTCTGTCTTGGATACTATGATCATGTGATAATATATATGAGATGATCAATTTAGACCATTGTCTGTGTATGAGATATCGAGGTGTGCATTATACTATAAAACATGTACAAACAAATAGGACGAAATAGGCAGAAATGAAAAAAATTGAAAAAAATAGCGACTGACAGATGCAGGCGCTGCCGCTATAGCTATTAGTAGCGGCTCCGCCAGGAGGCGCTACTGCTAACCCTACGTACCAGTAGCGGTTGCCCATGCGCGTTGCTGCTACAAGTTAGCTGTAGCGTGCTATCAGTAGCGCGCCGGGGGGCGCTACTACTAGCCTTTCTCCTAGTAGTGGAACCAAATATATTACTCATCACAATCTGAACATAGTCTCATAATCCATCAGATCCCAGCAAACTCAACATAGCAACAGCAGAGAAAATTACATATGTGCCTTGATCATGGAGGTAAGCTCACAAGGTCTAATCAATGAAGAATAAAGAGGGGGAGAGGACATCACATAGCTATTTATCATGGACCCATGGTCCAAGGTGGACTACTCACGGCTCATCCGGGAAGCGTCCATGAGGGTGGAGAAGCTCCCGGAGGTCAATCCTCCCTCCGGCAGGGTGCCGAGAAGAGGTCTTCTGGTGCTCCCGATCTTGGAAGCGCGGCAGCGGAACAGAGGTGAGATGCGAAAAAGGGTTTTGTCCTCGGGGCTTTCGGGACGAGAGCGATATATAGGAGAAGGGGGGGGGTAGCCAGGGGGCCACCAGGGAGTGTAGGCGGCCTCCCGGCACGGCCCCACCCTAGGTCGCGCCCCTGGCCGCCTAGACTCCTGGTGGGCCCCCCTGGCCCCCTTCGGGCGTTTGGAAGCTTCCGAGTCGCTGATTTTTTATATATTTTCCCAGAATTTTTCTGGCACTTTAAGTAATGGGAAAACCTGAAATACAAAAACAGTAGAAAACAGAAACTGGCACTGGGGTGCACTGAGTTAATAGGTTAGTCCAAATATGATCAAAAGTGTATGAAAGTGTATCAAAAGAATAGAAATATCACCCAAACCATGTATGGAGCAAGCAGAAATTATATATACGTTTGGGACGTATCAATAATGCTAAGAAGAATGGATGAATTTGCAATAAATACAATCCATAGTAGATCAGGTTTTGGGTCTCACATGCTGAACATGACCTCGGATTGAAATGTGTCACACAAAAAAATTTGTCATCTCGACAAGATGAAGACTTTTCATGTTGGACGTTTTCTCATATGAGGTCATCTCAGGGACTCAATAATCCGCGCAATATATCAGACATGTGTGTCTTGGACTGGACCCACTTGATCATGGAGTAAAGATAAATGTTGACCAAGAAAAAGATGAAAGATTGAATTCTTGATGGTCAACACTCAAGCACAATTTATGTACCACATGGGATCTTGTGGCATGGTAAGAAATTTTCAATTGTGCTTTTTGTTCTAACCCATACGAAGTATTTCTATATCTTTGAGGGTTAGGTGATTGATGTGAGAGAGATGATAATGGCTTCTCGCCCTTCGTTGGTAACCCCAAGTGGAAGGTGAGATGTAGGATATCAGCAATTTTCCCCTAACGTAGAGTATAGGGTTTGTCTCCCGTAGGACTCCGAAAGGGACAAGTAGGTGACAACGGCGCTAGAAATTAGGCGGTTGATGTGGACCTACACACAACCAAAAATAACTTTGCTCCCAACAAAGTTCAGAGAGGTTGTCAATCTCTCCGGCCTTGTTGTTTACAAATGATCAAACTCAAGGGATAAAGGATAATAGTACCTGCAACTGGAAAGTAAAAGTAAGAAATAAATTGAGCATGTAAACAATGATTAGAATATGGACCGGGGTCCCATGATGTTCACTAGTGATATCTCTCTCCATAAAGACGATGAAACTTCTATGCGAGGTAAACAAATCACAGCTGGGCAATTGACAGGATTAAAAATGCATCGCAATGCTAACTATGCTACAAAGAAAGGAAGAGGCTCAAAAGCATGGGCGGTACGCCAAAATAAGTAGACCAAAATCCAACTGCATCTACTACTAATCATCCACCTTGAGACATCTATCCGGAACATCTCGCTGGTATTAAGTTGCGAGCCCCACCCAAAGTGTAAACCCAAAGCAACATACAACTGCATTAAAAGAACTTTGCATAAAGTAAACAATCCTTGCAACCGAGGTTACAAGCATCGTTGTTTTCCCCCTTGTGGCAACAACACATCCCCTAGACTCATGTTTCTGTCACTCAAGCTAGTCATCAGGGGGCATGAACCCACAATCGAGCATAACGTTCCCTCTTGTAGTCACTACCTACTACTTGGCCAAAGCAATAAACAGCAACGGAGAAAATGCAAGAATTACTCATGAACAAAAATATAAAAGATAATAACCAAATATATTACTCTATCACAAACTGAACATAGTCTCATAATCCATCAGATCCTAGCAAACTCAACATAGGAACAATAGAAAGAATTACATATGTGCCCTGATCATGTACGGAAACTCACAAGGTCTAATGCATGAAGAACTAAAAGGGGAGGAGAACATCACATAGCTACTGATCATGGACCCATGGTCCAAGGTAGACTACTCACGGATCATCTGGGAAGCGTCCATGGTGGAGGAGAAGCTCCTGGAGCTCAATCCTCCGTCCGGCAGGGTTCCGGGAAGAGGTCTGCTGGCGCTCCCGATGTTGGAAGCACGACGTCGGCAGAACAGAGGTGAGATTGCGAAAAAGGGTTCTGTCTTCAGAGGTTTCCCATCACGGGGAATATATAGGGGAAGGGGGGCACCAGGGGGCCCACCAGGGGTCCAGGCGCCCCCTGGCGCCGCCCTACCCTAGGGCGCGCCGGGAGGGCGCCTGGTCACCTGGTGGTGACCCTCTGGCCGCACTTTGGCTCTTCCGGAAGCTTCCGGTACGCTGAATTTTTATTATATTTTTCCGGATTTTTTTGAGCAATTTTAATACAGGGGAAAACTGAAATAGAAAAACAACAGAAACAGGAACTGGCACTAGGGTGCACTGAGTTAATATGTTAGTCCAAATATGATCAACATTGTATGAATGTGTATCTAAATCATAGCAATATCACACAAAAGATGTATGGAGCAAGAAGAAATTATATATACGTTTGGGACGTATCAACATCCCTAAGCTTAATTCCTGCTCGTCCTCGAGTAAGTAATTGATAACAAGCATAATTTCTGTGGTGACATGCTAACAACCATATAAGAACTTTGAAAGTAAAGCAATCAAGGTATGTAATTCAATTCATGTCATAACAAGCAAGAGTCTATATTAGCATTGAAACAAGCAACATAAGAACATAAAGGTGCAAGAGCTCTCGCTGTCCGTAACTCGAATGTCTCCAGATGGTGTTTGCGTGCAAGAAGGGGGAGATGGGAATACGAGAGAAAAAATATATTTGTTGAGAACTCAATCTACTAAAGTTTCACACTTAGTCTTCTTTGGAATCTTATCTTGACTCGTCCCCAGACCACTAGCCAGGTACAAGTCATGTTGATCCACTCCCTTTCGATATTTTGATCACTAATGCAATGGATGAGCGTAAGCACGAGAGTTTACACTTAGGATGGCAAAGAGAGAGATATGGTGGAGGAGGAAGACAAAAAGGTGTGAAAGACTAACATCAATGAGGACAATCATAGGCGAGAGAAGGCCAACTGATAGATATGATGTGAGGAGTAGGGATTGCCATGCAACGAATGCACATATGAGCTAAGAAAAGCTCTCCAATGGAACTAGTTGTTAGGATACGGGGCAGAAAACACAATTTTTTCATAGCTACGGTACCCGAACCCAAGATCTATGCTATGGTGATGTAATGTAACGGAGGAAATCGGTGTTCATACCTTTGAAGACCGAAAGAGGGAAACGTTCTTGCGAACGTGGTTGGCGTAGACTCAGAACTACGACCTCCCTGTCGTGTAGAAGACCACTACCGGCGAGGATGACTCCCGGTAAACCTCCAGCGACGAAGTAGCACCACAGCTGTAGTGCCTCGAAGAGATTACACACGTACAGTGCAACCGATGTTCCCTCCGGGCTCCGAACCAGGCGAGCAGCGGAAAGAAGACGGATTCGGATCCCGACTCCGGCAGAGCGACGGCCTGCCTTATGGTGGAGAACTCCAATCCTGGTGCAGACTCCTAACAAGGGGAGTCCACTTCCAGAAATGGAGAAAGAGAGAGAGAGAACTCAATCAGATGATGGAAAAAGGGGGGTCTACCCCTCCTTATAAAGGCCAAGGGAGGGTGTGATCCCTCTTCCCTCCCCCATGTGGGACTAAACCGCCAAGGGGGGGGAAGGGCGCCGGCCATAGGGGGGGATGGGCCCCACCCTTGGCGCCAAGCCCAAGGGGGGGGAACCCCCACCTCCCCTAATGGGCCCCAAGGGCCCATATAGCCTTTTTCCATTAATTTTAATTATTTAATAAGTTTTAAATATTTCATTCAGATAATTAAATAATAAAAACATTATTAAAACAATTAAACTTTATTTTGAACTATTCAAAATGTCCGGAACAACTTCCGTTCTCTCCCGGAACTATTCCGGTGCTTTCTCCTATTTCACCGATGATCCCGAATCTGTCCTAGCATCGATTGCCCCTTAAGTGTGACACCCTAACGGTCCGGGAAACAGCAGACATGGTCGAGACTCTTCTCATTGACCAATGACTAGTCAGTTGGACCTGGTTACAATCCTTGACAGCCCCTGCGCTTCCATCGAATGAACTTCGATCACTTTTGGAAACCGTTAACGATACGACGCAATCCCTTTGTGCTGCGGTACTTTGTTTGTCCGAGGTTTGATCGTCGGTATCCTACATACCGTGTTCACATCTCGTTCACAACAAACAAGTTTACTCGTCCATGATCATTGCATCTCTTGTGACCTAGTCACCTGCTTGCAAGCTGTTGATGCAATATCACCGAGTGGGCCCAGAGTACCTGTCCTGTCACAAGGACTGACAAATCCCGCTCTGATCTATTCACATACTCATCAACCATCTATTTCGGAATACCCAAAGTGCACCGTTATAGCCAGCATATTTCAGTCAGGCGGTGGGATACAAATCAAAGTCTCCTCATAGATGACAATTACGTATGATCATTGCGGTCTAAGGACTAAGTCATATGTTACAAAGTCATAGCAATGCTGAACTATGTGACTCGATCACATTGCATTACTTTAGGTGGGTGTCTGTCCATCACATCATTCCCCTAATGATATGACCTCATTGTCAATGGACTTAAGTGTCGCCATGATCAGGAAAGCTTGATCAATCAATTGCCCAATGAGATAGTTTACCCGAGTTAAACTACGGACCATGTTTTATACTACACCTGTATTAGTATTTCCAAGTAATACAGTTATAGCACAGTATAAAACGTATTATGAACAAAACGGATATGTGACAAATATCTTTATTAATTTGTCTCTAGGGCACATATCCAACAGTCTCCCACTTGCACTAGAGTACAAATTACACTAGTTTACATCAGGTATGTATCTGACACCAATGGTCTCTCGGTGTTCTTCAAACTTGCCCTGTGGAAGAGGTTTAGTCATCGGGTCTGCTGCATTCAGATCCGTATGTATCTTGTGAATCCTAGTGTGTCCATCCCTGACGTAGTCTCGCGTCACATGGAACTTTCGGAGGATGTGCTTGGCTGTAGAGTGAGTTCTTGGCTCCTTCGCGTTAGCAATGGCACCCGTGTTATCGCAGAAGATTCCCACGGGGTCAGTGCAGCTGGGAAAGATGCCAAGCTCGATCACGAACTTCTTCAGCCACAGCGCCTCATTTGACGCTTCGCAAGCGGCAATATACTCCGACTCTATTGTAGATTGAGCGACGACTGACTGTTTGCCGCTCCTCCAGCTAATCGCGCCTCCGTTCAACATGAAAACATATCCCGTTTGGGATTTCGAGTCATCTAGGTCTGAGCCGAGGCTTGCGTCAACGTAACCCTTTACGGTGAGCTCCTCATCAACTCCTCCATAAACGAGAAAGAGATCCTTGGTTCTTCTCAAGTACTTAAGGATGTTCTTTACTGCTGTCCAGTGAGCCATTCCCGGGTTACTCTGGTAGCGATTAGTCATACTAATGGCCAGTGCTAAATCCGGTCTGGTACATAACATAGCATACATGAGAGAACCTATGGCTGAGGCATAGGGCTTTGAGGACATTTCCTCCTTCTCTTTTGCTGTGGTTGGGCATTGAGTCACGCTTAATTTGACACCTTTTATAACTGGCAAGAGGCCTCTCTTGGAGTTATCCATACTGAACCTTTTCAATATCTTGTCAATATAAGTGTTCTGACTCAAGGCCAACCGTCGATTAGGTCTATCTCTATAGATCTTAATCCCCAATATGTACGCAGCTTCACCTAGGTCCTTCATGGAAAATTGTCCATTCAGATATTCCTTCACTTCCTCTAAGAATTTCTTATCGTTCCCTATTAGTAATATGTCATCCACATATAACACAAGGAATGCTACAGAGCTCCCACTCAGTTTCTTATAGACGCAGAACTCTTCGACGTTTTGGACAAATCCAAAAGCTTTAATGACCTCATCAAATCGAAGATTCCAGCTCCGAGATGCTTGCTTCAACCCATAGATGGACCGTTGAAGCTTGCACACCTTACCAACATTCCTTGGATCGATAAACCCCTCTGGTTGCATCATATACAACTCTTCCTCAATGTTGCCATTAAGGAACGCAGTTTTCACATCCATCTGCCATATCTCGGAATCATGATAGGCAACTATTGCTAGTAGGATCCGAATAGACTTTATCATCGCTACAGGAGAGAACGTCTCCTCGTAGTCAACTCCTTGAATTTGTCGGAACCCCTTCGCGACAAGTCGAGCTTTGTAGACAGATACGTTTCCGTCTGCGTCAGTCTTTTTCTTGAAAATCCATTTATTCTCGACGGCCTTGCGGTCCTCGGGAATATCCACCAAAGTCCAAACTTTGTTGGTGTACATGGAGTCTATTTCGGATTTCATGGCTTCTAGCCATTTCTCGGACTCGGGTCCCTCCATTGCTTCTTTGTAACTCGTAGGTTCATCCGACTCATCAGCCGAGATTGCATTCACAAGCTGTCCGTAAAACTCGGTAGGTTGACGGACTCTTGATGACCTACGGGGCAAAATAGGTTCCTCTTCATTCTCATCATGATCATCATGCATGTCATGATCGATATGAATGTCTTCCTGGCCATTCTCTTCAGCTCCCACTGTGGAAGAAGGTTCCAGAAAAATTTCTGTTGCCGGTTCTTCCATTTGGAGTGATTGGTCAGTCACTTCATCGAGGTCTATTTTCCTCCCACTCAATTCTTTCGAGAGAAACTCCTTCTCAAGAAAGTGTGCAGTCTTAGCGACAAACGTTTTGCCCTTAGATTGGTTGTAGAAGGTGTATCCAACAGTTTCCTTTGGATATCCTACAAAGATGCATTTCTCCGCCTTAGATTCGAGTTTGTCAGGCTGAAGTTTCCTAACATAAGCCTCACAACCCCAAATCTTCAGGTAAGACAACATTGGTTTCTTGCCAAACCATTCTTCAAAAGGTGTTGTCTTCACGGATTTGGATGGTACCCTATTAAGAACGTAAGCGGCAGTTTCTAATGCATACCCCCAGAATGATGTAGGTAAGTCGGTATGAGACATCATTGACCGTACACTATCCAATAGTGTTCGATTACGTGGCTCGGACACACCGTTTCGCTGAGGTGTTCCAGCTGGCGTAAGTTGTGGTACAATACCACAAGTCTTCAGATGAGTGCCAAACTCGTGACTTAAATACTCGCCTCCTCGATCAGATCGAAGGTGCTTGATTTTCTTCCCGAGTTGATTCTCGACCTCACTCTGAAATTCCTTGAACTTTTCAAAGGTTTCAGACTTGTGTTTCATTAAATAGATATACCCGTATCTACTTAAGTCATCCTTGAAGGTCACGAAGTAACGAAAACCATTGCGTGCGGTGACATTCATTGGTCCGCATACATCAGTATGATCCCTAATAAGTCCACTGCACGCTCCATTGTTCCATTGAATGGAGTCCTTGTCATTTTGCCCATTAGGCATGGTTCACATGTGTCAAGGGATCCAAAATCCAATGACTCCAGAAGTCCATCTTTATGGAGTTCCTCCATGCGCTTTACACCAATATGAACAAGTCGACAATGCCACATCGTCATGTGTTCTTCGTTACTAGGCTTTAACCTTTTGGCCTCTACGTTATTGATGTGGGAGTCATGATATTCGAGATCCATTACGAATAAACCATTACGCACCGGTGCATGAACATAGAAGACATTATTCTTATAAATCGAACAACCAGTTGTTTCGGATTTAAAAGAATACTGGTCTCGCATCAAGCAAGAGCCACTCACAATGTTCATACTCAACGCGGGTACATAATAGCAATTATTCAAGACAAGAATCAATCCCGAAGGGAGACTAAGACGAAGCGTGCCAATTGACATTACTTCAACCTTGGCACCGTTCCCAACGCGCATCGTCACTTCATCCTTTCGCAAGAGTCGTTTATTCTGCATCCCCTCCTGGGAGTTGCAGATGTGAGCAACTGATCCGGTATCAAATATCCAGACATTGCTCCGAGCACTTGTCAGGAAAACATCAATAACATGTATATCACATATATCCATGTCTCTTCCGGCAACCTTGCCGGCCTTCTTATCTTCTAGGTACTTGGTGCAGCTGTGCTCCTTCTTGATTTCCATCTCAGCAATTTTGAGTATTGTGAACAATTCAGAAAGGGTCTCAACCATTCCTTGCATGTTGTACTTCAACACAAAACTCTCATAGCTAGGGGGTAGCGACCGCAACACCCTATCAATCGCCACTTCATCTGGAATCTTAAATTCTAGATCATTTAGGCGTTGAACGTGGTCAGACATTTTGACTACGTGCTCAGTCATGCTGGTGTGCTCTTCCATCTTTGCAGAGAAGAAAGCTTCGCAAACTCCATTTCTCTCAACCTTGGCTTGAGGTGCAAAGACGGTCTTGAGGTCAGTGATTATCTCATAAGCACTGAAGCTCTCGAACCGTTTCTGCAGTTCAGCCTCCATGGCATGGAGCATACCCTTCTTGACAAGGGAGGAATCATTCGACTTAATGAGATAGACTTTCTTCTCAGTCGGAGTAGCGGTAGTTGCTGGTGCATCTCCTAATGCAGTCTCAAGTACGTAGGACATTTTGAGGGGAACGAGGAGAATCCTCATGGTGCGGAACCAGGAGGTGAAGTTTGACCCATTAGTTTTCAGTTTATCTTTCTCTAGGAATGATCCTAAGTTGAACGAGGGGCGTGGTGCTGTCATCTACAAGGTTGATTCACAAAGATACATATTTAGACTTTTGTTCATAATGTGGAGTTCAATTACAATTAATTCTAAAACTCCCACTTAGGAAAACATCTCTCAATTTTGCTAAGTGATTACACGATCCTAGAACACCATACCTCCCCCGTGTTGGGGGCCATCAGTATGTTGTTCAAGGTAGGCCATCATGCCAATCACATCATCCATGTGACTCATGCTCGACCTTTCGGTCTCTTGTGTCCCGAGGCCATGTCTGCACATGCCAGGCTCGCCACCACACCCTATGTGATTTGTTGCTGTGTCATACAAGGCCATGCTTCTGGGCATGCTAGGCTTGCTACACCCACCTCTTGTGAACGAAAAAATGTTTGACATCCGTGTGACACGTGATGCCTCCATAATGTAGAACTTTCCAGGTGGTGCTCACTAGGGTAAGGACACTATGTTGGTTTTAGCGAGAGATGGTCCTGTTTCGTGCTACCGTCGATATATCTAGCATATTATCATAAAACAGGAAGTAAAACTATAGATCATACAACCTATGATCCCCCTTCATGCAAAGCAAAGTTAAAACGCCTTTCTACTTTAGCTTGTGCAAGTTTTACGTGGCTGCTAGGGGTTTCGAGAGAGAGAACCGATTTCTATCCTGCGAAACATGCCACAACACCGATCCCCAGTCGTCTCTATTACACCACTGTCGGGGCCCTCCGTTGCAAACATCTTCGCATCGCTAATGCAGAGAGACAGACACCCCCCAGCCACTTTATATGGTACAAGCCATATGTCAAGCGTGGAACCAGTCTCGCGTAAACGCGTAAGGTCGGTCGGGGGCCGCTTCATCAAACATTGCCGCAATGCTAAATGAGTACACGTGGGAGGGTAACGAATGAAGATTCGATGCCCACATCCTAGATGTGTTCTACCCGTACAATACATCTACGCATAGCTAGCTCATGATACCACTGTTAGGATACGGGGCAGAAAACACAAATTTTTCATTCCTACGGTACCCGAACCCAAGATCTATGCTATGGTGATGTAATGTAACGGAGGGAATCGGTGTTCATACCTTTGAAGACCGAAAGAGGGAAACGTTCTTGCGAACGTGGTTGGCGTAGACTCAGAACTACGACCTCCCTGTCGTGTAGAAGACCACTACCGGCGAGGATGACTCCCGGTAAACCTCCAGCGACGAAGTAGCACCACAGGTGTAGTGCCTCAAAGAGAATACACACGTACAGTGCAACCGATGTTCCCTCCGGGCTCCAAACCAGGCGAGCAGCGGAAAGAAGACGGATTCGGATCCCGACTCCGGCAGAGCGACGACCTGCCTTATGGTGGAGAACTCCAATCCTGGTGCAGACTCCTAACAAGGGGAGTCCACTTCCAGAAATGGAGAAAGAGAGAGAGAGAACTCAATCAGATGATGGAAAAAGGGGGGTCTACCCCTCCTTATAAAGGCCAAGGGGGGGGGTGTGATCCCTCTTCCCTCCCCCATGTGGGACTAAACCCCCAAGGGGGGGGGAAGGGCGCCGGCCATAGGGGGGGGATGGGCCCCACCCTTGGCGCCAAGCCCAAGGGGGGGAACCCCCACCTCCCCTAATGGGCCCCAAGGGCCCATATAGCCTTTTTCCATTAATTTTAATTATTTAATAAGTTTTAAATATTTAATTCAGATAATTAAATAATAAAAACATTATTAAAACAATTAAACTTTATTTTGAACTATTCAAAATGTCCGGAACAACTTCCGTTCTCTCCCGGAACTATTCCGGTGCTTTCTCCTATTTCACCGATGATCCCGAATCTGTCCTAGCATCGATTGCCCCTTAAGTGTGACACCCTAACGGTCCGGGAAACAGCAGACATGGTCGAGACTCTTCTCATTGACCAATGACTAGTCAGTTGGACCTGGTTACAATCCTTGACAGCCCCTGCGCTTCCATCGAATGAACTTCGATCACTTTTGGAAACCGTTAACGATACGACGCAATCCCTTTGTGCTGCGGTACTTTGTTTGTCCGAGGTTTGATCGTCGGTATCCTACATACCGTGTTCACATCTCGTTCACAACAAACAAGTTTACTCGTCCATGATCATTGCATCTCTTGTGACCTAGTCACCTGCTTGCAAGCTGTTGATGCAATATCACCGAGTGGGCCCAGAGTACCTGTCCTATCACAAGGATTGACAAATCCCGCTCTGATCTATTCACATACTCATCAACCATCTATTTCGGAATACCCAAAGTGCACCGTTATAGCCAGCATATTTCAGTCAGGCGGTGGGATACAAATCAAAGTCTCCTCATAGATGACAATTACGTATGATCATTGCGGTCTAAGGACTAAGTCATATGTCACAAAGTCATAGCAATGCTGAACTATGTGACTCGATCACATTGCATTACTTTAGGTGGGTGTCTGTCCATCACATCATTCCCCTAATGATATGACCTCATTGTCAATGGACTTAAGTGTCGCCATGATCAGGAAAGCTTGATCAATCAATTGCCCAATGAGATAGTTTACCCGAGTTAAACTACGGACCATGTTTTATACTACACCTGTATTAGTATTTCCAAGTAATACAGTTATAGCACAGTATAAAACGTATTATGAACAAAACGGATATGTGACAAATATCTTTATTAATTTGTCTCTAGGGCACATATCCAACACTAGTGGGGGTGCATCCAACTTGCTCGCTCAAGAAGACCTAGAGCTCGTTTGAGGAGGCTCATCATTGGAATATTCAAGCCAAGTTTTATAGTGTGAAGGTCCACACATAGCTATATGCATATATGATCATCTCTATGGAGGGTATAATAGGGAGTATGAGTGTGGATCTTTCAAAAGGAATAGTAGTGTTTACCCATTCTCTCTCTTTTTTTTTTGGTGGCCTCAATGGCTCTTTCTATTCAACTCTCATTTGTCCAGTTTGGGATCTTTTGATTTTGTCCTCTTTGGGATCTTTTCCTCACTTAAGGGCAACACTCTATTTTACAAGAAGTATAGAACATCTTCACACTTTACAAGGTACTCAACATAAAGAAGATGTAGCTATCATGATGTATGCAAATGTATGCCTCTACCAGTGTAGCAGGAACATGTATGACATGAAGACCAAGTCATGAGAAGGTGGATGTTGCATGGCAATATATCTCGGAGAGGCTATGGAAATGCCTTGATAGGTAGGTATGATGGCTGTTTTGAGGAAAGATATAAGGAGGTTTATGATGACAAAGCGTATCATGCCAAGGGTTTGGATGCACCGGAGAGGTGGACGCCAATTCTTTGAGTGAGAAGAGGGCGATGTGCGGTACCGAAGAGGCTAGCAAATATGAGGAGGTGGAAGTGTCAACTTTCAATACTTACATTAGTCCGAAGAACTCATGCACTTATTATCAGTAACTCTAAATCTAATAAGGAGGTTCACAAAGAGACAAGTACTCCGAGGAGGAGTGTATGGGGGTTTGGTTATCCTTGTGCATCCTCGACTCATGGTACCTGAGTGTATTCTAATATCCGATCCCTCCAAAGATTAGTGATCCATCTAGCAGCTAGAGTTCTCAACTAATTTTTGTAGCACATAGCGCATGAAGTGATAAAAATATTGTGAGACGGAGGACGAACTGATGATTGTTGATGGAGAAGGGGATGCGCAGGGGCATCCCCAAACTTAGACGCTTGAGTCTCCTTGAATATTTATTGGGGATGCATGGGGGAATCCCCAATCTTGAGCGTTTGACACTCCCGTATCTTCTTTCATCATCTTCCCTCACACACTTGAAAACTCCCTTCATACATAACTCATCATAAGCTGATTAGAGAGGTTAGTACACTTAATAAAATAATTTTTCTCTACTGGAGATAAATATATTCTTGAAGAGCTACTGTTTCTCAAGATTTCCAAAAAGTTTTTGCAAAGAAAAAGCAATCTTAAGGTTTGCCAAAGTGAGGAAAGGCAAAACGTGGCAGAATCTGTGAAAATCAAAACAGCGGGTAGTAAATAATTTTTTCGGGGTACTTATGCAACTCAAATAAAAAAACTCAAAACATACGCTCCAAATTCAATTGTATGGAGCACGCTGTCAAAAAAATCAGATAAAAAAGAGGATCTGGTGATTTTAGGCTAATTTTTCCGTCCAAGGACATAATCTGTTTTCTCGACAGCATGTCATAACTTTTGAACTTCCTTGCAATCAGAGGCTAAACTTGGCACAAAGCTTGAAAATAAAGATACAATGATGTTGCTACAGTAGTAACAATCATCAAGACCACTAAAAATAGAAGTATAAACATCTTGGGTTGCCTCCCAACAAGCGCTTTCTTTTACGCCTTTAAGCTAGGCATAAAGCAAAAAGATCAAGTTTTATCAAGAGAGAGAGAATAGCTAGCCCGTGTAACGGACTCAAAAGGTAACTTAATCTTTTTCCTAGGGAAGTGTTCCATCCCAGTTTTTAGTGGGAATTGAAATTTTATATTCCCCTCTTTCATGTCAATAACAGCACCAACGGTGCGAAGAAAAGGACGTCCCAAAATAATTGGACATAAAGGTTCACACTCTATATCCATAATAGTGAAATCAATGGGGACATAATTGTCATTGACAATGATAAGAACATCATCGATCTTCCCTAAAGGTTTCTTTACGGAAGAATCAATGAGACAAACACAAAAAGAACAAGGATCAAAAGGTTTCAATTCAAACATATCATACATTCTTTTGGGCATAACGGAGGTACTAGCTCCAACATCACATAAAGCATAGCAAGAGAAGTTATTCAATTTAATTTTTATCATAGGATCCCAACTATCCTCTAGCTTCCTAGGTATGGAGGCTTCTATTCTAAGCTTCTCATCCCTAGTTTTTATGAGAGCATTGGTGATATGCTCCATGAAGGCAAGATTTAGTGTGCTAGTGTGGGGGTCTCTAGACATTTTGTGTAGCAAGCTAATAAGTTCTGAAAGGGTACAACTATCAAAATCAATGTCACTATTATCAAAGGTGGTAGTGGTGTCATCTAGGCTCACTGATACGTCTCAAACGTATCTACTTTTCCAAACACTTTTGCTATTGTTTTGCCCTCATTCTTGCATGATTTGGACGAAACTAACCCGGACTAACGATGTTTTCAGCAGAGCCGTCTGTATGGTTTTATTGTGTGCAGGAAAATGGATTTTTAGGTGTCTCAGAAAATTCCAGGAAAAATAACAGAAAATCCATGCACCCGAAAGACCAGTATACCAGAAGTGGAGCCAGAGGGCAGCCAGGGGACCCCAGGCGCCCTGCTGGCGTGGCCCCACCCCTGGACGCGCCAGGAGGCCGCTTGGGAGGGTCCTCCCCCCTCTGGTTCCCTACTTTTCCTCCTATTTATTCCCGTGGCGAGAAAACCCCAGAACAGAAGTTGTTTTCCCAATTCTCGTCGCGGAGCCGCCGCCACCCTCTGTTCTTCTTCGGGAGGGCTAATCTGGAGGCTATTTTGGCCTCCGGTGAGGGGAGATCATCACCATCGTCATCATCATCACCACTCCATTCTCCCTCCATGACTTATTCTTCCATGTGTGAGTAATTCCCTCCTGTAGGCAAAGGGGATGGTAGGGATTGGATGAGCTAGATCATGTAATAGTTTATCAGATTGTTGGGGGCATGTTGCCTATCATCTAGATTGGTGTTTATCATCTTTGCTTCAACTTGTTGCTCTTAATGCTTGTCACTTTGGGCCCAAGTGCCATGTTTTCAGATCTGAACCCTATGTGTTTGCATGAATATATTTGTGTTCTTGATCCTATCTACGAGTTGTATGCACCTGTTATAGTCCGGAACCGGCGATCCCAAAGGTGACAGCTTGGGACACCAAAGGGGATGGACTATAGTTTGATGATTCCTTGTATCCATTGATTGTTAATGCTGTGTTCCGATGCTCCTTGACAGGAGCACCTTAATCTCCATAAGTTGCTTTTGGCCCCGTTCGTAGCGGGATGGTAGGACAAAAGATGTTGTGCAAGTTCTTATTGCAAGCACGTACAAGTACCTGTGGGGTACATGCCTAATGCTTGATATATGCCTAGATGAGCATTGCTTTTCTGTGTGCCTTGCCCCAAGTTAAATACATGATGTATCTCATCCATGCAGAACCCAACCATCCATCTCCCTAGCCTACAGTGTTTTTAATTCTGCTGGTTACTAGTTGTTTGCTTTTGCTGTTTTACTTTCACTGTTTCACCGCTACTATTTCCGTTGCCACCATCACTTCCATATCGCAGTTACTATTAATATATTGTTGCAAGTAAGTGTATCTCAGGTGCGGTTGAATTGACAACTCCACTATCAAATCTTGTGGGTATTCTTTGGCTCCCCTTGAGTCGAATCTATAAATTGGGTTATTCTTACCCGCGAAGACTATCTCGATCCCCTGCAGTTGTGGGTTATCAAGGCTGTTTTGTGGCGCCGTTGCCGGGGAGCATAGCTTTATTCACAAGTCTACCTGAAGTATTTTACCTGCTGCAATTTATCCGCTATGGGCAAGAAAGAAGACCCCAAGGTTCCAATCTTACCATCCCGTACAAGAAAAGGTACTGTTCTGAACACTAGTGCTACACTTGATTCACCTTAAGTTATGAGTAAGTTTGCTTCACCTCCACCACATGATGCTTCTACTGAATCCGTTACTATGTCCGATACTTTTGATGATGCTTCTACTACTCTTGATGATATTGTTTCACTTGGTTACGCTCTTGAGAAACAGATCGCTGCTGCTGCAAAAAAAATCTGGAATTGAAATTCCTGTTACTCGCTACCCTATTGGCGGAACTTACGATTATCCCGATTTGGGTAAACTCAAGGAGAGACTCCTTGAGGATGATTATATTATGATTGATGATGATTTATGCAGAGAGCTAACAGAGTTTGTCGACTCTGACCTCGGTGCTATTAAGAAGCTTCTCGAAAAACACTCCCTGAAGAACAAGACCATTCCTGATCCTGAATTTTCTACATCTCCTATATGCATCAATGATCCTGATTATAATTTCTCTGTTGATCTTTCACTCATATCTATGGTTGAAGCTGACCTCTTTTATGGCAGAGAAAATGAAGATGCTATTGCACACCTGACCAAACTCACTGAGTTGGGTGGCCTGTTTACTACGGATGAAAAGACACAAAACTTTTATGTGACTAAGCTTCTTCCTTTCTCTTTGAATGAAGGTGCTAAAGCATGGTATGATGCACTGCCATGTGGTTCCATTAAGAGTCCTCAAGACTTAGCTCACTATTTTGTTGATAAGTACTTTCCTGCTCATATGCAACATGTTGCTTTACAAAGAATTTATAACTTTAAACAGTTGCAGGATGAGCACCTCCCTAAAGCTTGGGGGAGGTATTGTAGTCTGATCCAGGCTAGACCGGGACATGGAGTCCCTAAGAATGAATTAATTGATATATTCTATGCTGGTATAACTGATGAATCCAGATCCTATTTGGAGAGTTGTGCCGGTTGTGTTTTCAGGAAAAGAACACCGGACGATGAAGAAGAATTAATGGGCAAGATTGCCAAGAACCACGAAGATTGGTCCGTCCCTGAACCACCTCCACCACCAAAAAAGAGGGGCATGCTTGTCCTAAGCCCCGAAGATATGCAAGAAGCAAAGAAGTCTCATAATCCATCAGATCCCAGCAAACTCAGCATAGCAACAACAGAAAGAATTACATATGTGCCTTGATCATGTAGGGCAACTCACAAGGTCTAATCCATGAGGAGAAAAGATGGGAGGAGAACATCACATAGCTACTGATCATGGACCCATGGTCCAAGGTAGACTACTCACGGATCATCCGGGAAGCGTCCATGGTGGAGGAGAAGCTCCCGGAGGTCAATCCTCCCTCCGGCAGGGTGCCGGGAAGAGGTCTGCTGACGCTCCCGATCTTGGAAGCGTGGCAGCGGCAGAACAGAGGCGAGATCAAGAAAAAGGTTCTGTCGTCGGAGGTTTTGTCGTGGGAAAGTCACCACAGATGTCCGAAGAGTCGAACTTGACGTGGGACCTTTGCTACGAGGCAAACACATGGAGAGAGTCGACATGGACAAGAGACTCGGCGATTTACCCAAGTTTTAGCCCCTCTTTGTCTCGAGGTAAAAGCCTACTCCTGCTTCTTATTATTATGGGTTCCGACTCCTCAAATAGAAGAGTCGGTGGATTGATTACAAGAGTGTGGGTTCGCAACCTTAGTCTCTAGGAGATCTAGGTTACGCCGAAAGTGTCTAGTCCTATCTTGGATTAAGATTGTCCTGACCCTGGATCCCGTGGACCTTGACTTATAAAGGCGCCGGGTCCTGGGGTTCCGCGAGTCCGACTCCGACACGAGGTGGAGTCCTATTCTATTTTACAAATATGCTAAGTGTTATACAAGGTAAGTCGAATTCCTTCTATGGCTTCGCTCTTCTTTGCTTCGCGCAACCGGCCCGTGGCCGGGTCTTCTTTCTTGGGCTGTTCATAGGAGAGTCGGCCCGTAGGTCCTAATGCCGGGTTATGGGCTTGGTCCATCCCCCCTACATTATCCCCCAGGATTGGTGTGATGCTTTAGTCTTCACAACAATCTTCTTGATTCTTTCGTGTTTTCCGACTCTGCAATTGGTCAAACCGACTCTCCTTTTTTTGAAATTTGCAAGGAGTCGGTGGCAATTCTCTTGTCTCTTCGCTTCACCTTCCAACCAGAAAATTTCTTTTGACTTTTTTAGTCAAAGATCCGTTATTTCATTTATGATTTCACTGCCCGAAACGCCTATTGATATCGTGGTGGGAATCGAGGAGTCTTTCCATAAATATCACCTACCATTGGTAGTTCACCCGTGTTATTATGGCATTGATTGATCCTCTCCTCGTATCCGCTATAAATAGCCATCGGGTAGTTCATTTTTCTGAGTGCTCGTATCTTCTTCTTCCTCTCCCTTCGCTACTTTTTCCATGGCTCCCAAGGTAAGCGCCCGTGTTCCTTTGGCGGCTGATGATCCTGGTTCCAGCGAGGGCTCTGGTGGTGGTCGAGGCCGTGGCCGCGGTCGTGGCCGTGGACGGGGTCGTGGCCATGGTAGGGGCAGTGGAAGAGGCATGTGTGCTGCTTCTCCATCTGAATCTCCACCTTCTTCTCCCGAGAGGGGTGAGTTCTTGATACATGTTCAGACGATCCATCGTTGGGTCAAGCTTCCCGAATCTTTTGCCCAGCATGTGATGGATTCAAGGCCTTCGGGTCTTTGGCTCCGCTCCGAGGGGTGCCCTTATGGACCCCTCTGGGTAGCTACTAGTTTTTCTAGTCACAACTCCAAGTTCCTGGAGAAAGGTTGGTAAACTTTCCTTCGTTCCAGGAACATCTCAAGGGGAGATACCATTATTTTTAGATATGATGGTGGTGACACCCTGTGGGCCAGGATCTTCGACTTAGATGGTGATCGAGCCGGCTGCTGTATGGAGAGTTCCAGCAACAGTGATGAAGAATTCTACAAAAATGAAGAGGAAGTCCAAATCTCTTCATCTAAAGACGAAGCCGACTCTGAAGACGAAGACAGAAGCTGTAGTTTTTTACTTAGTAGTATTTTTCCGACTTTGTCCTTTACTTTCCTGCAATGTAAGGCTTCTCCTTTTGATGTAAGACTCGGCCGTCGATGAATGAAAATTTTAACTTCCCATCACGGAGAATATATAGGTGAAGGGGGGCAGCCAGGGGGGCCACCAGGGGTCCAGGTGGCCCCCTGGCGCGGACTCACCCTAGGGTGCGCCGGGAGGGCGCTTGGGCACCTGGTGGTGGCCCTTTGGCCCCACTTTGGCTCTTCCAGAAGCTTCTGGCACGCTGATTTTTTACTAAATTTTTCCGGAATTTTTGGAGCAATTTTAATACGGGGAAAACCTGAAATAGGAAAACAGCAGAAAACAGGAACTGGCACTGGGGTGCACTGAGTTAATAGGTTAGTCCAAATATGATAAAAAATGTATGAAAGTGTATCTAAATCATAGCAATATCACGCAAAACATGCATGGAGCAAGAATAAATTATAGATACGTTTGGGGTGTATCAGTGATTCTCATGGGATTGCATCAAGAAAGAGCTCAAGTACCCATGAGAGGATGACATCAAGTGTAATGGTCATCAAGTTATACAAGGTCAAGTACAAGATATGCATTTCAAAGGATTACATAATTGAAGCTTGCGGATAATCATGTGGTGGCACATATTGAGATGGTATATAATGCAAAGATTTCCTCATGGCTTATGAGGAAACTATTTCAAGTCTTCACCGAGTTATGTGACCAATATTTCATGGACATCTTGAGCCAAACATGACACCAAAATCAAGTTCAAGTGGAACGCTCAAGTCCAAGGTATTGTGTTGTGGATTGTAAACCATCGAAAAGGATACATGCTCAAGGATGGATTTTCGGAAGCTATAGTATAGCTCTTTTATTATTCTTGATTTATATGAATCCCGAAATATAAAGAAGGGATCAAAAGGGTTTAGTAATGGACTTTCCCAAGTCAAAAATTCCTAACTAAATTCCACTCCTATCCTTTATACCAAAAAGGGGGGAATCCAAATCCAACTCATTACCCAAATCCTATGGAATATCCTTGAAGGGAATATGCCCGAGAGGCAATAATAAAGTGGTTATTATCTTATTCCATGTTTATGATAAATGTTTATTTTCATGCTATAATTGTGTTAACCGGAAACGTTAATACATGTGTGTTTAATAAACAAAGAAAAGGTTCCTAGTAATGTCTCTCTTTATACTAGCTTGTTGATTAACGGATGATCAAGGTTTCCTGATCATTGACATTGGATGTCGTTAATAACAAGGTCATATCATTGGAGAATGATGTGATGAACATACACCCACAGTAGTTATAGCAATACGATCATGTCATCAAAGTTTCTATTGCTGTATCAAACTTTCACGAAGTAACCCTAATCCTTAGACCATGAGATCACGTCAATCACTGACACCGGAAGAGTACTTTGATTCCATCAAACGTCACACCGTAACAGGGTGATTATAAAGGTGTCGTTGGGTACTTGGAAAGTGTTAGTTGAGGCTCGTGGATCAAGAGTGGGATTTGTCCATCCAGATGACGGAGAGATATACTCTGGGCCCTCTCGGTGATATCACATTGACATCGCTTGCAAGCACGTGACTGGCTCACGAGGATGTTATATCACGGAACGAGTAAAGAGTACTTGTCGGTAATGAGATCGAACTAGGTATGGAAGATACCAAATGATCGGATCTCGGACAAGTAAAATATCGCGAGACAAAAGGAATTGGTTACCGAGTAATGGTTCACACGATCACTAGTTCATCGTTGAGTAAGTGGGAGTCATCATGGATCTCCAGATCCCTCTGATGATTATTGATCGGAGAAGAGTCTCTTTCATGTCCATTTTATT
This sequence comes from Bromus sterilis, assembly GCA_950022295.1. Classification (NCBI taxonomy): domain Eukaryota; kingdom Viridiplantae; phylum Streptophyta; class Magnoliopsida; order Poales; family Poaceae; genus Bromus; species Bromus sterilis. The sequence continues at coordinate 221,733,954 of OX465600.1, forward strand.
CACGAACCGTAGGGTGACACACTTAAGGATTCGTTGACGCGTTTGAGTGGATACGGAACGCCGGAGAATATACTGGACATCACATGGACTGTTTTGATAAAACTGCTGGAATAGTTTCGGTATATCAAAATAGTGCAAGGGGATAATTGTTAATGTGTTCATTGAATGAAGTGTTCATCAATGAAGTACTCATTAAATGAAGTGTTCATTAATTTGAGTGACATTAAACAAGATAATTAAAAGTGTTTTAATGTGATAAACTCTTGGAATTTTGAGTGGAGAATTATGGAAGTTATGGGAATAATGTGTGACCCTTTGTTTTTGTGAGTGGAGAGTCCACCCACATGATGAGGGGAGAGGTGGGGGCACCTCTTGGGGCGTGCTACCCCTTGGGGGCTGCCTCCCCCTCCTATATATAGATGGGTGGAGACCCCTCTACACACTCATTCCTCCATCTCTCATATGCCCTTTGGTTGGCATCTTCCTCCCCTTGCTAGCTGATCCAGTTTCACGAGTACGGTGCTTAGGCGAAGCCCTGCTCAAGATATTCTCTACCACCACCACTATGTTGTAGTGCTGCTGGAGTTCCCGAGGATCCACTACTTCCGCTGCCCAACTGGAGCAAGGGGCGGAGGTCGTCACTGATCTGTACGTGTGACCGACTACGGAGACGCTGCCCGTTCGTGGCGTCCAGTCTTCATCACGACCTTGAGGTCGGCGAGTGTTCGACTACATCACCCACGAGAATAGTTCTCGTTAAAGCTTTTGGTCTTCGAGGGTGAGTCCTTCTCAAACCGTTACAAGTGATCTTCTAGATGTGATCTTGGCTGTTACAACCGTAGGAAATTTTTTGTTTTCTATGCAACGAACCCTTCAGTGGTATCAGAGCCAGGTTTATGCGTAGATGCTTTGTACGGTTAGAACACATAGAGATGTGGGCGTTGATCCTCTAGTTGTTACCCTCTTTTGTGCACTTGTTCATATTGCGGCAATGTTGGATTGAAGCGGCCCTAAGCGCAGATTGCGTGTCACGCTTGACATACGGCTTGTACCATATAAAGTGGCTTTGGGGGTGTCTGTTTCTCTAACATTAGTGATATGGCATTTGCAACGGAGGGCCCTGGAAAGGGATGAAAAGAAACAACTAGCGAATCAACGTTGTGGTTCTTGTCCGTAGGTAAGATCGGTTCTTTCCTAGGAAGCCCAAAACCACGTAAAATTTGCAAAGATAATTTAGAAGCGTCTAACTTGTTTTTGCAGGGCATGTGATGTGATATGGTCATTGTTACAAAATTGTTGTATGAAATGAGATTTATTGTAAACAACCGGCAGGAGCCATATGGTTGTGTTTTTCCTTTTTATGGCCTGCGTGCTGTAGATATATCCATGAGATATATTGTAATGGAGAAGGACGACCATGGTGGTGGCGCCATGGACCTTGGTGCCGCGCCGGTGGCATGATGGAGATCATACCAAGACGCACAAGATGGAGATCTAATGCGAGAAGGACCATATCATATCACATTATCCATGCATGTGATGTTTATCCTTTTATGCATCTTATTTTGCTTAGTTACGATCATGATCGCTGCGGTAGCATTATAAGATGACCCCTCTCACTTAATATCAAGATAATTATATGTTCTTCCTTAGTATGCACCGTTAAGAAAGTTCGTCGTTTCGAGACACCACGTGATGATCGGGTGTGATAGACTCTACGTTCGCATACAACGGGTGTTTTCAAGCCTAGCATGTACAGACATGGCCTTGAAACACATGCAAATACTAAGGTTCTACTTGGCGAGCCTAGCATGTACAGACATGGCCTCGGAACATGGACCGAAAGGTTAAGCACGAGTCATATGGATGATATGATGAACCATATTGAGATGCTCGCCATTGCAGCTACACTGCCTCACGTGATGATCGGTCGTGGTGTAGTGAATTTGGTTCGTGTAATCACCAAAGACGACTCGAGGGATGTTGTTTTTGAGTGGGAGTTAGATGAACTCATTTTATCATGAACTAAATCAAAGTGAATTTGCATAGTTCGTTGTAGTCATTGGCATTTGTTTACTACCTTTGCGATAGCTATAATTGAGATAATAGAACTATAGAATTCTGGATATTTAACTTTACGGATTGGTACCGTATTGTTTGAGTGTCAATCTAAAGTTTAAAGTCTTATTGCAAACTTTAGCAAACCTTGCTTACTCCATGAAGTTTAATAATGTGTATTAAATCGAGAGTAACAATTCCAGTGTTAGTGTCTAAGTATCACACTTGCCTCCATGATCCTTGATATTCAAATGTTGTTTGTTATTATCAAGGTTATCTAGGAGCTGAAAGGATTGTTTCAGAAACTATCATGTGTGGAAGATATAGCGATATCTGAAACAATGTTTAGTTGCAATGTGATAGAGTAAAATTTAGTGAGAAACATGTTCTCATATTGTATGAGAATTTGTGAAGGTTGGAGACACTATGTGTCCTAATCTCTCAAAAAGGTTTTGGGAACTAATATTGTACTCACAGTTTGTCCCTATGAGCTATGGTAGTTTTGTCATGAAAGTTGTCATGATAGGATGAATGGAAGATGTAGGTAAAATGTTTACTACACTATAAGATTACTAAAGAATGGAATTTGGAAGAACACCAAACATTTGATGACGGTGATCTACATCAAAGTGAGAATCAAAGGGTGTTAGTATTTGACTAACACACTTTGGATTATGTGTCATACGAATGGTGCCACAAGTGATGTTGATAAATTCTTCTAAAAAGGAAAGGAATTGCTGAAAGAGGATCTAAAAAATATTTTGGCGAAAAAGAAAAAGGAAAAGACTGGAAATGTCTAGCTCGGGTATATAGATGATATACATGTTATGGGTATATTCATTGCTTGTTAAACAGCGTGATTCTTGAGTATTGGATACTGATTGGTTGGTATGAAGTGTCATACGGAACAACGCAATACAAGAGTTGCAATGGCCTGAGTAACTAGCAAATGAATATGGGATGATTCTCATCAAGAACAAAATAAAGTGTTATTGTGTTTATCGTTGGAATTAAACCTAGCCTTCAAGATTTATTTGAATAATTGTTATTCTGTTCTGGTGTTATACGAACAATAGTTGTTCAAATTATCACCATATTCATAGAAGATGGATGAACTCTATAAATCTTGTTGGAGAAATCACATCCATAATAACTGATGCTAAACATGTCGCAAGACAAATGATTATAAGATCACTTATGAGTGACACCACCGTTTGAATCATATTGGAAAGAAACACATGAAGAAACTCCATGGTGATGGAATTTTGGAGTCTTTTGATTTTGAATCAATTGACGGTTGTGAGAAATTTCTAGAGATGATTGAAACACCGTTTAAATCATATTGGAAAGATAACATGAAGAAACTCCATGTTGGTGGAATTTTGGAGTCTTTTGATTTTGAATCAATTGACGCTTGTAAGAATTTCCTAGAAATGATTGAAACTCCGTTCATAGGCAAAGAAGAACGGACGACTAACTTATTGGACATTATACATGTTGATGTGTATAGTTCATTATGTGTAGCCATGTGTGGTGGGTCTTATAACTTCATATACTTTAACCAAGGATTTGAGTGGATATATGTGTATATTTACTTGATAAGGAAGAAGTATGAAATGTTTGAAAATGTTCAAATAAATTTCAAGATGAAGTGAAAATCATTGTAACGAGAAAATAAGAGTTTATGATTGGATCATAAAAGAAGATTTTTGAGTTAAAAGTTTAGCAAATGCCTGAGAGTTTAGGAATCGTTCCAAAACTTGCATTTCCCGAAACACCATAGGAGTATGGAGTGTTCGAGAGATGTAATCAAACCTTGTTTGACATGGTAAGGATCAAAGGTGTTATTTATAAAATTGCCATTATATTTTAAGGATTAGGCTTTAGAGACTACCGCTTTTCACTGAAAAGAGCGCCATCGAGATCCGTTGAAATGACACCATATGAGTTGTGGAATGGGATAAAACCCAATTTGTCTTTTCTTAAATTTTGGTATGCAAGGCATATGTAAAATGTTTACAACCAAAGTCGGATAAAGTACGTCTTTGTAGGTTATCCCAATGTAACCGTTGGTTATTCCTCCATAAAGACAAAAGTGTTTTGTGGCTAAGTGCATCAAGTTTCTTGAGAAGGAATTTTTTGCGAAAAGTTAAGTGGGAGGACAGTAGAACTTCGATTAGGTTGTTGAACCTAAGCTTTATGTGCTAAGTGGCGCAGCGCCGGAAAGTGTCCCGGAAGCGGCCGCAATGCTCTTGGCTCCCGTGTCCCAAAGGTTGTGGTCACGGCGATCTAAGTTCCTATTGAGCTGCGTAGTTCGGGTAATCGATCAAATAGAAAGATTTGAGATTGAATCATTGTTATTTGATAATAATGGACCGACTACATGCAAAGAAGCAATGATGGGCCCTGACTCCGTCAAAATGGCTAGAAGCTATAAAATCCGTGATAGTTCCATACACGAGAAACCAAGTTTCTGAACTTGGAAGACCCTCTAGATACCGTGTTTGGATCTATAAAGAAACAGACGTGGATGTTCTCACATCTATGAAATATTCGACATATCGTTAAAATGGTTTACGATTATGTTCAAAGAGTTGGCTATGACAAGATTTGATCTTTCATAACGATATTTAGTCTGGACGGATTATTGTAGCAACCACTACATATGCTAGTTTTGGTATATGGTAGTTGAACAAACGGAACAACGTTCTTTTAATAGAATGGTTACCTAGGACGTGTACAGGACACGGTCCAAAGGGTTCTGTTAATTCAAAGGATGCTAAAATAGCATGCAAATTTCAATGGTTGAAATAAGCATTCGCGGAGTTGGAATCTTCATCATGATGAAATTGTTAAAACGTTTAGTTTCATCAGAGACGGTGAAGATGCTTGCTTTTTCAAGAAATTAAGTGGGAGCGCTGAGACATATTTCTAATACATTATGTAGAAGACATATTGTTGATTGGAAATGATGTATCTTTTATTGACACGGGTGAAGTTTCATTGAAAATTTGATTTTAATGGAGGATTTGGGCAAAACCAGAATATTGGACATCAATGTCTATGCAGATAGATTGAGGTTCTAATGTGGTTGTGCCAAAGTACATAGATGAGGTATTGAATGAAGTTCAATATGGAAACGACGAGAAAAGTTCTTGCCGCATGGAAAAGGTTGAAGCGAGATTCAAGTGTTTTGACACTTGGTGAGTAAAACCACATGAATGATTTGATCAATCATGTACACCATGATATGTACAATTCCAGAATGTCCTATGCTCTAAATGTTATGAGCATATACCAGAATGATTCATAAGATGATCATTGGACAATAGTAAAGATATCCTTACGTGCTTTGGAAGGACTAAGAATATATATTATGTATGTTGGACAATAGTTCATTGTAAAGTGTTACATTGATACTAGTTTTGTCGCAAGATACAATCTAAATTTATCTCAATTTTGGCGGTATGTTAAGGTGGCAAAATGTAATGGAAGAAAGTTCCATGATAGATTTGGAATAGTTCCAAATGGATTTGGATGAGTTCCAAAGTTAAGACATTATAACGAATACTACAAGGAAAGGCTAAGTATATGACTACTCTAGCAGCAGCAAAGGAGGGCATTTGTGTCAAGAAGTTTGTTTGACAAACTAGGTGTAGTTCCAAGCGAGCTAATACTATGAAGATCTATTGTACGACAATAGATTCAACCTGTTTTGAGCTCAAGGGACTAAGGTCTCACCGGAGGACCAAATTTATGCAATGCCATCTCATTGGTGAATGAGTGATGCGTAGAGACGCAAAGAAATGCAAATACACACGGACCTGAAGTGTCAGATCTGGATATTAGGTTTACCACTAGCAATGCGTATGGATAACACCTGAATGCCATAGGTGTTGGATGCGCAAGTACCAAACTAGATTATTGACTCTAGTGCAAGTGGGAGACTGAAGGGAATATGCCCGAGAGGCAATAATAAAGTGGTTATTATCTTATTCCATGTTTATGATAAATGTTTATTTTCATGCTATAATTGTGTTAACCGGAAACGTTAATACATGTGTGTTTAATAAACAAAGAAAAGGTTCCTAGTAATGTCTCTCTTTATACTAGCTTGTTGATTAACGGATGATCAAGGTTTCCTGATCATTGACATTGGATGTCGTTAATAACAAGGTCATATCATTGGAGAATGATGTGATGAACATACACCCACAGTAGTTATAGCAATACGATCATGTCATCAAAGTTTCTATTGCTGTATCAAACTTTCACGAAGTAACCCTAATCCTTAGACCATGAGATCACGTCAATCACTGACACCGGAAGAGTACTTTGATTCCATCAAACGTCACACCGTAACAGGGTGATTATAAAGGTGTTGTTGGGTACTTGGAAAGTGTTAGTTGAGGCTCGTGGATCAAGAGTGGGATTTGTCCATCCAGATGACGGAGAGATATACTCTGGGCCCTCTCAGTGATATCACATTGACATCGCTTGCAAGCACGTGACTGGCTCACGAGGATGTTATATCACGGAACGAGTAAAGAGTACTTGTCGGTAACGAGATCGAACTAGGTATGGAAGATACCAAATGATCGGATCTCGGACAAGTAAAATATCGCGAGACAAAAGGAATTGGTTACCGAGTAATGGTTCACACGATCACTAGTTCATCGTTGAGTAAGTGGGAGTCATCATGGATCTCCAGATCCCTCTGATGATTATTGATCGGAGAAGAGTCTCTTTCATGTCCATTTTATTCACGAACCGTAGGGTGACACACTTAAGGATTCGTTGACGCGTTTGAGTGGATACGGAACGCCGGAGAATATACTGGACATCACATGGACTGTTTTGATAAAACTGCTGGAATAGTTTCGGTATATCAAAATAGTGCAAGGGGATAATTGTTAATGTGTTCATTGAATGAAGTGTTCATCAATGAAGTACTCATTAAATGAAGTGTTCATTAATTTGAGTGACATTAAACAAGATAATTAAAAGTGTTTTAATGTGATAAACTCTTGGAATTTTGAGTGGAGAATTATGGAAGTTATGGGAATAATGTGTGACCCTTTGTTTTTGTGAGTGGAGAGTCCACCCACATGATGAGGGGAGACGTGGGGGCACCTCTTGGGGCGTGCTACCCCTTGGGGGCTGCCTCCCCCTCCTATATATAGATGGGTGGAGACCCCTCTACACACTCATTCCTCCATCTCTCATATGCCCTTTGGTTGGCATCTTCCTCCCCTTGCTAGCTGATCCAGTTTCACGAGTACGGTGCTTAGGCGAAGCCCTGCTCAAGATCTTCTCTACCACCACCACCACTATGTTGTAGTGCTGCTGGAGTTCCCGAGGATCCACTACTTCCGCTGCCCAACTGGAGCAAGGGGCGGAGGTCGTCACTGATCTGTACGTGTGACCGACTACGGAGACGCTGCCCGTTCGTGGCGTCAAGTCTTCATCACGACCTTGAGGTCGGCGAGTGTTCGACTACATCACCCACGAGAATAGTTCTCGTTAAAGCTTTTGGTCTTCGAGGGTGAGTCCTTCTCAAACCGTTACAAGTGATCTTCTAGATGTGATCTTGGCTGTTACAACCGTAGGAAATTTTTTGTTTTCTATGCAACGAACCCTTCAATCCTTTACATAATTTTCACCTTCCATTTTGGTTTATCCTGGGTGGTTCTCCATGTGAGTATCTTGAGCTTTTCAATATCTTTAAAATAAGCCCAAGATCATCAAAATTGGAGTTCGTACGTAAAACTTATGCACGTTTCAGTATTGGGTTCCTGTTGTTCTTTTCTAGACGGACGTTTGATGGATTTTGGACGTCCGATCCATCGGACGTCCGTTTCTTCTTCGACGTCCGATCCCCACCAAAATTATGGTGTGCTGCTAGTCAGTAGTGCTCGCTCTTTTGGACAGAAGTCCGACTGCATTCGGACGTTCGATCGTACGAACTTCCCAAACTCAACGGATGTCTGAAACTTATGCAGCCAGACTGCTCTAACGGTCACTTTGACTATTGAGCTATATATACCCCTCTACCAATCCGGTAGAGGGTTGAGCAACACATTGAAAACACATACAAACCCTAAAGGGTGTCACGTCGCCGGAGTTGGGTTGGGGAGGAGGAAGACGAGGATAAGAGACGACCAGAGGAACACGACAAGGATAGAGAGACAACTGCCCATGGTGGGTCTTAAAAGTTCCCTTGAGCTCATCTTCCTCTACCATTCTGATTTGATGATACCCAACTCTCAAGTCCAGCTTAGAAAACCAATTACTCCCTCCTAACTCATCCACGAGCTCATCCACAACATTCATGGGAAACCTGCTTTTAATGGTAATAACATTGAGCTTACATTAATCCACACAATATCGCCACGAGTTATCCTTCTTTTTGACCAATAGAACAGGGGAAGCAAAAGGACTAATACTGGGAGTAATTAAACCATCCTTGATCATTTCAACAACTTGACGCTCAATCTCAGTTTTCTGAAGAGGAGAATACCTTAGGGCATGTTGTTAACAGGAACATCATTAGGGAGCAGGTTTATTGCATGATCATAGCATCTGTGAGGAGGCAACGTACTAGATTCTTGAAAAATATCAGAATACTGATTGAGAACTTTCAAAACTTATAGAGGAGTAGAATGTTGTTGCTCAGGAGAAACTGGTTCAATGAGACAAACAACCCACACATCATTGCCTTTGTGCCATTTGTACAGCTATTCAATAGGAACCTCTTGCAAAGCAGAGACACACACATGAAGCACTCCTTACAGCTTAACTGAATTGCCTTTATAATCAAACTTAATCCACTTCTCTGCTGATGGTACGAGAGATGATATTGGCTTCTGATGCGCGAGAGATGATAATGTCTTCTCACCCTTCGTTGGTTACCCCAAGTGGAAGCTGAGATGTAGGATGGCAGAAAATTTCCCTTGGCAAAGATGCCAAGGTTTAGAGTGTCTCCCGTAGGACTCCGATAACGACAAGTAGGTGGTTCGGCACGTGATGCGCCGTCTGAAAAGATTCATTTGCTTCGCCTGGACCTGCACACGACACAAATAACTTTTCTCCCAACGAAGTTCAGAGAGGTTGTCAATCTCTCCGGTCTTGTTGTTTACAAAGGATGAAACACAAGGGATAATGATAATGGTGATAGCAACTAGAAAGTAAAAGAAGGAAATAAAATGACCGTGGAAACAGTGATGAGAATATGGATCAGGGTCCCTTGATGTTCACTAGTGACGTATCTCTCCCAAAATAAGATAAAACTGCTATGCGAGGTAAAAAAATCACAGCTGGGCAATTGATACGTCTCAAACGTATCTACTTTTCCAAACACTTTTGCTATTGTTTTGCCCTCATTCTTGCATGATTTGGACGAAACTAACCCGGACTAATGCTGTTTTCAGCAGAGCTGCCTGTATGGTTTATTTGTGCGCAGGAAAATGGATTTTTAGACGTCCCAGAAAATTCCCAGAAAATCCACGCACCCGAAGGAGCCAGGAGCCAGAAGTGGGACCAGAGGGGAGCTCTGGGGGCCCCAGGCGCCCCCCTGGCGCGGACAGGGGTGGGGCCGTGCCCTCTGGCCTCCTGGGCAGCTCCCCCCTCCTCTGGTGCCCTACTGAGACTCCTATTTATCCCCGTGACGAGAAAACCCCAGAACAGAAGTCGTTTTCCCAGTTTCCGTCGCGGAGCCGCCGCCACCCTCTGTTCTTCTTCGGGAGGGCTAATCTTGAGGCTGATTTGGCCTCCGGAGAGGGGAGACCGTCGCCATCGTCATCGCCATCACCACCCCATCCATCCTCCATGACTTCTCTTCATATGTGTGAGTAATTCCCTGCTGTAGGCAAAGGGGATGGTAGGGATTGGATGAGATTAATCATGTAATAGTTCGTCAGATTGTTGGGGGCATGTTGCCTATCATCTAGATTGGTGTTTATCTTCTTTGCTTCAACTTGTTTCTCTTAATGCTTGTCACTTTTGGGCCCGAGTGCCATGTTTTCAGATCTGAACCCTATGTGTTTTCATGAATATATTTGTGTTCTAGATCCTATCTATGAGTTGTATGCACCTATTATGGTCCGGAACCGGCGATCCCAAAGGTGACAGCTTGGGACACCAAAGGGGATGGTCCATGATTTGAGGATTCCTTGTATCCATTGAGTTTATTGCTTTGTTCCGGTGCTCTTTGACAGGAGCACCTTAATCTCCATAAGTTCCTTTTGGCCCCGTTCGTAGCGGGATGGTAGGACAAAAGATGTTGTGCAAGTTCTTACTGCAAGCACGCACAACTACCTACGGGATACATGCCTAATGTTTGATATTTGCCTAGATGATCATTGCTTTTCTGTGTGCCTTGCCCCGTGTTGGAATCTATTATATGTTCACTCTCATCCATGCAGCGCCCAACCATCCATCTCCCTAGCCTACAGTGTTTTCAATCCTGATGGTCATTAGTCTTTACTTTTGTTGTTACTTTTGCTGTTGCCACTATCACTATCATATTATCGTTACCACTTATCTATCGTTGCAAGCAAGTATATTTCAGTTGCGGTTGAATTGACAACTCAACTGTCAAAGATTATAAATACTCTTTGGCTCACCGTGTGTCGAATCAATAAATTGGGTTAACTTACCCGCGAAGACTATCTCGATCCCTTACGCCTGTGGGGCATCAAGCAACGTTTTCTAGCGCCGTTGCCGGGGAGCATAGCAATATTTACAAGTCTACTTGAAGTATCCTGCCTGCTGCACATCATCCGCTATGGGTAAGAAAGGAGACCCCAAGGTTCCGATCTTACCATCCCGTACAAGAAAAGGTACTGTTATGAACACTAGTGCTACACTTGATTCACCTTCTGTTATGAGTAAGTTTACTTCACCACCACTACATGATGCTTCTATTGAGTCTGTCACTATGTCCGATACTTTTGATGATGATTCCACTACTCTTGATGATGCTACTTTTCTTGGTCACTATATTGAAACTCAGACTGCTAAGGCTGCAGCAAAATCCAAGACCGAGACCCCTGCTACCTATATTCCTACCTGCAAAACCTTTGGTTACCCGAGCTTAGATGAACTCAAGGAGAGAATCCTTGATGATGATTATGTTACTCTTGATGATGATTTTTGCAGGGTACTCAGAGAGTGTGTCTACTCTGACCCTAGTGCTGTTAAGGAGTTGCTCAAAAAGCACTCCATGAAGAACAAAGTTATTCCTGATCCTCAATTCTCCACATCTCCTATATGCATCACTGATCCTGATTATGATTTCTCTGTTGATCTTTCACTTATATCTACAGTCGAGGCTGACCCCTTTTATGGCAGAGAAAATGATGATGCTATAGCACACTTGACCAAACTCACTGAGTTAAGCAACCTATTCACTACTGATGAGAAGATACGAAACTTCTATGTGGCCAAGATTTTCCCTTTTTCTTTGAAGGAAGACGCTAAATCATGGTACGATGCACTACCCTATGGTTCCATTAAAAGTCCTCAAGACTTAGTCAAATTTTTTGCTGATAAGTATTTCCCAGCTCATCTGCAACATGCTGCTTTGCAAAGAATCTATAACTTTAAACAATTGCAGGATGAGCACCTCCCTAAAGCTTGGGGGAGGTTTTGTGATTTACTTAAGGTTATGCCGGGACATGGAGTCCCCAAGAATGAACTGCTTGATATATTTTACGCTGGTTTAACCGATGAATCCAGATCCTATCTGGATAGTTGTGCTAGTTGTGTTTTCAGGGAAAGAACGCCGGACGATGCAGAAGAATTAATGTGCAAAATCGCCAAGAACCATGAAGATTGGTCCGTTCCTGAGCCACTTCTACCACCAAAAAAAAGGGGCATGCTTGTTCTGAACCCCGAAGATATGCAAGAAGCAAAGAAGTCTATAAAGGAGAAAGGTATTAAAGCCGAAGACGTGAAGAATTTACCGCCTATTGAGAAGTTGTGTGAGCCTACTGCTCACCCTCCCTTGGAAGAGGTACACTCTCTATTAGACTTTACTGAAAGTGACATCCCTAAAGGTAAGCCTCCCTACCAATGTTTAGATGAGCTTGATAATTTTATTGTTAAGCAAGACCATTTTAATAGGAGATTACAAAGTCAGTTGCATGATAATTCTCTTGCTATCAAAATTTTGTGTGATGTTCTAGAAAGAACAGTTAATGATGTTAAATGTCTTGTTAAGAATTTTCATATGGTTGAAACTCAGCTTGAACAAATTTCTAATGTGCAAAAAGATTTGCTTGCTAATATTGCCAAACAGGACATACAAGCTTATGGAATTAAAACTAGGGGTGGAACACACACCCAGGACCCACTCTATCCTGAGGGGCATCCAAAGAGGATCGAGCAAGATTCTCAAGTACAAGAAGAAGACGAGTCTGTTAGCTCTCCGAAGAAAAAGAAGAAGAAACACAAGGAGGCTGACAATCCCGATGATCCTATTACAAGTGAAAAGCCAGCTGTTGATCCTAACAGCATATCTACGTCCGATGCTGAAACAGAAGACGGTGCCGAGTCTGAAGAAAAGGACGCAGAGAAGGATGATTCTCTCAAGGTAAGGGAAGAAGAAGCACCCGATAAACGCAAGAGGTACTCTAAAGAAGACTTCATCGCAAGAAGACATGGGAAGGAAAGAGAACCATGGATACAGAAACCCATGCCCTTTCCAGGTAAGTCCCTCAAATCCAAAGAAGAAGAGCATTATAATAAATTTTGTGAATGGATGAAGCCTCTTTTCCTTCAAATTCCTTTGACTGATGCTATTAAGTTACCTCCCTATTCGAAATATATGAAAGATATTGTTACTAATAAAAGAAAAGTTCCTAATGAGGCAATATCTACTATGCTTGCTAACTACTCTTTCAGTGGCAAGATTCCTAAGAAGCTCGGTGACCCAGGTATACCCACCATTCCTTACTCCATAAAGAATAATTACGTTAGAACTGCTTTATGTGATCTTGGTGCAGGAGTGAGTGTTATGCCTTTCTCTCTTTACAAAAGTCTTTGTTTAGAGAAACTAATCCCTACAGATATCTCCCTTCAGACGGCTGACAAATCAACAACTGTCCCAATAGGTATTTGTGAGGATGTACCTGTTGAAGTTGCTAACTGTTTGATCCTTATAGATTTTGTTGTGCTTGACATGCCCGAGGATGGGAGCATGTCCATTATTCTTGGTAGACCTTTTCTTAACACCGCAGGTGCTATCATTGATTGCAATAAAGGAAAGGTCACTTTCAACGTTGATGATAAAGAACACATGGTGTATTTTCCAAAGAAGATCAACAAGAGGCATGGCCTTAACTCTATAGAGAATATCGAGACCGTGAAGATTGGAGAATGGGACTGTACACTACATGTGCACAACAAGTACAAAACCATTATGGTGGGGACAATGTCCATCAAAGTAAAGATGCAATGATCACTTCATAAGGGGTGAGACTTCTTGTTCTGTATATCGCCGGTTTGTTGGTAAGACTTGATCAACCTTACTAGTAAGCTTGTTTTATATAGGTAAAAAGTTAAGCTTGTTATGTTTTCATTTGCTTTGTCTTTCATTCTCTTTGCTGTACCAATTTTTTGTGTTTTTGAAGCTTCACAATACTAATCACCGCTTTAAGTTTTCAGAAAGTTTTGCAACTTTTTGAACTCCGAGAAATTTTCAACAGTGAAGTTTTCAGAAAAAATCCAGAAAAATGAAAATAAAAATTTCCATGCCGGGAGTGACCCAGAGGCACCTGGGGCTGACCAGGGGGGCCACCAGTGGGCTAGGCGGCCAGCAGGCGCGGCCTGCCCCCTGGCCACGCCCACAGGGCGCCTGGGGCCCACAGGCCCCACTTCCAGGTATGTCTTCTTCCTCCTCCTTCTTCTCTCTCCAAAAACACGAGTTCTGCATTTGGTTCTTGTGTTCTTGCTGTTGTTGGAGGCGATTTTCGATCTCTCTCTACAACCCACTATTCAAGCCGAAATCTTGAGCAAACACTCCCTGGTATGTAACTCCTTCACCCCTCCAATTAGATTTTTGATTGGTGGCTTCATTTGTGAGTATTTAGTAGCTCTTGGTGCTGTTTATGTGAGCTTGCATGCATGTGTAGAATATTATTTTCCAAGTTTTGATGCAAGTTTATGCCTTAGGTAAGTGAGTTGAGTAGTTTTCCTTAACTCACTTTGTTTAAATCCTTGTTTTTGTAATTTGTCAAAAATTTCATAAATGAGTTTGCTAGGAAGAGCAAAGGGGTGGCTTGGGAAGAAAAGGCCCGAGCACTCCGATCGAGTTACGAGAGCTTCAGCTTCACCCTCGACTGCTAGGGTGAGCTACAACGAAGATCATGTGCCCTTAGAGTTGTTGGAGGACACAAATCAAGCACGTGCAATGACTTTCCCGTGCGATGAATTCCTTGAAGCTGCAGGAATTCAGGAGGAGTTCTATAATCTTTGTGCTAATGCAGGTCTGACGCGGCTCGCAACGTGCCGTGTTGTCCAGTATCAAAAACTCACCTCCTGTTTTATTAACAGTTTTAGATATAACCTTGATGCTGGTTCTGTTGAGCTTAAAATTTACAATGATCTTTTGACCATGCCTTTGGAAAAGTTTTGTGAAATAATAGGTGTGCCGAACGTGGGACTGACGGTGAAGATGAGCTCTCAGCCCTCCGAGCTAAGAACCGTCTTCAACTCTCCCTGTAGCATGGATACAAGGGATATTCATCGGTCAAAGATCTCCAGCTTCTTATTCCCACACCTCAGGTATTTTGCGTACTATATTGCTAGAGGGGTGTTGGCTCGTGATAACACGAGCAACATATCTGCACCGGATATTGCTATCCTGGCAACCGCCCTTTCAGGGAGGTTTGATTATAATGTGGGTGCCTTAATTGCTCGACGCCTTGCTATGAACGGTAACAAGGGAGACTTATTTGGTGGCGTTTACGCCACACTTATCCTAGAGTCTCTTAATGGCACCCCACACCCCGATGATAAGCCTTTTACTTATTTAAGTTTTAACCTTGCTGCTATGAAAAGGCATAAGTTTGTTACCATGACTTCCGAGTTTGGTAACCTTGATTATATCTTGCGTTTCGGAGCCACCACGGAACGCAAGATCCGTCTACCTGCACCTCTTTTGTTTGATTTTTCTCGCAGGAACGGATGGTCCTTTGATGTTATCCAGTTCGATGAGTTCGTGGTCCAACATCAGCTTCATAACCCCATGGAGGGGGTTGTGCCCGACGAGGAGGAGCATGGTGAGTTCCCACCTTTCCAGGGAGAGACCGTCACCCAGTTTGGTGAAGGGTCTTCCTCTGCTTGGAGCGCAGATCCTTCTTCATGGGAGGATCCGAGGACTTCGGTGTACACACCGGAAGCCTCATACGACCCTTGGACTCACCCGTACTACCCTGGAGCAGGAGGCTCCTGGGGACATAGCTACTACCAACTTAGGCCAAAAGCCTAAGCTTGGGGGAGTACGTGCCCTTCTCACTTTTCCATTGTATTATCCGTCTTATTTTTATTCGCTTTGATATTTTCGAAGCTTTTGCCCGTTCTTCTTTCTTTCTTACTTTTCAAAAACAACAAAAGATTTTATCTTTTCTTTTGCTCTCGTTTAAACCTTTAAAAACCCAATAATATTTCCTTTCCTTCTTTAGTTTGCTTTGTTTTCAGAGTTCAGCTCGAGTCCGTGATGGCATTTGATTATATTTCCAACGTTCGATCGTGCAAGTGACAAGGTAGTAATGACGAAGATCGACGGAAGGGAAGCAACAAGGAAAATCGGTATGAACTCTTCTTGTTTCTACTTCTGTACATATGCCTGTACTTATGATCTAGAGACCAGCTTGTAGCGACATAGTGCTATGTTTACACTGCTTTCCCAGTGTTCATGCTTTCCTTGTGGCTAGTCTCAAATAGCTAGAGTACATAATGTGTTGTTGAAATGATTTACATGCATTGCATTGTTCATGGTTTTGCATACTGAAGTGGTATTTCCCTTCGGAGAATTTTTGGATTGACTTGGCACATGTTCACACATGCTTATGACTATAAATTCCACTTTTGCCTTGATGATCTTTTTGTTTTAGAATAGTTATATCACTTTCATGCCCGATTCAATGTTTCTTTGTCGCTCTGCATGATTATGATAGTTATTGCTCTCTAGTTGGTCGCTTCCCAGTCTTTTGCTAGCCTTCGCTCGCACCAAGCGGATTTCTGCTTGTGCTTCCAAACTCCTTTTCAAACCCAGTTGTTCCATTTGAGTCCACCATACCTACCTATATGTGGTATTTACCGGCCACTCCTAACTTAGACTTTCTTGTGCCATCTCGAAATTTATTCAAAAGTTTCCCTTTTTGTAACCGTACAAGCTCATGGTACGGTGAGGGGAAATCAGTATCTTTCATGCCAAAAATATTTTGACGGAAGTTTTAACTAGTCAAAACAGAAAAAGAAGAAAAAAAAATATGAGAGTTACACCTCCCCCATACTTGATGATAGAGTGAAATGGACCAAATGCTGCTTATGATAGGTGGAACGATACCCTCCTTCCATCCTTGAGGAAAAATAAAAGGTTCCATAGACCATCGAAGGATTTATGGATAAGGGAATATGTGTAAGCAAAAGGCTTTATATATGGTTGGCATGGGAGATATTGAGAGACCTTTACCGTTCACCGTTGACTGGAAAGTTGCACTTCTCAAAAATGTTTTATCTCTGTTTCCAAAACCAAGAGCTCTGGCACATGTTTAGTCTTTGCTTCCTTTCACGGGTTTTCAACCTTGCCATCAAAAGTCACGGTTCGAGAGTCTCCCCTTCTTTCTTCAAAGCACCAACTATGAGAGCATAATTGTCATTCTTAGTGTAACATGCATTGTCCCAAAGTATTACATTGTCTTCTGCATGCTTGTGTTATTGCTAGTCTGAAATACTGAGTTCTAGTCACCTTTAAAACTCCGGAGGAGTTTCTGCATTTATGTTTTGCTTCACTCATGGAGGCTAGCGAAATGCCACTCAAGTATGTTCAAGCTATGTGCATTGTGTTCCTGTCTTGTTTTTCAGTAGCTTATTATTTACTTTTAGTTGTTTGTGACTGATCACATGAAAGAAGAATTGCTTCGTGCATTGTCCTTATAGCATTGTTTCAATACCTGCTACACTCTTTTCGTAGTACATGCTTATATACATCTAATGAAGCAAAAGGGCTTGTCAAAGTTTTCTTTGTCGCGTCCAGTTCGTTGAACTGAATTTCTCGAGGACAAGCAATATGCTAAGCTTGGGGGAGTTGATATGTCTCAAACGTATCTACTTTTCCAAACACTTTTGCTATTGTTTTTCCCTCATTCTTGCATGATTTGGACGAAACTAACCCGGACTAACGTTGTTTTCAGCAAAGCTGCCTGTATGGTTTATTTGTGCGCAGGAAAATGGATTTTTAGACGTCCCAAAAAATTCCCAGAAAATCCACGCACCGAAGGAGCCATGAACCAGAAGTGGGACCAGAGGGGAGCTCTGGGGGCCCCAGGCGCCCCCCTGGCGCGACTAGGGGTGGGGCCGCTCCCTCTGGCCACCTGGGCAGCTCCCCCCTCCTCTGGTGCCCTACCGAGACTCCTATTTATCCCCGTGACGAGAAAACCCCAGAACAGATGTCGTTTTCCCAGTTTCCATCGTGGAGCCGCCACCCTCTGTTCTTCTTCGGGAGGGCTAATCTGGAGGCTGATTTGGCCTCCGGAGAGGGGAGATCGTCGCCATCGTCATCGCCATCACCACTCGATCCATCCTCCATGACTTCTCTTCATATGTGTGAGTAATTCCCTGCTGTAGGCAAAGGGGATGGTAGGGATTGGATGAGATTAATCATGTAATAGTTCGTCAGATTGTTGGGGGCATGTTGCCTATCATCTAGATTGGTGTTTATCTTCTTTGCTTCAACTTGTTGCTCTTAATGCTTGTCACTTTGGGCCCGAGTGCCATGTTTTCAGATCTGAACCCTATGTGTTTTCATGAATATATCTGTGTTCTAGATCATATCTATGAGTTGTATGCACCTATTATGGTTCGGAACCGGCGATCCCAAAGGTGACAGCTTGGTACACCAAAGGGGATGGTCCATGATTTGAGGATTCCTTGTATCGATTGAGTTTATTGCTTTGTTCCGGTGCTCTTTGACAGGAGCACCTTAATCTCCATAAGTTCCTTTTGGCCCCGTTCGTAGCGGGACGGTAGGACAAAAGATGTTGTGCAAGTTCTTACTGCAAGCACGCACAACTACCTACGGGATACATGCCTAATGTTTGATATTTTCCTAGATGATCATTTCTTTTCTGTGTGCCTTGCCCCGTGTTGGAATCTATTATATGTTCACTCTCATCCATGCAGCGCCCAACCATCCATCTCCCTAGCCTACCGTGTTTTCAATCCTGCTGATCATTAGTTGTTACTTTTGTTGTTACTTTTGCTGTTGCCACTATCACTATCATATTATCGTTACCACTTATCTATTGTTGCAACCAAGTATATTTCAGGTGCGGTTGAATTGACAACTCAACTGTCAAAGCTTATAAATACTCTTTGGCTCCCCGTGTGTCGAATCAATAAATTGGGTTAACTTACCCGCGAAGACTATCTCGATCCCTTACGCCTGTGGGGCATCAGCAATCGAAAGGATTAAAAACGCACAACAATGCTAACTATGCTATAAAGAAAGGACGAGGCTCAAAATCATGGGCGGTATGCCAAAATAAGTAGACCAAAATCCAACTGCATCTACTACTCATCATCCACCCAAAGCAACAGACAACTGCATTGAAAAGAACTTTGCGTAAAGTAAACAATCCTTGCAACCGCGGTTACAAGCACCATTTTCCCCCTTGTGGCAACAGTACATCCCCTAGACTCATGTTTCTGTCACTCAAGCTAGTCATCAGGGGGCATGAACCCACAATCGAGCATAACGTTCCCTCTTGGAGTCACGACCTAGTACTTGGCCAAAGCAATAAACAACAACGGAGAACATGCAAGAATTACTCAAGAACATAAATATAAAAGAAAAGAACCAAATATATTACTCAATCACAAACTGAAAATAGTCTCATAATCCATCAGATCCCAGCAAACTCAGGATAGCAACAACAGAAAATTACATATGTGCCTCGATCATGTAGGGAAGCGCACGAGGTCTAATCCATGAAGAACAAAGAGGGGAGGAGAACATCACATAGCTATTGATCATGGACCCACAGTCCAAGGTAGACTACTCACGGATCATCCGGGAAGCGTCCATGGTGGAGGAGAGGCTCCCGGAGGCCAATCCTCCCTCGGGATGGTGTCGGGAAGAGGTTTGCTAGCGCTCCGGATCTTGGAAGCGCGGCGGCGGCGGCGGCGGAACAGAGGCGAGATCGCGAAAAAGGGTTCTGTCTTCAGAAGAATCCTGTCACGGGGAATAAATAGGCGAAGGGGGGCAGCCAGGTGGGACACCAGGTGTCCAAGCGGCGTGCCAGCGCGGCCCCACCATAGGCCGCGCCACCTGGCCGCCTGAGCACCAGGTGGGGCCCCTCGGGCCCTCCTTCGGGACTCCGGAAGCTTCTGTTGCGCTGATTTTTTATCTGATTTTCCTGAATTTTTGGAGCACTTTTAATATGGGGGAAACCTGAAATAGAAAAACAGCAGAAAACAGGAACTGACACTGTGGTGCACTGATTTAAAAATTTAGTCCAAATATGATCAAAATTTTATGAAAGTGTATCTAGATCGTAGAAATATCACACAAAACATGCATGGAGCAAGCAGAAATTATATATACATTTGGGACGTATCAACATCCCCATCTTAGTTCTTGCTCGTCCTCGAGTAGGTAAATGATAACAAGCATACTTTCTGTGGTGACATGCTACCAACCATATCAGAACTTTGAAAGTAAAGAAATCAAGGTATGTAATTCAATTCAAGTCATAACAGGCAAGAGTCTATATTAGCACTGAAACAAGCAACATAAGAACATAAAGGTGCAAGAGCTCTCGCTGTCCGTGACTCGGATGTCTCCAGATGGTGTTTGTGTGCAAGAAGGGGGATATGGGAATACGAGAGAAAAATATATTTTTGTTGAGAACTCAATCTACTAAAGTTTCACACTTGGTCTTCTTTGGAATCTTATCTTGACTCGTCCCCAGACCACTAGCCAGGTACAACTCAATTTGATCCACTCCCTTTCGATATTTTGAGCACTCATGCAATGGATGAGCGTAAGCACGAGAGTTGACACTTAGGATGGCAAAGAGAGAAATATGGTGGAGGAGGAAGAAAAAAAGGGTGAGAAAGGCTCACATCAATGAGGACAATCATAGGCGAGAGAAGGCCAAATGATAGATATGATGTGAGGAGTAGGGATTGTCATGCAACGGATGCATATATGAGCTAAGAAAAAACTCTCCAATGGAACTAGTGGGGGTGCATCCAACTTTCTCGCTAATGAAGACCTAGAGCTCGTTTGAGGAGGCTCATCCTTCGAGTATGCAAGCCAAGTTCTATAGTGTGAAGGTCCCCACATAGCTATATTAATAAATGATCATCTCTATGGAGCACAAAGATATAGCGGGAGTATGAGTGTGGATATTTCAAAAGGAATAGTAGTGTTACCCCTTTCTCTCTTTTTATTTTCTTTTTCTATTTTTTTTCTATTTTTTCTATTTTTTGGTGGCCTGAATGGCTCTTTCTATTTAACTCTCATTTTTCCTCTTTGGGATTGATACGTCCAAAACGTATCTATAATTTCTGCTTTCTCCATGCTTCTTTTGTGTGATATTGCTATGATATTGATGCACTTCCATACACTTTTGATCATATTTGGACTAACCTATTAACTCAGTGCACCCCAGTGCCAGTTCTTGTTTTCTGCTGTTTTTGTATTTCAGGTTTTCCCATTATTTGAAGTGCCAAAAAAATTCCAGAAAAAATATAGGAAAAATCAGCGTACGGGAACCTTCAGAAGAACCCTAGTGGGGCCAGAGGGGTGCCACGGGTGCCCCTGGCGTCCACCTGGCGCGGCCACCCCCTAGGCCGCGCCAGGGGGGCGCCTGGGGCCCATGGTCCACCTCTGGCTGCCCCCCTTCGCCTATTTATTCCCCATGACGAGAAACCCTCGGGGACATAACCCTTTTTCGCGATCTCTCCTCTGTTCCGCCGCCGCCGCGCTTCCAAGATCGGGAGCACCAGGAGACCTCTTCCCGGCACCCTGCCGGAGGGAGGAACCACCTCCGGGAGCTTCTCCACTACCATGGATGCTTCCCGGATGAACCGTGAGTAGTCCACCTTGGACCATGGGTCTATGATCAGTAGCTATGTGATGTTCTCCTCCCCTCTTTGTTCTTCATGGATTAGACCTCGTGAGCTTCCCTACATGATCGAGGCACATATGTAATCTTTCTGCTGTTGCTATGCTGAGTTTGTTGGGATCTGATGGATTATGAGACTATGTTCAGATTGTGTTTGAGTAATATAAGTGATTCTCCTCTTTTATATTTATGTTCTTGAGTAATTCTTGCATGTTCTCCGTTGCTGTTTATTGCTTTGGCCAAGTAGTAGGTAGTGACTCCAAGAGGGAGCGTTATGCATGATTGTGGGTTCATGCCCCCCGATGACTAGCTTGAGTGACAGAAACATGAGTCTAGGGGATGTGCTGTTTCCACAAGGGAGAAAACAACGGTGCTTGTACTTGCGGGTGCAAGGATTGTTTATTTTACGCAAAGTTCTTTAATGCAGTTGTCTGTTGCTTTGAGTTTACACTTTGGGTGGGATTCACAACTTAATACCAGTGAGATGTTCTAGATAGATATCTCAAGGTGGATGATTAGTAGGTCGATGCAGATGGATTTCGGTCTACTTGTCTTGGCATACCGCCCAAACTTTTGAGCCTCTGCCTTTCTTTATAGCATAGTTAGCATTGGTTTGCGCACATAATCCTATCAATTTCCCAGCTGTAATTTTTTTACCTCGCATGGCTATTTTATCATCTTTTGGGAGATAGACATCACTAGTGAACATCATGGGACCCCGGTCCATATTTCCACCACTGATTACACCCGCTATTTATTTTCAGCTTTATTTACCTTTCTGTTGCTATCACTATCATTATTATCCCGTGCATTTGATCCTTTGTGAAAAACAAGTCCGGAGGGATTGACAACCTCTCTGAACTCGTTGGGAGAAACGTTATCTGTTGTGTGTGTAGGTCCACGTCAACTCTCGCGCCACCAAAGAAATTTCTGGCGCCGTTGTCACCTTCCTATCGTTGTTGGAGTCCTACTGGAGACAAACCTTGGCATCTTCACCGAGGGAAATTTGCTGTTGTCTACATTTCAACCTTCCACTTTGGGTAACCAACGAGGGGCGAGAAGCCATCAAAGCAATTTCTGGCGCCGTTGCCGGGGACTCCACTCTTCAAGATAGGGGAGTTGCGCACTATATTTTATCTTTGCTTTTTAGTCTTGCTAGTTTACCTTTCAATTTTTATTTTTTATTTTGTGTCTTATATGAAAAACCAAAAAACTAGTTGCTACCTTTTGCCATTGTCTTGCTTTGCCTAGTTATGCTATCCTCACCATGGGTGCTGAACCACCCAAATATGGTAGGATGGACATGTTTCACTTGGATCGTCTTCGATCAATTTGTGCTCGCGCTAAAAACCCAACCGACTTGGTTGAGGGAAAATCATTGGATGAGCATGCTCATTATACGCGGCACCGCCTATCTCAGAAAGGGAAACACTTATGGGATCAAATACATGTTTCTTATTGCCATGCTAAACTTTTGTGCTACAATTATGATTTTACTTTCTGTTCTAATATAGATCATAAACACCTCCCTTTCCAATGTGAGTTTAATGAAAATGAGATCTTATCTTCTTATGCTAAGGTTTTTATGATTATTTTGATGTTGAAAAGATTGAAGAGTTTGTTGCTTTTAAAGGTGCTTATGAGATCGCTTCTTTGATTGAAAAGTATCACGATACTATTTAAAAATCTGAAAACTTTGCAGTTCTTGCTTATTGCTTCGAGAATTATACTTCCAATTCTTATATCGAGGATTTAAAAAATAAAATGTTTGCTTCCCAAGAAGAGGCCAATGATTGCTTTGAGGAGGAATCCCATGATTCCGAGGACTCACTTGAAATATCCCTTTCTAAATTTTTTGATACTTGCTTTGTTGATGGCCAAGATACCACTATGGATGATGCTAACAAAAATGAACTCTCTATAGTTCCTTATGTTAAGAATGAAATTGTTGCTATTGCACCCACACTTGATTGTCCTATTATCCTTTTGAAATCTCCAACTCCGGAGAATTTTCCTCTTATCAAAGCTCAATGTGATGGGTTGCATTTATCTTATGATCCTAAAAACCGTGTTCAAAATAATACACTTGTGCTTGTAGGTCATGAACAACATGATTTATGTGATAGTTATATTCTTGATGTTGTTCATGATACTACTGAAAATTATTTTGAGACAGGGAAGTTTGGTTGTAGAAACTTCCATATTACTAAAACTCCTCTCTTTATGTTGAAAGTTTTGAAGATGTTCTTGTTCCACCTTCCTATTATTTTCTTATAAGATGCCTATGCATAGGAAGTTTGTTAGGCTTAAATATTTTCCATATTTGCTTCTTGTTGCTCTCTTTTGCTTATTCTCTTGTGAGCATCTCTCTATAATCTTCTTGCCTAGCTTAAAGGCGTAAAAGAAAGCGCTTGTTGGGAGGCAACCCAAGATGTTTTTTTCTTCTTTTTTAGTGGTCTTGATGATTTTTACTACTGTAGCAACATCATTGTATCTTTACTTTTCAAGCTTTGTGCCATTTATAGCCTCATATGACAAGGGAAGTGAAAGTTGTGACATGCTGTCCAGAAAACAGATTCTGTCCTCGTGACGGGAAATATCATAGAAAAACACCAGTTCATATTTTTGAGCTGAATGTTTTACACAGCATGCTCTATACAATCACAAAACTTTCGTATGTTCTGAGTTTTTTGATTTGAGATGCAGAAGTATCCCTAAAAAATTCTTTACTACCTGCTGGTCTGCTTTTCACAGATTCTGTCCTGTTTTGCCTTTTCTTCGTTTTGCAAACCTTAAGCTTGCTTTTTATTCGCAATTTGTTTTTGGAAATCTTGAGAAACAATATATATTTAATAATATCCTTATTTACAGTAGATAAAATAATATTTTAATAGGGTACTAACCTCTCTAATCAGATTATGACGAGTTGTGTATGAAGGGAGTTTTCAAGTGTGCGATGGAAGATGATGAAAGAAGATCCTGGAATGTCAAGCGCTCAAGCTTGGGGATGCTCATGTGCACCCACAATATATATTCAAGGAGACTCAAGCATCTAAACTTGGGGATTCCCCGATGCATCCCTTTCTTCATCAACATTTATCAGTTCGTCCCTCATTGCACTATATTTTTATCACTTCATGCGCTATGTGCTATGCTTGGAGCGTCTCGCTCTTTACTTTTCTTAGGTTTGTTTTAGCTTTGCTTGCTGTTCATAACAAGTTAGAACCCAGCTTTCTTTGTGTGGGAGAGAAACACGCTCCACTTTCAAAATCTAGAACACATCATAGGATTCTTCATGCTTATCTTTGCTGTGTGTGTTCTTTATCTTTTTCATAGCTGCTGTCATGTTTAGCTCTTAGTTTTCATGCTTATCTTTTTAAGAGCTTTTGTTTAGTATGTTGCTGTAACTCTCTTAAGTTTTCATGTTTATCTTGTTTAGAGAGTTTGCCTGGTGCACTGATTTTTGTGTTTCTTGACTTGAAGTAGGTAGTTGAGGTTGCTATTCAATTGTAGTAGTAACTTGCAATAGTTTTGAGGTATTGCTATGAGTAATGTTTGGACTTTTGGTGTCAAGAGATTTAGCCTATTAGTGATAGATGTCGTATTTTGGGCAATCCGTGTTTATTTTCAAAGCTTAAAAAATTAATTGAGAACTTTAGCTACTAGATGGATCACTACTCTTTGGAGGGATTGAATATTAGAGTACACTCACGTACCATGAGTCGAGGATGCGCAAGGATAACCAAACCCCCATACACTCCTCCTCGGGGTACTTGTCTCTTTGTTAACCTCCTTATTAGATTGAGAGTTACTGGTAATAAGTGCATGAGTTCTTCGGACTAATGTGAGTATTCGAAAGTTGACACTTCCACCTACCCATATTTTTCTAGCCTCTCCTGTGCCGTGCATTTCTTTCTTCTCACTCCGAGAGTTAGTGTCCACCTTCGCTGGTACATCCAAACCCTTAGCACGATACGCTCTGTCATCATAATCCTCCTTATATCCTTCCTCAAAACAGCCACCATACCTACCTATCAAGGCATTTCCATAGCCTTTTCGAGATACATTGCCATGCAACATCCACCTTCTCATGAATTGATCTTCATGTCAAACATGCTACTTTCTTGATCGATGAGCCGCATGCTAGTTAGGCCTTGCCCTAATCATTGCTACATGACGCGCTAGTATCATTGCATATCCTGCTACACTGGCAGAGGCATACATTTGCATACTTCATGATAGTTTCATTTTCTTTATGTTGAGTACTTTTGTAAAGTGTGAAAGATCTTCTATACTTCTTGTAATATATAGAGTGTTGCCCCTAAAGTGAGGAAAAGATCCCAAAGAGGACAAAATCAAAAGATCCCAAAGAGGACAAAATCAAAAGATCCCAAAGAGGACAAATGAGAGAAATAGAAAGAGCCATTGAGGCCACCAAAAAAATTCAAAAAAATAGAAAAAAGAGAAAAAGAAATAAAAAGAGAGAAGGGAACACACTACTATTCCTTTTGAGAGATCCACACTCGTACTCCTTCTTATATCTTGTACTACATAGAGATTATCATTCATGCATATAGCTATGTGGGGACCTTCACACTATAGAACTTGGCTTGTATATTCCAATGATGAGCCTCCTCAAATGAGCTCTAGGTCTTCTTGAGCAAGCAAGTTGGATGCACCCCCACTAGTTCCATTGGAGAGCTTACCTTAGCTCATATGTGCATCCGATTGCATGGCAATCCCTACTCCTCACATCATATCTATTATTTGGCTTTCTCCCGCCTATGATTGTCCTCATTGATGTGAGCCTTTCTCACCTTTTTGTCTTCCTCCTCCACCATATTCTCTGTTTGCAAATCCTAAGTGTCAACTTTCTTGCTTACGCTCATCCATTGCATGAGTGCTCAAAATATCGAAAGGGAGTGGATCATTTTGACTTGTACCTGGCTAGTGGTTTGGGGATGAGTCAAGATAAGATTCCAAAGAAGACCAAGTGTGAAACTTTAGTAGATTGAGTTCTCAACACAAAAATACTTTTCTCTCGTATATCCCTATCCCCTTTCTTGCACGCAAACACCATTTGGAGACATTCGAGTCACGGACAGCGAGAGCTCTTGCACCTTTATGTTCTTTTATTACCTGTTGCATTGCTAATATAGTCTCTTGCCTATTATGACTTGAATTTAATTACATACCTCTATTGCTTTACTTAAAAGTTCTTATATGGTTGGTAGCATATCACCACAGAAATTATACTTGTTATCATTTACCTACTCGAGGACGAGCAGGAATTAAGCTTGGGGATATTGGTATGTCCAAAACGTATCTGTAATTTCTGCTTGCTCCATGCTTATTTTGTGTGATATTGCTATGATATTGATGCACTTCCATAAACTTTTGATCATATTTGGACTAACCTATTAACTCAGTCCACCCCAGTGCCAGTTCCTGTTTTCTGCTATTTTTGTATTTCAGGTTTTCCCATTATTAAAAGTTCCAGGAAAATTCCAGGAAAAATATAGGAAAAATCAGCATACGGGAACCTTCTACAAGAGCCCTAGTGGGGCCAGAGGGGTGCCAGGGGTGGCCCAGGCGGCCACTTGGCGCGGCCACCCCCTAGTTCATGCCAGGTGGGTGCCTGGGGTCCCTGGTCCACCTCTGGCTGCCCCCTTCGCCTATTTGTTCCCCGTGATGAGAAACCCTCGGGGACAGAACCCTTTTTCGCGATCTCTCCTCTGTTCCTCCGCCGCCGCGCTTCCAAGATTGGGAGCACCAGGAGACCTCTTCCCGGCACCCTGCCGGAGGGAGGAACCACCTCCGGGAGCTTCTCCACCACCATGGATGCTTCCCGGATGAACCGTGAGTAGTCCACCTTGGACCATGGGTCTATGATCAGTAGCTATGTGATGTTCTCCTCCCCTCTTTGTTCTTCATGGATTAGACCTTGTGAGCTGCCCTACATGATCGAGGCACATATGAAATCTTTCTGCTGTTGCTATGCTGAGTGTGTTGGGATCCGATGGATTATGAGACTATGTTCAGATTGTGTTTGAGTAATATATTTGATTATCCTCTTTTATATTTATGTTCTTGAGTAATTCTTGCATGTTCTCCGTTGCTGTTTATTGCTTTGGCCAAGTAGTAGGTAGTGACTCCAAGAGGGAGTGTTATGCATGATTGTGGGTTCATGCCCACCGATGACTAGCTTGAGTGAAAGAAACATGAGTCTAGGGGATGTGCTGTTGCCACAAGGGAGAAAACAACAGTGCTTGTACTTGCGGGTGCAAGGATTGTTTACTTTACGCAAGGTTCTTTAATGCAGTTGTCTGTTGCTTTGAGTTTACACTTTGGGTGGGATTCGCAACTTAATACCAGCGAGATGTTCTGGATAGATATGTAAAGGTGGATGATTAGTAGGTAGTTGCAGATGGATTTTAGTCTACTTGTCTTGGCGTACCGCCCAAACTTTTGAGCCTCTGCCTTTCTTTATAGCATAGTTAGCATTGGTTTGCGCACATAATCCTGTCAATTGCCCAGCTGTAATTTTTTTACCTCGCATGGCTATTTTATTGTCTTTTGGGAGAGACATCACTAGTGAACATCATGGGACCCCGGTCCATATTTCCACCACTGATTACACCCGCTATTTATTTTCAGCTTAATTTACCTTTCCGTTGCTATCACTATCATTATTACCCCGTGCGTTTGATCCTTTGAACAACAAGGCCGGAGGGATTGACAACCTCTCTGAACTCGTTGGGAGCAAAGTTATCTGTTGTGTGTGCAGGTCCACGTCAACTCTCGCACCACCAAAGAAATTTCTGGTGCTGTTGTCACCTTCCTGTCGTTGTTGGAGTCCTACTGGAGACAAACCTTGGTATCTTCACCGAGGGATATTTTCTGCTGTCTACATCTCAACCTTCCACTTTGGGTAACCAACAAGGGACGAGAAGCCATCAGGGATCTTTTAAATTTGTTCACTTTGGGATCTTTTCCTCACTTAAGGGAAACACTCTATTTTACAAGAAGGTAAAGAAGATCTTCACACTTAACAAGGTACTCAACATAGAGAAGATGTAGCTATCATGATGTATGCAAATGTATGCCTCTGCCAGTGTAGCAGGAACATTAGTCCGAAGAACTCATGCACTTATTATCACTAACTCTCAATATAATGAGGAGGTTCACAAAGAGACAAGTACCCCGAGGAGGAGTGTATGGGGGTTAGGTTATCCTTTTGCATCCTCGACTCGTGGTACGTAAGTGTACTCTAATATCCGAGCCCTCAAAAGATTAGTGATCCATCTAGTAGCTAGAGTTCTCAACTAGTTTTTGTAGGTTTTTGAAAATAAACACGGATTGCCCAAAATACGACACCTATCACTAATAGGATAGAGCTCTTGACACCAAAAGTTCAAACATTACTCACAATAATACCTCAAAACTATTTCAAGTTACTACTACAATTAAATAGCAACCTCAATTACCTACTTCAAGACAACACACAACTCAGTGCAACAACCAACTCTCTTAACAATATAAACATGAAAACTAAAGAGAGTTCCAGCAACAAACTAAGCTAAACTAAAACTAAAGCTCTTGAAAAAGATAAACATGAAAACTAAGAGCTAAACATGCCAGCATCTATGAAAAGATAAAGAACACACAACAGAGAAAAGATAAGCATGAAAATCCTATGATGTGTTCTAGTTTGAAGTCGAGCGTGTTTCTCTCCCACACAAAGTAAGTTGGGTTCTAACTTGTTATGAAATGCAAGCAAAGCTAAAGAAAACTAAAAAGGAAACCTAAGAGCGAGACACTCCAAGCATAGCACATAACGCATGAAGTGATAAAAATATAGTGAGACAGAGGACGAACTGATGATTGTTAATGGAGAAGGGGATGCACGGGGGCATCCCCAAGCTTAGAGGCTTGATTCTCCTTGAATATTTATTGGGGATGCATGGGGGCATCCCAAAGCTTGAGCATTTGACACTCCCGGATCTTCTTTCATCATCTTCCCTCGCACACTTGAAAACTCCCTTCATACATAACTCGTCATAAGCTGATTAGAGAGGTTAGTACCCTTAATAAAATAATTTTCCTCTACTAGAAATAAAGATATTCTTGAAGAGCTACTGTTTCTCAAGATTTCCAAAAAGTTTTTGCATAGAAAAAGCAAGCTTAAGGTTTGCAAAAGTGAAGAAAGGAAAAACATGGCAGAATCTGTGAGAAACAGAACAGCAGGTAGTAAATAATTTTTCCGTGGTACTTCTACAACTCAAATAAAAAATCTCAGAACATATGAAAGTTTGAAAATTATATAGAGCATGTTGTGTAAAAAATTCAGCTCAAAAAGATGAACTGGTGATTTGTTTTGATTTTTTCCGTCAAGCAGGCAGAATCTGTTTTCTGGACAGCATGTCACAACTTTTGATTCCCTTATTATAAGAGGCTAGAACTTGGCACAAGGCTTGAAAATAAAGATGCAATGATGTTGCTACAGTAGTAACAATAGTCAAGACCACTAAAAACAGAAGCAAAAACATCTTGGGTTGCCTCCCAACAAGCGCTTTCTTTTACGCCTTTAAGCTAGGCATAAAGCAAAAGAAGAATCAAAGGTCCCCGAGATCATCGGAGTCATAAAAACTTTCAAATTGATTTTCAATAAGCTCATTATTCTTTTTCCTAGGGAAGAGTGATGGATTCTAGCCCCTCGTTGGTTACCCCAAGTGGAAGGCTTGAGATGCAGTGCAGCAACAAGTTTCCCTCGGTGAAGATACCAAGGTTATCGAACCAGTAGGACTCATGAGATACAAGTAGGTGGCAACGGCGCCAGAAATTGCTTCCTGACTAGGGTGTTGTCGTGGACCTGCACACAGCAACAAATAACTTTGCTCCCAACGAGTACAAAGGAGTTGTCAATTCCTCCGGCCTTGTCGTCTACAAAGGATCAATGCAAGAGATAAAAGGTGCAAGGGAAAGTAAAAGCTTAAAGTAAATTGAGGGTGTGAACAATAATGTGAAGATGGACCGGGATCCCGTGATTTTCACTAGTGATGTCTCTCTCCCAAAAGACGATAAAAGTGCTAGCGAGGTAAACAAATCACAGTTGGGAAATTGACAGGATTATGAAGGCACCGCAATGCTAACTATGCAGCAAAGAAAGGAAGGGCTCAAAAGCAATGGGCAATACGCCAAGGTAAGTAGACCGAAATCCATCTACATCTACTACGAATCATCCACCTTGAGATATCTATCCGGAACATCTTGCTGGTATTAAGTTGTGAATCCCACCCAAAGTGTAAACTCAAAGCAACAGACAACTGCATTAAAAGAACTTTGCGTAAAGTAAAAAATCCTTTCACCCACAGGTACAAGCACTGTTGTTTTATCCCTGGTGGCAACAAAACATCCCCTAGTCTCATGTTTCTGTCACTCAAGCTAGACATCAAGGGACTGAACCCACAATCGAGCATAACGCTCTCTCTTGGAGTTGCAAATAAAATACTTGGCCAAAGCAAATACCGCAACGGAGAACATGCAACAATTTACTCAAGAAAAAAATATAAAAGAGAAGAACCAAATATATTACTCATCACAATCTGAACATAGTCTCATAATCCATCAGATCCCAAAAAACTAAGCATAGCAACAGCAGAAATTACATAGATGCCTCGATCATGTGAGGCAGCTAGCTCACGAGGACTCGAAAGTGGAAGCACAAAAAGGGGGAGAGATTCATCACATAGCTACTGGTCACGGACCAATGGTCCAAGGGGGACTACTCACGGCACATCCGGGAGGCATGCATGGCTATGGATGGTCTCCCGGAGGGGTTTCCTCCTTCCGGCAGAGTGCCGGGGCAGCTTCTCCAGGAAGCCCCGATCTTGAAACGGCGGCGGCGGCGGTACAGAGGGGAGTTCACGAGAAAGAGATCGATATTAGGGGTTTCCACCCCGAGGGGTAAATATAGGCGAAGGGGGGCATCGAGGGGACCCACGAGGCAGTCAGGAGGGTCCCTGGCGCGGCCCAGGGTGGGGCCGCGCCACCTGCCCTCCTGGCTAGCTGGTGGTGGCCCCCCTTCCCTCTCTTGGTGATTCCGGAAGCTTCTGTTGCGCTGATTTTTTATATATTTTTCCTGGAATTTTTGGAGCACTTTTAATGGCCGGAAAACCTGAAATACAAAAACAGCAGAAAACAGAAACTGGCAACTGGGTGCACTGAGTTAATAGGTTAGTCCAAATAGGTTCAAAAGTGTATGAAAGTTCAAGCAAAACATGGAAAAGTCACACAAAACATGCATGGAGCAAGCTGAAATTATAGATACGTTTGGGACGTATCAAAGAGGTACTTACCTTTCGCTTTTCCACGTAAACGTATGTGCCCCTTACCAATATCGATGAAGCTATTCATAGCTCGGAGGAACTCCCTTCCAAGAACGGTGTTACTTTGGTTTGGCTCAATGTTGAAGAAATCCATCGTTGCAACCCTATTAAGGAATGCGACTTGGACTTCTTTTACCTTTCCTTTAACCTCTGAAATATCTCCATTAGCATGTTCATGATAAGATGAAAATTTATCCATGTCTAGTTTTAAAGAATCATAAACTATTTTTGGCATTGTAGAAACCATGGATCCAATATCACAAAAAGCAAGGAAGTCTGGTTAGAGATGCTAATCCTAACAAAAGGCTCCCAATCATCATCTATCTCCAACTTTTCTTTCTTGTTGGACTTAAGTTCCTCTACCTTTCTCAAGTCGAGAGCATCCATCCTCTTTTCAATAGTGGCAAGTCTATCTACAATAGTGTCAATGCTACAATCATAAACAAAATAACTAGATGGACTATGCTAAATATCAAGAGCTCTAGCTTCATCACACTCTGAAAAGTCTCCTTCAGCTATAATATCAAGAGAGTGTTTACACCACTTAAAAATACCATGGTAAAAATTTCTAAGCAAAATTTCAATAGGTATCCAAGGCATAATTCTCTTATGTGCCTCAGAAATTTTGTCCCATGCCTTCTTCATATTTTCTCCATCCCTTTGACGAAAATCTAGGACTTCCGATTCCCTCAAAGCAACAAATCCTAACATGTTCATCTAAACAAGAAGGACTACTAAAAGCAAGGTAAATAATTATTTTGTGATTTTCGATAAAGGACACTAAGATAAAAACTCAAAGGTAAACTAACAAGACTAAAAAGGAAAGGTAAAAGATAGTGTGCAACTCCCCTATCTTGATGATTGGAGTCCCCGGCAACGGCGCCAGAAATTTGGCAGTTGACGGGACCGATCTTTTGCTGTCTTTGAATCCCCAGCAATGGCGCCAGAAATTTGCTTGATGCGCGAGAGATGATAATGGCTTCTCGCCCTTTGTTGGTTATCCCAAGTGGAAGGTGATATGTAGGATAGCATCAAATTTCCCTTGGCAAAGATGCCAAGGTTTAGAGTGTCTCCAGTAGGAATCTGATAACGATAGGTAGGTGGTTCGGCAAGTGATGCGTCGTCTGAAAAGAATCACTTGCTTCGCCTGGACCTGCACACGACACAAATAACTTTGCTCCCAACGAAGTTCAGGGAGGTTGTCAATCTCTCCGGTCTTGTTGTTTACAAAGGATCAAACACAAGGGATAATGACAATGGTGATAGCAACTAGAAATTAAAAGTAGGAAATAAAATGAGCGTGGAAACAGTGATGAGAATATGGACCGGGGTCCCGTGATGTTCACTGATACGCGAGAGATGATAATTGCTTCTCGCCCTTTGTTGGTTACCCCAAGTGGAAGGTGAGATGCTGCGTAGCGGCAAGTTTCCCTCGGTGAAGATATCGAGGTTGAGAGTATCGACCAGTAGGACTCCAAAGATGATAAGTAGGTGTCAGCGGCGCAACTGACGTGGACCTGCACACAGACACAAATAACTTTGCTCCCAACAAAGTTCAGAGAGGTTGTCAATCTCTCCGGTCTTATTGTTTAGAAAGGATCAAAACACAAGGGATAATAATAATGATAGCAACTGAAAGTAAAAGCAGAAAAGTAAATGAGCGCGTAAACAGTGATGAGAATATGGACCGGAGTCCCGTGATGTTCACTAGTGATGTCTCTCCCCCAAAAGACGATAAATCTGCTATGCGAGGTAAACAAATTACAGATGGGAAATTGACAGGATCATAAACGCACCGCAATGCTAACTATGCTACAAAAGAAAGGAAGAGGCTCAAAAGCATGGGCGGTACGCCAAAATAATTTGACCGAAATCCAACTGCGTCTACTACTAATCATCCACCTTGAGATATCTATCCAAAACATCTCGCTGGTATTAAGTTGCGAGCCCCACCCAAAGTGTAAACCCAAAGCAATAGACAACTTCATTAAAAGCACTTTGCATAAAGTAAACAATCCTTGCAACCGCGGTTGCAAGCACCATTTTTCCCCCTTGTGGCAACAGCACATCCCCTAGACTCATGTTTCTGTCACTCAAGCGTGTCATCAGGGGGCATGAACCCAAAATCGAGCATAACGTTCCCTCTTGGAGTTACTACCTACCACTTGGCCAATGCAATAAAAAGCAATGGAGAACATGCAAGAATTAATTAGGAACAAAAATATAAAAGATAAGAACAAAATATATTAATCTATCACAATATGAACATAATCGCATAATCCATCAGATCCCATCAAACTCAGCATAGCAACAGCATAAAGATTACATATGTGCCTCGATCATGTAGGGAAGCTCACGAGGTCTAAACCATGAAGAAAAAAGAGGGGAGGAGAACATCACATAGCTACTGATCACGGACCCATGGTCCAAAGGAAATTACTCACGGGCTCACGACACATCTGGGAAGCGTCCATGGTGGAGGGGAAGCTCCCGGAGGTCGATCCTCCCTCTGGCAGGGTGCCGGGAAGAGGTCTGCTAGCGCTCCCGGTCTTGGAAGCGCAGCGGCGGTGGAACAGAGGCGAGATCGCGACAAAGGGTTTTCTCTCCGGAAGTTTCACGTCACAGGAGATATATAGGCGAAGGGGGGCAGCCAGGGGGGCAACCACGAATCCAGGCGCCCCCCTGGCGCGGCCAAGCCCTAGGCCGTGCCAGGTGGCCGCCTGGGCACCTGGTGGTGGACCCCCGACCCTCCTTTGGGATTCTGGAAACTTCCGTTACGCTGATTTTTTATCTGATTTTTCCCGGATTTTTTGAGCACTTTTAATATGGGGGAAAACTGAAATAGAAAAGCAGCAGAAAACAGAAACTGGCACTGGGGTGCACTGAGTTAATAGGTTAGTCCAAATATGATCAAAAGTGTATGAAAGTGTATCTAGATCATAGCAATATCACACAAAACATGCATGGAGCAAGCAGAAATTATAGATACGTTTGGTACGTATCATTCACTAGTGATGTATCTCTCCGAAAAGACGATAAAACTGCTATCCGAGGTAAACAAATCACAGATGGGAAATTGACAGGATTAAAAAGGCACCTCAATGCTAACTATGCTATAAAGAAAGGACTAGGCTCAAAAGCATGGGAGGTACGCTAAAATAAGTAGACCAAAATCCAACTGCATCTACTACTAATCATCCACCTTGAGATATCTATCCAGAACATCTTGCTGGTATTAAGTTGCGAGCCCCACCCAAAGTGTAAACCCAAAGCAACACACAACTGCATTAAAAAGCAATTTGCGTAAGGTAAACAATCCATGCAACCGCGGTTACAAGAACCGTTGTTTTCCCCTTTGTGGCAACAACACATCCCCTAGACTCATGTTTCTGTCACTCAAGCTAGTCATCAGGGGGGCATGAACCCACAATCGAGCATAACGTTCCCTCTTGGAGTCACTACCTATTACTTGGCCAAAGCAATAAACAGCAACGGAGAACATGCAAGAATTACTCAAGAATATAAATATAAAAGATAAGAACCAAATATATTACTCAATCACAAACTGAACATAGTCTCATAATCCATCAGATCCCAGCAAACTCAGCATAGCAACAACAGAAAATTACATATGTGCCTCGATCATGTAGGGCAGCTCACGAGGTCTAATCCATGAAGAACAAAGAGGGGAGGAGAACATCACATAGCTACTGATCACGGACCCATGGTCTAAGGTAGACTACTCACGGGTCATCCGGGAAGCGTCCATGGTGGAGGAGAGGCTCCCGAAGGTCAATCCTCCCTCCGAAAGGGTGCCGGGAAAATGTCTGCTGGCGCTCCCAATCTTGGAAGCGCGGCGGCGACGGAACAGAGGCGAGATAGCGAAAAAGGGTTCTGTCTTTGGAAGAATCCCGTCACGGGGAATAAATAGGCGACGGGGGGCAGCCAGGGGGGCCATCCTGTGTCCAGGCAGCCTCCCGGCCTGGCCCCACCCTAGGCCGCGCTACCTGGCCGCCTAGGCACCAGGTGGGGCCCCTCTGGCCCTCCTTTGGGACTCCGGAAGCTTCCGTTGCGCTGATTTTTTATCTGATTTTTCCCGAATTTTTGGAGCACTTTTATTATGGGGGGAACCTGAAATGAAAAAATAGCAGAAAAAAGGAACTGACACTGTGGTGCACTGAGTTAATAAGTTAGTCCAAATATGATCAAAATTGTATGAAAGTGTATCTAGATCATAGCAATATCACACAAAACATGCATGGAGCAAGCAAAAATTATAGATACGTTTGGGACGTATCAACTTCTCGCCCTTCATTGGTTACCCCAAGTGTAAGGTTGAGATGTAGATAGCAGCAAATTTCCCTTGTCAAAGATACCAAGGTTGAGTTCGACCAGTAGGACTCCCAGGACGACAAGTAGGCATTCAAAAGATCAAGGCGTCATTTGAGATAAGTTACTCACTTGACCTGTACCTACACACAGAAACAAATAACTTTGCTCCCAACGAGTACAAAGAGGTTGTCAATCTCTCCGGCCTTGTCGTTAACAAAGGATTAAAACACAAAGGGGAATAATGATAGTGGTGATTGCAACTGAAAGGAAATAAAACGGTAAATAGTGGAGGTGTAAACAATGGTGGAAATATGGACCGAGGTCCCATGATGTTCACTAGTGATGTCTCTCTCCCAAAATACGATAAAATAGCTAAGATGGGTAAACAAATTACAGCTGGGAAATTGTTAGAATTATAAACGCGCCGCAATGCTAATTATGCTGCAAAGAAAGTTAGAGGCTCAAAAGTATGGGCAGTACGCCAAGACAAGTAGACCGAAATCAAACTGCATCAACTCACTAATCATCCACCTTGAGATATCTATCGAGAACATCTCGTTAGTATTAAGTTGCGAGCCCCACCCAAAGTGTAAACTCAAAGCAACATACAACTGCATTAACAAACTCTGCGTAAGGTCAACAATCATTGCGACCGCGGTTACAAGCCCTGTTGTTTTCTCCCTGGTGGCAACAGCACATCCCCTAGTCTCATGTTTTTGTCACTCAAGCTAGACATCGGGGGGCATGAACCCACAATCAAGAATAAACGCCCCCTCTTGGATTTACTATCCACTACTTGGCCAAAGCAATAAAAAGCAATGGAGAACAAGCAAGAATTACTCAAGAACAAATATAAAAGGAGAACCAAATATATAACTCATCACAATCTGAACATAATCTCATAATACATCGGATCCCAGAAAATCAGCATAGAAACAGCAGAAAGAATTACATAGATGCCTTGATCATGTAGGGAAGCTCACAAGGGCTAAGAATTGAAGCACAAGATTGGAGATGAGACATCACATAGCTACTGGTAATGGACCCATGGTCCCAGGGGGACTACTCACATCACATACGGGAAGCGCTCATGGTGGTGGAGAAGCTCCCGGAGGTCAATACTCCCTCCGACAGGGTGCCGAGAAGAGGTCTTCTGGTACTCCCGATCTTGGAAGCGCGACGGTGGCGGAATAGAGGGGAAAATCGCGATGCAGGGCTCTTTGCGAGGGTTTTTGGGGCAAGAGGTAAATATAGGCCGAAGGGGGGCACCAGGGGTGGACCCACCTCCTAGGCGCCCTGGTGGCGCGGCCAAGAGTGGTCCGTGCCAGGTGGCCGCCTGGGTGGGCCCTGGTCCCCCTAGGGCTCTCCTTCGGTGATCCGGAAGCTTTCGTCCTGCTGATTTTTTATCTGATTTTTTGGAATTTGTAGAGCTCTATAAATATGGGTAAAATCCTGCAACTTATAGGCATCACCAGACAGAAACTGGAACTGGGTTCACTGAGTTAGTAGGTTAGTCCAAGTATGTGTAAAAATATATGAAAATGTAGCAAAACACATAGCAATGTGACCTAAAATAGCATGGAACAAGGAGAAATTATAGATACGTTTGGCATAGATCAACATCCCCAAGCTTAATTCCTGCTCATCCTCGAGTACATATATGACTATGGAGTACGAGTGTGGATCTTTCAAAAAGAATAGTAGTGTTGCACCTTCTCTCTTTTTATTTATTTATTCTCTTTTTTCTATTTTTTGTATTTTGTGTCCTCTTTGGCTCTTTCTATTTATCTCTCATTTGTCCTCTTTGGGATCTTTAAATTTGTCCTCTTTGGGATCTTTTCCTCACTTAAGGGAAATACTCTATATTTTACAAGATTATAAAGAAGATCTTCACACTTTACAAGAAGTACTCAACATAAAAAAAAATGAAAACTATCATGATGTATGCAAATGTATGCCTCTTCCAGTGTAGCAGGATATGCAATGATACTAGCGCGTCATGTAGCAAAGATAAGGGCAAGGCCCAAATAGGCTCCTCGATCAAGTAAAAGCATTTTTAACATGAAGATCAAGTCATGAGGTGATGGATGTTGCATGACAATGTATCTCGGAAAGGCTATGGAAATGGCTTGATGGGTAGGTATGGTGGATGTTTTGAGGACGGTATAAGGAGGTTTATGATGACATAGCATATCATGCTAACGGTTTGGATGCACCGGTGAAGTATGCACCAACTCTCAAGATGAGAAAGGGCAATGCACGGTAGGGAAGAGGCTAGCAAAATATGGAAGGTGGAAGTGCCAACAATCGAATACTCGCATTAGTTCGAAGAACTCATTCACTTATTATTGGTAACTCTCTATATAATAAGGAGGTTCACAAAGAAAAAAGCACCCCAAGGAGGAGTGTATGGGGGTTTGGTTATCTTTGTGAATCCTCGACCCATGGTACGTGACGGTAGTCTATATATTCCAACCCCTCCAGAGGTTAGCGATCCATCTAGTAGCTAGAGTTCTCAACTAATTTTTCTTGTTTTTGAAAATAATCACAGATTTCCCAAAATACGTGTAACAGCCCAGTTTTCACAAAAATTAAAAAAACTGTTTTCGGTGTGAATTGTTTGATTGTCTGATTTGTTTGCGGTGTTTGCATCCCCGATTTATCAATCGGGGATTATCCCCCCCCCTCTTATCTCGTACCGGACGGAGACCGACCCTTGCCACCCTGACACTTGACCTTTGCGACACCGGGTTTCACCCGATCACCGTCGTGAAAACCGCACGAGACCATCCGCAACCAACGGAACGAAAACCCCGTTTAATAATTAAACGGGTTATTTTTATAGCGCTCCGGAAAGTGTTCTCGGAACGGTTCCAGCGCGAGGTGAACGCCTCCGGCTCGACGCGCTGATCGCTCAGTTCGAAGTTTTACCCGAATCAGAGGTACTGCGGACCCCCGGCGGTCAGAAACGTGAGCACCGCGCGCGCGAGAGAAAAACCGGGGATGTTTTTGCAAACTGCCAGCCACCTAGGCTATATAAACACCACCACACTCCCACCCATTTTTAGGGTTTCCCTAGCCACAAAATTGCAGCCACCCCTCCACTTTGCCCCAAAAACACCCCCATTTTCGTCCAAAACCTAGCTCCAGATCTGAAATTGCCCCCCAGGCGCTTTGGACCGTCAGATCTGGCGATCCGACGGCCCCGGAGGCTACCACGTCGCCCGGATTGGATCCCGCCGTCTCCTCCCGCGGTAGCCGCCGCACCCATGCCCGACGTCTGCACCGGCCGCCGCCGCACCCGTGCCCGACGTCTGCACCGGCCGCCGCCGGCTCCCCTCCTCCCGGCCAGGCCCTCTCCTCTCTCCCTCTCTTTCTCTCTCTTCTCTCCCTCTCCCTAACCTCCTCCCTCACCTCTCTCGCTGCAGGTGGCCTCCGCGCCATGGAGAAGGCCCGAGCGCCGCCGTCACCGGGGCTCCGTCGCGCCGACAGGAGCCGTTCTGTCGCGCCTCCTCCTCCTGGCCCGACCCGTCGCGCGCCCCCTCCTGGCCTCCCCTTCCTCGCCGTGCGCCGCCTCTCGCCGGAGGGCAGGCCGGCCGCCGCCGCCGCAGCCGGTTCCGCTCGGGACCAGCCCGAGCCAGCCGTCGCTGTTGGCTGCTGGTGGGCCTGGCTCCAGCGGCCTAGCCAGCCGGCGAGCCCAGCCGAGCTCCAGCCCAGCCGCCAGATGGGCTCGGCCCATGGTGAGCCAGCCCGGCCGCCTCTTTTTTTTTCTTTTCCTTTAAGCGTTTTTCTTTTATTTATTTTTTCTATTAAGTGTTGAAGTATTGCTGCTGATCTGTTTTTGCGCCGTAATTTCCCGTTGATCCGTAGCTCCGATGAACGTGCCCCCAAAACAAATATTTCTCAGTTTTGCGTGCTCTAGCGTTCGTATGTAGAAAGTTTTTCCGTTTGAGGACGTCTAGATAGTTTAATTCTGCATTGAAGTGGGAATCAGGCCGTTAACTGCTAATCTTTCCTGTTAAGCGCTGCTGTTATTATTTTTTGTTGCAACTTCGGTCGACGAGTGTGTCGCGACCGTTTATCGGAATTGAGTGATTACAATTTCATTTTGTGAAGCATCATGTCTACTTACATTACATGTATTGCATTGCCATGATATTCTTGCTGGTCATATAGTTATTTAGCTCCAAAGTTGCTATGCTGCTGTTTTTGACGGCCACCTCTGTTTTTCTCTAAGTCTGTAATGTTCCGATGCCATGTTGCATGTTTAATATCTTTTGATCTATGATGCCTATTTGCATGATTCTTTTTGCCATGCCTTCCCTGTCATGTCTACTTTAGTTCCATATCATTAGTGAGCATGTTCGCATTGATTATCCTGTTTATGCATTGCTCTAAAGTGTGCTTCCCGATGTTGGCATATTGTGCCCGTAACTTGTTTTGCTTGTATCTTTTTAACCGTAACTCCGTTTGGGGTGTTCTTTATATGTAACTTGATTAGTTTTTCGTATACTTTGTGTTTATGCTATTGTTTTCTATTGTTAACCAACCTAAAATATGGTTTAGGACAGAACAGTACTAAATCATTTAATTGTCGTGGGGCACTTAGTGTTATGCCATGTTTAGGTTGTGCCTCACTTAAATTGACTATCATAGATAGTTTACTTTATGCTTCACCTCTTGACATGTTTGTGTGCTATGCCATGCTTCTGTACGTTGCCATGTTAACAACCTTTGTTGATCACCTGTAGCTAAACAACTTGAACCCTTCTAAATGTGCGGTATCGTCGTGTGTGACGAGTACTCCACTTAACCTGTTAGTAACCGCTCTCGACGGTAGGTGCGATGTCTCGTGTTGCCTTCTTGTTGGTGCTTGCTCGTGTTTTCCGTGTAGTAATAGATGTTTGCTCGTTGATTTCTTTCCAGTGTTTACCCTCTTGTGTGCTCCCGCGGGTACCTTCGGAGGCGATGCAAGCTTCCGATCAACTA
Organism: Bromus sterilis; assembly: GCA_950022295.1. Taxonomy (NCBI): domain Eukaryota; kingdom Viridiplantae; phylum Streptophyta; class Magnoliopsida; order Poales; family Poaceae; genus Bromus; species Bromus sterilis. The sequence continues at coordinate 221,775,079 of OX465600.1, forward strand.
CACCTTCGGAACCCGACTTATCAAGAGGAAAGGACTATACATTACTTATGATCCATTCTATTTCAACCAGCGGTTTTCATGCTAGTATAGGTTAGGTTCGACGTTTGATCCTACCACATGTTTACAGCCTCTTTTAAACCGATACAGCCATGTCCCCTCCCAGCAAACCTTGTACTGCTATGTCACTATTGCTCGTTGCTCAGCCCCTGCTTAGTATGCATGCTTAGGATGCTACGATGCTACCCTCTTGCTCCTTGGGTTGGGATATCACATTATTATATTGTTGTTGATGATATGATTATTATAATGTTGACTATATTTGACGAAGGATGGAAGGTCTAGGCTATCCCGCCCCGACGCTTTGTTCCATTCGAGTCACCTAGGACCCGAGTTCCGGGTATTGGTTTTGAGACTGAGCGTGCCTAACCGCGTGTGGGATTTTATGGGGTCCCCTTTTCTTACCTACCTAGCTTCAAACATTTCCAGTGGTGGCCCAAACTGATTTACCATTTGAAACGTGTGTGTGACTGGTCCGCGGCCGGCAGATTTCAAACAACTTGGGCCAGCGGAGACATGGTTTCTCTTGTTGGTCCACCCCAGGGAGCTAGGGTGTTGTCCACATCTGTTTGGGCAACCTATCCGACCTCGTCCAGATGGTAGAGGCCGATTCGAGAGCGCGACCGGCTTTTGAGTTGGATGTCGACTCACCGGGGGCCACCCGGATTTGTTCGTTGTTAGTTAGAGGGACCTGTCGTCTCGGATCTCTTGGAACTAAATAATAAAATGGTTGCCTATCATGGGTAGCAACTGAGAGAGATGGGCGTGCGTGCGGAGCCTTGTAATGGGCAGTTGGTACACCCCTGCAGGGTTAAATCTTTTCGAGAAGCCATGTCCACGGTTATGGACGACTTGAGACCTACTCCTTGTTCATAGAAAACAACTGGGATAATCTTAATAAACTTGATCAACGTGTGTGTGTGCCTTGACTGCTTCTTCTTCGTCGGGATGCGAAGAGGAGGACAAGGATAGGATAGGTGTTATGTTTGTGTAAGTAGTTGATAGCAAGACTTGTTGGAGGCGTTTCCTCATCGAATGCTTGGCTTCTTATCTTACTCTCTAGATCGTTAGCCACTTCATAAATGCTAGTGCGGAAGCAACCTCACCACTTACCCCTTCCTTACCGTAAACTACTAGTTGTCCTAGAATGACGAGTGATGAAGTCCTTGCTGGGTCAGATGACCACTACAGTTGGATGTTGAGTACTTCTGTACTGATGATACTACCCCAAACTCTTTTCAGGGTTCTTGATCGACAACAGGTACGGTGATCGACGTTTCACGTGGAGATTCGACGACGACTAGTTAGGCGGATGCCGGCGGAGGGCCTGGACCCGTGTGGTTATGGGATCGATGTTTTTCTCTTTGCCAGTAGGCATTTGAATGTAGTCTGTACTCAGACATATATCTTCCGCTGTTTATTGTATTAAGGCAGTTGTATGCCGATTGTATGAGATGTTGTATCCTGTATCTGTAATGCTGTGATATCATGTTGGAAATCCGGGGCATAAGACTTTGTCATATGTCGCGGTGGGACCGGTATGTGCTTCGTCCCCGGGTCTGGATGGAAACATCTAGATCTGGAACAGTACATCATATCGGGCCTTACAACTTGGTATCAGAGCATTACCGACCATAGGATCCCTTTTCTGGCCGAAGTCGAGTCTAGAGAAAAAAATATTTTGTAGTTACTAAGTTAGTTATCGGAGAGTAGGAATCTTTTTACTCCTTACCCTTGATCTGGTCAGGACAAGTGTCGTAAGTGTTTTATTCTCGTCTTATCCCCTTCAAACTCTAGGATCTCGAGTGTGTGGAGTATCGGAACCGTTACAATGCCTTGCTTGCAGCGTATTGTCTCAATTCCGAGCTCAGGTGGGAATTCCTGTAGTACCTTTAGCTTCTCCGGTTTCGGATAACATCTGGGTCGTCCTTTGCCCTCCCTCCTTTGGCCCGGTGTTTTCACGACTTGCGTCGAAAAGCACTATCCCTTTGACCAGGTTTTAGCTGTCGTTCTTCCTCTTGACACTGACGGTTTCGTTTTTCCAACGAAGTCATCTCTCCGCGGAAATTTATCTCGACAGAAGTTCGACGTCGACATGGAGCAGAGTCCCTTGTTGGTGGTGTTGAAGATCGTCGACTCTTTTCTCTTCCCCTCCTCTCCCTCGGATCGTCCTGGATCTCGGGACGAGATCCCTTGTTGATGGTGTTGTATTGTAACAGCCCAGTTTTCACAAAAATTAAAAAAATTGTTTTTGGTGTGAATTGTTTGATTGCCTGATTTGTTTGCGGTGTTTGCATCCCCGATTAACGATCGGCGATTATTTTTCCCCCCTCTTATCTCGTACCGGACGGAGACCGACCCTTGCCACCCTGACACTCGACTTTGCGACACCGGGTTTCACCCGATCACCGTCGTGAAAACCGCACGAGACCAGCCGCAACCAACGGAACGAAAACCCCGTTTAATAATTAAACGGGTTATTTCTATAGCGCGCCGGAAATTGTTCTCGGAACGGTTCCAGCGCGAGGTGAACGCCTCCGGCTCGACGCGCTGATCGCGCAGTTCGAAGTTTTACCCGAATCGGAGGTACTGCGGACCCCCGGCGGTCAGAAACGTGAGCACCGCGCGCGCGAGAGAAAAACCGGGGATGTTTTTGCAAACTGCCAACCACTTGGGCTATATAAAGACCACCACACTCCCACCCATTTTTAGGGTTTCCCTAGCCACAAAATTGCAGCCACCCCCTCCACTTTGCCCCAAAAACACCCCCATTTTCGTCCAAAACCTAGCTCCAGATCTGAACTTGCCCCCCAGGCGCTCTGGACCGTCAGATCTGGCGATCCGACGGCCCCGGAGGCTGCCACGTCGCCCGGATTGGATCCTGCCGTCTCCTCCCGCGGTAGCCGCCGCACCCGTGCCCGATGCCTGCACCGGCCGCCGCCGCGCTCGCCAGCGAGCAAGCCGCCGCCGTCGGCTCCCCTCCTCCCGGCAAGGCCCTCTCCTCTCTCCCTCTCTTTCCCTCTCTTCTCTCCCTCTCCCTAACCTCCTCCCTCACCTCTCTCGCTGCAGGTGGCCGCCGCTCCATGGAGAAGGCCCGAGCGCAGCCGCCACCGGGGCTCCGTCGCGCCGACGGGAGCCGTTCTGTCGCGCCTCCTTGTAAGTGCATCAAGTGCCCTCCCCTTGAGGTTTTGGAGTTTGATGACAAAACGGTTAAGGGACTGATGTGTTTGTGAGTATACACAGGAGAACAGTCCCTGATGAGGTGTTTAACCACCAGTGTCGACCCCCCAAAATGTTGAGGAACATTGGAGAAATCGGTGCGTTTCCTGAAAAAGGAAGTTGCGCGAAATCCTGAGGAATCAGGATCCTGAAGCGTTCGGTTGAAGCTGAAGCTGAAGATGATCCTGAGGACGTTCGCGCTGAAGACGAAGTTGAAGCGTAGTCTTCGCTAAGAATTTTTATACTTCTTGAGTCGTAGGAGAACACCGCACTGTTGGAGGGGTTGAGGAAAATGAGTTCTGTATTTCTGAGGAAGTGCTCAATTAGAAATCCTGAAGAAGAACCCTGAGGAAATCTCCTGCAGTAGAAGTTCAGTTCCTCGGGTGTCTGAGACGTTGTTCTTCAGGACACTGAGGAATCTGTCTTCGGTTGAGGAGTCTGGAGACTGCGAGTGCAGTTCTCCTGAAGAGAGAGTAATCTCCTGCAGTAGAAGTTCAGTCCTCGTGTGTCTGAGACGTTGTTCTTTAGGACACTGAGGTAACTAACTTCGGTTGAGGAGTCTGGAGAGAGAATACTTTGACCGTGCCACGTGTTGCGTGGTGAGAGGCTAGAACTTGTCTAGCAACGGTCATTTCCGAGGGCATGAGAGTAATTGCATGCATGGGCATTTATGTCCTTTCACCTCGGGTTGCTCCGCGGCTATAAATAGCCACCCCCAGCCCCATTTGTGGGTTGGATGCTCCGAGAGAAAAACTGACACTTGTCATCTGAGAGCAACCCACCTCTGAGGAAACTGAAGAACCTATGTGAGGAAAACCACCAGCCTGAGTAGTTGAGAATTTCTGAGGAAGTCGGTTCGAGTGATCCGAAGCTTTTTACTCTTGAAGACTGTGATCTTCCAGCCGGTGTAGAAGTCTTCAGTCTGAGGGAGTCAAGATGCAATTGTGACTTCCCGGAGTGACTGAGTCTGTGAAGGTTTCGGGAGTCTACCTTGAAGACTCACCTGAGTTATTGGACGGAGTCTGAGGACTTTAGTTCAAGGAGAACAAGGTGAAGACTATGTCTTCTGAGTTGAATCTCAGCCTCTCCAACCAGACGTAGAGTTGTCACAGCAACTTGAACTGGTCTACCAAACCAATGTCTTCAATATCTAGTGATATCTCTTCAATCTCTTAAGCCTCAGTATTTTGTCTTCAGTATCTATGTTGACTTCTCGTGCTTCAGCTCTCCCTCTGATATTAGTCTTCATACTATGCATCTGAAGCACTTCTGCTTATCTGAATTGATTTATTTCTGTTGCATTATGATAAGCTGCCCTAATGATTACATTCTGTGAAGTTTTATTTCTTCATGATTTTGGTTACTTCTTCAGCTTCATGATTGCTTCAGTCCTGAAGAAAATCAAAATCTGGTAGCAAAATTGAAAATCTCCCATTCACCCCCCCTCTGGTCGATATATTGCACTTTCAATTGGTATCAGAGCAAGGTACTCCCTTGTTCAGTGTGATTCGGTTTAACCACCTGGAGTTTTAGTTATGTCGACCTCAGGTACAATGAGCGTTGCCTCAAACTGCCTCATCTTCGATGGAACAGACTATCCATACTGGAAGAACAAGATGAGGATGCATCTTGAAGCCATTGACAAGGATCTGTGGGACATTGTTGATCAAGGCATTCCTGAAGCAAATCTGATGACTGCTCCCGAAGTTGTCAAGAAGAACTGGCAGCTTGATGCAAAAGCTCGAAGCATCATTGGTGGTCATCTCAATAAGGCTCAGTTCAACCGTATCAGTGGTCTGGATACTGCAAAGAAGATATGGACAAGACTGTCTAAAGTCAATGAAGGAGTCTCAGCTCAACGAGACTCACGAGTTGATACACTCCGCAGTCTCTTCAATCGGTTCAAGAGGCTGGACAATGAGCACGTGCAACAAACCTTTGACAGACTCACTGACATATCCAATGAACTTCAAGCACTTGGTGCTGCTGATATCACAGATCATGAAGTTGTGAAGAAACTGCTGAGGTCACTGGATGACTCTTTTGAGTTACTATCACTGATGATTCAAGAAAGGCCTGACTTCAAGACTCTGGATCCAGCGGACATTCTCGAGCGCCTCAATGCTCATGAACTGAAGCTCTCTGAAAAACGAGACCTATACAGCCCCACGCCTAAGGTCCGCGCGCTAAAAGCTAGAGCACGAAGAGTGTCCTCTGATGATGAGTCTGAGGCTGATACTAATAATCCTGAGACTCTTAGCCGTGAACTTGCTCTCCTTACCAGAAAGTTTCAAAGGTTCACGAAGAAGAATCGCTTCGGAAATTCCTCAAGATCGTCCTCAAGAAAAAGCAAAGATGATGATTCTGTCGAAGCTAGAAAGAGAGTTTTCCACAAGTGCAAGAAACCTGGGCATTACATCGCTGAGTGTCCTTTATGGGAAAAGGAAGCTAAACGGAAGAAGAAGAAGAAAGGGAAAGATGACAGTTCTCATGAAAAGACAAAGAAGAAATCCTCAAGATCCTCAAAGTCTGCTGGATACAGGAATAGCAGTTCCCGTAAGGCTCGCGCTTATCTCGGGAAAGAATTGGACTCGGAAGAATCTGATTCCAACCCTGATGCTGAGGAGGAAGAATCTAAAGAATCTGAGGGTGTGGCTGGTTTGGCTCTTGCCACGACACTTGTCTCAAAGTCAATCTTCAACACTGAGGAATCTGGTCTATCACATGCTGATGATGAATCTGAAGACACAACTCCTTCCTTCTGCTTCATGGCCAAGTCCTCCAAGGTATCTTCTTACTCATCATCAGATGAACCCTCTGATGAAGAACCTGATGAAAGCTATGCTAAACTTGCTAAACTTGCATCTAAGCAACAACGTGCACTTGAAAAGACTCAGATCTCACTAAACAAAAGTGATGATATGTTGGTTGAGGAAATGACGAAGACTCAAAAGTTGACTGATGAATCGAGAATTCTTCAGGCAAAGTTTGATGACTTGTTCAATCGGCATGAGGCACTCCTTACCGATCATGAAAAGCTATCTCATGAGTTCCTCATGAGGAAACAAGAACTTGAACGTGTAAGAATGTCTCATGACGATCTGAAGAAAGAAAATGAGTCACTCCTCTCCCAACAGATCATCATGCCACAAGAAGGATTCAATCCTCCCTGTTTAAAATGCATTGAACATGATCAAATCATCTCTGTGTCTAGTTCCTCAATGTCTTCAGACTCTGTTATCTCTATTACTTCTGTGGTATCTAACCCCTCATCTGAGGATACCATAGACATTGCTGAAGAAAATGCTAGGTTGAAGAGTCTACTGGAAACATGCATGTTCAAGAGTCTGAAAGGACATCAGACTCTTTGTGACATTCTCAAGAAACAGATCCTCAACAGAAACCCGAGGAAAGAAGGCATCGCTTTCACTCGGAAACTCAACCCTGATGGTTCTTACTGGAAACCTGAACAATATCCTGAGACCATTTGGGCTCGGGCAATGATGCCTCCTCCTGATCCCTATGCCTTATCTGGTTATGATGTTGTTTCTTCAGATGTGATGATTGAGTCATTTGACTCAAACTATAAACTGTTTAAGAATGGTAATGGTGAGGTATTTGCCAGATACATCGGAACTAACTGCAGGAACGGTCCTCCAGTCAAGCAGATCTGGGTTCCAAAGGACCTCATCACTAACCTTCGTGTGAATGCAGATGCAAATGAGCTGAGGATATCATCTGAGGACGATACCTCAAAAGGAAATGATTATAATCATGTATCTGCTAACCATTTTGTTCACAGGGAAGCTCCTCATAAGAATGCTTATTCATTTGTTTATCCTGATGCTGCTATCTCTCACCCCATTAGGTCTCATCATCCTCATCAATCCTCATGTGCCTCAAGACCACCCATAAAGATGTGGGTGGTTAAGAACTAATCATCCTTGCAGGAACATGTCCTGGGGAAATTACAATTTCTGCAGATCATATGCCCAGGACATCAACAAATGAGTCAGTTGAAGGATAATTATATTATTTGGTTTCATAGAATCAATCCTGAGGAACATCCTGAGGAATTAATTCTAAGGAACCTTAAACTCCTCAAACTGAGACTGGCTCATAATTTGTTGTATGAGATACTAATTCATTTGCAGGGAAAGACTGAATGGGTGATGGATAGTGGATGCACAAATCACATGACTGGTGACAGAAGTCTTCTTATGGAATCATCACTAAGTCCTTCTTCAAAGAAAACCATCACCTTCGCTGATAAAGGTAAAAGTAAGGTATTGGGTCTCGGCAGAGTGGCTATCTCATGAGACCAACACATTGATAAAGTCATGCTTGTTGAATCCCTTGGATACAACTTGATGTCTGTATCTATGCTGTGTGATCTTGATCTCGCTGTTCTCTTCGGAAAACATGGTTGTATTGTCTTCATGATTAGCGATAAATCCGTTGTCTTCAGTGGGGTTAGGAAAGGTGACCTGTTGCTACATGCCTCTTGGCTCGGGCCTCAGAGTGCTGGCTATGGCATCGAAGACTCGGCCACGCTGGAATGAGAAATCTTCAGAAGCTGGTACTGAAGAAACATGTCCTCGGGATTGAAGAAATCAGATTTCTCAAAGGACCTGCTCTGTGGTGCCTGCGAAGCTGGAAAGATGACCAAGGCCAACCACCCAGCGAAGACCATCATGACTACTACGAGACCACTGGAATTTCTTCACATGGATCTATTCGGTCCTCCAAAGTATTCAAGCTTTGGAGGTAATATGTATGGTCTTGTTATTGTTGATGACTTCTCACGATACACTTGGGTGCATTTTCTTCTTTATAAGTCAGAAACTCCAGCAATCCTCAAGCGCTTCGCCCTGCGTGTCATGAACAACTACAACCTGTAGATCAAGAACATTCGAAGTGACAATGGCACTGAGTTCAAAAACTTCGGTGTGGAAGAATTCCTCGATGGCTTGGGAATTACACATGAATTCTCTGCGCCATACACTCCTCAGCAAAATGGTGTTGTTGAGAGGAAGAACCGAACCCTCATCGAGATGGCTCGCACGATGCTGGCTGAGTACAGTACTCCACTCAAGTGGTGGGCTGAAGCAATCAACACTGCATGCCACATCGTCAATCGTGTGTATCTTCACAAGTTCTTCAATAAAACATCATACGAGTTAATGGTCGGTAAGAAACCCAATGTAAGTTATTTCAAAGTATTCGGTGCACCTTGCTGGATACGTGATCCTCATCACGAGTCCAAATTTGCACCCAAAGCATCTGAGGGTTTCATGCTTGGTTATGGTATCAACTCGCACACCTACAGAGTCTTCAACATTAATCACTATAAAATTGTTGAATCTGTAGACGTGCGTTTTGATGAGTCTGATGGCTCCCAAAGGGAGCACCTGCCACATGATTTAGGTGAAGCGCCACCTGAAGAACAGATCAAGAAGATGGGTGCTGGTGACATCATTCCTATGGATCATCCTGAAGAAATCCACATACCTCCTGCTCCTGAAAAACATCCAAATCCTGAAGCAAATAATCCTGATGACGATCCTGATCCTGAGGCACCTGATACGCCAGAAGCACCTGAAGCTGATGCAAACGAATCTAACAGCAGTGACGAAGATGCACCTCAAGATCATCCTCCTCGACTTCCTCGTGTGGCAAATGAAGTTTAAGTGGACAAAATCCTCGCTGATGTCAACCTACCAGGTCCTCTTACTCGTGCAAGAGCTAATCGTATAGCTAACTTTTGCGGGCATTTCTCGTTTGTATCAATTTCAGAACCCACCAAAGTCACCGAGGCATTCCAAGAAGCGGAATGGATTCAGGCCATGCAAGATGAACTTCTTCAGTTTAAACTGAATGATGTTTGGGAACTTGTCAAACGTCCTAATCCTCGAATTCACAATGTCATCGGCACGAAATGGATCTATCGCAACAAACTCGATGAAGATGGACAAGTCGTCAGAAACAAAGCTCGTCTCGTAGCTCAAGGATATACTCAAGTCGAGGGGATCGACTTCGGTGAAACCTTCGCTCCTGTTGCTAGACTTGAGTCCATTCGTATTATGCTTGCATTCGCTAACCATCATAACATCAAGTTATATCAAATGGATGTGAAAAGTGCTTTCCTCAATGGTAATATCGAGGAAGAAGTATATGTTTCTCAACCTCTAGGCTTTGAAGACGCAAATAAACCTGATATGGTGTACAGATTGAAGAAAGCCCTCTATGGATCGAAGCAAGCCCCTCGGGCTTGGTATGACACACTAAGGGACTTCCTCATCAGCAAGGGCTTCAAATCTGGTTCCCTCGATCCAACTCTTTTCACAAAAAGATATGATGATGCATTATTCATATGTCAAATTTATGTTGATGACATAATATTTGGATGCACTAACAAGAAATACAGTGAAGAATTTGCATTCTTGATGAGTGAACAGTATCAGATGTCGATGATGGGCGAACTGAAGTTCTTCTTAGGGCTCCAAATTCGTCAACAACGCAACGGAATCTTCATCTCTCAGGAGAAGTACCTCAAGGAGTGTCTGAGGAAATTCGGGATGCAAGACTGCAAGGGCATCAAGACACCGATGCCCAAAAATGGCCAACTTGGCCCTGATGAAAATGGCAAGGACTACGATCAGAAGGTATACCGCTCCATGATAGGTTCTCTGCTATATCTATGTGCATCTAGGCCTGATATAATGTTGAGCGTTTCCATGTGTGCCCGATTCCAAGCGGCACCAAAGGAATCGCATCACCAAGCGGTGAAACGAATTCTTCGATATTTGGCTCACACCCCGTCGCTAGGCTTATGGTATCCAAAAGGCACACAGCTGGATCTCGTCGGATACTCAGACTCAGATTATGCTGGAGATCGTGTGGGTCGGAAGTCTACCTCAGGAACATGTCATTTCCTCGGACGCTCTCTAGTGTGCTGGTCATCGAAGAAGCAGAACTGTGTCTCCCTCTCCACTGCTGAAGCTGAATACATTGCTGCTGGTGCAAGCTTCTCACAACTTCTTTGGATGAAGCAAACCCTGAAGGACTACGGCATCAACCTGAAGAAAGTACCACTACTATGTGACAATGAGAGCGCCATCAAGATCTCTCAGAATCAGGTACAGCACTCGAGGACGAAGCATATTGAGATTCGGTATCACTTTCTTCGGGATCATGTATTGAAGGAAGATATCGTCATCAGCCACGTGAAGACTGAAGACCAACTTGCTGATATATTCACGAAGCCTTTGGATGAGAAGAGATTTAGCACTCTGCGGTGTGAGCTAAATATCTTAGATTCCTCAAACGTCCAGTGAATGGACACACATCCTAACGCTTAAATAATATTGATGAATCCTGATGCACAACACACGATGCGTTGTACTCCTCAAATCATGAGGAACTACCTTGCTAAGTGTGAAGAAATTAACGTGGAATTGACTCAAGATCCATACGACAATTGTATGGTATCAAGTGTCTCATTCCCTATAAGGTGGATAGCGCCACCGCCCAAACACCTCAGGATTTGATGTTCCTCAACTTCCTCAGGATTTGATGTTATTCTGTTTCCTCAAGATTCGAAGTTTTTTTCATTTCTGATGATTACCGAGTTCTGTCCTCAACAGCGTTCACCTATAGTTATTAATCTTTAGTTTTTGCTTCTTCATCTAGGTGAACGTGATCGGACCCGTCCCTCTGTGCTCACTTATCTAATCTGTCTATCTCATATGCGTTCATCCGGAAATCATGTATTCCTCATGTTGAGACCATTAGTCATCATCATCAGCCTGAGACCAGTTGTCTTCATCCTTAGCCCTTGTCCTCAAGTTCCTCAAATCTCGGATTTACTGTTACAACTGTCTTAAATTTGTTGCGATTTTACCGCACGTCGTGCTTAGCCACCATCAAGATATCCACTGAGGATCCCAACAATCAGGGGCAATCTGGTCCACAAATTTCGCACCCCTCAGCTTTTACCCCTCTATAAATAGCCCTCTACCCCCTCCTCCGGTCATTTACCCCCCAACGCCTCCCTCACTCTCGCGCCGCCGACCTTGAGCTCCTCAAGCTCGAGCGCTAACGTCGCCGGAGTTCGCCGTCGCTGGGGACGAAGACTCATTGTTCCTCAGCATTCGCCTCAAGTATGGTATGCTTACTCCTCAGTGGTTTATTCCTTAGCATCTTATTCCTCAGAACTGTTGTGTCCTCAACCCAGTTAATCCTCCACTGTACTGCTAGCTTTCTGAAACCTTTACCTATGCCTCATTCCTTTGTTTTCCTCAGCCTATTCCTCATGAACGCATATAACCGTACCCCACTTCCCTCGCAACTTAATTCTGTCACAGGTACATGTCAGCTGAGGAATCGTATGGTTCTCATAGTCTCACTTCATTTGCAGCTCAGCTCGAACGTACAATTCCTCAGTCTCCTCAGCTGAAGAAAATGCCTCCTCGGCGCAAGCACACTGATACTGCTAAATACTTACCTCCTGAGCTCTATGAGAAACTGAAGACTCCAGAACGTGAAACTGCTGATGATCGTAAGAAAAGGGTCCAGAAGATCACAAGAGAATGGGCCAAGCGTTGGGTGGCCTATCAATGGCTTAATCCTCAACATGAGGAAATGTTTGCCGTTAATCCGCCACTGAAGACATTGGGTATCAAGGCTCGACCTCCACCTGCACCAGGCGTCATTCCTGATCCCACAACAATGCACACTCCTGAAGACTTTATGAGGAACTGTTGAACATAGAACTTCCATGCCTTCACTCCACCCCCTGCTGCAACACCCATTGTTCCAACTCCACCGTCCCCAGCGCCACCAGTTATCACTGAGGTTGAAGACATGGACGTCGATATTATGGATGATGGAACTCCTCGCATTCATGATGAGGACTATGGGCTGACAAACTCACCCACTCATACCGTCTTCTCACCTAAACCTCACTCCAACACCGTGACCGAGGTGCTTCCTGACACTTCTCTGCAGTCTGAAGCCTCTGTTGGTGCATCGTCCTCAGCGTCTGATGTTGATGACCTCGCAGCCTCTAGTGCTCCAACAAATTCTGCTGCTAATACTGATGCTGCAGCAAACACTACCACTGATACTGATGCAGCTGACACTACAACTGCTGATCCTCAGCCAGACCCACCTGCTGCTGAAACTAAAGCTGAATCCGAACAAAGCACAACTGCCCCTCCTAAAGCAGCAACCAGTACAAATGCTGAAGCCTCAAAGGATGGCTCTGAAGACAAACAGGCCACATCACCTCGTCTTCCCAAGGACATCACCACATCTGTGCCTGACGCATCTGCAGCGACTCCGCCTCAGCCTCAAGCCACTCTTCAGATTGAAGTGCCTCAAGCGCCTTCCCCACCTCAAGGCCCAGTTCAAGATCGGTCCTTGTGTCCGAAGCAGAAGCGACCATTCTTCCGTGACCTTGAAGCTGATGATACTCCAAGCTTTGATGCTACTGATTTCTTCAACGCCATGAGCTTCTTTCCAGAGGGGATTCAAAATCCATATCACTCTTCTCCGCCTCGAAAGCTACTGAGGTTCTGGACTGCTACTCAGAAGAACTATTATGCTTCAGTGCTCTACAAGAAAAACAAACTGTTTCCTCACAAGCACATTCCTCTGATGGATATGGAAGCTCTTCCCTCCTTCAACAATGTGCTTCAGGATCTGCATCATGCCAAGCTGCTTCAGTTCTCCTCTGAATGCATACACTGGAATGAAGAGCTTGTGCTTTAGTTTTATGCCACGTTGTATGTTTCAGGAAATCCCTTGGATATCAACACCTGGGTCCTCGAGTGGATGACTGAGCATAATCACTACACCATAACTGTTCCTGAAGCAAATGATATTCTTGAGTTGCCTCAGTGCACTTCTCCATCTGCTTGCTCCTATGGGGCTCAAATTCTTCGAGATGACCTGATGAACATGCTAATGAAACCTCAGGCCCCTGAAGCCCCAGCTCGCACAAAGTTTCCAGTCTTTGAGCTTCTGTATCTGCCAAGTACTTTGTATCGGATTCTGGCGAAGACCTTCTGCCCCATTAAAGGCTATGAATCCACTGCTGAAGAAGTCATTGGCATCATGAAGAACATACTCCACAACCTTTGCATGTCTGGGCCAATCAACGTCCCTGACTTCTTCTTCAGAACTATGGTTGATGCAGCACAGAATCCTCATATCCTGAAGCCATATGCGCCTTGGATCATGAAGCTCATCCGAGCCGTGACTGGAATTGATTTCCAACCTGATCACCCGAATCACAGGACTTATCTGCCGCCTGTCGAAGTGCTTCAGCATACTATTGCTTCAAATGACAAAGGCATCTTCTATGAAGAAGTTCTCCCGACCAATTCCCTCGGTGGAAACATCCGTCATCCTCAGTCTCGCACAACTGATGAAACCAGAACTCATGCCTCAACTGAGGATACAACTCAGGCTCGAGTGATGACTGACCAAGAGCTTCTGATTAGTCTTCATCAGAAAGTTGATCGTAATCATGATTGGGTGAAGCGTCAGTTTACTGAAATCCTCAGCTACATGGCTCACACGCATTCTTCAGTAAAGAAAGTGCATCAGTATGCTCATCATACATATCAACATCTTGATGCCCTGATGAGAGAAGTAATCACCACTGAAGATCTTGCAAAGCTGGAGCTTCAACAGCCTCCGATTCCTGCAATCAGACCCCCAAGGCAATTCAGACGCTGCACAACTCCTCCTCCGGCAATGGATTCTTATTCTTCAAACCAGGAGATGACTGCTGAAGAAGCTGAAGACACAGCTGGCTGCCCTCACACATCAACGGATTGCCTCAGGCGTGACTCACCTCAGCCTTGAAGCAACTTCAAAGGGGCGTTAGCTTTAGTTTTTTTCCCTTTTTGTTCATTTTATGACAAAGGGGGAGAAATCTGTTAGTCTTCAAGTGGGTTTTAGTTATGGGGTTCTTCAGTTACAACTCTCGTTCTTCATTTTTTTTGTAACGAGTTGTAAACTGTAATTTTGGTGTTTGCCTGATACTATTCCTTAGTTACCTTATGCTATTTCCTCAAGTTTATCATATATGCATGTGTTTATCTCTGAAAACACCTCTCTCTCAGTGCGCTGTTTAAATTCCTCAAACACTTCATAACATGCACTGAAAAAAATGTCTGGATATAGGGGGAGCTCCTCATATACCTCAAAATGCTTTAGATATTAAACATTCTTCAACTTATATGCATATCCTCAGGGGGAGCTTCATTATATCCAGCTTAATGATAAAAAAAATGTTCTTCAAAGTTTTTATTCTTCAAACTCATAATTTTATCCCCGTTGAAGCTTAACCTGATTGTCATCAAATCACCAAAAAGGGGGAGATTGTAAGTGCATCAAGTGCCCTCCCCTTGAGGTTTTGGAGTTTGATGACAAAACGGTTAAGGGACTGATGTGTTTGTGAGTATACATAGGAGAACCGTCCCTGATGAGGTGTTTAACCACCAGTGTCGACCCCCCAAAATGTTGAGGAACATTGGAGAAATCGGTGCGTTTCCTAAAGAATGAAGTTGCGCGAAATCCTGAGGAATCAGGATCCTAAAGCGTTCGGTTGAAGCTGAAGCTGAAGATGATCCTGAGGACGTTCGCGCTGAAGACGAAGTTGAAGCGTAGTCTTCGCTAAGAATTTTTATACTTCTTGAGTCGTAGGAGAACACCGCACTGTTGGAGGGGTTGAGGAAAATGAGTTCTGTATTTCTGAGGAAGTGCTCAATTAGAAATCCTGAAGAAGAACCCTGAGGAAATCTCCTGCAGTAGAAGTTCAGTTCCTCGGGTGTCTGAGACGTAGTTCTTCAGGACACTGAGGAATCTGTCTTCGGTTGAGGAGTCTGGAGACTGCGAGTGCAGTTCTCCTGAAGAGAGAGTAATCTCCTGCAGTAGAAGTTCAGTCTTCGTGTGTCTGAGACGTTGTTCTTCAGGACACTGAGGTAACTAACTTCGGTTGAGGAGTCTGGAGAGAGAATACTTTGACCGTGCCACGTGTTGCGTGGTGAGAGGCTAGAACTTGTCTAGCAACTGTCATTTCCGAGGGAATGAGAGTAATTGCATGCATGGGCATTTATGTGCTTTCACCTCGGGTTGCTCCGCAGCTATAAATAGCCACCCCCAGCCCCATTTGTGGGTTGGATGCTCCGAGAGAAAAACTGACACTTGTCATCTGAGAGCAACCCACCTCTGAGGAAACTGAAGAACCTATGTGAGGAAAACCACCAGCCTGAGTAGTTGAGCATTTCTGAGGAAGTCGGTTCGAGTGATCCGAAGCTTTTTACTCTTGAAGACTGTGATCTTCCAGCCTGTGTAGAAGTCTTCAGTCTGAGGGAGTCAAGATGCAATTGTGACTTCCCGGAGTGACTGAGTCTGTGAAGGTTTCGGGAGTCTACCTTGAAGACTCACCTGAGTTATTGGACGGAGTCTGAGGACTTTAGTTACTTCTTCAGCTTCATGATTGCTTCAGTCCTGAAGAAAATCAAAATCTGGTAGCAAAATTGAAAATCTCCCATTCACCCCCTCTCTGGTCGATATATTACACTTTCACTCCTCCTCCTAGCCCGCCTCGTCGCGCGCCCCCTCCTGGCCTCCCCTTCCTCGCCGTGCGCCGCCTCTCGCCGGAGGGCTGGCCAGCCGCCGCCGCCGCAGCCGGTTCCGCTCGGGACCAGCCCGAGCCAGCCGTCGCTGTTGGCTGCTGGTGGGCCTGGCTCCAGCGGCCCAGCCAGCCGGCGAGCCCAGCTGAGCTCCAGCCCAGCCGCCAGATGGGCTCGGCCCATGGTGAGCCATCCCGGCCGCCTCTTTTTTTTTCCTTTAAGCGTTTTTCTTTTATTTATTTTTTCTGTTAAGTGTTGAAGTATTGCTGCTGATCTGTTTTTGCGCCGTAATTTCCTGTTGATCCGTAGCTCCGATGAACGTGCCCCCAAAACAAATATTGCTCAGTTTTGCGTGCTCTAGCGTTTGTATGTAGAAAGTTTTTCCGTTTGAGGCTGCCTAGATAGTTTAATTCTGCGTTGAAGTGGGCATCAGGCCGTTAACTGCTAATCTTTCCTGTTAAGTGCTGCTGTTATTATTTTTTGTTGCAACTTCGGTCGACGAGTGTGTCGCGACCGTTTATCGGAATTGAGTGATTCCAATTGCATTTTGTTAAGAATCATGTCTACTTCCATTACATGTATTGCATTGCCATGATATGCTTGCTGGTCATATAGTTATTTAGCTCCAAAGTTGCTATGCTGCTGTTTTTGACAGCCACCTCTGTTTTTCTCTAAGTCTGTAACGTTCCGATGCCATGTTGCATGTTTAATATCTTTTGATCTATGATGCCTATTTGCATGATTCTTTTTGCCATGCCTTCCCTGTCATGTCTAATTTAGTTCCATATCATTTGTGAGCATGTTTGCATTGATTATCCTGTTTCTGCATTGCTCTAAAGTGTGCTTCCCGATGTTGGCAGATTGTATCCGTAACTTGTTTTGCTTGTATCTTTTTAACCGTAACTCCCTTTGGGGTGTTCTTTATATGTAACTTGATTAGTTTTTCATGTACTTTGTGTTTATGCTATTGTTTGCTGTTGTTAACCAACCTAAAATATGGTTTAGGACAGAACATTACTAAATCATTTAATTATCGTGGGGCACTTAGTGTTATGCCATGTTTAGGTTGTGCCTCACTTAAATTGACTAGCATAGATAGTTTACTTTATGCTTCACCTCTTGACATGTTTGTGTGCTATGCCATGCTTCTGTGCTTTGCCATGTTAACAACCTTTGTTGATCACCTGTAGCTAAACAACTTGAACCCTTCTAAATGTGCGGTATCGTCGTGTGTGATGAGTACTCCACTTAACTGTTAGTAACCGCTCTCGACGGTAGGTGCGATGTCTCGTGTTGCCTTCTTTTTGGTGCTTGCTCGTGTTTGCCGCATAGTAATAGATGTTTTCTCGTTGATTGCTTTCCAGTGTTTACCCTCTTGTGTGCTCCCGCGGGTACCTGCGGAGGCGATGCGAGCTTGCGATCAACTACACCTTCGGAAACCGACTTATCAAGAGGCAAGGACTATACATTACTAATGATCCATTCTATTTCAACCAGCGGTTTTCATGCTAGTATAGGTTAGGTTCGACGTTTGATCCTACCACATGTTTACAGCCTCTTTTAAACCGATACAGCCATGTCCCCTCCCAGCAAACCTTGTACTGCTATGTCACTATTGCTCGTTGCTCAGCCCCTGCTTAGTATGCATGCTTAGGATGCTACGATGCTACCCTGTTGCTCCTTGGGTTGGGATATCACATTATTATATTGTTGTTGATGATATGATTATTATAATGTTGACTATATTTGACGAAGGATGGAAGGTCTAGGCTATCCCGCCCCGACGCTTTGTTCCATTCGAGTCACCTAGGACCCGAGTTCCGGGTATTGGTTTTGAGACTGAGCGTGCCTAACCGCGTGTGGGATTTTATGGGGTCCCCTTTTCTTACCTACCTAGCTTCAAACATTTCCAGTGGTGGCCCAAGTTGATTTACCATTTGAAACGTGTGTGTGACTGGTCCGCGGCCGGCAGATTTCAAACAACTTGGGCCAGCGGAGACATGGTTCCTCTTGTTGGTCCACCCCAGGGAGCTAGGGGGTTGTCCACATCTGTTTGGGCAACCTATCCGACCTCGTCCAGACGGTAGAGGCCGATTCGAGAGCGCGGCCGGCTTTTGAGTTGGATGTCGACTCACCGGGGGCCACCCGGATTTGTTCGTTGTTAGTTAGAGGGACCTGCCATCTCGGATCTCTTGGAACTAAATCATAAAATGGTTGCCTATCATGGGTAGCAACTGAGAGAGATGGGCGTGCGTGCGGAGCCTTGTAATGGGCAGTTGGTACACCCCTGCAGGGTTAAATCTTTTCGAGAAGCCGTGTCCACGGTTATGGACGACTTGAGACCTACTCCTTGTTCATAGACAACAACTGAGATAATCTTAATAAACTTGATCAACATGTGTATGTGCCTTGACTGCTTCTTCTTCGTCGGGATGCGAAGCGGAGGACAAGGATAGGATAGGTGTTATGTTTGCGTAAGTAGTTGATAGCAAGACTTGTTGGAGGTGTTTCCTCATCGAATGCTTGGCTTCTTATCTTACTCTCTAGATCGTTAGCCACTTCATAAATGCTAGTGCGGCAGAAACCTCGCCACTTACCCCTTCCTTACCGTAAACTACTAGTTGTCCTAGAATGACGAGTGATGAAGTCCTTGCTGGGTCAGATGACCACTACAGTTGGATGTTGAGTACTTCTGTGCTCATGATACTACCCCCAAACTCTTTTCAGGGTTCTTGATCGACAATAGGTACGGTGATCGAGGTTTCACGTGGAGACTCGACGACGACTAGTTAGGCGGATCCCGGCGGAGGGCCTGGACCCGTGTGGTTATGGGATCGATGTTTTTCTCTTTACCAGTAGGCATTTGAATGTAGTCTGTACTCAGACATATATCTTCCGTTGTTGTATTGTATTAAGGCAGTTGTATGTCGATTGTATGAGATGTTGTATCCTGTATCTGTAATGTTGTGATATCATGTTGGAAATCCGGGGCATATGACTTCGTCATATGTCGCGGTGGGACCGGTATGTGCTTCGTTCCCGGATCTGGATGGAAACATCTAGATCTGGAACAGTACCGCATATCGGGCCTTACAATACGACACCTATCACTAATAGGCTCAAGCTCTTGGCACCTAAAGTCCAAACATTACTCAAAGCAATTCCTCAAAGCTATTGTAAGTTACTACTACACTTGTAATAGCATCCTTAATTACCTAGTCGTGCAAGTCACACAACTCAGCGCAACAAGCCAACGCTCTAAACAAGATAAGCATGATAACTCGAGAGAGTTCCAAAAGCAACCTAAATAAAATCTCTTAAAAAGATAAGCATGAAAACTAAGAGTTAAGCATGACAGTTGCTATGAAAAGATAAAGAACACACACAAAAAGAAAGATAAGCATGCAAGCCTATGTTGTGTTCTAGGGTGGAGTGGAGCATGTTTATCTCCCAATCAATGAAGGCTACGGTCTAGATTATGATGAACAGCAAGCAAAACTAAAGCAAACTAAAAATTAAAGAGCGAGACGCTCCAAGTTTAGTACATGACACATGAAGAGATAAAAATATAGCATGGAGAAGGACGAACTGATGATTATTGATGGAGAAGGGGATGCACGGGGGCATTGTCGTGGGAAAAACACGTCAGATGTCCGAAGAGTCAGACTTGATTATAGGGCCTTTTCTACGAGTGTACGAGGGGGAAGAAAATCACACACAGAGAGAGACACGATTCATACAGCTTCGGGCCCCGGGAAACATCGTTCGATAAAAACCCTACATGCTGTTTGTGGCTAGGTCTTATTCCTTTGCTCACGGAGAGTTGCCGGCATGTCGCCAGCTCTCATATA
Organism: Bromus sterilis; assembly: GCA_950022295.1. Taxonomy (NCBI): domain Eukaryota; kingdom Viridiplantae; phylum Streptophyta; class Magnoliopsida; order Poales; family Poaceae; genus Bromus; species Bromus sterilis. The sequence continues at coordinate 221,794,856 of OX465600.1, forward strand.
GTTGTGTCTAATTGTCCCGGGTTTAGATGACCTGGGACTAGTCTCTAATTTAGAGCCTATTGAAGTTGTGTTGATTCCGTCCTCTTTGGGGCGCCCTACCCCTCCTTATATAGGTGGAAGGGGAGGTTTACATGTAGAGTCCTAGTAGGATACAAACTAGTCTCTTATTCTATTACAAGTCGGATATCAATCCGAGTCCTACTCTAAGTCTTGTAGATTTTCGTATCTTCCAAGTTAGGTGGACTCCATATTGATTCCTTCGTCCGGCTTTCATCATCCGCGAGCCGGCTCTTGTCATCCGATCGGCTTTGTCTCCAAGACGGGTCTAGCTGTAGGATATTCCCCCGACATTAGCCCCCAAGTTTAGCTTGGACGCAATCTTGGCGTGGGCTTCATTTTTCCTCTGCTTTTTCTTGGCAATGAGATTGTCGTAGAAGAGAACGATGGGTGCGCGTCCATGGTAAACTTCCAGTATAATGAATAGTTAGGATAAAGACCGGTTCTGGAGGACAAACCATTAGGCCGACTTGATCCACTGATTCATGTCAATGAACCCGATATGATTCAATGTTGGGCTCTTTCCCCCTTTGAATCCAATGTTGCTTTTTGCTCTTCCGTGTCTTGGAAAAAGGACTCGGGAAATTTTTTACGGGCAATTTGATGTCCATATCACCTGTAGTCCCCAAGCTCCGAGTTTATCATCTCATGATGACTTGGAGTTTGGCATATAAAATAGCCCTGCTGGTGTAGCCCCCAAGTGTCGGGTTGTCTTCCTTGCAGCAACCTGGGACTTGTACTTGTGAATTTTGCTTCGAAGTAGTGTAGCCCCCAAGTGCCAGGTTGTCTTGCTTGCAGAAACTTGGGACTTAAAATTTCTTGCTTGTTTTCTGAAGTCGGCAAGTATTATGCCAGCAATTTTTGTTGAAGCCGGCAAATGTTTGCTTGCTGATAAAAACTGATGAATCCGAATTTGTTGAATCCGGTAGATATGATATGATGGGTTGTGTTCCTAGCTTCCAAATAGAGTGGCCCTTCGAGTGCTGGAATATGTTTCCTTCAGCAACCCAGAATAAAGTATGCCAACTCCAAGTCGGTATGTGCTGGGTTTTCTCATTTAAAGGTTGATGAGTGTCATCAAGCCCCCTGAACTTTCCCTGAAATAAACACATAAGTGCCCAGATAACAGTTTGAGAGTTGATCAAGCCCTCAAGTTTCTGAGATAATAATAATGCAAAGTATGATATGTATGATGCAAAGAACAGTAAGTAATGCATGTGATGTTTTGATTTTGAAGGGGTTTGTTGCGATCAAAGTCGAATTTTTGGTTCTGTGGAGAGATCCGGTGCGATGAAAATCAACTTTGTAAATTCATGAGGCAATGAAGCCTGTGCGATGAAGATCGACTTTGTGCAATGCATCATGATATGAAAATAAAGATGCAATGCATAAATGACAAATTCTGGGTTTCAGAAGTGCTGAGTCTTACCGAGGTTTCTTGTGAAGCCGGTAGTTTGCAATGATCCTGGATTCATAAAGGAGCCAGAATTTTTGATGAACCGGAACTCATCGGGGAACCGGAATTTTTTATGAGCCGGAACTTATCAAGGAGCCGGATTTTTTTATGAACCGGAATCTGAGCCGGAATTTTTCCAATGAACCGGAATCTGAGCCGGAATTTTTCCAATAAACCGGAGCTCGAGAAGGGAGCCGGGATTTTACCGATGATCCGGAACTCGATGAAAGAGCCGGAATGTTTCCAATGAACCGAAATCTTAGCAGGGATTTTGCTGATGACTCAATGAAAGAGCCAGAATTTTTCCCACAAACCGGAACCTGAGCCGGGATTTTACCGTCGAAATTAATGGACCAAAATTTGTGATGGTCAATTATAATTCGTCAATCTCCGATGGATCCTATAGGAGGCATAGCCCCCAAGTCTTGAGTCGACTCGAGGAGTTGGCTGAGGACTCCATGTATTTAGCTGATCTGGTGATACAGAATAAACCCAGAGCATCATGGAAGGCAACTGTGGTGAGATTATAGCCGATCTTCGTAGGAGTCGGCGATTGATAGTCTCACCAACATGTTGAGGCGGTGAATGAGTCGGTGAACTTAAAGACCCATAATAGTGAAGTGGAGCCAGTGCGGCACGGCCTGGTGGAGGGCAAAACTGTAGATGAGAAGCCGATGGAGGATGGAGCCGGCGACGGACGAAGCTGGCGACTGGCAGAGCCGGCATTGCGGCAGCCGGCGACAGGCGCACACGCAATCCCTATTTTTATCAACCCAATATGCATGCGTACTAATGAAAATCAATCCATTGGGCATGCTTGCTTCGCTTGTGTACTGCGTGCTTTTGCAGTTTTAGTTGAGGAACATGCGGCTATGTGATTGTAATTTGAGTCGGCAGCTATAGTCGTCATGGACTCTGGGCTGTGGACGGAACATCAGATCGGTGTGGATATAAAAGCCGGCATTGGGACGCGGCTGAGTTTTATGCTATGGCGGACGGGCGCGGCAGGCTACAGGTGTAGGCGGAGCCGGTGTGCACACGTGAGACGGCCTTCGTTGAAAGATCAGCATTTTGGGACATCCATCGCCGGGAACGATGTGCAGAGCCAGCGAAGAAAACATGGGACGGCCGTGCGAGAGCAAGCCGACCGCGCCTTAAACCTTTGATTGTAAATTGATCCATTGGGAAATAGTCCTCGTGGGTTATGAGCAGTACTAGTGCAAATTAGCAGCTCAGTCGTTGAATCACTCTTCAGGCAAGGACGTGGAAGTGGAATTTAGTGCTTCCATATTTGTTTGATTGATGCAATGTGACAGTAGCAGGGTAGTACTTCCACCGATCGGATTGGTAGGATTTGGATTTCTGTACAAGCCCCTTCTGTAACCCACGCGCCTCGTATTTGATGCAATCAATATTGATCAGATGAACATCGAATTGAAGATGTACTGATGTAGTAATCAGGAAACTGGAAGGCCTAGCAATGGAGGCCGGCGAACTGGATGGAACGGACAGAGCCGGCAGTGAACTCCGGTAGGTACGACGAGGGCCAACAACGATGGCGTGAAGCCGGCGGTGTGGCGAACCAAGGGCGGACAGGCGCAACCGGCGAGGATGAAGCCGGCGCGCACGGGTGACCCGGCGGCGAGCGCCGTGATGTAATGGAAGCCGGCCAGCACAATACCTGAAGCCGGTGTAGAGGAGAACGAGCGCAGCCGGCATGGTCGCGCTGTGCTGGAATACGGGAGCGCGGGTGCGATGAGGGCTGCCATGAGCCCATCGATCTGCTGATGGTTCCTGTACTCCATCCGCATCTCCGCCAAATTTGGTACGCGGCGGTATGAGTTTGAGGTGGAGCCGGCAATACGGATCCAGTATTTGGAAAGTTTACGCTAGTTCTTGCAGCAAATAACTACGGTACTAGTAGTACTAGTACACAACGAGATTAGCACAAGAGGTAATCGTAAAAGTATGTTTTGAGCGATCGGCTTCGTGTCTCGTTTTGATCAAGCTTCTTAATCCGTTCTGCCTTGTGATCACCAGATATTGCGCACTGCTGCTTGATCTTGTTTAGGCCGTCCGTGCAGGTTCTTCGTCCGGCCGATCACCAGCTTCTCCATCCATGTGAGGACTTCCTCCAAGAATACAACACCCTTGTGTAGGTCCCACGATGGGCGCTAACTGTCGTGGGAAAAAAACTTCAAATGTCTGAAGAGTCGAACTTGATTATAGGGTCTTTGCTACGAGTGTACGAGGGAGAAAAAAATCACACACAAAGACACACGATTTATACAGCTTCGGGCCCCGGGAAAAATCGTCCGGTAAAAACCCTACATGTTGTCTGTGGCTAGGTCTTATTCCTTTGCTCACGGAGAGTTGTCGCCAGCTCTCATATAGTTGTATCTAATTGTCCCGAGTTTAGATGACCCGGGACTAGTCTCTAATTTAGAGCTTATTGAAGTTGTGTTGATTCCGTCCTCTTTAGGGCGCCCTACCCGTCCTTATATTGGTGGAAGGGGAGGTTTACATGTAGAGTCCTAGTAGGATACAAACTAGTCTCTTATTCTATTACAAGTCGGATATCAATCCGAGTCCTACTCTAAGTCTTGTAGCTTTTCGTATTTTCCAAGTTAGGTGGACTCCATCTTGATTCCTTCATCCGGCTTTCATCATCCGCGAGCCGGCTCTTGTCATCCGACCGGCTTTGTCTCCAAGCCGGGTCTAGCTGTAGGATATTCCCCCGACAGACATCCCCAAGCTTAGACGCTTGAGTCTCCTTGGATATTTATTGGGGGTGCATGAGGGCATCCCCAAGCTTGAGCCCTTGACACTCCTGAATCTTCTCTCATTATCTTCCGTCGCATACTTGAAAACTCTCTTCATATGAAACTCATCATAAGCTGATTAGAGTGGTTAGTACCCATGATAAAATAAATTTTCTCCACTGGAAATAAAGATTTTCTTGAAGATCAACTTTTTCTCATGATTGCGAAAAAGATTTTTCAAAGAAAAAAAAGCTTAAGATTTGCAAAACGATGAAAACGCAAAACGTGGCAGAATCTATGAAAAAAAGACCAGCAGGTAGCAAATAATTTATTTGGAGTACTTCTGCAACTCAAATCAAAAAACTCAGGACAGTTGCCTGAAATCTAATTGTATATAGCATACTGCCAAAAAAATTCAGATCAAAAAGATTATCTAGTGATTTATGGCCTTTTTTTCGTCAAGCAGACATAATCTGTTTCTGGACAACATGTCACAACTTTTGAATTTTCTTGCAATCGGAGGCTAAAACTTGGCACAAAGCTTAAAAATAAATATAGAATGATGTTGATACAGTAGTAACAAGCATCAAGACCACGAAAACTGAAAGTAAAAACAACTTGGATTGCCTCACAATAAGCGCTTTCTTTTATGCCTTTTAGCTAGGCATGATGCAAAAAAGATCAAGTTGTAACAATTGAACCATCATCAAGATCATCAAAAAGCTCTTCAATAGTACAACTAGTGTTAAGAGGACTCTCAAAGAAAGGCCTAATGGCAACACTTCTAGGAATAAAAGCAAAGGTAGTAAGACCAATTGGAATTTCATTTCTTATTCTATTCAAGAGAGGTCTCTCTTCCAAGATCTTCATAGTTTCCACACCCTAGCAATAGATATTTTTTTGGGGGTTGAGGAACCTTGGGTACATAAACGAACTTATGTTCCTTCTTTGTGGGGGTTTCTACCTTTTTAGTTTTGATGGAGGATAGAGTAGTTCCTAAAGTTTCAATAATATCCTCAATCTTATCAATCATAGAAGGGTCTATATCATGGGATTTATGGGTCTCCAAAGTTTTGTAGATTTTGTGCATGGAGCTATCAAGTCTATTTAAATTCCCTTGAATCCTACGATCTACTTCATTTATCTTACCCATGTTTGGCATCTCTAGCTCTATCCTATCAAGTTTACTCGTAATTTGAGCTAAACTAATGTCCTCTTGTGTACTAGCAATAGGGGGATTTCCGAAGAGATTTTCCATAACATTAAGAGCTTCCCAAACTGGGGATTCCAAGAAATTCCCATTCATTGCAGTATCTAAACAAACCTATTCCAAGAAGTAATGCCAACATAAAAATTTGTAAGGAAGATAGTGGTGGATTGCTTCTTGGTGGCTCTATTTTGAGAATCATTAATTCTAATCCAAGCATCTTTGAAACTTTCTCCACCCCTTTGTTTGAAGGTGAGAATCTCCCCTTCGGGTGCAAAACCAAAGGTGAAGGGCTTGGACATACTGACTAAACAAGGCAAAGTAAATAATTTTTTGTGGTTTTTGATAAAAGACTCTAAAGCAAAAACTAGAAAGTAAAGTAATAAGACTAAAAAGAAAAGATAAAATATACTGTGCAACTCCCCTATCTTGAAGATTTGAGTCCCCGGCAACGGCGCCAAAAAATTTCTTGATGGTACGAGAGATGATAACGGATTCTCTCCCTTCGTTGGTTACCCCAAGTGTAACGTTGAGATTTAGATAGCGGCAAATTTCCCTTGGCAAAGATAATGAGGTTGAGTTTGACCAGTAGGACTCCAAAGACGACAAGTAGGCGGTCAAACGAGCAAAGCGCCGTTTGAGATAAGCTACTCACTTGACTTGGACCTGCACATAGAAACAAATAACTTTGATTTCCAACGAGTACAGAGAGGTTGTCAATCTCTCCGGCCTTATCATTTACAAAGGATCAAAACACAAAGGAGAATAATGATAGTGGTGATTGCAACTGAAAGGAAATAAAACTGTAAATAGTGGAGGTGTAAACAATGGTGGAAATATGGATCAGGGTCCCATGATATTCACTAGTGATGTCTCTCTCCCAAAAGACGATAAAATAGCTAAGGGGGGTAAACAAATTACAGCTGGGCAATCGACAGAATTATAAACGCACATCAATGCTAGTTATGCTGCAAAGAAAGTTAGAGGCTCAGGATAGCAACAACAGAAAGAATTACATAGATGCCTTGATCATGTAGGAAAGCTCACAAGAGAAAATAATTGAAGCACAAGATTGGAGAGAATACATCACATAGATATTGGTCATGGACCAATGGTCCAAAGGGGACTACTCACGGCACATCCGAGAAGCGCTCATGGTGGTGGAGAAGCTCCCGGAGGTCAATCCTCCCTCCAACAGGGTGCCGGGAAGAGGTCTTCTGGTGCTCCCGATCTTGGAAGCGCGGCGGCTGCGGAAAAAAGGGGAAACTCGCGATGTGGGGCTCTCTGCGAGGGTTTTCGGAGCGAGATGTAAATATAGACCGAAGGGGGCACCAGGGGTGGCCCCATCTCCCAGTAGCCTTGGTGGCGCGACCAGGAGGAGGCCGCGCCAGGTGGCCGCCTGGGTTGGCCCTGGTCCCACTCTAGATCTCCTTCGGTGATCCGAAAGCTTCCGTCTTGCTGATTTTTTATCTATTTTTTCGGAATTTTTGGAGCTCTGTAAATATGGGTAAAAACCCGCAACTTACAGACATCAGCAGACAGAAACTAGCACTGGGTGCACTGAGTTAGTAGGTTAGTCCAAATATGTGTAAAAATATATGAAAGTGTAGCAAAACACATAGCAATGTCACCTAAAAGAGCATGGAACAAGCAAAATTTATAGATACGTTTGGGACGTATCATCTTCCCAATGGCATTGCATCACGCCTACTATTCTATCGACTCCATTCCAAGAATGATATCATAGCCCCCGAGTGGTAATGCATGCATATCATTGGTGAAATTGTGCCCTTGAATCCACCAAGTAAAATTAGGAGCAGACGTTGTGCATTGTAAGAGATCACCAGTTGCCATTTTAACATACAAAGGAACAGACAAGGTTGTGGACTTCAACTGTAGTCTATCCAACAAGGTCTGATCCACAAAAGTATGATTACTGCCCGATTCTAACAAAACAAGCATAACCTGATTACCCATCATAGCCCTTAACTGAATTTTCTTGGGATGAGAAGCACTTGAGAATGCTTGCACAGAAATAGTAGCACATTCCTTCATGTTTTTAGTCATCAGTGCATCAAACACAGCATCCTAAATGATGTCATGAGGATCCACCATTTCAGTAGCCTTGAGCTGAGCTGCAGGTCCTGCTGGTAACGCACAACCGTGGCCTGAAACAAAATTTTCACCGCAACTATAACAGAGCCTATTAGCCCTACGATATTCCTTAAGCTACCTAGCATTCCACAATTCTCTTGGAGAAGCAACAAGTTTGTTAGACCTTGGAGGAAGGGGACGCACATGGTATGTTCTGATTTGTTTTAACTAGGCACACAAACTCTCCTACACTGAAGCATAGGCTGCAGCAATCTGAACTGTAGACGCCAATTGAAGCTCAACTGTGGCTCTCAGGTCATCTCTTAACCCCATCCCAAATCTGGTGACAAAAAATGTCTCATTGATAGCCGACTCATACAACCGTAAATGATACACTAATTGATAGAATTGCAGTTTAGAGTCAGCCACATAACCCTTTTGTTTCAGCAACATAATCTCCTTCATACGATCCCGATGGATATTGACATCGAATTCCTGTAGAGAAGCTCCACGAAACTGTTCCCAATTATACCAAACACCACCCTGTTTCAAAGCTTGGTACCAGTGCGCTGCAATGTCAGTCAAATGCAGAGAAGCAGATGTAACCTTGAAACTGTCAGGAATATCATACAATAGGAAATAGGCTTCACACTTATCAATCCAAATTCGCACATCCGTTCCATCAAAACGGGGAAAATCCATGTGCATCATCAAATTTCTTCTAGGCCCTGAATCCTCGGCATGCACATTCTCATGTCTGTCTGTTGCAGTCGGCTTAAGAGGAACACATACCTGACTTGCCTGATGAGGTATCCTAGTGGAAGATCTTGGACAAGCACCCAAAATTCTAGCCCCTGGCACCACCGCGTCATGCGCAACTGCCGCAACGATCTCCCCTGAAGCAAAACTCAGTGGGGGCCATGCCACGAGCGATGGCTCCTGCTACTCCTTGCCCAAAGCATCGCAGGACAGGTTGACCTTGACTTGTACCTGATGGAGGTGCACCCCCTGCTCGCTGAGTTTTGCATCTAGCACATCCAGCCGCTCACTGATCCCTTGTGACACTCCGCCTGAATATCACTGTACACAGACGGACGTCGCCCACACACTAGCCCAGGAATCACTCTGGTGTGCGAGCTTACAACTTGAATCGAGAACTTAGGCACAACTACAAAATGATTCATAAGCAGGGGTGGCTTGAATCAGTATATTACAACCATATAGGGTACCTTACAGAGATGGGGGCAGCGGGATATATACTATCTATGGCAGCACGGACTTGGAGCAGATCCAATCCACATGGATCTGACTGGGTTACTCTTCTAGCTCACGAACGCACCGGCTTATCCTAGAGGAAGATAGATCCTTAGGTGAACCTGTAGATCTGGCTACGTGAATAGCCAGGGACAAAGCCAGGTGAGTACGTATGAATGTACTCGCAAGCAAGCAAACCAAGTAACATATACACCAAGCAAAGTAATCCATGGCATTCAAGCATGCATTAGTTATTAGAGAAATTTTATGTATGGCTTTAATAGTGCAAGCAATGCTAACATGATGAATTGAACATAACACCATGGGTAAGACTAGTGCAATATCAATCAACACATGGGCCACTCATGATCATCGCATGATCATGCAGCTTACCTCGGAGTCTTTACAGACTCAACAATCGGGTTGAGGGCCATTGTCGTGGGAAAGTCATGGAAGATGTCTGAAGAGTCGGACATGACATGGGACCTTTGCTGCGAGATGGATATGAGGAGAGAGTCGACATTGACAAGGGACTCGGCGATTTACCCAGGTTTCAGCCCCTCTTTGTCTTGAGGTAAAAGCCTACTCCTGCTTCTTATTATTATGGGTTACGTCTCTCTGAATAGAAGAGTCGGTGGATCGATTATAGGTGAGCCGGATTGTAACCTTAGTATCGAGGAGACCTTGGTCACGCCGAAAAGTGTCTAGTCCTATCATGGATTGAGATTTTTCTGATTATGGATCCCATGGACCTTGTCTTATAAAGGCGCCGGGTCCCGGGGTTCCGCGAATCTGACTCCAACACGAGGTGGAGTCCTATTCTACTTTACAAATATGCTACGTGTTATACAAGGTAAGTTGAATTCCTTTTATGGTCTTCTTTTGTGGGACTCCCTTAGGTGAGTCGGCCCATAGATTCTAATGCCGGGTTATGGGCTTGGTCCATCCCCACGATATTATCCCCCAGGGTTGGTCTGATGCTTTAGTCTTCGTAAAAATCTTCTTGATTCTACCACGGTTACCGACTCTTCAATTGATCAGACCGACTCTCATATTCTATATGGTTTTATAAGGAGTCGGTGTCGATCCTTTTGGTCTTCACAGCAATCCTTTTTTATTTCGTCAATCTTCGCAGGGCCGGTATTGTGCAGTTTGAGCCGACTCATATTTCTTGATAATTAATGTCGGCTCCCTTTTTATTTTAACAGTAGATCCAACTTTTCCGTATTTCCCGGAATCTCCGAACGGTTCTATCCTGATTTTGGCGGCGCAGTCAATGCCCATTAGATTTGTTCGCGAAAATCGAGGGATTTCCTGCCGTTAGACGTCATCATGCGATACCTCGGGTTTTGGGTTGATTACCTTTATAAATAGGCCTCCCCTCCCCATCTGTTTATTCTATCCCGTCCGCATCTTCTCTTCGTATTCTTCCTTGTGCACTGAAGGTCCTGAGCTTCACCCCCATTGCTGCATGGAGCTTCTCTCTCTTCCATGTTTGCGAGAAATGGACTGGGGCCGTGCCACTCCCGCACGCTACTCGATTAAGTCCCCATCCCCAACCTCTCGCTATAGTTTTTTTTGCTCATCACCATTGTTGCGGATCTTCAAGCTTTTACCGTTTCGATAATATGAGGTAGTTTAGTGGAAGATCTCATCGTGCATGTTGGTAGATAGGTTAGGATTCCCCATAGATTGTTCCGCGTCTATTGCTTGCTTGAAAGCTTTTACAGACCCGCAGTTCCCAACCGCTTAGGGTTTTCCGTAGGTTCGCAGATCCATTAATATTTTTTGTCTATTTTCCTGAGCCTGGTAGATCTATCTGTTTCACCATAATTTGCGAAACTTGTTTGAGTAGTTGTCGTAGAGTCGGTTTCGGTCCGACTCCATGGATTCTAGCTAGGGTCATCCTCTTCTTGTCTTAGTTTCTTTGAGTCAGCTCAGCACATATTACTCTTCTCCCTTTAGGTTCGACTCCCGCGCCATGGGTAAGAAAACTCGTGCCATCAAGAAAACGGCGGGCAAGAAGCCGCTAGTCCCAAAGCCATCGGTCCAGAGATCGGCTGTAGAGGAAAACTGGGAAAATAGCCAAGTCACTTTGGAGCAATTGAATAAGATGGTGGCAGATGGAATCCTTCCTCCTCAGACTGAGATCAAGTGGCGGGTTCTTGGAGAGGAGACCCGGCCGAAGCCTAAGGAAGGTGAAGTTGTTCTCTTTGCTGTCCATGTGACCCGGGGGTTTCGTCCCCCTGGATCCAAATTCTTCAGGAGCGTGCTGAACTGTTACAAGCTGCACCCTAAGGATTTGAGTGCTAACTCAGTGCTCAACATATGTCATTTCAAGTGTTCTGCGAGGCTTATATGCAAATCAAGCCGACTTTAAGTTTGTTTGCCGAATTCTATTACTGCAATAGGTAGACTGAATATAGTGGTGGTCTGGCTCTGGAATGTGGTGGAGTCACCATTCAAAAGCTGGCTAAGCCGATCTTCCCTGCACCCAAGCTAACGAGCAAGGTGAAGGATTGGCAAAAATCTTACTTCTACTGTACTTTGGAGAATATCCAAGGTCATCATCCTCTGCCCGGCTTTCGTGAGAGCTGGTTGGAGTTGCATGGTGGTTTGAACCTTTTCCCCAAAGAGGTTCATCAAAAGAGAAATGAGTTGATCATTACTCGGATGAGGGCTTTGCTGGCTCACGGGCTCACTGGCAGAGACCTAACCAGGTGCTGGGTGGGTTGGCAAATCCAACCCCTCAGCATAAGGGACCGACTCATGTGTGAATACACTGGGAAAGATGATCCTATGTATTTTTCCCATAATGATCTTACTCCAAGTGAGTTGGTGACGGCTTGTAAAAGATTTCTTGATAAACGTATTGATGATCTCAAGAAAGTCGGCCTTGCTCCGTTCTGCAAAGATAATCTTGCTCCAGTGGTATGTTTTTTGTCACATATTCTCTTGACATGCTATCTGTTCAAGTTTTTTGATCTCTCGACTTATTTTCTTTCCAGGAGGATGATCCATGGTGGAATCCGGGTCAGGATCTTGTTGGAAGTGCTAAGAGTCCGAGTCATACGATAAGAGTCGATCAATCTTCTTTCTTGTGATGTATTTCTTCTTCTAACCTTTTTTGTCCTTTTTAGGATGACTCGGATGATCATGAGGATGAATATGAGGATGAAGAGGAGGAACAGGATAAGGCTCATCCTGTTGAAGCCGACTCTCAAAAAGAGAGTCAGAATGTGGATCCACCGGTATATGTCTTTCCGGCTCTTTATGATTTTGTTTAATAGGATTTTTGTGTCCTTTATATTGTATTTCTCATAGGAACAAAGTAAAAATAGGCGTACCCGTAGTACCGACTCAGGGGACCCCCTTATGGTTATGCAAGATGAGCCTCGACGTGTTCGAGGCAAGAATACTGGTATGTCAACTCCTTCCCGCAAGTCGGAAGGTTTAGTGGATGAACAACCACAAACCGACAACTCTTCTTCTGAAGGGTCGTCGGTCTAAGCATCTTTCCCTATCAACCGTGGGTAAGTGCCGTTATTTTAATGCCGACTTTATCTGTATATGTATGTTTTTGACGAGTCATGTCTTTTCTTTGAGCAGCGCTCAAATTGACCCCAAGTATTTGGCCGACTCTTAAATAGTGAAAGAGCCGGCAGGTTTATCTGGAAGTTTGCCAGAAACTCTCGTTTCTGAGGATTTGAAGAAGGCCGTCTTGATTGAGTCGAGTCCTTCGGGTCTCTACAAGGATACTTCCCCCATTGCTGATGCCGAGAAGCCGAAGACTCAACCTGAAAAGGTTAAAGTAGTTCCCAGTTCCAACCCGACTCTTCTGTGGAGAACATGGTTGTTGATGATGAAGTGATAATCACAGGGACTCACCAGGGCGTCCCACCTGCTCGCACGACCTTGGCGACAGTTTTGGATGGTAAGGAGCAGGTAGTGAGTCGGCCTTATGAGTCGATATCTGAGAAGACTTCTCTTGAAGAATTGTATAGGCGATCGCTGGCTTGTACTACTGAGCAACATGGCAGAATCCTCCAGCTCCGACTGCGCTATGAGGTATTTTTCTTTATTTCTCGACATGTTGTCCTTGTTATTGTGTATCTGTAGCCCCCATAAGCCTGCATGGTTTATTGAAGGCCATGCTGGGTTATGTAGAAAAAATTATGTTTTACCTATCATAAGTCGATATATCACTCTTGTAGTATTTTGGGACGAAAAACTTTTTTGAGTTGTAGCCCCCATGAGTCGGTGAGATATGATTATATCTCGCCGAGTTATAGAATTTTTGAAGGTGTAGCCCCCAAGTAGCTGGTTAGGCAATTTTGTTTAGGAGATAGTTGGTCATATCTTCTGTGTTGACAGGCTCTTGCTTTGAAAGCCGGCAAAGATGCTTGTCAGCTGGAAGAAAACTATAGAGCTGAGTCGGCAAAGCGTGAGCAAGCCGAGAAGGAAGTCGACCGACTCCTTGAGGTGTTGAAGAAAAAGGATGAAGGGTTGAATTAGGCTAAGGCCGATTTGGATGAAGTTGAAAGTGCTTTGTCAGAAGCATGTGATGATGTGATGGCTCAGAGTGATGCGGCCGAGAAAAAATTGGAGTCGGCAGAGAAAAAACCGGAAACACTGAAAGGCAGCATTCACCGACTCGTGTCAACAATTTTTGTAAGTCGGAAGAAATTTCGTACTTTTTGCTTTCCTGACTTTCATTGCTTGTTTAGGTGACTTCATTTTGTATTTACTTATCTTTTTTGCAGGCAAGGAGCATGGTATTTTGAAGGATTCACCTGCCATGAAGCTGACCTTCACTTTCACCCTTGTCAAAGAAATTGTTTGAGGGTGCATGTAAGGTCATATGTGCGACTTAGCCGAAGACCAGGGTGATAAGATTTGGCGAGCTCTAGGCCTCGCATCACACCCAAACATCAAGCCGATCGCTTGCCAAGCTTCACCCACTCAGAAACAACCGAGATGTAGTCCCCATGAGTCGGCATATGCATCTGGGTGCTGTGCCGAGTCACGTAGGTTTAATTTTTATCTGAATTTTTTTTGTTATGTATTACTGAAAATGAAGTATGATATGATGTTTTTATGCAAAGGCTAGTAGAATCCGACTCATGCCTCATCTTCTCGCGTTGAGAGAGATTATTGGTTCAAGAGTCGAAACTTCTTTGTAAGCCGGCACATATGACTTAATGTGCCCAGTTTCTAGGACCAAACTCGATAGGCGTTCTTTGTAAGCCCCCAAAGTTTAGATTGAACCGGGTTCGCGCTTGGTCACATGAGCTTGAGCTATACATGCCAGATGATGTGGGTGGCCAGGTCATGCGTATGCCTGGATTTTTTCGGTTAAGAGTCGATGGGTACCATCTGAATCCCCTATTTTCCCTGAATAAGTCATTCGCATGTGCGGTTTTACATCTATATGCCGGCTTCTCAGAATAGAGTCGATGAATTATATCGAGCTCCCCGATTCTCCTGACTAAGCAATATACATGCCCAGAGCCGATAGAGGGTTGATCAAGCCCCAAGGTCTCTGAGAAAAGATGTAAAAATATGCAATGAATGATGCAATATGAAAAATATGAAGATGATAATGTAAAAAAGGAGTCGGTAAAATTCCACTTTTAATTATATGTGTGGCGAGAGACGGTGCGATGGGAGTCGACTTTAGATATGGCGAAGGCCTAGTGCGATGAAAATCGACTTTGTATATTTAATCATGGCGATAGCCTAGTGCAATGAAGATCGACTTATCAATTGAATATGGCGAGAGCCTAATGCGATGAAAATTGACTTAATTATGGAGAAAGCCTGGTGCGATGAAAATCGAATTTTAGTTTATGGAGAAAGCCTGGTGCGATGATAATTGACTTTAATTATGGCGAAAGCCTGGTCTCATGAAAATTGACTTATATTGAGAACAAGAAATGAAGGTCCGACTCTCATTGTGGACGGGTCCATGTTCTTGATCTCTTGTAATAGCACGAGTCGGCTAAACTGCCGTCGTGGTGATTTTCCTTTAGGATGTTCTCCTTGACTAGGCGTCTGTAATCTTGTATGAAGTAGCACTGGCCCTAGGCATGGTAAGAAGGGCGTCCGGGTTTGGAGTGCTTTGGGTAAATTTCTTGCATGGCCTTCTCACAATCCCGGAACTTCACATCCTACTTGGATGGTTGTTCGTGGTTCTGGGAGCAATCGATACCGTGTTTTGCAGGTTCTGGCTGCGTCTGCACTTTTTATTGCGCGTCTGGATTTTTCTTGGGATTTCCCCATATCTGGCTTCGTTATACTCGGCATAGCCGACGACAGCATCTACGAGTCCTCTCAGGTCTTCAGCTACTTCCTTTATGCGTTTTAGCGCGTTGGTTATAGGTGTAAGCCGGTGTCCTATCGACCCGTGGGTTCTGTCGTGCTGTACTTTTTGTGAGAGCCGGTCCTGTGCCTCTGTGACGTTCTGATGTTCCCAAGCTATCTCTTTCTGCAGCATCGTGGCTTTTTCCTTGTATTCCTCTAGTTCCAGATCAGAGTCGTTTCTGCTCCGACTCAGTCGCTGCCACACATTGGTAGCTCGCGTGTCTGAGCTGTTCTTAACTTTTGATGGATCCTGGACGTCATCGGTGTTGTGATTGTCCTTATAAGCCGGACCTCTATATTCTGAAGAGTGTTGCCGTATTTGTGTATCTGTGGTGTAGACGGCTTCTTCCCCAGGGGACTTGAAGTAAGGAGAGTCCGAATTGTACTCTTCTAGATCGGGTCTGAGTCTACCTTCTTTGACGGATCGAATTGACCTAGTATATTCGTCCTTATATTCTTCTTGGTATGAGTCGGAATCAAAAAAAAATTCCCTGAAGCTGCGGGTTAGGGTCGCAACGCCGTGGCTCTGGAGACTCTCTAATGAACCCAACGAAGGCATGACGGGGTTTAGTCTTTGGCCGGCTCGTACCTTGTGAGTTGCTTGTTTGTTGATAGGTAGCTCCTGCGTTTTTCAGGTCATAAGGCATGGCAAAGTACCAGCTTGAGGCTGCCATGAGAACTTCAGGGTCCGGCTCTGGCTCAGATCCATCTGTACGGCCAATGAAGATGTGAATAGACCCGATCGGGACCCGATATCAAGATTTGGAAAAATCGGCTTCAGGGGCCGAAGTTGAGTCGTTGATGCAGAGCCTTCCGCGCCGGCTTCTGGTGATCCGTCCGGCGAATAATCCTTCCAAGCCTTGTAGAGCTCCCTCCAAGATCTAAACACATGCATGCGCATTCCCCACGGTGGACGCCAACTATCGTGGGAAAGTCACGACAGATGTCGAAGAGTCGGACTTGACATGGGACCTTTGCTGCGAGATGGATATGAGGAGAGAGTCGACATTGACAAGGGACTCAGCGATTTACCCAGGTTTCAACCCCTCTTTGTCTCGAGGTAAAAGCCTACTCCTGATTCTTATTATTATGGGTTCCGACTCTCTGAATAGAGGAGATCTAGGTCACGCCGAAAACTGTCTAGTCCTATCGCGGATTGAGATTGTTCTGATTCTGGATCCCGTGGACCTTGGCTTATAAAGGCGCCGGGTCCCGGGGTTCCGTGAATCCGACTCCAACACGAGGTGGAGTCCTATTATACTTTACAAATATGCTATGTGCTATACAAGGTAAGTCGAATTCCTTCTATGGCTTCGATCTTCTTGCCTTGCGCGGCCAGCTCCTCACTGGGTCTTATTTTGTGGGCCTCCCTTAAGTGAGGCGACCCATAGATTCTAATGTCAGGTTATGGGCTTGGTCCATCCCCCCGACAGTCATCGCATGGTCACTCAACTCGTCCTGGTCATCGCACAACCACTCAACGAGTTAGGGATCATCGCATGACCACCCAACTTATCAGGTCATCGCATGACCAATCAACGGGTCATCGCACGACCACTCAACGTTTTAGAGGTCATCGCATGACCACCCAACTTCTCAGGTCCTTCGCATGACCAACAACTCATACGGGTCGTCGCACGACCACTCAACGGGTACAGTCATCGCATGGCCACTTCACTTATATCAAGTTTATGTCGGTACATAGTGTGACCTAGTACAAACTGTGTCCAATACCATGGACTCGTCTATTCGAATAGATTCATACACTCTGCAGAGGTTGTGCACTTTACCCACACCATGGAGCTCCTTGTCCAACGGACTAGGAGTACTCCAACGAAGCCTGTCTACCGCGTAACCTCTCTACGGTACCACCGACATACCTTGTCTTGGGTATCCCTGTGTCCTCCAGACACCTACGATCGCATGGCCAATAACATTGTCCCAAACGGGGACTCCCGGGTAACATAAAAACTCTGGATTTCAAGGTTATCACCGCCTACCGGGCCAGGGTAGCGTGCGTGCATAACCTCCCCTCTTTGGTGATACCCGTAAAAGGCACAATGATAGACCAAGCTAAGGCCTACCCATACAGGCAAATGTGGCTGCACTGGTAAGTTTGATTCAGTGGCACTATGACTCAATCCAGCCGATTGAGGAGGTTGTTGTTATTAACTTCCATTTATTAACATGGCAACAATAATGATAATCCAAGACGAAAGAAAACATAAAGAATAACGATATCAACCTATCTCAATACTATAGCATATGCGAGTCATTAGATAAACAATATGCAAATGGAAATTTCATCTCTTCACAAGTATTAAAAGAAATCGATGAACATCTGAACCCCTTGCATAAAACTAGCAAGTAACACAGTAGCCACCAGAACGGTTTTTGCAACTCTGATTTGGGGTGTTTACTGGAATAATTCAACCACTGCTCAAGATGGCCGACCAAGAATCAGCTCAGAGCATGAGACAACGTTGATAAAAAGAATGCAGAGGTTCCCTAAGAAGGCCGAGGAAATGGCTCAGAAGATTTGGGTCTCCACTGCGAAAAGAAACTCAACAACTGCCCGAGACGGCCGAAAAGAAGCTCAGAACACAGTCTAGCTATTGAAAAGAGAAATATGAAGAAGGCAATCACCCTAGACGGTCGAAAAGAATCATCTCAGAACCAGGCGTGGTGTCGTTATCAAATAAAAGGCAAGCAAGGGTTCCTTCAGAGTCACATGCCTACTATTATGCACTCAAATGCAAACATATTTCTTAATTAAACACACAAGAACAACATAGAGAAATGCTTTAGGGCATATATCAGATGGTTGGCTTGCCTGGGGGTCGATGAATGCATCGGGAAGAAATGCGATCATCTTGCGGAAAGATTCCACGGAAAGGTTCTCCTTCGGAAAGGGTTGTGGATGGAGAAAAGGCCAAATTGTTCAATTTCATAATGTCGCAACATCATGAAAGTTGCACCATCGGAAAGGGCTCGACGAATGGAGAAAGTGGGCTTTGGAATCACCTCAATCGGAGTCACGGTCGAGAATATACAACCATTCGTTCGTTAGGTAGAGAATAAACAATATAGTCCACTTCTGCCCTTATCGAGTGAACATCCACAAAATAAGCCTTTCGGGGCCGGCGGGGAAATTTCCTTTCAGTGAAGTGAAAGCGTATTCCGCCCTGAAGGAAGGAAATAAAAGCGTATTACGCAAAGGCACTGATACGCGAGAGATGATAATGGCTTCTCGCCCATCGTTGGTTACCCCAAGTGGAAGGTGAGATGTAGGATAGCAGCAAATTTCCTCTATGTAGAGGATATGGTTTGTCTCTTGTAGGACTCCGAAAGCAGCAAAGTAGGTCACAACGGCGCTAGAAATTTAGCGGTTGACGTGGACCTGCACACAGACACAAATAACTTTGCTCCCAACAAAGTTCAAAGAGGTTGTCAATATCTTTGGTCTTGTTGTTCACAAAGGATCAAACACAAGGGATAATGATAATGGTGATAGAAGCTGAAAGTAAAAGCAGGAAAATAAATGAGCGTGTAAACATTGATGAGAATATGGACCAGGGTCCCGTGATGTTCACTAGTGATGTCTCTCTCCCAAAAGACGATAAAACTTCTATGCGAGGTAAACAAATCACAGCTGGGCAATTGACATGATTAAAAATGCACCGCAATGCTAACTATGCTACAAAGAAAGGAAGAGGCTCAAAATCATGGGCGGTACGCCAAAATAAGTAGACCAATATCTAACTACATCTACTAATAATCATCCACCTTGAGATATCTATCTATAAAATCTCGATGGTATTAAGTTGCGAGCCCCACCCAAAGTGTAAACCCAAAGCAACAGACAACAACATTAAAAAGCACTTTGCATAAAGTAAACAATCCTTGCAACCGCGGTTACAAGCACCGTTGTTTTCCCCCCTTGTGGAAATAGGACATCCCCTAGACTCATGTTTCTGTCACTCAAGCTTGTCATCGGTGGGCATGAACCCACAATGGAGCATAACGTTCCCTCTTGGGGTCACTACCTACTACTTTGCCAAAGCAATAAACATCAATGGAGAACATGCAAGAATTACTTAGGAACAAAAATATAAAAGATAAGAACCAAATATATTACTCTATCACAAACTGAATATAGTCTCATAATCCATCAGATCCCAGAAAACTCAGCATAGCAATAGCAGAAAGAAGTACATATGTGCCTTGATCATGTAGGGAATCTCACAAGGTCTAATCCATGAAGTAAAAAGAGGGGAGGAGAACATCACATAGCTACTAATCACATACCCATGGTCCAAGGTAGACTAATCACGGATCATCTGGGAAGAGTCCATGGTGGAGGGGAAGCTCCCGGAAGTCAATCCTCCCTCCGGCAGGGTGCCGGGTAGAGGTCTGTTGGCGCTCCCGATCTTGGAAGCGTGGCGATGGCGGAACAGAGGCAAGATCGCGAAAAATGGTTCTGTCTTCGAAAGAATCCCGTCACGGAGAATAAATAGGCGAAGGGGGCAGCCAGGGGGCCACCAGGGGTCTAGGCGCCCCCAGGCTCAGTGATACGTCCCAAATGTATCTATAATTTCTGCTTGCTCCATGCATGTTTTGTGTGACTTTGCCATGATTTGCTTGAACTTTCATACACTTTTGAGAATATTTGGACTAATCTATTAACACAGTGCACCCAGCTGCCAGTTGCTGTTTTCTGCTGTTTTTGTATTTCACGTTTTCCGGCCATTAAAAGTGCTCCAAAAATTCTGGAAAAATCAGATAAAAAATCAGCGACCCGGAAGCTTCCGGAATCACCAAGGTAGCGGTGGGGGGACACCACAGGGACTCCAAAAGGCTCCCTGGCGCGGCCCCACCCTAGGCTGCGCCAGGGGGGCTCCTGGCTGCCCTGTGGGTCCCCTCGACACCCCCCTCCGCCTATATTTAGCCCTCGTGGTGGAAACCCCTAATATCGATCTATTTTCCGCGAACTCGCCTCTGTACCGCCGCCGCCGCCGTTTCAAAATCGGGGCTGCCTTGAGAAGCTGCCCGGCACCCTGCCGGGAGGAGGAACCCCCTCCGGGAGACAAACCATAGCCATGGACGCCTCCCGGATGTGCCGTGAGTAGTCCCCCTTGGACCATGGGTCCGTGACCAGTAGCTATGTGATGTACCTCTCCCCTCTTTATGCTTCCACTTTCGAGACCTCGTGAGCTGCCTCACATGATCGAGGAACTTTTGTAATTTCTGCTGTTGCTATGCTGAGTTTGCTGGGATCTGATGGATTATGAACCTATGTTCAGATTATGATGAGTAATATATTTGGTTCTTCTCTTTTATATTTTGTTCTTCAGTAAATTCTTGCATGTTCTCCGTTGCAGTATTTTTCTTTGGCCAAGTAGTTTGTTGCAACTCCAAGAGGGAGCGTTATGCTTGATTGTGGGTTCAGCCCCCTGATGTCTAGCTTGAGTGAAAGAAACATGAGACTAGGGGATGTGTTGTTGCCACGAGGGATAAAATAACGGTTCTTGTATCCGCGGGTGCAAGGATTGTTTACTTTACGCAGAGTTCTTTTAATGCAGTTGTCTGTTGCTTTGAGTTTACACTTTGGGTGGGATTCACAACTTAATACTAGTGAGATGTTCTAGATAGATATATCAAGGTGGATGATTCGTAGTAGATGCAGTTGGATTTCGGTCTACTTACCTTGGCGTACTGCCCATTGCATTTGAGGCCTTCCTTTCTTTGGAGCATAGTTAGCATTGCGGTGCCTTCATAATTCTGTCAATTGCCCAGCTGTGATTTGTTTACCTCGCTAGCACTTTTATCGTATTTTGGGAGAGAGACATCACTAGTGAAAATCACGGGACCCTGGTCCATCTTCACATTATTGTTTACACCCTTAGTTTACTTTCATTCTTTACTTCCAGTTCCACTTTTATCTCTTGCGTTGATCCTTTGTAAACAACATGGCTGGAGGAATTGACAACTTCTCTGTACTCGTTGGGAGCAAAGTTATTTGTATCTGTGTGCAGGTCTAGGTGAAGCTAGCAACCTCGACGCCATTGTTCACTTTACCACCTTCTTGTATCCTTTGGAGTCCTACGGGAGACAAACCATGGTATCTTTGCCAAGGGAAAACTTGTCGCTGCACTATATCTCACCCTGCACTTGGGGTAACCAACGAGGCTTGAAGAGTATTAACACTCTCGTGCCATCAACAAGTTTTATGGCGCCGTTGCCGGGGACTCCAGTCTACAAGATAGGGGAGTTGCACACTATCTTTTATCTTTGATTTTTAGTCTTGTTAGTTTACCTTTCAGTTTTTACTTTTGTGTCCCTTATCAAAAATACCAAAAATACACGTTACTTTGTCAGTAGTTACCACTATGGCTGGTCCTTTTGCCTTTGGTGAGGCAGAAGTACTTACCTTTACTCAAAGAAGTGGTGAAAGTTTGAAAGATGCTTCGTATAGAATTAATGATTCTCAAAAAAGAGCCACCAAGAAGCAATCCACTACTATCTTGCTTAGAAAATTATATGTTGGGATTACTTCTTGGAATAGGTTTCTTTTAGACACTACTATCAATGGGAACTTTATAGAGGCCCCAGTTTGGGAAGCCCTTAATGTTATTGAAAATCTTGTTGGAAGTCTCCTAGTTGTTAGTATTAAGGAGGACATTACTTTAGCTCACATTATGAGAAAACTTGAAAAAATAGAGCTAGAGATGCCAAGTATCGATAGGGTGAATGAGTTGGATCGTAAGATTCAAGGGAATTTGAATAGGCTAGATAACTCCATGCAGAAAATTGTCAAAACTTTGGAGACTATTAAATCCCTTGATGAGAAGTCTTCTAGGATAGAAAAGATTGAGGAAGTTATTGAAACTCTAGGAACTACCTTTTTGTAAGACAAAGTTTTGCCCCCGAAGGTTTTGGACATTGTTGGACAAAGCAGAAGTGGAACTAATATTGTTTTCGAGTATAAACAGATACTTAGGTTCCGAGAGAATGGAGTTTGTATTTAGAAGGTCGAAGGACAACTCGCTGCGGTGAAACTGCAGATATCTACCGAAACCTTTGAAGGAAGTCGACCCCTAAAAATGTCGTGGAAGGAGATGTTTCTCTCGAGCAAAAGCGCAACGAGGAGAACGCTGAAGCTGGTCGAAGACTTAGTCTTTTTTGCTAGTTTCTCTTTATTTCTTGAGTCGTAGGAAAAACCGTACTATTATGAGGGGTTTGCTAGTTGAGATCTTTGTCGAAGTGAATTTGCTCTGCTCAACCAAAACCCTCAAAAGCCTACCGAGAGAAATCTTACCGAGTCGAGCGAATAGCTCGAAGGCAAAGTCATCGCACTTCGTGCCTTCGAGGGAGAACTCGTTCGGTGAGTCAGCTTACTTGTTCCTCAAGTAATGTTGCGCAGTGATTGGAATCCGACCATTGTGGACACGCGTCAAGCGGTTGCATCGGGTCACTTCAATCATTTTACCCATCGGGATCGCCAACTATAAATACCCCGCACCTACCCGCCATTTCGGGTTGGCTGCTCCACTGAAGATTCTAAGACAGAAGTCTGTGAGCATCCCAAGAGAGATTCATCGAGAGAAAACCAAATCCCAAGTCTGAGCTGAGTTGAGCAATTCACTATGACTTAGGTCGAGATTAGCCGATCTTTTTGTCCTGGAGAACTGCAAGTCTCCTAGACGGTTAGGCGTCGCCTGTCAAGCAGTCGAAGAGTAATTGTCACTGCTGAAGGAAGTTTGTAAAGGTTTCGAAGATGTCCTGAATCATCTACCACGAGTGAAAACTGGACAAGCTCGAGGAGTTTGTTGCAGTGGAGAATAGGACGGAGAGAGTTTTGCTCGAGGTGTTCAATCACCAGTCCCTCCAACCAGACGTAGCACTTTGCAGAGTGTGAACTGGTTTACCAAACATCGCTGTGTGAGGCTCGTTTTCCTTCTAGCATTTACTTCAAGTATTTACTCGTAGCCTGTTTGCCTTTGATGTTTTCCTTCGCTCCCAATCCTTTCGAGCCTTACATTACATTCGATACTGTATTTCCTTCGAGATGTCATTAGTCCTATGCTGTTTGCATGATTTCCTTCTAAGTTCCTTAGAATTTTTAGAAGTGATCATTCACCCCCTCCCCCTCTGATCATTCTTGAGCTTTCAATTGGTATCAGAGCTAGGCACTCCCTACGCTCTGCGTATTTTGGTCTAACAACCTGGAGTGTTGTCAAGAATGTCGTTTGCAGCTGTTCGCTCGGGGGAACCAATCCCTATTTTCAATGGGAAGGACTATTCCTATTGGAAGGACAAAATGAAGAGGAATATCATGGCTATCAACTCTGCCGCTTGGGAAGTTGTCAAGAATGTTGTAACTGTCAAGGACACTGATGCCATTACTCCTGAAGAGACAAAGAAGATAGAGCTAGATGCTGAAGTCTGGGTATTCATCACAAATCATCTGATTCCTGAAAAATATCATGAGGTCAAGAATATTCCTTCGGCCAAAGGTGTTTGGGATTATCTCGAGAAGATTGGTGAAGGTGTCTCTACTCATAAAGATGCTCGAATTGACACCCTTCGAAGCAAGTTCTATCGGTTCAAGAGGCACGAGGGAGAAAAAGTTTGTTCCATATACAGCAGACTCACTGCGCTGTCAAATGAACTAATTTCCCTCGGTGCAGATGACATTACCAATCGGATTATTTTCAGAACTTTGCTTCGTTCTCTTGATGATTCCTTTGATCACATTGTGCTGATGATTAAGGAAAGAACTGATTTCAAAGATATGGTTGCCGCTGATATTCTTGAAAGGCTTAATACTTTCGAGATGGAAGAAGATGAGAAACGTGATGTCAATGGGAGTCGAAAGAAATCTCATGCACTCAAGGCCAGAGCTTCACGTCACTCCTCTCCTCAAGCTAGTTCTGAATCTGCTGGTGCATCTGATGACCCCGAGAACATTGGGAAAGATCTTGCACTGATAATGAGAAGATTCAACCGCTTTCAGAAAAGGAACTCCTCTTCACCGAAGAAAAACTATTCTTCAAGACATTCTAGCAATTCATCACAGCATCGATCATCATCCAGAAACTCTTCAGCAAAAGATAACTGCTGCTATAAGTGCAAGAAGCCAGGTCACTTCATTGCTGATTGTCCTCTCTGGGAAATTGAACATAAAGCAAAGCACTCTCATGGCAGCTCTTCGAGCAAGTCTTACAGATCGAGCAAAAACCACGATTCGAAGAAATATGATTCAAGGTCCAGAAAAGACAAGAAAGATGGTTCTGATGATGACAAGAAGAAGAAGTATCACAAGCATCGAGAGAGTTCTTCCTCGAAATCACATTCCTCTCGTCGACAGAATTCACACCGAGCCAAAGCCTATCTGGGTAAAGAGATGAACTCTGAAGATGAAGCTTCCGGTTCTGAAGCAGGATCAAAGTCAAGATCAGGTTCTGGTTCTGGTTCTGAATCTGATGGTGTTGCTGGGATAGCATTCACCTCAAACAAGAATTCAAGTTCATTCTTCTCCAACCAGAGCAGTGAAGATGAATCTCCAGCTTACTGCTTCATGGCCAAGGCTAAGGTATCTTCATCTAAGAAATCCTACGATACCTCTGATGGATCTGCTTATGAAAGTAACTCTAGGATAAGTTATGCTAAACTTGCCAAAATTCCTTCTATTCAACAAGATGAGCTAGATTCTTTAAGTGAAACTATTCAAAAATCTGAGACTTTGTTGATCGATGAGATTGAGAAGGGTCAAACTTTGACGAATGAGCATACTGCTCTGAAAGAAAAGTATGATGAACTTTCCTCTCGGCATGATCTTCTCTCAGTGGACTACGAGAAGCTAACCTATGAATTACTTCAAGGGAAAATGGCTCTCGAGAAACTGAGAGAGGCTAATGAAGAGTTGGAAAGTGTCAATCTCACGCTCATGGCTCAACAAGGCTCAGAAACTAAAAATGAATCTACTTCACCTTGCTTGACTTGTTTGGAACGAAGTAAAATTGACTCTATTTCCGAGAGATCGAAAGGAAAGCAACCTATTGTTATTGATGATGCTAACCCCTCGAACGAGGAAACCATTACCGAGGAACTCCTCAGGTTGAAAAATTTATTTGAAACAGGCATGTTCAAAAGTGTGCAGGGACACCAGTACTTATGTGATATCCTACGAAAGGCTCTTCTTCACAGAAATCCCCGAAACGAAGGAGTTGGCTTCGAAAGGAAAATCAATTCTGATGGAACCTACTGGGAACCCGAGCAGTATCCTAAGACTGTCTGGGTTCTTGCGAAAGAAAAGCCCATTGATATTGCTAACCTTTCAGGTTTCAGTTGCAAAATTGACAAAGCTATTGTTGATGAATCACTTGATTCTGACTACAAGCTTGTCAAAGATCAGGAAGGAAAAGTGTCAGCTGAATTCGTTGGTACTCCTCCGAAGAATGGTTTCTATAAGCGACAGATTTGGGTTCGCAAATCTCTCGTAGAAAAACTGCCCCCTAATCATTCTATGCAGGGAAAATCCTCGGTACCACCGAATCACTACTATTCTCTCGAGGATAGAAATGAACCCTTGGTGCCTGCTTCAAATGTTCCCCAGAAGGAATACTATCGTGTCGATAGAAATGTTTATCGTCATCGTAATGATAACACCAAAGTTGCTATTACTCATCAGTACTCTAACCCCTCATCGAGGAATTATATTTATGGTGTGCTTGATGGTCCTGATCGACAATGCAATCCTGTTCGCTATAATTTTGCTGCCCCATCTTGCTCTACCATGCCTTCTAAGTCACCTGCTCGCTTGTGGGTGGTTAAGAAGAACTAATTCTTCTGCAGGGCTATGTCTCCGGTGGATCCGAATGGGTCATGGATAGTGGATGTACAAATCATATGACCGGAGACAAAGAGTTGTTCACCGAAGCAAATCTGTCTGAATCTTCACAGAAATACATTACCTTCGGTGACAAAAACAAAGGAAAAGTACTTGGTTTGGGTAAGGTTGCAATATCGAAAGACAAGCATATTGGTAAGGTTTTGCTTGTACAATCTCTAGGATATAATCTTATGTCTATATCGAAACTTTGTGATATGGGTATGCTTGTACTGTTTTCTGCGTCTTGTTGTGTTGTCTTTTCACAGGATGATTATTCCTTCGTGTTCGAAGGATATCGTAAGGGTGATCTTTACGTCGTTGATTTTTCTTCGGGACCTGCAGTGTCCACATGTTTGATGGCAAAAGCCACGTCTGGTTGGTTATGGCACCGAAGACTTGGTCATGCAGGGATGAAAAATCTTCAAACTCTTATCTCGAAGAAGAACATCGTTGGAATTGATAATGTGAAATTCGATAAAGATCGTCTATGCAGTGCCTGTGAAGCTGGAAAGATTGCCAAGAAACATCACTCAGCAAAAACCGTCATGACTACTACTCGTCCTCTTGAATTACTTCATATGGATTTATTCGGTCCACAAAATTATGCTAGTCTTGGAGGTAACAAGTATGGTCTGGTTATTGTTGATGATTTCTCTCGATATACCTGGGTTTTCTTTCTTGATGACAAGAGCAAGGTTGTTGAAATTTTCAAAACCTTCGCAAAGAGAGCTCAAACTGAATATGAATTATCTCTCAAGCATATCAGAAGTGATAATGGTACAGAATTCAAAAATACTCATATCGAAGAATTTCTTGATGAATATGGCTTTACTCATGAATTCTCGGCTGCTTATACACCGCAACAAAATGGTGTGGTCGAGAGAAAGAATCGAACACTTATTGAAATGGCCAGAACAATGCTCGCTGAATACAAGACACCTATCAGGTTCTGGGCTGAAGCTATCAACACTGCATGTCATATCATCAACAAGGTTTATCTGCACAAATTTCTGAAGAAAACTTCACATGAACTCATCACTGGTAAAAAGCCCAATGTGTCTTATCTCAGGGTTTTTGGTGCTGCATGTTACATCAGAGATATGAATCACAGCTCCAAGTTTTCCCCAAAGGCACACGAAGGTTTTCTCCTAGGTTATGGTTCAAATTCTCACACTTACAGAGTTTACAACTCACATCTTGGCAAAGTTGTAGAAACTGTAAATGTTCGATTTGATGAATCTAACGGCTCTCAAAAGGAGCAATTACCTCTTAACCTGGATGAACCACCATTGGATGAAGTTATCAGGTACATGGCTATTGGAGATATTCGACCTGTCGATGGGAATGCACGTCAAGCAAACAGGGATGATGATGGTCCAATGTTCCCACACATAGCCCGGGGCGCTGGAGATCAACATCCTGAAGAAATTGATGCACAGGTCGAAGGAGAACGCATAAACGAAGGACAAGCTCATCCCGAAGGAGAAGCTGATCCCGAAGATCAACCTGATCCACAAGATGAAGAAATTTTTCCTCGCGTTCGAAGAAGAGTGGATGTCGACTCAATTCTCGAAGAGATTCGTTTACCAGGTCGACCCACCACTCGTTCTCGTACTCGATTAGCTAACTTCTGTGGAAATTTTCGTTTGTATCCATGCTAGAACCATCAAAATTCGATGAAGCCATGAAGGACTCAGACTGGATGACTGCTATGCTCGAAGAACTTAACCAGTTCGAGAGAAATAAAGTCTGGTCCCTTGTCGATAGACCTGATCCCACAAAGCATAATATCATTGGTATGAAGTGGATCTTTCGCAACAAACAAGATGAAGATGGCATAGTGGTAAGGAATAAAGCTCGATTGGTTGCTCAAGGATACACCCAAATCGAAGGTATTGATTTTGGTGAGACTTATGCCCCAGTTGCTCGTCTTGAATCCATTCGTGTCATGCTTGCTTTTGCCAATTACAATGGTATATTGCTATATCAAATGGATGTCAAAAGTGCATTTCTTAACGGTGAAATCGAAGAAGAAGTGTATGTTATGCAGCCACCAGGTTTTGAAGACCCGAAGAATCCTGATAAGGTGTACAGATTGCACAAGGCCCTATATGGGTTAAAGCAAGCACCTCGTGCTTGGTATGAAACACTGAAGGATTTTCTTCTAAAGAAGGGCTTCAAACCAGGAACAACCAATCCGACTCTTTTTACTCGTGCATACAAAAATGACCTTTTTGTGTGTCAAATTTATGTCGATGATATTATTTTTGGTTGTACTAACCCTGATATTAGCGAAGAATTTGCTCGCATGATGTCGAAGAAATATGAAATGTCAATGATGGGAGAATTGAAGTTCTTTCTCGGACTTCAAATCCGTCAACAGAAAAATGGTACTTTCATTTCTCAAGAGAAGTATCTCAGAAATTGCCTGAAGAAGTTTGATCTTGTCAGTTGCAAAACTATCAAGACTCCAATGCCTACGAATGTTCATCTAGATGCAGATGAGAAGGGCAAACCTTTCGATCAGAAGAAATATCGCTCGATGATCGGTTCGCTTCTTTACCTTTGTGCATCTAGACCTGACATTATGCTATCAGTTTGTATGTGTGCTCGTTTTCAGGCAAATCCGAAGGAATCTCATCATATTGCTGTCAAGCGAATCCTTCGATATCTGGCTCACACACCAACCTTGGTTCTTTGGTATCCCAAGGGTGCCCAGTTTGATCTCGTTGGTTACTCTGATTCCGACTGGGCTGGTGATCGAGTTGACAGGAAATCTACCTCAGGCACATGTCATTTTCTCGGTAGATCTCTTGTCTGTTGGGCTTCGAAGAAACAGAATTGTGTATCTATTTCTACGGCTGAAGCCGAGTATATTGCTGCCGGTTCATGCTGTACTCAGATTCTGTGGCTCAAGCAAACGCTGAAAGACTATGGTATTCTTGTGAAGAAAATTCCATTGCTCTGTGATAACGAGAGTGCTATCAAAATTTCCCATAATCCAGTGCAACACTCTCGAACGAAGCATATTGATATTCGTCATCATTTTCTTCGAGATCACGTTCAGCGAGAAGATATTGTTATCAGTCATGTTCGCACCGAAGATCAATTGGCTGATATATTCACAAAGCCCTTGGATGAAAAGAGGTTCTGTACACTGAGGTGTGAGTTGAACATCTTAGACTCACGCAATGTGCTGTAAGATCATAACCATCGGTACTATGTATCATTAGTTTTCATTGTTAATTGCTTACGTTAATTTTCTATCGTGTTTCTTTTTCGTTTATTTTTTTTTGTTTTTGTTCGTTTGGTGTTGTCCTATACACTTATCAGTCCGAGTCTTATCGCTGTTTTTCCCTCGGATTGACTAAGTATCGGACCCTGTTTTCCCTCTATTCTATCTCTACCTATTCCGTGCTTTTCTCTCGTGAACATGTACATATTGTACTCGATCAAGATTCCCTTCGAATGTCATTGATTCCGAAGGAAAATCTATCGAAGTTTTATCTTCTTTTATACTCGATGTTCGATGAGTTTGGTCTCGGACGTGGAGCAACTATCTTTCGGTTCGTTGGGATTTCCCGCGATTACCGCCACAAAATCCGTCCGTTGAATGCGGAGAGACGCGAAATCTGCGCCGTTGGATCAGATCTGACAGCTCGTTCAGACCCCCCTTATAAATACTGATCCACCCCACCGGCTTAGACATCGCTATTCCGTCGACTTCGTCTCTTCTCCTCCAGAAGCTCTCTCTCGCACGCCGCCGTGCTGCCTCGTCGCCGTCGACTCCCTCGCCGCTTAGCTGCCGGAAGGAAGCCGCCGGAGACGTTCCCGTCGACAAAGATCTTCATCTGCGTCGCCGTAGTCGCCTCACATCACCAAGTTAGGGTATGTGTGGCTCTGGATTCGATTCTATCTCATCTGTTCATCGTTTCCAGTTTCTGTGTTGATTTTCTGTGATTTCTTTTAGGACTGTTTGATCCGATTGGATCTTTGAAACTTGGGAAATCTGTTTGTAGCCTTTTCTGTCGATTCCCCATCTGACCTTGGTAAGAAATCACTCGGATTCTCTCACTTAGGCAATTCCTTCAGTATCGTATCGATAGACTTATACTTGTGCAATTAATTCATACAAGTTCTTCGTTAGATTTCCACCCGATGAAAATCTAGCCTAGCACTTTCATGAAAACTTGCGATAAGACAAATCTCTCGATATGATTGCTGCTTTCAAGATGTTTTTCCTCGTAATTGCTGGTACTTGTTCACAACTTCCCTATATTCCCTCGTACCTTCCTTTTTCGCAGGAAAATGTCTGGCAACGAAGGAAATATTAGAGCACCCAAGCGTGTGGGAGGCAGAACTAGAATCACCAACAATTCTGAAGGTTTATCTGAGGATTTGATCATAGAGAAGAACTTGAGGACTCCTTCAGGATCTGAAGATGAAGGTACGAGAGAAAATCTTCTGCAAGAGATACGAAGGCTTCAAGCTCTTCGGTGGTATGAGTACAAGTCTCTTATGCCACGCTGGGAGAGGCTGTTTGCTATGAAAAATCCTTGGTCTGATGTCAAATCGTTAAGGCCAAAGTGGACGAAGGATAATCGACCACCTCCTACTGCTGATGCTCACCCTACAGCTCTCAAAACACCTGATGATTTTAAAGAGCTTGTTGAAGCTCGAGAAGCTCGAGCACAGAAGAGAAAAGAAGCCAAAGCACGAAAGGAAGCTGCTGCTGCTGAAGGTACCGTAGAAGTTGGCCCTAGTGCCAAATCAAAAGGTGGCAAGAAGTCAGCCAAGCGACAGAAAAAGGTTGTAATTGTATCACCTCCTGATGCAAGCTCCGAAGGAGAAGCTAACTCAGATGATCAAGACCCTGGTACTGAGGCTGATGTCGAGGACATACCTCTGAAGAAAAAGCCGAGCAGTAAAGGCATAAGGATCCAGGAGCCATCTCCACAGGCTCCTCGAGGAAATATTGACTTGACAAATTTGGTCACTGATCCGCCCATTTCTTCTGCTCCACCTGTTCCTGTTCGCCAACCAAAACCTTCGGTCACAACGAAGGGAAAGCAAGCTCAAGTTTCTGAGGATGAGGAAACTCTTGTTCAACGTAAAGAAAGGCTGGCAAAACAAAAGGAACAAGAGGCAAAATACTTGATTAATTCCAAACTCCTGAACTTTCACAGTCAGCCCGAGCATAAAAAGGCTCTGGTTGCTCAACAACTTGGTATTCTCCATTTGGTCAGTGAAAAATATCGACGCCAGATTTCTGAAGGCACTATACCTACAAACCCGAAGGAAAAGGTTGTAGCCCCAAGTGCTGCGAAGAAGAATGCTGAGGCCCCTAGTGCCTCGAAAGATAAAGCAGTGGTCTCAAAACCCATTGCTGCTGCCAAGGCCACCAAGGAAGCCGAAAAGAAAGCCAAGGAGGCTAGACAGAAGGCGCAAGCTGATCCAGTTCCACGAACTGCCCCAGCTCCTGCTCCTATTGCACCAATTGGTTCCGGACCTCGTGCCGATGAAGAGAGCTCTAACGAAGGAGAATCAAATGCAAATGCTCCATGGGATGCTGCACATATTTCACACATTCTCTGGAAGATGGCTACCACTCCGAGCAGAGTCACTGCCGAGGACGATGTTCCTGCTGAAATCCAAGAGCATGTTGCTCGATACATGATTCGCTGGGAAGATTATATCACCCAGGATAAAAAGGATAAGGAACAAGTGAGGTTTTACACCAGGAAACTTCAAGAAGAAACCGAGGACGCTGAGTCCCGAACATATTTCAGATCCAAGATTGCTTCGGCTGAAGCCTCCAGGAGGGCTCAGAAAGAAAATTTAGCTGCTGTGTTTGACAAGGTTAAACAAGTTGTGTCTGCTGTTTGCAAAGAGCATAATGATGCCTTGTTCCATAGACAATCTCGAAAGAGAAAGTCTGCTGCCCCAACTTCTGTGCGTGGGACGCCAGAAATCGAGAAAACCACCAAGAAGTCCAAGACCACCGAGGTCGTTGCTGCCACAGCACGACAAGAAACTGAACCAAACCCCACCCGCAAGAAAACACCATCACCTCCTCGACAAACAACTCCACCCCCTCACCAAGCCACTCCTCCACCCCGACAACAAACACCACCACCTCCACCCCGTCAACCCTCACCACCTCCAAACCCACCATCACCACCTCACGTCATTCCCTCGACCACCCCAGTCATCGAAACGCAAGTCCATGCAGAGACCGAGCAAGTTGCTCAGGTCGAGCAAGAAATACAAGTCCCCATTTCATCTGCCCAGAAAGATTATTCTTCTGCCCAGACTCTACATGAAGGAGAAGATGCTGATGTTGACATCACGACAGTTTCTTCTCGACAGGACCCTGTCGAAGGCAATTGTTCTGGAGATGATAGTTCAAGTGATAATTCTTCCTCCTCCGCTTCAAGTTTCTCGAACGAAGAAATGGTTGATGCTTTTGCACAACTAGATGAAGACTTGGAGGCCATGGAAAATGAAGAGGCCGCACAAAATTCTCAAACCGACGAAGGATATGCCGTCGTAGCTCAGGCCGAGGAGAATGCTCCTGCAGTCATTCCGACTCAGGATATTGTAAACATTCCATCATCCATCACTCGACCTGCTGAACCTGTATTCCAGATGCCAGATAATGCTGCTGAAGTTTTTCCAGTTGATGAGCTGCTTCACTCTGCTCATCCGAGAGAAATGCTACCTCTGTTTCGCTCAGATGTTCCTCGTGGAGGTCCTATCTTCAAAAGACGCGAACACAAACCTTTTTTCTTCGGTACCAATCCCTACGAGAAGCCCAGAAGTGCATATTCTCTTCGGTTTTGGACCCAAGAACAAGCTATCTACTATACTCGTGTGCTGTACAACGAGGCAAGAGTTTTCCAGCATCAATACCTTGATATGCCTTCGGTGTACTCCACTACTTGTTTCGAGAATGTTGCCGAAACAATTGATAGTCTGGATGCTCACAAGATGTTTGCTCTCGATTGTGGTTACAATCCCGAGCTTATCAAGCAGTTTTATGCAACGCTTTATGTCTCTGGAGATCCGGAGAGCTCGAAGACATGGAAATTTGATTATATGATTCAAGGCCAAGTCTTTCATATGACTGTCGATCAATTTCTGGCCATCATCAATTTACCTCGTTTCGAAGGATTACCTCACAAGCTCCATGACTTACCTGCTGCAACTCCAGCTGAATTCTCTACGCTTATGGATCCAGATGTCGTAGGAGATCACTACCCCACTGAGCCAAAGCCAAGACACTTGGTATTTGAAGCAAAGGCATGGTTTTATATTCTATCGAAGACTTTGATGCCAATGCTCGATGTGCACGATGATTTTCCTATTCCAAATGATGTGCAACTTGCTCTGTTGAAGTTAGTCCACGGTCATCCCTTCGACTTTGAAGACTACTTCCTCAGAACTTTGGTATCTTGTGCTGATGACCACAATTCTCACAAGCCATATGCACCATGGCTGATGGCAATCTGCAATTACTCTCGGGACGTGCCATTCCCCGTGTCCATTTACCCAAAAAATTTCACTCCTCCTGTTCGTGAAGTATTGCAGGTTGTTGCTCGACCCAACGATCCTTTTGCTGAGCACACTGGCATCCGCGCCCACTTAACAGAGTGAAATATTCGCTCGAAGTTTATAAAGCCAGTGCATCATATGGAAGTTTCTCTTCGGTCCCAGCAAATGCTTCAACATCACATTGATCAAGATTTCATTCAGAAGCAAGCTATGATGGACGAGATCAATCACCTACGTAACATTACCATGAACAATAATCAGATGCTGCGTGAATGCCTTCGCCGTGATTGGAAAGGTCTAAGGAAGTTCAATTCCCTCGGTGAACTTCAACGATGCGGGTTCGAAGAATATCCTCCCCATCTGAACAGAAATTATACAAATGAGGATCGAGTGGATCGCCCGGATCCCAATATCCCTCGTCTGCCGAAGAACAGAGATGTGCTCAATGTCGACGACTATTATCACATCACTATGGACACCCTCTCCTCCGACTCCGAGCAAGAAGAAGCCCCTCCTCAACGTCAACCAAGAGTTTACTCGCCACATTCTCGAAGCCCCCGGACTCCGCCAGAATCGCAGCTGGAATCTTCTGGAGATCAGCACTCCTTCCGCACGAAGATCACTCCTCCCGGCGCTCGTCCGATTCGTCGTGCTCCAACGCTTGCCGAATCTTCTCGTCGTCGCCGGAGCCAGCCTCGCGAGTAGGGATTTCTATCGACCCTATCCTCTCGACTTTTTGTACGTTGTGACAAAAAGGGGGAGATGTAGTGGCATCGAAGAAATTAGTTTGCCTACGGGGTTTAGGGCTTTGCTTTTCATTCGATAAACTTTTGATTTTGAGGTTTCTGAGTAGTTTCAACAAACTCTCGATTTATATTCGATCTGGTTGTAACTAACTCTAAGTAGGACTGTGAACTGCTACTCTTTTCGTAAGATATCTATCTGCTGCTTGCAATACTTAACCTTTTTGCAGGAAGTTATCTATCCCATAAGTTCACAGGTCATTCGAGGAGATTGCATATTTCTCTTTGGACACTATCTGGAATGCAATTTCACTCGCTAAGATTATTGATGTTTTTCCCTCGACTCTACTTGTCAAATATGCACTTCACAGGAAATCTTTATCTTACGTGCATACATAAAGGGGGAGTTCTTCATCAATCCTTAGCACTGGTTTATCATCGAAAACTCAAACTTTTTCAAATTATTTATCGATGCCTGTTTTGTCAACAATCGTCCAAAAAGGGGGAGATTGTAAGAGCAAGTTTTGCCCCCGAAGGTTTTGGACATTGTTGGACAAAGAAGAAGTGGAACTAATATTGTTTTCGAGTATAAACAGATACTTAGGTTTCGAGAGAATGGAGTTTGTATTTAGAAGGTCGAAGGACAACTCGCTGCGGTGAAACTGCAGATATCTACCGAAACCTTTGAAGGAAGTCGACCCCTAAAAATGTCGTGGAAGGAGATGTTTCTCTCGAGCAAAAGCGCAACGAGGAGAACGCTGAAGCTGGTCGAAGACTTAGTCTTTTTTGCTAGTTTCTCTTTATTTCTTGAGTCGTAGGAAAAACCGTACTATTAAGAGGGGTTTGCTAGTTGAGATCTTTGTCGAAGTGAATTTTCTCTGCTCAACCAAAACCCTCAAAAGCCTACCAAGAGAAATCTTACCGAGTCGAGCGAATAGCTCGAAGGCAAAGTCATCGCACTTCGTGCCTTCGAGGGAGAACTCGTTCGGTGAGTCAGCTTACTTGTTCCTCAAGTAATGTTGCGCAGTGATTGGAATCCGACCGTTGTGGACACGCGTCAAGCGGTTGCATCGGGTCACTTCAGTCATTTTACCCATCGGGATCGCCAACTATAAATACCCCGCACCTACCCGCCATTTCGGGTTGGCTGCTCCACTGAAGATTCTAAGACAGAAGTCTGTGAGCATCCCAAGAGAGATTCATCGAGAGAAAACCAAATCCCAAGTCTGAGCTGAGTTGAGCAATTCACTATGACTTAGGTCGAGATTAGCCGATCTTTTTATCTTGGAGAACTGCAAGTCTCCTAGACGGTTAGGCGTCGCCTGTCAAGCAGTCGAAGAGTAATTGTCACTGCTGAAGGAAGTTTTTAAAGGTTTCGGAGATGTCCTGAATCATCTACCACGAGTGAAAACTGAACAAGCTCGAGGAGTTTGTTGCAGTGGAGAATAGGACGGAGAGGGTTTTCTCCAGGTGTTCAATCACCAGTCCCTCCAACCAGACGTAGCACTTTGCAGAGTGTGAACTGGTTTACCAAACATCGCTGTGTGAGGCTCGTTTTCCTTCTAGCATTTACTTCAAGTATTTACTCGTAGCCTGTTTGCCTTTGATGTTTTCCTTCGCTCCCAATCCTTTCGAGCCTTACATTACATTCGATACTGTATTTCCTTCGAGATGTCATTAGTCCTATGCTGTTTGCATGATTTCCTTCTAAGTTCCTTAGAATTTTTAGAAGTGATCATTCACCCCCTCCCCCTCTGATCATTCTTGAGCTTTCACTTTTCCTCAATCAAAACCAAAAAGGATGAAACTCCGGCAAAGAAGGAACCTAAGTTCGTTTACGTCCCCAAGGTTCCTCGAGCTAAAGAAAACACACCATTGCCAAGAGAGTTGAAACGGTGAAAACTTTGGAGAAGACACCTATCTTTAACTTTAATAAAACTCCAATTGATTTCCCTCCTTTTGATTTTCTTCCAAGAAGCATTTTCATTTGTCCTTTATTTGAGAAACCTATTAAGACTAGTTGTACTATTGAAGAGCTTTTTGATGATCATGATGATGGTTCAATGGATACAACTTGATCTTCTGCTTTAAGCCTAGCTAATGGCTCTAAAGAAGGGCTTTCGGGAGGCAGCCCGCAACGAATTTAGGTTTTTCTTTTTGCTTTTCTTCTGTTCTTAGTGGTCTTGATGATTTTTACTATGGTAGCAACATCATTGTATCTTTACATTTCAAGCTTTGTGCCAAGTTTAGCCTCAGATTGCAAGAAAGGTCAAAAGTTGGTACACGCTGTCCAGAAACAGATTATGTCTGCTTGACGGAAAAATTTGGCATAAATCACCAGATCATCTTTTTGATCTGAATTGTTTTGACAGCATTCTCCATACAATTAACTTTTAGGCATCTGTTCAGATTTTTTTGATTTGAGTTGCAGAAGTATACCTAAAAAATTCATTTCTACCTGCTGGTCTGTTTTTCACAGATTCTGTCCTGTTTTGCCTTTTCTTCACTTTGCAAACCTTAAGCTTGCTTTTCTTCTTTGCAAAAACTTTTTGGAAATCTTGAGAAACAGTAGCTCTTCAAGGTTATCTTTATTTCCAGCATAGGAAAAATTATTTTATTAAGGGCACTAACCTCTCTAATCAGTCTACAATGAGTTATGTATGAAGGGAGTTTTCAAGTGCGTGATGGAAGATGATGAAAGAAGATCTTCGAGTGTCAAACACTCAAGGTTGGGGATTCCCATGTGCACCCCCAATAAATATTCAAGGAGACTCAAGCATCTAAGCTTGGGGATGCCCCGTGCATCCCCTTCTTCATCAACAATTATCAGTTCGTCCCTCGTTGCACTATATTTTTATCACTTCATGCGTTGTGTGCTATGCTTGGAGCGTCTCTCTCTTTACTTTTCTAGGTTAGTTTTTGCTTTGTTTGCTGTAGTAGCAAGTTAGACCCCAGCTTACTCTTTTGTGTGGGAGAGATACACGCTCCGCTTGAACTAGAACTCCTCATAGGATTTGCATGCTTATTCTTTTAGCTGTGAGTTGTTCTTTTTCTTTTCTTAGCTGCTGCTCTGATTAGTTGTAGTGCTTTAGTTTTTCTAGAGCTTTTATTTTGGTTTAGGTTGAACTTTCTATAGGTTGCATGTTTTATCTTGTTAGAGAGTTTGCCTGTTGCACTGAGTTTTGTGTCTTGCTAGAAGTAGGTAGTTGAAGTTGCTATTCTCTTTGTAGTAGTAACTTGCAATACTTTTGAAGTATTGACTAGAGTAATGTTTGAACTTTTGGTGTCAAGAGCTTGAGCCTATTAGTGATAGATGTCGTATTTTGGGAAATCCATGTGTTTTTCGAAAACCAAAAACCCTTGTTGAGAACTCTAGCTACTAGATGGATCACTAACCTCTGGAGGGTTCGAATATTAGAGTACACTCACGTACCATGAGTCGAGGATGCGCAAGGATAACCAAACCCCCATACACTCCTCCTCCGGGTACTTGTCTCTTTGTAAACCTCCTGATTAGATTGAGTGTTACTGATAATAAGTGCATGAGTTCTTTGGACTAATGTGAGTATTCGAAAGTTGACACTTCCACCCACCTATACTTTTTCTAGCCTCTTCGGTACCGTGAATTGCCCTTTCTCACCTTGAGAGTTGGCGCATACTTCGTCGGTGCATCCAAACCCTTGGCACGATACGCTCTGTCATCATAAGCCTCCTTATATCTTTCCTCAAAACAGCTACCATACCTACCTACAAGGCATTTCCATAGCCTTTCCGAGATACATTGCCATGCAACATCCACCTTCTCATGACTTGATCTTCATGTCATACATGCTACTTGCTTGATCGATGAGCCGCATGCTAGTTGGGACTTGCCCTAATCATTGCTACATGACACACTAGTATCATTGCATATCCTGGTATCTTGGCAGAGGCATACATTTGCATCATGATAGTTATATCTTCTTTATGTGAGTACCTTTGTAAAGTGTGAAAGATCTCCTATATTCTTGTAAAATATAGAGTGTTGCCCCTGAAGTGAGGAAAAGATCCCAAAGAGCAAAAAATCAAAAGATCCCAAAGAGGACAAATGAGAGAAATAGAAAGAGCCATTCAGGCCACCAAAAAAATACAAAAAATACAAAAAAGGGAAAAAGAAAAATAAAAAGAGAGAAGGGGGCACACTACTATACCTTTTGAGATATCCACACTAGTACTTCATTCTCTATCCCTTGTACTCCATAGAGATCATCATCATGCATATAGCTATGTGGGGACCTTCACACTATGGAACTTGGCTTGTATATTCCAATGATGAGCCTCCTCAAACGAGCTCTAGGTCTTCTTGAGCAAGCAAGTTACATGCACCCCCACTAGTTTCCTTGGAGCGCTTTTAGCTCACATGTGCATCCGTTGCATGGAAATCCCTACTCCTCACATCATATCTATCATATGGCCTCCTATCGCCTATGATTGTGCTCATTGATGTGAGCCTTTCACACCTTTTTGTCTTCCTCCTCCACCTTTTTTCTGTTTCGCCTTTTAGGTGTCAACTTTCTTGCTCACGCTCATCCATTGCATGAGTGCTCAAAATATCGAAAGGGAGTGGATCAGTTTGACTTGTACCTGGCTAGTGGTCTGGGGACGAGTCAAGATAAGAATCCAAAGGAGACTAAGTGTGAAATTTAGTAGATAGTTGTTCTCAACAACCTTTTTTCTCTCTTTTTCCCAGTCCCCTGCTTGCACGCAAACACCATCTAGAGACATTCGAGTCACGGACAGGCTCTTGCACCTTTTGTTCTTTTGTTGCTTGTCTCAATGCTAATATAGACTCTTGCTTGTTAAGACTTGAATTGAATTGCATGCTTTGATTGCTTTACTTAAAAGTCCTTATATGGTTGTGTCGCATGTCACCACAGAAATTATGTTGTTATCATTTACCTACTCGAGGACGAGCAGGAATTAAGCTTGGGGATGTTGATACGTCCCAAACGTATCTACAATTTCTGCTTGCTCCATGCATGTTTTGTGTGACTTTGCCATGATTTGCTTGAACTTTCATACACTTTTGAGCATATTTGGACTAATCTATTAAACCAGTGCACCTAGCTGCCAGTTTCTGTTTTCTGCCGTTTTTGTATTAACCCAGTGCACCTAGCACTGAGTTAATAAGTTAGTCCAAATATGATCAAAAGTGTATGAAAGTGTATCTAGATCATAGCAATATCACACAAAACATGCATCGAGCGAGCAGAAATTATAGATACGTTTGGGATGTATCAACATCCCCAAGCTTAATTCATGCTCGTCCACGAGTAGGTAAATGATAATAAGCATAATTTATGTGGTGACATGCTAACAACCATATAAGAACTTTGAAAGTAAAGCAATCAAGGTATGTAATTCAATTCAAGTCATAATAGGCAAGAGTCTATATTAACATTGAAACAAGCACCATAAGAACATAAAGGTGCAAGAGCTCTTGCTGTCCGTGACTCGAATGTCTCCAGTTGGTGTTTGCGTGCAAGAGGGGGGAGATGGGAATACAAGAGAAAAATATATTTGTTGAGAACTCAATCTACTAAAGTTTCACACTTGGTATTCTTTGGAATCGTATCTTGACTCGTCCCCAGACCACTATCCAGGTACAAGTCAATTTGATACACTCCTTTTCGATATTTTGAGCACTCATGCAATGGATGAGCGTAAGCACGAGAGTTGACACTTAGGATGGAAAAGAGAGAGAGATATGGTGGAGGAGGAAGACAAAAAGGGTGTGAAAGGCTCACATTAATGAGGACAATCATAGGCGAGAGAAGGCCAAATGAGAGATATGATGTGAGGAGTAGGGATTGCCATGCAACGGATGCACATATGAGCTAAGAAAAGCTCTCCAATGGAACTAGTGGGGGTGCATCCAACTTTCTCACTCAAGAAGACCTAGAGCTCGGTTGAGGAGGCTCATCCTTGGAATATGCAAGCCAAGTTCTATAGTGTAAAGGTCCCCACATAGCTATATGCATAAATGATCATCTCTATGGAGCACAAGGTATAAAGGGGAGTACGAGTGTGGATCTTTCAAAAGGAATAATAGTGTTGCCCCTTCTCTCTTTTTATTTCTTTTTCTCTTTTTTCTATTATTTTGTATTTTTTTTGTGGCCTCAATGTCTATTTCTATTTAACTCTCATTTGTCCTCTTTGGGATCTTTTAATTGTGTCCTCTTTGGGATCTTTTCCTCACTTAAGGGCAACACTCTATTTTACAAGAAGGTATAGAAGATCTTCACACAAGAAGGTAGTCAACATAAAGAAGATGTAGCTATCATGATGTATGCAAATGTATGCCTCTGCCAGTGTAGCAAGAACATGAATGACATGAAGATCAAGTCATAAGAAGGTGGGTGTTGCATGGCAATATATCTCGGAAAGGCTATGGAAATGCCTTGATAGGTAGGTATGGTGGCTGTTTTGAGGAAAGATATAAGGAGGCTTATGATGACAGAGTGTATCTTGCCAAGGGTTTGGATCCACCGGCGAAGGTGGACGCCAACTCTCAAAGTGAGAAGAGGGCAATGCGCGGTACCGAAGAGGGTAGCAAATATGAGGAGGTGGAAGTGTCAACTTTAAATACTTACGTTAGTCCGAACAACTCATGCACTTATTATCGGTAACTCTCAATCTAATAAGGAGGTTCACAAAGAGACAAGTATCCTGAGGAGGATTGTATGGGGATTTGGTTATCCTTGCGCATCCTCGACTCATGATACGTGAGTGTACTCTAATATCCGATCCCTCCAAAGATTGGTGATCCATCTAGTAGCTAGAGTTCTCAACTAGTTTTTGTAGGTTTTGAAAATAACATGGATTGCCCAAAATACGACACCTATCACTAATAGGCTAGATCTCTTGGGACCAAAAGTTCAAACATTAATCACAACAATAACTCAAAACTATTGCAAGTTACTAATACAATTGAATAGCAACCTCAATTACCTACTTCAAGACAAGACACAACTCAGTGCAACAACCAACTCTCTTAACAAGATAAACATGAAAACAAAAGAGAGTTCCAGCAACAAAACCAAACAAAAGCCAAGGCTCTTGCAAAAGACAAACATGAAAACTAAAACTAAACATGACAACAGCTACGAAAAGATAAAGAACACACAACAGAAGAAAGATAGGCATGAAAATCCTATGATGTGTTCTAGTTTGAAGTGGAGCGTGTTTCTCTCCCACACAAAGAAAGCTGGGTTCTAACTTTTTTTGAACAGCAAGAAAATCTAAAGAAAACTAAAAAGGAAACCTAAGAGCGAGACGCTCCAAGCATAGCACATAACGCATGAAGTGATAAAAATATAGTGAGACGGGGGACAAACAAATGATTGTTGATGGAGAAGGGGATGCACGGGGTCATCCCCAAGCATAGACGCTTGAGTCTCCTTGAATATTTATTGGGGATGCATGGGTGCATCCCCAAGCTTGAGCCCTTGACACTCCCGGATCTTCTTTCATCATCTTCCCTCACACACTTGAAAACTCCCTTCATACATAACTCATCATAAGCTGATTAGAGAGGTTAGTACCCTTAATAAAATAATTTATCTCCACTTGAAATAAAGATATTCTTGAAGAGCTACTGTTTCTCAAGATTGACAAAAAAAATTGCAAAGAAAAAGCAAGCTTAAGGTTCGCAAAAGTAAGGAAAGGAAAAACGTGGCAGAATCTGTGAAAAACAGAACAACGGGTAGTAAAGAATTTTTTTGGGGTACTTCTGCAACTCAAGTCAAAAAACTCAGAACAGACGCTCGAAATTCAATTGTATAGAGGACGCTGTCAAAATATAATTACATAAAAAAGATGATCTTCTGATTTTAGGCTAATTTTTTCGTCTAAGGACAAAATCTGTTTCTGGACAGCATGTCACGGCTTTTGAACTTTCTTGCAATCGGAGGCTAAACTTGGCACAAAGCTTGAAAATAAAGAGACAATGATGTTGCTACAGTAGTAAAAATAATCAAGACCACTAAGAATAGAAGTAAAAATATCTTGGGTTGCCTCCCAAGAAGCGCTTTCTTTTACGCCTTTAAGCTAGGCATAAAGCAAAAATATCAAGTTTTATCAAGAGAGAGAGAATAGCTAGCCCGTGTGACAGACTCAATAGGTAACTTAATCTTCTTCCTGGGGAGTGTTCCATCCCCTTTTTTAGAGGGAAATGAAATTTTATATTCCCCTCTTTCATGTCAATAACAGGACCCACGGTGCGAAGAAAAGGACGTCCCAAAATAATTGGACATAAAGGTTCACACTCTATATCCACAAGAATAAAATCAACGGGAACATAATTTTCATTGACAATGATAAGAACATCGTCAATCTTCCCCAGAGGTTTCCTTACGGAAGAATCAACGAGACAAACACAAAAAGAACAAGGATCAAAGGGCATCAATTCAAGCATATCATACATTCTTTTGGGCATAACGGAGGTACTAGCTCCAACATCACATAAAGCATAACAAGAGAAGTTATTCAATTTAATTTTGGCCATAGGATCCCAACCATCATCTAGCTTCCTAGGTATATAGACTTATATTCTAAGCTTCTCCTCCCTAGCTTTGATGAGAGCATTAGTGATATGCTCCGTGAAGGCAAGATTTAGTGTGCTAGTGTGGGGGTCTCTAGACATTTTGTGTGGAAAGCTAATAACTTATGAAAGGGTACAACTATCAAAATCAATATCACTACTATCAAAGGTGGTAGTGGTGTCATCTAGGCTCACATGTTTGAAACCCTCTATGTTCATAGGAGTTTCTTCTTCTATGGTTGAGGTAGTAGCATCACAATTAATAGGTCCAAT
Organism: Bromus sterilis; assembly: GCA_950022295.1. NCBI lineage: Eukaryota > Viridiplantae > Streptophyta > Magnoliopsida > Poales > Poaceae > Bromus > Bromus sterilis. Next base: position 221,838,094 of record OX465600.1, read on the forward strand.
GGGACTAGGAGTGTGTGGGGTGCTAATAGTTTGGGTGTCCTCACCAATTTGGATAGTAGCAACAGTGTGGTGTGTAGAAAGGCTCTTAATTCTATCATCTTCCTCTTTTTCTCTAGCCCATCTTTCTTTAAGTTTAGCCATCATCCTAATATTTTCATTAATTTGAAACTGGATAGCATTAATAGGAGTGGCCTTCCTCTCCTCAAGGGGAGAGGTTCTAATTTTAAGCATCTCAACATCAAGGGCTAAGATGTATACCTTCAAAGAGAGATTATCTAATTTATCTAGATTCTCTTCTACACTCTTTTTGAAGGCTTTTTGGGTAGTGATAAAGTCTCTAAGCATGCTTTCTAATTCAGAAGTGGGGTTCTTGTTGCTAGGATAAGTGTTGTTGTTCCCATAGTTGGATGGAAACGATCTAGGATTGCTAGAAAAATTACCCGTATAAGCATTATTGTTGAAGTTGTTTCTACCAATAAAGTTCACATCTACTTGTTCTTGAGCAACCAAACAATTTAAAGGAACATCATGAGGATCAATAGGAGATTTCTTGGTAAGTAGAGACATAATTAAGTCAAAATTTTCATTTAGGGAGGTAATCTCCTCGACAGAGTTTACCTTCCTACCTGTTGGAGCGCGTTCGGTGTGCCATTGGGGATAGTTGTTCATCATCTCATATAGGAGTTTTGTGGCAGCACCAAGTGTTGTTGACTTAAAGGTTCCTTCCGCGGCCGAATCTAACAGGTTCCGCGAGGTAAAGTTCAAGCCTGCATAAAAAGTCTGGATAACCATCCAAGTAGTCAAACCATGTGTAAGGAATTTCTTAACAAAAGATTTCATTCGTTCCCAAGCTTGGGCAACGTGTCCATTATCCAATTGTTTAAAATTCATAATGTTACTCCTCAATTGGATAATTTTAGCAGGTGGGTAGTACTTTCCAATAAAAGCATCTTTGCACTTATCCCAAGAATCTATGTTATTGCTAGGCAAAGATTGAAACTATATTTTAGCTTCTCCCCTCAAAGAGAAAGGAAAAAGCTTAAGCTTCACAACATCACCTTCTACTTCTTTATACTTTTTCATATCACATAGCTCAACAAAATTATTCAAGTGTAAAGCAGCATCATCTCCAACACCACAGAATTGATCTCTCATAACAAGGTTCATCAAGGCAGTTTAATTTCATAAGAGGTAGCTCAAGTGGCAGGTGTGGCAATAAGAGTGCAGATAAAGTCATTGTTGTAGTGGCTAGTGAAGTCACACAACTTGGTGTTTTCGGTGGAACGCATAGCAGCAGAAGGTACGAGAAATTTTCTTGTGATTTTTGATATAGGACACTAAGATAAAAACTGAAAGGTAAACTAACAAGACTAAAAAGAAAAGGTAAAAGATAGTGTGCAACTCCCCTATCTTGTCGATTGGAGTCCCCGGCAACGGTGCCAGAAATTTGCTTGATACGCGAGAGATGATAATGGCTTCTCGCCCTTCGTTGGTTACCCCAAGTGGAAGGTGAGATGTCGGATAGCAAGAAATTTCCCCTATTGGAGGATAGGGTTGTCTCTCGTAGGACTCCAAAAGCGGCAAAGTAGGTGACAACGGCGCTAGAAATTTAGCGGTTGACGTGGACCTGCAAACACACACAAATAACTTTGCTCCCAACGAAGTTCAGAGAGGTTGTCAATCTCTCCGGTCTTGTTGTTCACAAAGGATCAAACACAAGGGATAATGATAATGGTGATAGCAGCTAAAAGTAAAAGCAGGAAAATAAATGAGCGTGTAAACAATGATGAGAATATGGACCGGGGTCCCGTGATGTTCACTAGTGATGTCTCTCCCCCAAAATACGATAAAACTGCTATGCGAGGTAAACAAATCACAGCTGGGCAATTGGTAGGATTAAAAACGCACCGCAATGCTAACTATGCTACAAAGAAAGGAAGAGGCCCAAAAGCATGGGCGGTATGCCAAAATAAGTAGACCGAAATCCAACTACATCTACTACTAATCATCCACCTTGAGATATCTATCCGGAACAACTCGCTGGTATTAAGTTGCAAGCCCCACCGAAAGTGTAAGCCCAAAGCAACAAACAACTGCATTGAAAATCATTTTGCGTAAAGTAAACAATCCTTGCAACCGTGGTTACAAGCACCGTTGTTGTCCCCCTTGTGGCAACTTCACATCCCCTAGACTGATGTTTCTGTCACTCATGCGTGTCATCGGGGGGCATGAACCCATAATCGAGCATAACGTTCCCTCTTCGAGTCACTACCTACTACTTGGCCAAAGAAATAAACAGCAACGGAGAACATGCAAGAATTACTTAATAACAAAAATATAAAATATAAGAACCAAATATATTACTCTATCAACTGAACATAGTCTCATAATCCATCAGATCCCACAAAGTCAGCATAGCAACAGTAGAAAGAATTACATATACGCCTTGATCATGCAGGGCAGCTCACAAGATCTAATCTATGAAGAACAAAGAGGGGAGGAGAACATCACATAGCTACTAATCACGGACCCATGGTCCAAGGTAGACTACTCACGGATCATCCAGGAAGCGTCCATGGTGAAGGGGAAGCTCCCGGAGGTCAATCCTCCCTCCGGCAGGGTGCCGGGAAGAGGTCTGCAGGCGCTCCCGATCTTGCAAGCACGGCGGCGGCAGAATAGATGAGACATCGCGAAAAAGGGTTCTGTCTTCGGAAGAATCACGTCACGGAGAATAAATAGGCCAAGGGGGAAGCCAGGGGTCTAGGCGCTCCTGGCGCGGCCAAGCCCTAGGGCGCGCCACCGGGGCGTCTAGCCCCCTGGTGGTGGCCTTCTGGCCCCACCCAGGTGTTTCCGGAAGGTTCTTCTGCGCTCATTTTTTATATGATTTTCCCCGAATTTTTGGAGCACTTTTAATATGGGGGAAACCTGAAATAGAAAAATAGTAGAAAACAGGAACTGGCACTGGGGTGCACTGAGTTAATAAGTTAGTCCAAATATGATCAAAAGTGTATGAAAGTGTATCTAGATCATAGCAATATCACACAAAACATGCATGGAGCAAGAAGAAATTATAGATACGTTTGGGACGTATCAGGCGCCTCCACTTAACCTGATGTGTGGGACCGGATGGAGACGTGTGTGGCCGAACAGTGGGACCGGGGACCACCTAGAAGGTCCTATCTATCCTCTCCTGGTTGTCTTCTTCCTCCCGCCCGGGAGAGCCAGGGGCGCGCGGCCGCCTGATTTCGGCGAGGGAGGCTGCTGCCGAGCCGGGCGGCAGTGGAGGACGAGGGTGCCTCCGGTGGTGCGGATGTGTCCATGGAGGACGGCGGCCATGGGCGCCATGGCATGGACACGGGAGGGGGATCCAGCGGGGATTGGAAGTGGGCGGGGACAAGGGGTGGTCCACGGTGGGTGCTTGTGCGGTTCAGGTGAAGAGGGAGGGCTCGGGTGGATCGAGAGGAGGGCCGACGGCAACCATGGTGGCCACGAGGCCAAATTGAGGCATGGGGGCATGCCAACACGCGCTAAGGGAGAGATTGGATGGAGAAGAGGAGGTTGTTGTGCTCGGGAGGGGCTCGGATGCAGCCTTCTTATAGCCGAGCAGAGATGCGCGGCTTGGGAGGCACCATGGGGGTGCGGACAAGGATCGGGTGAGCTCTGGGTGGCTCGAGAGGGTTCGAGGGGACAGGAGAGTAGGCGTGGAACACGCGGGAGGTGGGAAAGTCGGGCGGCGCAGCGAGAAAAGAGCTAGGCGAGGGGGCGAGCTATAGGACAGGGCCGACAAGCCCAGGACACGCGCAGACATATGCGTGGCCACGAAGCTCACTGGTCCTTTGGATAAGTCTTCACGTGGTAAAACATGTCTAGGGTGTAGTCCTCTCAATGCTGATCACTAGTGTGTGAAAGGTTTGACCATAGGAGCCCTGGTGTGACCACACACTCCCTGACAAGCTTGATGCAGCAAACTTGCAGTAGAAGATAAGATCAAATGCTGAAGAGGGGGTGAGTGTGGGGTTGTCTCCTGGGTTTAGAGTAGGAAGGACTACAGTTCTGTGGAATATGAGCTCAAATGGACAAGGTTTGCACATACCTCCTTTGCAAATGTGACATTGAGGTAGAAGATGTTTGTGATGTGGTGTGTCTAGCACATTGCTCCCCTAAGCATGATTTTTGGCTGAGGTTAATCATCCAATAGGTTGAGAATATGTGCAAAGTTTCATCTCAAATGGAGCAGGATACCTAGCACTTCCTTTGCAAGTGTCCATTTGGACCAGAAATGAAAATTTGTTGCTAGCCTCACACAGCCAGGTTGGAATGGGCTCAAATCTGGTTTAGAGGGGTTATTTGGATGGGGGAACATGTGTGCAAAGTTTCAAAGCATCTGGGAACTCCTAGCTTGCACTTCCTTCACAAGGCTTCCTTTTGGTCAGGAACTTTATGAATTTGGTGAGAGAGATTGGCTAGTCCCCTAGAGTTGAAATTTGGCATAGGCTATAGATATGATCATGCTAGCTTGCAAAAAAAGTTTCAGCAGAAATTGATAAGGATAAATGACACTTCCGTCACAAAGTGCCATTCTGCACCAACAGACAAACGAATTTCTCTGGAGGAAGAATCCACTTGGTCCATGAGATACTTTTGGATATTGTGGCAAGATGTGATGTCAAGAGAATGTGGGAATTGCTTGGGGATTTGTGGATCAATAGAAGTATATGTTGCTTCACAATCCTCAAAGAAAATGAATATTCCTTTTAATGAAAAAGGAATATATAGGATAAATGGAATATGACTTGGGACACATGGTTTGAAGAAAGATGGAATTGATAAGAATCTATGGTTTGAGGTGAAAGGCATAGCCATATAACCATCTTCATATGCCTAAGATCCAGATAAAATCCAATAACACCGAAAGAAAAAGACGGGAGTCCAATCTTGCGAATGAAAAATCGGGGAGAGAAAATCAGGGTGTCACAAACCTACCCCCTTAGAAAAATATCGTCCTCGAGATTTCGGGGCTTACCTCCCGGCTAAGGGGACATACCTATGTGTATCTCCTCGGATCCATCCACCACATTGTCTTCATTGGTTCACTAGCCTTTTTAACTGTCTCATCCGCTGACTTGGTGCTTTCTTTTCAAACGGTGTCATTTAATCCTTCTCTTTACTTACAGGTGTACCTTGTGTCATGGTGGGTTGTTGCCTTGCACTCTGGCTGCTATGAGTGACACATTACTTTTTAGTTCATGACATCGCATGTGTGTATACTGCTGCTGATAACCGTCTTTGTGTCTCACTCCGGAAGGACCCTTAGTCTGATTGCGAGCTCTATATGGTGCATCTGTTATATTTTTTTGCTTTTGGCATGTGTACTCATGTTTGTAGCTCCCCTTTGTCTGGAATCCTCGGATTGAAGCACTACTTTGTCGCATCCGTTGACCTGGTAAGTCCGTGTGGAAGCAACTGGGTTCCAGGGTGTAACTATGAAGGAGTTGTGCCATGCTTGCACTTACTTACGACCTTTCACTTGCATGGCATGGAATAGCATATCTTTCGTGTGCACTGTTGCTAAGTTTTTCTCATTCGAAGGTATTCAAACTTTCCGACCAAGTATGGGCGATCTCGATGGAGTGTAACGCGGTTTATTCCTTCACGCCACTATCGCGGGCAGCTACGGGTGGGATCGGACAAATTTCAATCTTTCCGGGGAAACTCTTTGACTGTCATATCATACTGATGGACTTACTTCTATGAATGAGATGACTGACTCAACAACCTTTCGTGCTAGGGCTTATCCTCGTGTAGGGTCAAAATTTCATTGCCTCGCTTGTCTGGTTTTGACCACCTTCTATGCTTAGTGGTATCAAGGTATATACTCAAGCTTTTTGCATACCTTTTGGTTGAGTATTTGGATCATGTCCATCTTGATAAGCACTTTTTCACAACCCTTCCATAGAAGCTAAGAATAATTTCTCCTGGCGTTGGGTCCTGAAGGGTTGGAAGGATCTTGTGCCTTGGGTTTTGGCCTCCATGGGTTGGCAATGAGGATATGTGGTTCAATTGCTTCATCCAAATACTTGTTTGAGCTGGCCCGTGTTGTACCAAGGCTTCATCATGTCTTTCGCGGTATCATTGATTTTCTCTTTGGGTGGAGTGACTGAAGCATGATGATCGTTCTTCATCTCTATGTGTATCCTTTGAAATCCTTGTCGTGGTCATTGAACTCAATGTGATAGAGTTGATATCTCGTGTAGCTTGTGGAGCATAGCCTTTCATCTTGGTCGATGGCTCGGATTTATGAGGCGTACAACATGCTCACTTTCAAATGACGCATTGCGGTGGAGGCAAATGCAAGAGTTTGATACCTTTTCAGCTAACCTTTATTTTACTGACCATCACAGAGATTCCTTATCCGAAGTTTCTTTATTCTTGAGGGGATCCTTCTGTAATGACCTACCAATTCGGCTCCTCATACCCTAGCTTGTCGGGCTTAAACTCACAAGCTTCTCTTGCATATCCTGAAGGGGTTGTTGCGTTCACGTTCTTCTTTGAAATATGGGTTGATGTTTCCGAACATATTCATTCCCGTGCACAACTGGCACGGATGATCTCGGTTTCAAATATTTCCAAGTTTGTTCTGAACATACTTCCGTCAAAAGTGACTTTTATGATGACGCGCGGAAGAAGGATGAGTATCGTCCATTGGAATATATCCAACCGACTATCAACCTCTTGAGTCCAAAGTGATGCACCTGTGGAAACTTCCCTATATTGATGCATTATGCCTAGACTATGGATTCACTGTGGGAGGAATCGGTCATGATATTACTTCATTCCTCTTGGAGAAATCTGAGCGTGAGAATATGTTCTTCGTCTTGTGTTTTGAATATGGAAACCATATAAATCAGGGCAACTATGAGCTTATCTGAATATTTTCACTGGCCCTATTCCTTGTGCCCAGAAGAATTTGTATGTGCACCGATACATTCCAAAATATGCCTTGAAATTTTTTCCAACATACCCGGATTTTGTTGTTGCTCTCGGCTCATCCTTGGAATATGTCTCCTTTGTATCTGTTCTGTACCGAGGGAATTATCTGGGCTTTCTTCGCTTATATCTCAACCTTGTTTGTTGTTGGCAACTTCTGATTCTGACCCATTCTTCATCTTGGCGGAGCTGGTGTTGTTGTTCTGAATAGAAGGCGGTTAACTTAATCTTTCTTGAATGTAGATTACTGGGTATTATCCAAGTGATGCCCTGGTCTTCTTGTGGATGGACCGATTCGGAGAAAAAAAAAGATATCGACAAAAGAAGCAAGAACAACGAAAGAAAAATTCCAAGAAGCGGGCGAAGGTCAAATGATAACAAACATATTAGCGACACTAGACTAGCGCATTGGATGCATCTCTAAGGATTTAGAAGCAAAACAACACAATGCTCCTGGTAGAAATTTGCGTCAAACTTCTACTACTTCCTTAGGAAATTCATCAAACTCGGCGCGAGACCATAGCCAAAGTGGCTTAGTCAACTAATCTAGGGTCATTTTAGGAAAGATAGAATAAGTGTTTCACAAGGAAACTAGATATGAGGAAAGAAATTCCACAGCTAGCAAGCAGGGTGAAGATGTTTGGTCCACCTAGGGGGTTTAAAGGTTGACGATCATTGCCCAGTGCAATAATATCACACCGGAAGTGAATTCCATGAGAGTCGGGTTTTAGATGTGAGGTAAATCCTACGATATTGTCTTTTGATCAATAGTAGCCGTGTCGGTTGGCAAAGATGGCTGAAATCCATCTGGGCTTTCTACTGAGTAAGAGACAATAAATACAGCTAGGGTAACCTACAGTCAGCCTAGCTTCTCTGATACCATGTCTTGTGATGCTCCGCCTAAATATCACTGTACACGGACGGACGTCGCCCACACAGCAGCCCAGGAATCACTCTGGTGTACGCGCTTACAACATGAATCGAGAACTCAGGAACAACTATAAAATGATTCATAAGATAGGGTGGCTTGAATCAGTATATTACAACCATATAGGGTACCTTACAGAGATGGGGGCAGCGGAATATATACTATCTATGGCAACACGGACTTGGAGCGGCTCCAATCCACAGGGATTTGATTGGGTTACTCTTATAGCTCACGAACGCACTGGCTTCTCCTAGAGGAAGATAGATCCTTAGGTGAACCTGTAGATCTGGCTACGTGAATAGCCAGGGACAAAGCCAGGTGAGTACGTTTGAATGTACTCGCAAGCAAGCAAACCAAGTAACATATACACCAAGAAAAATAATCCATGGCATTCAAGCATCTATTAGTTATTAGAGCAATTTTATGTATGGCTTTAACAGTGCAAGAAATGCTAACATGATGAATTGAACATAACACCATGGGTAAGACTAGTGCAATATCAATCAACACATGGGCCACTCATGATCATCGCATGATCATGCAGCTTACCTCGAAGTCTTTACAGACTCAACAATCGGGTTGAGGGTCATCGCATGGCCACTCAACTTGTCCGGGTCATTGCAACCAGTCAACGGGTTAGGGATCATCGCATGACCACCAAAATTATCAGGTCATCGCATCACCAATCAACGGGTCGTCGCACGACCACTCAACGTGTTAGGGGTCATCGCATGACCACCCAACTTCTCAGGTCATCGCATGACCAACAACTCATACGGATCATCGCACGACCACTCAACGAGTACAGTCATCGCATGACTACCCAACTTATACGGGTCATCGCATGACCACTTCACTTATATCAAGTTTATGTCGGTCCATAGTGTGACCTAGTACGAATTGTGTCCAATACTGTGGACTCAACTATTCGAATAGATTCATACACCCTGCAGAGGTTGTGCACTTTACCCACACCATGGAGCTCCTCGTACAACGGACTAGGACTACTCCAACGGATCCCGATTACCATGTAACCTTTCTAAGGTACCACCAACATACCTTGTCTTGGGTATCCCTGTGCCCTCCAGACACCTGCCATCGCATGGCCAATAACATTGTCCCAAACGGAGACTCCCAGGTAACGTAACAACTCTGGATTTCAAAGTTATCACCACCTACCGGGCCAGGGTAGCGTGCGTGCATAACCTCCCCTCTTTGGTGATACCCGTCAAAGGCACAACGATAGACCAAGCTAAGGCCTTCCCATACAGGAAAATGTGGTTGCACTGGTAAGTTCGGTTCAGTGGCACTATGACTCCATCCAGCCGATGGAGGAGGTTGTTGTTATTAACTTCCATTTATTAACATGGCAACAATAATGATAATCCAAGAAGAAAGCAAACATAAAGCATAACGATATCAACCTATCTCCATACTATAGCATATGCGAGTCATTAGTGAAACAATATGCAAATGGAAATTTCATCTCTTCACAAGTATTAAAAGAAATCGATGACAATCTGAACCCCTTGCATAAAACCAGCAAGTAACCCATTAGCCACCAGAAAGGTTTTTAAAACTCTGATCTAGGACGTTTACTGGAATTAGTCAACCACTGCTCAAGACGGCCGACCAAGATTCAGCTCAAAGCATGAGACAACATTGATAAAAAGAATGCAGAGGTCCCCTAAGACGGACGAGAAAACAGCTAAGAACATAGGGTCTCCACTACACAAAGAAACTGAACAATTTCCCGAGACGACCGAAAAGCAGCTCAGAACATGGGCTAGCTATTGAAAAGAGAAATATAAAGCAGATATCCACCCTAGACGGCCGAAAAGAATCAGCTCAGAACCAGGCGTGGTGCCGTTATCAAATAAAAGGCAAGCAAGGGTCCGTCAGAGTCACATGCCTACTATTATGCACTCAAATTCAAACATATTTCTTAATTAAACACACAAGAACAACATAGATCAATGCTTTAGGGCATATATCAGATGGTTGGATTGCCTGGGGGTTGATGAATGCATCGGGAAGAAGTACGATCATATTTCGGAAAGGGCTATGGATGGAGAAAAGGGAAAAATGGTCAATTTCATAATGTGGCAACATCATGAAAGTTGCACCATCGAACAGGGCTCGACGAACCGAGAAAGTGGGCTTTGGAATCACCTCAATCGGAGTCACGGTCGAAAAGATACAGCCGCCCATTCGTTAGGCGGAGAATAAACAATATAGTCCACTTCTGCCCTTATCGAGTGAGCGTCCGCAAAATAATCGTTTCGGCGCTGGCGGGGAAATTCGCTTTCAGTGCAGTGAAAGCATATTTCGCCCCGAAGGAAGGAAAAGGCATTACGCAAAGGCGCCTCCACTTATCCTGAAGTTCGGGACCGGCTGGAGACATGTGTGGCCGACTGGTGGGACCGGGGACCACCTGCCATGTCCTCTCTATCCTCTTCCGGTCATCTTCTTCGTCCCGCCTGGGAGAGCCAGTGGGCGTGCGGCCGCCCGATTCCGGCGAGGGAGGCTGCTGCCGAGCCGGGCGGCGGTGGATGTGGAAGCTCCGCGGCATCCCGTGCCCTAGGGTGGCAAAGTGGAGGACGGGGGTGCCTCGAGTGGCGCAGATGTGGCCATGGCGTACGGCGGCCACGGGCTCCATGGCATGTACACGGGAGTGTGATCCAGCGGGGTGTAACGACCCAATTCACATAGAATTGAAGTCTCTGTGATCAAGTGCCATTCCCTGGATCGAACTCGCTGGCACACAAAGTATCATAGATGTATATCAAAGTACAAGTGCATCATTATTACAACGTATGATCCAGAATAAAACAAATAACAAGTTGCATAGCTCAAGGCTAGCTTATTCAACATAAATATAGCGGAAGCAAAAGCAAGTAACCTGGAGTCCCATCGACATCCACAAGCGAACATGCTGAGTGTAGACCCGCAACCCTAAACGCACCTTACTGGTCGTCTGAAAACCAGCAACACCGAAGGTTACAGCCCGACAACGGGTCAGTACATCTGATTTTTAGGGCAAGTGACACGGAAAAGGTATATATGAAGGACCTACAACTACATGCAAGGTGAGTCAAAGGAAAGGCTTATGGTTTTGTTTTGCAGAAAGCCAATTTTCTCCTGAACTAAACTAGTCAAAAATTTAAGTTGAATTCTACCTGAAACACACAGCAACCCATGCTAATCTTTCCCACCAAAATTATTATTAAGTGTTCATGTGTCAAGATCATTCATCAACAGTACTAACTAGTTGCTCAAAGTTCGTCTGTAACCGTGGACACGGCTAATCATGATCAGTTTATACGCTCTGCAGAGGTTGTACACGTTCCCCACTGGACTCAACCCGAAGATTGAGACGAAGACTTTTCGAAGAGGTTGCCTCCACCCTTTCGTAGCCGGTACACCTAACACACATCTACATCAGCTAGCTACCAGGGCTAGGTTCCCCACAACGTACTCATGCTAAGCTAGAGCCCATATAGCCAGTGGCTGTACACGGAAGCTACTAGTAATATTGCCTGTCTGACCTTTTTGAGCCTGGACGGCGCCCACTGCGTTCCGAGGGTAGACACCATGTCGCACCCGGTTCACCACCAAAACAACCATTGGGTGCATTTAACCCCGGCACTGTCCTTAGACAAGGCACATCCACCAGGATGCAACCCGCCCGTCCAGAAGTGATTTCTATTTATTATAAAGTTTCTACACAAATTATTAAATAGCTCACATGCACTTCATGAATTCTCACAACCCAAACCACGTCTACCAAGCATAGCAATAAAGTAACAACATGTGCTAGGGTTATCTACAATTACAAGTCAAGACATGTGGCTATCCTAACTGGTTTTGCAGCAACAGTAAAGTAAACAACCTATCATGCAATAAGGTGATATTCTTAACATAATGCATATAGAAAATTATAGGTATGAGTATGGTCAAAGCATTACTTGCCTCCTTCCTGTTCCTGACGATCACAATCCTCACAAACGAGGCGGCGCACTCCGGACAATCTATACGAGCAAACATAGCACCAATCAACACATATTCATCACAAATATGCACAAACAGTAATAAACATTCAAAAAAAAGTAGCAAAACTTGCCTAACAGAAGCTAAATTTAAAGTACTCGACAAAAGAAAACTAACGCAAAAAGAAACGGCGCAAACGGGCGCACCGTTAAAAAGATACGGCTACCGGAAGTTCAAATTTGCATATGCTTGGGATTCAAATTTTAAAACTTCAAACTTCTGTAAAACTTAGTCTACTTGCTAGAATTTTTCAACACGGCCGCAACGCAACTGGAATCACTCAATTCCGAGTTACGGTTAAAAAGTACTCGCGAAAATGGTACCGGGGTGGCATCGGGGTCCAATCTGCAAAAGGGACCTGGCGAGGATTTGACCGGATCTGGCCGGAATCCGGCCGGCGGCGGCGGCGGCGGCCGGCGGCGACGGGGCCACGCGGGGGCGGCACAGGGCTCACCGGCGTCGGGCGGCGGTGGTCGGGGCGGCGGCGGCGGCGATGCTTCGGCGGGTCGGCGGCGGCGGCGGTCCGAGGCGGGTTCTGGGTCCGGGTTTCGAAACCCTAATCCGCGGACCCGCGGACGTTTTTATAACCCGCTCCGGAATTATTATTTTTTTAATCCGAAATAAATACGAAATCGGCTAGGCGGGAAAAAAAACAGAACAGGCCCATTAGGCCCAAAACAGTTTTAGAAAAATAACGGATAAATATTTTTAATTTCCGTTTTCACCAAAAAATTTAAAATAATAAAATTGAATTTGTGCATTACCAAAATATTTAATAAAAATAAAAACTTTGCAACTTATTTTGAAATATTTTTAAATACTTTTCCGGCAATTTAAAAATACCGAAAAACTCCAAAATGATTTTTAAAACTTTTCCGGAGCATAAATAAATTCCTAAAATATTTTTAGAAATTATTTATAACCACAAAGTAAATTTAAAATGTCTCCAAACATATTTTAAAATATTTTCCAACAATTTAAAAATGGGGATAAGTCATATTATATCCTCTCCAATAAATTTCCTTAAGTTGAAAATTGTTTAAAAATATTTTTAAAACTCCAAAAAAATGCGGAAAGAGCATGAGATGCATATGATGATATATTAACATCCGAATTTAGAAAATTGGGATGTTACAAACCTACCCCCCTTAAGATGAATCTCGTCCTCGAGATTCGGGCTAGCTAACAAAGAGGTGTGGATGATCTTGCTTCAAATCTTCTTCTCGCTCCCAAGTGGCTTCTTCCTCAGTATGATGATCCCACTGAACCTTGCATAGCCTGATTGTCTTGGTGCGGGTAACTCTTTCTGCAGTCTCCAGAATCTTCACAGGTTTCTCCTCATAAGTCAAGTCACTCTCCAACTGAATTGTCTCAAGTGGCACTGTATCTCTCAAAGGAATATCTGCCATCTCTGCATGACACTTCTACAGCTGGGATACGTGAAACACATCATGAACTCCTGACAAAGCTTCTGGCAACTCCAACTGATAAGCTACCTATCCTGACCGAGTCCTGGGTAAACCAGTAATGAAGTCCATACCTATCTGATCCCACTTCCAATTTGGTATAGGCAAAGGCCGTAACAATCCTGCTGGCTTCTGATGCTCAACTTTGACTCTCTGGCAAACATCACACAATGCAATGTACCGAGCTATCTCTCGCTTCAGGCTAGGCCACCAAAATCTCTCCCTCAAGTCCAAATACATCTTGGTATTCCCGGGATGAATAGAATAAGGTGAATCATGTGCCTCCTGAAGAATCATCTTCCTGATATCTGCATCTTGCGGTACACAAATGCGCTTCTCAAACCAAATGGCTCCATGCTCATCCTCACGGAAACCCTCTGCTTGACCTTTGGTCATATTCTCCTTTATCTCCTTAATTTCTGCATCACCCTTCTGAGCCTCTCTGATCTTTTCCAACAGATTTGACTTCACCTCCAATGTTGCCACATATCCCTTAGGAACTATCTCCAACCTGAGATTCTTGAACTGCTCACATAACTCAAGTGACATATCCTCAACATTAGCAACATTGATATGACTCTTACGGCTCAATGCATCAGAAACCACATTTGCTTTACCAGGATGATACTGCACATTCAAATCATAATCCTTAATAAGCTCCAGCCATCTACTCTGCCTGAGATTCAACTCCTTATGAGTAAAGATATACTTCAAACTCTTATGATCAGTAAAAACATCACAATGATTACCAACAAGATATTGCCTCCATGTTTTCAATGCATGAACAACTGCAGCTAACTCCAAATCATGTGTAGGATAGTTCGGCTCATGGTTCTTAAGCTGACGTGAAGCATAAGCAACAACTCTACCCCCTTGCATCAAAACACAACCAAGTCCTCGACGAGATGCATCCACTACAGGAAAAAGGAGTTTTGCCGTCAGCCAAAGCTGACGGCAAAGGCTTTGTCGTCAGCTCGACGACGGCAAACCTGTTGTCAGCCCATCAGTCGGCAGTGAGCTGCTTTGCCGTCAGCTTAAAATCGACCGACGGCAAAGACTGTGACATCAGTCATTTTACACCGGATGACGACAAAGCCTCTCGTACGGCCAGCCTCTGAGTTAACTCCATGGGCTGAGTTAACGGCGTGCATTGCCATCAGCTTGTCGTCCGGCTGACGGAAAAGCACTTGCCAGGGCCCACATGGCAGCAGTTTGCCAGGGGTTGTGCACAGGCTGACGGCAAAGCTTTGCCGTCAGCTTGCCTTCAGGCTGACGGCAAAGCGTTGACCAAATGGTCACTGTCACAGCCCAGATTGCACAGGCTGCCGCCACGTGTCCTCTTTGCCGTCAGCTTGCTGACGGCAACGCCTTTGCCGTCATCAAGATGAAGGCAAAGCTCTCTGTATCTATCTTTTTAATTTGTTTTCTTTAATTCCCTGCATTTAAACAATAATATATATATATATACAGATATATTATAGCCAACATCTTCTCAGATTTCAATATTTATATTGGAGACAGAGGTGTACTATCAAGGATATTAAAGTAGGAGAGGAGAATTCAAAATTCTTTCATGCTATGGCTTCTGAAAGAATGAGGAAGAACTCCATCTCCTCTTTACATGCTCCTGATGGGGCTGTTCTCTCTGATCATGAACAAATGGCCAACTTGTTGTGGAGCTCTTACAAAGACAGAATGGGGGTTTCCCAAGGTATCCAGATGGAGTTCAATCTCCCTGATTTAATTCACCCAGTGGAGGGTTTACAGGATTTGACCACTTCCTTCTCTCAGGCTGAGATTAATGAGGTTCTCAAAGATCTCCCTGTAGACAGAGCTCCTGGGCCAAATGGTTTCAATGGTTTATTCCTTAAGAAATGTTGGCCCGTCATTCAATCTGATTTTATGAATCTGATTTCTCAGTTTGTTGATGACTCTCTCAAGTTGGAATGTCTAAATGGTTCTTCAATCACCTTGATTCCAAAAATGCTAGCTCCTGTTTGTCCTAATGATTTTAGGCCTATATCTCTGACTAACACCTGCCTGAAATTCCTCACAAAGTTGCTTACTAATAGACTTCAGAAGGTTATTCTATAGTGCATTCACTTGAATCAATATGGCTTTCTTCAGTCTAGATCTATTCAGGATTGCTTAGCATGGGCTTTTGAGTATATCCACCAATGCAAACAGTCTAAAAAGCCCCTTCTTATTCTGAAGTTAGACTTTGCAAAAGCTTTTGACACTATTGAACATGAAGTTGTTCTTCAGGTTTTGGAACACAAGGGGTTTTGTCAGAAATGGATCAGTTGGATTAGAGAGATTTTAGTCTCTGGATCTTCATCCATCCTGTTGAATGGAGTGCCTGGTAAACAGTTCTATTGCAAGAGAGGGGTTAGACAAGGAGATCCTCTGTCTCCCCTGTTGTTTGTATTGGCTGCTAATTTGTTACAATCAGTAGTCAATAAAATGCTCCATGATCAAATCCTGACACTGCCAATTGATTCTCATGATCCATATTACCCTATCATTCAGTATGCTGATGACACTATAATGGTAGTTCATGCTGATGAATCCCAGTTGTTGGCTATCAAGGAGATGCTTATTAGGTTCCATGCTTCCACTGGTCTCAAAGTGAACTTCAATAAATCCTCTTTAATCCCCCTGAATGTTGATGAGGCTATGACTGCTCATCTTGCTGAAGTGTTTGAATGCTCCATTGGACAAATGCCTTTCACTTACCTTGGTTTACCACTGGGTACTACCAGGCCTAAAATTCAGGATTTGATGCCTTTGGTAGATAGGGTGGAAAGAAGACTCTCTGCTAGTTCTGCTATGCTGAATCAAGGGGCAAGGCTTCAGTTGCTCAATTCAGTTATTTCCTCCATGCCCATTTATCACCTTTGTAGTCTTGCTATCCCTCAGGGCATCTTCAAAAAGCTAGAGAGAATTCAGAGACAATGCCTCTGGAGAGGAAACTCTGATACCCCAAGACAATCCCTTGCTGCTTGGGAGCTTGTTTGCAGGCCTAAAAAGAAAGGTGGTCTGGGCATTGTCAACCTGCAAATACAGAACAAAGCTCTTCTTTTGAAGCACTTGCATAAGTTTTATAATAAGGAGAATGTTCCTTGGGTTTCCCTTATTTGGAACACTTATTATAATGGCAATGTCCCACATGCAACAATGCTTTGTGGATCCTTTTGGTGGAAGGATATCCTTAAGCTAAGTGACCTATATAGATCAGTGACCTCTGTCATGATCAATGTTAAGGATTCTGCACTTTTTTGGTCAGATGGGTGGCGCATCGATGGCTCATGTAGACCTCTGTGAGATAGGTTGCCTCATCTTTTCTCTTTTGTGAGAGATGACAAGCTATCTGTTAATGATTTTTTTAGCTTGGAGGATGAAGAGATTTTGTTTCACTTGCCACTCACACAACAAGCTGCTGCTAAATACTTCTGTCTTATGGACTGGATTTCTAATCTTCAGAGAGATCCTCAAGCTACTGATTCTTGGCACTGGCCTGGTAAATATGGTTATACGGCCAAAGGGTTCTACAATCTTATGCATTCTCACATGTCAACTGATCAATCTTGTTCCTGGATTTGGAGGAGTAAGTGCACCATGAAGATAAAAGTTTTTGGCTGGCTCCTGATGTTTGACAGATTAAACACTAAAGATCTACTTATTAGGAGACACTGGAGACCACCCACTGAGGATAATTCTTGTGTGATGTGTCACTCACATGATCTTGAAGACAGACTGCATTTGTTTTTCTCTTTCAACTTTAGTTGTAGAGTTTGGAACTATCTACAAATTACATGGGGAGCCAATGGATCCTTGCATTCCTGTTTACAACAGGCCAAAGATTCATTTGGTCAGCCTTTCTTCATGGAAGTCATGCTTACTGCCTCCTGGTGTATCTGGATAGTCAGAAATGGGAAGACCTTCAGGAATGAGAGACCTTCTTTTCATTCCTGGAGAAGGAACTTTGTGCATGATATCACCTTGCTTTCACATAGATTGCAGGGTGATCCTAAAAATAGATTGATTTCATGGATCAATTCACTGCAATAGTATATGTAGGATCAGTTTTTCTTCCTTTACTTTCTTGTTCTGCTCTATTATTTACTTGTACCATTCTTTGAGAACCTTTGGTTCTCCCATGCAATAAATTACTGTGGAGCTCATGCTTCACAGTCTTAAAATTCAAAAAAAACATGATATATTATAGTCATCTCCATCCCACAAGTAATACAAAAAGTGCCAACATGATCTAAATGTACAAGTCATACAAAAAGTGCCAACATGATATAAATGCACAAGTCATCTCCATCCCACAAATGTACAAGTCCACTAGCTAGTGCATACATATAGTTTAAAATAGCAACAAGTCGACTGCATAATCACACGCGTCTACAAAGGCCAGCACTATGCAAAGAGTGCATCCATCCTAACATCCTATATGTACAACAAGAAGCATACATCCATGCATAAAGGCAAATCTGCAAAATGAAAACATAATCATATGTTAGTTATGGAAAAGAAGAAATCCAAAATGATGAAAAGATGAAAATAAAAAGGAAAAAGAAGAACAAGGAGAAGAAGAGTAAGGAGAAGAAGAAGAGAAGAGGAAGATTAAGAATAAGATGAAAGGAAGAAGAGAAGATGGAGAAAAAGAAAGAAGAGAAAAAGTAAGAATAAGAAGAACTTTTCTTCTTTTACTTTCTTTTTCACCTCTTTCTTTTTCACTTATTTCTTTTCCTCCTCTCCTTCTTCTTATTCTACAATACTTGTTCTTCTTAGACCTCAAGAGCTAAATATATCTCATTTTAGATCTAACTAAGTCATTAATTCATTTTTGAGCTTTATATGCGAAGTATAAGTCATTTTTAGGTTTATAAGCCACTTAAGCTAGTAAATTCATTATTGAGCTTTTATAAGACAAGTATAAGTCATTGTTGAACTTAATAAGCTTATAAAATCTAATTTGAGATTTAAAAGCTTATAAAGCCAAGTTTGAGCTTTATAAGCTTATAAAGTCACTATTGAGCTTTTAGAAGCCAAGTATAACTCAATTTTCATCGAACTAAGCTATTAACGTCATTTTTCAGCTTTATGAGCTTATGAAGTCATTGAGGAGCTATTATAAGCCAAGTATAAGTCATTTTTGAGGTTTACAAGCTTATAAAGCCAAGTATAAGCTTTATAAGCTTATATAGTCATTTTTTAGCTTTTATAAGCCAAGAATAAGTAAATATTTATGTAACTAAGCTATTACTACCATTATTGAGCTTTATGAGCATATAAAGTCATTGATGAGCTTTATGTAACTTACCGGAGGCCACCTCAAGGCTGAGAAGCGCCGCCACATGGGTTGCTCGGGGATTCACTAGGAGATTCTTGTGGGTTGTGAGATGCAGCTCAGGAATTATGCTGCAACAAAGGATGAGTTGCAATGTGGTAAGTGATGGCTTCTCGCCCTTCGTTAGTTACCCCAAGTGGAAGGTTAAGATGTAGCGCAGCAGCAAGTTTCCCTCAGTGAAGATACCAAGGTTTGTCTTTAGTAGGACTCCAGAGATGATAAGTAGGTGTCAGCGGCGCAACTGACGTGGACCTGCACACAGACACAGATAACTTTGTTCCCAATGAAGTTCAGAGAGGTTGTCAATCTCTCCGGTCTTGTTGTTCACAAAGGGTAAAACACAAAGGATAATGATAGCAACTAAAAGTAAAAAGCAGGAAAGTAAATATAGCGTGGAAACAGTAATAAGGATATGGACCGGGATACGTGATGTTCTCTAGTGATGTCTCTCTCCCAAAAGACGATAAAACTGCTATGCGAGGTAAACAAATTACAGAAGGGCAATTGACAGGATTATGAACGCACCGCAATGCTAACTATGCTACAAAATAAAGGAAGAGGCTCAAAAGCACGGGCAGTACGCCAAAATAAGTAGACCGTAATCCAACTGCATCTACTACTAATCATCCACCTTGAGATATCTATCCAGAACATCTCGTTGGTATTAAGTTGCGAGCCCCAGCCAAAGTGTAAACCCAAAGCAATAGACAACTGCATTAAAAAGCACTTTGCGTAAAGTAAACAATCCTTGCAACCGCGGTTACAAGCACCGTTGTTTTCCCCCTTGTGGCAACAACACATCCCCTAGACTCATGTTTCTGTCACTCAAGCGTGTCATCGGGGGGCATGAACCCACAATCGAGCATAATGTTTCCTCTTGGAGTCTCTACCTACTACTTGGCCAAAGCAATAAACAACAACGGAGAACATGCAAGAATTACTTAGGAACAAAAATATAAGAGATAAAAACCAAATGTATTAATCTATCACAATCTGAACATAATCTCATAATCCATCAGATCCCATCAAACTCATCATAGCAATAGCAGAAAGATTACAAAAGTGCCTCGATCATGTAGGGCATCTCACGAGGTCTAAACCATGAAGAACAAAGAGGGGAGGAGAACATCACATGGCTACTGATCACGGACCCATGGTCCAAGGAAAACTACTCACGAGACATCCGGCGAGCATCCATGGTGGAGAGGAGACTCCCTGAGGTCGGCCCTCCCTCCGGCAGGGTGCCGGGAAGAGGTCTTCTGGTGCTCCCGATCTCGGAAGCGCGGCGGCGGCGGAACAGAGGCGAGTTTGCGAAATAGGGTTCTGTCTTCGGAGTTTCCCCGTGACGGAGAATAAATAGGCGAAGGGGCAGCCAGAGGTTGACCAGGGGCCACAAGCGCCCCCCTGGCGCGGCCAGGGGTGGGGCCGCGCCGGGTGGCCGCCTGGGCCCCCCTGGCTCCCCTCTGGCCCCTCTCGGGCTCTTCGCGACGCTTCCTGTACGCTGATTTTTCTTGTATTTTTCCCGGAATTTTTCTGGCACTTTTTATATGGGGGAAAACTGAAATAGAAAAATAGCAGAAAACAGGAGCTGGCACTAGGGTGCACTGAGTTAATAGGTTAGTCCAAATATGATCAAAAGTGTATGAAAGTGTATCTAGATCATAGCAATATCACACAAAACATGCATGGAGCAAGCAGAAATTATAGATACGTTTTGGACGTATCAACATCCCCAAGCTTAATTCATGCTCGTCCTCGAGTAGGTAAATGATAACAGCATAATTTCTGTGGTGACATGCTAGCAACCATAAAAGAACTTTGAAAAGTAAAGCAATCAAGGTTAGAGATTCAATTCAAGTCATAACATGCAAGAGTCTATATTAGCATTGAAACAAGTAACAAAAGAACATTAGGTGCAAGAGCTCTCGCTGTCCGTGACTCGAATGTCTCCAAATGGTGTTTGCGTGCAAGAAGGGGGATAGGGAATACGAGAAAAAGGTATTTTTGTGTTGAGAACTCAATCTACTAAAGTTTCACACTTGGTCCTCTTTGGAATCTTATCTTGACTCGTCCCCAGACCACTAGCCAGGTACAAGTCAATTTGATCCACTCATTTTCGATATTTTGAGCACTCATGCAATGGATGAGCGTAAGCATGAGAGTTGACACTTAGGATGGCAAAGAGAGAAGTGCGGAGGAGGAAGACAAAAAGGATGAGAAAGGCTCACATCAATGAGGACAATCATAGGCAAGAGATGCCAAATGATAGATTTGATGTGAGGAGTAAGGATTGCCATGCAACGGAAGCACATACGAGCTAAGAAGCTCTCCAAAGGAACTAGTGGGGGTGCATCTAACTTGCTCGCTCATGAAGACCTAGAGCTCATTTGAGGAGGCTCATCCTTGGAATATGCAAGCCAAGTTCTATGGTGTGAAGGTCCCCACATAGCTATATGCATAATGATCATCTCTATGGAGTACGAGGATATAAAGGGAGTACTAGTGTGGATCTCTCAAAAGGATAGTAGTGTTGCCCTTTCTCTCTTTTTATTTATTTTTCTCTTTTTCTATTTTTTTTATTTTTTTGTGGCCTCAATGGCTCTTTCTATTTAACTCTCATTTGTCCTCTTTGGGATCTTTTATTGTGTCCACTTCGGGATCTTTTCCTCACTTAAGGGAAACACTCTATTTTACAAGAAGGTAAAGGAGATCTTTCACACTTTACAAGGTACTCAAAATCATAAAGAAGATGTAACTATCATGATGTATGCAATGTATGTCACTGCCAGTGTAGCAGGAACATGTATGACATGAAGATCAAGTCATGAAGAGGTGGATGTTGCATGGAAATATATCTCGGAAAGGCTATGGAAATGCCTTGATAGGTAGGTATGGTGGTTGTTTTGAGGAAAGATATAAGGAGGCTTATGATGACAGAGCGTATAAGAGATAAAAACCAAATATATTACTCAATTACAATCTGAACATAATCTCATAATCCATCAGATCCCATCAAACTCAGCATAGCAATAGCAGAAAGATTACAAAAGTGCCTCGATCATGTAGGGCAGCTCACGAGGTCTAAACCATGAAGAACAAAGAGGGGAGGAGAACATCAAATAGCTACTGATCACGGGCCCATGGTCCAAGGAAAACTACTCACGAGACATCCGGGGATCATCCATGGTGGAGAGGAGACTCCCGTAGGTCGGCCCTCCCTCCGGCAGGGTGCCGGGAAGAGGTCTTCTGGTGCTCCCGATCTCAGAAGCGGGGCGGCGGCGGAACAGAGGCGAGTTTGCGAAATAGGGTTCTGTCTTCGGAGTTTCCACGTGACGGAGAATAAATAAGCGAAGGGGGGCAGCCAGAGGTGGACCAGGGGCCCAAGGCGCCCCCCTGGCGCGGCCAGGGGTGGGGTCGTGCCGGGTGGCCGCCTGGGCCCCCCTGGCTCCCCTCTGGCCCCGGGCTCTTCGCGAAGCTTCCTGTACGCTGATTTTTCCTGTATTTTTCCCGGAATTTTTCTGGCACTTTTTATATGGGGGAAAACTGAAATAGAAAAACAGCAGAAAATAGGAACTTGCACTGGGGTGCACTGAGTTAATAGGTTAGTCCAAATATTATCAAAAGTGTATGAAAGTGTATCTAGATCATAGCAATATCACACAAAACATGCATGGAGCAAGCAGAAATTATAGATACGTTTTGGACGTATCAGTAAGCATGATGACACTTGATGGTATAAGACCGGGCTATATTGATCACTGAAAGAAACTTACCGTTCCGGGAGGAGAAACGATAGGCGTCGGCATTGGTGGAGGGGTAAGACCTTGCTTCTCCCACATACTCTGTGAGTTAGTTTTTGAGGACTCGAGCATATTAGCAAGTGAACCAAACATATGCATATGCATTCTTGACGGATATATGAAAAAGTAGTAACTTACCGAGAAGAGGTCGTAGATGGCCTTCGTCTGGGCATTATTGCATGCCCTCTCCTCCTCGAGTATCCTCTAGGTCCTCTCCTCCGCCAGCCGGTCCCTCTCCACAAGCTGCTCCGACAACATCTCTTGTGTCGCCTGTCTCTCCCTCTGAATGGCGTCCTGCGAACACTCAACAAGCAATTATTGTCATCATCGCTACGTAGTCTAAAGAACGGAAAGAAAAATTGAGACAAAGTTATACCTGGATAGTAATGTCCACTGGCCGCGGGCGAGGTCGTACAGCAGGAGCGGAGCTCGTTTGCCTCGCCTTGATCTGAGGTAGAGTCTCCGGGAAAGGTACGAAGCCATTGCACATGGAGGTGCTGCCATGATACTTACCGCCACCAGCAATCATTAAGGCCTCCGGATCCATCTCCTCCTCGCTCGGGTCAAACTGAGGACCGCGTAGCTCTTTCGCCACCTCAGAATAGACCATCATCTTGTGGTAGGCTGCAGCGCTGGTGTACGGCTCAACACCGTCGCCCTCGGAAGATGGCTTCACCGTTTTGTACTTTCCCTTATGGGCCATGGCAAATGAGCGAAATCCCTTAGGCACAGGCTGATTATGGTGTTTCGCCTACAATGAAAAGCAAAGAAAAGGCATGAAACAAATCAATTGATTAATGATGAAAGGACATGAAACTGAAAACAAAAAGGCACATACCCATTTTTTTGCGTACTCGTTGACGTTGAGATTGCCTTGGTGGTGTGCCACACCTACCATTTGTGCACGCCTAGCCTTGGCGCTTTTGTGGGTAGACAGCCAGGCATCACTGAGCCATTTTTCCACTATCGCCTCAAAGCAATCCATCTTATTTGCACACCATCTCGGGGGCGCCTATGAATTAATAATCTTATAAAGTCATTGAATAGCTTTTTTAAGCCAAGTACAAGTCAAGTTTTATGTAACTAAGCTATTATTATCATTTTTTAGTTTTACAAGCTTATAGACCCAAGTTTGACCTTTATAAACTTATAAAGCCAAGTTTGACACTTATAAGCTTATAAAGCCAAGTTTGAGCTTCATAAGCTTATAAAGAAAATTTTGACACTTATAAGCTTATAAAGCCATGTTTGAGCTTCATAAGCTTATAAATAAAATTTTGACACTTATAAGCTTATAAAGCCAAGTTTGAGCTTCATAAGCTTATAAAGAAAAGTTGGAGCTAACTAGGCCTTACTTATAAGTGTAGGAATTTGAATTAGTTAGTAATTTACCTCCAAGTATTCTTCCTTCTTAAGGAAAACTTTTCTACACTTCTTCTTGGCCTTCTTCACGCCCTTCTTGGCGTACCAATCTCGAACACACTGAACACGCATCTCGTGCCTAGTGTTCGTGAGTAGCCTCACTATCTCCTTCTCGAGATTCTTCTGGGCCGCCGGCTCCATCCCCTCCTCAACCCTATAGTAGCACTGAAAAATGCATCGAACATATGCTTAGATGAGTGAAATGATTCCAACGCTAATAAATGATTGCAATGCTTAGAATACTTACCCAAAAAGTAGCCACCACCATGTCGGCTTTGGTACGGCATTCAACGTGGTTGATACGTTCATCTGGCGGGGCCGGGGCGGCTTTGTAGTGTGGCCAAGTGAGGCCGGGCTCAGGAACCCTACCCTCAACAAGCAACTGGACTAGCCCGGGGAACTGCTCCTTAAGCACGGCACCAAGGAGGCAGTTCGGATTTCGAGCACCTTCCGGGTAAGTCCACGCCCTGCAAAATAAGAACACAAAGACATTAGTTCTTGTTGGACCATATGTACATGTATGATATATATATACAAGGAACACAAAAAATTCATCAACTTACTTCTCCCCATCTGGCGCAATCAATGTCCTCTGCGCAGGGTCCGGACGTGGTGGGAGCCGTGTCATACCACGCTGGTACACCGGCTTCTTGGAAGAGGAGCTCCCCTCACCCCCATCATCCCCCTCACCCCCCTCAGCCCCGTCGTCATTGCTATCATCATCCTCATCAGCATTATCATCATCTGTGCAAGAACGCTCCTCCCAATGATCATCCCAACGAGGCTCCGTTGACTGCCTCGGTGCCTCCGGTGTCTCCGAATGCACCGGCGGTGTCCGCTGCTCTGGTGCCTCCGACTGCACCGGCGGTGGCCGCTGCTCCGGTGTCTCCGACTGCACCAGCGCCGCCGACTGCCTCGGTGCCTCCGGCGCCGCCGATTGCACCGGTGGCTCCTGCACCGGTGAGACTGTCCTGTGAGTGGGTGACTCGGCTAGGGCGCCACCTGCTCGACCACCTCCTCGACCACCGGGTTTAGCTCTCATTTGGCCTTTTCCCCGACCTCTCCCACGAGGCTGCTCAGCACGCGCCGGCGGCGAGCTGGCTGCGACAATACCCGCCAGCAACTCTCTCCGTAGAGGTAGAGGTGGTCGAGACTCCACCGGTGGGTCCCTACGGCTCGCCATGTGTCAACACCTGTTACGGAGTAAAGATGAATTAGTAAAGTAAGGAAATAAATAATACAAATTCATATATACAAAAAACAAACATATGCATATAAAGATGAGTTAGTACATTAAGGAAATAAATAATACAAATTCATATATACAAAAAACAAAAGAAAGTTGGGATGCATACAACTAATAGTCGGGATCATCTGTATCTTCTCCAGGATCAATAAAAACATCATCGTCACTATCACGCGTGTCGTCATGAATGATCTCTTCTCCGGGATCGGGTTCAACGTCAACCACATTTCGAAAGCCTTTTTGTAACCGGTCAAGCAATGATAGGTCATCCGCATCGGTAACCTCTTCGTGTTCCACTTCTTCATCTTCCTCCTCATCATCATCGGTAACCTCTTCGTGTTCCACTTCTTCCTCTTCCTCCGCATTGTCATTCTCTACTTCCATGTTTTGACCAAACGTAGAGGTTTTTCCGAAATGTTTTTTTGGCCACATGTGTTTCTTGGAAGAATTCTCCGTCATATGTGTCTGGGTCTATGTGAGGTTGATAATCCTCTTCTTCATTGGGGGCAGGTAGTTTACCATGTGGCGGCACGTCATAGACGACATACCAATCTTCGAGATTCTTTACACTTTGGCATGCCCATGGAAGATAGAAAACTTGTGTGGCCTGTTGAGCCACAATATAAACTTCGGCAACATTTAAACGGTTCTTCTGTTTAATTTCAACTAGCCCAACATGCTCATGAGTTCGTCTAGTGTCCTTCGGATCGAACCAATGACATTTGAAGACAACGGCGTTCGGAGGATTTTCACCATAATATAGCAGTTCGTATATTTCTTCAACTATTCCATAATACTCGACTCCTCCATCTATAGCGGACACACCAGAATTTGTTGTTTTCCGATCGGGCATAGTTTGCTCTTTCATACCAGTACGAAAGCGATACCCATTGATGTCGTATTTTTCATATGTGTGGACCTTAAAGTCAAAACCATTTGCGATTTGTCTCAATTCAGCGTCCATCGACTCTGAATTAGCCTACAAGTTAAAACGGAAAGGCTTGTTGTATTAGTCGGTACTGAGACGACGAAGAAATAAAAATGGCCTGTATATCATATAAGAAGTACCGTTTGTGTAAACCAAGAGATGAAACCGGGATTGCCGCCTCCCCGCTTCTCAAGAAGATTAATCTCTTCGATGGAGTCTTTTTCGGTCGCCACTCCATTAGAGAATTGCGCGACGAATCGACTGTATCAAATAATTAAGAGAAGTTAGACACACAACTCGTCAAGAAGTTGCAGAACAATTAATATGTACCGCGCACTTACTCGATGTATGGCCGCACTTCTGTCATGTTGGTCAAGATATACAATGTAATGATGCCCCATCCTCGAAGGTCAACGTCTTTGTCTTCATAACCCCACAAGGTGCAAGGCTCCCTTTAAAGAGTTTGAACTTGGATTCATGTCGCTCGGGGTCACCAGTATTGTACCGAGGCTTTGGATTATGCAAACTGTAATTAGTGGTAGCATAGTGTGCTATCACGAAGTTTGCCGCTTCCTCGACAACGAATGCCTCAGCCATTGATGCTTCAGTTCTCCGTTTATTTTTACATTTTGCTCGAATCGTCTTCTGCATTCTCTCGGTTGCATAGCACCAACGGTTTTGCACAGGGCCACCCAATCTTGCCTCCATCGGTAGATGCAAAATCATATGTTGCATCGGATTAAAGAAACCCGGTGGAAAGATCTTCTCTAACTTGCATATCAACTCCGGTGCCAGTTTTTCCATCTCTTCTATCACAATAGGCAATAATTCTTTAGCACAAAGCACACGAAAGAAATAGCTTAGCTCTGCCATTACTAGCCATTCATCCTCGGGGATGTAGCCGCGCAACATCACTAGAATTATCCGCTCAAGCCATATGTGCCAATCGTGACTCTTCAGCCCAAAGATTTTCAACTTTTCAAGACTTGGTCCCCTTGCTAGATTCGCTGCATAACCATTGGGGAACATCAACTTTTTTTCACCCAGATGAGGATTTCCCTCATGTGTTCCCTTTTAAGATTGAACCATGCCTTTGGCTTCTCCCAATTCTTCTTTCCTTTCGGTTGTCGCATGTTCAGTGACTTCCTATTACACAGACTCTCCTGATCGACTCTAGCCTGAACATTATCTTTCCCCTTATCAGTGCCGAACAATATACCAAAAAGGGCCTCACCCATATTTTTTTCAGTGTGCATCATGTCAATGTTGTGTGGAAGAGCAAGGTCTTTGAAATAGGGGAGATCCCAAAAGCATGGCTTGTGGGTCCAGGCGTGTTCCGTATTATATCCCAAGAAATACCCTGGCCGGTTCGGATCAGGCTCTAGTGAGTTCAACTGATCAAGAATTTGTGCGCCCGTCATCATAGGTGGTGCCTCGTGCTCGACAACTTTACCTTTGGTGAAATTCTTCTTGTCTTTTCTGAATCCATGGTCCAGAGGCAGGAAATGTCTATGCAAGTCGAAGCAAGAATACTTGCGACCCTCCGGCAGCCAATGAAACTTAAGAGAAGACTTGCATTGCGGGCATGGGAACCTTCCGTGCACGCACCATGCAACAAAAAGTGCAAACGCCGACAGGTCATGCATGGAGTACATCAACCAATCATGCATTTGGAAGTTTGTTTTGTTAGCTGCATCATATGTCCAGATCCCATTATCCCAAGCTTCTTTCAACTCATCCATCAGTGGTTGCAAGTACACATTCATATTTTTTCCGGGATAGTTGGGCCCCGGAACTATCAACGTCAAGAAGACGTGCTTTCTTTGCATAAGTACTCCAGGGGGCAGATTGAGGGGCATGATGAATACGGGCCAACAACTATACTGGGTTTGCCGTCATACCGAAAGGATTGAACCCATCAAGGCTAATGGCGAGTGCCACGTTTCTTGGGTCTTTGGCTTTACCTTCTTTATGTATTTCATTGAACATCTTCCACGCTTCACCATCAGAGGGGTGGGTCAACATCAAATTCCCGTATTCATCTGTAGCACGTCTAATTCCATCTATGTGCCATGTCATTTGTTTTGTTGTTTCTTCAAGCATGTAAAGCCATTGAAGTCTTGGTAAGATCGGTAGGTACCGAAGAATGTTTACGGATATTTTGCTCTGCGTCTTCTCACCAAGACCGTTGTCTACGACAATATACCTGGAGGACTTGCAGCGTGGAAAATAATTATTATCCGCATACTCATGCCTAAATAAGACGCATCCTTTCTCACAAGCATGTATCCGCTCGATGGGCATCTTCAGTGCACCGAGTATTTTGTCTGAGTGGTATAGGTTTGCAGGCATAATATGACCGTCCGGTAGAAAGCTCCCGAATAAGGTCATCATCGCATCATAGCACTCTCTGGGCAAGTTGAATTGTGCCTTAAAATCCATTGTTTGTGCGATGGCATCTAGTTGACAAAGCTTGGTGTGCGCATGCAGTGGGAGTTTTGAAGACTCTAGCATGGCATAAAAGTCCTTGGCAGTTTCCTCCGGTTCTTCGTCCTCATGACGAGCATCGTTGTAGTCATTGACCATGTCTTCGATCCCTGTACCACAATCCTCAATGCGCTGACGCACTACCTCATGTCTGTCACGTTGGGCCGACTCGCCATGAAATGACCACAACGTATAATCAGGCATGAAACCACACATTTGCAGGTGTTTACCCATTACATCCTTTGTCTGTTGTGAATAGTACTTACATCTAGTGTAGGGGCACCATGTTCTTGGTTGGCCAACACTAAATGTAACCTCTAGGAACTCCTCGGTCTTGGTCAACCATTCCTCAGTCATATTTTTCTGACTAGGGTGACCGGTGTACATCCACGCACGATCATTCATTCTGGCTAGCTAGCTAGTACAAATTAACACCAGAAGGCATATAATTAATTACGGTGATACGGCATATGCACACTAGCTAATAGGTAAAGATAGGTCCTAATCCCACCCGAGTATGTGCAGATTGGATTCATTTCCCCATGCTCTCCTCCCGATCTTACGCAAAATTTCGACAGCACCTCCCCGCTGTTCTCCTGATACACGTCTCAGCATAAACCGAGAGGATGTGTACCCGGAGAACAACAAGGTGGCGCTGACGAAATCCTGCGTCCGATCCGGAGGAGAGCATATCTGGGGAAATGAACCCAATCTACACATACTCGGGCTGTCCATGGATAACGTTGGACAATTAGAAAGAATTCAATTATAAATATGCAAATGAATGCATATTTATAAATGGAATGTTTCGAACGGGAGACGCATATGGGTTACGTGACTTGCATGAGTTGAGATGGAAAGAACTAGCTATACACCTATCTTTTGTGTAGGGTGAAACTAAGGTAGGGTGAAACTAAGAGGAGAGAGACGTTTGGCGTCCCCAGTAGGAAACAATGCTAGTCACGGGAACCTATGCAATTAAATAAGGCAACCTTAGCAACAACAAGCTAAGCTCCAATATATCTATAAATCCTAACATTTTTTACTTCCATTTATTTCCTTTCCATTTATTTATTTCTTTTATTTCCTTTCCATTCATTCCTTTTTTTTAACTTCTATTTCTTTCTAACATACATACTGCTGCTCTTATAATTCTTATTCTTATTTTCCTACTCTTTTTTCCTTTTGTTTTCTTAGATAAATAAGAGCTCTTGCCCACTAACAGCACTAACTATATATCCTAATTTAGTAATAACTAATTCCTAAATCTAACAAACCCTAGCCCTAATCTACTAACAGATCTAGCTAGCTAATTTTTTTAATAAATAATTATAAGCTAACTAAAATTTAACATAAATATCTACTAACAATAAATAGAAACAAAATTGAATCCTAATTAGTATACTAACTAATTTCTAAATCTAATGTAAGGCCCGATATGCGGTACTGTTCCAGATCCAGGCGTTTCCACCCAGATCCGGGGACGAAGCACATATCGGTCCCACTGTGACATATGACAAAGCCAGATGCCCCGGATTTCCAACATGATATCACAACATTACAGATACAAGGATACAACGTCTCATACAATCGGCATACAACTACCTTAATACAATACAACAGCGGAAGATACACGTCTGAGTACAGACTACAAGCAAATGCCTAGTGGCAAAGAGAAAAACATCGATCCCCATAACCACACGGGTCCAGGCCCTCCACCGGGATCCGCCTAACTAGTCGTCGTCAGGTATCCACGTGAATCGTCGATCACCATACCTGTTGTCGATCAAGTACCCTAAAAAGAGTTTGGGGGTAGTATCATGAGTACAGAGGTACTCAGCATCCAACTGTAGTGGTCATCTGACCCAGCAAGGACTTCATCACTCGTCATTCTAGGACAACTAGTAGTTTACGGTAAGGATGTGGTAAGTGGTGAGGTTTCTGCCGCACTAGCATTTATGAAGTGCCTAACGATCTAGAGAGTAAGATAAGAAGCCAAGCATTCGATGAGGAATCGCCTCCAACAAGTCTTGCTATCAACTACTACGCAAACATAACACCTATCTTATCCTTCTCCTCCTCTTCGCATCCCGACGAAGAAGAAGCAGTCAAGGCACACACATTGATCAAGTTATATTAAGATTATATCAGTTGTTGTTGTCTATGAAAGGAGTAGGTCTCAAGCCGTCCATAACCGTGGACGCGGCTTCTCGAAAAGACTTAACCCTACAAGGGTGTACCAACTGCCCATTACGAGGCGTCGCATGCTCGCCCATCTCTCTCAGTTTCTACCCATCATAGGCAACCATTTTATGATTTAGTTCCAAGAGATCCGAAACGATAGGTCCCTCTAACTAACAACGAACAAATCCGGGTGGCCCCCGGGGAGTCGACACCCAATCCAAAAGCTGGCCATGCTCTCGGATCGAACTCTTCCGTATGGCTAAGGTCGGGGTTAGTATCGCCTATATAACATGGGACTTCCCTAGCTCACCAGTGTGGACCAACAGAGGAACTCTGTCTCCGCTGGCTCGAGTTGTTTGAAAACTACTGGCAGCTGACCAGCACACACACGGTTTCAAATGGTAAATCAGCTTGGGCCACCTCTAGAAATGTTTGAAGCTAGGTAGGTAAGAAGAGGGGACCCCATAAAATCCCACACGCGATTAGGCACGCTCAGTCTTAAAACCAATACCCAGAACTCGGATCCTAGGTGACTCGAATGGAACAAAGCGTCGGGGCGGGATAGCCTAGACCTTCCATCCTTCGTCGAATATAGTCAACATTATAATAATAATCATATCATCAACAACAATATAATAATTTGATAGCCCAAACCAAGGAGTAACAGGGTAACATCGTAGCATCCTAAGCATGCATACTAAGCAGGGGCTGAGCAACGAGCAATAGTAACATAGCAGTACAAGGTTTGCTGGGAAGGGACATGTATGTAGCGGTTTGAAAGAGGTTGTAAACATGTGGTAGGATCAAACATCGAACCTAACCTAGACTAGCATGCAAACCGCTGGTTGAAATAGAATGGATCATAAGTAATGTATAGTCCTTGCCTGTTGATAAGTCGGGTTCCGAAGGTGTAGTTGATCGCAAGCTCGCATCTTCTCCGAAAGGTACCCGCGGAAGCACACAAGACGGTAAATACTGGAAAGCAATCAACGAGTAAGCACTCTATTACTACGGAGCAAACACGAGAAAGCATCAACAAGAAGGCAACACGAGACATCGCACCTACCGTCGAGAGCGGTTACTAACAGGTTAAGTGGAGTACTCGTCACACACGACGATACCGCACCTTTACAAGGGTTCAAGTTGTTTAGCTACAGGTGATCAACCAACGGTTGTTAACATGGCAAGGCACCCAAGAATGGCATATCACACAAAAATGGCAAGAGGTGAAGCACAAAGTAAACTATCTATGCTAGTCAATTTAAGTGAGGCACAACCTAAACATGGCATAACACTAAGTGCCGCACGATGATTAAAACATTTGGTACTGTTCTGTCCTAACCATATTTTAGGTTTGGTAACAACAGCAAAAAATAGCATAAACACAAAGTACACGAAAAACTAATCAAGTTATATATAAAGAACACCCCAAACGGAGTTACGGTTAAAAAGATACAAGCAAAACAAGTTACGGGCACAATCTGCCAACATCAGGAAGCACACTTTAGAGCAATGCATAAACAGGATAATCAATGCAAACATGCTCATAAATGACATGTAACTAAAGTAGACATGACAGGGAAGGCATGGCAAAAAGAATCATGCAAATAGGCATCATAGATCAAAAGATATTAAGCAAACAACATGGCATCGCAAAGTAATAGACTTAGTGAAAAACAGAGGTGGCTGTCAAAAACAGCAGCATAGCAACTTTGGAATTAAATAACTATATGACCAGTAATGCTAACATGAAGATGCAATACATGTAATGCAAGTAGACATGATTCTTAGCAATATGCAATTGGAATCACTCAATTCCGATAAACGGTCGCGACACACTCGTCGACCGAAGTTGTAACAAAATATAAACAGCAGCACACTAACAGCAGGGTAGCTACTTTGGGGCAAGATAAAATCATGATGCAGCAAGCAATTATGGCATGTGAATGCATGAAACTGAAGTAGAAACAATGCTTAACGCAACGCAAAAGGAATCAATCAATTCCGATGAACGGTTGTGAAGCAATCGTCACCCGAAGTTGCAATAAAATAACAGTTACAGCAACTTAGCAGCAGTTAACGACAGGTAGCCCTGTTTGAACAGAAAAAACTATATCTAAACAACCTCAAAACAATTAAATTACAAAAGATAAAAGCTAGATCACGCAATTCTAAACAATTCATCTTTTGGGCGCAACGCGATCCGAGCTACAGATCTACCGCAAAACGCATCGCAAAAATGAAACAACAGTAAAAATACAACACTTAGCAGAAAATACATAAAACGAAAAAAAAACAGACAAGGGAAAAAAAGGGGCCTCACCCTAGTGGGGCGAGGCCCAGCTGGCGGCTGGAGAGGCTCGAGAGGGAGTTGGGCCCGCGGGAGTGGGCGCTGGTGGGCCGCCCTGGGCAGGCCGGCCCAGGCGGCAGTTGGGGTGGCCGGCCGGTCGTCCCCGTCCCGATCGGGCAGGACAGGCGGCGGCGGCGCCTCCCGTCAGCGGCGGCGCGGCACTGGAGGGGCGCGAGGAGGCGCGGTGAAGAGGCAAGGACGGTGGAGGTGGAGGAGGCCTAGGGCGGCGCGGCATCGCCGGATCCGGCCGGATCCGTGCGGCTGCGGGGTAGAGGCCTGCGGCCTCGGGCTCCATGGCCATGGCGCGCGGCGGCGCCCCGTGCTACCGGCGGCTTCCTGCAGAGGGAGAGGTGAGGAGGTGAGGCAGAGGAGAAGGGGGAGAAGAGGAGGCGCGGCAGGAGCCTCACTGGGGCTGCGGCGGCTCGCCGGCGTCGGGGTGGCGCGGCGGACGGCTGCCGTGGAGCTCGGGCGGCGGAGCTTTCCTCTGCCCGGAACGGGCCCGAAGGGAGCTATGGCGTCCCTACGGGGCCCGGGTGCCCCGTGATGCGGCTGGAGGTGGCTGGAGGCCACATGGCACGCTCTGAGCATCACATCATCAGATCTGACGGCTGGGAGATCCTAGGGCTAGGGTTTCGGGGATTTGGGGGGTTTTGGGGCTAATTTTGTGCAAAAGGAGGGGGGTGGCTGAAATTATGCCATAGGAGGGACCCGAATTTGCTGGTTTGGGAGGTGGGGTCATTATATAGGCAGATTGGCTGGCCAGTTTACGCAAACGCCCTCGGTTCCCCTCTCGCGCGTCCGGTGATCGCGTTCATGACCGCCGAGACTCCGTACGGACTCCGATTCCGACGAAATCTCGAACCACGCGCTCAGCGCGTCGAGCCCGTCGATCGTACCTCACTGCGGTGACCTTCCGACAACATTTTTCGGTGCCCCATAAAATAATCCGTTTATTAAATAAACGGGGTTTGCGTTCAGGTGGCGATGGTTGGTCATGTGTCGGTTGCGACGGTGCTCGGGTTAAACCAGTGTCGCAAAGGTCGAGTGTCAGGGTGGCAAGGTTCAGTCTTCGTCCGGTACGAGATAAGAGGGGGGAAAATAATCGTCGATCGATAAATCGGGGATGCAAACACCGCAAACAAATCAGACAAATCAATCAATTCACACCGAAAACAAGTTTTTAATCTTTATGAAATCTGGGCTGTTACAATACAACACCACCAACAATGGAACTCGTCCCGAGATCCTGGTCGATCCGGGGGAGAGGGAAAGGGGAAAGGAGAGAGTCGACAAACTTCAACACCACCAACAAGGGACTCTTCTCAGGTCGACGTCGAACTTCGGTTGAGATAAATTCCGCAGAGATACGGCAACGCGATATGGATCTATCATCGAGAACGGTTACATCTAACAAACCCTAGCCCTAATCTACTAACAGATCTAGCTAGCTAAAAATTTAACTAACTACTGATAAGCTAACTAAAATTTAACATAGATATCTACTAACATTAAATAGAAACAAAAATGAATACAAAATAAATAAAAAATGGAGAAAATGGAGGGGGTGCTCACCAGGGGGGTCGACGGCTGGGGGAGAGGAGAGCGGCGGCGCTGCCAAGAGCTAGAGGGGGAGGGCGAGCCGAGCAGGAATCCGGTGGTAGGGTGAGCGGCGGCGGCCAGGGGAGGTGACGGCGGCGACTGGATTCGGGTCGGGGGAGGTGGCGGCGGCGACTTCTGGTCCCAGTCAAGGGAGGTGGCGGTGAGGGCTGGATCCGGGCCGGGGCGACGAGCTCGACGGGGAGCAGCGGCGGCGAGGTCCCTAGGCGGCGACGGCGGCAGCACGGGAGAAAGAGAGGGGCGCCAGAGAAATGAGAGAGAATAGGGCTAGCACGCGCACTTAACGGCGCTGGTGCTTTGCCGTCAGCCAGCTAACGGCAAAGGCCCGTTGCCGTCAGCTAGCTGACGGCAAAAACCCAGCCCGTTATCCCTTGGCACGCGGTGGGCCCGGGTCCATGTAGACCGTCAGTCGTCGTGTTGCCGTCAGCCTGGTGAGACTTTGCCGTCAGCCAGCTAACGGCTTTGAAACAGCTGACGGCAGAGCTTTTTTTGCCAACAGCTAATTCTTAGCCGTTAGTTTTTATTCTAGCTGACGTCATAGCAACCTTCGCCGTCAGCCCCGATAGAAAGCTGACGGCTAAGTTGGAAGCTGACGGCAAAACTCTTGTTTCCTGTAGTGATCACAATATACTTGGAAATCCTTACGTATATCAGGCAAACATAAAACAGGTGCATTTAGTAACCGTTTCTTCAACTCCTGAAAGCTGGTTTCACATGCCTTGCTCCAATCAAACTTATTCTCTTTCTTCAACAGCTCAGTCATTGGTTTTGCAAGCTTGGAGAAATTCTCAATGAACCTCCTATAATATCCTGCAAGACCCAAGAAACTGCGAATGTCTCCAACTGTCGTGGGTGTCTCCCATTCTATAACCGTTGAAACCTTGGATGGGTCCACAGCTACTCCTTCTCCTGACACAACATGTCCAAGGAATCCTACCTCCTTCAACCAAAACTCACACTTGCTGAACTTGGCATACAATTTGTCCTCCATTGCCACCATAAGAATTGTGTGGCTTCTGATGCGGTCCAGAGTTATGCTTGCCACCATTGTTGTTGTTGTACTTCCTCTTGCGGTTCTCAATGGCATGCTGCTTGCCTTCCAACACAATAGCTTTGTCTATGAGCCCCTGGCAGTTAGCAAAGGTAGCCACTGTCAACTGGACTCCCAACTCATCATTCAGCCCCTCCAAGAATTTCTCCTGCCTTGCTGCATCATTCCTGACATCATATGGAGCATATCTTGCAAGCTTGTTGAACACCTCAACATGCTCGGCCACTGAACGGCCTCCCTGACGCAAGCTGCAGAACTCCTTCTTCTTCAAGCTCATGGCGCCTGCTGAAACATGTGCAGCGCGAAAAGAAGACTGAAACTGCGCCCAAGTGATGGTGTCGATGGGATAAGTCACCAAGTAGTTGTCCCACCATGCTGCGGCAAGACCCTCCAGCAAATGTGAGGCAAACCTCACTCTCTCTGCCTAAGTACAGCCAACTGTTTCCATGTTCCGGCCCACTGAACAAAGCCAGTCATCCGCCACTATGGGTTCAGGAGTGCTAGAGAACCTCTGAGGATTCAACCTCAGGAACCTCGCAAGCGTGTCCACAGGTGGTGATGGTGGCGCATTGTTGTTGTTGCCCATATTCTGAGTGAGGAACTGGATCAACTGAGCTTGTCCTTGAAGTAACTGCTGCATGTAAGCTAACACTTCATTGTTGTTATTCCCATTCCCCGTGGGATCACGTCTCGGTGGCATCTGTTGGGCAAGAATAGGTAAGTTGTAGACAGAAAGTAGCTAGGTAAATATATCCTACCCCATATGCTTATGATGATCATGGCAAGCATTATATATACAATACATATATCACCAATCAACTTCACCAAACAATATCACCATAGCATAAACATATAACAATCATCATCCAATGCACTCATACGAAAAACCACCACATATCACACCATATAGTTTAAAATATTTTGTATAACTGATATAAGATCCTCAACACAACCACGAATAATATAAGATCCTCAACACAACCACGAGTAAGAGTATATCAAACAACCTAGTATAGCCACACCGAATAAGTCGACATGGTCAAATACGCTAACATGATAACGATAGTAAACTAATTGCATTTGCCTTCATCTTCCCTTCAGCCTCTTTATCTCCGCTTGCATCTCCACCCTCTCCTTCTTCAGCTTGTTGGTGTCCCTCTTGAACTTGGTGTTCTTCTGCTGCAACTCAATGATGGTGTAGAGGTCTGACTGAGTGTCCTTCTCCAGGCTGTGGATGTGCTTCTCCAGGCTCTGGATGAAGTAGCTAGTTGTACCTGGCCAAATGGCCCCAGGCACATACTTGAACTTCTTTGGCCATATGTTCCCCGATGGAAGGATCTTGGTCATCTCCGCATACACCGTACCCTTTAGCCGGACGACATACGACTCAACGATGCGTCCAAGAGCTATGTGAGCGGCTATGCGCACACACCGCTCCTTCTCCTGGGCATGCACCTCGAATGACTCCGTGATCACCCTTTCCTCCGTCATGCTTCCAAGGATAAAAGTCTCCACTTGCCAGTAGTCATCAGCTCCCCTTGTCTCCACTATGTCCGGCTGAAAGACTGGTGTGTAGATGTTCAGGTAATGGCAAATCCCCCTGAGCTCAGGTCCAAACGCCATAGCGCGGTATGACAAGGTGGTCATCTATAATCGAAGAGAGGAAAGGCAAGATTCGAACAGGTATGAATACAAGATAGAGAAGGTAAGTAAGTACAAGACAGAGTGATGTAAAGTAATATTTCCATTCCTATGGATTTTCTAATCCATTTTCTAGGGTCACGTCCTACAGTCAACACACAGCTCTGATACCATCTGTAACGACCCAATTCACATAGAATTGAAGTCTCTGTGATCAAGTGCCAGTCCCCGAATCGAATTCGCTGTCACACACAGTATCATAGATGTATATCAAAGTACAAGTGCATCATTATTACAACGTATGATCCTGTAACATCCCAATTTTCTAAATTCGGATGTTAATAGATCATCATATGCATCTTGTTTCTGCATTTTCTGGAGTTTTAAACATTTTTCAACACATGGCAGTTCGCTGGAGAGGATATAAAAGGACTTATCCCCCCTTTTAAATTGTTAGAAAATAGTTTAAAATATTTTTGGGAGACTTTTTAAATTTACTTTGGGGTTATAAATCATTTCTAAAAATATTTTGGGAATTTATTTATGTTCCGGAAAAGTTTTAAAATCATTTTTGGAGTTTTCCGGTATTTTTAAAATGCCAGAAAAGTATTTAAACATATTTAAAAATAAGTTGCAAAGTTTTTATTTTTATTTAATATTTTGGTAAAGCCAAAAATTCTGTTTTATTATTTTAAAAATATTGGCGAAGACGGAAATTAAAAATAATATTCCGTGATTTTTCTAAACTTATTTATGGCCTAACGGGCCGTTCTGTTTTTTTTTCCGCCAGACCGAATTTGTTTTTATTTCGGATTTAAAAAAAACGGAGGAGATGTTGTCTATAAATAGCCCTGTTTAGGGTTAGATTATTTTCTTTTAGCGTTTTAGGTTTAGCCCTAAACTAATTCGCGGGACCCGCCGCCGCCGACGTCATCGTCGCCGACGCCGACGTCATCGCCGGAAGTTCGCCGGAATCTCGCTGGAAGATCGCCGGATTCGTTTTTTTCGCCGCCGGACTCGCCGAAGTCGCCGCCATCGGAGGTGAGTCGCCGCCGTGCCTCCCCCGCGCCACTGCGCCCCGCCGCCTAGCGCCGCCACACCGGCAGCCGCAGCCCGTGGCCGCCGCCGGCGAGCCACGGCGAGCCGCCCCGCGCCGTCGCCACACCCCGGGTGCCGCCGCCATGTGCGCACCCCGCCGCCGGCCGCCTTGTGCGCCGAGCCGCCGTCGCACGCCGCGCTAAGGGCCGGCGCCTCGCCGGAGCCAAGCTCCAGGCCATGGCCGTGGCCTCGTGTTGTGAGGAAGAGAGGAAAAAACACGTTGGAAAAAAGAAAACGAGTCCAGATCTGGTCAACCGTCGTCCAGGGACCCGATCGCATTTTTCGCGTTATTTTATTTACGGATATGTCCATGTTTGCAGTTTAGACCCCGATTTCACCCGGTACCGTTTTCGCGAGTACTTTTTAACCGTAACTCGGAATTGAGTGATTCTAGTTGCTTTGTGACCGTGGTGAAATTTTCTAGCCAGTAGACTAAGTTTTACAGAAGTTTGAAGTTTTCAAATTTGAATCCCAAGCAGATCCAAATTTGAACTTCCGGTTGCCGTATCTTTTTAACGGTGCGCCCGTTTGTGCCGTTTCTTTTTGCGTTGGTTTTATTTTGTCGAGCAATTTAAGTTTAGCTACTGTTAGGCAAGTTTTTATACTGTTTTTGAATGTTTATTACTTTTTTTGCATATTTGTATTGATGTTGTTGATTGGTGCTATGTTTGCTCGTATAGATTGTCCGGAGTGCGCCGCCTCGTTTTGTGAGGATTGTGATCGTCAGGAACAGGAAGAAGGCAAGTGATTCTTTGACCATACTCATACCTATATTTTCTATATGCCTTATGTTAAGAATATCACCATATTGCATGATAGCTAGTTTACTTTACTGTTGTTGCAAACCAGTTAGGATAGCCACATGTCTTGACTTGTATTTGTCGATCAACCTAGCACGTGTTGTTACTTTATTGCTATGCTTTTTAGACGTGGTTTGGGTTGTGAGAATTCATGGAGTGCATGTGAGCTATTTAATAATTTGTGTAGCAACTTTATAATAAATAGAAATCACTTCTGGACGGGCGGGTTGCATCCCGGTGGCTGTGCCTTGTCTAAGGACAGTACCGGGGTTAAATGCACCCAATGGTTGTTTTGGTGGTGAACCGGGTGCGACATGGTGTCTACCCTCTGAACGCACTCGGCGCCGTCCAGACTCAAAAAGATCAGACAGGAAATATTACTAGTAGCTTCTGTGTACAGCCACTGGCTATATGGGCTCTGGATTAGCACGAGTACGTTGTGGGGAACCTGGCCCTGGTAGCTAGCTGATGTAGATGTGTGTTAGGTGTACCGGCTACCAAAGGGTGGAGGCAACCTCTTCGGAAAGTCTTTGTCTCAATCTTCGGGTTGAGTCCAGTGGGGAACGTGTACAACCTCTGCAGAGCGTATAAACTGATCATGATTAGTTGTGTCCACGGTTACGGACGAACTTTGAGCAACTAGTCAGTACTGTTGTTGAATGATCTTGACAGATCAACACTTAATAATAATATTGGTGGGAAAAATTAGCATGGGTTGCTGTGTGTTTCAGGTAGAATTTAACTTAAAATTTTGACTAGTTTAGTTCAGGAGAAAATTGGCTTTTTGCAAAACAAAACCATAAGCCTTTCCTTTGACTCACCTTGCATGTAGTTGTAGGTCTTTTATATAAACTTTTCCGTGTCACTTGCCGTACAAAATCAGATGTACTGACCCGTTGTCGGGCTGTAACCTTCGGTGTTACAGGTTTTTCAGACGACCAGTAAGGTGCGTTTAGGGTTGTGAGTCTACACTCAGCATGTTCTCTTGTGGCTGTTGATGGGACTCCATGTTACTTGTTTTTTGCTTCCGCTACATTTATATTGAATAAGCTAGCCTTGAGCTATGCAACTTGTTATTCATTTTATTCTGGATCATACGTTGTAATAATGATGCACTTGTACTTTGATATACATCTATGATACTGTGTGTGCCAGCGAGTTCGATCCAGGGACTGGCACTTGAGCACAGAGACTCCAATTCTATGTGAATTGGGTCGTTACAGATGGTATCAGAGCAGTGACGTGACCCTAGAAAATGCACTAGAAAACCCATAGGAATGAAAATATTACTTTACATCACTCTGTCGTGTACTTACTTACCTTCTCTATCTCGTATTCATACCCGTTCTAATCTTGCCTTACCTCTCTTTGATTATAGATGACCACTTTGTCATACCGTGCCATGGCGTTTGGACCTGAGCTCACGGGGATTTGCCACTACCTGAACATCTACGCGCCAGTCTTTCAGCCGTACATCATGGAGACAAGGGGAGCTGATGACTACTGGCAGGAGGAGACATTTATCCTAGGGAGCATGACGAATGAGGAAAGGGTGATCACGGAGTCATTCGAGGTGCATGCCCAGGAGAAGGAGCAGTGTGTGCGCATAGCCGCTCACATAGCTCTTGGACGCATTGTTGAGACGTATGCCGCCCAGCTAAAGGGTACGGTGTACGCGGAGATGGCCAAGATCCTTCCATCGGGGAACATATGGCCAAAGAAGTTCAGGTATGTGCCTGGGGCCATTTGGCTAGGTACAACTAGCTACATCATCCAAAGCCTGGAGAAGCACATCCACTGCCTGGAGAAGGACACTCAGTCAGACCTCTACACTATCACTGAGTTGCAGCAGAAGAACACCAGGCTCAAGAGGGACAACAACAAGCTGAAGAAAGAGAGGTTGGAGATTCAAGCCGAGATAACGAGACTGAAGAAGAAGATGAAGGCCAATGGGATTGAAGAACAAGAAGAGGAACCAGAAGTAGAGACCTCAGCAGAAGAAGAGGAGCCGAGTCCCAAAAGGCGCAACCGCATTAGCGGGCGCGAATACCGCATGCTGTTTAGCAAAGACAACATTCGGAATTACTTCACCGGCAACTATTTTACTACCGTTATCGTGTTAGCGTATTTGACCATGTCGAATTATTCGTTGTGGCAATACTAGGTTGCTTGATATACTCTTATATTATTCGTGGTTGTGTTGAGGATCTTATATCAGTTATACAATATATTTTAAACTATATGGTGAGATATGTGATGGTTTTCGTATGAGTGCATTGGTTGATGATTGTTATATGTTTGATGCTATGGTGATATTGTTTGGTGAAGTTGATTGGTGATATATGTATTGTATATATAATGCTTGGCATGATCATCATAAGCATATGGGGTAGGATATATTTCCCTAGCTACTTTCTGTCTACAACTTATCTATTCTTGCCCAACAGATGCCGCTGAGACGTGATCCCACGGGGAATGAGAACAACAACAATGGAGTGCCAGCTTACATGAAACAGTTACTTCAAGGACTAGCTCAGTTGATCCAGTTGCTCACTCAGAACATGGGCAACAACAACAATGCGCCACCACCACCTGTGGACACACTTGCAAGGTTCCTGAGGTTGAATCCTCAGAGGTTCTCTAGCACTCCTGAGCCCATAGTGGCGGATGACTGGCTTCGTTCAGTGGGCCGGAACATGGAGACAGTTGGCTGTACTGAGGCCGAGAGGGTGAGGTTTGCCTCACATTTGCTGGAGGGTCCTGCCGCAGCATGGTGGGACAACTACTTGGTGACTTACCCCATCGACACCATTACTTGGGCGCAGCTCCAGTCTGCCTTTCGTGCCGCACATGTTTCAGCAGGCTCCATGAGCTTGAAGAAGAAGGAGTTCCGCAGTTTGCGACAGGGAGGCCGTTCAGTGGCCGAGTATGTTGAGGTGTTCAACAAGCTTGCAAGATATGCTCCAGATCATGTCATAAATGATGCAGCAAGGCAGGAGAAGTTCTTGGAGGGGTTGAATGATGAGTTGGGAGTCCAGTTGACGGTGGCTACTTTTGCTAACTGCCAGGGGCTCATAGACAAAGCTATTGTGTTGGAAGGCAAGCAGCTGGCCATTGAGAACCGCAAGAGGAAGTACAACAACAACAATGGTGGAAAGTATAACTCTGGACCGCATCAGAAGCCACACAATTCTTATGGTGGCAATGGAGGACATAACCATGGACATAACCACAATGGTGGGAATGGCCATGTTCACAGTGGAGGACATAACCATCATGGTGGAAATGGTCACAACCATAATGGCCACAACCACCACAATGGTAACAGGAATGGCAATGGCAATGTCAATGGAAGGAAGAATGGGAATGGGAGAAGCAATGAAGCCAATGGAGGCAATGGAAACAACTGTCAGAATGGCCAGGCACCAAAGGACTTGAGTCACATCCAGTGTTTCAAGTGAAAGAACATGGGACACTATGCGACAGACTGCCCAGAGTCCAATGGGAATGGAGTCGTCAAGCCCAATCCTTTCAACAAGGGGCATGTGAACCATGTCAACGTGGAGGAGATCTATGATGAGCCTAATGCTGTGATTGGTAAGTTCTTTATCAATTCAGTACCCGCACTTGTTCTTTTTATTCTGGTGCATCGCATTCATTCATATCGAGGGTATTTGTGGATAAGCATGAGTTACCTACCTTAGTTCTTAAGTCATCGATGCTCATAAGTTCACCGGGAGCGGAGATGTCAGCTAGTTTGGGATGCTACCAGTTGAGCCTAGCCATAGGGAAGCATGTTTTTCCTACAGATTTGATTGTATTGAAGTCACAAGGTTTGGATGTTATATTGGGCATGGATTGGCTAGCCAAGTACCAAGGTGTTATTGATTGTTCCAGTCGGTCTATCACTCTCCGTACACCGAATGGGCAGAAGATCAGATATGTGTCCAAGTATAAGCATCCGCACGCGCAGGTGAATTCTCTTAAGGGGGGTAGCCTGGATGATGTGCGTGTTGTGAGGGATTATCCGGATGTGTTTCTGGAGGA
Organism: Bromus sterilis; assembly: GCA_950022295.1. Taxonomy (NCBI): domain Eukaryota; kingdom Viridiplantae; phylum Streptophyta; class Magnoliopsida; order Poales; family Poaceae; genus Bromus; species Bromus sterilis. The sequence goes on from OX465600.1 coordinate 221,881,555, forward strand.
TTTGCCAGGTATGCCGCCGGATAGGGAGATTGAGTTCCTTATTGATTTAATACCAGGCACTGGGCCTATTGCTAAGAGACCGTATAGGATGCCTGCTAATGAACTTGTAGAGTTGAAGGAACAGATTAGAGAGTTGCAAGCAAAGGGCTTCATTCGCCCAAGCTCGTCACCTTGGGGATCTCCAGTGTTGTTTGTTGAGAAGAAGGATGGAACCCCGAGGATGTGTGAGGATTACCGTTCTCTGAATGATGTTACTATCAAGAACAAGTATCCTTTACCTGTGATTAATGATCTATTTGATCAGTTGGAGGGAGCTTGTGTATTCTCTAAGAATGATCTTCGTTCTGGTTATCATCAAGTGAAGATTCGGGAGAAGGATATTCCAAAGACTTCTTTTACTACAAGGTATGGGTTGTATGAGTATACCGTTATGTCATTTGGATAGACTAATGCTCCTGCATACTTCATGAAGACGATGAACAAGGTGTTTATGGAGTTCTTGGATAAACTCGTTGTGGTGTTCATTGATGATATATTGGTGTATTCCAAGAATGAGCAAGAGCATGAGGCACATCTACGTTTGGTATTGAAGAAGCTCAGGGAGCACAAAGTGTATGCCAAGTTCAGCAAGTGCGAGTTTTGGTTGAAGGAGGTAGGATTCCTTGGACATGTTGTGTCAGGAGAAGGAGTAGTTGTGGACCCATCCAAGGTTTCAACAGTTACAGAATGGGAGACACCCGCGATAGTTGGAGACATTCGCAGTTTCTTGGGTCTTGCAGGATATTATAGGAGGTTCATTGAGAATTTCTCCAAGCTTGCAAAACCAATGACTGAGCTGTTGAAGAAAGAGAATAAGTTTGTTTGGAGTGAGGCATGTGAAACCAGCTTTCAGGAGTTGAAGAAACGGTTAGTAACTACACCTGTTTTATGTTTGCCTGATATACATAAGGATTTCCAAGTATATTGTGATGCATCTCGTCGAGGACTTGGTTGTGTGTTGATGCAAGGGGGTAGAGTTGTTGCTTATGCTTCACGTCATCTTAAGAACCATGAGCAGAACTATCCTACACATGATTTGGAGTTAGCTGCAGTTGTTCATGCGTTGAAAACATGGAGGCAATATCTTGTTGGTAATCATTGTGATGTTTTTACTGATCATAAGAGTTTGAAGTATATCTTTACTCAGAAGGAGTTGAATCTCAGGCAGAGTAGATGGCTGGAGCTTATTAAGGATTATGATTTGAATGTGCAGTATCCTCCTGGTAAAGCAAATGTGGTTGCTGATGCATTGAGCCGTAAGAGTCATGTCAATGTTGCTAATGTTGAGGATATGCCACGTGAGTTATGTGAGCGGTTCAAGAATCTCAGGTTGGAGATAGTTCCTAAGGGATATGTGGCAACATTGGAAGTGAAGCCAAATCTGTTGGAAAGAATCATAGAAGCTCAGAAGAGCGATACATAAATTTATGAGATAAAGGTGAATATGACCAAAGGGAAAGCAGAGGGGTTCCGTGAGGATGAGCATGGAGCCATTTGGTTTGAGAAGCGCATTTGTGTACCGCAAGATGCAGAGATCAGGAAGTTGATTCTTCAGGAGGCACATGATTCACCTTATTCTATTCATCCCGGGAATACCAAGATGTATTTGGATATGATGGAGAGATTTTGGTGGCCTAGCCTGAAGCGAGAGATAACCCAGTATATTGCATTGTGTGATGTTTGCCAAAGAGTCAAAGCTGAGCATCAGAAGCCAGCAGGATTGTTGCAGCCTTTGCCTACACCAGATTGGAAGTGGGATCAGATAGGTATGGACTTTATTACTGGTTTACCTAGGACTCGTTCAGGATATGATTCTATTTGGGTGATTGTTGATCGTTTGACCAAGGTTGCTCACTTCATTCCAGTAAAGACAACTTACAACAGTGCCAAGCTAGCCAAGATTTATATGTCCAGGATCGTGTGTATGCATGGAATTCCAAGCAAGGTTGTGTCTGATAGAGGTACTCAGTTTACTTCCAAGTTTTGGCGTCAGTTGCATGAGACCTTGGGCACTAGGCTGGAGTTCAGTACAACTTTCCATCCTCAGACAGATGGGCAGACCGAGAGAGTCAATCAGATCTTGGAGGATATGTTGAGGGCTTGTGCGTTGGATTATGGCTCGAGTTGGGATGACAACTTACCGTATGCTGAGTTCTCATACAACAACAGTTACCAGGCTAGTCTTCGGATGGCACCATTCGAGTTACTGTATGGAAGGAAGTGCAGGACTCCGTTGATGTGGGATGAGGTAGGAGAACGTCAGTTGTTTGGACCTGACCTGATCAGAGATGCTGAGGAGAAATTCAAGTTGATCCATGATAGACTGAAGATAGCACAGTCCAGGCAGAAGAGTTACGCAGATGCGAAGCGCAAGGATGTAACCTATGAGGTTGGAGACCGTGCGTATCTCAGAGTTTCACCAATTCGCGGAATCAAGAGGTTTGGAATCAAGGGCAAGTTAGCACCACGTTTTGTGGGGCCTTAAAAGATCTTGGAGCGCAGAGGAGAGGTAGCTTATCAGTTGGAGTTGCCAGAAGCTTTGTCAGGAGTTCATGATGTGTTTCACGTAACCCAGCTGAAGAAGTGTCATGCAGAGATGGAAGATATTCCTTTGAGAGATACAGTGCCACTTGAGGCAATTCAGTTGGAGAGTGACTTGACTTATGAGGAGAAACCTATGAAGATTCTGGAAACTGCAGAAAGAGTTACCCGCACCAAGACGATCAGGCTATGAAAGGTTCAGTGGGATCATCATACCGAAGAGGAAGCAACTTGGGAGCGTGAAGAAGATCTGAAGCAAGACCACCAGCATCTCTTTGCTAGCCAGCCCGAATCTCGAGGATGAGATTCATCTTAAGGGGGGTAGGTTTGTAACAACCCAATTTTCTAAATTCGGATGTTAATAGATCATCATATGCATCTCATGTTGTTTCCGCATTTTCTGGAGTTTTAAAAATATTGTAAACATTTTTTAACACATGGCAGTTCGCTGGAGAGGATATAAAAGGATTTATCCCCACTTTTAAATTGTTGGAAAATAGTTTAAAATATTTTTGGGAGACTTTTTAAATTGACTTTGGGGTTATAAATAATTTCTAAAAATATTTTGGGAATTTATTTATGCTCCGGAAAAGTTTTAAAATCATTTTTGGAGTTTTTCGGTATTTTTAAAATGCCAGATAAGTATTTAAAAATATTTCAAAATAAGTTGCAAAGTTTTTATTTTTATTTAATATTTTGGTAAAGCCAAAAATTCAGTTTTATTATTTGAAAAATATTGGCGAAGGCGGAAATTAAAAATAATATTCCGTGATTTTTCTAAAATTATTTTGTGCCTAACGGGCCGTTCTATTTTTTTTCCGCCAGACCGAATTTGTTTTTATTTCGGATTTTTTTTTATAAAGGGAGGAGAGGTTGTCTATAAATAGCCCCGTTTAGGGTTAGATTATTTTCTTTTAGCGTTTTAGGTTTAGCCCTAAACTAATTCGCGGGACCCGCCGCCGCCAACGTCATCGCCGGAAGTTCGCCGGAATCTCGCCGGATTCGTTTTTTTCGCCGCCGGACTCGCCGAAGTCGCCGCCGCCGGAGGTGAGCCGCCACAGTGCCTCCCCCGCGCCACCGCGCCCCGCCACCAGCCCCACCCCATCGCCTAGCGCCGCCACGCCACACCCCGGGTGCCGCCACGCGCCGCCGGCACACCCCGGGCGCCGCCACCCTGTGCGCGCCCCACCGCCGGCCGACCTGTGCGCCGAGCCGCCGCACGCCGCGCTAAGGGCCGGCGCCTCGCCGGAGCCAAGCTCCAGGCCATGGCCGTGGCCTCGTGTTGTGAGGAAGAGAGGAAAAAAACGAGTCCAGATCTGGTCAACCGTCGGCCAGGGACCCGATCGCGTTTTTTGCGTTATTTTATTTACGGATAGCTCCCTGTTTGCAGTTTAGACCCCGATTTCACCCGGTACCGTTTTCGCGAGTACTTTTTAACCGTAACTCGGAATTCAGAGATTCTAGTTGCATTGCGACCGTGGTGAAATTTTCTATCCAGTAGACTAAGTTTTACAGAAGTTTGAAGTTTTCAAATTTGAATCCCAAGCAGATCCAAATTTGAACTTCCGGTAGCCGTATCTTTTTAACGGTGCGCCCGTTTGTGCCGTTTCTTTTTGCGTTGGTTTTATTTTGTCGAGTACTTTAAGTTTAGCTACTGTTAGGCAAGTTTTTCTACTGTTCTTTGAATGTTTATTACTGGTTGTGCATATTTGTATTGAATATATGTTGATTGGTGCTATGTTTGCTCGTATAGATTGTCCGGAGTGCGCCGCCTCGTTTTGTGAGGATTGTGATCGTCAGGAATAGGACGAAGCCAAGTGATGCTTTGACCATACTCATACCTATATTTTCTATATGCATTATGTTAAGAATATCACCCTATTGCATGATAGCTAGTTTACTTACTGTTGCTGCAAACCAGTTAGGATAGACACATGTCTTGACTTGTATTTGTAGATCAACCTAGCACGTGTTGTTACTTTATTTCTATGCTTTTTAGACGTGGTTTGGGTTGTGAGAATTCATGGAGTGCATGTGAGCTATTTAATAATTTATGTAGAAACTTTATAATAAATAGAAATCACTTCTGGACGGGCGGGTTACATCCGGTGGCTGTGCCTTGTCTAAGGACAGTGTCGGGGTTAAATGCACCCAATGGTTGTTTTGGTGGTGAACCGGGTGCGACATGGTGTCTACCCTCTGAACGCAGTGGGCGCCGTCCAGGCTTAAAAAGATCAGACAGGCAATATTACTAGTAGCTTCCGTGTACAGCCACTGGCTATATGGGCTCTGGCTTAGCACGAGTAAGTTGTGGGGAACCTGACCCTGGTAGCTAGCTGATGTAGATGTGTGTTAGGTGTACCGGCTACCAAAGGGTGTAGGCAACCTCTTCGGAAAGTCTTTGTCTCAATCTTCGGGTTGAGTCCAGTGGGGAACGTGTACAACCTCTGCAGAGCGTATAAATTGATCATGATTAGCCTTGTCCACGGTTACGGACGAACTTTGAGCAACTATTCAGTATTGTTGTTGAATGATGTTGACAGATGAACACTTAATAATAATATTGGTGGGAAAGATTAGCATGGGTTGTTGTGTGTTTTAGGTAGAATTCAACTTAAAATTTTGACTAGTTTAGTTTAGGAGAAAATTCTGCAAAACAAAACCATAAGCCTTTCCTTTGACTCACCTTGCATGTAGTTGTAGGTCCTTTATATAAACTTTTCCGTCTCACTTGCCGTACAAATCAGATGTACTGACTCGTTGTCGGGCTGTAACCTTCGGTGTTGCAGGTTTTTCAGACGACCAGTAAGGTGCGTTTAGGGTTGTGAGTCTACACTCAGCATGTTCGCTTGTGGATGTTGATGGGACTCCACGTTACTTGTTTTTGCTTCCGCTACATTTATATTGAATAAGCTAGCCTTGAGCTATGCAACTTGTTATTCGTTTGCATCTGTTTGGGATTCAAATTTGGAAACTTCAAACTTCTTTAAAACTTAGTCTTCTTGCTAGAATTTTTCAACACGGTCGCAACGGAACTGGAATCACTCAATTCCGAGTTACGTTTAAAAAGTACTCGCGAAAACGGTACCGGGGTGGCATCAGGGTCCAATCACAAAAAGGACCTATCCGTAAATAAAATAACTGCGAAAAATGCGATCAGGTCCCTGGCGCGGATTTGACCGGATCTGGCTCGAATCCGGCCGGCGGCGGTTGCACAGCCGCCGGCGGCGGCGGCTACAGCCCCTCGGCGGCGCGACGGGGGCTGGCGGCGACGGGGCCACGCGGGGACGGCGGCAGCGCGGGGCTCACCGGCGTCGGGCGGCGGTGGTCGGGGCTGCGGCGGCGAGGCTCCGGCGGGTCGGTGGCGGCGGCGGTCCGAGGCGGGTTCCGGGTGCGGGTTTCGAAACCCTAATCCGCGGACCCACAGGCGTTTTTATAACCAGCTCCAGAAAAATAATTCGAAATAAATACGAAATCTCCGAGGCGGAAAAAAAAATAGAACAGACCCATTAGGCCCAAAACAGTTTTAGAAAAATAACGGATAAATATTTTTAATTTCCATTTTCACCAAAAATTTTAAAATAATAAAATTGAATTTTTTGCATTACCAAAATATTTAATAAAAATAAAAACTTTGCAACTTATTTTTAAATATTTTTAAATACTTTTCCAGCAATTTAAAAATACCGAAAAACTCCAAAATGATTTTTAAAACTTTTTCGGAGCATAAATAAATTCGCAAAATATTTTTAGAAATTATTTATAACCCCAAAGTAAATTTAAAATATCTCCAAAAATATTTTAAACTATTTTCCAACAATTGAAGAATGGGGATAAGTCATATTATATCCTCTTCAATAATTTGCCTTAAGTTGAAAAATGTTTAAAAATATTTTTAAAACTCCAGAAAAATGCGGAAACAGCATGAGATGCATATGATGACCTATTAACATCCGAATTTAGAAAATTGGGATGTTACACGGGGATTGGAAGTGGGTGGGGACAAGGGGTGGTCCATGGTGGGTGCTGGTGCGGTTTAGGGGAAGAAGGAGGGCTCGGGTGGTGTGAATCGAGAGGAGGGCCGACGACGACCTTGGTGGCCGCGAGGCCAAATTGAGGCACGGGGGCATGCCAACACGGGCTAGGGGAGAGCTGGGATGGATAAGAGGAGGTTGTGGTTCTCGGGAGGGGCTCGGGTGCAGCCTTCTTATAGCCAAGCAAAGATGCGCGGCTCGGGCGGCGCCATGGGGGTGCGGACAAGGCTCGGGTGAGCTCTGGGACGCTCGAGAGGGTTCGAGGGGACAGTAGAGTAGGCGTCGAACACGCGGGCGGTGGGAAAATCTGGCGGCGCGACGAGACAAGAGCTAGGCGACAGGGCGAGCTACAGGACGGGACCGACACGTCCAGGACACGCGCAGAGCGCGCTCGAAGCACGACATATGCGTGTCCACCAAGCTCATTGGTGCTTTGGATAAGTTTTCACGTGGCAAAACATGTCTAGGGTGTAGTCCTCTCAATGTTGATCACTACTGTGCAAAAGGTTTGACTATAGCAGCCCTGGTGTGACCACACACTCCCTGACAAGCTTGATGCAGCAAACTTGCAGTAGAAGATAAGATCAAATGCTAAATAGGGGGTGAGTGTAGGGTTTTCTCCTGGGTTTAGAGTAGGAAGGACTACAGTTCTGTGGAGTATGATCTCAAATGGACAAGGTTTGCACATACCTCCTTTGCAAATGTGCCATTGAGGCAGACGGTGTTTGTGTTGTGGTGTGGCTAGCACATTGCTCCCCTACGAATGATTTTTGGCGAGGTTAATCATCCACTAGGGTGAGAATATGTGCAAAGTTTCATCTCAAATGGAGCAAGATATCTAGCACTTCCTTTGCAAGTGTCCATTTGGACCAGAAGTGCAAAGTTGTTTCTAGCTTCACATAGGAAGGTTGGAATGGGCTCAAATCTGGTTTAGAGGGGTTATTTGGATGGGGGAACATGTGTGCAAAGTTTCAGAGCATTTGGGAACTCCTAGCTTGCACTTCCTTCACAAGGCTTCCTGTTGGTCAGGAACTTTGTGAATTTGGTGGGAGAGATTGGCTAGTCCCCTAGAGTTTAAATTTGGCATAGGGTATGGATATGATCATGCTAGCTTGCGCAAAAAGTTTCAGCAGAAATGGATAAGGATAAATGAGACTTCCTTCACAAAGTGCCATTCTGTCCCAACAGACAAATGAATTTCTCTGTTGAATATATAGGATAAAGGGAATATGACTTGGGACACATGGGTTGAAGAAAGATGGAATTGATAAGAATCTATGGTTTGAGGGGAAAGGCATAGCCATATAACCCTCTTCATATGCCTAAGGTCCAGATAAAATTTAATAACACCGAAAGAAAAATACGGGAGTCCAATCTTGCGAAGGAAAAATAAGGGAGCGAAAATTAGGGTGTCACATCCCTTCCATCCCAGCGAATTTTTCACTGATACGACACAACTCGGCGAACTCCAGAAGCATCCTCTCCTAATACGCCTCCATCCCGTCGGCGATGTGGCGCGTATGTGCGCTAGGCTTGAACGGAGTCTTCAGGCCCCCCCTCAGAGTCAATCCACCTCAGGTCAGGACTTGCACCAATGAAACCTAAAGGAGATTGGTACCCTTCACCTCGGATTTTCCGGGTACAACCTAGAGGATACGGGAGCGCCCATGGATCGAAAGTCTCTGATACCATATTTTCACGTCCTTGGGTTGAACGGAATCATGTCGCCTGAGTTGGGTTGGGGAGGAGGAATACGAGGATAAGAGAAGACCAGAGGAACATGGCAAGGATAGAGAGAGAACTAGAGAGATTTCATTTCAAATGCAGCTTAGTCTCCATGCTACAACTCACAGGATTATAATAGCGCCCACACGCACAAACCCCTGGGCTTAGACTCCCCACACGGCCCATGGCCTAACCTGCTCACTTAGACCACACGACCCATGGCCCAACAATCAACTTCAAATACAACTCGATCCCGAGGCACACACGACGACTACTCGCGCTGCTTGTTTTGCGTCGTCGACAACAGGCTCCCTCTCCTTCCTCCCACACCAAATCTTAGATCCTGGAGTGATTTTTCAGAGTTCTTGAAAGATATTTCACCCATCGATAGATCCACTCCCTCTCCCTCTTTTGACCAATGGAATTTGTGATTCGAGCAAGTCTTGAGCATTTCCCCTTGATTTGGTTACTCTTGGAGGTTGGAGACTCCTAGGCGGTAGGAGTGCTCCGGTGAGGAATCAACTTGTGATCCCCCCCCCCTCGGAAATTTTGTGAAGGTTTGGAGGCCGCCTGAAGGTCTACCACTAGTGGTTTTGAATCTCCTTCGTGGTGATATCTCAAGGGGAATAGGGTGAGCCTTCGTGGCGCGGTGTACCTTCATGGTAACATCCACCCCTCCAAACGGTGAGTAGCTTCCCTCCAAGGAAGTGAACATCACGATACATCCTCGTCTTTGTGTCTTCGGTTATCTCTAACCCTAGCTCACTACTTGTGGTTTACTTTGGTCTCTTGACCTTGCATTCACTATATCTTAGTGTCCTCATTATATTGTGTTGGTTATCATATTGTAGTTATCATTTTAGGCCAACAGATTATACTTTGCAATTCATATGAACTACTATTGCTCCATAGTGTTCTTAGTGTAAATTGGTATATTGTACCTCACATATCCACATCTTGTGATATATATCTTGTGTTAATTTGTGTAACTTACTTGTGCCTACTAGTATCCTTATTGTGTTCATATTGTTTAGAATGAAGTTGTTGGTGCACTTAGTTGAGCCTAGTTTATCTAGGATTTGTGCATGTTAAGTATCCGCTTAGATTATTTCCGCATCCGGATATAGTCAAATCCATAGAGGTTTAAAAATCCTATTCAACCCCCTCTAGGCGACATCGTGGTCCTTTCAGCGTGGCCGAAGGTGGTGCAGATCCTCCTCTTCCTGGTCGCAGAGTGGGCAACGGTCATTGTGGGGGAGGCCTTGGCGCGCCAGCTGTCCGGCTATCCAACAATGATTTTGGGCAGCTATCCATGAAAACACCTTGATACAGAGAGGTTCCCAGGTTTTCGAGATGATGCACCAGTTCCTGTCCTCCGTGGAACCAAGGAAGAGGGCTGAATAGCATGACTTGGCTGAGTAGCACTAGTGTTGTTAGGGTCTATTCAAACGGTTTTTGACCCCTATCCCTACGGGAATTGGAACCGTCGCCTTGCCTTCGACTGCGATATGGGGGTCTTTACCACACGATATGGATAAATCGTTTGCTATGTGGCGATGTCAAGCAGACGCTTCCGTGTAAACAATCGTGTCTGATGTACAATGATATCCCACACGACCATTGGAAGAATGATCGTGTGGACATAACATATGTATCACATGCAGTTTATTCGACACGATCGTTTGCTATGCAACCAGGAACACAAGCAAGCAATAGGTCAGAACCATCTGTGACATTACATAGATCCCAAACAGTTTCTTTACGGTACCGGGTTTGGGTTTACACTATCGGGTTTTGGGTTTTGGGTTGTGACCCATTATAAATCACTAACGATTTGCTACAACTATTTGTGTGGGATAATACTATTATCAGCCACGGTTTCTACATTTTAAATGTGTGGACGGTCTATATGTTCCAAACGGTTTATTTCAGTACACGTGTGCTAATTTAGAGAGATCACACACATTTCATGTTTCCATATTTTGTGGGATGATATTCATAATCCCAGACAGTTTTTGTAATCAAAACAAGTGGTCTGTTTTGGATACCGGCTGACGGTTTTTATATGCAGAACGTGTACGATGCATGATCTAATCGACACAGTTTCGGAGGGACAACGTTTGTGTTGTTGAGCTCTATCGCAATCGATTTGTCCAAAGAAACCGTGTGCACCTTAATCTATAGAACATTAATTAATTCAGCTTAATTTATTCCCAACGATTACAATTATCCTGTATTTGAAAATATAAATTGAATTAAATAATAGGTGAAATTTGTCATGGGAAAGTCATGGCAGATGTCCGAAGAGTCAAACTTGACATGGGACCTTTGCTGCGAGGCGAATTCGTGGAGAGAGTCGACATGGACAAGAGACTCGGCGATTTACCCAGGTTTCAGCCCCTCTTTGTCTCGAGGTAAAAGCCTACTCCTGCTTCTTATTATTATGGGTTCCAGCTCTTCTAACAGAAGAGTCGGTGGATCGATTACAAGAGAGTCGGTTCGCAACCTTAGTCTCGAGGAGATCTAGGTTACGCCAAAAGTGTCTAGTCCTATCTTGGATTGAGATTGTTCTGACTCTGGATCCCGTGGACCTCGTCTTATAAAGGCGTCGGGCCCCGGGGTTCCACGAGTCTGACTCCGACATGAGGTGGAGTCCTATTCTACTTTACAAATATGCTACATGCTATACAAGGTAAGTCGAATTCCTTCTACGGCTTCAATCTTCTTTCTTGGCGCAGCCGGCCCATGGCCGGGTCTTCTTTCGTGGGTCTTCCGCACGTGAGTCGGCCCTTAGATCTAATGCCGGGTTATGGGCTTGGTCCATCCCCCCGACAAAACTCATAATTATATCCATCCAATTTACAAAGGTTCAACAAACAAAGAATATTTCAAATCACAACAACTAATGGTCTACCCTAAAAAAACTAATGTTGGAGAATTATAAAAATAGCGTAATCACAACAGTGGACCAGATGAGTATTAAATTCGGTATAGAGAGAGCCGAAAGTCATTTTATCTATCAGAGCAGTTGTAGAAGCGGAATGCCCATATTGTGCCCTCCTTCATGCCGAAGGCGCGCACAACTTTAGTCCAACCTCTTGTGATGACCTCCTTCCCATGCTTCACAGACTTCAGGAAGACGTGTAGACCGTCTTCATGATAGTGTGGATGATAGACTTTTATTTTGGTTGCCTCCGCACCAAGCATGGAGTTTGCTAGGTAATCTTGAGTAAACTGCTTTGGGAACCACTGAAAATTATAACATTCAGATACTGGTGAGTGATGACTAACAACCCAATATGAGCATGAAAAAGGAAGGTTGTGTAGTTCTCACCATCCTGAAGTTCACCATTGTCTTGGATAAAGAATAGATGAAGAGTTTAATTCTCATCTCCCGTGTCTTTCTCCTAACAATATTATTTATTTTCCTCACTTGGCTCTTGCTCATGAATATTTCATTAACCCATACGCAAAAGGGTCAAAGTGTGGATCTGAACACCTGATATATGTACCTATGGAAGCAACAAGTAAAATATTAAAATATATTATGTAATTGTGGAATGAGGAAATAAAAGCCATGGGATGAAACTAACCTCCATACTAATCGGCATCTCCCATTGTTTTTCTTGTATAAGTACGGATTGGGATACAAATCATCAGACAATGAAAGATATCTTGCTTGTTAAGTTTTAAGATGGTGGTAAAGGAAGGGGTAACTGTACCATAGTTTTGGTGGATATACACATAATAAGATAAATCAAAATTAATTAGAGTATAGATTGTTCAGATGTGAGCATTTAACATGATGGTAAAGCAATGGAATGCAAATAGAAAAGTATGTTAACTGGAACATGATTGAGAACAACCAATTACGGAGAGTGCAACTAGTATTGGTGAAGTTTAACTGAGTAGTTATTAATACTTAAGTATCACATTATGCATAAGAAAGAAACACAACATAGTTCATGGCAGATCATGGCAGTAAAAAGATAGTTTGATTGTGTAGATTAATATGCTAGGGAGGCAACATAGAAAATTAGGGAATCGTGTTAACTAGATGGGGATTGGCAACAAACAAATATAGACATTAAAAAGGTATTCGTGGAATCGAAGTGACTAGTTGATACCTAAATATCAGTATGCATAACAGAGGCCAACGGATCAAAGTTTAACATATCATGGCATCTTTGTAAATGAATAAGTAAATCATATTAGCACCATTTAGAAACTTGGAATGAGTTACAAAGAGATATGTATATGATTGTTGATGGCAAGAGAGTGTTAATACTCTTCAAGCCTCGTTGGTTACCCCAAGTGCAGGATGAGATATAGTGCAGCGGCAAGTTTTCCCTTGGCAAAGATACCAAGGTTTGTCTCCCGTAGGACTCCGAAGGATACAAGAAGGTGGTAAAGTGAACAATGGCGTCGAGGTTGCTAGCTTCACCGGGACCTGCACACAGATACAAATAACTTTGCTCCCAACGAGTACAGAAGAGTTGTCAATGTCTCCAGCCTTGCTGTTTACAAAGGATCAACGCAAGAGATAAAAGTGGAAATGAAAGTAAAGACTGAAAGTAAACTAAGGGTGTAAACAGTGATGTGAAGATGGACCGGGGTCCCATGATTTTCACTAGTGATGTCTCTCTCCCAAAAGAAGATAAAAGTGCTAGCGAGGTAAACAAATCATAGCTGGGCAATTGACAGAATTATGAAGGCACCGCAATGCTAACTATGCTGCAAAGAAAGGAAGGGCTCAAAAGCAATGGGCAGTACGCCAAGGTAAGTAGACCGAAATCCAACTGCATCTACTACGAATCATCCACCTTGAGATATCTATCCAGAACATCTCGCTGGTATTAAGTTGTGAATCCGACCCAAAGTGTAAACTTAAAGCAACAGACAACTTCATTAAAAGAACTTTGCGTAAAATAAACAATCCTTGCACCCGCGGGTACAAGCACCGTTGTTTTATTCCTGGTGGCAACAACACATCCCCTAGTCTCATGTTTCTGTCACTCAAGCTAGACATCAGGGGGCTGAACCCACAATCAAGCATAACGCTCCCTCTTGGAGTTGCAACAAACTACTTGGCCAAAGAAAAATACTGCAACGGAGAACATGCAAGAATTTACTCAAGAACAAAATATAAAAGAGAAGAACCAAATATATTACTCATCACAATCTGAACATAGTCTCATAATCCATCAGATCCCAGCAAACTCAGCATAGCAACAGCAGAAATTACAAAAGTGCCTCGATCATGTGAGGCAGCTCACGAGGTCTCAAAAGTGGAAGCATAAAAAGGAGAGAAGTACATCACATAGCTACTGGTCATGGACCCAGGGTCCAAGGGGGACTACTCACGGCTCATCCGGGAGGCGTCCATGGCTACGGATGGTCTCCTGGAGGGGGTTCTTCCTCCCGGCAGGGTGCCGGGGCAGCTTCTCCAGGCAGCCCCGATCTTGAAACGGCGGCGGCGGTACAGGGGCGAGTTTGCGGAAAAGAGATCGATATTAGGGGTTTCCACCCCGACGGCTAAATATAGGCAGAGGGGGGTGTTGAGGGGACCCACAGGGAAGCCAGGAGGCCCCCTGGCGCGGGCTAAGGTGGGGCCGCGCCAGGGACCCTTCTGGAGTCCCTGTGGTGGGCCCCCTCCGCTACCTTGGTGATTCCGGAAGCTTCCGGGTCGCTGATTTTTTATCTGATTTTTCCGGATTTTTTGGAGCACTTTTAATGGCCGGAAAACCTGAAATAGAAAAACAGCAGAAAACATCAACTGGCAGCTGGGTGCACTGGGTTAATAGATTAGTCCAAATATGCTCAAAAGTGTATGAAAGTTCAAGCAAATCATGGCAAAGTCACACAAAACATGCATGGAGCAAGCAGAAATTATAGATACGTTTGGGACATATCAACATCCCCAAGATTAATTTCTGCTCGTCCTCGAGTAGGTAAATGATAAAAACATAATTTCAGTGGTGACATGCCACACAACCATATAAGGACTTTTAAGTAAAGCAATCAAAGCATGCAATTCAATTCAGGTCTTAACAAGCAAGAGTCTATATTAGCATTGACACAAGCAACAAAAGAACAAATGGTGCAAGAGCTATCGCTGTCCGTGACTCGAATGTCTCCAGATGGTGTTTGCGTGCAAGCAGGGGACTGGGAAAAAGAGAGAAAAAAGGTTGTTGAGAACAACTATCTACTAAATTTTCACACTTAGTCTCCTTTGGATTCTTATCTTGACTTGTCCCCAGACCACTAGCCAGGTACAACTCAAACTGATCCACTCCCTTTCGATATTTTGAGCACTCATGCAATGGATGAGCGTGAGCAAGAAAGTTGACACCTAAAAGGCGAAACAGAAAGAAGGTGGAGGAGGAAGACAAAAAGGTGTGAAAGGCTCACATCAATGAGGACAATCATAGGCGAGAGAAGGCCATACGATAGATATGATGTGAGGAGTAGGGATTGCCATGCAACGGATGCACATGTGAGCTAAAAGCTCTCCAAGGGAACTAGTGGGGGTGCATCTAACTTGCTTGCTCAAGAAGACCTAGAGCTTGTTTGTGGAGGCTCATCATTGGAATATACAAGCCAAGTTCTATAGTGTGAAGGTCCCCACATAGCTATATGCATGATGATGATCTCTATGGAGTACAAGGGATAGAGGATGAAGTACTAGTGTGGATCTCTCAAAAGGAATAGTAGTGTGCCCCCTTCTCTCTTTTTATTTTTATTTTTCTCTTTTTTCTATTTGTTTTTGTATTTTTTTGGTGGCCTCAATGGCTCTTTATATTTAACTCTCATTTGTCCTCTTTGGGATCTTTTGATTTTGCCCTCTTTGGGATCTTTTCCTCACTTTAGGGGCAACACTCTATACTTTACAAGAATATAGGAGATCTTTCACACTTTACAAAGGTACTCACATAAAGAAGATATAACTATCATGATGCAAATGTATGCTTCTGCCAAGATAGCAGGATATGCAATGATACTAGCGCGTCATGTAGCAATGATTAGGGCAAGGCCCAACTAGCATGCGGCTCATCGATCAAGCAAGTAGCATCTATGACATGAAGATCAAGTCATGAGAAGGTGGATGTTGCATGGCAATGTATCTCGGAAAGGCTATGGAAATGCCTTGTAGGTAGGTATGGTGGCTGTTTTGAGGAAAGATATAAGGAGGCTTATGATGACAGAGTGTATCGTGCCAAGGGTTTGGATGCACCGGCGAAGTATGCGCCAACTCTCAAGGTGAGAAAGGGCAATGCACGGTACCGAAGATGCTAGAAAAAGTATAGGTGGGTGGAAGTGTCAACTTTCGAATACTCACATTAGTCCGAAGAAATCATGCACTTATTATTGGTAACTCTCAATCTAATCAGGAGGGTCACAAAGAGACAAGTACCCCGAGGAGGAGTGTATGGGGGTTTGGTTATCCTTCCGCATCCTCGACTCATGGTACGTGAGTGTACTCTAATATTCGAACCCTCCAGAGATTAGTGATCCATCTAGTAGCTAGAGTTCTCAACAGGGTTATTTGGTTTTCAAAAAACACACGGATTGCCCAAAATACGACATCTATCACTAATAGGCTCGAGCTCTTGACACCAAAAGTTCAAACATTACTCTAGTCAATACCTCAAAACTATTGCAAGTTACTACTACAAAGAGAATAGCAACTTCAACTACCTACTTCTAGTCAGGACACAAAACTCGGTGCAACAGGAAAACTCTCTAACAAGATAAAACATGCAACCTATAGAAAGTTCAACCTAAAACAAAAGAAAATATCTAGAAAAACTAAAGCACTACAACTAAAAAGAGCAGCAGCTAAGAAAAGAAAAAGAACAACTCACAACTAAAAGAATAAGCATGCAAATCCTATGAGGAGTTCTAGTTCAAGCGGAGCGTGTAACTCCCCACACAAAAGAGTAAGCTGGGGTCTAACTTGTTACTACAGCAAAAAAAGCAAAAACAAACCTAGAAAAGTAAAGAGCGAGACGCTCCAAGCATAGCACACAACGCATGAAGTGATAAAAATATAGTTCAACGAGGGACGAACTGATAATTGTTGATGAAGAAGGGGATGCACGAGGGAATCCCCAAGCTTAGACGCTTGAGTCTCCTTGAATATTTATTGGGGTGCATATGGGCATCCCCAAGCTTGAGCGTCTGACACTCCAAGATCTTCTTTCATCATCTTCCATCACGCACTTGAAAACTCCCTTCATACATAACTCATTGTAGACTGATTAGAGAGGTTAGTGCCCTTAATAAAATAATTTTTCTTCTACTAGAAATAAAGATAACCTTGAAGAGCTATTGTTTCTCAAGATTTCCAAAAAGGTTTTGCAAATAAAAAGCAAACTTAAGGTTTGCAAAGTGAAGAAAAGGCAAAACAGGACAGAATCTGTGAAAAACAGACCAGCAGGTAGAAACGAATTTTTTAGGGATACTTCTGCAACTTTAATCAAAAAACTCTGAACAGGCGCCTGAAAGGTAATTGTATGGAGCATGCTTTCAAAACAACTCAGATGAAAAAGATGATCTGGTGATTTATCCCGAATTTTTCCGTCAAGAAGACAGAATCTGTTTCTGGACAGCATGTACCAACTTTTGACCTTTCTTGCAATCTGAGGCTAAACTTGGCACAAAGCTTGAAAAATAAAGATACAATGATGTTGCTACAGTAGTAACAATCATCAAGACCACTAAGAACAGAATAAAAGCAAAAATAAAAACCTAAATTCGTTGCGGGCTGCCTCCCGAAAGCGCTTCTTTAGAGCCATTAGCTAGGCTTAATGCAGAAGATCAAGTCTTTCCAAGAGAATAACTAGCCCGTGTGACAAACTCAAAAGGTAACTTAATCTTTTTCCTAGGGCAATGTTCCATCCCTTTCTTGAGAGGGATTTGGAATTTGATATTCCCCTCTTTCATGTCAATAACAGCACCAATTGTGCGAAGAAAAGGACGTCCCAAAATAATTGGACAAGAGGGCTCACACTCAATGTCCATAATAGTGAAATCAACGGGAACATAATTTTCATTGACAATGATAAGAACATCGTCAATCTTCCCCAAAGGTTTCTTCACATAAGAATCAACAAGACGAACACCAAAAGAACAAGGATCAAAAGGTTTCAATTCAAGCATATCATACATTCTTTTGTGCATAACAGAGGTACTTGCTCCAACATCACAAAGAGCATAACAAGATAAGTTATTCAATTTGATTTTTATCATAGGATCCCAACCGTCTTCTAGCTTCCTAGGTATGGAGGCTTCTAGTCTAAGATTCTCCTCCCTAACTTTGATTAGAGCATTGGTGATATGCTCTGTGAAGGCAAGATTAAGTGTGCTAGTGTGGGGGTCTCTAGACATCTTGTGTAGGAAACCAATAACTTCAGATAAAGTGCAGTTGTCAAAGTCTAGGTCACTACTATCTATCAAGGAGGTAGTGATGTCATTCAAGCTCACTTGTTTGAAATCCTCTATGTTCATAGAGGTTTCTTCATCTATGGTTGGGGTGGTAGCATCACCATTGGTAGGTCCAGTGGGACTAGGGGTGTGATGGGTGCTATCAGTTTGGACATCCTCAACTACTTGGATAGTGGCTACTGTGTGGTACGTAGGAAGGCTCTTAATTCTCTCTTCTTCCTCCTTTTCTCTGGCCCATCTCTCTTTTAGTTTTCCCAACATCCTAATGTTTTCATTAATTTGTACTTGGATGGCATTCATAGGAGTGGTCTTCCTCTCCTCGGGGGGAGAAGTTCTAATCTTCAGCATCTCTACATCATGGGCTATGTTGTCTACCTTCGAAGAGAGGATATCTAATTTTTGTAATTTTTCTTCCACACTCTTGTTGAAGGCTTTTTGGGTAGTGATAAAGTCTTTGAGCAAGGTCTCTAGTTCAAAGGTGGAGTTTTTGGTGCTAGGATAAGTGTTTTTGTTCCCATAGTTGTTGGATGGGAAAGGCCTAGGGTTGTTGCTACAAAAATTACTCCTATAAGCATTATTGTTGAAGTTGTTTCTAGAGACAAAGTTCACATCTACTTGTTCTTGAGAAACCAAGGAATTTAAAGGAACATCCTGAGGATCAATAGGAGCTTGCTTGGTAAGTAGAGACATGATAAGGTCAATCTTTTCATTTAGAGAGGAGATCTCCTCGACAGAATTTACCTTCTTACCAGATTGAGATCTTTCGGTGTGCCACTGAGAGTAGTTCAGCATCATCTCATCAAGTAGCTTTGTGGCAACACCAAGTGTGGTTGACATAAAAGTTCCTCCCGCGACCGAATCTAACAGGTTCCGCGAGGTAAAGTTCAAGCCTGCATAAAAAGTCTGGATAACCATCCGGGTAGTCAGTCCATGTGTGGGGAAGTTCTTGACAAGCGTCTTCATACGTTCACATGCCTGGGCAACATGTTCATTATCCAATTTCCTGAAATTCATAATGTTACTCCTCAATTGAATAATTTTAGCAGGGGGATAGTACTTCCCTATAAAAGCATCTTTGCATTTGCTCCAAGAATCGATACTATTCTTGGGTAAGGATTGCAGCCACTCCTTGGCTCTTCCTCTCAGAGAGAAAGGAAAAAGCTTCAGCTTGACGATGTCTCCATCCACTTCCTTGTACTTTTGCATATCACAGAGCTCGATAAAATTGTTTAAGTGCAAGGCAGCGTCCTCTCCAGCACCTGAGAATTGATCTTTCATAACAAGATTAAGAAGAGCAGGTTTAATTTCATAAGAAGGTGCTGAAGTGGCAGGTGGAGCAATAGGAGTGCAGATAAAGTCATTGTTGTTGTGACTAGTGAAGTCACACAACTTGGTGTTTTCATTGGAACCCATAGTAGCAGCAGGTATTTTTGGTATTTTTTTATAAGGGACACAAAAGTAAAAAATGAAAGGTAAACTAACAAGACTAAAAAGCAAAGACAAAAGATAGTGTGCAACTCCCCAATCTTGTAGACTGGAGTCCCCGGCAACGGCGCCAGAAAACTTGCTGATGGAAAGAGAATGTTAATACTCTTCAAGTCTCGTTGGTTACCCCAAGTGCAATGTGAGATATAGTGCAGCGGCAAGTTTTCCCTTGGCAAAGATACCAAGGTTTGTCTCCCGTAGGACTCCGAAGGATACAATAAGGTGGTAAAGTGAACAATGGCGCCGAGGTTGCTAGCTTCACCTGGACCTGCACACAGATACAAATAACTTTGCTCCCAACGAGTACAGAGGAGTTGTCAATTCCTCCGGCCTTGCTTTTTACAAAGGATCAACGCAAGAGATAAAAGTGGAACTGAAAGTAAAGACTGAGAGAAAACAAAGGGTGTAAACAGTGATGTGAAGATGGACCGGGGTCCCGTGATTTTCACTAGTGATGTCTCTCTCCCAAAAGAAGATAAAAGTGCTAGCGAGGTAAACAAATCACAGTTGGGCAATTGACAGAATTATGAAGGCACCGCAGTGCTAACTATGCTACAAAGAAAGGAAGGGCTCAAAATCAATGGGCAGTACGCCAAGGTAAGTAGATCGAAATCCAACTGCATCTACTACGAATCATCCACCTTGAGATATCTATCCAGAACATCTCGCTGGTATTAAGTTGCAAATCCCACCCAAAGTGTAAACTCAAAGAAACAGACAACTGCATTAAAAGAACTTTGCGTAAAGTAAACAATCCTTGCACCCGTGGGTACAAGCACCGTTTTTTATCCCTGGTGGCAACAACACATCCCCTAGTCTCATGTTTCTATCACTCAAGCTAGATATCAGGGGGCTGAACCCACAATCAAGCATAACGCTCCCTCTTGGAGTTGCAACAAACTACTTGGCCAAAGCAAAATACGGCAACGGAGAGCATGCAAGAATTTACTGAACAACAAAATATAAAAGAGAAGAACAAAATATATTACGCATCACAATCTGAACATAGTCTCATAATCCATCAGATCCCAGCAAACTCAGCATAACAACAGCAGAAATTACATAAGTGCCTCGATCATGTGAGACAACTCACGAGGTCTCGAAAGTGGAAGCATAAAGAGGAGACCAGTACATCACATAGCTACTGGTCACGGACCCATGGTCCAAGGGGGACTACTCACGGCACATCCGGGAGGCGTCCATGGCTATGGATGGTCTCCCGGAGGGGGTTCCTCCTCCCGGCAGGGTGCCGGGGCAGCTTCTCTAGGCAGCCCCGATCTTGAAACGACGGCGGCGGTACAGAGTTGAGTTCGCGGAAAAGAGATCGTTATTAGGGGTTTCCACCCCGAGGGCTAAATATAGGCGGAGGGGGTGTCGAGGGGACCCACAGGGAAGCCAGGAGGCCCCCTGGCGCGACCTAGGGTGGGGCCGCGCCAGGGACCCTTCTGGAGTCCCTATGGTGGCTCCCCTCCGCTACCTTGGTGATTCCGGAAGCTTCCGGGTCGCTGATTTTTTATCTGATTTTTTCGGATTTTTTGGAGCACTTTTAATGGCCGGAAAACCTGAAATGCAAAAACAGCAGAAAACAAAAACTGGCAGCTGGGTGCACTGGGTTAATAGATTAGTCCAAATATGCTCAAAAGTGTATGAAAGTTCAAGCAAATCATGGCAAAGTCACACAAAACATGCATGGAGCAAGAAGAAATTATAGATATGTTTGGGACGTATCAATTGTCATCCCCAAAAATGCTTACACAAGAACCCAGTTTTTTATCTATGCATAACGGTACCCAACCCTAGTAAGGACCTAGTATACTGTATAACACACCTGAGAGATACTGTATGTGGATTCACTTGATCCTTCTAGATATATGGTGGAGGCTAACTAATCCTGTAATGTGGCACCGTTTGCCATGGTTCCAAAGAGCAATAAAAACAGCATTAAAGATTCTCACAAGAGAAGGATACCATTATGCACGGACCGGACTTGATTTTGGGTAAACCATTTTGGGTAAGAGAGATAGCTGCCAATGACAGTAAGAAAAAAGTCACCGTTTGACGTCCATGTTGCTCTCTTTGCAAATCATGACAGTAAGAAAGATAGTTTGATTTTGAAGATTAATATGATAGTACAGCAACTGAACGAAAAATGAAAATCATGTTAACTAGCTTATGAGTGATGACAACCAAATATAGCCGTTCTAACAAGTATTTGTTATTACTTAAATACTACCAGATCATGCATTACATAGTCAAACACATCATAGTTGAACATGTCATTGCATCATCAAACAACAAAAGGAGCTAGTTTGATACAAATAGCAATTTAAATAGCTAAACAAGTACTTATCGACTGCCATGTTGCTATCTTGGCAGATCATTGTAGTAAAAAGATATTTCATTGTGTAGATTAATATCATAGTAAAGCGACATAGAGAAAAGTAGGGAATCATGTTAACTAGAAGAGGATTGTTTACAACCAAATATAGACATTAAAATGGTATTGGTGGAATCGAACTGACTAGTTGCTACCTAAATATCAGTGTGCATAACACAGACAAACACATCATAATTTAACATATCATGGCATCAATATCAGTTAATAGGTAGATCATATTAGCACCATTTAGAAACTTGGAATGAATTGCAAAGAGATATGTTTGTGGTTTTCAACCCCAGAAATGCTTACCCAAGAACCAACTTTTTAGCTATTTTTATAAAAGATAGTAATTTGAATAGGTCCTTCCCCTTGGGAGAGGACATGCCGTGGGTGCCCTCCTCGTGGTTGTAGTTGTCAAACAGATCTGACTTGGCGGTTGGTGATGCCGAGCCACCGGTTCTGCAAGCGGCTTTCATAAACAGCAAAAGGGGCTCGCAGGGGTATATGCATCGCATGTCCTTCACTGAGCGCTCGACGAGATCAAAGGGTGACATCCAATAAATCAAAGTTGGGAGACTTCATTTGTGTCATATCCCTTGTCAAGTCATCGCTATTGATGAGCTCGATGTCGAGACCAGCACGCAGCAGATGAAGAAAGACACATGCACGGTGATTTATACACTCCAACCTGGCAAAGTAGGCACCCCACTCGGCCGCAGCGGAGGTGACGAGCTTGTCCGGGGGTACAAGGAAGGAATGCACCCCGGTCTGTTGTGCCGAGCCATCTAGTGCGGCCGGGAGATGACTATCAGCGGCCACATCTACCTCCTCGAGCTCACGGAGATATGTGGATATGCTTAGGCGAAGATGCTTTGGGGTTGGGTGTGGGGATATTGATGAAAGAGGGTGTTTCGCCGGATCCATGTACGCAGATGGTACGAGGAAGGGATGCAGCTCGGTCGTTTACCTGGTAAGAACGAGAGGAGTGCGGCACCGCAGAGCAGGTTGTATTGGCGGCGGAGGGGGAATGGGAAGGGGGATATTATGGGTGGGTTGGGGGCTGGGGTGGGGGAGAAGAAGGCTGAAATACACACATATAACGCGTGGATACTGAAAATTTAGCTTGGAAACTGAAAACATGAGCGGGGGGAACATACATTGCACACAGTTCCTTTCGATAAACGTGTGCCATACAGGGGAAATTATCCATGGAACCCCTCATCCCTGAAATTTTGAGCCACCTCTCTAAAGTTCAAAAAACCGGGGTAGGTGCGGTGATAGAGATCGCACACGGTAGGGTTGTTTCGGGCGTCCGTAATAGGGTGACTATCCCACATGGATTTGTGAGAACAAATCGTGCGTGAAAATATAAGCCATGGACGACATGGTTTGAGGTACGGGTGCGCCGTACGAAGCCGTGGTTCCTCTATGTAGCCACCGATGGGACTACACGCATGTCTTGGGTAAGTGCGCCATTACCAGAGAGACTTGACTGCATGCAGTTGATGCTCAAAAAGAAATTTCATGCAGTTGAGAAGGAGGAATGCGTAGTGGGAAAAACCGTTGACTCGTCCATCCCCTCTATGATAACCCGCTCCCTCAGCCCTCCCATGCATCAATATTCGCCTCCAAACCATCGTCTTCATCCTCTTGCACGCATCGTGCCCCAACGATCCTCGCCGTCGGCGGCCACTACACCACCATCCTGCCGTTGCAAAAAAGCACCACGTCGATCGCAGAGTGTCTCAAGATCATCCATGATCACACCATTGATGCCCAACTTGGGATTCAACTCTACGTCTGGTACACCAACGACCCCGGCAAGGCCGCCATCTGCATCGACGAGCTTGAGGAAGACCTGGCGACGCTGCGCTACAAGGTTGTCAACCTTGACATCGAGTACACCAAGGTCACAGCAGGGCTGTCGTCGTGCAGTTCTGCGTCGGGCATAAAGTTCTCCTCTACCACATTAGTAGGGATGTCTGCCGCTGCTAGAGGCTCGAGGAGTTCCTCTCCAGCGAGAATTACACCTTCGCCACCGTCGACACCGCAAACGACAAGAAGGTTCTCAAAAACTCTGGCTTGCAGGTAACAAACCTCGTGAACCTACAGAAGCAGTACAGGGTGGCGGGCAGTACCAAGAATGCGGGTGAAAGGGATTCCCTTGAAGAGCTTGTCGTGTCCATCATCTTTCCTTATTACAAAGGAAAGAAGAGCGGGATGGACTCTCTTACGAAGCAAAAGTTGCACTCGACATGGGAGGCGACCTCACTCCGGCTCACGTCGTCTACGCGGCGTTGGACGCCTTTGTCAGTTATGACTCATACAAGCGCATCTCAACAATGCGGGAGTGCCTCGCCCTGCAAGAAATCCTTGATGATCCTGCAGATGATCCGATGGCGAGCGGCAGAAAGAAGAAGCAGAGGAGGAGTCAACGATGACGATGAAGCGCGTGCGAGAACGACGAGTGAACTGAAAGTGCATTTAGCGTATATGGTAGTAATTCACTTATTGGTCGGTTTTAATTAATCTGTCAGATTGTGCATGAAGTTATATATGTAGTTACTACTATTGGTGTATAATTCATAATACTTGCTTACTTGTGAATTGTAG
The DNA here is from genome assembly GCA_950022295.1 of Bromus sterilis. Classification (NCBI taxonomy): domain Eukaryota; kingdom Viridiplantae; phylum Streptophyta; class Magnoliopsida; order Poales; family Poaceae; genus Bromus; species Bromus sterilis. The sequence goes on from OX465600.1 coordinate 221,905,819, forward strand.
ATATATTATCACGAATTGCGCAAGGTATAGGTTAAGCAAACGGTTGTAATATTCACACAATTTGTGCTTAACCGTGCCACCGAAAATTTCCCAATTATAGGGGTGTGATTGATATATTTAAGTCATTAAGTGTAGATTACGCAGTTGCTATGGATTTATTTACATCTGAGCTATGATGTTTTGTCATTTTTCATGTTCCGTTTGATATATATATAAGGCGCTAAGTTTTTTTCATATGCACTCACTATGAATTTATTTTCATTTGAACTACGAGTTCACCAAAATTACACAAAGATATAATGGGAAGTCATATATGTCATGTTAACGTGTAGGCTAGACGTACGGTATTAGGATAAACTTGTTGCACCTCGGTCACGACTTTCGATCGGGAAACATTGAGTTCAGTGGTTTTAAAATTCCAAAAAATTCAAAATCACACGGAAATATAAGAGACTTTGCATGGCGCCGTGATAAGGTAAAACTATGATGAGGAAAAAAATTCAGGCATTTTGAGAAATATTATCATGCGATCGCCTTGCAAACGATGGAATCTCACATGAAGAACTATGGTTTCGATATGTATGAAACGACTCGTGAAATGTTAGGGTTACAAGTAGATTATATCATTACTTCGTCGATTATGGTTGATTTTTTTCCATAGCTGTCAAGCGTCTATACATGATATGTCTTCGAATTTGGACGCATTCCTTGTTATTTTGGTATTTTTAAACATTTTATTGCACTTATAAACTGTAAAAAAAGAGTTAAATATAATATCCATCGAAACTACAGCAGCATGATATTGGTTCATTCGCGATTGTTTCATATATATATATATATATATATATATATATACAGTTGGTCTATTCTGACATCGTTGTCAGAATAACAATTCTAACAACATTCTGAACTGCAACAGAAAGATATGCGCACTGCTTCTATATACGGTTACGAACCGCATTCGAGGTAATGGAGAACTGCATCAATGATGTAGCGTTTCCGACTATTTTTGATTGTTTCGTTAGTTGATCTTGCGCCCATGATGATCCGCGATGATGTATTGTGTGCTAAAACATGAAATTTCGTGAAAGAATCGCCGAAATCGATGTAGGTAGCGGAATCGTCTCGGTTCTTCATCTCGAGCAGTGCCCTGCCATCGTTTTCACGGGGATCACGCTCAATTACGTCGCAAATTCATTCTGTTTGTAAGATCGCGAATATGTTTGTGTTAATCCACGACGAATTGAGTTGCTAATTCGTTCAATTTGTTGGTTAATTCGGCGAATTTTTTCACGTGGGCGAAGAACTCTGCCTCTCGGCCGCGCGATGCGTTCGACTTTAATGCGCGATTGCTTGTTGTCATGCAGTGCATTTCTAACGTTGGCGTTTTTTCTGCGCGAATAGCGGAGAGGAACTAGGCATATCGAGTTGTTAGTTATCAAATTTGTTTTTGACTGGGCACGCTCAACCAGCCGCAGTTATTTGCCATATGAGTTGCATTTGATCACTGTCCAGAACTGCATCTGACTATATCTCTGAACTGCATTAGTTTTTGATTTTGCATCTTTTTTTTCTTGGCGTCAGTTGTGTATATATACGGTTGGTTCCAATGCCACCCGTCATATCTTATCCGCGGCAGCGCAGATAGTCCCCTCCCCTCCCCCACCCCACCCTCGTCTTCCCATCAGATCCGTGTTCTTCCCCCCAACCATATCCTTTTCCCCTAGAAAAATGGATTGCTCGTGCGGCTGCTTGGCAAGGATGGAGCCCATGCTAGAGACCTTCGTGTTCTCTGAAGGTTTGGTTCTGAATCACAAGAAGCGACACAACGCTCTCTGTTCCCTTCTGTACTCTCCATTCATTGGATTCAGAGCTCCATTCGTCCACCAAATGACCCACGTTGATGTCAATGATTCATGGGTATCTATGATTCAGCGCTCGTTGTTTGTGTGTGTGCAGCCCCATCTGATTAATGTAGTAGTGTTAGTTTCTGAAGAAACATATTTTTCGCAGCAGCAGTAGTGAACTGCTTTCATATAGATCTTTATATTTAAGTGAACTGCTTTCATATACAGGGTTTTATATTCTTGAAGAAACATTTTTTCTGAGCAGCACTAGTGAACTGCTTTCATATATATCTTTCAGCAAAATTAGTTTGTGAAGAAGCATTTTTTAATATTTTTGCGTAATTTAAGTGAACTTCTTTTTATATAGAGTTTTATTATGAAGATTGTAAACAACAACATTTGTTGAATATTTCCTGTGTTATACTTTATTTATAATTTTTTGTTGTTGTTTTGCAGAAATTTCCTTCTGGTCTAGTCAGGGTTTCAGAAAGTTGTGTTAACCTGGTCTTTGTTAGCAAGAATGGGTATCATAATGTTGACGTCATGTACTCTGTCGGCTCTGATGATTGTTTGGTTCTCAAAGATGGCTGGAAGAAATTGGTGGAGGAATCTGGTCTTCGGGCTGGGGAGGTTGTCATGGCTATGTTTTATAGGCATGCAAATTGTTTGGAAATCAAGTTAAATTTTCTTTAGATAAGTTCTGTTGTATTTTAGCAGCTGCATGAAAACATTTCGTTGTAATAATGTGCCATACTGTGTGGCATCTAGTTGTCATGTAAGCTTGAATGGCGAAACAATCTTTTTGTGCCCTTTTTTGTTTTGGAAAAGGCAGTGAAACATTATATTAAAATTTGTCCACTTTCTGCTGAGAATGGCATGCGTTTTCTGCTTGATATGTTACCTTCTTTTTCGACAAGATTTATAAGCGAACTGCTTTTAGAGAGAGTTTTTTATGTATAAGATAGTAGACTAAAGTAGGAGTGAACAGCAGTTGAAGAGATATACAGAATGGAAGCACCCACATAGCTTCATTTTTCCAAGCAGACCACACACGGAACTATAGTTCTAATAAAAGAGGACTGCATCAACCTTTGTATGTGAACCACTTTGATAACACATTCAGAACTGCAAATTGTTCATATATACAAACCAAGGGGTTTCTGTGCTCATAACAAGCAAAGTACATCGTCAAGAAAACCTAAACAACTCAAGCAAATATTGTTCCAAAGCAAACTACAACGAAAGCAAACTTTTCTTGACCTATGCAGAAGGAAATAACTCGAGCACTCCTGACATGAACCCCTTTGGTTTTACCAACATATGGACTGGATCATCAGTTCCAATCGGCCCAGCCGGAGGTGGAAGGTGATCCTGCGCTCCCCTTGCCCCAGCTCCCCTTGCCCCAGGATACCCTCGGACGCTTCCTGGTCCGCTCCTTTATAGCGCGGGTGAGGCCATTCTGCACTGTTGTGATGCGGTTCCATATCTCGAACGCAGTGTAGGCGTCCTTCGCAGCATACTCAATGTGCTTCTTGGTGAGAATGTCATTCCACTGGTTGTGCTCTTCGTTTGTCATCTTGGTCTTCATGTCCGCGTAGTAGTCGTCGATGATGGCGGCTGACACATCAACAAGTGAGTCGAGCTCCTTCGTTCTTTCAGGCACCCTCCAGTTCTCCTGAATGTCGGTGAAGTTGGATACGTACAGGTTGCTCCGCGAAAGCTTTGCTTTGTCCTGGACTATGCAGAAACTAGCGAACTCGTACCTACGTGGACCACAAGTTATTCATTAGAGAACTGCATACAGACGGCAAACAAAACTGCATACAGATATCAAGGAGATATCCACAGGCCTGCAACTATGTATTACACCAGTATAAAAGAAGTGCTTACTTTGAGTTGGCGGGGAACTTGTCGAAGGCGATGCATCTCTCGCCCATAGTACCATAGTAGCGCATACAGGTTCTTCATCACCCATTGATGTCTCACCAATCAGCGCGGCCGCCCCATCTGCTAATTTTACAATGTCTCCTTTGCCCCTGTCGCCATAACGTTGTTAGGAAAATTGCAACTCGTGTCAACTTTTTGCTCACCAGGAAGAAGTGATAAAATCTTATAGCACCTTCCTTTTGTTATGGGAGAACTGCATTATATATTTTACTTACAAACCTACATGTCTTAGACAAGTTTTTGAAATTGATATGAACTGCAGCTAGTTGATTGTTTTGATTTTCTTGTCTTGGAATGAACTGCCCGATCAGATTGCAGCCGACAACGAGAGGAAAAGGCAGAAAGCGATTGCGCTTGCTAATCGTTTTGAGAAGGAGCACAAGGCGAAGCAGGATCAGAAGGCGAAGCGAGTAATGTTTGATGAGGGCAAGGAGATAGGAAGGAGGATTGCAGACTCAAATAAGTCTGCTAAGTTTGCCCCTTCAGAAAATACTATGAAGAGAAAACTCAACACTGTTGCAGAGGAAGGCTTAATCTCTCCACGGCGCAGTCCCTGGGTTGATTACTCAAAGAGGCCCAATTACACCGACGTTCAAAGAAAGCGGCCAAGTGCTAACGATTACTTTGGTGTTGATTTTGATGGCCCATCCAAGCGTGCACGCGGAAAGGAAGCTGCAGAAATGCTTGACAACGACTCTGGTGAGGAGGATTCCGACGGGGAGGATATTGATGCTACGAAGGTATCTTGCTGTTTGTCACTCTTTTTCCTGATGTTTTTATTGCTGCTTTTAAGTTGTCTCCTTTTCACACGAGCCACTCATGTGAACTGCATCAGCTTTTGAGTTGTTTCAGCGTGAGTCTTATGAGTCGTATTATATGCGCGGAGAGCACTGCATTGTATAAATGAAACCTAGCAGTTTTACACTAGGTTTTAATGTAGTATATATGCAACGCACCGCATTTTTGTATATGAGTTTGTTTAAGGGGAGGTTGGGGGAGTTGGTGGGGGACCCCCCCCCCCCACCTTATTTGGTTTAACAAAAAATAGAATTTTAACAAGCAGAGAACTGCATTTTAATACCACATTCTCATATCATCTTGTTTTATATAGAAGAGAACTGCATTTTTTTAACAACTTACTGCTAACTCATTTTCTTTTTGTTACATAAGAGAACTGCATTCTCAAGATAACATTCAGATGCTAATATGAACTGGATCTTTATTTCTTTTTTGTATATTGCCAATCGTACCAAAAGGAAGAAGTCCGAAGACGATGCTACGGGGGAATGGCATTTCAACAAGACTGTTTGGCTGTCTATTCCAAATGTATGTAAAGTCGTTGATTTGTTGAAGGAGACGCACAGAATTTTGGTTCAGCTAGCAGGTTTCGGCATTGTCTTCAATCTGAAAGTGAAGAAGAACGTGTCTCGTGTGCTTATGTGCAAGTTGATGGGAAAGATCAACCCCGAGACGATGAAACTGGATTGTGGGCCAAACAAGGTTCTGAAAATAAATCGTGAGGCTATTCATCACATTTTCGAGTTCTCTATGGGTACTCGCACCGCTCCCAGGCCTGCCGAAAGAGGCCATGATGATTCTCTGGCTACTCTTAAGGACGAGCTTGGTTTTAACCGCTCTCGTAGCATAGATGTGAAAGATCTTCTTACACTACTCCGCAGCTAGGTTAACGATCCTGCGAAGGTTGATATGGCTGTTAAGGTTTTCTTTCTCATTGTTTTTCAGAGTTTGCTTTGCCCCAGCCCTGCAACTCGGTTGTCCAGGGTAGCTGCCATGGTTGAAAACCTGAACTTTGATTCCATGGCTGAGATGGAATTTTTCCAGCTAGTTGTTGATGAGCTGCAGGCTGCAGTGTACAAGTGGAATTCTGAAGGGAGCAAGCAGAACTGTGCTGAGGGTTGCACCATCGTGCCCCTACTCATGTACCTCGATATCTTAAATCTTCGTAATGTATCTGTTATGCATACACGCACGCCACGCGCTGCAATTCTGTCCCATCAGGAGTTGAAGAAAATTCACAACGCTGACATGATTGTAAGGGGAAAGATTCATCTGGATACGTACAAGTTTGGCAAGTTGCCTGTATGTTCACAATTTTCAGTTTCTTTATGTTTTTTCATTATCTCCTTTTTTGTTTTTTTGACAAGCTAAATGTGAACCTCTTACTTTCTTACATGTGCACTGCTTTATTTTTTGTGTTATTTTTGTTCAGTGGAAGGCGATAGGGGACATTGTGTACAAGCGAACTGCAGCCGCTGAACTGCATCCCAGCTTTTGTGAGCCTCTTGCTAGGGGTTCTCCCATCCGGCGGGTTGATGGTGTTGCTAGGGGTTCTCCACTTAGGCAGGTTCATGGCGCTGCTAGGGGGGTCTACTGGAGGTTCTCACGGCGAGGCTCATGATGACCGCAATATTTTCGTCCAGGTTGACGAGCTTCTTGACAGGGTTATCAATTTAACTTCTGATCTCCCAAAATCTGGCGCTAGGATGAGGAATATTGTTGGACTGTTTACTCCTGGCAAAGGACCTTCTGAAGCAGAAATTGATGCCGCTCACAACTTTGATTGTGAGCAGCTTCAATTCCTTAATTTGTTAGTTTCGAATGTCAGGTCGGCATTTGTTTAGTTCAAGCACTCCTAGGATGTCAAGTGCTCTAGGTACGAGCAGGAAGCTGAGGCACTTGTGAAGGAAATGGACAGGCGGGAAAATGTTGTTAGGGCTTCCTTGTCTGATCGTGCTGCTGCTGATGTATGCTTCTTTATGTCATATGTGAACTGCTTTTGTATCAATATTTTCTTTTGTTTTTAATATTCTTTTATGTCATATGCGCCATTGACATTTGTTTTTTGCATGCTTTTTTATTATTGCAGTGCGAAGGAGAGTCTTCTAACGCAAACGTGCAGCCTGATAATGACCTGGACGACTAACATGCTTTTGATTCAGATATCGCGTCTGATAGGCAGCAGCCCCCCGTTGTTGATGCTGCTAGAGACAATCCTGTCGACGAAGGCGTCATAGACAATGTTTGAATTTTTTGTACCTTTTCTACTGTACATTTTCATTTTGTTTTAATGTTACTGTAGTGTCCAAATCAAAGATTCATATGCGGACTAGTAGCGGCAGTGAACTAGAGTTTATTCTTTTACGTAGTGTCTAAAAACAAAGAAGTACAACTGCACAAGCAGTGGTAGTGAACTGCAGGTTATTGTTTTGCAGTTTAAAAAACAAAGAATTATATATGCATCGGCAGCGTCAGCAAACTGCATTTTTCCTGAAAAAAATATGTAACAGAGAAGGAGTAGCATTTTTTCAGCAGTGAACTACAAATAATAGGTTTATAGAACTGCATTTTGTTTTTTTAGGATCGCGAAACAATTGTTGAAACTCATGGGAAGGAAGCAGATGGTGGCGCTGACAAGGTTGATGAGGCTTACGTGTCCAGAGAGATGGAAGGAGACGCTGGTCTGGTGAGCACAGAGAACCGCATTCATGTTATTATTATTTTTTATTTGACGCGTGCTGCATTTTGTTTTTTTTTTCGCTTTTTCGCTTAGTGAACTGCATCAGCATCATTTGTTTAATGTTTTGTTTTAATTCATCAGGACCGTGTGTTAAATGAGGAAATCTAAGGGGAGCGCACTACAGAGGCTGACAATGTAGAAGCGAGAGAATGAGGGGATGCCAATGTGGAGGTTGACAAGGAAGATTTCAGAGAAGCAGGCGAGGGCTCCGCCGAGGCTGAAAAGGCAGAAGAAAGAGAAGGAAGGGAGGATTATGTTCTTGCTCATAATGCAGAAAGGGATGAAGGAAGGGAGGATGTAGCGGATGCTGACAAGGCTGAAGAGAGAGAAGGATATCCCTGCGCTACAGCCGAAACTGCAGAAGAGAGCGAAGGAGCTAGAACTGTAGATGATGCTTCGAGCACAACTGTCGGCATTGATCGTGTTGCTTCGCCATCTGTTTTGTTGTCTAGCAATAATATTCCCAAGATTATTCATCTTGCCCCTCACGCCACCGAGAAGCCTCAAGGCAATCTGGCTGGGACCAATCTGGATGTTCCAGTTGAGACAAACAAAGCCGCAGCTGAGTCAGTTTTTATCGGCTCTGAAGAGGAACAGCCAAGTAGTGTGCAGAACATGAGCATTCTGGACGATGACAACACTGGCCTGGATAACTTGACTCTCAACGAAGATGTCTCCGCGGAGGTGCAGGATGTGGACTCCGAAACCGAAGGTAAGTGAACTGCATTATTTTTTGTTCTAGTTTGGCTAAACCGATGGTTTTTATGCTCTATTGTCTGACATCAAGGTTTTTCTATGTTTGTAGATGAGGAATTACCTGTTGTCACTTCGTCCAGTATTGATCCAGCTCTTCTGAGGAGATACAACGAGTTATTTGACGCTGTTACGAGGGCTAGGAGGGATAAGAAGAAGTATGTTCTTTCTCTTCGTCCTTATATCTGGTTGCTTTATTATTATTTTTGTTTTTGTAAGGTACATGCAGCTTATTACCTTTTTGCTGCGATTTTTCTTATATTCCTGAAGGGATTTAGTTGCATTCAAGGACGAGTTTGGTGATATTACTATTGGTCATGTTGGCGAGTCGTTTTGGTCATACGGAACGCTGAGCACTCGTCTTGCAAATATTGGTGTATCTATGTTAGCTGAGAGGTTCAAAGGATCACAAACTATGATTGTCCCGTATAACCTATGTGTAAGCGTTTTCATTAATTATATCACACGCCTCCCCTCGCCTATGTTTATTGTGCTTATTTTCAGCGGCCACATTAACTTTCTTGGTTTTGTATTTTTGACAGAATTCAATTTGGAACGGCGGTTCCACAAACAGGGCTTTGAAAAAGATGTTTTCTTCAAGCGCAGAGGAACGTGTGGACAAGAAAATTTTGGTATTGCATCATTTTGCTATTTCCACTCATTTTTAGATGTAGTTTCTTTTTTTCCTTGTTCTCATACGGTTTGTTCTATTCACTTTTTTAATCAGATTATGTTCGCAACATTTGATCCTCCTCCTGCATCAATGAAGGATGCGATTGGCCACTACTGCTTGGTTACTTTGAACCTGTCTACAAAGCGATTTGAGTTTCTTGACTCAATAAACGGCCCTGAAAGTGAACCTGGAAGCGTTGTATTTAGGAAAATGGTTAAGAACATCAAAAAAGTTTGGAAAGATGGCAGCGCAAGCTGTGATGAGTTGTTGAACCCTCCCACACTCGACGGCTTTGTGTTGAGTCATGTCAACGTTCCACAGCATGGAAACGGGTTCGCACTTGTTCTTCTATCTTTTTTCTTATTTGTATATTTTTGTGTGTATAGCGTTCTGCATTGCTTTACTGAACCCAGAAGAATTTCTCCCATTTGAGCGAACTGCATTAACAATGTGTCATTAGTTGTTCCTCCTTGCTTTTATGGGTTTCTTTTTTGTATAGTGAGATTCATTGCTCTACTATATTAGTATCACTTTTTCCTTTTGAGAGAACTGCATTACAACCAGTGTGTTATAAGTTGTTTCTATGTTCATTTGTTTATTTTGTATATCGAGCTGAACTGATTTACTAAATTAGTACCACATTTCCCCCTACTTTCTTTAGAACTACATCAGCGTTTGGATAGCGAACTGCATTGGTTTTACTAGTATGAGAAGCAATTCGTTCTTGAGTTAACTGCATTTATTAATGTGTTTCTTTTTTTTTCTACAGGCATGATTGTGGATTTTTCATGTTCCAATTCATGCAGAGCTGGGATGGTGAATCTGATGCTAAGCTTGGCAGAGAGCACATTGGCTACATCCGGAAGGCAATGCTCTACAGTTGGCTGACATCTTCGTATTGCTGTCTGGACTTGACATCCCTTTTAATTTTTAAAGAAGGTTGTTACTTTTTTTTCGTCCGCACAACGTTTTTTATATTAAGGGAACTTCATTTAGCACAGAAACGGGGGGAAGGCCCACTTGTTTTGTTAATTATTTTAGTATAATAAGGAATGCACGATCATTATCATAATCATCTATATGAACTGCATGCACGTAACAACTTGTATCGTTTTGTACATGAAAGTGCACTGCATTAAGTTTCATGTTTTTTATTCATAGGAAAAGTGCACTGCATTACACAATGCATGTTAGTATGTTGCATTATTCCCTTTTTGTTATTGAAATTCACGATTCTTTTGCATTTTTTTATTTTTCATTTTTTCTCGCAGACTTTGATGAAGGCGCGTACCAAGGTGCAATTTCATTGTTTGAAACTCGGTTCCACACTCCAACCATTAAGAATTATATTATTGAAGAACCCCCTATCAAGCATGAAAAGGAACCTGTGTCTAAGAGGACGAGGAGCGCACAATCTCCTGTGAAGCCTGTGAAGAATGCACCCAGTAAGAGGTCTAGGAGGGCAGTCGGCCCTCCGAATGCCGAAAGTACTGATGAGGACTTTATGACTCCGCCACCAGTTCGCAAGAGGACGAGGAGTGCAGCTGTGGAACGTCCAAATGAAAGTGAGGAAGTTATTCTATCCAACAAGAGGGATGTGCAGAAGCCATCAAAATATAGAACGCCGGTATATAAGTTGTAGCCTGCGAGTTCCAGCTGTCTCGTGGAAGCGAGGAAACTATTGGAACTTGTGTCGAGCCTTGCGTTCAGGAAGAAACACAGCCAGTTAGTTCCTTTTTCAATAGTTTTCTTCTTTGCGTTCAGGAAGAAACACAACTCGGGAAAAGTCGTTTCTCAGAACTTATTAATTAACTGGATACATAACTCTTTTTTTTCACTTATACCAGACTGAACTTCATTAATATTTTGTGTTCTTAATTTTTTTCATTTTTATCTTTTTTGCTTGGTGAACTGCATTTGTTTTGCTTACATTAGAAGATCCTTTTTTATTTTCCTAGACGAACTACATTAATGCATTTTTTATGAATTAAGTATGTGCTTTAAATGAATGATCACACGAAGAGAGATGAACATGGAAACGTCGTGTTTCCCTTTGTGCACACCAAGTTCAATGTTGAAGATGCAGCAAGGCAGTTGAAAGCATATGTTCGCGATGATGAGAACCTTCTTAATTGTAAATTAGTAAGTTCTCAGATTTTCTGGTTTTCAACTCGCTGATCTTATGTTTTTGCGTCATTTTTTTCTAGTAATCCTGTCCACCACTCAAACTGAGAAACACCTTTGTTGAAAACCAATTCAGATCCTATTACCACAGATGAAAGACCAGCACTACTTTTTATACACGACGAACAGGCATCGTGAGACTCTCGATATCCATGACACTAGGAGATACAGCGGACCGTTTGATCAAACGACGAGGTGGCATAAGTCTAACTACCACAGCGACCGCACTGAAATGGTAAAATGTTCGCTTTATTCATCTTTGTATATTTGTTTCACATGTATACGAGCTGAACGACAGTTTTCATGACGTGTACTTGTTGTGTGCATTGTCTATGTCCTATTTCAGCAGATGATCAGGATGACCGCTTTAATGAAGAAGGTTTACGGAGAAAAGGAATACAAGAAGGAGTCGGTAGACTAGGTCGAAGTTTCAAAGAAAGCTAGCTTTTTGGGCACCCCTGCACAGGGCTTCAATGAGTGCGGCTTTTTTGTTCTGAAGATGGCTCAGTTTTATGACGGCAGAAGCTTTGTTGTGAAGTTTGGACAGCGCAATGTAAGCATCTTTTTATTTCTCGGATCTAATGTAATCCTTCATATTTACCTCTTCCTGTCTGCAGCAGTATCACCTTTTTTCTCATAACCAAGTTGTTGTTTCGTTTTATCTTGTTGCTCTTTGATCGCAGGAAGCTGATATCGCGGATTGGAAGGCTGAGTTTATGTTCCAGATTCTGTTCCACCCTGATAACATGGTCCTACCGAGCGAGTTTCCTGAGGAGCTAAAAAATATGTGCAAGTCTCTTGGTCTCACTGCCAAACCTGACTCGCAGGAGCAGGATGAGGCATAGAACAACAGCAGACCTGTTTGATGTGTTTTAGAAACTTCATTGTAAATAGTTTTGTCGCTCCTTTTTTATGTATGGGATCTGTTAAACATATTCACTAGGATGAGGCATAGAACAACAGCAGACCTGTTTGATGTGTTTTCCTTTTTTTTCCTCTTGAAAGCAGCTCTGCTGTTCTGTAGTTGCAGTTCGGCTTGTTGTTGACGTGCAGCCCACCTGCATTGCAGGAACACATGGGCATTCTCATCATGCGCCATCGTCGCTAGAGAAGGCTGTACGGGCGATATGACCATTGCAGTTCACTCCCACGACGACTGCGAGTTTGCCGGAGAAGGCCTCCTTGCATTTCGCTTCCCTCGACCATGCATCACCGCGGCTGGATGCCCCGATTTGCTGAACGGCGGCGGATTTCGCAGGCTAGGTGATCGGAACTGAAGCAGTGGTGGAGCTGCAGGCGGTGGCGGCGCTGAATCGTGGAAGGATCCGCCGAATCCGCGCCGCATAGTGGCTTTCTGCGTCGTTCGCCGTAGGACGCGGGCGCTGCGCGCCAGGAAGCGGGAGGGGTGGGGGTCGCCGCCGGCCTTGGGCGCTGCCGCACCAGGAGGCTGGGAGGGGTGGGGGTCGCCGCCGGCTTGGGGTGCTGCCGCACCAAGAGGCTGGGAGGGGTGGGGGTCTCCGCCGGCTCGGGGCGCTGCCGCACCAGGAGGCTGGGAGGGGTGGGGTGTTGTTAGAATAAGGTTTTAACGGGTGTTGCTAGAATAGACCAACCATATATATATATATATATATATATATATATATATATATATATATATACAGCCGGTCTATTCTTACATCGATGTCAGAATAACTTTTCTGACAACATTTTGAACTGCAGTATTTTCGCAAAGAGAACCGCACTGCTGAATTCGGAGCACTGCAGTTCGGGTAAAACAGAACCGCATGCACAGTTTTCGCGATAACTTTTTAACCGTTAGTCAGAATTGAGCGTATGATACACCGTTGGATTTGTATGGAAAAGGAGCATCTTCCATATGTTGAACACTTCCCCCGATTCTTCACGGATTAAGAGCAGTTTTGAAAATGGTGCGGCAACCCGCTTTTGCAGCGGGCGTATTTTCGCGATTTATCTTAAACCGTTCATCGGAATGATGCAAATGATATACCGTTGGAAAGATATCGATCAGTCTCTCCATCCATATGTAGAACACTTTGTCTAATTCGCTACAGATTTGAGAAAAATCTAGCCGCAACAAAACGCAGCAACTCTGTTTTTCGTTTTCGGATCTTGTAGACAGTAGCACTTTTTAACCGCTTGTCCGATCGATGCGTATGATACACCGTTGGATTCGCCTGGAGTAGTAAATTAATCCATATGTTGAACAATTTTCCATATTCCACACGGTTTTGAAGTAATTTAAAAAACAGTGTTGCTGCCCTCTTTTGGACAGCGGGCGTTTTTCGCGTAAATTCGTTTGATTCGTTCATCCGATTGATGCAAATTATACACCGTTGGATAGATATCGTCAAGGCGCTCCATTTTCATGTAAAACACAGTCTCTAATTCATCAGGGTTTAAAAGCTACGTCAAATTTACTAAACCGCGGAACTGTTTTTTCGCGTATCCGGAATATACGAAGCGAACTACATTGGCCGGGCTAGCGCACTGCATTATCGCCAAATAGAACGCACGTGTTCTTTAGAGAATTCGAAATTGACGAAGCGAACTACATACGACGGGCAATGGTTGCATTTATAAACAGAGAGAATTGCACATTATTTTTAAACTTTTAACACCATTTTTATATCAACGAGCGTGCACCACAAGGACGAGGCGAGTGAACTGCATTTTTGTTAACAACATTCGCAAGTGAAGATCATCACTTTTCAAAGTGCACTGCATTTGTTCTGTATGCTTATTTGCAATTGTTTGTTCTCTTTTTCGTTATACAAAGTGAACCACCAACCATCACAAAATAAATCGCATCATATTTACATATATTACAAACAAAAACTTTTATAGAAGAAGATCTGCACCACTTTTATCTTTCACAAAAACTAGAACTGACCGAACTGCACCGCCACAAAAATGATAAAATGTATCGCAAGAGCAAACAAAAGTCTACTGCATCGGACATTGATTTTATTCTCTTCAAAGAAAAACACAAACACACAAGAAAAACGAACTGCATGTGCACACCACCGATCTGGATAGTGAGGGGGGAGGGGAGGAAGGTGTTGACGTGCTGGAGGTCCGGATCCCGGCCATGGTCATGGACAGCAGGGTCGGCCCGGGGGGGAGGAGGTTTGCCGCGTTCGGATGGATCCACGCCTCGTCCGTGGAAAATGCAAGGAGGAAGGGAGGGGGCGGAGGAGTGCGCTGCAATGGGGACGAGACCCCGCCGCGGATCGGGGGCCGGGGGCGGCAGCGCTGGATCCGCAGCCGTCCTAGTCGCGGCGGCGCTGGATCCGCTGCCCTCCATGTCGGGGCGGCGCGCGACGGGGGCTGGACCGGCCGGCGCGCAGCAGGGCGGGGCAGGTGGCGGCCGATCCGGGGTCGTCCTGGTCGGGCCAGCGCGCGACAGGGGAGTGGATCCTGGCCGGCGCGAGGCGATGCCCCTGCGTGGGAGGTTGGAGGGGGTGGGCGGCATGGGAGGTTAGAGGGGCTGGGGTGCCGGCGTGGGAAGTTGGAGGCGGGTGGTGGCGCCGGCGTGCAGGTTGGAGGGGGTGGGGGCACCGGCGTGAGGAAAGGGGCGCGGGGGCATGGGGTGGGCATGAGAGAGGAAGTGGTGGAGGTAGGTGACGCATTTTTTTAACGTTGAAATGAACCGATGGGGTTTCGCTGCGGTTAGCTCGGGTTTTGTGAGCGGGGGCGGTTTAGCTCGGCTGTTGTCAGAATAAGAGATGTTGTTAGAATAAGACTCTTAAGGGATGTTGTTAGAATAGACCCACCCTATGTATATAATCATCCAGGGTACAGAATAATTTATTCTTCACCCGAGGTAATTTTACAAACCTTTCATAAAAAAATTACGTTTGTAATACAAATAGTTACATTAATATGGATTCGCTTCATAAATTTTGACATAAAAAAACAAAAAAATGGTCATAAGATAAAAAAAATATTTTATGTATATTTTACACCATCATTTTTACCTTTGTAAGTTTACGTAATATAAAATATATTTTACGGCGATTATATTTTTTTACGTTCTCTTTTTACGTATGAAATAAGACAAAATTTACAAAATGTAAAATTACGGTGCATTGATGTGAAAACAAAGGGGGTGAAGAATAAGTCCGTTTCATGTGCACTCGATATGAATTTATTTGCATTTGAACTATAAGTGCAACAAAATTTAATCAAATGTGTGCTACAAAATCATGTATGTGCTCTCGGGTTAACGTGTAGCACACATACGTGGAACTGGAATGAACTTGCTGCACCTTGGTCACGTCTTTCGACCAAGAAACATTGAGGTCAGTGTTTTTTAAATTCAAAAAAATTAAGAATCGCTCGAAAATATATGAGACTTCGTGTGGCGCCGTGATAAGGTAAAACTAGGATGTGGTGAAATTTTCAGACATTTTTTGAAAAGTTATCATGCGATCGCCTTGCAAGCGGGGGCATCTCACATGAAGGACCATGGTTTCGATATGTATGGAACGAGCCGTGAAATGTTCGAGTTACAAGTAGATTGTATCGTTACATCGTCGATTGTGGTTGATTTTTTTCCACAGCTGTCACGCATCTATACGTGATATGTCTTTGAATTTGAACGCATTTCTTGTTATTTTGGTATTTTTAAACATTTTATTGCACTTACAAACTGTAAAAAATAGTTAAATACAATATCCACCGAGACTACGGCAGCATGATGTTGGTTCATTCGTGATCATTCGATCCGTGCGCATTGGACGATGCAGGGTGTGTGATCTGTGGTGCTGTGTTCTGGCCAATCAGAACGCGTGGGCGAATTTCGCAGGGTATGAAGAATCGTGTGCTTCACCATATCACCGTGCCACCTCTTCCTTGGTGTATCTGGAAAAGGTCTCATGTCTAGCCTATTTCTGCTGGATCGAAGGTGGTGCGACAATGGTGGGAGGCAGGCGGTATGGGCTCTTTTGGTGTCTTCTCTAGAGGTATTTGGATATCGAGGCGTCGGTAGCCGGATAAGGGATGATGGTACATACGACTTCAAAAACGACTTTATGCACTCCTGTGGTAACACTAGATCTTTCATTAGGCTATGTCGACGTGTGCTTGCGTCGTATCCTTGCTAAGGTGGTGGACCGAAGCTTGGTTTTGGGGATGAGAATCCGGAGTTCAACCTTGGGTTAGGCTCTTCATCATCGGTGCACGTGCGATGATTCCTTCTTGAAGGCCTAGGAGTTGTATTATTATTATTTTGATTTTGTCTTGTGTCATTTAGGGTTAGTGGCTATCTGGAGTTAGGCCCAGTTCTTTTGAGGTATGGCTTATGTATAAGTTGTTGTGAAAATAAGCTCCAAATAAGCTGCTAGGAATATAAGCTCTTGACAATAAGCCAGGGAGTTCTTTTCAACTTTTGCATTTTCTGCTTATTTTTTATGTACCAGTAAAAAATTTATAATGCCCCTGAATAAGCCAGGGACCTTCTTCATCACCGAGCGTTGGCTTGGTCGGTGTTGGGCCTGAGGTAGCCCGCCGGATCTGAGGGGGTCCGAGGAGACGCGGCCGGCGAAGCTGGGATCCGGCGCCCTCCAGCTCGGGGAGCCGCCTGCGCTACAGAGGGAGGCGGTTCGGACGCGGGGGTGGGTGTCGGCGATCACCCCTGGCTGGCGGCGGGAGGGAGGCGGGGTCGGACGCGGCATTGGAGGTGGTTCCGAGAAGAGGCAGGGGAGGTGCTGACGACGACCCGGGGCTGGCGGCGAGAGGGACGCGGGGTAGATGCCGGTGACGACCCCTAGCTAGCGGTGGGAGGGAGGCGGGGTAGGTGCCGGCGACGAGCCCTGGCTGGCGGTGGGAGGGAGACGCGAGAGAGTTGGGGACCTGGGGTGGCAATTTTTCTGTAATTCCATTCGCTGACGAGGGTGACTCCATATAACGGTTCGGCACTTTGCGGGAAGGTGCGGGAAGCTGCTCCACCCCAGCTTTTCTCCACCGTGAAGGAAAGCTCTATACAAATAAGTTGAGCCCATCTCTGAAAATGAGTTCTTTTGGGCTTATAACTTAATTTGGCCAGAAGATGCTATAAGGCTAAAAAGAACTGGCCTTTACAGTTGCAGGCATACGAACTCAGGTTTATTTTTTTTCTTTATTTCTAGGTCGATGTTGTTCGGCTGCTAGACTTTTCACTCTTAATAATATATGGGTGTGTGCATCTCTCGATGCGGAGGCCGGGGGTTATCCTTCCTTTCGAAGAAAAAAATAGAAAAAGAAGAAGGAAGTTAAGGTAAAGGTCGCAAGTATTTCATGATAGTCACAGCTGTCCTAGCAAAAAAGTTCAAGGTGGAGGGGTCGAGGTTGTGCAAGAGATGAAGAAAAATGATATTCCATGATGGAACCTGAACGTGCTAGAAAAACATGAATTTATATGACTTACAAGTTATTAATGCCGGTTTCTTCATTATACTGCATTCTTGTAATGGATGAAAAAATGTGATTTATTGAACCGACTTCGTCTTATTTTCTCTGTCTTGATGTGTGTTGAATGGAGTGTAGCAAGCAACATTTTACATTATTTTCAAACATCATGAATAAAAAAAATATGTGTTTTCCAAATTGCCTTCCTGTTATTTTCTCTGAATGTAGTGTAGCAAGCAGCACTATTGTACATTTTCTTTACATAAAACCTGAAGGATGCTCTTGTTTTTTTCATACCAAACGATCAGCATCTATCACCTAGGAGAAATTCATGTAGAAGAAACTCAGTCATCTTGTGAGTTATTTCTTCACTTAAACACTGAGTTCAGAACTTCATCGGTTGTTTAGGGTGTTAGTATAAACACTGAGTTCAGAACTTCATGTGCTTACACAAGTGAAGAAATGTAACAGCCCAGGATTTTCATCAAATTTTAAAAAAATTGTTTGTTGCTTTATTTTTTTTGCTGATTGTCGTAATTGTTTCTAGTTTTTCTTCGCTGATATATCAATCGGTGAATTTTCTCTCCCCCCCCCTTTCTCGTATCGGATGCGGGAGCAAACCTTTTACCAACGGCACACGACCTTTGCGACACCGGGGTTTCACCCGAGCACTGTCGCAACCGGCACAGGACCAGCCATCGTCATCGGAACAGAAAACCTCATTTAATAATTAAATGGATTATTTTATTGGGCACCGGAAAATGTTCTCGAAACGGTATTGAAGTGAGGTACGACTGACGGGCTCGCCGCGCTGAGCGCGTGGTTCGAGATTTCATCTGAATCGAAGGTCGTATGCCCTCCCGGCGGTCAGAAACGTGGAGTATCGGACGCGAGGGAGAAAACCCGAGGGCTTTTGTGCAAACTTGTCAGCCAGGCCACCTATATAAAGACCCCCACTCTCCCCCATCTTACCTGTGAGAAGTTATTTACAAGATTTTGATATAGCTCACCTCTTTCTTTTCTCTTTTACGCACGTTATGCAAACGATCTTGGACTTCAGAGGAGCTCGACGACCCTTCTCCTGGACACCTTCGCGGAGACTCGACGACGACTAGTTAGGTGGATCCCGACAGAGAGCCTGGACCCGTGTAACAGCCCAGATTTTACAAAAATTAAAAATTTTGTTTTCGGCGTGAATTGTTTGATTGCCTGATTTGTTTGCGGTGTTTGCATCCCCGATTTATCGATCGGCGATTATTTTCCCCCCTATTATCTCGTACCGGACGGAGAATGACCCTTGCCACCCTGACACTCGACCTTTGCGACCCCGGTTTTCTCCCGATCACCATCGCGAAAATCGCACAAGACCAGCCGCAGCCAACGGAACGAAAAACCCAGTTTAATAATTAAACGGATATTTTTATAGCGCGCCGGAAATTGTTCTTGGAGCGGTTCCAGCGCGGGGTGAACGCTGCCGGCTCGACGCGCTGATCGCGCAGTTCAAAGTTTTACCCGAATCGGAGGTATTGCGGACCCTCAGCGGTCAGAAACGTAAACACCGCGCGCACGAGAGAAAAATCGGGGATGTTTTTGCAAACTGCCAGCCACCGGGGCTATATAAAGACCACCACACTCCCACCTCTTTTTAGGGTTTCCCTAGCACAAAACTGCAGCCACCCCCTCCACTTTGCCCAAATTTTCTCCAAAATCAGTCCCAATCCCGAAACCCTAGCCTTAGGCGCTCCCAGCCGTTGGATCTGGCGATCCGAGCGCCTAGATCGCGCCACTCCTCTCCTCCCTGGCCTCCTCCCTCTCCTTCTCCTCCCTTCTCCCCTCACCCCTCTCTCCTCTGCTGCAGGTACCCCACCGCGCCGCGCCGCCGCGCCATAGACGGGCCACCCGAGCTCCGCCGCCCGACGCCTCTGCCCTCCCCCGTCGCCAGGTCTCGGACGCTGCCGCCGGATCCGGCCGTTGCGCGTCCGTCCCCGCCCCTGCACCTCCTCGCCCGTTGCCGCTCGTCGGTGTCGGCAAGCACCGTCGCCGCCGCCGTGTATGGCTCGAGCGGGCACGGCCCGAGCGCCTCCGCCGGTGTGGGCCGGCGCGCCTCCAAGTCCAGCACGGCCCAGCCACCGAGCCGGCCTGGCAGGCCACCACGGCCACGCGGGCCTAAGGCCCATGGTGAGCATGCCCACCGCCTTTCCTTTTCTTTATTTACTGTTGGGCCTGATTGCCTCTGTTTCGTCCCGTTTAGTTTTTTTTCTGCTAGGGTTTTTATTATTTTTGGCAGATTGTATTAGTTTTTTTTGCGTTGCCCGTAACTTTTTAACGGTAGCTCGGATCGCGACGCTTTAAACATGAAACTTGCTTAGAATTTTGTGTAGATTATTAAATTGTGCTCTTTTGCCATGTTTGACTTTGTTTACATGCTATTTAACTTCTAATTACAACCTTGCCACTGTAAACTGTAATTGCAATAACTTTTTATCCGTTGCTCCGATAAAAATGTTTCTTATATGTAACTTGACTAGAATTGCATGTAGATTGTGTTTATGCTGCTCTTGCTTGCTAATAAAAATAATTAAATATAGTTTAGGCAAAACAGTACCAAATTCCATTTTTATCGTGGGGTCCGCAATAGTTTGCCATGTCTAGGATTTCACCCACTTAAATTGACTAGCTTAGGTAGTTTATTTATGCTTCACATCTTGTCATGTTTGTGTGCTATGCCATGCTTGAGTGAGATGCCATGTTAACAACCTTTGTTGTTCACCTGTATCTAAACAACTTGAACCTTTCCAAATGTGCGGTATCGTCGTGTGTGACGAGTACTCCACTTAACCTGTTAGTAACCGCTCTCGACGGTAGGTGCGATGTCTCGTGTTGCCTTCTTGTTGATGCTTGCTCGTGTTTGCTTCGTAGTAATAGATGCTTGCTTGTTGATTGCTTTCCAGTGTTTACCTCTTGTGTGCTTCCGCAGGTACCTCTCGGAGACGTTGCGAGCTTGCGATCAACTACACCTTCGGAACCCGACTTATCAACATGCAAGGACTATACATTACTTATGATCCATTCTATTTCAACCAGCGGTTTTCATGCTAGTCTAGGTTAGGTTCGATGTTTGATCCTACCACATGTTTACAGCCTCTTTCAAACCTATACAGCCATGTCCCTTCCCAGCAAACCTTGTACTGCTATGTTACTATTGCTCGTTGCTCAGCCCCTGCTTAGTATGCATGCTTAGGATGCTACGATGTGCCCTGTTACTCCTTGGTTTGGGATATCACATTATTATATTGTTGTTGATGATATGATTATTTTAATATTGACTATATTCGACGAAGGATGGAAGGTATAGGCTATCCCGCCCCGACGCTTTGTTCCATTCGAGTCACCTAGGACCCAAGTTCCGGGTATTGTGTCTCTTGACGAGCGTGCCTAACCGCGTGTGGGATTTTATGGGGTCCCCTCTTCTTACCTACCTAGCTTCAAACATTTCCAGTGGTGGCCCAAGATGATTTACCATTTGAAACCGTGTGTGTGCTGGTCGGCCGCCAGTTGTTTACAAACCACCCTGGACCAGTGAGGAAATAGTTCCCTTGATAGCCCACCTTGTCCGGCTGAGGACCCGGTTTCCCATGTGTGATTAACCGGCTATCCAAACCTTCGACAAACGGTAGAGACCGATTCGAGAGCGCGGCCGGCTTTTGTTCCTTGTTAGTTAGAGGGACCTGTCGTTTCGGATCTCTTGGAACTAAATCATAAAATGGTTGCCTGTGATGGGTAGCAACTGAGAGAGATGGGCGTGCGTGCGGAGCCTTGTAATGGGCAGTTGGTACACCCCTGCAGGGTTAAATCTTTTCGAGAAGCCGTGTCCACGGTTATGGACGACTTGAGACCTACTCCTTGTTCATAGACAACAACAACAACAACTGAGATAATCTTAATATAACTTGATCAGTGTGTGTGTGTGCCTTGACTTCTTCTTCTTCGTCGGGATGCGAAGAGGAGGACAAGGATAGGATAGGTGTTATGTTGCGTAAGTAGCTGATAGCAAGACTTGTTGGAGGCGATTCCTCATCGAATGCTTGGCTCCTTATCTTACTCTCTAGATCGTTAGCCACTTCATAAATGCTAGTGCGGCAGCAACCTCACCACTAACCCCTTCCTTACCGTAAACTACTAGTTTTCCTAGAATGACGAGTGATGAAGTCCTTGCTGGGTCAGTTGACCACTACAGTTGGATGCTGAGTACCTCTGTACTCATGATACTACCCCCAAACTCTTTTCAGGGTTCTTGATCGACAACAGGTATGGTGATCGACGTTTCACGTGGAGACTCGACGACGACTAGTTAGGCGGATCCCGGCGGAGGGCCTGGACCCGTGTGGTTATGGGATCTATGTTTTTCTCTTTTCCACTAGGCATTTGATTGTAGTATGTACCCAGACATGTACCTTCCGCTGATGTATTGTATTTGAGGCAGTTGTATGCCGATTGTATGAGATGTTGTACCTTGTATCTGTAATGTTGTGATATCATGTTGGAAATCCGGGGCATATGGCTTTGGCATATGTCGCGGTGGGACCGATATGTGCTTCGTCCCCGGATCTAGGTGGAAACACCTAGATCTGGAACAGCACCGCATATCGGGCCTTACAACCCGTGTGGTTAAGGAAATTGTGTGTTTTACCTTTGCCACTAGGCATTTGAATGTAGTCTGTACTCAGACATGTATCTTCCGCTGATTTATTGTATTAAGGCAGTTGTATGCCGATTGTATGATATGTTGTATCCTTGTAGCTTTAATGTTGTGATATCATGCTGGAAATCCGAGACATATGGCATTGTCATATGTCGCGGTGGGACCGATATGTGCTTCGTCCCCGGATCTAGATGAAAACATCTAGATCTGGAACAGTACCACATATCGGGCCTTACAAAAAATAGCTGCCCATAGCTGGGGGTAATTTAAGAAAAATATTATGATTAGTGCAGACGGAAGCGGACGTGTTTATGTAAGAATAAAGAACAAGTGACATCATGAGTAGATGGGATGGAGGGATGCAAAGTTATGGTCGGATTCACAGGATACGATGCCAACATCTATCTCACCGTGTTGGTCTATAAATGCACCACGAGCACAGCTTCCCGACACTTCATCAAGTTTAACACTTTGTTCTCTCATCTAATTTGCTAACACTCAAAAAGTGAACCTAAGACAAAAAAAAGGTATATATATATGCTGGAAACGTTGCAGGTTCAAAAGCATGTTTCATCTCCATTACTCCGGTAGGCTCCTCCCACTCCTTCAACCACCACCCCCACTCCCCCACCCACCGCCTCCAGCTCAACCCATCCTGCAGCCCGCTCTCCTCTGTCCCGCCAACGCCGCCGAGGGCAAGCTTCAAGGAGGGTTTGCTGGCTGCGGCAGCCTACGACCCGCCCAACAAAGGCAAGAGCATTTACCTCCCCTGTCCGCCGCAATTTCGCCCACGGTTTTGGGCACTCCGGGCACCATTGAAAGGAGGCAAGCCAACCTGGGCGCCGACCCATGCCCCTCGGGTGTGAAAAGCTTCGGACGGCGCACTCCGGCTACGGAGGCCGCGCGTCCTAGCGACTGGACGGTGCAGCATCACAAGGGCTGGTGGCGTGCGGAGCGGCGAGCATGTCGTCTGGACAGGTTGCATGCCGGCTAGGGCATTCAAGCCGGCGTTAATGGACGCGCTCGCGCGCCCGCTGATGCGGATCCAAGGCCCTTCCTTGCTCTACTTAAGGAGCAGTCCACAGGTAAATGTTATCACTGCTTCTCCCCGCACCACCAAATCAAAGAGTGCACCCAGCCACCGGCGTGCCTCCTCTGCGGGCTCCCCGGCCACAAGGCACGGCGGTGCGACTCATAGAGAGCTCCGCCGCAGCAGCCCTTCAAGCCCCCCGCCCCCTTGCGCATCGCCTTCCCACCCCTCCACCCCTCCACAATCGCAAGCCGGCCGCCTCCCGCCTCGCCTTCCCCGCTGACCACCCCCTCGCCCTCCGCCAGCCCGTCCACTCTCGCCTCTCTGCCGCTGTGCCACTGCCAACCCCCACGGCTGCGGACACGCGCCCTTTCATCCTTGGTCCTAGACCGTCTCCAACCCCGTCTCCTCCCCTGTGTTGAACCCAGTCATCCCTCCTCCCTCCGCCATGGAGTTCGACCAGGTCCCCGGCGACGCCTGCAACCGCCCGGAGTTTGTCACGAGCATTGCGCCATTCACCTCGGCCATGATGAGCGCAGAGCGCTTCAATGAGGTTCATGGGGCTATGCTGGTCACCTTGGGCACCCGTCCGCACTTGTCCGTGACGCAAGTCAAGCTGGCGGTGGGCCGCGTTCCGGCCTCCCCGAAGGCCCCCGAAGGCACCTACTCCGTCACCATGCTCGCCTACGGTGGTGACTTCTTCGTCCGCTTCGATGACCGCACCGTGCGCAACATCGCGGTCTCCATGACGGATTCGCTCTACGTTTGGCGCACTCCGCTCGCGTTTCGGCCTTGGACTAGGCTGGTCGGGGCCACGCTGGTGCCCCTCACGTTTTGGGCGCGGGTCTGCCTGGAGGGAGTGCCCAAGCACGGGCAACAGCTCGAGACGGTCGTCGTCCTCTTCGGGAAGTCCTGCCTGATGGACTGCGTCGACGACATCCACCCGACGGAGCAGGATGCTGCCTGTTTCTGTATTTGGGACTGGTTGACGGACCCGGAGATGATCGCCAGAAGGGGCTCCCTGGCCCTAGAAGAGAAGCCGCGCTCGGAGTCCCCCCCCCCATGCATTTTCCGGAGCTCGGCCTCTTTGAGTCGCCGCCGGTTCACGAGGGGCCAGCCCAGCTGCTGGCCTACCCGATCCTCCTCCACCTGGACAAGGTGCAGGATTTCTCAACGCGCTTTAGCTCCTCCTCAGGCGGCAGCTCCGACTTCGGCCAGAGCGGCATCCCATCCGACAGCCTTGACCGTGCATGCTTCCGCGAGCGCTCCCTGACGTGGTTCTACTCCAGGGAGGACGGCTGGCGCCCCATCCCGCGACAGCCAGCACACAACTGTCTCGTCCCCCTACGCTGCGACTTCGACGATGGCAGAAACGGCGGCGCCGATGGCCAGTCCGGCGGTGGCGCCTACGGGGGTCATGGCCGCCTGCTCGGTCCGGGCCACAGCCACCACCCAACAGCGCCTGACTGAGTGGGCCCCTACGGGCGGCCTCGCGAGGGTCTCCACAGGTATGCTCCTGCCGACACGAGTGACGTTGCACCCACTGATGCTGAGGGGGCTGACCTGCCGAGGTCAGAGACGCAGGCACCCTCCTGGGGCGACCTGCGACAACGCCAAGGCTGGCCATGCGCCCAGTGAAGAAGCCGAGATGCAGCCCACGCTCTCTGTGGGTGCCTCTACGCAGCCAGCTGACAAGACGCCTTTCTCGCCCCTGGCACCTGCTCCGGTTGCCTCTGCGGGCAACCCCACTGGCATCCCCATTGGCATCCCCACCCCATAGGGCCATACTACACTGCATGCCCAGGCCGTGCTCACCACCACCTCCCCTGTCGCCCAGTCTGCTCTGGAGGCATGCCCCATGCATGCAGCTGGCCCCGCAGCCAGAGACGGCAGGATGCCTCTGGGTCAACCCCCTCCCACGATGACCGTTGCTTGCATGGCAGCCGGGCACCCAGGCCTGGCAAGCGCGGGCATCGGGGATTTGGCTGCTAGCCCGCTGCCAAGCGGATCGTCCTGTGGGCCTCATGTGGAGGACACCCAGCCCACGGAGAACGACGCCCACGCCTTATCTCAGGCCCCCTCCACTGCTACCACTCTGCCTCCCCACCAGTGCTTCTCCGCCGACCTCCCCACTGCAATTCCCTCGACTCTTCTCCCAGATCCACTGATGCTGGAGCCGGATGCTGCCACCCCACCGCCGCCGCGCCGCACCAGTCGCCGCCTGATACGTCCCAAACGTATCGATAATTTCTGCTTGCTCCATGCATGTTTTGTGCGATTGCTATGATCTAGATACACTTTCATACACTTTTGATCATATTTAGACTAACTTATTAACTCAGTGCACCCCAGTGCCAGTTTCTGTTTTCTGTTGTTTTTGTATTTCAGGTTTTCCCATTATTAAAAGTGCTCAGAAAATTCCGGGAAAAATATATAAAAAATCAGCGTTCCAGAAGCTTCCTTACGCCCGAAGGGGGGCCAGAGGGGCCCCACCTGGTGCCTAGGCGGCTAGTGGGCGCGGCCTAGGGGGTGGCCGCGCCGGGAGGCCACCTAGACTCCTAGTGGCCCCTCTGGCTGCCCCCTTGGCCCTTATTTTTACTCGCGTCACGAAAACCCTGATTCCAGACCCCTTTTCTCCAGAAGCAATTTCGATCTCCACCGACATCGCCAACAAGCTTCGTGGTACCAGAATTCCTGTGTCGGCACCCTGCCGGGACAGGGAAGTGCCCCCGGATTCATCTCCATCGACGTTGCTTCCTCCATCCATGATGCGGGAGTAGTTCCTCCTCGGGGCTAAGGTTTCTGCCAGTAGCTATGTGGTCAATTCTCTCTCCCATGATGTGATCTTCGTTCTGATCATAGGCTATGTTAATCTAGGGTGATCCCATGATATTTCCCCTTCCTCTATGTATTGGATTGATGTACTCACTTGATCTTATCTAGTATAATCCCCGAGACCATGGTGACAGCGGTCTATTGGACATGGATTAGAAGAATATTTTCATGAGTGATTTCCTCTTTTGTGTGTTGATTTAAGATTGAGAGTCTCTTGGTGCTTGTCTTTGACTATCCTTGAGATATGTCGTGGTGATTGTGGTACTCTCTTTGGATGGCCGCGGTGTCATTGGGAAATCCATAGATTGAGAACTACGAACTTTGAGGTGTGCATTTGTAGCCCTACATATTTCTCGTCCTCTCTGACCACAAAGGAATGACCTCCGAGTGCGTCTCCATTGCATGTTTTATGGGAAATATCATGTGATTAGACTATGTTAATGTTGTTGAGAGTTTCCACTAGTGAAAGTATGAAGCCTATGCCTTGTTTCCACCATTGTTACACCGTTTGTACTCATGTTACTACATGTTTGCTTGCTGCACTTTTTATTACAGATTTATATTACCTTGCTTTGCCACACCTATCACTTGTATTTTACCATCTCTTCGCCGAACTAGTGCACCTATACAACTCCTAGTTGTATTAGGTGTGTTGGGGACACAAGAGACTTCTTGTATCTTAATTGCAGGGTTGCTTGAGAGAGACCATCTTCAACCTCTACTTCCCTGAGTTCGATAAACCTTAGGTCATCCACTTGAGGGAAATTGTTGTTGTCCTACAAACCTCTGCGCTTGGAGGCCCAACATAGTCTACAAGAATAGAAGCGTGCGTAGAAATCAATCTATTTCTGGTGCCGTTGCCGGGGAGGTAAGCGTTGAAGGTATATCTTTAGATCTTGCAATTAAATCTTTTTGTTTCTTGTTTTTATTTTCACTAGTTATGCTTATGGAAAACTGCACTCTTAGTTTGTTGTTTGGGGAAGGCCGCTTTACCACGCCCGTGGTAGAGAAGTCTCCTCCACCTACTGAATGTATCCCGTTCGAAAGACCACTTGGGATAGTTGAAATAATTATTAATGATTGTTATGATGGGGCAGTCAATCCTAGTGTTCATTTTTTGAAACTTACAGAACTTTGTGAGTTATTTAAGATTACAGGTTTGACAAGAGGTGAAGTCATGAAGAAATTATTTTCCTTTTCACTGAAAGGAAAAGCATTGGAATGGTATAGGCTACTAGATGATTCTCACCTACGGGGTTGGGAAGAGATCTAGTCTCTCTTTTACTCCAAGTTTTATCCTCTTCATAAAGTCCATGAGAATAGGAATTATGTTTATAATTTCTATCCTCGTGACGGAGAGAGCATAGCTCAAGCTTGGGGGAGACTGAAAACTTTAATGCTGAAATGTCCTAACCATGGGCTCCCGAAAGATATAATTATCACTAATTTTTATGCAAGGCTCTCTCGACAGGATAGAGACTTTCTCGATGATTCCTCTATGGGTTCTTTCACAAACGAAAAGATTGATGCTAAATGGGAACTCCTTGAAAGAATTCAACGCAATACTGAAGATTGGGAGATCGACAAAGGTAAAGAGTCAGGTATAAATTATGAGTATGATTGCATTAAGTCCTTTGTTGAAACTGAAAGTTTTAATAAGTTTAGTGCTAAGTTTGGGCTTGATTCTCTACTCCTTGTTGATTTCCTCAAATATTTTGCTTCACATCTTAATATGCCTAAGGAGAATTGGATCAAGCATCATGAACCTTTTAAAGAGATTTGCAAAGAAAATGAAATTGTTCATGATGATTGCAACATGCATGATCCAATTCCTGAAAATGAAGTTTTATATAAGCATGTTAATTTTTGTGGAGTGGATAGACCTTGTGAAAGGCCTATGATTGAAGAAGAGAAGTGTTGTAAGCAACATAAGCATGAAAGAACAATCACTTGGGTCAAAGATTTAAATGAAATTGCTAGAGAATTGTGTGACCTTTATCCTTTTACTTGTGAACTTTGTTGTATAGAGGGTCACTTCAATTTTCAATGCTTGAACTTTCAAAACATAATTTTTAACCAGTTGTGTGATAACATGATCACTTCTGATATTTATGATGAACTTATGTTATTTTTTATGTGTGAAGAGTTATCAGAAAAGACTTCTTGGCTAGATGTTAATGCCTTAGGAATTAGCAACACTTTGCAAAATTGCCATCTCTATTGTGTTGTTAATTGCCATGAAAATGATTACATAAGTAAGATTAGAAAGGAGGGAACTTTACCAAAGTATAAAAATGTCTCTTATATCTCTACTAATAAAAAGGAGAGTTTCTCCCAAGTTTCCCCTATTGTTTCTAATGATAAACCATGATATGTGGAGAAACATCATCTCCAACCACTCCCTCCTAAGGTGAAGAAGAAGAAAAAGCAGAGGAGGAGGAGGAAGAGGAGCAAGAAGTAAGAATAATGGGTATCAACCTGGCTTGAGCATATTCCTCGCATCAATTTTTATCCTAACGGGCAGAAATTTTTGGAGGACGGTGAGCTTGATTGCATTCATTATTATCCTGATGTTAAGTCCGTAGGCACTATTGAAGATGATTTTGATTATGATATGCATGTTACTTTTTGTGATTGGGAAAATGATGATAATG
This sequence comes from Bromus sterilis, assembly GCA_950022295.1. Classification (NCBI taxonomy): domain Eukaryota; kingdom Viridiplantae; phylum Streptophyta; class Magnoliopsida; order Poales; family Poaceae; genus Bromus; species Bromus sterilis. The sequence continues at coordinate 221,934,390 of OX465600.1, forward strand.
CTACTTATGACCTTGAAAATCTTTTTGGTACCAACTTTGAGAGTGATGATATGGAAAGCTCTAAGCTTGGGGATGATAGGATTGCAAGTCCTTTACCCATTAGTGATGTAGTAATTGATAATTCTTTTGCTAGTAAGAATAAAGACATCATGTTTACAAATATAGTTGCTAGCAATGATAATGCTCTTCTCTACTATGATGATGTTATAACTCCTATCTATAGTGATTTAAAAGGTACCTATGACATAAGGAGAAATTATCCTTATGAAACTTGTCATAATCAGGGAGGGAATTACTCCCTTGTTGAACACCATCTTCCTAATACACAATTAATCTATAGTGTTCAAGTTGTTTATGATAGTCCTACTCCCACTATTACCAATGAGAAAGATTATGCTTATGTGGAGAGTAAGAGTACCCTTTTGCATGTGGATCATGGTAACAATGCTTTATGTGATGCTTATATTGTTGAGTTTATTCATGATCCTACTGGAAATTAATATGAGAAGGGAACATATTCTTATAGATATTTCAATAATATCAAGTTCCCTCTCTTTATGTTGAAGGCTTTGAAGTTGCACTTATTTTGCCTTCCTATGCTAATATCTTTATGCTTCAATGAGTTATTCCTCTACAAGATCCCTTTGCATAGGAAGCATGTTAGACTTAAATGTGTTTGTTATTTGCTTCTTCATGCTCTCTTTTGTTCTTCAACTCTTATTCCTTATTCCTATGAGAGCATCATTAAAATCTTAAGCCTATCTTCATGGCTATAAAGAAAGAGCTCTAGGGAGAAAACTCTTGTCATCTTTAGTTTGAGTTTTTACTTCTGTTTTTAGTGGTCTTGATGATTGTTACTACTGTAGCAACATCATTGTATCTTTATTTTCAAGATTTGTACCAAGTATAGCCTCATATGACAAGGGAAGTAAAAGTTGTGACATGTTGTCCAGAAAACAGATTTTGTCTTCGTGACGGGAAAAATCAGATTAAATCACCAATTCATCTTTTTGAGCTGAATTTTTTACACAACGCGCTCTATACAATCACGGAACTTTCTTATGTTCTGAGTTTTTTATTTGAGTTGCAAAAGTACCCCTAAAAAATTCTTTACTACCTGTTGTTCTGTTTTTCACAGATTCTGCCACGTTTTGTCTCTCCTAACTTTTGCAAACCTTAAGCTTGCTTTTTTCTTTGCAAAAACCTTTTGGAAATCTTGAGAAACAGTAGCTCTTAAAAAATATCTTTATATCCAGTGGGGAAAATTTATTTATTAAGTGTACTAACCTCTCTAATCAGCTTATGATGAGTTATGTATGAAGCCAGTTTTCAAGTGTGCGATGGAAGATGATGAAAGAAGATTCGGGAGTGTCAAGCGCTCAAGCTTTGGGATGCCCCCATGCATCTCCGACAAATATTCAAGGAGACTCAAGCGTATAAGCTTGGGGATGCCCCAGTGCATCCCCTTCTCCATCAACAATCATCAGTTCGTCCTTCGTCTCACTATATTTTTATCACTTCATGCGTTATGTGCTATGTTTGGAGCGTCTCGCTCTTAGGTTTTATTCTTAGTTTTCTTTAGCTTTGCTTGTTGTTCATAACAAGTTAGACCCCGTCTTACTTTGTGTGGGAGAGAAACACGCTCCACTTTCAAAATCTATAACACATCATAGGATTCTCCATGCCTATCTTTTTGTTGTTGTGTGTTCTTTATCTTTTCATAGCTACTGCCATGTTTAGTTTTAGTCTTAGTTTGTCTTTAGCAAGAGCATTGGCTTTTGTTTAGTTTGTTGTTGGAAATCTCTATAGTTTTCATGTTTATCTTGTTAAGAGAGTTGGCTGTTGCACTGAGTTGTGTCTTGTTTGAGAGTAGGTAATTGAGGTTGCTATTTAATTTTAGTAGTAACTTGCAATAGTTTTAAGGTATTGATGTGAGTAATGTTTGAACTTTTGGTGTCAAGAGATCTAGCCTATTACTGATAGGTGTCGTATTTTTGGCAATCTGTGTTTATTTTCAAAACCTAAAAAACTAGTTGAGAACTCTAGCTACTAGATGGATCGCTACTCTTTGGAGGGATCGAATATTAGAGTACACTCACGTACCATGAGTCGAGGATGCGCAAGGATAACTAAACCCCCATACACTCCTCCTCGGGGTACCTGTCTCTTTGTGAACCTCCTAATTGGATTGAGAGTTACCGATAATAAGTGCATGAGTTCTTCGGACTAATGTAAGTATTGAAAGTTGACACTTCCACCTTCCCATATTTGCTAGCCTCTCCTGTGCCGTGCATTGCATCCTTCTCACTCCAAGAGTTGGCGTCCACCTTCGCCGGTACATCCAAACCCTTGGCAAGATACACTCTGTCATCATAAACCTCCTTATATTTTTCCTCAAAACAGCCACCATACCTACCTATCAAGGCATTTCCATAGCCTTTCCGAAATATATTTCCATGCAACTTCCACCTCTTCATGATTTGATCTTCATGTCATACATATTCCTGCTACACTGGCAGTGGCATACATCATGATAGCTACATCTTTTTTATGATTTGAGTACCTTGTAAAGTGTGAAATATCTTCTATACCCTCTTGTAAATTAGAGTGTTGCCCTTAAGTGAGGAGAAGATCCCAAAGTGGACAAAATAAAAGATCCCAAAGAGGACAAACGAGAGTTAAATAGAAAGAGCCATTGAGGCCACCAAAAAATACAAAAAAAGGTAAAAAGAGAAAAAGAAAAATAAAAAGAGAGAAAGGGGCAACACTACTATCCTTTTGAAAGATCCACACTAGTACTCCTTCTTATCCTTGTACTCCATAGAGATGATCATGCATATAGCTATGTGGGGACCTTCACACTATAGAACTTTGCTGGCATATTCCAAGGATGAGCCTCCTCAAAAGAGCTCTAGGTCTTCATGAGCGAGCAAGTTGGATGTACCCCCACTAGTTCCATTGGAGAGCTTTTAAGCTCATATGTGCATCTGTTGCATGGCAATCCCTACTCCTCACATCTTATCTATCATTTGGCCCTCTCTCGCCTATGATTGTCCTCATTGATGTGAGCCTTTGTCACATTTTTGTCTTCCTCCTCCACCATATTTCTCTCTTTTCCATCCTAAGTGTCAACTCTCGTGCTTACGCTCATCCATTGCATGAGTGCTCAAAATATCGAAAAGGAGTGAATCAAATTGACTTGTACCTGGCTAATAGTCTGGGGACGATCAAGATAAGATTCCAAAGAAGACCATGAAACGTTAGTAGATTGAGTTCTCAACAAAAATAATTTTTTCTCGTATTCCCTATCCCCTTTATTGCACACAAACACCATTTGGAGACATTCGAGTCATGGACAGCTAAGAGCTCTTGCACCTAATGTCCTTTCGTTGCTTGTTTCAATGCCAATATAGACTCTTGCATGTTATGACTTGAATTGAATCACATATCTTGATTGCTTTACTTTCAAAGTTCTTATATGGTTGCTAGCATGTCACCATAGAAATTATGCCTGTTATCATTTACCTACTCGAGGACGAGCAGGAATTAAGCTTGGGGATGTTGATACGTCCCAAACGTATCGATAATTTCTGATTGCTCCATGCTTGTTTTGTGTGATATTGCTATGATCTAGATACACTTTCATACATTTTTTATCATATTTGGACTAACTTATTAACTCAGTGCACCCCAGTGCCAGTTTCTGTTTTCTGTTGTTTTTGTATTTCAGGTTTTCCCATTATTAAAAGTTCTCAGAAAATTCCAGGAAAAATATATAAAAAATCAGCGTTCCAGAAGCTTCCTTACGCCCGAAGGGGGGCCAGAGGGGCCCCACCTGGTGCCTAGGAGGCCAGTGGGCGCGGCCTAGGGGTGGCCGCGCCGGGAGGCCGCCTAGACTCCTGGTGGGCCCCCTGGCTGCCGCCTTGGCCCTTATTTTTACTCGCGTCGTGAAAACCCTGATTCCAGACCCCTTTTCTCCAGAAGCAATTCCAATCTCCGACGCCATTGCCAACAAGCTTCGTGGTACCAGAATTGTTGTGTCGGCACCCTGCCGAGACGGGGAAGTGCCCCCGGATTCATCTCCATCGACGTTGCTTCCTCCCTCCATGATGCGGGAGTAGTTCCTCCTCGGGGCTAAGGTTTCTACCAGTAGCTATGTGGTCAATTCTCTCTCCCATGATGTGATCTTCGTTCTGATCATAGGCTATGTTAATCTAGGGTGATCCCATGATATTTCCCCTTCCTCTATGTATTGGATTGATGTACTCACTTGATCTTATCTAGTATAATCCCCGAGACCATGGTGACAGCGGTCTATTGGACATGGATTAGAAGAATATTTTCATGAGTGATTTCCTCTTTTGTGTGTTGATTTAAGATTGAGAGTCTCTTGGTGCTTGTCTTTGACTATCCTTGAGATATGTCGTGGTGATTGTGGTACTCTCTTTGGATGGCCGCGGTGTCATTGGGAAATCCATAGATTGAGAACTACGAACTTTGAGGTGTGCATTTGTAGCCCTACATATTTCTCGTCCTCTCTGACCACAAAGGAATGACCTCCGAGTGCGTCTCCATTGCATGTTTTATGGGAAATATCATGTGATTAGACTATGTTAATGTTGTTGAGAGTTTCCACTAGTGAAAGTATGAAGCCTATGCCTTGTTTCCACCATTGTTACACCGTTTGTACTCATGTTTACTACATGTTTGCTTGCTGCACTTTTTATTACAGATTTATATTACCTTGCTTTGCCACACCTATCACTTGTATTTTACCATCTCTTCGCCGAACTAGTGCACCTATACAACTCCTAGTTGTATTTGGTGTGTTGGGGACACAAGAGACTTCTTGTATCTTAATTGCAAGGTTGCTTGAGGGAGACCATCTTCAACCTCTACTTCCCTGAGTTCGATAAACCTTAGGTCATACACTTGAGGGAAATTGTTGTTGTCCTACAAACCTCTGCGCTTGGAGGCCCAACATAGTCTGCAAGAATAGAAGCATGCGTAGTCATCACCGCCTCGCCGGCACGCCTGCGGCTGCTATGGGCACCATCGAGCGTGCACGGGCGTTGTTGTGGAAGAAATGGGGCAAATCCGAGATTGAGGACGGCGCGGGGTCAGAGGAGGCGATGCTCCAAAAGTGCAACGAGCTCTTCCGTGAGCCGCTGTCCAAGGAAGAGATTGACGCGGTGCGGGCACTTTTCGGCTCCTGCCAGTTGTCCAAGGCCACGCTAGTGATGCTAGCGTGCCCAGCTGTTACTAGGAGGGGTAGGCAGAAGAGGAACACCACTAGGTGATCCCTTTGATGCCTCTGCCGCGCAAATTGCTACGTCTTCATGTTTAGCCTGCATCAGAATGCTAGGCGGCTCTGTCCCGCCCGGAATTTATCTGTCCCTGTGTTTCCTTCAGTCTCAGTTTTAGCCTGTCAGTGTTCAGTTTCAGATTCAGTTAATCAGCACTTTGTCAAGACCAGTCTCCTCCATCTTGCCTTGGCTTGCTTCACCGCCCCCTACACCGAGTGTTGCAGTTTCCATCATGAGTGAACAATCTTGCACCATTTTCAACTGGAACGTGAGGGGCCTCAACAACCCCGCGCGACGCCAAATTGTTCGAGACCTTGTCCGCCAGAACAGAGCGTCCATTGTGTGCCTACAAGAGACGAAATTGGAGTTGATCGATTGCACGATTGTCAGTGTGGTCCTGGGTGCAAACTTCTCTAACTCCTGCTTCTTGCCGGCTGCTGGCACCCATGGTGGCATCCTAGTGGCTTTTGATGAAGATATCTACAACATCATCTCCTCCTCTGTCACTTTAAACACCATCTCTGCTTGCATCATGATGCGTGCCTCACTGCTGTCTTGGTGCATCACCGGGGTTTACGGGCCTCAATCCGACGCTGAAAAGCGCGAGTTTATTGAGGAACTCAAGGTGCTCCACCCCATCCCCGCTGCTCCTTGGCTGCTCCTCGGGGATTTCAACCTCCTGTACAAGGCGGCTGATAAGAGCAACAATAGAATCAACGGCAGGTTGACCAGTGCCTTCCGTGGGGTGATCAATGGGCTTGAGCCGAAGGAGATCAAGATGCTTGTGCGCAGGTTTACGTGAGCTAGCACATGTCCCCAACAGACCAAGACCAAGATTGATCATGTTTTCTGCTCCACTGATTGGGAAATGATGTTCCCGCATTGCCACCTTCGTGCGGTGACCTCCTCGGTCTCCGACCACTGTGCCATGGTGCTGGCTGGTCAGGCTAACCCCAAGCGTTACTCGGGCTTCCGTTTTGAGTGCTACTAGACTCGAATGAGGGGCTTTGATGAGGAGGTTCTTAAATCCTGGGAGCAGCCCGTCCCACACTGGGACGCCATGCACGTCCTGCACTACAAGCTCACGCGTCTTGGGCAGCATCTGCGTGTCTGGAGCAGATCGAAGGTGGGCAAGATCACCCTCCTCACTGAGATCCCCAACCAGGTCATCTTTGGCCTCGATGGGGCGCAAGAGTACCGAGACCTCACACTTGCTGAAGTCGGACTACGGCGGCATCTCAAGGGCAGGCTTCTCGGCCTGGCCGCTATCCAGCGCCTCCGGATCAAGCAGAGGGCGCGCTGGCACATCCTGCAGGCCGGCGAAGCGGACTCCAAGTTGTTCCACATCCGCGCAAATGGCAGACGTCGTCGCAATTTCATTTCCTATCTGAAGATCGACGCGTACACCGCAACCACCATGTGCGACAAGCACACTACCTTGCGGATGCACTTTCTTGAGGGAATCGGCAGTCACGGCAGTCGAACTTCCTCTCTGAATTGGGACATGCTCAACCTCCCTTCCATGGACCTCTCTGCATTGGAAGCAGACGTTACCGAGGCGGAAGTGGTTGCTGCGATCAAGAGCCTGCCGGCTGGTAGAGCCCCTGGCCCCGACGGCTTCACTGCTGAATTCTACAAACGATGCTGGCCAACAATCAGGGCGGATGTCATGGCTGCGCTGCACCAGGTGTTCCAACTGCGGGGCCGTTACTTGCACTTGCTGAACTCGGCACACGTTGCTCTCATTCCGAAGCGTCCTGATGCTGAAGCAATCAAAGATTAGCGCCCCATCAGTCTGATCCACTCGGCGGGCAAGATCGCAGGGAAGATCCTCTCCAACCGCCTGGCCCCTGCTGCATGTCTTGGTCCCAACCACGCAGAGCGCCTTCATCAAGTCCAGATGCATTAGTGAGAACTTCCTCTATGTTCGAAATGTGATCAGGAAGCTACACCAAGCCAATGACCCCTCCCTCTTCCTCAAGATGGACATTGTCGGGGCCTTTGACAATGTCTCCTGGTCCTACATGCTCGAGCTGATGACGGTTATGGGCTTCGGCAGCCGCTGGAAAGGGATCATGTAGTTGCTCTGGTCCTCGGCGTCCTCCAAGGTCATGCTTAATGGGGAACTTGGTGACCCGATCTCCGACATGGGATCTGCTTTCCCCAATGCTCTTCACGCTAGCCATTTCCCCCCTCCACTGGATTCTTCAACGCGCATCTCAAGCTAACCTGCTCTCCCCATCAAGCTCCCCCCATCAGGGATCCGCATTAGCCTGTATGCAGATGATGCAGCTATCTTCCTGGCCCCAACTTCTGCAGACGTCAACCTCACCGTCGATGCCCTCCAGTGCTTTGGGACTGCTTCCGGCCTGTGCTGCAACATTCAGAAAAGTGGTGTGTTCCCTATCCGTTGCCAGGACATTGATCTCCCTTCACTGCTGCTCAGATTCCCAGCCCCAGTCTTGAACTTCCCGTCCACATATCTTGGCCTGCCCTTAATCTTGTCTGGCTCAGCGATGTCCAGAATGAGCCTGAACCTGAGCCCGAGCCTCCTGGCGTGCGGCACCCAGCAACCGGCTTTGTTTTCTTTTTTCCTTCATCCTTTTGTTGCTTGGGTCTACTATGTAACGGTTCCGACCATTATCTTCTCAATATATCGATAGCCTAGAGCTACCATTTGCTCAAAAAGCATGTTTCATATCAACGTGTAGAATTTATTGATGCTTCAGACTAACACATGCTTCCCTGGATGACCATTATTTACTTGGTAGCATATAGAGTTGTTCATAAACCACTCAACCCCGCTTGGCTCGCCGTTTTGAGCTCAGCCCAATTCCTTGGCTGCATGGCCATGGCCAACTTCAGGAAGCTCTGGCAGGCCAAGGTGGAGGGCAAGTGCAAGTTTTTTATGTGGACACTTCTCCACGACAGGATCCTGACGAATGACAATCTGAGAAGACGAGGTTTTCCCCCACAACCCCTTGTGCAACCTCTGCGATCAAGAGGAAGAGTCCCCCACCCACCTCATCCTGCATTGCTCGGCGGCCAAGTCGGTTTGGCAACGGGTCTCAAGCTGGCAGCGCAACCATGTCTTCCTCGACCCGGCTTGGGGCGCGCCTGGCGTGGCCGATTGGTGGACTACCAAGGTATTCCGCATGCCCCCGGAGGCGATCAAGGTGGCCATCTACACCTGCTGGAACATTTGGAAGGCGAGAAACAAGAAGGTCTTCGAAAATCCCCTCCTCCAACCCCATGAAATTCTGGAGTTGATCAAGGCGGACGTTACAGCTCCCACCCTTAATCTTGCCTGGCTCAGCGATGTCCAGAATGAGCCTGAACCTGAGCCCGACTAGCCTCCTGGCGTGCGGCACCCATCAACCGGCTCTGTTTTCTTTTTTCCTTCATCCTTTTGTTGCTTGGGTCTACTATGTAACGGTTCGAGGTCCGAAGTCCTCCCCTTCCCCTCCCGCAACGCTCTCGCGGGCGCCGCCGAGGGGGGGAAACCCTAGCGTCGGCCGCCCCCGCCCCCCTCCTCGCGAGCTCCCCTCCCCCGCCGCCGCCCTGACGTGCTGGCGAGCAAAGCCCGGCCAGCACGGGCGGGGGCGTGGCGCATCTTCTCCACGCGCTTGGCTCCGACGGGCGCGGGCCTCAGGCCAGGCGGCGGCGCGCAGGCGGCGGCAGGCGGCGGATGTGCAGTGGCTGGCGGCGCGTGGAGAGGCTCGGTGGGAGGCGGGGCGTTCGGGACCGACGGCGATGGTGGTTTTTGGCCAACTCCGGCCAGATCCTGCGCGGCTGGGCTCCGGGCGGCCATGGGCTCGGCGGCGGCCGAGCTCTGGATCGGCGCTGGTGGGGGCTGACCTTGATGGCCCTCCTCGGCGCCGGCCCCTCCGGGTGGTTGCGGTCCTGCCGGCCTCCGGCTAGATCTGGCTTTGGCTTGCATCTGGCTCCGGCGGGAGCCGCGGGCTGTGAACGGCGGGACGGCGATTCGTGGCAATCCTTTGGGTGGTGGTGGTGCGTGGCATCTGGGGTGGCGACGGATCTTGACGTGGCCGTCAGCTGGCGGTTGCGGCCCTACCGGTCTGCCCTAGGGGTCGGCGCGGGTTGTGGGTGGCTCCGGCGGGAGCTGCGGCGGCTTTGGTTGGTGGAGGCGCAAGCGGCGCAGGGCGGTGGTGGCGGCCGGCCTTCTCCTGGATCTGGTCCGACGGTGCGCGGGGCTGGGCGGACATCGCCGCACGCGCCTCGGGGATGGACCAGATCTAGGGTTCGTGCTCGAGCGGGTCAGTTTGGAGCCCGGGGCGGATCGAGCTTACGCTTCGGGTAGGCGTGGCTGGGCTTGGCCCGGGAGGTGCCCGTGGGCGGTGGTGCCCGTCTCACGGGCACGGTGCTCGTAGGTGGTGGTCGTGGTTCGTCTGGTTGTGGATCGACACCGGTGACCTTGGACATGGCGTCGTGTGAGCCGCTCGGTCCTGTGGACTGGGTTAGCTCTCCGGTGGCCGTCGGCAGTTCCAGAGTCGCGTCCCCCCCCTAGTGCACCGATATTGGCTGGGGATGCAGGTGTGGGTGCTTCTGACGATGGAGGCGCCTACCCAGATTCGGGGGCTGATGCCAGGCGGAGAGGTGATGGTGTGTCGTCGCTCTCCCCACCAAGGTCGAGGTGCCGTGATGTGACCGACGAACGCTATCTGGCGGCATGGATGCCGGGGCGGCGGCCCCGGATGGTGGTTCACATGGTTGCTTTCCGGCAGGCGCCATTGTGATGGTGGTGGCTCTCCCCCAGGTTGTGGGGGCAACGGGTGGTGGAGCGGTGGGTAGCCCGGACATGCCTCCTTGGGGGTGATGTCCTGGTCCGGATGTGGGAATTGGCCCCTGCGCAATCCTCTGGCGGCATCGATGGCACGGACGAGTTGCCGAGCGAAAGCTCGGCGCTTTGGCGCCGACGATGGCGACACCCGTGGTTGTCGTGATCTTCTTGAAGACGTCGTCGAGGTTCTGCTCTTCGTGTCAAGGTTCCGGGTGAAGACCTTTGTCCGGCTGGAGGTACTCCCTCTTGAGGTACTCCCTCTTGAGGGCGTTGTCGTGGAACTTAGGTGTGTTAGGGGGTTGCGTGTGTGGCTAGTTCCTTCTATGCTTCTTGATGTTCGCATGCGCCTGCGTGCGCCGACTATCCTAGGATCAGCTTTGTAAGGGGGCTACCCCACCATCTTGTATCGTTCGGCCGTGTACCTTGTTCCGGTCCTTTATCTATAAAGGGGGGCGAACGCCTGTTTTCGGACTATGTAACAGTTCCGACCATTATCTTCTCAATATATCGATAGCCTAGAGCTACCATTTCCTCAAAAAGCATGTTTCATATCAACGTGTAGAATTTATTGATGCTTCAACTAACACATGCTTCCCTGGATGACCATTATTTACTTGGTAGCATATAGAGTTGTTCATAAACCACTCAGACCCCGCTTGGCTCGCCGTTTTGAGCTGAATACACCTGTAGCAAAAATACAGGCCACACCGGGTTATTTTGTTTCCAGCCGGATTTTGTACTAAGATCGATATAATACACTTGTAATTTAAGCACGGCCTCAGTCTTCATAACTACATATCTTTTAGTAAACCAACTGGACCACTAGTTCCAATCACGGAGGAGCAAATTTATAATGTTTCTTTAAGTTGTATTAGTACTAATGCAGTTTGGCAGCACTAGAAATACGATCGACTGTGCCATGGTTTCAGTTTTCAACTAGCAGAAACAAGAGGAATAATGTATTCCTTCAAAGTTCACTCATTGCAAATTTTCGTTACTTATGAGGTAGATCCGACAACCAATGAACTAGATTGTAAACAGGATATTGCATTCTGATTCTCTTTACCTTTCAACTCCTACTAGAAGAGGTTAGCGTGCTTCGCTGCGCCGGGGAATGTTCCTTGTGTATGTTTCGTTAAGAAATCTACCTATGAGAGAATATAAGCTTCCTAGAGTTGATTTGATCTATTATTCAAGATCAGAAGTTAAAACTGAAATCATCTTGCAAGTTTGACAATAAAAACTCTGCAAAATACCAGAAACCACTCTAGAAATTCACATAAATCCACAAACATCTCTAAAGAACACAATGGAATAGAATGGGTCTAAGAGAGTAACAATGAGAAGTTGGTTTCCATGCACCATACATGGAACTATATGCAAAATAGGACTACAATTTTTTTGATCCCCTCAACATCAACTTCTCACTTCAGCGTAGTTAGGCGAACAACAAAAAGTAACATGTGAAGATAAATGGTTCAACACCCTCCCTTCTCCTTTTCTGTAAACCAACACATCTATTAAGTTGAAGCATATAAAATCATAATAAGCAAATAAACTAAGTACAATATTGCATCGGATATATTCTCACTTACCTTTAATTTGTCTTGATTGCATTATCATGTGCGTTGTGTACTTGTGTTAGTGCCTCACCTTAAAGCTTTAGGGAGGATATCATATTGGCAAACATAAAATATGTCGAAATGGGATAATGACCAAATAAATTAACCATGTAGTCCCCCAAAATATCAATCAAAAATATTTAGCAAAGCTTGTGAACAGTTCCAAGCCTAAAAATATTAAATAAAAAACGTAATTAAAATATAGTATGTAGTATTTCTTTCTAATTGACACGTAAAAAGAAAGGCCACCCAGCCGGAGGGAAGCACGGCCATAGAAGGATGGTAGGAGCCAGCTGGTGGCGTTCCCTGGTGGCCTTCCGGCTCGGACTGTCACAAACTTTTTTAATTGGAAGGAGCCAGCTAACTTAGCATAGTAGCATTGAACCGGTCAAAATCGAATGAAATTGAAGCGTGGATCACTCCTAGACGTTTTATCCCTAGGGGCTTTAGTAAATTAGAAGATTATTCCTGACTATCACCAAATTTTCATGTTCAGATATCTTATAAAAAAACACAAAAAAAAATCAGATGCAAGAAACTTATGGACACTTCTCATTCAGATCCTTCAGAAGTTATACCAAACAAATTTTAAAAAAATAGGAATACAAGAAATAGCCTACCTTTATTTGGTTCAAAGGAGAAAGCTTCAGGCCTGTCATATCAATAACTTTCAAGCAGGTGTTAATCTGTCTTCCGGACATCTCGGATGCACCAAGCTAATGAAGAGAAACAAATATTCTTAGTACATGTTTATGTAAATCTTGCCATGGATATAATAATGAGAAAAATTACTCACCAAGAGAACACGGTCTCGATATTCATTCATCTGTATGTGAGACTGCAAAGTGCAAATAGAAGTGCACCTGCAGCAAAACGAATGGGGTATTTCAAAAAAAAGTAAAAAATAGTATTATGTGTCCCTATTAATTAATTGATCTAATTGGTACTCCTTCCGATCCATAATAAGTGTCGCTCATTTTGTACTAAGCTAGTACAAACTTTGTACTATATGAGCGACACTTATTATGGATCGGAGGGAGTAGCTAACTATCAATCCTACATCTCAAAACAAAATGCCCATATATCTGATCACTAACTTTGGTAGTACTTGATTTTTGCAATGCAACTCAAAACTCAGAACAAGTACTAGTAGAATTCCTTATATTATTTTGAATTTAAACCCAAAGATTAAAATTTCTAAGACAGTTAACATTTACCGATGCCCTGTCAAAGGTACAGAGACCGACACAAAATGCATAGACTGGTTCATTTTCCCTGCAAAAGGAAACCACAGAAAAGCTAGAGAACATCACAATTCACAAAGGTCATTACTCCAAATAGACTGTGCAAACATCTTGAAAATGAAATGATCAAGGTTTGCGAACATCACGAATCAACCTGTGGTTGAGTTAGTTAGAGGGACAGTGGTATCCCCACCCCACCAGAGTTCAAATCCCAGATTTGACATTGGTGCTCACATTTTCCTGGATTTATTTCAGGGCTTCCGGTGATGTGCTTTCAGTGGGAGGAGACGTTCCCGCCGAAGACGAGGTGGTGACTTCATATTGCGAAGATGCTCATAGGGGTAGGGTGTGTGTGTGCATTCATAGGGGGGAACTGATAAAATGGTACAATCAAAACTATGAAAATTTAAAGACTAAAATGGGCGTACCTGCTTGGAGTATCCTGTTAATCCAACAAAAAGTGTATCACGAATAGATCTATACAAATCAGCGGCACTATTGGTTTCTACATCGAAATAAATGGTAATTGCTGGTCAGGCGAAAAATGTATGCTAAAACAGCAGTAGTTCAACACATTATGTGTGCATAATGAGAAAGACGTGATGCTATTCCTGCTAACAATTTAAGAGCATTCTTGCAGCTTGGGCTATCTGGATGACTAGAAATGACAAGATTTTCAAGGGTAGAGCTCCTTCTATGTTGCACTAGAAGGAAACTTATTTATCAGAATTAAAATCAAAGGAAGATATGCAGAGCCATTCAAAGATTGGCTATTCAATGTAACATAAGCTGTAGCTCTTTATTTCTTTTGTCTTAGTTGGCTTATTTCAAGCCTTGTAAAAACGCCTACTTTTGATATATAAAAATTGCAGTGGGGCCTTGCCCTACTGTTTGCCCCTAAACAAACAATGTAAGAGCATGCAGATGAATAACTTATAATTTTATTTAGTTCATTTTATCCATCTTCTGCAGTAATTTTGTAACACTGTCAATCTCATTCTGGAGCCTCCAATTTAAGGAATTCATTAGCTGCACCAAACAATCAAATGTTTTATTTGGATATAATAAGTTGATGCTAGATCATATAAGTTTTTGTGATAAGCTTTACCATTTTATAAGCTTTGGGAACATTCCATTCTGTCGCCTTCAGAAAGCGCACAGTCCCTCTTGGATATCCATGATGCACATGCTGTGCACATAACAGTAACAGTAAGTAAGCACTATTAGTAACGGACGAGGCATTTTGGCTCCCGGGAGCCCGGGCAACTTCAAAAAATCATTAAAAATACTAGAAATAATCAAAAAATCCAAAAAAAATCGCGGTGAAAGATGCCTAACTGTAACATGTTCGTGTAAAATTTTAAGAAGTTTGAAAATCGGAGGAGCTCTCAGCAAAAAAGATAAATTTGAGGTCTGTGAAAAAGTCTACTGTTCATGTACTGTTTGAACCGATTTTTTTTTGGAGAGCACCCCAGATGTGCGAACTTCTTCAAATTTTGCACAAACATCTCGTGCTTAGGCATCTTTCACCACAAAAGAATTTGGATATTTTTTTATTTATTTTTCTAGTATTTTTAAATATTTTAGTTTGCAGTGGATGTAGATGAGCCCAGGCTCACAGTTGAATATTCTCTCCTACCAAGAATCTGAAATCCTTTTTCCTTTCTTTTGCGGGACAAGAATCTTAACCTCAGAACTCAGCCTACCACAAACCAACTGTTCAACAATGCAACACTATTTGGCATGAAAAACATGCAACACTGTGTACCAAAAATACACAGAAAGAAGAAATAACTTCAGATGTAGACGGGTAGGTGGCAGATCTCATATGCAAAGTCTAAAGAATTTGCTATGAATATTAATCAGAGATAGAAAAAATAGACACATAGGCTGAAAGAACTGCAGGTCCAAAGGCAGATCTCATATCCAGTCACTCATTGAGCATAAATAGGAATTTGTGTTAATTCATTTAAACACATAATCAGGACAATCCAAAAAGAAGCAGACCAGCAACATACTTATATACTTACGCAGACTCATCCTGACTGCCCTGCCACTGACTCACTACTCATCTTTTAGCACCCATATATCAAACAAAAGAACAAAAATCTCATCTGCATAGGGCAAGGACAGGGGTTGCTGCCAAATATGTCTCCTCGTCGACAGTGCAAAAGAGGAAGGTATCCACCAAAGCAAGGCAACAAAAAAACTCCTTTGCAAAGGGGCCAAGGACATGCCTAGAATCAATATCTATCCAACTTCTCGATGGTAAGAAAGCAAGAGCAGGATGCTCTATCAACCAAGAATAGGATATATATTCTCCAGGAACGACGAGTAAACAGACGAGCAGAAGAGAGTCACCCTGCACAAACGCGAACGACACAATCCCGGGAACGGGCTTGGACCAGAACGGCTACAGCCGGTAAGAGGATAGCTGTGTGGGTGGTTGGGAGGACAGCTAAATTCAAATTCCATCTCGTTCTGGATCCGTTCCCGTAGTTTGAATTTCCCCTATCAAGCTCTTCTCACAAGTTGTGTGTCTCACATGGGCCATTCTGATCATTGTATCAATGTGTGTTGTTTGGTGGTTGGGAAACAAAGCAGCTATAATCTCATAGTAAAACGGGAAGTTCCATATTCACGAAAACGGAAAGTTCCATTTTCGTATCTGTTCCGCCGGAAAACACCATTCCGTTTTTGTTTCACGTAAAATATTTCATTTCCGTTTCCATATTCCTCTCCATTTCTGTTTTTCCTCCGCAAAAGCAGAAAGTTTCCACTCCATTTTCATTCCTATGTAACAGGCAAAGTTTTTTTATAACAATTTAAAAGTTAGAACTGCGAAAAGGGATAATAGAAAGGTAAAACAAACACAATCGAAACTGACATAAAATAGTCTGCACCCAAGTAGCCTCATAGTCGGCATAAACAGTGACATGTCCGTGATAACAACATGTGTAGCCTAGAAGCAACCATGTGATTTGGCACTATGTGCCTGTGAGCCAAGCTATGCATACTGGTAGAAGACCGTTCATTCACATCTATATTTTCCAAAAGGCTTAAATCACTACAATATGACACCCTTCCTGAAACAATGTGTGAATCAATAAGAAATGATCGTGTATATAACGTGAAACATTAGGAGAGGTCTCAAAAAGAAACAGATTGATCAGAAAACGAAGAAAGGAAGGATCAATAGATAATGCATATACCTAGGACAGAGTCCTACCTCTTCCTGCCCTTGTTGCATGCATTGGCTGGGGCAACCTTGGACACGGATGGCTCAGACCTGTCAGATCATGTTTATGAAGAAAAAAAACATCACAATGTGCACAATAGTAAACATGTGTCGACAGGTAAAGGAACAATGGATGCCTCTTTGCATCTGTTGTTTCATCAGGAACTGGCAACACGTTCCTCTCAGCAACGACCTCGTTAGTCAAGTTCAGCACCTCATCAGGCTATAGAAGTAAACATAAGCAAGACATCATGCATACACACGTTAAAGAATTTAGGAAATGTAAAAGACCCAGGGAGTACCAGATCATCACTGCTTGCCTCCCATGGTTTATTTTTTTAAGAGAACTCGTTGACACTTCTGTTTGGTTTCAAAGGCCACACCGCTGCCATGGTTAGAGAAAACATATGAAATGTACGTCACAATAATGATTTATTAGAAGGCTAGGTCAATTTGTGCCGACCTGAATAGTTTTGTAATGGAAGGAGTAGCTCTTTGCAGATCATTGAGTGACCTTCCACTGGTATAAAGACACTTTCTTGGAAACACCCAGAACTTACGGACATAAAAAAAAATTCCATCCTCAAACGGTCCATATAGATGCCCGCATTCTTTCTTGGGACCTCAACATACATGTGGTTACTGGTTACCCTAGCAATCAAAGGATAACAGCGTAAGGGGTTATGGGAACAACAATTTCTAAATAAATGGCAAAGTGGTAAGTGGAAACAAATAATAGCAGGATCATACCTTGATATCCAAAAGGACCGGATTTGTCTGTTTAATGGGCCCATTGTCAGTTAGACCGGATGGTATTGCCCTGACAAAGTTCGGACAAAGGGCTGAATACCGTTTATGGAAACAAAAATAATCGGATCCAAATATACATTAGAAAATAGGCTAGAAGACACAGTGATTATTGATGATAAGAGGATAGACAATGCATGATGGAAACCTTATCATCACAATAACCTCTTCTCCATGAAACATAATCTTTACAAATATCATTATAGAGTGAGAGATCGCGTCATCTATAGTGGATATATTTATTGTAGAATAGGTGTTCTCCAAAACACAGAAGCATATCGTAAAGTAGTTTCTCAATATGTAAAGAAGGAGAATGGATCCCAATACATATATGTGCGCGGTAATAACAATAAGATTCAGTACCCACAGAGAAAAAAAAGGGAATTATTCATCCAAGCATATATCATTAAAGACAATACGAGAAAAAGTTCAAAATGCTAATAATTATTATAGGGCCATGTCAATTAACTTCAAAAGGGACCAGCTGAGGCATAAATCTCAGGGTATGTACATTTTCCATCTTTATCTTACATAATTAATTTTATGTACGTTTTCGACGTGACCCGTGGCAAAACAAACATACAACTGCCCATGGGTATAAACACAAGATTTTTCAGGTATATTCCAACAAAGGATAATATCTGACCCTGGATCTTATTTATTTTCATGGCATAACATAGTCCAACAGGAAACTGCCTTTTAAAAATAAAAGGCCATTTGGTTTTCTTACCCATCAATTATCAAAAATGAAACATTGTCCTTTGTTGATGGTCGAAAGAAAACTTACAAGCGATACTTTAAACTTAAAGCGGAGCCTACAAATAGAGCGTAGGTCTGCTCCTGGTTTCCCCGTGCCTGATTTTTATAGAACAGAGATTCTAGAGAAAAACAAAGAAAGGGCCTAAATCAACCTTCCATAAACCCATCACAATCAAGCCAAACAAAATCAATACAAGCATAGCTTACCGCAGAAATATCACTCAGACCCCAATTATATTAAGCTGACATTTATCTCAACACAAACATCACACTATACTCAATGCTAACAGACAGAGGAATAGATCAAAGAATCAAGCAACAAAGAGGGTTGTTAAGGCACATATAACTCACCATGATAGTATACAGTTGAGCATTCTTGCTCCTGTTTCCAACTGTAGTTGGTCACCACTCTGCTTTGCGTCTAATCCAACCTATAGTAGAGAGATTATGGAATAAAATCAAAGATGATGGTGGGAGGAAAGGGAGGAGAGATGGGGAGAGACAGTGAAGAAGACAATACCTACATATGGGGGGCCTTTAGCAACACCATGGACATCAAAGGCTGTAATGTGCTGCTCCTCGAGCCCTTCATGTTGCAGGACCTTGCCGGGAGTGACGCACCAAGATAAGAGTTTGTGAGAGTTTTTGCTTCATCTCATTAAAACTAGCTTTTGTCCATTAGAACTTTGCTTTCTTCAAACACTCGATAATTGTTGCCATGATAGTGCTGAAACTCTTCACATATCAACTTACGATGATCTTGTTGATAGCTCCACTGCCCACAGACATGCACCAAGATCCATCATTCTTTGGCGTGAGCAGGCCTGGTACAGCACATGGGCTAATACTTTCTCAAATGTGCCCCTTCTGCAACAATTCATCTACTTTCTCTTTCAATATATCATGCTCTTTTGGGCTCATTCGGTAGTGTGGAAGATTAAGAATACTTGCTCCCGGAATCAAGTCATTCTATGTTGAATTCCTCTCATCGGTGGTAGGCCTTGTGGCTCTCCATGTATGTCAAGAAATTCAGCTAATAAGCCACGTACCTTAGCTTGAATTTTGACAATCGGGTGCTCTTCTCCTTTTATAATAAGCAACTGAATTTACCTCCTTCAAATCTTCGATAAACTCATTAGAGGTGTGGGAAATAGTTAACATACTTTTTCCCTACTCCTTAGAGATATTATCATCAATTTTTTTGGTAAAATAATGTTCTCTCTTGTTCCAAATGAAAAAGTAAGAATTTACCTTGCTCTTGTGCGTAGTATCCACATCGAATTCCCAAGGTCTCCCAAGAAGAACATGACTTGAATCCATATCAACCACATCACATAACACATTTGGGCGATAATACTTGCCTATTGAAAGTGGCAGGTTGCATTGTTTGGTGATCCTCATATTCACTCCTTTCTTGATCCACCCAATAGTGGGGGGATTTGGATGATCATAAGTTTCAAGCTTCATATGGCTCACCAAATTCTAGGAGATAAGGTTCTCACAGCTGCAACTATCAATCAGTAATTTTCATACGTTGCCATTCACAATGCATTTGCTCTCAAATATTTTCTTCTGTTGTGTGTCGTCAGGTTGTGGTGTCGAACATATGTGACATGAATCACACATATCAGGTTGTGGTGTCGAACATAGGAGACAATGAATCACACATACCACCTCTTCACCTTCATGGTAAACCTCTTGTCCCTCTACATCTTCAGATTCATATTCTTCCTCATCGTCTTCACCATCATTAATAGTTGTGTTAACGAATTTCCTCAATGGGCACCACATTTTGGGCCTTCATCTGCTTTAAAATCTAGTTTGCTTCAGGATGGGTCGTTTTGCCTTTGGTGAAGCGGTCTTCTCTTCCACTCTATTAGTGTGACTCCTAGATGAGCCTTCGGTATGAGGATATGGAACCTTGGTTATCTTTCTTGTCCTGACAAACTTCTCAACCTTTAAGGATGGAACTTGTGCTTGACCAATGAGCCAGATTTGTAGCAACATCAATTGATCTTGAATAGCATCATTGAGACCATTGATTTACCTTGCAACTTGTTTATCTTCGGTTTGCACTTGTAGCTTTAGAAACCCTTACGTGTAATCTGAAACAATCTTATTTCCTTGAGCAGAATTTTGAAATTGAATAACTAGGATCTGGTCATAATCGCTAGGCAAAAATTTCCCTTTCAAAAGACTCTTCATTTTTTGCCAAGTTCTCACACCGGCCCCTCCTTTCAGCATATATGCGACCAAAGGAACTATACAATCTTTCGAAATATCCATGACCTCAAAGAAAGTCTCCACTTCATATAACCAATCGAGACACCCTTCAATATCCACATTGCATTAAAAGTAGAGATCTCAGCTTTCACCTTGTATGTATCTCTTGCATATGTAGGGTTAGGTATTCCCCGAATGCATAGAGATCAGGTTCTTCAAGGGCATCATCATAACTTGGCCTTCTTGAAGTAAGTTTAACTGCACGTCGGTGTGGTAGTTCTGCTCAAACATTACCTCCCCTTCTTTGTCGTTGAACATCTTCTTCCTATTTTGATGAATCTTCTGCATTGGCAGCAGGGGAACACCATTTCTTATCATCTCAACCAGCTAAATCGAATCTCCGTTTAAGATCTTCACACAACGGTTTGATTTGTTGTTCTACTTCTGCAACATCCATCCTCTTCTCCAATTCCTCCATTGCTGGACTAATCACAATGGAGGACTAATCACTATCCACCCCTTCACTCTTATACACCTTCAATGTCTCAAGAATGATGATAACTAGCTAACAAAAAATCTGAAGAACTAATGGCCGAATGACAAAAATCTCAAGTGAAACGAGACATTGATAACGAAAACACAAGACTACGAAGTGACTAGGAAATAATAACTAAAAATAATGAGACGAAAACAAGACCACAAAATGAGAGTAATAAATACACTGAAAAGACTAAGGAATGAAGATAATTAAGGTACTGAACAAGAGAGAACAATGAATTAAGAAAAAAAGATGGCTAAAAAAAGAGAAAGTGAAATTTGAACAGAAGACTGAATACTAAAGAACAATGAAACGCTAAAGTAAAAAACAACTTAAGGACAGAACAAATGAACAGCATAAGCAAAAAAATAAAGAAACAAAACGAAGACTGAAATAGTGAAGCCTACGAGAAAACCATAGATGATAAGTATCGAAATAAAGGGTTGTCATCCTACAATAACCGTGCAAGCTTAAGGGACAAGGACTAATAACAAGGTCCATTCAGCTAGTGCACATGAAAATTCCTATGATGGCTCGACAATTATAAAGAAAGAAAATGTATGCTAATAAGGTGCACATTGAAACTAAAATTAACTAGTAAGACAATACTAAAAATCAGCAGAATAAGGCTTGAAGTTGTATGAACACAAAACAAAAACCATTTTTTCCTATGATGGCTGAACATTTCTAAAATAAGAGTAGAGGATAGCTAAAACTGATACACACTACTTTCCGCTGCTTTATCAACGTGACCTTGGAAAGATAGTGGTTAACTGAGCATTGCCTATCTAGCTCTAAACAGGTTCATATGGTCCAACAGAAAAAATAAAAAGACCCAACTATGTGAGCTACAGTTTCAAAGCCACGAATAAGATTAGCAGTTTTTAGTATTAAAGACAAGAAGACAGACTGAAAAACTTAAAAATGAATACTGCAGTTTCAGACTAAGGCCTAGCAAATAAAAACCTGTATAGGTCCGTTTTGTCTGAATATTTAGACAAAGGAGATGTGACACCATGATGTATAAAACCTGTGTGATGTATACTTAAAAAAAACTTGAAAACACTATGATGTATAAACATTGATTTTACTTAAATCTAAGCACTTGAAAAAGGAAAAAGAGACTCATAGAAAAAAAAGAGTATAAAAACATGTTGAATGCGGTCCAGCCCCCACCCGTGCGATCTTCATCAACAAAATGTTTGACTAATCACAATGGAGGACTAATCACTATCCACCCCTTACTCCTATACACCTTCAATGTCTCAAGACTGGTGTTAATATGGTCTAACAGATAAAATCTGAAGAACTAATGGCCGAATCACAAAAATGACAAGTGAAATGAGACATTGATAACTGAAACACAAGACTGAGATGTGAGTGAAAATATAATAACTTAAAATTAATGTGAAGTAAAAAAGACCAGAAAATAAAAATACGTAATAAATATATTGAGAAAACGAAGGAAATAAAGATAACTAAGGTACTGAACAAGAGAGAACAATGAATCAAGAAAAAAATGGCTAAAAAGAGAAAATTAAATTAGAACAGAAGAGTGAATACTAAAGAACCAAGAAAGGCTGAAGAAAAACAAATTAAGGACAGATCAAATGAACTACATAGGTAAAAAAATAAATTGAGAACTCACTAGGAAAATAATAACTAAAATGAATAAGGAAAAAAACAAGACCGAAAAATAAGAATAATGAATACATTGAGAAGACCAAGGTATGAAGATAACTAACATAGTGAACAAATAAGAACAATAAGTTAAGGAAAAAAGATGGCTAAATAATGAGAAAGTGAAATATGAATAGAAGACTAAACAAGAAAGAACAATGAAATGATGAATAAAAACAACTGAAGGACAGAACAAGTGAACAACATAAACAAACAAAAAAAGAGGCAAAACTAAGCATTGAAAAAACAAAAAATAGACATTGAGAAAAGAAATTGGTTGAATGCCACATAGGAATCACCCCTACCCCCCCCCCCCCTCCCACCCAACGCCTGTCCAGCCCCCCAACTGTGCAATGTCTCTTCCCTAACAAAATGTTCGACTAATCACTATCCACCCCCTTACTTTGACTTCAGATTTTAAGACAAAAATGACAAGTGAAACACAAGACTGAGAATTGACTAGCAAAATAATAACAAAAAATAAATGAGATAAAAAAAAGATCGAAAAATAAGAATAATGAATGCATTTAGAAGATCAAGGAAGGAAGATAACTAAGATACTGAACAAGAGATATCAAAGAATTAATAAAAAAGAATGGCTAAAAAATGAGAAACTGGAATTTGAACAGATGACTGAATACTAAAGAAACAATGAAACGCTGGAAAAAAACAACTTTAGAAAAGAACAAATGAACAACATAACCAAAGAAATGAAAAGCAAAACTGATCACTGGAAAAAGAATAAAATGGCACACACAAAAAAAAACGAATGAAGACCAGTCGAATGCCACAAAAGAAGCATCCCTCCCCCCAACCCTGCTCCAGCCCCCAGCCGTAAGACGCCTCTTTGCTACCAAAAAGTTTGACTAATCACAATATAGGACTAATCATTATCCACCCCTCACTCATACACCTTCAACGTCTCAATACTGATGATAACTAGACAAAATCTGAAGAACTAATGGACGAATGACAAAAATGACGGCTAAAAATGACGGCTAAAGTGATATTTGAAAAGAAGATTGAATAGTAAAGAACAAAGAAATGTTGAAGAAAAACAACCTTACAACAAAACAAATGAATTGCATAAGCAAAATAATGAAGAACCAAGATTGAGCACTTCAAAAGTAAAAAATAGACACAGAAGAAAGGAAGGACGAAAAACTGTCGAATCCCACAAAGAATTGATTGGGAAAATAATAACTATAAATGAATAAGACAAAAAAACAAGATGAAAAAATAAGAATAATGAAAACATTGAGAAGACCAAAGAATGAACATACCTAAGATATTGAATAAAAGAAAACAATGAATTAAGAAAAAAAAGATGGCTAAAAAAGAAACTGAAATTTGAAGAGAAGACTGATGAAAAACAACTTAGCCACAAAATAAATGAAGTGCATAAGCAAAATAATGAAAATACAAGAAAAAGGGAAAATAATGAAGAACCAAGATTGAGCACTTCAAAAGTAAAATTAGACACAGAAGAAAGGAAAGACGGAAAACCGTCAAATCCCACAGAATTGATTGGGAAAATAATAAGTAGAAATGGGTAAGAAAAAAACAGATAAAAAAATGAATACGTTGAGAAGACCAAAGAATGAACATACCTAAGATATTGAATAAAAGAGAACAATGGATTAAGAAAAAAAAGATGGCTAAAAAAGAAAGTAAAATTCGAAGAGAAGATGGAATACTAAATAAAAAATGCTGAAGAAAAACAACTTAGTGATAAAATAAATGAAGTGCATAAGAAAAATAATGAAAATACAAGAAAAAGGGAAAATAATGAAGAACCAAGATTGAGCACTTCAAAAGTAAAAATAGACACAGAAGATGGCTAAGATATTGAATAAAAGAGAACAATGGATTAAGAAAAAAAAGATGGCTAAAAAAGAAAGTAAAATTCGAAGAGAAGATGGAATACTAAATAAAAAATGCTGAAGAAAAACAACTTAGTGATAAAATAAATGAAGTGCATAAGAAAAATAATGAAAATACAAGAAAAAGGGAAAATAATGAAGAACCAAGATTGAGCACTTCAAAAGTAAAAATAGACACAGAAGAAAGAAAAGACGAAAAATTGTCGAATCTCACAAAGAATTGATTGGGAAAATAATAACTAGAAATGGATAAGAAAAAAACAAGATCAAAAAATAAGAATAATGAATTCATTGAGAAGACCAAAGAGTGAAGATACCTAAGATATCGAACAAAAGGGAACAATGAATTAAGAAAAAAAGGTGGCTAAACGACAAGTGAAATCCGAAGAGAACACCAAATACTAAATAAAAAACGCTGAAAAAAAACAACTTAGCGACAAAATAAATGAGCATAAGCAAAATAATAAAGAAACAAGATTGAGCACTACTAAAAGAAAAAAAGAAACACACAAAAGAAAGGAAAATGATGAGAACACATCGAATTCCACAAATTACCCGTCCCGAGCCATCAGCCATGCGACACAACTTCGCCAAAAAATGTCAAGTAATCGCTATACACAACACTTTTATACACCATCAATGTTACAAGACTACTCAATACTAAATAACAAAAACACGCCGAAGAAAAACAACTTAACTAGAAAAAAATGAATTGCATTAAAAGTAAAATAAATGAAGTGCATAAGCAAAATAATGAAAATACAAGAAAAGGAAAATAATGAAGAACCAAGATTGAGCACTTTAAAAGTAAAAATAGGCTCACGAAAGAATGAGAGGACGAAAACCCATCGAATTCCACAACGAATTGAATGGGAAAATAATAATAAAAAAATGAATAAGAAACAAAAACAAGATGGAAAAATAAGAATAATGAATACAATGAGAAGACCAAAGAATGAAGATACCTAAGATATTGAACAAAAGAGAACACTGAATTAAGAAAAAAGTGGCTAAAAGAAAAAAATTAAATTCGAAAAGACTGAATACTAAATAAAAAACACTGAAGAAAAACAACTTAGCAGCAAAAAAATAAGAATAAGCAAAATAATAAAAAAACAAGGTTGAGCACTACATAAATAAAAAATGAACACACAAAAGAAAGAAAAATTATGAAAACCCATTGAATTCCACAAAGAAAGTACCTGTCCCCAGCTCTCAGCCATGCGACGCAACTTCGCCAAGGAATGTCCTAATCACTATCCGCCCCTCACTTTTATACACCATCAATGTTTCAAGACTACTCAATACTAAATAACAAACAAACGTTGACAAAAAATAACTTAATGACAAAACAAATGAACTGCAAAAACAAAAATAATGAAGAACCAAGATTGAGCACTTCAAAGATAAAAATAGACACACAGAAGAAAGGAAGGACGAAAACCCGTCGAATTCCACAAATAATTGATTGGAAAAATAATAACAAAAAACGGATAAGAAAAAAACAAGATCAAAAAATAAGAATAATGAATACATCGAGAAGACCAAACAATGAAGATGCCTAAGATACTGAACAAAAGAGAACAATGAATTAATAAAAATAATGGCTAAAAAGAGTCAAATTCGAAAAGACGATTGAATAAAAAACAAGATTAAGCACTACATCAAGAAAAAATAAACACACAAAAGAAAAAAAGAAAAATGATGAAAACCCATTGAATTCCCCAAAGAAAGTACTCGTCCCAAGCCGTTGGCCATGCGACGCAACTTCGCCAAAAAATGACAACTAACCGCTATCCACCCCTCACTTTTATACACTATCAATATTTCAAGAGTACTAATTACTAAATAACAAATAAACACTGAAGAAAAACAACTTAACGATAAAACAAATGAATTGTATAACCAAAATAGTGAAGAACCAAGATTAAGCACTTCAGAAGTAAAAATAAACACACAGAAGAAAGGAAGGAAAAAATCCGTCGAATTCCACAAAGAATTGATTGCAAAAATAATAACTATAAATGAATAAGCTAAAAACAAGATTGAAAAAAAATGAATACATTGAGAAGACCGAAGAATGAAAATACCTAAGATATTGAACAAAAGAGAACAATGAATTGAGAAAAAAAGATAGGTAAAAAAAGAGTGAAATTCGTACAGAAGACTGAATACTAAATAACAAAAAAAGCCATCAAGAAAAACAACTTAGCGACAAAATAAATGAACTGCATAAGCAAAATAATGAAGAAACAAAATTAAGCACTACAAAAAGAAAAAAAAATAAACACACAGAAGATATCAAAATGATGAAAACCCATCGAATTCCACAAATTAAGTATCCGTCCCCGTCAACCGCCCAACCCGCCGTGCGACGCAACTTCGCTAAAAAAATGTTCAACTAATCATTATCCACCCCTCACTTTTATACACCCTCAATGTTCCAAGACTATTCAATACTAAATAACAAAGAAACGATGAAGAAAACTACTTAACGACAGAACAAATGAACTGCATAAGCAAACTAATATAGAACAAAGATTGAGCACTTTAAAAGTGAAAATAGACATAGAAGAAACTAAGGACGAAAACCTATTGAATCCCACAAAGAATTGATTGGGAAAAATAATAACTATAAATGAATAAGGAAAAACAAGATCAAAAAATAAGAATAATGAATAAATTGAGAGGACCAAAGAATGCAGATACGTAAGATATTGAACAAAAGAGAACAATGAATAAAGAAAAAAAAATGGCTAAAATGAAAAGTGATATTCAAAGAGAATACTAAAATACAATAACGCTGAAGAAAAACAACTTAGTGACAAAATAAATGAACTGCATAAACAAAATAACGAAGAAACAAGATTGAGCACTACATAAATAATAAATAAACACACAAAAAAAGAAAAATGATGAAAACCCATTGAATACCACAAAGAAAGTACCCGCCCTCAGGCATGCGACGCAACTTCGCTAATAGAATTCAACGAATCACTATCTACCCCTCACTTTTATACACTATCAATGTTTCAAGACTACTAATTACTAAATAACAAAGAAACGCTGAAGAAAAACAAATGAACTGCATAACTAAAATAGTGAAGAACCAAGATTGAGCACTTCTAAAGTAAATATGAACACATAGAAGAAAGGAAGGACAAAAATCCATCGACTTCCACAGAGAATTCATAGCAAAAATAATAACTACAAATGAATAAGCAAAAACAAGATTAAAAATAAGAATAATAAATACATTAAAAAGACCAAAGAAGGAGGATAGCTAAGATATTAAAAGGGCAGCCCGGTGCATGTAGCTCCCGCTTGCGCAGGGTCCGGGGAAGGGTCCGACCACTTTGGGTCTATTGTACGCAGTCTTTCCCTACATTTCTGCAAGAGGTTGTTTCCAAGACTAAATAACCCGTGACCTCATGGTCACAAGGCAGCAGCTTTACCACTGCGCCAAGGATATAGCTAAGATATTGAACAAAAGAAAACAATAAATTAAGAAAAAAAGATAGGTAAAATAAGAGTGAAATACGAACAGAAGATTGAATACTAAATAAAAATAAAAATGTTGAAGAAAAACAACTTACCAACAAAATATATAAAGTGCATAAGCAAAATAATGAAGAAACAAGACTCAGCACAACAAAAAGAAGAAAAATGAAGACACAAAAAGAGAATAAAATGATAAAAACCCATCGAATTCGATTAAGGAAGTACCCGTCCCCGTAATCCCTCCAACCCCGCCGTGCGACCTAACTTCGAATTAAGAAAACAATGAATTATTATATAAAAATGATGAAAAGCCATTGAATTCCGCAAAGAAAGTACCCATCCCCAGCCCTGTGACGCAACTTTGCTAAAAAAATGTCAACTAATCGCCATCCACCCCTCACTTTTATACACCATCAATGTTTTCAGATTACTCAATACTAAATAACAAAAAGACACTGAAGAAAACAACCTAAAGATAAAACAAATGAATTGCATAAACAAAATAGTGAAAAACCAAGATTGAGCATTTCAAAAGTAAAAATAGACACGCAGAAGAAAGGTAGGACAAAAATTCATCGAATTCCACAAAAAAATGATTGCGAAAATAATAACTACAAATGAATAAGAAAAAAAACAAGATCAAAAAATAAGACTAATGAATACATTGAGAAGACCAAAGAATGAGATACAAGAACAATGACCTAAGAAAAAAAACAATGAATTAAGAAAAAAAATGGCTAAAAAAGAATGAAATTTGAAGAGAAGATTGAATACTAAATAACAAAAAAGCTGAAAAACAACTTACCGATAATATAAATGAACTGCATAAAATAATAAAGAAACGAAATTAAGCAATACAAAAAGAAAAAATTATCACACGAAAGAAAGAAAAATGAAAAATGGTGAAAGCCAATAAAATTCCACAAAGAAAGTACATGTCCCTAACCCCTAGCCATGCGACGCAACTTCGCCAAAAATTATCAAGTAATCGCTATCCACCACTCACTTTTATACACCATCATTGTTTCAAGACTACTCAATACTAAATATTAAAAAACACTAAAGAAAAACTACTTAACGATAAAACAAATGAACTGCATAAGAAAAAATAAGAAAAACCTAAATTGAGCAATTCAAAAGTAAAAAATAGACACCGAAGAAAAAAAGGACGAAAACCCATCGAATTCCACAAAGAATTGATTGAAAAAATAATAACTACAAATGAATAAAAAACAAGATCAAAAAGCAAGAATAATGAATATATTGAGAAGATCAAAAAATAAAGATACCTACGATATTAAATAAAAGAGAACAATGTATTAAGAAAAAAATGGCTAAAAGAGAAAGTAAAATTCAAAGGCTGAATACTAAATAAAAAACCGAGAAGACCAAAGAACGAAGATACCTAAAGATATTGAATAAAGAGAACAATAAATTAAAAAAAGATGACTAAAAAAGAAAGTGAAATTCAAAGAAAAGACTAAATACTTAACAAAAAAACGGTGAAGAAAAACAACTTAGCGACAAAATAAATGAGCATAAACAAAATAATAAAGAAACAAGATTGAGCACAACAAAAAAAAAGAAACACAGAAAAATGAAAAATGATGAAACCCAACGAATTCCACAAAGAAATTACCCAATCCCAGCCCCTTCGATACAACTTCATCAAAAAATGACAACTAATCGCTAT
The DNA here is from genome assembly GCA_950022295.1 of Bromus sterilis. Taxonomy (NCBI): domain Eukaryota; kingdom Viridiplantae; phylum Streptophyta; class Magnoliopsida; order Poales; family Poaceae; genus Bromus; species Bromus sterilis. Next base: position 221,963,685 of record OX465600.1, read on the forward strand.
CCACCACTCACACCATCAATGTTCCAAGACTACTCAATACTAAATAACAAAAAAAAACGATGAAGAAAAATAACTTAACGATAAAATAAATGAACTGCATATACAAAATAATGAAGAATCAGGATTGAGTACTTCAAAAGTAAAAATAGACATACGAAGAAAGGACGGACCAAAATTCATCAAATTACACAAAGAATTAACTAAGAAACTAATAACTACAAATGAATAAGAAAAGAAACAAGATCAAAAAATAAAATAATGAATATATTTAAAACACCAAAGAATAAAGATATCTAACATATTGAACAAAAAAAGAACAATAAATTAAAACGAGGAGTGAAAAAGAATGAAATTCAAACACAAGATTGAATGCTAAATAACCAAAAACGCTTAAGAAAAATAATGAAAAAACAAAATTGAGTACTACAAAAAACACAAAAGAATCAAAAACTTGCCTTTTAGCTTTTGTGGCACTTTAGCCATCCAACTTTGATTCGATGGCTAACATCTTCATCAATATCACCATCCTACTGCAGCATTGACCCCAAATATCGAAAGGTGTCATTCTAAGGTACCATTTGCCCCTCAAGGCTAACTTCCTCCTCTTCCCCATGGTTAGTAGTACTAAAACCGTACCTCATGTACTCAGTTTTAGTTCTACTAAGCCTAAAACATTTCGATTCCAAAGTCTGTCTCCACAGCTCCAGCTTCCTATTAACCCCCGTCCGACTATCGTCGACTAGCACCACATCGTCATCGTCTGCAAAGAGCATACACCATGGAATGTCCCCTTGTATATCCCGTGTGACCTCATCCATCACCAATGTGAAAAGATAAGGCCTCAAAGCTGACCCCTGGTGCGGTCCTATTTTGATTGGGAAGTCATCAATGTCGCCATCGCTTGTTCGCACACTTGTCACTGTTAGAGTAGATTATAGTATCCCTATTAGCTAGGGGGTTTCCTACATATTTATCACCTGTACATGTACTATATATTGTGACCTTTGGCCCCCATGGAATACAAGTTGCTTATTGCTAACATGGTATTAGAGCTAGGTTAAACTTTTTTGCACGCCGCAACTCGTGCTCTCGCTGCCGCCCGCTGCCTCGTTCGTCACCGCCGCCGGCTGCCTCGTTTGTCGCTGCCGCCGGCCGCCCATCATCACTGCCGCCGTCGTCGACCGCCCGTCGCCTCCGCGGGCCACCTCGTCCTCCGCTGTCGCCGGCCTCCTTCCCTGTCCGCCCGGATCCGTCTTCGCACGGCCGCCCCTTCCGCCGTTGCCCAGGTCCGGCGGGCCGCCGCTGCCAGTCCCTGTCCTCGTCCGCGGCTGCCCAGGTCCCGCTGGCCGCCGCCACTCCCGTCCTCGTCCTCGGCTGCCCGCCGAATCGGCCTCCCGCTGGATCCCTCCTACCCACTTGATCACGCCCGCATACACATCACGTAATGCTTGATGGAATCCATCCACTTTGGTGCTAGTACGCATGTTGTTCTTGTGTGCGTTTGATTGCTGATTTCGGTCGATTCAGTACGGTTGCTTCTCATTGATTTGCATTGACCTGATCTCATCTGATTGTTCCGTAAAAAAAAGAGTAAAAAAAAGTACAATGTCTTGTTCGTCGGGTATGCCTCCCTCTCGCTGCCCGCGAATTGGTGGCGGTGTTCACTCTACTGATCCCGTCTCGCACCCGCGCCGTTCCTTGGTGCTTGGTGCATTATCGTCGGCAATGCCGTCCCATCACGAGTTGTCGGCATGTGGTGATTGTCGCTCTACATCGAATCCTCTTGCGACTTTCATCGGTGATTGTCGCTCTACATCGACTCCTCTCGCGACTTTCATCGGCGGTGCTGGTGCATATAACACCCTTGACGACGCCTCGCACATGCGTCTTCCCTCGACGGTTGATGCTCGTCTGTCTACGGCGTCGACTTCTCCCTCGGCCTATGCAGACGATGTTGGTCATGCTATACCGCGTTCTCTCGCGGTTTCCTTCAGTTCCGGTGGCTGCTCCACCCACGATGCTACTATGCCGCCTGCGTCAGCTGTCTTCACCGACGAAGAGATTGTACGACTGCATGACATTCTTACTGCCTTCGAGTCTTCTATGAGGGGTGCATCTTCATCGGCTTCTTCAGTTGCGTCCCTCACTGAGCAGGAGATTCTGCGACTTCGTTGCCTGCTAGCTGTATTCTCCGACTCTACACCGTCAGGTTCTGTTGATTCTTCTACTGACACTTCTGGCATTATGAGACCACCTTCTACTCAGGCAGGTACATCCTCGTGGATTCTTGATACTGGAGCTTCTTTTCATATGACTCATGATTCATCCACTTTATCGTCTATTCGATCACTTGATTCACCTGTTCATGTTCAAACTGTTGATGGTACCTCTCTTCCGGTTCATGGTCGCGGCACTCTTAGTACTTCATCGTTTACTGTTCCTGATGTTGCGCATGTTCCTCGACTTAACATGCAGCTTATTTCTGGTGGTCAGATTGTTGACTCTGGTTGTCGGGTCATTCTTGACTTTGACTCTTGTTCTGTTCTCGACCGTTGCACTGGTTCTTTACTAGGTGCAGGTCCCCGTCGCCGTGACTCTCAGGGTCTTTGGGAACTTGACTGGCTTCATCTTCCTTCCGCTGCTACCACTGCCAGTTCCCCCTCCTCTACTGCCTTATCTACCAGCTCTTTTCAGCAATGGCATCACCGACTTGGTCACCTATGTGGCTCTCGTCTCTCCTCTCTAGTTCGACGTGGTCTTCTCGGATCCGTCTCCGGTGGTGTCTCTCTAGACTGTCTGGGTTGTCGCCTTGGCAAACAGATCCAGTTGCCTTACCCTCATAGCGAGACTGTGTCTCAGCGTCCTTTCGACCTTGTTCACTCTGACGTGTGGGGTCCCGCTCCTTTTGCCTCGAAGGGTGGTCATCGTTACTATATTATTTTTATAGACGACTTCTCTCGATACACTTGGATCTACTTTATGTCATCTCGTAGTGAGGTCCTATCCATATATCAGTGTTTTGCTGCCATGGTTCACACTCAGTTTTCTACGCCTATTCGTGTGTTCCGTGCTGACTCTGCTGGAGAGTATACCTCCAAGATGTTGCGTGGAGTTCTTGCTGAGCAGGGTACTCTTGCTCAGTTCTCTTGTCCTGGTGCTCATGCTCAGAATGGCGTGGTTGAGCGCAAGCATCGTCACCTTCTTGAGACGGCCCGTGCGTTAATGATCGCCGCTTCTCTTCCCCCTCACTTCTGGGCTGAGGCTGTCTCTACTTCTGCCTATCTCATTAATATTCAGCCCTCTGCCGCTCTTCAGGGTGCCATTCCTCTTGAGCGCCTTTCCGATCGCTCGCCTGATTATTCTATGCTTCGATCGTTTGGTTGTGTTTGCTTTGTTCTTCTTGCTCCTCGCGAACGCACCAAACTATCCCCCCAGTCTATTGAGTGTGTCTTTCTCGGATACAGTGATGAGCATAAGGGCTATCGCTGTTGGGATCCGGTGGCCCGTCGGATGCGTATTTCTCGAGATGTGACTTTTGATGAGTCTCGCCCCTTTTTACCCTCGTTCGACCTCGTTTGCTACAGAGGATCTGTCTTTTCTCCTCTTTCCTGATTCTCCTCCCTCGATTCCTCATGATCCCTCTCCTCCTGCTCTTGTTGATCCGGTACCGTCTCCTCCGCCTTCGGTTCCATCTACTCCGACTCTATCCTCTTCTTCTTCTTCGTCGTCCTCTGGACCCTCTTCCCCAATGCTTCCCTCACCTCCGCCTTCTCATGTTAGCCCTTCTCCTCCTACCTTTCCTTTTCACTATACTCGGCGTTCTCATGTTGTTTTCGAGTCCTCTAATGCACACTCTCCTTCTGGTGCACCACCTCCTCCACCATCTTATACTCTTCGTCCCCGGCCTTGTCCTCCTCCTAAAGTATTAGATCTTAATGATCCTGCTACCTACAGTGTCTTGGCCATTCCCGAGCCGACCACTTACCGTGAGGCTGTTGTCCATCCTGAGTGGCAACTCGCCATGGCTGAGGAGATTGATGCGCTTGAGCGCACCGGCACTTGGGAGATTGTTCCTCTTCCTCCTCAGATTCGTCCGATCACGTGTAAGTGGGTCTATAAGGTTAAGACTCGTTCTGATGGGACACTTGAGCGCTACAAAGCTCGTCTTGTAGCTCGTGGCTTTCAGCAGGAGCATATTCGTGATTATGATGAGACGTTTGCTCCGGTGGCTCACATGACCACCTATAGTAAAGCAGAGCAATTTATGTTTTCCAAAATCCGATGTACTAATTAGTATAAGAAATGTCTAGTTTATTGCTTCTTAGTTCAAGCCATACGGAGATCCAACCTATAGTAAAGCAGAGCAATTTATGTTTTCCACAAGAAGACATGCATTTTTATCACTTATTATAAGAAATGTCTAGTTTATTGCTGCTTAGTTCAAGCCATACGGAGATCCAACCTATAGTAAAGCAGAGCAATTTATGTTTTCCAAAAATCCGATGTATAAATTAGTACTGATCAGGGAAGACCATTAAGGAAATCAATAATCCAAAAAATAACAGAGAGGAGGAAGCAACACTGGAATGATTGATTCTTTGCAAAGGTTGGTCTTATGTGAGAACATAGCACCAGAAAAATCTACTATATGTTTTGTCTGTGCAAGATGAGAAAACCACAAGGTCCCACTGCCACACATGCACAACCCAGACAAATGCAGTAGTGACAAAAGGGTGTACCAGAACTAAAAGAAAGCAAAAGGAACAAAAGATGCAAGAGAAAAAATGAGAGAGGACACCTCCAGTAGAAACAACAGGACACTTTCCTTGGAGAATTTCTTTCTTGACACCAGCCTGCAACAAATCAAGCTCCATGGCTGGTTGACAGACTGAAAAATAACAAAACGAATAAGGTACCAAATTATGGAACAATATCAAAAAAGGTAGGGACTTCCAACCCCCTCCAGGTCGTGATGGCGGTGGCGTGGCCCGAGATCAATGCACTCACCAAGACCTCAGCTCCCTCTCCACATCTAGCGACCGGAGCAGCTTCTCGCCTTCTTCGATGTGAGACAGCGGCGAGCAGGAAGAACCCAGATTGGAAGGGAAGATGCACCGCCGCTTGATAGATATGGAGTGCCGAGAGAGGGAGGCGAGGAGGGCGCCGCCTCGATCAGGGGAGAAGAGGATGGGGGAGAAGGAGAGACCGATAGAGAAACGGGCAGAGGTTTCCAGATAACGCGAGATGTAACATGGAATGGCTGGAAATATACAGCGGTAAAGCGGTGAACCAACCTGCACGCTTGAAAACCAGGTGAGAACAGAAGATGAATAAAACCGGCACGGACCAAGACGATGTGAAAAACAGTTGTCAAGCGTTGATGAATCGCAGGACACCCCAAAAAACGGACGTAATCGAAAACCTTCACGGTGTAGTTTTGTAATGTATAAACAGGAGAGCAGTTTCTAGACAGCACCAGGAATTAACTCACCAAATGATAGTTAGTTGAGTTACCACTTATTACACCATTCACACCATTCCCCAAATGAAGTATGCTTTCTTTTATTTTCTTTTAAACAATATGGTGAACTGGGTAAACCTTATCTTTTATCGTTGTATATTATACTTTTCCCATACCATCAAACCAATAATGTTTCTCGAATGCATCTTATATTTTCTGATGATGTTTTGTTGTGTTTCTTTAGTATGCACCCCTTATTAACTTATGATCCTTCCTTCCATACCAGAATGGTTATTGAGAAAGTGGCACCAAGCTAGGAATCTAAAAGGTGACATCCTCCTTGTTCTGGTCATGTCCTATTGCTCTGCATCACGGCAAGCTATCTTATTGCTCTGCATCACGGCCAGATATCCTATAGGTGGATTTGATGAGTTTTGTTGAGTTTTATTTCTGGACTTGGATGGTTTTACTCAAAAAAGATGATAAGTGCCCTGAACAAAAGGTCAGTACTACCGAAGAGGAGACTAAACCATAGGATTATTCTTTTCTTCAGTCTTGCTTCTAAGGTGCCAGAAATATGCACTTTAGGTATATAAAGCTGCGGTATGTTCCCTTTTTCATTGCCCTCCTTGGCTGTGATTGTCCCACTCTCGCTCCTTATTAGTTATGTATGGTGTTATTGGGCGGTGCTAGGTTTACTGCCACCCATTGAGCTGACTTATTTGGTGTGACATGCGTATATGGAGATGAGCATCCCTAGGAAGCTTATTTGGTGTGCCTATCTGATCCTGATGGAAAATTCCTTTGCAGACTCCATCACCTCCGGGACACCAGAATAAAGATCTGCTTAAATCATTGGACTCAGTGATATCCAAGACATGAAGATGAACACAAATTCTTTAAATATAAGAAGAAAATATCAACATGGAGCATATTTCATGAAGTTCTTACTCTCCATGAAAGGTTTAAAAAGCAAGTAACCTAAAGACGGAAACAACATACACAAAATGAACCATACAAAGAGCAACTCACATTTTCTGCCGTGTGGCTTTATTTATAAAGTTGGGCCCCTGCCTTTTCTCTAAAAAAAACTCACATTTTAGTTAGAACATCCACATCAGTTGCTATGGGCCCAGATTCTGTGGTGATACCAGGTCCAGTAAGTGAAGTGAGAGCACCGGCACCGGCATTGACACCTTTGCTGTTTACATGTAAAAAACTGAAGATGATGAATTAAAAAAGCAAAAGAATGAAAAGAAGGTAGTAGTGTATGTAATAAGAAGGATCAGAGAACCGACCGCCATTGTGCAAGTACCTCATGCAAGAATCAGAAGAAAAATCACTGTTATTCCAAAGGCAGACCTCTCAATATGAGAAAATGTAACACCAACTTGCTTGCTCTCTTTTACCAATTCATCTGCATATGAGCAATCATATTTCCATCTGCAAGTAAATAAAATTCACTGATTATACTGTTCACGCCTGAGGAGCTAAAGAATTGAAACTTAACCTTTCATGGATCAGCATAATAGAAGCTACTATCTGATCATCCTAGAAACTAATTTGGGCAATTAATTTCTCTGAGATAATTAAAAAATGCATAATATAAATACAGAAGTACATCAGTTATAAACATTTATCACGGCAAATAACTGAAGGAATGATGACAGAAAAGTCCATAGTGTCCAGGCAAGGGAAAGATTATACAAGGAAAAAGGACAAAGTTTAAAGTGGTCATCTTTTTTGTAGCATTTCAGCTTATTTTATTTTTGTAGCAATGCCAATCAGCCTATCTATGTGCATGAGTGCATGACCACCAAAAAGCTCATTTATGGCTAACCTAGCAGCTATTTTAAGAACCATTTTATGTTTGAAGAAAGGAAGACATGTATATATGTAATAATATCCGTAGCCATTATTGAACCTTCTGTTATATGGATCTTACAGCAGCACGACAGTAAAAGAATAAGACTATAAGGTGGCTGGAAACGAAAGACTAAGTATAAAGGCAGTACAGCTTGCACTTATTTAAGATTATCTGAGTTTGGTTTCAGGCATTGCAATGCCATGTAAAAGTACCCAACAAATTAACTGGTTACAAACATTAGCTGAGCAATGTTTTGTCCACTTGCACTCATGTTGTAGTAACAAGAATAGAATTTCTGGGCGGTTCTTATGTTCAAGAATGCATTACTAGTGGAAAGAAAGGGCAATCGTACTGGAACCGCTGCCATGATTTCTTCCTTACCCTTAGGCCGAGCGGACGCTGATGAGGCCGCTCAGGGCGCGGAGGTTGTTCTTGGGGTCGGGCATGACGGCCAAGGCGTCCTTCTGTTTCCCAGAGCGGGGGCAACACCGCCACCATCTAACAATGCACATCAGAAACCAGAACTGCATAATGGAGTATTTTGTCAGAACTCGATTCAGGCCAAGAATGAGAATAAGAAGAATCTTGAGCAATTGGTCGGACAGAAACCTATGCAAGGATTGGAAACTCGAAGAAAAATCCCATCTTGGTTACAAGAAATCGACCGGAAGAAACGAAACGGATCAAGAATCCACCCCAGTGAGACACACCACCAAACCCTTATCTTTTTTCCCCAAGAACCGTACACGGGAGGAGATAACAACCAAGAATCCATCTCTTATACCGAAGCAAGAAATTTCCCCCAAGATTAGAAGAACAACCAGGAACCAACCAAGAATCCCCCCCCCCCCCTCCCGAACCCCGCGAGAAGAAAGAAAGGAAAAGGATGCCAGAATCCGTTCGCACACCCCTGTTCTGATGCAGCTGATGAGGCGCGGCGATGTTCTGGTTGTCTGCGGCCATGTTCTCCCCCTCCTCGCCCTGACAGCGCCGAGGAGAAGAAGCGTGCAACCCGCGAGCCCTCTTCCCTGCCGGCGCTTGCCTTGCCTCGGCAAATCAATGGCGAATGCGTGATGGAGTTCTTGAAGCACGCGGCTGGTTCTGGAGGAAGAGGGGGAGGGCCTGGCTTTAGGAGCGGGGAGTGGGGCTGTAGGGCAGCGGCAAACCTGGGAGGAGATGATATGCTCCTTTCCTCGGAGAGCCCCCACTTGGTTGGCCAGCGAGCCAGGATTTCCAACGGTTCTTTTTTCCTTTTTTTTGGACGGGAGGATTTCCAACGGTTGATCGTAAAGGTCTTTGATTTGGTTTGGGAGAGCAAATGGTACCATTTGGACAGCATCCGTCCAGGTTTTTACATGTCATATTTATAATTTATAATATTATAATAGATCATCTCATTATATTATTTATTTTAACATGCAAGCATGCTACATCATCACATAATTATGGATGGAATAAGGTCTACCTCAACATGCAATCATGCATGAGAAAAGACTCACCACTACATGCAACGGTTCACGAAAAAATCCTCATGAAAAAATATTTTTCATTCTCTTACTATACTTATATTAAAAAAATCAAATATAATAAGTTATATGCTATTTTTTGGTTCATTTATTATTAATTTAAATATTTAAAATTAACATAATTAAATTTCGTTGAAATATAGGGTGACCAATTCCCGCAGCAAGACGCAGGGTATCATCTAGTTTCATAGCGTGTGAATCATATCTATCGTGAACTATGCTTGCGTATGTGGTTTCATATAAACTGTGGTTGCATCAGTGGTTATGGGTGTGTTTGTGATTGTGGTTGTGTGTGGCTGAACTAAATTTGTGGTTGTGTGTGAACTAAAATTATGGCTGCGCGAGAAGCAAAGTTGTGACTTAACAAAGAAACCTATCAACATGATATCTAGATTTAAAGATCTCGACGCGAGTAACACAACGATGAAAATGATTCATGATTTGGATAAACGATTTAAGAGAAAATGTTTTTTTAAAGAGCTAAAAAAAGCATAAATTTTAACCTCTTTAACCTCATGCGCTGGTGGAAAAATGGCACAAAACTTTCCGGTTGCGACAAGTAACACACACGTTACCCATTTGTCAACACCGAAATAAAAAGTGACTTCCGCAAAGGGTACCATTTAACTAGTGGTTTCGTTTGGACGGGGCTTGCCTGCTCCCGTTTTCTGCTCCTCTCCTTCCCTAATTCAAATAATTCTTAATCAAATGGTTCGATGGCGCCCTATTTCTCATGTTGTATGTTGGGATCGCCATGTACTCGTGTCACACATGTGGTAGTTATCAGCATTGCCATAAAAACATGCCACACGTGTAGGTGGAAAGATGGCAAGCCCACACGCTTTGGTGACAACTTTAGCACATGTGAGATGACAACTTCTGCTAATGCATGACAACTTCGCTAAATATATGCCAACTTTGGCTAATATTTGTCACCTATATACACCTAAAATTAGCATCTAAAAACGTGTGGGTGAAAGTGCCTCCTATATATGAAATTTTATTCATAGGACATGGCAATTCTTATTCATAGGACATGGCAATTTCTATTCATACGACATGGCAATTCTTATTCGTGGGACTAGCATCTACAACATGAAGTTGCCACCCTCACATAACTAAACTTGTCATACAAAACATCAGGGATTGCCATGTACTCGTGTCACACATGTGGTAGTTATCAGCATCCCAAGTTTTTTCTATCTACTAATGGCAAACTATTTCCTTTTTGTGTCCATGGCAAATTTAACATATCTTTCACCATGGAAATTTCAGATGTGTTTTTGTCATGGAAAAAAACATGTGTTTACCAAGGTAAATTTTTAAAGTTTTATTTTATGAATTACGACAAATTTACTTAGAATGTTGAAGAAAACGTGCAAAAACGTAGTTGAAGCAAATGACGGTAATTTTAGTACAAACAACATGGCAATTTACGTGCAATAGACAAAGCAATTTTTAACCCGAAAAAAAGTTGTCGAAACATATCGGTATGGGATCTAGTTTCGAAGATCTCGTCGCGATGGATTTAATGATGAAAACAGAAATTTAATGACAGTGTCTGAATATCTGAGTCGCTTCACACAACTGGCACGTTATGGAAGGGCGGACATTCCTACTGAAGTTGACAAGACTGCCAAGTTTTTGAAGGGGCTGAATCCTGGGTTGAAGGATAGGCTGGTTTCTCATGACTTTCCTACCTTCCAAACCCTTGTCAACAAGGCTACACTCCAAGAGAACTCAAGGAGGGAGCTAGAGGAACACCGCAAGCGTAGAGCACCACAGGGTCATAATGGGGCAGGAAGTTCACGGCAAAAGAGTGGATCTCACCCTGGCTATCAGGTGCAAGCTGTCAGGAAATCAAGGCCTGACAACACATTTCAGCGCAATGTGTATACGACCCCATGAGCTGAAGTGGGAGGAAATCATGCTAATACAGCTGGAAAGGCATGTTTCAATTGCGGGCAAGAGGCTCACTTTGTAGTTGCTTGTCCCAACAAAAGCAACAATCCTACTCCAGTAAAGTTCAACTTGGGTTCTGCAGCAAAGGCGCCTCCAGCAGGACGCGGCCGAGGCATACTCAATACACCTGGGAGTGCACCTCGAGCACCTGGGCAGATAGTACATAGCAGGGTCAATCATGTCACCATCGAGCAGGATCAAGAGACACCAGATGTTGTTCTTGGTATGTTTTCAATCAACTCACATTATGGTTCAGTGCTTTTCAATGCTGGAGCTTCCCATCCGTTTATTTCGAAAAGCTTTGCTGAAAAACATCTATTTTCAACCGAGAGTATGAGTAGGAATTGGTTGATACAATCACCTGGGGGTACCTTAAGGGCAAGTTTTGGATGCCTAGGGGTGGTTATTCAAATAGAAGGGGTGGACTTTCTAGCAAACCTTATCATGTTAGATTGCAAGGGTTTGGATGTGATCCTAGGTATGGATTGGTTAATGGAGCACAAGGCATTGATAGATTGTGCTGGAACCTCTGTGAAATTAACTATCACTAGAGGGGCCATTGTGGATTACCAAGCCAAGGTTGAACCTCATCCCGAGGTAGTTTCCATGTTGAACGAGTTGAAGGAGTTGTTAGTGGAGGATGTTCGGGTTGTGAACGAGTATGCAGATGTTTTCCCAGATGAATTGCCTGGTCTACCACCAGACCGTGACATCGAGTTTGTTATTGAGTTAGTACTAGGGACTGCTCCTATTGCAAAGAGACCTTATAAGATGCCGACAAATGAACTAGCTGAATTGAAGAAGCAAATTCAGGAGCTAGAAGAGAAGGGTTACATTAGGCCAAGCACATCACCTTGTGGCGCACCGGTGTTATTCGTGAAGAAGAGAGACGGTAGCATGTGTATGTGTGTGGATTACCAAGCTCTGAACGCATCCACTATTAAGAATAAGTATCCTTTGCCAATGATTAATGACTTATTTGAGCAGTTCGAGGGAGCATGTGTGTTTTCTAAAATAGATCTCAGATCAGGGTACCATCGGTTGAAGATTCGCCCACAAGATGTTCCAAAGACTGCATTCGTGACTCGATATGGTATTTATGAGTTTTTGGTGATGTCATTTGGACTTACAAATGCACCAGCCTATTTCATGAATCTTATGAATAGTGTATTCATGGATTTCCTGGATAAGTTTGTTGTCGTGTTCATCGACGATGTTTTGATCTATTCTCGGAGTGAATAAGAGCATGAGATACACCTTCGAGTGGTTTTGGAGAGGCTAAGAGCTCATCAGCTCTATGCCAAGTTCAGTAAGTGTGAATTCTGGTTGAAACAAGTGGATTTCTTGGGACGTGTTATTTCAGCAGAAGGAGTTGCCATGGACCCAATAAAGGTAGAGGCGGTACTCAATTGGACGCAACCCAAGGATGTGTCAGAGATACGTAGTTTTCTTGGACTCGCTGGATATTACCATCGATTCATAGAGGATTTTTCCCTAATCGCAAGGCCTATGACTCAGTTGCTAAAGAAGGATAAAAGTTTGAGTGGTCTGACGCTTGTGAAACCAGTTTCCAAGAACTAAAGAGGAGGTTGACGTCTGGTCCAGTTTTGATATTGCCTGACATTCAAAAGGATTTTGAGGTTTATTGTGATGCTTCTCAGCAAGGTTTGGGATGTGTGCTTATGCAAGAAGGAAAAGTAATAGCTTATTCATCGAGACAGTTTCGCCCTCATGAGGTTAACTATCCAACACATGGCTTGGAATTAGCTACCGTAGTGCACGCATTGAAAACTTGGAGGCATTATCTTATTGGGAACCGATGTGAGGTATACTCAGATCATAAGAGTTTGAAGTACATTTTCACACAACCAGACCTAAATCTCAGACAAAGAAGTTGGCTCGATTTAATCAAAGACTACAAACTTAGCATTAATTACCACCCTGGTAAAGCCAATGTTGTAGCAGATGCGTTGAGCAGGAAAGTTTATGTCAACAATGTGATGATTCAACAGGGAGTACTAGAACTCTATGAGGACATTAGAAACTTAAACCTATATGTGAGTATTGCAGAAAATGGTGAGATGTTAGAAGTCAAATTTACTCTTCAAGATCAAGTGCGAGAAGCGCAGAAAGATGACACTGGTATTGAGGAGATTCGAGAGAGAATCAAATTGGGTGAAGCACCTGACTATAAAGAAGATGAGAGTGGAAGCATATGGTTTCGAGATCGTTTATTGGTGCCAAATCGAAAGGAGATTAAGAATGCGATCATGAAGTAAGCACACGAGTCAGCCTACTCAATACATCCTGGAAGTACGAAGACGTATAATGATCTCCGAGGTAGTTTTTGGTGGTCTAGTATGAAGCGAGAAATCGTCGAGTACGTTTCACAATGTGATGTATGTTGAAGAGTCAAGGCGGACCATCAGAAGCCTGCAGGTCTACTACAACCACTCAAGATTCCGGTGTGGAAATGGAAAGATATTGGAATTGATTTTATCACGGGCCTTCCAAGAACATCGTCGGGATTTGATTCTATCTGGGTCATAGTGGATAGATTGACCAAGTCAGCTCATTTCATTCAAGTAAAGACTACCTATAGTGGAGAGAAGCTAGAAGAGTTATATATGGCAAGAATAATTTGTGCACATGGAGTGCCTAAGAGGATAGTTTCATATCAAGGTACTCAGTTTACGTCACGATTCTGGAAGAAAATACACGAGGTTTTGGGAACTCAGTTGGATTTTAGTACAACTTATCATCCGCAAACCGATGGACTGACTGAGCGGGTGAACCAAATTCTTGAAGACATGCTTCGAGTGTGTGCTTTGACTTATCAGCGCATTTGGGATAAGAGTCTGTAACATCCCAAATTTCTCTGAATTTTTGAATGTTAATAAAATAAAATAGATAATGATTGTTTGCTTGATGGGTTTGATTTGCTCTGGGATTTAAAACTTTTTTGGAGTTTATTGAATATTAAAAAGAGAGGGAATAAAAGGACTTTCCCTAATATTCATAATTGGTGTTTTGGGAATTTATTATTTAAAACAAAACCAACAAAATAAAATGAGAGAAGGTAATATGACTCCTTCAACATATTAAAAGGTTGGAAAATGTTTTAAATCATCATTGGAATTCTTGTGAATATGCAAAACATTTTTCAACTCAAGGAAATTCATTTGACAGGATATAAAATGACTTATCCCCTTTTAAATAAAGTTGGAAAATATTTATAATATTACTTTAAAGTTTTTAAATTTTATTTTGAGTATTATAAATAACTCTAAAATTATTTTAGAGATTTTAATATGCTAAGAGAGTTTTTATTTCATTGAAATGATTTATTAAATATTTTAAAAGTGTTGAAAAAGTATTCCAATGGGATATTTTTGTTTTAACAAATTATTTATTGGTGTGACAATTTTAAAATTTATATTTTATTATTTAGAAAGGGTTTGTCAATGCTTTTGACCAAATAAAAATATTTTAAATAATTTATTGGATTTTATTTGATTTATGAAAAGTATTTTATATTTAAATAAAGTATTTAAAAAATGTTTTTATTTTTATTTTACTTTTTGGAAAATGTAATCATTAAATAATTTTCTTTAGATTATTTGAAGAATTTAGAATTTTATTTCATTGTTTGAAGTTTCAATTTTTAAATAAAAAGAAAAAATACGTAGCGAGCCCAGTGGTTTGTCTCCGCCCGCATGCGCAATTAGAGCCCAACTCGGTTTGATTGTTTTTTTTCCTGGCTATATATACTTTTCGGTTTTCTTTTATTTTGGTTTTTTGGAAAACCCTAGCGGGGCCCGTCCGTCAGCGCCGCTGCCACGTCGCCGACCCCGCCGCCGTAACCGCCCTGGTCTCGCGTTCGCAATATCTCCGCAACCGTAAGTCGTACAGTCATTGAAGACTTTTTCCTACGCACTCGTGTTGCTCTGTACTTTAGCATGGTATAAATTTTTGCACACTTTTGAATTTGAATTTATTTCAAATTCAAATTCAAATCCCGGAGGCCATATATTTTATACCGATCCAAATCGAGTGATTCTTTTTGCGTTGGATCACTCGTTCCATGTTCTTCATGTTCATAGCATGTGTACACAAAAATTCAAATGTTTCTTGATCTGTTTAAATTCAAATTCCATTCAAATTTGAACTGGATATGACCTGCGTTGTAGTATTCCGTTTCACGTGATTCTTTTTGCATATCGGATCACCTGAGACATGTTATCGGTAAGATTCACACATTTTTCATGTGGGCATGATATTCACCTTGAATTCATAAGTGTCCATGATCACAATTCTTTACCGATAATCCTTTATCTGTTCTCTCGAGTTCACCTTCCACCGTTCAACTTCGAGCACATCGACACCTGTGCATTTCAAACCTTTTTGTTTTGTTGCTAAAACCTTTGTGATTGTTTTGTTGATCTTTTGTTTTGTCCTTGTGATGTGTTTGCTTATTTAAGTTATTTCGTTGACGGTAGATTGCTCGGAGTGTGACGAGTAGAGTTGACTGGACCGTTAGAGCGAAGAACTTCATCGAATGTATAAGGCAAGTTACACTTTGACCATACATCAACCTATATTTTCTATTATGCATGTAGCAAATTATCTCTCTATGCATGTGTAGGACTATATATTAGTTATGATTTTAAACCTAGTAGGGTAGCCATATGTTCTGACCTTGTATTTCATTGTCGCCCTAGGATCGTGGTTGTTATATACTGCTATTGCTTTGTAGACGGGGATTGGTTGAGTTATCATTTGAGCTATGTGAGGATTAATGACTTGACTAGCAAACTTAAATAGAAATCACCTCTGGACGGGCAGGGAATGCATCCTGGGGCTCGTGCCAGACCAGGGCTAAATGCTTCCCGAATGGTTGTTTTGGTGGTGAACCGGGTGCGTCATGGCGAGTACCCTCTGACGCAGTGGGCGCCGTCCAGGCTCAAAAAGATCGGACAGACAGTGTGACTAGTAGCTTCCATGTACAACCACTGGCTATATGGGCTCTGGCTTAGATGAGTAAGTTGTGGGGAACCTGGCCCTGGTAGCTAGCTGATGTAGATATGATAGGTGTACCGGCTACCAAAGGGTGGAGGCAACCTCTTCTGAAAGACTATGTCTCAATCTTCGGGTTGAGTCCAGTGGGGAAAGTGTACAAACCTCTACACAGTGTAAAAACTGATCATGATTAGCCGTGTCCACGGTTACGGACAACTTTAAGCAACTGGGCATTATTGTTGTTGGATGTTTTTGACAAATAATTCACCTTAATAAGAATTTGAGTGGGAACTTTTAATAATGGGATGGTTGGAATTGGTGTAGCCCGATTCAACCATACTTAGGACTAGCAAGATAAATTAAAATTTGATTAGTTGTAGAATTTGAGGGCAAAATCAGCTTTCTGCAAAACTAAACCATAAGCTTTCCATTGATATATCCTTGCATGTAGATGTAGGTCTGCTATATACTTTTTCGTGTGACTTGTCGTACAAATCAGATGTACTGACCCATTGTCGGGCTGTAACCTTCGGTGTTGCAGGATTATATACGACGAGTAAGAGGTACGATGTAGGGTTACGATGTCTATACTCAACTTGCCGGTGGAGTTGATGGACGCCACGAAGCTCTTTAGTTTTTTCCGCTGTATTTTATTTGTAAGCTAGCCTTGAGCTATGCAGGTATGCTTTATTGTAATACTGGATCTTCGATGTAATATATATGACATGTGGTTTATTCTTGATATTACATCATGTACTGTGTGTGCTAGCTATTGATCCAGGGACTAGCACAGACTGCACAGAGACTTGGATTCTTTAGAGAATTGGGTCGTTACAGAGTCTTCCTTACGCCGAGTTTTCTTATAACAACAGCTACCAAGAAAGTATACAAATGGCTCCATTTGAGACATTATACGAGCAGATGTGTCGTACACCACTGAATTGGCGTGAAGTAGGAGAAAGTCAGGTGTTCGGTCCCGACACATTGGAAGAGGTAGACAAGCAAGTAAAATGATTCAAGAAAGGTTGAAGGCAGCTCAGTCGAGACAAAAGGCTTATTCGGATAAACGTCGCCATGACATATCATTCAAGATAGGACATGATGTGTATCTAAAGGTATCTCCACTACGTGGAATGCGTCATTTTGGGATCAAGGGTAAGCTAGCACCCCGATACATTGGACCGTTTGGGATTACCGCTCGATGTGGAGAGGTAGCTTATCATTTAGCACTTCCAGAGAAGCTCTCAAACGTGCACAATGTGTTTCATGTGTCACAATTGAAGAAGTGTTTCGAGAAACCCGAGGAAGAGGTGCAGAAGACTTCGATGGATAACATAGAGGTCAAGGATGATCTGACATATGAAGAGTATCCTATAAAGATTCTTGATGAGCAGTTGCGAACCACTAGGAGTAAGGTGATCAAACTTTGCAAGGTGCAGTGGAGCAATCACACAGAGAAAGAAGCAACTTGGGAGCATGAAGACGATCTTAGGGAGGAGTTTCCAAATCTGTTCTCTTAACTCTAAATCTCGGGGCTGATATTCCTTTTAAGTGGGGTAGTAACATCCCGAATTTTTCTTTCAACATTAAAAAAACATTTTCGTAGTACCTTGAATAAATTTTAGTCGCTCGAATTATTTTATTGCAATCTTTCATCTATTTTGCTTCAATGGATATATTTTTTGGGGATTTTTCTTCTACTCATATTCTTGTGTATTGATTAAATCCTTTAATCAGTAATTTGTTATATTAATTCTCTACCTCCCTGTTCTCTTTGTGCATGGGACAAGTATGCACATCCTTTCCATCCATACATTCACCATGGCCATCCTTTCATTTCCCCCCTTCTAAACCATTTGGTCACGTTTAAGTCATGACATGGCTTTTCTTTTATTTTTGTTCTTTCCTTCTCTTTTCTTTCTCTCTAGCGCCAGAGGCCCAAGGCCCATGTAGCTAGCACAGCAGTCACCCAGCCCACAGGAGCGAGCCGTTCGCTCATCTTCCTCCTCTCGTCTGCACGAACGCCTTCAGAGACATATGCGTTCATGGCTGTTCTCCTTCTCTCCTCTCGCTCCTTCAAATTTAGTGACCGATTCATCGCGACTTAAACACGAGAGTTACTCTCCATTATCTTGCGAATTCATTCAGACAATTTATTTTGAGGTTAATGGTGTTAATTCCGCAAAGGGAAACGGACAAACTAATGACTTAGTGGAGACATACAACGCTTGATCTCTCTCCACAAGGCATTATTTGTCAAGCCGTTCGTGTCCATTTGTGCAGAAGACTTCGATGGATAACATAGAGGTCAAGGACGATCTGACATATGAAGAGTATCCTATAAAGATTCTTGATAAGCAGTTGCGAACCACTAGGAGTAAGGTGATCAAACTTTGCAAGGTGCAGTGAAGCAATCACACACAGAAAGAAGCAACTTGGGAGCGGGAAAACGATCTTAGGGAGGAGTTTCCAAATCTTTTCTCTTAGCTCTGAATCTCGGGATTGATATTCCTTTTAAGTGGGGTAGTAACATCCCGAATTTTTATTCCAGCATTAAAAAAACATTTTCGTAATACCTTGAATAAATTTTAGTCGCTCGAATTATTTTATTGCAATCTTTCATCTATTTTGATTCAATGGATATTTTTTGGGATTTTTCTTCTACTCATATTCTTGTGTATTGATTAAATCCTTTAATCAATAATTTGTTATATTAATTTTTTACCTCGGTTTTCTCTTTGTTCATTGGACAAGTATGCACATCCTTTCCATCCATACATGCACCATGGCCATCCTTTCATTTTCCTCCTTCTATACCATTTGGTCACGTTTAAGTGAGAGAAACTAATTAGGGAGTACTCGTTGCGCTTCAGTTCAGCGAGCAGCGCCACGTGTCGCGCTCACAGCATTCCCTCGGGATTTCGTTTTTTTATATTTTTGTGTACGTGTTTTTGGTGTTTAAAATTGGTTTTTTGGTGGTTTTTTCGACTTTCCCTGTTTTCGCACGTTTTTTCTATACGTCGACCTTGCCTCCGCGGGAGGCACGACCATGCCTTCGCGGGAGGCACGAGTCGTGCCACAAAAAAAAAGGCACGAGGCACGAGTCGTGCCTCAAAAAAGAAGGCACGAGTCGTGCCTCGTGCCTCCCGCGAAGGCACGGTCGTGCCTCAAAAAAGGAGGCATGAGTCGTGCCTCGATCCTCCGCGAAAGGCACTCGTGCCTCCGCGAAAGGCACTCGTTCCTCCATGAAAATGCGCTATCGTGCCTCCGCGAAAGGCACCATCGTGCCTCCGCGAGAGGCACTCATGCCTCAAAAAAACAGGAAAAAAGAAAAAGCACCAGAGCGCGCCACTTGGCGCGCGCGGAGAGAATGCCCTGTTCGTTACTACATGTACTCTTAAATTAGTGATTTCGCGTTTAAGTCATGGCATGGCTTTTGTTTTCTTCTTGTTCGTTCCTTCTCTTTTCTTTCTCTCTAGCGCTAGAGGCCCAAGGTTCATGTAGCTAGCACAACAGTCACTCAACCCACATGAGCGAGCCGTTCGCTCGTCTTCCTCCTCTCGTCTGTACGAAGGCCTTAAGAGACATATGCGTTCATGTCTGTTCTCATTCTCTCCTCTCACTCCTTCAAATTTAGTGACCAAGTCATTGCGACTTAAACACGAGAGTTACTCTCCATTACCTCGCGAATTCATTCAGACAATTTATTTTAAGGTTAATGGTGTTAATCCCGCGCAGGGAAACGGACGAACTAATGACCTAGTGGAGACATACGACGTTTGATCTCTCTCCATAGGGCATTATTTATCAAGCCGTTCGTGTCCATTTGTGCGCAAGGAACTCCTCTATAAAAGCCCCAACATTACAACCTCTGATTTCTTTCACAATAACCGCAATCTTGCCCGCACTGAACACCATATCCCCATCTCGTTCTTCCTACCGTCGCCACAGGTGAGCTCTTCGGTTTGATTCCTCTTGCCCATATGATCCACTCGTCTCTGGCCACCTCCTAGACATCTTCTTTCTTAAATTCGTCACCGTTGGCCGCGCACCACAAGTTCATGACGCTGCCACTGTTCGGACCGACGAACACACAAGCATCTCAAGTTCTTTCTCCGTCGTTTCTGTCCTCATCAAGCCTCTGGTGATCACAAACTCAACCCAAACCATATGACGTTTTGTTATGGATTTAGGGAGAGGTTTGGTGTACTTTTGTAGATTGTATATGAGATGTTCGTGTATGTTTTTGTTATATGTATAAGTTGTATATTGGTGCTAAGTAAATTATGCAAGCTATTTACCATGCAGTATTTATGTTCAAATCATGCTTAGGATTTGTTCTAGATTATTGTTTGTAGAAGTAATTTTGCTTCTAGTTAAATGGAGATGAATGTTTTCTTTGTTTTTGTTTTGTTACTGTATATTAATCTTAGGCATTTTATATGTTTACGCATGTAAGGCCCGTATGCGGTACTGTTCCAGATCTAGGTGTTTCCACCCAGATCCGGGGACGAAGCACATATCGGTCCCACCGCGACATATGACAAAGCCATATGCCCCGGATTGCCAACATGATATCACAACATTACAGATACATGATACAACATCTCATACAATTGGCATACAACTGCCTCAAATACAATACAACATCGGAAGGTACATGTCTGAGTACAGACTACAAGAAAATGCCTACTGGCAAAGAGAAAAGCATCGATCCCATAACCACACGGGTCCAGGCCCTCCGCCGGGATCCGCCTAACTAGTCGTCGTCGAGTCTCCACGTGAAACGTCGATCACCATATCTGTCGTCGATCAGAACCCTGAAAAGAGTTTGGGGGTAGTATCATGAGTACAAAGGTACTCAGCATCCAACTGTAGTGGTCATCTGACCCAGCAAGGACTTCACCACTCGTCATTCTAGGACAACTAGTAGTTTACGGTAAGGATGGGGTAAGTGGTGAGGTTGCTGCCGCACTAGCATGTATGAGGTGGCTAACGATCTAGAGAGTAAGAGAAGAAGCCAAGCATTCGATGAGGAATCGCCTCCAACAAGTCTTGCTATCAACTACTTACGCAAACCTAACACCTATCCTATCCTTGTCCTCCTCTTCGCATCCCAACGAAGAAGAAGCAGTCAAGGCACACACACGTTGATCAAATTGTATTAAGATTATCTCAGTTGTTGTTGTCTATGAACAAGGAGTAGGTCTCAAGTCGTCCATAACCGTGGACACGGCTTCTCGAAAAGATTTAACCCTGCAGGGGTGTACCAACTGCCCATTACGAGGCTCCGCACGCACGTCCATCACTCTCAGTTGCTACCCATCACAGGCAACCATTTTATGATTTAGTTCCAAGAGATCCGAAACGACAGGTCCCTCTAACTAACAACGAACAAATCCGGGTGGCCCCCGGTGAGTCGGCATCCAGCTCAGGAGTCGGCCGCTCTCTCGATCTGGTCTCTACCGTCTGTCTCGGGTTTGGATAGCCGGTTAATCACACATGGGAAACCGGGTCCTCAGCCGAACAAGGTGGGCCAGCAAGGGAACTATGTCCTCACTGGTCCGGGTTATTTTAAAGGATGTCTGCCAGGAGCTACCCGACAGGCATATATGCATGGTTTTCAAATAGTAAATCAGCTTGGGCCACCACTAGAAATGTTTGAAGCTAGGTAGGTAAGAGAAGGGGACCCCATAAAATCCCACACGCGGTTAGGCACGCTCAGTCTTAAAACCAATACCCGGAACTCGGGTCCTAGGTGACTCGAATGGAACAAAGCGTCGGGGCGGGATAGCCTAGACCTTCCATCCTTCGTCGAATATAGTCAACATTATAATAATCATATCATCAACAATAATAATAATCAGGTGATATCCCAACCCAAAGAGTAACAGGGTAACATCGTAGCATCCTAAGCATGCATACTAAGCAGGGGCTGAGCAACGAGCAATAGTAACATAGCAGTACAAGGTTTGCTGGGAAGGGACATGGCTGTATCGGTTTGAAAGAGGCTGTAAACATGTGGTAGGATCAAACATCGAACCTAACCTATACTAGCATGCAAACCGCTGGTTGAAATATAATGGATCATAAGTAATGTATAGTCCTTGCCTGTTGATAAGTCGGGTTCCGAAGGTGTAGTCGATCGCACGCTCGCATCGTCTCCGAGAGGCACCCGCGGAAGCACACAAGAAGATAAACACTGGAAAGCAATCAACGGTGCACCACTATTACTACGGAGCAATACAAGATCAAAGAGACAACACAAGGCACGGCAACGTGATACGGATCTATCGTCGAGAACGGTTACTAACGGTTTAAATGGAGTACTCGTCACACACGACGAATACCGCACGCTTACGGTGGTTCAAGTTGTTTAGCTACAGGTGATCAACCAACGGTTATTAACATGGCAACTCAAGCAAGCATGGCATAGCACACAAACATGCTAAGAGGTGAAGCACAAAGTAAACTATCTATGCTAGTCAATTTAAGTAAGGCACAACCTAACCACGGCATACACTAAGTGCCGCACGACGATTAAAAGATTTGATACTGTTCTGTCCTAAACCATATTTTAGGTTGGTTAAAAGCAGCAAACAATAGCCTAACAAAGTACACGAAAAACTAATCAAGTTACATATAAAGAACACTCCAAACGGAGTTACGGTTAAAAAGATATAAGCAAAACAAGTTACGCACACAAGCTGTATAACCAGGGGTAAATCTATATGCAAAAGTGCAGCAACATGACATAGCAATACATGGGATTAAAGTAGACATGATGCTTAACAATATGCAATTGGAATCACTCAAATCCGATAAACGGTCGCGACACACTCGTCGACCGAAGTTGCAACAAAATAACAGTTTCAGCAACAGCAACACAATAACATCAGGATAGCTACTTTGGAGCAAGATTTAATATGCTAGAGCACCCAAACACGACAATTTATAGCATGGAATTGAAGTACACATGATGCTTAACAGGATGCAAAAGAAATCACTCTATTCCGACGTACGGTTGCGACGCAACCGTCGCCCGAAGTTTCAACAAATTAACAATTTCAGACAGATTCACAGCAGTTTAGCAGATTAACGATCTGATGCCCTGTTTGACCAACAATTGCACAAGCAAGATGACCTCAGATCAAGATGCTCACAAAAGATGGATTAAAGAGTACAGAGAGCACAACAATACAAAAAAATATTCACTTCGTTCCGACCTACGAGTCAACGGGAAATCGCGTTGCAAGAGAGGTACTTGAAACAGAAATTCTGGGACTTAGCGAAAATTACAGAGGGGAGCTCGGGATGGGGCTGTCCATGGCGGGCTGGAGGTGGCTTCCGGCGGCCGTGTAGGGTTGGAGAGGGCACGAGGAGACTTGGGATGGCCGGGGTCGGCGAAGGAGAGGCCGGGGCAGCCGGATCCGACCCGGATCTCGCCGGACCTCGCCGGTGGAGGGCGAGCTCGAGCTCGAGCTCGGCTAGCCATGGCCATGGCGGGCTGCTGCAAGGAAGAAGAAGAGGGAGGGCGTTAGGGAGAGGAGGAGGAGAAGGAGAAGGGCGCAGGGAGGAGGAGGAGAAGACCGGGGCGGCGCGGCGGCTCGCCGTGGCCTCGCCGGAGCAACGCGGGGAGCGGCGGCGGCCATGGCCGTGGGGAGGAGCTCGGGCGCGCGTGGTTCCTCGGGCTGGCCAGCCCAGATCGGGCCCGGCGGCGGCGGAGCGGGCCCGCGCGGCCCGGGCGGCGGGGGAGGCTGGCTGGAGGTGGGAGAAGGCCACGTGGCGGCCTCCGGGGCCGTCGGATCTCAGATCTGACGGTCCTGGATGCCTGGGAGCTAGGGTTTCGGGATTTGGGGGATTTTGGACGAAATTTCGGACCAGATCTGGGGGTGTGGCTGCAATTTTGTGGCTAGGGAAACCCTAGAAATGGGTGGGAGTGTGGTGGTATTTATATAGCCCCGGTGGCTGGCAGTTTGCAAAAACATCCCCGGTTTTTCTCTCGCGCGCGCGGTGCTCACGTTTCTGACCGCCGGGGGTCCGCAGTACCTCCGATTCGGGTAAAACTTCGAACTGCGCGATCAGTGCGTCGAGCCGTATGCGTTCACCTCGCGTTGGAACCATTCCGAAAACACTCTCCGGCGCGCTATAAAAATATCCCGTTTAATTATTAAACGGGGTTTTTCGTTCCGTTGGCTGCGGCTGGTCTCGTGCGGTTTTCGCGACGGTGATCGGGCGAAACCCGGTGTCGCAAAGGTCGGGTGTCAGGGTGGCAAGGGTCGGTCTCCGTCCGGTACGAGATAAGAGAGGGGAAAAATAATCGCCGATCGATAAATCGGGGATGCAAACACCGCAAACAAATCAGACAATCAAACAATTCACACCGAAAACAAATTTTTTGATTTTTCTGAAAACTGGGCTGTTACAACGCACATGTGGAAATAGATTTTTGCCATGCATAGGAATTTCATGGTAGCTTAGTTTTATAGGAGATTATCTTGTTGCTTAACTATATTGTTGCATATTTTTTTGCTTGTTACTCAATATTTTATGAAAATATCAATGCCATGCCTAGAGTATTTTTGACCTTTGTCTCATGTACGTATATGTTGTTTTATGCCAAATGATTTAAGCCAATATGGTTTAGCATTGTTAGTATCTTTTGTCACATGAAGTTGTAGTTTATGAATTTAGTTAGCTTGGTTTTTATGTTTTTTTGTTGCATGCAATAGTCGATGCTTCATTTTGATGCCTTTAACCATTATAAATATTTAGACTTGTCTAAATATTTATTTGTGGTTAAATTTATTTTAATGCTTTTAACCATTATAAATATTTAGACTTTGTCTAAATAGTTATTTGTGGTTAAATATTTTTCATGCCATGTTGAGCGTGTTATACAAATATTTAGATGCTATTAACCATTATAAATATTTAGACGTTATCTAAATATTTATTGGTGGTTAAATATTTTACCATGACATGTTATCTGTGTTGTTCAAATGCATATGTTAAAATATTATTCTTAGGTTCATACCATGTCGTTTGTTATATATGTATTGTATATATAAATAGCCCGAGGTATATAGATAAGGGCATTATTAAGTTTATTTAGTTAAGAAGGTTAGGACATTAGTTGTGGTGACTAAGTTTTGCTTAGTCACGATAAACCCAACCAATTCATTGAATCCCTCTACTCATCTTCAATCGTGCTACCTCCTTTGAATCTCCATATTGATTCCAATCTTGTTATCCATCCTTCCTATATTGTTATTTCGCGTGGTTGATATTTGGATTTTGTTGCTCGTTTACTTATTTTGTTTCAACGTTACTACGAGTAGGAGGTGATGGTACGGGAGAGGAGCACTATGTGGAAGACGGTAATGGGATACTCGACAACGAAGGCATGCCTCCCTCTTTGATCATGTTTATCCTATGTTTTACAAAATTGCATTGTATTTTGAAACCACTATATGCATGTTATTTTATCTCGTAGCTAGCGTGTCGATTGACACATTACCATATCCGCTTGTCGCCTACTTACTTGACACCCGAGTAGAACTTTATAGTAATCTTGTAGAGTAGAAATGCTTAGCCATGCCCATTATTATATAAGTGCTTATCTGAATGATCTTCAGATCATTAACACTTGAAACTTGTTACTAAGCTCGCTGAGCTAGGCCGGTTGGCCGTTTTTGACTTCCTCCACGCTCTTCTACTCTGGGTGAAACTTACCATCTAAATACTGGCGCGGGCGACAGCTGGATCAAGGATTGACGAAGCGATTGGCTGCCCTTCACAAGGTAAAGGGGGCAATCCGTCGTCCGTGCCGCATGAGGCCCAATAAGTCTTGGATTTAAAGATTGTGACAACAGTACAACCACATGTTATATGGGCACTGGCTTGGTTAATTATTTAGTTCATCCTTATTATTGTCATCGCTGTACCGCAGATGGGACAGCTGCCTTGCGAGGATAACCCCGACACAAAAGGGGACAAGGACTGTGAACTGCAGTTACTACCTTGTGAAACCTAGTGGGCATGTCATAGTAAGGGTGAGTCGAATGAAAGACCTCTTCGCAATCTCCCTGCCGGTATACAAAATAGTGTACTACGTCAGCGACGTCTGGTGGCAGCAAGGAAAGATTGTGTCATGTGGGTAAAGGGTACAACCCCTGCAGAGTGTAAAACTATTCGAATAGCCGAGTCCACGGTCATGAACGACACATGAATCTTTCTTGACATAAGGGAACCTGTATTGCTTATTCCCTCTTTGCCCCTACTCTTGGAACCTATGAAGGATGTGAGTGGATCGAGGATCCTCACCGTGATGAAAGTTGTGTTGGAAAATTTCTTGTTTTTGTCTAAAACCGCTTATCCAAATATATAGTTTTCAAACAAAATCAACTTTATGCAAATGAACCATATAGCCTTCCTTTGAAGCCTCATGTACTTATTAGGGCCTTTCCCTGGAGGCATGTTGAGTACGAAATGTACTCAAGGCAATCCTTTTGTTTTTCTCC
The DNA here is from genome assembly GCA_950022295.1 of Bromus sterilis. Classification (NCBI taxonomy): domain Eukaryota; kingdom Viridiplantae; phylum Streptophyta; class Magnoliopsida; order Poales; family Poaceae; genus Bromus; species Bromus sterilis. The sequence goes on from OX465600.1 coordinate 221,990,043, forward strand.
AGAGATATATGAAGATCAAGACGCATACTACGACTATTATGATGATCCTGAGGAGTGAGGTCGCTTGGACTACATCGACTTTCCTGTGGCTGAGATCGAGTCACTACGCAAGATAGTTTCCGTTGTTTTACTGATTATAATAAATGTCATGAGACATTAGTGTTATGAAAGCCTTATGGGAGATTACGATGCTTGTAATAATTTTAGTACTCTGCAATGGTACCATTTCGCTGTGTTATCAACAATGATCTTGGGGTTGATAATTAAAAATAGGAGGATATGGACCGGGGTCCCGTGATGTTCACTAGTGATGTCTCTCTCCCAAAAGACGACAAAACTGCTAGGCGAGGTAAACAAATCACAGTTGAGCAATTGACAGGATTATGGGCGCAAACCAATGCTCACTATGCTACAAAGAAAGGACGAGGCTCAAAAGCATGGGCGGTACGCCAAAATAAGTAGACCGAAATCCAACTGCATCTCCTACTAATCATCCACCTTGAGATATCTATCCAGAACATCTCGCTGGTATTAAGTTGCGAGCCCCACCTAAAGTGTAAACCCAAAGCAACAGACAACTTAAAATGCACTTTGCGTAAAGTAAACAATCCTTGCAACCGCGGTTACAAGCACCATTGTTTTCCCCCTTGTGGCAACAAGGACTCATGTTTCTGTCACTCAAGCTAGTCATCAGGGGGCATGAACCCACAATCGAGCATGACGTTCCCTCTTGGAGTCACTACCTACTACTTGGCCAAAGCAATAAAGAGCAACGGAGACCATGCAAGAATTACTCAAGAACATAAATATAAAAGATAAGAACCAAATATATTACTCAATCACAAACTGAACATAGTCTCATAATCCATCAGATTCCAACAAACTCAGCATAGCAACAACAGAAAATTACATATGTGCCTCGATCATGTAGGGAAGCTCACGAGGTCTAATCCATGAAGAACAAAGAGGGGAGGAGAACATCACATAGCTAGTGATCACGGACCCATGGTCCAAGGTAGACTACTCACGGATCATCCGGGAAGCGTCCATGGTTGAGGAGAGGCTCCTCGAGGTCAATCCTCCCTCCGGCAGGGTGCCGGGAAGAGGTCTGCTGCCGCTCCCGATCTTAGAAGCGCGGCGGCGGCGGAACAGAGGCGAGATCGTGAAAACGGGTTCTGTCTTTGGTAGTTTCTTGTCACGGGGAATAAATAGGCAAAGGGGGGCAGCCAGGGGGCCACCAGGTGTCTAGGCGGCCTCCCGGCGCGGCCATTGGCCGCGCCACCTGGCCGCCTGGGCACCAGGTGGGGCCCCTCTGGCCCTCCTTCGGGACTCCGGAAGCTTCCGTTGCGCTGATTTTTATCTGATTTTCCCGAATTTTTGGAGCACTTTTAATATGGGGGAAACCTGAAATAGAAGAACAGTAGAAAACAGGAACTGGCACTGTGGTGCACTTAGTAAATAAGTTAGTCCAAATATGATCAAAATTGTATGAAAGTGTATCTGGATCATAGCAATATCACACAAAACATGCATGGAGCAAGAAGAAATTATAGATACATTTGGGACAGATCGGTAACACAAGTGGAAGGTGAGATATAGGATAGCAGCAAATTTCCCCTATGCAGAGGATAGGGTTTGTCTCCCGTAGGACTCCGAAAGCGACAAGTAGGTGACAACGCCGCTAGAAATTAGGCGGTTGACGTGGACCTGCACACAGACACAAATAACTTTTCTCCCAACGAAGTTCAGAGAGTTTGTCAATCTCTCCGGTCTTTTTATTTGCAAAGGATCAAACGCAAGGGATAATGATAATGATAATTGCAACTGGAAAGTAAAAGAAGGAAATAAATTGAGCGTGTAAACAGTGATGAGAATATTGACCGGAGTCCCGTGATGTTCACTAGTGATGTCTCTCTCCAAAAAGATGATAAGTCTGCTATGCGAGGTAAACAAATCACAGCTGGGCAATTGACAAGATTAAAGATGCACTCCAATGCTAACTATGCTACAAAGAAAGGAAGAGGCTCAAAATCATGGGCGGTACGCCAAAATAAGTAGACCGAAATCCAACTGCATCTACTACTAATCATCCACCTTGAGATATCTATCCAGAACATCTCGCTGGAATTAAGTTGCGAGCCCCCACCCGAAGTGTAAACCCAAAGCAACAGACAACTGCATTAAAAGAACTTTGCGTAAAGTAAACAATCCTTGCAACCATGGTTACAAGCACCGTTGTTTTCCCCCTTGTGGCAACAGCAGATCCCCTAGACTCATGTTTCTGTCACTCAAGCCAGTCATCAGGGGGCATGAACCCACAATCGAGCATAACATTCCCTCTTGGAGTCACTACCTACTACTTGTCCAAAGCAATAATCAACAACGGATAACATGCAAGAATTACTCAAGAACAAAAATATAAAAGATAAGAACCAAATATATTACTCTATCACAAACTGAACATTGTCTCATAATCCATCAGATCCCAGCAAACTCAGCATAACAATAGCAGAAAGAATTACATATGTGCCTTGATCACAAGGTCTAATCCATCAAGAACAAAGAGGGGAAGAGAACATCACATAGCTACTGATCATGGACCCATGGTCCAAGGTAGACTACTCACGGATCATCCGGGAAGCGTCCATGGTGGAGGAGGAGCTCCCGGAGGTCCATCCTCCCTCCGGCAGGGTGCCGGGAAGAGGTCTGCTGGCGCTCACGATCTTGGAAGCGCGTGATGACCCTCAACTGTAGGGGATCGATTGTAGTGTTCTCGCTGGTAAGTTAACCCAATTTATTGATTCGACACAAGGAGAACCAAAGAGTATTTATAAGCTTTGACAGTTGAGTTGTCAATTCAATCGCACCTGAAATATGCTTGCTTGCAACAAAGTATTAATAGCAACTGTGATATGATAGCGATAGTAAAACAGCGAAAAGTAACAACTAGTGACCAGCAGGATTAAAGCACTGTAGGCTAGGGAGATGGATGGTCGGGCGCTGCATGAATAAGAATGAACATGTAATAAATTCTAACACGGGGCAAGGCACACAGAAAAGCAATGATCATCTAGGCAAATATCAAACATTAGGCATGTATCCCATAGGTAGTTGTGCTTGCTTGCAATAAGAACTTGCACAACATCTTTTGTCCTACCATCCCGCTACGAACGGGGCCAAAAGGAACTTATGGAGATTAAGGTGCTCCTGTCAAAGAGCACTGGAAAAAAGCAATAAACTCAATGGATACATGGAATCCTCAAACTATGGACCATCCCCTTTGGTGTCCCAAGCTGTCACCTTCGGGATCGCCGGTTCCGGACCATAATAGGTGCATACAACTCATAGATAGGATCTTGAACATAGATAACCTCGTGAAAACATAAGTGGTTCAGATATGAAAACATGGCACTCAGGCCGAAAGTGACAAGCATTAACAACAACATGTTGTAGCAAAGATGATAAACACCAAAGTAGATGATAGGCAACATGCCCCCAACAATCTGACGAACTATTACATGATCAATCTCATCCAATCCCTACCATCCCCTTTGCCTACAGCAGGGAATTACTCACACATGTGAAGAGAAGTCATGGAGGAAGGATGGAGTGGTGATGGTGATGGCGATGGCGACGATCTCCCCTCTGCGTAGGCCAAATTAGCCTCCAGATTAGCCCTCCCGAGGAAGAACAGAGGTTGGCGGCGGCTCCGCGACGGGTTCTGGAAAAGCGATTTCTGTTTCGGAGTTTCCCCGTCACGGGAATAAATAGGAGTCGAAGTAGCGCACCAGGGGAGGGGGAGTCGCCCAGGCGGCCTGTGGGCGCAGCCTCACCCCTGGACGCGCCAGCAGGGCGCCTGGGCCCCCCTGGCTGCCCTCTGGCCCCCCTTCTGGCTCCGGGCTCCTTCGGGTGCATGGATTTTTTGGTATTTTTCTAGCAATTTTCTGAGATGTCCAAAAATCCATTTTCCTGCGCACAATAAAACCATACAGACAGCTCTGCTGAAAACAGCGTCAGTCGGGGTTAGTTTAGCTCAAATCATGCAAGAATGAGGGAAAAACAATAGCAAAAGTGTTTGGAAAAGTAGATACGTTTGAGACGTATCAACTCCGCCAAGCTTAGCCTATTGCTTGTCCTCAAGCAATTCAGTTCAACGAACTGGACGCGACAAAGAAAAATTTGACAAACTCTTTTGCTTCATAAGATGTATATAAGCCGGTACTACGAAAAGAGTTTAGCAAGTATCAAAACAATGCTATGAGGACAATGCACGAAGCGATCCTTCTTTCAAGTGACCAATCAAAAACAACCTAAAGTGAATGATACGCTGCTGAAAATCAAAACAAGATCACAATGCACATAGCTTGAACATATCAGAGTGGTATCTCGCTAGCCTCCATGAGTGAAGCAAAACATAAATGCAGAAACTCCTCCGGAGTTTTAAAGGAGACGAGAACTAAGAATTTCAGACTAGCAATATAGCAAGCATGCAGAAGACACTGTAATACTTTGGGACAATGCATGTTACACTAAGAATGACAATTATGCTCTCAATAGTTGGTGCTTTGAAGAAAGAAGGTGAGACTCTCGAACCGTGGATTTTTTTTATGGAAAGATTGAAAACCCGTGAAAGGAAGCAGAGACTAAACATGTGCCAGAGCTCTTAGTTTTGAAAACAGAGATAAAATTCTTTTGAGAGGTGCAACTTTCCAGTCAACGGTGAACGGTAAAGGTCTCTCAATATCTCCCATGCCAACTATATTAATGCTTTTTGCTTACACTTGTTCCCTTATCCATAAATCCTTTAATGGTCTATGGAACCTTTTATTTTGCCTCAAGTATGGAAGGAGGGTATCGTTCCACCGATCATTAGCAGCATTTGGTCCATTTCATTCCATCATCAAGTATGGGGGAGGTGTAACTCTCATTTTTTATTGACTAGTTAAAACTTCCGTCAAAATATTTTGGCATGGTAGATACTGATTTTCCCTCACCGCACCATGAGTTTGTACGGTTATAAAAGGGAAGCTTTTGAATAAATTTCGAGATGGCACAAGAAAGTCTAAGTTAGGAGTGGACGGTAAATACCACATATAGGAAGGTATGGTGGACTCAAGTGGAATAACTTGTTTGAAAAGGAGTTTGGATATACAAGCAAAATTCCTCTTAGTGTGAGCGAAGGCTAGCAAAAGATTGGGAAGCGACCAACTAGAGAGCAATAATTGTCATAATCATGCAGAGTGACAAAGCAACATTGAATCGGGCATGAAAGTGATATGACTATTCTGAAATAAAAAGGTCATCAAGGCATGATAGACATTTCAGTCATAAACATGTATGAACATGTGCCAAGTCAATCCAAGAATTCTCCGAAGGGAAATACCACTTCAATATGCCAAACCATGAACAATGCAATGCATGTAGATCATTCCAACAACATATTATGCACCCTAGCTATTTCAGACCAGCCACAAAGAAAGCATGAACACTGGGAAAGCATTGTAAACATAGCACTATGTCGCTACAAGCTGGTCTCTAGGTCATAAGTACATGCATATGTACAAAAGTAGAAACAAGAAGAGTTCATACCGGTTTTCCTTGTTGCTCCCCTTTCGTCGATCTTCGTCATTACTGCCTTTTCACTTGCACGATCGAACATGGGAAATATAATTAAATGCCATGTCGTACTCGAGCTGAACTCTGGAAACAAAGCAAAATAAAGAGAGAAAGGAAATATTTTTGGGGTTTTCAAAGGTTAAACGAAAGAAAAATAAAAGAGAAATCTTTTTGTTGTTTTTGCAAAATAAAAGAACAAAGAGGAACGGGAAAAAACTTCGAAAAAGATCAAAGCAAGAAAAATAGAAACGGATAATACAATGGAAAAGGGAGAAGGGCACGTACTCCCCCAAGTTTAGGTTTTTGGCCTAAGTTGGTAGCAGCTACTGCCCCCAGGAGCCTCCTGCTCCGGGGTAATGGTAAGTCCAGGAGTCGTATGAGCCCTCCGGTGCGTACACCGAAGTCCTCGGGTCCTCCCATAAGGAAGGTCCTGCGCTCCAAGCAGAAGAAGACCCCTCACCATGCTCGGTGAAGATCTCTCCCTGAAAAGTGGGAACTCACCATGCTCCTCCACGTCGGGCACAACCCCCTCCATGGGGTTATGCAGCTGGTAAGGAGCCATGAACTCATCGAGCTGAATATCGTTGAAGGACCATCCGTTCGTGCGAGTGGTATCGAACAAAAGTGGTGCAGGTAGACGAATCTCACGAGTAATGGTATTTTCAAACCTCAAAATATAATCAAGGTTACCAAACTGGGAAGTCATGGTAACAAACTTATGCCTCTTCATAGCCGCAAGATCGAGACTTGCGTATGAAAAGGGAACATCATCAGGATGCGGGGTGCGCTCAAGAGACTCAAGGATAAGTGTGGCGTAAACACCACCATATAAATCTCCCTTGTTACTGTTCGTAACAAGGCGCCGAGCAATCAAGGCACCCACATTATAATCATTCTTATCAGAGAGGGTGTTAGCATAAATAGCAAAAGATGGTGCAGAACCACTGCTCGTGTTGTCACGAGCCAACACCCTCTAGCAACAAAATACACAAAATACCTGAGGTGTGGGAACAGAATGCTGGAAATCTTCGTACGCCGAATGTCGGTCTCCTCCTGGCAACAAAGTGAGCTGAAGAGGGTCCTCAACTCAGAAGGCTGAGTGGTCACCTTTGCCGTCTGACCAATGTTCGGCACACCTATTATATCACAAAACTGTGTCAAAGGCATGGTTATGAGACCATTATAAAGTTTGAACTCGACGGTTCCAGCATCATGGTTATAACAAAAAATGTTAACAAAGCAGGAGGTGAGCTTCTTGTATTGTATTACATGGCATAATGCTAGCCATGTCAAACCTGCATTGGGACAAAGCCCATAGAATCCCTCCTTAATTCCTGCAGCTGTAAGAAAATCATCGCACGGATACATCATTGCGCATGCTCGACTTGTGTCTTCCAACAACTCCAGGGGCACATGATATTCATTGTATCTCACCCTAACTGCTGAGGGCGAAGATGCAGCTCTAGTGACTCGATCGGAGCGCTCAGGCTTCTTCTTCCCAGGCCACCCCTTTGCCTTTCCTAGCAAACTCATTTCTGAAATTTTTGACAATTCACAAAAACAAGGATTTAAACAGGGTGAGTTGAGGCAAACTACTCTACTCACTTACCTAAGGCATAAACTTGCATCAAAACTTGGAAAATAAATTGCTACACATGCATGCAAGCTCATCTAAACAGCACCAAAAACTACTAAGTACTCACAAATGAAACCACCAATCAAAAATCTATTTGGAGCGGTGGAGGAGTTACATACTAGGGAGTATTTTCCCAAAATCTCAGCTCAAATGATGGGTCGTAGAGAGAGATCGAAATTCTGGACGGAGAGCAGCAAGAACGCAAGTTCCAGGTGCAGAACTCGTGTTTTGGGGAGGAAAGAAAGAGAGAGGAAGAAGACTCACCTAAAGGTGGGGCCTGTGGGCGCGGCCAGGGCCAACTGGCCGGATGGGCCACTGGTGCCCCCCCTCGTCAGCCCTAGGTGCCTCTGGGTCACTCCCGGCATGGAAATTTTTAATATAATTTTTCTGGAATTTTCCTGAAAACTTCATTGTTGAAAATTTTCCGTAGTTCAAAAAGCTGCGAAACTTTCTAAAAACTTGAAGCTGTGATTAGAATTGTGAAGCTTCAAAAACATATAAACTTGGTACAACAAGGATAAAAAAGCTAAGGAAAATGAAAGCATAACAAGCTCCAATTTTTACCTATATAAAACACGCCCACTAGCAAGGTTGATCAAGTCTTACCAACGAACCGGCGATATATAGAACAAAAAGTCTCACCCCTTATGAAGTGATCATTGCACCTTTACTTTAATGGACATTGTCCCCACCATGATGGTTTTGTATTTGTGGTGCACGTGTAAAGGACAATCCCATTCTCCAATCTTCACGGTCTCGTTATTCTCTATTGAGTTAAGGCCATGCCTTTTGTCGATCTTCTTTGGAAAATACACCGTGTGTTCTTTATCGTCTACGTTAAAGGTGACCTTTCCTTTATTGCAATCAATAATGGCACCTGCGGTGTTAAGAAAAGGTCTACCAAGAATAATGGACATGCTCCCATCTTCGGGCATGTCAAGCACAACAAAATCAGTAAGAATTAAACAATTAACAACTTCAACTGGAACATCCTCACAAATACCTATCGGGACGGCTGTTGATTTGTCAGCCATCTGAAGAGAGATATCTGTAGGGATTAGCTTATCTAAACATAGCCTTTTGTAAAGAGAAAAAGGCATAACACTCACCCCTGCTCCGAGATCACATAAGGTAGTCTTGACATAATTATTTTTTATGGAACAAGGAATGGTGGGTATACCTGGATCACCAAGCTTCTCGGGAATCTTGCTTCTGAAAGAGTAGTTAGCAAGCATAGTAGATATTGCCTCATTAGGAACTTTTCTTTTGTTAGTGACAATATCTTTCATATATTTGGAATAAGGAGGTAACTTGATAGCATCAGTCAAAGGAATTTGCAGAAAAAGAGGTTTCATCCATTCAATTTTTTTTATTATAATACTCTTCTCCTTTAGATTTGAGAGATTTACCTGGAATGGGCATGGGTTTTTGTACCCATGGTTCCCTTTCATTCCCATGTCTTCTTGCTATGAAGTCCTCTCTGGTATACTTGCGTGTATCGGGTGCTTCTTCTTCTCGCACAGCGGGAGGATCATTCTTCTCCTTATCATTTTCTGCACCGTCTTCAGTTTCAGCATCGGAGGTAGATATGCTGTTGCACTACTAGAGAAATAGCTATACATGGAAACCTTATTAGTGGTGCATTTTTATGTAATGCGCCACTATGTTGTAAGGGGTGACACACTGGTTAAAATGCGCCACCTATAAGCTCTTATAGGTGGCGAATTTGTTAAAATGCGCCACCCTTAAGGGTGGGCCAGCCCTGGATCCTCTTATACGTGGCGCATTTGGAGAAATGCGCCACCCCTAAGAACCTTATAGGTGGCGCATTCTGGAAATGCGCCACCCCTAAGAGCTTATGGGTGGCGCATTCAGAATGCGCCACCCATAAGCTCTTAGGGGTGGCGCATCTTTCATATGCGCCACTACTAAGCAAAAAATGTGAGGGAAAATTCCCAACACACAAATACACCCCCTTGGTGGACCGCCTTTTCAGTTTGAATTTTTTTATAAGAAAATGATAGAAATGTCAAAAAAATAAAAGAAAATAAGTTTCCCATGTGATATGTGGTCTAGTTGTTAGGAAAATTTACAAATATGAATTTCGACTTTTTTTGCAAAATCTCTCGAGAATTTTGTAAAATGGGCATAACTTTTGCATAGGACCTACGATGAGTAAGTTTTTATATGAAAAATCATCTACTCGAAAAGTTATATTCAAATTCAAGTAGGGACACCCCGTTGAACATTTTTAGAATCCTCAAAATCCTAACAGAAAAAAGTTACGCGCATTTGAAGATCTGGAGACAATTTTTTTTGAACTTAGTAGTGGCGCATTTTCTATGAGATGCGCCACTAGTAACAGAAAAATTTTTGAATTTTTTTATTTAAAAAATAATAATGAAAATAGGCTAGAGGACCGATCCGAAAGTTAAATTTTTTTTGAAATTTTTAGATAGTAACAATTAAAAAATAAAATAAAATTAAAAAAATCATTTTTTTTAAAGTTCAAAATATGCTAATGGTCCCATCGAGAAAGTTTCAAAAAAAAATGTTGAAAATTTTAGCACACCCATGAACATCAACATGGTTTAATAGGATTTATATGATAGATATATCAACAAGTGCCTGCTAGGTGAGCTGGAGTGGGAGTTGAATAGAACCAAGAAGTTAAGCGTGCTGGGGCTGGGGTAGTGCTCGGATGGGTGACCATGGAGGTTAGTTTGACCTGAGATTAAGCATAGGGACCGTGCATTAAGCATACTAATCTGAGATTAAGAAAAAAAAATCGTTATCCAGATTCAAAATTCATTTTTTTAATAGTGGCGCATTTTTAGAATGCGCCACCCCTAAGACTCTTATGCGTGGCGAATGGCTTGTCCTTAGTGGCGCATTTGAAATGCGTCACTAAAGGAAAAGAAAGGACACCACTATAAGGCCCTTTCCTAGTAGTGTTGGGATCAACAGCAGGTTCTTCACTTGTAATAGGATCATTGGAGTTGTCAGCTTCCTTGTGTTTCTTCTTCTTCTTTTTTCTTCTTTTGGGAGCTAACAATCTCGTCTTCTACTTGCACTTGAGAATCTTGCTCAATCCTCTTCGGATGCCCCTCAGGATAGAGTGGGTCCTGGGTGTGTGTTCCACCCCTGGTCTTGATGCCATAAGCTTGTATGTCCTGTTTGGCATTGTTAGCAAGAAATCTTTTTGCACATTAGAAATTTGTTCAACGTGAGTTTGATCCATATGAAAAATACTTAACAAGACATTTAACATCATTGACTGTTCTTTCAAGAACACCAAGAAAATTTTTGATAGCAAGAGAATTATCATATAACTGACTTTGTATCCTCCTATTAAAATTGTCTTGCTTAATAATAAAATTATCAAGCTCATCTAAGCATTGGTCGGGAGGCTTACCTTTAGGGATGTAACTTTCAGTAAAGTCTAATAGAGAGTGTACCTCTACCAAGGGAGGGTGAGTGGTAGGCTCACACAGCTTCTCGATAGGCGGTAGATTCTTCACGTCTTCGGCTTTAATGCCTTTCTCCTTAATAGACTTCTTTGCTTCTTGCATATCTTTGGGGCTTAGAACAAGCATGCCCCTCTTCTTTGGTGGTGGAGGTGGTTCTGGGACGGACCAATCTTCATGGTTCTTGGCAATCTTGCCCATTAATTCTTCCGCATCGGCCGGTGTTCTTTCCCTAAAAACAGAACCAACACAACTTTCCAGATAGGACCCTGATTCATCGGTTAGGCCAACATAAAATATATCAAGTAAATCATTCTTTGGGACTTCATGTCCTGGTCTAGCCTTAATTAGATCACAATACCTCCCCCAAGCTTTAGGGAGGTGCTCATCCTGCAACTGTTTAAAGTTATAGATTCTTTGCAAAGCAACATGTTGCATATGAGCAGTAAAATATTTATCAACAAAAAATTGAACTAAGTCCTGAGGACTCTCAATGGAACCATAGGGTAGTGCATTGCACCAGGAATTAGCGTCTTCCTTTAAAGAGAAAGGAAAAAGCTTGGCATAGATATTTCGTATCTTCTCATCAGTAGTGAATAGGTCACCTAACTCAGCAAGTTTGGTCAGGTGTGCTATAGCATCATCATTTTCTCTGCCATAAAAAGGGTCAGCCTCGACTATAGATATAAGTGAAAGATCAACAGAGAAATCATAATCAGGATCAGTGATGCATATAGGAGATGTGGCAAATTTAGGATCAGGAATATTCTTGTTCTTCATGGAGTGCTTTTCAAGCAGCTTCTTAATAGCATCAGGGTTAGAGTCGGTACACTCTCTGAGTTCCCTTCAAAGATCATCATCAAGAGTAATATAATCATCATCAAGGTGTATCTCCTTGAGTTCACATAAGGTTGGGTAACCAAAGGTTTTGCAAGTAGGAGTATAGGTAGTAGGAGTCTCGGTCTCGGGTTCTGCTGTAGCCTTAGCAGTCTGAGTTTCAATATAGGGACCAAGAAAATTATCATCATCAAAAGTATCGGACATAGTGACAGACTCAATAGAAGTAGCATGTGGTGGTAGTGGTGAAGCAAACTTACTTATAACGAAAGGTGAATCAAGCGAAGCACTGGTACTCAGAACAATACCTTTTATTGTAGTGGATGGCAGGATCGGAACCTTGGGGTCTCCTTTATTACCCATAGCGGATGAAGTGTGGCAGGCGGGATACTTCAAGTAGACTTGTAAATATTGCTATGGTCCCCGTCAACGGAGCCAAAAACAGTACTTGATGTCGGGACCCGGGGTTAGCGTATGTAATTCCAGTCACGATGCAATCACATGGAGAGCCGAGAACCGTACCCACTTGTCTAAGCAGACAAGGCCAAGCACAGAGCGTTCTCGGAAAGCATCGAACATGAGGGGCATCCCATCCAGGCCGGATGATCAACTGAGATGGGTCCTCATCGTCCGCTCACAAGTCTAAATGCTTATGGGTGGTGAATTCCATACTCATAGACAAGTCGCCTCAACCATGTTATCGATTGAATCATAACCCTTACATAAACAGACTCCAGCCCGATCACTTAGTCGGGGTCTAGGGCGGGCTCGATCATACAACAAAGTGTGCACGTGACAGAGTCACGAGCAATCGCATCGCGATGCCCCAAGATGCGCACATCTAAGGGCCACTTGGTGTATAAAAGACCGCCAGCCAGAACACAACTAAGGTCTCGAAAACCCATACTAAGACATGCATGTTATAACCATACATGCAGCACACATGTCTAGTATGAACACCATGTATCATCACATAACTCTACAATGTACTTCTTTATTGACTTACACATAGAGCATACAAAGATCACATGTGTGTGATCAACATTACATCATACAACGGAAGCAAATTAGGTCTGAGTACAGACAAGTTTAACAAATGGCTTAGATAAGCCTTGTTCAACAAACATGCCCTTCCACGAGGGACCAGACTGCTGTCTGGGACTATACTAACTTAGTCAACGTCGAGCTTCGGGAAGGTGTCTCCATCGGGGTCTGGGTTTCCATCTAAAACATAGAATAAGAAAACGTGAGTACAAAATCGTACTCAGCAAGACTTACATCAGAACTATACTACTCATGCTCAAGTTTCAAGGTAAAGGGAGGTGGGGTTTCATCATGCAGAAGTGCCAGCTTTGACTTGGCTAGTCCTGTACTACGAGTACCAGACTTGAGCTAAGAAGCGTACACGAGTCCACTACCAAGTCTCCAAACAATACGCCACTATGGTTACTTCCTCGACTTCCCCACGAGAAAGAACACCTTAGCACTCACGCTTATCTTGCGAGTTTTATAAGTATCCATTCAAGTTATCTATTGATCAAGTAGAGGTCTCCAAGTAGTCCATAACCGCGGACACGGCTATTCGAATAGTTTATTAACCCTGCAGGGGTGTACATCTTCACACGCGTGTCATCACTTATCGCCTCGTTCTCGTCACCCTTCAAGCGGGTGTCGGACGTGGATGAAACCAAGGCACTACCCTCACATCACCTTCTCTAATCCAGGAGTCGACTACCTGAGTTTGGCACCGCTCGAGAGTCCGGCCGGTTCCACGAAACGGACTCAGATAATGCAAGGGACCGAGACGCCACCTCTGCCAGATGGTTTCACTGCCTCACAGGTCCACCCACATATCTATATGATGCAACATTTTCTTCATACTTTTTCTATGCATATGCCAAATGGAAAGCCCGAATCTATTGTGATTCCTGGACCGGATCGGGTACGTAAAGAGGCCAAACGGGGCTCCCATAAAACCCTACATGTGGTCATACTCTTTGTCTTGGATCAAAAAACAGGAACTCGGGGCCTAGGGCAGTGTTCAACGAGACAACCCACTGTGTACTCCTACACAACCTCTCATCGTTCACCTTTGCTTAGGGTGGATTCACCAACACGTTATCATCAGCATCACTGTGTTCATTCCATCCCGACTCACAATCATAACATCCTCATTGTATCACTAAGCAGCAATAAGCAGTAACAGTTGCAGGGGCCACATGCTCATCAATCAACTCCTAAATCTGCTAGGATTATGGTTTGCTTAATACGGTGACAAAATGATAGGTCATGCATCGGAATGGGTTCAACTATGAGAAAGAACATGTCTCGGTGATCTCCTAAACATGCATAAGCGAGACTGAGAGGGAAGTAGGATTTTATAGACATGATCAATGGGGTTTGCTTTCCTTGCTGACGATACACGGGTCTTATCGATGGTCTTCTTCTTCGGGGGTGATCACCGTCTCGGAGGCACTGTTACTGGCACAATCATCAACAAGAGGGGGGGGGCAACATTGTAATAGAATGCACAAGCACATGTTTATGTTTTCACATGATGTGAATGGTATTGATGTGACCTAGGTTCAATTTGTCACATTTTAATTGAAGTTGATTTGAAAATTAATTCAAATTCAAACTCCAATGTTATTCAAATTAGGACAACTTGCATTTGCTAATGTTTGTCCATTGTAAACCAGGTGATCATGTGTTTGATATGCCTCTGATGTTCAAGTGAGATGTGGTGTATTGCAAAGGTTCAAATTACAAAAGCATTTGAATTTAATTTGAATTAATTCCAATTAAGCCAAATAGCAAAAGCTACTGGTCCCATTTTAAATTCAACTCAAACATAGCTGAAAGTTGTATATTTGGATAGATTATTTTCTCCTGATCATTTTTCATATATTAATTGTCCAATTTGGAGTTAATATGAATTTTCTATGATTTATTGAAGTTTTGGCTATTTTCTGTAATTTCTGTAATTCTTTTTAATTCTTTAATTTCAGAAATTGAATTACTGCGTCATGCTGACATCAGCATGACGTGGGGGGGGGGGGCTTCTGGACAGTGGGGCCCTGCTGTCAGTGGGAGGGGGGGTTAATCCCTGCGGTTAGTTTAAACATGGGGTTTAGTTTAGTGGTAGGGCCCACTGTCATAGAGGGTTAGGGGGGTTAATGGGGGTGATTAGGGCTTAATTAGCCCGGCGGCTTGTCGCCGGTGGCTCGGGCCACGACGGAGCAACGCCGGAGTTGCTCTTTTGAGCATGGGGTGGGGCTTGGGTGGTATGGGCGTGTAGCCCTCGCTCGACCGCATCTAGCAGAGCATGCAGGGGGTCGCCAGGAGCACGGGAGCGTCGTCGGCTTCCAATGGCGCGGCGGCCGGAGCTCGATACAGGCGGCGATGGCAAACGCGGGAACGGGACAAGGCGAGGGATGGGGGAAACAAAGCACGAGCTCACCGTGAGGGTAAATGAGAAGTCAGAGGAGGCGGAGAAGCTTGGACGACGATGCAATTTGAGCTCGAAGCCCACGGTGGCCGGCGGGAAAAAGCTGGAGCTGGCATCCGCTCCGGGGCCTTTGAGCTCGAATCGACGGTGCAAAACGACGGAGAAGACGACCACGGTTCTGATGGACATGTTGGTGCGGCGCCTCGTCGTCGTTGTCCACGCAGAAGCTCGCCGGCGTCCTCCTTCTGTGCTCGGGCTTGCGCGAGATCCGCGAGGTAGAAGAATAGGGGCGACCCGGGGATGAGAGGAAAGGCACGGGGGGGTGCTCTGGGGGCTTGCATGGCGCGAGAAGGGAGGCAGGGGAGGCCTAGACGGCTCTCGTTGGCCACGGCAGCGTCGGCCGTGCCCTCCCAGCGCGCCACCGAGCAGCTTGGGGTAGACGACAAGCTCGGCTGGGCCTGGGCCGGGGAAGGTTTAGTTGGGCCCAAGGCCATAGGGGGTGGGTTGGGTTGGTTCCTTTTCTATTTTCTCTCTTTATTGTTTCTGTTTTCTTTTTCTTTCTTTTGTTTTGCTCTAGGAAAAAATAGCAGAGCATTTTATAAAATTCCCAAATCTTTTATGTGGGCTTAGGATATAAGTAGCTAGTCACTTATAACTTTTGGGCATTTTTGAAATTCAAATAATTTGAATTTCAAATCAAATAGGGGTTTAATTAATTTTCCAACGCATTGTTTGAAATTTAGAAAATTCCATGAGCATGGGATTGATCCCAAACCACTTTTAAAATGATCAACATCATTTATAGGAATTTTCCAAATGTTCAAATGATTTTTGGAATTTTTTTATCTAGCTATTTAATAAAATTATTTAGGGCTTTTCTTTTCCCCAATTCTGAATTTCTTTTGAATTTTTGCATGATGCAAAGGGCACAATCAAACCCTAGCACTTACCTAACTTGGGGTTGTGACACTTGATGACCCTCAACTGTAGGGGATCAATTGTAGTGTTCTCGTGGGTAAGTTAACCCAATTTATTGATTCGACACAAGGGGAACCAAAGAGTATTTATAAGCTTTGACAGTTGAGTTGTCAATTCAACTGCACCAGAAATATGCTTTCTTGCAACAAAGTATTAATAGCAACTGTGATATGATAGCGATAGTAAAACAACGAAAAGTAACAACTAGTGACCAGCAGGATTAAAGCACTGTAGGCTAGGGAGATGGATGGTCGGGCGCTGCATGAATAAGAATGAACATGTAATAAATTCTAACACGGGTCAAGGAACACAGAAAAGCAATGATCATCTAGGAAAATATCAAACATTAGGCATGTATCCCATAGGTTGTTGTGCGTGCTTGCAATAAGAACTTGCACAGCATCTTTTGTCCTACCATCCCGCTACGAACGGGGCCAAAAGGAACTTATGGAGATTAAGGTGCTCCTGTCAAAAGCACCGAAACAAAGCAATAAACTCAATGGATACATGGAATCCTCAAACTATGGACCATCCCCTTTGGTGTCCCAAGCTGTCACCTTCGGGATCGCCGGTTCCGGACCATAATAGGTGCATACAACTCATAGATAGGATCTTGAACATAGATAAAATCATGAAAACATAAGTGGTTCAGATCTGAAAACATGGCACTAGGGCCCAAAGTGACAAGCACTAAGAACAACAAGTTGTAGCAAAGATGATAACCACCAAAGTAGATGATGGGCAACATGCCCCCAACAATCTGACGAACTATTACATGATCAATCTCATCCAATCCATACCATCCCCTTTGCCTACATCAGGGAATTACTCACACATGTGAAGAGAAGTCTTGGAGGAAGGATGGAGTGGTGATGGTATGGCGATGGCGACGATCTCCCCTCTCCGGAGGCCAAATCAGCCTCCAGATTAGCCCTCCCGAGGAAGAACAAAGGTTGGCGGTGGCTCCCGACGGGTTCTGGAAAAGAGACTTCTGTTTTGGAGTTTCCCCGTCACGGGAATAAATAGGAGTCGAAGTAGGGAACCAGGGGAGGGGGAGTCGCCCAGGCAGCATGTGGGCGCGAACCCACCCCTGGCTGCCCTCTGGCCCCCATTCTGGCTCCGGGCTCCTCGGGTGCGTGGATTTTTTGGTATTTTTCTGGGAATTTTCTGAGATGTCCAAAAATCCATTTTCCTACGCACAATAAAACCATACAGGCAACTCTGCTGAAAACATTGTTAGTCCGGGTTAGTTTAGCTCAAATCATGCAAGAGTGAGGGCAAAACGATAGCATAAGTGTTTGGAAATGTAGATACATTTGAGACGTATCAGCGCGGCAGCGGCAGAACAGAGGCGAGATCGCGAAAAAGGGTTATGTCTTCGGAAGAATTCCGTAACGGAGAATATATAGGCGAAGGGGAGGGGAGCCAGGGGGGCCACCAGGGGTCCAGGCGGCCCCCTGGCGCGGCCTCACCCTAGGGCGCGCCGGGAGGGCACCTTGGCACCTGGTGGTGGCCCTCTGGCCCCTCTCGGGCTCTTCCGGAAGCTTCCCTTACGCTGATTTTTTATCTGATTTTCCCAATTTTGGAGCACTTTAAATATCGGGGAAACCTGAAATAGAAAAACTACAGAAAACATGAACTGACACTGGGGTGCACTGAGTTAATAGGTTAGTCCAAATATGATCAAAAGTGTATCTAGATCATAGCAATATCACACAAAACATGCATGGAACAAGCAGAAATTATAGATACGTTTGGGACGTATCAACATCCCCAAGCTTAATTCCTGCTCGTCCTCGGGTAGGTAAATGATAACAAGCATAATTTCTATGGTGACATGCTACCAACCATATAAGAACTATGAAAGTAAAGCAATCAAGGCATGTAATTCAATTCAAGTCATAACAAGCAAGAGTCTATATTAGCATTGAAACAAGCAACATAAGAACATAAAGGTGCAAGAGCTCTCGCTGTCCGTGACTCGAATGTCTCCAGATGGTGTTTGCGTGCAAGAAGGGGGAGATGGTAATTCAAGAGAAAAATATATTTGTTGAGAACTCAATCTACTAAAGTTTCACACTTAGTCTTCTTTGGAATCTTATCTTGACTCGTCCCCAGACCACTAGCCAGGTACAAGCCAATTTGATCCACTCCTTTTCGATATTTTGAGCACTCATGCAATGGACGAGCGTAAGCATGAGAGTTGACACTTAGGATGGCAAAGAGAGAAATATGATGGAGGAGGAAGACAAAAAGGGTGTGAAAGGCTCACATCAATGAGGACAATCATAGGCGAGAGAAGGCCAAATGATAAATATGATGTGAGGAGTAGGGATTGCTATGCAACAGACACACATATGAGCTAAGAAAATCTCTCCAATGGAACTAGTGGGGGCGCATCCAACTTGCTCGCTCAAGAAGATCTAGAGCTCATTTGAGGAGGCTCATCCTGGGAATATGCAAGCCAAGTTCTATAGTGTGAAGGTCCCCACATAGCTATATGCATAAATGATCATCTCTATGGAGCACAAGGTATAGAGGGAGTACGAGTGTGGATCTTTACAAAGGAATAGTATTGTTGCCCCCTTCTCTATTTTTATTTCTTTTTCTCCTTTTTTTCTTTTCTCCCTTTTTTTGGTGGCCTCAATGGCTCTTTCTATTTAACTCTCATTTGTCCTCTTTGGGATATTTTAATTTGTCCTCTTTGGGATCTTTTCCTCACTTAAGGGCAACACTCTATTTTACAAGAATGTATAGAAGATCTTCACACTTTACAAGGTACTCAACATAAAGAATAATGTAGCTATCATGATGTATGCAAATGTATGCCTCTGCCAGTGTAGCATTAACAAGTATGACATTAAGATCAAGTCATGAGAAGGTGGATGTTGCATGTCAATATATCTAGGAAAGGTTATGGAAATGCCTTGATAGGTAGGTATGGTGGCTGTTTTGAGGAAAGATATAGGGAGGTTTATGATGACAGAGCCTATCATGCCAAGGGTTTGGATGCACCGGTGAGGTGGACGCCAACTCTCGAAGTGAGAAGAGGGCAATGCACGGTACCGAAGAGGCTATCAAAATATGATGAGGTGGAAGTGTCAACTTTCAATACTTACATTAGTCCAAAGAACTCATGCACTTATTATCGGTAAGTCTCAATCTAATAAGGAGGTTCACAAAGAGACAGTACCCCGAGGAGGAGTGTATAGGGGTTAGGTTATCCTTGCGCATCCTCGACTCATGGTACATGAGTGTACTCTAATATCCTATCCCTCCAAAGATTAGTGATCCATCTAGTAGCTAGAGTTCTCAACTAGTTTTTGTAGGTTTTGAAAATAAGCACGGATTGCCCAAAATACGACACCTATCACTAATAGGCTAGATCTCTTGACACAAAAAGTCCAAACATTACTCACAACAATACCTCAAAACTATTGCAAGTTACTACCACAAGTGAATAGCAACCTCAATTACCTACTTCAAGACAAGACACAACTCAGTGCAACAACCAACTCTCTTAACAAGATAAACATGAAAACTAAAGAGAGTTTCAGCAACAAACTAAACAAAAAGATGAAGTTTCATCAAGAGAAAGAGAATAGCTAGCTCGTGTAATCAAAAGGTAACTTAATCTTCTTCCTAGGGAAGTGTTCCATCCCCTTTTTGAGAGGGAATTGAAATTTTATATTCCCCTCTTTCATGTGAATAAAAGAACTAACGGTGCGAAGAAAAGGACGTCCCAAAATAATTGGACATAAAGGTTCACACTCTATATCAATAATAGTAAAATCAACGGGAACATAATTGTCATTGACAATAATAAGAACATCGTTG
Source organism: Bromus sterilis (assembly GCA_950022295.1). NCBI lineage: Eukaryota > Viridiplantae > Streptophyta > Magnoliopsida > Poales > Poaceae > Bromus > Bromus sterilis. The sequence goes on from OX465600.1 coordinate 222,009,862, forward strand.
ATCTTCCCCAAAGGTTTCTTTAGGGAAGAATCAACGAGACGAACACCAAAAGAACAAGGATCAAAAGGTTTCAATTCAAACATATCATACATTCTTTTGGGCATAACGGAGGTACATGCTCCAACATCACATAAAGCATAGCAAGAGAAGTTATTCAATTTAATTTTTATCATAGGATCCCAACCATATTCTAGCTTTATAGGTATGGAGGCTTCTACCCTAAGCTTCTCCTACCTAGCTTTAATGAGAGCATTAGTGATATGCTCCATGAAGGCAAGATTTAGTGTGCTAGTGTGGGGGTCTCTAGACATTTTGTGTAGTAGGCTAATAACTTCAGAAAGGGTACAACTATCAAAATCTATATCACTACTATCAAAGGTGGTAGCGGTGTCATCTAGGCTCACGTTTTTGAAAGCTTCTATGTTCATAGGAGTTTCTTCCTCTACAGTTGAGGTAATAGCATCACCATTAATAGATCCAATGGGACTAGGGGTGTGTTGGGTGCTAAGAGTTTGAGTATCCTCAACAACTTGGATAGTTGCAACGATGTGGTGTGTAGGAAGGCTCTTAATTCTATCTTCTTCCTCCTTTTCTCTTGCCCATCTTTCTTTAAGTTCAGCCATCATCCTAATGTTTTCATTAATTTGCACTTGAATAGCATTCATAGGAGTGGGATTCCTCTCCTCAAGGGGAGAACTTCTAATTTTAAGCATCTCAACGTCAAGGGCTAGGTTGTCTTCAGTCAAAGAGAGATTATCTAATTTGTCTAATTTTTCTTATATACTCTTGTTGAAGGCTTTTTGGGTAGTGAAAATTCCTTCAGCATGCTTTCTAATTCAGAAGTGGAGTTCTTGTTTCTAGGATAAGTGTTGTTGTTCCCATAGTTGTTGGATGGGAATGGTCTAGGATTTCTATCAAAGTTACTCCTATAAGCATTGTTGTTGAAGTTTTTTCTAGAGATAAAGTTCACATCTACTTGTTCTTGAACAACCAAAGAATTTAAGGGAAAATCATGAGGATAAATAGGAGCTTGCTTGGTAAGTAAAGATATAATCAAGTCAACTTTTTCATTTAGGGAGGAGATCTCCTCGACAGTGTTTACCTTCCTACCTGTTGGAGCTCTTTTTGTGTGCCATTGGGAATAGTTGGTCATCATCTCATCTAGTAATTTTGTTGCAGCACCAAGTGTTGTTGACATAAAGGTTCCTCCTGCGACCGAATCTAATAGGTTCCGCGAGGTAAAGTTCAAGCCTGCATAAAAAGTCTGGATAACTGTCCAAGTAGTCAAACCATGCGTGGGGCAATTCTTAACAAGATATTTCATACGTTCCCAAGCTTGGGCAACATGTTCATTATCCAATTGCTTAAAATTCATAATATTACTCCTTAATTGGATAATCTTAGCAGGTGGGTAGTACCTCCCAATAAAAGCATCCTTGCACTTATCCCAAGAATCTATGCTATTCCTAGGCAAGGATTGAAACCAAATTTTAGCTCCTCCTCTCAATGAGAAATGAAAAGCTTAAGCTTAACAATATCACCTTCTACTTCTTTATACTTTTGCATACCACAAAGCTCAACAAAATTATTCAAGTGTAAAGCAGCATCATCTCTAGCACCAGAGAATTGTTTTTTCATAACAAGGGTAAGCAAAGCAGATTTAATTTCATAAGAGGATGCTGAAGTGGCAGCTGTAGAAATAGGAGTGCAGATGAAATTATTGTTGTTGTGACTAGTGAAGTCACACAAATTAGTGTTTTCAGTGGTACCCATAGTAGCAGCAAGCAGGACAAGCAATTTTTTTGTGATTTTTAATAAAGGACACAAAGATGGAAACTGAAAGGTAAACTAACAAGACTAAAAAGCAAAGATAAAAGATAGCGTGCATCTCCGCTATCTTGAAGAGCGGAGTCCCCGACAACGGCGCCAGAAATTAGCTTGATGGAACTGAAGTAGTGCTCCTCGTTGGCTACCCCAAGTGGAAGGTTGAGAGGTAGCGTAGCATAATTTCCCTCAGTGAAGATACCAAGGTTTGTCTCCAGTAGGACTCCAGCAATGACAAGTAGGTGACAACGGTGCTAGAAATTACTAGCACACGAGAGTTGACGTGGACCTGCACACAGAAACAAATAACTTTGCTCCCAACGAGTACAGAGAGGTTGTCAATCTCTTCGGGCTTGCTGTTTACAAAAGGGTTAAACGCAAGAGATAAAAGGTAATGATAACTTCAGCTAGAAAGTAAAACATGAAGTGAATTGAGGGTGTAAACAGTGGTGAAAATATGGACCGGGGTCCCATGATGTTCGCCAGTGATGTCTCTCTCCCAAAAGACGATAAACAACCATGCGAGGTAAACAAATTACAGCTGGGAAATTGACAGGATTATGGACGCAAACCAATGCTAACTATGCTACAAAAGAAAGGAAGATACTCAAAATCATGAGCAGTACGCCAAAACAAGTAGACCGAAATCCATATGCATCTACTCACTAATCATCCACCTTGAGATATCTATCCAGAACATCTCGCTGGTATTAAGTTGCGAGCCCCATCCAAAGTGTAAACCCAAAGAAACAGGCAACTGCATTAAAAGAATTTGCGTAAAGTAAACAATCCTTGCTACCGTGGTTACAAGCACCGTTGTTTTCTCCCTTGTAGCAACATCACATCCCCTAGACTCATGTTTCTGTCACTCAAGCTAGTCATTAGGGGGCATGAACCCACAATCAGGCATAACGCTCCCTCTTGGATTCACTACCTACTACTTGACCAAAGCAATAAAAAGCAACGGAGAACATGAAAGAACTACTCAAGGTCACAAATATAAAAGGAGAATAACCAAATATATTACCGATACAGAGTGGCAACTCTCCTTGTTGGTTACCCCAAGTGGAAGGTGAGATGTAGTGTAGCAGCAAGTTTCCCTTAGCAAAGATGCTAAGGTTGAGTATCGAACCAGTAGGACTCCAAGAGATACAAGTAGGTGTCACGGCGCTTGACGTGGACCTGCACACAGATACAAATAACTTTGCTCCCAACGAGTACAGAGGAGTTGTCAATTCCTCCGGCCTTGCTGTTTACAAAGGATCAACGCAAGAGATAAAAGTGGAACTGAAAGTAAAGACTGAAAGTAAACTAAGGGTGTAATCAATAATGTGAAGATGGACCGGGGTCCCGTGATTTTCACTAGTGATGTCTCTCTCCCAAAATACGATAAAAGTGCTAGCGAGGTAAACAAATCACAGCTAGTTAATTGATAGAAACAGAAGGCACCGCAATGCTAACTATGCTACAAAGAAAGGAAGGGCTCAAAAGCAATGTGCAGTACGCCAAGGTAAGTAGACCGAAATCCAACTGCATCTACTACGAATCATCCACCTTGAGATATCTATCCAGAACATCTCGCTGGTATTAAGTTGCGAATCCCACCCAAAGTGTAAACTCAAAGCAACAGACAACTGCATTAAAAGAACTTTGCGTAAAGTAAACAATCCTTGTACCCGTGGGTACAAGCACCATTTTTTATCCCTGGTGGAAATAGCACATTCCCTAGTCTCATGTTTCTGTCACTCAAGCTAGACATCAGGGGGCTGAACCCACAATCAAGCATAACGCTCCCTCTTGGAGTTGCAAGCAAACTACTTGGCCAAAGCAAAATACTGCAACGGAGAACATGCAAGAATTTACTCAAGAATAAAATATAAAAGAGAAGAACCAAATATATTACTCGTCACAATCTGAACATAGTCTCATAATCCATCAGATCCTAGCAAACTCAACATAGCAACAGCAGAAATTACAAAAGTGCCTCGATCATGTGAGGCAGCTCACGAGGTCTCGAAAGTGGAAGCACAAAGAGGAGAGAAGTACATCACATAGCAACTGGTCACGGACCCATGGCCCAAGGGGGACTACTCACGGAACATCCGGGAGGCGTCCATGGCTATGGATGGTTTCCCGGAGGGGTTCCTCCTCCCGGAAGGGTGCCGAGGCAGCTTCTCCAGGCAGCCCCGATCTTGAAACGGCGGCGACGGCGGTACAGAGGCGAGTTCGCGGAAAAGAGATCGATATTAGGGGTTTCCACCCCGAGGGCTAAATATCGGCGGAGGGGGTGTCGAGGGGACCCACCAGGCAACCAGGAGGCCTCCTGGCGCGGCCTAGGGTGGGGCCGCGCCAGGGACCCTCCTGGTCTCCTGGTGGTGGCCCCCCTCCGCTACCTTGGTGATTTCGGAAGCTGCTGGGCGCTGATTTTTTTATCAGATTTTTCCGGATTTTTTGGAGCACTTTTAATGGCCGGAAAACCTGAAATACAAAAACAGCAGAAAACAACAACTGGCAGCTAGGTGCACTGGGTTAATAGATTAGTCCAAATATTCTCAAAAGTGTATGAAAGTTCAAGAAAACATGGCAAAGTCACACAAAACATGCATGGAGCAAGAAGAAATTATAGATACGCTTGGGACGTATCAACATCCCCAAGCTTAATTCTTGCTCGTCCTCGAGTAGGTAAATGATAACAAGCATAATTTCTGTGGTGACATGCCACACAACCATATAAGGACTTTTAAGTAAAGCAATTAAAGCATGCAATTCAATTCAAGTTTTAACAAGCAAGAGTCTATATTAGCATTGACACAAGCAACAAAAGAAAAAAAGGTGCAAGAGCTCTCGCTGTCCGTGACTCGAATGTCTTCGGATGGTGTTTGCGTGCAAGTAGGGGACTTGGAAAAATAGAGAAAAAGGTTGTTGAGAACAACTATCTACTAAAGTTTCACACTTGGTCTCCTTTGGATTCTTATCTTGACTCGTCCCCAAACCACTAGCCAGGTACAAGTCAAACTGATCCACTCCCTTTCGATATTTCGAGCACTCATGCAATGGATGAGCGTGAGCAAGAAAGTTGACACCTAAAAGGCGAAACAGAAAGAAGGTGGAGGAGGAAGACAAAAAGGTGTGAAAGGCTCACATCAATGAGGACAATCATAGGCGAGAGAAGGCCATATGATAGATATGATGTGAGGAGTAGGGATTGCCTTGCAACGGATGCACATGTGAGCTAAAAGCTCTCCAAGGAAACTAGTGGGGGTGCATCTAACTTGCTTGCTCAAGAAGACCTAGAGCTCGTTTGAGGAGGCTCATCATTGGAATATACAAGAAAAATTATATAGTGTGAAGGTCCCCACATAGCTATATGAATGATGATGATCTCTATGGAGTACAAGGGATAAAGGATGAAGTAGTAGTGTGGATCTCTCAAAAGGAATAGTAGTGTGCCCCCTTCTCTCTTTTTATTTTTCTTTTTCTCTTTTTTCTCCTTTTTTGTATTTTTTTGGTGACCTTAATGGCTCTTTCTATTTAACTCTCATTTGTCCTCTTTGGGATCTTTTGATTTTGTCCTCTTTGGGATCTTTTCCTCACTTTAGGGGAAACACTCTATATTTTACAAGAACATAGGAGATCTTTCATACTTTACAAAAGTACTCACATAAAGAAGATATAACTATCATGATGCAAATGTATGCCTCTGCCAGGATAGCAGGATATGCAATGATACTAGCGTGTCATAGCAATGATTAGGGCAAGGCCCAACTAGCATGCGGCTCATCGATCAAGCAAGTAGCATGTATGACATGAAGATCAAGTCATGAGAAGGTGGATGTTGCATGGCAATGTATCTCGGAAAGGGTATGGAAATGCCTTGTAGGTAGGTATGGTGGCTGTTTTGAGGAAAGATATAAGGAGGCTTATGATAACAGAGCGTATCGTGCCAAGGGTTTGGATGTACCGGCGAAGTATGCGCCAACTCTCAAGGTGAGAAAGGGCAATGCACGGTGCCGAAGAGGCCAGAAAAAGTATAGGTGGGTGGAAGTGTCAACTTTCTAATACTCACATTAGTCTGAAGAACTCATGCACTTATTATCGGTAACTCTCAATCTAATAAGGAGGTTTCACAAAGAGACAAGTACCCCGAGGAGGAGTGTATGGGGGTTTGGTTATCCTTGCGCATCCTTGACTCATGGTACATGAGTGTACTCTAATATTCGAACCCTCCAGAGGTTAGTGATCCATCTAGTAGCTAGAGTTCTCAACAGGGGTTTTTGGTTTTCTAAAAACACACAGATTCCCAAAATACGACATCTATCACTAATAGGCTCGAGCTCTTGACACCAAAAGTTCAAACATTACTCTAGTCTATTCCTCAAAACTATTGCAAGTTACTACTACAAAGAGAATAACAACTTCAACTACCTACTTCTAGTCAAGACACAAAACTCAGTGCAACAGGCAAACTCTCTAACAAGATAAAACATGCAACCTATAGAAAGTTCAACCTAAAACAAAAGAAAAGCTCTAGAAAAATTAAAGCACTACAACTAAACAAAGCAACAGCTAAGAAAAGAAAAAGAACAACTCACAGCTAAAAGAATAAGCATGCAAATCCTATGAGGAGTTCTAGTTCAAGAGGAGCGTGTATATCTCCCACACAAAAGAGTAAGCTAGGGTCTAACCTTTACTACAGCAAACAAAGGCAAAACAAACCTAGAAAAGTAAAGAGCGAGACGCTCCAAGCATAGCACACAACGCATGAAGTGAAAAAAATATAGTGCAACGAGGGACGAACTGATAATTGTTGATGAAGAAGGGGATGCACGGGGGCATCCCCAAGCTTAGAAGCTTGAGTATCCTTGAATATTTATTGGGGGTGCACATGGGCATCCCCAAGCTTGAGCGTTTGACACTCCAAGATCTTATTTCATCATCTTCCATCGCGCACTTGAAAACTCCCTTCATACATAACTCATTGTAGACTGATTAGCGAGGTTAGTACCCATAATAAATTAATTTTTTATCTACTGGAAACAAATATATTCTTGAATAGATACTGTTTCTCAAGATTGCCAAAAGATTTTTTCAAATAAAAAGCAAGCTTAAGGTTTGCAAAACGAAGGAAAAGCAAAACAGGACAGAATCTGTGAAAAACAGACCAGCAGGTAGAAAAGAATTTTTTAGGGATACTTCTGCAACTCAAATAAAAAAACTCAGAACGTACAAAAGTTCCGTAATTGTATAGAGCATGCTGTGTAAAAAATTCAGCTCAAAAAGGTGAACTGGGATTTTTCTATGATTATTCTAGTCACGAGGACAGAATCTGTTTTCTGGACAGCATGTCACAACTTTCACTTCCCTTGTCATATGAGGCTATAAATGGCACAAAGCTTGAAAAGTAAAGATACAATGATGTTGATACAGTAGTAACAATCATCAAGACCACTACAAACAGAATAAAAACAAAAAGGAAATCCTAAATTCGTTGCGGTCTGCCTCCCGAAAGCGCTTCTTTAGAGCCATTAGCTAGGCTTAAAGCAGAAGATCAAAGTTCTCCAAAATCATGGGAAAGTTCACCAAGGATCTCAAAAGGGTTTTCAATAAGCCCATCCTTGTTATTCTGAGGGAAAAGGTACGTACCTTTTGCTTTACCACGCAAACGTATTTGTCCTTTACCTATATCAATGAAGCCTTTCATGGCTCGGAGGAAGTCCCTTCCAAGCACTATATTTCCTCGATTGGCCTTCGTGATGAAGAAGTCAATCTCCACAATTCTTTTAAGAAACATGACCTGGAAATCTTTCAATCTTCCCTGGATCTCAGAAATATCACCATTGGAATGTTCATGGAAAGATGGAAATTTGTCCATGCTTGCAAGGTACAAAGAATCATAAGTAAAGCTTGGCATTATAGAAACTGTAGATCCAATGTCACAAAAAGCAAGGAAGTTTTGATTAGAGATAACAACCCTAACAAAAGGCTCCTAGTAATTTTCTATTTCCAAAATCTCCTCTCTAGGAGGATTTAGTTTTTCTACTCCTTTAAAGTCTAGAGCATCAAGTCTCTTCTCCATAGTAGCAATCCTGTCTACAACAATATTAAGACCATCATAAACAAAATAACTAGATAAACCATGTATAATTTCAAGAGCTCTAGCTTCATCACACTCTAGAAAGTCTCCTTCAGCTATAAGATCAAGAGAGTGCTTACACCACTTAAAAAGGCCAAAGTAAAAATTTCTAAGCACAATTCTTATAGGTAACCAAGGCATATTTGCCTTATGTGCTTCAGAAATTCTGTCCCATGCCTTCTTCATATTATCTCCGTTCCTTTGGTGGAAATCCAAGACCTCGGATTCCCTCATAGTACCAACTCCTAACATACTTGACCACACAAGAAGGGTAACAGGTATTTTTGGTATTTTTGATAAGGGACACAAAAGTAAAAACCGAAAGGTAAACTAACAAGACTAAAAAGAAAAGATAAAAGATAGTGTGCAACTCCCCTATCTTGTAGACTGGAGTCCCCGGCAACGGCGCCAGAAATTCGCTTGATACAGAGTGTCAACTCTCCTCGTTGGTTACCCCAAGTGGAAGGTGAGATGCAGTGTAGCAGCAAGTTCCCCTTAGCAAAATGCTAAGGTTGAGTATCGAACCAGTAGGACTCCAAGAGATACAAATAGGTGTCACGACGCTTGACGTGGACCTGCACATAGATACAAATAAATTTTCTCCCAACGAGTACAGAGGAGTTGTCAATTCCTCCGGCCTTGCTGTTTACAAAGGATCAACGCAAGATATAAAAGTGGAACTGAAAGTAAAGACTGAAAGTAAACTAAGGGTGTAAACAATAATGTGAAGATGGACCGGGGTCCCGTGATTTTCACTAGTGATGTCTCTCTCCCAAAAGACGATAAAAGTGCTAGCGAGGTAAAGAAATCACCGCTGGGCAATTGACAAAATTATGAAGGCACCGCAATGCTAACGATGCTACAAAGAAAGGAAGGGCTCAAAAGCAATGGGCAGTACGCCAAGGTAAGTAGACCGAAATCCAACTGCATCTACTACGAATCATCCACCTTGATATATCTATCCAGAACATCTCGCTGGTATTAAGTTGCGAATCCCACCCAAAGTGTAAACTCAAAGCAACAGACAACTGCATTAAAAGAACTTTGCGTAAAGTAAACAATCCTTGCACCCGCGGGTACAAGCACCGTTGTTTTATCCCTGGTGGCAACATCACATCCCCTAGTCTCATGTTTCTGTCACTCAAGCTAGACATCAGGGGGCTGAACCCACAATCAAGCAAACTACTTGGCCAAAGAAAAATACTGCAATGGAGAACATGCAAGAATTTACTCAAGAACAAAATATAAAAGAGAAGAACCAAATATATTACTCGTCACAATCTGAACATAGTCTCATAATCCATCAGATCCTAGCAAACTCAACATAGCAACAACAGAAATTACAAAAGTGCCTCGATCATGTGAGGTAGCTCACGAGGTCTCGAAAGTGGAAGCACAAAGAAGAGAGAAGTACATCACATAGCTACTGGTCACGGACCCATGGTCCAAGGGGGACTACTCATGGCACATCCGGGAGGCGTCCATGGCTATGGATGGTCTCCCGGAGGGGGTTCCTCCTCCCGGCAGGGTGCCGGGGCAGCTTCTCCAGGCAGCCCCGATCTTGAAACGGCGGCGACGGCGGTACAGAGGCGAGTTCGCGGAAAAGAGATCGATATTAGGGGTTTCCACCCTGAGGGCTAAATATAGGCGGAGGGGGGTGTCGAGGGGACCCACCAGGCAGCCAGGAGGCCTCCTGGCGCGACCTAGGGTGGGGCCGCGCCAGGGACCCTCCTGGTCTCCTAGTGGTGGCCCCCCTCCGCTACCTTGGTGATTCCGGAAGCTTCCGGGTCGCTGATTTTTTATCTGATTTTTCCGGATTTTTTGGAGCACTTTTAATGGCCGGAAAACCTGAAATACAAAAACAACAGAAAACAGCAACTGGCAGCTAGGTGCACTGGGTTAATAGATTAGTCCAAATATGCTAAAAAATGTATGAAAGTTCAAGAAAAACATGGCAAAGTCACACAAAACATGCATGGAGCAAGCAGAAATTATAGATACGTTTGGGACGTATCAATTACTCATCACAATCTGAACATAGTCTCATAATCCATCAGATCCCTGCAAACTCAACATAGCAACAACAGAAAGAATTACATATGTGCCTTGATCATGTAGGGCATCTCACAAGGTCTAATCCATGAAGAACAAAGAGGGGGAGAGTACATCACATAACTACTGATCATGGACCCATGGTCCAAGGTGGACTACTCACGGTTCATCCGGGAAGCGTCCATGGTTGTGGATGTTGGGGTTCGGGGCAGAAAACAATTTTTTTTCATAACCTACGGTACCCAATCCCAAGACCTATGCTATGGCGATGTAAGTAACGGACGGAAATAGTTCACATACCAGTATGTAGTCCATTAAGCGGGAAACTTTCCCGCGTGAACGTGTTTGATGTAGTCGTACCGGCAATCCCCGATGCCGCGCAGCTCCACGATGACTCCAGTAGCCACCCGGTCCTTGAGACTGATGATGGGATTGCGTCCCTGTCGGAACGTTGTCGGTGAAGACGCCGAGGTACGGCCACGACGATGAAGTAGCGTGTCACAACCCCAAGTTAGGTATGTGCTAGGGTAAGCTTAGGCCTTTGCATCATGTTAAATTTTTCGAAAGAAATCAAAATGGGAGAAGGAACACCCCCTAGATGAATTAATTCAAAAGGCCAGATAAAAAGTTTCTCCAAAATATCCTTTTGCATTTTTGAAAAGTCCTATAAATGAGTATGATCACATATCAAGTGATGTGGGACCCACCCCATGCTCATAGATTTTTCAAATATTCAAACAGGAGCATGGATTTAAATTTAAACCCCTTTTTGATTTAAAGTTCAAATTATTTGAATTTTGAAAATGTCCAAACTTTATAAGTGGCTAGCCATATATATTGTGAGGCCACATAAAAATTTGTGGCATTTAAAAAAATGCCTAGCTAATTAAATTAGCAGGGCCAACACATTACATAAATAATAAAAAGAAAAGAGAAAACAGAAGGGACCACTTACCTCATGCCCTGGGCGAGGCCCACTCCCCTAGCCGGCCCAGCCCACCCCAGACGCCTTGTCGTCTACCTCCCCGCAGCTCCAAGCTGCTCGGTGGAGGCAGAGCGTGGCCACGGCGCCACCTCGACGTCGAGAGGCTTCCAGCCCCCATGGACCTCATCTCCTCGCCAGGAGACACGCCACGTTTGCCCGCACCTTTCCCCTCTCCTCGCGTTTGCCCTCCTCCTCTCTCTGCTTCGTTTCCAAACCGCCCCGAGAAATCGCCGCCGGCCACCGTTGTGCGAGACCGTGGCCAACGACGACGAAGAGCTTCCCCACCTTGTCCTTCAAGCTCCCGTACGTCGTCTTCCCCGAGCTGGAGCTTCAATCGGACCCGAGGCACCCTGAAGTCGACGCTCGCCTCGCCAAATCACCGCCGGCCGCAGAAGATTCCGGCGAGAAATTGGACACCGCCGAGCCCCCTCCGGCCTCTCCATGCTCGCCATCGAGCTCTGGTGAGCACCGCGCGTCGTTTTCCTCCTCCCAACGCTCTTCCCGCGGCCGCTGTCGTCGTGTTTGTCTAGGTCAGCAGCCAGCCGCCGCGGGCTTCGTCAAAGTAGCGCACCAGAGCGCCCCCTTGACCTCCCGATTACTCCAGAAGACGCGCGCAAGCCCAAGCTACTCGCCAATACTCTCCAATCCCTCTCTCGTGGCCGTTAACCAAAGTCCGGCGAGAACAGTGCTCCGACCGTCGCCATGGTCGATGCCACCGTCGCCACAGAGCCCGCCGTGGCACCCCAATGGCACCAGCAGACGCGCGAGTTCACGCCGCGCACGCCCGTGCCCTCCAGACCCCTCCCCGTGCCCAAACCCTCGACTCCGGAAAGACTCCGGCGAGTCCCGAGCCGCCGTCGCCATTAAACCTCCCCTTTCTCACTGTCCCGTGGGCCCGAGGCCATTAAGTTAATCCCCCCACAGCTTATGACAGGTGGGACCCAGCCCCTTAACCCCCTGCTTAATTAAAATTAACAGGGGTTAACCCCCACTGAGGCTGACAGCAGGGCCCCACTCGTCAGCATCCCCCTGACGTCACCCTGACGCCAGGCTGACGCAGTAAAGGAATTAAATCGTTTTAATTAATTCAGAAAATTCCAGAAAATAGATTAAACTTTGAAATTCAATAACTTTTTAATCCTAACTCCAAATTGGACAAATAATATGTCTAAAATTATCAGAAAAGTACAAGGATTATGAATATGCAATTTGTTTTCATGTTTGACCATTTTAAAATGGGTGAACAGTAGCAAACATGCATATGGATCCTTTTCAAATTCAAATTTGGAGTGATTTTGCAAATGATTTTGCAACACCCTTAATTCCAATGGATTCATCCACACATCAGAAGCTTTATCTCAACTATACAACATCACTTCATGATCAACATTTTCAAATGAACTTTCATGCATTCAAATGCATTTGAATTTCATCGATAAATCAAATGGAGTTTGAATTTGCAATTCAATTTGCAATATACTCCATTTAAATGGAATTGCCCAAACACATCAGAAACATATACATCAAGTTTCAACCTTCAACCATGTGTTTGTGCATTGTCTTTATATTGCTTCCTTGATTGTTGTTTGTCGAGTAGAGGTGGAACCGGAGCAGGAGGCTGCCCCCTTCATTGAAGACACCGTTATCGAAACCTCGTCAGCAAGGCAAGCAAACCCCCATTGATCATGTCGATAAAATCCCACTTCCCTCTCATGTCTCGCTTATGCATTGTTTAGGATGATCACCATGATGACGTTTCTACCGCATAGTTGAACCCATGTCCTTTGCATGACCTATCATCTTGTCACAGTAGTAAGCAAACCACAATCCTAGCAGATGTAGGAGATGGTTGATATCATGTGGCCGCTGCAACTGTTACTGCTTATTGCATGCTTAGTGATACAATGAGGTTGCTTTTGATGTGAGTCGGGATGATGGTAAACATGGTGTTGATGAAAGTGAAATGTGTTGGTGAATCTACCCTAATACAAGGTGAACGATGAGAGGCTGTGTAGGAGTACACAGTGGGTTGTCTCGTTGAACACCGCCCTAAGCCCGAGTTCTTGTGTGGTGATCCAAGACGAAGAGTACTACCACATGTTGGGCACATGGACCCCCGCTCAACCTACTAACTTACCCCTTCTCGGTTCAATGAGTCGCATTAGTTCGGAGTTCTGGTAGGTCTGTGGCACGGTCTGCGAAGTGGAAGAACGACTATTCAGACCGGCTTGGGACCCTGCACACATCTTCTGGGACCACATCGGTAAACCGACCGGGTTCACGATGTGGATTCCAGCCCAGATAGGCGTCTCCACTGAATTTGAGTTGGCCGTGAGGTAAAAGTTGTGGGAATTATCCTCGCCGGCACCTCTTGAACGGTGTCGAGTACAAAGGCGATAACTGATATTTTCATGTGTGTAGCAGTACACCCCTGCAGGGTTAACAAAACTATTCGAATATCCGCGTCCGCGGTTAAGGACTACTTGGAGAGCTGTGCTCGATTATTAGACAACTTGAACTGGATACTTCTAAAACACACCAAGATAAGCGTGAGTGCTATGGTGTGCTTCTCGTGGGGAAGTCGAGGAAGTAACCATAGTGGTGTAATTGGTTGAAGAGATGTAGTGGACTCGTGTATGCTTCTTACCTCAAGTCTGGTACTCGTAGTTCAGGACTAGCCAAGTCAAAGATGGCACTTCTGCAAGTGAAACCCCACCTCCCTTTACCTTGATACATATGCATGAGTAGTATAGCTCCTATGTAAGTCTTGCTGAGTATGATTTTGTACTCACGTTTGCTTAATCTTTGTTTTAGATGAACCCACCAACCCCGATGGTGACTTCTACCCGAAGCTCGAAGAATGAAGACTCAGACCAAGACCAAGCTAGTGTAGTCCCAGTCAGACGACTGGTTCCCTCGTGGAGGGCTTGTTTTTAGATAAGGCTTCTCTAAGACATTTGTTAAACTTGTCTGTACTCAGACCTACTTTGCTTCCGCTTGTCTGTTGTAATGTTGGATCACATGCTTGTGATATCTGTGTGCACTCTGTAAGAGTTATTAATAAAGAGGTATACTTTGTAGAGAATTGCAATGATACCTGCTGTTCATACAAGGCATGTGTGCTGCGTGTATGTTTATAACATGCATGTCTTTGTATGGGTTTTCGAGACCTTAGTTGTGATCTGGCTGGCGGTCTTTTATACACCAAGTGGCCCTTAGATGTGCGCAACTTTGGGCATCGCGATGCGATTGTTCGAGACTCTGTCTCGTGCACACTTTGATGTATGATCGAGCCCGCCCTAGACCCCGACTAAGTGATCGGGCTGGATTAAGTCTATGTAAGGGTTATAATATAATCGATAGTATGGTTGAGGCGACTTGTCTATGAGTATGGGAGTTCACCACCCATATCCTTTAGACTTGTGTGCGGACGATGAGGACCCATTTCAGTTGATCATCCGACCTGGATGGGATGCCCCTCACGTTCGATGCTTTCCGAGAACGTTCTGTGCTTGGCCTTGTCTGCTTAGACAAGTGGGTACGGTTCTCGGCTCTCCATATGATTGTGTTGTAGCGAGGCTTGCATACGCTAACCCCGGGTCCCGACATAGCGCCACAAGTGTAGCGCCTCACGGGATTACACACATATGGTGTACCCGACGCTCCCTCCGGGCTCCGAACCAGGCGAGCAACGGAAAGAAGATGGATTCGGATCCCAGCAGAACGACGACGTGCGTATAGTGGAGAAGCATCCAACCCAGTGCAGACTCCAAACAAGGGGAGTCCGCTCATAAGAGGGAGAAAGAGGGAGAGAGAAAGATCAACAGAATTTATCTGTATTTTTCTGGAATTTTCTGTGTTGAAAAATGGGCACCCTCCACATCTATATATATGGGGAAACCGGGGTGCAATACCTGTCAACTAGCCATGTGGTACTAAACTTTTAGTACCACATGTGCTAGTAGCACATGCGTGGCTGCATGTGGCCGTGGGTGGCCGGCCAAGGCCATGGTGTGGTGGCCTAGTGGGTAGCACATTTGCATACTCATCAACATATCTATTTCGGATACCCAAAGTACACCTTTATGGCCAACATGTTTCAGTCAGGCGGTGGGTTGCCAATCAAAGCATCCTTGTAACACCCTCGGTGTCAAGCTACAGTGACCACCTATTGTTAATGGTTAATCACAATGATTAATATTGCCTTGATCATATTCAAAATCAAAATAATATTAAAACCCCTTTGGATGGAATAAAAAACAAAGTGGAAATAAAAGTGAAACCAAAAATGTTGCAAACAATTTTATTAAATGAATAATAATAATTAGGTCATATTAAAATAACAGTGGGCATTTATTACAAGGTTTAAATATTGTAAACAAATCAAAACAATAGCAAAACAGTAGCATTTGACCCCTTTTAAATAAAAAAATGCAATTGATTTTATATGGGCACAAAACTTTTGTGGCACTGTTATAAAGTGCACCACTAATTTTTGTACATGTTTCACATTTTACAAAAATGAAACATTAGCCAAATATATTTAAATAGAAAAGAATAAAAGAAAAGAAAACCTAAAAGGAAAAAGAGTTATCCCTCACACTGGGCAAGGCCCATCCCACCCCGGTGCCATCTTCTTCCTCCCCTGTTCATCGCGGGCGTGGC
Source organism: Bromus sterilis (assembly GCA_950022295.1). Taxonomy (NCBI): domain Eukaryota; kingdom Viridiplantae; phylum Streptophyta; class Magnoliopsida; order Poales; family Poaceae; genus Bromus; species Bromus sterilis. The sequence continues at coordinate 222,025,521 of OX465600.1, forward strand.
GGCCATCCGGTGGTCGCCGACGTGGATAAGACCGGGAACCCCTCCCCGAAACCCTAGATGCCCCCGCTTCCCCTCCCCTACCTCCCCCTCTCTAGGTATCGCTCGCCCGAGCCCGCCATGGCCTCCCCCTGTTGAAACCCCCGCGGCCAACGACGATGACTTGCCGCTCCGGCGTGTCCAGGAGTTCGCCACACTCGTCTTCATCACCTAACGCGGCCAATCGATGCCAAACGCCCGGGAGTCGACGCCAGCTTCGTCGTCTTCCTCCGGCCACCGCGAAATCCCGATGAGGAATTCGTCGCCGTCGCGCCCCCATTCACCTCGCCGCCTCCTCTGCCGTGTTCACAGTGAGCTTCCCTGCGTTTCCCCTATTGCCCACGCTCAGTTTGGTGTACCGTGTGGCCGTCCCCACTGTGCCGTGCTCCGGCCGCCGCCATGGCTGTGAGCACCGTGCCCATAGCCCCTGCATGAACCGTCCGTGCACTGCGTCGAGTTCAATACCCCCTAGGAACCAAACCCGACCACCCGCACGCCTTGGAACCCCACCGCGGTCAAAGCCCGTGTCACTGCCGCCGCCCCTATCGTCGCCGGCAACACTCCGGCCATCCTCCGTCCAGGCCACCGCCACAAACAGATGTGTGCTGCTCCCCTCCTTCGATTAAGACCAGCGCCGCCCTCTCCCGTGGCCGGAATCGACACCACCGTCGCCGGCCGTGGCTCCCCTCGCCGGCGTTGACCTAGGGTCACCGACAGGTGGGCCCTACCGGTCAGGTGATTAGTGGGGACTAATCCCCCACTGATCAGTGGGCCCTGGGCCTTTAACCATCCCTCTGTATTAGTTAAAATGCAATTTAAACACATGTCTCACTGACATGTAGACCCCACTGGATAAATAAGATAAAATGAAATGTTTTAAATAGATATGAGTGAATGACATGTGGGCCCTCTGTGTTTAAATAAATTAAATAAAATGATTTAAATGCCACTTTCTATGACATGTGGGTCCCTCCTGTCAGTGCACTATTTTGGATAAGGTTAAGGATAATGTTTGATTTAATAATAAAAGAATTTCCAGTAATCCATTTAAATTGATTAAATATTAAAAAAAATCAATATCTTGTAACCCGTAACTTCGATGAAAATATTTTATATATCAAAGTTGCTCGGAAAAATGCAATGAATAAGAATATGCCACCCACATACCCACCCCACCCCTCTAACATACGGAACACAAGACATTCCCCCTCCGGATCGTCTGTCCGGTAATCACCCCGAGCCGGTAAAACATCTGGTCAAATTCCTGTTTCATCTGCAACGTGTAGCACCGCTTTATTTCACCCCTAGTATAAGGTATTGCCATGTCTTGAATTTGTATTGCTATTATTGCAATGTATTTATTGTTTCCCCCCTCTCTTATTGTCCGGTAGTATCGATGACCGCTGCCGATGCCCCTGTGATCGACTACGTCATCGACGACCGTACCTCTACCGTCGAGCTTCCAGGAAAGCAAAACCATTCTCATTCCCCATATATCGCCTATCTTTTCTGTACATTTCTTGCACTAGGAATTGATGCTTCTGCTATTACGTTAATTCCTATTCATTGCATAGCCTGTCATTGTCGCCCCTTGATGTACCTTCCTTTATCCTATGTTGCCTATATAAATATAATATTCAGCAATTAGACCCGCGCCATGTTAGTCTACTAGGATTAGATAGCGGGCCGTGAACGCTCTGGGGAGTGAACGCGGGTATAAATTATTATAACTGCAACAGGTACGGTATAGAGCAGATGCCCAAGGGAACCTACAACGGCGAGACTCTGCCGAGTCGCTTCAAGTTTAACTTATGAGTGGATGGACTCGTATTTCACTCTCATCACCGGCTCGGTAGCGTAGCACCACCGGGATGATACGAGGATACTCCTCTTTAGTTCATTCCGCTGATGTCTCGGTCGAACCTCTTGAAGTGTACCATCGAGGGTGATTCCTCCTGGTTTCAATTGATGGTAGGCACTCGAATCAACTGGTGTCCTTAAAGGTAAGTAGTCGGGTGACCCAACGGTGCTCGCTAGAGGTATTGTATCGGGACGGCAGGACAGGCGGATACCATCGTGGGCCTGGTCCTTTCTCGTTGGCCGTGAGATACCAAACCACGAAAGTTGAGCTCTTCCATGAGCACACGCGAGATAAGGTAAGGAGACGGTTCACCTTGTCGGTAACCGCAGCGCTTTGACGGGACGACAGGGCAGGCACCAACGCACTGGTGGTCCCGGCTGTTGTTCATTGTCCGTTGTGTAAAGTAGTCGGGCAACTATAACGGTTGCCTGCGAGCTAATAATAAAACGACTAATGGTTCAGGTGGATGACTTGAGAGGCCGCAAAGGATTGTACGCACTACCTTCACGTGGGATTACAGTGTGGGCCCTCCGGGTTGTGGTCTCGTTCGAAAGCTCTGAAAGACGTCCAGTTTCAGCACTGTCGTTGGGTCGGATCGTGCTGCCGAACTGGATCCACTTGGCGCACAACGATCCGGAGTGTGAGGGGTGATGGCGCATGAAGCTCTTGCGCTTAGGACTATAGACCGGCGGGGACCTCTCTGATGAGCCATAGGATGGGCCTCGGCGTGTCGGACAGCCTCAGTGGGGCATTCCCTAACAAGGTGTACGCCACCATGGAGATCCGAGCGTGCAGGCTGAACAGTAGTGCTCCCCTGCAGGGAAGATGATCTATTCGAATATCCGTGTGTACGGTAACAGGACGCTTTATGCTGAAGCGAGAGCCTACTAATACAAACTATTACTATTAAATTGTTGGTTCCGGTTTCTCTTCCTCACAGGGAGTCGAGGAAGGGAACTCGGAGGCATTTATAGCTGCTAAGTACAACTTACTATTATACAATGCTGCAACAACTTCTGCTGCATCGTTACTTTATGCTTTATATGAACTGTTGGTTGTTCTCTTCTTGTGCTGCAAAACTCATCGGAAGATGCTAATCTTCGATAGGCCTAGCTTCTCGTCCTTATTCTGACTTTCTACCAGTCAGTCCACTATATATAGCCTCCCCTTTCCATTTGATACAAATGCATAAATGCTTAGTAGCAGACGTAAGACTCGCGGATATGCTAGATACTCACCTTTGCTTTATTTCCCTCCCTTTGTTTTATATACCCGACCGGTTGCTGCCATCAGACGTTGGAGCCAAGGAGCAGGAGATTCCAGGAGGAGCCTACTACGACGTGGATTTCCCGATTGACCAGGAGTGGTTCGGAGGTTCCTAGTCAGGGGGCCTTGCCTTTTCGATCGAGTGTTGATTTTGTGCTAGCCTTCTTAAGGCAACCTTGTATTCTCGTGTCTGTACTCAGATACTATTGCTTCCGCTAACTTTGTGCTCTCGAGCTGTTGTATTCGAGCCCTTGTGGCCCTTGGCTTGTATTAACCATCTTGTATTATTTTATTTATTAGAGTTGTGTTGTGATATCATGTCGTGAGTCCTTGATCTCGGTCGTGTACCTTGCGTGTGTGATTACTGTAAACGACTTGATTTTGGGGGCGTAACAGGTTTGTATCAGAGCCGACTGCCTGTAGGACACCCCCTTCCAACTCCTTGGTTGAAGTCGAGTCTAGTGTGACACCCCAAAAATCAATCCGTGTACAGTAATCATACACGCAGGGTACACGGCTGAGATTAGGGTGCCACGGTGAGAATATCACAGCACAACACTAAACACAAAAGGATAAACAAATATGTTACAATACCAGGGATCACGAGGATCCGAATACATAAGTCATACAAGCCATAATATCTGAGTACAGACATAGTTAGTCAAGTTTTGCCTTAAGAAGGCTAGCATAAATGACATCAGAGATACAGATCGAAAAGGCGAGGCCTCCTGCCTGGGATCCACCGAACTACTCCTGGTCAACGGGGAACTCGACGTCGTAGTAGTTTCCTCCAGGGTACTCCTGCTCCTGGGCTCCAACGTCGGCTGCAGCGGCCGATCAGGCTAAGCGAAAAAAGGGGGGAATAAAGCAAAGGTGAGTATCTAGCATACCCGCGAGTCTTACGTCCGCTACTAAGCAATTATGCATTGTATCAAATGGAAAGGGGAGGCTATATATAGTGGACTGCAAGATAGAAATCAGAGTAAGGGTAAGAAGCTAGGCCTATCAAAGACTAGCATCTTCCGACGAGTCTTGCAGCATGAGGAGAGAATAGTCAACAGTTTATATAAAGCATAAAGTAACAATGCAGCAGAAGTTGCTGCAACATTGTATAATAATAAGTTGTAATAATTAGCAATGCCTCTGAGTTCACCTCCTCGACATCCCAGCGAGGAAGAAAACCCATAACCATACAATTTAATAATAATAGTTTGTAGTGGTAAGATCCAGCTTCAGCATAAAGCGTCCTATTACCGTGGACACGACTATTCGAATAGATTAATCTTCCCTGCAGGGGAGCACTTGTGTTACACTACACGCATGGATCTCCAGGGTGGCGGGCACCTTGTTAGGGAACGCTCCACCGAGGCTATCCGACACTCCGTAGCCCATCTTTCAAACTCAACAGAGAGGCCATCCGCCGGTCTAAGGCCTAAGTACGCCGGGCCTTGGACCCCAACCCGAACGTACTCCTGCACGGTGCGTGGCTGGCCGGTGAAGTTAAAGCAAACCCAAATAAGACACCACCACGCGAGCAAATAAGACAACACCACTTCTCGGCGTAGGCCACGGTACTGCTGACGTCTAAAGAGTCCTCGGACGACACTACGAAGCAGAGGAGCCCATAACTCGTAATTCCCACGTGTAGGCAGCGCGTATAAGACAAAAGGCTACTCAAGTCATCCGCCGAACCATTAGTCATTTTATTAACTTGCGGGGCAACCATTATCGTTGCCTCGCCTTAACTGACCCGCGGACAACGACAACAGTCAGGACCACCAGTACATCGGTGCCTGCCCTGTCGTCCCACCAAGTCTCTGCGGTTACCAACAAGGTGAACCGTCTCCTTACCTTTTCTTGCGTGTGCTCCTGGAGGAGCTCGACTTTCGTGGTTTGGTAACTCTCGCGGCCAACGATCAGGGGCCAAGCACACCGGTACACTGGTCGTACCCTCCCTGTCGTCCCGTCGCAATACCACTCGCGGGCACCGTTGGGTCGCCCGACTTCTTACCTGAAGGACAACAATTGCTCAGGTACCTAGAGCGGCTAGACAGAGTCAGCAACGAGTGGAGTACGAGGATTACTCCTCGATAGGTCCACTTGATGTGGCTGGACAGAGCCGAGGTAGGGGCCTGAGGCGGTGTCTGCATTGTACCGTACCTGTGCAGTTATAATCATCATATCCGCGTTCACTCCCCAGAGTGATCACGACCCGCTATCTAATCCTAGCTAACAATGCGTAGGGCTCACTGCTGAATATAATATATATTTATATAGGCAGCATAGGGTAAATGAAGGTACATCAAGGGGCGACAAAAACAGGCTATGCAATTGAATAGGATTGTAATCGTAGCAGCAGCAGTAACAATGCCTAGTGCAAGAAATGTACGAAAAGATAGGCGATATCTGGGGAAGAGAATGGCTCTGCTTGCCTGGAAGCTCGCGGTAGGGGTACGGTCGTCGATGACGTAGTCGATCACAGGGGCATCGGCATCGGTCGTCGGGACTACCGGACAATAAGAGAGGGGGAAGAAACAATAAATACACGGCAATAATAGAAATACAAATTGAAGACATGGCAAACACAGTGTTAACGGTGTTCTAACGCAATGCAAAGGGTTATGCTCGGAGCGGGAATTCATCCGGGGATGAAATACCGACTCCGGGTGATTACCGGCAGACGGCCCGGAGGGGGAAGGTTCCATGTCTGCACTGTCGTGAATATCTGACAGACATGTGGATAGTGTATCCGTGTTAGTTGATCCATTCTGAGCAACTTTCATGTTCAGTACAATTTCATCCGGAAAGTTTTATCGGTCCCGGGTAATTACCGGACAGTGCAACCGGAGGGGGAATGTCTCGTGTTCGGTAAGTTAGAGGGGTGTGGTGGGGGTATGGGTAGCATATCCGTATTCGTTATATTTTTCTGATCAATTTACATGTATAAAGTTTTCGGATCTAACTTACGGTTTAAAAGATATTCAATTGTAAAGTTAAATCATTTTAAATCCTTTTCTGAATTATTTTTATTATTAAATTCCAACATTATCCACAGAGGGTTGACTGGTCAAACCTGACCAGTGGGTCCCACTGGTCAGCCTCACATTGCTAATAAACCAATTAATTTAATTTAATAACAGTGGGGTCCCACAGGTCATACTCTGGTTAATCAACTAATACAATTTAATTAAATTAATTACAGGTAGGGCCCAGCTGGAAGTGACACAGTGTTAAACTAACAGTTATTTGATCTAATTAACAGCTAGGGCCCACAGGTCAGTCTCACTAGGTGTTATCTTTGATTAACTTTAATTATTAGATGATTAGAAGAGGTATGGCCCCACAGGTCATAGACACAATGGGTGGGGTTAAAGCTAATTAAGCTACTGACATGCGGGCCCCGCATCGCAGCCACCCAGGAGCTCGCCGGCGGCGAGGTACTCCGGCGAGGTTCACGGTGCGGATGCTACAGGGCACCAAAACGCGCGAAATTTGCTCCTACGCGCTCTACGGGACGAGCCGCATCCACTGGTGCCAATCTCGCGAGCTGGCGTGACCTACAACGCCGTTGGCGACGAATGCGTGCGGCGGCCGGTGCACGGCTCCGACAGGGGCGACTACGGCGGGCGCCATTTCATGCGCAAAAGGTTGCGGAGGCTGCTGGAGCTCACCAGGAGGCGGAAGAGGAGGGCAGCGGGCGCGACGGGAGTCTGTAGCGGCCGGAATTGCAAGCGAACTCCGCCGGCCGTGGCGATGGAAATGGCGTCGATGGCGATGAAGCAGTTCTCCCTGACTGGATTCCTTCTGCACATAGACGTGGTAGACGATGGCGAAGCTGATAGGCAACTTGGCGAGGAGCGGGAAGGTCAGTGGGCACGAGAGGCCATGGCAATGGCGACGGCGGCGCTCGAGAGTTTTTTCCCCGAGGCATGCGAGGCGAGGAGGAGGGGAAATGGAGGGGGAGGCTGGGGGCGTGATTATCGCCTCAGCGGCAATGGGGGGGGTGGGGGCGGCCGGCAGGAGCCCCAACCACGGCGGTGGCGCCACGACGCCGGGGCAGGTGGGGATGGGATGGGGGCAGGTAGGGGAAGGGGGGTTGGGCCGGGTGGGCCTCGCCCAGGGAGAGGGATAACTCCTTCTATTTCTTTTTCCCTTTTTTTTCTGTTTCCTATTTATATATTTAATTTAGATGCCTATACATTTTTGTAAAACATTTGAGGTGTTTGTAAATTAGAGTTACCTCCTAAACCAGTGATACAAAAAGTTTGGATGTGATATAAATTCCATTGATATTTGGTTTAATTAATAAATGCTCAAGGTGGGATTTTTAGGCTACTGTTGGAATTGTTTGGATTAATTCATAGATCACAAAAATACCCAAGTTGGTCCAACATGGTTCTATTGATTTATGGCATTTTACAAAATTGGTTTCACAATTTTTGGGCAAAGTTTTATTTGTCACATATTTTTAATATTCACCAAAAGGAGTTTTGAACTTTGATTTGATTCCAAGTGATCAAGGTGCATTGGGCATATGGTTTTGAATATCAACCATCATGGTTTGAATATGATCAGAGGCAAGGTTCGATCAAGCAGGATTAGCAACCAGGATTAGCAACAGTAATATTCAACAGTCAAAGTGATTACTGTTACAGAAACTGAGGGTGTTACAAATCTCCACCACTACAAATAATTCTCGTCCCGAGAATTAAAAGGTAGTGGAAGGGGTAAAGATTTGGTTTCGTATCCTAACGAATCTTCTGGGTCTTGTTGTCCTTCTCGAAGCAGTTAATCCTTCTCGTTGACGTCTTCATTTCTGAGCATCGGTGCATCTTGATGAGTTGTTATCCTTCTTTCGTTGCTCCATCGTACCTACGAATAGGTTAGGGGGGAATGGGGTACAAGCTTGAGGGGGTCGGATCGGCACAAGCTTAATCAACCGATATGGTCGAAGGGAATGGGGTACAAAGTATCTCACAAGTTACACTCAAGGAGATACATCGAGAGAAACAAAATAAGGCATGAGAAGTTCTCAAGCGGATATGCAAGCATTCGACGATGATAACGGAGGATGTAAAGGGGTCCAGAGCATCAGGCATAAGGACTGAGTCTGATATTGAACTGGATATCATAAGGTAGAGGACTCGTGAGTTGCATACGAGGTCAAGCAAGAGGAATAACCTCGAGAACTGAAAGGTACAAGAGAGTCAGGTTTCGATCCTGTGGAACTGTGGGTTATGGGCCCACATTGAATATGAAGGGTGGTGACATCCATGCGGTCACGATGCAAGGTTCGTCAGAGAACAGCCTGTCAACTATGTCGGCAACAACATCAGTGCCAAGGGCGAGGGACAAAGAGAACTATTTTCCTGCTCGTTAACACGAGGCGGACCAGTTGGCAAAGTTCTCATCCATCGGTGGTCACCGAAAAGTCATCATCAATCGTAACAGGTTGTACGGACAAAGTAGTACACTGAAGTGTTTACATAAGCAGGGAATTATCACTGTTCAGATAAGACACATTACAAGAAAGGTTAACCAGGCCAATGAAAGGGTAGATGTGATTATCCGATTAATCAGACCAATGGGAGGGAAAATATAATGATACAGAATTATCACGTGTATATCTTTCCCAAGGGAAAGCAGAGCAAGATATATGACCAAGCTTGTATTGGCGGGGATTCAAAGGAGGTTGTCGATGAATCATCGAGGGGCAAGGATGGTATTTCACACGATGAATCCAATTAACACTTGGTAGAAGCCAAGATGTCGATGATGACCACGACACATCATGTCAAAAGGTTTCATGAAAATACAATAGAACAACGGCGACATCAAGCAAACGGAATGGTGAAGCAAAAGTATTCGGGGTTCCCGGTTGACGACAACCCAGAACCATAAAATGGCTATGACAGGGATAGGCATTGTTTCATCACAATGCATAATATGTAGTGCAAAGGCATGATATCCTCGAGATACCAGGGGTAATACTCGAAGGTAGAATGGTGGTTCATAGGTGTAGGCAAATTTATACCAAGGGGGTTAATTATTTTTACGAGGAGCTTTCATGATAAGTTCTCCATAGTATCCATGGGCATGAACACAAGTTCAAGGTTGACTCCCACTTCTTCAACGCATAACCTTTCATTCACTTCTCGCTTTCGATGAAGTTGTAGAGTAGAAAATTTATCTGGCGTAACACCAGTAGAGTGTGTCCTGCAGAAGTTTCTTGGTTCACACATATGGATGAAGCATAGATACAAACCATAGGGACATTTTACGAAACTATACAACAAACAACAGGAACAAGAGATACAAGTTTGAAAGCAGAAGGTTGATGACACGAAACACATGATACCATTCGCCAAAGGCATTTTGCATCAGGGGAAGCTAGTCAATGATTTAGGACACAAGGGGACGACAGTTAGTAATTCCACCAAAAAGGTCAGGCGGTGTACAGAGAGTCTGGCGTGAGTATCGGTACTCACCCATAACATGAAAGAATACAAAGGCATCAGATGACAAAAGCAACTGAACATTTCGATGCTGGATCACAAAGGAATACGATGTCCAAAAGACGGAAAATCAAGGAAGGTTTGCCTCACCGAGATCCAGCTCATGTCCGGAATGACGTCTGATCCAGAAGAATGAATTCATAGGGTTAACCGATGACTGTGTGCATACGCGCACACGATGATTCCCATAAGGTCGGTATGGCAAACACGAGGGATGCTAATGAAGAATAATATACATATGGAATTAACCATAATGCAAGCAGACAAGAAGAATCACCAATGCAGTAGGATGCCGAGGATTTTCATGAGTCGAATAGTATTTCAAAGTATTTTGGGAATCACAGGAACCACTTAGAATGAAAGGATCCTCGATAAATGTGAGGAATTATCCGCAGGGTGAAAAGAAGTGGCAAGGTAGTAGGCTTAAAGGATTCCCACAAACAACGGAAAGTAATTCGATGCATCTTGTGAACACAAGAACACTTTGATTGAATGGATGAACGGAAGGTGTATGTGGTTATATATACGGACTTATCGGTGGCAGGGAAGTGGAAAGGTGAGCGGCACATATGGTCTCGAGAATTTATCGGCAAGTATCTTCGGGATCTTCTCGTGAAGCAAGCGAGCATCTGGAATGAGGGGTCTCCGGGAGGAAGTAGTCACGAGAACCTAATGTCAGAGTTAGCAAAATATTTAACCCGAAAGAGAAGAGAGATCAGATTCCCAGAGTAAAGGTACGAAGAAAAAGGATCCTAATACCATAGATATCACAGGTAGTGACATCGATGTGGGCCCGTAAGCCAAACATTAAGTTAGCAAAATAGTTTTTCAAAGTCTAGACTCAACTTCGACCAAGTAGTGGTGGGGTGGCTTCCTACAGGAAGTCGGCTCTGATACCAACTTGTGACGCCCCCAAAATCAATCTGTGTACAGTAATCATACACGCAGGGTACACGGCTGAGATTAGGGTGCCACGGTGAGAATATCACAGCACAACACTAAACACAAAAGGATAAACAAATATGTTACAATACCAGGGATCACGAGGATCCGTATACATAAGTCATACAAGCCATAATATCTGAGTACAGACATAGTTAGTCAAGTTTTTCCTTAAGAAGGCTAGCACAAATGACATCAGAGATACAGATCGAAAAGTGTAAGAGCAAAGTTTTGCCCCCGTGTGTTTTGGATATTGTTGGACAAAACAGTAGAGGAACTAACAATGTTTTCTAGTATAAACAGTTGCATAGGTTCCTGAAGGACAAGCCATGTGATAAAGCTTCAGGGAAGGTCTTCAAGTTATCGAAGCTTTACCCACGGAGCGAAGCTTAATCACGAAGGTTGACCCCCCAAAATGAAGGTGTCCTGAAGCTCTACTCATTGAAGGAAATGAAGAAGACGGCGCAAGACTTATATGTTTTTGTGTAGTTCTTTTTCTGTTCGTTGAGTGATAGGACAAACCGTATTATCAAGAGGGGTATTTAGTTTGTGGACATCGAAGTCATTGAGAAATGCTCAGATCAAATCCAGACCAAGTGAGAAGCCTGAGTGAAGAAATCTCATGTGCACTAAGTTAAGATTTGGTAGCAAAGACTTCGTTCTTTGGCTTCTGAAGCAGAACTAAGTCCGTGAGTAAGCTTTACTTGTTCCTCAAGTAAAGTTGCGCATTGATGACAAATCCGACCGTTGTGGACACGTGTCAAGCTGTCACCTCGGGTCAGTTTGGTCATTCCGCACCTCGGGATCGCCAACTATAAATACGCCGCCCCCTCCTCCATTTGCGGGTGGCTGCTTTGAGATCATTCCAAGAGAGACTGAAGAGAGCAACCCCAAAAACGCCACCGAAGCAAAACCCAAAATCCAGATACTGAAGCCTAAGTCCCATTGATCTGAGTAGATTTGAGATGACTTAGGTGAAAGCTTACTAGCCTTTTTATCTTGGAGAACTGCAATTCTCCTAGACGGTTAGAGTGTTGTTCTTCAGAGAGCGAAGAGTAATTGTCGCCTCGAAGTCCAGTTTGTCAAAGTTTTCGGTGATTTCCTCAATAATCAACCACGAGTGAAGAACCGATCAAGCTCAAGGAGTTTGATGCAGTGGAGCAACGGACGGAGAGAGATTTTCTCCAGGTGTTCAATCACCAGTCCCTCCAACCAGACGTAGCGCTTTGCAGAGCGTGAACTGGTCGAAAAAACATCGTCGAGTCCCAGTTCGTTTTACTTCAAGCATTTACCTTCAGTATTGCATTTGCTTCACTGTTATGCTTCAATGTGTTTTGATTCACTACATTTAGTTTCGCTTCCAGTTATTCTTCGCTATTCCGCATTGCTTATGCTTCACTTCAATAGTTTCAGTAGAAAATTTTGAAGTGATCATTCACCCCCTCCCCCTCTGATCACATACTTGGACTTTCAATTGGTATCAGAGCTAGTCACTCCCTACACTCTGTGTGTTTTGGATTAACCTCCTGGAGTGTCTTCAATGTCTTCAAGTATGTCTTTCACAGCTATTCGCTCCGGCTAACCTATTCCTATTTTTAATGGGAAGGACTACTCGTACTGGAAGGACAAGATGAAAAGAAATATCATGGCTATCAACTCTATCGCCTGGCAAGTTATCTTGTATGGTGTCACTGTTGCAGACGAGAACGCCATCACTCCTGAAGAAGCAAAATTGATTGATCTTGATTCTGTAGTTTGGGTTTTCATCACCAATCACTTGACTCCAGAAAAGTATCATGAAGTGAACAATATTCCTACTGCCAAAGGTGTCTGGGACTATCTTGAAAAGATTGGTGAAGGTGTTTCTACCCAAAAAGATGCCAGAATTGACACACTCCGAAGCAAATTCTATCGCTTCAAGAGAATCGAGGGTGAAAAAGTCAGCTCAATTTACAGCAGACTCACAGCTCTTGCAAATGAGTTGATTTCCCTCGGTGCTGATGACATTACTCCTCACTCAGTTGTAAGAAATTTGCTTCGCTCATTAGATGACTCGTTTGATCACATTGTGCTGATGATCAAGGAAAGGACTGATTTCAGAGGTCTTGTTGCCGCTGATATTCTTGAGAGACTCACTACCTTTGAAATGGAAGAAGATGAGAAACGTGACATAAATGGTTCACGAAGAAAAACTCATTCTTTGAAAGCAAAAGCTTCACGTCATTCTTCACCCGAAGTCAGTTCTGCTTCAGGTGTCGAATCAGATGATCCTGCAAGTATTGGGAAGGATTTGGCATTGATCATGAGACGCTTCAACCGCTTCCAAAGAAAAGGTTTTTCTTCACCGAGAAAGAGTTATTCTTCAAGGAGCTCCACTCACTCATCTCACCGTTCATCCTCAAGAAGCTCTCCATCAAAAGACAACTGTTGCTACAAATGCAAGAAACCAGGTCACTACATTGCTGATTGTCCTCTGTGGGAAGCTGAGAACAAAGCAAAGCATTCGCTCAGAGACTCCTCAACCAAGTCCCACAGATCTTCCAGAAGCTATGAATCCAAGAAACATGACTCCGGTTCGAGAAGAGATAAGAAGAAAGATTCTGATGATGACAAGAAGAAGAAGTATGACAAGAAGCGTGAGGGTTCTTCATCGAAGACTCACTCGTCTCGTCGAAGCAGCTCTCATCGAGCCAAGGCCTATCTGGGAAAGGAGATGAACTCCGAAGATGAAGCCTCTGGGTCTGAAGCTGATTCAGGCTCAAGGTCTAGGTCAGGATCCGAATCAGATGGTGTTGCTGGTTTGGCATTCGCTTCAGCAGATGCTTCGGCAAAAGCTTCGAGCTCATTCTTCACCAACAACAGTAGTGAAGATGAATCTCCTGCATATTGCTTCATGGCCAAGGCGAAGGTATCTTCATCGAAATCTAACTATGATACCTCTGATTTTTCTTCATATGACAGTGATTCAAAGATAAGCTATGCTAAACTTGCTAAAATTGCTTCAATCCAACAAGATGAACTTGATTCACTAAGCAAAACCATTAAGAAATCAGAAACTCTGTTGATCGATGAGATAGAGAAAGGTCAAACTTTAACTAATGAGCATGAAGATTTGAAAGAAAAGTTTGAAGAATTATCCTCTCGGCATGATCTTCTTTCAGTTGATTATGAGAAGCTCACCTATGAATTTCTTCAGAGGAAAATGGCTCTCGAAAAACTGAAAGAGGCTCATGAAGAGTTGGAAAATGTCAATTTCTCTCTCATGGCTCAACAAGGTTCTGAAGCAAATCATAAAACTGAATCACCTTGTTTGGATTGTTTGGAACGAAGCAAAATTGATTCCAAAGGCAAAGCTCCTATTGTTATTGATGATACTAATGCCTCTGATGAGGAAAACCCTGCTGTTACTGAGGAACTCCTCAGGTTGAAAAACTTATTTGAAACAGGCATGTTCAAAAGTGTGCAAGGTCACCAGTATCTTTGTGATATCCTGAGGAAGGCTCTCCTTCACAGGAATCCCAGGAATGAAGGTGTTGGTTTCGAGAGAAAGATAAATCCTGATGGCACCTATTGGGAACCTGAGCAGTATCCTAAGACTGTTTGGGTCCTTGCGAAAGGGAACCCCATTGATATAGCTAACCTTTCAGGTTTTGATTGCAAGATGAACAAAGCTATTGTAGACGAATCACTTGATTCTGACTACAAACTCATCAAAGCTGAACAGGGAAAGGTTACAGCTGAATATGTTGGTACTCCTCCTAAGAATGGCTTCTATAAGAGGCAAATATGGGTGCAGAAAGCACTTGTGGAAAAACTGCCTGCTAACCATACCATGCAGGGAAAGTCTTCGGTACCACCGAATCATTTCTATTCTCTTGAAACGAGAAATGATCCTCTGGTGACCGAATCAAATGTTCCGCAGAAGCAATACTATCGCACTGGTCGTCATACTTATCGTCCTCATAATAATCATACTAAGATTGCATATGCTCATTCTTATGCTAACCATTCGTAGAGGACTTACATTTATGGTGTGCTTGATGGTACACCGAAGCAATACACTCCTGTTCGATTTAATATTGCTTCAACCAGTGCTTCAACATCTTCTCAGTCACCTGCTCGTTTGTGGGTGGTTAAGAAGAACTAATTCTTCTGCAGGGCTATGTCTCCGGTGGATCCGAATGGGTCATGTATAGTGGTTGCACAAATCATATGACCGGAGACAAGGAGTTATTCACCGAAGAAAAACTATCTCAATCTTCTCAGAATTACATTACCTTCGGTGATAACAACAAGGGTAAAGTTTTAGGTTTGGGTAAGGTTGCCATATCGAAAGATAAGCACATTGACAAGGTTATGCTAGTCCAATCACTTGGATATAATCTTATGTCTATTTCGAAGTTATGCGATATGGGTATGCTTGTTCTATTTTCTGCTTCGCGTTGTGTTGTCTTTTCACAGGATGACTATACGTTTGTCTTCGAGGGATACCGAAAAGGAGATTTATACATTGTTGATTTTTCTTCGGGCCCTGCCGTATCCACATGTTTAATGGCAAAAGCTTCATCTGGTTGGTTATGGCATCGAAGACTTGGTCATGCAGGGATGTGAAATCTTCATAATCTAGTGAAGAAGAAGCATGTTATTGGCCTTAGCGAAGTAAAATTCGATAAGGATCGTCTCTGTAGTGCTTGTGAAGCTGGTAAAATTACGAAGAAACATCATTCATCGAAGACTATCATGACTACTACTCGTCCTCTTGAATTGCTTCATATGGATCTTTTTGGTCCTCAAAATTATGCAAGCCTGGGAGGAAACAAATATGGTCTTGTTATTGTTGATGATTTCCCTCGTTATACTTGGGTTTTCTTTTTGGATGACAAGAGCAAAGTTGTTGAAATCTTGAAGTCATTCGCTAAGAGAGCTCAAACCGAATATGAATTATCTCTGAAGCATATCCGAAGTGATAATGGAACTGAATTCAAAAATACTCATATTGAAGATTTTCTTGATGATCATGGTTTTACTCATGAGTTCTCAGCTGCTTATACACCTCAACAGAATGGTGTTGTTGAAAGGAAGAATAGAACTCTCATTGAGATGGCCAGAACTATGCTTGCTGAATACAAGACTCCTATTAGGTTCTGGGCCGAAGCAATTAACACTGCTTGTCATATCATCAACAAGGTTTACCTTCACAAATTTCTGAAGAAGACTTCACATGAGATTATCACTGGTAACAAACCAAATGTTTCGTACCTTAGGGTGTTTGGTGCTCCATGCTTTATTAGAGATATGAATCATAGCTCCAAATTTGCCCCTAAGGCACATGAAGGTTTTCTTTTAGGTTATGGCTCAAACTCTCATACTTACAGAGTCTATAACTCTCACTTTGGGAAAGTTATGGAAACTGTGAATGTGAGGTTTGATGAAACTAATGGCTCTCAAAAAGAGCATTTGCCTCATGATCTAGATGAACCCCCTCTTGATGAAGTGATCAGGTCCATGGCTTTGGAGAGATTCGCCCTGTTGAAGCCAATACTAGTCAAACAAATAGGGATGATGATGATCCAATGTTCCCACACATAGCCCGGGGCGCTGGAGATCAACATCCTGAAGCAAATGATGAACAGGATGAAGAAGAGCAAAGGAACGAAGGAAATGCTGATGCCGAAGGTGAAGCAGATCCTGAAGCTGAAGCAGATCCTGAAGCAGAAGCTGAGCCGGAAGCAAATGATTCAACCTTATCACGAGTTCGAAGAAGAGTTGATGTTGACTCGATTCTTGAAGAAATTCAACAACTAGGTCGTCCTACAACTCGTTCTCGTACTCGTTTGGCTAACTTCTGTGGAAATTTTTCGTTTGTCTCCATGTTAGAACCGTCGAAGTTTGATGAAGCCATGAAGGATCCAGATTGGTTAACTGCCATGCTCGAAGAACTTAACCAGTTCGAGCGAAACAAAGTCTGGTCCTTAGTTGATAGACCTGATCCCACGAAGCACAACATCATTGGTACAAAGTGGATTTTTCGCAACAAGCAAGATGAAGATGGTATAGTGGTAAGAAACAAAGCACGACTGGTAGCACAAGGTTACACCCAAATTGAAGGTATCGATTTCGGTGAAACTTATGCTCCTGTTGCTCGTCTCGAATCCATTCGTGTTATGCTTGCTTTTGCAAATTTTAATGGTATTCTGCTTTATCAAATGGATGTGAAAAGTGCTTTTCTTAACGGAGAAATCGAGGAAGAAGTGTATGTTATGCAGCCTCCAGGTTTTGAAGACCCGAATAAACCCGACATGGTGTACAGATTACACAAGGCCCTCTATGGGTTGTAGCAAGCACCTCGTGCTTGGTACGACACATTGAAGGATTTCCTTCTGAAGAAAGGCTTCAAACCAGGAACCACTGACCCAACACTTTTCACTCGATCTTATAATGGTGATTTGTTTGTATGTCAAATATATGTAGATGATATCATTTTTGGATGCACTAACACTGATATCAGCGAAGAATTTGCCAAAATGATGTCGAAGAAATATGAGATGTCTATGATGGGTGAATTGAAGTTCTTCCTTGGACTTCAAATCCGTCAACAGAAGAATGACACCTTTATTTCTCAAGAAAAATATCTCAAGGATTGCCTAAAGAAGTTTGGTCTTACTGAATGCAAAACCATTAAGACGCCTATGCCTACCAATGGCTTCTTAGATGAAGATGAGAAGGGCAAAGCCTTCGACCAGAAGAAATACCGGTCTATGATTGGATCCCTTTTATATCTTTGCGCATCTAGACCTGACATTATGCTTTCAGTTTGTATCTGTGCTCGTTTTCAGGAAAATCCAAAGGAATCACATCACACTGCTGTAAAGCGAATTCTTCGTTATCTTGGTCACACACTTACCTTGGGGCTGTGGTATCCCAAGGGAGCTCAGTTTGATCTCATTGGGTATTCTGACTCTGACTGGGCTGGTGATCGTGTGGATAGGAAGTCAACCTCAGGGACTTGTCATTTCCTTGGAAGATCACTTGTGTGTTGGGCTTCAAAGAAGCAAAACTGTGTTTCAATATCTACTGCTGAAGCCGAATACATTGCTGCTGGGTCATGCTGTACTCAGATTCTTTGGTTGAAGCAAACGCTGAAGGATTATGGTATTCATGTGAAGAAAATTCCACTCCTATGTGATAATGAGAGTGCAATCAAAATTGCTCACAATCCTGTGCAGCACTCTCGCACGAAGCATATTGACATTCGCCATCATTTTCTTCGTGATCATGTTCAGCGTGAAGATATTGTTATTAGTCATGTCAGAACTGAAGATCAACTGGCAGACATTTTCACGAAACCATTGGATGAGAAAAGATTCTGTGCGTTAAGGTGTGAGCTCAATATATTGGACTCACGACATGTACTGTAAGACCGAACCTTTTTACTTCTGTATATATTCAGTTACTTTGTCGCTTACTTATTTAGTTTCGTGGTTTGTTTTTGCTTCGTTTAGTTTATTTCTATTTCACTTGGTTTTAGTCCTCTATGCTTATCACCTTTTGCTTCGTTCGGTTTTTCTTCGAGGTGATAAGTTTCGGACCCTACCCTTTCTATTCTTTTTCTTTCTTATTCTGTCTGTCCAAAATGATTGAGCACAATTGAAACGGAAAACATTTGCTTCGAACATCATTGAGTTCCGAATCAAATGCTTCTAATTTTTATCGAAGTTTTTACTCAAGTCGAGGACATATTCTTTGGTCGTTGAGATCCCATCAAATCCGGGTCGTTGAGATTTTCTTGCGATTCGCCACGAGATCCTCGCCGTAGAATCTGGAGAGACAATCGATGGGGGCCGTTCGATCTGATCTGACAGCTCCTGTCAGACCGGCCTATATAAGGAATCCCACCCCAGCGAAGCCATCCCACCTCCTCATTCGCATCTCTCCGGAACCCTATCTCCCGAGCGCCGCTGAGCTCTTCGTCTCCGTCGCCGCTCTCGCCGCTTCACTGCCGGAAGAGCGCCGCCGTGGACTTCAAGCCGTCGACGAGCACATCCTCTCCGCTCTTCGCCACCGTAGTTGCTTGACGCCACCGAGTTAGGGTACGCCAAGCCTCGGTCCAATCTCCATCTCTTGTGTTCTTCTGTTTCCAGATTGGATCCGAGTTCATAGTTTGTTTGTTTTTGGATAATTTCCGTAGATTTCCCTGATCCGTTGGATCGTTGCACCGTTGCGAAACCTGTTTCTGCTAGTCAAGGTTTCCTCCTCGATTCAGGTTAGAAGTTAGGGTTAGTATCTATCTGTTCTGAGTTAGGGTTTCTGTTCATCATTGTGTGAGGTTAAGTCTAGCTCAGAACAGACCAGAATATTTACCCAAAACTCTTCACTGAATCTCTTGTCAAAATTGTTTTTAGATCGAAACTTTTGCTGGTGCTCATTCCATAATCGCCTTTTCCCTCGCTACCTTTATGCTTTTCACAGGATGTTTGGAGAGTTAGGCTTCGGAAATGAGTCTCCAAATCTCGATCACATCAACGAAGCAGAACGTACTGCTCCGAAGAAGAAAGGAGGAAGAACAAAGGAAACCAACAACGCCAGAGGCATCCCCGAATCAATTCGCATTGCTCTGGGTTATGACACACCTCCTGATGAAACCAAGGATCAGCGCAAGAACCGCTTGCAAAACATTCGCAGGTACTGGGCTGTACGATGGTACAAATACAAGAGCATTCCCACATGGAAATGGACTATGCAATTTGCCTTCAGTCCACCCTATCAGTATACTTCAGCCATGTGCAGTCAGTACACTGAAGAGAATCGTCACCTGTACTACCCAGTTCCACCAAAGCTTCCTCACCCCAACACTCTCAAGACACCAGATGATTTCCCAGAAGAACAAGAACGACTGAGAATTGCAGCTGAAGCCAAGAGGCTGAAAGAAGAGAAAAAGGCAGCCAAGTTGGCTGAAGCTGAAACCCAAGGTGAAGGGCCTAGAAAGAAGAAGAAGCTGAAGAAGAAGTCTGCTTCTCCACCCCAAGCTACAACAGAAGATGAAGAACATGCCAGATTAGAGCAAGCTGCTCTGGAAGATTCCATCATGGATGAATCCAATGCAGCTGATGACGAATCAGAATTCGAAGCAGATGATGAATCGGATGATCCTGCTCCCCCCAAGAAACAAAAACTTCAGATCCCACTGAAGAAAAAGCCAGGAGAGAAACCTGAGGCTAAGGTCAAGCCTTCTGCTCGTCCCACCATTGATCTCTCCAACTTGGTTGTCACGAAGCCCTTGGCCTCCAAGCCACCGGCTGATGCCCTCGACTCTAAGAGGCGATCAAAGCAGAAGCACGACCCCGCCAAGAGACAACCTGCAAAGGCTTCAGCATCAACGAAGCCCAAGCAGTCTGCTGCAAAAACCTCTTCAGCGAAGCACAAGCTCACTGAAGAAGAAATGAGACAAAAAGACCTCGCGGAGGCACTTGAGCGCAGCATCCTTGCAAGAACCGCAGCTGATAAGAAGAAGGCAGAAGAGGATGCTGCCAAACAGAAAAAGGAGTTGGACTCAGCCAAGATGGCTGCAGAGAAGGCTGAGACGAAGCGCAAGCTCGCCGAAGTCGCAAAGAACAAAGAGAAAGCTGCTGCTGAAGCTAAACAGCTAGCTGAACATGAAGCTAAATGCAAGGCTTCATTAGAAAGCCTCAGAACAAAGAAAGCTGAGAAAGCTGCTAGGGCAAGCCAGAAGAAGCCCGTAGTTGATATGACTCTCCCAGCTATTCCATCGAAGCAGAAAGGCATATCTTTGCCTGAAGCTCAAGCTGAAACTGATCGTCAGAGTGACCATCCATTCCCTGACTCACGTGAAGGCGAACTCTGGGATCAGTTGGGCATCACTGAAGCCCTTTGGGAGAAGTGTGCAGCTGAAGATCCTAATGCTGTTGACATTGGAGAAGTGTACATCTCCAGGTCTATCGAAGCTATGATCTCCACTATGATTTGTCAGCTGAAGGATTTGCATTCAAGAGATAGGGCTGAAATGAAAAAGATTCACAACTATCAGAAGTGAGATGAATCAGAACCTGATGAAGAATTCAAACAGCACGCCCTGAAATTGCTTCAACAAGTGACTGAAGTCAATTCTACCACCAAGGACAATATCAAAATCTACAAAGGCAAAATCAAGGCCGCTGTAGATGACATGGTGAAGACCCATAATGCTTCCATTATGGAAAGGGATTCAAGAAAACGCAAGGCTTCGCCCGAAGCTGAACGTGTTGTTGTTGCTCCATCATCTCCTAAGCCTGCTCCATCAAAGGCAACAGGACCCTCACCGAAGAAGAAAACCACCAAGAGGCGCAAGGTTACTTTGGCCTCAGCCGCAGACATGGATACAAGTGATGAACAGCTACAGGGATCACCTGAAGCAGTTCCCACCCCTGCACCGAAGCCAAAGCCGTCCAAGCCCGCACCAAAGCCTTCAGCTCCAACCACCAAAACTCCCACACCTCCTCCTACCAGAACCACCCCAAGCAAACTCCACCCCAGAAAGCTCCTACCCCCACTCCAACGCCTGCTCGAACACCCACACCTATACCACCCCGTGTTCCCACATCCATCCGTGCTCCAACCCCCGAACCACAAAGGATTCCCACTCCACCAGTTGCTCCCGCACCACCTCCATCACCTCCCCGTGAAGCTAATGCTCCATCACCAACCCACTCCAGAACCCATGTATCCCGAGATTTTTCCCCCGACAGAACAGTTCAAGAGTCTGAAGCACATGTGCCCGACACCGAAGCACATGATGACGAAGACGAACAAGTACAAATTCTGAATCTGTCGCAAGAGCAAGCGCTTGTAGTCGCTCAATCTGCTGGCCCTTCAATAGCCAATCAAATTGCTCCTCTGCAAAGAATTCGCGAGCGTTCGCGCCCCTTCCAAGATACCCAGCTTGACTCCAATTACCCGCGTGAAACTTTTCCTATATTCAAGGGTGCTGGTTATTCTTCAAGGCATGGCCCGGAATTCAACCTGGAACAACATAAGAAGCGCCATCGATTCTTTGGTGTTAGTCCTTATGCTTCTGACCGCACAGCGGATGACCTTCGTTTTTGGACTGCTGAACAACAAGTCTTATACACCAAAGTCTTCTGCCAGCAAGGAGTTCTGTTTAGGCACAAGTTTCTGGACTTGCGAAGTCTTTCCACTGCATCCTGCTTTCAGAACGTCCTCGAAACTATTGAAAATAAGAATTTGACTCGGTTGTTTGCGTTGAGCACACCTTTCAACTCAGAGCTCATCAAGCAATTCTATGCAACCCTTTATGTGTCTGGTGATGCCAATGAACCCAGCTCATGGACGCTGGAATGGATGATTCAAGGCAAAGTCTTCAGGATGTCCTCTGCCGAATTCATGGAAATTGTCAACATTCCTAGGCATTCTGGAGTTCATGAAAAGATTCATGCTGAACCTGATCTGTCTGAAGAAAAATTTGCAACTCTGTTGGATCCTGAAGCCACTGATAACCATATTCCTCAAAACATTCGCCCGAAGCACTTGAACTTCATTTCAAGGACTTGGTTCTTCATCCTGTCACACTCATTGATTCCTTTGAGTACAGCTTCGGAAGAATCGAATCTTTATCCAGAGACAAGGCATGCTATTATGAAACTCACTCATGGCCTTCTCTTCTACTTTGAGGATTGCTTCATTAGGAATTCGGTTCATGCAGCGGAGCTACCTTTCACACTGAAACCCTATGCTCCCTGGCTGCAAGTAGTATGTAACTATGGTTGGAACGAAGACTTTGTGGCACGCCATCATCCGAAGCTTTTCCTCCCACCAGTGCGTGAATCCTTGGAATTGCTAAGGAAACCCAATGATCCATTTGCCACATATGTTGGTGTACGCCATGAAGTCAATGAGCGAAACTTATCCAAGACGTTCCAGAAAGATTGCCATCATTTTGAAGTTAATCTTCGCACGCAGCAAATGCTTGACAACTTTATTGAAGCAAATCAACGCAAGATGCAGTTTCTTGCTGATGAGATCAACAGTGTTGGCAATATAACACTCAACAACAATCAGTACTTGCGTGTGCTCAAGCGTCATTCCTGGAAAGGGCTCAGGAAATTCAACTCTGTGAAAGGTCTTCGTAAAGATCGCATCTACAAAGAGTATCCGCACCTCCGGCGAAACTTTTCTCGTGATGACTCAGTGGACCGCCCGAATCAGAAGATCCCTCCCCTGCACAAGATTGATGAAGTATTCTTCGTCAACGAGCCTGAAACCATCCGGCCAGATACCGTCTCCGAGAATGACTCCATCACCTCAAAGGACAACGACGACCTCGACGACAGCGACCTCGACATCAACCTCATCACTCAGACACACCACGAAGCTATTCCTACATCATCTTCCAAAGAAGAATCCTCAGGCGATCAGTCTTCGTCGGATGAGTCTTCGTCGAGCACTGCTTCGTTGGGTTCTCAGGGTGCTGATGCTGCGTAATAGATCTCTCGAACCTCTTCTCAACCTTTTGTCCAATCATTGACAAAAAGGGGGAGAATGAGGGCATCGATGAGTTAGTTTTGCATCGGGGAAAGGGTTCTTGCTATCTGTTTTTGCTTCGTTTGGTTAAGTTACGACAAACATTCCATTCCTTTCAATTGGGTTGTAACTTAAGTTTTACTTCAGTCATGCTACTCCTGTGCTACACTTAAAGTTTTAATAACCCCCTTTGCTTGCAAGTATTGCTTCGTATCTTCTATCTTGCAGGTGGTTATTATTTTCTAAGTCATAGGTCATTGGAAGCTATTGCATACATTCCTGGATATATATCTTCAATGCAATTGTATTCGCTAAGATACTTTGTTTTGCTCTCCACCGAAGAAAAATTATCTCAAGCATTAACTTTGATTATATAAATCTTCGATGCTTGTATTCAGGGGGAGCCAAAAACTTCATATCTTAGAGTTTGTCGCATCCTTCACAAAAACTTCAATATCTTTTATCGATGCCTGTTTTGTCAACAATAGTCCAAAAAGGGGGAGATTGTAAGAGCAAAGTTTTGCCCCCGTGTGTTTTGGATATTGTTGGACAAAACAGTAGAGGAACTAACAATGTTTTCTAGTATAAACAGTTGCATAGGTTCCTGAAGGACAAGCCATGTGATAAAGCTTCAGGGAAGGTCTTCAAGTTATCGAAGCATTACCCACGGAGCGAAGCTTAATCACGAAGGTTGACCCCCAAAAATGAAGGTGTCCTGAAGCTCTACTCATTGAAGGAAATGAAGAAGACGGCGCAAGACTTAGATGTTTTTGTGTAGTTCTTTTTCTGTTCGTTGAGTCATAGGACAAACCGTACTATCAAGAGGGGTATTTAGTTTGTGGACATCGAAGTCATTGAGAAATGCTCAGATCAAATCCAGACCAAGTGAGAAGCCTGAGTGAAGAAATCTCATGTGCACTAAGTTAAGCTTCGGTAGAAAAGAGTTCGTTCTTTGGCTTCTGAAGCAGAACTAAGTCCGTGAGTCAGCTTTACTTGTTCCTCAAGTAAAGTTGCGCATTGATGACAAATCCGACCGTTGTGGACACGTGTCAAGCTTTCACCTCGGGTCAGTTTGGTCATTCCGCACCTCGGGATCGCCAACTATAAATACGCCGCCCCTCCTCCATTTGCGGGTGGCTTCTTTGAGATAATTCCAAGAGAGACTGAAGAGAGCAACCCCAAAAACGCCACCGAAGCAAAACCCAAAATCCAGATACTGAAGCCTAAGTCCCGTTGATCTGAGTAGATTTGAGATGACTTAGGTGAAAGCTTACTAGCCTTTTTATCTTGGAGAACTGCAATTCTCCTAGACGGTTAGAGTGTTGTTCTTCAGAGAGTGAAGAGTAATTGTCGCCTCGAAGTCCAGTTTGTCAAAGGTTTAGGTGATTTCCTCAATAATCAACCACGAGTGAAGAACTGATCAAGCTCAAGGAGTTTGATGCAGTGGAGCAACGGACGGAGAGAGATTTGCTCCAGGTGTTCAATCACCAGTCCCTCCAACCAGACGTAGCGCTTTGCAGAGCGTGAACTGGTCGAACAAACATCGTCGAGTCCCAGTTCGTTTTACTTCAAGCATTTACCTTCAGTATTGCATTTGCTTCACTGTTATGCTTCAATGTGTTTTGATTCACTGCATTTAGTTTCGCTTCCAGTTATTCTTCGCTATTCCGCACTGCTTATGCTTCACTTCAATAGTTTCAGTAGAAAATTTTGAAGTGATCATTCACCCCCTCCCCCTCTGATCACATACTTGGACTTTCAAAAAGGCGAGGCCTCCTTCCTGGGATCCACCGAACTACTCCTGGTCAACGGGGAACTCGACGTCGTAGTAGTCACCTCCGGGGTACTCCTGCTCCCGGGCTCCAACGTCGGCTGCAGCGGCCGATCAGGCAAAGCGAAAAAAGGGGGGGAATAAAGCAAAGGTGAGTATCTAGCATACCCACGAGTCTTACGTCCGCTACTAAGCAATTATGCATTGTATCAAATGGAAAGGGGAGGCTATATATAGTGGACTGCAAGATAGAAATTAGAGTAAGGGTAAGAAGCTAGGCCTATCGAAGACTAGCATCTTCCGACGAGTCTTGCAGCATGAGGAGAGAATAGCCAACAGTTTATATAAAGCATAAAGTAACAATGCAGTAGAAGTTGCTGCAACATTGTATAATAATAAGTTGTAATAATTAGCAATGCCTCCGAGTTCACCTCCTCGACATCCCAGCGAGGAAGAAAACCCGGAACCATAAAGTTTAATAATAATAGTTTGTAGTGGTAAGATCTAGCTTCAGCATAAAGCGTCCTGTTATCGTGGACACGGCTATACGAATAGATTAATCTTTCCTGCAGGGGTGCACTTGTGTTACACTACACGCACGGATCTCCAGGGTGGCAGGCACCTTGTTAGGGAACGCTCCACCGAGGCTATCCGACACTCCGTAGCCCATCTTTCAAACTCAACAGAGAGGCCATCCGCCGGTCTAAATCCTAAGTACGTCGGGCCTTGGACCCCAACCCGAACGTACTCCTGCACGGTACGTGGCTGTCCGGTGAAGTTAAAGCAAACCCAAATAAGACACCACCGCGCGAGAAAATAAGACACCACGACTTCCCGGCGCAGGCCGCGGTACTGCTGACGTATGAAGAGTCCTCGGACGACACTACGAAGCAGAGGAGCCCATAACTCGTAATTCCCACGTGTAGGCAGCGCGTATAAGCCAAAAGGCTACTCAAGTCATCCGCCGAACCATTAGTCATTTTATTAACTTGCGGGGCAACCGTTATCGTTCCCTCGCCTTAACTGACCCGCGGACAACGACAACAGTCAGGACCACCAGTACATCGGTGCCTGCCCTGTCGTCCCACCAAGTCTCTGCGGTTACCAACAAGGTGAACCGTCTCCTTACCTTGTCTTGCGTGTGGTCCTGGAGGAGCTCGACTTTCGTGGTTTGGTAACTCTCGCGGCCAACGATCAGGGGCCAAGCACACCGGTACACTGGCCGTACCCTCCCTGTCGTCCCGTCTCAATACCACTCGCGGGCACCGTTGGGTCGCCCGACTTCTTACCTGAAGGAAACCAGTTGCTCAGGTACCTAGAGAGGCTATACAGAGTCAGCAACGAGTGGAGTACGAGGATTACTCTTCGATAGCTCCACTTGATGTGGCTCGACAGAGCCGAGGTAGGGGCCTGAGGCGGTGTCTGCATTGTACCGTACCTGTGCAGTTATAATCATCGTATCCGCGTTCACTCCCTAGAGTGATCATGACCCTCTATCTAATCCTAGCTAACAATGCGTAGGGCTCACTGCTGAATATAATATATATTTATATAGGCAGCATAGGGTAAAGGAAGGTACATCAAGGGGCGACAAAAACAGGCTATGCAATTGAATAGGATTGTAATCGTAGAAGCAGCAGTAACAATGCCTAGTGCAAGAAATGTACGAAAAGATAGGCGATATCTGGGGAAGAGAATGGCTCTGCTTGCCTGGAAGCTCGCGGTAGGGGTACGGTCGTCGATGACGTAGTCGATCACAGGGGCATCGGCATCGTTCGTCGGGACTACCGGACAATAAGACAGGGGGAAGAAACAATAAATACATGGCAATAATAGCAATACAAATTGAAGACATGGGAAACGCAGTGTTAACGGTGTTCTAATGCAGTGCAAAGGGTTATGCTCGGAGCGGGAATTCATCTGGGGATGAAATACCGGCTCCGCGTGATTACCGGCAGACGGCCCGGAGGGGGAAGGTTCCATGTCTGCAGTGTCGTGAATATCTGACAGACATGTGGATAGTGTATCCGTGTTAGTTGATCCATTCTGAGCAACTTTCATGTTCAGTACAATTTCATCCGGAAAGTTTTACCGGTCCCGGGTAATTACCGGACAGTTCAACCGGAGGGGGAATGTCTCGTGTTTGGTAAGTCAGAGGGGTGTGGTGGGGGTATGGGTAGCATATCCGTATTCGTTATATTTTTCTGCTCAATTTACATGTATAAATTTTTCGGATCTGACTTACGGTTTAAAAGATATTCAATTGTAAAGTTAAATCATTTTAAATCGTTTTCTGAATTATTTTTATTATTAAATTCCAACATTATCCACAGAGGGTTGACTGGTCAAACCTGACCAGTGGGTCCCACTGGTCAGCCTCACATTGCTAATAAAACAATTAATTAAATTTAATAACAGTGGGGTCCCACATGTCATACTCTGGTTAATCAACTAATACAATTTAATTAAATTAATTACAGGTAGGGCCCAGCTGGAAGTGACACAGTGTTAAACTAACAATTATTTAATCTAATTAACAGCTAGGGCCCAGAGGTCAGTCTCACTAGGTGTTATCTTTGATTAACTTTAATTAACAGAGGATTAGAAGAGGTATGGCCCCACAGGTCATAGACACAATGGGTGGGGTTAAAGCTAATTAAGCTACTGACATGCGGGGCCCGCATGGAAGCCACCCAGGAGCTCGCCGGCGGCGAGGTACTCCGACGAGGTCGACGGTGCGGATGCTACAGGGCACCAAAACGCGCGAAATTTGCTCCTACGCGCTCTATGGGACGAGCCGCATCCACTGGTGCCAATCTCGCGAGCTGGCGTGACCTACAACGCCGTCGGCGACGAATGCACGTGGCGGCCGGTGCACGGCTCTGACAGGGGCGACTACGACAGGCGCCATTTCATGCGCAAAAGGTTGCGGAGGCTGCGGGAGCTCACCAGGAGGCGGAAGAGGAGGGCAGCGGGAGCGACGGGGGTCTGTAGCGGCCGGAATTGCAAGTGAACTCCGCCGGCCGTGGCGATGGAAATGGCGTTGATGGCGATGAAGAAGTTCTCCCCGACTCGATTCCTTCTGCACGTAGACGTGGTAGACGATGGCGAAGCTGATGGGCAACTTGGCGAGGAGCGGGAAGGTCAGTGGGCACGAGAGGCCATGGCAATGGCGACGACGGCGCTTGGGAGTTTTTTCCCCGAGGCATGCGAGGCGAGGAGGAGGGGAAATGGAGGGGGAGGCTGTCCAGGGGGTGGCTGGGGGCGTGATTATCGCCTCAGCGGCACAGGGGAGGTGGGGGCGGCCGGTAGGAGCCCCAACCACGGCGGTGGCGCCACGGCGCCGGGGCAGGTGGGGATGGGATGGGGGCAGGTAGGGGAAGGGGGGTTGGGCCGGGTGGGCCTCGCCCAGGGAGAGGGATAACTCCTTCTATTTCTTTTTCCCTTTTGTTTTCTGTTTCCTATTTATGTATTTAATTTAGATGCCTATTCATTTTTGTAAAACATTTGAGGTGTATGTAAATTAGAGTTACCTCCTAAACCAGTGATACAAAAAGTTTGGATGTGATATAAATTCCATTGATATATGGTTTAATTAATAAATGCTCAAGGTGGGATTTTTAGGCTACTGTTGGAATTGTTTGGATTAATTCATAGCTCACAAAAATACCCAAGTTGGTCCAACATGGTTCTATTGATTTATGGAATTTTACAAAATTGGTTTCACAATTTTTGGGCAAAGTTTTATTTGTCACATATTTTTAATATTCACCAAAAGGAGTTTTGAACTTTGATTTGATTCCAAGTGATCAAGGTGCATTGGGCATATGTTTTGAATATCAACCATCATGGTTTGAATATGATCAGAGGCAAGGTTTGATCAAGGCAGGATTAGCAACCAGGATTAGCAACAGTAATATTCAACAGTCAAAGTGATTACTGTTACAGAAACTGAGGGTGTTACATCTAGTCTTTGCGAAACTACTTTACTAACAGTGTCGTGTGGCTTATCGGCCCACGTCGCAAAATGGGTGGTATTAGGATCTTTTTCTCCGCACCTTTACTCTCAGACTCTACTCTCTCATCCTTTCGGGTTAAATATTTTGCTAACTCTAATTCTAGGTTCTTGTGACTGCTTCCTCCCGGAGAGCCCTTATCACTGATGATGACCTGATTCACCAGTAGATGCCAAAGATACTCTCCGATGAATTGCCGAGACCCTATGTGCCCATCGCCCTTGCAATTTCCTGCCACCGATAAGTTCGTATGGATAATTACATCCACCTCCCGATCTGGAAATCACAATTCCCTTGTATTTCAACATCGAATTATTCTGATGCTTCTATCACCTGATGCCTTTGCATTCTTTCTCCTTCTGGCTGAGTGCCGATACTCACATCAGATTCTTTGTGAACCACCCGACATTTGGTGGATTATTATCCGACTAATCTTACATGGCTTCTTCCATGTGTCAATCGGATTCATCGTGTGAAATACCATCCTTTCCCCTCGATGATTTGTGTTATCATCGACAACCTCCTTTGACTCCCTGCCAATACAACTTGGTCATGTATGTCTTGCTCTGCTTTCCCTTGGGAAGGATATACACCTAATACTTGTATATAACCGCATTTTCCTTTCCATTTGTCTGATCAATCTGATGATCACATTTTCCCTTTCCATTGGTCTGTGTAATCTTTCTTGTAATGTGTCTTCTCTGAGAAGTGATAATTCTCTGCTTATGTACACATTTTGGTGTACTACTCTGTCGGTACAACCTGTTACTATCGTGGATAACATTTCGATAACCACCTATGGACGAGAACTTTGCCAAATGATTCTCTTCATCCCTCGCCCTTGGTACCGACGTCGTTGCCGAGATAACTGACGAACTGTTCTCTGAAAAACCTTGCATCGCGATTGCATGGAATGTCTCCAATCTTCTTATTCAATGTGGACCCATAACCCATAGTTCCACAGGACCGAAACCTGACTCTTTTGCACATGTATTTCCTATGTTCAACTCTAGGGATACTTTTTGTCTTATCCCCTGGGATAATTACCAGATGCCCACCCTCCTAGACATCCGTCTTTATAATTTACCCTCCTACCCTTGTCGTAAGTGCGATGAAGACCCTGAAGGAAGAATGACAACTCGTCGAGATGCACTAATGCAGAAAAAATGAAGACATCAACGAAATGGATCAACCTCTTTGTGAAGGACAACAAGACCCAGAAGATTCGTTAGAATACGAAACCAAAGCTTTACCCCTTACACTACCTTTCAATTCTCGGGACAAGAATTCTTTGTAGCGGGGGAGATTTGTAAAACCCTCGATGTCAAGCTACAGTGACCACATATTGTTAAAGTTTACCCACAATGATTAATATTGCCTTGATCATATTCAAAGTCAAATAATATGGGCACAAAACCCCTTTGGATGGAATAAAAAACAAAGTGGAAATAAAAGTGAAACCAAAAATGTCGCAAACAATTTTATGAAATGCATAATAATCATTAGGTCATATTAAATAATAGTGGGCATTTATTACAGTTTAAATATTGTAAACAAATCAAAACAATAGCAAAACAGTAGCATTTGACCCCTTTTAAAAAAACAAAAATGCAATTGATTTTATATGGGCACAAAACTTTTTGTGGCACTGTTATAAAGTGCATCACTAATTTTGGTACATGTTTCACATTTTACAAAAATGAAACATTAGCCAAATAAATTTCAATAGAAAAGAATAAAAGAAAAGAAAACCTAAAAGGAAAAAGAGTTATCCCTCGCACTGGGAAAGGCCCATCCCACCTCAGCGCCATCTTCTTCCTCCCCTGTTCATCGCGGGCGTGGCGGCCATCCACGGCGCCATGGCCGTGCCGTGCCACCGTGGCGGCCATCCGGTGGTCGTCGTCGTGGATAAGACCGGGAACCCCTCCCCTAAACCCTAGATGCCCCCGCTTCCCCTCCCCTACCTCCCCCTCTCTAGGTCTCGCTCACCCGAGCCCGCCATGGCCGCCCCTGGTGAACCCCCGCGGCCAACGACGACGACTTTTCGCTCTGGCGTGTCGAGGAGGTTCGCCACACTCGTCTTCATCACCTAACGCGGCCAATCGACGCCAAACACCCGGGAGTCGACGCCAACTTCATCGTCTTCCTCCGGCCACCGCGAGATCCCGATGTGGAATACGTCGCCGTCGCGCCCCCATTCACCTCGCCGCCTCCTTTGTCGTGTTCAGCGTGAGCTCCCCTGCGTTTCCCCTATTTCCCGCGCTCAGTTTGGTGTACCGTGTGGCCGTCCTCGCTGTGTCGTGCTCTGGGCGCTGCCATGGATGTGAGCACCGTGCCCCTAGCCCATCCATGAACCGGCCGTGAACTTCGTCGAGTTCAATACCCCCCTAGGAACCAAACCCGGCCGCCCGCATGCCTTGGAACCCCACCACAGTCGAAGCCCGTGTCACTGCCGCCGACCCTATCGTCGCCGACACCACTCCGGCCATCCCCCGTCCAGACCACCGCCACAAACAGACGTGTGCTTCTCCCCTCCTTTGATTAAGACCAGCGCCGCCCTCTATCGTGGCCGAAATCGACGCCACCGTCGCCGGCCATGGCTCCCCTCGCCGGCGTTGACCTAGGGTCACCGACAGGTGGGTGATATGTCTCAAACGTATCTACTTTTCCAAACAATTTTGCTATTGTTTTTCCCTCATTCTTGCATGATTTGAGCTAAATTAACCCGCACTGACGATGTTTTCAGCAGAGCTGCCTGTATGGTTTTATTGTGCGCAGGAAAATGGATTTTTGGACATCTCAGAAAATTCCCAGAAAAATACTAAAAAGTCCACGCACCCGAAGGAGCCCGGAGCCAAAAGGGGGGCCAGAGGGCAGCCAGGGGGCCCCCAGGCGCCCTGCTGGCGCGGCCAGGGGTGGGGCCGCGCCCACATGCATCCTAGGAGACTCCCCCCTCCCCGGGTGCCCTACTTCGACTCCTATTTATTCCCGTGACGGGGAAACTCCGAAATAGAAGTCGCTTTTACAGAACCCGTCGCGGAGCCGCCGCCAACGTTGTTCTTCCTCGGGAGGGCTAATCTGGAGGCTGATTTGGCCTCCGGAGAGGGGAGATCGTCGCCATCTCCATCACCATTACCACTCCATCCTTCCTCCATGACTTCTCTTCACATGTGTGAGTAATTCCCTGCCGTAGGGAAAGGGGATGGTAGGGATTGGATGAGATTGATCATGTAATTGTTCGTCAGATTGTTGGGGGCATGTTGCCCATCATCTACTTTGGTGTTTATCATCTTTGCTACAACTTGTTTTTCTTAATGCTTGTCACTTCTGGCCCGAGTGCCATGTTTTCAGATCTGAACCACTTATATTTTCATGAGTTTATCTATGTTCAAGATCCTATCTATGAGTTGTATGCACCTATTATGGTCTGGAACCGGCAATCCCGAAGGTGACAACTTGGGACACCAAAGGGGATGGTCCATGATTTGAGGATTCCTTGTATCCATTGAGTTTATTGCTTTGTTCCGGCGCTCTTTGACAGGAGCACCTTAATCTCCATAAGGTCCTTTTGGCCCCGTTCGTAGCGGGATGGTAGGACAAAAGATGTTGTGCAAGTTCTTATTGCAAGCACGCACAACCACCTATGGGATACATGCCTAATGTTTGATATTTTCCTAGATGATCATTGCTTTTCTGTGTGCCTTGCCCCGTGTTAGAATTTATTACATGTTCATTCTTATTCATGCAGCACCCGACCATCCATCTCCCTATCCTACAATGCTTTAATCCTACTGGTCACTAGTTGTTACTTTTCGCTGTTTTACTATCGCTATCATATCACAGTTGCTATTAATACTTTGTGGCAAGAAAGCATATTTCAGGTGCGGTTGAATTGAAAACTCAACTGTCAAAGCTTATAAATACTCTTTGGTTCCCCTTGTGTCGAATCAATAAATTGGGTTAACTTACCCGCGAGAACACTACAATCGATCCCCTACAGTTGAGGGTCATCAAGTACTGCTTTTTGGCGTCGTTGACGGGGACCATAACAATATTTACAAGTCTACTTGACGTATCCTGCCTGCCACACTTCATCCGCTATGGGTAAGAAAGGAGGCCCCAAGGTTCCGATCCTGCCATCCACTACAAGAAAAGGTACCGTTCTGAGTACCAGTGCTACGCTTGATTCACCTTTCGTTATAAGTAAGTTTGCTTCACCACTACCACCACATGCTACTTCTACTGAGTCTGTCACTATGTCCGATACTTTTGATGATGCTTCCACTACTCTTGATGATGATAATTTTCTTGGTCACTATATTGAAACTCAGACTGCTAAGGCTACAACAGAACCCGAGACCGAGACTCCTTCTACCTATACTCCTACTTGCAAAACCTTTGGTTACCCAACCTTAGATGAACTCAAGGAGATACTCCTTGATGATGACTATATTACTCTCGATGATGATCTTTGCAGGGAACTCAGAGAGTGTACCGACTCTAACCCTGATGCTATTAAGGAGCTGCTCAAAAAGCACCCCATGAAGAATAAGAATATTACTGAGCCTAAATTTTCCACCTCTCCTATATGCATCACTGATCCTGATTATGGCTTGACCCTTCTTATGGCAGAGAAAATGATGATGCTATAGCACACCTGGCCAAACTTGCTGAGTTAGGTGACCTATTCACTACTGATGAGAAGATACGAAATTTCTATGTGGCCAAGCTTTTTTCCTTTCTCTTTAAAGGAAGACGCTAAATCCTGGTACAATGCACTACCCTATGGTTCCATTGAGAGTCTTCAGGACTTAGTTCAATTTTTTGTTGATAAATATTTTACTGCTCATATGCAACATGCTGCTTTGCAAAGAATCTATAACTTTAAACAGTTGCAGGATGAGCACCTCCCTAAAGCTTGGGGGAGGTATTGTGATCTAATTACGGCTAGACCAGGACATGAAGTCCCAAAGAATGAGTTACTTGATATATTTTATGCTGGCCTAACCGATGAATCCATGTCCTATCTGGATAGTTGTGCTGGTTGTGTTTTCAGGGAAAGAACACCGACCGATGCTGAAGAATTAATGGGCAAGATTGCCAAGAACCATGAAGATTGGTCCATCCCTGAACCACCTCCACCACCAAAGAAGAGGGGCATGCTTGTTCTGAGCCCCAAAGATATGCAAGAAGCAAAGAAGTCTATTAAGGAGAAAGGCATTAAAGCCGAAGACGTGAAGAATCTATCGCCTATCGAGAAGCTGTGTGAGCCTACCACTCACCCTCCCTTGGTAGAGGTACACTCTCTATTAGACTTTACTGAAAGTGACATCCCTAAAGGTAAGCCTCCCGACCAATTCTTAGATGAGCTTGATAATTTTATTATTAAGCAAGACAATTTTAATAGGATGATACAAAGTCAGTTATATGATAATTCTCTTGCTATCAATTTTTTTGGTGTTCTTGAAAGAACAGTCAATGATGTTAAATGTCTTGTTAAGAATTTTAATATGGTTCAAACTCAGCTTGAACAAATTTCTAATGTTTAAAAATATTTGCTTGCTAACAATGCCAAAAAGGACATACAAGCTTATGGCATCAAGACCAGGGGTAGAATACACACCGAGGACCCACTCTATTATGAGGGGCATCCGAAGAGGATCGAGCCAGATTCTCAAGTGCAAGTAGAAGACGAGATTGTTAGCTCCCCAAAGAAGAAAAAGAAGAAGGAGAAACACAAGGAAGCTGACAAATCCAATGATCCTATTACAAGTGAAGAACCTGCTGTTGATCCAGACAACATATCTACCTCCGATGCTGAAACTAAAGACGGTGCTGAGCCCGAAGAAAATGATAAGGAGAAGAATGATCCTCCCGATGTGCGAGAAGAAGAAGCACCCGATACACGCAAGAAGTATACCAGAGAGGACTTCAGAGCAAGAATACATGGGAATGAAAGGGAACCATGGGTACAAAAACCCATGCCCTTTCCAGGTAAGTCTCTCAAATCTAAAGAAGAAGAGCATTATAATAAATTTTGTGAATGGATGAAACCTCTTTTTCTGCAAATTCCTTTGACTGATGCTATCAAGTTACCTCCTTATTCTAAATATATGAAAGATATTGTCACTAACAAAAGAAAAGTTCCTAATGAGGCAATATCTACTATGCTTGCTAACTACTCTCTCAGAGGAAAGATTCCCGAGAAGCTTGGTGATCCAGGTATACCCACCATTCCTTGTTCCATAAAAAATAATTATGTCAAGACTGCCTTATGTGATCTCAGAGTAGGGGTGAGTGTTATGCCTTTTTCTATTTACAAAAGGCTATGTTTAGATAAGCTAATCCCTACAGATATCTCTCTTCAGATGGCTGACAAATCAACAGCCGTCCCGATAGTTATTTGTGAGGATGTTCCATTTGAAGTTGCTAATTGTTTAATTCTTACTAATTTTGTTGTGCTTGACATGCCCGAAGATGGGAGCATGTCCATTATTCTTGGTAGACCTTTTCTTAACACCATAGGTGCCATTATTGATTGCAATAAAGGAAAGGTCACCTTCAACATAGACGATAAAGAACACACGGGGTATTTTCCAAAGAAGATCGGCAAAAGGAATGGCCTTAACTCAATAGAGAATATCGAGACCGTGAAGATTGGAGGATGGGATTGTCCTTTACACGTGCACCACAAATACAAAACCATCAGGGTGGGGACAATGTCCATTAAAGTAAAGGTGCAATGATCACTTCATAAGGGGTGAGACTTTTTGTTCTATATATCGCCAGTTCGTTGGTAAGACTTGATCAACCTTGCTAGTGGTCATGTTTTATATAGGTAAAAAGTGGAGTTTGTTATGTTTTCATTTTCCTTAGATTTTGTTCTCCTTGCGGTACCAAGTTTATATGTTTTGAAGCTTCACAATTCTAATCACTGCTTCAAGTTTTTAGAAAGTTTCGCAGCTTTTTGAACTCCGGAAAATTTTCAACAGTGAAGTTTTCAGAAAAATTCCAAAAAAATTATATTAAAATTTTCCATGCCGGGAGTGACCCAGAGGCACCTGGGGCTGACCAGGGGGGGGGGGACCAGTGGCCCAGGCGGCAAGCTGGCGCATCCAACCCCCTATCCGCGCCCACAGGGCGCCTGGGGCCCATAGGCCCCACCTTCGGGTGAGTCTTCTTCCTCTCTCTTTCTTTCCTCCCTAAAACACGAGTTCTGCATCTGGAACTTGCGTTCTTGCTGTTCTCTGTCCAGAAATTCGATCTCTCTCTACGACCCATCATTTGAGCTGATATTTTTGGAAAATACTCCCTGGTATGTAACTCCTCTACCCCTCCAAATAGATTTTTTTATTGGTGGCTTCATTTGTGAGTATTTAGTAGTTCTTGGTGCTGTTTAGATGAGCTTGAATGCATGTGTAGCAATTTATTTTCCAAGTTTTGATGCAAGTTTATGCCTTAGGTAAGTGAGTAGAGTAGTTTGCCTCAAGTCACTCTGTTTAAATCCTTGTTTATGTGAATTGTCAAAAATTTCAGAAATGAGTTTGCTAGGAAAAGCAAAGTGGTGGCTTGGGAAGAAGAATCCCGAGCGCTCCGATCGAGTCACTAGAGCTGCAGCTTCACCCTCAGCAGTTAGGATGAGCTACAATGAAGATCATGTGCCCCTGGAGTTGTTGGAAGGCACAAGTCCAACATGCGCAATGATGTATCCATGCGATGATTTTCTTACAGCTGCAGGAATAAAGGAGGAATTCTATGGGCTTTGTGCCAATGCAGGATTGACATGGCTAGCATTATGCTGTGTAATACAATACAAGAAGCTCACCTCCTACTTTGTTAACAGTTTCTGTTATAACCATGATGCTGGAACCGTCGAGTTCAAACTTTATAAGGATCTCATAACCATGCCTTTGGCATAGTTTTGTGATATAATAGGTGTGCTGAACGATTGTCAGATGGCAAAGATGACCACTCAGCCTTCTGAGTTGAGGACCCTCTTCAGCTCACTTTGTTGCCAGGAGGAGACCGACATTCGGCGTACGAAGATTTCCAGCATTTTGTTCCCACACCTCAGGTATTTTGCATATTTTGTTGCTAGAGTGGTGTTGGCTCGTGACAACACGAGCAATGGTTCTGCACCAGATTTTTCTATTTATGCGAACAACCCCTCTGATAAGAATGATTATAATGTGGGTGCCTTGATTGCTCGGCGCCTTGTTACGAACAGTAACAAGGGCGATTTATATGGTGGTGTTTACGCCACACTTATCCTTGAGTCTCTTGAGTGCACCCCGCATCTTGATGATGTTCCCCTTTCATACGCAAGTCTCGATCTTGCAACTATGAAGAGGCATAAGTTTGTTACCATGACTTCCTAGTTTGTTAACCTTGATCATATTTTGAGGTTTGAAAAGACCATTACTCGTGAGATCCGTCTACCTGCACCACTTTTGTTCGATAACACTCGCAGGAACGAATGGTCCTTCAACGATATTCAGTTCGATGAGTTCATGGCTCATTACCAGCTGCATAACCCCATGGAGGGGGTTGTGCTTGACGTGAAGGAGCATGGTGAGTTCCCCCCTTTCTAGGGAGAGACCTTCACCAAGCATGGTGAGGGGTCTTCTTCTGCTTGGAGCGCATGACATTCCTCATGGGAGGACCCGAGGACTTCGGTGTATGCACCGGAGGGCTCATACGAGTCCTGGACTTACCATTACCCCGGAGCAAGATGCTCCTAGGGGCATTACCTGCTACCAACTTTGGCCAAAAACCTCAGCTTGGGGGAGTACATGCCCTTCTCCCTTTTCCATTGTATTATCCGTTTCTATTTTGTTTGCTTTGATATTTTTCAAAGTTTTTGCCCGTTCGTCTTTGTTCTTTTATTTTGCAAAAACAACAAAAAAATTTCTCTTTTCTTTTTCTTTCGTTTAACCTTTGATAAACCAAAAAAGATTTCATTTCTCTCTTTAGTTTGCTTTGTTTTCAGAGTTCAGCTCGAGTCCGTGATGGCAGTTGGTTATATTTCCCACGTTCGGTCGTGCAAGTGACAAGGCAGTAATGACGAAGATCGACAAAAGGGAAGCAACAAGGAAAACCGGTATGAACTCTTCTTGTTTCTACTTTTGTACATATGCGTGTACTTATGACCTAGAGACCAGCTTGTAGCGACATAGTGCTATGTTTACAATGCTTTCCCAGTGTTCATGCTTTATTTGTGGCTGATCTCAAATAGCTAGGGTGCATAATATGTTGTTGGAATGATCTACATGCATTGCATTGTTCATGGTTTGGCATATTGAAGTGGTATTTCCCTTCAGAGAATTCTTGGATTGACTTGGCACATGTTCACACATGTTTATGCTGAGTACCTCTGTACTCATGATACTACCCCCAAACTCTTTTCAGGGTTCTTGATCGACGACAGGTATGGTGACCGACGTTTCACGTGGAGACTCGACGACTAGTTAGGCGGATCCCGACGGAGGGCCTGGACCCGTGTGGTTATGGGAATCGATGTTTTTCTCTTTGCCAGTAGGCATTTGATTGTAGTCTGTACTCAGACATATACCTTCTGCTGATGTATTGTATTTAAGGCAGTTGTATGCCGATTGTATGAGATGTTATATCCTTGTATCTGTAATGTTGTGATATCATGTTGGAAATCTGGGGCATATGGCATTGTCATATGTCGCGGTGGGACTGATATGTGCTTCATCCCCGGATCTGGATGGAAACATCTAGATCTGGAACAGTACCGCATATTAGGCCTTACAACTTGGTATCAGAGCCTTACCGACCGTAGGATCCCTTTTCTGGCCGAAGTCGAGTCTAGACAAAGCTATTTTGTAGTTACTAAGTTAGTTATCGGAGAGTAGGATCTTTTTACTCCTTACCCTTGCTCTGGTTAGGACAAGTGTCGTAAGTGTTTTATTCTCGCCTTATCCCCTTTCAAACTTTAGGATCTCGATGAGTGTGGAGTTCCGGAACCGCTACAATGCTTTTCTTGGGAAGTATTGTCTCGATTCCGAGCTCAGGTGGGAATTCTTGTAGTACCTTTAGCTTCTCCGATTTTGGGTATCATCTGGGTCGTCCATTGCCATCCATCCTCTTACCGGTGTTTTCACGACTTCCATCGAAAAGCACTATCCCTTGATCTGGTTTTCCCGATCGTTCTTCCTCTTTTCGCTGACGGTTTCGTTTTTCCGACGATGTCGTCTCTCTGCGGAAACAATCTCGACGGAGTTTGACGTTCGACATGGAGTAGAGTCCCTTGTTGGTGGTGTTGAATATCGTCGACCCTATTTTCTCTTCCCCCCTCTCCCCCGGATCGTCCTGGATCTCGGGACTAGATCCCTTGTTGGTGGTGTTGTATTGTAATAGCCCAGTTTTCACAAAAATTAAAATTTTTGTTTTCGGTGTGAATTGTTTGATTGTCTGAATTGTTTGCGGTGTTTGCATCCCCGATTTATCGATCGGCGATTATTTCCCCCCCTCTTATCTCGTATCGGACGGAGACCGACCCTTGCCACCCTGACACTCGACCTTGCGACACCGGGTTTCACCCTATCACCGTCGCGGAAACCAGCACAAGACCAGCCGTAGCCAACGGAACAAAAAGCCCGTTTAATAACTAAACGGGTTATTTTTATTGGGCGCCGGAAAATGTTCTCGAAACGTCATCGAAGTGAGGTACGATTGACGGGCTCGACGCGCTGAGCGCGTGGTTCGATATTTCGCCCGAATCGGAGGTCGTATGCACTCCCGGCGGTCAGAAACGTGGAGTACTGGACGCGAGAGGGAAAACTCGAGGGCTTTTGCGCAAAGTTGCCAGCCAGACCACCTATATAAAGACCACCACTCTCTCCTAGCCTTCTAGGGTTCCCCCTAGTCCAACTTTGCAGCCACCCCCTAGAAAAATCCCCATATTTGCCATCTAGCCCCCACAGCCACCGAAACCCTAAATCTGGGCGACCCAGGGCCGTCAGATCTCGATCCGGCGGCTCCTGGACTTATCTGGGCGACCATAGGATTTTCTAGCAATGGATCCATGTTCTTAGAGAAGGGTTGAAAAACCTTCATCCACTCCTGAAGCCTTAAGAAGCGAGATAGTATTGTCTTCAAATATGATGGAGGAGACACTTTGTGGGCAAGGTGTTTTGATTCTGATGGGGATCGCATGGAGTGCTGCGTGGAGAGCTCAAGTAGTAGTGAAAATGAGTTTTA
The DNA here is from genome assembly GCA_950022295.1 of Bromus sterilis. Classification (NCBI taxonomy): domain Eukaryota; kingdom Viridiplantae; phylum Streptophyta; class Magnoliopsida; order Poales; family Poaceae; genus Bromus; species Bromus sterilis. The sequence continues at coordinate 222,065,688 of OX465600.1, forward strand.
CAATGGAGAAAATGCATCAATAGATGATAATGATGTTTCCAGTACTGATGATGAAGTTTGAAGAAACTCGATCATAGTGTTGTTTATGATAGTTTTTATTTTAAGTGTTGATCATGCTCGTAATGCTTTTTCTTCTGAAGACATATTGGAATAAAAAGAATTTTTGATTTCAGTGAAGTGCCCTGAATAGTTCTTGTAGTGTTTCAATTAGACGGTTTCTGCATAACCAACTTATACTGATTTCGAAATAATTTTTTCGAAGAGTCGGTATCACCATATGTAGTCCCCATGAGCCGGGATGACTTATCTGTATGTCGTGACGAATTATGATAAAATCAACATGTAGTCCCCATGAGTCGGTATGATCAATTTATTTCATTCCGAGTCATAGTAGAATCAACATGTGTCTTATTTTATCTTTTAAAAATAATCGAGGAGTAGCGCCCATGTATTGGTATGAACAATATAAGTACATGCCGAATCATAGTAGAGTCGACCTGTAGCCCCCAAGTATCGACTTTTAGTTCTTCTCATGATGTTTAATAAAGTCGATTTTTGATGGAGGGAAATATTAATATACTTGTATATGTTGAAAAAGTAAACAAAAATGTATGCTTATGAAATGCAAAAGATGTAAACACCTCATATAGAAGTCAGCCGTACGCGTGACTATCTCAGAATCCTTTGCCAATACGAGCTCAACACAAAACTGACTCATCGAATAGGTGGATTTTGTATGTCTAGTAGAAAAGAAATGGTGGCCACTTAATTGCGTTTGAGTCAAAACTTCTCTGTAAGCAGGCATCACATGACTTATTCTAGTGTTCTCTGTAATAGAATTAAACTCAACAGGCTTTTGGTAGAGCCTGCTGGTGTTTAAACTATCATGGGTCACGTAGCTCATATAAGTACGAGTTTGCAACAACTTACATGCAAGATAAGCCATGTTAAGCATAATTTCATGTATATGCCGAGTCCCCAGTTGAAGATTTGAAGTTAAAAGACCTTCAAACCCCTAGGGTCTCTGAATACAGCAATATACACGCCAGGTACCAGGGAAGAGATGACCAGTCCTTCTAGGTTTCTAGGGAATTAAATGCAAGAATGTAATGCAATGCAGTTTAAAAGAAATCGGCAGAAACATAAATCAACTTTGAAAAGAAGGAAAACGCAAGTAGAAAGAAATAAAAACAAGTCGGTTTTATTGTTGATATCTATACTGGCTTACAAGAGCATTCCTGACTACTTAAGTATAATAGGGACAGAGCTGGGCTATATTCCACGGTCTAGGAGTCTATTCTTCGGACTTACGCGTGGAAGTTGGCTTGCGTATATCAACCAAGTAGTAGGATCCATTGTACAAGTTCTTTCTTACCATGAACGGCCCTTCCCAAGGCGGGGATAACTTGTGCATCCTTTTCCTTTTTGTATTAGGCGGAGCACTAAGTCTCCCTCTTGAAAAGTACGACTCTTGATGCGTTGAATATGGTATCGTCGCAGGTCTTGTTGGTAGATAGACGACTTAGCCGCCGCTAAATATCGTTCTTCATCAAGGACATCCAAGGAGTCTTGTCTTGCTTGTTCATTGTCAGCTTCCACATATGCAGTAACTCGAGGTGATTCATGACGAATGTCGCTTGGGAGGACGCCTTCTGCTCCATAAACAAGGAAAAAAGGTGTAAGACTAGTTGAACTATTGGGCGTAGTCCTGATACTCTAGAGCACAGAAGGTAACTCCTCAACCCAACAACCCGGCGTTCTTATTAAAGGAACACAGAGTCGGGGTTTGATGCCAAAAAGTAGTTTCCGATTAGCCCTCTCAGCTTTTCCATTGGACTGCGGGTGAGCTACGGATGCAAGGTCAAGCCGGATATGCTCCTTTTCACAAAAACGTTGCATCTCACCCTTTGATAAATTGCTTCCGTTGTCACTGATAATGCTGTGGGGATAACCAAATATAAAGATGATTTTCTTCAGAAATTTAAGTGTCATTGCTGCATCACATTTGCTGACGGGCTCTGCTTCAACCCACTTGGTGAATTTGTCTACCGCAACCAAGAGGTGAGTATTTCCACACTTGGATCGCCTAAATGCCCCTACCATATCAAGCCCCTAGACTGCAAAAGGCCAGGTGATTGGAATCATCCTGAGTTCTTGAGCCGGCATGTGATCTTGCTTGGCACACCGCTGGCTACCATCGCATTTTTAACTATATCCTCCGCATCTGCATGAGCCGTGGGCCAGTAGAATCCATGACGATAAAATTTGGCTACTAGTGATCGAGAGACGGCATGATGACTACAGTCTCCAGAGTGTATTTCGTTTAATATTTCTGGTCCTTCTTCTGGCGAAACACATCCCTGGAAGGCTTGGGTGGGACTGAGTCGGTGTAGCTCTCCATTGATAATCACAAAAGATTTGCTTCGCCTGATGATTTGTCTGGCCAATAGCTCATCAGTTAGGAGGATGCCCCGGGTCTTTCATTCCAAATATGGCACGACCCACGTGGGGTGGCGTGTATAGCAGCTACTAAAGCCGACCCTGGGTCTGGTATTGTGATATCCTGTTCTGTCGGGAGCTGTACAGACGAGTGCAACAAGACTTCAAGGAAAACGTTTGGTGGGACCGGCTTTCGTTGAGAACCGAGCCGGGACAATGCATCGGCTACCTCATTTTTCCTGCAATCCACATGGTCCACTTGGTAGCCGGTAAAAAACCCAGCTTGCCTTGAGACTTCTCTCCTGTACGTGATACGTCCCAAACGTATCTATAATTTCTTCTTACTCCATGCATGTTTTGTGTGATATTTCTATGTTCTAGACAGATTTTCATACACTTTTGATCATATTTGGACTAACCTATTAAATCAGTGCACCCAGTGCCAGTTCCTGTTTTCTGCTGTTTTTCTATTTCAGGTTTCCCCCATATTAAAAGGGCTCCAAAAATTCGGGAGAAATCCAATAAAAAATTAGCATACCGGAAGCATCCGGAAGAGCCAAAGTGGGGCCAGAGGGCCACCACCAGGTGCCCAGGCGCCCTCCCGGCGCGCCCTAGGGTGGGGCCGCTCCAGGGGCCCGCCTGGACCCCTGATTCCCCCTGGCTGCCCCCTTCGCCTATGTATTCTCCGTGACGTGAAACTTCCGAAGACCCCTTTTTCGCGATCTCGCCTCTGTTCCACCGCCACCGCGCTTCCACGATCGGGAGCGCCAGCAGACCTCTTCCCGTCACCCTGTCGGAGGGAGTATTGACCTCTGGGAGCTTCTCCTCCACCATGGACACTTCCCGGATGATCCGTGAGTAGTCTACCTTGGACCATGGGTCCATGATCAGTAGCTATGTGATGTTCGCCTCCCCTCTTTATTCTTCATGGATTAGACCTTGTGAGCTGCCCTACATGATCAAGGCACATATGTAATTCTTTCTGCTGCTGCTATGCCAAGTTTGCTGGGATCTGATGGATTATGAGACTATGTTCAGTTTGTGATAGAGTAATATATTTGGTTCTTATCTTTTATATTTTTGTTCTTGAGTAATTCTTGCATGCTCTCCGTTGCTGTTTATTGCTTTGCCCAAGTAGTAGGTAGTGACTCCAAGAGGGAACGTTATGCTTGATTGTGGGTTCATGCCCCCTGATGACTAGCTTGAGTGACAGAAACATGAGTCTAGGGGATGTGCTGTTGCCACAAAGGGGAAAATAACGGTTCTTGTAACCGCGGTTGCAAGGATTGTTTACTTTACGCAAAGTGCTTTTTAATGTAGTTGTCGGTTGCTTTGGGTTTACACTTTGGGTGGGACTCGTAACTTCTTTACCAGTGAGATGTTCTGTATAGATATCTCAAGGTGGATCATTAGTAGTAGATGCAGTTGGATTTCGGTCTACTTATTTTTGCGTACTGCCCATGCTTTTGAGCCTCTTCCTTTCTTTGTAGCATAGTTAGCATTGCGGTGCATTTTTAATCCTATCAATTGCCCAGATGTGATTTGTTTACCTCGCATAGCATTTTTATCGTCTTTTGGGAGAGAGACATCACTAGTGAACATCATGGGACTCCGGTCCATATCCTTATCACTGTTTCCATGCTCAATTTATTTCCTGCTTTTACTTTCCAGTAGATATCACTTATCCTTTATCCCTTGCGTTTGATCGTTTGTAAACAACAAGACCGGAGAGATTGACAAATGATGACCCTCAACTATAGGGGATAGTTTGTAGCGTTTTCGATAAATAAGAGTGTCGAACCCAACGAGGAGCAGAAGGTATTGGTAAGTGACTTTGGTAAAGAAATGACTACAGGAACTGAAAGATAGCTTTTTAGGGGTTTTCAGTATAAGCAACAAATAGGAAAAAGCGAGTAAAGTGAAAGGCACTGAAGAGTAACAAGTGGCCCAATCCTCTTGAGCAAAGTACATGCCTAGCAACTGAACTTATAAAGGCTAAAGCGTTCTTGAGGACACACGGGAGAAATAGTCACGTGCTTTCGCCATATTCCGTATCGGTACTATGTGCTTTGTTGATAAGTGTTGAGTGGGTGGAACTATGCTAGTACACCCTCTAGACTAAGATAAGTGCACTATTATGATTAAAAACCTTGCAAGCATCCGCAAATACAAGATAATAATTAAGGCAGAAGCCTAACCATAGCAATACGATTGATGATCCATTATTCCCTTGTGCAAAAGCATGCAAACTGGGGTTCAGGTTTCTGTCACTCCGGCAACCCATCGTAAGCATTCTTTATACACAATGCATTCCCCTAGGTCCTTGATAAGGCGAAGTGTCGAGTGTTCGACTCACACAACACCACTATGACACCCTGGATTTTGGAACTTTCTTTTTCCGAAAACTCTTCTGATTTAATTCCGGATTTGCGATTTGATTTGGTTTTGAGAAACTTTTTGGACTTGAAACTTGAGCATATTTTCCTTCCCTACTCAAGTAGCCCATGATTCCCTAGCCATTTCCTTGGATCATCCCTTGAGCCAACCCATCCGAGCCACATTTTTATTCAGGCCATATATTCCTTTTCCAATAAAAGGAATATTCCCATTATTTGAGGATTGTGAAGCAACCCCTATTTATATTGCTCCATAAATCCGCAAAAAATTCCCACATATCCTTGACACCATCTCTAGCCAAGATCTCCACAAACTTTTCATGGAACAAGTGGATTTTTCCTCTAGAGAAATTCATTTGTCTGTGGGGGCAGAATAGCACTTTGTGAAGGAAGTGTTATTTGTCCTTATACATTGCTGGTGAAACTTTTTGTGCATAATCTTGTGACCATATCATGAGGATATGCCAAGTTTCAGATGTAGGGGACAAGCCAAACTCCATACCAAAATTACCAAAGTGTGGGTGCAGCAAAAGGGGCATTGTGAAAGAAGTGCAAGATAGGGGATCCCATTTGCCTTGAGACTTTTTGTGCATGATTCCACCACCATATCACCCCACCAAACCAAATTATAGCCAAATCCCATCAACCATGTGAGTGCATCTTCAACCCAAAGTTCCTGGTCAGAGGGAAGCCTTGTGAAGCAAGTACTAGCTAGGTGTACCCAATGACCATGAAACTTTACACACATGTGAACCACACCAAATAACCCTGCCACACCAAAATTCAGCTCAATTCACCAAGCCAAAAAGATGCTAGCTTCAACAGTGTGTTTATGGTCCAAAATGGCCTTTACAAAGGGAGTGCATCTTTCCTTTGGCCATTTGGGCTGAAAATTGCCAGATCACTAGTCCTTCCAACGCCAAGCCCATGGGACAAGATATCCCTCTCCCACTGATTACCATTTGATCACACATTGTGTCCCAAGTTTGCTGCAGTAAACTTCTGCTTGAAGTAGAGATCACCACATACCTCGTTTTGACCATCCAGAACCACCAGTGCACTAAGCATAGAAAGGACTAGCGAATGGACATACTTGGCCACGAAGAAACCCACTGTGGGCACAAGTGCATTTGGTACCCACGCTCTTGGGAGCACATGGCGTGCTCTGGGCGGCCCAATGCCCACTGGCCACGCCCAGCACGCGCTGCAGCCCGCCCTGGCTGCTTCTCCGTGTCCACCCGCGCCGCACCGGTCACCTTTCCACGCGCCCCCTCCTCCACGCCATATCCTCGCCGGAATCCCGCTACACGCTCGCCACCAAGAATAACCCTCAGCCACAGTGGTCATTGACCCGTCGTTGTCGCCATGGCTCCTTCCCCCTAGCCCCTTGCGCCCCGCGTGCTCCACGCCGCACTCCAGAACCCTCCTGAAGCCTCCCGAGACGCCAGATCGACCCCAGAATCTCGCCGGCGTTGTTTTCTTCCACATGGCACCGCCCGAGCCACGACATCCACGCCGGGCAATTTAAAGAGCACCACGGCCTCGCAGCTTGCACCAGCACACTCCCCGGCCTCCCAATCGTCCCCTGGCACTTGAAATCGAGCCGCGGGAGCTCTTCTTGCCCAAGTCGGGCGACCAGTGCCGCCGCGCAGTGGCAAAGACCCCCCCCATCGATTTCGAGATCTTCAAGCCTAGACAACCACACCAATACGCTCCCCACACCCCCACGGACCTGCCCCGACCCTTCCCTTACAGGATTGCAGCCGGAGTCGATGGCTGCGTCGAAGACCTCGCCGGAGCCGTGACCTGCCGCCGCGGAGAAGATCCTAGCTTCGTCTTCCGGCCACCTCCCGAGGATCTGCGGGTACAGGGAGGTGCGTCTCAACCTCCTCCGTCCATTCCCCCGCTCCCAGCCCCGGCCATGGCCTCTCGCCGGAGCAGCGCCGCCGGCGAGCCGCCATCTCTCTGTCTCTCTCTTTCTCTCCGTTTATCTGACCAGCCGGCCCCACTGTCAGCCACTCAACCCTTAGCCGAAGGGGTACAAGTGGTGGCGTATTCCTCAAGTACGCCATCGACGTGGCCCCTCCAGGATAATCCAGAAAAATCCATTTTAAATCATTTTAAAATGGATATTTGACCAGAACTTTGACCTTGAATAACTCCTATTCCACAAGCCCAAATGGAGTGAATATTTTTGCATCAGTTAGCTCTTGATCTCCTCTTTATTTTGGCATAGGTTTCAGGCCATGTTCTTCTATTGTTTTTTTCTGGTCAAGTAAAAGTGGTGTTTGACCCTTTTTCCCGTTGTCTTTTTACAAAATGTTTTTCAGGGTTTTTCTTGAAGACCGGGAGCTTTTCCCCCCACCTCGTTGGTGAAAGGCAAGCTATAACTTCTTTTGCATCTTTGCAAAGCTTGACGTGGTTTTACCAATTGCCGTATGGTTTCATATAATAGGATGCCTTTGCGTGATGTGCTTTGAAATATTATGCTCATAATAGTTACACCGTTATTGCTTGAGGTGATATGCTAGAAGTAGCAAGACACAATTTCTTTTGCACCTTCGTAAAGCTTTGGCGTGGTTTTACTTCTTGCTTCAGCATTTCGGATATTGCAGTGACTGTTCCTGTTATGTGTTGATTATTATTAGCATGTCACTGCCATAACATGCTTGCATGCCGTATGCCTCCTAGTTGTATTCATAATCTTGCTATGTTGCATGTTACTATCTTGCTCATATTAGCATGGATAAGTTAATCATCTCATTATGCTTCGGATTATGATGTGACCATGATAGTACCTTGGATTGTTCTTCATGTATTACTTAGACTGTAGTTGTTCATGTTACACCTGATCTTTATGATTATGCATTGGTAAATATGCTATGTGCCAAGTTGATCAGGTACCACCGAACCGAACTTATCAGTGCAGTCACACTCGCTGGTATGGGACGGCCTTGGCTCGGTCTATCGGTGCGCTTTCTTATCCGTATCACCAACAAGGGGAGGATATGCACGCACGCTACCCTGGCCCGGTAGGGGGTGATAACCTCGAAAGCCAGTTTGGTTATATTGGGATCCCGTCCCAGTGTGGGACAAATTGTTTGCCACGACGGTGGACGTTTTCCATGGGATGGCAGGTGTCTGGAGGACACAGGGCTACCGAAGGCATGGTTATGCCAGGTGATAGGGTAAGGGAGGCACGCGGTAGAACGGGTTTCGTTGGAGAAGTCCTAGTCCACTCCTATGGTACGAGTTCCAAGGATCCTGTGGGACAAGTTCCAAGTTACTGGATGGAGGAAGAACTCCATAGTGTGGGTGAAGCGCGCAAACTCTACAGAGTCAAAATCTATTCGAATAGCCGCATCCTCGGTCATGGGAAGGTTGTACTAGGTCACACCATGAGATCAACCTGATTCTGGTAGGATGTTCGTGCTACGTGGATGGTCGTGGGACGACCCGCGTAAGTTGTTGGTCATGAGATGATGATGTCTACGCACGCTTCTATTCTTGTAGACTATGTTGGGCCTCCAAGCGCAGAGGTTTGTAGGGAAGCAGCAATTTCCCTCAAGTGGATGACCTAAGGTTTATCTAACTCAGGGAAGTAGAGGTTGAAGATGGTCTCTCTCAAGCAACCCTGCAATTAAGATACAAGAAGTCTCTTGTGTCCCAAACACACCTAATACAACTAAGAGTTGAATAGGTGCACTAGTTCGGCGAAGAGATGGTAAAATATGGGTGATAGGTCTAGCAAAGCAAGGTAATATAAATCTGTAATAAAAAGTGCAGCAAGAAAACAAGTAGTAAACGTGAGCGCAAACGGTATTGCAATGGTGGAAACAAGGCCTAGGCTTCATACTTTCACTAGTGGCAACTCCCAACAACATTAATATAGTCTAATCACATGATATTTCCCATAAAACATGCAATGGAGACGTACTCGGAGGTCATTCCTTTGTGGTCAAGAGAGGACGAGAATTGTGTAGGGCTACAAAAGCACACCTCAGAGTTCGTAGTTCCCATCTATGGATTTCCCAATGTCACCGCGGCCATCCAAAGAGAGTACCACAATCACCACAACATATCTAAAGGATAGTCAAAGACAAGCACAAAGAGACTCTCAATCTTCAATCCACACACAAAAGAGGAAATCAATCATGAAAATATTCTTCTAACCCATGTCCAATAGACCGCTGTCACCATGGTCTCGGGGATTATACTAGATAAGATCAAGTGAGTACGTCAATCCAATACATAGAAGAAGGGGAAGCATCATGGGATCATCCTAGATTAACATAGCCTATGACCACAATCAAGATCACATCATGGGAGAGAGAGAAGACCACATAGCTACTGGTAGAAACCTGAGCCCCGGGGAGGAACTACTCCCGCATCATGGAGGGAGGAAGCAACGCCGATGGAGATGAATCCGGGGCACTTCCCCGTCCCGCCAGGGTGCCGACACATGAATTCTGGTCCCCCGAAGCTTGTCGGCGATGGCGGCGGAGATCGGAATTGCTTCTGGAGAAAAGGGGTATGGAATCAGGGTTTTCTCGACGCGAGTAAAAATAAGGGCCAAGGGGGGTAGCCAGGGGGGCCACCAGGAGCCTAGGCGGCCTCCCGGCGCGGCCACCTCCTAGCCGCGCCCACTGGCCGCCTAGGCACCAGGTGGGGCCCCTCTGGCCCCCCTTCGGGCATAAGGAAGCTTCTGGAACGCTGCTTTTTTTATATATTTTTCCCGGATTTTGCTGAGCACTTTTAATAATGGGAAAACCTGAAATACAAAAACAACAGAAAACAGAAACTGGCACTGGGGTGCACTGAGTTAATAGGTTAGTCCAAATATGATCAAAAGTGTATCTAAAACATAGCAATATCACACAAAACATGCGTAGAGCAAGCAGAAATTATAGATACGTTTGAGATGTATCAAATGACTAGATTGGTCGGGTGGCAACGCGATCACACCTAACCCGTTGAATGGTCATACGACGACCAGTGCAAGCGGATTGGTCATGGGATGACCCGATGTTTGAGTCTGTAATGACTCCGAGGTAAGCCATATGATCATGTGATGATCATACGGGGTCCATGTGACCTTAAACGATTGATTGTTCATGCATTAGTTATAATCTTGATAACATGCTAGTTTAATCATGTTAGTATTGCTTGAACTGTTGTTGCCATGTTATTATTTTGCCTTGGTGCTTTGGTTGTTGTGAGCTTGCAAGTACATTCAATGTACTGACCTGGCGTGTTATGCCAGACTTGCAGGAAATGTTGTGATTGCGTAGGACGACGTTCCCGGCGTTTCCGAGCTAGAAGGTGTCCCAGTCAAACGTCCCTGTGGAGGGAAGTTCATCACCGTTGCCATTGTTCCGATGCTAAGTATTATTCCGCTGCCGTAGAGTTATCCTGCTGCTTGGTGTAGAGCTGAGGCTAGCCGTAGGAGCAAGTTGTTCGTCGCCTCGCTCCGCTAGCGTTGTAATAGACCCCCTTGTACCTATTTCATCGATAATAGAAAGTGGTTCAGTTCTATATCAAGCAGTGCCTCGTTCCAGGAGACGCTCTCTGGGACTGGAGCACGGGGAGTTTCAGTATTCCGAACCAGGGTGCCACAAGACTTGGTATCAGAGCATAGGTTTGGCTGTAGGACCCCTAGTTCGCGCGGACTTAGGCGAACGTTAGAAGGACGTTACACGAATGATAGGTTGATGTTAGAGCTAGAGTATAGCTTGCTTGTGTGATGCTATTGCCTGCTGAATTTGTTTGCTGCATATAGACGGTATGTTTTAGCTAACGATCTGATCTGACGAGTGTAGATGGCGGAATACCCGGTGGGCTACACAGGATCCTCGTCCGCAACCAACTTTGACTACCTCCTTGCAGACTTATGGTGGACTCTCTACCCCAGAGGAGAGATTCCAAGGTACCAAGTTTCCTAGACGCCGATCGGAGGGCAGCTTCTTGAGTACCGTGCCAACGTCTACGTGGCCGCCACCATCCCCATCGACGTGCGCTCCTAAAACTTCTAGGGTGAACCCGCTTCTACCCCGGATCGTGCCATTCAGCTTGCCTCGTTTGCAGGACTGTTAGGCCTACGCCACCAGGAAAGTGCAATGCAACAGAATCGCGCCTTCCATTTTTACCCCACCTTGGGGGCAACTCCGCAGCAAGTAAGGTTTCCTCGCCCTCTGGCGGAAGCCGATGCAGCAGTGATCACCATGTCCCGCTACATGATCTCCCACTACGCCCTCCTCGTCGAGCTAGTCCGTGATGCACGGGATGCAAGGAGAGCTCTTGCTGCAGCCTTGTCATTGTCGACTCCTCCGCCCACTCCTGCGACCCCCGGCAACCCGCCGTCAGATCAGAACGACTGAGCTTCGCGTAGTTCGTGATGCATGAGTTGTAGTGTTGCATGTTGCTTGTTGCATGTTGATGTGTGTAACAATAAGTTGAGATCCTGCGTGTGATCTCAGTGCTTGTTCAACATTGCTTCTCCTGCTTAGTTGGTTTTCGTTGTTGGTTCTTTGTTCAGTTTCTTCGGCAACTGCTAACTCTGTTTTGGCAGGTGTTAGATGACTTGGAAGGACCCTTGCTTGTTGTTCTTCGATATTGGCACCACGTCTGGTTCTGAGCTGATGCCTCATCGACCGTCGGGAGTGGATGTCTGTTTTACATTTCTCTTTTCAACAACCGACCCGTGTTCTGAGCTGCTTTTTGGTCGTCTCGGGAAGTTGTTGAGTTTCTTTTCGCAGTGGAGACCCTATGCTCTGAGCTGTTTTCTCGGTCGTCTTAGGGGACCTCTGCATTCTTTTTATCAACATTGTCTCATGCTCTGAGCTGATTTCGGTCGGCCGTCGTGAGCAATGCTTGAGCTATTCTAGTACAAGTCCCAAATCTGAGTTGTAAAGACCGTTCTGGTGGCTACTGGTTTATTCGCTGTTTTTCTTTGCAAGGAGTCAGGATGGTCATCGACTACCGCTAAAGCTTATGAGGTAGCGAGTCGTTCCTCATTTACTTTTTGCTCCGTGGTTTTTCTTTGTTGGTTCTTTGTTTGGTTCTTTGGTGTCACTTTATCCACCCCGGTGGAAAGTTGCTCGTAACACCCGCATACCTCGAAGAATCAGTGCAAGACCGCAGGGAATTATGAAGCCACCAAATCAGGGATCCACACCAGCTTGCAGCAGGAATAAACAGCTCTCGTATGAGTTCTGCCTGAATGAATCAGGTCTGCATCAGCTATGATTGCCACAAGGATTCAGGCAAGGAAAGAAGAAATTGTGACCCAGAATCATAGGCGCCCGAGGCATGGCAAGCACCGGCTACAATATTTTCCGATGCAAATTATTTCGATATATTCCGGAGGATGGTCAGAACATATCATGAAGCTCACGTCCAGCCAAGGAATGATTGGAAGAGTGTTTCCTCTGATAAGCCACCGTGGTCAGTTTTGTCCCCACATCAGTGAGGGAAAGCTTCGGATAGAGGGAACCTCAGCCTCCCGCGACAAGGTACCCGGCACAGCCGGCACATACAGTGTACCAGCCTTCCTCAATACGCCATCCGCTTATCTTCCCGGCCAAGATACCCAGTCTTCCACCACAGGCCACCAGCAGAAGCTTTCGGTGCAAGACACTCAGTCGTACTCAGTACGCCCCACCGATGGATTTCAACACAAGCTACCCGACCGTCTACAGTGATCGGCCGCAGAAACTTCCAGCACAAGGAATCGATACAACCACAGTACAAAGAGGAAAACTTCTGAGGCAAGGCACCCCGCCTTCGCCAGTAAGCTATCGGAAAATCTTCCCGCGTACGGCACCCCGCCTTCGTAAGTATGCTACCGGAGAAAGCTGCCAAGATACGGTACCCAACCTTTTTCGACACGCTACCCTAGCCAAGCTTCGAGGGTAAGCTACCCAGTCCTCTCTGATACGCCATCGTTCCTGCAACAGGGATGTTGGAAACCCGACTGTTCAAAAGCAAGGAAGATTTCAATACAGTCAGTGGCATATGGATTCGCATATTGCATAGGCATATTTCCCAAATTATGTGAGCTACTCCCCTAGGGATACAACCATGCTCGTACACCAGTGAGTTATACCCATGGTAAGCGGTAGAGACCGCAACGTCTGCAAGAAAAATAAGCAGAAGAAGTGATATGGGCACGACAACGACAGGACGGAGTAGGCGACGATATGCGCTGGACGGAGGAGGCGAAGATGGATAGGATTCTGGACATCGGACGTCCGAGCCAATTCAGACGTCCGATATCAGCGACGAGGGAGGCGACCCCCGAGTACAGAACCGATGTCAAAATAGTCGGAAGTCCGACACGATTCGGACGTCCGACACATCGAACGTCCAAAACTGCCTGCGCGCAGGTTTGACGGGCTACGACCCATTTATCCCTAGTTTTACCCCCTAGCTTATAAATAGAACACCCCCTACGAGTTTTAGGGTTAGCTTAAGTTTAGACAAGAATTTTAGGGTTAAGAGTTGTATCTCTTGGTGAAGCTTCCCTCCGGGGTTGGCGATGCCGTTTATCCAATAAAGATTGTTGCGGAGGTTCTTGTGTTCATCAAGGATTTTCGTGTTTTGGTTTGAGGCGTGGTGAATTCCATCACATTGCGTGCTGGATTCGTTCCTCTTCTTCAGGTTGCGTTCATCGCGTGATTGGAAGGATTTATATCCAGGTTGCTCGCTGTGAAAGATCGGGACAAACTCAAGAGGATCTCACGCCGGTGATCGTATCATCAGGTGTCTCCCTCTTTATCATGTGGTATCAGATTTTCGGGTTAATCACGGCGAGATTGTGTTGATCGATCGCATCTAGATCGGTTGTTTGGGAGGAGTTTGCTTGGAGGATTTTCTCGTTCAGATTGATTTGTTTGGAGGAGATTGTGCATAGAGGCTGCAAATTGCTGTTGTGTTTATGCAGATTTATTTCCACTAGATTGATTTGTGAGGATATTGCTAGAGGTTGAAGAAAAGAAATCCCGTAATTGGATTTGGCTGTCAGGAGTCCCGAAATTGATATAGGTGCAGAATCCACATCCGTGCTCCAAATCAAGAGTGTAAGCACAATTTGGAAAGGATATCTTGTGTGCTTTCCAGATTGTATAAGCACTGTCCCCGATTCGTAGCGGTCAAGCCACAAACGAGCAAACAATACTGCTGGTGTTGTGCAGTTTTTACAGGAAGGCAGGAGATCTCGCTGCAGATTCACATCCCATATTGAGAGATGGATTCATCTAGGAAGGTTCGTGTGACTGAGAAGACTGACGATATATATCATGATTATACCGGCATTGTGGTTAGTTTCAGATTGAAGTCCACAAACATAAACTGGCGGTTGGCGAGTTCTGCCACATACACAGATTTTCAGTCTTGGGAATCCGATATGGATCATGGTTTTGCAAGATGTCGTACACTCTCTCCCATGTTTGGTGGTCATACTGAGTTTCTTCTTGCTTATCGACGTGCGGATGAAATTGTGGCTAGTTGGTGGCATGCAGAGATGTCCGTGAAGGGAATTATAGGAGGAACATCTACTTGGGAGGATTTCAAACAATTTCTGCATACTAGATTTTTGGAGAAGTCCACAGAGCTGGACAAGGTGGTTTCCCTTGAGGATGTTGTACCATTGAGTGGACTGAATGTGCAACTCAAGAGAGTACATGGTGATACTTGTATGACAGTGGATAGATGTCAGCGATGGAATTTATTTCAGGCACAATGTATGATTAAAGGCAAAGCATGCAAGTTGATGATTGATGGTGGTAGCTGTACCAATGGCATTAGTAAGGCGATGGTGGAAGCATTGAGGTTGTCCACATGGCGTATTTCTGAACCGAAGCATCTCGAGTGGTTAAATAGCTGCGGTATGCTGAAGGTTACTCATAAGGTGCGTGTGCCATTTGCAGTTGGTGACTATGTTGATGAGGTTGAGTGCGATGTGTTGCCATTGGAGGTGTGTGGACTGTTACTTGGGCGTCCATGGAAGTATGATCGCAATGCTATACATGCGGGTCGAGCAAATACATATTCTTTTCTGCATGATGGAAAACACCGGACTTTGAAGCCTATGGGAGATGATCATATCAAGTCCGATGTGGTGCTGGTGGTTCGCAAGGAGAAGTTGTACAAGGCTAAACCATAACCAAGTTTATCTAAGTTGCAACCTGAGGAGCATGATGCTAGGAGCGTCAGTACTGAAACTAATTAAGCCATGCATGTAGATGACAAGCCAGTACTTGTTGGTGACAAGCCGGTTGAAGTTACGCCTCTTCGTGATGAAAGGAAGGCACTTGCAGCATGTGATACACCTTAAGTTTGTGTTGACAAAGGTGTTCATACTGATGACAGTGGTGATGTTCGTGCTTCGGTGCATATGGCGATGAGGTTCGATGCGCGCAGTTTTGTTCGAACACCTCTGCGACGTTTTGTGGGAGTAGCCGTGCGTGTGCACAAAGGCAAGGATGGACGTGTTCGTCAGTTGTGTGGCCCGGGCATTACCACTTTGCAGGGTCGTACAAAGAAGATTCATGTTCAGGAACAAAGGTCTCCAGCAAGAGTTGAGAAGAAGAAGGTGGTGGCGCCAAAGTCCAAACTCATGTGGAGAAGAAAGGAGGCGCTCAGTGCTGCATCAAGTCAAGTGATAAAGACGTGCGATGCTGTTGATATCACACCACCCTTTCAAGCAGACCTCACGCGTTGGGGACAACACTTTCTGAAGGCGGGAGGATGATATGGGCACGACAACGACAGGACGGAGTAGGCGACGATATGCGCTGGACGGAGGAGGCGAAGATGGACAGGGTTCTGGACATCGGACGTCTGACCCAATTCGGACGTCCGACATCAGCGACGAGGACGGCGACCCCCGAGTATAGAACCTATGTCAAAATAGCCGGAAGTCCGACACGATTCGGACGTCCGACACATCGGACATCCGAAACTGCCTGCGCGCAGGTTTGACGGGCTACGGCCCATGTATCCCTAGTTTTACCCCCTAGCTTATAAATAGAACACCCCCTACGAGTTTTAGGGTTAGCTTAAGTTTAGACAAGAATTTTAGGGTTAAGAGTTGTATCTCTTGGTGAAGCTTCCCTCCGGGGTTGGCGATGCCGTTTATCCAATAAAGATTGCCGCGGAGGTTCTTGTGTTCATCAAGGATTGTCGTGTTTTGGTTTGAGGCGTGGTGAATTCCATCACGTTGCTTGCTGAATTCGTTCCTCTTCTTCAGGTTGCGTTCATCGCGTGATTGGAAGGATTTATATCCAGGTTGCTCGCTGTGAAAGATCGGGACAAACTCAAGAGGATCTCACCCCGGTGATCGTATCATCAGGTGTCTCCCTCTTTATCAAGAAGAAAATCCGCATCTCATCTGGTTATAAATACTTCCAAGTCGTGAAGAAGTACCTGACGGAAAAGGAAACGACTAAACCTTTGGTCTTGACCACATCCATGCGGTTCAGCTCCTCATGTTCGATAAGGCTCCGAAGGAGGATAACCTTGAGGCCCAAGCTATTGCAACCAAGAGTAATTATGATTTTCCAAGAGACCAAGAATGAAGGTCGCCCAACCAGCTCAGAGGAAGGGTTCCGGCAAAAAGAAAGCCAATATACGAGAAGCCCCTAAAAAGAAAGGATGAATGTCACAGTCGCAAGGTCCAAAGTAGACAGACATGACGTGCATCGAATCTTGCTGCAATATATGCCACAAGGTTTAGTACTGCACAACCATAAGTCGTCCCAAAATATGCAACCCTTGCGAGCCCGACAGATAAGGCAAAGGGTATCGGCATAGGCTTCATGGGCAAATGCACCTCGACCAGTCGACATCATGTTTCCATATGAGACACCATGGAACCTTACCTCATATGGGAAAGGACCGAGTACCCATCCGGTCAGATGGTGTAGTTACATCTGGTTGAAATTGTCAGTAATTGCTGGGATACCCAAGTCCGCTCCGCGAGGATTTCCCACCCAGCTCAGCATTCTGACTACAAGGACCGTGGTGAAGTATAACTCAGCCTATCACCACACCCGGATATGGCACCAGGACAAGTCAATCTCAACATGAGTCAAAGTTCAAAGCTTGTGCCCCTGGTTGGAATTAATGCTAAAATGGACGAGACAAAAGCAAAGTGATGCAACACCATGTGCGGACAACCAAAGTCCCGCACATAGGTCTATCATAATCACGAGAATTCTGAGCCAGCCTATTCTCGGAAAGACCGATACAAAGGATTCGAGAATGTATCGCAGATTAAGACCAAGATACCCCAGGACAATACGGAATTTTTTCAACATTCAACCTATGGCAAGATACCTCGCTGTCATGCAAGTCAACCAATATGAGGATGGAATTCAGTAGGAAAGGATCTGATACATAGAGGCAAAACACCTGTCAGAAATACGAAATTGGGTGAAGTAAACCCCTGAGCCAGAATATCTTGGGTGCTACCAAGGGAACACTACACGGTAAAAAGGAAACCCGAAAGGCAATAAGTTTCCTTAAGACGGCATGTTTGCAATGGTTCCCTAAGCAACCAAATGTCGAGGACGAGATTTTTTCTAAGGGGGTAGGTTTGTGACACCCTGGATTTTGGAACTTTCTTTTTCCGAAAACTTTCTGATTTAATTCCAGATTTGCGGATTGATTTGGTTTTGAGAAACTCTTTGGACTTGAAACTTGAGCATATTTTCCTTCCTTACTCAAGTAGCCCATGATTCCCTAGCCATTTCCTTGGATCATCCCTTGATCCAACCCATCCGAGCCACATTTTTATTCAAGCCATATATTCCTTTTCCAATAAAAGGAATATTCCTATTATTTGAGGATTGTGAAGCAACCCCTATTTATATTGCTCCATAAATCACCAAATAATTCCCACATATCCTTGACACCATCTCTAGACATGATCTCGAAAAACTTTGCATGGCACAAGTGGATTTTTCCTCTAGAGAAATTCATTTGTCTGTAGGGGCAGAATATCACTTTGTGAAGGAAGTGTTATTTATCCTTATTCATTTCTGGTGAAACTTTTTGTGCATACTCTTGTGACCGTATCATGAGGATATGCCAAGTTTCAGCTGTAGGGGACAAGCCAAACTCCATACGAAAATTCCCAAAGTGTCGGTGCAGCAAAGGGGCATTGTGAAAGAAGTGAAAAATAGGGGATCCCATTTGCTTTGAAACTTTTTGTGCATTATTCCACCACCATATCACCCCACCAAACCAAATTATAGCCAAATCCCATGAACCATGTGAGTGCATCTTCAACCCAAAGTTCCTGGTCAGAGGGAAGCCTTGTGAAGCAAGTACTAGCTAGGTGTACCCAATGACCATGAAATTTTTCACACATGTGAACCACACAAAATAACCCTGTCACACCAAAATTCAGCCCAATTCACCAAACCAAAAAGATGCTAGCTTCAACAGTGTGTTTCTGGTCCAAAATGGCCTTTACAAAGGGAGTGCATCTTTCCCTTGGCCATTTGGGCTGAATATTGCCAGATCACTAGTCCTTCCAACCCCAAGCCCATGGGACAAGATATCCCTCTCCCACTGATTACCATTTGTTCACACATTGTGTCCCAAGTTTGCTGCAGTAAACTTCTACTTGAAGTAGAGATCACCACAGACCTCCTTTTGACCATCCAGAACCACCAGTGCACTCAACATAGAAAGGACTAGCGAATGGACATCCTTGGCCACGAAGAAACCCACTGTGGGCACCAGTGCATTTGGTGGCCACGCTCTTGGGAGCACATGGCGTGCTCTGGGCAGCCCGATGCCCACTGGCCACGCCCAGCACGCGCTGCAGCCCGCCCTTGGCTGCTTCTCCGTGTCCACCACGCCATAGCCTCGCTGAAATCCCGCTGCACACTCGCCACCAAGAGCAACCCGCAGCCACAGTGGCCATTGACCCGTCGTTGTCGCCATGGCTCCTTCCCCTAACCCCTTGCGCCCCGCGTGCTCCACGCTGCACTCCAAAACCCTCCTGAAGCCTCCTGAGACTCCAGATCGACCTCAGAATCTCGCCGGGGTTGTTTTCTTCCCCATGGGACCGCCCGAGCGACGTCATCCCCGCCGGGCTATTTAAAGAGCACCACGGCCTCACAACTTGCACCAGCACACTCCCCGGCCTCCCAATCGTCCCCTGGCACTTGAAATCGAGCCGCGGGAGCTCGTCTTGCCCAACTCCGGCGACCAGAGCCACCACGCAGTGGCAGAGACCCCTCATCGATTTCGAGCTCTTCAAGCCTAGCCAGCCACACCAATACGCTCCCCACACCCCCACGGACCTGCCTCGACCCTACCCTTGCCGGATTGCAGCCGGAGTCGACAGCTACGTCGAAGACCTCGCCAGAGCCGTGATCTGCCGCCCCGGAGAAGACCCTAGTGTCGTCTTCCGGCCACCTCCCGAGGAGCTGCGGGTAGAAGGAGGTGCGTCTCGACCTCCTCCGTCCATTCCCCCGCCCCGGCCGTGGCCACTCACCGGAGCAGTGCCGCCGGCGAGTCGCCATCTCTCTGTCTCTCTTTCTCTCTGTTTGCCTGACCAGCCGGCCCCCCTGTCAGCCACACAACCCTTAGCCGAAGGGGTACAAGTGGTGGCGTATTCCTCAAGTACGCCATCGACGTGGCCCCTCCAGGAAAATCCAGAAAAATCCATTTTAAATCATTTAAAATGGATATTTGACCGGAACTTTGACCTTGAATAACTCCTATTCCACAAGACCAAATTGAGTGAATCTTTTTACATCAGTTAGCTCTTGATCTCCTCTTTATTTTGGCATAGGTTTCAGGCCATGTTCTTCTATTGTTATTTGCTGGTCAAGTAAAAGTGGTGTTTGACCCTTTTTCCCGTTGCCTTTTTACAAAATGTTTTTCAGGGTTTTTTCTTGATGACTGAGAGCTTTTCCCCCCACCTCGTTGGTGAAAGGAAATCCGTAACTTCTTTTGCATTTTTGCAAAGCTTGACGTGGTTTTACCACTTGCCGTATGATTTCATATAATAGGATGCCTTTGCGTGATGTGCTTTGGATTATTATGCTCATAATTGTTACACCGTTATTGCTTGATGTGATATGCTAGAAGTAGCAAGCCACAATTTATTTTGCACCTTCATAAAGCTTTGGCGTGGTTTTACTTCTTGTTGTAGCATTTCGGATATTGCAGTGACTGTTCCTGTTATGTGTTGATTATTATTAGCATGTCTCTTACATAACATGCTTGCATGCAGTATGCCTCCTAGTTGTATTCATAATCTTGCTATGTTGCATGTTACTATCTTGCTCATCTTAGCATGGATAAGTTAATCATCTCATTATGCTTCGGATTATGATGTGACCATGATAGTACCTTGGATTGTTCTTCATGTATTACTTAGACTGTAGTTGTTCATGTTACACCTGATCTTTATGATTATGCATTGGTAAATATGCTATGTGCCAAGTTGATCAGGTGCCACCGAACCGAACTTATCAGTGCAGCCACACTCGCCGGTATGGGACGGCCTTGGCTCGGTCTATCGTTGCGCTTTCTTATCCGTATCACCAACAAGGGGAGGTTATGCACGCACGCTACCCTGGCCCGGTAGGTGGTGATAACCTCGAAAGCCAGTTTGGTTATATTGGGATCCCGTCCCAGTGTGGGACAAGTTGTTTGCCACGACGCTGGCCATTTGCCATGGGATGGAAGGTGTCTGGAGGAAATAGGGCTACCGAAGGAATGGTTATGCCAGGTGATAGGGTAAAGGAGGCACGCGGTAGAACGGGTTTCCTTGGAGAAGTCCTAGTCCACTCCTATGGTACGAGTTCCAAGGATCCCGTGGGACAAGTTCCAAGGTACTGGATGGAGGAAGAACTCCATAGTGTGGGTAAAGTGCGCAAACTCTGCAAAGTCAAAATCTATTCGAATAGCCGTGTCCTCGGTCATGGGCAGTTCGTACTATGTCACACCATGAGATCAACCTGAATCTGGTAGGATATTCGTGCTAAGTGGATGGTCGTGGGAAGACCCGCGTAAGTTGTTGGTCATGAGATGACCAGCTTGGTCGGGTGGCAACGCGATCACACGTAACCCATTGAATGTTCATACGATGACCAGTGCAAGCGGATTGGTCATGAGATGACCCGATGTTTGAGTCTGTAATGACTCCGAGGTAAGCCGTATGATCATGTGATGATCATATGGGGTCCATGTGACCTTAAACGATTGATTGTTCATGCATTAGTTATAATCTTGATAACATGCTAGTTTCATCATGTTAGTAATGCTTGAACTGTTGTTGCCATGTTATTGTTTTGCCTTGGTGCTTTGGTTGTTGTGAGCTTGCAAGTACATTCAATGTACTGACCTGGCGTGTTATACCAGACTTGCAGGCAATGTTGTGATTGCGTAGGACGACGTTCCCGGCATTTTCGAGCTAGAAGGTGTCCCAGTCAAACGTCCCTTTGGAGGGGAGTTCATCACCGTTGTCGCTGTTCCGCTGCTAAGTATTATTCCGCTGCCGTAGAGTTATCCTGCTGCTTGGTGTAGAGCTGAGGCTAGATGTAGGAGCAAGTTTTTCATCGCCTCACTCCGCTAGCGTTGTAATAGACCCCCCTTGTACCTATTTCATCGATAATAGAAAGTGATTCAGTTCTATATCAAGCAGTGCCGTGTTCCAAGAGACGATCTCTGGGACTGGAGCACGGAGCGTTCCGGTATTCCGAACCGGGGTGCCATAACCACTAGGAAAATAACAACACAACTTAAATATCAAACAACACATATTACTCCAACATCATATGACTACTAATAACTAGACTTCTCCCATGTCCTCAAGAACTAAAGTAACTACTCAAAAGACATAAAAGGGATCATGATCAATAGGTATAAATAGATGATAAACAATTTGGACACAATGATATTTCTCCAACAAAACTCAACAACGTTCATCACATGGTAGTAATCAACACCGGTAGAGTAGAGAGGATAGATAGTACGGATTACAACACAAGTTGGACTTGTGAGGTGAGATTGGATGAACATGAAGATGGTGCTGATGTTGGGGATGATGTTGATGATGATCTCGATGATGCCCGTTGACGAGGATCAGCCTCGAAAAATCCCATGGTCAGGGACCCTGGGTTAGCTATAGAGAAGGAACAGGTTGGACGATACTCATCGGCTAACAGGAGAAGCACTTCCTGCTCGATATTATTGCGTGAGGGGGCGATTACAAGGGAGGCCAAGGTGAGTTCTCGCAAGACCAGGAGAGTATATTGTGTGTTGGATGATCAAGACGTCTCCCCTCCCAGCCTTTATATACTAGGCTAGGTCTCGGGGAGTCCGTACTAGATTACAGATATAGTTTCCTAGTTCTAGCCTTGCCTTGTGTGCCAAGTCGTGCCTTCCATATCAGTCGTGGACTCCTACGTCGGTGCTTGATTGAGACAGTTGTGGACCTGTCGAGGCTTTCCAACGGGCCTTCTGTCTTCATACACACCGGGTATCCTCATACGCAGGAGTCGTGGGGTCACCCCCTCCTCAGTAGCCCCCGAGTGCCTGGGGGACTCGAAGAGTCGCGTAGGGACTCGAATTCATCAGTGCTTTATTGTTTGTAGGCACGGCACAGCCGCGGGTCGCTGGCAGTTTTGAGCCATGACAATACCTGTTTCGAGGGATTGCTAAGCTGAAAAGGGCCCAAGGAGTCGACTGGTCGAGCCTTGGTGAATTGCACTAGTGGCAAATACCGTAGTAGCCCAATCAAGCTCACGTCCCCCGACATGAACTTGGAACGACCGGTATCTAGCAAAGTCATGCCGCTGCAGGTCTTATAGGATCAATTGCTGCCAGTCTAAGCAAATAGCCTGAGCGCGTCTGCTCGGCTCTCTCTATCATGCGAGCGCATGGAAAAGGCCGGGAGTGAAATGGCTCTGCAGCAAGTCCCGGCCCGGCCGTTCTGCGCAGCGGGGTCTTACCTAAACGCTAAGCTTGCGTGGCATCTGGGCAGAGTGTGTCGTAGCCCAGGTATAATTGTTTTTTGTAGAGGCACGGAGCTTGGTTAGCGATGCACCCACTTGGATAAACAATCAAGTGAGCTGTTAGTAGTCACTCGCGGAGCCTTTTGCGAGCTCAGGCGAGGAAAATAGGAGAGCGCCCACTCGCAAAGTCGTCGAGTGTGCGAGTAGATCATATTGTTGAATACTTGTTTGAGTCTTTGCGAGTAGCCACTCGAATTCTTTTACTGTCTTCAGGGTGAGGGAGCACCCGAACTCTGAATGTATGTTGTTTCTGTTAGTGCGAGTAATCACTCGAGCACGTGTCTGCATTCTGGGTGATGGAGCACCCGAGCTTGAGTAAAGGTACTCCCAATGGGAGTAAGAGATTTTTGGAATAATATAAAAAACTTGTGGGGAGCGGGATGCTGACCGATGATGCGTACTTGATACGCATTGCTGAGATGTGACATTGCTGGTCCGTCTGACAGGTTGGGTTGCCGTGGCGTGTGAATGGAAGTGACTTGACATCCTGCCGCCGAAAATTTTGCACTGTGTGATGATGGCTCTCGTTTTTCGCGCGTAGTGGGCGGTATGGTTAATTCGCCAGTTGAGTTTTCCATGCTTCTCGTCTATCACGAGATCGTGCCACGTCCGCTGGTGTTCCAAGATTAACGATGATGATTTGCATGCCCCTGCTGTTGGTTAAATACCGGGGAATCTGGTCGGTTTAGGTTTTCACCCATCCATTGCTTTCTCCTGCTTGTCCTTCTTCTTCCTTTTTTATTATTTGCCTCCTGCCTTTTCTCTTTGCACGATTTGCTGGTGAGATCCATGTCCAAGCGTCCTCGCAGTGCAGCACAAGAGTCAGCGTGGATGACTGGTAGATGGGAGCGGTCTTCTTTTGGAACCGCAGATCTGGATGATTTGGTGGTGGATGGCATGGTGGTGAATGGTGCCGCCCGGATTCCTGGGGATGAGGAGGTTCCTGCGCCCCGTCCAGACGAATGGTTATGCTTTCAGAGCTTCGTCCCTCGTGGTTTTGCGCTTCCCGTTCATCCTTTCCTCCGGGGGTTGATTTTTACCTATCAATTGCAACTGCATGACTTGACCCCCAATGGGATTTTGCACATTGCCTGCTTCATCACGCTCTGTGAGGGTTTTTTGGGGATCTATCCCCATGGTTTAGACCTCGTGAGCTGCCCTACATGATCGAGGAACATATGTAATCTTTCTGCTTTTGCTATGCTGAGTTTGATGGGATCTGATGGATTATGAGATTATGTTCAGATTGTGATAGAGTAATATATTTGGTTTTTATCTCTTATATTTTTGTTCCTAAGTAATTCTTGCATGTTCTCCGTTGCTGTTTATTGCTTTGGCCAAGTATTAGGTAGTGACTCCAAGAGGGAATGTTATGCTCGATTGTGGGTTCATGCCCCCTGATGTCACGCTTGAGTGACAGAAACATGAGTCTAGGGGATGTGATGTTGGCACAAGAGGGAAAACAACGGTGCTTGTAACCGCGGTTAAAAGGATTGTTTACTTTATGCAAAGTTCTTTTTAATGCAGTTGTCTGCTGCTTTGGGTTTACACTTTTGGTGGGGCTCGCAACTTAATACCAACGAGATGTTCTGGATAGATATCTCAAGGTGGATGATTAGTAGTAGATGCAGTTGGATTCCGGTCTACTTATTTTGGCGTACTGCCCATGCTTTTGAGCCTCTTCCTTTCTTTGTAGCATAATTAGCATTGCGGTGCGTTTATAATCCTGTCAATTGCCCGTCTGTAATTTGTTTACCTCGCATAGCAGTTTGATCGTCTTTTGTGAGAGAGACATTACTAGTGAACATCACGGGTGACGAGGGGGTGACCCCACGACTCCTATGGATGAGCCTACCTGGTGTCCATGAAGGCAGAAGGAACATGAAGATACGGCCCAGGCCCACTGGATGGCACTGACGTAGAAGTCCTCGACTCACAAGGAAGGTGCGAAGGCCTGCCGTAAGGAGCGAGCTAGGGTTAGGAAAGTTACCTGTACACGTAGATGAATCCCCCGAGACCTAGCCTAGAATATAAGGGCTAGTAGGGGCGACGCCAAAGCCATACAATGTCACCTGTAACCCTAGCCCTGAGAGCTCCAGCCTCGGCTTCCTCTGTAATCGCATCTCCCCAATCAATAATATCGAGCAGGGGCAAGCCTCCTTGTTTGCCGACGAGTTATCGTCCAACCTGCGCCTCTCATGACTAACCCAGGGTCCCTGACCATGGGATTTTCCGGGGTTGATCCCCGTCAATTGGCCCGTCCGTGGGGACTACGCAGGTTGGGATCACGATCTCGGCGGTCCCATCTTCAGCAAGCCACAACCCAAGGGCAAGAACCGGACCCAGCCCACTCGAAGGATTCAAGATCACGGCGGACATCCTCGCCAGCCCATCAAGACCACTCGAGCTGCAGTCGCACCAGGGCCGATACTACGGTAACGGCCAAGTACAGCGCCGACGCCGAAGGAGTCAACGACCCAGAAGAACGGCAAGGGGCCTTTACGAAGGAATCCCACTCGACGAACTGCGACGCGCAGCGGAGGACTCGCGAATCTTCCGACAACCCTCCACCGCCCGGGCACCCGCCGCACATCAAGACGAAAACTACGAGATTGAATCTAACGATCAGCAGAACCATCGCCAAGGCAAAAGGAATCGACGACCCAAAAGACACGCACGGGCATCCGCCGCCAACCAAGACAGCGATTCCGAGACACCTGTTGGCGAGTACTACGACCCAGATCGAAGGCCGGATGAATTCTCCAACCTCATCAGGAACCAAGACACGAGTCGAGGAATTGAAATCGATCCTCGCTTCCACGTGCACCCGGAAGATCACGAGCAGATCTTCAGAATCTCCAGAAGGAAGAGGCATGCCGGATCCAGCAAACTCACGGCCAGAGAGCAGCTAGCAGGACCCTGCACGATCCACAGCTTCGAGGATGACCGGGGACGCGTCAAGTCAGGGCACACTTTGAGAGACTATCGCCTGTTCAACGAGCTAGCCGACGACCTCAAGAAGGAAAAGCAGAAAGACGACAGACGCAACCGACGACCCGAGCAATCGCCAACCTCAAACCCGGAAGGACGCCGCAGCCCGTCGCAAGCACAGGTGCTCATGATCCAAGAAGGAAGAGTACCGCAAGCACAACGCGACGCCCAAATCCTGCAGGACAGAGCAGCCGAGAGCATAAACATAGTTAAAATCTACCAATTGCATGACACGGAGACCAGCATCACGTTCTCATAGGACGACCATCCACTCGCAGTCCCAAGACCGGGGCATGCACCCCTAGTGCTCGATGCACAAATCGGAGGATACGACATGGACCGGGTCTTCATGGACGGAGGCAGCAGCATGAATATCATCTTCACTAGCACCCTGCAAAAAATGCTGATCCCACGATTAGTGTGGAGAAAATCAATCACCGAGTTGCATGGGGTAGTCCCAGGAGAAGCAGCCACATCCCTCGGAGTCGTCAAACTCGAAGTCGTCTTCGGCAACCGACGTAACTTCGCAAAACACGTCCTCGAGTTCGAGGTACTCGACTGGCAATCGCAGTATCACGCCATACTAGGACGACCAGCGTTCGCGCAATTCATGGCGGTCCCGCACTACGCCTACCTCAAGCTCAAGATGCCAGGATCGTCAGGAGTCCTCACGATCAATGGAATCTTCATCAAATTAGATCAATGTGACCGTGACTTCCACAGAATCTCCGACACATTCGGAGCCAAACAAGAACTCAGAGAAATAGCCATGGTGACGGACAAGAGTACCTTCCCATTGGCGAACCGAAGCGAATCCAGGGAGTACGGACGCGACTTCAGCATCGACGGTGACACAGTCACCCACCAAGTACACCCGACGGACCCAGAGAAAATAATCCGCGTGTACGCCCATTTACTAGAGGAGCAGGCAACAGCTCTCGTCGCCTTCCTTCGAGACGAATGGGAAATATTCGCCTGGTGCCCAGCCGACATGCCTGGGATACCACGCGAATTCGCGGAACATGCCCTACACATCAAGCCAAACACGAGGCCAGTGAAGCAAGCGCTGAGACGATTCTCGGAGCCCAAGCGCAGAGCAATCGGAGAGGAAGTCAACCGGTTACTCGACGCCCAGTTCATCCGAGAAACGAAGAAAGCCACCTGGATAGCCAACCCAGTGCTGGTGCCAAAGAAAGACACGACCGTGCTGCGCATGTGTGTCAACTACGGACCAGTCAACAAACATTGCTCGAAGGATCACTTCCCCCGTGCCTAGAATCGATTAGATAATTGACTCAACAGCAGGGTGCGATCTACTATCCTTTCTTGACGCTTACTCAGCATACAACCAGATCAGCATGAAGGAAGAAGACGAAGAACACACGTCGTTCATCACCCCCTACGGAGTATTCTGCTACAAGACCATGCCCTTCGGGCTCAAAAACGCAGGCGCCACTTACCAACGAATGATGCAGGCCTTCCTGAAGGAGAAAATCGGAAGAAACGTGCAAGTCTACGTGGATGACATCGTCATCGAGACCTATAAAGAAGCCACACTACTCGACGACCTGCGCGAAACCTTCGCAGCGCTCAACAAATACAGAATCAAACTCAACCCAAAGAAGTGCGCATTCGGCGTACCGGCGGGAAAACTGCTGGGCTACATGGTCTCTGCCCGCGGAATCGAGGCAAGTCCCGAGAAAGTCCAAGCCATCACCCGCATGCAAGAACCAACCGACGTCAAAGGAGTACAACAGCTCACTGGAAAACTCGCAGCTCTCAGCCGCTTCATCAGCAGGCTTGGAGAAGGCACGCTGCCTTTCTATCAACTGCTCAGGAAAGGAAAGAAATTCGAGTGGACGGAGGAAGCCCGCCAAGCATTCGCGGACCTGAAAAAGACACTCTCAACTCCACCAATCCTGGCGGTACCCAAGGAACGAGAGAAGCTATACCTCTACGTGGTAGCACGCAGCAGTGTAGAAAGCACGACGCTCGTTGTCGAATGCGCAGAAGAAGGCAAGGTCCAGAGCATTCTGAGACCAATCTACTACCTCAGCATGCTCCTGACCAAATCCCAGCAGCGGTACCCGCACTATCAGAAGCTACTACTAGCCATCGTCATGACTTCAAGAAAGGTGTCGCAATACTTCGACGAGCACCCCATCACAATCGTGAGCAGCATACCACTCGCTGACATACTGAACAACCCTGGAACAACCGGGCGGGTCGCTGAGTGGAACATCGAGCTCAGCCCACGAGACCTGCAGTACAAGCACCCAACAGCCGTCAAAGCCCAAGTACTCCCAGATTTCCTGGTCGAGTGGACGGAGGTTCAAACACCTGGCCCCCCAGACCTATCAAGCTCATGGACGATGTTCTTCGACGGATCCAAGAGACAGCAAGGAGCTGGGGCAGGAGTTGTACTCATCTCCCCCAAAGGAACAAAGCTGAAATACGTCCTCCAGATCAACTTCAGTCACGCCTCCAACAACGAAGCAGAATACGAGGCACTCCTCCATGGCATGCGCATGGCCAAAACATGCGGAGCCACTCGCCTCATAATTTACGGGGACTCCAACATCGTCGTCCAGCAGACGATGAGAAAATGCAACGCAATAGCCGACAACATGGCGGCATACCAAAAGCTCTACAACGAACTCGAAGGAAATTTCGACGGTTGCGAGCTCAACTACATCACCAGGGACAACAACACAGAAGCCGACGAGCTCGCGATAATCGGTTCGACCAGGGCGCCCGTACCACCCGGAGTTTTTCTCGAAAGCATCAACCGGAGGTCCATCAAGGTGCAGGCGTCAACATCTGAAGCAGTCGTGGACGGCGAAGACGCAATAGCGTAGGTGGCAGCAGCAAACCTATCAGAAGGCAAAGGCACCAGCTCATTCGACAACACAGCCCCGACAGAGTTCGAAGGACCCGTCTGGAAAAAACCGTTCCTCCGATTCCTAATCGAAGGCACGCTACCACAAGACGCGGCCGAAGCACGATGCATCAGCCGACGATCCAAGGCATTTACGGTGATAAGCGCAGCATCACCCAGATACTCCGAAAGTGCATTGACGAAGAGGACGGCAAAGCCCTCTTGCTCGAAATCCACGAAGGCACCTGCGGACACCACGCGAGCAGTCGAGTGCTCGTGTCCAAAGAATTTCGAGCTGGGTTCTACTGGCCCACAACAATGAAAAACGCAGAGGAAATCGTGCGACGTTGCGTCTCCTGCCAAAAATTCGCCAACAGGCCACACACTCCCGCATCAGAGCTCAAGACCATACCACTATCCTGTCCGTTCGCCACCTGGGGACTCGACATGGTGGGACCACTAAAGAAATCATCAAAGGGCGGAAGGACACACCTTCTCGTCACAGTCGAAAAGTTCACCAAGTGGATCGAAGCGGTGCCCATCACCAGCTCCACAACTCTCACGGCTGTCAACTTCATCAAGTCGATTATCTTCAGATTCGGAGTACCACACAACATCATCACGGACAATGGAACGAACTTCACGGCCGCAGAATTTCAGAATTTCTGTGAAGAACTGGGCATCAAAATCAATTACGCATCAGTCGCGCACCCACAGTCCAACGACCAGGTGGAAAAAGCAAACGGCCTTGTCTGTGGAGGAATCAAGAAACGACTCCTCGCACCGCTCAAGCAAGCCGCCGGTAACTGGGTAGAAGAACTCCCCACGGTACTGTGGAGCTTATGAACCACGCCAAACACTGCAACCCAATATACACCCTTCTTCATGGTGTACGGAGCAGAGGCAGTCCTGCCACATGACATCAAGTTCGGAGCACCCCGGGTCACCGGATACGAGGAAGAAGAAGCAGAAGAAGCATTACAAGACGATAAAGATACGGCTGACGAAGCAAGAGACACAGCCCTGGCAAAATAAGAAGGGTACCAAGACAAACTGCGTACCTACCAAAGAAGTCGACTGCGCACTAGAACCTTCAACAAAGGTGATCTAGTCCTACGACTAATACAAGAGAAGGTCCACAAACTTGCCCCCCAATGGGAAGGACCATTCATAATCTCAGAAGTCATCGGAGGCGGCGCCTACAGGCTGAAGAACCCAAAGACAGACGAGGACGTGGGCAACCCATGGAACGTAGCAAACTTGCGACTATTCTATCCATAGCCCCTATCGGTCGGACATGACTGGCAATTCATGTAAATCGCTTGACCGCAATAAAATAAATGTTGCCCAAATACTGCCATCTCAAAGCACCGGGGGGCTGAAGAGGAAACTCCCCCCCCCCCGAGCAAATGCCACCGCACATGCGATCTTAATCGAATCATTCGGGGGCTGAAGAGGAAACTCCCCCCCCCCGAGCAACTGCCATCGCACACGCGATCTTAATCGAAGCACTCGGGGGCATATGAGGAAACTCCCCCCCCCCGAGCAACTGCCATCGCACATGCGATCTTACCCAAAGCACTCGGGGGCTGAAGAGGAACCCCCCCCCCCGAGCAACTGCCATCGCACAAGCGATCTTAATCGAAGCACTCGGGGGCTAAAGAGGAAACTCCCCCCCCCCCCGAGGAACTGCCATCGCACATGCGATCTTAATCGAAGCACTCGGGGGTTGAAGAGGAACCCCCCCCCCCCCCCCCGAGCAACTGCCATCGCACATGCGATCTTAACCAAAGCACTCGGGGGCTAAAGAGGAAACTCCCCCCCACCCGAGCAACTGCCATCGCACACGCGATCTTAATAGAAGCACTCGGGGGCTTATGAAGAAAAAACCCCCGAGCAACTCTATCGCCTACGCGATCTTAATCCAAGCACTCGGGGACTTGAGAAGAAAAACCCCCCGAGCAGCGCTATCACCTACGCGACCCCTTCCACCAAGCACTCGGGACCTCGCGCACAAACCCCACCCGAGAGACGACTATCAACACTCTCATGGCATCCAAGCACTTTTGAAGAAACTTTGGAGGAAGCACAAGTTCACCTAGTCTTCACCCGATCGCCAACGATCACCTAAAGACTCGGGGCCTGCTCCCATCGGGAGCGCTGCCGCGCACCCGATAAAAAGACAACAAAGGAAACAAATTTCAGCCTACGCCTGACCCTTCGCTTCAAGCATAGCCTCGAGGGCTACTCCCATCGGGAGCGCTGCCGCGCACCCGATGGAAAAAACAGTACCAAGTATAGGATGAACCCGAAGACAGTCCCCAGCAGTAAAAAACTCTCAGTTACAAAAGGATTCGAAGACAGCTCCTGATGGTCAAGACACAACTTTCGGTGGCATAAAAGGCTCAAGCATAAATTCCACTACAAAGTATAAAACACAGTTTCCATCATAGATATCATCTTCAGTACAAAAGGACTCAACTACATTTGGATAGAAGGCAGCTCCTGTTACAAGAAAAAATCACCCAAGGAATTATGACTTCTACATGTGTGCCCATGAGGGGTAATCTACTCTAGTACAAGAGCATCATCACAGACAAAGTAGGAGTCAAAGCAGCAGGTTCATGATGTCAATGACATAACAAAAGGTGAAGCTCGACTTATTTGCAGAACCATTGGAGCCGCTGCTCCACCAGCTTCTTCTCCAGCTCCAACCAAGCTCCAGTTCTATAAGGTCGCCTGCCGCACTCGTTTAACCGGTGGCTTGACATCGAGCTCTTCTTCAAAGGCAGAGGAGGAAGCAGTTGAAGACGGCTGACCACCACCGCCAGAAGCGTCCCTGGAAGAAGAAGCAGTCGAAGACGCCGGTGATGGACTTCTCGACTTTGTGGAGTTATCGCTGCTTGACTCCTGCCCATGCGGATCCATGCTGTTGCCACTCGGATCGAAAGCGCGGACAGTGACAGTACTCTCACCATCAAAACGACAGCTGAGCATATCACCATCCCGCAAATTCAACCGCCAATCAAATAAACTCCAACCAGAGCCAAGAAAAATCAAGCGAGAGCTATCAACCTCCAAATCAACATAAGAAGGAGATCGACAGCTCCCTAGAAGGTGCAGAAGCAAGCCATCCAAGCCACGTTCAGAGACAATGGCAGAAAAAGCAGAGGGAAGAAGGATGCGATTGGCACTTTGGCCACGAACACGCAAAATAAAATCGTAGCGCCAGAATCCCTCCTCCAAGGGAGAGGAGGAAGGCACCGGCGCCACACCATGGCGGCTACCATGGCATGAACGTGGTGTGCGGCCACCACGGCTACGACGACCACGGCCACGGACAACACCTCGCCTAGGAACCATGAGAGGAAGAAGAGACGAAGAAAGAGGTGAAGCAGCGAGTTGGATAGAAGCGTGGAAGAAAAAGGACTATTTATAGAACAACTACCATCAAGGCACAAGAGAAGCCAAAACGACAGCAGCAATTAATTCAAAGACCAATCGTCCCAGCCATCTCGGACTCCAAGACGAAGATGCTCTCTCATGGGACGCACTGTACGCAAGACGCGTCAATTCGTGCGCGTTTCCAACACGCATCTGGGAAACCCAACCGGCGCCTGCCGCACGCCACAGCGACCATCATTATGACCGGTCCTGAAGATGTGATGGTTCAATTGCAGAGCATCACTGCCAGCCATTAAACAGAGGCATCACTACCCCTCACAAATAGCAAAAGAAAAACCAAATAGACACCATGGCTCTGATTTCCATCTTTCAGATCTTCTTCCCCAAGGAAGAAAAACATCTTACTCCCATCGGGAGCGTACATCATAAGAGTCCCGGGTGCTCCCTCACCTAAAGGTTAGCCACGTGCTCGAGTGAACACTCGCACTTATAAGAGTCTCGGGTGCTCCCTCAACTCGACGAAAGACAAACAAACGTTCGCCAAGACCATACGGCGCTAAGAGTTCCGGGTGCTCCCTCACCCGAAGAGCCGAAAAACGGCATTCAAGTGACTACTCGCGAAAACCCCCCCGACTGAGCACTCGAAAACAAAGCTCCTCGGATGAATGAGTGAACAACTCGCTTGATGTTTTGTTCCAAGCGGGTGCAATGCTATAAGGCTCCGCGCCTCAAAAACACACTTTCCTGGAACACGATACACTGTGCCCAGAAGCCACGCAAGATTAGCGTGTAGGTAAGACCCCGCTGCGAAGTACGGCCGGGCTGGGACTTGCCGAAGAGCGATTTCACTCCCACCTTTCCCATGCGCAGAGCATGATAGATAAGCCGGGCGGACGCGCCTTAGGCTACACACATTACTGGCGGCAAATGAACACCGTAAGACCTGAAGCGTCCGGACTTTTGCTCGACACCAGTGTTCCAAGCTCACGTCGAGGGACGTGGGTTTGATTGGGCTACTGTGGTATTTGCCCTAGTGCAATTCACCAAGCCTCGATCCGTCGACTCCTTGGGCCCTTTCAGCTTAGCATCCCTCGAAACAGGTTTTGTCATGGTCACCAGACTGCCAGCGACTCACGGATGAACCGTGCATATCAATGAATGACATATAAATGTACTCGAGTCCCTGCGCGTCTCTTCGAGTCCCCCAGGCACTCGGGGGCTACTGACGAGGGGGTGACCCCACGACTCCTACGGATGAGCCTACCTGGTGTCCATGAAGGCAGAAGGCCCATGAAGATACGGCCCCGGCCCACTGGATGGCACCGACGTAGAAGTCCTCGACTCACAAGGAAGGTGCGAAGGCCTTCCGTAAAGAGCGAGCTAGGGTTAGGAAAGTTTACCTGTACACGTAGATGAATCCCCCGAGACCTAGCCCGGAATATAAGGGCTAGGAGGGGCGACGCCAAAGCCATCCAATGTCACCTGTAACCCTAGCCCTGAGAGCTCCAGCCTCGGCTTCCTCTGTAATCTCATCTCCCCAATCAATAATATCGAGCAGGAGCAAGCCTCCTTGTTTGCCGACGAGTTATCGTCCAACCTGCGCCTCTCATGATTAACCCAGGTCCCTGACCATGGGATTTGCCGGGGTTGATCCCCGTCAACGGGACCCCGGTCCATATTCTAATCATTGTTTACACTCTTATTTACTTTTTAGTATTTACTTTTAGTT
This sequence comes from Bromus sterilis, assembly GCA_950022295.1. NCBI lineage: Eukaryota > Viridiplantae > Streptophyta > Magnoliopsida > Poales > Poaceae > Bromus > Bromus sterilis. Next base: position 222,099,567 of record OX465600.1, read on the forward strand.
GCTATCATCATTATCATTATCCCTTGCATTTGATCCTTTGTAAACAACAAGACCGGAGAGATTGACAACTTCTCTCAACTTCGTTGGCAGCAAAGTTATTTGTGTTGTGTGCAGGTCCACGTCAGTTGCGCCGCTGACACCTACTTATCATTGCCGTTATCCTACAGGAGACAAACCCTATCCTCTACATAGGGGAAAGTTGCTGCTATCCTACATCTCACCTTCCAATTGGGGTAACCAACGAAGGGCGAGAAACCATTATCATCATCTCGCACATCAAGCAAATTTATGGCGCCGTTGCCGGGGACTCTGAGTGATAAGATAGGGGAGTTGCCCACTACCTTTTACCTTTACTTTTTAGTCTTGTTAGTTTACCTTTCAGTTTTTATCTTTGAGTCTTATATCAAAAATTACAAAAAAATCTGCCACACTTGCTACTACTATGGGTTCCACTGAAAACACCAAGTTGTGTGACTTCACTAGTCACAACAACAAAGACTTTATCTGCACTCCTATTGCCACACCTGTCACTTCAGCTACCTCTTATGAAATTAAACCTTTTTTGCAAAACCTTGTTATGAGAGATCAATTCTCTGGTGCTGGAGATGATGTTGCTTTACACTTAAATAATTTTGTTGAGTTATGTGATATGCAAAAGTATAAAAAGTAGAAGGTGATGTTGTTAAGATCAAGGTTTTTCCTTTTTCTTTGAGGGAAGGAGTTAATATCTGGTTTCAATCTCTGCCTAGGAATAACATAGATTCTTGGGATAAGTGCAAAGATGCTTTTATTGGGAAGTATTACCCACCTGCTAAAATTATCCATTTGAGGAGTAACATTATGAATTTTAAGCAACTGGATAATGAACACATTGCCCAAGCTTGGGAACGTATGAAATCTCTTGTTAAGAAATGCCCTACACATGGTTTGACTACCTGGATGGATATCCAGACTTTTTATGCGTGCTTGAACTTTACCTCGCAGAACCTGTTAGATTCGGCCGCGGGAGGAACCTTTATGTCAACTACACTTGGTGCTGCCAAAAAACTTCTTGATGAGAAGATGACCAATTATTCCCAATGGCACACCGAACGCGCTCCAACAGGTACAACGGTAAATTCTGTCGAGGAGATTATCTCCCTAAATGAAAAAGTTGACTTAATTATGTCTCTACTTACCAAGAAACCCTCTATTGATCCTCATGATGTTACCTTAAATTCTTTGGTTTCTCAAGAACAAGTAGATGTGAACTTCATTGCTAGACACAACTTCAACAATAATGCTTATAGGGCAATTTTGCTAGCAATCCTAGACCGTTTCCTTCCAACTATGGGAACAACAAAAGTTATCCTAGCAACAAGAACCCCACTTCTGAACTAGAAAGTATGCTTAGAGACTTTATCACTACCCAAAAAGCTTTCAACAAGAATGTAAAAGAAAAATTAGCTAAATTAAATAATCTTTGTTTGAAGGTAGATAGCTTAGCCCTTGATGTTGAGATGCTAAAATTAGAACATCTCCCCTTGAGGAGAGGACTGCCACCCCTATTAATGCTATCCAATAACAAATTAATGAAAATATTAGGATGATGGCTAAACTTAAAGAAAGATGGGCTAGAGAAAAAGAGGAAGAGGATAGAATTAAGAGCCTTCCTACACACCACACAGTTGCCACTATCCAAATTTTTGAGGATACCGAAACTATTAGCACCCAATGCATTCCTAGTCCCATTGGACCTATTAATGGTGATGCTAATACCTCAACCGTAGAAGAAGAAACTCCTATGAACATAGAGGTTTCAAACAAGTGAACCTAGATGACACTACTACCACCTTTGATAGTAGTGATATTGATTTTGATAGTTGCTGATACGTCCAAAACGTATCTAAAATTTCTGCTTGCTCCATGCATGTTTTGTGTGATATTGCTATGATCTAGATACATTTTTATACACTTTTGATCATATTTGGACTAACCTATTAACCCAGTGCACCCTAGTGCCAGTTCCTGTTTTCTGCTGTTTTTCTATTTCAGTTTTCCCCCATATAAAAAGTGCCAGAAAAATTCCGGGAAAAATACAGGAAAAATCAGCGTACAGGAAGCTTCGCGAAGAGCCCGACAGGGGCCAGAAGGGAGCCAGGGGGCCCAGGCGGCCACCCGGCGCGGCCCCACCCCTGGCCGCGCCAGGGGGCGCTTGGTCCACCTCTGCCTGCCCCCTTCGCCTATTTATTCTCCGTCATGGGGAAACTCCGAAGACAAAACCCTATTTCGCAAACTCGCCTCTGTTCCGTTGCCGCCGCGCTTCCGAGATCGGGAGCACCAGAAGACCTCTTCCCGGCCCCCTGTCGGAGGGATGATTGACCTCCGGGAGTCTCCTCTCCACCATGGATGCTCCTCGGATGTCTCGTGAGTAGTTTTCCTTGGACCATGGGTCCGTGATCAGTAGCTATGTGATGTTCTCCTCCCCTCTTTGTTCTTCATGGTTTAGACCTCGTGAGCTGCCCTACATGATCGAGGAACTTTTGTAATCTTTCTGCTATTGCTATGCTGAGTTTGATGGGATCTGATGGATTATGAGATTATGTTCAGATTGTGATAGAGTAATATATTTGGTTTTTATCTCTTATATTTTTGTTCCTAAGTAATTCTTGCATGTTCTCCGGTGCTGTTTATTGCTTTGGCCAAGTAGTAGGTAGTGACTCCAAGAGGGAACGTTATGCTCGATTGTGGGTTCATGCCCCCCGATGACATGCTTGAGTGATAGAAACATGAGTCTAGGGGATGTGTTGTTGCCACAAGGGGGAAAACAACGGTGCTTGTAACCGCGGTTAAAAGGATTGTTTACTTTACGCAAAGTGCTTTTTAATGCAGTTGTCTGTTGCGTTGGGTTTACACTTTGGGTGAGGCTCGCAACTTAATACGGTGGATGATTAGTAGTAGATGTAGTTGGATTACGGTCTACTTATTTTGGCGTACTGCCCGTTCTTTTGAGCCTCTTCCTTTCTTTTGTAGCATAGTTAGCATTGCGGTGCGTTCATAATCCTGTCAATTTCCCTTCTGTAATTTGTTTACCTCGCATAGCAGTTTTATCGTCTTTTGGGAGAGAGACATCACTAGCGAACATCACGTATCCCGGTCCATATCCTTATTACTGTTTCCACGCTATATGTACTTTCCTGCTTTTTACTCTTAGTTGCTATCATTATCCTTTGTGTTTTACCCTTTGTGAACAACAAGACCGGAGAGATTGACAACCTCTCTGAACTTCGTTGGGAACAAAGTTATCTGTGTCTGTGTGCAGGTCCACGTCAGTTGCGCCGCTGACACCTACTTATCATCTCCGGAGTCCTACTGGAGACAAACCTTGGTATCTTCACTGAGGGAAACTTGCTGCTGCGCTACATCTCAACCTTCCACTTGGGGTAACCAACGAAGGGCGATAAGCCATCAAGCGAATTTCTGGCACCGTTGCCGGGGACTCCAAGTGCTAAGATAGGGGAGTTGCAAACTACCCTTTACATTTGTTTTTTAGTCTTGTTAGTTTACCTTTCAGTTTTTATCTTTGTGTCTTTTATCAAAAATTACATAAAAATCTGCCACACTTGCTGCTACTATGGGTTCCACTGAAAACACCAAGTTGTGTGACTTCACTAGTCACAACAACCAAGACTTTATCTGCACTCCCATTGCCACACCTGCCACTTCAGCTACCTCTTATGAAATTAAACCTGCTTTGCTAAACCTTGTTATGAGAGATCAATTCTCTGGTGCTGGAGATAATGCTGCTTTACACTTGAACAATTTTGTTGAATTATGTGATATGCAAAAGTATAAAGAAGTAGAAGGTGATGTTGTTAAGATCAAGCTCTTTCCTTTCTCTTTAAGGGGAGACGCTAAAATTTGGTTTCAATCTTTGCCTAGGAATAGCATAGATTCTTGGGATAAGTGCAAAGATGCTTTTATAGGGAAGTACTACCCACCTGCTAAAATTATCCAATTGAGGAGTAACATTATGAATTTTAAGCAATTGGATAATGAACACGTTGCCCAAGCTTGGGAACGAATGAAATCTCTTGTTAAGAAATGCCCTATACATGGTTTGACTACCTGGATGGTTATCCAGACTTTTTATGCAGGCTTGAACTTTACCTCGCGGAACCTGTTAGATTCGGCCGCGGGAGGAACCTTTATGTCAACTACACTTGGTGCTGCCACGAAGCTTCTGGATGAGATGATGAACAATTATCCCAATGGCACACCGAACGCGCTCCAACAGGTAGGAAGGTAAATTCCGTCGAGGAAATTACCTCCCTCAATGAAAAAGTTGATTTAATTATGTCTCTACTTACCAAGAAACCCTCTATTGATCCTCATCATGTCCCTTTAAATTCTTTGGTTGCTCAAGAATAAGTAGATGTTAACTTTATTGCTAGAAACAACTTCAACAACAATCCTTATAGGGGAAATTTTGCTAGCAATCCTAGACCGTTTCCATCCAACTATGGGAACAACAACACCTACCCTAGAAACAAAAACCCCTCCTCTGAATTAGAAAGCATGCTTAGAGACTTTATCACTACCCAAAAATCCTTCAACAAAAATGTAGAGGATAAATTAGCTAAAATAGATAATCTCTCTTTGAAGGTAGAAAGCATAGCCCTTGATATTGAGATGCTTAAAATTAGAACCTCTCCCCTTGAGGAGAATAAAGCCACTCCTATTAATGCTATCCAATTACAAATTAATGAAAATATTAGGATGATGGATAAACTTAAAGAAAGGTGGGCTAGAGAAAAAGAGGAAGAGGATAGAATTAAGAGCCTTCCTACACACCACACAGTTGCCACTATCCAAATTGTTGAGGACACCCAAACTATTAGCACCCAATGCACTCCTAGTCCCGTTGGACCTATTAATGGTGATGCTAATACCTCAACCGAAGATAAAGAAACTCCTATGAACATAGAGGGTTTCAAACAAGTGAGCTTAGATGACACTACTACCACCTTTGATAGTAGTGATATTGATTTTGATAGTTGTACCCTCTCAGAAGTTATTAGCTTGTTACACAAAATGTCTAGAGACCCACACACTAGCACACTTAATCTTGCCTTCACGGAGCATATCACAAATGCTCTCATAAAAGCTAGGGAGGAGAAGCTTAGAGTAGAAGCCTCCATACCTAGGAAGATAGATGATGGTTGGGACCCTATGATCAAAATTAAATTAAATAACTTATCTTGCTATGCTTTATGTGATGTTGGAGCTAGTACCTCCGTTATGCCCAAAAGAATATTTGATATGTTTGAATTGAAGCCCTTTGAGCCTTGTTCTTTTGGTGTTCGTCTTGTTGATTCTTCCGTAAAGAAACCTTTGGGGAAGATCGACGGTGTTCTTATCATTGTCAATGACAACTATGTTCCCGTTGATTTTATTGTTATGGATATAGAGTGTGAACCTTTGTGTCCGATTATTTTGGGACGTCCTTTTCTTCGCACCGTTGGTGCGGTTATTGACATGAAAGAGGGGAATATAAAATTCCAATTCCCATTCAAAAAGGGGATGGAACACTTCCCTATAAAGAAAATCAAGTTACCTTTTGAGTCCGTTACACGGGCTAGTTATTCTCTTTCTCTTGATAAAACTTGATTCTTCTTTTTGCATCATGCCTAGCTTAAAGGCATAAAAGAAAGCGCTTTCGGGAGGCAACCCGAAACGAATTTAGTTTTTTATTTTTTCTTTTGTTGTGTCTTGATGATTGTTACTACTGTAGCAACATCATTGTATCTTTATTTTTCAGCTTTGTGCCAAGTTATAGCCTCTTACGGCAAGGGAAGTAAAAGTTGTGACATGCTGTCCAGAAAACAGATTCTGTCCTCGTGACCAGAAAAATTCCAGAAAAATCCCAGTTCATCTTTTTGAGCTGAAATTTTTACACAGAATGATCTATACAATTACTAAACTTCCGTATGTTCTGAGTTTTTTGATTTGAGTTGCAGAAGTTCCCCTAAAAAATTCTTTACTACCTGCTGTTCTGTTTTTCACAGATTCTGCCACGTTTTGTCTCTCCTAACTTTTGCAAACCTTAAGCTTGCTTTTTCTTTGAAAAAACTTTTTGGCACTCTTGAGAAACAGTAGCTCTTCAAGAATATCTTTATATCCAGTGGGAAAAATTATTTTATTAACGGTACTAACCTCTCTAATCAGCTTATGATGAGTTATGTATGAAGGGAGTTTTCAAGTGTGCGATGGAAGATGATGAAAGAAGATCCAGGAGTGTCAAGCGCTCAAGCTTGGGGATGCCCCCATGAATCCCCAATAAATATTCAAGGAGACTCAAGCGCCTAAGCTTGGGGATGCCCCCGTGCATCCCCTTCTCCATCAACAATCATCAGTTCGTCCTTCGTCTCACTATATTTTTATCACTTCATGCGTTATGTGCTATGCTTGGAGCGTCTCGCTCTTAGGTTTTATTTTTAGTTTTCTTTAGCTTTGCTTGCTGTTCATAACAAGTTAGATCCCGTATTACTTTGTGTGGGAGAGAAACACGCTCCACTTTCAAAATCTAGAACACATCATAGGATTTTTCCTGCTTATCTTTTTGCTGTTGTGTGTTCTTTATCTTTTCATAGCTACTGCCATGTTTTGTTTAGTTTGTTGCTGGAACTCTTTTTAATTTTCATGTTTATCTTGTTAAAGAGAGTTGGTTGTTGCACTGAGTTGTGTCTTGTCTTGAGAGTAGGTAATTGAGGTTGCTATTTTCTTCTAGTAGTAACTTGCAATAGTTTTGAAGTATTGATGTGAGTAATTTTTGAACTTTTGGTGTCAAGAGCTCTAGCCTATTAGTGATAGGTGTCGTATTTTGGGCAATCCGTGTGTATTTTCAAAACCTACAAAACTAGTTGAGAACTCTAGCTACTAGATGGATCACTAATCTTTGGAGGGATCGAATATCAGAGAACACACACGTACCATGAGTCGAGGATGCGCAAGGATAACCAAACCCCCATACACTCCTCCTCGGAGTACTTGTCTCTTTGTGAACCTCCTTATTAGATTGAGAGTTACCGATAATAAGTGCATGAGTTCTTCGGACTAATGTAAGTATTGAAAGTTGACACTTCCACCTTCCCATATTTTGCAAGCCTCTCCCGTACCGTGCATTGCCTTCTTCTCATTCCGAGAGTTGGTGTCCACCTTCGCCGGTACATCCAAACCCTTGGCATGATACGCTCTGTCATCATAAGCCTCCTTATATCTTTCCTCAAAACAGCCACCATACCTACCTATCAAGGCATTTCCATAGCCTTTCCGAGATATATTGCCATGCAACATCCACCTCTTCATGACTTGATCTTCATGTCATACATGTTCCTGCTACACTGGCAGCGACATACATTGCATACATCATGATAGTTACATCTTCTTTACGATTTTGAGTACCTTGTAAAGTGTGAAAGATCTCCTTTACCTTCTTGTAAAATAGAGTGTTGCCCTTAAGTGAGGAAAAGATCCCAAAGTGGACACAATAAAAGATCCCAAAGAGGACAAATGAGAGTTAAATAGAAAGAGCCATTGAGGCCACAAAAAAAATAGAAAAAAATAGAAAAAAGAGAAAAAGAAATAAAAAAGAGAGAAAGGGGCAACACTACTATCCTTTTGAGAGATCCACACTAGTACTCCCTTTATATCCTTGTACTCCATAGAGATGATCATTATGCATATAGCTATGTGGGGACCTTCACACTATAGAACTTGGCTTGCATATTCCAAGGATGAGCCTCCTCAAATGAGCTCTAGCTCTTCATGAGCGAGCAAGTTAGATGCACCCCCCACTAGTTCCATTGGAGAGCTTCCTAGCTCGTATGTGCATCCGTTGCATGGCAATCCCTACTCCTCACATCATATCTATCATTTGGCATCTCTTGCTTATGATTGTCCTCATTGATGTGAGCCTTTCTCATCCTTTTTGTCTTCCTCCTCCGTACTTCTCTCTTTGCCATCCTAAGTGTCAACTCTCGTGCTTACGCTCATCCATTGAATGAGTGCTCAAAATATCGAAAAGGAGTGGATCAACTTGACTTGTACCTGGCTAGTGGTCTGGGGATGAGTCAAAATAAGATTCCAAAGAGGACCAAGTGTGAAACTTCAGTAGATTGAGTTCTCAACACAATTTTTTTTTCTCGTATTCCCTATCCCCCTTCTTGCACGCAAACACCATTTGGAGACATTCGAGTCACGGACAGCGAGAGCTCTTGCACCTAATGTTCTTTTGTTACTTGTTTCAATGCTAATATAGACTCTTGCATGTTATGACTTGAATTGAATCTCTAACCTTGATTGTTTTACTTTTCAAAGTTCCTTTATGGTTGCTAGCATGTCACCACAGAAATTATGTTGTTATCATTTACCTACTCGAGGACGAGCAGGAATTAAGCTTGGGGATGTTGATACGTCCAAAACGTATGTATAATTTCTGCTTGCTCCATGCATGTTTTGTGTGATATTGCTATGATCTAGATACACTTTCATACACTTTTGATCATATTTGGACTAACCTATTAACTCAGTGCACCCTAGTGATAGTTCCTGTTTTCTGTTGTTTTTCTATTTCAGTTTTCCCCCATATAAAAAGTGCCAGAAAAATTTCGGGAAAAATACAGGAAAAATCAGCGTACAGGAAGCTTCGCGAAGAGCCCGAGAGGGGCCAGAGGGGAGCCAGGGGGGCCCAGGCGGCCACCCGGCGCGGCCCCACCCCTGGCCGCGCCAGGGGGGCCCAGGCGGCCACCCGGCGCGGCCCCATCCCTGGCCGCGCCAGGGGGGCGCCTGGGGCCCCTGGTCCACCTCTGGCTGCCCCCCTTCGCCTATTTATTCTCCGTCACGGAGAAACTCCGAAGACAGAACCCTATTTCACAAACTCGCCTCTGTTCCGCCGCCGCCGCGCTTCCGAGATCGGGAGCACCAGAAGACCTCTTCCCGGCACCTTGCCGGAAGGAGGAGTGACCTCCGGGAGTCTCCTCTCCACCATGGATGCTCCCCGGATGTCTCGTGAGTAGTTTTCCTTGGACCATGGGTCCGTGATCAGTAGCTATGTGATGTTCTCCTCCCCTCTTTGTTCTTCATGGTTTAGACCTCGTGAGCTGCCCTACATGATCGAGGCACTTTTGTAATCTTTCGGCTATTGCTATGCTGAGTTTGATGGGATCTGATGGATTATGAGATTATGTTCAGATTGTGATAGAGTAATATATTTGGTTTTTATCTCTTATATTTTTGTTCCTAAGTAATTCTTGCATGTTCTCCGTTGCTGTTTATTGCTTTGGCCAAGTAGTAGGTAGTGACTCCAAGAGGGAACGTTATGCTCGTTTGTGGGTTCATGCCCCCCGATGACACGCTTGAGTGAGAGAAACATGAGTCTAGGGGATGTGTTGTTGCCACAAGGGGGGAAACAACGGTGCTTGTAACCGTGGCTGCAAGGATTGCTTACTTTACGCAAAGTGCTTTTTAATGCAGTTGTCTGTTGCTTTGGGTTTACACTTTGGGTGGGGCTCGCAACTTAATACCAGCGAGATGTTCTGGATAGATATCTCAAGGTGGATGATTAGTAGTAGATGCAGTTGGATTACGGTCTACTTATTTTTGCGTACTGCCCGTGCTTTTGAGCCTCTTCCTTTCTTTTGTAGCATAGTTAGCATTGCGGTGCGTTCATAATCCTGTCAATTGCCCTTGTGTAATTTGTTTACCTCGCATAGCAGTTTTATCGTCTTTTGGGAGAGAGACATCACTAGAGAACATCACGTATCCCGGTCCATATCCTTATTACTGTTTCCACACTATATTTACTTTCCTGCTTTTTACTTTTAGTTGCTATCATTATCCTTTGTGTTTTACCCTTTGTGAACAAAAAGACCGGAGAGATTGACAACCTCTCCGGACTTCGTTGGGAACAAAGTTATCTGTGTCTGTGTGCAGGTCCACGTCAGTTGCGCCGCTGACACCTACTTATCATCTCTGGAATCCTACTGCAGACAAACCTTGGTATCATCACTGAGAGAAACTTTCTGTTGTGCTACATCTCAACCTTCCACTTGGGGTAACCAACGAAGGGTGAGAAGCCATCAGTTGCACCCTCTAAGAAGTTATTAGCTTACTACACAAAATGTCTAGAGACCCCTACACTAGCACACTTAATCTTGCCTTCACGGAGCATATCACAAGTGCTCTCATCAAAGCTAGGGAGGAGAAGCTTAGTATAGAAGCCTCCATACCTAGGAAGCTAGATGGTGGTTGGGACCCTATGATAAAATTAAATTAAATAACTTCTCTTGCTATGCTTTATATGACGTTGGAGCTAGTACCTCCGTCATGCCCAAAAGAATGCATGATATGTTTGAATTGAAACCTTTTGATTCTTGTTCTTTTGGTGTTCGTCTTGTCGATTTTTCCGTAAAGAAACCTTTGGGGAAGATCGGCGATGTTCTTATCATTGTCAATGAAAACTATTTTCCGGTTGATTTTATTATTATGGATATAGAGTGTGAACCTTTATGTCCAATTATTTTGGGACGTCCTTTTCTTCGCACCGTTGGTGCTATCATTGACATGAAAGAGGGGAATATAAAATTTCAGTTCCCTCTCAAAAATGGGATGGAACACTTCCCTATAAATAGAGTCAAGTTACATTTTGAGTCCGTTACACGGGCTAGCTATTCTCTTTCTCTTGATAAAACTTGATTCTTCTTTTGCCTTATGCCTAGCTTAAAGGCGTAAAAGAAAGCGCTTGTTGGGAGGCAACCCAAATGCTTTTACTTCTGTTTTTAGTGTTCTTGATGATTGTTACTACTTTATCAACATCATTGTATCTTTATTTTCAAGCTTTGTGGCAAGTTATAGCCTCATATGACAAGGGAAGAAAAAGTTGTGACATGCTGTCCAGAAAACAGATTCTGTCTTTGTGACGGAAAAAATCGGATCAAATCACCAGTTCATATTTTTGAGCTGAATTTCTTACACAGCGTGCTCTATACAATTGCGGAACTTTTGTATGTTCTGAGTTTTTTGATTTGAGTTGCAGAAGTTCCCCTAAAAAATTCTCTACTACCTGCTGTTCTGTTTTTCACAGATTCTGCCACGTTTTGTCTCTCCTTACTTTTGCAAACCTTAAGCTTGCTTTTTCTTTGCAATAACCTTTTGGAAATCTTGATAACAGTAGATCTTAAATAATATCTTTATATCCAGTGGGTAAAAGTTATTTTATTAAGGGTACTAACCTCTCTAATCAGCTTATGATGAGTTATGTATGAAGGGAGTTTTCAAGTGTGCGATGGAAGATGATGAAAGAAGATCCGAGAGTGTCAAGCGCTCAAGCTTGGGGATGCCCCCATGAATCCCCAATAAATATTCAAGGAGACTCAAGCGTCTAAGCTTGGGGATGCCCTGGTGCATCCCCTTCTCCATCAACAATCATTAGTTCGTCCTTCGTCTCACTATATTTTTATCACTGCATGCGTTATGTGCTATGCTTGGATCGTCCCGCTCTTAGGTTTAATTTTTAGATTTATTTAGCTTTTCTTGCTGTTCATAACAAGTTAGACCCCGTCTTACTTTTTGTGGGAGAGATACACACTCCACTTTCAAAATCTAGAACACATAAGAGGATTTTTCATGTCTATCTTTTTACTGTTGTGTGTTCTTTATCTTTTCATATCTAGTGCCATGTTTAGTTTTAGTTTTAGTTTGTATTTAGCAAGAGCCTTGGCTTTTTTTTAGTTTGTTGCTGGAACTCTCTTTAGTTTCATGTTTATCTTGTTAAGAGAGTTGGTTGTTGCACTAAGTTGTGTCTTATCTTGAAAGTAGGTAATTGAGGTTGCTATTTAATTTTAGTAGTAACTTGCAATAGTTTTGAGGTATTGATGTGAGTAATGTTTGAACTTTTGGTGTCAAGATCTCTAGCCTATTATTGATAGGTGTCGTATATTGGGAAATCCGTGTTTATTTTCAAAACCTACAAAAACTAGTTGAGAACTCTAGCTACTAGATGGATCACTAATCTTTGGAGGGATCGGATATTAGAGTACACTCACGTACCATGAGTCGAGGATGTGCAAGGATAACCAAACCTCCATACACTCCTCTTCGGGGTACTTGTCTCTTTGTGAACCTCCTTATTAGATTGAGAGTTGCCGATAATAAGTGCATGAGTTCTTCGGACTAATGTAAGTATCGAAAGTTGACACTTCCACCTCCTCATATTTGCTATCCTATCCTGTGCCGTGCATTGCCTTCTTCTCACCCCGGGAGTTGGTGTCAGAACCCTCTGTTAGGTAATGTGCTAGGGTTAGAAAGTCACTTGCATCATGTTAAAATTTTCAAAAGAAATCTTTGAAATCAAAATAAAAAACAAATAGGGAGAAGGAACCCCCCCAGTTGAATTAATTCAAAAGGCCAGATAAAAATCTTCTCCAAAAATTCATGTTAGATTTTTGAAAAGTCTTATAAATGAGTGTGATCACATATCAAGTGATGTGGGACCCACCCCATGCTCATAGATTTTTCAAATATTCAAACAGTGCCTTGGAATTAATTAAAAACCCCTATTTGATTCAAAGTTCAAATTATTTGAATTTTAAAAATGTTCAAACTTTACAAGTGGCTAGCCTAGTATATTGTGATGCCACATAACAAGTTTCAGCATTTTATAAAATGGTTTGATATTTTTATCAGAGCCAAAACAAAACTACAGAAAAAGAAAGGAAAGTTTAAACAGAGAAAAAAAAGAAAGAAGGGCTTACCTTCAAAGAAGCCCAACTCATCCCCCAGCCGGCCCAGCCCACTCCCGCGCCTGTCGTCTTCCTCAAGCAAGGAGCTGCGTGGCGACCATGCCGTGGCCGCCGACGAGCCCCTGGCCACCTCCTGCTTCCCCCTCGCCACCTCTTCACGCCTGGAGACGCCCAGAAGCTCCCCCGATCCATTCCCCCTCCCCACGAGCTCTCTCCCCGTCTCCCTCGCCCGATTCGTCGACAACCGTGAAGAATGCCGGAGCGCGCCGCCGCACCTGCGTGGCCAGCGAGCCTGTCAAGAGCCTCCGCCGTGTCCATCCTCCTCCTCGTCGTCGAATACGTCTCCCAGTGCAGAGAATCGAACACGGAGCCCTCCTAGCCGTCGGAATCGAGCTCGAGCCGTCGCCGGACCCGAAGGACGCCTTTGTCGATTTCGTCGCCGTCGAGCCACCCCAACCTTCGCCGCCACCTCCATCGAGTTCCTGGTGAGCAGGCGGTTCAAACCCCTCTCTCCCCACCCCTTATCGTTGTCTCCTTGTTGATCCGCCATGGGAGCAGAAGTGCCTCGCCGCCACGTTCGTCCCCGGCGAGCAACCGTTACGCAATCGAAGCCGAGACCGTGTCGGTTGCACTCGTGGTGTTCCACTGCGTCGAACCATCCCAGCCTCGCTCCCAGACGCTCCTCCTAGCAAGTTCCCGTTCCAAGCCGTGCCTCGGACCGCCGCCGTTCAAGTCACCGTCGTCACCCTGGTCACCCCCGAGGTCGCCCGCGTGCACCAGACGACGCGCAAGAGCACGTGCTACGTTCCCGTGGTCTCAGCACATCGAATGGTGGCCGGGAGCAGTGGATCCGTGCAGCGCCGCCGTGGCCAGGCCGCCGGCGTTTAGCCGCCGGTGGGTTAGCCTAACCCCCCTCGCTAAACCCCCCTGGAGTCCATGACAGGTGGGACCCAGAGCCCTTAAACCCCCCCGGTTATTTTAAACTAACCGGGTTATTTAACCCTCCCACTGACACCCCGGCCCCACTGGTCAGTCCCCTACTGACGCCATGCTGGCGCAGTGCTGACGCCATAAATGAATTTTCAGAGTAATTCGAATTAAAGAAATCCCAGAAAATCCAGAAATTAGCCCAAACTTTGGAAATTCATAGAAAATTCATATTAACTCCAAATTGGACAAATAATATATGAAAAATGATCAGGAGAAAATAAGCTATCCAAAAATCCAACTTTCAACTATGTTTGAGTTGATTTTAAAATGGGACCAGTAGCATATGTCATTTGATTTATTTGGAATTTATTCAAATTCAATTCAAATGATTTTGCAACTTGGACCATGGATTTATGCTACATTTCAACCACACATCAGAGGCATATCATACACAATTGAAGATGATTCAAAATGATCAAACAATGTCACATGTAACTTGGCTAAGTTTGAATTCAAATTGGAGTTTGAATTTGCAATTCAATTTGCAATATACTCCATTTAAATGGAATTGCCTCACACATCAAAGCATATACATCAAGATTCAACCTTCCATCATGTGATTGTGCATTGTATTTACTTTGCTACCTTGTTTGTTGTTTGTCGAGTAGAGGTGGAACCGGAGCAGGAGGCTGCCCCCTTCGTTGAAGACCCCGAACCCGAACCTCGTCAGCAAGGCAAGCAAACCCCCATTGATCATGTCGATAAAATCCCACTTCCCTCTCATGTCTCGCCTATGCATTGTATAGGATGATTACCATGCTACGTTTCTACCGCATAGGTGAACCCATTCCTTTGCATGACCTATCATTTGTCACAGTAGTAGGCAAAACCACAATCCTAGCAAATGTAGGAGTTGATTGATATCATGTGGCCCCTGCAATTGTTACTGCTTATTCCATGCTTAGAGTGATACCATGATGATACTATTATGTGAGTCGGGATGGTAGTGATCATTATGATGATGGTAGAAAAGTGTTGGTGAATCTACCCTAATACAAGGTGAACGATGAGAGGCCGTGTAGGAGTACACGGTGGGTTGTCTCGTTGAACACCGCCCTAAGTCCGAGTTCTTGTGTGGTGATCCAAGATGAAGAGTACAACCACACATTGGGCTCACTGACCCCTCTCAGCTTACTAACTCATCCCCTTCGATGTCCAGATGTCGCAATAGTTCGGAGTTCTGGTAGGTCTGTGGCCTGGATGCTAAGTGAGAGAACGGCTCATCCGAGACTGGCTTATGCACCACGCACACATCACTTGGGTCCACTTCGGTAAACCGGCCGGGTTCACGATAGTGGTAACCAACCCAAGTAGGCGGCTTTCTCGGACTAGATCGGCTATGAGGTAATAGTTGTGGTGAGCATCCTCGCCGACACTTCTTGAACGGTGTCGAGTACAAAGGCGGTAAATGATGATCATGTGTGTGTAGTGGTACACCCCTGCAGGGTTAACAAAACTATTCGAATAGCCGCGTCCGCGGTTATGGACTGCTTGGAAAGCTTAGCTTGATTATTATACAACTTGAACTGGACACTTCTAAAACACACCAAGATAAGTGTGAGTGCTATGGCGTGCTTTCTCATGGGGAAGTCGAGAAAGGCACCATAGTGGTGTAATTGGTTGGAGAAAGTAGTGGACTCGTGTACGCTTCTTACCTCAAAGTCTGGTACTCGTAGTTCAGGACTAGCCAAGTCAAAGCTGGCAGCTCTGCTAGTGAACCCCACCTCCCTTTACCTTGATACATATGCATGAGTAGTATAGCTCCTATGTAAGTCTTGCTGAGTACGACTTTGTACTCACGTTTGCTTAATCTATGTTTTAGATGAACCCACTGACCCCGAAGGTGGCTTCTTCATCGAGCTGGACGACTGAAGATCAAGCTAGTCTAGTCCCAGTCAGACGACTGGTTCCCTCGTGGAGGGCTTGTGTTTAAATAAGGCTTCTTAAGCCATTTGTTAAACTTTTCTGTACTCAGACATAATTTGCTTCCGCTTGTGTTGTAATGTTGGATCACATGTTTGTGATCTCTGTGTGCACTCTATAAGAGTTATCAATAAAATTGTATACTTTGTAGAGAATTGCAATGATACCTACTGTTCATACAAGGCATATGTGCTGCGTGTATGTTTATAACATGCATGTCTTTGTATGGGTTTTCGAGACCTTAGTTGTGATCTGGCTGGCGGTCTTTCATACACCAAGTGGCCCTTAGATGTGCTCATCTTGGGGCATCGCGATGCGATTGTTCGAGACTCTGTCTCGTGCACACTTTGTGGTATGATCGAGCCCGCCCTAGACCCCGACTAAGTGATCGGGCTGGAGTAAGTTTATGTAAGAGTTATGAGATAGTCGATAGTATGGTTGAGGCGACTTGTCTTTGAATATGGGAGCTCATCACCCATATCATTAGACTTGTGTGCGGACGATGAGGACCCATCTCAGTTGATCATCCGGCCTGGATGGGATACCCCTCACGTACGATGCTTTCCGAGAACGTTCTGTGCTTGGCCTTGTCTGCTTAGACAAGTGGGTACGGTTCTCGGCTCTCCATATGACTATGTCTTAGCTGGCATTGCATACGCTAACCCCGGGTCCCGACAGTTGGCGTCCACCTTCGCCGGTACACCCAAACCCTTTGCATGATACGCTCTGTCATCATAAACCTCCTTATATACTTCCTCAAAACATCCACCATACCTACCTATCAAGGCATTTCCATAGCCTTTCCGAGATATATTTCCATGCAACATGCACCTCTTCATGACTTGATCTTCATGTCATACATGTTCCTGCTACACTGGCAGCGGCATACATTGCATCGGTGTTCCAAATATTGGCCGATATTCCGATATATCGGCCGATATATCGCTTATCAGGGTCCTACCGATAGGATAGACACGATTTATCGCTCTGGCCGATATATCGGCTGTCAAACCGATTTTTGCCGATTTTTACCGATTTTTGCCGATTTTTACCGATATTTACTGATTTTTACAGAAGAGCAGCACCACGGTAGGATTTCTCTTCTCCCCTGATTTTATTTCTCTAGTTAGCAAAATTTTCTCTCTTTGCATGAACGTATTGTTTACTAAACTTCAAATTGTGCTTGTTTATGTTCGAATGCATGTGCCTATGTTAAATACTAATGTTGTGCACTTGTGCTTGTTTATGTTGGAAACTTGGAATGGAAGGTTTTTGAGCATGTGACAATTCGTGTGTGTAATATTATTACTTGTACGCTAATATAGCATATTTTGAATGCTTAGAGCACTTATTTATCATGTGTGTAATAATTAATATAGCATATATATTATATTTTTTCTCTTACGAAAATACAAGTTTTAAAAAGATTTTTTTTGCCGATAAATGATCGACCGATATAACCGATAAATCGGCCGATAAGCCGATTTATCCCTTATCGGGGCTCGACCGATACGATAACGATAAGCGATATCTTGAACATTGCATTGCATACATCATGATAGCTACATCTTCTTTATGATTTGAGTACCTTGTAAAGCGTGAAAGATCTTCTATACCCTCTTGTAAATTAGAGTGTTTCCCTTAAGTGAGGAAAATATCCCAAAATGGACAAAATAAAAGATCCGAAAGAGGAAAAATGAGAGTTAAATAGTAAGAGCTATTGAGGCCACCAAAAAATACAAAAAAATAGAAAGAAGAGAAAAAGAAATATAAAAAGAGAGAAAGGGGCAACACTACTATCCTTTTCACAGATCCACACTAGTACTCCCTCTTATCCTTGTACTCCATAGAGATGACCGTTCATGCATATAGCTATGTGAGGACCTTCACATTATAGAACTTGGCTTGCATATTCCAAGGATGAGCCTCCTCAAAAGAGCTCTAGGTCTTCATGAGAGAGCAAGTTAGATGCACCCCCACTAGTTCCATCGGAGAGCTTTTTAGCTCATATGTGCATTCGTTGCATGGCAATCCGTACTCCTCACATCATATCTATCATTTGGCCTTCTCGCCTATGATTGTCCTCATTGATGTGAGCCTTTCTCATCCTTTTTGTCTTCCTCCTCCACCATATTTCTCTCTGTTCCATCCTAAGTGTCCACTCTCGTGCTTACGCTCATCCATTGCATTTGTTCTCAAAATATCGAAAAGGAGTGGATCAAATTGACTTGTACCTGGCTAGTGTTCTGGGGACGAGTCAAGATAATATTCCAAAGAACACCAAGTGTGAAACTTTAGTAGATTGCGTTCTCAACACAAAAATACTTTTTTCTTGTATTCCCTATCCCTCTTCTTGCACGCAAACACCATTTGGAGAAATTCGAGTCACGGACAGCGAGAGCTCTTCCACCTAATGTTCTTTCGCTTCTTGTTTCAATGCTAATATAGACTCTTGCATGTTATGACTTGAATTGAATCACATGCCTTGATTGCTTTCTTTTGAAAGTTCTTATATGGTTGCTAGCATGTCACCACAAAAATTATGCTTGTTATCATTTATCTACTCGAGGACGAGCAGGAATTAAGCTTGGGGATGTTGATACGTCCCAAACGTATCGATAATTTCTTCTTGCTCCATGCATGTTTTGTATGATATTGCTATGATCTAGATACACATTCATAAACTTTTGATCATATTTGGACTAACCTATTAACTTAGTGCACCGCAGTGCCAGTTTCTGTTTTCTGTTGTATTTCTATTTCAGTCTTCCCCCATATTAAAAGTGCTCCAAAAATTCAGGAAAATCAGATAAAAAATCAGTGTGAAGGAACCCTCCGATGTCCCTAAGGGGGACCAGGTGGGACCCAACACGGCCCCAGGCGTCCACCTTGCGCGGCCTAGGGCTTCGTCACGCCAGGGGGGGTGCCTGGACCCCTGGTGCTGCCCCTGGCTGCCCCCCTTCGCCTATATATCTCCCGTGACGTGAAACTTCCGAGGACCGAACCCTTTTTCGTGATCTCGCCTCTGTTCCGTCGCCGCCGCGCTTCAAAGATCGGGAGCACCAGCAGACCCCTTCCCGACACCCTACCGGAGGGAGGATCGACATCCGGGAGCTTCCCCTCCACCATGGACGCTTCCCGGATGTGCCGTGAGTAGTTTCCTTTGGACCATGGGTCCGTGATCAGTAGCTATGTGATATTCTCCTCCCCTCTTTCTTCTTCATGGTTTAGACCTCGTGAGCTGCTCTACATGATCGAGGCACATATGTAATCTTTCTGCTTTTGCTATGCTGAGTTTGATGGGATCTGATGGATTATGAGATTATGTTCAGATTGTGATAGAGTAATATATTTGGTTCTTATCTTTTATATTTTCGTTCCTAAGTAATTCTTGCATGTTCTTCGTTGTTGTTTATTTCTTTGGCCAAGTAGAAGGTAGTGACTCCAAGAGGGAACGTTATGCTCGATTGTGGGTTCATGCCCCCTGATGACACGCTTGAGTGACAGAAACATGAGTCTAGGGGATGTGCTGTTGCCACAAGGGGGAAAACAACGGTTCTTCTAACCGCGGTTGCAAGGATTGTTTACTTTACGCAAAGTTCTTTTCAATGCAGTTGTCTATTGCTTTGGGTTTACACTTTGGGTGGGGCTCGCAACTTAATACCAGTGAGATGTTCTGGATAGATATCTCAAGGTGGATGATTAGTAGTAGATGCAGTTGGATTTCGGTCTACTTATTTTGGCGTACTGCCCATGCTTTTGAGCCTCTTCCTTTCTTTGTAGGACAGTTAGCATTGCGGTGCGTTTATAATCCTGTCAATTGCCCGTTTGTAATTTGTTTACCTCGCATAACAGTCTTATCATCTTTTGGGGGAGAGACATCACTAGTGAACATCACGGGACCCCGGTCCATATTCTCATCATTGTTTACACTCTTATTTACTTTTTAGTACTTACTTTCAGTTGCTATCATCATTATCATTATCCATTGCGTTTGATCCTTTGTAAAAAACAAGACCGGAGAGATTGACAACCTCTCTGAACTTTGTTGGGAGCAAAGTTATTTGTGTTGTGTGCAGTTCCACTTCAGTTGCGCCGCTGACACCTACTTATCATTGTCGGAGTCCTACGGGAGACAAACCCTATCCTCTACATAGGGGAAATTTGCTGCTATCCTACATCTCACCTTCCACTTGGGGTAACCAACGAAGGGCGAGAAACCATTATCATCATCTCGCACATCATGGGTTCATGCGCCCTGATGTCTAGCTTGAGTGACAAAAACATGAGACTAGGGGATGTGCTATTGCCACCAGGGAGAAAACAACGGTGCTTGTAACCACGGTTGAAATGATTGTTTACCTTACACAAAGTTTGTTAATGTAGTCGTCTGTTGCTTTGGGTTTACACTTTGGTTGGGGCTCGCAACTTAATACCAGCGAGATGTTCTGGATAGATAAGTCAAGGTGGATGATTAGTGATTAGATGCAGTTGTATTTCGGTCTACTTGTCTTGGCATACTGCCCATACTTTTGAGTCTCTAACTTTCTTTGCAGCATAATTACCATTGCGGTGCGTTTATAATGTTTTTTTTAATTTTAAGACTGTGAAGCATGAGCTCCATAGTATTTTATTGCATGGGAGAATCAAAAGTTCTCAAAGAATAATACAAGAAAATACAGGCAGGAATAGTAAAGACAAGAAAGTAAACCAAGCCTGCCCTATACTAATGCAAGGAAGTAATCCAAGAAAGAAACCTAGTTTTAGGATCTCCTTGAAATCTATGTGAAAGCAGGGTGATATCATGCACAAAGTGCCTTCTCCAGGAGTGAAAAGAGGCTCTCTCATTCCTGAAGGTCTTCGCATTTCAGACTATCCATATACACCAAGCAGCTGTAAGCATGACTTCCATGAAGAAAGGCTGACCAAAAGAGCCTCTGTCCTGCTATAAACAGGAATGCAAGGATCCATTGGCCCCCGGGTAATTTGCAGATAATTCCAGACTCTACAGCTGAAGTGGCAAGAGAAGAACAGATGCAATCTGTCTTCCAGAACATGAGTGTGGCAAAGGACAGAAGAATTGTCCTCATGAGGTGATCTCCAATGTATTCTGACCAGAAGATCTCTAGTATTCAATTTGTTACAGCAGAAGCCAACCAAAAACTTTGATCTTCATGGTACATTTACTCTTCCAGATCCAGGAGCAAGACTGATCAGTTGGCATATTAGTATGCATAAGGTTGTAAAACCCCTTGGCAGTGTAACCATGTTTACCAGGACAATTCCAAGAATCATGAGCCTGAGGATCTCTCTGAAGATCATTTAACAAATCCCTGAGAATGAAAAATTCAGAAGCAGCTTGTTGTGAGAGAGGCAAATGAAACAGATGAGATTCATCATCCATGCTCAGAAAATCTTGTACAGAGAGTTTGTCATCTTTCACAAAGGAGAAAAGATGAGGCATTATGTCCCTCAGAGATCTGGATGAGCCATTGATTTTCCATCCATCAGACCAAAAAAGAGCGGAGTCTCCAGCATTGATCATGACAGAAGCCACATGTCTATATAGAGGTCATTCAGCTTGAACACATCTTTCCACCAAAAGGATCCACAAAGGACAGTTGCATGGGGGACATTGCCACTGTAATAAGTGTTCCAGATAAGAGAGACGCAAGGAACATGTTCCTTATTATAAAACTTGTTCAAATGCTTCAGAAGTAAAGCTTTGTTTTGCAATTTCATGTTGATGATACCCAACCCTCCTTTCTTCTTAGGCCTGCAAACTAAATCCCAAGCAGCAAGATATTGTGTTGGAGTATCAGAATTACCTCTCCATAGGCATTGTCTCGAGTGTTCCAAATATCGGCCGATATTCCGATATATCGGCCAATATATCGCTTATCGGGGTCCTACCGATAAGATAGACATGATTTATCGCTCTGGCCGATATATCGGCTATCAGACCGATTTTTGCCGATTTTTGCCGATTTTTACCGATATTTACCGATTTTTACAGAAGAGCAGCACCACGGTAGGATTTCTCTTCTCCCCTGATTTTATTTCTCTAGTTAGCAAAATTGTCTCTCTTTGCATGAACGTATTGTTTACTAAACTTCAAATTGTGCTTGTTTATGTTCTCTAAATTCTCTCTAGTTGTTTGAAGATACCCTAAGGAATAGCAAGACTACAAAGGTGATACATAGGCATGGATGATAGAACAGAGTTTAATAACTGCAGCCTGGCACCTTGATTCAACATAGAAGAAGTAACAGATAGCCTTCTTTCCATCCTGTCAACCAAAGGCATAAGGTCCTGAATTTTTGGCCTGGTAGTACCAAGGGGTAACCCAAGGTAAGTGAAAGGCATCTGTCCAATGGAGCAATCAAAAACCTCAGCCAAGTGAGCAGTCATAGTCTCATCAACATTTAGGGGGATTAGAGATGATTTATTGAAGTTGACTTTGAGACTAGTGAAAGCATGGAATCTAATAAGCATTTCCTTGATTGCCAATAGTTGAGCTTCATCAGCATGAACCACCATGATAGTGTCATCAGCATACTGGATGATGGGGTAATTAGGATCAAGGGATGGAATAGGCAATGTCAAGATTTGATCATGAAGCATTTTATTAACTACTGATT
This sequence comes from Bromus sterilis, assembly GCA_950022295.1. Classification (NCBI taxonomy): domain Eukaryota; kingdom Viridiplantae; phylum Streptophyta; class Magnoliopsida; order Poales; family Poaceae; genus Bromus; species Bromus sterilis. The sequence continues at coordinate 222,121,900 of OX465600.1, forward strand.
GTAAAAGATCAGCAGCCAGCACAAACAGGAGAGGAGACAAAGGATCCCCCTGTCTGACCCCTCTTTTGCAGTAGAACTGTTTACCAGGCACACCATTCAATAAAATAGATGATGATCCAGAGCCTAAAATCTCTTTAATCCATCTGATCCATTTCTGACAAAACCCCTTGTGTTCCAGAACCTGAAGAACAACATCATGCTCAATGGTGTCAAAAGCCTTTGCAAAATCCAGCTTTAGAATTAACAGTGGATTTTGTGACTGCTTGCATTGATGGATATATTCTAAAGCCCATGCTAAGCAATCCTGAATGGACCTGGACTGAAGGAAGCCATACTGTCACAACCCTAATTAGGTATGCTTGTTATTATCATGTAGCAATGCATCATGTTTAAATTTCCTTGGTTTAATAATTGAGGATTTGGAAAAGCCTAAAAAATAATTTAAATAAAAGGCCAGAGAAAAATCTTTTTCCAAAATTCATCTGATGATTTTAAAAAACTCTATAAATGGGCATGATCACATTTCAAGTGTTGTGGGTCCAACCACATGCCCATGGAATTTTCAAAATTACAAACAAAGGCTTGAAAATTAAATTTAAATGATATTTGAATTGAAATTAAAATGTTTTGAATTTCAACAATCTTCAAATCTTGGGAGTGACTAGCTATATGTCACATAAGTCCAAATAAAATATTTGGGGATTTTACAAAATGCTTTGGTATTTTTCTAGAGAAAAACAAATAAAAACAGAAAGAAGAAAAAAGTAAAAGAATAAAAAGGTCGAAGGCCACTTACCTGGCCCACCTGGACCAGAGGACAGGCCCAACCCACCAGGGGCATAGCCGTGTTCCTCCATGGCCAGGCAGGCAGGCACCTCACCGGTAGCCACAACATGGCCGCCAGGCAGCTGCCTGGCTTCTCCCCCGTCCTTATCCGCGCCGTGGAGATGCCCCAAGCTTCCCCCCTTCCATTTCACCCCTCTGGAACCCTTTCCCCTCTCTCTCCGGCGAGATCCCGCGAGGACCGAGCCAAGGAGCAACTCCGGCGACACCCGCACCAACTTCCTCTGCTGCGGCCTACGAACTCCGGCGAGCGATTGTTCCCACCCCGCTGCTCTTCCGTCTCTGTCGTCCTCTCCGTTGCAACCCTGGTGAGCTCGCACAGCTAACCCCCTACTCTGCGCCCCCGTCGCCGATTCCCGCTGAAGCAGAGCACGGCCGTCGCGTCCTTGTGCTCGTCGTCGCGGTCCCGGCGACCTTTGGGCCGCCCCGATGCCTCCACTTGACGCGCGCGCACGAGAGGGCCCGGTTGGTGCCCTCCCCGTGCCATCCCGTGGCCGGGAGGCCAACTCCGGCGGCCCTCCGTCGTGTCCCGTGGCCGCCGCCGGCCAGCAGATGTGATTAGGGGCCTAATCCCCCCCTAATCACCCACTAACAGGTGGGGCCCCGACCCTTAATAAACCTATTTAAATTTATTTAAACAGAGGGGTTAACGATGTGCCACTAACAGTGCTGGCCCACTCGTCAGCCCCCCCTTGATGTCATCATTGCGTCATGCTTGCGCCATAATCCAATTCTCTGTTTAAAAGAAATTCCAGAAAATAGCTAAATCTTGTAAATTGAATAACTTTTAAACCACAACTCCAAATTAAATAAATAATATATGAAAAATTATCAGAAAAATTCAAGGAATCCAAATATGCAACTTTAAAGCATGACAAAATAGTTACAAAGATCAAACAGTAGCAAATGAAATTTAGACAAATTTGAATAATCATTTGGAGTTTGAATTTGGAATTCTTTTCCAAATATACTTCAATTAACATGTTGAAACATGAAAAGAGCACATCAGTACCATGCCATGCTATATTATGCATCTTGTTTGAGCATTGCAATTTGATGTTTACATTGTTGTTGTCTCGGTGTTTGCCTCTTCTCGATAGATTCATCACCGGACGTAGTTTCCGACTGCCCTGAAGAGTGACACCTCGTGGTCGACATCAAGGCAAGCAAACCCCATTGATCATATCTATATAAACCCATTTCCCCTCTTGTTCTCTTATGCATGATTAGGTGATTCACATGTTACCGTTCTACCGCTAGTTTAACCCATCCTTTGCATGACCTATCATTGTTGCCACAGTATTAACCAAACCTCAACCTAGAAGATCCAGGATTGTTTGTGTTCATCATGTGACCCTTCATCCATGTTATGCTATGCCATGCTAGAGTTGTATGCAATGAAGATGATCCATCTGGGTGATGTATCGGGATGGTAGAGAACAATGCAATGTAATGGTAATGTGTTGGTGAATTCATCCTAACAAAGGTGAACAATGAGAGGTTGTGTAGGAGTACACGGTGGGTTGTCTCATTTACACTGCCCTAGGCCCCGAGTTCTTGTGTTGTGATCCAAGACACAGATTACTACCACATGTTGGGCTCATTGACACCTCTCAACCTATTAACTCACCCCGACTATGGTCCAGGATTCGCATGGGTTAATTGTTCTTCTATTTGATTTCATAACGTAGCACGGTTTTAGGCAAGCGCAGCACCATCCGTCGAGGTGGGCTTGTCGGACCGTCCATACATCGTTTGGGTCCTGAACGGAAACCCCGTCCGGATTCCCGATTGGGGTACATACTCAGATAAGCGATCCCCTGGACTAGAGTTGGAGCGGTGAGGTAAGTGTCGTGGTACTATCCTCGCCGACACCGCTTGAAGGTGACGAGTTCTAGCCGGTAAGTGGTAGCTACGCATGTGAAGAAGTACACCCCTGCAGGGTTTATGATCTATTCGAATATCCGTGTCCGCGGTTATGGACTACTTGGAGGCCTTTACTTGATTATTAGACAACTTCAACGGATACTCTAAAACTTGCACGATAATTGTGAGTGCTATGGCGTGCTTCCTCATGGGGAAGTCGAGGAAGTATCCATAGTGGTGTACTGATGTGGTGATCAAGATTAGATGGACTCGTGTGCACCTCTCATCTCAACTCTATGTAGTCGTAGTACAGGATAGCCAAGTCAAAGCTTTCTGCATTACAACCCCACTTGCCTTTACCTTGATACCTGAGCATAAGTAGTATAGTTCTGATGTAAGTCTTGATGAGTACGACTTTGTACTCACGTTTGCTTAATTTATGTTTTAGAGACGAGACCACTGACCCTGATGGTGGCCTCCCCCTCAAGCTCGACGTCGATGAAGTAATGTAGTCCCAGACAGCATCCTGGTCCCTCTGGAGGGTCGTTGTGTTTTCTTAAAGGGTTCTTAAGCCATTTGTTAACCTTGTCTTTACTAAGACATAATTTGCTTCCGTTGATGTTTGATGTAATGTTGGGTCACAGTCATGTGATCTCTGCTTGTAACACTACTATATCTGCTCTGTTTAGCAGATGCAATAAAGCTATGAGTTTGTAGAGTTCATGTTGTGTTACCTTCTGTTTACACTAGACATGTATGCTGCGTGTATGATTATAACGTGCATGTCTTAGTGTGGGGTTCGATGGCTTAGTTGAGTTCTTGCCGGAGGTCTTTTATACACCAAGTGTCCCTTAGATGTGTGCAGCTTGGGGCATCGCGATGCGATTGCTCGTGACTCTGTCACGTGGCACACTTTGTTGTATGATTGAGCCCGCCCGACATCCCGACTAGGTGATCGGGCTGGAGTCTGTTTATGTAAATGTTATAATTCAATCGATAATGTGGTTGAGGCGACTTGTCTATGAGTATGGGAGTTCACCACCCATAATCATTTAGACTTGTGAGCGGACGATGAGGACCCATCTCAGTTGATCATCCGGCCTAGATGGGATGCCCCTCACGTTCGATGATTTCCGAGAGTATTCTGCGCTTGGCCTTGTCTGCTTAGACAAGTGGGTACGGCTCTCGGCTCTCCATATGATCGCATTGTAACAGGAATTACATACGCAAACCCCGGGTCCCGACAGACTTGGTATAATAGCAGGTCTGCCTGTAGGATTACTAAACCTTGGCCGAATTCGAGTCTAGCATTCTATAGTTATATAGTTACTTGGGTATATGGGAACAACGTAAGGCTTCATTTTTCTCCTTACCCTCATCAATCTGAGTTCTGAGTCACCCTCATCTTTTCTACGGGAAGATAGGACTAGGATCTTCTATGTCTATGCTAGTACATCTCGTTGTTTGCTTCTCCATAGCTGTAGGAATGTTTTGGTCATCTAGAGTCACCATTCCATCAAGCCTTTTGAGAAGGTTCTGATCATTCTTGCAGATTGATTCATTTTTTCACCCCGATATAGTCGTTATGTTGTCTGATTTGTCCCGTGTTTCCAGTGATTCCAATGCTTTTGCATTACAATCTTGTCCGCTCTTAAATTCTGTCATCTTTGCTTTGATTCCATCATAAATCCTATTCTGATTGTTGATTTTTATCACACAGAATGTCAGGTGGGACTAGATGTGTTGAATCTGGTCATTGTAATCAAAGTGGTGAGGACGATCCTCCTTCACCGCCTTCTACATCGGAAATCATGATGGAGGCTGAGCGAAATCGACGTGATCAAATACGCCTTTTGGAGCTCATTGAGAAGAATACCTCTCTTCAGCGAGATGCGGTAATATCCATCCAGGATTTCATCCTATTGAACCCGCCGGTATTCCGATGTTCATCTGAGCCCCTTGATGCCGATGATTGGCTTCGTTCCTTCGAGCAGTGCTTCAAGCAGCCAAAGCAGGATGTTGACTTGGGCGAGATATAGCTAAGTGTGGACCTTTCCTACTCAGAGCGTCCAGTCCGTGTTCTTGAGACGTCCGAGCGAAAGACCCGCAACAAGACCGTCAAGTTCATGAAAGTTCAGTGGGCACATCATTCGGAGAAGGAAGCAACGTGGGAGCGCGAAGATCATCTCCATTCGGAGTATCCTGAGTTGTTTCAGGCTTAGATCTTGGGACGAGATCCCGTGTTGGTGGGGGAGTGTTGTAACAGCCCATGTGCAATAAATGAAAATCACCAGGAGATTGTACTTTGTCTGTTGACTTTGTAACTTGGCATGATGCTAAAGATTGTAATTTCATGTGGTGATTTAAATTTGCATTGGGATTGGAGCCCATTGGGTTTGTTTGAGTTTGCATCCAAAATGGTTCAAGAAGGGTGTTTGAAGAATTTTAATTGTTGCATGCATGCTCTCCTTGACCCCAAACTTGGCATAGCCAATTCCTTGCCCTCCCGAAGCTTTTTAAAAAGCCTTGCAACATTTTTGCCAACTTCAAAATGTGGGCCACAGTTCATTGTGATTTGAGTTTCCAAAAATGGCCCCTCATTTTAGTTGCTCCAAAAATTCCCAAACCAATTTTAAAAATTGGAGAATATATCAAGGATCATTTTACATAATTTTGTAAGATTTATTTCCTTGTGAATATTCCCGGAAAACTCCCCATGTGCTTATGTTTTGTTAAATGGAAAATAGCCTGGGACTCTCTCCTCTTTTCTCTCTTTTCCTTCTAGCCCAGCCCACCTGAGCCCTCTCCCCGCAGCCCACTTGAGCCTGTCCAGCGAAGCGGTACGCGAGGTGGCACGCCAGCCGTTGGATCTTCATCGGACGCTCCCCTTCCCTCACCTTTCCACGCTGGAGAGGTCCCCACCGGAGTCTCTCTCACAGCCAGAGGAGAGCATCGACGTCGACGCCTTCCGATGTGGATGGAGGCCTCCCCCTCCTTATAAGACGAGCTCCCGAGCCCCAGGACCCCCCTAGGGTTCCATTCCTCCAGCCGATTCCCCTCGCCGCCGCCGGGTTCGTTCTCGACCTCCTCCCCTGCTTCCGCCATGGCCGCCGGGAATTTCTTGCAATTCTCCGCCGCCGTTTGATCCTGATGTCCCTGCCTTGCTCCACGCCGTCATGGTGACCCTGTGTGCGCGTTTTGCCTTGCAGGAGCGTGCTTGAAGGAGCAGGTCGTCCCCGAGCCGTGGATCCTCGCCTCGGCTCCGTCTTCTTCCTCGTCGCCGACGACCCTCCTTCCCCGTCGTCCCGCGTTCGAGTCGTCGCCAAGCTCCCCTAGATGAGCTTCTGGGTGCTTCCCGTCCCCTTCATGCTCGCGTAGTAGGACGTAGCCGTAGATGCGCGTTGTGGGCCGCCGTGTCACGGGTCCCGGCCAGCCCGGTGATCACCGTGACCGTGGCGATGCCTTGGTGTGTGCGGGCACGCTCTGTGCTTGTCCAGGGCACGTTTGTGACCTCAAAGGAGGACGCTTGCGCTAGATAGCCGTAGCAGTCGCGCCGTGGTCTGAAGAAATGCAGTATGCAGTGCCGCCGCCGTGTCTTCAGTCAATGCTCCCGTCGCCGCCGTGGAGCTAGCGGTGAGATCCGAGGTGCAGAGGTGTAGGAGAAGGTCCCAGCTACGAGTTATGCGTCGTAGCTTGGTCGCCGGTGAGCTGTGCGCAAGGCCAGCCTCGCCTGAAGTTGGTTGTGTCGCCGGGATGTACTGCGTCTTCAGAACAGTTCGCCGCCACTCTGTTCCCGTGAAGATTCCGGTGAGGAGAGGAGGAGATGGAGCGCTTGGTGTGTGCGCAGGTGTAGCCCGATGTCCCCTCTCGGGTTTCCCCGTGGTGGCTCGTCAGAAGGTGGCCGGAGCGCGACGGGGTGTTCACCGTAGTTGGTCTGCAAGGGTATCAATCAGCGTAGTCAGGTTCAGTTAACCGGCAGCGGTATCTTATCCTCTCTGCACGACGTCCTGGTTCAGTAAACGTCGAGTGGTGCAGTGGTTGGGGTGCAGTGGAAGCAGGACACGGTCTGGGTTCGAATCCCAGCCGAGGCACCCCCCTCTTTTTGTTTTCTGCCATTTTTGCTTGGACATGGGCCTTGCCCAGTGGGCCTGCAGAGAAGGCAGCCCATGTGGCCTGTGCCTTTTTCTTTTTCTTTTTTTTGTTTCTTTTATTTTCTGTTTAAATTCAAATTTGAATTTGTTTCCAAATTCAAATCTGCTTTTAAACTTCAATTCAAGATTGGGCACCCCATATATGGTTTTTGGGTAGTTTGACCCACTGAACACAGTGGTGATGACCATTTTTCAATTTTCCCCCTCAAATTTTGTGATATTGGCAAATGTGCAAATAGGCCCCTCTAATTCTTTTCTTTTGCAACTGCTTCCCAAAATTCAAATATGGCAACCCATATATGAATTTTGGGTAGTTTTTTCCAAGGATTTGCATGGTGATAATGGTTTGTCCATTTGACACTTTTTCAAAATGCATCTAGTGCAACTTTGCACTCAGCCCCCTGAAATTCGTTTGAATTTGCAACTGTGTTTGCTAATTCAAATGGTACCATATCATATATGGTTTTGGGGTAGATTTTTGCAAGGTTTGCAATGGTAATGTCCATAGGATGTTTTTGTGTAACCCAAGTGGACAAGGTGTGACCACCTTAGCCAGGATCAACCTGTCTTTCCCCTCCTAGCATCATTCCAACTTCAGTGCATGTTGGAATGTTGCTCATCTGATCCTTCAAGTTTTGTTTCATATCATCTTCAAATCTTTGCATCAAACCCAGCCCCTATCATATTGTCATATGCCATGTGGCTGGATTCCTTTCTTTTGTTGCACCTTTCCGATGTCAAGTTCATCGACATCTCTCCGTCTCCGGAATCGATGTTTTATTTTCACGTTGTAATTATTTCTGTTAATTGCATTGTTGATCATGTCATGTTGCCATGTTACTTACACCAAAATTAAGGCTAAGACCAAAGCCATTCAATGTAATTAATTGCATATGAAGTTGTTGAAGTGTCGTCACCACCTACATTTAAATCTGACTAGATAGGGTCACATCATGTCGATTAAACTTGATCATACCATCTTTGCCTATGCGTTGCACCCATTGCTTACTTGTGTGCCTTTTCCTTGCCGGTACTTTACGTTAGCACCTGAGACTGCCGAGGAGACTTCGGTGGAGGTTTCTGACACCGAGCCCGAGGACCCTGCTGCGTCTGCTTCGACGACCGGTTACCCAGGCAAGGGGAACATTTATACCATTACTTGATACCTTTCTGCCTACTGCCTAGCTATAGCCTAGAACGTTTGATTGATCCTATTCACCTTGTTCATGCCATAATTAAACCAAACAGCCATGATCCCCACATCCCAGCAAAACATTGTATTGCTAAGTTACCGCTGCTCAGCCAATGCTTAGTATGAGTAGGAAAACTTGCTGCTTATCCTATGCTATGGTTTGGGATAATATGTTTCTTAAAGAAGTTGGTTCATATTTATTATTATTATGATGTTAATTTTATACTTGACAAATGATGGGAGACCAGGCTGTTCCCGCCAGGTGTTTTCTTCCATTTGAGTCACCTAGGTCCCGAGTTCCGGGTATTGTGTTTCTTGACGAGCGTGCCTAATCGTGTGTGGGGTTCTATGGGGCCCCCTTGTCTTACCTACCTAGCTTCGTACAATTATAGTGGTGGCCCGAGATGATTTACATTTGCAATGTGTTTGTGCTGGTGGTACCCCAGTTGTTTACAAACCACCCCGGGCCAGGAGGACATGTTCCTTGGCTGGCCCAATTTGACCAGCTGAGGACCCGGTCTCATCTGAGAATTTAACCGTCTATCCAAACCCGAGTCATACGGTAGAGACCGATTCGAGAGCGTGGCCAGCTTTTGAGTTGGGTGTCGACTCACCGGGGGCCACCCGGAATTGTGCGTTGTTAGTTAGAGGGACTCTGACGTTTCGGAGTTTCAGGCGCTTACCTAGCCAAGTAGAAACCGGGCGTACATGCGAAGCCTATGATGGGCAGTTGGTACACCCCTGCAGGGTTAAATCTTTTCGAAAAGCCGTGTCCGCGGTTATGGACGACTTGAGACCTACTCCTTGTTCATAGTATAACATCAATTTGAATCATAGTTAAAACTTGCCTACCGTGTGAGTGCCTTGGTTGTTTTTCTTCCTCCAGGGGGACCGAGAGAAGATCCAGGTTGTGTTATGTTTGACGTAAGTAGGTGAATAGCAGGACTTATGACACGATGTCACGTGTATTCTTGGATCTTACCTCTACTCTAATAGAACGATAGCCACCATATATGCTAGTGCATCTGCAACCTTTGCCTTTATCTTGTCTTACCGTAGGAAGTTAGTTATCCTGTAATGATATAATCTCACCCCTGTTTTCCTTTTGTGCTTTTACTGTTTTTCCTGATCGGCCGCTGCAGTTGACTACTACCTCGACCCGAGCACTGGGCGATACTTCGTGGAGGTGCCCCCGGAGGACGACGATGAGGACGACCTCGTTCAGTAGATCCTATAGTTGGGCTTCGACGATCCATGGGTGGACTCTTTATGTGCAGCCCTCTCTAGGGAAATTTGGATTTTGACCGTACTCGGTCGTGATTGTCTTCCGCTTGTTGCATGATGTACTGTTGGGTCCACGGACCTCTGAGATGATGTAATAAATTCCAGTGGCGATGTATGCCCTGGACTCTATATATTTATGTCTTAGTATTAAGTTCATTGTTCTTATACATGTTGTCGAGAATCCGGCAGCGACACGAGTGCGAGTGTCGTGAGTCGGTGGCCTTTTATGCGCTACTAACTTGAGCGAGACGCGACAACGACTAACTCGAGTTAGCACCGCATCGGGGGCCTTACAACTTGGTATCAGAGCAGGACTGACTGTAGGACCCCTTACTGGCCGAAGTTGAGTCTAGAAACTATTTTGTAGTTATTAAGGAAAAAACGGAGAGTAGGAACTCTTTCTTTTTCTTCTTACCCCACCCTCCCACCCCTTTTTCCGTGTTGAAGTGAAACGATGTTTTCTATCTGCAACTTATCCCCTTTCAAAACAAATCTAGGTTCTCGTTTACATGAGGCTCCGATTCCTCTATAATTCTTTGCTAGCGACGAGAATGGTTGGCGTACGTTGAGAACACTGAGCCGCCACTTGGGGTTGACAGCTCCACCTCGCTTACGGCGTACCTCAGGTGAAACTCCTATACAGGGATGGTTGGCATCCTTCGGATGTGGTTCCTCCCCCTATAGGAGACCGATTCGGCGGGCCGCTAAGGGCAGATGTCTCAACGTTCAGGTCTTCAACCACTCGTATATATTGTTGTGTGCTCGCTAGCAGATTATTATCTTGGATTCGGATGATCTCGGTTTGGGGATTCCAGTAGCACCTAGCTTTCGACTTTCCAGGTTAACCTTGGTGGAATTTTAGCCTTCGGCTTTCTCATTCCTCGTGAGGAAGTTTTGTTGTCAATATTGCTTTATCTTCTGGTTTCGTCAATGTTTCGACCATGTTCTCATAAGTGTTCCTGTATACAGGATGCCAAGAGCGAACATGCCGCCGCCAGAGAACCCTCTCCTTGGGGAGGCTGTGACCGCAGTGGCTCATGGCACAGCTGCGATCTTACAGATGCTGCAGAACCAGACTGCCCAGAGGAATGATCGACCACAGTACACCACTCTGCAGCAGTTCCTTGCTATCAACCCCCTCAGGTTCTCCGAGGCTCGAGACCCGCTGGAGGCGGATGACTGGATCGCAGAGATCAAGAAGCACTTCAATGCAAACACCGTCAGACCAGTCGACTACGTCACCTTCGCCTCCTTCCAGCTTCAGGGTGCAGCAGCCAGCTAGTACGATACCTACAAGGCCAAAAAGGGTGATGCTATCATCACGTGGGCAGATTTCGTCGCAGACTTGAGAGCAGCACATATTACGAGTGGCTTGATGGACAGGAAGAGTGAGAAGTTCTTGGCTCTGAGACAGGGTGACAGGTCAGTTCAGGAGTACAACCTGGCCTTCGTCAGGCTAGCCAGGTACGCTCCAGAGGAGGTCAGCACTGAGGCCAAGAAGATTGCCAGGTTCCGTGGAGGTCTCAGCACAAAGATCAAGTACGCGCTCATCCAGTGCAGCCCACGCTGTTCTCACAGTTTGTGGATCAGGCTATCCGCCAGGAGTCAGCCAGAGCAGAGTGGGATGCAGACAGGAAGCGCCAAAGAGAGCACAGTTCCGCAGTGATGGTCCACAAGAAGGCAAAGACTTGGGTCACAGAGGCACCACCACAGAGGCAGCAGTTCCAGCAGAGGGGGCAGTTTTCCGCACTTTTGCCCGCCCTCCCGTCCCAGTTCATTAGGGGCCTCACTCTACACCACCACACGCGAGGCCACCCAGGCCGCAGCAGCAGCCCAGGCCGGGCGTGATCTGCTACAAGTGCAGAGAGCCGGGGCACACGTCTCCCAACTGCACCGACCCGCGCTTTGCTCGGCTCCCACCACCTCCACCTCCCTCTACTCCGAGCACCGCGATGGTGAAGGCACAGCCACATGCAGTTCGTGTGAACAACATGATGCTCACAGATGCTCAGCGGTCTTCAGAGATCGTTCTTGGTAGGTTACTTGTGTGTTCAGTTCTAGCGACTGTTTTGTTCGATTCCGGAGCTTCCCATTCCTTCATGTACGATGCCTTTGCTAAGTCCCTTGACCTTCCAAGAGAGAGGTTGCCTACACCTCTAGCTATTGCTTCTCCAGGATCGAGGATGCAGTCCTTAGGCAGTATCCCAGATGTGCAGATTTGTATCCAGGGTGTTATCTTTTGTTCGTCCCTGGTTGTCTTGCCTCATTCCGACATTGATGTCATTCTGGGTATGGATTGGCTTGTCAAGTACAAGGCCAAGATTGATTGTCCGACCAGATCAGTGAAGTTGACACATGATTCAGACGCAGAAGTCTTGTACACTTGTGGCTCCATGGCAGGACCAGCACAGTTGTACGCTTTGAATGCAGGAGTTTCACCTTTGCTCGAAGAGGTCAGAATTGTCTACGAGTTCCCAGACGTCTTTCCGGAGGAGTTGCCAGGTATTCCCCCAGTTCGAGCTATTGAGTTCGTTATCGAGCTAGAGCCTGGTACCCAGCCGATTTCTCGGCATCCTTACAAGATGTGTTCGAAGGAGTTGATTGAGTTCCAGAAGCAGTTGACAGAGTTGGAGGTAGGTGGTTTTATCCGCGCGAGCACTTCCCCTTGGGGTGCACCAGCTTTGTTTGTCCAGAAGAAGGATGGGACTAGCCGCTTGGTCCAGGACTATCGCGGTATCAATAAGAAGACTGTCAAGAACAAGTACCCTTTACCCCGCATCAATGATCTGTTCGAACAGTTGAATGGGGCTAAGGTGTTTTCCAAGCTTGACTTGAGGATGGGGTATCATCAGATCCATGTTCGTGAACAGGATATTCCCAAGACCGCGTTCAGCACACGTTATGGGCTGTATGAGTTCACAGTCATGACTTTTGGGTTCTCAAATGCCCCTCCGACATTCATGAGAGCTATGAACTATTTGTTCCAAGAATGGCTTGATGTGTTTGTGATCTTCTACCTCGACGACATTCTTGTCTATTCCAAGTCAGAGGCTGAACATGAGGAACATCTACGCCTGGTGTTGCAGAAGTTGAGAGAGCACCGGTACTACGCCAAGTTCTCCAAGTGTGAGTTTTGGCTGGACAAGGTCAATTTTCTAGGTCATGTTATATCCGCTGAGGGAATTGCGGTTGATCCAGAGCGAGTCCGCACTATTCAAGAGTGGGCTCTGCCGAAGAACGTGAAGCAGCTTAGGAGTTTTCTCGGCCTCGCAAGCTATTGCAGGAGGTTTGTGCAGAATTTCTCCAAAATAGCGAAGCCAATGACTGAGTTGTTGTGCAAGGACAAACGGTACACTTGGTCACCAGCTTGCCAGTCAGCCTTCGAAGAGTTGAAAGAGAAGTTGACCACATCTCCAATTCTCACGCCACCAGATGAGTCCCAGCCTTTTCAGGTGTTTTGTGATGCCTCCTTACAAGGTCTAGGCGGAGTTTTGATGCAAGGCAGGAATATTGTGGCCTATACCTCACGACAGTTGAAGACGAGTGAGAGGAATTATCACACGCACGACTTGGAGCTTGCAGCAGTTGTGCACGCCTTGGTCACTTGGCGACACCTCCTCTTAGGGAGGAAGGTGTATGTGTTCACCGACCACAAGAGTCTGAAGTACTTGTTCACTCAGCCAAATATGAACTTGAGGAAAAGACGATGGCTTGAAACCATTACTGAGTACACAGTTGATATTCAGTACACGCCTGGGAAGGCGAATGTCATAGCTGATGCGCTGAGACGCAAGGGCGATTGCAATAATATCCAGGTGCAGAAGATCCACCCTGATTTGTGTGAGTCCTTTCGAAGGCTCAATCTCGAGCTAGTTCCAGCAGGCTACCTTGCCAACCTTGTGGTAGAGCCCACTATCCATGAGAGGATTCGTGAAGCTCATTCTGGCAGCTCAATGATACAAAAGATCAAGCAGGGTATTGCCGCCTCAAATCCAAAGTACGGTTGCTTTTCAGTGCATAATGACCGCACCGTGTTGTTCGAAGAGCGAGTTGTTGTTCCCAAGGAGGGAGATCTCAGAGAGGTCATCATGAAGGAAGCCCATGATTCCAAGCTGTCTATTCACCCTGGCAGTACGAAGATGTATCAAGATCTCAAGAAAAGCTTTTGGTGGACTCGTATGAAGCGCGATGTTGCCCGTTACGTGTCTCAGTGTGATGTGTGCAGGAGAGTGAAGGCACAACACCAGAAGCCTGCAGGGTTGCTTCAGCCACTTGAGATTCCGGAGTGGAAATGGGATCATATATAGATGGATTTCATCACAGGCTTCCCCTTGTCGCAGAAGAAGAACAATGCAATCTTTGTTGTCATTGACAATCTTTCCAAAGTTTCCCACTTCTTCCCAGTGAAGGACTCCATTTCAGTAGCTCAGTTGGCGGATTTGTACACCGCAAGAGTTGTATCTTTGCATGGCATTCCCAAGAAGATCAGTTCTGATAGAGGCAGCCTTTTCACCTCTAAGTTCTGGCAGGCGTTTCAAAAGGCGATTGGTACGACAGTGTTGTTCAGTACCGCTTATCACCCTCAGACAAGTGGGCAAGTCGAGCGCTTGAACCAAATCCTCGAGGACATGCTTCGGGCATGTGTCATCTCCTTTGGCATGAAGTGGGAAGAGTGCTAGCCGTATGCTGAGTTCTCTTACAACAAAAACTATCAGGCAAGTCTGCAGGCAGCACCGTTTGAAGTATTGTATGGCCGCAAGTGCAGGACCCCTTTGAACTGGTCCGAGACAGGTGAGAGGCAGTTGTTCGGTCCAAATGTGATCCAAGAGGCAGATGACAGAGTGAAGATTGTCCGAGAGCACCTAAAGGCAGCACAGTCTAGGAAGAAGGCCTATTATGACAAAAGGCACCGTGGTGTAGCGTTTCAGGTTGGTCATTGGGCGTACCTGAGAGTGTCTCCATTGAGGGGAACTCACCGCTTTGGCATCAAGGGAAAGCTCGCTCCAAGATTCGTCGGACCTTTCCGCATCCTCGAGACTAGGGGACCTCTTGCCTTTCGGCTCGAGCTTCCAGAGAGTCTGCCCATGGTGCATGACGTGTTCCACGTGTCCCAGCTAAAGCAGTGCTTCAAGCAGCCAGAGTAGGCTGTTGACTTGGGCGAGATACAGCTAAGTGTGGACCTTTCCTACTCAGAGCGTCCAGTTCGTGTTCTTGAGACGTCCGAGCGAAAGACTCGCAACAAGACCGTCAAGTTCATGAAAGTTCAGTGGGCACATCATTCGGAGAAGGAAGCAACGTGGGAGCGCGAAGATCATCTCCGTTCGGAGTATCCTGAGTTGTTTCAGGCTTAGATCTCGGGACGAGATCCTGTGTTGGTGGGGGAGTGCTATAACAGCCCATGTGCAATAAATGAAAATCACCAGGAGATTGTACTTTGTCTGTTGACTTTGTAACTTGGCATGATGCTAAAGATTGTAATTTCATGTGGTGATTTAAATTTGCATTGGGATTGGAGCCCATTGGGTTTGTTTGAGTTTGCATCCAAAATGGTTCAAGAAGGGTGTTTGAAGAATTTTAATTGTTGCATGCATGCTCTCCTTGACCCCAAACTTGGCATAGCCAATTCCTTGCCCTCCCCAAGCTTTTTAAAAAGCCTTGCAACATTTTTTCCAACTTCAAAATGTGGGCCACAGTTCATTGTGATTTGAGTTTCCAAAAATGTCCCCTCATTTTAGTTGCTCCAAAAATAGGGAAACCAATTTTAAAAATTGGAGAATATATCAAGGATCATTTTGCATATTTTTGTAAGATTTATTTCCTTGTGAATATTCCTGGAAAACTCCCATTGTGCTTCTGTTTTGTTAAATGGAAAATAGCCTGGGACTCTCTCCTCTTTTCTCTCTTTTCCTTCTAGCCCAGCCCACCTGAGCCCTCTCCCCGCAGCCCACTTGAGCCTGTCCAGCGAAGCGGTACGCGAGGTGGCACGCCAGCCGTTGGATCTTCATCGGACGCTCCCCTGCCCTCACCCTTTCACGCTAGAGAGGTCCCCGCCAGAGTCCCTCTCACAGCCGGAGGAGAGCATCAACGTCGACGCTTGCCGACGTGGATGGAGGCCTCCCCCTCCTTATAAGACGAGCTCCCGAGCCCCAGGACCCCCCTAGGGTTCCATTCCTCCAGCCGATTCCCCTCGCCGCCGCCGGGTTCGTTCTCGACCTCCTCCCATGTTTCCGCCATGGCCGCCGGGAATTTCTTGCAATTCGCCACCGCCGTTTGATCCCGTTGTCCCTTCCTTGCTCCACGCCTTCATGGTGACCCTGTGTGCGCGTTTTGCCCTGCAGGAGCGTGCTTGAAGGAGCAGGTCATCCCAGAGCCGTGGATCCCCGCCTCGGCTCCGTCTTCTTCCTCGTCGCCGACGACCCTCCTTCCCCGTTGTCCTGCGTTCGAGTCGTCGCCAAGCTCCCCTAGGTGAGCTTCTGGGTGCTTCCCGTCCCCTTCGTGCTCGCGTAGTAGGACGTAGTCGTAGATGCGCGTTGGGGGCCACCGTGTCACGGGTCCCGGCCAGCCCGGTGATCACCGTGACTGTGGCGATGCCTTGGTGTGTGCGGGCACACTCTGTGCTTGTCCAGGGCACGTTTGTGACCTCAAAGGAGGACGCTTGCGCTAGATAGCCGTAGCAGTCGCGCCGCGGTCTGAAGAAATGCAGTATGCAGTGCCGCCGCCGTGTCTTCAGTCGATGCTCCCGTCGCCGCCGTGGAGCTAGCGGTGAGATCCGAGGTGCAGAGGCGTAGGAGAAGGTCCCAGCTACGAGGTGCGCAAGGCCAGCCTCGCCTAAAGTTGGCTGTGTCGCCGGGATGTACTGCGTCTTCAGAACAGTTCGCCGCCGCTCTGTTCCCGTGAAGATTCCGGCGAGGAGAGGAGGAGATGGAGAGCTTGGTGTGTGCGCAGGTGTAGCCCGATGTCCCCTCTCGGGTTTCCCCGTGGTGGCTCGTCGGAAGGTGGCCGGAGCGCGACGGGGTGTTCATCGTAGTTGGTCTGCAGGGGTAGCTGTCAGCGTAGTTGGGTTCAGTTAACCAGAAGCGGTAGTTTATCCGCTCTTCACAACGTCCTGGTTCAGTAAACATCGAGTGGCGCAGTGGTTGGGGTGCAGTGGAAGCATGACACGGTCTGGGTTTGAATCCCAGCCAAGGCACCCCCCACTTTTTGTTTTCTGCCATTTTTGCTTGGACATGGGCCTTGCCCAGTGGGCCTGCAGAGAAGAGATGGGCCCTGGTGCCCGAGGCAGCCCATGTCGCCTATGCCTTTTTCTTTTTTTTTGTTTCTTTTATTTTCTGTTTAAATTCAAATTTGTATTTCTTTCCAAATTCAAATCTGTTTTTAAACTTCAATTCAAGATTGGGCACCCCATATATGGTTTTGGTGTAGTTTGACCCACTGAACATAGTGGTGATGACCATTTTTCAATTTGCCCCCTCAAATTTTGTGATGTTGGCAAATGTGCAAATAGGCCCCTCTAATTCTTTTGTTTTTGCAACCGCTTCCCAAAATTCAAATATGGAAACCCATATATGAATTTTGGGTAGTTTTTCCCAAGGATTTGCGTGGTGATAATGGTTTGTCAATTTGAGCCTTTTTCAAAATGCATCTAGTGCAACTTTGCACTCAGCCCCCTGAAATTCGTTTGAATTTGCAACTGTGTTTGCAAATTCAAATGGTATCATATGATATATGGTTTTGGGGTAGATTTTTGCAAGGTTTGCAATGGTAATGTCCATCTGATGTTTTTGTGTAACCCAAGTGGACAAGGTGTGACCACCTTAGCCAGGATCAACCTGTCTTTCCCCTCCTGGCATCATTCCAACTTCAGTGCATGTTGGAATGTTGCTCATCTGATCCTTCAAGTTTTGTTTCATATCATCTTCAAATCTTTGCATGAAACCCAACCCCTATAATATTGTCATATGCCATGTAGCTGGATTCCTTTCTTTTGTTGCACCTTTCCTATGTCAAGTTCGTCGACATCTCTCCGTCTCCGGAATCGATGTTTTATTTTCACGTTGTAATTATTTATGTTAATTGCATTGTTGATCTTGTCATGTTGCCATGTTACTTACACAAAAATTAAGGCTAAGACCGAAGCCATTCAATGTAATTAATTGCATATGAAGTTGTTGACGTGCCGTCACCACCTTCATTTAAATCTGACTAGATAGGGTCACATCATGTCGATTAAACTTGATCATACCATCTTTGCCCGTGCATTGCACCCATTGCTTACTTGTGTGCCTTTTCCTTGCCGGTACTTTAAGTTAGCACCTGAGACTGCCGAGGAGACTTACGTGGAGGTTTCAGACACCGAGCCCGAGGACCCTACTGCGTCTGCTTCGACGACCGATTACCCAGGCAAGGGGAAGATTTATACCATTACTTGATACCTTTCTACCTGCTCCCTAGCTGTAGCCTAGAACGTTTGATTGATCCTATTCACCTTGTTCATGCCATAATTAAACCAAACAACCATGATCCCCACATCCCAGCAAAACATTGTATTGCTAAGTTACCGCTGCTCAGCCAATGCTTAGTATGAGTAGGAAAACTTGCTGCTTATCCTATGCTATGGTTTGGGATATCATGTTGCTTAAAGAAGTTGTTTCATATTCATTATTATTATGATGTTAATATTATACTTGACGAATGATGGGAGACCAGGCTGTTCCCGCCAGGTGTTTTGTTCCATTTGAGTCACCTAGGTCCCGAGTTCCGGGTATTGTGTTTCTTGACGAGCATGCCTAATCGTGTGTGGGGTTCTATGGGGCCCCCTTGTCTTACCTACCTAGCTTCGTACAATTCTAGTGGTGGCCCGAGCTGATTTACATTTGCAATGTGTGTGTGCTGGTGGTACCCCAGTTGTTTACAAACCACCCCGGGCCAGGAGGACATGTTCCTTGGATGGCCAAATTTGACCGGCTGAGGACCCGGTCTCATATGAAAATTTAACCGGCTATCCAAACCCGAGTCATACGGTAGAGACCGATTCGAGAGTGTGGCCAGCTTTTGAGTTGGGTGTCGACTCACCGGGGGCCACCCGGAATTGTGCGTTGTTAGTTAGAGGGACTCTGATGTTCCGGAGTTTTAGGCGCTTACCTAGCCAAGTGGAAACCGGGCGTACATCCGAAGCCTATGATGGGAAGTTGGTACACCCCTGCAGGTTTAATTTTTTTCGAAAAGCCGTGTCCGCAGTTATGGACGACTTGAGACCTACTCCTTGTTCATAGTATAACATCAATTTGAATCATAGTTAAAACTTTCCTACCGTGTGAGTGCCTTGGTTGTTTTTCTTCGTCCAGGGGGACCGAGAGCAGATCGAGGTTGTGTTATGTTTGACGTAAGTAGGTGAATAGCAGGACTTATGACACAATGTCACGTGTATTCTTGGATCTTACCTCTACTCTAATAGAACGATAGCCACCATATATGCTAGTGCGGCTGCAAGCTTTGCCTTTATCTTGTCTTACCATAGGAAGTTAGTTATCCTATAATGATGTAATCTCACCCCTGTTTTCCTTTTGTGCTTTTACTGTTTTTCCTGATTGGCCGCTGCAGTTGACTACTACCTCGACCCGAGCACTGGGCGATACTTCGTGGAGGTGCCCCCGGAGGACGACGATGAGGAAGACCTCGTTCAGTAGATCCTATAGTTGGGCTTCGACGATCCATGGGTGGACTCTTTATGTGCAGCCCTCTCTAGGGAAATTTGGATTTTGACCGTACTCGGTCGTGATTGTCTTCCGCTTGTTGAATGATGTACTGTTGGGTCCACGGACCTCTAAGATGATGTAATAAATTCCAGTGGCAATGTATGCCCTGGACTTTATATATTTATGTCTTAGTATTAAGTTCATTGTTATTATACATGTTGTCAAGAATCCGGCGGTGACACGAGTGCGAGTGTCGTGAGTTGGTGGCCTTTTATGCGCTACTAACTTGAGCGAGACGCGACACCGACTAACTCGAGTTAGCACTGCATCGGGGGCCTTACATCTTCCAAGGGTACCACACTCTGGATGAGTTGATGGAAAGAAAGAGGGAAGAGTTCTGCAACCTACCTCAGGGAAATATGACTGTTCATCAGTAAAGGACTGTGTTTAATCGTCTGTCTCGTTATGCCCCTGAGAAGATATCAACCGATGCCAAGAAGTAGGCAAGGTTCCGCAAGGGACTTAGCCCTATCCTTCGTCATGATCTCAATCTCCTTTAATTTTTCAACTCCGAGGATTTGGTCAATAGTTCATTCAGAGCCGAGCATGGAAATGAGGTCTTTGAAGAGTCTCGCAAGCGTGATCGTGATCTTGCTTCCTCTTCTAGTTTGGGTTCTCAGAAACGTCGAATTTGGATCCCAACTAGTGCCATTCCTTCGCACTTGATTCCAAGACCATCTCGAAAACCCAGAAAGATAGTAGAGAGCTTGCCATCCAAACTCCATAACCTAACACCTGAGTGTGCTACAAGTGTGGTAATTCTGGCCACATTGCACGACAGTGTTCATTGCAAGAGAATGTTCCTCCTCGTCCAATACATAAAGCCAAAGCTAAACCACCAAAGTCTTCCAAATCCAATTCCGCTATTGTTGAATAAGGACGAGTGAACCATGCCACCATCAAAGAAGCCCAAGAGGATACAAAGGTTGTACTCGGTACACTTCCTGTTAACTCCAAACCTGCTTCTGTTCTATTTGATTCTGGAGCTTCTCATTCCTTTTTGTCTGAAAAGTTCGCACTCCTACATGACATTTCATTTGAGGAGTTGCCTACCCCTTTCATGATTAAAAATCCAGGATCCACATGGCGTACCAGCAGGGTAAGTCATGACAATGAAATTGCTGTTGAGGATCTTGTATTCCTTGCTTCTCTCATAGCCCTCAAATCTTCAGATATCGATATCATCTTAGGTATGGATTGGTTGTCTAAGCACCGTGCCTAGATTGATTGTGCCACTAAATCAGTTCAACTCACTCATCCTTTCGGCAAGATAGTCCATTTCACATCTCAAGGTTCAGAAACCCAGCTATATTCATTTAATGAACATCCCCTTCCTAACGTTGAAGATATTCCGATAGTTTGTGACTTTCCGGATGTCTTTCTAGAAGAGCTGCCAAGAATGCCTCCTAACAGATGTGTAGAAGTCATTGTAGATCTTATCCCAGGAACCGCCCCAATTTCCAGACGCCCATATAGAATGGCCCCACATGAGCTAGCTGAGCTTAAAATCCAACTTCAAGCTTCGTTGGCAAAAGGCTTCATCCGCCCTAGCTCATCGCCATGGGGTTGCCCCGTTCTGTTCGTAACGAAGAAAGATGGAACATAAAGGATGTGCATAGATTATCGCCCGCTTAACCTAGCGACGATAAAGAACAAGTACCCACTTCCCAAGATCAATGATCAATATGATCAACTTGCTGGACCCTCTGTCTTCTCAAAAATGGATTTTAGATTAGGTTATAATCAAATCAAAATCAGAAATGAGGACATTCCCAAAACGGCTTTCACTACTCGTTATGGTCTTTATGAGCACACCGTCATGTCCTTTGGTTTAACCAATGCCCGAGCCACTTTTTCGCGCTTGATGAATTCGATCTTCATGGAGTAATTGGATAAATTTGTTGTAGTTTATCTTGATGAAATTCTCATCTACTCAAAGAACGAAGAAGAGAACGCAGAACATCTAAGGCTGGTATTGATGAAACTTCGAGAGCACCGCCTATATGCCAAATTCGCCAAGTGTGAATTCTAGTTAACAGAAGTGACCTACCTAGGCCACGTGATTTCTGCAAAAGGCATTGCTGTGAATCCCGAGAGAGTTCAGGCCGTCCTTGACTAGACTCCACCTGAATCGGTTAAGCAAGTTAGGATTTTTCTTGGCTTAGCAAGCTATTGTCAACGCTTCATTGAGAACTTCTCCAAAGTTGCAAAGCCTCTAACTGAACTCCTCAAGAAAGATTAGAAATTCGAATGGACCCCCAAGTGCGAGGAAAGCTTCCAAGAGCTGAAAAGAAGATAGACTTCTGCACCCGTACTTGCGCCTATAGACACCAAAAAGGATTTCAAAATCTACTGTGATGCTTCACGGCAAGGGTTAGGATGCATACTTATGCAAGATCGACATGTGGTAGCATACGCTTTACGCCAGTTGCGTCCACATGAAGAGAACTATCTTACCCATGATCTTGAACTCGCTGCCATAGTTCATGCCCTGAAGACTTGGCGACATTACCTCCTTGGTAATCATTGTGAAATATATACCGATCACCAAAGCCTCAATACATATTCACCCAGCCAGATCTTAATCTCAGGAAAAGAAGCTGGATAGAGTTGATAAAAGATTATGACTTAGGAATTTCTTATACCCCAGGCAAAGCCAATTTCATGGCTGATGCACTAAGTCGTAAGTCGTATTGTAACAACCTCATGTTACAACAGTATCAACCACTTATCTATGAGGAATTTTGAAAGCTTAATCTTGAGATAGTTCCTCAAGGATTCCTTTCCACCTTGGTAGTGAAACCAACCCTTGAGGATCAAATCAAAGTTGTTCAACAACGTGCTCGAGGTATCCGATATATCAAACAAAACATTGCTAGCGGTAAGGCCAAATGTTTTACCCTAGGCAATGAGGGTACTGTGTACTTCGAGAATAGGATAGTAGTTCCGAAGAATAGGAATCTAAGCCAGCAGATCCTTAAGGAAGCTCATGACACCCCTCTCTCGATTCATCCTGGTAGTACTAAGATGTATCAAGATCTACGCCAGAGATTTTGGTGGACTAGGATGAAGCGAGAAATCGCTCGATATGTTGCCGAGTGCGATGTTTGTCGTCGTGTGAAAGCAGAGCATCAAAGACCTGCTGGTACTCTTCAACCTTTAGCCATTCCTGGGTGGAAATGGGACAAAGTCAGTATGGATTTCATCACTGGCTTTCCAAAGTCTCAAAAGGGAAACAATGCCATATTCATGGTCATAGACCGTCTTTCCAAAGTTGCTCATTTCCTTCCTGTTCGCGAGAGTATAACTGCTAGCCAGTTAGCGGATTTATATGTCTCCCGGATTGTTTCTCTCCGTGGTGTTCCTTTGGAAATCAATTCAGACCGTGGAAGTCTTTTCACCTCTCAATTTTGGGAAAGTTTTCAAAATGCTATGGGAACCCATCTCTCCTTTAGCACCACCTTTCATCCCTAGTCAAGTGGTCAAGTAGAAATAGCCAATCATGTTCTCGAATACATGCTCAGAGCCTTTGTTATCTCATTCGGAAAGAGTTGGGAGAAATCCCTTCCATTCTCTGAGTTTTCTTATAACAACAGCTTCCAATCTAGCTTGGGCATGGCACCCTTTGAATTTCTATATGGACGAAAATATCGAACACCATTGAACTGGTCAAAAGCCGGTGAAAGACAATTCTTTGGACCGGATATGATCCAGGAAGCAGAAGAGAAGGTTCGCATTGTTCGTGAGAAATTGAAAACAACCCAGTCTCGTCAGAAAAGCTACTATGATCGTCATCATAGGCCAGAAAGCTACGAGCTGAACGAGAAGGCTTACCTCCGGGTTACTACTCTGAAGGGAACCCATCGCTTCGGTATCAAAGGAAAATTGGCCCCACGTTACATCGGTCCCTTTCGCATTCTAGCTACACATGGAGAAGTTGCCTACCAACTAGAACTACCCCCACATCTTTCTCAGGTTCACGATGTCTTCCACGTATCTCAACTCAGGCGTTGCTTCAAGGACCCCATCCGCGAAGTAGACCACGAAACGCTTGATCTCCAAGAAAACTTGTCATATCGAGAGTATCCTGTTTGTATCCTCGATGAAGCTGAGCGTACCACCCGACGTCAGAAGATCAAGTTCCTTAAAGTGCAGTGGTCCAACCATTCTGAGAAGGAAGCCACCGGGGAACGAGAAGATCATCTTCGAGTCGAATACCCCACCCTCTTTCTGACGACTTCTGCATCTCGGGACGAGATTCTTTTGAGTGGGGGCGAGTTGTCACAACCCTAATTAGGTATTCTTGTTATTAGCATGTAGCAATGCATCATGTTTAACTTTCCTTGGTTTAATAATTGAGGATTTGGAAAAGCCTCGGAAAGAATTTAAATAAAAGGCCAGAGAAAAATCTTTTTCCAAAATTCTTCTGATGATTTTGAAAATATCTATAAATGGGCATGATCACATTTCAAGTGTTGTGGGTCCAACCACATGCCCATGGAATTTTCAAAATTACAAACAAAGGCTTGGAAATTAAATTTAAATGATTTTTGAATTGAAATTCAAATGTTTTGAATTTCAAAAATCTTCAAATCTTGGGAGTGATTAGCTATATGTCACATAAGTAAAAATAAAATATTTGGGGATTTTATAAAAATTCTTTGGTATTTTTTCCAGAGCAAAACAAATAAAAACAGAAAGCAGAAAAAAGTAAAAGAATAAAAAGGCCGAAGGCCACTTACCTGGCGCACCTGGCCCTGACGATAGGCCCAGCCCACCAGGGGCATAGCCGTCTTCCTCCATGGCCAGGAAGGAAGGCACCTCGCTGGCGGCCACGGCATGGCCGCCAGGCAGCTACCTGGCTGCTCCGCCGTCCTTATCCGCACCGTGGAGACGCCCCAAGCTTCCCCCCTTCCATTTCGCCCCTCTGGAGCCCTTTCCCCTGTCTCTCAGACGAGATCCCGCGAGGACCGAGCGCCCCGCAGTTCGCCGGCTAGCGCCACCGTGGCCACCGGCCTTCTCTTGCCACGCCAGGTTGTCCAAGACGGCTGCCGTGAAGATCCTCGTCGCCCCGGCCCTTAAATTCGAGCCCAGGAGCAACTCTGGCGACGTCCATACCAACTTCCTCCACTGCGGCCTACGAACTCCGGCGAGCGATTGCTCCCTCCCCGCTGCTCTTCCGTCTCCGTCGTCCTCTCCGTTGAAACCCTGGTGAGCTCGCACAGCTAACCCCCTACTCCGCGCCCCCGTCGCCGATTCCCGCAGAAGCAGAGCACGGCCTTCGCGCCCTTGTTCTCGCCGTCGCGCTCCCGACCACCTTTTGGATGCCCCGATGCCTCCACTTGACGCGCGCGTGCGAGAGGAACCGGTTGGTGCCCTCCCCGTGCTATCCCGTGGCCGGGAGGCTAGAACACATGCACGGAGAATATCCTCTAATATCTGTTTCACTCGCTCGTTCTGGCCTCCAGTTTGCGGGTGATAGGCTGTGCTGAATGTGAGCTTGGTGCCTAGTGCCTCCTAGACTTGCTTCCAGAACCTCGAGGTAAACTGGGTACCTCAGTCAGACACAATCTCCTTGAGAACTCCGTGCAAACATATGATCCTCAACATGTACAAGTCTGCCGGTTGATCTCCTCGATAGGTGGTTCGCACGGGAATGAAGTGCGCTACCTTGGTGAGTCGGTCGACAATGACCCAGATAGAGTCATGACCCTTGCTCGGCCTTGGTAGCCCTGTGATGAAGTCCATGCCTATTATTTCCCACTTCGATTTAGGAACTCGGCGTGGTTGTAGCAATCCTGTCGGTCTCTAGTGCTCTGCTTTCACTCTCTGACAGATGGCGCACTTGGCGACATACAAGGCAATTTCACGCTTCATACCGTGCCACCAGAACAAGTCATTCTGGTGTTGATACATCTTAGTCCCTCCAGGGTGGATGGAGTAAGGTGTATCGTGATCTTCCTTCAGGATAGTGAGCTTCAACCCCTCTACATCGGGCACACACAATCGGCCATCGAACCAGAGAACTCCTTCCTCATCTATCGTGAACTTTGGGGCCTTGTCGAGGGGCATCTTCTTCTTGATTCCATCGATACTATCGTTTCCTTTCTGTGCCACCTTGATCTGATCAAATAGAGTCAGAGTCAGCTCGAGGTGAGCAAGATAACCGGGTGTAACAAGCTCCAAACCCAGCTTCTCGAACTCCTCGTGCAGAGCTGGCTGCGGCTCTCTGATATTGCATTAAGTGTGAAGGGCTTGCGGCTGAGGGCATCTGCTACCACATTGGCCTTGCCGGGATTGTAGTGGATCTCCGGATCATAATCCTTGATCAACTCGATCCATCTCCTCTTCCTCATGTTCAACTCCTTCTGAGAGAATATGTACTTCAGGCTCTTATGGTCTGTGTATATGTCGCAATGGTGACCCATCAGGTAACGTCGCCATCTCTTGAGAGAAAGCACAACTGCGGCTAGCTCCAAGTCGTTGATGGGGTAGTTCAATTCGTGCGGCTTCAACTATCGTGACAGGTACTCGATCACCTTGCCCACTTGCATCAGGACACAACCCAAACCAATCTTCGATGCGTCGCAGTACACATCAAAGCTCTTGGTCAAGTCAGGCATCGTCAACACTGGGGTAGATAATAATCTCCTCTTTAACTCCTGGAAACTGGCTTCACACTATTCTGTCCATACAAACTTCTGGTCCTTCTTCAACAGTTGCGTCATAGGACGGGCAATGCTGGAGAAGCCTTCCACGAATTTGCAATAGTATCCTGCTAGTCCGAGGAATCCTCTAACTTCGGTCTAAGTGGTCGGGGCTGTCCAGTCCATGATGGACAGAATGTTGGCTGGGTCGACAGATATTCCTCCTTCTGACAATACATGTCCCAAAAATCTGACTTCCTTGAGCCAGATTTCGCACTTGCTAAACTTGTCGTACAGCCGGAGCTCTCGCAAATTCTCAAGGACTAAGCGGAGATGCTCGGCATGCTCTTCTTCGGTCTTGGAGTATATCAGGATATCGTCAATGAACACCACCAAAAACTTGTCGAGGTACTTCATGAAGATCTTGTTCATGAGGTTCATGAAATAGGTCGGGGCATTGGTAAGTCTGAAGGACATCACAGTGTACTCGAACAAACCATAGCGGGTCGTGTAAGCTGTCTTGGGGATGTCCGACTCGCGGACCTTCAACTGGTGATATCCGGTCCTTAGATCGATCTTGGAGAAGAATCTGGCTCCGTTCAAATGGTCGAACAGATCCTCGATCTTAGGGAGCGGATACTTGTTCTTGATGGTCACCTCATTCAGATTACGGTAGTCCACACACATGCGTATGGTGTCGTCTCCCTTGTCCACGAAGAGAACTGGCGAACCCCAGGGTGAAGCACTGGTTTGAATCAGTCCCTTCTGGAGCATGTCATTCAGCTGCTTCTTCAATTCAACCAGCTCTTTGGAATTCATCCGGTAGGGTCGCTGTGCAATTGGGGATGTGCCAGGCACTAACTCGATGATGAACTCGATATCCCGATCAGGCTGCATACCGGGTAACTCCTCTGGAAAGACATCCGGGAATTCACATACAACCTTCACCTCCTCAAGTGATGGCACCGAGACACTCTGATGATAGAAGGCTCGGGAAGTGTCTTCCTTGTTAGTGTACTCTATCTGAACTCCATCGGCACTCGTGAGGTTGACTGTTCTCTCTGTGAAATCTATCCGGCCTCGGTATCTGGACAACCAATTCATACGAAGTACCACATCTATACCTTCTCTCTCTAACACGATCAGGTCAGCTGGGAACTCGACTCTGGAACAAGCTAAACTGGCTTGGGTTT
This sequence comes from Bromus sterilis, assembly GCA_950022295.1. NCBI lineage: Eukaryota > Viridiplantae > Streptophyta > Magnoliopsida > Poales > Poaceae > Bromus > Bromus sterilis. The sequence goes on from OX465600.1 coordinate 222,148,831, forward strand.
TGGATCTGGGTATCTGGACTATCATGGGCCTCCTCATTTCACTAGGTGACAACTTACTTATATCCACAAATGTCTTCGTAACAAACGAGTGTGATGCACCAGAATCAAACAATACTTGGGCAGGTACTGAATTAACTGGAAACGTACCCAAGATAACGTCAGCCGCCTCCAGGGCTTCCTTGTCTTGAACATGGTTCAGACGTCCCTTGGCGGAGTTGGATGAACCGCGCTGGGCATTGTTGCGGCTGGGGTTCCCTCTGGCTGGTGCTGGAGGATTGGGGAAGCATTCGCCTTATTGGTGCATGTAATGGCATAGTGACCCTTCTGGCCACACTTGAAGCAGATCACTTCTGATGCAGGGTCGCGGGGAACTCCGCCTGCTGGACACGGAACTCCAACAGGGCGAGCAGGAGCACTGGGGTGTGGCACTAGGTACGGACTCCTCAGCGGCTGGGGTGCTGGCCTTGGCGGCTGTGTCGGACGCAGTCGGGGGTTGCTAGATCCACCCTACTGCATCATGTGGTGCTTGCGGTTCTCAGAGGGCATCTTGAGCTTGCCCTCCATCATGATAGCAGCATCGGCAAGAGACTCAAGATCAAGGAACTGCATGGCCACCAGGACAACCTGCAGCTCATCGTGCAGTCCATCCAGGAAACGATCCTTCTGCTTCTCCTCAGTGTACACCTCCTCCGGGGCTTACCTCGACAACTGAGTGAAGCGGTCAAGATATCCAACCACAGTCATGCCCCCTTGCTTGAGGTGGCGGAACTCGTCCTTCATCCTCCTGATCAGTGCAGTCGGGATGTGCGCCTTCTTGAAATTCTCGGAGAACTCAGCCTAGGTGAGTACTTTCCCTTCAGGAAGACAGGCACACACTCCTTCCCACTAGCTCCTTGCGGTGCCGGTGAGGTAGTGGGTGGCATACAGGACCTTCTCGTTGTTCCCAACAGTGGCGACAGCGAGATTGTTCTCCATGGTATGGAGCAAATCATCAGCATCCAGAGGCTCCTTCGTATGCGAGAACACGGGCGGGTTGGTGTTCTGGAAATCTCGGAGCCGAGACCTGGGCTCCTCATTCCCACAATCTCCTCTGCCTCCTTGGTTGGCATTGGTGGCAGCCTGCACTAACTGCTGGAGTGCAGCCATGTTCGCCTGGCGCTCGTCACGAGCAGCCTGACGCCCCTCCGTCAGCACTCGCAGAAGCTGCGCCATGTTCGAGTCGTGTGGTGTCGGTGGCGCGTCACCGAATCCACTCGGGTTGGCGCGGGTGTGCCTCGACATCCTGAGGTTTTTGCGCAAGATAAGAGGAAATTTAGTCTACAAGGGGGTAAGTCCCTCACAATCTACTTATCACACACAAGAAAGATATATAAAACAGGCAATAAACATGCAACTAGCAAATCACCACATGTCAGCATAACGATAGCATAAGTCTCATACATAACCAAGTCTTACACGTAACCAACCACACATGCAAACGTCTAACGCAATCTCCAAAAGGGGCATCCAACAACTAATGACGTCTAGAGCTCATCCTCATCGTGATCATCGATGAAGTCTTCATCCTCCGTGTCCGGAGTCTCCTCGTCCTCCTCAGCAGACTCCAGCCAGTCCTCATCGTCACTACTTTGAGCGTTCTTCTCCTTGAGAAGGTCCTCTGCAGCCTCCAGATCCTTGATCTCAGCCTCTAGAACATCGTGCCGGCGCTTGAGGCCCCTGTTGTTCCTCTTGAGCACCCCGTTGCGCTGACGCAGGCGCTCAACCTCCTCAGTGAGCCTCTCCACCTCCTCGGTCGTGGCCTGAAGGTTGCCATTGGCCTCACGCAGGTGCTCAACCTCCTCAGTAAGACTCTCCACCTCCTGGTTCTTAGCTTGCAGCTTGCCATTGGAACGCTCGAGGTTGTGGATAGTGTAATCAAAGCGTGCACGGACCACTACTAGGATAATGGCCATACAAGAATGGACATTAGCAGCGTGGGCCAAGTACAGGCGCTACAGGTGAACCTGAGCAACGCAGGGAGAAGGACTGCGCTGCAAGAGATTTCGCATTGGCAGCGCGGGCCCTGGGGACCTGCGCTGCTAATATGGGTTCAGAATTTGTGTGCCTGTGGCTAACCACTTTAGTGATGCGTGTGTGAGCAACCGCGATGTAGATGTATAGAACATCTGCAGCGCGGCTTGCTAAACCCGTGCTGCTAATGTTGGTACAACGTACCGGGTTTTTTGGGCCCATATATCAGCAGCGCGCCCCTTCAACCACGCGTTGTAGATGTCCTAGTCATCTACAACGCTGTTCCTACTCCCCGAGTTGTAGTTGGTATACCTAAAACTAGGTCGTGTTGCCCCTCACTCTCTCTTCACGCAACTCCCTCTCCTCACTCTCCCCCTCTCCGCTTGACGCTGCCGGAGCCGCCCTGCCAACGGATTCGGTCACCGCCGCCACTGCCCTCCACTCGACGTCGTCGCCGCCCTCAACACGACGCCGTCGCCGCCGCCGCCGTCTAGTCGCCGCCCTCCACTCAACGTCGTCGCCATCGCCGCCGTACACTCCACGTCGTCGCCGCGTCCGTCCCAGGTGATATCTCTCGCCTCCTCCCCACTCTCGCATGCACCTCTACATCATGCATTGTTAGGGTTTGAAAAATTGCTATTGCTATGAAAAATTTCAGTTGCTATGGATGCATTGTTAGGGTTCATATTATTGCTAGGGAAAAAATATTATAACTTGAGCAGCACACAAGATCATTAGTGATCCTCCTCTAGTTTAAATATGTGTGTGTGGTGCTTGTGTAGTTTAAATTGTCCTTTTGTTAGCATATTGACTAATTAGGATCATTGTTTGAAGGGCTATGAGTGACCAATGTTTTGCCGGAATGGCGATTAATTTCCGTTTCGGCAAATTTCTGGCACTCGATATGTCCATTTTTTTAGCAAATGTCATGCCGAAAATTTCCGTGGATTTCGGCGTGACTTGTGCTAGAAAAGTAGGACATATCGAGTTCCCGAGATTTGTCGAAACGGGAGTTAAATTTGTCGAAACGAAAATTTTGCCGAAAGTATTTTTGTCTTATTTTGTTAATTTGTTAGTTAGTACAATTTTTTCACTCATTCATTTTAATAAAACTTTGTATATTAAATAAGTTCTCGGCAATGATGCTTGGCCCGCATCCCCGTCGTCGCCGCGTCGGAGAGCACCTGCTTGATGGGATGGGCGATGTCCGGGACTTGGCTCCCCCGGGCTGGCACTGGGAGGTGATCTCCGAGGCGCGCCGCTTAGTGAGGAATCCGGGTCCTGTCGTCGACCCGGATCTTCTTTGGTGGCGGTCGCGTGGGCCACAGTCGGTGCAGAGGAAGTCGGCCGCCGAGTGGATTGTACGCCGACGTATCAGTGAGGAGGACGAGCACGTTCGTCGCTACTTGGTGGCGTTGGACGCCGGGTCATGGAGGACCTGGAAGGTTCTTCAGGGATCTCACCCAAGCTACGAGTTCATGGTGGTTCCTTCTCTTTGGGTGGCCACCTTCCGCACCCGACGTTGTTTACTTTATTAGTCATGTATTATATGTATGAGTCTTAAGATATATATGTATGACCAAGCACTACGCAAGTCACGTTGTTTACCGTTGTATTACTTGATATATATGTATGAGTGATATTATTGTTGCATTCGCTGATATTATTGTTCATCATTATTATCCTTCTTTTTAGAATGTTGATGATTAAATGCATTATTGTGACACTATGTGACATCGGGGAGATTGTGAAGCGAACCCTTGTGATATGTACAAGTACGGAACTTATGCATCCTATTTGGGTTCGCTGCCACACTCTCCCTGGAATCGCTTATGTGTCCAATCTAAATATGAGGCACTATTTCTCATTTTTTAGAATGTCGATGATTTTAAATATATTGTGACACTATGTGACATCGGAGAGAGTGTGAAGCGAACCCTTGTGATAAGTACAAGTACGGAACTTGTGCATCCTATTTGGGTTCGCTACCACACTCTCCCTGGAATCGCTTATGTGTCCAATCTAAATATGAGGCACTATTTCTCCTTTTTAAGAATGACGATTATTTAAATATATTGTGACACTATGTGACATCGGGGACAGTGTGAAGCGAAACCTTGTGATATGTACAAGTACGGAACTTGTGCATCATATTTGGGTTCACTGCCACACTCTCCCTGAAATCGCTTATGTGTCCAATGTAAATATGAGGCACTATTTCTCCTTTTTTAGAATGCCGATGATTTAAGTATATTGTGACACTATGTGACATCGGGGAGAGTGTGAAGCGAACCTTTGTGATATGTACAAGTACGAAACTTGTGCATCCTATTTGGGTTCGCTGCCACATTCTCCCTGGAATCGCTTATGTGTCAAATCTAAATATGAGGCATTATTTAAAAGTACTTTTGTCTTATTTTGTTAATTTTTTAGTTAGTATAAATTTTTCACTCGTTCATTTTACTAAGAATATAAAAACCGTCCATAAGATAATTTTCTAACACACAATTCTAGTTGAATAGCTAGCAACCAATTCAGCCTAGAAAAAGACTGAACCGTCTGATCGATAGATCAATCACAGTTCCGGCGAGATAAAAAAAGTATATGGCAACATCCCACATCTAACAAAATACCACGGTCGTGCTTGTTGCGTCCATAAGATGTACTTGACGTGGTCACGGCCGTGCTTGTTGCGGCCGCCATTGCTTCGCTTGAACGTCTGCAAAACACGGTGTAGAACGGTAATAGGAGGACGACGGAGAGAGGGAGATCCGATGTAGGGGATCGAATAAAACCGTTGTCTGTATTTGTTTTTAAGAATAATTAAAACCGTTGTGACACCATGTGACTTCAGGGTTGGTCGAGTGATCCTTGTGATATGCGCAAGTAAGGAACTTGTGCATCTTACTTGGCTCGCTTTCTCCATCCCTGTAGTTTCTTGTGTATATGGCCTAATCTTTTGAATTATGAACACAGAAAATGGCTGACGACGCCGATGGAATCCCCCCCCCTCCCGTGCGACTATTGTGACGATAACACAGGTCGGTGCAACAAGCATCCGAAGAAATTGGATGGGGATGAGGAAAGATAATTCTCCCTCACGCTTACGCGCGACTTCGAAAAAATAACGGTATATACAACTTCTGTGACATCTTCTTATTTAAGCATGTATCACTTAAAGCAACTTCTGTTTTAACGTGTATTTTTTTATAATTAATATAACTAGCGCATCCCATGCTATGCAAGACGTCATGTATGTGACTTTGTTAAATTCGATGATTGGTAAGAGAATGAAACAGAAGAAGTCAAACTAAAGACGACGAAACATGGAATAACTTTAAAGATCGAGGTCACTAATAAACCTTGGTGCACTTATTTAGCTTGTCCAAATTGGTATGCATTATGCAAGGCATATGCATTAGAGGAGGGTATGCAAATAACCTTTGATCTTGGAGGACCTCGTCGTCGAGATGGTATTAAATTTCAAAATAAGGATATTTGGATGCTAGTGGACGACAAGAAGCTTGTTCTATGTCAACGTGAGTTTCTGAAACAAATTTGACTTATTTTCTTCCTGATTTCCTTGCTTCCCAAGTTGACAACTTATTTATAATGTCCATCTTATCTCTATGCTCCGAACGATGTACGCAAGACGTTTGATAATGCTTTTTATAATGGTGGCTTTGACCTAACAATGGATGAAAAAGCTGAGTACATCGAAGTTCTTAAAGATTTAGCCGGCTTTGTAAACTTTTATGATGCCGGCGAATCTTATACACCATATGTGCCAATTGTTGTCGAGTTGTTTCCGGGATATGTAAAAAATCTGAACATGGTGAGATTTTTTACTATTCTGTCAGAAGTCCATCATTTTTAGAAATCTTTTGACCTAAGATTAACTATATCGCATTACTAAGTATTTTACTCATATGTTTTGAATAGAGGATCCCGAAACCATGTGTGCCTAGGGGGATGCCTCATAGAGGCGAGCTTACTGTTGTTTCTGCACGGCCATGGAAAGTACTCTTCAAGACTAAATACAACACTGAAAGTGAACAAGATGGTGGCTGCTTAAGAATCAAAGGATGGCAAAGGATAGTGATTCCGAGGAATAGAAAAGCTTGGGACAGGATGTTCTCCATATTACATTATGGAAATCGAGGTGTTTTTTGGTTTTTTTACATTTACCCTTTCGAGGTTGAGGAGTAGGTTGTTTCGTACTTGTTGTTAAATATTATCTTCTTCGAGAATTCGTACTTGTGTTGGATTAGGTCCTAGTTAGTAGTAATAAAAAATCTTTTTGTTGGATGTTATGATCATAGATGATATATATATATATATATATATATATATATATATATAATGATGATCGATGAGCTTATTGTTATGCTCTATGATATGATGTGGTTTATATGTGTGTGTATATAAACATTATGTGTGTATGCTGGAAATTTATAAAAAAACTGTATAAACAAATAATATTGCAGAATAAATAAAAATACTAATAATGTACCTGCGGTGCGGGCTGGCTAGGGGCGCTGGTAGTGGAAGTGAAGTTCTGCAGCGCAGGTTACTAAACACGCGTTGCTAATAGTGTTGTTAGCTACAGCGCGGGAGCCCCGCGTTGTAGATGGAAGTTAGCAGCAGCGTGTTATCTACAGCGCGGGTACTCCGCGCTGCTAATGGGCCTCTACCCCGCGCTGCTAGAGGGCATTACCCTAGTAGTGGACCTCGTCCAGAGCAAGCTCCGTACTGGTCAGGTGGTGCTGCAGGTCGGTCAAGTGATCTCCAAGATCCAGGTGGGTGGCGGCGGGGGTAGGGTAGCCATCCTCATCGCGCCTCCCATAGAAATGGAAGCGCGTGCCCTCAAGCTCAGCGTGGTGGTGATACGCGAGAGAGGATAATTGCTTCTCACCCTTCGTTGGTTACCCCAAGTGGAAGGTGAGATGCAGCGTAGCGGCTAGTTTCCCTCGGTGAAGATACCGAGGTTTTAAGATTGTCTCCCGTAGGACTCCAGCAATGATAAGTAGGTGTCAGCGGTGCAACTGACATGGACCTGCACATGACACAAATAAAATTTCTCCCAACGAATTTCAAAGAGGTTGTCAATCTCTCCGGTCTTGTTGTTTACAAAGGATCAAAAACACAGGATAATGATAATGATAGCAACTGAAAGTAAATACTGAAAAGGAAATACGCTTGTAAACAGTGATGAGAATATGGACTGGGGTCCCGTGATCTTCACTAGTGATGTCTCTCTCCCAAAAGACGATAAGACTTCTATGGAGGTAAACAAATTACAGAAGGGAAATTGATAGGATTATAAACGCACCGCAATGCTAACTATGCTACAAAATAAAGGAAGAGGCTCATAAGCATGGGCAGTACACCAAAATAAGTAGACCGAAATCCATCTGCATCTACTACTAATCATCTACCTTGAGATATCTATCCAGAACATCTCGCTGGTATTATGTTGCGAGCCTCACCCAAAGTGTCAACCCAAGCAATATCCAACTGCATTAAAAAGAACTTTGCATAAAGTAAACAATCCTTGCAACCGCTATTACAAGCACCGTTCTTTCCCCCCCTTGTGGCTACAACACATCCCCTAGACTCATGTTTTTGTCACTCAAGCGTGTCATCAGGGGTCATGTACCCACAATCGAGCATAACATTCCCTCTTGGAGTCACTACCTACAACTTGGCCAAAGTAATAAACAGCAACGGAGAACATGCAAGAATTACTTAGAAACAAAAATATAAGAGATAAAAACCAAATATATTACTCTATCACAATCTGAACATAATCTAATAATCCATCAATCATGTAGGGCAGCTCACGAGGTCTAAACTCAACATAGCAAAAGCAGAAAGATTACATATGTGCCTCGATCATGTAGGGAAGCTCATGAGGTCTAAACCATGAAGAACAAAGAGGGTAGGAGAAATCACATAGCTACTGAGACCCATGGTCCAAAGGAAACTAGTCACGGCACATCCGGGAAGCATCCATGGTGGAGGGGAAGCTCCCGGGTAGTCGATCCTCCCTCCAGCAGGGTGCCGGGAAGGGTCCTGACGGTGCTCCAGATTTTGGAAGCGCGGCAGCGGCGGAACAGAGGCAAGATTGCAAAATAGGGTTCTGTCTCAGAAGTTTCCCGTGGTGGAGAATAAATAGGAGAAGGGGGGCAGCCTGGGGGGCAACCAGGGGTGTAGGCGCCCCCCTGGCGCGGCCAAGCCCCTGGTCGCGCCAGGTGGCCGCCTGGGCACCTGGTGGTGGCCCCCTGGCCCTCCTTCGGGGCTCTGGAAGCTTCTTTCATGCTGATTTTTTATCTGATTTTTCCCGGATTTTTGGAGCACTTTTTATATGGGGGAAAACTGAAATAGAAAAACAGTAGAAAACAGAAACTGGCACTGGGGTGCACTGAGTTAATAGGTTATTCCAAATATTATCAAAAGTGTATGAAAGTGTATCTAGATCATAGCAATATCACACAAAACATGCATGGAGTAAGCAGAAATTATCGATACGTTTGGGACGTATCAACATCCCCAAGCTTAATTCCTGCTCGTCCTCGAGTAGGTAAATGATAACAAGCATAATTTTTGTGGTGACATGCTAGCAACCATATAAGAACTTTGAAAAGTAAAGCAATCAAGGTATGTGATTAAATTCAAGTCATAACATGCAAGAGTCTATATTAGCATTGAAACAGGCAACAAAAGAACATTAGGTGCAAGAGCTCTTAGCTGTCCGTGACTCGAATGTCTCCAAATGGTGTTTGCGTGCAAGAAGAGGGATAGGGAATACGAGAAAAAAGTATTTTTGTGTTGAGAACTCAATCTACTAAAGTTTCAGACTTGGTCTTATTTGGAATCTTATCTTGACTCGTCCCCAGACTACTAGCCAGGTACAAGTCAATGTGATCCACTCCTTTTATATATTTTGAGCACTCATGCAATGGATGAGCGTAAGCACGAGAGTTGGCACTTAGGATGGCAAAGAGAGAAATATGGTGGAGGAGGAAGACAAAAAGGGTGAGAAAGGCTCACATTAATGAGGACAATCACAGGCGAGAAGGCCAAATGATAGATATGATGTGAGGAGTAGGGATTGCAATGGAACGGATGCACATATGAGCTAAAAAGGTCTCCAATGGAACTAGTGGGGGTGCATCTAACTTGCTCGCTCATGAAGACCTAGAGCTCTTTTGAGGAGGCTCATCCTTGGAATATGCAAGACAAGTTCTATAGTGTGAAGGTCCCCACACAGCTATATGCATGAATGATCATCTCTATGGAGTACAAGGATAAGAGGGAGTACTAGTGTGGATATTTCAAAAGGATAGTAGTGTTGCCCCTTTCTCTCTTTTTATTTCTTTTTTCTCTTTTTTCTATTTTTTTGTATTTGTTGGAGGCCTCAATGGCTCTTTCTATTTAACACTCACTTGTCTTCTTTGGGATATTTTATTTTGTCCACTTTAGGACAACACTCTACGAAAATATAAAGAACACACAACAGCAAAAAGATAGGCATGAAAAATCCTATGATGTGTTCTAGATTTTGGAAGTGGAGTGTGTTTCTCTCCCACACAAAGTAAGACGGGGTCTAACTTGTTATGAACAGCAAGCAAAGCTAAAGAAAACTAAAAATAAAACCTAAGAGCGAGACGCTCCAAGCATATCACATAACGCATGAAGTGATAAAAATATAGTGAGACGACGGACGAACTGATGATTGTTGATGGAGAAGGGGATGCACGGGGGCACCCCCAAGCTTATACGCTTGAGTCTCCTTGAATATTTATTGGGGATTCATGGGGGCATCCCCAATCTTGAGCGCTTGACACTCCCGAATCTTCTTTCATCATCTTCCATCGCACACTTGAAAACTCCCTTCATACATAACTTAGCATAAGCTGATTAGGGAGGTTAGTACCCTTGATAAAATAATTTTTCATCACTGGATATAAAGATATTCTTGAAGATCTACTGTTTCTCAAGATTGCCAAAAGGTTTTTGCAAAGAAAAAGCAAGCTTAAGGTTTGCAAAAGTAAGGAGAGACAAAACGTGGCAGAATCTATGAAAAACAGAACAGAAGGTAGTAGAGAATTTTTTCGGGGTACTTCTGCAATTCAAATAAAAAAACTCTGAACATACAAAAGTTCAGCGATTTTATAGAGCACGCTGTGTAAACAATTCAGCTCAAAAATATGAACTGGTGATTTGATCCGATTTTTCCCGACACGAAGAAAGAATCTGTTTTCTGGACAACATGTCACAACTTTCGCTTCCCTTGTCATATGAGGATATAACTTGGCACAAAGCTTGAAAATAAAGATACAATGATGTTTCTACAGTAGTAAAAATCATCAAAACCACTAAAAACAAAATTAAAAACATCTTGGGTTGCCTCCCATCAAGCGCTTTCTTTTACGCCTTTAAGCTAGGCATAAGGCAAAAGAAGAATCAAGTTTTATCAAGAGAAAGAGAATAGCTAGCCCGTGTAATTGACTCAAAAGGTAACTTCATTTTCTTTCCAGGGAAGGGTTCCATCCCCTTTTTGAGAGGGAATTGAAATTTCATATTCCCCTCTTTCAAGTCAATGATAGCACCAACGGTGCGAAGAAAAGGACGTCCCAAAATAATTGGACATAAATGTTCACACTCTATATCCATAATAATAAAATCAACGGGAACATAGTTGTCATTGACAATGATAAGAACATCGTCGATCTTCCCCAAAGTTTTCTTTATGGAAGAATCGAAGAGACGAACACTAAAAGAACAAGAATCAAAAGGTTTCAATTCAAACATATCATACATTCTTTTGGGCATGACGGAGGTACTAGCTCCAACGTCACATAAAGCATAGCAAGAGAAGTTTTTTAATTTAATTTTTATCAAAGGGTACAAACCATCATCTTGCTTTTTAGGTATGGAGGCTTCTATCCTAAGCTTCTCCTCCCAAGCTTTGATGAGATCATTTGTGATATGCTCCGTGAAGGCAAGATTGAGTGTGCTAGTGTGGGGGTCTCCAGACATTTTGTGTAGCAAGCTAATAAATTCTGAGAGAGTGCAACTATCAAAATCAATATCACTACTATCAAAGGTGGTAGTAGTGTCATCTAGACTCACTTGTTTGAAACCCTCTATATTCATAGGAGTTTCTTCTTCTACGGTTGAGGTATTAGCATCACCATTAATAGGTCCAATGGGACCAGGAGTGCATTGGGTGCTAATAGTTTCGGTATCCTCAACAATTTGGATAGTTGCAACTGTGTGGTGTGTAGGAAGGCTCTTAATTCTATCCTCTTCCATAGGGATAAATTCTGGTTTGGCTGCCATTTGATTTATCAAAGTAGATTGGGTGGGGGACATATTCGAAACATGGGTTTCGGTGGCAGTAAGTCTAGTTTTGAGATTATAAATCTCACTATTCAGGCTCTCAAGTTGTTTACTAATGTTTTGCAGAATGGCAGTATGCTCACCTAATGTCATAGATAAGGCTTTGTTCTGTTCAAACCGGGTATGCATATAATTTTTAGTAGCCTTCTCTATTCTACCAATTTATCATAACTAGGTAGGTCTCTTTCTTTGTAAGTTGGATTATAGGAGTTGTTGCTAGGATAGGTGTGGTTGTTCCCATAATAGGATGGAAACTGTCTAGGATTGCTAGCAAAATTTCCCCTATAAGAATTGTTGTTGAAGTTGTTTCTAGCAATGAAGTTCACATATACTTGTTCTTGAGCAACCAAAGAATTTCAAGGGACATCATAAGGATCAATAAAGGGTTGCTTGGTAAGTAGAGACATAAGCAAGTCAACTTTTTCATTGAGGGAGGTAATCTCCTCGACACATTTCACCTCCTACCTGTTGGATCGCGTTCGGTGTGCCATTGGGAATAGTTGGTCATCATCTCATCGAGAAGCTTTGTGGCAGCACCAAGTGTTGTAAGTGCATCTAGTGCCCCCTTTGAGGTTTTGGAGTATTTGATGACAAAACGGTTAAGGGACTGATGTGTTTGAGAGTATACACAGGAAACAGTCCCTGAGGATGAGGTTAACCACCATTGTCGACCCCCCAAAATGATGAGGAACATGGGAGAAATCTGTGTGTTTCCTAAAGACTGAAGTTATGCGAAATCCTGAGGAATCAGGATCCTAAAGCGTTCGGCTGAAGCTGAAGCTGTACCAGATCCTGAGGACAATCCTGAGAACGTTCGCTCTGAAGACGAAGTTGAAGCGTAGTCTTCGCTAAGATTTTTTATATACTTCTTGAGTCATAGGAAAACACCGCACTGTTGGAGGAGTTGAGGAAAATGAGTTTTGTATTTCTGAGGAAGTGCTCAATTAGAAATCCTGAAGAAAACCCAGAGAAATCTCCTGCAGTAGAAGTTCAATTCCTCGGGTGTCTGAGACGATGTTCTTCAGGACACTGAGGAGTTTGTCTTTGGTTGAGGAGTCAGGAAACTGCCAGTGCGGTTCGCCTAAAGAAGAAAGAGAGAGATTCCGACCGTGCCACGTGTCACGTGATGAGTGCTAGTACCGATCCAGCTAACGGTCCGAAGGGTGGGCATGGAAGTAATTTCATGAATGGGCATTTATGTCCTTTAACCTGGGGTTGCTCCGCGGCTATAAATAGCCACCCCCAGACCCATTTGTGGGTTGGCTGCTCCGAGAGAAAAAATGACACTTGTCATCTGAGAGCAACCCACCTCATTGAAGAAACTGAAGAACCTAAGTGAGGAAAACCACCAGCCTGAGGAAGTAGGTTCGAGTGATCCGAAGCTTTTTACTCTTGAAGACTGTGATCTTCCAGCCGGTGTAGAAGTCTTCAGTCTGAGGAAGTCAAGATGAAATTGTGACTTACCTGAGTGACTGAGTCTGTGAAGGTTTCGGGAGTCTACCTTGAAGACTCACCTGGGTTATTGGACGGAGTCTGAGGAATTTAGTTCAAGGAGAATAAGGTGAAGACTATGTCTTCTGAGTTCAATCTCAGCCTCTCCAACCGGACGTAGAGTTGTCACAGCAACTCGAACTGGTTCATCAAGTCTTCGTCTTCAGTGCCCTGGTGCTATTTCTTCAACCTCGGTTATTACGTTTATGCACTAATGACTTATCCTGATGCTTTACTTTCTGAGTTCACTCTGCACTGATTCCTCAGTTCGTGCTTCAATCTTACCTTAGCTATGAAATAGGTTTTTTTCCATTCACGCCATTGCTTTTGTACTTATTTGTTCTTCCTCGGGTTTCAACTTCCTCAATTTCGTATTGCCTCAGTCCTGAGGAAATAGAAATTCCTCGAGATATTTGAAAATCTCCCATTCACCCCCCCCCCTCTGGTCGATATATTGCACTTTCAATTGGTATCAGAGCAAGGTACTCCCTTGTTCTGTGTGATTCGGTTTAACCACCTGGAGTTTTAGTTATGTCGACCTCAGGTACAATCAGTGTTGCCTCAAACTACCCCATCTTCGACGGGACAGACTACCCGTACTGGAAGAACAAGATGAGGATGCATCTTGAAGCCATTGACAAGGATCTATGGGATATTGTTGATCAAGGCATTCCTGAAGCAACTCTGATGACTGCTCCTGAAGTTGTCAAGAAGAACTGGCAGCTTGATGCAAAAGCTCGAAGAATTATTGGTGGTCATCTCAACAAGGCTCAGTTCAACCACATCAGTGGTCTGGATACTGCAAAGAAGATATGGACAAGACTGTCAAAAGTTAATGAAGGAGTCTCTACTCAACGAGACTCATGAGTTGATACACTTCGCAGTCTCTTCAACAGGTTCAAGAGGCTAGACAACGAGAACGTGCAACAAACGTTTGATAGACTCACTGACATATCCAATGAACTTCAAGCACTGGGTGCCGCTGATATCAGAGATCATGAGGTGGTGAATAAACTACTGAGGTCATTGGATGACTCGTTTCAGTTCCTACCGCTGATGATTCAAGAAAGGCCCTAACTTCAAGACTCTGGATCCTGCTGACATTCTCGAGCGCCTCAATGCTCATGAACTGAAGCTCTTTGAAAAACGAGACTTGTACAGCGCCACGCCTAAAGTCCGCGCGCTAAAAGCTAGAGCACGAAGAGTGTCCTCTGATGAAGAGTCTGAGGCTGATACTGATGATCCTGAAACCCTCAGCCGGGAACTTGCTCTTCTCACCAGAAAGTTCCAAAGATTCACGGAGAAGAATCGCTTCGGAAATTCCTCAAGATCCTCCTCAAGAAAAAGCAAAGATGATGACTCTGTTGAAACACGAAAGAGAGTCTGCCACAAATGCAAGAAACCTGGGCATTACATCGCTGAGTGTCCTCTATGGGAAAAGGAAGCTAGACTGAAGAAGAAGAAGAAAGGGAAAGATGACAGTTCTGATGAAAAGACAAAGAAGAAATCCTCAAGATCCTCAAAGTCTGCTGGATACAGGAATAGCAACTCCCGTAAGGCTCGCGCATATCTCGGCAAAGAATTGGACTCTAAAGAATCTGGTTCCGACCCTGATGCTGAGGAAGAAGAATCTGAAGATTCTGAGGGTGTGGCTGGTCTGGCTCTTGCCACATCGCTTGTCTCCAAGTCAATCTTCAGCACTGAGGAATCTGATCCATCACATGTTGATGATGAAGCTGAAGACACAACCCCTGCCTTCTGCTGCATGGCCAAGTCCTCCAAGGTATCTACTTACTCATCATCGGATGATCCCTCTGATGAAGAACCTGATGAAAAATATGCTAAACTTGCTAAACTTGCATCTAAGCAACAATGTGCACTTGAAAAGATTCAGATCTCACTAAACAAGAGTGATGATATGTTGGTTGAGGAAATGACGAAGACTAAAAAATTGACTGATGAATCAAAAATTCTTCTATCAAAGTTTGATGATTTGTTTAGTCGTCATGAGGCACTCCTCACCGATCATGAGAAGCTGGATCATGAGTTCCTCATGAGGAAGCAAGAACTTGAGCGTGTGAGGATGTCTCATGACGATCTGAGGAAAGAAAATGATTCACTCCTCTCCCAACAGATCATCATGTCACAAGAAGGATTTAATCCTCCCTGTTTGAAATGCATTGAACATGACCGTATTACCTCTGTGCCTAGTTCTTCAATGTCTTCAGACTCTGTTATTTCTATTGCTTCTGTGGTATCTAACCCCTCATCTGAGGATACCATAGACATTATTGAAGAAAATGCTAGGTTGAAGAGTCTACTGGAAACCGGCATGTTCAAGATTCTGAAAGGACATCAGATTCTTTGTGACATCCTCAAGAAACAGATTCTCAACAGGAACCTGAGGAAAGAAGGTGTCGCATTCAATCGGAAACTCAACCCTGATGGGTCTTACTGGAAACCTGAGCAATACCCAGAGACCACTTGGGTTCGGGCAAAGATGCCTCCTCCTGATCCCTACACTTTATCTAGTTATGATGTTGTTTCCTCAGATGTGGTGATTGAGTCTTTTGACTCAAACTATAAACTGTTAAAGGATGTTAATGGTGAGGTATTCGCCAGATACATCGAAACTAACTGCAGGAACGGTCCTCCAGTGAAGCAGATCTGGGTTCAGAAGGACCTCATCACTAACCTTCCTATGAATGCAGATGCAAATGAGCTGAGGGTATCATCTGAGGACGATACCTCAAATGGAAATGGTTATCATCATGTATCAGCTAACCATTTTGTTCACAGGGAAGCCCCTCATAAGAATGCTTATTCATTTGTTTATCAAGATACCACCATCTCACGTCCCATTAAGTCTCATCATTCTAATCAGTCCTCATATACCTCAAAACCACCCATTAAGATGTGGGTGGTAAATAAGAACTGATCATCTTTGCAGGGACATGTCCTGTGGCAATCATAAATTCTGCAGATTATATGCCCAGGACAACATCATTTGAGTCAGTTGAAGGACATTTATATTGTTTGGTTTCATAGAATCAATCCTAAGGAACGTCCTGAGGAATTAATTCTGAGGAACCATAAATTCTTCAAACTAAGACTGGTTCATAACTTGTAGTACGAGATACTAATTTCTTTGCAGGGAAAGACTGAATGGGTGATGGACAGCGGATGCACAAATCACATGACTGGTGACAGAAGCCTTCTTATGGAATCATCTTTGAGTCTTTCTTCAAAGAAAACCATCACCTTCGCTGATAAAGGTAAAACTAAGGTATTGGGTCTCGGCAGAGTTGCTATCATTGACAAAGTCATGCTTGTTGAATCCCTTGGATACAACTTGATGTCTGTCTCTATGCTATGTGATCTTATCTCATTGTTCTCTTCGGAAAATATGGTTGTGTTGTCTATATGGTTAGCGATAACTCCATTGTCTTCAGTGGAGTTAGGAAAGATGATCTGTATATTGTAGATTTCTCTGAAGGTCCTCAGGTTGCTACATGCCTCATGGCTCGAGCCTTAGAGTGCTGGCTATGGCATCGAAGACTCGGCCACGCTGGAATGAGGAATCTCCAGAAGCTGGTGCTGAAGAACCATGTCCTCGGGATTGAGGAAATCAGATTCTCAAAGGACCGGCTGTGTGGTGCTTGCGAAGCTGGAAAGATGACCAAGGCCAAGCATCCAGCGAAGACCATCATGACAACTACAAGACCGCTGGAGTTGCTTCACATGGATCTATTCGTCCCTCCAAAGTATTCATGCTTTGGAGGTAGTATGTATGGTCTTGTTATTGTTGATGATTTCTCACGATACACTTGGGTGCATTTTCTTCTCTATAAGTCAGAAACCCCAGCAATCTTCAAGCGCTTCGCCCAGCGAGTCATGAACAACTACAACCTGAAGATCAAGCACATTCGAAGCGACAACGGCACTGAGTTCAAGAACATCGGTGTGGAAGAATTCCTCGACGACTTGGGAATCACTCATGAATTCTCTGCGCCTTACACTCCTCAGCAAAATGGAGTTGTTGAGAGGAAGAACCGAACCCTCATCGAGATGGCTCACATGATGCTGGCTGAATACAACACTCCACTCATGTGGTGGGCTGAAGCAATCAACACTGCATGCCACATCGTCAATCGAGTGTATCTTCACAAGTTATTCAACAAACCATCATATGAGCTAATGGTCGGTAAGAAACCCAATGTGAGTTACTTCAAAGTATTCGCTGCACTTTGCTGGATTCGTGATCCTCATCACCAGTCCAAATTTGCACCCAAAGCATGTGAGGTTTTCATGCTTGGTTATGGTATCAACTCGCACACCTACAGAGTCTACAATATCATTCATCATAAAATTATTGAGACTATAGATGTGCGGTTTTATGAATATGATGGCTCGCAAAGAGAGCACCTGCCAGCTGATCTAGATGAAGCCCCACCTGAAGAACATATCAAGAAGATGGGTGCTGGTGATATCATTCCCGTGGATCATCCTGAAGAAACGCACATACCTCCTGCTCCTGAAGAACATCCAAATCCTAATGCAAATAATCCTGATGATGATCCTGATCCTAAGGCTCCTGATACCCCTGAAGCTCCTGAAGCACCTGAAGCAGATGCAAATGAATCTGATAGCAGTGACGAAGATGCGCCTCAAGATCATCCTCCTTGTCCTCCTCACGTGGCGAATGAAGTTCAAGTGGACAGAATCGTCGCCGACGTCAATCTACCAGGTCCTCTCACTCGTGCAAGAGCTAATCATATAGCTAACTTTTGTGGGCATTTATCTTTTGTATCAATTTCAGAGCCCACTAAAGTCACCGAGGCATTTCGAGAAGCGGAATGGATTCAGGCGATGCAAGACGAACTTCTTTAGTTTAAACTGAATGATGTTTGGGAATTATTCAAATGTCCCGATCCTCGAGTTCACAATGTCATCGGCACGAAGTGGATCTACCGCAACAAACTCGATGAAGATGGACAAGTCATCAGAAACAAAGCTCGTCTCGTAGCACAAGGATACACACAAGTCGAGGGGATCGACTTCCGTGAAACCTTCGCTCCTGTTGCTAGACTTGAGTCCATTCGAATTATGCTTGCATTCGCTAACCATCATAATATCAAGTTATATCAAATGGATGTGAAAAGTGCATTTCTCAATGGTAATATCGAGGAATAAGTATATGTTGATCAACCCCCAGGTTTTGAAGATGCAAAGAAACCTGATATGGTGTATAGATTGAAGAAAGCCCTATATGGACTGAAGCAAGCCCCTCGGGCTTGGTATGACACACTAAGGGATTTCCTCATCTGCAAGGGCTTCAAATCTGGTTCCCTCGATCCAACTCTTTTCACAAAACGATATGATGATGCACTATTCATATGTCAAATCTATGTTGATGACATTATATTTGGATGCACTAACAAGAAATACAGTGAAGAATTTGCATTCTTGATGAGTGAACAGTATCAGATGTCCATGATGGGTGAACTGAAGTTCTTCTTAGGGCTTCAAATTCGTGAACAATGCAACAACATCTTCATCTCTCAGGAGAAGTACCTCAAGGAGTGCCTGAAGAAATTCGGGATGAAAGACTGCAAGGGTATCAAGACACCGATGCCTACAAATGGGCAACTAGGCCGTGATGAAAATGGCAAGGACTACGATCAAAAGGTATACCGCTCCATGATAGGTTCTCTGCTATATCTATGTGCATCTAGGCCTGATATAATGTTGAGCGTTTTCATGTGTGCCTGATTCCAAGCGGCACCTAAGGAATCGCATCACCAAGCGGTGAAACGAATTCTTCGATATTTGGCTCGCACCCCATCACTAGGCTTATCGTATCCAAAAGGCACTCAGCTGGATCACGTTGGGTACTCAGACTCAGATTATGCTGGAGATCGAGTGGATCGGAAGTCTACCTCAGGAACATGTCATTTCCTAGGACGTTCTCTGGTGTGCTGGTCATCGAAGAAGCAGAAGTGTGTCTCCCTCTCCACAGCTGAAGCTGAATACATTGTTGCTGGTGCTAGCTGCTCACAGCTTCTTTGGAGGAAGCAAACTCTGAAGGACTACGGAATCAACCTGAAGAAAGTACCACTACTATGTGACAATGAGAGTGCCATCAAGATCTCTCAGAACCCAGTACATCACTCGAGGATGAAGCACATTGAGATTCGGTATCACTTTCTTCGGGATCATGTATTGAAGGAAGACATCGTCATCAGCCACGTGAAGACCGAAGACCGACTTGCTGATATATTCACTAAGCCTTTGGATGAGAAGCGATTTAGCACTCTGAGGTGTGAGCTAAATATCTTAGATTCCTCAAAATTCCAATGAATGGACACACATCCTAACGCTTAAACAATATTGAAGAATCCTGATGTACAACACACGATGCGTCGTACTCCTCAAATCATGAGGAACTACCTTGCTAAGTGTGAAGAAATTAACGTGGAATTGACTCAAGATCCATACGACAATTGTATGGTATCAAGTGTCTCATTCCCTATAAGGTGGGTAGCACCACCGCCCAAATTCCTCAAGATCTTTTGTTCCTCAGTTTCCTCAGTTGAAGTCTTCATCGCTGATGATTACCGTGTTTGTCCTCAACAGCGTTCACCTATAGTTATTGTTCCTCAGCATTTGCTTCTTCATCTAGGTGAACGTGATCGGACCCGTCCCTCTGTGCTCACTTATCCATTCTGTCTATCTCATATGCGTTCATTTGGAAATCATGTATTCCTCAGCCTGAGACCATTTGTCTTCATCCTCGGCTTTTCTCCTCAGGTTCCCAAAATTGAGGATTATCAGTTACGATTTTCTTTATCCTGTTGCGATTTTACCGCACGTCGTGCTTATCCACCACTATGATAACCACTGAGGATCCCAACCATCAGGGGCAATCTTGTCCACAAATATCGCAACCCCTCAGCTTTCACCCCTCTATAAATAGCCATCCACCCCACGGTCATTTCCCCCCACCTCTCCTCTCCCTCTCGCGCCGCCGCCCTTGAGCTCCTCAAGCTCTCGTCCTACCGTCGCCAGAGTTCGCCGTCGCCGGGGAAGGCTAACTCGTGGTTCCTCAGCCTTTGCCTCAGTTCTCATACGCTTATGCCTCAGTCGCTTATTCCTCAGTACTGTCGTGTCTTCAAGAACCTTCCCGTTTCCTCATGCCACTACATTCCTCAACAGTATTGCTAGCTTTCTGAGACCTAAAACCTTTGCTTCATTATTTTGATTTCCTCAGCCTATTCCTCATGAACGCATATAACCGTACCCCACTTCCCTCGCAACTTAATTCTGTCACAGGTACATGTCTGCTGAGGAATTGTATGGTTCTCATAGTCTCACTTCATTTGCAGCTCAGCTTGAACGTACCATTCCTCAGTCTCCACCACTGAAGAAAATGGCTCCTCGGTGTAAGCTCACTGATACTGCTAAAGACCTGCCTCCTGAGCTCTATGAGAAGATGAAGACTCCCGAACGTGAAACCGCGGGTGAACGAAAGAAAAGAGTTCAGAAAATCACACGGGAATGAGCTAAGCAATGGGCTGCCTATGAATGGATCAATCCTGAGCATGAGGAACCGTTCGCAGTCAATCCACCACTGAAGACCTTGAGCATCAAGGCTCGTCCTCCTCCTGCACCGGACGTTATTCCTCATCCTTCAACCCTGAGGACCCGTGATGACTTCCCTGAGGCTTATCAACGTTATCTCAAGCGAACGACACATCTCGCTCGTGATCTGGCCCGTGATTTGGCCGCCTCAGTGCAGATACCACCTCAGGCACAACCTCAACCTCGCCCACAACCACCAGCTCAGCATCGTAGAAAGGCTCCTGGCATCAAGCCCTCGAAGAAGTCCCCAGCACACCCTCCTGCTCCGAGTTCTTCATGCCAATGCACGGACGGTGCTGCACCTTCCTCAAGAATCCGTACTGATGAATATGGCAGTGCTCCTGAGGCCTCAACCACAATGCCTCTGCCTCAGCTGAAGACCAAAACAGTTCTTCAACGCGGCTCACGACCCTCACCCAAGAAAACAGCTATGCGTGGCGCCATTCATCATGATACACTGAGTTCTGATGATGAAGATGAATTTGAAGATTTGGCCGGATTCGTCGCCACTGAAGAAGACAAGATTGAGTATGTGCATGCTACAGCCAGGCGCAAAGCTGAAGCAACTGGTTCTGAAATTCCACTTCTCCTTGATCCCAAGAAGATCTTGGAGTATATGTAAATTTGGTCTGTCAAGCCTGATACTCCTCTCGATGACTTGGACATACCTAAAGACATCAAGTTCTACGTTCAACAGTTCCTCATCAATGAGATACATCAACGAGATCTTCAGAAACAACTGAAGGCTCAGCTGAAGAAAGTCCTCAGTGACTTCAAAAAGAAACCTATCACATATGTTACTCCTCAGGAGTTCATAGAGCATCAATGTGAAGTTCAACGTCTCAACACTGAGTGTGGCGCCAACCGTGCCTATATCGGCAAATCCAAGGAGCGGATGTCTCAGCAGATGGCAAAATTGATGAAGCTTCGACATCCCGCTGCCTCAGCACCCCCTGCTGCCTCAGCCCCTAAAGGCCTCAAGCGCCTGCCGGAGGCTCAACCCTCAAATCCAACTGCTGCAAAGAAGTCCACACGGGAGCCCACAATTGAGGAGCCACTTGATGCTACACCACTCTCCTCAGCTCCTCCGGCATCTAGGGCTGCTGATACCACAGCTCAATCCACTGCTGCTTCCACTCCACCTACAAATACTCAGCGTAGCATCATCGTCTTCACCCCACCAACTGCGGCTACACCCATCGTTCCAACACCTCAGTGTCCACCTCCACCAATCATCACTGAGATTGAAGACATGGACGTTGATATTATGGATCATGGTACTCCTCGTGTCCATGATGAGGAATATGAGCTGGCAAACTCCCCCACTCATACTATCTTTTCCCCAGAGCCTCACTCCCCCATTGTGACCGAGGTGCTCCCTGATACCTCTCTTCAGTCTGAAGACTCTGTTGGTGCATCGTCCTCAGCCTCTGATGCCGATGAACCTGAAGCCACAAGTGCACCCCCCAATTCTGCTGCTGATACTGATGTTGCGGCTACAACAACTGCTGAACCTGAGACTGATCCCCCCGCAGCTAAAGCTCAAGCCGAGCACAGCACCAATGCTGACACTGAGACTGCACCTGATCGCACTGAGGATCGACAAGTTACATCTCCCTCGGCACCGGCAACCTCGCCAAAACCTGTGCCTGAGTCGCATGCTGAAGACCATGCCTCTCCACAGCCGCCACCCTCTGCTTCAGTCTCACCAGCTCCTCAGGAGACTGCCTCAGTCATTTCTCTGTGCCCGAAGCAGAAGAAGCCATTCTATCGCAATCTTGAAGCTGATGCACGTCCCAACTTCAACACTGATGCATTCTTCAACGCCATGAGCTTCTTTCAGGCTGGGATCCAAAATCCGTATCATTCCCCTCCACCCAGCAAGCTCCTGAGGTTCTGGACGGCTACTCAGAAGAATTATTATGCCTCAGTCCTCTAGATGGCCCAGAAGGTTTTTCCTCATAAACATATTCCTCATATGGATATGGAGGACATCCCTTGCTTCAACAATGTGCTGCAGGACTTTCATCATGCTAAGTTGCTTCAGTTCTGCTCTGAGTGCATCCATTGGAAAGAAGAACTTGTGCTTCAATTTTATGCAACCCTATATGTCTCTGGGGACCCCAAAGACATCAACACTTGGGTTCTTGAATGGATGACTCTGTATCAGCACTACTCTGCCTCAGTACCCGAGATTGTGGAGATTCTTCAGCTTCCTCCCTCTGATGCCTCAGTGCCCAGCACATACGGTGCTCCACTTCTTCGGGGTGATCTGATGACTATGCTGATGAAGCCGCAAGCTCCTGAAGCTCCACCACGAACCAGGTTCCTAGTCTCTGAGTTTCAGTATCTCCCCAGCACCTTGTATAGAATTTTAGCCAAGTCCTTCTGCCCCATCAAGGGATATGAATCAACCGCTGAGGAAGTTGTGGGCATCATGAAGAACATTTTTTATAGCCTCTGCATGTCGGCTCCCATTGATGTCTCAGACTTCTTCTTTAGGACGCTGGTGGATGCTGCTCAGAATCCTCATATTCTGAAGCCATATGCTCCATGGATTATGAAGCTCATCTGCACCAAGACTGGCATCAACTTCAAGCCTGATCAGGCTAACCATCGTCCGTATGTTCCTCCGGTAGAAGTGCTTCAACACACTCTTGACGCTAATGCGAAGGGCAAAGCGCCTTTCTATGAAGTTGTACTTCCTCAGGACTCACTCAGTGGCAATATTCGTCAGCCTCAGTCTCGTACCACTCATGAGGAGCGCACCATGCCTCGACTGAGGAAACAACTCAAGCTTACCTGATGACTGATCGTGAGCTCCTCATCAGTCTGCATCAGAAGGTGGATCGGAATCATGACTGGACGAAGCGTCAGATCGGAGACATCCTCAGCTATATGGCACAGATGCACACAACTCGGAAGAAAGTTCATCAGTATGGTCATCATGCGTATCAGCGACTTGATGCTCTTTTGACTGAGGTGATCACTCCTGAAGATCTCGCCAAGCTTGGCCTCAGACGGCCTCCACTTCCTGAGATTCGGCCTCCACGTCAGTTTACCAAAAGCAAGACACCACCTCTGGCGATGGACTCCTTTTCTTCAGCTCAAGAATTTCGCCTAAAGAAGTTGAAGACACTGCAGCTTGTCCTCACACTGCCACGGCGTGCCTCCATCCTGATGCTCAGCCCTGAGGTACTTCTTTGGGACGTTAGCAGTAGTCTCTCCTTTTTGTTCATTCAATGACAAAGGGGGAGAAATTTAGTTGTCTTCAATAGGGTTCTTATGGGTTCCTCAGTTACAACTCTCGTTCTTCCGATCATTTTTGTAATGAGTTGTACACTAATATTTTGTGTGGTTTCTGATACTCTTAAGTTACCTCATGATATTCTTCAAGTTTATCTATTACTCATGATATTCCTCAGCAACCACTGTACTTAGTGCTATGTTTGATTCCTCAAATTATTCCATATGATGCACTGTTTCAAACAATCCGGGATATAGGGGGAGCTCCTCATGTTTTTCAAAAATTGTATCAAGTCTTCAAAACATGCATATCCTCAGGGGGAGCATCTCTATATGTGGAAACAATGAATTGTTTTCTTCAAGTCTTTCCTCAAAATTATTTATTTTATCCCGTTGAAGCTTTAACCTGATTGTCATCAAATCACCAAAAAGGGGGAGATTGTAAGTGCATCTAGTGCCCCCTTTGAGGTTTTGGAGTATTTGATGACAAAACGGTTAAGGGACTGATGTGTTTGAGAGTATACACAGTAAATAGTCCCTGAGGATGAGGTTAACCACCGTTGTCGACCCCCCAAAATGATGAGGAACATGGGAGAAATATGTGTGTTTCCTGAAGACTGAAGTTGTGCGAAATCCTAAGGAATCAGGATCCTGAAGCGTTCGGCTGAAGCTGAAAATGTACCAGATCCTGAGGACGATCCTGAGAACGTTCGCGCTGAAGACGAAGTTGAAGCGTAGTCTTCGCTAAGATTTTTTTTATATACTTCTTGAGTCATAGGAAAACACCGCACTGTTGGAGGGGTTGAGAAAAATGAGTTCTGTATTTCTGAGGAAGTGCTCAATTAGAAATCCTGAAGAAAACCCAGAGAAATCTCCTGCAGTAGAAGTTCAATTCCTCGGGTGTCTGAGACGATGTTCTTCAGGACACTGAGGGGTTTGTCTTCGGTTGAGGAGTCAGGAAACTGCCAGTGCGGTTCGCCTGAAGAAAAAGAGAGAGAGATTCCGACCGTGCCACGTGTCACGTGGTGAGTGCTGGTACCGATCCATCCAACGGTCCGAAGGGTGGGCATGGTATTAATTTCATGCATGGGCATTTATGTCCTTTCACCTGGGGTTGCTCCACTGCTATAAATAGCCAGCCCCAGCCCCATTTGTGGGTTGGCTTCTCCGAGAGAAAAACTGACACTTGTCATCTGAGAGCAACCCACCTCATTGAAGAAACTAAAGAACCTAAGTGACGAAAACCACCAGCCTGAGTAGTTGAGCACTTCTGAGGAAGTAGGTTCGAGTGATCCGAAGCTTTTTACTCTTGAAGACTGTGATCTTCCATCCGGTGTAGAACTCTTCAGTCTGAGGAAGTCAAGATGAAATTCTGACTTCCCTGAGTGACTGAGTCTGTGAAGGTTTCGGGAGTCTACCTTGAAGACTTACCTGAGTTATTTGAAGGAGTCTGAGGACTTTAGTTCCAGGAGAATAAGGTGAAGACTATGTCTTCTGAGTTCAATCTCAGCCTCTCCAACCGGACGTAGAGTTGTCACAGCAACTCGAACTGGTTCATCAAGTCTTCGTCTTCAGTGCCCTGGTGCTATTTCTTCAACCTCGGTTATTACGTTTATGCACTGATGACTTATCCTGATGCTTTACTTTCTGAGTTCACTCTGCACTGATTCCTCAGTTCGTGCTTCAATCTTACCTTAGCTATGCAATAGGTTGTTTTCAATTCATGCCATTGCTTTTGTACTTCATTTGTTCTTCCTCGGGTTTCAACTTCCTCAATTTTGTATTGCCTCAGTCCTAAGGAAATAGAAATTCCTCGAGATATTTGAAAATCTCCCATTCACCCCCCCCCCTCTGGTCGATATATTGCACTTTCAAGTGTAGTTGACATAAAGGTTCCTCCCGTGGCAGAATCTAACAGGTTCCGCGAGGCACTACTAGAGAAATGCCTATACATGGGAATCTTATTAGTGGCGCATCTTCAGTGTAATGCGCCACTAGGTTATAATGGGTGGCGCACTGGTTAAAAATACGCCACCTCTAAGATCTTAGAAGTGGCGCATATTGTAAAATGCGCCAGCCCTGGATCCTCTTATATATGGCGCATTTGGAAAAATGCGCCACCCCTAAGAACCTTATAGATGGCGCATATTGCTGATGCTCCACCCCTAAGAGCTTATGGGTGGCGCATATTGGAAATGCGCCACCCCTAAGAGCTTATGGGTGGCGCATATAGAAAATGCGCCACCCCTAAGCTCTTAGGGGTGGCGCATTTCCTGTGTGCGCCAACACTTACATGCAATATGCGCCACCCCTAAGTATGGAGCTACCCTTATCTACTCCACCCCACCTACCACCTCTGATTCACTCCACACACTTCTCAAACTAGATCTACTCTTCTCACCTAGATCTATTCGGTTTTTTCCTCCTCCCCGCCTCATTTCTTCCATTTATCCATCCAAACTTGGCTTAAAATCGACAAGTTCACCAAGTGGATTGAAGCCCGCCCGATCAAGAAGCTTGATGGTCCGACTGCAGTCCGCTTTGTGGCCGACATCGTGTGCAGATACGGCGTGCCCAATAGCATCATCACAGACAACGGCACCAATTTTGCAAAGGGCGCACTGGCTCGGTATGCGTCTCAGCAGGGCATTCGGCTTGATCTTGCGTCTGTGGCACACCCTCAGTCAAATGGTCAAGTAGAAAGAGCAAATGGCCTCATCCTCTCGGGTATCATACCCCGATTGGTGGAGCCACTTGAGAGGGCACCCGGAGCATGGATTGAAGAACTCCCAGCAGTACTGTTTAGCTTAAGGACCACACCAAATAGGTCGACTGGATTCACTCCTTTCTTCCTAGTGTATGGGTCAGAAGCAATCATCCCATCCGACATCGAGTTTGATTCACCTCGGCATGCCTTGTATACCGAAGAAGAAGCCAAGTTAGCACGAGAAGACGTCGTTGATCTCAAGGAAGAAGCCTGCCTGCTGGCCTTGTCCAGGTCGGCAGTCTACCAGCAGAAGTTGCGGCACTACCACAGCAAGAAGATTCGTCCTCTCGCCTTTCGAGAAGGCGACATGGTGCTACGCCGAATTCAGAAATCAGATGGGAAGCACAAGCTATCCTCACCCTGGGAGGGACCTTTCGTCATCAGCCGCGCACTCAATAACAACTCGTACTATTTGATCGACTGCACCAAGGGCACTCGGCATAAGGACACGTCAGGAGTAGAAACAGAGCGGCCGTGGAACGCCGAGCTTTTATGCCCGTTCTATAGTTGAGCGGAAGAAATTTATGTACGCCATTCGGCAAACGATCAGTAAAGCTATCATGCCTCTGAAAAAGAGCATTCGATTACCTTTGCATAATTTCATTCGAAAAGATAGCCCAAGTCGGCAACGCTTAGTCATACCCGAGACGTGAGTAACGCACTCGGGGACTGACCGACCACGAGGTCAGAAAAATAAGCCAACGAGGCACGAGGACTGCGGGATGGCACTCAACTTAGCACCTGACTTAAGCACAAGTCACGAAAGTGGTTGTGGCATTGAGAAGGGCAGCGGTTGGGGAAGTCGGCAGTACAAATTCCCGAGAAACAAATCGAAACGCTCTAAAAAGGGCATAGCCGATAAGGTCAGTTACCGATTGTGCCGTAGACCGGTGCATCGAGCACGGCAGCGAGCAATCGGCTCCTAACATTGCAGAATCCTTTGCGTTAAATCTTGTCGTGTAAATTCGAAAAAGCTTATCGAACCTTGGCTGGAAATCAACTTTCGATCCGATTGCAGTCCGCATGTCGGCAGCAACATGGACGAGGCATGACACCCCCAAGTGCAGACCGATAAAAGAAACCGACAAAGACGCAAAGTCGATCGCACAAATAAAACTTGCAGCGAGCAATCGGATTGCATAGAGATAACAGGCCTAAGGCCGAATAAGTTCATTACATCGAAACCACACCCAGCGGGTGTCGGTGGAATTAAAACCATGTCTTACAAGCAACTATTCTGAGAGTAAACATAAAGATAAGGCCGATCAGAGATCGGCGGCAGAGGTAGAGGGCGTCGTCGGCGGCATGGCTCAAGAGGTCGGGGCAGTTGATGGCGCAGAGCTCGCAGTCGCAGCAGTCGGATCGGCCTGCACAGTGGCGGCATCCGGCTCCGACTGCGCGTCAGTAGATGTAGCTCTAGTTTGCTTGGATCTCAGAGAAGTATGGGAAGAACCGCTGTCAGAAAGCTCATCGGCCAGGCCAGAGATGGTAGTTGCTGCCAGTGGGTTCCCTCCCTCGTCGAGATATGGAGTGTAGTCATAGGGAGAAAACCAGTTCACCATGGCGCTGGCTAGCCGATTCACCTCGGTATAAGTCTTCTCAAGCAAATCGGCCGCATTTTCTCTAAGGCTGTAGAGTTGGGGAATCTTCACTTGTGGGTACCAGCTCAGCACAGTTTGAAGAGTAGTCTCCGCACCAGTCCGACCGGCGGAATTGAGCAAGACGTCGATCCGACGAGGGATGGCCTTCAGAAGAATCCGAGTCTGCTCAGTGGTAGCATTCGGAGCCTCTCCCTTGTCAGAGTCTTCTTCGTCCAGAGTCTCAGGCTCGCGGGTCTCGGCGGAGGAGCCGGCAGCGTGCTTCATCCTCTGGAGTCCGACCTTGAGCTCAGTCGGCGACCACATCAGCTCGGCAATCTTCAGAATGCCAAGTTTGAAAGACAGTGCAATCCCCTTGATGACAGGAATGCGAGCTTCTGTGCCAATCAGATATTCGTGCCGAGTCCAGACATTATCATCAAGTTGGCAGGTCCCCCCGGACGCAACGATCTCCTCTCGGGATTTGGCCACGGCTGCATAAGCGGCTGCTTCAGATTCAGGCCAGGCCTCTGCATCACGAAGAAAAGTATGAGTAATAACTCAAAAGAGGAAAGCAGTCGGAAAGTGCATTCGGATGAAGGAAACACTTACCGCTAAGGAGGACGTCCATCTCGGTCATTGTGTCACAGAAACCCTTGGCTCGGCGGCGCAGTCGGGTTGTCTCTTCATAATTGTGCTTCTCCAACTCTGCATATTTGGCAATGTGCTCGTCGCGATCTTTCCGGATGGAGTCTCGGGCTGCGATGGCATCATCCCTCTCGGCTTGCATCGCTTGTCGGGCGGCCACAGCTGCATCTCGTTCGGCGCGGAGTGCTTCGCCGGCAGCAGTCACGGCAGCCAAGTCGTCCGAGTGTTTCGTCTTCGGAACAGCCAGCTTGGAGCGGAGGTTTTGGATGGCCCGAGTCAAATCGGTTTCCACACCCTGCAGTCGGGTCGTCTCTTGCTTGGCTGCGGCGAG
This sequence comes from Bromus sterilis, assembly GCA_950022295.1. NCBI lineage: Eukaryota > Viridiplantae > Streptophyta > Magnoliopsida > Poales > Poaceae > Bromus > Bromus sterilis. Next base: position 222,177,950 of record OX465600.1, read on the forward strand.
TGCGGGCCCTTGCTGATTGAGTTCAATGGTCAATTCGGCGATTCGGCCCTGAAGGTCATCCACCATGGGAACAGAAACTAGAGGAAGACATAAAGATGTTAGTACAAGAGAAATTATCAATCAAAGAGAAGATAGAAGTAATGAAGAGGTTACCTTTCAGCTTATTGATCTCGGCCGACTGGTTGTTGACCTCGAGCTGGGCCTGAGCGAGGGTTCGAAGGCTGGCGGCGTAGGCTTCGAGGAGTTTCTCGAAGACATCGCGTCGTTCCTCCATAACAGCCTAAGAAGAAAAACAAGATGAACTTTAGAGACACAGCAGCCAAAAGAAGATCCAAATCGATTGCGAGCAATCGGCCCGAATCTCGGGGACTACACCCAGTGGGTGCGCTTCCGTGCACCCACCGGAAGAAAAGTCTCCCGATTGGAGGAAGGCAGCAGAAAAAGCAAAGAGCATAAAAGATCCGAACTGATTGCTAACAATCGGCCTGAATCTCGGGGACTACACCCAGTGGGTGCGCTTGCGCGCACCCACCGGAAGAAAAGTCTCCCGATTGGAGGAAGGCAGGAGAAAAAGCAAAGAGCATAAAAGATCCGAACCGATTGCTAACAATCGGCCCGAATCTCGGGGACTACACCCAGTGGGTGTGCTTGCACGCACCCACCGGAAGAAAAGTCTCCCGATCGGAGGAAGGCAGGAGAAAAAGCAAAGAGCATAAAAGATCCGAACCGATTGCTAACAATCGGCCCGAATCTCGGGGACTACACCCAGTGGGTGCGCTTGCGCGCACCCACCGGAAGAAAAGTCTCCCGATTGAAGGAAGCCATAAAGGAAAGTTGAAGAACTTACCGCATGATGGCGGTCGAGCAGCTGGAGGTCCTTAGCCATGGCGGTGGCGAAGTCGTTCACCCGGTTGTAGGCCACCGTCAGGGGACCCTCAGAGGAAACCGAGGAGCGGCGTGAAGCATCAGGCTTGGCGCCGACATGTCTGGTGCGAGAGTACTCGGCCCGAAACTGGTCCACCGAGCGCATCAAGATTACGGATGCAGAAGAGGTCGGCGGCGGCTGTGGAGCTTGAATCACAATGGCAGAGGAAGTGACCGGTGGTGCCGATGTCACCGGAAGGCCGGAGGCATCCGGTTGTGGCTGCGACAAAATCGGGCAAGTCGAGGTTGAAGGACCTGTCGCCACAATCGGTGAGGTAGTTGTCATAATCGGCGACATGGTCGTCGCGATCGGCGAAGTGGTCGTCAGGATGGGCGAGGAGATAGTTGTAACAGGGGCGGAGAATGGGTCGGAGCGTAGTGGCGTAGATGGAGCAATCGGACCGACCGATCGCGCTCCTTCGCCACCAATAACTCCCTGGTCGGCCGTGCTCTTGGAGGTCTTGGAGGCAGTAGTTTTCTGGGCAGTTTCGAGGCGAGCCTTCTTGGCGGCGCGGTCGGCATCCTTGGAGGTTCGATGTGAAGCCGGTTGCCGTTTGCGAATCGTAGCAGCAGACGCGGCGGGGGAGATGACTGCGCCGGCATGGGCAGGAATGTCGGCATCGATGTCATCAAGACCAACCGGCTCCCTGAAAAAGAATGAAGAGAGGAATCAATATAAGAGAAAACAGTGAGATTCAAAGCATGAAGATAAGGGCATACCCGATTGTTCTCGGTGCGCCCGTTGGCATCCGACATCTCAGCGGGGCGACGTTCAGAGGGGCTTGACCAATCGGCACTCGAGCGGCCGTCACCTGAGGCTGTTTGCCTTTGAAGGCAGTCGGCGCCATCTTAGCGGCCTTGCTGGGAGCGGCACCAGAGGAGGAGCTGGTCACCGAGGCGTGTTTGGTCGGCACCTTCGGAGGCTTGGCGTGAGGAGCTGCATCAGAATTACCAACCTTTGAGACACTATCGTCATCGCTCCATTCGGTTGACAAAAGTGGTTGTACAATTTTTGGGGAAAGTTTAATTGTCACATGATTTTTGATATTAACCAAAAGGGGTTTTGGGTTTTGAGTTGATTCCAAGTGATCAAAGTACATTGGGCATTGGTTTTGAATATCAACCATCATGGTTTTGAATATGATCAACTGCAAGTTTGATCAAGGCAAGGAGAGTAAGAGTGATTAGCAAACAGTGTTGATCAATAGTGAGGGTGATTACTGTTACAGACACTGAGGGTGTTACACTTAGCTGCCCTAGCAGAAAATCTTCGCAAGAAGAAAGAAAAGGAACCAACAAAGGTACGCAAAGTTGAAGTTGCTGGAGAAGGAACAAGCGCTCCGAAGAAAAGGTCTCAGAAACTCAAGAAGAAGGCTGCATCTCCTCCCCTTGCCTTCACTGATGAAGATCAAGCAAATCTAGTGGAAGCAGCTCTTCGCGACTCCTCTTCAGACGAAGTCGAAGAGGATGACCCAGTCAGCCATGCTGATGATGAGTCTGAAAAGGCTCCAGTTGTTCCCCCCAAGGAAAACATTCGCATTCCCCTGAAGAAGAAGCCAGGTTCAAAATCGGCTGCTAAAGGGATTCAGATTCGTGACTCTACTGATATAGGCATCGACACCACTCAACTGGTTGTCGAGAATCCATTAGCTTCCAAGTCTCCAACTCAAGTGCAAACAGAGAAGAGATCAAAGCAGAGGCATGACCCATCGAAGCAGACCAAAGCTGCTGATAAACCTGATGTCGCTCCCAAGCCGAAGGGAGCGGTCGAAAAGCAAAATCCCTCCATGCCCCAAGTTGCCAAGAGGCCATCTGAGATTGAACTCCAGAAAATAGACAAGGAAGAAGCCCTCGCACGCCACAAGTTGGCCAAGGAATCTGCTGCTAAGGAAAGAGTGATAGCATGGAAGTGGTAATGGCTTCTCGCCCTTCGTTGGTTACCCCAAGTGGAAGGTGATATGTAGGATAGCAGCAAAATTCTCCCGTAGGACTCCGGCGATGATAAGTAGGTGTCAGCGGCACACCTGACGCGGACCTGCACACAACACAATTAACTTATCTCCCACCGAAGTTCAGAGAGGTTGTCAATCTCTCCGGTCTTGTTGTTTACAAAGGATCAAACACAAGAGATAATGATAATGATAGCAACTGAAAGTAAATACTGAAAAGTAAATAGGCTTGTAAACAGTGATGAGAATATGGACAGGGTTCGCACTACTAGGGAATACCCTTATGGTGGTGCCCTTTTTTTTGTTTAGTGGCGCATTAGGGATGCGCCACTAACTACAAGCCATTAATAAGGGCTTAGAGGTGGCGCATTCTGGATGCGCCACCCCTAAGGCCCTTAGGCGTGGCGCATCTCAGAATGCGCCACCTCTAAGCTCTTAGGGGTGGCGCATTCTGATATGCGCCACGCCTAAGGTTCCTTAGGGGTGGCGCATTCCCAGTGCGCCACTAAATCCAGACAAAATGTGCCACTAAAGAATTACATAAAACAAAAAAATTAATTACAGAAAAGAATAAAAACATTACAAATATTTTTATTATATTACAGAAATGCAAAATACAATATAACAATGAGGCCAACAATTATTGATACAAAAGAATTTCATTATAATTCTTATTACAAAGATTTACAAAGGTTTAGAGGCCAATAAGATTCACAAGATTACATCCATCACAATATTACAATGAGTCCAACAATTAGTGAAAACCGAAAGCTACTTTCGTCATCATATCTTGTTTGCTCTTCAACCTGCACAAAACAAAGCTTTAGAGGTCACATCCATATGAATTCATACCAAAGGAGAACAAAGAAATCTAGCATCTATTCTTATCAAAAACTTAAAGCAAGTCGATCAATGGCGAGAAGCATGCACATATGCATAAAAATGCATATGCAGTGACCTTTATACACAAAGAGCACCAAGAGTATTTGACACTACCATCTACTACACAAAGAGTACATCCAAATTACATGTAGGGCATATATAACATAAATTGTTCAATTGTTCTGACACGGCTCGGGGAATGGGCGGCATCCTTCTTTCGTCATGAAAGGCCTTGTGTCACGCAGGGCCTTTAGGCGGACTTCTATCTCCTCATTGGATGGTGCAATGTTCGAGTGGAAGATCGACCCCCTCATTTGTACTTCATGACGGATGATAGTCGCCATATGCGCTTGGATGTGAAAGAACTCCTCTTTCAGATTTGCATCGGCGATTTCCGCCTTCCTTTCGGCCCACGCTCTGAGATGACTTGGCAGCGTAAGGTTGCGTTGTTCTTGTACAATCGCCCTCATGTGATGAAGGGCGTAGTACGCATCCCTCACACTGCCAGCCGGCTGCTTGACGCACGGGAACTGTGTTACGTGGTTGAACACGTTCACGCCAGGCTGATTTTTCCTGAACTTGTGCTTCATGATCTTGCCTCCGGCTTTTATGTAGCCGACGAGAGCATCATCCAAAACTCTCATGATATACTTGTAATCTTTCTTCTTCACACTCCCCGAGTCTAAATACACGGCATGCGAGTGTTGCGGTGAAAAGCAGATGAGCACATGGTCTTGATCCTCACTGCATAATTAAAACAATCCAAAAGGAATGTTGGAAGAGGACAATGGAAAGCTAAGAAAGCATATATGCTATGGAGGCGAGCGAATGACTTACTTGGGAGATTAGGTCATAAGAAATGAATCCTTGTCGGCGTTCTGTAGCATGAAGTCTGTGATGTACCCCGCCGCGAGAGCCGCGTCCCCGTCGTCCATCAAGATGCTTTCACGCATGTAGAAGGGGTCCAATATCGCGACGCTCGGGGTCTTATCTCTCCTGATACTCATAGAAAGGCTGAGCGAGAATAGAAGGATAAGGCTATGGTCCAGCCGCTTGAGATGGTACAAATTGAAGATCTCCGAAAATCGCAGGATTATCATATCTGCGGGGATAGTGTTGATGAAGCCCATGTTGAGTGGCACCTTGGCCATGAAAACCGGGTACGAGGGATTCTCTTCTCGAAGAAGAATCTTCTCTAATGCCATAATACTATGATGGACACTCTGCATATCCGAAGTTGCAAGGTCGAGCATGTCCTTAGGTAGCATCGCCCTACCAGCCACATGGATTTCAAATGAGAGATCCTTGGGTCTTGGTGGCCCGTCCTGAGCCCGGATCGGTATCGAAGGTTGGCTACTCGAAGTGATGCTCTTCTTTATTTTCCGTCCCTTCTTCTTTTCTGATTTTGAGCAGTCACCGGCCTTTATCTGCTCAGTGGCCGCCTTATGGAGTGTGGACGGGCTGAGAATAGATCTCCTTGTGGCATCTGCTTGAGGCTCGATGAAGGCGCAAGCTGCTGGAGACATCTCCTGAGAAGCAGCGAAGAGACGCGTGGAGCAAGCAGGCTTCGCCGCAGGATCAGCTGGACCGCGAGCTTCCTCGTCATGCTGATGGCTTCTCGCCCTTCGTTGGTTACCCCAAGTGGAAGTTTAAGATGTAGCGCAGCAGCAAGTTTCCCTTAGTGAAGATACCAAGGTTTGTCTCCAGTAGGACTCCAGAGATGATAAGTAGGTGTCAGCTGCGCAACTGACGTGGACCTGCACACAGACACAGATAACTTTGTTCCCAACGAAGTTCAGAGAGGTTGTCAATCTCTCCGGTCTGTTTGTTCACAAAGGGTAAAACACAAAGGATAATGATAGCAACTAAAAGTAAAAAGCAGGAAAGTAAATATAGCGTGGAAACAGTAATAAGGATATGGACCGGGATACGTGATGTTCTCTAGTGATGTCTCTCTCCCAAAAGACGATAAAACTGCTATGCGAGGTAAACAAATTACAGAAGGGCAATTGACAGGATTATGAACGCACCGCAATGCTAACTATGCTACAAAAGAAAGGAAGAGGCTCAAAAGCACGGGCAGTACGCCAAAATAAGTAGACCGTAATCCAACTGCATCTACTACTAATCATCCACCTTGAGATATCTATCCAGAACATCTCGCTGGTATTAAGTTGTGAGCCCCACCCAAAGTGTAAACCCAAAGCAACAGACAACTGCATTAAAAAGCACTTTGCGTAAAGTAAACAATCCTTGCAACCGCGGTTACAAGCACCATTGTTTTCCCCCTTGTGGCAACAGCACATCCCCTAGACTCATGTTTATGTCACTCAAGCGTGTCATCGGGGGGCATGAACCCACAATCGAGCATAACGTTCCCTCTTGGAGTCACTACCTACTACTTGGCCAAAGCAATAAACAGCAACGGAGAACATGCAAGAATTACTTAGGAACAAAAATATAAGAGATAAAAACCAAATATATTACTCTATCACAATCTGAACATAATCTCATAATCCATCAGATCCCATCAAACTCAGCATAGCAATAGCAGAAAGATTACAAAAGTGCCTCGATCATGTAGGGCATGAACCATGAAGAACAAAGAGGGGAGGAGAACATCACATAGCTACTGATCACGGACCCATGGTCCAAGGAAAACTACTCACGAGACATCCGGGGAGCATCCATGGTGGAGAGGAGACTCCCGTAGGTCGGCCCTCCCTCCGGCAGGGTGCCGGGAAGAGGTCTTCTGGTGCTCCCGATCTCGGAAGCGCGGCGGCGGCGGAACAGAGGCGAGTTTGCGAAATAGGGTTCTGTCTTCGGAGTTTCCTCGTGACGGAGAATAAATAGGCGAAGGGGGGCAGCCAGAGGTGGACCAGGGGCCCCAGGCGCCCCCCCTGGCGCGGCCAGGGGTGGGGCCGCGCCGGGTGGCCACCTGGGCCCCCCTGGCTCCCCTCTGGCCCCTCTCGGGCTCTTCGCGAAGCTTCCTGTACGCTGATTTTTCCTGGAATTTTCCTGGAATTTTTCTGGCCCTTTTTATATGGGGGAAAACTGAAATAGAAAAACAGCAGAAAACAGGAACTGGCACTGGGGTGCACTTAGTTAATAGGTTAGTCCAAATATGATCAAAACTGTATGAAAGTGTATCTAGATCATAGCAATATCACACAAAACATGCATGGAGCAAGCAGAAATTATAGATACGTTTTGGACGTATCAACATCCCCAAGCTTAATTCCTGCTCGTCCTCGAGTAGGTAAATGATAACAGCATAATTTCTGTGGTGACATGCTAGCAACCATAAAAGAACTTTTAAAAGTAAAGCAATCAAGGTTAGAGATTCAATTCAAGTCATAACATGCAAGAGTCTATATTAGCATTGAAACAAGTAACAAAAGAACATTAGGTGCAAGAGCTCTCGCTGTCCGTGACTCGAATGTCTCCAAATGGTGTTTGCGTGCAAGAAGGGGGATAGGGAATACAATAAAAAAGTATTTTTGTGTTGAGAACTCAATCTACTAAAGTTTCACACTTGGTCCTCTTTGGAATCTTATCTTGACTCGTCCCCAGACCACTAGCCAGGTACAAGTCAATTTGATCCACTCCTTTTTGATATTTTGAGCACTGATTCAATGGATGAGTGTAAGCACGAGAGTTGACACTTAGGATGGCACAGAGAGAAGTGCGGAGGAGGAAGACAAAAAGGATGAGAAATGCTCACATCAATGAGGACAATCATAGGCAAGAGATGCCAAATGATAGATATGATGTGAGGAGTAGGGATTGCCATGCAACGGATGCACATACGAGCTAAGAAGCTCTCCAAAGGAACTAGTGGGGGTGCATCTAACTTGCTCGCTCATGAAGACCTAGAGCTCATTTGAGGAGGCTCATCCTTGGAATATGCAAGCCAAGTTCTATAGTGTGAAGGTCCCCACATAGCTATATGCGTAATGATCATCTCTATGGAGTACAAGGATATAAAGGGAGTACTAGTGTGGATCTCTCAAAAGGATAGTAGTGTTGCCCCTTTCTCTCTTTTTATTTATTTTTCTCTTTTTTTCTATTTTTTTGTATTTTTTTGTGGCCTCAATGGCTCTTTCTATTGAACTCTCATTTGTCCTCTTTGGGATCTTTTATTGTGTCCACTTCGGGATCTTTTCCTCACTTAAGGGCAACACTCTATTTTAGAAGAAGGTAAAGGAGATCTTTCACACTTTACAAGGTACTCAAAATCATAAAGAAGATGTAACTATCATGATGTATGCAATGTATGTCGCTGCCAGTGTAGCAGGAACATGTATGACATGAAGATCAAGTCATGAAGAGGTGGATGTTGCATGGCAATATATCTCGGAAAGGCTATGGAAATGCCTTGATAAGTAGGTATGGTGGCTGTTTTGAGGAAAGATATAACGAGGTTTATGATGACAGAGCGTATCATGCCAAGGGTTTGGATGTACCGGCGAAGGTGGACACCAACTCTCGGAATGAGAAGAGGGCAATGCACGGCACGGGAGAGGCTAGCAAAATATGGGAAGGTGGAAGTGTCAACTTTCAATACTTACATTAGTCCGAAGAACTCATGCACTTATTATCGGTAACTCTCAATCTAATAAGGAGGTTCACAAAGAGACAAGTACCCCGAGGAGGAGTGTATGGGGGTTTGGTTATCCTTGCGCATCCTCGACTCATGGTACGTGAGTGTTCTCTGATATTCGATCCCTCCAAAGATTAGTGATCCATCTAGTAGCTAGAGTTCTCAACTAGTTTTGTAGGTTTTGAAAATACACACGGATTGCCCAAAATACGATACCTATCACTAATAGGCTAGAGCTCTTGACACCAAAAGTTCAAACATTACTCACATCAATACCTCAAAACTATTGCAAGTTACTACTAGAAGAAAATAGCAACCTCAATAACCTACTCTCAAGACAAGACACAACTCAGTGCAACAACCAACTCTCTTTAACAAGATAAACATGAAAAATAAAAAGAGTTCCAGCAACAAACTAAGCAAAAGCCAAGGCTCTTGCTAAAGACAAACTAAGACTAAAACTAAACATGGCAGCAGCTATGAAAAGATAAAGAACACACAACAGCAAAAAGATAAGCAGGAAAAATCCTATGATGTGTTCTAAATTTTGAAGTGGAGCGTGTTTCTCTCCCACACAAAGTAAGACGGGATCTAACTTGTTATGAACAGAAATAAAAGCTAAAGAAAACTAAAAATAAAACCTAAGAGCGAGACGCTCCAACCATAGCACATAACGCATGAAGTCATAAAAATATAGTGAGACGAAGGACGAACTGATGATTGTTGATGGAGAAGGGGATACATGGGGGCATACCCAAGCTTAGACGCTTGAGTCTCCTTGAATATTTCTTGGGGATGCATGGGGGCATCCCCAAGCTTGAGCGCTTGACACTCCTGGATCTTCTTTCATCATCTTCCATCGCACACTTGAAAACTCCCTTCATACATAACTCATCATAAGCTGATTAGAGAGGTTAGTACCCTTAATAAAATAATTTTTCCCCACTGGATATAAAGATATTCTTGAAGAGCTACTGTTTCTCAAGAGTGCCAAAAAGTTTTTGCAAAGAAAAAGCAAGCTTAAGGTTGGCAAAAGTTAGGAGAGACAAAACGTCGCAGAATCTGTGAAAAACAGAACAGCAGGTAGTAAAGAATTTTTTAGAGGCACTTCTGCAACTCAGATCAAAAAACTCAGAACATACGGAAGTTTCGTAATTGGATAGATCATACTGTGGAAAAATTTCAGCTCAAAAAGATGAACTGGGAGTTTTCTGGAATTTTTCTAGTCACGAGGACAGAATCTGTTTTCTGGACAGCATGTCACAACTTTTACTTCCCTTGTCGTAAGAGGCTATAACTTGGCACAAAGCTGAAAAATAAAGATACAATGATGTTGCTACAGTATTAACAATCATCAAGAAACAACAAAATCAAAAAGAAAAACCTAAATTCGTTGCGGGCTGCCTCTCGAAAGTGCTTTCTTTTATGCCTTTAAGCTAGGCATGATGCAAAAAAGAAGAATCAAGGGTATCCAAGATCAGAATCATAAAAACCCTCAAATTGATTTTCAATAAGCTCATTATTCTTCTTACTAGGAAAGAGATACTTACCTTTCGCCATACCGCGTAAGCGTATGTGCCTATTACCAATATCAATGAAGCCTTTCATAGCACGGTGGAAGTCTCTTCCGAGCACAATATTACTTTGGTTTGGCTCCATGATAAAGAAATCCATTGGTGCAGTCCTATGAAGGAATGCAACCTGGACTTCTTTTACCTTTCCTTTAATCTTTGAAATACTTCCATTAGAATGTTCATGATAAGATGATAATTTATCCATATCTAGCTTCAAAGAATCATAAACTATTTTTGGCATAGTGGAAACTGTGGATCCAATATCACAAAGAGCAAGGAAGCTTTGGTTAGAGATACTAATCCTAACAAAGGGCTCCCAATAATCATCTATCTCCAACATTTCTTTCTTGTTGGACTTAAGTTCTTCTACTTTACTCAAGTCTAGAGCATCCAATCTTTTTTCAATAGTGGCAAGTCTATCTATGACAGTATCAATACTACGATCATAAACAAAATAACTAGATAGACTATGAAAAATATCAAGAGCCCTATCATCATCACACTCTAGAAAATCTCCTTCAGCTATAATGTCAAGAGAGTGTTTACACCACTTAAAAAGACCATGGTAAAAATTTCTAAGCGCAATTTTTAAAGGTATCCAAGGCATAATTCTTTTATGTGCTTCAGAGAATCTGTCCCAAGCCTTCTTCATATTTTCTCCATCCCTTTGACGGAAATCGAGAACTTCCAATTCCCGCAAAGCACCTAGCCCTAACATGTTCATCTAAACAAGGAGGACTACTAACAGCAAGATAATTTTTTTTGTAATTTTTGATAAAAGACACAAAGATAAAAACTGAAAGGTAAATTAACAAGACTAAAAACCAAAGGTAAAGGGTAGTGTGCAACTCCCCTATCTTAGCACTCGGAGTCCCCGGCAACAGCGCCAGAAATTCGCTTAATGGCTTCTCGCCCTTCGTTGGTTACCCCAAGTGGAAGGTTAAGATGTAGCGCAGCAGCAAGTTTCCCTCAGTGAAGATACCAAGTTTTGTCTCCAGTAGGACTCCAGAGATGATAAGTAGGTGTCAGAGGCGCAACTGACGTGGACCTGCACACAGACACAGATAAGTTTGTTCCCAACGAAGTTCAGAGAGGTTGTCAATCTCTCCGGTATTGTTGTTCACAAAGGGTAAAACACAAAGGATAATGATAGCAACTAAAGTAAAAAGTAGGAAAGTAAATATAGTGTGGAAAAATTAATAAGGATATGGACCGGGATACGTGATGTTCGCTAGTGATGTCTCTCTCCCAAAAGACGATAAAACTGCTATGCGAGGTAAAAAAATTGCAGAAGGGCAATTGACAGGATTATGAACGCACCGCAATGCTAACTATGCTACAAAAGAAAGGAAGAGGCTCAAAAGCACGGGCAGTACGCCAAAATAAGTAGACCGTAATCCAACTGCATCTACTACTAATCATCCACCTTGAGATATCTATCCAGAACATCTCGCTGGTATTAAGTTGCGAGCCCCACCCAAAGTGTAAACCCAAAGCAACAGACAACTGCATTAAAAAGCACTTTGCGTAAAGTAAACAATCCTTGCAACCGCGGTTACAAGCACCGCTGTTTTCCCCCTTGTGGCAACAGCACATCCCCTAGACTCATGTTTATGTCACTCAAGCGTGTCATCGGGGGGCATGAACCCACAATCGAGCATAACGTTCCCTCTTGGAGTCACTACCTACTACTTGGCCAAAGCAATAAACAGCAACGGAGAACATACAAGAATTACTTAGGAACAAAAATATAAGAGATAAAAACCAAATATATTACTCTATCACAATCTGAACATAATCTCATAATCCATCAGATCCCATCAAACTCAGCATAGCAATAGCAGAAAGATTACAAAAGTGCCTCGATCATGTAGGGCAGCTCACGAGGTCTAAACCATGAAGAACAAAGAGGGGAGGAGAACATCACATAGCTACTGATCACGGACCCATGGTCCAAGGAAAACTACTCACGAGACATCCGGGGAGCATCCATGGTGGAGAGGAGACTCCCGGAGGTCGGCCCTCCCTCCGGCAGGGTGCCGGGAAGAGGTCTTCTGGTGCTCCCGATCTCGGAAGCGCGGCGGCGGCGGAACAGAGGCGAGTTTGCGAAATAGGGTTCTGTCTTCGGAGTTTCCTCGTGACGGAGAATAAATAGGCGAAGGGGGCAGCCAGAGGTGGACCAGGGGCCCCAGGCGCCCCCCTGCGCGGACAGGGGTGGGGCCGCGCCGGGTGGCCGCCTGGGCCCCCCTGGCTCCCCTTTGGCCCCTCTCGGGCTCTTCGCGAAGCTTCCTGTACGCTGATTTTTCCTGTATTTTTCCCGGAATTTTTCTGGCACTTTTTGTATGGGGGAAAACTGAAATAGAAAAACAGCAGAAAACGGGAACTGGCACTGGGATGCACTGAGTTAATAGGTTAGTCCAAATATGAACAAAAGTGTATGAAAGTGTATCTAGATCATAGCAATATCACACAAAACATGCATAGAGCAAGCAGAAATTATAGATATGTTTTGGACGTATCACATGCTGATAGGCTCCTTGAGCAGGAGGCATGAATAAGTCATCAGCATCATACAAAGTATTGATGAACTGGTCGGCGTTCATATCATCATCAAGATCATCGTCTTCTTGTTGTGCGCCGATGGGATCATGTGGCGCCGACACGATGACTAGCAGTGTTGTCCTAGGTGTGGTGCCCCTTTCCCCCGTCATTAAACGCATTTGGCTCTTCGGCCATAGGCATATTTTGTTGAAACGGTCACTGAGGACTGCCGGCTCGTCCTCATCGTATCCGGGGGGTTGAATGGGAGGTTCAAATCTCTCGTAGCCCGAAATCACGAGAGAGATTTGAACCCTATGCATCTCCGGTGCCATCGGCATATTGTGCATGATTCGATTTTGTGGTTGAATGATTTTACCTTTGGCAACATCCTTCAACTCGCCGTCCACGACTTGTAATAGAATGCATGGAGTGTCCTCCTGCGAAACAGATATATATATATGCATGTACGGCATCAGAGAGATTCCACTAAAAAGGCAAGGAGATGAAGTCCTCGTTTGAGTTGCAGACTCTTATAGTTACCTTGAGGGCGTCGAGGTCGGCTAGTGAAGATACCCCGCCGATGACGGCGGGCATGCAAGAGACGGAGGGCGTGCTGCCTCCCGTGGCGTCAGTCGCCCTATTTGCGCTGCCGCCGGGTGCATTATTGTTATGCCCCGGTTGCTCGATCGTGGCTGGAGGAGTTACCATCACGTCCGGCGCTGCCGCCGCGGTGTTGGCGGCCGGAGTCACCAATACGCCGCGAGTTGGTTTAGGGAGCCACCACTACGGCGGGAGTCGGGACTGCAGGCGCCGCAGTGCCCGAGTTGCTGCCGACCATGTTGGGGACTGGTATGGGCCCATGTCCACCACGCGCTTGCCAATTCGCGAGCGACTGCATCATATCTAGAAGGAGAGCGTTCATCGTCTTCGCCACTTCGTCCTCGACAAGCTGCGGAAGCATGTTCACCTTCTCCTCCAGTCCACGAACATAAGCGGCATCTTCTTCGGTCATTCTCGCCTTGCGCCCCCTCGAACCGGACTGCTCCGCCGGTTTCCATAATATTCGGACCAATTTAGGTCCGCACCAAAGCCGACCACACGGACGGCTGACGATGGCTTCACCGTCACGTCGTCAACCTTCTTGACCTTGTTCAACGCCCTGTTAAAGGCGTTGTCCCACGGGCCGGCGTACTTAACCGACGACTCCTGCGATGAGGCGATTTTCATTTTCGCTTGCTGCGAAAAGAATGTGAAACGTTAAGACATTTTGAACTTCACTCTAGAATTCAATCGACAAGGTCGCGTGGTAAACTACTTACCACGGCAGTCGTAAACTCCTGAATCTTAGGATCGATAATTATTTTCGAGGTTGCTTTGTCCTTATAGCTCCGGGCCCTCACAAAGAATTCGGTCTGTGGATCATCTTTGTATTGCTGGAAGGGGTTAGGTATGCCCGCAGTGGCGTACTCGGCGTCCTCCTTGTCCCATTTAGGCTTGGAACTTTTGTAACCACCGGCTCCGAGACAGTGGTTACCTATGACCTGCGACCGCATGGCCTTGCCCTTTGCACTCGCGGCCTTGGCTTTCTCGGACTCACACCTAGCCTTGAAAAGGTTGTAGGTAGCTTCGTCGATCAACGACTCTTTCTCCTTGAGCTCCTCCCAGGTTTTGTTCTTTTCAAAAATTGCCCTCTTCACCCGGGTTTTCCAACTGGACCAGGCCTTGCTCATCTTCCTGAGGGCCCATGTGTTTACTTTGTTCCCTCTGACTTTGGTGTTACCGTACGGCTCCGGAAACTTGTATCGTCCATGCAGCTTGTTGATAAGAAGCTGACAATAATGAATATTCTCACGACTCCTGAGGTTAATCGTGGTGATCGGCACGGTGTTGCGGAGGATCGCCGCGACTTGACGGCAGTAACCTTCCGAAAAACGTTCGGGCTGTTTAGGAATCCCGATGGCGGTCACAACAGTAAACTCTTGCCTGATGGCGCCGACCTTGGTCGGTTTCCGATTCCTCTTCTTCGACTGGGTACCATCTGTGTTGGAGCCACCGGTCCCATCATCCTCGCCGATGTTCCTCTCGCCGTCTGTCGTACCGGCCTCCTCCTCCAAGTCATCATCCGGTGAGTCGGACTCCGACTCTATATCCTCCTCATACTCCTCCTCACCCGGAGGTACTTCCTCTTCTCTCTGCTCCTCGACCTCCTCCTAGGAGTATTCCCAAAATTGCTTCCTTTTTTCCCGGCTGAGAAGAAGGAACGGCGTCGGCTCCGGTCGACATGTTTGCACTAGTAAAATATTAAGAAGTGCAACTACTTGATTAATTAGCACAATAAATAAATGCAAATACTCTCATGTTAAGAAAGGTCATGCAAGAATTCACGGAAAAATTCGGCATGACCTTTGCTCTTTTTCTTAACATGAGAGTGCCCCATTCTCAACCGAAACGGAAGTTAATCAACATTTCGGGAGAAAGGGGATAATGATTTGTACCTGCACAAAACAAATGCCTACATGTAGGCACAACAATGCACAAAAATAGATATTCAAACAGTAGATATTCAAGAAACATATACTTGCAAATGGATAAAAAATGAGCTTGACTAAAACAGCGGAAAAACATGATGAGATCATGTAACAATGGCACATCAAAATATAAAACCATCGAAGAACAGATTCTACACTTGCTAGTTTCATCGTTATGTTCATAAGAACAAATGCTTACCTACTGGTTTTTTATAAGAACAAATGATATAGCTACTTCATCACTGTCCCAAAATTCTAGTAAAACTAGTACATAACCCATATGTTGCATTTTTTTAAAGAGAACCAAGGAATGACCAAAGCTACAAAAATTCCCTAGCTACTTTAGCAAATTCCCTAGCTACAGGACACACACACACACACCTCACACACACACACACACACACACATCACACACACAACACACACACACACAGGACACACACACAGAGGACACACACACCTCACACACACACACACACATCACACACACAACACAATTGGAATCCAGTGTGGCTACAAAATTGGATTATACAAAATTGGATTATGCAAAATTTGGATTATGCAAAATTGGATTATACAAAATTGGATTATACAAAATTGGATTATGCAAAATGGATTCAAGCTGGCTGTCCAATCGGATTATACAAAATTGGAGGATGGAGAGGGGAGGATGGATAGGCGGCTGCTCACCGCGGGGAGGAGGCGTTGAAGGCGGCGGCGGCCGGAGTTGCAGAGGCGGATTAGCACGAAGCTCCGGTGGCGCGGGGGCCTCCTCCGGTGGCGCGGGGGGCTGCAGTGCGGCGGCGACGGCTCCGGTGCGGCGCGAGGGCTCCGGTGAGTCGACGGCTAGGTGGGGGGGAATGGTTGCTGTGTGAGCACGGGAGGGGTAGGTGGTTAGGTTAAGTCTTAGGGGTGGCGCACCTTGTAGAAATGCGCCACCAAGTGTATCCTTATGCGTGGCGCATTTCTACAGAATGCGCCACGCATAAGGATACACTTGGTGGCGCATTTCTACAAAGTGCGCCACCCCTAAGACTTAACCTAACCACTTAGTGCCGCATTTAGGCTAAATGCGCCACCCCTAAGCACCATTTCATTTTTTTAAATAAAGTTTAACCATTTCATTATATTTGTTTAACCATTTCATTTTTTTAATTAAAGTTTAACCATTTAATTATATTTCTATAAAGTTGTCAAACTTTATTAAGATTGACTTTGACCAAATCTTATATGCGGAGTAAAAAGAAACGGAGGGAGTATATGCGAAGCCGAACCAAGATCCACAAACACAAGGTGTAGCGGCATTTGGAAACATAAGATTGTGATCATCAATTACAAAGTGCATATTAAATCCATGCATACACAAAGTGATCATGAATTACAAAATATTCTTCTTAAATTTGGAGCTAGCTATATCTAGCTATCGTTTCCTCACGATCTTCTTCTTGCCCTTCTTTGACGTGGTTCAATAATTTAGGCACGGGACGCCTTCACTTTTCCTCTTGAACGGAGGAGACCTTTCTTCGGTAGGGTTGTGGTGTATGTATCCTGAGCGGCATAGTCATCCTCCATATTCGGGTCGCCGTACTTGTCAAAGTCTTGCTCGTTGGCGACTCCATCCATTCCGATGATGTTTCTTTTGACTCTCCTCACTACAACGCGGCTCGGCTTTGATGGGTCGGTAATGAAGAAGCATTGGTCCACTTGGCTAGTCAGTACCCATGGCTCATTTTTCGCGGTGACGTTTGCGCCCGCAGACTTGGATTTGGCTTCGGGTATAACCATGGTGGTTAAGTATCGGTCTTCTTTTACGACGCTCTTGGCCCATCTCACACGGAACATCGGCACCTTCTCTGCACAGTAGTCGAGCTCCCATATGTCCTCGATCCTTCCATAGAATCTTTCCTTGACGTCATCGGTGTAGAATATCCCCGTTACCCCTAAGTTCAGGTAATCGCAGTTATTGTCCTTTTCCTCCGTGTAGAATGTGTAGTCGTTGATATCATACGCTTGATAGGTCATCAGGTTGCGTGCGGCACCCTGTGACAAGGTGAATATCATCTTTTCGTCCTTGGAAGCGTTCCTTCACGGGGGATTAGCACGAAGCTCGTCCCTGAACCAATTCATGAAACCGGAGTTGTGCTCTTTGATTAGCCGTGGATCTCGGTCCGTTATCTGCAGGCCCTGGTCACTGTACTTCTTCCTGATTAAATCCTTGTGCTTTACTAACCAAGGATCGACCAGCTGGATGTGTTGTAGCGCGACTAGGGTTGCTCTTTCAAAGTCGATGTCTCGACCGTCAAAGTTGACATGCATTGCGCGGCTTCCCTCGTGGTGACCACACCCATCGGTCATGCCAAAGTGCTTGTTGACGGCCAGACCAACAGGGTTCTCGGTGTTGAGAGAACTCGTGCAAAAAGAGATGCACTCTTCGGTTAGAAAGCCCTTCGCTATGCTTGCATCTGGACGGGACCTGTTACGAACGTATTTTTTGATGTGTCCATTCATCCTTTCGAACGGCATCATGCTGCGCAGAAACGCAGGCCCGAGTTGGACGATATCCTCCACGACGTGGATCAGCAGATGCACCATAATGTCGAAGAACGCGGGCGGGAATAAGATCTCAAGCTCGCATAGTATGAGCACGATCTCCTCCTGTAGCCTTTTGAGTTGTGTAGCGCAAATCGACTTCCGGGAGATGACGTCAAAAAAGTTGCAAAGGCCAAACAACGTTTTACGGACGTGCTCGTCCATTATCCCTCGCATCGCAACCGGGAGAAGATACGTCATCAGCACGGCACAGTCGTGAGATTTCATCCCGCTGAAACGCCGCTTCGCCTCGTCTAGGTATCTGCTTATCTTCCCCGCGTAGCCGTTCGGAAATTTTACTCCTATGAGGCAGTGGATAAACCGCTTGATCTCCTCCTCGCACAGAGTGAAGCATGCCGGGGGGCAGTGATCAATACCGGTCTTCTTCTTGGCCGTCCTTTTTCGTTTGCGAGAGTTTTGCGTTTCCGTATCCTCTTCCTCCTCCGGATCATCATCGTCGTCACTAGGGGGGTGAAGTTCCCTCCTGATGCCCATAAATTTCAAGTCATTCCTTGCTTTTGGCCCGTCCTTGGTCTTCTTCAGCATGTTGAGCAGCGTGCCAAACAAGCTCTCGCACACGTTCTTTGTGATATGCATGAGATCAAGGCTATGAGGACTGCGGAGTAGACTCCAGTATTCCAAATCCCAGAAAAGAGACCTCGCTTTCCATACCCTCATCAACGGATGAGTCTTCTTTTTTTTTGTTTCCCGGCGCGGGGCACTCTTTCCAAGTTTTCATCAAGTTGTCGATTTCTTTGCCGCTCCTTCGAGCTGGGGGTGCTCGGAGCTCCTCGCTTCCATCGAACAGATGTCCCTGTTTTCTCCACGCGTGTTTCTTGGGAAGCCATCTCCGAGACCCCTGGAACACGGTTTTTGAAGATCCAGGATCTTTTGGTAGCTGGCGGTACGTTGTATTATCCATGCACCTAACGCATGCACAGAATCCTTGGACCACCTGCCCTGAGAAATATCTGTATCCGAGATAGTCATGCACCGTCGTGATCACCGCGGCTTTCATTGGGAAATATTGTTTTGTCGCGGCGTCCCACGTATTGACTCTGTCTTTCCATAACGTTTCTAGCTCCTCTTTCAACAGCTGTAGATATAGATTGAGATCCGTACCTGGTTGTTTCGGCCCTTGAACTAGCATACACATTTCTATGTACTTTTTCTTCATGCACTTCCAGGGGGGGAAGGTTGTATATGCATACAAACACGGGCCAGGTACTGTGTGTGCTGCTCTGGCCGCCAAACGGATTGACTCCATTGGCGCTCACACCAATCCTGTGGTTCCTTGGTTCTTTCCCAAAATCTGGGTATTCGAGGTCCAACCCAGTCCATTGGCTACCATCTGAAGGGTGCCTCAGTATGTCCTCCTTTTCCAGATCCGGGTTCGGGTCATCCTCTTTTAGCTTCTTTCTATCCGCGTGCCAGGTCATGAGCTTTGCTTCCTCGGGATCTACGAAATACCTCTGCAGACGAGGAGTGATCGGAAAGTACCATACCACTTTTCTAGGAACTTTCTTCCCTCTCTTGTATCGACTAACACCGCACACCGAACATGTGGTTTTATCTTCGTCCTCACCCCGATAGATCATGCAATCATTTATGCAGACGTGGTATTTAACGTACGGAAGATTGAGAGGGCAAAGGACTTTCTTGGCCTCAGCGATACTAGTTGGTCACGTGTTGCCCTTCGGAAGACGATCGTGCCAGAATGCCATGTTATCATCGAAGCTTTCGTCGGTCCATTTGTGTTTTGCCTTCATCTCCATAGCCCCAAGTGTTACATTCAAGCGGGTATCCCCGTCGTTGCATCCTTCGTACAACTTCGTAATCGCGTCTTTCTCGAGTTGCGCCATCTTGGCTTTCTCTCTAGCTGCACCTCTTGCGTTCAACGCCTCTTTGACAAGAAGCTCTTGAACATGAGGGTCCCGCACCCAGCTTGAATCCTCATCATGTCCGACATCTTGATCTTCATGTCCGGCATCTTGATCTACATGATCCGCTTCAGCATCTTCTTCATGATCATGTACGGGATACTCTTCGTCTTCTCGCCCGCCGCTGTTTTCTGGTTGCCCTTCCTCATTTATTGGCACCCCATCATTGACGTCCTCCTCCTCACCAGCTTCATCACTTATCCACCGTGTGTAGACATCCATCAAACCATTACGCTTCAGGGGTCTTTGCAATATTCCGGAATCAGGCTCGGTCACGCACTGCAGTTTGCATCTCCGACACGGACATCTTATATCCGACCTATTATTCCTTAGCATGTCGTTTGTCGCACATTGCATCCACCTAGCCACGGTGATATCGCTCAGCATCTCGCAGACCATCCTGCATGCATGGAGAGAGCAACACAATTATATATCACAGTCGTCGCCGGAAAAAATCGGCATGACCTTCCCTAATAATGCATGGGAGCATGCGGAGAGTACGCCAGAAATTTTCCGAAACGGAAATGAATCGACATTTTGGCAAAACATTGGCCACTCAAGATACACATATACATCAAACCACCATAAGCTTCACATATACATCAAACCACCACATGCTTCACATATACATCAAACCCAAGCTTCACATATACAACAAACCCCAAGCTAATAAAGGCAATTATATGGGTCATAAATGGAACAAAAGAGTTTGGGAGGAGGTCCACTTACTTTAATATGAAACAAAATAGATGTAATGCCAAGTATCGATGGATAAATGGAAGAAATGAGGTGGGGAGGAGGAGAAAACCGAATAGATCTAGGGTGAGAAGAGTGGATCTAGTTTGAGAATTGTGTGGAGTGAATGAGAGGTGGTAGGTGGGGTGGAGTAGATAAGGGCAGCTCTAGGCATTTAGTGGCGCATATAGAAAGTCAGTGGTGGCGCATTGGTTAAATGCGCCACCCCTAAGCTCTTATGGGTGGCGCATTAGAGCAATGCGCCACCCCTAAGGACCTTATGGGTGGCGCATTTACAGAATGCGCCACCCCTAAGCTCTTAGGGGTGGTTCTTTCCGTATATGCGCCACCTATAAGGTTCTTAGGGGTGGCGCATATTGCTAGATGCGCCACGTATAAGATCATCCAGGCTGGCCCACTCTTAGGGGTGGCGCACTGGAAAATAATGCGCCACCCATAAGACCTTATGGGTGGCGCATTATTTTCCAGTGCGCCACCCCTAACAGATGGCGGCGCATGGCCTTCTATATGCGCCACTAATAAGCTTTCCATGTATAGCTTTTTCCCTAGTAGTGATGTTCACTAGTGATGTCTCTCTCCCAAAAGACGATAAAACTGCTATGCGAGGTAAACAAATTACAGATGGGCAATTGACAAGATTATAAACGCACCGCAATTCTAACTATGCCACAAAAGAAAGGAAGAGGCTCATAAGCATGGGCAGTGCGCCAAAATATGTAGACCGAAATCCATCTGCATCTACTACTAATAATCCACCTTGAGATATCTATACAGAACATCTCGCTGGTATTAAGTTGCGAGCCCCACCCAAAGCAACAGACAACTGCATTAAAAAGAACTTTGCGTAAAGTAAACAATCCTTGCAACCACGGTTACAATCA
Organism: Bromus sterilis; assembly: GCA_950022295.1. NCBI lineage: Eukaryota > Viridiplantae > Streptophyta > Magnoliopsida > Poales > Poaceae > Bromus > Bromus sterilis. The sequence goes on from OX465600.1 coordinate 222,199,117, forward strand.
CCGTTGTTTTCCCCCTTGTGGCCACAGCACATCCCTTAGACTCATGTTTCTGCACTCAAGCGTGTCATCAGGGGGAATGTACCCACAATCAAGCATAACGTTCCCTCTTTGAGTCACTACCTACTACTTGTCCAAAGCAATACACAGCAACGGAGAACATGCAAGAATTACTTAGGAACAAAAATATAAGAGATAAAAATCAAATACATTACTCTATCACGATCTGAACATAATCTCATAATCCATCAGATCCCATCAAACTCAGCATAGCAACAGCAGAAGAATTACATAAGTGCCTCGATCATGTAGGGAAGCTCACGAGGTCTAAACCATGAAGAACAAAGAGCGGAGGAGATCATCACATAGCTACTAATCACGGACCCATGGTCCAAAGGAAACTACTCACGGCACATCCGGGAAGCGTCCATGGTGGAGGAGAAGCTCCCGGAGGTCGATCCTCCCTCCGGTAGGGTGCCGGGAAGGGTCCTGACGGTGCTCCCGATCCTAGAAGCGCGGAGGCGGCAGAACAGATGCGAGTTTGCGAAATAGGGTTCTTCTTTCGGAGATTCCCCGTGACGGAGAATAAATAGGTGAAGGGGGGCAGCCAGGGGGGCACCAGAGGTCCAGGCGCCCCCCTGGCGCGGCCAGGCCCCTGGCCGCGCCAGGTGACCGCCTGGGCACCTGTTGGTGGCCCCTTGGCCCCCTTCGGGGTTCGGGAAGCTTCCGGCATGCTGATTTTTTTATCTGATTTTTCTAGGATTTTTGGAGCACTTTTTATATGGGGGAAACTTAAATAAAAAACAGCAAAAAACAGGAACTGGCACTGGGGTGCACTGAGTTAGTAGGTTAGTCCAAATATGATCAAAAGTGTATGAAAGTGTATCTAGATCATAGCAATATCACACAAAACATGCATGGAACGAGCAGAAATTATCGATACGTTTGAGACATATCAACATCCCCAAGCTTAATTCCTGCTTGTCCTCGAGTAGGTAAATGATAATAAACATAACTTCTGTGGTGACATGCTAGCAACCATATAAAAACTTTGAAAAGTAAATCAATCAAGGTATGTGATTCAATTCAAGTCATAACATGCAAGAGTCTGTATTAGCATTGAAACAAGCAATGAAAGATCATTAGGTGCAAGAGCTCTCGCTGTCCGTGACTCGAATGTCTCCAGATTGTGTTTGCGTTCAAGAAGGGGGATAGGGAATACGAGAAAAAAGTATTTTTGTTGAGAACTCAATCTACTAAAGTTTCACACTTGGTCTTCTTTGGAATCTTATCTTGACTCGTCCCCAGACCACTAGCCAGGTACAAGTCAATTTGATCCACTCCTTTTCGATATTTTGAGCACTCATGCAATGGATGAGCGTAAGCATGAGACTTGACACTTAGGATGGCAAAGAGAGAATACGGTGGAGGAGGAAGACAAAAAAGGATGGGAAAGGCTCACATCAATGAGGACAATCATAGGCGAGAAGGCCAAATGATAGATATGATGTGAGGAGTAGGGATTGCCATGCAATGGATGCACATATGAGATGAAAAGCTCTCCAATGGAACTAGTGGGGGTACATCTAACTTGCTCGCTCATGAAGACCTAGAGCTCTTTTAAGGAGGCTCATCCTTGGAATATGCAAGCCAAGTTCTACAGTGTGAAGGTCCCAACATAGCTATATGCATGATCATCTCTATGGAGTACAAGGATAAGAGTGAGTACTAGTGTGAATCTTTCAAAAGGATAGTAGTGTTGCCCCTTTCTCTCTTTTTATTTTATTTTTCTCTTTTTTCTATTTTTTGCATTTTTGGTGGCCTCTATGGCTCTTTCTATTTAACTCTCATTTGTCCTCTTTGGGATCTTTTATTTTCTCCACTTTGGTATCTTTTCCTCACTTAAGGGAAACACTCTAATTTACAAGAGGGTATACAAGATCTTTCACACTTTACACAGTACTCAAATCATAAAGAAGATGTAGCTATCAGGATGTATGCAATGTATGTCGCTGCCAGTGTAGCAGGAACATGTATGACATGAAGATCAAGTCATGAAGAGGTGGATGTTGCATGGAAATATATCTCGGAAAGGCTATGGAAATGCCTTGATAGGTAGGTATGGTGGCTGTTTTGAGGAAAGATATAAGGAGGTTTATGATGACAGATATCATGCCAAGGGTTTTGATGTACCAGCGAAGGTGGACGCCAACTCTCGGAGTGAGAAGAAGGCAATGCACGGCACGGAAGAGGCTAGCAAATATGAGGAGGTGAAAGTGTCAACTTTCAATACTTACATTAGTCCGAAGAGCTCATGCACTTATTATCGGTAACTCTCAATCTAATAAGGAGGTTCACAAAGATACAAGTACCCCGAGGAGGAGTGTATGGGGGTTTGGTTATCCTTTCCCGTCCTCGACTCATGGTACGTGACTCTACTCTAATATTCGATCCTTCAAAAGATTAGCGATCCATCTAGTAGCTAGAGTTCTCAACTAGTTTTGTAGTTTTGAAAATAAACACGGATTGCCCAAAATACGAAACCTATCACTAATAGGCTAGAGCTCTTGACACCAAAAGTTCAAACATTACTCACATCAATACCTCAAAACTGTTGCAAGTTACTACTAACATTAAATAGCAACCTCAATTACCTACTCTCAAAACAAGACACAACTCAGTGCAACAACCAACTCTCATAACAAGATAAACATGAAAACTAAAGAGAGTTCCAGCAAAAAACTAAACAAAAGCCAAGGCTCTTGCTAAAGACAAACTAAGACTAAAACTAAACATGGCAGTAGCTACGAAAAGATAAAGAACACACAACAGTAAAAAGATAGGCATGAAATATCCTATGATGTGTTCTAGATTTTGAAAGGGGAGTGTGTTTCTCTCCCACACAGAGTAAGACGGGGTCTAACTTGTTATGAACAGCAAGAAAATCTAAAGAAAATTAAAAGTAAAACCTAAGAGCGAGACGCTCCAAGCATAGCAGATAACGCATGAAGTGATAAAAATGTAGTGAGACGAAGGACGAACTGATGATTGTTGATGGAGAAGGGGATGCACGGGGGCATCCCCAAGCTTAGACGCTTGATTCTCCTTGAATATTTATTGGGGATACATGGGGGCATCCCCAAGCTTGAGCGCTTGAAACTCCCGAATCTTCTTTCATCATCTTCCATCGCACACTTGAAAACTACCTTCATACATAATTCATCATAAGCCAATTAGAGACGTTAGTACCCTTAATAAATAATTTTTCCCCACTTGATATAAAGATATTCTTGAAGAGATACTTTTTCTCAAGATGTCCAAAAAAAATTTGAAAATAAAAAGCAAGCTTAAGGTTTGCAAAAGTTAGGAGAGACAAAACGTGGTAGAATCTGTGAAAAACAGAACTGCAGGTAGTAAAGATTTTTTTAGGGGTACTTCTGCAACTCAAATCAAAAAACTCAGAACGTACGAAAGTATCGTGATTGTATAGAGCACGCTGTGTAAAAAATTCAGCTCAAAAATATGAACTGGTGATTTGATCCGATTTTTTCCGTCACGAAGACAGAATATGTTTTCTGGACAGCATGTCACAACTTTCACTTCCCTTGTCATATGAGGCTATAACTTGGCACAAAGCTTGAAAATAAAGATACAATGATGTTGCTACAGTAGTAACAATCATCAAGATCACTAAAAATAGAAGTAAAAACATCTTGGGTTGCCTCCCAACAAGCGCTTTCTTTTACGCCTTTAAGCTAGGCATAAGGCAAAAGATCAAGTCGTATCAATCGATCCATCATCAAGATCATCAAAAACCTTTTCAATTGTACAACTAGTCTTAGGAGGTCTTTCAAATAAAGGCCTAATAAAGATACTTCTAGGAAGAAAACCAAAAGGCAGAAAATCAGTGGAAGTTTCATTTATAAATTTATCAAAGAGAGGTATTTCTTCCAAAGTTTGCACGGTTTCTACTTCCTTGGCAATGGGTGGATTATTTTTGGGTCGGGGAACCTTAGGTACATAATTGAACTTGGGTTCCTTTCTTGCCGGAGTCTCTACCTTTTTGGGTTTGATTGAGGAGAAAGTGGTCCCTAGAGTATTAATGATTTCCTCAATCGTATCAATCCTAGAAGGATTCATATCATGGAATTTGATGGTCTCCAAAGTTTTAATAATTTTATGCATGGAGCTATCGAGTCTATTCAAATTCCCTTGAATCTTGCGATCCAACTCATTTATACTAGTTATACCTTGTATTTCTAACTCTATCTTTTCAAGTTTCTTCATAATGTGAGCTAGAGTCATATCTTCTTGTATGCTAGCAATAGGGAGGTTTCCAACAAGCTTTTCAATAACATTAAGAGACTCCCAAATTGGGGCTTCTAGGAATCTCCCGCTGATAACAGTATATATATGAACCTATTCCATGGAGTAATACCAACATAAAAATTTCTAAGAAGGATAGTAGTGGGTTGCTTCTTGGTGGCTCTTTTTTGTGAATCATTAATTCTATACCAAGCATCTTTTAAACTTTCACCACCTTTCTATTTAAAGGTGAGAACTTCTGTCTCAACAAAGGCAAAAGGACCAGACATAATGACAGCTACTAGCAAGATAAATAATTTTTTTGTGATTTTTTATGTAAGACACAAAGATAAAAACAGAAAGGTAAACTAACAAGACTAAAAATTAAAGGTAAAAGGTAGTGGGAAACTCCCGTATCTTATCACTCGGAGTCCCCGGCAACGGCGCCAGAAATTTGCTTGATGGCGTGGAAGTGGTAATGGCTTCTCGCCCTTCGTTGGTTACCCCAAGTGGAAGGTGATATGTAGGATAGCAGCAAAATTCCCCTATGTAGAGGATAGGGTTTGTCTCCCGTAGGACTCCGGCGATGATAAGTAGGTGTCAGCGGCGCACCTGACGCGGACCTGCACACAACACAATTAACTTATCTCCCACCGAAGTTCAGAGCGGTTGTCAATCTCTCCGGTGTTGTTGTTTACAAAGGATCAAACACAAGAGATAATGATAATGATAGCAACTGAAAGTAAATACTGAAAAGTAAATAGGCTTGTAAACAGTGATGAGAATATGGACAGGGGTCCCGTGATGTTCACTAGTGATGTCTCTCTCCCAAAAGACGATAAAACTACTATGCGAGGTAAACAAATTACAGATGGGCAATTGACAGGATTATAAACGCACCGCAATGCTAACTATGCTACAAAAGAAAGGAAGAGGCTCATAAGCATGGGCAGTGCGCCAAAATAAGTAGACCGGAATCCATCTGCATCTACTACTAATCATCCACCTTGAGATATCTATACAGAACATCTCGCTGGTATTAAGTTGTGAGCCCCACCCAAAGTGTAAACCCAAAGCAACAGACAACTGCATTAAAAAGAACTTTGCGTAAAGTAAACAATCCTTGCAACCACGGTTACAATCACCGTTGTTTTCTCCCTTGTGTCCACAGCACATCCCCTAGACTCATGTTTCTGTCACTCAAGCGTGTCATCAGGGGGAATGTACCCACAATCGAGCATAACTTTCCCTCTTGGAGTCACTGCCTACTACTTGGCCAAAGCAATAAACAGCAACGGAGAACATGCAAGAATTACTTAGGAACAAAAATATAAGAGATAAAAATCAATTATATTACTCTATCACGATCTGAACATAATCTCATAATCCATCAGATCACATCAAACTCAGCATAGCAACAGCAGAAGAATTACATAAGTGCCTCGATCATGTAGGGCAGCTCACGAGGTCTAAACCATGAAGAACAAAGAGGGGAGGAGATCATCACATAGCTACTAATCACGGACCCATGGTCCAAAGGAAACTACTCACGACACATCCGGGAAGCGTAAATGGTGGAGGAGAAGCTCCCGGAGGTCGATCCTCCCTCCGGCAGGGTGCCGGGAAGGGTCCTAACGGTGCTCCCGATCCTGGAAGCGCGGAGGCGGCAGAACAGATGCGAGTTTGCGAAATAGGATTATTCTTTCGGAGATTCCCCGTGACGGAGAATAAATAGGTGAAGGGGGCAGCCAGGGGGGCACCAAAGGTCCAGGCGCGCCAGGTGGTCGCCTGGGCACCTGGTGGTGGCCCCCTAACCCCCCCGCCCTTCGGGGTTCGGGAAGCTTCCGACACGCTGATTTTTTATCTGATTTTCCCGGATTTTTGGAGCACTTTTTATATGGGGGAAATTTTAAATAAAAAACAGCAGAAAATAGGAACTGGCACTGGGGTGCACTGAGTTAGTAGGTAGTCCAAATATGATCAAAAGTGTATGAAAGTGTATCTAGATCATAGAAATATCACACAAAACATGCATGGAACGAGCAGAAATTATCGATACGTTTGAGACGTATCAAAGAGCGGCGAAGGATAAGCGGAATCTCGAAGTTGCCAACAAGTCCACTGCTGAAGCTGACGATAGCGCAAGCTCGCCGAAGCAAAAGAGAACGAAAAGAAGGTTGCTGCTGAAGCTCAGAAGCTTCAAACATCTAATCCTAAGAGAACAGCAGCTCTTGAAAAGATTGCTACCAAAACTGCTGAGAACCGAGCCAGAGATGCTCAGAAGCAACGTGTGGTTTCTCACGTCCAGAAGAACATTGCTGAAGAACCTAAGGTTCCAGATGACATGGACCGCCATAGTGAGCACCAGTTTCCAGATCCAAGGGAAGCTGAGTTATGGGATGTTTTCGGCATCACCGAAGCGCTTTGCAAGAAGAGCGAAGGAGATGAAGAATAAACTGTGCCAAGCACTTTGTACATGCCCCCGACCATCGAAGAGATTATCGTTAATCTGGTGACAAAGCTGAAAGAGCTCTACGCTCAGAGAAAAGTTGAAACTGCCAAGATCCACAGATACTAGAAGAAGGCAGAGACTGAAGATGATGAAGATATCAAGGAATCTGTCTTGTCTCTCCTTCAACAAGTCACCAACAAGAACTCTTCCACTTTGGAGGAAGTGGAAAGTCAGAAAGGCAAGATCAAGAAAGTTGTTGAAGATCTTTGCCTCAGCCACAACAATGCCATTTTGGCTGCTGATTCTAGGAAGCGGAAGCCCGAAGAAGAACTCATTACGAAGAAAAACCAAGAGAAGAAGAGGCCCGCGTCATCTCTCTCGGCACTAAAGAAGAAATGGCCAACGAAGGCGAACCACCTTCACCTGTGATTCAGGCACAAGTTTCCGATTCCACCTCCAAACGTGCTCCTCCCAAAGCCCCAGCTCCACCAAAATATCCCACCAAAACCCCCACTCCTACTCGAATCCCAACTCCCCGAGCACCACCAACACCAACTCCACCACCCAGAGCTCAAACCCCACCAAGACAACCTACACCACCAGCTCAAAGCCCTTTGCCTCCACCCGCCAACGAAGAAGAAGTACCATGATACGTCCCAAACGTATTTATAATTTCTGCTTGTTCCATGCACTTTTATGTGACATTGCTACATGTTTTGCTACTCTTTTATATCATTTTACACATATTTGGACTAACCTACTAACTCAGTGCACCCACTGCCAGTTCATGTCTTCTGATGTCTTTAGTTGCAGTGATTTTTCCCTATTTTAAAATGCCAGAAAAATTTCGGAAAAAACAGAATAAAAATCAGCGTCAAGGAAGCTTCTGGAGCCACTGAAGAAGTGCCGGAGCAGGGCCACCCCCTCCTAGGAGGCAAGGTGGCGTGGCCCCACGCCTGTCCGCGTTACCAGGGCGCCTGGGAGGTGGGTACCACTCTTGGTGCCCCCCTTTGGCCTATTTTACCCCTCATCGCAGAAACCCTCAAGGAGAAGCCCGCATCGCGAATTACCTCTTTGTTCCGCCGCCGCCGTGCTTCCAAGATCAGGAGCGCGAGAAGACCTCTTCTCGGCACCCTGCCGAAGGGAGGATTGACCTCCGGGGACCTCTCCATCACCATGGACGCCTGATGTGCGAGATGATGATAATGGTTTCTTGTCCTTCGTTGGTTACCCCAAGTGGAAGGTGAGATGTAGGATAGCAGCCAATTTCCCCTATGTAGAGGATAGGGTTTGTCTCCAGTAGGACTCCGGAGATGATAAGTAGGTGGCAAGGAAACAATGGCACCGAATAAGACTAAAGTTGCCTCCTTGACCTGGACCTGCACACGACACAAATAACTTTGCTCCAAACGAAGTTCAGAGAGGTTGTCAATCTCTCCGGTATTGTTGTTTACAAAGGATCAAACGCAAGGGATAATGATAATAGTGATAGCAACTAGAAAGTAAAATAAAGAAAGAAAATAAGCGTGTAAACAATGATGAGAATATGGACCGGGTCCCGTGATGTTCACTAGTGATGTCTCTCTCCCAAAAGACGATAAAACTGCTATGCGAGGTAAACAAATTACAGTTGGGCAATTGACAGGAATATAAACGCACTGCAATGCTAACTATGCTACAAGGAAAGGAAGAGGCTAAAAAGCATGGGCAGTCTGCCAAAATAAGTAGACCGAAATCAAACTGCATCTACTACTAATCATCAACCTTGAGATATCTATCCAGAACATCTCACTGGTATTAAGTTGCAAGCCCCACCCAAAGTGCAAACCCAAATCAACAGACAACTGCATTAAAAAGCACTTTGCATAAAGTAAACAATCCTTGCAACCGCGGTTACAAGCACCGTTGTTTTCCCCCTTGTGGCAACAGCACATCCCCTAGACTCGTGTTTCTGTCACTCAAGCGTGTCATCGGGGGGCATGAACCCACAATCGAGCATAACGTTCCCTCTTGGAGTCACTACCTACTACTTGGCCAAAGCAATAAACAGCAACGGAGAACATTCAAGAATTACATAGGAACAAAAATATAAAAGAGAAGAACCAAATATACTACTCAATCACAATATGAACATAATCTCATAATCCATCAGATCCTAGCAAACTCAGCATAGCAACAACTGAAAATTACATATGTGCCTCGATCATGTAGGGCAGCTCACGAGGACTAAATCATGAAGAACAAAGAGGGGAGGAGAACATCACATGGCTACTGATCACGGACCCATGGTCCAAAGAAAACTACTCACGGCACATCCGGGAAGCGTCCATGGTGGAGGGGAAGCTCCCAGAGGTCAATCCTCCCTCCGGTAGGGTGCAGGGAAGAAGTCTGCTGGCGCTACCGATCTTGGAAGCGCGGTGGCGGCGTAACAGAGGTGAGATCGCAAAAAAGGGTTCTGTCTTCGGGGGTTTCGCGTCACGGGGAATAAATAGGCGAAGGGGGGCAGCCAGGGGGGCCACTAGGAGTCCAAGCGCCCCCCCTGGCGCGGCCAGACCCTAGGCCACGCCAGGTGGCTGCCTGGGTCCCTGGTGGTGGCCCTGTCGGGGGAATATCCCATGGCTAGACCCGGCTTGGAGACAAAGTCGGATGGATGACAAGAACCGACTCGCGGAGATGAAAGTCGGACGAATAAATCAAGATGGAGTCTACCTAACTTGCAAGATACGGAGCTACAAGACTTAGAGTAGGACTCGGATTGATATTCTACTTGTAATAGAAAAAGAGACTAGTTTGTATCCTACTAGGACTCTACATGTAAGCCTCCCCCTTCCACCTATATAAGGAGGGGTAGGGCCCCCCAAACGGGACAGCTTAAGCAGAGACTCAATAAACCACAATAGGCTCTAGATCAAAGATTAGTCCCGGGTCATCTAAACCCGGGACAATTAGACACAATTATAGGAGAGCCGTCAACATGCCGACGACTCTCCGTGAGCAAAGGAATAAGACCTAGCCACAAACAGCATGTAGGGTTTTTACCGGACGATGTTTCCCGGGGCCCGAAGCTGTATAAATCGCGTCTCTCTCCCTGTGTGATTTTCTTCCTCGTACACTGATACGTCCAAAACGTATCTGTAATTTCTGCTTCCTCCATCCATCTTTTGTGTGATATTTCTATGATATTGATGAACTTCCATACACTTTTGATCATATTTGGACTAACCTATTAACTCAGTGCACCCCAGTGCCAATTCCTGTTTTCTGTTGTTTTTGTATTTCAGGTTTTCCCATTACTTAAAGTGCCAGAAAAATTCCGGGAAAAATATAGGAAAAATCAGCGTACACGAAGCTTCGGGAAGAGCCCAAGTGGGGCCAGAGGGGAGCCAGGGGTGGCCCAGGCGGCCACCTGGAGCTGCCACCCCCTAGGCCGCGCCAGGGGGGCGCCTGGGGCCCCTGGTCCACCTTTGGCTGCCCCCCTTCGCCTATATATCCCTCTCATCCCGAAACCCTCGAAGACAGAACCCTTTTTCGCGATCTCTCCTCTGTTCCGCCGCCGCGCTTCCAAGATCGGGAGCACCAAGAGCCCTCTTCCCGGCACCCTGCCGGAGGGAGGAACCACCTCCAGGAGCTTCTCCACCACCATGGATGCTTCCCGGATGAACCGTGAGTAGTCCACCTTGGACCATGGATCCATGATCAGTAGCTATGTGATGTTCTCCTCCCCTCTTTGTTCTTCATGGTTTAGACCTCGTGAGCTGCCCTACATGATCGAGACACATATGTAATCTTTCTGTTGTTGTTATGTGAGTTTGTTGGGATCTGATGGATTATGAGACTATGTTCAGATTGTGTTTGAGTAATATATTTGATTCTCCTCTTTTATATTTATGTTCTTGAGTAATTCTTGCATGTTCTCCGTTGCTGTTTATTGTTTTGGCCAAGTAGTAGGTAGTGACTCCAAGAAGGAGCGTTATGCATGATTGTGGGTTCATGCCCCCTGATGACTAGCTTGAGTGACAGAAACATGAGTCTAGGAGATGTGTTGTTGCCACAAGGGAGAAAACAACGGTGCTTGTACTTGCGGGTGCAAAGATTGTTTACTTTACGCAAAGTTCTTTAATGCAGTTGTCTGTTGCTTTGAGTTTACACTTTGGGTGGGATTCGCAACTTAATACCAGCGAGATGTTCTGGATAGATATCTCAAAGTGGATGATTACTAGGTAGATGCAGATGGATTTCGGTCTACTTGTCTTGGCGTACCGCTCATGCTTTTGAGCCTCTTCCTTTCTTTATAGCATTTTTAGCATTGGTTTGCGCACATAATCTTGTCAATTGCCCAGCTGTAATTTGTTTACCCTGCATGGCTATTTTATCGTCTTTTGGGAGAGAGACATCACTAGTGAACATCATGGGACCCCGGTCCATATATCCACCACTGTTTACACTCGATATTTATTTTCTGCTTTATTTCCTTTTCCGTTGCTATCACTATCATTATTATCCCGTGCGTTTAATCATTTGTAAACAACAAGGCCGGAGGGATTGATAACCTCTCTGAACTCGTTGGGAGCAAAGTTATATATTGTATGTGCAGGTCCACGTCAACCGCCTAATTGTTGGCGCCGTTGTCACCTTCCTGTCGTTGTCGGAGTCCTACTGGAGACAAACCTTGGTATCTTCACCGAGGGAAATTTGTTGTTGTCTACATCTCAACCTTTCACTTTGGGTAACCAACGAGGGGCGAGAAGTCATCATACACTCGTAACAAAGGCCCCATAATCAAGTCCGACTCTACGAACATCTGTCGTGACTTTTCCACGACAGTTGGCGCCCACCGTGGGGCTTGCGGACAAAGGTGTTGTTATCTTGGAGGAAGTTCTCACAATGATCGAGAAGTTCGTGATCGGCCGGACGAAGAATAACCGGCACAATCCAATCTTCATCAATCAGCAATAGCCGCTCGAGCTACAACTTTGGCGGCAATATTCATCGTCGCGGACTCCTGCCTCAACGCCGCCCGCGTCAAGATGATCGACGCCCGCGTCAAGCTAATCGTCAAAGTTGCTATTTGATCGCATCAAATTGAAGTCGCCGAGATCGGGACGCAGTTTTGCTACACTATTTCCGTCGATCGAACAAAACCGGAATTGATGATCTGATCCGCATGCCAAGAAGCAAAAGGAAAGGAAAAAAAAGGAAAATACGCCTAGCATCCGCCACCGGCTTCTAGTAAAATACGCGGCGGTGCAAAATCACGACCGACTCCAACCGTGGCCGGTCTCCCGCGCGCCGCATCTTCCAATCGTCGCCGGCTCTCGTGCCCGTTTTCTAGCGTCCGCCTCACGTCAACGAATCTAAGCAAAACCTGGAGCTGATGGATGGAGGATTAGCGTACTAGTACTACTAGCAAAAGAAGAAAAAATTGAAACAAAATCCGTGGATGCCTATTTCAAGCCGTCTTCCGCGTTTGCACGGACCTTGGAAAGCACGGCGCCGACTCCTGCATATTTCCTCCAATTCATCCGTACACGAAGCTGGCTCCCTGCACTAGCTTGGCTGGCCTCCAGTCCGCTCTTGCTCCCAGAATCGGCTCGCGCCACGGAAGCCGTCTCCTCACGCAACGCAGTGGCCGACCTTCGAATGCCCAGCTCTTGCAATTACCAAAGCACCAATGCCGGCTTCCATTACAACACGACACCCGTCGCTGGATCATCCGACGACGCCGGCTCTACACCACCGTCTTCACGCCATCATTGTCCGCTCTAGATGCGCACGCCGGAGTCCATCGCCGGCTCTGTCCAGGCGATCCATTAAGCCGGCTCTCGGTGCATAGGCTCATTTTCTTACGGTCTACAGCGACGACGAATTTCGGCGGCGTTGTCTCCCTGCCGGCAGCGTAAAACCACCGTTAGCGCCGACCATCGGCTCCGGCTTATCCTACCGTCCGGCGGCTCCGTTTTCTTCGTGTGCTCGCTATGGACCATAGCCACCCGTCGCTCGACTTCCTGCGCTGTTCGCGTCAACAATCGACATCGCGCAACTTTAACTTCTTTCGCGCCGGTTGCCACGGATGGTTGAAACAGCCCACATATGCGCTAAAAAGTTTTGGATGAATTCTCAAAGAGATCAAGCACGGAGCACATGCTTGAACTAAAGTTTGGATGGGTTCTCAAAAAGGAACAACGAATGAAGGACATGCAAAAACACGAACATGTATGGAGCACGAATGAAGCTATGGTCAGGTCTATTGAGAAGTTTCCCTCAGCGCCAAGCCGCCGGCTCCGTTCGCCGCTCGGCCTCCCACACCGGCTCCGCCTCCTATGCGCCACGCGCCCTCCGGCCTCACCACTGGCCCTCTGCATACAAGGGCTCTATGCCTTTGCACCAGCTCCGCCGCCGAGATAATTGACGATCAGTCGCCACCACCGGCTCCTACGAAGATCGGCTAAACCTCACCACATTCGTCTTCCATGATGCTCTGGGTTTATTCTGCATCATCAGATCAGTACAAAGAATTTCAAGACGACTCCTTTAGTCGAATCAAGACTCGGGGGCTACGCCTCCTTTGGGATCCATCGGAGATTGAGATATATCAAGTTTCAACCGACGGATTATAATCGACCACCACAAATTTTGGTCCATTAATTCCGACGGTAAAATTCTGGCTTAGATTCCGGTTCATTGGAAAAATTCTGACTCTTTCATTAAGATCCGGATCATCGGTAAAATCCCGGCTTAGCTTCTAGTTCATTCAAAATTCCGGCTCCCTTCGTGAGTTCCGGTTAATTGAAAATCCCGGCTCCCTTCATGAGTTCCGGTTTATTCAAAGAACTCCGGCTCTACAATGAGATTCCGGTTCATCAAAAATTCCGGATCCTCAGTGATTCCCGGTTCATAAAAAATTCCGGCTCCTCGATGAGTTCCGGTTCATCGGAAATTCTGGCTCCTTTACGGATCCAGGATCATTACAAATTACCGGCTTCACAAGAAATCTCGGTAAGACTCGGCACTCCTGGAACCCAGAATTTGTCACCCTATGCATTTCATCATTATGCATTGCACCTTTTCATATCATGATGCATTACATCTTATGCATCCATAAGTCGATCTTAAATCGCATTTCTGTCATCGCCATAATTAAAGTCGACTTTGATCGCAAACAGGCTGAAACGCCGTGAAGTCGACTTTGATCGCAAACAGGCTGAAACGCCATTAAAAGTCGACTTTTCGTCGCAACCGGCTACAACGCCACATTACAACTTTTGACTAAACCAACTCTAGTCGCAGTAACCACCCTTACATTCCATGCACTTCATGCATTTACTGTTTTGCATCATACATTGCATAAACTGCATTATTATAAATCTCAAAAACTTGGCCGCTTGATCAACCTCCAATTGGTAATCTGGGCACATATGTGTTTCATTCAGAGAAAGTTCAACAGAGCTTGATGACAACTCATCAACCTCCAACTGAGAAATCTCCTACTGAGCATGTACAAAGCTTGAATTCAAAGAAATCATGGGGGCTCGACTATACCCATCGAGTCTTCACCCAAGAAACCTTGGCTTATACATGTGGCACTCCACGCCTCCTAAATTTCCTGTATGTTTGATGCTCATATGATCTAAACGCGTGAAATACAGCTAGAAAATTCCCAAAAGGAATTTTTTGACACAAACGGAGAAACGCTGATCAATGTGAGACGACATATAGAGAAGTCTCGACTCAATGATAACCCAAACTCTTCTCAAACGAGAGAAGATGTGGACCAGATGAATCCAGAGCCGGCTTCTTCAAGCACTTCATGAATTACCCTTTTTGCATACATAATCATAAGCATATTTTTTCTTTGCATATATATAAACTCCTTGCAGGATACAGAGTTAAAACCTATGCGACTCGGTAATGCGTCAATACACACATGCCGACTCATAGGGACCACAACTCAACGTAAGTTCCTATGCGACTCGGTACTGTGTCAATTCACACAGGCCGACTCTTGAGGACTACAACTCGAAAGTCTTTATGTGACTCGGTAATGTGTCAATACACACATACCGACTCATGGGGACTACAACTCGAAAAATTTCTCTATGTGATGCAACAGCGTGTCAAGACACACATGCCGACTCATGGGGACTACAATTCAAAGAACGTCTTTATCTGACCCGGTCATACATCAAGAAACGCATGCCGACTCATAGGGGCTAGAAGCTCGAAAATCTTCTTCTATGACCCGGAACTCATACCGACTCATGGGGACTATACCTTCTGCATTGCATCTTCTGCATTCTTAAATCGACTTTTGTTGCAATGGCTCTCGCCATATATAAAGTCGACTTCGGTCGCAACGGCCCTCGCCATATATATAAAGTCGACTTCGATCGCAACGGCTTTCGCCATATATATAAAGTCGACTTCGGTCGCAACGGTTCTCGTCATATATTTAAGTCGACACTCGTCGCACCAGCTCTCGCCATATAAAATATATAAGTCGACTTTCGTCGCACCGGCTCCCGCCACATACAGATGTTCATACCGACTTAGAGTTGGCACACATTATTATGGGTTGCTGAAGGCAACATATTCCAACACTCGAAGGGCCAGTCTATTTAGAAGCTGGGAACACAACCCATCATATCATATCTACCGGATTCAGCAAATTCGCATTCATCGGTTTTTATCAGCAAGCAAATATTTGTCGGCTTCAACAAAAATTGCTGGCTTTTGGCATATAATACTTGCGGACTTCAAGCAAGAAATTGTAAGTCCCAGGTTGCTGCAGGCAAGACAACCCGACACTTTGGGGCTACACTACTTCGAAGAAAATTTCACAAGAACAAGTCCCAGGTTGCTGCAGACAAGACAACCCGACACTTGGGGGCTACACCAGCAAAGCTATTTTTCCACGTCATCACGAGATGATAAACTCGACACTTGGGGGCTACAGACGATATGGACATAAAATTGCCCGTAAATTTTTCCTGAGTATTTTGACACAACACGGAAGAGCAAAAAGCAACATTGAACTCAAACGTGGAAGAGCTCAAAATTTAATCATATCGGGTTCATTGACATGAATCAGTGGAACTAGTCGGCGTAATGGTTTGGCCTCCAGACCCGGTCTTTATCCTAACTATTCATTATACTGGAAGTTTACCATGGACGCGCACCCAGCGTTCTCTTCTACGACAATCTCATTGCCAAGGAAAATCAGAGGAAAAAACGAGGCCCGCGCCAAGATTGCATCCAAGCTAAACTTGGGGGCTAATGTCGGGGGAATATCCCATGGCGAGACCAGGCTTGGAGACAAAGCCGGATGGATGACAAGAGCCGGCTCGCGGAGATGAAATCCGAACGAAGAAATCAATATGGATTCCACCTAACTTGGAAGATACGGAAAGCTACAAGACTTAGAGTAGGACTCGGATTGATATTCTACTTGTAATAGAAAAAGAGACTAGTTTGTATCCTACTAGGACTCTACATGTAAGCCTCCCCATTCCACCTATATAAGGAGGGGTAGGGCGCCCCAAACGGGACAGCTCAAGCAGAGACTCAATAGACCACAATAGGCACTAGATCAAAGATTAGTCCCGGGTCATCTAAACCCGGGACAATTAGAACCAATTATAGGAGAGCCGGCAACATGTCGGCGACTCTCCGTGAGCAAAGGAATAAGACCTAGCCACAAACAGCATGTAGGATTTTTACCGGACGATGTTTCCCGGGGCCCGAAGCTGTATAAATCGCGTCTCTTTCCCTGTGTGATTTTCTTCCTCGTACACTCGTAGGAAAGGCCCCATAATCAAGTCCGACTCTACGGACATCTGCTGTGACTTTCCCATGACAGGCCCCCCGGCCCTCCTTCGGGGTTTCGGAAGCTTCCGTTGCGCTGATTTTTTATCTGATTTTCCCGAATTTTTGGAGCACTTTTAATATGGGGGAAAACTGAAATAGAAAAATAACAAAAAACAGGAACTGGCACTATGGTGCACTGAGTTAATAAGTTAGTCCAAATATGATCAAAAGTGTATGAAAGTGTATCTAGATCATAGTAATATCACACAAAACATGCATTGAGCAAGCAGAAATTATAAATACATTTGGCACGTATCAACATCCCCAAGCTTAATTCCTGCTCGTCCTCAAGTAGGTAAATGATAACAAGCATAATTTCTGTGGTGACATGCTAGCAACCATATAAGAACTTTGAAAATTAAATCAATCAAGGTATGTGATTTAATTCAAGTCATAACATGCAAGAGTCTATACTGGCATTGAAACAAGCAATGAAAGAACATTAGGTGCAAGAGCTCTCGCTGTCCGTGACTCGAATGTCTCCAAATGGTGTTTGCGTTCAAGAAGGGAGATAGGGAATACGAGAAAAAAGTATTTTTGTTGAGAACTCAATCTACTAAAGTTTCTCACTTGGTCTTCTTTGGAATCTTATCTTGACTCGTCCCCAGACCACTAGCCAGGTACAAGTCAATTTGATCCACTCCTTTTCGATATTTTGAGCACTCATGCAATGGATGAGCGTAAGCATGAAAGTTGACACTTAGGATGGCAAAGAGAGAAATATGGTTGAGGAGGAAGACAAAAAGGTGAGAAAGGCTCACATCAATGAGGAAAATCATAGGCGAGAAGGCCAAATGATAGATATGATGTGAGGAGTAGGGATTTCCATGCAACGGATGCACATATGAGCTAAAAATCTCTCCAATGGAACTAGTGGGGGTGCATCTAACTTGCTCGCTCATGAAGACCTAGAGCTCTTTTGAGGAGGCTCATCCTTGGAATATGCAAGCCAAGTTCTATAGTGTGAAGGTCCCCACATAGCTATATGCATGAATAATCATCTCTATGGAGTACAAGGATAAGAGGGAGTACTAGTGTGGATCTTTCAAAAGGATAGTAGTGTTGTCCCTTTCTCTCTTTTTATTTTTATATTTTTCTGTTTTTTCTTTTTTTTGTATTTTTTTGGTGGCCTCAATGGCTCTTTCTATTTAACTCTCATTTGTCCTCTTTGGGATCTTTTATTTCGTCCACTTTGGGATCTTTTCCTCACTTAAGGGCAACATTCTAATTTACAAGAGGGTATAGAAGATCTTTCACACTTTACAAGGTACTCAAATCATAAAGAAGATGAAGCTATCATGATGTATGCAATGTATGCCGCTGTCAGTGTAGCAGGAACATGTATGAAGATCAAGTCATGAAGAGGTGGATGTTGCATGGCAATATATCTCGGAAAGGCTATGGAAATGCCTTGATAGGTAGGTATGGTGGCTGTTTTCAGGAAAGTTATAAGGAGGTTTATGATGACAGAGCGTATCATGCCAAGGGTTTGGATGTACCGGCGAAGGTGGACGCCCACTCTCGGAGTGAGAAGAGGGCAATGCACGGCACGGGAGAGGCTAGCAAATATGAGGAGGTGGAAGTTTCAACTTTCAATACTTACATTAGTCCGAAAAACTCATGCACTTATTATCGGTAACTCTCAATCTAATACGGAGGTTCACAAAGAGACAAGTACCCCGAGGAGGAGTGTATGGGGGTTTGGTTATCCTTGCGCATCCTCGACTCATGGTACGTGAGTGTACTCTAATATCCAATCCCTCCAAAGATTAGCAATCCATCTAGTAGCTAGAGTTCTCAACTAGTTTTGTAGGTTTTGAAAATACACACGGATTTCCCAAAATACGACACCTATCACTAATTGGCTAGAGCTCTTGACACCAAAAGTTCAAACACTACTCACATCAATACCTCAAAACTATTACAAGTTACTACTAAAATTAAATAGCAACCTCAATTACCTACTTTCAAGACAAGACACAACTCAGTGCAACAACCAACTCTCTTAACAAGATAAACATGAAAACTAAAGAGAGTTCCAGCAACAAACTAAACAAAAGACAAGGCTCTTGCTAAAGACAAACTAAGACTAAAACTAAACATGGAGTAGCTATGAAAAGATAAAGAACACAAAATAGCAGAAAGATAAGCATGGAAAATCCTATGATGTGTTCTAAATTGGAGTGGAGTGAGTTTCTCTCCCACACAAAAGTAAGCTGGGGTCTAACTTGTTATGAACAGCAAGCAAAGCTAAAGAAAACTAAAAGTAAAACCTAAGAGCGAGACGCTCCAAGCATAGAACATAACGCATGAAGTGATAAAAATATAGTGAGACGAAGGACGAACTGATGATTGTTCATGGAGAAGGGGATGCACGGGGCATCCCCAAGCTTAGACGCTTGAGTCTCCTTGAATATTTATTGGGGATGCATAGGGGGCATCCCCAAGCTTGAGCGCTTGACACTCCCGGATCTTCTTTCATCATCTTCCATCGCACACTTGAAAACTCCCTTCATACATACTCATCATAAGCTTATTAGAGAGGTTAGTACCCTTAATAAAATAATATTTCCCCACTGGATATAAAGATATTCTTGAAGAGATACTATTTCTCAAGATTGCCAAAAGTTTTTTGCAAACAAAAAGCAAGCTTAAGGTTTTCAAAAGTAAGGAGAGGCAAAACGTGCCAGAATCTGTGAAAAACAGAACAGCAGGTAGTAGAGAATTTTTTCGGGGCACTTCTACAACTCAAATAAAAAACTCAGAACATACGAAAGTTTCACAATTGGATAGAGGATTCTGTGTAAATTTTTTATCTCAAACATATGAACTGGTGATTTTTTCCGATTTTTTCCGTCAAAAGGACATAATCTGTTTTCTGGACAGCATGTCACAACTTTTGCTTCCCTTATCATAAGAGGCTATAACTTGGCACAAAGCTTGAAAATAAAGATACAATGATGTTGCTACAGTAGTAACAATCATCAAGACCACTAAGAATAGAAGTAAAAACATCTTGGGTTGCCTCCCAACAAGCGCTTTCTTTTACGCCTTTAAGCTAGGCATAAGGCAAAAGAAGAATCAAGTTTTATCAAGAGAAAGAGAATAGCTAGCCCATGTAACAGACTCAAATGGTAACTTGATTTTCTTTCTAGGGAAGTGTTCCATCCCATTTTTGGGAGGGATTGACATTTTATATTCCCCTCTTTCATGTCAATAATGGCACCGACGGTGCGAAGAAAAGGACGTCCCAAAATAATTGGACATAAAGGTTCACACTCTATATCCATAATAATAAAATCAACGGGAACATAGTTGTCATTGACAATGATAAGAACATCGTCGATCTTCCCCAAAGGTTTATTTACGGAAGAATCAATAAGACGAACACCAAAAGAACAAGAATCAAAAGGTTTCAATTCAAACATATCATACATTCTTTTGGGCATGACAGAGGTACTAGTTCCAACGTCACATAAAGCATAGAAAGAGAAGTTATTTAATTTAATTTTTATCATAGGGTCCCAACCATCATCTAGCTTCCTAGGTATGGAGGCTTCTATCCTAAGCTTATCCTCCCTAGCTTTGATGAGAGCATTTGTGATATGCTCCGTGAAGGCAAGATTAAGTATGCAAGTGTGAGGGTCCCTAGACATTTTGTGTAACAAGCTAATAACTTCCGAGAGGGTGCAACTATCAAAATCAATATCACTACTATCAAAAGTGGTAGTAGTGTCATCTAGGCTCACTTGTTTGAAACCCTCTATGTTCATAGGAGTTTCTTCTTCTACGGTTGAGGTACTAGCATCACCATTAATATGTCCAATGGAGCAGGAGTGCATTTGGTGCTAATAGTTTTGGTGTCCTCAACAATTTGGATAGTGTCAAATGTGTGGTGTGTAGGAAGGCTCTTAATTCTATCATCTTCCTCTTTTTCTCTAGCCCATCTTTCTTTAAGTTTAGCCATCTCATCCTAATATTTTCAATAATTTTTATTTGGATAGCATTTATAGGGGTGGCCTTCCTCTCCTCAAGGGGAGAGGTCTTAATTTTTAGCATCTCAACATCAAGGGCTAGGCTATCTACCTTCAAAAAGGGATTATCTGACTTAGCTAATTTCTCTTCTACATTCTTGTTGAAGGCTTTTTGGGTAGTGATAAAGTCTCTAAGCATGTTTTCTAGTTCAGAAGTGGGGTTCTTGTTGCTAGGGTAGGTGTTGTTGTTCCCATAGTTGGATGGAAACGGTGTAGGATTACTAGCAAAATTTCCCCTATAATCATTATTGTTGAAGTTGTTTCTAGCAATAAAGTACACATCTACTTGTTCCTGAGCAACCAAAGAATTTAAAGGAACATCATTGATCAATAGAGGGTTGCTTGGTAAGTAGAGACATAATTAAGTCAACTTTTTAATTTAGGGAGGTAATCTCCTCGGCAGTGTTTACCTTCCTACATGTTGGAACGCGTTCAGTGTGCCATTGGGAATAGTTGGTCATCATCTCATCAAGAAGCTTTGTGGCAGCACCAAGTGTAGTTGACATAAAGGTTCCTCCCGCGGCCAAATCTAACAGGTTCTGCGAGGTAACGTTCAAGCCTGCATAAAAAGTCTGGATAACCATCCAGGTAGTCAAACCATGTGTAGGGCATTTATTGACAAAAGATTTCATACGTTCGTAAGCCTGGGCAACGTGTTCATTATCCAATTGCTTAAAATTCATAATCTTACTACTCAATTGGATAATTTTAGCAGGTGGGTAGTGCTTCCCAATAAAAGCATCTTTGCCATTATCCCAAGAATCTATGATATTCCTAGGCAAAGATTGAAACCAGATTTTAGCTCCTTCCCTCAAAGAGAAAGGAAAAGGCTTCAGCTTAACAACATCACCTTCTACTTCTTTATACTTTTTCATATCACATAACTCAACAAAATTATTTAAGTGTAAAGCAGCATCATCTCCAGCACCAGAGAATTGATCTCTCATAACAAGGTTTAGCAAAGCAGGTTTAATTTCATAAGAGGTAGCTAAAGTGGGAGGTGTGGCAATAGGAGTGCAGATAAAGTCTTTGTTGTTGTCACTAGTGAAGTCACACAACTTGGTGTTTTCAGTGGAACCCATAGTAGCAGCAAGTGTGGCAGATTTTTTTGTAATTTTTTATATAAGACACAAAGATAAAAACTGAAAGGTAAACTACCAAGACTAAAAGGTAAAAGGTAATAGGTAGTGTGCAACTCCCCTATCTTAGCACTCGGAGTCCCCGACAACGGCGCCAGAAGTTTGCTTGATACGCGAGAGATGATAAATGCTTCTCGCCCTTCGTTGGTTACCCCAAGTGGAAGGGGAGATGCAGCGTAGCGGCAAGTTTCCCTCGGTGAAGATACCGAGGTTGAGATCGACCAGTAGGACTCCGATAATGAAAAGTAGGTGGTTCGGCAAGTGATGCACCGTTTATAATAATCACTTGCTTCTCCTGGACCTGCACACAGACACAAATAACTTTGCTCCCAACGAAGTTCAGAGAGGTTGTCAATCTCTCTGGTCTTGTTGTTTACAAAGGATCAAAACACAAGGGATAATGATAATAATAGCAACTGAAAGTAAAATCAGAAAATTAAATAAGCGTGTAAAAAATGATGAGAATAGTGACCGGGGTCCCGTGATGTTCACTAGTGATGTCTCTCTCCCAAAAGACGATAAAACTGCTATGCGAGGTGAACAAATTACAGATGGGCAATTGACAGGATTATAAACGCACTGCAATGCTAACTATGCTGCAAAGAAAGGAAGAGGCTCAAAAGCATGGGCAGTACGCCAAAATAAGTAGACCGAAATCCAAATGCATCTACTACTAATCATCCACCTTGAGATATCTATCCAGAACATCTCGTTGGTACTAAGTTGCGAGTCCCACCCAAAGTGTAAACCCAAAGCAACAGATAACTACATTAAAAAGCACTTTGCGTAAAGTAAACAATCCTTGCAACCGCGGTTACAAGCACCGTTGTTTTCCCCCTTGTGGCAACATCACATCCCCTAGATTCATGTTTCTGTCACTCAAGCGTGTCATCAGGGGGCATGAACCCACAATCGAGCATAACGTTCCCTCTTGGAGTTACTATCTACTACTTGGCCAAAGCAATAAACATCAATGGAGAACAAGCAAGAATTACATAGGAACAAAAATATAAAAGATAAGAACCAAATATATTAATCTATCACAATCTGAACATAATCTCATAATCCATCAGATCCCATCAAACTCAGCATAGCAACAGCAGAAAGATTACATATGTGCCTCGATCATGTAGGGCAGCTCACGAGGTCTAAACCATGAAGAACAAGGAGGGGAGGAGAACATCACATAGCTACTGATCACGGCCCATGGTCCAAAGGAAACTACTCACGGCATATCCGGGAAGCGTCCATGGTGAAGGGGAATCTCCCGAAGGTCGATCCTCCCTCCGGCAGGGTGCCGGGAAGAAGTCTGCTGGCGCTCCCGATATTGGAAGCGTGGCGGCGGCGGAACAGAGGCGAGATCGCGAAAAAGGGTTCTGTCGTTAGGGGTTTCGCGTCACGGGGAATAAATAGGCGAAGGGGGGAAGCCAGGGGGCACCAGGAGTCCAAGCGCCCCCCTGGCGCAGCCAGACTCTAGGCCGCGCCAGGTGGTCGCCTGGGTCCCTGGTGGTGGCCCCCCGACCCTCCTTCGGGGTTCCTGAAGCTTCCGTTGCGCATATTTTTTATCCGATTTTCCCGAATTTTTGGAGCACATTTAATATGGGGGAAACCTGGAATAGAAAAAGAGCAAAAAACAGGAATTGGCACTGTGGTGCACTAAGTTAATAGGTTAGTCCAAATATGATCAAAAGTGTATGAAAGTGTATCTAGATCATAACAATATCGCACAAAACATGCATGGAGCAAGCAGAAACTATCGATACGTTTGGGTCGTATCAAGGTCCCCACATAGCTATATGCATAAATGATCATCTCTATGGAGTACAAGGATAAGAGGGAGTACTAGTGTGGATCTTTCAAAATGACAGTAGTGTTGCCCCTTTCTCTCTTTTTATTTTCTTTTTCTCTTCTTTCTAATTTTTTGTATTTTTTTGGTGGCCTCAATGGCTCTTTCTATTTAACTCTCATTTGTCCTCTTTGGGATCTTTTATTTTGTCCACTTTGGGATCTTTTCCTCACTTAAGGGCAACATTCTAATTTACAAGAGGGTATAGAAGATCTTTCACACTTTACAAGGTACTTAAACATAAAGAACATGTAGCTATCATTATGTATGCAATGTATGCCTCTGCCAGTGTAGCAGGAACATGTATGACATGATGATCAACATTGAAGAGGTGGATGTTGGATGGCAATATATCTCGGAAAGGCTATGGAAATGCCTTGATATGTAGGTATGCTCGCTGTTTTGAGGAAAGATATAAGGAGGTTTATAATGACAGAGCGTATCATGCCAATGGTTTGGATGTACCGGAGAAGGTGGACGCCAACTCTCGGAGTGAGAAGAAGGCAATGCACGGTACGGAAGAGGGTAGCAAATATGAGGAGGTGGCAGTGTCAACTTTCAATACTTACATTAGTCCGAAGAACTCATGCACTTATTATCGGTAACTCTCAATCTAATAAGGAGGTTCACAAAGAGACAAGTACCCCGAGGAGGAGTGTATGGGGGTTTGGTTATCCTTGCGCATCCTCAACTCATGGTACGTGAGTGTAATCTAATATCCGATCCCTCAAAAGATTAGCGATCCATCTAGTAGCTAGAGTTCTCAACTAGTTTTTTGTAGGTTTTGAAAATAAACACGGATTTCCCAAAATACGAAACCTATCACTAATAGGCTAGAGCTCTTGACACCAAAAGTTCAAACATTACTCACAACAATACCTCAAAACTATTGCAAGTTACTACTACAATTAAATAGCAACCTCAATTACCTACTTTCAAGACAAGACACAACTCCGTGCAACAACCAACTCTCTTAACAAGATAAATATGAAAACTAAAGAGAGTTCCAGCAACAAACTAAACAAAAGCCAAGGCTCTTGCTAAATAAAAACTAAGACTAAAACTAAACATGGCAGTAGCTACGGAAAGATAAAGAACACACAATAGTAAAAAGATAAGCATGAAAAATCCTATGATGTGTTCTAGATTAGAGTGGAGCGTGTTTCTCTCCCACACAAATTAATTTGGGGTCTAACTTGTTATGAACAGAAAGCAAACCTAAAGAAAACTAAAAATTAAACCTAAGAGCGAGACGCTCCAAGCATAGCACATAACGCATGAAGTGATAAAAATATAGTGAGACGAAGGACGAACTGATGATTGTTGATGGAGAAGGGGATGCACGGGGGCATCCCCAAGCTTAGACGCTTGAGTCTCCTTGAATAATTATTGGGGATGCATGGTGGCATCCCCAAGCTTGAGCATTTGACACTCCTGGATCTTCTTTCATCATGTTCCCTCGCACACTTCAAAACTCCCTTCATACATAACTCATCATAAGCTGATTAGAGAGGTTAGTACCCTAAATAAAATAATTTTTCCCCACTGGATATAAAGATATTCTTGAAGAGCTACTGTTTCTCAAGATTTCCAAAATGTTTTTGAAAAGAAAAGGCAAGCTTAACGTTTGCAAAAGTAAGGAGAGGCAAAATGTGGCAGAATATGTGAAAAAAAACATCAGGTAGTAGAGAATTTTTTTCAGGGCACTTCTGCAACTCAAATAAAAAACTGAGAACATATGAAAGTTTTAAAATTGTATAGAGCATGATGTGTAAAAATTTCAGCACAAAAATATGAACTGGTGATTTATTCCGATTTTTTCCGTCAAGAAGACAGAATCTGTTTTCTGGACAGCATGTCATAACTTTTGCTTCCCTTATCATAAGAGGCTATAACTTGGCACAAAGCTTGAAAATAAAGATACAATGATGTTGCTACAGTAGTAACAATTATCAAGACCACTAAAAACGTAAATAAAAACATCTTGGGTTGCCTCCCAACAAGCGCTTTCTTTTACGCCTTTAAGCTAGGCATAAAGCAAAAGAAGAATCAAGTTTTATCAAGAGAAAGAGAATAGCTAGCCCGTGTAACGGACTCAAAAGGTAACTTGATTTTCTTTCTAGGGAAGTGTTCCATCCCCTTTTTGAGAGGGAAATGAAATTTTATATTCCCCTCTTTCATGTCAATAACAGCACCAACAGTGCGAAGAAAAAGACGTCCCAAAATAATTGGACATAAAGGTTCACACTCTATATCCATAATAATAAAATTAACGGGAACATAGTTGTCATTGACAATGATAAGAACATCGTCGATCTTCCCCAAAGGTTTCTTTACGGAAGAATCAACAAGACGAACACCAAAAGAACAAGATTCAAAAGGTTTCAATTCAAACATGTCATACATTCTTTTGGGCATGACGGAGGTACTAGCTCCAACGTCACATAAAGCATAACAAGTGAAGTTATTTAATTTAATTTTTGTCATAGGGTCCCAACCATCATATAGCTTCCTAAGTATGGAGGCTTCTATTCTAAGCTTCTCCTCCCTAGCTTTGATGAGAGCATTTGTGATATGCTCCGTGAAGGCAAGATTAAGTGTGCTAGTGTGGGGGTCTCTAGACATTTTGTGTAGCAAGCTAATAACTTCTGAGAGGGTGCAACTATCAAAATCAATATCACTACTATCAAAGGTGGTAGTAGTGTCATCTAGGCTCACTTGTTTGAAACCCTCTATATTCATAGGAGTTTCTTCTTCTACGATTGAGGTATTAGCATCACCATTAATGGGTCCAATGGGACTAGGGGTGCATTGGGTGCTAATAGTTTCAGTGTCCTGAACAATTTGGATAGTGGCAACTGTGTGGTGTTTAGGAAGGCTCTTAATTCTATCATCTTCCTCTTTTTCTCTAGCCCATCTTTCTTTAAGTTTATCCATCATCCTAATATTTTCATTGATTTGTAATTGGATAGCATTAATAGGAGTGGCCTTCCTCTCCTCGAGGGGAAAGGTTATAATTTTTAGCATCTCAACATCAAGGGCTAAGCTATCTACCTTCAAAGAGAGATTATCTAACTTAACTAATTTCTCTTCTACATTCTTGTTGAAGGCTTTTTGGGTAGTGATAAAGTCTCTAAGCATATTTTCCAGTTCAGAAGTGGGGTTCTTGTTGCTAGGATAGGTGTTGTTGTTCCCATAGTTGGATGGAAACATTCTAGGATTACTAGCAAAGTTGCCCCCATAAGAATTGTTTCTGAAATTGTTTCTAGCAATAAAGTTCACATCTACTTGTTCCTGAGCATCCAAAGAATTTAAAGGAACATCATGAGGATCAATAGAGGGTTGCTTGGTAAGTAGAGACATAATCAAGTCAACTTTTTCATTTAGGGAGGTAATCTCCTCAACTGAGTTTACCTTCCTACATGTTGGAGCGCGTTCGGTGTGCCATTGGGAATAATTGGTCATCATCTCATCGAGAAGCTTTGTGGCAGCACCAAGTGTAGTTGACATAAAGGTTCCACCCGCGGCCGAATCTAACAGGTTCCGTGAGGTAACGTTCAAGCCTGCATAAAAAGTATGGATAACCATCCAGGTAGTCAAACCATGTGTAGGGAATTTCTTAACAAGGGATTTCATACGTTCCCAAGCTTGGGCAACGTGTTCATTATCCAATTGCTTAAAATTCATAATGCTACTTCTTAATTGGATAATTTTAGCAGGTGGGTAGTACTTCCAATAAAAGCATCTTTGCCTCATACGTTCCCAATAAAAGCAAGTGGAAGGTGAGATGTAGGATAGCAGCAAATTTCCCTTATGTAGAGGATAGGGTTTGTCTCCACTAGGACTCCAGAGATGATAAGTAGGTGGAAAGGAAGCAATGGCACCGAATAAGACAAAAGTTGCCTCCTTGACCTGGACCTGCACACGACACAAATAACTTTGCTCCCAACGAAGTTCAGATGGGTTGTCAATCTCTCCAGTTTTTTTGTTTACAAAGGATCAAACGCAAGGGATAATGATAATAGTGATAGCAACTAGAAAGTAAAAGCAAGAAAGTAGATAAGCGTGTAAACAGCGATGAGAATATGGACCGGGGTCCCGTGATGTTCACTAGTGATGTCTCTCTCCCAAAAGACGATAAAACTGCTATGCGAGGTAAACAAATTACAGTTGGGCAATTGTCAGGAGTATAAACGCACCGCAATGCTAACTATGCTACAAAGAAAGGAAGAGGCTCAAAAGCATGGGCATTACGCCAAAATAAGTAGAGAGAAATCCAACTGCATCTACTACTAATCATCCACCTTGAGATATCTATCCAGAACATCTCGCTGGTATTAAATTGCGAGCCCCACCCAAAGTGTAAACCCAAAGCAACAGACAACTGCATTAAAAAGCACTTTGCATAAAGTAAACAATCCTTGCAACTGCGGTTACAAGCATTGTTGTTTTCCCCCTTGTGGCAACAGCACATCCCCTAGACTCCTGTTTATATCACTCAAGCATGTCATCGGGGGGCATGAACCCACAATCGAGCATAATGTTCCCTCTTGGAGTCACTACCTACTACTTGGCCAAAGCAATAAACAACAACAGAGAACATGTAAGAATTACCTAGGAACAAAAATATAAAAGATAAGAACCAAATTTATTACTGAATCCTCCCTCCGGCAGGGTTTGCTGTTGCTATGCTGTGTTTGCTCGGATCCGATGGATTATGAGATTATGTTCAGATCGTATGAGTTATATATTTGGTTTACCTTTTTTATTTTGTTCTTAGTAATTCTTGCATGTTCTCCGTTGTTGTTTGTTGCTTTAGCCAAGTAGTAGATAGTGACTCCAAGAGGGAGCGTTATGAATGATTGTGGGTTCATGCCCCCCGATGTCTAGCTTGAGTGACAGAAACATGATACTAGGGGATGTGCTGTTGCCACTAGGGAGAAAACAACGGTGCTTGTAACCGCGGTTGAAAGGATTGTTTACCTTACGCATAGATTGTTAATGTAATTGTCTATTGCTTTGAGTTTACACTTTGGGTGGGGCTCGCAACTTAATACCAGTGAGATGTTCTGGATAGATATCTCAAGGTGGATGATTAGTAGTAGATGAAGATGGATTTCGGTCTACTTGTCTTGGCGTACTTCCCATACTATTGAGCATTCTTACTTTCAAGTAGCATAATTAGCATTGCGGTGCGTTTATAATTCTGTCAATTGCCCAGCTGTAATTCTTTCACCCAGCTTAGTTGTTTATCGTCTTTTGGGAGAGAAACATCACTAGTGAACGTCATGGGACCCCGGTCCATATTTCCACCACTTTTACACCTTCACCTGTATTTTGTCTTTAATTTCCATTGCATTTATCACTATCACTATCTCTTGTGTTTGACCCTTTGTAAATGGCAAGGCCGGAGGGATTGACAACCGCTCTGTACTCGTTGGGAGCAAAGTTATTTGTTTCTGTGTGCAGGTCTAGGTCAACTGAGTAATTTATCTCAAACAGCGCCTTGCTCACTTTACCACCTACTTGTTGATCCTTGGAGTCCTCCTGGATTCGATAAACATTATTTTCCTCGTGTAAGGGAAATTAGCCTCTATCTACATCTCTACCTTCCACTTGGGGTAACCAACCAGGAGCACTACTTCAGTGCCATCATACCACCCCGCACTCCCACTCCACCTCGTGTTGCCACTCCACCCCAAGCATCACCCCCATAACAAGTTGTTCCCGAAGCAGATGCTACCCAAGCCTCACCCCCTGCGGCTGAACCTCAAAGTACTCATTCTTTTTTGCCTGCTAGATCTGCTTCCGAATCACATGCTGCTCACCCAAAAGCTTCACCTGCAGCAGATGAGGGAGTTGAGATTATGAACCTCTCGCAGGAATTGGTTTTTTCCAAGGCAAAGGAGGCAGGGGCCTCACAAGTGATTCTCTCACCTCGCCA
Source organism: Bromus sterilis (assembly GCA_950022295.1). Taxonomy (NCBI): domain Eukaryota; kingdom Viridiplantae; phylum Streptophyta; class Magnoliopsida; order Poales; family Poaceae; genus Bromus; species Bromus sterilis. The sequence continues at coordinate 222,228,698 of OX465600.1, forward strand.
TCCCATGATCGTTTCTGCCCAGCAAAGCCAACCTGCGCAAGACACCCAACTGGAATCCAACTACCACAGGGAAACTTTTCCTATCTTTTTGGGTGCAATCAACTCTGCAAGACGTGGTCCTGAGTTTGACCTGGAGCGCCACCGCAACAAATTGCGCTTCTTTGGAAACAGTCCTTATGCTTCGGATCGCACTGCTGATGATCTGCGTTTTTGGACTGTTGAGCAACATGTGCTATATACGAAGGTTTTCTGTCAGAAAGATGTACTATTTCACCATCGCTATCTTGATCTGCGAAGCTTAGCCACTGCTCATTGCTTCCAGAATATATGTGAAACCATCAACTCCCAGAACTTGGTGCGCTTATTTGCTCTGCACGACACATTCAACTCCGAGTTGATCAAGCAATTCTATGCAACTCTATATGTCTCGGGCGAATCAAATGACCCCAGCACTTGGACACTGGAATGGATGATTCAAGGGCAAGTTTTTCTCATGTCCTCACAAGAGTTCATGGAAATTGTTAATATTCCACGCCATACTGGCACTCAGCCCAAGATTCATTTGCTCCCCGATATGCCAAATGCAGAATTTGCTTCCTTGCTGGATCCAGAAGTCACTGAGGATTTCATGTCTGACAACACTCGGCCGAAGCACTTGGTGTTTATCTCCAAGACATGGTTTTATATTCTTTCCAACTCTCTGCTGCCACTCTATACTGCTTCGGAAGAATCCAATATATATCCGCCAGTGAGACATGCCATTATGAAGCTCTCCCATGGCTTAGTGTTTGATTTTTAAGATTGCTTCCTCCGCACCATGGTTCTTGCTGCTGAATTGCCATTCACCTACAAGCATTATGCACCTTGGCTTTAGGCAGTTTGCAATTATAGCCGGAATGAAAACTTCATTGGTAGGCACCACCCGAATCTATATGTTCCACCAGTGCGTGATACAATGAATATGCTTCGCCAACCCAATAATCCTATGATTACTTATGTGGGTGTCCGTCAAGAAATGAATGAGCGCAATATCTATAAGAACTTCTAGAAGGATTGCCTTCATTTTGAGGTTTCCCTTCGCTCCCAACAGATGCTAGAGAATTACATCGAAGCTAATCAGCGCCAGATGCAATTCGTCTCAGATGAAATCAATCGCGTGGGAAACATTGCACTAAACAAAAATCAATACCTTCATGTGTTAAAGCGTCACTCTTGGAAATGGTTGCGTAAGTTCAACTCAGTTAAGGGCCTGCGCAAAGATCACATATTCAAAGAATACCCTCACTTGCAGCGAAACTTTTCAAGGAATGACAACATTGACCGCCCGAATCCGAAGCTGCCCCCTCTGCACAAACTCGAAGAAGTTCTATTTGTCAACGAGCCAGAGCCCATCAGGCCAGATACTGTCTCTGCAGGTGATTCCATCATTTCCAAAGATGATGATCTCAATGACAGTGATTTTGACCTCCTCGCGTCTGCCAATGCCGAAGCCTATGACTCGCCGGACTCCGAAGAAGAATCCTCTGGCGACCAGTCTTCGTCAAGCGACTCTTCCGCGTCAGGCTCTGCTCACAAGACTCCCCAAGATGCTACTAACGCATAGGAACTCTTCATGCTCTTCGCCACTTTTTGTCCAATCATTGACAAAAAGGGGGAGAATGATGCATCGATGAGTTTAGTTTGCCACGGGGACAGGGTTTTGCTTCGATTTTATCCTGGTGTTTAAGTTACAACAAACATTCCATTTGCTTCGATTGGGTTGTAACTTAATTTAGTTTCGTGAATGTGAACGGTATGCCACTATGTCATTTTAATAACCCCTTGCTGGCAAGATTTTGCTTCGTATTTTATCTCTTGCACGTGGTTATTATCCTTAAGTTCACATGTCATTCGAGAGGATTGCATATCATGGGAATCTTATCTGGAACTGCAATTCTACTCACTAAGATGTTTATTCTTTACCCTCCACCGAAGAAATTTTTCTACGCATCTATTTCAATTCAAATTATCTTCGATGCTTACATTCAGGGGGAGTAAAACCTTCACATCTTAGAGTTTGCCTCTATCACTACTCAAAAACTTCAATACTTTTATCGATGCCTGTTTTGTCAACAATAGTCCAAAAAGGGGGAGATTGTAAGAGCAAAGTTTTGCCCCCATGTGTTTTGATATTGTTGGACAAGACAGTAGAGGAACCAACAATGTTTGCAAGTATAAACAGGTGTTTAGGTTCCTGAATCATAAGCTAAGTGGTAGATCTTCAAGGAAGATGGACATGAAGTCGAAGCATATTCCTTGTAGAGAAGCTTAATCACGCTGGGTGACCCCTAATAATGTATGGCGTCCTCAAGCAAAACTCTCCGAAGGAAATGAAGAAGACGGCGCAAGACTTAGTAGTTTTTGTGTAGTTCTTTTTATATTTCCTTGAGTCATAGGAATAACCGTACTATCAAGAGGGGTTAGTAAGTCGAAGCCGAAGTTATTGTGAAAAAGCTCAGCTCGAATCAAAACCCAGTGAGGAGCCAAAGAGGGGAAATCAAATGTGCACTAAGTTAAGTGTCGGTAGCAAAGACTTCGTTCTCTTGCTTTCGAAGCAGAACTCATTCTGTGAGTCAGCTTTACTTGTTCCACAAGCAAAGATGCGCATTGATGGAAAATTCGGCCGTTGTGGACACACGCCAAGCTGTCGCTTCTGGTCAGATCAGTCATTTCGCACCTTGGGATCGCCACCTATAAATACGCCGCCCCTGCCTTCATTTGCGGTGGGCTTCTCAGTGATTATTCCCAGAGAGAAATTAAAGAGAGCATCCCAAGAAAGATTCTGAAGCTAAACCAAAACCCAACCACCGAATCAAAAGTCCTATTGATGTGAGATGATTCACTATGACTTAAGTGGAAGTTTGCTAGCCTTTTTATCTTGGAGGACTGCAAGCCTCCTAGACGGTTAGAGAGGCGACTTCAGAGTGTGAAGAGTAATTGTCGCCTCGAAGCTCAAGTTCGTCAAAGGTTTCAGAGATTCCCTCAATAATCTACCCCGAGTCAAAACTGGCCAAGCTCAAGGAGATTGGTGCAGTGGAGAATAAGATAGAGAGAGGTTAGCTCCTGTGTTCAATCACAAGTCCCTCCAACCAGACGTAGCACTTTGCAGAGTGTGAACTGGTCGAACAAACATCGCTGCGTCCAGGCTCGTTTTACCTTGCAGCACTTACATTATGTACCTTTACGATATATGTTATGCTTCGTTATGTTTTTCTTCACAGTCATTTGCTTCACCTAGTAGTTGTGCTTCCTAATTTATTTTTAGCTTCCAGTCTGTTCTTCTTCCATTTGATTGCTTTCTGCTTCACTTCAAAGATTTGGTCGAAATTTTTGAAGTGATAATTCACCCCCTCCCCCTTTGATCACATCCTTGGTCTTTCAGAATTGTACCATTCCAAACTGTATAGTAATGTGTACCCGTTCGGATGAAGGACTAGTGCACGGTTGTGATAAAGTGAATACCCAGGTATAAGAAACAGTCACACAACAAAGCAGGATTATGTGGTGGAGCTATAGGTAAGGTACCCTATCTACACCAAGTCATAAATCCTAGTGGTTATCGTATGCCAAAAAGTCCTACGGGAAACACACGCGGTGGAGATAAACGGGGCAAAAGAAACTCTGAAAAAGAGCTGAAGTGGATATACGTCGGAGTAATGCTCGTTTTGCAATTGCACAAGAGAGATTTCTAGCAAACGCTCAATGTATAAGGGCACAAGATTTCTCAATATACTAGTGCGATGAGCGTGGTAGAAAAGTAACACAAGGCTGCACCAAAATTGTAATAAACTTGCCTTTGCGCACTCTTTTGCTAGTTTTTTTCAACTCTTTTCTCTTTTTTTGATTCTTTTCTCCCTTTTTTTGATTTTTGACTCAAATCGAAATAAACAACAACCAAAGCTGAATTTGCACAACCACTTGAAGCACTCTCAAAATATCCTATGTGAACAGCCCGTAGAACGAACAATATGCTAGTCCCAATAGGAAAGTGCTACACATGACTATGGTTATCAAACGGAGACACAAACTAATGGGAAAATATGAATCTATGCAAAATAAACTAAACTTGACCAAAAGTGACACACTCCGACTTGTGAACTAGAAATTGTGGATAAACTACTAAGACTCGGTCAAAAAACAAGTTACGCAAATTGGACGATGATCAGCAACTAAAACTTTGAAAGGATGTAATCTAGGTTATGGAAAAACACTAAACCGCAATATATTTGTATGGCCTTTTATGGATAGGACGTAAACAAAACCAATCTATGGGATGGATGTGGTGGATGCTTACCGAGGCAACGCTGGAAATCTGATACCAAGATGATATGGGGTGGCCCGATCTTCTCAGTAAGCGGGGCCAGATATGAAGATGGTGGATAGATAACTTGTATGTCGCTGGTGATCTCTTCCTTGCTTGATCCCTGTTGCCAATGCAACATCTCTCAACCCTTTGGATATTCACAACGTCACACACTTGTGCACGTAGTCGTCAACCACGAACGGTATAATTGCAATCTACTAATTCCCAGTGGAACAACAGATCACACAGAACTTGTAGTTTATAATTTCCAGATCGATACGAATTGGAGAGGAAGATTCAAGATGAATGCTTGGAGCAATTCTTTAGAACTAGGGTTTATCTTAAACGTGGTCTAACCCTAAACCGTGCTGGGGGCTAGGTATATATAGTCTAGGGGGTAATAGATGGGATACAAGGGCTGCAACCCGTCTGACCGCGCACAGGGTGTTTTGGACGTCTGAAATGTCTCGGACGTTGGTCGGGTTTCACAGACTTCAGTGCTGGCGACGTCCTGGAACAACATCTTCGGAAATTCGTCGGATGTCAGAAGTCCGACATGTCGGAAGTCCGTCGTGGAAGTGTAGGTCTACTGACTTGGAGTCGCGGTCTTCGTCAGATATTCGACAGATGTCGAACGTCCGAACTCCATCGGAAGTCCGTCTTTGGCGGGAGGTCATCTCTATACGGAGGTCGTCGTCCTCGTCGCCGATGTCGGACGTCCGAAAGTGGTCGGACGTCCGATGTCCAGAATCCTGTCTTCTCCTCCTTGATCCTTGTCTTCGTCGTGGTACGTGATCATGCATACATACAAAGACTTAGGCAGTATATAATTCTCATTACGAACAACATCAAATTCTATTAAGAGCAAGTTCACCTGTTGTTCTATTACCTTTGAACGAGCTCTTGTAATAGGTCCAAGTCTGATTTGATTAGCTTCTTCATCATGAAGAGTTGGAGATGCGGAATCAATAGGAATGTCCTCATCAGAGCCCCTCTTCGTCCATGTCTCGTTCCTCTTCGCGGCCATTGGTTTTCTCCTTGGCTATAGCTTGTTGTTGTGGGAGCACTCTCACATGGTGTGAATAGCTTGGTAAATGTTGTTGCTATGGTACTTGCATGGACCATTCATGATTTCCTCGTAGGATTGTGGTCCTTTCCTTGCCCCATTGTCCCATCGAGGTTGTTTATTGTTTCCTTTGCTGGGACCGTGATATGGGGTGGCCCGATCTTCTCATTAAGCGTACGGTGAATATGATGGCGATATGAGATAACTTGTATGTAGCCGATGAACTCTCCTCGCTAGATCCCTGTTGCCAATGCGACAGCTCTCTATCCTTTGGATATTCACAACTTCACACACTTGCGCAACGTAGCCGTCGACCATGAGACGGTAATTTGCAATCTACTAATTCCCAGTGGAACAACAGATCACACAAAACTTGCAATAGCAACACTTCAGATCAATACGAATTGAAGTATATGATTCAAGATGAAATCTTGGAGCTATTCTCAAGAACTAGGGTTTATCTAAACGTGGTCTGAATTAAAAATTCATAGGGGGTCCTATATTTATAAGCTAAGGTGTCCAAATAGGGATACATGGGCCGCAACCCTTAATTCTGCACGCAGGCATCGGGCAGGTCGGACGGTCCGACCTCAGGACGGACGGTCTGACCTGTTACTCGGACAATCCGACCTATGCAGTAAATACCACTGATGTTTGTCGTCGTAAGTCGGAAGGTCCGGCTTGATACTCAGACTGTCCGGGCTGGGGTCGGACGGTCCGACTTGAAGTCCGGACGGTCCGACTTGGCCAGTAATTCCACTGATCTTCAGAGTCATATTTCGGACGGTCCGACTTGATGTCCGTACGTCCGACTTGGTGTCACGGACGGTCCGACTTGCAATCCGGTCGTCCGACGTCTTCAGCAAATCCTCCTTTGCTTCATCTTCTTGCAACTCTTCTCCTCGTGCAGCTTGCCCTTGTTCCATGTCTTCTTCTTGTGTAACTCCTTGGTACCTGATAACACATAAATACAAGGACTTAGGCAGTATAAAATCCTCACTAAATAAAACATCAGATTCTATGAGGAATAAGTTCACCTGTTGTTCTAGTAGCTTTGCACGAGCTCTTGTAATAGGTCCAATTCTGATTTCATTGGACTTAGTCATCATTGGTTCTTCATTAGGTGTTGGATGTGAAAGGGTAGTAGGGATGTCCTCATCATCTCCCCCCCCCTTCAAAAGGCGTCGACCTCGACGCTCCAAGGTCAACTCCATCATAGGGTGACAAATCAGGAACGTTAAAACTGTTGCTAGCACCTCCAAACTCAGCAATGGGTATATCAATTGAGTAGGCATTGTCATTGATCTTGGCTAACACTTTGTAAGGACCGGCACCCCGTGGCTTCAACTTGGAATTACGCATCGCTGGAAACCTGTCCTTGCGCAAATGCACCCAAACCTTATCTCCAGGTTGAAAAAGAACTTCCTTCCGTGACTGGTTCCGTGCAGCAGCAACGTTCTTGCCTTGCTTCTCAATAGCCTCTCGAGTTTTCTCATGAATATGCTTCACATAATCTGCTCTTTTGGATGCCTCCATATTAACTCTTTCCTGCAATGGAAGAGGCAACAAATCAAATGGCATAATAGGCTTAAAACCATACGCCACCTCAAAAGGACAAAGCTGAGTAGTAGTGTGTACTGCCTTGTTATAAGCAAACTCAACATGTGGCAAACACTCCTCCCATTCACGCAGATTTTTCTTGATCATAGCTCGCAACAATTGGGACAATGTTCTATTCACCACTTCCGTTTGACCATCAGTTTGAGGATGACATGTAGTGCTAAACATCAACTTTGTTCCTAGCTTTCCCCAAAGTGTCTTCCAAAAGTAGCTCACAAATTTCACATCCCTGTCAGAAACAATTGTCTTGGGCACTCCATGCAAGGGTACAATCTCCTTGAAAAACAGATTAGCAACATGCGATGCATCGTCGCTCTTGTGGCATGCAATAAAGTGTGCCATCTTAGAAAATCGATCCACTACCACAAATATACTATAATGACCATGTTTAGTATGTGGAAATCCTAACACAAAATCCATACTAATATCTTCCCAGGGTGTGGTAGGAGCCGATAGTGGAGTATACAAACCATGAGGCTTTACCTTGGACATTGATGTGTTGCATACAATGCAACGGCGAACAAACTTGTCCACATCACGCCTCATCCTGGGCCAATAAAAATGATCAGCAACAATGAGTAGCGTCTTCTCACGCCCAAAGTGACCCATCAAGCCTCCAGCATGTGATTCCTACAACAAGAGCAAACACACAGACGATTCTGGAACACAAAGTTTGTTAGCACGAAACAGAAATCTATCATGTATGTGGAACTTGTCCCATGCGTTTCGAAGCACACACAAACGATATGGTTCAGCAAAATCAGGATCAGTTGCATATAAATCACACAAGCTCTCTAAACCAGGAATTTTAACATCAAGATGTGTCAATAACATGTTCTTCCTAGATAGATCATCAGCAACAACATTATCTTTCCCTTTTTTATGTTTAATGATGTAGGGAAAAGACTCTATGAACTCAACCCATTTAGCTAAGCGCATATGCAAATTAGATTGCGCTTTCAAGTATTTCAATGCTTCATGATCAGAATGTATGATAAATTCTTTTGGCCACAAATAATGTTACCAAACCTCAAGAACTCGAACAAGTGCATACAATTCTTTATCATAAACAGGGTAGTTCAATCTAGCACCAGAAAGCTTCTCACTGAAATAAGCAATAGGTCTACCTTCTTGCATCAACACACCACCAATGCCTATACCACTAGCATGACATTCAACTTCAAATTGCTTAGCAAAATCAGGTAATGCAAGTAATGGTGCAGAAGTAAGCAAACGTTTCAGCTCATCAAATGCAAGGTCTTGGGAAACACCCAAACAAAAGGTACACCTTTCTTAGTCAATCCATTCAAAGGTGCAACAATAGTACTAAAGTCTTTCACAAAACGTCTATAAAAACCAGCAAGACCGTGAAAACTTCGTACTTGGCTAACATTCATGGGAGTAGGCCAATTTTGAATTGCCTCAATTTTAGAAGAATCTACTTCTACCCCATGCTTAGATACAACATATCCTAGAAATATGATCTTATCTTTTGCAAATGTGCACTTCTCAAGATTAGCATATAATTTAGCATCACACAACACTTGCAAAACTTGTCTAATATGACCAGCATGCTCAAATTCAGTGCGGCTGTAAATAAGTATATCATCAAAATACACAACCACAAAACGACCAATAAACTCCCTCAAAACATGGTTCATTAATCTCATGAAAGTACTAGGAGCATTAGTAAGACCAAAAGGCATAACTAACCACTCATATAAACCAAACTTAGTTTTGAAAGCAGTTTTCCATTCATCCCCTTCTTTCATCCTAATTTGATGGTATCCACTACGCAAATCAATTTTAGAGAAAATAGCAGCACCATTCAACTCATCAAGCATATCCTCTAAACGTGGAATAGGATGGCGATATCGAATAGTGATATTATTTGTAGCTCTACAATCTACGCACATACGCCATGTACCATCTTTCTTAGGAACCAAAATAGCAGGCACATCACAAGGGCTAAGACTGACACGAATATACCCTTTATCCAGAAGTGCTTGTACTTGTTGTTGAATCTCCTTCGTCTCTTGGGGATTGGTCCTGTATGGTGCCCGGTTGGGAAGCGTAGCACCCGGTATAAGATCAATTTGGTGCTCAATACCACGCAATGGTGGAAATCCCGCTGGTACCTCCGCCGGAAACACATCATCAAACTCTTGCAAAAGATTAGACACACCAGGAGAAAGAGGATGATTATCGTTAGAAAGCAAAACCTCGCCTTTGTACATAAGCACAAGTGGCATGGCTGTAGGATCCTCACTAAATTCTCTCATGTCTTCTTTGGTGGCTAATATAAGCAAAGTAGACTCTCTCGCACTTTTCGTTATAGAATCACTCACAGCTATTACATTGTTCTCTCGTGTGGGTCCTAAATTCACCTCAACTTTCTGACGAGACTCATTCACAATTTGATGTGGGGGCATAGGATGGAGATTAACTTTCTTGCCCTTGAACTCCAAGTGATATGTATTGGCTTGGCCATTGTGTTGCACATGGCGATCTTATAACCACGGCTGACCCAATAGAAGATGGCAAACTGTCATAGGCACCACATCAAAATCAATGGAATCCTGGTATGGGCCTATCTCAAAATTCACGCGCACCATATGATTCACCTTCATCTCACCACTATCACTCAACCATTGGACATAATATGGATTTGGGTGAGGTAAATATTTCAAATTCAGCTTGGAACATAACTCCTTGCTTGCGAGGTTATGGCAGCTACCTCCATCGATGATCACTTTGCAAGCTTTGTTGGGACCAACTAATGCCTTGGTCTGAAACAGATTACAGCGCTGAGAATCAACATGTGGCTGCATAGTGAGGGCACGTTGTGACACAACAATAGTAGGAGCAGGCGACGGAAAAGCATCCATGCCTTCTTCGCTGTTGTATTCTTCGTCATCAAACGTGGTTGGGTCTTCATCATCACCGGTTTCTTTATTAATGAACATGACCTTTCGGTTCGGGCAATCTCTCTTAAAGTGACCCAGATTACCGCAAGAGTGACAAGTCATCTCGCGATTGCGAGCTGTAGACATGTTGGAGCCTGCACAAGTGGTAGGAGCAGTGGGCTTCTTGGCCATAGAACCATTGGAGGCTGGCTTGGAAAGTGAAGAAGAAGCCCGAGTATTGGCACCATAGTTCTCCATAGGTGCAGCAGACGGTGTCCTTGGAGAAAATCTGCTAGATGGTGAGTATCTTGACTTCAGTTGTGCCTCTTCTGCAAGCTGGGATTCAACCTCCCTTGCAAGATGCAATAGATCATTCATATTATAGTATTGGTGATGCCGCACAATACTCTTGATGTTAAATTTCATCCCATGGAGAAAACGTTGCATAGTCATCTCAACCTCTTCACGAACTCGTGCACGTTGCAGCAACATCTCCATCTCCATATAGTATGCATCAACGGACATAGTACCTTGCTTCAATTTTTGCAATTTATCAAAAACTGTCCGTAAGTAATTAGTGGGAACAAACCGAGCTTTCATGGTCGCCTTCATGTCACGCCATGTACGAATAGGCTGCCCATCGGTTTCTTGTATCTCGGTCAAAACACTCTCCCACCAACGCAAGGCATAACCGTCAAACTCAAAAGAAGCAATCTTGATCTTCTTGTCCTCCGAATAATCATGCAAACGCCATAATTTTTCCATCTTAAGCTCCCATGTGAGGTACTCTTCCACATCCGTTGAGCCTTCAAATTTTAGAATGTTAAACTTGGGCTTGCTCAAGACATCTTCTTCCTGAATGGGTAGACGGCGCGCACCAAAACCAAGTGGAGGTTGGCGAACCGGCCCTTGAGCACCACGCCCACGGCCCTGATTGCCCCTCAAATCAGCATTGTCGCCATGGACACTACCATCATCTTCCTGAGCTTTAGGTTGGCGTTGTACAATAGCTGCTTGTATGCCAGTGACAGATGTTGTCATTTGTTGTAGGCTCTGTTGGATATCAGTAAGTTGTTGTTGCATAGTGGTGACTGCAGCTTCAGTCGCGTCCACTTTCAGTTGGACAGCTTGAACATTTGTATCAATGGCATCGGCGGATTTAGTAATCATTCCAATAAAGTGATCACGGAGACCTTCATATGCCTCCCATGTAACTGGCACATCCTTGTCCTATTTCTGCATCACATCAAAACCACTTTGAGACATGATTAGTAGGTTAGTGCACTAAATCAAAATCTTTTGGTGTACACTCACAACTCACTCAAAACTGACAAGAAAAGGTGAATCTTACCGTTCCAAAGTGAACAGTAATGCATACCCGTTCGGATGGAGGACTAGTGCACGGATGTGATGAAGTGAATACCCGGGTATAAGAAACCGTCACATGACAAAAACAGGATTATGTAGTGGAGCTATAGGTATGGGACCCTATCTACACCAATTCACAAATCCTAGTGCTGATCGTATGCCAAGAAGTTCTACGGGAACACACGCGGCGGACAACAACTGGGCAAAAGAACTGTGAAATTGAGCTCACAAAGTGTGGCGGAGTAATGCTCGTGTTGCAATTTCACAAGAGAGAATTTCTAGCAAAAGCTCAAAGTGTACAGACACAAGATTGCTCAATCTACTAGTGTTATGAACGTGGTAGAAAAAGGAACTCAAGGCTGCACAAAATATGTAATCGACTCTGCCTTTTTTGTCTCTTTTTGCTAGGCTTTTTGCTCAACTCTTTCCTGATTTTTCTTATTCATTTTCTCTTTTCTCTCTCTCTCTCTTTTTATTTTTCTGACTCAACTTGAAGTAAACAGCAACCAAACTCAACTTTGCACAAACCACTTGATGCACTTCAAAACCTATATGAGCAGCCTGTAGAGCAAAAATATGCTAGTCTCAATAGGAAAGTGTACACAAAAGAAAGGCTTACTATGGCTATCAAACGGAGACACAATCTAAGGGATAAAAGACAAAGAAACAAACTGACTCGACACAAACCAATCTAACACGACTAACACACTCCGACTTGTGAAACACAACTATAGGAAAACTAAGACTCGATCAAAAACAAGTTACGCAAACTAGACGACGATCAGCAACTAAAACTTGGAAAAAATGCACTCTAGGTTCTGGCAAAAACACGAAACCCTAATATTTTTGTATGGCTTTTTCTGGATAGGACGAAACAAAAACAATCTACGGGGGATTTGGTGGATGCTTACCGAGGGAACACTGGAAATCTGATACCAAGATGATATGGGGTGGCCCGATCTTCTCAGTAAGCGTATGGTGAATATGAGGGCGATATGAGATAACTGATATGTAGCCGATGAACTCTCCTCGCTAGATCCCTGTTGCCAATGCGACAACTCTCTACCCTTTGGATATTCCCAACTTCACACACCAACGTAGCCGTCGACCACGAGACAGTAATTTGCAATCTACTAATTCCCAGTAGAACAACAGATCACACAAAATTTGCAGTAGCAACACTTCAGATCGATACAAATTGAAGTATATGATTCAAGATGAAAGCTTGGAGCTATTCTCAAGAACTAGGGTTTATCTAAACGTGGTCTGACCTAAAAACTCGTAGGGGGTCCTATATTTATAAGCTAAGGTGTCCAAACAGGGATACATGGGCCGCAACCCTTAATTCTGCGCGCAGGCATCGGGCAGGTCGGACGGTCCAACCTGTAACTCGGACGGTCCGACCTCAGGACGGACGGTCCGACCTGTTACTCGGACGATCCGACCTATGCAGTAAATACCACTGATGTTTGTCGTCGTAAGTCGGACGGTCCGGCTTGATACTCGGACTGTCCGGGCTGGGGTCGGACGGTCCGATTTGTCCAGTAATTCCACTGATCTTCGGAGTCATATTTCGGACGGTCCGACTTGATGTCCGTACGTCTGACTTGGTGTCACGGACGGTCCGACTTGCAATCCGGCCGTCCGACGTCTTCAGAAAATCCTCCTTTGCTTCATCTTCTTGCAACTCTTCTCCTCGTGCAACTTGCCCTTGTTCCATGTCTTCTTCTTGTGTAACTCCTTGGTACCCGATAACATATAAATACAAGGACTTAGGCAGTATAAAATCCTCACTAAATAAAACATCATATTCTATGAGGAATAAGTTCACCTGTTGTTCTAGTTGCTTTGCACGAGCTCTTGTAATAGGTCCAATTCTGATTTCATTGGACTTAGTCATCATTGGTTCTTCATTAGGTGTTGGAGGTGCAAGGGTAGTAGGGATGTCCTCATCAGACCGGGTTCTTTGTCGCTGCGACGAGGTTTGACTGGTGCTTGAATGTTGGCCTCTTGTGGTCACCACTTTTGTTGCAGTTACACTCTCTATTAGTGTTACCGCCGTCAGACTCTTTTCCTTTTGGCTGCTAGGATTAATTGTTTGCCTGCTCGCTCTATTTCTTGTCTTGTGGCGTATTCATTGGCTATTTTTATTAGGTTGGCAATATGGTGATTGTTCCATTGGCATGCTTTTTATCGACCTTGTGACGAAGACCGGGTTCCTATAAGCCGGTCATGAAGGCGAGAATAGCCAGTTCATCGGTGACCGAGGTGAGCGTGTTCGGCTTCGTAATGCACCGTGCTATGTGGCCGCGGACGAGCTCTTTGTCGTCCTGGATGAGGTGATGAGTTGCTCAATTGTTGATGGGTTCCTTCAAAACTGTTGAGGAATGCTTCTGCGAAATCTTCCCAAATATGTATCGTGTCGTGTTTGCTGGGAGTTCGTTCAACTACGTTTTGACAGAGACAAGGGAACGTATCGTAGAGTGTTGCCTATTCCGTCATCTCAATCGCAGTGAGGTAATCGCCAAACTAGTGATCGAATTTCCCCATTCCTTCATATTTTTCGATTCCTCGGACCATGAATGATTTTGGAAACTCGTGATTGATAAAGTTGTAGCTAAAACACGGCTAGGAGCTTCTGAAACGAACGTTAGATCTGGATATTTATGTTCATAAAATAGAACATAATGAAAATTCCTAGAAAAGTAAAATAAAGATAGAGATAGAAATTGAAGGAGGTGCTGGTGTTTTTCTTTTGTATAAATAAAAGAATAAAACAACAATACCCGTCTAACAAAATTATATCCAACCAGAATAGGCCGAACAAACTTTTTACAAATATACGTAGTAGAGGATAGGCTCCTTGGAACAACCAACGACCAAACTCCAACGCAAAATCACTTCCCCTCCTCTCCCTTCCCGAAGCGGCGGCCTCCGGTATCCTTTCCAACTGCCGGCGTTCCTTGCCCCTCCAGCGACTCTTCTCCGACCTCTCTGGCGGGGAAGGCTCGGTGTTTCTTGGCTTTCCGGCGGAAAGATCCCACCTATCTTGTCCTCCGTCTGCAAGATCGCGGCATTACGGCCTGGAAAGAACCCCAAGAAACAAACCGCGATCTCTGGAGGACAGTCCCGAGCTGCCGGCGGTTGATTCGCGGTCGATGCGATCGCTTGACGTGGCGGGGGCGGAGAGGTCGGACCAGCACAACCGCAAGAAGCCGCGCCTCGAGGCGGAGATGCCCCTAGCCGGCCCCATCGTCGCCGACAGCAGCGGTGACTGCGGGGGAATTGAGGAATCCGGTGGGTGTCTCAGCATGCGGGTGGAGGATATCGTGCAGCACCCCCTGCCTGGCTACGGGGCGCCGGTGGCGCTCAGCTTTAGCCCCGACGACCGGCGAGTGGCGTTCTTGTACAGCCCCGACGGCACGCTCCACCGCAAGGTGTTCACCTTCGACCCCGCGAAGGGCCGCCAGGAGTTGCTCTTCGCCCCCCCTGACGGCGGCGGGCTCGAGGAGGGCAATCTATCCGCCGAGGAGCGGCTACGCCGCGAGCGTTCCCGGGAGCGTGGCCTTGGGGTTACTCGGTACGAGTGGCGTGCCCGTCGGTCTGGCGGCCCCTCTTCTCGTGCCGGCATTGTCGTGCCTCTCCCCTCAGGGGTCCGTAATTTCCCTTCAACCTTCCTCTATTGATTTACTGCATGAACTTATCACCCTATTGAATTTGTTAGCTTAACTTTGTGCATTGTATTACTACTTCCGGTCCTGAGGTCAATAGTTCTTTCACGCGATGGGTCGATAGTTTGATTTGCCCTGAATTTTCATTTTATTTTTCTCTCTGCCAATTAATGGAATGTTGATGTTAAATTAGTTGAGCAGTTTTTTTTATGTGGTCGGATGTGTGTGACCCACTAGGGTTCTTTACCTAGCCCCTTCTTGGCTTCTTATGTTTACAGAGTTCACTGGGCTGGTCTCTGCAGATTTGTGTTTGTGATCCTGCATGCTGCATTCATTTATAGTACCACATCTTCTATTGGGGTATTCGGTAGCTGACATGCAACACAGCTATACATACGATAAAAAATATATATTATGAATTTATGATGCACGTTAGGAGATGGCAATCATAAATCTGCTGTCCCACTTTGCAGGGAGAGCAAAACTCACCACCATATAGAAACTGTGCTTAGTTATCGTACATAGAGTAGTTCTTGCTGACATCTTGTTTGCATATGATGTAAAATGTTGTATTGCCTTGTTCAATATTGTTAAAACCCTGCCTATGATCAGATTGGAATAGAAACAAGAAAAGATGATCTGAGGTGTGGAAGAAGAGCCCTTAGAGAGGAAACAGTTAATTGGAGAGAATGCACTTTTACATATGATAATCTGTCACATCACATCGTGCCTTGGCTGTATAGCCATTCCTTCACTCTATCTCACTTGCAAGTCTAAAATTAGCCAGTCCCGCATGCAGTCTTCCCTGAAGTGCTACTTGGCGCTAATCCACTTCTTGCCCCACTCCTTGATTTCCCTCCTTTGGAAAATCATCCTGTCTCTCATGTTTCTGATGCCAGTCCAGGCCTGACCGATATGTTAATAACCAACTGTACAAAAAATGGATTGGATATAGTTAATCTTGCTGATGCAATTTATCAGAATTCATATGTCCTTCTTAGATCAATATTTAGGATGGAAAACAACCTTCATAACAATACTGATGATTCATCACACTAACATGATAACATCAGATGTTCAACATGTGTTTTATACACAGTAGATAGTATCTGTCATACTAGAGGGTATGCAGCTGTAGTATGTAATATTTGGGTAGTGTATATACTATTCTTTTGGTAATTTGTGTTAGAATCAGACTAGAAGGAGCTGAACACAGGAGTGTTATTTTCTGAAGCTGTAGCTTGTATCGTTGCCTGAAGGCCTATTTATAGTACATAGGCAAGTTGGTTGGTAAATGATGCCGTAGCAGCTTCCAATACAGGCAAAAGTCAGTGTGAGTACGTGTATGTTTCCTTGACCATCCCAATCCTTACAGAAAGCTCATGGAAGCGAGTTTTCCCTAATGCCTTCAGTAGGTTGTCTGCAAGCTACTCTTTTGTGCTGACAAAATAAGCATGGATGCTCCCATTCTCCAAGCCTTCGCGGATGAAGTGATAGTGAACGTTATTATGCTTGCTTGGCCGTGGAAAATTGGTTCTTGGAGAGTGCCAGCGCGGACATGCTTTCAATCTTCAGCTTGACCTTGTCAGCTCTCTTGCTCTTCAGATTGTCAAGCAATCTTGCTAGCTAGATGGCTTGGCTTTCTGCTACTGCAGGGAGATACCCTGCAACGCTGCAACACAGCAAGACAGAGGCACAACTTGCTGCTTGGCTGATTGCCAGCTTATTAGGCTGTCACCAAGGAAGAAATGCTCTTCCTTGTGTCAATGTCGCTGGTGCGGTCGCTGTCAGAGTAGCCAACTAGTTTTGCCTCCCTTGGTCTGCCTGGGTAGGAGAGACTGTAGTCAATTATGCTGGCGGTGTAGTCAGTTATGCCGGCGATGTAGTGTAGCAGCCGCTTCAAGGCGCCCATGTGTTCCACTGTGGGGCGCTCCATGAATCTTCTCGCATAACCCACCGAGAAGGCGAGATCAGGCCATGTGTGGATGAGGTACCACAAATATCAAATGATCCGTCGGCACGGAGTGTCCTCAACCTCCTTTGTTGTGCTCTCATGAATCAATTTGAGTTGCTCCTCGATGGATTGGGCGAGGAATTGCAGTTCCTTAGCCCATCAATGTTGAGGATGCGCGAAGCGTAGTTTCCCTGATTCAAAGTGATCCCATCTGTTCCTTGGTGTACCTCAATTCCCAGGTAGGTAAGTGAGGAGCCCAAGATCACTCATGTATTTTCCTTGCTGAATTAGTATATCCAGTACTGTACCCATTTTAAAAATATCCCAAGAAAAGTATATCCAAGATCTTCTTGCTCGTGATACTCTTACTGATTAGCGCAGTGTTGAGACTCCCATGGTGACAGTACTGGCAAAAGTCAAATTGACAGCCAGCTGCCAACCTGCATACTCTTATCTCAGGGACTAAGAAAGGCTCAGCCGGCTTACACTGTATTACTACCTATTAAAGTAGAAGGCACAAGATTACAGCTGACAGTTTGAACAAGTTTTTTAGCATACTTGTCTATATGTACAAATCTGAAGGTATTTTTAAAATATACTAAACACTGTGGGGCTCACTTTCAATTTTTTAGCGAGTTCACTTTGGAAATCTTAGAAATTATATATGACCATACTCAAAATGGTAAGGTAGTTATTGCACATTGTAGTATATCTGTATATGCGATGCAGATGTAAGTACTTTGACGTGTAGAGTGAGTGTGTGTCTACCCCCAGATGTGTAGGAATATATATAGGAAATTGATTCTATACTCCTGGGAGTATGCATTCCCACTCATATTCAGCAGTTGTATGCTCTGCAGTATTGTGAAATACGGCTCCTAATCATTGTGTAATAATTGTTTGATGATTCTGTTTTTTTTATGTGGGTACTCTCTGGTTGTTGAATATTTTCAGTTTTTTTCTTCATGGCTCGCTATTTTATCCAATTCCAATTTTTTTACTAGGTAACTGCTGTCTTATGATTCTAATAGTTATTTCTTTTTTGGTTTAAAGAAATGAAACTTAGCAACTATGCTGTTTCTTTTCATTTATGGTTACTTTAGTGCTAACATGCATATATCAAGTATATACTGTACTGAGTATTGATAACGTTTGATGCTTCTGAAAATATTTTTACAACTTTGAAGATACTAGATTTCACAATAGATGTATAACTAGCTTTTCCTTTTTCAATAGGTTTACTTCCAGGATCTGTCTGGCTCTGAACCAGTACTCAAGATACAAAGTTCTTCCACATCCCCAATTATTGACTCACATCTATCTCCAGATGGGACCATGATTGCATATGTCAGGGATGATGAACTGCAGTGCAAGATATATAACTTTGGTTTTGATGATGGCGAAACTAGGCAATTGACCTACGGTGCAAGAGAAAGTGGAAAAGTATATCCTTGGTTTTCTGTTGCAAATAATATTTTAGTAGGATCATGTTTGCTGTTGCCGTGTGTTACCATGTTCAGTTTTGTTCAGCAGGCAGCAAAATGTTACGTAATATTCACTTCATACATGTTTTTTAGTGCTTTATGCTCTGGACGTAATTTGGCATGACAATCCTTCAAACTGAAAGTGCATGCTAATTATTATCACCTGTCTAATCATTAATGTATTGTGGTTCAGATGTACCGTGTCAGTCTCTTCTTAGTAAGGCATTCTTAATCCAGTTTAATTTTAGGCCTGCCCCAAATATAGGCTAAGTCCAGGGCCAAACAGCTGGCCTATGTTTGTACTTAACTGGTTACTAGCAAGCTTAATTCACGTTGTTAAGCTGCTAAAGAGTGTTCACCCCCTTCCACCAATATTTCATTCTCATCATTGATGAATGTAACTATACATCATGCATGTTCTTTTGCTAACAGTAGGCTTACAACTGTATATGCTGGGTAAGTGTGGAAAAAATATTAAAATCTAACATTTGTATTTGTTCACTCTTTTCAGGTCCATGGACTTGCTGAGTATATTGCACAGGTATTAGAGGGTAATCCATTAGCATAAGTATGTAATTTGTTTTGATGAGTGCCATCTAATACTTCACATTCCTCAATTTAGGAAGAGATGGAAAGGAAGATGGGATTCTGGTGGTCTCCTGATAGTAAACACATTGCATTTACTGAAGTAGATTCATCTGCCATTCCACTATACAGAATTATGCATCAGGGCAAAAGTTCTGTTGGTCTAGATGCTCAAGAAGATCATGCTTACCCCTTTGCTGGAGCAGCTAATGTTAAAGTGCGACTTGGAGTTATTTCTTCTGGTGGAGGAGAGGTAACTTGGATGGATCTCCTTTGTGGAGAACCAAATGGAGCACATGGCGATGAAGAATATCTAGCTAGAGTTAACTGGATGCATCATAATGCTCTTGCTGTTCAAGTTCTCAATAGAGCTCACACAAAACTTAAGCTACTTAAGTTTGATATTGCCACCGGTAAAAGGGAAGTCTTACTCAAAGAAGAGCATGATATATGGATAACGTTACATGATTGTTTCACTCCTCTAGACAATGGAGTGAATAGTAAACATCCAGGTGGCTTTATTTGGGCCAGTGAGAAGGCAGGATTTAGACATTTGTATCTTCATGACAAGAATGGTGAGTGCTTAGGCCCTATCACACAAGGTGACTGGTTGGTCGACCAAATTGCTGGTGTCAATGAGAGCTCTGGACTACTATATTTTACTGGAACACTGGACGGGCCATTGGAGACAAATCTGTACTACACCAATCTCTTTCCTGATTGGAGCCTTCCATTACAAGCCCCTAAGAGGTTGACTCGTGGAACTGGACGGCATTCAGTAATTCTTGACCATCAGTTGCTAAGGTTTATTGACGTGTATGACTCAGTAAAATCACCACCTGTGATCCTGCTGTGTTCTTTGCTTGATGGAAGTGTAATAATGCCTCTGTATGAGCAGCCACTAACAGTTCAGCCATTTAAAAAGTTTCAGCAGCTGTCTCCAGAGATGGTCCAGTTTACAGGAAAGGATGGGACTTCATTTTATGGAGCTCTCTATCTTCCTGATGAGAAGAAATATGGACCGCCTCCATACAAAACACTTGTTAATGTTTATGGTGGTCCCAGTGTCCAGCTTGTTAGTGATTCATGGATTAGCACTGTTGACATGAGGGCTCAGTATCTGCGAAGTAAGGGAATATTAGTCTGGAAGGTAAACATCAT
Source organism: Bromus sterilis (assembly GCA_950022295.1). Lineage (NCBI taxonomy): Eukaryota > Viridiplantae > Streptophyta > Magnoliopsida > Poales > Poaceae > Bromus > Bromus sterilis. The sequence goes on from OX465600.1 coordinate 222,248,855, forward strand.
CATCGTCATCGTATTAATTATTATTTTGGTCAACATGGTTTTGTTAGGTAGCATTTCTTTACAACAGCAACAACAGAGCCTTTTGTGTTTTGTCCCAAGCAATTTGGATAGGCTAGAGATGAAACCCAACATAAACCTATGAGAACCAATAAAAGTGAAGGGAATTTTATAGGGAATCTGCCAGATTAGATTTTCGAATGCCAACTTTTTCCAGCACATCTGTATAGAAAAGTAAAATTATTGATGCTGGTGGTTGGTCGATCTTCAAATGGGGTGATGGCTTAAATCCGGAATCCTGTTATTATGCACCTGCTGTATCTGTCGTGCCCCTAACAATTGCAAACCATGGAATATTAAGCACATAACGTCGTTACATAATTGGATTTAGATGCATATAGTTTGCATCCCATGCATGACCTATGTCTATCACTGGTCTCATGACAATATATATTCTGGCAGATGGACAACCGTGGATCTGCAAGGCGAGGTTTGCATTTTGAGGGACAGCTTAAGTACAACATTGGTCGTGTCGATGCTGAGGATCAACTAGCTGGTGCTGAGTGGTTAATAAAGCAGGGCCTTGCGAAGCCTGGACATATTGGTCTGTATGGCTGGAGTTATGGTGGTTTTCTCTCAGCAATGTGCCTAACGAGGTTTTCCGACACATTCAGCTGCGCCGTGTCTGGTGCCCCAGTGACTGCATGGGACGGGTATGATACCTTTTACACAGAGAAGTACCTGGGACTCCCCTCAGAGCATAGTGATGCTTACGAGTACGGCTCAATCATGCACCATGTGAAGAACCTCAGGGGGAAGCTGCTCCTCATCCATGGGATGATTGACGAGAACGTGCATTTCAGGCACACTGCTAGGCTCATCAACTGTTTGATAGCGGAACGCAAGTCCTATGAGATCCTCCTCTTCCCTGATGAGAGGCACATGCCTCGCCAGCTAGACGACCGGATCTATATGGAGGAGAGGATCTGGGATTTTGTGGAGAGAAGCCTTTGAAAGTGGGCAAAAATGCACTGTGTAAATCTGTCGTTGCCCTGTGCAACTTTAACGTGGAATCGTGGATAGTTGGTATGACATTGTCGAATTTATTTCTTTTCCCATCATGTGTATTTATCTGCAAGTGCAGGGACATGCATGATTCTTTGTCTGTGATAACGACCATAATGGTCATCAGATGCTCTGGTTGCAGAGTGAAAGCGTTTGAAATAATTCAATTTTTTTCGTGTGATGCTTTGGTTGCAGAAAGTTAATGTTAATTGGTCTTGCTACTTTGAAGTGTCTCTCTTGCGGCTCTAGTCTTTGCTGTGTTGCAACTGAAGACGGGGAGGGAAGGAAGGGCTGCGGCCTTGGTTTTGCGTGGCGTTTGTTCTCCTCTCCCCTGTTTCCTGTACTAGTCGGTTTTGCGAAAGTCGGCTGCCCATATCCGCCACTTTTTGCCGGTTCCGCACATCCTGTTTTTCTGAGCATATTCGTGGAATCTGGCTATCCTTGCCCATCCAAAACGATGAACCATACAACTGCTAGCCATCTAAAAAGTGGTTATCCCTAGCCGATCGAGGGATATCACACCAAACAAACGCAGCCTAAGGTGGATTGGGATCTTGAGGGTCCATACATCTAAACCATATAACTGCATGGCCATGTTCAAAGCGGTGTGCATAGCATGGGCTTCGACTCAAGGCATCACATTCAAAACTATGGGGGATAACCTTTTATTGGCTCAATTTCTTTGCTTAGGCGACTTGAACAGGGTCATGACCGATGGCTCGTGGGTGTTTAGAGGAGCTGTGGTCATTATAGAAGAGTATGGCGATATCTCTAACATCAATGATTACTAGCTGGATCATACCCCCTGTGGGCAAGAATCATAGGGATCCTAGGTCTTATGAAAAACTCTTAATTAGCAATCACGTTCGCAAGAAAGTGGAGATTCCTTCCATCAAGGTGATTATTAATGAGGATCGCCCGAACCCTTCAAAAGACCTGTCGGCGAGGGTTTTTGTCATGCTTAATGCACCACTGGTTCGGTTTGTACCTTTGACCCCCAAGGAAAAAAAAGGAAGTACCCTATTGAATATGAAAAATTCCCAGAATTTTGTAATTTCCGTGGATGTGTTGGACACCTTATGATAGAGTGATCGTAACACGATCGAAACGGGTAACACAAGGGGTGGTGGCGCTGCTGGTAGAAGCAACATGTTCGGGCGAGGTGTAGGCTACCCACATCAGTGGGAGAAGGACGACATGGAACTGGGATACGAAGGAAGCTTTGAATGAGGGGCGCTTATTCCTGTTGCTCATAAGCGCCTAATTGCCTAGGACGACACGATGGCCGAGAGGCCCAGTGTTCTAGCACATGCACCCGGACTAATTTTGTGATAGATAAAGTCAACCTTCTAGAGAATATCAACACATAGCGAATTGATAAATATCTGTAGAGCACACCCAAAAAATATTCATGACCAGAAGATCAGACACTAGTTTCGTGATACACAACTTTTTTTTATATCGGCGACTCTCCTCGAGGGTGTTCGATGGGAGCAATGAAAATTCTTAGTTGGAACTATCGCGGTATGGCTAGTGCCACAACAGAGAGGGATCTTCTAGATGTCCAGAAGCAGTGACGATCAGATGCGATTTTTCTGTATGAAACACATCTGAACACAACAAAGGTAGAGAAACCGATGAGAAAAATGAAGATGAACAATGAAGAGGTGGAGGAGAATGTGGTGGCTAGTGGAGGCCTTATCTTTCTTTGGAAGCAGTTGAGGTTCTGACTAAAACAAAAAAACATTAATGTAAGAATCGAGTCTAATGTGGAGGAAAGCTAGCGATTCACAAGATTCTATGGAGAAACCTATGGAGGGTAAACACCTTTCTTGGGGATACACTCGAGAACTTTACACCAGTCAACACTACTCTGGGTTGTGATGGGGGACTTTAATGAGATTCTCTATTTGCATGAGAAGAAGGGGGTTGAGCCACGACCACTTCAAATGATGCAAAATTCCAGAGAAGATCTAGTTGAATGTGAACATGATGACATGGGATTTAAAGGGGGGGCTAATACACATGAGGGAGGCATTGACTGGGGAGGTTAGATATGGAAGAATATAGCCGTTTGTTCTATGGGTTATTACCATCTACCATTGTTACTAATTGTTGAATGCGTAATTTGGCTGCTAGGTATTTCATAGGCCAAATTAATTTATGTGATCGCGGCTTTATTTTTGGTGATATATATTTGAACTTGCTATCTAGTTCAAAGTGCAGGTTTCGTCAGGATAATGTAGTATTGGCGATCAGGCAAAGCAAGCTATCAACCAGAACGGAAGTTTGCATGGTGTCGTGGCTACCTAGGAAAAATCCTCAGCACATTCAGAGATATACTAAGCGAGAATACATGTGGCCAGACAAGTCCGATCATGTCTCAGGTTGACATGCTGATTGCCACGATGGTCAGAGCACATAGGAAATAAAATTCCTGGTTTTTCGATGGTTCAAGCAAGGACCAAGAGGTGTACGTGCTAGTATTTGGACGCATAGATTAGTATTCTGAACCAGATTAGATGCATGGCCGGATTCAGTTAGGTAGTATTTTATTTAACTTGTATAAGAAGGAAACGTGTCGTGTCCGGCTTGTACTTGCCCAAGACTTGGCGCCCTATATAAGATGGGTACTGGCCGATTGGGAAAGGCCCCAACCAATCGATCTACTACAAAAAATACATCTATTCTTTACGTACTGTTTCTCCGTTCGTTCTTCCCAGCCGAGCCCTACCACCTAGGGTTTGGTTGATCTTTGCCGTTTTGCGCTGAAAAGTGGTTGTCCTTCCTCTCCATAATCGAGGAACCTTTGTTGCTTTGCCCGAAAAGCATCCGCTCGTCGTCGCGAAAGACGACGGTTATCGTGGTGTTCGGCGGTGCAATTTTCTGCCGCAACACAATTGGCGACTCCGCTGGGGACGAAGAATAAAGCAATACACAAGATGAACACCGACCCCAAAAACGGTAGCGACGTCAACTCGGACAACATCATCCCCGCCATGCTTGAAGATCTCTCGGAAGAAGACCGGCTGGAGATCGAGCGCGTGCTTGAAGAACAGAAGGCCGAGGGGTTGAAGAAGATGTTGGCTGGATTCCAGAAGACAAGGAACGGCGTCGTCAAGAAGGTAGCTATGCCGAGCACTTCTGATCTACTCGGCGCTGAGGTAAAAAATCCAACCGATGAAATTGCTCATCTTATTGATGTGTCCGTAGCTAGTAAATATGGTTCGGACATGGCACAGATGTCACGCACAATTGGAGCTGTAGCTAGTAAATTTGAGCAACTTGAGGATAATATACCACGTCATGTTCGTTCAGTTATGCTGCAAATTAACGATGAAAATTCTGGTAAAAAACCAATGCTTCTAGAAAATAATAGGTTTACTAATTTGCCTAGTAACATGCACGTACCTGGTGCATCGGTTAGTAGTACACAGCAGCCTCACGCCACATTAAATAATAATCTGGATGGCCGGAACCATGTTAGTAGTTCGGCTAATAATATAGCTCCTAGTTTTGCTGCTCCTACTATTTCAACTTCGGCTCCACAAAATTAAAGTAAGAATAACTGAAGTGTTGTTTTAAATCCTAATCTGCAGCAACCTTTTTATCAAACAGTAGCATATAATACGCCCCCATTGCTTCCTGTTGGTACCGGAGTTCCGTACGGGCCGGTATCCGATTCATATTTTAGTGGACCTCTGTTGCAAACTTCACATACCCAAATTTCTTTGCCGGAGTATCCGCCGCGTGCTAGCGTTCCATCAGCTCCACAAGCAAATTCTCCACAACCCAATGATAGTTTTAAAGATCAACTTGCTAGTATACTTAGAGAATTTGGTTTAGAACCTAAGGGTAAAGCACGTGCATATCAGAAACCATATCCTGATTATTTTGACTTGACACCATATCCTCGTGGTTTTAGAATTCCAGATTTTGTTAAATTTATGGGGGAAGATGGTAGATCAACTTTTGAGCATGTGGGGCAATTTTTAGCACAATGTAGCGAGGTCGGCACATCGGATGTTTATAGAGTTAAATTATTTCCTTTATCTTTATCCGGTACTGCATTTACTTGGTTTACATCACTTGCTCCTAATTCTATTTCAACATGGGCACAATTGGAGCAAAAATTTCATGAGTATTTTTATAGCGGTGAAACGGAACTTCGACTTTCAGATTTGACTATGGTTAGGCAGAAATATAATGAGCACGTTCATGATTATATTAGGAGGTTTAGATATGTCAAAAACCGATGTTTTAGCTTGACCATAGCCGAAAAAGATTTAGCCGATCTTGCCTTTTCGGGTTTGCTCACTCATATTAAGGATAAATTAGAAGGGCAAGAATTTTTAGATGTTAATCAAGTTTTGCAGAAAGCTTTGGCGCAAGAAAATCGGGCTAAGGAAATTAAGCAATATAGCCGGTTTAAAGATAACAGGAACAAAGATAAGGATAATCACACGGTTAATGTTTTAGGTTATGATAACGATTCGGCTAGTGACGATGATGGTAATATATGTGTAGCCGAATGGGTTCAAGCGTCAAAGTCTAAACCTTTTTGCATGTCCTGCTTTGAAACCCACACCTGCTAGAAGAGAAGAAATTAAATACACTTTTGATGTTAGCAAGTGTGATAGAATTTTTGATATGTTACTGCAAGGGAAATTAATTAGGGTACGAGACGGACATGTAATACCACCTCCAGAAGAATTGGGTAGAAGAGCTTATTGTAAGTGGCATAATTCCTTTTCTCATGCTACTAATGATTGTAATGTGTTTCGTCGACAGGTGCAATCGGCCATTAATGAAGGACGATTGACATTTACTGAAGTCTCTAAGATGAAGCTCGCTAGCGACCCTTTTCCTATCAACATGGTTGAGTTTGAGACTAAGAAAATGCTTATTCGGTCGGATCAGACCGAGTCCGCAAAAGAAAAAAATGTTGTTGATGATAGTGCTCCTCCAAGGATAATCAAACCAAAAAATCCAAAAGTGGGAGTGTGGAAAGTTAATGGAAAAAGGAGACAAGCTCCGAGGCCAAAGCCGACAGTTAACATGTTGTTGGAGAAATATACCGCGCGCAAGGCCAACAATGTGTTTAATCGGCTTGGAGGCGTCAAGCGTCCTAGGTCTCCATCCAGACCGGGGGGCCATGAGCATTGGAGGCGAAACTCACATGATCAAAAACCCTGTTTTCCAATGGAACCGGCTTATTGGGGATGTGCACCTCCTATGTATCCGCCGTTTTCTCCATGGGGGTTTCATCCTTGGGCTCCATATCCTACAGGGCCAGCAGGTTATTTTCAGCCGGGATGGATTCCGCCGAGGCCTATGTTCGTACCAGCAATACATGAGAAAAGGGCTCGATTTAATGAAGAAGATCGGCCACGTGATGCAATTGTTATTCGAGATAACCGATCGCCGGTACACAGTGCGGATGGCAGGGACTATAAGCGCGGCCGTCAGCTTACTTGGGTGCCGAAGAAGCGTGCTGAAACTCAGCCTGTACAAAACTTGGATGGTTCTGTTACTTCTCATGCTTTGAAACCTGGAGAAGGCCAATCTGTTGAAGGTGTCCAGCGCAGTACAAAAGCAGAAAATACTAATCCAGTAAGGTATAGAGTGGTGCAGGAGAGAGATGCTGGTACGCAGGACAAAAATTTGAGTAATACACTCGTTGCCTCACCTAGTACTAATCAAAAGGGTGATTCAACTAGCACAACCGATGCAGCCATGAGGAACAACAACTCACGTACATCCACAAGTTGGTCTCCTATTATTTTTGGTACGTTTAACCAACATGGGAGTCTAGGTAATAGGGGAGGCCAAATTAATGTATCTGGTGGTGCATCTGATCAGCAAAGAAATATTTCGGCTAAGGAAAGAATATTTGTTCCAGGAACGACAGTACGTCAATACGGGCCGAGAGACTCGGGGGGCAGCAGATTTCAGTCGGTCGCTCCAGGGACAAAGCCGGGACCTCGCTGGTGTCCGACGGGATTAACACATACTCAAAAACCGCGAGGCCAGCGACTGCGAGCACTGGAGATTAGGGAAGAAATAGCTGAGAAAAAACGTGATGAATTGTTCAATCGGGAGAAACCAATGGTACCTGAAATGACTTGGAGGGAAAAGCGCATTTTAAAGGAGGGGAATGCAGCGACAGACTACACGATTGATGATACTGTGAATGACTCAGTTGATGCAGCCGCAGATTATAAAATCGATGGTGCTGCTGATGATTCGGTTGATGACCCGGGGATGACATGTTTGATGATGAAAACCTAGATAATAGCGAGGATATGCTTACTAATATGGATGTTAATATGGTTTTTGCGTTGCCCGCTGAATTTCGTGCGCCCGAGGCTGAAGTTGCAAAGCTTGTTCTTGGTCCAAAAAATGCTACATTTGAGAAGCCAGAGAAGCCCGAGCAGCACCTAAAACCATTATTCATTAGGGGTCATATTGATGGTAAGCCTATTGGTCGCATGCTTGTTGATGGTGGCGCTGGGGTTAATATTATGCCATCTTCGGTTTTTTCTAAATTGGGACGAAAAGAGAGTGAGTTAATGAAGACCAACCTGACACTTAGTGGGTTCTCTGGAGACATGTCTGAAGCTAAGGGAGTAATCTCTATGAAGCTCACAGTCGGAAGCAAGACATTGCCGACTACATTTTTTGTGGTTGATGTCAAGGGTCGGTACAATGTTCTGTTGGGACGCGACTGGATTCACTCGAATTGCTGCATTCCTTCTACTATGCATCAGTGCTTAATTCAATGGGTGAATGATGATGTGGAGGTAATTAGGGCAGATGATTCAGCTTGCATAGCTATTACAGAAGCGCCGGTTGATTGGCAACTCGGTGACATGCAATGCTTGACCGGTAGGGACCTATCGGATTATGACTACATTAGTGTAGGTAGAGATGGTTTTGTACCTATAAATGTACAGCCGGCTGATATAGCTCGGCTTAATAATCTATCTATTTAAATGATGAACAAAGACGAGAGTATTAAGTGGCTGCAAAGACGCACAGAGGAGTATCGTTCCGGAAAGAGCGATATGCATGAAACTATAGAAGAATTTGAGGGCATGGAAAAGCTTGGACATGGATTCTCATCGGCTGATCCGCTTGAAGAAATAGATATTGGTGATGTAAGCATTCCGAGGCCGACATTTATCAATGCTAACTTGAAGGCCGATCAGAAAAGCAAGGTATGTGTGTTACTTAAAGAATTTGTTGATTGCTTTGCTTGGAATTATACTGAAATGCCTGGTTTAAGTAGAGATCTAGTTGAGCATAGATTACCTATTAAATCTGGTTTTAGGCCGCATAAACAACCTCGCAGAAATTTCAATCCTAATATGTATGACCGCATCAAAGAGGAAATTGATCGGTTGTTGAAAGCTGGATTTATTCGGCCATGTAGATATGCCGAGTGGGTTTCTAATATTGTTCCTGTTGAAAAGAAAAACACCGGTGTAATTAGAATATGTGTTGATTTTAGAGATTTGAATAAGGCTACTCCGAAAGATGAATATCCTATGCCTATTGCCGACATGCTTATTAATGATGCCTCTGGACATAGAGTTATCAGTTTTTTAGATGGTAATGCGGGTTACAATCAAATAATTTATGGCCGAACAAGATATGTCTAAGACTGCTTTTCGTTGCCCTGGCTTTGTCGGTTTATTTGAGTGGGTAGTCATGACGTTTGGTTTAAAAAATGCTGGCGCTACATATCAACAAGCTATGAATTTAATATTTCATGATTTGCTAGGCGTCATATTAGAAATATATATTGATGACATAGTTGTTAAATCGGATGGGTTTGATCATCACTTATTCGATTTACGATTGGGTTTTGAAAGGACGCGTAAGTATGGGTTAAAGATGAATGCCCTTAAATGTGCTTTTGGTGTGTCGGCTGGAAAGTTCTTAGGATTTATAATTCATGAACATGGCATAGAGATTGATCCTAAGAAGGTAGAAGCAATTAAAAATCTAGAGGAGTCGACTTGCAAAATGGATGTGCAATTTTTTTTGGGAAAGATTAATTACTTGAGACGATTCATATCTAACCTTGCAGGAAAAATTGAATCGTTTATCCCATTGCTTCGGCTAAAGAATGAAGCCGAATTCACTTGGGGTGCAGAACAAAAGGAAGCTTTTGATAACATAAAGAGATATTTGTTGAGTCCTCCGGTATTACGTGCACCCAATTCTGGTACGCCGTTCAGGTTATACATTGCTGCACAAGACAAGGTGATCGGCGCGGTGTTGGTGCAAGAAGGTGGCGGCAAAGAGTACATTATTGCATATCTAAATCGCCGTTTGATCGACGCCGAAACTCGGTATGTGTTTATTGAGAAGTTATGCTTATATTTATATTATGCATGTACCAAATTTCGACCTTATTTACTATCCAGTACATGTGTAGTAGCTTGTCAAGTCGACGTGGTTAAACACATGTTACAAAGACCGATTCTTAGTGGTAGGATTGGTAAATGGGCTTATTCACTAATAGAATATGACTTAGTATATGAATCGCTGCGTACTATGAGAGATCAAGTTATCGTCGATTTTATTGTTGATCATAGGATTAAGGATGAAGAAGATATTAATTATGTTAGTGTATGCCCATGGAAACTTTATTTTGATGGATCGGTTTGTAGAGAGGGACAAGGCGTCAGCAATGTTTTAATTTCACCAAATAATGTTATGTATGAAACATCGGTCCGTTTAAAATATAATTGTACTAATAACCAAGCAGAGTATGAAGCTTTATTGTTTGGTTTACAAAATTTAGTTGATATGGGCGTAAGGGATGTAGATGCTTTTGGTGATTCGCTTCTGGTAGTGCAACAAATTAAAGACGAATACCAATGTTTTGATGGTCTTTTAAATAGTTATTTGGACCGATGTTTAGATATAATTAAGTCCTTGGATACATTCACTATTCATCATATACCTAGGGAACAAAGTTCTAGAGCTAATTGCTTAGCACATCAAGCATCTGGGTATCACATTAGTAGAGGAAATTTTTTTATATTGGAAAAACCGATGCATGCTGATGTAGTAAATAAGTCTATCATGTTAGAGACTTTGCCACATGATGCACTTGGTTCTGTGACTGTTGAACAACTAGCAATGCAATGTAAATTCGGTGCAAGGCGCATAAGTGACCGAATTAACTAATAATTTAGAACCTATATATTGGAGAATTCCTCTAATTAATCATTTAAAGGATCCAAGTCAAACCAGAGATAGGAAAATTCGGCGGCAAGCTTTAAAATATACTCTGTTGGATGATGAATTATATGGCCGAACTATAGATGGGTTGCTTTTAAAATGCTTGGATTCTGACCAGTCTAGATTAGCTATGGGTGAAGTACATGAAGGAATATATGGCACGCATCAGTCGGCTCATAAAATGCGGTGGTTATTAAAGAGAGCGGGTTTTTATTGGACGACTTTGTTAGAAGATTGCTTTCGTTATTATAGAGGCTGTGAGGCATGTCAGAAATTTGGCAATATACAGTTAGCGCCCGCGGCTATGTTAAATCCTATAATTAAGCCATGGCCATTTAGAGGATGGGGCTTAGATTTTATTGGTGAGCTACATCCTTCATCTTCTAAGAGACATCGCTTCGTCCTAGTAGCCACAAACTATTTTACTAAATGGACCAAAGCAGCTCCTCTAAAAAATATGACTCATAAGGAAGTTATTAATTTTGTTTTAGAGAATATTATTTATAGATTCTGTATTTCTCAAACTTTAACTACCGATCAAGGTGCTTCTTTTATGTCTCATCAATTTCGTGAATTTGCCGAATCTTTTGGGATTAAGTTGTTGAATTCGTCACCTTATTATGCTCAAGCTAATGGACAGGCCGAATCTAGCAATAAAATTTAATTAAGCTTATAAAAGGGAAAATTGAGGAGCATCCGAAAAGATGGCATGAAGTGCTTTCTGAAGCTTTATGGGCTCATCGGATATCTAAGCATGGAGCAAATCAAGTGACACCGTTTGAGCTAGTATATGGTCAGGAGGCAGTGTTACCTGTGGAGATTAACTTGCAGGCTCTTAGAGTGGCCAGACAAAATGATTTGTCGGCCGTAGATTATAATAATTTGATGATGGATAGAATAGATGATGTGTCCGAAGAAAGATTAAAAGCCTTGCGAGAAATTGAGAAAGAAAAAATAAGAGTAGCTAAGGCTTATAATAAAAAGGTGAGAGAGAAATCGTTTCAAATAGGAGATTTAGTATGGAAAACGATTTTACCTATTGGAACCAGAGATAGAAAATTCGGCAAATGGTCGCCGAGTTGGGAGGGTCCATATAAAGTTGTAGAGATTGTTCCTGGAAATTCATATTTTGTACAATCTTTGCAGGGAGTGAGGTTGCCTAAAGCTCTCAATGGAAAATATTTGAAGAAGTATTATCCTAGCATGTGGCAGGAGAGTTGATGATGGTATGGCCGATATATTATTTGAGATATCGCCCTAAGAAAATTTGGCCGATGTGTTCATTTGGACATCGCCCTAAGCAATTATATGGCCGGTGAAGTAACGACATCATCCTATGGTATTGTTAGTGTTTTAAATAAATACAATTGTACCGAAAACAGGGGGGCATGTGTTGAATGCGTAATTTGGCCGCTAGGTATTTCATAGGCCAAATTAATTTATGTGATCGCGACTTTATTTTTGGTGATATATATTTGAACTTGCTATCTAGTTCAAAGTGCAGGTTTCGTCAGGATAATGCAGTATTGGCGATCAGGCAAAGCAAGCTATCAACCAGAACGGAAGTTTGCATGGTGTCGTGGCTAGCTAGGAAAAATCCTCAGCACATTCAGAGATATACTAAGGTCAGAGCACATAGGAAATAAAATTCCTGGTTTGTCGATGGTTCAGGCAAGGACCAAGAGGTGTACGTGCTAGTATTTGGACGCATAGATTAGTATTCTGAACCAGATTAGATGCATGGCCGGATTCAGTTAGGTAGTATTTTATTTAACTTGTATAAGAAGGAAACGTGTCGTGTCCGGCTTGTACTTGCCCAAGACCTGGCGCCCTATATAAGATGGGTACTGGCCGATTGGGAAAGGCCCCAACCAATCGATCTACTTCAAAAAATACATCTATTCTTTACGTACTGTTTCTCCGTTCGTTCTTCCCAGCCGAGCCCTACCACCTAGGGTTTGGTTGATCTTTGCCGTTTTGCGCTGAAAAGCGGCTGTCCTTCCTCTCCGTAATCGAGGAACCTTTGTTGCTTTGCCCGAAAAGCATCCGCTCGTCGTCGCGAAAGACGACGGTTATCGTGGTGTTCGGCGGTGCAATTTTCTGCCGCAGCACTAATATTTCCCATACAAAGTCCAACCACTGTCCTGTGGTTCTCGACTTGGAAGGTGACCAAACCATCAACCAGGAGCAGAGAGTGAAGCTGAAGTTGTTTGAGTCCAGTTGGTTAAAGGAGGATGCTATCTCGGAGAAGGTTACCGCAACATGGGAGCAGACCCGGCTTGCCTGGTAGATCGACTAGCATTAGTTCACCACGAGCTGCATGAGTGGGATAGAAAGACACTCAAATCACCTAAGCACCGACTCAAAGTACTGAAGGAGGAGCTTGAAAACCCTCGGTTGGGGCCACTCATTGACGAGTTGGCAGACCGACAAAGAAAAATTCTTATTGAGATAAAAGAAAACATAGATAAGGAGGAAATTTATTAGGTGCAATGGGACATGCAAATTGGCTAAAATTTGGTGAAAAAAAAACACAAATTTCTTCCATAATTTTGCTACAACTAGGAAAAAGCGTAACTATATCCGTCGGCTTATGGATGACTTTGTGAGTTGGAAGGACGACAATGATTTGATGAAGGTCCTTATTGACTCCTATTTTCAATCTTTATTTACATTGGAAGTGGATGTACCAAATCTTGAGGTGCTTAATAAAGTAAAACAAAAAGCTTATTCTTATACGAATGATGCTCTTTTGGATCCATATACATGAGAAGAGGTGAAAAACGCATTGTTTAGTATAGACAATTTAAAGGCGCCAGATTTGGATGTATTGCACGTAATATTTTATAGAATTTTTTGGCAACTTATAGGGGATGACTTGGTGAAGGAAGTGCTTGAGGCTTTCAACACCCAGATTATATTGGAGGATTGAAACATGACCGCTATTGTATTAATTTTGAAAGTGGATACACCGGAGAAGGTCTCACAATTTATACCGACCAACCTTTGTAACGTCGTCTATAAAGTCATTGCAAAATTGTTGGCGTCAGGACTTAAGGTTTTTCGTTTGGAGATTACCAGTTAAACTCAAAGTGCCTTTGTTCCAGGATCAATTATTATAGACAATGTTCTTGTTGCTTACGAGTACCTTCATACTACGAAGAAGAAAAACAAGGGCAATGTGGGAAATTATGCAGTTAAATTGGATATGCACAAGGTATATGATCCTGTTGAATGGGTATTTTTGAAGGCAATGCTGGAGCGGTTTGGTGTTGACTCCCGTTGGATCTAACTTATTATGCCTTGTGTCTCAGCTATGAATCATAAAGCCAATTTTAATTCAAATGAGACTAACTCTTTTTTGCCATCAAGGGCTCTCAGAAACGGCGATCCACTATCATCATACTTATTCCTATTATATCATGAGGGCGTTTCGGCGCTGATTGACCATGAAAAGGAAATTGGTAACTTGAAGGGGTTCAGATTTGCCGCGATTCACCCGTTATATCCCACTTACTGTTTCCTGATGATTCATTGACTCTGATGAAGGCTAACACTGCACATGCAAATTCACTTAAAAGTGTTCTTGATGACTATTGTTCTGCTTCGGGGCAAATGGTTAGTGTGGCCAAGTCCTCTATATTTTTCAACCACAATACAGACATGACAAGTTTGATTTGTTAAATTTTTGATATTATGATTGTGTCGTTATCGAATAAATATTTGGGTCTACCTTCTATGGTTGGAGCGGACAGAGTTGACTGCTTTAACCGTCTTATTGAGAAATTCGGAAACTTGTGAACAGGTGGAAGGAACATAAATCTGCCCCCTCTTTGCCAATGCCTGCTTCCTTGGTTTCCTACTTTCTGCATCGAAAGTGATCTCTTTTTATTCCATTGCTGGTGCTATTCTCTACAAGGTGATCACTGGTGCTAACATTGTGGAGCAACTAAAAATAGTACGATATGAAAACTCTCTACAAACTGAAGTGCATGCGCTAACATAAGCACAAGTGTGGAATAAATGGAGTAATGTTGCCCCCTCTCTGTCTTTTTATTTTCTCTTTTTTGGCTCTTTATATTCTCTCATTTGTCCTTTTTGGGAACTTTTTTAGTCCTCTTTGGATCTTTTAATTCCTTACTAGTAGGAGCAACATTCTATATGAAAAGAATCAACACACTTTTTAGTACTCATAACTCATAATGAATAAAACATGATGTATAAACTGAATGCCTCTGCCAATGTAGCAGGATGTGTAATGATCTAGTACAACATGTAGCAAAAATATGATCAGGGCCAAGCCCAACTATCATGTATGTTGTATGATCATGGAAAGCAATATGACGATGAAGAATGACATCAAGTCATGTAATGTAAGATGGAAGTTGTATGTCAATATATCTCAGAATGGCTATGTAAATGCCATAATAGGTAGGTATGGTGGTTGTTTTGAGGAAGATATAATGAGGCTTATCTGTGAGAGAGCATATCATCCCTCATGATTTGGATGCACTGGCGAAGATGCGCCGCACCTCAAGGTGAGATCGGGAAATCCACGATACTGAAGAGGCTAGCAAAATATGGATAGGTGGAAGTGCAACAAAAATCAAATACTCACATAGTCAAAATGAACTCATACACTTATTATCGGTATTTCTCAGTATACTCAGGAGAGTCACAAATAACCATGTATCCCAATAAGAGTGTATGAGGGTTCGGTTATCCTTGCGCATTTCGACCCATCCTACGTGAGGGGTTACTTACGGCCTCCACATAGACGTGGATCAACTCAGGTGAAAGAGTTCTCAACTAATTTTGTTTTATATTTGAAAATTGGGCATGTCGAGCCAACATACAACACCTATGACTAATTGGTGCAAGCTCAATTGCACAAAATTTCGCCATTACTCAATCGATACCTCAATTTTTTTGCAAAATATAGTAAGACAAGCTTAGAAATCAGGATTAGCTATGCATAACATATCAGTCTAACCATAAGATATATCAACCAGTGCAAAAAAAACTCTTTAAACAAGTATAAGTGAATCATGAGAGTTCTAAATACTTTCAATAAAATAAAATAATATCTCTTAACAATATATATGTGAAGAACAAGAGCTAACAACAAGCAGAACAACAACAGAATACTCAACAAATATAAGTGAACCACAAGCATTCTATGGAAAACTGAAGCGTATCTCCGAAACAAGAATGCTAGGATCTATCATTGCTATGATTAGCAAACGAAGCAAATAAAAACTAAAATAAAAACAAAATAAATGACACTGTAAGAACAACACTTACCATTTTTTTGACCATAAATACAGTGGGGAAGGCCCCCAGTGAGATAATTTTTCATTTATAATTAGAGAGGTAAGAGTATTTACAAGCAGGTTAGTACATAAGAGTTTGCTAATCTGTATAATGTCCTATTACAATAAATTAAACCATGTTTGCATCATGTCTTTGATACTAGGCTTAGCCTTGATCATATTTTCCTTGAAAGTCTCCTTGAAGAATCCGGTGCTTTCATTGATAGAAGTTTCAATGTGCTCAAATATGAGATTATTCCTTTGTATCCATATACTCCAACATCCAGTGATCATGATCTACATAATTTTTTTTTGATTTCTATTATGAGCATCCATGACCATGTCATGAAAACTAAGATCAGTATTCCATTCCATATTTAAATTCCACCAAAATCCTTGACTGAATGGGCAATTAAAAAATAGACGAGTACTGTCCTCATAATTTTCCTCATTGCATAGAACACAATGGGAATTATCCAAATGCATAATTCTTTCTGCTAAGAAGGTCACATGTGTTTAATCTGTCATTAAATAATAGGCAGCAGAAGAACTTCAATTTTGGCATGCAACGTGACTTCCATATCCACTTCATAGTATGAGGGGTAGTAGATTGTTGATACGTCTCAAATGTAACTACTTTTCCAAACACTTTTGCTATTTTTTTGCCCTCATTCTTGCATGATTTGGACTAAACTAACCCGGACTGACGCTGTTTTCAGCAGAGCTGCCTGTATGGTTTTATTGTGTGCAGGAAAATGAATTTTTAGGTATCTCGGAAAATTCCAGGAAAATTCATAAAAAATCCACGCACCCGAAGCTTCCTCGGACCAGAAGTGGGGCCAGAGGGGGGCCACAGGGGATCCAAGCGCCCTGCTGGCACGGCTCCACCCCTGACCGTGACTGCTATCTGCCTGGGGGCCTCCCCCCTCCTCTGGTGCCCTACCGAGGCCCCTATTTATTCCTGTGACGGGAAAACACCGAAACAAGAGTCACTTTTCTAGTTTCAGTCGCGGAGCCGAAGACAACCTCTGTTCTACCTCGGGAGGGCTAATCTGGAGGCTGATTTGGCCTCCGGAGTGGGGAGATCGTCGCCATCGTCATCGTCATCGCCATCACCAATCCATCCTCCCTCCATGACTTCTCTTCACATGTGTGAGTAATTCCCTGCTGTAGGCAAAGGGGATGGTAGCGATTGGATGAATTTGATCATGTAATAGTTCGTCAGATTGTTGGGGGCATGTTGCCTATCATCTACTATGGTGTTTATCATCTTTGCTACAACTTGTTGCTCTTAATGCTTATCACTTTGGGCCCGAGTGCCATGTTTTCAGATCTGAACCACTTGTGTTTTCATGAGTATATTTATGTTCTTGATCCTATCTATGAGTTGTATGCGCCTATTATGGTCCGGAACCGACGATCCCAAAGGTGACAGCTTGGGACACTGATACATCCCGAACGTATCGATAATTTTTGCTTGCTCCATGCATGTTTTGTGTGATATTGCTATGATCTAGATACACTTTCATACACTTTTGATCATATTTGGACTAACCTATTAACTCAGTGCACCACAGTGCCAGTTCCTGTTTTCTGCTGTTTTTTTATTCCAGGTTTCCCCCATATTAATAGTGCTCCAAAAATTCGGGAAAAATCGGATAAAAAATCAGCGCCTAGACTCCTGGTGGCCCCCATGGCTTCCCCCTTCGCCTATATATTCCCCGTGACGTGAAACTTCCAAGAGGAGAACCCCTTTTCGCGATCTCGCCTCTGTTCCGCCGCTGCCGCGCTTCCAAGATCGGGAGCGCCAACAGACTTCTTCGCGGCACCCTGCCGGAGGGAGGATCGACCTCCGGGAGCTTCCTCTTCACCATGGGCGCTTCCCGGATGTGCCGTGAGTAGTTTCCTTTGGACCATGGGTCCGTGATCAGTAGCTATGTGATGTTCTTCTCCCCTCTTTGTTCTTCATGGTTTAGACCTAGTGAGATGCCCTACATGATCGAGGCACATATGCTGAGTTTGATGGGATCTGATGGTTTATGAGATTATGTTCAGATTGTGATACAGTAATATATTTGGTTCTTATCTTTTATATTTTTGTTCCTAAGTAATTCTTGCATGTTCTCCGTTGCTGTTTATTGCTTTGGACAAGTAGTAGGTAGTAACTCCAAGAGGGAACGTTATGCTGGATTGTGGGTTCATGCCCCCTGATGACACGCTTGAGTGATAGAAACATGAGTCTAGGGGATGTGTTGTTGCCACAAGGGGGAAAATAACAGTGCTTGTAACCGCGGTTTCAAGGATTGTTTACTTTACGCAAAGTGCTTTTTAATGCAGTTGTCTGTTGCTTTGGGTTCACACTTTGGGTGGGGCTCGCAACTTAATACCATCGAGATGTTCTGGATAGATATCTCAAGGTTGATGATTAGTAGTAGATGCAGTTGGATTTCGGTCTACTTATTTTGGCGTACTGCCCAGGCTTTTGAGCCTCTTCCTTTCTTTTGTAGCATAGTTAGCATTGCGTTTCGTTTATAATCCTGTCAATTTCCCATCTGTAATTTTTTTTACCTCGCATAGCAGTTTTATCGTCTTTTGGGAGAGAGACATCACTAGTGAACATCACGGGACCCCAGTCCATATTCGCATCACTGTTTACACACTCATTTACTTTTCTTCTTTTACTTTCAGTTGCTATCATTACCATTATCCCTTGTGTTTTTGATCCTTTGTACACAACAAGACCAGAGAGATTGACAACCTCTCTGAACTTCGTTGGGAGCAAAGTTATTTGTGTCTGTTTGCAGGTCCAGGTGAAGTAAAAAACCCTGAGTTGTGAACAATTCCATTGTTCACTTCACCACCTACTTATCATCTTCGGAGTCGTACTGGTCGATACTCAACCTCGATATCTTCACCAAGGGAAACTTGCCTCTACGCTGCATCTCACCTTCCACTTGGGGTAACCAACGAAGGGCGAGAAGCAATTATCATCTCTCGTGTATCAGACACCAAAGTGGATGGTCCATAATTTGAGGATTTCATGTATCCATTGTGTTTATTGCTTTGTCCCGGTGCTCTTTGATAGGAGCACCTTAATCTCCATAAGTTACCTTTGGCCCCGTTCGTAGCGGGATGGTAGGACAAAAGATGTTATGCAGACTTTTTATGCAGGCTTGAACTTTACCTCGTGGAACCTGTTAGATTCGGCCATGGGAGGAACCTTTATGTCAACTACACTTGGCGCTGCCACAAAGCTTCTCGACGAGATGATGACCAACTATTCCCAATGGCACACCGAACGCGCTCCAACAGGTAGGAAGGTAAAATTTGTCGAGGAGATTACCTCCCTAAATGAAAAAGTTGACTTAATTATGTCTCTACTTACCAAGCAACCCTCTATTGATCCTCATGATGTTCCTTTAAATTCTTTGGTTGCTCAGTAACACGTAGATGTGAACTTTATTGCTAGAAACAACTTTAACAACAATGCTTATAGGGGAAATTTTGTTAGCAATCCTAGACCGTTTCCATCCAATTATGGGAACACCAACACTTATCCTAGCAACAAGAACCCCACTTCTGAACTAGAAAATATGCTTAGAGACTTTATCACTACCCAAAAAGCCTTCAACAAGAATGTAGAAGAGAAATTAGCTAAGTTAGATAATCTCTCTTTGAAGGTAGATAGCTTAGACCTTGATGTTGAGATGCTGAAAATTAGAATCTCTCCCCTTGAGGAGAGGAAAGCCACTCCTATTAATGCTATCCAATTACAAATTAATGAAAATATTAGGATGACGGCTAAACTTAAAGAAAATTGGGCTAGAGAAAAATAGGAAGAGGATAGAATTAAGAGCCTTCCTACACACCACACAGTTGTCACTATCCAAATTGTTGAGGATACCGAAACTATTAGCACCCAATGCACTCCTAGTCCCTTTGGACCTATTAATGGTGATGCTAATACCTCAACCTTAGAAGAAGAAACTCCTATGAACATAGAGGGTTTCAAAGAAGTGAGCCTAGATGACACTACTACCACCTTTGATAGTAGTGATATTGATTTTGATAGTTGCACCCTCTTAGAAGTTATTATCTTGTTACACAAAATGTTTAGAGACCCCCACACTAGCACACTTAATCTTGCCTTCACAAAGCATATCACAAATGCTCTCATCAAAGCTAGGGAGGAGAAGCTTAGGATAGAAGCCTCCATACCTAGGAAGCTAGATGATGGTTGGGACCCTATGATAAAAATTCTTCGGTTGCTCAGGAACAAGTAGACGTGAACTTTATTGCTAGAAACAACTTCAACAACAATGCTTATAGGGGAAATTTTGCTAGCAATCATAGACCGTTTCCAAGTATGGGAACAACAACACTTATCCTAGCAACAAGAACCACACTTCTGAACTAGAAAGTATGCTTAGAGACTTTATCACTACCCCAAAAGCCTTCAACAAAAATGTAGAAGAGAAATTATCTAAGTTAGGTAATCTCTCTTTGAAGGTAGATAGACTAGACCTTGATGTTGAGATGCTGAAAATTAGAACCTCTCCCCTAGAGGAGAGGAAAGTCACCCCTATTAATGCTATCCAATTACAAATTAATAAAAATATTAGGATGATGGATAAACTTAAAGAAAGATGGGCTAGAGAAAAAGAGTAAGAGGATAGAATTAAGAGCCTTCCTACACACCACACAGCTTCCACTATCCAAATTGTTGAGGATACCTAAACTATTAGCACCCAATGCACTCCTAGTCACATTGGACCTATTAATGGTGATGCTAATACCTCAACCATAGAAGAAGAAACTCCTATGAACATAGAGGGTTTCAAACAATTGAGCCTAGATGACACTACTACCACCTTTGATAGTAGTGATATTGATTTTGACAGTTGCACCCTTTCAGAAGTTATCAGCTTGTTACACAAAATTTCTAGAGACCCCCACACTAGCACACTTAATCTTGCCTTCACGGAGCATATCACAAATTCTCTAATCAAAGCAAGGGAGGAGAAGCTTAGGATAGAAGCCTCCATACCTAGGAAGCTAGATGATGGTTGGGACCCTATGATAAAAATTAAATTAAATAACTTCTCTTGCTATGCTTTATGTGACGTTGGAGCTAGTACCTCCGTCATGCCCAAAAGAATGTATGATATGTTTGAATTGAAACCTTTTGTATCTTTTTCTTTTGGTGTTCATCTTGTTGATTCTTCCGTAAAGAAACCTTTGGGGAAGATCGACGATGTTCTTATCATTGTCAATGAAAACTATGTTCCCGTTGATTTTAGTATTATGGATATAGAGTGTGAACCTTTATGTCCAATTATTTTTGGACATCCTTTTCTTCGCACCGTTGGTGCTGTTATTGACATGAAAGAGGGGAATATAAAATTTCAATTCCCTCTCAAAAAGGTGATGGAGAACTTACCTAGAAATAAAATCAAGTTACCTTTTGAGTCCGTTACACGGGCTAGCTATTCTCTTTCTCTTGATAAAACTTGATTCTTCTTTTGCCTTATGCCTAGCTTAAAGGCGTAAAAGAAAGCGCTTGTTGGGAGGCAACCCAAGATGTTTTTACTTCTGTTTTTTAGTGGTCTTGATGATTGTTACTATTGTAGCAACATCATTGTATCTTTATTTTCAAGCTTTGTGCCAAGTTATAGCCTCTTATGATAAGGGAAGCAAAAGTTGTGACATGCTGTCCAGAAAACAGATTCTGTCTTCATGACGGGAAAAATCGGAACAAATTACCAGTTCATCTTTTTGAGCTTATTTTTTTACACAGAATGATCTATACAATTGTGAAACTTTCATATGTTCTGAGTTTTTTTTTATTTGAGCTGCAGAAGTGCCCCGAAAAAATTCTATACTACCTGTTGTTCTGTTTTTCACAGATTCTGCCACGTTTTTCCTCTCCTCACTTTTCCAAACCTTAAGCTTGCTTTTTCTTTGCAAAAACCTCTTGGAAATCTTGAGAAACAGTAGCCCTTCAATAATATCTTTATATCCAGTGGGGAAAAATTACTTTATTAAGGGTACTAACCTCTCTAATCAACTTATGATGAGTTATGTATGAAGGGAGTTTTCAAGTGTGCGATGGAAGATGATGAAAGAAGATCCGGGAGTGTCAAGAGCTCAAGCCTGGGGATGCCCCCATGCATCCCCAATAAATATTCAATGAGACTCAAGCGTCTAAGCTTGGGGATGCCCCCGTGCATCCCCTTCTCCATCAACAATCATCAGTTCGTCCTTCGTCTCACTATATTTTTATCACTTCATGCGTTATGTGCTATGCTTGGAGCGTCCCTCTCTTAGGTTTTATTTAGTTTTCTTTAGCTTTGCTTGCTATTCATAACAAGTTAGACCCCATCTTACTTTGTGTGGGAGAGAAACACGCTCCACTTCAATCTAGAACACATCATAGGATTTTTCATGCCTATCTTTTTGCTGTTGTGTGTTCTTTATCTTTTCGTAGCTACTGCCATGTTTAGTTTTAGTTTTAGTTTGTCTTTAGCAAGAGCCTTGGATTTTGTTTAGTTTGTTGCTGGAACTCTCTTTAGTTTTCATGTTTATCTTGTTAAGAGAGTTGGTTGTTGCACTGAGTTGTGTCTTGTCTTCAAAGTAGGTAATTGAGGTTGCTATTTAATGTTAGTAGTAACTTGCAATAGTTTTCAGGCATTGATGTGAGTAATGTTTGAACTTTTGGTGTCAAGAGCTCTAGCCTATTAGTGATAGGTGTCGTATTTTGGGAAATCCGTGTTTATTTTCAAAACCTACAAAAACTAGTTGGGAACTCTAGCTACTAGATGGATCGCTAATGTTTGAAGGGATCAGATATTAGAGTACACTCACGTACCATGAGTCGAGGATGCGCAAGGATAACCAAACCCCCATACACTCCTTCTCGGGGTAATTGTCTCTTTGTGAACCTCCTTATTAGATTGAGAGTTACCGATAATAAGTTCATGAGTTCTTCGGACTAATGTAAGTATTGAAAGTTGACACTTCCACCTCCTCATATTTGCTAGCCTTTCCTGTGCCGTGCATTGCCTTCTTCTCACTCCGAGAGTTGGCGTCCACCTTCGCCGGTACATCTAAACCCTTGGCATGATACGCTCTGTCATCATAAACCTCCTTATATCTTTCCTCAAAACAGCCACCATACCTACCTATCAAGGCATTTCCATAGCCTTTCCGAGATATATTGCCATGCAACATCCACCTCTTCATGACTTGATCATCATGTCATACATGTTCTTGCTACACTGGCAGCGGCATACATTGCATACATCATGATAGCTACATCTTCTTTATGATTTGAGTACCTTGTAAAGTGTGAAAGATCTTCTATAGCCTCTTGTAAATTAGAGTGTTGCCCTTAAGTGAGATAAATATCCCAAAGTGGACAAAATAAAAGATCCCAAAGAGGAAAAATGAGAGTTAAATAGAAAGAGCGATTGAGGCCACCAAAAAACTACAAAACAATAGAAAAAAGAGAAAATAAAAATAGAAAAGATAGAAAGGGGCAACACTACTCGGATGGAAGCTTGAGCCGCATTTTACTAAGTTTCTCAACAAGTACTTCAAAAACCAAAGAGAAAGGAGGAACAATGATCTCAGAAACATAGTTCTATATCCTTACAGATAACTGGTTATAGCAAAACACATCAACACCTCAGATTCAGGCCTTCTTAATAAAGGGCGGCAGTTTTCGAGACAAATTGTGCACCTAGGGCACAATAATAAGACATAAACTATTTATTACAAAACCTCTCGGTATTCCGACGCAAATACAATGATCTGTCTCCCAGCATGATCAGGCATCACTAGCCTGATCAGATTCAATGGTAACTCCAGTAGATTCCACGAAGAAATCAAGATCTGGCATCTTCGCAATACGACTCGCAGTCTCAGCATAACGGGACAAGAAGGTCGTGCAGCTCGGACCATGCTCGGAGCATGAATTAACCTTGGGGATGTTGATAGGTCCCAAACGTATCGATAATTTCTGCTTTCTCCATGCATGTTTTGTGTGATATTGCTTTGATCTAGATACACTTTCATACACTTTTAATCATATTTGGACTAACCTATTAACTCAGTGCACCACAGTGCCAGTTCCTATTTTCTGCTGTTTTTTATTCCAGGTTTCCCCCATATTAAAAGTGCTCCAAAAATTTGAGAAAAATCGGATAAAAAATCAGCGCATCATAAGCTTCCGGAACCCCGAAGGAGGGCCGGGGGGCCACCACCAGGTGCCCAGGCGGCCACCTGGCGTGTCCTAGGGCTTGTCCGCGCCAGGGGGGCGCCTGGACTCCTGGTGGCCCCCCTGGCTGCCCCCCTTCGCCTATATATTCCCCGTGACGTGAAACTTCCGAGAGGAGAACCCCTTTTCGTGATCTCGCCTCTGTTATGCCGCCGCCGCACTTCCAAGATCGGGAGCACCAGGAGACTTCTTCCCGGCACCCTGCCGGAGGGAGGATCGACCTCCGGGAGCTTCCCCTTCACCATGGACGCTTCCCGGATGTGCCGTGAGTAGTTTCCTCTGGACCATGGTTCCATGATCAGTAGCTATGTGATGTTCTCCTCCCCTCTTTGTTCTTCATGGTTTAGACTTCGTGAGCTGCCCTACATGATCGAGGCACATATGTAATCCTTCTACTGTTGCTATGCTGAGTTTGATGGGATCTGATGGATTATGTGATTATGTTCAGATTGTGATAGAGTAATATATTTGGTTCTTATCTTTTATATTTTTGTTCCTAACTAATTTTTGCATATTCTCCGTTGTTGTTTATTGCTTTTTCCATGTAGTAGGTAGTAACTCCAAGAGAGAATGTTATGCTCGATTGTGGGTTCATGCCCCTGATGACACGCTTGAGTGACAGAAACATGAATCTAGGGGATGTGCTATTGCCACAAGGGGGAAACAACGGTGCTTGTAACCGCGGTTGCAAGGATTGTTTACTTTACACAAAGTGCCTTTTAATGCAGTTGTCTGTTGCTTGGGTTTACACTTTGGGTGGGGCTCGCAACTTAATACCAGCGAGATGTTCTGGATAGATATCTCAAGGTGGATGATTAGTAGTAGATGCAGTTGGATTTCGGTCTACTTATTTTGGCGTACTGCCCATGCTTTTGAGCCTCTTCCTTTCTTTTGTAGCATAGTTAGCATTGCGGTGCGTTTATAATCCTGTCAATTGTCCATTTGTAATTTGTTTACCTCACATAGCAATTTTGTCGTCTTTTGGGAGAGAGACATCACTAGTTAACATCACGGGACCCCGGTCCATATTCTCATCATTGTTTACACGCTCATTTACTTTTATGCTTTTACTTTCAGTTGCTATCATTATCATTATTCCTTGTGTTTTTGATCCTTTTGTAAACAACAAGACCGGAGAGATTGAAAACCTCTCTGAACTTCGTTGGGAGCAAATTTATTTGTGTCTGTGTGCAGGTCCAGGTCAAGTAAACAACCCTGAGTTGTGAACGGCGCCAGTGTTCACTTCACCACCTACTTATCATCTTCAGAGTCCTACTGGTCGATACTCAACCTCGGTATCTTCACCGAGCGAAACTTGCCGCCACGCTGCATCTCACCTTCCACTTGGGGTAACCAACGAAGGGCGAGAAGCAATTATCATCTCTCGCGTATCAGACACCATAGGGGATGGTCCATAATTTGAGGATTTCATGTATCCATTGAGTTTATTGCTTTGTTCCGGTGCTCTTTGACAGGAGCACCTTAATCTCCATAAGTCCCCTTTGACCCCATTCGTAGCGGGATGGTAGGACAAAAGATGTTATGCAAGTTCTTATTGCAAGAACGCACAACGACCTACGGGATACATGCCTAATGTTTGATATTTTCCTAGATGATCATTGCTTTTCTGTGTGCCTTGCCCCGTGTTAGAATCTATTACATGTTCACTGTTATCCAAGGAACGCCCAACCATCCATCTACGGGATACATGCCTAATGTTTGATATTTGATGTTACTTTTCGCTGTTTCACTTTCGCTGTCACCACTACCACTATCATATCACAGTTGCTATTAATATTTTGTTGCAAGCAAGTATATTTCAGGTGCGGTTGAATGATAACTCAACTGTGAAAGCTTATAAATACTCTTTGGCTCCCCTTGTGTCTAATCAATAAATTGGGTTGACTTACTCGCGAAAACGCTACAAACGATCCCCTACAATTGAGGATCATCAAGTACTATTTTCTGGCGCCGTTGCCGGGGAGCATAGCACTATTTACAAGTCTACTTGAAGTATCCTGCCTGCTACACTTCATCCGCTATGGGTAAGAAAGGAGACCCCAAGGTTCCGATTTTACCGTCCACTACAAGAAAAGGTACCGTTCTGAGTACCAGTGCTACGCTTGATTCACCTTCCGTTATAAGTAAGTTTGCTTCACCACCAGCACCACCACATGCTACTTCTACCGAGTCTGTTACTATGTCCGATACTTTTGATGATGCTTCCACTAGCTTGATGATACTAGTTTTCTTTGTCACTATCTGGAAGCTCATATTGCTAAGGTTGCAGCACAGTCCGAGACTGAGACTCCTGCTACCTATATTCCTATGTGTAAAACCTTTGGTTACCCGGACTTAGATGAACTGAAGGAGATAATCCTTGATGATGATTATATTACTCTTGATGATGATTTTTGTAGGGAACTCAAAGAGTGTGTCGACTCTGACCCTGGAGCTGTTAAGGAGCTGCTTGAAAAGCACTCCATGAAGAACAAGATTACTCCCGATCCCAAATTTGCTACATCTCCTATATGCATCACTGATCCTGATTATGATTTCTCTGTTGATCTTTCACTTATATCTACAGTCGAAGCTGACCCTTTTTATGGCAGAGAAAATGATGATGCTATAGCACACCTGACCGAACTCGCTGAGTTGGGTAGCTTATTCACTACTGATGAGAGAATATGAAATTTTTATGTGGCCAAGCTTTTTTCCTTTTTCTTTGAAGGAAAACGCTAAAGCATGGTATGATGCACTACCTTATGGTTCCATTGAGAGTCCTCAGGACTTAGTTCAATTCTTTGTCGATAAATATTTTCCTGCTCATATGCAACATGCTGCTTTACAAAGAATTTATAACTTTAAACAATTGCAGGATGAGCACC
The DNA here is from genome assembly GCA_950022295.1 of Bromus sterilis. Lineage (NCBI taxonomy): Eukaryota > Viridiplantae > Streptophyta > Magnoliopsida > Poales > Poaceae > Bromus > Bromus sterilis. The sequence goes on from OX465600.1 coordinate 222,275,653, forward strand.
TCCCTAAAGCTTGGGGGAGGTATTGTGGTTTAATTAAGGCTATCCCGGGACATGAAGTCCCAAATAATGAATTACTTGATATATTTTATGTTGGTCTAACCAATGAATCTAGATCCTATCTGGATAGTTGCGCTGGTTGTGTTTTCAGGGAAAGAACACCAGAGGATGCTGAAGAATTAATGGGCAAGATTGCCTAGAACCACGAAGATTGGTCCGTCCCTGAACCAGCTCCACCACCAAAGAAGAGGGGCATGCTTGTCCTGAGCCCCGAAGATATGCAAGAGGCAAATAAGTCTATAAAGGAGAAAGGTGTAAGGCCCGATATACGGTACTGTTCGAGATCTAGATGTTTCCATCCAGATTCAGGGACGAAGCACATATCGGTCCCACCGCGACATATGACATAGCCATATGCCCCGGATTTCCAACATGATATCACAACATTACAGATAAAAGGACATAACATCTAATACAATCGGCGCCTTAAATACAGTACATCAGCGGAAGATACATGTCTGAGTACAGACTACAATCAAATGCCTAGTGGCAAAGGTAAAACACACCATTCCCGTAACCGCACGGGTCCAGGATCTCCACCGGGATCCCCCTAACTAGTCGTCGTCGAGTCTCCACGAAGGCGTCCAGAAGAAGAGTCGAGGTAGTAATCAACTGCAGCGGCCGATCAGGCAAAACATAAAAAGGAAAAGAAAAACAAGGGGTGAGAATATATCAAAAGTCTTGTAACTAACTTCTCACGGGTAAGATGGGGGTAGTGGTGAGGTTGCAGACGCACTAGCAATATATATGAGTGGCTAACAGTCTATTTTAGAGTAAGATGAGAACCAAGCATTCGATGAGGAATCGCCTCCAACAAGTCTTGCTATCAACTAATTACGCAATCATAACACCTATCCTATCCCTGTCCTCCTCTTCGCATCCCGACGAAGAAGAAGCAATGAAGGCACACACACATTGATCAAGTTATATTAAGATTATCTCAGTTGTTGTTGTCTATGAACAAGACGTAGGTTCCAAGTCGTCCATAACCGTGGACACGGCTTCTTGAAAAGATTCAACCCTGCAGGGGTGTAACAACTGCCCATCACAAGGCTCCACACGCACGCCCATCTCTCTTAGTTTCTACCCATCATAGGAAGCCATTTTATGATTTAGTCCCGAGAGATCCGAAACGACAGGTCCCTCTAGCTAACGACAAACAAATCCGGGTGGTCCCCGGTGAGTCGACATCCAACTCAAAATCCGGCCGCGCTCTCGAATTGGCCTCTACCGTCTGGACGAGGTCGGGTTAGCTACCCAAACTATGTGGGCAACCCCCTAGATTCCAGGTGTGAACCAATGAAGGAACTCTGTCTCCGCTGGCCCGAGTTGTTTTAAATAATATCTGCTAGGAGCGACCCGACAAACACACACACGGTTTTCAAATGCTAAATCAGCTTGGGACACCACTAGAAATGTTTGAAGCTAGGTAGGTAAGTAGAGGGGGCCCCATAAAATCCCACACGCAGTTAGGAACGCTCAGTCTTGGAACCAATACCTAGAACTAGGATCCTAGGTGACTCGAATGGAACAAAGCGTCGGGCGGGATAGCCTAGACCTTCCATCCTTCGTCTAATATAGTCAACATTATGATAATCATATCATCCACAATAATATAATAATGTGATAGCCCAATCCAAGGAATAACAGGAGGTCACAATTGATAACATACTATCATGCATACTAAGCAGTGGCTGAGCAGCGAGAAAAAATAACATAGCCGAACAAGGTGTAGTCGATCGCAAGGTCGCATCATCTTCGAGAGGTACCCGCGGAAGCACACAAGAAGGAAACACTGGAAAAGGCAATCGACAGTCAAGCATCTATTACTACGAAGCAATCACGAGCAAGAAAAGAAAAGAAGGCAACACGAGACAACACAACACGATCGCATCTATCGTCGAGAGCGGTTACTAACAGGTTAAGTGGAGTACTCGTCACACACGACGATACCGCACATTTAGAAAGGTTCAAGTTGTTTAGCTACACAAGATGAGCAAAGGTTGTTAACATGTCATCTCACTCAAGCATGGCATAGCACTCAAACATGACAAGAGGTGAAGCATAAGATAAACTATCTATGCTAGTCAATTTAATTGAGGCACAACCTAAACATGGCATATCACTAAGTGCCCCACGATGATTAAAGAATTTGGTACTGTTCTGCCCTAAACCATATTTTAGGTTGCTTAACAGCAGAAAACAATAGCATAAACACAAAGTACATGAAATTCTCATAAAGTTACATATAAAGAACACTCCAAATGGAGTTACGGTTAAAAAGATACAAGCAATACAAGTTTGGAACACAATCTGCCAACATCAGGACGCACACTTTAGAGCAAAAAATAAACAAGCAAAAGGTTGTAAACATGCACAAAAATGATATGCAACTAAATTAGTAATGGCAGGCATGGCATGGAAAAAGGAATCATGCAAATAGGAATCATGAACAATTAATTATAGCCCAGGAAAAATGCAATAAACATTATTGGTCTAGGACTTAGTAAAAATCAGGAAAACATGGCAGAAACTCTTATTTTCATGCTGTATAAACATGAGCAAAACTATATGCAAAAGTGCAGCAACATGACATAGAAATACATGGGAATGAAGTAGACATGATAGTGATCAGGTACAAACAAGAATCAAGGTCATATGCATAACAGATCAAAAGATATTAAGCATGCAACATGGCATCGGAAAGTTACAGACTTAGGTGAAAACAGAAGTGGCTGTCAACAATCAGAAGAATAGAAACTTTGGAGCTAAACATATCTATGACCAGAAATGTAAACATGACAATGCAATACATATAATGGAAGTAGACATGGCATAGATCAAAATGACATATTGCAATGCTCAATAGGATGCACGGTTAAAAAGATATAGGGCAGCAAAGTAGCAAATTTATATAAACAACATCACATGTTATCAGGGTCTCCACTTTGGAGCAAGAATTAATATAGCTATAGCCGGCAAACACGACAAGTGATTGCATAGGATTGAAGTAGACATGATGCTTAACAATATGCAATAAGAATTAATAGCATATGCCTCATGGATGTGTCACAATCTTCTACCAAAGTTGCAATAAAATAACAGCAGCAACACATAACAAAAATTAGCAGCAGTTAACAGCCTGGTGCCCACTTCAACAGTGATTAACAACATCAAGATGGCCTCAAATGAATAAACTCACTAAATACAAAAGTTAGAGCACATCAAGCAAAGCAATTCATCTTTTGGGCGCAAAGTCATCCGAGCTACGGTTTACTCGCAAATCTACTCGCAAAAGCATAACAACAACACTTATACACAGGACTTAGAAAAATTACAGAACGCGGGAGGGAAAAAAATAAGGTATGGGCCTCACTTGGGCCGGCCCATGGTGGCTGCGGCTGGAGAGGAGGTTCGGGCAGTGGGGCGCTCAGCTGGGCCATGGGCTGCGCCGGCCCACAGCAGCGGCGACCTCGCGCGCCCGATCCAGATCTGATCGGGGCCGAGCTCCACAGCGGCGGCGGCGGCGCTCCGACCACCGGAGCGAGGCGAGGCGAGGTGGACGGGGTCAGGAAATGGGGCGCGGGGCCGCTGGTGGTGCGGATCCACCGGATCCCGTCGTCGTCGCAGTCCCGGGAGCGACATGGCGCGACGTCGGCGAGCTCGGGCGGCGACCCTCCATGGCGGGTGGCGGACCTGCGGTAAAAGGGAGGCCAGGCTGAGGAGAGGGAAGAGGAAGAGGAGAGGGAAGAGAGGGAGGGAGAGAACCTGGAGGACGGCGGCCGACGTGCTCCGGCCTGCCGCCGGCGTCCTGGCCGGAGGAAACAGCGGCGGCGGGAGCCACGGGAGGTGGCGGCGTGGAGGTTGGTGGAGACCAGGGCGCATCTTGGCCGTCGGATCTCCGGATCTGACGGTCCAGATCAGATGGGGCTAGGGTTTGGACGAAAATGGGCTAAATTGCGAAAATTTGGGGCAGATCTGGGGGCGTGGCTGCAATTTTGGCTCAGGGAAACCCTAGAAAGGGGTGGGAGAGTGGTGCTCTTTATATAGCCCAGGTGGCTGGCAGTTTGCAAAAACACCCCCGGTTTTTCTCTCGCGCGCGTGGTGTTTACGTTTCTGACCGGCGAGGGTCCGCAGGACCTCCGATTCGGGTAAAACTTCAAACTGCGCGATCAGCGCGTCGAGCCGGCGGCGTTCACCTCGCGCTGGAACTGTTTTGAGAAAACTTTCCCGCGCGCTATAAAAATGTACCGTTTACTTATTAAACGGGGTTTTTCGTTCCGTTGGCAACGGCTGGTCTTCTGCGGGTTGTGATGGTGATCGGGTGAAACCTGGTGTCGCAAAGGTCGAGTGTCAGGGTGGCAAGGTCCGGTCTCCGTCCGGTACGACATAAGAGGGAAAAATAATAATCGCCGATCGATCAATCGGGGATGCAAACACCGCAAACAAATCAGACAATCAAACAATTCACACCGAAAACAAAATTTTAATTGTTTTGAAATCTAGGCTGTTACAATACAACACCACCAACAAGGGACTCTGCTCCATGCCGACGTCGAACTTCCGTCGAGATAAATTTCCGCAGAGAGATGGCAACGTCGGAAAGCGAAACCATCAGGAGATCAAGAGGAAGAACAATAGTTGAAAGCGATGATCGAGGGAAGCATTCTCACTCAAATAGGAGGATACTAGGCAAGAGGAATGGGGTCAACGGACGACCAAGATGTTATCCGGAGTCAGAAGAACTTAAGGTACTACAGGATTTCCCAAACCCGAGATCGGAATCGAGACAATACGTTGGAAGCAAGGTATTGTAACGGTTCCGAAACTCCACACCTCAAGATCCTAAAGTTTGAAGGGGATAAGACAAGAATTTAAAAAACTTACGACACTTGTCCTGACCAGAGCATGGGTAAGGAGGAAAAAGATTCCGACTCTTAGATAACTAACTTAGTAACTACAAAATAGTTTTTGTCTAGACTCGAGTTCGGCCAGAGAAGGGATCCTACGGTCGATAAGGCTCTGATACCAAGTTGTAAGGCCCGATATGCGGTACTGTTCCAGATCTACCTCCTATTGAGAATATGTGTGAGCCTACTACTCACCCTCCTTTGGTAGAGGTACACTCTCTATTTGATTTTACCGAAAGTGACATCCCTAAAGGTAAGCCTCCCGACCAATGCTTAGATGAGCTTGATAATTTTATTATTAAGCAAGATCATTTTAATGAGAGGATACAAAGTCAGTTGCATGATAATTCCCTTGCTATCAAAAGTTTACTTGGTGTTCTTGAAAGCACGGTTAATGATGTTAAATGTCTTGTTAATCATTTTCATTTGGTTCAAACTCAGCTTGGACAAATTTCTAATGTGCAAAAATATTTGCTTGCTAATAATTCCAAACAGGATATTCATGCTTATGGCATCAAAACCAGGGGTGGAACACACACCTAGGACCCTCTCTATCCCGAGGGGCATCTGAAGAGGATCGAGCAAGATTCTCAAGTGCAGGTAGAAGACGAGATTGTTAGCTCTCCAAAGAAGAAAAATAAGAAGAATAAACACAAGGAAGCTGACAACTCCAACGATCCTATTACAAGTGAAGAACCAGCTATTGATCCCAACATCATATCTACCTCAGATGCTGAAATTGAAGATGGTGCTGAGCCCGAACAAAAGGATAAGGAGAAGGATGATCCTCCCGAGGTGCGAGAAGAAGAAGCACCCGATAAACGCAAGAACTACACTAGAGAAGACTTCATCGCAAGAAGACACGGGAAGGAAAGAGAACCATGGATACAAAAACCCATGCCCTTTCTAGGTAAGTCTCTCAAATCCAAAGAATAAGAGCACTATAATAAATTTTGTGAATGGATGAAACCTCTTTTTCTTCAAATTCCCTTGACTGATGCTATTAAGTTACCTCCTTATTCCTAATATATGAAAGATATTGTTACTAATAAAATAAAAGTTCCTAATGAGGCAATATCTACTATGATTTCTAACTATTCTTCCAGCGGCAAGATTCCTGAGAAGCTTGGTGATCCAGGTATACCCACCATTCCTTGTTCCATAAAAAATAATTATGTCAAAACTGCCTTATGTGATCTCGGAGCAGGAGTGAGTGTTATGCCTTTTTATATTTATAAAAGGTTATGTTTAGATAAGCTAATCCCTACAGATATCTCTCTTCACATGGATAACAAGTCAACAGCCGCCCCGATAGGTATTTGTGAGGATGTTCCCGTTGAAGTTGCTAATTGCTTAATTATTACAGATTTTTTTGTGCTTGACATGCCCGAGGATGGGAGCATGTCCATTATTCTTGGTAGACCTTTTCTTAACACCGCAGGTGCCATTATTGATTGTAATAAAGGAAAGGTTACCTTCAACGTTGATGATAAAGAACACACGGTGTATTTTCCAAAGAAGATCGACAAAAGGCATGGCCTTAACTCTATAGAGAATATCTAGACCGTGAAGATTGGAGAATGGGGATTGTCCACTACATGTGCACCACAAATACACAACCATTATGGTGGGGGCAATGTCCATCAAAGTAAAGGTGCAATGATCCCTTCATAAGAGGTGAGAATTTTTTCTCTATATATCATCGGTTTGTTGTAAGACTTGATGAACCTTGCGAGCTAGCATGTTTGATATAGGTAAAAAGTGGAGCTTTTTATGTTTTCATCTACCTTAACTTTTATTCTCCTTGCTGTACCAAGTTTTAATGTTTTTGAAGCTTCACAATTCTAACCACTGCTTCAAGTTTTCAGAAAGTTTCGCAGCTTTTTGAACTCCGGAAAATTTTCAACAGTGAAGTTTTTAGAAAAATTCCAGAAAAATAAAAATAAAAATTTCAACGACGAGAGTGACCCAAAAGCACCTGGGGCTGACTAGGGGGGACACCAGAGGCCCAGGAGGCCAGCTGGCGTGTCCAACCCCCTGGCCGCGCCCACAGGGCGCTTGGGGCCCACAGGCCCCACCTGCAGGTATTTCTTCATCTCTCTCTCTTTCTCTCCAAAAACACGAGTTCTGCCCCTGTGCTCACGTTCTTGCTGTTCTTGGAGAGGATTTTCGATCCCTCTCTACAACCCACCGTTTGTGCTGATATTTTGAGCAAATACTCCCTGGTACGTAACTACTTCGCCCCTCCAACTATATTTTTGATTGGTGGCTTCATTTGTGAGTATTTAGTAGTTCTTGGTGCTGTTTATATAAGCTTGCATGCATGTGTAAAAATTTATTTTCTATGTTTTGATGCAAGTTTATGCTTTAGGAAAGTGAGTAGAGTAGTTTGCCTCAACTCACTATGTTTAAATCCTTGTTTTTGTGAATTGTCAAAAATTTCATAAATGAGTTTGTTAGGAAAAGAAAAGGGGTGGCTTGGGAAGAAGAAGCCTGAGCACTCTGATCGAGTTACTAGAGCTGCAACTTCACCCTTAGCTGCTAGGGTGAGCTACAACGAAGATCATGTGCCCCTAGAGTTGCTGGAAGACACAAGTCCCGCATGCGTAATGATGTATCCATGCGATCATATTCTTGAAGCTGCAGGAATCAAGGAGGATTTTTATGGCCTTTCCGCCAATGCAGGTTTGACACGGCTAGCACTATGTCATGTGGTACAATATCAGAAACTCATCTCCTATTTCATTAATAGTTTTGGTTATAACCATGATGCTGGCACTGTTGAGTGTAAAATTTACAATAATCTTATGACCATGCCTTCGGCGAGATTTTGTGATATAATAGGTGTGCTGAACGCTGGTCAGAAGACAATGATGAACACTCATCCCTTCGAGTTGAGGACCCTCTTCAACTCTCTTTGTAGCCAGGAGGAGAGCGATATTCGGCGTACACAGATTTCCAGCATTTTATTTCCCCATCTTAGGTATTTTGTGTATTTTATTGCCAGAGGGGTGTTGGCTCGTGACAACACGAGCAACGGTTCTGCACCAGATTTCGCTATCTATGCGAACGCCCTGTCTGGTAGGAATGATTATAATGTGGGTGCCCTAATTGCTCGTCGCCTTGCTACGAACTGTAACAAGGGTGATTTATTTGGTGGCGTCTACGCCACACTTATCCTTGAGCATTTTGATGGCACCCCTCATCCTGATGATGTTCCCTTTTCATACACAAGTCTTGATCTTGCTGCTATGAAGAGGCATAAGTTTGTTACCAAGACTTTCCAGTTTGGTAACCTTGTTCATATTTTGAGGTTTGAAAAGACTATTACTAGAGAGATCTGTCTACCTGCACCACTTCTGTTTGATTATACCTGCAGGAACGGATGGTCCTTTAATGATGTCCAGTTTGATGCGTTCATGGACTAGTATTAGTTACATAACCCCACGGAGGGGGTTGTGCCCGACGAGGAGGAGCATGGTGAGTTCCCACCTTTCTAGGAGGAGACCATCACCAGTATGGTGAGGGGTCTTCCTCTGCTTGGAGCGCAGGACCTTCCTCATGGGAGGACCCAAGGACTTCGGTGTACGCACCGGAGGGCTCGTACGACTCATGGACTTACCCGTACCACCCTGGAGCAGGAGGCTCCTGGGAATAGTAGTTGTTACCAACTTAGGCCAAAAGCCTAAGCTTGAGGGAGTTCGTGCCCTTCTCACTTTTCCATTGTATTATTCATTTTATTTGTTCGCTTTGATCTTTTCAAATTTTTTGCCCGTTCATTTTGGTTCTTTTAATTTGAAAAAACAACAAAAATATTTCTCCTTTCTTTTATTTTCGTTTAACCTTTGAAAAACCCAAAAATATTTCCTTTCTCTCTTTAGTTTGCTTTGTTTCAGAGTTCAGCTTTAGTCCGTGATGGCATTTGATTATATGTCCCAAGTTCGGTCATGCAAGTGACAAGGCAGTAATGACGAAGATCGTCGGAAGGGAAGCAACAAGAAAAACCGGCATGAACACTTCTTGTTTCTAATTTTGTACATATGCCTGTACTTATGATTTAGAGACCATCTTGTAGCGACATAGTGCTATGTTTACAATTCTTTCCCAGTGTTCATGCTTTCTTTGTGGGTGATCTCAAATAGCTAGAGTGCATAATATGTTGTTGAAATTATTTACATGCATTGCATTGTTCTTGGTTTGGAATATTGAAGTGGTATTTCCCCTCGGAGAATTCTTGGATTGACTTGGCACATGTTCACACATGTTTCTAACTAAAAAGTCTATCATGCCTTGATGATCTTTTTGTTTCAGAATAGTTATATCACTTTCATGCCTGATTCAATGTTGCTTTATGGCTCTACATGATTATGACAATTATTTCTCTCTAGTTGGTCTCTTCCCAGTCTTTTGCTAGCCTTCACTCGCACTAAGAGGAATTCTGCTTGTGCATCAAAACTCCTTTTCAAAACCAGTTATTCCACTTGAGTCCACCATACCTTCCTATATGTGGTATTTACCGGCCACCCCTAACTTATACAATATTGTGACATCTCGAAATTTATTCAAAATCTTCCCTTTTGTAACCGTACAAGCTCATGGTGCGGTGAGGGAAAATCAGTATATACCATGCCAAAAATATTTTGACAGAATTTTTAACTAGTCAAATTTATAAAAAAATAAAAAGAGAGAGTTACACCTCCCCCATACTTGATGACAGAATGAAATGGACCAAATGCTGCTAATGATAGATGGAACGATAAAACTTCCTTCCATACTTGAGGCAAAATAAAAAGGCACCATAGACCGTCAAAGGATTTATGGAAAAGGGAACAAAGGTGTAAGCAAAAAGCATTAATATGGTTGGCATGTGAGATATTGGGAGATCTTTACCGTTCACCGTTGACTGGAAAGTTGTACATCTCAAAAGAATTTTATCTCTGTTTTCAAAACCAAGAGCTCTGGCACATGTTTAGTCTTTGCTTCCAACCACGGGTTTTCAACCTTGCCATAAAAAATCCACGGTTCGAGAGTTTCCCGTTCTTTCTCCAAAGCACCCTCTATTGAGAGCATAATTGTTATTCTTAGTGTAACATGCATTGTCCCAAAGTATTACATTGTATTCTGCATGATTGTGATATTGCTTGTTCTGAAATTCTTAGTTCTGGTCTCCTTTAAAACTCCGGAGGAGTTTCTGCATTTATGTTTTGCTTCACTCATGGAGGCTAGCGAGATACCACTCTAGTATGTTCAAGCTATGTGCATTGTGATCTTGTCCTGATTTTCAGCAACTTATTATTTACTTTTGGTTGTTTGTGATTGATCACTTGAAAGAAGGATTGCTTCGTGTATTGTCCTCATAGCATTGTTTTGATACTTGCTAAACTCTTTTCGTAGTACCGACTTATATACATCTTATGAAGCCGAAGAGTTTGTCAAAGTTTTCTTTGTCGCGTCCAGTTCGTTGAACTGAATTGCTTGAGGACAAGCAATAGGCTAAGCTTGGGGGAGTTGATACGTATCAAACGTATCTACTTTTCCAAACACTTTTTCTATTGTTTTTCCCTCATTCTTGCATGATTTGAACTAAACTAACCCGGACTGACGCTGTTTTCAGCAGAGCTGCCTGTATGGTTTTATTGTGTGTAGGAAAATGGATTTTTAGGTATCTCGGAAAATTCCAGGCAAATTCATAAAAAAAATCCATGCACCCGAAGCTACCTCGGACCAGAAGTGGGGCCAGAGGGGGGCCACAGGGGCTCCAGGCGTCCTGCTGGCGCGGCCCCAGCCCTGGCCGCGCCAGCTAGCCGCCTGGGGGCCTCCCTCCTCCTCTGGTGCCCTACCGATGCCCCTATTTATTCCCGTGACGGGAAAACCCTGAAACAAGAGTCGCTTTTCCATTTTCCGTCGCGGAGCCGCCGCCACCCTCTGTCCTTCCTCGGCACGGCTAATCTGGAGGCTGACCTGGCCTCCGAAGAGGGGAGATCGTCGCCATCGTCATCGTCATCACCAATCCATCCTCCCTCCATGACTTCTCTTCACATGTGTGAGTAATTCCCTGTTGTATGCAAAGGGGATGGTAGGTATTGGATGAGTTTGATCATGTAATAGTTCGGTAGATTGTTGGAGGCATGTTGCCTATCATCTACTATGGTGTTTATCATCTTTCCTACAACTTGTTGTTCTTAATTCTTATCACTTTGGGCCTGAGTGCCATGTTTTCAGATCTGAACCACTTGTGTTTTCATGAGTATATTTATGTTCTTGATCCTATCTATGAGTTGTATGCACCTATTATGGTTCGGAACCGGCGATCCCAAAGGTGACAGCTTGGGACACCAAAGGGGATGGTCCATAATTTGAGGATTTCATGTATCCGTTGAGTTTATTGCTTTGTTCCGGTGCTCTTTGACAGGAGCACCTTAATCTCCATAAGTTCCCTTTGGCCCCGTTCGTAGCGAGATGGTAGGACAAAAGATGTTGTGCAAGTTCTTATTGCAATCACAAACAACTACCTACGGGATACATGCCTAATGTTTGATATTTTCCTAGATGATCATTACTTTTCTGTGTGCCTTGCCCCGTGTTAGAATATATTACATGTTCACTCTTATCCAAGCAGCGCCCAACCATCCATCTGCTTACCCTAAAGTGTTTTTAATCCTGCTAGTCACTAGTTGTTACTTTTCGCTGTTTCACTTTCACTGTCACCACTACCACTATCATATCACAGTTGCTATTAATATTTTGTTGCAAGCAAGTATATTTTAGGCGCGGTTGAATTGACAACTCAACTGTCAAAGCTTATAAATACTCTTTGGATCCCCTTGTGTCGAATCAATAAATTGGATCGACTTACCCGCGAAAACGCTACAAACGATCCCCTACAGTTGAGGATCATCAATTGTCCAGTCAAGTTATTGTATGCCCATTTGGTAGTGTCTGCTACTACCTCTCTTCGTTATCCATTCATCCTGTCTCGTATTATCCATGTCATTTTGCATCATGTTTGTCATCCCATTGAATTGCTGATGTGTAGTGAGTGACAAAGGCAGATTGGATAGGTCAGAATATTCATGTCATCCTTTGGAATTATATACAGTAATCTGACCATTCTTTGCAAATGAGCGGACTTCAGGATGTTCATCTTGTAAACTTTTCTCCTGCCAAATATCTTTCCATAGTAATATAGTGTATCCTTTGTATTCTTTCAGTCTGGTCAAACCTCTATATATATCAATCAGACCGAGACAATCTTTCCACCATGTGAAACAATAAAAATATGATACCAAAAGAAACGACCTCATAATTGTTTATGAAGAAGGGGATGCCTCGGGGCATCCGCAAGCTAAGCTGCTTGAGTCTTCTTGAATATTTCTTGGGGGTGCCATGGGGCATCGCCAAGCTTAGGATTTTGTCCCTCCTTGATCTTCTTACATCATGTTCTCTCATGATACTTGAAAACTTCCTTCACACAAAACTTCTCATAAACCTCATTAGAATCGCCAGTACATAATAAATCAAACCCACTTAGGTACTGAGAACATATTGCAAACACTCAATTTAAACATTAGCTACTGGTACTAAGATTTATTTAAAGCTCTTCGATAAAAAAGAACCGTAAACAAAGCATGTAAAGAGACAAATGAAATTAGAGCTAGAAGTCTATAAAGATTGAATTTAATGAGGTGCTTCTGCAACTAAAATCAGAAAACTCAAAACTAATGAAAGATAGATAAAAATACCAGTCTTTCTATCTAAAAAATTCAGATAAAAAATATAATATGAAGAGTTTTAACATTTTCTGCACTCAAGTGCAGAGAATATGATTGTGGACAACAAGGCATAACTTTGCACTTGCTAAGCATTAGAGGCTAATCTTGGCACAAAAACTAAAATAAAAGGATACAAAGGAGTTGCTACAGAGGTAATAACACCTAAGACTCAACTAAAACAAAATAAAACTGAAAGTAAATATTAGATGGGTTGCCTCCCACAACATATTTTCTTTAGTTTCTTTTAGCTAAACATAGTGAATTTAAAGATGCTAGCATAAGAAGAAGAATAGAAACATGCAAGAGAGCATTAAGAAGAAATATAAAGCACATTTAAGTCTAACCCATTTCTTTTGGAAAAGGGTCTTTTAAAGAAACAAGCTCATTGAAGCACAAAGAAACTAGCATAGGAAGGCAAAACAAGGGAAACTTCAAAAATTTCAACATGAAGAGAGGAAACTAATATTATTGAGATAAGTGAAACCATGTCTCTCTCTCTCTCATAATAACTTTTAGTAGCATCTTGAATAAACTGGACAATATAACAATCAGATAAAGCATTCTTATCATGATCCACAAGCATAAAAGTATTATTACTCTCCACATAAGAAAAATCTTTCTCATTAGTAATAGTGGGAGTAGGACTATCATATAGAACTTGAACACAATAGAATGATTGTGTATTAGAATCATAGTGTTCAGTAGGAGAGCATTTGTAACTATGAAATTTTTCTTGTGGATGATTATCATCAATTTTTATAGCATAGGTATCATCACAATAATTATCATAAACAACAACTTTGTTATCATCACAATCATCATAGATTGGAGGCATACTATCATCATAGTAAACATTCTCCTCCAAGGTAGAAGGACTAAAAAGATCATATTCATTTTCAAAAATATAATCATTAATAGAAATAGGATTTTCATCCCTAAGCATAAAGCTTTTTATATGATTAGAAACATTGATATTTCCAGCAGTATATCAATCATCAATATAATTGTTTTCAAAATTGGTACCAAAAAGATTTTCAACATCTCATAAATAGTATTATCATAATTTCTGTAGGTATCATCAAAACCAATTATGATCATTACAGTAAGTATAACATATATATGATAATCATCCTCAATAGTGCCTACAACTTAACATCAATATAATAATGAATGCAATCAAATGTATCATCTTCAATATTAATTTTTTATTCATAATCACTACGAATAACCATGAGGGGAGAAACATGCTTAGGGAATGATATTGTTTTCTCTTTGTTTTTTCTCCTCTTCCTCTTCTTTGTCTTGATCTCCCACCCGAAAAGGGAGTGGTTGGAAAGAAAGCTTCTCCACATACTCTGGTTCATTATTAGAAACAATATGAAAAACTTGGGAGAATTTTTCCCACGCATTAATGGCAACAAAGAAAATATTTGTCTTTTCAGAATTGTGTTAATTCGATATATGACACTCGAGTTATAGAAATTCTGAGAAATGCCACTGAAGTTTCCAAACTTGAAAAAAGTCCAGTGGCATTTTTCAAAGTCTGGAGTGGCATTTTTCAAAGTCTTGCATAATTTGTAGTGGCATTTTTGAAAGTTTGGAAATTGCGGTGCCATTTCTATGAATCACAATAATTCGAGTGGCATTTATACAACTAACCCTTCATAATTTGGTAAGATCCCACTTTTTCTTATTTTTTGCTGGCAATTCACAATACAATAGAAATAAACTCCTTCTAGGAAACTTCCAACCACCAAGTATTCAAGTATTCATCTAACCAACTGGTTTTTCCCGATGTCTTTTCACACCCTAAAAATAATTGAAGTTCCTTATAAAGATTAGAGGTGATCAAGTTATCAAAAAAATGGCTAATGATTATGTTATGAAATTGCAAGCATTGAAAATTAGAGTGACCTAGTTTATTACAAAGTTCATAAGTAAAAGGATAAAGGTCACATATTATTTTATCCTTTTCATTTAGACACTCAATCCATCAACTAGTTCTTTCAAGCTTATGTTGCTTACAATATTTCTTTTCTTCAATCCAAGTCCTTTCACAAGGTCTATGCTCTCCACAAAAATTAACATGCTTGTATAAAACTTCATTTTTAGAAACTGGATTATGTCTATTGCAATCATAATTAATAGTTTTAACATTCAAATAATGCATTCCAATAACATTACAACTATCATAATTACCATGCAATTAAGGTTCCATAGGTTTTGTAATTTTTTCTTCAAACACTTCATGTCGTAATTGAAGATATATTTTGTAAAGCTATCTCATTTTTTGTAAAATAAAAATAAGAAACAAGAAGATACAATTCCAAGATCTAAATATATAACTTCAAGCACTCACCTGCCCGGTAACTGCGCCAGAAAAGAGCTTGATGTCTAGTGATACGTCTCAATAGGTAAATTGTATAGGTGCACTAGTTCGGTGAAGAGATGGTATAAAAAGGGTAATATGGATGGTAGAAATATATATTTATAATCCGAATAAATAAAGACAACAAAGTAGAAAATAGCAAGAAGTGACTAAAATGTTATATCAATACTTGGAAAAGGCCCAAGCTTCATACTTTCACTAGTCAGTACTGTCAACAACACAATTATAATTCAACTCATGTTAACTCCCTCCAAACGCATGTAAGGTAGCCGTTATCGAAGATCCTTCTCTTGTGGATCAAAAGAGGATGATATTACGTAGGGATAAAAAGAAAACCTTAAAGTTCGTATTCCACATCCATGGACACCCCACGTTGTCACTATGAGCATCCAAAGATAGTACTAACAAACACCACAAAATATCTCTCGAATAGTGCCTTTCCTAATATAACAAAGTTCCCACACTGTCACCGAGACACTATGAAAATTATACAAAACACAAGCATCAAGAAACCTGAATTCCATTATTCAATCCAACAAAGAAGAACAAACTCATGATAATATTCTTATAATCTATATCCATAGAGTCCCAATATCACAGCGGTCTCCGGAGATTATACTAGATATAATCAAGTGAGTGTCAGAACCCTAAATTAGGTTTGTGTTTTTCCTAGCTAGCATTTTTGCATCATGAAAATTTTTGCAAAAGAAAAAGAATTGGGGAAGCAAAAAGCCTCAATATAATTTTGATAAAAGGCTAGACAAAAATATTTTTCCAAGAATGCTTTGAACTTTTTGAAAAGTCTCATAAATGGGAATTATCACATTTCATGTGAAGTGGGTCCCACTTCATGCTCTCTGATTGTTCTAAAAGTCCAGAAGTCCCTTGGAAATTAATTAAATATTGTATTTGCAATTGGAATTAAATAATTAAAATTTCAATAATTTTGAAACTTGGTGAGTGGATTTATATATGTCCTATAAGCTCACATAAAAGTTTGTAGAATTTTATAAAATGATTTGGTTTTAAAATAAAATCAAAACAGAAATCAGAAAACAGTTAAAAAAGAAAAACAGAAACAGGGCAGAGCCCACCTACCTAGCCAGCCAGCCAGTGCCAGCCCAGCCCACCTCCTCCCCTCCTTGTCTTCTTCCACAGGCACGCACTCACGCAGCTGCGTGGCGGCCATGCGACGGCATCTGTCCACCTCCTGCTTGCCCCCCCGTCGTCTTCTGTCACCGTGGAGCCGCATGGAGACGCCCCTGCTTTTCCCCCTCCTCTGGCTCACCCCCTTCCTCCTCCTCGTCGTTTTCGCACGCACCCGAAGCTCACCGCCGGCCACCGTCATGCGCCCGCGCGGCGACCGTGCTCCCCTCGTCGCATCGCCATGTACAGAAACTCCGTAGCCGACGTCTTCGTCTCCCCACGCGTGGAATCAAGCTTGGAGGCCCCGAGGACGACGCCCGCATCACCGATTTGCCGCCGGCCACCATGAACTCTGGCGACCGATTCACCGTATCCAGCACCACCCCGGCATCCCCGAGATTACCATCGACACCTCCGTGAGACCCTATTCATTTCCCGCATCCCGTGCTCCTCCTCTTGACCTCTAGCAGCCTCCCCATCAACGTCGTGCCACGGCCGCCGCGCCCCTCGTCGCCGGCGTGGCTACAGGCCGCCCCTAGGTCGCCTGAGTTCTGCAACAAACACGCGAGAGTCTGGGCGTTCTTCTGATGCTCTCGCCGTGCCAAACTGTGGCCGGGAGCTCGACTCCGGCAGAGCGCCGCCGTGGCCCGAGCCACCGGCGTCAAGCCGCCGGCCATTAGGGCCTAATCCCCAGCTAATCTCCCCTGTGTCAATGACAGTGGGCCCCAGGCCACTAATTAACACGATTTAAAATTAAACAGAGACTGATTAAACCCCCCAGTCACTGACCAGAGGGCCCCACTAGTTAGCCCCCACGTCATCATGACGTCACAGTTAGGCCAGAAATTCCAGAAAATTTCCTAAACTTTTAATTTGAACAACTTGTAAACCGTAACTCAGATTGAAATGATTTTTATATCAAAATTGATCAGAATAAAATTCTCTACCCAAATATCAAACTTTCAACCAAGATTTCAGTTGATTACAATATGGAACCAGTAGCTTTGGCTATATGGCTTAAATGGAAATAATTCAAATTCAATGCTAATGCCATTCCAACTTAAACCCTTTCTATGCAATCCACTTCACATGACCATAATGAGCTTAACACACCCATGTTCATCTTCATATCATGCCATCTTTGTTGTGCATTGCAATGTATTTATTGTGCTCTACTTTCAGTGCTTCGGTGATTTCTTCTTCTCGGTAGGAGTTGATCTCGGAGACGAGTTCAACCTCACGTCAGAAGAGTGTTACCTCATGATCGTCAGCAAGGCAAGCACCCCCTCTTTGATCATGTCGATAAAATCCCAGTTCCCTCTCATTCTCGCTTATGCCTGTTTAGGATATCACCATGATACGTTCTACCGCTAGTTGAACCCATTCCTTTGCATGACCTATTATTTTGTCACAGTAGTAAGCAAACCACAATCCTAGCAGATGTAGGAGTTGGTTGATATCATGTGGCCCCTGCAACTATTGCAACTTATTTCATGCTTAGAGTTTACCATGAGGTTACTTTGATGTAATTCGGGATGGTAGTGATCATGTGATTGATGGTGGTAACGTATTGGTGAATTTGACCTAAACAAGGTGAACGATGAGAGGATGTGTAGCAGTACACATTGGGTTGTATCATTAAACATCGCCTTAAGCCCGAGTTCTTGTGTTGTTATCGAAGACTAACAGTACGGCCACACATTGGGCTCATTGACCCCTCTCGGCCTAGTACCTCACCCCGGACCAAGTCCAGGAGTCGCAAGTACTTTGAACTTTAACGATCTCAAGCAGGTGAATCAAGGTAAGTGGTGGACGTAGGTTGTGGGCTCGTTGAATCAAGCGATCATGATCGGGTTGAGCTTGATGGCAGTCACACAATGTTTGAGTTCGCATCAGAAAAATCGGCCAGATTCCGATCGCGGCTCGAACTCAAATAGGCGACTCCCTAGGACTAGAGATGGTGCTGTGAGTGAAGTGTTGTGGCAATTGATGCGTGCGTGTGTGTAGAAGTACACCCCTGCAAGGTTAATGAACTATTCTAATAGCCGTGTCCGCGGTTATGGACTAGTTGGAGACCTTTACTTGATCATAGACAAATTGAACGGTTACTATAAAATTGCCAAGATAAGCGTGAGTGCTATGGTTTGCTTTCTTGTGGGAAGGCGAGGAAGGATCCATAGTGGTGTATTGTTTGGAGACTTGGATAGATGAACTCGTGTATGCTCCTTACCTCATTCTGGTATTCGTAGTACAAGACTAGCCAAGTCAAAGCTGGCACTTATGCATTGAAACCCCACCTCCCTTTGCCTTGATACTTGAGCATGAGTAGTATAGTTCCTATGTAAGTCTTGCTGAGTACGTCTTTGTACTCCACAATGGCCCTTCCCATTGTGGAGCGAGCTTATGTACTTTTTCTTGTATCAGTCGCAAGACGAGGTCTCCTTTGTTGAAGGTTCTTGTATGCAGGTGGCTGCTTTGATATGTGCGCAGCTTGTCCTGGTATCCTTCAGATCTTGTTATCGCTGTGTCTCGTGCTTCGTCTGCTGTATCTTTATCGTTCTGTAGCGCTTCTTCTGCTTCTTCCTCTTCGTACCCTGAGATGCGGGGGGCTCCAAATTTTAAGTCATGCGGTAGTACCGCTTCTGCCTCATATACCAAGAAGAAAGGTGTGTACTGGGTCGAGCTGTTTGGGGTGGTACGCAGGCTCCATAGTACCGCGGGAAGTTCTTCTACCCAGTTGCCTGCGGCTTGTTCCAGTGGTGCAAGGAGTCGTTTCTTTATTCCTCCACATACTAGTCCGTTTGCTTTCTCCACCTGGTCGTTCGATTGTGGGTGCGCGACCGATGCGTAGTTGATTTTGATGCCCAGCTCCTGGCAAAAGTTTTGGAACTCTGTTGCTGTGAAGTTTGTACCATTGTCTGTGATAATATTGTGTGGTACGCCGAATCTGAAGATGATTGACTTGATGAAGTTGACTGCTGTGAGGGCTGTTGAGCTAGTGATTGGTACTGCTTTGATCCATTTGGTGAACTTGTCGACTGAGACTAGTAGGTGTGTTCGTCCTCCTTTTGAGGATTTCTTGAGTGGACCCACCATGTCGAGTCCCCATGTGGCGAAAGGCCAGGACAGTGGTATAGTTTTGAGCTCTGATGCTAGGGCGTGTGGCCTGCTGGCGAACTTCTGGCAGGCGATGCAACGTCGCACGATATCTTCTGCATTTCTCATGGCTGTCGGCCAGTAAAAACCTGCTTGAAAGGCCTTGGCCACGAGTGCGCGACTGCTCGCGTGATGCCCACAGGTGCCTTCGTGAATCTCGAGTAGTAGGGATTTTCCGTCTTCTTCCTCGATACACTTTTGGAGGACCTGAGAGATGTTGCGCTTGTATAGCTGTCTGTTGATTACTTTGAATGTTTTGGATCGTCGAATAATGCGTCGAGCTTCCGCAATGTCCTGTGGTAAGGCGCCTTCGATTAGGAATTGAAGGAATGGTTTTGTCCAGGCCGGGTCTTCGAGTGCGGCTGGCTCTGCAACTTCGGTTGCTTGGCTGCTTGGGTTGTCGGCTGTGCTTGTTGCTGCCACCTGTGCTGGTTCATCTGCGTCATCTGCCTCTACGACTGCCTCGGGCGCCGCTGGCTTTACTTTGATTGATCTCTGGTTGATGCTCTCGAGGAAAACACATGGTGGTGTTGGTCCTCGAGTCGATCCGATGTTCGCAAGTTCGCCGGCTTCTGTGTTATTTGCTCTAGGGACGTAATTGATTTCGCAGCCGTCGAATCCTCCCTCTAGTGTGTTGTAGAGCTTCTAGTATGCCCTCATGTTATCTGCGACTGCATTACAGTCTCTCATCGCCTGCTGAACGACGAGGTTGGAGTTGCCGTAGATCGAGAGGCGAGTGGCGCCGCAAGTTTTTGCCATGCGCATGTCGTGGAGTAGTGCCTCGTATTCTGCTTCGTTGTTTGAGGCATTGCTGAAGTTGATCTGGAGGACGTATTTGAGCTTCGTTCCTTTGGGGGACGACGCCTGCTCCGGCTACTTGCCGTCTTTTGGATCCGTCGAAGAACATCGTCCATGAGTTGGACAGATCTATGGGGACTGGTGTTTGGACCTCTGTCCACTCGACTAAGAAGTCAGGGAGTACTTGGGCTTTGACTGCTATTGGGTGTTTGAACTGCAGATCTCGCGGGCTGAGCTCGATGTTCCACTCAGCGACTCGACCGGTCGCTCCGGGGTTGTTGAGGATATCCGCGAGTGGTGTACTGCTCACGATTGTGATGGGGTGTTCGTCGAAGTAATGCGATTCTTTCCTGGAGGTCATGATGATGGCGAGCAGGAGCTTATGGTAGTGCGGGTAACGTTGCCGTGGCTTTGTCAGCAGTGTGCTAAGGTAGTAGATTGGTCTTTGTATGATCTCGATTTTGCCTTCTTCTGCGCGCTCGACGACGAGCGCCGTGTGGTGGATTCTCTCCCCTCGTTGGTTACCCAAAGTGGAAGGTTGAGATGTAGACAGCAGCAAATTTCCCTCGGTGAAGATACCAAGGTTTGACTCCAGTAGGACTACGACAACGACAAGAAGGTGACAATGGTGCCAAGAATTAGGCGGTTGACGTGGACCTGCACACACAACAGATAACTTTGCTCCCAACGAGTTCAGAGAGGTTGTCAATCCCTCCGGCCTTATTGTTTACAAAGGATTAAATGCACGGGATAATAATGATAGTGATAGCAACGTAAAAGGAAATAAAGAAGAAAATAAATAGTGGGTGTAAACAATGTTTGAAATATGGACCGGGGTCCCATGATGTTCACTAGTGATGTCTCTATCCCAAAAGACGATAAAATAGCCATGCCAGGTAAAATAATTACAGCTGGGCAATTGACAGGATTATGTGCGCAAACCAATGCTAACTATGCTATAAAAAAGGAAGAGGCTCAAAAGCATGGGCGGTACGCCAAGAAAAGTAGACCGAAATCCATCTGCATCTACCTACTAATCAGCCACCTTGAGATATCTATCTAGAACATCTCGCTGGTATTAAGTTACGAATCCCACCCAAAGTGTAAACTCAAAGCAACAGACAACTGCATTAAAGAACTTTGCGTAAAGTAAACAATCCTTGCACCCGCAAGTACAATCACCGTTGTTTTCTCCCTTGTGGCAACTGCACATCCCCTAGAATCATGTTTCTGTCACTCAAGCTAGTCATCAGGGGGCATGAACCCACAATCATGCATAATGCTCCCTCTTGGAGTCACTACCTACTACTTGGCCAAAGCAATAAACAACAACGGATAACATGCAAGAATTACTCAAGAACATAAATATAAAAGAGGAGAATCAAATATATTACTCAAACACAATCTGAACATAGTCTCATAATCCATCAGATCCCAGCAAACTCAGCATAGCAACAGCAGAAAGATTACATATGTGCCTCGATCATGTAGGGCAGCTCACGAGGTCTAAGCCATGAAGAACAAAGAGGAGAGGAGAACATCACATAGATACTGATCGTGGACCCATGGTCCAAGGTGGACTACTCAAGGTTCATCCGGGAAGCATCCATGGTGGTGGAGAAGCTGCGGGAGGTGGTTGCTCCCTCCGACAGGGTGCCGGGAAGAGGGCTCCTAGTGCTCCCGATCTTGGAAGCGCGGCGACGGCGGAACAAAGGAGAGATCGCAAAAAATGGTTCTGTCTTCGAGGGTTTCGGGACGAGAGGGATATATAGGCGAAGGGGGGCAGCCAGAGGTGGACCTGGGGCCCCAGGCGCCCCCTTGGCGCGGCCTAGGGGGTGGCCGTGCCAGGTGGCCGTCTGGGCCACCCCTGGCTCCCCTCTGGCCCCACTTGGGCTCTTCCCGAAGCTTCATGTACGCTGATTTTTGCTATAATTTTCCCGGAATTGTTCTGGCACTTTAAGTAATGGGAAAACCTGAAATACAAAAACAACAGAAAACAGGAACTGGCACTGGGGTGCACTGAGTTAATAGGTAGGTCCAAATATGATCAAAAGTGTATGGAAGTTCATCAATATCACACAAAAGATGCATGGATCAAGCAGAAATTATAGATACGTTTTGGACGTATCAACATCCCCAAGCTTAATTCCTGCTCGTCCTCGAGTAGGTAAATGATAACAAACATAATTTCTGTGGTGACATGCTACCAACCATATAAGAACTTTTAAGTAATGAAATTAAGGCATGTAATTCAATTCAAGTCATAATAGGCAAGAGTCTATATTAGCATTGAAATAAGCAACATAAGAACATAAAGGTGCAAGAGCTCTCGCTGTCCGTGACTCGAATGTCTCCAAATTGTGTTTGCGTGCAAGAAAGGGGATAGGGATATACGAGAGAGTAAAACATAGTTTTTATTGTTGAGAACTTAATCTACAAAAGTTTCATACTTGGTCTTCTTTGGAATCTTATCTTGACTCATCCCCAGACCACTAGCCAGGTACAAGTCAAAATGATCCACTCCCTTTCGATATTTTGAGCACTCATGCAATGGATGAGCGTAAGCAAGAAAGTTGACACTTAGGATGGCAAATAGAGAAAAATAAAGGGGGAGGAAGACAAAAATGTGTGAAAGACTCGCATCAATGAGGACAATCATAGGCGAGAGAATGCCAAATGATAGATATGATGTGAGGAGTAGGGATTGCCATGCAACAGATGCACATATTAGCTAAGGTAAGCTCTCCAATGGAACTAGTGGGGGTGCATCCAACTTGCTTGCTCAAGAAGACCTAGAGCTCATTTGAGGAGGCTCATCATTGGAATATACAAGCCAAGTTCTATAGTGTGAAGGTCCCCACATGGCTATATGCATGAATGATAATCTCTATGGAGTACAAGATATAAGATGGAGTACGAAAGTGGATCTCTCAGAAGGAATAGTAGTGTGCCCCCTTCTCTCTTTTTATTTCTTTTTCTCTTTTTTCTATTTTTTTTGTATTTTTTGGTGGCCTCAATGGATCTTTTGATTTGTGTTCTCTTTGGGATCTTTTCCTCACTTTAGGGGCAACACTCTATATATTACAAAAAGTATAGAAGATCTTTCACACTTTACAAGAGTACTCAACATAATGAAAATGGAACTATCATGAAGTATGCAAATGTATGCCTCTGCCAGTGTAGCAGGATATGCAATGATACTAGCGCGTCATGTAGCAAAGATTAGGGCAAGGCCCAACTAGCACGTGGCTCATCGATCAAGCAAAAGCATGTATGACATGAAGATCAAGTCATGAGAAGGTGGATGTTGCATGGCAATGTATCTCGGAAAGGCTATGGAAATGCCTTGATAGGTAGGTATGGTGGCTGTTTTGAGGAAGGATATAATGAGGCTTATGATGACAGAGCGTATCGTGCCAAGGATTTGGATGCACCGGCGAATTATGCGCCAACTCTCGAGGTGAGAAAGGGCAATGCACGGTACCGAAGAGGCTAGAAAAATATGGCTAGGTGGAAGTGTCAACTTTCGAATACTCACATTAGTCCGAAGAACTCATGCACTTATTATCGGTAACTCTCAATCTAATTAGGAGGTTCACAAAGAGACAAGTACCCCGAGGAGGAGTGTATGGGGGTTTGGTTATCCTTGCGCATCCTCGACTCATGGTATGTGAGTGTACTC
Organism: Bromus sterilis; assembly: GCA_950022295.1. Classification (NCBI taxonomy): domain Eukaryota; kingdom Viridiplantae; phylum Streptophyta; class Magnoliopsida; order Poales; family Poaceae; genus Bromus; species Bromus sterilis. Next base: position 222,299,563 of record OX465600.1, read on the forward strand.
TAATATTCGTTCCCTCCAAAGATTAGTGATCCATCTAGTAGCTAAAGTTCCCAACTAATTTTGTAATTTTTTCGAAAATAAACATGGATTTCCCAAAATACGACAGCTATCACTAATAGGATAAATCTCTTGACACCAAAAGTTCAAACATTACTCATAGCAATACCTCAAAACTATTGCAAGTTACAACTACAATTGAATAGCAACCTCAATTACCTACTTCAAGTCAAGACACAAAACTCAGTGCAATAGGCAAACTCTCTAAACAAGATAAACATGAAAACTCAAGAGAGTTCTGGCAACAAACTAAACAAAATCTCTTTAAAAAGATAAGCATGAAAACTAAGAGCTAAACATGACAACAGCTATGAAAAAGATAAAGAACACACACAGCAAAGATAAGCATGAAAATCCTATGTTGTGTTCTAAGTTGAAGTGGAGCGTGTTTCTTTCCCACACAAAGAAAGTTGGGTTCTAACTTGTTATGAACAGCAAGAAAAGCTAAAAAAAGGAAATAAAGAGCAAGACTCTCCAAGCATAACACATAACGCATGAAGTGATAAAAATATAGTGGAACGAAAGAAGAACTGATAATTGTTAATGGAGGAGGGGATGCATGGGGGCATCCCCAAGCTTAGACGCTTGAGTATCCTTGAGTATTTATTGGGGATGCATGGGGGCATCCCCAAGCTTGAGCGTTTGACCCTCCTGAATCTTCTTTTATCATCTTCCCTCGCACACTTGAAAACTCCATTCATACATAACTCATCATAATCTGATTAGCGAGGTTAGTACCAATAATAAAATAATTTTTTCTCTACTGGAAATAAGGATATTCTTGAAGAGCTACTGTTTCTCAAGATTGCCAAAAAGTTTTTGCAAAGAAAAAGCAAGCTTAAGGTTTGCAAAACGAAGGAAAAGCAAAACATGACAGAATCTGTGAAAACAGACCAGCAGGTAGTAAATAATTTTTTAGTGGCACTTCTGCAACTCAAATAAAAAAACTCAGAACATACGAAAGGTCCGTGATTATATAGAGCACACTGTGTAAAATAGCAGCTCAAAAAGATGAACTGGGATTTTTCTATGATTTTTCCCGTCACGAGGACAGAATCTGTTTTCTGGACAGCATGTCACAACTTTCACTTCCCTTGTCATATGAGGCTATAAATGGCACAAAGCTTGAAAAGTAAAGATACAATGATGTTGCTACAGTAGTAATAATAATCAAGACCACTAAAAAAAGAAGAAAAACAAAAAGGAAAACCTAAATTCGTTGCGGGATGCCTCCCGAAAGCGCTTCTTTAAAGCCATTGCTAGGCTTGATGCAAAAAGATCAAGTCTTATCAAGAAAATAACTAGCCCGTGTGACGGACTCAAATGGCAACTTAATCTTCTTTCTATGGAAGTGTTCCATCCCTTTCTTGAGAGGGAATTGGAATTTTATATTCCCTTCTTTCATATCAATGAGAACACCCATGGTGCGAAGAAAACGACGTCCCAAAATAATTGGACAAGAAGGTTCACATTCAATGTCCATAATAGTAAAATCAACAGTAACATAATAGTCATTGACAATGATAAGAACATCATCGATCTTCTCCAAAGGTTTCTTTAAGGAAGAATTGACAAGCCAAACACCAAAAGAACAAGGATAAAAAGGTTTCAATTCAAACATATCATACATTCTTTTGGGCATAACGGAGGTACTAGCTCCAACATCTCATAAAGCATAGCAAGAGAAGTTATTCAACTTAATTTTAATCATAGGATCCCTACCATCTTCTAGATTTTTAGGTATGGAGGCTTCTACCCTATGCTTCTCCTCCCTAGCTTTAATGAGAGCATTAGTGATATGCTCCGTGAAGGCAAGATTAAGTGTGCTAGTGTGGGGATCTCTAGAAATCTTGTGAAGAAAACCAATAACTTCAGAAAGGGTGCAATTATCAAAATCAAGGTCACTACTATCAAGTAAAGTGGCAGTGGTGTCCTTTAGGCTCACTTGTTTGGTAGCTCCTATAGGCATAGGAGTTTCTTCTTCTACGGTTGAGGTCATAGCATCACCATTAATAGTTCCTATGGGACTAGGGGTGCATTGGGTTCTAAGAGTTTGGATATCCTCAACAACTTGGATAGTAGCAACGGTATGGTGTGTGGGAAGGCTCTTAATTCTATCTTCTTCCTCCTTTTCTCTAGCCCATCTCTCTTTAAGTTTAGCCATCATCCTAATGTTTTCATTAATTTTCACTTGAATAGCGTTCATAGGAGTGACCTTCCTCTCCTCAAGAGGAGAAGTTCTAATTTTAAGCAATTCTACTTCATGGGCTAAATTGTCTACCTTCGACGAGAGATTATCTAATTTGTCTAGTTTTTCCTCTACACTCTTGTTGAAGGCTTTTTGGGTAGTGATGAAGTCTTTAAGCATACTCTCTAGTTCAGAAGTGGAGTTCTTGGTGCTAGGATAAGTGTTGTTGTTCCCATAGTTGTTGGAGGGGAACGGTCTAGGATTGCTACCAAAATTACTCTTATAAGCATTGTTATTGAAGTTGTTTCTAGAGATAAAGTTGACATCTACTTGATCTTGAGAAATAAAAGAATTTAAAGGAACATCATGAGGATCAATAGGAGATTTCTTGGTAAGTAGAGACATAATCAAGTCAACTTTTTCATTTAGGGAGGAGATCTCCTCGAAATAGTTTACCTTCCAAGCTCTTTCGGTGTGCCATTGGGAATAGTTGGTCATCATCTCATCGAGTAGTTTTGTGGCAGCACCAAGCATTGTTGACATAAAGGTTCCTCCCGCATCCAAATCTAGCAAGTTCCGCGAGGTAAGGTTCAAGCCTGCATAAAAAGTTTGGATAACCATCCAAGTAGTCAAACCATGCGTAGGGCAATTCTTAATAAGAGATTTCATGCGTCTCCAAGCTTGGGCAACGTGCTCATTATCCATTTTTTTTAAAATTCATAATATTACTCCTCAATTGGATAATCTTAGCTGGGGGGTAGTACTTCCCAATAAAAGCATCCTTGCACTTATCCCAAGAATCTATGCTATTCCTAGGCAAGGGTTGAAACCAGATTTTAGCTCCTCCTCTCAAGGAGAAAGGAAAAAGCTTAAGCTTAACGATATCACCATCTACTTCTTTGTACTTTTGCATATCACAGAGCTCAACAAAATTATTTAAGTGCAAAGCCGCATCATCTCCAGCACCGGAGAATTGATCTTTCATAACAAGGTTCAACAAAGTAGGTTTAATCTCATAAGAAGGTGCTGAAGTGGCAGCTGGAGCAATAGGAGTGCAGATAAAGTCACTGTTGTTATGACTAGTGAAGTCACACAACTTGGTGTTCTCGGTGGAACCCATAGCAGCAACAAGCAAGTTAACTATTTTTTTGATTTTTGATAAAGGAAACTAAAGCAAAAACTGAAAGGTAAACTAACAAGACTAAAAAGCAAAGATAAAAAATAGTGTGCAACTCCCCTATCTTGAAGAGTGGAGTCCCCAGCAACGGCGCCAGAAATTAGCTTTGATGGATTCCCTCGGTGAGATGTAGACAACATCAAATTTCCCTCGGTGAAGATACCAAGGTTTGTCTCCAGTAGGACTCCGACAACGACAGGAAGCTGACAACGGCGCCAGCAATTAGGCGGTTGACGTGGACCTGCACACACAACAGATAACTTTTCTCCCAACGAGTTCAGAGAGGTTGTCAATCCCTCCGGCCTTGTTGTTTACAAAGGATTAAACGCACGGGATGATAATGATAGTGATAGCAACGGAAAAGGAAATAAAGCAGAAAATAAATAGTGGGTGTAAACAGTGTTGGAAATATGGACCGGGGTCCCATGATGTTCACTAGTGATGTCTCTCTCCCAAAAGACGATAAAATAGCCATGCAAGGTAAACAAATAACAGCTGGGCAATTGATAGGATTATGTGCGCAAACCAATGCTAACTATGCTATAAAGAAAGGAAGAGGTTTCAGAAGCATGGGCGGTACGCCAAGACAAGTAGACCGAAATCCATATGGATCTACCTACTAATCATCCACCTTGAGATATCTATCCAGAACATCTCGCTGGTATTAAGTTGCGAATCCCACCCAAAGTGTAAACTCAAAGCAACAGACAACTGCATTAAAGAACTTTGCGTAAAGTTAACAATCCTTACACCCACGAGTACAAGCACTGTTGTTTTCTCCCTTGTGGCAACATCACATCCCCTAGACTTATGTTTCTGTAACTCAAGCTAGTCATCAGGGGGCATGAACCCACAATCATGCATAACACTCCCTCTTGGAGTCACTACCTACTACTTGGTCAAAGCAATAAACAGCAATGGAGAACATGCAAGAATTACTCAAGAATATAAATATAAAAGAGGAGAATAAAATATATTACTCAAACACAATCTGAACATAGTCTCATAATCCATCAGATCCCAGCAAACTCAGCATAGCAACAGCAGAAAGATTACATATGTGCCTCGATCATGTAGGGCAGCTCATGAGGTCTAAACCATGAAGAACAAAGAGGGGAGGAGAACATCACATAGCTAATGATCATGGACCCATGGTCCAAGGTGGACTACTCACGGTTCATCCGGGATGCATCCATGTTGGTGGAGAAGCTCCCGGAGGTGGTTCCTCCCTCCGGCAGGGTGCCGGGAAGAGGGCTCCTGGTGCTCCCGATCTTGGAAGCGCGGCGGCGGCAGAATAGAGGAGAGATCTCGAAAAAGGGTTCTGTCTTTGAGGGTTTCGGGACGAGAGGGATATATAGGCGAAGGGGGCAGCCAGAGGTGGACCAGGGGCCCCAGGTGCCCCCTGGTGCGGCCTAGGGGGTGGCCGCGCCAGGTGGCCGCCTGGGCCACCCCTGGCTCCCCTCTGGCCCCACTTGGGCTCTTCCCGAAGCTTCCTGTACGCTGATTTTTCCTATATTTTTCCCGGAATTTTTCTGGCACTTTAAGTAATGGGAAAACCTGAAATACAAAAACAGCAGAAAACAGGAACTGGCACTGGGGTGCACTGAGTTAATAGGTTTGTCCAAATATGATCAAAAGTGTATGGAAGTTCATCAATATCATAGCAATATCACACAAAAGATGCATGGAGCAAGCAGAAATTATAGATACGTTTTGGACGTATCACCGTGTTGACTACACTGTTGCGTGCTGCTATGTAGAGGTACAGTTTCTCCGTTCTTTGGGCACCACCATGATTGGTGGAGTCGAGAGGGTTTTCTTTAGATCTGCGAATGCATTGCGGGCTTCCTCGGTCCACTCGAATTTTTCTCCTTTTCTGAGCAGTTGGTAGAACGGTAAGGTCCTTTCTCCTAGCCTGCTGATGAAACGACTCAGTGCTGCAAGTCTTCCTGTGAGCTGATGCACGCCTTTGATATTGGTTGGCCTTTGCATCTTGGCGATTGCTTGGACCTTTTCGGGGTTTGCTTCGATTCCTCGGGCGGAGACCATGTACCCGAGTAGTTTTCCGGCTGGGACGCCGAACACGCACTTTTTTGGGTTGAGCTTGATTCTGTACTTGTTGAGGGCCGCGGATGTTTCGCGGAGGTCACCGAGTAGCGTGTTTGCGCTGTAGGTTTTGATGACAATGTCGTCTATGTAGACCTGGACGTTTCTGCCAATTTGGTCTCTCAAGCATGCTTGCCTCATTCGTTGGTACGTGGCTCCGGCATTTTTTAGGCCAAAGGTCATTGTTTGGTAACAAAACACACCATAGGTGGTGATGAATGAGGTATGCTCTTCGTCTTCTTCCTTCATCTTGATCTGATTGTATCCTGAGTATGCATCGAGGAAGGATAGGAGGTCGCATCCTGCTGTGGAGTCAATTATCTGATCGATTCTCGGCAGGGGGAAGTGGTCTTTCGGGCAGTGCTTGTTGACAGGACCGTAGTCGACACACATCCTCAGTACCTCAGTGTCTTTTTTAGGGACTAGGACTGGATTTGCAATCCAGGTTTCTTTCTTCGTCTCTCGGATGAACTATGCGTCGAGTAGTCGGTTGATTTCTTCTCTGATTTCTCTGCGCTTGGGCTTTGAGAATCGTCGCAGCGCCTGATTTACTGGCTTGGTGTTTGGCTTGATGTGGAGCGCCTGTTCTGCGAATTCTAGCGGTATTCCGGGCATGTCGGCTGGGCACCAGGCAAAATTTTTCCATTCTTCGCGAAGGAAGGTTATGAGGGCGGTTGCTTGTTCTTCTGGGAGGTGGGCGTATACGCGGACCGTCTTCTCTGGGTCTGTTGGGTGAACTTGGTGGGTCATTGTGTCGCTGTCGATGCTGAAATCGCGCCCGAATTCTTTTGACTCTCTTCGGCTTGCCAGTGGGAAGATGCTTTTATCCGTCACCATGGCTATTTCTTTGAGTTGTTGTTGGGCTTCAAACGTGTCGGAGACTTTGTGGAAGTCGCGATCGCACTGGTCTGATTTGGTGAAGCTTCCCTTGACTGTGATGACTCCTGCGAGTCCTGGCATCCTTAGCTTGAGATATGCATAATGCGGAACCGCCATGAATTTTGCAAATGCTGGTCGCCCGAGTATGGCGTGGTATTGCGACTGCCAGTCGAGAACTTCGAACTCGAGCACTTGTTTTGCGAAGTTGCGCTTGCTGCCGAAAATGACATTAAGGTCGATTGTTCCGATGGAGGCGGTTGCTTCACTTGGAACTACGCCATATATTGTGGTGCCTGACTTCTTCCAAACTGATCGTAAGATTAGCATCTTGTGTAGGGTGCTGGCGGAGATTATGTTTAGACTGCTCCCTCCATCCATGAAGACTCTGTCCATGTCGTAACCTCCGATCTGGGCTTCGAGGACCAGGGGTGCGTGCCTCGGCCTTGGGACTGTGGGCGGGTGGTCGCTCTAAGAGAAGGTGATGCTGGTCTCGGCGCCGCACAGTTGGTAGATTCCTGCTATCTTTAGGCCCTCGGCTGATCGGGCCTGCAGGGTGTAAGCGTCCTGCTTTGTTTTTTAGGGTCTTCCTTCTTGGATCATGCAGATTCGCCCATGGGACGTAGGGTATTGTCTTTTTGTACTTTGTGCTGATGGATGCACGCTTCTTCGAGTGCGCTTGGCTTCATGTTGCTTTTCCTCCTTGAGGCTGTTGGAGAGTTCGGTGAATAGGCGACAATCTCCTAGGGTGTGGCTTGCTCTGAGGTGTCCCCAACTGTTTTCGAAACAGTGGATCGCGCAAGGTCCTTCCAGTTGCTCTCTGGCTGTGAGCTTACTAGAGCCATCATGCCTTCTTCTCCTTGAGACTTCGAAAATCTGCGAGTGATCTTCTGTTCGGTTGTGGAGTCTTGGGCCGAGTTCTATCCCGTCGCTGAGCGACTGGTTCCGGATGAAGTTGGCGAATTCGTCTGGTCTTCGGTCTGGGTCGTAGTACTCGCCGGTCTGGGTTTCGGAGTCACTGTCTTGTCACACGGCGGGAGTCCTGGTGGCGGCGGGTCGTCGAGTGGTTGGCGAGTCTTCTGTCACGCGCCGCGACTCTTCGAGTGGGCATCCCTTGTAGAGTCCTCGCGCCTGTCTTCTGGGCCGTCGGGTTCTTTTCCGTCGGTGATAGATCTGGAGGTCGTCGAGGTGCTGGACTTGATTCGGCTGTAGGCTGAGTGATCTTGACGGGACGATGGGGATGCTTGTGGTGAACTTGAACTCCTCGAGTGGGCTAGGTTTGGCTCTAGTCCTCGAGTCCTGATTTGCTGAAGGAGGGACCGCCGAGATCGTGATTCCAACCTGTGTAGTCCCCACGGTCGGCGCCAATTGACGAGGATCAGCCTCGGGAAATCCCATGGTCAGGGACCCTGGGTTAGTCATAGAGAAGGAATATGTTGGACGATACTCGTCGGCTAACAGGAGAAGCACTTCCTGCTCGATATTATTGCGTGAGGGGGTTATTACAAGGGAGGCCAAGGCGAGTTCTCGCAAGACCAGGAGGGTAGATTGTGTATTGGATGATCAACACGTCTCCCCTCCCAGCCTTTATATACTAGGCTAGGTCTCGGGGAGTCCGTACTAGATTATAAAGATAGTTTCCTAGTTCTAGCCTCGCCTTGTGCGCCAAGTCGTGCCTTACATATCAGTCGTGGACTCCTACGTCGGTGCTTGATTGGGCCAGTCGTGGGCCTGTCGAGGATTTCCAACGGGCCTTCTGTCTTCATACACACCGGGTATCATCATACGCAGAAGTCGTGGGGTCACCCCCTCATCACTTTGGTTACCCGGACTTGAGTGAACTCTATAAAAGAATCCTTGATGATGATTATGTTGAACTTGGTGATGATTTATGCAGGGAACTTACAGAGCGTGTTGACTCTAACCCTAGTGTTGTAAGGAAGCTTCTTGAAAAGTAATCCATGAAGAACAAGTTTACTCCTGATCCTAAATTTGCTTCATCCCCTATTGGCATTGAAGATGTTGATTTTGATTTCTCTGTTGATCTTTCACTTATATCTACAGTTGAAGCTGACCCCTTTTATGGCAGAGAAAATGATGACGCTATTGCACACCTTACTAAACTCACTAATTTATGTGGCTTATTCGCTACGGAGGACAAGAAGAGAAATTATTATGATACTAAGCTTCTCACTTTTTCTTTGAAGGAGGATGCTAAAGCATGGTATGACACACTACCATATGGTTCTATTAAGAGTCCTCAAGAATTAGCTCAATCTTTTGTTGCTAAATATTTTCCTGCTCATATGCAACATGCTTCTTTACAAAGAATTTATAATTTTAAACAGTTACAGGATGAGAACCTCCCTAAAGCTTGGGGGAGGTATTGCACTTTGCTCATGGCTAGCCCAGGATATGGAGTCCCTAAGAATGAATTACTTGATATATTTTATGATGGTCTAACCGATGAGTCTAGAACCTATCTAGATAGTTGTGATGGTTGTGTTTTCAGGGAAAGAACACCAGACGATGCCGAAGAACTAATGGGCAAGATAGCCAAAAGTCATGAAGATTGGTCCATCCCTGAACCACCTCTACCACCAAAGAAGCGGGGAATGCTCGTCTTAAACCCCGAAGATATGAAAGAAGCTAAGAAGTCTATAAAAAAGAGAGGTATTAATGCTGAAGATGTGAAGAATGTACCTCCAATTGAAAAACTTTGTGAGCCTACTACTCACCCTCCTACGGTAGAGGTACACTCTTTTTTAGATTTCAATGCAGGTGACATCCCTCATGGTAAGCCCCCTGATCAATGTTTAGATGAGCTTGATAATTTTATTATGAAGCAAAATCACTTTAATGAGAGGATGCAAAGTCAGTTGCATGATAATACCCTTGATATTAAAATTTTTCTTGATGTTTTAAGTAGAACTGTTAACGATGTTAAAGGCCTTGTTAAGCATTTTCATATGGTTCAAACTCAGCTTGAACAAATATCTAATGCGCAAAAATATTTTCTTGTCAACAATGCCAAACAAGATACGCAGGCCTACAGGATTAAAACCCGAGGTGGCACCCACACTCAAGATCCTCTTTATGCAGAGGGACATCCTAAGAGAATCGAGCAAGTTTCTCAAATGCAAGAAGAATACATTGTCAGCTCCCCTAAGAAGAAGAAGAAGAAACACAAGGAACTTGACAATTCAAATGATCCCATAATTGATGAAGAGCCTACTGTCGATCCTAATAGTATATCTACTTCCGATGCTGAAACTAAAGACGGTGATGAACCTGATAAAGATAAATAAAAGAATGATCCTCCCGAAGTGCGAGAAGAAGAAGCACCCGATAAATGCAAGAGATATACTAGAGAAGACTTCATTGCAAGAAAGCACGGGAAGGATCGAGAGCCATGGGTACAAAAACCAATGCCCTTCCGAGTTAAGCTCTCAAAACTAAAGAAGAAGATCATTACAATAAATTTTGTGAATGGATGAAACCTCTCTTTCTTCAAATACCTTTGACTGATTCTATTAAGCTGCCTCCGTATTCGAGGTACATGAAAGATATTGTGACTAATAAAAGAAAAGTTACTAATGAAGCAATATCTACTATGCTTGCTAACTACTCTTTCAGTGGCAAGATTCTTGAGAAGCTTGGTGATCTAGGTATACCCACCATTCCTTGCTCCATAAATAATAATTATGTTAGAACTTCTTTATGCGATCTTGGTGCAGGAGTGAGTGTTATGCCTTTCTATATTTACAAAAGACTTTGCATAGATAAACTAGTCCCCACAAATATCTCTCTTCAAATGGCTGATAAGTCAACAGCCGTCCCCATTGGTATTTGTGAGGATGTTCCTGTTGAAGTTGCTAATTTCTTAATTCTTACTGATTTTGTTGTGCTCGACATGCCCGAAGACGGGAGCATGTCTATTATTCTTGGTAGAACTTTTCTTAATACTGCAGGTGATATTATTGATTACAATAAAGGAAAGGTAACTTTCAATGTTAATGATAAAGAACACACGGTTTACTTTCCGAAGAAGTTCAATAAAAGGAATGGCCTTAACTCCATTGAGAATATTGAGACCGTGAAGATTGGTAATTGGGATTGTCATCTACATGTTCATTACAAATATAAAACAATCATGGTAGGGACAGTCTCCCTCCAAATAAAGGTACCATGAATGCCTTATAAGAAGTGAAACTTTTTGCTTATTATATCACTTGTTTAGTAGTAAGACTTGATCAAGCTTGCTAATAAACAAGTTTTATATGAGTAAAAATGGGAGCTTATTATATTTTCATTTATTTTAGCTTTCATCTATCTTCCTTTACCAAAGTTTATGCTTTTGAAACTTCATATGATGAACCACTGTTTCGAGCCCTCTGGAAGTTTTTGCACCTTTCACTACCTCGGAAATTTTTGAAAAATGAAGTTGTCAGAAAAATTCCAGAAATATTATATTAAAAAATTTCAGTAAAAGCACCAGGGGCACCTGAGGCTGACCAGGGGGTCCACCCCTGGTCAAGGCGGCCAGGTGGCGGGGCATGGCCCCTGGCCGCGTCACCAGGGCGCCTGGGCCCACCAGGCCCCCTTTTCCGGTATGTCTTCTTCTTCATCTCACTATCTCTCTCTCTCTCTCTCACTCCAAAAACACGAGTTTTGTTGATGGAACCCGTTTTCTTGCTGTTCTTGGAGGCGAATTTCAATCTCTCTATTCAGCCATCATTTGAGTTGATATTTTGAGCATTTGCTCCCTGGTATGTGACTCCTCCACCCCTCCAATTATAATTTTGAATGGTGGTAACATTTATGAGTATTTATAAGTTTTTGGTGATGTTCATATGAGCTTGCATACGTGCTTAGAAATTTATTTTTGAAGTTTTGATGCAAGTATATGCCTTGGGGAAGTGAGTAGAGTTGTTTGCCTCAACTCTCTTTGCTTAAATATTCGTTTTTGTAACTTGTCAATTTTTTTTCTTCAGAAATGAGTTTATTTGGAAACGCTAAGGAATGGCTTGGGAAGAAGAGGCCCGAGCCTACGGATAGAGTAACTAGAGCTGCAACTTCATCCTCTTCTGCGAGGATGAGTTATAGTGATGATATCGTGCCACCGGAGTTGCTCTACGAGACAGACATGGCGCGTGCCATGACATACCCGTGTTCGGATTTTCTTACGTCGGCTGGTATTAAGGATGATTTTGATAACCTTTGTGCAGCTGCAGGTTTGACACGCCTTGTGACACATCAGGTGCCACAGTATCCAAAACTCACATATTATTTTGTCAACTGGTTTAAATATAATGATAAAGTTATTATCATGCGGCTGGCAGAATTTTGTGATATTTTAGGTGTGCGGAATGCTGGGAAGACCAAGATACCTACTCACCCCATCAATTTGAAGTCCCTCTTCGCTTCTCTTTGTAGCAAGGATCCGAAGGACGTTCATCGGGGGAAGATTTCCAGCATTTTTTCCCCACATCAGGTATTTTACGTACTATATTTCTCGAGGGGGTGTTAGCTCATGACAACACGAGCAACATTTCGGGTCCAGATATTACTATCTTGGAAGCCGCCCTCTTAGGAGACAACTAGTATAATATTGGTGCTTTGATTGCTCGCCGCCTTGTCGCTAACAGCGGCAAAGGACCTCACTTTGCTAGCGTTTATGCCACGCTTATTCTTGAGCAGCTCAAGCTCACTGCACGTGCTGATGATGCGCCTTTTCCATTCTTACGCTTTGAGCTTACTGCTATGAAGAAGCACGAGTTTCTTACTAGGACTTCCGATTTTGGTAACCTTGTTTGCGTTTTGAAATTTGGTGAGACTACTAATCGCGAGATCCGTTTACCTGCAGCACTTTTTTTTGATTATACTAGCAGGAATGGATGGTCTTTCACCGCGGTCGAGCTGGATGAGTTCGTTGTCCAGCAGCAGTTCCACAACCCCATAGAGGGGGTTGCTCTCGAGGAGGAGGAGCCGGAGATTCCACACCCCCAGGAGAAGCCTGTCGCCCAGTGGGGCTAGGGACCTTCTTCTTGGGGTGGGGAGCCTTCTTCTTGGGAGGACAGAAGGACGTCCGTCTATGCACCCCAGTCCCCATACGAGGGATGGACGTACCAGTACTACGCCGGAGCTGGAGGAAGCTCCTGGGGCCCGCAGTAGACGAGCCCTACTTAGGCCAAAATACTAAGCTTGGGGGAGTAGGTTCCCTCCTCCCCTTTCATTGTATTATCCATTTGTGTTCTCTTTTATCTTTTGAAGTTTTTGCCATTTTCTTCTTTGTTCTTTCTTAATGTGCAAAAACAACAAAAATATTTCTCCTTTCTTTTTCTTTCGATTAACCTTTGAAAAATACAAAAAGAATTATTTTCTCTCTTTAGTTTGCTTTGTTTGCAAAGTTCAGCTCACGTCCATGGTTGCATTTGCACTTGATTATATCTTTCCATGTTCAATCGTGCAAGAGACGATGCAATAATGACGAAGATTGACGGAAGGGATGCAACAAGAAAAACCGCTATGAACTCTTTTTGTGTCTACTTTTGTACATATGCCTATACTTATGATCTAGAGACCAGCTTGTAGCGACATAGTGCTATGTTTACAATGCTTTCCGAATAGTTCATGCTTTCTTGTGACTAGTTTCAAATAGCTAGAGTGCATAATGTTTTATTGAAATGATTTGCATGCATTGCATTGTTCATGACTTGGCATAATAAAGTGGTATTTTCCCTTCGGAGAATTTTTGGATTGATTTGGCACATGCTTACAAATGTTTATGACTGAAAGTCTATCAAGCCTTGATGATATTTTTGTTTCAGAATAGTTATATCACTTGCATGCTAATGCCTCTCAGACGTCTCTACTTTTCTAAACACTTTTGCTATTTTTGACCTCATCCTTGCATGATTTGAACTAAACTAGCCCAGACTGACGCTGATTTCACCAGAGCTACCTGTATGGTTTTCTTATGTGCAGGAAAATGGATTTTTAGGTGTCTCGGAAAATTCTATAAAAAATCACAGAAAATCCACGCACCTGAAGGGCCATTGTGCCAGAAGTGGGGCCCCAGGCGCCCTGCTGGTGCAACCTTACTCCTGGCCGCGCCGGGAGGCTTCCTGGGTGGGTCCTCCCCCCTCTGGTGCCCTACAGAAGCCCCTATTTATTCTTGTGGCGAAGAAACCACAGAACAGAAGTCGCTTTCCCAGTTTCCGTCGAGGAGCCGCCGCCACCCTCTGTTCTTCTTCCGAAGGGCTAATCTGAAGGCTGTTTTGGCCTCCGATGAGGGGAGATCATCGCCATCGTCATCACCATCACCACTCCATCATCCCTCCATGACTTATCCTCTCATGTGTGAGTAATTCCCTTCTATAGGCAAAGGGGGTGGTAGGGATTGGATGAGTTAGATCATGTAATAGTTCGTCAGATTGTTTGGGGCATGTTTCCTATCATCTACTTTGGTGTTTATCATCTTTGCTAAAACTTGTTGCTCTTAATGCTTGTCACTTTGGGCCCGAGTGCCATGTTTTCAGATCTGAACCACTTGTGTTTTCATGAGTTTATTTATGTTCTTGATCCTATCTATGAGTTGTATGCACCTATTATGGTCCGAAACCGGCGATCTCAAAGGTGACAGCTTGGGACACCAAAGGGGATAGACTATAATTTCAGGATTTCATGTACCCATTGAGTGTTAATGCTTTGTTCAGGTGCTCTTTGACAGGAGCACTATAATTTCCTTAAGTTCCTTTTGGCCCCGTTCATAGCGGGATGGTAGACAAAAGATGTCGTGCAAGTTCTTATTGCAAGCACGCACAACTACCTACGGGATACATGCCTAATGTTTGATATTTGCCTAGATGATCCTTTCTTTTCTGTGTGCCTTGCCATGTGTTAAAATCTATTACATGTTCGCTCTCATCTAAGCAGCTCAAAACCATCCATCTCCCTAGCCTACAGTGTTTTAATCCTGTTGGTTACTAGTAGTTTACCTTTGCTGTTTTACTTTCTCTTTTGCCACTATCACTATCATATAACCGTTGCTATTAATATTTTGTTGCAAGCAAGTGTATTTCAGGTGCGGTTGAATTGACAAGTTAACTGTTAAAGTTTATAAATATTCTTTGGATCCCCTTGTGTCGAATCAATAAATTGGGTTATCTTACCCGCGAAGACTATCTCGATCCCCTACAGTTGAGGGTCATCAAGTATTGTTTTCTGGCGCCATTGTCGGGGAGCATAGCTTTATTTACAAGTCTTGTTGAAGTATTATGCCTGCTGCACTTTATCCACTACGGGAAAGAAAGGAGACCCCAAGGTTCTGATCATACCATCCACTAACGAAAAGGTACTATTCTGAGCACCAGTGCTACACTTGATTCACCTTTAGTTATAAGTCTGTTTGCTTCACCACCACCACCACATGCTACATCCACTGAGTCTATTACTATGTCCGATACTTTTGATGATGCTTCTACTACTTTTGAGGAAATTGGTTTTCTTGGTTGCTATCTTGAAACTCAAATGGCTAGGGTTGCAGCATAGTCCGAGACTGGAACTCCTGCTTCCTATTTTCCTACTTGCAAAGCCTTTGGTTACCCATACTTGGATAAACTCAAGGAGAAACTCCTTGAGGATGATTATGTTATTCTTGATGATGATTTATGCAGGGAACTTACAGAGTGTGCCGACTCTGACCCTGGTGCTGTTAGGAAGCTGCTTGAGCACTCCATGAAGAACAAGATTATTACTGATCCTGAATTTGCTACATCTCCTATACGCATCAATGATCCTGATTATGATTTCTCTGTTGATCTTTCACTTATATCTACAACTGAAGCTGGCCCCTTTTTTGGAAGATAAAATGATGATGCTATAGCACACCTGACCGAACTCACTGAGTTAGGTGACTTGTTTACTACTGATGAGAGGATACATAACTTTTATGTGGCTAAGCTTTTTTCCTTTCTCTTTGAAGGAGACGCTAAAGAATGGTATGATGCACTACCCTATGGTTCCATTAAGAGTCCTCAGGACTTAGCTCAATGTTTTGTTGATAAGTACTTTCCTGCTCATATGCAACATGCTGCTTTACAAAGAATTTATAACTTCAAACAGTTGCAGGATGAGCACCTCCCTAAAGCTTGGGGGAGGTATTGCAGTTTAATTAAGGCTAGACCGGGACATGGAGTTCCTAAGAATGAATTACTTGATATATTTTAAGCTGGTCTAACCGATGAATCTAGATCCTACCTGGATAGTTGTGCTGGCTCTGTTTTCAGAGAAAGAACGCCGGACGATGCTGAAGAACTAATGGGCAAGATTTCTAAGAACCACGAAGATTGGCCCATCCCTGAACCACCGCCACGACCAAAGAAGAGGGCCCTGCTTGTTCTAAGCCCCGAAGATATGCAAGAAGCAAAGAAGTTTATAAAGGAGAAAGGTATTAAAGCTGAAGACGTGAATAATCTACCTCCTATTGAGAAGTTGTGTGAGCTTACTACTCATCCTCCCTTGGTAGAGGTACACTCTCTTTTAGATTTCAATGAAAGTGACATCCCTAAAGGTAAGCCTCCCGATCAATGTTTAGTTGAGCTTGATAATTTTATTATGAAGCAAAATCACTTTATTATGAGGATTCAAAGTCAGTTGCATGATAATACTCTTGCTATCAAAAGTTTTCTTGATATTCTAGGTAGAATAGTTAATGATGTTAAATGTCTTGTTAAGCATTTTCATATGGTTGAAACTCAACTTGAAATATTTTCTGATGTGCAAAAAGATTTGCTTGCTAACAATGCCAAACAAGATAATTTACATGCCTATGGTGTAAAGACTCGGGGTGGAACACACACCCAGGATCCTCCCTATCCGGAGGGGCATCCGAAGAGGATCGAGCAAGATTCTCAAATACAGGAAGAATAAATTGTTAGATCTCCGAAGAAGAAGAAGAAGAAGAAGAATAGAAACACAAGGAATCTGACAATTCAAATGATACCATAGTGGAGGGAGAGCCTTCTGTTGATCCAAATAGTATATCTACCTCTGATGCTGAAACTGAAGACGGTGCTGAGCTCGAAAAGGATAAGGAGAAGAATGATCCTCCCAAGGTGCAAGAAGAAGAAGCACCCGATAAACACAAGAAATACACTAGAGAAGACTTCATCGCAAGAACACATGGGAAGGAAAGAGAACCATGGGTATAGAAACCCATGCCCTTTCCAGGAAATTCTCTCAAAACCAAAGAAGAAGAGCACTATAATAAATTTTGTGAATGGATGAAACCTCTTTTTCTTCAAATTCCTTTGACTAATGCTATTAAGTTACCTCCTTATTCGAAATATATGAAAGATATTGTTACTAATAAAAGAAAAGTCCCTAATGAGGCAATACCTACTATGCTTGCTAACTACTCTTTTAGTGGAAAGATTCCTGAGAAGCTTGGTGATCCACGTATACCCACCATTCCTTGGTCTATAAAAAACAATTATGTGAAGACTGCCTTATGTGAACTCGGAGCAGGGGTGAGTGTTATGACTTTTTCTCTTTATAAAAGGCTATGTTTAGATAAGCTAATCCATACAGATATATCTCTTCAGATGGCTGACAAATCAACAGCCGTCCCGATAGGTATTTGTGAGGATGTTCTAGTTGAAGTTTCTAATTGTTTAATTCTTACTGATTTTGTTGTGCTTGACATGCCCGAGGATGGGAGCATGTCAATTATACTTGGTAGACCTTTTCTTAACACCACATGTGCTATCATTGATTGCAATAAAGGAAAGGTTACCTTCAACGTTGATGATAAAGAACACACAATGTATTTTCCGAAGAAGATCGACAAAAGGCATGGCCTTAACTCTATAGAGAATATCGAGACCGTGAAGATTGGAGAATGGGATTGTCCTCTACACGTGCACCACAAATAAAAAACCATTCTGGTGGGGACAATGTCCATTAAAGTAAAGGTACAATGATCACTTCATAAGAGGTGAGACTTTCTGCTCTATATATCGCCGGTTTTTTGGTAAGACTTGATCAACCTTGCTAACTAGCATGTTTTATATAGGCAAAAAGTGGAGCTTGCTATTTTTTCATTTGCTTTAGCTTTTGTTCTCCTTATTGTACCAAGTTTTTATGTTTTTGAAGCTTCACATTTCTAACCACTGTTCCAAGTTTTCAGAAAGTTTCACAGCTTTTTGAACCTCGAATTTTTTTCAACAGTGAAGTTGTTAGAAAAATTCCACAAAAAAAATTCAAAATTTCCATGTCAAAAGTGACCCAGGGGCACCTGGGGCTGACCAGGGGGGCCACTAGTGTCCCAGGAGGCCAGATGGCGCGGCCTTCCCCTTGGACGCGCACACAGGGCGCCTGGGGCCCATAGGGAAGCCAGTCAGGTACTTCTTCCTCCCTTCTTTTCCTCTCTCTCTCCAAAAACACGAGTTCTGCACCTGGACTTGCGTTCTAACTGTTCTTGGAGGCGATTTTAGATCTCTCTCCTCAACCCATTTATTGAGCTGAGATTTTGAGAAAATACTCCCTAGTATGTGACTACTCCACCCGATCCAATTAGATTTTTGATTGGTGTCTTCATTTGTGAGTATTTAGTAGTTCTTGGTGATGTTCATATGAGCTTGCTGATGGCTTCTCGCCCCTCGTTGGTTACCCCAAGTGGAAGGTTTGAGATGCAGTGCAGCAGCAAGTTTCCCTCGGTGAAGATACCAAGGTTATCAAACCAGTAGGACTCAGGAGATACAAGTAAGTGGCAACGTCGCCAGAAATCGCTTCCTGACTAGGGTGTTGTCGTGGACCTGCACACAGCAACAAATAACTTTGCTCCCAACGAGTACAGATGAGTTGTCAATTCCTCCGGCCTTGTCGTTTACAAAGGATCAACGCAAGAGATAAAAGGTACAAAGGAAAGTAAAAGCTGAAAGTAAATTGAGGTTGTGAACAATAATGTGAGGATCGACCAGGGTCTCGTGATTTTCACTAGTGATGTCTCCCTCCCAAAAGACGATAAAAGTGCTAGCGAGGTAAACAAATCACAGTTGGGAAATTGATAGGATTATGAAGGCACCGCAATGCTAACTATGCTGCAAAGAAAGGAAGGGCTCAAAAGCAATGGGCAGTACGCCAAGGTAAGTAGACCGAAATCCATCTGCATCTACTACGAATCATCCACCTTGAGATATCTATCCAGAACATCTCGCTGGTATTAAGTTGCGAATCCCACCCAAAGTGTAAACTCAAAGCAACAGACAACTGCATTAAAAGAACTTTGCGTAAAGTAAACAATCCTTGCACCCGCAGGTACAAGCACCGTTGTTTTATCCCTGGTGGCAACAGCACATCCCCTAGTCTCATGTTTCTGTCACTCAAGCTAGACATCAAGGGGCTGAACCCACAATCGAGCATAACGCTCGGTCTTGGAGTTGCAAATAAAATACTTGGCCAAAGCAAATACCGCAACGGAGAACATGCAAGAATTTACTCAAGAACAAAATATAAAAGAGAAGAACCAAATATATTACTCATCACAATCTGAACATAGTCTCATAATCTATCAGATCCCAACAAACTCAACATAGCAACAACATAAATTACATAGATGCCTCGATCTTGTGAGGCAGGTCACGAGGACTAGAAAGTGGAAGCACAAAATGGGGAGAGATAGATCACATAGCTACTGGTCACGGACCCATGGTCCAAGGGAAACTACTCACGGTACATACGGGAGGCGTCCATGGCTATGGAGGGTCTCCCGGAGGGGGTAGCTTCTCCCGGCAGGGTGCCGGAGCAGCTTCTCGAGGCAGCCCCGATCTAGAAACGGCGGCGGCGGCGGAACAGAGGCGAGATCGTGATAGAGGAGTCCGTATTAGGGGTTTCCACCCCGAGGGGTAAATATAGGCGAAGGGGAGGCGTCGAGGGGACCCATGAGGCAGTCAGGAGGGTCCTTGGCGCGGCCCAGGGTGGGGCCGCGCCACCTGCCCTCCTGGCTGCCTGGTGCTGGCCCCCCTTCCCTCTCTTGGTGATTCCGGAGGCTTCTATTGCGCTGATTTTTTATATATTTTTCCCGGAATTTTTGGAGCACTTTTAATGGCCGGAAAACCTGAAATACAAAAACAGCAGAAAACAGAAACTGGCAACTGGATGCACTGAGTTAATAGGTTAGTACAAATAGGTTCAAAAGTGTATGAAAGTTCAAGCAAACCATGGCAAAGTCACACAAAACATGCATGGAGCAAGCAGAAATTATAGATACGTTTGGGACGTATCACTTGCATGCATGTGTAGAAATTTATGTTCCAAGTTTTGATGCAAGTTTATGCCTTAGGTAAGTGAGTAGAGTAGTTTTCCTCAACTCACTTTGCTTAAATCCTTGTTTTTGAGAATTGTCAAATATTTCAGAAATGAGTTTGCTAGGAAAAGAAAAGGGGTCGCTTGGGAAGAAAAGCCCGAGTGCACCGATCGAGTTACTAGAGCTGCATCTTCACCCTCAGCTGCTAGGGTGAGATATAATGAAGATCATGTGTGACGAGGGGGTGACCCCACGACTCCTATGGATGAGCCTACCCGGTGTACCCAAAGACAGAAGGCCCACAAAGATGCCGCCTAGGCCCAGCCTTGGCCCACTAGTGGCACCGACGTAGGAGTCCGCGAGTCATAAGGAAGGTGCAAACTTGCCGTACGGTACAAGATCAGGGTTAGGAAACCTCCTTTGTAATCCAAGACGGGCTCCCCAAGACCTAGCCTAGTATAGAAGGGCTAGGAGGGGAGACACCAAGATCAAGCAATACACAATCTGTAACCCTAGCCTTGAGCGCACTAGCCTTGGCTTCCCTGTAATCGCCATCTCCAAGAAATAATATTGAGCAGGAACGTATCCTCCTGTTAGCCGACAAGCTATCGTCCAACCTGTGCCTCTCATGACTAACCCAGGGTCCTTGACCATGGTATTTGCCGGGGTACATCCCCGTCAATTGGCGCCGTCTGTGGGAACTACACAGGTTGGAATTACGATCTCGGCGGTTCCGTCTTCAGCAAGCCACAACTCAGGAGCAAGAACCATATGCAATCCACCCGAAGAATTCAAGATCACGGCAAGCGTCTCTGCCGCCCCAGCGAGATCGCTCAGCCTGCAGCCACGCCAGGACCAACACTATGGCGGCAACAGAGCCCACCGCCAGCAATGGAGAACTCGACGACCCAAAAGAAAGGCGCCAGGGTTCTACACAGAGATCCCGGTCGACGAGCTACAACACGAAGCAGAGGACCCGCCGACCACTCGACGACCCGCCACCACCCAGGCACCCGCCGCACAACAAGACACCGACTCCGAGCTCGAGATCAGCGATCTTCAAAATCATCGCCAACGAAGAAGGAATCGACGACCTAGAAGACAGGCGCGAGGATTCTACGAGGATACCCCACTCGACGAGTCGCACTACACAGCTACGCGCTCGCCGATCACTCGACGACCGACCGCACGGATAGCTGTCGCCCGCCAGGACAGCGACTCGGAGACTTAGAATGGCGAATACTACGACCCAGATCGAAGACCAGACAAATTTTCCAACCTTATCAAGAACTAGAATCTGAGCGTGGGAATCGAAATCGATTCACGAGTCCACGAGCACCCAGCGGATCACGCTCTATTCTTCCAAATCTCAAGGAGGAAAAGGCATGCCGGATCAAGCAAACTCACGGTCAGGGAGCAGCTAGTAGGACCCTGCACGATCCACTGCTTCGAAGACGACCGGGGATACATCAGATCGGGCCACACTCTGGGAAACTGCCGCCTGTTCAACGAACTCGCCGACAGCCTCAAGGAGGAAAAACAGCGAGAAGCCAAACGCACCCGACGAACCGAGCAGCCGCTGACTCCAAGTCCCAAAAGACGCTCCAAACCGACTCAAGAACAGGTGTTCACGATCTAGGAAGGCTGTCGGGACCCGGGGTTAGCGTATGCAAGACTCGCTGGAGATCCGAGAACCGTACCCACTTGTCTAAGCAGACAAGGCCAAACACAGAACGTTGTCGGAAAGCATCGAACGTGAGGGGCATCCCATCTAGGACGGATGATCAACTGAGATGGGTCCTCATCGTCCGCACACAAGTCTAAATGATATGGGTGGTGAACTCCCATACTCATAGACAAGTCGCCTCAACCATACTATCGATTGTATTATAACCCTTACATAGACTTACTCCAGCCTGATCACTTAGTCGCGGTCTAGGGCGGGCTCGATCATACATCAAAGTGTGCACGTGACAGAGTCACGAGCAATCGCATCGCGATGCCCCAAGCTGCGCACATCTAAGGGCCACTTGGTGTATAAAAGACCGCCAGCCAGATCACAACTAAGGTCTCGAAAACCCATACTAAGACATGCATGTTATAATCATACACGCAGCACACATGTCTAGTATGAACAACAGGTATCATTTCCATTCTCTACAAAGTATACAACTTTATTGATAACTCTTACAGAGTGCACACAGAGATCACAAGTCCGTGATCCAACATTACATCAAACATGCGGAAGCAAAGTAGCTATGAGTACAGACAAGTTTAAAAAATGGCTTAGAGAAGCCTTATCTATAAACAAGCCCTTCCACGAGGGACCAGTCGTCTGACTGGGACTACACTAGCTTGATCAGTTGTCGAGCTCCAGTAAGAATCCACCTTCGGGGTCAGGGGGGTTCATCTAAAACATAGAATAAGAAAACGTGAGTACAAAGTCATACTCAGCAAGACTTACGTAGGAATTCTACTACTCATGCACATGTATCAAGGTAAAGGGAGGTGGGGTTCAATTGCAGAAATGCCAGCTTTGACTTGGCTAGTCTTGAACTACGAGTACCAGACTTGAGGTAAGAAGCGTACACGAGTCCACTACATGTCTCCAACCAAATACACCACTATGGTGCCTTCCTCGACTTCCCCACGAGAAAGCACACCATAGCACTCACGCTTATCTTGGAAAGTTTTATAAGTATCCATTAAAGTTGTCTAATAATCGAGCACAGCTTTCCAAGTAGCCCCTTACCGCGGACGCGACTATTCGAATAGTTTATTAACCCTGCAGGGGTGTACTGCTACACACATGAAACCATCAGTTACCGCCGGGATCTCGTCACCCTTCAAGCGGGTGTCGGCGAGGATAATCTCCACAACTTTTACCTGACAGCCTACTCAAGTTCAATGAAGACGCCTATCTGGGATGGTTTCCACATTCTTAACTCGGCTGGTTTACCGAAGTGGTCCCAGAAGATGTGTGCATGGTGCATAAGACGGTCTCGGCTGAGCCGTTCTCTCACTCTGCAGCCAGGCCACAAACCTACGAGAACTCCGAACTACTGCGACTCATTGAACTGAGAAGGGGTGAGTTAGTAGGTTGAGCGGGGATCCGTTTGCCCAACATGTGGTAGTACTCTTCAGCTTGGTTCACCACACAAGAACTCGGGCTTAGGGCGGTGTTCAACAAGGCAACCCACTGTGTACTCCTACACAGCCTCTCATCGTTCACCTTGTATTAGGGTAGATTGACCAACACATTTCCACCATCATCAACATGATCACTACCATCCCGACTCACAAAAGAGTAACCTCATTGTAACTCTAAGCATGCAATAAGCAGTAACAGTTGCAGGGGCCACATGATATCAACCAACTCCTACATTTTCTAGGATTGTGGTTTGCTTACCACTGTGACAAAATGATAGGTCATGCAAAGGATTGGGTTCAACTATGCGGTAGAAACGTTATCATGGTGATCATCCTATTTCATGCATAAGCGAGACTGAGAGGGAATTGGGATTTTATCGACATGATCAATGGGGTTTTTTTTGCCTTGCTGACGAGGTTCGGTATCGGTGTCTTCAACGAAGGGGGCAGCCTCCTGTTCTGGTTCCACCTCTACTCGACAAACAACAAGCAAGGAAGCAATGTAAATACAATGCACAATCACATGGTTGAAGGTTGAAACTTGATGTATATGCTTCTGATGTGTGAGGGTTTCCATTTAAATGAAATATATTGCAAAGGTCTTGCAAATTCAAACTCCATTTTGAATTTAAAAGGAATGCATATGCTTTGTTACCACTGTTCACCCAAGCAAACTTGGTCAAACATGAAAACAGATTGCATATTCAGATTCCTTGAATTTTTCTAATAATTTTAGACATATTATTTGCTATATTTGGAGTTAGGATGAATATTCTATGAATTTCCAAAGTTTAGAGTATCTTCTGCCAATTTCTGGAATTGTTTTAATTAGAAAATCATTTACTGCTTCAGCATGCGGTCATGCTAACGTCAGGGGGCCTCTGACCAGGGGGTCCCACATTTCAGTGTCTCAAGTGTTAATTGAATCGTTTTAAATAAGATTTAAATGTAACAGGGGGTTAATTAGGCCTAGGGCCCACACGTCAGTGGCTGGAGGGGGGATTAGCAACCAAGCTAATCACGGCCACGTTGGACTCGCCGGCGGCTAGCCGCCGGTGACCAAAACCGTGGCGGCGCTGCTCGGGTTCTCGAATCCCTGGCCCAAATCGAGTGTTGCGACCAATGAGACGGAGCTCTTGGCGCCGCGCATTGAATGGAACCAAGAACTAGGGCGGGGGTGCACCGGAACATCGTCGGCGTTGAGCTCTGGCGGCGGCGGAGCCACGGGCTCGAGGTGAAACTCGCTGGGGTGGGCCATTTGGAGCGGGCGTAGGTGCAAAAGGAGCAGCGGAGCAAGGGGATCACCATGTACATGTCGGCGAGCTCGATTGCGTAGCAGGGGCTCGCCGACATGGACCACGGCGGCGGGATGCTTCGGCTCTCATGGTGGAAAGGCACAGAGGGAGAGTGGGGCTTCGATGGGTTAGGGGAAAAGCTCACCGTGGTGCTAGGAACACGACGGAGCAGCTGATGGAGGCGGGGAGGTCACGGTGGCGCCGGAATTCAAAGTGGACCCGCGACGGCCGGAGTTTAAGAAGATGAAGCTTGTGTCGGCTACACAGCACCTCGGGGCGATTCCTCCTGCGACTCGACGTAGAAGACGATGGCGAAGACGATGGACACGATGGCGCGCCTCGGGAACGACGGTGGTCATGCGTGCTTCAATCCATGGCGACGGCGGCGCTCGGGTCGTCGTCGAACTCGGCGAGAGAGTGAGAGGGAGAGGCTCTGGAGGAGGGGAATGGAAGCACGGCGTCTCCAGCGTCTCCGTGGCCTGGCTAGAAGGCGCGGGAGGGGCAGGTGAAGGCTGGGGAGGCGTCGACGTGATCGGCTAGCTCGGTGGCATTCCACCGAGCAGCTTGGGGGCGCGGGGAAGGGGAAGAAGACCCCCTTGCCCCTTTGGGCCGGCTGGGCCGGCTGGGCTGGCTTCTCCTAGGCGACAGGTAATGTTTTTCTATTTTCCTTTCTGTTTAATCTTTCCTTTCTTTATTTCTTTTCTGTAATTTGTTTTGCCCATTAAATAAAATAGCTAGGAATTTTTATAAATGCTTAAAATTTATATATGGACTTACATGACCAGTAGCTAGTCATTCCCAACTTTTGAACATTTTTGATTAATTCAAATAGGGGTATTTGATTAATTCCAAGGTCCTGTTTGAATATTTGAAAAATCCATGAGAATGGGGTTGGTCCCACATCACTTGTATGTGATCACACTCATTTATGTGACTTTTCAAAAATGCAAAAGGAATTTTTGGAGCAACTTTTATTCTGGCCATTTGAATTAAATTCATCTGGGGGGGGGTGTTCTCTCTCCCATTTGGAATTTGAATTTGATTTCTTTGATGAATGCAAGTGAGCCTTTGATCCTAGCACATACTTAACTTGGGGTGGTGACAAAGGCAGGGTATCGCAAGCCCAACAGGAAGCCTACACCCTGCAAGCCAGAGCAGCCGAGAATCTAAACACAGTCGAAGTCTACCAGCTACACAGCGCAGAAACCAGCATCACGTTCGACCAGAATGATCACCCACCTGCAGTCCCAAGGCCAGGGCACGCGCCCCTAGTAATCGATGCCCAAATTGGAGGGTACAACATGGAGAAACTCTTCATGGACGGAGGCAGCAGCATGAACATAATCTTCGTCAGCACCCTACACAAGATGCTGATCCCACGATCAGTATGGAAGAAATCAAGCACCGTGTTATACGGAGTAGTCCCAGGAGAGGCGGATACTTCCCTTGGAATAATCGAGCTCGAAGTTGTCTTTGGAAGCAGACGCAATTTCGCATGACACACCGTCGAGTTCGAAGTACTGGATTGGTAGTCGCAGTACCACGCCATACTAGGACGTCCATCATTCACACAATTCATGGCAGTTCCGCACTACGCCTACCTCAAACTCAAGATGCCAGGATCTGCGGGCGTCATTACAGTCAGCGAGAGCTTCACCAAATCAGACCAATGTGATCGTGATTTCCACAAAATTTCCGACACCTTGGGAGCCGAGCAAGAACTCACAGAAATAGCCATGGCGACAGACAAAAGCATCTTTCCGCTGGCAAGTCGAAGCGAGTCAAAAGAGTATGGGCGAGACTTCAAAATGGACAGCGACACGGTCAGCCACCAAGTGCACCCGACGGACCAAGAAAAGACAGTCCGCATGTACGCCCACCTCCCGGAAGAGAAAGCGACTGCCCTCATCGCTTTCCTCTATGAAGAATGGGAAATATTTTCCTGGTGCCCAGCCGGCATGCCAGGAGTACCGCGCGAGTTCGCAGAACACGCGCTGCGCATCAAGCCAAACACCAGACCAGTGAAGCAGGCATTACGAAGATTCTCGGAACCCAAGCGCAGAGCAATTGGGGAGGAGATCAACCTACTACTCGACGCCCAATTCATCCAAGAAACGAAGAAGGCCACTTGGATCGCCAATCCTGTGCTGGTCCCCAAGAAAGACTCAGACTTGCTGCGGATGTGCGTCGACTACGGGCCAGTCAACAAACACAGCCCAAAAGATCACTTTCCCCTGCCAAGAATCGATCAGATAATCGACTCGACAGCAGGATGCGATCTACTATCGTTCCTCGACGCCTACTCAGGATACAATCAGATCAGAATGAAGGAAGATGACGAAGAGCAGACATCATTCATCACCCCTTACGGCGTATTTTGCTACAGGACAATGCCCTTCAGACTCAAAAACGCCGGTGCCACATACCTACGGATGATGCAAGCCTGCTTGAAAGAGAAAATCGGAAGAAACGTGCAAGTATACGTGGAAGACATCGTCATCAAAACTTACAATGCAAATACGTTGCTCGACGACCTGTGCGAGACCTTCACATCACTCAACAAATACAGAATCAAGCTCAACCCGAAGAAGTGCGCGTTCGGCGTCCCAGCCGGAAAGTTGCTCGGGTACATGGTTTCCGTCCGAGGAATCGAAGCGAACCCCGAGAAAGTTCGAGCAATCGCCAGGATGCAGGAGCCAACCGACATCACAGGCGTGCAGCAGCTCACCGGAAGACTCGCAGCCTTGAGCCGTTTCATCAGCAGATTGGGAGAGCGCACACTTCCATTCTACCAGTTGCTCAGGAAAGGGGAGAAATTCGAGTGGACCGAAGAAGCCCGCAAAGCATTCACACACCTCAAGAAGACACTCTCGACCCCACCGATCTTAGCGGTACCCAAAGAAAAAGAAAATATGTACCTCTATGTAGCGGCACGCAACAGTGTGGTAAGCATATCACTCGTCGTCGAGCGCACAGAAGAAGGAAAGGCCCAGAGCATACAAAGTCCGATCTACTACCTCAGCATGCTCCTGAAAAAATCCCAGCAGCGGTACCCGCACTACCAGAAGCTACTACTGGCCATCATCATGACCTCAAGAAAGGTGTCGCACTACTTCGACGAACACCCTATCACAATCGTGAGCAGCGCGCCACTCGCGGACATCCTCAACAACCCCGGGGCGACTGGGCGAGTCGACGAGTGGAACATTGAGATCAGCCCGCGGGACCTACTGTTCAAGAACCCAACAGCGATCAAGGCCCAAGTACTCCCAGACTTTCTGGTCGAGTGGATGGAGGTCCAGACACCAGGTCCCCCGGACCTATCAAACTCATGGACAATGTTTTTCGATGGGTAAAAAAGACAACAAGGAGCCGGAGCAGGAGTCGTTCTGGTCTCCCCCAAAGGAACGAAGCTCAAATACGTCCTCCAGATCAACTTTAGCCACGCCTCCAACAATGAAGCCGAATACGAGGCACTGCTCTATGGCATGCGCATGGCCAACACATGCGGTGCCACTCGCCTCGTAATCTACGGAGACTCTAACCTCGTCGTCCAGCAGGCAATGAAAGACTGCAATGCAGTAGCCGACAACATGAAGGCCTATCAAAAGCTGTACAACATGCTCGAAGGAAGTTTCGACGGTTGCGAGCTCAATTATATCCCCAGAACAAACAACACAGAAGCCGACGAACTCGCAAACATCGGCTCGACTCGAGGACCAGTACCACCCAGCGTTTTCTTAGAAAGCATCAGCCAGAGATCCATCAAGGTAAAAACAACAACACCAGAGGCAGCTGTAGATGACGACACCATTGAGCCAACACATGTGGCATCAGTGAGCCCATCCGAAGGCAACAGCAGCCAAGCGGTCGAACCTACAGATCCAACAACACTCGAAGGACCAGCATGGACAAAACCGTTCCTCCGATTCCTAATCGAAGGCATGCTACCGCAAAATGTTTTAGAAGCTCGGCGCATCAGTCGTCGATCCAAGGCATTCAAAGTGATCAAAAGACAGTTATACAAGCGCAACATCACCCATATACTCCAAAAGTGCATCGACGAAGAAGACGACAAAGCCCTACTACTCGAAATCCACGAGGGTACCTGCGGGCACCACGCGAGCAGCCGAGTGCTCGTGTCCAAAGCATTCCGAGTAGGGTTTTATTGGCCAACTGCTATGAAAAACGCAGAAGACATCATGCAGCATTGCATCGCCTGTCAAAAATTCGCCAGCAGACCGCACGCTCCAGCCTCAGAACTCAAGACCATACCACTATCTTGGCCGTTCGCCACCTGGGGACTAGACATGGTGGGCCCGCTCAAGAAATCATCAAAGGGAGGAAGAACACACCTGCTAGTAGCAGTGGACAAGTTCACCAAGTGGATCGAGGCAGTACCCATCACCAGCTCCACAGCCCTCACGACAGTGAACTTTATCAAATCAATAATCTTCAGGTTTGGAGTACCACACAACATCATCACGAACAACGGTACAAACTTCACAGCAGCAGAATACCAGAACTTCTGCGACGAACTGGGCATCAAAATCAACTACGCATCAGTCGCGCACCCGCAGGTCAATGGCCAGGTGGAAAAAGCAAATGGCCTAGTATGCGGAGGAATCAAAAAACGGCTCCTTGCACCACTCGAGCAGGCCGCATGCAACTGGATAGAAGAACTCCCTGCAAGACTTTGGAGCCTGCGTACCACCCCAAATACCGCAACCCAGTACACACCTTTCTTCATGGTGTATGGGTCGGAGGCAGTGCTACCACACGACCTCGAATTCGGGGCACCCCGGATCTCGGGGTACGAAGAAGAAGAAGCAGAAGAAGCACTGCAAGATGACAAGGATACAGTAGACGAAGCAAGAGACACAGCCCTAGCAAAGTCAGAGGGTTACCAGGACAAGCTGCGCACTTATCAAAGCAGCCGCCTGCGCACCAGAACATTCAACAAAGGAGACCTCGTCCTGCGATTGATACAAGAGAAAGTCCACAAGCTTGCCCCCCAATGGGAAGGAACGTTCATAATATCAGAAGTCATAGGAGGAGGCGCCTATAGACTGAAGAACCCGAAGACCGACGAGGACGTGGGGAATCCATGGAACGTAGCGAACCTATGCCTGTTCTACCCATAGTCTCCACCAACCATGCTCAACTGGAAGCTCATGTAACCCTTCGACGCAATGAAATGATGTTGCCCAAATACTAGCACCCAAAGCACTCGGGGGCTCGAGTACAAAACTCCCCCCGAGAGACGCTATCGTCGCTCACTCGATCTTTCACCAAAGCACTCGGGGGCTCGAGTACAAAACTCCCCCCGAGAGACGCTATCGTCGCTCACGCGACCTTTCCCCAAAGCACTCGGGGGCTCGAGTACAAAACTCCCCCCGAGAGACGCTATCGTCGCTCACACAATCTTTTCCCAAAGCACTCGGGGGATCAAGTACAAAACTCCCCCCGAGAGACGCTATCGTCGCTCACGCGATCTTTCACCAAAGCACTCGGGGGCTCGAGTACAAAACTCCCCCCGAGAGACGCTATCATCGCTCACGCGATCTTTACCCAAAGCACTCGGGGGCTCGAGCACCCCCAACCCCCCGAGGCGCTATCGTCGCTCATGCAGCCCAAAAATTAAAATGTACAAAGCAAAAAAAACCTGGCATGTGCCACCTGCTAAAAACTGATCGGAATCAAAGGGAAGACACGGCTACAACCAGAATGAACACCAAGTACTCTGGACACATATGGATGGAGCACAGGACACAGACAATCCTTTAGTCTTCACCTGATCGCCAACGATCACCTAAAGACTCGGGGGCTAGTTCCATCGGGAGCGCTATCGCGCACCCGATAAAATACATCAGTTAACAGAAGAACGATGAAAACAATAAAGCTCAGCCTATGTTCGACTCTACAACTCGAACGTAGCCTCGGGGGCTACTCCCATCGGGAGCGCTGTCGCGCACCCGATAGAATCCACAGTAAAAGGACTCGACGGACTCGAAGACAGCTCTCGCTAAATGACTTAAAGATAGATGACATCACCAAAGGACTCGAAGACAGATTCCATTACAAGGAGGCAAACACACTTCGCATTACAAGGACCCGAAGGTCATCGTCAGTACAAAAGATTCGAAGTACAATGGATAGAAGGCAGCTCTGATTACTTGAAGGCAATCCGAATTACATGGAGAACTAACCTAGTTATAAAAGACACAAAACAGCCGATAAGCCTACATCATCAATCACCCAAGGAATTATGACTTCTACATGTGTACCCATGCTGGGATGATTGGCACTGAGACAACGAGCATCATCACAGACAAAGGAGGAGTCGAAGCAGCCAGCTCACGATGCCAATGACATAACAAAAGGTGAAGCTCGACTTATTTGCGGAGCACAGAAGACGATGCTCTACCAGCTTCTTCTCCTGCTCCACCAGCTTCTTCTCCAGCTCCACCCGAGCTGCCGGCGAAGATGACGCCGCTGCCTCCAGTTCTACAAGGTCGCCTGGCGCGCCCGCTTGATCGGTGGCTTGACGTCGAGGTCCTCTCCAGAGCTGGAGGGCACAACATCACCACCCGAAGAGTCGCCGGAGGATGAAGCAGTTTAAGATGCAAGCGTAGGACTCCTTGACCGGTCGGAACCGTCGCTGCTTGTCTCCTGCCAGTACGGATCCATACGATTACCGCTCGGGTCAAACGCGCGGATGGTAAGAGTATCTTCGCCATCAAAGCGGCAACAGAGGGTATCACCATCACCCAAGTTCAAGCGTCGAGAAAACGACTTCTAGCCAAAGCCAAGAAAAATCAAGCGGGAACTATCGATCTCCAACTTAACATAAGAAGGAGATCGAGTGCACCCCTGCAGACGAAGCAGCAAGCCATCAAGACTACGCTCAGAAACAAGGGCAGAAATTGCAGAAGGAAGCAGAATGCGAGCGGCGCCCCGGCCACGGACGCATAGTAGGAAATCATAGCGCCAAAAACCCTCCTCCGAGGAAGAGGAGGAAGGCGACGATGGTGCACCACGACGGCCACCGCAAGAAGAGCGTGGAGTACGACCACCGCGACCACGGCGAACCCGGCCGCGGCTAGTCGTACCTACACTTCGTTTTGGCCCCATGAGGAGATGAAGAAGAGGAGCAAGAGGGGCAGAGGACGAACACTACTATCGGATGAAGAAAAGGGGTCTATTTATAGCACAACCCCAAGGGCACACAGAAGCCCAGACGACGGCATCAGTTAATTCAAAGACCAAGCATGCCGGGCGATTCGAATTCCGAGACAAAGATGCCTTCACATGGGCGGCACTGTGCCCTGGACGCGTCAAATCTCGCGCGTTTTCAATACATGCATCGGTAACTCAACAGGTGGCTGCAGCACGCCACCAAGACCATCATTATGACCAGGAAGACATGATGGTTCGCAGACAGAGCATATTTGACAGTCCTCCAGCAAGGAGATCGTTATCCTCACCAATAAAAGGTAAATTAAAACGGCAGCGCAAAAAGAAAAATGCAGTCTGCAAGCACCATTTTCTCCAACTCAAATACATTTTTCAAATATATTTAACTCCCATCGAGAGCGTATCCACCTATGAGAGTTTCGGGTGCTCCCTCACCTAAAAGAAAAGACGTGCTCGAGTGATTACTCGCACCCATGAGAGTTTCGGGTGCTCCCTCACCTAAAGGAAAGATGTACTCGAGTGATTACTCGCACACATGAAGATTTTCGGGTGCTCCCTCACCACGACACAAGATAAGAAGACCTGCACTCGCCGGATCGTATGGGCCCAGAGTATTAGATGCTCCATCACCCCGAAAGCGAAGACAATACTCGAGTGACTACTCGCAGAACTCTATGTATCCGAGCACTCGAAGACCTCCCGGGCAATTACTCCTCGCCCGAGCGTTCGGCAAAGCTCCGCGAGTGACCGCTAAAACAGATCACTTGATTGTTTATTCCAAGTGGGTGCATTATCTACTAGGCTCCGCGCCTCAATAAATATAGATATTCCTGGAACACGATACACTGTGCCCAGATGCCACGCAAGCTTAGTGTGTAGGTAAGACCCCCCTGCGCAGATCGGCCGGGCTAGGACTTGCCGCAGAGCGATTTCACTCCCAACCTTTTCCATGCGCTTGCATGATAGAAAAAGCCAGGCGGACGCGCCTAGGCTACGAATTTACTGGCGGCAATTGATCACTGTAAGACCTGCAGCGGCATGACTTTTGCTCGACACCAGTGTTCCAAGCTCATGTCGAGGGACGTGAGTTTGATTGGGCTACTGCATTTTTTTCCACTAGTGCAATTCACCAAGGCTCGACCAGTCGACTCCTTGGGCCCTTTCAGCTGAGCATTCCCTCGAAACAGGTTTTGTCATGGCCCCAGACTGCCAGCGACCCGCGGTTAAATCGTGCATACATCGAAACAACGCAAGAATGGACTCGAGTCCCTGTGCAACTCTTCGAGTCCCCCAGGCACTCGGGGTCTACTGACGAGGGGGTGACCCCACGACTCCTGTGGATGAGCCTACCCGGTGTACCCGAAGACAGAAGGCCCACAAAGATGCCACCTAGGCCCAGCCTTGGCCCACTAGTGGCACCGACGTAGGATTCCGCGAGTCATAAGGAAGGTGCAAACTTGTCGTACGGTACAAGATCAGGGTTAGGAAACCTCCTTTGTAATCCAAGACGGGCTCCCCGAGACCTAGCCTAGTATATAAGGGCTAGGAGGGGAGACGCCTAGATCAAGCAATACACAATCTATAACCCTAGCCTTGAGCGCACTAGCCTTGGCTTCCCTGTAATCGCCATCTCCAAGGAATAATATCGAGCAGGAACGTATCCTCCTGTTAGCCGACGAGCTATCGTCCAACCTGTGCCTCTCATGACTAACCCAGGGTCCCTGACCATGGGATTTTCCGGGGTACATCCCCTTCAATGTGCCCCTAGAGTTGTTGGGAGACACAAGTCCCGCACGTGTAATGACATATCCGTGCGACGCCTTCCTCGAAGCTGCAGGAATTAAGGAGGAATTTTACGACCTTTGTGCAAATGCAGGTTTGACACGGCTAGCAACATGCCGTGTTGCTCAGTATCATAAACTAACCTCCGGTTTTATTAATAGTTTCAGATATAATCATGATGCTGGTATTGTTGAGTTTAAAATTTACAATGATCTTTTGACCATGTCTTTGGCCAGGTTTGGTGAAATAATAGGTGTGCCGAACGTTGGACAGATGGCAAAAATGAATACTCAGCCCTCCGAGCTGAGGACTCTCTTCGACTCTCTTTACAGCCAGGAGACGAGGGATATTCAACGCTCGAAGATTTCTAGCATCTTATTCCCCCACCTCAGGTATTTCGTGTATTTTATTGCTAGAGGGGTGTTAGCTCCTGACAACACGAGCAACAGTTCTACACCGGATATTGCTATCTTTGCGAACGCCCTTTCAGGGGAGAGTAAGTATATTGTGGGTGCCTTAATTGCTCGCCGCCTTGTTGCACACTTATTGTTGAGTCTCTTAATGGTACCCCACACCCTGAGGGTAAGCCTTTTACTTATTTAAGCTTTGATCTTGCTGCTATGAAGAGGCATGAGTTTGTTACCAGGACCTCCTAGTTTTGTAACCTTAACTATATTCTTAGGTTTGGACTGACTAGTGTTCGGGAGATTCGTCTACCTGCACCTCTTTGGTTTGATTATACTCCAGGAGCGAATGGTCCTTCAACGTTACCCATTTTGATGAGTATGTGGTCCAGCAGCAGTTTCGTAACCCCATGGCGGGGGTTGTGCCTGACGAGGAGGAGCATGGTGAGTTCCCACCTTTCCAGGGGGAGACCGTCACCCAGTGGGGTGAAGGGTCTTCTTCTACTTGGGGTGCGAAGCCTTCCTTGTGGGAGGACCCCAGGACTTCGGTGTACGCACTTGAAGCCCCGTACGACCCTTGGAATCACCTGTACCACCCCGGAGCAGGCGGCTCGTGGGGATCGCAGTAGATGTTTCCAACTTAGGCCAAAAGCCTAAGCTTGGGAGAGTACGTGCCCTTCTCCCTTTTCCAATGTATTATCCATTTTATTTTGTTCGCTTTGATATTTTCAAAGTTTTTGCTGTTCTTCTTTGTTCTTTTAATTTGAAAAAACAACAAAAAGATTTCTCCTTTCTCTTGCTTTCGTTAAACCTTTAAAAAACCCAAAAAGATTTCCTTTCTCTCTTTAGTTTGCTATGTTTTCAGAGTTCAGCTCAAGTCCGTGATAGCATTTGATTATATTACCCACATTCGATCGTGCAAGTGACACGACAGTAATGACGAAGATCGATGGAAGGGACACAACAAGGAAAACTAGTATGAACTCTTCTTGTTTCTTCTTTGGTACATATGCCTACAATGCTTTCCCAGTGGTTCATGCTTTCTTTGTGGCTAATCTCAAATATCTAGAGTGCATAATGTGTTGTTGAAATGATTTGCATGCATTGAATTGTTCATGGTTTGGCATATTGAAGTGGTATTTCCCTTCAGAGAATTCTTGGATTGACTTGGTACATGTTCACACATGTTTATGACTAAAAAGTCTATCATGCCTTGATGATCTTTTGTTTTAGAATAGTTATATCACTTTCATGCCCGATTCAATGTTGCTTTGTTGGTCTACATGATTATGACCGTTATTGCTCTCTAGTTGGTTGCTTCCCAGTCTTTTTCTAGCCTTCACTCGCACTAAGCGGAATTCTGCTTGTGCATCCAAACTCCTTTTCAAACTAGTTATTCTACTTGAGCCCACCATACCTTCCTATATATGGTATTTACCTGCCATCCCTAACTTAGACTTTCTTGTGCCATCTCAAAATTTATTCAAAAGCTTCCCTTTTGTTACCATACGAGCTCATGGTGCAAGGAGGGAAAATCAGTATCTTCCATGAAAAATATTTTACTCCTTGACAAAGTTTTAACTAGTCAAATTTATATAAAAAAAGTTACACCTCCCCCATACTTGATGATGGAATGAAATGGGCCAAATGTTGCTAATGATAGATGGAACGAGAAAACTTCCTTCCATATTTGGGGCAAAATAAAAAGGCACCATAGACCGTCAAATGATAGGTGGGTTAGGGAGAAAATGTGTAAGAAAAAAGCATGGGAACCGCCTTTAATGTGGTTGGTATGGGAGATATTGAGAGACCTTTACTATCTACAGTTGACTGGAATGTTGCACCTCTTAAAACCTTTTTATCTCTGTTTTCAAAATCAAGAGCTCTGGTACTTGTTTAGTCTTTGCTTCCAACCACGGGTTTTCAACCTTCCCATCAAAAAGCCACGGTTTGAGAGTCTCCCTTCTTTCTTCAAAGCACCAACTATTGAGAGCATAATTGTCATTCTTACTATAACATGCATTGTCCCAAAGTACCACATTGTCTTCTCCATGACTGTGATATTGCTTGTTCTGAAATTCTTAGTTCTAGTCTCCTTTAAAACTCCGAAGGAGTTTCTGCATTTATGTTTTGCTTCACTCATGGAGGCTAGCGAGATACCACACTTTTTTTGATTTTCAGCAGCATATTATTTACTTTTGGTTATTTGTGATTGATCACTTGAAAGAAGGATTGCTTCGTGCATTATCCTCATAGCATTGATTCAATACTTGCTAAACTCTTTTCGTAGTACTTGATTATATACATCTAATGAAGCAAAAGAGTTTGTCAAAGTTTTTTTGTCGCGTCCAGTTCGTTGAACTGAATTGCTTGAGGAAAAGCAATATGGTAAGATTGGGGGAGTTGATACGTCTCAAACGTATCTACTTTTCCAAACACTTTTGCTATTGTTTTGACCTCATCCTTGCATGATTTGAACTAAACTAACCCGGAATGACGTTGTTTTCAGCAGAGCCACCTGTATGGTTTTCTTATGTGCAGGAAAATGGATTTTTAGGTGTCTCGGAAAATTCCAAGAAAAATCACAGAAAATCCACGCACCCGAAGGGCCATTGTGCCAGAAGTGGGGCAAGAGGGAAGCCAGGGGGCCCCAGGCGCCCTGCTGGCGTGGCCCCACTCCTGGCTGCACCGGGAGGCTGCCTGGGTGGGTCCTCCCCCCTTTGGTGACCTACCGAAGTCCCTAGGCGACGAAACCCCAGAACAGAAGTCGTTTTCCCAGTTTCCGTCGCGGAGCCGCCGCCACCCTCTGTTCTTCTCCGGAAGGGCTAATCTGGAGGCTCTTTTGGCCTCCGGTGAGGGGAGATCATCGCCATCGTCATCACCATCACCACTCCATCATCCCTCCATGACTTCTCCTCTCATATGTGAGTAATTCCCTGCTATAGGCAAAGGGGATGGAAGGGATTGGATGAGTTAGATCATGTAATATTTCGTCAGATTGTTGGGGGCATGTTTCCTATCATCTACTTTGGTGTTTATCATCTTTGCTACAACTTGTTGCTCTTAATGCTTGTCACTTTGGGCTCGAGTGCCATGTTTTCAGATCTGAACTACTTGTGTTTTCATGAGTTTATTTATGTTCTTGATCCTATCTATGAGTTGTATGCACCTATTATGGTCCGGAACCGGCGATCCCAAAGGTGACAGCTTGGGACACCAAAGGGGATGGACTATAATTTGAGGATTTCATGTATCCATTGAGTGTTAATGCTTTATTCCGGTTCTCTTTGACAGGAGCACCTTAATTTACATAAGTTCCTTTTGGCCCCGTTCATAGCGGGATGGTAGGACAAAAGATGTTGTGCAAGTTCTTATTGCAAGCACGCACAACTACCTACGAGATACATGCCTAACGTTTGATATTTACCTAGATGATCCTTTCTTTTATGTGTGCCTTGCCCCGTGTTAAAATCTATTACATGTTCGCTCTCATCCAAGCAGCGCCCCGCCATCCATATCCCTAGTCTACAGTGTTTTAATCCTGCTGGTTACTAGTAGTTTACCTTTGCTGTTTTACTTTCGATGTTGCCACTATCACTATCATATCACCGTTGCTATTAATATTTTGTTGCAAGAAAGTATATTTCAAGTGCGGTTGAATTGACAACTCAACTGTTAAAGCTTATAAATATTCTTTGGCTCCCCTTGTGTCGAATCAATAAATTGGGTTATCTTACCCACGAAGACTATCTTGATCCTCTACAGTTGAGGGTCATCACATGCCCAATTCAATGTTGCTTTGTCGCTCTGCATGATTATGATCGTTATTGCTCTCTAGTTGGTCGCTTCCCCGTCTTTGGTGAGCCTTTGACCGTACTAAGCGGAATTCTGCTTGTGCATAAAAAATCCTTGAAACCGGTTGCTCCAGATGAGTCCACCATACCTTCCTATATAGGGTATTTACCGACCATCCTAACGAAGACTTTCATGTACCATCTAAAAATTATTCAAACATACTTCTATTTTGTATCCATACAAGCTCATGGAGCGTTAGAGGGAATCATTCTCTTCCATGCTAAAAATGTTTAATCCTTGACAAAGTTTATTCTAGTCAAGTTTATGAGGCATAGGCCGGTCTGGAGAATGCCCAGTTCTCACTTATTTCACATTTTTATAAAAGCTTGCACTTTCCCTCCATACTTGATGACGGAATGAAATGGAACTAAATGTTGGCCACTAACTGCTGATGATAGGTGGAGGGAGACTCACAATCTTCTCTTCCATACTTGAGGCAAGATAAAAGGCACCACGCAATTACTGGCCATGGACCATTTATGATAGATGGAAAGGGAACACAAGTGTAGGCATAATACAAAAGCATGGGAACCGCCATTAATATGGTTGGTATGGAAGATATTGAGAACCTTTACCGTTACCGTTTACTGTAAAGTTACACTGTCAAAAACATTTTATCTCTGTTTTCCAAACCATGAGCTCTGGTACTTGTTTAGTCTCTGATTCCAGCCACGGGTTTTCAACCTTGCCATCAAAAGCCACGGTTCGAGAGTCTCCTCTTCTTTCTTCAAAGCACCAACTATTGGGAGAATAATTGTCATTCCGAGTGTAATGTGCACTGTCCCAAAGTACCACATTGTCTTCTGCATGCTTGTGTTATCACTCATTTTTAAATACTTAGTTCTAATCTCCTCTAAGACTCCGAAGGAGCTTCTGCATTTATGTTTTGATTCACTCATGGAGGCTAGCGAGATACCACTCTAGTATGTTCAAGTCATGTGAATTGTGATCTTGTTTTGATTTTCAGTTGCATATTATTAATTCTTGGTTGTTTGAGACTTTTTACATGAAATAAGGATTGCTTCGTGCATTTTCTTTGTAGAATTGTGCCAACACTTGTCAGTCTTGTTTGTACTACATGCTTATATACATCTAATGAAGCAAAAGAAGTTTGTCAAATTTTTCTTTGACGCGTCAAGTTCGTTGAACTGAATTGCTTGAGGACAAGCAATATGCTAAGCTTGGGGGAGTTGATACGTCTCAAACGTATCGACTTTTCCAAACACTTTTGCTATTGTTTTGGTCTCATTCTTGCATGATTTGAATGAAACTAACCCAGAATGACGTTGTTTTCAACAGAGTTTCCTATATGGTTTTATTGTGTGCAGAAAAATGGAATTTTAGGTGTCCCAGAAAATTCCAGTAAAACTAGAGAAAATCCACGCACCGGGAGGAACGACCTGTCAGAAGAGGGTACAAAGGGGGCCTTCCCCTGGCCCAGGCGCCCAGGTGGCACAGCCTGGCCCCTGGCTGCGCCACCAGGGCACCTGGGTGTGTCCCACCCCCTCTGGTGCCCTACCTTGGCTCCTATTTTTACCTGTGGCGAGGAAATCCCAGAACAGAAGTCTCTTTTCCAATTCTTGTC
The DNA here is from genome assembly GCA_950022295.1 of Bromus sterilis. Taxonomy (NCBI): domain Eukaryota; kingdom Viridiplantae; phylum Streptophyta; class Magnoliopsida; order Poales; family Poaceae; genus Bromus; species Bromus sterilis. The sequence continues at coordinate 222,338,544 of OX465600.1, forward strand.
ATGGAGCCGCCGTCACCCTCTGTTCTTCTCCGGGAGAGCTATTCTGGAGGTTGTTTCGGCCTCCGGTGAGGGGGAATCATCGCCATCGTCATCACCATCGCCACTCCATCATCCTTCCATGACTTCTCCTTTCATGTGTGAGTAATTCCTTGCTGTAGGTAAATGGATGGTAGGGATTGGATGCGTTAGATCATGTAATTGTTCGTTAGATTGTTGGGGGTATGTTGCCTATCATCTATTATGGTGTTTATCATCTTTTCTACAACTTGTTGTTCATATTGCTTGTCACTTTGGGCCCGAGTGCCATGATTTCAGATCTGAACCCTATGTGTTTGCATGAATATATTTGTGTTCTTGATTCTATCTATGATTTGTATGCACCTATTATAGTATGATACCGGCAATACCAATGGTGACATCTTGGGACACCAAAGGGGATGAACTATAATTTGAGGATTCCATTTATCCATTGATTGTTAATGCTTTGTTACAGTGCTCTTTGACAGGAGCACCTTAATCTCCATAAGTTCCTTTTGTCCCCGTTTGTAGCGGGATGGTAGGACAAAAGATGTTGTGCAAGTTCTTATTGCAAGCACGTACGACTACCTTCAGGATACATGCCTAATGTTTGATATATGCCTAGATGATCATTACTTTTCTGTGTGCCTTGCCCCAAGTAAAATACATGACGTCTCTCATCCATGCAGCGCCCAACCATTGGTCCCCCTAGCCTACAGTGTTTTAATTCTGTCGGTTACAGGTTACTTTACTTTTACGTTTTTCTACTTTCGTTGCCTTACCACCATTATATCCATTACCACTATCACATCCATATCACCGTTACTTCTAATATCTCGTTGCCAAGAAAGTATCTTTCAGGTGCGGTTGAACTGACAACTCAAATGTCAAAGCTTATAAATATTCTTTGGCTCGCCTTATGTCGAATCAATAAATTGGGTTATCTTACCCGCGAAGACTATCGAGATCCCCTACACTCGTGGGTCATCAGGGATGTGCTGTTGCCACCAGGAGAAAACAACGGTGCTTATAACCGCGGTTGCAAGGATTGTTTACCTTACGCAAAGTTTGTTAATGTAGTTGTCTATTGCTTTAGGTTTCCACTTTGGGTGGGGCTTGCAACTTAATACCAGCGAGATGTTCTGGATAGATATCTCAAGGTGGATGGTTAGTGAGTAGATGTTGATGAATAAACGGTATACTTTTCTTGGCATACTGATGTTGAGCCTCTAACTTTCTTGTGGCATAATTAGCATTGCGATGCGTTTCTAATTCTATCAATTGCCCAGCTGTAATTTGTTCACCCGACATAGTTGTTTTATCGTCTTTTGGGAGAGAGACATCACTATTGAACATCATGGGACCTGATGGCACTGAAGTAGTGCTCTTCGTTGGTTACCCCAAGTGGAAGGTTGAGATGTAGCACAACAACATATTTCCCTTGGCAAAGATACCAAGGTTTGAGTCAGTCCAGTAGGACTCCAACGACGACAAGTAGGTGGTAAAGTGAACAATGGCGCTGTTCACAAACGAGGGTTGCTTAATTTATCTAGACCTTCCCATAGATACAAATAACTTTTCTCCCAACGAGTACAGAGGGGTTGTCAATCTCTCCGGCCTTTCTGTTTACAAAGGATCAAACGCAACATATAATGTTAGTGATAACTACAACTAGAAAGTAAAACAGGAAGTAAATTGAGGGTGTAAAAAGTGGTGGAAATATGGACCGGGGTCCCATGATGTTCACTAGTGATGTCTCTCTCCCAAAAGACGATAAACATCTATGCGAGGTGAAAAATTACAACTGGGCAATTGACAGGATAAAAAACGCACCACAATGCTAACTATGCTACAAAAGAGAGGAAGAGGCTCAAAAGCATGGGCAATACGCAAAAACAAGTAGACCGAAATCCATCTGCATCTACTCAGTAATTATCCACCTTGAGATATCTATCCAGAACATCTCCCTGGTATTAAGTTGCGAGCCCCACCCAAAGTGTAAACCCAAAGCAACAGACAACTGCATTAAAAGAACTTTTCATAAAGTAAACAATCCTTGCAACCGCGGTTACAAGCACCGTTGTTTTCCCCCTTGTGGCAACAACACATCCCCTAGAATAAGGTTTCTGTCACTCAAGCTAGTCATCAGGTGGCATGAACCCACAATCATGCATAACGCTCCCTCTTGGAGTTTCTACCTACTACTTGGCCAAAGCAATAAACAACAACGGAGAACATGCAAGAATTACTCAAGAACATAAATATAGAAGGAGAATAACCAAATATATTACTCATCACAATCTGAACATAGTCTCATAATCCATCAGATCCCAGCAAATTCAACACAGCAACAGCAGACAGAATTACATATGTGCCTTGATCATGTAGGGAAGGTCACAAGGTCTAATCCATGAAGAACAAAGGGGGGGGGGAGGACATCACATAGCTACTGATCATGGACCCATGGTCCAAGTTGGACTACTCATGTCGCATTCGGGAAGCGTCCATGGTGGTGGAGAAGCTCCCAGAGGTCAATCCTCCCTCCGACAGGGTGCCGGGAAGAGGTTTTCTGGTGCTCTCGATCTTGGAAGCGCGGCGGTGGTGGAACAGAGGCGAGATCACGAAAAAGGGTTCTGTCCTCGGGGGTTTCGGGGTGAGAGAAATATATTGGCGAAGGGGGGAAGCAAGGGGGGCACCAGGTGTCCAGGCAGCCTCCCGACGCGGCCCAACCCTAGGTCGCGCCCCCTGGCCGCCTGGGCACAAGGTGGGGCCCCTCTGGGGCCCTTTTCGGCGCCCGGAAGCTTCAGGTACGCTGATTTTTTATATATTTTCCCTGAATTTTTTTGGCACTTTAAGTAATGGGAAACCTGAAATAAAAATATAGTAGAAAACAGAAACTGGCACTCGGGTGCACTGAGTTAATAGGTTAGTTAAAATATAATCGAAAGTGTATGAAAGTGTATCATAAGCATAGCAATATCACGCGAAACATGCATGGAGAAAGAAGAAATTATAGATACATTTGGGATGTATCAGGACCCCGGTCCATATTTCCACCATTGTTTACACCTCCATCATTTATTTTTTTATTTCGCTTCAGTTGCAATAACCACTACTATTTCCCGCTTGTGTTTGATCCTTTGTAAAGAACATGACCATGGAGATTGATAACCTCTCTGAACTCATTGGGAGCAAAGTTACTTGTGTCGTGTGCAGGTCCAGGTTAAGCAAGTGATTTCTACTCAGACGGCGCGTGTAAGGCCCGATATGCGGTACTGTTCCAGATCTAGGTGTTTCCACTCAGATCCGGGGACAAAGCACATATCGGTCCCACCGCAACATATGACAAAGCCATATGCCCCGGATTTCCAACATGATATCACAACATTACAGATACAAGGATACAACATCTCATACAATCGGCATACATCTGCCTCAAATACAATACAACAGCGGAATATACAGGTCTAATTACAGACTACAATCAAATGCCTAGTGGCAAAATAAAATCAACGATCCCATAACCACACGGGTCCAGGCCCTCCGTCGGGATCCGCCTAACTAGTCGTCGTCGAGTCTCCACGTGAAACGTCGGTCACCATACCTGTTGTCGATCAAGAACCCTGAAAAGAGTTTGGGGGTAGTATCATGAGTACAGAAGTACTCAGCATCCAACTGTAGTGGTCATCTGACCCAACAAGGACTTCATCACTCGTCATTCTAGGACAACTAGTAGTTTACGGTAAGGAAGGGGTAACTGGTGAGGTTGCTGTCGCACTAGCATTTATGAAGTGGCTAACGATCTAGAGAGTAAGGTAAGAAGCCAAGCATTCGATGAGGAATCGCCTCCAACAAGTCTTGCTATCAACTACTTACGCAAACATAACACCTATCCTATCCTTGTCCTCCTCCTCGCATCCCGACAAAGAAGAAGCAGTCAAGGCACACACACACGTTGATCAAGTTATATTAAGATTATCTCGGTTGTTGTTGTCTATGAACAAGGAGTAAGTCTCAAGTCGTCCATAACTATGGACACGGCTTCTCGAAAAGATTTAACCCTGCAGGGGTGTACCAACTTCCCATTACAAGGCTCTGCACGCAGGCCCATCTCTCTCATTTGCTACCCATCACAGGAAACCATTTTATGATTTATTTCCAAGAGATCCGAAATGACAGGTCCCTCTAACTAACAACGAACAAATCCGGGTGGCCCCCGATGAGTCGACATCCATCTCAGGAGCCGGCCGCTCTCTCGATCTGGTCTCTACCGTCTGTCGAAGGTTTGGATAGCCGTTTAATCACACATGGGAAATCGGGTCCTCAGCCGGACAAGATGGGCCAACAAGGGAGCTAAGTCCTCACTGGTCCGGGTTGGTTTGAAAACTACTGGCAGCTGACCAGCACACACACGGTTTCAAATGGTAAATCATCTTGGGCCACCACTAGAAATGCTTGAAGCTAGGTAGGTAAGAAAAGGGGACCCCATAAAATCCCACACACGGTTAGGCACGCTCAGTCTTAAAGCCAATACCCGGAACTCGGATCCTAGGTGACTCGAATGGAACAAAGCGTCGGGGCGGGATAGCCTAGACCTTCCATCCTTCGTCGAATATAGTCAACATTATAATAATCATATCATCAACAACAATATAGTAATGTGATATCCCGAACCAAGGAGTAACTGGGTAACATCGTAGCATCCTAAGCATGCATACTAAGCAGGGGCTGAGCAACGAGCAATAGTAACATAGCAGTACATGGTTTGCTGGTAGGGGACATGGCTGTATCAGTTTGAAAGAGGTTGTAAACATGTGGTAGGATCAAACATCGAACCTATCCTAGACTAGCATGCAAACCGCTGGTTTAAATAGAATGGATCATAAGTAATGTATAGTCCTTTCCTGTTGATAAGTCGTATTCCGAAGGTGTAGTGGATCACAAGCTCGCATCGTCTCCGAAGGTACCCGCGGAAGCACACAAGACGATAAACACTGGAAAGCAATCAACGGGCAAGCATCTATTACTACGATACAAACACGAGATCAAGAAGACATCACACGACACGGCAACGCGATACGGATCTATCGTCGAGAACGGTTACTAACAGCTTAAGTGGGGTATCGGTCACACACGACGATACCGCACATTTAGAAAGGTTCAAGTTGTTTAGCTACAGGTGATCAACAAAGGTTATTACCATGGCAACTCAAGAAAGCAGGGCACATAAACATGACACGAGGTGAAGCACAAATTAAACTACATAGGCTAGTCATTTTAAGGGAGGCAACCCCTAAACATGGCATAACACTAAGTGCCCCACGATGATTAAAAAATTTGGTACTGTTCTGTCCTAAACCATATTTTAGGTTTGTTAACAACAGTAAAAAATAGAATAAACACAAAGTACACGAAAAACTAATCAAGTTACACATAAGGCACACTCCAAACGGAGTTACGGTTAAAAAGATATAAGCAAAACAAGTTACGGGCACAATCTGCCAACATTAGGAAGCACACTTTAGAGCCATCCATAAACAGGTTAATGGATGCAAACATGCTCACAAATGATATGAAACTAAAGTATACATGGCAGGGAAGGCATTGCAAAATAAATCATGCAAAAAGGCATCAAAGATCAAAAGATATTAAGCATGCAACATGGCGTCGGAACATTACAGACTTAGAGAAAAACAGAGGTGCTGTCAAAAACAGCAGCATAGAAACTTTGGAGCTCAAAAACTATATGACCAGCAAGCATATCATGGAATTGAAATACATATAATTGAAGTAGACATGATGCTTAACAATATGAAATTGGAATCACTCAATTTCGATAAACGGTCGCGACACACTCGTCGACCGAAGTTGCAATAAAATTTAAACAGCAGCACACTAACAGCTGGTTAGCTACTTTGGAGCAAGATACAATCATGATGCAGTAAGAAGTTATGGCATGTGAATGCATGAAAATGAAGTAGAAACAATGCTTAACGCAACGCAAAAGGAATCACTCAATTCCGACGTACGGTTGCGAAGCAACCGTCGCCCGAAGTTTCAATCAAGCAACAGTTTTCAGACAGTTTAACAGCAGCAGTTGCAATTAACGATCTGATGCCCTGTTTAGCACACAATTACACAATCAAGATGACCTCAAATGCAAATCCTCACAAAAGATGGATTGGAGTACACACAATTCTGAGCAATTTTCATTTTGGGGGCACGTTCATCGGAGCTACGGATCAACGGGAATTAACATTGCAAAAATGAATCAGCAGCTACTTACAAAGGGACTTAGCAGAAATTCGCATGGGTTAGTCAGGAAAAAATAAACAAAAAAGAAAAGAAAAAAAAGGCCTCACCCTCTAGTGGGTTCAGCCCACTAGTGTCGGGACCCGGGGTTTGTGTATGTAATTCCAGTCACGATACAATCACATAGAGAGCCGAGAACCGTACCCACTTGTCTAAGCAGACAAGGCCAAGCATAGAACGTTCTCGGTAAGCATCGAACGTGAGGGGCATCCCATTCAGGCCGGATGATCATCTGAGATGGGTCCTCATCGTCCGCTCACAAGTCTAGATGCTTATGGGTGGTGAATCCCATACTCATAGACAAGTCGCCTCAACCATGTTATCGATTGAATCCTAACTCTTACATAGACTTACTCCAGCCCGATCACTTAGTCGGGGTCTAGGGCGGGCTCGATCATACAAAAAAGTGTGCACGTGACAGAGTCACGATCAATCGCATCGCGATGCCCCAAGCTGCGCACATCTAAGGGCCACTTGGTGTATAAAAGACCGCCAGCCAGATCACAACTAAGGTCTCGAAAACCCATACTAAGACATGCATGTTATAATCATACACGCATCACACATGTCTAGTATGAACAGCAGGTATCATCACATAACTCTACAAAGTACTCTTTATTAACTTACACATAGAGCATACAAAGATCACATGTCTGTGATCAACATTACATCATACAACGGAAGAAAATTAGGTCTGAGTACAGACAAGTTTAACAAATGGCTTAGAGAAGCCTTGTGAACATACATGCCCTTCCACGAGGGACCAGACTGCTGTCTGGGACTATGCTAACTTAGTCAACGTCGAGCTTCAGGTCGGTGACTCCATCGGGGTCCGGTTTCTTATCTAAAACATAGAATAAGCAAACGTGAGTACAAAGTCGTACTCAGCAAGACTTACATCAGATCTATACTACTCATGCTCAAGTATCAAGGTAAAGGGAGGTGGGGTTTCATCATGCAGAAGTGCCAGCTTTGACTTGGCTAATCCTGAACTACGAATACCATACTTGAGGTAAGAAGCGTACACGAGTCCACTACATCTCCAACCAATACACCACTATGGTTACTTCCTCGACTTCCCCACGAGGAAGCACACCATAGCACTCACGCTTATCTTGCGAGTTTCAGAAGTATCCATTCAAGTTTTCTAATAATCAGGTACAGGTTCCAAGTAGTCCTTAACCGCGGACGCGGCTATTCGAATAGTTTTGTTAACCTTGCAAGGGTGTAAGATACACACACATGACCATCGGTTACCGCCAGGTCTCGCCACCGTTCAAGAGGTGACAGCGAGGATGTTCACCACGACACTTCGCTCACAAACGGTCTATTCCAGGAGTCGACTATCTGAGTTTGCCTCCGCTCGAGAGCCCGGCCGGATCAACGAAACGAACTCAAACAATGTAAGTGACCGAGACGCCACCTCTGGAAGATGGTTTTCCTGCCTCACAGGTGCACCCACATATCTATATGATGCAACCATTTCCTTCGTTCTTTTTCTATGCACATGTCAAATGGAAAGCCCGAACTAATGTGAATCCTGGACGTCGACACGGATCAAGGTACTAGGCCGAGAGGGGTCATTGAGCCCAATGTGTGGTTGTACTCTTTGTCTTGGATTACCATACAAGAACTCGGTGCTTAAGGCGGTGTTCAACGAGACAACCCACTCTGTACTCCTACACAGCCTCTCATCGTTCACCTTGTATTAGGGTGGATTCACCGACACAGTTTCACTTTCATCAACACCATGTTCACCATCATCCCGAATCACATCAAAAGCAACCTCATTATACAACTAAGCATGCAATAAGCATTAACAGTTGCAGGGGCCACATGATATCAATCAACTCCTTTGTCAGCTAGGATTGTGGTTTGCTTACTACTGTGACAAGATGATAGGTCATGCATCGGATATGGGTTCGACTATGCGGTAGAATCGATACAAGATGTTCTCCTAAACATGCATAAGCAAGACTGAGAGGGAATTGGGATTTTATAGACATGATCAATGGGGTTTGCTTGCCTTGCTGACGATACACAGGTCTTAACGGTGGTCTTCTCCTTCGGGGGTGATCACCGTCTCGGCAAAGCTGTTACGGGCACAATCATCAACAAAGGGGGACACAAATAAAGTACAATGCTCAAGCACATGTTAAGTTGTGACATGATGTAAAGGGTACTGATTTGTGGCAAATTCAATTTAATTGAAGTATATTGCATTTGGAATGCAAATTCAAACTTCAAATTTGAATTCAAATTAAGCCATATGCACATTTTCTACTGTTGCCCCATTTTAAAAAGGTCAAACATAAAAACAAATTGCATATTCTTAATCCTTGTATTTTTCTGATAATTTTTCATATATTATATGTTTAATTTGGAGTTCATATGAATTTTCTATGATTTTTCAAAGTTTATATGATTTTCTGTAATTTCTGTAATTCTTTTAATTCATATCTATTTTTCTGGAATTTGATTTATTGCATCAGCATGATGCAATGCTGACATCAGTGGGGGGGCTGACATGTGGGTCCAGGGTGTCAGCCTCAGGGGGGGTTAATCCCCTCTCTGTTAACTTAACAGAGGGTTTATTAGAGCTGGGGGCCCCACCTGGCAGTGACTAGGGTGAGGATTAGGGGGTGTTTAGGTGTTCTAATGGAGGGGCTCGTCGGCGTTGCCACTGTAGGCCGCCGTAATTTCGATGGAGTGGCGTTTAGGGCACGGGGAAGGGCTCGGTTGGTGTGGGCGTGAAGCCCGTGAACTCCCGCACCCACCTCTGCCATCAGGGGTTCCTGGGGGGGGGGTCCCAGGCCATGCCAACGACGACAATGGCGGCGGCCGGCCACTGGTGAAGAGGGGATCGGCGAAACATGCACATAAGAAAGCAGAGCGAAGGGGGAAAAGGGTCGCAAGCTCACCCTGAGCAGAATGGCGTAGTCGCCGGAGTGAAAGGAGTCGTGGCGGTGGTGAATTCGTCGGAGAGGCAACGGCGGCCGCGGCGGTTTCCGTGACGTTGGCGTCGGTTGCAGAGCTTCCGAGCTTCGATTGAGGGCACCAGACGACGGAGACAATGGCGGCGCTCCTTGTGGACAAGCTGGCGCGGCGAGGTGAGCTTTGTGGCCACGCCGGCGACGAATCAGTGGCGACGGCGGCGTGTGGTTCCTCTCTGGATAGAAGAACAGAGGGTGGGAGAGAGACCGCAAGGAGAGGGAAAGGGGTAGGAAGCTTGTGGGCGTCACCGTGGCACGAGGAGCTGGCCTGGGGAGGTCTAGGCTCGCCTCGGTGGCGTCCACGGTGACCAGCGCTCCACGGAGCTGCTTGGAGGCGTGGGGAAGAAGAAGACAAATGAGAAGGCTGCTGGGCTGGGCCGGCCTGGGTGGGTTGGGCTACTTTGCCCCTTTTTCCTTTTCTTTCCATTTTGTTTTCTGTTTTCTTTTTCTTCTGTTTGTTTTGCTCTAAATTAAATAGTAGATCATTTTATAAAATCATGAAAACTTTTATGTGGGTTTATAACATATCTAGCTAGCCACTCATAAGTTTTGGTGATTTTTGAAAATCAAACAATTTGAATTTAAATTCAAATTGGAGTTTAATTTAATTTCCAATGCACCTTTTGAATTTTTGAATATTCCATGGGCATGGGAAAATCCCCAAACCACTTTTAAAATGATCAGCATCATTTATAGGAATTTTCCAACTATTCAAATGATTTTTGGAAAAAGATTTTTATCTGGCCATTTGAATTAAATTCTTTAGGGCTTTTCTTTTCCCCAATTTTGAATTTCATTTGAATTTTTTTTTACATGATGCAAAGGGTCAAACAAGCCCTAGCACTTACCCTAGTTGGGGTTCTGACAACTCGCCCCCACTCAAAAGAATCTCGTCCCGAGATTCAGAAGTCGTCGGGAGGAAGGTGGGGTACTCGGCACGGAGGCGGTCTTCTCTTTCCCATGTTGCTTCTTTCTCGGAGTGATGTGACCATTGTACTTTCAGGAACTTGATCTTCTGACGACGAGTGACACGTTCTGCTGAATCAAGAATACGAACAGGGTACTCTCGATAAGAATGGTCATCTTGGAGATCAAGCGTTTCATGGTCGACTTCGCGGATGGGGTCCTTGAAGCAACGCCTGAGTTGTGACACATGGAATACGTCATGTACTCGGGAAAGGTGCGGAGGTAGTTCAAGTTGGTAGGCAACTTCTCCACTTTTAGCGAGAATGCGGAAAGGTCCCATGTAACGTGGGGCCAACTTGCCTTTGATACCAAATCTTTGGGTTCCATTCAGAGGAGTAACCCGAAGGTAAGCCTTCTCATCCAGATTGTAGCTCTCTTCCCTATGATGACGATCATAGTAGATTTTCTGACGAGACTGAGCGGCTTTCAAACGATCACTAACAATGCGAACTTGCTCTTCTGCTTCCTTGATCATATCCGGTCCAAAGAGTTGTCTTTCACCGGTTTCTGACCAGTTTAAGGGTGTTCGACATCGTCGTCCATATAGGAGTTCAAAAGGAGCCATGTTCAGACTAGATTGATAGCTATTGTTATAAGCAAATTCGGCGAATGGCAGAGACTTCTCCCAATTCTTTCCGAATGAGATAACACAAGCTCTGAGCATGTCTTCAAGAATTTGGTTAACCCTTTCAACTTGACCGCTAGACTGAGGATGGAAAGCTGTACTAAAGGATAGATGAGTTCCCATAGCATTCTAAAAGCTTCCCCAGAATCTAGAGGTGAAAAGGCTGCCACGATCAGAATTGATCACCAAAGGAACACCGTGAAGAGACACAATTCTAGAGATATACAAGTCCGCTAACTGGCTAGCAGTTATAGACTCGCGAACGGGAAGGAAGTGAGCAACTTTGGAAAGTCGGTCAATGACCACGAAGATGGCATCATTTCCTTTCTGGGTTCTTTGAAAGACGGTGATGAAGTCCATACCGACTTTGTCCCATTTCCACTCGGGAATAGGCAAAGGTTGAAGTGTGCCAACAGGTCTTTGGTGTTCTGCCTTAATGCGACGACAAACATCACATTCAGCAACAAATCGAGCAATGTCTCTCTTCATCCTGGTCCACCAAAATCTCTGGCGTAGATCTCGGTACATTTTTGTGCTACTGGGATGAATCGAGAGGGGTGTGTCATGGGATTCTTTGAGGATGAGTTGCCTTAGATCCCTATTCTTAGGTACTACCAAACGATTTTCAAAGAATACCGTTCCTTTACTATCTGTGGAGAAACATTTAGCAACTCCGCTAGCAATGTTCTCCTTGATCCGGTGTACACCTCGTGCACGTCTTTGGGCAACTATGATTTGATCCTCAAGGGTTGGTTTCGCCACCAAGTTGAAAAGAGATCCATGAGGAACAATCTCGAGATTGAGCTTTCAAAATTCCTCATGAAGAAGTGGTTGATACTGTTGTAACATGAGGTTGTTACAATACGAATTACGACTTAGTGCATTAGCCATGACGTTGGCCTTGCCTGGGGTGTAAGAAATTCCTAAGTCATAATATTTTATCAACTCAATCCAGCGTCTTTGCCTGAGATTAAGATCTAGCTAGGTGAAAATATATTTGAGGCTTTGGTGGTCGGAATAGATCTCACAACGATTACCAAGGAGGTAATGTCGCCAAGTCTTCAGGGCATGAACTACGGCAGCGAGTTCAAGATCATGGGTAGGATAGTTCTCTTCATGTGGCCGCAACTGGCGTGAAGCATAAGCTACCACATGTCGATCTTGCATAAGTATGCATCCTAACCCTTGCCGTGAAGCATCACAATAGATCTCGAAATCCCTTTTGGTGTCTGGAGGTGCAAGTACGGGTGCAGAAGTCAATCTTCTTTTTAGCTCTTGAAAGCTTTCCTCGCACTTGGGGGTCCATTGGAATTTCTTATCTTTCTTGAGGAGTTCATTAAGAGGCTTTGCAACTTTGGAAAAGTTCTCGACGAAGCGGCGACAATAGCTTGCTAGGCCAAGAAAACTCCTAACTTGCTTAACCGATTCAGGTGGAGTCCAGTCAAGGACGGCCTGAACTCTCTCGGGATTGACTGCAACACCTTTCGCAGAAATCACGTGGCCTAAGTAGGTCACTTCTGGTAGCCAAAATTCACACTTTGAGAATTTAGCATACAGGAGATGCTCTCTAAGTTTCATCAATACCAACCTAAGATGTTCTGCGTGCTCTTCTTCGTTCTTCGAGTAGATGAGAATTTCATCAAGATAAACCACAACAAATTTATCTAGGTACTCCATGAAGATCGAATTCATCAAGCGCGAGAATGTGGCAGGGGCATTGGTTAACCCGAAGGACATGACGGTGTACTCGTAAAGACCATAACGAGTAGTGAAAGCCGTTTTTGGAATGTCCTCGTTTCGTATTTTGATTTGATGATAGCCTAATCTCAAATCCATCTTGGAGAAGACAGAGGATCCTGCAAGTTGATCATAAAGATCATTGATCCTGGGCAGTGGGTACTTGTTCTTTATCGTCGCTAGATTTAGCGGACGATAGTCTACGCACATCCTTTCTGTTCCATCTTTCTTCGTTACGAACAGAACGGGGCAACCCCATGGCGATGAGCTAGGGCGGATGAAGCCTTTTGACAACGAAGCATCAAGTTGGGTTTTTATCTCAGCTAACTCATGTGGGGCCATTCTATATGGGCGTCTCGAGATTGGGGCTGTGCCTGGTATAAGATCCACTATGAATTCTACACACCTGTCGGGTGGCATTCCCGGCAGCTCTTTAGGAAAGACATCCGGGAAGTCACGAACCACCGGAACATCTTCAAGGTCAGGAAGGGGAAGCACATTCAAAGTATGCACCTGGGTTCTTGTTCTGGGTGAGGTGTAATCAATGGTCTGGCCTGAAGGATGGGTGAGCTTAACTGACTTGGCTTTACAATCAAGGAAAGCATTCTGCCTTGATAACCAATCCATTCCTAGGATGACATCAATGTCCGAAGACTTGAGGGCTATAAGAGAAGCAAGGAATACTAAACCCTCAATTGCAATTTGATTGCCATGGATTACTCTATTAGTTTGCCACTTTGAACCAGGAGTTTGAATGATCATTGGAGAAAACATTTCTTCAAAATAAAATCCATGCCGAAGTGCATAACTCTCCGACATGAATGAATGAGAAGCTCCTGGATCGAAAAGAACGGAGGCGGGGACATGATTGACTGGGAGTGTGCCAAGAATGACGTCAGAAGCAGCAGTGGTTTTCTCAACTGAGATTTAGTTCACATAACCACTACTTGTGACTGAAAGCTTTGCTGGGATGGTTTTGGTGGTTGATTTCTTTGAAGGCTTATGACTAGGTCGACGGGGTGCCACAAACACTGTAGGGCATTGTCGGAAGTGATGGCCTCTCAGACCACAAGTGAAACACACCCTGCCTGAATTGTTGGGAGTGGGATTGCTTGGTTGCACACCATCATTCCGGGGTGGAACAATGTGTTGAGGTGGATGGCATATATTCGGTGGTGGCCTCTGGAGAAGGCTTTGAGGTATGACACTGGTTGGAATCCAAATTTGGCGTTTCTGAGGGGCTGAACTTGAAGAAGAAGCAAGCTCAAGAGCATGCTTGCGGGACTCTTCGAACACTTCATTGCGATGCTCAGCTCTGAAGGATCTGTTGACTAAATCCTCAAAGGTGGCAAATTCGATGAGGTTGAGATCATGGCGAAGGATGGGGCTAAGTCCCTTACGGAACCTTGCCTGCTTTCTGGCATCGGTGGTGATCTCATCTTGGGCATACCGAGCAAGACGGTTGAACTCTCTCACATACTCATGAATGGACATCTCTCCTTGAGTCAGATTGCAGAACTCTTCCTTCTTGCGCTCCATTAACTCCTCTAGAAGGTGGTACCCTCGAAAGGCAACACAGAACTCCTGCCAAGTCACTAGGTGACCATCTGGCTGCATAGAAACATAGTTCTCCCACCATTCAGCAGCAACAACTTCAAGAAAGTATGCCGCGAATATAACTCGATCATCGGGAGCAACATGTGCAGTGTCAAGCTTATGCTCGATGGAACGGAGCCAATCATCAGCTTCAAGGGGCTCAGAATAACATCGGAATACCGGTGGCTTGAGGAGGATGAAGTCCTGAATGCTCACAACCACATTGCAATGACGTGAGGTATTCTGCTCGATGAGCTCGAGAAGGCGTGTTTGGTCACGTTGATTCTTCTCAGCTTCCATCATGATTTCCGCCGCAGAAGGCGGTGGTAGAGGTTCATCATCATTTCGATTCCGAACACGGTCTCGATTCCGACGAACAGCACTACGAGTTCCACCTCACATCCTGTGTGATAAAAATCAACAATCAGAAAAAGTTTTATGGTGGAAAACAAAGATAAGAGGACTTGACTAGAAGGAAAAGATTGTAATGCAAAGGCAATGATCCACAGAAACTCGGAATAATTCCGGCAGTATAACGGCTACACCGGGTTGGAAAACAAGACAACCTCGAGGAGATTGGACAGAACTTCCTCAAGGAACTCAAAACACGGAGACTCTGGACGGCCACAAATTTCCTACGGCTACAAGGAGGCAAACAACGAGATGTTCTAGTCAGACATAGATGAGCCTAGTCCTATCATCCCGTAGAAAAGGTAAGGGTGACCCAGAACTCAGATCGATGAGGGTAAGGAGAAAAAGAAGCCTTACGTTGTTCCCTTATATACCCAAGTAACTATATAACTATAGAGTGCTAGACTCGACTTCGGCCAAGGGTTGATAGTCCTACAGACAGTCCTACTCTGATACCAAGTCTGTCGGGACCCGGGGTTAGCGTATGTAATTCCAATCACGATACAATCACATGGAGAGCCGAGAACCGTACCCACTTGTCTAAGCAGACAAGGCCAAGCACAGAACATTCTCGGTAAGCATCGAACGTGAGGGGCATCCCATTCAGGCCGGATGATCATCTGAGATGGGTCCTCATCGTCCGCTCACAAGTCTAGATGCTTATGGGTGGTGAATCCCATACTCATAGACAAGTCGCCTCAACCATGTTATCGATTGAATCCTAACTCTTACATAGATTTACTCCAGCCCGATCACTTAGTCGGGGTCTAGGGCGGGCTCGATCAATCAACAAAGTGTGCACGTGACAGAGTCACGATCAATCGCATCGCGATGCCCCAAGCTGCGCACATCTAAGGGCCACTTGGTGTATAAAAGACCGCCAGCCAGATCACAACTAAGGTCTCAAAAACCCATACTAAGACATGCATGTTATAATCATACACGCATCACACATGTCTAGTATGAACAACAGGTATCATCACATAACTCTACAAAGTACTCTTTATTAACTTACACATAGAGCATACAAAGATCACATGTCTGTGATCAACATTACATCATACAACGGAAGAAAATTAGGTCTGAGTACAGACAAGTTTAACAAATGGCTTAGAGAAGCCTTGTGAACATACATGCCCTTCCACGAGGGACCAGACTGCTGTCTGGGACTATGCTAACTTAGTCAACGTCGAGCTTCAGGTCGGTGACTCCATCGGGGTCCGGTTTCTTATCTAAAACATAGAATAAGAAAACGTGAGTACAAAGTCGTACTCAGCAAGACTTACATCAGATCTATACTACTCATGCTCAAGTATCAAGGTAAAGGGAGGTGGGGTTTCATCATGTAGAAGTGCCAGCTTTGACTTGGCTAATCCTGAACTACGAGTACCAGACTTGAGGTAAGAAGCGTACACGAGTCCACTACATCTCCAACCAATACACCACTATGGTTACTTCCTCGACTTCCCCACGAGGAAGCACACCATAGCACTCACGCTTATCTTGCGAGTTTTAGAAGTATCCATTCAAGTTTTCTAATAATCAGGTACAGGTTCCAAGTAGTCCTTAACCGCGGACGCGGCTATTCGAATAGTTTTGTTAACCTTTCAAGGGTGTAAGATACACACACATGACCATCGGTTACCGCCAGGTCTCGCCACCGTTCAAGAGGTGACAGCGAGGATGTTCACCACGACACTTCGCTCACAACCGGTCTATTCCAGGAGTCGACTATCTGAGTTTGCCTCCGCTCGAGAGCCCGGTCGGATCAACGAAAGGGACTCAAACAATGTAAGTGACCGAGACGCGGTCGGATCAACGAAAGGGACTCAAACAATGTAAGTGACCACGACACTTCGCTTACTACTGTGACAAGATGATAGGTCATGCATCGGATATGGGTTCAACTATGCGGTAGAATCGATACAAGATGTTCTCCTAAACATGCATAAGCGAGACTGAGAGGGAATTGGGATTTTATAGACATGATCAATGCGGTTTTCTTGCCTTGCTGTCGATACATGGGTCTTAACGGTGGTCTTCTCCTTCGGGGGTGATCACCGTCTCAGCAAAGCTGTTACCGGCACAGTCATCAACAAAGGGGGACACAAATAAAGTACAATGCTCAAGCACATGTTAAGTTGTGACATGATGTAAAGGGTACTGATTTGTGGCAAATTCAATTTAATTGAAGTATATTGCATTTGGAATGCAAATTCAAACTTCAAATTTGAATTCAAATTAAGCCATATGCACATTTGCTACTGTTGCCCCATTTTAAAAAGGTCAAACATAAAAACAAATTGCATATTCTTAATCCTTGTATTTTTCGGATAATTTTCCATATATTATATGTTTAATTTGGAGTTCATATGAATTTTCTATGATTTTTCAAAGTTTATATGATTTTCTGTAATTTCTGTAATTCTTTTAATTCATTTCTATTTTTCTGGAATTTGATTTATTGCATCAGCATGATGCAATGCTGACATCAGTGGGGGGGCTGACATGTGGGACAAGGGTGTCAGCCTCAGGGGGGTTAATCCCCTCTCTGTTAACTTAACAAAGGGGTTATTAGAGCTGGGGGCCCCACCTGGCAGTGACTAGGGTGAGGATTAGGGGGTGTTTAGGTGTTCTAATGGAGGGGCTCGTCGGCGTTGCCACTGTAGGCCGCCGGAATTTCGCCGGAGTGGCGTTTAGGGCACGGGGAAGGGCTCGGTTGGTGTGGGCGTGAAGCCCGTGAACTCCCGCACCCACCTCTGCCATCGGGGGTTCCTGGGGGGTCCCAGGCCATGCCAACGACGGCAATGGCGGCAGGCGGCCACTGGTGAAGAGGGGATCGGCGAAACATGCACGGAAGAAAGCAGAGCGAAGGGGGAAAAGGGTCGCAAGCTCACCCTGAGCAGAATGGCGTAGTCGCCGGAGTGAAAGGAGTTGTGGCGGTGGTGAATTCGTCGGAGAGGCAACGGCGGCCGCGGCGGTTTCCGTGACGTTGGCGTCGGTTGCAGAGCTTCCGAACTTCGATTGAGGGCACCAGACGACGGAGACAAGGGAGGCGCTCCTTGTGGATAAGCTGGCGCGGCGAGGTGAGCTCTGTGGCCACGCCGGCGACGAATCAGTGGCGACGGCGGCGTGTGGGTCCTCTCTGGATAGAAGAACAGAGGGTGGGAGAGAGACCGCAAGGAGAGGGAAAGGGGTAGGAAGCTTGTGGGCGTCGCCGTGGCACGAGGAGCTGGCCTGGGGAGGTCTAGGCTCGCCTCGGTGGCGTCCACGGTGACCAGCGCTGCACGGAGCTGCTTGGAGGCGTGGGGAAGAAGAAGACAAACGAGAAGGCTGCTTGGCTGGGCCGGCCTGGGTGGGTTGGGCTAATTTGCCCCTTTTTCCTTTTCTTTCCATTTTGTTTTCTGTTTTCTTTTTCTTCTGTTTGTTTTGCTCTAAATTAAATAGTAGAGAATTTTATAAAATCATGAAAATTTTTATGTGGGCTTATAACATATCAAGCTAGCCACTCATAAGTTTTGGTGATTTTTGAAAATCAAACAATTTGAATTTAAATTCAAATTGGAGTTTAATTTAATTTCCAATGCACCTTTTGAATTTTTGAATATTCCATGGGCATGGGAAAATCCCCAAACCACTTTTAAAATGATCAGCATCATTTATAGGAATTTTCCAACTATTCAAATGATTTTTGGAAAAAGATTTTTATTTGGCCATTTGAATTAAATTCTTTAGGGCTTTTCTTTTCCCCAATTTTGAATTTCATTTGAATTTTTTTTTACATGATGCAAAGGGTCAAACAAGCCCTAGCACTTAACCTAGTTCGGGTTCTGACAACTTGCTTTGAGGGGCGGTTGGGCTGGGTGCAGGTCGCGCCTGGCCTGGCTGCTGGGCTACTGGAGGCCGGCCTAGGGCGGTTGGAGGCGGCCCACAGGGGCGCTCGAGCGGGAGGCCGAGCCGACTTGATCCCGAGCTCACTCCACGGCGGCGGCGGGCCGGATCTTGCCAGATCCTGCGACGACATGGCGTCCTGCGGCGGCTAATTGAGCTCCCGACGGGCGGCGGTCATGGCCCTGGCGGTAGAGGCTCGCCGGTTTTCCTGCACGGGACAGAGGCGGAACGGGGAGGTGAGATAGAGGAGAGGGAGAAGGACAGGAAGGGAGAGAGGGAGGAGAAGGGTGGTGGCCGGCGGCTGGCCGGAGTGCGCAGGAGGCGGCGATGAGGTTCCTCCACGGGCTGGTGAGAGGTGGAAGAGAGTTTGGAGCTTCCTGGGCCGTCGGATCGCGAGATCTGACGGTCCAGGATTGATCTGGCTAGGGATTGGGAGAAAATTGGGCAAAAATGCAAAATTGGGGGCAAAGTGGAGGGGGGTGGCTGCAATTTGTGGCTAGGGAAACCCTAGAAATGGGGTGGGAGTGTGGTGGTCTTTATATAGCCCAGGTGGCCGTCAGTTTGCAAAAACATCCCCGGTTTTTCTCTCGCGCGCGCGATGCTCACGTTTCTGACCGCCGGGGGTCCGCAGTACCTTCGATTCGGTAAAACTTCGAACTGCGTGATCAGCACGTCGAGCCGGCGGCGTTCACCTCGCGCTGGAACCGTTCCGAGAACACTTTCCGGCGCGCTATAAAATATCATGTTTACTTATTAAACGGGGTTTTTCGTTTCGTTGGTTGTGGCTGGTCTCGTGCGGTTTTTGCGACGGTGATCGGGTGAAACCCGGTGTCGCAAAGGTCGAGTGTCAGGGTGGCAAGGGTCGGTCTCCGTCCGGTACGAGATAAGAAAAGGGAAAATAATCGTCGATCGATAAATCAGGGATGCAAACAACGCAAACAAATCAGACAATCAAAAAATTCACACCGAAAACAATTTTTTTATTTTTGGTGAAATCTGGGTTGTTACAATACAACACCACCAACAAGGGATCTTGTCCCGAGATCCAGGACGATCCGAGGGAGAGGGGGGGGAGAAAAGAGAGTCGACGATCTTCAACACCACCAACAAGGGACTCTGCTCCATGTCGATGTCGAGCTTCCATCGAGAAACTTTCCGCAGGGAGACGACATCGTCGGAAAACGAAACCGTTAGTGTCAAGAGGAAGAACGATCGCGAAAACCAGATCAAGGGATAGTGATTTTTGACGCAAGTCGTAAAAACATCGGTAAAAGGAGTGATGGCAAAGGACGACCCAGATGTACATCAGAGTTGGAAGTCTAAAGGTACTACATGATTTCCCAAACCAGAGGTCGAAATCGAGACAACACGCTTCAAGCAAGGCATTGTAACGGTTCCGAAACTCCACACTCAACGAGATTCTAAAGTTTGAAAGGGATAAGATAAGGATTAAAACACTTAAGACACTTGTCCTGACCAGAGCAAGGGTAAGGAGTAAAAAGAATCCTACTCTCCGATAACTAACTTAGTAACTACAAAATAGTTTTTTTCTAGACTCGACTTCGGCCAGAGAAGGGATCCTACGGTCGGTAAGGCTCTAATACCAAGTTGTAAGGCCCGATATACGGTACTGTTCCAGATCTAGGTGTTTCCACTCAGATCCGGGGACGAAGCACATATCGGTCCCACCGCGACATATGACAAAGCCATATGCCCCGAATTTCCAACATGATATCACAACATTACAGATACAAGGATACAACATCTCATACAATCGGCATACAACTGCCTCAAATACAATACAACAGCGGAAGATACATGTCTGAGTACAGACTACAATCAAATGCCTAGTGGCAAAAGAAAATCAACGATCCCATAACCACACGGGTCCAGGCCCTCCACCGGGATCCGCCTAACTAGTCGTCGTCGAGTCTCCACGTGAAACGTCGGTCACCATACCTGTTATCGATCAAGAACCCTGAAAAGAGTTTGGGGGTAGTATCATGAGTACAGAAGTACTCAGCATCCAACTGTAGTGGTCATCTGACCCAGCAAGGACTTCATCACTTGTCATTCTAGGACAACTAGTAGTTTACGGTAAGGAAGGGGTAAGTGGTGAGGTTGCTGTCGCACTAGCATTTATGAAGGGGCTAATGATCTAGAGAGTAAGGTAAGAAGCCAAGCATTCGATGAGGAATCGCCTCCAACAAGTCTTGCTATCAACTACTTACACAAACATAACACCTATCCTATCCTTGTCCTCCTCTTCGCATCCCGACGAAGAAGAAGCAGTCAAGGCACACACACACACACGTTGATCAAGTTATATTAAGATTATCTCGGTTGTTGTTGTCTATGAACAAGGAGTAGGTCTCAAGTCGTCCATAAACGTGGACACGGCTTCTCGAAAAGATTTAACCCTGCAGGGTGTACCAACTGCCCATTACAAGGCTCCGCACGCACGTCCATCTCTCTCAGTTGCTACCTGTCACAGGCAACCATTTTATGATTTAGTTCCAAGGGATCCGAAATAACAGGTCCCTCTAACTAACAACGAACAAATCCGGGTGGCCCCCGGTGAGTCGACATCCATCTCAGGAGCCGGCCGATCTCTCGATCTGGTCTCTACCGTCTGTCGCAGGTTTGGATAGCCGGTTAATCACACATGGGAAACCGGGTCCTCAGCCGGACAAGATGGGCCATCAAGGGAACTAAGTCCTCACTGGTCCGGGTTGGTTTAAAAACTACTGGCAGCTGACCAGCACACACACGGTTTCAAATGGTAAATCATCTTGGGCCACCACTAGAAATGCTTGAAGCTAGGTAGGTAAGAAAAGGGGACACCATAAAATACCACACACGGTTAGGCACGCTCAGTCTTAAAACCAATACCCGGAACTCGGATCCTAGGTGACTCGAATGGAACAAAGCGTCGGGGCGGGATAGCCTAGACCTTCCATCCTTCGTCGAATATAGTCAACATTATAATAATCATATCATCAACAACAATATAATAATGTGATATCCCGAACCAAGGAGTAACTGGGTAACATCGTAGCATCCTAAGCATGCATACTAAGCAGGGGCTGAGCAACGAGCAATAGTAACATAGCAGTACATGGTTTGCTGGGAGGGGACATGGCTGTATTAGTTTGAAAGAGGCTGTAAACATGTGGTAGGACCAAACATAGAACCTATCCTATACTATCATGCAAACCGCTGGTTGAAATAGAATCGATCATAAGTAATGTATAGTCCTTGCCTGTTGATAAGTCGGATTCCGAAGGTGTAGTGGATCACAAGCTCGCATCGTCTCCGAAGGTACCCGCGGAAGCACACAAGACGATAAACATTGGAAATCAATCAACGAGCAAGCATCTATTACTACGAGGCAAACACGAGATCAAGAAGACATCACACGACACGGCAACGCGATACGGATCTATCGTCGAGAACGGTTACTAACAGTTTAAGTGGGGTATCGGTCACACACGATGATACCGCACATTTAGAAAGGTTCAAGTTGTTTAGCTACAGGTGATCAACAAAGGTTATTAACATGGCAACTCAAGCAATCAGGGCACATAAAGATGACAAGAGGTGAAGCACAAAGTAAACTACCTAGGCTAGTCATTTTAAGTGAGGCAACCCCTAAACATGGCATAACACTAAGTGCCGCACGATGATTAAAACATTTGGTACTGTTCTATCCTAAACCATATATTAGGTTGGTTAAAAACAGCAAACAATAGCATAAACACAAAGTACACGAAAAACTAATCAAGTTACATAAAACGCACACTCAAAACGGAGTTACGGTGAAAAAGATATAAGCAAAACAAGTTACGGGCACAATCTGTCAACATCAGGAAGCACACTTTAGAGCCATGCATAAACAGGTTAATGAATGCAAACATGCTCACAAATGATATGAAACTAAAGTGTACATGGCATGGAAGGCATTGCAAAAGGAATCATGCAAAAAGGCATCATAGATCAAAAGATATTAAGCATGCAACATGGCATCAGAACGTTACAGACTTAGAGAAAAACAGAGGTGGCTGTCAAAAACAGCAGCAGAGCAACTTTGGAGCTAAAAAACTATATGACCAGCAAGAATATCATGAAAAGGCAATAAATATAATGGAAGTAGACATGATGCTTAACAATATGCAATTGGAATCACTCAATTCCGATAAACGGTCGCGACACACTCGTCGACCGAAGTTGCAACAAAATATAAACAGCAGCACACTAACAGCAGGTTAGCTACTTTGGAGCAAGATACAATCATGATGCAGAAAGCAATTATGGCATGTGAATGCATGAAACTGAAGTAGAAACAATGCTTAATGCAACGCAAAAGGAATCACTCAATTCCAGCGTACGGTTGCGAAGCAACCGTCGCCCGAAGTTTCAATCAAGCAAAAGTTTTCAGATGGTTTAACAGCAGCAGTTGCAATTAACGATCTAATGCCCTGTTTAGCACACAATTACACAATCAAGATGACCTCAAATGAAAATTCTCACAAAAGATGGATTGGAGTACACACAATTATGAGAAATTTTCATTTTGGGGGCACGTTCATCAGAGCTACGGATCAACGGGAATTAACGTTGCAAAAATGAATCAGCAGCAACTTACACAGGGACTTAGCAGAAATTCGCATGGGTTAGTCAGGAAAAAAATAAACAACAAAAAAAGAAAAAAAAAAGGCCTCACCCTCTAGTGGGCTCGGCCCACTGGCTTGGAGGGGCGGTTGGGCTGGGTGCAAGCCGCGCCTGGCCTGGCTGCTGGGCTGCTGGAGGCCTGCCTAGGGCGGCTGGAGGCGGCCCACAGGGGCGCTCGAGCGGGAGGCCGAGCCGGCTCGAACCCGAGCTCACTCCACAGCGGCCAGGAGGGGCGGCTGTGGCTCGCGACAGGCCGGATCCCGCCAGATCCGGTGACGACATGGCGTCCGGCGGCGGCTGCTTGAGCTCCCAGCGGGCGGCGGTCATGGCCCTGGCGGCGGCGGCTCGCCGGTTTTCCTGCACGGGACAGAGGCAGAATGGGGAGGTGAGATAGAGGAGAGGGATAAGGAGAGGAAGTGTAAGGCCCGATATTCGGTACTGTTCCAGATCTAGATGTTTCCATCCAGAGCCGGGGACGAAGCACATATCGGTTCCACCGCGACATATGACAAAGCCATATGCCCCGGATTTCCAACATGATATCACTACATTACAGATACAGGATACAACATCTCATACAATCGGCATACAACTGCCTTAAATGCAATACAACAGCGGAAGATACATGTCTGAGTACAGACTACAATCAAATGCCTAGTGACAAAGAGAAAAACATCGATCCCCATAACCACACGGGTCCAGGTCCTCCGCCGGGATCCGCCTAACTAGTCGTCATCGAGTCTCCTCGTGAAACGTCGATCACCATACCTGTTGTCGATCAAGAACCCTGAAATGAGTTTGGGGGTAGTATCATGAGTACAGAAGTACTCAGCATCCAACTGTAGTGGTCAACTGACCCAGCAAGGACTTCATCACTCGTCATTCTAGGACAACTAGTAGTTTACGGTAAGGAAGGGGTAAGTGGTGAGGTTGCTGCCGTACTAGCATTTATGAAGGGGCTAACGATCTAGAGAGTAAGATAAGAACCAAGCATTCGATGAGGAATCGCCTCCAGCAAGTCTTGCTATCCACCTACTAACGCAAGCATAACACCTATCCTATCCTTGTCCTCCTCTTCGCGTCCCGACGAAGAAGAAGCATACAAGGCACACACACGTTGATCAAGTTATATTAAGATTATCACAGTTGTTGTTGTCTATGAACAAGGACTAGGTCTCAAGTCGTCCATAACCGTGGACACGGCTTCTCGAAAAGATTTAACCCTGCAGGGGTGTACCAACTGCCCATTACAAGGCTCCGCACGCACGTCCATCTCTCTCAGTTGCTACCCATCATAGGCAACCATTTTATGATTTAGTTCCAAGAGATCCGAAACGACAGGTCCCTCTAACTAACACGAACAAATCCGGGTGGCCCCGGGGAGTCGACACCCAATCGAAAAGCTGGCCACGCTCTCGGATCGGACTCTTCCGTCTCAACAGGGTTTGGGTTACCGAGACGCCTCACGTGAGGCCTCGGCCCCTCGCCGGTCAAAGGTGGACCAACAGGGAAACCATGTCTCCGCTGGTCCGGGTTGTTTAAAAACTGCGAGGGGATCCACCAAGCACACACACGGGGTTTCAAATGGTAAATCAGCTCGGGCCACCACTAGAAATGTTCGAAGCTAGATAGGTAAGAAAAGGGGACCCCATAAAGTCCCACACGCGGTTAGGCACGCTTAGTCTTAAAACCAATACCCGGAACTCGGATCCTAGGTGACTCGAATGGAACAAAGCGTCGAGGCGGGATAGCCTAGACCTTCCATCCTTCGTCGAATATAGTCAACATTATAATAATCATATCATCCACAACAATATAATAATGATAATGTGATATCCCAAACCAAGGAGTAACAGCGTAACAACGTAGCATCCTAAGCAAGCATACTAAGCAGGGGCTGAGCAACGAGCAATAGTAACATAGCAGTACAAGGTTTGCTGGGAGGGGACATGGCTGTATCGGTTTGAAAGAGGTTGTAAACATGTGGTAGGATCAAACATCGAGCCTAACCTAGACTAGCATGCAAACCGCTGATTGAAATAGAATGGATCATAAGTAATGTATAGTCCTTGCCTGTTGATAAGTCGGGTTCCGAAGGTGTAGTTGATCGCAAACTCGCGTCGTCTCCAAGAGGTACCCGCGAAGCACACAAGACGGTAAACACTGGAAAGCAATCAACGAGCAAGCATCAACAAGAAGCAACACGCGACATCGCACCTAACGTCGAGAGCGGTTACTAACAGGTTAAGTAAAGTACTCGTCACACACGACGATACCGCACGTTTAGAATCGGTTCAAGTTGTTTAGCTATAGGTGATCAACAAAGTTGTTAACATGGAAGCTCAAGCAAGCATGACATAGCACACAAACATGTCAAGAGGTGAAGCATAAAGGAAACTATCTACGCTAGTCAATTTAATTGAGGCACAACCTAAACATGGCAAACTATTGCGGACCCCACAATAAAAATGGAATTTGGTACTGTTTTCCCCTAAACAATATTTTATTATTTTATTTAGCAAGCAAGAACAGCATAAACACAATCTACATGCAATTCTAGTCAAGTTACATATAAAGAACATTTTAAACAGAGCAACGGATAAAAAGTTATTGCAATTACAGTTTACAGTGGCAAGCAGTGTAATTAGCAGATAAATTGCATGTAAAGAAATTCAAACAAGGGAAAAGAGCACTTTTTCTTAATCTACACAAAATTCTAAGAAAGTTTCATGTTTTATGCGTCGCAATCCGAGCTACCGTTAAAAAGATACGGGCACCGCAAAATTATAATACAATCTGCAAAAAAAAATAAGCCCAGAAAAACAAAAACAAAATATTACGGGCCGAATCTGGCGCTACTGGGCCTACACAGGCTGGGCGCAATACCGAGCTGGGCCGTGCTGGGGGAGCTGGGCCCCGCTGTGGTGGGCCGCTGGGGCTTTGTCGGCCCAGCCGGCACCAGCTGCTAGATCGGGATGGGATCCTCGATCCCGACCGCACGGGACGGCGGCGCCGATGGTCTCATGTGGTGGCGGCCGTCGGAATCCGACAGGGGCACGTGACGGTGCAGAGGGAAGGGCGGCGCGGCGTCCAGGTGCGGGAGGTCGCGACGGCGAGGTCCTTGGGCCGGCGGCTGAGCTTCGGGCGGCGCGGCGCTCCAAATCGGCCATGGCGGGCGGTGGTTGCTGCGGGGAGAGAGAGGAAGCAAGGTGAGGGAGAGAAGGAGAGAAGAAGGAGAAGGAGGCGCGCGCGGCGCCGTGACCTGCTGGTGCGCGCACGGCGGCTGACCGGCCGGAGCTGCTGGACGGCGGGGCGCTCCGGCGTGGAGGCGGCTCGGGGAGGAATTGCTCCACGGGGCTTCGGGCGTAGGACGTTTAGGGTGACGTGGCGCCCTCGTGATCGTCCGATCCAGATCTGGTGGCTCAAAACGAGGGGCTCTGATCTGATCTGATCTGATCTGAACGTGGGAATGATTTGGGTGGCGGCTAGGGAGTGGCCTAGTGCGGAAATTGAGGATGTAGGGGGCTAGGGTTCCAGATTTGGTAGGCAGGCTGGTTCATTTATAGTAGGTGCTTAGGGAGAGCTAAATGGGCTACAAAATGGGCTACTTTTTTGGGTGGGCTTGGATTAGCAGACAAGAGGGAAATATCTCGTTGGTCGGTTGGCTGCCCGCATGACGTTTTATAAATATACCCCTGGATTTACACCGGCTACTATGCGTGGCACATCAGATCGATCACCCGCTAAACGAAGCCGGAATCGCATGAAATTCGAAACACCGCCTCACTACACTAAACTGACATCGTCTACATCGTTTCGCATAAAACCGAGAATGTGGAAACCCGCCCGATGAAATAACCCATTTAATTATAAATGGGGGTTTTTGCACTGATGGTGAAGGCTGGTCTTGTGCCGGTTTTCGCGACGGAGATCGGGTGAAACCCGGTGTCGCAAGGTCGAGTGTCAGGGTGGAAAGGGGCGGTCTTCGTCCGGTACGAGATAAGAGGGGGAAAATAATCGCCGATCGATAAATCGGGGATGCAAACATCGCAAACAAATCAGACAATCAAACAATTCACACCGAAAACAAATTTTTTAATTTTTGTGAAATCTGGGCTGTTACAGGAAGGGAGAGAGGGAGGAGAAGGGTGGTGCCGGCGGCTGGCCGGAGTGCGTAGGCAGCGGCGGTGAGGTGCCTCCACGGGCTGGTGAGAGGTGGAAGAGAGGTTGGAGTTTCCTGGGCCGTCGGATCGCGAGATCGGACGGTCCAGGATTGATCTGGCTAGGGATTGGGCGAAAATTGGGCAAAAATGCGAAATTGAGGGCAAAGTGGAGGAGGGTGGTTGCAATTTGTGGCTAGGGAAACCTTAGAAATCGGGTGGGAGTGTGGTGGTCTTTATATAGCCCAGGTGGTTGGCAGTTTGCAAAAACATCCCCGGTTTTTCTCTCGCGCGCGCGGTGCTCACGTTTCTGACCGCCGGGGTACCTCCGATTCGGGTAAAACTTCGAACTGCGCGATCAGAGCGTCGAGCCGGCGGCATTCACCTCGCGCTGGAACCGTTCCGAGAACACTTTCCGGCGCGCTATAAAAATATCCCGTTTACTTATTAAACGGGGTTTTTCGTTCCGTTGGTTGCGGCTGGTCTCGTGCGGTTTTTGCGACGGTGATCGGGTGAAACCCGGTGTCGCAAAGGTCGAGTGTCAGGGTGGCAAGGGTCGGTCTCCGTCCGTTACGAGATAAGAGAAGGGAAAATTATCGCCGATCGATAAATCGGGGATGCAAACACCACAAACAAATCAGACAATCAAACAATTCACACCGAAAACAATTTTTTTAGTTTTTGTGAAATCTGGGCTGTTACAGCGCGTCACTTACTTCACCACCTATTTGTTGATCCTTGGAGTCCTACGGGAGACAAACCTTGGTATTTGCCAAGGGAAATTTGCGGCTGTCTACTTCTCAATATTCCACTTGGGGTAGCCAACGAGGAGCACTACTTCAGTTCCATCAACCGACCTATTTTTGTATGGTTAGCAGGATAGTGGTATGTTCAACCCCCCAGGGTTCAAGTCCAAGATTGACATCGATGCTCACATTTTTCTAGATTTATTTCAGGCCTTCTGCGATGTGAGTTCAGTGAAAGGAGATATTCCCATCGACTACGAAAATGTATGTCGTGACTTTGTATATCTTAAAATGATATGTTGGCTTAGTCTCCTGAAGCTTCTCATAAGTATAGGAAATGTGTGCGTTCATAGGGATGATATATATACATAATTAGAGCATCTCTAGCAGAACCCTTAAAACGCGCGGAACTGAGGAATCATTGCAGAGTAAAGTTTTTGCGCGAAAAAATGACCCCGACATGTAAAATACTTTAAGGGCTGCCCCCTCCCCCCCCCCCCCAAGGAGAAAACAACATTTACGCAGCCACCCGACAGTGCTTTGTAGCCCTTGGAAACAATTGGCGGGAGGAACATTTCAGTGTGCGAGTTCCCACTCCCCTTTAGCCACCATCGTCAATCTCCCTTCCCCCGCTTCGGCCGACCTCGCCGCGGTCGTCAAGAAATGCGATGGATCCACCATGTCAAGAAATCCCATGCTTCTCACCCTTCTGTAATGATCGTACCCATTGCGACGGCGGCGTTGACCGATCCACCATGTCGAGCAGATGTCGCCCCTCCCCCATTGCCCCCGTGCCGGTGGCAGCCTGCACCGGTTTGAAATGAAAGTAGCTGGGAAACGTCATCCACCAGGGTGTGATGTCTACTACACGCTTATATTCTTCTAGATTATGTTGGGCCTCCAAGCACAGAGGTTTGTAGGACATCAACAAATTTCCCTTATGTAGGTGACCAAAGGTTTATCGAACTCAGGGAGGTGTAGGTTGAAAAGTATCCCTCTCAAACAATCCTGCAATTAAGATACAAGAAATCTCTTGTGTACCCAACACACCTAATACAAGGGTATATTGTACAGGTTCACTAGTTCGGCGAAGAGGCGGTAAAATACGGGTGATAAGGGTGGTAGAACAAAGTAATATAAATCTGTAATAAAAACTACAACAAGGTAAGAAGCAAAAAAAGTGACTAAGAATGATGTATCAATGCTTGGAAACAAGGCCTATGCTTCATACTTTCACTAGTGGAAACTCTCAACTACATTCACATAATTGAAACTCATGATAAGCCCTCAAAAGCATGCAAGGAATACATTACTCGGAGATCATTATTTTCGTGGATCAAAAGAGGATGAGAATTGCGTAAGGCCACAAAAGCACACCTTAAAGTTTGTATTCCACATCTATGGACACCCCACGCTTTCACTAAGAGCATCCAAAGATAGTACTAAAAAACACCACAACACATATCTATTTGATAATCTCTTTCTAATATGACAAAGTTCACATCCTGTCACCGAAGCACTATGAAAATGATACTAAACACAAGCATCAACATACTCATGATTCCATTATTCAATCCAACAAGAAGAACAAACCCATGATCAATATTCTCACGCACCTGTCGATCACTCAAAGGTAGTTGGGATGGTATGAAACCGGCTTGTAGCCGTCGCAGTGGATGCTTGGAGCAAGTGCGGAATGCACCTCCAAGTGGTATCAATGCGGCCGATTGAGTGAGTTTCTTTTCATGTGCTATATGCTTTGCTTGACATGGTTGTACATTGATATAGTTTTATTTTTCGGAGGACTGCATTGCAAATGAAAGGTTGAAAGACATGAAAGCTTCCAAGGGCAAGCATCCATTTGCACTACAACATTGCTGGCAATGGCTTCAAAATAGCGAGAAATGAAAGTTGAGGGAGAAAGAAACCCAACCGAAAAAGGTGAACTGACCAAAATGGAAGATGATGAACACATGATGATGCCCCAGTAAACAAGGACAAGCCTGGTGGAAACAAGAAAGCCAAGGAAAAGTTCAAGAAGAAAGCCGATGCCTCAAGCTTGAGAGAGAAGATAGATCACATGGTGCAATCAAATGAGTTGATGGTGGCCAATACATTGGAAGCAAAGATGCTCTTAGATGAGAAGAAAGCTCAAGAGAAGTAAGAAAGGTGGAAATTACTCCGGGAGGAGGGGTTGCACAAAAGCCGCCATTGAAGAGAGAAGAGTTATTACCGAGGAAAACAAGTCGGTGGCCAAGCTCCTTGTCGAGGAGAACAAGGTGATGATGATGAACCGAGATGAGATGGACGACTTAACCAAAAAGTGGCATGATATAGCAAGGAAGGAGATCTTGAAGCGAAGAAAGCAAGCGATGACGGGCGACGGTGTTGCTTCGGCAAGTGGTGGTGGCGGTGATGCTTGATTTGGCGATGATAGTGAGGGCCTTTTTATGCTTTTTTTGGAAAATAACCAAAAAACTATGTTAGTATCGTCCAGATTGTTCAAACTATTTTTAATTACTCAACTGCGTGTGAATTATGATGAATTTGATGGCAATTTGATGAAACTGCCAAACTTTATGTTTTTTGGTTTAAGGGTTGGTTTCAGTTGCGGCCGACCAGAACCATGAACCCGAGCATCACGTTTTCGGCGATCTGTATCACACATTTACAGACTAGTGCTAGAGAATAGAAATGCTCTTATGAGCGTCTGCGTAGTATTAAAGAAAAACTTCCAATCAAGAAATCCAACAATGTTCATTCCCTAGTGTGCTATTAATCCCAAAAGAACACCAAACCACGTCCCAGGACGGTCTCAAAAAGCAACCTATCAACATGACCAAGGAGGCAAGGACCCAACATGATCGACATTGTTTCTCCAGAAGTATATGGTTCCGATTGAAAATCCATCCAGAAGTATCAAGAACCAAGGATCCACA
Source organism: Bromus sterilis (assembly GCA_950022295.1). Classification (NCBI taxonomy): domain Eukaryota; kingdom Viridiplantae; phylum Streptophyta; class Magnoliopsida; order Poales; family Poaceae; genus Bromus; species Bromus sterilis. The sequence goes on from OX465600.1 coordinate 222,369,609, forward strand.
AAACATTTCTATAGAGGCATGTCGCATGACATAGATGCTATTCTGCAATCCAAATGTATCGATGTCTCCCGATTGGATTCAGGTTCGATGAGGATTGCTCATGATCCATATCGCCGCCGTTTGGCGCGGCTCTTGTCCTTGTACTCTTGGCCCTCGGCGTCGAGCAGAAGCGGAGCAGTGTAGTATCCACCTATCTCTTCCACGCCGGTCCCGATGGTATCGCCATAGTCGAGAGCACCATGGTCAGGTTGCGCATCAGGGCCTAACTGCACTGGCTCTGGTGAAACCTGTTGATGTTCGGCGGCGGCGGCGGCTGCGTCGGCCAGCATCTTGTCAGGGCCCTGCTCAACTAACGCCTGAAGAACAAGAAGCAACAACGCCTTGAGTTAACGGATCCCAAATCAGGGACGAACACGACACGCCCCGAATTCCCCAACGCACGCTCCCCACAGTCTCAATCCTTCGCACCTCCGTGTGGGCCGGCTGTCGCTTCCTCTGCCCCCTCATGGCGAGAGACCATCCGATGCGGGTGAGCACCGTGCTCGAGAGCGGCGGCGAGGTGATCTGGTACTCGCTCATGACCCAGCCGCTGGGGCTCGCCTCTCCATCGATCCTGTAGCTGAGGTTGTACCTCGTGTAGCTGATGTCCACCTCGTCACCGCCGCCGTCGGAGAAGAGGGTGACGGTCCCAACCGTGTTACCTTGCCCTCGCCACATGCCCCCGCCCTCGCAGCCGACGGTGCGATTGCGACTGGCGGGGGAAGGCCCGAAGAAGAAGGCCTGGTCGCTGGCCCCGTGGCCGTGCTTCTCCAAGAGCTTCTCCGGCGGGAGGCTCATGGGGTCGTCGTCGATGATGGCGTGGCCGTGGGGGTTGTCGAGGCCGAGCGCGCGGGGGAGGAGGTAGAAGGCGACGATGTCGGCATCGGTGGGGTCGAACTTGAACGCCGGCGCCATGTCGGCGAACCCGAACCGCCAGGCTTCCATGCCTCTCTCTCTCTCTCTCTCTCTCTCTCTCTCTGTGTGCTCTGCTCCGCAAATGAATCCGACCCGGTGTGGTGGTTTCTTGCTTGGATCGCAAGTAGTTTCCGTTTCCGTTTCCGTGCCGGTGTGACTGCGCATCTAAATACTAGGAGCAGTGAGGCCGATCGAAGCCGCTCAGATTACTTGGGAGCAAAGAAATCACGCATGAAACAAGTGACAGAGGTGTGTGACTAGTGCACCGCCTCCAGCCCAGGCGGCTATCGAGGCAGCCGAAACAACCGCACACTGGCCCAACAATAATCACCACCGTCACCGACATGAGAGGAACTCCGGCCGCCACCAGCGCTCGACGGAGACAGAGTTGCGATTGAGGCCTCCGACGGAACTCCCAAACGATGCGACCACGTCTAATCGGAATCCGAACGATCACGCTCAACCGAGCCCAAACGGTCATCCACTATTGCAACTGACCTCATGTTGCAAAGGAAGGCTGTTTTATTGCAAGATAAAAGTAAGGGCGACAAGAAAACGTGACAACATAGGTGACATTGGCGACCGCCCGTTTTCCCTCCGGTGGCTACAAGTATGTGAGGCGAGGGAGCAAGCGGGGCTAGCAGTTGTCGCGGCGGTGAGTGTAACAATGGGGTAAGAGCGAGGCCTCTGGGCCCACAGCCTCTAGCCGCTTCTCTGTCAAATCTCTTTACTCTGCTAATTGGGAGCGCTTCCGCTCGAAGAATTACCAGTGTGTGGAGAATTATATGCTTCATTAAGATCAGGATCTTTCTGTTGCATGTTATGTGTGGTCATCTTTCAGCCTCTGTCCAAATTCGTAAACAGGTGGCTCGGCGGCGGCCGCATGTATTATTTTTGGCTGGCTGGAAGACATTAACCAAAATATCTTCTCGTGTGCCATTGCCGATGTCCTCTGGTCATGCATTCTCTCCTGGCTTAATGTTTCATGGAATCCCCATTTCTCTGCTGAGTTGTTTCCCCTTGCGAAGACCATACAGGGCCCATCTAAGAGGCATTTTTGGTTTGGTTTTGCTGCGACGTGGTGAACGTTGTGGACTATATGCAACAAGTTCACGAAACATGTTTTCCCTGTCAAATCAGTTGATGTGCTCTTTAAACTAATCATTTTCTTGCAGAAATGGAGGTCGCTCGCTAAGCAGGCTGACCTGAAAGCCACAGACCTCATAATCTCCAAAGTCAAGGCGTCGATGCACCTTCTGGCTTCATCGGCGGCGCCCCCCTAAGAGCTACCCTTTAACGTCCATATCCCACTGCTACCTAGTTTTTTTTTCATCTGGAGTTGTTATCTTGTACCATGAACTTTGTGTGTTTGGTTGGGTCCTGTGTGCGTGTCGTTGCCGGTGTCTTGACTGTAAGTTCACTTCGTCATTATCCACCATGTGGCTTTAATAATTTGAAGTCGGGCCTTCTGGCCTTTGCTTAAAAAAAGGCGAGTGCGAGGCCGACCAACGGTGAATTCACCATATTCTTCAGCCGACGAAGGGGATTCATAGAGGCAACCCCCTATGGTTCGATGTGGCGACCTCAATTGAAATATGTATGAGGCGGCGGTGGCTTGCCATCATCAGTCAGGTACGGATCCCCTTCTCCTTCTACATTGCTGCAACTGATCCCCTGTTGCAAGGGAAGCTTTGCAACTGATGTTTTTTGCAAGATGAAAGAGGGGGCTACAGAGTGTGGAGAAGCGGAAAAACTAACAACAAAAACTATTGTTTTCTGGACGTCTTCTTGCAAGATGTAAGGTGGAAAAGGGGGCAATAGAGGTGATTTTAGGCAATTTTTCTACTAACAGCAAAAGCTATTGATTTCTGAAAAGCACATATATACTTGCAAACGAAACATCCTAAAGGTGATTATTTTATAATAAAATGGATTTGTACAAAGGGGTAATTATTTTAAACTGAGAACCTTCCATGAAGAGTTCTACAAAGGGCATGAACCTTCCTAAAGGCACTCGCACCTTTCCCATGCACAAATTTCCAATCACTTCCCTTTTGATTTTTTTTAAGTTTTGTACTTTATTTATTTATTTTTGAAAAAATTAACAACACACAAATGAATAAAAATACTTTCTAAATTTTTTGGGTTGCCTTCCAATAAGCGTGCCATATAGCTAGCCGTAGGAGTGATCAATAGGTCATTCCACCAACATTGCAAGGAATATCAAACCCAATTATAAGTTGTAAAGATTTGGATCCTAGTAGTGACACTAGTAGAAAACAGGGCTTTGGTTCAGGTCTCTCCAGCCCATTAGTCCCGGTTGAGCCACGAACCGGGACCCATAGGAGGCATACATCCCGATTCGTGCTCCCGGGGGGCCGACCGGGCCTCCTGGGGCATTGATCCCGGTTCGTCTGGACCCCTATGTCCCGGTTCCAGACATGAACCGGGACCAATGGGCCTCGTGGGGAATTGGTTCCGGTTCATGTCTGGAACCGGGACTAAAGGCCTTGTGGCTATATATACTCCTCCCCGAGCAGAGCACTCCACAGTCCTGTTTTTTCGTGGAGTGTGAGGGGAGGGCTTTGTGGTGCTCTAGCTCACCTCCTATGCACATGAGGTGTTCGATGAAATGCCCGAGCCACACTACTTAAGCTTTCTCCTCTCCAAACTCGACCTCCACACTACTAGGGAAATAGCTATACATGGAAAGCTTATTAGTGGCGCATATAGAAAGCCATGCGCCACCATATGGGTGGCGCATTATTTTCTAGTGCGCCACCCCTAAGAGTCGGCCAGCCTGGATGACCTTATACGTGGCGCATCTAGCAATATGCGCCACCCCTAAGAACCTTATAGGTGGCGCATTTACAGTATGCGCCACCCCTAAGAGCTTAGGGGTGGAGCAATCTGTAAATGCGCCACCCGTAAGGTCCTTAGGGGTGGCGCATTGCTGTAATGCGCCACCCATAAGAGCTTAGGGGTGGCGCATTTACAGAATGCGCCACCACTGACTTTCTATATGTGCCACTAAATGCCTAGAGCTGCCCTTATCTACTCCACCCCACCTACCACCTCTCATTCACTCCACACAATTCTCAAACTAGATCCACTCTTCTCACCCTAGATCTATTCGGTTTTCTCCTCCTCCCCACCTCATTTCTTCCATTTATCCATCGATACTTGGCATTACATCTATTTTGTTTCATATTGAAGTAAGTGGACCTCCTCCCAAACTCTTTTGTTCCATTTATGACCCATATACTTGCCTTTATTAGCTTGGGGTTTGTTGTATATGTGAAGCTTGGGTTTGATGTATATGTGAAGCTTGTGGTGGTTTGATGTATATGTGAAGCTTATGGTGGTTTGATGTATATGTGTATCTTGAATGGCAAATGTTTTGCCGAAATGTCGATTCATTTCCGTTTCGGCAAATTTCTAGCGCACTCTCCGCATGCTCCCATGCATTATTAGGGAAGGTCATGCCGAATTTTTCCGGTGACGACTGTGATATATAATTGTGTTGCTCTCTCCGTGCACGCAGGTGATCGACCATGGTCCGCGAGATGCTGAGCGATATCACCGTGGCTAGGTGGATGCAATGTGCGACAAACGACATGCTAAGGAATAATAGGTCGGATATAAGATGTCCGTGTCGGAGATGCAAACTGCAGTGCGTGACCGAGCCTGATTCCGGAATATTGCAATGACACCTGAAGCGTAATGGTTTAATGGATGGCTACACACGATGGATAAGTGATGAAGCTGGTGAGGAGGAGGACGTCAATGGTGGGGCGCCAGTAAATGAGGAAGGGCAACCAGAAAACAGCGGCGGGCGAGATGACGAAGAGCATCCCGTACATGATCATGAAGAAGATGCCGAAGAGGATCATGTAGATCAAGATGCCGGACATGAAGATCAAGATGTCGGACATGATGATTCAAGCTGGGTGCAGGACCCTCATGTTCAAGAGCTGCTTGTCAAAGAGGCGTTGAACGCAAGAGGTGCAGCTAGAGAGAAAGCCAAGATGGCGCAACTCGAGAAAGACGCGATTATGAAGTTGTACGAAGGATGCAACGACGGGGATACCCGCTTGAATGTAACATTTGGGGCTATGGAGATGAAGGCAAAACACAAATGGACCGACGAAAGCTTCGATGATAACATGGCATTCTGGCACGATCGTCTTCCGAAGGGCAACACGTGCCCAACTAGTATCGCTGAGGCCAAGAAAGTCCTTTGCCCTCTCGATCTTCCGCACGTTAAATACCACGTCTTCATAAATGATTGCATGATCTATCGGGATGAGGACGAAGATAAAACCACATGTTCGGTGTTCGGTGTTAGTCGATACAAGAGAGGGAAGAAAGTTCCTAGAAAAGTGGTATGGTACTTTCCGATCACTCCTCGTCTGCATATGTATTTCGTAGATCCCGAGGAAGCAAAGCTCATGACCTGGCACGCGGATAGAAAGAAGCTAAAAGAGGATGACCCGAACCCGGATCTGGGAAAGGAGGACATGCTGAGGCACCCTTCAGATGGTAGCCAATGGACTGTGTTGGACCTCGAATACCCAGATTTTGGGAAAGAACCAAGGAACCTCAGGATTGGTGTGAGCGCCGATGGAGTCAATCCGTTTGGCGGCCAGAGCAGCACACACATCACCTGGCCCGTGTTTGTATGCATATACAACCTTCCCCCCTGGAAGTGCATGAAGAAAAAGTACATAACAATGTGTATGCTAGTTCAAGGGCCGAAACAACAAGGTACGGACCTCAATCTATATCTGCAGCTGTTGAAAGAGGAGCTAGAAACGTTATGGAAAGACGGAGTCAATACGTGGGACGCTGCGGCAAAAGAATATTTCCCAATGAAAGCCGCGGTGCTCACGACGGTGCACGACTATCTCGGATACGGATATTTCTCAGGGCAGGTGGTCCAAGGATTCTGTCCATGCGTTAGGTGCATGGATAATACAACGTACTGCCAGCTACCAAAAGATCCCGGATCTTCAAAAACCGTGTTCCAGGGGTCTCGGAGGTGGCTTCCCAAGAAACACGCGTGGAGAAAACAGGGACATCTGTTCGATGGAAGCGAGGAGCTCCGAGCACCCCCAGCTCGAAGGAGCGGCAAAGAAATCGACAACTTGCTGAAAACTTGGAAAGAGTGCCCCGCGCCGGGAAAGAAAAAAAAGAAGACTCAGCCGTTGATGAGGGTATGGAAAGCGAGGTCTGTTTTCTGGGATTTTCAATACTGGAGTCTACTCCGCAGTCCTAATAGCCTTGATCTAATGCATATCACAAAGAACGTGTGCGAGAGCTTGTTTGGCACGCTGCTCAACATGTCGGAGAAGACCAAGGACGGGCCAAAAGCAAGGAATGACTTAAAAATTATGGGCATCAGGAGGGAACTTCACCCCCTAGTGACGACGATGATGAGCCGGAGGAGGAAGAGGATACGAAAACGGAAAACTCTCGCAAACGAAAAAGGACGACCAAGAAGAAGACCGGTATTGATCGCTGCCCCCGGCATGCTTCACTCTGTGCGAGGAGGAGATCAAGCGGTTTATCCACTGCCTCATAGGAGTAAAATTTCCGAACGGCTACGCGGGGAAGATAAGCAGATACCTAGACGAGGCGAAGCAGCGTTTCAGCGGGATGAAATCTCATGACTGTTTCGTGCTGATGACGCAGATTCTCCCGGTTGCGATGCGAGGGATAATGGACGAGCACGTCCGTAAAACGTTGTTTGGACTTTGCAACTTTTTTGACGTCATCTCCTGGAAGTAGATTTGCGCTACGCAACTCAAAAGGCTACAGGAGGAGATCGTGCTCATACTATGCGAGCTTGAGATCTATTTCCCGCCCGCGTTCTTCGACATTATGGTGCATCTGCTGATCCACGTCGTGGAGGATATCGTCCAACTCGGGCTTGCGTTTCTGCGTAGCATGATGCCGTTCGAAAGGATGAATGGGCACATCAAAAAATACGTTCGTAATAGGTCCCGTCCAGATGCAAGCATAGCGAAGGGCTTTCTAACCGAAGAGTGCATCTCTTTTTGCACAAATTATCTCAACACCGAGAACCCTGTTGGTCTGGCCGTCAACAAGAACTTTGGCAGGACCGATGGGTGTGGTCACCACGAGGGAAGCCGCGGAATGCATGTCAACTTTGACGGTCGAGACATTGACTTTGAAAGAGCAAGCCTAGTCGCGCTACAACACATCCAGCTGGTCAATCCTTGGATAGTAAAGCATAAGGATTTAATCAGGAAGAAGTACAGTGACCAGGGCCTGCAGATAACGGACCGAGATCCACGGCTAATGAAAGAGCACAACTCCGGTTTCATGACTTGGTTCAGGGACGAGATTCGTGCTAACCCCCCGCGAAGGAACGCTTCCGAGGACGAAAAGATGATATTCACCTTGTCACAGGGTGCCGCACGCAACCTGATGACCTATCAAGCGTATGATATCAACGGCTACACATTTCACACGCAGGAAAAGGACAATAACTGCGATTACCAGAACTCAGGGGTAACGGGGATATTCTACACTGATGACGTCAAGGAAAGATTCTATGGAAGGATCGAGGACATATGGGAGCTCGACTACTGTGGAGAGAAGGTGCCGATGTTCCGTGTGAGATGGGCCAAGAGCGTCGTAAAAGAAGACCGGTACTTCACCACCATGGTTATACCCGAAGCCATATCCAAGTCTGCGGGCACAAACGTCACCGCAAAAAATGAGCCATGGGTACTGGCTAGCCAAGTGGACCAATGCTTCTTCATTACCGACCCATCAAAGCCGAGCCGCGTTGTAGTGAGGAGAGGCAAAAGAAACATCATCGGAATGGATGGAGTCGCCAACGAGCAAGACTTTGACAAGTACGGCGACCCGAAGATGGAGGATGACTACGCCGCTCAGGATACATACACCACAACCCTACCGAAGAAAGGTCTCCTCTCGTTCAAGAGGAAAAGTGAAGGCGTCCCGGGCCTAAATTATTCAACCACGACAAAGAAGGGCAAGAAGAAGATCGTGAGGAAACGATAGCTAGATAGCTAGCTCCAAATTTAAGAAAAATATTTTGTAATTCATGATCACTTTGTGTATGCATGGATTTAATATGACTTTGTTGTTGTTTGTTGGTGTTGCTGCTCGTGCTTTCTCCCCTCTCACATTACACCTAGTATTTTGTTAAAGATTTTCCTTGCTTGCATCCACTTCATGACTCCACCTACATATTATAACCATCAGGGGTCTATGTTTTCATCATAATTGTTACGACACTAAGTTCATTCATAATGTGACAAGGCATGTGACAACACATGTTTAATTAAAAAATAAACATGTCATAATGTGACAAGGAATGTGACAAGGCATGTGACAAGGCATATTATAACCACCTACATATACTCCAAAAAGAAGAAATGGAAATATTCATTCATAATGTGACAAGGCAAGTTTAATTAAAAAATAATTGAACAAAAAAATTTAAAAAATGCTTAGGGGTGGCGCATATAGCCCAGATGCGCCACTAAGTTCTCTTATGCGCGCCGCATCTAGCCGATATGCGCCACCAAAAGGTTTCTTATGCGTGGCGCATTTCGCTAAAATGCGCCACGCATAAGGTTTCTTATGCGTGGCGCATTTCAGCAAAATGCGCCACCCCTAAGCCTTAACCTCCATCACCCCCCTCCCCTTGCCCGTGCCCACATCCATTCGATCCCCACCGCACTCGACGCCCGTGCCCGTCGCCGCAAAATACTAGTACAAAATACTAGTACAATTGCATATGGAAAAATGGAAACTGAATAAAAAATGGCAGAATTGAAATTCCAATAATAAGTAGGCAAAATAGAGTTAAATCAATTCAACAGAAAAATAGGCAAGTCTTAGGGGTGGCGCATTTTGCTGCCGTGGTAAGTAGTTTACCACGCGACCTTGTCGATTGAATTCTCGAGTGAAGTTCACAATTTCTTAACGTTTCACATTCTTTTTGCAGCAAGCGGAAATGAAAATCGCCTCATCGCAGGAGTCGTCGGTTAAGCCGGCCGGCCCGTGGGACAACGCCTTTAACAGGGCGTTGAACAAGGTCAAGAAGGTTGACGATGTGACGGCAAAGCCATCGTCAGCCGGCCGTGTGGTCGGCTTTGGTGCGGACCTAAATTGGTCCGAATATTATGGAAAATCGGCGGAGCAGTCCGGTTCGAGGGGGCGCAAGGCGAGAAGGACCGAAGAAGATGCCGCTTATGTTCGTGGACTGGAGGAGAAGGTGAACATGCTTCCGCAGCTTGTCCAAGACGAAGTGGCGAAGAAGATGAACGCTCTCCTTCCAGATATGATGCAGTCGATCGCGAATTGGCAAGCGCGTGGTGGACAAGGGCCCATACCAGTCCCCAGCATGGTCGGCAGCAACTCGGGCACCGCGGCGCCTGCAGTCCCGACTCCGGCCGTAGTGGTGGCTCCCGCACCGACTCCCGGCGTATTGGTGACTCCGGCCGCCAACACCGCGGCGGCGAAGCCGGACGTGATGGTAACTCCTCCGGCCACGATCGAGCAACTGGGGCATAACAATAATGCACCCGGCGGTAGCGCAAATGGGGCGACCGACGCCACGGGAGGCAGCGCGCCCTCCGTCTCTTGCATGCCCGCCGTCATCGGCGGGGTCTCTGATGGCGGGGTCTCTTCACTAGCCGACCTCGACGCCCTCAAGGTAACTATAAGCGTCTGCAACTCAAAAGAGGACTTCATCTCCTTGCCTTTTTTAGTGGAATCTCTCTGATGCCGTACATGCATATATATATATATATATCTCTTTCGCAGGAGGACACTCCATGCATTCTATTACAAGTCGTGGATGGCGAGTTGAAGGATGTTGCCAAAGGTAAAATCATTCAACCACAAAATTGAATCATGCACAATATGCCGATGGCACCGGAGATGCATAGGGTTCAAATCTCTCTCGTGATTTCGGGCTACGAGAGAGTTGAACCTCCCATTCAACCCCCATATACGATGAGGACGAGCCGGAAGTCCTCAGTGACTGTTTCAACCAAATATTCCTATGGCCGAAGAGCCAAATGCGTTTAATGACGGGGGAAAGGGGCACCACACCTAGGACAACACCGCTAGTCATCGTGTCGGCGCCACATGATCCCATCGGCGCACAACAAGAAGACGATGATCTTGATGATGATATCAGCGCCGACCATTTCATCAATACTTTGTATGATGCTGATGACTTATTCATGCCTCCTGCCGAAGGAGCCTATCAGCATGACGAGGAAGCTCGCGGTCCAGCTGATCCTGCGGCGAAGCCTGCTTGCTCCACGCGTCTCTTCGCTGCTTCTCAGGACATGTCTCCAGCAGCTTGCGCCTTCACCGAGCCTCAAGCAGATGCCACAAGATCTATTCTCATCCCGTCCACACTCCATAAGGCGGCCACTGAGCAGATAAAGGCCGGTGACTGCTCAAAATCAGAAAAGAAGAAGGGAAGGAAAAGAAAGAAGAGCATAGCTTCTAGTAGACAACCTTCGATGCCGATCCGGGCTTAGGACGGGCCACCAAGACCCAAGGATCTCTCGTTTGAAATCCATGTGGCTGGTAGGGCGATGCTACCTAAGGACATGCTGGACCTTGCAACTTCGGATATGCAGAGTGTGCATCATAGTATTATGGCATTAGAGAAGATTCTTCTTCGAGAAGAGAATCCCTCGTACCCGGTTTTCATGGCCAAGGTGCCACTCAACATGGGCTTCATCAACACTATCCCCGCGGATATGATAATCCTGCGATTTTCGGAGATCTTCAATTTGTACCATCTCAAGCGGCTGGACCATAGCCTTATCCGTCTATTCTCGCTCAGCCTTTCTATGAGTATCAGGAGAGATAAGACCCTGAGCGTCGCGATATTGGACCCCTTCTACATGCGTGAAAGCATCTTGATGGACGATGGGGACGCGGCTCTCGCGGCGGGGTACATCACAGACTTCATGCTACGGAACGCCGACAAAGATTCATTTCTTATGACCTACTCTCTCAAGTAAATCATTCGCTCGCCTCCGTAGCATATATGCTTTCTTAGCTTTCCATTGTCCTCTTCCAACATTCCTTTTGGATTGTTTTAATTATGCAGTGAGGATCAAGACTGCGTGCTCATCTGTTTCACCGCAACACTCGCATGCCGTGTATTTAGACTCGGGGAGTGTGAAGAAGAAAGATTACAAGTATATCATGAGAGTTTTGGATGATGCTCTCGTCGGCTACATAAAAGCCGAAGGCAAGATCATGAAGCACAAGTTCAGGAAAAATCAGCCTGGCGTGAACGTGTTCAACCACGTAACGCAGTTCCCGTCCGTCAAGCAGCCGGCTGGCAGTGTGAGGGATGCATACTACGCCCTTCATCACATGAGGGCGATTGTACAGGAACAACGCAACCTTACGCTGCCAAGTCATCTCAGAGCATGGGCCGAAAGGAAGGCGGAAATCGCCGATGCAAATCTGAAGGAGGAGTTCTTTCACATCCAAGCGCAGATGGCGACTATCATCCGTCATGAAGTACAAATGAGGGGGTCGATCTTCCACTCGAACATTGCACCATCCAATGGGGAGATAGAAGTCCGCCTAAAGGCCCTGCGTGACACAAGGCCTTTCATGACGAAAGAAGGATGCCGCCCATTCCCCGAGCCGAGTCAGAACAATTGAATGTACTCTTTGTGTAATTTGGATGTAATTTGGATGTACTCTTTGTGTAGTATATGGTAGTGTCAAATACTCTTGGTGCTCTTTGTGTATAAAGGTCACTGCATATGCATTTTTATGCATATGTGCATGCTTCTCGCCATTCATCGACTTTCTTTAAGTTGTTGATAAGAATAGATGCTAGATTGCTTTGTTCTCCTTTGGTATGATTCATATGGATGTGACCTCTAAAGCTTTGTTTTGTGCAGGTTGAAGAGCAAACAAGATATGATGACGAAAGTAGCTTTCGGTTTTCAATAATTGTTGGACTCATTGTAATTTTGTGATGGATGTAATCTTGTGAATCTTCTTGGCCTCTAAACCTTTGTAATAAAAATTATATTGCAATTCTTTTGTATCAATAATTGTTGGCCTCATTGTTATATTGTATTTTGCATTTCTGTAATATAATAAAAATATCTGTAATGCTTTTATTCTTTTATGTAATTCTTTTTTTTGTTTTTTGTAATTATTTAGTGGCGCATATTGTCAGGATTTAGTGGTGCACTGTGAATGCGCCACCCCTAAGGCCCTTAGGCGTGGTGCATACCAGAATGCGCCACCCCTAAGAGCTTAGAGGTGGCGCATTCTGAGATGCGCCACGCCTAAGGGCCTTAGGGGTGGCGCATCCATAATGCTCCACCTCTAAGCCCTTATTTGTGGCTTGTAGTTAGTGGCGCATCCCTAATGCGCCACTAAACTCAAAAAAAGGGCGCCACCATAAGGGTATTCCCTAGTAGTGCCAAGCTCCATTTTCCTCAAGATTTGTCTAGGTTTAGCGATCCGTCACGTCTCGTTCCCGTCTTACCCACCGTCGATCACCCGCGCCGATCTCGTCGCCGGCACCACCGTGGTAAGCCTCTTATTCTTATCTTGTTTCTAAAATAAAATAATTCTTACTTTTATTACTTGTCTAATTTTCTTATTTTTGTTATTTCTTGGTATTATATAGTGCGATGGTTATGGTTTCCGCACATGTCGGCCCTCGTCCTTTCTATGATTCGGATGTGGTATATATTATCTTTTATAACTATTTGGTTCATTTATTGTTTATGACAATTATGCCAACCAACGTGACATAGAATTTATTTATCTAGGAGGTATGTGAACCGGAAATTCCAACCGACCCTATTGTCGAGAGGTTAAATTTAGTTGAAGAAGAAAACAATTACTTGAAGGAAAAAATAAAAAAATGGAGGAGGAGAAGATGATATTGGAGTTGCATGTTGCGGATGTCGTAGATGGTCACAAGATCAAGATGGATGCAATGCGCTTGAAGATTAGAAAGATTAGAAAATATGCCATTCATAGCGATGCTTGGTATCATTATGCCGTTAGATCAATTGTAACCTTGGTTGCGATTATGATCTCATTTGTTGTTGCATTGAAATGTTTTATATAGTTTCAATGTATGGTTTAATTAGATGCTTTGGAGAGCTATATGTTGTTCAATGAGAACTATGTATGTACTTTGGTTTTAATGTGATGATGAACTTCTATTAATTTGTTCACTTATCTATTCATGATGTTCTGTAATGGTTTTTGACACACTTAATTATATATAATGCACGCAGATGAACCGGCAATGGATGTACGGTGACAGACACACCTCCCAGTACATTAAGGGTGTGCATGAGTTTCTCGAACTGGCTGAGGAAAACAAGCAAAATGGTTTTATGTGTTGTCCATGCCCTACATGTGGGAATACGAAGTCTTACTCTTACCGGAAAACCATTCACGCCTACCTTCTTTATAAGGGATTCATGCCACACTATAATGTTTGGACCAAGCAAGGATAAATAGGGGTTGTGATGGAAGACGGCGAAGAAGAAGAGTACGATGAAAACTATGCGCCCCCTGAATACGGTGATGCTGCAACGGGGGAAGCGGACGAGGTGCCCGATGAAGTCAAGAGGAAGCAGACGATGTGCCCGATGATGATCTCCACCGGGTCATTGTTGATGCAAGGAGACAGTGTGAAAGTGAAAAGGATAAGATGAAGTTCATTCGGCTGTTAGAGGATCACAAAAAAAGGGTTGTACCCCAATTGCGAAGAGGGCATCACAAAGCTCGGTACCGTACTGGAATTGCTGCAGTGGAAGACATAAAATGATGTGTCTGACAAAGGATTTGAGAAGCTACTGAAAATATTTAAGAAAAAACTTCCAAAGGATAACGAAATGCCCGACACTACGTACGCAGCAAAGAAGGTCGGATGCCCTCTAGGATTGGAGGTGCAGAAGATACATGCATGCCCTAATGATTGCATCCTCTACAGCGGTGCGTACGAGGATTTGAATGCATGCCCGGTATGTGGTGCATTGTGGTATAAGATCAGACGAGATTACACTGGTGATGTTGACGGCGAGCCCCACAGGAAGAGGGTACCTGCCAAGGTGATGTGGTATGCTCCTATAATACCACGGTTGAAACATCTATTCAGAAACAAAGAGCATGCGATGTTGTTGCGATGGCACAATGAAGACCGTAAGAAAGACGGGAATTTGAGACACCCCGCTGATGGGTCACAATGGAGAAAGATCAAGAGAAAGTACCGGGATGAGTTTGGACATGACCCAAGGAACATATGGTTTGGTTTAAGCGCGGATGGCATTAATCCTTTCGGGGAGTAGAGGAGCAATCACAACACCTGGCCCGTGACTCTATGTATGTTTAACCTTCCTCCTTGGATGTGCATGAAACGGAAGTTCATTATGATGCCAATTCTCATCCAAGGCCCTAAGCAACCCGGAAACGACATTGATGTGTACCTAAGGCCATTAGTTGAAGAAATTTTATAGCTGTGGAATGGAAACGGTGTACGTGTGTGGGATGAGCACAAACAGGATGAATTTGACATGCATGCGTTGCTGTTTGTAACCATCAATGATTGGCCTACTCTCAGTAACCTTTCAGGACAGACAAACAAGGGATACCATGCATGCACTCACTGTTTAGCTGACACCGAAAGTATATACTTGGACAACTGCAGGAAGAATGTGTACCTGGGGCATCGTCCATTTCTTCCGACCAACCGTCAATGTCGTAAGAAAGGCAAGCATTTCAAAGGCGAGGCAGATCACCGGAAGAAGCCCGCCATGCATACCGGTTATCACGTACTTGCAATGGTCAATGATTTACACGTAATATTTGGAAAGGATCCCGGCGGACTATCTGTTCCGAATGACGACGAGGGACGCACACCCATGTGGAAGAAGAAATCTATATTTTGGGACCTACCCTACTGGAAACACCTAGATGTCCGCTCTTTGATCGACGTGATGCACATGACAAAGAACCTTTGCATGAACCTTCTAGGCTTCTTGGGCGTGTATGGGAAGACAAAAGATACACCGGAGGCACGGGAGGACCTGCAACGTTTGGACGAAAAAGACGGCATGCCTCCAAAGCAGTATGAAAGTCCTGCTAGCTACGCTCTTACCAAAGAGAGAAGGAAATCTTCTTTGAATGCCTGCTCAGTATGAAGGTCCCGTCTGGCTTCTCATCGAATATAAAGGGAATAATAAATATGGCCGAGAAAAAGTTTCAGAACCTAAAGTCTCATGACTGCCACGTGATTATGACGCAACTGCTTCCGGTTGCATTGAGGGGGCTTCTACCGGAAAACGTTCGATTAGCCATTGTTAAGCTATGTGCATTCCTCAGTGCAATCTCTCAGAAGGTGATCGATCCAGAAATCCTACCAAGGCTAAGGAGTGATGTGGCGCAATGTCTTGTCAGTTTCGAGCTGGTGTTCCCACCACCCTTCTTCAATATCATGACGCACGTCCTAGTTCATCTAGTCGACGAGATTTTCATTCCGGGCCGCGTATTTCTACACAATATGTTCCCCTTTGAGAGGTTCATGGGAGTCCTAAAGAAATATGTCTGTAACCGCGCTAGGACAGAAGGAAGCATCTCCATGGGCCACCAAACATAGGATGTCATTGGGTTTTGTGTCGACTTCATTCCTTGCCTTAAGAAGATTGGTCTCCCTGAATCGTGGTATGAGAGGAGACTGACTGGAAAAGGCACGATTGTCAGGGACTCAATAATATGAAGGGACGGACATTCTTGGTCTCAATCACACTACACAGTTCTACAAAACTCTATCTTAGTGGCCCGTATGTCGATGAACACAAGAACAGTCTACGCTCCAAACACCCAGAGGAGTGTGATGACTGGATTACACATGAACACATCAGGACTTTCAGCGATTGGTTGGAAACATGTGTCAGAGGTGGAAACACCGTTTCTGATGAGCTGTTCTCGTTGTCCAGGGGACCATCTTCAACCGTATTGACTTACAAAGGATACGAGATAAATGGGAATACATTTTACACGATTGCCGAAGATCAAAAGAGCACCAACCAAAACAGCGGTGTCCGATTTGATGCAGCAACCGAGAGGGTAAAGGACACATATTATGGTTACATAGTGGACATATGGTAACTTGACTATGGACATGAATTTAAGGTCCATTTTTTTAATTGCAAATGGGTAAATCTGTTAGGACGCAGGGTAGAGGTAGACCCACAGTACGGAATGACAACAGTGGATCTGAACAATCTTGGGTACACAGACGAACCATTCGTCCTAGCCAATGATGTGGCGCATGTTTTCTATGTGAAGGACATGTCTACCAAACCGAGAAAAAGAAAAGATATGGAAGCGAATACATCATACAATGAGCCAAAGCGCAACATAGTTCTTTCAAGAAAAAGAGACATCGTGGGATTGGAGGGCAAGACAGACATGTCTGGAGATTATGAAAACTTTCATGAAATTCCCCCTTCAAATTCAAGGCTGATCCAAGCACCCTGTTAAGTGATGAAGAATATCCATGGTTGCGGCGCAATAAGCAAAGGACACAAGCAAAGAAAAAGTGAAGACTGATGAAGTCAGAAAGGGTTGAAATTTTAGTATGTGGCTTTGAATGGTGCATATTGAATGCACAAGAAGTCTTGAGTCAAATAAGTTTAGAAAAATGAAATGCCTTTATAACAGATGATTTTTCTCCTGAAACCCTCGTACTTCGAAAGAGATGGTCCATTTTGTACACGAAGTGCATCCAGTTTTTGCCGTAACCCTCTCAACTTTTTCACACATGTTATGTGGGTCAAATGATGATACCATGCCAAGTTTCAACCTTTTCTCAGTTCAGTTGTAGTGCTTTCCAATTTCAGGGTCATTTAGCTCAAAATAAATCATTAAATGCATGAAAAACAGCAAATTAAGTCAGAAACGGTTGAAATTTTAGTATGTGGCTTTGAATGGTGCATATTGAATGCACAAAAAGTCTTGAGTTCAAATAAGTTTAGAAAAATGAAATGCCTTTGTAACAGATAAGTTTTCGTCTGAAACCCTCGTGCTTTTAAAGAGATGGTCCAGTTTGTACACGAAGTGCATCCAGTTTTTTTCGTAACCCTATGAAATTTTGCACACATGATATGTGGGTAAAATTATGATACCATGCCAAGTTTCAACCTTTTGTTAGTTCAGTTGTAGTGCTTTCCAATTTCAGGGTCATTTAGCTCAAAATAAATCATTAAATGCATGAAAAATAGCAAATGAAGTCAGAAAGGGTTGAAATTTTAGTATGTGGCTTTGAATGGTGCATATTGAATGCAAAAAAAGTCTTGAGTTCAAACAAGTTTAGAAAAATGAAATTCCCTTGTAACAGATGAGTTTTCGTCTGAAACTCCCGTACTTCGAAAGAGATGGTCCAATTTGTACAAGAAGTGCATCCAGTTTTTGATGTAACCCTCTCAAATTTTGCACACATGTTATGTGGGTCAAATGATGATACCATGCCAAGTTTTTACCTATTCTGAGTTCAGTTGTAGTGCTTTCCAATTTAGGGTCATTTAGCTCAAAATAAATCATTAAGTGCATGAAAAATAGCAAATGAAGTCAGAAAGGGTTTAAATTTTAGTATGTGGCTTGGAATGGTGCATATTGGATGCACAAAAAGTCTTGAGTTCAAATAAGTTTAGAAAAATGAAATGCCTTTGTAAAAGATGAGTTTTCGTCTTAAACCCTCGTACTTCGAAAGAGATGGTCTAGTTTGTACACGAAGTGCATCCAGTATTTTTTGTAACCCTCTCAACTTTTTCACACATGTTATGTGGGTGAAATGATGATTCCATGCCAAGTTTCAACCTTTTCTAAGTTCAGTTGTAGTGCTTTCCAATTGCAGGGTCATTTAGCTCAAAATAAATCATTAAATGCATGAAAAATAGCAAATGAAGTCAGAAAGAGTTGAAATTTTAGTATGTGGCTTTGAATGGTGCATATTGAATGCAAAAAAAGTCTTGAGTTCAAATAAGTATAGAAAAATATAATGCCTTTGTAACAGATGAGTTTTCGTTTGAAACCCACGTACTTCAAAAGAGATGGTCTAGTTTGTACACGAAGTGCATCCAGTTTTTGCCGTAACCCTCTCAACTTTTGCACACATGTTATGTGGGTGAAATGATGATTCCATGCCAACTTTCAATATTTTCTGAGTTCAGTTGTAGTGCTTTCCAATTTCAGGGTCATTTAGCTCAAAATAAATCACTAAATGCATGAAAAATAGAAAATGAAGTCAGAAAGGGTTGAAATTTTAGTATGTGGCTTTGAATGGTGCATATTGAATGCACAAAAATTCTTGAGTTCGAATAAGTTTAGAAAAATGAAATGCCTTTAACCTCACACGATTCTGAATCCAACCAACAAGGAAGAAGCACACGGATTGCGTGTTTCTTTCTAGCCCTTGTGAGTCGTTGGATCTGGCTTATGAGCCGTTGGATCAGGCTTGTCGTTGCCTATATATATATCCCAACTCTAGGACATGTTCGACACTCAATTCTTCGGCCGAATACAAACCATTCGGATTCGCCTGCATACGTTCGATAGTGCATTTGATATGCTTGCACTCATGAGCCACCGTCGGACTGTATGCAGGCGAAATCGTGTGTTTTGTTGATCTTATATATATCTAGCTAGAAACATTTCACTTCATCGACCAAATACAAATCATTCGAATTCCCTGCATACGTCCGATGGTGCATTTTATATGCTTGCACTCATGAGCCACCGTCGGGCTCTATGCAGGGGATGGATCGCGTACCAATCCTGCACGGCGCGTTGGTCCTGCTCCGAGGCGAGGCCGAGCACCACTCGTCGGCGATGGAGGTGGTGGTACTCTTCAGTGAGGAGGAGTGGTGGATCTACAATATGTCCTCCGCCTCTTCCACATGATGTGGCAGTTGCGGAAATTCATCTCCGCGCGTGGGCGGCCGAGCCTCCACGCCGCAACATCCTACAGTGGTTTGTTTTGAAATCTTTGTATTATTAAAACTAAAATTACATAAAAACAAAGTATAGAAAATTTATTATAAGTGGTAGACAGAGGAATCCTCCCAAGGAAGCTGATATCTATCTCTTTCAGCATGCGGAAGAGTGACCTCTGCCTCTATCGGATTCAACAAACACATGTCCTTCTGGACCTGTGCCAGAATGACCTATGCCTGTTCAAGCTGATAGAGGCGAAAGGTCCACCTTCCGCCTGCTTAAAGAGATAGAGCACCCCTAGGGTTGAATTCCTCGGTATACACCTTTTAATAAGCTTGATATGCTACAGTAACTTCTGGCATGCCCGTGCTTATAAACACCTCTAACCCACCTTCGGTTAGCGAGGTGGGACTAATCCAGAGACTATTAGTCCCGGTTGGTGGCACCAACCGGGACTAAAGGCCTCTAACCTTGCTTCGGTTAGCGAGTGGGACTAATCCAGAGACTATTAGTCCCGGTTGGTGCCACAAACCGGGACTAAAGGTCCTTTTCCGGAGAAAAAATGCCACCAACTGGGCTGACACGGCCTGGATACGACTAGAAACTCAATATTGGGCCAGGATCCGGGCCCGCAACAGGCCTAGCAGGCCCACATGCAAAGGGTATCACGGTAGGCCCCAAAGGCTGCGTTTGAGAGGAGCTCGAAGTGGTATGCGCATCAGTGCTTATAAAGCACTCCGGCTGCCCCTCGACAAGCGAGGTGGGACTAAACTTTCTACCGCACAGTGATAGCGTACTATTCGTCCCGGTTGGTCGCACCAACCGGAACCAAAGGGGGCCATTGGATCCGATTGGTGCCACCAACCGGAACGAAAGGTTGGCATTGGTACCGGTTCGTACCACCAACCGGTAACCAAGGTCTCTGTTTCCCGTCCTTTGGGCTACAGAAAAAGACCTTTGCTACCGGTTGGTAGCAGCAACCGAGACCAAAGGTAGGCAATGGTACCGGTTGGTGCTACGAACCGGGACCAATGCTCTTGGTATATAACTGGCACTTAGGATTTTTCAGTTCTCATCTCGCCATTTTCCCCCGACGACGCCGGACTTGAAACGGACGTCGTCAGGCTACCCAACTGATGGCGCGAGAGTTGACGGGTTTTGTCTTCTGGCCCTTCGTTGGTGATCCCCATGTGGAAGGTCTGATGTAGCACATCAGCAAATTTCCCTCAGTAAAGATATCAAGGTTTGTCTCTAGTAGGACTCCAGAGATGATAAGTATGTGTCAGCGGCGCAACTGACGCGGACCTGCGCACAGACACAAATAAATTTTTTCCCAACGAAGTTCAGAGAGGTTGTCAATCTCTCCGGTCTTGTTGTTCAAAAAGGATAAAACACAAGGGATAATGATAGCAACTGAAAGTAAAAGCAGAAAAGTAAATGAGCGTGGAAACAGTAATGAGGATATGGATCGGGACACATGATGTTCACTAGTGATGTCTCTCCCCCAAAAGACGATAAAACTGCTATGCGAGGTAAACAAATTACAGAAGGGCAATTGACAGGATTATGAACGCACCGCAATGCTAACTATGCTACAAAAGAAAGGAAGAGGCTCAAAAGCACGGGCAGTACGCCAAAATAAGTAGACCGAAATCCAATTGCATCTACTACTAATCATCCACCTTGAGATATCTATCCAGAACATCTCGCTGGTATTAAGTTGCGAGCCCCACCCAAAAGTGCCCAAAGCAACAGACAACTGCATTAAAAAGCACTTTGCGTAAAGTAAACAATCCTTGCAACCGCAGTTACAAGCACCGTTGTTTTCCCCCTTGTGGCAAAAGCACATCCCCTAGACTCATGTTTCTGTCACTCAAGCGTGTCATCGGGGGCATGAACCCACAATCGAGCATAACGTTCCCTCTTGGGGTTACTACCTACTACTTGGCCAAAGCAATAAACAGCAACGGAGAACATGCAAGAATTACTTAGGAACAAAAATATAAGAGATAAAAACCAAATATATTACTCAATCATAATCTGAACATAATCTCATAATCCATCAGATCCCATCGAACTCAGCATGGCAACAGCAGAAAGATTACAAAAGTGCCTCGATCATGTAGGGCAGCTCACGAGGTCTAAACCATGAAGAACAAAGAGGGGAGGAGAACATCACATAGCTGCTGATCACGGACCCATGGTCCAAGGAAAACTACTCACGAGACATCCGGGGAGCATCCATGGTGGAGAGGAGACTCCCGGAGGTCGGCCCTCCCTCCGGCAGGGTGTCGGGAAGAGGTCTTCTGGTGCTCCCGATCTCGAAAGCGCGGCGGCGGCGGAACAGAGGAGAGATCGCCAAATAGGGTTCTCGCTTCGGAAGTTTCCCGTGACGGCGAATATATAGGCGAAGGGGGGCAGCCAGAGGTGGACCAGGGGCCCCAGGCGCCCCCCTGGCGCGGCTAGGGGTGGGGCCGCGCCGGGTGGCCGCCTGGGCCACCCCTGGCTCCCCTCTGGCCCCACTCGGGCTCTTCGTGAAGCTTCCTGTACGCTGGTTTTTCCTATATTTTTCCCGGAATTTTTCTGGCACTTTTTATATGGGGGAAAACTGAAATAGAAAAACAGCAGAAAACAGGAACTGGCACTGTGGTGCACTGAGTTAATAGGTTAGTCCAAATATGATAAAAAATGTATGAAAGTGTATCTAGATCATAGCAATATCACACAAAACATGCATGGAGCAAGCAGAAACTATAGATACGTTTTGGACGTATCAACATCCCCAAGATTAATTCCTGATCGTCCTCGAGTAGGTAAATGATAACGGCATAATTTCTGTGGTGACATGCTAGCAACCATATAAGAACTTTGAAAAGTAAAGCAATCAAGGTTAGAAACTCAATTTAAGTCATAACAAGCAAGAGTCTATATTAGCATTGAAACAAGTAACAAAAGAACATTAGGTGCAAGAGCTCTCGCTGTCTGTGACTCGAATGTCTCCAAATGGTGTTTGCGTGCAAGAAGGGGGATAGGGAATACGAGAAAAACAATTTATTTGTTGAGAACTCAACCTACTAAAGTTTCACACTCGGTCTTTTTCTGGAATCTTATCTTGACTCGTCCCCAGACCACTAGCCAGGTACAAGTCATTTTGATCCACTCCTTTTTAAATATTTTGAGCACTCATGCAATGGATGAGCGTAAGCACGAGAGTTGACGCTTAGAATGGCAAAGAGAGAAGTGCGGAGGAGGAAGACAAAAAGGATGAGAAAGGCTCACATCAATGAGGACAATCATTGGCAAGAGATGCCAAATGATAGATATGATGTGAGGAGTAGGGATTTCCATGCAACGGATGCTCATACGAGCTAGGAAGCTCTCCAATGGAACTAGTGGGGGTGCATCTAACTTGCTCGCTCATGAAGACCTAGAGCTAGTTTGAGGAGGCTGATCCTTGGAATATGCAAGCCAAGTTCTATAGTGTGAAGGTCCCCACATAGCTATATGCATAATGATCATCTCTATGGAGTACAAGGATATAAAGGGAGTACTAGTGTGGATCTCTCAAAAGGATAGTAGTGTTGCCCCTTTCTCTCTTTTTATTTCTTTTTCTCTTTTTTCTATTTTTTTCTATTTTTTTGTGGCCTCAATGGCTCTTTCTATTTAACTCTCATTTGTCCTTTTGGGATATTTTATTGTGCCCACTTTGGGATCTTTTCCTCACTTAAGGGCAACACTCTATTTTACAAGAAGGTAAAGGAGATCTTTCACACTTTACAAGGTACTCAAAATCATAAAGAAGATGTAACTATCATGATGTATGCAATGTATGTCGCTGCCAGTGTAGCAGGAACATGTATGACATGAAGATCAAGTCATGAAGATGTGGATGTTGCATGGCAATATATCTCGGAAAGGCTATGGAAATGCCTTGATAGGTAGGTATGGTGGCTGTTTTGCGGAAAGATATAAGGAGGTTTATGATGACAGAGCGTATCATGCCAAGGGCTTGGATTTACGGGCGAAGGTGGACACCAACTCTCGGAGTGAGAAGAAGGAAATGCACGGCACGGGAGAGGCTAGCAAAATATGGGAAGGTGGAAGTGTCAACTTTCAATACTTACATTAGTCCGAAGAACTGATGCACTTATTATCGGTAACTCTCAATCTAAAAAGGAGGTTCAGAAATAGACAAGTACCCCGAGGAGGAGTGTATGGGGGTTTGGTTATCCTTGCGCATCCTCGACTCATGGTACGTGAGTGTTCTCTAATATTCGATCCCTCCAAAGATTAGTGATGCATCTAGTAGCTAGAGTTCTCAACTAGTTTTGTAGGTTTTGAAAATACACACGGATTGCCCAAAATACGACACCTATCACTAATAGGCTAGAGATCTTGACACCAAAAGTTCAAACATTACTCACAACAATACCTCAAAACTATTGCAAGTTACTACTAGAATTAAATAGCAACCTCAATTACCTACTTTCAAGACAAGACACAACTCAGTGCAACAACCAACTCTCTTTAACAAGATAAACATGAAAAATAAAAAGAGTTCCAGAAACAAACTAAACAAAAGCCAAGGCTCTTGCTAAAGACAAACTAAGACTAAGACTAAACATGGCAGAAGCTACGAAAAGATAAAGAATACACAACAGCAAAAAGATAAGCAGGAAAAATCTTATGATGTGTTCTAGATTTTGAAAGTGGAGCGTATTTCTTTCCCACACAAAGTAAGACGGGATCTAACTTGTTATGAACATCAAGAAAAGCTAAAGAAAACTAAAAATAAAACCTAAGAGCGAGACGCTCCAAGCATCACACATAACACATGAAGTGATAAAAATATAGTGAGACGAAGGACGAACTGATGATTTTTGATGGAGAATGGGATGCACGGGGGCATCCCCAAGCTTAGACGCTTGAGTCTCCTTGAATATTTATTGGGGATGCATGGGGGCATCCCCAAGCTTGAACTCTTGACACTCCTGGATCTTCTTTCATCATCTTCCATCGCACACTTGAAAACTCCCTTCATACATAACTCATCATAAGCTGATTAGAGAGGTTAGTACCCTTAATAAAATATTTTTTCCCCACTGGACATAAAGATATTCTTCAAGAGCTACTGTTTCTCAAGAGTGCCAAAAAAATTTTGCAAAGAAAAAGAAAGCTTAAGGTTTGCAAAAGTTAGGAGAGACAAAACGTGGCAGAATCTATGAAAAACAGAACATCAGGTAGTAAAGAATTTTTTAGGGGAACTTCTGCAACTCAAATCAAAAATCTCAGAACATACGGAAGTTTCGCAATTGTATAGAGCACGCTTTCAAAAAAATTCAGATCAAAAAGATGATCTGGTGATTTGATTCGAATTTTCCTGTCAAGGGACAGAATCTGTTTTCTGGACAGCACGTCACAACTTTTTCTTCCCTTATCATAAGAGGCTATAACTTGGCACAAAGCTGAAAAATAAAGATACAATGATGTTGCTATAGTAGTAACAAACATCAAGACACAAAAAAAAGCAAAAATAAACCTAAATTCGTTGCGGGCTGCCTCCCGAAAGCGCTTTCTTTTATGACTTTAAGCTAGGCATCATGCAAAAGAAGAATCAAGGGTCTCCAAGATCAGAATCATAAAAACCTTCAAATTGATTTTCAATAAGCTCATTCTTCTTCTTCCTAGGAAAGAGGTACTTACCTTTCCCCATACCGCGTAAGCGTATGTGCCCGTTACCAATATCAATGAAGCCTTTCATAGCACGGAGGAAGTCTCTTCCGAGCACAATGTTACTTTGGTTTGGCTCCATGATGAAGAAATCCATTGGTGCAGTCCTATGAAGGAATGCAACTTGGACTTCTTTTACCTTTCCTTTAATCTCTGAAATATCTCCATTAGAATGTTCATGATAAGATGATAATTTATCCATATCTAGCTTCAAAGAATCATAAACTATTTTTGGCATAGTAGAAACTGTGGATCCAACATCACAAAGAGCAAGAAAGCCTTGGTTAGAGATGCTAATCCTAACAAAGGGCTCCCAATCATCATCTATCTCCAACATTTCTTTCTTGTTGGACTTAAGTTCCTCTACTTTCCTCAAGTCTAGAGCATCCATTATTTTTTCAATAGTGGCAAGTCTATCTATGACAGTATCAATACTACGATCATAAACAAAATAACTAGAAAGACTACGCAAAATATCAAGAGCCCTAACTTCATCACACTCTAGAAAATCTCCTTCAGCTATAATGTCAAGAGAGTGTTTACACCACTTAAAAAGACCATGGTAAAAATTTTCTAAGCACAATTTTTATAGGTATCCAAGGCATAATTCTTTTATGTGCTTCAGAGATTCTGTCCCATTCTTTCTTCATATTTTCTCCATCTCTTTGACGGAAATCGAGAACGTCCGATTCCCGCAAAGCACCTAGCCCTAACATGTTCATCTAAACAAGGAGGACTCCTAACAGCAAGATAAACAAATTTTTGTGATTTTTGATATAAGACACAAAGATAAAAACTGAAAGGTAAACTAACAAGATTAAAAAAACAAAGGTAAAGGGTAGTGTGCAACTCCCCTATCTTAGCACTCGGAGTCCCCGGCTACGGCGGCAGAAATTTTCTTGATGGCGCGAGAGTTGACGGGTGTAGTCTTCTCGCCCTTCGTTGGTGAGCCCCAAGTGGAAGGCGTGATGTAGCACAACAACAAATTTCCCTCAGTAAAGATACCAAGGTTTGTCTCCAGTAGGACTCCAGAGATCATAAGTAGGTGTCAGCGGCGCAACTGACGCGGACCTGCGCACAGACACAAATAACTTTGTTCCCAACGAAGTTCAGAGAAGTTTTCAATCTCTCCGGTCTTTTTGTTCACAAAGGATCAAACACAAGAGATAATGATAGCAACTGAAAGTAAAAGCAGAAAAGTAAATGAGCGTGGAAACAGTAATGAGGATATGGACCGGGATACGTGATGTTCACTAGTGATGTCTCTCTCCCAAAAGACGATAAAACTGCTATGCGAGGTAAACAAATTACAGAAGGGCAATTGACAGGATTATGAACGCACCGCAATGCTAACTATGCTAAAAAGAAAGGAAGAGGATCAAAAGCACGGGCAGTACGCCAAAATAAGTAGACCAAAATCCAATTGCATCTACTACTAATCATCCACCTTGAGATATCTATCCAGAACATCTCGCTGGTATTAAGTTGCGAACCCCACCCAAAGTGTAAACCCAAAGCAACAGACAACTGCATTAAAAAGCACTTTGCGTAAAGTAAACAATCCTTGCAACTGCGGTTACAAGCACCGTTGTTTTCCCCCTTGTGGCAACAGCGGTTACAAGCACCGTTGTTTTCCCCCTTGTGGCAACAGCACATCCCCTAGACTCATGTTTCTGTCACTCAAGCGTGTCATCGGGGGGCATGAACCCACAATCGAGCATAACGTTCCCTCTTGGGGTTACTACCTACTACTTGGCCAAAGCAATAAACAACAACGGAGAACATGCAAGAATTACTTAGGAACAAAAATATCAGAGATAAAAACCAAATATATTAATCAATCACAATCTGAACATAATATCATAATCCATCAGATCCCATCAAACTGAGCATAGCAACAACATAAAGATTACAAAAGTGCCTCGATCATGTAGGGCATCTCACGAGCTCTAAACCATGAAGAACAAATAGGGGAGGAGAAAATCACATAGCTACTGATCACAGACCCATGGTCCAAGGAAAACTACTCACGAGACATCCGGGGAGCATCCATGGTGGAGAGGAGACTCCCGGAGGTCGGCCCTCCCTCCGGCAGGGTGCCGGGAAGAGGTCTTCTGGTGCTCCCGATCTCGGAAGCGCGGCGGCGGCAGAACAGAGGAGAGATCGCGAAAAAGGGTTCTTGCTCCGGAAGTTTCCCGTGACGGAGAATATATAGGCGAAGGGGGGCAGCCAGAGGTGGACCAGGGGCCCCAGGCGCCCCCCTGGCGCGACCAGGGGTGGGGCCGCGCCGGGTGGCCGCCTGGGCCACCCCTGGCTCCCCTCTGGCCCCACTCGGGCTCTTCGCGAAGCTTCCTGTACGCTGATTTTTCCTATATTTTTCCCGGAATTTTTCTGGCACTTTTTATATGGGGGAAAACTGAAATAGAAAAACAGCAGAAAACGTGAACTGGCACTGTGGTGCACTGAGTTAATAGGTTGGTCCAAATATGATAAAAAATGTACGTAAGTGTATCTAGATCATAGCAATATCACACAAAACATGCATGGAGCAAGCCAAAATTATAGATACGTTTTGGACGTATCACCAACCGACACGCCGCACCGCCCCCGACGATGTCGACGACCTCGCCGGCGCCACCGCCGCTATGAGCATCCGCCATCCCCCGTCGCGCTATGGCCGGGAGGGAAGCTCCTCCCGTGCGCCGCCATGGCCAGGAGGGAACCGTCGCCCGCCCCTCGCCGCTCATGCCGGCTGCCCCTCACCGCCCTCGCTGCCGGCCATGACGTCCATGGCGAAGGCCATGGCCACGGCCATGGCGTGCGTGTGCCATGGATGGCTGCAGAAGTGGGGGTGAGGAGAAGAAATAAAAAAATTAATTAAAGGAAAACAGAGAAAATAAAACAAAAAATA
Organism: Bromus sterilis; assembly: GCA_950022295.1. Classification (NCBI taxonomy): domain Eukaryota; kingdom Viridiplantae; phylum Streptophyta; class Magnoliopsida; order Poales; family Poaceae; genus Bromus; species Bromus sterilis. The sequence continues at coordinate 222,397,228 of OX465600.1, forward strand.
ATTTTCTTTGTTCTCCCAATTTTTTTTCTGTTTTATAAGTCTCAATTTTACTAAGTTAAAATGTTCTAGTGTTGGGGGGGAAGAAAGAAAAGAGGTAGAAGGAAGAAGGAAAAAGAAAAAGGAGAGGGAAAAAATAAGAAGAGGAAAAGAAGAGGGAGAGAGGAAGAAAAAAAGAGGAGAAGAAGAAGGAATAGAGGAGAAGAAGAAAAAATATAAATCTATTTTTTCTTCTACATCTCTATTCCTTCTTCTTCTCTTTTTTTCTCCTTCTCCTCTATTTTAAAAATTCGGGAACGAGAGGGGTGTCGAGAATCGCCGAGCGGTCGAGGGTCGGGAAGTACGCACCGATAGGTAGAGGGTCGAGGGTCATCGAGGGGTCGAGGAGTCAAGGGGTCGTCTAGGGGTTCGAGGGGTCGAGGGGGTCGTCGAGGGGTTGAGGGGGTCGTCGAGGGGTCGAGGGGTCATCGAGGATTCAACAAATAAATCCATGGCTTCATCATCATCGAGGGGTCGAGGAGTCAAGGGGTCGTCTAGGGGTTCGAGGGGTCGAGGGGGTCTTCGAGGGGTTGAGGGGGTCGTCGAGGGGTCGAGGGGTCGTCGAGGATTCAACAAATAAATCCATGGCTTCATCATTAGCGGGAAGTAGCCGGGGCATCATGGTACGTACGAAGTTTCAAAAATTGTTTTGGAACGTAGGGGTCGAGGGTCGTCGAGGGGTCGAGGGGTGAAGGGGTCGTCTAGGGGTTCTAGGGGTCAAGGGGTCAAGGGGTCGTCTAGGAGTTCGAGGGGTTGAGGGTCGTTGAGGGGTCGAGGGTCGTTGAGGGGTCGAGGGTCGTCGAGGGGTCGAGGGTCGTTGATTGGTTGAGGGTCGTCGATGGGTCGAGGGTCGTCGAGTGGTCGAGGGGTCAAGGGGTTTTCCGGCTTATCATCACGCTTTCCATCAGACATCAATTGAACGGGTGTCTGGCTCCGGGCGTCATGTCATGTTTTCCATCAGACATCAATTGCACGGGTGTCTGGCTCCGGGCGTCATGTCACATTTTCCATCAGACATCGGTTGCACGGGTGTCTGGCTCCGGGCGCCATCTTATATCGGTTTATTGTCGTGCCAAAAACTGGTGTCTGGCTCCGGGCTATTTTATATAGGTTTATTTTGCAGAAAATATGGACGATCATCAAAGAAACTTAGAAGAAGAAGATTTGTTGGGGGCAATCATCCGCGAAGGACCGTTGTTAGTGGGCGACATCGTCCGAGAAGGAGGTGATGTCTTATCGTACCTGAAAGACACCGATGGTCTGGAAGCAGAGGGTGAAGAAGGCTCCGGTGATCGGACAATGGAGATGGAAGGACATGCTTATGATGGCTCCGGTGGGCGAACGGAGGAAGGAGACTGTGATGACGGCTCCGGCGAGCGAATGGAGGAAGGAGTTGTTGCAAAGTCCGTTGAGGTATATATATTAATTGATGCATTAATTGTTTTGGTATGTACACATTTAACTCTCTTCTTTCTTCTTTTCTAGCCCTCCGGATCCGGATCGATCCAAACCTTGGTAACGAGACGAGGCCCGAACAAAAAGTTACGCCCGGATGAAAGGTTCACGATCACCAACATCAGTACAGATGGCCAACAGATTCAACCCAGCCGGACCAAGGAAGAATTTTCTGCTCAGTGCGGGGTTCTTGTTAGGGACATGATCCCGATCACCATCCACCAATGAAATAATCCGAAGGGCGGAGATCCTGAAGTGTCTTTTGTCACCGATAGACAGAAAGATGATCTTTGGACCGCGCTGAAGGAAAATTTCACCCTATCGGAAGAGGAGCATACGGAAAATCCAGTTATAGAGGAAACAGTCAAGGCTCATTCTCTTAAGAAGATGGCAGATATATTCAGGAGGTGGAAGAATGAGTTGAAAACAAGTTTGTCGACAAAGAGAAGACTCCAATATTCGAGGGCCGATTTGAGAAGATAAGAGAACAATGCCCCGCATTTGTGGCCCACAAGACATTGGAGAAGAGTAAGAAGATGTCAGCGATAAACAAGCGAAATGCTGCAAAGAAGAAGCATCACCATCACACGGGGTCGGGTGGCTACCTCAAAGCCCGACCGTTGTGGGACAAGGCTAAAAATGACCTATGACGAGGATCAACCCCGGAAAATCACATGGTCAGGGACCCTGGGTTACTCATAGAGATAGGCACAGGTTGGATTATACTCGTCGGCTAACAGGAGAAGCACTTCCTGCTCGATATTATTGCTTGAGGGGGCTATGACAATGGAGGCCAAGGCGAGTTTTCGCAGGGCTAGATGAGTAGATGCGTATTGAGTTGTCGTGGACGTCTCCCCTCCCAGCCTTTATATACTAGGCTAGGTCTCAGGGAGTCCGTACTAGGTTACAGAGATGGTTTCCTAGTTCTAGTCTTTCCCTTGTACGCCAAGTCGCACCTTCCATGTTAGTCGCGGACTCCTACGTCGGTGTTTGGTTGGGCCAATCGTGGGCTTGTCGTAGCTTCCCAGTGGGCCTTCTGTCTTCATACGCACCAGGTAGTCTTTCATGCAGGAGTCGTGGGGTCACCCCCTCGTCAGTAGCCCCCGAGTGCCTAGGGGACTAGAAGATTCGCGCAGGGACTCGAATTCATCTGCGCTTTTATTGTTTGTAAGCGTGGCATCTCCACGGGTCGTTGGCAGTTTTGAGCCATGACAATATCTGTTTCGAGGGATTGCTAAGCTGAAAGGGCCCAAGGAGTCGACTGGTCGAGCCTTGGTGAATTGTGCTAGTGACAAATACCACAGTAGCCCAATCAAGCTCACGTCCCTCGACATGAACTTGGAACGACCGGTGTCAAGAAAAGTCATGCCGCTGCAGGTCTTATAGGATCAATTGCTGCCAGTCTAAGCACATAGCCTGAGCGCGTCCGCTCGGCTCTTTCTATCATGCGAGCGCATGGAAAATGTCGGGAGTGAAATCGCTCTGCGGCAAGTCCCGGCCCGACCGTTCTACGCAGCGGGGTCTTACCTACACGCTAAGCTTGCATGGCATCTGGGTACAGTGTGTCGTAGCCTAGGCATAATTGTTTTTGTAGAGGCCCGGAGCCTGGTTAGAGATGCACCCACTTGGAATAAACCATCAAGTGAGCTGTTTTAGCAGTCACTTTCGGAGTTTTGTAATGAACTCAGGCGAGGAAAATAAGAAAGCACCCACTTGGAATGTCGTCGAGTGCGCGAGTAAGTCATGTTTGTTGAATTGCTAAGTCCCTTTTGCGAGTAGTCACTCGAATGCTTTACTGCTTTCGGGGTGAGGGAGGGCTCAAACTCTGAGAGTATGTTTTTTTCTGCTGGTGCGAGTGATTACTCGAGCACATTTTTGCCTTCTGGGTGAGGGAGCACCCGAACTCGAATAAAGGTACTCCTGATGGGAGTAAGAATTTTTTAGAGTTAGAAAATTTGGACGTATAGCTGGCTTTTGGAATTTTTTGGCCAACTGTTTTTATCTTGATCCGTCCCTCTTCAGATGTCGTGCTGACATGCATTGTACTGCTGCGTGATGACTTATAATGATGATTGATTTTTTTGATCCATCACGTCTTCTCGATGTCGTGCAGTGTCAGAACCCTAATTTAGGTTTGTGCTTTTCCAAGCTTGCATTTTTGCATCTTGAAAAAAATTGCAAAAGAAAAGGAAATGGGGAAAAGAAAAGCCCTAAATGAATTAAATAAAACGGCCAAAAATAAATCTTTTTCCAAAATTCTTTTGGATGTGTTGAAAAATCCTAAAAATGAGTGTGATCATTTTAAAAGTGATTTGGGATTAATCCCATGCTCATAGATTTTTCAAAAATCCAAATAGTGGCTTGGAAATTAAATCATTTGCCTATTTGATTTGAAATTCAAATAAACTGAATTTCAAAAATTCCCAAAACTTGGGGTTGACTAATAATAAGTCACCTAGGGTTTATAAAAATAATTGGGGATTTTATAAAATGCCCTGGCTATTTATTTTTAGGGCAAACAAATTAAACGGAAAACAAATTAAAAGAAAAACAACAGAAAAAGGGCAGAGCCCACTTACTTCCTCGGCCACTTGGCCCAGCCAGCGGCCCAGCCCACCAAGGGCAGGGGCGTCTTCTTCCCCTGGCCAGCAGAGCATGCCTTTGCGTGGCGTGCATGCCGCAGCACGCCGGCCACCTCCTGCTTCGCCGTGGCGGCCCCCTGGCCCCTAACCCTTCCGCGTGGATGCCTGGAAGCCCCAGCTTCCCTTTCCCCCTCCTCTGTCCCTCTCCTTCGTCTCCCTCGCACGAACCCATAGCGCAGCCGAAACCCTACCGGAGCGCCGACGATGATTAGCGCGGCCACCGAGCTCCCCAAACCGTCACACCTTGTCTAGGAGGTTCCCCGGCGACCACCAGTTCGAGCCGCCGCTTCAATTTGGGACGAGGAGCAGCAGGAACGACGCTAGCCTCAAGAACACGCCGCCGGCCACGAGGAACCCCGGCAAGAAATCCGGCGCCCTCAGCTCCTCTCCGGCCTCCCCGAGTGCGCCATCGTCGTCCACGTGAGGTTCTCATCAATTCTCCTCTCTCCGCTTCCCACCCCGACCCCTCTGTCGTCGTCCGCCATGAGCAGAGGCCACGGCCGCCGCTTCCCTTCGTCGCAGCCATGGCCAGGGGCCTCCTCGAGGTCCCCGGCGTGCTCCAGGAGACGCGCACGAGTACGGAGCACGCGCCCGTGCCTCCAGCTCCCTCCCCCGTGGCCAGAATCGCTACTCCAGCGAGTGCCGCCGTGGCCCAAGCCACCGACGAGAAGCCGCCGGCCTGTTAGGCCTAAACCCCCCTCTAATCTCTCTCTCTCTCTCACTGACACTGGGCCCAGGGCCCCTAATTAATCAGTGATTAATTTTTAACAGAGCTAACTAACCAAGTGAGGCTGACAGGTGGGGCCACCCTGTCAGTTGACTGGTCAAACCGCCTGACGTCAGCATGACCTAGTGATGACGCAGTAAATCCTAAATAAATCATTTATTCAGTAAATTCCAGAAAATGGCCTAAACTTTGAAATTGAATATCTTTTAAACTATAACTCCAAATTCAAAGTGTAATATATGAAAAATGATCAGTAGAAAATCCTCTGTCCAAATTTCCAACTTTCAGCTATGTTGGAGATGATCTTAAAAAGGGATCAGTAGCATTTTGCTATTTGGTTCTTTTGTATTAAATCAAATAAATTACTTTGATCATTCCAACTTCAACCATTGAAATGCAAAGATGATCACTTGTACTTCAGAAGCATTTCACATACTTGAACACTTGGTTTACAATGAACAAACTTTAGCAAATGCAACTTGAACCAATTTGAATACATTTGGAGTTTGGATTTGAATTTACTTTTCAAATCAACTTCAATTAACATGTTGCAATTTAAACATAGGTCACCTCAGCACCTTGCCATGCTTTGTTTTGCATATTGAATGTGCATTGTATTATATTGATTGTGCTTTACTTCCAGTGCTTCGGTGATTGCATCTCCTCGGTAGAGTTGATCTCGGAGATGAGTTCAACCTCACGTCAGAAAAGTGTTACATCGTGATCGTCAGCAAGGCAAGCACCCCCTCTTTGATCATGTCGATAAAATCCCAGTTCCCTCTCATTCTCGCAAATGCATGTTTAGGATGTCACCACGATACGTTCTACCGCTAGTTCAACCTATTCCTTTGAATGACCTATCATTTTGTCACAGTAGTAAGCAAACCACAATCCTAGCAGATGTAGGAGTTGTTTGATATCTTGTGGCCCCTGCAACTGTTACAGCTTATTGCATCCTTAGAGTTGTTACGTGAGGCTACTTTGTTGTGAGTCGGGATGGTAGTGATCATGTGAAAGATGGTGGTAACGTGTTGGTGAATCTACCCTAAACAAAGGTGAACGATGAAAGGCTGTGTAGGAGTACACAGTGGGTTGTCTCGTTGAACACTGCCTTAAGCCCGAGTTCTTGTGTTGTTATCCAAGACTAAGAGTACGACCACACATTGGGCTCACTGGCCCCTCTCGGCCTAGTACCTCACCCCGGACCTGTCCAGGAGTCGCAAGTAGTTCGCCCTTTAACGATCTCAAGAAGGTGGAACCAAGGTAAGTGGTTGGCGTAGGTTGTGGGCACGTTGAATCAAGTGATCATGATCGAGTTGAGCTTGATGGCGGTCACACAACGTTTGATTCCGCATCGTAAAAATCGGCCGGATTCCGATTGTGGTCCCAACTCAAATAGGCGACTCCCTAGGACTAGAGATGGTGCCGTGAGTGAAGTGTCGTGGCAGCATCCTCGCCGGTACTCACTTGAAGGGTCCATCCCCAGGAGGTAACTGATGAGGCGTTTGTGTAGCAGTACACCCCTGCAGGGTTAATGAACTATTCGAATAGCCGTGTCCGCGGTTATGGGCTACTTGGAGACCTTTACTTGATCATAGACAACTTGAATGGTTACTCTTAAAACTTACCAAGATAAGTGTGAGTGCTATGGCGTGCCTTCTCGTGGGGAAGTCGAGAGGGGCACCATAGTGGAGTATTGATTGCAGATTGTTACTTGGACTCGTGTACGCTCCTTACCTCTTTCTGGTATTCGTAGTACAGGACTAGCCAAGTCAAAGCTGGCTTTTCTGCAAGTGAAACCCCACCTCCTTTTGCCTTGATACATGTGCATGAGTAGTATAGTTCCTATGTAAGTCTTGCTGAGTATGACTTTGTACTCACGTTTTCTTATTCTATGTTTTAGAGACAAGACCACTGACCCTGATGGTGGCCTCTACCTCGAGCTCGACGTGGACCAAGTAGTATAGTCCCAGACAGCAGCCTGTGCCCTTTGGAGGGTCGTTGTACTTTTCTTTCAGGCTTCTTAAGCCATTTTAACCTTGTCTTTACTAAGACATAATTTGCTTCCGTTGTTGTTTGATGTAATGTTGGATCACAACCATGTGATCTCTGCTTGTAATACAACTACTATGTCTGCTCTGTTTAGCAGAAGTTATAAAGACTATGAGTTTGTAGAGTTCATGTTGTGATTACCTTCTGTTTACACTGGACATGTATGCTGCGTGTATGATTATAACATGCATGTCTTAGTGTGGGGTTCGATAGCTTAGTTGTGTTCTTGCCAGCGGTCTTTTATACACCAAGTGGCCCTTAGATGTGTGCATCTTGGGGCATCACGATGCGATTGCTCGTGACTCTGTCACGTGGAACACTTTGTTGTATGCTCGACCCCGCCCGAGATCCCGACTAAGTGATCGGGATGGAGTAAGTCTATGTAAGGGTTATGATTCAATCGATAACATGGTTGAGGCGACATGTCTATGAGTATGGGATTCACCACCCATAAGCATTTAGACTTGTGAGCGGACGATGAGGACCCATCTCAGTTGATCATCCATCCTGGATGGGATGCCCCTCACGTTCGATGCTTACCGAGAGTGATCTGTGCTTGGCGTTGTCTGCTTAGAAAAGTGGGGACGGCTCTCGGCTCTCCATGTGATTGCATTGTGACCGGAATTACATACGCTAACCCCGGGTGCATGTCTGTTGCCTGTATGGTTTCCGAGGCTTGTATGGGAAACATGAGAGATTTGACGCGTCCTGTAAGTAATGCTGACCGTGTGAAGGCATCTTCGCCTTGGAATTAGTAACGCCCGGCCCAGCGGTCTTTGATGCAATGATGACGCCGCCTGAGCTTCCGCGTGCTTTTCCTGGTTTGCCCTTGGATTGCGCTATAAATACTTTTCTAGCCTCCCGATGGTTTTAGGTAAGGTCGCTTTTTTTTGAGGATAGCGTCTCTCGGGGAAGTTTTAGGCTCGAGCCCCCGAGTGATTTTTAAGTAAAGGTCGCGTTTGCGAACATAGCGTCTCTCGAGGGAGTTCTAGGCTCGAGCCCCCGAGTGCTTGTAAGTAAAAGTCGCGTTTGCGAAGATAGCGTCTCTCGGGGGGAGTTCTAGGCTCGAGCCCTCGAGTGCTTGTACGTAAAAGTCGCGTTTGCGAAGATAGCGTCTCTCGGTGGAAGTTCTAGGCTCGAGCCCCCTAGTGCTTGTAAGTAAAAGTCGCGTTTGCGAAGATAGCGTCTCTCGGGGGGAGTTCTAGGCTCGAGCCCCCGAGTGCTTGTAAGTAAAAGTCGCGTTTGTGAGGATAGCGTCTCTCGGGGGGAGTTCTAGGCTCGATCCCCCTTGTTCTTTTGAGTAAGATGCTTTGGGAAACATTATTTTATTCCTTCATATTTTACATGAGTTACCGATCGGTGCAGCTGCCGATGTCTCTGATAATGCCTAGGGGACTATGGGTAGAATAGGCGTAGGTTCGCTACGTTCCATGGATTTCCCACGTCCTCATTGGTCTTCGGGTTCTTCAAGATGTATGCTCCTTCTCCTATGACTTCTGAGATGATGAACGGTCCATCCCATTGTCGGGCAAGTTTGAGCACTTTTTCCTGTATTAGCTGTAGCACAAGGTCTCCTTTGTTGAACGATCTGGTCCGCATGCGACTGCTTTGATATGTGCGCAGCTTGTCCTGGTATCCTTCAGATCATGTGATGGCTGTGTCTCGTGCTTCGTCTGCTACGTCTTTGTCGTTCTGTAGTGCTTCTTCTGCCTCTTCTTCTTCGCACCCTGAGATTCTGGGTGCTCCGAATTTTAAGTCGTGCGGCAACACTGCTTCTGCCCCGTATACCAAGAAGAAGGGTGTGTACTGGGTCGAGCTGTTTGGGGTGGTGCGTAGGCTCCATAGGACTGCGGGGAGCTCTTCTACCCAGTTTCCTGCGGCTTGTTCTAGTGGTGCTAGGAGTCGCTTCTTTATTCCTCTGCATACTAGGCCGTTTGCTTGCTCCACCTGGCCATTGGACTGCGGGTGTGCGACTGATGCGTAGTTGATTTTTATGCCCAACTCCTGACAGAAGTTTTGGAACTCTGTTGCTGTGAAGTTTGTACCGTTTTCTGTGATGATGTTGTGTGGTACCCCGAATCTCAAGATGATTGACTTGATGAAGTTGACTGCCGTGAGGGCTGTTGAGCTGGTGATTGGTACTGCTTCAGTCCATTTGGTGAACTTGTCTACCGCAACTAGTAGGTGTGTTCGTCCTCCTTTTGATGATTTCTTCAGTGGGCCCACCATGTCGAGTCCCCATGTGGAAAATGGCCATGATAATGGTATTGTTTTGAGTTCCTATGCTGGGGCGTGCGGCCTGCTGGCGAACTTTTGGCAGGCGATGCAACGCCGTACGATGTCCTCTGCATTTCTCATTGCGGTTCGCCAGTAAAAACCTGCTCGAAAGGATTTTGCCACGAGTGCTCGACTGCTGACATGATGTCCGCAAGTACCTTCGTGAATCTCGAGCAGTAGGGCTTTGTCGTCTTCTTCGTCTATGCACTTTTGGAGGACCTGAGAGATGCTATGCTTGTAGAGCTTTCTGTTGATTACCGTGAATGCTTTATATCGTCGACTGATGTGTCGGGCTTCTGCAACGTCTTGTGGTAGAGTGCCTTCGACTAGTAATCGAAGGAAAGGTCTTGCCCAGGCCGGGTCTTCGGGTGCTGCTCGTACTTCGACTGCTTGATTGTTTGTATCATCAGCTGCGCTTGTTGCTGCCACCTGTGCTGGCTCATTAGTGTCATATTCTTCTGTGAGTACTTTGTGCTCCGCTGGCTTTGCTTTTATTGATCTCTGATTGATGCTCTCGTGGAAAATTCCTGGTGGTATTGGTCCTCGAGTCAATCTGATGTTCGCGAGTTCGTCGGCTTTTGTATTATTTTCTCTGGGATGTAGTTGAGTTCACAGCCGTCGAATCCTCCCTCTAATGCATTATAGAGCTTCTGGTAGGCTGTCATGTTGTCTGCGACTGCGTTACAGTCTCTCATCGCTTGTTGGACGACGAGGTTGGAGTTGCCATAGATCGATAGGAGAGTGGCACCGCAAGTTTTTTCCATGCGCATTCTGTGAATTAGTGCCTCGTACTCTGCTTCATTGTTGGAGGCGTTGCTGAAGTTGATCTAGAGGATGTATTTGAGCTTCGTTCCTTTGGGGGAGACTAGGACGATGGCTTCTCCGGCTCCTTGTTGTCTTTTGGATCCGTCGAAGTACATCGTCCATGAGTTGGATAGATCTGGGGGACCTGGTGTTTGGACTTCTGCCCACTCGACCAGGAAATCTGGGAGTACTTGGGCTTTGATTGCTGTCGGGTGTTTGAACTGCAGGTCTCGTGGGCTGAGCTCCACGTTCCACTCAGCGACTCGACCGGTTGCTCCGGGGTTGTTGAGGATTGAGGATCTCCGCGAGTGGTGCGCTGCTCACGATTGTGATGGAGTGTTCGTCGAAGTAGTACGATACTTTCCTTGAGGTCATGATGATGGTGAGAAGGAGCTTCTGGTACTGTGGGTACCGCTGCTATGGCTTCGTGAGTAGCGTGCTGAGATAGTAAATTGGTGTTTGGATGCTCTGGATTTTGCCTTCCTCTGCACGCTCGACGACAAGCACTGTGCTCACGACGCTACTGTGTGCTCCTATGTAGAGATACAAATTTTCCCTCTCGTTAGGCACCGCCAAGATTGGTGGGGTTGAGATGGTCTTCTTTAGGTCTGCGAATGCGTTGCTGGTTTCTTCGGTCCATTCAAATTTTTCTCCCTTTCTCAGCAGTTTGTAGAACGGTAATGTCCTTTCGCCCAATCTGCTGATGAAGGGGCTCAGTGATGTGAGCTTTCCTCTGAGCTATTGCACTCCTCTGATGTTGGTTGGCATTTGCATCTTGGCGATTGCTTGAACCTTTTCGGGGTTTGCTTCGATTCCTCGGGCAGAGACCATGTATCCGAGTAGTTTTCCGGCTGGGACGCCGAACACGCATTTTTTGGGGTTGAGCTTGATCCTGTACTTGTTGAGGGCCGTGAATGTCTCGCGGAGGTCGTCGAGTAGCGTGGTTGTGCTATAAGTTTTGATGACGATGTCGTCCACGTAGACCTGGACGTTCCTGCCGATCTGGTCTCTCAGACATGCTTGCATCATCCGCTGGTACGTGGCCCCCGCGTTTTTGAGGCCAAAAGGCATTGTTTGGTAGCAGAATACTCCGTAGGGGGTGATGAACGAGGTGTGCTCTTCGTCTTCTTCCTTCATCCTGATCTAATTATATCATGAGTATGTGTCGAGGAAGGAGAGGAGGTCGCATCCTGCTGTGGAGTCTATTATCTGATTGATTCTTGGCAGGGGGAAGTGTTCTTTTTGGTAGTGCTTGTTTATGGTCCCATAGTCGACGCACATCCCCAGTACCTCGGTGTACTTTTTGGGGACTAGGACTGGGTTTGCTATCCATGTTGCTTTCTTCGTCTCTCGGATGAACTATGCGTCGAGTAATCGGTTGACTTCTTCTCCGATTGCTCTACGCTTGGGTTCTGAGAATCTTTGCAGCGCCTGCTTTACTGGCTTGGTGTTCGGCTTGATGTGGAGCGCGTGTTCTGCAAATTCTTGTAGTATTCCCGGCATGTCGGCTGGGCACCAAGCGAAAATTTTCCACTCTTCGCGAAGGAACGTTATGAGGGCGGTTGCTTGCTCTTCTGGAAGGTGGGCATACACGCAAACCGTCTTCTCCAGGTCGTTTGGGTGGACTTGGTGAGTGATTGTGTCGCTGTCGATGCTGAAGTCGCGGCCAAATTCTTTTGTCTCGCTTCGGTTTGCCAGCGGGAATATGCTTTTGTCTATCACCATGGCTATTTCTTTGAGCTGTTGCTGGGCTCCGAATGTATCGGAGACTTTGTGGAAGTCGCGGTCGCACTGGTCCGATTTGGTGAAGCTTCCTTTGAATGTGATGATTCCTGCGGGTCCTGGCATCTTGAGCTTGAGGTATGCGTAGTGTGGAACCGCCATGAACTGTGCGAACGCTGGTGACCCGAGTATGGCGTGATACTGCGACTTCCCGTCGAGCACTTCAAACTAGAGAGCGTGCTTTGCGAAGTTGCGTTTGCCGCCAAAGATCACATCAAGCTGTATTGTTCCGATGGAGGTGGCTGCTTCGCCCGGAACTACATCGTATATTGTGGTGCCTGACTTCTTCCAAACAGATCGTGGGATTAACATCTTGCGTAGGGTGCTGGCGAAGATTATGTTTAGACTTCTGCCTCCGTCCATGAAGACTCAGTCCATGTCGTAACCTCTGATCTGTGCTTCGAGGACCAAGGGTGCGTGTCCGAGCCTCGGGACTGCGGGCGGATGGTCGCTCTGTGAGAAAGTGATGCTGGTCTCGGTGCCGCTCAGTTGGTAGGTGTCAGTTATCTTTAGGTCTTCGTCTGCTTCGACCTGCAAGGTGTAGACATCTTGCTTTGCTTTCGGAGGTCTTCCTTCTTGGATCATGCAGACTCGTCCCTGGGACGCGGGGCATTGCTCTTCTGTAGTTGGTGCGGGTGACTGCGCGCTTCTTCGAGTGCGTTTGGCTTCGCGCTCCTCCTTGAGGCTGTTGGAGAGTTCGGAGAATAGGCGGCAATCTCCTAGTGTGTGGCTTGCTCTGAGATGTTCTCGACTGTCTTCAAAACAGTGGATCGCGCAAGGTCCTTCCAGTTGCTCTTCGGCTGTGAGTTTGCTGGAGCCGGTGTGCCTTCTTCTCCTCGAGATTTGGATGATCTGCGAGTAGTCTTCCACTCGGCTATGGAATCTTGGGTCAGTTTCTATCCCATCGCTTAGTGATTGGCTTCGGGTGAAGTTGGCGAATTCGTCTAGCCTTCGATCTGGGTCGTAGTACTCTCCGGTCTGGGTTGTGGAGTAGATGTCTTAGCGTGTGGTGGGAGTCCGGGCGGTGGCGGGTCGCCGACTGATGGGCGAGTCTTCGGCTGCGCGCCGCGAATCTTCGAGTGGGGTTCCCGAGTAGGGTCCTCGTACTTGTCTTCTGGGTTGTCGAGTTCTTTTCCGTCGGCGATGGATCTGACAGTCGTTAGGATGCTGGACTTGGCTCGGCTGCAGGCTAGGTGATCTTGACGAGATGATGGAGATGCTTGTGGTGATCTTGAATTCCTCGAGCGGGCTAGATCTAGTTCTATTCATCGAGTCTTGATCTGCTGAGGACGGGACTGCCGAGATCGTGATTCCAACCTATGTAGTTCCCACAGACGGCGCCAATTGACGGGGATCAACCCCGGAAAATCCCATGGTCAGGGACCCTGGGTTAGTCATAGATACAGGCACAGGTTGGACGATACTCGTCGGCTAACAGGAGAAGCACTTCCTGCTCGATATTATTTCTTGAGGGGGCGATTACAATGGAGGCCAAGGCGATTTTTCGCAAGGCTAGATGAGTAGATGCGTATTGAGTTGTCGTGGACGTCTCCCCTCCCAGCCTTTATATACTAGGCTAGATCTCAGGGAGTCCGTACTAGGTTACAAAGATGGTTTCCGAGTTCTAGTCTTTGCCTTGTATGCCAAGTCGCACCTTCCATGTTAGTCGCGGACTACAACTTCGGTGCTTGGTTGGGCCAATCGTGGGCTTGTCGTAGCTTCACAGCGGGCCTTCTGTCTTCATACGCACCAGGTATCCTTTCATGCAGGAGTCGTGAGGTCACCCCCTCGTCAACCTGCTTGAGAAAGAGATCCGACTAGAGACATTTAACTGGCCAGACCGTGGAAGGACTTGGTTCTTCGGGGCTGGGGGAAGCTTAGACCCTGAAACAGGGAAGTGCATTTGGACAAACGCTCAACTGACAATACCTATCAACAAGATTCCGAAGTTAATCGCCGAAAAGGAGGCAGTGACGTTCATTCCCGATAGAGAGAACAGTGGGCTCACAAGGCCCTCGGGAATCCTGAGCACCCAGGACGAACACGAGGCACGCCAGGCTCCGTTCCGTGGAAGCACGGGTTTCCCGACACAGGCGGTTACAGAAGCAGGGAGAGGAAGAGGAAACAGGAGCTCAGCGATATGCAGAAGCTGCATGCAAGAGTACAAGCGCTAGAGGAGAGGCACCGAGTTGACGAAGCTACCCTAGAAGCTACCCCACCATCTCAGCGTAGAAGCAGCGTGGCTTCCACAGAGCTCATTGCGCAGCCTGATTTCACGGCTCCCAGGTACCCCGTGGATGATATCACGGAGGCTCAAGTTTGCCACCTTCAGAAACAATTGATGCACTTGAAACCCACGATGACTATCGGCCATGTTGCACCTCCTCGACCCAACGGAACTTTTCACTGCCATCCGATTCCATAAGGCTATGTTGTTGTGATGGTCGATGAAATACTGGAGGGATATGAGGAGCTCTAGCTTGACTACCCTACCGGCGAAGATGGCACTCTCATGGAGAATGCTCTGAGGAATTCATGTCTATAGCAGAAAGAATTCATCAAGCTTCCGAACTGGACGGCGCCTCCGCATCCTCCTTCTCCTCCGGCGAGTAAGGGCATGCCTCCTCCTCCACCTCCGTCGAGTAAGGGCCCGCCTCCTCCTCCTCCGGCGAGTGATTAGGGCACGCCTCCTCCTCTGGCGAGTAAGGGCACGCCTCCTCCTCTGGCGAGTGATGATGGCACACCTACTTATTTCCGTCCTCCTCCGGCGAGGGATCAGTGCACGCCTCCTCCTCCTCCTTCTCCACATGCGTCAGCGCGTCCGAGCAGCCCGGAGCAAGAGAAGAAGAGAGCCGCCGCCCCCGCTCCTGCTGCTCCGGCGCCTCTTAAGAAACAAAGAAAAAGAGACGTCGTCACTAAGGCATCTAGCAGTACAACCGGTGGTGGGAGGCCATACAAATATGGTCCATCATCTCACAAGCCTCTTGAGAAGTTACCATATGAGAAGAGCTCGGAGGAAACCGCGGAGATCGTTCAAGCTGAAGTGGATGCCTTTTTAAAAAAGAAAAAAACCACCTCCGCCTGCGAAGATAGATGAGGTGAAAGTGAAGCGCACTTTGGATGACCTAAAGCGACCAGCACCGGCTCCGCTAGATGACAACCATGTCCGTACTCTTAAAAAGAAAGCGCAAGAAGCGCGCCATCTTGGAACCACTACAACTAACAAAAGGAGAGAACACCAAATTGCATAGGGAAAATATTCCACAGCTCGGCGAACAGGCGAAAAAATCGTGCCCCCCGCTGCAGGTGTCTAGCGATATCGTCATCACAAATCTGCCGGTCGGGATGGTGCCTGGTACCAATCCTGGTGATTACTTGCCGGACGGGATGGTGCCCGGTACCAATCCTGACGATTACCTGCCTGACGATACACATTTTGATCCACTGGAGGTGGACGAACACACATTCCTGTACAGGTATCCTCTTGTAAGATCACCTATTCAACAGCTACCAACGATAACGCGAAGATTCCATCAGTGGTACATGGACGCCTGCAAGAAGTCTGAGTTGGATAGTGTGATGATTATGTTTAAAGACAAGAAGGACCTCCTTGGAATTGGACTGTTGCCGGTTCCATTTGAGGAGTTATTCCAGCTTTACAATCAAAAGGCCATCGATAAAGTAATCGTCACTTGCTACTATTTGTAAGTACTACTTCTTTAATTAAGTCTTTATATATAGCTCATATCTTTCATTGCATGTACTTATAATTCACTATATCATGCAGATTGAAGATCGTCGAATGCAAGCAAAGACAAATCTATAATATTGGGTTCATTAACCTAAATCTCTTTATTCATTGGGAGATTGAACAATTTCCCAAACAAGCCGAGGCCAGCTTGCTACAATCTTTGCTTCAACATCAAAACAAACAAAAAATAATCTTTCCTCACAACTTCGAGTGAGTGTTACTGTTCATATTCAGTTTTCCTTATTTACTCGAGGTTATAGTAATGTAATTGATAAGTTATGCATGCGTGCGTAGCTTCCACTTTATTATCCTAGAGATTATGCTTGAGGAGGGACTAGTAACCATCTTAGACTGAAGACGAAAAGATCCTGAGACGTATGCGGGGATCACTGAAATGCTTAAGAAGTAAGTTCAATCGATCATTATCGTACCATTTCGACAACTTTGTTCATTTTTTGATATCAGGTAATAATTGTTTTCTATGCCTGGCAGGGTTTTGATACAATTCACCAAAAAAGCTCTGGGACTGCCGAAGGAGCTGAAATTTTCACGCCCGAAAGTAAGTACTAGTAGCTAGTTCTGCGCATCTCCCATTATATTGATTCTATAGTTTCATAAATACCATTTATATAATGCTTGATTATCAGTTTGATTGACCTCTATTTCTCGTAAAGTGGTTGTGGCAGAATGAATGGACTAATCTTTGTGGATACTACGTTTGCGAGTACATGTACAACGCGACGATATCTAAGAATACCGGCTACTCTTAGGAACAATTTAAAGTGCGTAAGCAATAATATTCATAATTTTATTTTATTACCATCATTTGTGTTGAGTTTCATTCATATATCTGTATTGACCCCCTTCTTCGAATTATCTTTGGGAGCTGCAGCAAGAAATCCTACCACAAGATCGCATAATAGCAAATCAAGGGGAATTGGCGGGATTATTTCTTGACCACGTCATCAAAAAGACGGAAAATACCATATGGAAAGTGATTTCACATGTTAATTAGGGTATTGTAAGAGAACTTATATTGTATATATGTAGAAAGTAGCGTCGGGTATCTTCTGTACTTAATGGTTTAATTCCTTCATTTGCTTACAAGCTAGCATGTCGACCAAGTCCTCTCTATATGTATAGTACGTAGCGTCGACCTAGCACGGAGATAAGAGAGGACACCTCTCTCTATTAATTATCTAGCTAACACAAACCCCTAAATTAACCCTACAAAACACCCAATCCCCCCCCTCTAAAAAAACCCCATCCCCTGAACAACTGACGCGTGGAAGCCATTTGGTCCCGGTTGGTGTTACCAACCGGGACAAAAGGCCTTATGTCTGATCAAGCCACAGAGGCCACGTGAAGACCCATCTGTCCCGGTTCATGGGCAAACCGGAATAAAGGTTTTGGGCATTAGTTACGACCCTTTAGTCCCGGTTCCGGAACCGGGACAAATGGGCATCTGGAACCGGGACAAATGGGCCTTTTTCTACTAGTGTAAGCACAGACTAACATATAGCATATCTATAATTCATAAATAGTTCATTCCCACTAACCTATTTATCGTGACATGCAAGCTATCCACATCATCAAGTAGGTCCCCATGTAAAAATTATTTTTTATTAACTTTTCATGCACATTCTCTCATTAAGTTTGCATGCACATGCAGCCTATCACAAATAACTATTGAAAAATCATGCACTCAACCTCACAATTAATAAACATTTTTTTATAAAAAATGAAATTATAATTTATCTCGCATTTTATTTTTCTATGTGATAGTTTGTTGATGAATGCACATTTATAGTTGTTATCATTGTTTTAGGTTTAGTTAAGGGGGATGCATGTCTCCACTGTCTCTACTCAACGTTTTTTCATCTCATATCACCACATCTTATATTTTCAAAGTTTATTTTGTTAAATTAACAAAATAAAAATCACATATAGTTTTGGATTTTTCATCAATTTTTTTAGATTTTTACTCTAAACAATATTTTCTTTCAAAGAAGAATTTATAATCAAATAATACTATGTTTCATAAATTTACTCATGTTTTAAAACATCAAAATTTGTTAACAGTTTTCGCAACAACACGCAGGGTATCATCTAGTAACATCAAACTCTACCACTCTTCCTATGTATTGTCATGTTATTAAAGAACAATTTATAAGCACCAAGTAAAGTTCAATGCATAGTATAGACAAAATATTCCGATATTAGTGTATTGGAAGCGTAGAGAGGTAAAGTAGTCACCCTCTCATATTAATTGCAAGATGAAGCAGCAAGCACATGCCTATTATATCCATTAGAGTCATCATGTGAAATAGGTAAATGCAACACATCAATATAATCTTCAATAAGAAAAAACTAGTCTGATATAGTGTAGGTTGTAGAATTCAAAATATTAGTATCCTTCAGGGCAACTATCATTCTCTTCATAAATTCATTGATATGAGCATTGCATGTATAATTTTCATAGCAATATTAAAATATGGAAATATTTTGAGATTTGTAAAGATCACCATTATACTTTTCAAGCAAAGAAGGAAATTAATAAGCATCCTTAAAAGCAACAATTTTTGTTTTGTTTCACATCATAGTAATCATATACACCTTTAGCATAAGAAGTCATGGTTTCATCATTATTAAATTCACATTGGAAAGGAAGTTGTGAGACCTTCATCCTAGAGCAACAAGTATAATAATAAAAAAAATCATACATTTCAAGAATATAAATGTAACATTTTGTGACCCATTATCATGTTGAACCGGGATTTATCAGGGTTATTAAAGTAATATTAAATGTTCCACAAATAACTAGCATTGAGGTTTTTAGGAGGTTTCTCATCTTCATGGGTAGCAAGTAAAACAATTTTATTTGGTGTTTCATGCTCCATATCCATGACTAAAGATAGAGAACAACTTAGAACAAAAATAAAATCTACTTTAGTGATAAAGCCAACAAGCGCACATAAGAATAGTCACCCTACGTTATTGCTTCCTGGCAACGGTACCAGAAAAGTTCTTGATAACCGACAAGTATAAGGGATCAGTTGTAGCACTTTCAATAAATAATAGTGGTGAACCCAATGTGAAGCTAAAGGAAAGATAAATATTCTCTAAAGTCCTATCAACCATTGTTACAACTCTACGCACACCAAACATTTACTTTATCTAGAAACAAGACGTAATACTACTTTACGAGTATAATTAGAAAGCTTAACAAGATAGTAAGGAATAAGTAAATAGAAAGTTAGAGGCTATTTAGACGAAGAAAAATAAAGAAATTTTTTTGCGAGAGTGGAATAGTGTAGGATTAGTGATGTGGAATTGTCCCTAGGCATCCAGTAACTAGATAATTATCATTGTTGCAATTTCATGTGTGGGAGAGGCCAATGCCAACATGCTATCCGTACTTTGATAATATATACTTATGATTGGAACCCCTAGCAAGCATCCATAACTACTAAGAATTCATTAAGTACACAACCAACCATAGCATTAAGATCTATACATCATCATAATCCCACATGCAACTATTATGAACTAGGGTGTCGATATGCTATCACTCCATCACCCATAATCCGAGAATCATAACATGTTGCAACACCCCAAATTGTGATCCACATATGCGCAGCCTCATCATGTCATCATACATGGGACACCAAAGGACATGAACAAATAAGCAAGCAACTAATTATCAACATCTAATCTGCCACAAGGACAAAGGTAGTCTACTCAAATATAACGAAAGTGAAATAGATCATTGGGAGAAAAGTAAGGGATTATATATAGTGGGTTGCGAGAGAGTGGATCATTGAATATAAGTGAGGGAAGGAGATGGATCCGGTGGAATTGGTGGTGGTAATGAAAACGCACTGGTGACACTCCAAAGCCATTGAGAGAGAGTTGAAAGAGAGGTCTCGATCCCCACCTTATTCATTGGACTCCACCTAGCCGGGGGAAGGGTTGCCCTGTTGGACCTTGTCCTACATGGCTCCTGGAAGGCTGGAGGCCCTCCGAGATTGGATCTTCCCTTCTCTATAGTTCTCTGTTTCTGTTTCCTGGTCACTGAATCTGGAGGCTTTCCTCGTTTCTTGAATTCCCGAAGATCCGTAACTTCGTTTGGACTTAAAATTTTGGAGAATTTTTCCATAAAATTAGGTTACTTGCACCCGAAGGAGAGTTCCGATGACCCACAACCATAAGGGATCTATTGCAGCGTTTTCGATAATTAAGAGTGTCGAACCCAACGAGGAGCGAAAGGTATTGATAAGTGATTTTGGACAAGGAATAACTGCAAGCACTGAAAGATAACTTTTTAGGGGTTTTCGGTATAAGCAACAATAAGACAAAAGCAAGAAAAGTAAATGGTGCTGAGGAGCAGCTGGTGGCCCAATCCTTTTGAGCAAAGGATAAGCCTGGCAACTGAACTTATAAAGACTAAAGCGTTCTTGAGGACACACGGGAGAAATAGTCATGTGCCTTCGCCATATTCCGTATCAGTACTATGTGCCATGTTGATAAGTGTTAAGTGGGTGGATCTATGCTAGTGCACCATCTAGACTAAGATAAGTGCACTCTTATGATTAAGCACCTTGCAAGCATCCGCAAATACAAGATAGTAATTAAGGCAAAAGCCTAACCATAGCAATATGATCGATGATCCATTGTTCCCTTGTGCAAAAGAGTGCGAACTGGGTTTCAGGTTTCTGTCACTCCGGAAACCCACCATAAGAATCCTTTGTACACAATGTATTCCCCTAGGTCCTTAATAAGGCGAAGTGTTGAGTGTTCGACTCACACAACACCACTAGGAAAATAACAACACAACTTAAATATCAAACAACACATATTACTTCAACATCGTATGACTACTAACAACAAGACTTCCCCCATGTACTCAAGAACTAAAGTAACTACTCACAAGACATAAAATAAATCATGATCAGAGGTGATAAATAGGTGGTAAACAATCTGATCATAATGATATTTCTCCAACTAAACTCAATAGCATTCACCACAAAGTAGTAATCAACACCGGTAGAGTAGAGAGGATAGATAGTACGAGTTACAACGCAAGTTGCATTTGTGAGATGAGATTGGATGAAGATGAAGATGGTGTTGATGTTGGGGAAGATTTTGATGATGATCTCGATGATGCCCGTGAAGATGGTGATGACGATGGCGATGATCTCCCCTTCCGGGAGGTGATCTCCTCGGCGGAATCTGCCCGCCGGAGAGCCCTTTTCTTCTCTGTAGGTTTCCGCCACGGAGCGGCGGAGGAACTCCATACAAACTCCTCTTTTTAGGGTTTTTGGATGACAAAGAGTATATAGGAAAGAGGGGGGAGCCTGGGGTGGTCCCAGGGCTCCAGGCGCCCTCCCGGCGCGGCCAGGGTGGGGGTCGCGCCAGGTGGCCGCCTGGGCACCCTGTGGCCCCCCTCTGGTCCCTCTTTTGCGTGTCTTCATCAATCCTCTCAAAAACGCCCCCATAGATTTTTAGGTAATTTGGAGGTATTCTTCTTCAGCAACTCAGTGTCCACTTTTTACCGCTGAATCCTGCGTCTGCTGCTTCGGCACCGGAAAGTTGCAAACTGTGTAAAACAAGCCAAAACAACATAAGAACATCATCGTAATGTGAAATATATCAATGAATAAGGACGAATTATGATATAAAATAGTGATGCATTTTGGACGTATCGACTCCCCCAAGCTTAGACCTCGCTTGTCCCCAAGCGAAAACTGAGCTCGGTAAACCTGTCCACAAGTTTAGAGAGTGAAGTGTCGATAAATAGAATACGGACAAGAAGCATCATGATTTCTTCACCAAACTCAAACATCCTCAACAACAATCTTCAACTCATAGGGCCCTTATGAAAGAGTAATAACAATTATAATCAAGAGTAGGGCTAAGGAAACTCATCAACTCATGGCAAACATGTCATTTGGTCAAAGAACAACCAATAGCTTTTACTTTTTCTCTTTGTTTTTATATGTCGATAAGATCAATTGAAGCTTTTGAAAAAACATGTTGTTATGCGTGAAGTGAAAATGTTAACACAAAGGAAGATGTTTGTTTCAGCCAGGATTAACAAACAACTTACTTATCAAATGATAATGTCAACAAGGATGTGGTATGATAGATCTTAATGCAGCTTTATATGAAGTGTCTGCTCTCTTTAAGAATAGAAATAAGTAGGAATAACTGACTCAACCTAAAACTAAAATATAGGCCCTGCTCTAGGGAAGTAGGGAAAACTCATGTGCTATCCTTAAATCAAACAAAATGAAAACAAGTTTTGAGAGGTGCATGATTTTTCAACGAATGCTAATAGATAACTCAATTACTTCTCAAATTGGAAAAGTTTCGAGGAACGGCTCCCACACGGGGACGATCACATCCCCGCAATCTCCTTTGTTTATCACTGCCAAAGTTTTCTGATTTCTCATGAACAAAGTGTGATGAAGGTTTTTTTTTGTATTATGTTTTACGAGCTGGGCGCACTCATGCCACTTCCTCCTCGTATTAGGGGTTTACAGATAGACATGCAATCCCGGGATAAAACTTGTCCAACTTAAGAATATCATGAATTAACTACTACTTCCTCATGAGCTAAAACAGGGGCACAAAATAGAATATTTTGAACATTTAAGGATAATACATAAATTCTATACTTTAGGAGTGGTAGTGGCATACCACGAATAGGAAGGTATGGTAGAATCATATGGAAGATATTGGTTTCAGGGTATGGATGCACAAGTAGAATCCTCTTAGTACAGAGGTTTGGCTAGCAAAGGCTTTGAGAGAACAAACAATTGATGATGACTTAGATGCAAAGCAATATAAAGCATAAACATTAAAATAAGCATAGCACATCAAGTTGTCTTCCTTGTCAACATAACACTTCAAGCATAATAACATAAAGGTTTTGGCTATGTCGCTACTTTGAGAAAATCATGCTTGTTGCTATGACCAAAGCTATGTTTGCCAAGATTAAATAAAGTTTTCAAAGCCATACCTGATATAAGGACAATACTCCCCATAAGAATCATCATAAGGTCACTTGCGTGAAGAGAATACTGAGTGCAGCGAAGGAATCAATAGACTTCTCGTTAATATTCCATCATAGACGACTCCACACTCACGGATACATAACTCTCCAAAAAGGAGTGATAGACCTCAATGCAGACACCTATTTTATAAGATAACTTCCCTAGACATGATACGACTCTACTTGACTCTAAAAGACAAAGATAAAGATAAAGATACCGGGCACTCCTCATTCTTGTTCTTGTTCCCAAGGGGATGCCATTACCCAAGGAGATGCCATTACCCAAGGAGATTTCACTCCTCATTCTTGTTCTTGTTGGTCACGTACTCCTCGGCGAAGCGCTTCCAAGGCAGAGGTTCTCCAGTCTTGAAGGACATTCCCATCTCCAGGATCCTGCACTCAGCACCCAAACCCATGCATAAGAACTTAAGTTCATACTCACAGTTCTGGTTCTGCAGATCATAGATCTGCGCTTGAAGCTCATAAACTTTTTCTTCTAGTGCGGCCAAACTTGACCACATCTCCTTCATCTCCTTCTTGTGGGAAGCCTCTATTTCGTTCATGATGTAGAAGTTAGCTTCAACACCACGCTCCACCATCTTCTTGAACTTGAAGACCTCATGTTCCATCTCTTTCAGCCGCTCCTCGGTGCTCCCTTCCTTGACTGGTCCCTTCAGATCCTCCTTGTGGAGGACACCATCCTCCACACGAAGGATCTGGGGGTGGTTCTTCACCTCAGCGAGGTAAGGGTTGATGACGTTGACGACGAACTTCTCCTTGGGGGAACTTGGGGAAGCCATGGCACCTACGTCTAGCTGAAAGATTTTCTGGCAGAAACAGATCGAAAAGAAAACACATGAAATCGCGAGATACGTTGCCGGAACAATCCGGGCAAATATATAGCAAAATTTTCCGCACAGAAAGGAAGGTAACGAGCCAAAGTGGGGTCGGAGACGGACTCCTGGGTGCCCAGGCGGCCTCCCGGCGCGGCCAGGGGGCGCCTGGGCCCCCTGGAGCTTGTCTCCGGCTCCACTTAGGCCTTAAATTTTCCTAATTTTACATAAACTCATAATATGGGATTTTTATGGCGGTTCGCGATGTTTCCTTACCGTAATACATACCTTTCCTTATTTTGCTTCTGCTGGTGTCTAAAACAGGGCTGCAACATGTTCTTCATGAGTTTTTGTGTATACCAAATCCACATCAACATTGACAGGGTCTCCTGCTATGTAATGCTTAAGTCTTTGCCCATTCACAACTTGAGGTTTGGTGCCTTCAAAATTGTTAATCTTGATTGCACCCGAGAAGTAGACTTCTTCAATATGAAATGGCCCTTCCCACCTGGAAAGTAGTTTACCTGGAGAAAACCTAAAACGGGATCTAAACAACAAAACTTTATCACCAACATTAAATTCGCGTTTCAGAATCCTCCTATCGTGCCACTTCTTTAGCTTTTCCTTGAACATTTTAGCGCTCTCGTAAGCTTCACTTTTCCACTCATCTAGAGAAGTCAAGTTCATGAGACGCTTTTCACCAGCTAATTTTGGGTCAGCATTAAGCTCTCTAATAGCCCAGAAAGCTTTGTGTTCTAGTTCTAATGGCAAATGGCAAGCCTTGCCATAGACCATCTTATGGGAGACATGCCCATGGGGTTTTTGTAAGCTGTTCTATACGCCCACAAATCATCTCCTAACTTATTTGACCAATATTTTCTATTTCTATTTACTGTCTTTTGTAAGATCAATTTGATCTCTCTATTGGTGAGCTCAACTTGCCCACTAGTTTGAGGGTGGTACGGCGAAGAAATTATATGATTGACATCGTACTTGGCTAAAGATTTTCTAAAAGCTCCATGCGTAAAGTGCGAACCCCCGTCAGTCATGAGGTACCTGGGTACTCCAAACCTAGGAAAAATTACATCCTTGAGCATTTTCAAAGATGTCTTGTGATCAGCACTTTCAGTGGGGATTGCCTCTACCCACTTGGTTACATAATCAACTGCAACAAAAATGTGAGTGTACTTGTGCGAGGGAGGAAAAGGACCCATAAAATCAAAACCCCAGCAACCAAAAGGCTCAATCACTAGAGAGTAATTCATAGGCATCTCATTCCTTCTACTAATATTACCAACTCTCTCACACTTATCACAGGATAAGACATAATTTCTAGCATCCTTAAAGAGAGTAGGCCAATAAAAACCTGATTGCAGAACCTTATGTGCGGTCCTCTCACCGGCATGATGTCCTCCATATGGACTATCATGACATTGTCTGAGAATGTCCTTCTGCTCGTGTTCTGGTATGCATCTCCTCACGATCCCATCCGGACCTTCTTTGAAAAGATGTGGGTCATCCCAAAAGTAATGCCTAAAATCGTGGAAGAACTTCTTCCTTTGCTGAAATGTTAAACCTGGAGGCAAAAATTTTGCAACGATAAAGTTAGCATAATCTGCAAACCAAGGATCGGACAGAGATTGTACTTTTACAACAGCTAGCTGTTCGTCTGGAAAACTATCGTTGACTGGAATGGGATCATGCGGTATATCTTCCATCCTTGAAATATTATCCGCCACCGAATTGTCTGGTCCTTTCCTATCGACAATCTGCAAATCAAATTCTTGAAGGAGTACCCATCGGATGAGTCTTTGTTTGGCATCCTTCTTCTCCATAAGATATTTAATGGCAGCATGGTCAGTATGAATAATAACCTTAGAATCAACAATATACTGCCTAAACTTATCACAAGCAAAAACTACTTCTAAGAATTCCTTCTCAGTAGTAGCATAATTCTTTTGAGCACTATCAAGGGTTTTTCTAGCATAATATATAACGTTCAATTTCTTATCAACCCTTTGCCCTAAAACAGCTTCAACCGCAAAATCACTAGCATCACACATAATTTCAAAGGGTAAATTCCAATCAGGTGGTTGTACTATAGGAGCGGTTATTAAAGCTTTCTTAAGAACTTCGAAGGCTTCCTTACAATCTTCATCAAAAACAAAAGGAACATCCTTCTGGAGAAGATTAGTGAGGGGTCTTGAAGTCTTAGAAAAGTCTTTAATAAATCTTCTATATAAACCAGCATGACCGAGAAAACTACGAATACCTTTGATGTCCCTTGTATAGGGCATCCTTTCAATTCCTTCGATCTTGGCCCTGACCACCTCAATTCCCCTCTCAGAAATCTTGTGGCCAAGAACAATTCCCTCGTTGACCATAAAGTGTAACTTCTCCTAGTTAAGCAAAAAAATTGTCTCCTCACATCTCTGCAAAACTTTATTAAGGTTGTGGAGACAATGGTCAAAAGAGGTTCCATAGACGGAGAAATCGTCCATGAATACCTCCACAACTTCTTCCCAAAAACCATGAAAGATAGCAGACATACACCTTTGAAAAGTAGCAGGGTCATTACATAAACCAAAAGGCATACGTCCGTAAGCATAAGTACCATAGGGACAAGTAAAAATGGTCTTATCTTGATCAGCAGTGTTAACATGAATTTGAGAGAAGCCAGAATAACCATCAAGATAACAAAAGTGAGTATTTTTTAACAACCTTTCAAGCATTTGGTCGATGAAAGACAACGGGTAGTGGTCCTTCCTGGTTGCCTTGTTCAGCTTCCTGTAATCAATACACATTCTATATCCAATAATAATTATATGAGGTATTAGTTCATTCTTATCATTAGGAACCACATTTGTACCTCCTTTCTTTGGAACACAATGAACCGGGCTTACCCACTTACTATCAGCTATAGGGTAGATAATACATGCGGCTAGAAGCTTGAGAATCTCAGTCCTTACAACATCCATCATTTTCGGATTCAACTGTCATTGATGATCAATGATAACCAACAACTGCAGGGGATCGAGATAGTCTTCGCGGGTAAGATAACCCAATTTATTGATTCGACTCAAGGGGAGCCAAAGAATATCCACAAGATTTAACAGTGGAGTTGTCAATTCCACCGCACCTGAGGTACACTTACTTGCAACAATATATTAATAGTAACTCCGATATGGAAGTGATGATAGCAACGGTAATAGTAGAACAGCGAAAGTAAACAACTAGTAACCAGCAGAATTAAAAACACTGTAGGATAGGGACATGGATGGTTGGGCGCTGCATGGATAAGACACATCATGTAATCAACTTGGGGAAAGGAACACAGAAAATCAAAGATCATCTAGGCATAAATCAAACATCAGGCATGTATCCCACATGTAGTTCTACGTGCTTGCAATAAGAACTTGCACAACATCTTTTGTCCTGCCATCTCGCTACGAACGGGGCCAAAAGGAACTTATGGAGATTAAGGTGCTCCTGTCAAAGAGCACCGGAACAAAGCATTAACAATCAATGGATACATGGAATCCTCACATTATAGTCCATCCCCTTTGGTGTCCCAAGCTATCACCTTTGGCATCGCCGGTTTCGGTCTATAACAGGTGCATACAACTCATAGATAAGATCAAGAACACAAATATATTCATGAAAACACAAAGGGTTCAGATCTGAAATCACTGCACTCGGGCCCAAAGTGACAAGCATTAAGAGCAACAAGTTGAAGCAAAGATGATAAACACCAATCTAGATGATAGGCAACATGCCCCCAACAATCTGATAAACTATTACATGATCTAACTCATCCAATCCCTACCATCCCCTTTGCCTACAGTAGGGAATTACTCACACATGGATGGCGAAGTCGTGGAGGGAGGATGTAGTGGTGATGGCGATGATCTCCCCTCTCCGGAGGCCAAAACAGCCTCCAGATTAGCCCTCCCGGAGAAGAACAGAGGGTGGCGGCGGCTCCGTGACGAGAATTGGGAAAACGACTTCGGTTCTGGGGTTTTCGTGTCACGGAATAAATAGGATCTTTGGTAGGGCACCAGAGGAGGGGGGAGCCCCCCAGGCAGCCAGAGGGAGCGGCCCCACCCCTGGCCGCGCCAGGGTGGTGCCTGGGGCCCCCTGGGATCCCCTCTGGTCCCACTTCTGGCTTCTGGCTCCTTCGGGTGCGTGGATTTTCTGCTATTTTTCTGGGAATTTTCTAGGACGTCCAAAAATCCATTTTCCTGCGCACAATAAAACCATACAGATAGCTCTGCTGAAAACAGCGTTAGTCTGGGTTAGTTTCGTCCAAATCATGCAAGAATGAGGGCAAAACAATATCAAAAGTGTTTGGAAAAGTAGATACGTTTGA
Source organism: Bromus sterilis (assembly GCA_950022295.1). Lineage (NCBI taxonomy): Eukaryota > Viridiplantae > Streptophyta > Magnoliopsida > Poales > Poaceae > Bromus > Bromus sterilis. Next base: position 222,425,013 of record OX465600.1, read on the forward strand.
GACGTATCAACCCCCCCCCAAGCTTAGCATATTGCTTGTCCTCAAGAAATTCAGTACAACGAACTAAACGCGACAAAGAAAACTTTGACAAACTCTTTTGCTTCAATAGATGTATATAAGCATGTACTACGAAAAGAATTTAGCAAGTATCAAGACAATGCTATGAGGACAATGCACGAAGCAATCCTTCTTTCAAGCGATATATGTCAAACAACTAAAAGTAAATAATGTGCTACTGAAAATCAAGGCAGGATTACAATGCACAAAGCTTGAACATACTAGAGTGGTATTTCGCTAGCCTCCAAGAGTGAAGCAAAATATAAATGCAGAAACTCCTCTGGAGTTTTAAAGGAGACTAGAACTAAGAACTTCAGAATAAAATATACCACAATCATGCAAAAGACAATGTAATACTTTGGGACAATGCACATTACACTCAGAATGAGAATTATGCTCTCCTAGTTGGTGCTTTGAAGAAAGAAGGTGGAGACTCTCGAACCGTGGAGTTTGATGGAAAGGTTGAAAACCCGTGAATGGAAGCAAAGACTAAACTTGTACCAGAGTTCTTGGTTTTGAAAACAAAGATAAAAAAAAGGTGTTTTGAGATATGCATGCTTCGTCAACGAATGCTAGTAGACAACTCAATCGCCTCTTACGCTAGACATGTTTCGAGGAATGGCTCCCAAGATGGAGACGATCACATCCCCTTAATATCCTTTGTTTATCACTGCCAAAGTTTTCTGATTTCTCATAGACAAAGTGTGAAGGAGGGTTTGTTGGTTGTGATTATCTTTTGTGAGCTGGGCGCACTCATGCCAGTCCCTCCTCGTATTGGGGTTTGCAGATTAGACATGCAATCCCGGGATAAAAATGTCTAACATAAGACGGTCATGAATTACCTACTATTTCCTCATGAGCTAAAACAGAGGCACAAAACAATAATGCTTTTGAATAATTTCGAGATGGTACAAGAAAGTCTTCGTTAGGATGGCCGGTAAATACCACATAGGAAGGTATGGTGGACTCATATGGAAAAACTGGTTTCAAGGATTTTGGATGCACAAGAAGAAATCCGCTTAGTGCGAGTGAAGGCTAGAAAAAGACTGGGAAGCGACCAACTAGAGAGAAATAACAGTCATAATCATGCAGAGCGACAAAGTAACATTGAATCAGGCATGAAAATGATATCACTATTCTGAAATTCAAAGATCATCAAGGCATAGTAGACTTTTGAGTCATAAACATGTGTAAGCATGTGCTAAGTCAATCCAAGAATTCTCCAAAGGGAAATACCACTTCAGTATGCCAAACCATGAACAATGCAATGCATGTAAATCATTTCAACAACACATTATGTAGTTTAGATATTTGGGATTAGCCACAAGGAAAGCATGAACACTGGGGAAGCATTGTAAACATAGCACTATGTCGCTACAAGCTGGTCTCTAAATCATAAGTACAAGCATATGTACAAAAGTAGAAACAAAAAGAGTTCATACCGGTTTTCCTTGTTGAATCCCCTTCGTCGATCTTCGTCATTACTGCCTTGTCACTTGCACGATTGGACGTAGGAAAATATAATCAAGTGCAAATGCCATCACGGACTCGAGCTGAACTCTGCAACAAAGCAAACTAAAGAGACAAAAGAAAATATTTTTGGATTTTTCAAAGGTTAAACGAAAGAAAAAGAAAAGAAAAATCTTTTTGTTGTTTTTGCAAAATAAAAGAACAAAGAAGAATGGGCAAAAATTTCGAAAAGATCAAAGCAAAAAAAATAAAAAAGGATAATACAATGGAAAGGTGAGAAGGACACGTACTCCCCCAAGCTTAGGATTTTGGCCTAATTTGGTAGCAGCTACTGCCCCCAGGAGCCTCCTGCTTCGGGGTAAGGGTAATTCCAAGAGTCGTATGAGCCCTCCGGTGCGTACACCGAGGTCCTCGGATCCTCCCAAGAGGAAGGTCCTGCGCTCCAAGCGGAAGAAGATCCCTCGCCATGCTCAGTGAAGGTCTCTCCCTGGAAAGATGGGAACTCACCGTGCTCCTCCTCATCGGGCATAACCCCATGGAGGGGTCCATGGGGTTATGCGGCTGGTAATTAGCCAAGAACTCATCGAACTGAATTTCATTGATGGACCATCCGTTCCTGCGAGTTTTATTAAACAAAAGTGGTGCAGGTAGACGGATCTCACGAGTAATAGTCCTTTCAAACCTCAAAATATAATCAAGGTTACCAAACTGAGAAGTCATGGTAACAAACTTATGCCTCTTCATAGTCGCAAGATCGAGACTCGCGTATGAAAAGGGGACATCATCAGGATGCGGGGTTCGCTCAAGAGACTCAAGGATAAGTGTGCCATAAACGCCACCATATAAATCGCCCTTGTTACTGTTCGTAACAAGACGCCGAGCAATCAAGGCACCCACATTATACTCATTCTTACCAGAGAGGGCATTCGCATAAATGGCGAAGTCTGGTGCGGAACCGTTGCTCATGTTGTCACGAGCCAACACCCCTCTAGCAACAAAATACGCAAAATACCTGAGCTGTGGAAACAAGATGCTGGAAATCTTTGTGCGCTGACTATCGGTCTCCTCCTGGCAGCAAAGGGAGTTGAAGAGGGTCCTTGTAACAGCCCAGTTTTCACAAAAATTAAAAAAATTGTTTTCGGTGTGAATTGTTTGATTGTTTGATTTGTTTGCGGTGTTTGCATCCCCGATTTATCGATCGACGATGATTTTCCCCCCTCTTATCTCGTATCGGACGGAGACCGACCCTTGCCACCCTGACACTCGACCTTGAGACACCGGGTTTCACCCGATCACCGTCGCGAAAACCGCACGAGACCAGCCGCAGCCAACGGAACGAAAACCCCGTTTAATAATTAAACGGGATATTTTTATACCGCGCCGGAAAGTTTTCTCAGAACGGTTCCAGCGCGAGGTAAACGCCGCTAGCTCGCCGCGCTGATCGTGCAGTTTGAAGTTTTACCCGAATCGGAGGTCCTGCGGACCCCCGGCGGTCAGAAACGTAAGCACCGCACGCGCGAGAGAAAAACCGGGGATGTTTTTGCAAACTGCCAGCCACCTGGGCTATATAAAGACCACCACACTCCCACCCCTCTTCTAGGGTTTCCCTAGTCCAATTTGCAGCCACCCCCCTCCACTTTGCCCCAAATCTACCCCATTTTCGTCCAGATCTAGTGGTTCGATCCGGACTGTCGGATCCAGATCGGGTGTTCCACAGTGCGCCACGTCAGCAGATAGAGAGCCCCAGCCAGCAACCTCCCGTGGAGGCTCCTCCACACCCGAGCCGCCTCGGCGTCGTCGCCGGGCCGCGGCGCCAGCCATGCCCTCCTCCCCGCGTCTCCCTCTCTCCCTTCTCTTCCTTCCCTCGCCTCACCTCCTCCTCTTTCCGTCGCCTGTAGGTCACGCGTCCGGGCGCCGCGCCATAGCCAAGCTCAAGGAGCCGCGCCACCCCGGTGCCTCGCCCTCGCGCCTCCAGGGATCCCCGCCGACTAGCCTCGCTGGATCTGCAGCCGGGGCCGCCCCCGCACCCATTCCAGCCCCACCGCCATGCCATGGCCTCCCTCGCCGGCGAGCGTGGCCACCGGAGCGCCGTCGGCCGTTGCAGCGATCCCCCGTCCGGTCCCGATCTGGATCGGGACGGGGCACAGGCCGCCCGAACCGTCCAGGCCGGTGGGCCTAGCGCGCCAGAGGGCCCAGCTAGCCACCCGAGCCAGGCCGCCAGCCCCTCCCAGCCCGCCGACCTGGGCCACGGCCCAACAGTGAGCGCCCCCCCTTTTTTTCTTTTTTTTCTTTTTTCTGGTGGGCCCAGTAGATTTCGGCCCAGTGCATGTTTTTTTATTTCTGGGCTTTTGATTTATCTGTTAATTGTTGCGATGTGGCGGTAGCTATAACTTTTCACCGATAGCTCCGATGGAGACGCTTTCTACATGAAAGTTGCTCTGTTTTGCGCATAGATTAATAAAATGTTGCTTGTTGCCATGTTTGACTTTGTTTACATGTTGTTTATCTGCTAATTACACTGCTTGCCACTGTAAACTATAATTTCAATAACTTTTTAACCGTTGCTCTGTTTAAAATGTTCTTTATACGTAACTTGACTAGAATTGCATGTAGATTGTGTTTATGCTGTTCTTGCTTGCTAAATAAAATAATAAAATATTGTTTGGGGAAAAACAGTACCAAATGCAATAATAATCGTGGGGTCCGTAATAGCTGCCATGTCTAGGATTTCACCCCACTTAAATTGACTAGATTAGATAGTTTATTTATGCTTCACCTCTTGCCATGCTTCTGTGCTTTGCCATGTTAACAACCTTGTTGATCACATGTAGCTAAGCAACTTGAACCACCGTAAACGTGTGGTATTCGTCGTGTGTGACCGATACCCTACTTAAACTGTTAGTAACCGTTCTCGATGATAGATCCGTATCGCGTTGTCGTGTCGTGTGATGTCTTCTTGATCTTGTGTTGCCCTCGTAGTAATAGATGCTTGCTCGTTGATTGCTTTCCAGTGTTTCCTTCCTGTGTGCCTCCCGCGGTTACTCTCGGAGACGATGCGAGATTGCGATCAACTACACCTTCGGAACCCGACTTATCAACAGGCAAGGACTATACATTACTTATGATCCATTCTATTTCAACCAGCGGTTTGCATGCTAGTATAGGTTAGGTTCGATGTTTGATCCTACCACATGTTTACAGCCTCTTTCAAACCGATAAAGCCATGTCCCTTCCCAGCAAACCTTGTACTGCTATGTTACTATTGCTCGTTGCTCAGCCCCTGCTTAGTATGCATGCTTAGGATGCTACGATGTTACCCTCTTACTCCTTGGTTTGGGATATCACATTATTATATTGTTGTTGATGATATTGATTATTATAATGTTGACTATATTCGACGAAGGATGGAAGGTCTAGGCTATCCCGCCCCGACGCTTTGTTCCATTCGAGTCACCTAGGATCCGAGTTCCGGGTATTGGTTTTAAGACTGAGCGTGCCTAACCGCATGTGGGATTTTATGGGGTCCCCTTTTCTTACCTACCTAGCTTCAAGCATTTCTAGTGGTGGCCCAAGCTGATTTACCATTTGAAACCGTGTGTGTGCTGGTCGTACGCCAGTTGTTTACAAACCAACCTGGACCAGTGAGGACTTAGTTCCCTTGCTGGCCCACTTTGTCCGGCTGAGGACCCGGTGTCCCATGTGTGATTAACCGGCTATCCCAACCTGCGACAGACGGTATAGACCAGATCGAGATCGCGGCCGGCTCCTGAGATGGATGTCGACTCACCGGGGGCCACCCGGATTTGTTCGTTGTTAGTTAGAGGGACCTGTCGTTTCGGATCTCTTGGAACTAAATCATTAAATGGTTGCCTGTGATGGGTAGCAACTGAGAGAGATGGGCGTGCGTGCGGAGCCTTGTAATGGGCAGTTGGTACATCCCTGCAGGGTTAAATCTTTTCGAGACGCCGTGTCCACGGTTATGGACGACCTGAGACCTACTCCTTGTTCATAGGCAACAACAACTGAGATAATCTTAATATAACTTGATCAATGTGTGTGTGTGCCTTGACTGCTTCTTCTTCGTCGGGATGCTAAGAGGAGGACAAGGGTAGGATAGGTGTTATGTTTGCGTAGTAGTTGATAGCAAGACTTGTTGGAGGCGATTCCTCATCGAATGCTTGGCTTCTTATCTTACTCTCTAGATTGTTAGCCACTTCATAAATGCTAGTGCGGCAGCAACCTCACCACTTACGCCATCCTTACCGTAAACTACTAGTTGTCCTAGAATAACGAGTGATGAAGTCCTTGTTGGGTCAGATGACCAATACAGTTGGATGCTGAGTACCTCTGTACTCATGATACTACCCCCAAACTCTTTTCAGGGTTCTTGATCGACAATAGGTATGGTGATCGACGTTTCACGTGGAGACTCGACGATGACTAGTTAGGCGAATCCGGGCGGAGGGCCTGGACCCGTGTGGTTATGGGAAACGATGTTTTTCTCTTTGCCAGTAGGCCTTTGATTGTAGTCTGTACTCAGACATGTATCTTCCGCTGTTGTATTGTATTTGAGGCAGTTGTATGCCAATTGTATGAGATGTTGTATCCTTGTATCTGTAATGTTGTGATATCATGTTGGAAATCTGGGGCATATGACTTCGTCATATGTCGCGGTGGGACCGATATGTGCTTCGTCCCCGGACCTGGATGGAAACATCTAGATCTGGAACAGTACCGCATATCGGGCCTAACAGTCCTCAACCCGGAAGGCTGCATGGTCATCTTAGGTTTCTGACCAACGTTCGGCACACCTATTATACGACAAAATTGTGCCAAAGACATGGTTATGAGATCATTATAAAGTTTGAACTCAACGGTTCCAGCATCATGGTTGTAGAAAAAACTGTTAACAAAATAGGAGGTAAGATTTTTGTATTGCACCACACGTCATAAAGCTAGCCGTGTCAAACCTGCATTGGCACAAAGGCCATAAAATTCCTCCTTAATTCCTGCAGCTGTAAGAAAATCATCGCACGAATACATCATTGCACATGCTGGATTTGTTTCTTCCAACAGTTCCCGGGGCACATGATCTTCATTGTAGCCCACCCTAACTGTTGAGGGTGAAGTTACAACCCTAGTGAATCGATCGGAGCGCTCGGGCTTCTTCTTCCCAAGCCATACCTTTGCTTTTACAAAGAGACTCATTTCTGAAATTTTTTACAATTCACAAAAACAAGGATTTAAACGAAGTGAGTTGAGGAAAACTACTGTACTCACTTACCTAAGGCACAAACTTGCACCAAAACTTGGAATATAAATTTCTACACATGCATGAAAGCTCATAAGAACAACACCAAGAGTTACTAAATACTCACAAATAAGGCCACCAATCAAAAATCTAATTGGAGGGGTGAAGGAGTTACATACCAGGGAGTATTTTCCCAAAATATCAGCTCAAATGATGGGTCATAGAGAGAGATCGAAATTCTGGACGGAGGGCATCAAGAACGCAAGAACAAAGTGCAGAACTCGTGTTTTTGGAGAGAGAGAAGGGAGGAGGAAGAAGACTTACCTGGCTAGCTGCCCTGTTGGCCCCAGGCGCCCTATGGCCGCGGTCAGGGGCCAGGCCGCGCCAGCTGGCCGCTTGGGCGACTGGTGGCCCCCCCTGGTCAGCCCCAGGTGCCCCTGGGTCACTCCCGGTATGGAAATTTTTAAAATATTTTTTCTGGAATTTTTTGACAACTTCACTGTTGAAAAAATTTCGAGGTTCAAAAAGCTGCAAAACTTTCTGAAAAACTTGAAGCAGTGATTAGAGTTGTGAAGTTTCAAAAACATATAAACTTGGTACAACAAGGAGAATAAAAGCTAAGGCAAATGAAAACATAACAAGCTCCACTTTTTACCTATATAAAACATGCTTACTACCAAGGTTGATCAAGTCTTACCAACGAATCGACGATATATGGAGAAAAAAGTCTCACCTCTCATGAAGTGATCATTGCACCTTTACTTTAGTGGACATTGTCCCCACCATGATTGTTTTGTATTTGTGGTGCACATGTAGAGGACAATCCCATTCTCCAATCTTCACGGTCTCGATATTCTCTATAGAGTTGAGGCCATGCCTCTTGTCAATCTTCTTCGGAAAATACACCGTGTGTTCTTTGTCATTCACGTTGAAAGTAACCTTTCCTTTGTTGCAATCAATAATAGCACCTGCGGTGTTAAGAAAAGGTCTACCAAGAATAATAGACATGCTCCCATCCTCGGGCCTGTCAAGCACAACAAAATCAGTAAGGATTAAACACTTAGCAACTTCAACGGGAACATCTCACAAATACCTATGGGAACAGCTGTTGACTTGTCAGCCATCTGAAGAGAGATATCTGTAGGGATTTGTTTTTCTTAACATAATCTCTAGTAAAGAGAAAAGGGCATAACACTCACTCCTTCTCCAAGGTCACATAGAGCAGTCCTGACATAATTATTCTTTATGGAGCAAGGAATGGTGGGTATACCTGGATCACCAAGCTTCTCAGGAATCTTGCCACTAAAAGAGTAGTTAGCAAGCATAGTAGATATTGCTTCATTAGGAACTTTTCTTTTATTAGTAACAATATCTTTCATATATTTCGAATAAGGAGGTAACTTAATAGCATCATTCAAAGGAATTTGAAGAAAAAGAGGTTTCATCCACTCACAAAACTTATTGTAATGCTCTTCTTCTTTAGTTTTGAGAGACTTACCTGGAAAGGGCATGGGTTTCTGCACCCATGGTTCTCGTTCCTTCTCATGTCTTCTTGCAATAAAATCTTCTATAGTGTATTTCTTGCATTTGTCGGGTGCTTCTTCTTCTCGAACTTCAGGTGGATCATTCTTTTCACCATCCTTTTCAGGCTCAGCACCATCTTCAGTATCAGCATCGGAGGTAGATATACTATTTGGATCATTGGAATTGTCAGCTTCTTTGTGCTTCTTCTTCTTCTTCTTCTTCTTCGGAGAGCTAACAATTTCTTCCTCCTGTATTTGAGAATCTTGCTCGATCCTCTTAGGATGCCCCTCGTGATAGAGAGGATCTTGAGTGCTAGTTCCCCCTCGAGTTTTAATCCCGAAGGCCTGTATATCATGTTTGGCATTATTAGCAAGCAAATCTTTTTGCACATTAGAAATTTGATCAAGCTGAGTTTGAACCAGATGAAAATGCTTCACAAGACATTCAACATCATTAACTGTTCTACCTAGAACATCAAGCAAACTTTTGATAGCAAGGGAATTATCATGCAACTGATTTTGTATCCTCTCATTAAAGTGATTTTGCTTCATAATAAAATTATCAAGCTCATCTAAACATTGATCAGGAGGCTTACCATGAGGAATGTCACTTGCATCAGGGTCAGAATCGTTAAACTCTGTTAGCTCCCTGCATAAATCATCATCAAGTATAATATAATCATCATCAAGGAGTCTCTCCTTGAGTTTACTAAGATCAGGATAAGTGTAGGTCCCATCAAAAGGATAGCAAGTATCGGGAATTTCAATCCCAGATTTCTTGGCAGCAGCAGCAATCTGTTTCTCAAGAGCGTGACTAAGCGAACCAATATCATCAAGAGTAGTAGAAGCATCATCAAAAGTATCGGACATAGTAACAGATTCAGTATAGGACTCATGTGGTGGTGGTGAAGCAAACTTGCTCATAACTGAAGGTGAATCAAGTGTAGCACTAGTGTTCAGAATAGTACCTTTTCTCGTACGGGATTGTAAGATCGGGACCTTGGGGTCTTCTTTCTTACCCATAGTGGATAAATTGCAGCAGGTAAAATACTTCAAGTTGACTTGTGAATAAAGCTATGCTCCCCGGCAACGGCGCCAGAAAACAGGCTTGATAACCCACAACTGCAGGGGATCAAGATAGTCTTCGCGGGTAAGATAACCCAATTTATTGATCGACTCAAGGGGAGCCAAAGAATATCCACACGCTTTAACAATGGAGTTGTCGATTCTACCGTACCTGTGGTACACTTACCTGCAACAATATATTAATAGCAACGGCGATATGGAAGTGATGATAGCAAAGGTAATAGTAAAACAGCGAAAGTAAACAACTAGTAACCAGCAGAATTAAAAACACTATAGGCTAGGGAGATGGATGGTCGGGCGCTGCATGGATAAGACACATCATGTAATCAACTTGGGGCAAGGCACACAGAAAAGCAAAGATTATCTAGGCATAAATCAAACATCAGGCATGTATCCCACAAGTAGTTGTACGTGCTTGCAATAAGAACTTGCACAACATCTTTTGTCCTACCATCCCGCTACGAATGGGACCAAAAGGAACTGATGGAGATTAAGGTGCTCCTGTCAAAGAGCACCAGAACAAAGCATTAACAATCAATGGATACATGGAATCCTCAAATTATAGTCCATCCCCTTTGGTGCCCAAGCTGTCACCTTTGGGATCGCCGGTTCCGGTCTATAACAGGTGCATACAACTCATAGATAAGATCAAGAACACAAATATATTCATGAAAACACAAAGGGTTCAAATCTGAAATTATGGCACTCGGGCCCAAAGTGACAAGCATTAAGAGCAACAAGTTGAAGCAAAGATGATAAACACCAATCTAGATGATAGGCAACATGCCCCCAACAATCTGATAAACTATTACATGATCTAACTCATCAAATCCCTACCATCCCCTTTGCCTACAGCAGGGAATTACTCACACATGGATGGAGAAGTCATGGAGGGAGGATGGAGTGGTGATGGCGATGACGATGGAGATGATCTCCCCTCTCCGGAGGACAAACCAGCCTCCAGATTAGCCACCCCGGAGAAGAAAAGAGGGTGGCGGTGGCTCCGCGACAAGAATTGGGAAAACGACTTCTGTTTTGGGGTTTTCGCGTCACGGGAATAAATAGGAGCTTTGGTAGGGCACCAGAGGAGAGGGAGGCCCCCAGGCGGGAAGAGGGCGCGGCCCCACCCTTGGCCGGGCCAGTGGGGCGCCTGCGGCCCCCTGGGCTCCCCTTTGGTCCCACTTCTGGCTTATGGCTCCTTCGGGTGCGTGGATTTTCTGGTATTTTTCTGGGAATTTTCTGGGAAGTCCAAAAATACATTTTCCTGCGCACAATAAAACCATACAGACAGCTCTGCTGAAAACAGCGTTAGTCCGGGTTAGTTTCGTCCAAATCATGCAATAATGAGGGCAAAACAATAGCGAAAGTGTTTGGAAAAGTAGATACATTTCAGACGTATCAATCAACAACTGGTTTAGCATCAGGCTCAAGGTTGATGGTATGTTGACAAATAGATGGACTAATACCCTTAAGGTCATCAAGGGTATAGCCAATTGCACCTCGATGTTTGAGAAGTACTTCCAATAGTCGCTCTTCTTCATACCCTGAAAGGTTAGAATTGATAATAACATGATATACTTTATTTTCATCTAAATAAGCATACTTGAGCGTATCAGGAAGAGATTTAAGATCAAACACTGGATCTTCTTTTGGTTTCGATAAAATTCCCAAAGGCTCAACTGGAAGGTTGTGCTTTAGGATAGTAGGTTGTCTTAAGAATATTTCGTCCAGCTCATTTCTCTCCTGCATATGCAGATCATTCTCATGGTCCTCGATATATTGCTGCAAAGGATCATTAGGAGGAATAGCAATGGAAGCAATATCTTCAATAATCGTATCGTTACTAGGAAAATTAGTACCACGAGGCTGCTTAGAGAACTTAGAAAATTTAAATTCATATGGCTCACCGTTGAATTCAACAGAAACTTTACCTTTCTTGCAATCTATTATAGCTCCACAAGTTCTGAGAAAAGGTATACCGAAAATAATAGGACAAAAATTATCCCTTACTGAGCCAAGTACTAGAAAGTGGGTAGGATGTTTTACCTTTCCGCATAAGACTTCAACGTCTCTCACAATTCCGATAGGAGAGATAGTTGCTCTGTTTGCAAGATGAATAGTAACATCAACTTCTTCAAGTTCACAAGGTGAAATCTCACCCATGATCTCTTGATAAAGCGAATAAGGGATAGCACTAGCACTCGATCCCAAATCGCATATCCCATAATAAATGTGATCTCCTATTTTGACAGATATTACTGGAGTACCTGAAATTGGGCCTTTATTCTTGGCTGTGACAAGGTTAATAGAAACAACACAAAAATTTATATTGGAATCTTAAGCATCATTAGTAACTAGATCCTTAACCAATGCAACTTGAGGATCGACCTTGATCTGGTCCTCAGGCTCATCAATTCTTCTCTCACTTTTATTTAATATGCCTGTCACAAAAGAGTGCTCCCTTATCCTTGCGGGAAAATGGGGTTTTTCATATATAACTGCAGGCAAAATAGGGTTAGCAACGTGAATATCCATAGGTAATTCTTTGAAGGGTTTATGATGCCGATCCTTCTTTTCTTAGAAGAGTCAATATGAGAGGCAAAGTCCTTACATAAATTAATCATTAGATGGGAATCAAGACCAATCTTAGAGCAAAAGGTATTAAAGTAATCAGTTTTCACATAGCTCTCTATATAATCATGCTCATAATTTATAGTGGGTTCAATACCTTCATCTATTTCCCAATCTTAGGTATTCTTCTGGATCCTTTCAATGAGATCCCATCTTTCTTCAACGCTTTTCGTCTGAAATACCCCACTAGAGGAGGCATCCAACATCTCCTTATCCCGACGAGAAAGTATAGCATAAAAATTTGTAAGTATAATTTACTTGGGGAGCTCATTAATAGGACAGTTGAGAATTATGGATTTCAATCTCCCCCAAGCTTGAGCGATGCTTTCTCCATCACGAGACCTAAAGTTATAGATGTAGTTTCTGTCTCGATGAATTTCGTGAAGAGGATAAAACTTGGTATAAAAGAGAGACATAAGCTCTTGCCAATTAAGCAAATGAGAGTTACCGAGAAGCTTATACCAATCTAAAGCTTTTTCTATAAGAGATACAGAGAACAATTTCCTCATGACAAACTCCATTGATACACCTGCAAGCTTAAATAGTGAACATAGTTGTGACAAATATAGCAAGTGTTCACCGGGATGTCTATCTCCTGCATAACGATTAGCCAAAACACAATCGATAATACCAGCTGGTATTTTATAAGGCACAATTTCAGTAAGGGGAGGAACAACCACCACAGATGTTGGGCGTTTCCCCGTAAGAAACGATCCAATAGCTAGGTTGTCCATATGGACGAAGAGCAGCAACAAAAAAATAAAAATAAAAAAATAAAAATTTCCTTACCAGCTTCACTTACGAATAGAGCTATGCTCCCCGGCGATGGCGCCAGAAAATGGTACTTGATGACCCACAACCGTAAGGGATCTATTGCAACGTTTTCGCTAAGTAAGAGTGTCGAACCCAACGATGAGCCAAAGGTATTAATAAGTGATTTTGGACAAGGAATAACTGCAAGCACTGAAAGATAACTCTGTAGGGGTTTTCGGTATAAGAAACAATAAGACAAAAGCAAGCAAAGTAAATAGTGCTGAGGAGCAGCAAGTGGCCCAATACTTTTGAGCAAAGGATAAGTCTGGCAACTGAACTTATAAAGACTAAAGCGTTCTTGAGGACACACGGGAGAAATAGTCATGTGCTTTCGCTATATTCCGTATCAGTAATATGTGCCATGTTGATAAGTTTTGAGTGGGTGGATCTATGCTAGTACACCATCTAGACTAAGATAAGTGCACTCTTCTGATTAAACACCTTGCAAGCATCCGCAAATACAAGATAGTAATTAAGGCAAAAGCCTAACCATAACAATACGATCGATAATCCATTGTTCCCTTGTGCTAAAGAGTGCGAACTGGGGTTCAGGTTTCTGTCACACCTCTCTCTATTAATTATCTATCTAACACAAACCCCTAAATTAACCCTACAAAACACCCAATTCCCCCCCTCTCAAAAAAATCCCAGCCCCTGAACAGCTGACGCGTGGAAGCCTTTTGGTCCCGGTTGGTGTTACCAACCGGGACAAAAGGCCCTTCCATCTGATCAAGCCGCAGAGGCCACGTGGAGACCCATATGTCCCGGTTTGTGGGAAAACCGGACTAAAGGTTTTGGGCATTAGTTACGACCCTTTAGTCCCGGTTCCGGAACCGGGACAAATGGGCCTCTGGAACCGGGACAAATGGGACTTTTTCTACTAGCGTGAGAACAGACTAACATATAGCATATCTATAATACCTAAATAGTTCATCCCCACTAACCTATTTATCTTGACATGCAAGCTATCCACATCATCAAGTAGGTCCCCATGTAAAAATTAATTTTTATTAACTTTTCATGCTCATGCTCTCATTAATTTTTCATGCACATGCAGCCTATCACAAATAACTATTAAAAAATCATGCACTCTGTCGGGACCCGGGGTTAGCGTATGCAAGCCTCGCTACAACACAATCATATGGAGAGCCGAGAACCGTACCCACTTGTCTAAGCAGACAAGGCCAAGCACAGAACATTCTCGGAAAGCATCGAACGTGAGGGGCATCCCATCCAGGCCGGATGATCAACTGAAATGAGTCCTCATCGTCCGCACACAAGTCTAAATGATATGGGTAGTGAACTCCCATACTCATAGATAAGTCGCCTCAACCATACTATCGATTGTATTATAACCCTTACATACACTTACTCCAGCCTGATCACTTAGTCGGGGTCTAGGGCGGGCTTGATTATACATGAAAGTGTGCACGAGACAGAGTCTCGAACAATCGCATCGTGATGCCCCAAGCTGCGCACATCTAAGGGCCACTTGGTGTATAAAAGACCGCCAACCAGATCACAACTAAGGTCTCGAAAACCCATACTAAGACATGCATGTTATAAACATACACGCAGCACACATGCCTTGTATGAACAGCAGGTATCATTGCAATTCTCTACAAAGTATACATCTTTATTAGTAACTCTTACAGAGTGCACACAGAGATCACAAGTCTGTGATCCAACATTACATCAAACATGCGGAAGAAAAGTATGTCTGAGTACAGACAAGTTTAACAAATGGCTTAGAGAAGCCTTATAAAAAAAACAAGCCCTCCACGAGGGAACCAGTCGTCTGACTGGGACTACACTAGCTTGGTCTTGGTCTGAGTCTTCATTCTTCGAGCTTCGGGTAGAAGCCAATATCGGGGTCGGTGGGTTCATCTAAAACATAGAATAAGCAAATGTGAGTACAAAGTCGTACTCAGCAAGACTTAAGTAGGAACTATACTACTCATGCACATGTATCAAGGTAAAGGGAGGTGGGGTTTCACTTGCAGAAGTGCCAGCTTTGACTTTGCTAGTCCTGAACTACGAGTATCAGACTTGAGGTAAGAAGCGTACACGAGTCCACTACATTTCCAACCAATACACCACTATGGTTACTTCCTCGACTTCCCCACGAGGAGCACACCATAGCACTCACGCTTATCTTGCGAGTTTTAGAAGTATCCAGTTCAAGTTGTCCAATAATCGAGCACAGCTCTCCAAGTAGTCCCTTACCGCGGACGCGGCTATTCGAATAGTTTATTAACCCTGCAGGGGTGTACTGCTACACACATGAAACTATCAGTTACCGCCTTTGTACTCGACACTGTTCAAGAGGTGCCGGCGAGGATAATTCCCACAACTTTTACCTCACAGCCAACTCAAATCCAATGGAGACGCCTATCTGGGCTGGAATCCACATCGTGAACCCGGCCGGTTTACCGATGTGGTCCCAGAAGATGTGTGCTGGGTCCCAAGCCAGTCTGAATAGCCGTTCTTCCACTTCGCAGACCGTGCCACAGACCTACCAGAAATACAAACTAATGCGACTCATTGAACTGAGAAGGGGTGAGTTAGTAGGTTGAGCGGGGGTCCATGTGCCCAACATGTGGTAGTACTCTTCATCTTGGATCACCACACAAGAACTCGGGGTTAAGGAGGTGTTCAACGAGACAACCCACTGTGTACTCCTACACAGCCTCTCATCGTTCACCTTGTATTAGGGTAGATTCACCAACACAGTTTCACTTTCATCAACACCATGTTCTCTATCATCCCGACTCACATCAAAAGCAACCTCATTGTACCACTAAGCATGCAATAAGCAGTAACAGTTGCAGGGGCCACATGATATCAGTCAACTCCTATGTCAGCTAGGATTGTGGTTTGCTTACTACTTTGACAAGATGATAGGTCATGCATCGGATATGGGTTCAACTATGCGGTAGAATCGATACAAGGTGATCTCCTAAACATGCGTAAGCGAGACTAAGAGGGAAATGGGATTTTATAGATATGATCAATGGGGGTTTGCTTGCCTTGCTGACGAGGTTTCGATAACGGTGTCTTCAACGAAGGGGGTGGCTTCGGGTTCCGGCTCCACTTCTATCAGCAACATGACAATCATAGGATCAACATAATGTACAATGCACAATCACATGAATAAGATTGTAATGGTGATCTTCATGGTACTGATGTGTTGAGGATTTCATTTAAAAGGAGTATATTGCATTTGAGTTGCAAATTCAAACTCCATTTGATTTATCGATGAATTTCAAATGCATTTGAATGCATGAAAGTTCATTTGAAAAGTTTGATCATGAAGTGATGTGTTATAGTTGAGATAAAGCTTCTGATGTGTGGATGAAACTATTTAAAAGAAGTGTGTTGCAAAGTGATTTGCAAATTCACTCCAAATTTGAATTTGAAAAGGATCCATATGCATGTTTGCTACTGTTCACCCATTTTAAAATGGTCAAACATAGAAACAAGTTGCATATTCATAATCCTTGTACTTTTCTGATAATTTTAGACATATTATTTGTCCAATTTGGAGTTAATATGAATTTTCTATGATTTATTGAAGTTTAAGTTATTTTCTGGAATTTCTCTGATTAAATTAAATCGATTAAACAGAGTTATTGTGTCAGCCTGACGTCAGGGTGACGTGGGGGGGGGGGGGCTGACGTGTTGGTCCGGGCTGTCAGCCTCTGGGTTAATTAGCCCGGTTAGTTTAAAATAACCAGGGGGTTAGTTAGCCTACGGGGGGGGGGCACTGGTCAGTGGGGTTAGGTGGGGATTAGGAGGGGGTTTAGGGCCCTAATGGCGCCGCCGGCACGGGCACGCCGGAGCTTCGCCGGAAAAACGCTAGAGGGCTCGGGGAGGGGGTCTGGAGGCACAGGCGAGTAGCTGGGGCTCGTCCTCATCGGCTAGGGCTAGCAGGGGCTCGCCGGGAGGCCTCTGGTCACGGAAACTTCAACATCGGCGGCGGCCGGAGCACGGTGCTCGTCGGGAATGGGCTCTGGGGCACGGGAATGAGAGCGGGGAGCACTGGGAGGTGCCTCTTCGCCTTGCACATCGTCTGGCGTAGGAGGGGTTCAAGGGCACGGCCTGTGGCGACGACAGCGCCAACCGCGGTGGCGGTACGACCACTGTCCTCGCCGGAACTACGCGAGAGGGCATGAGAGGAGGTGGGGAAGGGGGAAAACTGACGGGCGGCTCACCCTGGATCGAATGGAGAGGACGGCGGGGTCAGGGGTCTCTCGACGGCGACGAATTTGGAGCTCCTCTTCTCTGCGGCCAGCGGCGGATCCTTGGGGATGGCGTCGTCTCCGGTGGTTCTCTCCTCGAATCGAAGCTGCAGATCAACGTAAGAGTCACCGGGGAGGACGAAGGACAAGGCGGCGAGGCTTGTCGGCGTCGTTGGCCGCGTTGGGGCGTCGTCGCGCTTCGGCTAGGGCTACGGGTGCGGCGGGTGTGCGGCGAGAACGAGAGAGAGAGACCGAGAAGACGACAGAGGAGAGGGGGAAAAGATACGGGCCTTCTCCAAGCGTCTCTGTGTCGAGGTGGAGGCAGGGACGCGGCTGCTAGGCTGCCACCGCGGCAGCTGCGGCATGCCGGGCACGCAGCAGTGTGCTCGTGCCCGGGGAAGACGACAGGTGAGCCCCAGGTGGGCTGGGCCGGCCTGGTGGGCTACGGGGGAGCTAGTCGGGCTTCTTCGCAGGTAAGCCCATTCTCTTATTTCTTTTCTATTTTCTTTTGTGTAATATGTTGGCCATGCTAAAAATAAATAGCTAGGCATTTTTTAAAATGAGGAAAAATTTTATATGGCCTCATATTATATTAGACTAGCCACTTATAAAGTTTGGCACCTTTTAAAATTCAAATTATTTGAACTTTAATTCAAATAGGGGTTTTTGAATTAATCCATGCTCCTGTTTGAATATTTGAAAAATCCATGAGCATGGGGTGGGTCCCACATCACTTGATATGTGGCCACACTCATTTATAGGACTTTTCAAAATGCAAAAGGAATTTTTGGAGCAACTTTTTATCTGGCCTTTTGAATTAATTCATCTGGGGGTGTTCTCTCCCATTTCAATTTCTTTTGAAATTTTTATCATGAATGCAAAGGAGCACTTGATCCTAGCACATACCTAACTTGGGGTTGTGACAACTCGCCCCCACTCAAAAAAAATCTCGTCCCGAGATTCAGAAATCTGCGGGAGGAAGGAGGGGTACTCGGCACGGAGACGGTCTTCTCTTTCCCACGTGGCTTCTTTCTCAGAGTGGTGTGACCACTGAACTTTCAGAAACTTGATCTTCTTTCGGCGAGTGACACGCTCTGCTGAATCGAGAACACGAACGGGGTATTCTCGATAAGAAAGGTCATCTTGTACATCAAGCGTTTCATGGTCGACTTCACGGATGGTGTCCTTGAAGCAACGCCTGAGTTGTGACACATGGAATACATCATGTACTCGGGAAAGGTGCGGGGGTAGTTCAAGTTGGTAGGCAACTTTTCCACGTTTAGCAAGAATGTGGAAAGGTCCGATGTAACGTGGGGCCAACTTGCCTTTGATACCGAATGTTGGGTTCCCTTCAGAGGAGTAACCCGAAGGTAAGCCTTCTCATCCATATTGTAGCTCTCTTGCCTATGATGACGATCATAGTAGCTTTTCTGATGAGACGGGGCGGCTTTCAATTGATCACGAACAATGCGAAGTTGCTCTTCTGCTTCCATGATCATATCCGGTCCAAAGAATTGTCTTTCACCGGTTTTTGATCAGTTAAGGGGTGTTCGACATCGTCGTCCATAAAGGAGTTCAAAAGGAGCCATGTTCAGACTAGATTGGAAACTATTGTTATAAGAAAATTCGGCGAATGGAAGAGACTTCTCCCAATTCTTTCCGAATGAGATAACACAATCTCTGAGCATGTCTTCCACGATTTGATTAACCCTTTCAACTTGACCGCTAGACTGAGGATGGAAAGTTGTACTAAAGGTGAGATGAGTTCCCATAGCATGTTGGAAGCTTCCCCAAAATCTAGAGGTGAAAAGGCTACCACGATCAGAATTGATTTCCAAAGGAACATCGTGAAGAGACACAATTCTAGAGACATACAATTCCGCTAACTGGCTAGCAGTTATAGACTCGCGAACGGGCAGGAAGTGAGCAACTTTGGAAAGCCTATCTATGACAACGAAGATGGCATCGTTTCCTTTCTGGGTTTTTGGAAAGCCAGTGATGAAATCTATACTGACTTTATCCCATTTCCACTCGGGGATAGGCAATGGTTGAAGAGTGCCAGCAGGTCTTTGGTGTTCGGCCTTAATGCGACAACAAACATCACATTCAGCAATGAACTTAGCAATTTCTCTCTTCATCCTAGTCCACCAAAATCTCTGGAGTAGGTCTCGGTACATCTTTGTGCTACCAGGATGAATTGAAAGGGGAGTGTCATGAGCTTCTTTGAGGATTAGCCTCCTAAGATTGTGTTTTCGTGGTACAACCAATCGAGTGCCAAAGAAGACAACACCTTGATCATTTATGGAGAAACATTTAGCAACTCCGCTAGCAATGTTCTTCTTGATCTCTCGAATACCACTATCACGTTTCTGGGCGGCTATGATTTTATCCTCAAGGGTTGGTTTCGCCACCAAGGTAGAAAGATAGCCATGAGGGACAATCTCGAGATTGAGTTTTCGAAATTCCTCATGAAGAACTGGTTGATTCTGTTGTAACATGAGGTTGTTACAATACGACTTACGACTTAGTGCATCAGCCATGACGTTGGCTTTGCCTGGGGTGTAAGAAATTCCTAAGTCATAATCTTTTATCAACTCAATCCAGCGTCTTTGCCTGAGATTAAGATCTGGCTGGGTGAAAATGTATTTGAGGCTTTGCTGGTCGGAATAGATCTCACAACGATTACCAAGGAGGTAATGTCGCCAACTTGTTAGGGAATGAACTACGGCAGCGAGTTCAAGATCGTGGGTAGGATAGTTCTCTTCATGTGGACGCAACTGGCGTGAAGCATAAGCTACCACATGTCTATCTTGCATAAGTATGCATCCTAACCCTTGCCGTGAGGCGTCAATAAAGATCTCGAAATCCTTTTTGGTGTCTGGAGGTGCAAGTACGGGTGCAGAAGTCAATCTTCTTTTTAGCTCTTGAAAGCTTTCCACGCACTTGGGAGCCCATAAGAATTTCTTATCTTTCTTGAGGAGTTCAGTTAGAGGCTTTGCAACTTTAGAAAATTTCTCGACGAAGCAACGGCAATAGCTGGCTAGGCCAAGAAAACTCCTAACTTGCTTAACCGATTCAGGTGGAGTCCAGTCAAGGACGGTCTGAACTCTCTCGGGATTCACAGCAATGCCTTTTGCAGAAATCACGTGGCCTAAGTAGGTCACTTCTGGTAGCCAAAATTCACACTTGGAGAATTTAGCATACAGGCGATGCTCTCTAAGTTTCATCAATACCAGCCTTAGGTGTTCGGCATGTTCTTCTTCGTTCTTCGAGTAGATGAGAATGTCATCGAGATAAACTACAACAAATTTATATAGGTATTCCATGAAGATCGAATTCATCATGCGTGAGAAAGTGGCGGTGTACTCGTAAAGACCATAACGAGTAATAAAGCCGTTTTGGGAATGTCCTCGTTTCGGATTTTGATTTGATGATAACCTAATCTAAAATCCAT
This sequence comes from Bromus sterilis, assembly GCA_950022295.1. NCBI lineage: Eukaryota > Viridiplantae > Streptophyta > Magnoliopsida > Poales > Poaceae > Bromus > Bromus sterilis. Next base: position 222,445,539 of record OX465600.1, read on the forward strand.
CTTGGAGAAGACAGAGGATCCAGCAAGTTGATCATAAAGATCATTGATCCTAGGCAGTGGGTACTTGTTCTTTAACGTCGCTAGATTTAGCGGGCGATAGTCTACGCACATCCTTTCTGTTCCATCTTTCTTCGTGACGAACAGAACGAGGCAACCCCATGGCGATGAGCTAGGGCGGATGAAGCCTTTTTCCAACAAAGCTTCCAGTTGGGTTTTAAGCTCAGCTAACTCACGTGGGGCCATTTTGTATGGGCGTCTAGAAATTGGTGCGGTTCCTGGCATAAGATCTACTATGAATTCTACACATCTGTCGGGTGGCATTCCTGGTAGCTCTTCAGGAAAGGCATCCGGGAAGTCACGAACCACCGGAATATCTTCAGGGTCGGGAAGGGGAAGTACATTCAAAGAATGCACCTGGGTTCTTGTTCTGGGTGAGGTGTAGTTGACGGTCTTGCCTGAAGGGTGGGTGAGTTTCACTGATTTTCCTTTGCAATCTAGGTAGGCATTCTGTCTTGATAGCCAATCCATGTCAAGGATGACATCAATGTCTGAAGACTTGAGGGCTATGAGTGAAGCAAGGAATACTAAACCCTCAATTGCAATTTGATTACCATGGCATACTCTATTAGTTTGCCATCTTGACCCTGGAGTTTGAATAATCATGGGGGTGGACAATTCAACAAAGGATAACTCATGACGAAGTGCATAACTTTCCGACATGAATGAGTGAGAAGCTCCTGGGTCGAAAAGAACAGAAGTGGGGACAAAATTGACTGGGAGCGTACCAAGAATGACGTCAGAAGTACCATCAGTTTCCTCAACTAAGATTCGGTTCACACGTACAAGATTTGTGGAAGTGAAAGGCTTGGCGGTGGGAACCTTCGGGGGTGGTTTGGCACGAACAGTGGGGTTTCCTTTGGCATGGGGTGGAGCATTCTGCTTGACGGGGCACTCACGAGAGTAGTGACCAGGCTGGCCACATCTGAAGAAGGCTCCAAAGATAGTGCGGGGAGATGGGTTGTTTGGTGGAGCTGGTGGACGAGGCGGCACAAGGGATGGCCTCGGTGGGTTGTTATGGTGGATCAAACTGTTAGGAATCCAGATCATGCGCTTCTGAGGGCGTGAACTGGAAGAAGGGGCAAGCTCAAGAGCATGCTTGCGAGACTTCTCGAAAACTTCAGTGCCATGCTCAGCTCTGAAGGATCTGTCGTGGTCATACCAAAGGTATACCCTTAAGTATCAGATATCAAGGGGTACCCTTAGTATCATGACTTCATAAAAATACCTAAGAAATGAAATAAAAGTACCGAACCGCCAGGAGCTTGGCAAACCACATGAACATAGGTCACGACGTCTCCGAGTAATCCGTTACTCGGAAGAAGAGATAGTCTCCGAGTAACCGGTTACTCGGAAGAGCAGGTTGGCTCCAAGTAACTCACTACTCGGAAGAGGAGACTGACGAGCTGTCCACCACTCGGAAGAAGGAAGGACAGCAGGCGCGGAGCATTGAAGCCAGAGGCGTTACTCCTTCTTTATTAGCAATAGTGGATAGTTAGTTTCCTGTAATAATGATAGACATTTAGCCTTGTAATTAAGCCCCGCCATTAGGACATTAAAAGGGTCGGGGCGTACTCTATATAAGCCATCTCCCCTCCACGATACGGGGGGCTGGAGTCTCTTCTTCTTCCTCTCCCATGGAAATGATCCCATGTACATCTTGTTCATACAAAGATAAGGAAACCCTCCGGGGAACGAGATGTAGGGATTTTATCTCCTCCGCGAGAGTCCCGAACTCGATAAAATCACCTGCGTCCACCCGTTTGCATCTCGATAGATCATGCTCCGTTCTAACCCCTATTCTTATTGTCAGGATCATATCCACGACAGTTGGCGCCCACCTTGGGGCATGGCGTCTATCGGTCCATGATGTGAACGGTTTGTTTTCACTTACGCGTATTTTATTTTTTCATTTGATGCATATCTTCTTTTCCAAGAGCAGAAATTTCTCGGGCGATTTGCTTTCATCCCCGAAGATGAACGATCATCACTGGCAACCACCGTTCTTCCTCCTGGTAGTTTCAATCAATGGTTGTGCGCTCATCTCGGCATCAACTCGACGGCCGCTCCGCTCCTCCTCGATCGCGGCTGCAGGTGCTGACCGCTTAGACATCTCCGGCGAGCCCGAGTTCATGGAGTGCATCAAAGCCGGCCTCCACCTGGTCACTGTAAAGGACAAATTGCCTCCACGACGAACTCATTAAGCGGCAATTAATGATTTACCGTGCCGGTTACCATTCCAATTGATGGCATACTATTCAGTTTCCGTACCCATTAATTTGTGCATGCACACATTAATACCCATTTAACATTTAATTTATACATATTGGGACGGAGGGCCATATGCCAGCTTGGCCTGGGGCGCACCGGTCAGCTATTTCGTCTACAACAACAAGGGGACTCGCACGGCTCGGACAAGGTGTCCCTGTTTGGCTGCTGCACCTCCGCCTTCAGCGACTCGGACGCTCGCCTCTGCTCCAACTCGGCGACCGTGCAAATGGCCGGCATCCGTCAAGCTCCCCTGCGCGCAACGCCTTTTTCCTCCCGCGGGATTTTCTCCACTCAGACGCGGACGATTACACAGGGACTCCACGACTCGACGACGTTCAGCTATACAACTTCGCATGTACGCCTTCGGCATTGTTTTCGAGTTGCTTCAACACGGCGTCCTTCTCCGACCTGCTTCACCATCCTGGCCAAAATCTCCAACGCCATGCAAGGAAAGGGCTACGGGATCCTCCGCCTTGCAGCACACCCAGCCTCCTTCCTCCAACATCGCAGCTGCCTCCACATGCAGCGACTCAGATGCAGTTACTCGGACGCGGCGGCTACATACGGCAACTCAGTAGCGCCCAAGCCCAGAATTCGGCGACTTGGGACACCGGCAACTCGGATGCCGAGGCTAGTTACGCACTGCGACTCGGACACCAGGAAATAACAACGCACGCACGCGGAGTAGTTCTGCTGGCTCCGCTCCAACACAAGAAAACTCCGGCACGAGATGGACTTCAGCGACCCCCACGACCGGCTCCGCTTCGCCCTCCTCCGGCGACGCACGCGGTCGGCGCCACTCTGTATGCCTTCGACCTCCGCTCCGGCGACGCACACGGCTGGCTCCTCAACCAACTGAACTCGGCCTCGCCATCTACGCCAATTTGGACGCGGGGCTACGCCAACTCGGACGGGACTGCATACAACTCGGCCGGCTCCCTCCCGTGCAGCAACTCGGCATCGCCTCCTTCCATGCGACCCAGGCGACTCTCTGGTCCCCTCCAACTCGGGAACTCCTCAACACCGACCTGCTTGCAACTCGGCGACCTGCTCCAGCTCGGGAAGAGACAATTCGGATGGGTATGCCCCGGCAATCCCGACTCGCACGCCTATGCCTCAGCAACTCAGCTCGGCCTCCATCGGTACTCGGTCTTTCATTCAACTCGGCTCGCCTCTACTCCAACCTGGCGACCCTTTCCGAACTGCTACAACTCGGACACAACTTCCAACTCGGACGCTGCTGGCTCTCCTCCAATTCAAACGGCCGGTCCTCGACGCCAGGCGTCTCCCCAACTCGGACGGCTCCTTCTTCGCGACAAGACGTCCGAGCAGTTGACCATCTAAACTACAGGTTACTCAGATAGATTAATTGCTACTCGGATAACTAAAAACATTGCAGGTTACTCGGATGGGTTCCTCTCCAAGCGTCATCCGACCTGGATGCTGCTCGGGGCCGCTCACCAACCTGCTCCAACTCGGCGTGTCTCCGCTCCCGACTCCCACGCAACTCGACAGCAACTTAACCGTGCCCTCGCAGCGACTTGGACGAACCTGGGACCGGCCACGCCATGCAACAGTTCAAGCAAGACGAGCTACACGCTCCCTCCGCAACGACAATCGCGATGATCTGAATAAGCTATGTGCTCCTCCCGCAACGACCTAATGGACCCATTTGAGGACGTTTCTTCGTCGTGTCACGGTTTCACCGACTACGACTAAGCTAAGTTTCTCATACAACCAAACTTCGTATTACATATTTTAGCGCTCCCGAGCTTCACCCGGGAACCACTTTTCGCATTTACTCGAGTCTACCTCGATGAAACACAAATCACATTCCCCGTATTCCGACAGGTCCGCCGTCGAAGGTTGTAACGCACTCGGGGGCTACGCCACACCCGGGGGCTACAATTTAGATTAGAATCAGATTTACCTTTGCCGGTGGCTCTTTGCTCCACCCATTAGTTGCGCCGCCAGTCGGCAAGTTGTTTACTTGGTTTTCTCCTGTTCTTCATGAAACGCCTACACACGCTCGGTACCTAAACGCCTACTCTTCGTCTCCAAACCAGTCGCAACCTAACTGTCTGGTTAGCAAGAGAAAAAGCTAATGGTCTGCCGACCCGCTAAATGGCTAAGCACGAGAGAACAATAAACCAAGTTAGACATATTATTATCTGCAAATTTGACATTGGTTATATTCCGCATTCGCGCACGAAGATTGGTATTCTTTCATTATGTTTATTCCGTGCCGGCGCACGATGATTGGTATTCTCTTAAATTATTTTATTCCGTGTCCACGCACGATGATTGGTATTCTTTTTATTGATTTAATTCCGTGCGAGTGCACGACGATTGTTATTCTATTTATTAAATTAATTCCATGCCCACGCATGATGATTGACATTCGTTTAATTGATTTAATTCCACGCCCGCGCATGGCGATCGATATTCTCTTCAGTAATTCAATTCCGTGCCCGCGCACGATGATTGGTTCTATTTATTCATTTTATTCCTCCGAGCAGCCACACTCGAAGAAAATGTTCCGTGTCCATGCACGACGAAATAATTTTGGATAGCTTCAGTAAAAGACTCCAACTAACTACCAATAGTTAGTCGGAGCCTTGGGGGCTACACCCACTGGGTGCACTGATTGTTCTCCCACTGGAAGGAAAAATTCCCGAGTAGATCTTCACTCGAAGGAACAACATGCCGAGTAAGGCTTCACTCGGACACACCCAGTGGGTGTTCAATAAAAACCGAGTAAGTTATCACTCGGATACTCAACAAAACCGAGTAAGTTGTCACTCGAAGTATTTTTCCGACTAAGTTACTACTCGGAGAGAGTCATTGCTAAAACAACCGAGTAAGTTGTCACTCGGAGCGTCAAAGAAAGCAGACAATACTCAAAAACGCAAAGCAGTGACAGGATGGGATGCCACCTGAAGCTAAGTAATGAGTTAGCAAGAAACTGCATTCTGGAATGCACAACAAACAGAAAATCTTGTATTCATTAGCTGTTCGAGAAAAGTTCTGAATGGTTAATTCAGTAATAATCCGTCTCTGACGAAGATTGCCAGATTATTAGTATGATAAGGTGCGAGGGGTAAAGATTCGATATCCCATGTGGTATGACCTAAAGCTCATTGTGATGCTTTATGATATCGAACTTTAAAAATCTGGTTTATATGGAGTTTAATGCCTTTTACTCTGAGACACGCCCTCCGGGGCCTCAGTCCACCTCTTCCGAGAGACGCTTGAGTGTCGCCAGATATTTCCATTAACTTGACCGACCCACATACAAGGGAAAAGTGTAAACTTCAGTAAAGTCCTTCTGGGCCTCTTATTGAGTTTAATCTTCATATACCTTATGTATATGTCATCAATAGGAAGAGCACTCTCCTTTGATGAAATCAATTATCCGAATTAATAAAAAGACTCCGAGTAACTTCAAGAAGTTACTCGGAGCCTTGGGGGCTACTGTCGTGGTCATACCAAAGGTATACCCTTAAGTATCAGATATCAAGGGGTACCCTTAGTATCATGACTTCATAAAAATACCTAAGAAATGAAATAAAAGTACCGAACCGCCAGGAGCTTGGCAAACCACATGAACATAGGTCACGACGTCTCCGAGTAATACGTTACTCGGAAGAAGAGATAGTCTCCGAGTAACCGGTTACTCGGAAGAGCAGGTTGGCTCCGAGTAACTCACTACTCGGAAGAGGAGACTGATGAGTTGTCCACCACTCGGAAGAAGGAAGGACAGCAGGCGCGGAGCATTGAAGCCAGAGGCGTTACTCCTTCTTTATTAGCAATAGTGGATAGTTAGTTTCCTGTAATAATGATAGACATTTAGCCTTGTAATTAAGCCCCGCCATTAGGACATTAAAAGGGTTGGGGCGTACTCTATATAAGCCATCTCCCCTCCACGATACGGGGGGCTGGACTATCTTCTTCTTCCTCTCCCATGGAAATGATCCCATGTACATCTTGTTCATACAAAGATAAGGAAACCCTCCGGGGAACGAGACGTAGGGATTTTATCTCCTCCGCGAGAGTCCCGAACTCGATAAAATCGCCTGCCTCCACCCGTTTGCATCTCGATAGATCATGCTCCGTTCTAACCCCTATTATTATTGTCAGGATCATATCCACGACAGGATCTGTTGACTAAATCCTCAAAGGTGGCAAACTCAAGGAGGTTGAGATCATGACGAAGGATGGGGCTAAGTCCCTTGCGGAACCTTGCCTGCTTTCTGGCCGGTGGTGATCTCATCTTGGGCATAACGAGCAAGACGGTTGAACTCCCTCACATACTCATGAATGGACATCTCTCCTTGATTTAGATTGCAGAACTCTACCTTCTTGCGCTCCATCAACTCATCCAGAATGTGGTACCCTGTAAAGGCAACACAGAACTCTTTCCAAGTCACTACGTGACCATCTGGCTGCATTGCAACATAGTTCTCCCACCACTGAAGAGCAACACCTTGTAAGAAGTATACCGCGAAAATAACTCGGTCATCGGGAGCAACATGTGCTGTATCAAGCTTACGCTCGATGGAACGGAGCCAATCATCAGCTTCAAGGGGCTCAAAAGAAAATTGGAATACCGGTGGCTTGAGGAAGATGAAGTCCTGAATGCTGACCACCACATTACGATGGTGGGCGGTATTCTGCTCGATGAGCTCCAGAAGGCGTGTTTGATCACGTCTATTCCGTTCAGCTTCCATCATGATTTCTGCCGCAGAAGGCGGGGGTGGAAGTTCATCATCATTTCGATTCCGATCACGGTCTCGATCCCGAAGAACAGCACTACGAGTTCCACCTGACATCCTGTGTGATAAAAATCAACAATCAGAATAGGTTGTACGATGGAGGCAAGGATAAAAGGATATGATTTAGGCGGAAAGGATAAAATGCGAAGGCAATGATTCAAAGAAACACGGAAAAAATCTGGCAGCATAACGGCTACACTGGGATGGAAAAAAAGAACCAACCTCGATGAAATTAAACAGAACTTCTTCAAGGAACTCAAAACACGGAGACTCTGGACAACCACAACAATCCTACGGCTATAAGGAGGCAATCAACGAGATGTTCTAGTCAGACATAGATGAGCCTAGTCCTACCATCCCGTAGAAAAGATAAGGGTGACTCAGAACTCAGATCGATGAGGGTAAGGAGACAAAGAAGCCTTACGTTGTTCCCTTATATACCTAGAGTAACTATATAACTATAGAGTGCTAGACTCGACTTCGGCCAAGGATGATAATCCTACAGTCAGTCCTGCTCTGATAACAAGTCTGTCGGGACCCGGGGTTAGCGTAAGGAAGCCTCGCTACAACACAATCATATGGAGAGCCGAGAACCGTACCCACTTGTCTAAGCAGATAAGGCCAAGCACAGAACATTCTCGGAAAGCATCGAACGTGAGGGACATCCCATCCGGGCCGGATGATCAACTGAAATGAGTCCTCATCGTCCGCACACAAGTCTAAATGATATGGGTAGTGAACTCCCATACTCATATACAAGTCGCCTCAACCATACTACCGATTGTATTATAACCCTTACATAGACTTACTCCAGCCCGATTACTTAGTCGGGGTCTAGGGCGGGCTCGATCATACATCAAAGTGTGCGCGAGACAGAGTCTCGAACAATCGCATCGCGATGCCCCAAGCTGCGCACATCTAAGGGCCACTTGGTGTATAAAAGACCGCCAGCCAGATCACAACTAAGGTCTCGAAAACCCATACTAAGACATGCATGTTATAAACATACACGCAGCACACATGCCTTGTATGAACAGCAGGTATCATTGCAATTCTCTACAAAGTATACATCTTTATTAATAACTCTTACAGAGTGAACACAGAGATCACAAGTCTGTGATCCAACATTACATCAAACATGCGGAAGCAAAGTAGGTCTGCGTACAGACAAGTTTAACAAATGGCTTAGAGAAGCCTTATAAAAAAACAAGCCCTCCACGAGGGAACCAGTCGTCTGACTGGGACTACACTAGCTTGGTCTTGGTCTGAGTCTTCATTCTTCGAGCTTCGGGTAGAAGCCAACATCGGGGTCGGTGGGTTCATCAAAAACATAGAATAAGAAAACGTGAGTACAAAGTCGTACTCAGCAAGACTTACGTAGGAACTATACTACTCATCCACATGTATCAAGGTAAAGGGAGGTGGGGTTTCACTTGCAGAAGTGCCAGCTTTGACTTGGCTAGTCCTGAACTACGAGTACCAGACTTGAGGTAAGAAGCGTACACGAGTCCACTACATCTCCAACCAATACACCACTATGGTTACTTCCTCGACTTCCCCATGAGGAGCACACCATAGCACTCACGCTTATCTTGCGAGTTTTAGAAGTATCCAGCTCAAGTTTTCTAATAATCGAGCACAGCTCTCCAGGTAGTCCCTTACCGCGGAAGCGGCTATTCGAATAGTTTATTAACCATGCAGGGGTGTACTGCTACACACATGAAACTATCAGTTACCGCCTTTGCACTCGACACCGTTCAAGAGGTGCCGGCGAGGATAATTCCCACAACTTTTACCTCACAGCCAACTCAAATCCAATGGAGACGCCTATCTGGGGTGGAATCCACATCGTGAACCCGGCCGGTTTACCGATGTGGTCCCAGAAGATGTGTGCTGGGTCCCAAGCCGGTCTGAATAGCCGTTCTTCCACTTCGCAGACCGTGCCACAGACCTACCAGAACTCCGAACTAATGCGACTCATTGAACTGAGAAGGGGTGAGTTAGTAGGTTGAGCGGGGGTCCATGTGCCCAACATGTGGTAGTACTCTTCGGCTTGGATCACCACACAAGACCTCGGGCTTAAGGCGGTGTTCAACGAGACAACCCACTGTGTACTCCTACACAGCCTCTCATCGTTCACCTTGTATTAGGGTAGATTCACCAACACAGTTTCACTTTCATCAACACCATGTTCTCTATCATCCCGACTCACATAAAAAGCAACCTCATTGTACCACTAAGCATGCAATAAGAAGTAACAGTTGCAGGGGCCACATGATATCAGTCAACTCCTATGTCAGCTAGGATTGTGGTTTGCTTACTACTTTGACAAGATGATAGGTCATGCATCGGATATGGGTTCAACTATGCGGTAGAATCGATACAAGGTGATCTCCTAAACATGCGTAAGCGAGACTGAGAGGGAAATGGGATTTTATAGATATGATCAATGGGGGTTTGCTTGCCTTGCTGACGAGGTTTCGATAACGGTGTCTTCAACGAAGGGGGTGGCTTCGGGTTCCGGCTCCACTTCTATCAGCAACATGACAATCATAGGATCATCATAATGTACAATGCACAATCACATGAATAAGATTGTAATGGTGATCTTCATGGTACTGATGTGTTGAGGATTTCATTTAAAAGGAGTATATTGCATTTGAGTTGCAAATTCAAACTCCATTTGATTTATCGATGAATTTCAAATGCATTTGAATGCATGAAAGTTCATTTGAAAAGTTTGATCATGAAATGATGTGGTATAGTTGAGATAAAGCTTCTGATGTGTGGATGAAACTATTTAAAAGAAGTGTGTTGCAAAGTGATTTGCAAATTCACTCCAAATTTGAATTTGAAAAGGATCCATATGCATTTTTGCTACTGTTCACCCATTTCCAAATGGTCAAACATAGAAACAAGTTGCATATTAATAATCCTTGTATTTTTCTGATAACTTTAGACATATTATTTGTCCAATTTGGAGTTAATATGAATTTTCTATGATTTATTGAAGTTTAAGTTATTTTCTGGAATTTCTCTGATTAAATTAAATCGATTAAACAGAGTTATTGTGTCAGCCTGACGTCAGGGTGACGTGGGGGGGGGGGCTGACGTGTGGGTCCGGGCTGTCAGCCTCTGGGTTAATTAGCCCGGTTAGTTTAAACTAACCAGGGGTTAGTTAGCCTAGGGGGGCCACTGGTCAGTGGAGTTAGGTGGGGATTAGGAGGGGGTTTAGGGCCCTAATGGCGCCGCCGGCACGGGCACGCCGGAGCTTCGCCGGAAAAACGCTAGAGGGCTCGGGGAGGTGGTCTGGGGGCACAGGCGAGTAGCTGGGGCTCGTCCTCATCGGCTAGGGCTAGCTGGGGCTCGCCGGGAGGCCTCTGGTCACGGAAACTTCAATATCGGCGGCGGTCGGAGCACGGTGCTCGTCGGTAATGGGCTCCGGGGCACGGGAATGAGAGCGGGGAGCACTGGGAGGCACCTCTTCGCCTTGCGCATCGTCTGGCGTAGGAGGGGTTCAAGGGCACGACCTGTGGCGACGACAGTGCCAACCGCGGCGGCGGTACGGCCACTGTCCTCGCCGGAACTACGCGAGAGGGCACGAGAGGAGGTGGGGAAGGGGGCAAACTGACGAGCGGCTTACCCTGGATCGAATGGAGAGGACGGCGGGGTCAGGGGGTCTCTCGACGGCGACGAATTTGGAGCTCCTCTTCTCGGCGGCCAGCGGTGGATCCTTGGGGCTGGCGTCGTCTCCGGTGGTCCTCTCCTCGAATCGAAGCTGCAGATCGACGTAAGCGTCACCGGGGAGGACGAAGGACAAGGCGGCGAGGCTTGTCGGCGTCGTTGGCCGCGTCGGGGCGTCGTCGCGCTCCGGCTAGGGCTACGGGTGCGGCGGGTGTGCGGCGAGAACGAGAGAGTGAGACCGAGAAGAAGACAACGGAGAGGGGAAAAAGAACGGGGCCTTCTCCAAGCGTCTCTGCGTCGAGGTGGAGGCAGGGACGCGGCTGCGAGGCTGCCACCGCGGCAGCTGCGGCATGCCGGGCACGCAACAGTGTGCTCGTGCCCGGGGAAGACGACAGGGGAGCCCCAGGTGGGCTAGGCCGTCCAGGTGGGCTGCGGGGGAGCTAGTCGGGCTTCTTCGCAGGTAAGCCCCTTTTCTTATTTCTTTTCTATTTTCTTTTCTGTAATATGTTGGCCATGCTAAAAATAAATAGCTAGGCATTTTTAAAAATGATGAAACTTTTTATATGGCCTCATATTATATTAGAGTAGCCACTTATAAAGTTTGGCACCTTTTAAAATTCAAATTATTTGAACTTTAATTCAAATAGGGGTTTTTGAATTAATCCATGCTCCTGTTTGAATATTTTAAAAATCCATGAGCATGGGGTGGGTCCCACATCACTTGATATGTGATCACACTCATTTATAGGACTTTTCAAAAATGCGAAAGGAATTTTTGGAGCAACTTTTTATCTGGCCTTTTGAATTAATTCATCTAGGGGGTGTTCTCTCCCATTTCAATTTCTTTTGAAATTTTTATCATGAATGCAAAGGAGCACTTGATCCTAGCACATACCTAACTTGGGGTTGTGACACACTCAACCTCACAATTAATAAACAATTTTTTATACAAAATCAAATTATAATTTATCTCGCATTTTATTTTTCTATGTGATAGTTTGTTGATGAATGCACAGTTGTAGTTGTTATAATTGTTTTAGGTTTAGTTAAGGGGGGATGTCTCCACTGTCTCTACTCAACGTTTTTTTCGTCTCATATCACCACATCTTATATTGTCAAAGTTTATTTTGTTAAATTAACAAAATAAAAATCACATATAGTTTTGGATTTTTCATCATTTTTTTTAGATTTTTACTCTAAACAATATTTTATTTCAAAGAAGAATTTATAATGAAATAATACTATGTTTCATAAATTTACTCATGTTTTAAAACATCAAAATTTGGTAACAGTTTGCGCAGCAACGCGCAGTGTATCATCTAGTAACATAAAACTCTAACACTCTTCCTATGTATTGTCATGTTATTAAAGAACAATTTATAAGCACCAAGTAAAGTTCAATGCATAATATAGACAAAATATTCCGATATTAGTGTATTGGAAGCGTAGAGAGGTAAAGTAGTCACCCTCACATAATAATTGCATGTTGAAGCAGCAAGCACATACCTATTATATCCATTAAAATCATCATGTGAAATAGGTAAATGCAACACATCAATATAATCTTCAATAAGAGAAAACTAGTCTGATATAGTGTAGGTTGTAGAATTGAAAATATTAGTATCCTTCAGGGCAACTATCATTCTCTTCATAAATTCATTGATATGAGCATTGCATGTATAATTTTCATAGCAATACTAAAATATGGAAAGATTTTGATATTTGTAAAGATCACCATTATACTTTTTAAGCAAAGAAGGAAATTAATAAGCATCCTTAAAAGAATTTTTTTTCACATCATAGTAATCATATACACCTTTAACATAGGAAGTCATGGTTCATCATCATTAAATTCACATTGGAAAGGAAGTTGTGAGACCTTCATCCTAGAGCAACAAGTATAATAATAAAAAAATCATACATTTCAAGAATACTAATGTAACATTTTGTGACCCATTATCATGTTGAACCGGGATTTATCTGGGTTATTAAAGTAACATTTTGTGACCCTTCATCCTAGCATCGAGGTTTTTAGGAGGTTTCTCATCTTCATGGGTAGCAAGTACAACAATTTTATTTGGTGTTTCGTGCTCCATATCCATGACTAAAGATAGAGAACAACTTAGAAAAAAAATAAAATCTACTTTAGTGATAAAGCCAACAAGTGCACACAAAAATATTCACCCTATGTTATTGCTTCCTGGCAACGGTACCAGAAAAGGTCTTGATAACCCACAAGTATAAAGGATCAGTTGTAGCATTTTCAATAAATAAGAGTGGTGAACCCAATGTGAAGCTAAAGGAAAGATAAATATTCTCTAAAGTCCTATCAACCATTGTTACAACTCTACGCACACCAAACATTTACTTTATCTAGAAACAAGACGTAATACTACTTTCGAGTATAATTAGAAAGCTTAACAAGATAGTAAGGAACAAGTAAATAGAAATTTAGAGGCTATTTAGAAGAAGAACAATAAAGAACAAAATTTGCGAGTGTGGAATAGTGTAGGATTAGTGATGTGGAATTGTCCCTAGGCATCCAGTAACTAGATAATTATCATTGTTGCAATTTCATGTGTGGGAGAGGCCAATGCCAACATGCTATCCTTACTTTGATCATATGTACTTATGATTGGAACCCCTAGCAAGCATCCATAACTACTAAGAATTCATTAAGTACACAACCAACCATAGCATTAAGATCTATACGTCATCATAATCCCACATGCAACTATTATGAACTAGGGTGTCGTATGCTATCAATCCATCACCCATAATTCCCAAATCAAAACATATTGCAACACCCCAAATTGTGATCCACATATGCGCACCCTCATCAAGTCATCATACATGGGACACCAAAGGACAGTAACAAATAAGAAAGCAACTCAAATTATCAAGATCTAATCTGCCCCAAGGACGAAGGTAGTCTACTCAAATATAACAAAAGTGAAATAGATCATTGGGAGAAAAGTTCACAACATCAAACACCATGTTCAAGAGAGGATTATATATAGTCGCTTGCGAGAGAGTGGATCATTGACTAGAAGTGAGGGAATTGGTGGTGATGATGAAAACACACTGGTGAGACTCTAAAGTCATCGAGAGAGAGTTGAAACAGAGGTCTCGATCCCCTCCTTATTCATTGGACTCCCCCTAGCCGGGGGAAGGGTTGCCCTGTTGGAACTTGTCCTCCATGGCTCCTGGAGGGCTGGAGGCCCTCCGAGATTGGATCTTCCCTTCTCTATAGTTCTCTGTTTCTGTTTCCTGGTCACTGAATCTGGAGGATTTCCTCGTTTCTTGAATTCCTAAAGATTTGTAACTTAGTTTGGACTTCAAATTTTGGAGAATTTATCCATAAAATTAGGTTACTTGCACCCGAAGGAGAGTCCTGATGACCCACAACCGTAAGGGATCTATTACAGTGTTTTCGATAAGTAAGAGTGTTGAACCCAACAAGGAGCGAAAGGTATTGATAAGTGATTTTGGACAAGGAATAACTGCAAGCACCGAAAGATAAATTTTTAGGGGTTTTCGGTATAAGAAAGAGTAAGACAAAAGCAAAAAATGTAAATGGTGATGAGGAGCAGTAGGTGGCCCAATCCTCTTGAGCAAAGGATAAGCCTGGCAACTGAACTTATAAAGACTAAAGCGTTCTTGACAATGAAAAACATAGTGGGCTATATCGACGCTATAACGACGTTATAGCATATTAGGAAAGGAAACGCTATATTTTTGCAAATTTAGCCGCTACGGCGCTATTTGCGCTTTTAGCACGCTACAGACGCTATAACGTTGTAACTTGTAGCGTTATGGCATACACATGCTGAATTTGTTTAAAAAAAGGGAAGTCGGGCCATAGCCAAGCAAGCCCAAAACCATCGTCGGCCACACCCCTCTTACTCCCCCTTTTACATGACAATGATCATAATCTTATGTTTAGAAATAAACATTACACTACTGGAATTCACAAGTTTGCCATGTGCCAGGGCCTTTGCCGTCTGTTTTTCGTCGGGGCAGACGACAAAGAAGGGGTATGCCGTCTGTTGCCCTAGATACAGACGGCAAACCGCAGACATACGACAAACAACTACTTTGCCGTCTGCGTTGGCCGACACAGAAGGCAAAGGTTCCTACGCCGTCCAGAGGTAGACGGCAAACAACCTAGGGGCCCCACTCCAGCGAGAGACGCGGCCTGGCTAACGGCCCACGGCTTTGCCGTTTGCAGACAGACGGCGTAACAACCTTTGCCATTTGTCTGCAGACGGCAAAGCCGTGGGCCGTTAACTTCCCGTCGGGCCTCTCTCTCTCCCCCACTCTCCCCCACATCCCTTCCACTCACATCGCGCCCTCACCGCCGCCGCGCCCCTCACCGTCGCCGTGCCCGACCCGCCCGCCGCCGCCCTCGCCGCCTGCTGCGGGTGAGGCTGCCGCCCGCCCCTCTCCTCCTCCTTCCTCTCTCTCGTCTCCTCCTCTCTCCTCTACTCCTCTAACAGCAGCCGCCGCCCCTCACTGCAGTTCGCCGCTGCCGCCATCGTCGCTGGTGCCACCCGCAGTTGTCGTTGTCGCCGGCGCCACCTCCTCCCCCCTACCGGCCGCCGCCCTCCTCCACGGTGAGCTACCTCCCCCCCCTCTGTTTTCATTTTTTATTTTTATTTTTGTAATTTTTTACTCATTTTTTCTATGTACTGTTAGAATATTAGTATTAAGCCTCTGTTAATTAGATTTAGTTAGGATTTGTTAGATAATTTAGATGTAGGTTTAGTTATTAGATTTACTTAGGGTTTGTTCTCTGTTTTAGTTAGAAAATATTCTATTTAGGTTTAATTAGATTTTTTTTTGTTTATATTAGTTCAGTTAGAAGAAGTAGAATAGGAAAAGATGAAGAGAAAAAATATAGGAAATAAAAGAAGAAGAAAAGAAGAAGAAGAAGAAGAAGAAGAAGAAGAAGAAGAAGAAGGAGAAGGAGAAGAATAAGAAGAAGAAGAAGAATAAGAAAAAGAAGAATTAGATGTTTTTTTATATTAGATCAGTTAGAAGAAGTAGAATAGGAAAAGATGAAGAGAAAAAATATAGGTAACAAAAGAAGAAGAATAAGAAAAAGAAGAAGAAGAAGAAAAGAAGAAGAAGAAGGAGAAGGCGGAGAAAGAGAAGGAGAAGGAGAAGTAGAAGGAGAAGGAGAAGTAGAAGGAGAAGTAGAAGGAGGAGGAGGAGTAGGAGAAAAAAAAATAGAAAATGAAATAAATGTAAATAATAGAAAAAACAAAACAAAAACAAATGAAATAAATGTAATTACCAGGATCGAGTGTCCGTGTTGATTGGGTGCATTTTAATGTGTAGGACTTTTCCTGCTGTGTGGGTCCGGTGTTCGAGGACCTCCGCCCCCTCCATTCGACGACCTCCCTGCGTTCGAGGGTGAGTAAAAAAAGTCCAATCCTCCTCCCACCTTCCTTTTGCTCTGTTCCGGTCTTCGTGACGATGACACTAGCTAGGTCAGTCGCGTAACCAGCATGCGTCTCCCGTTCGAAAGGATTACAGTATAAATATGCATTCATTTGCATATTTATAATAGTAATTCTTTTGAATTGTCCATCGTTATCCATGGACAGCCCGAGTATGTGTAGATTGGGTCATTTTGCATGCTCTGTTCCTGATCCGACGTGGAATTTCGTCAGTGCCTCCCTGTTGTTCTCCGGATACACAACCTCTCGGCTTGTTGTCGAGACGTGTATTAGGAGAACATCGGGGAGGTGCTGCCGAAATTCTGCGTCGGGTTGGGAGCAGAGCATGGGAAAACAAACCCAATCTACACATACTCGGGTGGGATTAGGACCTATCTTTACCTATTAGTGTGTAGGTTAATTAATTGCATGTGTCGTAGCTATGTATAAAAGCAATAAAAAGTGGACGTAATAAAATTGACAAACTTGTATATTTGTTGTTCAGTAGCTAGCTAGTGACAAGATGAGCGATGATCGTACTTGGATGTACACTGGTCGCCCTAATCAGAAAGAGATCAGCACTGAATGGGCAATGAAAACCAAGGACTTTCTGAGAGCAACGTTTGCAAATGGTCAGAGAAAAACCTGGTGCCCTTGTGTTAGGTGCGACACTATAAACATGCGACAGAGGTGGATATGGGTAAACACTTGCAGAAGTGGGGTTTTAATCCTGATTATACGGTGTGGACTTTCCATGGCGAGTCTGCCGGACGCAGGAGAGAGGAGGTGGTACGCCAGCGCACGGACGAGTACGGAACCAGGATCGAAGACATGGTGCAGGACTTTGACGATGCGCGGGATGAGGACGATGAGATGGAGGAAACTGCGAAGGCCTTCTATGAGATGTTGGAGTCCTCAAAACGTCATCTCCACGCTCACACCGAGCTTTGTCAGCTCGATGCCATCGCACAAGTGATGGCTCTGAAGGCACAATTCAACTTGGGCACATAATGCTACAATGCAATCATTACCCTATTTGGGCGGTTTCTACCAAAAGATCATGTTATGCCTGCAAACATGTACTAATCGGATAAGATCCTCAAGGTACTTAAGATGCCCTATGAGAAGATACATGCTTGGGAGAATGGATGTGCTTTATTTAGGAAAGAGTATACGTAGGAAGACTATTGTCCCAAATGCAAGTCATCCAGGTATGTTGTGGTAGACAATGGTCAAGGTGAGAAGACGCAGACCAAAATACCCGTAAATGTTCTTCGGTATCTTCCAGTGATACCAAGAATTCAACGCCTTTACATGATGGAAGAGACAGCCAGAAAGAGGACATGGCACAAATATGGGAAGAGAACGGAATTTGATGAAGATGGGAAGCCGATGTTGACTCACCCATCAGATGGTTTAGCATGGAAGCACTTCGATGAAAAACATGTGCAAAAAGCTAAGGAGCCAAAGCATTGCCGAATTGCCGTCGACACGGATGGGTTCAATCCTTTCGGTCTGATGGCAGCCTCATATAGTTGTTGGCCTGTATTTGTCATGCCACTCAATCTTCCCCCCTCAGAGATTATGAAAAGGAAGAACATTTTCCTGACATTGATAATACCAGGGCCCAAATATCCGGGGAAGAATATGGATGTGTACATGCAACCGCTTAAGGAGGAACTGCAACAAGCTTGGGATGAAGGGTTCAAGACATACGATGCATCTAGCAAAAAGACCTTCATAATGCATGTGTGGTATCAGTACTCGATGCATGACCTGCCGGCGTATGCGCTTTTCTCTGGCATGTGTGTTCATGGAAGGTTTGCATGCCCAACATGCAAGGCTCCTCTTCAGTTTCATTGGCTGAAGGCGGGTGGCAAGTATTCTTGCTTCGACTTGCATAGACAGTTTCTTCCTCCTAAGCATCCTTTCAGAAGAGACAGGAAGAACTTCATCAAAGGCAAAGATGTAAAAAACCTGGCAGCACCTACGATGACGGGTGAACAGGTCCTGGCTCAGTTGAACTCTCTCGAGCCTGATCCAGAACGTCCCGGGTATTTCAAGGGATATAATTCGGAACACGCATGGACTCACAAGACATGCTTCTGGGATCTCCCCTACTTCAAAGACCTCGAACTTCCACACAACATTGATGTGATGCACACTGAAAAGAATATCGGTGAGGCCCTATTTGGTACATTTTTTGGCATAGATGGGAAGTCAAAGGATAATCCTAAAGCTAGAGTCGACCAGGAGACTCTATGTGATAGACCTTTACAGAACATGCGACAACCGAAAGGAAGGAAGAATTGGTCGAAGCCAAGGGCCTGGTTCAATCTTGAAAGGGGGCATATGAGGGAAATTCTCTTGTGGGTGCAAAACCGTTTGATGTTCCCCGATGGGTATGCAGCGAATCTGAGGAGGGGAGCTAGTCCAGAAAAATTGAAAATATTTGGGCTCAAGAGTCATGATTGGCACATATGGCTTGAGCGGGTAATGCCGGTGATGTTGCGCGGCTATATCCCCGAGGAAGAATGGCTAGTACTGGCAGAACTGAGCTATTTCTTTCATGTTCTTTGTGCTAAAGAACTATCCGATGGCGTGCTAGAAGACATGGAAGAGACGGCGGCGGAGTTGCTCTGCAAGTTACAAAAGATCTTTCCACCGGGTTTTTTTAATCCGATGCAGCGTTTGATATTGCATCTCCCGACCGAGGCAAGATTGGGTGGCCCTGTGCAAAACCGTTGGTGCTATTCAACCGAGAGAATGCAGAAGACGCTTCGAGCAAAATGTAAAAATAAACGTAGAATTGAAGCATCCATGGCCGAGGCATTCATTACCGAGGAGGCGACAAACTTCGTGACAGCACACTATGAAGCCAAAAATCGCCATTTGCATAATCCAAAGCCTCGATACAATACAGGCGACCCCGAACGACGTCAATCCAACCTCAGCCTATTCAAAGGGAAGCTTGGATCTGTTGGTGCTTCGAGAAATATGATTTTGGATCTCGAAGAATGGAGGACCCTTACGTTGTATATCTTTACCAACCTAACAGAAGTGCGTCCGTACATCGAGTAAGTGCTCGGTGTGTAAAATGTTTTGCAACTTCTTATAATTCTGGTGTTTTATTCACATCAATTGGTACAGTCGATACGTCGCCCAATACTCGAATGGAGCGGTTATTGAAAGGGATTCCATCGCAGGGATAAAGTTGTGATGTCATTTATGATGTGCCGCCACATCTTAGACCACCTCCCCCCAATGAAGATGATTATGAGCCTCACATTAACCCGGAGACATATGAAGGATAATTCTTCCAAGAAACCTGGAGCCTGAAAAAACGTTTCCGAAACCGCTCTACACAACCCGAGAACATGGAATAAGACAATGAGAGTGAACCCGATACCGATGATGAGGAAGAAGCCCATACCAATGATGTGCAAGAGCCTCCTGAAGAAGAAGAGGTTACTGCTCCAGATGACTTGTCAATGCTTGACCGTTTACAGAAAGGCCTTCCAAATGTTGGTGTTGTTGAACCCGACAATGCCGTCATTTACGACGACACGCGTGATAGTGATGATGATCCATCAATTGATCCCGGAGAAGAGATGGATGATCCCTACTATTGTTAGTTGTATGAATCCCAACTTTAAATATATTTTTATATATTCTCATTATAGTAATTACTTTTTTGCTTTTGTAGTAGTATTATTTCTTTTTCTCATTTGTACTAATTTTTTTTACTATCCTTCTGGAAGGTTCATGACAGATATGGAGGGCGAGACCTCCGCGGGTGGTTCTTCGTCACGAGGTAGGGGCTGGGGTACTACGCTCGCACCAGGGACTCTACAGAAGTCTTTGCTTGCCAGCATGTCCTCGCCTCCTACTTCTGAGGTGCCCAAGGGAAGAGGAGGTCGGACGAACAGGGGAGGGAGAGGAGGAAGAGCAGGTCGTGGCCGCACGAGAGGGAGGAAGACAGTTGCGCCTTCCCCGCCACCACCTCCGGCTGATTCACCAGAGCACAGGGTGGTTCCCTCCACGGAGAGTCCCGTGGTGGAGGAGGAGGCTACATCCGGGCGCACGTCCTGGAGTCCGTGGCCTGAGGTGGAGACGCCCGAGGGGGAGGTTCGTGAAGAGAGATAGGTTGGTGAAGAGGAGGCGGTTCACACTGATGATGAGGCTGAGGGGGCTGAGGGTAACACCGTGTAACAGCGTGGGGGTACATGGCTCCCAGCTGAGCCGATGACTCCCGCCCATAGGTCGTTGATTACGCCTGATGGAGAGACGTAAGTGCACTTAATTACTTTGTTTCAGTACGCCGAGGTTTATGCAAATATCTGATGGGTTCTTTACTTTTTTGTATTGCAGGGGTTGGGCATACGCCTCGGGTGTCCGCAATCCCAACGGCATCCTTGGTGTGCTCATCAGGCAGAATTTCCCGGGGTAGGTTCAGTTGCCCGATGATGATTCGCCTCCGCAGCCTGGACTCTTTTGGGAGCACTATATAGCTGCCCAGGCCCCGTCAAATACGATCGTCAACGGGGTCGAATGCCACACCAGAGCGGACATGGTGTTGAACGGCTTTTGGGTAATTTCTCTTTCACACAATGAGAACTTGAGAATAGCTAGGTAGTTGGTGCACTCATCAGTGTTGTCTCGTCCTTTTAATATCAGGTCTATTACAAGGTCGAAGATTCCATGGAGGAGGAGGCGGGAAAGGTGCTCATCCAAGAGTGCATGCGCCTCTTGCAGAACACAAGGCACGAGATGCGAGTGCAGACGGTCCGTGACTACTACGCCAAGCGTGGCCTTAACCGTAGCAAGTAGGAATGCCGAAAGAAGTATCTTCCGAGGGACCAGTACATGATGGTAACCCCTTCTTGCATCTTTTAGTTTCGTTGATTTCATTCCTAGATAGCTAGTCCTATATAATTGCTAATCTTCATGTTTACTAACTTTGGGGCCACCGAGATGGTGTGCAGATAAGATGGATTGTTGGGAGGTCATTGTGGACCAGTGGTGCTCAGAAGCCTGGTTGGCCGCCCACAACAATGCCAAGGACCAGCGCGCCCAGATGGTTGGTGTGCCACACCATCAAGGCAACCGAAACTTAGCTGGTTACGGGCAAAAATGGGTATGTGTGTTTTTCTAATATTGTCTTTTACGCACCCACAACTTAGCAGTTTACTAATATTGTGCTTTGCTTTGTTTTTTAGGCGGAGCATAATAAAATAGAGCCGCTTGGTGTGTTCGACAATTATGGCATGGCCCATACAACATCGTACAAGAAGGCCAAGGCACTCTCAGAGTCGGATATTTCCACTCCGTCGACATTCACCAACGTTGCCGCCTACCGTAAGATGAAGGCTTATACCGAGGTGGCGAAGGAGAAGCATGGGCAGCATTATACCCCGGTTGGGAAGCCTATAGACCCGGAGCTAGTGATAATCTCTGGTGGCGGAAGGCGCCATGGCGCCATGGCCATTGGAGATAAGTTGATTCGGTGCAATAGGACTCTTCCTGAGATCAAGGCGCGCCAAACGAGCTCTTCTCCTGCTATAAGGACTCGTGCGCGGCCAGTCGATCTCGCTATCGAGGTTAGCCATAAGGACTCTTGCATTCTTGTGTTCTCTCATCGAATATTACAGTGCTAACTACAGGAGTGGGGTTGCAGGAAGCTCTTGAGAGAGAGCGACAGAATACCCAGCGGCTACTCGAGGAGAAGGAGCGGTTGGCGGAGGAGAAGGCAGCAGAGAGAGAGAGCGGTTGGCGAAGGAGAGGACGGCGAAGGCTCTTGAGGAGGCCGCGGCACGCCACGATGCGTCGAACCGGGCCTTGTACGAGCTCATCGTGGTAATTCACTTGTTCATATTCACCCAAAGAACACATGTTATAATGTTTGTTTATATTAGGAACTAATATGATTGAGTCGTGGAAAACAAATGTGTAGACTATGTGCGAGAAGACTGGCCAGGCCGCTCCACCAATGCAGATCATTTCTCCTGTGGGGACGGTGATTATCTTTCAATGATCATCAATACCTTATTGAGTGGCGTCGTGCTAACTGCTTGTTGATCTTTTCGTTCAGCATAACTCTCGGGCTGCATCCCATGACCCTTCTCCCCCGTCAACCTCGGGCAACCCGAATGATGCTTCTCAGCCACCTCAGCCTTGAGGGCTACACTCCGGTAATTTATGTTCTATATTTTTCTTTATAAATGCTTAGGTAGTTTGAAATTGCATATTTAGCTTCTGAAATCCTATATTTATTCGGAAAATGCCATGATTTGCCTATTTTACACAAAAAGGACATATTTAGCTTAGTTAGTTCCAAAACTAACATAGTCAACTTAGTTTGCTCACAAAATCTCAAAGTTATCTTAATTGGGTCAAAAAATGATAAAGCTAGCTTAAATTGGCTCAACAATTGTTAAAGTTTGCTTAGTTGCTCAAAAATGCTGAAGTTAGATCAATTTCCTCAAAATATGCTAAATCTAGCTTAATTCGATCACCATTGCTTATGTTATCTTTGTTTGCTCAAAAGAAGAAGAAAACAGAAGAAGAAGGAGAGGATCTTTTCTTCTTCTTCTCCTTCTCCTTCTTTTTCTTCTTCTTCTTCTCATTTTACTTCTTCATTTTATTTCTTCTTCTTCTTCTCCCTCTTCTCATTTTACTTCTCCTTCTTCTTCTTGTTCTTCTTCTTCGTCTCATTTTACATCTTCTTCTACTTGTTCTTCTTATAACTTTCTTAGCCTCATTTTTGCAGATTTGCTTGAAGGGAGTCATGCTATGATGGAGTGGTGCATTTGGACTTGTAGCTTAGTTTTATAAATTGTTTTTGTCACTTGTGTGTTTGATATGGTGCTATGATGGAGTGCTAGGATGTAACATGTATATAGTGTGTTTGGAGAAGATCACTTGTTGTGTTTGAGACTATATATGAGTATGGGATTGATGAAAATATATATATGCATAGTTTTGGTTGATCAGAATGTGTGCGTGCTTGCACAGCTGTTGAGAACATGTATATATGTCTATATATATTGCTATAGTTTTTTCAAATGCAGGGATTGAAAGAAAAACAGAAAAACAGAGGCAATGCAGGTTCTTTGCCGTCTGCAGGCAGTCGGGAAAGCTGTTTGCCGTCAGCTGGTGGTCGGCAAAGGTGACACGTGGCACCCCGCTGTGCAATCTGGGAACAGACTAGGTGCCATTTGGTTTGTATGCCGTCTGCATGCGCGTGGCAGACGACAAAGAACATTACTATGCCGTCTGTCGGGCAGACGACAAAGATCTGATGAGAGGTGACATCTTGATGACGTCATCAGATCTTTGCCGTCTGTCAGTAAACGGCACACCCCTCCGTTAACGGCTGACGGAGGGGCTTGTAACCTTTTTTCCGTCATGCGGTCTTTGCTGTCTACCTTCCAATATGCTGTCGGCAAAGGGCTTTGCCGTCCGCCGATTATGTGCAGACAGCAAAGCACCTCTTTGCCGAAGAAATTGTTGACAGGAGCTGTACTGTCCGGGTGCAGACGACAAACCTCTTTGCCGACAGCTAAAGGTGTGTTTGCCGTCTCCCAAGGCAAACGACAAACAAGAGAATTCCAGTAGTGAATAATGACATCTAGTGGATGTTGTACTGGGTTACCATGCATAATAATTAATGAAAATGGTTCCTTGGAACTACCTTTTGTTCCCTGTAGCTTCTGCTTTCTTCGATGTTGATATTGGGATGTGGTACTTTGCTTGACCAGTTTAAAATTTGTTCTTTCACTTAAATATAGAGTATTTTTTCCGAATATCAATACTAATATTGAGCTTGGATTTGGCTAAGAAAAGGGACCAACTGTCTTGGATTTGGCCCTTATGCATGTATAGCTCTCGGGGCAAATTTAGTTGCTAAAATAATTTATTTTTGGCTATAACTATAATTTTTTTTAAACGCTATTTTAAAATATAGCTAGCCATAGCACAGAAAGAGAAATGAAAATGCCCATTGTACAGAATGCAATTCGACTCCTGAATAGTAACCCTTGTTTGTGGCTTTTGAGTCACAATGAAAAGTCTTCTTTCTTTCGTTCGGTGTATCCAAGGAAGTCGTGGGCTGAGCCGGAGGTCACTTTTCCCGATCCATCCCGAAGGGTTTTTTCCCTCTCTCGCCCCATCACCCTATAACTTGTGTAGCATTTGGAGAAGGGCCTCGCTATATTTTATAGCGCGCTATTTTTTTTCATTGGTTCTTGAGGACACACGGGAGAAATAGTCATGTGCTTTCGCCATATTCCGTATCAGTACTATGTGCCATGTTGATAAGTGTTGAGTGGGTGGATCTATGCGAGTGCACCATCTAGACTAAGATAAGTGCACTCTTATGATTAAACACCTTGCAAGCATCCGAAAATACAAGATAGTAATTAAGGCAAAAGCCTAACCATAGCAATAGGATCGATGATCCATCGTTCCCTTGTGGAAAAGAGTGCGAACTGGGGTTCGGTTTTCTGTCACTCCGGCAACCCACCGTAAGCATCCTTTGTACACAATGTATTCCCCTAGGTCCTTAATAAGGCGAAGTTTTGAGTGTTCGACTCACACAACACCACTAGGAAAATAACAACACAACTTAAATATCATACAACACATATTACTTCAACATCGTATGACTACTAACAACAAGACTTCCCCCATGTCCTCAAGAACTAAAGTAACTACTCACAAGACATAAAAGAAATCATGATCAGAGGTGATAAATAGGTGGTAAAAAATCCGGTCATAATGCTATTTCTCCAACAAAACTCAATAGCATTCACCACAAAGTAGTAATCAACACCGGTAGAGTAGAGAGGATAGATAGTACAAGTTACAATGCAAGTTGCAATTTTGAGATGAGATTGGATGAAGATGAACATGGTGCTGATGTTGGGGATGATGTTGATGATCATCTCGATGATGCCCGTGATGATGGTGATGACGATGGCGATGATTTCCCCTTCCGGGAGGTGATCTCCTCGGCGGAATCTGCCCATCGGAGAGCCCTTTTCTTCTTTCTAGGTTTCCGCCACGGAGCGGCGGTGGAACTCCGTAAAAACTCCTATTTTTAGGGTTTTCAGATGACGAAGAGTATATAGGCCAGAGAGGGGAGCCTGGGGTGGTCCCAGGGCTCCAGGCGCCCTTCCGGCGCGACCAGGGTGGGGGCCGCGCCAGGTGGCCGCCTAGGCACCCTGTGGCCCCCCTCTGGTCCCTCTTTTGTGTGTCTTTGTCAATCCTCTCAAAAACATGCCCCGTAGATTTTCAGGTAATTTGGAGGTGTTCTTCGTCAGCAACTCAGCGTCCACTTTTTACCGCTGAATCCTGCGTCTGCTTCTTTGGCACCAGAAAGTTGCAAACTGTGTAAAACAAGCCAAAACAACATAAGAACATCATCGTATTGTGAAATATATCAATGAATAAGGACGAATTATGATATAAAATAGTGATGCATTTTGGATGTATCATCTCCCCCAAGCTTAGACCTCGCTTGTCCCCAAGCAAAAACTGAGCTCGGTAAACCTGTCCACAAGTTTAGAGAGTGAAGTGTCGATAAATAGGATACGGACAAGAAGCATCATGATTTCTTCACCAAACTAAAACATCCTCAACATCAATCTTCAACTCATAGCGCCCTTATGAAAGAGTAATAACAATTATAATCAAGAGTAGGGCTAAGGAAACTCATCAAATCATGGCAAACATGTCCTTTGGTCAAAGAACAACTAATAGCTTTTACTTTTGCTCTTTCTTTTTATATTTAGATAAGATCAATTGAAGCTTTTGAAAGAACATGCTGTTAGGCGTGAAGTGAAAATGTTAACACAAAGGAAGATGTTTGCTTCGGCCAGGCTTAACAAACAACTTACTTATCAAATGATAATGTTAACAAGGATGCGGTATGATAGATTTTAATGCAGCTTTATATGAATGAATCCTTGTCACATCAAGTGACTGCTCTCTTTAAGAATAGAAAGAAGTAGGAATAACTGACTCAACCTAAAACAAAAAGATAGGCCCTGCTCTAGGGAAGTAGGGAAAACTCAAGTGCTATCCTTAAATCAAACAGAATGAAAACATGTTTTGAGAGGTGCATGATTTGTCAACGAATGCTAATAGATAACTCAATTACTTCTCAAATTGGAAAAGTTTCGAGGAACGGCTCCCACATGGGGACGATCACATCCCCACAATCTCCTTTGCTTATCACTGCCAAAGTTTTCTGATTTCTCATGAACAAAGCGTGAAGGAGGGTTTTTTGTTGTATTATCTTTTACGAGCAGGGCGCACACATGCCACTTCCTCCTCGTATTAGAGGTTTGCAGATAGACATGCAATCCCGGGATAAAACTTGTCCAACTTAAGAATATCATGAATTAACTACTACTTCCTCATGAGCTAAAACAAGGGCACAAAATAGAAGATTTTGAACATTTAAGGATAACACATAAATTCTATACTTTAGGAGTGGTAGTGGCATACCACGAATAGGAAGGTATGGTGGAATCATATGGAAGATATTGGTTTCAGGGTATGGATGCACAAGCAGAATTCCGCTTAGTACAGAGGTTTGGCTAGCAAAGGCTTTGAGAGAACAGACAATTGATGATGACTTAGATGCACAGCAATATAAAACATAAACATTAAAATAAGCATATCATATCAAGTTGTCTTCTTGTCAACATAACACTTCAAGCATAATAACATAAAGGTTTTGGCTATGTCGCTACTTTGAGAAAATCATGCTTGTTGCTATGGCCAAAGCTATGTTTGCCAAGATTAAATAAAGTTTTCAAAGCCATACCTCATATAAGGTCAATACTCCCCATAAGAATCATCATAAGGTTGATTGCGTGAAGAGAATACCGAGTGTAGCGAAGGAATCAATAGACTTCTCATTAATATTCCATCATAGACGACTCCACACTCACGGATACATAACTCTCCAAAAAGGAGTGATAGACCACAATGCAGACACCTATTTTATAAGATAACTTCCGTAGACATGATACGACTCTACTTGACTCTAAAAGACAAAGATAAATATAAAGATACCGGGCACTCCCCCAAGCTTGGGACAAGCTAAGGGGATGCCATTACCCAAGGAGACTTCACTCCTCATTCTTGTTCTTGTTGGTCACGTACTCCTTGGCGAAGCGCTTCCAAGGCAGAGGTTCTCCAGTCTCGTGGGAAGACACGACTTGAAGTCGTTTTTCGTGAGTTTTCATCCGCATCTCCTCAGCCCTAGGTGAGTTCTAGCTTGTTGGCGATGACTTGATGACCCAACATCGTATCCGATGGGTGATTATTTCGTCGATTTTGGGCCAGTTTGAGAGCCGACTTTGTGAAGAGAGTTTTGCACTCTTCCAAGGACTGGTGTGAGACCAGGCCTGTGGCCATTGGCATGTTGTTGCAATACATAGGGTAGACCTTATCATTGAATGTGATGATATGTCCTGGATTGAGGGTTTCGATATGGTCAAGTCGATTTTCCATATGGCTATGAAAGTGATGCGTCGAATATGATCGATTGTCCCAGAGAGAAGAGAACGCAGATCCTTGGACTGACCATGACTCCCATCGAGACGTGTTGGTCACCTAGAAGAACTTGCATGTGCCAGAACTTTCACATATGATTTCGATAGATCTCTTAGTAATGTATCCTGAGCTATATGATCTAGAGTCGATAGTAACAAGAAACACAAAGTTACCAAAGTTCAAGCTCTTCAAAGAGATAAAATCCTACTCCAGCTTGTTCTTGATTATGATAGGGTGTATCGCAAAGTACAATGACTGAAAGATTATTCTTTTGTCTTCTACGGGCCCTGGCCCTACATTTTATATACTACGTCTTTGGTGCAAAGTTGACATATATGAATCCTAGCAGGGGGTTTAGAGTTTACATGAATCCTAGCCGAATACGATTAAGGAGACTGTATCCTACACTATTTTACCATCATGCCTTCAATGAGAAGGTTGGAATTACTTCCTTTATTCGTCATGGGACAGTTGAGGAAGTTGTGTAAGAGTCCCATGACCCAACACACAAGGCGGGACCCATTTTCATGCGAGGTTTTTCATACGGGAGACCGTCAATGGGTGTCGATCAACAAAGGAGTTTTGGCTGAATTTCCCCCCTCCAATTGAGTGGTAAAGTAATCCTAGGTAGCGATCGGGTAGGCCGCGCAGACGCTTGGGTCATCCAATTGTAGATGGTCTTATTAGAGAAACTCTAGCAGATTCACCATAAATTGAACCAGGAAAAATACTAGTTGGGTCGCCGCAAACTAGATAACAATATCAAATTCGCAAGGGATGGAACAGTTATGCCATTTCGAACGGCAAATTCACAACCATTTAAATATAGATAGTTCGCGATACATTCAATCCTACACTTCCACAACTTTAGTACTTAAACTAGATACCACATAAGTCGCGATGAAGGTGGCGATGCCTCACAGAATGGGAATGAAGCGATTGCGTGCCGCCTTGTATTCATCATAGGAGACGTTGTACACTACTATAACAACACAGGATCTCAATGGGAATGATAGACTACTCATATAAACAAGGTGCACCTGATACGTCCAAAATGCATCACTATTTTATATCGTAATTCACCCCTATTTGATGAGGACATCCCTACTAATGTTACACCCACATCCTCACCAGCTACACATATTGGACCAGTTACTAGAGCACACGCACGTCAACTAAAGTATTAGGTACTTTCATTTCTTGCAAATTCTTCTAATGTTCATGAACATATGATACTGCCTAAATTAGATACTTTTGTTTTGCTTATGAATGAAGGACCTAGCATGGACAAGAAGGATGGTCATTGGAGTGGGATCAAGCATGGAGAAGAAGATGCGCGCGCGGTAAAGGACAATGGAGCTGCCAGTGGTGATTTTCCCACTTTGAAGCCACCATAAGGCGTGCATGAAGGCTTGGACGAAATACACGAGATGCCACTTAAATATTTTCGTCCAAGGGAAATTATAGGTGCTGCATCACCTTATTATTGGGCTAGGCCCATGTAATTTCGGAATACTACATTATAGGCTGTTTTTAGAGTCCGTATGTGTGGGGAAACCGAGTTAGGGTTGTTTTCGGACCCCTCCTCCAAGGGGTCACAAAAATCCCCTCTGTGCCCCCATATATACATCCCTTAGCGCGT
This sequence comes from Bromus sterilis, assembly GCA_950022295.1. NCBI lineage: Eukaryota > Viridiplantae > Streptophyta > Magnoliopsida > Poales > Poaceae > Bromus > Bromus sterilis. The sequence goes on from OX465600.1 coordinate 222,474,980, forward strand.
CGTTTAGACTTGGGTTTTGATTAAATTTAAGTTAGCCATAGCATCAACTTCGAGTTCTTCGTTTGTGTCATCCGACCAGGCCAAGACTGCATTGCAAACCCAACTTTCATCAATCATTCATCTTATATTCGCAATATGCAGATTGCAATTCTGTAAGGCCCGATATGCGGTACTGTTCCAGATCTAGATGTTTCCATCCAGATCCAGGGACGAAGCACATAACGGTCCCACCGTGACATCTGACAATGCCATATGCCCCGGATTTCCGACATGATATCACAACATTACAGCTACATGGATACAACATCTCATACAAGTCGTCATAGAACTGCCTTAATGCACTACATCAGCGGAAGATACATGTCTGAGTACAGACTACAATCAAAATGCCTAGCGGAAAAGGTAAAACACACATTCCCGTAACCACACGGGTCCAGGCTCTCCGCCGGGATCCGCCTAAATAGTCGTCGTCGAGTCTCCACATAGGCTTCCAGAAGAAGAGTCGAGGTAGTAAACAACTGCAGCGGCCGATCAGGAAAAACATAAAAGGGAAAAGAAAAGAAAGGGGTGAGAATATATCAAAAGTCTTGTAACTAACTTCTCACGGGTAAGAAGGGGGTAGTGGTGAGGTTGCAGATGCACTAGCAAGATATGAGTGGCTAACAGTCTATTTAGAGTAAGATGAGAACCAAGCATTCGATGAGGAATCGCCTCCAACAAATCTTGCTATCAACTACTTACGCAAGCATAACACCTATCCTATCCTTGTCCTCCTCTTCGCATCCCGACGAAGAAGAAGCAGACAAGGCACACACACATTGATCAAGTTATTAAGATTATCTCAGTTGTTGTTGTCTATGAACAAGGAGTAGGTCTCAAGTCATCCATAACCGTGGACACGTCTTCTCGAAAAGATTCAACCCTGGAGGGGTGTACCAACTTCCCATTACAAGGCTCCGCACGCACGCCCATCTCTCTCGGTTGCTACCCATCACAGGAAACCATTTTATGATTTAGTTTCGAGAGATCTGAAATGACAGGTCCCTCTAGCTAACAACAAACAAATCCGGGTGGCCCCCGGGGAGTCGACACCCAATCCAAAAGCCGACCACGCTCTCGGATCGGACTCTTCCGTCAGGCTAAGGTCGAGGTAACTGATCCTCTCACATGTGGGCAGACCCCTAGCTCACCAGTGTGGACCAACAGAGAAACCATGTCTCCGCTGGCCCAAGTTGTTTTACAGGATATCTACTAGGAGCGACCCGACAGACATATACGCATGGTTTCAAATGGTAAATCAGCTTGGGCCACCTCTAGAAATGTTTGAAGCTAGGTAGGTAAGAGAAGGGGACCCCATAGGATCCCACCCGTGGTTAGGCACGCTCGTCAAGAGACACAATACCCGGAACTCGGGTCCTAGGTGACTCGAATGGAACAAAGCATCGGGGCGGGATATCCTAGACCTTCAATCCTTTGTCGAATATAGTCAACATTATAACAATCATATCATCAACAACAATATAATAATGTGATTGCCCAATCCATGGAGTAACAGGATAACAATTGATAACATCCTAGCATGCATACTAAGAAGTGGCTGAGCAGCGAGCAATAGTAACATAGCCGAACAAGGTTTGCTGGGATGTGGAGGACATGGCTATTTGGGTTTATTTGAGAGGCATGAATATAAAGTGGTAGGATCAAGCAATCATCCTATCCTACACCTAGGCACGATTGAGCTGAAAGTTATAAGCATGATATATGCTCCCCCTTACATGATGAGAAGATGAAACCGACGGTGTAGTCGATCGCAAGCTCGCAACGTCTCCAAGAGGTACCCGCGGAAGCACACAAGAAGGAAACACTGGAAAAGGCAATCGACGAGCAAGCATCTATTACTACGAAGAAATCACAAGCAAGCATCAACAAGAAGGCAACACGAGACAACACACTACGACATCGTATCTATCGTCGAGAGCGGTTACTAACAGTTTAAGTGAGGTACACGTCAAACACGACGATACCGCACATTTAGAATGGTTCAAGTTATTCAGCTGCACAACATGAGAAAATTTTGTTAACATAGCATCTCACTCAAGCATGACATAGCACACAAACATGAAAAGAGGTGAAGCATAAGATAAACTATCTATGCTAGTCAATTTAAGTGAGGCACAACCTAAACATGGCATATCACTAAGTACCCCACGAGAATTTAAGCAATTGGTACCGTTCTGCCCTAAACCATATTTTAGCTTCGTTAACAACAGAAAACAATAGCATAAACACAAAGTACATGAAATTCTAATCAAGATACATATAAAGAACACTCCAAACGGAGTTACAGTTAAAAAGATATAAGCAAAACAAGTTATGCACACATGTTGTTAACAACAGGGACCACACTTTAGAGCAATGCATAAACAGGATAATGAATGCAAACATGCTGAAAAATGATATGCAACTAAAGTAGACATGGCAGGGAAGGCATGGCAAGAGGAATCATGCAAATAGGCATCATGAACAATAAATTATAGCCCATGCAAAATGCAATAAAACATTACTGGTCTAGGACTTAGTGAAAATGTAGAAAATAGGGCAGAAACTGTTATTTTCATGCTGTATAAACAGGAGAAAAACTATATGTAAAAGTGCAGAAACATGACATAGCAATATTTGAGCATGGAGTAGGCATGATGATAACCAGGTACAAACAAGAATCAAGGTCATAGACATCATAGATCAAAAGATATTAAGCATGCAACATGGCATCAGAAAGTTACAGACTTGGTGAAAACAGAGGTGGCTGTTAACAACAGCAGGATAGAAAATTTGGAGCTAAACATATCTATGACCACAAATGTAAACATGACAATGAAATACATAAAATGGAAGTAGACATGGCATAGATAAAATTGACATATTGCAATGCTCAATAGGATGCACAGTGAAAAAGATATAGGGCATCAAAGTAGCAACTTTATATAAACAGCAGCACATGTCATCGGGGTCACCACTTTGGAGCAAGAAATAATATAGCAACAGAAGGCAAACATGACATGTGAATGCATATCATTGAAGTAGACATGATGCTTAACAGTATGCAACAAGAATTAAGAGCATAGGCCTCATGGATGTGTCACAATCATCAATCAAACTTGCAATAAAATAATAACAGCAGCACTTAGCAGGAAGTAAGAGAAGTTAATAGTCTGATGCCCACTTCAACAGTGATTAACAACATCAAGATGGCCTCAAATCAAAATGCTCACAAAAGAAGAACTGAAGTACACACAATTCTAAACAATTTTCTTTTGGGCACAACGTCATCCAGGCTACGGTTTACTCGCAAATTTAAGCGTAAGACTGAATCAGCAGCAATAAACTCCAGACTTAGCAAAAATTTGGAAAAAGGAAAACAAAGAGGAACAAATAAATAAAGGGCATCGGGCCTCACCCAGCTGGGCCGGCCCAAAAGGCTGCGGGAAGGGAGGCCGGCTGGTCCTTGGCCGCCTACTGGGCCGCGGAGGGGCGTCGGGCCCATGGCGTTGGAGGCGAGGGGCACCGGCTCGGGGCTGGACGGCGGCGGCTCGATGCCGGCGGGAGGGGCGCGGCGGCGCGCGGCGTGAAGGTTGCGTGAGAAGATGGCCGCGGCGGATCCGGCCGAGTCCATGCCGGATCTGGCTGGAGACGACGATGGGGGCCACGGGGCGCGGCGCGGCTTGGGCTTGAGCTCTCCGTGGACATGGCGGGCGTCGGCCGACGGCTTCCCGCGAGGGCGCTGCAAGGAGGGAGAGGGACAAGGGGAGAGGAGGAGAGAGGCGCGGAGGAGGAGAGGAGACCAGCGACCTGGGGCACGCGGCGGCGCAGCTGCTTCCGGCGGCGGCCGGATCGGGCGGCGCGGTGGAGAGTAGTTGGAGGAGAGAGAGAGAGGTCTCGGGACCTGACGTGGCGTGCTCCTGGCCGTTGGATCTACGGATCCGACGGCCCAGAATTCATTGGGCTGATTTCCAGATCTGGGAGCTAGGTTTTTGACGAAAATGGGGGTGTTTTGGGGCTAAAGGGAAAATTTTGAGGGGGTGGCTGCAATTTTGGTTTAGGGGAAATCCTAGAAAGAGGTTGGAGAGTGGTGGTCTTTATATAACCCAGGTGGCTGGCAGTTTGCAATAACATCCCCGTTTTTTCTCTCGCGCGCACGGTGTTTACGTTACTGGCCGCCGGGGGTCCGCAGGACCTCCGATTCGGGTAAAACTTCGAGCTGCGCGATCAGCGCGTCGAGCCGGCGGCGTTCACCTCGCGCTGGAACCATTCCGAGAACACTTTCCGGTGCGCTATAAAATATCTCGTTTATTTATTAAACGGGGTTTTTCATTCCGTTGGCTTCGGCTGGGCTTGTGCCGGTTTTTGCGGCGGTGATCGGGTGAAACCCGGTGTCGCAAAGGTCGAGTGTCAGGGTGGCAAGGGTCGGTCTCCGTCCGGTACGAGATAATAGGGGGAAAATAATTGTCGATCGATAAATCGGGGATGCAAACACCGCGAACAAATCAGACAATCAAACAATTCACGCAGAAAACAAAATTTTTATTTTTTGTGATTCTTAGTTCTTGCTTGTTCTTTCGATTGCTTGCAGTAATAAGACCTTCGTGGTCAGGTTGATCGTGCATCCGCGGGATCAATAACCTCTCGGAGTTGGTTTAGCGATCGCTAAGGTGCAACGTTTTCGCACGTTCATAGTCAGGTTGTGAAAGTCGTCTCCACCATAATCGATCCTCACCATCTCATCGAAACATCGGGACACCTTCGCCTCTATCACTATTCATTGATATATTTCATGTTATGATGTTGTTATTATGTTGTTTTGGCTTGTTTTACACAGTTTGCAACTTTCCGATGCCGAAACAGCAGACGCACACTACTAGGATACTGGCCTCTAGCTGCGCGGGGTAAAGGCCCATTAGCAGCGCGGGGTACCCGCATTGTAGATAACGCGCTGCTGCTAACTTTCATCTACAGCGCGGGGTTCCCGCGCTGTAGATAATCTGTAGTTAGCAGCGCGCCTCCTGGTGCCCGCGCTGTGGGTGTTTATGATCATTTGCAGCGCGCGTTCCAACCCCGCGTTGTAAGTGCTAATTAGCACTCAGGCTAGCCGCGCTGCTACTGGTCTTAGGACGCGCACTTGTGATATTTTCATATATTTTTATTTTTTATCCTAATTATTTTCTTTGTATTTTTTTATATATATTTCCGCATATAAAGTAACATCACACAAGTAGCAGCACACACATTGGTTGTGATTCGACATATTACAATTATCAACATAGTGACCAATACATCAATCATGAAATATACAAGTCTCCAAAACAATTCATACATGCATGTTTCACGACGGATCGAAACTACAATATTTTGCTATACAAGAGAAAACCCATCATGATAAAAAAGAAAGAAAATAGGAGATAGTATTTAAGCCCGATTTTATTTATCTCTACATCTAGTACCGTGAACCTCAAGTAGCTAGGTTTGGCCTCGCTTTTGCTTTGAAACCCTTTGTAGCTGCTACCTCGGAAGCGGTTGACTTGGGCGTGACACTCTGACCACTCATCGTATACTCCCGGACGCCTCCCAATGTACACGACATACCACTTCTTCTTCATCGATCTATATGTCATAAAAAAACTCAAAATATATCGATGCTATAATATAACAAGGCAACATGAATAAAAGAGTTAAAATGTTATCAAATACAAGCGACCACATAGTAAAGCATAACAAAGTTCACCGTACCCAAACTAGAGTGCTACACAAGTTTAAAATAACCGATTACATCACAAAGTTCATCGTCGAGAAATTCAAAGTTTTGCTCTACACAAAAGAGACAATCTCGTCATCGTCAATCGTCAATCGTCACTTGCGAATATTCGGAAGGACGCAACCTAGCTTTGTGAAAGGCCTTGGGTCTTGACCCTGCCACATCAAACTAGTGTCGACGGATTCACGGGACTGTGGCCCCGTGTAGAACATGCCATCCTTCTAGACGACATCTTTCATGATGATCGTCGCGAGCGAATTTTGGATGCGGTAGAATTCAAGTCTGAGGGCATCATCCTTCGTGCTTGCTAGGTTATTGGCCCAGTCGATTACATGTCTATCGGATCCAGTTTTCATTCAAAGAATTTGTTGATCCCTTTTGAACTTATTCATATGATGGATGACGTAGAATTCATCCTTCTCACTTGTTGTCGGTTGCTGGAGGCAGCAGAAGTTAGTATCTTGGCCGAAACATGCAACGCCTTGTCTCTTTTTGTGGGATCTGATGTAGCCACCCTTGTTTCCAAAGGTGCAGAGAGCTCTATCGAGGACTTTTTTGATGTGGGTATAGTCTTTCTTCTTCTTGTTCTGGGTTGAGTCCAAATAGAATGCGTGAGATAATTGCGGGAATAATACGATAAGGATGCAATGCTCACTGCGTAAAAATAAGTTAACAGCAAATTAGCATCCATATGCGTACGTGCGAAGTAATAGTTGGATGCGTTAATAAAGTGTCTTACGAATCACTTACATGGGATGATACGAGAGAAGAATAATCTCCTTTTCCTTATTGTCCAGCATGAATTTTATGATGTACTGTTTAGCTCCCTTGGTTCCTCGTCCCCCAGATTCAAGAAGCTCTCCGACATGTAGTATGGGTCCGCTGCCGCTATTTGTGAGAGTTCCTCCTTCTTCACCAGGTAGTTTAGATGTAGCGCATAAAGGCGGACGAAGGTAAAATCGATCCGTCTCATGTGTAACATCTCGAATATGTAATCAAACCGAAGAAAGATCAAGTCAACGGGGCTAATATGGTTGAATTCTAAGCCTGAGGGCACCTTAGCCGCGTAAAGCGGGTATCCTGCTGTGCCAGTAGGGGCTCGAAGAAGATTTAGCTCCGTAGACAAGACATGGTCATGCAGTCTCCTAATCTCCGTCGTTAAGCCCTTGAGTGCATTCGTCGGTAGCATCGGCTGATCGGCCTACCCGCTATATGGAGCATCGGCGCATCACGAACCGGTAAACCGTCGTTAACCCGGGTCACCGGTGGCGGCTGGCTCATGGAAGCAGCATTACCGCCTTTGTTCCCTCTCTTCCTATGCTTTGTCTTATTCTTTGTCCTAGGCACAGGTTATGTTTCAGCAAAACCCGCACGGATGTCGGTTAGCATTCTGTTTGGGCTTAGTATGTTTGGTGGCTGCTCGGTTGCTTTGTCCTGGGCATCAGGAGGCATGTCCTCTAGGGAGAATTTTCCAAACAAAGACTTCTTGCACTGAAGGCTAGCAAGTTCCTTTTGGGTTTGGTCGGGCATTTAGGGCATTTCGTCAAGATCCATATCCTCAAGGTTGAGCACAAAATCATCATCAGGTTGAGCGTCATCATAGGTATGGTTGAGGTTGAGGTATTGGTCAGGGTTCGCACCAGCAGGCTCCGCACAGATAAGCACTTCGGCCACAATATCACCCAACCCTTAGATCCTCCAAGATCGCCCGGTTGTACTTCTCCCGTACCAGGAACGGGAAGAGGCAACTTAGAGTACTTGTTTGATACCAAACGAGACACCATAACTTTGAAGACATCGTCGGGCATGGGAGTGTGGTGGAAGACTCGATCCAATGGATTCATGAGTGAAGCCTTCGCAACATCCACTACCTGGTCGTCGATGTTCAATAGGAGGGTGCATGGAGTATCGTTGCCCTGTGAAGACATGTGCGGCTTCAGAGATCGAATATCAAAGAAATGGAAGATTGAATATGTTGATGAGCGTGAGACGCATAGTTACCTTGATAGCTTCGAGCTCAGCTAATGGGGAAGGCCCGTGGGGCATGCCAGAGCTGCAGGAGGGGCTGCTATGAGCAATAGTTGATGGTGCGACGAGTTCGTGCCCGGTTTCATGTGAAGGTGCGAAGCCGTTGTTCGTCGAGTTACTCCCGATGAAGCTAGGAAGGGGAAAATGATCCGCGTTGGGATTTTCTTTCGTCCACTTCTGCATAGCTGACACCAAGGAAGAAAAATGAGATTTAAGCTCTTCCCTAACCTCTTCTCTCGCTGCAGCTACGGCTGCCGCGACCAGGTTAGCATTGTTCTGTTCTACCTTAGCCTTGGCCTCTTCTCTGGCCTTCTGCATGGCTTCCTCGACCGCCATTTGCACAACGTCAAGGGTCACTGTGTTGAGCCTTCTTCTCTGCTTATGTGTCTCCTTATCCTCCTTGTAGTAGTAGATCCAGGAGGCCCCGACTCCGGCGCCGGCTACACGTCCATACTCCGGCGGGTCGTGCAAGGAATTTCCCTTCACTTTGTTCAATGCCTGGTTGAAAGCGGTGTCCCACGCATACTTCGACGTCTGAGACGATGACTTGCTTTTTTATGCAAGTCGTATACGCTCCCTCTATAAAAAGATCGACGTGAACCGTTAGCGACTTGATCATTAGAAGCTAATTCAGGTGGTAAATAAAAAAATTACCATTTCTTTCATGACATTCAGCGTCGGGGTGTCCGTGGTCCATTCCCCGGTTACCGGGTCTCTTGTGTACCGGGCCCTAAAGTAGTCACGTGCGAGCAGATCCTTGAACTCCTCCCAAGGTCTGGCTCCTGTGGACCTTCCGGACGTGCCGCGTACTCCTTATCCCACACTCGCCTCTACCACGGCTTCCGAGGCGTGGGATCCCAACGTTCTTCTTCTGAAGAACCGTGAAATATTCCGACCTCGCATGGGTTTCAGGGTCGTCGCAATGAGCCTTGAATTTTTTGTAGTCTTCTTCCTTTATAGAGGGAAAGTGACGCTTGATCGTCTCGTACGATGAACCTTCTTTAGCAATCTCTACTTTCACCATATGTTTCCAGTTGCTCAAGGCTTTGCTACACTTCTTGAGGGATTTTGCATTTATCCCCTGCATATTGTCATCTTTCCACGGAAGGACTTTTTCATTCCGGCCGGGGAACTTGAATCTCACATGAATCTTTTCTAGGAGGTGGTTCTCCAAAGCTCCTCCGGGTACTTCTGTAATGTTTGTTTGGTTGATATTGACGGTCTCACGAAGGATGCATGCCAAGTCGTTGAAGTAGCATGCCGACACCTCCGGCGGACTTACGATGTCGAAGGTGCCATGGTGCACCTCATGGACATCAAGTCTTCCGACGCGGAGCCTGATTGGGGGTCGGGGTTTCTGCTTTCTCTTGGTCCTACCACCATCCGTGGTCTGGTTGGCACCATCTGTGTCGATGGTCTTGGTGTTGCCCCCCTCTGTGTTGTCGCTGTCTGCAGCACGCTCTGCGATGCGAAGGGGTTGTTGGACCTGCGGCCCGGAGTCCTGACTAGTTATATAGTTGAAATTTTTTTTGAGGTTGTTCGGGTTGCTTAATTGGGTCGGCTACGTCTTTATTAGCCATGTTTCCTAGAGGATACAATTTAATTGTAAAAAGATGATGAAGTAATAATAAAAATGGCCTATGTTTTGCCGGAAGGTCATTGAATTCCCATTGCCGCAAATACCGGCACTCGATATGTCCTACTTTTCTAGCACAAGTCATGCCGAAATTCACGAAAAATTTCGGCATGACCTTTGCTAAAAAATGGACATAGCAAGCGCCTGGAATTTTCCGAAACGGAAATGAATCAACATTCCGGCAAAACATAGGCCACTCGGATCCCTGCAAACACAATTTTTGTAAAGGCACAATGGCCACAGGACAATGACCATAGAAAAATAAAATAAAAAATTGTTGCTCCTCATTTGGTATTAATAAATTAGAACACATACATAAAATGAAGCATATATAGCACAAAAGAACTTGTTTTCTATATAGCACAAAAATTAAATGAAGCAAATATTATGTTTTCTATGGACAGATGCTATATATGTTTGATCTTTGCCCTAATTTGCTTAATCAAAATGCTAAGTAAAGATCCTCCATTGCCACATTGCAACTCTCAATTTTCTTAACTAACAACTAAAATTTTTCTCCCCTCAATTTTCTTAACTAAAAACTAAGAACTAGAATTTTAATTAAGAAACTATGGCCATGGGGATCGGGGAGAGCGGGGATGGTAGGGGTGATCACCGGGCACGAAGGAGACAGAGGGCGAGGAGGGCCGGCGGCGAGGTGGTCGGAAAGGCACGCCCTAGGGTTGGAGGCGGCGACGCACCCTATGGTTGCTGGCGGCCGGCGTCGGGGAAGAGGGGGAAACGGCGAGGAGCGGCGTCGACGCCGACGGTGGTGCGAGTGTGGTGTGAATGAGTGCGGAAACGGGCAGGGGTGATCCCTGTTTGTAACGGTACAACATCATTTACAACGCGGGTTTGCAACGACGCACTGTAGATGTATTATCATTTACAGCGCGGGCTAGGAAACCCCGCGCTGTAGATGTACTATCATCTACAACGCGGGCTAGGAGACCCCGCGCTATAGATATGTGTTCTATTTTTATTTTTGTTAGTTTACTCTAATTTTTTTAATTAAGGTTATTGTTAAGTTTTAGTATTAGTAGAGTTAGGGGTTGGATTAGGAGGTTAGTAGGGTTAGGCGACGACAACGAGGAGGAGCGGTGATGATGGGATGACGTCGAGGGAGGAGCGCGGCGACGACGGGGCGACAGCGAGGATAACGCGGTAGAATATATATAAATCGGTACATATAATTAAGTGCTTATACAACGCGATACAATTAATATTACATCATATAATAATAAGTGTTTATACAAAATACTTTTCCGGTATTGATAGTTTGTCCCGAGATGATCAGCGTCGACGACGTTTCTTCGTAGTGATCTTCTTTCATTTCTTTTTCGGTGCCGAATAATTTAGCCCCTCATCGTGACTTTTCCTTTTCCAAGGATTACGATCTTTCTTAAGGAATGTAGTTTTGCTTCTTCTTTTGACGTATGGTTCATCGTCATCATCATCTTGCCTCAACGGGTGACCATACTGGTTATAGTCCTCCTCATTGGCAACTGCATCAATTCCGGGAATGTTCCTTTTGCCTCTCCTCACGACAACACATCTGGGGTTGTTTGGGTCGGTTATGAAGAAACATTGGGTCACGTGCTTAGCATGTACCCATGGCTCATTTTTTGCGGTGAAATTCAGGGTACCGCTCTTGGCGTCAGGTATACACATGGTGGTGAAATCACGATTCTCTCTTTCGACGCTTCTAGCCCATCGGACACGAAACATCGTCACATTGTACTTTCTAGAGTACTCATGCTCCTAGATCTCTTCTAGCCTTCCGTAGAATCATTCAAGTACGCCATCGCCGTTCATGGATTCCATCATCACCCCTGATTTATGATAATCACTTTTTTTATCTTGCTCCTCAGTGCAGAATGTGTAACCGTTGATGTTGAATGCCTGATAAGTGGTGAGGTTGACCGCGGGGACATGTGCTAAGGCGTATATCAGACTTTCGTCGTCTGTACAACCCTTTTGCGGAGGATTAGCCAGAACGTGCTCTTTGAACCAACACAAGAAAGAAGAGTTGTGCTCTCTAGTAACTTCGGCGTCAGTCTTAGTTATCCCCATCTCAATGTGGTACTTTTCAATGATGTGTTTGTGAAGTGCCCAGAAAGGATCTATCAGTTGTAGATGTTGTAGCACTACTAAGTTTTCTCTGTCAAAATATGTGCGTCAGCCCGAATAGTCCACATGCAATTCCCTTGAGCCAGTGATGTTACCTACTTCTTCGAGTCTGCCAAGGTGCTTCTTGATGGGCAAACCAACAACAGGGTTTTCGACACCTAGATAACTCTCGAAGAAAGAAATGCACTCATGGGTGAGATAGCCCTGTACGATGCTTGCATCCGGATGGGAGATGTTACGAACGAAGCCTTTTAGGAACCCATTCATCCTTTCGAATGGCATCATGCTGTGCAGGAATGTCGGGCCGAGGTCGATGATGTCGTCAACAATATGGACACACGGATGCACCATGACGTCAAAGAATGCAGGTGGGAAATATATCTCAAGCTCACATAATATGACAACAATCTCTTCTTGTAACCTTTGGAGCTGCTTCACACTGATCGACTTTCGAGAGATTGTGTCGAAAAAATTGCATAGACCAATAAGTGTATCGCGGACGTTCTTATCCATTATCCCTCTAAGTGCAACCGGGAGTATTTGGGTCATCATCACGTGACAGTCATGAGACTTCATCCCGCTAAACCTTTTCTTCTTAATGTCTAGATATATGCTTATCTTTCCACAGAAACCAGAACTAACTTTGATTCCAACAAGGCACTTGAAAAATTGATCGATCTCCTTCTGATTTATGGTGAAGCAAGAGGGGGGGCAATAATGTTCTTTCTTCTTCTTGGCTTTTTTCCCATGTCCATCTCCATCTCCGTCTCCGTCTCCATCTTCGTCTCCGTCTATTCCGAGGATGCTCCGTGAAGATCTTCCGGTATACCGAAGATTTTCAAGTCAGTTCTTGCCTTTGTCCCGTCCTTAGTCTTCTCCGGCATGTTCAGAAGTGTGACAAGCAAGCTCTCGAGAACATTCTTCGTGATGTGCATTTGATCATGGCTATAAGGAGTGTCGAGGATCTTCCAGTATGGCAAATCCCAAAAAATAGACTTCGTTTTCCATACCCTCAGGAGCGGATCCGGTGCCTTTTTCTTCTCTCCCGGTGAGGGGCACTCTTCCCATTCATCTAACAACATTTTGATTTCGATGCCGCTCCTCTTACGTGGAGGTCCTCTCTTCTCAACCTCTCCATTGAACAGATATACACGCTTTCTCCACGGGTCATCTGATTGAACAGATGTATCATCCATGCACCTTGTGCATCCGCAGTGTCCGTGGCACACATGTCCTGAGACATATCCGTAACCGAGATAGTCATGCACTGTCGTGAGCAACGCGGCTTTCATCATGAAATATTCTCCTTTGAAAGCGTCCCATGTCCTGACCCCAGGTTTCCATAACACCTGCAACTCCTCTTTCAGTAGCTCAAGATATAGATTTATGTTGTTTCCCGGTTGTTTCGGCCCTTGAATCAGCATACTCATGTGTATGTACTTTGTCTTCATGCACTTCCAGGGAGGAATGTTGTACATCCATAGAAACACAGGCCATGAGCTATGATTGGTGTTCTGGTTGCCATACGTATTCATGCCATCGGTACTCACACCAAGCACGATATTTCGTGGATCAGCAGTGAAATCCGCATCTTCACCTTTTAGTGCTCTCCATTGGCTAGCATCTGCGGGGTGTCCCAACTTTGGCTCATCTCCATCATCCGGCTTCTCCCGTTCCTTGTGCCAGCGCATTAGCTATGCTTCCTTACGATCAACGAAATACCATTGCAAACGGGCAGTCAACGGAAAGTACCACACAACTTTCTTAGGAGTTTTCGTCTTTCCATCCTTCTTGTATCGAGAAGCATTGGACTTTGTACAAATGGTTTTTTCTGCATTCTCGTTCCGATAAATGATGCAATCGTTGATGCATGCATGGTATCTAACGTGTGGCAAATCAAGAGGGCACACGATTTTCTTGGCTTCCTCGATACTAGTAGGACACATGTTCCCCTTGGGATAAGTTTCTTGTAGAAAATTCAAATGCTCATCGAGGCTTGTGTCACTCCATTTGTTTTATTCCTTCGTCTTTAGAAGACCGAGCGTGAAACTCAAGCGGGTGTCCTTTGGTCGGCAACCTTCATTCAATGGAGTCTTCGAGTCTAACTCCAGTTGTGCCAGCTTGGCCTCCTCTCTAGAAGCAGCTCTTTTGCTAGTCGTATTCTTGCGAAGAAGTTCTCGAACATGAGGGTCTTGCATGACTGAACTTAGTACAAATGAATCAGATTGTTGCGTTCCACCGTCTTCTACATGTCCACCATCTTGTTCTTCATTTATGACATGTTCTCCATGTCCGGCATCTTCTTCATGTACGACATCTTCTCCATGTCCGGGATCTTCTTCATCTACGAGATCTTCTGCATGTCCGGCATCCTCAAAATCAACTTCACTTATCCATCGAGTGTAGCCATTCATGAAACCATGCATGACCAGGTGCGCCTTCAAATGGCCACCTTTGAAAGGGTCTATCCATACTTGTTCTTTGCATTTTCGACACGGACATTTTATCTCCTTGCGATTATTCTCATGCATGTCCGCCACCGCGGCTTCCAAAAATCTTATCACGTTCATTAAATTCTTCTTGATGTTGCATGCACGGTGTAAATTAATACAAAATCAAAACATTTATAATCATGCATATATATGCATAAACTCTCTTACAAAAATTCGGCATGACCTTCCGTAAAAAAGGACATATAGAGTATGCCCGAAATTCGCCGAAACGGAAATAAATCGACATTTCGGCAAAACATAGGCAACTTTCATCATGTCATGCAGACACATCACTCGATGATTCGACAAATACATAACCAACTTGATCATCATCATGTCACACATCACCAACTTGATCATCATCATTTCATACACAAAAAAAGTCATCATATTCAAAAAGCACAACTTTTTACCCACCTAAATATGAAAGATGATCTCCTTGCTAGCTAGTTGGGAGGAAAGTTGATCAAGAGAGGAAATGAGAGTGTGGGATCTAGTTGGTGGGAGATAATGCAATGCAAGAGAGTAAAAGAGAGCTAACTACATCACATATGTAGGAGTGAGAAAGATGACCAAAGGAAAGAGTGAGGGGAGCCATCTTTAATGGAGATGGTGAAGAGCAAAGAAGAGTGGTGTGAGGAGGAAGGGGAGGAAGAAGAGGAAGAAGAGAGTGTGAGGAGGAAAGGGAGTAAAAGAGAGGGAAAGAGAGAGCATCTAATGCTCCTAGCACACAATCAGCAGCGCGGGGAACGAAGGTGCGCCGCAACTAACCCAGCAATCTCCAGCGCGGGGTAGACGACGTGCGCTGTTGGTAGGTGGGACATTAGCAGCGCTTGTCTGGGCTAGAGCTAGCTACATTAGCAGCGCTTGTCTGGCGGCCCGCGCTGTAAATGACATAAACATCTACAGCGCGGGCATGTCGACCCACACTTCTAAAGTATCACGGCATGGAGGCCATAGTTGGGAACCCTATTTAGCAGCGCGGGCTTCTCTGCACACGCTGCTAATTACTAGATATCTAAAGCACGGTGCAATCAGGGTGCGCTGCTAATATTTTTTTGCAGTGCGGTCTCTGAACCCCGCGCTGCTAACGTCCATTCTTGTATGGACATTATGCTAGTAGTGGCAGGATTCAGCGGAGAAAAGTGGAAATTGAGTTGCTGAAACAGAACATCTCCAAATGTGCTGAAAATCGACGGAGGATATTTTTCCGAAGAATAACGAACCTTCTCTGAAAAAAAGCCAGAGGGGGCCACCAGGTGCCGAGGCGCCCCCTGGCGCGGCCCCCACCAGGGGCGCGCTGGGAGGCCGCCAGGACCCCTAGGGCCACTCCCGGCTCCCCCCTCTGGCCTATATATTCCCCATCATCCAAAAACCCTAAAAAGAGAGGAGTTTCGCGAGTTCCGCCGCCGCTCCGTGGCGGAAACCTACAGAGAAGAAAAGGCATCGCCGACGGGCAGATTCCGCTGGGGCGAACACCTCCGGGAAGGGGAGATTATCGCCATCATCATCACCATCATCACGGGCATCATCGAGATCATCATCAACATCATCCCCAACATCAGCAGCATCTCCATCTTCATCCTATCTAATCTCACAATTGCAACTTGTGTTGTAACTCGTACTATCTATCCTCTCTACTCTACCGGTGTTGATTACTCGTTTCTGGTGAATGCTATTGAGTTTTGTTGGGGAAATATTGTTATGTCCAGATTGTTTATCACCTATTTATCACCACTGATCATGATCTCTTTTATGTCTTGTGAGTAGTTACTTTAGTTCTTGAGGACATGGGAGAAGTCTAGTTGTTAGTAGTCATATGATGTTGAAGTAATATGTGTTGTTTGATATTTAAGTGTGTTGTTATTTTCCTAGTGGTGTTGTGTGAGTCGAACACATTACACTTCTCCTTGTGAAGGACATAGGGGAATGCATTGTGTATAAAGAATGCTTACGGTGGGTTGCCGGAGTGACAGAAAACTGAACCACAGTTTGCACACTTTTCACAAGGGAATATTGGATCCTTGATCTTATTGCTTTGGTTAGGCTTTTGCCTTACTTTCTACCTTGTATTTGTGGATGCTTTCAAGGTTTTTAATCATAAGAGTGCACTTATCTTAGTCTAGAAGGTGTACTAGCATAGATCGACCCACTCAACACTTATTCACACAAAACATAGTACCGATACGGAATATGGCGAAAGCACATAACCACCTCTCCTGTGTGTCCTCAAGAAACGCTTTAGTCTTTATAAGTTCAAATGATAGGCTTATCCTTTTCTCAAAAGGATTGGGCCACTTGTTGATCCTCAGTACCTTTTACTTTGCTTGTTTTTACCTTCTCGTTGCTTATACTGAAAAGCCCTAAAAAGTTATCTTTCAGTGCTTGTAGTTATTCCTTGTCCAAATTCACTTATCAATACCTTCTGCTCCTCATTGGATTCGACACTCTTACTCATCGAAACCGCTACGATAGATCCCCTACAGTTGAGGGAAATCAAGTACTGTTTCTGGTGGCCTCCCGGCACCGTATCTCGTGATTTCGTTTGTTTTGTTTTCGAGTTGTTTTTGCCAGGACAAAAAGTTATTATTAGAGATGTCTTATTGTGGCTCAAGTGGAGAAGACTTCATGGGCCAGCGTCTACGTCAGGTTCAGCAGGATCTTAACCAAGGTAAGTAGGTTTATTGGGCTACGGAAGAAGAAATTGCTGCAAAACAAGCGGAGATGGAGCACTCCGTGAGAAAAGAAGTCAGGATTATCACCACCCAGCAACAGGTTGGTCCATCAACACATGGACGAGGTTCAGGAAACCCCATCATGGTGGGGTCTGTCCAACCTCAATATGATCTTTCTCTTAACCTTTCAGGAACAACCCCTCAACTTGATGATCCACATACAACTTGCATACTCTCAGAAGCTTACCGCATCACTAATCAACTCTATGAAGATTTCCGTGTGCTGAGAGTACAAGTGAAGATCTTGGAAGATGAAAACCAAACCCTTCGACGTGTCATCAGAGATCTGAAGAATCAACAAGAACAAGAATGAGGAGTGAAATCTCCTCGGGTAATGGCATCCCCTTAGCTTGTTCCAAGCTTGGGGGTATGCCCAATATCTTTATCTTTATCTTCGTCTTTTAGAGTCAAGTAGAGTCGTATCATGTCTAGGGAAGTTATCTTATGAAATAGGTGTTTGCATTGAGGTCTATCACTCCTTTGTGGAGAGTCTTGTATCCGTGAGTGTGGAGTCGTCTATGATGGAATATTAATGAGAAGTCTATTGGTTCCTTCGCTGCACTCGGTATTCTCTTCACGCAATCAACCTTATATGATGATTCTTATGGAGAGTATTGACCTTATATCAGGTATTTCTTTGCAAACTTTTTTTTAATTTTGGCAAACATAGCTTTGGTCATAACAACATGCATGATTTTCTCAAGTAGCAACATAGCCAAAACCTTAACGTTATTATGCTTGAAGTGTAATGTTGACAAGGAAGAAAACTTGATGTGTTATGCTTACTTTAATGTTTATGCTTTATATGCTTTGCACCCAAGTCATCATCAATTGTCTGTTCCCTCAAAGCCTTTGCTAGCCAAACTCGATATTAAGCAGAATTCTGCTTGTGCATCCATACCCTGAAACCAATATCTCCCATGTGAGTCCACCATACCTTCCTATTCGTGGTATCTCCCTACTGCTCCTAAAAGTATAGAATTTATGTGTTATCCTTAAATGTTCAAAATCTTCTATTTTGTGCCTCTGGTTTAGCTAATGATGAAGTATTAGTTAATTCATGATCTTCTTAAGTTGGATAAGTTTTACCCCGGGATTGCATGTCTAACTTGCAAACCCCTAATACGAGGAGGAACTGGATGAGTGTGCCCAGCTCGTAAGATAATACAACAAACAAACCCTCCTTCTCGCTTGGTCTATGGGAAATCAGAAACTTTGGCAGTGATAAACAAAGGAGATTACGGGGATGTGATCGTCCCCACTTGGGAGCCGTTCCTCGAAACTTGTCCAACTTGAGAAGTAATTGAGCTATCTATTAGCATTCGTTGACAAACCATGCACGTCCCAAAAATTCTTTTCATTCTTTTTGATTTCAGGATATCACATGAGTTTTCCCTACTTCCCTATAGCAGGGCCTGTCCTTTACTTTTATGTTGAGCCAGTTCTCCCTACTTCCTTCTTTTCTTAAAGAGAACAGTCACTTGATGTTGACAAGGATTCATTCATATAAGGCTGCATTAAGATTTTTCATGCCACATCCTTGTTGACATTATCATTTGATAAGTTAGTTGTTTGCAAAAGCTTACGCCAAGCAAACATCTTACTTTGTGTAAGCATTTTCACTTCATGACTAATAACATGTTCTTTCAAAATCTTCAAAGTGTTTCATTATAAAGTAAAAGAGAAAAAGTAAAATTTATTAGTTTTCCATTCACCAAGGATATGTTTGCCATGATTTGATGAGGTTTCTTAGACCTACTTTGGTTTATAATTGTTATTACTTTCTCATAAAGGTCTTATTAGTTGAGGATGCTTGAGTTTGGTGAAGAAATCTTGATGCTTCTTGTCTCTATTCTATTTATCGACACTCCACTCTCTAAACTTGTGGACAGGTTTACCGAGCTCAGTATTCGCTTGGGGACAAGCGAGGTCTAAGCTTGGGGGAGTTGATACGTCCAAAATGCATCACTATTTTATATCATAATTCACCCCCTATTCATCGATATATTTCATGCTATGATGTTGTTCTTATGTTGTTTTGGCTTGTTTTACACAGTTTGCAACTTTCCGATGCCGAAACAGCAGACGCAGGATTCAGCGGAGAAAAGTGGACATTGAGCTGCTGAAACAGAACATCTCCAAATGCGCTACAAATTGACGGAGGATATTTTCTGAAGAATAACGAAGCTTCGCCGAAAAGGAGCCAGAGGGGGGCCACCAGGTGCCCAGGCGCCCCCCTGGCACGACCCCCACTAGGGGCGTGTCGGGAGGCTGCCTGGACCCCTGGGGCCACTCCTGGCTCCCTCTGGTCTATATATTCCCTGTCATCCAAAAACCTTGAAGAGGGAGGAGTTTCGTGAGTTCCACCGCCGCTCCGTGGCGGAAACCTACAGAGAATAAAAGGAATCTTCGGCGGGCTGATTCCGCCGGGGAGAACACTTCCCGGAAGGGGAGATCATCGCTATTGTCATCACCATCGTCACGGGCATCATCGAGATCATCATCCACATCATCCCCAACATCAGCACCATCTCCATATTCATCCTACCTCTTCTCACAATTGCAACTTGTGTTGTAACTCGTACTATCTATTCTCTCTACTCTACCGGTGTTGATTACTCGTTTGTGGTGAATGCTATTGAGTTTTGTTGGACAAATATTGTTATGTATAGATTTTTATCACCTATTTATCACCACTGATCATGATCACTTTTATGTCTTGTGAGTAGTTACTTTAGTTCTTGAGGACATGGGAGAAGTCTAGTTGTTAGTAGTCATATGATGTTGAACTAATATGTGTTGTTTGATATTTAAGTTGTGTTATTATTTTCCTAGTGGTGTTGTGTGAGTCGAAAACATAACACTTTGCCTTGTTAATGACCTAGGGGAATGCATTGTCTATAGAGAATGCTTACGGTGGGTTGCCGGCGTGACAGAAACCTAAATCCCAGTTTGCACACTTTTGCACAAGGGAATAATGGATCCTTGATCTTATTGCTACGGTTAGGCTTTTGCCTTAATTTATACCTTGTATTTGCGGATTCTTGTAAGGTGTTTAATCATAAGAGTGCACTTATCTTAGTATATAAGGTGTACTAGCATAGATCGACCCACTCAACACTTATCAACACAAAACATAGTACCGATACGGAATATGTCGAAAGAACATGACTACCTCTCTCGTGTGTCCTCAAGAATGATTTAGTCTTTATAAGTTCAGTTGCTAGGATTATCCTTTTCTCAAAAGGATTGGGCCACTTGTTGCTCCTCAGTACCTTTACTTTGCTTGTTTTTACCTTCTCGTTGCTTATACCGAAAACCCCTAAAAAGTTATCTTTCAGTGCTTCCAGTTATTCCTTGTCCAAAGTCACTTTTCAATACCTTGTGATCCTCGTCGGGTTCGACACTCTTACTTATCGAAAACGCTACAATAGATCCCCTACAGTTGAGGGTCATCAAGTACTGTTTTCTGGCGCCGTTGCCGGGGAGCATAGCGCTATTGGTAAGTGAAGATGGTAAGGAAAGCTTTATATTTTGCGTGTTGTTTTTATTTTCCTGTTGCTACTCTTTGTCCTTATGGACAACTCTAATCTTGTTTCGTTGCTTTTGGGGAAACGCCCCACTACTATGGTGGTTACTCGTACCCCAACTGAAATTTTGCCTTATAAAATACCAAGTTTAATTATCGACTATGTCTTGGCTAATCGTTATGCAGGAGACAAACATCTAGGTGAACACTTGCTATATTTGTCACAACTATGTTCATTATTTAAGCTTGCAGGTGTGTCAATGGATTTTGTCATGAGGAAATTATTCTCCGTATCACTTATAGATAAAGATTCATAATGGTATAAGCTCCGTGATAACTCATATTTTCTTAATTGGCAAGAGCTTATGTCTCTCTTTTATACGAAGCTTTACCCTCTTCATGAAATTCATCGAGACAGGAATTATATCTATAACTTTTGGTCTCGCAACGGAGAAAGAATCGCTCAAGCTTGGGGAGATTGAAGTCCCTAATGCTCAAATGTCCTATTCATGAGCTCCCCAAGGATATTATACTTACATTTTTTTATGCCAGGCTTTCTCATAAAGATAAGGAGATGTTGGATGCCTCCTCCAGTGGGGTATTTCAAACGCGATGCGTTGAAGAGATATGGGATCTCATTGAAAGGATTGAAAAGAACACTGAAGACTGGGAAATTGATAAAGCTATTGAACCCGTTATAAATTATGAGCACGATTATATTGAGAGCTATGTGAAAACTGATTACTTTAATACCTTTTGCTCTAAGATTGGTCGTGATTCCCATTTAATGATTGATTTTTATAAGGACTTTGCCTCTCACATTGACTCTTCTAAAAAGAAGAAGGATCAGTACCAGAAACCCTTCAAGGAAATACCAGTTGTTATTAATTTTGCTGACCCTATTTTTCCTGCAGTTATATATGAAAAAAAACTTTTCTCGCAAGGATAAGGGAGCACTCTTTTGTGACAGGCATAATAAATAAAAGTGAGAGAAGAAATGACGAGCCTGAGGACCAAGATCGATCCTCAAGTTGCATTGGTTGAAGATCTAGTTACTAATGATGTTTTAAATTCCAATATAAAGTTTTGTGTTGTTTCCACTGACATTGTTACAGCAAGAACAAGGGCCCAATTACAGGTACACCAATTGTATCTATTAAAATAGGAGATCACAATTATTATGGGCTATTGATACGTCCCAAACGTATCGATAATTTCTGCTTGCTCAATGCATGTTTTGTGTGATATTGCTATGCTCTAGATACACTTTCATACACTTTTGATCATATTTGGACTAACCTATTAACTCAGTGCACCCCAGTGCCAGTTTCTGTTGTCAGCTGTTTTCTATTTCAGTTTTCCCCCATATTAAAAGTGCTCCAAAAATCTGGGAAAAATCATATAAAAAATCAGTGTAACGGAAGCTTCCAGAGTCTCGAAGGGGGACCAGGTGGGACCCACTAGGGCCTCAGGCGGCCACTTGGCGCGGCCTAGGTTGTGATCGCGCCAGGGGGGGTGCTTGGACCCCTGGTGGCCCCCCTCGCTGCCCCCCTTCACCTATTTATTCCCCGTGATGCGAAACCCAAGAGGACAGAACCCTTTTTCGCGATCTCGCCTCTGTTCCGTCGCCGCCGCGCTTCCAAGATCGGGAGCGCCAGCAGACTTCTTCCCGGCACCCTGCCGGAGGGAGGATCGACCTCCGGGAGCTTCCCCTCCACCATGGACGCTTCCCGGATGTGCCGTGAGTAGTTTTCCTTGGACCATGGGTCCTTGAGCAGTAGCTATGTGATGTTCTCCTCCCCTCTTTGTTCTTCATGGCTTAGAACTCGTGAGCTGCACTACATGATCGAGGCACATATGTAATCTTTCTGCTGTTGCTATGCTGAGTTTGATGGGATCTGATGGATTATGAGATTATGTTCAGATTGTGATAGAGGAATATATTTGGTTCTTATCTTTTATATTTTTGTTCCTAAGTAATTCTTGCATGTTCTCCGTTGCTGTTTATTGCTTTGGCCAAGTAGTAGGTAGTAACTCCAAGAGGGAACATTATGCTCGATTGTGGGTTCATGCCCCCTGATGACACGCTTGAGTGATAGAAACATGAGTCTAGGGGATGTGTTGTTGCCACAAGGGGGAAAACAATGGTGCTTGTAACCGCGGTTGCAAGGATTGTTTACTTTACGCAAAGTGCTTTTTAATGAAGTTGTCTGTTGCTTTGGGTTTACACTTTGGGTGGGTCTCGCAACTTAATAGCAGCGAGATGTTCTGGATATATATCTCAAGGTGGATGATTAGTAGTAGATGCAGTTGGATTTTGGTCTAATTATTTTGGCGTACTGCCCATGCTTTTGAGCCTCTTCCTTTCTTTGTAGCATAGTTAGCATTGCGGTGCGTTTTTAATCCTGTCAATTGCCCATCTGTAATTTGTTTATCTCACGAGAAGTTTTATCATCTTTTGGGAGAGAGACATAACTAGTGAACATCACGGGACCCCGGTCCATATTCTCATCATTGTTTAAACGCTTATTTAGTTTTCTGCTTTTACTTTCAGTTGCTATCGTTATCATTATCCCTTGTGTTTGATCCTTTGTAAACAATAAGAACGGAGAGATTGACAACGTCTCTGAACTTCGTTGGGAGCAAAGTTATTTGTGTCTGTGTGAAGGTCCACGTCAGTTGCGCCGCTGACACCTACTTATCATCTCCGGAGTCCTATGGGAGATTTGCCGCTACACTGCATCTCACCTTCCACTTGGGGTAACCAACGAAGGGCGAGAAGCAATTATCATCTCTCGCGTATCAGCTATGTGCTTTGGGATCGAGTGCTAGCGCTATTCCTTATTCACTCTATCCGGAGATCATGGGTGAGATTTCACCCTGTGAACTTGAAGAGATTGATGTTACTATTTATCTAGCAAACAGAGAAACTATCTCTCCCATTGAAATTGTGAGAGATGTTGAAGTCCTATGTTGAAAGGTAAAGTATCCTACCGACTTTCTAGTACTTGTTTCTGTGCATGATTGTTTTTTCCCTATTATCTTTGCTAGGCCTTTCCTCGGCACTTGTGGAGCTATAATAGATTGCAAGAAAGGTAAAGTTTCTGTTGAATTCAATGGTGAGCCATATGAATTTTACTTTTCTAAGTTCTCTAAGCATCCTCGTGGTACTGATTTGTCTAGTAATGATAAAATTATTGAATTTATTGCTTCCACTGCTATTCCTCTTAATGATCCCTTGCAGCAATATATGGAGGACCACGAGAATGATATGCATATGCAAGAAAGAAACGAGCTAGATGACATATTCTTAAGGCAATCTGCTATCCTGAAGCACAACCTTTCGGTTGAACCTTTAGTAAACCTCACACAACCAAAAGAAGACCCGGTGTTTGATCTCAAACCACTTCCCAATATGCTCAAGTATGCTTATTTAGATGAAAAGAAGATATATCATGTTATTATCAATGCTAAACTTTTAGGATTTGAAGAAGAGCGATTATTGGAGACACTTCGTAAACACCATGGTGCTATTGGCTATACCCTTGATGAACTTAAGGGAATTAGTCCATCAATTTGCCAACATACTATCAATCTCGAGCCCGATGCTAAACCAGTTGTTGATCATCAACGACGGTTGAACCCAAGGATGAAGGACATGGTTGCGACTGATGTTTTCAAGATTCTAGCCACAAGTATCATCTATCCTATAGCTGATAGTAAGTGGGTAAGTCCGGTTCATTGTGTTCCTAAGAAAGGAGGTATGACTGTTGTTCCTAATGATAAAAATGAACTAATACCTCAGAGGATTGTTATTGGATATAAAATGTGTATTGATTACAGGAACTTGAACAAAGCCACCAGGAAGGACCACTACCCGCTGCCTTTCATCGATCAAATGCTTGAGAGGCTGTCCAAAAACACTCACTTTTGCTATCTTGATGGGTACTCTGGCTTCTCTCAAATTCATGTAATACTGCCAATCAAGAGAAGACCACTTTCACGTGTCCTTACGGTACTTATGTCGGGACCCGGAATATTCGTATGTAATTCCAGTCACGATGCAATCACATGGAGAGCAGAGAACCGTACCCACTTGTCTAAGCAGACAAGGCCAAGCACAGAACGTTCTCGGTAAGCATCGAACGTGAGGGGCATCCCATTCAGGCCGGATGATCAACTGAGATGGTTCCTCAATGTCCGCTCACAAGTCTAAATGTTTATGGGTGGTGAATCCCATATTCATAGACAAGTCGCCTCAACCATGTTATCGATTGAATCCTAACTCTTACATAGACTTACTCCAGCCCGATCACTTAGTCGGGGTCTAGGGCGGGCTCGATCATACAACAAAATGTGCACGTGACAGAGTCACGAACAATCGCATCGCGATGCCCCAAGCTGCGCACATCTAAGGGCCACTTGGTGTATAAAAGACCGCCAGCCAGATCACAACTAAGGTCTCAAAAACCCATACTAAGACATGCATGTTGTAAACATACACGCAGCACACATGTCTAGTATGAACAGCAGGTATCATCACAAAACTCTACAAAGTACTTCTTTATTGACTTACATATAGAGCATACAAATATCACATGTCTGTGATCAACATTACATCATACAACGGAAGAAAATTAGGTCTGAGTACAGACAAGTTTAACAAATGGCTTAGAGAAGCCTTGTAAACATACACGCCCTTCAACGAGGGACCAGACTGCTGTCTGGGACTATGATAACTTAGTCAACGTCGAGCTTCAGGTCGGTGACTCCATCGGGGTCTGGGTTTCCATCTAAAACATAGAATAAGCAAACGTGAGTACAAAGTCGTACTCAGCAAGACTTACATCAGAACTACACTACTCATGCTCAAGTATCAAGGTAAAGGGAGGTGGGGTTTCATCATGAAGAAGTGCCAGCTTTGACTTGGTTAGTCTTGAACTACGAATACCAGACTTGAGGTAAGAAGCGTACACGAGTCCACTACCAAGTCTCCAACCAATACACCACTATGGTTACTTCCTCGACTTCCCCACGAGGAAGCACACCATAGCACTCACGCTTATCTTGCGAGTTTTATAAGTATCCATTCAAGTTGTCTAATAATCAGGTCTAGGTTCCAAGTAGTCCTTAACCGCGGATGCGGCTATTCGAATAGTTTTGTTAACCTTGCAAGGGTGTAAGCTACACACACATGACCATCGGTTACCTCCAGGTCTCGCCACCGTTCAAGAGGTGACAGCGAGGATGTTCACCACGACACTTCACTCACAACCGGTCTATTCCAGGAGTCGACTATCTGAGTTTGCCTCAGCTCGAGAGCCGGCCGGATCAACAAAACGGACTCAAACAATGTAATTGACCGAGACGCCACCTCTGGCAGATGGTTTTCCTGCCTCACAGGTGCACCCACATATCTATATGATGCAACCATTTCCTTCGTTCTTTTTGTATGCACATGTCAAATGGAAAGCCCGAACTAATGTGACTCCTGGACGTCGACACGGATCAAGGTACTAGGCCGAGAGGGGTCAGTGAGCCCAATGTGTGGTTTTACTCTTTGTCGTGGATTACCATACAAGAACTCGGTGCTTAAGGAGGTGTTCAACGAGACAACCCACTGTGTACTCCTACACAGCCTCTCATCGTTCACCTTGTATTAGGGCGGATTCACCAACATAGTTTCACTTTCATCAACACCATGTTCACCATCATCCCGACTCACATCAAAAGCAACCTCATTATACCACTAAGCATGCAATAATCATTATCAGTTGTAGTGGCCACATGATATCAACCAACTCCTACATCTGCTAGGATTGTGGTTTTCTTACTACTGTGACAAGATGATAGGTCATGCATCGGATATGGGTTCAACTATGCGGTAGAATCGATACAAAGTGATCTCCTAAACATGCATAAGCGAGACTGAGAGGGAATTGGGCTTTTATAGACATGATCAATGGGGTTTTCTTGCCTTGCTGACGATACACGGGGTTTACCGAACTTCTTCTCCTTCGGGGGTGATCACCGTCTTGGATCGTCTGTCACCGGAACAATCAATCAACAAAGGGGGACAACTTCGGATGTAAAATGCACAAGCACGTGATAATGTTGTGACATGAGGAATGGGGTACTAATTTGTGGCAAAAACAATTTAATTGTAGTATATTGCATTTGGAATGCAAATTCAAACTTCAAACTTGAGTTCAAATTAAGCCATATGCACATTTGCTATTGTTGCCCCATTTTAAAATGGTCAAACATGAAAACAAATTGAATATTCTTAATCCTCGCATTTTTCTGATAATTTTTCATATATTATATGTTTAATTTGGAGTTAATATGAATTTTCTATGATTTATTGAAGTTTTGGCTATTTTTTTAATTTCTGGAATTTCTTTAATTCTTTTAAACCATTTATTGCATCAGCATGATGCAAGCATGACATCAGTGGGGGGGGGCTGACATGTGGGTCCGGGGTGTCAGTGGCAGTGGGTTGTAACACCCTCAGAATCAGTAACAGTAGTGATCATTACTGTTGATGATCAAGCCATGATCACCTTTGATCATAGCCCTGTCAATTTCAAACCCGGATAAAATTTTAAATTGGGTAAATTATAAATCTTGCTCCAAGGATTGTGGATGCATGTCAATCAACTTGGCCATGGTTAAACCAAATCCAACTAGCCATGTGAATAATCACAAGTCAATGTTAATGATGGAACCAAAGTTGTGGGGTTATCAAAATTGTTTTGAAAATTAATACATAAATGGAAATCATAGTTAAACCAAAGTTAATGAAACATATTAAATAAAATGCCTAGAAATCTTAGGCCATGATAATATAGCAATGGTTGTTTTATTAAAATGGTATAGTAATATAAAGGAATAATATTTAAAATAAAAACAATAGTTGGGAATTATTAAATTGCCATGGAATAAAATAAACAAATAGGAATTTTTAATGCACTAAAAAATTGTGAAACCATTTTTATTAAATACCTAATAATCAGTAGGTCATATAAAAAGATAAATGATATTTTATTAACTATTTAAATAATGCAGATAAATATAAACAGTAGCAAAATAGCTCCATATAATATTTTGTGCATTGAATAAAATCTAGATGATTTTATTATTGTTCAAAACTTTTTGTAGCAGTAGTTTGCATTTCAACAATATTAATGGTATAGGTTTTACATCTAACAAAATTAAATGGATTGGAAAACAAAAATGAAACAGAAAATAAACTAAAGAAAAGAAAAAAAAAAGAAAAAACCTAAACCCCGCCTGGGGCGAGGCCCACCCCAGGGCCCAGCCCCCTCTCTCTCCCCTGTTCCCCCTCCCCACCTGCCCCCTCCCTCTCTCTGTGTGCGCACGCGCCATGGCAGAGGAGCAGGGCGCCATGGCCCCCTCTACCTGTTCCCCTCCCCTCCCTCAACTGCCCCCTTTCGATGAGGATAAGGCCGAAGCCAACCCCCCCTATGGAGCTCTCATGTGTCCCCCTCCTCCTCCCCACGCCCCCTCTCCCTCGAGCTCCTCCCTCTCCTTTTCTTCTGGACCGAAACCGCCATGGGCGCACCCCCACGAGCTCGCGCGGCCAAAGGCCACGCTGGACCATGTCGAGGTGTCCGGAGGCTTCCCCTCCGTTGTCTTCATCGTCTCGAGCCAACAATCGCCGCAGGGATTCCGCTTACACTGCGAATCGGGCCGCACCCTCACCACAGTCGCCGTCGCGCCGGCTTCGATTCCGGACGCCCTGCCCCTCCCCGCGCATGCTGCCTAATCCCTACGTGCTCACGGTGAGCGCCTCGGTCGAATCCCCTCCTGCCCCCGTGGATTCGACGCCGTTTGGTCGCCATCCCCGTACTCCGGCCGCCATGGCCAACAGTCGTGCTCGCCGCACCCTGGACCTCCCTGGTTCGCGCCTCGTGCACGCTCTGGCCACGCCCCCTCCCCCACCACGCCCTAGCCACGCCGTTTGCACCCTCCTCGCTTGGTAGTCCTCCCCGTGCTCGCCTTGGCCGCTTCGAACCACGGCTGGCCAAGCGCTGGCCGCAGCCTTCCTGTGTGCGGCCACACCCCTCCTCCCCTGGACACCCGCCTCCTCGGCTGCGCACCGCGTGCCTCCAGCCGACCGCCTTCGCCGACGCCGGTGATGGCCTCCATGGCCACGCCACCGTGGCCTCTGGCCCTGGCCGCCGGCGTCCCCTACGGCCGCCCGTGCATGCCCCGCCAGGGGGGCAGTTAGGCCACCGACCAGTGGGGCCAACCCCTAAAAAAAAGGAAATAAGAAAATAAAAATACCCCTGGCCCAATGACATGTGGACCCCCTGCAAAATAAACACATTAAGGAAAAACCCACCGTGTTAATTAAAATGAGTGTATTACATGTGGGCCATCTGCTCTTTTAAATTAAATAAAATGGATTAGAAACCCCCTGTCCATGACAAGTGGGCCACCCTAATTAGTTAACAAAATAAAACCAATTATAAACCTACTGTGTATGACAGCTAGGACACACTGACATATTAAATCAAATGATTTATTAGATAAATAGAGACTGACATGTGGGGCCTCCTATGTTTAATTAAATTAATAGATTTATTAGCTTCTGTGAATGACATGTGGGTCCCCCATGTCAGTGACACAGTTCTGGATAATGTTTTGGATAATGTTAGATTAAGTAATAAAAGAAATTTAGAAATTCATTTAAAAATGATTTAAATTTCAGAATTTAATATCTTTTAAACCGTAAGTCAGATCCAAAAACTTTATACATCAAAATTGATCAGAAAAATATAACGAATACGGATACGCTATCCGTATGTCTACCACCCCCCTCTAACATTCCCCCCTTCGGGCCGTCTGTCGATAATTCCCGGTACCGATATACGTTGCCCGGATGTAAAACTTTTGCATACGAAAGTTGCTCAGAACGGATCACCGAGTTCGGATACGATACCCATACCCCCACCACACCCCTCTAACATGCCGAACATCGAACCGTCCCCCTCCGGTACCGTCAGTCCGATGATTGTCCGATACCGATAAACTATCCGGATGAATTTATTTCGAACACGAAAGTTGTTCGGAATAGATCAACTAACCCGGATACACCACCCACACATGTGTTGGATGTCCACGACACCTCCGGCATGATACCTTCCCCTCCAGATCATCTCTCCGGTAATCACCCGGTACTGATGAGTCATCGCCGGATAAATTCCCGCTCCGCCGAAAAATACTTAACACTGCGTTTGAGCTCCGTTGCTTTGTATCTGCTATGTCTTGCATTTGTATTGCTATTATTGTTGTATTGTTGTGTATTTATTGTTTCTCCTCCCCCCTTTATTCTCCGATAATCCCCGACGCTGCCGCCGACTACACCGTTGCCGAGTACGACTACTTCGTCGACGACCGTACCCCTACCGTCGAGCTTCCAGGCAAGCAGAACCATTCTCTTCCCCAGATATCGCCTACCTTTCCGTACTTTCTTGCACTAGGCATTGTTACTGCTGCTGCTACGATTACAATCCTATTCAATTGCATAGCCTGATTTTGTCGCCCCTTGATGTACCTTTCTTATCCTATGCTGCCTGTTATAGTTATGCATATATTCAGCAGTGAGCCCTGCGCATTGTTAGCTAGGACTAGATAGCGGGACGTGATCACTCAGGGGAGTGAACACGGATACAATATATACAACTGCACAGGTACGGTACAAAGCAGACACCGCCAAAGGCCCCTATCTGGGTTATGCCTAGTCACCTCAAGTGTGAGCTATCAAGTAGTAATCCTTGTACTCCACTCGAGGCTGACTTTGTCTTACCGCCTTAGGGTCCTGAACAACGGTTGTCCTTCAGGTAAGAAGTCGGGCGACCCAACGGTGCCCGCGAGTGGTATTGCGACGGGACGACAGGGAGGGTACGACCAGTGTACCGGTGTGCTTGGCCCCTGATCGTTGGCCGCGAGAGTTACCAAACCACGAAAGTCGAGCTCCTCCAGGAGCACACGCGAGACAAGGTAAGGAGACGGTTCACCTTGTTGGTAACCGCAGTGACTTGGTGGGACGACGGGGAAGGCACTGATGTACTAGTGGTCCTGGCTGCTGTCGTTGTCCACAGGTCAGTTAAGTCGAGGCAACGATAACGGTTGTCACGCAGGTTAATTAAAATGCTAAATGGTTCAGTGAATGTCTTGAGTTGGCTATATGCCATGTACGCACTACCTACCCGTGGGAATTACGAGTTATGGGCTCCTCTAATTCTTAGTGTCGTCCGAGGACTCTTCAGACGTCAGCAGTACCGCGGGCTGATTGCCGGGATGTGGTGTTGTCTTATTTGCTCGCGCGGTGGTGTCTTATTTGGATTTTGTTCAACTTCACCGGCCAGCCACGCACCGTGCAGGAGTACGTTCGGGTTGGGGTCCAAGGCCCGGCGTACTTAGGATTTAGACCGGCGGATGGCCTCTCTATTGAGTTTGAAAGATGGGCTATGAAGTGTCGGATAGCCTCGGTGGAGCGTTCCCTAACAAGGTTCCCGCCACCCTGGAGATCCGTGCTTGTAGTGTAACACAAGTGCACCCCTGCAGGGAAGATTAATCCATTCGAATAGCCGTGTCCACGGTAACAGGACGCTTTATGCTGAAGTGGGAACTTACCACTACAAACTATTATTATTAAACTTTATGGTTCCGGGTTTTCTTCCTCGCTGGGATGTCGAGGAGGTGAACTCGGAGGCATTGTTAATTATTACAACTTACTATTATACAATGCTGCTGCAACTTCTGCTGCATTGTTACTTTATGGTTTATTTAAACTGTTGGCTGATTCTAACCTCATGCTGCAAGACATCGTCGGAAGATGCTAGTCTTCGTTAGGACTAGCTTCTTACCCTTGATCTGAATTTCTGTCTTTCAGTCCACTATATACAGCCTCTTATTTCCGTTGATACAATGCATATTTCTTAGTAGCGGACATAAGACTCGCGGGTATGCTAGATACTCACCTTTGCTTTATTTCCCCCTTTTTCGCTTTGCCTGATCGGCCGCTGCAGTCTACGTTGGAGCCCAGGAGCAGGAGTACCCCGGAGGCGACTACTACGACGTCGAGTTCCCCGTTGACCAGGAGTAGTTCGGTGGATCCCAGGAAGGAGGCCTCGCCTTTTCGATCTGTATCTCTGATGTGATTTGTGCTAGCCTTCTTGTCAGAACCCTCTGTTAGGTAATGTGCTAGGGTTAGCAAGTCACTTGCATCATGTTAAAATTTCAAAAGAAATCTTTGAAATCAAAATCAAAAGCAAAATCTGAGAAGGAACCTCCCCCAGATGAATTAATTCAAAAGGCCAGATAAAAATCTTCTCCAAAAATTCATGTTAGATTTTTGAAAATTCTTATAAATGAGTGTGATCACATATCAAGTGATGTGGGACCCACCCCATGCTCATGGATTTTTCAAATATTCAAACAGTGCCTTGGAATTAATTAAAAATCCCTATTTGAGTTAAGATTCAAATTATTTGAATTTTAAAAATGTTGAAACTTTATAAGTGGCTAGTCTATATTATTATGAGGCCATATAAAAATTTTCAGCATTTAATAAAATGCCTAGCTATTTATTTAGCACAGCAAAACAAAAAGGCAGAAAAGAAAAACAGAAAAAGAAACAGGAAAGCTTACCTGGCGCCCAGGCGAAGCCGGCCCATCCACCCACCCGACCCAGAGGGGCAGCAGGGTCTTCTTCCCCGTCCCGCACCTCCAAGCTGCTCGGTGGAATGCCACCGAGCCAGCCGTGGACGACACGTCGCCGCCGAGCACCTTCCAGGCCTCCCCGTGCCATCTAGCCACGCCTGGAGACGTCTCTCGCCCGTCCCGATCCATTCCCCCCCTCCAGAGCTTCCTCCTCCTCCTCCCGTGCTCGTGTTCGTCGCCGCCCGAGAACTCGCCGGAGCACCGAAGCGCCCCCGCATGGCCATCGACACCGAGGAGCCCGTCCAAGCTGTCCAGCGTGATCGCCGTCCTCGACTTCGACGACTAGCAGCAGGAGACGCATCAATTCGGGCCAGACGAGACGCAAGCTTCACCGAGAACTCGCCGGACCCGCGAGCTCGCCGTCGTCGATTCGCCGCCGTTGAAGCCTCCCCGAGCTTGCTGTTGCTTCTGTTCGATCTGCGGTGAGCTTCTGAGTTTTTCCCCCAAGCTCCTAGCACCCCGTAGCCCCTCTAGCCAAATCCGCCATGAGAACCGAGCTCCTCGCCGCCATGGTTGAGCTAGAGCTCGCCCTCGTGCTCCTCGCGACACCCCAGTGCGCGCGTTTGACTCGCGGGTGTTCTAGCTTTCGAACGCACGCAAGATCAGCCCAAGCCGTGCACGCTAGCCTCTTCCCCCAACCTCGCCGTCGTTCTGCTTCCGCCCAGCACGTCGCCGTCATCACTCCCGACCTCCCCGTGACCCCCTGATGCCTCCTCTCGACGCGGACGACGACGCTGCACCCTTTGGTGGTCTCCTCTTCCTCTCCCGTGGCCTCTAGCCGATTCCAGCAAGGGCGCCGTCGTGGCCAGGCCACCGGCGTCAAGCCGCCGGTGGGTTATCCCCTAATCACGCGCTAAACACCCCTGGAGTCGATGACAGGTGGGGCCCTGGACCCCTAATCCCTCTGTCAGTTTAAATCAAAACGGGGATTAACCCCAGACCCACTGACAGGGTTGGCCCACTCGTCAGCCCCCTACTGACGCCATGCTGGCGCAGTGCTGACGCAATAAACCTTTTTTCCAGATTAAATGAATTAAAGAAATTCCAGAAAATCCAGAAAATAGCCCAAACTTTGGAAATTCATAGAAAATTCATATTAACTCCAAATTGGACAAATACTATATGAAAAATGATCAGGAGAAAATAAGCTATCCAAAAATCCAACTTTCAACTATGTTTGAGTTGAATTTGAATTGGGATCAGTATAATTTTCTATTTGATTTAAATGGAATTAAATCAAATTCAATTCAAAAGTTTTTGCAACTTGAACCATGGCAACATGCTACATTTCAACCACACATCAGAGGCATATCATACACATTCCAAAATGTTTCAAATTGATCAAACAAGGTCACATGTAACTTGGCTAAGTTTGAATCCAAATTGGAGTTTGAATTTGCAGTTCAATTTGCAATATACTCCATTTAAATTGAATTGCGTCACACATCAAAGCATATACATCAAGTTTCAACCTTCCATCATGTGATTGTGCATTGTATTTACGTTGCTACCTTGTTTGTTGTTTGTCGAGTAGAGGTGGAACCGCAGCAGGAGGCTGCCCCCTTCGTTGAAGACCCCAAACCCGAACCTCGTCAGCAAGGCAAGCAAACCCCCATTGATCATGTCGATAAAATCCCACTTCCCTCTCATGTCTCTCTTATGCATTGTTTAGGATGATTACCATGCTACGTTTCTACCGCATAGATGAACCCATTCCTTTGCATGACCTATCATTTTGTCACAGTAGTAAGCAAACCACAATCCTAGCAAATGTAGGGGTTGATTGATATCATGTGGCCCCTGCAATTGTTACTGCTTATTGCATGCTTAGAGTGATACCATGATGATACTGTTATGTGAGTCGGGATGGTAGTGATCATGATGTTATGGTAGAAAAGTGTTGGTGAATCTACCCTAATACAAGGTGAACGATGAGAGGCTGTGTAGGAGTACACGGTGGGTTGTCTCGTTGAACACCGCCCTAAGTCCGAGTTCTTGTGTGGTGATCCAAGATGAATAGTACAACCACACATTGGGCTCACTGACCCCTCTCAGCTTACTAACTCATCCCTTTCGATGTCCAGATGTCGCAATAGTTCGGATTTCTGGTAGGTCTGTGGCCTGGATGCTAAGTGAGAGAACAGCTCATCCGAGACCGGCTTATGCACCACACACACATCACTTGGGTCCACTTCGGTAAACCGGCCGGGTTCACGATAGTGGTAGCCAACCCAAGTAGGCGGCTTTCTCGGACTAGATCGGCTATGAGGTAACAGTTGTGGTGAGCATCCTCGCTAGCACCCCTTGAATGGTGTCGAGATCAAAGGCGGTAAATGATGATCATGTGTGTGTAGCGGTACACCCCTGCAGGGTTATCAAAACTATTCGAATAGCCGCGTCCGCGGTTATGGACTGCTTGGAAAGCTTTGCTTGATTATTAGACCACTTGAACTGGATACTTCTAAAACACACCAAGATAAGTGTGAGTGCTATGGCGTGCTTTCTCGTGGGGAAGTCGAGGAAGGCACCATAGTGGTGTAATTGGTTGGAGAAAGTAGTGGACTCGTGTACGCTTCTTACCTCAAGTCTGGTACTCGTAGTTCAGGACTAGCCAAGTCAAAGCTGGCACTTCTTCAAGTGAAACCCCACCTCCCTTTACCTTGATACATGTGCATGAGTAGTATAGCTCCTATGTAAGTCCTGCTGAGTACGATTTTGTACTCACGTTTGCTTAATCTATGTTTTAGATGAAACCACTGACCCCGAAGGTGGCTTCTTCATCGAGCTCGACGACTGAAGATCAAGCTAGTCTAGTCCCAGTCAGACGACTGGTTCCCTCGTGGAGGGCATGTGTTTAAATAAGGCTTCTTAAGCCACTTGTTAAACTTGTCTGTACTCATACATACTTTGCTTCCGCTTGTTGTTGTAATGTTGGATCACATGTTTGTGATCTCTGTGTGCACTCTATAAGAGTTATCAATAAAAATGTATACTTTGTAGAGAATTGCAATGATACCTGCTGTTCATACAAGGCATGTGTGTTGCGTGTATGTTTATAACATGCATGTCTTTGTATGGGTTTTCGAGACCTTAGTTGTGATCTGGCTGGCGGTCTTTCATACACCAAGTGGCCCTTAGATGTGCGCAGCTTGGGGCATCGCGATGCGATTGTTCGATACTCTGTCTCGTGCACACTTTGTGGTATGATCGAGCCCGCCCTATACCCCGACTAAGTGATCGGGCTGGAGTAAGTCTATGTAAGAGTTATGAGATAGTCGATAGTATGGTTGAGGCGACTTGTCTTTGAATATGGGAGTTCACCACCCATATCATTAGACTTGTGTGCGGACGATGAGGACCCATCTCAGTTGATCATCCGGCCTGGATGGGATGCCCCTCACGTACGATGCTCTCCGAGAACATTCTGTGCTTGGCCTTGTCTGCTTAGACAAGTGGGTACGGTTCTCGGCTCTCCATATGACTATGTCTTAACTGCACTTGCATACGCTAACCCCGGGTCCCGACACTTCTTAAGGAAAAACTTGACTAACTATGTCTGTCCTCAGATATTATGGCTTCTATGACTTATGTATTCGGGTCCGCGTGACCCCCCTCTATTGTAATATATTTGTTTATCCTTTTGTGTTTAGTGTTGTGTTGTGATATTCTCACCGTGGCACCCTAATCTCAGCCGTGTACCCTGTGTGTATGATTACTGTACACGGATTGATTTTGGGGGCGTCACATGGGTTTAAACCCGATTTAATTAACTAAACAGGGTCATTAGGGGGGCCAGGGTCCACCAGTCAGTGACCCTAGGGGCAACTAACAGGGGATTAGCCCCCTAAGCTAATCGGGCCCGCCGGCGGTTAGCCGCCGGTGACCAACCCGTGCGGCGGCGCCCGCTGCAGACGGCGGTTCCGTGCACGGCTGGGCACGGGGAAGCTACCAGGGGGTATCCCGTGCTCGCCCGCTTCGAGCTGTGCCACCAGGGAGGCCAGGGGGCGGGAGGAACCTCGCCGGCGTCGAGGTGCGGCGGCGGCCGTGGCTCTGCGTAAGCAAAGTCGACGGAGGAGGCAACGGGAACGGCCACAGAGAGAGGGGAAATACAGGGGAGCTCACCCCGGAGCGAACGGACGGCAGGGTTGGAGGAGGCCGGATGGCGGCGCAATCGACGTCGAACTCCACGGCGGCCGGCGGCGACTCGGCGACGAAGGCGTCGGCTCCAGAGCTTCTATAGCTCGATTCGGTGTGCGGGAAGATGAAGTCGATGGCTCCGGTGCTACTGGACACTTCAGCTCGGCGAGAGGAGGCCGTTGGCCACGTCTGGGCGCGGCGGCGCTCTCCGGTGGGTTCTCGGGCGACGTCGAAATCGGCGAGGGAGAGGGCAGAGAGATAGCGGCGAGAGGGGGAAGAAGGTGCGGGGTGTGTGAGCAGCTCCGTGGCGTGCCCGGCTTCGAGGAGGAGGCCTAGAAGTCCCCTGGCCATCGAGGTGGCCGTCGACGCCCCCCTGCCCTCCACCGAGCTGCTTCGGGGGGAGGGGAGGTAGACGACAAGTGCCCGGGTGGGCTGGGCCGAGGGCACCAGGGAGTGGGCCTTGCCCAGGGCGCCAGGTAAACTCTGCCCCTTTAATATTTTCTTTTTATTTTTCTGTTTCATTTGTTTTGCCTAGATTTAAAATAGTTAGGCATTTTAGTTAAATGCCCAAATAATTTTAAAAACCCTAGGTGGTCAGTAGCAAACCACTTATGACTTTTGGGCATTTTTGAAATTCAATAAATTTGAATCTCAATTCAAATAGGGGTTATTTTCATTTTCCAAGGCACTATTTGAATTGTAGAAAATTCCTTGAGTGTGGGAATGAACCCAAACCACTTTTGAAATGATCACCATCATTTATAGGAAATTTTCAACTATTCAAATGTTTTTTTGGAAAAAGATTTTTATCTGGCCATTTGAATTAATTCTCAGGGCTTTTGTTTTCCCCACTTTTGAATTTTCTTTTGAAATTTTGCATGATGCAAAGACACAAGCAACCCTAGCACTTACCCTAGTTGGGGTTCTGACAACTCGCCCCCACTCAAAAGAATCTCGTCCTGAGATTCAAAAGTCGTCGGGAGGAAGGTGGGGTACTCGGCACGGAGGCGGTCTTCTCTTTCCCTGGTTGCTTCTTTCTCGGAGTGATGTGACCATTGAACTTTAAGGAACTTGATCTTCTGACGACGAGTGAAACGCTCAGCTGAATCAAGAATACGAACAGGGTACTCTCGATAAGAAAGGTCATCTTGGAGATCAAGCGTTTCATGGTCGACTTCGCGGATGGGGTCCTTGAAGCAACGCCTGAGTTGTGACACATGGAATACATCATGTACTCGGGAAAGGTGAGGGGGTAGTTCAAGTTGGTAGGCAACTTCTCCACGTTTAGCAATAATGCGGAAAGGTCCGATGTAACGTGGGGCCAACTTGCCTTTGATACCGAATCTTTGGGTTCCCTTCAGAGGAGTAACCCAGAGGTAAGCCTTCTCGTCCAGATTGTAGCTTTCTTGCCTATGATGACGATCATAGTAGCTTTTCTGACGAGACTGAGCGGCTTTCAATCGATCACGAATAATGCGAACTTGCTCTTCTGCTTCCTTGATCATATCTGGTCCAAAGAATTGTCTTTCACCGGTTTCTGACCAGTTTAAGGGTGTTGGACATCGTCGTCCATAGAGGAGTTCAAAAGGAGCCATGTTCAGACTAGATTGAAAACTATTGTTATAAGCAAATTCAGCGAATGGAAGAGACTTCGCCCAATTCTTTCCGAATGAGATAACACAAGCTCTGAGCAAGTCTTCCAAGATGTGATTAACCCTTTCAACTTGACCGCTAGACTGAGGATGGAAAGCTGTACTAAAGGATATATGAGTTCCCATAGCATTCTGAAAGCTTCCCCAGAATCTAGAGGTGAAAAGGCTACCACGATCAGAATTGATTACCAAAGGAACACCGTGAAGTGACACAATTCTAGAGACATACAAGTCTGCCAACTGACTAGCAGTTATAGACTCGCGAACGGGAAGGAAGTGAGCAACTTTGGAAAGCCTATCTATGACAACGAAGATGGCATCATTTCCTTTCTGGGTTTTTGGAAAGCCGGTGATGAAGTCCATACCGACTTTGTCCCATTTCCACTCAGGAATAGGCAAAGGTTGAAGTGTGACAGCAGGTGTATGGTGTTCTGCCTTAATGGGACGACAAACGTCACATTCAGCAACAAATCGAGCAATGTCTCTCTTCATCCTGGTCCACCAAAATCTCTGGCGTAGATCTCGGTACATTTTTGTGCTACCGGGATGAATCGAGAGGGGTGTGTCATGGGCTTCTTTGAGGATGAGTTGCCTTAGTTCCCTATTCTTAGGTACTACCAAACGATTTTCAAAGAATACCGTTCCTTTACTATCTGTGGAGAAACATTTAGCAACTCCGCTAGCAATGTTCTCCTTGATCCGGCGAACACCTCGTGCACGCCTTTGGGCAACTATGATTTGATCCTCAAGGGTTGGTTTCGCCACCAAGTTGAAAAGAGATCCACGAGGAACAATCTCCAGATTGAGCTTTCGAAATTCCTCATGAAGAAGTGGTTGATACTGTTGTAACATGAGGTTGTTACAATACGACTTACGACTTAGTGCATCAGCCATGACATTGGCTTTGCCTGGGGTGTAAGAAATTCCTAAGTCATAATCTTTTATCAACTCTATCCAGCGTCTTTGCCTGAGATTAAGATCTGGCTGTGTGAATATGTATTTGAGGCTTTGGTGATCAGAATAGATCTCACAACGATTACCAAGGAGGTAATGTCGCCAAGTCTTCAGGGCATGAACTACGGCAGCGAGTTCAAGATCATGGGTAGGATAGTTCTCTTCATGTGGCCGCAACTGGCGTGAATCATAAGCTACCTCATGTCTATCTTGCATAAGTATGCATCTTAACCCTTGCCGTGAAGCATCACAATAGATCTCGAAATCCCTTTTGGTTTCTGGAGGTGCAAGTACGGGTGCAGAAGTCAATCTTCTTTTTAGCTCTTGAAAGCTTTCCTCGCACTTGGGAGTCCATTGGAATTTCTTATCTTTCTTGAGGAGTTCAGTAAGAGACTTTGAAACTTTGGAGAAGTTCTCAACGAAGCGGCGACAATAGCTTGCTAGGCCAAGAAAACTCCTAACTTGCTTAACCGATTCAGGTGGAGTCCAGTCAAGGACGGCCTGAACTCCCTCGGGATTGACTGCAACACCTTTCGCAGAAATCACGTGGCCTAAGTAGGTCACTTCTGGTAGCCAAAATTCACACTTGGAGAACTTGGCATAAAGGCGGTTCTCTCTAAGTTTCATCAATACCAACCGAAGATGTTCTGCGTGCTCTTCTTCGTTCTTCGAGTAGATGAGAATGTCATCAAGATAAACTACAACAAATTTATCTAGGTACTCCATGAAGATCGAATTCATCAAGCGCGATAATGTGGCGGGGGCATTGGTTAAACCGAAGGACATGACGGTGTACTCGTAAAGACCGTAACGAGTGGTGAAAGCCGTTTTGGGTATGTCCTCGTTTCGGATTTTGATTTGATGATAGCCTAATCTCAAATCCATCTTGGAGAAGACAGACTATCCAGCAAGTTGATCATAAAGATCATTGATCCTGGGCAGTGGGTACTTGTTCTTTATCGTCGCTAGATTTAGCGGGCGATAGTCTACGCACATCCTTTATGTTCCATCTTTATCATTGATCCTGGGCAGTGGCATGCCCGGCAGCTCTTCAGGAAAGACATCAGGAAAGTCACGAACCACCGGAACATCTTCAAGGTCTGGAAGCGGAAGCACATTCAAAGTATGCATTTGGATTCTAGAGCTGGGTGATGTGTAGTCAAAGATCTGGCCTGAAGGATGGGTGAGTTTGACTGATTTGGCTTTACAATCAAGGAAAGCATTCTTCCTTGATAACCAATCCATTCCTAGGATGACATCAATGTCTGAAGACTTGAGGGCTATAAGTGAGGCAAGGAATAGTAAACCCTCAATTGCAATTTGATTGCCATGGCTTACTCTATTAGTTTGCCACTTTGAACCAGGAGTTTGAATGATCATTGGAGAAAACATTTCTTCAAAGGGGAACTCATGACGAAGTGCATAAATCTCCGACATGAATGAATGAGAATCTCCTGGATCGAAAAGAACGGAGGCGGGGACATGATTGACTGGGAGTGTACCAAGAATGACGTCAGAAGCAGCAGTGGTTTCCTCAACTGAGATTTGGTTCACATAACCACTACTAGTGGATGAAGGCTTTGCTAGAAAGGCTTTGGTGGTTGATTTATTTGGAGGCTTGGGTCGAGAATGACGTGGTGCCATCAAGACCTGAGGGCATTGACGATAGTAATGGCCTGGAAGACCACACTTAAAGCATACCCTGTATGAATTGCTAGGAGTGGGATTACTTGGTTGCACACCATCTTTCCGGGGAGGAATAATGTGTTGGGGTGGATGGCATATATTGGATGGTGGTCTCTGCAGAAAGGTTTGAGGTATGGCTCTGGTTGGAATCCAAATTCGGCGTTTCTGAGGGGCTGAACTTGACGAAGAAGCAAGCTCAAGAGCATGCTTGCAAGACTCTTCGAACACTTCATTGCCATGCTCAGCTCTGAAGGATCTGTTGACTAAATCCTCAAAGGTGGCAAATTCAATGAGGTTGAGATCATGACGAAGGATGGGGCTAAGTCCCTTACGGAACCTTGCCTGCTTTCTAGCATCGGTAGTGATCTCATCTTGGGCATAAGGAGCAAGACGGTTGAACTCTCTCACATACTCATGAATGGACATCTCTCCTTGAGTCAAATTGCAGAACTCTTCCTTCTTGCGCTCCATCAACTCATCCAGAATGTGGTACCCTCGAAAGGCAACACAGAACTCCTGCCAAGTCACTACGTGACCATCTGGATGCATAGCAACATAGTTCTCCCACCATTGAAGAGAAGCACCTTCCAAGAAGTATACCGCAAAAATAACTCGGTCATCGGGAGCAACATGTGCTGTATCAAGCTGACGCTCGATGGAACGGAGCCAATCATCAGCTTCAAGGGGCTCGGAAGAACATCGGAACACCGGTGGCTTGAGGAGGATGAAGTCCTGAATGCTCACAACCACATTACGATGACGTGAGGTATTCTGCTCGATGAGCTCCAGAAAGCGTGTTTGATCACGTTGATTCTTCTCAGCTTCCATCATGATTTCCGCCGCAGAAGACGGTGGTAGAGGTTCATCATCATTTCGATTCCGAACACGGTCTCGATTCCGACGAACAACACTACGAGTTCCACCTGACATCCTGTGTGATAAAAATCAACAATCAGAACAGGTTGAATGATGGATTCAAGGATAACAGGACATGATGAAGGCGGAAAAGATTATAATGCGAAGTCAATGATCCACAGAAACTTAGAACAAATATGGCAGCATAACGGCTACACCGGGATGGAAAATGAAACAACCTTGAGGAGATTGGACAGAACTTCCTCAAGGAACTCAACAACACGAAGTCTCTGGACAACCACAACTGTCCTACGGCTACAAGGAAGCAAAGAACGAGATGTTCTAGTCAGACATAGATGAGCCTAGTCCTATCATCCCGTAGAAAAGGTAAGGGTGACTCAGAACTCAGATCGATGAGGGTAAGGAGAAAAAGAAGCCTTACGTTGCTCCCTTATATACCCAAGTAACTATATAACTATAGAGTGCTAGACTCGACTTCGACCAAGGGTTTGATAGTCCTACAGACAGTCCTTCTCTGATACCAAGTCTGTCAGGACCCGGAATATGCGTATGTAATTCCAGTCACGATGCAATCACATGGATAGCCGAGAACCGTACCCACTTGTCTAAGCAGACAAGGCCAAGCACAGAACGTTCTCGGTAGGCATCGAACGTGAGGGGCATCCCATTCAGGCCGGATGATC
This sequence comes from Bromus sterilis, assembly GCA_950022295.1. Lineage (NCBI taxonomy): Eukaryota > Viridiplantae > Streptophyta > Magnoliopsida > Poales > Poaceae > Bromus > Bromus sterilis. The sequence goes on from OX465600.1 coordinate 222,517,081, forward strand.
AACTGAGATGGGTCCTCAACGTCCGCTCACAAGTCTAAATGTTTATGGGTGGTGAATCCCATATTCATAGACAAGTCGCCTCAACCATGTTATCGATTGAATCCTAACTCTTACATAGACTTACTCCAGCCCGATCACTTAGTCGGGGTCTAGGGCGGGCTCGACTATACAAAAAAGTGTGCACGTGACAGAGTCACGAACAATCGCATCACGATGCCCCAAGCTGCGCACATCTAAGGGCCACTTGGTGTATAAAAGACCGTCAGCCAGATCACAACTAAGGTCTCGAAAACCCATACTAAGACATGCATGTTATAAACATACACGCAGCACACATGTCTAGTATGAACAGCAGGTATCATCACAAAACTCTACAAATTACTTCTTTATTGACTTACATATAGAGCATACAAAGATCACATGTCTGTGATCAACATTACATCATACAACGGAAGAAAATTAGGTCTGAGTACAGACAAGTTTAACAAATGGCTTAGAGAAGCCTTGTAAACATACACGCCCTTCCACGAGGGACCAGACTGCTGTCTGGGACTATGCTAACTTAGTCAACGTCGAGCTTCAGGTCGGTGACTCCATCGGGGTCTGGGTTTCCATCTAAAACATAGAATAAGTAAAAGTGAGTACAAAGTCGTACTCAGCAAGACTTACATCAGAACTACACTACTCATGCTCAAGTATCAAGGTAAAGGAAGGTGGGGTTTCATCATGCAGAAGTGCCAGCTTTGACTTGGCTAGTCCTGAACTACGAATACCAGACTTGAGGTAAGAAGCGTACACGAGTCCACTACCAAGTCTCCAACCAATACACCACTATGGTTACTTCCTCGACTTCCCCACGAGGAAGCACACCATAGCACTCACGGTTATCTTGCAAGTTTTATAAGTATCCATTCAAGTTGTCTAATAATCAGGTACAGGTTCCAAGTAGTCCTTAACCACGGACGCGGCTATTTGAATAGTTTTGTTAACCTTGCAAGGGTGTAAGCTACACACACATGACCATCGGTTACCGCCAGGTCTCGCCACCGTTCAAGAGGTGACAGCGAGGATGTTCACCACGACACTTCGCTCACAACCGGTCTATTCCAGGAGTCGACTATCTGAGGTTGCCTCCGCTTGAGAGCCCGGCCGGATCAACGAAACGGACTCAAACAATGTAAGTGACCGAGACGCCACCTCTGGCAGATGGTTTTCCTGCCTCACAGGTGCACCCACATATCTATATGATGCAACCATTTCCTTCGTTCTTTTTCTATGCACATGTCAAATGGAAAGCCCGAACTAATGTGACTCCTGGACGTCGACACGGATCAAGGTACTAGGCCGAGAGGGGTCAGTGAGCCCAATGTGTGGTTGTACTCTTTGTCTTGGATTACCATACAAGAACTCAGTGCTTAAGGCGGTGTTCAACGAGACAACCCACTGTGTACATCTACACATCCTCTCATCGTTCACCTTGTATTAGGGTGGATTCACCAACATAGTTTCACTTTCATCAACACCATGTTCACCATCATCCCGACTCACATCAAAAGGAACCTCATTATACCACTAAGCATGCAATAAGCATTAACAGTTGCAGTGGCCACATGATATCAACCAACTCCTACATCTGCTAGGATTGTGGTTTGCTTACTACTGTTACAAGATGATAGGTCATGCATCGGATATGGGTTCAACTATGCGGTAGAATCGATACAAAGTGATCTCCTAAACATGCATAAGCGAGAATGAGAGGGAATTGGGATTTTATAGACATGATCAATGGGGTTTGCTTGCCTTGCTGACGATACACGGGGTTTACCGAACTTCTTCTCCTTCGGGGGTGATCACCGTCTCGGATCGTCTGTCACCGGGACAATCAATCAACAAAGGGGGACAACTTTGGAAGTAAAATGCACAAGCACATGATAATGTTGTGACATGAGGTATAGGGTACTGATTTGTGGCAAAAACAATTTCATTGAAGTATATTGCATTTGGAATGCAAATTCAAACTTCAAATTTGAATTCAAATTAAGCCATATGCACATTTGCTACTGTTGCCCCATTTTAAAATGGTCAAAGATGAAAACAAATTGCATATTCTTAATCCTTGCATTTTTATGATAATTTTTCATATATTATATGTTTAATTTGGAGTTAATATGAATTTTCTATGATTTATTGAAGTTTTGGCTATTTTTTGTAATTTCTGGAATTTCTTTAATTCTTTTAAACCATTTATTGCATCAGCATGATGCAAGCATGACATCAGTGGGGGGGGGGGCTGACATGTGGGTCCGGGATGTCAGTGGCAGTGGGTTTAAACCCGGTTTAATTAACTAAACAGGGTCATTAGGGGGGGCCAGGGTCCACCAGTCAGTGACCCAAGGGGCAACTAATAGGGGATTAGCCCCCTAAGCTAATCGGGCCCGCCGGCGGTTAGCCGCCGGTGACCAACCCGTGCGGCGACGCCCGCTGCATACGGCGGTTCCGGGCACGGCTGGGCAAGGGGAAGCTACCAGGGGGTAGCCCGTGCTCGCCCGCTTCGAGCTGTGCCACCAGGGAGGCCAGGGGGCGGGCGGAACCTCGCCGGCGTCGAGGTGCGGCGGCGGCCGTGGCTCTACGTAAGCGAAGTCGACGGAGGAGGCAACGGGAACGGCCACAGAGAGAGGGGAAATACAGGGGAGCTCACCCCGGAGCGAACGGACAGGACGGCAGGGTTGGAGGAGGCCGGATGGCAGCGCAATCGACGTCGAACTCCACGGCGGCCGGCGGCGACTCGGCGAGGAAGGCGTCGGCTCCAGAGCTTCTATAGCTCGATTGGGTGTGCGGGAAGATGAAGTCGATGGCTCCGGTGCTACTGGACACTTCAGCTCGGCGAGAGGAGGCCGTTGGCCACGTCTGGGCGCGGCGGCGCTCTCCGGTGGGTTCTCGGGCGACGTCGAAATCGGCGAGGGAGAGGGCAGAGAGATAGCGGCGAGAGGGGGAAGAAGGTGCGGGGTGTGTGAGCAGCTCCGTGGCGTGCCCGGCTTCGAGGAGGAGGCCTAGAAGTCCCCTGGCCATCGAGGTGGCCGTCGACGCCCCCCTGCCCTCCACCGAGCTGCTTCGGGGGGAGGGGAGGTAGACGACAAGTGCCCGGGTGGGCTGGGCCGAGGCCACCAGGGAGTGGGCCTTGCCCAGGGCGCCAGGTAAACTCTGCCCCTTTAATCTTTTCTTTTTATTTTTCTGTTTCATTTGTTTTGCCTAGATTTAAAATAGTTAGGCATTTTAGTTAAATGCCCAAATAATTTTAAAAACCCTAGGTGGTCAGTAGCAAACCACTTATGACTTTTGGGCATTTTTGAAATTCAATAAATTTGAATCTCAATTCAAATAGGGGTTATTTTAATTTTCCAAGGCACTGTTTGAATGGTAGAAAATTCCTTGAGTGTGGGAATGAACCCAAACCACTTTGGAAATGATCACCATCATTTATAGGAAATTTTCAACTATTCAAATGTTTTTTTGGAAAAAGATTTTTATCTGGCCATTTGAATTAATTCTCAGGGCTTTTCTTTTCCCCACTTTTGAATTTTCTTTTGAAATTTTGCATGATGCAAAGACACAAGCAACCCTAGCACTTACCCTAGTTGGGGTTCTGACAACTTATGCTTATATTCATATGCTTTTGGTTTATGTAATGCCCCTGCTAAATTTTAGAGATGCATGTCTGCTATCTTTCATGGTTTCTGTGAGGAGATTGTGGAAGTCTTCATGGATGATTTCTCCGTCTATGGAACTTCCTTTGACCACTATCTCCACAATCTTAATAAAGTTTTGCAGAGGTGCGAGGAAACAAATTTATTACGAAATTGGGAAAAGTGCCACTTCATGGTTAACGAAGGGATCGTTCTTGGTCACAAGATTTGCAAGAGGAGAATTGAAGTGGACAAGAAGAAGATTGAAGCTATTGAAAGGATGCCCTATCCAAGGGACATCAAAGGTATTCGTAGTTTTCTCGGTCATGTCGGTTTCTAGAGAAGATTTATTAAAGACTTTTCTAAGACTTCGAGACCCCTCACTAATCTTCTCCAGAAGGATGTTCCTTTTGGCTTTGATGAAGATTGTAAGGAAGCCTTCGAAGTTCTTAAGAAAGCTTTAATAACTGCTCCTATAGTACAACCACCTGATTGGAATTTTCCCTTTGAAATTATATGTGATGCTAGTGATTTTGCTGTTGGAGCGGTTTTACGACAAAGGGTTGATAAGAAGTTGAATGCTATACATTATGCTAGCAAAACCGTTGATAGTGCTCAAAAGAATTATGCTACTACTGAGAAGGAATTCTTAACAGTGATGTTTTCTTGTGATAAGTTTAGACAATATATTGTTGATTCTAAAGTTATTATTCATACTGACCATGCTGCCTTCAGGCTCATCAGGTGGGTACTCCTTCTTCAAGAATTTGATTTGCAGATTGTCGATAGGAAAGGAGCAGACAATCCAGTGGCGGATAATCTTTCAAGGATGGAAGATATACCGCATGATCCCATTCCAGTCAACGAGAGCTTCCCAGATGAACTAGCTATTGTAAAAGTACAATCTCTTTCCGACCCTTGGTTTGCAGATTATTATAATTTTATCGTTGCAAAGTCTTTGCCTCCAGGTTTAATATTTCAGCACAAGAAGAAGTTCTTCCACGATTTGAGGCATTACTTTTGGGATGACCCACATATTTTTAAAGAAGGTCCGGACGGGATCGTGTGAAGATGCATACCGGAACACGAGCAGAAGGACATTCTAAGACAATGTCATGATAGTCCCTATGGAGGACATCATGCCAGTGAGAGGACCGCACATAAGGTTCTCCAATCAAGTTTTTATTGGCCTACTCTCTTTAAAGATGCTAGAAATGATTTTTTATCTTGTGATAAGTGTCAGAGAGTTGGTAATATTAGTAGGACAAATGAGATGCCTATGAATTACTCTCTAGTGATTGAGCCTTTTGATTGCTGGGGTTTTGATTTTATGGGTCCTTTTCCTCCCTCACACAAGTACACTCACATTTTAGTTGTTGATTATGTAACCAAGTGGGTTTAAGCAATCTCCACTGAGAGTGCTGATCACAAGACATCTTTGAAAATGCTCAAGGATGTAATTTTTCCTAGGTTCGGTGTATCAAGGTACCTCATGATTGATGGAGGATCACACTTCACACACGGAGCTTTTAGGAAAGCTTTAGCCAAGTACGATGTCAATCATAGAATTGCTTCATCGTACCATCCTCCAACTAGTGGGCAAGTTGATCTTACAAAAGACAGTTAACAGTTCTAGGAAGGACTGGTCAAAGAAGTCAGGAAATGCTTTGTGGGCGTATAGAATTGCTTACAAAAACCCCATGGGCATGTCTCCCTATAAGATGGTGTATGTCAAGGCTTGCCATTTTCCATTAGAGTTAGAAAACAAAGCTTTCTGGGCTGTTAGAGAGCTTAATGTTGACCCAAAGTTAGCTGGTGAAAAGAGCCTCATGAACTTGACTTCTCTAGATGAGTGGAGAAGTGAAGCTTACGAGAGTGCTAAAATGTTCAAGGAAAAGGTAAAGAAGTGGCATGATAGAAGGATTTTGAAACGTGAATTTAATGTTGGTGATAAAGTTTTGTTGTTTAGATATCGTTTCAGGTTTTCTCCAGGTAAACTACTTTCCATATGGGAAGGGTCATTTCATATTGAAGAAGTCTACCGCTCCGGTGCAATCAAGATTAACAATTATGACGGCACCAAACCTCAAGTTTTGAATGGGAAAAGACTCAAGCATTACATGGCAGGAGACCCTGTCAATGTTTATGTGAATTTGATACACACAACAACTCATGAACAACATGTTGCAGCCCTATTTCAGACACCAGCAGAAGGAGAATAAGAAAAGGTATGTATTACGGTAAGCAGACATCGCAAACATCCATAAAACTCCCATATTATGAGTTTCTGAAAAATTAGGAAAATTCGAGGCCTAAGTGGTGCCGGAGAGGATCTCCACGGGCCCAGGCGCCCCCCTGGCGCGGCCTACCTCCTGGCCACGCCGGGAGGCCGTCTGGGCACGCCGGAGTCCGTCTCAGACCCCACTTTGGCTTGTTAGCTTCCTTTTGTTGCAGAAATTTTTGCTATATATTTTCCCGGATCGTCCCGGCACCTTATCTCACGATTTCGTCTGTTTTATTTTCGAGTTGTTTCTGCCAAGAAATCTTTCAGCTAGACCTAGGTGCCATGGCTTCCCCAAGTTCCCCCAAGGACAAGTTAGTCGTCAATGTCATGAAAACTTACCTCGCTGAGGTGAAGATGCACCCTCAAACCGTTCGGGTGGAGGATGGTGTCCTCCACCAAGAAGATCTGAAGGGAACTGTTAAGGAGGGGAACATCCAAGCTAGGATGGAAAAAGTGGAGCATGAAGTCTTCAAGTACAAGATGATGGTCTAGCGTGGTGTTGAAGCCAACTTCGACATCATCAACGATCTGAAGGCACACTACAAGAAGGAGATGAAGAGGATGTAGTCAAGCCTGACCGCACTGGAAGAAAAAGTGTTCGAGCTTCAAGGGAAGATTTATGATTTGCAGAACCAGAACTGTGAGTATGAACTAAAGTTTCTGCGCATGGGTTTAGATGCTGAATGTTGGAATTATGCCCTAGAGGCAATAATAAATTGTATTATTATAATTCCAGGTTCATTATTAATGTTTATATGTCTGTGCTATAACTGCAATGGCTTATGCGGAGGTTTGCCAATTAGCATGTTAACTGCCTCCGGAGGAAAACCCATATGCAGGTGTGGAGTATAAACACCAAGTTTTATGTTAACTGCCTCCGGAGGAAAACCCATATGCATGCTTCATTATTAGTCTGCCTCTAGGACAAACCCGTGTGTTATGGATGACATGTTTTCCTGTTCATAGGGCATTGGAAATGCCGGTAACACATGGTAGCACGTTGTTTCCAGAACAAGGGTGTTGAACCGACCCAATTGTATGATTTACTTTGAGATCACATCGTTCCCATGTTATAAATAAAATCATCTAAAGTTAATATGCATGTGTACTTCATGACCATAAGAATGTTTTGTAACTTCATACCAGAGGGTGGGTTTTGACACTGTCCCAACACCACCCGTAACAGGCGTGGCAATAACGGCTTTGATCACTCACACACGAAAGTGTGTCAAGGGACTTAACGATTCGAGTTGGGAATTTGCTCCTCTAACAATGGAGAGATACTTCTGTGGGCCCTCTCGGTATTACGACATCCAATATCGTCTGGCCAGACACTGTAAATTGATCACAAGGGATACCGGAATATTAACGAGAAAACTAGAAAAAAACAGGAAGGAGGATGACTTGGTATAATGGTTAATGCTTAATCATGCAGATACCTAATATATCTCACCTCAGGTTTTGTTTAGTATCGTGAAGCAAATAGGACTGGCATGTTAAGCTTTTGGTTCACTCGAATTTATATTCGTGTAGGTACGGGAACCGTTATGGGTGTCCATGGCTCCGCTATCTGTTATTGTTCCGCGGGAAAGTCAGTTTCCGGTTCATGTCCGTATCCTACAGAACCTATGGGGTCACACACTTAAAGGTAGATGATCTGTAGAGTATTAGGGTGATAGGAGCATGTATTTATCACACCGCGAAAGTCTCGGAGTGATCGGGTGATGATCGATGAGAAAACCGGAACCGTTTCGTGGACCCGGTAAAGTACCGGGAAGAGTTTTGAGAAAACCGGAGGCCCGGAAAAGTTCCGAGTTGCTCTAGATATATTTAATATTCATTTATTAAGTATTTTGAAAATGTTTCGGAATTAAATTAATAAATTAAATATATATGGGCTCCCTCTCACATGGAAGGCCCAAGTGGGGAGGGAGCACTTGGGCCAAAGGTGGCCTAAGGGGGAGCTTCAGGGAAGCTTCCTCCGCCCTCCTTGGCGCAGCCCTAGGGGAGGGTAAACCCTAGGGCGCAGCCCCTAGGGCTGCCCCCTCCTCCAAGTTGGCTCCCCTCCCCCTCCCCCTATAAATAGAGGAGGTGGGGCACCACTTGAGACACAATTCAGATTGCTTCTCTGCCAAAGGGCTGCCCCCTCTCTCTCCCTCTCATTAGATCCAATCTCCACACCCCGAAGGGCTGCTCCTCCCTCCTCTCTACTCCGATGGCGCCGAGCTCTGGACGGCAGAGCCCTGCCGGATCATCTGCACTGTACGTGTGGATCAACCATAGAGAGGTCGTACGTTTGATCTTTTTTGTTCGAGGGACTCCACGGTGATTAGATCGGTTCGTGGGAGTGTTCATCTTCACGCATCACCAACTCTCCATTAAGTCTTCTGCTGCGAGAGTGCATCCGTTGAACGGTTGCAAAGGTAACTAGATCGATCCCCTTGTCTCCTTTTTCCTAGATTCGTTCTTGAGTTCATCAGAGATGAAAGGCATTGCATAAAATTCTTTGTGCGTGGTTTTCTGATAAGAGATCTAAAACTGAATTTTTGGTTGCTTCCCCTCGAAATTGCACAAGTTGATCTCTCCTGTATTGCTTGATTTTGTTACAAACATCTTGCCCCTCGGGGTCCTTCTATGCTTCTCCTGAGTATGCTGGTCGCGCAAAGATGATTTGGGTCTTGCTTTTGGAGTAGATAAATTGTGTGACAAAAGGGGCTTGCTAGATTGATGATCTAGCACGGGGATCACACGTATTGTCGATAGTTCAGTATGAGTCATGAGATTAAACAGTAACCTCATGGTTGATACACCCCGCATGTTAATCTAGCAACTTGAAAATTGTGTCTCAGGTGGTTACGTAGATAGCAAAATGTTTTTCCCTGCAAACCCTAGTAGCCAAGTAAAACTTGCAACAAACGAGTAGAACACGTCTAACTTGTTTTTGCAGGAACATGTGATGATGTCTAGTCTTCGTCATAACTTGTTGTATGAGACGATTATATTTTGTAAAGTTTATATTTGAATGACTTGCATGTCATGGTACGGCATGATGGCTGGAGCCATGTGATTGTCTTTAATTGGCCCTGCGTGCCAAACTTCATGTAAAGTTTTATTTAGTAGAATAGATGCTAGCAATAGTTGTAGTATCTACATGAAGATGATGATCATGCGTCAACGTGCTCGATGACGTGCCGTACGTGGAGGTGATGTCTCCGCCAAACGAAGATGAAGAAGGAAAAGCATGGTGCTGGGAGCTTCTCAAAGAAAAGGCTATACCATATCACATACTTAACTCCATGTGATGTTAATCCTTTTCATTGCCTGTTTTGATTGCGCACTAGTCGTAATTTTAATAGGATGATCTCTCTTAAAATATCAAGAAGTTCGTGCTCTCCCAACCGTGCAACCGTCTGTAATAAACGCCACCCGAGGTGCGTCGTGTAACACGAATACCAACGGAAAGGTAACAAAGAGGCGGGTGGATTGAGTTGTCTCCACAGCAATAGCGCTTGGTTGTCTTGACGTTGTAGCTTATCCGATCTGAGCTCGGAGCACAAGTGTCGAAATACTATTACAAGAGTCATAAGCCGGTTATGATTGGTTTAGTTAGACCTACCGGGTTAATCACCTCCATGGCTGAGTGTTACACCGGTGGTTGGTGTTTTGATCCGGATCTTGAATACCCTAAGATCAATTTAGAGAGATATTGATTTTACTGGGAGCATTTGATTAAATTGTTAATGATGCCATATTAATTTTGAACCATGTCTAAATCAACTTGTTTATTTCGTTGTTGAGCTATGGCCCCCGACACTCCCTTTAATTTTGATGCATTACTTGGAGATTTGATTTTGGATTCGGATGGAAATAACTATCTGGAATGGCTACGTGTCTTGGATAATAACCTTCACATGATTAAGAAAGAATACTTGATTCAAGCGGAAATCCCTACTCCTTCAATGGTGAATGCTTCTGTAGAGGAGAAAATTGTTTATGCTTCTCTCAAAGCTGACTATGACGCTGTACGACAAGTGATGTTGTCGCATATGGACAATTATCTGAAATTTGCTTTTGAGTTTTCAACCATCTCTGAAATGATTCCTACTCTCAACAAATGGTACATGAACTAGCTCAAGGCTAAGCGCCAATAGCTCACTCGAGCTTTGTATGAGTGCAAGATGGAAATGAATGGCTCTATGAGAGACCATGTGGTCACCATGGATGACTACGTTTCACAGCTTAGGCCTCTCGGACTTGATATCCCGGATGACCTTGCTGTTGAAATTATCCTTGCATCATTCCCGCAGCCGTTCTACAAACTTGTCATGCGCATAAGAGATACCATGGAGCAGAGGATAAGATTGACTCTGGTAGAATCATGTGCTGGACCGCCAGCAAAGGTATAATTGATATCAATGTTATTGATGTCTTGTTTACTAGCATCAATTCCAACTCTTGGGTATTTGATACCGGATCGGTTGCTCATATTTTCAATACTATGAAGGGGCTTAGGAAGATGAGGAAGCTGGAAAACGGAGAGATGACGATGCGCGTTGGAAATGGAGTCCATCTTGACGCCAAAGCCGTTGGTGTCGTCACTCTACGTCTACCATTAGGATTTACATTGGAATTGAATAAATGTTATTTTGTTCCCGAGTTGGGTAAGAACATAATATCTGGATCATGTTTGTTACACGATGGATATTCATTTAAATCTGAGATAAATGGTTCCTCTATTTATATGAATGAAATGTTTTATGGATTTGCACCACTGGTTGGTGGATTATTCATAATTGATCTTGACTGTAGAAGCGACGTCTATAACATAGAAACTAAACGCATAAAGTTGTCTGATGAAAATATCACTATGTTGTGGCATTGCCGTCTTGGTCACGTTGGAAAGAAACGCATGGAGAAGCTCCATAAAGATGGAGTTCTAAAGTCTTTGGATATTGATTCATTTGACACATGTGAAGCTTGTCTAATGGTAAAGATGATCAAAACACCGTTCAATGGAGTTGTAAAATGGGAAACTGAACTATTGGAAATCATCCATACGATGCCATAATTGCAATGACCCTGACTATGAGATTCAGAAGAAAACTCACTTGCATGTGTGGAAATGTAAACACCAAGAGCTCCTGGTTTAGCCTCTAAGACAAGCTCATGTCCTAACTGATGATTACGTTTTCTTAATCATAGACATTGTTCTTGTAACAAGGATGTCAGTACCAATGGGAACATATTGTTAGCAGAACAATGATGTTGAACCGACCCCAGTATTGAATGATATACTTAGAGATCACATCGTAACTACGTTATAATTCATATCATGAAATGTTATCATATACGTAATTCCTTAGACCATGAGAGTATTGAGTTGCTTCACACAGGAAGACATGCTTTGGTTCTTAGATGAATCCTCCCGTAAATGGGAAGTAGTAAAATAAGTTCTGGGTATGTCAGATGGTGTGGATAGTGACTATGATAGTTCAAGAATGGGATTTGCTCCTTCACGATGAAGAGATATTGACTTTGGGCCCACTCGGTATGACGGTATCCATTCTAGTATGGCCAGACGCATTGTGATTTAATCACAGGGATACCGTAATACAATAACGAGAAATAGAGACAAACTAGCAAAGAGGATGACGAGTGGCTTGTGTTCAAGAAGTTGTTACACATGGGTTCCAAACTTCTCTCCTCTAACTTTGTCATATATCGCAAAGAAAAGGGAATGGTACATGACTAAACATAATGGTTCACTCGAAGTTTCTTCGTGTATGTGCGGGAGTCAACATGGGTGTCCATGGCTCCGCTGTTGATTATTGGCTATTGACAAAAGGTTGTTCACCTATGTCCGGAAGATGTTCTGAGTCATGTCCGCATTATACCAAACCTATTGGGTCACACACTTAACGAGCAGTAGTCTGTTAGAATGCTGGAATGGTAGAAGGTTTAGTGGAAGCAAAGAAGAATAGTTCATACGGGTACCGGAAGTAGTTCCGAGGATTTATGAAATAGTTCATAAGGGAACCAGAAGTAGTTTTGGGTATTTAAGGATATGTCCAGATCACTCTGGAGTAGTCCCAGGTGGTTCCGGAATATATGAGAATGGTACTGGGGAAGTCCTGGATCAACCGGAATAGTTTCCGGATAATCGTTGGGCTTCCCGACAACCTTCGCGGTCATCGGGTGGCTTAAACTGTAACTCGGATGGTCTTGGAAACTATCCGGATGGCTCCGTAACATCCGAGAACGGTCCCGGAAGTTCATGGAAGTGCTCCAGAAGGTTCCGGAATGTCCCGAAACGATCCCCAAAGGTCCAGGAAGGTCCTGGAAGCTTCTGGAAGGATCCAGAAGTTTCCGGGCAGTACCACCCACTACCCCACGCCCCTAGCCTTGGGGGGCAAGCCACCTAGGCTGCCCTGGCCGGCCAAGGAGGTGGGGGCGCACCAAGGGGAGGGAATCCTCCTCCAGGTGGGAATACCAAAACCCAAATATGGCAGGTTTCCGGTGGGAAGGTGTGGGAAGGTTTGGAAGGTTTGGGAGTCCAAGTTGGACTCCCCACCCCCCTTATTGCGCCCCAAGGGTCTCCTAGCCACCTATATAATGTGGGGGAGGGGTGGGGGGCGCAACACAACTTGTCCCCAAGGCCTATGCGCCACCCTCCCTCCTCTAAACCCCGTTGCTCCACAATTAGACCTTGGTTTAGACGCTGTTCTAGATCGGAATCCGTTAGGGTTTTCTCCCTCTAGTTTTCTCGGTGGAGTTCATCTCTGGATGGCGGAGCGCTTCTGGATTGCTGCTATGGGATGTGTGGACACTAATGGAGGGGTCGTACCTTTGACCCTTCTTCGAGGAGCTTGTTCGTGGGACTTGTCCGTGGGACTAGATCGCGGGACGGTTCGAGGGATCGATATCCTCGCGGTTGGGAGGTCATTGAAATTCCTAGCTGCGGGGATCTGCACCGACGGTATTCACCAACTCTACTTCCGCTACATCGGTTGGTGAGCCATGACCTAAACCTTGTATGCAATCTTCTTGGATGATCTTGGGTTCTTGATTCGTAGGCCGAAATTTTTTGTTTTCTACTACGTTTCCCGACAGAGATATGGCAGATGGACGTCAAAACAGCTTTCCTCAATGGACATCTTGAGGAGGATGTATTCTGATACAACCTGAAGGTTTTGTGAGTCCAGAAGATGCTGGTAAGGTGTGCAAGCTTCAAAGAGCCATCTATGGTTTGAAGCAGGCATCACGGAGTTGGAATACATGTTTTGATGAAGTCGTAAAAGGTTTCGGATTCATCAAGAACGAAGAAGAATCTTGTGTATACAAGAAAGTAAGTGGGAGCACAAGAGTTTCTCTGGTTCTGTATGTCGACGACATATTGTTAATTGGAAATGATAAAAACTTTATTAATGAAGTGAAAGAGTGACTTAAAAATAGTTTTTCGATGATGGACATGGGAGAAGCGGCATATGTATTAGGCATCCAAATCTATCGAGATAGATCAAAACGCCTAATAGCGCTTAGCCAAAGCACATACCTTGACAAGGTTCTGAAAAGGTTCTGAATGGATAATGCAAATAAAGGCAATATCCCAATGTCACATGGCACAGTACTTCGTAAAAGTCAGTCACCTCAGACGGCTGCAGAACGAGAATAGATGAGCAAGAATCCATATGCTTCAGCCATTGGATCGATCATGTATGCCATGGTGTGCACAAGACCAGATGTTTCATTTGCACTTAGTGCTTGTAGCAGATACCAAAGCAACCCTGGATTGGTTCATTGGGCTGCTGTCAAGAATATACTCAAGTACCTCAGGAGAACAAAAGAGTTGTTTCTCGTGTATGGAGGTGATGAAGAGCTCCTTGCAAAAGGTTACACGGACGCTAGCTTCATGACTGATCATGATGATTTCAAATCTCAATCAGGTTATGTATTTACATTAAATGGTGGAGCAGTAAGCTGGAAAAGTTTCAAGCAGAATACTGTCACGGATTCTACAGTGTAGGCGGAATACATTGCGGCTTTAGAAGCGGCAAAGGAGGGCATTTGGATTAGGAACTTCATCATCGAGCTTGATGTCGTCCAGAGTGCTAGAGACCCACTGGAGTTATACTGTGATAACACTGGTGCAGTGGCTCAAGCAAAGGAGCCAAGGTCTCATCAGAAATCCAAACATGTCGACCGCAAGTACCATCTTATTCGTCAATTCATCAAATACGGGTACTTAAAGATATGCAAGATTGATACGACTCTGAATGTGTCAGACCCGTTGACGAAGCCTCTACCACTCGCAAAGCATGAAGAACACCGTAGTGCCATTGGTGTTAGACAAATCATGTAACTAGATTATTGTCTCTAGTGCAAGTGGGAGACTGTTGGAATTATGCCCTAGAGGCAATAATAAATTGTATTATTATAATTCCAGGTTCATTATTAATGTTTATATGCCTGTGCTATAACTGCAATGGCTTATCCGGAGGTTTTCCAAGTAGCATGTTAACTGCCTCCGGAGGAAAACCCATATGCAGGTGTGGAGTATAAACACCAAGTGTTCTTAGTCTGCCTCTAGGACTAACCCGTGTGTTATGGATGACATGTTTTCTTGTTCATAGGACATTGGAAATGCCAGTAACACATGGGAGCACGTTGTTGCCAGAACAAGGGTGCTGAACCGACCCAATTGTATGATTTACTTTGAGATCACATCGTTCCAATTTTATAAGTAAAATCATATAAAGTTAATATGCATGTGTCCTTCATGACCATAAGAATGTTTCGTAACTTCATACCAGAGGGTGGGTTTTGACACCGTCCCAACACCACCCGTAACAGGCGTGGCAATAACGACTTTGATCACTCACACCCGAAAGTGTGTCAAGGGACTTAACGATTCAAGTTGGGAATTTGCTCCTCTAACGATGGGGAGATACTTCTGTGGGCCCTCTCGGTATTACAGCATCCAACATCGTCTGGACAGACACTGTGAATTGATCACAAGGGATACCGGAATACTAAACGAGAAAACTGGAACAAAACTGAAAGGAGGATGACTTGGTATAATGGGTAATGGTTAATCATGCGGATACCTAATAGATCTCACCTCAGGTTTTGTTTAGTATCGTGAAGCAAATAGGACTGGCATGTTAAGCTTGTGGTTCACTCGAATTTATATTCGTGTAGGTACGGGAACCGTTATGGGTGTCCATGGCTCCGCTATCGGTTATTGTTCCACGGGAAAGTCAGTTTCCGGTTCATGTCCGTATCCTACCGAACCTATGGGGTCACACACTTAAAGGTAGATGATCTGTAGATTGTTAGAGTGATAGGAGCATGTATTTATCACACCGCGAAAGTCTCGGAGTGATCGGGTGATAATCGATGAGAAAACCGGAACCGTTTCAGGGACCCGGTAAAGTACCAGGTAGAGTTTTGAGAAAACCGGATAAAACCGGAGGGCCAGAAAAGTTACGAGTTGCTCTAGATATATTTCTTATTCATTTATTAAGTATTTTGAAAAGGTTTCGGAATTAAATTAATAAATTAAATATATATGGGCTCCCTCTCACTTGGAAGGCCCAAGTGGGGAGGGAGCACTTGGGCCAAAGGTGGCCCAAGGGGGGAGGCGCCTTGGGGGGAGCTTCCAGGAAGCTTCCCTCCCCCCTCCTTGGCGCAGCCCTAGGGGAGGGGAAATCCTAGGACGCATCCCCTAGGGCTGCCCCCTCCTCCAAGTTGGCTCCCCTCCCCCTCCCCCTATAAATAGAGGAGGTGGGGGCACCCCTTGAGACACAATTCAGATTGCTTCTCCGCCAAAGGGCTGCCCCCTCTCTCTCCCTCTCATTAGATCCCATCTCCACAACCCGAAGGGCTGCTCCTCCCTCCTCTCTAGTCCGGTGGTGCCGAGCTCTGGACGGCGGAGCCCTGCCGGATCATCTGCACTGTACGTGTGGATCAACCGTAGAGAGGTCGTACTTTCGACCTTTTTTGTTCGAGGGACTCCACGGTGATTAGATCGGGTCATGGGAGTGTTCATCTTCACGCATCACCAACTCTCCATCAAGTCTTCCGCTGCGAGAGTGCATCCGTTGAACGGTTGCAAAGGTAACTAGATCGATCCCCTTGTCTGCTTCTTCCTAGATTCGTTCTTGGGTTTGATTCGCAGTGCCGAATTTTTTTGTTTTCTACTCCGAATCCCAACACTGAAAGCAGGATCTTGGAGACTGAAGCTTCATATGAGACTGGAGAACCTATTCCTTGGAAGCGCTTCTCCAAGGACTACGTGATCAACAAGAACAAGAATGAGGATTGAAATCTCCTCGGGTAATGGCATCCCATTAGCTTGTTCCAATCTTGGGGGAGTGCCCGGTATCTTTATCTTTATCTTCGTATTTTAGAGTCAAGTAGAGTCTTATCATGTCTAGGGAAGTTATCTTACGAAGTAGGTGTTTGCATTGAGGTCTATCACTCCTTTGTGGAGAGTCTTGTATCCGTGAGTGTGGAGTCGTCTATGATGGAATATTAATGAGAAGTCTATTGGTTCCTTCGCTTCACTCGGTATTCTCTTCACGCAATAAACCTTATATGTTGATTCTTATGAGGAGTATTGTCCTTATATCAGGTATGGCTTTGAAAACTTTATTTAAATTTTGTACCACATAGCTTTGGTCATAACAACATGCATGGTTTTCTCAAGTAGCGACATAGCCAAAACCTTTATGTTATTATGCTTGAAGTGTTATGTTGACAACGAAGACAAATTGATGTGTTATGCTTACTTTAATGTTTATGCTTTATATGCTTTGCACCCAAGTCATCCTCAATTGTCTGTTCTCTCAAAGCCTTTTCTAGCCAAACTCTGTATTAAGAAGAATTCTGCTTGTGCATCCATACCCTAAAACCAATATCTCCCATGCGAGTCCACCATACCTTCTATTCTTGGTATCTCCCTACCACTCCTAAAAGTATAGAATTTATGTGTTATCCTTAAATGTTCAAAATTTTCTGTTTTGTGCCTCTGGTTTAGCTCATGAGGAAGTAGTAGGTAATTCATGATCTTCTTAAGTTGGACAAGTTTTACCCTGGGATTGCATGTCTAATCTGCAAACCCCTAATACGAGGAGGAACTGGCATGAGTGCACCCAACTCGTAAGATAATACAACAAACAAACCCTCCTTCACGCTTGGTCTATGAGAAATCAGAAACTTTGGCAGTGATAAACAAAGGAGATTAAGGGGATGTGATCGTCCCCACTTGGGAGCCGTTCCTCGAAACTTGTCCACCTTGAGAAGTAATTGAGCTATCTATTAGCATTCGTTGACAAACTATGCACCTCCCAAAACTTGTTTTCATTCTAATCGATTTAAGCATAGCACATGAGTTTTCCCTACTTCCCTATAGCAGGGCATGTCCTTTACTCTTATGTTGAGTCAGTTGTTCCTACTTCCCTCTTTTCTCAGAGAGAACATACACTTGATGTTGACAAGGATTCATTCATATAGAGCTGCATTAATATTTGTTATGCCACATCCTTGTTGACATTATCATTTGATAAATAAGTTGTTTGAAAAATCTTGCGCCAAGCAAACATTTTCCTTTGTGTTAGCATTTTCACTTCATGACTAATAACATGTTCTTCCAAAATCTTCAAAGTGTTTCATTACAAAGTGAAAGATCAAAACTAAAAGTTATTAGTTGTCCTTTGACAAAGGATATGTTTGCCATGATTTGATGAGTTTCCTTAGCCCTACTTTTGATTATAGTTGTTACTAATTTCTCATAAGGGCCTTATGAGTTGAGGTTGCTGTTGAGGATGCTTGAGTTTGGTGAAGACATGTTGATGCTTCTTGTTCGTATTCTATTTATCGACACTTCACTCTCTAAACTTGTGGATGGGTTTACTGAGCTCAGTATTCGCTTGGGGACAAGCGAGTCTAAGCTTGGGGGAGTTGATACGTCCAAAATGCATCACTATTTTATATTGTAATTCACCCCTATTCATTGATATATTTCATGTTATGATGTTGTTCTTATGTTGTTTTGGCTTGTTTTACACAGTTTGCAACTTTCCGATGCCGAAATAGCAGGCGCAGGATTCAGCGGTGAAAAGTGGACATTGAGTTGCTGAAACAGAACATCTCCAAATGCGCTGAAAATCGACGGAGGATATTTTTCCGAAGAACAACCCGTGTGTTATGGAAAAAGGAGCCAGAGGGGTCCACCAGGTGCCCAGGCACCCCCCCTGGCGCGGCCCTCACCAGGGGCGCGCCGGGGGGCCGCCTGGACCCCTAGGGCCACTCCCGGCTCTCCCCTCTGGCCTATATATTCCCCGGCATCTAAAAACCCTAAAGAGGGAGGAGTTTTGCGAGTTCCGTCGCTGCTCTGTGGAGAAAATCTACAGAGAAGAAAAGGCATCTCCGGTGGGCAGATTCCGTCGGGGAGAACACTTCCGAGAAGGGGAGATCATCGCCATCGTCACGGGCATCATCGATATCATTAGAAACATCATCCCCAACATCAGCACCATCTCCATCTTCATCCTATCTCATCTCACAATTGCAACTTGTGTTGTAACTCGTACTATCTATCCTCTCTACTCTACCGGTGTTGATTACTCGTTTGTGGTGAATGTTATTGAGTTTTTTGGAGAAATATTGTTATGTCCAGATTTTGTATCACCTATTTATCACCACTGATCCTGGTCTCTTTTATGTCTTGTGAGTAATTACTTTAGTTCTTGAAGACATGGGAAAAGTCTAGTTGTTAAGAGTCATATGATGTTGAAGTAATATGTGTTGTTTGATATTTAAGTTGTGTTTTTATTTTCCTAGTGGTGTTGTGTGAGTCGAGCACATAACACTTCGCCTTGTTAAGAACCTAGGGGAATGCATTGTGTAAAAGAATGCTTATGGTGGGTTGCCGGAATGGCAGAAACCTGAACCCCAGTTTGCACACTTTTGCACAAGGGAATAATGGATTGTTGCTCTTATTGTTGTGGTTATGCTTTTGCCTTAATTTCTACCTTGTATTTACTGATTTTTGCAAGGTGTTTAATCATAAGAGTGCACTTATCTTAGTCTAGAAGGTGTACTAGCATAGTTCCACCCACTCAACACTTATCAACACAACACATAGTACAGTTACGGAATATGGAGAAAGCACATGATTACCTCTCCCGTGTGTCCTCAAGAACGCTTTAGTATTTATAAGTTCAGTTTCTAGTCTTATCCTTTTCTCAAATGGATTGGGCCACTTGTTGCTGCTCAGTGCCTTTTACTTTGTTTGTTTTTACCTTCTCGTTGCTTATACCAAAACCCCTAAAAAGTTATCTTTCAGTGCTTGCAGTTATTCCTTGTCCAAAGTCACTTATCAATACCTTCTGGTCCTCGTTGGGCTCCACACTCTTACTTATCGAAAACACTACAATAGATCCCCTACAGTTGAGGGTCATCAGCACCTTATTTTCTGGAAGCCCATCAGGGAAGAACTACCAGGTTAAGAGTGTTAGGCTTGATGTAGTCTTGTAATGGGTGACCGACTGGGAAGTTGATCCCAGGTGCGCACGAGTGAGGAAAAAGTATGCAGAACAGACTAGTGTTGGTATGCTAGGGCGGTCTAGATCCCAGGTGCACTGGTCATGGAATCCATGGTCAACTGATGGATTTGGTCGGGGCGTTACAATTGGTATCAGAGCCGGACTTGGCTTTTACATGGTGTGTGTGCGGATCAGTGAGGCTTTTATGGGGTACATGTGGGATGCCTGCACTGGTGCGCATAGACGTGTGCCAAAGGGGAACTTTCTTGTTGGAACGATGGGACATCTGTTCCTTTGAGAGGTGGTGTATATAACATGCCAAGATCTAATTAGGAATGATAGACTACTCACAGAAACGAGTAGCGACAAAGTGCATAGAAAAGACTAGTGTTGGTTTGTGAGGACAGTCTAGATCCCAGGCGCATCGGCCATGGAATCGGTGGGTAACCGGGTTTGGCCGGGCGTTACAACTATCTTGGTCACGACGCGGCGTACGAATTCCCGATCTTCACCGGACATTTTTTCCACATTGGCGGCACGGAGAGCCTGCACAGCGTGGCATAACTTGGTGGTAGACGGCCCGAGGTGCTCGCCGATATGGAGGGAGCTCATCCACAGGTGGTCGCTGCCGTTGACGCCGGTGTTGATGAAGAAGAAGGAACCATGCCCCGTGGAGCTATCGACATCAGCGTCGCTACATCGTCCATGAGAGCCACTATTTAGTCCATGGCTCGACTGGCGTCGGAGTTGCTCGCCATTGAATTTCTCATTTCAGTTGGAGGGTCCCCCTCGTGCGCCATAGATATACGGTCGAAGCGGTTGTTTGTACACCGCCCGCAAAAATATTAAGGGCCGAGAACGTGATGACACTGAATTAGTGCTCCTCGTTGGCTACCCCAAGTGGAAGGTTGAGATTTAGCTAGAAGTAAATTTCCCTCGGTGAAGATACCAAGGTTTGTCTCCGACGGACTCTGAATGCTGCAAGTAGGTGTCAACGACACAAGATATTAAGTTGTCGGATGAGACGAGTTGACGTGTACCTGCACACACAACAGATAGCTTTGCTCCCAACGAGTTAAGAGAGGTTGTCAATCTCTCCGGCCTTGTTGTTTACAAAGGATTAAACGCAAGGGGATAATGATAGTGATAATTTCAACGGAAAGTAAAAGAAGTAAATAAAGTGGATGACGAGGGGGTGACCCCACGACTCCTGCATGAAAGGCTACCTGGTGCGTATGCAGACAAAAGGCCCGCTGGGAAGCTACGACAAGCCCACGATTGGCCCAACCAAGCACCGACGTAGGAGTCTGCGACTAACATGCAAGGTGCGACTTGGCGTACAAGGCAAAGACTAGAACTAGGAAACCATCTCTGTAACCTAGTACGGACTCCCTGAGACCTAGCCTAGTATATAAAGGCTGGGAGGGGAGACGTCCACGACAACTCAATACGCATCTAATCATCTAGCCTTGCGAAAACTTGCCTTAGCCTCCATTGTAATCGCCCTCTCAAGCAATAATATCGAGCATGAAGTGCTTCTCCTGTTAGCCGACGAGTATCGTCCAACCTGTGCCTATCTCTATGACTAACCTGTTGGAAATATGCCCTAGAGGAAATAATAAAATGTTATTATATATATTTCCACGTTTGTAATTAATGTTTATATTTCTGTGCTATAATTGCAATGACCCTGACTATGAGATTCAGAAGAAAACTCACTTGCATGTGTGGAAATGTAAACACCAAGAGTTCCTGGTTTAGCCTCTAAGACCAGCTCATGTGCTAACTGATGATTACGTTTTCTTAATCATGGACATTGTTCTTGTAACAAGGATGTCAGTAGCAATGGGAACATATTGTTAGCAGAACAATGATGTTGAACCGACCCCAGTATTGAATGATATACTTAGAGATCACATCGTAACTACGTTATAAGTCATATCATGAAATGTTATCATATACGTAATTCCTTAGACCATGAGAGTATCGAGTTGCTTCACACAGGAAGACATGCTTTGGTTCTTAGATGAATCCTCCCGTAAATGGGAAGTAGTAAAATAAGTTCTGGGTATGTCAGATGGTATGGCTAGTGACTGTGATAGTTCAAGAATGGGATTTGCTCCTTCACGATGAAGAGATATTGACTTTGGGCCCACTCGGTACGACGGTATCCATTCTAGTCTAGCCAGACGCATTGTGATTTAATCACGGGGATACCGGAATACAATAACGAGAAATAGAGACAAACGAGCAAAGAGGATAACGAGTGGCTTGTGTTCAAGAAGTTGTTACCCATGGGTACCAAACATCTCTCCTCTAACTTTATCATATATCACGAAGCAAAGGGAATGGTACATGACTAAACAAAAAGGTTCACTCGAAGTTTATTCGTGTATGTGCGGGAGTCAACATGGGTGTCCATGGCTCCGCTGTTGATTATTGGCTATTGACAAAAGGTTGTTGACCTATGTCCGGAAGATGTTCTGAGTCATGTCCGCATTGTACCGAACCTATTGGGTCACACACTTAATGAGTAGTAATCTGTTAGAGAACTAGGAGATGAAAAGAGAAAGGGTACCGGAATTGTTTTTCGGGTGGAACCGGAAGTGTTTCCGGGTAGCACTAGAAGTGTTCTAGGTTGTGCTGAATGGTTTCAGAATATTCGTGAACGGTCTCGGATTATTTCGGAACATTCAAGAAGAGTCTTGAAGTGGTAACAAGACATCCGTGATAGTCTCGGAAGGTTTTGCAACATTCGGTAATAGTTGTGGAAAGGTTACGAAACATCGGGAAATTGTTCCGGGACTTCTAGAAATGTTTCGGGAGGTTCCGGAAAGTTCCCGGGAGCTTATGGAAGTATCCGGAGGGTTAAGGAACTCTCCAAACCGCGGAAAACGACGTTAGACCAAGTAGGAAGGTCCACAAGGTCGTAACTTGGAACGAAAAGGACTTTCCTTGAGTCCAAGGCCCAGACGCCAGGGTCCCTGGCGTTTTGGACCAGGACGCCGGGGTCCGTGGCGTTTTGGCGGGGAATCCGTGTTGGACTCCTCCTGGTGGCCAAAACCGACTTTGGGGAGAACCCTCGCCCAAGTTGCGACCCCAGGCTTCCACCTATATATTCAGGGGCAGGGGTAGCCCTAAAGACACACCAGAAAAGCCCCAAGGCTGCCCCAGCTAAATCCCACGCACCTCTAATTCTCTTCGGGCTAGATCGTTCTAGTCCGGACGCCGCTAGGCTATTCTCCCTCTAGCTTCTCTCGGTGGCGTTCTTCTCTGGACGGCGGAGCGCTGCTGGATTGCTACATCGGGATGTGTGGATACCGGTAGAGGGATCATACCTTTGATCCTTCTTCGAGGTCCTTCTTCTTCCTCGGAGATCATGTTCGAGGGACTTGTTCGTGGGACTTGATCGGGACGGTTCGCGGGATAGATCGCGCAACGGATCGTGGAACGGTACGCGGGATCGATATCCTCGCGGTTGGGAGGTCATTGAAATTCCTAGCTGCGGGGATCTGCACCAACGGTCTTCACCAACTCTACTTCCGCTACA
The DNA here is from genome assembly GCA_950022295.1 of Bromus sterilis. NCBI lineage: Eukaryota > Viridiplantae > Streptophyta > Magnoliopsida > Poales > Poaceae > Bromus > Bromus sterilis. The sequence goes on from OX465600.1 coordinate 222,540,145, forward strand.
TTGGTTGGTGAGCCATGACCTAAAACATTGTATGCAATCTTCTTGGATGATCTTGGGTTCTTGATTCGTAGGCCGATTTTTTTTTGTTTTCTACTACGTTTCGCAACAGTGGTATCATGAGCGATCCTTGATTAGATGCATGTTTAGGTCTAGATCATATGTGTGATATGAGGCATTGATTTTCTTGTTGCTTCCCTGTCATGTGATTTTTTCTATGCTTGATGGCAAGTTGAGGTTTTGCTACAAGGATTGAGTTTTCCATCGATCCCTCTATGCTGCTTTCAGTATGTTGGTTGCCTTGATCATGGTCTACATCAAACTCCTTGGATCTCATCTTAATCTCGCAATAGAATATTTAACATGGAGGGGCTTGTGGATTTTATGAACTCAAATCCACACGGGGGTCACGCGTTGAACGAAGTTTGGCTTGTGGCATTAGTTGCTACACGCACCCCGAACGTTAAACTAGCAACATTGAAGTATCGTGTTTGGTTTGTTTAGGGAACAACGTTTGCATGTAACCTGCTAATCAACCACGATAAAATTTGCAAAAACCCGTGTAGATAGCGATCTAACTTGTTTTTGCAGAGTATGCATGTGATGTGGTATAGCCTTCAAGATTTGCAATGTGTTTGTATGAGATGCTATATGTTATGTAATATTTATTCGTGACCTGCATGTCGTGGTACGACATGATGACTGGAGTCATATGATTGTCACTTAATTATGGCCTGCGTGCCAGAACTGTTTATTAGCTCGAGGCAAAGCAATAGATGGATGCAAGGTGATGATCTACGATGCGGAGGTGGACCCCGACGCACATGCCGGAAGCCGTGGTGATGGTCCCGGCGCCAAGGACAAAGTAGGTGGACACAGTGACTTCAACCACAACGACGTGAAGACAATGAAGACTTCACGAATCAAAGGGCTATACTATATCACATAATTTTATGAACTGCCTGTGATGTTTATCCCTTTGATGGACCCTTGTTTGATGCGCGGTAGTCGTATTTTATTAGGGTGATCTCTCGCAAAACAATATCAAGTTGATAGTGTTCTTCCAACTGTAGCACCGTCTATACTATGTTTCACATCGGAGCAGGTCATGTCACATGGGTGCACACGGTGTGACGCATAAAAGGTGGGTGTGTTAAAAGAACACACAGCACATTACACTTGGTTGTCTTGACGGTTTGGATAAAAGTTTGCTACCGGAGCACGCCCATCGAAAGATGAACAAGAATCACCTTTGGCGTGATTGGCAAGTTGGCCTACCGGTCCAGTCTAAGTCATCAGTGATGTCACATCAATGGCGGACGGTTGGGTCGGATCTTGAATCACTCTAGCATCAATTACGAGAGATATTGATCTGAGTGGGAGCGCACTAAGTAATTAAATTGATTAATCACAAGTGCAACTTAATTATGAACAAAGTCTTAGTGTTTGCATTATCGTTGTAGAATAATGGTTCGCGTTACCACCTTCCCAATTGTTTTTGATTATCTGGTAAAAGATTTACGATTGGTACCGTATTGTAAGGACTAACCTCAATAGTGTCGAGAAGGACCATGTCCTATCGCAAATTTTTTCTGCTCTCCCGCTGATGCTATGGATGATGTGACACACGTCCATAATCCAAAATGCTAGAATTCCACCACAACTAAGTGCATTGTCCTCACCACCATGAAACCCGAACTTTGAAACATTTGGGATAGTTATGTTATATTCATGGAACTGAAAAATTGTTTTTAGTAGTAAGACAATTAATGTTGGATATAAGATATCTAGTACAATGTATGATTGTAAGCATTAGTGAAAATGTTCAGTGTGCTCTAAACAAAACTGATAAGTGTGGGATCCAGAAGAACACCGATCATATGATGATGAGAATTAAGGGAAAGGAAGTCCAAAGGGTGTTAGTAAGACTCATACGCCGGAAAGTCCATGGCCTGCGCCACCCTTGATCATGTGTGATTTTCTGTGAGTAGGAGTGACATTGGAAATAGAACTATGATACGTATAAAGGCAAAACGAAAGAAGACTGGAATATCCAGCTCAGAAATGAAAGTCATACGGAGTTATAGATGAATTCATTGCTGGTCAAGAGATGTAATTCTTGGGAATCATGATTAAGCAGTTAATTGTGGATTCTGTATATTGTGATTAAACTGTTGATCACCGGAATATCACATCGATTGAATATTGTTGCAACTCGATGCAAGAAATACTATGGCCTTTATGACTAGCTAATGATGAGTTTTTGACACGCTCGGGAACACGGTAAAAGGTTTACTATACCGTGTGTTGACTCTATGATTATCTTCATAATTCATTTTAGAGTTGAGTAAATTGTTACTACACTTTAGCCTTGTTGCAAAACATCATTTTGAATCATGTTTGTTGCAAGAGAGTTGTTCAAAGCTATGAATAGCGTAAAGGCCATACTTCCATTATGAATAGGTTGTATGTTATGAATCTTGATAATAATACTAAACATCCATAACACTGACGCTAAACGTCGCAAGACTGACAGAAATACCACATAGATGTGGCACTGCCGTTTATCACAAGTGACATAGCATGCATGAAGAATTTCCATAAGTGATGTACTTTTGAGTCATATGACTATGAATCACTTGACGCTTGCGATCTTTGTCTCGAAGTAATGTGACTAAAACACCGTTGATAGGCCATACATGAACGGGAAACTAAACCATTGGTAATCATACATGATGATGTGTGTAGTCCAACAAGTGTAGTTGTGTGTAGTGAATTCCCTATCTTCACTCATGAGTTGTAGTAGATATGTGGATATCTGTTCAATAGAGACATACGTCTAAAATCTTTGAAATGTTCAAGGAATTTTAGAGTGAAATAGAAATTCATTGTAACGAGAAAATAAAGCTTCTGCAAATTACATTGTAGAAAGCAATATTTGAGTTACAAGTTTAGCGAACGTCTGATGAGTTGTGAAGAAGTGTCATAACTTGCGTCTCCCGGAACACCACTATGAGTAAAGTGTTCGAGAGATGTAATCAAGCCATGTATGACACGGTAAGATCAAATATGACGTTTATCAATTTTCCATTATACTTATTAAAGTTATGCGTTAGAGACTACGGCTTTTACACTGAAAAGAGCACCATCAAATCTGTTGAAATGACACCATATTAGATGTGGAATGGAAGTGTTAAAACCATATTTTCTTTTCTTAAAATTTGGGTATATGAGACATGTGTTTGACATTCTCAAAACACCAAATCAGATAAGTGCTACTTTGTTAAGGTTATGCCAAAAGTTTTGGTATTCCTCTATCACTACACAAAAGCAAAACTGTTTGTTGTTAAGAATGGTGTGTTTTGAAGAAAAATAGTTTCTTACAAAAGAGTGAGTGGGAGGACAGTGCAACTTGTCAAAGATTGTTGAATCTTCAGATAAGTGTGCAGCTGAACCACACAGGTTAGACAAAACTTGTACAAACATTCATGATATGTAAAATGAGATATTGTTGTTCGACAATGATAAACCTGTGATATACAAAGAAGCGTTGATCGGCCCTGACTCCGGGATTTGGCTAAATGCCAAATAATCCGAGAGAGTATCCATGGAAGTAAGTCAAGTTTTGAACTTGGTAGACCCTCCTAAAGACTAAAAGTCTGAAGAATATATATATATGGATCTATAATTGATTCGGATGAAATTGTTTTATCCATAAAGCTCAACTCATTGGAAATTGTTTTCTAGCAAGTTCAAAGGTTGACTACGGGGAAATAGTTTCGACCGTAGAGAGGCTTTAGTCAGTTCGGGTTATATTAGAAATTACTACATATCTCATTTATAGGATATGGTAGAATGAACGTCAAACAAAGTTCCTACACGGAAATATAACAAAGGACGTATATGTGATACGACCGGAATGTTTTGTCGATTCAACGGATGCTAAAATAGATGCAAGCCTTGGATATCCAGTGATGGACTGAAGCTAGCACAATGGAGTTGGAATATTCGTTATGATGAAATTGCCAAAAGAGTTTGTTTTCATCGGGAATAAACGAAGATGCTTGAATGTTCAAGAAAGTAAGAGTGAGCTGAATGATATTTCTAAAACCTTATGTAGATGACATATTGTTGATTGGAAATGATATAAAGTTCTTGACATGAATAAGGACTTCATTGGAAATAGTTTTCAGTTGAAGAACTTGGGCTAATATAGCATTAGTATTAAGCACAGTGATCTATGTAGATAGTAAGTGCCTGATCATGCTAAAGCCAACATTACATGTTGACATGATACTAAAGTAGTTTAGTATGAATACGCCAAGAAGGATGTTCTTGCCGAGGTCATGGTGAAAAGTTGTTTGCAGAAATCGGTGTTCATGAACACAGATAAGAAAAACACATGAATTGGATTTCACTCACCTATGTGTTTGGATTAATCATGTACACCATAATATGTAAAACGACCAGATATGTCCAGTGCTCCAAAAGGTTGTGAGCAAGATACCAAAGTGATCAATATGTTGATCATTGGACAAACAGTGAAAAGTTAAACTTATGATAGATAAGATATGTTTCTCGGAAAATGGAGAGAATGAAGAGCTCGTTGTAATGAGTTACACCAGCTGAATTTTTGATGTAAATAGTTACACCAATTCAGTCTTCATACTTACTTCGACCAATTTTCGATTTTAATTGGGATTATATGTTTCACACATAAGGGTGGCACAGTATGGAGGAACTGTGTTAAGTTAGATACTGTGGCGAATTCTATAACAGAGGCTAAGTATATTGTTGCTTAAAGAAGTAACAAGGGAGGGTATTTTGAATTATCAGTTCATTTATGAACATGGTATGGTTTCCAAGATGCTTGAAGCTCATGGAACAATGATGAATGATTTCATGACTTATTCTAAAGGAACCAAGGTCCTGCCAAATGATTCAAACATATACAAAGCTAAACTGATAAAATTAGTGAATTTTATGATAGCGTGAAACCGCGAAGATATGCAAGATACAAACGGGCCTGAAACGTCAGATCCGATGATGAAGTCTATACCAAAAATGAAGCATGTATTACACAGGTATGCCATAGGTGTAAGGTGCTCAAGCACTGATAATATTATTGACTCTAGTGCAAGTGGGAGACTGTTGGAAATATGCCCTAGAGGCAATAATAAAATGTTATTATATATATTTCCACGTTCGTAATTAATGTTTATATTTCTCTGCTATAATTGCAATGACCCTGACTATGAGATTCAGAAGAAAACTCACTTGCATGTGTGGAAATGTAAACACCAAGAGTTCCTGGTTTAGCCTCTAAGACCAGCTCATGTGCTAACTGATGATTACGTTATCTTAATCATGGACATTGTTCTTGTAACAAGGATGTCAGTAGCAATGGGAACATATTGTTAGCAGAACAATGATGTTGAACCGACCCCAGTATTGAATGATATACTTAGAGATCACATCGTAACTACGTTATAAGTCATATCATGAAATGTTATCATATACGTAATTCCTTAGACCATGAGAGTATCGAGTTGCTTCACACAGGAAGACATGCTTTGGTTCTTAGATGAATCCTCCCGTAAATGGGAAGTAGTAAAATAAGTTCTGGGTATGTCAGATGGTGTGGCTAGTGACTGTGATAGTTCAAGAATGGGATTTGCTCCTTCATGATGAAGAGATATTGACTTTGGGCCCACTCGGTATGACGGTATCCATTCTAGTCTGGCCAGACGCATTGTGATTTAATCACGGGAATACCGGAATACAATAACGAGAAATAGAGACAAACGAGCAAAGAGGATAACGAGTGGCTTGTGTTCAAGAAGTTGTTACACATGGGTACCAAACATCTCTCCTCTAACTTTGTCATATATCACGAAGCAAAGGGAATGGTACATGACTAAACATAAAGGTTCACTCGAAGTTTATTCGTGTATGTGCGGGAGTCAACATGGGTGTCCATGGCTCCGCTGTTGATTATTGGCTATTGACAAAAGGCTGTTGACCTATGTCCGGAAGATGTTCTGAGTCATGTCCGCATTATACCGAACCTATTGGGTCACACACTTAACGAGTAGTAATCTGTTAGAGAACTAGGAGATGAAAAGAGAAAGGGTACCGGAATTGTTTCGGGTGGAACCGGAAGTGTTTCCGGGTAGCACTAGAAGTGTTCTAGGTTGTGCTGAATGGTTTCAGAATATTCGTGAACGGTCTCGGATGATTTCGGAACATTCAAGAAGAGTCTTGAAGTGGTAACAAGACATCCGTGATAGTCTCGGAAGGTTTTGCAACATTCGGTAATAGTTGTGGAAAGGTTATGAAACATCGGGAAATTGTTCCGGGACTTCTAGAAATGTTTTGGGAGGTTCCGAAAGGTTCCCGGGAGCTTATGGAAGTATCCGGAGGGTTAAGGAACTCTCCAAACCGCGGAACCAAGGTTAGACCAAGTAGGAAGGTCCACAAGGTCGTAACTTGGAAGGAAAAGGACTTTCCTTGAGTCCAAGGCCCATACGCCAGGGTCCCTGGCGTTTTGGACCAGGACGCCGGGGTCCGCGGCGTTTCGGCGGGGAATCCGTGTTGGACTCCTCCTGGTGGCCAAAACCGACTTTGGGGAGAACCCTCGCCCAAGTTGCGACCCCAGGCTTCCACCTATATATTCGGGGGCAGGGGTAGCCCCAAAGACACACCAGAAAAGCCCCAAGGCTACCCCAGCTAAATCCCACGCACCTCTAATTCTCTTCGGGCTAGATTGTTCTAGTCCGGACGCCGCTAGGCTATTCTCCCTCTAGCTTGTCTCGGTGGCATTCTTCTCTGGACGGCGGAGCGCTGCTGGATTGCTACATCGGGATGTGTGGATACCGGTAGAGGGATCATACCTTTGATCCTTCTTCGAGGTCCTTCTTCTTCCTCGGAGATCATATTCGAGGGACTTGTTCGTGGGACTTGATCGGGACGGTTCGCGGGACAGATCGCGGAACGGATCATGGAACGGTACGCGGGATCGATATCCTCGCGGTTGGGAGGTCATTGAAATTCCTAGCTGCGGGGATCTGCACCAACGGTCTTCACCAACTCTACTTCCGCTACATTGGTTGGTGAGCCATGACCTAAAACATTGTATGCAATCTTCTTGGATGATCTTGGGTTCTTGATTCGTAGGCCGAATTTTTTTTGTTTTCTACTACGTTTCCCAACATAACCCAGGGTCCCTGACCATGGGATTTACCGGGGTTGGTCCCCGTCAATGGGCGCCATCCGTGGGGACTACACAGGTTGGAATCACGATCTCGGCGGTCCCAGTCTCAGCAGATCAAGACTCGAGGACTAGAACTAGATCTAGCTCGCTCGAGGAATTCAAGATCACCACAAGCGTCTCCATCATCCCGTCAAGATCACCTAGCCTGCAGCCGAGCCAAGTCCAGCATCCTGACGACTTTCAGATCCATCGCCGACGGAAAAGAAGTCGACCACCCAGAAGACAAGTACGAGGACCCTACTCGGGAACCCCACTCGAAGAGTCACGGTGTGCAGCAAAAGACTCGCCCATCAGTCGATGACCCGCCACCGCCCGGACTCCCACCACACGCCAAGACAGCGACTTCGAAACCCAGACCAGAGAGTACTACGACCCAGATCGAAGGACAGACGAATTCGCCAACTTCATCCGAAGCCAATCACTCAGCGACGGGATATAAATTGACCCAAGATTCCATAGCCGAGCGGAAGACCACTCGCGGATCTTCCAAATCTCGAGGAGAAGAAGGCACGCCGGCTCCAGCAAACTCACAGCCAAAGAGAAACTGGAAGGACCTTGCGCGATCCACTGTTTTGAAGACAATCGAGGACATATCAGAGCAAGCCACACACTAGGAGATTGCCGCCTATTCGCCGAACTCTCCAACAACCTCAAGGAGGAGCGCGAAGCCAAACGCACTCGAAGAAGCGCGCAGTCAACCGCACAACCTACAGAAGAGCAATACCCCGCGTCCCAGGGACGAGTCTGCATGATCCAAGAAGGAAGACCTCCGAAAGAAAAGCAAGATGCCTACACCTTGCAGGCTGAAGAAGCCGAAGACCTAAAGATAACTGACACCTACCAATTAAGCGGCGCCGAGACCAGCATCACTTTCTCACAGAGCGACCATCCGCCCGCAGTCCCGAGGCCCGGACACGCACCCTTGGTCCTCGAAGCACAGATCGGAGGTTACGACATGGACAGAGTCTTCATGGACGGAGGCAGCAGTCTAAACATAATCTTCGTCAGCACCCTACGCAAGATGTTAATCCCACGATCAGTTTGGAAGCAGTCAGGCACCACAATATACGGCGTAGTTCCGGGCGAAGCAGCCACCTCCATCGGAGAAATACAGCTTGATGTGATCTTTGGCGGCAAGCGCAACTTCGCAAAGCAAGCGCTCGAGTTCGAAGTGCTCGACTGGAAGTCGCAGTATCACGCCATACTCGGGCGACCAGAGTTCGCACAGTTCATGGCGGTTCCACACTACGCATACCTCAAGCTCAAGATGCCAGGACCCGCAGGAATCATCACAGTCAAAGGTAGCTTCACCAAATCGGACCAGTGCGACCGCGACTTCCACAAAGTCTCCGATACATTTGGAGCCCAGCAAGATCTCAAAGAAATAGCCATGGTGACGGACAAAAGCATATTCCCGCTAGCAAACCGAAGCGAGACAAAAGAATTTGGCCGCGACTTCAGCATCGACAGTGACACAACAACTCACCAAGTCCACCCAACAGACCCGGAGAAGACGGTTTGCGTGTATGCCCACCTTCCAGAAGAGCAAGCAACCGCCCTCATAACCTTCCTTCGCGAATAGTGGAAACTTTTCGCCTGGTGCCCAGCTGACATGCCCGGAATACCACGAGAATTTGCAGAACACGCGCTCCACATCAAGCCGAACACCAAGCTAGTAAAGCAGGCGCTGCGACGATTCTAAGAACCCAAGCGTAGAGCAATCGGAGAAGAAGTCAACCGATTAATCAACGCACAGTTCATCCGAGAGACGAAGAAAGCAACATGGATAGCAAACCCGGTCCTAGTCCCTAAAAAAGAAACCGAGGTACTGAGGATGTGCGCCGACTATGGGCCCATCAACAAGCACTGCCCAAAAGACCAATTCCCCCTGCCAAGAATCAATCAGGTAATCGACTCCACAGCAGGATGCGACCTCCTCTCCTTCCTCGACGCATACTCAGGATATAATCAGATCAGGATGAAGGAAGAAGACAAAGAGCGCACCTCGTTCATCACCACCTACGGAGTATTCTGCTACCAAAAAATTCCTTTTGGCCACAAAAACGCGGGGGCCACATACCAGCGGATGATGCAAGCATGTCTGAGAGACCAGATTGGCAGGAACGTCCAGGTCTACGTGGACGACATCGTCATCAAAACTTATAGCGCAAACACTCTACTCGAAGACCTGCACGATACATTCGCGGCCCTCAACAAGTACAGGATCAAGCTCAACCCCAAAAAATGCGTGTTCGGCGTCCCAGCCGGAAAACTACTCGGGTACATGGTCTCTGCCCGAGGAATCGAAGCAAAACCCGAAAAGGTTCAAGAAATCACCAAGATGCAAAGGCCAACCAACATCAGAGGAGTGCAACAGCTCATAGGAAAGCTCGCAGCACTGAGCCGCTTCATCAGCAGATTGGGCGAAAGGACATTACCGTTCTACAAACTGCTGAGAAAGGGAGAAAAATTCGAATGGACCGAAGAAACCAGCAACGCATTCGCAGACCTAAAGAAGACCCTCTCAACCCCACCAATCTTGGCGGTGCCTAAAGAGAGGGAAAAGTTGTATCTCTACATAGCAGCACGCAGCAGCGTCATGAGCATAGTGCTCGTCGTCGAGCGTGCAGAAGAAGGAAAAATCCAGAGCATCCAAAGACCAATTTACTATCTCAGCACGCTACTCATGAAGCCACAGCAGCGGTACCCACACTACCAGAAGCTCCTTCTCGCCATCATCATGACCTCAAGGAAAGTATCGCACTACTTCGACGAACACTCCATCACAATCGTGAGCAGCGCACCACTCGCGAAGATCCTCAACAACCCCGGAGCAACCGGTCAAGTCGCTGAGTGGAACATGGAGCTCAGCCCACGAGACCTGCAGTTCAAATTCCCAACAGCAATCAAAGCCCAAGTACTCCCAGATTTCCTGGTCGAGTGGGCAGAAGTCCAAACACCAGGTCCCCCAGACCTATCCAACTCATGGACGATGTACTTCGTCGGATCCAAAAGACAGCAAGGAGCCGGAGCAGGCGTCGTCCTAGTCTCCCCCAAAGGAACGAAGCTCAAATACATTCTCCAGATCAACTTTAGCAACGCCTCCAACAACGAAGCAGAGTACAAGTCACTAATTCAGGGCATGCGCATGGAAAAAACTTGCGGTGCCACTCGCCTATCGATCTATGACGACTCCAACCTCATCCTCCAGCAAGCGATGAGAGACTGTAACGCAGTCGCAGACAACATGGCAGCCTACCAGAAGATCTATAACACATTAGAGGGACGATTCGATCTAACACTCGCCTATCGATCTATGACGACTCAACTACATCCCTAGAGCAAATAATACAGAAGCCGACGAACTCGCGAACATCGGATCGAGTCGAGGACTAATACCACCAGGCGTTTTCCTCGAGAGCATCAATCAGAGATCAATAAAAGCAAAGCCAGCGGAGCCCAAAGTAGTCAAAGAAGAAGACGACACTAATGAGCCAGCACAGGTGGCAGCAACAAGCGCAGCTGATGATACAAACAATCAAGCAGTCGAAGTCGAAGTACCAACAGCACCCGAAGACCTGGCTTGGGCAAGACCTTTCCTTCGATTCCTAGTCGAAGGCACTCTACCACAAGACGTTGCAGAAGCCCGACGCATCAGTCGACGATCTAAAGCATTCACGATAATCAACAGAAAGCTCTACAAGCGTAGCATCTCTCAGGTCCTACAAAAGTACATAGACGAAGAAGACGGAAAAACCCTACTGCTCGAGATTCACGAAGGCACCTGCGGACATCATGCCAGCAGTCGAGCACTCGTGGAAAAAACCTTTCGAGCAGGGTTTTTACTGGCCAACCGCTATGAGAAATGCAGAGGACATCGTACGGCGTTGTATCGCCTGCCAAAAGTTCGTCAGCAGGCCGCACGCCCCAGCATCGGAACTCAAAACAATACCATTTTCATGGACATTTGCCACATGGGGACTCGACATGGTGGGCCCACTGAAGAAATCATCAAAAGGAGGACGAACACACCTACTAGTTGCGGTAGACAAGTTCACCAAATGGATTGGAGCAGTACCAATCACCAGCTCAACAGATGTAACATCCCAAAATTCTCCGAATTTTGGAATGTTAATAAAATTAAATAGATAATTATTGTTTGCTTGACGTGTTTGATTTTCTCTGGGATTTAAAACTTTTTTGAGTTTATTGAATATTAAAAAGAGAGGGAATAAAAGGACTTTCCATAATATTCATAATTGGTATTTTTGGAATTTATTATTTAAAACAAAACCAACAAAAGAAAATGAGAGAAGGTAATATGACTCCTTCAACATATTAAAATGTTGGAAAATGTTTTAAATCACTATTGGAATTTTTCTGAATATTCAAAACATTTTTCAACTCAAGGAAATTCATTTGGGAGGATACAAAACGACTTATCCCTTTTTAATAAAGTTGGAAAATATTTAGAATATAACTTTAAAGTTATTAAAATTTATTATGAGTATTATAAATAACACTAAAATTATTTTAGTGATTTTATAATTCTAAGAGAGTTTTTATTTCATTGAAATGATTTATTAAATATTTTAAAGAGTTGAAAAATATATTCCAATGGGATATTTTTATTTTACCAAATTATTTATTGGTGTGACAATTTTAAAATTTATATTTTATTATTTAGAAATGGTTTTTCAATGCTTTTGACCAAATAAAAATACTCTTAATAATTTATTGGATTTTATTTGATTTATGAAAAGTATTTTATATTTAAATAAAGTATTTAGAAAATGTTTTTATTTTTATTCTCCTTTTTGGAAAATGTATTCATTAAATAAATTTCTTTGTATTATTCGATGAATTTAGGATTTTGTTTCATATTTTTCTGATGAGTATTTTGTACAATTGTTTGAAGTTTTGGTTTTAAATAAAAAGAAAAAAACCGTGCGCAACCGGCCCAGTAGCCTTTTTCGCCCGTGGACGCAGTAGAGCCCAAGTCGGACCTGTATTGGTTTTTTTTTCAGACCTATAAATAGTTTTCGTTTTCTTTTCTTTTTTCCTTTTTTTTGAAACCCTAGCCGCGGGACCCGCGGGCAGCCGCCGCCGCCTCCGGCCCGAGCCGAGCGCCGCCATCGCCGCCCGCCAGCCGCTCGCCACCACGCCGGGCTGCCGCGCCGGCCAACCCCGCCGCCCGCCCGCCGCGGCCTCCGCCTCCAGCCACCGCCGTGCCCCGCCCCGGCTGCCGTCGCCGCCACGCGGCCGGAGCCGACGCCGCCGGCCATGCCTCGCCGGAGCGCCACCGCGCCGGACCGCGCCCCGAGCGGCCGGACGCCGCGGCCGCCACCCGCCGTCCGCCGCGCCCACGCGCCACCCTCGAGCCGCCACCCCGCCACCTCGCCGGACCTCGTCGCCGGAGCACGCACCTCGCCGGAGTTCACCGGAGTCAACTCCGGCCAGATCCGCTCCAGGGACCCGATCGCTTTTTCCACAAAAGTTTATTTGTGGACGGTTCCTTTTCTGCAGAAAACACCCCGGCGTCGTATGCGCAATATCTCTTTCAGTGCGTCGGATCGAGGTGAAACTTTTTCCTACACGCTCGTGTTGTTCTGTACTTTAGCATGGAATAAAATTTTGCACCCTTTGCACACTTTTGAATTTGAATTTATTTCAAATTCAAATTCAAATTCCGGAGGTCGTATCTTTTAAACCGTTGATCCAAACCGACTGATTCCTTTTGCGTTGGATCACTCGTTCCATGTACTTTCTGTTCATAGCATGTGCACAAAAAAATTCAAATGTTTCTTGATCTGTTTAAATTCAAATTCAACTCAATTTTGCACTTACTATGACCTGCGTTGTAGTATTCTGTTTCACGTGATTCTTCTTGCATATCGGATCACTTGAGACATGTTATCGGTAAGATTCACACACTTTTCATGTGGGCATGATTTTCACCTTGATTTCATAAATTCCCGTAGTCAAAATTCCTTACCGATGAATCTTTATCTGTTGACTCTCTCGAGTTCACTTCCACCGATCACCTTCGAGCACATCGACACTTGTACCGTGTGAAGACTTTTGTTTTGTTGCTAAAACCTTTGTTTTTGATTTGCTAGTATTTTGGTTACTTTATGCGTGATTTCTTATGTGGTATCTTTCATTGACGATAGATTTGCTCGGAGTGTGACGAGTAGAGTTGACTGGACCGTGAGAGCGAAGAACTTCACCGAATGGAAAAGGCAAGTTACACTTTGACCATACCTTAGCCTATGTTTTGTATTATGCATGTAGCAAATTATCACTCTATGAATGTGTAGGATTATATATTAGTTATGATTTAAGCCTAGTAGGATAGCCATATGTTCTGACCTGGTATTTTGTGTCGCCCTAGGATCGTGGTTGTTATATACTGCTATTGCTTTGTAGACAGGGATTGGTTAAGTTGTCATTGAGCTATGTGAGGATTAATGACTTGACTAGCAAACTTAAATAGAAATCGCCTCTGGGCGGGCAGGGAATGCATCCTGGGGCTCGTGCCTTGCCTAAGGAGGGACCAGGGCTAAATGCTTCCCGAATGGTTGTTTTGGTGGTGAACCGGGTGCTTCATGGTCACTACCCTCTGAACGCAGTGGGCGCCGTCCAGGCTCAAAAAGATCGGACAGACAGTGTGACTAGTAGCTTCCATGTACAACCACGTGCTATATGGGCTCTGGCTTAGATGAGTAAGTGTGGGGAACCTGGCCCTGGTAGCTAGCTGATGTAGATATGATAGGTGTACCGGCTACCAAAGGGTGGATGCAACCTCTTCTGAAAGACTATGTCTCAATCTTCGGGTTGAGTCCAGTGGGGAAAGTGTACAAACCTCTGCAGAGTGTAAAAACTGATCATGATTAGCCGTGTCCACGGTTACGGACAACTTTGAGAAACTGTGCATTATTGTTGTTGGATGGTCTTGACAGATAATTCACCTTAATAATAATTTGAGTGGGAACTTTTAATAAAGGGATGGTTGGAATTGGTGTAGCCCGATTCAACCATACTTAGGACTAGCAAGATAAATTAAAACTTGATTAGTTGTAGTATGTGAGGGAAAAACCAGCTTTCTGCAAAATAAAACCATAAGCCATTCCTTTGACATATCCTTGCATGTAGATGTAGGTCTGCTATATAATTTTTCATGTGACTTGTTGTCTGGCCTGTTGTCGGGCTGTAACCTTCCGTGTTGCAGGATTGCATACGATGAGTAAGTGATGCGATGTAGGGTTACGATGTCTATACTCAACTTGCCGGTGGAGTTGATGGACGCCACGAAGCTCTTTATTGTTTTCCGTTGTATTCTATTTATAAGCTAGCCTTGAGCTATGCAGGTATGCTTTATTGTAATACTGGATCTTCGATGTAATATATATGACATGTGGTTTATTCTTGATATTACATCATGTACTGTGTGTGCTAGCTATTGATCCAGGGACTAGCACAGAATGCACATAGACTTCGATTCTTAGTGAATCGGGTCGTTACAGATGGTATCAGAGCCCATGTTGACTGTAGGTCGTGACCCTAGAAAATGGATAGGAAAAGCCATAGGAACAAAAGTAATCTATCACTCTTTGATTACTTACTCTCTTCACTAGTATTTCTCATCTATTATTCATCTTCTAAAACTCCTCACCTTGTTTCAATATAAATACCCCTCTGAGTTGCCTACCCCTGAAGACGAGACATTTGAGAAGTACATCATCAACCTCGTGGATCAATTGAAGTTATGACCACAAGAACGAGAAGAATACCCTATGAGGATAAATAAGTTTTGACACTACGAGAGGAATCTTTAAGATCAGCTTAGCTGAGAAGGATGAAGCTTAGAATCAGACCACCACCTTTTAGGTGAAGTTAGATGAACGAATTTCGCGTAGTATGATGAGATCGTATGTCTTGCACATATGACCTTACTCTAGGTGTTGTTTGTGTGTTTTGACTTTTGTGACTTGATTGATTGTTGTTATGTGTTGTTGTTTGCATGTAGGTGTTTGCCTTATTCTTGTTTGTGTGCATATTCTTGGTGCTATCTTTAGATTTTTTCGTGTATGTATCCTAGTTGCCCCTAACCCTGGTCGTATGGGTTTAATAGATGGAGTATGGAGTAGGACTCGCCTTTTCTGGGGCGATGACAAGACTGAAGGTGGAGCAATGGATTCATAGTATGGAGGAGCACATGAAGATAAACAAGGTTGGAAGTGAGGACATGGTCCCCTATGCAGTTAAGTACTTGGTAGAAGAGGCTGCTACTTGGTGGAGGATGCACCAAGCGATTGAGGAATCATGAAGGAAGATTACTTGGAAGGAGCAAGGATTTTGTTGGGATCTCGCCTTGTCACCCCGACGCAAAGGAGGGTAAACCTTTAGAGACCCCGTGCCTGCAAAATTTGCGGAGAAGCCGGACACTCATACGAAGGACACCAAGATGGATGTCCCTTTTGTGAAGAAATTCACTTGGGTGAAGAATGTCCCACTGCTCAAGTCACATGTTTTGTGTGCGAAGGAAATAATCATTACCCTGCTCAGTGTCAATTCTTCATCATGACACAACAAGTATCTCAGCATCAAAAGGAAGGAATGAAGAAAGTTATCCAAGAATTCATGGAAGCACCCGTGAAGAAGAAAAAGAAGGACCTTAGCCAAGTGGAGTGTTACCGTTGTAGGAACAAGGGACATGACGCCAACATGTGTCCGGAATTGAAGGGGAAGAAGAAGTTGTGAATGTGGAAGCAAGGATGCTGACTGGAACAAGCTTATGTTTGGGCAATTGGAGGATAGACGTTTGTAGGAGTGCACTAAGTGTTCGATGTTACCTTTTTATTGTTAGTTGAGATGTGGAGCGATGCATGTTTCGCTGGTTGCACTAGGAGTGTTATGTCTGATTGTTTTGTTTGGTTTTGCTTGTGGCCTTGACCCTGTTATGTCTTGTTTTGATGTGATGTGTTGTGCTTAGTGGTTCTTCTTCGCGAGTAGAATAAGTTTACGTTACCTTACACCCCTTATCTAATTAGTATGCTTCAAGACTGAAGAAGACACAACCACAAGAAGAATAAATTGGCAAGTGACTCAATGTCAGAACCCCAACTTGGGTAAGTGCTAGGGTTTGAGTGCCCTTTGCATCATGAAGAAATTTCAAAAGAAATTCAAAATTGGCGAAAATAAAATCCCTGAAGAATTTAATTAAATGGCCAGACAAAAATTTCTTCCAAAATTTCCTCTGGTATTTTTGGAAGTTCTTATAAATATGCATGATCACATATAAAGTGTAGTGGGTCCCACTGCATGCACGAAGATTTTTCAAATATCCCAAATAAGGCTTGGAAATTAATTAAATACCCTATTTAATTTGCAATTCAAATTATTTGAATTTCAAAAATCTCCAAAACTTGTGAGTGGCTAGCTATATATAAGCCCACATAAAAGTATTCAAGATTTTACAAATTTCCTTGCTATTTTATTTGGGGCAAAACAAATGGCAGAAAAAGAAAAACAGAAGAAAACAGAGAGAAAATAGAAAAAAACAAAAGCTATCCCACCCCCTATGGCCTCGGGCCCAACTAACTGAACCCCAGCCCAAGCCCACGAGGGGCTTGTCGTCTACCCCAAGAAGCTCCCTGTCGAGCATGCCGGGGGCGACGACCGCCACCTCGACGGCGAGAGCCGTCCAGGCCTCCTCAAGGCCCCTCAGTGCGCCACGACGACGCCCCAGTTCCCCCGCACCCTTTCCCCCTCTATCAGCTACTGCTAGCTCTCTCCCCTCGCCGGATTCTTCACCAGCCAAACGCTTCAGCGGAGCACGGCATCGCTCCTGCGTGGCCAACGGCCGTTCAAGGCCGAGCAGCCTTGTCCATCGACCTCGCCGACGTCTACTTCGTCACCGTACCAAATATTGGGAGCCGGGAGCCCCTAGAGCAAGCGAATCGCGTCGTCTTCATCGCCTCCGGCCGCCGTGCGCCATCGTCGATTGCGTCTCCGGCAAGCCACCTCCGCCCTCGCCGCCAACCCCATTGAGTTCCTGGTGAGCCGTAGATCCAAACCCCTCTTCTCCCGCCTCCTATCGCTGCATCTATCGGGATCTGCCATGGAAGCCGAGAGCCACAATCGCCATTACCGCCGATGAGCTAGCTCACGTGCCCTTCCATCCAGCCCAGCATGTCCGTCGCGTTCCTGAGGCTCCAAGCTTTGCGTAGCACCAGTCCACGCCCAAGGAGGAGCACTACAGCGTCGTCTGCATCACCGCCGTGTCACGGCCGCCGCGAAAGGGTGTCGCCGGCAAGGTTTCGGGGCCCCCCAGGAGACCCCGTGTACACTGTGCGATGCGGACGAGCCTGGGGAACAGATCCCTGCCATCCCCGTGCCAAATGGTGGCCGGGAAGCCACTCCGGCGAGCCCCTCCGCCGTTCCCGTGGCCACCGGCGGCTAACCGCTGGCGAGGCACACTTAATGAGGGGATAATCCCCCCTGTTAGTTGACCCCCAGGTCAATGACAGGTGGGGCCCCTAGCCTTAACCCCTCTCTGTTAATTTAAACAGAGGGGATTAACCCCCATTGAGGCTTAAAGGTGGGCCCCTGTTGTCAGACCCCCCTGACGTCATAGTGAGCTCAGCATGACGCATTAAAAAGAAAAGATTTAAAATAATTAGAGAACTCAGAGAAAAATCCAGAAAATTGGTTAAACTTTAGAAAATCATAACTAATTCATATTAACTCCAAATTAAACATATAATATATGAAAAATGATCAGAAGAAAATAATCTATCCAAATATACAACTTTCAGCTATGTTTGAGTTGAATTTAAAATGGGACCAGTACCTTTTGCTATTTTGTTTAATTGGAATTAAATCAAATTAAATTCAAATGCTTTTGTAATTTGAACCTTTTCAATACACCACATCTCACTTGAACATCAGAGGCATATCAAACACATGATCACATGGTTTACAATGGAAAAACATTAGCAAATGCAAGTTGACCTAATTTGAATAACATTTGGAGTTTGAATTTGAATTAATTTTCAAATCAACTTCAATTAAAATGTGACAAATTGAACCTAAGTCACATCAATACCATTCACATCATGTGACAACCTAAACATGTGCTTGTGCATTCTATTACAATGTTGCCCCCCCCTCTTGTTGATGATTGTGCCGGTAACAGTTCCTCCAAGACGGTGATCACCCCCGAAGAAGAAGACCACCGATAAGACCCGTGTATCGTCAGCAAGGCAAGCAAACCCACATTGATCATATCTATAAAATCCCCTTACCTCTCAGTCTCGCTTATGCATGTTTAGAAGATCACCGAGACACGTTCTTTCGCATAGTTTAACCCATTCCGATGCATGACCTATCATTTTGTCATCGTATTAAGAAAACCCCAATCCTAGCAGATATAGGAGTTGAATGATGAGCATGTGGCCCCTAAAACTGTTACTGCTTATTGCTGCTTACTGATACAATGAGGTTACATTGAATGTGAGTCGGGATGGATGATCACAGTGGTGCCGATGTTAACGTGTTGGTGAATCCACCCTAATACAAGGTGAATGATGAGAGGTTGTGTAGGAGTACACAGTGGGTTGTCTCGTTGAACATCGCCTTAAGCACCGAGTTCTTGTATGGTAATCCAAGACAAAGAGTACAACCACACATTGGGCTCACTGACCCATCTCGGCCTAGTACCTTGATCCGTGTTGACGTCCAGGAGTCACATTAGTTCGGGCTTTCCATTTGGCATGTGCATAGATAAGAATGAAGGAATGGTTGCATCATATAAATATGTGGGTGTACCTCTGAGGCAGGAAAACCATCTGCCAGAGGTGGCGTCTCGGTCACTTGCATTGTTTGAGTCCGTTTCGTTGATCCGGCCGGGCTCTCGAGCGGAGGCAACTCAGATAGTCGACTCCTGAAATAGACCGGTTGTGAGCGAAGTGTCGTGGTGAACATCCTCGTTGTCACTTCTTGAACGGTGGCGAGAAAAAGGCGGTAACCGATGGTCATGTGTGTGTAGTTTACACCGTTGCAAGGTTAACAAAACTATTCGAATAGCCGTGCCCGCGGTTAAGGACTACTTGGAACATGTACCTGATTATTAGACCACTTAAATGGATACTTCTAAAACTCGCAAGATAAGCGTGGGGAAGTCGAGGAAGTGACCATATGTGTATTGGTTGGAGACTTGGTAGTGGACTAGTGTACGCTTCTTACCTCAAGTCTGGTACTCGTAGTATAGGACTAACCAAGTCAAAGCTGGCACTTCTGCATGTTGAACCCCACCTCCCTTTACCTTGAAACTTGAGCATGAGTAGTTTAGTTCTTATGTAAGTCTTGCTGAGTACGACTTTGTACTCATGTTTGCTTATTCTATGTTTTAGATGAGAACCCGGACCCCGTTGGAGTCACCTTCCTGAAGCTCGACTTTGACCTTGGTAGTATAGTTCCAGACAGCAGTCTGGTCCCTCGTGGAAGGGCATGTATGTTTACAAGGCTTCTCTAAGCCATTTGTTAAACTTGTCTATACTCAGACCTAAATTGCTTCCGTTGTATGATGTAATGTTGATCACAGACATGTGATCTTTGTATGCTCTATGTGTAAGTCAATAAATATACACTTTGTAGAGTTATGTGATGATACCTGCTGTTCATACTAGGCATGTGTGCTGCGTGTATGTTTATAACATGCATGTCTTAGTATGGGTTTTCGAGACCTTAGTTGTGATTTGGCTGGCGGTCTTTTATACACCAAGTGGCCCTTAGATGTGCGCAGCTTGGGGCATCGCGATGCGATTTCTCGTGACTCTGTCACATGCACACTTTGTTGTATGATCGAGCCCGCCTTAGACCCCGACTAAGTGATCGGGCTGGAGTAAGTCTTTGTAAGAGTTAGGATTCAATCGATAATATGGTTGAGGCGACTTGTCTATGAGTATGGGATTCACCACCCATAAGCATTTAGACTTGTGAGCGGACGATGAGGACCCATCTCAGTTGATCATCTGGCCTAGATGGAATGCCCCTCAGGTTCGATGCTTTCCGAGAGTGTTCTGTGCTTGGCCTTGTCTGCTTAGACAAATGGGTACGGCTCTCGGCTATCCATGTGATTGCATCATGACTGGAATTACATATGCATATTCCGGGTCCCGACAGACTTGGTATCAGATCAGGACTGTCTGTAGGATTATCAAACCCTTGGACGATGTCGAGTCTAGCATTCTATAGTTATATAGTTACTCTTGGTATAAGGGATCAACGTAAGGCTTCTTTTTCTCCTTACCCTCATCGATCTGAGTTCTGCGTCACCCTTATCTTTTCTACGGGATGATAGGACTAGGCTCATCTATGTCTTACTAGAACATCTCATTGATTGCCTCCTTATAGCCGTAGGATTGCCGTGGTCGTCCAGACTCATCGTTCTGTTGAGTTCCTTGAAGAAGTTCTGTCCCATCTTCTCGAGGTTTTCTTGTTTTCCATCCCGGTGTAGCCGTTATGCTGCCGGATTTGTTCCGTGTTTCTTTGAGTCATTGCCTTCGCATTATAATCTTTTCCGTCTTCATCATGTCCTTCTTGTCTTTGATTCCATCATACAACCTGTTCTGGTTGTTGATTTTTATCACATAGGATGTCAGGTGGAACTCGTAGTGTTGTTCGTCGTAATCGAGACCATGATCGGAATCGAAGTAATTATGAACCTCCACCACCGCCTTCTGCGGCGGAAATCATGATGTAAGCTGAGAAGAATCGACGTGATCAGACATGCCTTCTGGAGCTCATCGAGTAGAATACCGCTCGTCAGCGTAATGTGCTTGTCAGCATTCAGGATTTCATCCTCCTCAAGTCACCGGTATTCCGATGTTCTTCTGAGCCCCTTGAAGCTGATGATTGGCTCCGTTCCATCGAGCGTAAGCTTGATACTGCACATGTTTCTCCCAATGATCGAGTTATTTTCGCGGTATACTTCTTGGAAGGTGCTGCTCTTCAATGGTGGGAGAACTATGTTGCTATGCAGCAAATTGGTCATGTAGTGACTTGGCAGGAGTTCTGTGTTGTCTTTCGAGGGTACCACATTCTGGATGAGTTGATGGAGCGCAAGAAGGAAGAGTTCTGCAATCTGACTCAAGGAGAGATGTCCATTCATGAGTATGTGAGAGAGTTCAACCGTCTTGCTCGTTATGCCCAAGATGAGATCACCACCGATGCCAGAAAGCAGGCAAGGTTCCGTAAGGGACTTAGCCCCATCCGTCGCCATGATCTCAACCTCATCGAATTTGCCACCTTTGAGGATTTAGTCAACAGATCCTTTAGAGCTGAGCATGGCAATGAAGTGTTCGAAGAGTCTCGCAAGCATGCTCTTGAGCTTGCTCCTTCTTCAAGTTCAGCCCCTCAGAAACGCCGAATATTGATGCCAACTAGTGCCATACCTCAAAACCTTATTCAGAGGCCACCATCCAATATATGCCATCCACCTCAACACTTTGTTTTCCCCAGGAATGATGTTGTGCAGCCAAGTAATCCCACTCCCAGCAATTCAGATAGGGTATGCTTGAAGTGTGGTCTTCCAGGCCATTACTTTCGTCAATGCCCTCAGGTCTTGATGACATCACGTCATTCTCGACATAAGTCTTCAAGGAAATCAACCTCCAAACCCTTGCAAGCAAAGCCTTCATCCACTAGTAGTGGTTGGATGAACCAAATCTCCGTTGAGGAAACCACTGCTGCTTCTGACGTCATCCTTGGTACACTCCCAGTCAATCATGTCCCCGCCTCCGTTCTTTTCAATCCAGGAGCTTCTCATTCATTCATGTCGGAGAGTTATGCACTTCGGCATGAGTTTCCCTTTGAAGAAATGTTTTCTCCAATGATCATTCAAACTCCTGGTTCAAAGTGGCAAACTAATAGAGTAAGCCATGGCAATCAAATTGCAATTGAGGGTTTAGTATTCCTTGCTTCACTTATAGCCCTCAAGTCTTCGGACATTGATTTCATCCTAGGAATGGATTGGTTATCAAGACAAAATGCTGTCCTTGATTGTAAATCCAAGTCAGTTAAACTCACCCATCCTTCAGGCCAGACAGTTGAGTACACATCACCCAGCTCTAGAACCCAGATGCACACTTTGAATGTGCTTCCCCTTTCATACCTTGGAGATATTCTGGTGGTTCGTGACTTCCCGGATGTCTTTCCTGAATAACTGTCGGTCATGCCACCCAAAAGGTCTGTAGAATTCATAGTGGATCTTATACCAGGCACAGCCCCAATTTCCAGACGTCCATATAGAATGGCCCCACATGAGTTAGCTGAGCTAAAAACCCAAATTTATGCTTCGTTGGCAAAAGGCTTCATCCGCCCTAGCTCATCGCCATGGGGTTTCCCCGTTCTGTTCGTAACGAAGAAAGATGGAACAGAAAGGATGTGCGTAGATTATCGCCCGCTAAATCTAGCGACGGTAAAGAACAAGTACCCATTGCCCAGGATCAATGATCTTTATGATCAACTTGCTGGATCCTCTGTCTTCTCCAAAATGGATTTGAGATTAGGCTATCATCAAATCAAAATCCAAAACGAGGACATTCCAAAAACGGCTTTCACTACTCGTTACGGTCTTTACGAGTACACCGTCATGTCCTTCGGTTTAACCAATGCCCCCGCCACATTCTCGCTCTTAATGAATTCGATCTTCATGGAGTACCTAGATAAATTTGTTGTAGTTTATCTTGATGACCTTCTCATCTACTCGAAGAACGAAGAAGAGCACGCAGAACATCTTAGGTTGGTATTGATGAAACTTCGAGAGCATCGCCTTTACGCCAAGTTCTCTAAGTGCGAATTTTGGCTACCAGAAGTGACCTACTTAGGCCACGTGATTTCTGCAAAAGGCATTGCTATCAATCCCGAGAGAGTTCAGGCCGTCCTTGACTGGACTCCACCTGAATCGGTTAAGCAAGTTAGGTGTTTTCTTGGCTTAGCAAGCTATTTTCGCCGCTTCGTCGAGAACTTTTCTAAAGTTGCAAAGCCTCTAACTGAACGCCTCAAGAAAGATAAGAAATTCCAATGGACCCCCAAGTGCGAGGAAAGCTTTCAAGCGCTAAAAAGAAGATTGACTTCTGCACCCGTACTCGCACCTCCAGACACCAAAAGGGATTTCGAGATCTATTGTGACACTTCACGGCAAGGGTTAGGATGCATACTTATGCAAGATAGACATGTGGTAGCTTATGCTTCACGCCAGTTGCATCCACATGAAGAGAACTATCCTACACATGATCTTGAACTCGCTGCCGTAGTTCATGCCCTGAAGACTTGGCGACATTACCTCCTTGGTAATCGTTGTGAGATCTATTCCGACCACCAAAGCCTCAAATATATTTTCACCCAGCAAGATCTTAATCTCAGGCAAATATGTTGTATAGAGTTGAGAAAATATTATGACTTAGGAATTTCTTACACCCCAGGCAAGGCCAATGTCATGGCTGATGCACTAAGTCGTAAGTCGTATTGTAACAACCTCATGTTACAACAACATCAACCACTTCTTCATGAGGAATTTCGAAAACTCAACCTCGAGATTGTTCCTCGTGGATCTCTTTTCAACTTGGTGGTGAAACCAACCCTTGAGGACCAAATCATAGTTGCCCAAAGGCGTGCACGAGGTGTTCGCCGGATCAAGGAGAACATTGCTAGCGGAGTTGCTAAATGTTTCTCCACAGATAGTAAAGGAACGGTATTCTTTGAAAATAGTTTGGTAGTACCTAAGAATAGAGATCTAAGGCAACTCATCCTCAAAGAAGCCCATGACACTCCCCTCTCGATTCATCCCGGTAGCACAAAAATGTATCGAGATCTACGCCAGAGATTTTGGTGGACTAGGATGAAGAGAGACATTGCTCGATTTGTTGCTGAATGTGATGTTTGTCGTCGCATTAAGGCAGAACACCAAAGAACTGCTGGTACACTTCCTTTGCCTATTCCCGAGTGGAAATGGGACAAAGTCAGTATGGACTTCATCACCGGCTTTCCAAAAACCCAGAAAGGAAATGATGCCATCTTCGTTGTCATTGACCGACTTTCAAAAGTTGCTCACTTCCTTCCAGTACGCGAGTCTATAACTGCTAGCCAGTTAGCGGACTTGTATGTCTCTAGAATTGTGTCTCTTCACGGTGTTCCTTTGGAAATCAATTCTGATCGTGGTAGCCTTTTCACCTCTAAATTTTGTGGAAGCTTTCAGAATGCTATGGGAACTCATCTCTCTTTTAGTACAACTTTCCATCCTCAGTCTAGCGGTCAAGTTGAAAGGGTTAATCAAATCCTGGAAGACATGCTCAGATCTTGTGTTATCTCTTTCGGAAAGAACTGGGAGAAATCTGTTCCATTCGCTGAATTTGCTTATAACAATAGCTATCAATCTAGTCTGAACATGGCTCCCTTTGAATTCCTTTATGGAGGACGATGTCAAACACCCTTAAACTGGTCAGAAACTGCTGAAAGAAAATTCTTTGGACCGGATATGATCAAGGAAGCAGAAGAGCAAGTTCGCATTGTTCGTGATCGATTGAAAGTCGCCCAGTCTCGTCAGAAAAGCTACTATGACCATCATCATAGGCAAGAAAGCTACAATCTGGATGAGAAGGCTTACCTTCGGGTTACACCTCTGAAGGGAACCCAACGCTTCGGTATCAAAGGCAAGTTGGCCCCACCTTACATCGGACCTTTCCGCATTCTTGCTAAACGTGGAGAAGTTGCCTACCAACTTGAACTACCCCCGCACGTTTTCCGAGTACATGATGTATTCCATGTGTCACAACTCAGGCGTTACTTCAAGGACCCCATCCGCAAAGTCGACCATGAAACGCTTGATCTCGAAGATGACCTTTCTTATCGAGAGTACCCTGTTCATATTCTTGATTCAGCAGAGTGTGTCACTCGTCGTCAGAAGATCAAGTTCCTCAAAGTGCAATGGTCACACCACTCCGAGAAACAAGCAACCTGGGAAAGAGATGACCGTCTCTGTGCTGATTACCCCACCTTCCTCCCGACAACTTCTGAATCTCGGGACGAGATTCTTTTGAGTGGGGGCGAGTTGTCAGAACCCCAACTTGGGTAAGTTCTAGGGTTTGAGTGCCCTTTGCATCATGAAGAAATTTCAAAAGAAATTCAAAATTTGGGAAAATAAAAGCCCTAAAGAATTTAAAAAAATGGCCAGACAAAAATTTCTTCCAAAATTTCCTCTGGTATTTTTGAAAAGTCTTATAAATATGCATGATCACATATAAAGTGAAGTGGGTCCCACTGCATGCACCAAGATTTTTCAAATATCCCAAATAAGGCTTGTAAATTAATTAAATACCCTATTTACTTTGAAATTCAAATTATTTGAATTTCAAAAATCTCCAAAACTTGTGAGTGGCTAGCTATATATATTATAAGCCCACATAAAAGTTTTCAAGATTTTACAAATTGCCTTGCTATTTTATTTGGGGCAAAACAAATGGCAGAAAAAGAAAAACTGAAGAAAACAGAGAGAAAATAGAAAAAAAAACAAAAGGCAGCCCACCCCTTATGGCCTCGGGCCCAACTAACTGAACATCAGCCCAAGCCCACGAGGGGCTTGTCGTCTACCCCAAGCAGCTCGCTGTCGAGCATGCCGGGGGCGACGACCGCCACCTCGACGGCGAGTGCCGTTCAGGCCTCCGCAAGGCCCCCCAGTGCGCCACGACGACGCCCCAGTTCCCCCGCACCCTTTCCCCCTCTCCCATCTTCTGCTAGCTCTCTCCCCTCGCTAGATTCTTCACCAGCCGAACGCTGCAGCGGAGCACGGCGTCGCTCCTGCGTGGCCAACGGCCGTTCAAGGCCGAGCAGCCTTGTCCATCGACCTCGCCGACGTCTACTTCGTCACCGTGCCAAATATTGGGAGCCGGGAGCCCCTGGAGCAAGCGAATTGCGCCGTCTTCATCGCCTCCGGCCGTCGTGCACCATCGTCGATAGCGTCTCCGGCAAGCCACCTCCGCCCTCGCCGCCAACTCCATTGAGTTCCTGGTGAGCCGTAGATCCAAACCCCTCTTCTCCCGCCTCCTATCGCTGCCTCTATCGGGATCTGCCATGGAAGCCGAGAGCCACCATCGCCATTACCGCCGACGAGCTAGCTCACGTGCCCTTCCATCCAGCCCAGCCTGTCCGTCGCGTTCCTGAGGCTCCCAGCTTTGCGTAGCACCGGTCCACTCCCAAGGAGGATCACTACAGCGTCGTCTGCATCACCGCAGTGTCACGGCCGCCGCGAAAGGTCGTGGCCGGCAAGGTTTCGGCGCCCCCGAGGAGACCCCGTGTACACTGTGCGATGCGGACGAGCCTGGGGAGCAGATCCCTGCCATCCCCGTGCCAAATGGTGGCCGGGAAGCCACTCCGGCGAGCCCCTCCGCCGTGCCCGTGGCCACCGGCGGCTAACCGCCGGCGAGGCACACTTAATTAGGGGAAAATCCCCCCTAATAGTTGACCCCTAGGTCAATGACAGGTGGGCCCCCCTAGCATTAACCTCTCTCTGTTAATTTAAACAAAGGGGATTAACCCCCACTGAGGCTTATAGGTGGGCCCCTGTTGTCAGACCCCCCTGATGTCAAAGTGAGCTCAGCATGACGCATTAAAAAGAAAAGATTTAAAAGAATTAGAGAAATCAGAGAAAAATCCAGAAAATTGGTTAAACTTTAGAAAGTCATAACTAATTCATATTAACTCCAAATTAAACATATAATATATGAAAAATGATCAGAAGAAAATAATTTATCCAAATATACAACTTTCAGCTATGTTTGGGTTGAATTTAAAATGGGACCAGTAGCTTTTGCTATTTGGTTTAATTGGAATTAAATCAAATTAAATTCAAATGCTTTTGTAATTTGAACCTTTGCAATACACCACATCTCACTTGAACATCAGAGGCATATCAAACACATGATCACATGGTTTACAATGGACAAACATTAGCAAATGCAAGTTGACCTAATTTGAATAACATTTGGAGTTTGAATTTGATTTAATTTTCAAATCAACTTCAATTAAAATGTGACAAATTGAACCTAGGTCACATCAATACCATTCACATCATGTGACAACATAAACATGTGCTTGTGCATTCTATTACAATGTTGCCCCCCCCCCCTCTTGTTGATGATTGTGCCGGTAACAGTGCCTCCGAGACGGTGATCACTTCCGAAGAAGAAGACCACCGATAAGACCCGTGTATCGTCAGCAAGGCAAGCAAAACCCCATTGATCATATCTATAAAATCCCACTTCCCTCTCAGTCTCTCTTATGCATGTTTTGCAGATCACCGAGACACGTTCTTTCGCATAGTTGAACACATTCCGATGCATGACCTATCATTTTTTCACCGTATTAAGCAAACCAAAATCCTAGCAGATATAGGAGTTGAATGATGAGCATGTGGCCCCTACAACTGTTACTGCTTATTGCTGCTTAGTGATACAATGAGGTTACATTGAATGTGAGTCGGGATGGATGATCACAGTGGTGCTGATGTTAACGTGTTGGTGAATCCACCCTAATACAAGGTGAATGATGAGAGGTTGTGTAGGAGTACACAGTGGCTTGTCTCGTTGAAAATCGCCTTAAGCACCGAGTTCTTGTATGGTAATCCAAGACAAAGAGTACAACCACACATTGGGCTCACTGACCCCTCTCGGCCTAGTACCTTGATCCGTGTTGACGTCCAGGAGTCACATTAGTTCGGGCTTTCCATTTGGCAGATGCATAGAAAAGAATGAAGGAATGGTTGCATCATTAGATATGTGGGTGTACCTGTGAGGCAGGAAAACCATCTGCCAGAGGTGGCGTCTCGGTCACTTGCATTTTTTGAGTCCGTTTCATTGATCCGGACGGGCTCTCGAGCGGAGGCAACTCAGATAGTCGACTCTTGGAATAGACCGGTTGTGAGCGAAGTGTCGTGGTGAACATACTCGCTGTCACCTCTTGAACGGTGGCGAGCAAAAGGCGGTAACCGATGGTCATGTGTGTGTAGTTTACACCCTTACAAGGTTAACAAAACTATTCGAATAGCCGCGTCCGCGGTTAAGGACTACTTGGAACCTGTACCTGATTATTAGACAACTTAAATGGATACTTCTAATACTCGCAAGATAAGCGTGACTGCTATGGTGTGCTCCTCGTGGGGAAGTCGAGGAAGTAACCATAGTGGTGTATTGGTTGGAGACTTGGTAGTGGACTCGTGTACGCTTCTTACATCAAGTCTGGTACTCGTAGTACAGGACTAGCCAAGTCAAAGCTGGCACTTCTGCATGTTGAACCCCACCTCCCTTTACCTTGAAATTTGAGCATGATTAGTTAAGTTCTGATGTATGTCTTGCTGAGTACGACTTTGTACTCACGTTTTCTTATTCTATGTTTTAGATGAGAACCCGGACCCCGTTGGAGACACCTTCCTGAAGTTCGATGTTGACCTTGTTAGTATAGTTCCAGACAGCAGTCTGGTACCTCGTGGAAGGGCATGTATGTTTACAAGGCTTCTCTAAGCCATTTGTTAAACTTGTCTGTACTCAGACTTAAATTGCTTCTGTTGTATGATGTAATGTTGATCACAGACATGTGATCTTTGTATACTCTATGTGTAAGTCAATAAAGATACACTTTGTAGAGTTATGTGATGATACCTGTTGTTCATACTAGGCATGTGTGCTGCGTGTATGTTTATAACATGCATGTCTTAGTATGGGTTTTCGAGACCTTAGTTGTGATCTGGCTGGCGGTCTTTTATACACCAAGTGGACCTTAGATGTGCGCAGCTTGGGGCATCGCGATGCGATTGCTCGTGACTCTGTCACGTGCACACTTTGTTGTATGATCGAGCCCGCCTTAGACCCCGACTAAGTGATCGGGATGGAGTAAGTCTATGTAAGAGTTAGGATTCAATCGATAATATGGTTGAGGCGACTTGTCTATGAGTATGGGATTCACCACCCATAAGCATTTAGACTTGTGAGCAGACGATGAGGACCCATCTCAGTTGATCATCCGGCCTGGATGGAATGCCCCTCAGGTTCGATGCTTTCCGAGAGTGTTTTGTGCTTGGCCTTGTCTTCTTAGACAAGTGGGTACGGCTCTCGGCTCTCCATGTGATTGCATCATGACTGGAATTACATATGCATATTCCGGTTCCCGACTCTCAACGATACGAAGATTACATCAACAACGCGAAACTGAAGCTACCGACACTGAAGACATGAAGACCTGAAAGATTCAAAGTTTCTACCGTTAGATCGTTTCTGTGAGCTGTCATTTTTTTGTTTTTACCGACAACTACACATCAAAACTATTTTCAAAACTAGTGTGATGTTTGTATGGGTATCTCGCTATCTCTCTCTACCTCGCTATCTACATTCTATTCCCCCTCATCCTCATCCTACACTGATGAAGCTACTACAATGGCTTCCAATATCAAGACTGGAATAAAGATGAATGTAACTTAATGTGGAGTTCAAAGTTAACCCCTTTTCCAGGATCTTACAACAAGAAAGCACAACCTTGCTGAGGGAAGAGCTTTGGAGGAAGTTGTAGTCCACCAGTGCAAGTTTTTTAGCAGTTTGCGTAAACCTGAGAGTTGTGAAGAAATGATAGATGTTTTGTTTGGCCTGCATAATCATGGATTTATCTGAACCCAGCTCATGATCAAGAGGACTTCTGCAAGGCTTGTGAAGATGTCTTAGTGTTAGATTGCGAGATTTGTTGAACCATATACAAGGTGATGATTTGGGTGCGGAATGGATTGATCACCATGCCGACTACTCTTATTATTCTCTCTTGCTATGCAGGATAGTAGATCTTGAGTGACTTACCTATAGCAGAGAGTCGACGATGTTAAGCCTGAACCATAGAATGGTATGATGTTTGACCCCTATATAAGATTATCGTTAGTACTAGTAAGTTGTACGGGGAGTATAGACCAAGACCATTTCTTGCAGATACCCCGTAAAAGTATTCTTGATGACCACCATGAGGGAATCGATAGTTGCTTAGTATGGGCGCCTGACTGTCAGCCATTAAGGTTCAGTATACGGAAGACTCCTCTTTTGCTAAGGATTCAAGACCTGATAGGAGGAGGTGAATCTTTTTGAAGGAGGTCATCGATGGATTAAGATTTTGAAGACCACGTCACATTCCTTTTAAGGGTGGTAGCACCCTGGACCATCAGCGGATCGGTGGACTATCATGAAGACCCAAACCCTAACCTTTTTCTTTCTAGCCTTCTCGAATCTCGAGGACGAGATTCCTTTTAAGGGTGGTAGTGTATAACATCCCAAAATTCTCTGAATTTTGGAATGTTAATAAAATTAAATAGATAATGATTGTTTGCTTGACGTGTTTGATTTTCTCTCGGATTTAAAACTTTTTGGAGTTTATTGAATATTAAAAAGAGAGGGAATAAAAGGTCTTTCCCTAATATTCAGAATTGGTATTTTTGGAATGTATTATCTAAAACAAAACCAAAAAAACAAAATGAGAGAAGGTAATATGACTCCTTCAACATATTAAAAGGATGGAAAATATTTTAAATCACTATTGGAATTCTTCTGAATATTCAAAACATTTTTCAACTCAAGGAAATTCATTTGAGAGGATATAAAATGACTTATCCCCTTTTTAATAAAGTTGGAAAATATTTAGAGTATTACTTTAAAGTTTTTAAAATTCAATATGAGTATTATAAATAACTCTAAAATTATTTTACGGATTTTATAATGCTAAGAGAGTTTTTATTTCATTGAAATGATTTATTAAATATTTTAAAGAGTTGAAAAATATATTCTAATGCGATATATTTATTTTACCAAATTATTTATTGGTGTGACATTTTTAAAATTTATATTTTATTATTTAGAAATGGTTTGTCAATGCTTTTGACCAAATAAAAATACTTTTAATAATTTATTGGATTTTATTTGATTTATGAAAAGTATTTTATATTTAAATAAAGTACTTAAAAAATGTTTTTATTTTTATTCTCCTTTTTGGAAAATGTATTCATTAAATAAATTTCTTTGTATTATTTGATGAATTTAGGATTTTGTTTCATATTTTTCTGATGATTATTTATTTTTGTACAATTATTTGAACTTTTGGTTTTAACTAAAAAGAAAAAAACCGTGCGCAACCGGCCCAATAGCCTTTTTCGCCTGTGGACACAGTAGAGCCCAAGTCGGACCCGTTTTGGGTTTTTTTCAGACCTATAAATAGTTTTCGTTTTCTTTTCTTTTTACCTTTTTTTTGAAACCCTAGTCGCAGGACCCGCGGGCCGCCGCCGCCGGCCCGAGCCGAGCGCCGCCATCGCCGGCGGCCGGCCGCTCGTCACCACGACGGGCTGCCGCGCCAGCCAACCCTGCCGCCCGCCCGCCGCGGCCTCCGCCTCCAGCCACCGCCGCACCCCGCCCCGGCTGCCGTCGCCGCCACTCGGCCGGAGCTCGCCGGAGCCAACGCCGCAGGCCACGCCTCGCCGGAGCGCCCCCGCGTCGGACCGCGCCCTAAGCCGCCAGACGCCGCCGACGCCACCCGCATTGCGCCGCGCCCACGCGCTGCCCTCGAGCCGCCACCCCGCCACCTCGCCGGACCTCGTCGCCGGAGCACGCACCTCGCCGGAGTTCGCCGGAGTCAACTCCGGCAAAATCCGCTCCAGGGACCCGGTCGCTTTTTTCAGAAAAGTTTATTTGCGGACGGGTCCTTTCCTGCAGAAAACACCCCGGTGCCGTACGCGCAATATCTCCTTCATCGTGCGTCGGATCGAGGTGAAACTTTTTCCTACGCGCTCGCGTTGTTCTGTAGTTTAGCATGGAATAAATTTTTGCACACTTTGCACACTTTTGAATTTGAATATATTTCAAATTCAAATTCATGAGGTCGTATCTTTTAAACCGTTGATCCAAATCGAGTGATTCCTTTTGCGTTGGATCACCCGTTCCATGTACTTTCTGTTCATAGCATGTGCACACAAAAATTCAAATGTTTCTTGATCTGTTTAAATTCAAATTCAATTCAATTTTGCACTTACTATGACATGCGTTGTAGTATTCCGTTTCACGTGATTCTTTTTGCATATCGGATCACTTGAGACATGTTATCGGTAAGATTCACACACTTTTCATGTGGGCATGATTTTCACCTTGATTTCATAATTGCCCGTAGTCAAAATTCCTTACCGATGAATCATTATCTGTTGACTCTCTCGAGTTCACTTCCACCGATCACCTTCGAGCACATCGACACTTGTATCGTGTCAAGCCTTTTGTTTTGTTGCTAAAACCTTTGTGTTTGATTTTTTAGTCTTTTGGTTCCTTTATGCATGATTGCTTATGTGGTATCTTTCGTTGACGATAGATTTTCTCGGAGTGTGACGAGTAGAGCTGACTGGACCGTGAGAGCGAAGAACTTCACCGAATGGAAAAGGCAAGTTACACTTTGACCATACCTCAGCCTATATTTTGTATTATACATGTAGCAAATTATCACTCTATGCATGTGTAGGATTATATATTAGTTATGATTTAAACCTAGTAGGATAGCCATATGTTCTGACCTTGTATTTCATTACGCCCTAGGATCGTGGTTGTTATATACTGCTATTGCTTTGTAGACGGGGATTGGTTGAGTTATCATTGAGCTATGTGAGGATTAATGACTTGACTAGCAAACTTAAATAGAAATCACCTCTGGGCGGGCATGGAATGCATCCTGGGGCTCGTGCCTTGCCTAAGGAGGGACCAGGGCTAAATGCTTCCCGAATGGTTGTTTTGGTGGTCAACCGGGTGCGTCATGGTGACTACCCTCTGAACGCAGTGGGCGCCGTCCAGGCTCAAAAAGATCGGACAGACAGTGTGACTAGTAGCTTCCATGTACAACCACTGGCTATATGGGCTCTGTCTTAGATGAGTAAGTTGTGAGGAACCTGGCCCTGGTAGCTAGCTGATGTAGATATGATAGGTGTACCGGCTACCAAAGGGTGGAGGCAACCTCTTCTGAAAGACTATGTCTCAATCTTCGGGTTGAGTCTAGTGGGGAAAGTGTACAAACCTCTGTAGAGTGTAAAAACTGATCATGATTAGCCGTGTCCACGGTTATGGACAACTTTGAGCAACTGGGCATTATTGTTGTTGGATGGTCTTGACAGATAATTCACCTTAAGAAGAATTTGAGTGGGAACTTTTAATAAAGGGATGGTTGGAATTGGTGTAGCCCGATTCAACCATACTTAGGACTAGCAAGATAAATTAAAACTTGATTAGTTGTAGTATGTGAGGGGAAAATCAGCTTTCTGCAAAATAAAACCATAAGCCTTTCCTTTGACTTATCCTTGCATGTAGATGTAGGTCTGCTATATAATTTTTCGTGTGACTTGTCGTACAAATCAGATGTACTGACCCGTTGTCGGGCTGTAACCTTCGGTGTTGCAGGATTGCATACGATGAGTAAGTGATGCGATGTAGGGTTGCGATGTCTATACTCAACTTGCCGGTGGATTTGATGGACGCCACGAAGCTCTTTATTGTTTTCCGCTGTATTCTATTTATAAGCTAGCCTTGAGCTATGCAGGTATGCTTTATTGTAATACTGTATCTTCGATGTAATATATATGACATGTGGTTTATTCTTGATATTACATCATGTACTGTGTGTGCTAGCTATTGATCCAGGGACTAGCAAAGAATACACAGAGACTTGGATTCTTAGTGAATCGGGTCGTTACAGATGGTATCAGAGCCCATGTTGACTGTAGGTCGTGACCCTAGAAATGGATAGGAAAAGCCATAGGAACAAAAGTAATATATCACTCTTTGATTAGTTACTCTCCTGACTAGTATTTCTCATCTATTATTCATCTTCTAAAACTCCTCACCTTGTTTCAATATAAATACCCCTCTGAGTTGCCTAACCCTGAAGACGAGACATTTGAGAAGTACATCATCAACCTCGTGGATCAATTGAAGTTATGACCACAAGAACGAGAAGAATACCCTATGAGGATAAATAAGTTTTGACACTATGAGAGGAATCTTTAAGATCAGCTTAGCTGAGAAGGATGAAGCTTAGAATCAGACCACCACCTTTTAGGTGAAGTTAGATGAACGAATTTCGCGTAGTATGATGCGATCGTATGTCTTGCACATATGAACATACTCTAGGTGTTGTTTGTGTGTTTTGACTTTTGTGTCTTGATTGATTGTCGTAATGTGTTGTTGTTTTCAAGTAAGTGTTTGCCTTATTCTTGTTTGTGTGCATATGCTTGGTACTATCTTTAGAGTTTTTTGTGTCTGTATCCTAGTTCCCCCTAACCCTGGTCGTATGGGTTTAATAGATGGAGTATGAAGTAGGACTCGCCTTTTCTGGGGCGATGACAAGACTGAAGGTGGAGCAATGGATTCGTAGTATGGAGGAGCACATGAAGATAAACGAGGTTGGAAGTGAGGACATGGTCCCCTATGCAGTTAAGTACTTGGTAGAAGAGGCTGCTACTTGGTGAAGGATGCACCAAGCGATTGAGGAATCACGAAGCAAGATTACTTGGAAGGAGTTCACAAGGATTTTGTTGGGATCCCGCCTTGTCACCCCGACGCAAAGGACGGTAAACCTTTAGAGACCCCGTGCCTGCAAAATTTGCGGAGAAGCCAGACACTCATACGAAGGACACCAAGATAGATGTCCCTTTTGTGAAGAAATTCACTTGGGTGAAGAATGTCCCACTGCTCAAGTCACATGTTTTGTGTGCGAAGGAAATAATCATTACCCTGCTTAGTGGCAATTTTTCATCATGACACAACAAGTATCTCAGCATCAAAAGGAAGGAATGAAGAAAGTTATCCAAGAATTCATTGAAGCACCCGTGAAGAAGAAAAAGAAGGACCTTAGCCAAGTGGAGTGTTACCGTTGTAGGAACAAGGGACATGACGCCAACATGTGTCCGGAATTGAAGGGGAAGAAGAAGTTGTGAACGTGGAAGCAAGGGTGCTGACTGGAACAAGCTTATGTTTGGGCAATTGGAGGATAGACGTTTGTAGGAGTGCACTAAGTGTTCGATGTTACCTTTTTATTGTTAGTTGAGATTTGGAGCGATGCATGTTCCGCTGGTTGCACTAGGAGTGTTATGTCTGATTGTTTTGTTTGGTTTTGCTTGTGGCCTTGACCCTGTTATGTCTTGTTTTGATGTGATGTGTTGTGCTTTGTGGTTCTTCTTCGCGGGTAGAATAAGTTTACGTTACCTTAGACCCCTTATCTAATTAGTATGCTTCAAGACTGAAGAAGACACAACCACAAGAAGAATAAATTGGCAAGTGACTCAACGATACAAAGATTACATCAACAACGCGAAACTGAAGCTACCGACACTGAAGACATGAAGACCTGAAAGATTCAAAGTTTCTACCATTAGATCATTTCTGTGAGCAGTCATTTTTTTTGTTTTTACCGACAGCTATACATCAAAACTATTTTCAAAACTAGTGTGATGTTTGTATGGGTATCTCGCTATCTCTCTCTCTACCTCGCTATCTACATTCTATTCCCCCTCATCCTTATCCTACACTGAAGAAGCTACTACAATGGCTGCCAATATCAAGACTGGAATAAAGATGGATGTAACTTAATGCTGAGTTCAAAGTTAACCCCTTGTTCCAGGATCTTACAACAAGCAAGCACAACCTTGCTGAGGGAAGAGCTTTGGAGGAAGTTGTAGTCCACCAGTGCATGTTTTGTAGCAGTTTGCGTAAACCTGAGAGTTGTGAAGAAATGATAGATGTTTTGTTTGGCCTGCAGAATCATGGATTTATCTGAACCGAGTTCATGATCAAGAGGACTTCTGCAAGGCTTGTGAAGATGTCTGAGTGTTAGATTGCGAGATTTGTTGAACCATATACAAGGTAATGATTTGGGTGCGGAATGGATTGATCACCATGCCAACTACTCTTATTATTCTCTCTTGCTATGCGGGATAGTAGAACTTGAGTGACTTACCTATAGAAGAGAGTCAACGATGTTAAGCCCGAACCATAGAATGGTATGATGTTTGACCCCTATATAAGATTATCGTTAGTACTAGTAAGTTGTACGGGGAGTATAGACCAAGACCATTTCTTGCAGATACCCCGTAAAAGTATTCTTGATGACCACCATGAGGGAATCGATAGTTGCTTAGTATGGGCGCCTGATTGCCAGCCATTAAGGTTCAGTATACGGAAGACTCCTCTTTTGCGAAGGATTCAAGACCTGATAGGAGGAGGTGAATCTTTTTGAAGGAGGTCATCGATGGATTAAGATTTTGAAGACCACGTCGCATTCCCTTTAAGGGTGGTAGCACCCTGGACCATCAGCGGATCGGTGGACTGTCATGAAGACCCAAACCCTAACCTTTTTCTTTCTAGCCTTCTCGAATCTCGAGGACGAGATTCCTTTTAAGGGTGGTAGTGTGTAACATCCCAAAATTCTCCGAATTTTGGAATGTTAATAAAATTAAATAGATAATGATTTTTTGCTTGACGTCTTTGATTTTCTCTGGGATTTAAATTTTTTTGGAGTTTATATAATATTAAAAAGAGAGGGAATAAAAGGACTTTCCCTAATATTCATAATTGGAATTTTTGGAATTTATTATTTAAAACAAAACCAACAAAACAAAATGAGAGGACTTTCCCTAATATTCATAATATGACTCCTTCAACATATCAAAAGGTTGGAAAATGTTTTCAATAACTATTAGAATTCTTCTGAATATTCAAAACATTTTTCAACTCAAGGAAATTCATTTGAGAGGATATAAAATGACTTATCCCCTTTATAATAAAGTTGGAAAATATTTAGAATATTACTTTAAAGTTTTTAAAATTTTATATGAGTATTTTAAATAACTCTAAAATTATTTTACGGATTTTATAATGCTAAGAGATTTTTTATTTCATTGAAATGATTTATTAAATATTTTAAAGAGTTGAAAAATATATTCCAATGGGATATATTTATTTTACCAAATTATTTATTGGTGTGACAATTTTAAAATTTATATTTTATTATTTAGAATAGGTTTGTCAATGCTTTTGACCAAATAAAAATACTTTTAATAATTCATTGGATTTTATTTGATTTATGAAAAGTATTTTATATTTAAATAAAGTATTTAGAAAATGTTTTTATTTTTATTCTCCTTTTTGGAAACTGTATTCATTAAATAAATTTCTTTGTATTATTTGATGAATTTAGGATTTTGTTTCATATTTTTCTGATGAGTATTTATTTTTCTACAATTGTTTGAACTTTTGGTTTTAAATAAAAAGAAAAAAAACCGTACGCAACCGGCCCAGTACCCTTTTTCGCCTGTGGACGCAGTAGAGCCCAAGTTGGACCCGTTTTGGTTTTTTTTCAGACCTATAAATAGTTTTTGTTTTATTTCCTTTTTTCCTTTTTTTTGAAACCCTAGCAGCGGGACCCGCGGGCCGCCGCCGCCGCCGGGCCCCGTCTCTCCGTCGCCACCGCCGGCTCGAGCCGAGCGCCGCCATCGCCGCCGGCCGGCCGCTCGTCACCACGCCGGGCTGCCACGCCGGCCAACCCCGCCGCCCGCCCGCCGCGGCCTCCGCCTCAAGCCACCGCCGCGCCCCGCCCCGGCTGCCGTCGACGCCACGCGGCCGGAGCTCGCCGGAGCCGACGCCGCCGGACACGCCTCGCCGGAGCGCCACCGCGCCGGACCACGCCGGCCGCGCCCCGAGCCGCCGGACACCGCCGCCGCCACCCGCCGTCGGCCGCGCCCACGCGCGGCCCTCGAGCCGCCACCTCGCCGGACCTCGTCGCCGGAGCACGCACCTCGCCGGAGTTCGCCGGAGTCAACTCCGGCCAGATCCTCTCTAGGGACCCGATCGCTTTTTCCAGGAAAGTTTATTTGTGGACGGGTCCTTTTCTGTAGAAAACACGTCGGAGCCGTACGCGCAATATCTCCTTCACCGTGCGTCGGATCGAGGTGAAACTTTTTCCTACGCGCTCATGTTGTTCTGTACTTTAGCATGGAATAAATTTTTGAACAATTTGCACACTTTTTAAATTGAATTTATTTCAAATTCAAATTCCGGAGGTTGTATCTTTTAAACCGTTGATCCAAATCGAGTGACTCCTTTTGCGTTGGATCACTCATTCCATGTACTTTCTGTTCATAGCATGTGCACACAATAATTAAAATGTTTCTTGATCTGTTTAAATTCAAATTCAATTCAATTTTGCACTTACTATGACCTGCGTTGTAGTATTCCGTTTCACGTGATTCTTTTTGCATATCGGATCACTTGAGACATGTTATCGGTAAGATTCACACACTTTTCATGTGGGCATGATTTTCACCTTGATTTCATAAATTCCCGTAGTCAAAATTCCTTACCGATGAATCTTAATCTGTTGACTCTCTTAAGTTCACTTCCACCGATCACCTTCGAGCACATCGACACTTGTACCGTGTCAAGCCTTTTGTTTTGTTGCTAAAACCTTTGTGTTTGATTTTTTAGTATTTTGGTTCCTTTATGCGCGATTGCTTATGTGGTATCTTTCGTTGACGTAGATTTGCTCGGAGTGTGACGAGTAGAGTTGACTGGACCGTGAGAGCGAAGAAATTAACCGAATGGAAAAGGCAAGTTACACTTTGACCATACCTCAGCCTATATTGTGTATTATGCATGTAGCAAATTATCACTCTATACATGTTTAGGATTATATATTAGTTATGATTTAAACCTAGTAGGATAGCCATATGTTCTGACCTTGTATTTCGTGTCGCCCTAGGATCGTGGTTGTTATATACTGCTATTGCTTTGTAGACAGGGATTGGTTGAGTTGTCATTGAGCTATGTGAGGATTAATGACTTGACTAGCAAACTTAAATAGAAATCGCCTCTGGGCGGGCAGGGAATGCATCCTGGGGCTCGTGCCTTGCCTAAGGAGGGACCAGGGCTAAATGCTTCCCGAATGGTTGTTTTGGTGGTGAACCGGGTGCTTCATGGTCACTACCCTCTGAACGCAGTGGGCGCCGTCCAGGCTCAAAAAGATCGGACAGACAGTGTGACTAGTAGCTTCCATGTACAACCACTGGCTATATGGGCTCTAGCTTAGATGAGTAATTGTGGGGAACCTGGCCCTGGTAGCTAGCTGATGTAGATATGATAGGTGTACCGTCTACCAAAGGGTGGAGGCAACCTCTTCTGAAAGACTATGTCTCAATCTTCGGGTTGAGTCCAGTGGGGAAAGTGTACAAACCTCTGCAGAGTGTAAAAACTGATCATGATTAGCCGTGTCCACGGTTACGGACAACTTTGAGAAACTGGGCATTATTGTTGTTGGATGGTCTTGACAGATAATTCACCTTAATAAGAATTTGAGTGGGAACTTTTAATAAAGGGATGGTTGGAGTTGGTGTAGCCCGATTCAACCATACTTAGGACTAGCAAGATAAATTAAAACTTGATTAGTAGTAGTATGTGAGGGAAAAATCAGATTTCTGCAAAATAAAACCATAAGCCTTTCCTTTGACTTATCCTTGCATGTAGATGTAGGTCTGCTATATACTTTTTCGTGTGACTTGCCGTACAAATAAGATGTACTGACCCGTTGTCGGGCTGTAACCTTCGGTGTTGCAGGATTGCATACGATGAGTAAGTGATGCGATGTAGGGTTACGATGTCTATACTCAACTTGCCGGTGGAGTTGATGG
The DNA here is from genome assembly GCA_950022295.1 of Bromus sterilis. Lineage (NCBI taxonomy): Eukaryota > Viridiplantae > Streptophyta > Magnoliopsida > Poales > Poaceae > Bromus > Bromus sterilis. Next base: position 222,580,197 of record OX465600.1, read on the forward strand.
ACGCCACGAAGCTCTTTATTATTTTCCTTTGTATTCTATTTATAAGCTAGCCTTGAGCTATGCAGGTATGCTTTATTGTAATACTGGATCTTCGATGTAATATATATGACATGTGGTTTATTCTTGATATTACATCATGTACTGTGTGTGCTAGCTATTGATCCAGGGACTAGCACAGAATGCACAGAGACTTGGATTCTTAGTGAATCGGGTCGTTACAACAGCCCTCGCGGCAGTCAACTTCATCAAGTCAATCATCTTCAGATTCGGGGTACCACACAATATCATCACAGACAATGGTACAAACTTCACAGCAACAGATTTCCAAAACTTCTGTCAGGAGCTGGGCATCAAAATCAAGTACGCATCAGTCGCACACCCGCAGTCCAATGGCCAGGTGGAGAAAGAAAATGGCCTAGTATGCGGAGGAATAAACAAGCGACTCCTAGCACAACTAGAACAAGACGCAGGCAACTGGGTAGAAGAGCTCCCCGCAGACCTATGGAGCCTACGCACCACCCCAAACAGCTCGACCCAGTACACACCCTTCTTCTTGGTATACGGGGCAGAAGCAGTGCTGCCGCACGACTTAAAATTCGGAGCACCCAGAATCTCAGGGTACGAAGAAGAAGAGGCAGAAGAAGCACTACAGAACGACAAAGACGTAGCAGACGAAGCACGAGACATAGCCATCAAAAGATCTGAAGGATACCAGGACAAGCTGCGCACATATCAAAGCAGTCGCCTGCGGACAGAATCGTTCAACAAAGGAGACCTTGTGCTATGGCTAATACAGGAAAAAGTGCACAAACTTGCCCCACAATGGGAAGGACCGTTCATCATCTCGGAAGTCATAGAAGGAGGAGCATGCAGATTGCAGAACCCGAAGACCAATGAGGACGTGGGAAATCAATGGAACGTAGCGAACCTACACCTATTCTACCCATAGTCCCCTAGGCATTATCAGAGACATCGGTGATACATCCAAAACGTATCTATAATTTATGCTTGTTCTATGCATGTTTTGTGTGATATTGCTATGATATTGATGAACTTCCATAAACTTTTGATCATATTTGGACTAACCTATTAACTCGGTGCACCCCAGTGCCAGTTTATTTTCTCTGCTGTTTTTGTATTTCAGGTTTTCCCATTATTAAAAGTGCTCAGAAATTTCCGGGAAAAATATATAAAAAATCAGCGTTCCAGAAGCTTCCTTACGCCCGAAGGGGGGCCAGAGGGGCCCCACCTGGTGCCTAGGCGGCCAGTGGGCGCGACCTAGGGGGTGGCCGCGCCGGGAGGCCGCCTAGACTCCTGGTGGCCCCTTGGCTGCCCCCCTTGGCCCTTACTTTTACTCGCGTCGCGAAAACCCTGATAACATACCCCTTTTCTCCAGAAGCAATTCCGATCTCCGCCGCCATCGCCAACAAGTTTCGGGGGACCAGAATTCTTGTGCCGACACCCTACCGAGACGGGAAGTGCCCCTGGATTCATCTCCATCGACGTTGCTTCCTCCCTCCATGATGCGGGAGTAGTTCCTCCCCGGGGCTGAGGTTTCTACTAGTAGCTATGTGGTCTTCTCTCTCTCCCATGATGTGATCTTGATTGTGATCATAGGCTATGTTAAACTAGGATGATCCCATGATGTTTCCCCTTCTTCTATGTATTGGATTCATGTACTCACTTGATCTTATCTAGTATAATCCCCGAGACCATGGTGACAGCGGTCTATTGGACATGGGTTAGAAGAATATTTTCATGAGTGATTTCCTCTTTTGTGTGTGGATTGCAGATTGAGAGTCTCTTGGTGCTTGTCTTTGACTATCCTTTAGATATGTTGTGGTGATTGTGTTACTCTCTTTGGATGGCCGCGGTGACATTGGGAAATCCATAGATTGAGAACTACGAACTTTGACGTGTGCTTTTGTAGCCCAACATAATTCTCGTCCTCTCTTGACCACAAAGGAATGACCTCTGAGTGCGTATCCATTTCATGTTTTATGGGAATTATCATGTGATTAGACTATGTTAATGTTGTTGGGAGTTGCCACTAGTGAAAGTATGAAGCCTAGCCCTTGTTTCCACCATTGTTACACCGTTTGTGCTCACTTTTATCACATGTTTGCTTGCTCTACTTTTTATTATAGATTTATATTACTTTGTTTTGCCGCACATATCACCCATATTTTACCATATCTTCGCCGAACTAGTGCACCTATACTACTCCTAGTTGTATTAGGTGTGTTCGGGACACAAGAGACTTTTTGTATCTTAATTGCAGGGTTTCTTGAGAGAGACCATCTTCAACCTCTACTTCCTTGAGTTCGATAAACCTTAGGTCATCCAATTGAGGGAAATTGCTGCTGTCCTACAAACCTCTGCGCTTGGAGGCCCAACATAGTCTACAAGAATAGAAACGTGCGTAGACATCAAGCTATTTCTGGCGCCGTTGCCGGGGAGGTAAGCGTTGAAGGTATATCTTTAGATCTTGCAATTAAATCTTTTTGTTTCTTGTTTTTATTTTCACTAGTTAGGCTTATGGAAAACAACAAAAATATTATGAGAGAGCTTTATGAGCTCTACCTTGAGTTGGGACATGAAGTGTTTGAAGAGAAAATCAAAAAGCCTATGGAGCTTTATTATTTGCACAACACTCATGATAGTAGTAATGTTATTTGCATGTCTTCTTTGAATACTTTTGATGCTAATGATATGAAAAGCTATAAGCTTGGGGATGCTACGTTTTATGAAGATGATCTTTTTAGCCCCCCAAGTTTTGATGAGGAAATTTATTTTGATGATACTTTGCCTCCTATCTATGATGATTATTGTGATGATACTTATGCTATAAAGAATAAATTTTTACAAGTGCACCATGATAAGAATGATTCATGTGATAGCTATTTTGTTGAGTTTGCTCCCACTATTACTAATGAGAAGGATTTTGCTTATGTGGAGAGTAACAAATTTTCTATGCTTGTGGATCATGATAAGACTTTTTTATGTGATACTTATATTTTTGAGTTTATTCATGATCCCACTGGAAATTATTATGAGAGGGGAACATATGCTCATAGATATTTCAATAATATCAAGTTCCCTCTCTTTATGTTGAAGGTTTTGAAGCTGCACTTGTTTTGCCTTCCTATGCTTATTGCTTTGTGCTTCAATGAATTATTCTATTGCAATATTCCTATGCACAGGAAGCATGTTAGGCTTAAATGTGTTTCGTATTTGCTTCGTGATGCTCTCTTTTGTTCTTCAACTCTTATTCCTGCGAGAACATCATTAAAAACTTAAGCCTAGCTAATGGCTTTAAAGAAGCGCTTTCGGGAGGCATCCCGCAACGAATTTAGGTTTTCCTTTTTGTTTTTCTTCTGTTTTTAGTGGTATTGATGATTGTTACTACTGTAGAAACATCATTGTATCTTTACTTTTCAAGCTTTGTGCCATTTATAGCCTCATATGACAAGGGAAGTGAAAGTTGTGACATGCTGTCCAGAAAACAGATTCTGTCCTCGTGACTAGAAAAACACAGAAAAATCCCAGTTCATCTTTTTGAGCTGAAATTTTTACACAGCGTGCTCTATAAAATTACGGAACTTTCGTATGCTCTTAGTTTTTTATGTGAGTTGCATAAGTATCCCTAAAAAATTCTTTACTACCTGCAGGTCTGTTTTTCACAGATTCTGTCCAGTTTTTCCTTTTCTTCATTTTGCAAACCTTAAGCTTGCTTTTTATTTGCAAAAACTTTTTGGCAATCTTGAGAAACAGTAGATACTCAAGATTATCCTTATTTACAGTAGAGTAAAAATTATTTTATTATGGGTACTAACCTCACTAATCAGATTATGATGAGTTATGTATGAAGGGAGTTTTCAAGTGTGCGAGGGAAGATGATGAAAGAAGATTCAGGAGTGTCAAGCGCTCAAGATTAGGGATGCCCCCATGCATTCCCAAGAAATATTCAAGGGGACTCAAGCATCTAAGCTTGGGGATGCCCCCGTGCATCCCCTTCTTCATCAACAATTCTCAGTTCGTCTTTCGTTTCACTATATTTTTATCACTTCATGCGTTATGTGCTATGCTTGGAGCGTCTCGCTCTTAGGTTTTATTTTTAGTTTTATTTAGCTTTGCTTGATGTTCATAACAAGTTAGAACCCAGATTTGTTTGTGTGAGAGAGAAACACGCTCCACTTTCAAAATCTAGAACACAACATAGGATTCTTCATGCTTATCTTTGTCGTGTGTGTTCTTTATCTTTTCATAGCTACTGCCATGTTTAGCTCTTAGTGTTCATGCTTATATTTTTAAGAGCTTTTGTTTAGTTTGTTTCTGGAACTCTCTTGAGTTTTCATGTTTATCTTGTTTAGAGAGTTTTCCTGTTGCACTGAGTTTTGTGTCTTGATTTTGAGTAGGTAGTTGAGGTTGCTATTCAGTTGTAGTAGTAACTTGCAATAGTTTTGAGGTATTGTTGTGAGTAATGTTTGAACTTTTGGTGTCAAGATCTTTAGCCTATTAGTGATAGATGTCGTATTTTGGGAAATCCGTGTTTATTTTCGAAAAACTTACAAATTAGTTGAGAACTTTAGCTACTAGATGGATCACTACTCTTTGGAGGAATCGAATATTAGAGTACACTCACGTACCATGAGTCAAGGATGCGCAAGGATAACCAAACCCCCATACACTCCTCCTCGGGGTACTTGTCTCTTTGTGAATCTCCTTATTAGATTGAGAGTTACCGATAATAAGTGCATGAGTTCTTCGGACTAATGTGAGTATTCGAAAGTTGACACTTCCACCTTCCCATATTTTTCTAGCCTCTCATGTGCCGTGCATTGCTTTCTTCTCACTCTGAGAGTTGGCGTCCACCTTCGCCGGTACATCCAAACCCTTGGCATGATACGCTCTATCATCATAAACCCCCTTATATCCTTCCTCAAACCAGCCAACATACCTACCTATCTAGGCATTTCCATAGCCTTTATGAGATATATTGCCATGCAACATCCACCTTTTCATGACTTGATCTTCATGTCATACATGCTACTTGCTTGATCAATGAGCCGCATGCTAGTTGGGCCTTGCCCTATCCATTGCTACATGACGCGCTAGTATCATTGCATATCCTGCTACACTGGTAGAGGCATACATTTGCATACTTTATGATAGTTAGATCTTCTTTATGATTTGAGTACTTTTGTAAAGTGTGAAAGATCTTCTATACTTCTTGTAATATATAGAGTGTTGCCCCTAAAGTGAGGAAAAGATCCCGAAGAGGACAAAACTAAAAGATCCCAAAGAGGACAAATGAGAGAAATAGAAAGAGCCATTGAGGCCACCAAAATAATACAAAAAACAAAAAAAAAGAGAAAAAAAGAATTAAAAAGAGAGAAGGGGCACACTACTATTCCTTTTGAGAGATCCACACTAGTACTTCATCCTCTATCCCTTGTACTCCATAGAGGTCATCATACATGCATATAGCTACATGGGGACCCTTCACACTGTAGAACTTGGCTTGTATATTCCAATGATGAGCCTCCTCAAATGACCTCTAGGTCTTCTTGAGCAAGCAAGTTGGATGCAAACCCACTAGTTCCATTGGAGAGCTTACTTTAGCTCATATGTGCATTTGTTGCATTGCAATCCCTACTCCTCACATCATATCTATCATTTGGCTTTCTCTCTCCTATGATTGTCCTCATTGATGTGAGCCTTTCACACCTTTTTTGTCTTCCCCCTCCTTTATTCTTTCTCTCTTTGCCATCCTAAGTGTCAACTTTCTTGCTTACACTCATCCATTGCATGAGTGCTCAAAATATCGAACATGAGTGGATCATTTTGACTTGTACCTGGCTAGTGGTCTAGGGATGAGTCAAAATAAGATTCCAAAGAAGACCAAGTGTGAAGCTTTAGTAGATTAAGTTCTCAACACAAAAGTATATTTTTCTCTCGTAATTCCTATCCCCTTTCTTGCATGCAAACACCATTTGGAGAAATTCGAGTCACGGACAGCGAGAGCTCTTGCACCTTTATGTTCTTATGTTGCTTGTTTCAATGCTAATATAGACTCTTGCCTGTTATGACTTGAATTGAATTGCATGATTTGATTGCTTTACTTACAAAGTTCTTATATGGTTGTTAGCATGTCACCACATAAATTATTCTTGTTATCATTTACCTACTCGAGGACGAGCAGGAATTAAGCTTGGGGATGTTGATACGTCCAAAACGTATCTATAATTTCTTCTTGCTCCATGCATGTTTTGCGTGATATTGCTATGATATTGATGAACTTCCATACACTTTTGATCATATTTGGACTAACCTATGAACTCAGTGCACCCCAGTGCCAGTTTCTGTTTTCTGTTGTTTTTGTATTTCAGGTTTTCCCATTATTAAAAGTGCTCAGAAAATTCCGAGAAAAATATATAAATAATCAGCGTTCCAGAAGCTTCCTTACGCCCGAAGGGGGGCCAGAGGGGCCCCACCTGGTGCCTAGGCGCCCAGTGGGCGCGGCCTAGGTGGTGGCCGCGCCGGGAGGTCGCCTAGACTCCTGGTGCCCCCCTGGCTGCCCCCCTTGTCCCTTATTTTTACTCGCGTCGCCAAAACCCTGATTCCAGACCCCTTTTCTCCAGAAGCAATTCTGATCTCTGCTGCCATCGCCAACAAGCTTCAGGGGACCAGAATTCCTGTGTCGGCACCCTGTCGGGATGGGGAAGTGCCCCCGGATTCATCTCCATCGACGTTGCTTCCTCCCTCCATGATGCGGGAGTAGTTCCTCCCCGGGGCTGAGGTTTCTACCAGTAGCTATGTGGTCTTCTCTCTCTTTCTTGATGTGATCTTGATTGTGATCATAGGCTATGTTAATCTAGGATGATCCCATGATGTTTCCCCTTCTTCTATGTATTGGATTCATGTACTCACTTGATCTTATCTAGTATAATCCCCCAGACCATGGTGACAGCGGTCTATTGGACATGGGTTAGAAGAATATTTTCATGAGTGATTTCCTCTTTTGTGTGTGGATTGAAGATTGACAGTCTCTTGGTGCTTGTCTTTGACTATCCTTTAGATATGTTGTGGTGATTGTGGTACTCTCTTTGGATGGCCGCGGTCACATTGGGAAATCCATAGATTGAGAACTATGAACTTTGAGGTGTGCTTTTGTAGCCCTACATAATTCTCGTCCTCTCTTGACCACAAAGGAGTGACCTCCGAGTGCGTCTCCATTGCATGTTTTATGGGAATTATCATGTCATTAGACTATGTTAATGTTGTTGGGAATTGCCACTAGTGAAAGTATGAAGCCTAGGCCTTGTTTCCACCATTGTTACACCGTTTGTGCTCACTTTTATCACATGTTTGCTTGCTGCACTTTTTATTACAGATTTATATTACTTTGTTTTGCCGCACCTATCACCCATATTTTACCATATCTTCACCGAACTAGTGCACCTATACTACTCCTAGTTGTATTAGGTGTGTTGGGGACACAAGAGACTTTTTGCATCTTAATTGCAGGGTTGCTTGAGAGAGACCATCTTCAACCTCTACTTCCCTGAGTTCGATAAACCTTAGGTCATCCACTTGAGGGAAATTGATGTTGTCCTACAAACCTCTGCGCTTGGAGGCCCAACATAGTCTACAAGAATAGAAGCGTGCGTAGACATCAATCGGAAGCTGCACCGATCGGCAACTCATGTAAAATTCGAAGGAATAAAATAATGTTGCGCAAAGCATCTTACTCAAAAGCACTCGGGGGCTCGAGCCTAGAACTCCCCCCGAGAGACGCTATCCTCACAAACGCGACTTTTACTTACAAGCACTCGGGGGCTCGAGCCTAGAACTCCCCCCGAGAGACGCTATCTTCGCAAACGCGACCTTTACTTAAAAATCACTCGGGGGCTGGAGCCTAAAACTCCCCCGAGAGACGCTATCCTCGCTAAAAAAGCGACCTTACCTACAACCATCGGGAGGCTAGAACACAAGATTCTCGCCAAAAACAAAAGTTCCGACAAAGCAAATAGCATCGAAAAGCGCACGGTTCTTTAGTCTTCACTTGATCGCAAGCGATCACCTAAAGACACGGGGGCTACTCCCATCGGGAGCGCTGGCGCGCACCCGATCCAAAGTTAGAAAAAATAAAAAAAGCTACAAATCAGTGAGACAAAAATTCATAAAGCCTGCACTTGATTCTAAAAATCAAACGCAGCCTCGGGGGCTACTCCCATTGGGAGCGCTGACGCGCACCCGAGAAGACACTCATATCATTACAAAGGAGTCGAAGACACTCATATCATTACGAAGGACTCGAAGACACTCATATCATTACAAAGGAGTCAAAGACACTCATATCATTACAAAGGAGTCGAAGACACTCATATCATTACAAAGGACTCGAAGACATTCATTTCATTACAAAAAATTCGAAACGATAGTTGTCACTACAGAAAGACCCACAAAACTGCAAGATGGGCTACGCTCAACTTCTACATGCGTGCTCATGCTGAGATAATTGGCACTTTCGTGCCACAACCCGACGGGCATCACCACAGACAAAGTAGCAACTCAGCCGGTGAAGAAGAAGCTCGCCGTCCTCTAGTTCTACAAGGTGCCTCGCCTACTGACGCAGCCGCTTGACGACCGGTTTGATGTCCAATTCTTCGTTAGAACTAGAAGAGCAAACACCATCGCCCGAGGGATCAGCCGAAGACGAAGACACTGGAGAAGCAGACGAACCACCACCCGAGCCATCGGAATCGTCGCTGCTTGTTTCCCCACAGTATGGATCCAGACGGTTTCCACCAGCATCAAATGCGCGGATAATAACAGTATCTTTGCCATCAAAATGACAACAAAGGCTATCTCCGCCGCGCAGATTCAACTGACGAGAAAACGCCCTCCAGCCAAGCCCAAGGACAATCAAGGATGAACTATCAGTCTCCAGCTCCACCCAAGAAGAAGAACGAGCACATCCGTGAAGACGGAAACAGAAGCCCCTCAAGTTAAGCTCAGAAGCAATGGAGGCAAACGAGAGAGGAAGAGGAATCCGGGCAGCATTCCGGTTAAGAACACGCAAAAGAATGTCATGGCGCCAAAAACCCCCCTCCATGAAGGAAGAAGAAGAAGGCACCAACGTGGTATCATGGCGTCCACCTCGTGAAGAACGACGCGTGCGGCCACCACGGCCACGATGACCACGACCTCGCCCAGCCACACATCTACCACGCTTGGGCGCCATCTGAAGAAGAAGAAGAAGAGAAAGATGCGAAGAATGGATGCCAACGACGGGCAACCACAGGAAGTATTTATAGCGCAATCCATGCGCAAACCAGGAAAAGCACGCGGAAGCTCAGGCGGCGTCATCATTGCATCAAAGACCGACGGGCCAGGCGTTACGAATTCCAAGGCGAAGATGCCTTCACACTGTCAGCATTACTTACAGGATGCCTCAAATCTCGCTTGTTTCCCATACAAGCCTCGGAAACCCAACAGGCAACAGGCTGCACGACATCCAAACCATCATCATGACAGTCCAGAAGACGTGATGGATCAAAAAAATCAATCATCATTATAGGTCATCACGCAGCAGTACAATGCATGTCAGCACGGCATCTGAAGAGGGACGGATCAAGATAAAAACAGTTGGCCAAAAAATTCCAAAAGCCAGATATACGTCCAAATTTTCTAACTCTAAAAAATTCTTACTCCCATAGGGAGTACATTTATTCGAGTTCGGGTACTCCCTCACCCAGAAGGCAAAAATGTGCTCGAGTAATCACTTGCACCAGCAGAAAAAACATACTCTCAGAGTTCGGACGCTCCCTCACCCCGAAAGCAGTAAAGGATTCGAGTGACTACTCGCAAAAGGGACTTAGAAATTCAACAATCATGACTTACTCACGCACTCGACGACATTCCGAGTGGGTGATAAAACAGCTCACTTGATTGTTTATTCCAAGTGGGTGCATCGCTAACCAGGCTCCGCGCCTCTACAAAAACAATTATGCCTGGGCGACGACACACTGTACCCAGATACCACGCAAGCTTAGCGTGTAGGTAAGACCCCGCTGCACAGAACGGCCGGGCCGGGACTTGCCGCAGAGCGACTTCACTCCCGACCTTTTCCATGCGCTCGCATGATAGAAAGAGCCGAGCGGACGCGCTCAGGTCATGTGCTTAGACTGGCAGCAATTGATCCTATAAGACCTACAGCGGCATGACTTTGCTTGACACCGGTCGTTCCAAGTTCATGTCGAGGGACGTGAGCTTGATTGGGCTACTGTGGTATTTGTCACTAGAACAATTCACCAAGGCTCGACCAGTCGACTCCTTGGGCCCTTTAAGCTTAGCAATCCCCCGAAACAGATATTGTCATGGCTCAAAACTGCCAGCGACCCGTGGCGATGCCACGCTTACAAACAATAAAAGCGCAGATGAATTCGAGTCCCTATGCGACTCTTCGAGTCCCCCAGGCACTCAGGGGCTACTTACGAGGGGGTGACCCCACGACTCCTAAATGAAAGGCTACCTGGTGCGTATTGATACGTCCAAAACGTATCTATAATTTCTGCTTGCTCCATGCATGTTTTGTGTGATATTGCTATGATCTAGATACACTTTCATACACTTTTGATCATATTTGGACTAACCTATTAACTCAGTGCACCCCAGTGCCAGTTCCTGTTTTCTGCTGTTTTTCTATTTCAGTTTTCCCCCATATAAAAAGTGCCAGAAAAATTCCGGCAAAAATACAGGAAAAATCAGCGTGCGGGAAGCTTCGCGAAGAGCCCGAGAGGGGCCAGAGGGGAGCCAGGGGGCCAGGCGGCCACCCGGCGCGGCCCCGCCCCTGGTCGTGCCAGGGGGGCGCCTGGGGCCCTGGTCCACCTCTGGCTGCCCACCTTCGCCTATTTATTCTCCGTCACGGGGAAACTCCGAAGACAGAACCCTATTTCGCAAACTCGCCTCTATTCCGCCGCCGCCGCGCTTCCGAGATCGGGAGCACCAGAAGTCCTCTTCCCGGCACCCTGCCGGAGGGAGGATTGACCTCCGGGAGTCTCCTCTCCACCATGGATGCTCCCCAGATGTCTCGTGAGTAGTTTTCCTTGGACCATGGGTCCGTGATCAGTAGCTATGTGATGTTCTCCTCCCCTCTTTGTTCTTCATGGTTTAGACCTCGTGAGCTTCCCTACATGATCGAGGCACTTTTGTAATATTTCTGCTATTTCTATGCTGAGTTTGATGGGATCTGATGGATTATGAGATTATGTTCATATTGTGATAGAGTAATATATTTGGTTTTTATCTCTTATATTTTTATCTCTTTTATTGCTTTGATTGTGGGTTCATGCCCCCCGATGTCTAGCTTGAGTGACAGAAACATGAGACTAGGGGATGTGTTGTTTCCACCATGGAGAAAACAACGGTGCTTGTAACCGCGGTTGCAAGGATTGTTTACCTTACGCAAAGTTTGTTAATGCAGTTCTCTGTTGCTTTGGGTTTACACTTTGGGAGGGCCTGGCAACTTAATACCAGCGAGATGTTCTGGATAGATATCTCAAGGTGGATGATTAGTGAGTAGATGCAGTTGGATTTCGGTCTACTTTTCTTGGCGTACTTCCCATACTTTTGAGCCTCTAACTTTCTTTGCAGCATAATTAGCATTGTGGTGCGCTTATAATTCTGTCAATTGCCTAGTTGTAATTTGTTCACCCATCTTAGCTATTTTATCGTCCTTTGGGAGAGAGACATCACTAGTGAAAATCATGGGACCCCGGTCCATATTTCCACCACTGTTTACACCTCACTTTATTTACTGATTTATTTCCTTTCAGTTGCTATCACCATTGCTATTTCCCGCTTGTGTTTTGATCCTTTGTAAACGATAAGGCCGAAGATATTGATAACCTCTCTGTACTCGTTGGGAGAAAAGTTATTTACTTTTTTGTGAAGGTCCACGTCTTCTGTCAGCCAGAGCAGAAAACACCTACTTATCGATCCTTGGAGTCCTACTGGTCCGAGAACCTTGGTATCTTTACTGAGGGAAATTTGCTGCTAGGCTACATCCAAACTTCCACTTGGGGTAACCAACGAGGAGCACTACTTCAGTACCATCATGTGCTCGAGCCATAGCCCCGTGTACACGGCGGCTCGTGTGCATGGCACCAAGGCCGTGTGCACGGGGGTAGCAGTGACCTCACCCCATAGGCATTTCCTTTGTAAGACCAATGCACACCTAAATACTCTTCTTCCAAGCGATATGGTGGGTGGCTTTTTGCAATGAAAAATGTGTTCCCACACATACTCGAACCTCATTGTACCCCCTTGATAGTGCGGTTTTCCTATGACTCAAATCAAACCGAAATAAATCCTCCGAGTCATCGAAGAACCACACCTTTTATATTTTTTGTAGCGGGGCCAATCATCCTTCAAACTAATAAACCTTCACGAGACCAATGACATGAGATACATCTTTTAACAACCGTCATTAGTCGCACTAACCACATTGTCACAATACGAAAACACCATTTAGGAGTAAATGCACTTTCACCTCCCTTTTTTGGTTTGCATATAAGATGCCCAGCTACCAGGGAATGAGCGTTTGAATTTCTGTCCAAATATTTCCTCCCAGGCATTGTCTCCTAGCCCTGACGAGGACTGTGATGATTGTCTCTGGCAACTTAATAAAGCTAAGGTCATATTACAGAGATGATAGAGCAGATTTTATGAGATGAAGTCTACCCTCAAAGAATAGCCACATGGCAGTATTTGTGAGTTTTCTTTCAATCTTGTCCACTAAGGGCATGAGATCAGTAACTGATGGCCTGGTGGTGCCCGTTTTTTATTTGAACAAGAAGGGCCCCGAAGAACCGATACTGCATTAAATCATAGTTGCGGTACATTTTGCAAGAAATCCCTTAAGAAAGTACTGAATAACAACAAAGGGCTGAGAAAACACCAAGAGGACCTTAAATAGAAACACTGAAACGCGATCGGGTCCTTGTACACCGCAGACACGCCAGAGCTTCTCGTCGTGGCCAGTGGAGTGGCCGCCGGGGAACATGCCACTTGGGGCGAGACCACTGAAGAGCGCCACACTACGGGGGCTTGAAAGCCTCCACTTATGCACGATGGCAGGGAGGTTTGAACGACGCCGACAACTTTCCGCATGCGCCAAGGGGAGTTGTTTCCATTCGGCAATAAAGGTCGATGGCGCGACGAAGAGTCGTCGCTTGGCTATCGTCAAGGATTAGCTCAACACATCCGCAACACCAGGGCATCGCCAGACGAATCAACGACAATCCCTCCGCCATCCACCTTGCTGCTCGTCACCGCGGCGACACGGAGGAGGGGCGACCAAAGAAGCTTGACGCATATCCTCCTTGGAGATAAAGGAGACCTTATTAGAAGAGCCTGGACACGGCCAGATCCGCCTCGCCGTCCACCTTGGACGCCCTAGGGAAGACCAAAACCGGTCCCTTCCGCCGTCGCTCACGAGCAGCAGGTTGATGCTCAATAGGAGAAAGTAAATCCTAACTACAGGCGAGCACGCCTTCCCTCCTACTTCACCCCGACCAGCCACACCGGTGGAGGGAACAGGAGGGAGGGGGCGCAATCGTTGAAGGCCGCCGGAGCAGACAAGAAAAGGGGCAGTGGAGCACTGGAGTGGAGGATTTTTCGCTTGGTGGTGCCTGTAGGTATGCCCAAATAGGTTAAAGGAATTTTACCAACCTGACATCCTAGAACCTCAACTAAGATCTGTGTGTCAGGTGCTGCAAGGTTGATAGGAACAAGATGTGATTTGTGGAAGTTTAATTTAGGTCTAGTAGCTTTGACATGAGTTGAGGATATCTTTCATGGTACTCAATTGCTCCTCTTACACTACTAGGATAATGGCCTCTAGAAGCGCGGGGTAAAGGCCCATCAACAGCACTGGGTCCCCGCACTGCTGATAACGCGCTACTGCTAACCTCCATCTACAGTGCGGGGTACCCGCGCTGTAGATAATCTGTAGTTAGCAGCGCACCCCCCCCCCCCGAGTGCTCGTGATGTGGGTGTGTCTGTCCATTTGAAGCGCGCCTTTCAATCCCGCGTTGTAAGTGCTAATTTTCAGTTCAGGCTACCTGCGCTGCTACTAGTATCAGGACCCGCGCTGCTGATATTTTCATATTTTTATAATGTTTTATCCTGATTATTTTCTTTGTATTTATACAGTTTTTTATATATTTCCGCATATAAAGTAACATCACACAAGTAGAAGCACACACATTGGTTGTGATTCAACATATTACAATTATCAACATAATGACCAACACATCATCATGAAATATACAAGTCTCCAATACAATTCATACATGCATGTTTCACGATGGATCGAAACTACAATATTTTGCTACACAACAGAAAAGCCATCGCGATAATAAAATAAAGCAAATAGGAGGTAGGTTTTGAGCCCGTTTTTATACCTCTCTACATCTAGTACCGTGAACCTCAAGTAGCTAGCTTCGGCCTAGATTTTTCTTTGGAACCCTTTGTAGCTGCTACCTCGGAAGCGGTTGACTTGGGTGTGACACTCTGACTACTCATCGTATACTCCCGGACGGCTCCCAATGTACATGGCATACCACTTCTTCTTCATCGATCTATATGTCAGAAAAAAAACTCAAAATATATCGATGATATAATATAACAAAGCAACATGAATAAAAGAGTTAAAATGTTATCAAATACAAGCGACCACATAGTAAAACATAACAAAGATCACCGTACCCAAACTAGAGCACTACACAAGTTTAAATAACCGATTACATCACAAAGTTCATCGCCAAGAAATTCAAAGTTTGTGTCTACACAAAAGAGACAATCTCGTCATCGTCAATCATCACTTTCGAATATCTGGAAGGACGCAACCTGGCTTTGTGAAAGGCCTTGGGTCTTGACCCTGCCAATATCGGCGAGCGTCGATGGATTCATGGGACTGTGGCGCCGCGTAGAACATGTCATCCTTCTCGACGACATCTTTCATGATGATCGTTGCGAGAGAATTTTGGATGCGGTAGAATTCAAGTCTGAGAGCATCATCCTTCGTGTTTGCTAGGTTATTGGCCCAGTCGATGACCTATCGGATCCAGTTTTCATTCTAAGAATTTGTTGATCCCTTTTGAACTCCTTCATATGATGGATGACGTAGAATTCATCCTTCTCACATGTGTTATGGCCGAAACATGCAACGCCTTGTCTCTTTTTGTGGGTTCTGATGTAGCCACCCGTGTTTCCGAAGGTGAAGAGAGCTCTATCGAGAACTTTTTTGATGTGGGTATAGTCTTTCTTCTCCTTGTTCTTGGTTGAGTCCAAATAGAATGTGTGGGATACTTGCGGAATAATACGATAAGGATGCAATGCCCACTTCGTAAAAATAAGTTAACAACAAATTAACATCCATATGCGTACGTGCGAAGTAATAGTTGGATGCGTTAATAAAGTGTCTTACGAATCACTTACATGGGATGATACGGCGGAAGAATAATCTCCTTGTCCTTATTGTCCAGCATGAATTTTGTGATGTACTGCTCATCTCCCTTGCGTTCCTCGTCCCCCAGATTCAAGAAGCTCTCAGACATGTAGTATGGGTCCGCTACCGCTATTTATGAGAGTTCCTCCTTCTTCACCAGGTAGTTCAGATGTAGCGCATAAAGGCGGACGAAGGTAAAATCGACCCGTCTCATGTGTAACATCTCGAAGATGTAATCAAACCGAAGAAAGATCAAGTCAGTGGCGCTAATATGGTTGAAGTCTAAACCTGAGGGCACCTTAGCCGCGTAAAGTGGGTATCCTTCTATGCCAGTAGGGGCTCAAAGAAGATTTAGCTCCGTAGACAAGACATGGTCATGCAGTCTCCTAATCTCCGGTGTTAAGCCCTTGAGTGCATTTGCCGGTAGCATCGGCCTACCCGCTATATGGAGCACCGGCGCATCACGAATAGGTAAACTGTCGTTAACCTAGGTCACAAATGGCGGCTGGCTCATGGAAGCAGCATTACCGCCTTTCTTCCCTCTCTTCCTATGTTTGTCTTCTTCTTTGTCCCAGGCACAGGTTGTGTTTCAGAAAAACCCGCACGGATGCCGGTTAGCATTGAGTTCGGGCTTAGTATGTTTGGTGGCTGCTCGGCTGCTTTGTCCTGGGCATCAGGAGGCGTGTCCTCCAGGGAGCATTTTCTGAACAAAGACTTCTTTCACTGAAGGCTAGCATGTTCCTTTTGGGTTTGGTCAGGCATTTAGGGCATTTCATCAAGATCCATATCCTCAAGGTTGATCTCAAAATCATCATCAGGTTGAGCGTCATCAAAGGTATGGTTGAGGTTGAGGTATTGGTCAGGGTTCGCATCCTCCATGTTATCAGGTGATGGATCCACGGGGGCGGCATGATGAGCCACCGGGATTGTTGAAACTCCTTCACGTCCGCTGCCATGATCTCCCAAGCCAAAGGATGGGAACTGCATAGGTGGAGTAAAAGTGGCATTACCTTGGGTCGGTGTCGCACCGGCAGGCTCCGTGCAGATAAGCACTTCGGCCACAATATCACCCAACCCTTGTATCCTCCAAGATCGTCCGGTCGTACTTGTCCCGTACCAGGAACGGGAAGAGGCAACTTAGAGTACTTGTCTGATACCAAATGAGACACCATAACTATGAAGACATCGTCGGGCATGGGAGTGTGGTGGAAGACTCGGTCAAATGGATTCATGAGTGAATCCTTCGCAACATCCACTACCTGGTCGTCGATGTTCAATAGGACGGTGCATGGAGTATCGTTGCCCTGTGAAGACATGTGCGGCATGAGAGATCGAATGTCAAAGAAATGGAAGATTGAATATGTTGATGAGCGCGAGACACATAGTTACCTTGATAGCTTCGAGCTCAGCTAATGCGGAAGGCCCGTGGGGCATGCCAGAGCCGCAGGAGGGGCTGCTATGAGCGGTAGTTGATGGTGCGACGAGTTCGTGCCTGGTGCATGTGCGGGTGCGAAGCCGGTGTTCGCCGAGTTACTCCCGATGAATCTAGGAAGGGGAAAATGATCCGCGTTGGGATTTTCTTTCGTCCACTTCTGCATAGCTGGCACCAAGGAAGAAAAATGAGATTTAAGCTCTTCCCTGACCTCTTCTCTGACTGCAGCTATGGCTACCACGACCAGGTTAGCCTTGTTCTGTTCCGCCTCAGCCTTGGCCTCTTCTCTGGCCTTCCGTGTGGCTTCCTCGACCTCCTTGTGCACAACGTCAAGGGTCACTGTGTTGAGCCTTCTTCTCTGCTTCATGTCTCCTTATCCTCCTTGTAGTAGTAGTAGTTTCAAGAGGCCCCGACTCCGGCGCCGGCTACACGTCCATACTCCGGCGGGTCGTTCAAGGGCTTTCCCTTCACTTTGTTCAACGCCTGGTTGAAAGGGTGTCCCACGCGTACTTCGACGTCTGAGATCATGACTCGCTTTCTGGTGCAAGCCGTATACGCTCCCTCTACAAAACATTGACGTAAACCGTTAGCGACTTGATCATTAGAAGCTAATTAAGGTGGTAAATAAAAAATTACCATTTCTTTTATGGCATTCATTGTCGGGGTGTCCGTGGTCCATTCCCCTGTACTGGGTCTCTTGTGTACCGGGCCCTAAAGTAGTCACGTGCCAGAGGATCCTCGAACTCCTCCCAGGGTTCTGGCTCTCGCGGACCTTCCGGACGTGTCGCGTCCTCCTTATCCCACACTCGCCTCTTCCCGCTGTAACCAAGGCTTCCGAGGCGTGGGATCCCGACGTTCTTCTTCTGAAGAACCTTGAAATATTCCAACCTCGCATGGGTTTCAGGGTCATTGCAATGAGCCTTGAAGTTTTCGTAGTCTTCTTCCTTTATATACGGAAAGTGACCCTTGATCGTCTCGTACGATGAACCTTCTTTAGCAATCTCTACTTTCACCATATGTTTCCAGTTGCTCAAGGCTTTGCTACACTTCTTGAGGGATTTTGCATTTATCCCCTTCATATTATCATCTTTCCACGGAAGGACTTCTTCATTCCGGCCGGGGAACTTGAAACTCGCATGAATATTCTCTAGGAGGTGGTTCTCCAAAGCTCCTCCGGGTACTTCTCTAATGTTTGTTTGGTTGATATTGATAGTCTCACGAAGGATGCACGCCACGTCGTTGCCGTAGCATGCCGACACCTCCGACGGACTTACGATGTCGAAGGTGCTAGGGTGCACCTCATGGACATCAAGTCTTCCGACGCGAAGCTTGTTTGGGGGCCGAGGTTTCTGCTTCCTCTTGGTTCTAGACCCATGTCTAGCACCATCCGTGGTTTGGTTGGCACCATCTGTGTCGGTGATCTCGGTGTTGCCTTCCTCTGTGTTGTCGCTGTCAGCAGCACGCTCTGTGATGCGAAGGGGTTGTTGGGCCTGTGGCCCGGAGTCCTGACTAGTTATATAGTCAAAAAATTCTTGAGGCTGTTCGGGTTGCTTAATAGGGCCGGCTTCTTCGTCATTAGCCATGTTTCCTATAGGATTCAATTTGGCGGTTCAATTATAGAAAAAAATTGATAAAGTAATAATAAAAAATGCAAAATGGCCTATGTTTTGCCGGAAGGTGGTTTAATTCCCATTGTGGAAAATCTCAGGCACTCGATATGTCCGACTTTTCTAGCACAAGTCATGCCGAAATCCATGAAAAATTTCGGCATGACCTTTGCTAAAAAATGGACATAGCGAGCGCCTGGAATTTGCCGAAACGAAAATGAATCAACATTCCGGCAAAACATAGGCCACTCGGATCCCTGCAACCAATATCAACTCATACCAATGTAGCATATAAATGGTCTTTTGCTTTTGAACACAATGGCCACATACAAATAAGAACAAATATTATGCTGCTCCTCATTTGGTATTAACAAATAAGAACATATACAAATTTTAATTCAAATTCAAACATTATAATTAAAAACCTAGCATATTCACTAGATGCTAATTCAATATACCAGTGAACAAATTTTAATTGCTAATTCAATATAGCAGTGAATCCATTTTATATAACTAAAAACTAACAATTTGTTTTCTATTTTGAAAATTTTCTAATAACAACTAATATTTTCTTCTCTTGTACCAACTAACAACAAACAACTAACAATTTGCTTCTCTTGTAGCAACTAACAACAAACAACAACAGTGGCCATTTTGGTGGCCATGGGGATAGGGGAGAGCGGGGAGGGTAGGGAGGGTAGGGGGACTAACGGGCACGGAGGAGGCAGAGGGCGAGGAGGAGGGCACCGGCGACGGTGAGGACGAGTGGTGTCGTGGGAGGGCGCGGGCTCCGGCGACGATGAGGAGAAGCGGTGTCGAGGGAGATGTCGAGGTCGCGCGCACGGGTTCCGGCGACGGTGAGAAGGAGAGGCGTCAACGAGAGGGCGCGAGCACGACCTCTCGCGACGGTGAGGAGAAGTAGCGTCGAGGACAGGGCGCGGGCGACGGCGACGATGACGGCGACGGCGACTAGATCAAGATTGAGTGTTGCTAGTAGAGTGCGGCAACGTGCAGGGTGGACTCAACATAACGGTACAACCTAATCTGTAGCGCGGGCCAGTGAAACCCGCGTTGTAGATGTATTACCATCTGAAGCGCGGGCCAGCAGAACACGCGTTGTAGATGTACTATTATCTACAGCGCGGCTCGAAGACCCCGCGCTGTAGATATGTGTTTTTTTTTGTTTACTCTACTTTTTAATTAAGGTTATGGTTAAGTTTTAGTTTTAGCAGGGTTAGGAGTTGGATTAGGAGGTTAATGTTATTAGGGTTAGCTTGAATGAGGGTCGCAACGCGATACAATATATATAAAGCGGTACATATAATTAAGTGTGTATACAACGCGGTATAATTAATATTACATCATATAATAAGTGCTTATACAAAAAACTTTTCCGGTATTGATAGTTTCTCCCGAGATGATCAGCGTCGACGACGTTTCTTCGCAGTGATCTTCTTTCCTTTTTTGTTCAGTGCCGAATAATTTAGCCCCTCATCGTGACTTTTCCTTTTCGAAGGATTACGATCTTTCTTAGGTAATGTAGTTTTGCTTCTTCTTTTGACGTATGGTTCATCTTCGTCGTCATCTTCCCTCATTGAGTCACTGTACTGGTTATAGTCCTCCTCATTGGCAACTCCATCAATTCCGGCGATGTTCCTTTTGCCTCTCCTCACGACAACACGTGTGGAGTTTTTTTGGGTCGGTTATGAAGAAGCATTGGGTCACGTGCTTAGCATGTACCCATGGCTCATTTTTTGCAGTGACATTCACAGTACCGCTCTTGGCGTCAGGTATACAGATGGTGGTGAAATCACGATTCTCTCTTTCGATGCTCCTAGCCCACGGGACACGAAACATCTTCACGTTGTACTTTCCAGAGTACTCAAGCTCCCAGATCTCTTCTAGCCTTCCATAGAATCTTTCAATTACGCCATCGCCGTTCATGGATTCCATCATCACACCTGAGTTCTGATAATCACTTTTTTATCTTTCTCCTCAGTGCAGAATGGGTAACCGTTAATGTCGTATGCCTGATAAGTGGCGAGGTTAACCGCGGGGCCATGTGCTAAGGCGTATATCAGACTTTCGTCATCCATACAACCCTGTTGCAGAGGATTAGCCAGAACGTGCTCTTTGAACCAACACAAGAAAGAATAGTTGTGCTCTCTAGTAACTTCGACGTCAGTCTTAGTTATCCCCAGGTCAAGGTGGTACTATTCAATGATGTCTTCGTGAAGTGCCAAGAAAGGATCTATCAGTTGTAGATGTTGTAGCACTACTAAGTTTGCTCTGTCAAAATATGTGCGTCGGTCTGAATAGTCCACATGCAATTCCCTTGAGCCAGTGATGTGACCTACTCCTTCCAGTCTGCCAAGGTGCTTCTTGACGGGCAAACCAACAACAGGGTTTTTGACACCTAGATAACTCTTGCAGAAAGAAATGCACTCATGGGTAAGATAGCCCTGTACAATGCTTGCATCCGGATAGGACATGTTACAAACGAAGCCTTTTAGGAACCCATTCATCCTTTCGAATGGCATCATGATGTCCAGCAATGTCGGGCCGAGGTCGATGATGTCGTCGACAATATGGACACACAGATGCACCATGACGTCAAAGAATGCAGGTGGGAAATACATCTCAAGCTCACATAGTATGACAACGATCTCCTTGTAACCTTTGGAGCTGCTTCAAACTGATCGACTTTCGAGAGATTGTGTCGAATAAATTGCATAGACCAATAATTGTATCACGGACGTGCTTATCCATTATCCCTCTAAGTGCAACCGGGAGTATTTGGGTCATCATCACGTGACAGTCATGAGACTTCATCCCGCTAAACCTTTTCTTCTTAATGTCTAGATATTTGCTTATCTTTCCATAGAAACCGGAACTAACTTTGATTCCAACAAGGCACTTGAAAAATCGATCGATCTCCTTCTGACTTAAGGTGAAGCAAGAGGGGGGGCAATAATGTTATTTCTTCGTCTTGGATTTTTCGCCCATGTCCATCTCCGTCTTCGTCTCCTCCAGGGGTGCTCCGTGAAGATCTTCCCTTATACCCAAGATTTTCAAGTCAGTTCTTGCCTTTGGCCCGTCCTTAGTCTTCTCCGGCATGTTCAGAAGTGTGCCAAGCAAGCTCTCGAGAACATTCTTCGTGATATGCATTTGATCAAGGCTATAAGGAGTGTCGAGGATCTTCCAGTATGGAAAATCCCAAAAAACGGACTTCGTTTTCCATACCCTCAGGAGCGGCTCCGATGACTTTTTCTTCTTTCCCGGCGAGGGGCACTCTTCCCAATCATCCAACAACATTTTGATTTCGGTGCCGCTCCTCTTATGTGGAGGTCCTCTCTTCTCAACCTCTCCACTGAACAGATACCCACGCTTTCTCCATGGGTCGTCTGGTTCTAGCCATCTTCGATGCCCCATGTACACGGTTTTTGAGGACCCCGAGTATCGGTAGCTGCAGAGACGATGTATCATCCATGCACCTTGTGCATCCGCAATGTCCGTGGCACACCTGGCCTGAGACATATCCGTAACCGAGATAGTCATGCACCGTCGTGAGCAACGAGGCTTTCATCATGAAATATTCTCCTTTGAAAGCATCCCATGTCCTGACCCCGGGGTTCCATAACACCTTCAACTCCTCTTTCAGTAGCTCAAGATATAGATTTATGTTGTTTCCCGATTGTTTCAGCCCTTGAATCAGCATACTCATGTGCATGTACTTTGTCTTCATGCACTTTCAGGGAGGAATGTTGTACATCCATAGAAACACGGGCCATGAGCTATGATTGGTGTTCTGGTTGCCATACCGATTCATTCCATTGGTACTCACACCAAGCACGATATTCCGTGGATCCGCAGCGAAATCTTCATCTTCACCTTTTAGTGCTCTCCATTGGCTAGCATCTGCGGGGTGTCTCAACTTTGGCTCATCTCCATCATCCGGCTTCTCCCTATCCTTGTGCCAGCGCATTAGCTCTGCTTCCTTACGATCAACGAAATACCGTTGCAGACGGGGAGTCAACGAAAAGTACCACACAACTTTCTGAGGAGTTTTCGTCTTTCCATCCTTCTTGTATCGAGAAGCATTGCACTTCAGACAAATGGTTTTTTCTGCGTTCTCGTTCCGATAAATGATGCAATCCTTGATGCATGCATGGTATCTAACGTGTGGCGAATCAAGAGGGCACACAATTTTCTTGGCTTCCTCGATACTAGTAGGACACACGTTCCCCTTGGGATAAGTTTCTTGTAGAAAATTCAAATGCTCATCGAGGCTTGTGTCACTCCATTTGTTTTTTGCCTTCGTCTTTAGAAGACCGAGTGTGAAACTCAAGCGGGTGTCCTTTGGTCGGCAACCTTCATACAGTGGAGTCTTCGAGTCTAACTCCAGTTGTGCCAGCTTGGCCTCCTCTCTAGAAGCAGCTCTTACGATTCTTACGAAGCAGTTCTCGAACATGAGGGTCTTGCATGACTGAACTTAGTACAAACGAATCATACTGTTGCGTTCCACCGTCTTCTCCATGTCCACCATCTTGTTCTTCATTTACGACATCTTCTCCATGTCCGACATCTTCTTCATGTACGGCATCTTCTCCATGTCCGGGATCCTCAAAATCATCTTCACTTATCCATCGAGTGTAGCCATTCATGAAACCATGCATGACCATGTGCGCCTTCAAATGGCCACCTTTAAAAGGGTCTATCCAGACTTGTTCTTTGCATTTTCGACACGTACATTTTATCTTCTTGCGATTATTTTCATGCATGTCGGCCACCGCGGCTTCCAAAAATCTTGTCACGTTCATTAAATTCTTATTCATGTTGCCTGCACGGTGAAAATTAATACAAAATCAAAACATTTATAATCATGCATATATATGCATAAACTCTCTTACAAAAATTCGGCATGACCTCCCCTAAAAAAAGACATATAGAGTTTTCCCGAAATTCGCCGAAACGGAAATAAATCGACAATTCGGCAAAACATAGGCAACTTTCATCATGTCATGCGCGCACATCATTCGATGATTCGAAAAATACATAACCAACTTAATCATAATCATGTCACACATAATCCAATTAATTAACCTCTCTCTCAAGTGGTGTCATACACACAAAAAGTCATCATTTTCAAAAAGCACAACTTTTTACTCACCTAAATATGAAAGATGATCTCCTTGCTAGCTAGTTGGGAGGAAAGATGATCAAGAGAGGAAATGAGAGTATGGGATCTAGTTGGTGGGAGAGAATGTAATGCAAGAGAGTAAAAAAGAGTACATCACATATGTAGGAGTGAGAAAGATGAGCAAAGGAAAGAGTGAGGGGAGCCATGTTTAATGGAGATGGTGGTGAGAAAAGAAGAGTGGTATGAGGAGGAAGGGGAGGAAGAAGAGTGTGAGGAGGAAAGGGATAAAAAGAGAGGGAAAGAGAGCATTTAATTCTCTCAGCGCACAATCAGCAGCGCGAGGCACAAATGCGCGCTACAACTAACCTAGCAATCTACAACGCGGGGTAGCTGACATGCACTGCTGGTAGGTGGGACCACAAAACTGGGCCAGGGCTAGCAAAGTTAGCAGTGTGTGTCTGGTTACCCGCGCTGTAAATGATAGAAACATCTACAGCGCGGGTCAGTAGACCCACGCTTCTAAAGTGTCTCGGCATGGAGGCCGTAGTTGGGACAACTATTTAGCAGCGCGGGATTCTTTGTGCGCGCTGCTAATCTCTATATATCTGAAGCGCGGTACAAGTATCGTGCCATGCTAAAGTTCTGTTGCAGCGCGGGCCTTTTATCCCGCGCTGCTAACGTCCATTCTTGTATGGGTAAAATCCTAGAAGTGTTTGGTAGTAAGAATAATGATAGTATCGTCAGCATATTGGATTACAAGGTAGTCTTCATATGAAGGTTGGTCCAGGGGAAAGAAAGGAAGCTTTCATGCCAGGCTTTGTTAATCATAGATTGCAACAGACAACAGTCAACACAAACAAGAGTGGGGATGAAGGATCACCCTGCCTCACCCCCCTTTTACATTTAAATTTAGTCCCCACTACTCCATTCAATAATACAACAGAAGAACCTGAGGATAAAAAATTTCTCATCTAGATAATCCATCTATCACCAAATCCTTTGTGTTCCATTATTTCAAGATGGTGGAGTGCTCCATTGTATCAAAATTTTTTTTTCATAATCTAGCTTTAACACCACACATGCATTTCCAAAGGCTTTACACTGATGTAGATATTCAAAAGTCCACCCCAAGCAATCTTCAATAGTCCTTGATTTAATAAAACCATATTGATTTATGTGAACTAACTTAAAATTCATTTATGTAATCTTTCAGCCAGGAGTTTGGTTAAAACCTTTAGCACACAGTTCAGCAAAGAAATGGGTGTATAATCTCCCCCAGTCTCAGGTGTGGTTTTTTGGGGATTAAAGTGATCAAAGAATTATTCAGGCATTCTGAGCCTATTTTCCACTCTCTTGGAATCAGTAACAGTAATCACTACAGTGATTCCACTGTTAGTGATCATTACTGTTGATGATCAAGCCATGATCACCTTTGATCAAAGCTCTGTCAATTTCCAACCCAGATAAAATTTTCAAATTGGGTAAATTATAAATTCTCTCCAAGACTTGTGGATTCCTGTCCATCATTTGATCATGGTTAAACCAAAACCACCTTAGTCATTTGCATAATCCCAAGTCAATGATAATCATGAAACCCATAAGGTTGGATTATCCAAATTGTCTTGGAATTTAAAATGGAAATGGAAATCTTAGTTAAACCAACACTGTGGAATCTATTTATAAAATGCCTAGCAATCATTAGGCCATGATTATATATAGCAATGGTTATTTTATTAAAATGGTATAGTAATATTAGGGAATAATAAATGGAATAAAATAATAGCTTGGACCATTTATTAAATTTCCATGATAATTTTAATAAACATGTGGTAATTTTAAATGCACTAAAAATTGTGAGAACAATTTTATAAAATGTGAAATAATCAGTAGGTCATTTTGTGTGATGGTTTGGGAATTTAATAATTTGTTTAAGTAATATAAACAAATTAAAAATAGTAGCAAAGTAGCAAATTTTAATTATTAAATAATTAAAAAAATACCAATGATTTTATAAAAGGTCAAAACATTTTGTAGTAATGACGGTGTCATTGAATTATTGAAGCAAGTTTCATAATTTTATAAAACCTACTGATGCCTAAATAAAATAGAAACATATAGAAACAAAAGAAAAAGAAAACAAAAAGGCAAAGACCTATTCTACGCCTGTGGGCGAGGCCCACCCCGGCCCGGCCGCCCCCTTCCTCTCTCCTTCCCCTGCTCCCCTCCCCCACCACGACGACAGTGCCATGGCAGGGGAGCACTGTCGCCGGCGGCCCCCCACCCACCTGCCCTTCCTGCTCCCTACCCCTCTACAAGAGGATAAGGATGGGGTCGAAGCCACCACCCCTCCTCCTCCCCACCCCAAGCCCCCCGCCTCCTCTCTGTTCCCCGGCCGCGCGCCTGTGGCCGCGCCGTCGTCGGCCGCGTGGCCGGAGAGCCCCAACCGCCGCGACGCCATGTCCGGTCGCCCCGTGGGCCTCGACTCTGTCTCCTACCGCCACCAATCGAGCCGAGCCGCCCTGCTCCACCCGAATCACGCGCCCCTTCCCTCCACGGCCGCCGGATCCCGGCGACAAATGTGTGGCCGCCGCTGCACCAACGGCCTCCTCGAGCACCTCATACGCACTCTGTGAGCTGCGCCATCGATTTCCCCCCTCCCCTCCTCTAATTCTTCGCCGTTTGGCTCCATTGCCGCCGTCTCCGAGCTCGCCCGCCATGGCCGGAAGCACGGGCCTCCTCGGGCGCTCACTGTCGCCGCTGCCGGGCGGCTTGCCGGGGCCGCGCGTTGGCTGCGCTCTGGCCACGCCCCTGGCTTGCCCCGCGCGCCCGATGTCCCCCTCCCCAGCCCCGGCGTGGCTTCACCATGCCCACGGCCTCACCGTCGGCCTCTTCTCACCGCCGGCGCGGGCTAATTAACCAGGGGCTAACCCCACTGGCAAAGGGCCCCCCCTAAGCCCCTTGGTTAACTTAACCCCCCACTTTAATTAAGTTAACAGCAGATAACCCCCCCCCCCCCACCACCCCCCTGAGTGACTTACATTGGGCCCAAGGCCATTTGTATTTGTGTTAAAAAACGGTTAGCTAAATAACCCCTGGGTCACTTATGTATGGGCCCCAGGCCTTTAACTGTTAATAAAAAGGATTTTAGCACATGTATCACTGACTAGTGGACCCCACCTGTTAATTAGTTGAATTTAAAAGTATTTATTAAAATGAGTGCATGACATGTGGGCCCTTTGTGTTATTTATTTAAAGGAAACTGAATTTAAATGTCTCTATGTATGACATGTAGGTCCCACCTGTCAAAACCGTTATGGATAAGGTTGTGTATAATGTTGAATTAATAATTATAAAGAATTCCAGAAATTGTTTTAAATCGATTTAAACTTTAAAAATCAATATCTTTTTATCCGTAAATCCGATGGAAAAACTTTATATATGAAACTTGATCAGAAAAATATCACGAATACAGATACGCTACCCATACCACCACAATACCCCTCTAACATACCGAACACGAGACATTCCCCCTCCGATTGCACTGTTCGGTAATTACCCGGTACCGGTAAAACTTTCCGGATTAAAATGCTTTGTATATGAAAGTTGTTCAGAAAGGGTCAACTAGCACGGATACACTACCCACATGTCTGTTAGATGTCTCTAACACTGCAGACATGGAACCTTCCCCTCCGGATCATCTGTCCGGTAATCAACCGGTACTGATGAGTCATCCCCGGATAACATTCCCGCTCCGCCTAAAATACTTAACACTGCGTTAGAGCCCGTTGCTTTATATCTGCTATGTCATACAATTGTATTGCTATTATTGTTGTCTATTTATTGTTTCTCCCCCTTTATTCTCCGATAGACCCCGACACTACCGCCGACTACATCGTTGCCGAGTACGACTACTTCGTCGACGACCGTACCCCTCCCGTCGAGCTTCCAGGAAAGCAGAGCCATTCTCTTCCCCAGATATCGCCTATCTTTCCGTACATTTCTTGCACTAGGCATATGCTGCTGCTACGTTACAAGCCTATTCTATTGCATAGCCTGTTTTTGTTGCCCCTTGATGTACCTTCCTTTATCCTATGCTGCCTGCTAAATATATATATTCTATTCAGCAGTGAACCCTGCGCATTATTAGCTAGGTTTAGAATAGCGGGTCGTGATCACTCTGGTACGCGGATTAAAAAATATTATAACTGCAACAGGTACGGATCAATGCAGACGCCCTAGGGAACCTACAACGGTGAGACTCTGCCGAGTCGCTTCAAGTATGACTTACGAGTGGACGGACTTGTATTTCACTCTCGTCGGCTCAGTAGCGTAGCATCACTAGGATGATACGAGGGTATTCCTCTTGAGTTCATTCCGCTGGTGTCTCGGCACCACCGGGGTGATACGAGAATATTCCTCTTTAGTTCATTCCGCTGATGTCTCTGTCGAACCTCTTCAAGTGTACCATCGAGGGTGATTCCTCCTGGTTTCACTTGATGGTAGGCACTCGGATCAACTGGTGTCCTTACAGGTAAGGAGTCGGGTGACCCAACGGTGCCCGCGCAGCGTATCTTAGCGGAACGATAGGTTAGGTGTATTCCACCGGTGTGCGGCGGGCCTGGTACTGTTCGTGGCCGACAGATATTCTGTTGTACGAAAGTCGAGCTCTTTGGAGCAAACGCGGGACAAGGTAAGGAAACGGTTCACCTTGTTGGTAACCGCACGAGTTGGTGGGACTTCAGGGCAGGCACCAATGTTACTGGTGGTCCTGGCTACTGTCGTTGTCCGCGACTTATTCAATAAGGGGCAACGATAACGGTTATCTCGACAGAAAATAATAAAATGCTTAATGGGTTCGGCGGATGACTTGAGTAGCCTTTTGGCTTGTACGCACTACCTATACGTGGGATTACGGTGTGGGCCCTCCGCGTTGTGGTCTCGTGCAAAAGCTCTGAAAGACATCCAGTTCAGCATTGTGGCGCGGTCGGATCCGCATCCATGATAGAGTTGCGTGGTATCCACCGTCCTCACAACGACCCGGAGAGCGAGGGGTGATAGGCCCATGACCCCCTTGCACTTAGGGTTGTAGACCGGCGGGGACCTCTCTGATGAGCCGTAGGATGGGCCTCGGCGTGTCGGATAGCCTCGGTGGGGTGTTCCCTAACAAGGTGTACGCCACCCTGGAGATCCGAGCGTGTAGTATGACACCAGTGCACCCCCTGCAGGGAAGATTGATCTATTCGAATAGCCGTGTCCACGGTAACAGGACGCTTTATGCTGAAGCCAGATCCTACCACTACAAACTACTACTATTAAACTGTTGGTTTCGGGTTTTCTCCCTCGCGGGTATGTTGAGGGAGGGAACTCGGAGGCATTGTTAATTATGATTACAACTTATTATTATACAATGCTGCAGCAACTTCTGCTGCATTGTTACTTTCATTACTGTTATATTAAACTGTTGGCTTATTCTTACCTCATGCTGCAAGACTCGTCGGAAGATGCTAGTCTTCGATAGGCCTAGCTTCTCATCCTTATTCTGAGTTCTACCTTGCAGTCCACTATATATAGCCTCCCCTTTCCATTTGATAGAAATGCATAAATGCTTAGTAGCGGACGTAAGACTCGCGGGTATGCTAGATACTCACCTTCTTTATTCCCCCCATTTTTTTTTATCTGATCGGCCGCTGCAGTCGACGTTGGAGCCCAGAAGCAGGAGATCCCCGACACCGACCACCGCAATGTGAAGATCCCCGATGCCTTCTACGACGTCGAGTTGCCCCTTGACCAGGAGTAGTTTGGAGGTTCCCAGGCAGGAGGCCTCGCCTTTTCGATCGTGTTGATTTTGTGCTAGCCTTCTTAAGGAAACCTTGTACCTTTGTGTCTGTACTCAGATACTATTGCTTCCGCTGACTTTGTGCTCTCGAGCTGTTGTATTCGAGCCCTCGTGGCCCCTGGCTTGTATGATACAGCTTGTATTATTTTTATTTGTAGAGTTGTGTTGTGATATCTCACCGTGAGTCCCTGATCTCGATCGTGTACCTTGCGTGTATGATTACTGTACATGGCTTGATTTTGGGGGCGTCACAAGTTGGTATCAGAGCTGACTGCCTGTAGGAAGCCCCTAACCACTCCTCGGTCGATGTCGAGTCTAGTATTTTCAAAACTACTTGCTAACTTAATGTTTGGCTTACGGGCCCACATCGATGTCACTACGTGTGCTATCTATGGTATTACGATCTTTTTCTCCGTACCTATGCTCTGAGACTGATCTCTTATCCTTGCTGGTAAGTTTTATTAACGCTGACTTTAGGTTCTCGTACCTCCTTCCTTCCGGAGAGCACTGCCTTCCCGATGATCGCCTGAATCACCTGAAGATCCCGACGATTGCTCTCTGATAAATTCCCGAGAACCTGCGTGTTCATCGCCTTTGCAATCCCCTGCCACCGATAAGTCCGTATGGATGATTGCATCCACCTCCCGATCTAGAAAACAAGATTCCCTTGTACTCAAGCATTCTATCACTCGATGCCTTTGCATTCTTTCTCCTCCTGATTGAGTGCCGATACTCACATCGGATCCTTTGCGAACCATCCGACCTTTTCGTGGATTATTATCCGACTAATCTTACATGGCTTATTCCCTGTGTCAATTGGGCATCCACTACTTAGTCCGATTTTTTTTTTGGTTCGCTATATATCAGGATAACACTCGCTAATTTGATGCTCTGTAGTAATTGCTTTGTATTACCAAGTTCAAGAAATTATATTCAGTCATGTTAGCCATAGGGTGACGAGTTGAAATTTTGCTCCGGATCCAATATCAAATCTGCTGAGTCAGGGATTTCAAAATTTGAAATTGGTGTACACTGCCTCTTATTTCAGAAGCTTGCTTCATGCTCTCAAGTAGGAGTACATAATCCATGACGAAAATGCTGTTTGGAGACATGCGCATTAGGAAGCAGGCAGTGGTGTTACAGCAAGCTGTATTTCCGCAGTTCATCAGTACCTTGACTGAAGCCGATGCACTGCCATGTGAGCACTTTCCGATTTACAGTTCATCTTTAGGTGCGACCATGCAGTCCTCGTCCCAGACGAAGGGGAACTTCAGTTTCGCTGCCGTGTGAGGCATGCTCCAATCATCATACATAAATCTACGACAAGGAAAATTCCCAAGATCAGCAAACACTATTTAATGTTCATAGATGCATTACATTTTCTCATGTGGAATTAAGATGTAAAATGTGTGATAACTGCACAAACCATCAGAGCAAGATTCATAGAGAGCGTGCTGAGCGATCTTGGGTTCATTTCAAGTTACGGGTATTAACTTTGTAAGATTTGGAAATCAAGTCATTGATGTTTAGTTCTACTTATGTGAGAACTAGACACAACATCAGCTAGATTCATAGAGGACCTGTCGAACGATCTGTGACAGTGTCTCGTGTTCATTTTAAGTTTCGGCATGTACTTTATAAGATTTGGTAAAATTTATCAATGTTTTGTTGTACCTGGTGTAGACTAGTTGGGTAGCTAGAGCAGGCTAAGACTGCCTCGCATTCAAGGCTCAACCTCTGTTGGGTTGGTGCTCGCTTTCTTCTTAAAAAAATGCCACCAAGGGCTAGTCTTGGCTTAGTTTTTTACATACCACATTCAGTGTTAGGAAAACAAAAGAAAGTATTGGGTCAAACCTGTCAATGCATTTCTTTAGGCTGATTTAGGACCTATTCAATGACCCCTTGATCTCCATGTTAGGAGAACTGAAAGTACTTAGATTGTGTTGAAACACCAAATATTTGGTTTTAAAGGAAGAAAATTGTCAAAAATAAAATAGCAGGCCATTTTTATATCCAGAAACTATTTCTTTTTTTTCAAGAAATTTACAAGCAGCAGTTTTGGGATAAAAATAATTTTGACGATATTGTGTGTATAGCAACGCAACGCAAGTAACTCTACAGTGACCGGTATGAACAAATCAATTCAGTATATGTTGTCAACTACATGACACAACATTCAAGCAAAAGTATACATACATCTTCACTGGTGGGCGTGATATGACCACGAGCACTTGTAAATCTTCATGCTCATCAGAATTCCAAACCTGCAATCAAAAGGAACAAGAACATGGCGTAAACGCTAGCATGCAAATCAATTCCCATCCATAATCTTAAAATCTTATAATGGCTTCATGGCCGTGAACGTGCTGATTAATAATAACATCATGGCAGCCAGCCATCATCTTTACCTGGTGTGGATCATTTACAGCAACTGTGAATGTGCTATTCTGAAAGACAGGAATCTCCTGAGGCTTTCCCGGGTACGGCAGTGAGGTCGACCCCAGCAAGAGAGTGCCTCTCCCTTTGAGGACAACGAAGACCTCCTCGCACGAGTGTCTATGGATCGGTGTCCTCTGGCCCACACTAATTTTTTGGAGCCACACCTCCACCTGGAGGAAAGCATTTCACATATAAGCAGGAAATAACAGCTCCATCTAGATCCACACATTGTCCAATACAGAGGAGCCAAAGAAACCATACCTATACATGGCCTCCAAATAGAGGTTTGCATAAAGGTTTACGTAACTAGAAAAGCTCAAAGTACAGTTTGGTTCCTGGATTGATAGCTCACCTCCTTCATGCCGTGAGCTAGCGCGCCAGCAACGGTTATATGTGAGAATCCTCCAATGCCGTAGTTGCTCTGGTGCATTTTGTTTATATCTTTCACGACTGAATTGTCTGGATAAGACAGTAGATACAGTTAGCACTTGGTAGAACAGAGATCAGTTTGGCGGCATACACTAGATAGAGTTGCTAGAACAGAAATTAGCTTGGGTAGAAAGTAGACTAGAACTCGATGCATTTAGTTAGCAGTTGCTGACACTTAGATCTGGTGCTGAACTGGCTCCAACTGACTGAAATTTCATTGCTACCGTAAATTCACCGCTAACCTTCAAAATTACTCGGAACTTAGATCAGTTCTGTAAAATTTAAAATATGATCTTGGCTAGGACTGTAAGTGTGAAGTGTTGATCAAGAACGGAGGTTCCAAGAACTGCAGAAGTAAACTGAAAGGGGGAGGGGAGGGGGGGGACCTCGGGGGCAGGACGACTCGGATACTGGGAGGAAGGCGGCCGCGGCGGCGAGGAGGAGCGCGAGGAGGAGGGCGCCGTGGTGGCAGGCGCCGGCGAAGCGGGGCCCGCGGACGGGCTCAGCTCTTGCGTATTCACTCGCCATCTTTCTAGCGCTTTCTTTTTCACGTGTCTTTCCAGCACCTTGTCGACGATTCTGAATCAGTACTAGTGCATTACCGTTGCAGGAGTACTAGCACTACTTTGAGAAACGGAGCTAAATAAACAGAGAAACGATTACAGCCAGCTGACCGGCCCAACTTTCGGCCGGTCGGACCAGGCCAGGGTGCATCATTTGATTTCGCTTTTGTTATAAATAGCACATTTTAAACGTTGCAATTATGATGTTAAATTGCTACTATCTATATCATTATAATATTAAAATGCTACTATATCAATCTATGTTACTTGCGAATCAGCCTGTGGTTGAGTTGGTTGGAGGGACAGTGGTATCCCCAACCCACCAGAGTTCAAATCCCAGATTTGACGCTGGTGCTCGCATTTTCCTGGATTTATTCCAGACTTCCGGCGATATGCTTTCAGTGGGAGGAGACGTTCCCGTCGAAGACCAGGTGGTGACTTCGTTAATTTCAAGATGACGTGCCGGGCTCAGTATTGCGAAGATGCTCATAGGGGTAGGGTGTGCGTGTGTGCGCTCATAGGGGTGAGTGTATACTCGTGTATGTGAGCGTCTGCGTTGTACTGTGTTCTCTCAAAAAAAAATCTATGTTACTTATCGCTAAATGTATATATCTAGATATATTTTAGTACAAAGCACATCTATTTGAAAGCATAATATAAAAATGTTACTATGCTCGTCCATATTATTTATCGCTCAAACGGATGTATCTACATGTATTTTAGTGTCATATACATCAATCCAAGAGAGTTTGGCCGACGACGATGGCGTTACGTTTTTTTGTTACAACGGGCAACGAAAAAGCTAACAATGACCCTTGATTTTGTTACAACCAAAAATGATGAAGTATATAGCGATGATAAGCTGTGGATTTTGTTTCAACCGGTAGCAAAAGAAGCTACCATCAATGATCAAATTTGTTGCCACCAATTAATGGTAAATATTGTATGCAACAATAATATCACAATTTTTGTTGCAACGATACTAAAAGTTAAGAAAAATACACATAAACATAAAAAAATATTTTTGTTGCAACCAATAGTTATTTATTGCTACAACTGTGCTCATGTTTTGCTGCATGGGACCGACCGGCCGAATTTTGGCCTGTCGGCCGGCGCACAGCAGCGGCCAAATAAACATAATCCCTCGGTCTCAAATTACTTGTCACTTAAATAGATGTATCTATCACTATCTTAGTTCTAAATACATCCATTTGAATGATAAGTAATTTGGGACAGAGGAAGTATCAGACATGCATATTGCATCTAGGGAAACATGTCAAACGCGAAGAGAAAAAGATCCCCGCGTCGCCCCTGCCCACCCAAGGCGACTCGGTAGTAGCCAACCCTAGGTCACCTCTTCTTCTTTTCTCCTCCGCACCATCGTTCAAGGACGCTTCCGGGCACATGCCGCGCAGTTGATGACGGTGGCGCGGGATTTTCTCTCGACGACGATGGGTTCTTGGGCTGCGGATTTCACCGGTCGTCAATGGTGCGCCGATGCGTGCAGGGTTGGCAACGTTTCGGCGAGTGGCGACGACGTGTTCATGGTGAACCTAGCTTTAGTTTGGGTTGGGGCTACGGATGGACGAGCCCTAGCATCCCGATCTGACTACGCAATAAATGAGGTAATCCCTATCAGATCTTTTTCATTCGGCTCTTCGTTCAGCTACTGCCGGTTGCATCCAATCGGGCTGTTGATGAGTTCCGAATTTCTTCATCGGCAGTCTTCAAGGATTGCACTTGGAACTATGGATTAGAGAGGATCTGGTCAGACGTGTCCACAAAAAACAACCCATGTGGACTAAGGGGGCGTGTTGTGAAGCTCCATTTTCAGCATATACCATGGACATGTAGAATTGCGATTTACATGGTGTTGGCAGAGAAGGTGAATGTTAGGGTGAACTCGATTGGAAGACTGATACGTCTCAAACGTATCTATAAATTGTTCTTGTTTCATGATTCTTTTGATGACATTGTTACATATTTTGATACACTTTCATACCATTTGCAACATATTTAGGACTAACATATTAACCTAATACCCAGTGTCAGTTTCTGTCTGTTTTTGTCCGTGCAATGCAGAAAATAGATGAAAAATCAAAGTGCTCGGAAAAATCCAGAAAAAATCCAGAAAATCTTTTATACCAGAAGACTCCAAAAGCCTAAAGGGCAGCCAGAGGGGGGCACCCCCTGGCCAGACGACCACACGGTGCAGCCAGAGTTTGGTCGTGTCGCTTGGCCGCCTGGACAGGTGGGGCCACCCCTGGTGCCCCCCTTTGTCCTATTTGTATCTCCGTTTCCGAAAACCCTCGGGAGGACTCCTTTTCTCCATCTACGCCACTGTTCCACCATCGTCGCGATTCCAAGATCAGGATCAGCAAAAATTCCTTTCCCGGCACCCTGCCGGAGGGAGGATTGATCTCCAGAAGCCCCTCCATCACCATGATTTCCTCCGGGGTGCTCCCTGAGTAGTCCCTCCTTGAAGCATGGGTACATGGCAGCAAACTAGTAGATGTCTTCTCTCCAATCTTGTGCTTAATTGTCTACACCTTGTGAGCTATCTATCATGATCAAGGCATATATGTTATAATTCCTATGTTGTTATTATGTGTTTGCTGGGATCCGATGGATTATGAGATTATGTTTAGTTTGTGGAAGTAATAAATTTATTCTTTTTTATATTTGTGTTCTTGAGTAGTCATGCATGTTCTCCGTTATAGTATGTTGCTTTGGCTAAGTAGTAAGTTGTAACTCCAAGAGGGAGCATTATTCTAGTTAATGGGTTCATTCCTCCTTATGTCCGGCTTGAGTGACGGAAACATGGAAATAGGGAATATTGAGGATCGGAATGTCCACTAGAGGGGGGGGTGAATAGGTGACTAACAATTTTTAAGCTCTTCTTAACTAATTAGGCTCAACAATAAATATAGGTTGTCTAGATGTGCAACTACGTGAGCAAACTATATGCCAACTAATGCAACACTATATGAGCAAGAAGGATATAAGCAATGAAAATAACTTGCACAAAGTAAAGGTAAAGGGGAACACGGGACACAAGGATATGTTGCCGAAGTTCCTTCTCTTTCGAAAAGCACGTCTCCGTTTGGAGAGGGTGAGGAGCACAATGCTCACACGAAGCCAACGAGGGCCATCCTATTTCTCCTCACGCTCTTACCAATGCAAGATGTCATGATCCACTACGAGGCGGCTTGAAGGTGGCAACCAAACCTTTACATACAAGGTTGGGGCCATCTCCACAACTTAATTGGAGGCTCCCAACGAAACCACGAAGCTTCACCACAATGGAATATGGCTTCGAGGTGACCTCTTCTTTCTAGGGCACCAACGCGCCCAAGAGTAACAAGATCCACAAGGGATTAATGGGGGGAATCAAATATCCTTTGGTGGAAGTGTAGATCGGGGCCTCCTCTTCCAAACCTAGAGAATCAACAAGTTTTGGTGGCTAGGGAGGGAGATCGGGCAAGAATAGAGCTTGGGCATCAATGGATGAGAGATCAATAAGTGAGGTGAGTCTCAATGGGGAAGAAGAGCCCCTTTTATAGGTGAGTATTCATGCAGCCGTTGGACCCCCACCAACTACGGTACTACCGCTCCAGGGGCGGTACTACCGCAACCGGAGCGGTACTACCGCCCTGTGGTAGTACTGCGGCTCAGTACCGTGCCCACTACCGCCGAGTCCAGAGACTTTGAGGTAGTGGATGCGGTACTAGGCCGCAGTACTACCTTAACCGAAGTGGTACTACCGCCCTGGTAGAGCCAGGGAGCCAATGCCACCATGTCAAGCTCCTCCACGACGCTATGGAAAATATGTGGGTGCAGAGAGTGTGTATGTGTGATGATTACACCCACCATTCCAAAGCGGATCCCCCCTTAATAGTACGGTTTTCCTACGACTCAATTCACCAAAAAGAAATCGCAAGGAAAACTCCGTCTTCACGCTTCATTACCCGAGGGGAAAACAACCGTCTTGTGCCATGAGTATAATTATCTGAAATGCTCATTGACACACGGTTAATCCGCAAATGCATTGTCATCAATCACTAAAACCAATCAAAGGGAAATATGCCCTATCAATATCCCCCTTTTTGGTGTATTGGTGACAACACAAGATTTGAACAAAATATGAATAGGAGAATTAAGGCATGCCATTTATCTACGGAATATAGACAAGCTCCCCCTAGATGTGTGCATAAATTTGAGTATGCCTTTGGAATGCAAGACACACACATTGGGAGGACACTCCCCCTATATTTCATAGACTAGGCCATATTAACACCACATATGTGAGCATAAAGATAATCAACCATAGTAGCATCACATAACCAGATATAACGAGTACTTAAACATAAGATAGTGTATGTCTCACACCATACTTCACGGAAGTCTCACCAGACGAACTAAAAAGAAAAGCAAATAAACGGAGTTCACAAGCGGAGCAAATGAGACAAATGAAATATGCTTCTGACTCGCCAAACCTTGAAAGATGCAAATCGGAGTCCTAAAATCTCTCCCGCTTTGGCATCGAGATGCCAAAAAGGAAGAGAGCGACCTAGCGCCCCAAGGTGATGGACTACTCGTCGTCCTCGTCATAGTCCTCGTCCTCGGACTCGTCAGACGCCTCAGACTCGTCAGACGCCTCAGACTCCACTGCTGCCTCTGTCTCATGTGCTGCCTCTGTCTCGTCTGTAGCAGGCTGCGGAGCGGTGGAAGAGGGGTCAGGCACATCATTAGAGAGATCCCAATCGCTGAACTTGGAAATCCACTTATCCTCCGGTGTGATGCTCTTCTCGGACCTGACCTCCACCTCCATACCCTTCTTCCTGTAGAAGTCTTTCCGAAGCCTACGGTTCTCCTTCTCCCTCCTGTGAGCCTCATACATCCGGTGCTGAATGTCTGTCTGGAGGCAAAAGAGCTTCCTCACCTTCCTGGTGAGCTTGGCATCCCACCCAGACTGCTCAGGGCCCTG
The DNA here is from genome assembly GCA_950022295.1 of Bromus sterilis. NCBI lineage: Eukaryota > Viridiplantae > Streptophyta > Magnoliopsida > Poales > Poaceae > Bromus > Bromus sterilis. The sequence goes on from OX465600.1 coordinate 222,618,150, forward strand.
TGCAGAGGACCGAGCCAGACCACCAAAGGTCGCGCCAGAGCGAGTGCGGGGAACACTGCCACCACCTGCAGCAGGCTCGTCATCACCACCAGCCCCAGTCTCATCTGCCATGCCCTCATCAGAGGCGGCTGGAGAAGCGTGAGCGGGACCATGTCCCCCAGCCCACCCGTCCTTGATATGCAGCTGCACAACCTCATGCTTGGTGAGAGGCCCCGTAGGAAGACGACTGTTCTCAATTGTGTCATCCCATGTCTTCTCGAAGAGCACATGAAGATATGGCCCATATATAGGGACCTTGCGGTCCATCACAGCAATGTAGAGCTCCTCCCACATAATGGATCACACGTCAAGAGTCATCTTAGTGTTCTTGTACTCCTTGCATAGCAGCAGCATGTTCACCAGGTAGCTGTGAACCTTGTCCAGGTCTCCAACACGAGGCAACAGAGAGGTTCTGAATATCCTATGCATCATATCCAGGAACGGGATGAGAACCACATGGTACTTCGCGTTGCTCTTAGCATCAGTGTAATGGATGGTGTTCTGGAATGGGGCCAACTAATTCTTGTTTCTTGTTGCTTCCTTCGTGTGAGGACGAAGACCAAGTGCCTGATCCGGAGTAGAGACCGGAACTCCCAGAGCCTGCATGAAAGACTCCCACGTGCAACTCATAAGCTTGTCATGGCACATCCAAGCAATGGTACGGTCAGACCGGTTGGTGAAGTAGACGGTGGCAAAGAACTGGGCCAGGAGATCAACATCAAAGTCCTTGTTGAATGAGATGATGTTGTAGATCCCAAAATGCTGACAAAGAGCAAGAGCCTCACCAAAATAGTCCGAATGATCCCTCAGATGCTGCAGGTGGACAGACTTCACATTGGGAACAAAACAGTTCTTCCTGTCCTTCAGAATCAAGTGGTACACGTCGCGTTGGTTCTTGTTCCAAAACTTGGTTTTCAGAAGATCTTGATCTTGAGGCTTGTCATATGGTTTGGTCTTGCAATACGCCCTGTATTCTAGCAGTGGGAGCTCAAACACTGGCTTGACCGGTTCCTTCTTCTTGTGTGCAGTCCTCTTCACTGAGCTAGAGCCTGCCTTGCCGGGACCCGTGGACTTGCGCTTGAGGTGCTGATGAGAACCACCACCTGACCACACCCAAGAACGAGAAAAAGAAACCAAAACACATGAGATGCAATAGCCTGGACACAGGTGAATGAAACAAATCTGTTGGAGAAGTATCAATCTCAGGAATCACGGTAGTACCGCAGCAAAAAACGGTAGTACCGCTGGGACCAGCGGTAGTACCGCGCGAGCGGTAGTACCGCACGGGCACCAACGGTAGTACCTCTCTGGTGCATGTGAGCACGGATTTGAGATCCGGTACTACCAGGGTCCCAAAGATTCAAACTACTCCAACATATTTGCTCCATTCCTATCTAGCAATCTTTCTAAGTTCTCAAAGTGCCTAGGCATAGCCAAAAACCTAGTGGATCTACAAGTATTGCCTAATCACAAAGTTCAAGAAAATGAACCAAAGAGAGAAGGGAATGGGGAAATACCGGCATCCATGGCACTCGGGGAGGGTGGGGATCGATCCCACCGGAGGAGAACGAAGAAGGAAGGCACGGAGGCGGCACACCGGGGTGGGTGCCGGGGTGGGCGCCGCTGCTGCAGGGGTGAGGAAGAAGAAACTGAATAGGGGTATGGGGAGGAACTCCCCGTACCCCTTTGGTTATACAACTTCCCCGATATAGCGGTAGTACCTCCCCGGGCACGGTAGTACCGCGGGAGCGGTAGTACCGTGACCACGAGCGGTAGTACCACTGGCAGCAGAACAGCCCAACCAAGTTACAAGAGAGAGTGGGCAATTGCATCGAAAGTCTTAGGGGAAGTGCTTGGGTTGGAGACTCGAAAACCAGCAGTTGGATGGGAACACTCCGAGATCAAAACCTTAGAAAAATGAACGAGCATTCTCGGAGTGATCAAAATGCAGCCCAAAAGAAAAAAAAAACATAAAAACTAGCCAACCCTCCCAAGGGGAGGGGCGGTGGCCGAAGCCACCATGTTTGAGCTTATTTGGTATGAAACCACAAAGATGTATCTTGGGTTCATTGCCAATTCTCTTCTTTGAAGCACCGTTGCCACTTTGGGTGACCATGATAGCCGCAGAAAATGACCATAGTGAAAGAATTTTATCTCTTTCCGCATAATAGGTGGAGTGGTTTCCTATTAATTAAGAAACACTCCCCCTATGTCCATGCCTACATCCAAGCTAGATTCCATGGTGAGATAGGGTGTGTGGGCAAGTCTTCAAACCGCATTACTCGAATCAATGATATTTATCTCATGCCTTAACTCTCAGAATCTTGCTTCATCCAATGGCTTGGTGAAAATATCCACAACTTGATCTCCGGTGCCCACAGATGAAAGATCAATATCACCCCGCTTCACATGATCTCGAATAAAATGATGAAGAATCTCAATATGCTTCGTCTTGCTATGTTGAATGGGGTTGGTTGTAAGCAATCTTGATAGCACTTTCATTGTCACATAAAAGAGGCACTTTGTCACAAGTGACACCGTGATCCTTTAAAGTTTGCCTCATCCATAGTAATTGTGCACAACAACTTGCGGCGGCAATATACTCGGCTTTGGTTGTCGACAGGGAGACACAATTTTGCTTCTTGGTTGACCCACTTACCAAAGACCTACCAACGAATTGGCATCCTCCAGAAGTGGACTCCCTTTCCACCTTGTCTCCCGCCCAATCCGAATCCGTGTACCCGATGAGGTTGAAGCTTGAGCCTTTAGGATACCACAACCCAAAGTTGGGGTATGAACCAAATATCGAAAGATTCCTTTGACAGCCACTACGTGACTCTCTTTTGTTGCGGATTGAAATCTTGCACACATGCTCACACTCAACATGATATCCATCCTAGATGCACAAAGATACAACAAAGAACCAATCATAGAACGATACTCCCTTTGGTCTACCTCTTTGCCGTTTGGGTCGAGGTCAAGCTTACACTTGAGTGGCATGGGGGTCTTGGATCCTTTAAGACCATCATACTTGAACCTCTTGAGCATGTCTTGAGTGTATTTGGCTTGGTTGATGAAGGTTCCTCTTGACAATTGCTTCACTTCAAAGCCGAGGAAGAACTCCAACTCTCCCATCATAGACATCTCAAACTTGTCGGTCATTAGCTTAGCAAATTCTTCATTAAAAGATTGGTTAACCGAACCAAAGATAATATCATCAACATATAGTTGGCATATGAACAATTGCCCACCAACCCTCTTAGTAAAAAGAGTGGGATCGATTTGCCCAATTTCAAACCCATAATCAACTAAGAACTCGGTAAGGTGCTCGTACCAAGCGCGTGGTGCTTGCTTAAGGCCATAGATCGCCTTGTCGAGTTTATAGACATGATTAGGGAAATTGGGATCCTCGAACCCACGGGGTTGCTTGACATATAACAACTCATTAATGGGACCATTAAGAAAAGCACTGTTCACATCCATTTGATATAACTTGAAGTTATGGTAAGAAGCATAAGAAAGTGCAATACGAATGGACTCAAGGCGAGCCACGGGGGAAAAGTTTCACCATAGTCAATACCTTCGACTTGGGAAAAGCCTTGTGCCACCAACCTTGCCTTTTTCCGAATGACGATACCAAGTGCATCTTGCTTGTTCTTGAATATCCACTTGGTCCCAATAACATTATGATCACCTTTGGGTCTCTCCACAAATGACCACACCTTGTTGCGCTTGAAGTTATTGAGTTCATCATGCATGGCCTCAAGCCAAGCCGGATCTTCAAGCCCCTCACCTACCTTTTGGGGTTCAACACAATAAACAAACGCATTATGGGCACAAACGTTTCTCGATTGACTACGAGTTGTTACCCCCTTTTGGATGTTTCCGAGCACTTGATCCACCGAAAGATCTTGTGATTTTAATCGGGATGCAATCTTGAGTGCTCGGTGAACTCTTTCTTCCTCCAAATCTTCTTGAGATGGCTCGAGAGGATCATCTTCGGAAGAAGGAGCATCATCAAGGACTTGCTCATCATCTTGAGCTTGCCCTTGAATGAGAACATGATATTGGTCATCATTTGGTGCACCACCATCATCAATGATTTGATCTTGACCTGGATCTTGTTCGGCAGAGGGAGGGCCTTCATCTTGTTCTTGGTTTGCTTGTTGATCTTGAGGAAGTGATGGCTCCACATGAGTAGAGCATTATCCTTCTCCTTCCACCACAAGGGGTTCCTCAACGGGTAGGAAATGACCCACACCCATTCTTCTTATGGCTTGAGGAGGAATTTCATCACCTACAACATTAAGATCACTTTGCCCCACTTGGGAGCCATTATGGTCATCAAACTCCAGGTTGCTAGATTCTTCAACCAGTCCGGAGGACTTGTTGTAGACTCTATAGGCGTGAGAGTTTGAAGCATAACCAACAAATATGCCCTCATTTGTCTTAGACTCAAACTTAGACAAACGAGCACCCTTTTTAAGAATGAAATAGTTACACCCGAAGACCCTAAAATACTTGATGTTGGGCTTCTTCCCGGTGATGATCTCATACGGAGTTTTGTTCAAGATCTTGTGGAGATAAAGACGGTTGGTTTCATGACAAGCAGTGTTGATGGCCTCTGCCCAAAAGTTGTAGGGACTCTTGAACTCCACCATCATTATTCGTGCCACATCAATCAGAGTGTGATTCATCCTCTCTACAACACCATTTTGTTGAGGGGTATATGCAGCGGAATATTGATGTTTGATCCCCTCATCAACAAGAAATTCATCCAAGGTGTAGTCCTTGAACTCGGTGTCGTTGTCACTTCTAATAGCCAATATCTTTGAGTTGTGTTGACATTGAGCTTCATTGGCCAACTCGATGACAGTTTGTTGTGTCTCACTTTTCTTCTTGAAGAAATAAACCCATGTATATCTTGAGTAGTCATCAACAATAACCAAGCAATACTTCTTTCCGCCAAGACTATCATATAAGGGAGGCCCAAAGAGATCCATGTGAAGGAGATCCAAAGGCCTCTTGGTGGAGATGATATTCTTTACGGGATGTTTCTTCTCATGTAGCTTCCCTTCAATGCACGCCCTACAAGCACGATCTTTGGCAAAGCTAACATTTGTTAGTCCAATGACATGCTCACCATTGAGAAGTGTTTGCAAAGACCTCATATTGACATGGGCTAGTCAGCGGTGCCAAAGCAATCCCACATCAACTTTAGCCATTAGACACATGGCGGTTTTGGTGGGGACTTTAGAAGAGTCCACCACATACATATCGTCCTCCACATGTCCAATAAAGGCTACTTTAAGAGTTTTTCTCCACATCAAGGTGACCATGTCTTTATCAAAGAAAGTGAAAAGGCCCATCATAGGAAGTTGACGAACGGATAGTAAATTGAAGGAACAAGTCTCAACTAGTAATACTTTCTCAATGGACGAGTCCGGAGAAATTATTAGTTTGCCAAGACCCAATACCTTTGACGTGTTTGCATCACCAAATTGGACACGGGTGGTTCGAGATGGTCCAAAATCAATGTCCACCAACATGTCCTTGCTTCCGGTCGTATGACTTGTAGCCCCGCTATCAAGTATCCATGAACCTCCACCGGAAGCCGCCACATACATGAGATCAATGCTTGGATTTAGGTACCCGTTCACGAATGGGTCCTCTCGCATTAGTAACAAGGGTCTTGGGCACCCAAATGGACCATGAAATATATTCATCAAAAGAACCAACAAATTTTGCATAAACATGCCCATCATTAGTGCAATAAAGAACATAAGAAGGGTTAGTTGGTCCGGCAAAGTCATTGGGGATGGCACCACCCCTTTTGGTCACGCCACCCTCAATGGCCTTTACCACCTTTTCTTGAGGCTTCTCCCCTTCCTTCACAAAGGTGACTTGCTTTGAGGGAGGAGGGTCCTTTCCCTTCTTATTTTTGTTCTTCTTCTTCTTGTTCTTCTTCTTTGATGAGCTTGCCCCAAAACCAATGCCTTCCTTGCCAATGACCTCCTTTTGAGAGTTCAAGAGATCATTAAGGTTCTTCTCTCCTTGAATGCAAGAAACAAGTCCCTTCTCAAGTTGTGCCGCCGACCTAGCGTTTTCCTCAATGAGAGGAACATGCTCACAACTAGGATTAGAGGAACTAGGTTTCTCTACCATAATAATAAGAGAAAATGTATTAATCTCTTTAGTGAGTTGAATATTGGTTTCCTCATGTGCCTTCTTGATAGCCATGAGTTCGTGCTTTAAGGACTTGTGGTCCTTTTCGAATTTCTCATGGTCCACAAGAAGTCTCTCATGAGCCTCAACAAGTTCGTCATTTTTAGTCTTGAGGTCGCAAGCAATGGCATTAGAATGTTTAAGGTAAAGTTTTAGCTTAGAGATATCACTAGCATGAGTCTCATCAAGAAACAACTTAAGCTCACGCTCCTCTTCAAGAGAATGATATAGCTCCCCTATTTCATCTGCATAGTCTCGACTATGGCCTTGCAACTCGGTGATGGTCTCATCAAGTTGCTCAATGTGAGCATGGGCTTCACCTAATTGTTACAAGAGAGCCACAAAGTGTCTATTGGTTTCACCTTTGAGTTTGTACATGAATAGCTCAAATTCATTTTCTTCTTGTACCTTGGGCTCCTTTTTTCTCCACACAATCCAACAAAGATGGGTTAGTGGGGGTAAACGGTTTAGAGAAAGGAGGTACCAAGGTAGTCTTGGCCATAAGACACTTGTGGATGATGTGAGGTTCTCGTTGGGGGAGTTCAAGAGTGACGTTGATGAGGAAGATTCGATGGAGATAGCAACGGTGGCGGTTGCCACAACCTCACCGCCTTCTTCATCATCCTCATCATCAGAGTAGTATCCTTCTTACGCCATCTACACCCGTTGAGGCTTCTTCTTCACAAAGTTCTTGTTCAATGGTGACTTGTTCTTGTCCTTCCGGATGAGCTTGCCACCATGATCTTCTCTCTTATCGTATCGACAATCCGCAATGAAATGACTCATATTTCCACAATTGAAGAAAGTCCTTATTATTTAGCTTTTTTGGCTTGAAGCTACTTGTGTTGGACCTGAAGTTCTTCTTGTTGCCCCAAAATTGCCTTGAGGCAAGAGACATGTGCTCATTGTAAGCATACTTGGTGTCCTCCGGTCCAACATCCTCTTCATCATCATCTTCCTCAACTTGAACTTCCTTGGCCTTCAAAGCGAGAGACGACATCTTGGTGCTACTTTGGGGAGCCAATATCAGCTCGGTCGTGGAGTCCAAGATCTCCATGGCAATAAATTCATCCAAGACTTGGTTGGAGGTCAACTCACGGAAATCGGGCCTTTGACGAATGACCTTGGTGATATGATTCTTGTGTAGGAGCATAGCCGTGATGAACTTCCTTTTTATCCATCCATCATCGGTGTCCATGCTCCCATGATCCGTCATGGAGTTGGCAAGAGCCACCAACCTTTGATGAATATCCTCAGAAGATTCCCCTTCATTCCTGACAAAGTGATCGGCTTGATCTTGAATCTTGTCAAACCGGGAGCTCTATATGCTAGAGCTTACAATGAGAGTCTTCTCAAGAAGATCCCAAAACTCCTTGGACGTTTCACACTTCCGGACAAGATTCTCTTTCTATTCCTTCAACCCATTTCCTATCATGAGAAAAGAATGATTGTTGAGGGAGTTGTCCCGATATTCTCTTGGGGTCATGTTGCGGCGGTCATGATGATGGAAACCCTCCTCAATGATGCTCCAAAATTCCTTCGAGGAACCCTTCAAGTGTCTCTTCATGCGATAAGCCCAAACCGGATAAGTTTCTTTGTTAAGGATGGGAGGAGGACCTGCAAGCGCGGAATGAGGCTCGGGAAGAGGTAATGAGTTATAGCTAACGGGGGGAGCAACCGCGGAATGGGCACCCGATCCATTCCATTGAAGAGGAATGGGACGATTGTAATTCCTACCATCATCACGAGATTGGGAGATGACATCTCCTCCACACAACGTTGGAATGTTGGGGGTGATGGTGGGGTTGTCCGCAATGGGTATCCTCTACATGAGAATACTAAGCATATTAGTAACTTGATTCATGTGAGCCTTAATGGTGGACATGCCTTCATTGTACTCATGTCGAGAGATAAATGACGAGTCATCCTTCTCGAACGTGTTCGTGAAGCCCTCGGTACTCGGAACCTTTTAAAAAAGGGAGAGTCTCGAAGTATCCCCTAGTAAAGCAACCTCTTCCATTTTATCCCCTTGCGACATCATCTTAAGGTGGTAAAGCCCTTAATAAGAGACACGACTCTAATACCAAATGAAAGGATCGGAATGCCGACTAGAGGGGGGGGGGAGTGAACAGGCGACTAACAATTTTTAAGCTCTTTTTAACAAATTTGGCTCAACAATAAATATAGGTTGTCTAGATGTGCAACTACGTGAGCATCCTATATGCCAACTAATGCAACACTATATCAGAAAGAAAGATATAAGAAATGAAAATAACTTGCACAAAGTAAAGGTAAAGGGGAACACGGGAGACAAGGATATGTTGCCGAAGTTCCTTCTCTTTCGAGAAGTACGTCTCCGTTTGGAGAGGGTGAGGAGCACAATGCTCACACGAAGCCAATGAGGGCCACCCTATTTCTCCTCACGCTCTTACCAATGCAAGATGCCATGATCCACTATGAGGCGGCCTTGAAGGTGGCAACCAAACCTTTACATACAAGGTTGGGGCAAACTTCACAACTTAATTGGAGGCTCCCAACAAAACCACGAAGATTCACCACAATGGAATATGGCTTCGAGGTGACCTCTTCCATCTAGGACACCAACGCACCCAAGAGTAACAAGATCCACAATGGATAAATGGGGGGAATCAAATATCCTTTGGTGGAAGTGTAGATCGGGGCCTCCTCTTCCAAACCCTAGAGAATCAACAATTTTTGATGGCTAGGGAGGGAGATCGGGCAAGAATAGAGCTTGGGCGTCAATGGAGGAGAGAGCAATAAGTGAGGTGAGTCTCAATGGGGAAGAAGAACCCCTTTTATAGGTGGGTATGAATGCAGTCGTTGGACCCCCACCAACCACGGTACTACCGCTCCAGGAGCGGTACTACCGTGGCGAAGTACTACCGCAACCGGAGCGCTACTACCGCTCCGCGGTAGTACTGCTGCTCAGTACCGTGCCCACTACCTCCGAGTCCAGAGACTTTGCGGTAGTGTATGCGGTACTTGGCTGCGCTAATACCGCCCTGGTAGAGCCAGGGAGCCAATGCCACCATGGAAAGCTCCTCCACGATGCTATGGAAAATATGTGGGTGCAGAGAGTATGTATATGTGATTATTCCACCCACCATTCCAAAGCGGATCCCCCCTTAATAGTACGGTTTTCCTACGACTCAATTCACCAAAAAGAAATCGCAAGGAAAACTCCGTCTTCACGCTTCATTACCCGAGGAAAAAAAACATCTTGTGCCATGACTATAATTATCTGAAATGCTCATTGACACACGGTTAATCCGCAAATGCATTGTCATCAATCACTAAAACCAATCAAAGGGAAATATGCCCTATCAAATATGATGTTTCCATTAGGGGTAAAACAGCGGTGCTTATGACTGTGTGTCATAAGGATTGTTTACATTACGCATAGAGTGTTAATGCAATTGTCTGTTGCTTTAAGTTCGCAACATTAGTTGTGGCTCGCAACATTTATTGTTCTGAATAAATATCTCAAGGTGGATAATAGACCGTTTATTCATCAGCATTTACAAACTAATTATCCACCTTGAGATATCTATCCATAACATCTCGCTGGTATTAAGTTGCGAGCCCCACCCAAAGTGTAAACCCAAAGCAACAGACAACTGCATTTAGAAACTTTGCGTAAGGTAAACAATCCTTGCAACCGCGGTTGCAAGCACCATTGTTTTCTACCTTGTGGAAACAACACATACCCTAGTCTCATGTTTCTGTCACTCAAGCTAGACATCGGGGGGCATGAACCCACAATCAAGCATAACACTCCCTCTTAGAGTTACTATCTACTACCTTGCCAAAGCAATAAAAAGCGATGGAGAACATGCAAGAATTACTCAAGAACAAAATATAAAAGGAGAACCAAATATATAACTCATTAGGATCTGAACATAATCTCATAATCCATCGGATCCCAGCAAACACATCATAGCAACAACAGAAAGATTGCATAGCTCACAAGGACTAGGAATTGAAGAACAGGATTGGAGAGAAGACACCATATATCTACTGGTCATGGACCCATAGTCCAAGGGCGACTACTCATGAAACATCCGGGAAGCGCTCATGGTGGTGGAGAATGTAACAGCCCAAAAGCAATTTCCATATTCATCATGTAATTTTGCTTTCTCCCCTTAGGCTCAAAATTGCCATGGTGTTGTAATATGTAATTCCATGTGGTGATCAAGTGTTGAATCCATGTTTGATTCCCATTTAATTTTGAATTCAAGGTCATCTTGGGGGTTAAAGAAAGGTGTTGTTTGAATTTTCCATGTTTTCCATGGTCTCCCCTAAGCTCAAAACTTTGCATAGCCAAATATTTGGAATTTTCCAACATGCCCATGAATTCACATTGAATTTTCCACCCATGGATAATGCAAGTGTAGTTCAAACCCATTTGAATTTAATTCAAATGCCACTGATTTTACTTGCACCCAATTGGTTGAATCCAATTTTGTAAAATAAAGAAAACCCTCGTGATCATGGAACACATTTTTGTGTGACTTTATTGTCACATCCCAACTTTTGCCTTCTTATTAATTTAGATAACCAAAAATTAGGAGCCAAAAAAAACTTACATGAAATGTTATGTTGTTTGATTCAATGCTTGAAATTGTGTGAGTTCTTCTTGTAGTAGTGATCATGAAAATTGTTGCATGTGCTTAGAAAAGATAGTAGTTCGGCAAGATCATTTCTTCCCCACATAACTAAATCATCTTAAGATGATCACATAAAAAAAACATGACCAAGCATAGTAGTAACTCAAACCCTGCTTTCATTTAGCTCCTTTGCATTTTAACTTGCAATTCCTTTTAATTTCTTGTGTTTCTGTTTGTGAGACAAATATATATGTAATATAAAACCTTATATATTCTATGTAATATAGTTATATTAAAAATAAATGAATTAATCAACCACCACAAAACCCTTAGACATTAACCTTGTGTTTGGGTAAATAATTGAAGCTTTGATAATTTAAACCCCTATAAGTCCTACAAACCCTAAGAACTTGAATTTATGATCATGATAACTCACATGACATTAAGAAATATTAAAAATTTAAATAAAAATTCTATGGAGGCATTTTCACAAACACCTTTTGTGCCTTAATCTTGTGGTTGAGCTTTGTATAAAATTAGTCATCAAAAATTTATTAAGCAAAAAATCTAAATAAAAAAAGTTAGCAAACTAACCTAACCACCCCTCCCCTAATCCCTCTAACCTCCCTCTCTCTCACGTATCTCTCTCTCCCAAAGAGAGAACGAACACCCCTCACCCTCGGTTCTCTCCCCCTCTCCCTAGTATTTCTCTATTCTCTCTAAAACTCCCCAACTGTCAGCCTCTTGGCCCTCGCGTTCCCAACAAGAGGCGATCCCGAGGATCGCTTGTGTGGCCTGACAATGCGCGTGTACCCCCCAACCTTCGGCTGCGATGTGGCCGGCAAAAGCCACGGTGGAACCTACCCACGTCCCTCCTCTCACGAGCTCGCCCACCACCGTCGCTGCCCAGCCGGGAGAGAGCTCGCGGATTGCCCCCGTGGCACTCCCGCTCGTTGCACCCATGACCTGGTACTCAGCCGCGCTCGCCCCGCTCGGCTATAAAAGCCACTCCACCAGCGCCTCACTACTCCACACCACAGCTCGCCCTCTCCACTGCCCGCAGCCACCACGTACCTTGCCATACGCAACCCAAACAGAGAGAAGCAGAAGAGAAGGAGTAGACAGGGAGGAAGAGGAGGAAGGGAAGGAAAGAAGGAGGAGGAGGCGGTAGGGCCGGCCAGCGAGCCGCGCCTCCGCCACCCCACGCCGGAGCCACGCCGACGAAGAGACGCCGACGAGGAGCCCGGAGGAGCCGCCACAGTCCGTCGTTCGTCTACCCCGAGCCCCCTTCGACCCGACGTTCTTCGCGGCCACAAACGTAAAAACGGATCCCCCACACCACCCCAGAGCTCCGCCACCAACTCCCGACGCCCGCCGGTCACCGGAGCACCGCCGGTAAGACCTCCCCACGCTCCTGGCCGCCATGGATGCTCCCAGGACGACCTGGCCCATCCCTGGGAAGAAGACGACCCCTGGCCGTTAGATCATACTTGATCCAACGTCCAGGAAAAGGCCATACCCTTCGTTTTTTTCTGTAAAAAAAACTGAAGCAACAGTCGCTACGCGGGCTCGACCTAGTGGAGAGAAATGCTCGTGGGCGCAGGATAGTCCGGGCCGGCCTGCTGAGCCCTCTTTCTTTTTTTCTAAATCAGCAGAACATAAATAATATTAGAAAATTAACCGTAGGTCAGGAAAATATGAAGTAAATTTTTTACTGCTTAAAAAGTTATGTTTTATTTTTCTGCATTTATATAATATTGTTTTTCCTAGATAATTTTTGCGGCCATTTATTATTATTTCTATTGCTAGTTTAATTTCTATAGAATTTATGTTAGTAGTATTAATTTTTTAGATTAATATTAAATTAGCCTTCGGTCAGTAGAATTTTTTTATGCATTTAGTCAATAAAAATAAAATAAATTTAAAAGTTGTTAGTGAATAAAATGGGTTAATAACGTTCCTTTTATTGAAAGTTGTTTTATTTATTATTGATGTTAATAAATCCACCAAAATTATCCTAATGCCTTGTCATAAATTTTAATCTTGTTGAGGTGATAATTAAATCTTAGTAATTAGAAAATCTTGAAAATTGTTTGTCCTTTGTTTCATGCTATTGTTTGTGAAAATTGAGTGATGAAATATTGTGCTTGCTATTGCCGTGTTGTGATCATGTGAATTTTCTTTTGTTCGCAACGTGTAGACGAGACGTTTGACGGTGCAGGTGAAGACCCCTCCCAAGCCGTCGAAGAAGCCGATCCAAGGTACATCGCCGAGGAAGGCAAGCCACCGTCAAAACTCAAACTCCGCATTACCCTTTTTATTTTTCCTTGTATCACTTATATTGTATCATGCTAGTATTATATTAATATGGATTGGGATTGTATTAGTTATGTTAGGAAAACTCCACACACCCCATACCCTACCTATTCGGGAAAACAAAGTAGAACCCCGGTGATCCCGACATTCGGTCGAGACCATCACTCAGCTCTAGTAATTAGCATTACATAACAAGATGGATAGTCATACTTCACCCTATATGGTACGACATACACCTAAGAAGGTGGTATGGCCGGTATTGTGGAACATCGTTGGACATGGACAAAGTCTGGAGGGACTCTCTATAAGTGCTGCCAAAACCTAGCCTTACAGTACAACCACTATACTCTGTTATGTGACAGGGCTAGTTGGAAGCTTGTGTATCTTAGTACGGGGATCTTCTAACTACATAATACATAGAAGCTTGTAAGCCTACCGATGCGTCGGAGGTGAGGTCGCTGCCGAGGCAGCGGTGGCACGGAACTTTGCCGCACCTCTACTACGGTGAAGGCATGTGTCCAAGAGGAGCATGACCTTCGACGCGGACAGTTCAGGATGTGGGCATCAGGTAGATCACCTGTACTAGGGTAGGCAAGGGGAAGACTATGGTCGATTATCCGAGACCCGCATACTGAGGTATGACGATCCGTGGGGACACACGGCGGATGTGTCGAATGTGGTGGGTAAAGTGTACAACCTCTGCAGAGTGAAAACTATTCGAGTAGCCGGAGTCCATGGTCATGGACAGCTAGTGAGGCCACACTTTTTGGGGAATAGATGAGAAAGCCCGGTACCGAGTTTATGATTCGCGATGATGATGTTGATATTGTTGAAAAAGGATTGGACTTGACTTATCCAAATTCATTGTGGGAAATAAAACTTGCCAAGTTAAAACTTTGCCAACTTAATAATAATATTGAGTAGATAGGAAATCCCTATGAAAAACTCCACCATATAGCCATCCCATTATTTTTGTATGCAAAACTTTGTTTCTCTCTTTAGGTGGTTTGCGAGTACTTTGTATGTACTCACGGCTGTGTCCCAGGTTATTCCATCGGCCAGGCTTGGAGGAGTAGGTATATGACGATGATGCTACCGGCGATTACTAGGAAGTGTTATGCTTTGAGCTACCCTGTGGATTGTGTCGCCACTACCTTTGATGCTTTGTCTTATTCCGCTGCTATTTGAGCCCGATGAGGCCTTGTAAGACTATGTTATTGTGAGATTTGTATTCGTTAATGTATGGACATTGAGACTATGATTTCCATGTCGAGTTGTGTGTCATGCGAACTGATCATGGGCGCATGACCGTATACACAGCTGGTCGCTTCGGACATATAGTCCGGGGTGCCCACATTTATTCCTTTTATTTTTTCCACCAAAAATCCTTGGTTATTTTCTATTTTTGCTAAATGGAAAACGATGGTCCAAACATGGCGCAACTTTTGCGACTGATTATGGAGGAGCAACTTTTGCGACTGCTTATGGAGGAGCGCCAGGCCGCTCGTGACGAGCACCAAGCAAACATGGTTGCACTCCAACAGCTAGTCCAGGCTGCCACCAATGCCAACCAAGGAGGCAGAGGAGCTGATGGGAATGAGGAGCCCAGATCTCGGCTCCGAGATTTCTAGAACACCAACCCGCCCGTGTTCTCGCAGACGAAGGAGCCTCTGGATGCTGAGGATTGGCTCCGCACCATGGAGAACAATCTCGCTGTCGCCGCTATTGGAAACAACGAGAAGGTCCTGTATGCCACCCACTACCTCACCGGCACCGCAAGGAGCTGGTGGGAAGGAGTGCGTGCCCGTCTTCCTGAAGGGCAAGTACTCACCTGGTCTGAGTTCTCTGAGAAGTTCAAGAAGGCGCACATCTCGACCGCACTGATCGGGAGGATGAAGGACGAGTTCCGCCACCTCAAGAAAGGGGGCATGACTGTGGTTGGATATCTCGACCGCTTCACTCAGCTGTTGAGGTACGCCCCAGAGGAGGTGGACACCGAGGAGAAGCGGAAGGACCATTTCCTAGATGGACTGCACGATGAGCTGCAGGTTGTTCTGGTGGCCATGCATTTCCCTGACCTTGAGTCTCTTGACAATGCTGCTATCATGATGCAGGGCAAGCTCAAGATGGCCTCTGAGAACCGCAAGCGCAGCATGATGCAGCAGGGTGGATCCAGCAACCCCCGACTGCGTCCGACACAGCCTCCAAGGCCAGCACCCCAGCCTCAGAGGAGCCCTTACCCAGCGCCACGCCCCAATGCTCCTGCATGCCCTGTTGGAGTTCCGCGTCCAGCAGACGGACTTCCCCGCAACCCTGGAGTGATCTGTTTCGAATGTGGTCAGAAGGGCCACTATTCGACAGAGTGTCCCAATAAGAAGAATACTGCTCCACGC
This sequence comes from Bromus sterilis, assembly GCA_950022295.1. Lineage (NCBI taxonomy): Eukaryota > Viridiplantae > Streptophyta > Magnoliopsida > Poales > Poaceae > Bromus > Bromus sterilis. The sequence goes on from OX465600.1 coordinate 222,633,751, forward strand.
CCCAATGCTCTAGCACCAGCCATAGGAAACCCCGGCCGCAACAATTCCCAGCGCGGTGCATCCCACACCGTAAAGGGACGTCTGAAAAATGTGCAAAACGAGTGTAAGGCCCGATATGCGGTATTGTTCCAGATCTAGGTGTTTCCACCCAGATCCGGGGACGAAGCACATATCGGTCCCACCGCGACATATGACAAAGCCATATGCCCCGGATTTCCAACATGATATCACAACATTACAGATACAAGGATAGAACATCTCATACAATCGGCATACAACTGCCATAATAAAATATAACAGCGAAAGATACATGTCTGAGTACAGACTCCAATCAAATGCCTAATGGCAAAGAGAAAAACATCGATCCCATAACCACACGGGTCCAGGCCCTCCGCCGGGATCCGCCTAACTAGTCGTCGTCGAGTCTCCACGTGAAACTTCGATCACCATACCTATTGTCGATCAAGAACCCTGAAAAGAGTTTGGGGGTAGTATCATGAGTACAGAAGTACTCAACATCCAACTGTAGTGGTCATCTGACCCAGCAAGGACTTCATCACTCGTCATTCTAGGACAACTAGTAGTTTACGGTAAGGATGGGGTAAGTGGTGAGGTTGCTGCCGCACTAGCATTTATGAAGTGTCTAACGATCTAGAGAGTAAGGTAAGAAGCCAAGCATTCGATGAGGAATCACCTCCAACAAGTCTTGCTATCAACTACTTACGCAATCATAACACCTATCCTATCCTTGTCCTCCTCTTCGCATCCCGGCGAAGAAGAAGCAGTTAAGGCACACACACATTGATCAAGTTATATTAAAATTATCTCAGTTGTTGTTGTCTATGAACAAGGAGTAGGTCTCAAGTCGTCCATAACCGTGGACACGGCTTCTCGAAAAGATTTAACCCTGCAGGGGTGTACCAACTGCCCATTACAAGGCTCCGCACGCACGCCCATCTCTCTCAGTTGCTACCCATCACAGGAAACCATTTTATGATTTAGTTCCAAGAGATTCGAAACGACATGTCCCTCTAGCTAACAACGAACAAATCCGGGTGGCCCCCGGTGAGTCGACATCCAGCTCAGGAGCCGGCCGCGCTCTCGATCTGGTCTCTACCGTATGACTCCAGGTTTGGATTGCCGGTTAATCACACATGGGAAACCGGGTCCTCAGCCGGTCATGATGGGCCAGCAAGGGAACTATGTCCTCACTGGTCCGGGTTGGTTGGAAAACTACTGGCGTACGACCAGCACACACACGGTTTCAAACTGTAAAATTAGGTTGGGCCACCACTAGAAATTCTTGAAGCTAGGTAGGTAAGAAAAGGGGACCCCATAAAATCCCACACGCGGTTAGGCACGTTCAGTCTTAAAACCAATACCCGGAACTCGGGTCCTAGGTGACTCGAATGGAACAAAGCGTCGGGGCCGGATAGCCTAGACCTTCCATCCTTCGTCGAATATAGTCAACATTATATTAATAATCATATCATCAAAAACAATATAATAATGTGATAACCCAAACCAAGGAGTAACAAGGTAACATCGTAGCATCCTAAGCATGCATACTAAGCAGGGGCTGAGAAACGAGCAATAGTAACATAGCAGTACAAGGTTTGCTGGGAGGGGACATGGCTGTATCGGTTTGAAAGAGGCTGTAAACATGTGGTAGGATCAAACATCGAACCTAACCTAGACTAGCATGCAAACCGCTGGTTGAAATAGAATGGATCATAAGTAATGTATAGTCCTTTCCTGTTGATAATTCGGGTTCCGAAGGTGTAGTTGATCGCAAGCTCGCATCGTCTCCGAGAGGTACCCGCGGAAGCACACAAGACGATAAACACTGGAAAGCAATCAACGAGCAAGCTTCTATTACTACGAAGAAAACACGAGCAAGCATCAACAAGAAGGCAACACGAGACATCGCACCTACCGTCGAGAGTGGTTACTAACAGGTTAAGTGGAGTACTCGTCACACACGACGATACCGCACATTTAGAAAGGTTCAAGTTGTCTAGCTACAGGTGATCAACATGTTGTTAACATGGCAAAGCACAGAAGCATGGCATAGCACACAAACATGTCAAGAGGTGAAGCACAAAGTAAACTATCTATGCTAGTCAATTTAAGTGAGGCACATCCTAAACATGGAATACCACTAAGTGCCGCACGACAATTAAAGGATTTGGTACTGTTCTGTCCTAAACCATATTTTAGGTTGGTTAACAACAGCAAACAATATCATAAACACAAATTACACGAAAAACTAATCAAGTTACATATAAGGCACACTCCAAACGGAGTTACGGTTAAAAACATATAAGCAAAACAAGTTACGGGCACAATCTGCCAACATCACGAAGCACCCTTTAGAGCAATGCAAAAAAAGGTTAATCAATGCAAACATGCTCACAAATGATATGGAACTAAAGTAGACATGACAGGGAAGGCATGAAAAAAAGAATCATGCAAATAGGCATCATAGATCAAAAGATATTAAACATGCAACATGGCTTCGGAACGTTACAGACTTAGAGAAAAACAAAGGTGGCTATCAAAAACAGCAGCATAGCAACTTTGAAGCTCAATAACTATATGACCAGAAAGCATATCATGACAATGCAATACATATAATTGAAGTAGACATGATGCTTAACAATATGCAATTGGAATCACTCAATTCCGATAAACAGTCGCGACACACTCGTCGACCGAAGTTGCAACAAAATATAAACAGCAGCACACTAACAGCAGGGTAGCTACTTTGGAGCAAGCTACAATCATGATGCAGCAAGCAATTATGGCATGTGAATGCATGAAACTGAAGTAGAAACAATGCTTAACGCAACGCAAAAGGAATCACTTCCGACGTACGGTTGCGACGCAACCGTCGCCCGAAGTTTCAATCAAGCAACAGTTTTCAGACAGTTTAACAGCAACAGTTGCAATTAACGATTTGATGCCCCGTTTAGCACACAATTACACAATCAAGATGACCTCAGATGCAAATGCTCACAAAATTTAGATTGAAGTACACACAATCCTAAGCAATTTTCATTTTGGTGGCATCGCGATCCGAGCTACAGATTTACCGCAAAACTACTCGCAAAATTGAATCAACAACAGTTTTCCTCCAGGCTTAGCACAATTCAGAGACAAGAAAAAAATAGTCAAAATAAATAATAAAAAAAAGGGGGCGTTGGGCTGGCTAACCCAGTGGGCTTTTGGCCCAACTGGCCTAGAGAGGGGAGGAGGCCGGCCGGGGCTGTGGCGGCCTGGATCGGGTGGCCCACGTGGCAGCCCACAGGGGCGGCTGGATCGGATCGGGACGCCACCCGATCCCGAGCTCGACGGCGGTGCTGGCTGGCCGCGGTCCAGCGACGGTGGGCAGCGAGGCGACGCAAGGGAGGTCGTAGGCGGCTGGGAAGGGCGTCGCGACGGAGGCGGCTGCCGGATCCAGCCACGGGAGGCCACCGGCGAGGCTGCAAGGGTGGAGGCGCGACCTCGGCTCGGGAGGCCACTCCCATGGCGCGCGGCGGCGCCGGTCGCCGGCTACTGCAGAGGGGGAGGTTTGAGGTGAGAGGAGAGTGGGAAGGGGCCGGCGCAGGGGTGCCGAAGGCGCTCACCGGCAGGGGCACGCAGCGGTCGGCCGGCGGCTCGCTGGAGGGAGACGGCGGAGAGGCGCGGTGGTGAGGGCCTCCAGGCCCAGATCGGGCCCGACGACGGCTGGAGGCGGGCCCGCGCGGCCCGGGGCGCCTGAGAGCTGCGGTTTGGGGGGGGGTTGCTCGAATCTGAGCCGTTGGATCTCAGATCTGAGGGAGGTTAGGGTTTCGGTGGGGAGGGGCTATTGGGCAAAAATTAGAGAAAATCTGGGGGTGTGGCTGCAAATTTTCCATGGGGGAAACCCTAATTGGGTGTGGGAGGCTGGTGGTCTTTATATAGGCAGGTTGGCTGGCCAGTTTACGCAAATGCCCCCGGTACCCCTCTCGCGCGTCCGGTGATCGCGTTCTTGACCGTCGAGACTCCGTACGGACTCCGATTCCGACGAAATCTCGAACCACGCGCTCAGCGCGTCGAGCCCGTCGATCGTACCTCACTGCAGTGACATTCCGACAAAAAATTTCGGCGCCCTGTAAAATAATCCGTTTATTAAATAAACGGGGTTTTTCATTCCGTTGGCTGCGGCTGGTCTCGTGCGGTTTTCACGACGTGCTCGGGTGGAACCCGGTGTCGCAAATGTCGAGTGTCAGCGTGGCAAGGGTCGGTCTTCATCCAGTACGAGATAAGAGGGGGGAAAATAATCGCCGATCGATAAATCGGGGATGCAAACACCGCAAACAAATCAGACAATCAAACAATTCACACCGAAAACAAAATTTGTAATTTTTGTGAAATCTGGGCTGTTACACCGAGGAAGCCCAGGAGGCAGGAGACGTCATCTTGGGTACGTTCTCAGTTAATTCGGTACCTGCCCAAGTTTTGTTTGATTCGGGTGCATCACACTCGTTTGTTACGGAGTCATTTGTGAATAGAAGTGGGACGAAGGCTGAGCTCTTGACACGGGTCATGAGCATGCAAATTCCCGGATCTAGGGTAACGGCACACCGCACCTGTCTTGATGTATCTATAGATATCCGCAGAGTCACGTTTCCGGAAGAATTGATTGTGTTGGGAACAAAATGGATTGAAGTGATACTTGGGATGAACTGGTTGTCCAGGTATCGAGGTCGGATAGATTGCACAGAGAGGACAGTCAACCTCACGAGTGCCGATGGAGTTCAGATAGAGTACACAGACCTGACCGATAAGACCCGAGCGTACTGTCATCAGAGTGTCTCGGTGCCATCCCTTGAAGAAGTGAATGTGGTATGTGAATTCCCGAATGTCTTTCCGGAGGAGTTACACGGTATGCCGCATGATCGGGATATCGAGTCCATCATCGAGTTAGTGCCTGGCACAACCCCAATTGCACAGAGACCCTACCGAATGAATGCTGAAGAGCTGGTTGAGTTGAAGAAACAACTGAATGACATGCTCCAGAAGGGACTGATTCGACCCAGTGCTTCACCCTGGGGTTCGCCAGTTCTCTTTGTGGACAAGAGAGACGACACCATACGCTTGTGTGTGGACTACCGTAAGCTGAATGAGGTGACCATCAAGAACAAGTATCCACTCCCTAAGATCGAGGATCTGTTCGACCAGTTGAACGGAGCCCGAGTCTTCTCCAAGATCGATCTGAGGACCGGATATCACCAGCTGAAGGTCCACGAATCGGACATCCCCAAGACAGCCTTCACAACCCACTATGGTTTGTTTGAGTACACTATGATGTCCTTCGGACTTACCAATGCCCCGACCTATTTCATGAACCTCATGAACAAGATCTTCATGAGGTACCTCGACAAGTTTTTGGTGGTGTTCATTGATGATATCCTGATATATTCCAAGACGGAGGAAGAGCATGCCGAACATCTCCGCTTAGTCCTCGAGACTTTGCGAGAGAACCAGCTGTACGCCAAGTTCATCAAGTGCGAATTCTGGCTCAAGGAAGTCGGATTTTTGGGACATGTATTGTCAGAAGGAGGAATATCTGTCGACCCAGCCAAGATTCAGTCCATCATAGACTGGACAGCCCCGACCACTCAGACCGAAGTTAGAGGATTCCTCGGACTAGCAAGATACTATCGCAAGTTCGTGTAAGGCTTCTCCAACATTGCCCGTCCCATGACCCAACTGCTGAAGAAGGACCAGAAGTTTGTATGGACAGAAAAGTGTGAAGCCAGTTTCTAGGAGTTGAAGAGGAGATTGATATCTGCCCCAGTGTTGACAATGCCTGACCTGACCAAGAGCTTTGATGTGTACTGCGACGCATCGAAGGTTGGTTTGGGTTGTGTTCTGATGCAAGTAGGCAAGGTGATCGAGTACCTGTCACGACAACTGAAGCCGCACGAATTGAACTACCCCACACATGACTTGGAGCTAGCCATTGTTGTGATTGCTCTCAAGAGATGGAGACATTACCTGATGGGTCACCATTGTGACATCTACACAGACCATAAGAGCTTGAAGTACATTTTATCGCAGAAGGAGTTGAACATGAGGCAGAGGAGATGGATCGAGCTGATCAAAGACTACGATCTCAAAATCCACTACCATCCTGGTAAGGACAACGTGGTAGCAGATGCCCTCAGCCGCAAGCCCTGCACACTTAATGCGATGATCAGAGAGAAGAAGCCAACTCTGCATGAGGAGTTTGAGAAGCTGGGTTTGGAGCTTGTGACACTCGGTTTTCTTGCTCACCTCGAGCTGACTCCGACTCTGTTTGATCAGATCAAGGAGGCACAGAAGGGACACGATAGTATTGAGAGAATCAAGAAGAAGTTACCCCTCGGCAAGGCCCCGAAGTTCACGATAGATGATGAAGGAGTTCTTTGGTTCGATGGCCGATTGTGTGTGCCCGATGTAGAGGAGTTGAAACTCACTATCCTGAAGGAAGCTCACGATACACTTTACTCCATCCACCCCGGAGGGACAAAGATGTATCAAGACCTGAAGGACTTGTTCTGGTGGCATGGTATGAAGCATGAGATTGCCCTATATGTTGCCAAATGCAACATCTGCCAGAGAGTGAAATCAGAGCACCAGAGACCTGTAGGATTGCTGCAACCGCTCTGAGTTCCTGAATGGAAGTGGGAACAGATAGGCATGGAATTCATCACAGGACTACTGAGGTCGAGCAAAGGTCATGACTCCATCTGGGTCATCGTCGACCGACTCACCAAGGTAGCGCACTTTATTCCGGTACAAACCACCTATCGAGGAAACCAGCTGGCAGACTTGTACATGTCAAGGATCGTATGTTTGCATGGAGTTCCGAAGGATATTGTGTCTGACCGAGGTACCCATTTTACCTCGAGGTTTTGGAAGCAAGTCCAGGAGGCACTAGGCACCAAGCTCACATTCAGCACAGCCTATCACCCGCAGACTGGAGGCCAGACCGAGCGAGTGAACCAGATACTAGAGGATATGCTCCACGCATGTGCTCTAGCCTATGGTTCCAAGTGGGAGGACTGCTTTCCCTATGTAGAATTCTCCTACAACAACAACTACCAGTCGAGTTTGCAGATGGCTCCATTTGAAGCTTCGTATGGGAGGAAGTGTCGCACACCCCTAAACTGGTCTCAGACCGGAGAAGGGAAGATTTTCGGACCCGATGTTCTGAAGGAGGCAGAAGACCAGGTCTAGTTGATTCGTGAGCGTCTCAAGACCGCTCAATCTCGACAGAAGATTTATGCCGACCCCAAGCGTCGAGAGGTGACTATTGCAGTTGGAGACTTTGTGTATCTCCGAGTCACCCCATTGAAGGGAATGCAACGATTCCATGTGAAGGGAAATATAGCACCTCGTTACATTGGACCATTTGAGGTGATAGCCAGACGAGGCCAAGTTGCCTATCAGTTGAGACTGCCAGCAGAACTATCCGATGTGCACGACGTCTTTCATGTCTCACAACTCCGGAAGTGTCTGGAGGTGCCAGACAAGCCTGATGTTTTCAAAAACATCGATCACCGCACGGTGGACATCAACCAGGATCTCATGTACCGCGAGACACCCCTTCGTATCCTGGAAGAAGCCACCCGAGTCACCCGTAAGCGCGCGATCAAGTTCCACAAGGTCCAGTGGACAAATCAGAAAGAAGAAGTGGCCACCTGGGAACGGGAGGACTACCACAAGCGCGAGTTCCCGCATCTCTTCACTAGCTTGAGAATCTCGGGTACGAGATTCTCTTTAAGGGGGGAAGGTCTGTCACATCCCAACTTTTGCCTTCTTATTAATTTAGATAACCAAAAATTAGGAGCCAAACTTTTTTTGCATGAAATGTTATGTTGTTTGATTCAATGCTTGAAATTGTGTGAGTTCTTCTTGTAGTAGTGATCATGAAAATTGTTGAATGTGCTTAGAAAAGATAGTAGTTCGGCAAGATCATTTCTTCCCCACATAACTAAATCATCTTAAGATGATCACATAAAAAAAACATGACCAAGCATAGTAGTAACTCAAACCCTGCTTTCATTTAGCTCCTTTGCATTTTAACTTGCAATTCCTTTTAATTTCTTGTGTTTCTGTTTGTGAGACAAATATATAAGTAATATAAAACCTTATATATTCTATGTAATATATTTATATTAAAAATAAATGAATTAATCAACCACCACAAAACCCTTAGACATTAACCTTGTGTTTGGGTAAATAATTGAAGCTTTGATAATTTAAACCCCTATAAGTCCTACAAACCCTAATAACTTGAATTTATGACCATGATAACTCACATGACATTAAGAAATATTACAAATTTAAATAAAAATTCTATGGAGGCATTTTCACAAACACCTTTTGTGCCTTAATCTTGTTGTTGAGCTCTGTATAAAATTAGTCATAAAAAATTTATTAAGCAGCAAATATAAATAAAAAAAAGTTAGCAAACTAACCTAACCACCCCTTCCCTAATCCCTCTAACCTCCCTCTCTCTCATGTATCTCTCTCTCCCGAAGAGAGAACGAACCCCCCTCACCCTCGGCTCTCTCTCCCTCTCCCAGGTATTTCTCTCTTCTCTCTCAAACTCCCCAACTGTCAGCCTCTTGGCCCTCGCGTGCCCAACCAGAGGCGATCCCGAGGATCGCTCGCGTGGCCTGACACCGCGCGTGTACCCCCCCAACCTTCGGCTGCGATGTGGCCGACAACAGCCACGGTGGAACCTACCCACGCCCCTCCTCTCACAAGCTCTCCCACCGACCTTGCTTCCCAGCCGGGGGAGATCTCGCGGATTGCCCCCGTGGCACTCCCGCTCGTTGCACCCGTGACCTGCTGCTCAGCCGTGCTCGCCCCGCTCGGCTATAAAAGCCACTCCACCTGCGCCTCACCCTCTCCACTGCCCCCAGCCACCACGTACCTTGCCATACCCAGCCCAAGAAGAGAGAAGCAGAATAGAAGGATTAGACAGGAAGGAAGAGGAGGAAGGGAAGGAGAGAAGGAGGAGGAGGCGGGAGGGCCGGCTGGCGAGCCGCGCCTCCGCCACCCCACGCCGGAGCCACGCCGACGAGGAGCCCGGAGGAGCCGCCATAGTCCGTCGTTCGTCTACCCCGAGCCCCCCTTCGACCCGACGTTCTTAGCCGCCACAAACGTCAAAAACGGATCCCCCACGCCACCCCGGAGCTCCGCTACCAACTCCCGAGGCTCGCCGGTCTTCGGAGCACCGCCAGTAAGCCCTCCCCACGCTCCTGGCCGCCATGGATGCTCCTAGGCCGACCTGGCCCGTCCCTGAGAAGAAGACGCCCCCTGGCCGTTAGATCATACTTGATCCAACGGCCAGGAAAAGGCCATACCCCTTCGGTTTTTTTTCTGTAAAAAAACTGAAGCAACAGCCGCTACGCGGGCTCGACCCAGTGGAGAGAAACGCTCGTGGGCGTAGGATAGCCCGGGCCGGCCTTCTAAGCCCTTTTTCTTTTGTTCTAAATCTGCAGAACATAAATAATATTAGAAAATTAACCGTAGGTCAGAAAAATATGAAGTAAATTTTGTACTGCTTAAAAAATTATGTTTTATTTTTCTGCATGTATATAATATTGTTTATCCTAGATAAATTTTGTGGCCATTTATTATTATTTCTATTTCTAGTTTAATTTCGATAGAATTTATGTTAGTAGTATTAATTTGTTAGATTAATATTAAATTAGCCTGTAGTCAGTGGAATTTTTTTATGCATTTAGTTAATAATTTTTTTAAAAGTTGTTAGTGAATAAAATGGGTTAATAATGCTCCTTTTATTTAAAGTTGTTTTATTTATTATTGATGTTAATAAATCCATCAAAATTATCCTAATGCCTTGTCATAAATTTTAACCTTGTTGAGGTGATAATTAATCTTAGTAATTAGAAATACTTGAAAATTGTTTGTTCTTTGTTTCTTGCTATTGTTTGTGAAAATTGAGTGATGAAATATCGTGCTTTCTATTGCTGTGTTGTGATGGTGTGAATTTTCTTTTGTTCGCAACATGTAGACGAGACGTTTGACGCTGCAGGTGAAGACCCCTCCCAAGCCGTCGAAGAAGCCGATCAAGGGTACATCGCCGAGGAAGGCAAGCCACCGTCAAAACTCAAACTCCGTATTACCCTTTTTATTTTTCCTTGTATCACTTATATTGTATCATGCTAGTATTATATTAATATGGTTTGGGATTGTATTAGTTATGTTAGGAAAACTCCACACACCCCATACCCTACCTATTCAGGAAAACAAAGTAGAACACGGTGATCCCGACATTCGGTCGAGACCATCACTCAGCTCTAGTAATTAGCATTACATAGCAAGATGGATAGTCATACTTCACCCTATATGGTACGACATACACCTAAGAAGGTGGTATGGCCGGTATTGTGGAACATCGTTGGACATGGACAAAGTCTGGAGGGACTCTCTATAAGTTCCGCCAAAACCTAGCCTTACAGTACAACCACTATACTCTGTTATGTGACAGGGCTAGTTGGAAGCTTGTGTATCTTAGTACGGGGATCTTCTAACTACATAATACATAGAAGCCTGTAAGCCTACCGATGCGTTGGAGGTGTGAAGTCGCTGCCGAGGCAGCGGTGGCAAGGAACTTTGCCGCACCTCTACTACGGTGAAGGCATGTGTCCAAGAGGAGCATGACCTTGCACGCGAACAGTTCAGGATGTGGGCATCGGGTAGATTACCTGTACTAGGGTAGGCAAGGGGAAGACTATGGTCGATTATCCGAGACCCTCATACTGAGGTATGACGATCCGTGGGGACACACGGCGGATGTATCGAATGTGGTGGGTAAAGTGTACAACCTCTGCAGAGTGAAAACTATTCGAGTAGCTGGAGTCCATGATCATGGACAGCTAGCGAGGCCACACTTTATGGGGAATAGATGAGAAAGCCCGGTACCGAGTTTATGTTTCGTTATGATGATGTTGATATTGTTGAAAAAGGGTTGGACTTGACTTATCCAAATTCATTGTGGGAAATAAAACTTGCCAAGTTAAAACTTTGCCAACTTAATACTAATATTGAGTAGATAGGAAATCCCTATGAAAATCTCCTCCATATAGCCATCCCATTATTTTCGTACGCAAAACTTTGTTTCTCTCTTTAGGTGGTTTGCGAGTACTTTGTATGTACTCACGACTTTGTCCCTAGTTATTCCATCGGCCAGGCTTGGAGGAGTAGGTATATGACGATGATGCTACCGGCGATTACTAGGACGTGCTATGCTCTGAGCTACCCTGTGGATTGTGTCGCCACTACCTTTGATGCTTTGTCTTATTCCGCTGCTATTTGAGCCCGATGAGGCCTTGTAAGACTATGTTATTGTGAGATTTGTATTCGTTAATGTATGGACATTGAGATAATGATTTCCATGTCGAGTTGTGTGTCATGCGAACTGATCATGGGAGCATGACCGTATACACAGCTGGTCGCTTCGGACATATAGTCCGGGGTGCCCACATTTATTCCTTTTATTTTTTCCACCAAAAATCCTTGGTTATTTTCTATTTTTTCTAAATGGAAAATCCCAGTTTTTTTCTTCTCTGGGAGCATTGGTAACCGGCCCAGCCTAGCTGGCCTGTCCCACTCGGGCTCCAGCCTATCCAGCGAAGCGGTACGCGGGAGCGCTGCCAGCCGATGATCTTGATCGTGCGGTCCTCCATCATCTTCTTTCTAGCGTGGTCGAGGTCCCCCTCGAGCTCCCTGTCACAGCGAGCTGCCACGCCGGAGCCTGGGGGCCAGCGAGAGCGTCCCCCTCCTTTTAAGCGCGTCCAAGAGCTCCCCTGGGAACCCTAGCTCCCATTCCTCCCTCCGTTTCTCCTCGCCGCCAACTCTTTCTTCCTCCCCAAGCTCCCCTGTTTCAGGCATGGCCGCCGGTGAGTGGCGCAATTCGCCGCCGTCTCCTCATGTCGTCGAGCGTGCACTCGTGTGCTCCTTCCTGCAACCCTTTCTCACCTTCCCCTACTCTCAGATCGAAGATAGGAGATGCAAGTTGACCCGAGCTGCCGACGCCGCCGCGGAGCTCTTCTTCACTGATGCCGACCTATTCGACTACCTCCTCTATGGCACGCTCGCGCTCGTCGTCGACCACCCCTAGGTGAGCCTTGGAGAGCCCCTATTCCCCTGTAGTGCGTAGGCGAGTAGCCGAGGCCGAATTGTGCTTTCCTGCCGCCGTGTCGTCGCTGCAGTGTAACCCGTGGACGACGTCACCATGGCGTGCTCCGGGCATGCCTGTGCATACTGTAGTCGTGTTCTGGATGTGCGTCTGGAGGCAAAGGAGCCGCCTTGAGCTCGCCTTGCCCTACGCGCGTCGCCATCTGAAGACGTGATACGTCTCAAATGTATATACTTTTCCAAACACTTTTGATATTGTTTTGGCTTCATTCTTGTATGATTTGAACGAAACTAACCCGGACTGACTCTGTTTTTAGCAGAGCTGCCTGCATGGTTTTCTTGTGTGCAGGAATATGGATTTTTAGGTACTTCAGAAAATTCCTAGAAAAATTACGGAAAATCCACGCACCCAAAGGAGCCCCGGACCAGAAGATGGGCCAGAGGGGGGCCCCTGGCACCCTGCTGATGCGACCTCCCCCCTGGCCGGGCCGGGAGGCCGCCTGGGTGGGTCCCGCCCCCTCTGGTGACCTACCTTGGCCCCTATGTTTACCCGTCGCGAGAAAACCCAAGAAGACAAGTAGTTTTCCCGGTTCTTGTCGCGGAGCCGCCGCCACCCTCTGTTCTTCTCTGGGAGGGCTAATCTGGAGGTTGTTTTGGCCTCCGGTGAGGGGAGATCAATGCCATTGTCATCCCCATCGCTACTCCATCATCCCTCTATGACTTCCCCTTTCATGTGTGAGTACTTACCTGCTGTAGGCAAAGGGGATGGTAGGGATTGGATGAGTTAGATCATGTAATAGTTCGTCAGATTATTGGGGGCATGTTGCATATCATCTACTTTGGTGTTTATCATCTTTGCTACAACTTGTTGCTCTAAATGCTTTTCACTTTGGCCCCGAGTGCCATGTTTTAGGATCTGAACTACTTGTGTTTTCATGAGTTTATTTGTGTTCTTGATCCTATCTATCAGTTGTATGCACCTATTATAGTCCGGAACCGGCGATCCCAATGGTGACATCTTGGGACACCAAAGGGGATGGACTATAATTTTAGGATTTCATGTATCCATTGAGTGTTAATGCTTTGTTCCGGTGCTCTTTGACAGGAGCACCTTAATCCCCATAAGTTCCTTTTGGCCCCATTCGTAGCGGGATGGTAGGATAAAAGATGTTGTGCAAAGCTCTTATTGCAAGCACGTACAACTACCTTGGGATGCATGCCTAATGTTTGATATTTCCTAGATGATCCTTGCTTTTCTGTGTGCCTTGCGCCGAGTTAGAATCTATTACATGTTCACTCTCATCCAAGCAGCGCCCAACCATCCATCTCCCTAGCCTACAGTGTTTCAATCCTGCTGGTTACTAGTTGTTTACTTTTGCTGTTTTACTTTCGCTGTTTCACCTCCACTATTTCCGTTGCCACCATCACTTCCATATCACCGTTGCTATTAATACTTCGTTGCAAGCAAGTGTATTTCAGGTGCGGTTGAATTGGAAACTCAACATTTAAAGCTTGTGAGTATCCTTTGGCTCCCCTTGTGTCGAATCTATAAATTGGGTTATTCTTACCCGCAAAGACTATCTCGATCCCCTACACTTGTGGGTCATCAAGAAATGTTTTCTGGCGCCATTGCCGGGGAGCATGGCTCTATTTACATGTCTACTTGAAGTATTCTGCCTGCTGCACTTTATCCACTATGGGTAAGAAAGGAGACCCCAAAATTCTGATCTTACCATCCCGTACAAGAAAAAGTACTGTTTTGAGCACTAGTGCTACACTTGATTCACCTTCAATTATAAGTAAGTTTGCTTCACCACCACCACATGCTTCTTCTGCTGAGTCTGGTAATATGTCTGACACTTTTGATGATGCTACTACTACCCTTGATAATATTGGTTCGCTTGGTTACTATCTTGAGACACGGATCGCTGCTGCTGCCAAACAATCTGGAATTGAAATTCCCGTTACTCACTATCATATTGGTGGAACTTATGATTATCCTGACCTGAGTGGCCTCAAGGAGAGACTCCTTGAGGATGATTATATTGTGCTTGATGATGAAGAACAAGGTTGCTCCTGATCCTGAATTTGCTACATCTCCTATATGCATCAATGATCCTGATTATGATTTCTCTGTTGATCTTTCACTTATATGTATAGTTGAAGCTGACCCCTTTTACGGCAGAGAAAATGATGATGCCATTGCACACCTGACCAAACTCACTGAGTTCGGTGGCTTGTTTACTACCGATGAAAAGATACGAAACTTTTATGTGACTAAGCTTCTTCCTTTCTCCTTGAAGAAGGGTGCTAAAGAATGGTATGATGCACTGCCATGTGGTTCCATTAAGAGTCCTCAAGACTTGGCTCAATCTTTTGTTGATAAGTACTTTACTGCTCACATGAACATGCTGCTTTACAAAGAATTTATAACTTTAAACAGTTGAAGGATGAGCACCTCCCTAAAGCTTGGGGTAGGTATTGCAGTTTGATCAAGGCTAGACCGGGACATGGAGTTACTAAGAATGAATTACTTGATATATTTTATGCTGGTCTAACCGATGAATCTAGATCCTATTTGGATAGTTGTGTTGGTTGTGTTTTCAAGGAAAGAACACCGGACGATGCTGAAGAAATAATGAGCAAGATTGCCAAGAACCACGAAGATTGGTCCGTCCCTGAACCACCTCCACCACCTAAGAAGAGGGGCATGCTTTCCATAAGCCCCGAAGATATGCAACAATCAAAGAAGTCTATAAAAGATAAAGGTATTAAATCGGAAGAGGTGAAGGATCTACCTCCTATTGAGAAGTTGTCTGAGCCCACTACTGATACGTCCCAAACGTATCTATAATTTCTGCTTACTCCATGCATTTTTGGGGTGATATTGCTATACTTTTGATGCACTTTCATACACTTTTGGTCATATTTGGACTAACCTATTAACTCAGTGCACCACAGTGCCAGTTTATGTTTTCTGCCGTTTTTTGTATTTTAGGTTTTCCCATTACTTAAAGTGCCAGAAAAATTCCAGGAAAAATATATAGAAAATCAGCGACCCGGAAGCTTCCAGACTCCCGAAGGGGGCCCAGAGGGGCCCCACATGGTGCCCAGGCGGCCAGGGGGCGCGGCCTAGGGTGGGGTCGCGACTGGAGGCCGCCTGGACCCCCTGGTGGCCCCCTGGCTGCCCCCTTCGCCTTTATATTTTCTCCTCCGGAAACCCCCGAGGAGAGAACCCTATTTTCACGATCTCGCCTCTGTTCTGCCGCCGCCGCGCTTCCAAGATTGGGAGCACCAGAAGACCTCTTCCCGGCACACTTTCGGAGGGACACTTCCAAGCTTCTCCACCATCATGGACGCTTCCCGGATGAGCCGTGAGTAGTCCACCTTGGACCATGGGTGCATGATCAGTAGCTATGTGATGTCCTCTCCCCCTATTTGTTCTTCATTGATTAGACCTTGTGAGCTTGAAAGTACAAGTATGTGATCAGAGGGGGAGGGGGTGAATGACCACTTCAAATTTTTGAGTGAAGCTTTGAAGTGAATCACAACCCCCACAGAAAAGGGATTGCCAAAACAAGTAACAGGGAAGAAAAACTAGTAGCAAATCTAAACAGAGCGAATCAAATGTACATTGAAGCTTAATTGGAAGCAAATGTAATGCGGAAAGTAAATGCTTGAGGTAAACGAACTCTTGACTCGGCGATGTTTGTTCGACCAGTCCACGCTCTGCAAAGCGCTACACCTGGTTGGAGGGACTGGTGATTGAACACCTGGAGCAAAACTCTCTCCGTCCATTGCTCCACTGCACCAATCTCCTTGAGCTTGGCCAGTTTTGAATCATGGTAGATTATCAAGGAAATCTCCGAAACCTTTGACAAACCTGAGCTTCGAGGCGACAATTACTCTTTGCTCTTTGAAGTCGACACTCTAACCGTCTAGGAGAATTTCAGTTCTCTAAGATTAAAATGCTAGCAAGATTTCACCTAAGTCTTAGCGAATCTACTCAGATCAATAGGACTTTGGATTCGGTGGTTGGTTTTTGGGTTTTGCTTCGGTGGCGTTCTTGGGATGCTCTCTTCAATCTCTCTCAGGAATATTTTTAGAGCAGCCACCCGAAAATGGAGGAGGGGGCAGCGTATTTATAGTTGGCGATCCTGAGGTGCGAAATGACTGATTTGATCCGAAGCGACAGCTTGACGCGTGTCCACAACGGTCAGATTTGTCATTAATGCGCAACTTTACTTGCGGAACAAGTAAAGCTAATTCACGGACTTAGTTGTGCTTCGGAAGCCAAAGAAAGAAGTCTCTGCTACCGAAACTTTACTCAGTGCACATGAGATTTCTTCACTCTGGCTTCTGACTTGGTTTAGATTTGATCTGAGCCTTTTCACAATAACTTCGATGTCCACAAACTAAAACCCCTCTTGATAGTACAGTTTGTCCTTTGACTCAAAGAACAGAAAAATAACTACACAAAAACATCTAAGTCTTGCGCCGTCTTCTTCATTTCCTTCAGTGAGACGGGCTTCAGGACACCTTTATTTTCTGGGGTCATCCTCCGTGATTAAGCTTCGCTCATGGAGTAATTCTTCGATACCTTGAAAATCTTCCTTGAAGCTTTATCACCTGGCTTGTCCTTCAGGAACCTAATCAACTGTTTATACTAGAAAACATTGTTAGTTCCTCTACTGTCTTGTCCGACAATATCCCAAACACATGGGGGCAAAACTTAGCTCTTACAATCTCCCCCTTTTTGGACTATTGTTGACAAAACACGCATCGATAAAAGTATATTGAAGATTTTGTGAAGTGATTGGACAAAGTCTAAGATATGAAGGTTTTGGCTCCCCCCTGAATGCAAGCATCAAAGATTTATATGATCGAAGTTAGTGCTTGAGAAAATATTCTTTGTTGCAGAGCAAAACATATATCTTCGTTAAGGCAATTGCAAGAGATAATAGAAATCCATAAGTATGAGCAATTCCTTCCAATGACCTGTGACTAATAAAATAATCACCTGCAAGATAGACAGTACGAAGAAATACTTGCGAGCAAGGGGTTATTAAACTTAAGGGTATCACAGAAGTAGCACAACCGAATGTATACTTAAGTTACAACCCAATCGAAGGGAATGAAATGTTTGTTGTAACTTAAACCAAGAGAAGAAAAATACTAATAGCAAACGCCCTTTCCCCGATGCAAATATAACTCATCGATGCCAACATTCTCCCCAATTTTATCAATGATTGGACAAAAGGTTGGGAAGAGGCTCGAGAGAACTATTGCACGGCATCAGCAACTTTGGAGCCCGACGAAGCAGAACTTTACGTAGATTCGTCCGAAGAATATTGATCGCCTGAAGATTCTTCTTCCGACTAGGGCGAAGGAAGAACTTCGAGGTTCTTCTGAGTGATGAGGTTGATGTCGAGATCGCTGTCGTCGAGGCCGGCGTCGTCCTTCGAAGTGACTGAGTCATTCTCGGAGACGGTGTCGTGGCGGATAGGATCGGATCCATTTACGAAGAACACTTCATCGATCTTCTGAAGAGGTGGGATCTTCGGATTCGGGCGATCAATGGTGTCGTCTCTAGAGAAGTTTCGCTGGAGGTGCTCATATTCCTTGTAAATGCGATCTTTACGAAGGCCTTTCACAGAGTTGAATTTTCTGAGTCCCTTCCAGGAATAGCACTTGAGCACACGAAGATATTGGTTATTGTTTAGTTCAATTTTTCCAACACGATTGATCTCATTAGAAAGGAACTGCATCTGGCGTTGATTAGCTTCAATAAAATTCTCGAGCAGCTACTGCGAGCGAAGATTTACTTCAAAGTGATGACATTCCTTCTGGAAGTTCTTTGACATATTCCTTTCATTGACTTCGTGGCGCACCCCAACATAAGTATCAAAAATGTCGTTGGGTTTCCTCAGCATTTCCAAAGTGTCACGCACTGGAGGTGTGAAAAGCTTCAGATGGTGGCGTGCCACAAAGTCATCATTTCTGCCATAGTTGCAAACATGCTGTAGCCAGGGAGCATATGGCTTCAGGGTAAAGGTCAATTCAGAAGCGTGGACCATGTTGCGTAGAAAACAATCCTCGAAGTCAAATATCAGACCATGAGTAAGCTTCATTATTGCATGTGGGACTTCAGGATAAATGTTTGATTCTTTCGAAGCAGTGCTGAGGGGGATCAAAGTCTTCAACAAGATGTAAATCCAAGTTTTGGAGTTGAAGATTAAGTGCTTCGGGCGAATGTTTTCGATATAATTTGCTGTGAATTCCGTGTCGAGCAAAGTTGCAAACTGTTCTTCGGTCAGATCTGGCTCCAAGTGAATCTTTTCAAGTTCGCCAGTATGCCTTGGTATGTTGACTATTTCCTTGAATTCAGCTGAAGATATTCTGAAGATTTCACCTTGAATCATCCATTCAAGAACCCAAGAGCTTGGCTCATTTGCATCACCAGAAACATAAAGAGTGGAATAGAATTGTTTGATCAGTTCAGAGTTGAAGGGAGTTCTCAAAGCAAACAACCGAGTCAAATTCTGATTTTCAATTGTGGCGGAAATGTTCTGGAAGAAAGTGGCAGTTGATAAACTTCGCATATCGAGATATCGGTGGCGGAAAAGCACACCTTTCTGGCAGAAGACTTTGGTATAAAGTATTTGCTGTTCTGCTGTCCAGAAGCGAAGATCATCAGCAGTCCTGTCTGAAGCATATGGACTGAAACCAAAGAAACGGTGACGCTTCTGATGCTGTTCAAGATTGAACTCCGGCCGATGGCGCGAAGACCAACCATCACCGTTGAAAATGGGAAAGGTTTCACGAGGGTAATTTGAATCCAGCTGAGTGTCTTGACACGGTCTGCAGGGAGGTCGATGCCCTTGCAGAGGTGCAATTGGAGAAGCTCGAGAAGGTCCAGCAGTCTGAGCAAGTATCAAAGCTTGCTCTTGCGAAGAATTCATGATCAGAACTTGTTCTTCTTCGTCTTCATGTGCTTCAGGCTGGGGCATATTTGCTTCTGATTCCTGGATGGTTTGTGCTCTAGAGAAATCACGCGAGTCGCGAGTTCTTGAGTTGGAGGGAGAGGGTTCATGGGATTCCGGAGGAGGGGATTGCGGTGGAGAAAGGGAAGCAGGAGGAGTTGCGGCTCTTTGCGGTGCTGGGGTTGGAGAAGGTGGTGTTGGAGCACGCGGTGGAACTTGTGCAGGCGTCGGAGTTGGGGTTGGGGGTTTGCTTGGTAGTTGGAGCGTTGGGAAGTGGTGAGGGTTCAGTGACTGGCGGAGTTGGTGCGGGAGTATGGGGAGCCGGTGTTTATTTGGGGACCGAAGCTTTAGGTGGAGGAGTGGGGTTCTTAGTGGGTGGAGCTGAAGCCTTTGCTTTGGGTTTGGAGGGCTTGGGCGTGGGAGCAGGTGGAGTGGGAACAACTTCAGTGTATTCCTTCGTCGGGATGGGCTCATCGCTTGTGTCCATTTCAGCCGCCGATGCCAGTGTAATCTTCCGCCTCTTGGTGGTTTTCTTCTTGGGAGAATGGTCGGAAGGATTAGCTTTAGAGGGCTTGGCTGCGGTTGGTTCAGCTTCCAGCATGGCCTTGCGCTTCTTGGAATCTCTTTCCATGATCGAAGCATTATGCGTTTCGACCATTTCATCAACGGAAGCTTTAATTTTCCCTTTATAGGTCTTGATGTTGTCTTTGGTGGTGGTGTTGACATCCGTCACCTTCTGAAGCATTTCAAAGCGTGCACCTTGATGTCTTCATCAGTTTCGGCTTCAGCACGCTGTTGATAGTTGTGTATCTTTGCCGTTTTAGCCCTGTCCCTTGAGTGAAAGTCCTTCAGCTGGCTGATCATGGCCTCTATGGAGCCTGATATGTATGCCTCACCAAGATCAACGGCTTCAGGATCTTCAGCTGCACATTTCTTCCAAATTTCTTCAGTCACACCAAGGTGATCCCATAATTCTCCTTCACGTGGATCAGGGAATTGATGCTCACTATGGCGATCTTGCTCATCATGAGCTTCAGTCATAGAGATGCCTTTCTGCTTCGGCGGATTTACTTCAGCGGAAGGGGTCATGTCAACCACTGCCATTTTCTGAGCAGCTCTGGCATCTTTCTCAGCTCTCTTAGTCGCAATGCCAGCAAGTGCTACTTTGCGCTTGGCTTCGTTTTCAGCAAGCTCTTTTGCTTCAGCAACAGCTTTCTCCTCATTTTTCTTGGCTTCTTTGAGCTTGCGCTTCGTTTCAGCCTTTTCATCAGAAAATTTTGCAGCGTCGAGTTCCCTTTGTTTCCTAGCAGCTTCTTCTGCTTCCTTCTGCTTGATGGCAGAATCTCTGGCAAGAACGCTGTGATTAAGTGCCTCCTCGGGGTCTTTCTTCTTCAGTTCTGCTTTAGTGAGATTTCGCTTCGCTGAAGGATTTGGAGTAGTAGTAGATTTAGGATTTGCTGATGCAGCGGCCTTTGCTGTCTGCTGTTGCTTCACTGGGTCGTGCCTCAGCTTTGAACGCCTCTCAGTATTGAGGTTTTCAGCCGGAGGCTTTGAGTCCAAGGGCTTCGAAACCACCAGGTTGGTCATGTCGATGGTGGGGCGAGCTGCAGGCTTATCTGTTGGGTCTCTAATCTTAAGACCTTTTGTAGCAGGCTTCTTCTTCAAAGGAATTCGAAGATTTTTCTTTGGAGAGGGGGGAACTTCTTCTGACTCATCATCTGCTTCAGCCTCTGATTCGTCATTCGATTCAGAGTGAATGGAGTCCCCGAGAGCGGCTTGCTCCTGATTCGCTCTCTCCTCTTCATCAGTGCAGGAATGTGGAGGAGATGCAACTTTCTTCCTGAGCTTCCTTTTCTTCTTCGAGCTCTGGCCCTATCCTAGAGCTTCGGCAGCAGCTAGCTTAGCTGCCTTTTCCTCATCCTTGAGTCGTTTCTTCTCAGCAGCGATTCTCAACCTCTCCTGCTTCTTTGGGTAATCATCTGGAGTTTTGAGAGTGTTGGGGTGAGGATACTTTGGTGGGACTGGGTAGTAGAGATGCCGATTTTCTTCGGTATACTTGGCACATGTGTGCGAAGTATACAGGTAGGGTGGACTGAAGGCAAATTGCATTGCCCATTTCTAGGTTGGAATGCTCTTATACTTGTACAACTGAATGGCCCAATAGCGCCGAATACCTTGCATGCAAATATTTCGCTGTTCCTTGGTTTCCTCCGGTGGAGTGTCATAGCCAAGCTGCTTTCAAATAGATTCAGGGATACCACGTGCATTGTTCTTTTCCTTCGTTCTGCCTCCTCTCCTTTTAGGAGCAATCTGTTCAGCTTCGTTGATGTGGTCAAGAACTAGGGACTCATCACCGAAGCCCAAATCGGCAGACATCTTGGGAAAAAGAACGGGGGAAACGAGGGAAAAGACGGAGGTATGTATTGAGCACCAGCAACAGTTTCGACCAAAAAAGACCAATTTTTTACAAGAAATTCAGAGTTATGAGAGAGTTGATTCCTGCCTGTTCTGGGCTAGATTTTGCACGCACAATTTTCATTAGGGATGTCAAACCCTAGCGTAGAACAGTGCAAGATCAAAACCCTAGCTTCTAACCTGAATTGGAGATGGGAAGCTTTTGCTTCTAAACAAGTTTCCCAACAGATCAAAGATCCAACGGATCGACAAGCTCTAACAGAAACAATCGAAAAACACTCTAAGAATTCTCATCCAATCTAACAGAGAAGAGAAGAGCATAATGAAAGAAGATTGGATCGAGCCCAAACGTACCCTAGCTCGGTGACGAAGGGCGGCTACGGAGGCGAGGAGCGGCAGACGTGCTCGTCGTCGCCGGGAAGTCCACGGCGGTGTCCTTCCGGCAGCGAAGCGGCGAGGACGACGGCGAGGACGAGGAGCTCGGTGGCGCGCGAGAGAGATTAGGGTTCCGGAGAGTTGGAAGTGAACGGGTGGATCGGTTTCGTCGGGGTGGGGACTATATATAGGGCTGGCTAAACGGCGATGTCAGGTCAGATCGGACGGCGCAGAGCGTCCGTCTCTCCGGATTCTACGGCGAGGATTTCGTGGCGTTTCGTGAGAGAATCTCAACGACCCGAGAAATATGGGATCTCAACGATCGAAGAATAAGTCTTGATCTTGAGTAAAAACTTCGAAAATGTTGGAAGCATATGATTCGGAACTCAAAGACGTTCGAAGCATAATACTTTCCGTTTCAAATGTGCTCAACCATTTTAAACAGATAGAATAAGGGAGAAAAGGAACAGAGGGGGTAGGGTCCGAAACATATCACCTTGAAGAAAAACAAAGCGAAGCTAAAGGTGATAAGTCTAGAGGACTAAAACTAAAGAAAATAAAAGATAGAAATCGAAGCAAAATCAAACATCGAAAGAAAACACAAACAATGAAGTAAATGAATATATACAGGGAAATAAGGTTCGGTCTTACAGTACATTTCGTGAGTCCAAAATATTAAGCTCACACCTTAACGCACAGAATCTTTTCTCATCGAAAGGTTTCGTGAAAATATCAGCCAGTTGATCTTCAGTTCTCACATGACTAATCACAATATCTTCACGCTGAACATGATCACGAAGAAAATGATGGCGAATGTCAATATGCTTCGTGCGAGAGTGCTGCACAGGATTGTGAGAAATTTTGATGGCACTCTCATTATCACATAGGAGAGGAATTTTCTTCACATGGATACCATAGTCCTTCAGCGTCTGCTTCCGCCAAAGAATTTGAGTACAACATGAACCAACATCAATGTATTCGGCTTCAACAGTAGATATTGATACACAGTTTTGCTTCTTGGAAGCCCAACACACAAGTGATCTTTCGAGGAAATGACAAGTGACTGAAGTAGATTTCCTATCAATATGATCACGAGCCCAGTCCGATTCAGAATATCCAATAAGGTCAAACTGAGCTCCCTTGGGGTACCACAAACCCAAGGTTGGTGTGTGAGCTAGATATCGAAGAATTCACTTTACAGCAGTATGATGTGATTCCTTTGTATTTTCCTGAAAGCGAGCACAAATACATACTGAAAGCATATTGTCAGGTCTAGATGCACATAAGTATAAGAGAGAACCAATCATGGACCGATATTTCTTTTGATCGAAGGGTTTGCCCTTCTCATCTGCATCTAGGAAACCATTGGTAGGCATTGGAGTCTTAATCGTTTTGCATTCAATGAGTCCAAACTTCTTCAGGCAGTCCTTGAGATATTTTTCCTGAGAAATAAATGGGCCATTCTTCTCTTGACGGATTTGAAGTCCGAGGAATAACTTCAATTCACCCATCATAGACATTTCATATATCTTCGACATCATTTTGGAAAATTCTTCGCTGATTTCAGTGTTAGTGCAGCAAAAAATAATATCATCTACATATATTTGACACACAAATAAATCACCATTATACGAGCGAGTGAAAAGAGTTGGGTCAGTTTTTCCTGGTTTGAAACCTTTCTTGAGAAGAAAGTCCTTCAGGGTGTCATACCAAGCACGAGGTGCTTGCTTCAACCCATAAAGGGCCTTGTGCAAACTGTACATCATGTCAGGATTCTTCGAGTCTTCAAAACCTGGAGGCTACATAACATACACTTCTTCTTCGATTTCTCCGTTAAGAAAAGCACTTTTCACATCCATCTGATAAAGCAGGATACCATTGAAATTTTCAAAAGCAAGCATAACACGAATGGATTAGAGACGAGCAACTGGAGCATAAGTTTCACCGAAATTGATACCTTCGATTTTGGTGTACCCTTGTGCTACCAGTCATGCTTTGTTTCTTACCACAATACCATCTTCATCTTGCTTGTTGCGAAAGATCCATTTTGTACCAATGATGTTGTGCTTCGTGGGATCAGGCCTTTCAACTAAGGACCAGACTTTGTTTCGCTTGAACTGGTTAAGTTCTTCGAGCATAACAGTTAACCAATCTGGGTCCTTCATGGCTTCATCAAACTTTAAAGGTTCTAGCATGGAGAAAAACAAAAAAAATCCACAGGAGTTAGCCAAACGAGTACGAGAGCGAGTTGTGGGACGACCTGGTTGTTGAATTTGTTCAAGGATCGAATCAACATCAACTCTTCTTCGAACTCGAGACAGTGCATTTCCATTAGCTTTTGGCTCTGGTTCTTCTTCGGGTCTGCATTTCCTTCGGGATTGACATTTCCTTCAGGACCAGCATTTCTTTCCGGATGTGCATCTTCTTCATTCACGGGTTCTTCTTCATCCTGTCCATCATTGGCTTCAGGATGTTGATTTCCAGCGCCCCGGGCTAGGTGTGGGAACATTGGATCATCATCATCTTGATTAGCTTGTCGTGGATTTGCTTCGACAGGACGAATCTCTCCAATCGCCATGGAGCTGATCACTTCATCAAGAGGAGGTTCATCTAGATCAAGAGGCAAATGCTCTTTTTGTGAGCCATTAGTTTCATCAAACCTCACATTTACAATTTCCATAACCTTCCCAAAGTGGGAGTTATACACTCTGTAAGTGTGAGAGTTTGAGCCATAACCTAGTAGGAAACCTTCATGTGCCTTAGGGGCAAATTTGGAGCTATGATTCATATCTCTGATAAAACAAGGAGCACCAAATACCCTAAGATATGAAACATTGGGCTTGTTACCAGTGATAAGCTCATGTGAAATCTTCTTCAGAAATTTGTGAAGGTAAACCTTGTTGATAATATGACATGCAGTGTTAATTTCTTCGGCCCAGAACCTGATAGGAGTCTTTTATTCAGCAAGCATGGTTCTGGCCATTTCAATAAGAGTTCTATTCTTCCTTTCAACTACACCATTTTGTTGAGGTGTATAAGCAGCAGAGAATTCATGAGTAAAGCCATGATCATCAAGAAAATCTTCAATATGAGTATTTCTGAATTCAGTTGCAATATCACTTCGGATATGCTTCAGAGATAATTCATATTCAGTTTGAGCTCTCTTAGCGAACGACTTGAAGATTTCAATAACTTTGCTCTAGTCATCCAGAAAGATACCCAAGTATAGCGAGAAAAATCATCAACAATGAAGAGACCATATTTGTTTCCTCCCAGACTTGCATAATTTTGAGGACCAAAAAGATCCATATGAAGCAATTCAAGAGGACGAGTAGTAGTCATGATATTCTTTGATGAATGATGTTTCTTCGTAATTTTACCAGCTTCACAAGCACTACAAAGACGATCCTTATCAAATTTTACTTCGCTAAGGCCAATAACATGCTTCTTCTTCACTAAAGTTTGAAGATTTCTCATCCCTGCATGACCAAGTATTCGATGCCATAGCCAACCGGATGAAGCTTTTTCCATTAAGCATGTGGATACAACAGGGCCCGAAGAAAAATCAACAATGTATAGATCTCCTTTTTGGTAACCCTCGAAGACAAACGTATAGTCATCATGTGAAAATACAACACAGTGCGAAGCAGAAAACAGAACAAGCATACCCATATCGCATAACTTAGAAATAGACATGAGATTATAGCCAAGAGATTGAACTAACATAACCTTGTAAATGTGCTTATCTTTCGATATGGCAACCTTACCCAAACCTAAAACTTTACCCTTGTTGTTGTCACCGAAGGTAATGTACTTCTGAGAAGATTGAGATAGTTTTTATTTGGTGAATAACTCCTTGTCTCTGGTCATATGATTAGTGAGACCACTGTCCATGACCCATTCGGATCCACGGGAGACATAACCCTGCAGAAGAATTAGTTCTTCTTAACCACCCACAAATGAGCAGGTGACTGAGAAGAGGTGGAAGCACTTGTTGAAGCAAAATCAAATCGAACATGATTATATTGCTTAGGGGGACCATCAAGTACACCATAAATGTAATTCCTCTGCGAAGGGTTAGGATACGAATGAGCATATGCAGTCTTATCATTATTATCACGGTGTCGATAAGTGTAACGACCAGTGCAATAGTATTCCTTTTGAGGAACATTTGATTCGGGCACCAATGAATCATTTCTCTCCTCAAGAGAATAGAAGTGTTTCGGTGTTACCGAAGACTTTCCCTGCATAGAATGGTTAGCAGGCAATTTCTCAACGAGTGACTTGCGCACCCAAATTTGTCTCTTATAGAAACCATTCTTTGGATGGGCACCAATGTATTCGGCCGAAACCTTTCCTTCCTGGTTCTTGATAAGCTTGTAGTCAGAATCAAGTGATTCATCCACAATAGCTTTATCAATTTTCAGTTGTAACATGAAAGATTAGAAATATCTATTGCCTTATCCTTTGCTAGGACCCATACAGTTTTTGGGTACTGCTCAGGTTCCCAGTAAGTGCCATCAGGGTTTAGCTTCCTTTCAAAGCCAACACCTTCATTCCTTGGATTCCTGTGAAGGAGTGCCTTCTTCAGGATATCACAAAGATGCCGATGTCCCTGAACACTTTTGAATGAACCTGTTTCAAACAAATCTTTCAACCTAAGGATTTCCTCGGTACAGCAGAGTTTTCCTCATCTGAGGCATTAGTATCATCAATAACAATTGCTGCTTTTCCTTTAGAATCAGTTTTGCTTTGTTCCAAACAAGTTAAGCAAGGTGAATCAGTTTTATGATTTGCTTCAGAACCTTGTTGAGCCATGAGATTGAGATTGACATTTTCGAACTCTTCATGAGCCTCTTTCAGTTTTTCGAGAGCCATTTTTCTCTGAAGAAATTCATAGGTAAGCTTCTCATAATCAACTGAAAGAAGATCATGCCGAGAGGATAGTTCTTCAAACTTCTCCTTCTGAGCAGCATGCACATTGGTTAAAGTTTGACCATTTTCTATCTCATCGATCAAAAGGGCTTCTGATTTCTTAATGGTTTTTCTTAGTGAATCAAGTTCATCTTGTTGGATTGAAGCAATTTTAGCCAGTTTAGCGTAGCTTATCTTTGACCCACTTTCATATGAAGAACAATCAGAAGTATCATAGGTAAATTTGGGTGAAGATACCTTTGCTTTGGCCATGAAGCAGTATGCAGGAGTTTCATCTTCACTGCTGTTGTTGGTGAAGAATGAGCTCGAAGCACCGGCCGAAGCAAATGCCAATCCAGCAACACCATCAGACTCAGATCCAAACACTGATCTTGAGCCTGATTCTGCTTCGGATCTAGGGGCTTCTTCTTCAGAGTTCATTTCCTCTCCCAGATAGTCCTTGGCACGATGAGAATTGCTTCGACGAGACGAGTGTGTCTTAGAAGAAGAATTCTCACGCTTATTGTGATACTTCTTTCTCTTGTCATCATCATAATCTTTCTTCTTTTCTCTTCTTGAAGTGGAATCATGTTTCTTGGACTCATAGATTCTGGAGGATCTGTGGGATTTGCTTGAGGAGTCTCTAAGCGAATGCTTTGATTTGTTTCCAGTTTCCCACAGAGGGAAATCAACAATGTAATGGCCTGGTTTCTTGCACTTGTAGCAGCAGTTGTCTTTCGACGGAGATCTTCGTGAGGATGAACGGTGAGAAGAATTACTTGAGTTTCTTGATGAGTAATTCTTCTTCGGTAAAGAAAAATCTTTTCTTTGGAAGCGATTGAAACGTCTCATGATCAAATCCAAATCCTTCCCGATACTTGCAGGATCATCAGATTCAACGCCGGAAGCAGAACTAACTTTGGGCGAAGAGTGAAGTGAAGCTTTTGATTTTAAATCATGTGATCTTCTTCGAGAGCCATTTATATCATGCTTCTAATATTCTTCCAATTCAAATGTGGTGAGTCTCTCAAGGATATCAGCAGCAACAAGATTTGTGAAATCAGTCCTTTCCTTGATCATTAGCACAATGTGGTCGAAAGAGTCATCAAACGAGCGAAACAAAGTCCTCACCACCATGTGAGGGGTGATGTCTTCGGCACCGAGGGAAATCAACTCATTAGCGAGAGTAGTGAGTCTGCTGTATATGGAGTTGACCTTCTCTCCCTCATGTATCTTGAACTGGTAGAATTTTCTTCGAAGAATGTCAATTCTGGCATCTCTCTGAGTGGAAACTCCTTCTCCAATCTTTTGTAGATAGTCCCAAACAGCTTTGGCAGAAGGTATATTCTTCACTTCATGATATTTCTCAGGAGTCACATGATTGGTGATGAATACCCAGACTTTAGAATCGAGTGCTAGTCCTTTGATTTCATCAGCTGTGGGATTATACTTGTCCTTGAGCTTAACACCATTCTTGACAACTTCCCAGGCAACAGAATTGATGGCAATGATATTCCTCATCATCTTGTCCTTCCAGTACGGGTAGTCCTTCCCATTGAAAACAGGAATAGGTTCGCCAGAGCGGATAGCAGCAAACGACATACTTGAAAGCACTCCAGGAGGTTAATCCAAAACACATAGAGTGTAGGGAGTGACCAGCTCTGATACCAATTGAAAGTCCAAGTATGTGATCAGAGTGGGAGGGGGTGAATGATCACTTCAAATTTTCGACTGAAGCTTTGAAGTGAAGCACAACCCCCACAGAAAAGGGATTGAAAAAACAAGTAACAGGGAAGCAAAACTAGTAGTGAATCTAAATGAAACGAATCAAATGTACATTGAAGCTTAACTGGAAGCAAATGTAATGCGGAAAGTAAATGCTTGAGGTAAAACGAACTCTTGACTCGGCGATGTTTGTTCGACCAGTTCACGCTCTGCAAAGCGCTACGTCTGGTTGGAGGGACTGGTGCTTGAACACCTGGAGCAAAACTCTCTCCGTCTGTTGCTCCACTGCACCAATCTCCTTGAGCTTGGCCAGTTTTGACTCGTGGTAGATTATCAAGGAAATCTCCAAAACCTTTGACAAATTTGAGCTTCGAGGCGACAATTACTCGTCGCTCTTTGAAGTCGACACTCTAACCGTCTAGGAGAATTGCAGTTCTCCAAGATAAAAAGGTTAGCAAGATTTCACCTAAGTCTTAGCGAATCTACTCAAATCAATAGGACTTAGGATTCGGTGGTTGGTTTTTGGGTTTTTCTTCGGTGGCGTTCTTGGGATGCTCTCTTCAATCTCTCTCAGGAATATTTTTGAGCATCCACCCGCAAATGGACGAGGGGGCGGCGTATTTATAGTTGGTGATCCCGAGGTGCGAAATGACTGATTTGACCCGAAGCAACAGCTTGACGCGTGTCCACAACGGTCATATTTGTCATTAGTGCGCAACTTTACTTGCGGAACAAGTAAAGCTGACTCACGGACTTAGTTGTGCTTCGGAAGCCAAACAACGAAGTCTTTGCTACCGAAACTTTACTCAGTGCACATGAGATTTCTTCACTCTGGCTTCTCACTTGTTTTAGATTTGATCTGAGCCTTTTCACAATAACTTCGGTGTCCACAAACTAAAACCCCTCTTGATAGTACAGTTTGTCCTATGACTCGAAGAACAGAAACAGAACTACACAAAAACATCAAAGTCTTGCGCCGTCTTCTTCATTTCCTTCAGTGAGATGGGCTTTAGGACACATTCATTTTTGGGGTCATCCTCCGTGATTAAGCTTCGCTCATGGAGTAATTCTTTGATACCTTGAAAATATTCCTTGAAGATTTATCACCTGGCTTGTCCTTCAGGAACCTAATCAGCTGTTTATACTAGAAAACATTGTTAGTTCCTCTACTGTCTTTTCCGACAATATCCAAAACACATGGGGGCAAAACTTTGCTCTTACAGAGCTGCCATACATGATCAAGGCACATATGTAATTCTTTCTGTTGTTGCTATGTTGAGTTTGCCGGGATCTGATGGATTATGAGATTATGTTCAGATTGTGATGAGTAATATATTTGGTTCGTCTCCTTTTATATTTATGTTCTTGAGTAATTCTTGCATGTTCTTCGTTGCTGTTTATTACTTTGGCCAAGTGTTAGATTGCATCTCCAAGATGGAGCGTTATGCATGATTGTGGGTTCATGCCCCATGATGACTAGCTTGAGTGACAGAAACATGAGTCTAGGGGATGTGATGTTGCCACAAGGGGGGAAACAACGGTGCTTGTAATCGCGGTTGCAAGGATTGTTTACTTTAAGAAAACTTCTTTTAATGCAGTTGTCTGTTGCTTTGGGTTTACACTTTGGGTGGGGCTCGCAACTTAATACCAATGAGATGTTCTGGATAGATATCTCAAGGTGGATGATTAGTGAGTAGATGCAGATGGATTTCGGTCTACTTGTCTTGGCGTACTTCCCATGCTTTTGAGCCTCTTCCTTTCTTTTGTAGCATAGTTAGCATTGCGGTGCGTTTTTAAACCTGTCAATTGCCCAGCTGTAATGTGATCACCTTGCATAGCTTTTTATCGTCTTTTGGGAGAGAGAAATCACTAGTGAACTTAATGGGACCCCGGTCCATATTTCCACCACTGTTTACACCCTCAATTTACTTCCTGCTTTTACTTTTAGTTGCAATTATCACTACCATTATCTATTGCGTTTGATCCTTTGTAAACGGCAAGGTCGGAGAGATTGACAACCTCTCTATACTCGTTGGGAGCAAAGTTATTTGTATATGTGTGCAGGTCCAGGTAAAGTAAGCAACCTCGATTGTGAATGACGCCATTGTTCACTTTGCCACCTACTTTTCGTTATCGGAGTCCTACTAGTTCGTTCTCAACCTTGGTATCTTTGCCAATGGAAATTTACTGTTGTGCTACATCTCAACCTTCCGCTTGGGGTATCCAACGAGGGGTGAGAAGCCATCAAGACAATTTCTGGCGCCGTTGCCGGGGACTCAAATCTTCAAGATAGGGGAGTTGCACGCTATCTTTTATCTTTGATTTTTATTCTTGTTAGTTTACCTTTCAATTTTTGTCTTTGTGTCCTTTATCAAAAATCACAATTTTTTTGCTTATCTAGATTGCTACTACTATTATGGGTACCACCGAAAACACTAAGTGGTGTGACTTCACTAGTCACAACAACAATGATTTTATCTGCACTCCTATTGCTACACCTGCCACTTCAACAACTTCTTATGAAATTAAACCTGCTTTGCTGAATCTTGTTATGAAAGAACAATTCTCCGGCGCTTGAGATGATGCTGCTTTACACTTGAGTAATTTTGTTGAGCTTTGTGATATGCAAACGTATAAAGAATTAGAAGGTGATATTGTTAAGATTAAGCTTTTTCCTTTCTCCTTGAGAGGAGGAGCTAAAATATGGTTTCAATCCTTGCCTAGGAATAGCATAGATTCTTGGGATAAGTGCAAGGATGCTTTTGTTGGGAAGTACTACACACCTTCTAAGATTATGCAATTGAGGAGTAATATTATGAATTTTAAGCAATTGGATAATGAACATGTTTCCCAAGATTAGGAACGTATGACATCTCTTGTTAAGAATTGCGCCACGCACGGTTTGACTACTTGGATGGTTATCCAGACTTTTTATGCAGGCTTGAACTTTACCTCGCGGAACCTGTTAGATTCGGCTGCGGGAGGAACCTTTATGTCAACAACACTTGTTGATGCCACAAAACTACTAGATGAGATGATGACCAACTATTCCCAATAGCACACCGAAAGAGCTCCAACAGGTAGGAAGGTAAACTCTGTCGAGGAGATCACCTCCCTTAATGAAAAAGTTGACTTGATCATTTCTTTAATTACCAAGCAAGCTCCTATTGATCCTCATGATGTTTCTTTAAATTCCTTGGTTGCTAAAGAACAAGTATATGTGAACTTTATCTCTAGAAACAACTTCAACAACAATGCCTATAGGAGTAACTTTGGTAGCAACCCTAGACCGTTCCCATCCAATAACCATGGGAACAACAACACTTATCCTAGCACCAAGAACCCCACTTCTGAATTAGAGAGCATGCTTAAAGACTTTATCGCTACCCAAAAAGCCTTCAACAAGAGTGTAGAAGAGAAATTAGACAAATTAGATAGTCTCTCTTTGAAGGTAGACAACATAGCCCTAGATGTTGAGATGCTTAAAATTAGAACTTCTCCCCTCGAGGAGCGGAAGACCACTCCTATGAATGCTATTCAATTGAAATTAATGAAAACATTAAGATGATGGCTAAAATTAAAGAAAGATGGGCTAGAGAAAATGAGGAAGAAGATAGAATTAAGAGCCTTCCTACACGCCACACCATTGCCACTATGCAAGCTGTTGAGGTTATCAAAACTCTTAGCACCCAACACATCCCTAGTCCCATTGGAGCAATTAATGGTGATGCCATTACCTAAACCGTAGAAGAAGAAACTCCTATGAACATAGAGGCTTTCAAACAAGTAAGCCTAAATGATATCAATACCACCTTACTTGATAGTAATGACCTTGATTTTGATAGTTGTACCCTTTCTTAAGTTATTAGCTTATTACACAAAATGTCTAGAGACCCCCACACTATCACACTTAATGTTGCCTTCACGGAGCATATCACCAATGATCTCATTAAAGCTAGGGAGGAGAAGCTTATGTTAGAAGCCTCCATACCTAGAAAGCTAGAAGATGGTTGGGATCCTATGATCAAAATTAAATTGAATAACTTCTCTTGATTTGCTTTATGTGATGTTGGAGCTAGTATCTCCGTTATGCCCAAAAGAATGTATGATATGTTTGAATTGAAACCTTTTGATCCTTGTTCTTTTGGTGGTCGTCTCGTTGATTCTTCCGTAAAGAAACATTTGGGGAGGATTGACGATGTTCTTATTATTGTCAATGATAATTATGTTCCCGTTGATTTTACTATTATGAACATTGAGTGTGAGCCTTTATATCTAATTATTTTGGGACGCCCTTTTCTTTGCACCGTTGGTGCTGTCATTGATATGAAATAAGGGAATATTAAATTCCAATTCCCTCTCAAGAAATGTAAGGAACACTTACCTAGAAAGAAGATTAAGTTTCCTTTTGAGTCTGTTACATGGGCTAGCTATTCTCTTACACTTAATAAACTTGACCATTTGCTTCTTGCCTAGCTCAAAGGCGTTAAAGAAAGCGCTTGTTGGGAGCCAACCCAAGATGTTTTTCCTTCTGTTTTTAGTGGTCTTGATGATTGTTACTACTGTAGCAACATCATTGCATCTTTATTTTCAAGCTTTGTGCCAAGTTTAGCCTCCGATTGCAAGAAAGTTCAAAAGTTGTGACGTGATGTCGAGAAAACAGATTCTGTCCTTGGACGGAAAAATTCGGCTAAAATCACCAGATCATATTTTTGATCTGAATTGTTTTGACAGCATGCTCTATACAATTAGCTTTCGAGTGCCTGTTTTGATTCTTTTGATTTGACTTGCAGAAGTACCCCAAAAAATTTATTTACTACCTGCTGGTCTATTTTTCACAGATTCTGCCTTGTTTTGCCTTTTCCCACTTTTGCAAGTCTTGCCCTAGTTTCTTCTTTGCAAAAACTTTCGGAGAATCTTGAGAAACAGTAGACCTTCAAGAATATCTTTATTTACAGTGGAGGATTTTTTTATTATGGGTACTGTAAGAGCAAAGTTTTTCCCCCATGTATTTTGGATATTGTTGGACAAGACAGTAGAGGAACTAACAATGTTTTCTAGTATAAAATATTGATTAGGTTCCTGAAGGACAAACTAGGTGATAAAGATTCAAGGAAGGTTTTCAAGTTATTGAAGCATTACCCTTTGAGCGAAGCTTAATCATGGAGGATGGCCCCCAAAAATAAAGGTGTCCTGAAGCTCAACTCATCGAAGGAAATTAAGAAGACGGCGCA
Organism: Bromus sterilis; assembly: GCA_950022295.1. Taxonomy (NCBI): domain Eukaryota; kingdom Viridiplantae; phylum Streptophyta; class Magnoliopsida; order Poales; family Poaceae; genus Bromus; species Bromus sterilis. The sequence continues at coordinate 222,667,583 of OX465600.1, forward strand.
AGAATTAGATGTTTTTGTGTAGTTCTTTTTCTGCTCTTTGAGTCATAGGACAAACCATACTATCAAGAGGGGTTATAGTTTTTGGATGCCGAAGTTATTGTGAAAGTGCTCAGATCAAATCTAAACCAAGTGAGAAGCCAGAGTGAAGAAATCTCATGTGCACTGAGTTAATTTTCGGTAGCAAAGACTTCGTTCTTTGGTTTCCGAAGCAGAACTAAGTCCGCGAGTCAGCTTTAATTGTTCCGCAAGTAAAGTTTCGCATTAATGACTAATCCGACCATTGTGGACACGCGACTAGCTGTCGCTTCAGGTCAAATCAGTCATTTTGTATCTCGGGATCGCCAACTATAAATACGCCGCCCCCGCCTCCATTTGCGGGTGGCTGCTTTGAGATTATTCCTGAGAGAGACTGAAGAGAGCATCCCAAGAACGCCACCGGAGCAAAACCCAAAAGCCAACCACCGAATCCTAAGTCCCATTGATCTGAGTAGATTCGCTATGACTTAGGTGAAAGCTTACTAGTATTTTTATCTTGGAGAACTGCAATTCTCCTAGACGGTTAGAGTGACGTCTTCAGAGAGCAAAGATTAATTGTCGCCTCGAAGTGGAAGTATTTCAAAGGTTACGGAGATTCCCTTGATAATCTACCCCGAGTCAAAACTGGCCAAGCTGAAAGAGATTGGTGCATTGGAGCAACGGACAGAGAGATTTTTGCTCCAGGTGTTCAGTCACCAGTCCCTCCAACCAGACGTAGCGCTTTGCAGAGCGTGAACTGGTCGAACAATCATCGCCGAGTCAAGAGTTCGTTTTCCTTCAAGCATTTATTTTCCGCATTGCATTTGCTCCCAATTAAGCTTCAACATGTTTTGATTCGCTGTGTTTAGTTTTGTTGCTAGTTTTTCTTCCCAATTACATGTTTCTGCTATCCTTTTTATTGACACACGAACACGTCACGTGTACCTTCGACGCCGGGGGTGATACACCGCAACTCACGTCAAAGGAGACCCGACCGGAAGCGCGGTACGCAAGCAATCAGGCGGGCGGTTTTGTAGAACCGAAACCTCACACTCCCGGGAGGGCTCCGCCAGGGAGCACGGCGGCTATGGGCTTCCCTAGGTCGACCTGATCGCCCCTAGGACCTCGTGGATCGTTGCCCTGCAAGAACAAGAACGAACGAAGAACGAGAAAGAAAGATACAAGGGGAGAAGGATAAAATTAGGGTAAAGGATGTAGATGTGTTTGTTCGATTTTGTGTTGTTTCAATCAGCCGTCACCTCATCTATATATGAGGAGGCTGGACTTTCCGTACAAGAAAAGGACTTCAAATCCCGTCCAAATCTTTCCAAACTTAACCGAACTCGGATTACAGGTGGGCCCGGGACAACAGTTTGGTTTTCAGTAATTTTGGAGATGTAAACGACCTCAGATTTAAAAACTCAAAACATAAAAGTTGTAGCCCTCGAAATTTCCAAGAACTTTCATGTTGAACGTTTTTTGATTCGAAGCCATCTTGAAAGGTTTTTGAGCTGATTTCAAACTCAGGTCGGAGAAAAACGCGAATCTGGAAAGTCTTCCCGAATCCCGTCGCCAAAATCGGACGTCCGTCGCCATTCGGACGTCCGTCCTGTCGGAAGTCCGATTCCCGTCGGATTTCCGGTCCAAAAATCGGAGCCCTACTGACCTTTCCCGTCAAAAACTGTCCGACTTCCGATATCCGTCGGACGTCCGAACCTTCCTCGGAGGCTCTCTGACTTGCTTTACAGCAGCACACGGTTTCGGCCGTAACTTATTCATACGAACTCGGATTTGGACGTTTCAAATATCAAAATCGACCGTTTCGACGAGCCGAAGCCACCCCATGTAGAACATTTTTCCATTTGATGATGTCTTGAAGTCCTAATTGGCAGAATAGTACTTCGAATGTCACGGTCTTATTGCTTCAAACATGGTTTCGGCCTCCAAGATGGAATCGGATGACGATGGCTCAAACTACAAAATTTTTCATATCGACAATTCCCAACTTTTTCATATAGAGCACTTTTTTATTTGAGGTCATCTTATATAGGTTTATTGTCGTTCCAAAAACCGGTGTCAACACATGCCCCCCTGTTTTTCGGCAAAACTTGCGTGCCAAAAAATAACTTGCCCATGTTTGTTCTAAGGACGATGTCAACACTCCATCAGCCATATGTTTTCTAAGGGCCATAATTACTTATCAGCCATGTAGATTAGCAACAAGATTTCAGCTAATCGAATGAGTAGTGATTCGGTAAACCCCTTTCATGATGAGACAAATTGTAATGCACCCATGGATTAAAATAAACCCATGGAGGGTAACCTATCATACCTGAGGATGAATCCATTGGCATGGGCATCAATGGAATATTTGAAGAATATGAATAATTTCTGGACCAATGATTTGGAAACCTTTGGTTTGTTTGTTCATTCTTTAAACTCTTTTCCTTCTTTATCTTTGCCGCACTTTTTGCAATAGAAGCTTGCACATTATTCCTGTTTAAAGTACTTCCTTTGGGAACCCATGCCATGTTACTCTTTTCAAGTTCATGTGCACTAAGCTTTTTCACCTTCTTATTTTGCCAATACGATAAGCCGAGTGGGTGCCTCAGCTGTGATTTTTGTTCAAGCAATGGAAATTCTTTTCTACCCTTGTGCACTCTCAACTTCTCCTCTTCAGATTTGGCATCTTGATTTTGAAGATTTGTTTGCTCCTCTTCTTTGCCTTTAGTAGCCAATTTTAACACTTTAATTGGCTCTTTGTTATTTGAAAGAAAATCTGAAGTGGCACACTTGAGATCATCTTTTTTAACTCGATATACTTGCTTGACCACCTCTTTCTTCTTTCTTGAGCTATGGACCGATTTATTTTGATTGAAACGGTCTTTGTTATGCAATTGTTCATCAAACGTGGATCTTCTTGGAGCTGCATAATATTGATGAGATGATTCAAAATAAGATGGATAACGTGCCCTAGAATTATACCTGTCCCGTGATGGATATTGATTCATATAAGCATAGGGAGGTATCCATGCTGTCGGTATTGGCGGCCCAAAATAAGGATATGAATATGATGCATTGAAATTCCCCTTCTACCAATACTGATCTTTATATTTTCGCCTAGGGGGTGATCTTGATGCTTTTGAACTACTTGACCGATAAGCAATCTTCTCCTCACTTATCTTTTGGTATTTCTCCAACAGCTGCGCGAAAGTGACTTTCGTCTTTTTACCTTTCCGTCTACTTCGGCCATCGCTTTCTTTGGTTGTGATAGCATTGATCATTGGATTTTCTTGTTGCCCGCCAGTTCTTGGTGTCTTCATCGTAACTTCAATAGAACCTTCGCTTTCAGGAATATCATCACTATGCTCATGAATAATCTCTGTACATGAAAGCTTGATCCCATCACTTGCATTTTTTACCTTCTTATCTTTAAATGGATCGGCTTGAAGCAGCCGATGCAAAAAAATTCTACCATCTGGACCAATAGGAATAGCATGATCATCCCTTGGTGTTTGAACAAGTTTCAATCGTCCGTTATCAATGGCCGATCTAACTATCTGACAAAACATATTGCAGTCCTCAAAATTATGCTTGAACGAATCATGAAACTTACAATACATTCGTCCTTGGATTGATGGCTTGAGATGGTGATCAAGATTTCTAATATAATCATTCTTTAGCAGCAAATCAAAGATCTGATCACACATATTTGAATCGAAGGTAATCCTTTTGTTTTCTAGCCGATCTTTGTGTGAGAACGGCTTTCGAGGTAAGAAAACGAATAGTTCAGATTTTTAATCTCCCCATTAGGCTATGCATTGTGTTTTGCACTCCATCTCCGATACCTTTAGATAAGACATTACAATAGCATCGGTTTTCTCAAAAGAATTCAACCTTGACTTTAAATTTCTGAAACAAAAATTGTTAGAGCACATATGCCTCAACTGAGAGCATGTGTAAGCCAAGTATGAAACAAATAAAGCTACCCACTTAGATATAAGTTTTAAGTACAACAACGGGGAAAGCTTTGGCTGCAAAAGTAAGTCATTATCGGTCTCTCTAAATGGCACAACATGTTGACCGATATGCCTTGCAATGATTTTATTATTAATAGATAAATTACCCTTCTTCATTGGTCTTTCAAGAGATCTAATGAGAATTTTTCTAATAGATGTATCAACAATAAAGTTGCGACCAAATCGGAAAATAGGTAAATCACTTGCTAAACATACCTCTTCAAATATGTTGGGAGATCACGATGATTGTGTGATATGAACAATAGCATGCTCCAGTTTTGGATGACTCCCCAACATCTTGTCCTCATCTTTTTCTGTGTTCCGTGCTTCATTGCTCAAATGATTATCAAGTGAATTTTTCTCAGCTGCACACTTGTATTCTTGATGTTCATCCTTAACCAAATTTTGTTTGGCCATATCACTTTGTTCATGATGCTCATCAGTTTCCGTGGCACGAAACTCATAGGGCAGGAAATAGGTTCCCTTAGCCTCAGAAAAATCAAGCACGGTCATGTGCTAGTCATGCCCTTTCTCAATGGTGCTTGCCTCTTTGGATTTTATGAATTCGAAACACACACTAGTTGATTCGGATATTTCAATAACCGAATTGCGTCTATCAATATTGTTTCTTTCTTTGGTCCGCAAGGCTTCTTGTTCTCGTCTAAACTCAGCAAATATTGCAGCTATACCATCTTTAATCTTTTTTCGTCCAACTTCAACCCAATCTTCATTGGATTGCCCCCCAATGCTATTAGACTCTTTCGGCAATGAGATGTCCCCGTAGTTATGAAATTGTGTAGGGGCAAGATTATATGCTACAATGTTAGGTAAAGGAAGATGCGCTCCTGTGGGATTTCCACTTATTCGGCTATAAGCATGAAGGTGCGGAGCCGAATTATGAACATCCACAGTTGCATATGATGCCAAGGAATTAATATCATGAGGTATAGCATATGATGGTTGAGGATAATTGGCCGAATAACTTGTAGTAGCATGGCTAATTCCCCTATCCACCGGCATGTTTTGATTCATATATTGCAAGTTAGTTGCCGATGAATAAAAAGATGAAACACTTTGTTGTATACTATTGGAAGATTCTACATGAGGTGTTTCAACTCTATTAACCGAACTCATCATGTTGTTCATCGGCATATGGATTTGTGGGGTTGCCGATGCATGAGGGTTGGCATACATATGTTGCATGTTGCTAAAACTAGAACTTGAAGCATAGAGGTTATTATGAACCGGCTGTTGCACACAATTAGATGAATAATTGGTAAAACTAGGGCTAGCCGATACATCATGCTCATAAGGTGATCTAGCAACAACATATGAATTATTTGCATCTACATAGGTGAATTGGGAATTCATACTACCTTCGTAGATTACAGCAACTTGATGATGATCTCTTCGTAGAAAGAACAGGCCGAAGACCGTTCAAAGCGTCGTCCCCAGCGGATTCGCCAAAAAGTGTGTTGACACACGAACATGTCACGTGTACCTTCGACGCCGGGGGTGATACACCGCAACTCACGTCGAAGGAGACCCGACCGGAAGCGCGGTACGGAAGCAATCCGGCGGGCGCTTTTGTAGACCCGAAACCCCACACTCCCGGGACGGACCCCGTCAGGGAGCACGGCGGCTATGGGCTGCCCTAGGTCGACCTGATCGCCCCTAGGACCTCATGGATCGTTGCCCTGCAAGAACAAGAACGAACGAAGAATGAGAAAGAAAGATACAAGGGGAGAAGGATAAAATTAGGGTAAAGGATGTAGATGTGTTTGTTCGATTGTGTGTTGTTTCAATCGGCCGTCACCTCATCTATATCTGAGGAGCTGGACTTTCCGTACAAGAAAAGGACTTCAAATCCCGTCCAAATCTTTCCAAACTTAATCGAACTCGGATTACAGGTGGGCCCGGGACAGCAGTTCGGTTTTCGGTAGTTTTGGAGATGTAAACGACCTCGGATTTAAAAACTCAAAACATAAAAGTTGTAGACCTCGAAATTTCCAAGAACTTTCATGTTGAACGTTTTTTGATTCGAAGCCATCTTGAAAGGTTTTTGAGCTGATTTCAAACTCAGGTCGGAGAAAAACGCGAATCTGGAAAGTCTTCCCGAATCCCGTCGCAAAAATCGGACGTCCGTCCTGTCGGACGTCCGATTCCCGTCGGATTTCCGGTCCAAAAATCGGAGCCCTACTGACCTTTCCCGTCAAAAACTGTCGGACTTCCGATATCCGTCGGATGTCCAAACCTTCCTCGAAGGCTCTCTGACATGCTTTACAGCAGCACACAGTTTCGGCCGTAAGTTATTCATACGAACTCGGATTTGGACGTTTCAAATATCAAAATGGAACGGTTCGACGAGCCGAAGCCGCCCCATGTAGAACATTTTTCCATTTGATGATGTCTTGAAGTCCTAATTGGCAGAATAGTACTTCGAATGTCACGGTCTTATTGCTTCAAACATAGTTTCGGCCTCCAAGATGGAATCGGATGACGATGGCTCGAACTACAAAAATGTTCATATCGACAATACCCAACTTTTTCATGTAGAGCACTTCTTCATTTGAGGTCATCTTATATAGGTTTATTGCCGTGCCAAAAACCGGTGTCAACACTTTTCTGTTGAGTTTATGCTTCACTTCAAATCTTCTCTCAAAAATTTAAAGTGATCATTCACCCCCTCCCCCTCTGATCACATATTTGGACTTTCAATTGGCATTAGAGCTAGGCACTCCCTACACTCTGTGTGTTTTGGATTAACCTCCTAGAGTGTTTTCAAGTATGTCTTTCGCAGCTATTCGCTCCGACGAACCTATTACTTTTTTCAATGGAAAGGACTATCCTTACTAGAAGGACAAGATGAAGAGAAACATCATTTCTATCAATTCAGCTGCCTGGCGAGTTGTCCAGAGTGGAGTCACAATCAAGGAGGAGAAATCCATTACCCCTGATGAAGAAAACTGATGGATCTTGAATTTGAAGTCTGGGTATTCCTCACAAATCATTTGACTCCTGAGAAGTATCATGAAGTGAAGAATATCTCATCTGCCAAAGGTGTCTGGGACTATCTTGAAAAGATTGGTGAAGGAGTTTCCACTCAGAAAGGTGCCAGAATTGACACCCTCTGAAGCAAATTCTATCGGTTCAAGAGAAACGAGGGCGAGAAAGTCAACTCCATTTACATCAGACTCACTGCTCTCTCAAATGAGCTGATTTACCCCGGTGCTGATGACATTACCCCTCAGTTGGTGGTGAGAACTTTACTTCACGCTTTGGATGATTCTTTCGACCACATTGTGCTGATGATCAAGGAAAGGAATGATTTCAGAAATCTCGTTGCCGCTGATATTCTTGAGAGACTCAACACCTTTGAGATGGAAGAAGAAGAGAAACGTGATATAATTGGCTCTCGAAGAAGCTCCCACGCACTTAAGGCAAGAGCTTCACGCCAGTCTTCACCTGAAGTTAGTTCTGCTTCCGGTGTTGAATCTGATGATCCTGCAAGCATTGGGAAGGATTTGGCATTAATCATGAAACGCTTCAGCCGATTTCAAAGGAAAGGTTTTTCTTCACCAAAGAAGAATTACTCTTCAAGATAGTCAAGCAATTCTTCTCATCGCTCATCCTCAAGAAGCTCTCCATCGAAGGACAACTGCTGCTACAAGTGCAAGAAACCAGGTCATTGCATTGCTGTCTGCCCATTGTGGGAAGCTGAAAACAAATCAAAGCATTCACTCAGAGATTCCTCAAGCAATTCTCACAGATCCTCCAGAAGCTATGAGTCAAAGAGACACGATTCTAGTTCAAGAAGAGACAAGAAGAAAGATACTGATGATGACAAGAAAAAGAAATATCACAAGAAGCGTGACAGTTCTTTTTAGAAGACACAATCGTCTCGACGAAGAAATTCTCATCGTGCCAAGGCCTATCTGGCTAAAGAGATGAACTCTGAAGAAGAAGTCTCTGGGTCCAAAGTAGAATCAGGCTCAAGATCAGCGTTAAGATACGAGTCTGATGGTGTTGCTGGATTGGCATTTGCTTCGGCCGGTGCTTCGAGCTCTTTCTTCACCAAAAACAACAGTGAAGATGAAACTCCTGCGTACTGCTTTATGGCCAAGGAAAAGGTATCTTCATCGAAAGTTACCTATGATACTTCTGATTGCTCTTCATATGAAAGTGACTAAAAGATAAGCTATGCTAAACTTGCTAAAATTTCTTCAATCCAACAAGATGAACTTGATTCGCTAAGCAAAACTATTAAGAAATCAGAGGCCCTGTTGATCGATGAGATAGAGAAAGGTCAAACTTTAACTAATGAGCATGCTGCTCTGAATGAGAAGTTTGAAGAACTATCCTCTCGGCATGATCTTCTTTCAGTTGATTATGAGAAGCTCACCTATGAATTTCTTCAGAGGAAAATGGCTCTCAAAAAACTGAAAGAGGCTCATGAAGAGTTCGAAAACGTCAATCTCTCTCTCATGGCTCAACAAGGTTTTGAAGCAAATCATAATTCTGATTCACCATGCTTAACCTGTTTGGAACGAAGCAAAACTGATTCTAAAGGCGAAGAAACTATTGTTATTGATGATACTAATGCCCCTGATGAGGAAAACTCTGCTGTTACCGAGGAACTCCTCAGGTTGAAAGATTTGTTTGGAACAGGACTGTTCAAAAGTGTTCAGGGACACCAGTATCTTTGTGATATTGTAATAGCCCAGATTTTGCAAAAATTAAAAAATTTGTTTTCGGTGTGAATTGTTTGATTGTCTGATTTGTTTGCGGTGTTTCCATCCCCGATTTATCGATCGGCGATTATTTTTCCCCCCGATTATCTCGTATCGGACGGAGACTGACCCTTGCCACCCTGACACTCGACCTTTGCGACACCGGGTTTCACCCAATTACCGTCGCGAAAACCGCACGAGACCAGCCGCAGCCAACGGAACGAAAAACCCAGTTTAATAATTAAACGGGATATTTTTATAGCACGCCGGAAAGTGTTTTCGGAACGGTTCCAGCGCGAGGTGAACGCCGCCGGCTCGACGCGCTGATCCCGCAGTTCGAAGTTTTACCCGAATCAGAGGTCCCGCGGACCCCCGACGGTCAGAAACGTAAACACCGCGCGCGCGAGAGAAAACCGGGGATGTTTATGCAAACTGCCAGCCACCTTGGCTATATAAATACCACCACACTCCCACCCATTTCTAGGGTTTCCCTAGCCAAAAAATTGCAGCCATCCCCTCTCATTGCCCCAAAATACCCCATTTTCGTCATGTTGCTAGCACATCAGATCGTCTAATCTGACGGCCAGGAGGCCGCCACGTCACCAGTTGGGCATCTCCCGTGGAGGCTCTCCTCCCTGCCCGAGCCGCCCCCGTGCCCATCTGCGCGCTTGCTCCTCCCCGGCGCGCCGCTGACGAGGCACCTCCCCGCCTCCGGCCAGGTCTCCCGCTCCCCCGCGCTCCCTTTCCCTCTCTTCCTTCTTCCTCCTCTCCTCTCTAACCCATCTCTCTCCCTCTGCTTTGCCATGGCCTCCAAGGGTGTCCGTCCGAGCTCGGGGACACCACCAACCACACCGCACGGCCAGATCCGAAGACCGGCGCCCTGGATCCACCCATCCCCGACTTCCCCGTCGCCTGCACCGCCCCCTTGCCGCCGGACCTCTCCAGAGTCAGCCTGCACCTTGCGCCGCCGCCTCTGCTCGTCGGGAGCGATGAGGCACCTCCCGTGCCCGCTCGCTGGAATGACGCCGGCCCATCCACGCGCGCTGCCTGGCCCAGCGCCAACCTCCAGCCCAGCCACAGTCGGGCTCTCCTGCCGACTTGGGCCTCGGCCCGCACTGGTGAGGCAGCCCCACCCTTTTTTTCCTTTTATTTTTTTCTGCGAGTTGGGCCTGGTCAGTAGCAGACTCGGCCCTTTAGCTATTTTTTTTCCTTTTCTAGTTTATTTATTTTGGCAGTTTGTAATAGCTTTTGCGGTAGCTATATCTTTTCATCGGTAGCTCCGATGGAGACGCTTTCTACATGAAAGTTGCTCCATTTTGCGTGTAGATTAATAAAATGTTGCTTGTTTCCATCTTTGACCTTGTTTACCTGCTATTTACGTGCTAATTACAACTGCTTGCCGCTATAAACTGTAATTGCCATAACTTTTTAACCGTTGCACCAAATAAAATGTTTCTTATATGTAACTTGATTAGTTTTTTGTGTACTTTGTGTTTATGCTATTGTTTGTTGTTGTTGTAAATCAACCTAAAATTTGGTTTAGGGCAGAACAATACCAAATCCTTTAATCATCGTGAGGCACTTAGTGTTATGCCATGTTTAGGGTGTTGCCTCGATTAACTTGACTAGTATAGGTAGTTTACTTTGTGCTTAACCTTTTGCCATGATTGTGTGACATGCCATGCTTCTGTGCTTTGCCATGTTAACAAACTTTGTTGATCACCTGTAGCTAAACAACTTGAACCTTTCCAAATGTGCGGTATCGTCGTGTGTGACGAGTACTCCACTTAATCTGTTAGTAACAGCTCTCGACGGTAGGTGCGATGTCTCGTGTTGCCTTCTTGTTGATGCTTGCTCGTGTTTTCCTCGTAGTAATAGATGCTTTCTCGTTAATTGCTTCCAGTGTTTACCGTCTTGTGTGCTTCCGCGGGTACCTTCGAAGACGATGCGAGCTTGCGATCGACTACACCTTCGGAACCCGACTTATCAACAGGCAAGGACTATACATTACTTATGATCCATTCTATTTCAACCAGCGGTTTGCATGCTAGTCTAGGTTAGGTTCGATGTTTGATCCTACCGCATGTTTACAGCCTCTTTCCAACTGATACAGCCATGTTCCCTCCCAGCAAACCATGTACTGCTATGTTACTATTGCTCGTTGCTCAGCCCCTGCTTATTATGCATGCTTAGGGTGCTACGATGTTACCTCCTGTTACTCCTTGGTTTCGGATATCACATTATTATATTATTGTGGATGATATGATTATTATAATGTTGACTATACTCGCCGAAGGATGGAAGGTCTAGGCTATCCCGCCCCGACGCTTTGTTCCATTCGAGTCACCTAGGACCCGAGTTCCGGGTATTGGTTTTAAGACTGAGCGTACCTAACCGCGTGTGGGAAGCTATGGGGTCCCCTTTTCTTACCTACCTAGTTTCAAACATTTCTAGAGGTGGCCCAAGCTGGTTTTACCGCTTGAAAACCGTGGGTGTGACTCGTGAGCTCCCAGCAGACTGTCAAACAACTCGGGCCAGCGGAGACAGAGTTCCTTTGTTGGTCCAAACCTGGAAGCTCGAGGGCTACCCACAGTGATGGATTAGTTACCTCGACCTCGTCCAGCCGGAAGAGTCTGATCCAATAGCGCGGCCGACCTTTGGATTGGGTGTCGAATCCCCGGGGGCCACCCGGATTTGTGAGTTGTTAGTTAGAGGGACCTGTCGTTCCGGATCTCTTGGGACTAAATCATAAAATGGTTGCCTACCATTGGTAGCAACTGAGAGTGATGGGCATGCGTGCGGAGCCTTGTAATGGGCAGTTGGTACACCCCTCCAGGGTTAAATCTTTTCGAGAAGCCATGTCCACGGTTATGGACGACTTGAGACCTACTCCTTGTTCATAGACAACAACAACTGAGTTAATCTTAATTATAACTTGATCAACGTGTGTGTGCCTTGACTGCTTCTTCCTCATCGGGATGCGAAGAGGAGGACAAGGATAGGATAGGTGTTATGTTTGCGTAAGTAGCTGATAGCAAGACTTGTTGGAGGCGATTCCTCATCGAATGCTTGGCTTCTTATCTTACTCTCTAGATTTTTAGCCACTTCATAAATGCTAGTGCGGCAGCAACCTCACCACTTACCCCTTCCTTACCGTAAACTACTAGTTGTCCTAGAATGACGAGTGATGAAGTCCTTGCTGGGTCAGATGACCACTACAGTTGGATGCTGAGTACCTCTGTACTCATGATACTACCCCAAACTCTTTTCAGGGTTCTTGATCGACAACAGGTATGGTGATCGACGTTTCATGTGGAAACTCGACGACGACTAGTTAGGCGGATCCCGGCGGAGGGCCTGGACCCGTGTGGTTATGGGGATCGATGTTTTTCTCTTTGCCAGTAGGCATTTTCTTGTAGTCTGTACTCAGACATATATCTTCCGCTGTTGTATTGTATTTGAGGCAGTTGTATGCCAATTGTATGAGATGTTTTATCCTTGTATCTGTAATGTTGTGATATCATGTTGGAAATCCGGGGCATATGGCTATGTCATATGTCGCGGTGGGACCGATATGTGCTTCGTCCCCGTATCTGGATGGAAACATCTAGATATGGAACAGTACCGCATATCAGGCCTTACAACTTGGTATCAGAGCCTTACCGACCGTAGGATCCCCTTTCTGGCCGAAGTCGAGTCTAGACAAAACTATTTAGTCATTACTAAGTTAGTTATCGGAGAGTAGGAATCATTTTCTCCTTACCCTTGCTCTGGTCAGGACAAGTGTCGTAAGTGTCTTATTCTCGACTTATCCCCTTTCAAACTTTAGGATCTCGAGTGTGTGGAGTTTTGGAATAGTTACAATGCCTTGCTTGCAGCGTATTGTCTCGATTTCGATCTCAGGTTTGGGAAATCCTGTAGTACCTTTAGTTCTTCCGACTCTGGGTAAACATCTTGGTCTTCTGTTGGCTTCAGTTACATTGCCGAGTATCCTCATGATTTCAGTGAGAATGCTTCCCTTGATCGTCGCTTTGAATTGTCGTTGTTCCTGTTGACACTGATGGTTTCGTTTTCCGACGTTGCCGTCTCCCTGCGAAAATTTCTCGACGGAGCTTCGACGTTCGACATGGAGCAGAGTCCCTTGTTGGTGGTGTTGAAGATCATCGACTCTTTTCTCTCCGCCGGATCGTCCTGGATCTCGGGACGAGATCCCTTGTTGGTGGTGTTGTATTGTAACAGCCAAGATATTGCAAAAATTAAAAAAATTGTTTTCGGTGTGAATTGTTTGATTGTCTGATTTGTTTGCGGTGTTTGCATCCCTGATTTATCGATCGGCGATTATTTTTCCCCCCGATTATCTCGTATCGGGCGGAGACTGACCCTTGCCACCTTGACACTCGACCTTTGCGACACCGGGTTTCACCCGATTACCGTCGCGAAAACAGCACGAGACCATCCGCAGCCAACGGAACGAAAAACCCAATTTAATAATTAAACGAGATATTTTTATAGCGCGCCGGAAAGTGTTTTCGGAACGGTTACAGCGCGAGGTGAACGCCGCCGGCTCGACGCGCTGATCGCGCAGTTCAAAGTTTTACCTGAATCGGAGGTCCTGCGGACCCCCGACGGTCAGAAACGAAAACACCGCGCGCGCGAGAGAAAAACTGGGGATGTTTTTGCAAACTGCTAGCCACCTGGGCTATATAAAGACCACCACACTCCCACCCATTTCTAGGGTTTCCCTAGCCACAAAATTGCAGCCACCCCCTCACATTGCCCCAAAATACCCCATTTTTGTAATGTTGCTAGCACATCAGATCTGGACCGTCAGATCGTCTAATCTATCGGCCAGGAGGCCTCCACTTCACCAGTTGGGAATCTCCCGTGGAGGCTCTCCTCCCTGCCCGAGCCGCCCCCGTGCCCGTCGCCGCGCTTGCTCCTCCCCGGCGCGCCGCCGGCGAGGCACCTCCCCGCCTCCGGCCAGGTCTCCCGCTCCCCCGCGCTCCCTTTCCCTCTCTTCCTTCTTCCTCCTCTCCTCTCTAACCCATCTCTCTCCCTCTGCTTTGCCATGGCCTCCAAGGGTGTCCCTCCGAGCTCGGGGACACCACCAACCGCACCGCACGACCAGATCCGAAGACCGGCGCCCTGGATCCGCCCATCCCCGACTTCCCCGTCGCCTGCACCGCCCCCTTGCCGCCGGACCTCTCCGGAGTCAGCCTGCACCTTGCGCCGCCGCCTCTGCTCGTCGGTTGCGACGAGGCACCTCCCGTGCCCGCTCGCTGGAACGACGCCGGCCCAGCCACGCGCGCTGCCTGGCCAAGCGCCAGCCTCCAGCCCAGCCACAGCCGGGCTCTCCTGCCGACTTGGGCCTCGGCCCGAACTGGTGAGGCAGCCCCTCCCTTTTTTTCCTTTTATTTTTTTCTGCGAGTTGGGCCTGGTCAGTAGCATATTCGGCCCGTTAGCTATTTTTTTTCCTTTTCTAGTTTATTTATTTTGGCAGTTTGTAATAGCTTTTGCGGTAGCTATATCTTTTCATCGGTAGCTCCGATGGAGACGCTTTCTACATGAAAGTTGCTCCATTTTGTGTGTTGATTAATAAAATGTTGCTTGTTTCCATGTTTGACCTTGTTTACCTGCTATTTACGTGCTAATTACAACTGCTTGCCGCTATAAACTGTAATTGCCATAATTTTTTAACTGTTGCACCAAATAAAATGTTTCTTATATGTAACTTGATTAGTTTTTTTGTGTACTTTGTGTTTATGCTATTGTTTGCTATTGTTAACCAACCTAAAATGTGGTTTAGGGCAGAACAGTACCAAATCCTTTAATCATCGTGAGGCACTTAGTGTTATGCCATGTTTAGGGTGTTGCCTCGCTTAACTTGACTAGTATAGGTAGTTTACTTTGTGCTTAACCTTTTGCCATGATTGTGTGACATGCCATGCTTCTGTGCTTTGCCATGTTAACAAACTTTGTTGATCACCTGTAGCTAAACAACTTGAACCTTTCCAAATGTACGGTATCGTCGTGTGTGACGAGTACTCCACTTAACCTGTTAGTAACCGCTCTTGACGGTAGGTGCGATGTCTCGTGTTGCCTTCTTGTTGATGCTTGCTCGTGTTTTCCTCGTAGTAATAGATTCTTGCTCGTTGATTGCTTCCAGTGTTTACCGTGTTGTGTGCTTCCGCGGGTACCTTCGGAGACGATGCGAGCTTGCGATCGACTACACCTTCGGAACCCGACTTATCAACAGGCAAGGACTATACATTACTTATGATCCATTCTATTTCAACCAGCGGTTTGCATGCTAGTCTAGGTTAGGTTCGATGTTTGATCCTACCACATGTTTACAGCCTCTTTCAAACTGATACAGCCATGTCCCCTCCCAGAAAACCATGTACTGCTATGTTACTATTTCTCGTTGCTCAGCCCTTGCTTAGTATGCATGATTAGGATGCTACGATGTTACCTCCTGTTACTCCTTGGTTTCGGATATCACATTATTATATTATTGTGGATGATATGATTATTATAATGTTGACTATACTCGACGAAGGATGGAAGGTCTAGGCTATCCCGCCCCGACGCTTTGTTCCATTCGAGTCACCTAGGACCCGAGTTCCGGGTATTGGTTTTAAGACTGAGCGTACCTAACCGCGAGTGGGATGCTATGATGTCCCCTTTTCTTACCTACCTAGCTTGAAACATTTCTAGAGGTGGCCCAAGCTGGTTTTACCATTTGAAAACCGTGTGTGTGACTGGTGAGCTCCCAGCAGATTTTCAAACAACTCGGGCCAGCAGAGACAGAGTTCCTTTGTTGGTACAAACCTGGAAGCTCGAGGTCTACCCACAGTGATGGGTTAGTTACCTCGACCTCGTCCAGCCGGAAGAGTCCGATCCAATAGCGCGGCCGGCCTTTGGATTGGGTGTCGACTCCCCGGGGCCACCCGGATTTGTGCGTTGTTAGTTAGAGGGACCTGTCGTTCCGGATCTCTTGGGACTAAATCATAAAATGGTTGCCTATCATGGGTAGAAACTGAGAGTGATGGGCGTGCGTGCGGAGCCTTGTAATGGGCAGTTGGTACACCCCTCCAGGGTTAAATCTTTTCGAGAAGCCATGTCCACGGTTATGGACGACTTGAGACCTACTCCTTGTTCATAGACAACAACAACTGAGTTAATCTTAATTATAACTTGATCAACGTGTGTGTGCCTTGACTGCTTCTTCTTCGTCGGGATGCGAAGAGGAGGAAAAGGATAGGATAGGTGTTATGTTTGCGTAAGTAGCTGATAGCAAGACTTGTTGGAGGCGATTCCTCATCGAATGCTTGGCTTCTTATCTTACTGTCTAGATCGTTAGCCACTT
Source organism: Bromus sterilis (assembly GCA_950022295.1). Taxonomy (NCBI): domain Eukaryota; kingdom Viridiplantae; phylum Streptophyta; class Magnoliopsida; order Poales; family Poaceae; genus Bromus; species Bromus sterilis. The sequence goes on from OX465600.1 coordinate 222,683,716, forward strand.
CATAAATGCTAGTGCTGCAGCAACCTCACCACTTACCCCTTCCTTACCGTAAACTACTAGTTGTCCTAGAATGACGAGTGATGAAGTCCTTGCTGGGTCAGATGACCACTACAGTTGGATGCTGAGTACCTCTGTACTCATGATACTACCCCAAACTCTTTTCAGGGTTCTTGATCGACAACAGGTATGGTGATCGACGTTTCACGTGGAGACTCGACGACGACTAGTTAGGCGGATCCCGGCGGAGGGCCTGGACCCGTGTGGTTATGGGGATCGATGTTTTTCTCTTTGCCAGTAGGCATTTGCTTGTAGTCTGTGCTCGGACATGTATCTTCCTCTGTTGTATTGTATTTGAGGCAGTTGTATGCCAATTGTATGAGATGTTGTATCCTTGTATCTGTAATGTTGTGATATCATGTTGGAAATCCGGGGCATATGGCTATGTCATATGTCGCGGTGGGACCGATATGTGCTTCGTCCCCGGATCTGGATGGAAACATCTAGATCTGGAACAGTACCGCATATCGGGCCTTACAGATATCCTGAAGAAGGCACTCCTTCACAGGATTCCCAGGAATGAAGGTGTTGGCTTTGAAAGGAAGCTAAAACCTGATGGCACTTACTGGGAACCTGAGCAGTACCCAAAAACTGTATGGGTCCTAGCAAAGGATAAGCCTATAGATATTTATAATCTTTCAGGTTACAGCTGCAAAATTGATAAGGCTATTGTTGATGAATCACATGATCCTGACTACAAGCTTGTCAAGAACCAGGAAGGAAAGGTTTCGGCCGAATACATTGGTGCCCTTCCAAAGAATGGTTTCTATAAGAGACAAATTTGGGTGCGCAAATCACTCGTTGAGAAATTGCCTGCTCACCATTCTATACAGGGAAAGTCTTCGGTACCACCGAAAGACTTCTATTCTCTCGAGGAGAGAAATGATTCACTGGTGCCCGAATCAAATGTTCCTCAAAAGGAATACTATCGCACTGGTTGCTACACTTATCGACACCGTGATAATAATGATAAGATTGCATATGCTCATTCAAGTCCTAACCCTTCGCAGAGGAATTACATTTATGGTGTACTTGATGGCCCCCCTAGGCAACATAACCCTGTTCGATTTAATATTACTTCAACAAGTGATTCCACCTCTTCTCAGTCACCTGCTCGTTTGTGGGTTGTTAAGAAGAACTAATTCAGGAACACTTATGAGAACATGGCAGAAATATTGATGAAACCAGAAGATAAAATAATATTAACAACAAAACTTTCTCATGAGGTATGAGGAAGCCGAAAGCTGAATATCCACCAAGGTTAACCCGGAAAGTCCGAAATCTAGGTGCTACTGGAATCCCCAAACCGAGATCATCTGAATCCAAGATAATAATCTGCTAGCGATCACACAACAATATATACGAGTGGTCTAAGACCTGAACGTTGAGACATCTGCCCTGAGCGGCCCGCCGAAGCGGTCTCCTATAGGGGGAGGAACCACATCCGGAGGATGCCAACCATCCTTGAATAGGAGTTTCACCTGAGGTACACCGTAAGCGAGGTGGAGCTGTCAACCCCAAGTGGCGGCTCAGTATTCTCAACGTACGCCAACCCTTCTCGTCGCTAGCAAAGATCATAGAGGAATCGAAGCCTCAATTAAACGAGAACCTAGATTGGTTTTGAAAGGATAAGTTGTAGAGAGAAAAACAACGTTTCACTTCCTCACGGAAAAAGGGGTGGGGGAGGTGGGGTGAGAAGAAAAAGAAAGAGTTCCTACTCTCCGATTTTCCTTAGTAACTACAAAATAATTTCTAGACTTGACTTCGGCCAGTAAGGGGTCCTACAGTCAGTTCTGCTCTGATACCAAGTTGTAAGGCCCCGATGCGGTACTATCTCGAGTTAGTCGCTTTCGCGTCCGACTTGAGATAGAAGCGCAAAAGTAGCCACCGATGCATGATACTCGCACTCCTATCGCTATCGGATTCTCGACAACAGGTAAATGAAGCATGAAAATTAACTAAGACATAGAATATATAAGTCCAGGGCATACACTCGCCACTGGTATTTATTACATCATCTCAGAGATCATAAGATGCAAAAGTACATCATAAAATCGTGAAGAAGACACACACGACCGGGTACGGTCAAGATCCAAATGGCCCTAGAGAGGGCTGCACACAAACATGTCGCCCACCCGCGAATCTTCGAAACCCAACTGCAGGATCAACTGAACGAAGTCGTCGTCATCCTCCTCCGGCGGAACCTCCACGAAGTACTTGCCGGTGCTCGTGTCGAAGTAGTAGACTAAGGGCCCAAACGTTCATACATAGCATGGAAGAAAATGAAAGAGGTGAGTATATATCAATGCAGTATAACTAACTTCTCACGGTAAGGAAAGGTAGTGGTTGAGGTTGCAGCCGCGCTAGCATATATGAGTGTCTAACGATCTAGTTAGAGTAAGGAAAGATCAAAGAACTCGTTGATGATCGCATCAATAGGTCTCTATCCACCTACTTACGCAAAACATAACACAACCTTGTCCCCTCTTTGTCGCCCCGGACGAAGAAGAACAATCAAGGCAACTCACACACTGGCAACTTTTAAAGCATGATTCAATTGATGTTATTCTATGAACAAGGAGTAGGTCTCAAGTCGTCTATAACCGCGGACACGGCTTTTCGAAAATATTTAACCCTGCAGGGGTGTACCAACTGCCCATCATAGGCTTCGCATGTACGCCCGGTTTCCGCTTGGCGGGTGAAGGCGTCTGAAACTCCAGAACGTCATAGTCCCTCTAACTAACAACGCACAATTCCGGGTGGCCCTCGGTGAGTCGAGATCCCACTCAAAAGCCGTCCGCGCTCCCGAATCGGTCTCTACCGTATGGCTAAGGTCGGGGTTAGCCTCACTTGAACTCAGGGGCTCCCCTAGCTCACCAGTGTGGACCAACAAGGGAACTCTGTCCTCGCTGGCCCAAGTTGTTTTAAAACTGCTGGAGCGCTAACCAGACACATACACGGGTTTCAAATGGTAAATCAGCTCGGGCCACCACTAGAACTGTTTGCAGCTAGGTAGGTAAGACAAGGGGACCCCATAGAATCCCACACACGATTAGGCACGCTCATCAAGAAACACAATACCCGGAACTCGGGACCTAGGTGACTCGAATGGAACAAAACACCCGCGGGAACTACCCAGTCTCCCATCCTTCTTAAAATATAAGTTAACATCATAATAATATATATCAACCAATTTTTGATAATAGCATGATAAACTACCAAGCAGCAATGGGAATAAGCAGCATGTAAGGAGCCTACACATACTAAGCAATGGTTAAGAAAGCAAGGTACATAGCCAAACAAGGTTTTGCTAGGATGTGGGGGCATGGATTTTTGGGTCTAATTGAGAGGCAAAAGTATATGGTTCGTAGGATCAAACAACCGTTCTAAATACAACTAGGAAAGCAAGCTGAAAGCTATAAGGAATGATATATAAACCCCCTTTCCTGGGTAAGTAGTCGACGGAGAAGACGTATCAGGGTCCTCGGGCTCGGTGTCGGATAGCTCCACGTAGGTCTCCTCGGTAAGCTCAGGCTCTAACGTACGGTACCGGCAAGAGAAACACCACAAGTAAACATCGAGATCAAATGAACAAGCATGGATGGGATGATCAAGTTTAATTAGACATGGTGTGACCCTAGCTAGTCAAATTTAAATTAAGGTGGTCACGACACGTCAACAACTTCATATGCATTTGTTAAGTTATTATGTCTTTGGTCATAGCCTTAGCATTTGGTGTAAGTGACATGGCAACATGACATGACAAGATCATAAAACAATGCATGAACAACGTGAAGTAAACTACTCGATTCCGGAGACTGAAAGGTGTCGACAAGGGTTGACACCCGGAGAAGTATCAAAGAAGAAAACATGAAGGCAAGTCACCCGCATATCACAGTATGTTCATGACATTGCACTAGACAAGGAAACAAGATGGGAGGAAACTTGGATTACCAAGCTGGTTACTATGTGCCTCACAAGCAACTAGTGCATGAAAGGATTGGATGTACCCACCAAGGGGAGACCCAAATCCACACATGCAAGAACAAAAACAAAATGATGTGGTGGTGAATTGCTTTCTTACTTCTTGCACCTCTTGTCAAACACCCCCAACCATCACCACATGTTCAAAGCAACACCACAATGTGCCCTCCAAAACAGTGGAGGAAAACAACATGGTGAAGTGCACCAACATTGCTCAAAAATTCTATGGTGCAAAAGTGATCTACATGTGGCACCCTGGCTCAGAAGAACCGGTTTACCTTAGATTGCCAGCCCAGAGATCATGTCTTATGGAAATGCACAACAAATTGGTACAGAAACAACCACTTTATTAATAATTATACAGGTACATAGGTTCGGGATACAAATGACAACGAGGCATGGCGGCACATCTCGTGCGGCAACATCATCTAAATTATTTATGTTACATCTCGGGGCCTCGATACGAGCAACGAGATACTCTACGGCAACGGAATAACGGGGTGATGGATCTCCACTCCACGGGGACACTGCTGGGATACAGCCAAGTTCGCGAAGTACGGCACACCGGAATCTTCATGCTCAGCTTCTCCTGTATCCGGCATGACACGCTAGGTGAGTACATCGAATGTACTTGCAAGCTCACAACAGCCATGTCATCAGAGTGAACAATACCAACAATGCAAGCATAACATATAGCATGATCTCTTAGTTAGCATTATGACATTACCAACCATCCATGATCATCGCATGACCATGGAGTTTACCTCTGAGTCCATCTTTACTCCGCATCCGGGTCATCGCATGACCACCCAAGTATTCCGGTTATCGCATGACCACAAGTTAACATCATCATTTTACCGGTTTGTGTGTTGACCCATAGTGTGATCTAGAATAAACTGTGTCCAATACCATGGACTCGGCTATTCGAATAGATTTGAAACACTCTGCAGAGGTTGTGCACTTTACCCACACCATGGTGCTCCTTGCCCGATGGACTAGGACTACTCCAACGAAACTTGACTACCGCGTAACCTTTCTACGGTACCACCGACATCGCATGCCTTGGGTATCCCTGTGTCCTCCCGACACCTGTCATCGCATGGCCCTGATCATCGCATGGTCCATAACATTATCATTGTCCCAATCGGGGACTCCCGGGTAAACTCATCAACTCTGGATCTCAAGGCTACCACCACCTACCTGATCAGGGTAGCGTGCAATGCGTAACCTCCCCTCTTTGGTGGCACCCGTAAAAGGCACTACGATTGCCCAAGCCAAGGCCTGCCCATACAGGCAAATGTGGCTGCACAAAATAAGTCCGGTTCGGTGGCACTTGGTCAACGGTTAATTCATGTTCATTAAGTTTCAACCATGTTCATTAGCAATATGAAATCAAGTCATGAATCAACATGATAATAAGCATATGAACATGATACCACCAAACATGTGCATCAACTAATATGGATGAACATGGATTCAACGGGAATAGTCATTGAGACATGTATGGGATTAACACATAAGAAATAATAGCATGAATCATGATGGGATTAACATGGATATGTCATGAGCTCAAGAAAACATATATATGATCAGGGAACATATCATGGTCAATTTAACATGGCATAGTTTAATTGATTATCAATTAATTTTAAAGAAATATCAATGCAAATGAGCAAAACATGATGTAGCAAATAAAGACCCTCATGACAAGAATGTTGTGGCTTGCCTTGGTCAAGTGGAGTGTCACTGAACTCCTGGTTCTCAGCAAGCAAGTTGGGGTCCTCTGAAATTAATTTTAAAAGAGCAAAACAAGATAAGTAAAATGCACTTTGCTTCTGTCTAGTACACCTAGAAAGAGGGGAAAATTACCAAACTTTGCCAACTTAAAGAGGAGATCAAGACAAAAATTTAGCAAAAGGAATCAACTCATTTGGCCTTGTGGTTTAGAAGATATCAGTGGTCAAAGTTGGGTCAAAATATCCATTTTAAAAAGGTTTTAATGGATTAACTGGAAATTCCAGAATCGGCCACGTCGAAGGCGTATTAGGGCGAGTACGCCTCCACTTAAAACGGTTCGGAGGGGGGCTGGGTCACTGGCAGGTGGGGCCTGCCAGTCAGTTCAACTGAGAAGCAGAGCCCGACGGCTCCGGCAAGAGATTTCACTGGCGCTGAGGCCCTGCCGGCAACGAGCGACTACACTAGTGGACAGAGCAGACTACGACGAGCATGGACGTACCCGAAGCACGGCGAGCGGTGGCTGGACGACGTGGCTAGGCTCTTCTCAAGAGGCTACTGGCAGCGGGAGCTCGTCGGCGTGGGACTTTCCTGCTCGAAACCCACCGGCGAGCGCACCGTTAGAACCACCGGAGCAAGAGGAATCTAGGCGAAGCAACGGCGAGGCTAGGTGAGCACCAGGGGCGGCTAGCCACGGTGGAGATCTCACGGCGGGGCTCCGGTGAGGATCGAGGCCTGGGGCATCCCCGGCGGGGTTTGCTAGGCTTCGTGCTCTATCGGAGTGGAGTGGGGTGGTAGCGGTGCTCATCAGCGAAGCGGGGGTTGATTTATATAGTGGGGAGCGAGATTCCGACGAGGGCGCCGCCGAGCACAAAAATTTGGAGCAGTGCTTGGCGTGGATGAGCTCGGGCTGTTCCCGGCTGGTCTAGGAGCTTCTGAAGGTGAGCTGGCACGCGTGCGAGCGGATCCCGAGGCTCTGCATCAAGAGGGCGACGGGACGCGACGACGGTGGTCCCTGCGGCGGCTCTACGACGACGAATTCAATGGCGGGCGGCGCGGCTTTGCTCGGGACAGATAGCAAGCGGGCGTGCGACGATGCTGGAGACAAGCAAAAGAAAACGCGGGCCGAGCGGAGGCGTGCAGAGTACAGTGGCCGGCGTGCACGCCTTCTGTCGAATAGTGGTGGTGGTGGTGCGGCCTCCGGCGAGCGGCACAGCTTTGGGCGGGGGCAGGTGGCGCACGGGGAGCTCATGGGGCTACGGACATGAGGGCGCGGCCACGGGCTCGCCGGGCGAGTTGTGCCCCTAATGGCAACGTCTCGGCCACAGCCAGAGCACGCCTTTGGCAGGCAGTGAGTTTCCTCACCCTGTGCACACGTGCACTGGGTGCAGCCAATGCTCTCCAAGTGTGTCTGGGGCACACGTGCAACGTCCAGAAGCGCACATGGGTACTTGGGTGCACTAGGGAAGGCTTCATGTGGATGCAAGTTTCAAAACCAAGTTTATGCAGGAAACTTTGGGATTTTGCAGAGGCTAAATGGCTGGGAATTTTGGGCTGAAATTTTGTGTGCAAGCAAGGTTTAGGAAGGTTCCCAAGTGGTAAAAATCTCAGAGCCAACTGTCCAGTGTGCAGGGTACTTCCTTCACAAAGTGCTCCTCTGTCCAGAATTGAAAACGAACTTTTGGAGGGAAAATGTTGTACTGAACTTGTTGATATTTTTCCATAGAATCATGAGGCATGATCCTAGAGTTCAGAACAAAAAGTTTCAAAGAAAATGGAAAACCAGAAGAGGTGATGGCTTCAAGAATATGGGAGAAAAGTGCTTATTCCTTTGATGAAAAAGGAATATCTTGAGAAATAAAATTGTGGCAATGGGGTGGATGATCAAAGTTTGATCTAGGACATGAGGGAGAAAGGTTTGGAGGTCACTTGGCCTAGGTAAAAATTTAGGTCCAAGTGATCAAGGTCAAGAGACTTTGCAAATCATCAATCAAATGAACTCCAACTTTTCAAAAAAAGTTTTGCAAATAAAAGGGACAAAAACCAGGATGTCACACTACACATGACTCCATTTTTCTATTGCTCAAAACAGAAAAAGGAATGCACCATGATATTTTCTTGAATTTTTCTACCCCATTTTCATATATAATATGTGGCAAAGCCATTTGGGGACAAAAGAAAAATAAAAGGAAAAGAAATGAGCAGAAAAAGAAAAAGAAAATAGGGAAGAAAAAAAACGGAGGGGCTAGGCACTCTCCAGCCAACCCAGGCTGGCCTGCTCTTCTCTGGCCCAACAGGGCCTGCCTGCCAGGCCTGTACGGCAGCCCACCTCACTGATAGGTGGGGCCTGCTGGTCAGCCTCACACAAATAAGAAAAAAAGGGGGCATTTGCGCTGGCTGGGTTTCGAACCCGCGCCGCGCTCTCCACACGCAGCCCCCCTTGCCACTACGCCATTCGACTGAACTCGACAGAGGAGGGGTAGCATGAAAGGTGAGTTAACACCGAAGCTTTAACTGAACCTGATCGACACCTGACAGACACGCCAGTGGCAGACGGTGGCGACACTAGCATTGCCTATGCGGCGGCGCTGACTCAACGAACACCAGGGGCCACTAGCCGGCACATCCACGCACTCCAACACGTCGGGATCTGGCCGGAGCCGCAACAACGGGGACGCTATTCTCGCCGGAAGATAGGCGCGGCGCCACTGCAACTTTAGGCGTCAGACATACTCCACGGCAAGCAACGAGCGGCGCAAAGGCGTCACCTTGGATGCAATAAGCGCGCTCTAGAAGCTCACAGAGCACGACCACGCAGGTTCTAGAGCACTTCGTGGCCATGGCGGCTACGGTGGCACGGCTGCCGCGGACGGAACAGGGAGCTACTACGGGGGCGACGGACACGAGCGGGAAGGAGGAAACGGGAAGGCGTGTCTCACCTAGGGTGGTGACGACGACGTGAAGAGGCGCGCCGGAGTGGTGGAAGAAGACGAGGCTGTCATCGGGGAAGATGACGCCGTGGTGGAGGTCGAGGTCGAGGGGGCGCTCTGCTTCACCTACCGTGGACCTACGAGGAGGGAAACGACAAGGCTTAGCACCAGAGTCGATGAACGCCGGCAATTCTCGAAGACGAGGCGAGGTGGCTTCGAATCGGGCGTCTCCTCACCGGAATTCATGGCGGAACAGGGGAGGACGGAGCGGATGAAGGAGGGCGGCGACGGAGAAATTTGAGGGGGGGAATGGCTCGGCTAGGGTTCCCGAGCTCGGGGCGAGCTATGGTTATAAAGAGGAGGCCCCCTGGCCACGTCGACGACCGGAATGCCTCCGTGGCTCGCCGGTGTGAGAGGAGAAGGCGAGGTCCCCCCCGGCCACGCTGGAAAAAGGTGATGTGCGAGCCGTTGGATGGAGATCAAACGGCCGAAACGAGCCCCGCGTACCCCTTCGGAGCTGGGCTGGAGCCCGAGACGGGCAGGCCCAAGTGGGCTGGGCCGGTTTAGACTTTCTCTAGAGAAAAGAAAAACCCGGGGCCTTGCTATTAAAAAAATAGTGACCCCTTGAGGTTTTTTCCAGAGCAAAAGAGAAAAGATAAAAACATAATAAAATATGTTTTGGGCTCATGAGAATATTCCTGATTTTACAAAATTTGTTTGAACCAATTTGGGGTAAGTAAAATCTTGGGCTTGACTCAAAATCAAATTCAATTTGAACTGCAACTCAAATTCCCAGAGAGCTAAAAATGGAAGCAAGGGTTTGAAAAAGCTTGGAAGGGGGAGGGATTTGGCTATGCAAAAGTTGAAGCTTAGGGGAGCACACATGCAAGTGGAACAATTGCCACAAAACCCTTCTTTGATCACAAAGTTTGATTTGAATTCAAATTCAAATGAGCTCCAACATGGATGGAATTTAATATCATCACATCATTTTACATCATCTTGCATTTCACCAAGTTTGATAGCCATATGACAACGCAAAAATACAACATAAATAGTAAATTTTCTTATGCGCTATTACAAATCTCCCCCACCAACGCACGATCTCGTCCCGAGATCTAACCCTGAAATAACTCTAGATACTCAGAACGGAGATGATCTTCACGCTCCCACGTTGCTTCCTTCTCCGAATGATGTGCCCACTGCACCTTCATGAACTTGACGGTCTTGTTGCGAGTGTTGCGCTCAAACGTCTCAAGAACACGGACTGGACGCTCTGAGTCGGAAAGGTCCGCACTCAGCTGTATCTCGCCCAAGTCAACGGCCTGCTCTGGCTAATTGAAACATTGTTTTAGTTGTGACACGTGAAACACATCGTGCACCATCGCTAGACTCTCGGGAATCTTGAGTCGAAAGGCAAGAGGTCCCCTAGTCTCGAGGATACGGAATGGGCCGACGAATCTGGGAGCCAGCTTTCCTTTGATACCAAAGCGGTGAGTTCCCCTAAATGGAGACACTCTCAGGTCTGCCCAATCGCCAATTTGGAAAGCTACACCATGGTGCCTCTTGTCATAATAGGCCTTCTGCCTTGACTATGCTTCCTTTAGGTGCTCTCAGACAATCTTCACTTTATCCTCTTCCTCTTGGATCACATCTAGACCGAACAACTGCCTTTCTCCTGTCTCGGACCAGTTCAAAGGTGTCCTGCACTTCCGGCCATACAACACCTCAATAGGTGTTGTCTGCAGACTTGCCTGATAGTTGTTGTTGTAAGAAAACTCAGCATACGGCAAGCATTCCCATTTCATGCCAAAGAAAATGACACGGGCTCGAAGCATGTCCTCTAGGATTTGATGCACGCGCTTGACCTGCCCACTGATCTGAGGGTGATAAGCGGTACTGAATAACACTGTCGTACCAATCGCCTTTTGAAAAGCTTGCCAGAAGTTGGAGGTGAAAAGACTACTTCTATCAGAACTGATCTTCTTGGGAATGCCATGAAAAGATACAACTCTTGCGGTATACAAGTCCGCCAACTGAGCTGCCGAAATGGAGTCCTTCACTGGAATGAAGTGGGCAACTTTGGAAAGACTGTCAATGACGACAAAGATGGCATTGTTCTTATTCTGCGACAAAGGGAAGCCTGTGATGAAATCCATCTCTATGTGATCCCATTTTGTGACGCCCCCAAAATCAATCCGTGTACAGTAATCATACACGCAGGGTACACGGCTGAGATTAGGGTGCCACGGTGATAATATGACAGCACAACACTAAACACAAAAGGATAAACAAATATATTACAATAGAGGGGGTCACGCGGACCCGAATACATAAGTCATACAAGCCATAATATCTGAGTACAGACATAGTTAGTCAAGTTTTTCCTTAAGAAGGCTAGCACAAATCACATCAGAGATATAGATCGAAAAGGCGAGGCCTCCTGCCTGGGATCCACCGAACTACTCTTGGTCAACGGGGAACTCGACGTCGTAGTAGGCGCCTCCGGGGTGCTCCTGCTCCTGGGCTCCAACGTCGGCTGCAGCGGCCGATCAGGCAAAGGGAAAAGGGGAAATAAAGCAAAGGTGAGTATCTAGCATACCCGCGAGTCTTACGTCCGCTACTAAGCATTATGCATTGTATCACCGGAAAGAAGAGGCTGTATATAGTGGACTGAAAGACAGAAATCCAGAGCAAGGGTAAGAAGCTAGGCCTATCGAAGACTAGCATCTTCCGACGATGTCTTGCAGCATGAGGTAAGAATCAGCCAACAGTTTATATAAAACATAAAGTAACAATGCAACAGAAGTTGTTGCAGCATTGTATAATAATAATTTGTAATAATTAACAATGCCTCCGAGATCCCCTCCTCGACATCCCCGCGAGGAAGAAAACCCGGAACCGTACAGTTTAATAATAATAGTTTCTAGTGGTAAGATCCAGCTTCAGCATAAAGCGTCATGTTACCGTGGACACGGCTATTCGAATAGATTAATCTTCCCTGCAGGGGTGCACTTGTGTTACGCTACACGCACGGATCTCCAGGGTGGTAGGAACCTTGTTAGGGAACGCTCCACCGAGGCTATCCGACACTTCATAGCCCATCTTTCAAACTCAACAGAGAAGCCATCCGCCGGTTTAAATCCTAAGTACGACGAGCCTTGGACCACAACCCGAACGTACTCCTGCACGGTGCGTGGCCGGCCGGTGAAGTTCAAGAAAATCCAAATAAGACACCACCGCGCGAGAAAATAAGACAACACCACTTCCCGGCAATCAGCCCGCAGTACTGCTGACGTCTGAAGAGGCCTTGGACGACACTACGAAGCAGAGGAGCCCATAACTCGTAATTCCCACGGGTAGGTAGTGCGTACATGGCATATAGCAAACTCAAGACATCCACTGAACCATTTAGCATTTCAATTAACCTGCGTGACAACCGTTGTCGTTGCCTCGACTTAACTGACCGCGGACAACGACAGCAGCCAGGACCACCAGTACATTGGTGCCTGCCCTGTCGTCCCACCAAGCCACTGCGGTTACCGACAAGGTGAACCGTCTCCTTACCTTTTCTCGCGTGTGCTCCTGGAGGAGCTCGACTTTCGTGGTTTGGTAACTCTCGCGACCAACGATCAAGGGCCAAGAACACCGGTACACTGGTCGTACCCTCCCTGTCGTCCCGTCGCAATACCTCTCGCAGGCACCGTTGGGTCGCCCGACTTCTTACCTGAAGGACAACCATTACTCAGGTACCTAGAGCGGCTATACAGAGTCAGCAACGAGTGGAGTACAAGGATTACTCCTTGATAGCTCACAATTGATGGTGGCTCGGCAGAGCCGAGCTAGGGGGCCTCAGGCGGTGTCTGCATTGTACCGTACCTGTGCAGTTATAATAATTGTATCCGCGTTCACTCTCCTGAATGATCACGGCCCTCTATCTAATCCTAGCTAACAATGCACAGGGCTCATTGCTGAAAATGCATAATAATAATAGGCAGCATAGGATAAGGAAGGCACATCAAGGGGCGACAAAATCAGGCTATGCAATTGAATAGGATAGTAATCGTAGCAGTAGCAGTAACAATGCCTAGTGCAATAAATGTATGGAAAGATAGGAGATATATGGGGAAGAGAATGGCTCTGCTTGCCTGGAAGCTCGACGGTAGTAGTAGGGTCGTCGACGAAGTAGTCGTACTCAGCAGCGGTGTAGTCAACGACAACAGCGGGGTCTACCGAAGATTAAGGGGGGAAGAAACAGTAAATACACAGCAAGCATATACAAACAGGTGCATGACCTGACAGATGAAATGTTAACGGTGTTCTAACGAAGTGCAATGCATATTGCTCGGAACGGAAATTCATCTGAGGATGAACTACCGGCTCCGGGTGAGTACCGGACAGGGTGTCCGGAGGGGGAAGGAACAAGCCAGAGGTGTCGTGGGTACCAGACAAACATAAGGGGGGTGTATCCGTGCTAGTTGATCTATTCTGAGAAACATTCGTGTTCGGAATAAATTCATCCGGGCACTCTAATAACGGCCCGGAGGGGGACGGTTCGATGTTCGTTGTGTTAGAGGGGTGTGATAGACATATGTATAGCGTATTCGTATTCGTTATATTTTTCAGATCAATTTTCATGTATAAAGTTTTTGGATCTGAGTTACGGTTTAAAAGATATTGAATTTCAAAGTTTAAATCATTTAAAAAGAATTTCTTTTTATTATTAAATTCCAACATTATCCAAAACATTATCCACAAGATTATCCAAAACAGTGCCTGACATGTGGGACCCACATGTCAGCCTCTGTTTATTTATAAAATTTTTTAATAAATCAAAATAGCCTCTGCGCCCACATGTCAGCCACTGGAATTTTCTTTTAAATTCTTTTAAAAATCAAACTGACAAAGGGGGCCCAGGTGTCATTGACTCCAGTGTTAACTAAACTTGTTTAATTAAGTTAAATGGCCAGGGCCCACTGTCAGTGAGACATATTAACCAAATGGTTATTTTTCTGTTTGTCCTAACAGAGATAATTAGCAGGAGGTGGGGCCCGGTTGTTAGTGGCTCATTAGCCACTAACAGAAAAAACTGACAGGGAGGACCCACCGGTCAGCGACTCCGGTGAGCTCGCCGGAGGCTCGCCGGCGGCGAGGTCGAGCTATCTCGCGATTCCGAGCGCCGTTTGAGACGCCTCTTGCGGTATTCGACGAAGAACTCGAAGCCGCGTCGATCTATGCCGTCTGCATGAACCGGGGCGGCCGGAGGTGAGCGCTAGGTCGTCGATGGCGGAACCGACGTCGGGCTCCCATGGCAGAATGCAGCACGCGGTGTTTTCGTCCACTACAAAGCGCGAGATCGAGCCTACGGTCTACCACTAACCCGCGGGTGCCACTGGCGTGCGCTACGGTGCCCTGAGAGCTCGGCCACGCCATCAATGGCGGCGGCCAGAACTCACGCAATTGGGGGTAACGGCTACAAGCTAGGCGGGCGTCTATGGGGGTTTGGGGAAGGTGCCACTGCTCACCGGGGTGTTGTAGCCGAGAGAGTGGGCTCGATGGTGACTCGGAGCGGCCGTAATCGGTCGGGGATCTCGCCGGATCCGAGGTTGAAGACAAAGCAATCGCGCGCGCAGTGGTGGCTCCGAGCACGGGAGCTTCTGCGTGATGGCGAGGATGTCGTCTTCGAGCACTCCGGACACGGTTGTGGGGGCTAAGGTGGTCAATGGCCACGGTGGTTCGTCGAGGTGGCCCTGGCGGCGTCGGGCAGTTTTGCTCTGACGAGTGCAAGATCTAGGGGAAGGGGAAAAGGGGAAGGTGAGATCCACACTTTGCGGGAGAGCTTTATCGACGACTACGACGACTCCACGGGGCAGGGGAGCGGGTGAGAGGAGAGGGGGGGGGGTCGGCTTGTCGGCGACGAGCGCGCGGCATGGCCACTGTGCCGGGAGGAAGAAGACAAAGCAGGGGTGGGCCGTGGGTGGGCCTCGCCCCAGGCGAGGAATAACCATTTCCTTTTATTTGCCTTTTTCCTTTTCTGTTACTGCTAGAAACAATTAATTTAAATGCTAAAACATTTTTATAAAAGGTGCCAGTGGTTTCTAAATTAGGTGTATGTCACATGTAGGTGACACAAAAGGTTTGGTGCATTTTAAAACTCAGTGGGTATTTCTTTTAAATATTTTATGATTAAAAGGACCTTACAAGCTACTGTTATAATTGTTTGGGATTTTTCATAACTCCAAAAATTTCCAAAGTTGGTCCAACATGATTATAATGATTTTAGGCAATTTACAAAAATGGTTTCATGATTTTTGAGCAAGGTTTAATTTCCACCAAGTTTTTATTATCCACCAAAAGGGGTTTTAGAGGTTTGACTTTGGGATTTTTATTCCAAGGGCTCAAGCACATGGTGCATGGGGTGTCGATCACCCACATCAAGGTTTTGATCATTAGCATCACAAAGTTTGAACAGGGTCAGGGAATCAACAGTGATAACTCAACAGTGATGATCAACAGTAAGGATGGTTACTGTTACAAGCAACTAAGGGTGTTACACATTTCCACTCCGGAATCTCAAGTGGCTGAAGTAGCCCTGCTGGCTTCTGGTGTTGTGCCTTCACTCTCCTGCACACATCACACTGAGACATGAAACGGGCAACATCCCACTTCATTCGAGTCCACCAAAAGCTTTGCTTGAGATCTTGATACATCTTTGTACTGCCAGGGTGAATTTATAGCTTGGAATCATGGGCCTCCTTCATTATGACCTCTCTTAGATCTCCCTCCTTGGGAACAACAACTCTCTCCTTGAAGAACACGGTGCCGTCGTTATGCACTAAAAAGCAGTCGTACTTAGGAACTGAGGCGGAAATACCATGTTTGATCTTTTGAACCATTGAGCTGCCAGACTGAGCTTCACGGATCTTCTCATGGATAGTGGGCTCTACCACAAGGTTTGCAAGGTAGCCTGCTGGAACTAGCTCGAGATTGAGCACGAAAGGACTCAAACAAATCAGGGTGGATATTTTGCACCTGGATATTATTGCAATCGCCTTTGCGGCTCAGCGCATCAGCTATGACATTCGCCTTCCCAGGCGTGTACTGAATATCAACTATGTACTCAATAATGGTTTCAAGCCATCTTCTTTGCCTCAAATTCAGATTTGGCCGAGTGAACAAGTACTTCAGACTCTTGTGGTCGGTGAACACATCCACATTCCTCCCTAAGAGGAGGTGTCGCCAAGTGATCAAGGCGTGCACAACTGCTGCAAGCTCCAAGTCATGGGTGGGATAATTCCTCTCACTCGTCTTCAACTTCCGTGAGGTATAGGCCACAATGTTCCTGCCTTACATCAAAACTCCGCCTAGCCCCTGCAATGAGGCATCACAAAACACCTGAAAAGGCTGTGACTCATCTGGCGGTGTGAGAATTGGAGCTGTGGTCAACTTCTTCTTCAACTCCTCGAAGGCTGACTGGAAATCCGGTGAGCAAGTGTATCGTTTGCCTTTGCACAATAATTACGTCATTGGTTTTTCTATTTTGGAGGAATTCTGCACAAACCTCCTGCAATGACTGGCGAGGCCGAGAAAACTCCTTAGCTGTTTCACATTCTTTGGCGGAGCCCATTCTTGAATAGTGCGAACTCGTTCTGGATCAACCGCAACACCCTCAGCGGAAATGACATGGCCAAGAAAGTTGACCTTGTCGAGCCAAAACTCACACTTGGAGAACTTGGCATAGTACCAGTCCTCTCTCAGCTTCTCTAGCACCAAGCGAAGATTCTCCTCATGTTCAGCCTCTGACTTGGAATACACAAGAATGTTGTCGAGGTAGAGGATGACATACACATCGAGCCACTCTTGGAACAAATAGTTCATAGCTCTCTTGAATGTTGGAGGGGCGTTTGAGAAGCCAAAAGTCATGACTATGAACTCATACAACCCATAACGTGTGCTGAAAGTGGTCTTGGGAATGTCCTCTTCACAAGCACGGATTTGGTGATACCCCATCCTAAAGTCAATCTTGGAAAACACCTTTGCCCCATTCAACTGTTCAAACAAATCATTGATGCGGGGTAAAGGGTACTTGTTCTTGATGGTCTTTTTGTTGATGCCATGATAGTCCTGGACCAAGCGGCTAGTCCCATCTTTCTTCTCCAACTGTGTCAATTGCTTCTTCATCTCAATCAACTCCTCCGAACACATCTTGTACGGATGCCGAGAAACCAGCTGAGTACCAGGCTCTAACTCAATAACGAAATCAATAGATCGAACTGGGGGAATTCCTGGAAACTCCTCTGGGAAGACGTCTGGAATCTCACAAACGACTTTGACTTCTTCAAGCAAAGGTGCGACTCCTGCGTTCAAGGTATACAACTGTGCTGCTCCTGCCATTGAGCCACAAGTATACCAGATTACTGCACCTGAATCGTGTGTAAATCTCATGGACCTTGAAGGTCAATCAATGTTGTCCTTGTGCTTCACAATCCAATCCATGCCCAAGATGACATCGATATCGGAACGGGGAAGCAAGATCAAGGAGGCAGAGAACATGAGACCCTGGATCTGGATGTGAACACTCGAAACTCTGACAGCTGAACTCAACTTAGAGCCCGGGGTAGAGATGGCCATTGGCGAAGGCATCACCTCTGACTAGAAATCGAATTGCTGAGCAAAGGACATGGAAATGAAGGAATGAGACACTCAGGAATTGAACAAAACTTTCACAGGAACAGAACTAACAAGCAACCTACCAAACACGATCTCTGAAGACTGCTGAGCATCTTCCATCATCACGTTGTTAACTCGAACTGCACGTGGTTGCGCCCTCACCATCACAGTGCTCGGAGTAAAGCGAGGTGGGGGCGGTGGGAGCTGAGCAAAGCATTGATCGGTGCACTTGGTGTAATAGTGCCCCGACAGCCGGCACTTGTAGCAGATCACGTCCGACTTGGGCTGGGGCTGCGGCCTGGGTGGCCTCGCGTGAGATGGTGTAGAGTGAGGGACCTGCTGAACTGGGACGGGAGGGCGGGAAAAAGTGCGGACAAGTGCCCCCTCGGCTGGAACTGTTGTCTCTGTGGTGGCGCCTCTGTGACCCAAGTCTTCGCCTTCTTGTGGACCATTGCTGCGGAGTTGTACTCTCTCTGAAGCTTTCTGTCTGCGTCCCACTCGGCTCTGGCTGACTCCTGGCGGATAGCTGAATCCACGAACTGTGAGAACAGCGCGGGGCTGCACTGGGTGAGCGCATACTTGATCTCTGTGCTGAGACCCTCGCGGAACCTGGCAATCCTCTTGGCCTCTGTGGAGACCTCCTTAGGAGCGTACCTGGCGAGCCTGACGAAGGCCAGGTTGTACTCCTGGACTGACCTCTCACCCTGTCTCAAAGCCAGGAAGTCTTCTCTCTTCCTGTCCATCAAGCCACTCGGAATATGCCCTGCTCTGAAGTCGGTGACGAAGTCCTCCCACGTGATCACAACATCACCTCTGTTGGCCTTGTAGGTAGTGTACCAGCTGGCTACTGCACCCTGAAGCTGGAAGGAGGCGAAGGGTGACGTAGTCGACTGGCCTGACGGTGTTCGCGCTGAAGTTCTTCTTGATCTCTGCCAGCCAATCATCTGCCTCCAGCGGGTCTCGTGCCTTTGAGAACCCCCGGGGGGGGGGGTTGATAGCGAGGAACTCATGAAAGGTCGTGTGTTATGGTCGATCATTCCTCTGGGCGGTCTGGTTCTGGAGCATCTGCAAGATCGCAGTTGTGCCCTGATCCACTGCGGCCACAGCCTCACCAAGGATAGGGTTCTTCGGCGGCGGCATGTTCCCTCTCGACATCCTGTATACATGAACACTTATGAGAACATGGAAGAAATATTGATGAAACCAGAAGATAAAATAACATTGACAACAAAACTTCCTCACGAGGTATGAGGAAGCCGAAAGATGAATATCCACCAAGGTTAACCCGGGAATTCCGAAAGCTAGGTGCTACTGGAATCCCCAAACCGAGATCATCCGAATCCAAGATAATAATCTTCTAGCGAGCACACAACAATATATACGAGTGGTTGAAGACCTGAACGTTGATATAAATTCCATGAGCGGACCGCCGAAGCGGTCTCCTATAGGTGGAGGAACCACATCCGGAGGATGCCAACCATCCCTGTATAGGAGTTTCACCTGAGGTACGCTGTAAGCAAGGTGGAGCTGTCAACCTCAAGTGGCGGCTCAGTGTTCTCAACGTACGCCAACCCTTCTCATCGCTAGCAAAAGATTATAGAGGAATCAGAGCCTCATGTAAACGAGAACCTAGATTGGTTTTGAAAGGATAAGTTGCAGAGAGAAAAACAACGTTTCACTTCCTCATGGAAAAAGAGGTGGGAGGGTGGGGTAAGAAGAAAAAGAAAGAGTTCCTACTCTCCGATTTTCCTTAGTAACTACAAAATAATTTCTAGACTCGACTTCGGCCAGTAAGGGGTCCTACAGTCAGTCCTGCTCTAATACCAAGTTGTAAGGCCCCCGATGCGGTACTATCTCTAGTTAGTCGCTTTCGCGTCCTGCAGTTGGGTTTCGATTATGGACAACAGGTAAATGAAGCATGAACATTAACTAAGACATAGAATATATAAGTCCAGTGCATACACTCCCCACTGGCATTTATTACATCATCTCAGAGATCATAAGATCCAACAGTACATCATAAAATCATGAAGAAGACACACACGACCGGGTACGGTCAAGATCCAAATGGCCCTAGAGAGGGCTGCACACAAACATGTCTCCCACCCGTGGATCATCGAAACCCAACTGCAGGATCTACTGAACGAAGTCGTCGTCATCCTCCTCCGGCGGAAAATCCACGAAGTACTTGCCGGTGCTCGTGTCGAAGTAGTAGTCTGAGGGCCCAAACGTTCATACATAGCGTGAAAGAAAATGCAAGAGGTGAGTATATATCAATGCAGTATAACTAACTTCTCAACCATAAGAAGAAAGAATGCATAAGCAGCGGATGCTAAAAGCATCAGAATTTTTTTTGATGCTTAAGTACAAAGGGATTATGATTTCCAATAGGGGAGATCAGAAGCAGATGTCCTGACCATGGGTATATAAGTTGTACGGACTTATACGTACAATCAACGAAGGTTTGATTTACCGAGATCCAGCTCATGTCCGGAATGACGTCTGAGCCAGAAGAATGGATACACAGGGATCAACTGATGATTGCGTGCACTAGCACACATGATGATTCAACAGATCAGAATGGCAATGCCAAGGGAGGTTATCAAAGACTACAAGACAAACGGGATTAATCATAGTGCAAGCAGGTAAGAAGAATATCCAAAGCAGTAGGCTGCCGAGGATGGTCGCGAGATCGAATAGTATTTCAAAGTATTTTGGGAATCATAGGAACCACTTAGAATGAACGAATCCTCGATAAATGTGAGGACTTATCCGTAGGGTGAAAAGAAGTGGCAACGTAGTAGGCTCAAAGGATTCCCGAAATAACGGAAAGTGATTTGATGCATCTTGTGAAGACAAGAGCAACTGGGATTGAATGGATGAACGGAACGTGTAGGTGGTTATACATAAAGACTTATCGGTGGCAGTGAATTTTAAAGGTGATCGACACATATGGTCTCGAGAATTTATCGGCAAGTATCTTCGGCATTTTCTTGTGAAGCAAGCGATCATCTGGAATGAGGGGTCTCCGGAAGGAAGTAGTCACGAGATCCTAATTTCAGAGTTAGCAAAATCTTTAACCCGAAAGGAAGAGAGAGCAGAGTCCCAGAGTAAAGGTACGGAGAAAAAGGATCCTAATACCACCCAGTTTTTGCGACGTGGGCCGATAAGCCACACGTCACTTTTAGTAAAGTATTTTTGCAAAGACTAGACTCGACTTCGACCAAGGAGTTGGAAGGGGGTTACCAACAGGCAGTCTGCTCTGCTACCAACTTGTGATGCCCCCAAAATCAGACCATGTATAGTAATCATACACGCAAGGTACACGATCGAGATCAGGGACTGACGGTGAGATATCACAACACAACTCTACAAATAAAATAATACAAGCTGTTTAATACAAGCCAGGGGCCACGAGGGCTCAAATACAACAGCTCGAGAGCACAAAGTTAGCGGAAGCAATAGTATCTGAGTACAAACACAAGGCACACATAACCTTCCTTAATAAGGCTAGCACAAAATCAACACTCGATCGAAAATGCAAGGCCTCCTTCCTGGGAACCTCCAAACTACTACTGGTCAAAGGGGAACTCGATGTCCTAGAAGGCAACGGGGATCTTCATGTTGCGGTGGTCGGCATCGGGGATCTCCTGCTCCTGGACTCCAACGTCGACTGCAGCGGCCGATCAGGCAAAAAAAAGGGGGAAATAAAGAAGAGGTGAGTATCTAGCATACCCGCGAGTCTAACGTCCTCTACTAAGTATTTATGCATTTGTATCAAATGGAAAGGGGAGGCTGTATATAGTGGACTGCAAGGTAGAAATCATAATAAGGAAGAGAAGCTAGGCCTATCGAAGACTAGCATCTTCCGACGAGTCTTTCAGCATGAGGAGAGAATAGAGAACAGTTTATATAAAGCATAAAGTAACAATGCAGCAGAAGTTGCTGCAGCATTGTATACTGGTAAGTTGTAATAATTACCAATGCCTCCGAGATCCCTTCCTCAATATCCCAGCGAGGAAGAAAACCCGGAAACATACAGTTTAATAATAATAGTTTGTAGTGGTAAGATCCAGCTTCAGCATAAAGCATCCTGTTACCGTGGACACGGCTATTCGAATAGATTAATCTTCCCTGTAGGGGTGCACTTGTGTTACACTACACGCACGGATCTCCAGGGTGGCGGGCACCTTATTAGGGAACGCTCCACCAAGGCTATCCGACACTCCGTAGCCCATCTTTCAAACTCAACAGAGAGGTCATCCGCCGGACTATATCCTATGTACGCGGGGCTTTGGACCCTAACCCCGATGTACTCCTACATGGTGCGAGGCTGGCCGGTGAAGCAAAATCAAACCAAATAAGACACCACCGCGCGAGCAAAATAAGACAACACCACTTCCCGGCGCAGGCCGCGTAACTGCTGACGTCTGAAGAGTCCTCGGACGAGACTATGAAGCAGGGGAGCCTATAACTCGTAATTCCCACGGGTAGGTAGTGCGTACATGGCATATAGCCAACTCAAGACATCCACCGAACCATTAGTCGTTTTATTAACTTGCGGGACAACCGTTATCGTTGCCTAAACTTAACTGACTCGCGGAAAACGACAGTAGCCAGGACCACCAGTACATCGGTGCCTGCCCTGTCGTCCCACCAAGTCTCTGCGGTTACCAACAAGGTGAACCGACTCCTTACCTTATCTCACGTACAGGGGCCAAGAACACCGGTACACTGGTCGTACCCTCCCTGTCGTCCCGTCGCAATACCACTCGCGGGCACCGTTGGGTCGCCCGACTTCCTACCTGAAGGAAAACCGTTGCTCAGGTACCTAGAGCGGCTATACAAAGTCAGCAACGAGTGGAGTACAAGGATTACTCCTTGATATCTCACACTTGATGGTGGCTCGACAGAGCCGAGCTAGGGGGGCTGAGGCGGTCTCTACATTGTAACGTACCTATGCAGTTATAATATTT
Organism: Bromus sterilis; assembly: GCA_950022295.1. Classification (NCBI taxonomy): domain Eukaryota; kingdom Viridiplantae; phylum Streptophyta; class Magnoliopsida; order Poales; family Poaceae; genus Bromus; species Bromus sterilis. Next base: position 222,706,067 of record OX465600.1, read on the forward strand.
GTATCCGCGTTCACTTCCCTGAGTGATCACGACCCTCTATCTAATCCTAGCTAACAATGCGCAGGGCTCACTGCTGAATATAATATATATAATAGGCAGGATAGGATAAAGGTAGGTACATCAAGGGGCGATAAAAACAGGCTATGCAATTGAATAGGATTGTAACGTAGCAGCAACAGTAATGCCTAGTGAAAGAAAAGTAAGGAAAGATAGGCGATATCTGGGGAAGAGAATGACTCTTTTTGCCTGGAAGCTCGGCAGTAGAGGCAGGGTCGTCGAAGTAGTAGTCGTACCCAGCAGCGGTGTAGTCGACAGCAGCGTGGTCTATTGGAGATAACGGGGGAGGGACAGTAAATACACAGCAATCATAAACAAACAGATGCCTGACATGACATATGCAAGGCTAACAGTGTTCTAACGCAGTGCAATGCACGTTGCTCGGAGCGGGAATTCATCCGGGGATGAACTGCCAGCTCCGGATGATTATTGGACAGGGTGTCCGGAGGGGGAAGGTACCATGCCGGAGGTGTCGTGGACATTCGACAAACATGTGAAAGGTGTATCCGTGTTATTTGATCCATTCTGAACAACTTTCGTGTTCAGAATAAATTCATCCGGATAGTTTATCGGTATCAGGCAATTATCTGACAGTCGGCCCGGAGGGGGATGGTTCGATGTTCGGTATGTTAGAGGGGGTGGTAGACCAACGGCTAGCATATTCGTATACTATGTATTTTTCTGATAAATTTTGATGTATAAAGTTTTTCAATCTGACTTACGATTTAAAAGATATTCAATTTTAAAGTTGAAAACATTATAAATCATTTTTGGAATTTCTTTAAATCATTAAATCAACAGTACAGAACAGTATGTTTGACTGGGTAAAACCTAACAGAGGAGACCCACATGTCATAGGCTGGAGCCTTTGACCGGTCAACTGATCACTGGGACCCATGTGTCATAGACACCCCTAATAAAAACCATTTATTTAATTCCAACAAGTGGGGCCCAAGTGTCATCCACTCATTTACCTAACAGGTTTTATTCCTATTTTAATTAGCTAATAAATTGTGGGGTCTATCTGTAAGTGACAGAGGGTTTATTCTCCAATTGATTTAGACTATAGATTAATTAAGTGGCATGGGGCCCATGTGTCATTGTGGTTAGGGGGTTATTATTTTTCTTAAGAGGGATTAGGGGCTAAACCAAAAGGGGGTTGGGTCCACCAGTCAGTGGCCTAATAGGCCACACGCAGAACACACAGCAGCACGACATGGCCGTGGCTGTGGCCGGCGGCAGCGAGCCGCTATAGCTCGAGACGGCCCGCAGGGGCGCGCGGCGGGTTGGCTACGGGCGGGCGGCGCCGGCAGCAGGAGCTCACGGCTCCGAGAGGTGATGAGCCCCGCGCGAGCACACATAGGGGAGGGGAGCAGGGGGCGGCCCGAGCGTGTTCATGGCGGCTGTGGCCCACGTGATCGACGGTTACGGCGATAGATCGAGGGGGAAAGCAAAGGAATCAGAGGAGGAGCTCACATCGAAGGTCGCCGCCATGGTTTGGAGGTGCGAGGCGGACTGGAGAGCTCGGGGTGGAGCAGGACGAGCGGCGACCGTCAACAAGAGGAGGATGACGACGACGTCAGTAGCGACTCCGGGCCCCAATTTAATGATGTAGGCGACGAAGGGGGTCACGGGCGACCTTCAGGACACAGTGGGGTGGCGGGGCATGGTCGATGGCCACGATGGCGACCGCGGCCTGGCTACGGCCATGGCGGGCTCGGTGAGGAGGGGAAGATGCAGGGGAGAGAGGGGTGGGAATGGCGATTTGCCTCGATCCAGAAAACGCGGGGGCCAACCTTATCGCCAAGGGGGAGTAGGTGAGGCAGGTGAGGGGGGAGGGGCCGGCCGAGCAGTTGCCATGGCGCCCTGTCGCCGTGCAAGTGGGGGGTGGGGGGAACAGTGAGAGGTAGGGGATGGGGTAGGTGGGCTGGGGTTGTGCCGTTGCCCATAAGCGTAAAATAGGGATTTTTTTTATTTTTTTTTCTGTTCTTTTTCTTTTCTATTTTGTAAGTTTGTAATTTATTTGGCTACCAGCAGAATTTTGTAAATTATGTAGCTAGCCCCAATATTGTTGTTACAATTTACTATATTAATACAAAAAGTTTAGTGGCCTAATAAATTCATTTGAGTTGTCATTAATTATTAAAGGAGTTAAAAGGGGTTGTCTGCTTCTGTATTAATTGATTATATTATTTAATCATGATAATAAAATACCAAGGCTATTTTTAGGATGACCTAATAACCATTTTTCATTTTATAAAATTGTTGGCATAATTTTTGGGTCAAGTTTAATTTCCACTTAGCCAAGGTGATTACTGTAGCATGACACCCGGGGTGTTACGAATCTCCCCTACTACAAAGAATTCTCGTCCCGAGAATTAAAAGGTAGTGGAAGGGGTAAACCTTTGGTTTCGTATTCTAACGAATCTTCTGGGTCTTGTTGTCCTTCTCGAAAAAGTTAATCCTTCTCGTCGACGTCTTCGTTTCTCTGCATTAGTTTATCTCGATGAGTTGCCATCCTTTCCTTGGGGTCTTTCTATGTACTTACGAATAGGCTAAGAGAAGAAAAAAAACTTGAGGAGGGTCGAATCGGTACCAAGTTAAACAATGTAGGTTGTCCGAGGAATGCGGTACAAAGTATCTCATATGTTAAACTCAGGGAGCTACATCGAGAGAAACAAAAGAAGGAATGAGAAGTTTTCAAGCGGATATTCAAGCATTCGACGATGATAACGGAGGATGAAAAGGGGGTCCAAGGCATCAGGCATAAGCACCGAGTCTGATATCGAACTGAATATCACAAGGTAGAGGACTCGTGAGTTGCATTCGATCCTATGGAACTATGGGTGATGGGCCCACATTGAATAAGAAGGGTGGTGAAAAACAATGCGATCAAGTTGCAAGGTAAGCCAGAGAACAACTTGTTAGCTATGTCGGCAACAATGTCGGTACCAAGGCCGAGGGACGAAGAGAACCGTTTTCCTTCTCGTTAAGACGAAGCGGACCAATTGGCAAAGTTCTAGTCCATCGGTGGTCACCGAAAAGTCATCAACAATCGTAACAGGTTGTACGGACAAAGTACTACACCGAAGTGTTTACATAAGTAGGGAATTATCACTGCTCGGATAATTTATATTAAACAAACCAATGAAAAGGAAAATGTGATCCTCAGATTAAACAGACCAATGGAAGGAAAAAATGCGAGGATGCAGAAGTAACAAGTGTATATCTTTCCCATAGGAAAGAAGAGCAAGATATACATGACCAAGTTTGTATTGGCAGGGAGTCAAAGGAGGTTGTTAATGATAACAAAATCATCGAGGGGCAAGGAGGGTATTTCACACGATGAGTCCAACTAACACTTGGAAGAGGCAAAAATGCTGATGATGACCACGACACTTTATGTCGAGAGATTTCAAGAGAATGCAATCGAATAGCAACGTCAGCAAAAAAAACGGGTAGTGGAGAAAAAGGTAAGCAGCGTTCTCGGTTGACGACAACCCAGAACCCACGGAGTGGCTAAAATCGATGATAATTATTCCTTCTGCAAAAAATCTTTAAGAGGTGGTGCAATGGCACAATATCCTCGAGACACCAGGGGTAATACTCGAAGGTAGAATGGTGGATCATAGGTGTAGAAGAATTTATACCAAGGGGGGAAATTACTTTTACCAGAAGCTTTCATGATAAGTTCTACATCGTATCCATGGGCATGAACACAAGTTCAAGGTCGACTCCCACTTCTTCAATGCATAACATTTCAATCACTTCCCGCTTTCGATGAAGTTGTAGAGTAGGAAATTTATCTGGCATAACACTAGTAGAGCATGACCCGCAGAAGTTTCCGGTGTTCACACAGATTGATGGAGCATAGATACAACCCTTAGGGACATTTTACGAATCTATACGACAAACAATAGGAACAAGAGATACAAGTTTGAAAGGAGAAGGATGATGAAACGGACCAGATGATACCGTTTGCCAAAGGCATTTCGTATCAGAGGAATCTCGTCAATGATTTAAGACACAAGGGTACGGTAGGTAATAATCCACCAAAAAGGTCAGGCGGTGTACAGAGAGTCTGGTGAGAGTATCGGTACTCAACAATAATAAGAAAGAATGCATAAGCAGCTGTAACATCCCAAAATTTTCCAAATTTTGGAATGTTAATAAGTAATATATAATTAATTGAATTGTTTTGATTTTGGGGTAAATGAAAAACTTTTCCCTTGAGTTTTTGTTTAAACCTTTACAAACCATTTAATAAAATTGGATAATCATTTATCCAATAATGAAAATTCTGGTTGTGAACTTTATTCAAAATTTCAAAGAATGATTTTCTTTCTTTTGCCCTTTTGAAATTTGGTACGAACCACAATTAAATATTTTCGAGTGAGAATAAAATGACTTTCTTAAATTTATTGTGGTCCCATACTCATTCTCGAATTCTTATTTAGGAGTTTATTGGATATTGACGTTTAAGAGATATTTAAATATTTCCAATAATTTAATAAATAAAATGAGAGGAGACAATATGACTTCTCCAAAAAACAGCATTGGAAAATATTAATAATGTCGTTAATGAGTTTTTTTTCATAAAAATCTATTTCTAAAATTTATTCAGAAAGGGAAATATAGTTTTCCTGGACTCTCTATGTTTTATTTGGCCCATACAATTTTATTTGAGAGTGTTTAACCCAGATAATAAAAATAGGTTTCCTAAGTCAATTGGACTGAGGTCATCTATCTAATTTTTTCCTCTATCTCTCTTTCCTTTTTCTTTATCTTGGGACAAATTTCCACTAAGGCCCATAGCCCGAGCGAGCTGTCTTCTTCCTCTCGTTCGTTCATGTGTACGTGAAAACAGAAGCAAATGACCTTGGAAACTGAAGCTCTTCCTCCTTTCCTCCCATCTACTTTTTTGACCGATTCACTTCAGAACCTACACAAAAATTGTGGACAAGTTCATGAGGAATCCATTCATGGAAACAAACACGCGTTTTAATGCTTTTAATTGTCCATAATTTTCTCCATGAATGCCATTAAATCTATTTCCAAAACCTCGCTTTTAATGTTCATTATTTCTCCATGAATGCCATTAACTCCATTCCAAAACCTCACCCACTCTCCTTCTATGGACCTCCCATGACCCTATAAATACCGCCCTAGGACCCCTTTGAACCACACATCCCCACGCATAAAGTCCCTCTTCAAAGCCTTATCCTTCGTGCGCAATTTCTCGTCGGAGTAAAGATGCATCCACACTTCCGGTGAAGATTTTTGTCGCCATGAAAGGTACCTAGTCCATATTTCTTCCTCTAGTTTCTTCCCCTTGCCGATGCGCACCGTTGTGACATATTTTTCCTCTCGATTGCAAGGCCGGAGCACGCCGTTCGTGTCATTGTGCTCTTCATGCGTTCTTCTCTACTCCGGTGGAACTTCTCGGCTATCCGAAGGCGAACATGGAGCTATAACCTTGTCCATCGAGTAGCCCAAATCATCCTCTATCCCGTTCGGCTGTTTATTGACGCCCGCGACCTTTTTCCAAAATTCCGGCGAGATCTCCGGTGAGCCTTTCTCCCCTCTTTGTTCATCATTTTATTTTGTAAAAATCGAATGGGTACAGACCTATCAGAGCTCGCCATTTTGCATCCTTTTTATTAATCCCGTAATTCATTTTAGCAAAAATAGTCAAACTTCAGAAATTCATATCTTCTATCCCGTAAGTCGGATTTCGACAAATTTCATATCCCCGGATTCCTTGGAAAATGTAATTTATTATTTTCCAGTAATATTCCACTTTTGATAATTTGAAATTTAACTCAAATTTATTTCTATAATTTGAGTATATTTGATATACATCTTATTCTATAATTTATTTGCAATATTTTCTTCATCAAATTTGATCCTTAAAGTCAAATCTTTCTGTTTGGACAATTGTCACATTCTTTCCATCATATAAATACACTATTTAGTTATATCTCTTTTTTATATAAATTTGGCTACAAAAATTCAATCTTCTCAACAAGATCATCACGATTTCTATCGGATCTTTTTGAATCCAATCCAAGAATTGATTTCCTATTCAAATATGCATATGGACAAACCAACTGAGTTTGACATACTCTCCATCCAATTGATTTTATAATCAACCTCCAACATATCCAATTGATTTTACAATCCTCGGATATATGATTGCCATCATATTTCCATCCAATCCAACTTGATCCTATCTCAACCTATCCATGCCATAGTAATTAGTTTATTAATAGTAATAACTAAATATTTATGTTGTAATTGTATCTTATTTGGATCTTCACTTTGGATTGAGTTGTGTGTTGAAGTGTTTCTCTTTTACCGTTAGATATATTGTAACGAGATGGAGAGATGACTACGAGTAGAATATTTCATTGTCAGGATCCAGGCAAGTTACTCTTTTGATCATGCTCCAGTATTACCTATATTTTTTATATGCATTGTAGTCCAACTTAAATATTATGTAATGATAGGATTATATATTATGCTATGCTATTACACCCAGCAGTTCATTGAGGTAGGTCGGAACCTTATATCATTGTCGCCACCGTGTAGAATTATACTGCTTTGCTAAGTAGACGTGGATTGGGAAGTGATCCATTATGAGGTATGAGTGACTAAGTAGTAAACAGGACCAAGATAATCTTAATGAACCACCTGGGTGGAATGGTTGGGGGCACCCTGGAGGAACCAGTGGATTTGCCTGAGTGACCTGGAGATGGCCAGTAATCACTGCGGAATGCCACCCAGGCTTAAAGGGATCAATCATATTTTTCATAACTAGAAGCTTACGTGTGCAGCCACAAGCTATTGTGGGCTCTGGCTTGGTTGATTAGTTGTAGTGACTCTTACTAGGTGGTGCTACGAATGTAGTTATGAGTAGGTGGGATGGGCACCGCCAGATTGAGGGAAACTCTTCTAAAAGACCATGTCTCGACCTTCCGGTTCTCATACAACATGCAGTGTGACGAACTAAAAAGGTGGTGGTCGAGTCTTGTGGGGAAAAGTGCACAAACCTCTGCAGAGTGTACAAACTGATCATGATTAGCCGTGTCCCCGGTTACGGACAACTTTGAGCATCTAGAAGTGGGAATGTTGACGGATCTCATCATATTTTAATTAATCAATCGGGTTTAATCAACTTTGGGAATACATTGACTTGGAGAAACCAACTCAATCATATTATGAGCTTTGTAGTACAGATATGATACTCTTTGAGTAGGACAAAAATCATCTTTATGAAAATTGAAACTTAGAGCTTTTCCACCAGCCAAATTGCATGTAGAAGTTAGGTCTGTTATATATATTATTTTGGGAGTAACTTGTCGTACATTCAAAGTACTGACCCATTTTGGGCTGTAACCTTCGGTGTTGCAGGATTGTATATGACGAGTAAGTGATGCGATGTAGGGTTACGATGTCTACACTCAACTTTGCCGTTGGTGTTGATGGGACTCCACTTATGTATTCTTTATTTCCGCGGTGTATTCTAGCCCAAAGGCTATAAGGTAATAAATACCATGTATTTACGTTACTTTTTGACATGTGATTCATGGTATTTCATCGAGTACTGTGTGTGCTAGCATACTGATCCAGGGATAGCACAGAAGCACAGTAGACTTGGTTCCTTTTGGGACTGGGTCGTTACAAGATGGTATCAGAGCACATGTTGACTGTAGGTCGTGGCCCTAGAAACTGGAAAGCCATTAGGAAGTATACTCTCTAAAAATATTATTTAAATAAAATCCATTACTACTCATCTTTTCTAAGTTTTACCAAACACTCCCTCTTATCCCTAACAAGATAGACTATACCCATGCCACTTTGACCACTGAGAAGGATTGTGTTACGTCTCTTCGGGAAGGACACGATATTGGACAACTCAATACCATTTCGGAGAATAGATGTTTTCAACGTGAATTAGAAGTATGGAAGTATGGAAGACTCGAAGAATTTGAAGACTCTAAAGATCCCAAGATTATTCAAGACCCATAGAAGACCCGGGTACATCCAAGACTAAGATGCTTGTGAAGAAGTTAAGGAATATATTACACAATACCAATAGTATCCAAGCCCACCATGAGAGTTGTGAAATGAACGAAAGAGTGCGAGTAGAGTGCCCGACCATGCGAGCTCATGTGGAGGAAGGTACCATAGGAATTGTTTGATTGACTTTATGAGTGATATTTGGAGTTTTCTCGGAGTTCTCGCTATTGATTTAATGATTGGTGTCATTTGAACTGTTAAATTTAAATTTGTATTTTTTGGATACGTATTTCGTAGGATTTATTATTAATTGAACCTTGAGAGTTGCGAGCAACGGATGATGTATCAGAAGACCATCACATCGACGAAACTTCTTGTATCGAACACTTTCAAGAACCGAAGAGAATGAAGACTTCCTGACGAAAACGTAGTAAACGAGTCTATTATGTATGTTAGTTGTTTGGTAATTGTTGTGTAGGTATCCATCTCCTCTTCTCTCTAAAATTCTATCTCATCTCTGACCAACCTTGAAACCCATAGATGGACATTAATATTTTGATGAGACCAGTGACCCAGTCAAAGTAGAAGAGTGGATTCAAAATATAGAATGGACAAGAATCACCCATTTGAAAGGAGAACACAATTGTTGAAGACGGAAGTTCCCTATTCTATGGATGCAAGTTTTGAGCACAAACAATGTAGGATCATCGCCACCCAAAAACGTTTATTAGTTTTGCAGGTGAAGACCTCTTTAAGAGGAGTGAGAAAGACTTAGTGTTAGAATACGTGATTCATCTATCTACATATGAAGTAATGATTTGAGTACGGGATGGATTGGCCCCCATACCGAAGACTCTTATTGTAAAATTTTGTATGTTGGATTGGTAAATCAGAGAGCCAGGAAAAAACCTTAGTAGACTGTCGATGCGACAAGCCTAAAACCATAGAGTGGTAAGACGCATTACCCTTGTAGATAGGCATCGTGCCTAACGTAGGTTGTACGGTGAGTAAGAAACATGAAGATTTTCAAGAAGCTTAATTTGGAAGTTATTTTGACCACCATGAGCGTCTCAATAGTTAGTTTTGGAACCCATGTATTTTTTTGCAAGACTTGTTCCTTGGGGAGATGCAGAACCTTATCTGTGGAAGCTTGATGAAGAACCATCATGGAATGAAGAATTTTGAAGACCCCATAAGCTTTCTTCTAAGGGTGGTAGTTCCCTAACACCCTGGTGCTGTAAATGATGCGAACCACACCCTGGTTAAGGTTCAGAACTGGTGCCTAAAGCCACGAGCCCGCGATATGATTTAAGTAACGGAAGCATATGGAATTGTATCGGTGGAAGACAACCCTCACACGAGAAGTGAAGATAAACTACAGGCCTCATAATGTTATGCCAAGACCATGGGGAAGTAACCCAAAAATCCTCGAGCCTAACCCATTTCTTTCTAGCCTTTGCAAATCTCGAGGACGAGATTTCTTTTAACGGTGGTAGTTTGTAACATCCCAAAATTTTCCAAATTTTGGAATGTTAATAAATAATATAATATTAATTTAATTGTTTTGATTTTGGGGTAAATGAAAAACATTTCCCTTGAGTTTTTGTTTAAACCTTTACAAACCATTTAATAAAATTGGATAATCATTTATCCAATAATGAAAATTCTGGTTGTGAACTTTATTCAAAATTTCAAAGAATGATTTTCTTTCTTTTGCCCTTTTGAAATTTGGTACGAACCACAATTAAATATTTTCGAGTGAGAATAAAATGACTTTCTTAAATTTATTGTGGTCCCATACTCATTCTCGAATTCTTATTTTGGAGTTTATTGGATATTGACGTTTAAGAGATATTTAAATATTTCCAATAATTTAATAAATAAAATGAGAGGGGACAATATGACTTCTCCAAAAAACATCATTGGAAAATATTAATAATGTCGTTAATGAGTTTTTTTTCATAAAAATCTATTTCTAAAATTTATTCAGAAAGGGAAATATAGTTTTCCTGGACTCTCTATGTTTTATTTGGCCTATACAATTTTATTTGAGAGTGTTTAACCCAGATAATAAAAATAGGTTTCCTAAGTCAATTGGACTGAGGTCATCTATCTAATTTTTTCCTCTATCTCTCTTTCCTTTTTCTTTATCTTGGGACAAATTTCCACTAAGGCCCATAGCCCGAGCGAGCTGTCTTCTTCCTCTCGTTCGTTCATGTGTACGTGAAAACAGAAGCAAATGACCATGGAAACTGAAGCTCTTCCTCCTTTCCTCCCATCTACTTTTTTGACCGATTCACTTCAGAACCTACACAAAAATTGTGGACAAGTTCATGAGGAATCCATTCATGGAAACAAACACGCGTTTTAATGCTTTTAATTGTCCATAATTTTCTCCATGAATGCCATTAAATCTATGTCCAAAACCTCGCTTTTAATGTTCATTATTTCTCCATGAATGCCATTAACTCCATTCCAAAACCTCACCCACTCTCCTTCTATGGACCTCCCATGACCCTATAAATACCGCCCTAGGACCCCTTTGAACCACACATCCCCACGCATAAAGTCCCTCTTCAAAGCCTTATCCTTCGTGCGCAATTTCTCGTCGGAGTAAAGATGCATCCACACTTCCGGTGAAGATTTTTGTCGCCATGAAAGGTACCTAGTCCATATTTCTTCCTCTAGTTTCTTCCCCTTGCCGATGCGCACCGTTGTGACATATTTTTCCTCTCGATTGCAAGGCCGGAGCACGCCGTCCGTGTCATTGTGCTCTTCATGCGTTCTTCTCTACTCCGGTGGAACTTCTCGGCTATCCGAAGGCGAACATGGAGCTATAACCTTGTCCATCGAGTAGCCCAAATCATCCTCTATCCCGTTCGGCTGTTTATTGACGCCCGCGGCCTTTTTCCAAAATTCCGGCGAGATCTCCGGTGAGCCTTTCTCCCCTCTTTGTTCATCATTTTATTTTGTAAAAATCGAATGGGTACAGACCTATCAGAGCTCGCCATTTTGCATCCTTTTTATTAATCCCGTAATTCATTTTAGCAAAAATAGTCAAACTTCAGAAATTCATATCTTCTATCCCGTAAGTCGGATTTCGACAAATTTCATATCCCCGGATTCCTTGGAAAATGTAATTTATTATTTTCCAGTAATATTCCACTTTTGATAATTTGAAATTTAACTCAAATTTATTTCTATAATTTGAGTATATTTGATATACATCTTATTCTATAATTTATTTGCAATATTTTCTTCATCAAATTTGATCCTTAAAATCAAATCTTTCTGTTTGGACAATTGTCACATTCTTTCCATCATATAAATACACTATTTAGTTATATCTCTTTTTTATATAAATTTGGCTACAAAAATTCAATCTTCTCAACAAGATCATCACGATTTCTATCGGATCTTTTTGAATCCAATCCAAGAATTGATTTCCTATTCAAATATGCATATGGACAAACCAACTGAGTTTGACATACTCTCCATCCAATTGATTTTATAATCAACCTCCAACATATCCAATTGATTTTACAATCCTCGGATATATGATTGCCATCATATTTCCATCCAATCCAACTTGATCCTATCTCAACCTATCCATGCCATAGTAATTAGTTTATTAATAGTAATAACTAAATATTTATGTTGTAATTGTATCTTATTTGGATCTTCACTTTGGATTGAGTTGTGTGTTGAAGTGTTTCTCTTTTACCGTTAGATATATTGTAACGAGATGGAGAGATGACTACGAGTAGAATATTTCATTGTCAGGATCCAGGCAAGTTACTCTTTTGATCATGCTCCAGTATTACCTATATTTTTTATATGCATTGTAGTCCAACTTAAATATTATGTAATGATAGGATTATATATTATGCTATGCTATTACACCCAGCAGTTCATTGAGGTAGGTCGGAACCTTATATCATTGTCGCCACCGTGTAGAATTATACTGCTTTGCTAAGTAGACGTGGATTGGGAAGTGATCCATTATGAGGTATGAGTGACTAAGTAGTAAACAGGACCAAGATAATCTTAATGAACCACCTGGGTGGAATGGTTGGGGGCACCCTGGAGGAACCAGTGGATTTGCCTGAGTGACCTGGAGATGGCCAGTAATCACTGCGGAATGCCACCCAGGCTTAAAGGGATCAATCATATTTTTCATAACTAGAAGCTTACGTGTGCAGCCACAAGCTATTGTGGGCTCTGGCTTGGTTGATTAGTTGTAGTGAATCTTACTAGGTGGTGCTACGAACGTAGTTATGAGTAGGTGGGACGGGCACCGCCAGAGTGAGGGAAACTCTTCTAAAAGACCATGTCTCGACCTTCCGGTTCTCATACAACATGCAGTGTGACGAACTAAAAAGGTGGTGGTCGAGTCTTGTGGGGAAAAGTGCACAAACCTCTGCAGAGTGTACAAACTGATCATGATTAGCCGTGTCCCCGGTTACGGACAACTTTGAGCATCTAGAAGTGGGAATGTTGACGGATCTCATCATATTTTAATTAATCAATCGGGTTTAATCAACTTTGGGAATATATTGACTTGGAGAAACCAACTCAATCATATTATGAGCTTTGTAGTACAGATATGATACTCTTTGAGTAGGACAAAAATCAGCTTTATGCAAATTGAAACTTAGAGCTTTTCCACCAGCCAAATTGCATGTAGAAGTTAGGTCTGTTATATATATTATTTTGGGAGTAACTTGTCGTACATTCAAAGTACTGACCCATTTTGGGCTGTAACCTTCGGTGTTGCAGGATTGTATATGACGAGTAAGTGATGCGATGTAGAGTTTACGATGTCTACACTCAACTTTGCCGTTGGTGTTGATGGGACTCCACTTATGTATTCTTTATTTCCGCGGTGTATTCTAGCCCAAAGGCTATAAGGTAATAAATACCATGTATTTACGTTACTTTTTGACATGTGATTCATGGTATTTCATCGAGTACTGTGTGTGCTAGCATACTGATCCAGGGATAGCACAGAAGCACAGTAGACTTGGTTCCTTTTGGGACTGGGTCGTTAAAGCAGCGGATGATAAAAGCATCAGATTTTTTTTATGCTTAAGTACAAAGGGATTATGATTTCCAATAGGGGAGATCAGAAGCAGATGTCCTGACCATGGGTATATAAGTTGTACGGACTTATATGTTCAATCAACGAAGGTTTGATTTACCGAGATCCAGCTCATGTCCGAAATGACGTCTGAGCCAGAAGAATGGATACACAGGGATCAACTGATGATTGCGTGCACTAGCACACACGATGATTCAACAGATCAGAATGGCAATGCCAAGGGAGGTCATCAAAGACTACAAGACAAACGGGATTAATCATAGTGCAAGCAGGTAAGAAGAATCTCCAAAGCAGTAGGCTGCCGAGGATGGTCGCGAGATCGAATAGTATTTCAAAGTATTTTGGGAATCATAGGAACCACTTAGAATGAACGGATCCTCGATAAATGTGAGGACTTATCCGTAGGGTGAAAAGAAGCGGCAAGGTAGTAGGCTCAATGGATTCCCGAAACAACGGAAAGTGATTTGATGCATCTTGTGAACACAAGAGCAACTGGGATTGAATGGATGAACGGAACGTGTAGGTGGTTATACATACAGACTTATCGGTGGCAGTGAATTGTAAAGGTGATTGACACATATGGTCTCGAGAATTTATCAGCAAGTATCTTCGGGATCTTCTCGTGAAGCAAGCGATCATCTGGAATGAGGGGTCTCCGGAAGGAAGTAGTCACGAGATCATAATGTCAGAGTTACCAAAATCTTTAACCCGAAAGGAAGAGAGAGCAGAGTCCCAGAGTAAAGGTACGGAGAAAAAGGATCCTAATACCACCCAGTTTTTGCGACGTGGGCCGATAAGCCACACGTCACTTTTAGTAAAGTAGTTTTGCAAAGACTAGACTCGACTTCGACCAAGGAGTTGGAAGGGGGTTACCAACAGGCAGTCGGCTCTGCTACCAACTTGTGATGCCCCCAAAATCAGACCATGTATAGTAATCATACACGCAAGGTACACGATCGAGATCAGGGACTGACGGTGAGATATCACAACACAACTCTACAAATAAAATAATACAAGCTGTTTAATACAAGCCAGGGGCCACGAGGGCTCAAATACAACAGCTCGAGAGCACAAAGTTAGCGGAAGCAATAGTATCTGAGTACAAACACAAGGCACACATAACCTTCCTTAATAAGGCTAGCACAAAATCAACACTCGATCGAAAATGCAAGGCCTCCTTCCTGGGAACCTCCAAACTACTCCTGGTCAAAGGGGAACTCGATGTCCTAGAAGGCAACGGGGATCTTCATGTTGCGGTGGTCGACATCGGGGATCTCCTGCTCCTGGACTCCAACGTCGACTGCAGCGACCGATCATGCAAAACAAAAAGGGGGAAATAAAGCAAAGGTGAGTATCTAGCATACCCGCGAGTCTTACGTCCGCTACTAAGCATTTATGCATTTGTATCAAATGGAAATGGGAGGCTGTATATAGTGGACTGCAAGGTAGAAATCAGAATAAGGAAGAGAAGCTAGGCCTATCGAAGACTAGCATCTTCCGACGAGTCTTGCAGCATGAGGAGAGAATAGCCAACAGTTTATATAAAGCATAAAGTAACAATGCAGCAGAAGTTGCTGCAGCATTGTATAATGGTAAGTTTAATAATTAGCAATGCCTCCGAGATCCCTTCCTCGACATCACAGCGAGGAAGAAAACCCGGAACCATATAGTTTAATAATAATAGTTTGTAGTGGTAAGATCCAGCTTCAGCATAAAGCGTCCTGTTACCGTGGACACGGCTATTCGAATAGATTAATCTTCCCTGCAGGGGTGCACTTGTGTTACACTAGACGCACGGATCTCCAGGGTGGCGGGCACCTTGTTAGGGAACACTCCACCAAGGCTATCCGACACTCCGTAGCCCATCTTTCAAACTCAATAGAGAGGTCATCCGCCGGACTATATCCTATGTACGCGGGGCATTGGACCCTAACCCCGACGTACTCCTGCACGGTGCGAGGCTTGCCGGTGAAGAAAAATCAAACCAAATAAGACACCACCACGCGAGCACAATAAGACAACACCACTTCCCGGCGCAGGCCGCGGTACTGCTGACGTCTGAAGAGTCCTCAGACGAGACTATGAAGCAGGGGAGCCCATAACTCGTAATTCCCACGGGTAGGTAGTGAATACATGGCATATAGCCAACTCAAGACATCCACCGAACCATTAGTCGTTTTATTAACTTGAGGGACAATCTTTATCGTTGCCTCGACTTAACTGACCCGCGGACAACGACAACAGCCAGGACCACCAATACATCGGTGCCTGCCCTGTCGTCCCACCAAGTCTCTGCGGTTACCAACAAGGTGAACCGAATCCTTACCTTATCTCGCGTGTGCTCCTGGAGGAGCTCGACTTTCGTGGTTTGGTAACTCTCGCAGCCAACGACCAGGGGCCAAGCACACCGGTACACTGGTCGTACCCTCCCTGTCGTCCCGTCGCAATACTACTCGCGGGCACCGTTGGGTCGTCCGACTTCCTACCTGAAGGAAAACCGTTGGTTAGGTACCTAGAACGGCTATACAGAGTCAGCAACGAGTGGAGTACAAGGATTACTCCTTGATAGCTCACACTTGATGGTGGCTCGGCAGAGCCGAGCTAGGGGGGCTGAGGCGGTGTCTGCACTGTACCGTACCTGTGCAGTTATAATATTTGTATCCGAGTTCACTCCCCTAAGTGATCACGGCCCTCTATCTAATCCTAGCTAACAATGCGCAGGGCTCACTGCTGAATATAATATAAATAATAGGCAGCATAGGATAAAGGAAGGTATATCAAGGGGCAACAAAAATAGGCTATGCAATTGAATAGGATTGTAACTTAGCAGCAGCAGTAATGACTAGTGCAAGAAAAGTACGAAAAGATAGGCGATATCTGGGGAAGAGAATGGCTCTACTTGCCTGGAAGCTCGGCAGTAGAGGCAGGGTCGTCGACGTAGTAGTCGTACCCAGCAGCGGTGTAGTCATCAGCAGCGGGGTCTATCACAGATAAGGGGGGGAACAGTAAATACACAACAATCATAAACAAACAGATGCATAAAATGACAAATGCAATGCTAACGGTGTTCTAACACAGTGCAATGCATGTTGCTCGGAGCGGGAATTCATCCGGGGATGAACTGCCAGCTCTGGGTGATTATCGTACAGGGTTTCCAGAGGGGGAAGGTACCATGCCGGAGGTGTCGTGGACATCCGACAAGCATGTGAAAGGTGTATCTCCATTCTGAACAACTTTCGTGTTCAGAACAAATTCATCCGGATAGTATATCGGTGTCAGGTAATCATCGGACAGTCGGTCCGGAGGGGGACGGTTCGATGTTCGGTATGTTAGAGGGGGGTGGTAGACCAACGGATAGCGTATTCGTATACTATGTATTCTTCTGATCAATTTTGATGTATAAAGTTTTTGAATCTGACTTATGGTTTAAAAGATATTCAAATTTAAAGTTCAAAACATTTTAAATCATTTTTGGAATTTCTTTAAATCATTAAATCAACATTATCCAGAACAGTATGTTTGACTGGGTCAAACCTGACAGAGGGGACCCACATGCCATAGGCTAGAGCCTTTGACTGGTCAACAGACCAATGGGTCCCATGTGTCATAGACACCCCTAATAAAATCCATTTATTTAATTCCAACAAGTGGGGCCCAAGTGTCATCCACTCATTTACCTAACAGGTTTTATTTATATTTTAATTAGCTAATAAATTTTGGGGTCCATCTGTAAGTGACAGAGGGGTTATTCTCCAATTGATTTAGACTATAGATTAATTAAGTGGCACTGGGCCCATGTGTCATTGTGGTTAGGGGGTTATTATTTTTATTAAGAGGGATTAGGGGCTAAACCAAAATGGGGTTGGGTCCACCAGTCAGTGGCCTAATAGGCCACACGCAGAACACACAGCAGCACGACATGGTCGTGGCTGTGACCGGCGGCAGCGAGCCGCTGTGGCTCGAGGCGGCCCGCAGGGGCACGCGGCGGGGTGGCTACGGGCGGGCGGCGCCGGCAGCAGCAGCTCACGGCTGTGAGCGGCGATGAGCCCCGCGCGGGCACACATAGGGGAGGGGAGCAGGGGGCGGCCCTAGCGTGTTCATGGCGGCCGTGGCCCACGTGATCGACGGTTACGGCGACAGATCGAGGGGGAAAGCAAAGGAATCGGAGGAGGAGCTCACATCGAAGGTTGCCGCCGTGGTTTGGAGGTGCGGGGCGGACTGGAGTGCTCGGGGTGGAGCAGGACGAGCGGCGGCCGTCAGCGAGGGGAGGAAGACGACGACGTCAGTAGCGACTCCGGGCCCCAATCCAATGATGTGGGCGACGAAGGGGGTCACGGGTAACCTTCAGGACACAGTGGGGTGGCGGGGCATGGCTGGTGGCCATGATGGCGACCGCGGCCTGGCTACGACCATGGCGGGCTCGGTGAGGAGGGGAAGATGCAGGGGAGAGAGGGGGGGGAATGGTGATTTGCCTCGATCAAGAAAACGCGGGGGTCAACCTTATCGCCAAGGGGGAGTACGTGAGGTAGGAGAGGGGGGAGGGGCCGGTCGAGCAGTGGCCATGGCGCCCTGTCGCCGTGCAAGTGGGGGGTGGGGGGAACAGTGAGAGGTAGCGGCTGGGGTAGGTTGGCTGGGGTTGGGCCACTGCCCATAGGCGTAGAATAGGGATTTTTTATTTTCTTTTCGTTTTCTGTTCTTTTTCTTTTCTGTTTTGTAAGTTTGTAATTTATTTGGCTACCAGCAGAATTTTGTAAATTATGTAGCTAGCGCCAATATTGTTGTTACAATTTACTATATTAATACAAAAAGTTTAGTGGCCTAATAAATTCATATGAGTTGTCATTAATTATTAAAGGAGTTAAAAGGGGTTGTTTTCTTCTGTATTAATTGATTATATTATTTAATCATGATAATAAAATACCAAGGTTATTTTTAGGATGGCCTAATAACCATTTTTCATTTTATAAAATTGTTGGCATAATTTTTGGGTCAAGTTTAATTTCCACTTAGATTTGGAACTTTTATCTGGGCTGAATTTGCATCACTATGATCAAGGGTGATCATCCATGCTTAACCACAATGACTTGGCATTAATCATAAGTGATTACTGTTTTAACCAAGGTGATTACTGTAGCATGACACCCAGGGTGTTACATAGGATCAAACAACCGTTCTAAATACAGCTAGGCAAGCGAGCTGAAAGCTATAAGGAATGATACATAAACCCCCTTGCCTAGGTAAGTAACCCCCTTGCGTAGGTCTCCTCGGTAAGCTCAGGATCTAACGTACGGTACAGGCAAGAGAAACACCACAAGTAAACATCGAGATCAAATGCACAAGCATGGATGGGATGATCAAGTTTAATTAGACATGGTGTGACCCTAGCTAGTCAAATTTAAATAAAGGTGGTGACGACACGTCAACAACTTCATATGCATTGTTAAGTTATTATGGCTTTGTTCATAGCCTTAGCATTTGGTGTAAGTGACATGGCAACATGACATGGCAAGATCATAAAACAATGCATGAACAACGTGAAGTAAACTACTCGATTCTGGAGACTGAAAGTTGTCGAAAAGGGTTGACACCTGGAGAAGTATCAAAGAAGAAAACATGCTCACTCTCATATCATAGTATGTTCATGACATTGCACTAGACAAGGAAACAAGATGGGAGGAAACTTTGATTGCCAAGCTGGTTACTATGTGCCTCACAAGCAACTAGTGCATGAAAGGATTGGATGTACCCACCAAGGGGAGACCCAAATCCACACATGCAAGAACAAAAACAAAATGATGTGGTGGTGAATTTCTTTCTTACTTCTTGTACCTCTTGTCAAACACCCCCAACCATCACCACATGTTCAAAGCAACACCACAATGTGCCCTCCAAAACAGTGGAGGAAAACAACATGGTGAAGTGCACCAACATTGCTAAAAAATTCTATGGTGCAAAAGTGATCTACAAATGACTCCATTTTTCCATTGCTCAAAACAGAAAAAGGAATGCAGCATGATATTTCCTTGAATTTTTCTACCCCATTTTCACATATAATATGTGGCAAAGCCATTTGGGGACAAAATAAAAATAAAAGGAAAAGAAATGAGCAGAAAAAGAAAAGAAAACAGGGAAGGAAAAAAGAACAGAGGGGCTAGGCCCTCTCCAGCAAACCCAGGCTGGCCTGCTCTTCTCTGGCCCAACAGGGCCTGCCTGCCAGGCCTGTACCGCAGCCCACCTCACTGACAGGTGGGTCCTGCTGGTCAGCCTCACACAAATAAGAAAAAAAGGGGGGCATTTGCGATGGCTGGGTTTCGAACGCACGCCGCGCTCTCCACACGCAGCCCCCCTTGCCACTACACCACTCGACTGAACTCGACAGAGGAGGGTTAGAGGAAAGGTGAGTTAACACCGAAGCTTTAACTGAACCTGATCGACACCTGACAGACGCGCCGGTGGCAGATAGCGGCGACACTAGCGTTGGCTACGCGGCGGCGATGACTCAACGGACACCCGGGGCCTCTAGCCGACACATCCACGCACGCCAACACGCCGGGATCTGGACGAAGCCGCAACAACGGGGACACTATTCTTGCCGGAACAGAGGAGCGGCGCCACTGCAACTTCAGGCGTCAGACATACTCCACGGGAAGCACCGAGCGGTGCAAAGGCGTCGCCTTGGATGTAATACGCGCACTCTGGAAGATCGCAGAGCACGTCCGCGCAGGTTCTAGAGAACGTCGTGGCCACGACGGCTACGGTGGCACGGCTGCGGTGGACGGAACAGGGAGCTACTACGAGGGCGACGGACACGAGCGGGAAGGAAGAAACGGGAAGGCGTGTCTCACCTAAGGTTGTGACGACGACGTGAAGAGGCGCGCCTGAGTGGTGGAAGAAGACGAGGCCGTCGTCGGGGAAGATGACGCTGTGGTGGAGGTCCACGTCGCGGGGCGCTCTGCTTCACCTAGCGCGGACCTCCGAGGAGGGAAACAACGAGGTTTAGCACCAGAGTCCATGAACGCCGGCGCTTTCTCGAAGACGAGGAGAGGCGGCGTCGAATCGGGCGGCTCCTCACCGGAATTCATGGCGGAACAGGGGAGGACGGAGCGGATGAAGGAGGGTGACGCCGGAGAAATAGGAGGGGGGAATGGATCGGCTAAGGTTCCCGAGCTCGGGGCGAGCTCTGGTTATAAAGAGGAGGCCCCCTGGCCACGTCGACGGCCGGAACCCCGCCGTGGCTCGCCGGTGTGAGAGGAGAAGGCGAGGTCCCCCTGGCCACGCTGGAAAGAGGTTATGTGCGAGCCGTTGGATGGAGATCAAACGGCCGAAACGAGCCCCGCGTACCCCTTCGGAGCTGGGCTGGAGCCCGAGACGGGCAGGCCCAAGTGGGCTGGGCCGGTTTAGACTTTCTCCAGAGAAAAGAAAAACCCAGGGCCTTGCTATTTGAAAAAAACAGTGACCCCTTGAGGTTTCTTCCAGAGAAAAGGAGAAAAGATAAAAACATAATAAAATATGTTTTGGGCTCCTGAGAATATTCCTGATTTTACAAAATTGGTTTGAACCAATTTGGTGCAAGTAAAATCCTGGGCTTGTATCAAAATCAAATTTAATTTGAACTGCAACTCAAATTCCTAGAGAGCTAAAAATGGAAGCAAGGGTTTAAAAAATCTTGGAAGGGGGAGCGATTTGGCTATGCCAAAGTTGAAGCTTAGGGGAGCACACATGCAAGTGGAACAATTGCCACAAAACCCTTCTTTGATCACAAAGTTTGATTTGAATTCAATTTCAAATGAGCTCCAACATGGATGGCATTTAAGATCATCACATCATTTTACATCATCTTGCATTTCACCAAGTTTGATAGCCATATGACAAAGCAAAAATACAACATGAATAGTAAATTTTCTTATGGGCTATTACATAATCTCATGTCTATATGAAAGTTATGCAAGATGGTATGCTTGTTCTATTTTATGCTTCGCGCTGTGTTGGCTTTTCACAGGATGACTATACTTTTGTCTTTGAGGGTTACCGAAAAGGAGATTTATATATTGTTGAATTTTCTTCGGGCCCTGTTGTATCAACATGCTTAATGGCAAAAGCTTCATCTGGATGGTTATGGCACATAACACTTGGTCATGCAGGGATGAGAAATCTTCAAACTCTAGTGAAGAAGAAGCAAGTTATTGCCCTTAGCGAAGTAAAATTCGGTAAGGATCGTCTCTGCAGTGCTTGTGTAGCTGGCAAAATTATGAAGAAACATCATTCAGCGAAGACTATCATGACCACTACTCGTCCCCTTGAATTCACATGGATCTATTCGGTCCTCAAAATTATGCAAGTTTGGGAGGAAAAAATATGGTCTAGTCATTGTTGATGATTTCTCTCGCTATACTTGGGTTTTCTTTTTGGATGACATGAGCAAAGTTGTTGAAATCTTCAAGTCATCCGCTAAGAGAGCTCAAACCGAATATGAATTATCTCTGAAGCATATCCGAAGTGATAATGGAACTGAATTAAAAAATACTCATATTGAAGATTTTCTTGATGATCATGGATTTATTAATTAATTTTTAGCTGCTTATACACCTCAAGAAAATGGTGTAGTTGAAAGAAAGAATAGAAATCTCATTGAAATGGCCAGAACAATGCTTGCTGAATACAAGACTCCTATTAGGTTCTGGGCCGAAGAAATTAACACTGCATGTCATATCATCAACAAGGTTTACCTTCACAAATTTCTGAAGAAGACTTCACATGAGCTTATCACTGGTAACAAGACCAATGTATCATATCTTAGGGTATTTGGTGCTCCTTGTTTTATTAGAGATATGAATCATAGCTCCAAATTTTCCCCTAAGGCACATGAAGGTTTTCTACTAGGTTATGGCTCAAACTCTCACACTTACAGAGTGTATAACTCCCACTTTGGTAAGGTTATGGAAACTGTGAATGTGAGGTTTGATGAAACTAATGTCTCCCAAAAGGAGCATTTTCCTCATGATCTAGATGAACCTCCTCTTGATGAAGTGATCAGGTCCATGGCTATTGGAGAAATTCGTCCTGTCGAAGCAAGTTCTCGTCAAGCTAATCAAGATGATGATGATCCAATATTCCCACACCTAGCCCGGGGTGCTGGAGATCAACATCCACTAGTAGAAAATGGCTCATTTGTCCCAGTTCCAGAGGCCCATTTGTCCCGGTTCCGGAACCGGGACTAAAGGGTCGTTACTAATGCCCAAAACCTTTAGTCCCGGTTTGCCCATGAACCGAGACAGATGGGCCACCACATAGCCGCTGCTTCTTGCCCAGGCAGGAGGGCCTTTTGTCCCGGTTTGTGCCACCAACCGGAACCAAAGGACATCCACGCGGTAGCATATCAGCGGCTGGGTTTTTTTAAAGGAGGGGGGTTTAGGGGTTTTTTTCAGGGTTAATTTAGTGGTTTGATATATTGTTTTAGCTAGCTAATAAAGAGAGGTGTGTACTCTCTTATCTCCGTGCATGGTCGACGCTACGCTACGTACTATACATATAGATAGGACTCGACACGCTAGCTAGCTAGCTAGTAAGCAAATGAAGAAACCATTAATATAAGTACAGAAGATCGTCGTGAACATATATATATATAGAGAGAGAGAGAGAGAGAGAAGATCGACCTCTCCTTCTCCGTCCGAGAGATTAGTCGATACAACAAGTTTTCGTATATCTATCCCTAACATCTGAACTCAATTTCCACATCTCATCTCAAGTTCCATATGGAATTCTCCTTTCTTATCGATGACGTGGTCAAGAAAGAATCCCGCCAATTCCTCTTGAATTGCACTTATGCGATATTTTGGTAGGAGTTCTTCCTGCAGCTCCCAAAGTTAATTTGAAGAAGGGGGTCAATACATGCCTATATATGAATGAAACTCCAACACAAAATTGTGAATATTGTTCCTTACGCACATCAAACTCTGCTTTAGAGTAGCCGGCCTGCTTAGAGATCGTCACGTTTTAGATGTACTCACAAATGTAGTACCCACATAGATTAGTCCCTTCTGGCTGCCACAACCACTTTACGAGAAATAGAGGTCAATCAAACTGATAGTGAAGCATTATAAATGGTATTGATGAAACGACTAGCTAGAATCAATGGGAGATGCACGGAGCTAGCTAGTAGTACTTACTTTTGGGTATGAAAATATCAGTTCCCTCAGCAGTCCCAGAGCTTTTTTGGTGAATTGTTTCCAAACCCTGCCATATACAAAGAAAATAATTATTACCTGATATCAGGATATGAACAAAGTTGTCGATATATGATCGATTGAACTTACTTTGCGAGCATTTCAATGATCTCCGCATACTACGTGCGATCTTTTCGTGTTGAGTCTAAGACGGTTACTACTCCCTTCTCAAGATGAATCTCTAGGAGAATAAAGTGGAAGGTGCGCACGCATGCATAACTCATCAATTACATTACTATAACCTCGAATATTAAGGAAAACCGAATTTTCACAAGACAGTATAACACTCACTCGAAGTTGTAAGGAAAGATTATTTTTTCTTTGTTTTGATTTTTAAGCAATGATTTAAGCAAGTTGGCCTCGGCTCGTTTGGCATCATTTTTAACCTCCCATGGATCAAAGATATTTAGGTTAATGAACCCAATATTGTAGATTTCTTTTTTCTTGCATTCGACGATCTTGAATCTGCATATATATAGAGGATAAATTATATGTACATGCAATGAAAGAGCTGAGCTAGCTAGATATAGAAACTTAATTAAAGAAGTAGTACTTACAGACAATAGCAAGTGACGATTACTTTATCGATGACCATTTGATTGTAAAGCAGGAATAATTCCTCAAATGGAACGTACAACTCGGTAATTCCAACGAGGTCATGCTCATCCTCTTTAACTTTAAGCATCATACTATCAGGACCAGACGACTTGCAGAAATCCATGTACCACTCATGGAGTCTTTGCATCATCGTTGTTAGAGGAGGATGATCAGGTTTAACGAGAGGAGACCCGTACCGGTATTTGTCATCCACCTCCAATGGATCAAAATGTACATCATCGGGCATGTAATCACCAATATTAGTACCGGTCACCATCACTGGCGGATTTGAGTCGACGACAATATCGCTAGCCACGTTCAACGGGGGTCACGATTGGTTCGCCTGTTCGCCGAGCTGGGGAACTTGTTTCCCTTGTGTAATTTTTTGTGCTCTCCTTTTGTCAACTGAAGTGGTTCCAGACCGGCGCGCTACTTGCGCTGTCTTTTTAAGAGTGTGAACACGGTTTTCATCCAGTGGAGCCGGTGGTGGTCGCATCAGGGCATCCACAGTGCGCTTAAATTTCTCCGGATCTATCTTCTTCGGAGTTGGATTTTTTTTCTTGGTTAAAAAGGCAGCTACTTCTTCTTTAACGATCTTCTCGGTTTCCTCCGCGCTCTTCTCATATGGTAACTTCCCAAGAGGCTTGAGAGATGATGGACCGTATTTTTATGGCCTCCCGGTGGCGCTGGATGTACCGCTAGATGTCGGAGCAGCCGGAGCGGCGGCGGCTGTCTTCCTTTTTTGCTTAGGCGCCGAAGTAGCCGGAGAGGCGGGGGCACCTCTCTTTTGCCCTTGCTGACGAGGAGGAGGCAGGCTGATCGAATGCGCCGGCGCAGGCGGAGAAGGAGACGGAGGAGGAGGTGTATGAGGAGGCGGGCTGATCGGACGCGCCGGCGCAGGCGGAGAAGGAGGCGTAGGAGGAGGCAGATGAGGAGGCAGAGAAGGAGGCTTGCGCTGATCACGCGCCAGAGGAGGAGGCGTCGTCCAGTTTGGAAGCTTGATTAATTCCTTCCGCAATAGACATGAAGTCCTCAGAGCGTGAAGCAGCTGAGTTTCCCGCTCACCGGTAGGGTAGTCAAGCTCAAGCCCCTCATATCCCTCAACTATTTCATCGACCATCACAAGGGCATAGCCTTGTGGAATCGGACCGCAGTGAAAAGTTCCGTCGGGTCGAGGAGGTGCAACATGGCCGACAGCCGCCTTGGGTGTGAGGTGCTAAAATTTTGCCAAAAGGTGGCAATCTTGAGACTACGTGATAGCATCCACGGGGTAGCTGGGAGCCGTCAACTCAGGTAGCTCGGTGGAAGCCACGCTGCTTCTCCGCTGAGATGGCGGGGTATCTTCTTGGGTAGCTTCGGCAACTCGATGTCTCTCCTCTAGCGCTTTTACTCTTGCATTCAGCTTCTGCATTTCATTGAGCTCCTATTTCCTCTTCCTCTCCGTGCTTCTGTAACCGTCTTAGTCGGGAAATCCATGCTTCCACAAAACGGAGCCTGTCGTGCCTCGTGTTCGTCCTGGGTGCTCAGGATTCCCGAGGGCCTCTGTGAGCTCATCGTTCTCTTTGTCGGGAACGAACGTCCCTTCCCGCGATGTGATGAATAATTTCCGAAGCTTTTCTACAGGTACGGTCAATTGTTTGTTCGTCCAAACGCACTTCCCTGTTTCGGGGTCCAATGTCCCCCATCCCCGAAGAACCAAGTACTTCCACGGTCTGAGCAGTTCCATGTCTCTGGTATGATCGCTCTGTCAAGCAGGTCCTTCCCAGTCTTCTCCCACGACAGGCGGGCTTTGAGGTAGCCACCTGACCCCGTGCGATGGTGTAGCTTCTTCTTTGCACCATTTAGCTTGTTTGTCTCTGACATCTTCTTACTCTTCTCTGATGTCTTGTGGGCCACAAATGCAGGCCAATCATGTTCTATCTTCTCATATCGACCCGAGTATATGGGAGTCTTCTTTTTGTCAACAAAGTTTCTTTTCAAGTCATTCTTCCACCTCCTGAATAGTTCTGTCATCTTCTTAAGAGAACGAGTCCTGATCAATGGCTCTATAATTGGCTTTTCCGGATCCTCCTCTAGCGGTAGGGTGAAATTTTCCTTCAGCGAGGTCCAGAGATCATCTTTCTGTCTATCGTTGACAAAAGACACTTGAGGGTCTCCGCTCTTTGGCTTATTCCATTGCTGGATGCTGATCGGGATCTCCCTAACGAGGACCCCGCACTGAGCAGCAAAGGTGTCCTTGTTCCGGATGGGTTTAATCGGTTGGCCATTCCCGGTGATCTCGATGATCGTGAACTTTTCATCCGGGAGCAATTTTTTTTTCGGGCCTTGTCTCGTTAGAAAATAAGAAAGAAGAGAGTTAATATATATGTCTACATACCAAGACAATTAATGCATCAATTCAATTACCTAGTCACATCAGCACAGACTATATTAATATATATACCTTGCCGGACTTTGCAACAGCTCCTTCCTCCGTTCGCTCATTGTAGTCGTCATCACGGTCTACTTCGTCATCCTCGGAGCTTGCTTCCAGACCATCGGTGTCGTTCATATACGACAGGACATCACCTCCTTGCTGGAGGATGTCGCCCACCAACGGTCCCGGTCCTCCTTCCTGGATGTCGTCGCCCACCAAGGTTGGTCCTCCTTCACGGATGATTTCACCCATAAAGTCTTCTTATTCTAAGTTTCTTTGACCATCGTCCATAGTTTTTGCAAAATATTACAACATGCCCCGGTTACTTCCGGCTAATGATGAAGCCATGGATTTCTTCAATACTTTGACACAATGCAACCTCTCTCGACCAACCTCGGCGTTCCTCGACCGTCGACCCCTCGACGACCATCGACCCTCGACCTCCCTTGGTGACCCTCAATCCTCGGCCGACCTAGATATATCCCGACCCTCGAACCCTCGACCCTCAAGCTCGACGACCCTCGAACCCTCGACCCCTCGACGACCCTCGATCGACCTAGATATATCCCGACCCTCGAACCCTCGACCCTCGAGCTCGACCTCTCTGGGTGACCCTCGACCGCACGGCGATCCTCGACACCCTCTCCTCTTCTTCTCCTCTTTTTTCCTCTTCTTATTTTTTATTTTCGCTCTCCTTCTTTTTCTTTTTCCTTCTCTTCCTCTTTTCTTATTATCCCCCAACACTAGAACATTTTAACTTATTAAATTGAGACTAATTATGAAACAGAAAAAAATATGAAAAAAAGATTTTTTTATTTTTTTCTCTCTGCTCTCTTTTAATTTTAGTTTTTTTCTCCCCCACTATAGCTAGAACACATTTTAACATGCACTTAGAAAAAATAAGAGGAGAATTAAGAAGTAGTAATAGAGGAGAAGAAGAAAAAATAGGGTTCTATTTTTTCTTCCTCCTCTATTCCTTCTTCTTCTCCTCTTATTTTTTCTTCTTACTCTCCTCTTCTTCTCCTCCTTTTTCCTCTTCTTATTTTTCTTTTTCCCTCTCCTTCTTTTTCTTTTTCCTTCTCTTCCTCTTTTCTTATCCCCCAACGCTGGAACATTTTGACTTATTAAATTGAGACTAATTATAAAACAGAAAAAAATAACATGTAATTTTTTTCCTTTTCTATTTTCTTCTCTCTGTTCTCTTTTAATTTTACTTTTTTTGCTTTTCTTTTTTTTCTCCCCCACTATAGCTAGAAAACATTTTAACTTAGATTTTTTTTCCATTGCCGTGGCCGGCCGGCGGCGAGAGCACGGGAGGAGCTCCCCCTCCCGGCCATGGCGGTGCATGGGAGGAGCTCCCCCCTCCCGGCCATGGCGGCGCGCACGGGAGAGGAGCTAGCTCCCCCTCCCGGGCATGGTGGCTGGCGTGTAGGCGGGCGTGCGCGGCAAGAGAGCTAGAGAGAGCGAGATGGAGGCGCTCACAGCGGGGAGGTCGTCGGCGACGGCGGGGGTGGTGCGGCGCCGGCGAGGTCTTCGGCAACAGCGGGGCGGGGCTGTGCGGCGCGGCGAGGAAATCGAGCAGCCTGATGGCGTCGGTGTCGTCTCTGGCGTCATCTTGAGAAAATGGCGAGATGGGAACGACGGTTTCAAGGCGGGGGCTTATATACCCCGAGCATTGGTTCCGGTTGGTGGCACCAACCGGTACCAAAGGGGGGCTTTGGTACCGGTTCGTGGCACAAACCGATATCAAAGGTCTTTTTCAGCAGCCGATAGGGCGCGAAAAGGAGACCATTGGTACCGATTGGTGGAACCAACCGGAACCAATGATACTCTTTGGTACCGGTTGGTGCCACCAACCGGGACCAACCTGGCGCTGGGTCGGTGCGGTGGGATGTTTAGCCCCACATCGCGAACCGAGGGTGCTCCAGAGTGGTTTATAAGCGCTGTTGCGCCATCCCTCTCGAGCTCCTCTCAAATGCAGGCTTTGCGGCCTATCCTCTGTCACCCTTTGCCTGTTGGCCTACTGGGCCTTTTCGGGCCAAGATCCTGGCCCATGATAGGGTTTCTAGTCGTATCCTGGCCGCATTGGCCCAGTAGGTGGCATTTTTTTATTATTCTTCCTTTCCAGTAACAAAATTGTAATAAGGACCTCTAGTACCGGTTGGAGCCATAAATCGGGACGAATAGTCTATAATTAGTCCTTTGCAGTAACACAAAATGGAAAAAAGGACCTTTAGTCCCGGTTGGAGCCACCAACAGGGACCAATGGTCTATAATTAGTCCAACCTCGCTAACCGAAAGTGGGTTAGAGTTGTTTATAAGCACGGGTTGTCCATCACTTATTGTAGCATATCAAGCTTATTAAAAGGTGTATACCGAGGAATTCAACCTAAGGGGGGTGCTGTATCTCTTTAAGCATGCGGGATGCTGACTTTCGCTTCTATCAGCTTGAACAGGCATAGGTCCTTCTGGTCCAGAAGGACCTGTGTCTGCTCAAGCCGATAGAGGCAGATGTCACCCTCCCGCATGCCCAAGGAGATATATATCACCCTCCTTCGGAGGATTCCTCTGTCTACCTCTTATAATAAATTTGCTATACTTTTTGTTTTTGTATAATTTTAGTTTTAATAATACAAAGATTTCAAAACAAAATACTGAAGAATGTGACCGAATGATTTGTATAAGATCAACAAAACACACGATTTCGCCTGCATACAGCCCGACGGTGGCTCATGAGTGCAAGCATATCAAATGCACCGTCGAACGTATGCAGGCGAATCTGAATGGTTTGTATTCTGCCGATGAACTGACTGTCGAACAAGTCCTAGAGGTGGGCTATATATATAGGCAACGACAAGCCTGATCCAACGGCTCACAAGCCTGATCCAACGACTTGCAAGCGCTTGAAAGAAACACGCGATCTGTGTGCTTCTTCCTGATTGGTTGGATCCAACGGCTAAGAAGCCTCATCCAATGACTCACAAGCGCTTGAAAGAAACACGCGATCCGTGTGCTTCTTCCTGATTGGTAGGATTCAGAATCGTGTACGGTTAAAAGCGTGTGGAAGAGAACTCCACGCAACGCCACTCGCCACTAGCTCTCTTCTCGTGCACTCAAAATAATGATTTATTTTGAGCTAAGTGACCCTGAAATTGGAAAGCACTACAACTGAACTCAGAAAAGGTTGAAACTTGGCATGGTACCATCATTTGACCCACATAACATGTGTGCAAAAGTTGAGAGGATTACGGCAAAAACTGGATGCACTTCGTGTACAAATTGGACCATATCTTTCAAAGTACGAGGGTTTCAGACGAAAACTTATGTGTTACAAAGGCATTTCATTTTTCTAAACTTATTTCAACTCAAGACTTTTTGTGCATTCAATATCCACCATTCAAAGCCACATACTAAAATTTCAACCCTTTTTGACTACATTTGCTATTTTTCATGCATTTAATGATTTATTTTGAGCTAAATGACCCTGAAATTGGAAAGCACTACAAATGAACTCAGAAAAGGTTGAAATTTGGCATGGTATCATCATTTGACCCACATAATATGTGTGAAAAAGTTGAGAGGATTACGGGAAAAACTGGATGCACTTCGTGTACAAACTGGACCATTTGTTTCAAAGTACGAGGGTTTCAGACGAAAACTCATGTGTTACAAAGGCATTTCATTTTTCTAAACATATTTCAACTCAAGATTTTTTACAACTAAACTCATATGTTACATATGTCTTCACTTTCTCTTCACTTGTGTCCTTTTCTTATTGCACCGTAACCATGGATAGTCTTCATCATTTAACAGGGTGCTTGGATCAGCCTTAACTTTGAAGGGAGAAATTTCATGAAACCTTTCATAATCATCAGATATGTCTGTCTTGCCCTCCAATCCAACTATGTCCCTTTTTTCTGAAAGAAGTATGTGGCGCTTTGGCTCATCGTATGATGTATTCGCTTCCTTTTCTTTTCTTTTTATCGGTTTGGTAGACATGTCCTTCACATAGAAAATCTGCGTCACATCATTGGCTAGGACGAATGGTTCGTCTGGGTATCCAAGATTGTTCAGATCCACTGTTGCCATTCCGTATTGTGGATGTACCTGTACCCCGCCTCCTGACAGATTGACCCATTTTCACTTGAACAAAGGGACCTTAAAATCATGTCCATAGTCAAGTTCCCATATGTCCACTATGTCACCATAATATGTGTCTTTTCCGCTCTTGGTTGCTGCATCAAAGCTGACACCACTGTTTTGGTTGGTGCTCTTTTGATCTTGGGCGATCGTGTAAAATGTATTCCCATTTATCTCGTATCCTTTGTAAGTCAATACAGTCGAAGATGGTTTCCTAGACAACGAGTACAGCTCATCATAAACAGTGGTGTCACCTCTGAGACGTGTTCCCAACCAACTTCCGAAAGTCCTGATGTGTTCACGTGTAATCCAGTCGTCATCACACTGCTCCGAGTGTTTGGAGCGCAGACTGTTCTTGTGTTCATTGACATACGGGGCCACCAAGGTAGAGTTCTGCAGAACTGTGTAGTGTGCTTGAGACCAAGAATGCCCGTCCCTGCATATTATTGAGTTCTTTCCAAGCGTTCCTTTTGTAGTCAGTCTCCCCTCATACCGCGATTGAGGGAGACCAATCTTCTTAAGGCCAGGAATGAAGTCGACACAAAACCCAATGACATCCTCTGTTTGATGGCCCATGGAGATGCTTCCTTCTGGCCTAGCGCGGTTACGGACATATTTCTTTAGGACTCCCATGAACCTTTCAAAGGGGAACATGTTGTGTAGAAATACGGGGCCCAGGATAAAAATATCGTCGACTAGATGAACTAGGACGTGCGTCATGATATTGAAGAAGGATGGTGGGAAAATCAGCTCGAAACTGACAAGACATTGTGCCACATCACTCCTTAGCCTTGGTAGGATTTCTGGATCGATCAACTTCTAAGAGATTGCATTGAGGAATGCACATAGCTTCACAATGGCTAATCGAACATTTTCCGGTAAAATCCCCCTCAATGCAACCGGAAGCAGTTGCATCATAATCACATGGAAGTCATGAGACTTAAGGTTTTGAAACTGTTTCTCGGCCATATTTATTATTCCCTTTATATTCTACGAGAAGCCAGAAGGGACCTTCATACTGAGCAGGCATTCCAAGAAGATTTCCTTCTCTTCTTTGGTAAGAGCGTAGCTGGCAGGACCTTCATACTGCTTTGGAGGCATGCCGTCTTTTTCGTGCAAACGTTGCAGGTCCTCCCGTGCCTCTGGTGTATCTTTTGTCTTTCCATACACGCCAAAGCGTTCTTCGTCACGTGCATCACGTCGATCGAAGAGCGGACCTCTAGGACTTTCCAATAGGGTATGTCCCAAAATATAGATTTCTTCTTCCACATGGGTGCGCGTCCCTCAGCGTCATTCGGAACAAATACTCCGCCGGGACCCTTTCCAAATATTACGTGTAAATCATTGACCATAGCAAGTACGTGATCACTAGTACGCATGGCGGGCTTCTTCCGATGATCTGCCTCGCCTTTGAAATGCTTGCCTTTCTTACGACATTGATGGTTGCTCGGAAGAAATCGACGATGCCCCAGGTATACATTCTTCCTGCTAGTATCCAGGTATATACTTTTGGTGTCGGCTAAACAGTGAGTGCATGCGTGGTATCCCTTGTTTGTCTGTCCTGAAAGGTTACTGAGAGCAGGACAATCATTGATGGTTACAAACAGCAAGGCATGCAGGTCAAATTCCTCCTGTTTGTGCTCATCCCACACATGTACACCATTTCCACTCCACAACTGTAAAAGTTCTTCAACTAATGGCCTTAGGTACACATCAATGTCGTTGCCGGGTTGCTTAGGGCCTTGGATGAGAATTGGCATCATAATGAACTTCTGCTTCATGCACATCCAAGCAGGAAGGTTACAGATACATAGAGTCACGGGCCATGTGTTGTGATTGCTCCTCTGCTCCCCGAAAGGATTAATGCCATCCGCGCTTAAACCAAACCATGCGTTCCTTGGGTCACTTCCAAACTCATCCCGGTACTTTCTCTCAATTTTTCTCCATTGTGACCCATCAGCGGGGTGTCTCAAATTCCCGTCTTTCTTACGGTCCTCTCTATGCCATCGCATCAACATGGCATGCTCTTTGTTTCTGAACAGACGTTTCAACCGTGGTATTATAGGAGCATACCACATCACCTTGGCAGGAACCCTCTTCCTGGTGGGCTCGCTGTTAAGATCACCAGGGTCATCTCGTCTGATCTTATACCGCAATGCACCGCATACCGGGCATGCATTCAAATCCTAGTACGCACCGCGGTAGAGGATGCAGTCATTAGGGCATGCATGTATCTTCTGCACCTCCAATCCTAGAGGGCATACGACCTTCTTTGCTGCGTACGTAGTGTCAGGCAATTCGTTATCCTTTGGAAGATTCTTCATAAATACTTTCAGTAGCTGCTCAAATCCTTTTTCAGGCACGACATTGTCCGCCTTCCACTGCAACAAGTCCAGTACGGTAACGAGCTTTGTGGTTCCCTCTTCGAAATTGGGGTACAACCCTTTATTTGTGATCCTCTAACATGCGATCGAATTTCAGCTTCTATTTTTCACTTTCACACTGTCTCCTTGCATCAACAATGACCCGACGGAGATCATCATCGGGCACATCGTCCGTTTCCTCTTGATCTTTGGCATCACCGTATTCAGGGGGCACATAGTTGTCATCGTACTCCTCTTCTTCATTGTCTTCCATCATAACCCCTATTTCTCCGTGCTTGGTCCAAACATTATAGTGTGGCATGAAATCCCTAAAAAGAAGATGGGTGTGAAGGGTTTTCCGGTGAGAGTAAGACTTCGTATTCCCACATGTAGGGCATGGACAACACATAAAACCATTCTCCTTGTTTGCGTCAGCCACTTCGAGAAAATTATGCACACCCTTAATGTACTCGGAGGTGCGTCTGTCACCGTACATCCATTGCCGGTTCATCTGCGTGCATTATATATAATGAAGTTTGTCAAAAACCCTTACATTACATCATGAATAGATAAGTGACAAAATTAATTAATAGAAGTTCATCATCAAAGTAAAACCAAAGTACATACATAGTTCTCATTGAACAACATACAACTCTCCAGAGCATCTAATTAAGACATACATTGAAACTATGTAAAAAATTTCAATGCAACAACAAATTCAATCATAATCGCAAGAAGGTAACAATTGAACCAACGGCATAATGATACCAAGCCTCCGTATCAATTGCATATTTTCTAATCTTTCTAATCTTCAAGCGCATTTCATCCATCTTGATCTTGTTATCATTGATGACATCCGCAACATGCAACTCCAATAGCATCTTCTCCTCCTCAATTCTTTTTATTTTTTTCCTTCAAGTAATTGTTTTCTTCTTCAACTAAATTTAACCTCTCGACAATAGGGTCGGTAGGAATTTCCAGTTCAACTACCTCCTAGATAAATAAAATATATGTCACGTTGGTCGGCATAATTGTCATAAACAATAAATGAACCAAATAGTTATAAAAGATAATATATACCACATCCGAATCATAGACATGACGAGGGCCGACATGTGCGGATACCATAACCATCGCACTATATAATAACAAGCATTAATAAAAGTAAGAAAATTAGACAAGTATTTATCTAATCATAAAAGTAAGAATTATTTTCTTTTAGTAAGAAAATAAGAACAAGCTAGAGGCTCACCATGGTGGTTGTCGTGGGAAAGTCACGGCAGATGTCCGTAGAGTCGGACTTATCATGTGACCTTTGCTGCGAGACGAATTCGAGGAGAGTCGACATAGACACGGGACTCGGCGGTTTACCCAGGTTTGGCCCTGTCGATGCGGTAAAGACCTACTCATGCTTCTTGACTATTTTGGGATCGACTCCTCAATAGGAAGAGCCGATCTTATCAATTACAGTGATGATGTTTTGCAACCTTAGTCTCGTGGAGATCTAGGTTATAGCGCGAGTTGTCTAGTCCTGGCTTGAGATAAGTTCTGGCTCTGGCTCCCGTGGATCTCAGTTTAAAAAGGTGTCGGGTCCCAGGATTCCTAGAGTCCGACTCCTACACGATGTGGAGTTCTATTCTACTTTACAAGTTTGCTACGTGCTATACAAGGTAAGTCGAATCCCTTCTAGGGCTTCAATCTTCACGCTTGGCACGTCAGACTCCTGGCCAGGTCTTCTTTGTGGGCCTTCATATGTAAGTCGGCCCAGAGGTTTCTAATGCCGGATCTATGGGCCTGATCCATCCCCCTGACATTAGCCCCCAGGATTGTTGTGATGCTTTAGTCTTCATAGCAATCTTCTTTAGTTTCTTCATTGCCGCCATCTCTTCATGGATCAAGGGCCGACTTTATGCTTGGCGTTGATTGGAAGTCAGAGTCGTCTCTCTTCAATCTTGCTTTTGCTCCTTTATCTCCATGAAGTCGACTATTCTGGTTGAGTCAACTATCATTTGATGCTTATTAGGAGTCGATGCCAAATCTTTTTAGCTTCACTTCTCCTTTTACTTGAAGATTTTTCTTTTGACCTTTGGTCAAAAATCCGATTTTTTTATGATCACACTGCCCGAAACGCCGGTTGGAGGCATTGATATTTGTAATGGGAATCGAGGAGTCTTTCCATAAATACTATCTACCACGGGTAGTTATCCCGTATCATTTATGGTATTAATTGATCCTCCCCATGAATCTACTATAAATATTCCTTGGATAGTTTGATCCTTCAAGCGCATCCATCTTCTTCTTCCTCTTCCTGTTTTTTCCATGGCACCTAAGCTAGAAGCCTCTTATCCTCTGGCATCCAACGAGCCCGATCCCCGTGCAAGTACTCGAGGTCGCGGCCGTGGTCATGGCCGTGGGCGAGGTCGTGGCCATGGTAGAGGTAGAGGAAGAAGTATTCGTGCTGCCTCTCCTTCTGAATCTCCCCCTTCTTCTCCTGAGAGGAGTGAGTTATTGGTTCACATCCGGACAATTCGACGCTGGATTA
Source organism: Bromus sterilis (assembly GCA_950022295.1). Taxonomy (NCBI): domain Eukaryota; kingdom Viridiplantae; phylum Streptophyta; class Magnoliopsida; order Poales; family Poaceae; genus Bromus; species Bromus sterilis. Next base: position 222,741,528 of record OX465600.1, read on the forward strand.
AACTTCCTGAGTCTTTTACTCAACTTGTGATTGACTCAACGCCTTCGGGTCTTTGGCTCCAATCTGATGGATGTCCTCGTGGGCCTGTTTGGGTGACGGTTAGATTTTCGAGCCACGGCACCATGTTTTTTGAGATGGGTTGGAAAACTTTTCTTCGATCTAGGAATATATCAAGAGGAGACACCATTGTCTTCAGATTTGATGGTGAAGACACCTTGTGGGCTAGGATCTTTGACTCGGATGGAGACCGAGCCTGCTGTTTTATGAAGAGCTCCAGCGATGAAGAACTCCTTAGTGAAGAAGAAGCTTCAATGGAAGATGAAGCCGACTCTGAAGAAGATGTCTGAAGCTGTAGATTTTTCTTCTTAGCAGAATTTTGCTGAGTTTGGATTTTGCTTGTAAGGTTGTCTCCTTTGATGTAAGACCCAGTTGGTTTGATGAATGAAAATTATAAATTTTCATTGAGTCCATGAGTCGGTTTTATTCCTGAATTTGAATATTTTTCAAGATGTATGAGAGCCGATTATTTATGATAGTGTATGTATCTGTAGCCCCCTGAGTCGATTCATAATAGTTGAGTATCAGTAATCGACTCATAGGATAGATCAACTTGTAGCCCCCATGAGATGGTGTGGTCACGTTTACGTGCCATACCGGGTCATCAAAGAAGTGTTTCTTCTCAAGAGTTGGTATAATTATCATGGAGTTTGAGCTGATTCATCAAAGAAGAAGTTTGTCGAAGTCGACTTTATGTATGGCGAGAGCCGTTGAGACCGAAGTCGACTTTATGTATGGCGAGAGACGGTGCGACCGAAGTCGACTTTATGTATGGCGAGAGTCGTTGCGACCGAAGTCGACTTTAAGAATGCAGAAGATGCAATGTAAAAGGTATAGTCCTCATGAATCGGCATGTGTGTGTTGACACGCTACTGCATCACATAGAGAAATTTTTTGAGTTGTTATTCCCATGAGTCGGTGTGAACATCTTTTGTGTCATACCGAGTCATAGAATTTTTTTTTGAGCTATAGTCCCCATGAGTCAGTATGAGCATCTTTTGTGTCATACCGAGTCACACAGGTTAATGCTCAAGGTGCATCTTTTGGATGACATAAAAAAAGTATGTGATGATGCTAATGTATGCAAAAAGAAAGTATGAAGGCTCATATAGAAGTCGACTCTGGATTCAACATGCCTCATCTTCTCGTGTTTGGGATAGATTATTGGGTTATCCAGGAGTCGGAACTTCTTTGTAAGTCGGCTACATATGACTAGTGCTCCCTGTACTTTAAGACTAAACTTGGTAGGTGTTGCTGTCAGCCCCCAAGGTTTTTAGGCTAAGCCGGGTACACGTAGATCGTATGAGCTTGAGCAATACAAGCCAAGATTAAGTCGTGGTTTAGCCAGTTAATGTATATGCCGTGATTTCTTCGGATAAGAGTCGATGAGTGACATCGATCTCCCCTACTGCCCCTGAATAAGCTTATACACATGTGATTTTTACATATACTAGATGACCCGTTACGCCAATTGGCGTAGAGTCCCATTTGAAACCATGTTTTCATAGAAATAACTTGCATTTTTAGAAACCCAAATGTCACAAGGTTCTATTTCAAAGCTAGAGTTATTTGAAAATAAATGCTTGACAATTTGGTCATAATGTGAACTCTTTTAATAATTAAAATTTGTAAAAGTTTTCAAAATGTAGGCCTAAATTTTATTCATACAACTCTCTATGTTAGTTGGAAGCTAAAAAGACATACAATGAAGTATTACACGTATACCAATACTCTCTCTATATATATAATGAAAAAAGTCAAATAAAGATAGGAAAGAATGTGATAAATACAAATCCAATATCATGAGTCTCAATTTTTATTCTAAAAGTAAACACAACAAACTATATAAATCAGTAGCCCTTCCATGGGAAGATAGAAGCTAGCAGGTTTCTTCAATGTCTCTCTAATGTCCTCTTTCTAGATGTTAGCAACAGCAAAGTTGTTGAGGACGTTGAGCTAGATCCCACCCGTTGTGCCGCTGACATAAAAGAGAAATTCAGCTGAAAAGGAGAGTAGAAGAAATGCAACATTAGCATTTCCAAATGAGTTCAAAAGCCAGATCCATTTCATTCATATTTCTAGTTGATTTGAAACCATGAGGTAATTTGAAGCATATCACAACATGTAAAAAAAGGGGACAATCTAGAGTTTTTTTACAATGGGTTTTCTGGAATCTTCAGAAAAGGGAGGCACTATGATATTTTACATGCTTTACAACAGGAAATGTTACCAAGTAGTCCATTATGTTCACGCCTAGCACAACAGCAAATCAAAGATAACCTACTTTGCATGCCAGAAAATCCAAGTAATAAGAAGAAAATCTAATGTCGTATCTAACTATATGGATACGCTTGAGTTGTTATAATTACTTAGGAATTCAGATAGGTAAATTTAAGCAAGAAGATCACACTTGAGTTGTTCCATTTACTTAGTAATTAGATTGTTACTTTTGTTGTAGAGGCTCGATATCCTGAATAATCATAGCTGCACAGAAAATCAATTAAAAAAGCTTTAGTAGATTAATCAAAGGCAAACACCCTGAACTATTGTGTGGTGAAAATTGCAGCAGGGTGGGCTGGGGGATATCACTGTCCATGGCTACAGTCCTGCTGCATTCCTGACCATCGGCAACCTCTCCAGGGGAGCCACATATCCATTAAGAGACATATTCAAGAGGAAGTACATGTCACAACTTGCCATTGTGCTCCTGATCCCCTTCTTCAACCAGCTCACTAGGATCAATGTGATCAACTTATATGCCCCAGTTCACATAGGATACAATCTTGCATCAGAAGTAGAGTGCCTTCTACTTATCATTTTCTGTTTCCTATGATCAAATGTAGGCACTGAAATGAAAGAAATGAATCTCTAGGTACTTATGTAGTGGATTTACAACAACACGAGGTCATGTTACAGGCAGAACATAGCATCATGAGAACATCGGAATGAGATCATATCCCAGGCATCAAAATTTCCATAGACACAATCGTACCCAACCATCAGGATCAGGAGCTTTCAGCGGCCCTATTTGGAAAATGGCATCAAACACCCCTTTTAAGAGGACGCCATGATAGGTGTTGATACATGAGATAGCTTCTCGTCCCTCGTTGGTTACCCCCAGTGGAAGGTGAGAGGTAGCGTAGCGGCAAATTTCCCTTAGCGAAGATGCTAAGGTTGAATGTCGAACCAATAGGACTCCAACGGATACAAGTAGGGGGTGAAGTGAACAGTGGCGCCGTTCACAACTCAAGGTTGCTTACTTCACCTGGACCTGCACACAGAACAGATAGCTTTGCTCCCAACGAGTTCAAAGGAGTTGTCAATTCCTCCGGCCTTGTTGTTTACAAAGGATAAAACGCATGGGATAATAATGATAGTGATAGCTACGAAAAATTAAATACTGAAAGTAAATTGAAGGTGTAAACATTGTTGGAGGTATGGACCGGGGTACTATGATGTTCACTAGTGATGTCTCTCTCCCAAAATACGATAAAATAGCCATGCAAGGTAAACAAATTACAACTGGGAAATTGACATGATTATGTGCGCAAACCAATGCTAATTATGCTAAAGAGAAAGAAAGAGGCTCAAAAGCATGGGCAGTACGCCAACACAAGTAGACCAAAATCCAACTGCATCTACCTACTAACCATCCACCTTGAGATACCTATCCAGAACATCTCGCTGGTATTAAGTTGCGAATCCCACCCAAAGTGTAAACTCAAAGCAACAGACAACTGCATTAAAGAACTTTGCGTAAAGTAAACAATCCTTGCACCCGCAAGTACAAGCACCATTGTTTTCCCCCTTGTGGCAACAACACATCCCCTAGACTCATGTTTCTGTCACTCAAGCTAGTCATCGGGGGGCATGAACCCACAATCAAGCATAACGCTCCCTCTTGGAGTCACTACCTACCACTTGGCCAAAGCAATAAACAGCAACGGAGATCATGCGAGAATTACTCAAGAACATAAATATAAAAGAGGAGAATCAAATATATAACTCAATCACAATCTGAACATAATCTCATAATCCATCGGATCCCAGCAAACTCAACATAGCAACAGCAGAAAGATTACATAAGTGCCTCGATCATGTAGGTCATCTCACGAGGTCTAATCCATGAAGAACAAAGAGGGGAGGAGAACATCACATAGCTACTGATCATAGACCCATGGTCCAAGGTGGACTACTCACGGTTAATCCGGGGAGCATCCATGGTGGTGGAGAAGCTCCCGGAGGTGATTCCTCCCTCCGGCAGGGTGCCGGGAAGAGGTCTTCTGGTTCTCCCGATCCTAGAAGCGCGGCGGTGGTGGAACAGAGGAGAGATCGCGAAAAAGGGTTCCATCTCCGAGGGTTTCTCGTCACGGGGAATAAATAGGCGAAAGGGGGCAGCCAGAGGTGGGCCAGGGGCTCCAGGGGCCCCCCTGGCGCGGCCAGGGGTGGGGCCACGCCCTCTGGCCTCCTGGGGCCCCCCTGGTTCCCCTCTGGCCCCTCTCGGGCTCTTCGCGAAGCTTCCGGTACGCTGATTTTTCCTATATTTTCCCCGGAATTTTTTTGGTACTTTTAATAAGGGGGAAACCTGAAATAGAAAAACAACAGAAAACATGAACTGGCACTGGGGTGCACTGAGTTAATAGGTTAGTCCAAAGATGATCTAAAGTGTATGGAAGTTCATCAATATCATAGCAATATCACACAAAAGATGCATGGACCAAGCAGAAATTATAGATAAGTTTTGGACGTATCAACATCCCCAAGCTTAAATCCTGCTCGTCCTCGAGTAGGTAAATGATAACAAGCATAATTTCTGTGGTGACATGCTAACAACCATATAAGAACTTTGTAAGTAAAGCAATCAAGGTATGTAATTAAATTCAAGTCATAACATGCAAGAGTCTATATTTGGCATTGAAACAAGCAACATAAGAACATAAAGGTGCAAGAGCTCTCGCTGTCCGTGAGTCGAATGTCTCCAAATGGTGTTTGCGTGGAAGAAAGGGGATAGGGATATACGAGAAAAAGTATTTTTATGTTGAGAACTCAATCTACTAAAGTTTCACACTTGGTCTTCTTTGGAATCTTATCTTGACTCATCCCCAGACCACTAGCCAGGTACAAGTCAAAATGATCCACTCCTTTTCGATATTTTGAGCACTCATGCAATGGATGAGCGTAAGCAAGAAAGTTGACACTTAGGATGGTAAAGAGAGAATATGGTGGAGGAGGAAGACAAAAAGGTGTGAAAGGCTCACATCAATGAGGACAATCATAGGTGGGAGAAAGCCAAATGATAGATATGATGTGAGGAGTAGGGATTGCCATGCAACGGATGCACATATGAGCTAAGGTAAGCTCTCCAATGGAACTAGTGGGGGTGCATCCAACTTGCTTGCTCAAGAAGACCTAGATCTCATTTGAGGAGGCTCATCATTGGAATACACAAGCCAAGTTCTAAAGTGTGAAGGTCCCCACATAGCTATATGCATGAATGATAATCTCTATGGAGTACAAGATATAAGAGGGAGTACGAGTGTGGATCTCTCAAAAGCAATATTAGTGTGCCCCTTTCTCTCTTTTTATTTCTTTTTCTCTTTTTTCTATTTTTTTGTATTTTTTGGTGGCCTCAATGGCTCTTTCTATTTCTCTCATTTGTCCTCTTTGGGATATTTTAATTTTGTCCTCTTTGGGATCTTTTGATTTTTCCACTTTGGGATCTTTTCCTCACTTTTGGGGCAACACTCTATATATTACAAAAAGTATTGAAGATCTTTCACACTTTACAAAAGTACTCAAATCATAAAGAAGATGTAACTATCATGATGTATGCAAATGTATGCCTCTGCCAGTGTAGCAGGATATGTAATGATACTAGCGCATCATGTATCAATGATTAGGGCAAAGCCCAACTAGCATGCGGCTCATCGATCAAGCAAGTAACATGTATGACATGAAGATCAAGTCATGGGAAGATGGATGTTGCATGGCAATATATCTCGAAAAGGCTATGTAAATGCCTTGATAGGTAGGTATGGTGGCTGTTTTGAGGAAGGATATAAGAAGTTTTAAGATGAAAGAGCGTATCGTGCCAAGGGTTTGGATGTACTGGCGAAGGTGGACGCCAACTCTCGGAGTGAGAAGAAAGTAATGCACGGCACAGGAAGGGCTAGAAAAATTTGGGAAGGTGGAAGTGTCAACTTTCGAATACTCACATTAGTCCGAAGAACTCATGCACTTATTATCGGTAACTCTCAATCTAATAAGGAGGTTTCACAAAGAGACAAGTACCCCGAGGAGGAGTGTATGGGGGTTTGGTTATCCTTGCGCATCCCCGACTCATGGTACGTGAGTGTACTCTAATATTCGACCCCTCAGAAGAGTAGTGATCCATCTAGTAGCTAGAGTTCTCAACTAATTTTTAGATTTTTGAAAATAAACATGGATTTCCAAAATACGACATCTATCACTAAGAGGCTAAAGGTCTTGACACCAAAATTCCAAACATTACTCAAAACAACACCTCAAAACTATTGCAAGTTACTACTACAAAAGAATAGCAACCTCAATTGCCTACTTAAAGTCAAGACACAAAACTCAGTGCAACAGGCCAACTCTCTAAACAAGATAAACATGAAACTCAAGAGAGTTCCAGCAACAAAGTAAACAAAAGTTCTTAAAAAGATAAGCATGAAAGCTAAGAGCAAAACATGACAGTAGCTTCGAAAAGATAAAGAACACACACAGCAAAGATAAGCATGAAAAATCCTATGTTGTGTTCTAAATTTTGGAAGTGGAGCGTGTTTCTCTCCCACACAAAGAAAGCTGGGTTCTAACTTGTTATGAACAACAAGAAAATATAAAGAAAACAAAAAATAAATCCTAAGAGCGAGACGCTCCAAGAATAGCACATAACGCATGAAGTGGTAAAAATATAGTGAAACGAGAGACGAACTGATAATTGTCGATGGAGAAGGGGATGCATGGGGGCATCCCCAAGCTTATATGCTTGAGTCTCCTTGAAAATTTCTTGGGGGTGCATGGGGGCATCCCCAACCTTGAACGCTTGACACTTTTTAATCTTCTTTCATCATCTTCCCTCGCACACTTGAAAACTCCCTTCATACATAACTCATCATAATCTGATTAGCAAGGTTAGTACCCATAATAAAATAATTTTTCTCTACTAGAAATAAAGATAATCTTGAATATCTACTGTTTCTCAAGATTTCCAAAAACTTTTTGCAAATAAAAATCAAGCTTAAGGTTTGCAAAACAGGACAGAATTTGTGAAAAACAGACCAGGAGGTAGTAAAGAATTATTTATGGATACTTATGCAACTCAAATAAAAAAACTCAGAACATACGAAAGTTTCGTAATTGTATATAGCACGCCTTGTAGAAAATTCAGCTCAAAAAGATGAACTGAGATTTTTCTCTGATTTTTCTAGTCACGAGGACAGAATCTGTTTTCTGGACAGCATGTCACAACTTTCACTTCCCTTGTCATATGAGGCTATAAAAGGCACAAAGCTTAAAAAGTAAAGATACAATGATGTTGCTACAATAGTAAAAATCATCAAGACCACTAAAAACAGAAGAAAAACAAAAAGGAAAACCTAAATTCGTTGCGGGCTGCCTCCCGAAAGCGCTTCTTTAAAGCCATTAGCTAGGCTTAAAGATTATAGAAGATGCTCTCAAAAGAATAAGAATTTTGAAGCAAAAGAGAGCATCATGAAGAAAATATGAAACACATTTAAGCCTAACCCACTTCCTATGCATAGGCATCTTGTAAGAAAATAAATCAAAGAATCACAAAGTGATATGCATAGGAAGGTCAAAAAAGAACAACTTCAAAACTTTCAACATGAAGAGAGGTGTTTTAGTAATATGGAAGTTTCTACAACCAAACTTCCCTCTCTCGAAATAATTTTCAGTAGCATCATGAACAACATCAAGAATATAACTATCACATAAATCATGTTGTTCATGACCTACAAGCACACGTGTATAGTTTTCAACACGGTCTTTAGGATTATAAGATAAATGCAATCCATCACATTGAGCCTTGATAAGGGAAAAATTCTCCGGAGTTGGAGATTTCAAAAGGATAATAGGGAAATCAAGTGTGGGTGCAACAACAACAATTTCATGCTTAACATAAGGAACTATAGCAAGTTCGTCTTTGTAAGAATCATCCATATTGGCATCATGGCCACAAGTATAGAAGGCATCAACTTCATCAAAAATGGATATTTCAAAAGAATCCATAGGATCATAACATTCATATAAGGTATGAGTCAAAGAGTTACTCTCATTAGAAGGTATACATGGATGGCTCCATTCTTTCTTCTTTTGTTCGTCACTCTCCTCCTCTTTTTCATCCAAGGAGCTTTCAGGTTCAGCAATTTCTTCTTCCATAGTGTCCTGGAAATCATTAGTCTCTTCCTTTGGGGGAGAGATTCTCTCAAGATGATCAGTAATATAATAATTTGCATCGTAATTTTCCAAACAATAGTTAAGTATAGCAAGACTCTTAGATTTGTAAGGGGCATCATCAATATTTTTAATAAGAGAGGTAATTTCATAGGCACCCTTATAAGCAACAAATTCTTCTATTTGCTCTGCATCATCAAAATCGTAATTTCTCTTAGCATAAGAAGCTAAGGTTTCATCATAATTGTACTCACATTAGAAAGAAAGGTGTGTGTGTCTCATAAAGCAACAAGATTCATCCCTGCAGAAAAATATATTATATATTGAGCACATGTTTCTAGCAAACTCATATAACTGGTGTATTTGTTTCCATAAGTGTATCCCCTTTTGAGACAAGCGGTGTTCCTTGTACCACTTTTGTTGATCTTCGGTGAATCCTCCATGCCAATAAGATGTAGTTTCAAAGAAGTTAGACATTGATTGGAAAGTAAGGAACTAGACATAATATATTTTTTTGGATTTTTGATAAGAGACACTAAAGCAAAAACTGAAAGGTAAACTAACAAGACTAAAAAGCAAAGATAAAAGATAGTGTGCAACTCCCCTATCTTGAAGAGTGGAGTCCCCGGCAACGGCGCCAGAAATTTTCTTGATACACGAGATAGCTTCTCGTCCCTCGTTGGTTACCCCAAGTGGAAGGTGAGATGTAGCGTAGCGGCAAATTTCCCTTAGCGAAGATGCTAAGGTTGAATGTCGAACCAATAGGACTCCAACGGATACAAGTAGGTGGTGAAGTGGACAATGGCGCCGTTCACAACCCAAGGTTGCTTACTTCACCTGGACCTGCACACACAACAGATAGCTTTGCTCCCAACGAGTTTAGAGGAGTTGTCAATTCCTCCGGCCTTTTAGTTTACAAAGAATAAAACACATGGGATAATAATGAAAGTGATAGCTACGGAAAAGTTAATACTGAAAGTAAATTGAAGGTGTAAACAGTGTTGGAGGTATGGACCGGGGTACTATGATGTTCACTAGTGATGTCTCTCTCCCAAAAGACGATAAAATAGCCATGCGAGGTAAACAAATTACAGCTGGGCAATTGAAATGATTATGTGCGCAAACCAATGTTAATTATGCTAAACAAAAAGGAAGAGGCTCAAAACCATGGGCACTACGCCAAGACAAGTAGACCGAAATCCAACTGCATCTACCTACTAATCATCCACCTTGAGATACCTATCCAGAACATCTCGCTGGTATTAAGTTGCGAATCCCACCTAAAGTGTAAACTCAAAGCAACAGACCACTGGATTAAAGAACTTTGCGTAAAGTAAACAATCCTTGCACCCGCGAGTACAAGCACCGTTGTTTTCCCCCTTGTGAAAACAACACATCCCCTAGACTCATGTTTCTGTCACTCAAGCTAGTCATCGGGGGGCATGAACCCACAATCATGCATAACTCTCCCTCTTGGAGTCACTACGTACTACTTGGCCAAAGCAATAAACAGCAACGGAGAACATTCAAGAATTACTCAAGAATATAAATATAAAAGAGAATCAAATATATAACTCAATCACGATCTGAACATAATCTCATAATCCATCGGATCCCAGCAAACTCAACATAGCAACAACAGAAAGATTACATAAGTGTCTCGATCATGTAGGGCAGCTCACGAGGTCTAATCCATGAAGAACAAAAAGGGGAGGAGAACATCACATAGCTACTGATCATAGACCCATGGTCCAAGGTGGACTACTCACGGTTAATCCAGGAAGCATCCATGGTGGTGGAGAAGCTCCCGGAGGTGATTCCTCCCTCGGCATCTTGCCGGGAAGAGGTCTTCTGGTGCTCCCGATCTTGGAAGCGCGGCGGCGGCGGAACAGAGGAGAGATCGCGAAAAAGGGTTCCGTCTCCGAGGGTTTCTCGTCAAGGGGAATAAATAGGCGAAAGGGGCAGCCAGAGGTGGGCCAGGGGCTCCTGGCGCCCCCCTGGCGCGGACAGGGGTGGGGCCGCGCCCTCTGGTCGCCTGGGCCCCCTGGCTCCCTCTGGACCCTTTCGGGCTCTTCACGAAGCTTCCGGTGCGCGGATTTTTCCTATATTTTTCCCGGAATTTTTCTTGTACTTTTAATAAGGGGGAAACCTGAAATAGAAAAACAGCAGAAAACAGGAAATGGCACTGGGGTGCACTGAGTTAATAGGTTAGTCCAAGTATGATCAAAAGTGTATGGAAGTTCATCAATATCATAGAAATATCACACAAAAGAGGCATGGAGCAAGCAGAAATTATAGATACGTTTTGGACGTATGAAGTGTACCTAGCTTTCATTAATGAGAAGGTCAATTGCTTTGTTTTTTTGGGTTGTGCTCCATCCTTTGTTCTTAATGTCAGTTACAACTAAGATTTATTCATGTGTTTTTTGGGTGAAAATGAATGTTGTGCTCTATGTGGGCAAGTTACTTCTCTCCTTTTTAATTTGTTGTATTTATTTGTTCTTGTTTTAACTTTAAATTTGGTGGTGGTTGGGCTTGTGGAGCTTCCAAAACATCACCGATGAAACCATTACAACCTAGGTGGTCCAGCAAAGCGCACTTACGCTTCTAGTTTATATTCATTGAGGACTGAGGCCCCAAGAAGAAAAGGGATACCCAGGTCTGAGAATTTTTGGTCAAAAGGATATGCTTTCAAACTAAAAAACTTGCTACAGGTACGGATAATCTCCACACAAAACGATCGCAATCAGGTGTCCATAACTATCACAAGGCTGCTAGTACTTCAACCTGTTGTGAACTTGCGACTTCAAATTTGAATGCAAGTGAGAAGAAATACTTAAGAGAAAAATGAGAGATAAGGCCAATGTAAATACGCTGCTACTTGGGTTTTTCAGGTAGGGATGATATTGTCAGACGACGGAAAATTCAGAACTGTAAAACCTGGATCCGAGCATAAAACTGAATCACAATTTATACTACTTCAGTTCAACAAACCTAAATGCCAGTATGCGGAAGAATAAGTCAACAAAACTCAGGTACCAAAGGTGTCTGTCAAATGTACGAAATTGCATATCAGGGCCTGCAAGCTACGCCACATATTTAGTTATCTAATCAGCCTGAATATTGTGTAAAGAAACTACTTTCTTCCTTTCATACTATTCTGAATTTGTGACCTAGGAAACATCCATCATGGCAGAATCACCAAATACAGGAAATTGCCGAACTGAAACTGAAAAAGAACTATAAATGTGAAGGGGATAGAACAACCAGATTAGGTGAAAGAGACAAAAACTCTGATATTGTTGCACAAATGCCTAGTGAGCTTGCTAATAGCATCACCGCAGTCAAACTCTTGACCAAGATATGCAACACATCAAATACTTGTAGGGACATGCATTTAAGGTGTGTTTTCATGTTACAAGGAAAGACTAGAAACAAGTAATGTGGAAGCTCACCGCACTGTAGGGTACAGGGGCGTCAAGTCGGAAGGGGGGAGTTGAGGTTGGGCTTCATTGTCCAACATAAGTACCTAGATAGCAAAGATCTGCATAAAAAGCAGACAATCATGAAAACAAAAGTAAGACACTAGATAGCCATGACAACACATGATATCCAAAGTTTTTTTTACCATAGTTCCCATTTAGCATTATCCTTCTATCTTATGGCGAATTTAAGTAAAACATCAAGTTATTGGATTAATAAGTAGGAAAAGAAGTTCTATATTTCTACATTATTGACTCAATAGACAATTAGCAGCACTTCGAAGGTAAAATAATACATTATGATAACTTATGGAGAATTTAAGCAAATCAGCAAGTTTTTCTTACTTGAACAAACTCAACAAAAGCAATTTATGTGGCATGCACATAATCACCGAGGAGCCTCAGTCGGGCAACCTAAATGAAAAAGGAGAAGTACCAATGTCTTGAGGAAATGACTACATCTTAGTCATATAAAAACATGTGTTAAGAAGATAAAAGATTTGAACAGACCTCGCCACAAATTCCCTTACAAAATTCTTCACAACATCCTCTAGAACCTGCATGTTTACAGAAAGATGCAGTACAATCACCATATCAAACTCCATGAGAAATCACCCAAGAACCACAAAATGATATCTGGATTTATCGCATCAAATTTTCATCCTTTGGCTTAGTTAATTATCTTTATTCTAGATCACAAGTGAAATCCTTTGCAGGTCATCTGAGTGTAATTTAGATCAAATGCAAGGGATTTCAGTTCTGGCTAATTCCAGATACCAAATGCAGGGGTGGTTCCTCGAATTTCAGGATGGGAGTGTATTTATGCCACACCTATTTACACCACATCGCTTGAAATGAATTCCCATCAATTGATTATTATGACAATTAGAACAGGTGTAATGTTACAGATTGATTGAAATCAAATATCTAATACATCAACATCAATTACACTTAAGAGGGTTATGTCTTTACGGGAGGTGAATAAAAGCACCTAGAAGACGCACTGGTGGAGGTGGACTCACATAATTTTAGTACTTCAAGAGCTAGTGTAAACAGCCCGCCAAAGGGGATGTGCCTTTAAATTGGTCACTAATTTCAGCCGAAAGAACATGGTCTCTCTGTCTATAACTCCAGAAACTTCTGGCACTAAATATTAGAAACCCGGTAGTGATTGTGTTATTCACAAGGGTATTGTTTGGTTTTGATAATTTTAGTTGGACTTCTCATATGAGTAAACAAATGGTGTCTCGCCTTTTATTGGCAGCATGCACAAGTATGGCACAAATATGCTGGTTCGTAACCGATAACTTAGTTGCACTAATAGAAATGACTAAACTATTACTAATAATAGATTAAAAAAATGGTTAGGTGATATTTCTCTTAGGTTTGGGCAAGATATTCCATGGCAAGGAGCAAACAGGATTAGAGGAATAAGTAAAAAAATAACTACTTAAAAAAAGGAATTATACGTATTTGTTTTAGAGGGCCTTCAATCAAATGAATCAAAACTCTTGAGTGGCACCAAGGTGAATTACCCTTACATAACCATGGTCATAGTACAAACCTATACTTTCTATTTTCCCAAAAGTACAAAAAAAAAATGATTTTAACTCTTACTGGATTCAAGATATCTAACATATATGAACTCGTCCTAGATACAGACATACAGTACTTGTCAAGATGATGAATTCCACTTACACCTGTTTTGTATGCCATATTTTAAGTCATTAAAAAACAGGTCACTTATTTTAATTCAAGAAAACATACATGGACAAACAAACATCATATGTTATCACAACTAATATTAAATATCAAGGAGTGTAAGAGCGTACTTGACCACAATTTGAGAAAACTTCGGCAAGCTTCTGTCAAGTGACCTGCAAATCAATGGGGGATTCAAGTTGTCAGTCAATCACGAACAAAAACTTAAAAGAAGAAACTGATATAACATCTCATTCTCCTGGATATCCTCACATGTTGATCAATGTCTGAGACATAGACAGTTCACCGTACACTATGCCGCCGCCATCTTACCTCCAGCCACCATGGGAGAGGAGGAGCGCTGCCACTGTGACCCTTTTCTGCAAGATGCCGCCGCTGTCAATGTCGCCCTTTGCCTCGTGAGCATGTGAGCAACATCGAATGGTGCAGAGCGAGCGGGAGGCAGATCAGATGGCTCACGAAAGTTGCCCCCGAAGCATACATATAAAGCAGACCCATGGAATGCATCAGCGGACAACAAACAAGACTAGACGAGAAGCACAATAGGAGATGATTTTATTTGGTAACTCAAGCAGACCAACGATGACCCATTCATGAACTAAAAATAAAGGAAAAAATGTGGCAGTATCAGAGGAGCAGAGACACAATATATGACTTTAGCATTAAAATACGTCTAGATACATCCATTTCAATGACCGTTATTAGGAAACAGAGGGGGTACCAAAAAAGCTTAATGACTCAGCTTATGTTGCTTCGTATGCAACTTTGATGCTTCCTAACCAACCAACTTGTGTACTTTGACGAGTGATGCTCACCTCCTATACCAAGAAACAGTGACTATTATCCCCACCCCCCAATGAGTACCAAGACTTCTAAAAGCCAGAGTATTCCCAAAAGCTGCTAGTCACATCTTTCTACATCTCCTCTGCATACATACAAAGCAGGCTCATGCAATGCATCAGCCAACAAAAAAAAGGCCTAGACGAGACAGACGGAAGGAGATGCATTTATTTGGTAACTCAAACAGATCAATGATGAGCCGTTCAAAGTCTATTCATGAACTGAAAATCAAGGAGGAAAATGTACGGAATTCAGAAATGCACTCATCTATACACACAAGAAAATTACCACAACCACACAGAGCCGAAGAGAGAGGGCAGAAGTGAGGAACTAGTGGCTTACATGAACCTGAAGGAGTCGAGATTAATCGGACACCATCGTCAAGGGCTGGTGATGTTTTCACCCTCGCACAAAACACATGGCTGCACCTGCGTCAGGAAACTGCATCAGGGCAAAGCGGAGTTGGAATCAATTCAAGCAGAAAAGCAGCGTGAAAGGCCACCTACCACATGTCCTTGTCATCGCCCGAGAAGAACCACACGGAGGGGTCTAGATTATGGATGAAGAGCTGATCTCGAGCACCTCCGTCGCGGGCCAGGTCGAAGGCCTTGCCTAGGGTGCGTATCCGTGGCGGCCAGGGCATATCCGGCAGCGCCATAGCCTCCTCCTCGATCTGGGGCCGGTTGGTAAGGAGAAAAGGTGAGGTGGTAGAGGAGAGGGAGGATCCTGGCGGTGACGTCGGTGGGTGCAGCGACATGGAACCGAGGAGGAGAGGGAGACGAGGGCGGAGCCGGCGATGAGATCAAAGGTGGGGGCGGCGCAGCGACGAGGAGAAGAGGGGCGGCGGCTAGTGAATGGGAGAATGAATCGGGCTATACCTAGGCGGCTGGGTGGGTGGGACGAGGGGAGATGTGGCTGGTTAGGGTTCACTACGCACGGATGCATCCAATGGCTGGCAGTGATCACCAGGTGGATCCGACGGTCCGCGTAGGCTGCCCCTGAGGAGGGCTGTGAGGCCTCCTCATTCCATTGACCTTTAAGATTTAAATATGTCGAGTTTTCGGATAAAGAGTCAATGATTGTCATCGAGCTCCCCGATTCCCCTGAATAAGCAATATACATGCTCAGTACCAATAGAGGGGTTGACCAAGCCCACAGGTCTTTGAGATATAATAATGCAAAATATGCAATGTATGATGCAACAATAAATAACATGAAACAAAAAGGTAAAGAGGAGTCGATATGGCGAGAGCCGGTGAGACAAAAGTCGACTTAGTTATATGTGGAGAGGGCCAGTGCGACAAAAGTCGACTTAGTTATATGTGACGAGGGCCAGTGCGATGTGTGTCGACTTAGTTAAATGTACAGTAATGTTCCTTTTCTACTTCAAGTGTAATATGGACGGACTTGTGCGATGTTCCACGGCCTGGGAGTCTCCTCCATGCATGTGCGCGTGTCTGCCTTCTCGCGTATATCCACTAGGTAGTAGGATCCATTGTACAGTTCTTGTTGACCACGAACGGTCCTTCCCAAGGAGAGGATAGCTTGTGCATTCCGTCTCTTTTCTGTATGAGTCGGAGCACTAAATCACCTTCCTGGAAAGTCCGACTTATGATGCGGCGGCTATGGTAGTGTCGCAGATCTTGTTGGTAAATAGCCGACTGAGCTGCAGCCAAATCTCGTTTTTCATCGAGAATATGCAAGGCATCTTTTCTTGCTTTCTCGTTTTCGGCTTCTATATAAGCAGTGACTCGTGGTGAGTCGTGACGTATGTTACTTGGGTGGACGGCTTCCGCTCCATAGACTAGGAAGAAGGTCGTATAGCCTGTCGACCTTTTGGGAGTCGTCCTAATGCTCCATAATACTGAGGGTAACTCCTCCGCCCAGCAACCCGGTGTCCTTTTCAAGGGGACAACGAGTCGGGGTTTGATTCCTTGAAGCAACTCTTGGTTGGCTCTCTCGGCTTGTCCGTTGGACTGTGGGTGAGCCACTGATGCACGGTGGAGTTGGATGTGCTTGTTCTGGAAGAATCGTTGCATAACCCCTTCTGATAGGTTAGAACCATTATCAGTGATGATGCTGTGGGGGTAGCCGAATCTGTATATGATCTTTTTCAATAATTTCAGTGCTGTCGCAGCGTCACATTTGCTGACCGGCTCGGCCTCGACCCATTTGGTAAACTTATCCACTGTCACTAATATGTGGGTATTTTTGTTGGCTGACCTTTTGAAAGGTCCCACCATATCATGTCCCCTTACTGCAAAGGGCCAAGTGATAGGTATCATTCTGAGTTCTTGAGCCGGCACGTGAGCTTGTTTTGCACAGCGCTGACATCCATCACATTTCTTGACTATGTCCTCTGCATCCGCATGATTTGTGAGGCAGTAGAAGCCATGTAGAAAAGCATTAGCTACAAGCGAACGAGAGCCGACATGGTGTCCTCAATCTCCAGAGTGTATTTCGTTGAGGATGGCTCTACCTTCTTCTGGTGAGACACATCTCTGAAAAACATATGCGGCACTCCGCCGATGTAACTCACCATTGATGAGTACAAAGGATTGGCTTCTCCTGACGATTTTTCTGGCTAACATCTCATCTTGAGGAAAGATTCCTCGAGTCTTGTAATCCAAGTAAGGTACGACCCATGAGGGTGTAGCATGAATTGCAGCAACCAAAGTCGGCTCTGGATCTGGCTTTGCTATGTCTTGCTCTGTTGGTGGTTGTACATACGGTTTTGTTAGAACATCCAGGAATACGTTTGGAGGGACCGGCTTTCGCTGAGAGCCGAGTCGGGACACAGCATGTGCTGCTTCGTTTGCCCTATGGTCCACATGATCCACCTGGTATCCAACGAAAAATCCGGCTTGTCTTTGCACTTCTCGTCGATAAGCTACCATTATGGGATTCTCGGAATCCCATTTTCCTGACACGTGTTGAGAAACGAGATCAGAGTCGCCATACCATTGGATCCAGCTTACGCTCATTTCACGAGCCACTCGAAGCCCATGAAGTAAGGCTTCGTACTCTGCTGCATTGTTGGTGCAGGTGAACTGCATCTGCAGAACATAGCAGAATTTTCCCCTTTAGGTGAGGTAAGCACCACGTCGGCTCGTGACCCTTGGAGCTGCCGGCTTCCATCGAAGTGCATCGTCCAATATTTGGTGACTAGCTTCTCCGGAAATTTTTGTATTTCTGTCCAGTCATTGATGAAGTCGGCTAGCGCCTGGGATTTGATGGCCGTTCGAGGCTTGTATTTAATGTGATAAGCCCCCAACTCTATGGCCCACTTTGCAATCTGTAACAGCCCAGTTTTTGCAAAAATTAAAAATTTTGTTTTCTGTGTGAATTGTTTGTTTGTCTGATTTGTTTGCGGTGTTTGCATCCCCGATTTATCGATCGGCGATTATTTTACCCCTCTTATCTCGTACCGGACGGAGACCGACCCTTGCCACCCTGACACTCGACCGTTGCGACATCGGGTTTCACCCGATCACCGTCGCGATAACCGCACGAGACCAGCCGCAGCCAACGGAACGAAAACCCCGTTTAATAATCAAACGGGATATTTTTATAGCGCGCCGGAAAGTGTTTTCGGAACGGTTCCAGCGCAAGGTGAACGCCTCTGGCTCGACGCACTGATCGCGCAGTTCGAAGTTTTACCCGAATCGGAGGTACTGCGGACCCCCGGCGGTCAGAAACCTGAGCACCGCGCGTGAGAGAGAAAAACCGGGGATGTTTTTGCAAACTGCCAGCCACCTGGGCTATATAAAGACCACCACACTCCCACCCATTTCGAGGGTTTCCCTAGCCACAAATTTGTAGCCACCCCCCGCACAATGGCACCAATTTTCGCAATTTAGCCCCCAATGGCCACGTCATCTCCTCTCTCCTCTCTATCTCTCCCGCAGCCGCCTGTGCTCCTCCCCGAGCCGCCTCCACGCCATGGACGCAGCCGCGCCTCCGGCGAGGGCACGCCGCCCGCCGGCTCCCCTCCTCTCCTCCTTCCCTTCCTCCCGCGCCTCCCCTCTGCCTCCTCTCACCCGCTCTCATCTGTCCCCTGCAGGTCCAGCAGGCCTCAGCCGCCACCATGGTTCTCGGCGTGTCGCGGCGCCCCTCCACTCGATCCCGACCGCCATGGCCTCTCCGTCCTGGATTCGGTCGTCGTCGGCCTCGCACGGGCCGCCTTCATCGTCCCCACCTACCTCGTTGTGCCGCCGCGCCAAAGGGTCACCGATCAGTACGCCGCCGTTGCCCTGCGCTCGCCGGCAGGGACGAGCGCCCCGCCCGGTTCGCCCGGCTGGGCCAGCAACCGCTGCCACGTGGGCCGGGGCGCCACCAGCGGCCCGCTGCCCATCCAGCGCCCGCAGCCCAGGCCGCCTCCTTTGCTCCAGTGGGCTTCGGCCCGATAGAGGTGAGAAGAGGCCCGAGCTCCTTTTTTCTGTTGAAGTACCTGCGAATTTTTCTAAGTCTGAGTAAATTTTGCTGCTGATGCCTGTTTGCGATGCGATTTCCCGTTGATCCGTAGCTCCGACGAACGTGCCCCCAAAATGAAAGTTGCTTAGAATTGTGTGTAGTTCAATCCATCTTTTGTGAGCTTTTTGATTTGGGGCCATCTTGATGGTGTAATTGTGTGCTAAAGTGGGCATCAGGCCGTTAAACTGCTACTAATTGCTATTATGTGCTGCTTTTATTATTTTATTGCAACTTTGCATGATGATTGTGACTCATCCATGAGGCCTATTGCATTGATTCTTTTTCCTATGTGTTAAGCATCATGTGTACTTCATCTCCATGCTTTAACTTGTAATGTTTGGGTTCTTTAGCTATATTAAATCTTGCTCCAAAGTGGTTATCCTGATGTTAATATGCTGCTGTTGCTGAAACTGTTAATTTGTTGCAACTTCGGGTGACGGTTGCGTCGCAACCGTTTGTGTGATTCCAATTGCATATTGTTAAGCATCATGTCTACTTTCATTACATGTATTGCATCTTCATGTTAGCATTACTGGTCATATAGATATTTAGCTCCAAAGTTGCTATGATGTTGCTTTTGACAGTCACATCTGTTTTTCACTAAGTCTGTTACTTTGCGATGTCATGTTGTTTGCTTAATATCATTTGATCTATGATGCCTATTTGCATGATTCTTTGTGCCATGCCTTCCCTGTCGTGTCTACTTTAGTTCCATATCATTTGTGAGCATGTTTGCATTCATTAACCTGTTTATGCATTGCTCTAAAGTGTGCTTCGTGATGTTGGCAGATTGTGCCCGTAACTTGTTTTGCTTGTATCTTTTTAACCGTAACTCCGTTTGGAGTGTTCTTTATATGTAACTTGATTAGTTTTTCGTGTACTTTGTGTTCACTAGTAAACGTGCACGTGCAATGCACGATTAACCAAGCAAAAAAAGTGTTAGTGGGATCTTTAAATGATGAGTTCATAGTTCAAACGTGAGAAAGGGTTATGTGGGTGTCAGGTTTGGCAAAATAATGTTTCAGAGAAAAGTTCAGCAAAGTAGGGAGGTGATATATACCTGCTTGGTATAATCGTCAGGAAAAAGAATTAACAAGCCAATGATCATGATTTGTTCTCTCATAACATCTATCTCTGAAAGGATATGGACGATAGTTTTTTTTAAAGATGATGTGTTGGGGAGTTGTAAAATAGATGATATGGGTTATGACAGTTTGCCCTCTACCTTTATCGTCGAGACCCACTATAGTGGGTCCCCACCTCCTTAGTCCGTCGCCCACGCCTTTTGTTGTTAAGAAAGTGGGTCCTTGCCATCTTAATCCACCGCTTCAACGACGCAACACTTCCATGTCAGCGTGTACATAGGGTTCACATTGGTCTTTCCAAAGGCATCACATCAGTGGTGAGGATTACGCTGCATCAAAATATTTTACCAAGCTTTCTTCCACTTGGGTCGTGCTATAATGGACCAAAAAATTATTGAAAACACGACAACGGTGCAATAATTTTTCTTTTAGAGGAAAACAATGTATTAATAATCATGACGGGAATTACAATGTCACCTACGAACAGCTTGCTAACATCATCAAGGTATTCATCTAACCAATTTATGAACACATAAATTCTTCCAAAATTGGTGGGGAAAAAATCATGGGCGTATAGAATTTGGATAATTATTTTGAAAACAAAGGGAGCTCTCATCCATCTAGTAATGTTTGTCCACTCACAATCTAACATATATAAAGATCAAAGTCTCCTCACCATGATTCCGTGACTGGTTGGAGTTACATCTCTAAGTAGGAGCTGCCACTGGATGGGCACCTTGGTGTGCCTGTGCACAGCGCTCCCGCTCCCGTGCCGGCCGGCGTCCATGTCGCCCGGCGCAACCAGTAGGAGATGTATCCAACAAAACCTCGCAATCAACATCACAACGTTCAGTTTCAAGGCTAATTGATCCTTCCATTCAGAAGGAGGGGGTGACACATGGGATCTCTTGCTTGTCTGAAGACTCATATGGTGCGTATAGGCACTTTAAGGTTGCGTGTATCCCAAAGTTTCACAACACTGGTAGACATTTATTTGTCAGTACAAGATGCATTAATTTTAAGAGTTAAATAAAATCAAACTACATTAGATGTGCATTGTGTTAAAAAGTGGAACGTTCATAATTGAAATGCACCATTGGCATGCATTATTAGCAATATAAACTATATGAATTTAGTTAGCAGATGCAGAAAAAATTGGATGGGCAAATTCCTTACTTGTCCGCAGCACCAGAACTAGCAATGGAGATATCATCTTGGTAGAGAACTGATGTGATGCTCGATGAAGCTCCCTAAAGACCACCAATATCAGCAAATGAACCCAAGGGAGTGTACAATCGTCCGCAGTAAGAAAAATAAAGTGCGTAGATTCAGTACCGTTGGCGAGGCCTTGTCCGAGTCCTCCGTGTGGGGTTGTGCGCTTCTTTGACAATAGCACAAGACCTAACATGAAAAACATGCCGAATTCAGTAAAAGATGTTATATTGCTACAGAGATTTGATGTTTGTAGTTAAAAGGGAGCATTTAGATGTAGTAGCTATTAGATAACATACATGAGGCATGCTTCACCATGACCATTTGGGTTTTTGGGATCACATCTTAGATCCAAAGTGCAAAAGAACCATCTCTTGAACCACACACAACAAGATCTGCATAGACAATAAACTATTACTTGAATTCGAAGTCAACAAAACTTATGCAGACTTTGGTTGCCAAGCTAACTGAAACAAATTCAAGCTATACAAAACTAACAAGGATTCGTAGAGTGATAGACTGACATGAAAGTGACTTCATACTTCCGGTGTGTCCTGAGAGCACACCAAGGCATTTCTTATTCTCCACGCAACATATCTTTACCTGATACAGTACAACATCACAGTGAGATTATACAAATATCAGGCCGGGAATAATTGGTGTTACGAGAAACTAAGTGAATTGACTGATCATGTTGTACTCACAGTTTGGTCGCGTGATGCAGTCAGTAATTGGGAGCCCTCCTAGATAAATGGCATATAAATACGGCGGTTAACTTTGCAAGAGAGACACACACAAAATTACTGCAGAGAAGCAGAGAAAACAGATGCAGCACATTGCAGGTAAAAAATCTAAGCCAACTCACCATTAGTAAAAAAAATATTTGATAATAAACTCACCATTAGCAATTAAATCCAAATCTAAGCCAACTCGATATTAACTATTAAATCCAGAGAATGTTCAGGATTGAGACATTGCAAATTAAAGAATGGTCGATTTCAGAAAATTAAAAGCCTCATATTTCTTCCAATTTGGTACTACTGCAAACATGGTAATTATTATTTATAGCATAAGTTCTAGGCACAACATATCATGTACATAAAAGATAAAGAGACCAAGAAAAGCTCCCACTATAACCATGATTACTGTTGGTGTAGGTAGAAAAAGATCCCAGTTTTTCTCCACCATCACATTACTGGAACCATATTCTTCCAAGTCCATAAGTTCTAGGAGTTTAAGTATTCTTTTACTTTACAGGACTACACATGCCATAGTTCTCTAGATGTTCAATTATAAGTTCCACGTGAACGACAAGGACTCGAATCCGACTGAGCAATTCTTTTCAGTGTTTAGAACAATGTCAATAGTTCATGTGAAACGCAATTCTAAAATATAAAGAATATTAAACAATTTGATGTGTGATGTCCTATATTTTTTAGTGCAAGACTAAGCCCCAAGAAAACCAGATTAGGTAGTACAACAATTCCACTAACATATTAACTCACTTGTATTACAAATCCCAAAAGTCTGGGTGTTTACTGGTCTAGAAAATTACCTAACAAATGATTGCATCGGGGTAGTGGTATTCGGTGTTCCACAGATGCAGTATACGAAAAATATTTTGTACATCCGGCAAATCAATGTATGTGAATGATACTACATGTATGTAACTAGACATCACAATATGAGACGCTAAAATTTGGATCATTAACCCTGATATTTAGTGGGAATTTGGAGCATCACGTCACTCCTATGCTCGGCCTGCTTGTTCCTGAAACGGAAAATTCTACACATAGATTGAAACAACCAAACCACTTTCATCAGAATGCTACCCAAAGATGAAATACATATGGAGCAGATGATTGGAAATCTTAATTGTGCAGTTTTACCTCCATCGCCGGGGCGTGTGGCTGCTCATGCCCTGACTACTGCAAACGGGGGTGGGGGTGGGGGCGATCCGGGTGCACAGGGCAGGCGTCTGCTCGGGGCCGGCCCGCGTGCTCCCCCTCGCCAGGATTTTGCCGCGGCCGCAGCCCGGCTCAGCGCGCAGAGCTCACGGAGGACGTCGGGTAGGGCGGAGCAGAGGAGGACGTCGGGCCGCGATGAGGGGCGGTGGAGGGGTGGGGAGCGACTCGTCTGCGTGAAAGGGTGAGACGGAGGGGGGGCGCGGGCGGGCGGTAGTGGGGGAGGCGGTGGACGGGCGGGGCGAGGACGGCGGGATCGGGCTCGTCTTCTCGTGAGGGCGAGACAGACGGGGGGCGGGCGGGCGACAGTGGGGGCGGCGGTGGACGGGCGGGGCGGGGACGGCTGGAGCGGGCTCGTCTTCTCATGAGGGTGAGACAGAGGTTGGGGCGCAGGGGAAGGGGGGGGGGGCGGGACGGCCGGCGGAGGTGGGGGACGTGGGGGAGGAGGCGAGAGGAGAGAGCGGATAGCGACGGGAGGGGAGTAGCGAAAACGAAAATGCAGCGTTTAACATGGTTAGAGTAATTACAATCATCATATCTTAATCTAAGGGTAAAAAATTAGGTTTTGGATCTGCCACTGTGGATCTTTTATATTGGTAGTGATGCTATTGTTTGCTGTTGTTAACCAACCTAAAATATGGTTTAGGACAGAACGGTACCAAATGTTTTAATCATCGTGCGGCACTTAGTGTTATGCCATGTTTAGGTTGTGCCTCAGTTAAATTGACTAGCCTAGGTAGTTTATTTGGTGCTTAACCTTTTTCCATGTTTGTATGCTATGCCATTCTTGCTTGAGTTTCCATGTTAAAAACTTTGTTGATCACCTGTAGCTAAACAACTTGAACCACCGTAAACGTGCGGTTTCGTCGTGTGTGACGAGAACTCCACTTAAATTGTTAGTAACCGCTCTCGACGGTAGGTGCGATGTCTCGTGTTGCTTCTTGTTGATGCTTGCTCGTGTTTGCCTCGTAGTAATAGATGCTTGCTCGTTGATTGCTTTCCAGTGTTTCCTTCCTGTGTGCCTCCCGCGGTTACTCTCGGAGACGATGCGAGCTTGCGATCAACTACACCTTCGGAACCCGACTTATCAACAGGCAAGGACTATACATTACTTATGATCCATTCTATTTCAACCAGCGGTTTGCATGCTAGTCTAGGTTAGGTTCGATGTTTGATCCTACCACATGTTTACAACCTCTTTCAAACCAATACAGCCATGTCCCTTCCCAGCAAACCTTGTACTGCTATGTTACTATTGCTCGTTGCTCAGCCCCTGCTTAGTATGCATGCTTAGGATGCTACGATGTTACCCTGTTACTCCTTGGTT
This sequence comes from Bromus sterilis, assembly GCA_950022295.1. Classification (NCBI taxonomy): domain Eukaryota; kingdom Viridiplantae; phylum Streptophyta; class Magnoliopsida; order Poales; family Poaceae; genus Bromus; species Bromus sterilis. The sequence goes on from OX465600.1 coordinate 222,766,126, forward strand.
TGGGATATCACATTATTATATTGTTGTGGATGATATGATTATTATTAATGTTGACTATATTCGACGAAGGATGGAAGGTCTAGGCTATCGCGCCCCGACGCTTTGTTCCATTCGAGTCACCTAGGATCCGAGTTCCGGGTATTGGTTTTAAGACTGAGCATGCCTAACCGCGTGTGGGATTTTATGGGGTCCCCTTTTCTTACCTACCTAGCTTCAAGCATTTCTAGTGGTGGCCCAAGCTGATTTACCATTTGAAACCGTGTGTGTGCTGGTCGTACGCCAGTAGTTTTTAAACCAACCCGGACCAGTGAGGACATAGTTCCCTTGCTGGCCCATCATGACCGGCTGAGGACCCGGTGTCCCATGTGTGATTAACCGACAATCCAAACCTGGAGTCATACGGTAGAGACCAGATCGAGAGCGCGGCCGGCTCCTGAGCTGGATGTCGACTCACCGGGGGCCACCCGGATTTGTTTGTTGTTGGTTAGAGGGACTTGTCGTTTCGGATCTCTTGGAAATAAATCATAAAATGGTTGCCTGTGATGGGTAGCAACTGAGAGAGATGGGCGTGCGTGCGGAGCCTTGTAATGGGCAGTTGGTATACCCCTGCAGGGTTAAATCTTTTCGAGAAGCCGTGTCCACGGTTATGGCCGACTTGAGACCTAATCCTTGTTCATAGACAACAACAACTGAGATAATCTTAATATAACTTGATCAACGTGTGTGTGTTCCTTGACTGCTTCTTCTTCGTCGGGATGCGAAGAGGAGGACAAGGATAGGATAGGTGTTATGCTTGCGTAAGTAGCTGGTAGCAAGACTTGTTGGAGGCGATTCCTCATCGAATGCTTGGCTTCTTACCTTACTCTCTAGATCGTTAGCCACTTCATAAATGCTAGTGCGGCAGCAACCTCACCACTTACCCCTTCCTTACCGTAAACTACTAGTTTTCCTAGAATGACGAGTGATGAAGTCCTTGCTGGGTCAGATGACCACTACAGTTGGATGCTGAGTACCTCTGTACTCATGATACTACCCCCAAACTCTTTTCAGGGTTCTTGATCGACAATAGGTACAGTGATCTACGTTTCACGTGGAGACTCGACGACGACTAGTTAGGCGGATCCCGGCGAAGGGCCTGGACCCGTGTGGTTATGGGATCGATGTTTTTCTCTTTGCCACTAGGCATTTGATTGTAGTCTGTACCCAGACATGTAACTTCCGATGTTGTATTGTATTTAAGGAAGTTGTATGCCGATTGTATGAGATGTTGTATCGTTGTATCTATAATGTTGTGATATCATGTTGGAAATCCGGGGCATATGGCTTTGTCATATGTCGCGGTGGGACCGATATGTGCTTCGTAACCGGATCTGGGTGGAAACACCTAGATCTGGAACAGTACCGCATATCAGGCCTTACATAATCCTTCCCGTGGCTTCCCGGTTTAGGATGATATCTGCAAATGGTGCTGAGCTGGCTACAGTTATGGGGTGCTCTTGAAAGTAGTGTTTAAGTTTCCGACTCGCCATGAATACACCAAGAACCAATTTCTTCCAGTGAAGATAACGTTGCTTTGATAAAGTCAAAACCTCACTAACGTAATATATTGTCCTTTGCAGGGGGTGCTCTTTGCCGTCTTCCATATGCTCAACAATAGCCACATCGCTGACTTCTCGATTGTTGGTTGCGATATAAAGTAACATAGGTTCCTTTGGCTTGGGAGCCGCCAAGATTGGAGCCTGGGATAGTTTCTTCTTCAATGACTCTAGGGCCTGATCGGCTTCTTCATCCTAGACAAATGTTTCTGATTTCCTCAGAATTCGATACAGGGGGATTGCCTTTTCACCGAGCCGGCTTACAAACCGACTCAGCGCGGCTACACATCCTGTGAGTCGTTGGACTCCCTTTACTAAGGTCGGCTTCTGAAGATTCATGATAGAGTTGATTTTTTCTGGGTTTGCCTCAATACCTCTCTCTGATACTATCTATCCAAGGAGCTTACCTGCAGGTACCCCAAAGGTGCATTTTACCGGGTTTAGCTTCATCTGGTATTTGCGCAGATTTTTGAAGGTTTCCCGTAAGTCACCGATGAGTGAGTCGTCCAATTGGGATTTGATCACTATATCATCCACATAAGCATGAACGTTGCGCCTAATCTTCTCTTTGAGACAACTCTACATTGTTCGCTGATATGTGGCTCCCGCATTCTTAAGGCCAAAAGGCATAGAAGTGTAACAGTAGATCCCGAAGGGAGTGATGAAAGCCATTTTTTCTTGATCCTCAAGGGCCATCTTGATCTGGTGATAACCATAGTAGGCGTCAAGGAAACATAGGAGCTCACATCCCGCAGTCGAGTCTATGATCTGGTCAATACGAGGCAACGCGAAGGGATCCTTTGGGACAGCCTAGTTTAAGTCTGTGTAATCAATGCACATGCGCCAGGTCCCGTTCTTTTTCAAAACGAGGACCGGGTTTGCGAGCCATTCTGGATAGAAGACTTCCATGATGAACCCGGTGACAAGGATCCGGGCTATCTCTTCCCCAATAGCATTTCTCCTTTCGACGTTGAAACGGTGAAGGAATTGCTTGACCGACTTCTGTTTTGGATCTATGTTTAGGTGGTGCTCAACGAGTTCCCTCGGGACACCTGGCATATGATACGTCCAAAACGTATCTATAATTTATGTTTGCTCCATGCCTCTTTTGTGTGATATTGCTATGATATTGATGGACTTCCATACACTTTTGACCATATTTGGACTAACCTATTAACTCAGTGTCTCCCAGTGCCTGTTCCTGTTTTCTGCTATTTTTCTATTTCAAGTTTCCCCCATATTCAAAGTGCTCCAAAAATTCGGAAAAATACAATATAAATTAGCGCAAAAGAAGCTTCGGGAATCACCGAGGGGGGGGCAGAGGGACCCATTAGGGCCCCAGGCGCCCTCCCGGTGCGTCCTAGGGTGGGGCCGCGCCAGGGGGACGCCTGGACCCCTGGTGCCCCCCCTGGCTGCCCCCATCGCCTATATATCCCTCGTGACGTGAAAACCCCGTGAAGGGAACCCTTTTTCGCGATCTCTCCTCTGTTCCGCCGCCTCCGCGCTTCCAAGATCGGGAGCACCAGAATACCTCTTCGTGGCACCTTGCCGGAGGGAGGAATCACCTCCGAGAGCTTCTCCACCACCATGGATGCTTCCCGGATGAACCGTGAGTAGACCACCTTGAACCATGGGTCTATGATCAGTAGTTATGTGATGTTCTCCTCCACTCTTTGTTCTTTATAGATTAGACCTCGTGAGCTGCCCTACATGATTGAGGCACATATCTAATCTTTCTGTTGTTGCTATGCTGAGTTTGCTGGGATCCGATGGATTATGAGACTATGTTCAGATTGTGTTTGAGTAATATATTTGATTCTCCTCTTTTATATTTATGTTCTAGAGTAATTCTTGCATGTTCTCCGTTGCTGTTTATTGCTTTGGCCAAGTAGTAGGTAGTGACTCCAAGAGGGAGCGTTATGCATGATTGTGGGTTCATGCCCCCTGATGACTAGCTTGAGTGACAGAAACATGAGTCTAGGGGATGTGTTGTTTCCACAAGGGGGAAAACAACGGTGCTTGTACTTGCGGGTGCAAGGATTGTTTACTTTACGCAAAGTTCTTTAATGTAGTTGTCCGTTGCTTTGAGTTTACACTTTGGGTGGGATTCGCAACTTAATACCAGCGAGATGTTCTGTATACACATCTCAAGGTGGATGATTAGTAGGTAGATGCAGATGGATTTCGGTCTACTTGTCTTGGCGTACCGCCCATGCTTCTTGAGCCTCTTCCTTTCTTTATAGCATAGTTAGCATTGGTTTGCGCACATAATCCTGTCAATTTCCCAGCTGTAATTTGTTTACCTCTCATGGCTATTTTATCATCTTTTGGGAGAGACATCACTAGTGAACATCATAGGACCCCGGTCCATATTTTCAACACCGTTTACACCCACTATCAATTTACCGCTTTATTTACTTTTCCGTTGCTATCACTATCGTTATTATCCCGTGCGTTTTATCCTTTGTAAACAACAAGGCCGGAGGAATTGACAACTCCTCTGTACTCGTTGGGAAGCAAAGTTATTTTCTGTGTGTGCAGGTCCAGGTGAAGTAAGCAACCTTAGGTTGTGAACGGAACCATTGTTCACTTCACCACCTTCTTGTATCTGTTGGAGTCCTACTGGTTCGATACTCAACCTAAGCATGTTCGCTAAGGGAATTGTTGCTATCTACATCTCAACCTTCCACTTTGGGTAACCAACGAGGGGGCGTTAAATCGTACCATCAAAAGAAATTTTTGGCGCCGTTGCCGGCGCCTCCACTCTTCAAGATAGGGGAGTTGCACACTATCTTTTATCTTTGCTTTTTAGTCTTGTTAGTTTACCTTTCAGTTTTTGCTTTAGTTTTCTTTATCAAAAATCAAAAAAATAGTTACCTTGCTAGTAGTTGTCATTATGTCTGGCCCTTTTTCCTTTGGTGAAGCAGAAGTGCTCACCTTTAAACAAAGAGGTGGTGAAAGTCTGAAAGATGCCTGGTATAGAATTAGTGACTCTAAAAAAATCCACCAAGAAGCAATCCACTACTATCATGCTTTGAAAATTTTATGTTGGAATTACTTCTTGGAATAGGTTTATTCTAGATACTGCTATCAATGGGAATTTCCTAGAAGTTCCAGATTGGGAAGCTCTTAGTGTTATGGAAAATCTTGTTGGAAATCTCCCTGTTGCTAGAATTCAAGAGGACATTACCCTAGCTCATATTATGAAAAAACTTGAAAAGATAGAGCTAGAGATGCCAAGCATTAATAAGATAAGTGAGTTGGATCGTAAGATTCAAGGGAATTTGAATAGACTCGATAGCTCCATGCATAAAAATTTCAAAACCTTGGAGACCATCAAATCCCATGACTTGGACCCTTCTAGGATTGATAAGATTGAGGAAATCATTGACATTCTATGAACTACTTTTTCCTCAATCAAAACCAAAAAGGTGGAAACTCTGGCAAAGAAGGAACCTAGGTTCGTTTACATTCCAAAGGCTCCTCGTTTCAAAAATAATCTATCTATTGCCAAAGGGGTTGAAACTGTGAAGACTTTGGAAGAGATACCTCTCTTTAATAAAATAAATAAGACTCCAATTGATTTTCCGCCTTTTTCTTTTATTCCTAGAAGTATCTTTATTAGGCTTTTATTTGAAAGACCTCTTAAGAGTAGTTGTACTATTCAAGAGCTTTTTGATAATCTTGATGATGGTTCAATGGATACAACTTGATCTATTTGCATTAAGCCTAGCTAATGGCTTTAAAGAAGCGCTTTCGGGAGGCAGCCCGCAACGAATTTAGGATTTCCTTTTTGTTTTTCTTCTGTTTTTAGCGGTCTTGATGATTGTTACTACTGTAGCAACATCATTGTATCTTTACTTTTCAAGATTTGTGCCATTTATAGCCTCATATGAAAAGGGATGTGAAAGTTGTGACATGCTGTCTAGAAAACAGATTCTGTCCTCGTGACTAGAAAAATCACAGAAAAATCCCAGTTCATATTTTTGATCTGAAATTTTAACACAGCGTGCTCTATACAATTACGAAACTTTCGTATGATCTGAGTTTTTTTATTGGAGTTGCATAAGTTTACCTAAAAAATTCTTTACTACCTGCTGGTCTGTTTTTCACAGATTCTGTCCTGTTTTGCCTTTTGTTCATTTTGCAAACCTTAAGCTTGCTTTTTCTTTTCAAAAAACATTCTGGCAATCTTGATAAACAGTAACTCTTCAAGAATATCCTTATTTCAAGTAGAGAAAAATTATTTTATTATGGGTACTAACCTCGCTAATCAGATTATGATGATTTATGTATGAAAGGAGTTTTTCAAGTGTTCGAGGGAAGATGATGAAAGAAGATTCAGGAGTGTCAAGCGCTCAAGCTTGGGGATGCCCACATGAAATCCCAAGAAATATTCAAGGAGACTCAAGCGTCTAAGCTTGGGGATGCCCCCGTGCATCCCCTTCTTCATCAACAATTATCAGTTCGTCTCTCGTCTCACTATATTTTTATCACTTCATGCGTTATGTGCTATGCTTGGAGCGTCTCGCTCTTAGGTTTCATTTTTAGTTTTCTTTAGCTTGTCTTGCTGTTCGTAACAATTTAGAACCCAACTTTGTTTGTTTGGGAGAGAAACACGCTCCACTTTCAAAATCTAGAACACAACATAGGATTCTTCATGCTTATCTTCGTTGTGTGTGTTCTTTATCTTTTTCATAGCTACTACCATGTTTAGCTCTTAGTTTTCATGCTTATCTTTTGAAGAGCTTTTGTTTAGTTTGTTGCTGGAACTCTCTTGAGTTTTCATTTTTATCTTGTTTAGAGAGTTTGAGTGTTGCACTGAGTTTTGTGTCTTGACTTGAAGTAGGTAGTTGAGGTTGCTATTCTTTTGTAGTAGTAACTTGCAATAGTTTTGAGGTATTATTTTGAGTAATGTTTGGACTTTTGGTGTCAAGAGCTTTAGCCTATTAGTGATAAATGTCGTATTTTGGGCAATCCGTGTTTATTTTTGAAACTACAAAATTAGTTGAGAACTTTAGCTACTAGATGGATCAATACTCTTCTGAGGGGTCGAATATTAGAGTACACTCACGTACCATGAGTCGAGGATGCGCAAGGATAACCAAACCCCCATACACTCCTCCTCGGGGTACTTGTCGCTTTGTGAAACCTCCTTATTAGATTGAGAGTTACCGATAATAAGTGCATGAGTTCTTCGGACTAATGTGAGTATTCGAAAGTTGACACTTCCACCTTCCCATATTTTTCTAGCCTCTCCTGTGCCGTGCATTGCTTTCTTCTCACTACGAGAGTTGGCATCCACCTTCGCCGGTACATCCAAACCCTTGGCATGATACACTCTGTCATCCTAAAACTCCTTATATCCTTCCTTAAAACAGCCAGCATACCTACCTACCAAGGCATTTCCATAGCCTTTCCGAGATATATTGCCATGCAACATCCACCTTCTCATGACTTGATCTTCATGTCATACATGCTACTTGCTTGATTGATGAGCCGCATGCTAGTTGGGCCTTGCCCTATTCATTGCTACATGACGCGCTAGTATGATTGCATATCCTGCTACCCTGGCAGAGGCATACACTTGCATACATCATGATAGTTACATTTTCTTTACGATTTGAGTACTTTTGTAAAGTGTGAAAGATCTTCTATACTTTTTGTAATATATAGAGTGTTGCCCCTAAAGTGAGGAAAAGATCCCAAAGTGGAAAAATTAAAACACCCCAAAGAGGACAAATGAGAGAAATAGAAACAGCCATTGAGGCCACCAAAAAAATACAAAAAAAAGAGAAAAAAGAGAAAAATAAATAAAAAGAGAGAAGGGGGCACACTACTATTCCTTCTTAGAAATCCACACTCATACTCCCTCATATATCTTGTACTCCACAGAGATTATCATTTATGCATATAGCTATGTGGGGACCTTCACACTATAGAACTTGGCTTGTATATTCCAATGATGAGCCTCCTCAAATGAGCTCTAGGTCTTCTTTAGCAAGCAAGTTGGATGCACCCCCACTAGTTCCATTGGAGAGCTTACCTTAGCTCATATGTGTATCCGTTGCATGGCAATCCCTACTCCTCACATCATATCTGTCATTTTTATTTCTCTCGCCTATGATTGTCCTCATTGATGTGAGCCTTTCACACCTTTTTGTCTTCCTCCTCCACCATAATCTCTTTTTGCCATCCTAAGTGTCAACTTTTTGCTTACGCTCATCCATTGCATGAGTGCTCAAAATGTCGAAAAGGAGTGGATCATTTTGACTTGTACCTGGCTAGTGGTCTGGGGATGAGTCAAGATAAGATTCCAAAGAAAACCAAGTGTGAAACTTTAGTAGATTGAGTTCTAAACACAAAAATACTTTTTCTCGTATCTCCCTATCCCCTTTCTTGCACGCAAACACCATTTGGAGACATTCGAGTCACGGACAGGGAGAGCTCTTGCACCTTTATGTTCTTATGTTGCTTGTTCTAATGCTAAATATAGACTCTTGCCTGTTATGACTTGAATTGAATTACATGCCTTGATTGCTTTACTTAAAAGTTCTTATATGGTTGTTAGAATGTCGCGACAGAAATTATGTTTTTATCATTTACCTACTCGAGGACGAGCAGGAATTAAGCTTAGGGATGTTGATACGTCCAAAATGTTTATATAATTTCTTCTTGCTCCATGCCTCTTTTGTGTGATATTGCTATGATATTGATGGACTTCCATACACTTTTGCTCATATTTGGACTAACCTATTAACTCAGTGCACCCCAGTGCCAGTTCCTGTTTTCTGTTGTTTTTCTATTTCAGGTTTCCCCCATATTGAAAGTGCTCCAAAAATTCGGGAAAAATACAATAAAAAATCAGCGCAGAAGAAGCTTCGGGAATCACCGAGGGGGGCCAGAGGGGACCCACCAAGGCCCCAGGCACCCTCCCGGCGTGCCCTAGGGTGGGGAAGCGCCAGAGGACCGCCTGGACCCCTGGTGGCCCCCCTGGCTGCCCCCTTCGCCTATATATCCCTCGTGAGGTGAAACCCCCGTGATGGGAACCCTTTTTCGTGATCTCTCCTTTGTTCCGCCGCCGCCGCGCTTCCAAGATCGGGAGCACCAGAAGACCTCTTCCCGACACACTGCCGGAGGGAGGAATCACCTCCGGGAGCTTCTCCACCACCATGGATGCTTCCCGAATGAACCCTGAGTAGGCCACCTTGGACCATGGGTCTATGATCGGTAGCTATGTGATGTTCTTCTCCCCTCTTTGTTCTTCATGGATTAGACCTCGTGAGCTGCCCTACATGATCGAGGCACATATGTAATCTTTATGCTGTTGGTATGCTGAGTTTGCTAGGATCCGATGGATTATGAGACTATGTTCAGATTGTGTTTGAGTAATATATTTGATTCTCCTCTTTTATATTTGTGTTCTAGAGTAATTCTTGCATGTTCTCTATTGCTGTTTATTGCTTTGGCCAAGTAGTAGGTAGTGACTCCAAGAGCGACCGTTATGCATGGTTGTGGGTTCATGCCCCCTGATGACTAGCTTTAGTGACAGAAACATGAGTCTAGGGGATGTGCTGTTGCCACAAGGGGGAAAACAACGGTGCTTGTACTTGCGGGTGCAAGGATTGTTTACTTTACGCAAAGTTGTTTAATGCAGTTGTCCGTTGCTTTGAGTTTACACTTTGGGTGGGATTCGCAACTTAATACCAGCGAGATGTTCTGGATAGATATCTCAAGGTGGATGATTAGTAGGTAGATGCAGATGGATTTCGGTCTACTTGTCTTGGCGTACCGCCCATGCTTTTGAGCCTATTCCTTTATTTATAGCATACTTAGCATTGGTTTGCGCACATAATCCTGTCAATTGCCCAGCTAAAATGTGTTTACCTCGCATGGCTATTTTATCGTCTTTTGGGATAGAGACATCACTAGTGAACATCATAGGACCCCGGTCCATATTTTCAACACTGTTTACACCTGTTGGATATGTGCCCTAGAGCCAAATTAATAAAGATTTTTGTCACATATCTGTTTGTTCATAATACATTATATATTGTGCTAGAACTGTATTAAGCGGAAACATTAATACACGTGTGATATATAACAACCTGGTCCCTAGTTAAACTCAGGCATACTAGCTTATTGGGCAATTGATGATAAGGGTTTCCTGATCATGAGAACATAATAGTCTATTAACAATGAGGTCATATCATTAGGAGAATGATGTGATGGACACACACCCACCTTAAGAATTGCAGTGTGATCAAGTCACATAAGTTCAGCACTGCGATGACTTAATAACATAGTGACTGAATCCTTAGACCGTGATGACCAGACATAATTGCTATCTATTAGGATGCTTTGAATGCATTAACCGTTACACTGAAACATGGTAACTGAAAAGGTGTATCTTGGGTATTCCGATGTGGATTGTTGAGGAGTATGAAATAGATCAGAGCGGGATTTGTCAATCCGAGTGACGGATAGGTACTCTGGTCCCACTCGATGGTGTTACATCAATAGCTTGCAAGCAAGTGACTAGGTCACAAGAGATGTAATATTCACAGACGAGTAAACATGTTATGTCGGAGACGAGGAAGAACTAGGTATTGTATACCGACGATCATACCTGGGACAAACATAGTACTGAAGCACAAAGGGATCAAGTCATATTGTTAACGGTTCAGCAGCGATGAAGTTTATTCGATGGAAGCGTAGGGGCACATCAAGGATTGTCACCAGATCCCACATGATGGTCATTGATCAGAGAGTGTCTCGATCATGTCTACTGTTTCCCGGACCGTAGGGTGTCACACTTAAGGGCAATCGATGCATTAAGGATCGATTCGGGATCATCGGTGAAAAGAGAGAAAACACCGGAAATGTACCGGGAGGTGCCGGAAGCTGTTCCAGATATTTTGAAAGGTTCAAAATAATATATATTAATGTTTAAATATGTTTTATTATTTAATTGACAGAATTAAATATTAAAAATGATGTTTATATTAATTAAAAAGGTGGAAAAGGCATATGGGCCTAAAGAGGCCCATGAGGGGAGAAGGGGGTTTCCCCCCTTGGCCCATGGCGCCAAGGGAGGGGCCTTGGCCCCCTCCCTAGCCGCACCCTCCCCCCTTTGGGAGGTTAGTCCCACATGAGGGAGGGTAGGAGTATCCCCCCTCCTTGGCCTATATAAGGAGGGGTAGGGTGCCCTTTTTCCTTCATCCCATTGAGTTCTTTCTCTCTCTCTTTCTCCGACCTAGACCGGACTCCCCTGGTTTCGAGTTTGCACCTGGTTGGGGTTGTCACCATCATCCGGACGCCGTCGCGCTGACGGAATGAGGATCCGGATCAATCTTCTTTCCGCTGCTCTTCTGGTTCGGAGCCCGGAGGGACGTCGGTTGCACCGTACGTGTGTAATCCCGCGAGGCACTACAAGTGTGGTGCTACTTCATCGTCGGAGGTTCTTCAACACGACAGGGAGGTCGTAGGATCAGAGTCTACACCAACCACGTTCGAGGAACGTTTCCCTCTTTCGGTCTTCAAAGGTATGAATACCGATTCCATCCGTTACATACATCAACATAGCATAGGTCTTGGGTTCGGGACTCGTAGGTAGGAAAATTTTTGTTTTCTGCGACGATCCCCAACAACACCCACTATCAATTTACCGCTTTATTTAATTTTCCGTTGCTATCACTATCATTATTATCCCGTGCGTTTCATCCTTTGTAAACAACAAGGCCGGAGGAATGTACAACTCCTCTGTACTCGTTGGGAAGCAAAGTTATTTGTTGTGTGTGCAGGTCCAGGTGAAGTAAGCAACCTTAGGTTGTGAACGGCGCCATTGTTCACTTCACCACCTTCTTGTATCTGTTGGAGTCCTATTGGTTCGATACTCAACCTTAGCATCTTCGCTAAGGGAAATTGCTGCTATCTACATCTCAACCTTCCACTTTGGGTAACCAACGAGGGGGCGTTAAATCATACCATCAGCATATCAGAGGGTTTCCATGCAAAGATGTCCCGATTCTCATGGAGGAACTCGATGAGCACGCTTTCCTATTTATCGGATAACTCTGTCCCAATGATGAACTGTTGAGAAGAGTCACCAGGGACAAAGTCAACCTTCTTTGAATCCTGAGCCGGTTAGAACTTGGGGTTGTTGTCGGGAGTCGGTTTCTTCAGGATTGTGGGGTCTTCCGGGTCTACCTTTTGTTGGTATACTTACAAGTCCTCTTTGGCGCGTGTCGACTCGGAAAATTTGATGTGCTATTCGTCACACTCCCCTGCCCTGGACCGACTTCCATGGACTGTGATTGGGCCATTAGGACCCGGCATGTTTAGTTTTAAGTAGACATAACATGGCCGAGCCATGAATTTGGCGTAAGCCGGTCTGCCTAAAATGGCGTGATATGGGCTCTCGAGTCTTACCACTTCAAAGGGTATGAGCTCGGAGCAGAAATTTTCGGCGTTTCCAAAAGCCGTCTCCAGGTAGATCTTTCCTATCGGACGTGTTGACTTTCCCGGGACTATTCCGTGGAAAACGGTGTTGGAGGGTTGCAGCTATTTTTGGGTCAGCCCTATCCTGCGGAAAGTTTCGTAGTAAAGGATGTTGATGCTGCTTCCTCCGTCCATGAGCACTTTGTCAAGTGTATATCCTCCAATTTGTGGAGAGACTACTAGAGCCAGGGCCCCCGGGTCATCCACCACCGGGGGGTGATCATCCCTTGTCCAAGTGATTGGATGTTATGACCAATTAAGCCACCTGGGCCAAGCCGGCTCTGCAGTCACAGCCATAGCGGCTCTCCATTGCAGCTTCCTATCCCTCCTGCAACTGCTGGTGGTGAAAACGTGATATGCTGCATGGTCATGGAGTTGTTTCGGGTTTGCTTGGAATCCAGCAAGCCCTGACTGATTTTGCTGGGCCCCTCCTCCGGGTCCTTTGTGTTAAGGCATTGCACAGGCTCCTTGGTAGCCAGGATTTTGCTTGTTGACGTTCTGGACGGATCCCCCACCTGACCCGGGAGGTCCCTGGTTCCCACGCTGTGCAAATTCTTTCATGAAATTACAATCTTCCCAGGTGTGGTTGGCTGGGCAACCGGGTGTATTATGGGTCAGGCAAGGACTCTTCATAGCTGCTTCAAAGCTGTTTGGGCGAAAATTTCCTTCCGGCTTGCGGTAGTTGTTGCCCCCCTGCTTCTGTCTTTGGGAGTCGACGTTTGTGTTGGCTACCAAGTCAGAAGTAGTCTGATCAAGTCACCGCTTGGTTTGCTGACTGTGATTCTGGGATGTTTTGTCGCCATTTTTGTTCTGGCCAGCTTTATCCTGTTGAGGTTCAGTATCCTTGGTTTTGTCAGACTCGGCATATTTGATAACCGTGTTCATGAGTTCTTCTATATCCTTGACAGTCCGTTTGAGTCGGCCAAGCTTGTGTACTAGGGGCTCGAACTTGCAGTTCCTTTCCAAGACAATGATGGCTGTCTGGGCAGTGATAGTGTCCGAGGAGTGGATTATTTCTTCTACCCGTGGTGCCCAACTCAGGGTCGACTCTCCTTCATTCTGGACACAATGATCCAGGTCAACAATTGTGGAGGCTCGCCGACATGTGCCTTGGAAGTTCTTGATGAACTTTTCCTTGAGATCCGCCCAGGAGGTGACAGAATTCTCTGGGAGGTTTTTGAACCATGTGCGACCCGGCCCTTCCAACATCATTGTGACGTAACGGGCACAAAATCCATCACTGGCTTGTAACATGTCCATGTCTAGGTCATAACTTTCGATCCAAGCTGTCGGGTCCATGTCAGATGTATAGTTCGCGATCTTACGTGGGCCCTTGAAATCTGATGGCAAGCGTGTATTTCCTAGAGCCGGCACCAGGCATCGGTTGCCCACGGATCTGCTGATGAACTCGATGTCTTGATCTTGGGGTGGAGGTTGGCTCATCCAATCTACACGGCGTTCGGGATTGAAGCCGTCCGGCAGGCCTTGGATCCTTATCGCCCTCTACGGGTTCGGCGGTGGTGGGCCTCTGCGCTGGCGATAGATGCTCGAGCCGGCCGGAGCCGGTGAATCCTCTTGCCGGCTCATACTTTGATATGGGGTCTCATGTAAGTACTGGAATCCCTGTGAGTACTGGGCTTGTTGTGTCTTGCGGTTTTGAGCAGATCGATTGCCCCTCGAGTGGCCTGGTCCACCGGAGGGTCTTTGTGCGCAGGCACGCTGGCGAGCAACCGTGTCACTGCCACCACGTTTTCCATGGGGTTATTGAAATGATCCAGAGGTGTATGTAACTGTTCCTGCCGTGGTGAGGGGGCATGTTGCCTTGGTGGCGTGTACCCTGGGGGAGTCGACTGATGCGTATCCTGGAATAGTCTCCGTGTCTGGAGATCAGCAGGGATCCGGCTCACGGGTCCTACGGGGCGTGCGTTGGCGAGACTTAGTTTCTGAGCTTCTATCAACTCAGACTCGTGTCATAAGAGCCTGGTTTCTAGGGCGAGTTGGGTTTCTTTTTCCACCATTTGTGCGTTCTGGGAGTTAATTTCCCTATGTATGCTCATTACCTGGCCTTGAGTCCGTTGACCCTGGTTTTGTTGTAAATATGCCCTAGAGGTAATAATAAAATTGTTATTATCATATTTCTGTGTTCATGATATATGTTTATTTTCCATGCTATAATTGTATTATCCGGAAACATAATGCATGTGTGGTTGCATAAACAACACCGCGTCCCTAATAATCCTCTACTATACTAGCTCGTTAATTAATGATGGTTATGGTTTCCTAACCATGAACATGAGTTGTGTATTAATTAATGGGATCATGTCATTAGAAGAATGACGTGATGGACAGACCCACCTAAGCATAACAATATTGATCATTTCATTAAGTTTATATTGTCATGCCTTTTATTGTCAAATATCATGTTTCTTAGACCATGAGATTATGTTATTCCCGGGTACCGGAAGAATACTTTGGGGACATCAACCATCACATCGTGACAGGGTGATCATAAAAATGTCTTACGTGTATCTTCGAAAGTACTTGTCGAATTACATGAATCAAGACTGGGATTTGTCCCTCCGTGTGACGGTGAGATATACTCGGGGCCCACTCGGTAATGCACATTCGGTAACACTTGCAAGCACGTGACTAATGAGTTAGTCACAGAGAATGTTGTATTACAGAACGAATAAAGAGTACTTACCGGTAACGAGATTGAACTAGGTATAGAGATACCGACGATCGAATCACGGGTAAGTAAAATATCGTGTGACAAAGGAAATTGTGTACGGATTATAGTAGTCCACGACATAGTGGTTCAATCGATAAAGATCTTCGTTGAATGTGTGGGAGTCATTACGAATATCCTGGTCCCTCTAATGGTTATTGATCAGAGAGATGTCTCGATCATGTCTTCACGTTCTCGAGCCCGTAGGGTCACACACTTAACGCTCGGTACAGCTAGAATAGCTCTGGGATAATTTTATTAATGGTGTTCGAATATTGTTCGGAGTCTCAGATGAGATCCTAGACATCACGAGGAGCTCCGGAAGAGTCCGGAGGTAAAGATTTATATATGGCAAGTTGATTTCAGGGTTCCGGAAAATTTTAGGATTTTTTCGGCACTGTCGGAATGTTCTAGAAGGTTCCGGAGGGTCCCACTATGGGCCCCACCTTTTTTGGACGACCAAGGGTGGTCCACTAGTCCATGTGAACAGCCCTCCTTGGTTATTTATGCTAATAAATGGGAAGCCCTTCAATGGGAGGGTTACCACTCTTAAAAGAAAGGTGTTACCATCTTTTAAATGAGAGAGGGGTTTTCATTTGGGAATTGAAGTTGGTATAACCTCCTTGCCTATATAAGAGAGGGGAAAGGCTCACCAAGAATCCCCAAGTCCTTCCACACCTCCTCCTCCCTCACGTGCGTCGCTTGGCGAAGCTCTGCCCGCGGGAATCTCTTCACCATATCCACCACCACGCCGTTGTGCTTCTGGAATCGATCCCATCTATTTATCCATTTTGCTTGCTGGGTCAAGAAGAAGGAGACGTCATCGAGCTATACGTATCCAAGCCTCCGGAGGTACTGCTCGTTTGCAGTGCTGATCGGATCGAACTTCACCAACAACTTCACCAAGCTGCGTTGAAATAAACGTTCAACGCACGTGTTCTTCGAGGGTATGATGACCTACTCTCCCCGTTACTAGCATCTTCTAGATTGGATCTTGGATGTTGCTTCCGCATGTGAGAGAAAAATTTTGTTTTCTATCGCGCAATCTCCTACAGTGGTATCAGATCTAGTTCTATGCGTAGATGCTTTGTACGGTTAGAACACAATGAGTTGTGGGCGTTGATCTTCTTGTTGCTACCCTTCCATATTTATTTTTGGTTTTGCGGTATGGTTTGATGCAGTGGCCCGGACCAACTTTACAATCTTCAGATTGAGACCGGTTCCTCACTTGACATGCAACATGTATTGCACATATGGCATGCGGGTGTCAGTCGCTTTTACCATAGTATTAACCACATTTACAAAGGAGGGCTCTTATGAGATTAAGAAGAAATTTGTTATATCAACGTTGTATTTTTTTCGAGGGTAAGAACGGTTCTTATGCAAAACCCTAGAAGCCGCGTAAAATTGAAAATAATAAGGGAGAGACGTCTAACTTGTTTTTGCAGGGGTGCTTGTGATGTGGTATAGCCCAAACTGTTCATATGATATATTTGTGATGTATGAGATGATCAGGTTTTGTAATGTTTCACGACTTGCATGTCGATGAGTACGGCAATTGGCAGGAGCCATATGGTTGTCTTAATTATTTATTGTATGGCCTCGTGTCAACTTCAAACGCCATGTAATTGCATTACTTTATAGCTATGAGTTAGCAATAGTTGTAGATGCAACGTGGTGTAGACAACCAAGATGCCATAAGGTGGACACCAACATGGTGCCATAATGGAGATCTTGTCGATGCGTTCAAGATGGAGATCAAGGCGTGATAAAAGGGCTATACCAAGTCACATATTTTATGCATGTGATGTTTATCCTTTTATGCATATTATTTTGCGTGTGCACAACGGTAGCATTATAAGATGATCCCTCACACTAAATATCAAGATAAACGTGTTCTCCCTAAGTATGCATCATCGCGAAAGTTCGTCGTTTTGAAGCATCTCGTGATGATCGGATGTGGTAAACTCTACGTTCACATACGACGGGTGTAAGCCAGTTTTACACATGGAAAAATACTTTGGTTAAATTGACGAGCCTAGCATGTACAGACATGGCCTCGGAACGCAACGAACCGAAAGGTTAAACACGAGTCATATGAATGATATGATCAACATTTTGATGTTCACCATTGAAACTACATCTTCTCTCGTGATGATCGGACTTGGTGTAGTGGATTTGGATCGTGTACCACCAGAAAACTATGAGGGATGTTGATTTAAGTGGGAGTTCGTTAGTAATTTTATGAAACTGAACTCATTATCATGAACATACTCTAAAATTTTATTTTGCTAAAATGTTGTAGATCATGGCCCGCATAGCTCAGTTCAACTTCAGCGCATTCCTTGAGAAAGAAAAACTAAAATCATCTGGTTCAAACTTCACTGACTGGCACCGCAACCTGAGGATTATCCTCACTGGGTGTAAGAAGCAATATGTGCTCGATGCTGCGCTAGGTGACCCACCTGGAGACAATGCTCCAGAAGCAGAACATAACGTATTTGAGACACGCAAAAATGACCACATTATAGTTTCTTGCTCCATCCTTACATCTCTGGATACTGATCTCCAGAAACGTTTTGAACATCACGGCGCCTATGAGATGGTTGAAGAGCTGAAAACCATGTTTCAGACTCAGACCCGCGCTGAGAGATATGAGATCTCTAATAAGTTCTATAAATGTAAGATGGAGGAGCACAGCTCTGTCAGTGAACATGTTGTAACCATGGGAGGCTATATCCAGCGCCTAATTCAGTTGGCATGTGTGATCCCAGATGAGTTAATCACTGACAGGGTGCTACAGTCGCTCCCTCTGAGCTACAAAGGCTTTGTGCTAAACTATAATATGCAAGGCATGAATAAGACTCTCAATGAGCTTTTCGCGATGCTGAAATCTGCGGAAGTGGACATCCAGAAAGAACATCAAGTGTTGATGGTCAATAAGACCACAAGTTTCAAGAAGGCTAAAGCCAAAAAGGGACACTTCAAGAAGAGTGGCAAGTCAGCTGCCGCTCGGGGCGGCAAGCCTGTTGTCGCTCCTGTGAAGCCCAAGGCTAGTCCTAAGCCGGACACTGTGTGTTTCTATTGCAAGGCAGAATCTCATTGGAAGCGCAACTTCCCCAAGTACTTGGCTGATAAGAAGGCTGGCAATGTCAAAGTTATATTTGATATACATGTTATTGATGTGTACCTTACTAGTTCTCGTAGTAGTGCCTGGGTATTTGATACTGGTTTGGTTGCTCATATTTGCATTTCGAAACAGGAGCTTCAGAATAAATGGAGATTGGCGAGGGATGAGGTGACGATGCGCGTCGGGAATGGATCGAAGGTCGGTATCATCGCCATCGGGATGTTACCTCTTCATCTACCTTCGGGATTAGTTTTAAACCTTAATAATTATTATTTGGTGCCTGCGTTAAGAATGAACATTATATCTGGATCTTATTTATTGCAAGACGGTTACTCTTTTAAATCACAGAATAAAGGTTGTTCTATTTTTATGAGTAATATCTTTTATGGTCATGCACCCGACCTAAATGGTTTATTCTTGTTGGATCTTGATAGTAGTACTTCACACATCCATAACATTGATGCTAAAAGATGCAAAATGAATAATGATAATTCCACATACTTGTGGCACTGCCGTTTAGGTCATATTGGTGTAAAACGCATGAAGAAACTCCATTCTGATGGACTTTTCCAGTCACTTGACTTTGAATCATTTGACACATGTGAACCATGCCTCATGGGTAAGATAACTAAGACCCCGTTTTCTGGTACGATGGAACGGGCGAGTGACCTGTTGGAAATCATACATACTGATGTGTGTGGACCAATGAGCATTTCGACAGGTGGTGGATATCGTTACTTCCTAACTTTCACTGATGATTTAAGTAGATATGGGTATATTTCATTAATGAAACACAAGTCTGAAACATTTGAAAAGTTCAAAGAATATCAGAGTGAAGTAGAAAATCATCGTAACAAGAAGATCAAATTTCTACGATCTGATCGCGGAGGGGAATATCTGAGTTACAAGTTTGGCATTCACTTGAAAAACGGTGGAATTGTTTCCCAACTCACGCCACCTGGAACATCACAACGTAAAGGTGTGTCTGAGCGTCGTAATCGTACTTTATTAGATATGGTGCGCTCTATGATGTCTCTATCCGATCTACCAATGTCATTTTGGGGCTATGCATTAGAGACAGCTACATTCACTTTAAATCGGGCACCATCTAAATCCGTTGAGACGACACTATATGAGTTGTGGTTCGGCAAGAAGATTAAATTATATTTTCTTAAAATTTGGGGGTGTGAGGTTTATGTCAAACGTTTACAACCTGATAAGCTCGAACCCAAAGCGGAAAAATGCGTCTTCATAGGATACCCTAAGGAAACTATTGGGTATACCTTCTATCACAGATCCGAAGGCAAAGTCTTTGTTGCTAAGAACAGATCCTTTCTTGAGAAGGAGTTTCTTTCGAAACGAGTGAGTGGGAGGAAAATAGAACTAAACGAGGTTATTGAACCTTCTCCCGAATTAGAGAGTAGCGCAGAGCAATAAGATTTGGATCTTTTGGTGCCGCCTTCACCAGCTAGAGAGGAAGAAGCTGATGATAATGATCATGAAGCTTCGGTCGAAGTTCCCATTCGTAGGTCGACTAGGTTACGTACTACTCCTGAGTGGTACGGTAATCCTGTCATGAATGTTTTATTGTTAGACAATGATGAACCTACGAACTATGAGGAAGCGATGATGAGCCCAGACTCTGGAAAATGGCAAGACGCCATGAACTCTGAAATGGAATCCATGAAAGAAAACCAAGTGTGGACTTTGGTTGACCTTCCTGAAAGTCGCAAGGTTGTTGAATGTAAATGGATTTTCAAGAAGAAAACAAACGCTGACGATAATATTACTATACATAAAGCTCGACTTGTCGCAAAAGGTTTTCGGCAAATTCAAGGAGTTGACTACGATGAGACCTTCTCACCCGTACCGATGCTTAAGTCTGTTAGGGTTCTACTAGCAATTGCTGCTTATTTCGATTATGAAATTTGGCAGATGGATGTCAAAACTGCCTTCCTCAATGGAAACATTGAAGAAGAGTTGTACATGGTACAACCCCAAGGTTTTTTCAATCCGAAGGATGCTGGTAAAGTGTGCAAGCTTCAGCGTTCCATCTATGGACTAAAGCAAGCATCCCGGAGTTGGAATCTTCGAATTGATGAGGTTATCAAAGGTTTTGGATTTGTCCAAAATTATAAAGAAGCTTGTGGTTACAAGAAAGTGAGTGTGAGCTCGGTTGCATTTCTGATTTTATATGTAGATGACATATTACTAATTGGGAATGACGTGGAGCTTCTTAATAGTGTGAAAGATTATTTGAATAATAGTTTTTCAATGAAAGATCTTGGTGAAGCTGCATACATATTAGGCATTAAGATCTATAGAGATAGATCGAGACGCTTAATAGCACTTAGTCAAAGTACATACCTTGAGAAGATAGTGAAGAAATTCAATATGCAGGATGCAAAGAAAGGTTCTTTGCCCATGTCACAAGGTAAACCATTGAGTAAGACTCAGTGTCCAACTACGACAACAGAAAGGGAAAGAATGAATAAAATCCCCTATGCCTCGGCCATAGGTTATGTTATGTATGTCATGTTGTGTACTAGACCAGATGTGTCCCATGCTCTTAGTTTGACGAGCAGGTACCAGAGTGATCCTGGAGAGGCTCACTGGACAATAGTGAAAAATATCCTTAAGTACCTAAAGAGGACTAAGGACATGTTTCTTGTCTATGGTGGTGATGAAGAGCTCTTCGTAAAAGGTTACGTCGATGCTAGCTTCAATACTGATCCAGATGACTCAAAATCTTAAACAGGGTATGTCTTTATTTTGAACGGAGTTGCGGTTAGCTGGAGGAGTTGCAAGCAGAGTGTCATTGCAAGATCTACATTAGAGGCGGAGTATATGGCCGCTTCTGAAGCAGTGACAGAAGGGATATGGCTGAAGGAATTTGTCACTGAACTCGGCGTTGTTCCGAGTGCTCTGGATCCCATGGAGATCTTTTGTGACAACACTGGTGCCATTGCTCTAGCCAAGGAACCAAGATGTCACAAGAGATCCAAGCATATCAAAAGCTGGTTTCATCAAATTCGTGAGCATGTCATTGAAGGATATATTACCATTAGCAAAGTACATACGGATCAGAATATCGCAGATCCATTGACTAAACTTCTTCCACAAACAAAACATGATCAACACCAGAATGCCATGGGTGTTAGATTTCTTCCAATGTAAACTAGATAATTGACTCTAGTGCAAGTGGGAGACTATTGGAAATATGCCCTAGAGACAATAATAAAATTGTTATTATCATATTTCCGTGTTCATGATATATGTTTATTTTCCATGCTATAATTGTATTAATCGGAAACATAATGCATGTGTGGTTGCAATAACAACACCGCGTCCCTAGTAAGCCTCTACTATAATAGCTCGTTAATTAATGATGGTTATGGTTTCCTAACCATGAACATGAGTTGTGTATTAATTAATGGGATCATGTCATTAGAAGAATGACGTGATGGACACACCCAACTAAGCATAACAATATTGATCGTTTCATTAAGTTTATATTGTCATGCCTTTTATTGTCAAGTATCATGTTTCTTAGAACATGAGATTATGTTATTCCCGGGTACCGGAAGAATACTTTGGGGACATCAACCATCACATCATGACAGGGTGATCGTAAAAATGTCTTACGGGTATCTCCGAAAGTACTTGTTGAATTACATGAATCAAGACTGGGATTTGTCCCTCCGTGTGACAGTGAGATATACTCTGGGACCACTCGGTAATGCACATTCAGTAACGCTTGCAAGCACGTGACTAATGAGTTAGTCACAGAGAATGTTGTATTACAGAACGAGTAAAGAGTACTTACCGGTAACGAGATTGAACTAGGTATAGCGATAACGACGATCGAATCATGGGTAATTAAAATATCGTGTGACAAAGGAAATTGTGTATGGATTATAGTAGTCCACGACATAGTGGTTCAATCGATAAAGATCTTCGTTGAATCTGTGGGAGTCATTACGGATATCCTGGTCCCTCTAATGGTTATTGATCAGAGAGATGTCTCGATCATGTCTGCACGTTCTCGAACCAGTAGGGTCACACACTTAACGCTCGGTAACGCTAGAATAGCTCTGGGATAATTTTATTAATGGTGTTCGAATATTGTTCGGAGTCTCGGATGAGATCCTAGACATCACGAGGAGCTCCGGAAGAGTCCGGAGGTAAAGAATTATATATGGCAAGTTGATTTCAGGGTTCCGAAAAAGTTCAGGATTTTTTCGGCATTGTCGGAATGTTCTAGAAGGTTCCGGAGGGTCCCACTATGGGCCCTACCTGTTTTGGACGACCAAGGGTGGTCCACTAGTCCATGTGAACATCCCTCCTTGGTTATTTATGCCAATAAAGGGGAAGCCCTTCAATGGGAGGGTTACCACTCTTAAAAGAAGGTGTTACCATCTTTTAAATGAGAGAGGGGTTTTCATTTGGGAATTGAAGTTGGTACAACCTCCTTGCCTATATAAGAGAGGGGAAAGGCTTACCAAGAATCTCCAAGTCCTACCACACCTCCTCCTCCCTGACGTGCATTGCTTGGCGAAGCCCTGCCCGCGGGAAACTCTTCACCATATCCACCACCACGCCGTTGTGCTGCTGGAATCGATCCCATCTATTTCTCCATTTTGCTTGATGGATCAAGAAGAAGGAGACATCATCGAGTTGTACGTGTGCAAGCCTCCGGAGGTACTGCTCGTTTGCAGTGCTGATCGGATCGAACTTCAGCAACAACTTCACCAAGCTGCGTTGAAATAAACGTTCAACGCGTGTGTTCTTCGAGGGTATGATGACCTACTCTCCCCGTTACTAGCATCTTCTAGATTGGATGTTGGATGTTGCTTCCGCATGTGAGAGAATTTTTTGTTTTCTATCGCGCAATCTCCTACGGGTTCTCCAGGCCTCCTGGTTTTCCCTGGTCATTGGTGCGGCTAAGGCTTCGTCCAGGGCGTTTAAGGTATCAGTGAGGGCTTGTGCTCCCGTGAGAACTTCTGGCTGCTCCCTATCTGGAGTAGGGGCCGTGTTGTGAGCCGTCTTTGCGTTCCGATTTTGTGCCACGCCCTGAGCCGGCTGACTTCCCTGTTCTTTGGTGCCTGCCATGCACACTGTCACGCAGAATGGAGGCTCGTACTGCGGGAAGTCGGGGTCGTATTCTTCTATTCCCGGGACGAGTCTGTTGCTCCCGGCGGATCGGATGGAGCCGGTATCTGAAAAGCTTGTTTCACTAGGATGTGAGTTAGCGTCAGATATTTCTTCCGAGGTTTCGGGTATCAGGGACTCGACAGAGCGCGCCGACTCTGGAGATCCAGCAATGAACCCAACAAAAGTGTGCCTTGAGCCGGCATGTCGGCGATTCGAGGTTCCAGGGGGACTTCAGGATCCGGCTCTGGCTCAGATCCGTCTGTCTTCCCAATGAATATATGAATAGACCCGATCGAGACCCGATGACCGGATTCGACGGAATCGGCGTCAGGGCCCCAAGTCGATTCGTCGATGTAGAGTTTTCCATGCCGACTCCTGGTGATTCATCCAGCCACGAATCCTTCCTTACCTTGTGGAGCTCCCCATAGAATCTCAACACCTACGAGCGCAGGCCCCACGGTGGGCGCCAACTGTCGTGGGAAAGTCACGGAAGATGTCCGTAGAGTCAGACTTATCATGGGACCTTTGCTGCGAGGTGAATTCGAGGAGAGAGTCGACATAGACACGAGACTCGGCGGTTACCCAGGTTCGGCCCCGTCGATGCGGTAAAGACCTACTCCTGCTTCTTGACTATTGTGGGGTCGAATCCTCAATAGGAAGAGCCGATCATATCGACTACAGTGATGATGTTTCGCAACCTTAGTCTCGTGGAGATCTAGGTTATAGCGTGAGTTGTCTAGTCCTGGCTTGAGGTAAGTTCTGGCTCTGGCTCCCGTGGACCTCGGCTTATAAATGTGTCGGGTCCCGGGATTCCTAGAGTCCGACTCCTACACGATGTGGAATTATATTCTACTTTACAAGTTTGCTACGTGTTATACAAGGTAAGTCGAATTCCTTCTAGGGCTTCAATCTTCACGCTTGGCACGTCAGTCTCCTGGCCGGGTCTTCTTTGTGGGCCTTCATATGTAAGTCGGCCCAGAGGTTTCTAATGCCAGGTATATGGGCCTGATCCATCCCCCCGACAGTTGTGCCGGCGACGAGATTAGCGTGGGCGATCGACGGCGGTGAAGACAGGGATGGGACGTGACGGACCGCTAAACCTAGAAGAATCTTGAGGAAAATGGAGCTTGGAGGTCGAATTTGGAGAGGAGAAAGATTAAATAGTGTGCCTCGCGCATTTCATTGAACACATCATGTGCATTGGAGGTGAGCTAGAGCACTAGAAAGTCCTACCCTTGCCCTCCTCGAAAAAACAGGACACCAGTGGAGTGCTCTGCTCGCTGGCGAGGGGTATATATAGCCAAATCAGTGGTCCCAGTTTGTGGCTGGAACCGGTACTAATGGCCAGCCTTTAGTCCTGGGTTGAGCCACAAACCGGGACTAACGGTTGTGGTCCAGGAGCGAGGTGCAGTGGTCCCGGTTCTTGTCTGGAACCGGGACATATGCCCCCAGACGAACCGGGACCAATTCCCCACGAACCGGGACGTATGCCCCCATGGGTCCCGGTTCGTGGCTGAACCGGTGCTAATGGGCTGGCCAGGCCTGAACCAAAGCCCTGTTTTATACTAGTGATCCTGAAGCTAATGATAGACAGGATGAAGAAGAACCCATGAACGAAGAAAATGCAGATCCCGAAGGAAATGTTGATCCTGAAGGAAATGTTGATCCTGAAGGAAATGCCAATCCCGAAAGAAATGCTGATTCTGAAGAAGAACCAGAGCCACAAGAAAATGAAAATGCACTGACTCAATTGAGAAGAAAAGTTGATGTTGATTCGATCCTCAAAGAAATTCAACAACCAGGTCGTCCCACAACTCGCTCTCGTACTCGTTTGGCTAACTTTTGTGGAAATTTTTCTTTTGTCTCCATGCTAGAACATTCAAAGTTTGATGAACCCATGAAGGACTCAACCAATTCGAACGAAACAAAGTCTGGTCCTTGGTTGAAAGGCCTGATCCCACGAAGCACACCATCATTGGTACTAAGTAGATTTTTCGCAACAAGCAAGATGAAGATGGTATTGTGGTAAGAAAAAAAGCACGACTGTTAGCACAAGGGTACACCCAAATCGAAGGTATCGATTTCGGCGGAACTTATGCTCCATTTGCTCGTCTCGAATATATTCGTGTTATGCTTGCTTTTGAAAATTTCAATGGTATCCTGCTTTATCAAATGGATGTGAAAAGTTCTTTTCTTAACGGAGAAATCGAAGAAGAAGTGTATGTTATGCAGCCTCCAGGTTTTGAAGACTCGAAGAATTCTGACATGGTGTACAGGTTGCACAAAGCTCTTTATGGGTTAAAGCAAGCACCTCGTGCTTGGTATGACACCCTGAAGGACTTCCTTCCGAAGAAAGGCTTCAAACCAGGAACACCGGACCCAACTCTTTTCACTCGCTTGATTTGTTCGTATGTCAAATCTATGTAGCTGATATTATTTTGGCTGTACTAACACTGAAATTAGAGAAGAATTTTCCAAAATGATGTTGAAGAAATATGAGATGTCTATGATGGGTGAATTGAAGTTCTTCCTTGGACTTCAAATCCGTCAACACAAGAATGACACCTTTATTTCTCAACAAAAATATCTCTAGGATTTCCTGAAGAAATTTGGCCTCACTGACTTCAAAACAATTAAGACTCCAATGCCTACCAATGGCTTCCTAGATGCAGATGAGAAGGAAAAATCCTTTGATCAAAAGAAGTATCGTTCTATGATTGGTTCACTCTTATACTTATGTGCATCTAGACCTGACATTATGCTTTCAGTATGTATTTGTGCTCGCTTTCAGGAAAATCCAAAGGAATCACATCATACTGCAGTAAAGTGAATTCTTCTATATCTAGCTCACCCACCCACCTTGGGCCTGTGGTATCCCAAGGGAGCTCAGTTTGATCTTATTGGCTATTCTGATTCAGACTGGGCTGGTGATCGTGTTGATAGGAAATCTACTTCAGGCACTTGTCATTTCCTCGGAAGATCACTTGTGTGTTGGGCTTCCAAGAAGCAAAATTGTGTATCAATATCAACTGCTGAAGCCAATACATTGTCGCTGGCTCATGCTGCACTCAGATTCTTTGGCTTAAGCAGACGTTGAAGGATTATGGTATGCATGTGAAGAAAATTCCTCTCCTATGTGATAACGAGAGTGCAATCAAAATTGTTCACAATCCTGTGCAGCACTCCCGCACGAAGCATATTGACATTCGCCATCATTTTCTTCTTGATCATGTTCAACGTGAAGATATTGTGATTAGTCATGTCAGAACTGAAGATCAACTAGCTGATATTTTCACAAAACCATTGGATGAGAAAAGGTTCTGTGCGTTAAGGTGTGAGCTCAATATTTTGGACTCACGCAATGTTCTGTAAGACCGAACCTTACCTCCCTGTAAATGTTCATTTACTTCGTTTTTTAATCTGGTTTCGATTTTTGTTTTTTCTTCCAATTCTATCTTTTATTTTGATTGGATTTAGTCCTCCATATTTATCACCTTTAGCTTCGTTGTCGGTTTTCCTTCGAGGTGATAAGTTTCAGACCCTACCCCTTCTGGTCTTTTTCTCTCTTACTCTTTCTGTCTAAAATGGTTGAGCACGTTTGAAACGGAAAGTAATATGCTTCGAACGTCATTGATTTCCGAATCATATGCTTCCAACTTTATCGAAGTTTTTACTCAAGACCAAGACTTATTCTTAGGCCATTGAGATCCCGTCTATTCCGGGTCGTTGAGATTCTCTCGCGATTCGCTACCATATCCTGACCGTAGAATCTAGAGAGTCAGCCGCCGGGAGTCGTTCGATCTGACCTGCCACGTGTGCCAGGCCAACCCTATATAAGGCGACCACCCAGCGACACCAAACCACCTGCTCACTTCATCTCTCCCGGAACCCTAATTCTCCCGAGCGCGCCACTGAGCTCCTCCTCACCGACGACGACTGCGCCGCTTCGCTGCCGGACATACGCCGTCGTGGACTTCACCACCAACGATGAGCACCTCTCCCTCGCTCCTCGCCACCGTAGCTGCTCGACGCCACAAAGTTAGGGTACGCTGAGCCCTCGATCCAATCTCCACCCCACTGTTCATCCTTCTCAAGATTGGATCAGAGTTCTTAGTTTTGTTTTTCGGTTGATTTTGCTAGGTCTATTTGATCCTTTGCATCAGTGAACTTGTGGGAATCATGTTTAGTCATCAAACGCTTCCCATCCCGATTCAGGTTAGAATCTAGGGTTTTGATGAATTCTGTTTTGTGCTAAGGTTTGTAGATTATTGATGACAGTTGATATATGTGAAATCTTGCTCAGAACAGGCCGGAATCACCACCCACATAAATCTGAATCCCTTGTCAAAACTTGTTGTTTGGTCGAAACTTTTTCTGGTGCTCAATCCATATCCTTGTCTTTTTTCTCTCGTTTACCCTTTGCTTTTTCACAAGATTTCTGCAGATCTTGGTTATGGTGATGAGTCACCTATATTGGATAACCTTCAAGAAGACGCTGTTGAGCAAAAGGTTGAGAAAATAAAAGGGGGCACAACAAAGACTAAGAACAATGCTCGTGGAATTCCTGAAGCAATTCGCAAAAAGTTCGGATATGACACCCCACTTGAAGAAGATAAAGATCAGCGCAAGCTTCGACTTCAAGGGATTCGGAGATACTGGGCCATTAGGTGGTACAAGTACAAAAGTATCCCAGATTGGAAGTGGGCAATGCAGTTTTCCTTCCACCCTCCTTACCTGCATACTTCGCACATGTGTGGGAAGTATACTGAAGCAAATCGGCATTTGTACTACCCAATTCCACGGAAGCTTCCTCATCCCAACACAATCAAAACTCCTGCTAATTATCCTGAAGAACAATTGAGCTTGGAGATTTCTGCAGAAAAGAAACGCATCAAAGATGAAAAGAAGGCAGCCAAGCTAGCTGCTGCCGAAGCACTTGGAGACAAACTAAGCTCGAAGAAGAAACGGACTATGAAGCTGAGGAAGAAATCAACCTCACCCCCGCATGCCTTCACTGATGAAGAGGAGTGAGCCAAACAGGAACAAGCCGCTCTTGAAGTCTCAATGCATGCTGAGTCCAATGCTGAAGCTGATGATGAAACAAATGCTGAAGCAGATGATGAATCTGAACCCGCTCCTCCAAAGAAAGAAAAGCTTCGCGTTCCTTTGAATAAGAAGTCTGGTGAGAAACCTGCTGCAAAGGGGCTAAGGATTCAAGATCCAGTAGACAATCCCACAACTCGCCCTGTGATCAACACCACGAACTTGGTGATCGCGAAGCCTTTGGCTTCCAAGCCACCGGCTGAGAACCTCAACACCGAGAGGTGCTCCAAGCAGAGGCACGACCCATCGAAGCAACAGCAGGCTAGGAAAGTTGCTGGCCCAGTGAAGCCAAACCCCTCTGCTGTCCCAAAGCCTTCGACGAAGCACAAGCTCACTAAAGAAGAGCTGAAACAATAAGACCTCGAGGAGGCACTTAACAGAAGTGTGTTAGCCCATGAATCTGCTGTTAAGCAGAGGGAATCACAAGAAGCAGCCAAGAAACAACGGGAAGTTGATGCTGCCAATCTTGCTGTTGAGAAGGCTGAAACGAAGCGAAAGATCGATGAAGCCAAGAAAAACGAAGAGAAAGCTGCTGCTGAAGCAAAACAGTTAGCTGAAAATGAAGCCAAGAGGAAATCAACTCTTGCTGTCCTCAAAACGAAGAAGGCTGATAAAGCAGCCAGAGCTGCCTAGAAGAAATCTGTGGTGGACATGACTCCTCCTGCTGAAGCAAATCCGCCGAAGCATTAAGGCATTTCTTTGCTCGAAGCTCATGAAGATCAAGATCGCCAAAGTGCGCATCAATTTCTTGATCCCCGTGAAGGAGAACTTGGGGATGACCTGGGCATTGTTGAAGCCCTCTAGAAGAAGTGCGAGGAAGAAGATCCTGAAGCACTTGATCTTGGTAAAGTGTATATATCAGCATCCATCGAAGCAATGATCACCTCCATGATCAGCCAGCTGAACGATTTGCACTCACGCGACAGAGCTGAAACAACCAAGATTCACAACTACCAACAGCGTGCTGAAGCTGAAACCGATGAAGAATTCAAGGCGCATGCTCTGCAATTGCTTCAAAAGGTGACTGATGTGAACACCACCACCAAGGACAACATCAAGATCTATAAAGGGAAGCTCAAAGCTATTGTTGAAGAAATGGTCAAGAATCATAATGCTTCAATTTTGGAAAGGGATTCCAAGAAGCGCAAGGCAGCTCTTGAAGCTGAACCAGCTGCAGCAAAACCTTATGAAGCTAAACCTGCTAATCTGTAAGGCCCGATATGCGGTACTGTTCCAGATCTGGATGTTTCCATCCAGATCCGGGGACGAAGCACATATCAGTCCCACCGCGACATATGACAAATCCATATGCCCCGGATTTCCAACATGATATCACAACATTACAGCTACATGGATACAACATCTCATACAATCGGCATACAACTGCCTTAATACATTACATCAGCGGAAGATACATGTCTAAGTACAGACTACAATCAATTGCCTAGTGACAAAGAGAAAAACATCGAACCTATCCTATACTAGCATGCAAACCGCTGGTTGAAATAGAATGGATCATCAGTAATGTATAGTCCTTGCCTGTTGATAAGTCGGGTTCCGAAGGTGTAGTTGATCGCAAGCTCGCATCGTCTCCGAAGGTACCCGCGGAAGCACACAAGACGGTAAACATTGGAAAGCAATCAACGAGCAAGCATATATTACTATGAATCAATCACGAGCAAGAATCAACAATAAGGCAACACGAGACATCGCACCTACCGTCGAGAGCGGTTACTAGCAGATTAAGTGGAGTACTCGTCACACACGACGATACTGCACATTTAGAATTGTTCAAGTTGTTTAGCTACACAAGATGAGCAAAAGTTATTAACATGGCATCTCACTCAAGCATGTCATAGCACACAAACATGGCAAGAGGTTAAGCATAAATAAACTATCTAAGCTAGTCAGTTTAAGGGGGGCAAACTCCTAAACATGCTTATCACTATTTACCCCACGATAATTATAATTTTTGGTACTGTTTTGCGCTAAAAATAATTTTATATTTTTTATTAGCAAGCAAGAGCAGCATAAACACAATCTACATGCAATTCTAGTCAAGTTACATATAAGGAACATTTTAATCAGAGCAACGGATAAAAAGTTATGGCAGATTACAGTTTGCAATGGCAAGGGTTGTAATTAGCATTAAAAGAACATGTAAACAAGTTCAAACATGGCAACAAAGCATATTTTAGTAATCCACGCGCAAAACGGAGCAACTTTCATGTAGAAAGCGTCTCCATCGGAGCTACCGGTGAAAAGATACGTGCACCGCAAAAATTAATACAATTTGCAAAATAAATAATAAATACAGAAAATAGCGAGATATGCTCCTGGGCCGAATCTGCCACCATTGGGCCTAACCAGGGGTGGCGCTGGTTAATTAAAAGATGCACTAGGCTCTACATAGTACTGGGTTGGCCCATCTATAACAGAAAAAAAAGAAAAAAAGGGGGCAGCTCACCTAGCGGGCCGTGGCCCAAAATGGTAGGGGGTGGTGGATAGCGGCTCCTCGCCCATGGGCGCTGGCTGGGGAAGCTCCAGCTGGGCTGAGATTCACGGGAGAACTGGCGAGGCCCACTGGCAACGCGAGCACGGCCTCGGTGCGGTCCTTTTGATCCAGATCGGGAGGGTTGGTGGCGGCGGCTGCTGACGCCGGTGGTGCTCCGGCGAGGCAAGGCGGTGCAGTGCCGAGGACGGCCAGGAACGGGGCGTGGGGGAGGTGCGGCGGTCGGATCCGACTCCTGGGTTGTTGGCCGCTCCGAGGTAGTGCAGCGGCGAGCTCCCTGGTGCAGTGGTCATGGCGCGCGGCAGCCCTGGACAGAGAAGAAATAGATGAGGGAGAGAAGAGGAAGAAGAGGGGCGCGGGGAGGCGACCTGGGGTGGCGGGGTGGCGCGACGGCGGCGGCGGCTGCTGTCGGAGGCGGCGGTGTGACCACTGGCTGGAGGAGAGAGAAGGTTGGTGGGTGCTGGGTGCTTTCTGGGCCGTCGGATCTTCGGATCTGACGATCCAGATCAGATGGGGCTAGGGTTTGGCTGGAATTTAGGCAAAATGCAAAAAATGGGGGTATTTTTGGGGAAAAGTGGAGGGGGTAGCTGCAATTTTGGCTTTGGGGAACCCTACAGAGGGGTGCGAGAGTGGTGGTCTTTATATAGCCCAGGTGGCTGGTAGTTTGCAAAAACATCCCCGATTTTTCTCTCTCGCGCGCGGTGTTTACGTTTCTGACCGCCGGGGGTCCGCAAGACGTCCAATTCGGGTAAAACTTCGAACTGAGCGATCAGCGCGTCGAGCCGGCGGCGTTCACCTCGCGCTGGAACCGTTTCGAGACAATTTCCGCCGCGCTATAAAAATATCCCGTTTACTTATTGAACGGGGTTTTTGTTTCGTTGGCTGCGGCTGGTCTGGTGCGGTTTTCACGACGGTGATCGGGTGAAACCCGGTGTCGCAAAGGTTGAGTGTCAGGGTGGAAAGGGTCGTTCTCCGTCCGGTACGAGATTAGAGGGGGGAAAATAATCGTTGATCGATAAATCGGGGATGCAAACACGGCAAACAAATCAGACAATCAACCAATTCACTCAGAAAACAATTTTTTTAATTTTTGTGAAATCTAGGCTGTTACATAATCCGTCACCAAAGAAGAGGACCACCAAGAGGCGCAAGATGACTCTAGCCTCGGCTGCAAATATGGACATCAGTGATGAAACTCCCGTCCAGTAGACCCAGGACTCCACTCCCACTCCTCCTGCACCTCAGCCGAACCTAAGCCATTCCAACAACAAAAGCCTCCAGTTCCACCCACCAAAACTTCCCCACCTCCACCAAAACCTTCAACTCCCAAACGAACCCCTGCTCCCCGCACTCCCACACCAACTCCACCCGCCGCAGAACCCACTCCACTCTGCGCTCCAACTCCACCACATGCTCCCTCCCCCGTTCCTCAAAAAGCTCCAACCCCTCCCGCTCACGAGCTCCCAGAACTCCCCCCGGAAGCACATGAACCTCACCACCAACCTCTTCAAACTGAAGAACACGCGACTCGCGTGATTATTCTTCCACCAGATATGTTCAAGAGTCTGAAGCCAATGTGCCCCAGCCTGAAGCGCATGATGAAGAGAATGAACAAGTGCAGATCCTCTACTCCTCGCAGGAACATGCCTTGATTGTTGCTCAGACTCAAGTTTCCCTATCTGCACCGCTGCAAAGGACTCGACCTCCCTGCCGTCCAAGCCAAGAGACCCAGCTCAACACTGATTACTCTTGCGAAACTTTTCCAATTTTCAAGGGTGCTAGTTTTTCTTCACGCCATGGGCAGAGTTCAGTCTTAAACAACATCAGAAAATGCACCGAATTTTTGGCGTAAGCCCTTATGCTTCCGAACGCACCGCAGATGACCTTCGCTTTTGGATAGAAGAACAACAGATTTTGTATACCAAGGTCTGCGGCCAGAAAGGTGTGCTATTTCGACATTGCTATCTTGATATGTTCAGTCTTTCCACCGCAACTTGCTTCCAGAACATCACCGAAAAAATTGAGAATCAGAATCTGACCAGACTGTTTTCCTTGAGTACTCCCTTCAATTCTGAGCTCATTAAGCAGTTTTATGCGACACTATATGTTTCGGATGATGCAAATGTGCCAAGTACCCGGATTCTTGAATGGATGATCCAAGGTCAAATCTTTAGAATGACTTCAGAAGAATTTATGGAGATAGTCAACATCCCTCTGCACACAGGAGAACTTGAAAATATTCACATGGAGCCAGATCTCACTGAAGAAAAATTTGCAACTTTGCTAGACACAGAGATCACGACAGATTATATCCCCGAAAACATTCGCCCGAAGCATTTGATATTCATCTCCAAGACTATGGTTTTATATCTTGTCAAAGACTTTGATCCCCTTGAGTACTGCTTCGGAGGAATCGAACCTTTATCCAGAAGGCAGGCATGCAATAATGAGCTCACACATGGAATGCTTTTCGACTTTGAAGACTGTTTCCTTCGCAACTTGGTGCATGAAGCTGAACTGCCATTTACTTTGAAGCCATATGCTCCCTGGCTGCAAGTTGTCTGCAACTATGGCAGAAATGGAGACTTTGTGGCTTGTCATCATCCGAAGCTGTTCATACCTCTCGTGCGTAACACTTTGGATCTGCTAAGGAAACCCAACGACATCTTTGCAACATATGTTGGGGTGCGTCATGAAGTCAATGAGAGGAATGTCTCGAAGCGATTCCAGAAAGACTGCCACCCATTTGAAGTAAATCTTTGGTCGCAGAAATTTCTCGAGAGCTTCATTGAAGCCAATCAGCGCCAGATGCAGTTCTTGGCAGATGAAGTCAACCATATCGGCAGCATTGCACTGAATAATAATCAATATCTTCGTGTGTTCAAACACCACTCCGGGACAGGGTTAGGAAGTTCAACTCACTAAAAGTTGTTCGTACTGCTCGCATCTTCAAGGAATATCAACACCTTCAGCGAATCTTTTTTCGAGATGACACAGTTGACCGACCGAATCAGAAGCTCCCGCCCCTTCATAAGATTGATGAAGTGTGCTTCGTCAACGAACCCGGTCCCATCAGGCCCGACACCGTCTCAGAGAATGACTCTGTCACTTCAAAGGACGACGCCGGCCTCGACGACAGTGACCTCGACATCGACCTCATCACCCAGAAGAACCTCGAAGTTCTTCCTACACCTAAGTCGGAAGAAGAATCTTCAGGAGACCAATCTTCTTCGGGCTATTCTACGTCAAGTGCTTCGTCGGGCTCCAAGGGTTCTCATGCCACTTAATAGTTCTCTCAATCCACTTCCCATTCTTTTGTACAATCATTGAAAAAAAGGGGGAGAATGTTGGCATCGATGAGTTATATTTGCATCGGGGATAGGGCTTCTGCTTTTTGGTTTGCTTTCGTTTTTGGTTAAGTTACAACAAACATTCCATTCGATTGGGTTGTAACTTAAGTTTACATTCGGTTGTGCTAATGCTTTGCTACACTTAGGTTTTAATAACCCCCTTGCTCGCAAGTATTGCTTCATATTCTCTATCTTGCAGGTAGTTATAACTTTAAGTCACAGGTCATTGGAAGGAATTGCACATACATTTGGATTTCTATTACCTCATACAATTGCCTTCGCTAAGATATTTGCTTTCCTTCCAACGAAGAAATATTCCTCAAGCATTAACTTCAATTATGTAAATCTTTGATGCTTGCATTCAGGGGGAGTCTAAAACTTCATATCTTAGAGTTTGTCCCATCACTTCACAAAAACTTCAATATCCTTTTATCGATGCCTGTTTTTTCAACAATAGTCCAAAAAGGGGGAGATTGTAAGAGCAAAGTTTTGCTCCCATGTGTTTTGGATATTGTTGGAAAAGACAGTAGAGGAACTAACAATGGTTTCTAGTATAAACAGTTGATTAGGTTCCTAAATGAAAAACTAGGTGATAAAGCTTCAAGGAAGGTTTCAAGTTATTGAAGCATTACCCTTTGAGCGAAGCTTAATCATGGACGATGGCCCCCAAAAATAAAGGTGTCTTGAAGCTGAACTCATCGAAGGAAATGAAGAAGACGGCGCAATACTTAGATGTTTTGTGTAGTCCTTTTTCTGTTCTTTGAGTCATAGGACAAACCATACTATCAATAGGGGTTTTAGTTTGTGGATGCCGAAGTTAGTGTGAAAATGCTCAGATCAAATCTAAACCAAGTGAGAAGCCAGAGTGAAGAAATCTCTTGTGCACTTAGTTAAGTTTCGGTAGCAAAGACTTCGTTCTTTGGCTTCCGAAGCAGAACTAAGTTCGCGAATCAGCTTTACTTGTTCCGCAAGTAAAGTTTCACATTAATGACTAATCCGACCGTTGTGGACACGCGTCAAGCTGTCGCTTCGGGTCAAATCAGTCATTTCACACCTCGGTATCGCCAACTGTAAATACGCCGCCCCCGCCTCCACTTGCTGGTGGCTGCTCTGAGATTATTCCTGAGAGAGATTGAAGAGAGCATCCCAAGAACGCCACCGAAGCAAAACCCAAAAGCCAACCACCGAATCCTAAGTCCCATTGATCTGAGTAGATTCGCTATGACTTAGGTGAAAACTTACTAGCCTTTTTATCTTGGAGAACTGCAATTCTCCTAGACGGTTAGAGTGTCGTCTTCAGAGAGCGAAGAGTAATTGTCCCCTCGAAGTTCAATTTTGTCAAAGGTTTCGGAGATTCCCTTGTTAATCTACCCCGAGTCAAAACCGGCCAAGCTCAAGGAGACTGGTGCATTGGAGCAACGGACGGAGAGAGTTTTGCTCCAGGTGTTCAGTCACCAGTCCCTCCAACCAGACGTAGCGCTTTGCAGAGCGTGAACTGGTCGTACAAACATCGCCGAGTCAAGAGTTCATTTTACTTCACGGATTTATTTTCCTCATTGCATTTGCTTCCAGTTAAGCTTCAACATGTTTTGATTCGCTGTGTTTAGTTTTGCTGCTAGTTTTGCTTCCCATTTACTTGTTTTTTCTATCCTTTTCTGTTGAGTTTATGCTTCACTTCAGAACTTCTCTCGAAAATTTGAAGTGATCAATCACCCCCTCCCTCTCTGATCACATACTTGGACTTTCAGGTACTAACCTCTCTAATCAGCTTATGATGAGTTATGTATGATGGGAGTTTTCAAGTGTGCGAGGGAATATGATGAAAGAAGATCCGGGAGTGTCAAACGCTCAAACTTGGGGATGCCCCCATGCACCCCCAAGAAATATCCAAGGAGACTCAAGCATCTAAGCTTTGGGATGCCCCCGTGCATCCCCTTCTCCATCAACAATTATCAGTTCGTCCTTCGTTCCACTATATTTTTATCACTACATGCGTTATGTGCTATGCTTGGAGCGTCTTGCTCTTTACGTTTTAGTCTTCTTTATATTTTATTGCTGTTCATAACAAGTTAGAACCCAACTTTCTTTGTGTGGGAGAGAAACACGCTCCAATTTAAACTAGAACACATCATAGGATTTTCATGCTTATCTTTCTTTTTCTTGCGTGTTCTTTATCTTTTCGTAGCTACTTTCATGTTTAGCTCTTAGTTTTCATGCTTATCTTTTTAAGAGATTTTTGTTTAGTTTGTTGCTGGAACTCTCTTGAGTTTTTATGTTTATCTTGTTTAGAAAGTTGGCCTATTGCACTGAGTTGTGTGTCTTCACTTGAAGTAGGTAATTGAGGTTGCTATTCAGTTGTAGTAGTAACTTGCAATAGTTTTGAGGTATTTTTTTGAGTAATGTTTGAACTTTGGGTGTCAAGAGCTTTAGCCTATTAGTGATAGATGTCGTATTTTGGGAAATCCGTATTTATTTTCGAAATACTACAAAAACTAGTTGAGAACTCTAGCTACTACATGGATCACTAATCTTTGGAGGGATAGGATATTAGAGTACACTCACATACCATGAGTCGAGGATGCGCAAGGATAACCAAACCCCCATACACTCCTCCTCGGGGTACTTTTATCTTTGTGAACCTCCTGATTAGATTGACAGTTACCGATAATAAGTGCATGAGTTCTTCAGACTAATGTATGTATTTGAAAGTTGACACTTCCACCTCCTCATATTTTTCTAGCGTCTTCGGTATCGTGTGTTTCCTTTTCTCACTTCGAGAGTTGGCGCATACCTCGCCAGTGCGTCCAAACCCTTGGCATGATACTCTGTCATCATAAATATCCTTATATCCTTCCTCAAAACAGCCACCATACCTACTTATCAAGGAATTTCCATAGCCTTTCTGAGATATATTGCCATGCAACATCCACCTTCTCATGACTTGATCTTCATGTCATACATGCTTTTGCTTGATCGATGAGCCGCATGCTAGTTGGGCCTTGTCCTAATCATTACTACATGACGCGTTAGTATCATTGAATATCCTGTGACACTGGCAGAGGCATACATTTGCATACATCATGATAGCTTTATCTTCTTTATGCTGAGTACTTTTGTAAAGTGTGAAAGATCTTATATACTTCTTGTAAAATAAAAAATTTCCCCTAAAGTGAGGAAAAGATCCCAAAGAGGAAAAATTTAAAAGATCCCAAAGAGGACAAATGAGAGTTAAATAGAAAGAGCCATGGAAGCCACCAAAAAAATAGAAAAAATAGAAAAAAGAGAAAAAGAAAATAAAAAGAGAGAAGGGGGCACACTACTATTCCTTTTGAGAGACCCACACTCGTACTCCCTCTTATATCTTGTACTCCATAGAGATCATCATACATGCATATAGCTATGTGGGGACCCTTACACTACATAACTTGGCTTGTATATTCCAATAATGAGCCTCCTCAAATGAGATCTAGGTCTTCTTGAGAAAGAAAGTTGGATGCACCCCCACTAGTTCCATTGGAGAGCTTTCCATAGCTCACATGGGCATCCGTTTCATGGCAATCCCTACTCCTCACATAATATCTATCATTTGGCTTTTCTCGCCTATGATTGTCCTCATTGATGTGAACCTTACACACCTTTTTTGTCTTCCTCCTCCACCATCTATCTCTCTTTGCCATCCTAAGTGTCAACTTTCTTCCTTACGCTCATCCATCACATGAGTGCTCAAAAATTTGAAAGGGAGTGGATGATTTTGACTTGTACCTTGCTAGTGGTCTGGGGACGAGTCAAGATAAGATTCCAAAGAAGACTAAGTGTGAAACTTTAGTAGATTGAGTTCTCAACCAAAATAAATAGTATGTTTTTACTCTCTCGTATTCCCATCTCCAACTTCTTGCACGCAAACACCATTTGGAGGCATTTGAGTCACGGACAGCGAGAGCTCTTGCACCTTTATGTTCTTATGTTGCTTGTTTCAATGGTAATGTAGACTTTTGCTTGTTATGGCTTGAATTGAATTATATGTCTTTCTTTCTTTACTTAAAAGTTCTTTCATGGTTGGTAGCATGTCACTACAGAAATTATGCTTGTTATCATTTACCTACTCGAGGACGAGTAGGAATTAAGATTGGAGATGCTGATACGTCCCAAACGTATCTATAATTTCTGCTTTCTCCATGCATGTTTTGGGTGATATTGATATACTTTTGATGCAGTTTCATACACTTTTGATCATATTTGGACTAACCTATAACTCAGTGCACCACAGTGCCAGTTTATGTTTTCTGCTGTTTTTGTATTTCAATTTTTCCCATTACTTCAAGTGTCAGAAAAATTCCGGGAAAAATATATAAAAAATCAGTGGCCCGGAACCTTATAGACGCCCGAAGGGGGGCCAGAGGGGCCCAACCTAGTGCCCAGGCGGCCAGGGGGTGCGGCCTAGGGTGGTGCCGCGCTGGGAGGCCGCCTGGACCCCCTGGTGGCCCCTTGGCTGCCCCCATTCGCCTATATATTTCTCTCGTCCCGAAACTCCTGAGGAGAGAACCCTTTTTTCACGATCTCGCCTTTTTTCCGCCGCCGCCGCGCTTCCAAGATCGGGAGCACCAGAAGGTCTCTTCCCGGCACCCTGCCGGAGAGAGGATTGACCCCCGGGAGCTTCTCCATCACCATGGACGCTTCCCGGATGAGCCGTGAGTAGTCCACCTTGGACCATGGGTCCATCATCAGTAGCTATGTGATGTCCTCTCCCCCTATTTGTTCTTCATTGATTAGACCTTGTCAGCTGCCCTACATGATCAAGGTACATATGTAATTATTTCTGTTGTTGTTATGTTGATCTTGCTCGGATCTGATGGATTATGAGATTATGTTTAGATTGTGATGAGTAATATATTTGGTTCTTCTCCTTTTATATTTATGTTCATGAGTAATTCTTGCATGTTCTCCGTTGCTGTTTATTACTTTGGCCAAGTGTTGTATTGCAACTCCAAGAGGGAGCATTATGCATGATTGTGGATTCATGCCCACTGATGACTAGCTTGAGTGACAGAAACATGACTCTAGGGATGTGTTGTTGCCACAAGGGGGAAACAACGGTTCTTTTAACCGCGGTTGCAAGGCTTGTTTACTTTAGGCAAAGTTCTTTTAATGCAGTTGTCTGTTGCTTAGTTTTACACTTCGGGTGAGGCTGGCAACTAAATACCAACGAGATGTTCTGGATAGATATCTCAAGGTGGATGATTAGTGAGTAGATGCAGATGGATTTCGGTCTACTTGTCTTGGCGTACTGCCCATGCTTTTGAGCCTCTTCCTTTCTTTTGTAGCATAGTTAGCATTGTGGTGCGTTTTTAATCCTGTCAATTGCCCAGCTGTAATTTGTTCACCTTGCATAGCTGTTTATCTTATTTTGGGAGAGAGACATCACTAGTGAACTTCATGGGACCCTGGTCCATATTTCCACCACTTTTTACACCCTCAATTTACTTCCTTCTTTTACTTTTAGTTGCAACTATCATTGCCATTATCTGTTTCGTTTGATCCTTTGTAAACGGCAAGGCCGGAGAGATTAAAAAGCTCTATGTACTCGTTGGGAGCAAAGTTATTTGTATCTGTGTGCAGGTCCAGGTAAAGTAAGCAACCTCGGTTTTGAACGGCGCCATTGTTCACTTTTCCACCTACTTGTCGTTATCGTAGTCCTACTGGTTCAATCTTAACCTTGGTATCTTTGCCAAGGGAAATCTACTGCTGTGTTACATCTCAACCTTCCACTTGGGGTATCCAAAGAAGGGCGAGAAGCCATCAACTACTCACCCTCCTATGGTAGAGGTACACTCTCTTTTAGATTTCAATGCAAGTGATATCCCTCAAGGTAAGCCTCCTGATCAATGCTTAGATGCGCTTGATAATTTTATTATGAAGGAAAATCACTTCAAAATGAGGATACAAAGTCAGTTGCATGATAATACCCTTACTATCAAAAAAATTCTTGATGTTCTAGGTAGAACTGTTAATGATGTTAAAGGCCTTGTTAAACATTTTCATATGGTTCAAACTCAAGTTGAACAAATTTCTAATGTGAAAAAATATTTGCTTGCTAACGATGCCAAAAAAGATGATTTACAGGCCTATGGTATAAAGACTTGGGGTGGAAAACACACCCAGGACCCTCTCTATCCAGAGGGGCATCCGAAGAGAATCGAACAAGATTCTCAAATGCAGGAATAAGAAATTGTTAGCTCTCCGAAGAAGAAGAAGAAGAAACACAAGGAAGATGACAATTCAAATGATCCCATAGTTGAAGAAGAGCCTGTTGTTGATCCAAAAAGTATATCTACCTCCGATGCTGAGACTGAAGACGATGCTGAGACTTAAAAAGACAAGGAGAAGAATGATCCTCCCGAGGTGCGAGAAGAAGAAGCAGCCGATAAACGTAAGAAATACACTAGAGAAGACTTCATTGCAATAAGACATGGGAAGGAAAGAGAACCATGGGTACAGAAACCCATGCCTTTTCCAGGTAAGTTTCTCAAAACCAAAGAAGAAGAGCACTATAATAAATTTGGTGAATGGATGAAACCTCTTTTTCTTCAAATTCCTTTGACTGATGCTATTAAGTTACCTCCGTACTTGAGATATATGAAATATATTATTACTAAAAAAATAAAAGTCCCTAATGAGACAATATCTACTATGCTTGCTAACTACTCTTTCAGTGGCAAGATTCATGAGAAGCTTGGTGATCCAGGTATACGCACCATTCCTTGCTCCATAAATAATAATTATGTCAAAACTGCTTTATGTGATCTTGGTGCAGGAGTGAGTGTTATGCCTTTCTCTCTTTACAACAGGCTTTGTTTAGATAAACTAATCCCTACAAATATCTCTATTCAGATGGATGAAAAGTCAACAGCCGTCTCAATTGGTATTTGTGAAGATGTTCCTGTTGAAGTTGCTAATTGCTTAATCCTTACTGATTTTGTTGTGCTTGACATGCCCGAGGATGGGAGCATGTCTATTATTCTTTGTAGACCTTTTCTTAACACCGTAGGTGCTATCATTGATTGCAATAAAGGAAAGGTTACCTTCAACGTGGATGATAAGGAACACACGGTGTATTTTCCAAAGAAGATCGACAAAAGGCATGGCCTTAACTCTATAGAGAATATCGAGACCATGAAGATTGGAGATTCGGATTTCCCTCAATGTGCACCACAAATAAAAAATCATTATGGTGGGAACAATGTCCATTAAAGTAAACGTACAATGATCACTATGTAAGAGGTGAGACTTTCTGCTCTATATATCACCGGTTTGTTGGTAAGACTTGATCAATCTTGCTAGCTAGCATGTTGTATATAGGTAAAAAGTAGAGCTTGTTATGTTTTCATTTCCTTTATCTTTTCTTCTCCTTACTATACCGAAGTTTAATGTTTTTTAAGCTTCACATGTGTAACCATTGTTTCAAGTTTCTAGGACGTTTTGCAGCTTTTGGAACTTCAAAAAACTTTCAACGGTGAAGTTGTCAGAAAAATTCCACAAAAATAAAAATCAAAATTTCTACAGAAAAAGGGACCCAGAGGCACCTGGGCCTGACCAGGGGGGCACCCCTGGTCCAGGCGGCCAGGTGGCCCGGCCTGGCCCCTGGAAGCGCCCACATGGCGCCTGGGCCCCCCAGGAGAGCCACCCAGGTAAGTCTTCTTCCTCTCTCCTTCTTTCTCCCCAAAAACACGAGTTCTTCAGCTGGAACCCGGGTTTTTTCTGCTCTCTACCCAGAACTTTAATCTCTCTCTACAACCCATTGTTTGAGCTGAAATTTTGAGAAAGTACTCCCTTGTATGTGACTCCTCCACCCCTCCAATTAGATTTTTGATTGGTGGCTTCATTAGTGAGTATTTAGTAGTTCTTGGTGTTGTTCATATGAGCTCGCATGTATGTTTAGAAATTTATTTTTGAAGTTTTGATGCAAGTTTATTTCTTGGAGATGTGAGTAGAGTAGTTTTCCTCAACTCATTTTTCTTAAATTCTTGTTTTTGTAATTTGTCAAAAATTTCATAAATGAGTTTGCTAGGAAAATATCTTGGGAAGAAGAAGCCCGAGCGTACCGACCAAGTTACTAGATCTTCAGCTTCACCTTAAACTTCTAGGGTGAGATACAACGAGTATATTGTGCCCCTAGATTTGTTAGAGGAGACAAGTCCGACACGTGCAATGACGTATCCGTTCCAAGTTTTCCTTGAAGCTGCAGGTATCCAGGAGGAGTTTGACAACCTTTGTGCTAATGCAGGTTTGACACGTCTTGCAACATGTCGTGTTGCTCGGTATCGGAAACTCACCTCCTATTTTATCAATAGTTTTAGATATAATCATGATGCCACTATTGTTGAGTTTAGGATTTACAATGATATTTTGACCATGCCTTTGGCATGATTTTGTGAAATAATAGGTGTGCCGAATGCTGGAAAGAAGGCAAAGATGAACTCTCAGCCCACCGAGCTGAGGACTCTCTTCAACTCTCTTTGCAGCCAGGACACGAAGTATATCCAACGTTCGAAGATTTCCAGCATCTTGTTTCCCCATCTCATGTATTTCTCATATTTTATTGCTAGAGGGGTGTTAGCTCGGGACAACACGAGCAGCAGTTCTGCGCCGGATACTGCTATCCTGGCAAACGCCCTCTCAGTGGAGAGTAAGTATAATGTGGGTGGGTTGATTGCTCGTCGCCTTGTTGCTAATGTCAACAAGGGAGATCTCTTTGGTGGCATTTATTCCACACTTATTCTTGAGTCTTTTGGGCGCACCGCACATCCTCATAATGAGCCGTTTCCTTTTATGAGATTTGACCTTGCTGCCATGAAGAGGCACGAATTTGTTACCAGGATTTCCGATTTTGGTAACCTTGATTATATCCTGAGGTTTGGACTGACCAATATTTGGGAGATCCATCTACTTGCACCTCTTTTGTTTGATTATACTCGCAGGAACAGATGGTCCTTCAACGTTATCCAGTTTGATGAGTTCGTGGCCTAGCAGCAGTTTCATAACCCCATGGAGGGGTTGTGCCTCATGAGGAGGAGTACATGAAGTTTCCACCTTTCCAGGAGGAGCCCGTTACCCAGTGGGGTGAAGAGTCTTCTTCTTCTTCGAGCACGGAGCCTTCTTCATGGGAGGATCCCAGGACTTCGATCTACGCACCTAAAGCGCCGTACGACCCGTGGACGCACCAGTACTACCGCGGAGCTGGAGGCTCCTGGGGACCACAGTAGCCGATACCAACTTAGGCCAAAAGCCTAAGCTTGGGGGAGTACGTGCCCTTCTCCCTTTTCCATTGTACTTTCCGTTTTGTGTTGTTCGCTTTGATCTTTTTGAAGTTGTTTCCTGTTCTTCTTTGTTCTTTCTTAATTTCCAAAAACAAAAAAATATTTCTCCTTTATTTTGCTTTCGTTTAACCTTTGAAAAACCAAAAAATATTTTATTTCTCTCTTTAGTTTGCTTTGTTTGTAGAGTTCAGCTCGAGTCCGTGATGGCATTTGCACTTGATTATATTTTCCGACGTTCGATCATGCAAGTGACAAGGCA
The DNA here is from genome assembly GCA_950022295.1 of Bromus sterilis. Taxonomy (NCBI): domain Eukaryota; kingdom Viridiplantae; phylum Streptophyta; class Magnoliopsida; order Poales; family Poaceae; genus Bromus; species Bromus sterilis. The sequence goes on from OX465600.1 coordinate 222,809,771, forward strand.
GTAATGACGAAGATCGACGGAAGGGATGCAACAAGGAAAGCCGGTATGAACTCTTTTTATTTCTACTTTTGTACATATGACTGTACTTATGATCTAGGGACCACCTTGTAGCGACATAGTGCTATGTTTACAATGCTTTCCCAGTGGTTCATGCTTTCTTTGTGGCTAATCTCAAATAGCTAGAGTGCATAATGTGTTGTTGAAATGATTTACATGCATTGCATTGTTCTTAGTTTGGCATATTGAAGTGGTATTTCCCATCGGAGAATTCTTGGATTGACTTGGCACATGCTTACACATGTCTATGACTAAAAAGTCTATCACGCCTTGATGATCTTTTTATTTCAGAATAGTTATATCACTTTCATGCCCGATTCAATGTTGCTTTGTCGCTCTGCAATTATGAACGTTATTTATCTCTAGTTGGTCGCTTCCCAGTCTTTTGCTAGCCTTCGCTCGCACTAAGAGGAATTCTGCTTATGCATCCAAAATCCTTTCAAATCAGTTATTCCACATGAGTCCACCATACCTTCCTATTTATGGTATTTACTTGTCGTCCCTAACAAAGACTTTCATGTACCATCTCAAAATTCATTCAAAAGTTTCCTTTTTGTAATCGTACAAGCTCATGGTGCGGCGAGGGAAAATCAGTATCTTCCATGCCAAAAATGTTTTACTCCTTGACAAAGTTGTAACTAGTCAAATTTATGAGGAAGAGGCCGGTCTGGAGAATGCCCAGTTCTCACTTGTTTCACAATTTATAAAAATTACACTTCCCCCATACTTGATGATGGAATGAAATGGGTCAAATGCTGCTAATGATAGATCGAACGAGAAATTTCCTTCCATACTTGAGGCAAAATAAAAGGCACCATAGACCGTCAAATGATAGATGGATAAGGGAACATAAGTGTAAGAAAAAAGCATGGGAACCGCAATTAATGTGTGGTATGGGAGATATTGAGAAACCTTTACCATCTACCGTTGGCTGGAAAGTTGCACTTCCTAAAATAAATTTATCTCTGTTTTCAAAAAACGCAAGCTCTGATATATGTTTAGTCTTTGCTTCCAGCCACGGGTTGTCAACCTTGCCATCAAAAGCCACAGTTCGAGAGTCTCCACCTTCCTTCTTCAAAGCACCAACTATTGAGAGCATAATGTCATTCTGAGTGTAATGTGCATTGTCCCAAAGTACCACATTGTCTTCTGCATGATTGTGCTATTACTTGTCCTGAAATTCTTAGTTCTAGTCTCCTTTAAAACTCCGGAGGAGTTTCTGTATTTATGTTTTTCTTCACTCATGGAGGCTAGCGAGATACCACTATAGTATGTTCAAGCTATGTGCATTGTGGTCCTGTCTTGATTTTCAGTAGCATATTATTTACTCTTTGTTGTTTTTGATTGATCACATGAAAGAAGGATTGCTTCGTGCATTCTCCTTGTATCATTGTTCCAATACTTGCTAAACTCTTTCGTAGTGCATGCTTATATACATCTAATGAAGCAAAAGAGTTTGTCAAAGTTTCCTTTGTCGCGTCCAGTTCGTTGAACTGAATTGCTTGAGGACAAGCAATATGCTAAGCTTGGGGGAGTTGATACGTCTCAAACGTATCTACTTTTCCAAACACTTTTGCTATTGTTTTGGCCTCATTCTTGCATGATTTGAATGAAACTAACTCGGACTTGCGCTGTTTTCAGCAGAGCTGCCTATATGGTTTTCTTGTGCGCAGGAATATGGAATTTTAGGTACTTTAGAAAATTCCCGGAAAAATTATGGAAAATCCACGCACCCGAAGGAGTCCCAGACCAGAAGATGGGACAGAGGGGGGCCAAGGGGCCCTAGGCGCCCTGCTGGCGCTACCTCCCCCCTGGCCGCGTCGGGAGGCCACCTGGGTGGGTCCCCACCCCTTTGGTGACCTACCTTGGCCCCTATTTTTACCCGTCGTGAGAAAACCCCAGAAGCGAAGTTGTTTTCCCAGTTCTCGTCACGGAGCCCCCGCCACCCTCTGTTCTTCTCTGGGAGGGATAATCTGGAGGCTGTTTTGGCCTTCGGTGAGGGCGGATCATCGCCATCGTCATCACCCGCGCCACTCCATCATCCCTCCATGACTTCTCCTTTCATCTGTGAGTAATTCCCTGCTATAGGAAAAGGGGATGGTAGGGATTGGATGAGTTAGATCATGTAAGTTCGTCAGATTGTTGGGTGCATGTTGCCTATCATCTACTTTGGTGTTTATCATCTTTGCTGCAACTTATTGCTCTTAGTGTTTGTCACTTTCGCCCCGAGTGCCATGTTTTCAGATCTGAACTACATGTTTTTTCATGAGTTTATTTGTATTCTTGATCCTATCTATGATTTGTAGGCACCTATTATACTCTGGAACCGGCGATCCCAATGGTGACAGCTTGGGACACCAAAGGGGATGGACTATAGTTTGAGGATTTCATGTATCCATTGAGTGTTAATTCTTTGTTCTAGTGCTCTTTGACAAGAGCACCTTAATCTCCATAAGTTCCTTTTGGCCTCTTTCGTAGAGGGATGGTAGGATAAAAGATGTGGTGCAAAGTTCTTATTAGAAGCACGTACAACTACCTTGGGATGCATGCCTAATGTTTGATATTGCCTAGATGATCCTTGCTTTTCTGTGTGCCTTGTGCCGTGTTAGAATCTATTACATGTTCACTCTCATCCATGCAGCGCCCAACCATCCATCTCCCTAGCCTACAGTGTTTCAATCATGCTGGTTAGTAGTTGTTTACTTTTGCTGTTTTACTTTCGCTGTTTTACCGCCACTATTTCTGTTGCCACCATCACTTCCATATCACCATTGCTATTAAAACTTCATTGTAGGCAAGTGTATTTCAGGTGCGGTTGAATTGACAACTCAACTGTTAAAGCTTGTGAGTATTATTTGGCTCCCCTTGTGTCGAATCTATAAATTGGGTTATTCTTACCCGCGAACACTATCTCGATCCCCTACAGTTGTGGGTCATCAAGACATTCGTCAGGTGCAGAGACGGTTTTGCCGCCGTGACCTTTCGGGAGAGGTAAAGCTGCCTCCTTGGGGAAACAGTGCAAGTTTAGTGCAAATGGGTTAATGGTAGTCGCGGATAGCCATGGGGCACCGCCGCTAAGTCGCCGGAAGTGGCCCTTGTCGCTGCCTGTGTCGAGGTTTCAGTTTCGTCAGAGACTAGATACTGTCGAATTTCGATAGTGTATCAAAATTCAGTTAAAGCTGTATGTTTTATACCTATCGATTTTCCTCCTGTAGTATGAAGAGTAACTAGAAATAGTGTAGTGGTATTGAGCTGTGTAGTGGAGCAGCACGCCGTGTGTTCGAATCCCACCGGGGACATATCACCATCCTTTTTGCACCTCTAAGCAGCGGCTGACGTGCGGGCCCCTTGTGGTCAGTGGCTCAGGCCACCGTGGGCGAGCTGGGCTTAGCCCAATAAAGCCTCCCCGCGCGCAGCAGCAGAGGCTAGGCTGGCGAGTGGCTTTGGGCCAGTTTTCCCGAATGCATCCCATAGGGGTTTCCCCTTCATATTTTTTCTGCCAAATCATTTTCTGTTTATTGTTGGGTTTTCAAAATGTGAAAACTTTTATCCTTTGAGTGCTGGTTCAAATGCCAACATGTGATACATGTTTTTGGGGCAGAAAAACGTGAGCATGAAAGTGGTATTGTCCACGTTGTGTTTTGGGAAAATGCAAAATGGAAAGTGTTGAGTTTTCACATGTGTCTCCGTTGTCCCTTTCATTTTTTCAAATCTTTAGCTCATGTTCAAATCCTTTCCATCTTGTTGATCATGTCCTAGCAGAACTTCCCCTATCATGTTGTCACATGACATGAAGGTCTGTCCTTTCTCATGTGTTCATTTATGTCTCCTTGTTTCACTCCTTTCTTCATTGAGAACTTGTCCGGTGTCAACCCTTGTCGACACCTTCCGTCTCCGGAATCGCGCTAGGTTATTTTAATGTTGCAATGCATTATTTTGTTTTTCGTGCTATGCCATGTCATGCATTCCATGTCACTTGCAACTAAATTAAGGTCTCGACCAAGACCATTGAAAAAAACATAATGCATATGAAGTATCGTTGACTTGTTCGTTCCGATCTTCATTTAAACTTGACTAGCTAGGGTCACACCATGATTCATTAAATCTGAACATACATGTCCCATGTTTGTGCACCATTGATCCCGATGCTTACTGGTTGTGCTTCTTTCTTTCCGGTTCCTACATTAGAGCCTGAGTTTGCCGAGGAGACTTACGTGGAGCTGTCGGAAACCGAGCCCGAGGACCCTGCTATGTATGATTCGTCGACTACTTACTCAGGCAAGGGGGGGGGGCGGATATATCATTCTTTATAGCTTTCAGCTTGCTTGCCTAGCTGTATCTAGAACGGTTGTTTGATACTGCCACCATAAATTTGTGCTTCTCAATTAACCCAAAACATCCAGGATCCCCACATCCTAGAAAATCTTGATTGGCTATGTTACTCGCTTGCTTAACCATTTCTTAGTATGTGTAGGATCCTGCCTGTTTCTATACCCATGGTTACCTTGGTTGAATATCATGCTATTATCAGAAGTTGTTTGATATTTTTTATTAATGATGTTAATTTTATACTTGACGAAGGATGGGAGACCAGTCTGATCCTGCCGGGTGTTTTGTTCCATTCGAGTCACCAAGGACCCGAGTTCTGAGTATTGTGTTTCTTGACGAGCGTGCCTAATCGTGTGTGGGATTCTATGGGGTCCCCTTGTCTTACCTGCCAAGCTCCAAACAGTTCTAGCGGTGGCCCAAGCTGATTTACCTTTTGAAAAACGTGTGTGTAACTGGTTAGCGCTCTGGTGGATTTAAAACAAACTCGGCCAGGGGGATGGTATATCCTGTTGGTCCACACCTGGAAGCTAGAGAGCCTGCCAAGGCGAGGGCAGGTCATCCTGACCTCGTCCGGACGGTAGAGACCGACTTGAGAGCGCATCCGGCTTTTGAGTCGGATGTCGACTCACCGGGGGCCACTCGGAATTTTGCGTTGTTAGTTAGAGGGAGTCTGACATTCCAGAGTTTCAGGCGTCTTCACACGCCAAGCGGAAATCGGGCGTACATGCGAAGCCTGTAATGGGAAATTTGTTCACCCCTGCAGGGTTAAATCTTTTCGAAAAGCCGTGTCCGGGGTTATGGATGACTTGAGACCTACTCGTTGTTCATAGAATAATATCAACATAATCATGATTAAAATTGCCAACGTGTGAGTTTCCTTGATTGCTCTTCTTCATCCAGAGTGACAAAGAGGGGACAAGGTTGTGTTATGTTTTGCGTAAGTAGGTGAGTAGAGCCTTATTGATGCGATCATCAATGAATTCTTGGTTCTTTCCTTACTCTAATAGATCGTTAGCCACTCATATATGCTAGTGCGGCTACAACCTCAACCACTACCCTTTCCTTACCGTGAGAAGTTAGTTATACTGTATTGATATACTCTCACCCCTTGCATCTTTCTTTCACGTTATGTACAAACGATTGGATGATCAGGATAGTACCTCGACCCGACTACAGGAAAGTACTTCGTGGAGATCCCGTCGGGGAGGTCGACGAAGACTTCGAGCAGTAGAGTTCTTGAGTTGGGTTATCAGTGATCCGCCGGATGGGTGACATGTTTATTTCGAGCGCCTTTGGGCTATTTTCTTCTTGTACGTACTTTGAAATGCTTGCCTTTGGGCTTTTCATTGTAGGCGAAGCACCATAATCAGCCTGTGCCTAAGGGATTTCGCTCATTTGCCATGGCCCATAAGGGAAAGTACAAAACGGTGACGGCATATTCCGAGGGCGACGGTGTTGAGGCGTACACCAGCACTGCAGCCTACCACAAGATGATGGCCAATTCTGAGGTGGTGAAAGAGCTACGCGGTCCTCAGCTTGACCCGAGCGAGGAGGAGATGGGTCCGGAGGCCTTGATGATTTCTGGTGGCGGTAAGCATCATGGTAGCACCTCCATGTGCAATGGCTTCGTACATTGCCCGGAGACTCTACCTCAGATCAAGGCGAGGCAAACGAGCTCCGCTCCTGCTGTACGACCTCGCCCGCGGTCAGTGGACATTGCTATCCAGGTATAACTTTCTCTCAATTTTTCTTTCCGTTCTTTAGACTACGTAGTGATGATGACAATAATTGCTATATTGTTGAGTGTTCGCAGGACGCCATTCAGAGGGAGAGACAAGCGACACAAGAGATGTTGTCGGAGCAGCTTGCGGAGAGGGACCGGCTGGCGGAGGAGAGGACCCAGAGGATACTCGAGGAGGAGAGGGCACGCAATAATTCCCAGACGAAGGCCATCTACGACCTCTTCTCGGTAAGTTACTACTTTTGCATATATCCGCCAAGAATGCATACATATGTTTGGTTCACTTGCTAATATGCTCGAGTCCTCAAAAATTAACTCGCAGAGTATGTGGGAGAAGCAAGGTCTTACCCCTCCACCGATGCCGACGCCTATCGTTTCTCCTCCCGGAACGGTAAGTTTCTTTCAATGATCAATATATCCCGGTCTTATACCATCAAGTGTCATCATGCTTACCACATTGCAACTCATCCTTTGTTGCAGCATAATTCCGGAGCTACATCTCACAACCCACAAGAATCTCCTAGTGAATCCCCGAGCAACCCACGTGGCGGCGCTTCTCAGCCTTGAGGTGGCCTCCGGTAAGTTACATAAAGCTCATCAATGACTTTATATGCTCATAAAGCTCAATAATGGTAGTAATAGCTTAGTTACATAAATATTTACTTATTCTTGGTTATAAAAGCTAAAAATGACTATATAAGCTTATAAATCTTATACTTGGCTTTATAAGCTTGTAAACCTAAAAAATGACTTATACTTGGCTTATAATAGCTCCTCAATGACTTCATAAGCTCATAAGCTGAAAAATGATGTTAATAGCGTAGTTCGATGAAAATTGAGTTATACTTGGCTTCTAAAAGCTCAATAGTGACTTTATAAGCTTATAAAGCTCAAACTTGGATTTATAAGATTTTAAAGCTCAAATTTGATTTTATAAGCTTATTAAGTTCAACAATCACTTATACTTGTCTTATAAAAGCTCAATAATGAATTTACTAGCTTAAGTGGCTTATAAACCTAAAAATGACTTATACTTCGCATATAAAGGTAAAAAATGAATTAATGACTTAGTTAGATCTAAAATGAGATATATTTAGCTCTTGAGGTCTAAGAAGAACAAGTATTGTAGAATAAGAAGAAGGATAGGAGGAAAAGAAAGAAGTGAAGAAGAAAGAGGTGAAAAAGAAAGTAAAATAAGAAAAGTTCTTCTTATTCTTACTTTTTCTCTTCTTTCTTTTTCTCCATCTTCTATTCTTCCTTTCATCTTATTCTTATTCTTCCTCTTCTTCTCCATACTCTTCTTCTCCTTGTTCTTTTTTTTATACTTAGCTTATAAAGGCCAAAACTAACATATACTTTTATGTTCACATTTTGCAGATTTTGGCTATATGCATGGATGGATGCTACCTTTGGAGTGTGTTGTAGATATAGGATGTTGAACTTTTAGTGTTTGTCATATGGATGGATGTTGAACTTGTAAACTTTGTAGATTTTGTTGATGCACTTGTAAATATTGTATGGTTGATGCACTTGTGATGGTTGTTAATTATATGGTTGATGCACTTTTTGTATTACTTGTGGGATGGAGATGACTATAATATATCATGTTGGCTATAATATATCTGTATATATATATATTATTGTTTAAATGCAGGGAATTAAATAAAACAAATTAAAAAGATAGATACAGAGAGCTTTGCCGTCAGCTTGCTGATAGCAAAGGCGTTGCTGTTAGCAAGCTGACGGCAAAGAGGACACGTGGCGGCAGCCTGTGCAATCTGGGCTGTGGCAGTGACCATTTGGTCACGGCTTTGCCGTCGGCCTTCAACCGGCTGACGGCAAAGAGTAGGTTGGCTGACGGCACACTTCTGACATGTGGGCCCAGGAAAGGGCTTTGCCGTCAGCCAGACGGCTAGCTGACGGCAATGCACGCCGTTAACTCAGCCCACGGGGGTTAAGTTAGAGCTGGCCGTACGAGCGGCTTTGCCGTCAGCCAGTACAAAAAGGCTGACGGCAAAGGCTTTGCCGTCGGTCGATCTTGAGCTGACGGCAAAGAAGTTCATTGCCGACTGACGAGCTGACAACAGGACGGCAAAGCCTTTGCCGTCGTGGAGCTGACGGCAAAGCCTTTGCCGTCAGCTTTGGCTGACGTCAAAACTCCTGTTTCCTCTAGTGATCCCCAAGCTTAATTCCTGCTCCTCCTCGAGTAGGTAAATGATAACAGGCATAATTTCTGTGGTGACATGCTAGCAACCATATAAGAACTTTGAAAAGTAAAGCAATCAAGGTATGTAATTCAATTCAAGTCATAACATGCAAGATTCTATATTAGCATTGAAACAAGCAACGAAATAACATTAGGTTCAAGAGCTCTCGTTGTCCGTGACTCGAATGTCTCCAAATGGTGTTTGCATGCAAGAAAGGGGATAGGGAATACAAGAAGAAAAATTATCTTGTGTTGAGAACTCAATCTACTAAAGTTTCACACTTGGCCTTCTTTGGAATCTTAACTTGGCTCGTCCCCAGGCCACTAGCCAGGTACAAGTCAATTTGATCCACTCCTTTTAGATATTTTGAGCACTCATGCAATGGATGAGCGTAAGCACGAGAGTTGACACTTAGGATGGCAAATAGAGAATATGGTGGAGGAGGAAGACAAAAAGGGTGAGAAAGGCTCACATCAATGAGGACAGTCATAGGAGAGAAGGCGAAATGATAGATATGATGTGAGGAGTAGGGATTGCCATCCAACGGATGCACATATGAGCTGAAAAGCTCTCCAATGGAACTAGTGGGGGTGCATCCAACTTGATCGCTCATGAAGACCTAGAGCTCTTTTGAGAGGCTCATCCTTGGAATATGCAAGCCAAGTTCTATAGTGTGAAGGTCCCCACATAGCTATATGCATGATCATCTCTATGGAGTACAAGGATAAGAGGGAGTACTAGTATGAATCTTTCAAAACGATAGTAGTGTTGCCCCTTTCTCTCTTTTTATTTCTTTTTCACTTTTTCCTATTTTTTTGTATTTTTTGGTGGCCTCAATGGCTCTTTCTATTTAACTCTCATTTGTCCTCTTTGGGACCTTTTATTTTGTCCACTTTGGGATCGTTTCCTCACTTAAGGGAAACACTCAAATTTATAAGAGGGTATAGAAGATCTTTCACACTTTACTAGGTACTCAAATCATAAAGAAGATGTAGCTATCATGATGTATGCAATGTATGCCGTTGCCACTGTAGCAGGAACATGTATGACATGAAGATCAAGTCATGAAGAGGTGGAAGTTGCATGGCAATATATCTCGGAAAGGCTATGGAAATGCCTTGATAGGTAGGTATGGTGGCTGTTTTGAGGAAGGATAAAAGGAGGCTTATGATGACAGAGCGTATGATGCCAAGGGATTGGATGTACAGGCGAAGATGGACGCCAACTTTCGGAGTGAGAAGAAGGCAATGCATGGCACAGGAGAGGCTAGCAAATATGAGGAGGTGGAAGTGTCAACTTTCAATACTTACATTAGTACGAAGAACTCATGCACTTGTTATCGGTAACTCTTCAATCTAATGAGGAGGTTCACAAAGAGACAAGTACCCCGAGGAGGAGTGTATGGGGGTTTGGTTATCCTTGCGCATCCTCGACTCATGGTACGTGAGTGCACTCTAATATCCGACCCCTCAGAAGAGTAGTGATCCATGTAGTAGCTAGAGTTCTCAAGTAGTTTTGTAGGTTTTTCAAAATACACACGGATTGCCCAAAATACGACACCTATCACTAATAGGCTAGAGCTCTATGGCACCCCGGCTCAAAGGACCGGAACGCCCTGTGCACCATCCCAGAGATCAAGTCTTCTGGAGCACGGCACTGATTGATATAGAACTGAACAACTTTCTATGCACGAAGATAGGGGTACACGAGGTATATTACAACGCTAGCGGAGACACAGCTTGCTCCTCAGGCTAGCCTCAGTTCTACACATGCAACAACATAACTCTAGCAACGGAAAATCGACGGCAGCGGAACAATAACGGCGATGAAGAACTCCAATCCACAGGGACACTCGCTGGGACACCTCCTAGCTCGCAAACACCGGGAACATCGTCCTACGCATCCAAAGCACGGCCCGCAAATCTGGCATAACACGCCAGGTCAGTACATGGAATGTACTTGCAAGCTCACAACAACCATGCAACAAGGCAAAACAATAACATGGCAACGGGTTAAAGTATATTAGTGAATTAAACAGGTGAGCAGCAATATCATGCAAGCAGATAATCATCAAGCATATTAACGGCATTAAGTCTAATGCACACACAATGTACCCCACATGATCGTCGCACGATCACGTGGCTTACCTCAGAGTCCTTATAGACTCAAGCACCGGGTCACCTCGTGACCAATCACTTCCACAGGTCGTCGCATGACCAAACGGGTCATCGCACGACCATTCAACGGGTTAGGTGTCCTTCGTTACCACCCAACCAATCCACTTATCGTATAACCATCCACTTACCACAAACTTGCCACTGTACTCAAGTTGATCATATGGTGTGACCTAGTATGAACTGTGTCCCATGACCAACGACGCGGCTATTCGAATATATTTTGACTCTGCAGAGTTTGTGCACGTTACCCACATTATGGAGTTCCTCCTCCATCCAGCACCCCGGTACTTGTCCCACAGGATCCTTGGAACTCGCACCGCAGGAGTGGACTAGGACATCTCCAACGAAACCCGACTACCGCGTTACCTCCCTACGGACTCACCGACACACGGTCTTGGGTATCCCTGTGGTTGGGTGTCCACGTTACCACCTCAACCACCCAGCCACCTTGTGGCAAACTGTCCCAACGGGGACTGAGCTCATAACAACACTGGATTTCGAGATTATCACCACCTACCTGATCGGGGTAGCGTGCGTGCATAACCTCCCCTACTGGGTGATATCCGTAGAAGGCACTACGATAGCACGAGTCAACGCCCGCCCATACAAGCAAATGTGGCTGCACGGATAAGCTCGGTTCGGTGGCACCTGATCAAGTTGTCACGAAGCATATCTCCAACAACGAACACAAGCGTCAGGTACAACATGAGTATCAGATCATACAATGCATAGCATATTAACATGAGAGTTTCAGATATGGTCAAGCACATTTTAGATGGTGAACTTATCCGTGTTAAACAGGTTCAGTTATTAACATGGCATCATTTCGAATGCAGTTAAGCATAACTTAGGCATAGCATGAACTAGCATAGATATAACATGATCAACTTAGTATGTTGTTGTTGTGGTTAGGTGGTGCAAAGTATAACATGACAAAGATATAATCGAAGCATGGAATGAATGTAACATGGCAAAACATGGCATAGCATGGCAATGGTAACATCAATCATAACATATCACGGCATCAAACATAGTATAGCAACATGATCATAATCACCGATATAAGCATATCATCGAACAACAATTTTTTTAAGACACGTCAAAGCTTTGCAAAGGTGCAAAGGGTATTGTGGCTTGCCTTTCACCAGAGGAGTGTGAAATACTCCCGGATCTTCGACACAAGCAAAACCCTGCAAAATATTTTATAAAAAGCAACGGGAAAAAGGTCAAACGCCGTATTTTGTTTGACCAGCAATTAACATCACAAAAACATGGCAAGAAAACTATGCCAAACTGAAGAGGGGATCGATACGAAAACAACGCAAAAATAATCACCGCGTTTGGACTTACGGTTGCGAAGATATCGACGAAACGGTATTGGAGGGGCTAGCTGAGGTGGAAATACGCTTTCTGAACCGAGAAAGCGTATTCTAGACTACTGCAGACGAAAGTACGCTTTCTGTGCGGGAAGGCGTACTACTGGCTACAGCAGAATGGAATACGCCATTCCGATGTGGAAAACGTATTTCTTTCCCGAAGGAAACGAGAATATGCTTTCCCGAAAGGGAAAGCGCAATCCACTGAATGTGCCTCCACTTAATCCGGCCGGGGCCCGCACGTCAATGGGGTCATACCCCCTCGCAGCCAATGACACGCGGGGCCCACCCCGTCCTCTCTCTCCTCCTCTGCCTCTGCTTCATGTTCCCTGCGATGCAAACAGAGGAGGGCCGGGCCACGGGGCCGCCGTCGAGGCTAGCATGGGAGGGGGCCGCCGGTGGGCTCGCCGGGCGCGGCTCCCGCTGGTGGTGGCTGGTCCGTGCGGGTGGCCGACCTCACTGAGCCCACTGGCCGGGGCGCGGCGGCAGGGGCCGAGGTCAGCACTGGAGTGGGCCAGCATCGGGTTCTCCGGCCGAACAGAACGCGGCGGCGGAGGCGAGGTCACTTGGGGGACCCGCAGCCGTGAAATTGGAGGGAGAGGGGGGGCTCGGCTGCGAGGATTTAGCCGGAGTCCGGCGGAGGCAGTGGAGGTCAGTGGGGGGAAATGGCGGCTCTGGCGAATAATTGGCGAGGGGGAGTGAGCTAGAAGAGGGAGGTGAGGCTGCTGGGAATGCTGGGAAGCCTTGGGGAGGATCCTATTTCAAGGGGGAGCGAGGATTCGAGCTCCCAGGCCGCGACAATGGCGGGCGGACACGGCGTGTGCTATCTGGCGAGCTCGAGGGGGTTCCAGAGGGGGCACGCGGCGCACGCGAACTGCAAAAAGCCATGCGGTGCGGCTAGACAAGAGGAAGGAGATGAGCGCGCACTGTGGCTCGATGGAGACGGCTCGGGCACGCTCAGTGCGTGGCCAGAGCACGCCTGAAGCTGCCAAGGGCGTGGCCACAAAAGGGAATCTGCGCACAGAGGGTTTTTTTCGTGACAGGGGATGTCTATAATGGAGTCCTTCGAGTGCTGATCACATGGGTACAGCTGGATGGTCCATAGGTGCACTGGATTGATCTCTATCTCAAGGAGAAGTTTGATGCAGTAAACTTGTATAGGAAGTAGTGCTCACATGGTGGGGTTTTGGGTAGGACCAAGTTGTCACATGGCTTTGGGGTACAAAGGACTAGAGTACTGTGGAGTTTAGGCTCAAACAAATCAATATACATGGTACTTGCTTTGTAAATGTAGCAATGCTGCAGAAGGTGTTTGTACTGGGCTGTGGTTTGTACATTGCTCCCCTAGGCATGATATTTTGCACAGCTCAATCATATACTAGGATCAGTATGTAAATCAAGTTTCATCTCATTTGGAGCAATATTTTTGGTACTTCCTTTGTAAAGCACCAAATAGGTCAGAATGGTGTTGGTGAGGCTAGCATCACATAGGTTTGTTGGAATTGGCTGAAAATTGGTGTAGCTTGGTCATTTGGCATGGTGCACATGTGTATCAAATTTCATAGCCATTGGACACACATAGCTAGCACTTGCTTCACAATGTGGCCCACTGACCAGAAACTTCAACTTGACCATGCACCCACATGGGTGATTGGATTTGGCTCAACTCTGGATTGGTGGAGTCATTTGGTGGTAGGATAATGCTCAAAAAGTTTCAAGGAAAATGGGACCCCTATCATGCACTTGCTTCACAATGCCCCGTTGCTGCATCCAAACTTTGGGAATTTATTGTGGGAGTTTGGCTAAGCAAATGGTGGTGGAATTTGGTGGAGGTCAATGAAATGATCATATGAGATTGCACAAAAAGTTTCACCAGCAATGGATCAAGAGAAATGGCACTCCCTTCAAAAGCTCCAATCAGCCCCCACAGACAAATGAATTTTTCTAGAGGAAAAATCCACTTGGGATATGAAATGTTTTTGGGGAATTTTTCAAGATATGGCATCAATGACATGTGGGAATTATTTTGGGATTTATGAAGCAATATAAATAGGGGTTGCTTCACAAATCTCAAATAATAGGAATATCCCTTTTATTGGAAAAAGGAATATATGGTTTGAATAAAATGGTGGCTTGGATGGGATGGATCAATGGAATGGCATTGGAAAGGCTTGAAATCAAGGGTCACTTGAGCATGGAAAGGAAATATGCTCAAGTTTCAAGTCCAACAAGGTGATCAAATTCAAATCCAATCGCAAATCCAAAAATAAATCCGAATAGTTTTTGAAAAAAGAAACTTCCAAAATCTAGGGTGTCACAAGCTCTTGACACCAAAAGTTCAAACATTACTCACATCAATACCTCAAAACTATTGCAAGTTACTACTAAAATTAAATAGCAACCTCAATTACCTACTTTCATGACAAGACATAACTCAGCGCAACAACCAACTCTCTTAACAAGATAAACATGAAAACTAAAGAGAGTTCCAGCAACAAACTAAACAAAATCCAAGGCTCTTGATAAAGACAAACTAAAACTAAAACTAAACATGGCAGTAGCTATGAAAGATAAAGAACACACAACAGCAAACAAATAGGCATGAAGAATCCTATGATGTGTTCTAGATTTTGAAACTGTAGCGTGTTTCTCTCCCACACAAAGTAAGACGGGATCTTACTTGTTATGAACAGCAAGCAAAGCTACAGAAAACTAAAAAATAAAACCTAAGAGCGAGACGCTCCAAGCATAGCACATAACGCATTAAGTGATAAAAATATAGTGAGACGAAGGACGAACTGATGATTGTTGATGGAGAAGGGGATACACGAGGGCATCCCCAAGCTTAGAAGTTTGAGTCTCCTTGAATATTTGTTGAGGGATGCATGGGGGCATCCCCAATCTTGAGCGCTTGACACTCCCGAATCTTCTTTCATCATCTTCCATCGCACACTTGAAAACTCCCTTCATACATAACTCATCATAAGCTGATTAGAGAGGTTAGTACCCTTAATAAATAATTTTTACCCACTGGATATAAAGATATTATTGAAGATCTACTGTTTCTCAAGATCACCAAAAGGTTTTTCAAAGAATAAACAAGCTTAAGGTTTGCAAAAGTTAGGAGAGACAAAACGTGCCAGAATCTGTGAAAAACAGAACAGCAAGTAGTAAAGAATTTTTTAGGGGCACTTCTGCAACTCAAATAAAGAAACTCAGCACATACGAAATTTCCGTGATTGTATAGAGAACGTTGTGTAAATAATTAAGCTCAAAAATATGAACTGGTGATTTTATCTGATTTTTCCCTTCACGAGGACAAAATCTGTTTTCTGGACAGCATATCACAACTTTCCCTTCCATTGTCACATGAGGCTATAACTTGGCACAAAGCTTGAAAATAAAGATACAATGATGTTGCTACAGTACTAAAAATCATCAAGACCACTAAAAACAGAAGTAAAAACATCTTGGGCTGCCTCCCAACAAGCACTTTCTTTTACGCCTTTAAGCTAGGCATAAAGCAAAAGAAGAATCAAGTTTTATCAAGAGAAAGAGAATAGCTAGCCCGTGTAACGGACTCAAAAGGTAACTTGATTTTCTTTCTAGGGAAGTGTTCCATCCCCTTTTTGAGAGGGAATTGAAATTTTACATTCCCCTCTTTCATGTCAATGATTGCACCAACGGTGCAAAGAAAAGTGCGTCCCAAAATAATTGTACATAAAGGTTCACACTCTATATCCATAATAATGAAAATAACGGGAACATAGTTGTCATTTACAATGATAAGAACATCGTCGATCTTCCCCAAAGGTTTCTTTAGAGAAGAATCGACAAGACGAACACCAAAAGAACAAGAATCAAAAGGTTTCAATTCAAACATATCATACATTCTTTTAGGCATGACGGAGGTACTAGCTACAACGTCACATAAAAGATAGCAAGAGAAGTTATTTGATTTAATTTTTATCATAGGGTCCCAACCATCATCTAGCTTCCTAGGTATGGAGGCTTCTATCCTAAGCTTGTCCTACCTAGTTTTGATGAGAGCATTTGTGATATGGTCCGTGAAGGCAAGATTAAGTGTGCCAGCATACCTACCTATCAAGGCAAGTTTAACGTCCGGAGGTAAGTCCCCTTCAGGAGCCGCAACAGCCGCAGCAGACCCCCCAGACGGAGCAGTCGCAGAAGTTCCCTCTGCGCCTGCAGTCACAGGAGTCGTCCCCGCACCCGAAGCCATGGGAGTAGCGGAACCATCCAGCCGATCAGACTCCACACCAGAATCGGTCGAAGGAGCAACAACAGCACCAGCACTCACAGAGGAAGCAACCGGAGCAGGAGCAGTCCTACAAATAACTTATATTCAGAATACCAGCCAAAGCAATGAACAAACAAAAAGACAAACTGGAAAGTTACACTAACCCAGTAGGCGCAGCGCCCGGACGCAACAATATACCAAACTTGCGTTTCTTCGGGGCAGCTGAGGGAGGACACGGGATAGAAGGCTGCACGATCGTCGGCAAGTCATCGCCGCCACCCATCGCATCACGACCACTCGCACTCAAAGGGCGAGTGCGTTTGACACGAAGAGGACTTGAATCCTCAGAGTCATCCGCAACTAACGGATGGCCACCCATGGACTCAACAGCAACAGCACCCGCAGGCATAGAATCAGCATCAACCTCAGCAGGTTCATCGAGTATATCCGCATCTTTAGGCTGCGGCGGGTTGTTCAACAAAGGGGTGTGACCCTACAGATCAAGACAGCATCAGCAATCAACAGGACCAAGTCAACAGTACAAATCAATAATTCAAAGACAAGTACCTGAGGAAAAGGCAAGTCAGCAGAGTAAGGACGAACAAGACTCTCTTCCCCAATGCTCGTGCACTTTGTGACTTGCTGAACCCGGGCCAAAAGGTCGTCATCGGAAAACTCCTCGGGTGAACACTTGGTCGAGTAATCAGGCCCAGTGTATTGCCACATGGGACGCACCCGATGCTGGAGCGGCTGCACACGTCTCTTGACAAAAACGGAGATAAGCTGGCCGCCAGTCAATTCATCCTTCAAAGCAGTAATCTTTTGCACAAACGGCTCCACGAGAGACACCTCGCAAGAAGACAAAGGAAGTGCCCATGAAGACCGCTTAACCGCCCGCGCAGCAGGATCGAAAGGGGCTAGACCAAATCGCTGACCCTCAACTCACTGTTCCTTCAGATAAAACCAACTCCTCCACCATGAAAAGACGGAGTCCAGCTTCTCCAGATCAAAATAGGCAGACTTCTTCTTAATGGAAATACCCACGCACCCCAATGGAATATTCAGAATTTTTCCTCTTCACATTGAAGAGACGTTTCCAGAGGCCCCAATGGGGATAGATCCCCGAAAAACCCTCACAAAGCGTAATGAAACAGGCAATGTGCAGAATCCCATTGGGAGTGAAATCATGCATTTGCAATTGATAGGCGCAAAGCAAGCCCGGGAGAAAAGGATGAATGGGAAGCGCAAAACCACGGGGGAAGAAACTCTGAAAGCATACCCGCTCATCTGGATGGGGCGCAGGAACCTCCTCATCCCCAGGAATCCGGGAGGCACCATGCACCACCACGCCGTCGGCAACCATCTCATCCAGATCTGCAGTTCCAAAAGAAGAGCGCTCCCATCTGCCGGTCATCCTCGCCGACTCCTGTGCTGCACTGCGGGGACGCTTGGACATGGATCTTAACTAGCAAACCGCACGAAAAGACAGGCTGGAGGCAAAGAACGAAGAAGGAAGAAGAAAGAGAGGCAGGAGAAGGCAATGGCTGGGTGAAAATCTAAAACAAACCAGACCCCCCGGTATTTAACCAGCAGTCGGAGCAAGCAAATCGTCACCGCTCGTCTTGGAATACAGCAGACGTGGCGCGATCCCATGATAGCCAAGAAACATGGAAAACTCAACCAGCGCACTAACCATACCGCCCACTGCGCGCGAAAAACGAGGGCCATCATCACGCAGCGCGAAATTTCCGGGCAGCAGACGCCAAGTCACTTCATTTTCACATGACATGGCGACCCAACCTGTCAGACACACCAGCAAACGCCACATCTCAGCAAAACGTCTCAAACACGCACCTTCGGTCAGCATTCTGCTCTTTTACAAGCTTTTTTCATAATATTTCAAAAAAATGTTTTACTCCCATTTGGAGTACCTTTATTCGAGTTCGGGTGCTCCCTCACCCAGAAAGCAAAGACGTGCTCGAGTGATCACTCGCACCAGCAAAAAGGACGTGCCCTCAGAGTTCGGGTGCTGCCTCACCCTAAAGTCAGTAAAGCATTCAAGGGACTACTCACAAAAAGACTCAGCAATTCAACAATACGTTCTACTCGCGCACTCGACGACATTCTGAGTGGGTGCTTTTTTAATTTCCTCGCCTGAGTTCATTACAAGATCTGCGAGTGACTGCTAAAACAGTTCACTTGATTGTTTATTCCAAGTGGGTGCATCGCTAACCAGGATCCGTGCCTCTACAAAAACAATTATGCCTGGGCTACGACACACTGTACCCAGATGCCACGCATGCTTAGCGTGTAGCTAAGGCCCGTTGCGAAGAACGGCCGGGCCGGGACTTGCCGTAGAGTGATATCACTCCCGACCTTTTCCATGCGCTCGCATGATAGAAAGAGCCGAGCGGACGCGCTCAGGCTATGTGCTTAGACTGGCAGCAATTGATCCTATAAGACCTACAGCGGCATGACTTTGCTTGACACCGGTCGTTCCAAGGTAATGTCGAGGGACGTGAGCTTGATTTGGCTACTGCGGTGTTTTCCACTAGCGCAATTCACCAAGGCTCGACCAGTCGACTCCTTGGGCCCTTTCAGCTTAGCAATCCCTCGAAACAGATATTGTCATGGCTCAAAACTGCCAGCGACCCGCGGCGATTCCGCCCCTACAAACGATAAAGCATGGACGGATTCGAGTCCCTGCGCGACTCTTCGAGTCCCCCAGGCACTCGGGGGCTACTGACGAGGGGGTGACCCCACGACTCCTGCATGTGAGGCTAGCTGGTGCGTATGAAGACAGAAGGCCCGCTGGGAAGTCACGATAGGCCCACGACTGGCCCAACCAGGCACCGACATAGGAGTCCGCGACTAGTATGGAAGGCACAACTTGGCGTACAAGGCAAGACTAGAACTAGGAAACTATCTTTGTAACCTAGTACGGACTCCCCGAGATCTAGCCTAGTATATAAAGGCTTGGAGGGGAGACGTCCAGATCGATCCAAGACACATCTACTCACCTGGTCTTGCGAGAACTCGCCTGGCCTCCTCTTTAATCGCCTCCTCACACTATAATATCGAGCAGGAAGTGCTTCTCCTGTTAGCCGACGAGTATTGTCCAACCTATGCCTTCTCTATGACTAACCCAGGGTCCCTGACCATGGGATTTTCCGGGGTTGATCCCCATCAATTGGCGCTGTCTGTGGGAACTTCGTAGGTTGGAATCACGATCTCAGCGGCCTCATCACCGGCCTTCGTCAAAACAGAAACTCCATCAGCACTCATCGACTCCACGGCCCGAGCAGACTCCGGTCTATTCGGATCCCTCGGTTTCATGGCTCACCTCCCAGCCTTTCGACCGGCCTTCGCCGACCTGCGCAATAGCGCCAACCTGATCTTCGGAGCATACAAAATCTACATCAACCATTGGGGAGTACTCCGTCTCACGGATCGCGCTCGAGCACCCGCAGCAACAGATCCTACACTAGTGATTGAAGCAGCACCTGCCCGCGTGGCGACTCCGCGATTCAGCCATGACTCCCAGCCCGACTACTCGAGTGATCCATGGAAGAAGCGCAACGTGCGCGCAAGCAAGATGACAGTCAAGACATTGTCCCAAGTGTTCATGGCAGACGTTCACGAGCCAAACGCAGATGACAAAAGCCAAGATGACGACTCGCTCGAACAGCAATAACAGTGATCCCGACAACACTGGCCAGGTCACCGTCACACTTGGAGAGCCAGGAACCATACCAAAGAAAATATACAAAGGAACGGAGCATAGAAATCACAGGAGCGACGAGCCAGAAAGTAGAAAATACCAAACCCCGGGCATGGCGAAAGAGGACCATCACGTAGAAAAAATATACCTGTCCAAGGAAGCAATCGCCAGAGTAAGGGACGCAGTCAAACGCGGCAAACTACTCTCGGAGAACGCAACACAAGACGAACTCAGAGCATACAATAAGCTGGCGAGTGATGCCACCAAGAGAACAAGACAACAACACTTAGAATTAGAAAAGTAAGGAAAAACTGCCATCGACCCAAGGAACAACCGCAGGCCATCTCCTAGAAGCGACTCCTCCGACTGTGACTCCCCCATCCGAGCCAGATCCAAATTCAGCAATCTGAAACGCACGGACAAGAAGAAGGTGGCCCGCAAGCTAGATGACGACTTCAAGCTAGAAGAGGACGACGACAAGGAAGAACAACTCACGCCAGCCGAAACCCTTATAACTGCCCAAGAGTACCTATCTCGCTCTCAGAAAGGCAAGAAAGGCAGCTTAGATCGCAACACGACGATGGCACTAAAAATAATGAAAGACGCCATCTCAGCCCCCAAAAGAGCAGGCGCAAGACGAGTAGACCCCGGACAGAGACCCCAGTTCACCTGACGACGACTGGCGCAAGCGCCCTGATACGTCCAAAACGTATCTATAATTTCTGCTTGCTCCATGCCTCTTTTGTGTGATATTGGTATGATATTAATGAACTTCCATACACTTTTGATAATATTTGGACTAACCTAATAACTCAGTGCACCCCAGTGCCAGTTACTGTTTTCTGCTGTTTTTCTATTTCAGGTTTCCCCCATATTAAAAGTGCTCCAAAAATTTGGGAAAAATCCAATAAAAAATCAGCGATCAGGAAG
This sequence comes from Bromus sterilis, assembly GCA_950022295.1. Classification (NCBI taxonomy): domain Eukaryota; kingdom Viridiplantae; phylum Streptophyta; class Magnoliopsida; order Poales; family Poaceae; genus Bromus; species Bromus sterilis. The sequence continues at coordinate 222,830,567 of OX465600.1, forward strand.
GTTCGGGAATCACCGAGGGGGGGCCAGAGGGGACCCACCAGGGCCCCAGGCGCCCTCCCGGTGCGCCCCACGGGGCCGCCTGGACCCCTGGTGGACCCCCTGGCTGCCCCCCTTCGCCTATTTATTCCCCGTGATGCAAAAACCCTGAGACGGGAACCCTTATTCGCGATCTCTCCTCTGTTCCACTGCTGCTGCGCTTCCAAGATAGGGAGCACCAGAAGACCTCTTCCCGGCACCCTGTCGGAGGGAGGAATCATCTCCGGGAGCTTCTCCACCACCATGGATGCTTCCCGGATGAACCGTGAGTAGTCCACCTTGGACCATGGGTCTATGATCATTATCTATGTGATGTTCTCCTCCCCTCTTTGTTCTTCATGGATTAGATCTCGTGAGCTTCCCTACATGATCGAGGCACTTATCTAATATTTCTGCTGTTGCTATGCTGAGTTTGCTAGGATCCGATGGATTATGAGATTATGTTCAGATTGTGTTTGAGTTATATATTTGATTCTCCTCTTTTATATTTATTTTCTTGAGTAATTCTTGCATGTTCTCCGTTGCTGTTTATTGCTTTGGCCAAGTGGTAGGTAGTGACTCCAAGAGGGAGCGTTATGCATGATTGTGGGTTCATGCCCCGCAATGACTAGGTTGAGTGACAGAAACATGAGTCTAGGGGATGTGCTGTTGCCACAAGGGGGAAAACAAAGGTTCTTGTACTTGTGGGTGCAAGGATTGTTTACTTTACGCAAAGTTCTTTAATGAAGTTGTGTGTTGCTTTGAGTTTACACTTTGGGTGGGATACGCAACTTAATACCAGCGAGATGTTCTGCATAGATATCTCAAGGTGGATGATTAGTAGGTAGATGCAGATGGATTTCAGTCTACTTGTCTTGGCGTACCACCCATGCTTTTGAGCCTCTGACTTTCTCTATAGCATAATTAGCATTGGTTTGCGTGCATAATCCTGTCAATTGCCCAGCTGTAATTTGTTTACCTCGCAGGGGTATTTTATCGTCTTTTGGGAGAGAGACATCACTAGTGAACATCATAGGACACCGGTCCATATTTCCAATACTGTTTACACCCTCTATCAATTTACTGCTTTATTATTTTTCCGTTGCTATCGCTATCATTAGTATCCCGTGCGTTTTAACCTTTGTAAAAAACAAGGCTGGAGGGATTGACAACCCCTTTGTACTCGTTGGGAGCAAAGCTATCTGGTGTGTGTGCAGGTCCACGACAACCGCTAATCTCTGGCGCTGTTGTCACCTTCTTGTCGTTATCGGAGTCCTACTGGAGAAAAACCTTGGTATCTTCACCGAGGGAAATTTGATGCTGTCTACATCTCAACCTTCCACTTTGGGTAACCAACGAGGGGTGAGAAGTAAACTCTCGTGACATCAAAGAAATTTCTGGCACCGTTGCCGGGGACTCCGCTCTTCAAGATAGGGGAGTTGCACACTATCTTTTATCTTTGCTTTTTAGTCTTGTTTGTTTACCTTTCAGTTTTTGCTTTAGTGTCCTTTATAAAAAAAACAGTTATCTTGCTTACTGCTGCTATGGGTTCCTCTGAGAACACCAAGTTGTGTGACTTTACTAGTCACAACAACAGTGACTTTATCTGCACTCCTATTGCTACACCTGCTACTTTAGCACCTTCTTATGAGATTAAACCTGCTTTGCTGAACCTTGTTATGAAAGATCAATTCTCTGGTGCTAGAGATGATGCTGCTTTGCACTTAAATAATTTTATTGAGCTTTGTGATATGCAAAAGTACAAGGAAGTAGATGGTGATATTGTTAAGCTTAAGTTTTTTCCTTTCTCCTTAAGAGATGAAGCTAAAATCTGGTTTCAATCCTTGCCTAAGAATAGCATAGACTCTTGGGATAAGTGCAAGGATTCTTTTATTGGGAAGTACTATCCCCCTGCTAAGATTATCCAATTAAGGTGCTTTATTATGAATTTTGAACAATTGGATAATGAACACGTTGCCCAAGCTTGGGAACACATGAAATCTCTTGTTAAGAATTTCCCTATGCATGGTTTGACTACTTGGATGGTTATCCAAACTTTTTATGCACGCTTGAACTTTACCTCGCGGAACCTGCTAGATTCGGCCGCGGGAGGAACCTTTATGTCAACTATACTTGGTGCTGCCACAAAACTTCTCGATGAGATGATGACCAACTATTCCCAATGGCACACCGAAAGAGCTCCAACAGGTAGGAAGGTAAACTCTGTCGAGGAAATCTCCTCCCTAAATGAAAAGGTTGACTTGATTATGTCTCTACTTACCAAGAAATCTCCAATTGGTCCGCAACATGTTCCTTTAAATTCTTTGATTGCTCAAGATCAAGTAGATGTGAACTTTATCTCTAGAAACAACTTCAACAGCAATGCTTATAGGAGTAACTTTGGTAGAAATCCTAGACCGTTCCCCTCCAACAACTATGGGAACAACAACACTTATCCTAGCTCCAAGAACTCCACTTTTGAATTAGAGAGTATGCTTAAAGACTTTATCACTACCCAAAAAGCCTTCAACAAAAGTGTAGAGGAAAAACTAGACAAATTAGATAACCTCACGTTGAAGGTAGACAATTTAGCCCATGAAGTAGAATTGCTTAAAATTAGAACTTCTCCCCTTGAGGAGAGGAAGGCCACTCCTATGAATGCTATCCAAGTGCAAATTAATGAAAACATTAGGATGATGGCTAAACTCAAATAGAGATGGGCTAGAGAAAAGGAGGAAGAAGATAGAATTAAGAGCCTTCCTACGCACCATACTGTTGCTACTATCCAAGTAGTTGAGGATATCCAAACTCTTAGCACCCAATGCACCCCTAGTCCCATAGGACCTATTAATGGTGATGCTATGACCTCAACCGTAGAAGAAGAAACTCCTATGACTATAGAAGCTACCAAACAACTGAGCCTAAAGGACACCACTACCACTTTAGTTGATATTAGTGACCTTGATTTTGATAATTGCACCCTTTCTAAAGTTATTCATTTCCTTCACAAGATGTCTAGAGACCCCCACACTAGCACACTTAATCTTGCCTTCACAGAGCATATCACTAATGCTCTCATCAAATCTAGGGAGGAGAAGCTTAGGGTAGAAGCCTCCATACCTATAAAGCTAAAATATGGTTGGGATCCTATGATTAAAATTAAGTTGAATAAATTTTCTTGCTATGCTTTATGTGATGTTGGTGCTAGTACCTCCGTTATGCCCAAAAGAATGTATGACATATTTGAATTGAAACCTTTTGATCTTTGTTCTTTTGGTGTTCGTCTTGTCGATTCTTCCGTAAAGAAGCCTTTCGGGAACATAGATGATATTCTTATCATTGTCAATGACAACTATGTTCCCGTTGATTTTACTATTATGGACATTTAATGTGAACCTTCTTGTCCAATTAATTTGGGACGTCCTTTTCTTCGCACCGTGGGTGCTATTATTGATATGAAAGAAGGGATTATAAAATTCCAATTCCCTCTCAAGAAAGGGATGGAACACTTCCCTAGGAAAAAGATTAAGTTGCCTTTTGAGTCCGTTACACGGGCTAGTTATTTTCTTGAAAAGACTTGATCTATTTTGCATTAAGCGTAGCTAAAGGCTTTAAAGAAGCGTTTTCGAGAGGCAGCCCGCAACGAATTTAGGATTTACTTTTTGTTTTTCTTCTGTTTTTAGTGGTCTTGATGATTGTTCCTACTGTAGCAACATCATTGTATCTTTACTTTTCAAGCTTTGTGCCATTTATAGCCTCATGTGACAAGGGAAGTGAAATGTGTGACATGCTGTCCAGAAAACAGATTCTGTCCTCGTGACTAGAAAAATAATGGAAAAATCCAGTTCATCTTTTTGAGCTGAATTTTTTACACAGCGTTCTCTATAAAATTACGGAACTTTCGTATGTTCTGAGTTTTTTTGATTTGAGTTGCAGAAGTATCCCTAAAAAATTCTTTACTACCTGCTGGTCTGTTTTTCACAGATTCTGTCTTGTTTTGCCTTTCCTTCGTTTTGCAAACCTTAAGCTTTATTTTTCTTTGCAAAAACTTTTTGGCAATCTTGAGAAACAGTAGATCTTCAAGATTATCTTTATTTCCAGTAGAGAAAAAATTATTTTATTATGGGTACTAACCTCGCTAATCAGATTATGATGAGTTATGTATGAAGTGAGTTTTCAAGTGTGCGAGGGAAGATGATGAAAGAAGATTCAGGAGTGTCAAGCGCTAAAGCTTGGGGATGCCCCCATGCATCCCCAAGAAATATTCAAGGAGACTCAAGCGTCTAATCTTGGGGATGCCCCCGTGCATCCCCTTCTCCATCGACAATTATCAGTTCGTCTCTCGTCTCACTATATTTTTATCGCTTCATGCGTTATGTGCTATGCTTGGAGCGTCTCGCTCTTAGGTTTTATTTTTAGTTTTCTTTAGCTTTGCTTGCTGTTCATAACAAGTTAGAACCCAGATTTATTTGTGTGGGAGAGAAACACGCTCCACTTCCAAAATCTAGAACACAACATAGGTCTTTTTCATGCTTATCTTTGCTGTGTGTGTTCTTTATCTTTTCATAGTTGTTGTCATGTTTACCTCTTAGTTTTCATGCTTATCTTTTCAAAGAGCTTTTGTTTAGTTTGTTGCTGGAACTCTCTTGAGTTTCATGTTTATCTTGTTTAGACAGTTTGCATGTTGCACTGAGTTTTTTGTCTTGACTTGAAGTAGGTAATTGAGGTTGCTATTGAGTTGTAGTAGTAACTTGCAATAGTTTTGAGGTATAGTTTTGAGTAATGTTTGGACTTTTGGTGTCAAGAGATTTAGCCTATTAGTGATAGATAGCATATTTTGGGAAATCCGTGTTTATTTTCAAAGCTTACAAAATTAGTTGAGAACTTTAGCTACTAGATGGATCACTACTCTTCTGAGGGGTCGAATATTAGAGTACACTCACGTACCATGAGTCCAGGATGCGCAAGGATAACCAAACCCCCAGGCACTCCTCCTCGGGGTACTTGTCTCTTTCTGAACCTCCTTATTAGATTGAGAGTTACCAATAATAAGTGCGTGAGTTCTTCGGACTAATGTGAGTATTCGAAAGTTGACGCTTCCACCTTCCCATATTTTGCTAGCCACTCCGAGGGTTGGCGTCCACCTTCGCCGGTACATCCAAACCCTTGGCACGATACACTCTGTCATCATAAACCTCCTTATATCCTTCCTCAAAACATCCACCATACCTACCTATCAAGGCATTTCCATAGCCTTTCCGAGATATATTGCCATGCAACATCCACCTGCTCATGACTTGATCTTCATGTCATACATGCTACTTGCTTGATTGATGAGCCGCATGCTAGTTGGGCCTTGCCCTAATCATTGCTACATGACGCGCTAGTATCATTGCATATCCTGCTACACTGGCAGAGGCATACATTTGCATACGTCATGATAGTAACATCTTCTTTATGATTTGAGTACATTGTAAAGTGTGAAAGATCTTCTATACTTATTGTAATTTATAGAGTGTTGCCCCTAAAGTGAGGAAAATATCCCAAAGTGGACAAATTAAAAGATCCCAAAGTGGACAAATTAAAAGATCCCAAAGAGGACAAATTAAAAGATCCCAAAGAGGACAAATGAGAGAAATAGAAAGAGCCATTGAGGCCACCAAAAAAATACAAAAAATAGAAAAAAGGAGAAAAAAAAATAAAAAGAGAGAAGGGGTCACACTACTATTCCTTTTTAGAGATCCACACTCGTACTCCCTCTTATATCTTGTACTCCATAGAGATTATCATTCATGCATATAGCTACGTGGGGACCTTCACACTATAGAACTTGGCTTGTATATTCCAATGATGAGCCTCCTCAAATGAGCTCTAGGTCTTCTTGAGCAAGCAAGTTGGATGCACCCCCACTAGTTCCATTGGAGAGCTTACCTTAGCTCATATGTGTATCCGTTGCATGGCAATCCCTACTCCTCACATCATATCTATCATTTGGATTTCTCTCGCCTATGATTGTCCTCATTGATGTGAGCCTTTCACACCTTTTTGTCTTCCTCCTCCACCATATTCTCTCTTTGCCATCCTAAGTGTCAACTTTCTTGCTTACGCTCATCCATTGCATGAGTGCTCAGAATGTCGAAAAGGAATGGATCATTTTGACTTGTACCTGGCTAGCGGTATGGGGATTAGTCAAGATAAGATCCCAAAGAAGACCAAGTGTGAAACTTTAGTAGATTGAGTTCTGAACACAAAAATACTTTTTCTCGTATATCCCTATCCCCTTTCTTGCACGCAAACACCATTTGGAGACATTCGAGTCACGGACAGCGAGAGCTGTTGCACCTTTATGTTCTTATGTTGCTTGTTCTAATGCTAAATATAGACTCTTGCATGTTATGACTTGAATTGAATTACATGCCTTGATTGCTTTACTTAAAATTTCTTATATGGTTGTTAGCATGTCACCACAGAAATTATGCTTCTTATCATTTACCTAATCGCGGACGAACAAGAATTAAGCTTGGGGATGTTGATACGTCCAAAACGTATCTATAATTTTTGCTTGCTCCATGCCTCTTTTGTGTGATATTGCTATGATATTGATGAACTTCCATACACTTTTGACGATATTTGGACTATTCTATTAACTCAGTGCACCCCAGTACCAGTTCTTGTTTTCTGCTGTTTTTCTATTTCAGGTTTCCCCCATATTAAAAGTGCTCCAAAAACCGAGGGGGGGCCAGAGGGGACCCACCAGGGCCCCAGGCGCCCTCCCGGCGCGCCCCAGGGAGAGGCCGCGCCAGGGGGCCGCCTGGACCCTTGGTGGACCCCCTGGCTTCCCCCATCGCCTATTTATTCCCCGTGACGCAAAAACCCCGAGACGGGAACCCTTATTCGCGATCTCTCCTCTGTTCCGCCACCGCTGCGCTTCCAAGATCGGGAGCACCAGAAGACCTCTTCCAGGCACCCTGCCGGAGGGAGGAATCACCTCCGGGAGCTTCTCCACCACCATGGATGCTTCCCGGATGAAGCGTGAGTAGTCCACCTTGGACCATGGGTCTATGATCAGTAGCTATGTGATGTTCTCCTCCCCTCTTTGTTCTTCATGGATTAGACCTCGTGAGCCGCCCTACATGATCGAGGCACTTATGTAATATTTCTGCTGTTGCTATGCTGAGTTTGTTGGGATTCGATGGATTATGAGATTATGTTCGGATTGTGTTTGAGTTATATATTTGATTCTCCTCTTTTATATTTATGTTCTTGAGTAATTCTTGCATGTTCTCCGTTGATGTTTATTGCTTTGGCCAAGTAGTAGGTAGTGACTCCAAGAGGGAGCGTTATGCATGATTGTGGGTTCATGCCCCCCGATGACTAGCTTGAGTGACAGAAACATGAGTCTAGGGGATGTGATGTTTCCACAAGGGGGAAAACAACGGTGCTTGTACTTGCGGGTGCAAGGATTGTTTACTTTACGCAAAGTTCTTTAATGCAGTTGTCTGTTGCTTTGAGTTTACACATTGGGTGGGATTCGCAACTTAATACGAGCGAGATATTCTGGATAGATATCTCAAGGTGGATGATTAGTAGGTAGATGCAGATGGATTTCAGTCTACTTGTCTTGGCGTACCGCCCATGCTTTTGAGCCTCTGCCTTTCTCTATAGCATAATTAGCATTGGTTTGCACGCATAATCCTGTCAATTGCCCAGCTGTAAATTTTTTTACCTCGCATGGGTATTTTATCATCTTTTAGGAGAGAGACATCTCAAGTGAACATCATAGGACCCCGGTCCATATTTCCGATACTGTTTACACCCTCTATCAATTTACTGCTTTATTATTTTTCCATTGCTATCGGTATCATTATTATCCCGTGCGTTTTATCCTTTGTAAACAACAAGGCCGGAGGGATTGACAACCCCTTTGTACACGTTGGGAGCAAAGCTATCTGGTGTGTGTGCAGGTCCACGACAACCGCTAATCTCTGGCGCCGTTGTCACCTTCTTGTCGTTATCGGAGTCCTACTGGAGACAAACCTTGGTATCTTCACCGAGGGAAATTTTCTGCTTTCTACATCTCAACCTTCCACTTTGGGTAACCAACGAGGGGTGAGAAGTAAAATCTCGTGAAATCACGCCCAAACAAAAACAAAAACGACGACAACGACGACAACAGCAACAAACACAACAACAATCGGCGAGACGCACGCGACGACATAACACAAAGGAAACTCAACCGCGGAAGACGAAGGTGAGCAGCCTGCGAAGAGTACTCAAACGAGCAAGCTTCTGACGAGGACATAGAACCATGCGGAGCACTGTGCTTCGCACGATCCATACGGGAAACAAGGATGCCGAAAGGTTTCAAGCTAAACTCCACAACGCACAAGTACGACGAGCTGGAAGAGCCAGAAGCGTGGCTCGACGACTACTTAACAGCCGTCAAGTTCCAGTGCGGAACCAATATCACAGCAATGCAGTACATACAACTGCTGGAAGCAGTTCCGCAGTGCCTTCATCGAGAACTTCAAGTCCACTTACAAACGACCGGCATCACTCGAGGAGCTGAGTGCCTGCAAACAAGGATCTAGAGAATCCTTGCGAGCATACATCCAGCGATGGACCATACTCAAAAACTCAGCCGAGGACATATCAGACGAAAGCTCAATCGATGCATTCAGAAGGGGCTTGCAAAGCATCGACTTCAAGGAACAACTCGGGCAAATGAAGGTCCGAACACTCGCATGACTGCTAGAGCAAGCCAACAACTAGGCAGACGGAGAAGACTCCATACGGAACGAATCAGAGATCCAGCCAGCACGCTCAGAACGCGACTACGACTACCACACCAGCGAAATGGGATTCGACAGAAGAAGCAAACGCCCAAGGCGTTACTTCTACGACGATAGAGGACCCGATATGGTCGCGGCCGGTTTCCCGGACGACAGAGAAGGCAAACATCGCGACGACAGAAGAATACAGCACAGGGAAAACCAAGAAGAAGCAGCCCAAGTCCAAAAACTGGATTTGAGAACAATGCAGCCACGAGATGACGCCCGAGCATATCGCTCGGCCAAAGAGCTGCTCGATTGACCGTGCACAATACACGGGTTCAGAAACGAGCGTGAAGAGCTCAGATCAGGACACACCCTCCGGAACTGCAGGCGCTTCATCGAACTCTCAGAAGAAAAAAGCCGATCTACAGCAACAACAGCTCAGCCTCTCGCAAGCGTAGCAGTCGGGACCATCGCCCACAATGCACCACCAGCACCTGCAATACCAACTAGGCAGGTAGCAATAATCCAAGAACGGAGCACGACACCAGAGGAAGAAGAAAAATACCCAGTAGCACACGCCCGGATCTACATGATACAAGAAGGAAGACCATCAAATAGGCAGCAGAAGCAGGTCACCAGACCAGTATTCCTCGCAGTCTCCTCGCACCCTGCTGTCCCAGAATACTTGCGCGGGTCCGAGACTGAAATCACCTTCTCCCGAGAAGACCACCCGCCAGCCATCCCGCGCCCAGGACACGCCGCATTAGTACTCGAAGCAAGAATCGGAAAATACGACATGTCACGAGTCTTCATGGACGGCGGCAGCGGAATCAACGTCAAATTCACCAGAACCCTGGAAGAAATGCTCAACCAAAACTCAGCACTGAAAACTTCAGGAACAACGTTCCATGGAATCGTGCTAGGGAAAGCAGTCTACCCCCTCGGAAAAATAAGTCTCGACGTGGTTTTTGGCAGCACGAGCAACTTTCGCAAAGAGACATTGGATTTCGAAGTGGTCAACTGGAAATCACAATACCATGCCATCCAAGGACGCCCAGCCTTCGCGCGTTTCATGGCAGTGCCACACTACGCCTACCTCAAGATGAAAATGCCAGGCCCGCGAGGAGTGATCACAGTCAGCGGCAGCTTCGTCAGATCCGACCGCTGCGACAAAGAGTTCCACAAGATATTAGAAACCTTCGGAGCACACCAAGCCAGCGGAGCCACGGCATCAGAGGAAGAGGCCCTACCATAGAAGCAAAAGGGAACCACAACATCTACCGTCCTTAGAGCTACTAAGCTATCGATCCAAATAAAGAGGCTTTCTTCAAACAGCCCCCCCCTCGTGTAAGAAAGAAAAGGAGAAATATTGAAAATATTCTTCCAAAAATTCTTTTTGCCCATTGGAACTCGGGGGCTCGCCGCAGCAGCCACCCCTGAGGCGTTCTTCGCTAATGCGACTCTAAAAAATTGGCACTCGGGGGCTCACCGCAGCAGCCACCCCCCCGAGGCGTTCTTCGCTAACGCGACTCTAAAAAATTGGCACTCGGGGGCTCGCCGCAGCAGCCACCCCCCGAGGCGTTCTTCTCTAACGCGACTCTAAAAAATTGGCACTCGGGGGCTCACCGCAGCAGCCACCCCCCGAGGCCATCTTCGCTAACGCGACTCTAAAAAATTAGCACTCGGGGGCTCGCCGCAGTAGCCACCCCCCGAGGCGTTCTTCGCTAACGCGACTCTAAAAAATTGGCACTCGGGGGCTCGCCGCAGCAGCCACCCTCGAGGCGTTCTTCGCTAACGCGACTCTAAAAAATTGGCACTCGGTGGCTCGCCGCAGCAGCCACCCCCCGACGCATTCTTCGCCTACGCGACTCTAAAAATTGACACTCGGGGGATCGCCGCAGTAGCCTCCCCCTGAAGCGCTCTTCGCTTACGCGACTCTAAAAATAGCACGAGGACCCCTCGCCCAAAAACTCAGCAACGAACAAGACAAACCTATACCACACAAGATTGGTTTACAACAGACGAACAAAGTAAAGCAAAAAGGAACAGCAACACACATGGTTCAGCAAAGGAACCAGCGCCAAGCAAAGACTACTCCCCAGGCTCTGACTTCACTTTGCATAGAGCACCCAACCGATGGTCATTATCCTCGACCACCCACTTCACAACTTCAATTGCAGTCTTGTCCGCCACGGCATAATGGTCGTCCATCGGCTGAGCTCGACCTCCAGGAGGACCTCGGGCTGCCAGTATAATATCCACCCCCGGCCAATGACTATAGACAAAGGCCAAAGCACAGCGAGCCCCTGCATAAATCTGGTGATTACCTACGCGCCGAAGATCCACAGGCTGGGAGAACACCCGACAAATCTTCTCAAGAGAAGAGGGGACAGGATCTAAAGGGTAAAAATCAGCAAAAATCCTACCAAACACTCCGCAGCAGTACTCAAGAGCCCGTGGTACCCTCTTAACCCGCATCCGAAGAACGGCGAACACCCGAGCACGCGCCCTATCCATCCAGAAAGGATTTTTCTCCTTCACAACCGGGTCCTCTAGCCGCAACAACTCAGACTGTACTGCTTCTTCTTCCTCGCGAGAACGCCCAGCAAGCACTTCGCAACGAAGAACAGGTATCAGCCGCAAAAGCATAAGGAAAATAACCCGCGCAGTCGAGCGGTCGAAGAAAAGACAAACTCACCCTTCAGAAGATCAGACAGCTTCATAATCCAAGCCGCCAAGCCATCCAAGATAGCCTCAGCACGTTCACGTTTCGAGCGATGGACCGCAACAGCACCTTTCAGTCGAACGACCTCACGCTCGGCCTCTTTCAGCCTCAAGCAAACAGACTCGTAAGCACCCTCGCAAGCATCCTCCTCCAGCAAATTCCAAGCCCGAGAAACGTCTGGGATGGCCTACCGCAAAGAGAAACAAGTCAAAGCTAACAAGGCAACAAGCAGCACAAAAAAGTAAAGAAGATCCATGAATTAAAAAAGATCCACCGTCCCATCGGGAGGCACATTACAGCTGAAGTTTTCAAAACAAAAGCAGATTCGCCCTACTTCTCGGCTGAAGAATTGTTTGCAGCCTCCACGACCAATTGCAGCTGGCGGGCCAGACGAGTGGCTCGTGCACTCTGCTCATTCGTATAAGCAGGAAAACTATCCACCATGGAATCCTCAATGGGGACACCATGGCCCAGAAGAACACCAATAGACGTTGCAAGCCCACTCACCACGTTCTCACGAACCAAGCCCTCCAGCTGATCACCATCCGGACCGAAGGCAGCAACTAGAGAATCGAGACCCTCAGGATGATTCTCCTCATCTGGGAACATATGCTCATGGAGAAGCTTCAGGAGATTTGAAACCCGAGCACTGGCATCCCCAACAGCTACAGCAGTGCCCGAGATAGCATCCACAGAGCCACGGAGAACACCCGAACCCACAGCAGCCACCTCCACCGCCCCAACAACCGCAGAGCCTGGAAGAAGGAAAAAGATCAAATATCCAGTAGTCTCAGAGACAAAACCAACCCCAGTAAACAGATGACAGGAAGAGTCCACTCACCAGTCAAAGAGCCCGCCAAATCCTGCAGGCGCTCGCACTCAACCTTCTCGACCAGGAGAAAATGCTCCTCCACCCGCCGCAACCGCTCGATCTCGCCATGCTGCACCTGAAGCTCCTTTTGTTTGGACTCCAGAGCAGCCTGACGCTCAGCAAGATCCTTCTTTGCAGCCTCCGCCCGCTTGTCAGCACCTTTCTTACGACCTACGGAACAAACACCAGTTAGGCAAAATCACTCAGCAAAAGAAACAAAGACCAATGATCAGGATCTCACGTCTCATAGCAGTCAAGCTCCCCTGGACCAAGTCATGAGCACGTCGCCACCGATCAGTTTCAGTCAGCACACGCTCGCACATCCGGAACAAAGGCTGAACCCAAGAAAATGCATCAAGTCAAAGCATAGGAAAAATAAAATCAAACTCAAGACTACAACCAATCACAAATGATTGCTTGCAGCCTCGGGGGCTACTCCCATTGGGAGCACTGTCTTTCTCCCAATATGCATAAGACCGACAAAAGGAAGACCAAATCAAAGACTACAACCACTCACAAGTGACTACTTTCAGCCTCGGCGGCTACTATAGCAAAGCACGGAAGGACAAAGAAATCACATACCTGCTCCGCCATATGATCAAAGAACTTCGCTTTATCTTCGGCAGAGAGATCCCACCTCTCCAAGAAGTGCTCCTCAGGGATCACAGGTTTAACGTCCGGAGGTAAACCCCTTCAGGAGCCGCAACAGCCCCAGCAGACCCCCCAGACGGAGCAGTCGCAGAAGTTCCCTCTGCGCCTGCAGTCAAAGGCATCGTCCCCGCACCCGAAGCCACGAGAGTAGCGGAACCAGCCAGCCGATCAGACGCCGCACCAGAATCAGTCAAAGGAGTAGCAACATCACCAGCACTCGTAGAGGAAGCAGCCAGAGCATGAGCAGTACTACAAACAACTTATCTTCAGAGCACTAGCCAAAGCAACGAACAAACAGAAAGACAAACTGGAAAGTTACACTAACCCAGCAGGCGCAGTGCCCGGACGCAGCAATATACCAAACTTGCGTTTCTTCGGGGCAGTTGAGGGAGGACACAGGATAGCAGGCTGCACGACCGTCGGCAAGTCATCGCCGCAACCCATCGCATCACGACCACTCGCAATCAAAGGGCGAGTGCGTTTGACACGAAGAGGACTTGAATCCTCAGAGTCATCCGTAAATGATGGTGGGCCACCCATGGACTCGATAGCAACAACACCCGAAGCGCCAGAAGCACCCCCATCACCCGCAGGCACAGAATCGACATCAACCTCACCAGGTTCATCGAGTATATCCGCATCTTCAGGCTGCGGCGGGTTGTTCAACAAAGGGGTGTGACCATACAGATCAAGAAAGCATCAGCAATCAACAGGAACGAGTCAACAGTAAAAATAAATAATTCAAAGACAAGTACCTGAGGAAAAGGCTAGTCACCAGAGTAAGGACGAACAAGACTCTCTTCCCCAATGCTCATGCACTTTGTGACTTGCTGAACCCGGGCCAACAGGTCGTCATCGGAAAACTCCTCGGGTGAACACCTGGTCGAGTCATCAGGCCCAGTGTATTGCCAAATGGGACGCACCCAATGCTGTAGCGGCTGCACACGTCTCTTGAAAAAAACGGAGATAAGCTGGCCTCCAGTCAATTCATCCTTCAAAGAAGTAATCTTTTGCACAAAAGGCTCCACGAGAGACACCTCGCAAGAAGACAAAGGATGTGCCCCTGAAGACCGCTTAACCGCCCGTGCAGCAGGATCGAAAGGGGCCAGACCAAACGGCTGACCCTCAATGCACTGGTCCTTCAGATAAAACCAACTCCTCCGCCACGAAAAGACGGAGTCCAGCTTCTCCAGATCAAAATAGGCAGATTTCTCCTTAATGGAAATACCCACGCCCCCAATGGCATATTCAGAATTTTTCCTCTTCACATTGAAGAGACGTTTCCAGAGGCCCCAATGGGGATAAATCCCCAAAAACCCTCACAGACCGTAATGAAACAGGCAATGTGCAGAATCCCATTGGGAGTCAAATCATGCAGTTGCAATTGATAGGCGCAAAGCAAGCCCCAGAGAAAAGGATGAATGGGAAGCGCAAAACCACGGGGGAAGAAACTCTGAAAGCATACCCGCTCATCTGGAATCCCCCTCATCCCAAGGAATCTCCTCATTCCCAGGAATCCGGGTGGCACCATGCGCCACCACGTCGTCGGCCACCAGCTCATCCAGATCTGCAGTTCCAAAAGCAGAGCGCACCCATCTGCCGGTCATCCTCGCCGACTCCTGTGCTGCACTGCGGGGACGCTTGGACATGGATCTTAACTAGCAAACTGCACGAAAAGACAGGCTGGAGGCAAAGAACGACGACGGAAGAAGAAAGAGAGGCAGGAGAAGGCAATGGCTGGGTGAAAACATAAAACAAACCAGACCGCCCGGTATTTAACCTGCAGTCGGAGCAAGAAAATCGTCACCGCTCGTCTTGGAATATAGCCGAGAAACATGGAAAACTCAACCAGCGCACTAACCATACCGCCCATTGAACGCGAAAAACGAGGGCCATCATCACGCAACGCGAAATTTTTGGGCAGCAGACGCCAAGTCACTTCATTTTCACATGACATGGCGACCCAACCTGTCAGACACACCAGAAAACGCCACATCTTAGCAATACGTCTCAAACACTCACCTTCGTTAAGTATTCTGCTCTTTTAAAATCTTTTTCCATAATATTTCAAAAAAAAATTACTCCCATTGGGAGTACCTTTATTCGAGTCCGGGTGCTCCCTCACCCAGAAAGCAAACACGTGCTCGAGTGATCACTCGCACTAGCGGAAAGGATGTGCTCTCAGAGTTCGGGTGCTCCCTCACCCTAAAGTCGGTAAAGCCTTCGAGTGACTACTCGCAAAAAGACTCAGCAATTCAACAATACGATCTACTCGTGCACTCAACGACATTCCGAGTGGGCGCTTTTTATTTTCCTTGCCTGAGTTCATTACAAGCTCCGCGAGTGACTCCTAAAACAGCTCACTTGATTGTTTATTCCAAGTGGGTGCATCGCTAACCAGGCTCCGTGCCTCTACAAAAACAATTATGCCTGGGCTACGACACACTGTACCCAGATGCCACGCAAGGTTAGCGTGTAGGTAAGACCCCACTGCGCAGATTGGCCGGGCCGGGACTTGCCGTAGAGCGATATCACTCCCGACCTTTTCCATGCGCACGCATGATAGAAAGAGTCAAGCGGACGCGCTCAGGCTATGTGCTTAGACTGGCAGCAATTGATCCTATAAGACCTGCAGCGGCATGACTTTGCTTGACACTGGTCGGTCCAATTTCATGTCGAGGGACGTGAGATTGATTGGGATACTGCGGTGTTTGCCACTAGCGCAATTCACCAAGGCTCGACCAGTCGACTCCTTGGGCCCTTTCAGCTTAGCAATCCCTCGAAACAGATATTTTCATGGCTCAAAACTGCCAGCGACCCGCGGCGATGCCGCGCCTACAAACGATAAAGCATGGACGGATTCGAGTCCCCAGGCACTCGGGGGCTACTGACGAGGGGGTGACCCCACGACTCCTGCATGTGAGGCTACCTGGTGCGTATTAAGACAGAAGGCCCGCTGGGAAGTCACAACATGCCCACGACTGGCCCAACCAGGCACCGACGTAGGAGTCCGCGACTAGTATGGAAGGCACAACTTGGCGTACAAGGCAAGACTAGAACTAGGAAACTATCTTTGTAACCTAGTACGGACTCCCCGAGACCTAGCCTAGTATATAAAGGCTGGGAGGGGAGACGTCCAGATCGATCCAAGACACATCTACTCACCTGGTCTTGCAAGAAATCTCCTGGCCTCCTCTGTAATCGCCTCCTCATGCAATAATATCGAGCAGGAAGTGCTTCTCCTGTTAGCCGATGAGTATCGTCCAACCTGTGCCTTCTCTATGACTAACCCAGGGTCCGTGACCATGGGATTTGCCGGGGCTGATCCCCGTCAGCCCGCCTCGCCTCTCGACCGCAATGTGCGGCGCATAGCTAGCCGCTGCCCACGTCGGCCGATTGGGCCGGCCCATGGTGATGCTTCTGCTTTTTTTTCCTTTCATCCCTCTGAGAATTTGGCTAAGTCCCTGGAGGCTGATGTTGTACTGTTTTTGCGATGGAAGTTACGAGTGAACCGTAGGTCGGATGGCTTTGCGCCCAAAATGAAAATTGCTTGTATTGTTGTTCTCTACAATAATGCTTTAGGGAGTTTATTGATTTGAGCTTAGCTGGTTGATGTAATTTCTTGTCAAACATTGCTACTTGATGTTGACTGCTGCAACTGTTATTTTTAGCAATGTTTGAGTGATGATTGCCTCGCATCCGTGCATCGTATGCATATGCTTCTTTGACATGAACTGATCAACATCATTTGTACTTTAATACCATGCATTCACTTGTCATGTTATCTTGCTGTAGGTTGCATTGATATTGCGCCAAATTCGGGTACCTGTTAATCTGTCCTGTTGTTGCATATTTTATTGCACTTTGCTAGCCTTATAGTTATTGATCCAGGCCTTCCTATGATTTGAACACAATGGAATGAACTGATCCTTGTCATCTATACTTTCATGCCATGCATTGCTATACCATGATATCCTTCCTGTTCATATTGTTCTTGAGCTCCCAAAGTGGCCACTTGTTGTTTGCTGTCAACTATCCTGAAAATTGCTAAGTCTGGAGTATGGTTTAGCTGGCTTGCATCCTTTATATCTTTTCATCCATGGGTCTTTTGACCACAAGTGCCATGTATGAATTGTTGAGAATCATGTAGACTCCATTTTCATATATTGCTTTGTCATATTCTTGGAGTATTATTATCTCTTTTTCTACTGTTTATAGAGCATGTTTATAACAGTTTGCCATGACCCTATTTTTCACTAAGTCTGTAAACTGGATTAGCTCGCTTGCATCCTTGCTACATGTTTATCCATGATTCTTTTGAGCATAAGCACACTTTATGAGCTAGCTGTAGATATATTGCATGTTCAATTTGATGATTGTTTGCTATTTCTTTACATGCTGTCAAGTAAGCATGTTGTTAACCTCTTGCCATGTTTTCCTGATTTCACTAAGTCCTAAACCAGTACTATAAATTAGCTTTTTGCATGGGATATAATTACTATTTCTTGATGCTCATGTACATGAAACCTTGATTCCATGTCATGATTTTCATGTCTACTTTTGATCCATATCATTTTGGTGCATGTATGAAATCAGTAGGTTGTTGTTGCATTGCTCTCAAGTGTGTCACCTGTTGTTGGCAGATTGTGTTCATAACTTGCGTTGCTTGTATCTTTTTAACCGTAACTCCTTTTGGGGTGTTCTTTACATGTAACTTGACTATAATTTTGTGTAGATTGTGTTTGTACTATTTTTTGATGTTGTTAACCAACCTAAAATATGGTTTAGTGCAGAACAGTACCAAATGCTTTAATTGTTGTGGGGTAATTAGTGATATGCCATGTTCAGGATTTTGACTCACTTAACTTGACTAGCATAGATAGTATACTTTATGATTCACCTTTTTCCGCGATATGCCATTCTTGAGTGAGATTCCATGTTAACGAGCTCATGTGGTGTAGCTAAAAAACTTGAACCATTGATAAATGTGCGGTATCGTCGTGTGTGACCGATACTTCACTTAACCTGTTAGTAACCGCTCTCGGTGATAGATGCGATATCGTAGTGCGTTGTCTCGTGTTGCCTTCTTGTTGTTGCTTTTTCATGATTGCTTCATAGTAATATAAGCTTGCTCGTCGATTGACTTTCAAGTGTGTAACAGCCCAGATTTCACAAAAGTTAAAAATTTGTTTTCGGTGTGAATTGTTTGATTGTCTGATTTTTTTGCGGTGTTTGCATCCCCGATTTATCAATCGGAGATTATTTTTCCCCCTCTTATATCGTATCGGACGGAGACAGACCCTTGCCACCCTGACACTCGACCTTTGCGACTCCGGGTTTCACCCGATCACCGTCGCGAAAACCGCACGAGACCAGCCGCAGCCAACGGAACGAAAAACGTCGTTTAATAATTAAACGGGATATTTTTATAGCGCGCCGGAAAGTGTTTTCGGAACGGTTCCAACGCGAGGTGACCGCCGCCGTTTCGACGCGCTGATCGCGTAGTTCGAAGTTTTACCCGAATCGAAGGTCCTGCGGACCCCCAGCGGTCAGAAACGTGAGCACACCGCGCACGAGAGAAAAACCGGGGATGTTTTTGCAAACTGCCAGCCACCTGGGCTATATAAAGACCACCACACTCCCACCTCTTTATAGGGTTTCCCTAGTCCAAAATTGCAGCCACCCCCTCCACTTTTCCCAAAAAACACCCCCATTTTCGTCAACACATAGCTCCCAGATCTGGAATCAGCCCAATGGGTTCTGGACCGTCAGATCGGCCGATCTGACGGCCAGGAACGCGCCACGTCACCCCATTTTTTTTCTCTCCCAATCTCTCCTCTCCCTCCCGTGGATGCTGAGCCGCCGCCTTGCTCCGGCTGGACACCGGCGAGCTCTCCTCTCCCTCTCCCTTCCTCTCCTTCTCCCCCCGCGCCTCCCTCACATCCTGTCCTCTTCTCCCCTCGCAGATCGCCTCCATGGAGAGCTTGAGGCCGCCGCCAGCTTCCATGGCCGCCGCCGCGAGCGCACTGGCCGCCGAAGCCCCGCTGCACTCCCTCGTCGCCACCAAGCCGGTGTCCTCGGCCGCCCAACGCGCGCCTGGCCCCTCGCGCCTGCCCCAGGCCGTGGCGCCGCTCACCGGCGACGAGACGGCCGCCGCCGCCGTCGAAGCGCTCGGGCGGAGCTCGGCCTCCCCGAGCCAGGACGCCAACCGCCGTGAACGTGGGCCGCGGCCCAGCCAACCGAGCCAGCCCAGGCACCGCCAGACCCAGGCCATCCCCAGATCCGCCGGCCGAACTAGGCCAAGCCTAGTGGTGAGGCCCGTGCCGCTTCTTTTTTCCATGTGATTTTTCTTTTTTTATCCATTGTCTGCTAAGTGTTGTATTTTTACTGCTGTTTCATTTTTGCGATGCGTTTTGCGGTAGATCTGTAGCTCGGATCGCGTTGCGCCCAAAAGATGAATTGTTTAGAATTGCGTGCTCTAGCTTTTATCTTTTGTGTGTTAATTGTTTTGAGGTTGTTCAGATATAGTTTTTGCTGTTCAAACAGGGCTACCTATCGTTAACTGCTGCTAAGTTGCTGTAACTGTTATTTTATTGCAACTTCGGGTGACGATTGCTTCGCAACCGTTCATCGGAATTGATTGATTTCTTTTGCATTGCGTTAAACATTGTTTCTACTTCAGTTTCATGCATTCACATGACATAATTTCTTGCTACATCATAATTGTATCTTGCTCCAAAGTGGTGATCCTGATGTTAGTGTGCTGATGTTTATATTTTGTTGCAACTTCGGTCGACGAGTGTGTCGCGACCGTTTATCGGAATTGAGTGATTCCAATTGCATATTGTTAAGAATCATGTCTACTTCCATTATGTGTATTGCATTGTCATGATATTCTTTCTGGTCATATAGTTATTGAGCTCCAAAGTTGATATCCCGCTGTTTTTGACAGCCACCTCTGTTTTTCTCTAAGTCTGTAACGTTCCGATGCCATGTTGCATGCTTAATATATTTTGATCTATGATACCTATTTGCATGATTCTTTTTTCCATGCCTCCTCTGTCATGTCTACTTTAGTTCCATATCATTTGTGAGCATGTTTGCATTGATTATCATGTTTATGCATTGCTCTGAAGTGTGCTTCGTGATGTTGGCAGATTGTGCCCGTAACTTATTTTGCTTATATCTTTTTAACCGTAACTCCGTTTGGAGTGTGCCTTATATGTAACTTGATTAGTTTTTCGTGTACTTTTTGTTTATGCTTTTGTTTGCTGTTGTTAACCAACCTAAAATATGGTTTAGGACAGAACAGTACCAAATGTTTTAATCGTCGTGCGGCACTTAGTGTTATGCCATGTTTAGCTTGTGCCTCACTTAAATTGACTAGCATAGATAGTTTAATTTGTGCTTCACCTCTTGCCATGTTTGTGTGCTATGCCATGCTTGGGTGCCTTGCCATGTTAACAACCGTTGGTTGATCACCTGTAGCTAAGCAACTTGAACCAGCGTAAACGTGCGGTATTCGTCGTGTCTGACCAATACCCCACTTAAACTGTTAGTAACCGTTCATGGCGATAGATCCGTATCGCGTTGCCGTGTCATGTGTTGTCTTCTTGATCTTGTGTTGCCCCGTAGTAATAGAGTGCTTGCTCGTTGATTGATTTCCAGTGTTTATCGTCTTGTGTGCTTCCGCGGGTACCTTGGGAGACGATGAGAGCTTGCGATCAACTACACCTTCGGAACCCGACTTATCAACAGGCAAGGACTATACATTACTTATGATCCATTCTATTTCAACCAATGGTTTGCATGCTAGTATAGGTTAGGGTCGATGTTTGATCCTACCACATGTTTACAACCTCTTTCAAACCGATACAGCCATGTCCCTTCCCACCAAACCTTGTACTACTATGTTACTACTGCTCGTTGCTCAACCCCTGCTTAGTATGCATGCTTAGGATGCTACGATGTTACCATGTTACTCCTTGGTTTGGGCTATCACATTATTATATTGTTGTTGATGATATGATTATTATAATGTTGACTATATTTGACGAAGGATGGAAGGTCTAGGCTATCCCGCCCCGACGCTTTGTTCCATTCGAGTCACCTAGGATCCGAGTTCCGGGTATTGGTTTTAAGACTGAGCATGCCTAACCGCGTGTGGGATTTTATGGGGTCCCCTTTTCTTACCTACCTAGCTTCAAGCATTTCTAGTGGTGGCCCAAGCTGATTTACCATTTGAAACCGTGTGTGTGCTGGTCAGCTAACAGTAGGTTTTAAACCAACCCGGACCAGTGAGGACATAGTTCCCTTGCTGGCCCATCATGACCGGCTGAGGACCCGGTTTCCCATGTGTGATTAACCGACAATCCAAACCTGGAGTCATACGGGAGAGACCAGATCGAGAGCGCGGCCGGCTCCTGAGCTGGATGTCGACTCACCGGGGGCCACGTGGATTTGTTCGTTGTTAGCTAGAGGGACCTGCCGTTTCGGATCTATTGGAACTAAATCATAAAATGGTTGCTTGTGATGGGTAGCAACTGAGAGTGATGGGCGTGCGTGCGGAGCCTTGTAATGTGCAGTTGGTACACCCCTGCAGGGTTAAATCTTTTCGAGAAGCCGTTTTCACGGTTATGGACGACTTGAGACCTACTCCTTGTTCATAGACAACAACAACTGAGATAATCTTAATATAACTTGATCAACGTGTGTGTGTGCCTAGACTGCTTCTTCTTCGTCGGGGTGCGAAGAGGACGACAAGGATAGGATAGGTGTTATGTTTGCGCAAGTAGTTGATAGCAAGACTTGTTGGAGGCGATTCCTCATCGAATGCTTGGCTTCTTATCTTACTCTCTAGATCGTTAGTCACTTCATAAATGCTACTGCGGAATCAACCTCACCACTTACCCCTTCCTTACCGTAAACTACTAGTTGTCCTAGAATGACGAGTGATGAAGTCCTTGCTGGGTCAAATGACCACTACAGTTGGATGCTGAGTACCTCTGTACTCATGATACTACCCCCAAACTCTTTTCAGGGTTCTTGATCGACAACAGGTATGGTGATCGACGTTTCACGTGGAGACTCGACGACGACTAGTTAGGCGGATCCCGGCGGAGGTCCTGGACCTGTGTGGTTATGGGGATCGATGTTTTTCTCTTTGCCACTAGGCATTTCCTTGTAGTCTGTACTCAGACATGTACCTTCCTCTGTTGTATTGTATTTGAGGCAGTTGTATGCCGATTGTATGAGATGTTGTATCCTTGTATCTGTAATGTTGTGATATCATGTTGGAAATCCGGGGCATATGGCTATGTCATATGTCGCGGTGGGACCGATATGTGCTTCGTCCCCGGATCTGGATGGAAACATCTAGATCTGGAACAGTACCGCATATTGGGCCTTACAACTTGGTATCAGAGCCTTACCGACCGTAGGATACCTTTTCTGGCCGAAGTCGAGTCTAGACAAAAACTATTTTTTAGTTACTAAGTTAGCTATCGGAGAGTAGGATTCTTGTTACTCCTTACCTTTGCTCTGGTCAGGACAAGTGTCGTAAGTGTTTTATTCTCGACTTATCCCCTTTCAAACTTTAAGATCTCGAGTGTGTGGAGTTTCGGAACCGTTACAATGCCTTGCTTGCAGCGTATTGTCTCGATTCCGATCTCAGGTTTGGGCAATCTTGTAGTACCTTCAGTTCTTCCGACTCTGGGTAAACATCTTGGTCATCCGCTGACTTCATTCCTCTTGCCCATTATCCTCATGATTTGAGTGAGAGTAATTCCCTTGATCGTCGCCTTGAAGTGTCGCTCTTCCTCTTGACACTGGCGGTTTCGTTTTTCCGACGATGTCGTCTCTCTGCGGAAATTTATCTCAACCGAAGTTCGACGTCGACATGGAGAAGAGTCCCTTGTTGGTGGTGTTGAAGATCGTCGACTCTCTTCTTTCCCCCTTCCCTCTCCCCCGGATCGTCCTGGATCTCGTGAAGATATCCCTTGTTGGTGATGTTGTATTGTAACAGCCCAGATTTCACAAAAGTTAAATTTTTGTTTTCGGTGTGAATTGTTTGATTGTCTGATTTTTTTGTGATGTTTGCATCCCCGATTTATCGATCGGCGATTATTTTCCACCCTCTCATCTCGTATCAGACGGAGACCGACCCTTGCCACCCTGACACTCGACCTTTGCCACTCCGGGTTTCACCCGATCACCGTCGCGAAAACCGCATGAGACCAGCCGCAGCCAACGGAACAAAAAACCCCGTTTAATAATTAAACAGGATATTTTTATAGCGCGTCGGAAAGTGTTTTTGGAATGGTTTCAATGCGAGGTGAGCGCCGCCGGCTCGACGCGCTGATCACGCAGTTCGAAGTTTTACCAGAATCGGAGTTCCTGCGGACCCCCGGCTGTCAGAAACGTGAGCACCGCGCGCGCGAGAGAAAAACCGGGGATGTTTTTGCAAACTGCCAGCCACCTGGGCTATATAAAGACCACCACACTCCCACCTCTTTCTAGGGTTTCCCTAGTACAAAATTGCAGCCACCCCCTCCACTTTGCCCCAAAAACACCCCCATTTTCGTCCAACACATAGCTCCCAGATCTGGAATCAGCCCAATGGGTTCTGGACCGTCAGATCGGCCGATCGGACGGCCAGGAACGCGCCACGTCACCCCATTTTTTTTCTCCCAATATCTCCTCTCCCTCCTGTGGATGCCGAGCCGCCGCCTTGCTCCGGCCGGCCACCGGCGAGCTCTCCTCTCCCTCTCCCTTCCACTCCTTCTCCCGCGCGCCTCCCTCACCTCCTGTCCTATTCTCCCCTCGCAGATCGCCTCCATGGCGAGCTTGAGGCCGCCGCCAGCTTCCATGGCCGCCGCCGCGAGCGCACTGGCCGACGAAGCCCCGCTGCACTCCCTCGTCGCCACCAAGCCGGCGTCCCAACGCCCGCACATGGCCCCTCGCGCCTACCCCAGGCCGTGGCGCCGCTCACCGGCGACGAGACGGCCGCCACCGCCGTCGAAGCGCTCGGGAGGAGCTCGGCCTCCCCGAGCCAGGACGCCAACCGCCGTGAACGTGGGTCGCGGCCCAGCCAACTGAGCCGGCCCAGGCGCCTCCAGGCCCAGGCCATCCCCAGATCCGCCGGCCGAACTGGGCCGAGCCTACTGGTGAGGCCCGTGCCCCTTTTTTTCCCTGTGATTTTTCTTTTTTTATCCATTTTCTGGTAAGTGTTGTATTTTTACTGCTGTTTCATTTTTGCGATGCGTTTTGCGGTAGTTCTGTAGCTCGGATCGCGTTACTCTCTAGATCGTTAGTCACTTCATAAATGCTAGTACGGCATCAACCTCACCACTTACCCCTTCCTTACCGTAAACTACTAGTTGTCCTAGAATGACGAGTGATGAAGTCCTTGCTGGGTCAGATGACCACTACAGTTGGATGCTGAGTACCTCTGTACTCATGATACTACCCCCAAACTCTTTTCAGGGTTCTTGATCGACGACAGGTATGGTGATCGACGTTTCACGTGGAGACTCGACGACGACTAGTTAGGCGGATCCCGGCAGAGGGCCTGCACCCGTGTGGTTATGGGGATCAATGTTTTTCTCTTTGCCACTAAAAATTTGCTTGTAGTCTGTACTCAGATATGTACCTTCCGCTGTTGTATTGTATTTGAGGCAGTTGTATGCCGATTGTATGAGATGTGAATCCGGGGCATATGGCTATGTCATATGTCGCGGTGGGACCGATATGTGCTTCGTCTCCGGATCTGGATGGAAACATCTAGATCTGGGACAGTACCGCATATCGGGCCTTACAAAGTGTTTCCTGGTATGCGAGAGAGGATAATGGCTTCTCGCCCTTCGTTGGTTTCCCCAAGTGGAAGGTGAGTTGCAGCGTAGAGGCAAGTTTCTCTTGGTGAATATACCAAGGTTGAGATCGACGAGTAGGACTCCAAGGTTGACAAGTAGGTGGTAAAGTGAACATTGGCGCCATTCACAACCGAGGTTGCTTACTTTACCTGGACCTGCACACACAACAAGTAACTTTGCTCTCAACGAAGTTCAGAGAGGTTTTCAATCTTTCCGGCCTTGTTGTTTAGAAGGGTCAAATGCAAGAGTTAAAGGATAATAGTGACTGCAACTGGAAAGTAAAAGCAATAAGTAAATTGACGGTGTAAACAGTGGTGGAAATATGGACCGGGGTCCAATGATGTTCACTAGTAATGTCTCTCTCCCAAAAGACGATAAAACTGCTATGCGAGGTAAACAAATTACAACTGGGCAATTGTCAGGATTAAAAACGCATCGCAATGCTAACTATGCTATAAAGAAAGTACTAGGCTCAAAAGCATGGGAGGTATGCCAAAATAAGTAGAACAAAATTCATCTACATCTATTACTAATCATCCACCTTGAGTTCTCTATCCAAAACACCTCGCTGGTATTAAGTTGCGAGCCCCACCCAAAGTGTAAACCCAAAGCAACAGACAACTGCATTAAAAGAACTTTGCGTAAAGTAAACAATCCTTGCAACCGCGGTTACAAGCATCGTTGTTTTCCCTCTTGTAGCAAAAACACACCCCATAGACTCATGTTTCTGTCACTCAAGCTACTCATCAAGGGGCATGAACCCACAATCAAGCATAACGCTCCCTCTTCGAGTCACTACCTACTACTTGGCCAAAGCAATAAACAGCAATGGAGAACATGCAAAAATTACTCAAGAACAAAAATATAAAAGATAAGAACCAAATATATTACTCAATCACAATCTGAACATAGTCTCATAATCCAGCAGATCCCAGCAAACTCAGCATAGCAACAACAGAAAGAATTACATACGTGCCTTAATCATTTAGGGCAGCTCACAAGGTCTAATCCATTAAGAACAAAGTGGGGAGGAGAACATCACATAGCTATTGATCATGGACCCATGGTCCAAGGTTGACTACTCATGGATCATCCAGGAAGCGTCCGTGGTGGAGGAGAAGCTCCCGGAGGACAATCCTCCCTCCGGCAGGGGGGCGGGAAGAGGTCTGATGGAGCTCCCGATCTTGGAAGCGCGGCGGCGGCGGAACAGAGGCGAGATGGCGAAAAAGGGTTCTGTCTTCGGAAGTTTCCCGTGACGGAGAATAAATAGGCGAAGGGGGGCAGCCAGGGGGGCACCAGGGGTCCAGACGCCCCCTGGCGAGGCCCCACCCTAGGGCGCGCCGGGAGGTAGCCTGGGGCCCTGGTGGGTCCCCTTTGGCCCCTCCTCGGTGATTCCCGAAGCTTCCGATGCGCTGATTTTTATTGTATTTTCGCATAATTTTTGGAGCATTTTTAATACGGGGGGAGCGTGAAATAGAAAAAAAATAGAAAATAGGAACTGGCACTGGGGTGCATTGAGTTAATAGGTTAGTCCAAATATGATCAAAACTGTATGAAAGTGTATATAAAACATAGCAATATCACACAAAACATGCATGGAGCAAGAAGAAATTATAGATACGTTTGGGACGTATCATTTCCTTCTTGTGTGCTTCCGCGATTACTCTCGGAGACGATGCGAGATTGCGATCGACTACACCTTCGGAACCCGACTTATCAATAGGCAAGGACTTGTGACGCCCCCAAAAATTAAGCCGTGTACAGTAATCATACACGCAAGGTACACGATCGAGATCAGGGACTCATGGTGAGATATCACAACACAACTCTACAAATAAAATAATACAAGCTGTTTAATACAAGCCAGGGGCCATGAGGGCTCGAATACAACAGCTCCAGAGCACAAACTTAGCGGAAGCAATAGTATCTGAGTATAGACACAAGGTACACATGATCTGCCTTAAGAAAGCTATAGCACAAAAACAACAACGATCGAAAAGGCGAGGCCTCCTGCCTGGGAACCTCCGAACTACTCCTGCTCGAGGGGCAACTCCACGATGAAGCAAGCACCGGGGATCTTTTTCTCCTGGACTCAAAGGCTTCAACGTCGACTGCAGCGTCCGATCAGGAAAACAAAAAGAGGGAAATAAAGAAAGGGTGAGTATCTAGCATACCCGCGAGTCTTATGTCCGCTACTAAGCATTTATGCATTTGTATCAAATGGAAAGAGAGGTTGTATATAGTGGAATGCAAGGTAGAAATCAAAATAAGGATGAGAAACTAGGCATATCGAAGACTAGCATCTTCCGACGAGTCTTGCAGCATGAGGAGAGAATAACCAACAGTTTATATAAAGCCTAAATTAACAATGCAGCAGAAGTTGCTGCAACATTGTATAATAGTAAGTTGTAATAATTAACAACAATATATGCCTGCAAGTTCCCCTCCTCGTATTCCCGGCGAGGAAGAAAACTCGGAACCAACAGATTAATACTAGTAGTAGTTTGTAGTGGTAAGATCTGGCTTCAGCATAAAGCGTCCTATTACCGTGGACACGACTATTCGAATAGATTAATCTTCCCCGCAAGGGTGCACTTATGTTACACTACAACGTACAGAACTCCAGGGTGGCTTACACCTTGTTAGGTAATACCCCACCTAGGCTATCCGACACTCCGTAGCCCATCTTTCAAATTCAACAAAGAGGTCATCCGCCGGACTAAATCCTATATATGCGGGGCTTTGGACCCTAAGTCTGAGGTATTCCTGCGGTGCAAGGCTGGACGGTGAAGCAAAAGAAAATACAAATCACACTGCTCGAGCAAAGAAGACAACACCACTTCTGGAGCAGGCCTCGGTACTGCTGACGTCTGAAGAGTCCTCGAACGAGACTATGAAGCAGAGGAGCCGATAACTCATTATCCCACGTGTCGGCAGCGTGTAAAAGACAAAAGGCTACTCAAGTCATCCGCCTAACCCTTAGTCATTTTATTATCTCGCGGACAACCATTATCGTTGCCCGACTAATTAACACAACGGAAAACGAATATCATCCAGGACCACCAGTACATCGGTGCCTGCTCTATCGTCCCGTCAAAGCGCGTGGTTACCAACAAGGTGAGCCTTCTCCTTACCTGGTCTCGTGTGTGCTCCAGGAGGAGCTCTACTTTCGTGGTTTGGTAACTCTCGCGGCCAACGATCAGGGTCCAAGCACACCGGTACACTGGTTGTACCCTCCCTGTCGTCTCGTCGCAATACCACTCGCGGGCACCGTTGTGTCACCCGACTACTTACCTTTAAGGACACCAGTTGATTCGAGTGCCTACCATCAAGTCAAACTAGGAGGAATCACCCTCGATGGTACACTTGAAGAGGTTCGACCGAGATATCAGCGAAATGAACTAATGAGGAGTATACTCGTACCATCCCGGTGGTGCTACGCTACCGAGCCGGCGACGAGAGTGAAATACGAGTCCATCCACTCGTAAGTCAAATTTGAATCGACTCGAAGAGTCTCGCCGTTGTAGGTTCCCTTGGGCGTCTTCTCTGTACCGTACCTGTTACAGCTATAATAATTCATATCCGCGTTCACTCCCTAGAGTGATCACGACCCGCTATCTAATCCTAATAGACTAACATGGCGCATGGCTAACTGGTGGATATTATATATATTTATAAGGCAGCATAGGACAAGGAAAGGTACATCAAGGGGCGACAATGACATGCTATGCAATTGAATAGGTAAGCAACATAGCAGCAGCAGTAACAATGCCTAGTGCAATAAATGTACGGAAATAGATCGTGCCGCCCCGTTCCCCGAGCTGTGTCATAGCCCTCCGTTCTCCGGCCGCCGAGCGCCACCCCATCGTTGTTCCCTGCCGCTCCCCACCGCCGGTCCTCCCCTCGCCGGAGATCAGGCCGGCCAACGGGCGCCGCCTCCACCGCTCGGCCCCTAACCGGGATCGGGCGAGATCCCGATCGGAACCTCCTCGCCCACGTGGGCCGCCCCAGCCTCCTGCGGCCCAGCTGGCGCCCCGGACCGCCTCGCCTCTCCACCGCCCTGTGCGGCGCATAGCTAGCCGCTGCCCACCTCGGCCGATTGGGCCGGCCCATGGTGATGCTTCTTCTTTTTTTCCATTTATCCCTCTGTGAATTTGGCTAAGTCCCTGGTAGGCGGATGTTGTACTGTTTTTGCGATGGAAGTTGCGAGTCAACCGTAGGCCAGATGACTTTGCGCCCAAAATGAAAATTGCTTGTATTGCTGTTCTCTACGATAATGCTTTAGGGAGTTTATTGATTTGAGCTTAGCAGGTTGATGTAATTGCTTGTCAAACATTGCCACTTGATGTTAACTGCAGCAACTGTTATATTTAGCAATGTTTGAGTGATGATTGCCTCGCATCCGTGCATCGTATGCATATGCTTCTTTGACATGAACTGATGAACATCATTTGTTCTTTAATACAATGCATTCACTTGTCATGTTATCTTGTTGTAGGTTGCATTGATATTGCTCCAAATTCGGGTACCTGTTAATATGTCCTGTTGTTGCATATTTTATTGCACTTTGCTAGCCTTATAGCTGTTGATCCATGCCTTCCTATGATTTGACCAAAATGGAATGAACTGATCCTTTTCATGTATACTTTCATGCCATGCATTGCTATACCATGATATCATTCCTGTTCATATTGTTCTTGAGCTCCCAAAGTGGCTACTTGTTGTTTGTTGTCAACTATCCTTAAAATTGCTAAGTCTGGAGTATGGTTTAGCTGGCTTGCATGCTTTATATCTTTTCATCCATGGGTTTTGACCACAAGTGCCATGTATGAATTGTTGAGAATCATGTAGACTCCATGTTCATATATTGCTTTTTCATATTCTTGCAGTATTATTATCTCTTTTTCTACTGTTTATAGAGCATGTTTGTAAGAATTTTCCAAGACCCCTGTTTTTCACTAAATCTGTAAACTGGATTTGCTCGCTTTCATCCTTGCTACATGTTTATCCATGATTCTTTTGAGCATAAGCACACTGTATGAACTCATGAGGATCATGTATACTAGATGTAGATATATTGCATGTTCAATTTGATTATTGTTTGCTATTTCTTTACCCGCTGTCAAGTAAGCATGTTGTTAACCTCTTGCCATGTTTTCCTGATTTCACTAAGTCCTAAACCAGTAGTATAAATTAGCTTTTTGCATGAGATATAATTATTATTTCTTGATGCTCCTGTACAAGAAACCTTGATGCCATGTCATGATTGTCATGTCTACTTTTAATCCATGTCATGTTGGTGCATGTTTGAAATCAGTAGCATGTTGTTGCATTGCTCTCAAGTGTGTCACCTGTTGTTGGCAGATTGTCTTCATAACTTGCGTTGCTTGTATCTTTTTAACCGTAACTCCTCTTGGGGTGTTCTTTACATGTAACTTGACTATTATTTTGTGTAGATTGTGTTTGTACTATTGTTTGATGTTGTTAACCAACCTAAAATATGGTTTTGTGCAGAACAGTACCAAATACTTTAATTATCGTAGGGTACTTAGTGATATGCCATGTTTAGGATTTTGCCTCACTTAACTTGACTAGCATAGATAGTTTATATTATGCTTCATGCTTGAGTGAGATTCCATGTTAACAAGCTCATGTGGTGTAGCTAAACAACTTGAACCATTGCTAAATGTGCGGTATCGTCGTGTGTGACCGATACTTAACTTAACCCGTTAGTAACCGCTCTCGGCGATAGATGCGATATCATAGTGCGTTGTCTCGTGTTGCCTTCTTGTTGTTGCTTGCTCATGATTACTTCATAGTAATAGATGCTTGCTCATCGATTGCCTTTCAAGCGTTTCCTGGTACGCGAGACAGGATAATGGCTTCTCGCCCTTCGTTGGTTACCCCAAGTGGAAGGTGAGTTGCAGCATAGCGGCAAGTTTCCCTTGGTGAATATACCAAGGTTGAGATCGACGAGTAGGACTCCAAGGTCGACAAGTAGGTGGTAAAGTGAACAATGGCTCCGTTCACAACCGAGGTTTCTTACTTTACCTGTACCTGCACACACAACAAGTAACTTTGCTCCCAACGAAGTTCAGAGAGGTTGTCAATCTTTCCGGCCTTGTTTTTTACAAAGGGTCAAACGCAAGAGATAAAGGATAATAGTGACTGCAACTGGAAAGTAAAATCAATAAGTAAATTGAGGGTGTAAACAGTGGTGGAAATATGGACCGCGGTCCCATGATGTTCACTAGTGATGTCTCTCTCCCAAAAGACGATAAAACTACTACGCGAGGTAAAAAAATTACAACTGGGCAGCTGTCAGGATTAAAAATGCACCGCAATGCTAACTATGCTATAAAGAAAGGAAGAGGCTCAAAAGCATGGGTGGTACGACAAAATAAGTAGACCAAAATCCATCTGCATCTATTATTAATCATCCACCTTGAGATATCTATCCAGAACATCTCGCTGGTATTAAGTTGCGAGCCCCACCCAAAGTGTAAACCCAAAGCAACAGACAACTGCATTAAAAGAACTTTGCGTAAAGTAAACAATCCTTCCAACCACGGTTACAAGCACCGTTTTTCCCCCTTTTAGCAACAGCACAACCCCTAGACTCATGTTTCTGTCACTCAAGCTATTCATCAGGGGGCATGAACCCACAATCAAGCATAATGCTCCCTCTTCGAGTCACTACCTACTACTTGGCCAAAGCAATAAACAGCAATGGAGAACATGCAAGAATTACTCAAGAAAAAAAATATAAAAGATATGAACCAAATATATTACTCAATCACAATCTGAACATAGTCTCATAATCCATCAGATCCCAGTAATCTCAGCATAGCAACAGCACAAAGAATTACATATGTGCCTTAATCATGTAGGGCAGCTCACAAGGTCTAATCCATGAAGAACAAAGAGGGGAAGAGAACATCACATAGCTAATGATCATGGACCCATGGTCCAATGTGTACTACTCATGGATCTCCAGGAAGCATACATGGTGGAGGAGAAGCTCCCGGAGGTCAATCCTCCCTCCGGCAGGGGGCCGGGAAGAGATTTGCTGGAGCTCCCGATCTTGGAAGCGCGGCGGCGGCGGAACAGAGGCGAGATCGCGAAAAAGGGTTCTGTCTTCGGAAGTTTCCCGTGACGGAGAAGAAATAGGCGAAGGGGGCATCCAGGGGGGCACCAGGGGTCCAGAAGCCCCCCCTGGCGCGGCCCCACCCTAGGGCGCGCCGTGAGGTAGCCTAGGGCCCTGGTGGGTTCCCTTTGGCCCCTCCTCGGTGATTCCCTAAGCTTCTGATGCGCTGATTTTTTATTGTATTTTCCCGGAATTTTTGGAGCATTTTTAATACGGGGGAAACGTGAAATAGAAAAACAATAGAAAATAGGAACTGGCACTGGGATGCACTGATTTAATAGCTTAGTCCAAATATGATCCAAAGTGCATGAAAGTGTATATAAAACATAGCAATATCACACAAAACATGCATGGAAAAAGCAGAAATTATAGATACGTTTGGGATGTATCATTTCCTTCTTGTGTGCTTCCGCGATTACTCTCGGAGACGATGCAAGATTGCGATCGACTACACCTTCGGAACCCGACTTATCAACAGGCAAGGACTTGTGACGACCCCAAAAATCAAGCCGTGTACAGTAATCATACACGCAAGGTAAACGATCGAGATCAGAGACTCATGGTGAGATATCACAACACAACTCTACAAATAAAATAAAACAAGTTGTTTAATACAATCCAGGGGCCACAAGGGCTCGAATACAACAACTCCAGATACAAGGTACACATGATCTACCTTAAGAAGGCTATAGCACAAAAACAACAACGATCAGAAATGCGAGGCCTCCTTCCTGGGAACCTCCGAACTACTCCTGGTCGAGGGGGAACTCCACGATGAAGAAAGCACCGGGGATCTTTTGCTCCTGGACACCAAGGCTTCAACGTCGACTACAACGTCCGATCAGGCAAAACAAAAAGGGGGAAATAAAGCAAGGGTGAGTATCTAGCATACCCGCGAGTCTTACGTCTGCTACTAAGCATTTATGCATTTGTATCAAATGGAAAGGGGAGGCTGTATCTAGTGGACTGCAAGGTAGAAATCAGAATAAGGATGAGAAGCTAGGCCTATCGAAGACTAGCATCTGCCGACGAGTCTTGCAGCATGAGGAGAGAATAGCCAACAGTTTATATAAAGCCTAAATTAACAATGCAACAGAAGTTGTTGCAGCATTGTATAATAGTAAGTTGTAATAATTAACAATAATATATGCCTCCAAGTTCCCCTCCTTGACTTCCCGGCAAGGAAGAAAACCCGGAACCAACAGATTAATACTAGTAGTAGTTTGTAGTGGTAAGATCAGGCTTCAGCATAAAGCGTCCTATTACCGTGGACACGGCTATTCGAATAGATTAATCTTCCCTGCAGGGGTGCACTTATGTTACACTACAACGTATGGATCTCCAGGGTGGCGTACACCTTGTTAGGGAATTCCCCACCGAGGCTATCAGACACTCCGTAGCCCATCTGTCAAACTCAACAAAGAGGTCATTCGCTGGACTAAATCCAATGTACGCAGGGCTTTGGACCCTAAGCCCGACGTACTCCTGCACGGTGCGAGGCTGGGCGGTAAAGAAAAAGCAAATACAAATCACACTGCTCGAGCAAACAAGACAACACCACTTCCGGCGCAGGCCGCGGTACTGCTGACGTCTGAAGAGTCCTCGAACGAGACTTTGAAGCAGAGGAGCCCATAACTCATTATCCCACGTGTAGGCAACATGTAAAAGCCAAAAGGCTACCCATTTTATTATCTCGCGGAAAACCGTTATCGTTGCACGACTAATTAACACAATGGAAAACGAACAGCAGCCAGGACCACCAGTACATCGGTGCCTGCTCTGTCGTCCCGTCAAAGCGCGTGGTTACCAACAAGGTGTAAGGCCCCCGATACGGTGCTAACTCGAGTTAGTCGCTTTTGCGTCACGCTCAAGTTAGTAGCGCATAAAAGGCCACCGACTCACGACACTCGCACTCGTGTCGCTGCCGGATTCTCGACAACAGTTATATGAACAATGAACTTAATAGTAAGACATAAATATATAGAGTCCAGGGCATACATCGCCACTGGAATTTATTACATCATCTCAGAGGTCCATGGACCCAACAGTACATCATGCGACAAGTGGAAGACAATGACGATCGAGTAATGTCAAAATACAAATTGCCCTAGAGAGGGCTGCACATAAATAGTCCACACACGGATCGTCGAAGCCCAACTATAGGTTCTACTGAACGAGGTCATCCTCATTGTCGTCCTCCGGGGGCACCTCCACGAAGTATTGTCCAGTGCTCGGGTTGAGGTAGTAGTCCACTGCAGCGGCCGATCAGGCAAAACAGTAAAAGCACAAAAGGAAAACAGGGGTGAGATTATATCATTACAGGATAACTAACTCCCTAAGGTAAGACAAGATAAAGGTAAAGGTTGCAGCCGCACTAGCATATATGGTGGCTAACGTTCTATTAGAGTAGAGGTAAGATCCAAGAATACACGTGACATCGTGTCATAAGTCCACTATTCACCTACTTACGTCAAATATAACACAACCTAGATCTTCTCTTGGTCCCCCTGGACGAAGAAAAGCAACCAAGGCACTCACACGGTAGGCAAGTTTTAATTATGATTCAAATTGATGTTATTCTATGAACAAGGAGTAGGTCTAAAGTCGTCCATAACCGCGGACACGGCTTTTAGAAAATATTTAACCCTGCAGGGGTGTACCAACTGCCCATCATAGGCTTCGCATGTACGCCCGATTTCCACTTGGCTAGGTAAGTGCCCAAAACTCCGGAATGTCAGAGTCCCTTAACTAACAACGCACAATTCCGGGTGGCCCCCGGTGAGTCGACACCCAACTCAAAAGCCGGCCGCGCTCTCGAATCGGCCTCTACCGTATGACTCCAGGTTTGGATTGCCCGTTAAATCTCATATGAGACCGGGTCCTCAGCCGGTCAAGGTGGGCCATCCAAGGCACAAGTCCTCCTGGCCCAAGGTGGTTTGTAAACAACTGGGGTACCACCAGTACACACACATTGCAAATGTAAATCAGCTCGTGCCAACACTAGAACTGTATGAAGCTAGGTAGGTAAGACAATGGGACCCCATAGAATCCCACAAACGATTAGGCACGCTCGTCAAGAAACACATTACCCGGAACTCGGGACCTAGGTGACTCAAATGGAACAAAACACCTGGCAGGAACAGCCCGGTCTCCCATCATTCATCAAGTATAATTAACATGGTGCAGTAGCCAGCTGGTACGATACCTACAAGGCCAACAAGGGCGATGTTGTCATCACATGGGCAGATATCGTCGCAGACTTCAGAGCAGCGCATATTCCGAGTGGCCTGATGGACAGGAAGCGAGAGGAGTTCTTTGCTCTCAGACGGGGTGACAGGTCAGTTCAGGAGTACAACCTGGCCTTCGTCAGGCTCGCCAGGTACGCTCCAGAGGAGGTCAGCACAGAGGCTAAGAAGATTGCCAGGTTCCGTGGGGGTCTCAGCACAGAGATCAAGTACGTGCTCACTCAGTGCAGCCCCATGTTGTTCTCACGGTTCGAGGATCAGGCTATCCGCCAGGAGTCAGCCAGAGCAGAGTGGGATGCAGACAGGAAATCCAGAGAGAGCACAGTTCCGCAGTGATGGTCCACAAGAACGCAAAGACTTGGGTCACAGAGGGACCACCACAGAGGCAACAGTTCCAGCAGAGGGCGGAAGTTGTCCGCACTTTTGCCCGCCCTCCCGTCCCAGTTCAGCAGGGGCCTCGCTCTACTACACCACACGCGAGGCCACCCAGGCGGCAGCAGCAGCCCAGGCCAGGCGTGATCTGCTACAAGTGCCGAGAGCCGGGCCACACGTCTCCCAACTGCACCGACCCGCGCTTTGCTCGGCTCCCACCGCCTCCACCTTGCTCTACTCCGAGCACCGCGATGGTGAAGGCACAGCCACGTGCAGTTCGGGTAAACAACATGATGCTCACAGATGCTCAGCAGTCTTCAGAGATCGTTCTTGGTAGGTTGCTTGTGTGTTCAGTTCCCGCGACAGTTCTGTTCGATTCTGGAGCTTCCCATTCATTCGTATCACACTCCTTTGCTTCATCAAATGACCTTCAGACTGAGTTTCTCCAGAAACCCCTTGCGGTTCACACTCCTGGTTCAAGGTCCAACTCGTCCATTTTTGTTCCAGATGCGGAGATCTGTATCCAGGGTGTTATCTTTTCAGCATCCCTGGCTGTCTTGCCTCGTTCCGACATTGATGCCATTTTTGGAATGGATTGGCTTGTGCAACACAAGGCCAATATTGATTGTCCGACCAGATCAGTGAAGTTGACACATGATTCAGGCGCAGAGGTCTTGTACATTTGTGGCCCTATGACAGGACCAGCACAGTTGTACGCTTTGAATGCAGGAGTTGCACCTTTGCTCGAAGAAGTCAAAGTTGTCTGTGAGTTCCCAGACGTCTTTCCGGAGGAGTTGCCAGGAATTCCCCTAGTTTGAGCTATTGAGTTCGTTATTGAGCTAGAGCCTGGTACCCAGCCGATTTTTCGGCATCCGTACAAGATTTATTCGAAGGAGTTGATTGAGCTCAAGAAGCAGTTGACAGAATTGGAGGCAGGCGGTTTTATCCGCGCGAGCACTTCCCCTTGGGGTGCACCATCTTTGTTTGTTTAGAAG
The DNA here is from genome assembly GCA_950022295.1 of Bromus sterilis. Taxonomy (NCBI): domain Eukaryota; kingdom Viridiplantae; phylum Streptophyta; class Magnoliopsida; order Poales; family Poaceae; genus Bromus; species Bromus sterilis. The sequence continues at coordinate 222,867,235 of OX465600.1, forward strand.
AAGGATGGGACTAGCCGCTTGGTGCAGGACTATCGCTGTATCAACAAGAAGACCATCAATAACAAGTACCCTTTACCCCGCATCAATGATCTGTTCGAACAATTGAATGGGGCTAAGGTGTTTTCCAAGCTTGACTTGAGGATGGGGTATCACCAAATCCGTGTTCGTGAAGAGTAATTTCCCAAGATCGCGTTCAGCACACATTATGGGATGTATGAGTTCACAGTCATGACTTTTGGGTTCTCAAATGCCCCTCCCACTTTCATGAGAGCTATGAACTATTTGTTTCAAGAATGTCTTGATGTGTTTGTGATCCTCTACCTCGACGAAATTCTTGTCTATTCCAAGTCAGAGGCTGAACATGAGGAACATCTACGCCTGGTGCTGCAGAAGTTGAGAGAGCACAGATACTACGCCAAGTTCTCCAAGTGTGAGTTTTTGCTGGACAAGGTCAATTTTCTGGGCCATGTTATCTCCGCTGAGGGAATTGCGGTTGATCCAGAGAGAGTCCGCACTATTCAAGAGTGGGCTCCGCCGAAAAACGTGAAGCAGCTAAGGAGTTCTCTCGGCCTCGCAAGTTATTGCAGGAGGTTTGTGCAGAATTTCTCCAAAATAGCGAAGCCAATGACTGAATTATTGTGCAAGGACAAACGGTACACTTGGTCACCAGCTTGTCAGTCAGCCTTCGAGGAGTTGAAAGAGAAGCTGACCACAGCTCCAATTCTCAGGCCGCCAGATGAGTCACAGCCTTTTCAAGTGTTTTGTGATGCCTCTTTGCAAGGTCTAGGCGGAGTTTTGATGCAAGGCAGTAACATTGTCGCTTATACCTCACGGCAGTTGAAGACAAGTGAGAGGAATTATCCCACGCACGACTTGGAGCTTGCAGCAGTTGTGCACGCTTTGGTCACTTGGCGACACCTCCTCTTAGGGAGGAAGGTGGATGTGTTCACCGACCACAAGAGTCTGAAGTACTTGTTCACTCAGCCAAATCTGAACTTGAGGCAAAGAAGATGGCTTGAAACCAGTACTGAGTACACAGTTGAAATTCAGTACACGCCTGGGAAGGCGAATGTCATAGCTGATGCGCTGAGCCGCAAGGGCGATTGCAATAATATCCAGGTGCAGAAGATCCACCTTGATTTGTGTGAGTCCTTTCGAAGGCTCAATCTCGAGCTAGTTCCAGCAGGCTACCTTGCCAACCTTGTGGTAGAGCCCACTATCCATGAGAAGATTCGTGAAGCTCAGTCTGGCAGCTCAATGATACAAAAGATCAAGCAGGGTATTGCCGCCGCAGTTCCAAAGTACGGTTGCTTTTCAGTGCATAATGACGGGACCGTGTTGTTCGAAGAGTGAGTTGTTGTTCCGAAGGAGGGAGATCTCAGAGAGGTCATCATGAAGGAAGCCCATGATTCCAAGATGTCTATTCACCCTGGCAGTACAAAGATGTATCAAGATCTCAAGCAAAGCTTTTGGTGGACTCGTATGAAGCGGGATGTTGCCCGTTACGTGTCTCAGTGTGATGTGTGCAGGAGAGTGAAGGCACAACACCAGAAGCCTGCAGGGTTGCTTCAACCACTTGAAATTCCGGAGTGGAAATGGGATCATATAGAGATGGATTTCATCACAGGCTTCCCCTTGTCGCAGAAGAAGAACAATGCAATCTTTGTTGTCATTGACAATCTTTCCAAAGTTGCCCACTTCTTTCCAGTGAAGGATTCCATTTCTGCAGCTCAGTTGGCAGATTTGTACACCGCTAGAGTTGTGTCTTTGCATGGCATTCCCAAGAAGATCATTTCTGATAGAGGCAGACTTTTCACCTCTAAGTTCTGGCAGGCCTTTCAAAAGGCGATTGGTACGACAGTGTTGTTCAGTACCGCTTATCACCCTCAGACAAGTGGGCAAGTCGAGCGCGTGAACCAAATCCTCGAGGACATGCTGCGAGCGTCTGTCATCTCCTTTAGCATGAAGTGGGAAGAATGCTTGCCGTATGCTGAGTTCTCTTACAACAACAGCTATCAGGAAAGTCTGCAGGCAGCGCTGTTTGAAGTATTGTATGGCCGCAAGTGCAGGACACCTTTGAACTGGTCCGAGACAGGTGAGAGGCAGCTGTTCGGTCCAGATGTGATCCAAGAGGCAGAGGACAGAGTGAAGATTGTCCGAGAGCACCTAAAGGCAGCACAGTCTAGGCAGAAGGCCTATTATGACAAAAGGCACCGTGGTGTAGCATTTCTGGTTGGTGATTGGGCGTACCTGAGAGTGTCTCCATTGAGGGGAACTCACCGCTTTGGCATCAAAGGAAAGCTTGCTCCAAGATTTGTCGGACCTTTCCGCATCCTTGAGACTAGAGGACCTCTTGCCTTCTGGCTCGAGCTTCCAGAGAGTCTGTCCATGGTGCATGACGTGTTCCATGTGTCCCAGCTAAAGCAGTGCTTCAAGCAGCCAGAGCAGGCTGTTGACTTGGGCGAGATACAGCTGAGTGCGGACCTTTCCTACTTAGAGCGTCCAATCCGTGTTCTTGAGACTTCCGAGCGCAAGACGCGCAACAAGACCGTCAAGTTCATGAAAGTTCAGTGGGCACATCATTCGGAGAAGGAAGCAACGTGGGAGCGTGAAGATCATCTCCGTTCTGAGTATCCCGAGCTTTTTCACGCTTAGATCTCGGGACGAGATCCTGTGTTGGTAGGGGAGAGCTGTAATAGCCCACATGTAATGCCCATATGATACACCATGTTTTTTACTTTCTCTGTTGGACTTGTAACTTCTCATGGTGAATGTTCATGACTTTTCATGTGGTGATGTTAAGTTGCATTGAGATTGGAGTTCTTTTGCTTTGTGATCAAAGGTGACCAATGTGGTTCAAGAGACATGATCTTGCAATTGTTCTGTTCACATGTCACCTCCCCTCAACCTCATCTTTGGCCTAGCCACTTCTTTTGTCTTGGCAAAGATTTCCATCTTTTCAAATTCTTTTTGCAACATTCAAAAATAGTAGCCCTAGTTCAAAGTGGATTTGAATTCAAAATGGGACACATTTTTGTTGTTGCCAAAAATTGGTCAAACAAATTTTGTTAAATCCAGTAAAATGCAAGGATCAAGATTCCTAAGTTCATAGAATTTTGCACCTTGTATTTTCTCCTCCAAAATCCCCTAAACACCTTTTTTATTTTATTATAAATAGAAAATGGTACTGTTTTAAAGTGGGAATTTTTCTTTGCATCCAAAATTTCCCAAACCAATTTTGGATATTCTGGCATGTGTCAAGGAGTTTTAAAAAAAAATTATGTATTTTCTCTCCTTTTTCCTTTGCCTTTTTCTTTTTCTTTTCTCTGCTGGGAATTCTTTTCTGCAGAGGGCCTCTTCTGCTTTTTTTTCCCTCGGTCTAGCCCAACTGGACCGCCCGAATCGAGCCCAGCGAGAGCAGCTTCTCTCCCCCTTTTCTTTTTTCCTCTGCCACCCTGGGCCCGCATGTCATCCCCTCCTCTCTCCCTTTCGTCTCCACCTTTTTCCCCTCTGGCAGAGAAAGGAGAGACGGCGAGCAAGGCGTGGAGCCCTCTCGCCAGCCTCACCCCCGCTCCCCTTTAAAGCCAGGGCTCCGCCTCGCCTCCAGGAACCCTAGCTGCCCCGTTCCCCTCCTCGTTTCGCCCGCTGCCGCCGCCATGGGAGGAGTCAAGCTCCCCTGTTTCTCTGGAGAGTTGCTAGTTTTCGCCGTCGTTGTGGCCCGTGGCTGGCCGTGCGCTCCTGTCCGTGATCCTTGACGGCGCCGCGTTCGATTTTTTTTCCTCGCAGGCCGAAGCTAGGGCCCGTGATGTGTCCTCTCGTCGTGGCTTCCCGCAGCGGTGCCTCCCGACCTCGACGACGATCGCGTCCTTCTCTTTCAACTCCGGCGCGTCGAGCTCACCGTCAAGAACCCCTAGGTGAGCGCGCCACCTTCCCCTTCACCCCATAGAACGCTAGCGTAGGCCGCGTCGTTTCCCCTCTGTGTCGTCCGCCGTGACCACGGGTTCCACGTCGCCGGTGATCACCGTGGCCATGGCGAGTCCGTGTCGTGCGTGCACGTAGCGCCCTGAGACCTCCCGCGTGCACGTCGGACCATCAAGGCGCCCGCTTTCGCGTGCTAGTTCTCGATTTGGGGCCGCTGCGCGGCCAGTTCGCGTCTTAAGAGGTGCTTGCCGCCGTGACCTTCCCGGCGAGGCAGGGCCGCCGTCGGTGAGTCTTCGGAGGGGCCCCCAGCTGGAATGGGTTCCCGGTAGTCCCAGCTAGGCGTAGCGCATCTCCGTTGAGGCGCTGGTCGTGCGTAGCCCAGGCCAGGGTCGCCGGCGTTCGTGTCTATCACCGGTGTCAATCTTCAGTTTCGTCAGTTTCTGTTAGAGGGCAGGGCAGGTGTCAAGTATTTTCCCTACCTGTATCCTATCGAGCAATTTATAGTGGCGTAGTGGTGTGGGTGTCGTGGATCATTTCAGGGGTCTCATGTTCAAACCCCCAACCGGGCATGTGGAGTTAGCCTTTTCTTTTTGGTTGATTGGGTGGATGACGGCCAGGCCCCACCTGCCAGTGGAGAGAGGCCTCGGTGGGCTGCTTGCTTAGCCAGGTAGGCCTTGGCTGGGCTTGGATGGTTGGTTTCGGCCCAGTGATCCAGAGGCCGAGCCCTCTTCTTCCTTTTTTTTCTGCTGTCCGTTTTTCTTTTTCTTTTAGCCTTTTTTGCAAACCCTTGTAGTATTTGAATCTCTTTTCAAATACTGACATGTTGTACATGTTTATGGGGTAGAAAAATCCAAGGATTCTTGTGGTGGCAACATTTCTATGTTTTGAGCAACATAAAAATGATGATATATGAGGTTGTCCATATGTATGCCACCTTCCTATGTCCTTTTTTTACCTATCAAAATCCTTTGCTCTTGCCTCATGGTGGCCATGCCATTTGAGTGGGGCAGATTCTTTTGAGTGATGGCTAATGGGTGTTGGCCACCTTGTGTTATGAGTAATACAAATTGGGGCTGAGCCATGCAATGCACCACCTTGCACATCATCCTTCCTGGGGTTCATGACTTGGGTATCCACTTTGTTGGTCCACCCAATTGACATGACCCACTTTTTCCATGTTGTCACGTGGTAATCAACTTGGCAACCCAAGTTCTTTCAATCCTGTTTCCCTTCCCGTGCAATGTCATGACCATATTTCTTTCCTATGCGAGTGACTTGCTTTCTGTTTTCCTTCCTTGTTACTTCTCCGGGTGTCACCTACCGTCGACACCTTTCAGTCTCCGGAATCGTTAGTTTATTTTTTTTACGATGTTTTACTGTTAATTGCATTGTTGATCATGTCATGTTGCCATGTTACTTACACCAAAATAAGGCTAAGACCAAAGCCATTTTACGTAAATAAATTTCATATGAAGTTGTTGACGTGTCGTCACCACCTTCATTTAAACCTGGCTAGATAGGGTCACATCATGTCGATTAAACTTGATCATACCATCTTTGGCTGTGCATTGCACCCATTGCTTACTTGTGTGCCTTTTCCTTGCCGGTACTTTACGTTAGCACCTGAGACTGCCGAGGAGACTTACGTGGAGTTTTCCGACACCGAGCCCGAGGACCCTGCTGTGTCTGCTTCGACGACCCATTACCCAGGCAAGGGGAAGATTTATACCATTACTTGATACCTTTCTTCCTACTGCCTAGCTGTAGTCTAGAACGATTGTTTGATCCTATCCACCTTGCTTATGCCTTAATCAAAACTAAACAGCCATGATCCCCACATCCCAGCAAACCTTTGTTGTGCTAAGTTACTTCTGCTCAGCCATTGCTTAGTATGAGTAGGAAAACTTGCTGCTTATCCTATGCTATGGTTTTTGGGATATCATGTTATCTAAAGAAGTTGGTTGATATTTATTATTATTATGATGTTAATTATACTTGACGACTGATGGGAGACCGGGTTGTTCCCGCCAGGTGTTTTGTTCCATTTGAGTCACCTAGGTCCCGAGTTCCGGGTATTATGTTTCTTGACGAGCGTGCCTAATCGTATGTGGGATTCTATGAGGTCCCCTTGTCTTACCTACCTAGATTCATACAGTTCTAGTGGTGGCCCGAGCTGATTTACTTTTGCAATGTGTGTGTGTTGGTGGTACCCCGGTTGTTTACAAACCACCTTGGGCCAGGAGGACTTGTGCCTTGGCTGGCCCACCTTGACCGGCTGAGGACCCGGTCTTATATGAGATTTAACCGGAAATCCAAACCTGGAGTCATACGGTAGAGGCCGATTCGAGAGCGCGGCCGGTTTTTGAGTTGGGTGTCGACTCACCGGGGGCCACCTGGAATTGTGCGTTGTTAGTTAGAGGGACTCTTACGTTTCGGAGTTTCGGGCGCTTACCTAGCCAAGTTGAAACCGGGCGTACATGCGAAGCCTATGATGGGCAGTTGGTACACCCCTGCAGGGTTAAATATTTTCGAAAAGCCGTGTCCGCGGTTATGGACAACTTGAGACCTACTCCTTGTTCATAGAATAACATCAATTTGAATCATAATTAAAACTTGCCTACCGTGTGAGTGTCTTGGTTGCTTTTCTTCGTCCAGGGGGACCGAGATAAGATCCAGGTTGTGTTATGTTTGACGTAAGTAGGTGAATAGTGGACTTATGACACGATGTCACGTGTATTCTTGGATCTTACCTCTACTCTAATAGAACGTTTGCCACCATATATGCTAGTGCGGCTGCAACCTTTACCTTTATCTTTTCTAATCGTAGGGAGTTAGTTATCCTGTAATGATATAATCTCACCCCTGTTTTCCTTTTGTGCTTTTACTGTTTTGCCTGATCGGCCGCTGAAGTGGACTACTACCTCGACCCGAGCACTGGACGATACTCCGTGGAGGTGCCCCCGGAGGACGACGATGAGGACGACCTCGTTCAGTAGATCCTATAGTTGGGCTTCGACGATCCGTGGGTGGACTATTTATGTGCAGCCCTCTCTAGGACAATTTGTATTTTGACCATACTCGGTCGTGATTGTCTTCCGCTTGTGGCATGATGTACTGTTGGGTCCATGGACCTCTGAGATGATGTAATAAATTCCAGTGGCGATGTATGCCCTGAACTCTATATATTTATGTCTTAGTATTAAGTTCGTTGTTCATATACCTGTTGTCGAGAATCCGGCAGCGACACGAGTGCGAGTGTCGTGAGTCGGTGGCCTTTTACGCGCTACTAACTTGAGCGTGACGCGAAAGCGACTAAAACGAGTTAGCACCGCATCAGGGCCTTATACAAGGTGAACCGTATCCTTACCTGGTCTCGTGTGTGCTCCTAGAGGAGCTCTACTTTCGTGGTTTGGTAACTCTCGTGGCCAACGATCAGGGTCCAAGCACACCGCTACACTGGTTGTACCCTCCCTGTCGTCCCGTCACAATACCACTCGTGGGCACCGTTGGGTCACCCGACTACTTACCTTTAGGGACACCAGTTGATTTGAGTGCCTACCATCAAGTGAAACCAGGAGGAATCACCCTCGATGGTACACTTGAAGAGGTTCGACCGTGATATCAGCGAAATAAACTAAAGAGGAGTATTCTCGTATCATCCTAGTGGTGCTACGCTACCGAGCCGGCGACGAGAGTGAAATACGAGTCCATCCACTCGTAAGTCAAACTTGAAGCAACTCGGAGAGTCTCGCCGTTGTAGGTTCCCTTGGGCGTCTTCTCTGTACCATACCTGTTACATTTATAATAATTCATATCTGCGTTCACTCCCCAGAGTGATGACGACCCGCTATCTAATCCTAGTAGACTAACATGGCGCAGGGCTAACTACTGGATATTATATATATTTATAAGGCAGCATAGGACAAGGAAAGGTACATCAAGGGGCGACAATGACAGGCTATGCAATTGAATAGGTAAGCAACATAGCAGCAGCAGTAAAAATGCCTAGTGCAAAAAAGGTACGGAAAGATAGCCGATATCTGGGGAAGAAAAGGGCTCTGCTTGCCTGGAAGCTCGCGGTAGGGGTACGGTCGTCGATGAAGTAGTCGTACTCGGCAACGGTGTCATCGGCGGCAGCAACGGGGTCTACCGGAGAATAAGGGGGGGGGGGGAGAAACAGTAAATACACAACAATAGAAGCAATACAAATACAAGACATGGTAAACGCGGTGTTGGCGGTGTTCTAACGCGGTACAACGTGATTTTCTCAGAGCGGGAATTTATCCTTAGATGACTCATCAGTACCAGGTGATTACCGGACAGATGATCCGGAAGGAAAGGTTCCATCTCAATAGTGTTAGATACATGTGACAGACATTTGGATAGTGTATCCGTGATAGTTGATCGATTCTAAGCAACTTTCATTCACAGAACATTTTCATCCGACAAGTTTTACCGGCTCCATTCGTCTAACAGAGAAATGAACCGGAGGAGAAATGTGCCACGTTCGGTAGATTAGAGGGGTGCGGTGGGTAAACGGGTAGCGTATTTGGATTCGTGATATTTTTCTGATCAAATTTGATGCATAAATTATTTTGATCTAACTTACGATTTAAAAGATATTGATTTTCAAAGTTTAAATTATTTTATAGCATTTTATGAATTTATATTAATTAAAAAATAAATGGTTAAATACTTTTATACCTAGACTGAGCCTGACACAGTCAATAACATGTGGGGCCAGTGGGGCATAGTCAACATTTGACCAGTCAAGGTTGACTACTTGACTGGGTAACATGGTCAATGTGGGGCCCAGGTGTCATTGTCTCATTTCTGGATTTCTCTGGAATTTGGCTAAGTCTTGGAATTTTTGTCTTAAACAGTAATTAGCAGTTTTCGGAAGGCTACGGTTTTGGTTCTGCTCACCCGACAAATTAGTGCCATATATCAAATTGAAGCATTTTCTATGATCTACAATCTGGTACAAATTTCATGCTTGTTAGATTTCATTTGCTTAATTAATACTTTGCTTCAAAAGTTTCATCTGCTGATAATTCCAGAAACAGTTACAATTAACAAAACATAGCACTTTGCGATTTTTATAGGAATTAATTCATGGATCGTATGAAGTTGGTGAAGTGGGGTAAAATGGAAATGGTTATGTGTAGAACATGCCCATGTCTATTGCATTATTAATAAAGTTCAATATCACAAAGTTGTGAGCTTAGGAAGTGGTTAAGATTATGTTTCTGACTTAGCAGAAATTTTGCTAAGTCTGAGAATCTTTGTTTTAACAGAAAGTAGCATTTTGCAATATTTATTGTGATCAATCCATTCATATTTTGAAGTTGATACAATGGAATGAATTCATCCTTGGCATATCTAGTTTCTGGATCTATAAGGTTTACTCACATTGAACCTTTTTTGATGTGGCTATTGGGGCTGTCAAGGGAGCACCAGAGCAAATAGGAGTAAGTAGCAGTAGCAGTTTGCATCAGCAGAAGCAGGGCAGTATCCGCTGCAGTAACAACGGCAGAGGCATCGCCGCAGCTGCCGTGCAATGGGTGGGCACCCAGGATGGACAAGGGTCTGGGGGCGTGGCCAGTTTGGCGCGAGTGCGGCCAGGGCGTGCACTGTAGCGGCCACGGGGGCGCACAGGGCGCGGCCATTGCGAGTGGCGGCTCACGCGGAGCAAGCTCCGGCCAGGGTGGCCATGCCCACGGAAGGCCTGGGAACGGCGGCAAATGTGTGGTGGCAGGGAGAGAGAGGGGGGTGCTCACAAGGGGATAAGGGTCGGCCGGGGCTCGGGGAGCCGGAGACGAGCGGCGCGAGCGGCGAAGGGCGGTGGCCGTGGCTCGTAGATGACAACGAGGGCGGAGTTGGAGGGCTCCTCCGCTCGCGTGACCCGGCGGAGCGGAAGAGGAGGCTGCGACGGTCCTTTCTCTCCACGGAGTCGAGGCGAGGCGGCGACGGGTGGTGGAGATCGACAAGGGGGGCGTCCATGGCCATCCCATGGCGGCCGGGTCCAACAGGGAAGAAGGCGTGATGGGGGACCGGAGAGGAATGGGGTTTTAGGGTTTCGAGTGGGTGGGCTCGGGGCCTCCTTATTCACACGAGGGCGTGGGGGCAGGTGAGGGGAAAGGGGGCAAACTGGGTGTGCTCCCTGGCCATGGCCATGCCGACCACGAGGCGGGAGTAGGTGGGGGGGCAGGTGGGAGGAGAGAGGAGGGAGGGTGCTGGGCCAGGGGTGGGCCTTGCCCTGGTCGTAGGATATGTCTTTTTCTTTTATTTAGTTTTTTTGTTTAATTATCTCATGTTTTATTTGTTTGACCATTATTGTGTTTTTGTAAAATACTAACCCAACACCAATATTTGTATTACACCTAAATATGTTGTTACAAAAGGTTTGAGATTTTTATAAATTCATTTGAAATTTTATACAATTAATAAATGATTAAATGGGTTGTTTTCACTATTGAATGAATTGTTTATATTATTTAAATATTATAATAAATTTCCATTACCATAGTATCATGGTCTACTGATTTTCAGTCACTTAAGAAAAATAGTTGCAATAATTTTGGGTTATTTTTTATTTTCACTTTTGATTTTAATTTCCAACCAAGGGACTTTTCATATTATTTGATTTGAACATGATCAAGGCAAGGTTAATCATTGTGATTTATCATTAATAAAGGTGATCACAATAGCATGACACTAGGGGTGTTACAAATCTCCACCACTACAAAGAATTCTCGTCCCGAGAATTAAAAGGTAGTGTAAGGGGTAAAGTTTTGGTTTCTTATTCTAACGATTCTTCTTGTTCTTGTTATCCTTCTCGAAGAAGTTAATCCTTCTCGTTGATGTCTTCATTTCTCTTGGGTCGGTGCATCTCAACGACTTGTCATCCTTCCATCGGGGTCTTCATCGTACTTACGAATAGGGTAGGAGGGGAAACTTAAGGGGGTCGGAACGGTACCAGGTTAATCAACCGAGGTTTTCCGGGGAATGAGGTACAAAGTATCTTCCGAGTTTAAACTCAGGGAATACATCGAGAGAAACAAATAAGGTATGAGAATTTTCAAGCGGACAGGCATGCTTTCAATGCCGATGACGGATGATGAAAAGGGGGTTAGAGCATCAGGCACAAGCACTGAGTCTGATATCAGACTAAATATCACAATGTAGGTGACAAGATTTAGGTTTTGGTCCTGTGGATCCTTGGGTTATAGGCCCACAGGGGGTGGTGAAATTTTATGCGATCACGACGCACGGTTTGTCAAAGAATAACTTGTCAACAATTTTTCGCAACAACGTCGATACCAAGGGCGAGGAACAATGAGAACCATTTTCCCGCTCGTTAGAACGAGGTGGACCAATTGGCAAGGTTCTCATCCATGGGTGGTTATTGAAATGCCATCAACAATAGCACCAGGTTATACTGACTGAGTAGCACATCGAGGTGTTTTCATAAGCAGGGAATGATCACTACTCAGATACGTTATATTACAAGGGAGGTTAAACAGACCAATGGAAAGGAAAATGTGATGATACACAAGTATCAAGTGTATATCGTTCCCAAGGGAAAGCAGAGCAAGATATACATGACCAAGTTTGTATTGGCAGGGAGTCATGGGAGGTTGTCGATGATAACACAAATCATCGAGGGGCAGGGATGGTATTTCACATGATGAATCCAATTGACACTTGGAAGAAGCCATGTAGGATTAGTCGGATAATAATGCACCAAAGGTCGGATGGTTCGCAAAGAATCTGGTATGAGTATCGACACTCAACCAGAAGAAGAAAGAATGAAAAGGCATCGGGTGATAGAAGCATGGGAATAATTCGATGCTTAAGTACAAGGGAATTATGATTTCCAGATCGGGAGGTGGATGTCCATACGTACTTATCGGTGGCAAGGGATTGCAAAGGCGATGAACATGTAGGTTCTCAAAAATTTATCGAAGAGTAATCTTCGGAATCTTCAGGTGAAGCAAGAGATCATCTTGGGTGGAGGGCTCTCCGGGAGAAAGTAGTCATGAGAACCTAGAGTTAATCTTAGCGAAATCTTTAACCCGAAGGAGAAGAGAGATCAGAGTCCCAGAGTAAAGGTGCGGAGAAAAAGGATCCTAATCCCATTGCGTTGTGGGACCGTAAGCCACACAACGATGTTAGTAAAATAGTTTTTTCTTGCCTAGACTCGACTTCGACAAAGCAGTTGGAAGGGGGTGTCCTACAGGAAGTCGACTCTGATACCAACTTGTGACGCCCCCAAAATCAAGTCGTGTACAGTAATCATACACGCAAGGTATACGATCGAGATTAGGGACTCACGGTGAGATATCACAACACAACTCTACAAATAAAATAAAACAAGCTGTTTATAACAAGCCAGGGGCCAAGAGGGCTCGAATACAACAGCTCCAGAGCACAAAGTTAGTGGAAGCAATAGTATATGAGTACAGACAGAAGGTACACATGATCTGCCTTAAGAAGGCTAGCACAAAAACAACAACGATCGAAATGGCGAGGCCTCCTGCCTGGGAACCTCCGAAGTACTCCTGGTCGAGGGGGAACTCCACGATGAAGCAAGAACCGGGGATCTTCTGCGCCTGGACTCCAAGGATTCAACATCGACTGCAGCGGCCGATCAGGCAAAACAAAAAGGGGAAATAAAGAAAGGGTGAGTATCTAGCATACGCGCGAGTCTTATGTTCGCTACTAGGCATTTATGCATTTGTATCAAATGGAAAGGGGAGGCCGTATATAGTGGACTGCAAGGTAGAAATCAGAATAAGGATGAGAAGCTAGGCCTATCAAAGACTAGCATCTTCCGATGAGTCTTGCAGCATGAGGAAAGAATAGTCAACAGTTTATATAAAGTATAAAGTAACAATGTAGCAGAAGTTGTTGCATCATTGTATAATAGTAAGTTGTAATAATTAACAATAATATATGCCTCTAAGTTCCCCTCCTCGACTTCCCGGCGAGGAAGAAAACCCAGAACGAACAGATTAATAGTTGTAGTAGTTTGTAGTGGTAAGATCCGGCTTCAACATAAAGCGTACTTTTACCGTGGCCACGGCTATTCGAATAGATTAATCTTCCCTACAGGGGAGCACTTACGTTACACTACAACGCACGGATCTCTAGGGTGGCGTACACCTTGTTAGGGAATGCCCCACCGAGGATATCCGACACTCCGTAGCCCATATTTCAAACTCAACAGAGAGGTCATCCGCCGGACTAAATCCTATGTACGTGGGACTTTGGACCCTAACCCCGACGTACTCGTGCATAGTGCGAGGCTGGCCGGTGAATCAAAAGAAAATAAAAATCACACTACTCGAGCAAAGAAGACAACACCACTTCCCGGCGCAGGCCGCGGTACTGTTGACGTCTGAACAGTCCTCGAACGAGACTATGAATAAGAGGAGCCCATAACTCATTATCCCACGTGTAGGCAATGCGTAAAAGCCAAAAGGCTACTCAAGTCATCCGCCGAACCCTTAGTCGTTTTATTATCTCACGGACAACCGTTATCGTTTCCCAACTAATTAACACAATGGACAACGAACAACATCCAGGACCAGCAGTACATCGATGCCTGCTCTGTTGTCCCGTCAAAGCGCGCGGTTACCAACAAGGTGAACCGTCTCCTTACCTTTTCTCGCGTGTGCTCCTGGAGGAGCTCGACTTTCGTGGTTTGGTAACTCTCGCGGCCAACGACCAGGGTCCAAGCACACCGGTACACTGGGCGTACCCTCCCTGTCGTCCCATCGCAATACCACTCGCGGGGCACCGTTGGGACACCCGACTACTTACCTTTAAGGACACCAGTTGATTCTAGTGCCTACCATCAAGTGAAACCAGAAGGAATCACCCTCGATGGTACACTTGAAAAGGTTCGACCGAGACATCAACGTAATGAAGTAAAGAGGAGTATCCTCGTATCATCCCGGTGGTACTACGCTACCGAGCCGGCGACGAGAGTGAAACACGAGTCCATCCACTCGTAATTCAAACTTGAAGTGACTCAGAGAGTATCGCCGTTGTAGGTTCCCTTGGACGTCTGCTCTGTTCCGTACCTCTTATAGTTATAATAATTCATATCCGAGTTCACTCCCTAGAGTGATCACGGCCCGCTATCTAATCCTAGTAGACTAACATGGCGCCGGGCTAACCACTGGATATTATATATATTTATAAGGCAGCATAGGACAAGGAAAGGTACATCAAGGGGCGACAATGACAGGCTATGCAATTGAATAGGTGAGCAACATAGAAGCAGCAGAAAAAATGCCTAGTGCAAGAAATGTACGGAAAGATAGGCGATATCTGGAGAAGAAAATGGATCTGCTTGCCTGGAAGCTCGCGGTAGGGGTCCGATCGTCGATGAAGTAGTCGTACTCGGCAATGGTGTCGTCGGCGGCAGCAACGGGGTCTACCGGAGAATAAGGGCGGGGAGAAATAGTAGATACAGAACAATAGAAGCAATACAAATACAAGACATGGTAAACGCGGTGTTGGCGGTGTTCTAACGCGGTACAACGTGATTTGATCGGAGCGGGAATTTATCCCGAGATGACTCATTAGTACCGGGTGATTACCGTACAGATGATCCGGAGGGGAAGGTTCCATGTCTGTAGTGTTAGATACATCTGACAGACATTTGGATAGTGTATCTGTGATAGTTGATCCATTCTGAGCAACTTTCATTCACAGAACATTTTCATCTCGCAAGTTTTACCGGCTTCGCTCGTCTCACAGACAAATCAACCGGAGGAGAAATGTTCCACGTTCGGTAAGTTAGAGGGGTGCGGTGGGTAAATGGGTAGCGTATTTGGATTGGTGATATTTTTCTGATCAAATTTGATGTATAAATTATTTTGATCTAACTTACGATTTAAAAGATATTGATTTTCAAAGTTTAAATCATTTTATAGCATTTTCTGAATTTATATTAATTCAAAAATAAATGGTTAAATACTTTTATACCCAGACTGAGCGAGACATAGTCAATGACATGTGGGTCCAGTGGGGCATAGTATGTGGGGCCCAAGTGTCATTGTCTCATTTCTGGATTTCTCTGGAATTTGTCTATGTCTCGGAATTTTTGTCTTAAACAGCAATTAGCAGTTTTCGGAAGGCTACGGTTTTGGTTCTGCTCACCCGACAAATTAGTGCCTTATATCAAATTGAAGCATTTTCTATGGTGTACAATCTGGTACAAATTTCATGCTTGTTAGATTTCATTTGCTTAATTAATAGTTTGTTTGAAAAGTGTCATCTGTTGATAATTCCAGAAACACTTATAATTAACTGAACATAGCACTTTGCGATTTTTATTGGAATTAATTCATGGATCGTATGAAGTTGGTGAAGTGGGGTAAAATGGAGATGGTTATGTGCAGAACATGCCCATGCCTATTTGATACGCGAGAGATGGTAATTGCTTCTCGCCCTTCGTTGGTTACCCCAAGTGGAAGGTGACATGTAGGATAGCAGCAAATTTTCCTCAGTGAAGATACTGAGGTTATCAATCCAGTAGGACTCCGACAATGATAAGTAGGTGGTGAAGCGAGGAACGCTCCGTTTGAGATATTTCTCTCTTAACCTGGACCTGCACACATACACTAATAACTTTGCTCCCAACGAAGTTCAGAGGGGTTGTCAATCTCTCTGGTCTTGTTGTTTACAAAGGATCAAACGCAAGAGATAATGATAATGATAGCAACTGAAAGTAAATACTGAAAATCAAATGAGCGTGTACACAGTGATTGGAATATGGACCGGTACGAGAACCCAAGTTTAGGTATGTGCTAGGGTTCAAGTGCTCATTTTCATCACGCAAAAATTTCAAAAGAAATTGAATTGGGGAAAAAAGAAAAGACCTAAAGAATTTAATTCAAATGGCCAAAAAAAAATACTTCCAAAAATTCCTCTGTTATTTTTGAAAAGTCTTATAAATATGCATGATCACATATAAACTGAAGTGGGTCCCACTGCATGCACCAAGATTTTTCAAAAATTCCAAATAGGGCTTGGAAATTAATTAAACCCCTATTTGATTTGAAATTCAAATTTTTTGAATTTTAAAAATCCCAAAACTTTGTGAGTGGCTATCTACATGCCATGTAAGGCCACATAAATTTTTTGGGCATTTTATAAATTGCCTAGGTATTTATTTATCAAGGAACAACAACAATACAAAAAAAGAAAAACAAAAGAAAACCAGAAAGGGACCCTTACCTAGGAACTAGCCCAACTCATCCCCCCTGGCCCAACAGCAGCCTAGCCCAGCCCACCTATGCTTGTCGTCTTCCTCAAGCTCCTCGGTGGCGAGCCGAGAGCACGCGGCGGCCGCCACCGCGACGCCGAGGCCCTTCCAGCCCTCCCCGACCCCTATCCTCTCGCCACGGAGCACCCCACGTACCCCCTCACCACTTCCCCCTCCTCTAGATCCCTCTAGCTTTCTCCCCTCGCCGATTTCGTCATGGCCGAGCGCACCGGAGAGCACCGCCGCGGCGCCCGCATGGCCAACGGCCGCCAGACGCCGCGCAAGCGTGTCCAGCATCACCAGCGCCCTCGTCTTTGTCGAGCTGCAGCAGATCAGAAGCCCAGATGGCCCCGAGTCGCCGTATTCGTCGCCGTCGACTCGCCGGACCCGCACGAGCTCGCCGTCAAATTCGTCGTCGCCGCGCTTCCCAAGCCCTAGCCGTCGGCTCCTTTGTCATCAGGGTGAGCTCCCCGTCGTTTACCCCTAACCCCGGCCTCTCCCCGTGGCCCGTAGCCTGATCTCGCCGGAGCAGAGCCACGACCGCCACGCAAGTCGACGCCGCCATCGCTCCAGAGCTCCCCTGTGGCCCCTGCGTGCTCCACTTGATGCGGACGAGCACGGGGCACATCCCAGTGCAAATCCTGTGCCCTCCCGTGGCCATTTGGACAACTCCGGCGTGCCTCCGCCGTGGTTTTGGTCGCCGCCGGCGACATTCCGGCGGTCTCGCTTAATTAGCCAATAACCCACCACTAAGCTAACCCTAACCCCCACTGACTAGTGAGCCCTAGCCTAACTAACCCACTGTTAGTTTAAACTAACAAGGTTTTAACCCCACTGAGACTGACAAGGGGACCCCACTAGTCAGATCCCCCCCACGTCAGCATGAACTCATGCTGACACAATAAATTGTTAAATCATTTTAAATAATTTCAGAAAAATCCAGAAAATCATTAAAACTTGTAAATTCAATAACTTTTAATCTATAAGTACAAATTTAATAAACAATATATGAAAAATTGTCAGAAAAATGCAAGGATTATGAACACTACTGGAATTCACAAGTTTGCCATGTGCCAGGGTCTTTGCCGTCTATTTTTCGTCGGGGCAGACGGCAAAGTAGGTGTATGCCGTCTGCTTCCCTAGATACAGAAGGCAAACCCGGGACATACGGTAAACAACTACTTTACCGTCTGCGCTGGCCTATGCAGATGGCAAAGGTCCCTATGCCGTCCATAGGCAGACGGCAAACAACCCAGCGGGCCCACCAGGGCTGCGTCTCCTCTGGCTTAACGGACCCGTGCTATGCCGTCTTCCAGCGGACGGCAAACCCCGTCTTTGCCGGCTGCTTACGGACGGCATAACGGGCTGCCGTTAACCCCGCACACGTCGGCCCACTCTCTCCACCACTCTCACTCTCCTCCGCCCACGCCTCTCTGTCCTGCGACGCCGTCGCCGCCGACACCTCCGCCGTCGCCGCCCACGCCTCCCCGGCTCCCTCCGCCACAGCCGGCCACTGCCCTGCCTCCTCTCAGCTAAGCCCTCTCCCCGGCCACAGCCCGCCTCCCTCCTCCAAGGCCGCCTCCCCTCATCTCGGCCGCCGCCGGCCCCGAGCAAGCCATCGTCGGCCTCCTTTGAGCAAGCCGCTGCCCACCTCGCCGACGCCACCTCCACCCCCACCCGCAGCCACCCACCAAAGGTAAGCCCCTCCCCTCCTCCCCTCCATGCTATTTTTTTAGGATTTTCATGTTAATTAGTTAGTTAGTTTTAGTTGCTTTTAGGTTTTAGTTAGTTATATTTCTCTGTTTTAGTTAGTTTTATGTTATAATTAGTTAGACTTCTCTATTTTAGTTAGTTTAGATTGTGTCAGATTTTTTTAGGGTTAATTAGATATGTTTTCTTCCCTGTTTAGTTTAGGTAGTGTAAGTTTTTTGTAGGAATGAGGAGATAGAGTAGAGAGAGATAGAGTGTGAGTGTATTGGACTTCTCACAGGAAAAATAAAAAGAGCTTAGAGCTCATGTTAAGATTCCTTAGGAATTTGGTGGTGTCAATCCTATGATCCAAAGGCAATCCATAAGAAAAATCCTTAGGAATCCAAAAAATCCCTTAGGAGTAAAAGTTGAATAGGAAAAGAAGAAGAGAAAGAAAGAAAAGAAAGGAAATAAAAGAAGAAGAGGGAAAAAATTAGGGGTAAAAGTAAAATAGTAAAAGAAGAAGAGAAAAAAGAAGTTTAAGGTTAATAAAAAGAACAAGGAGGAGGAGGGGAGCTTGGGGTAAAATAAGAATAAGAAGAAGAAGTTGGAGGTGGAGATGAATAAGTAGAAGTTGGAGGTGGAGAAGAATAATAAGAAGAAGTTGGAGGTGGAGATGAATAAGTAGAAGTTGGAGGTGGAGAAGAATAAGAAGAATAAGTTAGGGGTGAAGAAGAAGTTGGAGGTGAAGAAGAAGAAGGAGGAGGAGGAGGAAAAAAGAAGACAAAATGAAATGAAATAAATGAAAATAATAGGGGAAAAAATAAAAAAGATGTAATTACCGGGATCAAGTGTGTGTGTTGATTGGGTGCATTTTAATGTGCAGGAATTTTCCTGGTGTGAAGGTCTGGTGGTCGACGACCTCCGCCCCCTCCATTCGGCGACCTCCCTGAGTTCGAGGGTGAGCAAAAAAATTCTTGTCCTCTCCCCCTTTTTCCTTTGCTCAATTCTGGCCTTCATGCCGATAACGGTAGCTCTAGCAGTATGTAAAGTTGCGTAACCAGTATGCGTCTCCCATTCAAAAGGATTACAGTATAAATATGCATTCATTTGCATATTTATAATAGTAATTCTTTCGAATTGTCCAACGTTATCCATGGACAGCCCGCGTATGTGTAGATTGGGTCGTTTTTCCATGCTCTGGTCCTGATCCGACGCGGAATTTCGTCAGCGCCTCCCTGTTGTTCTCCGGATACACAACCTCTCGGCTTGTTGTCGAGACGTGTATTAGGAGAACTGCGGGGAGGTGCTGCCGAAATACCGCGTCGGATGGGGACCAAAGCATGGGAAACCGACCCAATCTACACATACTCGGGTGGGATTAGGACCTATCTTTACCTATTAGTGTGTAGGTTAATTGCATATGCCGTAGCTATGTATGATAAAAGCAATAAAAAGTGGACGTAATAAAATGGTATATTTGTTGTTTAGTAGCTAGCTGTAGCAACAAGATGAGCGATGATCGTGCGTGGATGTACACTGGTCGCCCTAATCAGAAAGAGGTCACCAATGAATGGGCAATGAAAACCAAGGAGTTTCTGAGAGCGGCGTTTGCAAATGGGCAGAGAAAAACCTGGTGCCCCTGCGTTAGGTGCGACAATTATAAACAGGCGACAGAGGTGGATATGGGTAAACACTTGCAGAAGTGGGGTTATAAGCCTGGTTATACGGTGTGGACCTTCCATGGCGAGTCTGGCGGACGACGGAGAGAGGAGGTGGTCCGTCAGCGCACGGATGAGTACGGAACCGGGATCGAAGACATGGTGCAGGACTTTGACGATGCGCGGGATGAGGACGATGAGATGGAGGAATCTGCGAAGGCCTTCTATGATATGTTGGAGTCTTCGAAACGTCCGCTGCACGCTCACACTGAGCTTTGTCAGCTCGATGCCATCGCACAGTTGATGGCTTTGAAGGCACAATTCAACTTGGGCACAGATTGTTACAATGCGATCACGACCCTAATTGGGCGGTTTCTACCAAAAGATCATGTTATGCCTGCAAACCTGTACCAATCGGATAAAATCCTCAAGGTACTTAAGATGCCCTATGAGAAGATACATGCTTGTGAAAATGGATGTGCTTTATTTAGGAAAGAGTATGCGGACGAAGACTATTGTCCCAAATGCAAGTCATCCAGGTATGTTGTGGTAGACAATGGTCAAGGTGAGAAGACGCAGACCAAAATACCCGTAAATGTTCTTAGGTATCTTCCAGTGATACCAAGAATTCAACGCCTTTACATGATGGAAGAGACAGCCAGACAGATGACATGGCACAAACATGGGAAGAGAACAGAATTTGATGCAGATGGGAAGCCGATGTTGACTCACCCATCGGATGGTTCAGCATGGAAGCACTTTGATGAAAAACATTCGGAAAAAGCTAAGGAGCCAAGGCATTGCCGAATCGCCGTCGGCACAGATGGGTTCAATCCTTTCGGTCTGATGGCAGCCCCATACAGTTGTTGGCCTGTATTTGTCATGCCAATCAATCTCCCCCCCTCAGAGATTATGAAAAGGAAGAACATTTTCCTGACGTTGATAATACCAGGGCCCAAATATCCGGGGAAGAATATGGATGTGTACATGCAACCGCTTAAGGAGGAATGGCAACAAGCTTGGGACGAAGGGTTCAAGACATACGATGCAGCTAGCAAAAAGACCTTCAAAATGCATGTTTGGTACTAGTACTCGATGCATGACTTGCCGGCGTATTGTGGACCACTGGTGTCCGAGATGGTGTGCGGACAAGATGGATTGTTGGGAGGCCATTGTGGACCACTGGTGCTCAGATGCCTGGTTGGCCATCCACAACAATGCCAAGGAGCGCCGCGCCCAAATGGTTGGTGTGCCACACCATCAAGGAAGCCGCAACTTAGCTGGTTACGGGAATAAATGGGTATGTTCTTTGCTTCAATTTTCATGCAAATTTTACTTTTCTTTGTCTTTTTGGAACCCACAACTTACTAATATCGTGCTTTTCTTTGTCTTCTAGGCGGAGCATAATAAAACGGAGGTGCCTCAGGTGTTCGACATGTATGGCATGGCCCATACAGCGTCGTACAAGAAGGCAAAGGCGCTCTCAGAGTCTGATCTCGCCAGTCCTTCGACTTTCACCAACATTGCCGCCTACAGTAAGCTCAAGGCTTATACTGAGGTGGCGAAGGAGAAGCACGGGGAGGATTATAACCCGCTTGGGAAGCCTATTGAGCCGGAGCTGGTGATGATCTCTGGTGGCGGAAGGCGCCATGGCGCCATGGCCATTGGAGATAAGTTGATCAGGTGCGATAAGACTCTTCCTGAGATCAAGGCGCGCCAAACGAGCTCTTCTCCTGCTATAAGGACTCGTCCGCGGCCAGTCGACCTCGCTATCCAGGTTATCCATAAGGACTCTTGCATTCTTGTTTTCTCTCATCGAATATTACAATGCTAACTAGAGGAGTGGGGTTGCAGGAAGCTCTTGAGAAAGAGCGACAGAACACCCAGCGGCTACTGGAGGAGAAGGAGCGGTTGGCAGAGGCGAAGGCAGCGGAGAGAGAGCGGCTGGTGGAGGAGAGGACGGCGAAGGCTCTCGAGGAGGCCGCAGCACGACACGATGCATCGAACCGGGCCTTGTATGAGCTCTTCGTGGTAAGTCACTTGTTCATATTCACCCAAAGAATGCATGTTATAATTTTTGTTTATATTACTAACTAATATGATTGACTCATGAAAAACAAATGTGCAGACTATGTGCGAGAAGACTGGTCAGGCCGCTCCACCGATGCCGATCATTTCTCCTGTGGGGACGGTGAGTATCTTTCGATGATCATCAATACCATATTGAGTGGCATCGTGCTAACCTCTAGTTGATCTTTTTGTGCAGCATAACTCTCGGGCTGCGTCCCATGACCCTTCTCCACCGTCAACATCGGGCAACCCGACGGATGCTTCTCAGCCACCTCAGCCTTGAGGGCTACACTCCGGTAAGTTGTGTTGTATATTTTGCTTTATTAATGCTTAGTTAGTTTGAAAATGCATATTTAGCTTCTAAAATATTATGAAATTCTTAAATATAGCTAAGTTATCCTAATAATAGCATGATTAGCCAGATTTTCTCACAATATGATGAAGTTAGCTTGATTTGCTCACAAAATGCTAAAGTTACCTTAATTGGCTCAAAAAATGCTTAAGTTAGCTTCATTTGTTCAAAGTTGCCAAAGTTAGCTTAATTTGCTCACAAAATGGTAAATTTAGCTTGATTTGCTCACAAGATGCTAAAGTTAGCTTGAATCGCTCACAAAATGCTAAAGTTAGCTTGATTCACTTAAAAAATTGTAAAGTTAGCTAAAGTGGCTCACAAAATGCTAAAGCTAGCTTAATTGGCTCACAATATGCTAAAGTCAGCTTAATTCCTCAAAACACGCTAAAGTTTCTTAAATTGCTCACAATATGCTAAAGTTAGTTTCATTGGCTCAAAATATGCTAATGTTTGCTTAATTGCTCACAAATGCTAAAGGTTAGCTTAATTTCTCAAAATATGCTCACAAATGCTCAAGGTTAGCTTAATTGCTCACAAATGCTAAAGAAAACAGAAGAAGAAGAAGAAGAACAAGGAGAGGAGAGAAGAAAAACAAGGAGAAGATAGAAAAGAACTCTTCTCTGTTCTTCTTCTCTCCTCCTTGTTCTTCTTCTCTTTTCTTCTTCTTCTTGTCCTTCTCCTTCTCTTATTACTTATTCTTCTTGTCCTCCTTCTTCCGCTAACATTCTTATTTTGATTTTGCAGATTTGCTTTATGAGGGTCGTGCATCGATGGAGTTGCTGTATTTTCACTTTCAATATAGCTTAGAAACAGCTTATTGTTGTTATGAACTGTTTGGAGACTTTGTGTGATGAACTATGTATATATTGTTGTTATCCTTGTTTGGAAACAATGTGTTATTCTTGTTGGAGATTCATATGTTGTTTGATATGATGTGATGTGGTGTTAAAATGTGCTTCTGATTCTGCTGCTATATATATATATTGTTTTTTTGTCAAATGCAGGGATTAATAGAAAAACAGAAAAAACAGAGGCTATATAGCCTCTTTGCCGTCAGCAAGCAGACGGCAAAGGCCTTTGCCGATTTCTTGCAGTTGGCAAAGAGGACACGTGGCGCCCAGCTGTGCAATCTGGCAACAGCTGGGTGACCATTTGGTCATTATGCCGTCTGCCTCCGGCAGGGCAGACGGCAAAGCGTAGGACTTTGCCGTCTGCTGCTGGACGGCAAACATATGACGGGGGGGGGGGGTGACGTCATTACCTTATCCGATGACGTCACCGTTCTTTGCCGTCTGTCCGTAGACGGCAACCCCGCCGTTAACGGCCTGACGGAGCCGGCTGGCACAGCTTCGCCGTCAAGCTTCTCTGCCGTCTGTTTCTTATTCCAGCGGACGGCAAAGAGCTTTGCCGTCCGTCAATATACAACAGACGGTAACGCACCTCTTTGCCGATGAAATGGCTGACGGGTGCTTTACCGTGCGGGGGCAGACGGCAAAGGGTTTTGCCGTCGGCCATACAGGTGTTTGCCGTCCGCCATGGCAGACGGCAAATAGGCGAATTCCAGTAGTGGAATATGCAATTTGTTTTCATGTTTGGCCATTTTAAAATGGGTAAACAGTAGAAAATGGCATATGAACCCTTTTAAATTCAACTTTGAAGTTTGAATTTGCAAATCTTTTGCAATACACTTCATTTAAATGGAATTGTCCACACATCAGCAACATGTACATAATATTATACCACTTGATCATGTGTATGTGCATGGTACATTCTTTTGATAGCTTGTTTGCATTGTTTGCTATCGAATAGAGGTGGAGCTGGAACCCGAGATCACCCCCTCCGTTGAAGACACCGTGTACGACCCTCGTCAGCAAGGCAAGCAAACCTCATTGATCATGTATATAAAATCCCACTTCCCTCTCAGTCTCGCTTATGCATTGATTAGGACGATCACCTTGTTATCGATTCTACCGCATAGTTGAACCCATATCCGATGCATGACCTATCATCTTGTCACAGTAGTAAGCAAACCACAATCCTAGGTGAGATGGGAGTTGATTGATATCATGTGGCCCCTGCAACTGTTACTGTTTTTATTGCATGCTTAGAGTTTACAATGAGGATACTTTTGATGTGAGTTGGGATGATAGTGAACATGGTGTTGATGAAGGTGAAACTGTGTTGGTGAATCTATGTCGGGACCCGGAATATGCGTATGTAATTCTAGTCACGATGCAATCACATGGAGAGCCGAGAACCGTACCCACTTGTCTAAGAAGACAAGGCCAAGCACAGAACATTCTCGGTAAGCATCGAACGTGAGGGGCATCCCATCCAGACCGGATGATCAACTGAGATGGGTCCTCATCGTCCGCTCACAAGTCTAAATGCTTATGGGTGGTGAATCCCATACTCATAGACAAGTCTCCTCAACCATGTTATCGATTGAATCCTAACTCTTACATAGACTTACTCCAGCCCGATCACTTAGTCGGGGTCTAGGGCGGGCTCGATCATACAACAAAGTTTGCACGTGACAGAGTCACGAGCAATCGCATCGCGATGCCCCAAGCTGCGCACATCTAAGGTCCACTTGGTGTATAAAAGACCGCCAGCCAGATCACAACTAAGGTCTCGAAAACCCATACTAAGACATGCATGTTATAATCATACACGCAGCACACATGTCTAGTATGAACAGTAGGTATCATCACATAACTCTACAAAGTGTATCTTTATTGACTTACACATAGCGCATACAAAGATCACATGTCTGTGATCATCATTACATCATACAACGGAAGCAAATTAGGTCTGAGTACAGACAAGTTTAACAAATGGCTTAGAGAAGCCTTGTACAACAAACATGCCCTTCCACGAGGGACCAGACTGCTGTCTGGGACTATACTACCAAAGTCAACGTCGAGCTTCACGAAGGTGACTCCATCGGGGTCTGGGTTTCCATCTAAAACATAGAATAAGCAAACGTGAGTACAAAGTCGTACTCAGCAAGACTTACAACAGAACTATACTACTCATGCTCAAATTTCAAGGTAAAGGGAGGCGGGGTTCAACAATGCAGAAGTGCCAGCTTTGACTTGGCTAGTCCTGTTCTACGAGTACCAGACTTGAGGTAAGAAGCGTACACGAGTCCACTACCAAGTCTCCAACCAATACACCACTATGGTTACTTCCTCGACTTACCCACGAGGAGCACACCATAGCACTCACGCTTATCTTGCGAGTTTTAGAAGTATCCATTCAAGTTGTCTAATAATCAGGTACAGGTTCCAAGTAGTCCTTAACCGCGGACGCGGCTATTCGAATAGTTTTGTTAACCTTGCAAGGGTGTAAGCTACACACACATGACCATCGGTTACCGCCTTTATCTCGCCACCGTTCAAGAGGTGACAGGGAGGATGTTCACCACGACACTTCGCTCACAACCGGTCTATTCCAGGAGTCGACTATCTGAGTTGCCTCCGCTCGAGAGCCCTGCCGGATCAACGAAACGGACTCAAACAATGTAAGTGACCGAGACGCCACCTCTGGCAGATGGTTTTCCTGCCTCACAGGTGCACCCGCATATCTATTTGATGCAACCATTCCTTCATTATTTTTCTATGCAGATGCCAAATGGAAAACCCGAACTAATGTGACTCCTGGACATCGACACGGATCAAGGTACTAGGCCGAGAGGGGTCAGTGAGCCCAATGTGTGGTTGTACTCTTTGTCTTGGATTACCATACAAGAACTCGGTGCTTAGGGCGGTGTTCAACGATACAACCCACTGTGTACTCCTACACAGCCTCTCATCGATCACCTTGTATTAGGGTGGATTCACCAACACAGTTTCACTTTCATCAACACCATGTTCACTATCATCCCGACTCACATCAAAAGCAACCTCATTGTACCACTAAGCATGCAATAAGAAGTAACAGTTGCAGGGGCCACATGATATCAATCAACTCCTATGTCAGCTAGGATTGTGGTTTGCTTACTACTGTGACAGGATGATAGGTCATGCATCGGATATGGGTTCAACTATGCGGTAGAATCGACACAAGGTGATCTCCTAAACATGCATAAGCGAGGCTGAGAGGGAATTGGGATTTTATAGACATGGTCAATGGGGTTTGCTTGCCTTGCTGACGAGGTTCACACACGGTGTCTTCAACGAAGGGGGTGGCCTCCGGTTCCGGTTCCACTTCTATCGAGCAAAACAAACAAATCTAGGGATAAATATAATTGCGATGCTCAAGCACAAGATAAGTTGTGAAAACATGATGTACATGGTACTGATGTGTTGACAATTCCATTTAATTGAAGTGTATTGCAAAAGAATTGCAAATTCAAACTTCAAATTTGAATTCAAATTAAGCTATATGCAAACTTGCTACTGTTGCCCCATTTTAAAATGGTCAAACATGAAAACAAACTGCATATTATTAATCCTTGCATTTTTCTGATAATTTTTCATATATTATATGTTTAATTTGGAGTTAATATGAATTTTCTAGGATTTTTCAAAGTTTATATCTTTTTCTGGATTTTTCTGAATTATTTTAATTTGGAAAAAGGTTTATTGCGTCACTGCTGCGTCAGCATGACGTGGGGGGGTCTGACCAGAGGGGCCCACTGGTCAGCCTCTCTGGAGTTAATCCCCGTGGTTAAAAATAATTTCTGATTAGATTAGGGGGTGGGGGCCACTGTCAGTGGGTGCATCAGGGGGATTAGGGGGGGGATTAACTCCTAATCTACACCGCCCACCGGCGGTTAACCGGCGGCGGCCACTGTGCACGGCGGCGACACGCCGGGGTGGCCTTCCGGCCACGGTTTGGCACGGGGGAAGCACGGGGAGATGCCCCTTGCTCGCCCGCATCAAGCCATGGGCTCGGGGCAGGCTGGGAGTGGCCGAAGCCTCGCGGGCGACGAGCTCCGTGGAGGCGTGCTCACGGTCGTGATGCAAAAGGGTGACTGGGGCACGAATTCGAGCTGGGAAAGAGGGGAAAAGAAGCGGAGCTCACCGTAATTGCGATGGTGACCTTGGGGTTGCAGGTGAGGGGCTGACGGCTGCGAATTTTCCAGCGAGTTCTCGCGGGTTCGGCGGGTGTCGAGGTCGATTCCGGCGGCTCGGGGACGAGGAGGCTCCCAATCCGCTGCCTAGTGAGGGAGTCGACGACGGGGAAGACGTGGGACACGTCGGCGCGGCTCCTCAACGGCGATGTCCACGCCGGACCACGACGGTGCGCTGCGATGGCGCTCGGGTCTTCTCTGGTGGCGAGGAAAACGATGAGAGGAGAGTGAGAGAGAGTGTAGCGAGTGAGGGGATGGAGGAAGGAGCTTTTGGGCGTTGTCCTGGCGAGGAGAAGGAGCCCGAGGAGTAGCTGCGTGGCCTTGGTGGCCACGGCGGCCACGGCTTGCCGGGCACGCAGCTGTGTGCTCGTGCCCGGGGGGAATACGACAGGGAGGGAAGCTGGGCTGGGCCAGCCGGTGTTTGAGTTGGGCTGAAATCCCAGGTAAGGCCCTTTTCTTTATTCTTTCTGTTTTCAATTTTCTGCTTTATGTTTTTCTTTGAAAAAAATAGCAAAGCATTTTTATTAAATGCCCAATTATTTTTATAAATCCTAGGTGACCAGTAGCTAGTCACTTTTAGGATTTGGGCATTTTTTAAATTCAATAATTTGAATTTCACATCAAATAGGGGTTTATTTAATTTTCCAAGGCATTGTTTGAGATTTAGAAAATTCCATGAGCATGGGATTGATCCCAAACAACTTTTAAAATGATCAGCATCATTTATAGGAATTTTCCAAATGTTTAAATGGTTTTCGGAAAAAAGATTTTTATCTGGCTATTTAATAAAATTCTTTAGGGCTTTTCTTTTCCCCAATTCTGAATTTCTTTTGAATTTTTGCATGATGCAAAGGGACTTGCTAATCCTAGCACATACCCTAGTTGGGGTTCTGACAATCTACCCTAATACAAGGTGAACGATGAGAGGCTGTGTAGGAGTACATAGTGGGTTGTCTCGTTGA
This sequence comes from Bromus sterilis, assembly GCA_950022295.1. Lineage (NCBI taxonomy): Eukaryota > Viridiplantae > Streptophyta > Magnoliopsida > Poales > Poaceae > Bromus > Bromus sterilis. The sequence goes on from OX465600.1 coordinate 222,895,253, forward strand.
ACACCGCCTTAAGCCCGAGTTCTTGTATGGTAAAACTAGACAAAGAGTACTACCACATGTTGGGCAAACGGATCCCCGCTCAACCTATTAACTCACCCTAATTCAGTTCCAGGAGTAACACCTAGTTTGGGTTTTCCATTTGGCATATGCATAGAAAGATAAAGGAAATGAAATGTGGCATACATGTTAGGGCGTGTAGCACATGGCTTGTCAAGCGGAGAACCAACCGTCGAGGTGGGCTTGCTGGTCGTGACTGCATGGTTTGAGTCGTGACGGGAAACCCGTCCGGTTTTCCAGTTGGGTTTGGAACTCAGATAGTCGATTCCTGGATTAGAATTGGCTGTGAGGTAAAAGTTGTGGGAATTATCCTCGTCGACAGCCGCTTGAAGGGTGACGAGATCCCGGTGGTAACTGATAGTTTCATGTGTGTAGCAGTACACCCCTGCAAGGTTAATAACTATTCGAATAGTCGTGTCCGAGGTTCTGGACTACTTGGAGACCTTTACTTGATTAATAGACAACTTCAACGGGTAATCTGAAACTTTCCAAAATAAGTGTGAGTGCTATGGCGTGCTTTCTCGTGGGGAAGTCGAGCAAGTATCCATAGTGGTGTACTGGTTGGAGACTTGGTAGTGGACTCGTGTACGCTTCTTACCTCAAGTCTAGTACTCGTAGTACAGGACTAGCCAAGTCAAAGCGGGCACTTCTGCATGTTGAAACCCCACCTCCCTTTACCTTGAAACTTGAGCAAGAGTAGTATAGTTCTGATGTAAGTCTTGCTGAGTACGACTTTGTACTCACGTTTTCTTATTCTATGTTTTAGATGAGAAACCAGACCCCGATGGAGACACCTTCCTGAAGCTCGACGTTGACTAAGCTAGTATAGTTCCAGACATCAGTCTGGTCCCTCGTGGAAGGGCATGTATGTTGAACAAGGCTTCTCTAAGCCATTTGTTAATCTTGTCTGTACTCAGACCTAATTTACTTCTGTTGTTTGATGTAATGATGGATCATAGCCATATGATCTTTGTGTACTCTATGTTTAAGTCAATAAAGATATACTTTGTAGAGTTCATGCAATGTGTACCTATTGTTTACACTGGACATGTATGTTGCGTGTATGATTGTAACATGCATGTCTTAGTGTGGGATTCGATAACCTAGTTGTGTTCTTGCCGGCGGTCTTTTATACACCAAGTGGCCCTTAGATGTGCGCAGCTTGGGGCATCGCGATGCGATTGCTCGTGACTCTGTCACGTGGCACACTTTGTTGTATGACTGAGCCCGCTCGAGATCCCGACTAGGTAATCGGGCTGGAGTCTGTTTATGTAAGTGTTATAATTCAATCGATAGTATGGCTGAGGCGACTTGTCTATGAGTATGGGATTCCACCATCCATAAGCATTTAGACTTGTGAGCGAATGATGAGGACCCATCTCAGATGATCATTCGGGTCTGGATTGGATGCCCCTCATGTTCGATGCTTTCCGAGAGTGTTATGTGCTTGGCCTTGTCTACTTAGAAAAGTGGGTACGGCTCTCGGCTCTCCATACGATTGTGTTGTAATAGGAATTACATACGCATATTCTGGGTCCCGATAGACTTGGTATCAAAGCAGGACTGTCTGTAGGATTATCAAACCCTTGGTCGAAGTCGAGTCTAGCATTCTATAGTTATATAGTTACTTGGGTATAAAGGGAACAACGTAAGGCTTCTTTTTCTCCTTACCCTCATCGATCTGAGTTCTGAGTCACCCTCATCTTTTCTACGAGAAGATAGGAATAGGCTCATCTATGTCTTACTAGGACATCTCGTTGATTGCTTCTTTGTAGCCGTAGGACTGTTGTGGTCGTCTAGAGTCATCGTTTTGTTCAGTTCCCTGAAGAAGTTCTGTCCAATCTCTTGCAGGTTGTTTCACTTTCTATTCTGGTGTAGCCGTTATGCTGCCCGATTTATTCCGTGTTTCTAGGAATCTTTGCCTTTGCATTACAATCTTTTCCGCAAAAATCATGTCCTCTTATCTCTGATTCCATCGTACAACTTGTTCTGATTGTTGTTTTTATCACACAGGATGTCAGGTGGAACTCGTAGTGTTGTTCGTCGCAATCGAGACCGTGATCGGAATCGAAGTAATGATGAACCTCCACCACCGACTTATGCGGCGGAAATCATGATGGAAGCTGAACGGAATCGATGTGATCAAACACGCCTTCTGGAGCTCATCGAGCAGAATACTGCTTGTCAGCGCAATGTGGTTGTGAGCATTCAGGATTTCATCCTCCTCATGCCGCCGATATTTCGATGTTCTTCTAACCCCTTGAAGCTGATGATTGGCTCCGTTCCATCGAGCGTAAGCTTGAGACGGCGCCTGTTTCTCCCAATGATCATGTGATGTTTGCGGTATACTTCCTCGAAGGTGCTCTGGTGAATGGTGGGAGAACTATGTTGCAATGCAACCTGATGGTCACGTAGTGACTTGGCAACAATTCTGTGATGCCTTCCTAGGGTACCACATTATGGATGAGATGATGGAAAGAAAGAAGAGTTTTGCAATCTAACTCAGGAAGATAGGTCCATCCACGAGTATATGACTGAGTTCAACCATCTTGCTCGTTATGCCCAAGAGGAGATATCCACTGAAGCCAGGAATCAAGCAAGGTTCCTCAAGTGACTTAGCCCTATTATTCGTCACGATCTCAATCTTCTTGAGTTTGTCAATTTTGAGGATTTAGTCAATAGATCCTTCAGAGCTGAGTATGGCAATGAGGTGTTCGAAGAGTCTCGCAAGCATGCTCGTGAGTTTGCTCCATCTTCTAGTTCGGCCCCTCAAAAACGCCGGATTTGGATTCCAACTAGTGCCATTCCTTCACACCTTATTGCAAGGCCATCCTATATGGTGCCTCAACCTCCTCCACCAAACACGAATCCCAACAGCTATGGTAGTGAGCCTGCCATCCTTGCTCCACCCCCTGACACCAGAGTTTTCTACAAGTGTGGTCAGCCTGGCCACATCGCATGGAAATGTTCCTTGTCGGTGAAAGTTGATCCTCGTCCAAGACATAATTCCACCCCACCCAAGTCTTCCAAAGCTATGTCTTCACAGAAATCAACCTCCAATTCCTTGCAAGCAAAGTCCTTAGCCACTGTTGGTTGTTGTGTGAACCAAACCTCAGTTGAGGAAGCTATTGATACTTCTGACATCATCCTTTGTACGCTCCCAGTCAATCATGTTCCCACCTCTGTTCTTTTCCATCCAGGAGATTCTCATTCATTCATGTCGGAGAGTTATGCACTTCGTCATGAGTTCCCCTTTGAAGAAATGTTTTCTCCAATGATCATCCAAACTCATGGTTCAAAGTGGCAAACTAATAGAGTAAGCCATGGCAATCAAATTGCAATTAAGGGTTTAGTATTCCTTGCTTCTCTTATAGCCCTCAAGTCTTCAGATATTGATGTCATCCAAGGAATGGATTGGTTATCAAGACAGAATGCTTTCCTTGATTGTAGCGCCAAGTCAGTTAAACTTACCCATCCTTCAGGCCAGACAATTGACTAGACCTCAACCAGTTATAGAATCTAGATGTATACTTTGAATGTGCTTCCCCTTCCTGACCTTGAAGATATTCCGGTGGTTCGTGACTTCCCGGATGTCTTTCCTGAAGAACTGCCAGGAATGCTTCCTGACTGATGTGTAGAATTCATTATAGATCTTTCCCCAGGAACCTCCCCAATTTCCAGACGCCCATATAAAATGGCCCCACGTGAGTTAGCTGAGCTGAAAATCCAACTTGACGCTTTGTTGGCAAAAGGCTTCATCCGCCCTAGCTCATCGCCATGGGGTTGCCCCGTTCTGTTCGTAACGAAGAAAGATGGAACAGAAAGGACGTGCGTAGACTATCACCAGCTAAATCTAGCGACGATAAAGAACAAGTACCCACTTCCCAGGATCAATGATATTTATGATCAACTTGCAGGATCCTCTGTCTTCTCGAAGATGGATTTGAGATTAGGCTATCATCAAATCAAAATCAGAAATGAGGACATTCCAAAAACGGCTTTCACTACTCGTTATGGTCTTTACGAGTTTACCGTCATGTCCTTTTGTTTAACCAATGCCCCTGCTACTTTTTCACGCATGATGAACTCGATCTTCATGGATTATTTTGACGAGTTCGTCGTGGTTTACCTCAATGACATCCTTATATAATCGAAGAACAAAGAAGAACATGACGAGCATCTTAGGCTGGTATTGATGAAACTTTGAGAGAACCGCCTTTATGCCAAGTTCTCTAAGTGCGAATTTTGGCTACCAGAAGTGACCTACTTAGGCCACGTGATTTCTGCGAAAGGCATTGCTGTCAATCCCAAGAGAGTTTAGGCCGTCCTTGATTGGACTCCACCTGAATCGGTTAAGCAAGTTAGGAGTTTTCTTTTCTTAGCAAGCTATTGCCGCCGCTTCGTTGAGAACTTCTCCAAAGTTGCAAAGACTCTAACAGAACTCCTCAAGAAAGATAAGAAATTCCAATGGACCCCCAAGTGCAAGGAAAGCTTTCAAGAGCTAAAGAGAAGATTGACTTATGCCCCCGTACTTGCGCCTCCAGACACCAAAAAGGATTTCGAGATCTATTGTGACGCCTCACGGCAAGGGTTAGGATGGATACTTATGCAAGATAGAGATGTGGTAGCTTATTCTTCACGCCAGTTGCGTCCACATGAAGAGAACTACCCTACCCATGATCTTGAACTCACTGCCGTAGTTCATGCCTTGAAGACTTGGCGACATTACCTCCTTGGTAATCATTGTGAGATCTATTCCGACCACCAAAGCCTCAAATACATATTCACCCAGCCGGATTTTAATCTCAGGCAAAGACGCTGGATTGAGTTGATAAAAGATTATGACTTAGGAATTTCTTTCACCCCAGGAAAAGCCAATGTCATGGCTGATGCACTAAGTCGTAAGTCGTATTGTAACAACCTCATGTTACAACAGTGTCAACCACTTCTTCATGAGGAATTTCGAAAGCTCAATATCTAGATTGTTCCTCATGGCTTTCTTTGTACCCTGGTTGCGAAACCAACCCTTGAGGATCAAATCATAGCCGCCCAGAAAAGTGATAGTGGTATTCGAGAGATCAAGAAGAACATTGCTAGCAGAGTTGCTAAATGTTTCTCCATAAATGATCAAGGTGTCGTTTTCTTTGTCACTCGATTAGTTGTACCAAGAAAACACAATCTTAGGAGGCTGATTCTTAAGGAAGCTCATGATACTCCCCTTTCGATTCATCCTGGTAGCACAAAGATGTACCAAGACCTACGCCAGAGATTTTGGTGGACTAGGATGAAGCGACAAATTGCTCAGTTCATTGCTGAATGTGATGTTTGTCGTCGCATTAAGGCGGAACATCAAAGACCTGCTGGTACTCTTCAACCTTTTTCTATTCCCGAGTGGAAATGGGACAAAGTCGGTATGGACATCATCACCGGCTTTCCAAAAACCCAGAAAGGAAATGATGCCATCTTCGTTGTCATTGACCGACTTTCCAAAGTTGCTCACTTCCTTCCCGTTCGCGAGTCTATAACTGCTAGCCAGTTAGTGGACTTGTATGTCTCTAGAATTGTGTCTCTTCATGGTGTTCCTTTGGAAATCAATTCTGATCATGGTAGCATTTTCACCTCTAGATTATGGGAAAGTTTTCACAATGCTATGGGAACTCATCTCTCCTTTAGTACAGCTTTCCATCCTCAGTCTAGCGGTCAAGTTTAAAGGGTTAACCAAATTATCAAAGACATGCTCAGAGCTTGTGTTATCTCAGTCGGAAAGAATTGGGAGAAAGCTCTTCCATTTTCTGAATTTGCTTATAACAATAGTTTTCAATCTAGTCTGAACATGGCTCCTTTTGAACTCCTCTATGGACGAAGATGTCGAACATCCCTAAACTGGTCAGAAACCGGTGAAAGACAATTCTTTGGACCGGATATGATCAAGGAAGCAGAAGAGCAAGTTTGCATTGTTCGTGATCGATTGAAAGCCGCCCAGTCTCGTCATAAAAGCTACTATGATCGTCATCATAGGCAAGAAAGCTACAATCTGGATGAGAAGGCTTACCTTCGGGTTACTCCTCTGAAGGGAACCCAACTATTCGGTATCAAAGGCAAGTTCTCCCCACGTTACATTGGACCTTTCCGCATTCTTGCTAAACGTGGAGTAGTTGCCTACCAACTTGATCTACCCCCGCACCTTTCCTGAGTACATGATGTATTCCATGTGTCACAACTCAGGCGTTGCTTCAAGGACCCCATCCGCAAAGTCGACCATGAAACGCTTGATCTCCAAGATGACCTTTCTTATCGAGAGTACCCTGTTCGTATTCTTGATTCCGCAGAGCGTGTCACTCGTCGTCAAAAGATCAAGTTTCTCAAAGTACAATGGTCACACCACTCCGAGAAAGAAGCTACATGGGAAAGAGAAGACCGCCTCCGTGCCGAGTAACCCACCTTCATCCCGACGAGTTCTGAATTTCGGGACGAGATTCTTTTTAGTGGGGGCGAGTTATCACAACGCAAGTTTAGGTATGTGCTAGAGTTCAAGTGCTCATTTGCATCATGCAAAAATTTCAAAATAAATTGAATTGGGGAAAAAGAAAAGACCTAAAGAGTTTAATTCAATTGGCCAGACAAAAATTTCTTCCAAAAATTCCTCTGTTATTTTTTAAAAGTCCTATAAATATGAATGATCACATATAAAGTGAAGTGGGTCCCACTGCATGCACCAAGATTTTTCAAAAATTCCAAATAGGGCTTGGAAATTAATTAAACCCCTATTTGTTTTGAAATTCAAATTGTTTGAATTTCAAAAATCCTCAAACTTTGTGAGTGGCTATCTACATGCCATGTAAGGCCACATAAAAATTTTGGGCATTTTATAAATTGCCTAGGTATTTATTTATCAAGGCACAACAACAATACAGAAAAAGAAAAACAGAAAGGGACCCTTACCTGGGAACTGGCCCAACTCATACCCCCTGGCCCAACAGCAGCCCAGCCCAGCCCACCTTCGCTTGTCGTCTTCCTCAAGCTCCTCGGTGGCGAGCCGAGAGCGCGTTGCGGCCGCCACCGCGATGCCGAGGCCCTTCCAGGCCTCCCCGACCCCTATCCTCTCGCCACGGGGCACCCCACGTACCCCCTCACCACTTCCCCCTCCTCTGGCTCCCTCTAGCTCTCTCCCCCTCGCCGATTTCGTCATGGCCGAGCGCACCGGAGAGCACCGCCGCCGCGCCCGCGTGGCCAACGGTCGCCAGACGCCGCGCAAGCGTGTCCAGCATCACCAGTGCCCTCCTCTTTGTCGAGCTGCAGCAGATCAGAAGCCCAGACGGCCCCGAGTCGCCGTATTCGTCGTCGTTGACTCGCCGGACCCGCACGAGCTCGCCATCAAATTCGTCGTCACCACGCTTCCCAAGCACTAGCTGTCGGATCATTTTGTCATCAGGGTGAGCTCCCCGTCGTTTCCCCCTAACCCCGTCATCTCCCCGTGGCCCGTAGCCTGATCTCGCCGGAGCAGAGCCACGGCAGCCGCACAAGTCGACGCTGCCGTCGCTCCAAAGCTCCCCTGCGGTCCCTGCGTGCTCCACTTGATGCGGACGAGCACAGGGCACATCCCAGTGCAAATCCCGTTTCCTCCCGTGGCCATTTGGGAAACTCCGGCGTGCCTCCGCCGTAGTTTTGTTCGCCGCCGGCGACATTCCGGCGGGCCCGCTTAATTAGCCACTAACCCACCACTAAGCTAACCCTAACCCCCACTGACTAGTGGGCCCTAGCCTAACTAACCCACTGTTAGTTTAAACTAAAAGGGTTTTAACCCCACTGAGACTGACAAGGGGACCCCACTGGTCAGAGCCCCCCCACACATCAGCATGACCTCATGCTGATGCAATAAACTGTTAAATCATTTTAAATAATTTCAGAAAAATCCAGAAAATCATTAAAACTTGTAAATTCAATAACTTTTAATCTATATCTCCAAATTTACTAAATAATATATGAAAAATTATCAGAAAAATGCAAGGACTATGAATATGCAATTTGTTTTCATGTTTGACCATTTTAAAATGGGTGAACAGTAGCAAATGGCATATGAACCCTTTTAAATTAACCTTTGAAGTTTGAATTTGGAAATCTTTTGCAATACACTTCATTTAAATGGAATTGTCCACACATCAGCAACTTGTACATCATATTATACCACTTGATCATGTGTATGTGCATGGTACATTCTTTTGATAGCTTGTTTGCATTTTTTGCTATCGAATAAAGGTGGAGCCGGAACCCGAGATCACCCCCTCTGTTGAAGACACCGTGTACGACCCTCGTCAGCAAGGCAAGAAAACCCCATTGATCATGTCTATAAAATCCCACTTCCCTCTCAGTCTCGCTTATGCATTGATTAGGATGATCACCTTGTTATCGATTCTACCGCATAGTTGAACCCATATCCGATGCATGACCTATCATCTTGTCACATTAGTAAGCAAACCACAATCCTAGCTGACATAGGAGTTGATTGATATCGTGTGGCCCCTGCAACTGTTAATGATTATTTCATGCTTAGAGTTTACAATGAGGATACTTTTGATGTGAGTCGGGATGATAGTGAACATGGTGTTGATGAAGGTGAAACTGTGTTGGTGAATCTACCCTAATACAAGCTGAACGATGAGAGGTTGTGTAGGAGTACACAGTGGGTTGTCTCGTTGAACACCGCCTTCATCCCGAGTTCTTTTATGGTAATCCGAGACAAAGAGTACTACCACATGTTGGGCAAACGGATCCCCGCTCAGCCTATTAACTCATCCTGATTCAGTTCCAGGAGTGACACCTAGTTCAGGTTTTCCATTCGGCATATGCATAGAAAGATAAAGGAAATGAAATGTGGCATACATGGTAGGGCATGTAGCACATGGCTTGTCAAGCGGAGAACCATCCGTCGAGGTGGTCTTGCCGGTCGTGACTGCATGGTTTGAGTCCTGACGGGAAACCCGGCCGGATTTCTAGTTGGGTTTGGAACTCAGATAGTCAACTCCTGGATTAGAATTGGCTGTGAGGTAAAAGTTGTGGGAATTATCCTCGCCGACACCCGCTTGAAGGGTGACGAGATCCCAGCGGTAACTGATAGTTTCATGTGTGTAGCAGTACACCTCTGCAGGGTTAATAACTTTTCGAATAGCCGTGTCCGCGGTTATGGACTACTTGGAGACCTTTACTTTATTATTAGACAACTTCAATGGATACTCTAAAACTTGCCAAGATAAGTGTGAGTGCTATGGCATGATTTCTCCTGGGGAAGTCGAGGAAAAATCCATAGTGGTGTTTTGGTTGGAGACTTGGTAGTGGACTCGTGTACGCTTCTTACCTCACTTTACCTTGAAACTTGAGCATGAGTAGTACAGTTCTGATGTAAGTCTTGCTAAGTACGACTTTGTACTCACGTTTGCTTATTCTATGTTTTAGATGAGAAACCAGACTCCGATGGAGACACCTTCCTGAAGCTCGACGTTGACTAAGCTAGTATAGTTCCAGACAGCAGTCTGGTCCCTCGTGTAAGGACATGTATGTTGAACAAGGCTTCTCTAAGCCATTTGTTAATCTTGTCTGTACTCAGACCTAATTTTCTTCCGTTGTTTGATGTAATGATGGATCATAGCCATATGATCTTTGTGTACTCTATGTGTAAGTCAATAAAGATATACTTTGTAGAGTTCATGCAATGTGTACCTGCTGTTTACACTGGACATGTATGCTGCGTGTATGATTATAACATGCATGTCTTAGTGTGGGTTTCGATAACTTAGTTGTGTTCTTGCCGGCGGTCTTTTATACACCAAGTGGCCCTTAGATGTGCGCATCTTGGGGCATCGCGATGCGATTGCTCATGAATCTGTCACATGGCACACTTTGTTGTATGATTGAGCTCGCCCGAGATCCCGACTAGGTGATCGGGCGGGAGTTTTTTATGTAAGTGTTATAATTCAATCGATAGTATGGTTGAGGCGACTTGTCTATGAGTATAGGATTTCACCACCCATAAGCATTTAGACTTGTGAGCAAACGATGAGGACCCATCTCATATGATCATTCTGGTCTGGATGGGATGCCCCTCATGTTCGATTCTTTCCGAGAGTGTTCTGTGCTTGGCCTTGTCTACTCAGACAAGTGGGTACGGCTCTCGGCTCTCCATACGATTGTGTTGTAACAGGAATTACATACACATATTCCGGGTCCTGACAACCGGGGTCCCGTGATGTTCACTAGTGATGTCTCTCTCCCAAAAGACGATAAAATTTCTATGCGAGGTAAAAAATTACAGTTGGGAAATTGACAGGATTATAAACGCACCGCAATGCTAACTATGCTACAAAAGAAAGGAAGAGGCTCATAATCATGGGTAGTACATCAAAATAAGTAGACCGAAATCCATCTGCATCTACTACTAATCATCCATCTTGAGATATATATCCAGAACATCTCGTTGGTATTAAGTTGCGAGCCCCACCCAAAGTGTAAACCCAAGGCAACAAACAACTGCATTAAATAGAACTTTGCGTAAAGTAAACAATCCTTGAAACCGCGGTTACAAGCATCGTTGTTTTCCCCCTTGTAGCCATAACACATCCCCTAGGCTCATGTTTCTGTCACACAAGCGTGACATCAGGGGGCATGTACCCACAATCGAGCATAATGTTCCCTCTTGTTATCACTACCTACCACTTGGCCAAAGCAATAAACAGCAACGGAGAACATGCAAGGATTACTTAGGAACAAAAATATAAGAGATAAAAACCAAATCTATTACTCTATCACAATCTGAACATTATCTCATAATCCATCAGATCCCATCAAACTCAGCATAGCAACAGCAGAAGAATTACATAAGTGCCTCGATGATGTAGGGCATCTCACGAGGTCTAAACCATGAAGAACAAAGAGGGGAGGAGAACATCACATAGCTACTGATCACGGACCCATGGTCCAAGGTAGACTACTCACGACACATCCGGGAAGCGTCCATGGTGGAGGAGAAGCTCCCAGAGGTCGATACTCCCTCCGACAGGGTGCCGGGAAGGGTCCTGGTGGTGCTCCCGATCTTGGAAGCGCGGCGGCGGCGGAACAGAGGAGAGTTTGCGAAATAGGGTTCTGTCTTCAGAGTTTTCCCGTGACGAAGATTAAATAGGCGAAGGGGGGTAGCCAGGGGTCCAGGCGCCCCCCTGGCCACGCCAAGTGGCCGCCTGGGCACCTGGTGGTGGGCCCCTAGCCCTCCTTCGGGGTTCAGGAAGCTTCCGACACGCTGATTTTTTATCTAATTTTTCCCAGAGTTTTGGAGCACTTTTTATATTTGGAAAAACTGAAATAGAAAAACAGAAAAAACAGGAACTGGCACTAGGGTGCACTCAGTTAGTAGGTTAGTCCAAATATGATAAAAAATGTATGAAAGTATATCTAGATCATAGCAATATCACACAAAACATGCATGGAGCGAGCAGAAATTATCGATACGTTTGAGACGTATCACTATTGCTTTATTAATAAAGTTCAATATCACAAAGTTATGGGCTTAGGAAGTGGTTAAGATTGTGTTTCTGACTTAGCAGAAATTTTGCTAAGTCTGAGAATCTCTGTTTTAACAGAAAGTAGCATTTTGCAATATTTATTGTGATCAATCCATTCATATTTTGAAGTTGGTACAATGGAATGAATTCATCCTTGGCATATCTAGTTTTGGATCTATAAGGTTTAGTCACTTTGAACCTTGTTTGATGTGGCTTTTGGGGTTGTCAAGGGAGCACCAGAGCAAATAGGAGTAAGTAGCAGTAGCAGTTTGCATTGGTAGGAGCAGGGCAGCAACCGATGTAGTAACAACGGCAGAGGCATCGCCGCAGCTTCCGTGCATTGGGTGGGCACCCAGGATGGCCAAGGGGCTGGGTGCATGGAAACTTGGCGCGAGTGCGGCCAGGGCGTGCACTGTAGCGGCCACGGGGGCACACGGGGTGCGGCCATGCTGAGTGGCGGCTCGCTCGGAGCAAGCTCCGGCCAGGGTGGCCATGCCCACGGGCGGCCTGGGAACGACGGCGAATGTGTGGTGGTAGGGAGAGAGAGGGGGGGTGCTCACATGGGGAGCAGGGTCGTCCAGGGCTCGGGGAGCCGGAGACGAGCGGGGCGAACGGCGAAGGGCGGCGACTGTGGCTCGTAGACGACGGCGAGGGAGGAGTTGTTGGGCTCCTCCGCTCGCGTGACCCGGCGGAGAGGAAGAGGAGGCTGCGGCGGTCCTTTCTCGCCACGAAGGCGAGGCGAGGCGGCGACGGGTGGTGGAGATCGACAGGGGGGTCGTCCACGGCCATGCCCATGGCGGCCGGGTCCAACGGGGTAGAAGGCGCGGGGGGGGGGGACTGGAGGGGAATGGGGTTCTAGGGTTTTGATTGGGTGGGCTTGGGCCCTTCTTATCCACACGAGGGCGTGGGAGGAAGGTGAGGGGAAAGGGGGCCAACTGGGTGTGCTCCTTGGCCATGGCCATGCCGACCACGAGGCGGGAGCAGGTGGGGGAGGGGTAGGGGGGAGGAGAGAGGAGGGAGGGAGCTGGGCCAAGGGGTGGGCCTTGCCCTGGTCGTAGGATAGGGCTTTTTATTTTATTTAGTTTTTTGTTGTTTAATTATCTCATGTTTTATTTGTTTGACCATTATTGGGTTTTTGTAAAATACTAACCCAACACCAATATTTGTATTACACCTAAATATGTTGTTACAAAAGGTTTGAGCTTTTTATAAATTCATTGGAATTTTTATACAATTAATAAATGATTAAATGGGTTGTTTTAACTATTGTATGAATTGTTTATATTATTTAAATATTATAATAAATTTCCATTACCATAGTATCTTGGTCTACTGACTTTCAGTCATTTAAGAAAAATAGTTGCAATAATTTTGGGTTAAGTTTTATTTTCACTTTTGATTTTAATTTCCAACCAAGGGACTTTTAATATTATTTGATTTGAACATGATCAAGGCAAGGTTAATCATTGTGATTTATCATTAATAAAGGTGATCACAATAGCATGACACTGGGGGTGTTACAGAACTATACATTACTTATGATCCATTATATTATAACCAGCGGTTTGCATGCTAGTCTAGGTTAGGTTCGATGTTTGATCCTACCACATGTTTACAGCCTCTCTTAAATCGATACAGACATGTTCCCTCCCAGAAAACCATGTACTGCTATGTTACTATTGTTCGTTGCTCAGCCCCTACTTAGTGTGCATGCTTAGGATACTACGAATGTTACCATGTTACTCCTTGGTTTGGTCTATTCCACCTCGATGCTTTGTTCCATTCGAGTCACCTAGGATCCGAGTTCCTGGTATTGGTTCTAAGACTGAGCGTGCCTAATCGTGTGTGGGATTCCATGGGATCCCCCTGTCTTACCTACCTAGCTCCAAATAGTTCTAGTGTTGGCCCAAGCTGATTTACCTATTGCAAACCATGCACGTGTCTCTCAGGTCGTTCCTAGCAGACATTCTTTAAATTACCCTGGGATATGGTTTCCTTGTTGGCCCACCCTTGGCCGGTGAGGGCCCAGGCCTCATGTGAAGTGCCCCGGTAACCCAAACCCTATTGAGATGGAAGATTCCAATCCGAGAGCGCGGTCGGCTTTGGGATTGGGTTTTGACTCCCCTGAGGCCACCCGGAATTGTGCGTTGTTAGTTAGAGGGACTCTGACGTTCCAGAGTTTCAGGCGTCTTCACACGCCAAGCGGAAACCGGGCGTACATGCAATGCCTATAATGGGAACTTGGTACACCCCTGCAGGGTTAAATCTTTTCAAGAAGCCATATCCACGGTTATGGACGACTTGGAACCTAAGTCTTTTTCATAGATAACATCAACTGAATCATAATTAAAACTTGATCAACGTGTGTGTGTGTGCCTTGACCGCTTCTTCTTCATCGGGTGATGAAGGGGAGGACAAGGATAGGATGGGTGTTATGTTTGCGTAAGTAGATGATAGCAGACTTGTTGGAGGCGATTCCTCATTGAATGCTTGGCTTCCTATCTTACTCTTTAGATCGGTAGCCACATCATAAATGCTAGTGTGGAAGCAACCTCACCATCTACCCCATCCTTACCGTGAACTACTAGTTATCCTAGAATGACGAGTGATGAAGTCCTTGCTGGTTCAGATGACCACTACAGTTGGATGTTGAGTACTTTTGTACTCATGATACTACCCCCAAACTCTTTTCAGGGTTCTTGATCGACAACAGGTATGGTGATCGACGTTTCATGTGGAGACTCTACGACGACTAGTTAGGCGGATCCTAGCGGAGAGCCTGGACCTGTGTGGTTATGGGGATCGATGTGTTTTACCTTTGCCACTAGGCATTTGATTAAACTCTATACTCAGACCTATATCTTCCGCTGATGTATTGTATTAAGGCAGTTGTATGATGATTGTATGAGATGTTGTATTCTTGTAGTTGTAATGTTGTGATATCATGATTGGAAATCCGGGGCATATGGCAGTGTCATATGTCGCGGTGGGACCGATATGTGCTTCGTCCCCGGATCTGGATGGAAACATCTAGACCTGGAACAGTACCGCATATCGGGCCTTACAGGAAGATATTTCCAAGACCGCTTTCAGCACACGATATGGATTGTATGAGTTCACGGTCATGACGTTTGGTTTCTCAAATGCCCCTCCAACCTTCATGAGAGCCATGAACTATCTGTTCCAAGAGTGGCTCGATGTCTTTGTCATCCTCTACCTCGACGATATACTTGTGTAATCCAAGTCAGAGGCTGAACATGATGAACATCTTCGCTTGGTGCTGCAGAAGTTGAGAGAGCACCGGTACTATGCCAAATTCTCCAAGTGTGAGTTTTAGCTCGACAAGGTCAACTTTCTTGGCCATGTCATTTCCGCCGAGGGTATCGCAGTCGACCCAGAGCGAGTCTGCACAATTCAAGAATGGGCCCCACCAAAGAATGTCAAGCAGCTAAGGAGTTTTCTCAGCCTCACCAGCTATTGTAGGAGTTTTTTGCATAATTTCTCCAAGATCGCAAGGCCGATGACAGAATTTTTGTGCAAAGGCAAATGATACACTTGGTCACAGGCTTTTCAGTCTGCCTTCAAGGAGTTGAAGAGGAAGTTGACCACAGCTCCAATCCTCACACCGCCAGATGAGTCACGACCTTTTCAAGTATTTTTTGATGCCTAACTGCAGGGGCTAGGAAGAGTTTTGATGCAAGGCAAGAACATTGTGGCCTATACCTCACGACAGTTGAAGACGAGTGAGAGGAACTATCCCACGCATGACTTGGAGCTTGCAGCATTCGTGCATGCCTTGATCACTTGGCGACACCTCCTCTTCGGGAGGAAGGTGGATGTGTTCACCGACCATAAAAGTTTGAAGTACTTGTTCACCTAGCCAAATCTGAACTTGAGGCAGAGGAGGTGGCTTGAAACCATTACTGAGTACATAGTTGATATCCAGTATACGCGTGGGAAGGCGAATGTCATAGCTGATGCGCTGAGTCGCAAGGGTCATTGCAATAATATCCAGGTGCAGGAGATCCACCCTGATCTGTGTGAGTTATTTCGCAAGCTCAATCTTGAGCTAGTGCCAGCAGGGTACCTTGTCAGCCTCATGGTAGTGCCCAGTATTTATGAGAAGATCCTTGAAGCTCAGTCTGGCAGTACGATGATTCAAAAGATCAAGGAAGGTATTGCGGCCTCAGTTCCCAAGTACGATTTCTTTTCAGTGCATAATGACGGCACCGTGTTCTTCGAGGAGAGAGTTGTTGTTCTCAAGGAGGGAGATCTCAAAGAGGTCATCATGAAGGAGGCCCATGATTCCAAGATAGTGATTCACCCTGGCAGTACTAAGAAGTATCAGGACTTAAAGAGAGATTTTGGTGGACTCGTATGAAGAGTGATGTTTCTCGCTTCGTGTCTTAGTGTGATGTGTGTAGATGAGTGAATGCACAACATCAGAGGCCTGCAGGTTTACTCCAGCCACTTGAGGTTCTAGAGTGGAAATGGGATCACATAGAGATGGATTTCATCACAGGTTTCCCTTTGTCAAAGAAGAAAAATAATGTCATCTTTGACGTCATTATAATCTTTCCAAAGTTTCCCACTTCTTTACAGTGAAGGACTCCAATTCAGCAGCTCAGTTGGCGGATTTGTATACCGAAAGAGTTGTATATTTTCATGGAATTCCCAAGAAGATCAGCTCTCATAGAGGCAACCTTTTCATGTCTAAGTTCTAGCAGGCCTTCCAAAAGGCGATTGGTACAACAATGTTGTTCAGTACCGCTTATCACCCTCAGACCAGTGGGCAGGTTGAGCGTGTGAATCAAATTCTGGAGGACATGCTTCGAGCATGTGTCATTTCCTTTGGCATGAAATGGGAGGAATGTTTGCCATATGTTGAGTTTTCCTACAACAACAACTATAAGGCGGGTCTGTAGGCAACACTCTTTGAGGTGTTGTATGGTCGGAAGTGCAGGATACCTTTGAACTGGTTTGAGACAGGAGAGAAGCAATTATTCGGTCCAGATGTGATCCAGGAGGCAGAAGACAAAGTGAAGATAGTTAGAGAGCACCTCAAAGCAGCACAGTCAAGGCAGAAGGCCTACTATGACAAAAGGCACTGAAGTATACATTTCCAAATTGGCGATTGGGCATACCTGAGAGTGTCTCCATTGAGGGGAACTCACTGCTTTGGAAGCAAAGGAAAGCTTGCCCCAAGATTCGTCGTCCCCTTCCGTATCCTGGAGCGCTGATCTTTCGTACTCAGAGCGTCCAGTCCGTGTTCTCGAGACTTCCGATCGCAAGACGCGCAACAAGTCCGTCAAGTTCATGAAGGTGAAGTGGTCTCATCATTATGAGAAAGAGGCTACCTGGGAGCGTGTAGATCATCTCCGTTCCGAGTATCCAAAGTTGTTTGAGACTTAGATCTCGGGGCAAGATCATGCGTTGGTAGGGGAGAGTGGTAACAGCCCAAAAGCAATTTTCATATTCATCATGTAATTTTGCTTTCTCCCCTAAGGCTCAAACTTGCCATGGTGTTGTAATATGTAATTCCATGTGGTGGTCAAGTGTTGAATCCATGTTTGAGTCCCATTTTATTTTGATTTCAAGGTCATCTTGGGGGTTAAAGAAAGGTGTTGTTTGAATTTCCATGTTTTCCATGGTCTCCCCTAAGCTCCAAACTTTGCATAGCCAAATATTTGGAATTTTCCAACATGCCCATGAATTCACATTGAATTTTTCACCCATGGATAATGCAAGTGTAGTTCAAACCCATTTGAATTTAATTCAAATGCCACTGATTTTACTTGAACCCAATTGGTTCAAACCAATTTTGTAAAATCAAGAAAACCCTCCTGATCATGGAACATATTTTTGTGTGACTTTATTCCTTTTCTTTTTGCCACCAAAAATCCTTGGTTGTTTTATGTTTTTTCTAAATGGAAAACTCCGGTTTTTTTCTTCTCTGGGAGTAGTGGCAACCGGCCCAGCCCAGCTGGCCTGTCCCACTCAGGCTCCAGCCCATCCAGCAAAGTGGTACGCTGGAGCGCTGCCAGCCGATTATCTTCATTGTGCAGTCCTCCATCATCTTCTTTCCAGCGTGGCCGAGGTCCCCCTCGAGCTCCCTCTCACAGCGAGCTTCCACGCTGGACGGTGGGGCCCTGGGGCCAGCGAGAGCGTCCCCCTCCTTTTAAGCGCGTCTAGGAGCTCCCCTGGGAACCCTAGTTCCCATTCCTCCCCCTGTTTCTCCTTGCCGCCGCCTCTTTCTTCCTCCCCAAGCTCCCCTATTTCAGGAATGGCCGCCGGTGAGTGGCGCAATTCGCCGCTGTCTCCCCATGTCGTCGAGTGTGCACTCGTGTGCGCCTTCCTGCAACCCTTTCTCACCCTCCCCTTCTCTGAGATCGAAGCTAGGAGACGCAAGTTGACCCGAGCTGCCGATGCCCGCCGCTGAGCTGTTGTTCCTCGACGTCGGCTTGTTCGACTACCTCCTCTACGGCATGCTCGCGCTCGTTGTCGACCACCCCTAGGTGAGCCTTGGCGAGCCCCTGTTCCCCCGTAGCGCGTAGGCGAGTAGCCGGTGCCAAATCGTGCTTTCATGCCGCCGTGTCGTCGTCGCCGTACAACCCGTGGACGCCGTCACCGTGGATTTCTATACCGATAGTGTCCACAAAATTTTATCCTTGGACCAGTGAAACTCCCTTGTACAAGAGTCATGCCCTTTATAAAAGATGAACAAATCCTCTCCATAAGGTTAATGGTACTTTGTTCCAATGTCTCTTGCAAATACATAATGTATCACCGTGTATGCATATGAAATCTTCACTTTTTCCAACATAGATCTTAATGATCATCTTCGCAGGCTGGGGATCCAAAATAGGAATACATAGTGGCTTCCAATGAAGGGTATTGATGAACTATCAAGGCCTGGTGGAGGTTGAGAAACTACTAAAGAAATTGAAATAGTTGGATGTTGATTTGTAGACAAGATGTTCCAAACCTGGGGTATACAAAGTTGTAATTTTGGTCCATCAATTTCATCCATCAAGAGATGATGAGCATGTTGGGAATTTACCTGTGAGTAAGGATAATACTCATGAATACTCCTTAATCTTGCACATAAAATTCTTATTACATCCTTAAACATCTCGTATAACTTTCCAGTCCAAAATAACATACTAAAATGCTCCCATCGACATGGATGGTTATGGTCAAGCATGTAAGTCCAACATTATTTCTTATTCCTCCTTAAGAATCTTAGTCCAACTGAAAACGTGCGACATAGTCCTTGAAACCATTGATCCTTTGTTTATTCATGGCAGGAATGAACTTCATGTAAGTCAGCTCTTCTTGTACTTCATTCACCGTTTTCTGGGTACGACGAAGTCTGGCTTCGAGGATTTCCCCAATCTGGCGTATGGCTTCCATGGCGGCTTCAGGATGAGAGTCGAAGAAGGTTGCATCAAGGCACACGGGAAATGAAGATGTATTGTCCAATAGTCTTTGGAAAAAAACCCTTTACATGGAAGAGGTGTACTTCCACGTACCAATGTTCTACACCATTATCCATAAAAGGGTAACCCTTGTAGACTGCAACTCCTTCAAGATGTATCTATCCCATCATATCTTTCAAGATCTTTGGGAAATCATGTTCACTGGTCAGGGTCATAATGATCTCCGGACCTTTGTGGAAAGATTCAAAAAAAAGGTTGCCATCTACAATTGTGAATGAGGATGGAAAATCAGATCAAGAAGGTATGAATCTTATTATAGAAATGTGGATGTTCCCATCCAAGGAATATGCCCTTATTCCGTGATGGATTATGGGGCTCTTTCAAGGAAAAGAATATCAAATGATTGGTGGGGCAATCTTCAATTGGTTGTTTTCTTCTATAACCCTTATATTGCTCTCAAGTTTGTCCTTCTTCTCCGCAAGTACTTCACTCTTTGAGATTACCTTTGGTAAAGTAGATTATAATTCTTGTGTGTCAGATGTCATCTCGATTAATTCCACCCATGCGCATATCTCCTCTTATTATTACCATGTGTGCATGAGTTGGATTTATGTCCTACTTCTCCACTTAGTAGCATGGCTTAAGGGGCTAGTTGGTTCTCCTAGGGAATTATTCTTCATAAAAAATCTTCCATAGTATTCTGGTTTCTCTATGTAGGTTCCACGTGTACTACGTGCTTCTTTATCTTACCCTTGTTGGACTCTCCTTGGTACATCTGGATAAACCCACATTGAGTAGGGTAATGATCGGTTCCTTCTCATACATATGAAACAAGTCACGTGAATGGTTGTTCATTCGATAGCTAGATGGTTCTCTTCACAATTTGTGCATTGATCAATCATGCTTCTTATAATGGTATCCTTGCGCAAATCTTGCATACATGACACATCCTCGCATCTTCTCGTGGTTTGCTTTAAGATCACATATGACAAAATGATATTGAAGTACGATCTTCTTGAATTCTTCCAAAGTAAATTTTGTTTGGCTTCATCAATGGTTGTATGCATCTCCCGCCAAGTGCTGGCATCTTGGATAAAATATTTGGAAGCATGATTCACGACCTCCTTTGGTTCTATCTTAGCCTCTTTCATCACTCCTTCGATGTTCAGAATCAACTCTTTATGGATGCATCACTCGTCAAATCAACATAGTTTTATCCATCCATGGGGTTTAAGGGTTTTGGGCAGGGAGGACATAATTTTTAGAAAGATAGAGAGAGAGATACACATACAAACAATTATTCATTCGTTCATTCATATAATAGTTTGTTGTTTCCAACAACTCACACCGCATTGGTTCTAACGTGTGTAATAGGTCCTTTTACTACGATCTCGTCCTGAAGTATTTATTCTTCAACCTTGAAAGTCTTCAGTGCTTGCAACTCCATCCACATGAAGGTCTTCTGATTGATGATAAATCATCCGTAGTTTACACCCCTAAAGGTTAAATAAGTATTAAAAATCTATGGATTTCGTATTCTAAATGCGCAAAAAAAATCAGAAAAATCTATCACACCAACAAATCACTCAAATAACAATGGCGAATAACTCCAAACAAACTCCAAATTTCACGCATATACTTTATTCAAACAACTCCTATGGTACCACCATCCACATGAGTTGGCATGGTCGGATAAACTACTCGCACCTTTCATTTATTTCACAACTCTCTTGATGGGCTTTGATAATAGATATATTGTGTGAGAATTCCTTGGCTTATTTGCAACCATCTTAGTCCTAGGTATCTTCGGTCCTTCTGCACCCTACTGGATATAATCTTCAATATTGCAGAGTCCTTCACTTTAGCACCCCCTGTATAATACACTTCCATGAAGTCCAATGGTCTTCATATTTTCCTTTAGTGATCCTTGAATTTCCGTATCATATTTCAGTGTTGTGGTAGTCGGGAGCTTGGCTATCCAGAGTTTGAATAGTAGATGAGAACCTTAGTAAACAATATAAGAGGATACAAGAATTTTTATCATCGCTACTGAAAATATAAGTTGTTCCTATCAAGGTCTTTCTATTTCTAAACCATTTCTAGGATCACATCCTACAGTCAACGTATGCTCTGATACCACTTTGTAATGACCCGAGTCTGATAAGATCGGAATCTCTATGCTTACTGTGTTATCCCTGGATCGTAGCTAGCACACACAGTAACAAGAGTGAATATCTAGTAAACATACATCATTTTACTACAAACGAAGGATCCAGAGTTACATATACGGATACAACTTGCACAGCTCAAGGCTGGCATAAAATACAGCGGAAACATATACTTTACTAAGGTAAGGACTCCATCAACGCCAAATGGGTGAGTACATTGAATGTACTCACAAGTCGCAAAGAAAAGGAATATAACAGCTTATTCATGCAGGGTAAGTCAAGTGGATAGATAGGGTTTATTTGCGAAAAGCCAATTTTCCCCTAACTAAAATTTGTAAACTTTCTTTGAAAAAAATGATTTTTAAAGATATAGGGTTAGAGTGAAACACACCCTCGTGCTCAATCCTCAACCTAGAACCCTTAAAATATATTTTTAGAAAAAAATAAAGTCTTGACTCTGTAGAGTTAGAAACGGTGCATGTCCTCAGCCAGGCGCAATTACTCAAGTGTGCAAGTCCTCCGTCGAGCGCAATCACTTAGTATGCAAGACTCTAGTTGAGCGCAATCCCATAGTGTGCAAGACCCTAGTTAGGCACAATCACTCAAGTATGCAAGTCCTCCGTCGAGCGCAATTACTTGGTGTGCAAGACCCCAATTAGGCGCAATCACTCAAGTGTGCAAGACCCCAGTCGGGCGCAATCAGTCAAGTATGCAAGTCCTTCGTTGAGCGCAATTACTTGGTGTGCAAGACCCTAGACGGGCGCAATCATTTGTAGAGAAATTTTTTTTCATAGTTTTGTTTTCAAAAGTTTTCACAAATTTTTTCTCCAAACACTACTAGAGAAAAGCCTATACATGGAAATCTTATTAGTGGCGCATTCTATATGTAATGCGCCACTATGCTATAGGTGATGGCGCACTGGCTAAAAATGCGCCACCTCTAAGATCTTAGAGGTGGCGCATATTGCAAAATGCGCCACCCATAAGTGTGGGCCAACCCTGGATCCTCTTATATGTGGCGCATTTCACAGAATGCGCCACCCCTAAGATCCTTATAGGTGGCGCATTTTGCTAATGTGACACCCCTAAGAGCTTATGGGTGGCGCATTTTGGAAATGCGCCACCCCTAAGAGCTTAGAGATGGCGCATATTGGGAATGCACCACCTATAAGGATCTTAGGGGTGGCGCATTTTGATATGCGCCACCACTGACATGCAATATGCACCACCCATAAGTATGGAGCTACCCTTATCTACTCCACCCCACCTACCACCTCTCATTCACTCGACACACTTCTCAAACTAGATCTACTCTTCTCACCTAGATCTATTTTGTTTTGTCCTCCTCCCCACCTCATTCTTCCATTTATCCATCCATACTTGGCTTAAAATCTACTTTGTATCATATTAAAGTAAGTGGACCTCCTCCCCAACTCTTTTCTTCCATTTATCACCCATAATTTCCTTTATTAGCTTGGGGTTTGATATAAATGTGAAGCTTGGTTTTGATGTATATGTGAAGCTTGGGTCTGATGTATATGTGAAGTATATATGTGAAGCTTGTGGTGGTTTGAGGTATATGTGAAAGCTTGAGGTGGTTTGATGTATATGTGAAAGCTTGAGGTGGTTTGATGTATATGTTAAGCTTATGGTGGTTTGATGTATATGTGAAGTGTATATGTGAAGCTTATGGTGGTTTGATGTATATGTGAAGCTTATGGTAGTTTGATATATATGTGAATCTTGAGTTGCCAATGGTTTGCTGAAATTTTGATTCATTTCCGTTTCGGCAAATTAATGGCGCACTCTCCGCATGCTCCCATGCATTATTAGGGAAGGTCATGCCAATTTTTTCCGGCGACGAACGTGATATATAATTGTGTTGCTCTCTCTGTGCACGCAGGCAATCATGGTCTGCGAGATGCTGAGCGATATCACCGTGACTAGGTGGATGCAATGTGCGACAAACGACATGCTACGGAATAATAGGTCGGATATAAGATGTCCATGTCGGAGATGCAAATTGCAGTGCGTGACAAAGCCCGATTACAGAATATTGGAAAAACACCTGAAGCGTAATGGTTTGATGGATGGCTACACATGGTGGATAAGTGATGAAGCTGGTGAGGAGGAGGACGTCAATGGTGGGGCGCCAGTAAATGAGGAAGGGAAACCAGAAAACAACGGCGGGCGATAAGACGAAGAGCATCCCGTACATGATCACGAAGAAAATGCCAAAGCAGATCATGAAGATCAAGATGCCGGACATGAGGATTCAAGCTGGGTGCGGGACCCTCATGTTCAAGAGCTGCTTGTCAAAGAGGCGGTGAACGCAAGAGGTGCGGCTAGAGAGAAGGCCAAGATGGCGCAACTCGAGAAAGACGCGATTACGAAGTTGTATGAAGGATGCAACGATGGGGATACCTGCTTGAATGTAACACTTCGGGCTATGGAGATGAAGCTAAAACACAAATGGACCAACGAAAGCTTCGATGATAACATGGCGTTCTGGCATGATCTTCTTCCGAAGGGCAACACGTGCCCAACTAGTATCGCTGAGGCCAAGAAAGTCCTTTGCCCTCTCGATCTTCTGCACGTTAAATACCATGCCTGCATAAATGATTGCATGATCTATCGGGATGAGGACGAAGATAAAACCACATGTTCGGTGTGCGGTGTTAGTCGATACAAGAGAGGGAAGAAAGTTCCTAGAAAAGTGGTATGGTACTTTCCGATCACTCCTCGTCTACAGAGGTATTTCGTAGATCCCGAGGAAGCAAAGCTTATGACCTGGCATGCAGATAAAAAGAAGCTAAAGGTGGCTGACCCGAAACCGGATCCGGAAAAGGAGGACATGCTGAGGCACCCTTCAGATGGTAGCCAATGGACTGTGTTGGACCTCGAATACCCAGATTTTGGGAAAGAACCAAGGAACCTCAGGATTGGTGTGAGCGCCGATGGAGTCAATCTGTTTGGTGGCCAGAGCAGCACACACAGTACATGGCCCGTGTTTGTATGCATATACAACCTTCCCCCTAGAAGTGCATGAATAAAAAGTACATAACAATGTGTATGCTAGTTCAAGGGCCGAAACAACCAGGTACAGACCTCAATCTATACCTGCAGATGTTGAAAGAGGTGCTAGAAACGTTATGGAAAGACGGAGTCAATACATGGGGCGCCGCCACAAAAGAATATTTCCCAATGAAAGCCGCGGTGATCACGACGGTGCACGACTATCTCGGAAACGGATATTTCTCAGGGCAGGTGGTCCAAGGATTCTGTGCATGCATTAGTTCCATGGATAATACAACGTACCGCTAGCTACCAAAAGATCCCGGATCTTCAAAAACCGTGTTCCAGGGGTCTTGGAGGTGGTTTCCCAAGAAACACACGTGGAGAAAACAGGGACATCTGTTCGATGGAAGTGAGGAGCTCCGAGCACCCCCAGCTCGAAGGAGCAGCAAAGAAATCGACAACTTGCTGAAAACTTGGAAAGAGTGCCTCGCACCGGGAAAGAAAAAAAAGAAGACTCATCCGTTGATGAGGGTATGGAAAGTGAGGTCTGTTTTCTGGGATTTGGAATGCTGGAGTCTCCTCCGTAGTCCTCATAGCCTTGATCTCATGCATATCACAAATAACATGTGCGAGAGCTTGTTTGGCACGCTGCTCAACATGCCGGAGAAGACCAAGGACGGGCCAAAAGCAAGGAATGACTTGAAATTTATGGGCATCAGGAGGGAACTTCACCCCCCTAGTGACGACGATGATGAGCTAGAGGAGGAGGAGGATATGGAAACACAAAACTCTCGCGAACGAAAAAAGGGCGACCAAGAAGAAGACCGGTATTGATCACTGCCCACCGGCATGCTTCACTCTGTGCCAGGAGGAGATCAAGCGGTTTGTCCACTGCCTCATAGGAGTAAAATTTCTGAACGGCTATGCGGCGAAGATAAGCAGATACCTAGACGAGGCGAAGCAGTGTTTCAGTGGGATGAAATCTCACGACTGTGTCGTGCTGATGACGCATATTCTCCCGGTTGCGATCCGAGGGATAATGGACGAGCACGTCTGTAAAGCGTTGTTTGGCCTTTGCAACTTTTTTTACGTCATCTCTCGGAAGTCTATTTGTGCTATGCAACTCAAAAGGCTACAGGAGGAGATCGTGCTCATACTATGCGAGCTTGAGATCTATTTCCCGACTACGTTCTTCGACATTATGGTGCATCTGCTGATCCATGTCGTGGAGGATATCGTCCAACTCGGGCCCGCGTTTCTTCTCAGCATGATGCCTTTCGAACAGATGAATGGACACATCAAAAAATACGTTTGTAATAGGTCCCGTACAGATGGAAGCATAGCGAAGGGCATTCTAACCGAAGAGTACATCTCTTTTTGCACGAATTTTCTCAACACCCAGAACCCTGTTGGTCTGCCCGTCAACAAGCACTTTGGCAGGATCGATGGGTGTGGTCACCAGGAGGGAAGTCGCGCAATGCATGTCAACTTTGAGGGTCGAGACATCGACTTTGAAAGAGCAAGCCTAGTCGCGCTACAACACATCCAGCTGGTCGATCCTTGGATAATAAAGCACAAGGATGTAATCAGGAAGAAGTACAGTGACCAGGGCCTGCAGATAACGGACCGAGATCCACGGCTAATCAAAGATCACAACTCCGGTTTCATGACTTGGATCAGGGACGAGCTTCGTGCTAATCCCCCGCGAAGGAACGCTTCCGTGGACGAAAAGATGATATTCACCTTGTCACAGGGTGTCGCACGCAACCGGATGACCTATCAAGCGTATTATATCAACGACTACACATTCTACATGGAGGAAAAGGACAATGACTGCGATTACCAGAACTCAGGGGTAACGGGGATATTCTACACCGACGACGTCAAGGAAAGATTCTACGGAAGGATCCAGGACATATGGGAGCTCGACTACTGTGGAGAGAAGGTGCCAATGTTCGTGTGAGATGGGCCAAGAGCGTCGTAAAAGAAGACTGGTACTTCACCACCATGGTTATACCCGAAGCCAAAGCCAAGTCTGCGGACGCAAACGTCACCGCGAAAAATGAGCCATGGGTACAGGCTAGCCAAGTGGACCAATGCTTCTTCATTACCGACCCACAAAAGCCTAGCTGTGTTGTAGTGAGGAGAGGCAAAAGAAACATCATCGGAATGGATGGAGTTGGCAACGAGAAAGACTTTGACAAGTACGTCGACCCGAAGATGGAAAATGACTACGCCGCTCAGGATACATACACTACAACCCTACCGAAGAAAGGTCTCCCGTTCAAGCGGAAAAGTGAAGGCGTCCCGGGCCTAAATTATTCAACCACGAAAAAGAATGGCAAGAAGAAGATCGTGAGGAAACGCCAGCTATAGATAGCTAGCTCCAAATTTAAGAAAATATTTTGAAATTTATGATCACTTTGTGTATGCATGGATTTAATCTGCACTTTGTAATTGATGAACACATTCTTATAGTTCGATCATAGTTTAGGAATTCTCATCATCCGGTTAGCAGTGAATCGGCATTTGTGTTTGTTGTGGGATATTTGCTCTATCAGTGCTAGCGATCATTCTCATTTAGGCATGAATTTAACGCGCCAGCTAACGAATTGCTATTGGTATTTTTTTCTTTCTTGATAAAGAGCCATATCTATGACCGAACCTACATAATCGAGGCACCATTCCTAACTCCATAATTTTTTTAAATGGTTTCACTTTAATTAAAAAATAAATAATTATTTAAACTTTAATTAAAAAAAATATACTTATGTGTGGCGTATTCCGCCAAAATGCGCCACGCATAAGAAACCTTTTGGTGGCGCATTTCAGCGAAATGCGCCACCCCTAAGCCATAACCTCCATTACCCCCTCCCCTTGCCCGTGCCCACACCCATTCCCCACCGGCCACTCTCCCAGTCTCTTCGCCGCCGACCTCCACCGGAGCCACCCCCCGCCGTTCGAGTGCCCCCTCTCCGGCCACTGCCCTCGCCGCCACCGGATCGGCCACCGAAGCCTCTTCGCAGTCGTCTCCTTCCTCTCCACCGCGGAACCCGAGTCAGGACGAAGCCCGTCGACGCCACCAAAGCCGTCGTGGACATCGTCATCGATCCCGTCGTCTCCGCCACCCCGGAGCCCCCTCGACGCCACCAGATCCCCCACCCCAACGCCCCCGAGGTGAGCACGAATGACCTCCACCTCAATCCACCCCGGTGCCGACTCCCTGCTCCCCCTGTCCCCATGGCTTGATTCAAATTCAGAGATGCATGATTTGGTTTTGCACATGTTGGCATTACAAATTCAAATCATACTGAATTTACAATTGAATTTCAAGTTACCATGTTGACAGTGCAGATTTTATGAGTTCTTGACAGTGCCCTAGGTCCAAATTTTCTGTTTTTAGGTGTTGCAAAGTAGAACTTGCAAGTGTGTGTGATGTGTGTGTGTAGAACTTGCAAAGTAGAACTCTAGATGCAAGCCCAATTCATTAGTACTCTTAATTCTTAACACCATAGTTTAGACTTCATTCATCCAAGTCTACACACTAAGCTTATTAATTCATTCCCTCAGTTTATATACATGTAAGCTATGCACCTCACGAGATCAAAATGTTTTGCTCCTGAATCTTCTTTAAACATTCGGTTTAGTTTTGATGAAATGGATCCCGGGAGCCGAACCCTCATTCTATTTTTGTACGAACCGATCCCTGATTATCTAAAAGAAATAGTTTGAGATCAACGCAGCTAGAATGATATGCTGGCAGTTGGCATATATATTTCTGTTCTTCGGAACAGCAGCTGGAATGTTAGATAAAGATCCATATGCATAATAGCAGAGCCAATCATTCTCTGAATCCTGAATAATGCACAATCGAAGACAAGCACAACACATGATTATTTGCTGCGCGTGGCTACATGTCGGCACCCACACTTGCACTAGTCCAGATAGACCAGCTAAACCACTAGGAACTAGAAAATGCAATGGCAGATATACACCATGACCATGTGATGTGAGCCCGACCTAGCACTTGTTTTAAAAAATTTAGGTTCATGTGCCAGAAAACCAACCCATCTGAAACTTGAAAAATAGCTTGGTCACTACTTTAACCTCGCATGGGAAATTAATAGTGATGTGGATGCCAAACTGTTTATGTGATTAATTTTTTTACCTTGCTTGACAAAGTTGTTGTTTGAGGCTAGCATAAATATGATAATTAGTTTTCTTATTGACTATTATGTTTTTGAATACTGTTTGAATACTGATTCAATATCTATATATATGCTGGTTGTGCCTACATGTAGGCATTTTTTTGTGCAGGTACAAATCATTATCCCTTTTCTCCCGAAATGTTGATTAACTTTCGTTTCGGTTGAGAATGGGGCACTCTCACGTTAAGAAAAATAGCAAAGGTCATGCCGAATTTTTCCGTGAATTCGTGCATGACCTTTGCTATTTTTCTTAACAGGAGAGTAGTTGCATTTATTTATTGTGCTAATTAATTAAGTAGTTGCATTTCTTAATATTGTACTAGTGCAAACATGTCGACCGGAGCCGACGCCGGTCCTTCTTCTCAGTCGGGAAAAAAAGGAAGCAATTTTGGGAATACTCCCAGGAGGAGGTCGAGGAGCACAGAGAAGAGGAAGTACCTCCAGGCGAGGAGGAGTATGAGGAGGAGATAGAGTTGGAGTCTGACTCATCGGAGGATGATGACATGGAGGAGGAGGGTAGAGAAGGGGAGAGGAACACCGCTGACGAGGATGATCATGCCGGTGGCTCAAACACAGATGGTAGCCAGTCGAGGAAGCAGAATCGGAAACCAACCAAGGTCGGCACCATCAGGCAAGAGTTTACCGTTGTGACCTCCGTTGGGATTCCTACCGAGCCCCAACGTTTTTTGGAAGGGTACGGCCATCAAGTCGAGGCGATCCTCCGGAACACCGTCCCGATCACCACAATAAACCTAAGGAGTCGTGACAACACTCATTATTGTCAGCTCCTTCTCGACAAGCTGCACAGACGATACAAGTTCCCGGACCCGTACGACAGCAAAAACCTCAAAGGGAACAAGGTAAAAAAATGGGCCCTCAGGAGGATGTGCAAAGCCTTGTCCAGTTTCAAAACCCGGGTGAAGGAGGCAATTATGGAGGACGACAAATCCTGGGAGGAGCTCAAGGAGAAAGAGCCGATGATCGACGAAGCTACCTACGACCTTTTCAAGGCTAGGTGTGAGTCCGAGGACGCCAAGGCCGCGAGTGCAAAGGGAAAGGCGATGCGGGCGCAGGTCATAGGTAACTTCCGTCTCGGAGCTGGCGGTTACAGACATTCCAAGCCTAAATGGGACAAGGAGCATGCCGAGTATGCCGCTGCGGGCCTAGCTAACCCCTTTGAGAAATAAAAAACTGATCCAAAAACTGAATTCTTTGTGAGGGGCCGGAGCCATAAAGACAAAGAAACCTCTAACATAGTTCTCGATTCTAAGGTTCAGGAGTTTACGGCTGCCGTGGTAAGTAGTTTACCATGCGACTTCCTTGTTGATTGAATTCTAGTTCATGAAGTTCAGCTTCTTAGTGTTTCACATTCTTTGTGCAGGAAGAGGAATTCGCTGCGGCCTTATCGCAGGGGTCACCTATTAAGCTGGCCGGCCCATAGGACACCTCTTTTAACAGGGCTCAGAACAAGGTCAATAAGGTTGAGAACGTGTCGGCAAAGCCATCGTCAGCTGGCCGTGTGGTCGGCTTTTGTGTGGACCTAAACTGGTCCGAATATTATGGGAAACCGGTGGAGGAGTCGGGTTCGAGGGGGCGCAAGGCAAGAAGGACCGAAGAAGATGCCGCTTATGTTCGTGGACTGGAGGAGAAAGTGAACATGCTTCTGCAGCTTGTCCAGGATGAAGTGGCGAAGACGATGAGCGCCCTCCTTCCTGATATGATGCAGTCAGTCGCAAATTGGCAAGCGGGTGGTGGACAAGGTCCCATACCGGTCCCCAGCATGGTCGGCAGCAACTAGGGCACCGCGGCGGCCGCAGTCCCGACTCTGGCTCCCGCACCGACTCCGGCCGTATTGGTGACTCCCGCACCGACTCCATCCACCAACACCGCGACGCCGTCGCCGGACGTGATGGTGACTCCTCCATCCACAATCGAGCAACCGGGGCATAATAATAATGCACCCAACGGTAGCGAAAAAAGGGCGACCGACGCCACGGGAGGCAGCGCACCCTCCGTCTCTTGCATGCCCGCCGTCGGCGGCGGGGTCTGTTCATTGGCCAACCTCGACGCCCTCAAGGTAATTATAAGCGTCCACAACTCAAACGAGTACTTCATCTCCTTGCCTTTTATTACTGGCATCTCTCTGATCCCTACATGCATATGTCTCTTTCACAGGAGGACACTCCATGCATTCTACTGCAAGTCGTGGACGGCGAGTTGAAGGATGTTGCCAAAGGTAAAATCCTTCAACCCCAAAATCGAGTGATGCACAATAGGCCGATGGCACCGGATATGCATAGGGTTCAAATATCTCTCGTGATTTCGGGCTACGAGAGAGTGGAACCTCCCATTCAACCCCCCGGATACGATGAGGACGAGCCGACAGTCCACAATGATTGTTTCGGCCAAATATGCCTTTGGCCGAAGAACCAAATGTGTTTGATGATGGGGGAAGGGGGCACCACACCAAGGACAACACCGGTAGTCGTCGTGCCGGCGCCACATGATCCCATCGACGCACAACAAGAAGACAACGATCTTGATGATGATATCAACGCCGACCATTTCATCAACACTTTATATGATGATGATGACTTAGTCATGCCTCCTGCTGAAGGAGCCTATCAGCATGACGAGGAAGGTCGCGGTCCAGCTGATCCTGCGGCGAAGCCTGCTTGCTCCACGTGTTTCTTCGCTGCTTCTCAGGATATGTCTCCATCAGCTTATGCCTTCACCGAGCCTCAAGCAGATGCCACAATGAGATCTATTCTCAGCCCGTCCACACTCCATAAGGCGGCCACTGAGCAGATAAAGGCCGGTGACTGCTCGAAATCAGAAAAGAAGAAGGGACGGAAAAGAAAGAAGGGCGCTTCGAGCAGCCAACCTCCGATGCCGATCAGGGCTCAGGACGGGCCACCAAAACCCAAGGATCTATCGTTTGAAAACCATGTGGCGGGTAGGGCGATGCTACCTAATGACATGATCGACCTTGCAACTTCAGATATGCGTAGTGTGCATCATAGTGTTATGGCATTAGAGAAGATGCTTCTTCGACAGAAGAATCCCTCGTACCAAGGTTTCATGGCCAAGGTGCCACTCAACATGGGCTTCATCAACAATGTCCCCGCGGATATGATAATCCTACGGTTCTCAGAGATCTTCAATTTGTTTCATCTCAAGCTGTTGGACCATAGCCTTATCCGTCTGTTCTCTCTCAGCCTTTCTATGAGTATCAGGAGAGATAAGACCCCGAGCATTGCGATATTGGACCCCTTCTACATGCGTGAAAGCATCTTGATGAATGACAGGGACGCGACTCTTGCGGCGGGGTACATCAGAGAATTCATGCTAGAGAACACAGACAAGGATTCATTTCTCATGACCTACTCTCCCAAGTAAGTCATTCGCTCGCCGTTGTAGCATATATGCTTTCTTAGCTTTCTGCCATTGTCCTCTTCCAACATTCATTTTGGATTGTTTTAATTATGCAGTGAGGATCAAGACTGCGTGCTCATCTGCTTTTCGCCACAACACTCGCATGCCGTGTATTTAGACTCGGGGAGTGTGAAGAAGAAAGATTATAAGTATATCATGAGAGTTTTGGATGATGCTCTCGCCGGCTACATAAATGCCAGAGGCAAGATCGTGAAGCACAAGTACAAGAAGCATCATCCTGGCGTGAGTGTGTTCAACAACGTAACACAGTTCCCGTGCCTCAAGCAGTCGGCTGGCAGTGTGAGGGATGCGTACTACTCCCTCCATCACATGCGGGCGATTGTACAGGAATAGCGCAACCGTACGCTGCCAAGTCATCTCAAAGTTGGGCCGAAAGGAAGGCGGCAATCGCCGATGCAAATATTAGGCAGGAGTTCTTTCACATCCAAGGAGATATGGCGTCTATCATCTTTCGTGAAGTACAGATGAAGGGATCGATATTCCACTGCAACATTGCACCATCCAATGGGGAGATAGAAGCCCGCCTAAAGGCCTTGAGTGACACAAGGCCTTTCATGAAGAAAGAAGGATGCCGCCCATTCCCTGAGCCGAGTCACAAGTGATGACGATCGATGTGAATTTCATGCTACATTGTTTAATTCTTAGCGTTGTTAGATCCAAACAATATTGATGATTTGTGTTCTAAATAACTTTATCTCTATCGCACAAACACTTTTCCATCTTTATATAAATGTATCATGCATCATTTTGGCTATGCTACTAGTTTAGTTGATCAGTTCTTATTTAAGTTGTGTTGTGTGTATGTATCTTCCTACATGCTTAAACAATAAATGTGGTCATTGATACCATTGTCATTCACAGTCACTTGTTTGCTGCAACAGATCGATCAAAATTATCAACATTATCAAGATGAAGTGAAGAAAACAATACTCGAAGATTAGTTTTAGGATTTTCTTTTATTTCATTTGTAATAACTTGTATTCGATACTTGTAAACAATACTCGAAAACAT
Source organism: Bromus sterilis (assembly GCA_950022295.1). NCBI lineage: Eukaryota > Viridiplantae > Streptophyta > Magnoliopsida > Poales > Poaceae > Bromus > Bromus sterilis. The sequence continues at coordinate 222,928,156 of OX465600.1, forward strand.
GTAATGATTTCTCTAGTTCTGTAATGCTTGTATTTATGTAATAATTTTTGTGATTCCATTTATGTAATTGTTTCTGAATTTTGTTTTCTTTTTCTGTAAATTATTATTTTTTGTTTTCTGTAATAAATATTTTGTGGCGCATATTCTGTACAGGTAGTGGCGCACCTGAAATGCGCCACCCCTAAGGAAACTTATGGGTGGCGCATTCTGAAATGCGCCACCCATAAGGTCTTAGGGGTGGCCCATTTCGAAATGCGCCACCCATAAGGGTCTTAGGGGTGGAGCATTCTGAATGTGCCACCCCTAAGCCCTTATTAGTGGCTTGTCCTTAGTGGCGCATCCATAATGCGCCACTAAAGGCTAAAAAAGAGCGCCACCATAAGCCCTTTCTCTAGTAGTGAAAAGAGAGAAAGTTTAATATTTAAAAACTTGTTTTGGTTTTTCGAACCCTCCCATTTCTACAATCATGGCTAAGCATAAGCATAGATATAAGCTTTGATCCTAAGGCTCTAAATAGCAATACATACTTTGTAAAAACTTTGGTAAAACTATTCTTGCATAAAATAAATTGAAAGAGTTCATGCATATTACAAAAATATAGGACAAAGTATGATCAAGTTGAAACTTGCATGAGTCTCTTGAAGTTGATACTCTATTTTTGTATCTTCACTCCTTCACCTTACGTTATATCTAACGATAAAGAAAAGTACGTCAACACACAACAAAATCCAAATGAAGATCCAAATAAAGATACAAATAAAGAATATAAAATATTTAGCTAGTAATATTGATAAGATGATATCTAAGGCATAGTAATGGGTTTGGATAGGGTCAAGGTAGATTGGATGGAAGTATGACAGCTAAAGAATACAAAATATTTAGCTAGTAATAGGTTTTATTCTATGGTTGGATAAAATTGGTGCAGATCATGATGTTACTATATGGAATGACTGTGAGAAAATATCTTATAACACTGTGAAGAAACTATTTAGAATGTTAACATATGGTTGGCTATGGAACTTGAAGGTCATAAGAGTTTTAGGATATTGGAATTTTTTCATGGTACATGGGTTACAAGATCGAATACTAAATAATACAATTTTTTGTGAGTTCATCAAGTTAACACAATTTTTTTTGGGTAATATGAATTAGGTTTATGGAGATGGATGACATAAAGATTTTTGTTAAAGGAATTTAATTAGCATTTAACTTAATGCAAGTTTTGCTAATAGAATATGATAAGAGATGTTTCTAATGATCTTCTCAACAAGATTTGTCCAACAATTAAAATTAAGAAAAGATGGAATTGATTTACGATAAAATAAAGGATATTGGAGTGTTGAGCCAACATATGAACTAAACTTAGTTGTAAAAAATGAGGAATGATTTCTAACACAAGTATATGGTGCTAGGGACCAATTCTTGTATTATAAATATTTTCATATGAAATACAGATTAATATGTATAGTAAAAACGATCAAATTCATATTTAAATTATAATTAATTATTGAGTTCATTAAAAGACAAATATTTTAGTTTTAAAATAAACTACATGTTTCAAGGATTCCGGGGATATCAAATTTGTCGAATTTGGAGTTGTAGTCTAGGAGATATGATTTTCTAAAGTTTGTATTTTACTGAAAAAGAATTACAGGATTAAAAGAAATATTGCCACATGGCGGAATCCTACTGGAGTGTACCCCTTCACTTAAGTGGATTGCTCAGGAGCGTTGATTTGAAGATCTACGGCTGAAAAAATAAGGAAAGGGAGATCACCGGAGTTGGGTAGCTTGGTCGCCGGAATTTGGCGGCGCTATCGTCGGTGTTGTCGGATCCGATGCATTGATGATGACCGGTGAAGATGGGATCATGTACGGTGTGAAGACGACCGCGCCAAACCTTGTAGACAAGGTCTCGACGATGATGGCTTCCCGTAGGAGTGGCTACCGCTCGCCGAACTTCGCAAAAAGTCGACGGAGTTCACGTCAGTGGAGTTGTCGCGCTTCGGCTGCGAAAGTGTACATAAAATCATTTCCAACATGTGAGATGATGAAAATTAGAAAGAATGCAGGAGGAGTTGGGCCTAGATCTTCACCGTATGCGACGCGATCTACGACGAACGGTGGTGGTAGTGGGATCTCGTGCGAGAAATTTCCGGCATGTTAGAGGACTATACCTCTGTCTATGAAGGGGATTTGGAAGAGTAGAAAAAGGGACGTGTGGTGCTTATCTAAACTCTTCCTTATATAGGCCATGGAGTCAGGCTGCAAGTGGGAGTGGGCTGCCCGCGGCGCCCACAAATTTAGCACACATAAACCTGGATCGTGGAAGCACATGGGCAAACAAAATATATTTGTGGGACACCCACTTAAGCCCACATAGTCCACTTTAGCCCGTATATCCCACGTACACAGAAATAACAGATGCATGAGTTAAGTTGGGGCATACGCCTGCGGCGGCCGACCGCCCGAGCCCTGGTGGCTGCGCTCTTGTCCCCGGCGCCCCTGTGCTCACGCCCCTGCACTCGACACGCGCTCGCCCGTCGCCGTCGCCGCCGCTGGCCGGCGGGGCTGGCTGGCGCTGGCCGCGCCCTCGCCCATGACCTCCCACCTTCCGTGGCTGCGCCCCCTGGGGCTGTCGCTGTCCAACCGCAGTACTCCAGTTTGTTTTGAGGGTGCATGTGGGGCCGTCGATTATGTGGAATTATGTGGGTACATGTGGGTAGGCGAACACCGCTTAATAACCTGATTTATTTTGCGGGTGTGTCTCCAGTTCTTCTGATCGAATGCGGAGAAGAGGAAGACGAACGCACGTGCGGGCTGTGAATAAGAAAAAAAACGATGGGCTTTAGTAGGATACGAGGCCCAAGAAGGAAAATAGAAGAGAGAGATAAAAAAATATAGAGAGAGAGGTGGGCTTGGCCCAGTAGGCTTAAAGTTTCTATTTTCTATTTGCTAACACGAGAATTCTAGATTCGATATTTGAAATATCAAATATCTCTCTCGAATAAATCATAGAACTTATTCCAGAAAATATATATAGAGAGAGAGTATAGGAAATAATATTTCCCTCTCCGAATAAATTTTATAAATACATTTTTATCAAAATAAACATCATTTCATGTATTAATAAATTCCCCAAATTAGTTTTTTGGTTTTATAAATACCAAAATGATTTTATAAAATAGCCAATTATTTAAATATTCCTAATAATAATTTTGGAGAAGTCATATTATCTCGACTCATTTATTTATTTGACTTATTGGAAATATTTAAATAACCTTTAAATTCCAATATAAGATAAACTCCAAATAAATAATTAAAAGTAAACACTGGTCCACAACTAATATGAGAAAGTCATGTTATTCTCACTCTAAATTATTTTATTGTGGTTCCAAAAAATTTCGAAATAAAGAAAATCATTCTTTAAATTTTCAATAAACCTCGCAACCAAGATTTTTTTATATTGGATAAATGATTATCCAATTTTAATAACTTGGTTTTGCAAAGGTTTAAACAAAACTCAAAAGTTTTTAATTTTCCCTGAAAAACAAAGCAAATCAAACAATAATATTTATTTATTAACATTCCAAAAATTTAGAAAATTTTGGGACGTTCATAAAGCCTTCCCGCGCGCAGCAGCAGAGGCTGGACTGGCGAGTGACTTTGGGCCAGATTGCTCGAAAGCAGCCCATAGGGGTTTCCCATTCATATTTTTTCTGCCAAATCCTTTTATGTTTATTGTTGGGTTTTCAAAGTCTGAAAACTTGTATCCTTTGAGTGTTGGTTGAAATGCCAACATGTGATACATGTTTTTGGGGCAGAAAATCGTAAGGATTAAAGTGGTGTTGTCCATGTTGTGTTTTGGGCAAATGAAAAATGGAAAGTGTTGAGTTTTCACATGTGTCGCCGTTGCTCCTTTCATCTTTTCAAATATTTAGCTCATGTTCAGATCCTTTCCATCTTGTTGATCACGTCCTAGCAGAACTTCCCCTATCATGTTGTCACATGACATGAAGGTATGTCCTTTCTCATGTGTTCGTTTATGTCTCCTTCTTTCACGACTTGCTTCATTGAGAACTTGTCCGGTGTCAACCCTTGTCGACACCTTCCGTCTTCGGAATCGCACTAGGTTATTTTAACGTTGCAGTGCATTCTTTTGTTTTTCATGCTATGCCATGTCATGCATTCCATGTCACTTGCACCTAAATTTAAGGTCTCAGCCAAGACCATTGAAATAAACATAATGCATATGAAGTATCATTGACTTGTTCGTTCCGATCTTCATTTAAACTTGACTAGCTAGGGTCACACCATGATTCATTAAATCTGAACATACATATCCCATGTTTGTGCACCATTGATCCCGATGCTTACTTGTTGTGATTCTTTCTTTCTGGTTCCAACGTTAGAGCCTGAGTTTGTCGAGGATACTTACATGGAGCTGTCGGAGACTATGCCCGAGGACCCTGCTACGTCTGATCTGTCGACTACTTACTCAGATAAGGGGGGATATATCATTCTTTATAGATTTTAGCTTGCTTGCCTAGATGTATCTAGAACGGTTGTTTGATCCTACCACCATAAATTTGTGCCTCTCAATAAACCCAAAACAGCCATGATCCCCACATCCTAGCAAACCTTAATTGGCTATGTTAATCGCTTGCTTAACCATTGCTTAGTATGTGTAGGATCTTGCCTGCTGCTATACCCATGGTTACCTTGGTTGAATATCATGCTATTATCAGAAGTTGGTTGATATTTATTATTAATGATGTTCATTTTATACTTGATGAAGGATGGGAGATCGGGAAGTTCCCGCTGGGTGTTTTGTTCCATTCGAGTCACCAAAGACCCGAGTCCCGGGTATTGTGTTTCTTGACGAGCATGCCTAATCGTGTGTGGGATTCTATGGGGTCCCCTTGTCTTACCTACCTAGGTACAAATAGTTCTAGTGGTGGCCCAAGCTGATTTACCTTTTGAAAACCGTGTGTGTAACTAGTTAGTGCTCTGGTGGATTTAAAACAAACCGGGCCAGGGGGAGGGTATATCCTGTTGGTCCACCCTTGGAATCTAGGCAGCCTACCCGGGGCGACGGCAGGTCATTCCGACCTCATCCAGATTGTAGGGACCAACTTGACAGCGCGACCGACTTTTGAATCGGATATCGACTCACCGGGGACCGCCCGGAATTGTGCGTTGTTAGTTAGAGGGACTCAGACATTCCAGAGTTTCACGCGTCTTCACACGCCAAACGGAACCCGGGCGTACATGTGAAACCTATAATGGGCAGTTGGTACACCCCTACAGAGTTCAATCTCTTTGAAAAGTCGTGTCCGCGGTTATGGACGACTTGAGACCTACTCCTTGTTCATATAATCACATCAACATAATCATGATTAGAATTGCCAATGTGTGAGTTGCCTAGATTGCTCTTCTTCGTCCGGAGCGACAAAGAGGGGACAAGGTTGTGTTATGTTTTGCGTAAGTAGTTGAGTAGAGCCTTATTTATGCGATCATCAATGAATTCTTGGTTCTTTACTTACTCTAATAGATCGTTTATGACCCTCAACTGTAGGGGATCATTTGTAACATTTTCGATAAATAGGATTGTCGATCCCAATGAGGAGAAGAAGGTATTGGTAAGTGACTTTGGTAAAGAAATAGTTGCAGGAACTGAAAGATAACTTTTTAGGGGTTTTCGATATGAGCAACAAAAAGGTAAAAGCGAGAAAGTGAAAGGTACTGAGGAGTAACAAGTGGTCAAATCCTTTCGAACAAAGGAGAGGCCTAACAACTGAACTTATAAAGGATAAAACGTTCTTGAGGACACACGGGAGAAATAGTCATGTGCTTTCGCCATACTCCGTATCGGTACTATGTGCTGTGTTGGTAAGTGTTGAGTGGGTGGATCTATGCTAGTACACCCTCTAGACTAAGATAAGTGCACTCTTATGGTTAAACATCTTGCAAGCATCCGCAAATACAAGATAGTAATTAAGGCAAAAAGCTTAAACATAGCAATACGATCGTTGATCCATTGTGCCCTTGCGCAAAAGCGTCGAACTAGGGTTTAGGTTTCTGTCACTCCGGCAACCCACCGTAAGCATTCTTTATACACAATGCATTCCCCTAGGTCCTTAATAAGGCGAAGTGTTGAGTGTTCGACTCACACAACACCACAAGGAAAATAACAACACAACTTAAGTATCAAACAATACATATTACTTCAACATCATATGACTACTAGCAACTAGACTTCTCCCATGTCCTCAAGAACTAAAGTAACTACTCACAAGACATAAAAGAGCTCATGATCAGTGGGGATAAATAGATGATAAACCATCTGGACACAATAATATTTCTCCATCAAAACTCAATAGCATTCATCACACGGTACTAATCAACACCGGTAGAGTAGAGAGGATAGATAGTACGGATTACAACACAAGTTGCACTTGTGAGGTGAGATTGGATGAAGATGAAAAAGGTGCTGATGTTGGGGATGATGTTGATGATGATCTCGATGATTCTCGTGACGATGGTGATGATGATGGCGATGATCTCCCCTTCCGGGAGGTGTTCTCCCCGGCGGAATTTGCCCGCCCGAGATGTCTTTTCTCCTTTGTTGGTTTCCGCCACGGAGCAGCGGCGGAACTCGCGAAACTCTCTTTTTTGGGGTTTTCAGATGATGTGTGATATATAGGCCAGAGGGGGGAGCCGGGAGTGTCCCCAGGGGTCCAGGCGCCCTCATGGCGCGGCCAGGGTGGGGGCCGCGCCCGGTGGCTGCCTGGGCACCCTGTGGCCCCCCTCTGGCCCCTCTTTTGCGTGTCTTCGTCATTCTTCTGTAAAATGACCTCCGTCGATTTTCTGGTAGTTTGGAGGTGTTTTCCTTCAGCAACTCAGCGTCCACTTTTACCGTTGAATCCTGCGTCTTCTGCTTCGGCAACGGAAAGTTGCAAAATGTGTAAAACAAGACAAAACAACATAAGAATAACATCATATCATGAAGTATATCAATGAATAAGAAAGAATTACTATATAAAATAGTGATTCATTTTTGACGTATCAACTCCCCCAAGCTTAGACCTCGCTTGTCCCCAAGCGAGTACTGAGCTCGGTAAACCTGTCCAAAAGTTCAGAGAATGAAGTGTCGATAAATAGAATACGGACAAGAAGCATCAAGGTTTCTTCATCAAACTCAAGCATCCTCAACAGCAACCTCAACTCATAAGGTCCTTATGAGAAAGTAATAACAATTATAATCAAAAGTAGGGATGAGAAAACTCATTAAATTATGGCAAACATATCATTGGTCAAAGGACAACTAATAAATTTTTACTTTTGCTCTTTAACTTTTTAATGAAACAATTTGAAGATTTTGAAAGAACATGTTATTAGTCATGAAGTGCAAATGCTAACCCAAAGGAAGATGTTTGATTTGCAAAGCTTTCGCAAAGATGTCAACAATGGTGTGGCATGGCAAAAATTAATGCAGCATTATATGGATGAATCCTCATCAGCATCAAGTGTTTGTTCTCTTAAAGGAAGGAAGGAAGTGGGAAGACTGACTCAACATAAAGTAAAATAAGGGTCTCGTTACAGGCAAGCAGAAAAAACTCATGTGCTATCCTTAAATCAAACAGAATGAAAATAAACTTTGGGAGGTGCCTAGTTTCTCAACGAATGCTAATAGATAACTCAATTACTTCTCAAGATGGACAAGTTTCGAGGAACGGCTCCCAAGTGGGGACGATCACATCGCCTTAATCTCCTTTTTTTATCACTGCCAAAGTTTCTGATTTCTCATAGACCAAGCGTGAAGGAGGGTTTGTTTGTTATATTATCTTTTGAGCTGGGCGCATTCATGCCAGTACCTCCTCATATTATGGGTTAGGATATTAGACATGCAATCCCGGGGTAAAACTTGTCCAACTTAAGAAAATCATGAATTACCTACTACTTCCTCATGAGCTAAACAAGAGGCACAAAACAGAAGATTTTCAACATTTAAGGATAACACATAAATTCTATACTTATAGGAGTGGTAGGGAAATACCACGATAAGAAGGTATGGTGGACTCATATGGAATGGATTGGTTTCAGAGTAAGGATGCACAAGCAGAAATCTGCTAGGCAAAGAATTTGGCTAGCAAAGGCTTGGAGAGAACAGACAAATGATGCTAACTTAGATGCAAAACATATAAAGCATAAAAATTAAGGTAAGCATAACACATCAAGTTCTTCTTTGTCAACATAACACTTCAAGCATAATAACATAAAGGTTTTGGCTATGTCGCTACTTGAGAAAACATGCATGTTGTCAAGACCAAAGCTATGTTTGCCAAAATTTAATACAGTTTTCAAAGCCATACCTGATATAAGGTCAATACTCCCCATAAGAATCATCATATAAGGTTGATTGCATGAAGAGAATACCGAGTGCAGGGAAGGGAGCAATAGACTTCTCATTAATATTCCATCATAGACGACTCCATACTCACGGATACAGACTCTCCATTGAAGGAGTGACAAACCTCAATGCAAACACCTATTTCATATAATAACTTCCCTAAACATGATACGACTCTACTGGACTCTAAAAGACTGAGATAAAGATAAAGATACCGGGCACTCCCCCAAGATTGGAACAAGCTGAGGGGGTGCCATTACCCGAGGAGATCTACTCCTCCTTCCTAGTCATATTCATCACGCAGTCCTCGGCGAAGCGCTTCCATGGAAGGGGTTCTCCAGTCTCATAAGAGAAGTCGGTCTCCGGAATCCTGCGTGCAGCACCCATACCCATGCACATAAACTTTAGTTCATACTCATAGTTCTGGTGGTGCAGATCATAAATTTTCCCTTGGAGCTCTTCAATTCTTTCTTCTGATGCGGTGATGCTTTTCCACATCTCCTTCATCTCCTTCTTGTAGAACACCTTCAGCTCATTAATGAGGTTGAAGTTGGCTTCAACACCGCGCTCGACCATCTTCTTGTACTTGAAGACTTCTTTCTCCACTTCTTCTAGCCTAGCCTTGATGCTCTCCTCCTTGACATGTTCCTTCAAATCTTCTTGGTGAAGAGCACCGTACTCCAACCGGGCGGTCTGAGGGTGCTTCTTCACCCCAGCGAGGTAAGGGTTGATGACGTTGATGACGAACTTGTCCTTGGGGGAACTTGAGGAATCCATGGCACTTAGGTCTAGCTAAAAGATTTCCTGGCAAAAACAAGTCGAAGAAAACACGTGAAATCGAGAGATACGGTGTCGGAGCTATCCAGGAAAATATATAGCAAACATTTCTGCAACAATAGGAAGGTAACGAGCTAGAGTGGAGTCGGAGACGAGCTCCGGGTGCCCAGGCGGCCACCCGGCGCGGCCAGAAGATAGGCTGCGCCAGGGGGGCGCCTGGGCCCCCTGGAGTTCCTCTCCGGTTCCAAATTAGGCTCTGAATTTTCTATATTTTGCAAAAACTCGTAATCTGGAACTTTTCTGGCGGTTTCTTGATGTTTCCTTATCGTAATACATACCTTTTCTTATTTTGCTTCTGCTGGAGTTTGAAATGGGGCTGCAACATATTCTTCATGAGTTTTTGTGTGTATTATATTTACATCAACGTTGACGGGATCTCCCGCCATGTAATGCTTGAGTCTTTGCCCATTCACAACTTGAGGTTTGGTACCATCAAAATTATTAATCTTGATTGCACCTGCCCGGTAGACTTCTTCGATATGAAATGGCCCTTCCCATCTGGAAAGTAATGTACCTGGAGAAAACCTGAAACGAGATCTAAACAATAAAAATTTATCACCAACATTAAATTCATGTTTCAGAATCCTTCTATCATGCCACTTCTTTACCTTTTCCTTGGACATTTTAGCACTCTCGTAAGCTTCACTTCTTCACTCATCTAGAGAGGTCAAGTTCATGAGGAACTTTTCACCAGCTAACTTTGGGTCAGCATTAAGCTCTCTAACAGCCCAGAAAGCTTTTTGTTCTAATTCTAAAGGCGAATGACAAGACTTGCCATAGACCATCTTATACGGAGACATGCCCATGGGGTTTTTGTAAGCAGTTCTATACGCCCACAAAGCATCTCTAACTTCTTTTGACCAGTCCTTCCTAGAACTGTTAACTGTCTTTTGCAAGATCGGCTTGATCTCTCTGTTGGTGAGCTCAACTTGCCCACTGGTTTGAGGATGGTAAAGTGAAGCAATTCTATGATTGACATCGTACTTGGCTAGAGCTTTTCTAAAAGCTCCATGCGTGAAGTGTGATCCTCCATCTTTCATAAGATACCTAGGTACACCAAACCTAGGGAAAATTACATCTTTTAGCATTTTCAAAGATGTTTTGTGATCAGCACTCTCAGTGGGGATTGCTTCAACCCACTAGGTCACATAATCAACAGCTACTAAAATGTGAGTGTACTTGTGTGTAGGATGAAAAGGACCCATAAAATCAAAACTCCAGCAATCAAAAGGCTCAATCACTAGTGAGTAATTCATAGGCATCTCATTCTTCCTACTGATATTACCAACTCTCTGAAACTTATCACAAGATAAAAAATAATTTCTAGCATCTTTAAAAAGAGTAGGCCAATAAAAACCTGATTGGAGAACCTTATGTGCGGTCTTGTCACCGGCGTGATGTCCTCCATAGGGACTATCGTGACATTGCTTGAGAATGTCCTTCTGCTCATGTTCCGGTATGCATCTTCTCACGATCCCATCAGGACCTTCTTTGAAAAGATGAGAGTCATCCCAAAAGTAGTGCCTCAAATCATGAAAGAACTTCTTCCTTTCCTGAAATGTTAAACCTGGAGGCAAATACTTTGCAACGATAAAATTATCATAATCTGCAAAGCAAGGATCGGAGAGAGATTGTACTTTTACAATGGCAAGTTGTTCGTCTGGAAAACTGTCATTGACTGGGATGGGGTCATGCGGTATATCTTCCATCCTTGAAAGATTGTCCGCCACCGGATTGTCTGCTCCTTTTCTATCAACAATTTGTAAATCAAATTCTTGAAGAAGGAGTACCCACCTGATGAGTCTTTGTTTGGCATCCTTCTTCGCCATAAGGTACTTAAGAGCAGCATGGTCAGTATGAATAATGACTTTAGAATCAAAAATATAAGGTCTAAATTTATCACAAGAAAACACTACTTCTAAGAATTCCTTCTCAGTAGTAGCATAATTCTTTTGAGCACTATCAAGGGTTTTGCTAGCATAATATATAACATTCAATTTCTTATCAACCCTTTGTCCTAAAACAGCTCCGACAGAAAAATCACTAGCATCACACATAATTTCAAAAGGCAATTTCCAGTCAGGTGGTTGTACTATAGGAGCGGTTATCAAAGCTTTCTTAAGAACTTTGACAGCCTCTTTACAATCTTCATCAAATACAAAAGGAAAATCCTTCTGGAGAAGATTAGTGAGGGGTCTCGAGGTCTTAGGAAAGTCTTTGATAAATCTTCTATAGAAACCAGCATGACCGAGAAAACTACGAATACCTTTAATGTCCCTTGGATAGTGTAACATCCCAAAATTCTCCGAACTTTGGAATGTTAATAAAATTAAATAGATAATGATTGTTTGTTTGATGTGTTTGATTTTCTCTGAGTTTTAAAACTTTTTGGAGTTCATTGAATATTTAAAAGAGAGGGAATAAAAGGACTTTCCCTAATATTCATAATTGGTGTTTTTGGAATTTATTATTTAAAACAAAACCAACAAAACAAAATGAGAGAAGGTAACAGGACTCCTTCAACATATTAAAAAGTTGGAAAAAAATTTAAATCATTATTGGAATTCTTCTGAATATTCAACACATTTTTCAACTCAAGGAAATTCATTTGAGAGGATATAAAATGACTTATCCCCTTTTTAATAAAGTTGGAAAATATTTAGAGTATTACTTTAAAGTTTTTAAAATTTATTATGAGTATTATAAATAACTCTAAAATTATTTTTGGGATTTTATAATGCTAAGAGAATTTTTATTTCATTAAAATGATTTATTAAATATTTTAAAAGAGTTGAAAAAGTATTCCAATGGGATTTTTTTATTTTACCAAATTATTTATTGGTGTAACAATTTTAAAATTTATATTTAATTATTTAGAAATGGTTTGTCAATGCTTTTGACCAAATAAAAAGATTTTTAATAATTTTTTGGATTTTATTTGATTTATGAAAAGTATTTCATATTTAAATAAAGTATTTAGAAAATGTTTTTATTTTTATTTTCCTTTTTGGAAAATGTATTCATTAAAAAATTTCTTGATATTATTTGCTGAATTTAGAAATTTATTTTACATGTTTATGATGAGTATTTATTTTTCTACAATTATTTGAAGTTCACATTTTAAATAAAAAGAAAAAAAAACTGTAGCCGGCCCAGCAACTTTCTCCGCTCGCGAGCGCATTTTGAGCCCAAATCGAACCCGTTTCATTTTTTTTTCTTTTTCTTTCCAGACCTATATTTTTTTTTCTTTTCTATTTTCCTTTTTCTTGAAACCCTAGCAGCGGGACCCGCGGGCCTCGCCGCCGCCGCCGCCTTGTCGGACACCACCTCCGGCACCGCCGCTCGCCGCCTGACGGACACCTCGACGTCGGCCGCGCCGCCAGCCACGCCACGCCACCCGCGCCGGCCGTCCGCCCGCCGGACCACCACTGTCCGCCTCCTCCGCGCGTGTCGTGCGCCGCCGCCGTCCTCGCGCCACGGCCGGCCACCGCGCCCCGTGCGCCGCACCGCCGCCCCTCGCCTGCGCCGCCTCCCCGCCGGTGACTCGTCCTAGCTGGATCCGCCACCACGCCAGAGCGCAACTCGCCGGAAAAACGAAGCTCGCCGGAGTCAACTCCGGCCAGATCCGCTCCAGGGACCCGATCGCTTTTTCCAGAAAAATTTATTCGCGGATCAGTCATTTTCTGCAGAAAACACCCCGGCGTCGTACTCGCAATATCTCCTTCACCGTGCGACGGATTGAGGTGAAACTTTTTGCTACACGCTCGTGTTGTTCTGTACTTTAGCATGGAATAAATTTTTGCACACTTTCCACACTTTTAATTTGAACTTATTTCAAATTTAAATTTAAATTCCAGAGGTCGTATCTTTTCAACCGTTGATCCAAATCGAGTGATTCTTTTTGCGTTGGGTCACTCGTTCCATGTACTTTCAATCTATAGCATGCGTACACAAAATTCAACTGTTTCTTGATCTGTTTGAATTCAAATTCAATTCAATTTTGCACTTGCTATGACCTGCGTTGTGGTATTCCGTTTCACGTGATTCTTTTTGCATATCGGATCATTTGAGACATGTTATCGGTAAGGTTCACGCACTTTTCATGTGGGCATGATATTCACCTTGAATTCATAAATGTCCATGATCACAATTCCTTACCGATGAATCTGTATCTGTTGACTCTTTCGATATCCCTTCCACTGATCACCTTCGAGCACATCGACACCTTTGCACTTCAAAGACTTTTTGTTTTGTTGCTAAAACCTTTGTATTTGTTTGTTGATCTTTTTTTGTCTCATTGTGATGTGATTGCTTATTCGAGTTCCTTCGCTTGCGATAGATTTCTCGGAGTGTGACGAGTAGAGTTGACTGGACCGTGAGAGCGAAGAACCTCACCGAATGGAAAAGGCAAGTTACACTTTGACCATACCTTAACCTATATTTTTTCATTATGAATTTAGAGATCTGTCACTCTATGCATGTGTAGGACTAGTATATATACTTATGCTGCAAACCTGGTAGGATAGCCATATGATCTGATCCTATATTCTTTGTCGCCCTAGTTCGTGTTGGTTATATACTGCTATTGCTTTGTAAACGGGGATTGGTTGAGTTATCATTGAGCTATGTGAGGATTAATGACTTGACTAGCAAACCTTTAATTAGAATACACCTCTGGATGGGCAGGGAGTGCTTCCTGGGGGTCGTGCCTTATCTAAGGGCGAGACCAGGTTGTACCCCTAATGGTTGGTTTTGGTGGTTGACAGTACGTCATGGTACCTACCTCTGAACGTAAGTGGGCGCCGTCCAGGCTCAAAAAGATCAAACATACTTGGTGACTAGGAGCTTCCACGTACAACCGCTGGCCATATGGGCTCTGGCTTAGTTGAGTACGATGTAGGAAGCCTCTCCCGTGCAAAGCTAGCAGATGTAGATGTGATAGGTGGTACCGGCTTGCCGTTGGGTGTAGGTGACCTCTTCTGAAAGACTTCGTCTCAATCTTTGGGTTGAGTCCAGCGGGGAAAGTGTACTAACCTCTTGAGAGTAAAAACTAATCATGATTAGCCGTGTCCCCTGTTATGGACATCTTTGAGCTACTAGACATTACTGTTACTGGAGGATCTTGACAGATGAATCACCATAATAAATTCGAGTATGAAATATTTTAATAAAGGGTGTGGATTGGAACTGGTGTGCCCAGTTCAATCTTAAGTAGTAAGTTAAACTAAAATTTTTACTAGGTAGATTGGGAAAAATCAGCTTTCTGCAAAAACAAAACCATAAGCCTTTCCTTTGACTTATCCTTGCATGTAGCGATAGGTCTGTTATATCCTTTTTTGTGTGACTTGCCGTACAAATCTGATGTACTGACCCGTTGTCGGGCTGTAACCTTCGGTGTTGCAGGATTGTAAACGACGAGTAAGTGATGCGATGTAGGGTTACGATGTCTATACTCAACTTGCCCATGGAATTGATGGACGCCACGAAGCTTTTATTGTGTTTCCGCTGTATTCTATTTGTAAGCTAGCCTGGAGCTATGCAGGTATGTTTATTTGTATACTGGATCTTTGATGTAATATACATGACATGTGGTTTATTCTTGATATTACATCATGTACTGTGTGTGCTAGCTATTGATCCAGGGAATAGCACAGAATGCACAGAGACTTGGATTGCTTAGCGAATCGGGTCGTTATAGATGGTATCAGAAGCCATGTTGACTGTAGGTCGTGACCCTAGAAAATGGATAGGAAAAACCATAGGAACAAAAATATTTTATCACTCTGTGATTACTTACTCTCTCCACTAGTATTTCTCATCTATTATTCATCTTGTAAAACCCCTCATCTTGTTTTACTGTAAATACCCCTCCGAGTTGCTTATGCCCCTGAAGATATGTATTAGAGAAGTACATCATCAACCTCGTGGATCAATTGAAGTTATGACCACAAGAACGAGAAGAATACCCTATGAGGATAAATAAGTTTTGACACTACGAGAGGAATTGTTAAGATTAGCTTAGCTGAGAAGGATGAAGCTTAGAATCAGACCACCACCTTTTATGTGAAGTTAGATGAACGAACTTCGTGTAGTATGATGAGATCGTATGTCTTGCATATATGACCTTACTCTAGGAGTTGTTTGTGTGGTGTGACTTTTGTGTTTCATTAATTGTTGTTTGTGTTACTGTTGAACGTAGGTGTTTTTGCCTCTTTCTTGTTTGAGTGCATATGTTTGGTGTTATCTTAGTTTGTTTTCTTGTCGGTGTTATAGTTTTTCCCCTAAACCCTTATCGTATGGGTTGAATAGATGGAGTATGGAGTAGGACTCGCCTTTTCTGGGGCGATGTCGAGACTGAAGGTGTGCACTAAGTGCACGTTGTTACCTTTTCATTGTTAGCTAGAGTTGTGGTTCGCAACATGTTCTGCTGGTTGAACTAGATGTTTTATGTCAGGATTGTTTTGTTAAGTTTTGTCTTGTACCCTGTGGCCCTGATATGTATTTGATTGATGTCGTGTGTTGTCCTTGGTGTTTCTTCCATGCGAGTAGAATAAGTTTACATTTCATTAGACCCCTCATCTATTTAGTATGCTTCAAGACTAAAGAAGACACATCAACAAGGAGAATAACTCGACAAGTGACAAGAGTATACGAAGATTTCTTCGACAATGCAAAACTGAAGCTACCGTCATTGAAGACTTGAAGACCTGGAGATTCAAAGTTTCTATCGTTAGATCGGTTATGTGGGCTGTCATTTCTTGGTTTTACCGACAGCTACACATCAAAACTTATGTTTTCAAAACTAGCGTGATGTTTGTATGGGTATCTCTCGCTATCTCTCTCTCTACCTCGCTAACTACATTCTATTCCCTCTCATCCTGAAGGAGTTACTACAATGGAGGCTAATGTCAAGATTGGAATAAAGATGATGCAACCAATGCCAAGTTCAAAGTTAACCCCGTGTGCCAGGATCTTACAACAAGCAAGCACAATCTTGCTGAAGGAAGACCCCTCGAAGAAGTTTTAGTCCACCAGTACACGTTTTATAGCAGTTTGCGCAAACCTGAGTGTTGTGAAGAAACGATAGAGGTTTGGTTGGCTTGCAGAACCATGGATTTATCTGAACCCAGTTCATGATCAAGAGGAATTTCCTGCAACGCTTGTGAGGATGACCGAGTGTTAGATTACGAGATTCGCTAAACCATATACAAGGTAATGATTTAGGTGCGGGATGGATTGATCACCATGCCGACTACCCTTATTATTCGCTCTTGCTATGCGGGATAGTAAATCTTGAGTGACTTACCTATAGCAGAGAGACGACGATGTTAAACCTGAGCCATAAAATGGTACGATGTGTGACCCCTGTTGGAGATTACTGTTTGTGTTACACTGTGAGTATAGACCAAGACCTTTTGTTGCAGGTATCTCGTAAAAGTATGCTTGATGACCACCATGAGGAAATCGATAGTTACTTAGTATTGACGCCTGACTTGTCAGCCATGAAGGTTCAGTATACGGAAGACTCCTCTTTTTCTAATGATTCAAGACCTGATAGGAGGACGTGAATCTCTTTAAAGTAGGTCATTGGTGGAGTAAGATTTTGAAGACCACGTCGCATTCCTTTTAAGGGTGGTAGCACCCTAGCTCATCGGAGGATCGATGGACTGTCATGAAGACCCGAACCCTAACCTTTCTTTCTAGCCTTTTCGAATCTCGAGGACGTCATTCCTTTTAAGGGTGGTAGTGTGTAACATCCCAAAATTCTCCGAACTTTGGAATGTTAATAAAATTAAATAGATAATGATTGTTTGCTTGATGTGTTTGATTTTCTCTGGGTTCTAAAACCTTTTGGAGTTTATTGAACATTAAAAAGAGAGGGAATAAAAGGACTTTCCCTAATATTCATAATTGGTGTTTTTGGAATTTATTATTAAAAAAAACCAACAAAACAAAATTAGAGAAGGTAACAGGACTCCTTCAACATATTAAAAACTTGGAAAATGTTTTAAATCATTATTAGAATTCTTCTGAATATTCAAAACATTTTTCAACTCAACGAAATTCATTTGAGAGGATATAAAATGAATTATCCCCTTTTTAATAAAGTTGGAAAATATTTAGAATATTACTTTAAAGTTTTTAAAATTTATTATGAGTATTATTAATAACTCCAAAATTATATTAGGGATTTTATAATGCTAAGAGAGTTTTTATTTCATTAAAATGATTTATTAAATATTTTAAATGAGTTGAAAAAGTATTCCAATGGGATATTTTAATTTTTACCAAATTATTTATTTGTGTAACAATTTTAAAATTTATATTTTATTATTTGGAAATGGTTTGTCAATGCTTTTGACCAAATAAAAATATTTTTAATAATTTATTGGATTTTATTTTATTTATGAAAAGTATTTCATATTTAAATAAAGTATTTAGAAAATGGTTTTATTTTTATTTTCCTTTTTGAAAAATGTATTCATTAAATAAAGTTCTTTGTATTATTTGATGAATTTAGAAATTTATTTCACATGTTTCTAATGAGTATTTATTTTTCTACAATTGTTTGAAGTACGGATTTTAAATAAAAATAAAAAAAACTGTAGCCGGCCTAGCAACTTTCTCCGCCCGCGAGCACATTTTGAGCCCAAATAGAACCTGTTTCGTTTTTTCATTTTTCTTTCCAGACCTATATATATATATATATTGTTTTCTTTTCTATTTTCCTTTTTCTTGAAACCCTACCAGCGGGACCCGCGGGCCTCGCCGCCACCGCCGCCGGGCCCCGCTCGTCGGACCGCCGCCGCCTCGTCGGACACCACCTCCGCCGCCGCCGCTCGCCGCCCGAGGGCCACCTCGACGCCGGCCGCGCCGCCAGCCACGCCATGCCACCCGCGCCGGCCGTCCGCCCGCCGGACCACCACCGGCGGCCTCCTCCACGCGTGCCGTGCGCCGCCGCGCCACGGCCGGCCACCGCCGCCCCTCGCCTGCGCCGCGTCCCCGCTGGCGACTCGTCCTGGCCGGAGCCGCCACCACGCCGGAGCGCAGCTCGCCGGAAAAAAAGCTCACCGGAGTCAACTCTGGCCAGATCCGCTCCAAGGACCCGATCGCTTTTTCCAGAAAACTTTATTCGCGGATCAGTCCTTTTCTGCAGAAAACACCCCGGCGCCGTACTCGCAATATCTCCTTCACCGTGCGTCGGATTGAGGTGAAACTTTTTGCTACACGCTCGTGTTGTTCTGTACTTTAGCATGGAATATATTTTTGCACACTTTGCACACTTTGAATTTGAACTTATTCCAAATTCAAATTCAAATTCCGGAGGTCGTATCTTTTCAACCGTTGATCCAAATCGAGTGATTCTTTTTGCGTTGGATCACTCGTTCCATGTAATTTCTGTCTATAGCATGTGTACACAAAATTCAAATGTTTCTTGATCTGTTTAAATTCAAATTCAATTCAATTTTTCACTTGCTATGACCTACGTTGTGGTATTCCGTTTCACGTGATTCTTTTTGCATATCGGATCATTTGAGACATGTTATCGGTAAGGTTCACACACTTTTCATGTGGGCATGATATTCACCTTGAATTCCTTATCGATGAATCTGTATCTGTTGACTCTTTCGAGATCACTTCCACTGATCACCTTCGAGCAGATCGACACCTTTGCACTTAAAAACCTTTTTGTTTTGTTGCTAAAACCTATTTGATTGTTTGTTGATCTTTTGTTTGTCTCGTTGTGATGTGATTGCTTATTCGAGTTCCTTCATTTGCGATAGATTTCTCGGAGTGTGACGAGTAGAGTTGACTGGACCGTGAGAGCAAAGAACTTCACCGAATGGAAAAGGCAAGCTACACTTTGACCATACCTTAACCTATATTTTGTCATTATGCATTTAGCAATCTATCACTCTATGCATGTGTAGGACTAGTATATATACTTATGCTGCAAACCTGGTAGGATAGCCATATGATCTGATCCTTTATTCTTTGTCGCCCTAGTTCGTGTTGGTTATATACTGCTATTGCTTTGTAGACGGGGATTGGTTGAGTTATCATTGAGCTATGTGAGGATTAATGACTTGACTAGCAAACCTTTAATTAGAATACACCTGTGGACGGGCAGGGAGTGATTCCTGGGGGCTCGTGCCTTATCTAAGGGCGAGACCAGGTTGTACCCCTAATGGTTGGTTTTGGTGGTTGTCAGTACGTCATGGTACCTACCCTCTGAACGTAAGTGGGCACCGTCCAGGCTCAAAAAGATCAGACATACTTGGTGACTAGGAGCTTCCATGTACAGCCGCTGGCCATATGGGCTCTGGCTTAGTTGAGTACGATGTAGGAAGCCTCTCCCGTGCAAAGCTAGCAGATGTAGATGTGATAGGTGGTACCGGCTTGCCGTTGGGTGTAGGTGACCTCTTCTGAAAGACTTCGTCTCAATCTTCGGGTTGAGTCCAGCGGGGAAAGTGTACTAACCTCTGCAGAGTAAAAACTAATCATGATTAGCCGTGTCCCTGGTTATGGACATCTTTGAGATACTAGACATTCCTGTTACTAGAGGATCTTGACAGATGAATCACCATAATAAATTTGAGTGGGCAAGATTTTAATAAAGGGTGTGGATTGGAACTGGTGTGCCCAGTTCAATCTTAAGTAGTAAGTTAAACTAAAATTTTGACTAGGTAGATTGGGAAAATCAGCTTTCTGCAAAAACAAAACCATAAGCATTCCCTTTGACTTATCCTTGCATGTAGCGATAGGTCTGTTATATCCTTTTTCGTGTGACTTGCCTTACAAATCAGATGTACTGACCCGTTGTCGGGATGTAACCTTCAGTGTTGCAGGATTGTAAACGACGAGTAAGTGATGCGATGTAGGGTTACGATGTCTATACTCAACTTGCCGGTGGAGTTGATGGATGCCACGAAGCTTTTATTGTTTTTCCGCTGTATTCTATTTGTAAGCTAGCCTGGAGCTATGCAGGTATGTTTATTTGTATACTGGATCTTCGATGTAATATACATGACATGTGGTTTATTCTTGATATTACATCATGTGACAGCCTGGAGCTAGCATGGAGCTATTGATCCAGGGACTAGCACAGAATGCACAGAGACTTGGATTCCTTAGCGAATCGAGTCATTACAGATAGGGCATCCTTTCAATAGCTTCAATATTCGCCTTGTCCACTTCAATTCCCCTCTCGGAAATCTTGTGACCAAGCACGACTCCTTCGTTAACCATGAAATGAAATTTTTCCCAGTTTAGAACTAAGTTTGTATCCTCGCATCTCTACAAGATTTTATTAAGATTGTGGAGACAGTGGTCAAAGGAAGTTCCATAGATTGGGAAATCGTCCATAAAGACTTCCACAATCTCCTCACAGAAACCTTGAAAATGTGCAGACAAAACATCTTTGAAAAGTAGCAGGTGCATTGCATAAACCAAAAGTCATACGCCTGTAAGCATAAGTACCATAAGGACACGTGAAAGTGGTCTTCTCTTGATCGGCGGTGTTAACATGAATTTGAGAGAAGCCAGAGTACCCATCAAGATAGGAAAAGTGGGTGTTTGTAGACAACCTCTCTAGCATCTGATCAATAAAGGGCAGCGCGTAGTGGTCCTTCCTAGTTGCCTTGTTCAACTTCCTGTAATCAATACACATTCTATATCCAATAACAACTCTTTGAGGTATTAGTTCATTTTTATCATTAGGAACAACAGTCATACCTCATTTCTTAGGAACATAATGAACTGGACTTACCCACCTACTATCATCTATAGGATAGATGATACCTGCGGCTAGAAGCTTGAGAATCTCTGTCCTAACCACGTCTTTCATCTTCGGGTTCAACCGTCGATGATGATCAACAACTGGCTTAGCATCGGGCTCGAGATTGATATTGTGTTGGCAAATCGATGGACTAATCCCCTTAAGGTCATCAAGGGTATAGCCCAAGGCACCACGGTATCTACGAAGTGTCTCCAATAATCGCTCTTCTTCAAATCCTGAAAGGTTAGCATTGATAATAACAAGATATATTTTCTTTTCATCTAAATAGGCATACTTGAGCGTATCGGGCAGTGGTTTGAGGTCAAACACCGGGTCTTCTTTTGGTTGTGCTAGGATTCCTAAAGGTTCAACCAGAAGATTGTGCTTCAGGATAGCAGCTTGTCTTGCAAATATTTTTTCTAACTCATTTCTTTCCTGCATATTCATATCATTCTCGTGGTCTTCCATATATTGTTGCAAAGGATCATTAGGAGGAATAGCAATAGAAGCAATATTTTCAATAATTTTATCATCACTAGGTAAATCAATGTCACGAGGTTGCTTGGAGAATTTAGAAAAGTTAAATTCATATGACTCACCATTGAATTCAACAGAAACTTTACCTTTTTTGCAATCTATTATAGCACCACAAGTGCTGAGGAAAGGTCTACCAAAGATAATAGGGAAAAAACTATCTTGCACTGAACCAACTACAAGAAAGTCGGTAGGATACTTTACCTTTCCACATAGGACTTCAACATCTCTGTCACATCCCAACTTTTGTATTCCTTTATTAGAATGCCAGGGCTAACAGAAACTTTGCATGGTTGTAGTGTTGGGATGTTGAATCCGTGTTTGACTGTGTGTGCTTAGTGTTGATCATGCTAAACTTGGGTGGTTGTCGTTTGTGGTCAATGTACTTGTGTGATTAGCATATGTTATCCACACTATCTTGTTGATAATCTTGGCATGATCATAAGCATGGCCACACTAATACCCTAGTATGCACATATGTAAGACCGTCACACCACGTAACACTTTTTCACTCCCTCACATTCTCACTTGTAGATGGTTTCGCTTTTCATCTGTTTTGTTTGTTATTCTTTTATATAAGGGATATAAAACCTTATATATTTTCCGTGGTATAAATTATCCTAGTAATGATTTGATCACCACAAAGCCCAAAGGCAATACCTTTTCGCTCGATGAAGAAAAACCAAAACAAAGATCATTAAAATCCGATTAACATATTTGAGGTCTAATAAAATTCATGCATGACCATGATCCACTCACAATACCCAGAAATTTCAGATTGTTTTTTTTTAAATAGATTTTTGTTTTTGTTTTGTTTAGGCATTTTCACAAACACTTGGGGTGCATTTTTTATGTGCTTGAAATTGTGTATTAAGGAACTTTTATAAAGAAAAAAAGGAAAACTACCCTAGCCTCTCCCGCACCCCCCCTGCTAACGTCAGCCCAAGCCCCCCCCTGTGACGTAGGCACGCCCACGAGCACCAACGTCAGCCATCGCACCGTTCCCGCTCCCTTCGCTCGCCTCTCCGGCTCCCGCACCTCTCCCCTCCTACTATAAAACCCCACCCCCGGCGCCCCTCCTCACCCCACTCTCCCATCACCAGAACACCACAGCAGCTCCACCCCCCCCCCCACTGATCGGTAGCAGAAGAAAAGAAATAGAAGAGAAGGAAGAAAGAGAGAAGGAAGAAAGGAGGAAGGAGGAGGAGGGAGGAGGAAGAAGAGGAGAGGAGGGAGAGGCCGGCGCGCCTCTCCGCCTCCGCCACCTCTCGCCGGAGCCGGCGCCGGCGAGGAGCCGCGCCAGGAAGACCGCGCCGCCGCCCCAAGTCGCCCGTTCGTCTACCCCGAGCCCGACCTCCACGCCGACGTCCCCGGCCGCCGCAAACGCCAAAAACGGAACCCCACCGGAGTCCTCTACGCCCGCCGCCCCTCCACGCCGCCCGCCGTCGCCGGAACGACCCCCAGTGAGCCGCCCGAGCCCGTACTGTCCGTCGCTAGCGCCACAGTTTTTCCACGATGCATGCCCCTTTTTAGTGCAAAAATGGAACCCCCTAGGGCCCCCCTACCCCCGCCGCCGCTTGCCACCGGCCGCCGGAGGGCCGCCGGCGAGGCCAGGCAGTCCCCCTGGACGCCATGGGAGCAGCCCCCGAGCTCCAGCCGGCCCGAGCTGGAAGACAGCTCCCTGACCGTCCGATCTCCCGAGATCTAACGGCCCAGGGAGCACAATACCCTTTCGTTTTAAAAAAAACCCTTACTGCTGCGCTGGGCTCGGCCCGTTAAGGAAAAAAAAAGAGAGACTGTGCCCGGGTGCGTCCAGTAGCCATGGGCCGGCTGTATTTTTTTCCTTTTTCTTAAAAACTGCAGCATTAAAATAATTCTTAACAAATAACCATAGCTCAGAAAAGTGTGAAATAAATTTTGTGTGGTTTAGAAAATTCTGTTTTATTTTTTCTGTATACTTAGAATAATTTTTATGCAATGTCAAATTAATTGAGTTAGTTTAAACTAGTTAATTGTGCTTTTTAGCAGCTAGTAATAGTTTTAATCAATTCCCTGTAAACCCTAAAAATGTAATGTTGATTTTTATTTACTCCTGTGATTATTCTTGATTTTTCTGTGTGTGTAGAATATTATTTGGACTAAATAAATTGGTGACCTTTTTATTATTATTATTATTATTACTATTGCTAGTATTTCCTTTGTAACTTATGTTAGTACTATTTTGTTTGTTAGTTTAATATTAAACTAGCATGTGGTCAGAATGTTATTGCTTTGAACTTGGTTATTGAATTAAACAAGTTAATAAGTTGTTAGTAAATCACTTAACATGACTCTAGTTAAGAATTGCTTAATAAAATCATGTTGTCGTAATCCTATTAAATTATTCCAATGTCTTGTTTTGATATTTAACTTTGAAGTGTTGATTTAGTATTTCAATGCTAGTACAAATGATACTCTTAATTACTAGTTGTTTGTTAGTAAAGTTGAGTGTTGTGTGCTTTGTTTGTTTTGCCCGATTGTAATAGTGAATCTGTTTCTTCCGCAACGTGTAGACGATACGCCGTACGTTGCAGGTGAAGACTCCTCCCTTTCCACCGAAGAAGCCGATCCAGGGTACATCGTCGAGGAAGGCAAGCCACCGTCAAAACTCAAACTCCGCATTACCCATTTTTACTTCTTGGTATCATTTATATTGTATCATGCTAGTATTAAAGTCATATGGTTTGGGATTGTATTAGTTGTATTAGAGAAGCTCCACACCACCCCATAGCCTACCTAATTGGGAAAAACTAAGTAGAACCCCGATGATCCTGGCATTCTGCCGAGACCATCACCCAGCTCTAGTACTTAGCATTACATAACAACTTGGAAAGTCATACTACTTGGTACGACATTCACCTAAGAAAGTGTACAACCTCTGCAGAGTGTAAATCTATTCGAGTAGCCGGAGTCTACGGTCATGGACAGCTAGTGAGGCCACACTTTGTGGGGAATAGATGAGAAAGCCGGTACTGAGTTTATTGTTCGCGATGATGGTGTTGTTCTAGTTGAAAAAGGGTTGGACTTGACTTATCCAAATGCAATGTGGGAAATAAAACTTGCCAAGTTTAAAACTTTGCCAACTTAATAATAATGTTGAGTAGATAGGAAACCCTATGAGAAACTCCACCATATAGCCATCCCATTATTTTCTTGTACAAAACTTTGTTTCTTTCTTTAGGTGGTTTGCGAGTACTTTGTATGTACTCATGGCTTTGTCCCTGGTTATTCCATCGGCCAGGCTTGGAGGAGCAGGTATATGACGACGATGCTACCGGCGAATACTAGGACGTGTTATGCTCTGATCTACCCTGTGGGTTGTGTCGCCCCTACCCTTGTTGCTTTTGCTTTTCCTCTGCTATTTGAGCCCGATGAGGCCATGTAAGACTTATTTAATGTATGACTTGTACTCGGTATTGTATGAACATTGAGACTATGATATCCATGTCGAGTTGTGTGTCATGCGAACTGATCATGGGAGCATGACTGTATACACAGCTGGTCGCTTCGGACATATAGTCCGGGGTGCCCCACAATCTCTCACAATTTCAATGGGAGAGATAGTTTCTTTGTTTGCTAGATAAGTAGCAACATCAATATCTTAAAGTTCACAGGGTGAAATCTCACCCATGATCTCCTGATAGAGTGAATAAGGAATAGCGCTAGCACTGGATCCCAGATCGCAAAGCCCATAATAGTTATGATCTCCTATTTTGACAGATACAACTGGTGTACCTGAAATTGGGCTCTTATTCTTGGTTGTGACAATGTTAGTGGAAACAACACAAAATTTATCTTGGAATCTGAAACATCATTAGTAACTAAATCTTTAATCATCGCAACTTGATGATCGACCTTGATCAGGTCCTTAGGTTCGTCGGTTCTTCTACCACTTTTATTTATTATGCCTGTCACAAAAGAGTGCTCCCTTATCCTTGTGGGAAAAGGGGGTTTTCATAAAAAACTACAGGCAGAATAGGGCCAGCAACATGAATATCAACAGGTAACTCTTTAAAGGGTTTATGATACTGATCCTTCTCCATAGAAGAGTCAATGTGAGAGGCTGATACGTCCCAAACATATCTATAATGTCTGCTTGCTCCATGCATGTTTTTTGTGATATTGCTATGTTTTAGATTCACTTTCATACAGTTTTGATCATATTTGGACTAACCTATTAACTCAGTGCACCCTAGTGCCAGTTTCTGTTTTCTGCTATATTTGTATTTAAGGTTTTCCCATTATTAAATGTGCTTAGAAAATTCCAGGAAAATATATAAAAATCAGCGTTCTACAAGAGTCCTCCAGCCGGCGGATGGAGCCCTGGGGTGGCCCACAGCCCCCAGGTGCCCTCCTGGCGCGGCCAGGGTCCCACCCGCGCCGGGTGGCCGCCTGGGCGACTGGGACCATCCCCTGTGCCCCCCTTTGGCCCTTATTTATAATCCCGTCGCGAAAACCCTGATTCCGGACCCCTTTTCTCCAGAAGAAATTCCGATATCCGCCGCCATCGCCAACAAGCTTCGGGGGACCAGAATCCCTGTGCCGGCACCCTGCCAGGACGGGGAAGTTCCCCCGGATTCATCTCCATCTACGTTGCTTCCTCCCTCCATGATGCGGGAGTAGTCCCTCCTCGGGGCTAAGGTTTATACCAGTAGCTATGTGGTCTTCGCTCTCTCCCATGATGTGATCTTCGTTGTGATCATAGGCTATGTTAATCTAGGGTGATCCCATGATATTTCCCCTTGCTCTATGTATTGGATTGATGTACTAACTTGATATTATCTAGTATAATCCCCGAGACCATGGTGACAGCAGTCTATTGGACATGGATTAGAAGAATATTTTCATGAGTGATTTCCTCTTTTGTGTGTTGATTGAAGATTGAGAGTCTCTTGGTTCTTGTCTTTGACTATCCATGAGATATGTTGTGGTGATTGTGGTACTCTCTTTGGATGGCCGCAGTGACATTGGGAAGTCCATAGATTGAGAACTACGAACTCTGAGGTGTGCTTTTGTAGCCCTACATAATTCTCGTCCTCTCTTGACCACAAAGGAATGACCTCCGAGTACGTCTCCATTGCATGTTTTATGGAAAATATCATGTGATTAGACTATGTTAATGTTGTTTAGAGTTGCCACTAGTGAAAGTATTAAGCCTAGTCCTTGTTTCCACCATTGTTACACCGTTTGTGCTCACTTTTTTCACATGTTTGCTTGCTGCATTTTTTATTACAGATTTATATTACCTTGCTTTGCCACACCTATCACTCGTATTTTACCATATCTTCACCGAACTAGTGCACCTATGCAACTCCTAGTTGTATTAGGTGTGTTGGGGACACAAGAGACTTCTTGTATCTTAATTGCAGGGTTGCTTGAGAGAGACCATCTTCAACCTCTACTTCCCTGAGTTTGATAAACCTTAGGTCATCCAGTTGAGGGAAATTGCTGCTTTCCTACAAACCTCTACGCTTGGAGGCCCAACATAGTCTACAAGAATACAAGCGTGCGTAGACATCAGAGGCACAGTTCTTACAAAAATCAATCATAAGCTGGGAATCAAGACCAATCTTAGAACAAATGGTATTAAAATAATTGGTTTTCACATAGCTCTCAATGTAATCATGCCCATAATTTATAGCAGGTTCAATACCTTTGTCGATTTCCTAGTCTTCAGTATTCTTCTGGATCCTCTTGATGAGATCCCACTTTTCTTCGATGCTTCTTGTTTGGAATACGCCGCTAGAGGAGGCATCCAACATGTCCTTATCCTGACGAGAAAGCCTGGCATAAAAATTTGTAATTATAATATCTTTGGGGAGTTCATGGATAGGACAT
The DNA here is from genome assembly GCA_950022295.1 of Bromus sterilis. Classification (NCBI taxonomy): domain Eukaryota; kingdom Viridiplantae; phylum Streptophyta; class Magnoliopsida; order Poales; family Poaceae; genus Bromus; species Bromus sterilis. The sequence continues at coordinate 222,955,595 of OX465600.1, forward strand.
TTGAACATTAGGGATTTAAGTCTCCCCCAAGCTTGAGTGATGCTCTCTCTGTCACGAGGCCAAAATTTATAGATGTAGTTCATGTCCCGATGAATTTCATGAAGAGGGTAAAACTTTGTATAAAAGAGAGACATGAGCTCTTCCCAATTAAGTAGATGTGAGTTATCGAGGAGATTATACCAATCTTAAGCTTTAGCTATAAGTGATATGGAGAATAATTTCTTCATGAGGAAATCCAGTGACACACCTGCAAGCTTAAATAATGAACATAGTTGTGATAAATATAGCAAGTGTTCACCTGGATGTCTATCTCCTGCATAACGATTAGCTAAGACATAATTGATAATACCAGACAGTATCTTATAAGGCACAATTTCAATAGGGGTAGGAGTGCCCACCACAGTTGTGGGGCGTTTACCCATAAATAATGAACCAAGAGTAGAGGTGTCCATAAGGACCAAAAGCAGGAACAGAAATATAAAAACTTCCTTACCAGCTTCACTTACTAATAGCGCTACGCTCCCTGGCCCTCAACTGTAGGCGATCGTTTGTAGAATTTTCGATAAATTGGAGTGTCAATCCCAACGAGGATCAGAAGGTATTGGTAAGTGACTTTGGTAAAGAAATAGCTGCATGAACTGAAAGATAAATTTTTAGGGGGTTTCGATATAAGCAACAAAAAGGTAAAAGCGAGCAAAGTAAAAGGTACTGAGGAGTAACAAGTGGCCCAATCCTTTCGAACAAAGGAGAGGCCTAACAAATGAACTTATAAAGGCTAAAACTTTCTTGAGGACACACGGGAGAAATAGTCACGTGCTTTCGCCATACTCCGTATCGGTACTATGTGATGTGTTGGCAAGTATTGAGTGGGTGGATCTATGCTAGTACACCCTCTAGACTAAGATAAGTGCACTCTTATGATTAAACATCTTGCAAGCATCCGCAAATACAAGATAGTAATTAAGGCAAAAAGCCTAACCATAGCAATACGATCGTTGATCCATTGCTCCCTTGCGCAAAAGCGTGCAAACTGGGGTTTAGGTTTCTGTCACTCCGGCAACCCACCGTAAGCATTCTTTATACACAATGCATTCCCCTAGGTCCTTAATAAGGTGAAGTGTTGAGTGTTCGACTCACACAACACCACTAGGAAAATAAAAACACAACTTAAGTATCAAACAATACATATTACTTCAACATCATATGACTACTAGTAACTAGACTTCTCCCATGTCCTCAAGAACTAAATTAACTACTCACAAGACATAAAATAGATCATGATCAGTGGGGATAAATAGATGATAAACAATCTGGACACAATAATATTTTTCCAACAAAACTAAATAGCATTCATCACACGGTAGTAATCAACACCGGTAGAGTAGAGAGGATAGATAGTACGGATTACAACACAAGTTGAACTTGTGAGGTGAGATTGGATGAATATGAAGATGGTGCTGATGTTGGGGATGATGTTGATGATGATCTGGATGATGCCCGTGATGATGGTGATGATGATGGCGATGATCTCCCCTTCTGGGAGGTGTTCTCCCCGGCGGAATTTTCCCGCCGGAGATGTATTTTCTCCTCTGTTGGTTTCCGCCATGGAGTGGCGGCGGAACTCGCGAAACTCTATTTTTTGGGGTTTTCAGACAATGTGTGATATATAGGCCAGAGGGGGGAGCCAAGAGTGGCCCCAGGGGTCGAGGCGCCCTCCCGGCGCGGCCAGAGTGGGGGGATGCGCCAGGTGGCCGCTTGGGCACCCTATGGCCCCCCTCTGGGCCCTCTTTTGCGTGTCTTCGTTATTCTTATGGAAAATGACCTCCGTCGATTTTTCAGGTAATTTGGAGGTGTTCTCCTTCAACAACTCTGCGTCCACTTTTACCGTCGATCCTTCGTATGTTGCTTCAGCATCGGAAAGTTGCAAACTGTGCAAAACAAGCCAAAACAACATAAGAATAGCATCATATCATGAAGTATATCAACGAATAAGAAAGAATTACTATATAAAATAGTGATGCATTTTGGGCATATCAATCGTTAGCCACTCATATATGCTAGTGCGGCTGCAACCTCAACCACTACCCTTTCCTTACCATGAGAAGTTAGTTATACTTTATTGATATATTCTCATCCCTTGCATCGATCTTTCTTTCACATTATATACAAACGATTGGATCATCAGGCTACTACCTCGACCCGACTACAGGAAAGTACTTCGTGGATATCTCGTCGTAGGAGGGCGACGACGACTTCGAGCAGTAGAGTTCTTCAGTTGGGTTATCAGCGATCCGTCGGGTGGGCGCCATGTTTATTTCGAGCCCCTTTGGGATATTTGCTTCTTTTCCATACTCGGACGTGCTTGTCTTCCGATGTGACTGGATGATGTAATGTTGGACCATGTGGTCTCGGGATGATGTAGTAATATCTTAGGCACTGTATGCCTGGGAACTTATATTATTAGCTTATGTTCATATTTTGTATATCTGTTGTCAAAAATCCTGCAGCGGATGCTTGCCTTGTCCGTGTGCGGGTGGCTATTTATGCGCTTCCATCTTTGAGATCGACGCGAAAGTGCTAACTTGGAGATGGTACCACATCGCGGGCCTTACATAGAATCTCCCGGAGATCAATCCTCCCTCCGGTAGGGTGCTGGGACGAGGTCTTCTGGTGATCCCGATCTCGGGATCGCGGAGGCAGCGAAACAATGGTGAATTTCATGATGTGAGGTCTTTTTTCAGGGTTTCTGTACCGAGGACTAAATATAGGCGGAAGGAGGGCCAGAGGGGAGGGCCCACCCCTCTAGGTGGCCTCCTGGTGCGGCCAGTGGTGGGGCAGCGCCCACTGGCCGCTTGGGAGGGGGGTGGCTCCCCTTCGGTCTTTTGGAGTCTTCGGGAATGCTGATTTTTTATATATTTTTCTTGGAATTTTTTGGGCACTATAAATATGGGTATAAACCTGCAATTCACAGACATCAGCAGACAAAAACTGGCACTGGGTGCACTAAGTTAGTAGGTCATTCCAAATATGTGTAAAGGGGTATGAAAGTGTAGCAAAACACATAGCAATGTCACCGCAAATGAGCATGGAACAAGTAGAAATTATAGATACGTTTGGGACGTATCAGAGCCTTATGCGCTCTCGGCCAATCCATACCAAGAATGACACTTATGGTAGTAACCTTGAGTGTTGGTAATGTGCCCTAGAGGAAAATAAAATATGTTTATTAGCATATTCATTAGTTCATAATACGTTTTATATTGTGCTATAACTGTATTAAGAGGAAACCTTAATACACGTGTGGTACACAAACAACCAAGTCCCTAGTTAACTCTATATACTAGCTCATTGGCCAATCGATGATCAAGGTTTCCTGATCATGAGGTAGGAACCGCCTATTGAAAATGAGGTCGTATCATTGGGAGAATGATATGATGGACACACACCCACCAGAAGTATTGCAATGTGATCGAGTCACATAAGTTCAACTTTGCGATTACTATAACGTAGTAACCATATCCTTTGAATGTAATGATCATACGTAATTGCTATCTATGGGGATGCTTTGTTTTTCATCCACCACCTGACTGAAATATGCTGGCCATAAAGCTGTACTTTGGGTATTCCGAAATAGATATGTTGATGAGTATGCAAATAGATTAAAGCGGGATTTGTCCATCAGAGTGATGGATAGGTACTCTGGGCCCACTCGGCGATATTGCATCATAAAGTTTGAAAACGTGTGACTAGGTCACGGGGTTGCAATATCACGGGAATGACTAAACATGTTTGTCGGTAACGAGGATGAACTAGGTATATTGGATACCAACGATCAAACCTTGGGCAAACAAAGTATCGTAGGACAAAGGGAATAGGCTCAACGTTAACGGATCCAATAACGATGAAGTTCATTCGATGGAAGCGCAGGGGCCATCTAGGATTGTAACCAGGTCCGACCGAAGGTCATTGATCAAGAGAGTGTCTTGATCATGTCTGTTTTTTCCCGTACCGTAGGGTGTCACACTTAAGGGTATTCAGCGCAATAAGGATATATTCGGGATCACCGGAGAAATAAGAGAGAACACCGGAATTATTCCGGTGGAGGCCAGAAATTTTTATGGGTATTTTGAAAGGTTCAAATATTATTTAATAATGTTTAAATATGTTTTATTATTTAATTAACAGAATTAAATATTAAAATATAATTAAATATGCAATCAAAGGCATATGGGCCTGAAGAGGCCAATTAGGGGAAGAGGGTATCCCCCTTGGGCTATGGCGCCAAGAAAGGGGGCCCACCCCCTTTATGGTGCGCCACCCCCCTCTCCCTTGGGATTAGTCCCACATGGGAAGTTGAGGGAGGTTCCCCCCCTCCTTGGCCTATATTAGGAGGGTAGGGTGCCCTTTTTCTTCATCAATTTTTGAGACAGGTTATCATCTCTCTTCCTCCTTTCTCCTTCCTCGAGTGGACTCCCCTTGTTTGGAGTATGCACTTGGTTGGGGATTTCTCCACCATACGCACGTCGTCGCTCTACTGGAACCGGGATCCGAATCCATCTTATTTCCGCTGCTCGCCTGGTTTGGAGCCCGGAGGGATGTCCGGTACACCGTATGTGTGTAATTCCGCGAGGCACTATACTTGTGGTCGCCCTTCATCGTCATGGACGTATCACGATGTCCTCATCGTATTGTTCCGACGGGGAAGCAATACCGTCATCGGTCTACAAGGACCGGGTGGTTTTTGGAGTCATCGTGGATCTGCCCGGCATCGGGGATTCCCGGAACGTTTCCCTCTTAACGGACTACATACTGGTATGTGACCTATTTCCATCCGTTACTTGCATCGCCATAGCGTAGGTCTTGGGTATTGGTCTCGTAGGTTATGAAATTTTTTATTGTTTTCTTCCGCGAACCCCAACGGTGGTATCAGAGCAAGTCTATGTGTAGATGTATTGTACAGATAGAACACATCTAGTATGTGGGCATCAATTCTTCAATTGTTACCCTCTCATGCGTACTCGTTTAGCATTGCGGCAATGTTTTGATGAAGCGGCTCCGACGCACCCTACGCATTTACGCGAGACTGGTTCCACGCTTGACATATGGCTTGTACCATATAAGTGACCGGGGGTGTCTGTCTCTCTAACATTAGCGATGCGAAGACGTTTGCAACGGAGGGCCCCGACAGGTGTGTAATAGAGACAATTGTGGGATTGGTGTTGTGGCTTGTTTTCGTAGAATATAAAACGGTTCTTTTCTCGAAACCCCTAGCAGCCACGTAAAACTTGCAAAAGATAAAGTAGAAGGCGTTTTAAATTTACTTTACAATGGGTGGGATCATAGCATGTATGATTTATTGTTTTACTTCCTGTTTTGCTAATATGCTAGATATAATGACGGTAGCACAATAGGATAATCCCTCTTAAATACCAAACACAAGTATTCTACCAAAGTGTGCACCACCTGGAAGGTTCTCCCTTATGGACGACATACTATACATTGGGTGTCACACATAATAAACGCGTTCGCATGAGGATGGGTTTGCCAAGCCTAGCATATGTAGATATGGCCTTGCTAAGCAGCAATAACACTAAGGTCAATTTGGCGAGCCTAGCATATGCAGATATGGCCTCGGAATACTAGAGATTGAAAGATCGAGCATGAGTCACATAGATGATGTGATCACACAAGTAGTTGTCTACCTTTGAAACTAATCCGTGGGCTGTGTGATATTCGAGGGCGGATAGTGAATCTGGATCATGTAATCATTTAGTAAATTAAGGGATGTTTAACTAAGTGGGAGTTTTAGAATTAATTAAAATTGAACTCCACATATTATGAACTTAATCTTCATGTCTTAGCAAATATCATTGTAGAAAATTTGATACCCAAAATGTTTATAACAATGGATCTTTTAGCATAATGAGGAACTTAAGGTAGATGGGTCTTTCTTCATTGATTGTAACCAACACCGTTAGAGATTTACTCATTAGTAATGACTTGCTAAACGTAATACATAACTGCTAGGAGATACACCTGACAACTCTGTAATTAAGGAAGATGATGATGTGTATCGTACTCACTGTCACTTATTAATGGTTGTCCAATACACCATACCTTATTCAATGAAATCTGAATTGCGGGGGCGTATTAACGATACTAATACGTATGATGCTCTAGGTGAACTTAAAAGCACTAAGTCACAAATCATAGTAATGGAATATGAGTATATGGACGGGGTTTCTTTCAACTATGGTGGAAGGAACAGCCTGCTGAGAAATTCGCATGGAAAATGTATTAGATACATGAACACCTTGTGTACAACTTGGACTACTAAATGAGTGGTTACTTTGCGATAACTGGGAAGTGGCATCCGTTTCCTCCCAGCTACAAAGACCGTGTCTAGACTACGTCATGAAGGAGCATCGTTCACCTGTCATGAGATCATGGTTAAAGTTGTGAAATTTAGTTGTAGAACCAATGTAGGAATAGTCATTGACGGAGAAGGTATATTTGATATACAAGTTATAAATTTCTTTCCCCACAAAATTCTAATTGCTTTTGATGAAGTATTTGATGCTTGAACATGCTGCTTATAGAGTGTAATAGCACGGGATTTTCAACCAAATTAAAAAATTTGTTTGTTGCTTTATATTGTTGCCTGTTAGATTGTTTGTGGTATTTGCTTCGCCGGTTTATTAATCGAGGATTATATTTCCCCCCTCCTTCTCGTACCTGCATGCGTGACCGACCCTTTCTACCACGGCACATGACCTTTTGCGGCACCGGGTTTCACCCGAGCTCCGTCGTAACTTCCGGCACAAGACCAGCCATCGCCATCGGAACAAAAAAAACCATTTCATAATTAAATGGAACATTTGATTAGGCGTCATACAATTTTCTCGGAACGGTATCGAAGTGAGGTAGGACTGACGGGCTCGCCGCGCTGAGCGTGTGGTTCGAGGTTTCGTTCGAATCGGAGGTCGTCTGGACTCCCAGCGTTCAGAAACGTAAACACCGGACGCACGAGAGAGAAACCGAGGGCGTTTGCGTAAACCTGACATCCAGACCAGCCTATAAATAGACCACCATACTCTCCTAACCCTTCTAGGGTTTCCCCTTTGTAAAAATTGCAGTCACCCCCCTCAAAACCTCTCCAAAATTCTGCCCACAACCCTCCACTACCGAAACCCTAGCCCCTCCTCTGATCTGGACCGTCAGATCTTAGATCCGATGGTCCCAGAGGTGCCACGTCGCCGCTAGCCTCTCTCCCAGCCGCCACGGGGCCCGTAGGGTCCCCCCAACCCGCCACGGCGCCACCCGGGCCCGACCTGGGCCAAGAGGGCCTCGTCGCCGCCGCGCGCCCCTCCTCTGGCCACAGCTCGCCGCCCAGCCGAAACGCCTACTCCGGCGAGCAGCCGCTCTCTGGTGAGGCCGCAGCCACCCCGTCGCCCTCCTTCCCTCTCCTCTCACCTCGCCTCCCGTTCTCACAGATCACAGCCGGAGCCGCCGCCGCCATGGACGCTGCAGCAAGCTCGCACCGCCACCAGCTAGCCTGCGGCCTCCGGCAACCTCCTCATCGCCGCGCGCCGTTCTCCTCCGTGAGGCGCCGCGCCACCCCTGGATCCGTGCCGGTTCCCGTCACCGAAGCCTCCACGCCCCGCCGCGTGGCCGCGCCGGCGAGCCGATGCCCAGGATCGCCGCCGTCGAGATCGAGAGGCCCTATCCGGCCACCAACCGAGCCGTCGCAAGTGGGCCGGCCTCACCACGGCCCACTACCGCAGCCCGCGTGCGCCTCTCACCCTGAGCGAAGCCGCGCTATCCATCGCCCAACACTGCAGCTAGGCCTTGGCCCAGAGGTGAGCGCCCCCAACCTTTATTTTATTTTATTTTTGTTGTGCAATAGTGGTCTTGGCCCAGTGAAGTTGTTGCTATGTTGCTCTCCGTTCGTTGTATAGTTATCTTGAACTCGCCCCTGTTTAGCCCAGTACCAGCAGCTTTCGGCCCGTTAGACATTTATTCATTTTCTAGTTTAATAAAATGGCAGATTGTGTTGCTATTTTCTGAGTCTTGTATCTTTTTAACCATTGCTCGATTTGTGATAGTTTGTACATGAAAGTTGCTTACTTTTTCGTGTAGATTAATATAATGTGCTCCTTTGCCATGTTTGCACTTGTCTACATGTTCTTTACCTGCTATTTACACTGCTTGCCACCGTAAATGTAATAGGTAAATGTAATAACCGTTGCTCCGATAAAAATATTCTTTATATGCAACTTGACTAGAATTTCGTGTAGATCGTGAATATGTTGTTCTTTCTTGTTAATAAAAAAATAAAATTATGTTTAGGGAAAAACAGTACCAAAAGCTATTATTTTCGTGGGATACTTAGTGATATGCCATGTTTAGGATTTTTACCTCACTTAAATCGACTAGGATAGATAGTTTACTTTATGCTACACCTCTTGCCATGATTGCGTGACATGCCATGCTTGAGTGAGATGCGATGCTAACAACCTTTTCTCATGTTGTGTAGCTAAACAACTTGAACCATTCTAAATTATGCGGTATCTTCGTGTGTGACGGATACTTCACTTAATCTGTTAGTAACCACTCTCGATGATAGATGCGATACCGTAGTGCATTGTCTCGTTTTGCCTTCTTGTTGATGCTTGGTCATGATTGCTTCGTAGTAATAGATGCTTGATCGTCGATTGCATTTCCAGTGTTTCCTTCGTGCGTGCTTCCGCGGGTTACCATCGGAGACGATGCGAGCTTGCGATCGACTACACCTTCGTCTTCGTCTTCTCATCGGGTAAGGGGGAGCATATATCATGCTTATAACTTTCAGCTCACTTGCCTAGGTATAGGATAGAACGATTGCTTGATCCTACCACCTTACATTTAAGCCTCCATATTAAAAACTAAATAGCCATGTTCCTCTATGACATCCTGGATTTTGGAACTTTCTTTCTTCCAAAAACCTTTCTGGTTTATTTCTGCATTTTCCCTTTTGATTGGATTTTGAGCACCTCTTTGGACTGGAAACTTGGGCATATTTTTTTCCATGCTCAAGTAGCCCTTGTTTCCAAGCCTTTCCAATGTCATTCCATTGATCTATCCCATCCAAGCCACATTTTTTATTGAAACCATATATTCCTTTTCCAATAAAAGGAATATTTTCTATTATTTGAGGATTGTGAAGCAACCCATATTTATATTGCTCCATAATCCCAAAATAAATCCCACCTAGCCTTGATGCCATGTCTTGACAAATTCTCCACAAACATTGCATGGCCCAAGTGGATTTTTCCTCTAGAAAAATTCATTTGTCTGTGGGGGCAGAATGGAGCTTTGTGAAGGGAGTGCCATTTATCCTTATCCTTTGCTGGTGAAACTTTTTGTGCAATCTCTTGTGTTAATATCATTATCCTCCACCAAATTCCACCATCATTTGCCTAGCCAAACTCCCACCATAAATTCCCAAAGTTTGGATGCAGCAAGGGGGCATTGTAAAGCAAGTGCATGATAGGGGATCCGAATTGCCTTGAAACTTTTTGTGCCTATTCCCACACCCAAATAACTCCACCAAACCAAGATTTAGCCAAATCGAACTACCCATGTGTGTACATCATCATGTTTAAGTTTCTGGTCAGCAGGACACCTTGTGAAGCAAGTGCTAGCTAGGCTTGTCCAATGGACATGGAATTTTACACACATGTGCATACCACCAAATAACCTCCCTCCACCAATTTCAGCCAATTCCATCAATCCTTTGAGATAATAGCTTCAGCTTTGCATTTCTGGTCCAATTGGACCCTTGCAAAGGAAGTACTAGCTGCATTACTCCATTTGAGACGAAACCTGGTACATCTACTCACACTAGTGTATGATTAACCTCAGCAAAAAATCATGCTTAGGGGAGTAATGTGCTATCCATACCCCAGCACAAACAACTTCTGCCTCAATGCTACATTTGCGAAGGAGGTATGTGCAAACCTTATCCATTTGAGCCCAAAATTTCTAGATCACTAGTCCTTTGCACCCCAAATTCAGGTGAAAACCTTGCACGACCTTAAACCCCACCATGTGAGCTCTACTTCTGATCCAAGTTTGCTGCATCAACCTTATCTTTGAGATAGAGATCACCATAGTACACCATTTGTCCAACCAATCATACCACTGTGATCAGGACTCGAAGGACTACAGGATGGACATGATTGGGCACGTGGAAGCCACCCCCCCAGTTGCACCTCCCCCTGGTGGCCACACCCATGGGCCGCACATGGCGTCTTCTGGGAGAGCTCCGCGCGTGCCCTGGTCGCGTCGCCTTCACCCAGTTGTGCACCTCGTCCTCTTCTTCGTGTCCACCCGCGCCGCCCGGCTTTCCTCAGGCCGCGTGCTCCACGCCCCCCCTCATCCGTCGCTCTCCGGCTCTAGTGTGGTGATAAGATCGCCACCGCGGCGTCCTTATCCCCGCCCTCGCCGTGGCCTATGAAAGGGAACTCCCGAGGCCCTCCAGAGCACGCCCGTACCCTCCAGAGCGCCGCATCAGCATCCACGGCACCTCCTATCCCCCGTTCCCCCTCCAATTGCTCGCCGGATCCCCATCTTACTCCCCTCGTCCTCCATTTCTGCCGCCGGCCTCCTCTCTAATTCACGCCACCAGAGCTTCCCCCGCCTCCAATTCTGCCACTGTAGACTCCCCAGGTGACCGCGCCACCTCCCCCGTGCTCCGTCATGGCCGAGGACCCGCCGCCGGCCCTGCGCTGGCCACGGCCACGGCCACCGCGCCCTGGCCAGTGGGTTTGAAGAGGCCGGCCACCTGTGCAGTTCAGCCACCACCAGCAGGAGCGGCCCAGCAAGCGGCGCTCGGCAAGCACACCGGCGTCCCCTCCCGTGCTGGCCTCGACGGCGGCCCCGGTGGCCCTTCCCTCCTTTGTCCCCTGTTACAACGTCGGGAGGAAGAAGAACTAAGCAGGGGAGGAGAGACTGGCAGGCGGGCCCCGCCCGTCGGTGGCTCAGGCCCGGGCCCGCTGAGAAGTGAACGCGTATTCCTTTAAACACGTTTTTTCTTCCCGAAAACGCATTCCTCTTGCCTTCTGCTAAAAATACGTTTTCAGTCACCGAAAGAGTATTCGTCTCTTCTGCGGCCAAAATTCGTTTTCTCTGTTCCGAAAACGTATTCCTCCAAATGCGCTTCTGACTCAACCAGCCAGGGCCCCGAAAGCAAATATATATTTGCAGATCAGCCCAAATGGGGTGACTCTTTTTGCGTTAATTTTTTCTCGAGCTCCTATTCAGTTTGGTATAGGTTTTGTGCCATGTTTTGATGTTGTTATTTGCTGGTCAAACAAAAGTGGTGTTTGACTTTTTCTCCGTGCCTTTTTCAACAAAATGTTTGTAGTGTTTGCTTGTGTTGAAGATCCGGATGTTCTTCACACCCCATTGGTGAAGGCGAGCCACAATAGCCGTCGCACCTTTGCAAAGCTTTGACCTGTATTAAAACATGCTTTAATCTTCGATAAATAATGATTTCCATGATATGCTTTGATCATGTTATGCTCATATGCTTGGATCACTTTGTTGATGCAACATAACTATATCATGTTGGATTATGCCATGCCATGATTTTGATATGTCCATATGCTTTCATACATGATATGCCATGCTATACTCATGATAAGTTTTAACCATGTTACTACCGTATCATACTTCGTTCATCTTAGTATTGCTATGTTGCATGATAAGATCTCGATCATGTTTATATAACCAAGTTAATCAAGTAAAATAAGATTTGAATCATTATGTGACTATAATCGTATCTTGGTTTGTCCCACTTATGTTGATATGCCATTAATTCAAATACTTATGTTGCACCTGATGCTTCTGTTTGCTGCTGGAGATGTGTTCCGTGCCAAGTTGATCAGGTGCCATCGAACCGGAATTATCAAGTGCAGCCACACTCGCCTGGATGGGGAGGCCTTGGATGGGTCTATCGGAGTGCTCTCTTATTCGTATCACCAACGAGGGGAGGCTATGCGCGCGCGGTACCCTGGCCCGGTACGCGACGATAGTCTTAATAGACAGTTGTTGATGATTTGGATCAAGTCCCCGTTCGGGACAGTTGTACCCCGTTTGGGACAACATTGTTAGCCATGCGATGGCAGGTGCCGGGAGGGCATAGGGCTACCGAGGGCATGAATTGCGAAGTATGCCAGGTGATATGGTAAGGGAGGCACGCGGTAGGATGGCTTCGTTGGATAAATCCTAGTCCACTCCTATGGTACAAGTTCCGAGGTTCCTGTGGGACAAATTCCAAGGTACTGGATGGAGGAAGAGCTCCATAGTGTGGGTAAAGTGCACAAACTCTGCAGAGTCACACAAATCTATTCGAATAGCCGAGTCCACGGTATTTGACACAGTTCATAGTAGGTCACACCGTGAGATCAACATGAGTTCGGTGGGATGATTGCGCTAAGTTGGTGTTCATGCGATGACCAGATTGTTGGGTGGTAATAGGGGACACCTAGCCCGTTGAATGGTCGTGCGACGACCCAGGTATGTTGATGTGATGCGGTGACCGGTGCTTGAGTCGGTAAGGACTCCAAGGTAAGCCACATGATCACGCTATGATCATGTGGGGTCCATGAGACCTTAAACGATGGTTGCTTGTGCATTAGTGCTGATATTATGCTTGATGATTATCTGGTTGCATGATGTTGATGATCACATGCTTAACTCATTAATATACCTGAACCTTCTTGTCATGTTATTTTTTTGCCTTGGTGCTTTGGTTGTTGTGAGCTTGCAAGTACATTCGATGTACTGACCTGACGTGTCATGCCAGATTTGCAGGCCATGCTTTGGATGCGTATGACGACATTCCCGGTGTTTGCGAGCTAGGAGGTGTCCTAGCCAGTGTCCCTGTGGAGTGGAGTTCGTCACCTTCGCCATTGTTCCACTGCCGAGTTATATTCCACTTCTAGAGAGTAGTCTGCTTCTTGATGTAGATCCGTGGCGAGCTTGAGGAGCCAGCTTGTTCTCCGTCTCGCTCCGCCATCATTGTAATAAACCCCTTGTACTCGTATATTCATTAATAGAAAGTTGTTCGGTTCTATATCAAGTAATGTCATGTTCCAGAAGACTTGATCTCTGGGCTGGAGCATGGGGCGTTCCGGTCCTCTGAGCCGGGGTGCCACATCCTCCACATCCCAACAAACCATTGTTTGGCCATGTACCTTGCTTGCTTAACCCCTGCTTAGTATGGATGCTTAGGATGCTACAATTGTTATGTTGTTACTCCTTGGATCGGGCTATCACATTATTATATTGTTGTGGATGATATGATTATTATAATGTTTACTATATTCGACGAAGGATGGAAGGTCAGGCTATCCCGCCTTGGCGCTTTGTTCCATTCGAGTCACCTAGGATCCGAGTTCCAGGTATTGCTTCTAGGACTGAGCGTGCCTAATCGTGTGTGGGATTATATGGGGTCCCCTTGTCTTACCTACCTAGCTTCAAACAGTTCTAGTGGTGGACCAAGCTTATTTACCATTTGCAACCATGCACATGTCTATCGGGTCGCTCCTAGCAGACTTTTTCTTGAAACATACCGGGCCAGTGGGGACATGGTTTCCCTGTTAGTCCAACCTGTCCGGCTGAGGACCCGGCCTCATCTGAGAATTTCCCGGCAATCCAAACCCGAGACATACGGTAGAGACCATATCGAGAGCGCGGCCGGCTCATGAACTGGATGTCGACTCACCGGGGGCCACCCGAAATTTTGTGTTGTTAGTTAGAGGGACTCTGACGTATCGGAGTTTCAGGCGTTTCACACAGCCAAGCGGAAACCGGGCGTACATGTGACGCCTATAATGGGCAGTTGGTACACCCCTGCAGGGTTAAATCTTTTCGAGAAGACGTGTCCACAGTTATGGATGACTTGTGACCTACGTCTTGTTCATAGATAACATCAACTGAATCGTAATAACTTGATCAACATGTGTGTGCCTTTACTGCTTCTTCTTCATTAGGGGATGAAAGAGGAGGACAAGGATATGATAGGTGTTATGTTTGCGTAAGTAGCTATAGCAAGACTTGTTGGAGGCGATTATTCATTGAATGCTTGGCTTCTCATCTTACTCTAAATAGAACGTTAGCCACTCATATATCCACTTGCGGCTGCAACCTCACACCTACCCCCATCTTACCATGAGAAGTTAGTTATCTGACTTGTTGATATAACTCACCCCTTTCTTCTCTCTTTTTCGCACGTTATGCAAACGATCTTGGACTACAGTGGAGCTTGACGATCCTCCTTCTGGACGCCTTCACGGAGACTCGATGACGACTAGTTAGGTGGATCCCAGCGGAGAGCCTGGACCCGTGTGGTTACGAGAATGGTGTCTTTTAACTTTTCCACTAGGAATTTGGTTGTAGTATGTACTCAGATATATATCTTCCGTTGATCTAATGTATTAAGTCAGTTGTATGCCGATTGTATGAGGTGTTGTATTCTTGTAGCTGTAATGTTGTGATATCATGTTGGAAATCCGGGGCATATGGCAGTGTCATATGTCGCGGTGTGACCGATATGTGCTTCGTCCCCGGATCTGGATGGACACATCTAGATCTGGAATAGTACCGCATATCGGGCCTTACATGGAGTGTCTTGGAAGGAATGATGACAATGTGTGCTGACGTTAATCAAGATAGTTGATGGTCGACAATACTCTCCCTCTACATCTATCATTTGATTAATTATATGAATAAATTTATGATCGTTTGAATGTGAACTTTACTAGTGTGTCTTGCATCTCGCGAAGACAATTATTCATATTAGTGAGAAACAAGTTAGTTGTTCTCCTTTTATGAATGATATCCTTTATTGTCAAATTACGGTTATGAATGAGTTATTCTTATATTGATGATAGTAGTTTGATCATTTATAAGAAATATTGTAATGCCAAGAATTATCCAAACTTAATAATGGCACTACCGTTTAAGTCATGATTGGTTTGATGAAGTCTTGAGATACTTGATCTCTTGGCACATGCAAACCATGCCTCTTTAGATGAGATGGCTGAAACCTTTCATTCTGGTAAAACAGAGTTTGCAATGATCGTTGTATATGATACATTGTGATGTGTCATATTACAACATGTAGTGAATTTCATTATTTCGTGAACTTCATATGTGGACATTAGATGAATATTTGTATTCACAAATGAAACATGAGTCTGAAATAATTTGATGTGATAAAATGGATTTCAGAATGAAGACAAACATGAGTCTGACATAATTGATTTGATCAAAAGGGATTTCGAAACAAAGATGGGTATTAAATTAACAAGAAAGACAAGTCTCTATGATTTGATCAAAGAGACAAATGTTTTGAGTTGGTCTTGGGCATAAAGACTTGTGAAAGTTATTTCACAAATTACAATGCTTGGACCACGTCAATATTATTGACATGCCTGAACATTATAATCGTACTCTATTGAATAGTGTATGGTCTAAGTTATCTCTTACCGAGTTACGTCATTATTGTTTAGACTTATTAATTTAATATGCAAACACTCACTTTAGTATAGGTAACAATCAGAGTTCGTGGAAACCAACACTATATATTTTATGGTGTGTTGTGGTTTCTATGAAGCCTGATTTATATGATAAATTATCTTTGTAGTGTATCCTTAGACAACTATGGATGCATCTTCCACAACTAGAACCAAAAGAGCAAAACTTGTGTTGCTAAGTGTTTTGGTGATTGCCAAGAAATGTTCTTGATGAATGTTTTAATGGAAGAAAAGTGAAAGTTCAACCAAGGTAATTGACCTTGCCTCCATATGTCAGAGTAGCACAAAGGAATATTTTCCGGAAGAAAAGCTCTACAATTAGAGGAGAAACTAAATGATAACGATCATGATGTTTCTGTAATGACCCAATTCACATAGAATTGGAGTCTCTGTGATCAAGTGCAAGTCCCTGGATCAAACTCGCTGGCACACACAGTATCATAGATGTATATCAAAGTACAAGTGCATCATTATTACATCGTATGATCCAGAATAATATAAATAACAAGTTGCATAGCTCAAGGCTAGCTTATTCAACATAAATATAGCGGAAGCAAAAGCAAATAACGAGGAGTCCCATCAACATCCACAAGCGAACATGCTGAGTGAAGACCCGCGACCCTAAGCACACCTTACTGGTCGTCTGAAAAACCCTGCAATACCGAAGGATACAACCCGACAACGGGTCAGTACATCTGATTTGTACGGCAATTCACACGGAAAATAATATAACAGACCTATTGCTACATGCAAGGATAATTCAAAGGAAAGGCTTATGGTTTTGTTTTGCAGAAAGCTGATTTTTCCCAATCTAGCTAGTCAATATTTTAGTTTCACTTACTACTTAAGATTGAACTGGGCACACCAGTTCCAATCCACTCCCTGTATTAAATCTTGCCCACTCAAATTTATTAAAGTGTTTCATCTGTCAAGATCCTCCAGTAACAGTATTTTCTAGTAGCTCAAGGATGTCCATAACCGGGGACACGGCTAATCATGATTAGTTTTTACTCTGCAGAGGTTAGTACACTTTTCCCACTGGACTCATTCCGAAGAATGAGACAAAGTCTTTCAAAAGAGGTCACCTACACCCAACGGCAAGCCGGTACACCTATCACATCTACATCTGCTAGCTTTGCACGGGAGAGGCTTCCTACATCGTACTCAACTAAGCCAGAGCCCATATGGACATCGGCTGCACATGGAAGCTCCTAGTCACCAAGTATGTCTGATCTTTTTGAGCCTAGACGGCGCCCACTTACGTTCAGAGGGTAGATACCATGACGTACATTCGACGACCAAAACCAACCATTAGGGGTACAACCTTGTCTCGCCTTAGATAAGGCACGAGCCCCCAGGAAGCACTCCCTGCCCGTCCAGAGGTGTATTCTAATTAAAGGTTTGCTAGTCAAGTCATTAAATCCTCACATAGCTCAATGTAATCTCAAACCAATCCATGTCTACAAGCATAGCAAATATATAGCAAGCACTTGCTAGGTTGTCTAAGCAAACAGGATAAGATCATATGGCTACCCTACCAGGTTTACAACAATAATAATATAAAACTTCCTATACATGCATAGGGTGATATTTGCTACATGCATAAGTAAAAATATAGGTTGTGCAATGGTCAAAGTATGAATATTTTCTACATGCATAATAATATAAAACTTCCTGACGATCACATTCTTCACAGAACGAAGCGATGCACTCCGGACAGTCTACACGATCAAACAATATAGCATTCAATACACCATATAACACATAAACAATGCAACAGTGAAAGAACCAAATGAACAACAAGAAAACCAACTAAAAAGTAGCTAAACATATCTACACGTCACCATGATCCCAACGCAACTGGAATCGGCGAACACGGATACACCGTATAAAAGTTACGGTCACCGGAAGTTTGAATTTAAATCTGTACAAAATTCAAATTCAAAAAATTTAACAGTGCAAAGTGCATCCTACTATAAACTAGACTTCACAACGGTCGCAATGCAAAAAGAATCACCTAAAACGGAGCTACGGTTTAAAAGATATAGCAAATACCGTTCTAGCGGGGAATCTGTGAAAAAGGGCCTAATCGTGAATAAAATAACTTCTCTGCCACGAACAGGTCCTCGGCTACGAAGCGAACGGCGTCCACTCCGGTGAACGGCCCGACGAGCGTTCGCTGTATAACAAAACCGGGGTTAACCGGAATAAAACCCTAACCCTAAAAAAACTGCCCCATCTGTTTCAGACCGTTGGATCTGGATCCAACGGCCGAGGGTGGCGTGGCGGCCAACCGGCTCCAGCGATCGGCGGCAGCCGGCGGCGCGGCCCGGCGCACGGCGCGCACCACGAGGCGCGGAGGACGGGGCAGGGTCGAGCGCGGCCGGGGAGGGGCACGGGGAGGCGGCGTCGCTGGCGCTCACCGGCGGCGGAGCGACGGCGGTGGCGGCGGTGGTCGGAACTTCGGCGGTGGTCGGAGCTCCGGCGGCGGCGCGAACCCCCGAGGCGGCGGCGGGTCCCTCGAAAAGAATTAGGGTTTGGAAAAAAATAAAATAAAAAATCCAAAAATTATTTATAAACCAGAAAATATATATTTTTCCTGAGTCCGAACCGGACTCAAATTGCACGCGGCGCAAAATAGACGACTCGGCCGCTGTAAGGCCCAAAACAAAACTCGTTTTTTTCAAAATTTTATTTGGTCAACCGACTACACAGAACATTTTTAAATAATAAAATATGAATTTTAAAAATGTCACAACAATAAAATAAAATAATAAAAATAAATTTTTTGCCAAAATTACTATTTCAGCTATTATGCAATTTTCATAAATACCTTTTATGCAATAAACTCCGTATAAAAATTACAAAAATCCCAAAAATAAATTTGAGTCATTTATAATTCCTATGACACAGTTTATGAACACCCAAAAATATTTTCAACACTTTTTAACCTTATTTAAAATGGGGATAAGTCATATTTTATCCTCTCCAATAAAATTGCCTTAAGTTGAAAAATGTTTAAAATATCCATAAAATCCAAATAATGCAAAACTCCAGCATGACATGCATATGATGATCTATTAACATCCGAATTTAGAAAATTGGGATGTTACTGTCGTGACCCGGGGTTAGCGTATGTAATTCCAGTCACGATACAATCACATGGAGAGCCGAGAAGCGTACCCACTTGTCTAAGTAGACAAGGCCAAGCACAAAACGTTCTCGGTAAGCATCGAACGTGAGGGGCATCCCATCCAGGCCGGATGATCATCTGAGATGGGTCCTCATCGTCCGCTCACAAGTCTAGATGCTTATGGGTGGTGAATCCCATACTCATAGACAAGTCGCCTCAACCATGTTATCGATTGAATCCTAACTCTTACATAGACTTACTCCAGCCCGATCACTTAGTCGGGGTCTAGGGCGGGCTCGATCATACAACAAAGTGTGCACGTGACAGAGTCACGAGCAATCGCATCGCGATGCCCCAAGCTGCGCACATCTAAGGGCCACTTGGTGTATAAAATACTGCCAGCCAGATCACAACTAAGGTCTCGAAAACCCATACTAAGACAGGCATGTTATAAAAATACACGCAGCACACATGCCTAGTATGAACAGCAGGTATCATCACATAACTCTACAAAGTACTTCTTTATTTACTTACATATAGAGTATACAAAGATCACATGTATGTGATCAACATTACATCATACAACGGAAGCAAATTAGGTCTGAATACAGACAAGTTTAACAAATGGCTTAGAGAAGCCTTGTAAACATACATGCCCTTGCACGAGGGGCCAAACTGTTGTCTGGAACTATACTACCATGGTCAACGTCGAGCTTCAGGTCGGTGACTCCATCGGGGTCTGGTTTCTCATCTAAAACATAGAATAAGCAAACGTGAGTACAAAGTCGTACTCCGCAAGACTTACATCAGAACTATATTAGTCATGCTCAAGTATCAAGGTAAAGGGAGGTGGGGTTTCATCATGCAAAAGTGCCAACTTTTACTTGGCTAGTCCTGAACTACGAGTACCATACTTGAGGTAAGAAGCGTACACGAGTCCACTATCAAGTCTCCAACCAATACACCACTATGGTTACTTCCTCGACTTCCCCACGAGGAGCACACCATAGCACTCACGCTTATCTTGCGAGTTTTATAAGTATCCATTCAAGTTGTCTAATAATTAGGTACAGGTTCCAAGTAGTCCTTAACCGCGGACGCGGCTATTCGAATAGTTTTGTTAACCTTGCAAGGGTGTAAGCTACACACACATGACCATCGGTTACAGCCTTTTGCTCGCCACCGTTCAAGAGGTGACAACGAGGATGTTCACCACGACACTTCGCTCACAACTGGTCTATTCCAGGAGTCGACTATCTGAGTTGCCTCCGCTCGAGAGCCCGGCCGGATCAACGAAACGGACTCAAACAATGTAAGTGACCGAGACGCCACCTCTGGCAGATGGTTTTCCTGCCTCACAGGTGCACCCACATATCTATATGATGCAACCATTCCTTCATTCTTTTTCTATGAACATGCCAAATGGAAATCCCGAACTAATGTGACTCTTGGACGTCGACACGGATCAAGGTACTAGGCCGAGAGGGGTCAGTGAGCCCAATGTGTGGTTGTACTCTTTGTCTTGGATTACCATAAAAGAACTCGGTGCTTAAGGCGGTGTTCAACGAGACAACCCACTGTGTACTCCTACACAACCTCTCATCGTTCACCTTGTATTAAGGTGGATTCACCAACACAGTTTCACTTTCATCAACACCATGTTCACTGTCATCCCGACTCACATAAAAAGAATCCTCATTATAAACTCTAAGCATGCAGTAAGCAGTAACAGTTGCAGGGGCCACATGATAACAATCAACTCCGATGTCAGCTAGGATTGTGGTTTGCTTACTACTGTGACAAGATGATAGGTCATGCATCGGATATGGGTTCAACTATGCGGTAGAATCGACACAAGGTAATCTCCTAAACATGCATAAGCGAGACTGAGAGGGAATTGGGATTTTATAGACATGATCAATGGGGTTTGCTTGCCTTGCTGACGAGGTTCGTTACGGTGTCTTCAACGAAGGGGGCGGCCTCCGGTTCCGGTTCCACTTCTATCGAGCAAACAAAGCAATCAAGGGATAAATATAATTGCGATGCTCAAGCACATGATAAGTTGTGAAAACATGATGTACATGGTACTGATGTGTTGACAATTCCATTTAATTGAAGTTTATTGCAAAGGATTTGAAAATTCAAACTTCAAATTTGAATTCAAATTAAGCCTTATGCAAACTTGCTACTGTTGCCCCATTTTAAAATGGGAAAACATGAATTTTTTTTGCATATTATTAATCCTTGCATTTTTCTGATAATTTTTCATATGTTATATGTTTAATTTGGAGTTAATATGAATTTTCTATGAATTTCTAAAGTTTAATATATTTTCTGTAATTTTCTGATTTCTTTTAATTCAAAAAAAGGGTTATTGCGTCACTGTTGCGTCAGCATGACGTGGGGGGGGGCTCTGACCAGTGGGCCATGGTTGTCAGCCTCAGGGGGTTAAATCCCTGTTAGTTTTAATTAACAGGGACTTAATTAGGACCCTGGGCCCCACTGTCAGTGTCTCTAAGGGGGAGTTAGGGGATCAATTAGCGCTAATTAAACTGCCCACCGGCGTTTAGCCGGCGGTGACCTCAGCACACGGTGGAGAGCTCGCCGGAGTGCCCAAATGGCAACGGCTTGGAGAGGCGTGGCCACCAAATCGAAGCCCGCAGTCGTGCGCGTCTTCTGGAGTAGTGCAGAACCGCCGGGGAGGCCGTGCTCGTCGGTGGGGTCGATTGAGGCGGCGGCCGGAGCCACTTGACAGAGGAGCGGCGGCTACGGGGCGCCAAAACGAGCGTGAGTTGGGGGGAAATAACCGGGGCCTCACCGTGAAGACGATGGAGAGGTCGATGGAGGCAGAGAAGCAACGGCGGCGAAGCAATTCCAGTAATGGCGCACGACGGCCGTGGGGAGGAAGTCGACGCGGGCGGCGTCTCCAGAGGGATTCTGGCTCGATACGTTGCTCTTGACGATGAGGCCGATTGCGGAGAACCTCCTGGACACGTCTGCTGGACGGCTCGTCGTCGATGGCCACGGTGGTGCGCAGCGGCGTGCTCTGGCTGGCTTCGGAGCGGCGCTGGATTCGTGAGGAGGAAGAAGGGGGGCGACCCGTGGATGGGAGGATGAGCTCGAGGAGGCCTAGAAGGCGCGTGCAGCAGCGACGTGGCGTCGGCATGCTCCTGGCCGCCACGGAGCAGCTTCGGGGCGAGGGGGTAGAAGACGACACGGGGTCGTGGGCTGGGACGAGGCCAGGTGGGCCGGGGGGTTCAGTTGGGCCAGACTTCCTTTTCCCTTTTCTTCTGTTATTTCTTTTTATTTCTTCTGACATTTGTTCTGTTTTGATATAAACAAATACCAAAACATTTTATAAAATCCCCAAATCATTTATATGGACTTACATGACCTATAGTCAGCCACTCCCAAAATTTGAAGATTTTTGAAATTCAAACTATTTGAATTTCAATATAAATAGGGGTATTATTTAATTTCCAAGCCCTTTCTGAATTTTTGAGAAATCTTGGAGAATACAGTGGGACCCACTTCACTTTATATGTGATCATGCTTATTTATAAGACTTTTCAAAAATACCAGAGGAAATTTTGGAAGAAATTTTTGTCTGGCCATTTAATTAAATTCTCTAGGGCTTTTCTTTTCCCCATTTTTGAATTTCTTTTTGAATTTTTCACATGATGCAAAGGGAACTCAAACCCTAGCACTTACCCTAGATGGGGTTCTGACAACTCGCCCCCACTCAACAGAATATCATCCCGAGATTCAGAAGTCGTCGGGAGGAAGGTGGGGTACTCGGCATGGAGGCGGTCTTCTCTTTCCCATGTTGCTTCTTTCTCGGAGTGATGTGACCATTGCACTTTGAGTAACTTGATCTTCTGACGAAGGGTGACACGCTCTGCGGAATCAAGAATACGAACGAGGTACTCTCGATAAGAAAGGTCATCTTGGAGATCAAGCGTTTCATGGTCGACTTCGCGGATGGGGTCCTTGAAGCAACGCCTGAGTTGTGACACATGGAATACATCGTGTACTCGGGAAATATGAGGGGGTAGTTCAAGTTGGTAGGCAACTTCTCCACGTTTAGCAAGAATGCGGAAAGGACCGATGTAACGTGGGTCCAACTTGCCTTTGATACCGAAGCGTTGGGTTCCCTTCAGAGGAGTAACCCGAAGGTAAGCCTTCTCATCCAGACTGTAGCTTTCTTGCCTATGATGACGATCATAGTAGCTTTTCTGACGAGACTGGGCTGCTTTCAATTGATCACGAACAATGCGAACTTGCTCTTCTGCTTCCTTGATCATATCCGGTCCAAAGAATTGTCTTTCACCGGTTTCTGACCAGTTTAGGGGTGTTCGACATCGTCGTCCATAAAGGAGTTCAAAAGGAGCCATGTTCAGACTAGATTGGAAACTATTGTTATAAGAAAATTCGGCGAATGGAAGAGACTTCTCCCAATTCTTTCCGAATGAGATAACACAAGCTCTGAGCATGTCTTCCAAGATTTGATTAACCCTTTCAACTTGACCGCTAGACTGAGGATGGAAAGCTGTACTAAAGGATAGATGAGTTCCCATAGCATTCTGAAAGCTTCCCCAGAATCTAGAGGTGAAAAGGCTACCACGATCAGAATTGATTTCCAAAGGAACACCGTGAAGAGACAAGATTCTAGAGACATACAAGTCTGCTAACTGGCAAGCAGTTATAGACTCGCGAACTGGAAGAAAGTGAGCAACATTGGAAAGCCTATCTATGACAACGAAGATGGCATCGTTTCCTTTCTGGGTTTTTGGAAAGCCGGTGATGAAGTCCATACCGACTTTGTCCCATTTCCACTCGGGAATAGGCAAAGGTTGAAGTGTGCCAGCAGGTCTTTTGTGTTCTTCCTTAATGCGACGACAAACATCACATTCAGCAACAAATCGAGCAATGTCTCTCTTCATCCTGGTCCACCAAAATCTCTGGCGTAGATCTCGGTACATTTTTGTGCTACCGGGATGAATCGAGAGGGGTGTGTCATGGGCTTCTTTGAGGATTATTTGCCTTAGATCTCTATTCTTAGGTACTACCAAACGATTTCCAAAGAATACCGTTCCTTTGCTATCTGTGGAGAAACATTTAGCAACTCCGCTAGCAATGTTCTCCTTGATCAGGCGAACACCTCGTGCACGCCTTTGGGCAACTATGATTTGATCCTCAAGGGTTGGTTTCGCCACCAAGTTGAAAAGAGATCCATGAGGAACAATCTCGAGATTGATCTTTCGAAATTCCTCATGAAGGAGTGGTTGATACTGTTGTAACATGAGGTTGTTACAATACGACTTACGACTTAGTGCATCAGCCATGACATTGGCTTTGCCTGGGGTGTAAGAAATTCCTAAGTCATAATCTTTTATCAACTCTATCCAGCGTCTTTGCCTGAGATTAAGATCTGGCTGGGTGAATAAGTATTTGAGTCTTTGGTGGTCGGAATAGATCTCACAACGATTACCAAGGAGGTAATGTCGCCAAGTTGTCAGGGCATGAACTACGGCAGCGAGTTCAAGATCATGGGTAGGATAGTTCTCTTCATGTGGACGCAACTGGCGTGAAGCATATGTTGGAGATATGCCCTAGAGGCAATCATGTTATGATGTTATCTCCTTATGTATTCATGAGTTATTTGTATTGTCCTTGAACATCATCACTGATATGTATCAATAAGTATGTGACTTGTTTGTGAGACTATATATTCGATGATGATTGTTCTAATGGTCCCTAGTTGATAAGGTTATGCGGACACATATCCTTGACTAGTATATGATTTGATTGATGACTATGTTTCACAAGTCATGAGCATGGAGATGCTACCGATAGTATGAACTTAGTGATGGGATCACTGAGTTGGAAGAGACCCACTTTGAGACGCAGCGAGATATTGTCATCTGTTAGTCTCAATACAATGTATATGCCATGTCCTAGACCTGAGGTCCTCGCATGTTCTCGGGATGAGGAATGACTCACTTAGGGACTATCAAACGCTACACCGTAACTGGGTAGTTATAAAGGTAGCTTACGGGTGAGTCATGATACATGCCGCGAGACATGGTTGATCAAGATGGGATTTGCCCCTCCACTTTGGAGAGATATTCTCTGGGCCCTCTCGAGTGATAAGATTCAGAAAGCATGGTCATGCGACATGGGTTAAGTGTTAACCCGGTTGAGGAATCTGTATCACGGTTTCGAGAAGAGAGGTCAAGCTATCACAAGGGTGGCAAGTACTCGCCTTGAGCTTGACAACATATATCGTGAGGCAAAAGGAATGTTGCATATGACACTTTGTAATGGTTCGTCTTATGACTTTACGCATATATGGGAGTCGGCATGTTCTGCTAGGAACCGCTACCGACTATCGAACCGGATGTGATTCGGGACGTGTCCATGTGTACGTGAACCTATAGGGTCGCGCGCTTAAGAGGAAAGGAGCCCATTCGGATGTGATCCGAATGGAATATGGATGGAGGGTCCGGATTGCCTCAAGGGTTGAGGCCATTCCACGAGCGCCTATATAAAGGCTAGGGCGAACCCCTAAGGGGCACAGGACAGACCACAACCCTAGCCGCCACTCCACCTCCAGGCCGAGCCGCCGGACCTAGCAGTCCGCCGCCCGGCACTCCTCCTTGTACGTGCGCATCCCTTGGAGGCGCTGCACCTGCGGCGCTTGGATGAACTGTTCGCGGGACCGGATCGCGGGACTCCGTTCGTGGGATCGGTTCGAGGGATTCGAGGAGCAGCCGCCGACACGCATCGCCAACTCTCCTTCCGCTGCCGTGACTGCGCGTCTAGTGGTAAACCCTAATCACGTAGTTCATCCCAGTAGCAGTGATCTTGGTTGTGCGCGGTAGAAATTTTAATTTGGCGCTAGCGTAGCGTACCGCGTGCCCCAACAGTGTTATCAGAGCCTCTGCTGCGTGGTGTTGAATTCGTGATAGAATTTCATATGGAGATATGTAGATCAGATCTTGTGTTGGTAGATCAGATTGGTTTTGCATGTTTGAGGTTCTTGGTTTCATGATCTGTCCCGAGGCGCGAGCTACTTAGGTCGTGCCACAACTTATCCCTAGAGGTCGGTTATCCGCCATTGGGATAGACAGTGTGCCGTAAACCCTGTTGTAGCACGCGGATATCACTTTGTGATTGATCCGGGACACGGATCAGGACACGGCGTGGATATGATCCGCGCTGTCCAGAAATCTGTGAGCAGGTTCGGTTCAGAGGCCATATCTTGGTCATATGAACTCCGATTGAGCTCTGTGACCTACCAAACGATGCAGAATGAAAAGATATGCAAAACCTAATTTTAGTTAATTAGGCGATTTTTCGCAGACCTAATTTGACTAGTGCTAAAAGAGGTTTAGACGGTGGTAGGACGTCTAACTTGGTTTTGCAGGGAATGATTGTGATTTGGTATAGCCCATTGTGTATGTTGTTGTTCATGACCTGCGTGTCATGGTTTTGACAACCGGCTGGAGCCATGTGGTTGTCTCATTATTGTATTAATGACCTGCGTGTCAACATGTGAAGTGTAACGCCCCGGCCACACCCACCGGTTCCCGGCGTACGCCTGGCGGGATCTAGACTGTCCCCACAGACCAACACTAGTCTTTCCTGCGCACTTTGTCCTCACTCGTGCGCACCCGGGAAAAACTTCCCAGTCGGTCACCCATCCTTAAATCGCTCCAAGCCAAGCATGCTTATCTTTTGAGTTCTTTGGATCTGGGCTCCCGGAAAAGAAGGTGCACCTTGTTGATATGAGTAGTCTATCATTCCTATTAAGCCAGGATGTCACATGAAGCCATTTAATGTAACTTAATTTCATATCTATTAGTTTGTAATAGCATAGTAACTTATGTAACACTTGGCGGTTGACACTACGGCGTGGAGATGGAGATCACCACGAGGACAACCGTACATGGATATGGAGATCTCCATGGGAGGTTCGCGCACATGGAGATGGAGATCACCATGCGCTATGATAAAGGGGCTATACCATATCACTTGTATAAACTGCCTGTGAAAGTTTATGCCTTTATGCATCCTTCTTTGACATGGTAGATGTTTTAAGTAGGATGAACCCTCAAAGAATGTCAAGTAAAATTTTCCTCCCCAATTGCTGCACATCAAATGTCATGTATGTTTAGTAGTAGGCCTATACAATTAGGGTGCTGCTAGATCTCCTTGGCGTGATGGGTTTGTGTCAGACACTTACATGCATAGCATTTGGTTAACTTGTCAAGGCTATCAAAACAGTTTTGGGCTTCGGGGCATAGGAGTTGGTGTGTATGTGATGCGCGTCAACAAACAGGAGTCGTATGGTTGATGCGATTAGCAAGGAGTTGCTTACCGGTAGGTCGAGTCGGCTAGCAGTGATGCAAAAGCTCACTAGTCAATTCGCCCCATCGGATCCTGAATCACTTAGTGTCAACTAGAGGGATGTTGAACTTAGTGGGAGTAATTTTATTAAAGCGTTTAATATGAATTGCTCTTCATGAATACATGTCTTAGTATTTTGTATTTTATGTTGTAGATCAATGGCACCACCTGCTCCAGTTGCCAATTTTGCGTTGAAATCCATCCTTCAGAAAGATAAACTGAATGGAACAAACTTTACCACCTGGTATAGAAATCTGAGAATTGTTCTCAAGCATGATAAAAAGGAAAATGTTCTAGAGGAACCGCTTCCAGAGGAACCGGCTGATAATGCCACCGCTGCTGCTAAGAATGCCTATCAGAAACTCAAGGATGAGTCTACTGAGATCAGCTGCCTCATGCTGGATTCTATGGAGCCCGAGCTGCAACAGCAGTTCGAAGACATTAGGGCTTTCGATATGATCGAGAGTCTTAAGGGCATGTTTCAGGTTCAGGCTAGGACCGAGAGGTTCAACGTCTGGCGATCCCTGATGGATTGCAAGCTGAAAGAGGGTGATCCACTGAGCCCGCATGTCATCAAAATGATGGGATACATGCAAGATTTGGATCGTCTTGGGCATCCATTGACTCCTGAGTCAGCTACAGATACAATTCTGGGTTCTCTTCCGCCAATCTATAACTCTTTCATTACGAACTTTCATATGCATGGCATGGAAAAGAAGCCCACTGAATTGCATGGGATGCTTAAGATAGCAGAGCAGGACATTAAGAAGGGAACACGTCAAGTGTTGATGGTGCAGAACACAGCCAAGTTCAAGAAGTCATGGACCAAGAAGAAGGCTAACGCAAAGGGAAAGGACAAGGATGTGATCCCGACTTCAGCCCCGGCGCCTAAGCCTGGACCTGACGCGGAGACCATTTGCTTCTATTGCAAGGAGAATGGTCACTGGAAGAGGAACTGCAACAAGTGGCTCTCCAGCAAGGGAAAGAGTAGTGGGAGTACGTCTTCTACAGGTACACTTGTTGTATATGTTATAGACATTTATCTTGCGGATATTTCTAATAGTTCTTGGGTATATGATACCGGATCGGTTGTTCACATTTGCAACTCGATGCAGGGACTAAAAAGAAGTAGAGATGTCGCAAGAGGAGAAGTTGACATTCGCGCCGGGAATAAAGCAAGAGTTGCTGCATTAGCCGTCGGCACCATGCAACTTAATTTACCTTCTGGATTTTTAATGGAGCTTGATAATTGTTATTATGTTCCATCGTTAAGTCGAAACATTATTTCTGCCTCATGTTTGATGAGACAAGGTTATGAATTCATTATTAAGGACAATGGTTGTTCTATATATTTGAATAAGATGTTTTATGGCTTGGCGCCCGTTGTGAATGGGTTATTCATTTTGAATCTTGAAGGTGAATCTGTCTATAATATAAATGCCAAGAGGCTTAAACCTAACGATCTGAACACAACTTACTTTTGGCACTGTCGGCTTGGTCATATTAGTGAAAAGCGCATGAAGAAGCTCCATGATGATGGACTTTTAAATTCGTTTGATTTTGAATCATTCGAGACATGCGAATCGTGCCTACTCGGCAAAATGACCAAGACACCTTTCACAAAGAGTTGCGAGAGGGCATCCGACTTGTTGGAACTCATACATACTGATGTGTGTGGACCAATGAGCACGACTGCTAGAGGTGGTTACCAGTACTTCGTGACTTTCACCGACGACTTGAGCAGATATGGATATATCTACTTGATGAGGCACAAGTCAGAAACCTTTGAAAAGTTCAAGGAGTTTCAGAATGAAGTAGAGAATCAACTCGGCAAGACGATCAAACTTCTACGATCAGATCGTGGAGGTGAATATCTGAGTCAAGAGTTTGATGATAACCTCAAGAGTCGTGGAATAGTTCCACAACTCACTCCTCCTGGAACGCCTCAAAGAAATGGTGTATCGGAACGGAGGAATCGCACCTTGTTGGACATGGTTCGATCGATGATGAGTCAGTCAGATCTACCATTGTCATTTTGGGGTCATGCTCTAGAAACTGGAGCTTTCACACTAAACAGAGTACCATCTAAATCCGTAGATAAGACACCATATGAGATATGGATTGGGAAGCGTCACAGTTTGTCTTTTCTAAAGATTTGGGGTTGTGAAGCGTTCTTCAAGCGACTTCAGTCGGACAAGCTCGCACCCAAATCGGATAAGTGCATATTCGTGGGATATCCAAGGGAAACCGTAGGGTATTACTTCTACAACAGACAAGAGGGAAAAGTGTTTGTCGCTCGACATGGTACCTTCCTTGAGAAAGAGTTTCTCACTAGGAAGGCTAGTGGGAGGACGGTGCAACTCAAAGAGGTTCGAGATAAACCACTCGGGGAAGACATCGCAAGTGATGCCATTATGGCAGAGCCAGTCAGTGAACCCGTGGTTGAAGTAGCACCCGCACCACGAAGGTCAGAAAGGTTGCGTAATGCAAGCAATGTATTGTTGTTGGACAACGATGAGCCTTTGACATATGCGGAAGCGGTGGTGGATCCAGATTCCGAGTTATGGCTTGAGGCCATGAGATCCGAGTTAAAGTCCATGGATGACAATCAAGTTTGGAACTTGGTTGATCTGCCTTATGGTGCAAGAACCATTGAGTGCAAATGGATCTTTAAGAAGAAGACTGATATGGATGGAAATGTTCAAATCCATAAAGCTCGACTTGTCGCGAAGGGGTTTCGACAAGTTCAAGGAATTGACTACAACGAGACCTTCTCGCCTGTAGCGATGCTTAAATCAGTTCGGATTATTCTAGGTATAGCTGCCTATTTCGATTATGAGATATAGCAAATGGATGTCAAAACAGCTTTCCTTAATGTAAATCTAGAAGAGGACGTGTATATGATACAGCCCGAGGGTTTTGTCGATCCAGAGAATGCTAGTAAGGTATGCAAACTTCAGAAATCCATTTATGGATTGAAGCAAGCATCTCGGAGTTGGAATATTCGTTTTAAAGAGGTTGTCAAATCGTTTGGCTTCATCGAGAACGAAAAGGAACCTTGTGTGTTCAAGAAGTTTAGTGGGAGCTCACTCGTATTTCTAATCTTATATGTGGATGACATATTACTGATTGGGAATGACATTCCAATGCTTGAAGCTGTCAAGGACTCATTGAAAAATAGTTTTGCAATGAAGGACTTGGGAGAAGCAGCTTACATTTTGGGAATCAAGATCTATAGAGATAGATCAAGGAGGCTTATTGGATTAAGCCAGTGTACGTATATTGACAAGGTGTTGAAAAGGTTCAACATGCATGAGGCTAAGAAAGGGTTCTTTCCTGTGTCACATGGCATTCATCTAAGAAAGACTCAGGGTCCATCGACTCCTGATGAGCAAAGATGCATGGATAAGATTCCGTATGCTTCGGCCATCGGGTCTATCATGTATGCTATGGTATGTACTCGTCCAGATGTTTCCTATGCTCTAAGCGCTACGAGCAGATACCAGGCTAATCCAGGCGAAAGCCACTGGACAGCAGTTAAGAGCATCCTAAAGTACCTGAAAAGGACTAAGGATATGTTCCTAGTTTATGGAGGTGAGGATGAGATCGTTGTAAAGGGTTACACCGATGCTAGTTTCCAAACCGACAAGGATGACTTTCGTTCGCAATCTGGTTATGTGTTCATTCTGAACGGAGGTGCAGTGAGCTGGAAGAGTTCCAAGCAAGAGACGGTAGCTGATTCTGCAACAGAGGCCGAGTACCTTGCAGCTTCTAAAGCTTCAAAGGAAGGTGTTTGGATAAGGGATTTCATTACCCTACTTGGTGTGGTTCCAGACTCGGCAAACCCGTTGGACCTCTATTGTGATAATAGTGGTGCCATCGCACAGGCCAGGGAGCCAAGGCATCACCAGAAATCCAAGCACATAGAAATGCGTTATCATCTCATACGACAATTCGTAGATGATGGGAATATAAATGTATGCAAAGTACACACGGATGCAAACGTTGCTGATCCTTTCTCGAAGCCTCTCCCGATGCCGAAGAATGAGGCGCACGTAAGAGCCATGGGCCTTAGATGCCTAACTGATTGACTCTAGTGCAAGTGGGAGACTGTTGGAGATATGCCCTAGAGGCAATCATGTTATGATGTTATCTCCTTATGTATTCATGAGTTATTTGTATTGTCCTTGAACATCATCACTGATATGTATCAATAAGTATGTGACTTGTTTGTGAGACTATATATTCTATGATGATTGTTCTAATGGTCCCTAGTTGATAAGGTTATGCGGACACATATCCTTGACTAGTATATGATTCGATTGATGACTATGTTTCACAAGTCATGAGCATGGAGATGCTACCGATAGTATGAACTTAGTGATGGGATCACTGAGTTGGGCAGAGACCCACTTTGAGACGCAGCGAGATATTGTCATCCGTTAGTCTCAATACAATGTATATGCCATGTCCTAGACCTGAGGTCCTCGCATGTTCTCGGGATGAGGAATGGCTCACTTAGGGACTATCAAACGCTACACCGTAACTGGGTAGTTATAAAGGTAGCTTACGGGTGAGTCATGATACATGCCGTGAGACATGGTTGATCAAGATGGGATTTGCCCCTCCACTTTGGAGAGATATTCTCTGGGCCCTCTCGAGTGATAAGATTCAGAAAGCATGGCCATGCGACATGGGTTAAGTGTTAACCCTGTTCAGGAATCTGTATCACGGTTTCGAGAAGAGAGGTCAAGCTATCACAAGGGTGACAAGTACTCGCCTTGAGCTTGACAACATATATCGTGAGGCAAAAGGAATGTTGCATATGACACTTTGTAATGGTTCGTCTTATGACTTTACGCATATATGGGAGTCGGCATGTTCTGCTAGGAACCGCTACCGACTATCGAACCGGATGTGATTCGAGACGTGTCCATGTGTATGTGAACCTATAGGGTCGCGCGCTTAAGAGGAAAGGAGCCCATTCGGATGTGATCCGAATGGAATATGGATGGAGGGTCCGGATTGCCTCAAGGGTTGAGGCCATTCCATGAGCGCCTATATAAAGTCTAGGGCGAACCCCGAAGGGGCACAGGACAGACCACAACCCTAGCCGCCACTCCACCTCCAGGCCGAGCCGCCGGACCTAGCAGTCCGCCGCCTGGCGCTCCTCCTTGTACGTGCGCATCCCTTGGAGGAATTGCACCTGCGGCGCTTGGACGAACTGTTCGCGGGATCGGATCGCGGGACTCCGTTCGTGGGATCGGTACGAGGGATCGGTTCGAGGGATTCGAGGAGCAGCCGCCGACACGCATCGCCAACTCTCCTTCCGCTGCCGTGACTGCGCGTCTAGTGGTAAACCCTAATCACGTAGTTCATCCCCAGTAGCAGTGATCTTGGTTGTGCGCTGTAGAAATTTTAATTTGGCGCTAGCGTAGCGTACCGCGTGCCCCAACAGCATAAGCTACCACATGTCTATCTTTCATAAGTATGCATCCTAACCCTTGCCGTGAGGCGTCACAAAAGATCTCGAAATCCCTTTTGGTGTCTGGAGGTGCAAGTACGGGTGCAGAAGTCAATCTTCTTTTTAGCTCTTGAAAGCTTTCCTCGCACTTGGGGGTCCATTGGAATTTCTTATCTTTCTTGAGGAGTTCAGTTAGAGGCTTTGCAACTTTGGAGAAGTTCTCAACGAAGCGGTGACAATAGTTTGCGAAGCCAAGAAAACTCCTAACTTGCTTAACCGATTCCGGTGGAGTCCAGTCAAGGACGGCCTGAACTCTCTCAGGATTGACAGCAATGCCTTTCGCAGAAATCACGTGGCCTAAGTAGGTCACTTCTGGTAGCCAAAATTCGCACTTGGAGAACTTGGCATAAAGGCGATGCTCTCTAAGTTTCATCAATACCAACCTAAGATGTTCTGCGTGCTCTTCTTCATTCTTCGAGTAGATGAGAATGTCATCAAGATAAACCACAACAAATTTATCTAGGTACTCGATGAAGATCGAATTCATCAAGCGCGAGAATGTGGCGGGGGCATTGGTTAAACCGAAGGACATGACGGTGTACTCGTAAAGACCGTAACGAGTAGTGAAAGCCGTTTTTGGAATGTCCTCGTTTCGGATTTTGATTTGATGATAGCCTAATCTCAAATCCATCTTGGAGAAGACAGAGGATCCAGCAAGTTGATCATAAAGATCATTGATCCTGGGCAATGGGTACTTGTTCTTTATCATCGCTAGATTTAGCGGGCGATAGTCTACGCACATCCTTTCTGTTCCATCTTTCTTCGTTACGAACAGAACGGGGCAACCCCATGGCGATGAGCTAGGGCGAATGAAGCCTTTTGCCAACGAAGCATCAAGTTGGGTTTTTAGCTCAGCTAACTCATGTGGGGCCATTCTATATGGGCGTCTGGAAATTGGGGTTGTGCCTGGTATAAGATCCACTATGAATTCTACACATCTTTCGGGTGGCATGCCTGGCAGCTCTTCAGGAAAGACATCCGGAAAGTCACGAACCACCGGAATATCTTCAAGGTCTGGAAGGGGAATCACATTCAAAGTATGCATCTGGGTTCTAGAGCTGGGTGATGTGTAGTCAATGGTCTGGCCTGAAGGATGGTGAGTTTAACTGATTTGGCTTTACAATCAAGGAAATCATTCTGTCTTGATAACCAATCCATTCCTAGGATGACATCAATGTCCGAAGACTTGAGGGCTATAAGTGAAGCAAGGAATACTAAACCCTCAATTGCGATTTGATTACCATGGCTTACTCTATTAGTTTGCCACTTTGAACCAGGAGTTTGAATGATCATTGGAGAAAACATTTCTTCAAAGGGGAACTCATGACGAAGTGCATAACTCTCCGACATGAATGAATGAGAAGCTCCTGGATCGAAAAGAACGGAGGCGAGGACATGATTGACTGGGAGTGTACCAAGGATAACGTCAGAAGCAGCTGTGGTTTCCTCAACTGAGATTTGGTTCACACAACCACTACTAGTGGATGAAGGCTTTTCTTGCAAGGGTTTGGAGGTGGATTTCCTTGAAGGCTTAGGTCGAGAATGACGTGGTGCCATCAAGACCTGAGGGCATTGACGATAGTAATGGCCTGGAAGACCACACTTAAAGCATACCTTGTCTGAATTGTTGGGAGTGGGATTACTTGGTTGCACACCATCATTCCGGGGTGGAATAATGTGTTGGGGTGGATAGCATATATTGGAGGGTGGTGTCTGAATAAAGTTTTGAGGTATGGCTCTGGTTGGAATCCAAATTCGGCGTTTCTGAGGGGCTGAACTTGAAGAAGGAGCAAGCTCAAGAGCATGCTTGCGAGACTCTTCGAACACTTCATTGCCATGCTCAGCTCTGAAGGATCTGTTGACTAAATCCTCAAAGGTGGAAAATTCAAGGAGGTTGAGATCATGACGAAGGATGGGGCTAAGTCCCTTACGGAACCTTGCCTGCTTTCTGGCATCGGTGGTGATCTCATCTTGGGCATAACGAGCAAGACGGTTGAACTCTCTCACATACTCATGAATGGACATATCTCCTTGAATCAGATTGTAGAACTCTTCCTTCTTGCGCTCCATCAACTCATCCAGAATGTGGTACCCTCGAAAGGCAACACAGAACTCCTGCCAAGTCACTACGTGACCATCTGGCTGCATAGCAACATAGTTCTCCCACCATTGAAGAGCAGCACCTTACAGGAAGTATACCGCGAAAATAACTCGGTCACCAGGAGAAACATGTGCCATGTCAAGCTTACGCTCGATGGAACGGAGCCAATCATCAGCTTCAAGGGGCTCAGAAGAACATCGGAATACCGGTGTCTTGAGGAGGATGAAATCCTGAATGCTGACAACCACATTACACTGATGAGCGGTATTCTGCTCGATGAGCTCCAGAAGGCGTGTTTGATCGCGTCTATTCCGCTCGGCTTCCATCATGATTTCCGCCGCAGAAGGAGGTGGTAGAGGTTCCTCATCATTTCGTCTCGATTCCGACGAACAGCGCTACGAGTTCCACCTGACATCCTGTGTGATAAAAATCAACAATGAGAACAGGTTTAATGATGGATTCAAGGGTAACAAGACATGATGAAGGCGGAAAAGATTATAATGCGAAGGCAATGATCCACAGAAACTCGGAATAATTCCGGCAGCATAACGGCTACACCGGGATGGAAAACAAGACAACCTCGAGGAGATTAAACAGAACTTCCTCAAGGAACTCAACAACACGATGAGTCTTGACGACCACAACTGTCCTACGGCTACAAGGAGGCAAACAACGAGATGTTCTAGTAAAGACATAGATGAGCCTAGTCCTATCATCCCGTAGAAAAGATAAGGGTGACTCAGAACTCAGATCGATGAGGGTAAGGAGAAAAAGAAGCCTTACGTTGTTCCCTTATATACCCAAGTAACTATATAACTATAGAGTGCTAAACTCGACTTCGACCAAGGGTTGAATAATCCTACAGACGGTCCTGGTCTGATACCAAGTCTGTCGGGACCAGGGGTTAGCGTATGTAATTCCAGGCACGATACAATCACATGGAGAGCCGAGAACCTTACCCACTTGTCTAAGTAGAAAAGGCCAAGCACAGAACGTTCTCGGTAAGCATCGAACATGAGGGGCATCCCATCCAGGACGGATGATCATCTGAGATGGGTCCTCATCGTCCGCTCACAAGTCTAGATGCTTATGGGTGGTGAATCCCATACTCATAGACAAGTCGCGTCAACCATGTTATCGATTGAATCCCAACTCTTACATAGACTTACTCCAGCCCGATCACTTAGTCGGGGTCTAGGGCGGGCTCGATCATACAAGAAAGTGTGCACGTGACAAAGTCACGAGCAAACGCATCGCGATGCCCCAAGCTGCACACATCTAAGGCCACTTGGTGTATAAAATACCGCCAGCCAGATCACAACTAAGGTCTCGAAAACCCATACTAAGACATGCATGTTATAAACATACACGTAGCACACATGCCTAGTATGAACAGCAGGTATCATCACATAACTCTACAAAGTACTTCTTTCTTTACTTACATATAGAGTATACAAAGATCACATGTATGTGATCAACATTACATCATACAACAGAAGAAAATTAGGTCTGAATGCAGACAAGTTTAACAAATGGCTTAGAGAAGCCTTGTAAACATACATGCCCTTGCACGAGGGACCAGACTGCTGTCTGGAACTATACTACCAAGGTCAACGTCGAGCTTCAGGTCGGTGACTCCATCGGGGTCTGGTTTCTCATCTAAATCATAGAATAAGCAAACGTGAGTACAAAGTCGTACTCAGCAAGACTTAAATAAGAACTATACTACTCATGCTCAAGTATCAAGGTAAAGGGAGGTGGGGTTTCATCATGCAGAAGTGCCAGCTTTGACTTGGCCAGTCCTGAACTACGAGTACCAGACTTGAGGTAAGAAGCGTACACGAGTCCACTATAAAGTCTCCAACCAATACACCACTATGGTTACTTCCTCGACTTCCCCACGAGGATCACACCATAGCACTCACGCTTATCTTGCGAGTTTTATAAGTATCCATTCAAGTTTTCTAATAATCAGGTACAGGTTCCAAGTAGTCCTTAACCACGGACGCGGCTATTCGAATAGTTTTGTTAACCTTGCAAGGGTGTAAGCTACACACACATGACCATCGGTTACCTCCTTTTGCTCGCCACCGTTCAAGAGGTGACAACGAGGATGTTCACCACGACACTTCGCTCACAACCGGTCTATTCCAGGAGTCGACTATCTGAGTTGCCTCCGCTCGAGAGCCCGGCCGGATCAACGAAACGGACTCAAACAATGTAAGTGACCGAGACGCCACCTCTGGCAGATGGTTTTCCTGCCTCACAGGTGCACCCACATATCTATATGATGCAACCATTCCTTCATTCTTTTTCTATGAACATGCCAAATGGAAATCCCGAACTAATGTGACTCTTGGACGTCGACACGGATCAAGGTACTAGGCCGAGAGGGGTCAGTGAGCCCAATGTGTGGTTGTACTCTTTGTCTTGGATTACCATAAAAGAACTCGGTGCTTAAGGCGGTGTTCAACGAGACAACCCACTGTGTACTCCTACACAACCTCTCATCGTTCACCTTGTATTAGGGTGGATTCACCAACACAGTTTCACTTTCATCAACACCATGTTCACTGTCATCCCGACTCACATAAAAAGAATCCTCATTATAAACTCTAAGCATGCATTAAGCAGTAACAGTTGCAGGGGCCACATGATAACAATCAACTCCTATGTCAGCTAGGATTGTGGTTTGCTTACTACTGTGACAAGATGATAGGTCATGCATCGGATATGGGTTCAACTATGCGGTAGAATCGACACAAGGTAATCTCCTAAACATGCATAAGCGAGACTGAGAGGGAATTGGGATTTTATAGACATGATCAATGGGGTTTGCTTGCCTTGCTGACGAGGTTCGTTACGGTGTCTTCAACGAAGGGGTGGCCTCCGGTTCCGGTTCCACTTCTATCGAGCAAACAAAGCAATCAAGGGATAAATATAATTGCGATGCTCAAGCACATGATAAGTTGTGAAAACAGGATGTACATGGTACTGATGTGTTGACAATTCCATTTAATTGAAGTGTATTGCAAAGGATTTGCAAATTCAAACTTCAAATTTGAATTCAAATTAAGCCATATGCAAACTTGCTACTTTTGCCCCATTTTAAAATGGGCAAACATGAAAACAAATTGCATATTCTTAATCCTTGCATTTTTCTGATAATTTTTCATATATTATATGTTTAATTTGGAGTTAATATGAATTTTTTATGAATTTCTAAAGTTTAATCTATTTTCTGTAATTTTCTGATTTCTTTTAATTAAAAAAAAAGGTTATTGCATCAGTGCTGCGTCAGCATGACGTGGGCGGGCTCTGGCCAGTGGGCCATGGTTGTCAGCCTCAGGGGGTTAAATCCCTGTTAGTTTTAATTAACAGGGACTTAATTAGGACCCTGGGCCCCACTGTCAGTGTCTCTAAGGGGGGGTTAGGGGATCAATTAGCGCTAATTAAACTTCCCACCGGCGTTTAGCCGGCGGCGACCTCAGCGCACGGCGGAGGGCTCGCCGGAGTGCCCAAATGGCAACGGCTTGGAGAGGCGCTGCCACCAAATCGAAGCCCGCAGTCGTGCGCGTCTTCTGGAGCAGTGCAGAACCACCGGGGAGGCCGTGCTCGTCGGCGGCGTCGAACGAGGCGGCGGCCGGAGCCACTTGACAGAGGAGCGGCGGCTACGGGGCGCCAAAACGAGCGTGAGTTGGGGGGAAATAACCGGGGCCTCACCGTGAAGACGATGGAGAGGTCGGTGGAGGCAGAGAAGCAACGGCGGCGAAGCAATTCCGGTAATGGCGCACGGCGGCCGTGGGGAGGAAGTCGACGCGGGCGGCGTCTCCAGAGGCTTCTGGCTCAATTCGTTGCTCTTGACGATGAGGCCGACTGCGGAGAACCTCCTGGACACGTCCGCTGGACGGCTGGTTGTCGATGGCCATGGTGGTGCGCAGCGGCGTGCTCCGGCTGGCTTCGGGGCGGCGCTGGATTCGTGAGGAGGAAGAAGGGGGTGACCCGTGGATGGGAGGATGAGCTCGGGGGGGCGTCTGGTGCTGCGTGGCGCGAGAAGAGGCCTCGAGGAGGCCGAGAAGGCGCGTGCAGCGGCGACGTGGCGTCGGCGTGCTCCTGGCCGCCAAGGAGCAGCTTCGGGGAGAGGGGGTAGAAGACGACACGGGGTCGTGGGCTGGGCCGAGGCCAGGTGGGCCGGGGGGGTTCAGTTGGGCCAGACTTCCTTTTCCCTTTTCTTCTGTTATTTCTTTTTATTTCTTCTGACATTTGTTCTGTTTTGATATAAACAAATACCAAAACATTTTATAAAATCCCCAAATCATTTATATGGACTTACATGGCCTATAGTCAGCCACTCCCAAAATCTGAAGATTTTTGAAAGTCAAACTATTTGAATTTCAATTTAAATAGGGGTATTATTTAATTTCCAAGCCCTTTCTGAATTTTTGACAAATCTTGGAGCATGCAGTGGGACCCACTTCACTTTATATGTGATCATGCTTATTTATAAGACTTTTCAAAAATACCAGAGGAATTTTTGGAAGAAATTTTTTTCTGGCCATTTAATTAAATTCTCTAGGGATTTTCTTTTCCCCATTTTTGAATTTCTTTTTGAATTTTTCACATGATGCAAAGGGAACTCAAACCCTAGCACTTACCCTAGTTGGGGTTCTGACAGTTACAAACCTACCCTCCTTCAGATGAATCTCGTCCTCGAGATTCGGGCTAGCTAGCAAAGAGGTGTGGATGATCTTGCTTCAAAACTTCTTCTCGCTCCCAAGTAGCTTCTTCCTCGGTATGATGATCCCACTGAACTTTGCATAGCTTGATTGTCTTGGTGCGGGTAACTATTTCTGCAATCTCCAGAATCTTCACAGGTTTGTCCTGATAAGTCAAGTCACTCTCCAACTGAATTTCCTCAATTGGCACTGTATCTCTCAAAGGAATATCTGCCATCTCTGCATGACACTTCTTCAGCTGGGATACGTGAAACACATCATGAACTCTTGACAAGGCTTCTGGCAACTCCAACTAATAAGCTACCTCTCCTCTGTGCTCCAAGATCTTGTAAGGCCCCACAAAATGTGGTGCTAACTTGCCCTTTATTCCAAACCTCTTGATTCCACGAATTGGTGAAACTCTGAGATATGCACGGTCTCCAACCTCATAGGTTACGTCATTGCGCTTCGCATCTGCATAACTCTTCTGCCTGGACTGTGCTATCTTCAGCCTATCACGAATCAACTTGGCTTTCTCCTCGGCATCTCTGATCAGGTCTGGTCCAAGAAACTGACGTTCTCCTACCTCATCCCACATCAACGGTGTTCTGCACTTTTTGCCATACAGTAACTGAAATGGTGCCATCTGTAGACTAGACTGATAACTATTGTTCTATGAGAACTCAGCATATGGTAGATTATCATCCCAACTAAATCCATAGTTTAATGCACAAGCTCTCAACATATCCTCCAGAATCTGATTCACTCTCTCTGTCTGCCCATCTGTTTGTGGATGAAAGTTTGTACTGAATTCCAGCCTGGTGCCCAAGGTCTCATGCAATTGATGCCAAAAATTGGATGTAAACTGAGTACCTCTATCAGACACTACCTTACTTGGAACTCCATGCAGACAAAAAATCCTGGTCATATAAATCTTGGCTAGCTTAGCACTTGTATAAGTTGTCTTTACTAGGATGAAGTGAGCAACCTTAGTCAAACGATCAACAATCAGCCAAATAGAATCATATCCTGACCGAGTCCTGGGTAAACCAGTAATAAAGTCCATACCTATCTGATCCAACTTCCAATCAGGTATAGGCAAAGGCTGCAACAATCTTGCTAGCTTCTGATGCTCAGCTTTCACTCTCTGGCAAACATCACACAACACAATATACTGAGCTATCTCTCTCTTCAGGCTAGGCCACCAAAATCTCTTCCTCAAGTCCAAGTACATCTTGGTATTCCCGGGATGGATAGAGTAAGGTGAATCATATGCCTCCTGAAGAATCAACTTCCTGATCTCCGCATCTTGCGGTACACAAATGCGCTTCTCAAACCAAATGGCTCCATGCTCATCCTCACGGAAACCCTCTGCTTTCCCTTTGGTCATATTCTCCTTTATTTCATCAATTTCTGCATCACCCTTCTGAGCTTCTCTGATTCTTTCCAATAGATTCAGATTCACCTCCAATGTTGCCACATATCCCCTAGGAACTATCTCCAACCTGAGATTCCTGAACTGCTCACATAACTCAAGTGGCATATCCTCAACATTAGCAACATTGATATGACTCTTATGGCTCAATGCATCAGCAGCCACATTCGCTTTACCAGGATGATACTGCACATTCAAATCATAATCCTTAATATGCTCTAGCCATCTACTCTTCATGAGATTCAACTCCTTCTAAGTAAAAATATACTTCAAACTCTTATGATCACTAAATACATCACAATGATTACCAACAAGATATTGCCTCCATGTTTTCAATGCATGAACAACTGCAGCTAAGTCCAAATCATGTGTAGGATAGTTCTGCTCATGGTTCTTAAGCTGACGTGAAGCATAAGCAACAACTTTACCTCCTTGCATCAAAACACAACCAAGTCCTC
The DNA here is from genome assembly GCA_950022295.1 of Bromus sterilis. Classification (NCBI taxonomy): domain Eukaryota; kingdom Viridiplantae; phylum Streptophyta; class Magnoliopsida; order Poales; family Poaceae; genus Bromus; species Bromus sterilis. Next base: position 222,996,957 of record OX465600.1, read on the forward strand.
GACGAGATGCATCACAATATACTTGGAAATCTTTATGTATATCAGGCAAACATAAAATCTGTGCAGTTACTAACCGTTTCTTCAAATCCTGGAAGCTGGTTTCACATTCCTCGCTCCAATCAAACTTATTCTCTTTCTTTAAAAGCTCAGTCATTGGTTCTGCAATCTTGGAGAAATTCTCAATGAACCTCCTATAATATCCTACAAGCCCCAAGAAACTGCGAATGTCTCCAACTGTCGTGGGTGTCTCTCATTCTGTAACTGTTGAAACCTTGGATGGGTCCACAACTACTCCATCTCCTGACACCACATGTCCAAAACTCACACTTGCTGAACTTGGCATACAATTTGTGCTCCCTGAGCTTCTCCAACACCAAACGCAGATGTGCTTCATGCTCTTGCTCATTCTTGGAATACACCAATATATCATCAATGAACACCACAATGAATTTATCCAAGAACTCCGTAAACACCTTATTCATCATATTCATGAAGTATGCAGGAGCATTAGTCAATCCAAATGACATAACGGTATACTCATACAATCCATACCTTGTAGTAAAAGCAGTCTTCGGAATATCCCTCTCCCGAATCTTCACTTCATGATAACCAGAACGAAGATCAATCTTAGAAAACACACAAGCTCCCTCCAACTGATCAAGTAGATCATTAATCACAGGTAGAGGATACTTGTTCTTGATACTATCATCATGCAGAGAACGGTAATCCACACACATCCTCTGGGTTCCATCCTTCTTCTCAACAAACAACACTGGAGATCCCCAAGGTGACGAGCTTGGGCGAATGAACCCCTTTTCCTGCAACTCTCTAATCTGCTCCTTCAACTCTGCAAGTTCATTAGCGGGCATCCTATACGGCCTCTTAGCAATAGGCCCAGTGCCTGGTATTAAATCAATAAGGAACTCAATCTGCCTATCCGGTGGCATACCTGGCAACTCCTCTGGAAACACATCCGGATAATCCTTCACAACACGCACATCATCTAGGCTACTGTAACACCCCGGGTGTCACGCTACAGTAATCACCTACAGTAATCACATTTACTGTTGCTAATCATTCCTTGATCATTTTTGAATCAACACAAACTCAAAAATGCCTTTTCATGAATATTAAAAATATGTGATAAATAAAACCTTGTCCAAAATTGGTGCAACCACTTTTGTTAAATCCCAAATAATCATTGGACCAGGTTCAACCAACCTTGGGAATTTATTAAGCTGTTGAATAAATCAAACAATTCAAACAGTAACTTAAAAGGTCCAATTAAATAATTTATTATCTAAATAAATTACTAAATGATTTTATTTAGAGCCCAAATTTTTTGTAGCAATAGTGCAAAATGTAACACCAATATTGGAACAACTTTCATATTTTGCAAAACTCAAATGCTTGGCTAATAAAATAAATACAACAAAAAGGAAAAAGAAAAGAAACAAAAAAAGAAACCTAAACTACCCTTAGGGGCAAGGACACCCACTGGGCCGAGCCCACCCCCAGCACACCCCGGCCCACCACGGCCCCCCTCCCTGTTGTCTTCTTCCTTGGCCTTGCATGGAGAGCATCTAGCGGCTCCACGCCGGCCGGCCATGCCGTGGCGGCCATCGGCGGCTGCCGTCGAGGGGTTAAAGCCCCGTGCCCCCCTCGCCCAAACCCTAGCAAGCCCTTGCTCCTCTTTCTCCCCCACCCCGCTGCTCTTCATCTCGCGCCAAGCCGTGGCCGTCGTCGCCCTGACCTTGTCGCCGGCGCAGCCCCGAGGCTCCCCGTGCCCTGCCACGGTGCCCGTGGTGTCCGCATGCCTCCTCTACTTAGATTCGGCGGTTCGGTTCAAGCCAGAGAGCTCCCCTTCCTCCAAATCGAGACCCTTCCCCCGTCGACCGCCGCGGATGTCGCTGGATGTTGCCGCCTTCACCAGCTCGGCTGCGACCGCCATGGATCCCCTTGAGCTCCTCCTCTGCCCCATTGTGAGCCCCTGGCTTCCCTCCCCTATTCCGCATGTCGTGCCCATGCACTACCCGTCACCATCCTCGTGCTCGGCCGCCATGGCCGGAGCACGAGCTCCCCACTCGCCGAGGGCGTTGTTTTGGCCGCCCCTCCGCCCGTTGAGAGCCCCAGTAGTCGTGTCGCGGGGTCTCGTCTGGTTCCTGCCCTCCGCCGGACTCGCCGGTGGCCTCGTTGTACTCCCTTCACCCACCGCCCGCCGCCTGCCTTGGTCGGGCATGCCCGCGCCTGGCGTGCTCCAGCCGCGTGCCCCTTGTCCTGCGCGGGCACGCGCGCGCGCTGGCCACGCCCAGCACCCCCTGCCTCGGCCCACCTCACTGGCGCGGCTCTCCGCCGTACCCCCTGGCCGCCGGCGTGCGCGCCCGTGGGTTAGTCCATGGACTAACCCTCCCCCCTCTCTGTAATTACCAACTAACAGGGAACCCCCCCCACACACACAGACTGACGGATGGGCCCATGCCCTTAATTAAATTAAAATTGAATTGTAATTAACATTGTGCCACTCACACATGGGTCCCACCTGTAAGTTAATTAATTAACTGATTGAATTTATTCTGTTCGTATGACAGGTGGGACCCCACTGTTATTTTAATTAATAAAATTGTTTTATTATTATGTGAGGCTGACCAGTGGGTCCCACTGGTCAAGTTTGACTGTTCAAAGTTCCTATTCTGGATAATGCTAGAATTAATGATTTAAATAAATCTAGTAATTGATTTAAAAATGATTTAAACTTTGGAAATTCAATAACTTTTAAACCGTAACTCAGATCAAAAAACTTTATACATGTAAATTGATCAGAAAAATGCATAGAATATGAATACGCTATTCGTTGGTATACCACCCCCCTCTAACATACCTAACATCGAACTGTTCCCCTCCGGACCGTCTGTCCGATGATTTGTCCGGTACTGTTAAAGTATCCGGATGAATTTATTCTGAACACGTAAGTTATTCGGAATGTTTCAACTAGCACGGTTACACCATCCACTCGTTAGTCGGATGTCTACGACACCTCCGGCATGATCCCTTCCCCCTCCGGACACCCTGTCCGGTAATCACCCGGAGCCGGCAGTTCATCCACGGATGAATTCCCGCTCCGAGCAGCGTGCATTACACTGCGCTAGAACACCGTTAACTTTGCTTATGTCATGCCATGCATATGTTTGTTTATGATTGCTGTGTATTTACTGTTCCCCCCTTATCTCCGATAGACCCCGCTGTTGCCGACTACACCGCTGCTGGGTACGACTACTACGTCGACGACCCTACCTCTACTGCCGAGCTTCCAGGCAAGCAGAGCCATTCTCTTCCCCAGATATCGCCTATCTTTTCCGTACTTTCTTGCACTAGGCATGGTTACTGTTGCTGCTACGATTATAATCCTATTCAATTGCATAGCCTGTTTTTGTCGCCCCTTGATGTACCTTCTTTATCCTATGCTGCCTATTATATTTATGCATTATTCAGCAGTGAGCCCTGCGCATTGTTAGCTAGGATTAGATAGCTGGCCGTGATCACTCTGGTGAGTGAATGCGGATACGATATATACAACTGCACAGGTACGGTACAATGCAGACACCTCCAAAGGCCCCCTAGATAGGCTCTGCCGAGCCACCATCAAGTGGAGCTATCGAGGAGTAATCCTCGTACTCTACTCGTTGCTGACTCTGTATAGCCGCTCTAGGTACCTAAGCAACGGTTGTCCTTAAAGGTAAGAAAGTCGGGTGACCCAACGGTGCCCGCGAGAGGTATTGCGTCGGGAACGATTGGGAGGGTACGACCGACGTTACTGGCGTGCTTGGCCCCTGCTCGTATCTCGCGAGAGTTACCAAACTACGAAAAGTTGAGCTCTACCAAGAGCACACGCGAGACAAGGTAAGGAGACGGTTCACGTTGTTGGTAACCGTGGAGACTTGGTGGGACGACAGGGCAGGCACGGATGTATTGGTGGTCCTAACTGTTGTCGCTGACCGCGGGTCAGTTAAGTCGAGGCAACGATAACGGTTGTCACGCAGGTTAATTAAAATGCTAAATGGTTCGGCGGATGTCTTGAGTAGCTTTTTGGCTTGTACGCACTACCTACACGTGGGACGAGGAGTGTGGGATCCCCTGCGTCGTAGTCTCGTTCGAGGGTCTTCAGAAATCAGCAGTATCGCGGGCTGATTGCCGGGAAGTGGTGTTGTCTTCTCTTGCTCGAGCGGTGTATTTGTATTTGATTTGATTTTGCTTCACCGACCAGTCACGCACCGTGCAGGAGTACGTTCGGGTTAGGGTCCAAAGCCCGGCGTACATAGGATATAGTCTGGCGGATGACCTCTTTGTTGATTGCCGAAGGATGGGCTGCTTTGTGTAGGATAGCTTCGGTGGGGTGTTCCCTAACAAGGTTTATGCCACCCTGGAGATCCGAGCGTCGTAGAGTCACGCCAGTGCACCCCTGCAGGGAAGATTAATCTATTCGAATAGCCGTGTCCACGGTAACAGGACGCTTTATGCTGAAGCTGGATCTTACCACTACAAACTACTACTATTAAACTGTTGGTTCCGGGTTTTCTTCCTCGTAAGGTAGTCGAGGAGGGGAACTCAGAGGCATATATTATTATTAATTATTACCACTTACTATTATACAATGCTGCAGCAACTTCTGCTTCATTGTTACTTTATGCTTTATATGAACTGTTGGCTGTATCTCTACTCATGCTGCAAGACACGTTAGAAGATGCTAGTCTTCGATAGGCCTAGCTTCTTACCCTTATTCTGATTTCTACCTTGCAGTCCACTATATACAGCCTCCCCTTTCCTTTGATACAAATGCATAATGCTTAGTAGCGGACGTAAGACTCGCGGGTATGCTAGATACTCACCTTTTCTTTATTCCCCCCTTTTGTTTTTCCTGATCGGCCGCTGCAGTCGATGTTGGAGCCTTGGAGTCCAGGAGCAGGAGATCCCCGATGTCGACCACCGCAACATGAAGATCCCTGATGCCTTGTACGACGTCGAGTTCCTCGTTGACCAGGAGTAGTTTGGAGGTTCCTAGGCAGGAGGCCTCGCCTTTTCGATTGGTTGTTATTTATGCTAGCCTTCTTAAGGCAGATCATGTGTACCTTGTGTCTATACTCAGATACTATTGCTTCCGCTAACTTTGTGCTCTCGAGCAGTTGTATTCGAGCCCTCGTGGCCCCTGGCTTGTATTAAACAACTTGTATTATTTTATCTGTAGAGTTGTGTTGTGATATCTTACCGTGAGTCCCTGATCTCGATCGTGTACCTTGCGTGTATGATTACTGTACACGGTCTGATTTTGGGGGCGTCACAAGTTGGTATCAGAGCCGACTGCCTGTAGGACACCCCTTCCAACTCCTTGGTCGAAGTCGAGTCTAGTCCTTGCAAAACTACTTTACTAACAGTGTCGTGTGGTTTATCGGCCCACGTCGCAAAATGGGTGGTATTAGGATCTTTTTCTCCGCATCTTTACTCTGGGACTCTAATCTCTCTTCTCTTTCGGGATAAAGATTTTGCTAACTCTGACATTAGGTTCTCGTGACTACTTCCTCCCGGAGAGCCCCTCATTACAGATGAGTGCTTGCTACGCGAGAAGATTCTGAAGATTACTCTCCGATAAAATTCCCGAGACCTTATGTGCCGATCATCTTTACACTTCCCTGCCACCGTTAAGTCTGTGTGTATAACCACATACACCTTTTGTTCATCCATTCAATCCCAGTTGCTCTTGTGTTTACAAGTGTCGGGACCCGGGGTTAGCGTATGCAAGCCTCGCTACAACACAATCATATGGAGAGCCGAGAACCATACCCACTTGTCTAAGCAGACAAGGCCAAGCACAAAACGTTCTCGGAAAGCATCGAACATGAGGGGCATCCCATTCAGGCCGGATGATCCACTGAGATGGGTCCTCATCGTCCGCACACAAGTCTAATTGATATGGGTGGTGAACTCCCATACTCATAGACAAGTCGCCTCAACCATACTATCGATTGTATTATAACCCTTACATAGACTTACTCCAGCCCGATCACTTAGTCGGGGTCTAGGGAGGGCTCGATCATACATCAAAGTGTGCACGAGAAAGAGTCTCGAACAATCGCATCGCGATGCCCCAAGCTGCGCACATCTAAGGGCCACTTGGTGTATAAAAGACCGCCAGCCAGATCACAACTAAGGTCTCGAAAACCCATACTAAGACATGCATGTTATTGTTGGGGTTCGCAGCAGAAAACACAAATTTTTCCTAACTGGCGTTCCCTTAACCCAAGATCTAGCTAGCCGTATTACCGTAACAGATAGTAGTGCGGAAATAACATACCTCGGGGTGTAGTCCGTTGCGCGGGAAACGTTCCTGCAAACGTGGTTGATGTAGCCAATCAAGTTTCACAGCCCCTTGGCTGTGTTGAGCACCCGGATGGGTGTAGTGCCACATGTGCAGCACCTCGTAGTACTCGCACACGTACGAGACTCGATAACGACCTCCGTTCTCCGATCCAGCGGAGGGGGCGGAAGCAGACCTCCGGACGGAGCTTCGGCAGCACGACGGCCTCCGATTCTAGCAGAGAGGTCTCAATTCCACTACAGGCTCACACTAGGGAGCCCACCATGGAAGAGACCAGAGAGGGGAGGAGACCGGAGAAAACCGATCTCAATTCGGAGTTATATTTATTTTCTCACGAATTTCTGTGTATTAATTATGTGCACCCTGCCCATCTATATATAGGCTGGGGAAGGGAGTCAACCCACCTCCCCTAGCAATGTGGGACTAAACCCTTTGCTAGGGGGTGGCCGGCCAAGGGGGGAGAGGGGGCGCACCCCTCATGGGCCCTAGGGCCCATGGCGCCTCCCCCCCCTTTTTCTTTTCTTTTTCTTTTCCCTTTAATTCCTTAATGGGCCTTTTTCTCCACTAAGGCCCATAGCACATATTAATTAGAAATAAAATGATTTTAATTATTAATTCAATTAATTAATAACTAAAACATATTATTTCATCTCCCGGTGCTCCGGAAACACTTCCGACTCACTCCGAACTTGTTTCGGTTCAATACGGTACTCCTCCGATATTGTCTCCCTTATTCTCTGGTTGCTCCGATGGTTCCGAAAAGGTCTCCGATTTCATCGAGCCCTTAAGTGTGTTACCCTACGGTCCGAGAACACTCCAGTCATGACCGAGCAGAGGCAACAGTCAATGATCATCAGCGGGACCTGGATGCCCATAATGACCCATGTGCATTCCGGATATCAAAACCGATTGGACCTTACGCCGTATAGCATTCCCTTTGTCAGCGATACTGGATTGTTCCGAGATTCGATCAATGACATCCTATGTCTGGTTCAATCTCGTTCCGAACTAAATCCTCATTCACTCGTTCCCATGATATTCATCCCCGTGACCTAGTCACAGGCTGCGTAGCTTCATGGATGGAATCTCACCGAGTGGGCCCCGAGTATCTATCCATTATATGATTTGACAAATCCCGCTCTTGTAAACAATACTCCTCAACGTATCTCCACGGAATACCTAAGATACAACCGTTATGACCCGCATATTTCAGTCAGGTGGTGGGATGTAAGTCAAAGCATCCGGGAAGATAGTGATTATGCAAGTACTCACGGTCAAAGGAACGGTCTACCACGTTCTGTAATTACAACACTGAACCTTCACAAGATTTGATCATGCTGTAATGCTTACTTTGGGTAATGTTCATCACGTCACTTAGCCAGTGAGGTGACCTCATATTCAAGAGACTTAATTGTCCATGATTGCGAAACCACGATCATCATGTTGACCATGAACTAGTTATCGATGTAGAGGCTAACTAGGAACTCTGGGTGTTTCTATACCACACATGCATCATTGTTTCACTGATGCAGTTCTAGCACGGTATGAAACTGGTTATGAAATTGCTTAGATATATTGGAATAATCATATATTATTTGCCTCTAGAGCATATATCCAACAGTCTCCCACTTGCACTAGAGTGCTAATAATCTAGCCGCATTTTTCCGATCATAAACATCTTATCACATAAGTGTTTCATTGATCATGCACGCTCATGGAAGAGGGTTCGTCAACGAACTGCACCAATTCAGATTCGTATGTTTCCTTTGCAACTGGTATAGGTCAAAAGCTCTTTTGACATACCACTCATTATCATATAATGGTTGGATATAAGTTTCGCGGGAGAGTGAGACTATTATTTCACAGTATCCTCCAATGATCTCTTGGTTCAGTCTTTAAGAAGACTCATCCATAGTCATATATACTGAGAAATACACTCAGCCAGAAGTCCAATACTTCTAACGCTAAACTTTTATCCATACGTCTACTTTCTTAAGTAGTATTATGTTTGTAGTACCGTGAATTTTGCTCACATTTCTTTCATGTCTTTGGTGATGTCTCTAATTCCATATAGACCCATAATATGGCTTGCAATTGTAATATTGCATTACATTCAAGTCTATTATCATTTCTATATTTTAGAGAATAGTCCTCAGTGTGCCTCTCATATACTGAATGCATGGACTTTATTCAGATTCTGTGTTTTACTCCTAAAGCACATCGGAATCTGTTCTTCTCCAAGAACTTTTGAGTCATTCTGTTGTTGGATTCACAACGCATGTTATATGGTAGAATCATATGTCAAGAACATATAAAATCACATGTCGAGTACATGGTGCATCTCTATTCTTCCATCAAGACATTGCTTGTGATATTTGGATTTCATCCATTATATAATTTCTAGCCACAAGAACCTGTTTCTTGTCTAGAAGATTATTCCAACCTTCACTTCGTTTCATTATCCGTATCTTAATCTACTCATATAGATTTCAACGTGTAATGTGTTGGTATTTCACATAAAAGAAGATTCTTGCAATCTTGTATTTTATTTTCCTTATGCTCTATATATATCATAATGCACATATGTATATGAGACGATTCTCTATACACACAATCAATGCATATCCATATATATACATATGAGATCATTCTTCACACATATCAATGCATATATGTTTGAGACAATGATCATGCTCCCACTCAAATATATCCATCTTATACTCATATATTTGTGGTTCAGCTTTCATCAAGTCATTTTATTGTTCACTATGTCTCACATAATGACAAAGCTTCCAAAGCTCCCACTCAGAAAATGCCCTCTGCATTCCAAGTTTCAGGGAAGTCTTCAAAGCTCCCACTCAGTTTCATGAAACTGCAGGCCCACTCAATATTTTGGTCATCACAAAATCACTTGATCAAATCAAGTTTGAGGGTTCCTGTCTTGAGGTACTATAGTCCATCCTTTTAACGAAGTAACCTTCGTCTTGCCCATTACAATTCCCTTTCAAATCCAAATTTGACTGAGATGCAATTTCAGGCTATGGTCCATCGTAGTGTAAATGAAATATTTTATTGATTAAAGCATTCCTACGTTTCCATAGTCAATCACCATTGAACTTTGGTCATAACCAAATAATGCTTTATGTCCATTACATTATTCTCAATAACTCTCCAGTTTGTCGAGAATATGAAATAACCGATTTATTTCACAGGACGTGAGCCATCCTTAATGTAATTCAATATTATTTCATTTCTCCTCGTGTTCTAGGTTACCATCATTCCTTTGTGTCTTCAAGCAATATTATTCCCTATTGTTTTATTAAGAAGACTCATGATTATTGTTCTGTACAGAACGTATTCATGACAACCTTCTAAATTCAACAATGGCTTCAACTCATATACCAAGATCAATCATCTTTGGCATATCCTTCCTTATGCAGTGTCATTACAGCGGAACATGCTTCCGTTGCAATACTCTGATATTCTGAAGGCAAGGTCCAATACCTCGGTCAAAGTTTCCATTATCTCCCATTGGATTCGTGTCGAGAGACTTTTCTCGTATTACCAATTAAGCAACACAAATTTTGCTATTCGGGGAGAATATGTAATTTCAATTGCTCGTAGTTCTATTACAAAGAAATTCTTTCTTTTAAGAAACCTTATAACACCATCAGTTATGGAGCTATCATGTCTCGTTAAAAACCAGGATGGTTTCCTATTCATGAAGTGGGTGTTTTAACTTAATGAATTAAACAACTTATTCGACAATAACTATAGTGCTAGGGGAAAGAACGTTTAGACCATACTACGGTTTAGTATGACTACGAATGGTTTAAGTAGTCCAGCACTTTCAACTTCGATCGTAGTTTGTGGTACAACTTCCACAAGTCTCCCATTATGTCAATATCAATACTTTTCACTCCGGATCGTAGCGTAGTGATATGTATCCTTGTATTCTCACTTCTTACTGTGATTCCCGAATCTCAGTTTTATGATCTCAATTGAATACAACTTTCAATTAATCATATGAAGTCTTTAATGATAACTCACATGCCCATTCTACATCATTTATGTATAATGATTGGCACAAGTTCTACTTGCTAGAACCTTGTCATGATTATATTTATTGCAGAGGTTCATAGATCGTGTATCTAATCCATCTCATGCAATCAAGTTATGATTCTTCATTCGACAATGAACTCACAAGTTAATAGATCATACATTTAATGAATTCATCAGTTATGAAGTCACCTCATGCAATCAGATCTTTGACTTGTTATAATCAAGACAACTTTATCATTAAACATTGAATATTTCTTGACAATAATAGTAGTATTATAAATGCTTTCTATCATATCATAAATCAAGACGTAATCAAAGTATAAGCACACTTTTATTCATAGAGATGGAACAACTGACTTGTCTCATTACATGAATAACTTTGTCTCGCGAGATGCAAGACACACAACTAAGTTTTCATACTATAATGATTACATAAGATTTATCTAATACTCTAAGTATCTCCTATGATAGATGTCTCGGTGGAATCCATGCTGGCCATCAACTGACTTGATATCCATCAATCCTCGATTTCACCTCTTCCCGTCCATGCAACAGAAGGTCCTGTTTTCATAAAACAGAATAAGTATCAAATACTCATTTACTGCATCTGTTGTATAAGGGAGTAAACATTTATAAAGTATATCAAGTATATACCTTCTCCATCGATGACTTCTGCATCCTCGAAACGAGCAATGTCCGTGGTCAAGAGATCAGTCATGAAGTTCTGGAGACTCATATTAGCTCCTCTTCCGACATAGCTATGAACATAATCACCATAACTCGGAGGGAGTGAGTGCAATAACGTATTTATTGCAAACTCTTCCATGGTGCTTTCGTTCATTGTCCAATATTCATAGTCCTCCACTAGGGTCAGGTACATCTCATGCATCCTGTCTAAGTGATCATCAAGGCTTGTGCGTTCTTCCATCTTTGTAGATAGAAACTTGCTTTCTAACTCAAATCTGGCAATTCTGAACTCACGTACGAACATTGTCTTTAGCGTGTCCATCATGTCATATGGGCCAGTGTCCTGTAACTGTATGCCCAACTCCTCTGACATGCTGAAGAACATGACATTCCTGACTACGGAGCATTTCTGTCGGCGAGCATAATGATCAAGTATCTCTTGATCGCCAACATCATCGTCCGGATGTTCTTCCACATGCATTTCTATTGTAAACAAGATGTCTGCTCTCTTGAGCGACGTCCTAAGGCGTGAATACCAATCAGCAAAGTTTGACCCATTTTCTCTAAGTCTTTCACCTTCCATGAAGAAAGATAGTTCACGTTGCGCTAGTGCATTCATTTTCTACAAACATAATTGCAAGGAACACAATTAAGACTAGTTCACAACAAATGAGTTCATATAATCATATGAGCTCGCACTAAAACATTTCATCCCTAGGAAGTTTTAGTGATTACATGATCCAGATTCACTGCCCGACCTCGAATATCACACGGCCGACGGGTCAGTTTCAAAGGTAGACAACAACTTGTGCGATCACATTATCTTATATATACTGTGACTCATGCTCGATCTTTCGATCTCTAGTATTCCGAGGCCATATCTGCATATGCTAGGCTCGCCAAATTAACCTCCATGTTATATGCTGCTCAGCAAGGCCATATTTTCATATGCCAGGCTTGCCGAACCCAACCTCATGCGAACTCCATTGAATATGTAGGACAACTCCGGTATGTACGGAGCATCAAGCCATATGGGAGAACCTTCCAGGTGGTGCACACTTCGGTAGAATACTTGTGTTTGGCTTTGTTAAGGGATCATCTTATCACATGCTACCGTCGTGTATCTTATACTAGCAAGTTTTAAGATGTCTCGGCTATGGCAACACTAAGTCTACAGTGTCTCCATTTTAGTTTGTTTTATGATGACGATTACTACTTATTAGTAACACATAGCAAAAGCTATCACTACATCACAAACAAACAAACGATAGCCCCCACTTTGCAATACAAGGTTTAGACGGTCTAGTTGTATATTGCAAGTTTTACGTGGCTGCTAGGGCTTTCATAGTTAAACAGGTTTTAACCTACGAGTCAACCACAACGTCAACCATACGATTGTCTCTATTACACCCCGCACGGGGCCCTCCGTTGCAAATGCCACATCCGCTAAAGTAGAGAGACAGACACCCCCCTAGCCACTTTATACGGTACAAGCCGCATGTCAAGCGTGGAACCAGTCTCGCGTAAGAGTACGTGTAAAGTCGGTCGGGGGCCGCTTCATCAAACAATGCCGCAGATATGAACAAGTGCACATGAGAGGGTAACAATCATACAATCAACGCCCACATCCCCGATGTGTTCTATCCGTACAGTAATACTAAGCATAGACCTAGCTCTGATACCACTGTTGGGGTTCGCAGCAGAAAACAGAAATTTTTCCTCACTGGCGTTCCCTTAACCCAAGATCTAGCTAGTCGTATTACCGTAACAGATAGTAGTGCGGAAATAACATACCTCGGGGTGTAGTCCGTTGCGCGGGAAACGTTCCCGCAAACGTGGTTGATGTAGCCGATCAAGTTTCACAGCCCCCTGGCTGTGTTGAGCACCCGGATGGGTGTAGTGCCACACGTGCAGCACCTCGTAGTACTCGCACACGTACGAGACTCGATGACGACCTCCGTTCTCCGATCCAGCGGAGGGGGCGGAAGCAGACCTCCGGACGGAGCTTCGGCAACACGACGGCCTCCGATTCTAGCAGAGAGGTCTCAATTCCACTACAGGCCCACACTAGGGAGCCCACCATGGAAGAGACCAGAGAGGGGAGGAGACCGGAGAAAACCGATCTCAATTCGGAGTTATATTTATTTTCTCACGAATTTCTGTGTATTAATTATGTGCACCCTGCCCATCTATATCTAGGCTGGGGAAGGGAGTCAACCCACCTCCCCTAGCAATGTGGGACTAAACCCTTTGCTAGGGGGTGGCCGGCCAAGGAGGGAGAGGGGGCGCACCCCTCATGGGCCCTAGGGCCCATGGCGCCTCCCCCCCTTTTTCTTTTCTTTTTCTTTTCCCTTTAATTCCTTAATGGGCCTTTTTCTCCACTAAGGCCCATAGCACATATTAATTAGAAATAAAATGATTTTAATTATTAATTCAATTAATTAATAACTAAAACATATTATTTCATCTCCCGGTGCTCCGGAAACACTTCCGGCTCACTCTGAACTTGTTTCGGTTCAATACGGTACTCCTCCGATATTGTCTCCCTTATTCTCTGGTTGCTCCGATGGTTCCGAAAAGGTCTCCGATTTCATCGAGCCCTTAAGTGTGTTACCCTACGGTCCGAGAACACTCCAGTCATGACCGAGCAGAGGCAACAGTCAATGATCATCAGCGGGACCTGGATGCCCATAATGACCCCTGTGAATTCCGGATATCAATACCGATTGGACCTTACGCCGTATAGCATTCCCTTTGTCAGCGATACTGGATTGTTCCGAGATTCGATCAATGACATCCTATGTCTGGTTCAATCTCGTTCCGAACTAAATCCTCATTCACTCGTTCCCGTGATATTCATCCCCGTGACCTAGTCACACGCTGCGCAGCTTCATGGATGGAATCTCACCGAGTGGGCCCCGAGTATCTATCCATTATATGGATTGACAAATCCCGCTCTTGTAAACAATACTCCTCAACGTATCTCCACGGAATACCTAAGATACAACCGTTATGACCCGCATATTTCAGTCAGGTGGTGGGATGTAAGTCAAAGCATCCGGGAAGATAGTGATTATGCACGTACTCACGGTCAAAGGAACGGTCTACCACGTTCTGTAATTACAACACTGAACCTTCACAAGATTTGATCATGCTGTAATGCTTACTTTGGGTAATGTTCATCACGTCACTTATCCAGTGAGGTGACCTCATAGTCAAGAGACTTAATTGTCCATGATCGCGAAACCACGATCATCATGTTGACCATGAACTAGTTATCGATGTAGAGGCTAACTAGGAACTCTGGGTGTTTCTATACCACACCTGCATCATTGTTTCACTGATGCAGTTCTAGCACGGTATGAAACTGGTTATGAACTTGCTTAGATATATTGGAATAATCATATATTATTTGCCTCTAGAGCATATATCCAACAGTTATAAACATACACGCAGCACACATGCCTTGTATGAACAGCAGGTATCATTGCAATTCTCTACAATGTATACATATTTATTAATAACTCTTACAGAGTGCACACAGAGATCATAAGCATGTGATCCAACATTACAACAGACAAGCGGAAGCAAAGTAGGTCTGAGTACAGACAAGTTTAACAAATGGCTTAGAGAAGCCTTATCTAAAAGCAAGCCCTCCACGAGGGAACTAGTCGTCTGACTGGGACTACACTAGCTTGGTCTTGGTCTGAGTCTTCATTCTTCGAGCTTCGGTTAGAAGTCACCTTCGGGGTCGGTGGGTTCATCTAAAACATAGATTAAGCAAACGTGAGTACAAAATCGTACTCAGCAAGACTGACATAGGAGCTAAACTACTCATGCACATGTATCAAGGTAAAGGGAGGTGGGGTTTCACTTGCAGAAGTGCCAGCTTTGACTTGGCTAGTCCTGAACTACGAGTACCAGACTTGAGGTAAGAAGCGTACACGAGTCCACTACATCTCTTCAACCAATTACACCACTATGGTTACTTCCTCGACTTCCCCACGAGAAGCACACCATAGCACTCACGCTTATCTTGGTGTGTTTTAGAAGTATCCAGTTCAAGTTGTCTAATAATCAAGCTAAGCTTTCCAAGCAGTCCTTAACCGCGGACACGGCTATTCGAATAGTTTTGTTAACCCTGCCAGGGTGTACCGCTACACACACGTGTCATCAGTTACCGCCTTTTGCATGTCACCGTTCAAGAGGTGACAGCGAGGATGCCACCACAACACTTCGCCCACAGCTCCGTTCTAGTCCAGAGAGTCGCCTATCTGAGGGGGATCCGTATGGAAGTCCGGCCGAGGTTCCAGTACAGCCTCAAACGATGTGTGCAGGGTCCCAAGCCGGTCTTGAAAAGCCGTTCATCCACTTCGCAGACCGTGCCACAGCCCTACCAGAACTCCGAACTATTGCGACTCTTGGGGTTCGAACGGGGTGAGGTACTAGGATGAGAGGGGTCAGTGAGCCCAATGTGTGGTTGTACTCTTCTTCTTGGATCACGACACAAGAACTCGGACTTAAGGCGGTGTTCAACGAGACAACCCACTGTGTACTCCTACACAGCCTCTCATCGTTCACCTTGTATTAGGGTAGATTCACCAACACTTTTCTACCATCAACATCATGTTTATCATCATCCCGACTCACATCAAAAGCAACCTCATTGTACCACTAAGCATGCAATAAGCAGTAACAGTTGCAGGGGCCACATGATATCAACCAACTCCTACATCTGCTAGGATTGTGGTTTGCTTACTACTGTGACAAGATGATAGGTCATGCAAAGGATATGGGTTCAACTATGCGGTAGAAACGTTATCATGGTGATCATCCTAAACAATGCATAAGCGAGACATGAGAGGGAAGTGGGATTTTATCGACATGATCAATGGGGGTTTGCTTGCCTTGCTGACGAGGTTCGGGTTCAGGGTCTTCAACGAAGGGGGCTGCCTCCTGTTCCGGTTCCACCTCTACTCGACAAACAACAAACAAGGAAGCAATATAAATACAATACACAAACACATGGTTGAAGGTTGAAACTTGATGTATATGTTTCTGATGTGTTTGGGCAATTCCATTTAAATGGAGTATATTGCAAATTGAATTGCAAATTCAAACTCCATTTGATTTATCGATGAAATTCAAATGCATTTGAATGCATGAAAGTTCATTTGAAAATGTTGATCATGAAGTGAGGTGGTATAGTTGAAGTAATGTCTCTGATGTGTGGATGAATTCATTCAAAAGAAGTGTGTTGCAAAGTCATTTGCAAAATCACTCCAAATTTGAATTTGAAAAGGATCCATATGCATGTTTGCTACTGTTCACCCATTTTAAAATGGTCAAACATGAAAACAAATTTCATATTCATAATCCTTGTATTTTTCTGATAATTTTAGACATATTATTTGTCCCATTTGGAGTTAGGATTAAAAAGTTATTGAATTTCAAAGTTTAATCAAATTTGTGGAATTTTCTGGAATTCCTGTAATTCTTTTTAATCTATTTTTCTGTTTACTGCGTCATCATGAGGTCAGCATGACGCAAGGGGGGGGGGCTGACAATAGGGGCCCACCTGTCTGTCTCTGTGGGGGTTAAACCCGTTTTAGTTTAAGTTAACAGGGGATTAAGGGGGCTGGGACTCACATGTCTGTGTGAGAGAGAGAGGGGTTAGGAGGGGGGGGGTTAGTCCCTAATTAAACTAACCGTCCGGCGGCTAACCGGCAGCAGCCACAGTACACGGCGGCGACACGCCGGGGTGGCCTTCTGGCCACGGTTTGGCACAGGAAAAGCACGGGGAGGCACCCCTTGCTCGCCCGCATCAAGCCATGGGCTCGGGGCAGGCTGGGAGTGACCGTAACCTCGCCGGCGTTGAGGAACGCGGCGGCCGGGGTACTGCACATGCGGGCTCGTCGATTCCGACCACGGGGAGGTGTGCAGGAGGGGGCAAAAGGAAGAGGGGCACACCCTGGTGTCCAAGGTGATGACAGCTACGGCGGGGAGGTTGCGTGGACGACGTAATTGAAGAAACGAGCTCGTGCGGGTCGGCGGTGAAGACGACGAAGGGCGCGGCGTCTGTGGAGCACGCCGGCTCGATTACTCGCGAGTGAAGACGAAGGCGTCGTCAAGGAGTCTCCTGGAAATCATGGTGCAGCTCGAGGAGGACGACGGCCACGCAGGCTCGACGGCGGTGCTCCGGCGTGCGCTCGGGCGGCGAACAAAACGGCGAAGGGAGAGGGGGGAGATGATCCAGAAGAGGGGGAATTGAAAGGGGCTTCGGGGCGGCCTCCCAGGCGAGGAGATGAGGTCCAGGGGGGGCTGGAAGCCTCTCGGCGTCGAGGTGGCGCCGTGGCCACGCTCTGCCTCCACCGAGCAGCTTGGAGCTGCGGGGAGGTAGACGACAAGGCCTCTGGGGTAGGCTGGGCCGGCCAGGTGGGCTGCGGGGAGCTAGTTGGGCTACTTCCAGGTAAGTCCTCTTTCCCTTTTCTGCTTTCTTTTTCTTTTCTGTAAATTTGTTTTGCTTAGCAAATAAATAGCTAGGCATTTTATTAAATGCTGAAAAAATTTATATGGCCTCATAATAATATAGACTAGCCACTTATAAAGTTTCAACATTTTTAAAATTCAAATAATTTGAATCTTAACTCAAATAGGGGTTTTGATTAAATCCAAGGCACTGTTTGAATATTTGAAAAATCTATGAGCATGGGGTGGGTCCCACATCACTTGAAATGTGATCACACTCATTTATAAGACTTTTCAAAAATCTAACATGAATTTTTGGAGAAGATTTTTATCTGGCCATTTGATTTAATTTCTCAGGGCTTTTCTTTTCCCCATTTTTGAATTTTCTTTGTAATTTTTGCATGATGCAAAGGGACTTGCTAATCCTAGCACATACCTAACTTGGGGCTGTGACAAAAAGATGCATCGAAATACTTTCCGTTGTTTCGGGAATCCTTTGAGCCTACTACCTTGTAGCTTCTTTTCACCCTGCGGATAATTCCTCACATTTATCAAGGATCCGTTCATCCTAAGTGGTTCGTGTGATTCCCATAATATTTTAAAATACTATTCGACCTTACGCAGATCCTCGGTAGCCTACTACTTTGGAGATTCTTCTTGCCTGCTCGCACTATGATTAATCACGATTGTCTTGTGGTCTTCGATGCCCTCCCTTGGCATTTCCTTTCCAATCTGTTGAATCATCGTGTGCGCGAGTGCATGCAATCATCAGTTGATTCCTATGAATCCATTCTTCCGGCTCAGACGTCATTCCGGACATGAGCTGATTCTCGGATTAATCGAACCTCGATTGATTGTTTGTCTAGTTCTGCTCAACTTATCCGTCATTGATCTGAGCATCTGCTTCTAATCCTTTGTTATGGGATTCATAATTCCTTTGTATTTAAGCATCGAATTATTCTGATGCTTTTATCTCCAATGCTTTGGCATTCTTTCTTCTTATGGTTGAGTACCGATACTCGCCCCAGACTCTTTGTACGCTGCCTGACCTTTTGGGTGGATTACTACCTACTGTCCATTTCCATTTCCTTTCCCATTGCCATTGCCATTCGTGTGCCCATTGTAATGGTTGTGGCCATTACCTCCATTATGATTGTGTCCATTTCAACCATGATGGTTATGTCCATTTCCACCATGATGGTGATGTCCATTCCCACCATGATGGTTATGTCCTCCATTCCCATTATAGGAAGTGCGCTGCTTCTGCTGTGGCCCTGAGTTGTACTTGTTTTTGTTGTTGTACTTGCTCTTGCGGTACTCCATAGCCTGATGTTTCCCCTCCAGCACAATGGCCTTGTCAATGAGTCCTTGGCAATTGTTTAAAGTAGCCACCGTCAACTGAACTCCCAAATCATCGTTGAGACCCTCCAAGAACTTCTCTTGTCTAGCTGCATCCGTGTTGACATCATTTGGAGCATAGCGGGCACGCTTGTTGAATTCCTCTACATACTCCGCTAATGTGCGACCTCCTTGGCGCAAGCTGCGGAACTCCTTCTTCTTCAAAGCCATGGCGCCTACAGAGACATGTGCGGCACGAAAAGCATCTTGAAACAGCGCCCAAGTGATAGTGTCGATGGGATAAGTCACCAAGTAGTTGTCCCACCATGTAGCGGCAGGACCCTCCAGCAAATGTGAGGCAAACCTCACTCTCTCTGCCTCAGTACAGCAAACTGTCTCCATGTTCCGGCTCACTGAACGAAGCCAGTCATCCGCCAAAATGGGTTCATGAGTGCTAGAGAACCTCTGAGGATTCAACCTCATGAACCTGGCAAGCGTGTCCACTGGTGGTGGTGGTGGCGGCGCATTGTTGTCGTTGTTTCCCATGTTCTGAGTAAGAAACTGGATCAACTGGGCTTGTCCTTGAAGTAACTGCTGCATGTAAGCTGGCACTTCATTGTTGTTGTTCCCATTTCCCGTGGGATCATGTCTCGGCGGCATCTGTTGGGCAAGAATAGGTAAGTTATAGACAGAAAGTTGCTAGGGAAATATATCCTACCCCATATGCTTATTATGATCAAGACAAACATATACATATACAGCATATCATACCACACAATCATCATACAATTATCACCAATCATCAATCATCAATATCATCAAGAAAAAGCACTCATACCAATAAGCAAATACCATCACACCAGATAGTCTCAAAATATATTGCATAACTAATATAAGATCCTCAACACAACCACGAATATAAGAGTATATCAAAAAACCTAGTATTGCCATACCAAATAAGTCGACATGGTCAAATACGCTAACACGATAACGATAATAAACTAATTGCCGGTGAAGTAATTTCGAAGGCTGTCTTTGCTAAACAGCATACGGTATTCGCGCCCACTAAGGCAGTTGCGCCTCTTGGGACTCGGTTCATCTTCCTCTCCTGAAGTGTCCACTTCTGTTTCCTCTTCCTTTTCTTCAACACCATTGGCCTTCAGCTTCTCCTTCAGCCTCTTGATCTCCTCTTGCATCTCCATCTTCTCATTCTTCAGCTTGTTGGTGTCCCTCTTGAGCTTGTTGTTCTTCTGCTACAACTCAGTGATAGTGTAGAGATCCGACTAGGTGCTCTTCTCCAGGTTGAGGATGTGCTTCTCCAGGCTCTGGATGAATTAGGTAGTTGTACCTGGCCAAATGGTCCCAAGCACAATCTTGAACTTCTTTGGCCATATGTTCCCCGATGGAAGGATCTTGGTCATCTTCTCGTACACCGTACCCTTTAGCTGGCCGGTATACCGGTTGACGAGGCGTCCAAGAGCCATGTGAGCGGCTATGCGCAAACACCGCTCCTTCTTCGGGGCATGCACCTCGAATGAATCCGTGATCACCCTTTTCCTCTGTCTTGCTTCCGAGAAGAAATGCTTCTACTTGCCAGTAGTCATCAGCTCCCCTTGTGTCTACTATGTCCGGCTTAAAGACTAGTGCGTAGCTGCTCAGGTGATGGCAAATACCCCTGAGCTCAGGTCCAAACGCCATAGAGCGGTAAGACAAAGTAGTCATCTATAATCAAAGAGAGGAAAGGAAAGATTAGAACAGGTATGAATACGAGATAGAGAAGGTAAGTAAATACAAGACAGAGTGATATAAAGTAATATTATCATTCCTATGGATTTTCTAATCCATTTTATAGGGTCACGTCCTACAGTCAACACACTGGTCTGATACCATCTGTAACGACCCAATTCACCTAGAATTGGAGTCTCTGTGATCAAGTGCCAGTCCCTGGATCGAACTCGCTGGCACACACAGTATCATAGATGTATATCAAAGTACAACTGCATCATTATTACATCGTATGATCCAGAATAATATAAATAACAAATTGCATATATCAAGGCTAGCTTATTCAACATAAATATAGCGGAAGCAAAAGAAAATAATGAGGAGTCCCATCAACATCCACAAGCGAACATGCTGAGTGAAGACCTGCGACCCTAAACGCACCTTACTGGTCGTCTGAAAAACCTGCAACACCGAAGGTTACAGCCCGACAACGAGCAGTACATCTTATTTGTATGGCAAGTCACACGGAAAAGGATATAATAGACCTATTGCTACATGCAAGGATAAGTCAAAGGAAAGGCTTATGGTTTTGTTTTGCAGAAAGATGATTTTTCCCAATCTACCTAGTCAATATTTTAGTTTCACTTACTACTTAAGATTGAACTGGGCAGACCAGTTCCAATCCACACCCTTTATTAAATCTTGCCCACTCAAATTTATTAAAGTGTTTCATCTATCAAGATCCTCCAGTAACAGTAATGTCTAGTAGCTCAAGGATGTCCATAACTGGGGACACGGCTAATCAAGATTAGTTTTTACTCTGCAGAGGTTAGTACACTTTTCCCGCTGGACTCAACCCGAAGATTGAGATGAAGTCTTTCAGAAGAGGTCACCTACACCCAACGGCAAGCCAGTACCCCTATCACATCTACATCTGTTAGCTTTCCACGGGAGAGGCTTCCTACATCGTACTCAACTAAGCCAGAGCCCATATGGCCAGCGGCTGTACATGGAAGCTCTTAGTCACCAAGTATGTCTGATATTTTTGAGCCCGGACGACGCCCAATTACGTTCAGAGGGTAGATACCATGACGTACTTTCGACCACCAAAACCAACCATTAGGGGTACAACCTGGTCTCGTCTTAGATAAGGCACGAGCCCCCAGGAAGCACTCCCTGCCCGTCCAGAGGTCTATTCTAATTAAAGGTTTGCTAGTCAAGTCATTAAATCCTCACATAGCTCAATGTAATATCAAACCAATCCACGTCTACAAGCATAGCAAATATATAGCAAGCACTTGCCAATTTGTCTAAGCAAACAGGATAAGATCATATGGCTACCCTACAAGGTTTGCAGCAATAATAATATAAAACTTCTTATACATGCATAGGGTGATATTTGCTACATGCATAAGTGAAAATATAGGTTGTGAAATGGTCAAAGTATGACTTGCCTTGATCCTGTTCCTGACGATCACACTCTTCACAGAACGAAGCGTTGCACTCCGGACAGTCTACACGATCAAACAATATAGCATTCAATACACCATATAACATGTAAACAATGCAACAGTGAAAGAACCAAATGAACAGCAAGAAAACCAACTAAACAGTAGCTAAACTATATCTACACATCACCACGATCCCAACGCAACTTGAATCGGCAAAAACGAATACACCGTATAAAAGATACGGTCACCGGAAGTTTGAATTTAAATCTGTACAAAATTCAAATTCGAAAACTGTAACAGTGCAACTTGCATCCTACTATAAACTAGACTTCACCACGGTCTCAACGCAAAAAGAATCACCTAAAACGGAGCTATGGTTTAAAAGACATAGCAAATACCATTCTAGGGGGAAATCAATGAAAAAGGGCATAATCATGAATAAAATAACTTCTCTTCCGCGAACAGGTCCTCGGCTACGGAGCGAACGGCGTCCACTCCGGCGAACGGTTAGGTGATCGTTCGCTGTATTGCAAAACCGGGGTTAACCGGAATAAAACCCTAACCCTAAAAAAATCGGCTCGATCTGTTTTAGACCGTTGTATCTGGATCCAATGGCCAAGGGCGGCGCGGCGTCCAATCGACTCCAGCGAGCGGCGACAGCCGGCGACGGCCGACGGCGGTACGCGCGGCGTCACGACGCGGCCTGCGGCGGCGGCGCGGCCCGGAGCACGGCGCACACGACGAGGCGCGGAGGACGGCACTACTAGGGAAATAGCTATACATGGAAAGCTTATTAGTGGCGCATTTCATATGTAATGCGCCACTATGTTGTAAGGGGTGGCACACTGGTAAAAAAATGCGCCACCTATAAGCCCTTATAGGTGGCGCATTTTCCAAAATGCGCCACCCCTAAGAGTGGGCCAGCCCTGGATCCCCTTATACGTGGCGCATTTGAAGAAATGCGCCACCCCTAAGAACCTTATAAGTGGCGCATTTTGGAAATGCGCCACCCCTAAGAGCTTAGGGGTGGCGCATTCTGGAAATGAGCCACCCCTATGAAATTATTAGTGGCGCATCCAGAATGCGCCACCCATAAGCTCTTAAGGGTGGCACATTTCCCATATGCGCCACTAATAAGAAAAAACTGGGCGGGAAAATTCCCATATGCACCCCCCCCCTGTGGACCGCCTTTTCAATTTGAAAAAAAATTAAACAAAATGATTGAAATGTCAAAAAAATAAAAGAAAATCAGTTTTCCAAATGATATGTGGTCTAGTTGTAAGGAAAATTTACAAATATGAATTTCGACTTTTTTTGCAAAATCTCCCGAGAATTACGTAAAATGGGCTTAACTTTTGCATACGACCTCCGATGAAAAGTTTTTTATGTGAAAATCATCTACTCGAAAAGTTATATCCAAATTTAACAGGGTGTAAAACAGATCGAATAGAACCCAGAAGTTAAGCGTGTTGGGGCTGGAGTAGTGCTAGGATGGGTGACCCTCGGGGAAGTTTGACCACGGAGGTTAGTTTGACCTGAGATTAAGCATAGTGATCGGGCATTAAGCATACTAACCTGAGATTAAGAAAAAATAAAAAAATAAAAAATAAAAAAAATAAATAAAATTGTTTTCCAGATCCAGATCCAGATTCAAAATTCAAAATTTGAATGCGCCACCCCTAAGACTCTTATGGGTGGTGCATTTGGGCTTATAGGTGGCGCATTTCGAAATGCGCCCGCATAAGATTCTTAGGGGTGGCGCATTTGAAATGCGCCACTATTATGGCCTTATTAGTGGCTTGTCGTTAGTGGCGCATTTGAAATGCGCCACTAAACGCAAAAACAGTGCGCCACTATAAGGCAATTCCCTAGTATCGAATATTTAAAAGAGAGGGAATAAAAGGACTTTCCCTAATATTCATAATTGGTGTTTTTGGAATTTCTTATTTAAAACAAAACCAACAAAACAAAATGAGAGAAGGTAATATGACTCCTTCAACATATTAAAAGGTTGGAAAATATTTTAAATCATTATTGGAATTCTTCTGAATATTCAAAACATTTTTCAACTCAAGGAAATTCATTTGAGAGGATATAAAATGACTTATCCCCTTTTTAATAAAGTTGGAAAATATTTGGAATATTGATTTAAAGTTTTTAAAATTTATTATGAGTATTATAAATAACTCTAAAATTATTTTAGGGATTTTATGATGCTAAGAGAGTTTTATTTCATTGAAATAATTTTTTAAATATTTTAAAAGAGTTGAAAAATTATTCCAATGGGATATTTTTATTTTACCAAATTATTTATTGGTGTGACAATTTTAAAATTTATATTTTTATTATCTAGAAATGGTTTGTCAATGCTTTTGACCAAATAAAAATATTTTTAGCAATTTATTGGATTTTATTCGATTTTTGAAAAGTATTTTATATTTAAATAAAGTATTTCGGAAATGTTTTTATTTTTTATTCTCCTTTTTGGAAAATGTATTCATTTAATAAATTTCTTTGTATTATTTGATGAATTTAGGATTTTATTTCATATTTTTCTAATGAGTATTTATTTTTCTAAAATTGTTTGAAGTTTTGGTTTTAAATAAAAAGAAAATCTGTAGCCCCAGCCCAGTAGCTTAATTTTTCGCCCACAAGCGCAGTAGAGCCCGTTTCGTTTTTTTCTCTTCTTCTCTGATTATAAATTGTTTGCAGATTTCTTTTTCGTTTTTCTTTTGTTTGGAAAAATCGAAAACCCTAGCGGGTCCCGCGGGCCTTGCCGCCGCCGCCGCAGGGCCCCGCTCGTCGGACCGCCGCCGCCACCGGCCGTGCCACCGCCAACCACTCACCGCCGCCGATCTCGCCGGTGCGCCGCCGGGCACCTCGCCGCCCCCTCCGCCGCGCCTCCCCGCCACCTTGCGCCGCTGCGCCGGCTCCCAGCCGTGGCCGCTCGCTCGCCGCAGCCGGCCGCTCGCTCGCCGCAGCCGGCCGCCCGCCGGAGCAACTCGGCCGCAGCCGCCGGCCGCCACACGGCAACTGTGCCGGTCGTCCTCACCGCGCGCACCGCCCGCCTCCGCCGTCCCGCGACCGAGCTGCCGCCAGCCACCCCGCCGGAGCACGCCACCCCTCGCCGGAGTGGCTTTAGGTAAGCCGCCGGCCACCATTATTGCACCTGCGAAAAAAAAAACTGTTAGGTCAGATCTGGGTCAAGGACCCGATTTCTTTTTCAGAAAAAATTTATTTGCAAACGGGTCCTTTTCTGCAGAAAATACCCTGCGCCGTTTCCGCAATATCTCCTTCACCGTAAGTCGGATTGCGGTGATTCATGTTCCTACACGCTCGTGTTGTTCTGTACTTTAGCATAGAATCAACTTTTCAAACTTTTGCACACTTTTGAATTTGAATTTATTTCAAATTCAAATTTAAATTCCGGTGGCCGTACCTTTTAAACTGTTGATCCAAATCGAGTGATTCTTTTTGTGTTGGATCACTCGTTCCATGTACTTTATGTTCATAACATGTGTACACAAAAATTCAAATGTTTCTTGATCTTTTTAAATTCAAACTCAATTCAATTTTGCACTTGCTATGACCTGCGTTGTAGTATTCCGTTTCACGTGATTCTTTTTGCATATCAGATCACCGTAGACATGTTATCGGTAAGATTCACACACTTTTCATGTGGGCATGATTTTCAACTTGATTTCATAAATGCTCGTAGTCAAAATTCCTTACCGATGAATCTCTATCTGTTGACTCTCTCGAGGTCACTTCCACCGATCACCTTCGAGCACATCTACACCTCTGCACTTCAATTCAATTTTGCACTTGCTATCTGTTGGCAGGAGGTAAACGACGACGATGGCGTCGTCTTGGCGGCGTCCTGGCCCGATTCAACGCGCGTGGAGATGAAGTCGTGCCCGGGGAACCTCCCGGACATATCGGTTCAGCTCGCGGTGGCTAGTGGCCACGACGGCGCACCGGTGACGGCGGAGATGCGCACGGCGAGCTCGAGCTCGAGCGGAGGGAAACCGGGGTGGGCGCGTGGGGAGGAGAAGGGAATGGGCACGGGGGAAACTAGGATTAGGGTGAGGGGAGCGACCCTCTTAAGGTCGCCGGGGAGCCGCTCGATGGCTGACACGGCGTCGTCGGTGGCCGTGGCGCCATGGATGGCTGCCACCGAGCGTGAACAGGGGAGGGGAGGGGTGAGGGGGCCGGGGTGGGCTTGCTGGGCTGGTTTGGCCCAGGGGAAAGAGGGGGATAGGCTAGGGGTGCAGTAGATTAGGTTTCTTTTATTTTGTTTCTTTTTCTTTTCTGTTACTTTTCTTTTGGAATTTTTTTTAGCTATTTTACAATTTTTTAAATTGTGTTACTTATCCCTAAATTAGAGGTGCACCAAATACCCATGCCACAATAAGTTTGGTGAATTAATAAATTCATTTATTATTTCTTTTATTTATTATATTGATGAAAAGGGGTTTTTGGCTAATGTTTTATTTTGTTGGATCTATTTTATAGCACAATAAATAACCACAACCATACTAGGAGGGTCCAGTGATTATTAGTGATTTTACAAAAGTGCATTCACAATTTTTGGACAAAGTATTTATTGCCACAATGTTGTTAATATTCGAACAAAAGGCATTTGAGCTAAGTGTTGATTTCAAATGCAAAGGGGCTTGGATTTGTTTTGATCCATGATGGGCAAGGCCCATGATCACATTGCTTTAATGCCAACCACCATGAATAGAAAAATAACAAGTTACAAAGTTTGATCAAGGCCAGTTTGAATAACAGTGATTATCAAAAGTGATTAGCAACAATAATCCTTGATTAGCAAAGTGATTACTGTTCATGACAGTGAGGGTGTTATAGGAAGGAATGAAGAAAGTTATCCAAGAATTGAAGGAAGCACCCGTGAAGAAGAAAAAGAAGGACATTAGGCAAATTCAGTGTTTCCGGTGCAGGAATATGGGACATTACGCCAACATGTGTCCAGAATTGAAGGGAAAGAAGAAGTTGTGAACGCGGAAGCAAGGATGCTGACTCGAAGAAGCTTATGTTTGGAAATTGGAGGACAAACGTTCGTAGGTGTGCACTAAGTGTATGTTGTTACCTTTTCATTGTTAGCTAGAGTTGTGGTTCGCAGCTTGTTCTGCTGGTAGAACTAGATGTTTTATGTCATGATTGTTTTGTTAAGTTTTGTCTTGTACCCTGTGGCCCTGATATGTATTTGATTGATGTCGTGTGTTGTCCTTTGTGTTTCTTCTACGTGAGTAGAATAAGTTTACGTTTCATTAGACCTCATCTATTTAGTATGCTTCAAGATTGGAGGAGAAACAACCATAAGAAGAATAAGATGGCAAGTAACTCGACGATACGAAGATTTCTTCGACAATGCCAAACTGAAGCTACCATCATTGAAGACTTGAAGACCTGAAGATTCAAGTTTCTACCGTTAGATCGTTTTTCTGAGATGTCATTTCTTGTTTTTACCGATAGCTACACAACAAAACATATGTTTCAAAACTAGTGTGATGTTTGTATGGGTATTTCTCTCCATCTCTCTCGACCTTTCTATCTACATTCTATTCCCCCTCATCTTATTTCTTACACTGAAGGAGTTACTACAATGGATGATAATGTCAAGACTGGAATAAAGATGGATGCAACTTAATGCTGAGTTCAAGGATAACCCCGGGTGCGAGGATCTACAACAAGCAAGCACAATCTTGCTGAAGGAAGAACCCTCAAAGAAGTTGTAGTCCACCAGTACACGTTTTATAGCAGTTTGCGCAAACCCGAGTGTTGTGAAGAAACGATAGAGGTTTGTTTGGCTTGCAGAACTGATGGATTTGACTGAACCCAGTTCAGGATCAAGAGGAACTTCTGCAATGCTTGTGAGGAGGACCGAGTGTTATATTACGAGATTCGCTAAACCATATATAAGGTAATGATTTGGGTGCGGAATGGATTGGCCCCCATGACGACTAACTTATTATTCGCTCTTGCTATGCCGGATAGTAAATCTTGAGTGACTTACTTATAGTAGAGAGGCGACGATGTTAAGCCTAAACCGTAGTATGGTACGATGTTGATCCCTATATAAGATTATCGTTAATAATCGTAAGTTATACAGTGAGTATAGACCAAGACCATTTCCAGCAGGTATCCCGTAAAAGCAATCTTGATAACCACCAAGAGAGAATCGATAGTTGCTTAACATTGGTGCCTGACCTGTCAACCATGACGGTTCAGTATACGGAAGACTCCTCTGTTGCTAATGATTCAAGACCTGATAGGAGGAGGTGAATCTCTTCGAAGGAGGTTATCGATGGAGTAAGATTTTGAAGACCACGTCGCATTCCTTTTAAGGGTGGTAGCACCCTAGCTCATCGGAGGATCGATGGACTGTCATGAAGACCCGAACCCTAACCTTTCTTTCTAGCCTTCTCGAATCTCGAGGACGAGATTCCTTCTAAGGGTGGTAGAGTGTAACATCCCAAACTTTCCGAATTTTGGAATGTTAATAAAATTTAATAAATAATGATTGTTTGCTTGCTGTGTTTGATTTTTCTCTGGGTTTTAAAACTTTTTGGAGTTTATCGAATATTAAAAAGAGAGCGAATAAAAGGACTTTCCCTAATAGTCATAATTGGTGTTTTTGAAATTTATTATTTAAAACAAAACTAACAAAACAAAATGAGAGAAGGTAATATGACTCCTACAACATATTAAAAGGTTGGAAAATGTTTTAAATCATTATTGGAATTCTTCTGAATATTCAAAACATTTTTCAACTCAAGGAAATTTATTTGAGAGGATATAAAATGACTTATCCCCTTTTTAAAATTATTTTAGGGATTTATAATGCTAAGAGAGTTTTATTTCATTGAAATGATTTATTAAATATTTTAAAAGAGTTGCAAAAGTATTCCAATGGGATATTTTTATTTTACCAAATTATTTATTCGTGTGACAATTTTAAAATTTATATTTTTATTATTTAGAAATGGTTTGTCAATGCTTTTGACCAAATAAAAATATTTTTAATAATTTATTGGATTTTATTTATTTTATGAAAGGTATTTTATATTTAAATAAAGTATTTAGAATTTTTTGTATTTTTTATTCTCCTTTTTGGAAAATGTATTCATTAAATAAATTTCTTTATATTATTTGATGAATTTAGGATTGTATTTCATATTTTTCTGATGAGTATTTATTTTTCTCAAATTGTTTGATGTTTCGGTTTTAAATAAAAAGAAAATCTGTAGCCCCAGCCCAAGAGCTTATTTTTTCGCCCACGAGCGCAGTAGAGCCCGTTACGAACCCGTTTCGTTTTTTTTTCTCTTCTTCTCTGATTATAAATTGTTTTCAGATTTTTTTTTCTTTTTTCTTTTTTTTTGGAAAAATCGAAAATCCTAGCGGGACCCGCGGGCCTCGCCGTCGCCGCCGGGCCCCGCTCGTTGGAGCGCCGCCGCCACCGGCCGCGCCACCGCCAACCACTCACCGCCACCGATCTCGCCGGTGCGCCGCCGGGCACCTCGCCGCCGCCGGGACACCATCGAGCCGCCCCTTCCGCCACGCCTCCCCTCCACCTTGCGCCGCCGCGCCGGCTGCCAGTCGTGGCCGCTCGCTCGCCGCAGCCGGCCGCCTGCCGGAGCAACTCGGCCGCAGCCGCCGGCCGCCACACGGAAACCGTGGCGGCCGTCCTCGCCGCGCGCACTGCCCGCCTCCGCCGTCCTGCGACCGAGCCGCCGCCGGCTGGCTCGCCCCGGAACCCGTACGCCGCGTGCCACCCCGCCGGAGCAAGCCGCCCCTCGCCGGAGTGGCTTGAGGTAAGCCGCCGGCCACCATTGTTGCACCTGCGAAAAAAAAAACTGTTAGGTCAGATCTAGGTCAAGGACCCGATTGCTTTTTCAGAAAAAGTTTATTTGCGAACGGGTCCTTTTCTGCAGAAAACACCCTAGCGCCGTTTCCGCAATATCTCCTTCACCGTAAGTCGGATTGCGGTGATTCTTTTTCCTACACGCTCGTGTTGTTCTTTACTTTAGCATAGAATCAACTTTTCAAACTTTTGCACACTATTGAATTTGAATTTATTTCAAATTCAAATGTAAATTCCGGTGGCCGTACCTTTTAAACTGTTGATCCAAATCGAGTGATTCTTTTTGTGTTGGATCACTCGTTCCATGTACTTTATGTTCATAGCATGTGTACACAAAAATTCAAATGTTTCTTGATCTTTTTAAATTCAAACTCAATTCAATTTTGCACTTGCTATGACCTGCGTTGTAGTATTCCGTTTCACGTGATTCTTTTTGCATATCAGATCACCGTAGACATGTTATCGGTAAGATTCACACACTTTTCATGTGGGCATGATTTTCAACTTGATTTCATAAATGCTCGTAGTCAAAATTCCTTACCGATGAATCTCTATCTGTTGACTCTCTCGAGGTCACTTCCACCGATCACCTTCGAGCACATCTACACCTCTGCACTTCAAAGCTTTTTGTGTTGTTGCTATAACCCTTTGTGTTTGTTTGTTTGTTGATCTTTTGTTCGCCTTGTGATGTGATTGCTTATTCGAGTTGCTTCGTTTGCGATAGATTTCTCGGAGTGTGACGAGTAGAGTTGACTGGACCGTGAGAGCGAAGAACTTCACCGAATGGAAAAGGCAAGTTACACTTTGACCAAACCTCAGCCTATATTTTTTATTATGCATGTAGCAAATTATCACTCTATGCATGTGTAGGACTATATATTAGTTATGATTTAAACCTATTAGGATAGCCATATGTTCTGACCTTGTATTTCATTGTCGCCCTAGGATCGTGGTTGTTATATACTGCTATTGCTTTGTAGACGGGGATTGGTTGAGTTATCATTGAGCTATGTGAGGATTAATGACTTGACTAGCAAACTTAAATAGAAATCACCTCTGGGCGGGAAGGGAATGCATCCTGGGGCTCGTTCCTTGACTAAGGAGGGACCCGGGCTTAATGCTTCCCGAATGGTTGTTTTGGTGGTGAACCGGGTGCGTCATGGTGTCTAACCTCTGAACGCAGTGGGCGCCGTCCAGGCTCAAAAAGATCGGACAGACAGTGTGACTAGTAGCTTCCATGTACAACCACTAGCTATATGGGCTCTGGCTTAGATGAGTAAGTTGTGGGGAACCTGGCCCTGGTAGCTAGCTGATGTAGATATGATAGGTGTACCGGCTACCAAAGGGTGGAGGAAACCTCTTCTGAAAGACTATGTCTCAATCTTCGGGTTGAGTCCAGTGGGGAGAGTGTACAAACCTCTGCAGAGTGCAAAAACTTATCATGATTAGCCATGTCCACGGTTAAGGACAACTTTGAGCAACTGGGCATTATTTTTGTTGGATGGTTTTGACAGATAATTCACCTTAATAAGAATTTGAGTGGGAACTTTTAATAAAGGGATGGTTGGAATTGGTGTAGGCCGATTCAACCATACTTAGGACTAGCAAGATAAATTAAAATTTGATCAGTTGTAGTATATGAGGGAAAAACTGGCTTTCTGCAAAACTAAACCATAAGACTTTATTTTGACTTATCCTTGCATGTAGATGTAGGTCTGTTATATCCTTTTTCTTGTGACTTGCCGTACAAATCAGATGTACTGACCCATTGTCGGGCTGTAACCTTCGATGTTGGAGGATTGTTTACGACGAGTAAGTGATGCGTTGTAGGGTTACGATGTCTATACTCAACTGTGCCGGTGCAGTGGATGGACGCCACGAAGCTTTTATTGTTTTCCGCTGTATTATATTTGTAAGCTAGCCTTGAGATATGCAGGTATGCTTTATTGTAATACTGGATCTTCGATGTAATATACATATGACATGTGATTTATTCTTGATATTACATTGTGTATTGTGTGTGCTAGCTATTGATCCAGGGACTAACACAGAATGCACAGAGACTTGGATTCTTAGCGAACCGGGTCGTTACATTTAAAATATTCATAAAATCCAAATAATGCAAAACTCCAGCATGACATGCATATGATGATCTATTAACATCCGAATTTACAAAATTGGGATGTTACAGTTTCGGTTAATGCTTTTACTGAAAAAAGTAGGATTCAAGATTACATATTTTCCCTTGTGCAAAATAATATTCAAGCTTCACCTGTCAAGTTAATAGAACAAGACATACCTACAAACTACGAAGAAGCGATGGTGGACCCAAGTATGAGATATGACTATGAGTCATGAAATCCTATATTGAGTCACATTTAAGATTACTTGAATCTTATCAAGTAAGGAGGTTACTTGATAATCTCAATAACTTCAAAGTTATAATGAATAAATCTGAACATCAAATAAGATGTCAAGATCGATTTGTCACAAACAATGTTTTTGACAAATTCAAAAAGGTTGACTACAATGTGTAGCGATGCTTGAGTCAATGGGATATTCACTAGGATTGATCCAAATTGTTATCAATACCGTGACTTCCTCAAATCCTACGTTTTAAGAAGTGTTGTAATTGGTGCAATAAAAAGGTTTTGAAAACATATGGATGCTAGTGTCTCATAACCTGAATTCTCGATTAGATTGATGATCAAAGGATTTTGGACTTAGCCAAAATATCGAGGAAACATGCATTTGCATGAAACTGAGTGGGAGTTGAATAGTTTCCTAAACTTGATATATGGATGACATATTTTGAGTGGGAGCTATGGGAGTATTATCCAAGTCTTATATGTAACTGACATATTTGAGTAGGAACCGTGTGGTTATTATCCTGAACATGATATGTGTCTGACATATCTGAGTGGGAGCTATGTGAATGTTATCCTTAACTTATATCTAACTGACATATTTGTGTGTGAGCTATGTGAGTGTTATCCTGAACTTAATATGTGCATGACATATTTGAGTGGGAGCGTGATAACATTCTCATATATGG
Organism: Bromus sterilis; assembly: GCA_950022295.1. Classification (NCBI taxonomy): domain Eukaryota; kingdom Viridiplantae; phylum Streptophyta; class Magnoliopsida; order Poales; family Poaceae; genus Bromus; species Bromus sterilis. Next base: position 223,029,998 of record OX465600.1, read on the forward strand.
ACAACATATTATGAATGGTGTAGTTGGTATTAATGATTATTTGAATCTTTCATAAATGAAGATGAATAAGCATTAAACATCAAAATCTATCAAGATAGATTAATGCGTTTAATAAACATTAAGTCGAAATACCTTCCTAGATAAGATTCTGAAGGATTTCAGAATAGGACAAGTCAGGAAGGTAGTTCTTACTTGTTTATCAAAGAGAAGTATCGAGTTAATCTCAGTACAAGAACAATGGTTAAATAAAAAGGAAAGAAATGGATGTGTTACATCCTCTATGCCTCTGTCATAGGTTCTTTCATATAAAACCAGAGTTATGTACTCGACATAATATGATCCAAGTTCTTAGCAAGAAGAACATGTTGTGACATGATTTATGAGTAAATCATTGAACAAAGAGTTAAGTTTATCCTTAAGTGTCTGGAGAGAATTGAGGATACATATCTAATTTATAAAGGATAGTGAACTTGACCATAAATGTTATGCAAGTCCAAGTTCTGACACTAACCTAGAAAATTGAGATATCATACTAATGAATGCCTAAGTTAAAATAAACATGGTTAGACATCAAAGTTCCATACAATGCACTAAGGATTAAATCTACATTGATGTGGCTGCTTTAGAAGTAACAAATTGTTATAATTTGTCTTAAGAAGTTCGACTTCTGACTGAGTGAGTTTTCAGTGTGCATGACTAAGTAAAGGTCCGCGTGATCCAACGGACGTCATTGCCGAAACACAACGAACACAGTCTCACTCCATCGCCAAATATATATACCTCATCATTATAATGGATAATGAAGTAATGTCAAACTAGGTGACATTAACGATTTGCAAAAGACATACGGAACTGAATGATACAGACCGTTGATACAACCTTTTCCACAAAGCAAGCATGGTCAATAACCATATACATGATATGGAGTTATGATCCACAGAAAAATGCAACTAGATTATTTGTAGTCTAGTGCAAGTGGGAGACTGTTTGGAATGTGCCCTAGAGGCAAATAAAATATTTTTATTAGCATATTCCATTAGTTCATAATACGTTCTATACTGTGCTATAAATGTATTAAGCGGAAAACTTAATACACGTGTGGTATACAAACAACCAAGTCCCTAGTTAAATCTAGTATACTAGCTCATTGGGCAATCGATAATCAAGGTTTCCTCATCATGAGGTACGAACTGCCTATTGGCAATGATGTCGTATCATTGGGAGAATGATATGATGGACAAACACCCACCAGAAGTGTTGCAATGTGATCGAGTCACATAAGTTCAACATTGCGATTATTATAATGTACTGACCAGATCCTTTGAACGTAATGATCATACGTAATTGCTAACTATGAGGATGCTTTGATTTGCATCCACCGCCTGGCTTAAATATGTTGGCCATAAAGGTGTACTTTGGGTATTCCGAAATAGACATGTTGATGAATATGAAAATAGATCAAAGCGGGGTTTGTCCATCCGAGTGACAGATAGGTACTCTGGTCCCACTCGGTTATATTGCATCATAAAGTTTGCAAACATGTGACTAGGTCACGGAGTTGCAATATCACGGGAACGAGTAAACATGTTTGTCAGTAACGAGGATGAACTAGGTATATTGGATACCGACCATTAGGGGAAGAGGGTGTCTCCCCCTTGGGCCATGGCGCCATGAAATGGGGCCCACCCCCTTTAGGGTGCGCCACCCCTCTCCCTTGGGATTAGTCCCACATGGGAAGTTGAGGGAGGTTGCCCCCCTCCTTGGCCTATAAAAGCAGGGGTAGGGTGCCCTTTTTCTTAATCAGTTTTTCAGACAAGTTCTCATCTCTCTTCCTCCTTTCTCCTTCCTCGAGTGGACTCCCCTTGTTTGGAGTCTGCACTTGGTTGGGGATTTCTCCACCATACGCGCATCGTCGTGCTGCTGTAATCGGGATCTGAATCCATCTTCTTTCGGCTTCTCGCCTGATTCAGAGCCCGGAGGGACGACGGGTACATCGTATGTGTGTAATCCCGCGAGGCGCTACACTTTTTGTGCTCCTTCATCATCGTACCATATCGCGACGTCTTCATCGACAACGTTCCGACAGGGACGCAATCCCGTCTTGGTCTACAAGGACCGGATGGTTTTTGGAGTCATCGTGGATCTGCGCGGCATCGGGGATTTCCGGTACGACTACATCAACCACGTTCACGCGGGAACATTTCTCGCTTAACGGACTACATACTGGTATGTGACCTATTTCCATCCGTTACTTGCATCGCCATAGCGTAGGTCTTGGGTATGGGTCTCGTAGGTTATGAAAAATTTTATTGTTTTCTGCACCGAACCCCAACATTGAGGACCATGAGCGACGCAGGAACACTACTCCCCCAATGTCAATACAGTTATTCTGGGCTATCATCGAGGTATCCCAACTGGATCCTGGAGAATTAACCACCAGCGGAGGTTATATGTTTTCGAACGGCAAGTCTTCCTTACGTGCAAACGTCTCAGATATGAAGGAATGCGATGCTCCTGAATCAAATAGAACAGAAGCTGGTACTGAATTAATAGGGAGGGTTCCCATCACGACAGTCGGATCCTTCTTAGCCTTCTCAGCATCAACATGATATGCATGGCCCTGTACAACAACAAACGACTTGGGATTACTTCTTCTGAAACGATGATTTCGACAGCTCTTCTTACGACTAGCAGAGGGACCAGATGCGTTCTGAGGCTGAATCGGGCGACAGTTGCTAGCTCGGTGACCTGTTTGTACACACTGAGGCATAACCCATCATTAGGGGGGACAATAGTATTGGGTTGTGCAGTGTGAATCGCTGGTTGTTCAGTCCGAATCGTTGGTTGTCTTGGCGGTGGAGGCACGCGAGGTGCAACATAAGACGCCCTTGGCGTTGGAGAAGGTCGGCGATAGACGTTGTGCGGGATCCCGACTCGACGCTTCTGAGCAGGCTGACCCGAGGATGGGCCAAAAAATCGAGTACGCTTGAGTGATTCCTGGTGATCAGCTAGAGCAGTTTCTACTTGGAACCCTTCAGGTGAAATGACGCAAAGGTGACGTAACTGGTCGGGGCAACATTAGCTGACTCCATCTCAAAAAAGATGGCACGGAGCCAAACATCCGCATCGATAGGATTGGTTGAGTTGTGGAAAACAGACGGGTTGAGGTGCACAAATTCTTGCAGTGTTATTGTGGCAGGCTATTGCTGAGCATTCTGGTTCGGAAGTTGGGCCACTAACCCGGTCAAAAGATGACAATTCAGATCAAACCGCTGCATCATTGCGGCCAAATAAGGGGGAGGTGGGGGATCGTCAGCCATCCTGCTTAAATAACAGGGGCAGTTTAACGAGAGTAACTGCATGTACATGGAGTTATTCAAGAGGCATTACGAGCAATGAACGAGAAGTGCAGTAGATACATAACTGTAGTCATTAAGACATATAGATATATACACATAGTCGGTTATACGTGGACGGCATAACGTCATAAAATTAAGGAAAAAGACACACTACGCGGCGCAGACCGCGGTAAGGATACGCAATGCGATAATAGCAAAGGCTATGTCAACCACGTCGGAAGAAAACTTTTGGAACGAGGAATATGCCAGTGAATAACGCGGGGCCCTCGGTAGAAATGGGAGCCTGCGGTCCGGGATACTAGTCAGGAATTCCTAGTCCACGACTCGATAGAGGGTATAGAAGCAAAACTCCGGGTGGAATACGATCACGGTGTAAAGTTTTTCAAAGAACAACCTGGCAGCTATGCCATCATAAATAGTAATAAGGTGTTACTGACGAGGTTGTAGACCGAGATGTTTATACATTATTTATAAGGGACGTTGAAGATAATCCAGCTCTCCGGGTTGTGATGTGGGCCCGTAAGCCACACATCAATGTTAGTAACGTAGTTTTTCCATTGAATAGACTCAACTTTGACAAAGGAGTTCGAAGGGGGTGTCCTACAGGCAGTCGGCTCTGATACCAACTTATGGCGCCCCTGATTCAGGATGGGGGCCCACGGTAAGGTGATCACAGCACAACTCTATAAATAAAAATAACACAAGGTTTATGTTACAGGCCAGGGGCCACGAGGGCTCGAATACAAAAGCTCGAGATACACAAAGTTAGCGAAAGCAATAATATCTGAGTACAGACACAAGAATACAAGGATGCCATAAGAATGCTAGCACAAACACTACTCAACGATCGAAAAGGCGAGGCCTCCTGCCTGGGAACCTCCAAACTACTCCTGGCCATCGGGGGTCTCGTCGACGAATTAAGCACCGGGGATCTTCTGCTCCTGGACTCCAACGCTCCAATGTCTGATTGCAGCAACCATGTATAGAAAGACAAAGATAGAAAAGCAAGAGGGGTGAGTATCTAGCATGCCCGCGAGTCTTACGTCCAGCATCTAAGCATTTATGCAATTGTATCAAATGGAAAGGGGAGGCTATATAGTGTATTGAACTGTAGAAAGCCATAGTAAAGGGGGGAGAAGCTAGGCCTATCGAAGACTAGCATCTTCTAGCGATATTGCAGTAGTAGATGATAATAGACAACATGTTATAAGGTTGTATTAATAATGATATATATAGCAGTAATAACAATAAGCCCCGAGATCCCTTCTCGACAACCCCGCGAGAAAGCAATCCCGGGAACAATATAACAGTTTATATCATAACCATAACAGTTCATAGTTGTAGTTTCAGATACGGATACAACAACGAGCGTCCTTTTACCGTGGACACGGCTATTCGAATATATTTCATCCCTGCAGGGGCTGCACTACTGTTACCCTACAGGCTCGGACCCCGGGGTCTCGTACACCTTATTCAGGCATGTCCGACCAAGGAAATCCGACACGACGTAGTCCAACGTAGGCTCATCAAAGAGGTCCCCGCCGGTCTACAATCCTAAGTACAAGGGGTCTTGAGCCATCGCCCCTCGCCCTCCGGGTCGTTGTGCGCTAGGTGGATACCAGGAAACTCTTCCAGGATGACGATCCGACCCAACCACAATGTTGAACTGGATGTCTTTCAAAGTTGTCGATAGAATGTACACCGCCGAGGAGCCCTTACTCGTAATCCCGCGTGGAGGTGGCGCGTATAGGCCAGAGGCCAACTCATATCACTAACACTGATCCATTAAGAATTTTATTAGCACATCGCGGATACGACCGTGATCGTCGCTCCGACTAGGTAACACAACGAACAACGAACAGGAGCCAGATCCTCCTCTCTCTCCAGGCAGTATCCGCCTGCCCTCTCGTCCCGTCAAATCTCGCGGGTACCCTTAGGGGTGGTCCGTATCCTTACCTTATCTCGCGAGCGTATACGAGTCGCTCGACTTTCGTGGTTCAATGGGTATATCACGGACAACGATCAGGGCCCAGGCACACCGAACACCGGTCGTACCCGCCTACCGTGTCATCCCGTCGCAATACCTATCATGGGAACCGTTGGGTCACCCGACTCCTTACCCTGTCTTGCGCCCGATGAAGTAGCGATAATGTAAAGTCCCGCGTTCACTCCCTAGAGTGATCGCGGCCCGATAACGAAGCATAGCAGATGGATAAGGTTTTTAGGGCCGACTGATGGATATTTATACTAAGAAGCATAGGATAAGGTAGGGTACAATAGTAAAGGGCAACAAAGACAGGTAATGAAATAGAATAGGAAGTAACGTAAGAGCAGCATCAGCAATGCCTAGTGCAAGAATAATACGGAAAAGGTTGGTGATATGTGGGAGAGGGGAAGGGCCCTGATTGCCTGGAATCGCAATAGCAGGGGTACAATCATCGACGTAGTAGTCGTACTCAACGGTGTCGGCGGCGGCAGTCGTGGGGTCTACCGGAAGAACAAAGGGGGATAAACAGTAAATACACAGCAATAACAAAGAAGGGAAGCATGACATGGCAGATGCGGTGTTGGTGGCGTTCTAATGCAGTACAACATGCTTTGCTCGGAGCGGGAATTCATCCGGGGATGAAATACAGTCGTGGGGTCTACCGGAAGAACAAAGGGGGATAAACAGTAAATACACAACAATAACAAAGAAGGGAAGCATGACATGGTAGATGCGGTGTTGGTGGTGTTCTAATGCAGTACAACATGCTTTGCTCGGAGAGGGAATTCATCCGGGGATGAAATACCGGCTTCGGGTGATTATCGGCAAACAACTTGGAAAGGGAAGGTCTCGTGTTCGGTATGTTAGAGTGTAACAACCCAGGATTTTCACCCAAATTAAAAAAAATCTCTATCTTATTTTGTTGATTTCTAGCATTGTTTGTAGTATTTGCTTTGCCAGTTTATTAATTGGCGAATATATCTCCCCTCTTCTCGTACTGTCATGCGTGACCAAAACCTTCTACCATGGCACACGACCCTTCTACGACACCGGGTTTCACCTGATCACTGTTGCAACTTCCGGGACAAGACAAATCCTCGCCATCGGAACGAAAAACCCATTTATTAAATAAATTGATTATTTTCTCGGGCGATAGTAGACATTACTCGTTTGGCGCGAAACAATGTAGACGACGTCAGTTAGTGCGGCGAGGCGTTGTTTCAAATTTCGTGTGCTTCCAGCTTCGTTTGATAGGTGAACGATCGGATGTGCCAGGCATAGTAGCCGGTGTAATTCCATGGGCATATTTATAAAATTTCACGCGGGCTGCCAACCGACCAACAAGGTTTCTTTCTTATTTGCTAATCTTAGCCCACCTGAAAACCAGGCTCAAACCCCCTCTAAATAGCCCATTTTGTAGCCCATTTAGCTCTCACTAAGCACCTAATATAAATTGACAAGCCTCCTTCCAAATCTGGCTAACCCTAGCCCCCTACTCTTCTCTTTCCGCGCCTCCCCAACCCAGCGCCGCCACCTTATAGCACCAGCTTCCCCCTGCCAGATCCAGCCGATCTGATGTAGTTCGTTCGATCTGGATCAGATGCCTCATACGTCGCCAGGTCACCAGAAGCCCAACCCCGTGGGAGCTGCTCTCCTCCCGAGCACTCGATCCCACGCCCTTCCCCCGTGCACCGCGCTGTCGCGCTCCGGCCGGCGAATGGCGTTGCCACGACCCAACGGCTGGCGAGCCCCCTGCAGGTCGCCCCTCCTCTTCTCCTCCTTTCTCTTCTCTTCCTCATCTCCCTGTTCTCTCTCTCGCAGCAAGCACCAAAGCCTTCATAGCCATGGCGTGAAGCATCTTGCACTGTCGCCCCCGGCATCCGCTGCTGACCTCGTCGTTGGACCCAGCACCGCATCCGCACCTCCTGGCCTCCCCTGCGACCTGCCCTCGCCACCACACGCCGACTGCCGGCGAGGCGGTCACATCGGTGCCGCCATGGCGCATCTCGTGCAGGGCGAACGAGCCGCCCGCCAGCGAACCTCGGCTGGGCCGCGTCTGCACGTGGGCCGCGCGCCCCACACGGCCCAGTCTGCCTCCTCCGCCCCGTGCGATGCCCAGCAAAACGTCGCCCATCCTTGCGATTTGTGCTTGGCCCACATGGTGAGTGCCCCTTTTCTTTTATTTATTGTGTTGCTGTTGTTGGGCTCGGCCCATGTGCTATCTGATGCCCACGTGCGAAGTTTAGTATCCGACGCTCTCCCTGTTGAGGTCCAGTGGCACTATTTGGACCCAGTGAACGTTTAGATATTATCTGCACATTAAATAAATTACAGAAAAACATAGGATTTGGTGATGCTTGTAACTTTTTGGCGGTAGCTCGGATCGCGACGTGTTCTACATGTAACTTGATTATTTTTTCGTGTAGATTCATAAAATGTGATCATTTTCCACGTTTGCACTTGCCTACATGTTGTTTACTATTATTTACATGCCATGCCGCTTTAAATTTAAATAGGCCATAACTTAATAACTGTGGCTCCGTTTAAAATGTTCTTTACTTGTAACTTGACAAGAATTTCGTGTAGATTATGTTTGTGCTATAATTTTCTGTTGTTAACCAATATAAAATATGGTTTAGTACATAACAGTACCAAATGCTTTAATCGTCGTGGAGTACTTAGTGATATGCCATGTTTAGGTTGTTACCTCATTTAAATGGACTAACATAGATATTTTACTTTATGCTTCACCTCTTGCCATGTTTGCGTGACATGCCATGCTTGTGTGAGATGCCATGTTAACAACCTTTGCTCATGTTGTGTAGCTAAAAAACTTGAACCATTCTAAATGTGCGGTATGTCGTTTGTGACCGATACATCACTTAACCTGTTAGTAACCGCTCTCGACGGTAGACCCCTATCTTAGTGTCGTGTCTTGTGTTGCTCTCTTGATCTTTGCTTTCTTGTGATTGCTTCGTTGTAACCAATGAATGTTCATTGATTTCCTTTCTAGTGTTTCCTTCTTGTGTGCCCCCGTGGTTACTCTCGGAGAAGATGCGAGCTAACGATCAACTACACCTTTGGAACCCGACTTATCAACAGGCAAAGACTATACATTACTTATGATCCATTCTATTATAACCAGCGGTTTGTATGCTAGTCTTGGATATGTTCAATGTTTGATCCTACCACATGTTTATAACCTCTCTCAAATCGATACAACCATGTCCCCTCCCAGCAAACCATGTACTGCTATGTTACCATTGCTCGTTGCTCAGCCCGTGCTTAGTATGCATGCTTAGGATGCTACGAATGTTACCATGTTACTCCTTGGATTGGGCTATCACACAATTATATCTTTGTGGATGATATGATTATTGTGATGTTGACTATGTTCCACAAAGGGTGGAAGGTCAGGCTATCCCGCCTCGATGCTTTGTTATATTCGAGTCACCTAGGTCCCGAGTTTCGGGTATTGTGTCTCTTGGCGAGCGTGCCTAACCGCATGTGGGATACTATGGGGTTCCCTTTTCTTACCTACCTAGCTTCAAACATTTATAGTGGTGTCCCAAGCCGATTTTACCATTTGCAAACTGTGTGTGTGCGAGTTGACCGGCCTCGCGGATTTCCAACAAACCGGGCTAGTGGGATGGTATATCCTTTGGTCCATTCCTAGAAGCTAGGGAGCCTGCCCGGGCAAGGGTAGATTATCCCGACCTCGTCCAGACGGTAGAGACCGACTCGAGAACGCGAACGGGTTTTGAGTTGGATGTCGACTCACCGGGGGCCACCCGGATTTGTGCGTTGTTAGTTAGAGGGACCTGTCATTTTGGATCTCTCGGACCTAAATCAGAAAATGGTTTCTTGTGATGAGTAGCAACTGAGATATATGGGCGTGCGTGCGGAACCTTCTAATGGGCAGTTGGTATACCCCTGCAGGGTTAAATCTTTTCGAGAAGTCGTGTCCACGGTTATGGACGACTTGAGACCTACTCCTTGTTCATAGCTAACATCCTGAATCATAACTAAAACTTGATCAACGTGTGTGTGTGCCTTGACTGCTTCTTCTTCGTCAGGATGCGATGAGGAGGACAAGGATAGGACAGGTGTTATGACTGCGTAAGTAGGTGGATAGCAGACTTGTTGGAGGTGATTCCTAATCGAATTCATGGCTTGTCATCTTACTCTCTAGATTGTTAGCCACTCCATAAATGCTAGTGCGGAAGCAACCTCACCACTTACCCCATCCTTACCGTAAACTACTAGTTATTCTAGAATGACGAGTGATGAGGTACTTGCTGGGTCAGTTGACCACTACAGTTGGATGATGAGTACTTCTGTACTCATGATACTACCCCCAAACTCTTTTCAGGCTTCTTGATTGACAACGGGTATGGTGATTGATGTTTCACGTGGAGACTCGACGACGACTAGTTAGGCGGATCCCGGCGTAGAGCCTCGACCCGTGTGGTTATGGGAGCGATGTCTTTTCTCTTTGAAACTAGGCATTTGATTGTAGTCTATACTCAGACATGTACCTTCCACTGTTGTATTCTATTAAGGCAGTTGTATGCCGATTGTATGAGATGTTATATCCTTATGATGGCACTGAAGTAGTGCTCCTCATTGGCTACCCCAAGTGGAAGGTTGAGATGTAGCTAGCAGTAATTTTCCTTGGCAATGATACAAAGGTTGAGATTGAACCAGTAGGACTCCAACGACGACAAGTAGGTTGCGCGGCCAGTGAGGCGCCGTATACTCAATATCACTTCCTTAGCCTGGACCTACACACACAACAAGTAACTTTTCTCCCAACGAGTACAGAGGGGTTGTCAATCCCTCCGGCCTTGCGGTTTACAAAGGATCAAACACAAGATATAATGATAGTGGTAATGATAGCTGCAATGGAAAGTAAAATAAGTAAATAAAGTGGAGGTGTAAACAGTGGAAGACATATGGACCCGGGTCCCATGACGTTCACTAGTGATGTCTCTCTTCCAAAACAAGATAAACAACTAAGCTGGGTGAACAAATTAAAGTTGGTCAATTGACAGAGTTATAAACGCACCGCAATGCTAATTATGCTACTTGAAAGTAAGAGTGCTCAAAAGTATGGGCAGTACGCCAAGACAAGTAGACCGAAATCCATATTCATCTACTACTAATCATCCACCTTGAGATATCTATCCAGAACATCTTGCTAGTATTAAGTTGCGAGCCCCACCCAAAGTGTAAACTCAAAGCAACAGACAATTGCATTAACAATCTATGCGTAAGGTAAACAATCATTGCAACTGCGGTTACAAGCACCATTGTTTTCTAACTGGTGGAAACAACACATCTCCTAGTCTCATGTTTTTGTCACTCAAGCCATCCATCGGGAGGCATGAACCCACAATCATGCATAACGCTCCCTCTTGGATTTACTATCTACTACTTGGCCAAAGCAATAAAAAGCAACCGAGAACATGCAAGAATTATTAAGAACAAAATATAAAAGGTAAACCAAATATATAATTCATCACGATCTGAACATAATCTCATAATCCATCGGATCCCAGCAAACACAGCGTAGCAACACCAGGAAAATTACATAGGTGCATTGATCAAGTAGGGCATCTCACAAGGTCTAAACATTGAAGAACAAGGGTGGAGAGAAGACATCACATAGCTACTGATCATGGACCCATGGTCCAAGGTAGACTACTCACGACACATCCGGAAGGTGTCCATGGTGGTGGAGAGGTCCCCGGAGTTCAATCCTCCCTCCGGTAGGGTGCTAGGAAGAGGTCTTCTGGTGCTCCCGATATTGGAAGCGCGGCGGCGGCGGAACAAATAGGTAAATCGTGATGCGGGCTTCTCCTCGAGGGTTTCTATGACGAGGGGTAAAAATAGGCCGAAGGGGGCACCAGAGGTGGGGCCCACCTCCCAGGCGCCCTAGTGGCGCGGCCAGGGGTGGGTCCGCGCCACCTGGCCGCCTACCGTGTCATCCCGTCGCAATACCTATCACGGGCACCGTTGGGTCACCCGACTCCTTACCCTGTCTTGCGCCCGATGAAGTTGCGATAATGTAAAGTCCCGCGTTCACTCCCCAGAGTGATCGCGGCCCGATAACGAAGCATAGCAGATGGATAAGGTTTTTAGGGCCGACTGATGGATATTTATACTAAGAAGCATAGGATAAGGTAGGGTACAATAGTAAAGGGCAACAAAGACAGGTAATGCAATAGAATAGGAAGTAACGTAAGAGCAGCATCAGCAATGCCTAGTGCAAGAATAATACGGAAAAGGTAGGTGATATGTGGGAGAGGGGAAGGGCCCTGATTGCCTGGAATCGCAACAGCAGGGGTACAATCATCGACGTAGTAGTCGTACTCAACGGTGTCGGCGCCGGCAGTCGCGGGGTCTACCGGAAGAACAAAGGGGGATAAACAGTAAATACACAGCAATAACAAAGAAGGGAAGCATGACATGGCAGATGCGGTGTTGGTGGTGTTCTAATGCAGTACAACATGCTTTTCTCAGAGCGGGAATTCATCCGGGGATGAAATACCGGCTTCGGGTGATTATCGGCAGACAACTTGGAAAGGGAAGGTCTCGTGTTCGGTATGTTAGAGTGTAACAACCCAGGATTTTCACCCAAATTAAAAAAAATCGCTATCTTATTTTGTTGATTGCTAGCATTGTTTGTAGTATTTGCTTTGCCAGTTTATTAATTGGCGAATATATCTCCCCTCTTCTCGTACTGTCATGCGTGACCAAACCCTTCTACCATGGCACACGACCCTTCTACGACACCGGGTTTCACCCGATCACTGTTGCAACTTCCGGGACAAGACAAATCCTCGCCATCGGAACGAAAAACCCATTTATTAAATAAATTGATTATTTTCTCGGGCAATAGTAGACATTACTCATTTGGCGCGAAACGATGTAGACGACGTCAGTTAGTGCGGCGAGGCGTTGTTTCAAATTTCGTGTGCTTCCAGCTTCGTTTGATAGGTGAACGATCGGATGTGCCAGGCATAGTAGCCGGTGTAATTCCATGGGCATATTTATAAAATTTCACGCGGGCTGCCAACCGACCAACAAGGTTTCTTTCTTATTTGCTAATCTTAGCCCACCTGAAAACCAGGCTCAAACCCCCTCTAAATAGCCCATTTTGTAGCCCATTTAGCTCTCACTAAGCACCTGATATAAATTGACAAGCCTCCTTCCAAATCTGGCTAACCCTAGCCCCCTACTCCTCTCTTTCCGCGCCTCCCCAACACAGCGCCGCCACCTTACAGCACCAGCTTCCCCCTGCCAGATCCAGCCGATCTGATGTAGTACGTTCGATCTGGATCAGATGCCTCACACGTCGCCAGGTCACCAGAAGCCCAACCCCGTGGGAGCTGCTCTCCTCCCGAGCGCTCGATCCCGCGCCCTTCCCCCGTGCACCGCGCTGTCGCGCTCGGGCCGGCGAATGGCGTTGCCACGACCCAACGGCTGGCGAGCCCGCTGCAGGTCGCCCCTCCTCTTCTCCTCCTTTCTCTTCTCTTCCTCATCTCCCTGTTCTCTCTCTCTCGCAGCAAGCACCAAAGCCTTCATAGCCATGGCGTGAAGGATCTTGCACCGTCGCCCCCGGCATCCGCTGCTGACCTCGTCGTCGGACCCAGCACCGCATCCGCACCTCCTGGCCTCCCCTGCGACCTGCCCTCGCCACCACACGCCGACTGCCGGCGAGGCGGTCACATCGGTGCCGCCATGGCGCATCTCGTGCAGGACGAACGAGCCGCCCGCCAGCGATCCTCGGCTGGGACGCGTCTGCACGTGGGCCGCGCGCCCCACACGGCCCAGTCTGCTTCCTCCGCCCCGTGCGATGCCCAGCAAAACGTCGCCCATCCTTGCTATTTGTGCTTGGCCCACATGGTGAGTGCCCCTTTTCTTTTATTTATTGTGTTACTGCTATTGGGCTCGGCCCATGTGCTATCTGATGCCCACGTGCGAAGTTTAGTATCCGACGCTCACCCTGTTGAGGTCCAGTGGCACTATTTGGACCCAGTGAACGTTTAGATATTATCTGCACATTAAAGAAATTACAGAAAAACATAGGATTTGGTGATGCTTGTAACTTTTTGGCGGTAGCTCGGATCGTTACGTGTTCTACATGTAACTTGATTATTTTTTCGTGTAGATTCATAAAATGTGATCATTTTCCACGTTTGCACTTGTCTACATGTTATTTACTATTATTTACATGCCATGCCGCTTTAAAATAAAATAGGCCATAACTTAATAACTGTGGCTCCGTTTAAAATGTTCTTTACTTGTAACTTGACAAGAATTTCGTGTAGATTATGTTTGTGCTATAATTTTCTGTTGTTAACCAATATAAAATATGGTTTAGTACATAACAGTACCAAATGCTTTAATCGTCGTGGAGTACTTAGTGATATGCCATGTTTAGGTTGTTACCTCATTTAAATGGACTAACATAGATATTTTACTTTATGCTTCACCTCTTGCCATGTTTGCGTGTCATGCCATGCTTGTGTGAGATGCCATGTTAACAACCTTTTCTCATGTTGTGTAGCTAAAAAACTTGAACCATTCAAAATGTGCGGTATGTCGTTTGTGACCGATACATCACTTAACCTGTTAGTAACCGCTCTCGACGGTAGACCCCTATCTTAGTGTCGTGTCTTGTGTTGCTCTCTTGACCTTTGCTTTCTTGTGATTGCTTCGTTGTAACAGATGAATGTTCGTTGATTTCCTTTCTAGTGTTTCCTTCTTGTGTGCCCCCGTGGTTACTCTCGGAGAAGATGCGAGCTAACGATCAACTACACCTTTGGAACCCGACTTATCAACAGGCAAGGACTATACATTACTTATGATCCATTCTATTATAACCAGCGGTTTGTATGCTAGTCTAGGATATGTTCAATGTTTGATCCTACCACATGTTTATAACCTCTCTTAAATCGATACAACCATGTCCCCTCCCAGCAAACCATGTACTGCTATGTTACCATTGCTCGTTGCTCAGCCCGTGCTTAGTATGCATGCTTAGGATGCTACGAATGTTACCCTGTTACTCCTTGGATTGGGCTATCACACAATTATATCTTTGTGGATGATATGATTATTGTGATGTTGACTATATTCGACAAAGGGTGGAAGGTGAGGCTATCCCGCCTCGATGCTTTGTTATATTCGAGTCACCTAGGTCCCGAGTTTCGGGTATTGTGTCTCTTGGCGAGCGTGCCTAACCGCATGTGGGATACTATGGGGTTCCCTTTTCTTACCTACCTAGCTTCAAACATTTATAGTGGTGTCCCAAGCCGATTTTACCATTTGCAAACTGTGTGTGTGCGAGTTGACCGGCCTCGCGGATTTCCAACAAACCGGGCTAGTGGGATGGTATATCCTTTGGTCCATTCCTAGAAGCTAGGGAGCCTGCCCGGGCAAGGGTAGATTATCCCGATCTCGTCTAGACGGTAGAGACCGACTCGAGAACGCGAACGGGTTTTGAGTTGGATGTCGACTCACCGGGGGCCACCCGGATTTGTGCGTTGTTAGTTAGAGGGACCTGTCATTTTGGATCTCTCGGACCTAAATCAGAAAATGGTTGCTTGTGATGAGTAGCAACTGAGATATATGGGCGTGCGTGCGGAGCCTTGTAATGGGAAGTTGGTACACCCCTGCAGTGTTAAATCTTTTCGAGAAGTCGTGTCCACGGTTATGGACGACTTGAGACCTACTCCTTGTTCATAGCTAACATCCTGAATCATAACTAAAACTTGATCAACGTGTGTGTGTGCCTTGACTGCTTCTTCTTCGTCAGGATGCGATGAGGAGGACAAGGATAGGACAGGTGTTATGACTGCGTAAGTAGGTGGATAGCAGACTTGTTGGAGGTGATTCCTCATCGAATTCATGGCTTGTCATCTTACTCTCTAGATCGTTAGCCACTCCATAAATTCTAGTGCGGAAGCAACCTCACCACTTACCCCATCCTTACCGTAAACTACTAGTTATCCTAGAATGAGGAGTGATGAGGTACTTGTTGGGTCAGTTGACCACTACAGTTGGATGATGAGTACTTCTGTACTCATGATACTACCCCCAAACTCTTTTCAGGCTTCTTGATTGACAACAGGTATGGTGATCGATGTTTCACGTGGAGACTCGACGACGACTAGTTAGGCGGATCCCGGCGGAGAGCCTCGACCCGTGTGGTTATGGGAGCGATGTCTTTTCTCTTTGAAACTAGGCATTTGATTGTAGTCTATACTCAGACATGTACCTTCCACTGTTGTATTCTATTAAGGCAGTTGTATGCCGATTGTATGAGATGTTATATCCTTATGATGGCACTGAAGTAGTGCTCCTCGTTGGCTACCCCAAGTGGAAGGTTGAGATGTAGCTAGCAGTAATTTTCCTTGGCAATGATACAAAGGTTGAGATCGAACCAGTAGGACTCCAACGACGACAAGTAGGTTGCGCGGCCAGTGAGGTGCCGTATACTCAATATCACTTCCTTAGCCTGGACCTACACACACAACAAGTAACTTTTCTCCCAACGAGTACAGAGGGGTTGTCAATCCCTCTGGCCTTGCGGTTTAAAAAGGATCAAACACAAGAGGTAATGATAGTGGTAATGATAGCTGCAATGGAAAGTAAAATAAGTAAATAAAGTGGAGGTGTAAACAGTGGCAGAAATATGGACACGGGTCCCATGACGTTCACTAGTGATGTCTCTCTTCCAAAAGACGATAAACAGCTAAGCTGGGTGAACAAATTAAAGTTGGTCAATTGACAGAGTTATAAACGCACCGCAATGCTAATTATGCTACTTGAAAGTAAGAGTGCTCAAAAGTATGGGCAGTACGCCAAGAAAAGTAGACCGAAATCCATATTCATCTACTACTAATCATCCACCTTGAGATATCTATCCAGAACATCTTGCTGGTATTAAGTTGCGAGCCCCACCCAAAGTGTAAACTCAAAGCAACAGACAATTGCATTAACAATCTATGCGTAAGGTAAACAATCATTGCAACTGCGGTTACAAGCACCATTGTTTTCTAACTGGTGGAAACAACACATATCCTAGTCTCATGTTTTTTTCACTCAAGCCAGCCATCGGGGGGCATGAACCCACAATCATGCATAACGCTCCCTCTTGGATTTACTATCTACTACTTGGCCAAAGCAATAAAAAGCAACCGAGAACATGCAAGAATTATTAAGAACAAAATATAAAAGGTAAACCAAATATATAACTCATCACGATCTGAACATAATCTCATAATCCATCGGATCCCAGCAAACACAGCGTAGCAACACCAGGAAAATTACATAGGTGCATTGATCAAGTAGGGCATCTCACAAGGTCTAAACATTGAAGAACAAGGGTGGAGAGAAGACATCACATAGCTACTGATCATGGACCCATGGTCCAAGGTAGACTACTCACGGCACATCCGGAAGGTGTCCATGGTGGTGGAGAGGTCCCCGCAGTTCAATCCTCCCTCCGGCAGGGTGCTAGGAAGAGGTCTTCTGGTGCTCCCGATATTGGAAGCGCGGCGGCGGCGGAACAAATAGGTAAATCGTGATGCGGGCTTCTCCTCGAGGGTTTCTATGACGAGGGGTAAAAATAGGCCGAAGGGGGCACCAGAGGTGGGGCCCACCTCCCAGGCGCCCTGGTGGCGCGGCCAGGTATTATTTTCCTAAGGCTCCTATGTCATAGATGATACTATTTTCAATATGTCGAGTTGGTAATGTGCTCGTTGGTGTTTCTTTGGTGTAGTTTTTCCCCTCTGATATTATTGGGAGCGACGAAGGATGAATTCTAGGAGGATCACAATTTATCCAAAGGGTCAAAGAAGGAGAAGAATGAGAGCGAGAGTTGCATCTTCAGGTTGGAAAATGAATTTGGCTGTTGTGTCATGTTTTTCATATTTGCAAACAGTTACATTTGTAAAACTCTGAATTTTGCAATATGTTGGAGACGGTTGTTCAGACAAATACTCAAATGCAATTTTAGTCACATAATATGCATATATAAAATTTTCACCTAGAACACCAATATGTACGTCATAATACGCCTTCAGTCTGCACGCACTGGACCAGAAAGCTCGTGGCGCAGGCATCCTGCCAGCCCCTAAAAAGAGCATGGACTTGGAGTGGGGGCTGTAGAGTACAAACTTTATATAAGAAAAGTTTTGTTTGTACGCTGAGGTGAGATTAGTTATTTCCTCTACTATTTTGTTCTTGTTATGCAGTTTGACTAGCTATTTTCAATTTTTAGATGAATAAGAATCCATAATTACCATATATTTTGATGTAATCTATGAATTTTGAGATAATTACCTCCTTACCTTATAAATAATCTATAAGGTACTTTTGGGAAGTAAGCTTGTGAGGAAGGTGTCTTTTGAGGTGATTCTCTCATTTATCTGAATTTTCTCATTATTATTTCAACAGGGAAGGTGTCTTTTGAGGTGCACAGATGTCAACGGGGATGGTTTCAGTACAAATCTAATTGAACATTTTTACTACCTTTAGTAATCTGACCATTACAATTTCAACTATGGAGCAGCCAAGGGTTTTGCAATTCTGATAAAAAACATATTGTATTGTTTTGACTTATAGTAGCAAGAGCTTTACATTAAACTGGAAACTCTGATACAAAATCATTGTTCAGTTTGCAGATTTTGCTTGCTGCCTACAGATTTTGCTGGCTGAGTTTTGACAGTCTACTGAATTTGGACCAAATATGCAGATTGTTCTCGACTGCAAGTGGCTCCTTTGGCTCAAACTATTGGACGCGCGTAGGTGGGCAGATGAGCTGTGCATCTGGTTAAGCGTAAGTTGTACTTTGTTATACTAGGAAGACTCGCTCCCAACAAATTACCTGTTGAATGACTTGTTTTAGTTAGTTGTCATACTATTACTTTTATTTTCCCCCAAGTTACCAGTTGCAGCTATTTGTTCTTACATGCTACACATAATAATGTTAATGGAGATTTGTGAGAGTTTTTTTGTAGATAATGCTGGATTGTTCATGTAAAGAGTGACCGAAGTAGCATGTCGCTTGTTGTTGTCTGTATCCATAAGCAATTTTCCGACTGCTGTGATTTAAGTTGCTGGGTTGATCTGAGCCATTGATGGGATATTTATTTCCTTTTGTTTTATTTAGTGTTTTGAAGCTTTCGCCAATTCTGTCTGTCACCACTGCATTTTTTGGATCATGCACCAGACTAAATGTAGGTGAACTTCGAAGGATGTGTGTTTTCTTAGCTTCTTAAAAAAAATCCTTGCTAAGTAAGCCTTTGGGGTTATTCTGTTTTGTTGCTGCCTTATTCTTACATATAGTTTTGCATCGCTTTGTCTTCCATTCTTGCCGGCAAGCTTATAACAGTTGCGACCTTTAGCCATTTAGACATAGCAAATATTTGAATTTACACTAGTAGTAACAAGAAAAAAGCAAAAGGCGAGTTGTTCAATCGTCTGCTCCCACTGAACTTCACGGGTAAATATGCTGCTCTTTCCTTTCTCTGTTCGATCATGTATGTCGTTGTGTGTCATGTGAGCATCGCTTGGTATGTTAGTTCGGAAACGGTCGCCAAGTGCATCGTTTATGTGTGAGCTGGTGACGGTTTTAGCTGGTTTGGGCATAAGAATTTTGGGTGATACCCCAAAAAACATATTATGTTTGTTCTTTTGTTTGTGTAAAGTGAATGGAGCTTTTTTTGTTCTTCAGAGAAAATGGGGTTTATGTACGTGTCTCTTGATGCAGTTTCTAATTAGACATTTCATGCAAATACTTCGGTGAAAATGGGTTTATTTTAGGTTTTCTATCCTATTAAATTTGAGGCATGAAAGCTGGCATGTGTGTGTGGATCTTCTGCGATTTGAGTGTGCTGTGATATTTAATACGAATGGGGTTTAAATTTGTTGCTTCGGTGAGAATGTGTTTATTTATGTTCTACTGTTCCTAAATGGCTTTTGCTATAACCTGCAGAAGTTACTCATTTTTCCTATAGCCTGGAGAAGCTAGAGACAAATGTGCCATTTTTTAATGAGCCGTTTAGTGCAGTGTTTCCATTGTCTGAATTACATAGTCCATAGATGGATAGTTTTGGTGGATTTGGTTTAGGCTAACATATGGATGTTGTGCTGGCTGAAACATTAAATGAAAGGAGGTTTTCCTTTGTGATAAGTTAAATGCATCAACCATCCCATTAAGATTTGTTGTTCAGTGATTACAATATGTGCAGTGCTTTCTGTTTTTGAAAATGAAGTTTATGTATGTTGTTTCTACTACATATTTATGAATGTTGTCATGTCTAAGACATTAAATGAAAATAGATTTCCCTTTGTGAAAAGTTAAATGCTTTAAAAAAAATTCTAAAAATTATTGTCCTTATTCCGTGGATTTGGCTAGGAGAGGAAGCTACTTGTTTATGAATATTATGCCTCTTAAAGAAATAGTAAAAGCAGCAATAGCCTTTTCTAACGTTTTCCCTTTCATGTCTCTTGTGGGATTTGTCGTTCTATCTATTTTTGCCTTTGCATCCTGCTCAACGAGGTTTGTTCATACCAACGCCTATTCAAGCATTTCTTTTTAGACATTAAATGAAAATTGATTTTCCTTTGTGAAAAGTTAAATGCTTAAAAAAAAATTCTGGAACTTATAGTAATTATTCCTTGGATTTGGTTAGGAGCAGTAGCTACTTGTTTATGAATACTATGCCTATTAAAGAAATAGTTAAATGTAGCAATAGCCTTTTCTATCGTTTTCCCTTTCATGTCTTCTGTAGGTTTTGGCTTCCTCCGGTTCCATCAATCCATTGCTGCTGGCTACCGGCACCCTTTTTATGCGCGGATCTCTGCGTGCTCCTGCCGGGGCACCTCCTCGACGGCATGAATTCCTTATTTCTCAGATTTTAGCTTGTTTTTTAATTCTTGCTTCTAATTTTGGAGATGCAACCCACAAAGTAAACTCTGACTCAAGTAGACATGCAACACTCCACCCATCCGCCTGCAGATATAATTATTTTGAATCAAGATATTATGAAGGATAAGAAATGCTAATGTGGAAGCTTAAATTTATAGTGAGCATAATCTTCAATTAGACTCATAAATCGCAGTCAAATAATATGTATAGTTTTTTTATTTCTTTCTTGGGAATCAAACAGAGCTAACTTAGGCTCTCATGTGTTCCTTAGCAAAGATTATGCCATCCTTTGCACTGGATATAAAATTTTCTATGCAGACCAATTTCTTAGGATATTGTCTCTATCCTTCAGCCTTGCATAATGTAACTTCTCTAATTTTATTTGTACAAGGTCAATAAGCTTTTGACCAGTTGTGAAATGAAAGGGGCAAGAGCGGATGATCCAATCGTTCTTCCGGATGATGACAGTATGTAACTTATACACATGCAACTGCTATCACGGCAATGATAAAACTATCATACCCACAATTCTATGATTCACACATGTATTTTGTAAAATAAATATTTAGAAAAAATTAAAATCCCTTGGTTAGTTCCCTATTAGACTTCTAGGCAATCCATTTCAATTCAATTAAACTTCAAAATCAAGGTTGCCTTCTGTTTTAAATCGCGTTCAAGCCTGCATGTTTTTATTCTTAGCTAATTATGAATAGGGATTCATATCATCTTTAATTACATGGTTTGTTGATTTTCTTAGGTGGTGACTGGAGGGACCACGACGTTGTCAAGTTTATTGACACCAGTCTTCCCTTGACATGCACCAACACATTAGGATTCAATTGTGTTTTAGGTTTAAATTGCCAATTTTTTCTAGGAGCTTTTGCTGCGACTATAACCTTTTTGCAGGTAAATTTGACACCCAAGGTCCCAATAAAAGCAGTTTGTTTCGAACATCTTCAGTTACGAAAAGATACTCACAGTTCTTATCATACAAAAGCAGGTACTTTTCTGATGGAGCTCCCAGATGCTTTAGACTTTGACAACTACTTTAGTCTAATTTTTCCAATTGATCTTCCAAAATAATTAATCCCCCATTTGTGTACCTTATGCTGCTTTGTTACTAGAGGTAGATATTCATTGGTGTTGTGTTCCTATATGATGTACATTCTTACCTTTGATAGCATCTTTTCAAAAAATGAACAACAAGTGAGCATTTGTGAAAAAAATCTATTTTTATATGCCCAGATACAGATGTCATGTTTGTGCTTTCTTCTGATTCGGATATGCATGTGAAAACATAGAAAATTAATACCAGCATCTACGATTTATCTTGCTTGATGCCTTAATTTTTGTTACATCAAATAAAAATGGATTTAGAACAACTATATAACCATCTTTCCCCAGGTGAAGTTCTAATAATAACCAACCTCAACAACAACCTGCTCAGGTTATTTATCGTGTTATCCTTATTAAGTTGAAACATTCAATTGGAATCCATCCTTGGTCGTTCTTTCTTCTTGTTCATCAGTGATTTATGCTAATTACAATTGTCTAATTTATTGGCTTAGAAGTAGAGCCTGAGGATTATATGCAGTTCATGGTTCGTTGATCTGTTTTAGAGAGATCTGATATGCAATCTGTGTGAAATCTTCTCCATACTTTGTTGAGTATATACGGTTGGGATACAGCCTTGCCTCATACCAATAACCCTATTTTACAGGTACGCACCACCGATTGCACCCTCTCCAGATTAGAACGAGGTAGAAGTGACGAGCGAAACATCTTGAATCCAGCCATCGCCTGGACTCGAGCCTGCAGACACCGTCGACGACACCTGGAATGGGTCGGTGACTGCTTCCCCAGCACCAGCAGTCCATCAGCATCTCCCCGATGGCAGGTAACCCAATCCCCCAACGAGAGACTCTGCTCTTCAATCTTCAGCTCTTCTATTTTTATTTTTCCATTAAGATGTTTCCTGCTGGTCTCCTGGATGATATATGCTTCTTGTGATTGCTACTCTTTGAATGCTTGTGTTGCTGCTGTTTGGTACCCATTTTTTGTGCTTGAATATTGATTGAGGATTGTTTGGCTGCTTGCTATTAGGTAGCACGACGCCGGGGAGCGGCACAATATGTAGCCAATTATCCAGGGGTGAGAGTGAAGAGCAGTCTGGTCATGGTTGTCTGTTTAATGTGTTTTGCAGGATGCAACTTGCAATGACACAGGGAGGACGAGAGTTAACCAAAAAAGTCATAGAAAAGACAACAAATGGGGCAGTATTCTATTCTGATTCTGATCTTTTTTTTCATTTTCTTGTCTTAACTCTATATTATGTGGTGTATTTTTATTTTATTTTATATACTCGCCATATCCCCGAATGGTTGTTTTTGGGAAATGTCGTATCCCGTGTCCCCGTATGTGTATCGCCGAGTCTCTGTTCCCGTGTCGGTGCTTCCTAGGTTATGGGATTCGGCTCCAGCTTGCGCATATCTCTAACTAGGTTTGCCGAACTAGAGGTTGATTTTAAGCCATTCGTTTATCTTCCATGGTTCTTTTGGTTGGTTGACTGAAGAAGAAGATGATCTGGATAAAAAACTCTTGTACCTTAATTCTTAGTTTTATATGTACGGAATCTTCTCTCAATATTTGTAGGGTTTTTTGAGTCGGGAATCCGATTCTTTTCTTGCCGAATCATTGTTGTACCATAGTTGAATCAACTATGTATATTTATAGAATAACTTGTATCTCCTCTGAATCTTTTATATCATAATTTGTTGTTTTATGTATTTTTATTTTGCTGTTAATAATGCCTCATTTCTCCTCTGCCATTTACAATTGAAATGGATCCATATAGTGGGAAAGAAGCGCATGAGGATTGCTCAGGTGGCTAGAAATAAGTGTTGTGCTCATCTCACACAGTACATTTGGCATCGTGATAGGTGTTCTCGTTCCTCTTGCTACTAAGTTTAGTCTTAAGTTGGAGAGAATTGCATCTTAATGATAACTGACATTGTAGTAGATTGTAATTTTTAGCTCATACACTGTGCTGATGTGCATTGTAAGATTAAATTTGTTTGTCTTCCTAGCATTTTGTGTACAACATACGTTTCCAACTTCCTGAATCTACTACATAACGAATCATATTTTCATAGAATGTGTCTTTTCAGAGAGAAAGCCAGTGCATTTACATTTTATGATAACTCCGGTTATTTTCAACAAATCATGGTTATTAATGTTTTCAGTCACCTCTGATATCTTCAAGAACTTACAGTTCACATATGAAATTTGACAATGTTATGGTATTTACTGGTTTCCTTCCATAACATTATATTTATCCAAGGTAAAATTTGTGTCGAGTTCTGTTCAGACAAAAATTAACACTCAAAACATTCCTCATTAGAGAATACTTGTGAATCACCTTTTTCAAAATATAGTGTATTCGACACAATGGAATTGAACAGATCTTTAGATGCTTTTTCTTACTTAGCCAAATATTTTCAAAAGATATTGCCATTAAACATGATTTGTAAAACTACATGACAAAAAGAAGAGTAGGAGAAAGTGGAAGTGTTATAAGCATTCTGACAAGCACTTTAATGTGGAGATAACAGTGGGTGTTGATTTTGCTGAACTAAGCCTCTATTATTATATCTAGGACTCCTATTAAAACATGCCATTTCAAGTTGCAACAATGAATTTTCTACTCATAAACTATTCATTGGACTCCTACTCTTTCTACTCACAACTCGTATGTATCAGTGGAAGTGGCACGCAAGATTAAGTATCTACCATTCAATGATAATAAACCTTCAATTCTGAAACATGATGCTTTATTTAAGAGTCAAATAATCCATGCTCCACATATATCCCGAGAACGTAGTTGCTGTTTGGTAATTTGTCCTGCAGACAACTTATTGGAACAACATTACAAGCTGCCTCTTGGAGTCGATGTGAAGTAGAGGGCTCAGCAGAGTTTTGAGCAAAATACACACAACTGACTGTGCCTGGAAAGTCATCTAAAGAAACAGCGGGATGACCATCCGTTTCCATTGTGCAGTCCCTCTGGATTCGCCATTGCTCTCCTGGGTGGTGTATTGGTGTATGGAGGTGCCTGAAATACCTACCAGTGTAAACAATTCCTTCTCATCATTCTTTGGCTCTGTTTCATTTTGTCTTGGTGAATCATTCTGTTTGCTTTTGATCTAAATATATTATGTACTGTGTTATATAATCCATGGATTGCATTTAATATAATGCTTGTCTATATAGCATTGAAAATTGCTGGATTTGCTACATTGCCTTTCCACTTGTAGTTCATGATCTAGCTTCATCAATTGTTTGTTTGGTTGGCAACTCCATATTTGAATAGATATTGTTTTACTACAAAAATGATTGGGTTCTAAAAATGCAAGTTATTTCTACGATTACATGGTTTCAACTGGGACTGTGCGCCATTAGGCACAACAGGTCATCTAGTGAGAGTTAAATAGAAAGAGCCATTGAGGCCACCAAAAAAATACAAAAAAATAGAAAAAGGAGAAAAAAAATAAAAAAGAGAAAGGGGCAACACTACTATTCCTTTAAAAGATCCACACGCGTACTCCCTCTTATCTTGTGCTCCATAGAGATGATCATTTATGCATATAGCTATGTGGGGACCTTCAGACTATAAAACTTGGCTTGCATATTCCAAGGATGAGCCTCCTCAAACGAGCTCTAGGTCTTCATGAGCGAGCAAGTTGGATGCACCCCCACTAGTTCCATTGGAGAGCTTACCTTACCTCATATGTGCATTCGTTGCATGGAAATCCCTACTCCTCACATCATATCTATCATTTGGCCTTCTCGCCTATGATTGTCCTCATTGATGTGAACCTTTCTCACCCTTTTTGTCTTACTCCTCCACCATATTTCTCTCTTTGCCATCCTAAGTGTCAACTCTCGTGCTTATGCTCATCAATTGCATGAGTACTCAAAATATCGAAAGGGAGTGGATCAAATTGACTTGTACCTGGCTAGTGGTCTGGGGACAAGTCAACATAAGAATCCAAAGAAGACTAAGTGTGAAACTTTAGTAGATTGAGTTCTCAACAAATATATATTTTTCTCGTATTCCCATCTCCCACTTCTTTCACGCAAACAACATCTGGAGACATTCGAGTCACGGACAGCGAGAGCTCTTGCACCTAATTTTCTTATGTTAATTGTTTCAATGATAATATAGAATCTTGATTGTTATGACTTGAATTGAATTACATACCTTGATTTCTTTACTTTCAAAGTTCTTATATGGTTGTTAGCATGTCACCACAGAAATTATGCTTGTTATCATTTACCTACTCGAGGACAAGCAGGAATTAAGCTTGGGGATGTTGATACGCCCCAAACGTATCTATAATTTTTGCTTGCTCCATGCATGTTTTGTGTGATATTGCCATGATCTAGATACATTTTCATACACTGTGCACCACAGTGCCAGTTCCTGGTTTCTGCTTTTTTTCTGTTTCAGGTTTCCCCTATATTAAAAGTGCTCCAAAAATTCGGGAAAATCAGATAAAAAATTAGCGCACCGGAAGCTTCCGGAAACAACTAGGTGGGACCTAAGGGGACCCACCAGGGCCCTAGGCGCCCTAGGGTGGGGCCACACCAGGGGGCGCCTGGACCCCTAGTGCCCCCTGGCTCCACCCTTTCACCTATGTATTCTTCGTGACGCGAAACCTCCAAAGACAGAACCATTTTTCGGGATCTTTCCTCTGTTCCATCGCCGCCGCGCTTCCAAGATCGGGAGCACCAGCAGACCTCTTCCCGGCACCCTGCCGGAGGGAGGATTGACCTCCGGGAGCCTCTCCTCCACCATGGACGCCTCCCGGATGATCCATGAGTAGTCTCCCTTGGACCATGGGTCCGTGATTAGTAGCTATGTGATGTTCTCCTCCCCTCTTTGTTCTTCATGGATTAGACCTCTTGAGCTTCCCTACATTATCGAGGCACATATGTAATTTTCTGTTGTTGCTATGCTGAGTTTGCTGGGATCTGATGGATTATGAGACTATGTTCATTTTCTGATTGAGTAATATATTAGGTTCTTATTTTTTATATTTATGTTCTTGTGTAATTCTTGCATGTTCTCTGTTGCTATTTATTGCTTTGGCCAAGTAGTAGGTAGTGTCTCCAAAAGGGAATGTTATGCTCGATTGTGGGTTCATGCCCCCTGATGACTAGCTTGAGTGACAGAAACATGAGTCTAGGGGATGTGATGTTGCCACAAGGGGGAAAACAACGGTGCTTGTAACCGCGGTTGCAAGGATTTTTTAGTTTACGCAAAGTGTTTTTTTAATGTAGTTGTCTGTTGCTTTGGGTATACACTTTGGGTGGGGATCGCAACTTAATACCAGCGAGATGTTCTGGATAGATATCTCAAGGTGGATGGTTAGTAGTAGATGAAGTTGGATTTCAGTCTACTTATTTTGGCGTACCGCCCATGGTTTTGAGCCTCATCCTTTCTTTGTAGCGTAGTGAGCATTGCGGTGTGTTTTTAATCCTATCAATTTCCCAGCAGTGATTTGTTTACTTCGCATAGCAGTTTTATCGTCTTTTGGGAGAGAGACATCACTAGTGAACATCACGGGACCCCGGTCCATATTCTTATCACTGTTTACACCCTCAATTTATTTTCCGCTTTTATTTTCTAGTTGCTATCACCATTATCATTATCCCTTGCGTTTGATCCTTCGTAAACAACAAGGCCGAAGTGATTGAAAACCTCTCTGAACTTTGTTGGAAGCAAAGTTATTTGTGTCGTGTGCAGGTCCAGGGAAGTAATCAACCACGGTGCCATTGTTCGCTTCACCACCCACTTATCACTATCGGAGTCCTACTGGTCGATACTCAACCTTGGTATCTTCACTGAGGGAAACTTTCCGCTATGCTGCATCTCACCTTCCACTTGGGGTAACCAACGAAGGGCGAGACGCCACTATCCTCTCTCGCGTATGAAGAAAATTTCTGGTGCTATTGTCGAGGCCTCCAAGTGCCAAGATAGGGGAGTTGCACACTATCTTTTATCTTTGTTTTTTAGTCTTGTTAGTTTACCTTTCAGTTTTTATCTTAGTGTCTTATATCAAAAATCACAAAAAAAAACTGTCACACATGCTGCTACTATGGGTTCCACTGAAAACACCAAGTTGTGTGACTTCACTAGTCACAACAACAATGATTTTATCTGCACTCCCATTGCCACACCTGCCACTTCAGCTACCTCTTATGAAATTAAACCTACTTTGCTAAACCTTGTTATGAGAGATCAATTCTCTGGTGCTGGAGATGATGCTGCTTTACACTTAAATAATTTTTTTGAGTTATGTGATATGCAAAAGTATAAAGAAGTGGAAGGTGATATTGTTAAGCTTAAGCTTTTTCCTTTCCCTATGAGGGGAGAAGCTAAAATCTGGTTTCAATCTTTGCCTAGGAATAGCATAGATTCTTGGGATAAGTGCAAAGACGCTTTTATTGGGAAGTACTACCCACCTGCTAAAATTATCCAATTGAGGAGTAACATTATGAATTTTAAGAAATTGGATAATGAACACGTTGCCCAAGCTTGGGAACATATGAAATCTCTTGTTAAGAAATTCCCTACACATGGTTTGACTACTTGGATGGTTATCCTGACTTTTTATGCATGCTTGAACTTTACCTCGCGGAACCTGTTAGATTCGGCCGCGAGAGGAACCTTTATGTCAAAAATACTTGGTGCTTCCACAAAACTTTTAGATGAGATGATAACCAACTATTCCCAATGGCACACCGAACGCGCTCCAATAGGTAGGAAGGTAAACTTTGTCCAGGAGATTACCTCCCTAAATGAAAAAGTTGACTTAATTATGTCTCTACTTACCAAGCAACCCTCTATTGATCCTCATGATGTCCCTTTAAATTCTTTGGTTTCTCAGGAACAAGTAGATGTGAACTTTATCTCTAGAAACAACTTCAATAATAATGCTTATAGGGGTAATTTTTCTAGCAATCCTAGACCGTTTCCATCCAACTATGGGAACAACACTTATCCTAGCAACAAGAACCCCACTTCTGAATTAGAAATCATGCTTAGAGACTTTATCACTACCCAAAAAGCCTTCAACAAGAGTGTAGAAGAAAGATTAGACAAATTAGATAACCTCTCTTTGAAGGTAGATATCTTAGCCCTTGATGTAGAAATGCTTAAAACTAGAACCTCTCCCCCGAGGAGAGGAAGGCCACTCCTATTAATGCTATCTAGTTGCAAATTAATGAAAACATTAGGATGATGGATAAACTTAAAGAAAGGTGGGCTAGAGAAAAAGAGGATGATGATAGAATTAAGAGCCTTCCTACACACCACACTGTTGCTACTATCCAAATTGTTGAGGACACCCCAAATATTAGCACCCAACACACTCCTAGTCCCATTGGACCTATTGATGGTGATGCTAATACCTCAACCATAGAAGAAGAAAATCCTATGAACATAGAGGCTTTCAAACAAGTGAGCCTAGATGACACCACTACCACCTTTGATAGTAGTGATATTGATCTTGATAGTTGCACCCTCTCTGAACTTATTAGCTTACTACACAAAATGTCTAGAGACCCCCACACTTGGACACTAAATCTTGCCTTTACAGAGCATATCACTAATGCTCTCATTAAAGCTAGGGAGGAGAAGCTTAGAGTAGAAGCCTCCATACCTAGGAAGCTAGATGATGGTTGGGATCCTATGATTAAAATTAAGTTGAATAACTTCTCTTGCTATGCTTTATGTGATGTTGGAGCTAGTACCTCCGTTATGCCCAAAAGAATGTATGGCATGTTTGAATTGTAACCTTTTGATCCTTGTCCTTTTGGTGTTCGTCTCATTGATTCTTCCGTAAAGAAACCTTTGGGGAAGACCGACGATGTTCTTATCATTGTCAATGACAATTATGTTCCCGTTGATTTCACTATTATGGACATAGAGTGTGAACCTTTATGTCCAATTATTTTGGGACGTCCTTTTCTTCGCACCGTTGGTGCTATTATTGACATGAAAGAGGGGAATAGAAAATTTCCCTCTCAAAAAGGGGATGGAACACTTCCCCAGAAAGAAAATCAAGTTACCTTTTGAGTCCGTTACGCGGGCTAGCTATTCTCTTTCTCTTGATAAAACTTGATTCTTCTTTTCCTTCATGACTAGCTTAAAGGTGTAAAAGAAAGCGCTTGTTGGGAGGCAACCCAAGATGTTTTTACATCTGTTTTTAGTGGTCTTGATGATTTTTACTAGTGTAGCAACATCATTGTATCTTTATTTTCGAGCTTTGTGCCAAGTTTAGCCTCTTATGATAAGGGAAGCAAAAGTTGTGACATGCTGTCCAGAAAACAGATTCTGTCTACTTGACGGAAAAAATCAAAACAAATCCCCAGTTCATCTTTTTGAGATGAATTTTTTACACAGCATGCTCTATACAATTGTGAAATTTTTGTATGTTATGATTCTTTTATTTGAGTTTCATAAGTACCCAAAAAAAATTATTAACTACCTTTTGTTCTGTTTTTCACAGATTCTGCCACGTTTTTCCTTTCCTTACTTTTGCAAACATTAAGCTTGCTTTTTCTTTGCAAAAACTTTTTGGCAATCTTGAGAAACATTAGCTCTTCAAGAATATCCTTATTTTCAGTGGAGATCTTTTTTATTGAGGGTACTAACCTCTCTAATCAGCTTATGATGAGTTGTGTATCAAGGGAGTTTTCAAGTGTGCGAGGGTAGATGATGAAAGAAGATCCGGGAGTGTCAAACGCTCAAGCTTGGGGATACCCCCGTGCATCCCCTTCTCCATCAACAATCATCAGTTCGTCCTTCATCTCACTATATTTTTATCTCTTCATGCGTTATGTGCTATGCTTGGGGCGTATCGCTCTTAGGCTTACTTTGTGTGGGAGAGAAACACGCTCCACTTTGAACTAGAACACATCATATGATTTTTCATGCTTATCTTTCTGCTGTTATGTGTTCTTTATCTTTCGTAGCTACTACCATGTTTAGTTTTAGTTTGTCTTTTGCAATAGCTTTGGCTTTTGTTTAGTTTGTTGCTGGAACTCTCTTTAGTCTTCATGTTTATCTTGTTAAGAGAGTTCGTTGTTTCACTGAGTTGTGTCTTGTCTTGAAAGTAGGTAATTGAGGTTGCTATTTAATTATAGCAGTAACTTGCAATAGTTTTGAGGTATTTTTGTGAGTAATGTTTGAACTTTTGGTGTCAAGAGCTCTAGCCTATTAGTGATAGGTGCCGTATTTTTGGCAATCCGTGTTTATTTTCAAAAACCTACAAAACTAGTTGAGAACTCTAGCTACTAGATGGATCCATAATCTTTGGAGGGATCGGATATTATAGTACACTCACGTACCATGAGTCGAGGATGCGCAAGGATAACCAAAACCCCATACACTCCTCGTGGTACTTGTCTCTTTGTGAACCTCCTCATTAGATTGAGAGTTACCGATAGTAAGTGCATGAGTTCTTTGGACTAATGTAAGTATTGAAAGTTGACACTTCCACCTCCTCATATTTTCTAGCCTCTTTGGTACCGTGCATTGCCCTATTCTCACACCGAGAGTTGGCGTCCACCTTGCCGGTGCATCCAAACCCTTGGCATGATACGCTCTGTCATCATAAACCTCCTTATATCTTTCCTCAAAACAGCCACCATACCTACCTATCAAGGCATTTCCATAGCCTTTCCGAGATATATTGCCATGCAACATCCACGTCTTCATGACTTGATCTTCATGGCATACATGTTCCTGCTACACCGGCACAGGCATACATTTGCATACATCATGATAGCTACATCTTCTTTACGTTGAGTACCTTGTAAAGTGTGAAGATCTTCTATACCTTCTTGTAAAATAGAGTGTTGCTCTTAAGTGAGGAAAAGATCCCAAAGTGAACAAATTTAAAAGATCCCAAAGAGGAGAAATGGGAGTTAAATAGAAAGAGCCATTGAGGCCACCAAAAAATACAAAAAAATAGAAAAAGGAGAAAAATAAATAAAAAATAGAAAGGGGAAACACTACTATTCCTTTGAAAGATCCACACTCGTACTCCCTCTTATCTTGTGCTCCATAGAGATGATCATTTATGCATATAGCTATGTGGGGACCTTCACACTATAAAACTTTTCTTGCCTATTCCAAGGATGAGCCTCTTCAAACGAGCTCTAGGTCTTCATGAGCGAGCAAGTTGGATGCACCCCCAATAGTTCCATCGGAGAGCTTACCTTATCTCATATGTGCATCCGTTGCGTGGCAATCCCTACTCCTCACACCATATCTATCATTTGGCCTTCTCGCCTATGATTGTCCTCATTGATGTGATCCTTTCTCACCCTTTTTGTCTTCCTCCTCCATCATATTTCTCTCTTTGCCATCCTAAGTGTCAAATCTCGTGCTTACGCTCATCCATTGCATGAGTGCTCAAAATATCGAAAGGGAGTGGATCAAATTGACTTGTACCTGGCTAGTGGTCTGTGTCGTGGATACAATCCTGACAACGATATAGGGGTGATGTTTGGAGCTATTTGATCTGTACGTAAAGAGGTTGATGCGAGTGGAATTATACAGGTTAGGCCTCTCCCTAGAGATAACAACCTTAATCCTGTCAAATACTTACTGTGGTGTTCTTGCTCAAGGCTGAAAGAATGTCTTGTGCGTGACCCTCCCTAGGGTGAGGGGGGAGGCTTATATAGAGTGTGCCTCTACCCCTTCAATGCCCTGGTAAATGGGTCATAATTACAGGTATAAACTCCTATACTTAATACAGGAAACAATCAACTCATTACTGCTAATTAAGAAGGAGGAACGCCTCTGGCAATAATGCTCCGCACCCGTTGCTCTTCTTTTCTCCGAGTAGTGAATAGCTCGCCGGTTCCTTCTTCCGAGTAACTGATCACTGATGACCCTCAACTGTAGGGTATCATTTGTAGCATTTTCGATAAATAAGAGTGTCAATCCCAATGAGGAGCATAAGGTATTGGTAAGTGACTATGGTAAAGAAATAGCTGCAGGAACTGAAGGATGGCTTTTTAGGGGTTTTCGGTATAGGCAACAAAAAGGTAAAAGATAGTAAATTAAAGGCACTTAGGAGTAACAAGTGGCCCAATCCTTTTGAGCAAAGGATAGGACTAGCAACTGAACTTATAAAGGCTAATGTCGGGACGCGGAATATACGTATGTAATTCCAGTCACGATGCAGTCACATGGAGAGCCGAGAGCCGTACCCACTTGTCTAAGCAGACAAGGCCAAGCACAGAACACTCTCGGAAAGCATCGAACGTGAGGGGCATCCCATCCAAGCCGGATGATCAACTGAGAAGGGTCCTCATCGTCCGCTCACAAGTCTAAATGCTTATGGGTGGTGAATCCCATACTCATAGACAAGTCGCCTCAACCATGTTATCGATTGAATCCTAACTCTTACATAGACTTACTCCAGCCCGATCACTTAGTCGGGGTCTAGGGCAGGCTCGATCATACAACAAAGTGTGCACGTGACATAGTCACGAGCAATCGCATGGCGATGCCCCAAGCTGCGCACATCTAAGGGCCACTTGGTGTATAAAATACCGCCAGCCAAATCACAACTAAGGTCTTGAAAACCCATACTAAGACATGCATGTTATAATCATAAACGCAACACACATGTCTAGTATGAACAGCAGGTATCATCACATAACTCTACAAAGTACTTCTTTATTTACTTACACATAGAGCATACAAAGATCACATGTCTATGATCAACATTACATCATACAACAGAAGCAAATTAGGTCTGAGTACAGACAAGTTTAACAAATGGCTTAGAGAAGCCTTGTTCAACAAACATGCCCTTCCACGAGGGACCAGACTGCTGTCTGGAACTATACTAGCTTAGTCAACGTCGAGCTTCAGGAAGGTGACTCCATCGGGGTCTAGGTTTCCATCTAAAACATAGAATAAGCAAACGTGAGTACAAAGTCGTACTCAGCAAGACTTACATCAGAACTAAACTACTCATGCTCAAGTTTCAAGGTAAAGGGAGGTGGGGTTTCATCATGCAGAAGTGTCATCTTTGACTTGGCTAGTCCTGTTCTACGAGTACCAGACATGAGGTAAGAAGCGTACACGAGTCCACTACCAAGTCTCCAACCAATACACCACTATGGTTACTTCCTCGACTTCCCCACGAGGAAGCATACCATAACACTCACGCTTATCTTGCGAGTTTTATAAGTATCCATTCAGGTTGTCTAATAATCAGGGACAGGTTCCAAGTAGTGCTTAACCGCGGACGCGGCTATTCAAATAGTTTTGTTAACCTTGCAAGGGTGTAAACTACACACACATGACCATCAGTTACCGCCAGGTCTCGCCACCGTTCAAGAGGTGACAGCGAGGATGTTCACCATGACACTTCGCTCACAACCGGTCTATTCCAAGAGTCGACTATCTGAGTTTGTCACCGCTCGAGAATCCGGCCGGATCAACGATAAGGACCCAGACAATGTAGGCAACCGAGACGCCACCTTTGACAGATGGTTTCACTGTCTCACAGATCCACCCACATATCTAGGATGATGCAAGATTTCCACTCACTCTTTTTCTATGCATATGTCAAATGGAAGGCCCAAACTAATGTGACTCCTGGACGTCAACACGGATCAAGGTACTAGGCCGAGAGGGGTCAGTGAGTCCAATGTGTGGTTGTACTCTTTGTCTTGGATTATCATACAAGAACTCGGTGCTTAAGGCGGTGTTCAACGAGACAACCCACTGTGTACTCCTACACAGCCTCTCATCGTTCACCTTTTATTAGGTTGGATTCACTGACACAGTTTCTCCTTCATCAGTAACATGATCATAACCTTCCCGACTCACAGATCATTGTAACCTCAATGTAACCTCTAAGCATGCAATAAGATTTAACAGTTGCAGGGGCCACATGATATCAATCAATTCCTATGTCAGCTAGGATTGTGGTTTGCTTACTACTGTGACAAGATGATATGTCATGCATCGGATATGGGTTCAACTATGCGGTAGAATCGATAGAAAGGTAATCTCCTAAACATGCATAAGCGAGACTGAGAGGGAAGTGGGATTTTATAGATATGATCAATGGGGTTTTCTTGCCTTGCTGACGATACACGGGTCTTAACGGTGGTCTTCTTCTTCGGGGTGATCACCGTCTCGGCAAAGCTGTGACCGGCACAATCATCAACAAAGGGGGGGCAACATTGACTTGAAATGCACAATCACATGATTATGTTGTCCACGATGTGAATGGTGCTGGTTTGTATCAAATTCAATTTAAATGTAGTGTATTGCATTTGGAATGCAATTTCAAACTCCACATATAAATTTCAATTTAACCAAATTGCAAATGTTATTGTTTGTTATTTGAAAACCATGTGATCATGTGTGTAATAAGCCTCTGATGTACAAGTGATCAAGTTTACATTGTATTGGTTCAAAGTGGAAAAGCATTGAATTAAATTTGAATTAATTCCATTTAAACCAAATAGCAAAAGCTACTGGTCCTATTTTAAATTCAACTCAAACATAACTTAAAGTTGTATATTTGGATAGATTATTTCCTGCTGATCATTTTTCATATAATATTTGTCTAATTTGGAGTTCATATGAATTTTCTATGATTTTTCAAAGTTTATTGTATTTTCTGCAATTTCTGGATTTCTTTTAAATAGAAAAGGACTTATTGCGTCAGCATGAGGTCATGATGGCGTGGGGGGCCTCTGACCAGTGGGCCATCCCTGTCAGCCTCTCTGGGATTAATCCCGTGGTTAAAATAAAAAGTGGGTTTAATTAGTGGGGCAGGGCCCACTATCATAGGCTGTGGGGGTGATTAGCAGAGGAGCTTAGGGCGCTAATGGCCAGGGTCGCCGGCGAGGTACTGTTGATGTCCGGAGTTCGCCAGAGAGGGGGTTTTCAGGCACGGGAGAATGGAAGGGAGGCACTGGGAGGATGCTTGGGCTTGCGCGCGTTCGGCTGTGCCATCGGGGCAACACGGGACGGCCCGTGGCCACGTCCACGACGAAGGAGGCGGCGGCCGGAGCCTCTGACCATGGCAACACACGACAGGAGGAGCGGGGATAGCCATGAATGGGGGGGGGACAGAGCTGGGAGCTCACTAGAAGGCGATGGCGGCTGCAACGAAGCCTGAGGAGGAACGACGACTAGGTAATTTGGCGCCGGGGACGAAGGCGGCCGCCGTCGGTTCTTGGAGCTTGCATCACTTTCGCTCGTTCTCGCCTCAAATTGATGAGTCGGCTTGGCGTAGTCGTCGCCGGGGATCCTTGTGGACAAGTTGGCTCGCCGGGAGGAGCTCGGTGGCCGCGCGGAGTCGTCGCTATGCTCCGGCGGTCCTCGGCTAGGGTTGCGGGTTCACGCGAGGGAGGCGAGTAAGAGAGCCAGAGAGAGAGGGGAAAGAAGCAGGGGGTGTCCAGGCGTGCGGTGCCGAAGGGATAGGATGAGGGGGAGCAGGAGGGGGCGTCGGCGCCCTAGGCATGGCCGCCACGCACCTCTGTGCTTTCCTGCCCAAGGTAGAAGACGACCATGCCCCTATGGGCTGGGCTGGTCCTCTGGGTCAGGCTGGGCCAGGTGGGCCGAATAGGTAAGGGAGTTAGGCCTTTTCTTTTTGTATTTTTATTTTTGTTCTTTTATTTGTTCTGTTTTGTTTATATAACAAATTGTTTTATAAAAATCACCAACTAGTTTATAAAAACTTAGGTGAGCCACTTCCAGGTTTTGGAGAATTTTGGAATTCAAATTATTTGAATCCAATTCAAATATGATTAAAATTGATTTTCCAAGCTCCTGTTTCAATTTTTGAAAAATCCTAGGGCATGGGTTTGACTCCAAATCATTTATAAAATGATCACACCCAGTTATAAGACTTTTCAAAAATGTTTGGAGGATTTTTGGAAAAACTTTTTATCTGGCCTTTTAAATTAAATTCTCAGGGCTTTTCTTTTCCCCAATTTTGAATTTCTTTTGAAATTTTCACATGATGCAAAGGGGCACTCAAACCCTAGAACTTACCCTAGTTGGGGTTCTAACAACTCGCCCCCACTCAAAAGAATCTCGTCCCGAGATTCAGAAGTTGCCGGGAGGAAGGAGGGGTACTCAGCACGGAGGCAGTCTTCTCTTTCTCGGGTTGCTTCTTTCTCTTAGTGATGTGACCAATGCACTTTCAGAAACATGATCTGCTGACGACGAGTGACACGCTCTGCGGAATCAAGAATACGAACAGGGTACTCTCGATAAGAAAGGTCGGCTTGGAGATCAAGCCTTTCATGGTCGACTTCGCGGATGGGGTCCTTGAAGCAACGCCTGAGTTGTGACACATGGAATACATCATGTAATCGGGAAAGGTGAGGGGGTAGTTCAAGTTGGTAGGCAACTTCTCCACGTTTAGCGAGAATGCGGAAAGGTCCGATGTAACGTGGGGCCAACTTGCCTTTGATACCGAATCGTTGGGTTCGCTTTAGAGGAGTAACCCGGAGGTAAGCCTTCTCATCCAGATTGTAGCTTTCTTGCCTATGATGACTATTATAGTAGCTTTTCTAACGAGACTGGGCGGCTTTCAATCGATCAAGAACAATGCGAACTTGCTCTTCTG
Source organism: Bromus sterilis (assembly GCA_950022295.1). Taxonomy (NCBI): domain Eukaryota; kingdom Viridiplantae; phylum Streptophyta; class Magnoliopsida; order Poales; family Poaceae; genus Bromus; species Bromus sterilis. Next base: position 223,066,979 of record OX465600.1, read on the forward strand.
CTTCCTTGATCATATCCGCTCCAAAGAATTTTATTTCACTGGTTTCTGACCAGTTCAAGGGTGTTCGACATCGTCGTCCATATAAGAGTTCAAAAGGAGCCATGTTCAGACTAGATTGGAAACTATTGTTATAAGCAAATTCGGCAAATGGAAGAGACTTCTCCCAATTCTTTCCGAATGAGATAACACAAGCTCTGAGCATGTCTTCAAGAATTTGGTTAAACCTTTCAACTTGACCGCTAGACTGAGGATGGAAAGCTGTGCTAAAGGAGAGATGAGTTCCCATAGCATTCTGAAAGCTTCCCCAGAATCTAGAGGTGAAAAGGCTACCACGATCAGAATTGATTTCCAAAGGAACACCGTGAAGAGACACAATTCTAGAGACGTACAAGTACGCCAACTGACTAGCAGTTATAGACTCGCGAACGGGAAGGAAGTGAGCAACTTTGGAAAGCCTATCTATGACAATGAAGATGGCATCATTTCCTTTCTGGGTTTTTGTAAAGCCGGTGATGAAGTCCATACCGACTTTTTCCCATTTCCACTCGGGAATAGGCAAAGGTTGAAGAGTACCAGCAGGTCTTTGGTGTTCTTCCTTAATGCGACGACAAACATCACATTCGGCAACATATCTTGCAATGTCTCTCTTCATCCTAGTCCACCAAAATCTCTGGCGTAGATCTCGGAACATTTTTGTGCTACCGGGATGAATCGGGAAGGGTGTGTCATGGGCTTCTTTGAGGATGGGTTGCCTTAGGTTCTTATTCTTAGGTACTACCAAACGATTTTCAAAGAATATCGTTCCTTTGCTATCTCTGGAGAAACATTTAGCAACTCCGCTAGCAATGTTCTCCTTGATCTCTCGAATACCACTATCTTGTTTCTGGGCGGCTATGATTTGATCCTCAAGGGTTGGTTTCGCCACCAAGTTGAAAAGAGATCCACGAGGAATAATCTCGAGGTTGAGCTTTCGAAATTCCTCATGAAGAAGTGGTTGATACTGTTGTAACATGAGGTTGTTACAATACGACTTATGACTTAGTGCATCAGCCATGACATTGGCTTTGCCTGGGGTGAAAGAAATTCCTAAGTCATAATCTTTTATCAACTCTATCCAGCGTCTTTGCCTGAGATTAAGATCTGGCTGGGTGAATATGTATTTTAGGCTTTGGTGGTCGGAATAGATCTCACAACGATTACCAAGGAGGTAATGTTGCCATGTCTTCAGGGCATGAACTACGGCAGCGAGTTCAAGATCATGGGTAGGATAGTTCTCTTCATGTGGACGCAACTAGCGTGAAGCATAAGCTACCACATGTCTATCTTGCATAAGTATCACTACTAGAAAAATAGCTATAGATAATATGGACACTAATGGCGCACCACATGTCCAGTGCACCATTACTAAATAGCAATGGCGCACCAAGCACAGATGCGCCATTAGTGCCCTTACTACTAATGGCGCACTGGAATAGGAGTGCGCCACCGCCAATTCGCTTCTGGACCAGCCCTCCTCCCCCGACTTAGCAATGGCGCACTTCCCGGAAGTGCGCCATAAGCCACCAGGGATGCTAATGGCGCACTTCCGGTATTTGCGCCATTGCTAAGTCAGGGGAGGGGTGGGACCGGTCCTGATGACACATCAATAGCGCATATCCTAGACGTGCGCCATTACTAAGTGTGGAACAGCAATGGAGCATTTACGCACGGTGCGCCATTACTTTTCTGGTCCCCCCTCTCTGGCCCTTGGTCCCCTCTCCCAGAGATAGTAATGGCGCACCTCTAGTGGGTGCGCCATTAGCTCCCATACTTAGTAATGGCGCATATTCGTGAAGGTGCGCCATTACTAAGTCTGGGAGCAGCTAGATATTTTGGAGCCACCCTACCACACTCACTTTCTCCACCTCCACCTTCAACTAGCTTCTCTCGGTTCCTTTCTTCTCCTCACCTTATTTACACCATAGATCTACCCAAAATAAGTAGTTGTATCTCCTTTTTTCACTGGTAAGTAAGGTATATCTCTTTATTGTTGTGTAGATCTAGTTTGTCTCTCTCGAACACACTTTTTGTCGGTGTATATGTGTGCTGTGATGTGATGATCATGGGGTATATGTGTGTGGTGTGATGTGATGATCATGTGGTATATATGTATGTGTGTGTGATGATTGTTTGTAGGTACCTCACACATGCGATAGTTGCCAATATTTTGCCAGAATGTTGATTCATTTCCGTTTCGGCGAAAATTTGGCACACTTTGCATTCTTTTTTTTCCTAATAATTAGGCAAGGTCATGCCAAAAAAAATTTGGTTCTTAAATATCGTTTTGCTCTATGCCCCGCAGGCGACCATGGTTCGCAAGATGACCGGAGGCATCGTGGATAGGTTTTTGAGCTCCGCGAAGGATGAGAGATTCAAAAGAACGAAACGGAGATAAGATGTCCGTGTCGAAGATGCAAGCTGAAGTGCCTTTTGGACCCGGATTCACAAACAATAAAGGGGCACCTGATCACGCTTGGTTTCATGGATGGCTATCGGTGGAAAGGTGATGAAGAAGATTATGAATTCGTCCAGGGTGGCCGGGCAACAGTAAGCAGAAATAGCGCCGAGGTCGGGCGAGAAGACGAAGAATCTCCCGGACATGATCACGATGCAGGACACAATCATCATGTAGAAGATGCCGGACATGATCATGAGGAAGATCAAGACGAAGGGCATGATCATCATGAAGATGAAGATGCCGGAGAAGACGGCGATGATGGACCATCGTCGATGGACTGGGTGCAGGACCCTCATCTTCAAGAGTTGCTACTGAACCAGGCGAGTAATAACGCAAGAGCTGCCGCCCGAGAGAAAGCCAAGCTGAATCAACTTGAGATGGACGCAGTTACTCCATTGTATGAAGGATGCAATCCTGAGGATACCCGCCTGAAAGTAGCGCTCATGGCTCTGGAGATGAAAGTAAAACATAAAATGACCGACACATGCTTGGACGAAAACATGTCATTCTGGCAAGACCTTCTTCCCAAGGGGAACACGTGCCCGACTAGTTTCAATGAGGCGAAGAAAATCGTGTGTCCCCTGGATTTACCGCATGTTAGATACCATGTCTACGTTAACGATTGCATCATTTATCAGCATGAGTACGCGGAGTCTACCGTATGTCCGAAGTGCGGCGCCAGTCGATACAAGAAGAAGAAAGCTCCTCAAAAAACGGTGTGGTACTTTCCGATCATTCCTCGTCTGCAGCGTTATTTCGCGGACCCTAAGCAAGCTAAGCTCATGCGCTGGCATGCGGAAAGGAAGCAAAAAAAAGAAGAAGCTGAAAAAAATGATCCAGAAAAAGATAGGATGTTGAGTCACCCTTCTAATGGGACCCAGTGGGAGGCATTGAACTTCAAAGAGGACTTTGGAAAGGATCCAAGGAACGTAGTGTCGGTCGCGAGAACCGATGGAGTCAATCCTTTCGGCAACCAGAGCAGCACACATAGCACCTGGCCAGGGTTTGTGTGCATGTACAACATCCCCCCTGGGAGTGCATGAAGAGAAAGTACATGCACATGAGTGTGCTAATTAAAGGGCTGAAACAACCAGGAAACAACCTCAATCTGTATCTGGGGCTCCTAAAAGAGGAGCTAGATACGCTATAGAGAACGCCAGTCAATACGTGGGATGCTCTAGAAGAAACATATTTCCCTATGAAAGCCGCACTGCTCACGACGATGCACGACTATCTCGGTTTAGGGTATGTCGCGGGGCAGGTGGTCCACGAACACTGTGGATGCGCTAGGTGCATGGACGACACAATGTATCACCAGCTACCTAAGGATCCCGGGTCTTCAAAAACCGTGTTCATGGGACATCGAAGATGGATTCCTCACAATGACCCATGGAGAAAACGCAAGGATCTGTTCGATGGAACAGCCGAACCCCGAAAGGCCCCACATAGGAGGAGCGGCACCAAAATAGACATGCCGTTGACAAATTGGAAAGGGTGCCCATCGCCAGGAAAGATCAATTCTAAGCGAAAGGCGCCAGAGCCGCTGTTGAAGGTCTGGAAAACGAGGTCTGTTTTTTTGGACTTGCCGTACTGGAACATCCTCGGTGTGCCGAACAGCCTTGATGTCATGCATATCACGAAGAATGTGTGCGAGAGTATGCTTGCTACCCTGCTCAACATGCGAGAAAAGACCAAAGATGGGCCGAAAGCAAGGGCAGACTTGCTATCAATGGGCATCAGGGAGGAGCTTCACGCAAACCTCCCTAATGATGATGATGATGATGATGATGACGACGACGACGATGATGATGAGCCACCGGAGGACACGGAAAGTCGTCGCAAAGGAAAAAAGGCCAAGAAGCAGAGCGAACATTATTACTGCCCCCCCCCCCCCCGCGTGCTTCACTCTAAGTCAGAAGGAGATCCAGCAGTTTATCAACTGCCTCCTAGGAATAAAACTTCCTTACGGTTTCGCTGGGAAGATCAGCAGATACCTAGACTTAGCGAAGCAGAGGTTCAGCGGGATGAAGTCTCACGACTGTCACGTGCTGATGACGCAGCTACTTCCGGTTGCAATGCGCGGGATCATGGATGACCACGTCCGTGAAACGCTATTTGGCCTATGCAACTTTTTCGATGTCATCTCTCGGAAGTCGGTTGGCGTGAGGCAACTCAGAAGGCTACAAGAAGAGATCGTGGTGATATTATGCGAGCTCGAGATATATTTCCCGCCTGCATTCTTCGATGTCATGATGCATCTCCTCGTCCATATCGTGGATGACAACATCCAACTCGGGCCGACGTTCCTGCACAGCATGATGTTGTTTGAAAGGATGAATGGTGTGATCAAAGGATACGTTCAAAACAGGGCACGTCCCGATGGAAGCATAGCCCAAGGATTTCTGACCGAAGAGTGCATCTCCTTTTGCACGAATTATCTAGGCATCGATAACCCCGTTGGTCTGCCCATCAACAGGCACCTCGGCAGGCTCGCTGGATGTGGTCACCGCGAGGGTCGCCGCGAAATGCATGTCGACTTCCAGGATCGACTCGCCGACTTTGAAAGAGCAAACCTAGTCGCGCTCCAACACATTGACTTGGTCGATCTTTGGGTGGTAGAGCACAAAACATCAATTGAGAAGACGTACAATGACCGAGGCCAACAGTGGACGGACGGAGATGTACTCAAAGAGCACAACTCATGCTTCACGCGTTGGTTCAAGGACAAGCTTCTATCGTACCGTTTACATGAGGACTCTTCCGAGGAAGAAAAGCTCGTATTCGCCTTGTCACAGGGCGCCGAGCACAACCTGATGACATATCAAGCGTACGATATCAACGGCTACACATTCTACACCGAGGAAAAGGACATGAAGAGCGATTATCAGAACTCCGGGGTAACGATGGAAGCCTACACCGGTAACATCAAGAAAAGATACTACGGAAGGATCGAGGAGATCTGGGAGCTCAGCTACGCTGGAGAGAAGGTGCCGATATTCCGCGTCAGGTGGGCCAAGAGCATCGTAAAAGAAAGCCGGTATTTCACCACCATGGTTATACCCGAAGCCAAATCCAAGACCGTGGGCGCAAACGTCACCGCGCAAAATGAGCCATGGGTACTGGCTAGCCAAGTGGACCAATGCTTCTTCATTACCGACCCGTCAAAGCCCAGCCGTGTTGTCGTGAGGAGAGGCAAAAGGAACATCATCGGAATGGATGGAGCCGCCAACAAGCAAGACTTCGACAAGTACGGCGACCCGAAGATTGAAGATGACGACGACGATGATGCAGTAGCATACAAAACAACAAGAAGCAGGACCACCCTACCTAAATGCGGTCGCCCGTTCAAGAGAAGAAATCAAGGGGTTCCGGGGATAAATTATGCAAACGCGAAAAAGAAGGGAAAAAAGATTGTGAAAAGATGATAGCTAAGATCCAATCACGACGATTGTTATTTCATGATTGTTATTTCATGATTGTTATTTCATGTCACTTGATTTCAACCTCATTTATGAGCATGTGAATGATTATTTTTAGAGATCTTTTAAACAATATATTATTTTATATTATGAGCATTATATTATTTTAGTACATAAAATATGAAACTACTTGCCATGATGAACTAAATGATATAAATTTGGTTTTATGGATATTGATATATTTTTCTTAAAACTTGGTCAATGTTTTTCTTAAAAAACAAATACACCTTATATAAAGGAACGGCGGGAGTATTGTAGATGTTGATAGTTTTTGTTATATTTAGGAATGAGGGAGTATTAAAATTGCCATGTGTTTATAATTACTACACAATATAAAACTAACACATAATTATAATTATAATTATAAATAAGAAAATATTAAAAGCGTTAATGGTGCATCTACAGAAAGTGTGCCATTGCAATGCCTACGCTAATGGCACACTTCCAGAAAGTGCGCCATTGCTATGCCTATGCTAATGGTGCACTTCCAGAAAATGTGCCATTGCTATGCCAAGTAGTTAGGATTATCTTTCGATTGGGCTCAATCCCTGATTCATCTCACACAGTACTCTCTCTCTCTCTCTCGAACCCCATCTCGCCGCCGCCCCCCTCCGGCGACCCCGCGCCCCCACGCCCCGGTGCCCCCCTCCGGCGACCCCCACTCCGGCGACCCCCCTCCACCGACCGCCACACCTCCGGCGACCCGGCGCGCGTCCTCCTCCGCCTCTCTCTGCAGGACTCGCCGCCGCCTGTCGTCGTCGTCCACACCGCCGCCCACACCATCTCCCAGCCGCGCCACCGCCGACCTCAAGAGCAGGTGCTGGTTGCTCGTCTTCCTCACCATCGAAGGGCCACCTTCCTGTTTCCGGGTTGGGTCGAAGGGCTGCTGCAGTTCGTCTTCAGGCTGCCAGACGCCTCATCAGCCTCCGCACGCGGTATGCTCCTTCTCCATCTTCAAGGCTCTTCTTGTGTGTTCTGAATTCTGATGTTGCCGGGCATGAGACGCCGTCGTGGATGCTTGTTCTAGCGCTATCCCAGTTCAAATAAAAGAAGCTTGCACTTTGTTGAGGAATATAGCTAGCCATCTTCAAGGTTCAAGCTCGCAAGGTTTCTTGTTGGGTAGCTAGCAATGGCATGGCAATGCAATACGAATATGAGTAGCAGTATCGTCATGATAACTTTAACTTGCTCTTCTCTGATTAACTTTGATATGACCAGCCAAAAGATGATCTGCAGAAATTCATAGATTAGCTTGGTGAGAAAAAACAGTTAATGTAAATGTGTGCACAACTTTCCATAGTGTTTATTTTCCACAAAAGTTTACTGCACAAAAAATAATATGTGCAAATTCTATCTTCGAAAGCTTACCATACTTTCCTTATGCGGCTTCAAGAAAATGTCTTCAACAGTACATTGCGGCAATCAGAATGTGCATTATCATAAGTATAAGTATATTGTCTCAACAACCCACTTTCAGAACACTGCATCATAAGTATAAGTACATGTAGCAGTATGGGTAGCTCGATGTGCCCAGTTTCAGCTGATGATGTTGGTGCCACTAAGCTAGCTGTGTTACCTGTAATAGATGCTTAAGACTGCTGTTGACTGTAAATTCTGGTTTCTATTAACAGAAATGGGGGGACCTTTTTTTATAAGTTCATAATACTGCAAAATGAATATGGCTAATTCCACCAGGCAGATAATTCAGCAGTCCTTTTAGAACATAACTCCTCATCTACTTTTTTATATACATAATCACCTAATAAAGAACGAAAATGACAGAACTAAATTTTTTTGGCCATGGCTGATCCAGAGTCCAGAGACCTCATGTGGAGTAGTACATGCTAGAAGCTCTATGAATTTATCAAGGGTTTGGGTAATTCCATTGTGATGTACATTCTGTCCAAGTTATGATACCTAAAAATTGAACTGAAATTTGGTAGTACCTAGGATATGGGTGGGGGAGAAGAAGAAGAAGATGGAGTGCTCCTGCTAGCCAAATTGTTCAGGCATAATACTGTAGCAGTAGTACTCATTTTGTTGACAAGCTGCGGATTTTTTGTTCTACTACTATGCCAGTTTATTTTTTGTTTCTTGTTTGTTCCTGCAAATCACCCCAAAAACATTGATATTTCATTCTTTCTGCAGAATCTGTTGTGCTTAGATACAACACCACATTGCTTCAGATAAGCATGTCTTAACTTATATAATCACTAGTATTTCTTGTTTCTGACTTTGATGCTATATTGTTGACATAACATAAGTGGTCTTTTGTATGTCTGATTTTCATGTGCTCCAGTACTGATTTTCATATGCAGTCTCATGCATTTAACTTATGTTGATATATATGCAAGAAACTGTTATGTTTATATATATGCATTCCTGTTTATATATGTAGTCCTGCCTATATGCTTGTTGTGCCATTTTTGTTAGTTAGTGTTAAATAGGGGAGGTGCTGCCTTCCTGCCTGCTTGGATAGCCAAGACATGTTATGAGTGTGTGTGTGAGTATGAACTATATCATTTATCTATGTGCATGCTTGTTGTGCCTATATGTAGGCCTTTTTTGTGCAGGTACAAATAATGACCCCATTCTCCCGAAATGTAGATTAATTTCCGTTTCGGTTGAGAATGGGGTCCTAGCTCAAGAAAATTAGCAAAGGTCATGCCGAAATTTTCCTTGAATTCGTGCATGACCTTTGTTAATTTTCTTGACCTAGAAGGTGCTTTTGCATGTAATTGTCCAACTACATAGCTCAACAATCTCCACAGTAGCATATAGTGTTAGGCACTTGCAGATTTGATCACTGGCAGAATTTTTTTCTTATCCTAGCTATACTAGCTACCCTGATATCATCCAATCACTCTAGTAGCATTTTTTATTATCCTATGTAGTGGGTATAGATGGCCGACAACGATGAGGCCGGAGGTTCGCACCACCAGAAGCAATATTGGGAGATGAGCATAGACGATGATCCACAACCTCAACCCCACTACGAGGGCATCGGGGATGACTCTACCGATCCCGAGTACACAACCGCTAGCGGGGATGATTGTGGTGCCGCGGAGGCCGGTCCCGCCACTGATGATGGCAGCCAACCCACAGATGGAAGCCAACCGAAGAGGCAAAAAAAGGAGAAGTGCCCGAGCAAGCTAGGCACCTCAAGGAGGAATTTACCGAAGTGTACAAAAATGGGCTTCCAACGGCGCCCAAAGAATTAGTCGGTGGGTACGCCGGACAACTTGGGTGCATTCTCCGAGGCACCGTCTCGATCAACACCGAGAACCTAAGGCATCCTGACCGAGCAAATTTGCGCAAACTCCTCTTCACGAAGCTGCACAACCGATACAAGTTCCCCGCTCAATTTGCAACACACGACTCCACGGAAATAAAGTGAACAGTGCCGCCCTCACGAAGATGAGCACATCCCTGGCTACTTGGAGAAGCACGGTGAAGAAAATGATTAGTAAAGGTGTTAGTTACGAGAAGATCAAGGAGTCAAATCCTTCGATCAGCGAAACTGACTAGGAGGAGTTTAAGCTCAAGTGCGAGGAAACCTCAACCAGTGAATCGAGTCAGTGGGGGAAAAGTATGCGGGAATTGAACTTAGGGGTTCACAGACTCGGTCCCGGCGGTTACAGAGTGGCGGAACCGAAATGGGACAAGGAGGACGCGGAGCGTGCCGCGCAAGGCCTACCTCCCCTCTTCAAAAAATACGGAGATAAGCCTACAGATAACTATGTCAGGGCCCGATACAAGAGGAACCCGGAAACAGGGGAGCTTACGACAGATCCGAAGGTGGAGGAGCTTGAGCGTCTTCTGGTAAAGAATACCTCCCCATGTTAAATTAGCTCCATATGGTTGCATTTTAAAATTAGCGAAGCCAAATTTCAGAATGGTCCCCGCGTTCCTTGTGCAGGAAACTGAAGGCAGCAGTGCGGGGTCGCCGCCTATCGCCCCTTGGGACAACTCTTTAAATAGGGCGATCAACACACTCAAGAAAAAGGATAAGCTTAGTAAGCCGTCGTCAGATGGTCGTGTGTCCGGCAAAGGCTGTTCCACAAAATGGTCGAACTACTATAGCACTAGGCGAAAGGAGAAAAGCACTAGCGGCTCGGAGGCACAACTCCAGGAAAAAATGGAGCAGATTCCACGCATTGTGGAAGAACAAGTTGGACATGCGCTCAACAAAATGATGCCTTCTTGTTTGTTTGCATGCGAGACTGGCTTGCGAGCGGTCAAGAGGGGTTGCCCCCGATTCCCAGCTTCATGGGCAGCAACTCTCACAACGCGACGGCAGCGGCGGCGGCCCCGTTGGTGTCCCCGGCGGTGGATGCGTTTGTGACCCCGGCGGTGGGCAGGACGGTGCCCCCGGCTGCGGCCGCGACTGTGACCCCGATGACGGATGCGTTTCTGACCCGGCGGCGGCGCAAGTATTGGAGCGTAAAACACCAACGACCGGCACCTCAGGAGCAAGCGCCCCCTCCATCACATGCCCGCCAGCCATTGGCGGTCCATCGACATTAGCCGAGCTCGACGCCATCACGGTAACTAAGCCTCGGCCAATGACTTCATCTCCTTTTGCCTTTCACTGGGAATCCTTGACGCCCTACATGTTTTCGCAGGGCACAGTCAATGTTCCATGCACTCTCCTGCACTTCGTGGACGAGGAGTTGGTCGATGTTGCCGTGACCAGAATCGTTCAACCGGGCATCCGCGTGTTCCATGGTAATCCGATGCCAGCCAACGTGTATAAGGTTCAATTGATTCGGGTGCTGGATGGCTACAGCGAAATGTTACCTCCCTATCGACCCCATGGAGCGGAGGACGAAGATGTGATGGATCTCCACGACTTCTTGAACTGGAGCATGCTTTGGCCGAAGAGCCAGAGTCGTTTTGGGGTGGGGAACTACTCCACCCCCCCGCAAGTCGTGCCGGCACCAAGCCATGCCAAGACAGCTGCAACGCCGTCGGCTGATCCGGGCCATTACCCCACGGACATCGATGTGGCACAAGATCGGAGCAACACCAACAACAACACACTACTTTCCCGTGTCGATGACTTCTACGAGGAACTCGGTGGGTGCGACATGGATGACCTTTTCCCGCCTGCTTCTCAAGAACCAAACCTTGGTGCAAAAGACTCCTCCCACCCATCTCGTAGCGCGGAGATGAATTCCAACAATAAGCGTCGACTGTTCAGTTCTCAGCAGACGCCTCCATCTTCCGCCTTCACCGAGGCTGAGATGGTCGAGGCGCGAAATGTTATAAGCCCCAACACACTCAGGAAGGCGGTCTCCGAGCAGGTAAAGGTCCCATTACATGAGAAGCCGAAGAAGAAGGTACGGACAAGAAGGAGGAAGGGTCCCACTACTGCGAGCCAGCCGGCACCGACGATCCGTGCTCAAGACGGGCCACAAAGACCCGACGGAATCATGTCGAGGGTGCATGTGGCGGGTAGGCCGATGCTATCTGCTGCAATGCTCGATGGTGCAACCGGCGCTATGAAGAGTCTGCATGACGTTGTTCTGAATACAAAGACGCGGCGTCTCAGAGAGAATGATGTGGCATACCCGGTTTTCACAGCCAAGGTGCCAGAGGGAAAGGGCTTTGTTGCTTGCGACATCGGACGTGTGATCTTCCTGCGGTTTGATGACATCTTCGCTATGTTTCACCTTTTTCCGCTGCACTACACATTCGTTCGGCTATTTGCGCTCAGTATGGAGATGCGGATCATTAGAGACAAGACCCCGGACATCGTTATAGTAGACCCCTTCTACATGCGTGCCAAGCTCTTGACCAGCCCCGGGGACCGGCGACTCGCTAGTGATTACCTCGAAGACGTCATTATGGCGAACAAGGATAAGGACAACTTCCTCCTGCCTTACTTTCCCGAGTAAGTCATCCCCTCACGTCACCTTAACGTACATTAGGTTTTGCTTAGATTTTGATCATTCTTTTCCTCCTAACATCCGTGTTGTGTGCAGTGATGAAACAAAGTGCACACTCATCGCTCTAAACCCGAAATGGTCCATGGCCACGTATTTGGACCCGGACCGTGAGTCGAACAAAGACTACACAAATATCAAGAAAGTTCTCGATGAGGTTCTCTCGCGCTACTCCAAATCTGGAGTCACCATCAAGAAGGAAGCTGTTAGGTACGGCGCGCATGTGTTCACTCACGTAACAAAGTTCGCCTGAGTCAAGCAGCCGCCTGGAGGTCAGAAGGATGCCTACTACGCCATCCATCACATGCGGGCGTTCGTATGGGACCAGCAGCAGCTTACGCTCCTAGCTCATCTCAAGCACTGGGCAGAACGCTTGTCGGTAATCCAAGACGCCGACCTCAGACAAGAATTCTTTCGCATCCAGTCGGAGTTGGCAGGAATCATCTCTGAAGATGTCCTTCATAACACGGGGGAGTTCTACCTCAACAATCAACCGTCCAACCGTGAAATAGATACAGTGCTAAGATTGCAGGCTGACGGCGATCGCTCATTCATGACCATCACGAAAGACGGCTGATTCACCCACGCTCCGGCCCGTGAGCGGAGTCAAAAGTCTTGATGCCCATGCGCCTAGCTATGTAGTTCTGGACTATCGACGAGATCTCGTGTGTGTTGTATAAACTTTTATGAACTTGTCTGTACATATGCCTCCTTAGTTTAAACAGTCATCATTCAACTTATATGTAATCGATGCTATTTATTACTAGGACCATGAACCGTGTGTTATTAATGTGTGTTTCTTTTCTCTTCCTCTGGTCCTTAATTTTGTTGTATACGTATGCACCGCTTAAATATTATATGTAAGTTTCTCTTAATGTTTTGTTTGTCCAGTGCATAAAGAAGATGCCATCGTATGTCGTGTACATTGGTAGGATTCCCGGAGTCTACGACGACTGGGAGGATTGTCGGAGACAGGTTCACCGTTTTAGCGGTAACAGTTACAAAGGGTACCCCACAAGGGGGGAGGCGGAAGCTAGATACGCGCGCTATCTAGCGGGGGAGAGGAGGGAGCGGAGGAGGAACCGGACGAAGATCAGTTTGGTCACGATGATGCTTATCGTGATCGCCACCCTCTTCTTCAATGTCATAGTAATTTAGATATATCGACTTGTAATGTGATCAAACTCGCTACTCGAGACTTGTAATGTTCTAACTTTGTTCGGTATTTTGAATTTGTAGACTAATATGATGATTTGTAATCGGAGACTAATCTTCTATTGTATTCGACAAATTTGTTGTTTATATATGTGCTGTTTATAAATCTGTTGTTTATATCTGTTTGTAACCTGTGCAAATACAGAAAAGCAAAAGAAAAAAAACCTAGTATTCATAGTAATGGCGCACATAGTGTGCCTCAGTGGCGCATGTGCAGAAACAAAGCAATGGCACACTTCCTAAAAGTGCGCCATTAGTAACCCAGAGCACAAGCTACACATATGGTGGGACGAGTAACGTCAGTGGCGCATTTGTGGCCTTAGTAATGGCGCACTTCTGGTGCGCCATTAGTATACAAGATAGTAATGGCGCACCTGATGTGCGCCATTAGTATCACTTACTAATGGCGTGCTAGTAATGGCGCACCTAAAGTGAGCCATTAATGTCAAAATCCAGTGCGCCATTAAAGACCTTTTTTCCAGTAGTGTATGCATCCTAACCCTTGTCGTGAAGCGTCACAATAGATCTCGAAATCCCTTTTGGTGTCTGGAGGCGCAAGTACGGGGGCCGAAGTCAATCTTCTTTTCAGCTCTTGAAATCTTTCCTCGCACTTGGGGGTCCATTGGAATTTCCTATCTTTCTTGAGGAGTTCAGTTAGAGGCTTTGCAACTTTAGAAAAGTTCTCGACGAAGCGGCGGCAATAGCTTGCTAAGCCAAGAAAACTCCTAAATTGCTTAACCGATTCTGGTGGAGTCCAGTCAAGGACGACCCGAACTCTCTCGGGATTCACAACAATGCCTTTTTCAGAAATCACGTGGCCTAAGTAGGTCACTTCTGGTAGCCAAAATTCACACTTAGAGAACTTGGCATAAAGGCGATTCTCTCGAAGTTTCATCAATACCAACCTAAGATGTTATGCGTGCTCTTCTTCGTTCTTCGAGTAGATGAGAATGTCATCAAGATAAACCACAACAAATTTATCTAGACACTCCATGAAGATCGAATTCATTAAGCGCGAGAATGTGGCGGGGGCATTGGTTAAACCGAAGGACATGACAGTAAACTCGTAAAGACCATAACGAGTAGTGAAAGCCGTTTTTGGAATGTCCTCGTTTCGGATTTTGATTTGATGATAGCCTAATCTCAAATCCATCTTGGAGAAGACCGAGGATCCAGCAAGTTGATCATAAAGATCATTGATCCTAGGCAGTGGGTACTTATTATTTATCGTCGCCAGATTTAGCGGGCGATAGTCTATGCACATCCTTTCTGTTCCATCTTTCTTCGTTATGAACAGAACGGGGCAACCCCATGGCGATGAGCTAGGGTGGATGAAGCCTTTTTCCAACAACAGTTCAAGTTGGATTTTTAGCTTAGCTAACTCATGTGGGGCCATTCTATATGGGCGTCTGGAAATTGGGGCTGTGCCTGGTATAAGATCCACTATGAATTCTACACATCTGTCGGGTGGCATAGTTTAAGGGGTTGGATCTCTGGATAGCTTCTTAGAGGATGACCAAGGTTTACTAGGGCCTACAACAGATATGTCAGAGTAGCAAAGTACCCCAACATGATGGTTAGTGTGGTTCTTCTGGCTAGAACATATCTAAAGTGGGAAGAAGAGCTGCAAATGAATCACTATAGGTTTCTAGAACAAAACCTACAACAAAGTCTATGGAACTGTCGGGGATGCCACCTAACAAATCTCCTGGAAAGACATCCGAGATAGGGAGAAGGATTTTGCAAATGCATCAGATTATGAAGAAACCTGGAATGACTCGGACAGCATAATGGCTGTAATTGCAAGAGAAATGAAAATTCTCACAACATAACAACAACAATTACATAGGATGTCTCAAAATAGGAAGCACAACGACTCTAGAAAACTGAACACAACTTTCCTACGTCTATAAAGAAGCAATCAACGAGATGTTCTAGTAAGACATAGATGAGCCTATTCCTATCATCCCGTAGAAAAGATAAGGGTGACTCAGAACTCAGATCGATGAGGGTAAGGAGAAAAAGAAGCCTTACGTTGTTCCCTTTATACCCAAGTAACTATATAACTATAGAATGCTAGACTCGACTTCGACCAAGGGTTTGATAATCCTACAGACAGTCCTCCTCTAATACCAAGTCTGTCGGGACCCGGAATATGCGTATGTAATTCCAGTCACGATGCAATCACATGGAGAGCCGAGAGCCGTACCCACTTGTCTAAGCAGACAAGGCCAAGCACAGAACACTCTCGGAAAGCATCGAACGTTAGGGGCATCCCATCCAGGCCGGATGATCAACTGAGATGGGTCCTCATCATCTGCTCACAAGTCTAAATGCTTATGGGTGGTGAATCCCATACTCATAGACAAGTCGCCTCAACCATGTATCGATTGAATCCTAACTCTTACATAGACTTACTCCAGCCCGATCACTTAGTCGGGGTCTAGGGCAGGCTCGATCATAAAACAAAGTGTGCACGTGACAGAGTCACGAGCAATCGCATCGCGATGCCCCAAGCTGCGCACATCTAAGGGCCACTTGGTGTATAAAAGACCGCCAGCCAGATCACAACTAAGGTCTCGAAAACCCATACTAAGACATGCATGTTATAATCATACACGCAGCACACATGTCTAGTATGAACAACAGGTATCATCACATACCTCTACAAAGTACTTCTTTATTGACTTACACATAGAGCATACAAAGATCACATGTCTGTGATCAACATTACATCATACAACGGAAGCAAATTAGGTCCGAGTACAGACAAGTTTAACAAATGGCTTAGAGAAGCCTTGTTCAACAAACATGCCCTTCCATGAGGGACCAGACTGTTGTCTGGAACTATACTAGCTTAGTCAACGTCGAGCTTCAGGAAGGTGACTCCATCGGGGTCTGGGTTTCCATCTAAAACATAGAATAAGAAAACGTGAGTACAAATTCGTACTCAGCAAGACTTACATCATAACTAAACTACTCATGCTCAAGTTTTAAGGTAAAGGGAGGTGGGGTTTCATCTAGTCATGTTCTACGAGTACCAGACTAAGAAGCATACACGAGTCCACTACCAAGTCTCCAACCAATACACCAGTATGGTTACTTCCTCGACTTCCCCACGAGGAATCATACCATAGCACTCACGCTTATCTTGCGAGTTTATAAGTATCCATTCAGGTTGTCTAGTAATCAGGTACAGGTTCCAAGTAGTCCTTAACCGCGGACGCGGCTATTCAAATAGTTTTTTTAACCTTGCAAGGGTGTAAACTACACACACATGACCATCAGTTACCGCCAGGTCTCGCCACCGTTCAAGAGGTGACAGCGAGGATGCTCACCACGACACTTCGCTCACAACCGGTCTATTCTAGGAGTCGACTATCTGAGTTTTTCACCGCTCGAGAGTCCGGCCGGATCAACAATAAGGACCCATACAATGTAGGCAACCGAGACGCCACCTCTGACAGATGGTTTCATGTCTCACAGATCCACCCACATATCTAGGATGATGCAACATTTCCACTCACTCTTTTTCTATGCATATGTCAAATGGAAGGCCCGAACTAATGTGACTCCTGGAAGTCAACACGGATAAAGGTACTAGGCCGAGAGGGGTTAGTGAGCCCAATGTGTGGTTGTACTCTTTGTCTTGGATATTACCATACAAGAACTCGGTGCTTATGGCGGTGTTCAACGAGACAACCCACTGTGTACTCCTACACAACCTCTCATCGTTCACCTTGTATTAGGGTGGATTCACCGACACAGTTTCTCCTTCATCAGTAACATGATCATAACCATCCCGACTCACAGATCATTGTAACCTCAATGTAACCTCTAAGCATGCAATAAGCTTTAACAGTTGCAGGGGCCACATGATATCAATCAACTCCTATGTCAGCTAGGATTGTGGTTTGCTTACTACTTAGAAAAGATGATAGGTCATGCATCGGATATGGGTTCAACTATGCAGTAGAATCGATAGCAAGGTGATCTCCTAAACATGCATAAGCGAGACTGAGAGGGAAGTGGGATTTTATAGATATGATCAATGGGGTTTGCTTGCCTTGCTGACGATACACGGGTCTTAACGGTGGTCTTCTTCTTCAGGGTGATCACCGTCTCGGCAGAGCTGTTACCGACACAATCATCAACAAAGGGGGGGCAACATTGAATTGAAATGGACAATCACATGATTATGTTGTCCATGATGTGAATGGTGCTGGTTTGTAGCAAATTCAATTTAAATGAAGTGTATTGCATTTGGAATGCAATTTCAAACTCCACATATAAATTTCAATTTAACCAAATTACAAATGTTATTGTTTGTTATTTGAAAACCATGTGATCATGTGTGTAATAAGCCTCTAATGTACAAGTTATCAAGTTTACATTGTATTGGTTCAAAGTGGAAAAGCATTGAATTAAATTTGAATTAATTCCATTTAAACGAAATAGAAAAAGCTACTGGTCCTATTTTAAATTCAACTCAAACATAGCTGAAAGTTGTATATTTGAATAGATTATTTTCTGTTGATCATTTTTCATATATTATTTGTCTAATTTGGAGTTCATATGAATTTTCTATGATTTTTCAAAGTTTATTGTATTTTCTGCAATTTATGGATTTCTTTTAAATAGAAAAGGACTTATTGCGTCAGCATGAGGTCATGCTGACGTGGGGGGCCTCTGACCAGTGGGCCATCCCTGTCAGCCTCTCTGGGATTAATCCCGTGGTTAAAATAAACAGTGGGTTTAATTAGTGGGGCAGGGCCCACTGTCATAGGATGTGGGGGTGATTAGCAAAGGAGCTTAGGGCGCTAATGGCCAGGGTCGTCGGCAAGGTACTGTTGATGGCCAGAGTTCGCCGGAGAGGGGGTTTTCGGGCACGAGAGAATGGAAGGGAGGCACTTGGAGGATGCTTGGGCTTGCGCGCGTTCGGCTGTGCCATCGGGGCAACACGGGACGGCCCGTGGCCACATCCACGACGAAGGAGGCAGCGGCCGGAGCCTCTGACAATGGCAACACACAACAGGAGGAGCGGGGATAGCCATGGATGGGGGGGGAACGGAGCTGGGAGCTCACCAGAAGGCGATGGCGGCCGCAACGAAGCCTGAGGAGGAACATCGACTAGGTAATTTGGCGCCGGAGACGAAGGCGGTCGGCGGCGGTTCTTGGAGCTTGCGTCACTTTCGCTCGTTCTCGCCTCAAATTGATGCATCAACTTGGCATAGTCATCACCGGGGATCCTTGTGGACAAGTTGGCTCGCCGGGAGGAGCTCGGTGGCCGCGCGGAGTCGTCGCTGTGCTCCGGCGGTCCTCGGCTAGGGTTGCGGGTTCACGTGAGGGAGGCGAGGAAGAGATCCAGAGAGAGGGGAAATAAGCAGGGGGTGTCCAGGCATGCGGTGCCGAAGGGATAGGAATGAGGGGGAGAAGGAGGTGGCGTCAGCGCCCTGGGCATGGCCGCCACGCACCTCTGTGCTTTCCTGACCAGGGTAGAAGACGACCATGCCCCTACGGGCTGGGCTGGTCCTCTTGGCCAGGCTGGGCCAGGTGGTCCGAATAGGTAAGGGAGTTAGTCCTTTTCTTTTTCTATTTTTCTTTTTGTTCTTTTATTTGTTCTGTTTATATAACAAAACATTTTATAAAAATCTCCAACTAGTTTATAAAAACTTAGGTGACATTTATATAGCCACTTCCAAGTTTTGGAGACTTTTCGAATTCAAATTATTTGAATCCAATTCAAATATGATTAAAATTGATTTTCCAAGCTCCTGTTTCAATTTTTGAAAAATCCTAGGGCATGGGTTTGACTCCAAATCCTTTTTTAAATGATCACACCCAATTATAAGACTTTTCAAAAATGTTTGGAGGATTTTTGGAAATTTTTTTTATCTGGCCTTTTAAATTAAATTCTCAGGGATTTTATTTTCCCCAATTTTGAATTTCTTTAGAAATTTTCACATGATGCAAAGGGGCACTCAAACCCTAGCACTTACCCTAGTTGGGGTTCTGACAGCTAAAGCGTTCTTGAGGACACACGGGAAAAATAGCCTTGCTAGTACACCCTCTAGACTAAGATAGGTGCACTCTTATGATTAAACATCTTGCAAGCATCAGCAAATACAAGATAGTAATTAAGTCAATAGCCTAACCATAGCAATACGATCGATGATCCATTGTTCCCTTGTTCAAGAGCGTGCGAACTGGGGTTCAGGTTTCTCTCACTCCGGCAACCCCCCGTAAGCATTCTTTATACACAATGCATTCCACTAGGTCCTTAATAAGGAGAAGTTTTGAGTGTTCGACTAACACAACACCACTAGGAAAATAACAACACAACTTAAATATCAAACAACACATATTACTTCAACATTGTAAGGCCCGATATGCGGTACTGTTCCAGATCTAGATGTTTTCATCCAGATCCGGGGACGAAGCACATATCGGTCCCACCGAGACATATGACGAAGTCATATGCCCCGGATTTACAACATGATATCACAACATTACAGATACAAGGATACAACATCTCATACAATCGGCATACAACTGCCTCGAATAAAATATAACAGCGGAAGATACATGTTTGAGTACAGACTACAATCAAATGCCTAGTGGCAAAGAGAAAAACATCGATCCCCATAACCACACGGGTCCAGGCCCTCCGCCGGGATCCGCCTAACTAGTCGTCGTCGAGTCTCCACGTGAAACGTCGATCACCATACCAGTTTTCGATCAAGAACCCTGAAAAGAGTTTGGGGGTAATATCATGAGTACAGAAGTACTCAGCATCCAACTTTAGTGGTCAACTGACCCAGCAAGGACTTCATCACTCGTCATTCTAGGACAACTAGTAGTTTACGGTAAGGAAGGGGTAAGTGGTGAGGTTGCTGCCGCACTAGCATTGATGAAGTGGCTAACGATCTAGAGAGTAAGGTAAGAAGCCAAGCATTCGATGAGGAATCGCCTCCAACAAGTCTTGCTATCAACTACTTACGCAATAATAACACCTATCCTATCCTTGTCCTCCTCTTCGCATCCCGACGAAGAAGAAGCAGTCAAGGCACAGACACGTTGATCAAGTTATATTAAGATTATCTTAGTTGTTGTTGTCTATGAACAAGGAGTAGGTCTCAAGTCATCCATAACCATGGACACGGCTTCTCGAAAAGATTTAACCCTGCAGGGGTATACCAACTGCCCATTACGAGGCGTTGCATGCTCGCCCATTTCTCTCAGTTGCTACCCATCACATGCAACCATTTTATGATTTAGTTCCAAGAGATCCGAAATCCGGGTGGCCCCCGGGGAGTCGACACCCAATCCAAAAGCTGGCCATGCTCTCGGATCAGACTCTTACGTACGGCTAAGGTCGGGGTTAGTCTCGCCTATATAACAGGGGACTTCCCTAGCTCACCAAGTGTGGACCAACAGACGAACTAAGTCTCCGCTGGCCCGAGTTGTTTGAAAACTACTAGCAGCTGACCAGCACACACACAATTTCAAATGGTAAATCAGCTTGGGCCACCTCTAGAAATGTTTGAAGCTAGGTAGGTAAGAAGAGGGGACCCCATAAAATCCCACACGCGATTAGGCATGCTCAGTCTTAAAACCAATACCCGGAACTCGGATCCTAGGTGACTCGAATGGAACAAAGCGTCGGGGCGGGAGAGCCTAGACCTTCCATCCTTCGTCAAATATAGTCAACATTATAATAATCATATCATCCATAACAATATAATTATGTGATTTCCCAGACCAAAAGTAACAGGGTAACATCGTAGCATCCTAAGCATGCATACTAAGCAGGGGCTGAGAAACGAGCAATAGTAACATATCAGTACAAGGTTTGCTGGGAAGGGACATGGCTGTATCGGTTTGAAAGAGGCTGTAAACATGTGGTAGGATCAAACATCGAACCTAACCTAGACTAGCATGCAAACCGCTGGTTGAAATAGAATGGACCATAAGTAATGAATAGTCCTTGCCTGTTGATAAGTCGGGTTCCAAAGGTGTAGTTGATCGCAAGCTCGCATCGTCTCCGAGAGGTAACCGCGGGAGCACACAAGACGGAAACACTGGAAAGCAATCAACGAGCAAGGACTCTATTACTACGGGGCAACACAAGATCAAGAAGACATCACACGACACGGCAACGCAGTACGGATCTATCGTTGAGAACGGTTACTAACAGTTTAAGTGGGGTATCGGTCACACACGACGAGTACCGCACATTTACGGTGGTTCAAGTTGCTTAGCTACAGGTGATCAACCAACGGTTATTAACATGGAAACTGAAGCAAGCATGGCATAGCACACAAACATGTCAAGAGGTGAAGCACAAAGTAAACTATCTATGCTAGTCAATTTAAGTGAGGCACAACCTAAACATGGCATAACACTAAGTGTCGCACGATGATTAAAAGATTGTGTACTGTTCTGTCCTAAACCATATTTTAGGTTGGTTAACAACAGCAAACAATAGAATGAACACAAAGCACACGAAAAACTAATCAAGTTACATATAAGGCACACTCCAAACGGAGTTACGGTTAAAAAGATATAAGCAAAACAAGTTACGCGCACAATCTGCCAACATCACGAAGCACACTTTAGAACAATGCATAAACAGGATAATCAATGCAAACATGCTCACAAATGATACCAAATTAAAGTAGACATGACAGGGAAGGCATCGCAAAAAGAATCATGCAAATAGGCATCATAGACCAAAAGATATTAAGCAAACAACATGGCATCGCAAAGTAACAGACTTAGTGAAAATCAGAGGTGGCTGTCAACAACAGCAGCATAGAAAATTTGGAGCTAAATAACTATATAACCAGCAAGCATATCATGGCAATGCAATACATGGGATGAAAGTAGACATGATGCTTGACAATATGCAATTGGAATCACTCAATTCCGATAAACGGTCGCGATACACTCGTCGACCGAAATTGCAACAAAATATAAACAGCAGCACACTAACAGCAGGGTAGATACTTTGGAGCAAGATACAATCATGACGCAGAAATCAATTATATCATGTGAATGCATGAAACTGAAGTAGAAACAATGCTTAATGCAACACAAAAGGAATCACTCAATTCCGACGTACGGTTGCGAAGCAACCGTCGCCCGAAGTTTCAATCAAGCAACAATTTCAGCAAGTTTAACAACAGCAGTTGCAATTAATGATCTAATGCCCTGTTTAGCACACAATTACACAATCAAGATGACCTTAGATGCAAAGGCTCAAAAAAGATGAATTAAAGTACACACAATTATAAGAAAAATTCGTTTTGGGGGCATGTTCATCGGAGCTACGGATCAACGGGAAATAACGTTGCAAAAATGTAACAGCAGCAAAAATATTAAAGACTTAGCAAAATTTAAAGATCTCAGGAAAGGAAAAAAAATGACCATGGGCTTCGGCCCAACAGCAGCGGTGGGAGAGGTCGGTCGGGCTGGCAGGGAGCTGGGCCGCGCAGATCTGGGCCGCTAGAGCTGGGCCGGCCCACGTGGGCGTCCAGCCGTGGAGCGAGGCCACGCTAGCTCCCGCTCGTCCCGAGCAAGGTGCGGCGGGGGCCGAACTCCGTCGCGTGCGCGGCGCCACATGCATGGGCTGGCCAGAGGAGGGGCGCGGCTGCCGGCGTCGGCTCGGATCCGGCCGGATCCAGAGGGAGGCGGCGGCCTACGAACGAGGGGCGCGGCAGAGGACCTCCGGGCCGGCGGCGAGCTCGGGGTTGGCCTCCCATGACGCCCGGGTCCTGTGAAGACAGAGGAGAGTAGGGGTGAGAGGAAGAGGTGAGGGGGAAGGGAGAAGGGAGAGAGGAAGGAGAAGAGGTGCCCGGGAGAGGGGCGGCCAGCGGCGTCCGGCGGTCGGCGGCGGCTCAGCCTCCACGGTGCAGGCGGCGGCTTGGACAGGGAGAGAGGAGAGAGGTGGGTGGTGGAGCCGATCTGGGCCGTTGGATCGACCGATCCGATGGTCCAGATCCGCAAGGGCTAGGGTTTGACTGAAATTGTGCTAAAAATGCGAAAATGGGGGGGGGATTTGCCAGATCTGGGAGGATAGGGGCTGCCTAGGTGCTCAGGGAAAACCCTAAGTGGTGGGGTGGTCTTTATATAGCCCAGGTGGCTGGCAGTTTGCAAAAACATCCCCGGTTTTTCTCTCGAGCGCGCGGTGCTCACGTTTCTGACCGCCGGGGGTCCGCAGTACCTCCGATTCGGGTAAAACTTCGAACTACGCGATCAGCGCGTCGAGCCGGAGGCGTTCACCTCGCGCTGGAACCGTTCTGAGAACACTTTTCGGCGCGCTATAAAAATATCCCGTTTAATTATTAAACGGGGTTTTTCGTTCCGTTGGCTGTGGCTAGTCTCGTGCGGTTTTCGCGACGGTGATCGAGTGAAACCCGGTGTCGCAAAGGTCGAGTGTCAGGGTGGCAAGGGTCGGTCTCCGTCCGATACGAGATAAGAGGGGGAAAAATAATCGCTGATCGATAAATCGGGGACGCAAACACCGCAAGCAAATCAGACAATCAAACAATTCACACCGAAAACATTTTTTTTTATTTTTGCAAAATCTGGGTTGTTACAATACAACACCACCAACAAGGGATCTTGTCCCGAGATCCAGGACGATCCGGGGGAGAGGAGGGAGAGAAAAAGAGAGTCGACAATATTCAACACCACCAACAAGGGACTCTGCTCCATGTCGAACATCGAAGCTCCGTCGAGATACTTTCCGCAGGGAGATGATTACGTCGGAAAACGAAACCACCAGGTGTTCAAGAGGAAGAACGAAAGCTGGATCAAAGGACAGTGATTTTCGATGCAAGTCGTGAAAACACCGGGCAAAAGGATGGAGGGCAAAGGACGACCAAGATGATGTACAGGATCGGAGGAAGCTAAAGGTACTATAAGAATTCCCAACCTGAGCTCGGAATCGAGACAATACTTCGCGAGCAGAGCATTGTAACTATTCCGAACTCCACACTCTCGAGATCCTAGAGTTTGAAACGGGACAAGTCGAGAATTAAAACAATTACGACACTTGTCCTGACCAGAGCAAGGGTAAGGAGTAAAAAGATTCCTACTCTTCGATAACTAACTTACTAACTACAAAATAGTTTTTGTCTAGACTCGACTTTGGCCAGAGAAGGGATCCTATGGTTGGTAAGGCTCTGATACCAAGTTGTAAGGCCCGATATGTGGTACTGTTCCAGATCTAGATGTTTCCATCCAGATCCGGGGACGAAGCACATATCGGTCCCACCGCGACATATGACGAAGTCATATGCCCCAGATTTCCAACATGATATCACAACATTACAGATACAAGGATACAACATCTCATACAATCGGCATACAACTGCCTCAAATACAATACAACGGCAGAAGATACATGTCTGAGTACAGACTACAATCAAATGCCTAGTGGCAAAGAGAAAAACATCGATCCCCATAACCACACGGGTCCAGGCCCTCTGTCGGGATCCGCCTAACTAGTCTTCGTCGAGTCTCCACGTGAAACGTCGATCACCATACCTGTTGTCGATCAAGAACCCTGAAAAGAGTTTGGGGGTAGTATCATGAGTACAGAAGTACTCAGCATCCAACTGTAGTGGTCAACTGACCCAGAAAGGACTTCATCACTCGTCATTCTAGGACAACTAGTAGTTTACGGTAAGGAAGGGGTAAGTGGTGAGGTTGCTGCCGCACTAGCATTGATGAAGTGGCTAACGATCTAGAGAGTAAGGTAAGAATCCAAGCATTCGATGAGGAATCGCCTCCAACAAGTCTTGCTATCAACTACATACACAATCATAACACCTATCCTATCCTTGTCCTCCTCTTCGCATCCCGACGAAGAAGAAGCAGTCAAGGCACAGACACGTTGATCAAGTTATATTAAGGTTATCTCAGTTGTTGCTGTCTATGAACAAGGAGTAGGTCTCAAGTCGTCCATAACCGTGGACATGGCTTGTCGAAAAGATTTAACCCTGCAGGGGTGTACCAACTGCCCATTACGGGGCGTCGCATGATCGCCCATCTCTCTCAGTTGCTACCCATCATAGGCAACCATTTTATGATTTTGTTCCAAGAGATCCGAAACGACAGGTCCCTCTATCTAACAACGCACAAATCCTGGTGGCCCCCAGGGATTCGACACCCAATCCAAAAGCTGGCCACGCTCTCGGATCGGACTGTTCCGTACGGCTAAGGTCGGGGTAAGTCTCGCCTATATAACAGGGGACTTCCCTAGCTCACCAAGTGTGGACCACCAGAGGAACTAAGTCTCCGCTGGCCCGAGTTGTTTGAAAACTACTGGCAGCTGACCAGCACACACACGTTTTCAAATGGTAAATCAGCTTGGGCCACCTCTAGAAATGTTTGAAGCTAGGTAGGTAAGAAGAGGGGACCCCATAAAATCCCACACGTGATTAGGCACGCTCAGTCTTAAAACCAATACCCGGAACTCGGATCCTAGGTGACTCGAATGGAACAAAGCGTCGGGGCGGGATAGCCTAGACCTTCCATCCTTCGTCAAATATAGTCAACATTATAATAATCATATCATCCATAACAATATAATTATGTGATATCCCAGACCAAAAGTAACAGGGTAACATCGTAGCATCCTAAGCATGCATACTAAGCAGGGGCTGAGCAACGAGCAATAGTAACCTAGCATGTGGTAGGATCAAACATCGAACCTAACCTAGACTAGCATGCAAACCGCTGGTTGAAATAGAATGGATCATAAGTAATGTATAGTCCTTGCCTGTTGATAAGTCGTGTTCCGAAGGTGTAGTTGATCGCAAGCTCGCATCGTCTCCGAGAGGTAACCGCGGGAGCACACAAGACAGAAAAAATGGAAAGCAATCAACGAGCAAGCACCTCTATTACTACGGGGCAACACAAGATCAATAAGACATCACACGACACGGCAACGCAGTACGGATCTATCGTTGAGAACGGTTACTAACAGTTTAAGTGGGGTATCGGTCACACACGACGAGTACCGCACATTTACGGTGGTTCAAGTTGCTTAGTTACAGGTGATCAACCAACGGTTATTAACATGGAAACTCAAGCAAGGATGGCATAGCACACAAACATGTCAAGAGGTGAAGCACAAAGTAAACTATCTATGCTAGTCAATTTAAGTGAGGCACAACCTAAACATGGCATAACACTAAGTGCCGCACGATGATTAAAAGATTTGGTACTGTTCTGTTCTAAACCATATTTAGGTTGGTTAACAACAGAAAACAATAGAATAAACAAAAAGTACACGAAAAACTAATCAAGTTACATATAAGGCACACTCCAAACGGAGTTACGGTTAAAAAGATGTAAGCAAAACAAGTTACGGGCACACTCTGCCAACATCACGAAGCACACTTTAGAACAATGCATAAACTGGATAATCAATGCAAACATGATCTCAAATGATATGAAATTAAAGTAGACATGACGGGGAAGGCATGGCAAAAAGAATCATGAAAATAGGCATCATAGATCAAAATATATTAAGCAAACAACATGGCATCGCAAAGTAACAGACTTAGTGAAAATCAGAGGTGGCTGTCAACAACAGCAGCATAGCAACTTTGGAGCTAAATAACTATATTACCAGAAAGCATATCATGGCAATGCAATACATGGGATGAAAGTAGACATGATGCTTAAGATTATGCAATTGGAATCACTCAATTCCGATAAACGGTCGCGACACACTCGTCGACCGAAGTTGCAACAAAATATAAACAGCAGCACACTAACATCATGGTAGCTACTTTGGAGCATGATACAATCATGATGCAGCAAGCAATTATGGCATGTGAATGCATGAAACTGAAGTAGAAACAATGCTTAACACAACACAAAAGGAATCACTCAATTCCGACGTACGGTTGCGAAGCAACCGTCGCCCGAAGTTTCAATAAAGCAACAGTTTCAGCAAGTTTAACAGCAACAGTTGCAATTAACGATCTGATGCCCTGTTTAGCACACAATTACACAATCAATCTGATCTCAGATGCAAATGCTCACAAAAGATGAATTAAAGAACACGCAATTCTAAGAAAAATTCGTTTTGGGGCACGTTCAACGGAGCTACGGATCAACGGGAAATAACGTTGCAAAAACATTAAAGACTTAGCAAAATTTACAGATCTCAGGAAAGGGAAAAAAACTACCATGGGCTTTGGCCCAACAGCAGCGGTGGGAGAGGCCGGTCGGGCTGGCAGGGAGCTGGGCCGCGCAGATCTGTGCCGCTGGAGCTGGGCCGGCCCACGTGGGCGTCCAGCCGTGGAGCGAGGCCACGCGAGCTCCCGCTCGTCCCGAGCAAGGTGCGGCGGTGGCCGAACTCCAGCGCGTGCACGGCGCCACATGCACGGGCTGGCCAGAGGAGGGGCGCGGCTGCCGGCGTCGGCTCGGATCCGGCCGGATCCAGAGGGAGGCGGCGGCCTTCGAACGAGGGGCGCGGCAGAGGACCTCCGGGCCGGCGGCGAGCTCGGGGTTGGCCTCCCATGGCGCCCGGGTCCAGTGAAGACAGAGGAGAGGAGGGGTGAGAGGAGGAGGTGAGGGGGAAGGGAGAAGGGAGAGAGGGAGGAGAAGAGGTGGTCGGGAGAGGGACGTCCAGCAGCGTCCGGCGGCGACTCGGCCTCCACGGTGCAGGCGGCGGCTTGGACAGGGAGAGAGGAGAGAGGTGGGTTGTGGAGCCGATCTGGGCCGTTGGATCGACCGATCCGACGGTCCAGATCCGCAAGGGCTAGGGTTTGACTGAAATTGGGCTAAAAATGCGAAAATGGGGGGGGGGATTTTCCAGATTTGGGAGTCTAGGGGCTGCCTAGGTGCTTAGGGAAAACCCTAAGTGGTGGGGTGGTCTTTATATAGCCTAGGTGACTGGCAGTTTGCAAAAACATCCCCGGTATTTCTCTCTCGCGCGCGGTGCTCACGTTTCCGACCGCCGGGGGTCCGCAGTACCTCTGATTCGGGTAAAACTTCGAACTACGCGATCAGCGCGTCGAGACGGAGGCGTTCACCTCGCGCTGGAACCGTTCCGAGAACACTTTCCGGCGCGCTATAAAAATATCCCGTTTAATTATGAAACGGGGTTTTTCGTTCCGTTGGCTATGGGTGGTCTCGTGCGGTTTTCGCGACGGTGATCGGGTGAAACCCGGTGTCACAAAGGTCGAGTGTCAGGCTGGCAAGGGTCGGTCTCCGTCCGATACGAGATAAGAGGGGGAAAAATAAACGTCGATCGATAAATCGTGGATGCAAACACCGCAAAAAAATCAGACAATCAAACAATTCACACTGAAAACAATTTTTTTAATTTTTGCAAAATCTGGGCTGTTACAAACATCATATGACTACTAGCAACTAGACTTCTCCCATGTCCTCAAGAACTAAAGTAACTACTCACAAGACATAAACGAGATCATGATTAGTGGGGATAAATAGATGATAAACAATATGGACACAATGATATTTCTCCAACAACACTCAATAGCATTCATCACAAGGTAGCAATCAACACCGATAGAGCAGAGAGGATAGATAGTACAGATTACAACACAAGTTGAACTTGTGAGGTGATATTGGATGGTGGTGGAGATGGTGCTGATGTTGGGGATGATGTTGATGATGATCTCAATGATGCCCGTGACGATGGTGATGATGATGGCGATGATCTCCCCTTTCGGGAGGTGTTCTCCCCGGCGGAATCTGCCCGTCGGAGATGTCTTTTCACCTCTGTAGGTTTCCTCCACGGAGCGGCGGAGGAACTCGCGAAAACTCTCCCCTCTTAGGGTTATTGGACAATGTGATATATAGGCCAAAGGGCGGAGCCGGGAGTGGCCCCAGGGGTCCAGGCGCCCTCCCCGCGTGGCCAGGGTGGGGGCCGCGCCAGGTGGCCGCCTAGGCACCCTGTGGCCCCCCTTTGGCCCCTCTTTTGCGTGTCTTCATCATCCTTCTGGAAAATACTCTCCGTCGATTTTCAGGTAATTTGGAGGTCTTCTCCTTCAGCAACTCAGCGTCCACTTTTTACAACTGAATCTTGCGTCTGCTGCTTCGGCATCGGAAAGTTGCAAACTGTGTAAAATAAGCCAAAACAACATAAGAATAGCATCATAACATGAAATATATCAGTGAATAGGGAAGAATTACTATATGTAATAGTTATGCATTTTGGACGTATCAACTCCCCCAAGTTTAGACCTCCCTTGTCCCGAAGCGAATACTGGGCTCGGTAAACCTGTCCACAAGTTTAGAGAGTGAAGTGTTGATAAATAGAATACGGACAAGAATCATCAAGATTTCTTCACCAAACTTAAGCATCCTCAACAACAACCTCAACTCATAAGGTCCTTATGAGAAAGTAATACCAATTATAATCAAAAGTAGGGCTGAGAAAACTCATCAAATTATGGCAAACATATCCTTGGTCAAAGGACAACTAATAACTTTTACTTTTGCTCTTTCACTTTTTAATAAAACAATTTGAAGATTTGAAAGAACATGTTATTAGTCATGAAGAGAAAATGCTAACACAAAGGAAGATGCTTGCTTAGCAAGAGCTTTCGCAAACAACTTACTTATCAAAAGATAATGTCAACAATGATGTAGCAAGGCAAAACTTAATGCATCATTATATGAATGAATCCTCATCAGCATAAATTGTCTGTTATCTTTAAGGAAGGAGGGAAGTGGGAAGACTGACTCAACATAAAATTAAAAGAAGAGCCTTGTTATAGGCAAGCAGGGAAAACTTATGTGCTATCCTTAAATCAAACAGAATGAAAATAAAATTTTCGGAGGTGCATAGTTTGTCAAAGAATGCTAATAGATAGCTCAATTACTTCTCAAGCTAGACAAGTTTCGAGGAATGGCTCCCAAGTGGGGACGATTACATCCCCTTAATCTCCTTTGTTTCTCACTGCCAAAGTTTCTAATTTCTCATAGACCAAGCGTGAAGGAGGGTTTGTTTGTTTTATTATCTTTCGAGTTGGGCGCACTCATGCCAGTTCCTCCTCGTATTATGGATTTGCAGATTAGACATGCAATCCCGGGGTAAAACTTGTACAACTTAAGAAGATCATGAATTACCTACTACATCCTCATGAGCTAAACAAGAGGCACAAAACATGATATTTTGAACATTTAAGGATAACACATAAATTCCATACTTTTAGGAGTGGTAGGGAAATACCACGAATAGGAAGGTATGATGGACTCATATGGAAGATATTGGTTTTAGGGTATGGATGCACAAGCAGAAATCTACTTGGCAAAGAGTTTGGCTAGGAAAGGCTTTGAGAGAACAGACCATTGATGCTAATTTAGATGCAAAACATATAAAGCATAAACATTAAGGTAAGCATAACACATCAAATTGTCTTCCTTGTCAACATAACACTTCAAGCATAATAACATAAAAGGTTTGGCTATGTCGCTACTTTGAGAAAGTCATGCTTGTTGTTACGACCAAAGATATGTTTGCCAAGATTAAATAAAGTTTTCAAAGCCATACCTGATATAAGGTCAATACTCCCCATAAGAATCATCATATAAGGTCGATTGCATGAAGAGAATACCGAGTGCAGGGAAGGAACCAAAAGACTTCTCATTAATATTCCATCATAGACGACTCCACACTCACAGATACAAAATCTCCACACGAGGAGTGATAGACCTCAATGAGAACACCTATTTCATATAATAACTTCCCTAGACATGATACGACTCTACTTGAATTCTAAAACACTAAGATAAAGATAAAGATATCGGGCACTCCCCCAAGCTTGGAACAAGCTGAGGGGATGCCATTACCTGAGGAGATTTACTCCTCCTTCCTGTTCATGTTGATCACGTAGTCCTCGGCGAAGCGCTTCCACGGAAGGGGTTCTCCAGTCTCATAAGAGAAGTCAGTCTCCGGAATCCTGCATGCAGCACCCATACCTATGCGCATAAACCTTAGTTAATACTCACAGTTTTGATGGTGCAAATCATAAATCTGCCCTTGTATCTCCTCAATTCTTTCTTCCGATGCGGTGATGCTTGCCCACATCTTCTTCATCTCCTTTAGGAAATAGGTCTTCAGCTCATTAGTGATGTCAAAGTTAGCTTCAACACCACGCTCGACCATCTTCTTGGACATGAAGACTTCTTGCCACTACTAGAGAAATGGCTTATGGTGGCGCCATTTTTTAGCCTTTAGTGGCGCATTATGGATGCGCCACTAAGGATAAGCCACTAATAAGGGCTTAGGGGGGCGCATTCTGGATTCGCCACCCCTAAGAGCCTTATGGGTGGCGCATTTCAAAATGCGCCACCCCTAAGACCTTATGGGTGGCGCATTACAGAATGCGCCACCCATAAGGTTCCTTAGGGGTGGCGCATTTCAGATGGGCCACTAACAGTACAAGAGATGCGCCACCAAATATTTATTACAGAAAACAAAAAAATCAATTTACAGAAAAAGAAAACAAAATACAGAAACAATTACATAAATGGAATCACAGAAATTATTATATAAATAGAAGCATTGCAGAACTAGAGAAAGCATTACATGTTTTCGAGTATTGTTTACAAGTATCGAATACAAGTTATTACAAATGAAATAAAAGAAAACCCTAAAAAAAATCTTCGAGTATTGTTTTCTTCACTCCATCTTGGTAATGTTGATCATTTTGATCGATCTGTTGCAGCAAACAAGTGAGTGTGAATAACAATGGCATCAATGACCACATCTATCGTTTAAGCATATAGGAAGATACATACACACAACACAAATTTAATAAGAACTGTTAAGCTAAACTAGTAGCATAGCCAAAATAATGCATGATACATTTATACAAAGATGGAAAAGTGTTTGTGCAATAGAGATAAAGTTATTTAGAACACAAATCATCAATATTGTTCGTAACTAACAACGCTAAGCATTAAACAATGTAGCATGAAATTCACATCGATCGTCATCACTTGAGACCCGGCTCAGGGAATGGGAGGCATCCTTCTTTCGTCATGAAAGGCCTTGTGTCACGCAAGGACTTTAGGCGGGCTTCTATCTCCCCATTGGATGGTGCAATGTTGCTGTGGAAGATCGACCACTTCATCTGTACTTCATGACGGATGATAGTCGCCATCTCCCCTTGGATGTGAAAGAACTCCGGCCTAAGATTTGCATCGGCGATTGCCGCCTTCCTTTCAGCCCACGCTTTCAGATGACTTGGCAGCGTAAGGTTTCTCTCTTCCTGTACAATCGCCCGCATGTGATGGAGGGCGTAGTACGCATCCCTCACACTGCCAGCCGGCTGCTTGACGCACGGGAACTGCGTCACGTGGATGAACACGCTCACGCCGGGCTGATTCTTCCTATACTTGTGCTTCACAATCTTGCCTCCGGCTTCTTTGTAGCCGGCGAGAGCATCATCCAAAACTCTCATGATATACTTGTAATCTTTGTTCTTCACACTCCCCGAGTCTAAATACACGGCATGCGAGTGTTGCGGTGAAAAGCAGATGAGCACGCAGTCTTGATCCTCACTGCATAATTAAAACAATCCAAAAGGAATGTTGGAAGAGGACAATGGCAGAAAGCTAAGAAATCATATATGCTACGACGGCGACCGAATGAGTTACTTGGGAGAGTAGGTCATGAGAAATGAATCCTTGTCGGCGTTTTGTAGCATGACTTCTCTGATGTACCCCGGCGCAAGAGACGCGTCCCCATCGTCCCTCAAGATGCTTTCACGCATGTAGAAGGGGTCCAATATCGCAACGCCCGGGGTCTTATCTCTCCTGATACTCATAGAAAGACTGAGCGAGAACAGACGGATAAGGCTATGGTCCAGCCGCTTGAGATGAAACAAATTGAAGATCTCTGAGAACCGCAGGATTATCATATCCGCAGGGACATTGTTGATGAAATCCATGTTGAGTGGCACCTTGGCCATGAAAACTGGGTATGAGGGTTTCTTCTCTCGAAGAAGCATCTTCTCTAATGCCATAACACTATGATGCACAATCTGCATATCTGGAGTTGCAAGGTCGAGCATGTCATTAGGTAGCATCGCTCTTCCCGCCACATGGATTTCAAAAGAGAGATCCTTGGGTCTCGGTGGCCCGTCCTGAGCCCTGATCGACATCGGATGTCGGCTGCTTGAAGCGCCCTTCTTTCTTTTCCGTCCCTTCTTCTTTTCTGATTTCGAGCAGTCTGCACCGACCTTTATCTGCTCAGTGGCCGCCTTATGGAGTGTGGACGGGCTGAGAATAGAACTCATTGTGGCATCTTCCTGAGGCTCGGTGAAGGCGCAAGCTGCTGGAGACATCTCCTGAGAAGCAGCGAAGAGACGCGTAGAGCAAGCAGGCTTCGCCGCAGGATCAGCTCGACCGCGAGCTTCCTAGTCATGCTGATAGGCTCCTTCAGTAGGAGGCATGAATAAGTCATCAGCATCATAGAAAGTATTGATGAACTGGTCGGCGCTGATATCATCATCAAGATCGTAGTCTTCTTGTTGTGCGCCGATGGGATCATGTGGCGTCGGCACGACGACTACCGGCGTTGTCCTTGGTGTGGTGCCCCCTTCCCCCGTCATCATACACATTTGGGTCTTCGGCCAAAGGCATATTTGGCCGAAACAATCATTGAGGACTGCTGGCTTGTCCTCATCGTATCCGGGGGGTTGAATGGGAGGTTCCACTCTCTCGTAGCCCGAAATCACGAGAGAGATTTGAACCCTATGCATCTCCGGTGCCATCGCCCTATTGTGCATCACTCAATTTTGGGTTGAAGGATTTTACCTTTGGCAACATCCTTCAACTCGCCGTCCACGACTTGTAGTAGAATGCATGGAGTGTCCTCCTATGAAAGAGACATATGCATTTAGGGATCAGAGAGATGCCAGTAATAAAAGGCAAGGAGATGAAGTCCTCGTTAATTAGAGTTGCGGACTCTTATAGTTACCTTGAGGGAGTCGAGGTCGGCCAATGAATAGACCCCGCCGACGACGGCGAGCATGCAAGAGACGGAGGGTGTGCTGCCTCCCGTGGCGTCGGTCGCCCTTTTTTCAGTATCGGCGGGTGCATTATTATTATGCCCCGGTTTCTCGATCGTGGCTGGAGGAGTCACCATCACGTCCGGCGCCAGCGTCGCGGTGTTGGCGGCCGGAGTCGGTGCAGGAGCCGTAGTCGATGCGGGAGCCGGAGTCGGTGCGCGAGCCGGGACTGCGGCCGCCGCGGTGCCCGAGTTGCTGCCGACCATTCTCGGGACCGGTATGGGCCCTTTTCCACCACACGCTTGCCAATTCGAGAGTGATTGCATCATATCAGGAAGGAGGGCGCTCATCGTCTTCGCCACTTCGTCCTGGACAAGCTGCGGAAGCATGTTCACTTTTCTCCTCCAGTCCACGAACATAAGCGGCGTCTTCTTCGGTCCTTCTCGCCTTGCGCCCCCTCGAACCCGACTGCTCCTCCGATTTCCCATAATATTCGGACCAATTTAGGTCCGCACCAAAGCCGACCACACGGCCGGCTGACGATGGCTTCGCCGCCACATTCTCAACCTTCTTAACCTTGTTCATCGCCCTGTTAAAAGTGGTGTCCCACGGGCCGGCCGGCTTAATAGACGAGCCCTGCAATGAGACCGCGGCGGATTCATCTTCCTGCACAAAGAATGTGAAACACTAAGAAGCTGAACTTCAGGAACTAGAATTCAATCGACAAGGAAGTCACGTGTTGAACTACTTACCACGGCAGCCGTGAACTCCTGAACCTTAGGATCAAGAATTATGTTCGAGGTTTCTTTGTCCTTATGGCTCCGTGCCCTCACAAAGAATTCAGTCTGTGGATCAACTTTGTATTTTTCAAAGGGGTTAGGTAGGCCCGCAGCGGCATACTTGGCATCCTCCTTGTCCCATTTAGGCTTGGAATGTCTGTAACCACCGGCTCCGAGACGGTGGTTACCTATGACTTGCGCCCGCATCGCCTTGCCCTTTGCACTCGCGGCCTTGGCGTCCTCGGACTCACACCTAGCCTTGAAAAGGTCGTAGGTAGCTTCGTCGACCATCGGCTCTTTCTCCTTGAGCTCCTCCCAGGATTTGCTGTGCTCCATAATTGCCTCCTTCACCCGGGTTTTCCAACTGGACAAGGCTTTGCTCATCTTCCCGAGGGGCCATTTATTTACCTTGTTCCCTTTGAGGTTTTTGTTGTCGTACGGGTCCGGGAACTTGTATCGTCTGTGCAACTTGTCGAGAAGGAGCTGACAATAATGAGTGTTGTCACGACTCCTTAGGTTTATTGTGGTGATCGAGACGGTGTTCCGGAGGATCGCCGCGACATGATGGCCGTACCCTTCCGAGAAACGTTGGGGATTGGTAGGAATCCCAACGGAGGTCACAACGGTAAACTCTTTCCTGATGGTGCCGACCTTGGTTGGTTTTCGATTCCGCTTCCTCGACTGGCTACCATCTGTGTTTGAGCCACCAGCATGATGATCCTCGTCGGCGGTGTTCCTCTCCCCTTCCTCCATGTCATCATCCTCCGATGAGTCGGACTCCGACTCTATCTCCTCCTCATACTCCTCCTCGCCCGGAGGTACTTCCTCTTCTCTCTGCTCCTCAACCTCTTCCTGTGAGTATTCCCAAAATTCCTTCCTTTTTTTCCCGGCTGAGAAGAGGGACCGGCGTCAGCTCTGGTCGACATGTTTGCACTAGTACAATATTAAGAAATGCAACTACTTAATTAATTATCACAATAAATAAATGCAACTACTCTCATGTTAAAAAAAATAGCAAAGGTCATGCACGAATTCACGGAAAAATTCGGCATGACCTTTGCTATTTTTCTTAACATGAGAGTGCCCCATTCTCAACCAAAACGAAAGTTAATCAACATTTCGGGAGAAAAGGGAAATGATTTGTACCTGCACAACATATATATAGGCTAGAAAAATATTTAATAAGAACATATGCTATGCTTGCTAAGCAATGGCAGCAAGCAACAAAAATATTTAATAAGCATGAACTTAAGATGTAGGACACACACACTGGTTTTTCTCCTCTCTCTTTTTTAATTTTTACTAAAGCATATAAGAGTCAAACCAGAAAAGTAGATAAAAATGCTGAGATAAAACAGAAGATATTTCAACAGTAGATACAAAATTGTATTGCAAAGTTGTTCATGTCACAAACTTGCTACAAAATTTGAAAAAATTCATAGTAGTTCTTTCATCTCATGTCATCTCAAAAGATTTTGTGAAATTTATTGGTTTGTCGATTTCAGTATTTCACCTCATTATACCACATACTCCAGTTCCTAAACATCCATGAATGAATTATATATGCTTCATCCTATAAATGAATCATCAGCCAACTAGCATATGCAAAAATAGCTACGGGATTCCATAACATCCAACTAGCACATGCATATCAAATCATGAACGCAATTGCCAAGCCATAATCTGAGTTGAAAAGTCCAAGCACCTCAAAATTTTCCAAAAGGATGAAACTAGTATCACTCCTGGTGCTACAAAGAGGAATTTTTTTAAGCTTGCTACAAAGAGGAATTACTGACTTGCATAACACCCATCAATTTTTTTGAAGAAATTGAAAAACTAATACTATCACTTCTACAAATGCAAAATTTTGATCAGAGGAGGTTTTATATTTAAAAAAATGGCTTGTTCTATATGCATCCAGAAACTGCTTGTTCTATACGCACAAAAATTGAGAAAATTCAGTTTTGTTGATGAGCTTTGTACAGATCAACTAAGATGCAGTATATTTTTTGCATATATGTTTGCACTGGATGACAAAATTTCTTTGATGTGTTAATATTTCTTTGTTGTGTGAATCTGACTTGCTTCATGGCGAGCAGCAATGGCGAGCGGGACGCGGCCGAGCGCGAGGCAAAGATGGAGGGGAGAGGGGGGAGTATGGGATGTACATGGCAATGGCGAGCGGGACGGCGGGGAGGGGTCGCCCGACGATGGACGGTGGCGCGGGGCGGCTACGGTGGGACTGCGGTCGTCGGCGGCTCCTCCGCGGTGGCCTCGAGGGGCAGGGGTGACGGCTCCGGTGGGCTCCTTCGCGGTGGCGTTGAGGGGCAGGGGTGAGGGATCCGGTGTGCCCTCCGAGGTGGCGTCGAGGGGCTCCGGTGGGCTCCGGTGTGCTCTGGTGTGCTCCGCCGGTAACAGCTAGGGCTAGGGGGGTCGAATGGGTATGGGCACGGGAAAGGGGAGGGGGTGATGGAGGTTAAGGCTGAGGGGTGGCGCATTTCTCTGTTTCTTATGCGTGGCGCATTTTGGCGAAATGCGCCACGCATAAGAAACCTTTTGGTGGCGCATTTCAGCAAAATGCGCCGCGCATCAGAGCACTTAGTGGCGCATTGCGGCAATATGCGCCACCCCTAAGCGTTTATTTTTATTTTTTTGTTGAATTATTTTTTTATTAAACATGCCTTGTCACATTATGAATGAATATTTCCATTTCTTCTTCTTGGAGTATATTGTAAGTATGTAACAACAAAGATTGTGTTTGATGTGTGTTGCTTGCTTCAGGTTCTCTTCCCATCGGTGTGTTTTCAGGTTCAATTCTTTTGGGTTTTTTAGCGACGCCATGGCCTTCCTTCCCATCGGTGTGTTACTCATCCTATCGATCCACGTACCATGCATTAACCGTGTCGTCGCCGAACCAAGATCCACAAACACAAGGTGTAGCGGCATTTGTAAACATAAGAATGTGATTGTCAATTACAAGGTGTAGCTGGCCATTTCATCTTTTTTAAGGAGTTAGGCATGATGCTTCAATTGTGTATCATCGACGTTCATACACTTGAAACCTAAGAATGTGATCATCAATTACAAAGTGCATATTAAATCCATGCATACACAAAGTGATCATGAATTACAAAATATTTTTCTTAAATTTGGATCTAGCTATCTAGCTATCGTTTCCTCACGATCTTCTTCTTGCCCTTCTTTGTCGTGGTTGAATAATTTAGGCCCGGGACGCCTTCACTTTTCCTCTTGAACGGGAGACCTTTCTTAGGTTGGGTTGTGGTGTATGTATCCTGAGCGGCGTAGTCATCTTCCATCTTCGGGTCGCCGTACTTGTCAAATTCTTTCTCGTTGGCGACTCCACCCATTCCGATGATGTTTCTTTTGCCTCTCCTCACTACAACACGGCTCGGCTTTGATGGGTCGGTAATGAAGAAGCATTGGTCCACTTGGCTAGCCAGTACCCATGGCTCATTTTTCGCGGTGACGTTTGCGCCACAGACTTGGATTTGGCTTCGGGTATAACCATGGTGGTGAAGTACCGGTCTTCTTTTACGACGCTCTTGGCCCATCTCACACGGAACATCGACACTTTATCTCCACAGTAGTCGAGCTCCCATATGTCCTCGATCCTTCCATAGAATCTTTCCTTGACGTCATCGGTGTAGAATATCCCTGTTACCCCTAAGTTCTGGTAATCGCAGTTATTGTCCTTTTCCTACGTGTAGAATGTGTAGCCATTGATATCATACGCTTGATAGGTCATCAAGTTGCGTGCGACACCCTCTGACAAGGTGAATATCATATTTTCGTCCTCGGAAGCGTTCCTTCGCGGGGGATTAGCACGAAGCTCGTCCCTGAACCAAGTCATGAAACCAGAGTTGTGCTCTTTGATTAGCCGTGGATCTCGGTCCGTTATCTGCAGGCCCTGGTCACTGTACTTCTTCCTGATTACATCCTTGTGCTTTATTATCCATGGATCGACTAGCTCGATGTGTTGTAGCGCGACTAGGCTTGCTCTTTAAAAGTCGATGCCTCGACCCTCGAAGTTGACATGCATTGCGCGGCTTCCCTCCTGGTGACCACACCCATCGTTCCTGCCAAAGTGCTTGTTGATGGGCAGACCAACAGGGTTCTCGGTGTTGACATAATTCGTGCAAAAAGAGATGCACTCTTCGGTTAGAAAGCCCTTCGCTATGCTTTCATATGGACGGGACCTGTTACGAACGTATTTTTTTATGTGTCCATTCATCCTTTCGAACGGCATCATACTGCACAGAAACGCAGGCCCGAGTTGGACGATATCCTCCACGACATGGATCAGCAGATGAACCATAATGTCGAAGAACTCGGGCGGGAAATATATCTCAAGCTCACATAGTATGAGCACGATCTCCTCCTGTAGCCTTTTGAGTTGTGTAGTGCAAATCGACTTCCGAGAGATGACGTCAAAAAAGTTGCAAAGGCCAAACAACGTTTTACGGACGTGCTCGTCCATTATCCCTCGGATCACAACCGGGAGAATCTGCGTCATCAGCACGGCACAGTCGTGAGATTTCATCCCGCTGAAACGTTGCTTCGCCTCGGCTAGGAATCTGCTTATCTTCCCCACGTAGCCGTTCGGAAATTTTACTCCTATGAGGCAATGGATAAATCACTTGATCTCCTCCTCGCACAGAGTGAAGCATGAAGGGGGGCAGTGATCAATACCGGTCTTCTTCTTGGTCTTCCTTTTTCGTTTGCGAGAGTTTTGCGTTTCCGTATCCTCTTCCTCCTCCGGCTCATCAGCGTCTTCACTAGGGGGTGAAGTTCCCTCCTGATGCCCATAAATTTCAAGTCATTCCTTGCTTTTGGCCCGTCCTTGGTCTTCTCCGGCATGTTGAGCAGCGTGCCAAACAAGTTCTCGCACACGTTCTTTGTGATATGCATGAGATCAAGCCTATGAGGACTGCGGAGGATATGCACTCTTTCCAAGTTTTCAGTAAGTTGTCTATTTCTTTGCCGCTCCTTCGAGCTGGGGGTGCTCGGAGGTCCTCGCTTCCATCGAACAGATGTCCCTGTTTTCTCCACGCGTATTTCTTGGGAAGCCACCTTCGAGACCCTTGGAACACAGTTTTTGAAGATCCGGGATCTTTTGGTAGCTGGCGGTACGTTGCATTATCCATACACCTAACGCATGCACAGAATCCCTGGACCACCTGCCCTGAGAAATATCCGTATCTGAGATAGTCGTGCACCATCGTGATCACCGCGGCTATCATTGGGAAATATTCTTTTGCCGCGGCGTCCCATGTATTGACTCCGTCTTTCCATAACGTTTCTAGCTCCTCTTTCAACAGCTGCAGATAAGATTGAGGTCCGTACCTGGTTGTTTCGGCCCTTGAACTAGCATACACATTGTTATGTACTTTTTCTTCATGCACTTCCAGGGGGGAAGGTTGTATATGCATACAAACACGGGCCAGGTACTGTGTGTGCTGCTCTGGCCACCAAACGGATTGACTCCATCGGGCTCACACCAATCCTGAGGTTCCTTGGTTCTTTCCCAAAATCTGCGTATTCGAGGTCCAACGCAGTCCATTGGCTACCATCTGAAGGGTGTCTCAGCATTTCCTCCTTTTCCGGATCCAGGGGGAAAGGGTCATCCTCTTTTAGCTTCTTTCTATCTGCGTGCCAGGTCATGAGCTTTGCTTCCTCGGGATCTACGAAATACCTATGCAGACGAGAAGTGATCGGAAAGTACCATACCACTTTTCTAGGAACTTTCTTCCCTCTCTTGTATCGACTAACACCGCACACCGAACATGTGGTTTTATGTTCGTCCTCACCCCGATAGATCATGCAATCATTTATGCAGACGTGGTATTTAACGTGCGGAAGATCGAGAGGGCAAAGGACTTTCTTGGCCTCAGCGATACTAGTTGGGCACGTGTTGCCCTTCGGAAGACGATCGTGCCAGAATTCCATGTTATCATCGAAGCTTTCGTCGGTCCATTTGTGTTTTGCCTTCATCTCCATAGCCCCAAGTGTTACATTCAAGTGGGTATCCCCGTCGTTGCATCCTTCGTACAACTTCGTAATCGCATCTTTCTCGAGTTGCGCCAGCTTGGCCTTCTCTCTAGCCGCAGCTCTTGCGTTCACCGCCTCTTTTACAAGGAGCTCTTGAACATGAGGGTCCCGCACCCAGCTTGAATCCTCATGTCCGACATCTTGATCTTCATGATCTGCTTTGGCATTTTCTTCATGATCATGTACGGGATGCTCTTCGTCTTCTCGCCCGCCGTTGTTGTCTGGTTGCTGTTCCTCATTTACTAGCGCATTGAAGTCCTCCTCCTCACCAGCTTCATCACTTATCCACCGTGTGTAGCCATCCATCAAACCATTACGCTTCAGGTGTCTTTCCAATATTCCGGAATCAGGCTCTGTCAGGCACTGCAGTTTTCATCTCCGACACGGACATCTTATATCTCTCCTATTATTCCATAGCATGTCGTTTGTCGCACATTGCATCCTCCTAGTCACGGTGATATCGCTCAGCATCTCGCGGACCATGATTTCCTGCATGCACAGAGAGCAACACAATTATATATCACGGTCGTCGCCGGAAAAATTTGGCATGACCTTTGTAACACCCTCAGATGCCTGTAACAGTAACCATCATTACTGTTGATCATCACTGTTGGATTATCACTAATTGATCTCCCTTGTCCTTGATAAAACTTTGTGATGCTAATGATCAAACCTTGCTGTGGTTGATCAACACCCCATGCACCATGTACTTGAGCCCTTGGGATCAAAACCCAAAGCCAAATGCACCTTGCTCATCTAACAAACCAAACCCTAGTTGAAACTTCTTTGAATGAAAAATAAAACAAAAGTGCTCAAATAAAGTTGTTCCAAAAATCATGAAACTATTTTGTAAATTGCCTAAAATCATTATAATCATGTTGGACCAACTTTGGTAATTTTTGAAGTTATGGAAAATCCCAAACAATTATAACAGTAGCTTATAAGGCCCTTTTTAATCCTAAAATATTTAAAAGAAATACCCACTGAGTTTTAAAATGCACCAAATCTTTTATGTAACCTACAGGTGACATACAACTAATTTACAAACCACCAACACATTTAAATAAAATGCAGAAGTGATTAATTTAATTACAACAGTAAACAAAAGCAAAGGAAAAGAATAAAACAAACCGAAGACTTACCTGTCGCCCCTAGGCGAAGCCCACACCACGGCCCACCCCGGCCCGTCTTCCTCCTCCCACTTGCTCCCGTCACGTCGGCCAACTGCTCGACGCCGTCGCACAGCCGTGGCCACGGGCGCCGCTGGAGCCCTCCCCTCCCTCACCTGCTCCCTACGACCCGAGAGGCGATAAGGCCAACCCCAGCAGCTCCCTGGACAACCCCCACCCCTTTTCCCCTTCCCCCTCACCTCGCGCTCGACGAGGAAAGAACCGCCCGAGGCCACCGTCGCCATTGCCGCGCCAACTCGCGGCCATCGACGACGACGGGCCACAAAAACGTGTCCATCGGGAGCGCAGACGACGACTTCATCACCTCGGAGGAGAAGCCGTGCCCGGAGCCCTGTACGCAGTGAATCGGCGCCGGCTTGATCTTCGACTCCGGCGTGCCTCCGGCCAAATTCCGGCCGCTACGGACCACCACCGCGCCCGCTGCTCTCCTCTACCGTCTCAGGGTGAGCTGGGTCAGCTTCCACATGTACTCGCGCCCCCTCTCTCCCCCTGTACTGGCCGCCGCAATTGGAGCCGAGCACATCTCCGCCGAGGATGGACGTGCGCTCGCTCCAGTGAGCTTTAGCTCGCGCCAGCTGCACCATTGTGCTCCACGTAACGCGTAGAATCGATTAGACCCAACGCGCCGCTCGATTTCGTTGTGGGCCATCACCTGCCATTGTTGGCCGCACGCTGTTTCCGCTGTCCTCGTCGTCGGCGAGGCTCCGGTCAACCTCCACCCACCCCGCTGCCTCCTTTCGACGCGGCTCGACGCGCTGCATCCATAGGAGCAGGCGGCGCGTGAAACGGCCCCCTAAAACGAGTGCACGGTCGCCGGCAGTGGACCTCGCCGCTGGCCGTCGTCGCCGGTGACGTGCTGTGCCACTGCCCGGCGGGCCCCCCCTCGTCAAATTTATCATTAGGGGTTAATCCCACCCCTAATGGGCCACTGACGGTGGACCCCCACGGCTAACTCCTCTGTTAATTTAACTAAAGAATTAGCAGAATAATAAACCCCCCCAGGCACTTACATGTGCGGCCCCTGGCCATTTAGTTTAAATAAACAGTTTTAGTTAACACTGGAGTCAATGACACCTGGGCCCCCCATGTCAGATTTATTTTTAAAAAGAATTTAAAAGTAATCCAGTGGCTTACATGTGGGCCCAATGCCTATTTTTCATTTATTAAATTGTTTTATAAATTCACAGAGGCTGACATGTGGGTCCCACATGTCAGCACTGTTTTGGATAATGTTACTAAATAATAAAAGAAATTATTAAAAGGATTTTTAAAATGATTTAAAATGTTTAAACTTTAAAATTCAATATCTTTTAAACCGTAACTCAGATCAAAAAACTTTATACATGAAAATTGATCAGCAAGATATATAAAGTATGAATAACGCTATCCATTTTTCTACCACCCCCCTCTAACTTACCGAGCATCGAAACTCCCCCTCCGGTGTTGTCTGCCGATAAATTATCCGGTACCGATAAAAGTACCCGGATGAATTTATTTCGAACACAAAAGTTGTTCGGAGTAGATCAACTAACCCGGATACACCATCCACCCATGTGTCGGATGTCCGCGACACCTCCGGCATGATATCCCCCCCCCTCCGAACCCCCGGTCCGATAATCACCCAGAGCCGGCAGTTCATCCCCGGATGAATTCCCGCTCCGGGCAACGTGCATTGCACTGCGATAGAACACCGTTAAAATTTTCATACATCATGCCATGCATCTGTTTGCTATGATTTTTTGTATTTACTGTGTTTGTCCCCCTTTATCTTTTGGTAGACCCCGAGGCTGCCGTCGACTACACCGCTGTCGGGTACGACTACGTCGTCGACGACCGTACTCCTACCGTCGAGCTTCCAGGCAAGCAGAGCCATTCTCTTCCCCAGATATCGCCTACCTTTCGGTACTTTCTTGCACTAGACATTGTTACTGCTGCTGCTACGTTACAATCCTATTCAATTGCATAGCCTGTTTTTGTCGCCCCTTGATGTACCTCCCTTGTCCTATGTTGCCTATTTTTATTATTATGCA
Organism: Bromus sterilis; assembly: GCA_950022295.1. Taxonomy (NCBI): domain Eukaryota; kingdom Viridiplantae; phylum Streptophyta; class Magnoliopsida; order Poales; family Poaceae; genus Bromus; species Bromus sterilis. Next base: position 223,111,200 of record OX465600.1, read on the forward strand.
TCATTCAGCAGTGAGCCCTGCGCATTGTTAACTAGGATTAGATAGAGGGTCGTGGTCACTCAGGGGAGTGAACGCGGATACAAATATTATAACTACATAGGTACGGTACAATGCAGACACCGTCTAAGGCCCCTATCTGGGTTATGCCTAGTCACCTCAAGTGTGAGCCATCAAGGAGTAATCCTTGTACTCCACTCGAGGCTGACTTTGTCTTGCCGCCATAGGGTCCTGAACGGCGATTGTCCTTCAGGTAAGAAGTCGGGCGATCCAACGGTGCCCGCGAGAGGTATTGCGACGAGACGACAGGGAGGGTACGACCAGTGTACCGGTGTGCTTGGCCCCTGATCGTTGGCCGCGAGATTTACCAACCCCCGAAAGTCGAGCTCCTCCAGGAGCACACGCGAGACAAGGTAAGGAGACGGTTCACCTTGTTGGTAACCGCAGTGACTTGGTGGGACGACAGGGCAGGCACCGATGTACTGGTGGTCCTGGCTGCTGTCGTTGTCCGCGGGTCCGTTAAGTCGAGGCAACGATAACGGTTGTCTCGCAGGTTAATAAGATGCTAAATGGTTCAGTGAATGTCTTGAGTTGGCTATATGCCATATACGCACTACCTACCCGTTGGAATTACGAGTTATGGGCTCCTCTGCTTCGTAGTGTCGTCCGAGGACTCTTCAGACGTCAGCAGTACCGCGGCCGGCGCCGGGAAGTGGTGTTGTCTTATTTTCCGCGGCAGTGTGATTTTTATTTGCTTTGATTTAACTTCACCGGCCAGCCTCGCACCGTGCAGGAGTACGTCGGGGTTAGGGTCCAAAGCCCCGCGTACATAGGATATAGTCCGGCGGATGACCTCTCTGTTGAGTTTGAAAGATGGGCTATGAAGTGTCGGATAGCCTCGGTGGAGCGTTCCCTAACAAGGTTCCCGCCACCCTGGAGATCCGTGCGTGTAGCGTAACACAAGTGCACCCCTGCAGGGAAGATTAATCTATTCGAGTAGCCGTGTCCACGGTAACAGGACGCTTTATGCTGAAGCTGGATCTTACCACTAGAAACTATTATTATTAAACTGTATGGTTCCAGTTTCTCTTCCTCGCGGGGATGTCGAGGAGGGGAACTCGGAGGCATTGCTAATTATTATAATTTATTATTATACGATGCTGCAGCAACTTCTGCTGCATTGTTACTTTATGCTTTGTATAAATTGTTGGCTGATTCTTACCTCATGCTGCAAGACATCGTCGGAAGATGCTAGTCTTCGTTAGGCCTAGCTTCTTACCCTTGCTCTGGATTTCTGTCTTTCAGTCCACTATATACAGCCTCTTCTTTCCGTTGATACAATGCATATTGCTTAGTAGCGGACGTAAGACTCGCGGGTATACTAGATACTCACCTGCTTTATTTCCTTTACTGTTTTGCCTGATCGGCCGCTACAGCCGACGTTGGAGCCCAGGAGCAGGAGTACCCCGGAGGCGCCTACTACGACGTCGAGTTCCCCGTTGACCAGGAGTAGTTCGGTGGATCCCAGGCAGGAGGCCTCGCCTTTTCGATCTGTATCTCTGATGTGATTTGTGCTAGCCTTCTTCAGGCAAAACTTGACTAACTATGTATGTACTCAGATATTATGGCTTGCATGACTTATGTATTCGGGTCCGCGTGACCCCCTCTAGTGTAACATATTTGTTTATCCTTTTGTGTTTAGTGTTGTGCTGTGCTATTATCACCTGTAGGAAGCCACCCCACCACTACCTGGTCGAAGTTGAGTCTAGACTTTGAAAAACTATTTTGCTAACTTAATATTTGGCTTACGGGCCCACATCGATGTCACTACCTGTGATATCTATGGTATTAGGATCCTTTTCTCCTTACCTATGCTCTGGGAATCTGCTCTCTTATACTTGCTGGTAAGTTTTACAAAAGCTGACATTAGGATCACGTTCTCTTGATTCCACCTGGCGTTTTTGGTGCTTCCCCCCATTGATTGAGTCGTGTCGCAGGAGTCATACCCCAGGTCCCGGACCGCGGATCCCATTCTCATTCTGGGCAGGCCGCGCGTTCTCTGGCATTAACTCCTGTGGCCAACAGTTTTCTTGCGGCGTGATTGACATAGTGGAATCTATGTCGCGTCGTGTAATCCTAACCGCGGTCTGCGCGCCGCCTAGTGAGTCCTTTTTCCTTAATTTCTACGACGTTACGCTGCCCGATTTTCGATTGACTCTGTGAGTGAATGTGTAGGTCTTATATGACTACTCCTATATATATGCGCCTCCTTTTCGTTGTCGTTTTACTTCAGGCTTGATTCCGGTATCTCGTTAAATTTTCATCGCTGAAATACCCCTGTTAAATTCTAGCAGGATGGCTGGTCGTGGTGGTCGTGGTCGTGGTCGTGGTGCCAACGACCCACCTCCGCCGCCGGATTCCATGGCCGCGATGATGCAGCAGTTCGAGATGAACCGTCAGTTCATGCAGAATATCATGGCTCAGTTCCCCCAGCCGAATCAGAATGGGCACCACCATCAGCATGCCACCGTGACTCTGCACGACTTCACCCGCCTCAACCCCACTATGTTCCGCAACACTATTCAGCCGTTGGATGTTGATGACTGGCTTCGCGACATCACTCACGAGCTGGAGCCTGCTAATGTCGATCCAGCCGACTATGTGAACTTTGCGTCTTATCATCTGAAAGGCGCCGCTGCTCAGTGGTGGAGCACCCACAAGCGTTCCCTGCCAGTTGAAGAAGTCATCACTTGGGATGAATTTCAGTCTGCCTTCCGCACCCGCTACATTCCTCAGGGGATCATGGATTGTAAGGTGGAAGAATTCCGTAACCTCACTCAGGGCGACATGACCGTTGAAGCCTATCAGCGCGAGTTCCTCAACCTCTCTCGCTATGCGGAAGGAGAGATCACCACTGATGCTCGCAGGCAGCAGAAGTTCCGTCGTGGCCTCAACCCAGACCTCAGGCTCGCTCTTGTCGTTCATGATTTCGCCAACTTCTCCACCATGGTGAACAAGGCTATCACCGTCGAGACTGCCCAGATGGAGCACAAGAACTCTCTGAAGCGTTATCATGACGTTGGCTCATCTTCGGGCGCAACGCAGAAGCGTCGTATCTGGCTCCCTACCAGTGTGACCCATTCAGCTGTCCCTGCTCCAAGGCCGTCTTATGCTCCACCCCATCTGCCTCCGCCACCGCAGTTGCCAAGAGCTCTGCCTGCACCACCCAATGCTACACCCCTTCGTCCTCAGGATGGATTATGCTTCACGTGCCGCCAACCTGGGCATTTTTCCAGAGAGTGCCCCCAGAAACAGAAGCAACTGGTAGTTCACCCCGCTGGCCGCGGAAATGGTCGTGGCAACCACAGGACCCCCAACTATAATACTGGGTCTGCTGCTTATGCTCGTGGACATGCTAACAACGTCAATGTTGAAGAAGCTCAGCAAAAACACGCTACCGTGATGGGTACCCTTCTCGTTAATTCCGTACCTGCTACTGTTTTATTTGATACAGGAGCATCGCATTCATTCATGTCGGAAGCATTTGTATTTTCGCATAACTTCAAGTACGAAACGATGAAACCACCGATGGTTGTTCGCACCCCGATTGGCCAATGCCGAACCACGATGCTAGTGCCAAACACCACCATTGAAATCGAAGGAGTTGAATTCTTTGCTTCGCCCATCCTCCTGAAGTCTTCCACCATACACCTCATTCTAGGAATGGATTGGTTGAAATTTCACGGTGCCGCACTCTATTGTGGCACCAAGTCTGTCCAACTTTTTCACCCCTCCGGCGAGATTGTTAACCACACCCCCCGAGTTACCCGTAATGCAGAAATGCAGAAACGTTGATAATAACAAGATATATTTTCTTTTCATCTATGTAAGCATACTTGAGAGTATCAGGAAGTGGTTTGAGGTCAAACACCAGGTCTTCTTTTGGTTGTGCTATGATTCCTAAAGGTTCAACCGGAATGTTGTGTTTCAGGATAGCAGTTTGTCTTGAAAATACTTCATCTAACTCATTTCTTTCCTGCATATTCATATCATTCTCGTGGTCTTCCATATATTGCTGCAAAGGATCATTAGGAGGAATAGCAATAGAAGCAATATTTTCAATAATTTTATCATCACTAGGTAAATCAATGTCACGGGGTTGCATGGAGAATTTAGAAAAGTTAAATTCATATGGCTCACCATTGAATTCAGCAGAAACTTTACCTTTTTTACAATCTATAATAGCACCACAAGTGCTAAGGAAAGGTCTACCAAAGATTATAGGGAAAAAACTATCTTGCACTGAACCAAGTACGATAAAGTCGGTAGGATACTTTACCTTTACGCATAGGACTTCAACATCTTTCACAATTCCAATGGGAGAGATAGTTTCTTTTTTTTGCTAGATAAATGGTAACATCAACCTCTTCAAGTTCACATGGTGAAATCTCACCCATGATCTTCTGATAGAGTGAATAAGGAATAGCGCTAGCACTGTACCCCAGATCGCAAAGCCCGTAATAGTTGTGATCTCCTATTTTGACAGATACAACTGGTGTACCTGAAATTGGGCTGTTATTCTTGGCTGTGACAATGTTAGTTGAAACAAGACACAAATTTATCTTGGAATCTAAAACATCATTAGTAACTAAATCTATAACCATCGCAACTTGAGGATCGACCTTGATCAGGTCCTCAGGTTCGTCAGTTCTTATCTCGCTTTTATTTATTATGCCTGTCACAAAAGAGTGTTCCTTTATCCTTGTGGGAAAAGGGGGGTTTCGTAAAAGACTGCAGGCAGAATAGGGTCAATAACATGAATATCAACAGGTAACTCTTTAAAGGGTTTATGATATTGATCCTTCACTTCCTTAGAAGAGTCAATGTGAGAAGCAAAGTTCTTACAAAAATAAATCATACGTTGGGAATCAAGACCAATCTTAGAACAAAAGGTATTAAAATAATCAGTTTTCACACAGCTCTCAATGTAATCATGCCCATAATTTATAGGAGGTTCAATACCTTTATCGATTTCCCAGTCTTCAGTATTATTCTGGATCCTCTCGATGAGATCCCACTTTTCTTCGTCGCTTCTTGTTTGGAATACCCCGCTAGAGGAGGCATCCAACATTTCCTTGTCCTGACGAGAAAGCCTGGCATAAAAATTTGTAATTATAATATCTTTGGGGAGTTCATGGATAGGACATTTGAACATTAGGGATTTAAGTCTCCCCAAGCTTGAGAAATGCTCTCTTCGTCACAAGACCAAAAGTTATAGATGTAATTCTTGTCTCGATGAATTTCATGAAGATGGTAAAATTTTGTATAAAAGAGAGATAGAAGCTCTTCCCAATTAAGTAGATGTGAATTATCGAGGAGCTTATACGAATCTGAAGCTTTGTCTATAAGTGATATGGAGAATAATTTCTTCATGAAAAAATCTAGTGACACACCTGCAAGCTTAAATAATGAACATAGTTGAGCTAAATATAGCAAGTGGTCACCTGGATGTCTATCTCCTGCATAACGATTAACTAAGACATAATTTATAATACCAGACGATATTTTGTAAGGCACAATTTCAGTAGGTGTGGGAGTGACCACCACAGTCGCGGGGAGTTTCCCCATGAACAACGATCCAAGAGTAGAGGTGTCCATAAGGACAAAAATAGCAACGGAAAAATAAAAAACAGAAATATAAAAACTTCCTTACCAGCTTCACTTACTAATAGCGCTACGCTCCCCGGCAACGGTGCCACAAAACATTACTTGATGACCCTCAACTGTAGGGGATCATTTGTAGCGTTTTCAATAAATAAGAGTGTCGATCCCAATGAGGAGCAGAAGGTATTGGTAAGTATTTTTGTAAAGAAATAGCTGCAGGAACTGAAGTATGGCTTTTTTGGGGTTTTCGGTAAAAGAACTGAGGAGTAACAAGTGGCCCAATCCTTTTGAGCAAAGGATAGGCCTAGCAACTGAACTTATAAAGGCTAATGCGTTCTTGAGGACACAAAGGAGAAATAGTCACGCTTTCGCCATATTCCGTATCGGTACTATGTGCTGTGTTGATAAGTGTTGTTATGATTAAACATCAGTACACCTCAATCCATATTCCGTATCAGTACACCCTCTAGAATAAGATAAGTGCATTGTTATGATTAAACATCTTGCAAGCATCCGCAAATACAATATAGTAATTAAGGCAAAAGCCTAACCATAGCAATACGATCGATGATCCATTGTTCCCTTGTGCAAGAGCGTGCAAACTGGGGTTCAGGTTTCTTTCACTCCGGCAACCCACCGTAAGCATTCTTTATACACAATGCATTCCCCTAGGTCCTTAATAAGGCGAAGTGTTGAGTGTTCGACTCACACAACACCACTAGGAAAATAAAAACACAACTTAAATATTAAACAACACATATTACTTAAACATCATATGACTACTAGCAACTAGACTTCTCCCAAGTCCTCAAGAACTAAAGTAACTACTCACAAGACATAAAAGAGATCATGATCAGCGGGGATAAATAGATGATAAACAATGTGGACACAATGCTATTTCTCCAAAAAAACTCAATAGCATTCATCACAAGGTAGCAATCAACACCGGTAGAGTAGAGAGGATAGATAGTACGGATTAAAACACAAGTTGAACTTTTGAGGTGAGATTGGATGGTGGTGGAGATGGTGCTGATGTTGGGGATGATGTTGATGATGATCTCGATGATGCCCGTCACGATGGTGATGACGATGGCGATGATCTCCTCTTCCGGGAGGTGTTCACCTCGGCGGAATCTGCCCGCCGAAGATGTCTTTTCTCCTCTGTAGGTTTCCGCCACGGAGCGGCGGCAGAACTCGCGAAAACTCTCCTCTCTTAGGGTTTTCGGACGATGTGTGATATATAGGCCAAAGGGGGGAGCCAGGAGTGGCCCCAGGGGTCCAGGCGCCTTCCCCGCGCGGCCAGGGTGGGGGCCGCGCCAGGTGGCCGCCTGGGCACCCCGTGGCCCCCTCTGCCACCTCTTTTGCGTGTCTTCATCATCCTTCTGGAAAATACTCTCCGTCGATTTTCAGGTAATTTGGAGGTCTTCTCCTTCTGCAACTCAGCATCCACTTTTTACCGCTGAATCCTGCGTCTGCTGCTTCGGCACTTGAAAGTTGCAAACTGTGTAAATTAAGCCAAAACAACATAAGAATAGCATCATAACATGAAATATATCACTGAATAGGAAAGAATTACTATATAAAATTGTGACGCATTTTGGACGTATCAATCACTTGGAGCCTGCCTGCTTTCTGAGTAACTACTTACTCGGAGACTATCTCTTCTTCCGAGTAGCGGTTTACTCGGAGACGTTGTGACCTATGTCCCTGTGTTTTGTCAAACTCTTTATACTTTGGTGATTTCATTTATATTCTTGGGTATTTTTGGTAGATCACAATACTAAGGATACCCCTTGATTCCTAATTCTTAATGGTATACCTTTGGTATGACCACGATAGTAGCCCCCAAGTGCTTTCGGGCACTCATGATTGAGGTAGTCGACGTCGTCAGGATTCATGAGGTATGTGAAGGTTAAACTCAATAAGAGGACCAGAAGGACTTTATTGATATTTGAACTTTTCCCTCGAACATGGGTTGGGCAGGTTAACGGAAAAATCTGGCGACACTCAAGCGTCTCTCGGAAGAGGTGGACTGAGGCCCCGGGGGGCGTGTCTCGGAGTAAAAGGCCTTAAAATCCATATGCACCAGATTTCTAAAGTTGATATTCTAAGGCATCAAAAATTGAGCTTTAGATCATACCACGTGGGATATCAAGTCTTTACCCCCAGCACCTTATCATACTAGTGATCTGGCATTCTACGTCAGAGACGGACCACTAGAGAATTAACTACTCGGAACTTTCCTCGATTATTTAACAAATAATAGATTTTCCGTTTGCGTTGCACTTCGGAATGCAATTCCTTCAAAACTAGTGTACTTAGCTTCTGGTGGTGTCCCCTTCTGTCGCTGCTTTAAGTTATTAGAGCACTACTTACATTCCTTAGCGCTCCGAGTGATGACTTACTCGGTCATTTTGGTGTGATAGTCTTTTCCGAGTGGTAACTTACTCGGGAAGTTATCCGAGTGATGACTTACTCGGTTTGAGATGTCGGCAGAGAGGCTTCCGAAGAATCCATTACTCGGCGTGAAACTACATACTTTCCGTGTGGGCGAAACGGTCTCGGGCTTCGAGTTAAATATGTTTGAGTCTTAAATGAAGGAGATCTTGTCTTGTCAGAGAATCTCTTTGTCAAGGTAAGTGGACGCGTTGTCAGGTCTGTCGCCTCCATTCCTGCGCCGGTCTTTTAGGATAATCATTAATTGTTCCCTATAAAGTAGGGCGAATTATGGGGAAACAAACCGGCACCCCTGTAATGGGTTGCGGATCTGACGCGTGGAGGTTGGCCTCTTTGAAGTATAAAAGCTTCCCCCCCCATGGCCAAAAACAGATCTGGATTCACTGCTTGACAGTTCCTTCTCTTCTTCTCTCTCTCCTTTGTATCCACGCCGCCACCGGAGTGCCCTTCTTCCTCCTCGCCGGTTGATTGTGCCTTGCCTGCGACTTCACCCTTCTCGCCGCGCCGCCCTGCCGGGACCATGTATGCCGGGGAGTGGCTTCCATCGATCGTGATTACGAAGATGCTGGAAGGATACCAAGATTTCAGTATGTTCCCTCTGTTGGGATACGGGGCAGAAAAAACAAATTTTTCATACCTACGGTACCCGAACCCAAGATCTATGCTATGGCGATGTAAAGTAACGGAGGTAATCGGTGTTCATACCTTTGAAGACCAAAAGAGGGAAACGTTCTTGCGAACGTGGCTGGCGTAGACTCGGAACTACGACCTCCCTGTTGTGTAGTAGACCACCGGCGAGGATGACTCCCGGTTGACCTCCAGTGATAAAGTAGCACCACAGGTGTAGTGCCTCGAAGAGATTATACACGTACGGTACAACCGATGTTCCTCCCGGGCCCTCAACCAGGCGAGCAGTGGAAGAAAGACGGATTCGGATCCCGACTCCAGCAGAGCGACAGCCTGCTTTATGGTGGAGGACTCCAATCCAGGTGCAGACTCCAAACAAGGAGAGTCCACTTCCAGGAAGGATTAGTACTTTGAATGTACGTCAAGTTACTCCCAAAATAATATATATAACAGACCTATCTTCTACATGCAATTTGGCTGGTGGAAAATCTCTAAGTTTCAATTTGCATAAAGCTGATTTTGTCCTACTCAAAGAGTATCATACCAGTACTACAAATCTCATAATATGATTGAATTGGTTTCTGCAAGTCAATCTACTCCCAAAGTTGATTAAACCCGATTGATTAATTAAGGATGATGAGATCCGTCAACATTCCCACTTCTAGATGCTCAAAGTTGTCTGTAACCGTGGACATGGCTAATCATGATCAGTTTGTACACTCTGCAGAGGTTTGTTCACTTTTCCCCACAAGACTTGACCACCTCCTTTGTAGTTCATCACACTTCACATTGTATGAGAATCGGAAGGTCAAGACATGGTCTTTTAGAAGAGTTTCCCTCACTCTGGCGGTGCCCATCCCACCTACTCATAACTACGTTCGAAGCACCACCTAGTAAGAGTCACTACAACTAATCAACCAAGCCAGAGCCCATAATAGCTTGTGGCTGCACACGTAAGCTTCTAGTTATGAAAAATATGATTAATCCCTTTAAGCCAGGGTGGCATTCCGCAGTGATTACTGGCCATCTCCAGGTCACTCAGGAAAATCCACTGGTTCCTCCAGGGTGCCCCAACCATTCCACCCAGGTGGTTCATTAAGATTATCTTGGTCCTGTTTACTACTTAATCGCTCATACCTCATAATGGATCACTTCCCAGTCCACGTATACTTAGCAAAGCAGTATAATTCTACACGGTGGCGACAATGATATAAGGTTCAGACTGTAACAGCCCAGATTTCACAAAAATGAAAAAAAAATTCGGTGTGAATTGTTTGATTGTCTTATTTTATAGCAGAGTTTGCATCCCCGATTTATAGATCGACGAATATTTCTCCCCTCCATCTTATCTCATACTGGATGGAGACAGACCCTTGCCACCCTGACACTCGACCTTGCGGCACCGGGATTCACCCGATCACCGTCGCGAAAACCCGCACAAGACCAGCCGTAGCCAACGGAACGAAAAACCCCGTTTAATAAGTAAACGGGATATTTTTATAGCGCGCCGGAAACTGTTCTCGGAGTGGTTCCAGCGTGAGGTGAATGCTACCGGCTCGACGCGCTGATCGCGCAGTTCGAAGTTTTACCCGAATCGGAGGTCCTGCCGACTCCCGGCGGTAAGAACGTAAACACCGCGCGCGAGAGAGAAAAACCGGGGAATTTTTTGCAAATTGCCAGCCATCTGGGCTATATAAAGGCCACCACTCTCCCACCCCTTTCTAGGGTTTCCCTAGACAAAAAATTGCACCCACACCCCCAGATCTGCTCCAAATTTTCGTCCAAAAGCCCCCATTTTTCGAAACCCTAGCCCCTGCCCATCTCCAGTCGTCAGATCTGGGAACGGAGGTCCCAGATCGTGCCATGTGTCCCTCCACCCACCTCTCTCCTCACGCGTGTGCTGCCCGTGGAGGCCGAACCACCGCCGCGGGCTCACCGAACCGCCGCCGCGCGCCTCCGGCCGCCGCCGGCCGCCGCGTCTAGGCTCCTCTCCCTCTCTCCCTTCTTTTCCTCCCTCTCCCGCCTCCTCTCCCCTGACCTCCTCTCTCCTCCTCTCCAGGACCCAAACCGCCGCTGTAACCATGGAATTCGGCCAGAGAGCTCGAGGCCTCCATGGACAACGAAGCTCGCCACCGCCGCCTTACGCTTCCTGGCCGGCGACGAGGCCCGCCGGATCCGGCCACCGCGACCTCCTCCAAGTCGTCCCGAGACCCTTCGCCGCCGCCCTTCACCATAGGCGTTGGTCTCGCCGGCGCAGCCACAACAGCCGCCGGCTGCCTCGTCGGGGGAACGAGGACGAGCTGCTGCTTGTCAACACGTGGGACCCTGTAAGGACCGATATGCGGTACTGTTCCAGATCTAGATGTTTCCATCCAGATCCGGGGACGAAGCACATATCGGTCCCACCGCGACATATGACATAGCCATATGCCCCGGATTTCCATGATATCACAACATTACAGATACAAGGATACAACATCTCATACAATCGGCATACAACTGCCTTAAATACAATACATCAGCGGAAGGTACATGTCTGAGTACAGACTACAATCAAATGCCTAGTGGCAAAGAGAAAAATATTGATCCCCATAACCACACGGGTCCAGGCCCTCCGCCGGGATCCGCCTAACTAGTCGTCGTCGAGTCTCCACGTGAAACATCGATCACCATACCTATTGTCGATCAAGAACCCTGAAAAGAGTTTGAGGGTAGTATCATGAGTAAACTTAAAGGAACTGAGGAGTAACAAGTGGCCCAATCCTTTTGAGCAAAGGATAGGCCTAGCAACTGAACTTATAAAGGCTAATGCGTTCTTGAGGACACAAAGGAGAAATAGTCACGCTTTCGCCATATTCCGTATCGGTACTATGTGCTGTGTTGATAAGTGTTGTTATGATTAAACATCAGTACACCTCAATCCATATTCCGTATCAGTACACCCTCTAGAATAAGATAAGTGCATTGTTATGATTAAACATCTTGCAAGCATCCGCAAATACAATATAGTAATTAAGGGAAAAGCCTAACCATAGCAATACGATCGATGATCCATTGTTCCCTTGTGCAAGAGCGTGCAAACTGGGGTTCAGGTTTCTTTCACTCCGGCAACCCACCGTAAGCATTCTTTATACATAATGCATTCCCCTAGGTCCTTAATAAGGCGAAGTGTTGAGTGTTCGACTCACACAACACCACTAGGAAAATAAAAACACAACTTAAATATTAAACAACACATATTACTTAAACATCATATGACTACTAGCAACTAGACTTCTCCCAAGTCCTCAAGAACTAAAGTAACTACTCACAAGACATAAAAGAGATCATGATCAGCGGGGATAAATAGATGATAAACAATCTGGACACAATGCTATTTCTCCAAAAAAAACTCAATAGCATTCATCACAAGGTAGCAATCAACACCGGTAGAGTAGAGAGGATAGATAGTACGGATTAAAACACAAGTTGAACTTTTGAGGTGAGATTGGATGGTGGTGGAGATGGTGCTGATGTTGGGGATGATGTTGATGATGATCTCGATGATGCCCATCACGATGGTGATGACGATGGCGATGATCTCCTCTTCCGGGAGGTGTTCACCTCGGCGGAATCTGCCCGCCGAAGATGTCTTTTCTCCTCTGTAGGTTTCCGCCACGGAGCGGCGGCAGAACTCGCGAAAACTCTCCTCTCTTAGGGTTTTCGGACGATGTGTGATATATAGGCCAAAGGGGGGAGCCAGGAGTGGCCCCAGGGGTCCAGTCGCCTTCCCCGCGCGGCCAGGGTGGGGGCCGCGCCAGGTGGCCGCCTGGGCACCCCGTGGCCCCCTCTGCCACCTCTTTTGCGTGTCTTCATCATCCTTCTGGAAAATACTCTCCGTCGATTTTCAGGTAATTTGGAGGTCTTCTCCTTCTGCAACTCAGCATCCACTTTTTACCGCTGAATCCTGCGTCTGCTGCTTCGGCATTTGAAAGTTGCAAACTGTGTAAATTAAGCCAAAACAACATAAGAATAGCATCATAACATGAAATATATCACTAAATAGGAAAGAATTACTATATAAAATTGTGACGCATTTTGGACGTATCAATCACTTGGAGCCTGCCTGCTTTCTGAGTAACTACTTACTCGGAGACTATCTCTTCTTCCGAGTAGCGGTTTACTCGGAGACGTTGTGACCTATGTCCCTGTGTTTTGTCAAACTCTTTATACTTTGGTGATTTCATTCATATTCTTGGGTATTTTTTGTAGATCACAATACTAAGGATACCCCTTGATTCCTAATTCTTAATGGTATACCTTTGGTATGACCACGATAGTAGCCCCCAAGTGCTTTCGGGCACTCATGATTGAGGTAGTCGACGTCGTCAGGATTCATGAGGTATGTGAAGGTTAAACTCAATAAGAGGACCAGAAGGACTTTATTGATATTTGAACTTTTCCCTTGAACATGGGTTGGGCAGGTTAACGGAAAAATCTGGCGACACTCAAGCGTCTCTCGGAAGAGGTGGACTGAGGCCCCGGGGGGCGTGTCTCGGAGTAAAAGGCCTTAAAATCCATATGCACCAGATTTCTAAAGTTGATATTCTAAGGCATCAAAAATTGAGCTTTAGATCATACCACGTGGGATATCAAGTCTTTACTCCCAGCACCTTATCATACTAGTGATCTGGCATTCTACGTCAGAGACGGCCCACTAGCGAATTAACTACTCGGAACTTTCCTCGATTATTTAACAAATACAAGATTTTCCGTTTGCGTTGCACTTCGGAATGCAATTCCTTCAAAACTAGTGTACTTAGCTTCTGGTGGTTTCCCCTTCTGTCGCTGCTTTAAGTTATTTGAGCAGTACTTACATTCCTTAGCGCTCCGAGTGATGACTTACTCGGTCATTTTGGTGTGATAGTCTTTTCCGAGTGGTAACTTACTCGGGAAGTTATCCGAGTGATGACTTACTCGGTTTGAGATGTCGGCAGAGAGGCTTCCGAAGAATCCATTACTCGGCGTGAAGCTACATACTTTCCGTGTGGGCGAAACGGTCTCAGGCTTCGAGTTAAATATGTTTGAGTCTTAAATGAAGGAGATCTTGTCTTGTCAGAGAATCTCTTTGTCAAGGTAAGTGGACGCGTTGTCAGGTCTGTCGCCTCCATTCCCGCGCCTGTCTTTTAGGATAATCATTAATTGTTCCCTATAAAGTAGGGCGAATTATGGGGAAACAAACCGGCACCCCTGTAATGTGTTGCGGATCTGACGCGTGGAGGTTGGCCTCTTTGAAGTATAAAAGCTTCCCCCCCCATGGCCAAAAACAGATCTGGATTCACTCCTTGACAGTTCCTTCTCTTCTTCTCTCTCTCCTTTGTATCCACGCCGTCACCGGAGTGCCCTTCTTCCTCCTCGCCGGTTGATTGTGCCTTGCCTGCGACTTCACCCTTCTCGCCGCGCCGCCCTGCCGGGACCATGTATGCCGGGGAGTGGCTTCCATCGATCGTGATTACAGAGATGCTGCAAGGATACCAAGATTTCGGTATGTTCCCTCTGTTGGGATACGGGGCAGAAAAAACAAATTTTTCATACCTACGGTACCCGAACCCAAGATCTATGCTATGGCGATGTAAAGTAACGGAGGTAATCGGTGTTCATACCTTTGAAGACCGAAAGAGGGAAACGTTCTTGCGAACGTGGCTGGCGTAGACTCGGAACTACGACCTCCCTGTTGTGTAGTAGACCACCGGCAAGGATGACTCCCGGTTGACCTCCAGTCATAAAGTAGCACCACAGGTGTAGTGCCTCGAAGAGATTATACACGTACGGTACAACCGATGTTCCTCCCGGGCCCTCAACCAGGCGAGCAGTGGAAGAAAGACGGATTCGGATCCCGACTCCAGCAGAGCGACAGCCTGCTTTATGGTGGAGGACTCCAATCCAGGTGCAGACTCCAAACAAGGAGAGTCCACTTCCAGGAAGGATTAGTACTTTGAATGTACGTCAAGTTACTCCAAAAATAATATATATAACAGACCTATCTTCTACATGCAATTTGGCTGGTGGAAAATCTCTAAGTTTCAATTTGCATAAAGCTGATTTTGTCCTACTCAAAGAGTATCATACCAGTACTACAAATCTCATAATATGATTGAATTGGTTTCTGCAAGTCAATCTACTCCCAAAGTTGATTAAACCCGATTGATTAATTAAGGATGATGAGATCCGTCAACATTCCCACTTCTAGATGCTCAAAGTTGTCTGTAACCGTGGACATGGCTAATCATGATCAGTTTGTACACTCTGCAGAGGTTTGTTCACTTTTCCCCACAAGACGTGACCACCTCCTTTGTAGTTCATCACACTTCACATTGTATGAGAATCGGAAGGTCGAGACATGGTCTTTTAGAAGAGTTTCCCTCACTCTGGCGGTGCCCATCCCACCTACTCATAACTACGTTTGAAGCACCACCTAGTAAGAGTCACTACAACTAATCAACCAAGCCTGAGCCCATAATAGCTTGTGGCTGCACACGTAAGCTTCTAGTTATGAAAAATATGATTAATCCCTTTAAGCCTGGGTGGCATTCCGCAGTGATTACTGGCCATCTCCAGGTCACTCAGGAAAATCCACTGGTTCCTCCAGGGTGCCCCAACCATTCCACCCAGGTGGTTCATTAAGATTATCTTGGTCCTGTTTACTACTTAATCGCTCATACCTCATAATGGATCACTTCCCAATCCACGTATACTTAGCAAAGCAGTATAATTCTACACGGTGGCGACAATGATATAATGTTCAGACTGTAACAGCCCAGATTTCACAAAAATTAAAAAATTTGTTTTCGGTGTGAATTGTTTGATTGTAAGATTTTATTGCAGCGTTTGCATCCCCGATTTATAGATTGACGATTATTTCTCCCCTCCATCTTATCTCATACTGGATGGAGACAGACCCTTGCCACCCTGACACTCGACCTTGCGGCACCGGGATTCACCCGATCACCGTCGCGAAAACCCGCACAAGACCAGCCGTAGCCAACGGAACGAAAAACTCCGTTTAATAAGTAAACGGGATATTTTTATAGCGCGCCAGAAACTGTTCTCGGAGTGGTTCCAGCGTGAGGTGAATGCTGCCGGCTCGACGCGCAGATCGCGCAGTTCGAAGTTTTACCCGAATCGGAGGTCCTGCCGACTCCCGGCGGTAAGAACGTAAACACCGCGTGCGAGAGAGAAAAACCGGGGAATTTTTTGCAAATTGCCAGCCACCTGGGCTATATAAAGGCCACCACTCTCCCACCCCTTTCTAGGGTTTCCCTAGACAAAAAATTGCACCCACACCCCCAGATCTGCTCCAAATTTTCGTCCAAAAGCCCCCATTGTTCGAAACCCTAGCCCCTGCCCATCTCCAGCCGTCAGATCTGGGAACGGAGGTCCCAGATCGTGCCATGTGTCCCTCCACCCACCTCTCTCCTAACGCGCGTGCTGCCCCTGGAGGCCGAACCACCGCCGCGGGCTCACCGAACCGCCGCCGGCCGCCGCGTCTAGGCTCCTCTCCCTCTCTCCCTTCTTTTCCTCCCTCTCCCGCCTCCTCTCCCCTGACCTCCTCTCTCCTCCTCTCCAGGACCCAAACCGCCGCCGTAACCATGGAATTCGGCCAGAGAGCTCGAGGCCTCCCTGGACAACGAAGCTCGCCACCGCCGCCTTAAGCTTCCTGGCCGGCGACGAGGCCCGCCGGATCCGGCCACCGCGACCTCCTCCAAGTCGTCCCGAGACCCTTCGTCGTCGCCCTTCACCATAGGCCTCGGTCTCGTCGGCGCAGCCGCAACAGCCGCCGGCTGCCTCGTCGGGGGAACGAGGACGAGCTGCTGCTTGTCAACACATGGGACCCTGTAAGGACCGATATGCGGTACTATTCCAGATCTAGATGTTTCCATCCAGATCCGGGGAAGAAGCACATATCGGTCCCACCGCGACATATGACATAGCCATATGCCCTGGATTTCCATGATATCACAACATTATAGATACAAGGATACAACATCTCATACAATCGGCATACAACTGCCTTAAATACAATACATCAGCGGAAGGTACATGTCTGAGTACAGACTACAATCAAATGCCTAGTGGCAAAGAGAAAAACATCGATGCCCATAACCACACGGGTCCAGGCCCTCCGCCGGGATCCGCCTAACTAGTCGTCGTCGAGTCTCCACGTGAAACATTGATCACCATACCTATTGTCGATCAAGAACCCTGAAAAGAGTTTGGGGGTACTATCATGAGTACAAAAGTACTCAGCATCCAACTGTAGTGGTCATCTGACCCAGCAAGGAATTCATCACTCGTCATTCTAGGACAACTAGTAGTTTACGGTAAGGAAGGGGTAAGTGGTGAGGTTTCTTCCGCACTAGAATTTATGAAGTGGCTAACGATCTAGAGAGTAAGATAAGAAGCCAAGCATTCGATGAGGAATCGCCTCCAAGAAGTCTTGCTATCAACTACTTACGCAAACATAACACCTATCCTATCCTTGTCCTCCTCTTCGCGTCCCGACGAAGAAGAAGCAGTCAAGGAACACACACGTTGATCAAGTTATATTAAGATTATCTCAGTTGTTGTTGTCTCTGAACAAGGAGTAGGTCTCAAGTCGTCCATAACCGTGGACACGGCTTCTCTAAAAGATTTAACCCTGCAGGGGTGTACCAACTGCCCATTACAAGGCTCAGCACGCACGCCCATCTCTCTCAGTTGCTACCCATCACAGGCAACCATTTTATGATTTAGTTCCGAGAGATCCTAAATGACAGGTCCCTCTAACTAACAACGAACAAATCCGGGTGGCCCTCGGGGAGTCGACACCCAACTCAAGAGTCGGCCGTCTCTCGAATTGGCCTCTTCCGTCTCGCGTCAGGTTGGAATGCCATCTGCAAAGCAGGTAGGCATCCGGCGCTCCACAAAGTGTGGACCAACGGGAAAACTGTCCCGCTGGCCCGCGTTGTTTTAAATCCACTGGCTGCAGACCAGTTACGAACACGGTTTCAAAGGGTAAAATCAGCTTGGGCCACCACTAGAAATGTTTGAAGCTAGGTAGGTAAGAAAAGGGGACCCCATAGCATCCCACACGCGGTTAGGCATGCTCATTCTTAAAACCAATACACGGAACTCGGATCCTTGGTGACTCGGATGGAACAAAGGGTCTGGGCGGGATAGCCTAGGCCTTCCATCCTTCGTCGAGTATAGTCAACATTTATAATAATCATATCATCCACAACAATATAATAATGTGATATCCCAACCAAGGAGTAACAGGGTAACATCGTAGCATCCTAAGGATGCATACTAAGCAGGGGCTGAGCAACGAGCAATAGTAACATAGCAGTACATGGTTTGCTGGGAGGGGACATGGCTGTATCGGTTTGAAAGAGGCTGTAAACATGTGGTAGGATCAAACATCGAGCCTAACCTAGACTAGCATGCAAACCGCTAGTTGAAATAGAATGGATCATAAGTAATGTATAGTCCTTGCATGTTGATAAGTCGGGTTCCAAAGTTGTAGTTGATCGCAAGCTCGCATCGTCTCTGAGGTACCCGCGGAAGCACACAAGAGGGTAAGCACTGGAAAGCAATCAACGAGCAAGCATCTATTACTATGAGGCAAACACGAGTAAGCATCAACAAGAAGGCAACACGAGACATCGCACCTACCGTCGAGAGCGGTTACTAACTGGTTAAGTGCAGTACTCGTCACACACGACGATACCGCACATTTATAAGAAACATTTTAAGCCGAGCAACGGTTAAAAAGTTATTAAAGAAACAGTTTATGGTGGCATGCAATGTAATTAGCAGGTAAACAACATGTAAACAAAGTCAAACATGGCAACAAATCACATTTTATTAATCTACACAAAATTCTAAGCAAGTTCCATGTTTAAAGCGTCGCGATCCGAGCTACCGTTAAAAAGATACGGGCACCGCAAAATTATAACAAAATCTGCCTAAAATAAAACCAGAAAAAGAAAAAAACCTACTGGGCTGAAAGCACTCTAATCGGGCTAAACAGGGGCGAGCTCTAAATAAATAAACACGCCCAGATGCGCTATATAGCTATGGGCCGGCCCAACTGCAGCAAGGAAAAAAAAGGGCAGCTCACCTTGGGCCGCAGCCCAACTGGAGGTGGGCGCTGGATAGCGTCTAGCGCGCCTGGGCGAAGGGGAGCGACGCGGGCTACACGAGAGATGGGCCTCGGGGCGGCGCTGGCCCAGCTCAGCACCGGCAGCGGCTTCTTCCAGACCGAGAAGGTCCCGAGCGGGGACGTCAGCACCGGCGGCCATCCCGTCGAGCGGCATGGCACGGGCTAGGCGCGGAGGAGGCAGATCCGGCGGCAGGGTGGCGGAGTCGGCCGGGATCTGGCCGGAGGTGCGGTCCAGGGGCGTGGGGAGGCCGGAATCGAGCGGATCGAGGGCGAAGGAGCTTCAAGTGGCGTCAATGGCGGCCGACGTGCACGAGAAGAAAGAGAGGGAGCTTAGAGGAGGAGGAAATCGGGGAGAGAGAGAAACGACGAGTGGAAGAGGGCGACCTTCAGGGCGGCAGCCGGTCGGGGTCTCGCCGGTGTGCTGCAGCCGGAGGAGGCGGCTCGGGCAGGTGAGGAACTCCATGGGAGGAGTACGGGGGCTTCGGGCGTGGAACGAAACAACTGCTGACGTGGCACAACGTGGCGCGTCCGACCCGGATCCAACGGTCTGGAGCGCCTGATTTGGATCTGGAGGTGGGGGTTGGCTGGATGTTGGCTCCAAGGTGGAGCAGGTGACGGCGGGTGAGGAAAGCTAGGGGGAATTAGCCCCTAATTTTTAGGGTTTGCCCATTTTTGGATGTGGGGATGCCTTAAATAGGCAGGGGTTCCTTAGGGGTTGTTTTGGGCCTGGTTAGAGGGGTTTTGGGCTAGATTTTCAGGTGGGCTAGACATTTAAAAGATAAGAGAGAAATATAGGAGGTCAGCTAAAAGCGCGGTAATATTTTTAAATACGCCCATGTAGTTTTACCGGCTGCTATGCCTGGCACCTCCGATCGTTTACCTACCCGACGAAGTCGGAATCGCACAAAACTCGAAACACCACCCAATAAAAAAATAACACATTTAAATATAAATGGGGGTTTTTTTTCCGCCGATGGTGATGGTTGGTCTTGTGTGGGTTTTCGCGACGATGATCGGGTGAAACCCGGTGTCGCAAAGGTCGAGTGTCAGGGTGGCAAGGGTCGGTCTCCGTCCGGTACGAGATAAGAGTGGGGGGGAAATAACCGCCGATCGATAAATCGGGGATGCAAACATCGCAAATAAAACAGACAATCAAACAATTCACACCGAAAACAATTTTTTTAATATTTGTGAAATCTGGGATGTTACAGCCCCAAGGCCCAGTCCAGCCCATGGCGCTCCCGCGGCCCAGATCTAGCTAGGCCAGCCGGCCAGGCCGCCGCCGGTCTATTGGGCCTCGGACCAAGGTCCTCTTTTTTTCTCTTTAAATTAATGTTGTTGATTCAATTTTGCGCTGTAGTTTGCGAATGAACCGTAGCCCGGATCACGTTGCGCCCAAAAGGTAAATTATTTAGTTTTGTGTGTACTTTAGTTCATCTTTTGTGAGCATTTCGATTTGATGCCATCTTGATGTTGTTAATCACCATTGAAGTGTGCACCAGGCTGTTAACTACTACTAATTTCTGTCATGTGTTGCTGCTGTTATTTTATTGCAAGTTTGAATGATGATTGTGACACATCCATGAGGCCTATGCTATTAATTCTTTTTGCATACTGTTAAGCATCATGTCTACTTCCATTATATGTATTTCATTGTCATGTTTACATTCCTGGTCATAGCTATGTTTAGCTCCAAAGTTGCTATGTCACTGTTTTTGACAGCCACCTCTGTTTTTCACTAAGTCTGTAACTTTCCGATGCCATGTTGCATGCTTAATATCTTTTGATCTGTGATGCCTATGACGTTGATTCTTGTTTGTACCTGATCACCATCATGTCTAGTTCATGCCCATATTTTGATATGTCATGTTGCTGCACTTTTGCATATAATTTTACCCCTGTTTGTACAACATGAAAATAACAGTTTCTGCCATGTTTTCCTAATTTTCACTAAGTCCTAGACCAGTAATGTTTTATAGCTTTTTTCTAGGGCTATAACTAGTTGTTCATGATGCCTTTTTGCATGATTCCTTTTTCCATGCCTTCCATGGCATGTCTACTTTAGTTGCATATCATTTGTGAGCATGTTTGCATTCATTATCCTGTTTATACATTGCTCTAGAGTGTGCTTCCTGATGTTTGGCAGATTGTGTTCCAAACTTGTTTTGCTTGTATCTTTTTAACCGTAACTCCGTTTGGGGTGTTATTTACATTGTAACTTGATTAGTTTTTCTTTTACTTTGTGTTTATGCTATTTTTTTCTGCTGTTAACCATCCTAAAATATGGTTTAGGGCAGAACAGTACCAAATATTTTTATTATTGTGCGACACTTAGTGTATGCCATGTCACTACTAGGGAATAGCCTTATAGTGGCGCACTGTTTTTGCGTTTAGTGGCGCATTTCAAATGCGCCACTAACGACAAGCCACTAATAAGGCCTTAATAGTGGCGCATTTCAAATGCGCCACCCCTAAGAATCTTATGCGTGGCGCATTTCGAAATGCGCCACCTATAAGCCCAAATGCGCCACCCATAAGAGCTTATGGGTGGCGCATTCTGGATGCGCCACTAATAATTCCTTAGGGGTGGCGCATTCTCAGAATGCGCCACTATTAAATTTTGAATTTTGAATCTGGATCTGGAAAACAAATTTTTTTTTTCTTAATCTCAGGTTAGTATGCTTAATGCCCGATCACTATGCTTACCCATCCTAGCACTACTCCAGCCCCAGCACGCTTAACTTCTCAGTTCTATTCAACTCTGACTCCAGCTCACCTAGCAGGCACTTGTTGATATATCTAACATATAAATCCTATTAAACCATGTTGATGTCTAGGACCTTGTTAATGTTCATGGGTGTGCTAAAATTTTCAACATTTTTTGAAACTTTCTCGATGGGACCATTAGCATATTTTGAACTTTTTTAAAAATTTTGATTTTTTTTTAAATTTTTTTAATGTTACTATCTAAAATTTTCAACTTTTTTTAACTTCCCGATTTGTCCTCTAGCCTATTTTGAATTTTTTAAAAAATAAAAAAATTAATTTTTAAAAAATTTAAAAAAAAAATCTTAGTAGTGGCGCATTTCATACAGAATGCGCCACTACTAAGTTCAAAAAAAATTAATTTTTTTCTCTTTTTTTGGGCCTCCAGATCTTCAAACGCCCGTAACTTTTTTTCTGTTAGGTTTTTGAAGATTCTAAAAATGTTCAACGGGTTACACCCGATTGAATTTGGATATAACTTTTCGAGTAGATGAGTTTTCATATAAAAAACTTTTTCATCGGAGGTCGTACGCAAAAGTTATGCCCATTTTACGTAATTCTCGGGAGATTTTGCAAAAAAAGTCGAAATTTATATTTGTAAATTTTCCTTACAACTAGACCACATATCATTTGGAAAACTATTTTTCTTTTATTTTTTTGACATTTCTATCATTTTCTTTTAATTTTTTTCAAATTGAAAAGGCAGTCCACAGGGGGGGGGTGCATATGGGAATTTTCCCGCCCAGTTTTTTCTTATTAGTGGCGCATATGGGAAATGCGCCACCCCTAAGAGCTTATGGGTGGCGCATTCTGGATGCGCCACTAATAATTCCTTAGGGGTGGCGCATTTCCAGAATGCGCCACCCCTAAGCTCTTAGGGGTGGCGCATTTCCAAAATGCGCCACCTATAAGGTTCTTAGGGGTGGCGCATTTCTCCAAATGCGCCACGTATAAGGGTTTCCAGGGCTGGCCCACTCTTAGGGGTGGCGCATTTTGGAAAATGCGCCACCTATAAGGGCTTATAGGTGGCGCATTTTTTACCAGTGCGCCACCCCTTACAACATAGTGGCGCATTACATATAAAATGCGCCACTAATAAGCTTTCCATGTATAGCTATTTCCCTAGTAGTGTGTTTAGGTTGTGCCTCACTTAAATTGACTAGCATAGATAGTTTACCTTATGATTCACCTCTTGCCATGTTTGTGTGCTATGCCATGCTTGAGTGAGATGCCATGTTAACAACCTTTGCTCATCTTGTATAGCTAAACAACTTGAACCCTTGTAAATGTGCGGTATCGTCGTGTGTTACGAGTACTCCACTTAACTTGTTAGTAACCGCTCTCGATGGTAGGTGCGATGTCCCATGTTGCCTTCTTGTTGATTCTTTCTCATGTAAGCTTCGTAGTAATAGATGCTTGATCGTTGATTGCTTTCCAGTGTTTACTTTCTTGTGTGCTTCCGCGGGTACCTCTCGGAGACGATGCGAGCTTGCAATCAACTACACCTTCGGAACCCGACTTATCTACAGGCAAGGATTGTACATTACTTATGATCCATTCTATTTCAACCAGCGGTTTGCATGCTAGTCTAGGATAGGTTCGATGTTTGATCCTACCACAAGTTTACAGGCTCTTTCAAACTGATACAGCCATGTCCCCTCCCAGCAAACCTTGTCCTGATATGTTACTATTGCTCGTTGCTCAGCCCCTGCTTAGTATGCATGCTAAGGATGCTACGATGTTACCCTGTTCCCCCTTGGTTTGGGCTATCACATTATTATATTATTGTTGATGATATGATTATTATAATGTTGACTATCCTCGACGAAGGATGGAAGGTCTAGGCTATCCCGCCCCGACGCTTTGTTCCATTTGAGTCACCTAGGACCCGAGTTTCGGGTATTGTGTCTCTTGACGAGCGTGCCTTACCGCGTGTGGGATTTTATGGGGTCCCCTTTTCTTACCTACCTAGCTTCAAAAATTTCTAGTGGTGGCCCAAGCTTATTTACCATTTGCAAACCATGCATTTATGTTTGTCGGGTCGCTCCTAGCAGACATCCTTTAAACCAACCAGGGCCAGCGGGGACTTTGTTTCCTTGTTGGTCCAACCTGTCCGGCTGAGGACCCGGCCTCATGTGAGACCTACTGGCAATCCAAACCTGCGACAGACGGTAGAGACTAGATCGAGAGCGCGACCGGTGTAACAACCCAGTTTTCACAAAAATTTAAATTTTTGTTTTCGGTGTGAATTGTTTGCGTTGTTTGCATCCTCGATTTATCAATCGATGATTATTTCCCCCCCTCTTATCTTGTACCGGATGGAGAACGACCCTTGCCACCCTGACACTCGACCTTTGCGACACCGAGTTTCACCCGATCACCGTCGCGAAAACCGCACGAGACCAGCCGCAGCCAACGGAACAAAAACCCCGTTTAATAATTAAACGGGATATTTTTATACCGCGTCGGAAAGTGTTCTCGGAACGGTTCCAGCGCGAGGTAAACGCTGCCGGCTCGACGCGCTGATCGTGCAGTTTGAAGTTTTACCCGAATCGGAGGTACTGCGGACCCCCGGCGGTCAGAAACGTAAATACCGCGTGCGTGAGAGAAAAATCGGGGATGTTTTTGTAAACTGCCAGCCACCGGGGCTATATAAAGACCACCACACTCCCACCCCTTTCTAGGGTTTCCCTAGCCACAAAATTGCAGCCACCCCCCTATTTTTGCCCCAACAATTGCCCCATTTTCGTCCAACCCTAGCTCCAGTTGCTCCTGGCCGTCCGATTGTATGAGATGTTGTATCCTTGTATCTGTAATGTTGTGATATCATGTTGGAAATTCGGGGCATATGGCTTTGTCATATGTCGCGGTGGGACCGATATGTGCTTCGTCCTCGGATCTGGATGGAAACATCTAGATCTGGAACAGTACCGCATATCGGGCCTTACAACTTGGTATCAGAGCCTTACCGACCATAGGATTCCTTTTCTAGCCGAAGTCGAGTCTAGACAAAAATTATTTTGTAGTTACTAAGTTAGTTATCGGAGAGTAGGATTATTTTTACTCCTTACCCTTTCTCTGGTCAGGAGAAGTGCCGTAATTGTTTTACTCTCGCCTTATCCCCTTCAAACTTTAGGATCTCGATGTGTGTGGAGTTTCAGAATAGTTACAATGCCTTGCTTGCAGCGTATTGTCTCGATTCCGAGCTCAGGTGGGAATTCCTGTAGTACCTTTAGCTTCTCCGATTTCGGATATCATCTGGGTCGTCCTTTGCCCTCCCTCCTTTTGCCCGGTGTTTTCACAACTTGCGTCGAAAAGCACTATCCCTTTGACGAGGTTTTAGCTGTCGTTCTTCCTCTTGACAGTGTGGGTTTCGTTTTTCTGACGATGTCGCTTCTCTGCGGAAACAGTTTTCAAAAAATTAATTTTTTTGTTTTCGTTGTGAATTGTTTGATTGTCTGAATTGTTTGCGTTGTTTGCATCCCCGATTTATCAATCAGCGATTATTTCCCCCCTATTATCTCGTACCGGACGGAGACCGACCCTTGCCACCCTGACACTCGACCTTTGCGACACCGGGTTTCACCCGATCACCGTCGCGAAAACCGCACGAGACCATCCGCAGCCAACGGAACGAAAACCCCGTTTAATAATTAAACGGAATATTTTTATAGCGCGCCAGAAAGTGTTCTCGGAATGGTTCCAGCGCGAGGTAAACGCCGCCGGCTCGGCACGCTGATCGTGCAGTTCGAAGTTTTACCCGAATCGGAGGTACTGCGGACCCCCGGCGGTCAGAAACGTAAACACCGCGCGCGCGAGAGAAAAACCGGGGATGTTTTTGTAAACTGCCAGCCATCGGGGCTATATAAAGACAACCACACTCCCACCCCTTTCTAGGGTTTCCGTAGCCACAAAATTGCAGCCGCCCCCCTGTTTTTGCCCCAAAAATTGCCCCATTTTCGTCCAACCCTAGCTCCAGTTGCTCCCGGCTGTCCGATCGGGCGATCGGAGGGCTACGGGCACGCCACGTCGGCCCAGCCAACCACCTCCCTCTCTCTCCTCCAGCCCGAGCGTCGCCGCCTCCCGTGGAGTCCACGGCCGTGCCGCCCGCGCTCCGGCAGGCAGGCCGGCGAGCCGCCGCCGCCCGGTGAGTCCCCTGATGCACCGCGCTCTTCTCCTCTTCCTCCTCCCTCCTTAACTCGCTCCTCTCCTCCTCCCGCAGAGAAACCACGCCGGAGTCCTTCGTCGTCGCGCAGCCGAGCACCATGGTCGGCGAGCCGAGCTCATCGCGCCCCCGTGGCTCCACCGTGGCGCCCCGCCCCACCGCCGGACGGATCCGAGTAGCCGCGCCCCTTTCGGCCCGACCCCGCCGCCTCCCCTCCACCCCGGCGATGCGACGCCAGGCGCCAGTGGGCGCAGCCACTGCGGTATCGAGATCGGGACGAGCCGATCCCAACCGCCAGCTGGGCTGCTTCCTCCACGTGGGCTGGCCTGCCCAGCAGCCAACCGGCCTGCCAGGCCGAGCCAGCCTCTCCAGCCGGCCAGGTGGGCCGAAAGACACTCGGGTGAGGCCCTCTTTTTTTTTCTGTTATGTTTTTTTCTTTTATCTGTTATTTTGGCAGTTTGTATTGTTTTTTTTGCGAGTGATATAACTATTTAACGGTAGCTCGGATCGCGACGCTTTAAACATGAATGTAGCTTAGTTTTTCGTGTAGTTTAATAAAATGTACTCTGTTGCCATGTTTGACATTGTTTACATGTTGTTTACCTGCTAATTACAACCCTTGCCACTGTAAACTGTAACTGCCATAACTTTTTAACCATTGCTCCGTTTAAAATGTTCTTTATATGTAACTTGACTAGAATTGCATGTAAGATTGTGTTTATGCTGCTCTTTCTTGCTAATAAAAATAATAAAATATTGTTTAGGGGAAAACAGTACCAAACATTATAATTTTTGTGGGGTAAATAGTGATAAGCATGTTTAGGAGTTTGCCTCACTTAAATGGACTAGCATAGATAGTTTATTTTATGCTTCACCTCTTGTCATATTTGTGTGGTATGCCATGCTTGAGTGAGATACCATGTTAATAACCTTTGCTCATCTTGTGTAGCTAAACAACTTGAACCCTCGTAAACGTGCGGTATCGTCGTGTGTGACGAGTACTCCATTTAACTTGTTAGTAATCGCTCTCGACGGTAGGTGCGATGTCTCGTGTTGCCTTCTTGTTGATGCTTGCTCGTGTTTGACTCGTAGTAATAGATGCTTGCTCGTTGATTGCTTTCCAGTGCTTACCGTCTTGTGTGCTCCCGCGGATACCTCTCGGAGACGATGCGAGCTTGCGATCAACTACACCTTCCGAACCTGACTTATCAACAGGCAAGGACTATGCATTACTTATGATCCATTCTATTTCAACCAGCGGTTTGCATGCTAGTCTAGGATAGGTTCGATGTTTGATCCTACCACATGTTTACAGTCTCTTTCAAACCGATACAGCCATGTCCCCTCCCAGCAAACCATGTACTGCTATGGTACTACTGCTCGTTGCTCAGCCCCTGCTTAGTATGCATGCTTAGGATGCTACGATGTTACCCTGTTACTCCTTGGTTTGGGATATCACATTATTATATTTTTATTGATTATTTGATTATTATAAATTTTGACTATATTCGACGAAGGATGGAAGGTCTAGGCTATCCCGCCCCGACGCTTTGTTCCATTCGAGTCACCTAGGATCCGAGTTCCGGGTATTGGTTTTAAGACTGAGCGTGCCTAACCGCGTGTGGGATTTTATGGGGTCCCCTCTTCTTACCTACCTAGATTCAAACATTTCTAGTGGTGGCCCAAGCTGTTTTACCATTTGAAACCGCGTGCGTGCTGGTCAGCCGCGAGTTGTTTACAAACCAACCTGGACCAGTGAGGACATAGTTCCCTTGCTGGCCCACCTTGTCCGGCTGAGGACCCGGTTTCCCATGTGTGATTTAACTGGCTATCCAAACCTGCGACAGACGGTAGAGACCAGATCGAGAGCGCGGCCGGCTCCTGAGCTGGATGTCGACTCACCAGGGGCAACTCGGATTTGTTCGTTGTTAGTTAGAGGGACCTGTCGTTTCGGATCTCTTTTAACTAAATCATAAAATGGTTGCCTGTGATGGGTAGCAACTGAGAGAGATGGGCATGCGTGCGGAGCCTCGTAATGGGCAGTTGGTACACCCCTGCAGGGTTAAATCTTTTCGAGAAGCCGTGTCCACGGTTATGGACGACTTGAGACCTACTCCTTGTTCATAGACAACAACAACTGAGATAATCTTAATATAACTTTATCAACGTGTGTGTGTGCCTTGACTGCTTCTTCTTTGTCGGGATGCGAAGAGGAGGACAAGGATAGGATAGGTGTTATGTTTGCGTAAGTAGTTGATAGCAAGACTTGTTGGAGGCGATTCCTCATCGAATGCTTGGCTTCTTATCTTACTCTCTAGATCGTTAGCCACTTCATAAAAGCTAGTGTGGCAGCAACCTCACCACTTACCCCATCCTTACCTAAACTACTAGTTGTCCTAGAATGACGAGTGATGAAGTCCTTGCTGGGTCAGTTGACCACTACAGTTGGATGCGGAGTACTTCTGTACTCATGATAGTACCCTCAAACTCTTTTCAGGGTTCTTGATTGATAAGAGGTATGGTGATTGACGTTTCACGTGGAGATTCGACGATGACTAGTTAGGCGGATCCCAGCGGAGGGCCTGGACCCGTGTGGTTATGGGAATCGATGTTTTTCTCTTTGCCAGTAGGTATTTGATTGTAATCTGTACCCAGACATGTATCTTCCGCTGTTGTATTGTATTAACGCAGTTGTATGCCGATTGTATGAGATGTTGTATCCTTGTATTTGTAATGTTGTGATATCATGTTGGAAATCCGGGGCATATGGCTTTAACATATGTCGCGGTGGGACCGATATGTGCTTCGTCCCCGGATCTGGACGGAAACATCTAGATCTGGAACAGTACGGCATATCGGGCCTTACAACCGGCTCCTGAGCTGGATGTCGAATCACCGGGGGCCACCCGGATTTGTTCGTTGTTAGCTAGAGGGAACTATCGTTTCGGATCTCTTGGAACTAAATCATAAAATGGTTTCCTGTGATGGGTAGCAACTGAGAGAGATGGGCGTGCATGCGGAGCCTTGTAATGGGCATTTGGTACACCCCTGTAGGGTTAAATCTTTTCGAGAAGCCGTGTCCACGGTTATGGACGACTTGAGACCTACTCCTTGTTCATAGACATCAACAATTGAGATAATCTTAATATAACTTGTTCAATGTGTGTGTGCCTTGACTGCTTCTTCTTCGTCGGGATGCGAAGTGGAGGAAAAAGGATAGGATAGGTGTTATTCCTGCGTAAGTAGTTGATAGCAAGACTTGTTGGAGGCGATTCCTCATCGAATGCTTGGCTTCTTATCTTACTCTCTAGCTCGTTAGCCACCTCATAAATGCTAGTGTGGCAGCAACCTCACCACTTACCCCATCCTTACCGTAAACTACTAGTTGTCCTAGAATGACGAGTGATGAAGTCCTTGCTGGGTAAGATGACCACTAGAGTTGGATGCTGAGTACTTCTGTACTCATGATACTACCCCCAAACTCTTTTCAGGGTTCTTGATCGACAACAAGTATGGTGATCGATGTTTCACGTGGAGACTCGACGACGACTAGTTAGGTGGATCCCGGCGGAGGGCCTGGACCCGTGTGGTTATAGGGATCGATGATTTCCTCTTTGCCAGTAGGCACTTGATTGTACTCTGTACTCAGACATATACCTTCCGCTGATGTATTGTACTTAAGGCAGTTGTACGCGGATTGTATGAGATGTTGTATCCTTGGATCTGTAATGTTGTGATATCATGTTGGAAATCCGGGGCATATAGCTATGTCATATGTCGCTGTGGGACCGATATGTGCTTCGTCCCCGGAGCTAGATGGAAACATCTAGATCTTGAACAGTACCGCATATCGGGCCCTACAATTTGGTATCAGAGCCTTACCGACCGTAGGATCCCTTTTCTGCCCGAAGTCGAGTCTAGACAAAAACTATTTTGTAGTTACTAAGTTAGTTATCGGAGAGTAGGAATCTTTTTACTCCTTACCCTTGCTCTGGTCAGGACAAGTGACGTAAGTGTTTTTAACTCTCGACTTGTCCCCTTCAAACTCTAGGATCTCGAGAGTGTGGAGTTTCGAAACCGTTACAATGCCTTGTTTGCAGCGTATTGTCTCGATTCCGATCTCAGGTTTGGGAAATCCTGTAGTACCTTTAGTCTGTCCGACTCTGGGTTTACATATTGGTCATCTGTTGACTGCAGTCCTCTTGCCCAGTATCCTCACTCATTTCAACTATCGTTCTTCCTCCTTATCTTCCGATGGTTTCGTTTTCCGACGTTGCCATCTCTCTGCGGTAATTTATCTCGACGAAGTTCGACGTCGACATCGACCAGAGTCCCTTTTCGGTGGTGTTGAAGATCGTTGACTCTCTTTTCTCTCCCCTCCTCTCCCCCGGATCGTCCAGGATCTCGGGACGAGATCCCTTGTTGGTGGTGTTGTATTGTAACAGCCTAGATTTCACAAAAATGAAATTTTTTGTTTTCGGTGTGAATTGTTTGATTGTCTGATTTTATTATGGTGTTTGCATCACCGATTTATCGATCGGCGATTATTCCCCCCCCTCTTATCTCATACTGGACGGAGACCGACCCTTTCCACCCTGACACTCGACCTTGCGGCACCGGGATTCACCCGATCACCGTCGCGAAAACCCGCACAAGACCAGCCAACAGAACGAAAAACCCCGTTTAATAAGTAAACGGGATATTTTTATAGCGCGCCGCACACTGTTCTCGGAATAGTTCCAGCGTGAGGTGAATGACGCCGGCTCGACACGCTGATCGCGCAGTTCAAAGTTTTACCCGAATCGGAGGTCCTGCGGACCCCCGGTGGTCAGAAACGTAAACACCGTGCGCGAGAGAGAAAAACCGGGGATTTTTTCGCAAACTTCCAGACACTTGGGCTATATAAAGACCATCACTCTCCCACCCCTTTCTAGGGTTTCCCTAGACCAAAAAGTGCAGCCACACCCCCAGATCTGCTCCAAATTTTCGTCCAAAAGCCACCATTTTTCGAAACCCTAGCCCCTGCCCATCTCCAGCCGCCAGATCTGGGAACGGAGGTCCCAGATCCTGCCACGTGTCCCTCCACCCACCTCTCTCCTCATGCCCGTGCTGCCCGTGGAGGCTGAACCACCGCCGCACGCCTCCGGCCGCCACCGGCAGGAGCCGCCGCGTCTGGGCTCCTCTCCCTCTCTCCCTTCTCCTCCTCCCTCTCCCGCCTCCTCTCCCCTGACCTCCTCTCGAGAACCCAAAGCCGCCACCACAGCCATGGATTTCGGTCAGAGAGCTCGAGGCCGCCATGGACAACGATCCTCGCCACCGCCGCCCTACGCTCCCTGGCCGGCGACAAGTCCCGCCAGATCCAGCCACCGAGACCTTCTCCAAGCCGTCCTGATCCCCTTCGCCGCCGCCCTTCACCGGAGGCCTCGGTCTCGCCGGCGCAGCCGTAGCCGCCGCCGGGTGCCTCGTCGGGGGAACGAGGACGAGCCGCTGCTCGTCTCCACGTGGGCCCCAAGGTCCAGTCCATTCCATGGCGCTCCCGCGGCCCAGATCTGGCTAGGCCAGTCGGCCAGGATGCCGTCGGTCTATCGGCCCTCGGCCCAAGGTCCTCTTTTTTTCTCCTTACTTTTCCGAAATTTTCCAAGTCTGTAAATTAATGCTGCTGATTCAATTTTGCGATGTAGTTTGCGAATAAACCGTAGCCCGGATCACGTTGCGCCCAAAAGGAAAATTGTTTAGTTTTGTGTGTACTTTAGTTCATATTTTGTGAGCAATTTGATTTGAGGCCATATTGATGTTGTTAATCACCATTGAAGTGGGCACCAGGCTGTTAACTGGTACTAATTTCTGTCATGTGTTGCCGCTGTTATTTTATTGCAAGTTTGAATGATGATTGTGACACATCCATGAGGCTTATGCTATTAATTCTTTTTGCATACTGTTAAGCATCATGTCTACTTCCATTATATGTATTGCATTGTCATGTTTACATTCCTGGTCATAGCTATGTTTAGCTCCAATGTCCGGAACAACTTCCGTCCTCCTCCGGAACTATTCCGGTGATTTCTCCTATTTTACCGATTGATCCCGAAACTGTCCTATGCATCGATTGCCCTTAAGTGTAACACCCTAACGGTCCGGGAAACAACATCTCATTTACCAATGACTAGTCAGTTGGACTTGGTTACAATCCTTGACAGCCCCTGCGCTTCCATCGAATGAACTTCAATCGCTTTTGGAAACCGTTAACGATACGACGTAATCCCTTTGTGCTGCAGTACTTTGTTTTTCCGAGGTTCGATTGTCGGTATCCCACATACCGTGTTCACATCACGTTCACAACAAACAAGTTTACTCGTCCGTGCCTATTGCACCTCTCGTGACCTAGTCATCGACTTGCAAGCTATTGATGCAATATCATCGAGTGGGCCCAGAGTACCTGTTACAAGGACTGACAAATCCCGCTCTGATCTATTAACATAATCATCAACCATCTTTTTTGGAATACCCAAAGTGCACTGTTATAGCCAGCATATTTCAGTCAGGCGGTGGGATACAAATCAAAGTCTCTTCATAGATGACAATTACGTATGATCATTACGGTCTAAGGACTAAGCCATACGTTACAAAGTCACCGCAACCCTGAACTATGTGACTCGATCACATTGCAATACTTTAGGTGGGTGTATGTCCATCACATCATTCCCCTAATTACATGACCTCATTGTCAATGGACTTAAGTGTCGCCATGATAAGGAAAGCTTGATCAATCAATTGCCCAATGAGATAGTTTACCCGAGTTAAACTACAGACCTATGTTTTATACTACACCTGTATTAGTATTTCCAAGTAATACAGTTATAGCACAGTATAAAACGTATTATGAACAAAATGGATATGTGACAAATATCTTTATTAATTTGTCTCTAGGGCACATATCCGACACCCTCGCCATGGTTGCCGCCTTCCTACTCCTGGGGAAGACGAACCTCTTCCCCGGGAGGGTGAGCGGGTTCTACCTCTTTCCTACGTAGATCATGGGTTCTCTCTTCCTCCGCATCCGCTCTTCCTGGATTTTTTGGCTTTCACTGGTTCTCAACTTCATCACCTTGTTCCCAATGCCATCACTCTACTCTCTAGCTTTTTTACCCTATGTGAGGTTTACTTGGGCATAGAGCCTCATTGGCATCTCCTCCGCACCATTTACACAATTAAGCCTCAGAAGGCAAAGAAATCCGGGGAAGGTGGTGGTGTGGAGTTTAATCATTTGTGCGAGGGTTTGTTCTTAGCTAGGAAACAGGGGACCCAATATTTTCCTTCAAGCCTGCCAGATTCCATAAAGAACTGGCTGAATAGTTGGTTTTATTGCAAGGTGGCGGAGGAGCTGGGAGTTCGTACGTTGCCCCCTTACTCGGATATGAGGCTGCCCAATTCTCAGGGTTGGAACCCTCGCCTCACCAACGCCGAGAAGGAGAAGGTGCTCCCTTTGATGCGCGAAGTCGTGAAGCTGAAGAAGAACGGCTTAGATGCCATGGATCTAATCGCCACTTTTGTTATTCGGAGGATTCAACCTCTCCAATCTAGGGCTCGGGGGATGTGGATGTACACTGGGCTTGAGGATAACACTCCGTATAGCAATGCCGAGATGCCCACAGATGAATTTGAGTCCCGAATGAAGGTCAAATTCATCCGGCCCCTCAACAAAGTAGGATGATTCTCGCTGCTGAGTGGTCTCACTCGGCCCACCGGCTGTAGCATCCCACTGAGGTTTCATTCTCCCATTCCTTTGGCCCCTTCCTTGGTTTCATTCAGCGTGACTGAGGAGATAGTAATACCGGTGTGGGAATTGGGGTTGAGACTGGGGAGGAGCTGGAAGATGAATTTGAGTCCCGAATGAATTTGAACTTCTTGGTTTCATTCTCCCATTCCTTTGGCCCCTCAACATTCCACCAAGGAAGATGACGATAGTAATACCGGTGCGGGAATTGGGGTTCAGACTGGGGAGGAGATAGAAAACGAGGCGGCTCGTGCTCAAGTATCGTCCGAGCTACGGTCTAAGAGCAATCAAGACCGCAACTTGGCGCGAGGGTCTTACTCGGGCTCGTAAGAGGTCCCATCGTCCGAGTGGTGAAGAAGGTAGCAGCAAGCTTCCGGCGCTGGGTTCCAGTCATGGGAGGGTTGCACCTTTGAAGAAGAATAAACTTGTCACTCTTGGTGGTAGGGAAGTTAACTCTTCGGGGGATGCTGCAGCTGAAAAAAATCAAGGGAGTTGGTTCTAGTCCAGCCAAA
Source organism: Bromus sterilis (assembly GCA_950022295.1). Taxonomy (NCBI): domain Eukaryota; kingdom Viridiplantae; phylum Streptophyta; class Magnoliopsida; order Poales; family Poaceae; genus Bromus; species Bromus sterilis. The sequence goes on from OX465600.1 coordinate 223,145,345, forward strand.
GGTGTCATGGCTCCCCCAAGGCGTGCTTTAAAGACCGCCCGCAAGTAATATTGTCTCTTTTTAACCCGGTATTTCATCATTTCTTCAATCTTCTTAACCGTTTGGTTTTGCAGCATTCGTCCGAGTGGTTACGAGTCACTTCCTGGGGTTCAGGATCCAAGTTCAGAGACCTATGAGGATGTCAGCACCTACGGAGTGAACGATTTCCCTGTTATGGACACCATTCCCGAGGATGCTGCAACTGGCGGTAGGGATTCTTGATCATGTCTTTTGATGCTCTTATTACCGCAACTTCACATTTTTTGACTATGTGTGTTGACTTCACTTTTCTTCAGTAGACATGGACATTGATGCTGTTGTAAGTCCAACTTGGACGGTGATTGAGCCGACTGCCCCTGAGGTGACTCTTCCTGAGGTGGTTGTTCTTGGAGAGGATGCACCACTTGAATCAGGTCATCCTGCCGCCGGTAGTTCGTCTACTCCTCCCTCCGCGCGCGAGGCTCCTGTGGAGAAGGTTGCTGAGAAGGCTCCTGCAGCTCCAGAAACTGCTCAAGGGAATGCTCCAGCTTCCTCAACTTCAATCCCAGTCGGCGCTCCGGTTGAGCATGCTATCATCAGCGGCCTGAAGGAATCTTTGGTGAAGGCTTCTCAATTTGAGCTGCGCTTGCGCGAGTTAGCTTCTGAGGCCGAGTTGGTGAAGTCGAACATGCACGTAAGTACTTATGTAAGTTTTCTACCCTGTGGGTGTCCGAATGACTTTTTGTCTGAGTTGTTGTTATTTTTGGATTTTGAAACTTCCACTGGGAACACTTCTTAGTGTACCTAGTGGGTGTAGCCCCCAAGGCTTCGAGTAACTTTTTGAAGTTATTAGAAGTCTTTTTTAATCAGACTAAAGTGTTCTGAGCTTCTAGTGGGAGCACTTCTTATTGCACCCAGTGGGTGTAGCCCCCAAGGCTCCGAGTAACTTCGTGAAGTTTTTCGGAGTCTTTTGTAAGGAGACATTTGGCTTATTAAACTTCTAGTGGGAGCACTTCTTAGTGCACCCAGTGGGTGTAGCCCCCAAGGCTCCGAGTAACTTCGTGAAGTTATTCGGAGTCTTTTGTAAGGGGACTTTTGGCTTATTGAACTTCCAGTGGGAGCATTTCTTAGGTCACCCACTGGGTTTAGCCCCCAAGGCTCCGAGTAACTTCGTGAAGTTATTCAGAGTAGTTTGTAAGGAGACGTTTGGTTTATTATGATTCTTCTGCTATACTAGGAGGCTTGCAAGCTGGGTTCTTCCTTTGTAAATTTGCAAGAGGAGAATGCAGCCACAAAGAAAGCGTATGAGGTGCTGCTTGAAGAGCACAACAAACTGAAGAAAGAACATGCGGATGACAAATCTTGGTTTTGAAATCATTTCTCTCCTTTTTGTTCTATGTTCTGATATCCTTTCTCTCCTTTTTTTTCTGATGCAGAGGCGGCCAAGAAGCTTCTGATGCCAAGGTCAAGGAAAATGACGATTTTGTGGCCAAGATCAAGAAAGAGATAGAGCAGGCTGAGAAGCGCGCCAAAGAGAAGAAGTCTTTGGAGAAATCTGTGCACTACTGCAAAGAAGTTGTGAAGGAAAATGAGGCCAGCATCGCGAAACTCCAATCTAATCTGGAAAAGTTGTCCGAGCTGCGCTCCAAGGAAGAAGAAGAACACAAGGCCGAGCTGGAAGCAACTCAGAAATCTGTGAAGGCAGCAGAGGAGTATTGTGCTGGGAGGTTTGCTATTTTCAGCGAGACTCTATCTGGTGAGTTCTGAGAAACTTCTGTTACCATATTTATTGTCCTGCCGATTCGGTGTTCTAACTTTTTTGTTTGCAGCGTATGGCACTGATCCAGAGGCGGAGCAAGCTCGTTTGGCTGAGTTTGCCGAGTTGATGAAGAGGGACAACTACACACCGGTGACGACAGAGTTTGCTTTAGCCCGAGGCTTGTTGACCATGAGGTGTGCCAAGGCTATGACATTTGCTGAGGAAGTCATGGGTTCCACCTTGGCGCTGAAGAAAAAACTGTCGCCTGGGGAGGATAATCATGTGAAGCTAGATACGGTTGTCCCCATTCTTCAAGAAGCTCCTCAGCAATGGTCTTCGGCAAGGAGTGGTGCAAATTATGCGCTGGCCCTGACAAAGGCACACTTTCCCGAGAGGGTTCACAACCTTGAAAGGGTCGGTGGCGGTGATCCCGAACAAGGGCAAAGTTGCACCACATTTCTGCCTCGCTACGCTGAGACTGCCAGCCGGATTTCTCTGATGCCTGATCTAGACTTCTTCGTGGAGTCTAATGGCGTCTTGAGTGAGTCGGACGAAGCCGGGGACGAATGAGAAATTGGGTTGGATGGAACAGAGAACTTTCAAATGTGCCTCGGTATGCCGAGTGGTCTTGTAATGAACATCGTCGTCGTTTATGTTGTGCCCTGGGCACCAAACATGCTTTTGCTTTAGCTATCTATTGATATGTTCTGTGGATATTTGGTTGTGCATTAAATAACCCTGATGAGTATGCAGGGATACTTAGAAAATCTTCCGAAGCTCTCGTCCGAGGTGTGAGTGCTCATAGCTCGGACAAAACTGAATTTTGCAGCGTTAAGCAGCCGCCAAGTTATGGATAACTTGAAGGGTTCTTAGAAAAAAAATCTAAGCTTTCATCCGAGTTGCGCACGACTCGGATAAAAACTTGATTTTTTTGAACGTTAAGCAGCCCCCAAGTTATAAATAACTTGAAGGGTACTTAGAAGATTTTTCTAAGCTCTCGTTCGAGCTGCGTGCAGCTTAGACAAAAACTTGGTTTTTTGAACGTTAAGCAGCCCCCAAGTTATAAATAACTTGAAGGGTACTTAGAAGATTTTTCTAAGATCTCGTCCGAGTTGCGCACAGTTCGGACAAAAACTTGATTTTTTTAACGTTAAGCAGCCCCCAAGTTATAAATAACTTGAAGGGTACTTAGAAGGTTTTTTTAAGCTTTTGTCCGAGCTGCGCACAACTCGGATAAAAACTTGATTTTTTTAACGTTAGGCAGCCCCCAACTTATAAATAACTTGAAGGGTACTTAGAAGATTTTTCTAAGCTCTTGTCCGAGCTGCGCACAGCTCAAATAAAAACTTGATATTTTTGAACGTTAAGAAGCCTCCAAGTTATAAATAACCTGAAGGGTACATAGAATTTTTTTCTAAGATCTCGTCCGAGCTGCGCACAACTCGGATAAAAACTTGATTTTTTCGAACGTTAAGCAACCCCAAGTTATAAATAACTTGCAGGGTACTTAGAAATTTTTTCTAAGCTCTCGTTTGAGCTGCGCGTAGCTCAGACAAAAACTTTATTTTTTGAATGTGAAGCAGCCCCCAAGTTATAAATAACTTGAAGGGTACTTAGATTATTTTTCTAAGCTCTCGTCCGAGCTGCGCACTGCTCGGAGAAAAACTTCATTTTTTGAATGTTAAGCAGCCCCCAAGTTATAAATAACATGAAGGGTACTTGGAAAAATTTAATAATCTCTCTCCCGACCTGCGCACAGCTCGGATAAAAACTTGATTTTTTTGAACGTTATGCAGCCCCCAAGTTATAAATAACTTGAAGGGTACTTAGAAAAAAATTCTAAGCTCTCGTCCGAGCTGCACACAACTCGGATAGAAACTTGATTTTTTGAACGTTAAGCAGCCCCCAAGTTGTAAATAACTTGAAGGGTACTTAGAAAAAAAATTACGCTCTGGTCCGAGCTGCGCACAGCTCGGATAAAAACTTGATTTTTTAATAACATGTGAAGGTACAGAGATTCTTCAAAGCACTCTTTCCTACAAACATTATATTTATTCAATTCTTACAACTATGTTCACGCATAGTAGCGACACAACAACTGAGCATTCCATGCATGTGGCTCTTCTATGTTATTAGTTACATCATATAAACGATAAACTCCATTGTGTAATACCCGGGATATAACATAGGGTCCTTCCCACGAAGGGGCTAATTTGTGTTCAGAAGTCTGCTTGATACGTAACACCATGTCGCCTTCTTGGAATGAGAGGGCTCGAACGTGTCGATCATGGTATCGGCGTAGGTCTTGCTGGTAAAATGCTGAACAGGTAAGAGCTAAATTTCTTTCTTCTTTTAGGAGATCCATACCATCTTGTCTTGTGTCTCCGGCTTTAGCTTCTGACGAGGATCAGCTTCGGCAAATCACATGGTCAGGGACCCTGGGTTAGATTGTAGAGAAGGAACAGGTTGGCAATACTTGTCGACTAACAGGAGAAGCACTTCCTGCTAAATTATATTATGCGAGGGGGCGATTACAGTGGAAGTCTAGGCGAGTTCGCGCAAGACCAAAGGTGTTGATTGTACATTGGATGTCCTGAGACGTTCCCCCTCCCAACATTTATACACCAGGCTAGGTATCGGGGAGTCCGTCTCAGGTTACAGGGACGATTGCCTAATTCTAGCCTTGACTTATACGCCAAGTCTTGACTTCCATATTGATCGCGGACTCCTACGTCGGTGCTCAAAGCGGACGGGTCGTGGGCCTGTCGAAACTTCCAGCGGGCCTTCTGTCTTCGTATGCACCCGGTATCCTCACACGCAGGAGTCGTGGGGTCACCCCCTCGTTAGTAGCCCCCGTGTCACAACCCTAGTTTTGGTATGTGCTTTTATTACTAGAATAATTGCATCATGTTTAAAATTCTTGGTTTAAGAATTGGGGATTTGGAAAAGCCTCAATAAGAATTTAAATAAAAGGCCAGATAAAAAGTTTTTCCAAAATTCCTCCAAACAATTTTGAAAAGTCCTATAAATGAGTATGATCATTTTATAAATGATTTGGAGTCAAACCCATACTCATGGATTTTTCAAATATTCAAACAGAGGATTGGAAATTAAATATAAATGCTATTTGAATTGGATTAAAATTATTTGAACTCCAAAAATCCTGAAAACTTGGGTGTGGCTTTATATCAGTCATATATATCCCCAATAAAAATATCAGGGTTTTATAAAAATGTTTTGTTATAAAAACAAAACAAAACAAAAGAAACAGAAACAAATAAAAGAAAAAGGAAAGCAACTCACCTGCTTACCTTCTGGCCCACCTGGCCCAGAGGCTTGGCCTAGCCCAGCTGGCCTCGGTGTCGTCTTCCTCTTCTGCCAGAAGGAGGGACGGCCAAGCCGTGCGCCTCGCATGGCCGCCACCTCCCCTGGCCACGGAGCTGCCTGCTCTCGCCCGTCCTCATCTCTTCGCCGAGGAGCCCCATGAAGCCCTCCTGTTCTTTTCCCTCCCTCTGGTTCCCTCTTCCCATCCTCCCTCGTCGTTTCCCCGCTCCGCCCGTGAGCTCGCCGGAGCACGGTCGTGCATCCGCGCGGCCAACAAGCTCAAGAGCCCCGACAAGTTTGTCCAGTGAGCGCAGCGACGTCGTCTTCGTCTTCGAGAGGAAGATCGCAAGCCCCCTCGACCTCAAGCCGCCGGATTTTTCATAGAGCTGTCGCCGGAACCGCAAGGCCTCACCGTCAATTCCGTCGTCATCGCGCCACCGTTGACCACGCCGTCACCTCCAATGCTTTCCTGGTGAGCCGGCGGTCCTTCCCCCTCTCCTTGCGCTAATTTTGGATCCGCGGTAGCCATCTTCGCCGAACCCAAGCTCCGACCGCCGCGCCTCTCGTCGCCGGCGTGCCTCTAGTGCCTCCTGGTGGCCTCCGTGTGCTCTGGGAGACGCGGGCGAGCTCAAGGAGCACCCCGGTGCCCTTGGCGTGGCCTCCTGTGGCCGGAGCCACCATCCGGAGCGAGCGCCGCCGCGTCCAGAGGCCACCGGCGGCTAAACGCCGGCCGGCCTGATTATCCCCCTCCTAATCTCTCTCTCTCTCACTGACTGGTGGGACCCAGCGCCCTAATAATCCCCTGTTAATTAACTAAAAGGGATTTAACCCGAGAGACAATGACAGATGGGCCCCGCATGTCAGGTTGACTGGTTAGCGCCCCCATGACGTCATCCTGATGTCATGCTGACGCAGTAATCCTTTTTCTTTTTAGCAGAATTTCCAGAAAATGATTGAATCTTGTAAATTCAATAACTTTTAATCCATAACTCCAAATCAAATAATTTATATATGAAAAATCATCAGAAAAATGCAAGGATTCCAAATATCATACTTTCATAGATGAAAAACACATCTATGATGATGAACCAGTAGCATTTAGCTATTTGGGTTATTTGGAATAATTCAAATTGGATAATTAAATCATTTCAATTTAAATCTTTGCAATGCCAACCTTATCACATGAACATCAGAGGCATATCATACACATGACAACATGGTTTACCATATCCAAACATTAGCAAATGCAACTTTGGCTAATTTGAACCACATTTGGAGTTTGAATTTGAATTTCTTATTCAAATCAACTTCAATTAACTTGTTGCAAATTGAACCTAGATCACATCAGTAACATGCCATGTTTCATTCTTGAATGTGCATTGCAATGTGATGTTTATACTTTGTTGTCTCGATGTTTGCTTCTTCTCGATAGATCCATCGCCGGACGTAGTCCCTATTTCTCCGAAGAGTGGCACCCCCCGAGTCTCGACAATAAGGCAAGCAAACCCCCTTTGATCATATCTATAAAAACCCAGTTTCCCTCTTGTTCTCTTATGCATGATTAGGTGATTCACATGTTACCGTTCTTCCGCTAGTTGAACCCATCCTTTGCATGACCTATCATTGCTACCAAAGTATTAAGCAAACCTCAACCTAGCAGATACAAGATTTTTTGTGTTCATCATGTGGCCCTTCATCCATGATATGCTATGCCATGCTAGAGTTGTTTGAAATAAAGTTGATCCATCTGGGTGATGTATCGGGATGGTAGTGAACACATGAAACAAGGTGGTAACGTGTTGATGAAGTCACCCTAATATAAGTGAACAATGAGAGGCTGTGTAGGAGTACACAGTGGGTTGTCTCATTTACACTGCCCTAGGCCCCGAGTTCTTGTGTTGTGATCCAAGACACAGATTACTACCACATGTTGGGCTCATTGACACCTCTCGACCTATTAACTCACCCCGACTAGGGTCCAGGATTCGTATGGGTTAATTTTTATTCTATTTGCTTTCATAACGTAGCACGGTTTTAGGCAAGCGCAGCACCATCCGTCGAGGTGGGCTTGTCGGACCGTCCATACATCGTCTGGGTCCTGAACGGAAACCCCGGCCGGATTCCCGATTGGGGTACATACTCGGATAGGCGATCCCCTAGACTAGAATTGGAGTCGTGAGGTAAGTGTTGTGGTACTATCCTCGCCGACACCGCTTGAAGGTGACGAGTTCTAGGCGATAAGTGGTAACTACGTATGTGAAGAAGTACACCCCTGCAGGGTTAATGAACTATTCGAGTAGCCGTGTCCGCAGTTATGGACTACTTGGAGATCTTTACTTGATTATTAGACAACTCAAATGGATACTCTAAAAATCTCAAGATAAGTGTGAGTACTTTGGGTTGCTTCCTCGTGGGGAAGTCGAGGAAGGATCCATGGTGGTGTATTGATGTGGTGATCAAGATTAGATGGACTCGTGTGCGCCTCTCATCTCAACTCTATGTAGTCGTAGTACAGGATAGCCAAGTCAAAGATTTCTGCATTACAACCCCACTTGCCTTACCTTGATACTTGAGCATGAGTAGTATAGTTCTGACGTATGTCTTGCTGAGTACGACTTTGTACTCACGTTTGCTTATTCTATGTTTTAGAGACGAGACCACTGAACCTGATGGTGGCCTCCCCCTCTAGCTCGACGTCGACGAAGTAATGTAGTCTCAGACAGCAGCCTGGTCCCTCTGGAGGGTCGTTGTGTTTTCTTAAAGGCTTCTTAAGCCATTTGTTAACCTTGTATTTACTAAGACATAATTTTCTTCCGTTGTTGTCTGATGTAATGTTGGATCACAGTGATGTGATCTCTGCTTGTAACACTACTATATCTGCTCTGTTTAGCAGATGCAATAAAGTTATGAGTTTGTAGAGTTCATGTTGTGTTTCCTGCTGTTATACACTTGGCATGCATGTTGCGTGTATGTTTATATCGTGCATGTCATGTGTGGGATTCGATAGCTTAGTTGAGTTCTTGCCGGAGGTCTTTTATACACCAAGTGGCCTTTAGATGTGCGCAACTTGGGGCATCGCGATGCGATTGCTCGTGACTCTGTCACGTGGCACACTTTGTTGTATGATTGAGCCCGCCCGAGACCCCGACTAAGAGATCGGGCTGGAGTCTGTTTATGTAAGTGTTATGATTCAATCGATAATATGGTTGAGGCGACTTGTCTATGAGTATGGGATTTCACCACCCATAATCATTTAGACTTGTGAGCGGACGATGAGGACCCATCTCAGTTGATCATCCGGGCCTGAATGGGATGCCCCTCACGTTCGAGCTTTCCGAGAGTGTCTTGTACTTGGCCTTGTATGCTTAGACAAGTGGGTATGGCTCTCGGCTCTTCATATGATTGAGTTGTGGCTGGAATTACATATGCAAACTCCGGGTCCCGACAGACTTGGTACCAGAGCATGACTGCTTGTAGGATTAGTAAACCTTGGCCGAAGTCGAGTCTAGCATTCTATAGTTATATAGTTACTTTGGGTATAAGGGAACAACGTAAGGATTCATTTTTCTCCTTACCCTCATCGATCTGAGTTCTGAGTCACTCTCATCTTGTTCTACGGGGAGATAGGAATAGGCTCATCTATGTCTATACTAGAACATCTCGTTGCTTGACTCTCCATAGCTGTAGGAATGTTTTGGTTGTCTAGAGTCACCATCCCTTCGAGCCTTTTGAGAAGGTTCTGATCATTCTTGCAGATTGATTCATTTTTTCCACCCCGGTACAGTCGTTATGCTGTTCGATTTGTCCCGTGTTTCCAGTGATTCCAATGATTTTGCATTACAATCTTGTCCGCTCTTAAATTATATCATCTTTGCTTTGATTCCATCATAAATCCTACTCTGATTGTTGATTTTTATCACACAGAATGTCAGGTGGAACTAGATGTGTTGAATCTGGTCATGGTTATCAAAGTGGTGATGATGGTCCTCCTTCACCGCCTTCTGCAGCGGAAATCATGATGGAGGCTGAGCGAAATCGACGTGATCAAACACGCCTTTTGGAGCTCATTGAGAAGAATACTTCTCTTCAGCGAGATACGGTAATATCCCTCCAGGATTTTATCCTTTTGAACCCGCTAGTTTTCCGATGTTCATCTGAGCCCCTTGATGCCGATGATTGGCTCCGTTCCATCGAGCGTAAGCTTGAGACGGCGCATGTTACTCCAGATGATCGTGTGATGGTGCTGCTGGTGAATGGTGGGAAATTTTTGTTGCAATGCAGCCTGATGGTCATGTAGTGACTTGGCAGGAGTTCCATGATGCCTTCCAAGGGTACCACATTCTGGATGAGCTGATGGAAACAAAGAGGGAAGAGTTCTGCAACCTATCTCAGGAAAATATGACTGTTCATCTGTGCAGGACTGAGTTCAATCGACTTTCTCGTTATGCCCCTGAGAAGATTTCAACCGATGCCAAGAAGCAAGCAAGGTTCCGCAAGGGACTTAGACCTGTCCTTCGTCATGATCTCAATCTCATTTAATTTGTCAACTTCGAGGATTTGGTCAATAGATCATTCAGAGCTGAGCATGGAAATGAGGTCTTTGAAGAGTCTCACAAGCGTGATCGTGATCTTGCTTCCTCTTCTAGTTTGGGTTCCCAGAAATGTCGATTTTGGATCGCAACTAGTGCCCTTCCTTCGCACTTGATTCCAAGACCATCTCCACAAAGAAAGAAAACCCAGAAAGGTAGTAGAGAGCTTGCCATACAAACTCCAACCTAACACCCGTTTGTGCTACAAGTGTGGTAATCCTGGCCACATTGCACGGAAGTGTTCGTTGCAAGAGAATGTTCCTCCTCGTCCAAAACATAGAGCCAAATCTAAGCCACCAAAGCCTTCCAAAGAAAAGTCTGCTATTGTGGAATACGGACGTGTGAACCATGCCACCATCAAAGAAGCCCAAGAGGATACGAAGGTTATACTCGGTACACTTCCTGTCAACTCCAAACCTGCTTCTGTTCTATTTGATTCTGGAGCTTTTCATTCCTTTTTGTCTGAAAAGTTCGCAATCCTGCATGACATTTCATTTGAGGAGTTGCCTAACCCTTTCATGATTAAAACTCCAGGATCCACATGGCGTACCAGTAGGGTAAGTCATGAGAATGAAATTGCTGTTGAGGATGTTGTATTCCTTGCTTCTCTCATAGCCCTCAAATCTTCAGATATCGATATCATCTTAGGTATGGATTGGTTGTCCAAACACCGTGCCAAGATTGATTGTGCCACTAAATCAGTCCAACTCACTCATCCTTCCGGCAAGATAGTCCATTTCACATCTCAAGGTTCAGAAACCCAGCTATATTCGTTGAATGAACATCCCCTTCCTAACCTTGAAGATATTCCGATAGTTTGTGACTTTCCGGATGTCTTTCCAGAAGAGCTGCCGGGAATGCCACCCGACAGGTCTGTGGAATTCATAGTGGATCTTATACCAGGCACAGCCCCAATTTCCAGATGCCCATATAGAATGGCCCCACATGAGTTAGCTGAGCTAAAAACCCAACTTGATGCTTCGTTGGCAAAATGCTTCATCCGCCCTAGCTCATCGCCATGGGGTTGCCCCGTTCTGTTCGTAACGAAGAAAGATGGAACAGAAAGGATGTGCGTAGACTATCGCCCGCTAAATCTAGCGACGATAAAGAACAAGTACCCACTTCCCAGGATCAATGATCTTTATGATCAACTTGCTAGATCCTCTGTCTTCCCCAAGATGGATTTGAGATTAGGTTATCATCAAATCAAAATCAGAAACGAGGACATTCCCAAGACGGCTTTCACTACTCGTTATGGTCTTTATGAGTATACCGTCATGTCCTTCGGTTTAACTAATGCCCCAGCCACTTTTTCGCGCTTGATGAATTCGATCTTCATGGAGTACTTAGATAAATTTGTTGTGGTTTATCTTGATGACATTCTCATCTACTCGAAGAACGAAGAAGAGCACGCAGAAGATCTTAAGCTGGTATTGATGAAACTTAGAGAGCATCGCCTTTATGCTAAATTCTCCAAGTGTGAATTTTGGCTACCAGAAGTGACCTACTTAGGCCACGTGATTTCTGCGAAAGGTGTTGCAGTCAATCCCGAGAGAGTTCAGGCCATCCTTGATTGGACTCCACCTAAATCGGTTAAGCAAATTAGGAGTTTTCATGGCCTAGCAAGCTATTGTCGCCGCTTCGTCGAGAACTTTTCTAAAGTTGCAAAGCCTCTAACTGAACTCCTCAAGAAAGAGAAGAAATTCGAATGGACTCCCAAGTGCGAGGAAAGCTTTCAAGAGCTAAAAAGAAGATTGACTTATGCACCCGTACTTGCGCCTCCAGACACCAAAACGGATTTCGAGATCTATTGTGATGCTTCACGGCAAGGGTTAGGATGCATACTTATACAAGATCGACATGTGGTAGCTTATGCTTCACGCCAGTTGCGTCCACATGAAGAGAACTATCATACCCATGATCTTGAACTCGCTGCCGTAGTTCATGCCCTGAAGACTTGGCGACATTACCTCCTTGGTAATCGTTGTGAAATCTATACCGATCACCAAAGCCTCAAATACATATTCACCCATCCAGATCTTAATCTCAGGCAAAGACGCTGGATAGAGTTGATAAAAGATTATGACTTAAGTATCTCTTACACCCCACGAAAAGCCAATGTCATGGCTGATGCACTAAGTCGTAAGTCGTATTGTAACAACCTCATGTTACAACAGTATCAACCACTTCTCTATGAGGAATTTCTAAAGATGAATCTCGAGATTGTTCCTCATGGATTCCTTTCCACCTTGATAGTGAAACCAACCCTTGAGGATCAAATCAAAGCTGTCCAACAACGTGCTCGAGGTATCCGGTATATCAAACAGAACATTGCTAGCGGTAAGGAAAAATGTTTTACCCTCGACAATGAAGGTACTGTGTACTTCGAGAATAGGATGGTAGTTCCGAAGAATAGGAATCTAAGGCAGCAGATCCTTAAGGAAGCTCATGACACCCTTCTCTCGATTCATCCTGGTAGTACAAAGATGTATCAAGATCTACGCCAGAGATTTTGGTGGACTAGGAAGAAGCGAGAAATCGCTCAATTTGTTGCTGAGTGCGATGTTTGTCGTCATGTGAAAGCAGAGCATCAAAGACCTGCTGGTACTCTTCAACCTTTAGCCATTCCTGAGTGGAAATGGGATAAAGTCAGTATGGATTTCATCACCGGCTTTCCAAAGTCTCAGAAGGGAAACAATGCCATCTTCGTGGTCATTGACCGTCTTTCCAAAGTTGCTCATTTCCTTCCTGTTCACGAGAGTATAACTGCTAGCCAGTTAGAGGATTTATATGTCTCCCGGATCGTTTCTCTCCATGGTGTTCCTGTGGAAATCAATTCAGACCGTGCAAGTCTTTTCACCTCTCGATTTTGGGAAAGTTTTCAAAATGCTATGGGAACCCATCTCTCCTTTAGCACCGCCTTTCATCCCCAGTCAAGTGGTCATGTAGAAAGAGTCAATCTAATTCTCGAAGACATGCTCAGAGCCTGTTTTATCTCATTCGGAAAGAGTTGGGAGAAATCTCTTCCATTCGCCGAGTTTTCTTATAACAACAGTTTCCAATCTAGCTTGGGCATGGCACCCTTTGAATTTCTCTATGGACGAAAGTGTCGAACACCATTGAGCTGGTCAGAAACCGGTGAAAGACAATTCTTCGGACTGGATATGATCCAGGAAGCAGAAGAGAAGGTTCGCATTGTTCGTGAGCAATTGAAAACAGCCCAGTCTCGTCAGAAAAGCTATTATGATCGTCATCATAGGCCAGAGAGTTACGAGCTGGACGAGAAGGCTTACCTCTGGGTTACTCCTCTGAAGGGAACCCATCGCTTCGGTATCAAAGGCAAATTGGCCCCACGTTACATAGGCCCCTTTCGCATTCTAGCTAAACATGGAGAAGTTGCCTACCAACTTGAACTACCCCCGCATCTTTCTCAGGTTCACGATGTCTTCCACGTATCTCAACTCAGGCGTTGCTTCAAGCACCCCATCCGCGAAGTAGACAACGAAACGCTTGACCTCCAAGAAAATCTGTCTTATCGAGAGTATCCTGTCCATATCCTCGATGAAGCTGAGCGCACCACAAGACGTCAGAAGATTAAGTTCCTCAAAGTGCAGTGGTCTAATCATTCTGAGAAAGAAGCCACCTGGGAACGAGAAGACCGTCTTCGAGTTGAATACCCCACCCTCTTCCCGACTACTTCTGAATCTCGGGACGAGATTCTTTTGAGTGGGGGCGAGTTGTCACAACCCTAGTTTTGGTATGTGCTTTTATTACTAGAATAATTGCATCATATTTAAAATTCTTGGTTTAAGAATTGGGGATTTGGAAAAGCCTCAAAAAGAATTTAAATAAAAGGCAAGATAAAAAGTTTTTCCAAAATTCCTCCAAACAATTTTGAAAAGTCCAATAAATGAGTATGATCATTTTAAAAATGATTTGGAGTCAAACCCATACTCATGGATTTTTCAAATATTCAAACAGAGGCTTGGAAATTAAATTTAAATGCTATTTGAATTGGATTCAAATTATTTGAACTCCAAAAATCCTGAACACTTGGGTGTGGCTTTATATCAGTCATATATATCCCCAATAAAAATATCAGGGTTTTATAAAAATGTTTTGTTATAAAAACAAAACAAAACAAAAGAAACAGAAACAAATAAAAGAAAAAGGAAAGCAACTCACCTGCTTACCTTCTGGCCCACCTGGCCCAGAGGCTTGGCCTAGCCCAGCTGGCCTCGGTGTCGTCTTCCTCTTCTGCCAGAAGGAGGGACGGCCGAGCCGTGCGCCTCGCATGGCCGCCACCTCCCCTGGCCACGGAGCTGCCTGCTCCCGCCCGTCCTCATCTCTTCGCCGAGGAGCCCCTCGAAGCCCTCCTGTTATTTTCCCTCCCTCTGGTTTCCTCTTCCCATCCTCCCTCGCCGTTTCCCCGCTCCTCCCGTGAGCTCGCCGGAGCACGGTCGTGCATCCGCGCGGCCAACAAGCTCAAGAGCCCCGACAAGTTTGTCCAGTGAGCGCAGCGACGTCTTCTTCGTCTTCGAGAGGAAGATCGCAAGCCCCCTCGACCTCAAGCCGCCGGATTTTTCATCGAGCTGTCGCCGGAACCACAAGGCCTCGCCGTCAATTTTGTCGTCATCGCGCCACCGTTGACCACGCCGTCACCTCCAATGCTTTCCTGGTGAGCCGGCGGTCCTTCCCCCTCTCCTTGCGCTAATTTTGGAGCTGCGGTAGCCATCTTCGCTGAACCCAAGCTCCGGCCGCCGCGCCTCTCGTCGCCGGCGTGCCTCCAGTGCCTCCTGGTGGCCTCCGTGTGCTCTGGGAGACGCGGGCGAGCTCAAGGAGCACCCCGGTGCCCTTGGCGTGGCCTCCTGTGGCCGGAGCCGCCATCCGGAGCGAGCGCCGCCGCGTCCAGAGGCCACCGGCGGCTAAACGCCGGCCGACCTGATTAACCCCCTCCTAATCCCTCTCTCTCTCTCACTGACTGGTGGGACCCAGCGACCTAATAATCCCCTGTTAATTAACTAAAAGGGATTGAACCCCAGAGACAATGACAGATGGGCCCCACATGTCAGGTTGACTGGTCAGCGCCCCCATGACGTCATCCTGATGTCATGCTGACGCAGTAATCCTTTTTCTTTTTAGCAGAATTTCCAGAAAATGATTAAATCTTGTAAATTCAATAACTTTTAATCCATAACTCCAAATCAAATAATTTATATATGAAAAATCATCAGAAAAATGCAAGGATTCCAAATATCATACTTTCAAAGATGAAAAACATATCTATGATGATGAACTAGTAGCATTTAGCTATTTGGGTTATTTGGAATAATTCAAATTGGATAATTAAATCATTTCAATTTAAATCTTTGCAATTCCAACCTTATCACATGAACATCATAGGCATATCATACACATGACAACATGGTTTACCATATCCAAACATTAGCAAATGCAACTTTGGCTAATTTGAACCACATTTGGAGTTTGAATTTGAATTTCTTATTCAAATCAACTTCAATTAACTTGTTGCAAATTGAACCTAGATCACATCAGTACCATGCCATGTTTCAATATTGAATGTGCATTGCAATGTGATGTTTATACTTTGTTGTCTCGATGTTTGCTTCTTCTCGATAGATCCATCGCCGGACATAGTCCCTGTTTCTACGAAGAGTGGCACCCCCCGAGTCTCGACAATAAGGCAAGCAAACCCCCTTTGATCATATCTATAAAAACCCAGTTTCCCTCTTGTTCTCTTATGCATGATTAGGTGATTCACATGTTACCGTTCTTCCGCTAGTTGAACCCATCCTTTGCATGACCTATCATTGCTATCACAGTATTAAGCAAACCTCACCCTAGAAGATACAAGATTGTTGGTGTTCATCATGTGGCCCTTCATCCATGATATGCTATGCCATGCTAGAGTTGTTTGCAATAAAGTTGATCCATCTGGGTGATGTATCGGGATGGTAGTGAACACATGCAACAAGGTGGTAATGTGTTGATGAAGTCACCCTAATATAAGTGAACAATGAGAGGCTATGAAGGAGTACACAGTGGGTTGTCTCATTTACACTTCTCTAGGCCCCGAGTTCTTGTTTTTGTGATCCAAGACACAGATTACTACCACATGTTGGGCTCATTGACCCCTCTCGACCTATTAAATCACCCCGACTAGGGTCCAGGATTCGTATGGGTTAATTGTTATTCTATTTTCTTTCATAACGTAGCACGGTTTTGGGCAAGCGCAGCACCATCCGTGGAGGTGGGCTTGTCGGACCGTCCATACATCGTCTGGGTCTTGAACGGAAACCCCTGCCGGATTCCCGATTGGGGTACATACTCGGATAGGCGATCCCCTGGACTAGAGTTGGAGCCGTGAGGTAAGTGTCGTGGTACTATCCTCGCCGACACCGCTTGAAGGATATGAGTTCTAGGCGATAAGTGGTAGCTACGTATGTGAAGAAGTATACCCCTGCAGGGTTAATGAACTATTCGAATAGCCGTGTCCGCGGTTATGGACTACTTGGATATCTTTACTTGATTATTAGACAACTCAAATGGATACTCTAAAAATCTCAAGATAAGTGTGAGTACTTTGGGTTGCTTCCTCGTGGGGAAGTCGAGGAAGGATCCATGGTGGTGTATTGATGTGGTGATCAAGATTACATGGACTCGTGTGCGCCTCTCATCTCAACTCTATGTAGTCGTAGTACAGGATAGCCAAGTCAAAGATTTCTGCATTACAACCCCACTTGCCTTACCTTGATACTTGAGCATGAGTAGTATAGTTCTGACGTAAGTCTTGCTGAGTACAACTTTGTTCCCACGATAGCTTATTCTATGTTTTAGAGACGAGACCACTGAACCTGATGGTGGCCTCCCCCTCGAGCTTGACGTCGACGAAGTAATGTAGTCCCAGACAGCAGCCTGGTCCCTCTAGAGGGTCGTTGTGTTTTCTTAAAGGCTTCTTAAGCCATTTGTTAACCTTGTCTTTACTAAGACATAATTTGCTTCCGTTGTTGTATGATGTAATGTTGGATCACAGTGATGTGATCTCTGCTTGTAACACTACTATATCTGTTCTGTTTAGCAGATGCAATAAAGGTATGAGTTTGTAGAGTTCATGTTGTGTTACCTGCTGTTATACACTTGGCATGCATGCTGCGTGTATGTTTATATCGTGCATGTCATGTGTGGGATTCGATAGCTTAGTTGAGTTCTTGCCGGCGGTCTTTTATACACCAAGTGGCCCTTAGATGTGCGCAGCTTGGGGCATCGCGATGCGATTGCTGGTGACTCTGTCATGTGGCACACTTTGTTGTATGATTGAGCCCGCCCGAGACCCTGACTAAGAGATCGGGCTGGAGTCTGTTTATGTAAGTGTTATGATTCAATCGATAATATGGTTGAGGTGACTTGTCTATGAGTATGGGATTTCACCACCCATAATCATTTAGACTTTTGAGCGGACGATGAGGACCCATCTCAGTTGATCATCCGGGCCTGAATGGGATGCCCCTCACGTTCGAGCTTTCCGAGAGTGTCTTGTACTTGGCCTTGTCTGCTTAGACAAGTGGGTATGGTTCTCGGCTCTTCATATGATTGAGTTGTGGCTGGAATTACATATGCAAACTCCGGGTCCCGACACCTCGAGTGCCTAGGGAACTCGAAGAGTCGCGCAGGGACACGAATTCATCCTCGTTCGCTTTCATATGTGCAGCGCGGCTGCAAGTCACTCACAGTTGTAGTCATGAAAAATGTTTATTTCAAGTGATGCTAAGGTTAAAGGGCCCAATGTAGTCGACTGGTCGAGCCTCGGTGAATTGCGCTAGTGGAAAATACCTGAGTAGCCCAATCAAGCTCGTTTCCCTCGACACGAAATTGGGAATGACTGGTGTCTAGCAAACTTCATGCCGATGAAGGTCTTATAGGATCAATGCTTCCGGTCTCAGTGAATAGCCTTAATGTGTCCGTTATCGGCTCATCTCTCAATCATGCGAGCGCATGGAAAATGTCGGGAATGAAGTCGCGCTATGGTAAGTCACGGCCCGGCCGTCTATTCAGCGGGGTCCTACCTACATGCTAAGCTTGTGTGGCATCTAGGTATAGCAAGTCGCAGCCCAGGCATCATTCTTTATAGAGGCGCGGAGCCTAATTAGAGATGCACCCACTTGGAATAAACGATCAAGTGAGCTATTAGCAGTCACTCGTGGAGCTTTTGCGAGCTCACGCGAGGAAGACAAGAAAGGCGCCCACTCGGAAAGTCGTCGAGTGAACGAGTAGATCAAATTTCCAAATACAAGTTCAGTTTTGCGAGTAGTCACTCGAATGCTTTGTTGTCTTCAAGGTGAGGGAGCACCCGAACTCAGAAAAATGTGCCGTCTCTTCTAGGACGAGTGGTCACTCGAGTACGTATTTGTCTTCTGGGTGAGGGAGCACCCGAAACTCTGTAGATATCATGATTACTGTTGGTGCGAGTGGTCACTCGAGCACGACTTTGCCTTCTGGGTGAGGGAGCACCCGAACTCTCGAGATTTATAGATCTTACTCTGTTTTAATAAAGGTACTCCCGATGGGAGTAAAAGATTTTGGAATCGGAATATTTTGGCACCAAGAGATAGGTAGCCTTTGCTAATCTTTTGTTTTTTCCAATTGCTTTTATCTTGATACGTCCTTCTTGAGATGTCACGTTGATAGGCATTGTCATGCTATTTGGTGACCTATGATGATGCTTGGTCTTCGATTCGTCAAGTCTTCTGGCTAGTCATAGTGACGACTTTGGATACCGTGTTGCCTGGTGCCCGTTGGATTTCCAAGGCGTGTATGGGAAACAAGCGAGATTTGACGTGTCCTTTAAATATTGCTGACCCTGAGAATGCATCTTGTCTTGGAATTTGTAATGCCTGGTGTGTTTAATCTTTGATTTAATGATGGCTCCGCATGGGCTTCTGCATCTTTTCCTGATTTGCCCCCGGGCTGTGCTATAAATACCCGTCGCTGTTTGCCTGGGCTTGGTCTTCCATTCTTCTCCCGTCTTCTTCTTCTTCCTATGGTGTCACAACCCCAAGTTAGGTATGTGCTAGGGTAAGCTTAGGCCTTTGCATCATGTTAAAATTTTCAAAAGAAATCAAAATGGGAGAGAGAACATCCCCCAGATGAATTAATTCAATGGCCAGATAAAAATCTTTTTCCAAAAATCATTTGAGTATTTGGAAAATTCCTATAAATGATGCTGATCATTTTAAAAATGGTTTGGGAGCAATCACATGCTCATGGATTTTTCAAATATTCAAAACAGTGCCTTGGAATTAATTAAAAACCCCTATTTGAGTTAAGATTCAAATTATTTGAATTTTAAAAATGTTGAAACTTTATAAGTGGCTAGTCTATATTATTATGAGGCCATATAAATTTTTTCAACATTTAATAAAATGCCTAGCTAATTATTAGCACAGCAAAACAAAAAGGAAGAAAAGAAAACAGAAAAGAATTAAGAAAAAGGGGAGAGCTTACCTGTTGCCCAGGGGCGAGGCCCACCTTCCCAGCCGGCCCAGCCCACCAGGGGGCTCCCCTGTAGTCTTCCCCGGGCACGAGCACACAGCTGCGTGCCCGGCATGTCGCAGCCGTCGCGGTGGCAGCTCCCCAGCCACGCCCCTGCCTCCTTCTCGCCGCCACGCGTGTCCAGGAGAAGCCCAGATCACTTCCCCCTCCAGCCTTGCCCTCTGTTTCTCCTCCCCGGCGGAAAATCGCGGGCTCCCGAAACCCTAGCGGATCACCGTCGAGCCCCGACGCGGCCACTGGCCGAGCAAGCTCAAGCCAGCATGTCCATGGAGCTCCCCATGGTCGTCTTCGTCTAGTCGTTATCTCAATTCGAGCCAAGGCCCAGTGGAAGCGTCGTCCCCTTCTAGTTTTCGCCGCCGGTCGTCTTCGTCTCCGGCAAGCAATTAACCGCCACCGACTCCTCCTCCGGCCATGCTGCGCTCGCCATCGCGTTCAGGTGAAGCCCACGGTCGTTTCCCTGCTATCCCTAGCCCTCTCTCGTGCCCTGTGCGCCATGCCCCTTGTCCAGTACTCCGGCCACCGCGCGCGGTCGACGTAGCCGTGCTCCAGAGCGCTCTCGTGACCCCCCGATAGCACCAATGGATGCGGGAGGTGACGAGGAGCAAGGCCGTTCCCTCCAGACCCCTCCCCGTGCCCAAACCCTCGACTCCGTCAAGACTCCGGCGAGTCCCGAGCCGCCGTCGAAATTAGCCCCTCCCCTCTCTCACTGTCCCGTCGGCCCAAGGCCATTAGCCAGTTAAGCCCCCCCGTTAGCCACTGACAGTGGGGCCCAAAGCCCCTAATCCCTGGTTAGTTTAAAACTAACCGGTTTAGTTAACCCAGTGAGGCTGACCAGTGGGACCCCACTGTCAGGTCAGCCCATGACGTCAGCTTGGTGTCACTCTGACGCAATAAATCTTTTAATTTTTTTTTATAATTCCAGAAATTACAGAAAATGGCCAAAACTTCAATAAATCATAGAAAATACATTTTAACTCCAAATTGGACAAATAATATGTCTAAAATTATCAGAAAAATACAAGGATTATGAATATGAAATTTTTTTTAATGTTTGACCATTTTAAATTGGGTGAACAGTAGCAAACATGCATATGGATCCTTTTCAAATTCAAATTTGGAGTGATTTTGCAAATGATTTTGCAACACCATTAATTCCAATAGATTCATCCACACATCAGAGACATTACTTCAACTATACCACATCACTTCATGATCAACATTTTCAAATGAACTTTCATGCATTCAAATGCATTTGAAATTCATCGATAAATCAAATGGAGTTTGAATTTGCAATTCAATTTGCAATATACTCCATTTAAATGGAATTTCCCAAACACATCAGAAACATATACATCAAGTTTCAACCTTCAACCATGTTTTTGTGCATTGTATTTATATTGCTTCCTTGTTTTTTGTTTGTCGAGTAGAGGTGGAACCGGAGCAGGAGGCTGCCCCCTTCGTTGAAGACACCGTTATCGAAACCTCGTCAGCAAGGCAAGCAAACCCCCATTGATCATGTCGATAACATCCCACTTCCCTCTCATGTCTCGCTTATGCATTTTTTAGGATGATCACCATGATAACGTTTCTACCGCATAGTTGAACCCATGTCCTTTGCATGACCTATCATCTTCTCACAGTAGTAAGCAAACCACAATCCTAGCAGATGTAGGAGTTGGTTGATATCATGTGGCCCCTGCAACTGTTACTGCTTATTGCATGCTTAGTGATACAATGAGGTTGCTTTTGATGTGAGTCGGGATGATGGTAAACATGGTATTGATGAAAGTGAAATGTGTTGGTGAATCTACCCTAATACAAGGTGAACGATGAGAGGTTGTGTAGGAGTACACAGTGGGTTGTCTCGTTGAACACCGCCCTAAGCCCGAGTTCTTGGGTGGTGATCCAAGACGAAGAGTCCTACCACATGTTGGGCACATGGACCCCCGCTCAACCTACTAACTCACCCCTTCTCGGTTCAATGAGTCGCATTAGTTCGGAGTTCTGGTAGGTCTGTGGCACAGTCTACGAAGTGGAAGAACGGCTATTCAGACCGGCTTGGGACCCTGCACACATCTTCTGGGACAACATCGGTAAACCGGCCGGGTTCACGATGTGGATTCCAGCCCAGATAGGCGTCTCCACGGAATTTGAGTTGGCTTTGAGGTAAAAGTTGTGGGAATTATCCTCACCGGCACCTCTTGAACGGTGTCGAGTACAAAGGCGGTAACTGATAGTTTCATGTGTGTAGCAGTACACCCCTGCAGGGTTAACAAAACTATTCGAATATCCGCGTCTGCGGTTAGGGACTACTTGGAGAGATGTGCTCGATTATTAGACAACTTGAACTGGATACTTCTAAAACACACCAAGATAAGCGTGAGTGCTATGGTGTGTTTCTCGTGGGGAAGTCCAGGAAGTAACCATAGTGGTGTAATTGGATGAAGAGATGTAGTGGACTCATGTACGCTTCTTACCTCAAGTCTGGTACTCGTGGTTCAGGACTAGCCAAGTCAAAGATGGCACTTCTTCAAGTGAAACCCCACCTCCCTTTACCTTGATACATGTGCATGAGTAGTATAGTTCTTATGTAAGTCTTGCTGAGTACGATTTTGTACTCACGTTTGCTTAATCTATGTTTTAGATGAACCCACCGACCCCGATGGTGGCTTCTACCCGAAGCTCGAAGAATGAAGACTCAGACCAAGACCAAGCTAGTGTAGTCCCAGTCAGACGACTGGTTCCCTCGTGGAAGGGCTTGTTTTTAGATAAGGATTCTCTAAGCCATTTGTTAAACTTGTCTGTACTCAGACCTACTTTGCTTCCGCTTGTCTGTTGTAATGTTGGATCACATGCTTGTGATCTCTGTGTGCACTCTGTAAGAGTTATTAATAAAGAGGTATACTTTGTACAGAATTGCAATCATACCTGCTGTTCATACAAGGCATGTGTGCTGCGTGTATGTTTATAACATGCATGTCTTTGTATGGGTTTTCAAGACCTTAGTTGTGATCTGGCTGGCGGTCTTCTATACACCAAGTGGCCCTTAGATGTGCGCAGCTTGGGGCATCGTGATGCGATTGTTCGAGACTCTGTCTCATGCACACTTTGATGTATGATTGAGCCCGCCCTAGACCCCGACTAAGTGATCGGGCTGGAGTAAGTCTATGTAAGGGTTATAATATAATCGATAGTATGGTTGAGGCGACTTGTCTATGAGTATGGGAGTTCACCACCTATATCCTTTAGACTTGTGTGCGGACGATGAGGACCCATTTCAGTTGATCATCCGGCCTGGATGGGATGCCCCTCACGTTCGATGCTTTCCGAGAACGTTCTGTGCTTGGCCTTGTCTGCTTAGACAAGTGGGTACGGTTCTCGGCTCTCCATATGATTGTGTTGTAGCGAGGCTTGCATACTCTAACCCCGGGTCCCGACATATGGCTCCCAAGCAGGGTGGTGGTGCGGCTGGTCGAGGTCGTGGCCGGCGCGGTCGTGGTGGTCGTACCCCTCGTTCTTCGCGTGGTGGACGCCATGGAGCTGCGGCGACGTCCTCTTCATCTTGTGCGGATGAGGGTGTTTGGCGCTATGACTTCCTTCTGCGCATTCTTAGTCGCACTGCTACTCGGATCCCTCTTCCATTCTCATTTTCTTCCATGATTTCTGAGCTTAATCTGAGGGGTATGTGGCTTCGGCTTCAAGGGTGTGCTCGGTCTCCTGCTTGGGTGGAGCTTTCAGCTGATAGCTCCTTCTTGATTTTTCTTGATTCTGGCTGGAGGTCGTTTTCCCGGCGGCTAAACTTGCGCGATGGGGATAGTCTTTGCTGTCGTTTTGATGGTGAAGATACTCTCATTGTTCGTGCATTTGATGTTGGTGGCAATCGTCTGGATCCATTCTGGGAGGAAACAAGCAGTGATAGTTCTGGTGGATCGAGGGGTGTTTCGCCTGCTTCTCCTGTGGCTTCATCTTCTGCCGACTCCTCGACTGGTGGTGCTTGCTCTTCTAGTTCTAGAGACGAGCTCGAAGTCAAGCCAATCTTCAAGAGGGTTCGTCAGTAGGCGATGCACCTTGTAGAACTGGAGAGCGGCGACTTCCTTCTTCACAGGCTTAGTTATTACTTTGTCTGTGGTGATGCTCGTCGGGTTATTGGACGAAAGTGCCAATTATCACAGCATGAGCACACATGTAGAAGTCATAATTCCCTGGGATAATTGGCATTGTAACCCGTCTGGTAGCTGCTCGATCATTTGTAATAAGAACTGTCTTGAAGTCTTTGTAATGAGAAATTGTCTTCGACTCCTTTGTAATGGGAAATTGTCTTCGACTCCTTTGTAATGAAAAATTGTCTTCGACTCCCTTGTAATGAAAAATTGTCTTCGACTCCTTTGTAATGAGAATTTGTCTTCGAATCCCTTGTAATGAAAAATTGTCTTCGACTCCCTTGTAATGAAAAATTGTCTTCGACTCCTTTGTAATGAGAAGTTGTCTTCGAGTCCTTTGTAATGAGAAGTTGTCTTTGACTCCCTTGTAATGAAAATTTTTCTTTGACTCCTTTGTAATGAGAAGTTGTCTTCAACTCCTTTGTAATGAGAAGTAGTCTTTGAATCCTTTGTTTATGTTTGTAGGGTGCGCGTCAGCGCTCCCGATGGGAGTAGCCCCCGAGGCTATGTTTGATTTGTAGAATTAGACGTAGGCTGCGAGCTTTTATTCACACGGACTGTCTTTTCTTGTAGATTCTTAGTTGTTCCAAACTTTCATCGGGTGCGCGGCAATGCTCCCGATGGGAGTAGCCCCTGAGTCATTAGGTGATCATTTGTGATGAGGTGAAGACTAAGGAATTTCTCTGTTTTGCTTTGTACTTATCTTTAAAACGCGCCTGAAAAAGTTCTGAGTGGGGTGAAGTAATGCCTTTTCGGGGGGAATTGGTATTTGAGCTCTTGAATCTTTGCTTTTGTGGTTGTGTAAGCAGAATATGTTGTCCATCAGGAGGAGTGCGTTCTAGCCTACGAGTTCTTTGAAGTGGTGTTGCGTAAACGAAGATGGCGTCTCTCGGGAGCAGGTTGTGTTCGAGCCCCCGAGTGCTTTTAGGTAGCGTCGCGTAGACGAAGATAGCGTCTCTCAGGGGGAGTGTGCGCTCGAGCCCCCGAGTGCTTTTAGGTAGCGTCGCATAAGCGAATATAGCGTCTCTCGGGGGGGGGGGGGAGTCTGTGCTCGAGCCCCCGAGTGCTTTTAGGTAGCGTCGCGTAAGCGAAGATAGCGTCTCTCGGGGGGAGTCTGTGCTCGAGCCCTAGAGTTCTTTAGTGGTATTATTTGGGCGACACCTTTTATTGCTTTTCAGTTTTTACATGAGCTGCCAATCGGTGCTGCTGTTGATACTCCCGCTGGTGCTTATGGGTAGAACAGGCGCAAGTTTGCCAACTTTCACGGGTTTCCCACGTCTTCGTCGGTCTTCGGATTCTTCAGCATGTATGCACCTCCTCCTATGACCTCGGAGATTATGAAGGGTCATTCCCACTGCGGGGCAAGTTTGTGCACTTTTTCTTGTATTAGTCGCAGGACGAGATCTCCTTTGCAAAAAGTTCTGGTCCGCAGGCGACTGCTTTGGTACGTGCGTAGTTTGTCCTGGTATCCTTCTGACCTTGCTATGGCTGTGTCCCTTGCTTCATCTGCAGTGTCTGTATCATCCTGGAGTACTTCTTCTGCCTCTTCTTCCTCGTATTCCTAGATTCGGGGAGCTCCAAACTTTAGGTCGTGCGGTAGTACCGCTTATGCTCCGTACACCATGAAAAAGGGTGTGTAATGGGTTGAGGTGTTGGGGTGGTGCGCAAGCTCCACAGGACTGCGGGGAGTTCTTCTACCCAGTTGCCTGCGGCTTTTTCGAGTGGTGCAAGGAGCCGTTTTTTTATTGCTCCGCCAACTAAACATCGTTCTTTCTCCACCTGGTCATTAGATTGTGGGTGCGCAACTGATGCGTAGTTGATTTTGATACCTAGATCTTGGCAGAAGTTCTGAAATTCTATCACTGTGAAGTTTGTGCCGTTATCTGTGATGATGTTATAGGGTACGCCGAATCTGAAGATGATAGACTTGATGAAGTTAACTGCCGTGAGGGCTGTTCAGCTGGTGATTGGCACCGCCTCGATCCACTTGGTGAACTTGTCTACTTCTACTAGTAGATGTGTTCGGCCTCATTTTGAAGATTTCTTGAGTGGGCCCACCATATCGAGTCCCCAGGTGGCGAACGGCCAGGATAGCGGTATGGTTTTGAGTTCTGATGCTGGGGCATGCGGCCTGCTGGCGAATTTTTGGCAAGTAATGCGGCGTCGTACGATGTCTTCCGCATTTTTCATTGCGGTTGGCCAGTAGAATCCTGCTCGAAAGGATTTGGCCACGAGTGCGCGATTGCTCGCGTGGTGCCCGCAAGTGCCTTCGCGGATCTCGAGCAATAGGGCCTTGCCATCTTCCTCCTCGATGCACTTTTGGAGGACCTGAGAGATGTTGCGTTTGTAGAGTTGTCCGTTGATTACTGTGAATGCTTTAGATCGTCGGCTGATGCGTCGGGCTTCTGCGATGTCTTGTGGTAAGGTGCCTTTGATTAGGAATCGAAGGAACGGTTTTTTCCAAGCTGGGCCTTCGGGCGCGGCTGGTTCGGCTTCCTCGGCTGCTTCGTTGCCTACGTCGTCTGTTGGATTCGCCGCCGCTACTTGTGCTGGTTCGTTTGTGTCGTCATCCTCTGCGACTGCCTCTGGTGCGGGTGCCTTGGTTTTGATTGAACTCTGGCTGATTCTTTCGAGGAAAACGCCTGGAGGGATGGGTCCTCGGGTTGATCCATTGTTTGCGATCTCGTGAGCTTCTGTGTTATTTTCTATGGAGATGTAGTTTAGCTCGCATCCGTCGAATCCTCCTTCCAGGGTGTTGTAGATCTTCTGGTAAGCCATCATGTTTTCTGTAACTGCTTCACAGTCTCTCATTGCCTGCTGGACGAAGAGGTTGGAGTCGCCGTAGATTTAGAGGCGAGTGGAGCCGCAAGCTTTCGCCATGCGCCTACCATGGAGTAGTGACTCGTATTTTTCTTTGTTGTTTGAGGCATTGTTGAAGTTGATCTGAAGTACGTATCTGAGTTTGGATCCTTTGGGGGAGATTTGTACGACACCTGCTCCAGCTCCTTGCTGTCTTTTTGACCCGTTGAAGAACATTGTCCATGAGTTGGACAGGTATGGGGGCCGGGTGTTTGCACTTCTGTCCACTCGACCAGAAAATCTTGGAGTACTTGGGCTTTGATCGCCGTTGGGTGCTTGAATTGTAGATCATGGGGACTGAGCTCGATGTTCCATTTGGCGACTCTGCCAGTTGCTCCGGGATTGTTGAGGATGTCTACGAGTGATGAGCTTCTCATGATCGTGATGTGGTGCTCGTCGAAGTAATGTGTTACTTTCCTTGATGTCATGATGATGGCGTATACGAGCTCCTGGATGCTCTGGATTTTGCCTTCTTCCATGCGCTCGACGACGAGCGCCGTGCTGACTACGCTGCTGCATGCCGCTATGTAGAGGTAGAGTGGTTCTTGCTCCTTGGGCACCGCCAGGATTGGTGGTGTCGAGAGGGTCTTCTTTAGGTCTGCGAATGCGTTGCGGGCTTCCTCAGTCCACTCGAATTTTTCTCCTTTTTTGAGGAGCTGTTAGAATGGTAGGGTCCTTTCTCCCAGCCTGCTGATGAAGTGGCTCAGTTCTGCGAGTTTTCCTATGGGTTGTTGTACGCCCCGGATGTTGACTGGTTCTTGCATCTTGGCGATTGCTTGGACTTTTTCAGGGTTAGCTTCGACTCCTCGGGCGGAGACCATATACCCGAGTAGTTTTCCGGCTGGGACGCCGAACACACACTTTTTTGGGTTGAGCTTAATTATGTATTTTTTGAGATCGGCGAAGGTTTCGCGGAGGTCGTCGAGTAGTGTGCCTGCGCTGTATGTTTTGATGACGATGTCGTCGACATAGACTTGGACGTTTCTGCTGATTTGATTTCTCAGGCACGCTTGCATCATCCGTTGGTACGTGGCGCCGGCATTTTTCAATCCGAAAGGCATTGTTTTGTAGCAGAATACACCATAGGGGGTGATGAACGAGGTGTGTTCTTCGTCTTCTTCCTTCATCCTGATTTGGTTGTATCCTGAGTAGGCGTCGAGGAAAGATAGGAGGTCGCATCCTGCGGTGGAGTCGATTATCTGGTCTATCCTTGGAAAGGGAAAGTGGTCCTTCGGGCAATGTTTGTTGAAGGGTCCGTAGTCGACGCACATCGGCAATACGTCGGTGTCCTTTTTGGGTACCAAGACTGGGTTGGCGATCCAGGTGGCCATCTTCGTCTCTCGAATGAATTACGCATCGAGTAGTCGGTGGATCTCTTATCCAATGGCTCTGCTCTTGGGTTCTGAGAATCGGCGCAACGTCTTCTTTACTGGTTTGGGTTTGGATGTCATG
This sequence comes from Bromus sterilis, assembly GCA_950022295.1. Classification (NCBI taxonomy): domain Eukaryota; kingdom Viridiplantae; phylum Streptophyta; class Magnoliopsida; order Poales; family Poaceae; genus Bromus; species Bromus sterilis. The sequence continues at coordinate 223,173,076 of OX465600.1, forward strand.
TGTAGTGCGTGGTATTTCGGGCATGTCGGCTGGGAACCAAGCGAAAAATTTCCACTCTTCACGAAGGAGGGACATGAGGGCGGCTGCTTGCTCTTCTAGGAGATGGGCATAGATTCAGACCGTCTTGTCCAGGTCCGTTGAGTGAACTTGGTGGGTGACTTTGTCGCTGTCGACGCTGAAGTCGTGGTTGAATTCCTTTGACTCGCTTATGCTTGCTAGTGGAAAGACGCTTATGTCTATTACCATGGCTATTTCTTCAAGCTGCTGCTGAGATCCGAACGTGTCGGAAACTTCGTGAAAGTCACGGTGGCACTGGTCTGATTTTATGAAGCTCCCATTGACCGTGATGACTCCTGAGGGCCCTGGCATTTTGATCTTGAGGTACGCATAGTGCGGGACCGCCATGAATTGCGCAAATGCGGGTCGTCCTAGTATGGCGTGGTATTGGGACTGCCAGTCGAGCACTTTGAAGTCGAGGAGTTTCCTTGCGAAGTTACCCTTGCTGCCGAAGATGACATCGAGCTCGATTGTTCCGAGGGAGGTAGCTTCTTCGCCTGGAACTACGCCATAGATTGTGAAATCTGACTTTGTCTAGACTGACCACGGAAACACCATCTTGCGTAAGGTGCTGGTGAAGATTATGTTTAAGGTGTTGCCGCCGTCCATGAAGATTCTGTCCATGTCGTAGCCGCCGATCTGAGCGTTGAGGACCAGTGGTGCGTGCCTTGGCCTTGGAATTGAGGGTGGGTGATCGCTTTGTGAGAAGGTGATGTTGGTCTCTGCGCCGTATAGCTGGTAGATTTCTGTTCTTTTTAGGTCCTCGGCTGCTCGGGTTTGCAGGGTGTGGGCATCCTGTTTTGCTTTTGAGGGTCGTCCTTTTTGCATCATGCAGACTCGTCCGTGAGACATGTGGTATTGCCCTTCTGTATTTGGTGCTGGCGACTGCTCGGCTCCTCGGGGCCGTTTGGCTTCGCGCTGCTTCTCCTCCTTGAGGCTATTGGAGAGTTCAGCGAACAAATGACAATCTCTTATGGTGTGGCTTTCTCTAAGGCGTCCCCAGTCGTCCTCGAAATAGTGGATTGTACAGGGTCCGTCCAGTTTTTCTTTGGCTGAAAGCTTGCTTGACCCGACGCGCCTTCTTCTTCGCATGACCTGGAACGACTTCGAGTGGTCTTCTGCGCGGGAGTGGAACCTTGGGTCAAGCTCTATTCCGTCGTTGATCGAGTAGTTCCGAATGAACTTGCCGAATTCATCTGGTCTTCGATCTGGGTCGTAGTACTCACCGGTATGAGTTTCGGAGTCGCTGTCTTGTCATGCGGCGGGTGTCCGGGTGGCGGCGGGTCTTCGAGTGGCTGGCGAGGCTTTTGTCGCGTGTTGTGACTCCTCGGGTGGAATTTCCACGTAGAATTCCTGTATTTGTTCCGGCGTGCTGGTTTGTTTTGCGGTCGTAGCTTGTGCTTGCCTTCTGGATCGTCGAGTCCTTCTCTGTCGGTGACGGCTTTGGTAGTGACAACTTTTGTAGTTGCCAAAGCGCTAGACTTGGTCTGGCTGCGGTCCAAGCGATCTTGGTGGAGCGATGGAGAGGTTTGCGATGAACTTGAATTCCTCGAGTGGGATGGATCTTGTTCAAGCCCTTGAGTTGCGACTTGCTGGAGATGGGACCGTCGAGATCGTGATTCCAACCTGTGTAGTTACCACAGATGGCGCTAATTGACAAGGATCAGCCTCGACAAATCCCATGGTCCGGGACCCTGGGTTAGATTGTAGAGAAGGAACAGGTTGGCGATACTCGTCGGCTAACAGGAGAAGCACTTCCTGCTCAATTATATTACGCGAGGGGGCAATTACAGTGGAAGTCTAGGCGAGTTCACGCAAGACCGAAGGTGTTGATTGTAGATTGGATGTCCTGAGATGTCCCCCCTCCCAGCCTTTATATACTAGGCTAGGTCTCAGGGAGTCCATCTCAGGTTACAGGGACGATTGCCTAATTCTATCCTTGCCTTATACGCTAAGTCTTGACTTCCATATTGATCACGGACTCCTACGTCGGTGCTCAGAGCGGACCAGTCGTGGGCCTGTCGAAGCTTCCAGCGGGCCTTCTTTCTTCGTATGCACCAGGTATCCTCACACGTAGGAGTCGTGGGGTCACCCCCTCGTCATCTTCAGTATACTGGCTTACTCGGGGGGTATTGTGCTTGAGGTCTCTCGGAAGGATTGCCTCTGACCCATACACCAGGAAGAAAGGAGTTGACCGAGTAGAGCGGTTTGGTGTTGTTCTCAATCCCCACAGAACTGAGGAAAGCTCGTCTACCCAAGCGCCTGCTGCTTCTTTCAGTTCCCAAAGGAGGCGTGGCTTGATTCCTTTTAGTATCAGTCCATTTGCTCGTTCAACCTGGCCATTGGATTGAGGATGTGCTACTGAGGCAAAATTAACTTGAATGTCGTTTCCCCAACAAAATTCCTTGAATTCAGTCGAGTTGAATTTGACCCATTGTCCGTGATAATTTCATGTGGGACTCCAAAACGATGTATGATGCCATGTATGAAACTGACGGTTGTGGCTGAATCTAAAGCTTTGGTAGGTTTTGCCTCTATCCATTTTGTAAACTTATCAACAACGACTAAGATATGGGTAAAACCATACTTTCCTGTCTTTAGTAGCCCAATCATGTCAAGTCCCCGGACTGCGAATGGCAAGGCTAGAGGGATTGTTTTCAACTCGGAGGCTGGTTTTTGTGGTTGATTGCATAAAATTGACATCCTTCGCAATGATCCACAATGTGCCGAGCATCGCTGAGTGCTTGGGACCAGAAGAAGCCAGCTCGGAAAGCTTTTGCCACGAGTTTCCGACTTGAGGCATGATGTCCACAGTCTCCTGCATGGATTTCTTGCAAGATAAAACGCCCTTCATCTTCTGATATGCATCGCTGAGGGAGTTTAGTGATGCTGTTTCTGTACAACTCGCCATTGATCACCGAGTAGGACTTTGATTTGCGAACAATCTGTTTGGCCTTTAACTCATCTTCTGGCAACTGTTGTCTTTGCAAATAAGCAAGAATAGGGAGTGTCCACTCAGGATGAGTGACCTCTATATCAAATACCATGTGAACTACTGCAGGTATATCTTCGTTGTTTGGTATGTTTTTATCTGGCAACATGTCTGGATCGGCTTCCAAAAAGGGGTGTTCTTTGACAGTTGGGGAGTGCAAGTGTTCCAACTAATTTCCAGAGGGAATCTGACTCCGAGTAGATCCAAGCTTGGCTAAATCGTCCACTTCCTGATTCTGAACCCTTGGGATGTGATGGAGCTCTAACCCATCAATTTTTTTCTCAAATTTTCTCACTGCTACACAATAGGTTGTCATTGCTGGACTTCGAATGTCCCATTCCTTCATCACTTGATTTATCACCAAGTCAGAGTCTCCAAACACCATCAGCCTCCTGATTCCAATTGAAATAGCCATCCTTAAACCATACATAAGGGCTTCATACTCGGCTTCATTATTTGTTGCTGGGAATTTTATTTGGAGAACATATCTCATTTCATCCTTCCTTGGTAAAACCAGTACTACTCCTGCTGCTGCTCCATTCAACATCTTGGATCCGTCAAAAAACATTGTCCAATGTTCTGGGATTGGCTGTGGGGGATTTTGCATCTCAGTCGACTCGTCCAAGAATTCTACTAGGGCCTGTGACTTGATTGCTTTTTTAGGCTGGTAATGGACATCATAAGGAAGTAAATCCAAACTCCATTTTTCAATTCTTCCCGTTGCATATATGTTGTTCATGATTTCTGCGAGATGAGATTCTGATACAACTGTGATGGAATGATATTGAAACTAATGCGCAAGCTTCTGAGATGCCAAGTAGATTCCCATTTCCAGTTTCTGGTAATGAGGATAGTGTTTCATGGATGGCGTGAGGACCTCAGAGATGAAGTACACAGGTCTTTGATTCTTTTGTGCCTTCCCTTCTTCTTCTCTTTCCACCACTATGACCACGCTGACAACCTGGCCTGTAGCTGCAATATATAACAAGAGTGGTTCCTTTTCTTTGGGTGATGCAAGAAATGGCCGAGTTGACAACTGCTTCTTGAGTTCATCAAAAGCCACTTGAGCTTCTTCAGTCCAGAAGAAACTCGGCGACTTATTCATCAGTTGGTAGAGAGGTAAGGCTTTCTCTCCAAGCCTGGAAATAAATCGACTGAGCGCTGGGAGGCAGCCAGTTAACTTCTGGACATCTCGGAGCTGCTGAGGCGGCTTCATACTTTGGATCGCTGCAATCTTTTCTGGGTTAGAATCAATTCCTCGCTTGGAAACCATGAATCCGAGTAACTTCCCTGCAGGTACACCGAAGACACATTTTTCTAGGTTTAACTTGATATTGTAGGCTCAGAGACTCTAAAATTTTTCAGCCAGGTCGGCTAAAAAACTACTTCCCTCAGCCGATTTGATCACAATATCGTCCACATGCACTTCAACATTTCTACCTATATGCCAAATTAGGAATGCGTTGATATGTGACTCCTGCATTTTTGAGCCCGAATGGCATTGTGGTATAGCAGAAACAACCAAATAGAGTTATGAATGTTGTTTTAAGTTCATCTCGTTCATATAATCGGATTTGATCGTAACCCGAGTATGCATTAAGTAAACATAATCTCTCGCAGCCCGATGTGGAATCCACGATCTGGTCAATACGAGGAAGGTGAAAATGGTCTTTTGGACAAGCTTTATTGATGTGACGAAAATCAATGCAAGTTCTCCAAGTTTTATCTTTCTTTGGAACCATTACAGGATTTGCTAACCACTCGGAGTGGAAGATTTCCCTAATGAATCCGGCTGCCAACAGTCTTGCTACTTCTTGTTGGATAGATTTTCTCTTTTCGGAGGAGAAACGCCTAAGGGAATCTTTAACCTGTCTTGCCTTCGGATCAACATGTAATTTGTGCTCAGCCAACCTCCTTGGAATTCCAGGAATATCAGAGGGCTTCCATGCAAAGATATCCCAATTCTCACAGAGGAAGTTGATGAGCTCGAGTTCCTATTTAGGGTCCAAGTCGGTTGTCATATTGGTGAACTTCTCCTTGTCGGTGGGATGAATCTTCACCCTCTTGGTTTCCCCTGCTGAATCAAACGAACACACATTCTTGGGTTGAAGTAACTCGGACGAGTCGGACACTTTCTTGTACTCGGCCAGATCGACCTCAGCCATTTGTTGGTCAGCTATCAACGACCCTTTTTGTAGCAGTTCCTCGGCCTGTTTGTAGTCTCCCGAGATGATCACGCCATGTCGGCCGGGAATTTTTAACTTCAGTTAGACATAAGATGGTATGGCCATAAACTTTGCATAGGCTGGCCTTCCGAGTAGGGCAAGATAGGCACTCGGAAAATCAACTACCTCAAAGGTAATCTTTTCTTTCCGGAAATTGCTCGGAGTACCAATGACCACATTTAGAGAGATCATGCCTAGCGAATGTGCCTTCTTCCCTGGGATGATTCCATGAAATTCCAGATAATTTTTTTGAATCTTAGACATTGGAATATTCATACTTTTCAGGGTGCTGGCATATAGAATGTTTATACCACTGCCTCAATCCATTAAGACATTTCTCATTCTAAAATTTCCTTTCCGGTCTCCACCAAGGGATCAACAATTAAGGCATGTCTTCCTGGGTGAGGAATATGGGGAGGGTGATCCAACTGGTCAAACGTGATCGGAGTATCATTCCACTTCATGTAGCTCGGAGTTGATGGAGCGGCCGAGTTGACCTCTCTGAATCGTATCTTCTCAACTCTCTTTGACTCCCGGCCTGCAAAAATGACCAGCACTCCATCTTCTCTAGGAAAACCTTCACTATCTAGGTCTGAGTTTGCTGCCTTCTTTTTGCCAGCGTCCTTATCCTACTTAGGTCCCGCTTTTGCATTCTGAGCTGCCCTTCTAATCAAACGACACTGCCAAGTTGTATGCTTTGGGAGAATTAACTTTTCTTCAGCATCTCGGGTTGTATGAAGAGGACAGGGCTGATCCAAAACTTCGTCATCATTTGTTGGCTTCTTTTGGCGTGGTTGCCACTCCTTCCTTGGATGGCCTCTGCCCTGAATCCCGAAGGCATTCGCAACTGCTACCAACTCGGCATTTGTTGGGGCATCTTCTGCTTTTCGCTTGTTGTTTCCTCCAGTCTTCTGCTTGGGTTAGGTGCCGAGTTGCTCCCTCCTCCTCAATGCTGCTGGTTCTTCTGACGAATCTCCTCTTCACCATTAGCGTACTTGTTCGCGATCTCCATTAGTCTCCCAAGTGAAGTGACATGAGGTGACCTTGACAGTTTGAGGCTCAACTCTCTGTACTTGACCCCTTGCTTGAAAGCATGGATGGCTTGGAAATCGGAGACTCCTTCTACCGAGTTGTGAAGTGTAATCCACCTTTGAATGTAATCCCTGGTGGACTCCGTATTCCCTTGAACACATAATTGCAACTAGGTTAGCCCTTCGGGCCTCTTGTAAGTTCCTTCGAAGTTCTTGACAAAAACTTTCTCTAGATCTTCCCAAATCCAAATACTGCTAGGGGGAAGCTGGTTAACCATGTCCGAGCCGAACCCTCTAGCATCAAAGGAAGGTGCATCATGGCTACCTCATCTCCTCCCCCTCTGATTTGCATAGCTATTCTGTAATCATCTAGCCATGTCTGGGGTTTGGCATCACCTCGGTACTTGTCCACCCCTTATGCTAATAGGAAGTGAGGAGGAATTGGCGTGGATCGGATTCTCTCACTGAAACAAACTGGCCCTGTAGCCATTGAGGGACGAGCCTGATCTTGCCGATGGGACCTGGCGCGATCAACTCGGCTCTGCACCAGATGACCCCGGGCATCATCATCAACATCAATGTATCGGTTTCCGCGATGACCAGTTTGGCGCTGATGAAAATCTCCTCTATGTGGGGCGCCTTGTTCAGATCTACGAACCCCATAATTATCCTGTCTCCTATGTTCTTGACGCCGATATTGATCTTGGCGATAGCCTTCTCGAGGATCATTTCTATGCGGGGGCGATATGTGCCTGTTTCTCCAAGTGTCACCGTAAGGCGTATGCACTGATTGCGAGGTTCAAGTGGGAGGAACCTGGGATTGGACACGCTGCTGTGATTGACTGGCTGAAGTGTTTTGCTCTATCGCAGTTTGCAACAGAAAAGCCAAATGCTGAATTCCCTCTGCTGCTGATCCACTAGGCTGCAGGGAGTTTGCAATCCGAGTTGACGCTATGAGGTTCTCCACTGGAGTCTCCATGGCTCGGAAAGGCTCTCTTCCCTACCCCCGGAACTATCGGTAGGTTCTGCTTTTCTTGAGACGAGCAACCTCTCGGGCTTGACGCTCTAAGGTATTCTCCAGCTCGGTCAGACGCTCTCGCTCGACAAGGTTGGTTAATCTGGCTTCTTATAGGCATCAAACTTGCGCGGTGGAGGTGTCAATGGGAGTGTGAAGTAGTCGCTCTGCCGCTTCTTGCTCTTCTTGCTCCTCCCGAGTGAGAGGTCGGGGTTGCCGACTTGGCCCTCCGAGTTCAAATCTCCGGAAGGCAGACGTGCGCCGAGCTGGCTCACGACCCTCAACCCCAGATGGGCTATTAACTTCATTCCGAGCTGCATCAACTTGGCCTGGCAACGGTTGAGCTGGAGGTGTTTCTGCCATGCAAACTTCTGCAATTGCGATTGGGACGCCGCTACTACCCTCCTGCTCTTCATCAGGATCTGGGTCAGACATCACTATACCCTCGTCTTCAGCCATGTTGAAAAGATGCAAAAGGCATACTGAAGGGACTTCTCTTGCGATCAATTCATCCAAGGCTCTCTGGGCTGACTCCACCGAGTCGATAACTGCAACTTGCTGCACTCTAACTTACTTGTTGCGATGAGGAGCGCATGATGACCTGAACGTTTCTTCTTGCGGCAAAAGGACAAAGGAGCTTGTGCCTGACGCTGAGCCAACTACTGGAGGCGCAGAGCCCCCGATTCATCATCTCGGAAGTGGACGCTGCCGCTCGAAGGCAACAGGTGCGTTTGGAGCGGGGAATCCGCTAGCCAAGCAGAATCATCAGCCAAAAAGGCCAACGATCCGAAATAAAACATCTCGCCGAAAACGAGCTCGGAGCCGTGGATCGACGAGGAGGATGAAGAACACACCAGCTCTATGATTGTTGATCAACTCAGCCCCACGGTGGGTGCCAACTATCGTGGATATAATCCTGACAATGATATAGGGGTGATGTTTGGAGCTATTTGAATCTGTACGTAAAGAGGTTGACGCGAGTGGAATTATACAGGTTAGGCCTCTCCTTAGAGATAACAACCTTAATCCTGTCCCAGACTTACTGGGTTGTTCTTGCTCAAGGATGAAAGAATGTGTTGAGCGTGACCCTCCCTAGGGTGAGGGGGGAGGCTTATATAGACTGCGCCTCTTCCCCTTCAATGCCCGGTAAATGGGTCATCATTATAGGTATAAACTCCTATAATTAATACAAGAAACGGTCTACTCATCACTGCTACTCCCTCCGTTCCAAAATAACTGTCGTAGACCTAGTACAAATTTGTACTAGAACTAGTACAAAGTTGCGACAGTTATTTTGGAACGGAGGGAGTAATTAAGAAGGAGGAACGCCTCTGGATTTAATGCTCCGCACCCGTTGCTCTTCTTTTCTCCGAGTAGTGAATACCTCGCCGGTTCATTCTTCCGAGTAACTGATCACTCGGAGCCTGCCTTCTTTCCGAGTAACTACTTACTCGGAGACTATCTCTTCTTTCGAGTGGCGGTTTATTCGGAGACGTTGTGACCTATGTCCTTGTGTTTTGTCAAACTCTTTCTACTTTGGTGATTTCATTTATTTTCTTGGGTATTTTTGGGAGATCACAATACTAAGGATACCCCTTGATTCCTAATGCTTAAGGGTATGCCTTTGGTATGACCACGACAGTCTGGGCACGAGTCAAGATAAGATTCCAAAGAAGACTAAGTGTGAAACTTTAGTAGATTGAGTTCTCAATATACTTTTTTCTCGTATTCCCATCTCCCACTTCTTGCACGCAAACACCATCTGGAGACATTCCAGTCACGGACAGCGAGAGCTCTTGCACCTAATGCTCTTATGTTATTTGTTTCAATGCTAATATATACCCTTGCTTGTTATGACTTGAATTGAATTACATACCTTGATTGCTTTACTTTCAAAGTTCTTATATGGTTGTTAGCATGTGTAACAGCCCGGGATTTTCACCCAAATTAAAAAAAATTGTTTGTTGCTTTATTTTGTTGCTTGCTAGAATTGTTTGTAATATTTGTTTCACCAATTTATTAATCGGTGAATATTTCCCCCCTCTTTCTCGTATCGGATGCGGGACCAAACCTTTTTACCAAACGGCACACGACCGTTGAGACACCGGGTTCCACCCGAGCACCGTTACAACTTCCAGCGCAAGACCAGCCATCGCCATCGAAAAGAAAAAAACCCCATTTAATAATTAAATGGGTTATTTTATTGGCCGCCGGAAAATGTTCTCGGAATGGTATCGAAGTGAGGTAGGACTGACGGGACCGATGCGTTGGGCGCGTGGTTCGAGATTTCGTCCGAATCGGGGGTCGTATGCATTCCCGACAGTAAGAAACGTGGAGTACCAGACGCGAGAGAGAAAACCCGAGGGAATTTGCATAAACCTGACATCCAGGCCAGTCTATATAAAGACCAACACTCTTCCCCTAGCCTTCCAGGGTTTCCCCTAAGCAAAATTGCAGCCAGCCCCTCAAAATCCCCTCCAAATTGTGCCCCAAGTCCTCCCAATACCGAAACCCTAGCCTCAGGCAACCACAGCCGTCAGATCCAGACATCCGGTGGCTCACAGCGAGCCACGTCGCCCTAGAACCATCCCCACCATGGATCCGGGCCCCGCAGGGCCCTGGAGCGCCGCCGCCAGCCCGCCTGGGGCCATCCAGCACCCGACCTGGTCGCCGCCGCGTGGAGGCCACCGTCGGCCGGCACCGCGCTGTCTCGGGTCGCCTCCTCTCGCGCCGCACCTCCCCTCCTCCTCCCTTTCCTCACCGCGCCCTCCTCTCTCTCTCTCCAGGGAACGCCGCCGCACCTGCCATGGAGGGCCGCCGCCCGAGCTTGCCGGCCGCCGAGCCACCCTTGCATCGCGGCCCTGCGACCACGCCCCGGACGGATCCCGAGCCGTGCCGCCCCCTCGGTCTCCCTTGCGCTGCCCCGTCGCCTCGTCTACACCGCCTCTCGGGAGGCCACCGGCGCTGCCGTCGACTGCGACCAGGAGGAGGCGCGCCCAACCGCAGCCGCTGCAGCCCACCCTGCCACTGTGGCCTGGGCCTGCCCAGCCACCCAGCCGACCCCAACGGGCCAGCCGCCAGCCCACCCGCAGCCAGCCACGCAGCCTGCACGCCACCGCGGCCTCCGGGGCCTCGGCCCAAGGTGAGGCCCGAGCCGCCAGTTTTTTTCCCTGGCGCTTTTCGTTTTCCTTATTTTTCCCTAAGTCCTAAGATTTTCTGCTGCTAATGTTGTTGTGCTATGTAGTTTGCGAATAAACGGTAGCTCGAATGACGATGCGCCCAAAAGGAAATTTGTTCGTCTTGATGTGCTCTAACTTTTACCTTTAGTGAGTTAATCTTTTTGAGGTGGTCTCGATATAGTTATTGTGTGCTGAACAGGGCTTCCCGTCGTTAACTGCAAACTGTTGCTGAAACTGTTATTTTGAGCCAACTTCGGTCGACGAGTGCGTCGCGAACGTTTATCGGAATTGAGTGATTCTTGTTGCATCATGTTGAGCATCATGTCTACTTCAGTTACATGATTTCACTAGTCATTTTGGCCTACTGCATTGTCGGGACCCGGTATATGCGTATCTAATTCCAGTCATAATTCAATCACATGGAGAGCCGAGAGCCGTACCCACTTGGCTAAGAAGACAAGGCCAAGCACAGAACACTCTCAGAAAGCATCGTACGTGAGGGGCATCCCATCCAGGCCGGATGATCAACTGAGATAGGTCCTCATCGCCCGCTCACAAGTCTAAATGATTATGGGTGGTGAAATCCCATACTCATAGACAATTCGCCTCAACCATGTTACCGATGGAATCATAACTCTTACATAAACAGACTCCAGCCCGATCACTTAGTCGGGGTCTAGGGCGGGCTCGATCATACAAAAAAGTGTGCATGTGACAGAGTCACGAGCAATCGCATCGCGATGCCCCAAGCTGCGCACATCTAAGGGCCACTTGGTGTATAAAAGACCGCCAGCCAGATCGCAAGTAAGGTCTCGAAAACCCATATTAAGACATGCATGTTATAAACATACACGCAACACACATGCCTAGTATGAACAGAAGGTATCATCACATAACTCTACAAAGTACTTCTTTATTGACTTACACATAGAGTATACAAAGATCACATGTCTGTGATCAACATTACATCATACAATGGAAGCAAATTAGGTCTGAGTACAGACAAGTTTAACAAATGGCTTAGATAAGCCTTGTAAACATACATGCCCTTCCACGAGGGATCAGACTGCTGTCTGGGACTATGCTAACTTAGTCAATGTCGAGCTTCAGGAAGGTGACTCCATCGGGGTCTCGGTTTCCATCTAAAACATAGAATAAGCAAACGTGAGTACAAAGTCGTACTCAGCAAGACTTACATCAGAACTACACTACTCATGCTCAAGTTTCAAGGTAGAGGGAGGTGGGGTTCATCATGCAGAAGTGCCAACTTTGACTTTGCTAGTCCCGTACTACGAGTACCAGACTTGGGGTAAGAAGCGTACACGAGTCCACTACCAACTCTCCAATCAAAACACCACTATGGTTACTTCCTCGACTTCCCCACGAGGAGCACACCATAGCACTCACGCTTATCTTGCGAGTTTTAGAAGTATCCATTCAAGTTGTCTAATAATCAAGAACAGCTTTCCAAGTAGTCCATGACCGCGGACGCGGCTATTCGAATAGTTTTTTGAACCCTGCAGGGTTTACCTCTACACACACATAACCATCGGTTACCGCCAGGTCTCGGCACCATTCAAGGGGTGTCGGCGAGGATGTTCACCACAAAACTTCACACACAGCTCCTTTCTAGTCCAAGGAGTCAACTGTCTGAGTTCCAAACCCAACTGGAGTTCCGGCCGAGCTTCCAGCCAGGACTCAAACCATGTAGGCACAACTGACAAGCCCACCTCGACGGATGGTTCTCCACTTGACAAGCCATGTTCTACAAGCCCTACCATGAATGCCACATTTCATTTCCTTTATCTTTCTATGCATATGCCGAATGGAAATCCTGAACTAGGTGTGACTCCTGGACTTGGATCGGGGTGAGTTACTAGGTCGAGAGGGGTTAGTGAGCCCAATGTGTGGTTGTACTCTTTGTCTCGGATTACCATACAAGAACTCGGGCTTGAGGCGGTGTTCAACAAGACAACCCACTGTGTACTCCTACACAGCCTCTCATCGTTCACCTTGTATTAGGGTAGATTCACCAACACAGTTTCACTTTCATCAACCCCATGTTCACTATCATCCCGACTCACATAAAAAGCATCATCATGGTAAACTCTAAGCATGCAATAAGCAGTAACAGTTGCAAGGGCCACATGATATCAATCAACTCCTATGTCAGTTATAATTGTGGATTGCTTACTACTGTGACAAGATGATAGGTCATGCATCGGATATGGGTTCAACTATGCGGTAGAATCGATACAAGGTGATCTCCTAAACATGCATAAGAGAGACTGAGAGGGAATTGGGATTTTATAGACATGATCAATGGGGTTTTCTTGCCTTGCTGACGATACACGGGTCTTAACGGTGGTCTTCTTCTTCAGGGGTGATCACCGTCTCGGAACCTCTCTCACCGGAGCAATCATCAACAACAGGGGGGAACACAAATAAAGTATAATGCTCAAGCACATGTTAATGTTGTGACATGAGGTATATAGCACTGATGTGTTGAAGATTCAAGTTAATTGAAGTGTATTGCAATTGAATTGCAAATTCAAACTTCAAATTCAAATTCAAATTATGCCATATGCATGTTTGCTACTGTCCACCCATTTTAAAATGGTCAAACACAGAAACAAGATGCATATTCATAATCCTTGCATTTTTCTGATAATTTTTCATATATTATTTGTTTAATTTGGAGTTAATATGAATTTTCTATGACTTTTTGAAGTTTAAACTATTTTTCTGTAATTTCTGGAATAAATTTAATTCATAAATCTATTTATGGCGTCATGCTGACGCAGGGGTGAAGTCAGTGGGGCTCTGGCCAGTGGGGCCCTCGTGTCAGTGGCTCAGGGGGTTAACCCCGGTTTAATTATCCCCTGGTTACTTAGAGGGGGGACCTGGCCCACCTGTCATAGGCTTAAGGGGGGTAATTAGGGGTGGGATTAGTGGTTAACTAACCACACCACGTCACGGCTGCCGGCGTTGAGCCGCCGGTGACCTTACTGCACGGCGGCGTGGCACGCAGACGGCGGCGTAGTGCGCCATCTGTAGCGCTGAGTGCACCGGGATGAATCCCGCGCACTCGCGCACCACACAGAGACGAGGCGGGCGTCGACGGGAAGCACGGGAGCCTCGCCGGTGTTGAGCCCGGGCGGCGGCCGGAGGACGGCCGAGGTGAGAACGACAACCAGGTCATGGGGAGGAGCTCACCCTCGTTCGAATGGAGGACACGGCAAGGTCGGGGAGGTAACGGCGGCGACGATATCGATGATGGCGCACGGCAGCCGGAGGAGATGAAGACGGCGCGATTCGATTGCTCCAGGGGCTCCCGGCCTCCAATCTTTGGCACGGTGACGAAGGAGACGTCGATGTGGTCGATGGACAAGGCAGCTCGGCCTTGAATGGCCGTTGGCCACGCAGGAGCGACACCGTGCTCCGCTGAAGCGTTCGGCTGGTGAAGAATCCAGCGATTGGAGAGAGTTAGCGGGAGCAGGGAGAGGGGGAATGGATCGGGATGGCCTCCAGGCGTCTCCAAGCGCCACAGGATAGAGAGAGGGAGGCAGGTAGCTGCCTGGCACGCCCACGGCGGTCACCGGCGTGCTGCCTGCCTGCCTGTCCTGGGGAGGAAGACACATGCGCCCTCCCCAGGTGGGCTCGGCTGGGCCAGGAGGTGGGGAGGGGTAAGTCGGGCTTCTTCCTCTCTCTGCTTTCTGTTTTTCTGTTTTCTATTTTTCTGTCTTCTGTTTTGCCCCAAATAAAAATAGTAAGGCATTTTATAAAATCTTCAAAACTTTTATGTGGGCTTATAATATATATAGCTAGCCACTCACAAGTTTTGGAGATTTTTGAAATTAAAACAATTTGAATTTCAATTCAACTTGGAGTTTAATTTAATTTCCAAGCCCTGTTTGGAATAGTTGAAAAATCTTGGTGCATGCAATGGGACCCACTTGACTTTACAAGTGATCATGCATATTTATAAGACTTTTCAAGAATAACAGAGAAAATTTTGGAAGCAGTTTTTATCTGGCCTTTGGAATTAAATTTTCTAGGGCTTTTCTTTTCCCCAATTTTGAATTTCTTTTGAAATTTTTATATGATGCAAAGGGGCACTCAATACCTAGCACTTACCCTATTTGGGGTTCTGAAAACTCGCCCCCACTCAAAAGAATCTCGTCCCGAGATTCAGAAGTCGTCGGGAGGAAGGTGGGGTACTCAGCACGAAGGTGGTCTTCTCTTTCCCATGTTGCTTCTTTCTCGGAGTGATGTGACCATTGCACTTTGAGGAACTTGATATTCTGACGACGAGTGACACACTCTGCGGAATCAGCAATACGAACAGGGTACTCTCGATAAGAAAGGTCATCTTGGAGATCGAGCTTTTCATGGTCGACTTCGCGGATGGGGTCCTTGAAGCAACGCCTGAGTTGTGACACATGGAATACATCATGTAATGGCGAAAGGTGCGGGGGTAGTTCAAGTTGGTAGGCAACTTCTCCACGTTTAGAGAGAATGCGGAAAGGTCCGATGTAACATGGGGCCAACTTACTTTGATGCCGAATCGTTGGGTTCCCTTCAGAGGAGTAACCCGAAGGTAGGCCTTCTCGTCCAGATTATAGCTTTCTTGCCTATGATGATGATCATAGTAGCTTTTCTGACGAGACTGGGCTGCTTTCAATTGATCACGAACAATGCGAACTTTCTCTTCTGCGTCCTTGATCATATCCGGTCCAAAGAATTGTCTTTCACCGGTTTCTGACCATTTTAGGGGTGTTCGACATCGTCGACCATAGAGGAGTTCAAAAGGAGCCATGTTCAGACTAGATTGATAGCTATTGTTATAAGAAAATTCGGCGAATGGAAGAGATTTCTCCCAATTCTTTCCGAATGAGATAAAACAAGCTCTGAGCATGTCTTCAAAAATTTGGTTAACCCTTTCGACTTGACCGCTAGACTTAGGATGGAAAGTTGTGCTAAAGGATAGATGAGTTCCCATAGCATTCTGAAAGCTTCCCCAGAATCTAGAGGTGAAAAGGCTACCACGATCAGAATTGATTTCCAAAGGAACACCATGAAGAGACACAATTCTAGAGACGTACAAGTCCGCCAACTGACTAGCAGTTATAGACTCGTGAACGGGAAGGAAGTGAGCAACTTTGGAAAGTCAGTCAATGACAATGAATATGGCATCATTTCCTTTCTGGGTTTTTGGAAAGCCGGTGATGAAGTCCATAACGACTTTGTCCCATTTCCACTCGGGAATAGGCAAAGGTTGAAGTGTGCTAGCAGGTCTTTGGTGTTCTTACTTAATGCGACGACAGACATCACATTCATCAACAAATCAAGCAATGTATCTCTTCATCCTGGTCCACCAAAATCTCTGGCGTAGATCTCGGTACATTTTTGTGCTACCGGGAAGAATCGAGAGGGGTGTGTCATGGGCTTCTTTAAGGATGAGTTGCCTTAGGTACTACTAAACGATATCCAAAGAATACCATTCCTTTACTATCTGTGGAGAAACATTTAGCAACTCCGCTAGCAATGTTCTCCTTGAGCCGGCATACACCTCGTGCACGTCTTTGGGAAACTATGATTTGATCCTCAAGTGTTGGTTTCGCCACCAAGTTGAAAAGAGATCCACGAGGAACAATCTCGAGGTTGAGCTTTCGAAATTCCTCATGAAGAAGTGGTTGATACTGTTGTAACATGAGGCTGTTACAATACGACTTACGACTTAGTGCATCAGCCATGACATTGGCTTTGCCTGGGGTGTAAGAAATTCCTAAGTCATAATCTTTTATCAACTCTATCCAGCGTCTTTTCCTGAGTTAAGATCTGTCTGGGTGAATATGTATTTGAGGCTTTGGTGGTCGGAATAGATCTCACAACGATTACCAAGGAGGTAATGTCGCCAAGTTGTCAGGGCATGAACTACGGCAGCGAGTTCAAGATCATGGGTAGGATAGTTCTCTTCATGTGGACGCAACTGGCGTGAAGCATAAGCTACCACATGTCTATCTTGCATAAGTATGCATCCTAACCCTTGCCGTGAAGCATCACAATAGATCTCGAAATCCTTTTTTGTGTCTGGAGGCGCAAGTACGGGTGCAGAAGTCAATCTTCTTTTCAGCTCTTGAAAGCTTTCCTCGCAGTTGGGAGTCCATTGGAATTTCTTATCTTTCTTGAGGAGTTCAGTCAGAGGCTTTGCAACTTTAGAAAAGTTCTCGACGAAGAGGCGACAATAGCTTGCTAGGCCAAGAAAACTGCTAACTTTCTTAACCGATTCAGGTGGAGTCCAGTCAAGGACGGCCTGAACTCTCTCGGGATTGACAGCAATGCCTTTGGCAGAAATCACATGGCCTAAATAGGTCACTTCTGGTAGCCAAAATTCACACTTGGAGAATTTAGCATACAGTCGATGCTCTCTAAGTTTCATCAATACCAGCCTAAGATGCTCGGCATGTTCTTCTTCGTTCTTCGAGTATATAAGGATGTCATTGAGGTAAACCACGACGAACTGGTCCAAATACTCAATGAATATCGAGTTCATCATGCGTGAAAAAGTGGCAGGGGCATTGGTTAGACCGAAGGACATGACGGTGAACTCGTAAAGACCATAACGAGTAGTGAATGCCGTCTTGGGAACGTCCTCGTTTCGGATCTTGATTTGATGATAACCTAATCTCAAATCCATCTTGGAGAAGACATAGGATCCTGCAAGTTGATCATAAAGATCATTGATCCTGGGCAGTGGGTACTTGTTCTTTATCGTCGCTAGATTTAGCGGGCGATAGTCTACGCACACCCTTTCTGTTCCATCTTTCTTTGTTACGAACAGAACGGGGAAAACCCATGGCGATGAGCTAGGGCAGATGAAGCCTTTTGCCAACAAAGCTTCAAGTTGGATTTTAAGCTCAGCTAACTCACGTGGGGCCATTTTGTATGGGCGTCTGGAAATTGGGGCGGTTCCTGGGGCAAGATCTACAATGAATTCTATACATCTGTCAGGAGGCATTCCTGGCAACTCTTCAGGAAAGACATCCGGGAAGTCAGGAACCACCGGAATATCTTCAAGGTCAGGAAGGGGAAGCACATTCAAAGTATGCATCTGGGTTCTAGAACTGGGTGATGTGTAGTCAATGGTCTAGCCTGAAGGATGGGTAAGTTTAACTGACTTGGCTTTACAATCAAGGAAAGCATTATGCCTTGACAACCAATCCATACCTAAGATGACATCAATGTCTGACGACTTGAGGGCTATAAGAGAGGAAAGGAATACTAAACCCTCAATTGCAATTTGATTACCATGGCTTACTCTATTAGTTTGCCACTTGGAACCAGGAGTTTGAATTATCATTGGAGAAAACATTTCTTCAAAGGGGAACCCATGATGAAGTGCATAACTCTCCGACATGAATGAATGAGAAGCTCCTGGATCGAAAAGAACGGAGGCGGGAACATGATTGACTGGGAGCGTACTAAGGATGACGTCAGACGTGTCGATAGCTTCCTCAACTGAGATTTGGTTCACACAACCACCAACAGTGGCTAAGGACTTTGCTTGCAAGGAGTTGGAGGTGGATTTCTGTGAAGACTTAGCTTTGGAAGACTTGGGTGGGGTGGCATCATGTCTTGGACGAGGATCAACTTTCACCGACAATGAACATTTCCGTGCGATGTGGCCAGGCTTACCACACTTGTAGCAAACTCTGGTGTCAGTGGGTGGAGCAAGGATGACAAGCTCACTACCATAGTGGTTGGAATTCGTGTATGGTGGAGGAGGTTGAGGCACCAAATAGAATGGCCTTGCAAAAAGGTGTGAAGGAATGGCACTAGTTGGAATCCATATCCGGCATTTCTGAGGGGCCGAACTAGAAGATGGAGTAAACTCACGAGCATGCTTGCGAGACTCTTCGAACACCTCATTGCCATACTCAGCTCTGAAGGATATATTGACTAAATCCTCAAAGTTGACAAACTCATGAAGATTGAGATCATGACGAATAACAGGGCTAAGTCCCTTGCGGAACCTTGCTTGCTTCCTGGCATTAGTGGATATCTCCTCTTGGGCATACCGAGCATGATGGTTGAACTCAGTCATATACTCGTGGATGGACCTATCTCCCTGAGTAAGATTGCAAAACTCTTCCTTCTTTCTTTCCATCATCTCATCCAGAATGTGGTACCCTCGGAAGGCATCACGAAATTTCTGCCAAGTAACTACGTGACCATCAGGTTGCATTGCAACATAGTTCTCCCACCATTCACCAGCAGCACCTTCCAGGAAGTATACTGCAAACATCACATGATCATTGGAGCAACATGCGCCGTCTCAAGCTTACGCTCGATGGAACGGAGCCAATCATCAGCTTCAAGGGGCTCGGAGGAACATCGAAATACCGGTGGCTTGAGGAGGATGAAATCCTGAATTCTCACAACCACATTACGCTGACGAGCGGTATTCTGCTCGATGAGCTCCAGAAGGCGTGTTTGATCACGTCGATTCCGTTCAGATTCCATCATGATTTCCGCCGCAGAAGGCGGTGGTGGAGGTTCATCATCATTTCGATTCCGAAGAACAACACTACGAGTTCCACCTGACATCTTGTGTGATAAAAATCAACAATCAGAACAAGTTGTACGATGGAATCAAAGATAAGAGGACATGACAAGGAGGAAAAGATTGTAATGCAAAGGCAAAGATTCCTAGAAACACGGAATAAATCGGGCAGCATAACGGCTACACCGGGATAGAAAATGAAACAACCTTGAGGATATGGGACAAAACTTCCCCAAGGAACTCAACAATACGAAGACTCTGGACAACCACAACTGTCCTACGGCTACAAGGAAGCAATCAACGATATGTTCTAGTCAGACATAGATGAGCCTAGTCCTATCATCCCGTAGAAAAGATAAGGGTGACTCAGAACTCAGATCTATGAGGTTCAGGAGAAAAGGAAGCCTTACATTGTTCCCTTTATACCCAAGTAACTATATAACTATAGAATGCTAGACTCGACTTCGACCAAGGGTTTGATAAGCCTACAGACAGTCCTGCTCTAATACCAAGTCTGTCGGGACCCGGAATATGTGTATGTAATTCCAGTCATAACTCAATCACATGGAGAGTCGAGAGCCATACCCACTTGTCTAAGCAGACAAGGCCAAGCACAGAACACTCTCGGAAAGCATCGTACGTGAGGGGCATCCCATCCAGGCCGCATGATCAACTGAGATGGGTCCTCATCGCCTGCTCACAAGTCTAAATGATTATGGGTGGCGAAATCCCATACTCATAGACAAGTCGCCTCAACCATGTTACTGATGGAATCATAACTCTTACATAAACAGACTCCAGCCCGATCACTTAGTCGGGGTCTAGGGCGGGCTCGATCATACAACAAAGTTTGCACGTGACAGAGTCACGAGCAATCGCATCGCGATGCCCCAAGCTGCGCACATCTAAGGGACACTTGGTGTATAAAAGACCGCCAGCCAGATCACAACTAAGGTCTCGAAAACCCTTACTAATACATGCATGTTATAAACATACACGCAGCACACATGCCTAGTATGAACAGCAGGTATCATCACATAACTCTACAAAGTACTTCTTTATTGACTTACACATAGAGTATACAAAGATCACATGTCTGTGATCAACATTACATCATACAACGGAAGAAAATTAGGTCTGAGTACAGACAAGTTTAACAAATGGCTTAGAGAAGCCTTGTAAACATACATGCCCTTCCACGCGGGACCAGAATGCTGTCTGGGACTATGCTAACTTAGTCAACGTCGAGCTTCAGGAAGGTGACTCCATCGAGGTCTGGGTTTCCATCTAATACATAGAATAAGCAAACGTGAGTACAAATTTGTACTCAGAAAGACTTACATCAGAACTACACTACTCATGCTCAAGTTTCAAGGTAAAGGGAGGTGGGATTTCATCATGCAGAAGTGCCAGCTTTGACTTGGCTAGTTCTGTACTACGAGTACAAGACTTGGGGTAAGAAGCATACACGAGTCCATTACCAAGTCTCCAATCAAAACACCAATATGGTTACTTCCTCGACTTCCCCACGAGGAGCACACCATAGCACTCACGCTTATCTTGCGAGTTTTAGAAGTATCCATTCAAGTTGTCTAATAATCAAGCACAACTTTCCAAGTAGTCTATGACCGCGGACGGGGCTATTCGAATAGTTTTGCTAACCCTGCAGGGGTGTACCGCTACACACACATGACCATCGGGGGACCGCCAGGTCTCGGCACCATTCAAGGGGTGTCGGCGAGGATGTTCACCACAACACTTCACACACAGCTCCGTTCTAGTCCAAGGAGTCAACTGTATGAGTACCAAACCCAACTAGAGTTCCGACCGAGATTCCAGCCAGGACTCAAACCATGTAGGCACAACTGACAAGCCCACCTCGACGGATGGTTCTCCGCTTGACAAGCCATGTTCTACAAGCCCTACCATGAATGCCACATTTCATTTCCTTTATCTTTCCATGCATATGCCGAATGGAAATCCCGAACTAGGTGTGACTCCTGGACTTGGATCGGGGTGAGTTACTAGGTCGAGAGGGGTCAGTGAGCCCAATGTGTGGTTGTACTCTTTGTCTCGGATTACCATACAAGAACTCATGCTTAAGGCGCTGTTCAACGAGAAAACCCACTGTGTACTCCTACACAGCCTCTCATCGTTCACCTTGTATTAGGGTAGATTCACCAACACAGTTTCACTTTTATCAACCCCATGTTCGCTATCATCCCGTCTCACATCAAAAGCATCCTCATGGTAAACTCTAAGCATGCAATAAGCAGTAACAGTTGCAGGGGCCACATGATATCAATCAGCTCCTATGTCAGCTAGGATTGTGGTTTGCTTACTACTGTGACAAGATGATAGGTCATGCATCGGATATGGGTTCAACTATGCGGTAAAATTGATACAAGGTGATCTCCTAAACATGCATAAGAGAGACTGAGACGGAATTGGGATTTTATAGACATGATCAATGGGGTTTGCTTGCCTTGCTGACGATACACGGGTCTTAACGGTGGTCTTCTTCTTCGGGGGTGATCACCGTCTCGGAACGTCTGTCACCGGAGTTATCATCAACAACAGGGGGGAACACAAATAAAGTACAAAGCTCAAGCACATGTTAATGTTGTGACATGAGGTATATAGCACTGATGTCTTGAAGATTCAAGTTAATTGAAGTGTATTGCAATTGAATTGCAAATTCAAACTTCAAATTCAAATTCAAATTATGCCATATGCATGTTTGCTATTTTTCACCCATTTTCAAATGGTCAAACATAGAAACAAGTTCCATATTCATAATCCTTGCATTTTTCTGATAAATTTTCATATATTATTTGTTTAATTTGGAGTTAATATGAATTTTCTATGAATTTTTGAAGTTTAAACTATTTTTATGTAATTTCTGGAATAAATTTAATTCATAAATCTATTTATGGCGTAATGCTGACGCAAGGGTGACGTCAGTGGAGCTCTGGCCAGTGGGGCCCTCGTGTTAGTGGCTCAGGGGGTTAACCCCGGTTTAATTAACCCCTGGTTAATTAGAGGGGGCCTTGGCCCACCTGTCATATGCTTAAGGGGGTAATTAGGGGTGGGATTAGTGGTTAACTAACCACGCCACGTCACGGATGCCGGCGTTGAGCCGCCGGTGACCTTCCCGCACGGTGGCGTGGCACGCAGACGGCGGCGCAGTGCGCCATCTGTAGCGCTGAGTGCACCAGGATGAATCCCGCGCACTCGCGCACCACACAGACGAGGCGGGCGTCGACGGGGAGCACGGGAGCCTCGTCGGCGTTGAGCCTGGGCGGCGCCCGGAGGACGGCCGAGGTGAGAACGTCAACCAGGGCATGGGGAGGAGCGCTAGTTGAGGTGAAACACGCAGGAGCTCACCCTCGTTCGAATGGAGGACACGGTGAGGTCGGGAGGCAACGGCGGCGACGATATCGACGATGGGGCACGGCGGCCGGAGGCGATGAAGACGGCGCGATTCTCTTGCTCCAGGGGCTCCCGTCCTCCAATCTTTGGCTCGTTGACGAAGTAGACGTCGGCGAGGTCGATGGACAAGGCGGCTCGGCCTTGAACGGTCGTTGGCCACGCAGGAGCGACGCCGTGCTCCCCTGAAGCGTTCGGCTGGTGAAGAATCCAGCAAGGGGAGAGAGCTAGCGGGAGCAGGGAGAGGGGGAATGGATCGGGATGGCCTCCAGGCTTCTCCAGGCGCCATAGGATAGAGAGAGGGAGGGAGGTAGCTGCCTGGCACGCCCACGGCGGTCGCCAGCGTGCTTCCTTCCTACCTATCCTGGGGAGGAAGACGCATGTGCCCTCCCCAGGTGGGCTGGGCTGGGCCAGGAGGAGGGGAGGGGTAAGTTGGGCTTCTTCCTCTCTCTGCTTTCTGTTTTTCTTTTTTCTATTTTTCTATCTTCTGTTTTGCTCCAAATAAAAATAGTTAGGCATTTTATAAAATCTTCAAAACTTTTATTTTGGATTATAATATATATAGCTAGCCACTCACAAGTTTTGGAGATTTTTGAAATTCAAACAATTTGAATTTCAATTCAACTTGGAGTTTAATTTAATTTCCAAGCCCTATTTGGAATAGTTGAAAAATCTTTGTGCATGCAGTGGGACCCACTTCACTTTACAAGTGATCATGCATATTTATAAGACTTTTCAAAAATAACAGAGGAAATTTTGGAAGCAGTTTTTATCTGGCCTTTTGAATTAAATTTTCTAGGGATTTTCTTTTCCCCAATTTTGAATTTATTTTGAAATTTTTACATGATGCAAAGGGGCACTCAATACCTAGCACTTACCCTATTTGGGGTTCTGACATTCTTATTGATGCTTGCTCGTTATTGCTTCATAGTAATAGATTCTTGCTTGTCGATTGCCTTTTCCAGTGTTTCCTTCTTGTGTGCTCCCACGGTTATTCTCCGAGACGATGCGAGTTTGCGATCGACTACACCTTCGGCTTCGTCTTCTCATCACGTAAAGGGGAGCATATATCATGCTTATATCTTTCAGCTCACTCGCGCCTAGGTGTAGGAAAGAACGATTGCTTGATCCTACCACTTCATATTCATGCCTCTCAAATAAACCCAAACAGCCATGTCATCCACATCCCAGCAAGCCTTGTTCGGCTATGTTACTATTGCTCGTTGCTCAGCCACTTCTTAGTGTGCATGCTAGGATGCTATCAACTGTTCTCCTATTACTTCTTGGATTGGGCTATCACATTTATTATATTGTTGTGGATGATATGATTATTATAATGTTGACTATATTTGACGAAGGATGGAAGGTCTAGGCTATCCCGCCCCGACGCTTTGTTCCATTCGAGTCACCTAGGACCCGAGTTCCCGGTATTGTGTATCTTGAAGAGCGTGCCTAACCGCGTTTGGGATACTATGGTTCCCCTTTTCTTACCTACCTAGCTTCAAACATTTCTAGTGGTGGCCCGAGCTGATTTACCATTTGAAACCCCGTGTGTGTGCTTGGTTGGATCCCCTCGCTGTTTTTAAAACAAACCGGGCCAGTGGGAACATGGTTTTCCTGTTGGTCCACCTGATCAGCTAGGACCCGGCCTCATGTGATAATTTATCGGTAGTCCAACCTGCGTTATACGGAAGAGTCCGATCCGAGAGCGTGGTCGGTTCTTGGATTGGGTGTCGACTCTCCAATGGCCACCCGGAATTGTGCGTTGTTAGTTAGAGGGACCTGTCGTTCCGGATCTCTCGGGAATAAATCATAAAATGACTGCCTGTGATGGGTAGAAACTGAGAGAGATGGGCGTGCGTGCGAAGCCTTGTAATGGGCAGTTGGTACACCCATGCAGGGTTAAATCTTTTTGAGAAGCCGTGTCCACGGTTATGGACGACTTGAGACCTACTCCTTGTTCATAGACAACAACAACTGAGATAATCTTAATAAATTGGATCAATGTGTGTGTGCCTTGACTGCTTCTTCTTCGTTGGGATGCGAAGGGGAGGACAAGGATAGAATAGGTGTTATGTTTGCGTAAGTACCTGATAGCAAGACTTGTTGGAATCGATTCCTCATTGAATGCTAGGTTCTCATCCTACTCTAAATAGATCGATAGCCACTCATATATTTCTAGTGCATCTGCAACCTCACCACTACCCCCATCTTACCGTGAGAAGTTAGTTACAAGACTTTTTGATATAGCTCACTCCTTCTTTTCTCTTTTACGCACGTTATACAAACGATCTTGGACATCAGTGGATCTCGACGACCCTTCTTCTGGACGCCTTCGCGGAGACTCGACGACGGCTAGTTAGGCAGATCCCGGCGGAGAGCCTGGACCCGTGTGGTTACGGGAATGGTGTGTTTTACCTTTTCCAGCAGGCATTTAATTGTAGTTTGTACTCAGATATGTATCTTCCACTGATGTAATGTATTAAGGAAATTGTATGCCGATTGTATGAGATGTTGTATCCTTGTAGTTGTAATGTTGTGATATCATGTTGGAAATCTGGGGCATATGGCGTTGTCATATGTCGAGGTGGGACCGATATGTGCTTCGTCCCCGGATCTGGATGGAAACATCTAGATCTGGAACAGTACTGCATATCGGGCCTTACAACTTGGTACCAGAGCCTTACCGTCCATAGGATCCCTTTTCTGTCCGAAGTTGAGTCTAGTCAAAAACTATTTATAGTTACTAAGTTATTTATCGGATAGTAGGAATCTTATACTCCTTACCCTTGCTCTGGTCCGGACAAGTGTCGTAAGTGTTTTAATTCTCGCCTTGTCCCATTTCAAACTTTAGGATCTCGATGAGTGTGGAGTATCGGAACCGTTACAATACCTTGCGTGCAGCGTATTGTCTCGATTAAGATCTCTGGTTGGGAATTCCTGTAGTAACTTTAGCTTCTCCGACTCAGGATAACTTCTTGGTCTTCTATTGACTTCAGTCCTCTTACCCAGTAACTTCTTGAGACGGGGTGCCACAACGCGGCTCAGAGGACCGGAACGCCCCGTCCTCCAGCCCAGAGATCAAGTCTTCTGGAACACAACACTTCTTGATATAGAACTGAACAACTTTCTATTATCAACGAATATGAGTACAAGGGGATTATTACAACGTTGGCGGAGTGAGACGAGGGACAAGCTTTCTCCTCAAGCTTGCCTCAGATCTACATCAAGCAGCAGACTATCCTTCTAGCAGCGGAATATAACTCGACAGCGGAACAACAGCGACGGTGATGAACTCCACTCTACAGGGACACTGGCTGGGACATCTCGTACCTCGCAAACACCGGGAACGTTTCCCTACGCTTCCAAAGCATTGCCTGCAAATCTTGCATGACACGCCAGGTTAGTACATCAAATGTACTTGCAATCTCACAACAACCATGCACCAAGGCAAAACAATAACATAGCCACATGTTAAAGTATATTAGTGAATTAATCATTGGAGTATCAAAATCATGCAGGAAGACAATCATCAGACATGTTATCAACTTTAAGACTAATACACACAACCCCACATGATCCCTGTATGATCATGTGGCTTACCTCTGAGTCCTTTTAGACTCAAGCGCCGACCATCGCATGGCCATCAATTTATCTTGGTCGTCGCACGATCCTCCAACGGGTAGGGTGTTTCCCGCTTACCACCCAACCAATCCGATCCTCGCATAATCACAACCATCCTACCGAACTCATGTTGATCTCATGGTGTGACCTACTGGGAACTGTGTCCAATACCGTGGACTCGTCTATTCGAATAGATTTGTGTGACTCCGTAGAGTTTGTGCACTTTACCCACACTATGGAGCTCTTCCTCCATCCAGTAACTTGGAACTTGTCCCACAGGAACCTCAGAACTCGTACCATAGAAGTGGACTAGGACTTCTCCAACGAGACCGTTCTACCGCGTGTCTCCCTTACCGTATCACCCGACATACTTCGCAAGTCATTCCTTGGTTAGCCCCGTGTCCTCTAGACACACCAGCCATCTCGTGGCAACTGACCATCGCATGGTCCATAAACTTGTCCCACTCGGGTACGGGATCCCAATAACATAATCGGCTCTCAAAACTACCGGCGCTTACCAGGCCAGGAAAACCGCGCGCGCGTAGCCTTCGCACCTTGGTGATACGCATAAGATAACCCACCGGCAGACCGAAGCAAGGCCTTCCCATACAGGCGAATGTGGCTGCACTGATAAGTCCGGTTCGGTGGCACCTGATCAACTTGGCACGGAACATACTCCAAAGCAACCACAAGTGTCAGGTGCAACATGAGTATTCACATACAAGGCATATTAACATAAGTCGGACATAACAAGGTACGGTTATAATCACATCATGATTCACATCCTTTTTTAGTTGATCAACTTAGCCATAGTAACATGATCAAGGCATTATGATGCAACATATCAATACTATGAATGTAATTAAGCATGGTGTGGTGCTATAGTGATTAAATCTTATCATGAACATAACATGGCATATCATGCATGAAAGCATATGGACATAGCGTAATCATAACAGGGTCAAGCATGGCAAGGTGAAATCCATCATAATATGGCATCATCAAAGTGGTACAAGCATGTTGTCACAACATGATCAACGCATATCAAGAGTATCATATCACCGGAGGTTACGACAACTTTTAAAGAATGTCAAGGCTTTGCAAAAGTGCAAAAGAAATTGTGGCTTGCCTTTCACCAACAAGGTGTGAAAGTGCAATATATCGACCAGAGGGGGTGAATGGGAGATTTTCAACTTTACTACCAGATTTTGATTTTCTTCAGGACTGAAGCAATCATGAGGCTGAAGAAGTAACCAAAATCATGAAGAAATAAAACTTCACAGAATGTAATCATTAGGCTACCTCATCATAATGCAACAGAAATAAATCAATTCAGATAAGCAGAAGTGCTTCAGATGCATAGTATGAAGACAAAGAGCATAGGGAGAGCTAAAGCATAAGAATTCAACATAGCAAATACTGAAGCTTAAGAGGTTGAAGAGATAGCACCAGAGATTGAAGACATTGGTTTGGTAGACCAGGTCAAGTTGCTGTGACAACTCTACGTCTGGTTGGAGAGGCTGAGATTCAACTCCGAATACATAGTCTTCACCTTGTTCTCCTTGAACTAGAGTCCTTAGACTCCGTCCAATAACTCAGGTTAGTCTTCAAGGTAGACTCCCGAAACCTTCACAGACTCAGTCACTCCGGGAAGTCACAATTGCATCTTGACTTCCTCAGACTGAAGACATCTACACCGGCTGGAAGATCACAGTCTTCAAGAGTAAAAAGCTTCGGATCACTCGAACCGACTTCCTCAGAAATGCTCAACTACTCAGGCTGGTGGTTTTCCTCACATAGGTTCTTCAGTTTCCTCAGAGGTGGGTTGCTCTCAAACGACAAGTGTCAGTTTTTCTCTCGGAGCAGCCAACCCACAAATGGGGCTGGGGTGGCTATTTATAGCCGCGGAGCAACCCGAGGTGAAAGGACATAAATGCCCATGCATGCAACTACTCTCATGCCCTCGGAAATGACCGTTGCTAGACAAGTTCTAGCCTCTCACCACGCAACACGTGGCACGGTCAAAGTATTCTCTCTCCAGACTCCTCAACCGAAGTTAGTAACCTCAGTGTCCTGAAGAACAACGTCTCAGACACACGAGGACTGAATTTCTACTGCAGGAGATTACTCTCTCTTCAGGAGAACTGCACTCGCAGTCTCCAGACTCCTCAACCGAAGACAGATTCCTTAGTGTCCTGAAGAACAACGTCTCAGACACCCGAGGAACTGAACTTCTACTGCAGGAGATTTCCTCAGGGTTTTTCTTCAGGATTTCTAATTGAGCACTTCCTCAGAAATACATAACTCATTTTCCTCAACCCCTCCAACAGTGCGGTGTTCTCCTACGACTCAAGAAGTACAAAAATCTTAGAGAAGACTACGCTTCAACTTCGTCTTCAGCGCGAACGTCCTCAGGATCATCTTCAGCTTCAGCTTCAACCGAACGCTTTAGGATCCTGATTCCTCAGGAATTCGCGCAACTTCATTCTTCAGGAAACGCACCGATTTCTCCAATGTTCCTCAACATTTTGGGGGGTCGACATTGGTGGTTAAACACCTCATCAGGGACTGTTCTATTGTGTATACTCACAAACACATCAGTTCCTTAACCGTTTTGTCATCAAACTCCAAAACCTCAAGGGGAGGGCACTTGATGCACTTACAATCTCCCCCTTTTTGGTGATTTGATGACAATCATGTTAAGCTTCAACGGGGATAAAATTATGAGTTTGAAGAATAAAAACTTTGAAGAACATTTCTATCATTAAGCTGGATATAATGAAGCTCCCCCTGAGGATATGCATATGAGTTTAAGAATTTTTAATATCTAAAGCATTTTGAGGTATATGAGGAGCTCCCCCTATATCCAGGCATATTTTAAACAGTGCATGTCATGAAGTGTTTGAGGAATTTGAACAACGCACTGAGAGAGATGTTTGCAGAGACAATCACATGCATATATGATAAACTTGAGGAAATAGCATGAGGTAACTGAGGAATATTATCAGGCAAACACAAAAATTACAGTTTCCAACTCGTTCCAAAAAAAATCTGAAGAACGAGAGTTGTAACTGAAGAACCCCATAACTAAAACCCGCTTGAAGACTAACATATTTCTCCCCCTTTTTCATGAAATGATCAAAAAGGGAAAAACTGAAGCTAACGCCCCTTTGAAGATGTGTCAAGGCTGAGGTGAATCACGCCTGAGGCAATCCGTTGCAGTGTGAGGGCAGGCAGCTGTGTCTTCAGCCTCTTCAACAGTCATCTCCTGGTTTGAAGAATAAGAATCCATGGCCGGAGGAGGAGTTGTGCAGCGTCTGAATTGCCTTGGGGGTCTGATTGCAGGAATGGGAGGCTTTTGAAGCTCCAGTTTTGCAAGGTCTTCCGGGGTGATTACTTCTCTCATCAAGGCATCAAGATGTTGATATGTTTGATGAGAATACTGATGCACTTTCTTCACTGAAGAATGTGTCTGAGCCATGTAGCTGAGGATTTCGGTAAACTGACGCTTCACCCAATCATGATTTCGGTCAACCTTCTGATGAAGACTAATCAGAAGCTCTCGGTCTGTCATCACTCGAGCCTGAGTCGTGTCCTCAGTAGAGGCATGAGTTCTTGTTTCATCAGTAGTTCGAGACTGAGGATGACGAATGTTTCCACCAAGGGAATTGGTCGGGAGAACTTCTTCATAGAATATTCCTTTGCCCTTGTTATTTGAAGCAATCTTATGCTGAAGCACTTCGACAGGCGGCAGATATGTCCTATGATTCGGGTGATCAGGTTGAAAACCAATACCAGTCGTGGCTCGGATGAGCTTCATGATCCATGGCGCGTATGGCTTCAGGATATGAGGATTATGTGCTGCATCAACCAGAGTTCTGAAGAAGAAGTCAGGAACGTTGATTGGCCCAGACATGCAGAGGTTGTGGAGTATGTTCTTCATGATGCCAATGACTTCTTCAGCAGAGGATTCATAGCCTTTAATGGCGCAGAAGGTCTTCGCCAGAATCCGATACAATGTACTGGGCAGATACAGAAGCTCAGAAACTGGAAACTTTGTGCGAGCTGGGGCTTCAGGGGCCTGAGGCTTCATGAGCATGTTCATCAGGTCATCTTGAAGAATTTGAGACCCATAGGAGCATGCAGATGGGGAAGTGCACTGAGGCAACTCAAGAATGTCAATTGCTTCAGGAACAGTGATGGTGTAGTGATGATGCTCAGTCATCCACTCGAGGACCCAGGTGTTGATATCCATAGGATCTCCTGAAACATACAAAGTTGCATAAAACTGAAGCACAAGCTCTTCATTCCAGTGGATGCATTCGGAGAAAAACTGAAGCAGCTTGGCATGATGCAGATCCTGAAGCACACTGTTGAAGCAGGGAAGGGCTTCCATATCCATTAGAGGAATATGCTTGTGAGGAAACAATTTGTTTTGCTTATAGAGAACTGAAGCATAATAGTTCTTCTGAGTGGCAGTCCAGAACCTCAGCAGCTTTCAAGGTGGAGCAGAATGATATGGATTGCGAATCCCCTCTTGGAAGAAACTCATGGCATTGAAGAAATCAGTAGCATCGAAGCTTGGGGTATCATCAGCTTCAAGGTCACGGAAGAATGGTTGCTTCTTCTTTGGACACAAGGACCGAGCTTGAACTGGGCCTTGAGGTGGTGGAGGCGCTTGAGGCACTTCAATCTGAAGAGAGGCTTGAGGCTGAGGCGGATCCGCTGCAGATGCTTCAGGGACAGATGTGTTGAGGTCCTTTGGAAGACGAGGTGATGTGGCCTGTTTGTCTTCAGAGCCATCCTTTGAGGCTTCAGCATGAGCATTTGTACTGTTTTCTGCTTTAGGAGGAGAATTTGTGCTGTGCTCGGCTTCAGCTTCAGTTTCAGCGGCGGGGGGATCGGGCATAGGATCAGCAGTGGTAGTGTCAGCAGCATCAGTATCAGTAGTAGTGGTTGCTGCAGCATCAGTATCAGCAGCAGAATTTGTGGGAGAACTTGTGGCTTCTGGGTCATCAGCATCAGACGCTGAGGACGATGCACCCACTGATTCTTCAGACTGAAGAGAAGTATAAGGAAGCACCTCGGTCACGGTGTTGGAGTGAGGCTCAGGTGAGAAGATAGTATGAGTGGGCGAGTTGGTCAGCCCATAATCCTCATCATGGACGCGAGGAGTTCCATGATCCATAATGTCGACGTCCATGTCTTCAATTTCAGTTATAGTCGGTGGCGGTGGGGACGTAGGAGTTGGAACAAGGGGTGTTGCAGCAGGGGGTGGAGTGAAGACGATTAAGCTGCGCTGAGGATTTGGAAGTGGAGTTGAGGCAGCAGTATTGACAACGGTGGTATCAGCGGCCTGTGATGTTGGAGGAGCTGAGGAAAGTGGTGTAGCATCAATGGGGTCCTCAACAGTGGGTTTCTTCGCAGCAGGTGGAGTTGAGGGTTGGGCTTCAGGTAGGCGCTTGAGGCTTTTGGCAGAGGCATCAGTGGGTACTGAGGAAGTGGGCTCACGAAGCTTCATCAACTTTGCCATCTGGTGTGAGATCCGTTCCTTGGATTTGCCAATATACGCACGATTGGCAGCGAACTCAATGTTGAGGCATTGAACTTCACATTGATGCTCTGTAAACTCCTGAGGAGTAACTTAAGTGATAGGTTTCTTCTTGAAGTCACTGAGGACTTTCTTCAGTTTGGCCTTCAACTGTTTCTGAAGATCTCGTTGATGAATCTCATTTATGAGGAACTGTTGAACATAGAATTTGATGTCTTTAGGGATGTCCAAATCATCAAGAGGAGTGTCAGGCTTGACAGACCAAATTTCAATGTACTCCAAGATCTTCTTGGGATCAAGGAGAAGCGGGATTTCTGAACCCATTGCTTCAGCTTTGCGTCTGGCCGCAGCACGCACATATTCAATCTTATCAGCTTCAGTAGCGACGAAGCCGGCCAAATCCTCAAATTCATCTTCATCATCAGATGTTTGAGGAGTATGATGAATGGCGCCACGCATAGCAGTTTTCTTTGGTGAGGGGAGTGGGCCGCGTTGAAGAACAGTTTTGGTCTTCAGCTGAGACTGAGGCATTGTGGTGGAGGCCTCAGGAGCATTACCAGATTCATCTATGCGTATCCTTGAGGAGGGGGCAGCACCAGCCTTGCGTTGACATGAGGAACCAACAACATGAGGCTTAGTTGAGGACTGCATGGAAGGCTTGATGCCAACATCCTTTTTGCGGTGCTGAGGCTGAGGTTGTAGCCTGGGTTGAGACTGATCCTGAGGCGGAAGCTGTATTGATGCAGTCAAGTCACGAACCAGATCCTTGACACGGCTGCGACTGCGCTTGAGGTACTGCTCATATGCCGCAGGAAAGTCATCAGGGGTGTGCATTGTTATGGGATCAGGAGTGATTCCAGGTGCCGGTGGAGGTCGAGCCTTGATAACCAAGGTCTTCAGCGGCGGATTAACGGCAAAAATTTCCTCATGTTGAGGATTAAGCCATTGATAGGCCACCCAACGCTTGGCCCATTCCCTGGTGATCTTCTGTACCCGTTTCTTACGTTCATCAGCGGTTTCTCGTTCGGGAGTCTTCAGCTTCTCATAGAGCTCAGGAGGCAAGTCTTTAGCAGTATCAGTGTGCTTACGCCGAGGAGCCATTTTCTTCAGCTAAGGAGACTGAGGAATTGTACGTTCGAGGTGAGCTGCAAATGAAGTGAGACTATGAGAACCATACGATTCCTCAGCAGACATGTACCTGTGACAGAATTAAGTTGCGAGGGAAGTGGGGTACGGTTATATGCGTTCATGAGGAATAGGCTGAGAAAAACAAAGGAATGAGGCATAGGTATAGGTCTGAGAAAGCTAGTAGTACAGTTGAGGATTAACTGGCTTGAGGACACAACAGGACTGAGGAATAATACGCTGAGGAATACGCCACTGAGGAATAAGCATACCAGACTTGAGGCGAAAGTTGAGGAACAACGAGTCTTCGTCCCCGGCGACGGCGAACTCCAGCGACGTTAGCACACGAGCTTGAGGAGCTCAAGGGCAGCGGCATGAGAGGGAGAGGAGCGGTGGGGGGAAATGACCGGGGGGGGATAGAGGGCTATTTATAGAGGGGTGAAAGATGAGGGGTTGCGAAATTTGTGGACCAGATAGCCCCTGATTGTTGGGATCCTCAGTGGATATCTTAATGGTGGATAAGCACGACGTGCGGTAAAATCGCAATAAATTTAAGACAGTTGTAACAGAAACTCCGTGATTTGAGGAACTTGAGGACAAGGGCTGAGGTTGAAGACAAATGGTCTCAGGCTGATGAATGCAGACTTATGGTCTCAGACTGAGGAATACATGTTTTCCGGTTGAACGCATATGAGATAGGCAGATTAGAGAAGTGAGCACAGAGGGACGGGTCCGATCACGTTCACCTAGATGAAGAAGCAAAAGTTAAAAAGCAATAACTATAGGTAACGCTGTTGAGGAAAAACACGGTAATCATCAGTAATGAAGACTTCAAATCCTGAGGAAGTTGAGGAACAACAAATCCTGAGGTGTTTGGGCGGTGGCGCTACCCACCTTATAGGGAATGAGACACTTGATACCATACAATTGTCGTATGGATCTTGAGTCAATTCCACGTTAATTTCTTCACACTTAGCAAGGTAGTTCCTCATGATTTGAGGAGTACGACGCATCGTGTGTTGTGCATCAGGATTCTTCAATATTGTTTAAGCGTTAGGATGTGTGTCCATTCACTGGACGTTTGAGGAATCTAAGATATTTAGCTCACACCTCAGATTGCTAAATCGCTTCTCATCCAAAGGCTTGGTGAATATATTAGCAAGTTGGTCTTCAGTCTTCACGTGCCTGATGACGATATCTTCCTTCAATACATGATCCCGAAGAAAGTGATACCGAATCTCAATATGCTTCGTCCTCGAGTGCTGTACTGGATTCTGAGAGATCTTGATGGCGCTCTCATTGTCACATAGCAGTGGTACTTTCTTCATATTGATGCCGTAGTCCTTCAGAGTTTGCTTCATTCAAAGAAGCTGTGAGCAGCTAGCACCAGCAGCAATGTATTCAGCTTCAGCAATGGAGAGGGAGACGCAGTTCTGCTTCTTCGATGACCAGCACACTAGAGAACGTCCAAGGAAATGACATGTTCCTGAGGTAGACTTCTGATCCACTCGATCTCCAGCATAATCTGAGTCTGAGTATCCGACGAGATCCAGCTGTGTGCCTTTTGGATACCATAAGCCTAGCGACGGGGTGTGAGCCAAATATCGAAGAATTCATTTCACCGCTTGGTGATGCGATTCCTTAGGTGCCGCTTGGAATCGGGCACACATGCAAACGCTCAACATTATATCAGGCCTTGACGCACATAGATATAGAAGAGAGCCTATCATGGAGCGGTATACCTTTTAATCGTAGTCCTTGCCATTTTCATCAGGGCCAAGTTGTCCATTTGTGGGCATCGGTGTCTTGATGCCCTTGCAGTCTTGCATCCCGAATTTCCAAAGGCACTCCTTGAGGTACTTCTCCTGAGAGATGAAGATGCCGTTGCGTTGTTGACGAATTTGAAGCCCTAAGAAGAACTTCAGTTCGCCCATCATGGACATATGATATTGTTCACTCATCAAGAATGCAAATTCTTCACTGTATTTCTTGTTAGAGCATCCAAATATTATGTCATCAACATAAATTTGACATATGAATAATGCATCATCATATCGTTTTGTGAAAAGAGTTGGATCGAGGGAACCAGATTTGAAGCCCTTGCTTATGAGGAAGTCCCTTAGTGTGTCATACTAAGCCCGAGAGGCTTACTTCAGTCCATAGAGGGCTTTCTTCAATTTGTACACCATATCAGGCTTCCTTGCGTCTTCAAAACCTGGAGGTTGAGCAACATATACTTCTTCCTTGATATTACCATTGAGGAAAGAACTTTTCACATCCATTTGATATAACTTGATATTATGATGGTTAGCGAATGCAAGCATAATACGAATGGATTCAAGTCTAGCAACATGAGCGAAAGTTTCACCGAAGTCGATCCCCTCGACTTGAGTATATCCTTGAGCTACGAGACGAGCTTTGTTTCTGATGACTTCTCCATCTTCATCGAGTTTGTTGCGGTAGATCCACTTCGTGCCGATGACATTGTGAACTCGAGGATCAGGACGTTTGACTAGTTCCCAAACATCATTCAGTTTAAACTGAAGAAGTTCGCCTTGCATTGCCTGAATCCATTCCGCTTCTTGGAATGCTTCGGTGACTTTGGTGGGCTCTGAAATTGATACAAACGAGAAATGCCCACAAAAGTTAGCTATACGATTAGCTCTTGCACGAGTAAGAGGACCTGGTAGGTTGACATCAGCGAGGAGTCTATCCACTTGAACTTCATTTGCCACACGAGGAAGTAGAGGAGGATGATCTTGAGGCGCATCTTCGTCACTGTCGTCAGATTCATTTGCATCTGCTTCAGGTGCTTCAGGAGCTTCAGGGGTATCAGGAGCCTCAGGATCAGGATCGTCATCAGGATTATTTGCATCAGGATTTGGATGTTCTTCAGGAGCAGGAGGTATGTGGATTTCTTCAGGATGATCCACAGGAATGATATCACCAGCACCCATCTTCTTGATCTGTTATTTAGGTGGTGCTTCATCTAAATCATGTGGAAGGGGCTCTCTTTGGGAGCCATCAGATTCATCAAATCGCATGTCTACAGTCTCAACAATTTTATAATGACTAATATTGAAGACTCTGTCGGTGTGCGAGTTGATACCATAACCAAGCATGAAACCCTCACATGCTTTGGGTGCAAATTTGGACTGGTGATGAGGATCACGAATCCAGCAAGGTGCACCAAATACCTTGAAGTAACTTACATTGGGTTTCTTACCGACCATTAACTCGTATGATGTTTTATTGAAGAAGTTGTGAAGATACACTCGATTGACGATGTGGCATGCAGTGTTGATAGCTTCAGCCCACCACTTGAGTGGAGTATTGTACTCAGCCAGCATCGTGCGAGCCATCTCGATGAGGGTTCGGTTCTTCCTCTCAACAACTCCATTTTGCTGAGGAGTGTAAGGCGCAGAGAATTCATGAGTGATTCCCGAGTCATCGAGGAATTCTTCCACACCGAAGTTCTTGAACTCAGTGTCGTTGTCGCTTCGAATGTGCTTGATCTTCAGGTTGTAGTTGTTCATGACTCGCAGGGCGAAGCGCTTGAGGATTGCTGGGGTTTCTGACTTATAGAGAAGAAAATGCACCCAAGTGTATCGTGAGAAGTCATCAACAGTAACAAGACCATACATATTACCTCCAAAGCTTGAATACTTTGGAGGACCAAATAGATCCATATGAAGAAATTCCAGAGGTCTTGTAGTAGTCATGATGGTCTTGGCAGGATGCTTGGCCTTGGTCATATTTCCAGCTTCGCAAGCACCACATAGCCGGTCCTTCGTGAATCTGATTTCCTCAATTCCGAGGACATGTTTCTTCAGTACCAGCTTCTGGAGATTCCTCATTCCAGCGTGGCCGAGTCTTCGATGCCATAGACAGCATTCTGAAGCTCGAGCCATGAGGCATGTAGCAACCTGAGGACCTTCAGAGAAATCTACAATATATAGATCACCTTTCCTAACTCCAATGAAGACAATGGAGTTATCGCTAACCATATAGACAATACAACCATATTTTCCGAAGACAACAACGAGATCAAGATCACAGAGCATAGATACAGACATCAAGTTGTATCCAAGTGATTCAACAAGCATGACTTTATCAATGTGTTGGTCTCGAGAGATAGCCACTCTGCCGAGACCCAATACCTTACTTTTACCTTTATCAGCGAAGGTGATGGTTTTCTTTGAAGAAGGACTCAGTGATGATTCCATAAGAAGGCTTCTGTCACCAGTCATGTGATTTGTACATCCACTGTCCATCACCCATTCAGTCTTTCCCTGCAAAGGAATTAGTATCTCATACAGCAAGTTATGAGCCAGTCTCAGTTTGAGGATTTTATGGTTCCTCAGAATTAATTCCTCAGGATGTTCCTCAGGATTGATTCTATGAAACCAAAAAATATAAATATCCTTCAACTGACTCAAATGATGTTGTCCTGGGCATATGATCTGCAGAATTTGTAATTGCCCCAGGACATGTCCCTGCAAGGATGATTAGTTCTTAACCACCCACATCTTAATGGGTGGTCTTGAGGCACATGAGGACTGATGAGGCTGATGAGACCTAATGGGGTGTGAGATGGTGGCATCAGGATAAGCAAATGAATAAGCATTCTTATGAGGAGCTTCCCTGTGAAAAAAATGGTTAGCAGATACATGATTATAATCATTTCCTTTTTAGGTATCGTCCTCAGATGATATCCTCAGCTCATTTGCATCTGCATTCACAGGAAGGTTAGTGATGAGGTCCTTCTGAACCCAGATCTGCTTGACTGGAGGACCGTTCCTGCAGTTAGTTCCGATGTATCTGGAAAATACCTCACCGTTAACATTCTTAAACAGTTTATAGTTTGAGTCAAAAGCCTCAATCATCACAGCAGAAGAAACAACATCATAACCAGATAAAGTATAGGGATCATGAGGAGGCATCTTTGCCCGAACCCAAGTGGTCTCTGGATATTGTTCAGGTTTCCAGTAAGACCCATCAGGGTTAAGTTTCCGAGTGAATGCGACACCTTCTTTCCTCGGGTTCCTGTTGAGGATCTATTTCTTGAGGATGTCACAAAGGGTCCGATGTCCTTTCAGACACTTGAACATGCCGGTTTCCAGTAGACTCTTCAACCTAGCATTTTCTTCAGCAATGTCTATGGTATCCTCAGATGAGGGGTTAGATACCATAGAAGCAATATAAATAACAGAGTCTGAAGACATTGAGGAACTAGGCACAGAGATGATACGATCATGTTCAATGCATTTTAAACAGGGAGGATTAAATCCTTCTTGTGGCATGATGATCTGTTGGGAGAGGAGTGAATCATTTTCTTTCCTTCGATCGTCATGAGACATCCTTACGCGTTCAAGTTCTTGTTTCCTCATGAGGAACTCATGAGCCAGTTTTTCATGATCGGTAAGGAGTGCCTCATGACGATTGAACAAGTCATCAAACTTTGACTGAAGAATTTTTGATTCATCAGTCAACTTTTGAGTCTTCGTCATTTCCTCAACCAACATATCATCACTCTTGTTTAGTGAGATCTGAATATTTTCAAGTGCACGTTGTTGCTTAGATGCAAGTTTAGCAAGTTTAGCATAGTTTTCATCAGGTTCTTCATCAGAGGGATCATCTGATGATGAGTATGAAGATACCTTGGAGGACTTGGCCATGAAGCAGAAGGAAGGGGTTGTGTCTTCAGCTTCATCATCAACATGTGATAGACCAGATTCCTCAGTGCTGAAGATTGACTTTGAGACAAGCGCCATGGCAAGAGCCAGACCGGCCACACCCTCAGATTCTTCAGATTCTTCTTCCTCAGCATCAGGGTTGGAACCAGATTCTTCCGAGTCCAATTCTTTTTCGAGATATGTGCGAGCCTTACGGGAACTGCTATTCCTGTATCCATCAGACTTTGAGGATCTTGAGGATTTCTTATTAGTCTTTTCATCAGAACTGTCATCTTTCCCTTTCTTCTTCTTCTTCTTCTTCAGTCTAGCTTCCTTTTCCCATAGAGGACACTCAACGATGTAATGCCCAGGTTTCTTGCACTTGTGGCAGACTCTCTTTCTTGCTTCGACAGAGTCATCATCTTTGCTTTTTCTTGAGGACGATCTTGAGGAATTTCCGAAGCGATTCTTCTTCGTGAATCTTTGGAAATTTCTGGTGAGGAGAGCGAGTTCACGGCCGAGAGTTTCAGGATCATCAGTATCAGCCTCAGACTCTTCATCAGAGGACACTCTTCGTGCTCTAGCTTTTAGCGCGCGGACCTTAGGCGTGGAGCTGTATAAATCTCATTTTTCAGAGTCTTGAAGTCAGGCCTTTCTTGAATCATCAGCGATAGGAACTCAAATGAGTCATCCAGTGACCTCAGTAGTTTCTTCACAACTTAATGATCTGTGATATCAGCGGCACCCAGTGCTTGAAGTTCATTGGATATGTCAGTGAGTCTGTCAAAGGTTTGTTGCACGTGCTCATTGTCCAGCCTCTTGAACCTGTTGAAGAGACTGCGGAGTGTATCAACCCGTGAGTCTCGTTGAGCAGAGACTCCTTCATTGACTTTAGACAGTCTTGTCCATATCTTCTTTGCAGTATCCAGACCACTGATACGGTTGAACTGAGCCTTGTTGAGATGACCACCAATGATGCTTCGAGCTTTTGCATCAAGCTGCCAGTTCTTCTTGTAAACTTCAGGAGCACTCATCAGATTTGCTTCAGGAATGCCTTGATCAAAAATTTCCCACAAGTCCTTGTCAATGGCTTCAAGGTGCATCCTCAACTTGTTCTTCCAGTATGGGTAGTCTGTCCCGTCGAAGATGGGGCAGTTTGAGGCAACGCTCATTGTACCTGAGGTCGACATAACTAAAAATCCAGGTGGTTAAACCGAATCACACAGAACAAGGGATTACCTTGCTCTGATACAATTTGAAAGTGCAATATATCGACCAGAGGGGGGGTGAATAGGAGATTTTCAACTTTACTATCAGATTTTGGTTTTCTTCAGGACTGAAGCAATCATGAGGCTGAAGAAGTAACCAAAATCATGAAGAAATAAAACTTCACAGAATGTAATCATTAGGGAACCTCATCATAATGCAACAGAATTAAATCAATTCAGATAAGCAGAAGTGCTTCAGATGCATAGTAAGAAGACAAAGAGCATAGGGAGAGCTGAAGCATGAGAATTCAACATAGAAAATACTGAAGCTTAAGAGGTTGAAGAGATAGCACCAGAGATTGAAGACATTGGTTTGGTAGACCAGTTCAAGTTGCTGTGACAACTCTACGTCTGGTTGGAGAGGCTGAGATTCAACTCAGAAGACATAGTCTTCACCTTGTTCTCCTTGAACTAGAGTCCTCAGACTCCGTCCAATAACTCAGGTGAGTCTTCAAGGTAGACTCCCGAAACCTTCACAGACTCAGTCACTTCGGGAAGTCACAATTGCATCTTGACTTCCTCAGACTGAAGACTTCTACACCGGCTGGAAGATCACAGTCTTCAAGAGTAAAAAGCTTCGGATCACTCGAACCGACTTCCTTAGAAATGCTCAACTACTCAGGCTAGTGGTTTTCCTCACATAGGTTCTTCAGTTTCCTTAGAGGTGGGTTGCTCTCAAATGAAAAGTGTCAGTTTTTCTCTCGGAGCAGCCAACCCACAAATGGGGCTGGGGGTGGCTATTTATAGCCGCGGAGCAACCCGAGGTGAAAGGACATAAATGCCCATGCATGCAATTACTCTCATGCCCTCGGAAATGACCGTTGCTAGACAGGTTCTAGCCTCTCACCACGCAACACGTGGCACGGTCAAACTATCCTTTCTCCAGACTCCTCAGCCGAAGTTAGTTACCTCAGTGTCCTGAAGAACAACGTCTCAGACACACGAGGACTGAACTTCTACTGCAGGAGATTACTCTCTCTTCAGGAGAACTGCACTCGCAGTCTCCAGACTCCTCAATCGAAGACAGATTCCTCAGTGTCCTGGAGAACAACGTCTCAGACACCCGAGGAACTGAACTTCTACTGCAGAAGATTTCTTCAGGGTTCTTCTTCAGGATTTCTAATTGAGCACTTCCTCAGAAAGACAGAACTCATTTTCCTCAACCCCTCCAACTGTGTGGTGTTCTCCTACGACTCAAGAAGTACAAAAAGTCTTAGCGAAGACTACACTTCAACTTCGTCTTCAGCGCGAACGTCCTTAGGATCATCATCAGCTTCAGCTTCAACCGAATGCTTCAGGATCCTGATTCCTCAGGATTTCGCGCAACTTCATTCTTCAGGAAACGCACCGATTTCTCCAATGTTCCTCAACATTTTGGGGGGTCGACATTGGTGGTTAAACACCTCATCAGGGACTGTTCTCCTGTGTATACTCACAAACACATCAGTCCCTTAACCGTTTTGTCATCAAACTCCAAAACCTCAAGGGGAGGGCACTTGATGCACTTACAAGGTGGAGTGGAAAGCTCCTGGTCTTGACAAGAAAAACCCTGAAAAACATTTCCAAATAAAGAAACTGGGAAAAAGAGTCAAATTCTATCTTTATTGGACCAACAAATATAAACAGAAAACGTGGAATGAAACCTATGCCAAAATAAAGAGGGGAACAAGGGTAATCCAGTGCAAAAAGAATCACTTCATTTAGACTTGGGGTTTAGAAGATATACTAGGACAAAGTTTGGTCAAAATAATTGATTTAAATTGATTTAAATCAATTTTTGGAAATTCCACCAGGGGGGGTGACGTCGAAGGAGTAAAGTGGAGAGGGAGACTCTACTTATACCGCTTCGGGTGGAGCTGGGAGGCTGACGGGTGGGAGCCAAAGCAGTTACTCAAGTTCGGAATTGTCTAGGATACCCTAGTCTGCTTCGCTGAAGATCACCTACCCAGCTCGACATTTGGACGATAAGGACCGCGTCGGAGCGTAACACGGTCTATAGCCACCCATGGATATGGCAGCATGACATATGAATCTCAGTATGAGGAATTCAGAATTTGTGCCCCGGCGAAAACTCATACTCAAGATGGATGAGCCGAAAGCAAAGTGATGCAACTCTAGGTACAGAAATTCCAGGTCCCGCACTATGGAACACCACGACAGTAAGCCTTCTAAGATATCAGCTACCCACGAAGGCCAAGCCTTTTCTCCAAGAGGTCAAGGTAAAGGATTCAAGACTGTGCTGCAGATAAAGCCCGAAATACCCCGAGAATAGTGTGGGTATCGTCAGCATTCAGCCTATGACAAGACATCTCGTTAGCATACAAGCCAGCAGACAGGAGGATGAATGTCAGCAGGAAAGGGTCTGGGATAGCAAGGAAAAACATTCAGTCAGAGACATGGATTGGGTGAAGTAAACCCCCTGAGCCAAAGATTTTGGATACAGCTGAGGGAACAGTAGGCAGTAAAAAGGGAACCCGAGAAGCAATAAGTTTCCTAAGGACGGTAAGTTTGCAATGGTTCCCTGAGAAACAAATTCTCGAGGACGAGATTTCTCTAAGGGGGGGGGGTAGGTTTGTGACACCCTGGATTTTTGAACTTTCTTTTTCCAAAAACTTTACTGATTTATTTCTGGATTTTCCATTTGATTTGATGTTGAGCTCCTCTTTGGACTTGAAACTTGAGCAGATTTTCTCTCTGTGCTCAAGTAGCCCTTGTTTCCAAACCTTTCCCATGTCATTCCTTTGATCCATCCCATCAAAGCCACACTATTATTCAAACCATATATTCCTTTTCCAATAAAAAGGAATATTCCCTTTATTTGAGGATTGTGAAGCAACCCCTATTTGTATTGCTCCATAAATCCCCAAATAATTCCCACCTAGCCTTGATGACATTTCTAGCCAAATTCTCCAAAAACATTGCATGGCACAAGTGGATTTTTCCTCTAGAAAATTTCATTTGTTTGTGGGGGCAGAATGGAGCTTTGTGAAGGGAATGCTATTTGTCTTGAACCATTGCTGGTGAGACTTTTTGTGCAATCTCTTATGATCATATCTTTATCCTACACCAAATTCCACCATCATTTGCCAAGCCAAACTCCGACAATAAATTCCCAAAGTTTGGATGCAGTAAGGGGGCATTGTGAAGAAAGTGCAATTTAGGGGATTCCATTGGCCTTGAAACTTTTTGAGCATGATCCTACCACCAAATGACCCCACCAAACCAAGTTTGAGCCAAATTCTATCCACCATTTGAGTACATCATCAATGTCAAGTTTCTAACCGGTGGGCCACCTTGTGAAGCAAGTGCTAGCTAGGTGTGTCCAATGGCCATGAAACTTTACACACTTGGGAACCACTCCAAATAACCCCAGTACACCAAAATTCAGCCCAATCCATTCAGCCAAGGTTATGCCAGCCTCAATGTTGTGATTTTGGTCCAATTGGCACTTTACAAAGGGAGTGCATTATTCCTTTGGCCATTTGGTCCGCAAACCTGCAGATACTTAGTCCTTCCAATCCCAAGGGCAGGTGAAAACCTGCCACCCTCCCCCTAATCACTATTTGACCCATGCATCCTCTACAAGTTTGCTACAGTAAACTTCTGCTGGAGGTAGAGATCACCCCGGACCTCCATGTGGCCAGCCAAGCCTACCACTGTGATCGGCTCAGCAGGGACCCTCCCCTAGACAAGCTTGGCCACGATAGAGCCCTCCCCAGATGCACCTGCCCGGGGTGGCCACGCCCCTGGCATGCTCTCGGCTATAGTTTGCGTGATCTCGCTGTGCCTGAGGCCGCCCCGACGCGTCGCCCTCGCGCACCAGTGCGCCCTCGTCGCCTAGCTATTGTCCGGCCGCGCTGCATTGCTTTACC
This sequence comes from Bromus sterilis, assembly GCA_950022295.1. Lineage (NCBI taxonomy): Eukaryota > Viridiplantae > Streptophyta > Magnoliopsida > Poales > Poaceae > Bromus > Bromus sterilis. The sequence goes on from OX465600.1 coordinate 223,216,685, forward strand.
CTCTCACATGCGCCCCTTTCCCCGCATTTCCTCGCCGGATTCGCTCCCAACTCGCCGCCAACCAGAGCATGGCGGAACATGGAGCACATGACATGTCGCCATCGCGCATGCGTGCCCCCTGCTCCACGCATGCACCTTTGCTCGCACGCGTGCTCCCCGAGCCCACCACCTCACCCCTCGCTGTGTCGGCATCTCCACGGCGGAGCCCGAGCGTCGTCACCCCCTATTTAAAGGCTGCTCCATGCTCGCAGCTCCACACCCGTGCACTCCATGACCCCTCAATCGTTCACTTGTAGAAGAAATCAACCCGTGGTGGTCGTCTTCATCCTCTCACTACTGGAATTTGCCTGTTTGCCGTCTGCCAGGGTGGACGGGTAACACCTGAATGGCCGACGGCAAAATCCTTTGCCGTCTGCCCCCGGAAGGTAAAGCACCCGTCAGCCATTTCATCGGCAAAGAGGTGCGTTGCCGTCTGTTGTATATCGACGGACGACAAAGATGTTTGCCGTCCGCTGGAATAAGAAACAGACGGCAGAGAAGCTTGACGGCGAAGCTGTGCCGGCCGGCTCCGTCAGGCCCTTAACGGCGGGGTTGCCGTCTACGGACAGACGGCAAAGAGCGGTGACGTCATTGGATAAGGTAATGACTTCACCCCCCCCCCCCCCCGTCATATGTTTGCCGTCCAGCAGCAGACGGCAAAGTCCTACTCTTTGCTGTCTGCGTTGCCAGAGGCAGACGGCATAATAACCAAAATGGTCACCCAGCTGTTGCCAGATTGCACAGCTGGGCGCCACGTGTCACTTGTGCCGACCACCACCACCAGATCTCCGGCCACCACTGCCGCAGTGCTTTGCCATGGCCAGCCCGCTCTAGTAGCCCCCAGCCCAAGCCATCCCCTCCAGCAGACTCCCCTCCCTCCCCCGGTGCTCCCTAGGTTAGTCACGGGTCAAGCGGTCGCCAGAATCGACGCCGACATCTTCAACCTCGACGAAGCCGAAACCCGCGCCGCCGTGACGAAGCTATCGTCGTCGTCTGGTCACCATTCCGCAAGCCACGGGTAGAGGGAGGCTCTCCGTGACCTCCCCCATCCAGTGCGCCCTTCGTCGCCCGCCGCCATTCACCCTCGCCGGAGTTCTCCTGCCGGTGATCCGTTGCTCCCCTCTCTCCTCTCCTCTCTCCTCACATATGACAGACACGTCCCACCCGTCAGCCTCCCAGCTCCACCAGAAGCGGTATAAGTGGAGGCTCCCTCTCCACTTTACGCCTTCGACGTCACCCCCCTGGTGGAATTTCGAAAATTTGATTTAAATCAATTTAAATCAATTATTTTGACCAGACATTGACCTAGTATATCTTCTAAACCCGAAGTCCAAATGAAGTGATTCTTTTTGCACTGGATTACCCTTGTTCCCCTCTTTATTTTGGCATAGGTTTCATGCCATGATCTTCTGTTGATATTTGTTGGTCCAATCAATATAGCATTTGAATCTTTTGCCCATTTGCTTTATTTGGAAATGTTTTTCACGGTTTTCTTGTGAAGACCAGGAGCTTTCCACTCCACCTTGTTGGTGAAAGGCAAGCCACAATTTCGTTTGAAATTTTGCAAAGACTTTATATGCTTTAAAAGTTGTCGTAACCTCCGGTGATATGATAATCTTGATATGCGTTGACCACGTTGTGACCACATGCTTGTACCACTTTGATGATGCCATATTATGCTGGATTTCACCATGCCATACTTGACCCTGTTATGATTACGCTATGTCCATACTCTTTCATGCATGATATGCCATGTTATGTTCATGATAAGCTTTAATCACGATAGCACCACACCATGCTTATTTACATTCATAGTATTGCTATGTTGCATGATAATTCCTTGATCATCTTACAATGGCTAAGTTAATCAACCAAAAAATCATGTGAATCATGATGTGACTATAACCGTACCTTGTTATGTCCCATTCATGTTCATATGCCTTGTATGTGAATACTCATGTTGCACCTAACACTTGTGATTGCTTTGGAGTATGTTCCGTGCCAAGTTGATCTGATGCCACCGAACCGGACTTATAATTGCAGCCACATTCCCCTGTACGGGCATGAATTGGTTCGGTCTGCCGGTGGGTTCTCTTATGCGTATCACCAAGGTGGGAAGGCTACGTGCGCGCGGTTACCCTGGCCTGGTAAACGGCGGTAGTTTTGAGAGCCGATTATGTTATTGGGATCCCGTCCCCGAGTGGGACAAGTTTATGGACCATGCGATGGTCAGTTGCCATGCGATGGCTGGTGTGTCTGGAGGACGCGGGGCTACCCAAGGCATGACTTGCGCAGTATGTCGGGTGATACGGTAAGGGAGACAGGCGGTAGAACGGTCTCGTTGGATAAGTCCTATTCCACTCCTATGGTATGAGTTCCGAGGTTCCTGTGGGAAAAGTTCCAAGGTACTAGCTGGAGGAAGAGCTCCATTGTGTGGGTAAAGTGCACAAACTCTGCAGAGTCACACAAATCTATTCGAATAGCCGAGTCCACGATATTGGACACAGTTCCCAGTAGGTCACACCATGAGATCAACATGAGTTCAGTAGGATGGTTGTGATTATGCGAGGATCGGATTGGTTGGGTGGTAACCGTAGAACACCCTACCCGTTGGAGGATCGTGTGACGAACCAGATAAGTTGATGGCCATGCGATTGTTGGCGCTTGAGTCTATAAGGACTACGAGGTAAGACACATGATCATACGAGGATCATGTGGGGTTGTGTGCATTAATCTTAAAGTTGATAACATTTCTGATGATTGTCTGCCTGCATGATGTTGATACTCCAATGATTAATACACTAATATACTTTAACCTGTGGCTATGTTATTGTTTTGCCTTGGTGCATGGTTGTTGTGAGCTTGCAAGTACATTCGATGTACTGACCTGGCGTGTCATGCCAGATTTGCAGGCAATGCTTTGGATGCGTAGGGCAACATTCCCGGTGTTTGCGAGCTAGGAGGTGTCCCAGCCAGTGTCCCTGTGGAGTGGAGTTCATCACCGTCGTCGTTGTTCCACTGCCGAGTTATATTCCGCTGCTAGAAGGATAGTCTGTTGCTTGATGTAGATCCGAGGCAAGCTTGAGGAGCAAGCTTGTCCCTCGTCTCGCTCCGCCAATGTTGTAATAATCCCCTTATACTCATATTCGTTGATAATAGAAAGTTGTTCAGTTCTATATCCAGCAGTGCCGTGTTCCAGAAGACTTGATCTCTGTGCTGGAGCATGGGGCGTTCCGGTCCTCTGAGCCAGGGTGCCACATTAATGGTGATGCTACTACCTCAACCATAGAAGAAGAAACTTCTATCAACATAGAGGCTTTAAAACAAGTGAGTCTAGATGACACCACTACCACCTTTTATAGTAGTGACATTGATTTTGATAGTTGTACCCTTTCATAAGTTATTAGCTTGCTACACAAAATGTCTAGATACCCCCACACTAGCACAATAGATCTTGCCTTCATGGAGCATATCACTAATGCTCTCATCAAAGCTAGGGAGGAGAGGCTTAGAATAGAAGCCTTCGTACCTAGGAAGCTAGAGGATGGTTGGGATCCTATGATAAAAATTAAATTGAATAACTTCTCTTGCTATGCTTTATGTGATGTTGGAGCTAGTACCTCCTTTATGCCCAAAAGAATGTATGATATGTTTGAATTGAAACCATTTGATCCTTATTCTTTTGGAGTTTGTCTCATTGATTATTCCGTGAAGAAACCTTTGGGGAATATCGATGATATTCTTCTCATTGTCAATGACAATTATGTTCCCGTTGATTTTACTATTATGGACATAGAGTGTGAAACTTTATGTCCAATTATTTTGGGACGTCCTTTTCTTCGCAATGTTGGTGCTGTTATTGAAATGAAAGGGGGGAATATAAAATTTCAATTCCCTCTTAAAAAGGGGATGGAACACTTCCCTAGGAAAAATATTAAGTTACCTTTTGAGTCCGTTACGCGGGCTAGGTATTCTCTCTCTCTTGATAAAACTTGATCTTTTTTGCTTTCTTCCTAGCTTAAAGGCGTAAAAGAAAGCGCTTGTTGGGAGGCAACCCAAGATGTTTTTACTTCTGTTGTTAGTGGTCTTGATGATTGTTACTACTGTAGCAATATCATTGTATCTTTATTTTCAAGCTTTGGGCCAAGTTTAGCCTCCGATTTCAAGAAAATTTAAAAGTTGTGACATGCTGTCCAGAAAATAGATTCTGTCCTTGGAAGGAAAAAATAGCCTAAAATCACCAGATCATCTTTTTTATCTGATTTGTTTTGACAGCGTGCTCCATACAATTTACTTTCGACCGTCTGTTCTGAGTTTTTTGATTTGAGTTGCAGAAGTACCCCGAAAAATTATTTACTACATGTTGTTCTATTTTTCAAGGAGACTCAAGCGGCTAAACTTGGGAATGCCCCCGTGCATCTCCTTCTCCATCAACAATCCTCAGTTCGTCCTCCGTCTCACTATATTTTATCACTTCATGTTTTATATGCTATGCTTGGAGCGTCTCGCTCTTAGGTTTCCTTTATAGTTTTCGTTAGCTTTGCTTGCTGTTTATAACAAGTTAGAACCCAGCTTATAGTTTTGAGGTATTGTTGTGAGTAATGTTTGAACTTTTGTTGTCAAGAGCTCTAGCCTATTAGTGATAGGTGTCGTATTTTGTGCAATCCGTGTTTATTTTCAAAAACTACAAAAACTAGTTGAGAAATCTAGCTACTAGATGAATCACTAATCTTTGGAGGGATCAGATATTAGAGTACACTCACGCACCATGAGTCGAGGATGCGCAAGGATAACCATACCCACCATACACTCCTCCTCGGGGTACTTGTCTCTTTGTGAACCTCCTCATTAGATTGAGAGTTACCGATAATAAGTGCATGAGTTCTTCGGACTAATGTAAGTATTGAAAGTTGACACTTCCACCTCCTCATGTTTGCTAGCCTCTTCGGTACCGTTCATTGCCCTCTTCTCACTCCGAGAGTTGGCGTCCACCTCGCCGGTGCATCCAAACCCTTGGCATGATACGCTCTGTCATCATACACCTCCTTATGTCTTTCCTCAAAACAGCCACCATACCTACTTATCAAGGCATTTCCATAGCCTTTCCGAGATATATTGCCACGCAACATCCACCTCTTCATGACTTGATCTTCATGTCATACATGTTCCTGCTACACTGGCAGAGGCATACATTTGAATACATCATGATAGCTACATATTCTTTATGTTGAGTACCTTGTAAAGTGTGAAGATCTTCTATCCCTTCTTGTAAAATAGAGTGTTTCCCTTAAGTGAGGAAAGGATCCCAAAGAGGAAAAACTTAAAAGATCCCAAAGAGGACAATTGAGAGTTAAATTGAAAGAGCCATTGAGTCCACCAAAAAATACAAAAAAATAGAAAAAAGAGAAAAAGAAAATAAAAAGAGAGAAAGGGGAATCAATACTATTCCTTTTTAAAGATCCACACTCGTACTCCTCTTATCTTGTACTCCATAGAGATGATCATATATGCATATAGATATGTAGGGACCTTCACACTATAGAACTTGGCTTGCATATTCCAAGGATGAGCCTCCTCAAACGAGCTCTAGGTCTTCATGAGCGAGAAAGTTGGATGCACCCCCACTAGTTCCATTGGAGAGCTTTTCTTAGCTCATATGTGCATCTGTTGCATGGCCATCCGTACTCCTCACATCATATCTATCATTTGGCCTTCTCGCCTATGATTGTCGTCATTGATGTGAGCCTTTCTCACCCTTTTTGTCTTCCTTCTCCACTATATTTCTCTCTTTGCCATCCTAAGTGTCAACTCTCGTGCTTACGCTCATCCATTGCATGAGTGCTCAAAATATCGAAAGGGAATGGATCAAATTGACTTGTACCTGGCTAGTGGTCTCAGGACGAGTCAAAATAAGATTCCAAAGAAGACTAAGTGTGAGACTTTAGTAGATTGAGTTCTCAACAAATACTTTTTTTCTCGTATTCCCATGTCCCACTTCTTGCACGCAAACACCATCTGGAGACATTCGAGTCACGGACAGCGAGAGCTATTGCACATTAATGTTCTTATGTTAATTGTTTCAATGCTAACATAGACTCTTGCCTGTCATGACTTGAATTGAATTACATACCTTGATTACTTTACTTTCAAAGTTCTTATATGGTTGTTAGCATGTCACCATAGAAATTATGCTTGTTATCATTTACCTACTCGAGGACGTGCAGGAATTAAGCATGGGGATGTTGATACGTCCCAAACGTATCTATAATTTCTTCTTGCTCCATGCATGTTTTTTTGTATATGGCTATGATCTAGATACACTTTCATACACTTTTGATCATATTTGGACTAACTTATTAACGCAGTGCACCCCGGTGCCAGTTCCTTTTTTTTCTGTTTTTCTATTTCAGGTTTCCCCCATATTAAAAGTGCTCCAAAAATTCGGGAATAATCAGATAAAAAATCAGCGTAACGGAAGCTTCCGGAAACATCTGGGTGGGGCCAGAGGGCCTCCTCCAGGGGTCCAGGCGCCCTAGTGGCGTGCCCTAGGGCTAGGCCGCGCCAGGGGTTGCCTGGGCACCTGGTGGGCCCCCTGGCTTCCCCCTTCGCCTATTTATTATCCATGACGGGATTCTTCCGAAGACAGAACCTGTTTTCGCGATCTCGCCTTTGTTTCGCCGCCGCACTTCTAAGATCGGGAGCGCCAGCAGACCTCTTCCCGGCACCCTGCCAGAGGGGGGATTGACCTCTGGGAGCCTCTCCTCCACCATGGACGCTTCCCAGATGATCCGTGAGTAGTCTACCTTGGACCATGGGTCCGTGATCAGTAGCTATGTGATGTTCTCCTCCCTTCTTTGTTCTTCATGGATTAGACCTTGTGAGCTGCCCTACATGATCAAGCCACATATGTAATTCTTTCAGTTGTTGCTATGCTGAGTTTGCTGGGATCTGATGGATTATGAGACTATGTTCTGTTTTTGGTGGAGCAATATATTTGGTTCTTATCTTTCATATTTTTGTTCTTGAGTAATTCTTGCATGTTCTCTATTGTTCTGTATTGCTTTGGCCAAGTAGTATGTAGTGACCCCAAGAGGGAATGTTATGCTCGATTGTGGGTTCATGCCCCCTGATGACTAGCTTGAGTGAAAAAAAATGAGTCTAGGGGATGTGCTATTGCCACAAGGGGGAAAACAATGGTGCTTGTAACCGCTTTTGCAAGGATTGTTTACTTCAGGTAAAGTTCTTTTAATGTAGTTGTCTGTTGGTTTGGGTTTACACTTTGGGTGGGGCTCGCAACTTAATACCAGCTAGATTTTCTAGATAGATATCTCAAGGTGGATGATTAGTAGTAGATGCAGTTGGGTTTCGGTCTACTTATTTTGGCGTACCGCCCATGCTTTTGAGACTCTTCCTTCCTTTGTAGCATAGTTAGCATTGCGGTGCGTTTTTAATCCTGTAAATTGCCCAGCTATGATTTGTTTACCTCACATAGAATTTTTATCGTCTTTTGGGAGAGAGACATCACTAGTGAACATCATGGGACCCCGGTCCATATCCTCATCAGTGTTTACACGCTCAATTTATTTCCTGCTTTACTTTCTAGTTGCAAATATTAGTATCCATTATCCCTTGCGTTTGATCATTTGTAAACAACAAGGCCAGAGAGATTGACAACCGCTTTGAACTTCGTTGGGAGCAAAGTTATTTGTGTCTGTGTTGCAGGTCCACGTCAACCGCTAAATTTCTAGTGCCGTTGTCACCTACTTGTCGCTTTCGGAGTCCTGCGGGAGACACACCCTATCCTCAACATAGGGGAAATTTGTTGTTGTCCTACATCTCACCTTCCACTTGGGGTAACCAACGAAGGGCGAGAAGCCATTATCATATCTCGCACATCAATGGAGAAGGGGATGCACGGGGGCATCCCCAAGCTTAGATGCTTGAGTATCCTTGGATATTTCTTGGGGGTGCATGGGGGCATCCCCAAGCATTAGCGCTTGACACTCCTGAATCTTCTTTCATCATCTTCCTTCGCATACTTGAAAACTTCCTTCATACGAAACTCATCATAAGCTGATTAGAGTGGTTAGTACCCATGATAAAATAATTTTTTCTCTACTCGAAATTAAGATATTCTTGAAGACCTATTGTCTCTCAAGATTTCCAAAAAGTTTTTGCAAAGAAAAAGCAAGCTTAATGTTTCCAAAATGAAGGAAACACAAAACGTGGCAGAATCTGTGAAAAACAGACCAGCAGGTAGTAAATAATTTATTTGGGGTACTTATGCAACTCAAATAAAAAACTCAGAAAAGATGCACGAAAGAGAATTGTATAGAGCACTATGTCAAAAAAATCTGATCAAAAAGATGATCTGGTGATTTTATCCGAATTTTGACGTCAAGGGGATAGAATCTGTTTCTTGACAACATGTCACAACTTAACTATCTTGCAATCGGAGGCTAAAACTTGTTATAAAAATTGAAAATAAAGATACAATGATGTTGCTATAGTAGTAACAAACATCAAGACCACTAAAACTGGAAATAAAAAAATCTTGGGTTGCCTCCCAACAAGCGCTTTGTTTTATGCCTTTTAGCTAGGCATGATACAAGAAAATCAAGTTTTATCAATATCAAAATAATAGCTTGCCCGTGTAACGGACTCATAAGGTAACTTGATTTTCTTTCGAGGGAAGTGTTCCATTCCCTTTTTTCGGGGGGACTGAAATATAATTGTCCCCTCTTTCATGTCAATGATAGCACCAACGGTGCGAAGAAAGGACGTCCCAAAATAATTAGACATGAAGGATCACATTCAATGTCCATAACAAGAAAATCAACGCGAACATAATTATCATTGACAATAATGAGCACATCATCAATCCTTCCTAAAGGTTTCTTTATGGAAGAATTAATAAGACGAACCCCAAAGGAACATGTATCAAAAGGTTTCAAATTAAGCATATCATACATTCTTTTGGGCATAACGAAGGAAGTAGCTCCAACATCACATAAAGCATAGCAAGAGAAGTTATTTAATTTGATTTTGACTATGCGATCCCAACCATATTCTAGCTTCCTAGGGATAGAAGTCTGAAGTCTGAGCTTCTCCTCCCTAGCTTTGATAACAGCATTGGTAATATGCACGGTAAAGGCAATGTTAAGTGTGCTAGTGTGGGGGGGTTTAGCCATTCTTTGCAGAAAGGTGATAACTTCTGAGAGACTACAATTATCAAAGTCAATTTCTGCGCTATTAAGAAAAATTGTAGTATCATCATTTCTGGAATGGTACCCAGGTAGGGTCACCCAAACGAAAGCACTCTTTCAAGACAAGAAGGAGGCCGATTGGGCTGCTGCTGGGCTGAGCTAGGCAGTCGCATGGCCGATTGCTCCCAAGCAATCGGCCATACTGAATGCGAGCAGTCGGCCCAGGCGCAATCGGCACACTCCTAAATCGGCTCAGGAGTTGACCTTATCCACATCGGATGTCTCTGGTGCATGGTCATAAATGCGGGATCCCGAGAGATCCGGTTGGCAGTGAGCCAAGTCACTTCGCCGATCTGTCAGAGGAGTGTTGTCATCCTTTTCCTCTGAATCCGGACACAGGACGACGAGATCAGAGGACGTAGCTCCACTGTTCATCATCATTACCTAGAAGCTACAACATGGGCAGCCTCTTGACAAGTCCGGATCAACCGGAGATTTGCAGTCGGTGGACCCCAGCCGACGAGAGGATGACAGCTGGGGCCAGCCCCCGACTGAAATGACCGAAGTACCCCGAGCTCACACTATAAGAGCCCGGGGTACCCCTCCTGTGAGAGGGACTCCCCCATTCGCATTTACTTCCCAGAGTAGAACCCGTAGAGAAACAGAGGAGAGCCATGCCCACGACAGGTCTCTTCTTCCTCTGAGCAGCTCCATGAGCATTGATTGTAGTTCGTGAGTTCATTTATATCAAGCAGACAAGCAGGAGTAGGGGTGTTATCTCTCCGGAGATCCCCGAACCTGGGTACATTGTGGTGTCCTTCACCGTGCTTGTGCCCAACCCGTTTCCGGCACCATCGACATCGTTCTCCCTCGAGTCTTCCCCTCTCTTTAGCCATCCCTATGGCATCTGTTGTTACTAAACGACGACAGTTGGCGCCCACCTTGGGGCAGACCGAGGCCTCGACTGGAGTTCTGATCCGGACGGGATCTTCCTCGTCGTCGAGCGTGAGCCACGCCTCTGGCCTGATCTTTAGGCATGGGGCAGTGGACTTTGTGGTGGATAATGCTGCGCGGTTTGGGGTCGGCGCACCCCTGCCGCCCGGCCTATCGCTGCAGATTTGTGGCCATCGTCTCTTCATCAGCTGCTTCCCCGAGGCGTATCCCACGGAGGTGCGCGTCTTCTCCAATGCCACGAATCCACTCCCGACCAGGGGCTGCACGGAAACTCCCGGCGGAGAGGAGTCGCGTGTGCATGCGGCTATGATGATGGCAGGAACGACTGCGTCAAGCAATCAAGGCGCATCGAGTGCGGCTAGGAAGGCTAAGGAGGCGGCGGAAGCCGCGGAAAGATTCGGCACCAGCGCTTTGCGGGATGTGTTGTACACACCCGTGAACAGGAATGGTGATCCCGATCAGGTCCACACCGACCTGGAGACAACATGGCTTGCCCTCGCTCGCAGAAGAGCGCAGGCTAGGAGCTATCACTAGAGAGTACAACGCAGCGCATGCCAAATGTCAGAACCCTCTGTTAGGTAATGTGCTAGGATCAAAGTACTCTTGCATCATGTCAAAATTTCAAAAGAAATCCTTGAAATCAAAAATCAAAAGCAAAGTGGGAGAAGGAACCCCCCCAGATGAATTAATTCAAAAGGCCAGATAAAAATCTTCTCCAAAATTTCATGTTAGATTTTTGAAAAGTCTTATAAATGAGTGTGATCACATATCAAGAGATGTGGGACACATCCCATGCTCATAGATTTTTCAAATATTCAAACAGTGCCTTGGAATTAATCAAATACCTCTATTTGATTTAAAATTCAAATCATTTGAATTTTAAAAATGTTGAAACTTTATAAGTGGCTAGTCTATTTTATTATGAGGCCATATAAAAGTTTTCAGCATTTAATAAAATGTTTAGCTATTTTATTTAGCTAAACAGAACAAATGTCAGAAGTGAAAACAGAAAGAAAAAGAAAAAGGGCTTACCTCAAAGAGGCCCAACTAGTTCCCCAGCCGGCCCAGCCCACCTCCCCTCCCCTGTCGTCTTCCTCAGGCAGCCAGGCAACTGCGTGCCCGGCATGCCGAGGCCGCCGACTTGCCTGGCCACCTCCTGCTTCCTCCGTCCACGTAGTCGCGCCTGGAGACGCCCAGGGCCTTCCCGTTCCATTCCCCTCCCTCCAGAACCACCTCCCCCTCCTCTCTCGCCCGATTCGTCGACGCCCGAGAAGAAGGCCGGAGCGCGACGCCAAGCACGCGCAGCCAACGACGACGAGGACCTCCACCGAGTTGTCCCCCGTGTTCCTCTTCAAGCTCTTCATCGACCTGCAGAAGAAGGCGAGCCCGGAGCCCTCCTAGCCAGCGAATTCGAGCTCGAGCCGCCGCCGGAACTGAAAGAGATCGACGTCGATTTCGTCGCCTTCGAGCCACCCCAGCCATCGCCACCACCTCCGTTGAGTCCCTGGTGAGCTCGGGATCAAAACCCCTAACCTCCCCCTCTCAATTGCTTCCTCTGTCACCGATTGCCATGGTCGCCGGAGTACTGAGCCGCCACGGTCATCGTCGGCGAGCACCTGTTAGGAAATCGTCCTCGCCGTCTTGTCCATCACCTCCGCCGTGATCTGCTGCTTCGAACGCGCCCAACGGTGGCTCCATTGGTGCTCTGCAGCGAGATCCATCCTGAGCCCGTGCCACGGCTGCCGCTAGGGCTCGTCGCCGGCATCACTCCGGTGCCCCCCGGTGGCGTTACTGTGCTCTAGGTGATGCGGACGAGCTCGGGCTTCCGTTTGGTGGTCTCAGCGCACCAAATGGTGGCCTGAGCCGCCATCCCGTGCGTCACCGCCACGTCGGATGGTCGCCGGCGACTTGCCGCCGGTGAAGTCCACGTGGCCGGCGTGTTTAAACGTTAACCACCCCCCTAATGACCCCCTGAGCCAATGACAAGTGGGTCCAGTGGCTTAATTAAGCCACTGGATAATTTAACCCAGCTGATTAATTCAACCAGCCACTGACAGGTGGGACCCCCTTGTCAGCCCCCCCCCCCTGACGCCAGCTTGAAGTCAGCATGACGCAATAATGAATTTCCAGAAAATCAAATTGAATTAAAGAAATTCCAGAAATTCCAGAAAATACCCCAAACTTTGGAAATTCATAGAAAATTCATATTAACTCCAAATTGGACAAATAATATATGAAAAATGATCAGGAGAAAATAAGCTATCCAAAAATGCAACTTTCAACTATGTTTGAGTTGATTTTAAAATGGGACCAGTAGCATATGTCATTTGAATTATTTGGAATTAATTCAAATTCAAATCAAATGCTTTTGCAACTTGGACCATGGAATTATGCTATATTTCAACCACACTTCAGAGGCATATCATACACATTTCCAAAAGGTTCAAATTGATCAAACCATGTCACATATAACTTGACTAAGTTTGAATTCAAATTGGAGTTTGAATTTGCAATTCAAATTGCAATATACTCCATTTAAATGGAATTGCTTCAAACAACAAAGCATTTACATCAAGTTCCAACCTTTCATCATGTGATTGTGCATTGTTTTACTTTGCTACTTTGCTTGTTGTTTGTCGAGTAGAGGCCGAGCTGTCGGCAGAGAGCTGTCAGGAGCCGAGCAGCCGGCGACGTCGACATTTGTCCAGAGCCCAGCATACAGCACCCCCGAGAAAAATTTGTGAGCTGCCCAGAAGATTGCAAACGAGCTGGAAGATCTGGAGGGCGAAGTGCGACGTCAGCAGACTCGCCGAATGCGCGAGCTGCTGGCATCGGCCAAGCTGCGGCAACAGGCAGCGTTGGACAATATAGGGGCAGGCCCTGAAGCATCGAGAAGGACTGCGAGGCCAGCTCCAGAGGTCAGCTTAGCGGTCGAATGCGTCGCGGAAAAACAGGCAGCCAGGCCACTCCCGACGTGAGATCAGGGTCAGAAGCAACCGGGGTCCTCCAGTCATGAATCGCAGAGCAGAAGAGCTAGCCGTGAGCAGTAGGCGCAATGACCCACCTCGTCAGCCAGAAGCAAGGCCAGCATTCAGCAATCGGCTGGGTGTTCGTCAGATCGGCCAGAATGATGCAAGGAATCACATTGAGCTGTTGGAAAGAGATGCGCAGCAAGAAGAGGAGGGAGCAACCGGCCCAGCATGCTTCGGGCATCGCATTCGGACTGAGCAGTTCCCCAAGGGATTCACATTGCCCAGGGACACCCCCAAGTACAATGGCTCTGTTAAGCCAGGGGACTGGCTGACAGATTACATGACCGCAGTCGGCATTGCCGGCGGAAGTCGGCGTGTAGCTGTACGCTACGCTCCTCTGATGCTACAGGGGTCAGCTCGGACATGGCTGAACAGTCTGCCCGGCAACAACATCAACTGCTGGGAGGATTTTTCGGAAGCTTTCATTCGCAACTTCACCGGCACGTATGATCAGCCGCATCTTCCTCGGCAGCTCACTTTATGCGTGCAGGGCAAGGATGAGCCGCTCCGAGAATACTTGTCTCGATGGATCAAGATGAAGAATTCATGTGAAGGAGTCCATGAGATCCAGGCCATCCAATATTTCACTGATGGGTGCCTAGCGGGATCAATGATGAAGCACGAACTGCTCCGCAAAGATTTTTCATCACTGGCCGAGCTCATGAAGGTAGAGAACATATTTGCTGTCTCCGACTCCGCGATGCGCGAGCCTATTGAGCTCGGCGTCAGCGGTGTGGTTCAGACACAAGGGGCTGCGCAAGCGGCAGAGACAGGGAACCAGGGGCTCAGTCGGCGAGAGCGCAGAGATATCAATCGGAACAACAACAACGAGCAAAACAGTGGAAAGAGGAAAGATGAGCAGCCAGATGCTCAGTATGGCAGTCGGCAGGTGGCCGCTGTCCAGGATCAAGATGAGCAAGGGGATGCAAGTGGCAGTCGAAAGATGAAGCCGAATGCGAAGCCGCAGTGGCTGATGAAGCCCAAATACACATTTGAGGACATGCTGGATCAGCCATGCAAGATGCACAGCAGTCCAGGAAAGCCAACGGCGCACACTACTCGGCAATGTGATTTTGTCAAGCGCATAGCAAAGGAAGAAGCATTACCACCCCCACCGCCACCTCAGAACAGAGCACCACCTCAGGCGCAGAACCAATTCCCGCGTCATGATTCCGCATATATGATTTTTACCAGCGAGTCAAGTGACAAGGGCAGTCGGAGGGCCCGAGCTCAAGAGGTCAACACCACAATGCCCCCGATTCCACAATATATGCACTGGTCTGATTGCAAGATTACCTGGGGCAGGGAAGATCACCCAAGCATCATGCCGAATCCAGGCACCTATCCGCTCGTGGTGGATGCCCTGTTTGCGGCACCAAAGTTTTCATGTCTGTTTGCCCGAGTGCTCATTGATCCAGGGAGTACAATCAACATTCTGTACAGGGACACATTGGTCAAGTTGGGACTTACGGAGAGAGGCCTAGAGCGCAGTCGGACGACTTTCCATGGGATTGTCCCTGGCCTGTCATGCACTCCCTTGGGTCGCATTCGGCTGGATGTGATTATCGGGATAGAGGAGAACTTCAGAATAGAGCCGATCTGGTTCGTGGTCGCCGACCTCAGCAGCCCGTACCATGCCCTCTTGGGATTGCCTCCAATCGCCAAGTTCATGCTTAACTCATATGAGCCCTACCTGAATATGAAGCTGCCATGTCCGAATGGCATCATCACGGTCGCCGGAGACTTCAGGAAGTCTCTCGAATGCTCGTCCGCCGGTGCAAACCTGGACGATTCCTTGGTGGTGGTCGAAGAGAAGCGCCAGCTCGACAAGGTGGTGGCAATGGCCCAAGCTCAAAGGAAGGCTCCTCTCCCAGTCGGCCCAGCCAAGCGAGCAGATGAGGAGACAGCCTTCCAGGCATCCAAGGACAGCAAGAAAGTTGCTCTAGATCCCTCCGACCCAGCCAAGTTTGTTGTGGTCGGAGCAGGACTTAGCAACAAATAGGAAGGCGAGCTCGTCGAGTTCCTCCGTGAGAACCGGGACATCTTTTCATGGTCTTCACAAGACATGCCTGGAGTGTCGAGGGAACTTGCCAAGAACAAGCTCCACATTCGGCCAGGTTGTAAACCGGTCAAGCAACCTCTTCGACGTTTTTCCGAAGACAAGAGAAGAGAAATTGGCGAGGAGATCGCCAAGCTCAAGGCTGCAGGCTTCATCATGGAGGTGTTCTACCCCGAGTGGCTGGCCAACCCAGTCCTCGTGATGAAGAAGAACAAGACTTGGCGCATGTGTATCGATGACACCTTCCTGAACAAGGCATGCCCCAAAGATTCGTTTGCTCTGCCCCGTATAGATCAAGTCATTGACTCTACGGCTGGCTGGGAGTTGTTGTCATTTCTGGATGCCACTGCTGGCTATCACCAGATTAAACTTGCTGTGGAAGATCAAATAAAAACTGCCTTTATAATCCCCTTTGGGGCTTATTGCTATATCACCATGCCTTTTGGTCTGAAGAATGGAGATGCTACTTATGAGCGCACCATCCAACGCTGTACTCATTCTCAGCTCGGTAGAAACTTGCATGTATATGTAGATGATTTGGTGGTGAAGACAGTCAAAGGGGTCACACTCCTGGACGATCTCAAGGAAACATTTGCGAATTTGCGAGTCTACCAGATCAAGCTGAATCCAGAGAAGTGTGTGTTTGGTGTTCCAGCCGGCAAGCTCTTGGGGTTTCTCGTTTCTGAAAGAGGAATCGAATGCAACCCCAAGAAGATAGCCGCAATCGAACGAATGGATCGACCCAGGAATTTGAAGCAAGTGTAGAAGTTCACCGGTTGCCTGGCTGCACTCAGCCGATTTCTCAGTCGGCTGGGAGAGAAAGCAATTCCATTGTATCAGCTCATGAAGAAGACGGAGAAGTTCACATGGACTCCACAAGCAGATGAGGCGTTCAAGGAGCTGAAGCATATTCTCTCCACTGCACCAATTATGGCCGCACCGATTGAGAAGGAGCCGATGATGTTGTATATCGCGGCAACCAATCGGGTGATTAGTGCAGTGATGGTGGTAGAGCGTCCTGAAAAGGACAAAGCGCAGCCGATTCAACGGCCAGTATACTACATCAGCGAGGTACTATCAACATCCAAGCAAAATTATCCCCACTATCAGAAGATGTTCTACGGAGTCTACATGGCGGCTAAGAGATTGAAGACCTATTTTCAAGCTCATCCGATTGTGGTGGTCAGCTCGGCCCCGCTGGCCGACATCATTGGCAGTAGAGATGCAACCGGCAGGGTGCCCAAATGGGCAATTGAGATCGCCAACCATGGCATCCAGTATGAGCCGAGAACAACAATCAAATCTCAAGCGTTGTCGGGACCCGGGGTTAGCGTATGCAAGCCTCGCTACAACACAATCATGTGGAGAGCCGAGAACCGTACCCACTTTTCTAAGCAGACAAGGCCAAGCACAGAACGTTCTCGGAAAGCATCGAACGTGAGGGGCATCCCATCCAGGCCGGATGATCAACTGAAATGGGTCCTCATCGTCCGCACACAAGTCTAAATGATATGGGTGATGAACTCCCATACTCATAGACAAGTCGCCTCAACCATACTATCGATTGTATTATAAACCTTACATAGACTTACTCCAGCCCGATCACTTAGTCGGGGTCTAGGGCGGGCTCGATCATACATCAAAGTGTGCACGAGACAGAGTCTCGAACAATCGCATCGCGATGCCCCAAGCTGCGCACATCTAAGGGCCATTTGGTGTATAAAAGACCGCCAGCCAGATCACAACTAAGGTCTCGAAAACCCATACTAAGACATGCATGTTAGAAACATACACGCAGCACACATGCCTTGTATGAACAGCAGGTATCATTGCAATTCTCTACAAAGTATATATCTTTATTAATAACTCTTACAGAGTGCACACAGAGATCACAAGCATGTGATCCAACATTACAACAAACAAGCGGAAGCAAAGTAGGTCTGAGTACAGACAAGTTTAACAAATGTCTTAGAGAAGCCTTATCTAAAAACAAGCCCTCCACGAGGGAACCAGTCGTCTGACTGGGACTACACTAGCTTGTTCTTGGTTAGAGTCTTCATTCTTCGAGCTTCGGGTAGAAGCCACCATCGGGGTCGGTGGGTTCATCTAAAACATAGATTAAGCAAACGTGAGTACAAAATCGTACTCAGCAAGACTTACATAGGAGCTATACTACTCATGCATATGTATCAAGGTAAAGGGAGGTGGGGTTTCACTTGCAGAAGTGCCAGCTTTGACTTGGCTAGTCCTGAACTACGAGTACCAGACTTGAGGTAAGAAGCGTACACGAGTCCACTACAACTCTTCAACCAATCACACCACTATGGTTACTTCCTCGACTTCCCCATGAGAAGCACATCATAGCACTCACGCTTATCTTGCGAGTTTTAGAAGTATCCAGTTCAAGTTGTCTAATAATCAAGCACAACTTTCCAAGTAGTCCATAACCGCGGACGCGGCTATTCGAATAGTTTTGTTAACCCTGCAGGGGTGTACCGCTACACACACACACTCATCAGTTACCGCCTGGGAGTGGGACCCTTCAAGCGGGTACCGGCGAGGATGTTGCCACGACACTTCACCCACAACTTCGTTCTAGTCCAGAGAGTCGCCTATCTGAGGGGGATCCGTATAGAAGTCCGTCCAAGGTTCCAGTACAGCCTCAAACGATGTGTGCAGGGTCCCAAGCCGGTCTTGAAAAGCCGTTCATCCACTTCGCAGACCGTGCCACAGCCCTACCAGAACTCCGAACTAATGCGACTCCTGGGGTTCGAACGGGGTGAGGTACTAGGTCGAGAGGGGTCAGTGAGCCCAATGAGTGGTTGTACCCTTCTTCTTGGATCACCACACAACAACTCGGGCTTAAGGCGGTGTTCAACGAGACAACCCACTGTGTACTCCTACACATCCTCTCATCGTTCACCTTGTAATAGGGTAGATTCACCAACACATTTCACTTTCATCAACACCATGTTTATCATCATCCCGACTCACACCATAAGCAACCTCATTGTACCACTAAGCATGCAATAAGCAGTAACAGTTGCAGGGGCCACATGATATCAACCAACTCCTACATCTGCTAGGATTGTGGTTTCCTTACTACTGTGACAAGATGATAGGTCATGCAAAGGATATGGGTTCAACTATGCAGTAGAAACGTTATCATGGTGATCATCCTAAACAATGCATAAGCGAGACATGAGAGGGAAGTGGGATTTTATCGACATGATCAATGGGGGTTTGCTTGCCTTGCTGACGACGTTCAGTCACGGGGTCTTCAACGAAGGGGGTGATCTCGGATTCCGGCTCCACTTCTATCAGCAACATGACAATCATAGGATCAACATAATGTACAATGCACAATCACATGAATAAGATTGCAATGGTGATGTTCAAGGTACTGATGTGTTGAGCATTCCATTTAAAAGGAGTATACTGCATTTGAATTGCAAATTCAAACTCCATTTGATTTATCGATGAATTTCAAATGCATTTGAATGCATGAAAGTTCATTTGAAAAGTTTTATCATGAAGTGATGTGGTATAGTAGAAGTAAGGTCTCTGATGTGTGGATGAATCCATTGGAATTAAGGGTGTTGCAAAGTCATTTGCAAATTCACTCCAAATTTGAATTTGAAAAGGATCCATATGCATGTTTGCTACTTTTCACCCATTTTAAAATGGTCAAACATGAAAACAAATTGCATATTCAGAATCCTTGTATTTTTCTGATAATTTTAGACATATTATTTGTCCAATTTGGAGTTAATATGAATTTTCTATGATTTATTGAAGTTTTGGCCATATTCTGTTATTTCTGGATTTATCAAAAAGATTTAAAAAGCTTTACTGCGTCAGCATGATGTCATTGTGACATCAAGGGGGGCTGACTGCTGGGACCCCCATGTCAGTCTCAGTGGGGTTAATCCCTGTTAGATTAAACTAACAGAGTGGAATTAGGGGACTGGGGCCCCACCTGTCATGGTCACTTGGGGTGGGCCAGGGTTTAGTTAAGCTCGGTTTAAAGGCGCTAATGGAGGGGTCGTCGTCGGTGGCCACTGTAGACGCCGGAGACTCGTCGGCTTTGCGATTCAGAGCACGGGCATCCAAGGGGAGGGCGCCGTTGCGTAGCTTGTGCTCTCGCGCGTCCAGTAGATCCATTGGGGGGTCAATGGCGTGCTCCAGAGCTCGGAGGCGACGGCAATGGCGACGGCTGGGCTCGGCCAACGACGAAAACGCGAGGGAGAGAACGAGGGGAGCTATGAGAGGGGGCAATCGAGGCAGGAGGCTCACCCACACGCGACGGTGAGCTCGACGGGGTTGGGGAAGAGCTGGAGGAGGCTGAATTTGCTGCCGGAGTCGCGGCGGCCGGCGGTGAAGAAGATGAAGGGGACGTCGCTTCCACCAGCTCCCGGCTCGAATTGAGAATGCAGCTAGATGAAGTCAACCTCGAGGAGCTCCATGGACATGCTGGCTCGAGCTTGCTTGGCCAATGGCCACGCCGGGGCACGATAGCGCTCTGCTAGGGTTTCGGCGGCGGTGCGATTTGTGAGGAGGAAGAGGGGAGGCGACTCGTGGATGGGAGGATGAGCTCGGGGGGGGGGGGGGGGGGGCGTCTGGTGCTGCGTGGCGTGAGGAGGGAGGCAGGGGAGGCCTAGAACCCGCGGGCGTCGCGGTGGCGTCGTCGCCGCACTCCCCAGCTCCAGCGAGCTGCTTGGAGGGGCGGGGGAGGAAGAGGACAAGGCTTCTCGGGTGGGCTGGGCCGGCTAGGGGAGTTGGGCCTCGCCTGAGGCGCCAGGTAACGTCCTTCCCTTATGTTTTTCTCTTTTCTTTTTATTTTTCTGCAATATGTTTGACCTAGCTAATAAAATAGCTAGGTATTTTTATAAATGCTATAATTTTTTTATATGGCCTCATAAAAGCTAGAGCTAGCCACTTATAAAATCTGAGCATTTTTAAAATTCAAAACATTTGACTTTTAAATCAAATAGGGTATTTATTTAATTTCCAAGCCATTGTTTGAAATTTAGAAAATTCCATGAGCATGGGATTGCTCCCAAACCACTTTTAAAATGATCAGCATCATTTATAGGAATTTTCCAAATACTCAAATGAATTTTGGAAAAAGGTTTTTATCTGGCCATTTGATTTAATTTCTCAGGGCTTTTCTTTTCCCCATTTTTGAATTTTCTTTTGAATTTTTTCATGATGCAAAGGAGCACTTGATCCTAGCACATACCTAACTTGGTGTTGTGACAACTCGCCCCCACTCAAAAGAATCTCGTCCCGAGATTCAGAAGTCTGCGGGAGGAAGGAGGGGTACTCGGCACTGAGACGGTCTTCTCTTTCCCACGTGGCTTCTCTCTCAGAGTGGTGTGACCACTGAACTTCCAGAAACTTGATCTTCTTTCGGCGAGTGACATGCTCTGCTGAATCAAGAACACGAACAGGGTATTCTCGATAAGAAAGGTCATCTTGTAGATCAAGCGTTTCATGGTCGACTTCGCGGATGGGGTCCTTGTAGCAACGCCTGAGTTGTGACACATGGAATACATCATGTACTCGGGAAAGGTGCGGGGGTAGTTCAAGTTGGTAGCTCTCCTGCCTATGATGACGATCATAGTGGCTTTTCTGACGAGACTGGGCTGCTTTCAATTGATCACGAACAATGCGAACTTGCTCTTCTGCTTCCATGATCATGTCCGGTCCAAAGAATTGTCTTTCACCGGTTTCTGACCAGTTTAGGGGTGTTCGACATCGTCGTACATAAAGGAGTTCAAAAGGAGCCATGTTCAGACTAGATTGAAAACTATTGTTATAAGCAAATTCAGCAAATGGAAGAGACTTCTCCCACTTCTTTCCGAATGAGATAACACAAGATCTGAGCATGTCTTCAAGAATTTGGTTAACCCTTTCGACTTGACCGCTAGACTGAGGAGGAAAAGCCGTACTAAAGGAGAGATGAGTTCCCATAGCATGTTGGAAGCTTCCCCAAAATCTAGAGGTGAAAAGGCTACCACGATCAGAATTTATTTCCAAAGGAACACCGTGAAGGGATACAATCCTAGAGACATACAAGTCTGCTAACTGGCTAGCAGTTATAGACTCGCGAACTGGAAGGAAGTGAGCAACTTTGGAAAGCCTATCTATGACAACGAAGATGGCATCATTTCCTTTCTGGGTTTTTGGAAAGCCGGTGATGAAGTCCATACCGACTTTGTCCCATTTCCACTCAGGAATAGGCAAAGGTTGAAGTGTGCCAGCAGGTCTTTGGTGTTCTGCCTTAATGCAACGACAAACATCACATTCAGCAACAAAACGAGCAATGTCTCTCTTCATCCTAGTCCACCAAAATCTCTGGCGTAGATCTCGGTACATTTTTGTGCTACCGGGATGAATCGAGAGGGGTGTGTCATGGGCTTCTTTGAGGATGAGTTGCCTTAGTTCCCTATTCTTAGGTACTAGTAAACGATTTCCAAAGAATACCGTTCCTTTACTATCTGTGGAGAAACATTTAGCAACTCCGCTAGCAATGTTCTCCTTGATCCGGCGTACACCTCGTGCACGCCTTTGGGCAACTATGATTTGATCCTCAAGGGTTGGTTTCGCCACCAAGTTGAAAAGAGATCCACGAGGAACAATCTCGAGATTAAGCTTTCGAAATTCCTCATGAAGAAGTGGTTGATACTGTAGTAACATGAGGTTGTTACAATACGACTTACGACTTAGTGCATCAGCCATGACATTGGCTTTGCCTGGGGTGTAAGAAATTACTACGTCGTAATCTTTTATCAACTCAATCTAGCGTCTATGCCTGAGATTAAGATCTGGCTGGGTGAAAATGTATTTGAGGCTTTGGTGGTCGGAATAGATCTCACAACGATTACCAAGGAGGTAATGTCGCCAAGTTGTTAGGGCATGAACTACGGCAGCGAGTTCAAGGTCATGGGTAGGATAGTTTTCTTCATGTGGCCGCAACTGGCGTGAAGCATAAGCTACCACATGTCGATCTTGCAGAAGTATGCATCCTAACCCTTGCCGTGATGCGTCACAATAGATCACGAAATCCTTTTTGGTGTCTGGAGGTGCAAGTACGGGTGCAGAAGTCAATCTTCTTTTTAGCTCTTGAAAGCTTTCCTCGCACTTGGAAGTCCATAGTAATTTATTATCTTTCTTGAGGAGTTCAGTCAGGGGCTTTGCAACTTTGGAGAAGTTCTCAACGAAGCGACGGCAATAGCTGGCTAGGCCAACAAAACTCCTAACTTGCTTAACCGATTCAGGTGGAGTCCAGTCAAGGACGGCCTGAACTCTCTCGGGATTCACAGCAATGCCTTTTGCAGAAATCACGTGGCCTAAGTAGGTCACTTCTGGTAGCCAAAATTCACACTTGGAGAATTTAGCATACAGGCGATGCTCTCTAAGTTTCATCAATACCAGCCTTAGGTGTTCGGCATGTTCTTCTTCGTTCTTCGAGTATATAAGGATGTCATCGAGGTAAACCACGATGAACTGGTCCAAATACTCCATGAAGATCGAGTTCATCATGCGTGAAAAAGTGGCGGGGGCATTGGTTAGACCGAAGGACATGACGGTGTAGTTGTAAAGACCATAACGAGTAGTAAAAGCCGTTTTGGGAATGTCCTCGTTTCAGATTTTGATTTGATGATACCCTAATCTCAAATCCATCTTGGAGAAGACAGAGGATCCTACAAGTTGATCATAAAGATCATTGATCCTGGGCAGTGGGTACTTGTTCTTTATCGTCGCTAGATTTAGCGGGCGATAGTCTACGCACATCCTTTCTGTCCCATCTTTCTTCGTTACGAACAGAACGGGGCAACCCCTTGGCGATGAGCTAGGGCGGATGAAGCCTTTTTCCAACAAAGCTTCCAGTTGGTTTTTAAGCTCAGCTAACTCACATGGGGCCATTTTGTATGGGCGTCTGGAAATTGGTGCGGTTCCTGGGGAAAGATCCACTATGAATTCTACACATCTGTCGGGTGGCATTCCCGGCAGCTCTTCAGGAAAGACATCCGGGAAGTCACGAACCACCGGAACATCTTCAAGGTCGGGAAGGGGAAGCACATTCAAAGAATGCACCTGGGTTCTTGTTCTTGGTGAGGAGTAAGCTATTGTCTAGCCTGAAGGATGTGTAAGCCTAACGGACTTGGCTTTACAATCAAGAAAAGCATTCTGCCTTGATAACCAATCCATACCAAGGATGACATCAATGTCAGAAGACTTGAGGGCTATGAGTGAAGCAAGGAATATTAAACCCTCAATTGCAATTTGATTACCATGGCTTACTCTATTAGTTTTCCACTTGGAACCAGGAGTTTGAATGATCATAGGGGTGAACATTTCATCAAAGGATACATCATGCCGAAGTGCATAAGTCTCCGACATGAATGAGTGAGATGCTCCTGGGTCGAAAAGAACAGAAGTGGGAACAAAATTAACTGGGAGCGTACCAAGAATGACGTCAGAAGTACTATCAGTTTCCTCAACAGAGATTTGGTTCACACGTCCAAGATTTTCTAAGGTGGATGGCTTAGCGGTGGAAACCTTCGGGGGTGGTTTGCCACGAACAGTGGGGTTTCCTATGGCATGGGGTGGAGCATTTTGACTGACGGGGCACTCACGAGAATAGTGACCAGGCTGGCCACATCTAAAGTAGACTCCAAAGATAGTGCGGGGAGCTGGGTTGTTTGGTGGAGCTGGTGGACGAGGCGGCACAAGGGATGGCCTCGGTGGGTTGTTTTGGGGAAACAAACTGTTAGGAATCCAGATCATGCGCTTCTGAGGGCGTGAACTGGAAGAAGGGGCAAGCTCAAGAGCATGCTTGCGAGACTTCTCGAAAACTTCATTGCCATGCTCAGCTCTAAAGGATCTATTGACTAAATCCTCAAAGGTGGCAAATTCGATGAGGTTGAGATCATGAAGAAGGATGGGGCTAAGTCCCTTACGGAACCTTGCCTGCTTTCTGGCATCGGTGGTGATCTCATCTAGGGCATAACGAGCAAGACGGTTGAATTCCCTCACATACTCATGAATGGACATCTCTCCTTGATTCAGATTGCAAAACTCTTCCTTCTTGCGCTCCATCAACTCATCCAGAATGTGGTACCCTCGAAAGGCAACACAGAACTCCTGCCAAGTCACTACGTGACCATTTGGCTGCACTGCAACATAGTTCTCCCACCACTGAAGAGCAGCACCTTCCAAGAAGTATACCGCGAAAACAACTCGGTCATCGGGAGCAACATGTGCCGTATCAAGCTTACGCTCGATGGAACGGAGCCAATCATCAGCTTCAAGGGGCTCAGAAGAACATCGGAATACCGGTGGCTTGAGGAGGATGAAATCCTGAATGCTGACCACCACATTACGATGGTGGGCGGTATTCTGCTCGATGAGCTCCAGAAGGCGTGTTTGATCAGGTCTATTCCGCTCGTCTTCCATCATGATTTCCGCCGTAGAAGGCGGGGTTGGAGGTTCATCATCATTTCGATTCTGATCACGGTCTCGATTCCGAAGAACAGCACTACGAGTTCCACCTGACATCCTGTGTGATAAAATCAACAATCAGAACAGGTTGTACGATGGAGGCAAGGATAAAAGGATATGATTTAATCGGAAAGGATAATAATGCGAAGGCAATGACTCAAAGAAACACGGAACAAATCCGGCAGCATAACGGCTACACTGGGATGGAAAATGAAACAACCTCGAAGAAATTGGACATAACTTCTTCAAGGAACTCAAAACACGGAGACTTTGGATATCCACAACAATCCTACGGCTATAAGGAGGCAATCAACGAGATGTTCTATTCAGACATAGATGAGCCTAGTCCTATCATCTCGTAGAAAAGATAAGGGTGACTCTGAACTCAGATCGATGAGGGTAAGGAGAAAAAGAAGCCTTACGTTGTTCCCTTATATACCCAGAATAACTATATAACTATAGAAGGCTAGACTCGATTTCGGCCAAGGCTGATAATCCTACAGTCAGTCCTGCTCTGATACCAAGTCTGTCAGGACCCGGGGTTAGTGTATGCAAGCCTCGCTACAACACAATCATATGGAGAGCCAAGAACCGTACCCACTTGTCTAAGCAGACAAGGCCAAGCACAGAACGTTCTCGGAAAGCATCGAACGTGAGGGGCATCCCATCCAGGCCGGATGATCAACTGAAATGGGTCCTCATCGTCCGCACACAAGTCTAAATGATATGGGTGATGAACTCCCATACTCATAGACAAGTCGCCTCAACCATACTATCGATTGTATTATAACCCTTACATAGACTTACTCCAGCCCGATCACTTAGTCGGGGTCTAGGGCGGGCTCGATCATACATTAAAGTGTGCACGAGACAAAGTCTCCAACAATCGCATCGCGAGGCCCCAAGCTGCGCACATCTAAGGGCCACTTGGTGTATAAAAGACCGCCAGCCAGATCACAACTAAGGTCTCGAAAACCCATACTAAGACATGCATGTTATAAACATACACGCAGCACACATGCCTTGTATGAACAGCAGGTATCATTGCAATTCTCTACAAAGTATATATCTTTATTAATAACTCTTACAGAGTGCACACAGAGATCACAAGCATGTGATCCAACATTACAACAAACAAGCGGAAGCAAAGTAGGTCTGAGTACAGACAAGTTTAACAAATGGCTTAGAGAAGACTTATCTAAAAACAAGCCCTCCACGAGGGAACCAGTCGTCTGACTGGGACTACACTAGCTTGGTCTTGGTCAGAGTCTTCATTCTTCGAGCTTCGGGTAGAAGCCACCATCGGGGTCGGTGGGTTCATCTAAAACATAGATTAAGCAAACGTGGGTACAAAATCGTACTCAGCAAGACTTACATAGGAGCTATACTACTCATGCATATGTATCAAGGTAAAGGGAGGTGGGGTTTCACTTGCAGAAGTGCCAGCTTTGACTTGGCTAGTCCTGAACTACGAGTACTAGACTTGAGGTAAGAAGCGTACACGAGTCCACTACATCTCTTCAACCAATTACACCACTATTGTTACTTCCTCGACTTCCCCACGAGAAGCACTTCATAGCACTCACGCTTATCTTGCGAGTTTTAGAAGTATCCAGTTCAAGTTGTCTAATAATCAAGCTAAGCTTTCCAAGCAGTCCATAACCGCGGACGCGGCTATTCGAATAGTTTTGTTAACCCTGCAGGGGTGTACCGCTACACACACACACTCATCAGTTACCGCCTAGGAGTGGGACCCTTCAAGCGGGTACCGGCGAGGATGTTGCCACGACACTTCGTCCACAGCTCCGTTCTAGTCCAGAGAGTCGCCTATCTGAGGGGGATCCGTATGGAAGTCCGTTCGAGGTTCCAGTACAGCCTCAAACGATGTGTGCAGGGTCCCAAGCCGGTCTTGAAAAGCCGTTCATCCACTTCGCAGACCGTGCCACAGCCCTACCAGAACTCCGAACTAATGCGACGCCTGGGGTTCGAACGGGGTGAGGTACTAGGTCGAGAGGGGTCAGTGAGCCCAATTTGTCATAAGCTACCTCATTGTACCACTAAGCATGCAATAAGCAGTAACAGTTGCAGGGGCCACATGATATCAACCAACTCCTACATCTGCTAGGATTGTGGTTTGCTTACTACTGTGACAAGATGATAGGTCATGCAAAGGATATGGGTTCAACTATGTGGTAGAAACATTATCATGCTGATCATCCTAAACAATGCATAAGCGAGACATGAGAGGGAAGTGGGATTTTATCGACATGATCAATGGGGGTTTGCTTGCCTTGCTGACGAGGTTCAGTCACGGGGTCTTAAATGAAGGGGGTGATCTCGGATTCCGGCTCCACTTCTATCAGCAACATGACAATCATAGAATCAACATAATGTACAATGCACAATCACATGAATAAGATTGCAATGGTGATGTTCAAGGTACTGATGTGTTGAGCATTCCATTTAAAAGGAGTATATTGCATTTGAATTGCAAATTCAAACTCCATTTGATTTATCGATGAATTTCAAATGCATTTGAATGCATGAAAGTTCATTTGAAAAGTTTGATCATGAAGTGATGTGGTATAGTTTAAGTAAGGTCTCTGATGTGTGGATGAATCCATTGGAATTAAGGGTGTTGCAAAGTCATTTGCAAATTCACTACAAATTTGAATTTGAAAAGGATCCATATGCATGTTTGCTACTGTTCACCCATTTTAAAATGGTCAAACATGAAAACAAATTGCATATTCAGAATCCTTGTATTTTTATGATAATTTTAGACATATTATTTGTCCAATTTGGATTTAATATGAATTTTCTATGATTTATTGAAGTTTTGGCCATATTCTGTAATTTCTGGATTTATCAAAAAGATTTAAAAAGCTTTACTGCGTCAGCATGATGTCATTGTGACATCAGGGGGGGCTGACTGCTGGGACCCCCAAGTCAGTCTCAGTGGGGTTAATCCCTGTTAGATTAAACTAACAGAGAGGAATTAGGGGACTGGGGCCCCACCTGTCATGGTCACTGGGGGTGGGCCAGGGTTTAGTTAAGCTCGGTTTAAAGGCGCTAATGGAGGGGTCGTCGCCGGCGGCCACTGTAGACGCCGGAGACTAGCCGGCTTTGCGATTCAGAGCACGGGCAGCCAAGGGGAGGGCGCCGTTGCGTAGCTTGTGCTCCCGCGCGTCCAGTAGACCCATTGGAGGGTCACTGGCGTGCTCCAGAGCTCGGAGGTGACGGCAAGGGCGACGGCTGGGCTCGGCCAACGACGAAAACTTGAGGGAGAGCACGAGGGGAGCCATGAGAGGGGGCAATCGAGGCAGGAGGCTCACCCACACGCGACGGTGAGCTCGACGGGGTTGGGGAAGAGCTAGAGGAGGCTGAATTTGTTGCCGGAGTCGCGGCGGCCGGCGGTGAAGAAGATGAAGGGGACGTCGCTTCCACCAGCTCCCGGCTCGAATTGAGACTGCAGCTAGACGAAGTCGACCTCGAAGAGCTCCATGGACATGCTGGCTCGAGCTTGCTTGGCCAATGGCCGCGCCGAGGCACGATAGCGCTCTGCTAGGGTTTCGGCGGCGGTGCGATTTGTGAGGAGGAAGAGGGGAGGCGACTCGTGGATGGGAGGATGAGCTCGGGGGGGGGCGTCTGGTGCTGCGTGGCGTGAGGAGGGAGGCAGGGGAGGCCTAGAACGCGCGGGCGTCGCGGTGCCGTCGTCGCCGCACTGCCCAGCTCCAGCGAGCTGCTTGGAGGGGCGGGGGAGGAACACGACAAGGCTTCTCGGGTGGGCTGGGCCGGCTAGGGGAGTTGGGCCTCGCCTGAGGCGCCAGGTAAGGTCCTTCCCTTCTGTTTTTCTCTTTTCTTTTTATTTTTCTGCAATATGTTTGACCTAGCTAATAAAATAGCTAGGTATTTTTATAAATGCTATAATTTTTTATATGGCCTCATAAAAGCTAGAGCTAGCCACTTATAAAATCTGAGCATTTTTTAAATTCAAAACATTTGAATTTTAAATCAAATAGGGTATTTATTTAATTTCCAAGCCATTGTTTGAAATTTAGAAAATTCCATGAGCATGGGATTTCTCCCAAGCCACTTTTAAAATGATCAGCATCATTTATAGGAATTTTCCAAATACTGAAATGAATTTTGGAAAAAGATTTTAACTGGCCATTTGATTTAATTTCTCAGGGCTTTTCTTTTCCCCATTTTTGAATTTTCTTTTGAATTTTTGCATGATGCAAAGGAGCACTTGATCCTAGCACATACCTAACTTGGGGTTGTGACAAGCGTTGGCCGATTCCTGGTGGACTGGGCTGAAACTCAATATGTGTCACCCGTCCTAGGGTCGGACTTTTGGAGAATGCATTTTGACGGGTCCAAGATGAAGAATGGCTTAGGGGATGGCATTGTTCTCACATCACCAAAAGGAGATCGGCTGCATTATGTATTGCAAATCCATTTCGCAGCATCAAACAATGTTGCCGAATACGAGGCCCTTGTGCATGGCATCAAGCTAGCCAAGGAGATCGGCATTCGGAACATAGAGTGTTTTGGCGATTCCGACTTGGTGGTGCAGCAGTGTACAGGCAATTGGGACGCCAAAGATGCAAATATGGCAAGCTACCGTTTCTTGGTGCAGCAGCTAAGTAGATACTTTGAAGGCTGTGAATTTCACCATGTGCCCAGAGCAAACAATGAAGCAGCAGACGCCTTGTCCAAGCTCGGTTCCACCTGGCAAAGCATCCCACCAGGGGTATCATTGGAGCACGTCAAGAAGCCGTCTATCACGCCTTCACCAGAGTCCGAGTCCATTTTCATATCAGAAACCGACCTGGAGGCATTGAGGCAAGCAAAGTTGGTTCAACCAATGAAGATTCCGACGCTGAAGCGGCAGTCAGGCGCTCAGGAAGCAGCGGGATTGGCAAGCCTGGCAACCCCAGATGCTGTCGATTGCGGTCCAGGGGCTGATAATCTCGGCATGAAAAAGAAGTCGAAAGAAAAAGCAGCAGCACCACCAGGTGTCGGGAACTCATCCGAGCCATCGACATCAGGGGCTGCCGATTCAGAGCTAGAGATACAAGTTTCAAAGGAAGAGCCAGTAGATCCTCAGGCCCCGGTCTCAGCAGAACAAGCAGTACCAGGGGCTGCCAACGACAAGCCAGAGGTTCAAATCATCAGCTCGGAGATTGACTCTGAGATGGAAGAGGTTCAAGAGGCCGAAATCCAAGAGGACAATGGCCAAGAAGCCGAGATCCAAGAAGAAGTCGCACCCCAACAAGAAGCAGTGATGGTAGTCGTCAGTGCGCCATCATGGGGACAGCCGATTAGAGATTTCCTAGTGGACGGAGTTCTTCTAGAAGACGCAGCCGAATCAAGACAAATCAGTCGCCGGTCTTGGGCATACACAATAATCAACAATGAGCTAGTCCGCAAGAGTGCAACCGGTGTCTTTCAGAGATGTGTAGAAGAAGACAGAGGCCTGGAGTTGCTCAGAGACATCCACCAAGGTGAATGTGGTCATCACGCGTCAGCAATAGCCATTGTCAACAAATCTTTCTGACATGGTTTCTACTGACCGACTGCGCATGCAGCAGCTGAGAACCTGGTGAAGTATTGCAAGGGCTGCCAGCGGTTCAAGGCAAAAAGTCATCAACCAGCATCAGCATTGAAGACAATCCCAATAGCATGGCCATTCACGGTGTGGGGTTTGGACATGGTTGGTCCGTTCAAGAGAGCCCGAAGTGGCATGACACATCTCCTGGTCGCAGTGGACAAATTTACCAAGTGGATTGAAGCCCGTCCGATCAAGAAGCTGGATGGTCCGACTGCGGTCCGTTTTGTCGCCGACATCGTGTGCAGATATGGTGTGCCCAATAGCATCATCACCGACAACGGCACCAATTTTGCAAAGGGTGCACTGGCTCAATATGCATCTCAGCAGGGTATTCGGCTTGATCTTGCGTCCGTTGCACATCCTTAGTCGAATGGTCAAGTAGAAAGAGAAAACGGCCTCATACTGTCGGGTATCAGACCCCGATTGGTGGAGCCACTCGAAAGATCACCTGGGGCCTGGATTGATGAGCTCCCAGCAGTCTTGTTGATATTGAGAACCACGCCCAACAGATCAACCGGATTCACTCCATACTTCCTTGTGTATGGTTCAGAAGCAGTCATCCCAGCCGACATAGATTTCGATTCACCTCGGTGTGCCCTATACACCGAAGAGGAGGCCAAGGAAGCGCGAGAAGATGGCGTTGATCTGAAGGAAGAAGCTTGTCTGTTGGCTCTGTCCAGGTCGGCGATTTATCAACAGAGGCTGAGGCACTATCACAGCAAGAAGATTCGCCCCCTCGCATTCCGCGAAGGCGATTTGGTGCTCCGCCGAATCCAGAAGTCGGATGGTCAGCACAAGTTATCATCACCCTGGGAGGGTCCTTTCATCATCAGCAGAGCACTCAAGAACAATGCATATTACCTCATCGATTGCACGAAAGGCACTCGGCATAAAGACACTTCAGGAGTGGAGACACAGTGTCCCTGGAACGCCTAGGTATTATGCCCGTTTTACAGTTGAGTCATGTGAGTGTATTCATGCTATCAAGCATTCAATCAGTAAAGTTGTCATGCATCCGAGAGATGGAATTCGATTGTCTTTATATAAGTTCTCATCTCTGAGCAAACCTCAGAGGGCAAAGCCTTGTCATTCCCAAGGTAGGTGAACAACCTCACTCGGGGACTGACCGACCACGCGGTCGCAAGTATAAAAGAAAGAAAAATGTGAGAACCACAGTACCGAAGCCAAGCTAGCATGCGACACGAGCACAGATCACAAATTGACTGTGGCATCGACGAAGCAGTAGCTGGTTGGACCTGTACTACCACGTCTCACACGTAAAAACACTCTGAAAGAAGGTTATGGCCAAGCAATCGACATATGGACCAATCGGCCAACTAAGTCTATGCAGAATCCTTCCGCGCTAACGCTAGAGCAGTTTAGTCTCAATGACCAAATCTCAACGGTATATGATCTCATGAGCCGACACCAGACCACACGTCGGCTGTTGGCAAGCATGGATTTATACCCCCAAGGGAAAATGGCAAAGATCAAAAACGATAAAGCGAAAAGAAGGAAGTTGATCACATAAGAAAACTATGCAATAAGCAAAGACAATAGGCGCAAGGCCGAATAAGTTCATTACATCATAACATCCCCAGTGGGTGTCCTTGAAATTTAGCAAAGTCTTGAAAAAGTTGCAGTAAAAGACATAGAATTCACTAGCTAGGCGTCGGGAACGTTGGAGGTCGGCGGCACGGTCGAAGCAGTCGGAGCAGTGGTTGGCACTGGCGTAACGGTTGGAACTGCTTGCTCCGGCGCAATCGGACCCTCTGGCACAGCAGTCGCCTCCGATTGTTTAGGCTCCGTCGAGCCTTCCCGTTCTTTGGAGGGCCCAACCTCAGCTGGCTTGGCACTTCTCTGTTTGGAGGTGGCCTTAGGTAAAGTACGGGACGAGCCATTGTCGGACAAGTCATCGTGATAGAGATAAGAGCTTGAAGAGCGCCAAGGTTGGCTGCCTTGACCTCCTCGGGCACGACCACCAGCACAAGGTTTGTCATCATCCAGAGCAGCGATAGGAAGTGGCGCAATCGGCATCCCAGCATCGTCGAGAGCAGGGATATATTCAGTATGAGGGAACCAACCGGCGATGGCTGTGGCAAGACGGTTTACCTGAGTATAGGCCGTCTCAAGGAGGTCGGTTGCCCCGTCCCGCATAGTGTAAAGCCGAGCTAGATTCAGCTTGGGATACCAGCTTAGCACAGTCTGAAGCGCCATCTCGGCGCCAGTCCGGGCAGCTGAGTCCGGCAAAGCCTCGACTCGGCGAGGGGCGACTTTCAGCAGCATCATCACTTGATCATGAGTGGCAGTCGGGGCATCACCTTGCTCTGAACCCTCATCATCCAAGTCGTGAGGACCCGCTGAGGATCCTTCATCAGGGCGCACACGCCTGAGGGCTTGCTTCAGTTCGGCAGGGCCCCAAAGCAGCTCGGCAAGTTTCTGGACGCCCAATTTGAATGCGAAGACGCTGCCAAGGATTACTGGGATACGAGCTTCGGTGGAGATGATGAACTCCCGAGGACTCCATCCTTCGGCCTCAGATCTCACAAGACAGCCTTCTTCGGCTCGGATGCGCCTCTCCTCAGAGACTGCGCGCTGAGCGGCGGATTCGGAGGCAGGCCAGTGTTCTGTATCAAGAAGTTAAATATGAGAAGATGCAAAAGAAAAGAAGTCAACAGGGGAACCAAGACAAGAGAGATAGATCACCAGAAAGAAGAGAGTCCATCTCGCGAAGCCCCTTGAGATTGGTCCGGGCCTCGCGTTGAGCTTTGGTTAGCTCATCATTATGGCGCAGCGTCATAGCATCCAGCTTGGCCACTGCATCGTCCCGTTCATCCTGCATGGCTTGCCGAGCTGTCACTGCGGCATCACGCTCCGAGCGCAGGATGTCGGCAGTCTTGGCCTGGGTCGAAATCACCGTCTCCAGTTCTGTTTGGTGACTGGTTCTGAGCGCAGCCATTTCACTTCGCTGCCGTTCGGTAGTACGAGATAAGTCAGCCTCGGCAGCTCGAAGACGCTCAAGATCCTGCTGAGCAGCGGCAAGCTCGGGGCCTTGTCGGCCGAGCTGCTCCACCAGCTCGGCCACGCGACCCTGAAGAGCAGTAATGGTGGGCAGAGATGCGGCAGCAGCTGCAAAAGCAGGTCGGAGGAAGAAATTAGAATCGGAAAATGTAATTAACCAGGCGGGAATCAGTAGAATTACCTGTCATCTCGGCAATCTTGGTAGTCTGTTGGTTCACCTGAAGCTGAACAGAGG
Source organism: Bromus sterilis (assembly GCA_950022295.1). Lineage (NCBI taxonomy): Eukaryota > Viridiplantae > Streptophyta > Magnoliopsida > Poales > Poaceae > Bromus > Bromus sterilis. The sequence goes on from OX465600.1 coordinate 223,250,358, forward strand.
TGAGCAGTCGCAAGCTGGCGGCATAAGACTCGAGCAAGGTTTCGAAAACTTTACGTTTCCCCTCGGCGGCAGCCTATGCGTAGAAAAGAAGAATCAGTACGAAAGTTGACGAGATCAAAATTCGGGAGAAGATCCGAGCAGATTGCACGCAATCGGCCCGAATCTCCGGGACTACACCCAGTGGGTGCGCTTGCGCGCACCCACTTGAGGGCAGATCCACCGATCTGAGGACGGCATAAGAAGCAAAAGTAAGAAGAAGATCCGAGCTAATTGCACGCAATCGGCTCGAATCTCGGGGACTACACCCAGGTGGTGCGCTTGCGCGCACCCACTTGAGGGCAAATCCGCCGATCTAAAAACGGCATAAGAAGGCAAAAGTAAGAAGAAGATCCGAGCTGATTGCATGCAATCGACCCGAATCTCGGGGACTACACCCAGTGGGTGCGCTTGCGCACTCCCACTTCGAGAAGAAGACTTACAGTATGATTGCGGTCGACGAGCTCAAGCTCCTGAAGCACGCCGGTGGAGAGCACCTTCACTCAGTCATAAGCCGAAGCCTTGGTGCCATGGGAAGCCAAGGGAAAGCGACGTGAGGCTTCAGGCTCGGAGTCGGCAGGGCTGGTGCGAGAGTAAGCCATTCGGAAATGTTCCACCGAATGCATCTCCGATTCGAGGGTAGCAGAAGAGGTTGTCGAGGTCGTCGTCGGCGTCGGCTGAAGGATTATAGCCTTGGAGGCGGCAGTAGTCGAGGGTGGCGCCGAGGTGGCTGGCGGAGCAACAACACTTGGCGTCGGAGCAGTCATTGAAGAAGGAGATACCGTCATGATCGGCGGGGTGGTCGTTGCGATGGCATTCAGGATCTGACCTGAGGACCGCGGAGGGGAAGGAGCAATCGGAGGATCCGATTGCAATCCCTCGGCGTCGGCGGACTCCAAGTCGACGATGTCCTTTGGAGCCACGAAGGCCTTGGGCGGAGGCTTGCTCGGAGGCTGGCTCAGAGGCTTGGTGAGGTCGGCGCGAAGTTTCTTGGCTCTGCGCTCAGCATCCTTGGCCGAGAGAGGAACAATCATTGGCCATTTTCTGGCGGCATCGATGTGAGCGGAAGTGGCAGAGGGAGCTGGGCCAGGGACAGCAGGGACGTCCCGGACAATGTCGTCCAAATCAATGGCAGCCCTGAGAAGAAACGAGAGATAAGCGACAAAGGAAAGGAGAATATAAAGGAAGAGAAGGAAGGAGAAATAATTACCCCACAGTTATCGGTGCTCCTCGGGGCATCTGGAAGCGCAGAGGCGGGATATCCAGAGGAACCTCCTGCAGAACGGGGTCGACCTTGGGCTTGGCTCCAAGAACCTTTCCTGTCGGCTGGGCCCGATAGCGCGCAGTCTATGTGGCCTTCCCTCTCGGGGCGACCACCGCTGTCTTTGCATGCTTTCTCGGCGCAGCACCGGTTGACGGGCCGTCAGCTCGGGAGCGTTTGAGCGGCGCCTTCTTGGGGTCGGGATTCTCATCTGCACCGGAACCACCAACCTTTGAGGCGCTGTCATCGTCACTCCATTCATCCAGAAATCGTTCAAAGGAGGAATCATGCATACCCCCTTGGTCGGCTGCACCGGCGTCGGCGGGGTGGTCCTCGGCGTCGGAGTCGGAGGCAGGGGAGTCGTCGTATTCGAGGTCGGCTGGATCCTCCTCTTCGCGATCAGGGGCGAATTCGCCAGCGACTTGGCCGTCTTGCATCAAGGCAGTCGCGATAAAGTACTGAAGAATGAGCAGAGAATCAGAAGTGCAAGTGAGAAATCGAGCAATCAGGCAAACAGAGAAAGCAATCTGAGCATACCTCAGGAGGAGTGGTTTCGCGGTGAAGGAATTTCAAGCCGAATCGAAATGGTTTCGGCAAGGGAGTGGTGGTGAGTGCTCTCACTCGGAGGCGCAGCTCTTCGTTGGTCAGTTTCTTGGTACAGATCCGAGTGGGATCCCTCCAGGTTTCCATGTCGCAGATACGGTGCACTCGGCGCTGAAGCGGGAGCACTCGGACCTTAAGCCAGGTGGCCACGAGGTCGTAGACCATAAGGCCATCTTTCTCAAGCTACGCTATCCGAGCTACTTGAGCGTCAATATCGCAGTCGCCGACCCCAAGCTTGGTCGACCAATGGTACTTCTCCGTGGGAGGGGCGAGCTGGAATTCGGGCAGGTTGATGAGGTCGGGGCCCTTGTTAGGAGATCGAACGTAGAAGAAAGTGGTTTGCCAGTCCTTGACCGACTGAATGATAGCAGGGGACTCATAGCCTTGCTTGATTGAGTAAAGGATGCAGCCGCCGCAATTGGTCATGGCAGTCTCGTGAATCGGCTCGTCTCCGTCGGGATTCGGCAGAAGCCTTCCGGTCCGAGCCATATGACCTCGGAGGTGGAAGAGGCGTTTCCAAAGCCCGATGCTCGGCCGGATGCCGAGATAGCCTTCGCAAAGGGTGATGAATCCCTACATCGTCATGATGAAGTTGGCGGCGAGGTGGTGTGGTTGAAGTCGGTGGAAATCCAAGAACTCTCGAAAAAAGGTGCTCACCGGCAGACCGAAGCCGCGCTCGAACTGCACCGCAAAAACCACGCGCTCCCCGGTGTGCGGCTCCGGCACGATCTCCTCGCCGGGGGCACGCCACTGGATGCCAGCCGGCATCTTGCGCGCGTGAAGGAGCCGGCGGATCTCGTCGTCGTTGACGGTGGAACCTTTCCACCGGCCGCGGCTGGCGGCGAATTTCTCATCTGCAACGGCCATGGCGTCTTCCAGAGCGATGGAGGGAGAAACCACAGAGATGGGCGACAGGGATCCGGCAGCGGATGTTGGCGAATGGAGGCGCGGCGGCGGCGAAGGGCGCAAGCAATCGCAGAGAGAGAGAGGGTGCGGTGCGGCGGCGCCACAAGCACACCAGACCAAAGTCACCGGAGCAGAAACGCTGCGGCGGCGCGAAGAGAAGAAGGAGAGCAAGGAAGAAGAAGTGCGGTTGAGCCCGAGGAGTCCCTTCCCCCATTGGCTTACATGGGCGGCGGGGGCGAGTGGGATCGCAGGTGCGGCACGGGTGGCCCAGTGTGGCCGCGTGTATCAAGAGGAGGTTGAGCTGGATCGGCGTAGAGGATCATGGCGCAGAATGCGAGGCGTATGTGGTAACGTCCCGTCGCGCATGGGTCGTGGGGCCCGGAGCATTAACTGCCCCGGGGAATCGGAAGCGACGTGCGACGTGGGTTGGTCAGAAATTGGTCAAAAGTAACCGTTGGAGAAGCAATCGGATGAGCTAGATCTCAGCTCGGCCAAGGTTTGGCAACGGTCGTTTATCAGAGAAGCACAAGAGCAATCGGCGAGCTGGGAGCCGAAGTCGGAGAAGTTGTATCGAACCATTATTGGACTGGTCAGCCGGGTGGAATCTCCGATCTGAGCGTTCAGATCGGATCGAGATGTCCGATGAGGCCAAAGCAATCAAAGCGCAAAGATAAGAAAAGAAAAACTGCAAGAGCCTCCCGGTCAAGCAATCGTGGGACCCTTACAGCTTTAGGGGCTAGTGTCGGGGGAATGGTACCCAGGTAGGGTCACCCAGACGAAAGAACTCTTTCAAGACAAGGAGGAGGCCGATTGGGTTGCTGTTGGGCCAAGCTAGGCAGTCGCATGGCCGATTGCTCCCAAGCAATCGGCCATACCGAATGCGAGCAGTCGGCCCAGGCGCAATCGGCACACTCCTCAATCAGCTCAGGAGTTGACCTTATCCAGATCGGATGTATCTCGTACAAGGTCATAAATGAGGGATCCCGAGAGATCCGGTTGGCAGTGAGCCAAGTCACTTCGCCGATCTGTCAGAGGAGTGTTGTCATCATTTTCCTCTGAATCCGGACACAGGACGACGAGATCAGAGGACGTAGCTCCACTGTTCATCATCAGTACCTAGAAGCTACAACATGGGAAGCCGCTTGACAAGTCCGGATCAACCGGAGATTTGCAGTCGGTGGACCCCAGCCGACGAGAGGATGACAGTTGGGGCCAGCCCCTGACTGAAATGACCGAAGTACCCCGAGCTCACACTATAAGAGCCTGGGGTACCCCTCCTGTGAGAGGGACTCCCCCATTCGCATTTACTTCCCACAGTAGAACCCGTAGAGAAGCAGAGGAGAGCCATGCCCACGGCAGGTCTCTTCTTCCTCTGAGCAGCTCCATGAGCATTGATTGTAGTTCGTGAGTTCATTTATATCAAGCAGACAAGCAGGAGTAGGGCTGTTATCTCTCCGGAGAGCCCCGAACCTGGGTACATCATGGTGTCCTTCACCGTGCTTGTGCACAACCCGTTTCCGGCACCATCAACATCGTTCTCCCTCGAGTCTTCCCCTCTCTTTAGCCATCCCTATGGCATATGTTGTTACTAAAGAACGACAGGTAATATTCACGGTAAAGGCAATATTAAGTGTGCTAGTGTGGGGGGTTTTAGCCATTCTTTGCAGAAAGGTGATAACTTCTGAGAGACTACAATTATCAAAGTTAATTTCTGTGCTATTAAGCAAAATTGTAGTATCATCATCTATGTTTGAGTTGCTTTCTACTATAAGTGTTTGGATGTCGTCCCAAGTTTGGGGACGTGTGGGAGCAACTTCAAACAAAGGCTCATATTTCTTTCCTGGAAGACCATGCCATGGGCATAATTATCCGTCATAACTAACATAATCACAAGGTCTATTACTTTTTTAGACCCCTACAGTGGTAATTGGATCAATGGAAGAGGGGGTGTACTCACCCCACTTAGTTTTTCCAGTTGAACCCATAATAGCAAGATTAACATTTTTTGTGATTTTTTATAAAGGACACTAAGATAAAAATGATAAAGTAAACTAACAAGACTAAAAAGAAAAGGTAAAAGATAGTGTGCAACTCCCCTATCTAGAAGAGTGGAGTCCCCGGCAATGGCGCCTGATGGCGCGAGAGTTGACGGGTGTAGTCTTCTCACCTTTCGTTGGTGAGCCCCAAGTGGAAGGCGTGATGTGGCACAGCAGCAAATTTCCCTCAGTAAAGATACCACGGTTTGTCTCCAGTAGGACTCCAGAGATGATAAGTAGGTGTGAGCGGCGCAACTGACGCGGACCTGCACACATACAAAAATAACTTTGTTCCCAACAAAGTTCAAAGAGGTTGTCAATCTCTCCGGTCTTGTTGTTCACAAAGGATCAAACACAAGGGATAATGATAGCAACTGAAAGTAAAAGCAGAAAAGTAAATGAGCGTGGAAACAGTAATGAGGATATGGACTGGGATACGTGATGTTCACTAGTGTTGTCTCTCTCCGAAAAGACGATAAAACTGCTATGTGAGGTAAACAAATTACAGAAGGGCAATTGACAGGATTATGAACGCACCGCAATGCTAAGTATGCTACAAAAGAAAGGAAGAGGATCAAAAGCACGGGCAGTACGCCAAAATAAGTAGACCGAAATCCAACTGCATCTACTACTAATCATCCACCTTGAGATATCTATCCAGAACATCTCGCTGGTATTAAGTTGCGAGCCCCACCCAAAGTGTAAACCCAAAGCAACAGACAACTGCATGAAAAAACAATTTATTTGTTGAGAACTCAATCTACTAAAGTTTCACACTCGGTCTTTTTCTGGAATCTTATCTTGACTCGTCCCCAGACCACTAGTCAGGTACAAGTCAATTTGATCCACTCCTTTTTAAATATTTTGAGCACTCATGCAATGGATGAGTGTAAGCCTGAGAGTTGACACTTGGGATGGCAAAGAGAGAAGTGCGGAGGAGGAAGACAAAAAGGATGAGAAAGGCTCACATCAATGAGGACAATCATAGGCAAGAGATGCCAAATGATAGATATGATATGAGGAGTAGGGATTGCCATGAAACAGATGCACATACGAGCTAGGAAGCTCTCCAATGGAACTAGTGGGGGTGCATCTAACTTGCTCGCTCATGAAGACCTAGAGCTTGTTTGAGGAGGCTCATCCTTGGAATATGCAAGCCAAGTTCTATAGTGTGAAGGTCCCCACATAGCTATATGCATAATGATCATCTCTATGGAGTACAAGGATATAAAGGGAGTACTAGTGTGGATCTCTCAAAAGGATAGTAGTGTTGCCCCTTTCTCTCTTTTTATTTATTTTTCTCTTTGTTCTATTTTTTTGTATTTTTTTGTGGCCTCAATGGCTCTTTCTATTTAACTTTCATTTGTCCTCTTTGGGATCTTTTATTGTGTCCACTTTGGGATCTTTTTCTCACTTAAGGGCAACACTCTATTTTACAAGAAGGTAAAGGAGATCTTTCACACTTTACAAGGTACTCAAAATCATAAAGAAGTTGTAATTATCATGATGTATGCAATGTATGTCGCTCCCAGTATAGCACGAACATGTATGACATGAAGATCAAGTCATGAAGAGGTGGATGTTGCATGGCAATATATCTCGGAAAGGCTATGGAAATGCCTTGATAGGTAGGTATGGTGGCTGTTTTGAGGAAAGATATAAGGAGGTTTATGATGACAGAGCGTATCATGCCAAGGGTTTGGATATACCGGCGAAGGTGGACACCAACTCTCGGAGTGAGAAGAAGGCAATGCACGGCATGGGAGAGGCTAGCAAAATATGAGAAGGTGGAAGTGTCAACTTTCAATACTTACATTAGTCCGAAGAACTCATGCACTTATTATCGGTAACTCTCAATCTAAAAAGGAGGTTCACAAAGAGACAAGTACCCCGAGGAGGAGTGTAGGGGGGTTTGGTTATCCTTGCGCATCCTCGACTCATGGTACGTGAGTGTTCTCTAATATTCGATCCCTCCAAAGATTAGTGATCCATCTAGTAGCTAGAGTTCTCAACTAGTTTTGTAGGTTTTGAAAATACACACGGATTTCCCAAAATACGACACCTATCACTAATAGGCTAGAGCTCTTGACACCAAAAGTTCAAACATTACTCACAACAATACCTCAAAACTATTGCAAGTTACTACTAGAATTAAATAGCAACCTCAATTACCTACTTTCAAGACAAGACACAACTCAGTGCAACAACCAACTCTCTTTAACAAGATAAACATGAAAACTAAAAAGAGTTCCAGCAAAAAACTAAAAAAAGCCAAGGCTCTTGCTAAAGATAAACTAAGACTAAAACTAAACATGGCAGCAGCTATGAAAAGATAAAGAACACACAACAACAAAAAGATAAGCAGGAAAAATCCTATGATGTGTTCTAGATTTTGAAAGTGGAGCGTGTTTCTCTCCCACACAAAGTAAGACGGGGTCTAACTTGTTATGAACAGCAAGCAAAGATAAAGAAAACTAAAAATAAAACCTAAGAGCGAGACGCTCCAAGCATAGCACATAACGCATGAAGTGATAAAAATATAGTGAGACGAAGGACGAACTGATGATTGTTGATGGAGAAGGGGATGCACGGGGGCATCCCCAAGCTTAGATGCTTGAGTCGCCTTGAATATTTATTGGGGATGCATGGGGGCATCCCCAAGCTTGAGCGCTTGACACTCCTGGATCTTCTTTCTTCATCTTCCATCGCACACTTGAAAACTCCCTTCATACATAACTCATCATAAGCTGATTAGAGAGGTTAGTACCCTTAATAAAATAATTTTTCCCCACTGGATATAAAGATATTCTTGAAGAGCTACTGTTTCTCAAGATTGCCAAAAAGTTTTTGCAAAGAAAAAGCAAGCTTAAGGTTTGAAAATTTTAGGAGAGACAAAACGTGGCAGAATCTGTGAAAAACAGAACAGCAGGTAGTAAAGAATTTAATTAGGGGCACTTCTGCAACTCAAATAAAAAAACTCAGAACATACGGAAGTTTCGCAATTGTATAGAGCACGCTGTCAAAACAATTCAGATCAAAAAGATGATCTGGTGATTTGATTCGAATTTTTCTGTCAAGGGACAAAATCTTTTTTCTGGACAGCACGTAAGAGGCTATAACTTGGCAGAAAAAGATGATCTGGTGATTTGATTCGAACTTTTGCTTCCCTTATCATAAGAGGCTATAACTTGGCACAAAGCTGAAAAATAAAGATGCAATGATGTTGCTACAGTAGTAAAAAAATCAAGAAAAAACAAAAGCAAAAAAGAAACCTAATTAGTTGTGGGCTGCCTCCCAAAAGCGCTTCTTTAGAGCCATTAGCTAGGCATAAAGATTATAAAAAATGCTCTCACAAGAGAATGGGAATTTTAGCAAAAGAGAGCATCAAGAAGAAAATTTGAAAAACATTTAAGCCTAACCCACTTCCTATGCATAGGCATATTTTAAGAAAATAAATCAAAGAAGCACAAAGTGACATGCATAGGAAGGTGGAACAAGAACAACTTCGAAAGTTTCAGTTTAGAGAGAGGCGTTTTTGTCGCATGGAAGTTTCTATAACCAAACTTTCCTCTCTCAAAGTAATTTTCAGTAATATCATGAACAACATCAAGAATATAACTATCATATAAATCATATTGTTCATGGCCTACAAGCACACGTGTATTTTTTTTCAACACGGTTTTTAGGATCATAAGATAAATGCAACCCATCACATTGACCTTTGATAAGAGGAAAATTCTCCGGAGTTGGAGATTTTAAAAGGATAATAGGACACTCAAGTGTGGGTGCGATAGCAAAAATTTCATGCTTAACATGAGCAACTATAGCAAGTTCATCTCCGTAAGCATCATCCATAGTGGCATCACGGCCATAAGCATAGAAGGCATCAACTTCATCAAAAAGGGATATTTCAAAAGAATCCATAGGATCATAATACTCATATAAGGTGTGAGTCAAAGAGTTACTCTCATTAGAAGGTAGACATGGATGGCTCCATTCTTCCTCCTTTTGTTCGTCACTCTCCTCCTCTTCTTCATCCAAAGAGCTTTCAGGTTCAGTAATTTCTTCTTCTATAGAGTCCTGCAAAACATTAGTTTCTTCCTTTTGGGGAGAGATTCTCTCAAGATGATCAGTTATATAATAATTTGCATCATAATTTTCCAAACAATAGTTAAGTATAGCAAGACTCTCAGATTTGTAAGGGGCTTCATCAATATTTTCAAGAAAAGAAGTAATTTCATAGGCACCCTTAAAAGCAACAAATTCTTCTATTTGTTATGCATCATAAAAATCATAATTTACCTTAGCATAAGAAGCTAAGTTTTCATCCTCATTGTACTCACATTGGAAAGCAAGGTGTTTGTGCCTCATAAAGCAACAAGATTCATCCCTGCAGAAAGATATATTATATATTGAGCACAAGTTCTTAGCATACTCATACGATTGATGTATGAGTCTCCATAAGTGTATCCCTTTTTGAGACAAGCGGTATTCCTTGTAATATTCTTGTTGATCCTTGGTGAATCCTCCATGCCAATAAGATCTAGTTTCAAAGAAGTTAGTCATTGATTGGCAAGTAAGGAACTAGACATACTATATTATTATTTTTTGATTTTTGATACAAGACACAAAGATAAAAACTGAAAGGTAAAATAACAAGACTAAAACAAAGGTAAAGGGTAGTGTGTGACTCCCCTATCTTAGCACTCGGAGTCCCCAGCAACGGCGCCAGAAATTTGCTTGATGGCGCGAGAGTTGACGGGTGTAGTCTTCTCGCCCTTCGTTGGTGAGCCCCAAGTGGAAGGCGTTACGTAGCACAGCAACAAATTTCCCTCAGTAAAGATACCAAAGTTTGTCTCCAGTAGGACTCCAGAGATGATAAGTAGGTGTCAGCGGCAAAACTGACGCGGACCTGCACACAGACACAAATAACTTTGTTCCCAACGAAGTTCAGAGAGGTTGTCAATCTCTCCGATCTTGTTGTTCACAAAGGATCAAACACAAGGGATAATGATAGCAACTGAAAGTAAAAGCAGAAAAGTAAATGAGCGTGGAAACAGTAATGAGGATATGGACTGGGATACGTGATGTTCACTAGTGTTGTCTCTCTCCGAAAAGACGATAAAACTGCTATGTGAGGTAAACAAATTACAGAAGGGCAATTGACAGGATTATGAACGCACCGCAATGCTAAGTATGCTACAAAAGAAAGGAAGAGGATCAAAAGCACGGGCAGTACGCCAAAATAAGTAGACCGAAATCCAACTGCATCTACTACTAATCATCCACCTTGAGATATCTATCCAGAACATCTCGCTGGTATTAAGTTGCGAGCCCCACCCAAAGTGTAAACCCAAAGCAACAGACAACTGCATGAAAAAGCACTTTGCGTAAAGTAAACAATCCTTGTAACCGCGGTTACAAGTACCGTTGTTTTCCCCCTTGTGGCAACAGCACATCCCCTAGACTCATGTTTCTGTCACTCAAGCGTGTCATCGGGGGGCATGAACCCACAATCGAGCATAACGTTCCCTCTTGGGGTTACTACCTACTACTTGGCCAAAGCAATAAACAACAACGGAGAACATGCAAGAATTACTTAGGAACAAAAATATAAGAGATAAAAACCAAATATATTACTCAATCACAATCTGAACATAATCTCATAATCCATCAGATCCCATCAAACTCAGCATAGCAACAGCAGAAAGATTACAAAAGTGCCTCGATCATGTAGGGCAGCTCACGAGGTCTAAAACATGAAGAACAAAGACGGGAGGAGAACATCACATAGCTACTGATCACGGACCCATGGTCCAAGGAAAACTACTCACGAGACATCCGGGGAGCATCCATGGTGGAGAGGAGACTCCCGGAGGTCGGCCCTCCCTCCGGCAGGGTGCCGGGAAGAGGTCTTCTGGTGCTCCCGATCTCGGAAGCGCTGCGGCGGAGGAACAGAGGAGAGATCGCGAAAAAGGGTTCTCGCCTCGGAAGTTTCCCGTGACGGAGAATATATAGGCGAAGGGGGGCAGGCAGAGGTGGACCAGGGGCCCCAGGCGCCCCCCTGGCGCGGCCAGGGGTGGGGCCGCGCCGGGTGGCCGCCTGGGCCACCCCTGGCTCCCCTCTGGCCCCACTCGGGCTCTTCGCGAAGCTTCCTGTACGCTGATTTTTCCTATATTTTTCCTGGAATTTTTCTGGCACTTTTTATATGGGGGAAACTGAAATAGAAAAACAGCAGAAAAGAGGAACTGGCACTGTGGTGCACTGAGTTAATAGGTTAGTCCAAATATGATCAAAAGTGTATGAAAGTGTATCTAGATCATAGCAATATCACACAAAACATGCATGGAGCAAGAAGAAATTATAGATACGTTTTGGACGTATCAGCGCCAGGAATGCTTGATGGCACTGAAGTAGTGTTCCTTGTTGGCTACCCCAAGTGGAAGGTTGAGATGTAGCTAGCAGTAATTTCCCTTGGAAAAGATACCAAGGTGGAGATCGAACCAGTAAGACTCCAACAATGAAAAGTAGGTGGTGCGACAAGTGAGGCATTGTTTACTCAATATCACTTGCTTAGCCTGGACCTGCACACACAACAAGTAACTTTGCTCCCGTTCACTAGTGATAATGATAGTGGTAATAATAGTTGCAATGGAATGTAAAAACAATAAATAAAGTGGAGGTGTAAACAGTGGCGGAAATATGGACCGGGGTCCCATGACGTTCACTAGTGATGTCTCTATCCCAAAAGACGATAAACAGCTAAGTTGGGTGAACAAATTATAGTTGGGCAATTGACAGAATTATAAATGCACTGTAATGCTAATTATGCTACTTGAAAGTAAGATTTCTCACAAGTATGGGCAGTATGCCAAGACAAGTAGACCGAAATCCATCTGCATTTACTACTAATCATCCACCTTGAGATATCTATCCAGAACATCTCGCTGGTATTAGGTTGCGAGCCCCACCCAAAGTGTAAACTCAAAGCAACAAATGATATCTATCCTCGTTGGTTACCCCAAGTGGAAGGTGAGATGTAGTGTAGCGGCAAATTTCCCTTGGCAAAGATGCCAAGGTTTAGAGTGTCTTCCGATAGGACTCCGACAATGATAAGTAGGTGGTTTGGCAAGTGATGCGCCGTCTGAAAAGAACCACTTGATTCTCCTGGACCTGACACGACACAAATAACTTTGCTACCAACAATTACAGAGAGGTTTCCAGTCTCTACGGCCTTGCTGTTTACAAAGGATCAACGCAACAGATAATAATGATAATGGTAGCAACAGAAAGTAAAAGCAGGAAAATAAATGAGCGTGTAAATAGTGATGAGAATATGGACCGGTGTCCCGTGATGTTCTCTAGTGGTCTCTCTCTCCCAAAAGACGATAAAACTGCTATGCGAGGTAGACAAATTACAGCTGGACAATTGACATGATTAAAAACGCACCGCAATGCTAACTATGCTACAAAGAAAGGACGAGGCTCAAAATCATGGGCAGTACGCTAAAATAAGTAGACCGAAATCCAACTGCATCTACTACTAATCATCCACCTTTAGATATCTATCCAGAACATCTCGATGGTATTAAGTTGTGAGCCCCACCCAAAGTGTAAACCCAAAGCAACAGACAACTTCATTAAAAAGCACTTTGCATAAAGTAAAAATTCATTGCAACCGCTGCTACAAGCACCGTTGTTTTCCCCCTTGTGGCAACATCACATCCCCTAGACTCATGTTTCTGTCACTCAAACGTGTCATCGAGGGGCATGAACCCACAATCGAGCATAACGTTCCCTCTTGGAGTCACTACCTACTACTTTTTCCAAAGCAATAAACAACAATGGAGAACATTCAAGAATTACTTAGGAACAAAAATATAAAAGATAAGAACCAAATATATTACTCAATCACAATCTGAACATAATCTCATAATCCATCAAATCCCAGCAAACTCAGCATAGCAACAACAGAAAGTTACATATGTGCCTTGATCATGTAGGGCATCTCATGAGGACTAAACCATGAAGAACAAAGAGGGGAGGAGAACATCACATAGCTACTGATCACGGACCCATGGTCCAAGGAAAACTAGTCACGGCACATTCCTGAAGCGTCCATGGTGGAGGGGAAGCTACCGAAGGTCAATCCTCCCTCCGGTAGGGTGCCGGGAAGAGGTCTATAGGCGGTCCCGATCTTGGAAGCGCGACGGCGGTGGAACAGAGGTGAGATCATGAAAAATGGTGCTCTCTTCGGGGGTTTCGCGACACGGAGAATAAATAGGCGAAGGGGGACAGCCAGGGGGCCACCAGGGGTCCAGGCCCCCCCGGCGCGGCCAGACCCTATGCCGCACCAAGTGGACGCTTGGGTCCCTGGTGGTGGCCCTCTGGCCCCACCCAGGTGATTCCGAAAGGTTCCTTCAAGCTGATTTTATATCTAACTTTTCCCGCATTTTTTGAGGACTTTTAATTTGGGGGAAACCTGAAATAGAAAAATAGCGGAAAACAGGAACTGGCGCTGTGGTGCACTGAGTTAATAAGTTAGTCAAAATAAGATCAAAAGTGAATGAAAGTTTATCTAGATCATAGCAATATCACACAGAACATACATGGAGCAAGCAGACATTATAGATACGTTTGGGACGTATCAACATCCCCAAGCTTAATTCCTACTCGTCCTCGAGTAGGTAAATGATAACAAGCATAATCTCTATGGTGACATGCTAGCAACCATATAAGAACTTTGAAAAGTAAAGAAATCAAGGTATGTTATTCAATTCAAGTCATAACATGCAAGAGTCTATAATAGCATTGAAACAAGCAATGAAATAACATTAGGTGAAAGAGCTCTCGTTGTCCGTGACTTGAATGTATCCAAATGGTGTTTGCGTGCAAGAAGGGGGATAGGGAATACGAGAAAAAAGTTTTTTTGTTGAGAAATCAATCTACTAAAGTTTCACACTTGGTCTTCTTTGGAATCTTATCTTGACTCGTCCCCAGACCACTAGCCAGGTACAAGTCAAGTTGATCCACTCCTTTTCGATATTTTGAGCACTCATGCAATGGATGAGCGTAGGCACGAAAGTTGACACTTAGGATGGCAAAGAGAGAAGTATGGTGGAGGAAGAAGACAAAAAGGGTGAGAAAGTCTCACATCAATGAGGACAATCATAGGCAAGAGAGGGCCAAATGATAGATATGATGTGAGGATTAGGGATTCCCATGCAACGGATGCACATATGAGCTAAGAAAAGCTCTCCAATGGAACTAGTGGGGTGCATCCAACTTGCTCGCTCATGAAGACCTAGAGCTCGTTTGAGGAGGCTCATCCTTGGAATATGCAAGCCAAGTTCTATAGTGTGAAGGTCCCCACATAGTTATATGCATGTATGATCATCTCTATGGAGTACAAGGATAAGAGGGAGTACTAGAGTGGATCTTTCAAAAGGATAGTAGTGTTGCCCCTTTCTCTCTTTTTATTTTCTTTTTCTCTTTTTTCTATTTTTTGTATTTTTTGGTGGCCTCAATGGCTCTTTCTATTTAACTCTCATTTTTCCTCTTTGGGGTGTTTTATTTTGTCCAGTTTGGGATCTTTTCCTCACTTAAGGGCAACACTCGATTTTACAAGAAGGTAAAGAAGATCTTTCACACTTTAAAAGGTACTCAAACATAAAGAAGATGTAGCTATCTGATGTATGCGATATATGCCTCTGCCAGTGTAGAAGGGACATGTATGACATGAAGATCAAGTCATGTATAGGTGGATCTTGCATGGAAATATATCTCGGAAAGGCAATGGAAATGCCTTCATAGGTAGGTATGGTGGTTGTTTTGAGGAAAGATATAAGGAGGTTTATGATGACAGAGCGTATCATGCCAAGGGTTTGGATGCACCGGCGAAGGTGGAAGCCAACTCTCGAAGTGAGAAGAAGGCAATGCACGGTACGGAAGAGGCTAGCAAATATGAGGAGGTGGAAGTGTCGACTTTCAATACTTACATTAGTCCGAAGAACTCATGCACTTATTATTGGTAACTCTCAATCTAATGAGGAGGTTCACAAAGAGACATGTACCCCGAGGAGGAGTGTATGGGGGTTTGGTTATCCTTGCGCATCCTCGAGTGGTACGTGACTGTACTCTAATATCTGATCCCTCAAAAGATTAGTGACCCATCTAGTAGCTAGAGTTCTTGTCAGAACCCCAACTAGGTTAAGTGCTAGGGTTTGTTTGATCCCTTTGCATCATGCAAAAATTCCAAAAGAAATTCAAAAATGGGGAAAAGAAAAGCCCTGAGAAATTATTTCAAATAGCCAGATAAAAATCTTTTTCCAAAAATCTTTTGAATATTTGGAAAATTCCTATAAATGATGCTGATCATTTTAAAAATGGTTTGGGATCAATCCCATGCTCATGGAATTTTCTAATTTTCAAACAGTGCCTTGGAAAATTAAATAAACCCCTATTTGATTTGAAATTCAAATAAGTTGAATTTCAAAAATATCCAAATCCTAAATGTGACTAGCTACTGGTCACCTAGGGTTTATAAAAATGTTTGGGCATTTTACAAAATTGCCTAACTATTTATTTCTAGGCACAACAGAATAACAGAAAAAGAAAAGAACAAAGAAATAGCAAAGGGGACCCCTGGCCATTCTGGCCCGACTGAAGCCCCCTGCCGGCCCAGCCCAGCCACTCTCGTCTGTCGTCTTCTTCCCCCGCCGTTCCAAGCAGCTCCATGGAGGGCTGGTCACCGTGGACGCCGACGAGGCCCTTCTAGGCCACACCCTGCCCTCTCCTGGCGCCACGCAAGTGCCCAGAAGCCCCGCACCTTCTTCCCCCTCTCGCCGCTATCTCTCTGCCCTCTCCCTCGCCGATTTCGACGCCACCCGAGAACCCACCGGAGAGCGTCGCCGCGCCCAGTCGTGGCCAACGGCCTCCTCTCGCCGAGCTGAAGTGTCCATAGCACCGGAGCCATCGACTTCATCTTCCCGCGCACCCAATCGAGCTCTTGAAGCTCTGGAGCCGACGCCATCGTCGCCGAGTCGCCGCCGGCCGCCGTTGAGTTCGACGTCGATTACGTCGCCATCCGGCCTCCTCCAACCCCGCCGTCCCGTCCATTCTCTCCGGGGTGAGCTCCCCTGCGTTTCCCCCCTAAACCCCGGTCCTCCCCGTGCCTGTAGCGTCGTGCCGCCTGCGTCAGTACTCCGGCCTCCATGCGAGCTCGACCACGGCGAGCTTCTAGTGCTCCCCGGTGACACCGCGATGCCCAGGAAGGAGCGCGCGTCCACGGGCTTTCGTTTGGTGGCCGCAACGCTCGTTTTGCTACACGAAACCGCCGTCCGCAGTGGCGCCGCCGTGCAGTTTGGTCACCGGCGGCTAACCGCCAGCGGGCCCGAGTTAATTAGCGCCTAAACCAAACTTAACCCCCCCCCCCGAGTCCATGACAGGTGGGCCCCCCTGGCCCCTAAACCCCTCTGTTAATTAAACAGAGAGGGGTTAACCCCCTGTGACACTGACAGTGGTGGCCCACAGGTCAGCCCCCCCCCCCTGACGTCACAGTGACGCGGTAAATCATTTATGAATTAAAATATTTCAAAAATTCTAGAAAACAGTATAAACTTCCAAAATCATAGCAAATTCATATGAACTCCAAATTAAACAAATAATATATGAAAAATTATCAGAAAAATGCAAGGATTAAGAATATGCAATTTGTTTTTATGTTTGACCATTTTAAAATGGGTGAACAGAAGCAAATGTGTATATGACTTAATTTGAAATTGAATTTGGAGTTTGAATTTGCATTTCAAATGCAATATACTTCAATTAAATTGAATATGCTACAAACCAGTACCATTCACATCATGGACAACCTTATCATGTGTATGTTCATTTTTACTTCCGAAGTTGTCCCCCCTTGATGATTGCCTCCGATGACAGACGTTCCGAGACGGTGATCACCCCGAAGAAGAAGACCACCGTTAAGACCCGTGTACCGTCAGCAAGGCAAGCAAACCCCATTGATCATGTCTATAAAATCCTATTTCCCTCTCAGTCTCGCTTATGCATGTTTAGGAGATCACCGAGACACGTTCTTTCGCATAGTTGAACCCATTCCGATGCATGACCTATCATTTTGTCACTCTATTAAGCAAACCACAATCCTAGCAGATTTAGGAGTTGAATGATGAGCATGTGGCCCCTGCAACTGTCACTGCTTTTTCTGCTTAGTGATACAATGAGGATGTTATGTTTGTGAGTCGGGATGGAATGAACACAGTGGTGCTGATGTTAACGTGTTGGTGAATCCACCCTAAACAAAGGTGAACGATGAGAGGTTGTGTAGGAGTACACAGTGGGTTGTCTCGTTGAACACTGCCCTAGGCCCCGAGTTCCTGTTTTGTGATCCAAGACAAAGAGTATGACCACATGTAGGGTTTTATGGGAGCCCCGTTTGGCCTCTTTACGTACCCGATCCAGTCCAGGAGTCACACTAGATTCGGGCTTTCCATTTGATTTATGTATAGATATGTGGGTGGACCTGTGAGGCAGTGAAACCATCTGTCAAAGGTGGCGTCTCGGACTCTCGAGCGGTGACAACTCAGGTAGTCGAATCCTGGATTAGAGAAGGTGATGTGAGGGTAGTGCCTTGGTTTCATCCACGTCCGACATCCGCTTGAAGGGTGACAAGAACGAGGCGATAAGTGATGACACACGTGTGAAGATGTGCACCCCTGCAGGGTTAATGAACTATTCGAATAGCCCTGTCCGCGGTTATGGACTACTTGGAAACCTTTACTTGATCATAGACAACTTGAATGGATACTTATAAAACTCGCAAGATAAGCGTGAGTGCTATGGCGTGCCTCCTCGTGGGGAAGTCGAGGAAGTAACCATAGTGGTGTATTGATTGGAGACTTGGTAGTGGCCTCGTGTACGCTTCTTACCTCAAGTCTGGTACTTGTAGTACAGAATTAGCCAAGTCAAAGCTGGCACTTCTGCATGTTGAACCCCACCTCCTTTACCTTGATACTTGAGCATGAGTAGTATAGATCTGATGTAACTCTTGCTGAGTACGACTTTGTACTCACGTTTTCTTATTCTATGTTTTAGATGAGAACCCGGACCCCGATGGAGTCACCGACCTGAAGCTCGACGTTGACCAAGTTAGTATAGTCCCAGACAACAGTCTGGTCCCTCGTGGAAGGACATGTATGTGTACAAGGCTTCTCTAAGCCATTTTTTAAACTTGTCTGTACCCAGACCTAATTTGCTTCCGTTGTATGATGTAATGTTGATCATAGACATGTGATCTTTGTATGCTCTATGTGTAAGTTAATAAAGATACACGTTGTAGAGTTATGTGATGATACCTGCTGTTCATAATAGGCATGTGTGCTGCGTGTATGTTTATAACATGCATGTCTTAGTATGGGTTTTCGAGACCTTAGTTGTGATCTGGCTGGCGGTCTTTTATACACCAAGTGGCCCTTAGATGTGCGCAGCTTGGGGCATCGCGATGCGATTGCTCGTGACTCTGTCACGTGCACACTTTGTGGTATGATTGAGCCCGCCCTAGACCCCGACTAAGTGATCGGGCTGGAGTAAGTCTATGTAAGAGTTAGGATTCAATCGATAACATGGTTGAGGCGACTTGTCTATGAATATGGGATTCACCACCCATATGCATTTAGAATTGTGAGCGGACGTTGAGGACCCATCTCAGTTGATCATCCGGCCTGAATGGGATGCCCCTCACGTTCGATGCTTACCGAGAACGTTTTGTGCTTGGCCTTGTCTGCTTAGACAAGTGGGTACGGTTCTCGGCTCTCCATGTGATTGCATCGTGACTAGAATTACATATGCTAACCCCGGGACCCGACAGACTTGGTATCAGAGAAGGACTGTCTGTAGGCTTATCAAACCCTTGGTCGAAGTCGAGTCTAGCATTCTATAGTTATATAGTTACTCTGTGTATAAGGGAACAACGTAAGGCTTCTTTTTCTCCTTACCCTCATCGATCTGAGTTCTGAGTCACCTTATCTTTTCTACGGGATGATAGGACTAGGGTCATCTTTGTCTTACTAGAACATCTCGCTGAGTGCTTCCTTGTAGCCGTAGGAAAGTTGTGGTCGTCCAGAGTCTTCGTGTTTTGAGTTCCTTGAGGAAGTTATGTTCAATCTCCTCGAGGTCGTCTTGTTTTCCATCCCGGTGTAGCCGTTATGCTGCCAGAATTATTCCGAGTTTCTGTGGATCATTGCCTTCGCATTATAATCTTTTCCGTCTTCTTCATGTCCTTCTTTTCTTTGATTCCATCTTACAACCTATTCTGATTGTTGAATTTTATCACACAAGATGTCAGGTGGAACTCGTAGTGCTGTTCGTCGGAATCGAGACCGTGTTCGGAATCGAAATGATGATGCACCTCCACCACCGCCTTCTGCGGCGGAAATCATGATGGAAGCTGAGAAGAATCAACGTGATCAAACACGCCTTCTGGAGCTCATCGAGCAGAATACCTCACGTCATTGCAATGTGGTTGTGAGCATTCAGGACTTCATCCTCCTCAAGCCACCGGTATTTCGATGTTCTTCTGAGCCCCTTTAAGCTGATGATTGGCTCCGTTCCATCGAGCGTAAGCTTGATACTGCACATGTTGCTCCCGATAATCGAGTAATATTCGCGGCATACTTTCTTGAAGGTGCTGCTGCTGAATGGTGGGAGAACTATGTTGCGATGCAGCCTGATGGTCACCTAGTGACTTGGCAAGAGTTCCGTGATGCCTTTCGAGGGTACCACCTTCTAGATGAGTTAATGCAGCGCAAGAAGGAAGAGTTCTGCAATCTGACTCAAGGAGAGATTTCCATTCATGAGTATGTGAGAGAGTTCAACCGTCTTGCTCGGTATGCCCAAGATGAGATCACCACCGATGCCAGAAAGCAGGCAAGGTTCCGTAAGGGACTTAGCCCCATCCTTCGTCATGATCTCAACCTCATCGAATTTGCCACCTTTGAGGATTTAGTCAACAGATCCTTTAGAGCTGAGCATGGCAATGAAGTGTTCGAAGAGTCCCGCAAGCATGCTCTTGAGCTTGCTCATTCTTCTAGTTCAGCCCCTCAGAAACGCCAAATTTGGATTCCAACCCATGCCATACCTCAAAACCTTCTTCAGAGACCACCACCGAATATATGCCATCCACCTCAACACATTGTTCCTCCCAGGAATGATGGTGTGCAATCAAGTAATCATGCTCCCAGCAATTCAGGCAGGATGTGTTTCACGTGTGGTCTGACAGGCCATTACTTCCGATAATTCCCTACAGTGTTGGTGGCACCACGTCGACCTAGTCACAAGCCTCCAAAGAAATCAACCACCAAAGCCATCCCAACAAAGCTTTCAGCCACAAGAAGTGGTTGTGTGAACCAAATCTCAGTTTAGGAAACCACTGCTGCTTCTGACGTCATCCTTGGTACACTCCCAGTCAATCGTGTTCCCGCCTCCGTTCTTTTCGATCCAGGAGCTTCTCATTCATTCATGTCGGAGAGTTATGCACTTCGGCATGGATTTTCTTTTGAAGAAATGTTTTCTCCAATGATCATTCAAACTCCTGGTTCAAAGTGGCAAACTAATAGAGTAAGCCATTGTAATCAAATTCCAATTGAAGGTTTAGTATTCCTTGCCTCTCTTATAGCCCTCAAGTCTTCGGACATTGATGTCATCCTAGGCATGGATTGGTTATCAAGGCAGAATGCTTTCCTTGATTGTAAAGCCAAAGCAGTCAAACTCACCCATCCTTCAGGCCAGATCATTGACTACACCTCACCCAGCTCTAGAATCCAGATGCATAGTTTGAATGTGCTTCCCCTTCCAGACCTTGAAGATATTCCGGTGGTTCGTGACTTCCCGGATGTCTTTCCTGAAGAGTTGCCGGGAATGCCACCCGACAGGTGTGTAGAATTTATAGTGGATCTTATACCAGGCACAGCCCCAATTTCCAGACGCCCATATAGAATGGCCCCACATGAGTTAGCTGAGCTAAAAACCCAACTTGATGCTTCGTTGGCAAAAGGCTTCATCCTCCCTAGCTCATCGCCATGGGGTTGCCCCGTTCTGTTCGTAACGAAGAAAGATGGAACAGAAAGGATGTGCGTAGACTATCGTCCGCTAAATCTAGCGACGGTAAAGAACAAGTACCCACTGCCCAGGATCAATGATCTTTATGATCAACTTGCTGGATCATCTGGCTTCTCCAAGATGGATTTGAGATTAGGCTATCATCAAATCAAAATCCGAAACGAGGACATTCCCAAGACGGTTTTCACTACTCGATATGGTCTTTACGAGTACACTGTCATGTCCTTAGGTTTAACCAATGCCCCCGCCACATTCTCGCGCTTGATGAATTCGATCTTCATGGAGTACCTAGATAAATTTGTTGTGGTTTATCTTGATGACATTCTCATCTACTCGAAGAACGAAGAAGAGCACGCAGAACATCTTAGGTTGGTATTGATGAAACGTAGAGAGCACCGCCTTTATGTCAAGTTCTCCAAGTGTGAATTTTGGCTACCAGAAGTGACCTACTTAGGCCACGTGATTTCTGCGAAAGGTGTTGCAGTCAATCCCGAGAGAGTTCAGGCCATCCTTGACTGGACTCCACCTGAATCGATTAAGCAAGTTAGGAGTTTTCTCGGCCTAGCAAGCTATTGTCGCCGCTTCGTCGAGAACTTTTCTAAGGTTGCAAAGCCTCTTACTGAACTCCTCAAGAAAGATAAGAAATTCCAATGGACCCCCAAGTGCGAGGAAAGCTTTCAAGAGCTAAAAAGAAGATTGACTTCTGCACCCGTACTTGCGCCTCTAGACACCAAAAGGGATTTCGAGATCTATTGTGATGCTTCACGGCAAGGGTTAGGATGCATACTTATGCAAGATAGACATGTGGTAGCTTATGCTTCACGGCAGTTGCGTCCACATGAAGAGAACTATCCTAACCATGATCTTGAACTCGCTGCCGTAGTTCATGCCCTGAAGACTTGGCGACATTACCTCCTTGGTAATCGTTGTGAGATATATTCCGATCACCAAAGCCTCAAATACATATTCACCCAGCCAGATCTTAATCTCAGGCAAAGACGCTGGATAGAGTTGATAAAATATTATGACTTAGGAATTTCTTACACCCCAGGCAAAGCTAATGTCATGGCTGATGCACTAAGTCATAAGTCGTATTGTAACAACCTCATGTTACAACAGTATCAACCACTTCTTCATGAGGAATTTCGCAAGATCAATCTTGGGATAGTTCCTCGTGGATCTCTTTTCAACTTGGTGGCGAAACCTGTTGGATATATGCTCTAGAGGCAAATAATATATGATTATTCCAATATATCTAAGCAAGTTCATAACCAGTTTCATACCGTGCTAGAACTGCATCAGTGAAACAATGATGCAGGTGTGGTATAGAAACACCCAGAGTTCCTAGTTAGCCTCTACATCGATAACTAGTTCATGGTCAACATGATGATCGTGGTTTCGCGATCATGGACAATTAAGTCTCTTGACTATGAGGTCACCTCACTGGCTAAGTGACGTGATGAACATTACCCAAAGTAAGCATTACAGCATGATCAAATCTTGTGAAGGTTCAGTGTTGTAATTACAGAACGTGGTAGACCGTTCCTTTGACCGTGAGTACGTGCATAATCACTATCTTCCCGGATGCTTTGACTTACATCCCACCACCTGACTGAAATATGCGGGTCATAACGGTTGTATCTTAGGTATTCCGTGGTGATACGTTGAGGAGTATTGTTTACAAGAGCGGGATTTGTCAATCCATATAATGGATAGATACTCGGGGCCCACTCGGTGAGATTCCATCCATGAAGCTGCGCAGCGTGTGACTAGGTCACGGGGATGAATATCACGGGAACGAGTGAATAAGGATTAGTTCGGAACGAGGTTGAACCAGACATAGGATGTCATTGATCGAATCTCGGAACAATCCAGTATCGCTGACAAAGGGAATGCTATACGGCGTAAGGTCCAATCGGTATTGATATCCGGAATGCACAGGGGTCATTATGGGCATCCAGGTCCCGCTGATGATCATTGACTGTTGCCTCTGCTCGGTCATGACTGGAGTGTTCTCGGACCGTAGGGTAACACACTTAAGGGCTCGATGAAATCGGAGACCTTTTTCGGAACCATCGGAGCAACCAGAGAATAAGGGAGACAATATCGGAGGAGTACCGTATTGAACCGAAACAAGTTCGGAGTGAGCCGGAAGTGTTTCCGGAGCACCGGGAGATGAAATAATATGTTTTAGTTATTAAATAATTGAATTAATAATTAAAATCATTTTATTTCTAATTAATATGTGCTATGGGCCTTAGTGGAGAAAAAGGCCCATTAAGGAATTAAAGGGAAAAGAAAAAGAAAAGAAAAAGGGGGGGGGGAGGCGCCATGGGCCCTAGGGCCCATGAGGGGTGCGCCCCCTTTCGCCCCTTGGCCGGCCACCCCCCTAGCAAGGGACTTTAGTCCCACATTGCTAGGGGAGGTGGGTTGACTCCCTTCCCCAGCCTATATATAGATGGGCAGGGTGCACATAATTAATACACAGAAATTCGTGAGAAAATAAATATAACTCCGAATTGAGATCGGTTTTCTCCGGTCTCCTCCCCTCTCTGGTCTCTTCCATGGTGGGCTCCCTAGTGTGAGCCTGTAGTGGAATTGAGACCTCTCTGCTAGAATCGGAGGCCGTCGTGCTGCCGAAGCTCCGTCCGGAGGTCTGCTTCCGCCCCCTCCGCTGGATCGGAGAACGGAGGTCGTCATCGAGTCTCGTACGTGTGCGAGTACTACGAGGTGCTGCACGTGTGGCACTACACCCATCCGGGTGCTCAACACAGCCAGGGGGCTATGAAACTTGATCGGCTACATCAACCACGTTTGCGGGAACGTTTCCCGCGCAACGGACTACACCCCGAGGTATGTTATTTCCGCACTACTATCTGTTACGGTAATACGGCTAGCTAGATCTTGGGTTAAGGGAACGCCAGTTAGGAAAAAATTGTGTTTTCTGCTGCGAACCCCAACAGTGGTATCATGAGCTAGGTCTATGCTTAGTATTACTGTACGGATAGAACACATCGCAGATGTGGGCGTTGATTGTATGATTGTTACCCTCTCACGTGTACTTGTTCACATCTGCGGCATTGTTTGATGAAGCGGCTCCCGACCGACTTTACGCGTACTCTTACGCGAGACTGGTTCCACGCTTGACATACGGCTTGTACCGTATAAAGTGGCTAGGGGGTGTCTGTCTCTCTACTTTAGCGGATGTGGCATTTGCAACGGAGGGCCTCGTGCGGGGAGTAATAGAGACAATCGTATGGTTGACGTTGTGGTTGACTCGTAGGTTAAAACCTGTTTAACTATGAAAGCCCTAGCAGCCACGTAAAACTTGCAATATACAACTAGATCGTCTAAACCTTGTATTGCAAAGTGGGGGCTATCGTTTGTTTGTTTGTGATGTAGTGATAGCTTTTGCTATGTGTTACTAATAAGTAGTAATCGTGATCATAAAACAAACTAAAATGGAGACACTGTAGACTTAGTGTTGCCATAGCCCAGACATCTTAAAACTTGCTAGTATAAGATACACGACGGTAGCATGTGATAAGATGATCCCATAACAAAGCCAAACACAAGTATTCTACCGAAGTGTGCACCACCTGGAAGGTTCTCCCATATGGCTTGATGCTTCGTACATATTCAATGGAGTTCGCATGAGGTTGGGTTCGGCAAGCCTGGCATATGAAAATATGGCCTTGCTGAGCAGCATATAACATGGAGGTTAATTTGGCGAGCCTAGCATATGCAGATATGGCCTCGGAATACTAGAGATCGAAAGATCGAGCATGAGTCACAGTATATATAAGATAATGTGATCGCACAAGTTGTTGTCTACCTTTGAAACTGACCCGTCGGCCGTGTGATATTCGAGGTCGGGCAGTGAATCTGGATCATGTAATCACTAAAACTTCCTAGGGATGAAATGTTTTAGTGCGAGCTCATATGATTATATGAACTCATTTGTTGTGAACTAGTCTTAATTGTGTTCCTTGCAATTATGTTTGTAGAAAAATGGATAATACCCAGTACCTTGAAATGGTTTCCTTCTTACATGGTGAAAGACTTAAAGAAAATGGGTCAAACTTCATTAGTTGGTACTTACGCCTTAGAGCCGTGCTCAAGAGAATCAACCTTTCATTCTTAACTAAAAGGCATGTGGGAAACCCTCCAGAAAACGACATGGATGCACAAGCGGCGATTGATTATCATTATCGTCGTAGGACATATGCCATAGCCAAGGGTATCATAGAAACCAGCATTCCGCAACCTTTGCGTGAGGAGTATGCTGATTTGGATACATACGATATGATCGATGAGCTGAAGTCATCAAACTTGCATCAGTTTAGAGTTGCCAGATTTGAGTTAGAAAGTGAGTTTCTCTCTACAAAGCTGGAAGAAGGCTCTTGCCTGAAAGCACACTTTGCCAAGATGCATGAGATACATCTGAGCCTCGTAGATGATTTTGACTATGATACCACACATGAGTCTGCGATATACACGGTGTTACACTCGCTTCCACCGAGCTATACAGACCATGTCCATGGCTATGTCGGCAGAGGTGAAAGCCTCGAGTTCTCTGACTTCATGGATAGACTCCAGTACCTGGAGGTCGAACCCATTGAAGGAGAAGTTGTCGATGGAGAAGGTATATACTTGATATACTTTATAAATGTTTACTCCCTTATACAACAGATGCAGTAAATGAGTATTTGATACTTATTCTGTTTTATGAAAACAGGACCTGCTGTTGCATGGACGGGAAGAGGTGAAATCGAGGATTGATGGATATCAAGTCAGTTGATGGCCAGCATGGATTCCACCGAGACATCTATCATAGGAGATACTTAGAGTATTAGATAAATCTTATGTAATCATTATAGTATGAACACTTAGTTGTGTGTCTTGCATCTCGCGAGACAAAGTTATTCATGTAATGAGACAAGTCAGTTGTTCCATCTCTATGAATAAAAGTGTGCTTATACTTTGATTACGTCTTGATTTATGATATGATAGAAAGCATTTATAATACTACTATTATTGTCAAGAAATATTCAATGTTTAATGATAAAGTTGTCTTGATTATAACAAGTCAAAGATCTGATTGCATGAGGTGACTTCATAACTGATGAATTCATTAAATGTATGATCTATTAACTTGTGAGTTCATTATCGAATGAAGAATCATAACTTGATTGCATGAGATGGATTAGATACACGATCTATGAACCTCTGCAATAAATATGATCATGACAAGGTTCTAGCAAGTAGAACTTGTGCCAATCATTATACATAAATGATGTAGAATGGGCATGTGAG
The DNA here is from genome assembly GCA_950022295.1 of Bromus sterilis. Classification (NCBI taxonomy): domain Eukaryota; kingdom Viridiplantae; phylum Streptophyta; class Magnoliopsida; order Poales; family Poaceae; genus Bromus; species Bromus sterilis. Next base: position 223,276,650 of record OX465600.1, read on the forward strand.
TTATCATTAAAAACTTCATATGATTAATTGAAAGTTGTATTTAATTGAGATCATAAAACTGAGATTCGGGAATCACAGTAAGAAGTGAGAATACAAGGATACATATCACTACGCTACGATCCGGAGTGAAAAGTATTGATATTGACATAATGGGAGACTTGTGGAAGTTGTACCACAAACTACGATGGAAGTTGAAAGTGCTGGACTACTTAAACCATTCGTAGTCATACTAAACCGTAGTATGGTCTAAACGTTCTTTCCCCTAGCACTATAGTTATTGTCGAATAAGTTGTTTAATTCATTAAGTTAAAACACCCACTTCATGAATAGGAAACCATCCTGGTTTTAACGAGACATGATAGCTCCATAACTGATGGTGTTATAAGGTTTCTTAAAAGAAAGAATTTCTTTGTAATAGAACTACGAGCAATTGAAATTACATATTCTCCCCGAATATCAAAATTTGTGTTGCTTAATTGGTAATACGAGAAAAGTATCTCAACACAGATCCAATGGGAGATAATGGAAACTTTGACCGAGGTATTGGACCTTGCCTTCAGAATATCAGAGTATTGCAACGGAAGCATGTTCCGCTGTAATGACACTGCATAAGGAAGGATATGCCAAAGATGATTGATCTTGGTATATGAGTTGAAGCCATTGTTGAATTTAGAAGGTTGTCATGAATACGTTCTGTACAGAACAATAATCATGAGTCTTCTTAATAAAACAATAGGGAATAATATTGCTTGAAGACACAAAGGAATGATGGTAACCTAGAACACGAGGAGAAATGAAATAATATTGAGTTACATTAAGGATGGCTCACGTCCTGTGAAATAAAACGGTTATTTCATATTCTCGACAAACTGGAGAGTTATTGAGAATAACGTAATGGACATAAAGCATTATTTGGTTATGACCAAAGTTCAATGGTGATTGACTACGGAAACGTAGTAATGCTTTAATCAATAAAATATTTCATTTACACTACGATGGACCATAGCCTGAAATTGCATCTCAGTCAAATTTGGATTTGAAAGGGAATTGTAATGCTTCGTTAAAAGGATGGACTATAGTACCTCAAGACAGGAACCCTCAAACTTGATTTGATCAAGTGATTTTGTGATGACCAAGATATTGAGTGGGCCTGCAGTTTCATGAAACTGAGTGGGAGCTTTGGAAGCTTTGTCATTATGTGAGACATAGTGAACAATAAAATGACTTGATGAAAGCTGAACCACAAATATATGAGTATAAGATGGATATATTTGAGTGGGAGCATGATCATTGTCTCAAACATATATGCATTGATATGTGTGAAGAATGATCTCATATGTATATATATGGATATGCATTGATTGTGTATATAGAGAATCATCTCATATACATATGTGCATTATGATATATATAGAGCATAAGGCAAATAAAATACAAGATTGCAAGAATCTTCTTTTATGTGAAATACCAACACATTACACGTTGAAATCTATATGAGTAGATTAAGATACGGATAATGAAACGAAGTGAAGGTTGGAATAATCTTCTAGACAAGAAACAGGTTCTTGTGGCTAGAAATTATATAATGGATGAAATCCAAATATCACAAGCAATGTCTTGATGGAAGAATAGAGATGCACCATGTACTGGACATGTGATCTTATATGTTCTTGACATATGATTCTACCATATAACATGCGTTGTGAATCCAACAACAGAATGACTCAAAAGTTCTTGGAGAAGAACAGATTCCGATGTGCTTTAGGAGTAAAACACAGAATCTGAATAAAGTCCATGCATTCAGTATATGAGAGGCATACTGAGGACTATTCTCTAAAATATAGAAATGATAATAGACTTGAATGTAATGCAAGATTACAATTGCAAGCCATATTATGGGTCTATATGGAATTAGAGACATCACCAAAGACATGAAAGAAATGTGAGCAAAATTCATGGTACTACAAACATAATACTACTTAAGAAAGTAGACGTATGGATAAAAGTTTAGCGTTAGAAGTATTGGACTTCTGGCTGAGTGTATTTCTCAGTATATATGACTATGGATGAGTCTTCTTAAATACTGAACCAAGAGATCATTGGAGGATACTGTGAAATAATAGTCTCACTCTCCCGCGAAACTTATATCCAACCATTATATGATAATGAGTGGTATGTCAAAAGAGCTTTTGACCTATACCAGTTGCAAAGGAAACATACGAATCTGAATTGGTGCAGTTCGTTGATGAACCCTCTTCCATGAGCGTGCATGATGAATGAAACACTTATGTGATAAGATGTTTATGATCGGAAAAATGCGGCTAGATTATTAGCACTCTAGTGCAAGTGGGAGACTGTTGGATATATGCTCTAGAGGCAAATAATATATGATTATTCCAATATATCTAAGCAAGTTCATAACCAGTTTCATACCGTGCTAGAACTGCATCAGTGAAACAATGATGCAGGTGTGGTATAGAAACACCCAGAGTTCCTAGTTAGCCTCTACATCGATAACTAGTTCATGGTCAACATGATGATCGTGGTTTCGCGATCATGGACAATTAAGTCTCTTGACTATGAGGTCACCTCACTGGCTAAGTGACGTGATGAACATTACCCAAAGTAAGCATTACAGCATGATCAAATCTTGTGAAGGTTCAGTGTTGTAATTACAGAACGTGGTAGACCGTTCCTTTGACCGTGAGTACGTGCATAATCACTATCTTCCCGGATGCTTTGACTTACATCCCACCACCTGACTGAAATATGCGGGTCATAACGGTTGTATCTTACGTATTCCGTGGAGATACGTTGAGGAGTATTGTTTACAAGAGCGGGATTTGTCAATCCATATAATGGATAGATACTCGGGGCCCACTCGGTGAGATTCCATCCATGAAGCTGCGCAGCGTGTGACTAGGTCACGGGGATGAATATCACGGGAACGAGTGAATAAGGATTAGTTCGGAACGAGGTTGAATCAGACATAGGATGTCATTGATCGAATCTCGGAACAATCCAGTATCGCTGACAAAGGGAATGCTATACGGCGTAAGGTCCAATCGGTATTGATATCCGGAATGCACAGGGGTCATTATGGGCATCCAGGTCCCGCTGATGATCATTGACTGTTGCCTCTTCTCGGTCATGACTGGAGTGTTCTCGGACCGTAGGGTAACACACTTAAGGGCTCGATGAAATCGGAGACCTTTTTCGGAACCATCGGAGCAACCAGAGAATAAGGGAGACAATATCGGAGGAGTACCGTATTGAACCGAAACAAGTTCGGAGTGAGCCGGAAGTGTTTCCGGAGCACCGGGAGATGAAATAATATGTTTTAGTTATTAATTAATTGAATTAATAATTAAAATCATTTTATTTCTAATTAATATGTGCTATGGGCCTTAGTGGAGAAAAAGGCCCATTAAGGAATTAAAGGGAAAAGAAAAAGAAAAGAAAAAGGGGGGGGAGGCGACATGGGCCCTAGGGCCCATGAGGGGTGCGCCCCCTCTCCCCCCTTGGCCGGCCACCCCCCTAGCAAGGGACTTTAGTCCCACATTGCTAGGGGAGGTGGGTTGACTCCCTTCCCCAGCCTATATATAGATGGGCAGGGTGCACATAATTAATACACAGAAATTCGTGAGAAAATAAATATAACTCCGAATTGAGATCGGTTTTCTCCGGTCTCCTCCCCTCTCTGGTCTCTTCCATGGTGGGCTCCCTAGTGTGAGCCTGTAGTGGAATTGAGACCTCTCTGCTAGAATCGGAGGCCGTCGTGCTGCCGAAGCTCCGTCCGGAGGTCTGCTTCCGCCCCCTCCGCTGGATCGGAGAACGGAGGTCGTCATCGAGTCTCGTACGTGTGCGAGTACTACGAGGTGCTGCACGTGTGGCACTACACCCATCCGGGTGCTCAACACAGCCAGGGGGCTATGAAACTTGATCGGCTACATCAACCACGTTTGCGGGAACGTTTCCCGCGCAACGGACTACACCCCGAGGTATGTTATTTCCGCACTACTATCTGTTACGGTAATACGGCTAGCTAGATCTTGGGTTAAGGGAACGCCAGTTAGGAAAAATTTGTGTTTTCTGCTGCGAACCCCAACAAAACCAACCCTTGAGGATCAAATCATAGCCGCCCAGAAACAAGATAGTAGTATTCAAGAGATCAAGCAGAATATTGTTAGCGGAGTTGCTAAATGTTTCTCTGCAAACGATCAAGGAACGATATTCTTTGAAAATCGTTTAGTAGTTCCTGAAAATTAAGACCTAAAGCAGCTGATCCTTAAGGAAGCTCATGACACTCCCCTGTCCATTCATCCCGGTAGCACAAAAATGTACCGAGATCTACGCCAGAGATTTTGGTGGACCCGGATGAAGCGAGACATTGCACAATTTGTTGCCGAATGTGATGTTTGTCGTCGCATTAAGGCAGAACACCAAAGACCTGCTGGTACTCTTCAACCATTGTCTATTCCTGAGTGGAAATGGGACAAGGTCGGTATGGACTTCATCACCGGCTTTCCAAAAACCCAGAAAGGAAATGATGCCATCTTCATGGTCATTGAGAGACTTCCAAAAGTTGCTCACTTCCTTCCAGTTCGCGAGTCTATAACTGCTAGTCAGTTGGCGGACTTGTACGTCTCTAGAATCATGTCTCTTCACGGTGTTACTTTGGTGATCAATTCTGATCGTGGTAGCCTTTTCACCTCTAGATTTTGGGAAAGTTTTCAAAATGCTATGGGAACTCATCTCTCCTTTAGTACAGCTTTCCACCCACAGCCTAGCGGTCAAGTTGAAAGGGTTAATCAAATCTTGGAAGACATGCTCAGAGCTTGTGTTATCTCTTTCGGAAAGAATTGGGAGAAATCTCTTCCATTTTCCGAATTTTCTTATAACAATAGTTTTCAATCTAGTCTGAACATGGCTCCCTTTGAATTCCTCGATGGCCGACGATGTCGAACACCCATAAACTGGTCAGAAACCGGTGAAAGACAACTCTTTGGACCGGATATGATCAAGGAAGCAGAAGAGCAAGTTCGCATTGTTAGTGACCGATTGAAGGCCGCTCAATCTCGTCAGAAAAGCTACTATGATCGTCATCATAGGGAAGAGAGCTACAATCTGGATGAGAAGGCTTACCTTCGGGTTACTCCTCTGAAGGGAAACCAAAGATTCGGTATCAAAGGCAAGTTGGCCCCACGTTACATCGGATCTTTCCGCATTCTTGCTAAACGTGGAGAAGTTGCCTACCAACTTGAACTACCTCCGCACCTTTCCCGAGTACATGATGTAGTCCATGTGTCACAACTCAGGCGTTGCTTCAAGGACCCCATCCGCGAAGTCGACCATGAAACGCTTGATCTCCAAGATGACCTTTCTTATCGAGAGTACCCCGTTCGTATTCTAGATTCAGCAGAGCGTGTCACTCGTCGTCAAAAGATCAAGTTCCTCAAAGTGCAATGGTCAGATCACTCCGAGAAAGAAGCAATGTGGGAAAGAGAAAACCGCCTCCGTGCCGAGTACCCCACCTTCCTCCCGACAACTTCTGAATCTCGGGACGAGATTCTTTTGAGCGGGGGCGAGTTGTCAGAAACTCAACTAGGGTAAGTGCTACGGTTTGTTTGATCCCTTTGCATCATGCAAAAATTCCAAAAGAAATTCAAAAATGGGGAAAAGAAAAGCCCTGAGAAATTATTTCAAATAGCCAGATAAAAATCTTTTTCCAAAAATCTTTTGAATATTTGGAAAATTCCTATAAATGATGCTGATCATCTTAAAAATGGTTTGGGATCAATCCCATGCTCATGGAATTTTCTAATTTTCGAACAGTGCCTTGGAAAATTAAATAAACCCCTATTTGATTTGAAATTCAAATAAGTTGAATTTCAAAAATGTCCAAATCCTAAATGTGACTAGCTACTGGTCACCTAGGGTTTATAAAAATGTTTGGGCATTTTACAAAATTGCCTAACTATTTATTTCTAGGCACAACAGAATAACAGAAAAAGAAAAGAACAAAGAGATAGAAAAGGCGACCCCTGGCCATTCTGGCCCAACTGAAGCCCCCAGCCGGCCCAGCCCAGCCACTCTCGTCTGTCGTCTTCTTCCCCCGCCGTTCCAAGCAGCTCCGTGGAGGGCTGGTCACCATGGACGCCGACGAGGCCCTTCTAGGCCACCCCCTGCCGTCTCCTGGTGCCACGCAAGCGCCTAGAAGCCCCGCACCTTCTTCCCCCTCTCGCCGCTATCTCTCTGCCCTCTCCCTCGCCGATTTCGACGCCACCCGAGAACCCACCGGAGAGCGCCATCGCGCCCAGTCGTGGCCAACGGCCTCCTCTCCCCGAGCTGAAGTGTCCAGTAGCACCGGAGCCATCGACTTCATCTTCCCGCGCACCCAATCGAGCTCTTGAAGCTCTGGAGCCGACGCCTTCGTCGCCGAGTCGCCGCCGGCCGCCGTGGAGTTCGACGTCGATTACGTCGCCATCCGGCCTCCTCCAACCCCGCCGTCCCGTCCATTCGCTCCGGGGTGAGCTCCCCTGCGTTTTCCCCTTAAACCCCGGTCCTCCCCGTGCCTGTAGCGCCGTGCCGCCTGCATCAGTACTCCGGCCGCCGCGCGAGCTCGACCACGGCGAGCTTCCAGTGCTCCCCGGTGATGCCGCGATGCCCAGGAAGGAGCGCGCGTCCACGGGATTTCGTTTGGTGGCCGCAACGCTCGTTTTGCTGCACGGAACCTCCGTCCGCATTGGCGTCGCCGTGCGGTTTGGTCACTGGCGGCTAACCGCCGGCGGGCCCGAGTTAATTAGCGCCTAAACCAAACTTAACCCCCCCCCTCCCGACTCCATGACAGGTGGGCCCCCTGGCCCCTAAACCCCTCTTTTAATTAAACAGAGAGGGGTTAACCCCCTGTGACACTGACAATGGTGGCCCACAGGTCACCCCCCCCCCCGACGTCACCCCTGCGTCACATTGACGCAGTAAATCATTTATGAATTAAAAGATTTCAGAAATTCCAGAAAATAGTATAAACTTCTAAAAATCATAGAAAATTCATATGAACTCCAAATTAAACAAATAATATATGAAAAATTGTCAGAAAAATGCAAGGATTAAGAATAAGCAATTTGTTTTTATGTTTGGCCATTTTAAAATGGGTGAACAGAAGCAAATGTGTATATGACTTAATTTGAAATTGAATTTGGAGTTTGAATTTGCATTTCAAATGCAATATACTTCAATTAAATTGAATATGCTACAAACCAGTACCATTCACATCATGGACAACCTTATCATGTGTATGTGCATTTTTACTTCCGAAGTTGTCCCCCCTTGTTGATGATTGCCTCCTATGACAGACGTTCCGAGACGGTGATCACCCCGAAGAAGAAGAAGACCGTTAAGACCCGTGTACCGTCAGCAAGGCAAGCAAACCCCATTGATCATGTCTATAAAATTCTATTTCCCTCTCAGTCTCTCTTATGCATGTTTAGGAGATCACTGAGACACGTTCTTTCGCATAGTTGAACCCATTCCGATGCATGACCTATCATTTTGTCACCGTATTAGGCAAACCACAATCCTAGAAGATTTAGGAGTTGAATGATGAGCATGTGGCCCCTGCAACTGTTACTGCTTTTGCTGCTTAGTGATACAATGAGGATGTTATGTTTGTGAGTCGGGATGGAATGAACACAGTGGTGCTGATGTTAACGTGTTGGTGAATCCACCCTAAACAAAGGTGAACGATGAGAGGCTGTGTAGGAGTACACAGTGGGTTGTCTCGTTGAACACTGCCCTAGGCCCCGAGTTCCTGTTTTGTGATCCAAGACAAAGAGTATGACCACATGTAGGGTTTTATGGGAGCCCCGTTTGGCCTCTTTACATACCCGATCCAGTCCAGGAGTCACACTAGATTCGTGCTTTCCATTTGATTTATGTATAGATATGTGGGTGGACCTGTGAGGCAGTGAAACCATCTGTCAAAGGTGGCGTCTCGGTCCCTTGCATTATCTGAGTCCGTTTCGTGGAACCGGCCGGACTCTCGAGCGGTGACAACTCAGGTAGTCGACTCCTGGATTAGAGAAGGTGATGTGTGGGTAGTGCCTTGGTTTCATCCACGTCCGACATCCGCTTGAAGGGTGACAAGAACGAGGCGATAAGTGATGACACACGTGTGAAGATGTGCACCCCTGCAGGGTTAATGAACTATTCGAATAGCCGTGTCCGCGGTTATGGACTACTTGGAAACCTTTACTTGATCATAGACAACTTGAATGGATACTTATAAAACTCGCAAGATAAGCGTGAGTGCTATGGCGTGCCTCCTCGTGGGGAAGTCGAGGAAGTAACCATAGTGGTGTATTGATTGGAGACTTGGTAGTGGCCTCGTGTACGCTTCTTACCTCAAGTCTGGTACTTGTAGTACAGAATTAGCCAAGTCAAAGCTGGCACTTCTGCATGTTGAACCCCACCTCCTTTACCTTGATACTTGAGCATGAGTAGTATAGATCTGATGTAACTCTTGCTGAGTACGACTTTGTACTCACGTTTTCTTATTCTATGTTTTAGATGAGAACCCGGACCCCGATGGAGTCACCGACCTGAAGCTCGACGTTGACCAAGTTAGTATAGTCCCAGACAACAGTCTGGTCCCTCGTGGAAGGACATGTATGTGTACAAGGCTTCTCTAAGCCATTTTTTAAACTTGTCTGTACTGAGACCTAATTTTCTTCCGTTGTATGATGTAATGTTGATCACAGACATGTGATCTTTGTATGCTCTATGTGTAAGTTAATAAAGATACACGTTGTAGAGTTATGTGATGATACCTGTTGTTCATAATAGGCATGTGTGCTGCGTGTATGTTTATAACATGCATGTCTTAGTATGGGTTTTCGAGACCTTAGTTGTGATCTGGCTGGCGGTCTTTTATACACCAAGTGGCCCTTAGATGTGCGCAGCTTGGGGCATCGCTATGCGATTGCTCGTGACTCTGTCACGTGCACACTTTGTGGTATGATTGAGCCCGCCCTAGACCCCGACTAAGTGATCGGGCTGGAGTAAGTCTATGTAAGAGTTAGGATTCAATCGATAACATGCTTGAGGCGACTTGTCTATGAATATGGGATTCACCACCCATATGCATTTAGACTTGTGAGCGGACGTTGAGGACCCATCTCAGTTGATCATCCGGCCTGAATGGGATGCCCCTCACGTTCGATGCTTACCGAGAACGTTCTGTGCTTGGCCTTGTCTGCTTAGACAAGTGGGTACGGTTCTCGGCTCTCCATGTGATTGCATCGTGACTAGAATTACATATGCTAACCCCGGGACCCGACAGACTTGGTATCAGAGAAGGACTGTCTGTAGGCTTATCAAACCCTTGGTCGAAGTCGAGTCTAGCATTCTATAGTTATATAGTTACTCTGGGTATAAGGGAACAACGTAAGGCTTCTTTTTCTCCTTACCCTCATCGATCTGAGTTCTGAGTCACCTTATCTTTTCTACGGGATGATAGGACTAGGGTCATCTTTGTCTTACTAGAACATATCGCTGAGTGCTTCCTTGTAGCCGTAGGAAAGTTGTGGTCGTCCAGAGTCTTCGTGTTTTGAGTTCCTTGAGGAAGTTATGTTCAATCTCCTCGAGGTCGTCTTGTTTTCCATCCCGGTGTAGCCGTTATGCTGCCAGAATTATTCCGAGTTTCTGTGGATCATTGCCTTCGCATTATAATCTTTTCCGTCTTCTTCATGTCCTTCTTTTCTTTGATTCCATCTTACAACTTGTTCTGATTGTTGAATTTTATCACACAGGATGTCAGGTGGAACTCGTAGTGCTGTTCGTCGGAATCGAGACCGTGTTCGGAATCGAAATGATGATGCACCTCCACCACCGCCTTCTGCGGCGGAAATCATGATGGAAGCTGAGAAGAATCAACGTGATCAAACACGCCTTCTGGAGCTCATCGAGCAGAATACCTCACGTCATTGCAATGTGGTTGTGAGCATTCAGGACTTCATCCTCCTCAAGCCACCGGTATTTCGATGTTCTTCTGAGCCCCTTTAAGCTGATGATTGGCTCCGTTCCATCGAGCGTAAGCTTGATACTGCACATGTTGCTCCCGATAATCGAGTAATATTCGCGGCATACTTTCTTGAAGGTGCTGCTGCTGAATGGTGGGAGAACTATGTTGCGATGCAGCCTGATGGTCACCTAGTGACTTGGCAAGAGTTCCGTGATGCCTTTCGAGGGTACCACCTTCTAGATGAGTTAATGGAGCGCAAGAAGGAAGAGTTCTGCAATCTGACTCAAGGAGAGATTTCCATTCATGAGTATGTGAGAGAGTTCAACCGTCTTTCTCGGTATGCCCAAGATGAGATCACCACCGATGCCAGAAAGCAGGCAAGGTTCCGTAAGGGACTTAGCCCCATCCTTCGTCATGATCTCAACCTCATCGAATTTGCCACCTTTGAGGATTTAGTCAACAGATCCTTTAGAGCTGAGCATGGCAATGAAGTGTTCGAAGAGTCCCGCAAGCATGCTCTTGAGCTTGCTCATTCTTCTAGTTCAGCCCCTCAGAAACGCCGAATTTGGATTCCAACCCATGCCATACCTCAAAACCTTCTTCAGAGACCACCACCGAATATATGCCATCCACCTCAACACATTGTTCCTCCCAGGAATGATGGTGTGCAATCAAGTAATCCTGCTCCCAGCAATTCAGGCAGGATGTGTTTCACGTGTGGTCTGACAGGCCATTACTTCCGACAATGCCCTACAGTGTTGGTGGCACCACGTCGACTTAGTCACAAGCCTCCGAAGAAATCAACCACCAAAGCCATCCCAACAAAGCTTTCAGCCACAAGTAGTGGTTGTGTGAACCAAATCTCAGTTGAGGAAACCACTGCTTCTTCTGACGTCATCCTTGGTACACTCCCAGTCAATCGTGTTCCCGCCTCCGTTCTTTTCGATCCAGGGGCTTCTCATTCATTCATGTCGGAGAGTTATGCACTTCGGCATGGATTTTCTTTTGAAGAAATGTTTTCTCCAATGATCATTCAAACTCCTGGTTCAAAGTGGCAAACTAATAGAGTAGGCCATTGTAATCAAATTGCAATTGAGGGTTTAGTATTCCTTGCCTCTCTTATAGCCCTCAAGTCTTCGGACATTGATGTCATCCTAGGCATGGATTGGTTATCAAGGTAGAATGCTTTCCTTGATTGTAAAGCCAAAGCAGTCAAACTCACCCATCCTTCAGGCCAGATCATTGACTACACCTCACCCAGCTCTAGAATCCAGATGCATAGTTTGAATGTGCTTCCCCTTCCAGACCTTGAAGATATTCCGGTGGTTCGTGACTTCCCGGATGTCTTTCCTGAAGAGTTGCCGGGAATGCCACCCGACAGGTGTGTAGAATTTATAGTGGATCTTATACCAGGCACAGCCCCAATTTCCAGACGCCCATATAGAATGGCCCCACATGAGTTAGCTGAGCTAAAAACCCAACTTGATGCTTCGTTGGCAAAAGGCTTCATCCTCCCTAGCTCATCGCGATGGGGTTGCCCCGTTCTGTTCGTAACGAAGAAAGATGGAACAGAAAGGATGTGCGTAGACTATCGTCCGCTAAATCTAGCGACGGTAAAGAACAAGTACCCACTGCCCAGGATCAATGATCTTTATGATCAACTTGCTGGATCATCTGTCTTCTCCAAGATGGATTTGAGATTAGGCTATCATCAAATCAAAATCCGAAACGAGGACATTCCCAAGACAGCTTTCACTACTCGATATGGTCTTTACGAGTACACCGTCATGTCCTTCGGTTTAACCAATGCCCCCGCCACATTCTCGCGCTTGATGAATTCGATCTTCATGGAGTACCTAGATAAATTTGTTGTGTTTTATCTTGATGACATTCTCATCTACTCGAAGAAGGAAGAAGAGCACGCAGAACATCTTAGGTTGGTATTGATGAAACTTAGAGAGCACCGCAAATCCAAAAACTTAGAGAACATCTTAGGTTGGTATTGATGAAAAACAGAACAACAGGTAGTAGAGAATTTTATCGGGGCACTTTTGCAACTCAAATCCAAAAACTCAGAACATACGAAACTTTCACAACTATATAGAGCACGCTGTGTAAAAAAATTCAGCTAAAAAAGATGAACTGCTGATTTGTTTCGTTTTTTTTTCGTCAAGAAGACAGAATCTATTTTCTGGACAACATGCCACAACTTTTGATTCTCTTATCATAAGATGTTATAAGTTGGCACAAAGCTTGAAAATAAAGATACAATGATGTTGCTATAGTGGTAAAAATCATCAAGACCACTAAAAACAGTAGTAAAACATCTTGGGTTCCCTCCGAACAAGCGCTTTCTTTTACGCCTTTAAGCTAGGCATAAAGCGAAAGAAGAATCATGTTTTATCAAGAGAGAGAGAATAGCTAGCCCGTGTAACGGACTCAAAAGGTAACTTGATTTTCTTTATACAGAAGTGTTCTATCCCCTTTTTGAGAGGGAATTGAAATTTTATATTCGCCTCTTTCATTTCAATAACAGCACCAACGGTGCGAAGAAACGGAAGTCCCAAAATAATTGGACATAAAGGTTCACACTCTATATCCATAATAATGAAATCAACGGGAACATAATTGTCATTGACAATCATAAGAACATCGTTGATCTTCCCCAAAGGTTTCTTTACGGAAGAATCAACGAGACGAACACCAAAAGAACAGGAATCAAAAGGTTTCAATTCAAACATGTCATACATTCTTTTGGGCATGACGGAGGTACTAGCCCCAACGTCACATAAAGCATAGCAAGAGAAGTTATTCAATTTAATTTTTATCATAGGGTCCCAACCATCATCTAGATTCCTAGGTATGCAGGTTTCTATTCTATGCTTCTCCTCCCTAGCTTTGATGAGAGCATTAGTGATATGCTCCGTGAAGGCAAGATTAAGTGTGCTAGTGTGGGGGTCTCTAGACATTTTGTCTAGTAAGCTAATAACTTCTGAGATGGTGCAACTATCAAAATCAATGTCACTACTATCAAAGGTGGTAGTAGTATCATCTAGGCTCACTTGTTTGAAACCCTCTATGTTCATAGGGGTCTCTTCTTCTACGGTTGAGGTATTAGCATCACCATTAATAGGTCCAATGGGAATAGGAGTGTGTTGGGTGCTAATAGTTTGCGTGTCCTCAGCAATTTGGATAGTGGCAAATGTGTGGTGTGTAGGAAGGATCTTAATTCTATCCCCTTCCTCTTTTCTCTAGCCCATCTTTCTTTAAGTTTAGCCATCATCCTAATATTTTCATTGATTTGTAATTGGATAGCATTAATAGGAGTGGACTTCCTCTCCTCAAGGGGAGAGGTTATAATTTTTAGCATCTCAACATCAAGGGCTAAGCTATCTATCTTCAAAGAGAGACTATCTAACTTAGCTAATTTCTCTTCTACATTCTTGATGAGGGCTTTTTGGGTAGTGATAAAGTCTCTAAGCATGTTTTCTAGTTCAGAAGTGGGGTTCTTATTGCTAGGATACGTGTTGTTATTCCCATAGTTGGATGGAAACTGTCTAGGATTACTAGCAAAGTTGACCCTATAAGCATTGTTGTTGAAGTTGTTTCTAGCAATAAAGATCACATCTACTTGTTCCTGAGCAACCAAAGAATTTAAAGGAACATCATGAGGATCAACAGAGGGTTGCTTGGTAAGTAGAGACATAATTAAGTCAACTTTTTCATTTAGGGAGGTAATATCCTTGACAGAGTTTACCTTCCTACCTGTTGGATCGCGTTCGGTGTGCCATTGGGAATAGCTGGTCATAAAAGATCCTCCCACGACCGAATCTAACAGGTTCCGCGAGGTAAAGTTCAAGCCTGCATAAAAAGTCTGAATAACCATCCGGGTAGTCAAACCATGTCTAGGGCATTTCTTAACAAGAGATTTAATACGTTCCCAAGCTTGGGCAATGTGTTCATTATCCAATTGCTTAAAATTCATAATGTTGCTCCTCAATTGGATAATTTTAGCAGGTGGGTAGTACTTCCCAATAAAAGCATCTTTGCACTTATCCCAAGAATCTATGCTATTCCTAGACAAAGATTGAAACCAGAGTTTAGTTCCTTCCCTCAATGAGAAAGGAAAAAAGCTTAAGCTTAACAACATCACCTTCTACTTCGTTATACGTTTGCATATGACATAACTCAATAAAAATATTTAAGTGTAAAGAAGCATCATCTCCAGCACCAGAGAATTAATATCTCATAAAAAGGTTTAGCAAAGCAGGTTTAATTTCAAAAGAGGTAGCGGAAGTGGAAGGTGTAGCAATAGGAGTGCAGATAAAGTATTTGTTGTTGTGACTAGTGAAGTCACACAACTTGGTGTTTTCAATGGAACCCATAATAGCAGCAGGTGTGGCAGATTATTTTATAATTTTTGATATAAGACACAAAGATAAAAACTAAAAGGTAAACTAACAAGACTAAACAACAAAGGTAAAAGATAGTGTGCAACTCCCCTGTCTTAGTACTCGGAGTCCCCGGCAAAGGCGCCAGAAATTTTCTTGATATCTCTCCTTGTTGGTTACCCCAAGTGGAAGGTGAGATGTAGTGTAGCGGCAAATTTCCCTTGGCAAAGATGCCAAGGTTTAGATTGTCTTCCGGTAGGACTCCGGCAATGATAAGTAGGCGGTTCGGCAAGTGATCCGCACACGACACAAATAACTCTGCTCCCAACGAGTACAGAGAGGTTTTGAATCTCTCTGGCCTTGCTGTTTACAAAGGATCAACGCAACAGATAATAATGATAATGGTAGCTACTGGAAAGTAAAAGCAGGAAAATAAATGAGCGTGTAAACAGTGATGAGAATATAGACCGGGGTCCCGTTATGTTCACTAGTGACGTCCCTCTCCCAAATTAAAATAAAACTAATATGCGAGGTAGACAAATTACAGCTGGGCAATTGACAGGATTAAAAATGCACCGCAATGCTAACTATGCTACAAAGAAAGGACGAGGCTCAAAATCATGGGCGATACGCCAAAATAAGTAGACCGAAGTCGAACTGCATCTACTAATAATCATCCACCTTGAGATATCTATCCAGAACATCTCGGCGATATTAAGTTGCGAGCCCCACCCAAAGTGTAAACCCAAAGCAATAGACAACTGCATTAAAAAGCACTTTGCGTGAAGTAAACAATCCTTGCAACCGTGGTTACAAGCACCGTTGTTTTCCCCCTTGTGGCAACAGCACATCCCCTAGACTCATGTTTCTGTCACTCAAGCGTGTCATCGGGAGGCATGAACCCACAATTTAGCATAACGTTCCCTCTTGGAGTCACTACCTACTACTTGGCCAAAGCAATAAACAGCAACGGAGAACATGCAAGAATTACTTAGGAACAAAAACATAAAAGATAAGAACCAAATATATTACTCAATCACAATCTGAACATAATCTCATAATCCATGAGATCCCAGCAAACTCGGCATAGCAACAGCAGAAAATTACATATGTGCCTCGATCATGTAGGGTAGCTCACAAGGACTAAACCATGAAGAACAAAGAGGGCAGGAGAACATCACATAGCTACTGATCACGGACCCATGGTCTAAGGAAAACTACTCACGGCACATCCGGGAAGCGTCCATGGTGGAGGGGAAGCTCCTGGAGGTCAATCCTCCCTCGGCAGGGTGCCGGGAAGAGGTCTGCTGGCGCTCCCGATCTTGGAAGCGCGGTGGCGGAATAGAGGTGAGATCGCGAAAAAGGGTTCTCTCTTCGGGGGTTTCGCGACACGGAGAATAAATAGGCGAAGGGGTACAGCCAGGGGGCCACCAGGGGTCCAGCCCCCCCCCCCCCCCGGCACGGCCAGACCCTATGCCAAGCCAAGTGGCCGCTTTGGTCCCTGGTGGTGGCCCTCTGGCCCCACCCAGGTGATTCCGGAAGGTTCCTTCACCCTGATTTTTTATCTGATTTTTACCGAATTTTTGGAGCACTTTTAATATGGGGGAAACCTGAAATAGAAAAATAGCAGAAAACTGGAACTGGCACTGTGGTGCACTGAGTTAATAAGTTAGTCCAAATATGATCAAAAGTGTATGAAAGTGTATCTAGATCATAGCAATATCACACAAAACATGCATGCGCTAGAAGAAATTATAGATACATTTGGGACGTATCAACAGAAAATTGCATTAACAATCTATGAGTAAGGTAAACAATCCTTGCAACCGGGGTTACAAGCACCGTTGTTTTCTCCCTGGTGGCAACATCACATCTCCTAGTCTCATGTTTTTGTCACTCAAGCTAGACATCGGGGGGCATGAACCCACAATCATGCATATTGCTCCCTCTTGGAGTTCCTATCTGCTACTTGGCCAAAGCAATAAAAATCAACGAAGAACATGCAAGAATTACTAAGAACAAAATATAAAAGGTAAACCAAAAATATAAATCATCACGATCTGAATATAATCCCATAATACATCGGATCCCAACAAACACAGCATAGCAACAGCAAGAAAATTACATAGGTGCCTTGATCATGTAGGGCAGCTCTCAAGGTCTAAACATTGAAGAACAAGGGTGGAGAGAAGACATCACATAGCTACTGATCATGGACCCATGGTCCAAAGTAGACTACTCAAGGCACATCCGGGAGGCGTCCATGGTGGTGGAGAGGTCCTCGGAGGTCAATCCTCCCTCCGGCGGGGTGCCGGGAAGAGGTCTTATGGCGCTCCCGATCTTGGAAGCGCGGCGGCGGAGGAACAGAGAGATAAATTGTGATGCGGGCTTCTCCTCGAGGGTTTTTGCGACGAGGGGTTAAAATAGGCCGAAGGGGGGCACCAGAGGTGGGGCCCACCTCCCAGGCGCCCTGGTGGCGTGGCCATGGGTGGGGCCGTGCCACCTGGCCACCTGGGAGTGGGGTGGGCCCCTCCGGCTCTTCTTTAGTGGCTCCGTAAGCTTCCTTGACGCTGATTTTTATTCTAGTTTTTCCGGAAAATTTTTGGCATTTTATATTGGGGAAAACTCGCTGCAACTAAAGACATTAGCAGACAGGAACTGGCACTGGGTGCAATGAGTTAGTAGGTTAGTCCAAATATGTATAAAATGACATAAAAGTGTAGCAAAACAAGTAGCAATGTCACCTAAAAGTGAATGGAACTAGCAGAAATTATAGATACGTTTGGAACGTATCACCTTGTAGTTGTAATGTCGTGATATCATGTTGAAATCCGAGACATATGGATTCGTCATATGTTGCGGTGGGTCCGATATGTGCTCCATCCTCGGGTCTGAACTGAAACATCCAGATCTAAAATAGTACCACATATTGGGTCTTACAGGTGGTTGACATACTGATAGCATATTATTATTCGTTGTATTTTTCTGATCAAGTTTCATGTATAAATTATTTTCATCTAACTTACGGTTATATATACAATTTAAAAGTTTTATTAATTTTAATCAATTACTGGCATATCTTTGATTATCTAAATAAAATTATCCAGAACGGTGAGGGTTGACTAGTTGACGAGGGGGTGACCCCATGACTCCTGCGTGTGAGGATACCTGGTATGTATGAAGACAGAAGGCCCGCCGGAAATCCTCGACAGGCCCACGGCTGGTCCGCTCAAGGCACCGACGTAGGAGTCCACGACTGATATGGAAGGCACGACTTGGCGCACAAGGCAATATTAGGGTTAGGAAATTATCTCTGTAATCTAGGACGGACTCCTCGAGACCTAGCCTAGTATATAAATGCTGGGAGGGGAGACATCTCATCATCCAATATCCAATCTACTCTCCTGATCTTGCGAGAACTCGCCTTGGCCTCCCTTGTAATCACCCTCTCACGCAATAATATCGAGCAGGAAGTGCTTCTCCTGCTAGCCGACGAGTATCGTCCAACCTGTTCCTTCTCTATGACTAACCCAGGGTCCCTGACCATGGGATTTGCCGAGGCGGATCCTCGTCAATTGGCGCCGTCTGTGGGAACTACACAGGTTGGAATCACGATCTCGGCGGCCCCGCCTTCAGCAAATCATGACTCGAGGGCTAGATCCAGATCTAACCCGCTCGAGGAGTTCAAGTTCACCACAAGCATCTTCATCGCCCCACCAAGATCTCTTAGCCTGAAGCCGAATCAAGCCCAGCATCTCGACGACTGCCAGATCCACCGCCGACGGAAAATAACTCGACGACCCTGAAGACAGGCACGAGGACTCTACGTGGGAATCCCACTCGAAGAGTCGCGGCGCATGACAGAAGACTCGCCAACCACTCGACGACCCGCCGCCATCCGGACTCCCGCCGCGCGACTAGACAGCGACTCTGAAACCCAGACCGGCAAGTACTACGACCCAGATCGAAGGCCGGATGAATTCGCCAACTTCATCTAGAACCATTCGCTCAGCGACTCGACCCAAGATTCCACAACCGAACAGAAGACCACTCGTAGATTTTCCAAGTCTCAAGGAGAAGAAGGCATGCTGGCTCCAGTAAGCTCACAGCTAGAGAGCAACTGGAAGGACCTTGCACGATCCACTATTTCGAAGACGGTTGGGGACACCTTAGAGCAAGCCACACCCAAGGAGATTGTCGTCTATTCACCGAAATCTCCAACAACCTCAAGGAGGAAAAGCAGCGTGAAGCCAAGCGCACCCGAAGAAACACGAAGTCACCAGCACCAAGTACAGAAAGGCAATACCCTACGTCCCATGGACGAGTCTGCATGATCCAAGAAGGAAGACCCTCAAGAGCAAAGCAGGACGCTTACACCCTGCACGCCCGAGCAGCCGAGGGCCTAAAGATAGCAGATATCTACCAACTGTGTGGCGCCAAGACCAACATCACCTTCTCTCAGAGCGACCACCCGCCCGCAGTCCCAAGGCCGGGGCATGCACCACTGGTCCTTGAAGCCCAGATCGGAGGTTACGACATGGACAGAGTCTTCATGGACGGAGGCAGCAGCCTAAACATAATTTTCACCAGCACCCTACACAAGATGCTAATCTCACGATTAGTTTGGAAGAAGTCAGGCACCACAATATATGGCGTAGTTCCAGGCGAAGCAGCCGCCTCCATCGGAAAAATCGAGCTCGATGTCATCTTCGGCAGCAAGCGCAACTTCACAAGACAAATCTTCGAGTTCGAAGTGGTCGACTGGCAGTCGTAGTACCACGCCATACTCGGGCGACCAGCGTTTTCCCAATTCATGGCGGTTCCGCACTATGCATATCTCAAACTCAAGATGCCAGGACCCGCAGGAGTCATCACAGCCAATGGAAGCTTCACCAAATCGGACCAGTGCGATCGCGACTTCCACAAAGTCTCCGACACGTTCGGAGCCCAACAACAACTCGAAGAAATACCCATGGTGACGGATAAAAGCATTTTTCCACTGGCGAGCCGAAGCGAGTCAAAAGAATTTGGTCGTGATTTCAGCGTCGACAGCGACACAATCACCCACCAAGTTCACCCAACGGACCCAAAGAAGACGGTCCGCGTATACGTCCACCTCTCAGAAGAACAAGCAGCCGCCCTCATAGCCTTCCTTCGCGAAGAGTGGAAAATCTTCGCCTGGTGCCCAGCCGACATGCCCGGAATACTGCGAGAATTTGCAGAACACGCGCTCCACATCAAGCCAAACACTAGCCAATAAAGCAGGTGCTGCAACGATTCTCAGAACCCAAGCGCAGAGCAATCGGAGAAGAAATCAACCGACTACTCGATGCATAGTTCATCCGGGAGACGAAGAAAGCAACCTGGATTGCAAACCCAGTCCTGGTCCCTAAAAAATACAATGACGTACTGAAGATGTGTGTCGACTACGGGCCTATCAACAAGCACTGCCCGAAAGACCACTTCCCCCTGCCAAGAATCGACCAAATAATCGAATCCACAGCAGGATGCGACCTCCAATCCTTCCTCGATGCATACTCAGGATACAATCAGATCAGGATGAATGAAGAAGATGAAGAGCACACCTCGTTCATCACCCCCTACGGCGTGTTCTGCTACCGAACAATGCCCTTTGGTCTAAAAAATGCCAGAGCCACGTACCAACGAATGATGCAAGCATGCTTGAGAGAACAAATTAGCAGAGAAGTCCAGGTCTACATACATGAAATTTTCATCAAAACCTACAGTGCAAACATGCTACTCGACGACCTCCGCGAAACATTCGCGGCCCTCAACAAGTACAGAATCAAGCTCAACCCAAAAAAGTGTGTGTTCGGCATCCCAGCCGAAAAACTACTCGGGTACATGGTCTCCGCCCGAGGAATCGAAGCAAACCCTGATAAGGTCCAAGCAATCGCCAAGATGCAAAAGCCAACCAACATCAAAGGCGTGCACCAGCTCACAGGATGACTCGCAGCATTGAGCCGCTTCATCAGCAGGCTAGGAGAAAGGACCCTACCGTTCTACCAACTTCTCAGAAAAGGACAAAAATTCGAGTGGACTGAGGAAGCCCTCAATGCATTCGCAGACCTAAAGAAAACCCTCTCGACTCCACCAATCTTGGCGGTGCCCAAAGAACGGGAGAAACTGTACCTCTACATAGCAGCACGCAGCAGCGTAGTCAGCACGGCGCTCGTCGTCGAGCGTGCAGAAGAAGGAAACGTCCAGAGCATACAAAGACAAATCTACTACCTAAGCACGTTGCTCACAAAGCCCCAACAACGGTACCCGCACTACCAGAAGCTACTGCTCGCGATCATCATGACCTCAAGAAAAGTATCGCACTACTTCGACGAACACTCCATCACAATCGTGAGCAGTGCACCACTCGCGGACATCCTCAACAACCCCGGAGCGACCGGACAAGTCGCTGAGTGGAACATCGAGATCATCCCGCAAGATCTGCAGTTCAAACACCCAACAACAATCAAAGCCCAAGTACTCCTAGCCTTCCTGGTCGAGTGGACAGAGGTCCAAACACCAGCCCCCCCAGATCTGTCCAACTCATGGACGATGTTCTTCGATGGGTCCAAAAGACAGCAAGGAACCGGAGCAGGCGTCGTACTAGTCTCCCCCAAAGGAACGAAGCTCAGATACGTCCTCCAGATCAACTTCATTAATGCCTCCAACAACGAAGCAGAATACGAGGCACTACTCCACGGCATGCGCATGGAAAAAACTTGCGGCGCCACTCGCCTCTCAATCTACGGCGACTCCAACCTCGTTGTCCAGCAGGCGATGAGAGACTGTAACACAGTCGCAGACAACATGATGGCCTACCAAAAGCTCTACAACACACTAGAGGGAGGATTCGACGGCTGCAAACTCAACTACATCTCCAGAGCAAATAACACAGAAGCCGACAAACTTGCGAACATCGGATCGACTCGAGGACCAATACCACCAGGCGTTTTCCTCGAGAGCATCAGCCAAAGATCAATCAAAGTAAAGCCAGTGGCGCCCGAGGCAGTCGCAGAGGCCGATGACACAAATGAACCAGTGCAGGTGGCGGCCGCGAGCACAGCCGATGACAGAGGCAGACAAGCAACCAAAGTCGTAGAGCCAGCCGCACTCGAAGACCCAACCTAGGCAAAACCGTTCCTTCGATTCCTAATCAAAGGCACTCTACCACAGGACATCGCAGAAGCCCGGCGCATCAGTCGACGATCCAAAGCATTTACAGTAATCAACAGACAACTATACAAGCGCAACATATCTCAGGTCCTCCAAAAGTGTATCGATGAAGAAGACGGCAAAGTCCTACTGCTCGAGATTCACGAAGGCGCCTGTGGGCATCACGCGAGCAGTCGCGCACTCGTGTCCATGGCTTTTCGAGCAGGTTTGTACTGGCCGACTGCCATGAGAAATGCGGAAGATATCGTGTGGCGTTGCATCGCCTGCCAAAAGTTCGCCAGCAGGCCACATGCCCCAGCATCAGAACTCAAAACTATACCGATGTCTTGGCCATTCGCCACAGGGGGACTCGACATGTTGGGTCCACTCAAAAAATCCTCAAAAGGAGGACGAACACACCTACTAGTCGCAGTCGACAAGTTCACCAAATGGATCGAAGCAGTACCAATCACCAGCTCAACATCCCTCATGGCAGTTAATTTCGTCAAGTCAATCATCTTCAGATTCGGCGTACCACACAACATCATCACAGACAATGGTAAAAACTTCACAGAAGCAGAATTCCAAAACTTTTGCTAGGAGCTGGGCATCAAAATCAACTACGCATCAGTCGCGCACCGACAATCCAACGGCCAAGTGGAGAAAGCAAACGGCCTAGTATGCGGAGGAATAAAGAAATGACTCCTCGCACCACTAGAACAAGCCGCAAGCAACTGGGTAGAAGAACTTCCCGCGGTACTATGGAGCCTGCGTACCACCTCAAACAGCTCGACCCAGTATACACCTTTCTTCCTGGTATACGGGGCAGAAGCAGTACTACCGCACGACTTAAAATTTGGAGCTCCCCAAATCTCAGGGTACGAAGAGGAAGAAGCAGAACAAGCACTACATAACGAAAAAGACACAGCAGACGAAGCATGAGACACAGCCATAACAAGATCTGAAGGATACCAGGACAAGCTGCGCACATATCAAAGCAGTCGCCTGCGGACCAGAACCTTCAGCAAAGGGGACCTCGTCTTGCGGCTGATACAAGAAAAAGTGCACAAACTCGCCCCGCAATGGGAAGGGCCGTTCATAATCTCGGAAGTCATCGGAGGCAGCGCATACAGGTTGAAGAACCTAAAGACCGATGAAGACGTGGGAAATCCATGGAACGTAGCGAACCTACGCTTGTTCTACCCATAGCCCTCCAAGCATTACAGCGGCACCGGCAGCAGTACCGACCGGCAACCCATGTAATACCCAAAGAAATAAAATGGTGTTGCCCAAACATTATCACTTAAAAGCACTCGGGGGCTCGAGCATAAACTCCCCCCGAGAGACGCTATCCTCGCTCACGCGACTTTACTTAAAAGCACTCGGGGACTCGAGCATAAACTCCCCCCGAGAGACGCTATCCTCGCTCACGCGACCTTACTTAAAAGCACTTGGGGGCTCGAGCATAAACTCCCCCCGAGAGACGCTATCCTCTCTCACGCGACTTTACTTAAAAGCACTCGCGGGCTCGAGCATAAACTCCCCCCGAGTGACGCTATCCTTGCTCACGCAACTTTACTTAAAAGCACTCGGGAGCTCGAGCATAAACTCCCCCCGAGTGACGCTATCCTCGCTCACGCGACTTTACTTAAAAGCACTCAGGGACTCGAGCATAAAATCACCCAGAGAGATGATATCCTCGCCCATGCGGCCTTACCTGAAAACACTCGGGAACCAGAACACAAGATCTCCTCGAAGCACCAAGAGTTTTTTCACAAGAGAATCGCATCGGAAAATGCAAAGTTCTTTAGTCTTCACCTGATCGCAAACGATCACCTAAAGACTCGGGGGCTACTCCCATCGGGAGCGCTGACGCGCACCCGACAAAAACCTGGAATAAATTAAAATAGCCACAAGAAGGGACAGCCCAGGTAGACAAATGCTCGCAGTCTACGCCGGATTCTACAAATCAAACGTAGCCTCGGGGGCTAATCCCATCGGGAGCGCTGCCGCGCACCCGAAGACAGTTTCCATTACAAAGGATTCGAAGACAATTTCTCATTACAAAAGGAGTCAAAGACAGCTTCCATTACAAAGGAGTCGAAGATAGTTTCCATTACAAAGGAGTCGCAGACAATTTCTCATTACAAAAGGAGTCGAAGACAGTTTCCATTACAAAGGATTCAAGGACAGTTATAACTACAAAAGGACTCGAGCAGCTACCAGACGGGTTACAATTATCCCAGGGAATTATGACTTCTACAAGTGTGCTCATGCTGAGATAATTGGCACTTTCGTCCCACAACTTGACGAGCATCACCACAGACAAAGTAGCAACTGAGCCTGCAAAGAAACAAGTCGCCGTCCTCCAGTTCTACAAGGTGCCTCGCCTACTGACGCACCCGCTTGACGACCGGCTTGACGTCCAGCTCATCCTTAGAACTAGAAGAGCAAGCACCACCAGCCGAGGAATCGGCAGAAGATGAAGTCACAGGAGAAGCAGGCGAACCACCACTCGACCCATCGGAACCGTCGCTGCTTGTTTCCTCCCAGTATGGATCCAGACGATTGCCACCGGCATCAAAAGCACGAACAATGAGGGTATCTTCACCATCAAAACGACAGCAAAGACTATCCCCATCACGCAAGTTTAGCTGTCGTGAAAATGACCTCCAGCCAGCAACAAGAAAAGTCAAGAAGGAGCCATCAACAGAAAGCTCAACCCAAGCAGGAGGTTGAGCGCACCCCTAAAGCCGAAGCCACAGACCCCTCAGATTGAGCTCAAAAATCATGGAGGCAAATGATAATGTAAGAGGGATCCGAGTAGCAGTGCGACTAAGAATACGCAAAAGGAAATCATAGCTCCAAACACCCTCGTCCGCACAAGACGAAGAGGGCGTCGCCGCAGCTCGACGACGCCCACCACAAGAAGAGCGAGGGGTGCGGCCACCACGACCACGCCGGCCACATCCTCAGGAAGAAGCACCACCACCCCGCTTGGGAGCCATAGGAAGAAGAATAAGATAGGAGAAGAATGGATGACCAAGCCCAGGCAATAAAACAGCGGGCATTTATAGTGCAGCCCAGGGGAAAACCAAGAAAAAACACAGAAGCCCAGGGGGCGCCATCATTAAATCAAAGACCAAACACATCGGGCGTTATGAATTCCAAGAAAAGATACCTTCACACGGTCAGCAAATTTTAAAGGAGGCGTCAAATCTCGCGTGTTTCCCATACACACCTTGGAAATCCAACGGGCACCAGGTAGCACGGCGTCCAAGTCGTCTTTATGGCTAGAAGACACGACGGATCGAAGACCAAGCATCATCATAGGTCACCAAATTGCATGACAAGGACCATCAACGCGACATCCCAAGAAGGACGGATCAAGATAAAAACAATCGGAAAAAAACAAAATAAGGGCAAAGGTTACTTATCTCTCAGTGCCAAAATATTCCGATTCCAAAATATTTTACTCCCATCGGGAGTATCTTTATTCAAAACAAAAGTAAATGACCAACAAGTTTGGGGCGCTCCCTCACCCAAAAGGCGAACAATGCACTCGCAGGACTACTCGCATCGGCGGAAATGACACATATGTGGAGTTTGGGTGCTCCCTCACCCCGAAAACCAAAAGTGTTCAAGTCGCTACATGCAAAAAAGCTCAGCAAGCTAAACTACTCGCTCACTCGATGACCTTCCGAGTGGGCGCTTTCTTATTGTCCTCGTCTGAGCTCGCAAAAGTTCTGCAAGTGACCGCTAATATCTCACTTGATTGATTATTCCAAGTGGGTGCATCTCTATTTAGGCCCCGCGCCTCTACAAAAAATAATGCCTAGTCTACGAGACACTGTACTCAGATGCCACGCAAGCTTAGAGTGTAGGTAAGACCTCGCTGCGCAGAACGGCCGGGACGGGATTTGCCGTAGAGAGACTTCACTCCTGATATTTTCCATGCGCTCGCATGATTGAAAGAGCCGATAGGACGCGCTCAGGCTATTTGCTTAGACTGGCAGCAATTGATCCTATAAGACCTGCAGCGGCATGACTTTGCTAGACATCGGTCGTTCCAAGTTCATGTCGAGGGACATGGGCTTGATTGGGCTACTGCGGTATTTGCCACTAGCACAATTCACTAAGGCTCGACCAGTCGACTCCTTGTGCCCTTTCAGCTTAGCAATCCCTCGAAACAGGTATTTTCATGGATCAAAACTGCCAGCGACCCGCAGCTATGTTGCGCCTACAATGATAAAGCAATGACAAATTCGAGTCCCTGCGCGACTCTTCGAGTCCCCTAGGCACTCGGGGGCTACTGACGAGGGGGTGACCCCACGACTCCTGCGTGTGAGGATACCTGGTATGTATGAAGACCGAAGGCCCGCCGGAAAGCCTCGATAGGCCCATGACTAGTCCGCTCAAGGCACCGACGTAGGAGTCCACAGCTAATATGGAAGGCACGACTTGGCGCACAAGGCAAGATTAGGGTTAGGAAATTATCTCTGCAATCTAGGACAGACTCCCCGAGACCTAGCCTAGTATATAAAGGCTGGGAGGGGAGACGTCTGATCATCCAATATCCAATCTACTCTCCTGTTCCTGCGAGAACTCGCCTTGGCCTCCCCTGTAATCACCCCCTCACGCAATAATATCGAGAAGGAAGTGCTTCTCCTATTAGCCGACGAGTATCTTCCAACCTGTTCCTTCTCTATGAAAAACCCAGGGTCCCTGACCATGGGATTTGCCGAGGCTGATCCTCGTCACCGGTCAACCTGACATGTCGGGCCTACATGTCATAGACTGGGCCTTTGACTGGTCAACTGACTAGTGGGTCCCACCTGTCATACACAATGACTAAATATAATAATTTTAGTTAATTTCACTATTAGTGGGGTCCATGTGTCATAAGCATAGGTTTTAATTAACAGTTTCATTATTTAACAGGGTTGGGCCCACTAGTCATTGGCTCACGGGGTTATCTCCATTATATTTAACAACAATTTAATTAAGGGGGTAGGGCCCACATGTAATACACACCTAGGGGGTTAGTGTTAATTAATTTTCTGTCCATGGGGCCCCATAGGTCAGTAACTCCGGCCATTGGCGGCGACGACGGACGACGGCGAGCTCGAGTGTGCGCTCGATTTCGAGCACCATTCGATCTGTGGTTTGTTGCTACGTGCTCCTGAGTTCATCCCGCATCGATTGGTGGTGCTGGCGCTGGCTACGGTTGACCGGAGCGGTGACCACAACGAGGAAGGCGGCGGTTGGAATCTGGTGGAGATGACGGCGACGTTTTAGCGCAGGAGAGCGAGCGTGTGCTAGTGTCTTTGGTTACGGTGAGCAGTCGGAGCGCGATGACACGCTTGGCGCGCCAAACGCGTGAGCCAGGCCATGACGGCGAGCTCAATCATGGCGGCGAGCTTCTGCTCCAATGGAGGGTCGTGCTACGGCGAGAGAGAGAGCGTGGGGAGTTGGCGACGGAGGCCAAGCTCACCAGGAGGGCGTAGGGGAGGGCGGTGGGCTCGGGGGAGGCTCGACGGCGGTGAATTTCAACTGCGACACAGCGGGGAGGCAGAAGGGTAACGGTGGCGTGGCGCGGCATGGAGTGGCTCCCGGCTCGGATCCTTCTGGCTTCGTGAAGAATACGACGACGACGAAGCAGAGGAAAATAATAGCGGGGCGTGAGGCGGTCAGTGGCCACGCGTGGGCGCGGTCATGGCGCTGACGGCGCCCAGGAGAAACGCGGCGACAATGGTGAGGACTGGAGGGGCGGATCTCGATCTAGGGTTTGTCCACCTGGTCGTCGGCGACTTATATAGCGGCGAGACGTGCACTGTGGTGTCGTCGTGGCGCGCATCGCCCGGTGGCCGGCGTCGAGCACCGTGGCGATGGTGCCACGCACTGCACAGTGAACAGGGGAGGGGTATGACCCCGTTGGGCTGGGTGGGCTGCGCCCAGCACTGTGCACTTGCTGCACTGGGCCAGTGGGCTACTTTTTCTTTTATTCCTTTTCTGTTACCTTTTCTTTTATGTTTGTATCTTATTTAGTTAGCTTTTGATTTTTGTAATAGGTGAAACTTGCACCAATATTTATATTACTCTTTAATATGTTGGTAGAAACAGGTTTGTTCATTTTAGAAAATCATTTGGATTTTACTTAAATAATAAATGATCAAATGGCGTTGTTTTAGCTACTTCTTGGATTTTTTTAAGTATTTAAATGTTATATTAAATATCCATTACCATGGTATCCTGGTCTACTGACTTTTATGCATTTAATAAAATTTATTGCATAATTTTTTATTAAGATTTATTTTCCACTTGAATTTTGGCAATCTAATTGAGTTTGAAATTACATAGGACATGATCAAGGGTGATTAGTGACTTGCTAATCAAAGAGGATTATCATTAAAAAAGACTTACTGTTTTCTTGACATTGAGGGTGTTACAACCAACGAGGAGGTGTTATTTGCACCCATCACAGACAAGAAGGTAACGATGGCGGCGGGATCCTGGATGCAAAGAAGCCTGTGAGTTGTGTGTTTGGCAATTTGCAGCAACACCTGTGGCAAGCGGGGTTGGCAACACAGGTGGACTGCATTTTTGGTCGTGCTCCTCGAGTACCAAGCCATGATTTCTAGGTTGAAACCTAAGGTCTGGCCTTTTATTGATTGTACCTGGTAATGGCCATTCTAAAGGCATTTCTTTGAAAATTCGGTCTTTCTTCGAGATAAAAACCCAAGATCTTCGATCGGGCGATGATAACGCTTGTGCATTGTTTCCTTCTTGGAGGCGTTGCTTTTGGAGAGCCTGCTATTTTTTGTATTCTTTATTTTGTTTTTGTTTCCTTTTAAAAAAATATTTTTTATTTTTGTTTGTATATTTTCTTATATACATTTAATATTTCTTCATACCTGTTTAAATTTTCTAAATAAATGATCAATATTTTTTCATATTTTTTTTAGTATTTTTAAAATGGAATATTAACATTTTTGAATGGTTGATCAACATTTTTAAAATACATGATCGACATTTTTTCATGCATATTATATAAACTTTCTATATACTTTTTAAAAATACATGATCAACATTTTCTTCATACATGAGTTAACAATTTTTCATACATGATTACAAATTTTAAATAAATCAGTACTTCCTCCGATCCATAAAAAGTGTCGCACATTTTGTACTAAGTTAGTAAAAACTTTGTACTAAGTGGGCGACACTTTTTATGGATCGGAGGAAGTAACATTTTTTCCATATACGATTAACACGTTTTAAATACGTGATCAACATTTTTTTCATAAATATTTTCATATGTTTTATGCATTTTTCGTATATATGTTAAACAAATTGCATAAACATTTAATATTTTTTCAAATGTTTGATTAACATTCATTAAATAACATAATGAATTGTTTCATACATAACTTATTTTTGTATACACAAGAAACATATTTCAATATGAATTTAATATTTTTTAAATGCTTGATTAACATTTTTTAACATTTTATGTAAAATATTTTGAATATATTTATTTATATTATTTTAAAGTACAAAGAAAAGTACAAAGAAAAGTACAAGAAAACAATTAAAAAAATAATGTGAATTAAAAAAACAAGGTTGTGGCCTCGCGTACACTTGGACCGGTCCATCTTGACAAGGCGCATAAAAAACGTGGCTAATGGTAGCTTTCAAGCTGCTTTTTTCTGTGCGACAAACAAACAAAAAGTTGGATACATAAATAATTAAGAATAGTTTTTTACTAATTTATGATAAAATCATAGTACATACGAAATAACTATATTACATGTACATGAGCCTAAATAGACCCTTACTTGATCTCATAACAACCATCACGAAATATGCCGCTCGATCTCACCTGCCACAAACCTGATCCGAACTTCGAAGCAGACTTACTGGTTTTTTGGATGACCGCACACATATAGAAAATGAGTTGTAAACTAATTATTAGCAAAACCCATTTTACCTATTATTTTGTGAAAACGAAGTTTATTTGCAATCATGTCTGGATGTGCAAATTGTAAAACGAGTACCTTCTACCCTATTTGTTCCATACGGCCCTCGTTATACCTCCCCTCTCACCAACCCTTAAAATTCAGCGAACCTCCCAATCCGTTCAAGCTCCAGCCCCCGACTCCACCAGCGTGTGCTCGACTCCCCTCGCGATGGCCTCGAGGAATTCGCGAGTGTTGGCGGTGTGGTTCCCCTGGACGCATGAGACTTATGGCAGACCTGCTGCAAACTCGCATGCAAAAGTAAAGGAAGTGGCGCAGGTCGTCCGAGGCGATGCATGTCGATGGCATGGTCGACCACGACACCAGCGATGGAGCATAAACTGAAAAAAGGTGCGGGAGGAGGATGGTGGCCATGATCCTGTTGATGACCAACATGTCGTCCATGAAGTACTCGCTATGTTGGAATTATGCCCTAGAGGCAATAATAAAATGTTTATTATAATTACAGGTTCATTATTAATGTTTATATGTATGTGCTATAACTACAATGGCCTATGCAGATGTTTTCCAAGTGCATGTTAACTGCCTTCGGAGGAAAACCCATATGCAGGTATGGATTATAAACATAAAGTATTCTTAGTCTGCCTTTAGGACTAACCTGTGTATTATGAATGTCATATTTTCCTGACATAGGGCATTGAATATTCCAATAATACATGGGAGTACGTTGTTTCTAGAACAAGGGTACTGAATCGACCCAATTGTATGATTTTCTTTGAGACTTCATCATCATTGTATTATGAGTTAAATCATCAGATGAGTTGATATTGGCATGTATCCTTATAGACCATGAGAATGTTAAGTACCTACATACTGGAAGGTGTACTTTAACTATGTTCTAACACCATCCGTAACAGGCGTGGAAATAACGACATTGCTCCTGTACACTCGAGAGTATGTCTAGGGACTTGATGATTCAAGTTGGGATTTGCTCCTCCTATTGAGGAGAGATATTCTTTAGTCCCTCTCGGTATTACGTATCCACCAACATACGGCCGGATACTTTGTGAATAGATCACATGGGATACGGAATACGTGAACGAGAAAAGAACAAAACCGATATGAGGATAATTGGTATAATGCTTAATGAGTTGATCATGTGTATACCTATATAATCTCACCTCATGTTTTGTAAAGTATCGCGAAACAAAGGGATGGGCATGTCAACCAGAGGTTCACTCGAATTCATATTCGTGTAGGTGCGGGAACCATTATGGGTGTCCATGGCTCCGCTATTGGTTATTGGTCCGAAGAAAGTCAGTTTCTGGTTCATGTTCCTATTCTACCAAACCTATGGGGCCACACACTTAAGGGTGGCAGATTTTTTGAGTACTAGAGTGATAGGAGAACGAGTATAACAGACCAGAAAAGTTTCAAAGTGATTGAGATTTAATCAGAGAGAAAACCAGAATCGTTTTGGGGCACCGAGAAGAGTTTTGAGAAAACTGGGTAAAACCGGAGGACCAGAAAAGTTCCGGGGTGGTCTAAATATGTTTAATATTTATTTATTGTGAATTCCCAATTTCTTTGGAATTAATAAAAATATATTTAATATCAGTGGTCCCCTTCTCACTTGGAAGGCCTAAGTGGGGGAGGGAGCACTTGGCCCAAATAGGCCCAAGGGGGGAGATGCGCCATAGGAGGAAGCTTCCTCCCCCCTTGGCCGACCCTAAAGAGGGAGGGAAACCGTAGGGCGCCACCCTTAGGGCTTCCGCCTCCTCCAAGGTGGTCTCCCTCCCTCCGCTTTATAAATAGATGAGGAGGGGTACCCCCCATGATGTGAACTTGACAAGATAGTCTTGCCCCTGGATTGCCCTCTCTCTTTCTCCATTAGATCTAATCTCCACCTTACGCCGAGGGCTGCTCCTACTCCTCCTCTCTACTCCAGCGACGCCGAGCTCTGGACGGCGGAGCCCTGCCGGATCTACCACACCGTGCATGTGGATCAACCATAGGGAGATCGTAAGTTCAATCTTTCGTTCGAGGGAGTTCTACATCTTCTTCTGTGGAGTAGATCTATTCGTGGGACGTCACACATATCGGATCTATTCGAGGGGTTGCGCTAGTTGAAACTTCCCCAACTCTCCATCAACATCTTCCACTGCGAGAGAACTACCCTTGAACGGTTGTTAAGATGACAAGATCGCTATCCTTGTTTGCATCTATCTAGATCCAATCTTGGGACTTGGTTTCGTAGTGCCGATTTTTTGTTTTCTACTCTGAATCCCAACACACCATCGAATATATCAAACAATAGACACACCTATGTCCAAAATCCAAAGTCACTTACGTGATTTGCGTACTTGATGGTGATATCTCTCCTCGTTGGTTACCCCAAGTGGAAGGTGATATGTAGTGTAGCGGCAAATTTCCCCTATGAAGAGGATAGGGTTTGTCAGCCGTAGGACTCCGGCAATGATAAGTAGGTGGTTCGGCAAGTGATGCGCCGTCTGAAAAGAACCACTTGCTTCTCCAGGACCTGCACACGACACAAATAACTTTGCTCCCAACGAGTACAAAGAGGTTGTCAATCTCTCCGGCCTTGCTGTTTACAAAGGATCAACTCAACAGATAATAATGATAGCAACTAGAAAGTAAAATCAGGAAAGTAAAAGAGCATGTAAACATTGATGAGAATATGGACCGGGGTCCCGTGATGTTCCCTAGTGATGTCTCTCTCCCAAAAGACGATAAAACTACTATGCGAGGTAAACAAATTATAGCTAGGCAATTGATAGGATTAAAAATGCACCGCAATGCTAACTATGCTACAAGGAAAGGACGAGGCTCAAAAGCATGGGTGGTACGCCAAAATAAATAGACCGAAATCCAACTTCATCTACTACTAATCATCCACCTTGAGATTTCTACCCAGAACATCTCGCTGGTATTAAGTTGCGAGAACCACCCAAAGTATAAACCCAGAGCAACATACAACTGCATTAAAAAGCACTTTGTGTAAAGTAAACAATCCTTGCAACCACGGTTACAAGCACCGTTGTTTTCCCCCTTGTGGAAACAGCACATCCCCTAGACTCATGTTTCTGTCACTCAAGCGTGTCATCGGGGGGCATGAACCCACAATCGAGCATAACGTTACCTCTTGGAGTCACTACCTACTACTTGGCCAAAGCAATAAACAACAACGGAGAACATGCAAGAATTACTTAGGAACAAAAACATAAAAGATAAGAACCAAATATATTAATCAATCACAATCTGAATGTAATCTCATAATCCATCAGATCCCAGCAAACTTGGCATAGAAACAACAGAAAATTACATATGTGCCTCGATCATGTAGGGCAGCTCACGAGGACTAATGTGACACCCTGGTTTTCGCAGCTTTTTCTTTTCGGAGTTTTTCTCGTTTTTTCCCGCTGGTTTGGATTTTGAGAACCTCGTTGGACTTGAACTTGAGCATATTTCCTTTCTATGCTCAAGTGGCCCTTGTTTCCAATCCTTTCCATTGCCATTCCCTTGACCCACCTTATCCAAGCCACCATATATTCAAGCCATATATTCCTTTTCCAATAAAAGGGATATTCTCATTATTTGAGGTTTGTGAAGCAACCCATATTTATATTGCTCCATAAATCCCCAAATAAGTCCCACATTATTTGGATGCCATATCTTTCCAAATTCTCCAAAAACATTTCATAGCCCAAGTGGATTTATCCTCTAGAAAAATTCATTTCTCTGTGGGGGCAGAATGGAGCTTTGTGAAGGGAGTGCCATTTCTCTTGATCCATTGCTGGTTAAACTTTTTATGAAAACTCATATGATAATGTCATTGATCTCCACCAAATTCTACCACCATTTTCTTAGCAAAACTCCCACAATAAATTCCCAAAGTTCTGCTGCAGCAAGGGGGCATTGTGAAGCAAGTGCATGATGGAGGATCCCATTTGCCTTGAAACTTTTTGAGCATGATCCTACCACCAAATAACTCCACAAAACCAAATGCGAGCCAAATACCATCCACCATGTGAGTGCACCATCAAGTTTAAGTTTCTGGTCAGAAGGACACCTTGTGAAGCAAGTGCTATCTAGGCTTGTCCAATGGCCATGAAACTTTATACACATGTGCACCATGCTAAATAACCCCAATACACCAATTTTTGGCCAATTCCATCAACCCTATGTGAGGCTAGCTTAAACATTGCATTTCATATCCAATTGGTCATTTGCAAAGGAAGTGCTAGCTTGCTTGATCCATTTGAGATGAAACTTGGTACACATACTCACCCTAATGTATGATTAAGCTCAGACAAAATTCGTGCTTAGGGGAGCCATGTGCAAGCCATACCACAGTACAAACACCTTCAGCCTCCATGGTGCAATTGCAAATGAAGTACCATGTACATTAATTATTTTGAGCCCAAACTCCACAGTACTCTAGTCCTTACTATCCTTAACCCAGGAGACAACCCCTCATGCACCCAATCCTCACCATGTGATCTTATCTTCTTTCCCAAGATTGTGCATCAGACTTTCCAGAGGATTCCAGCTCACCACATCCATCCATTTGGCCAACCAAGCATACTACAGTGATCAGCGTGGAAAGGACTACACACTGGACATGTTTGGCCACGATGGAACTTCCCCAGTTGCACCATACCCTTGGTGAGCGCGCGTTTGACCGCACCCGACGTGCTCTGCGTTCGTCCCTGTCGCGTCCAGTCCGCGTGCAGCTCACCCTCGTCCTCTTCTTGTTGTTACTCCGCGCCGCACGGCTTTCCCTCTGCCGTGTGCTCCACGCCGCCCCGACTCGTCGCTCTCCAGCTTCAGTGCGATGATAAGACCGCCACCGCGGCCGTCCTGATCCGCTCGTCCCGCCATGGATATAAAAGGGCATGCCCGAGGCCCTCCAGAGCATGACCAGCACCTCCTAGCGCTCTCCTAGCACACTCCCCCTCGCCAATTTAGTCGCCGGAGCCACCATTGCTCCCCACGGCCTCCATGACCGCCGCTCCCTCCGGCAAGATTCCGGCGGCCCGGACCCTCTCCCTCCTCCTAGCCGCGCCCGGCGCACCCCCTACCCACCTCCCCTCCTCCACAGCCCAGCCGGAGCCCCGCCGAAGCCGCCCCGCGCCTCGCCGTGGCAACGCGGCCACCACCCCACCCGCGGTTGTGCCCTCCCTAGCCTATCCCTGCCCCGGACGCTCCGGAAGACCTCGTGGCCCCTACAGCAGCGCCCCGACGCGCCGCGCCCTGCTCCCCGACGGCGAGGCCCTCCTGCACTAGCCTCGACGGCGGCCACGCCCGGCGGCCCTGCTCTGTTCCTGGCGAGACGAGGCAGGGGAGGAGAGAGAGAGACCCGTGCGGGCCCCCACTATAAGTGGCCGCATGCCACTGATGGCTGTTGGATATGTGCCCTAGAGACAAATTAATAAAGATATTTGTCACATATCCGTTTTGTTCATAATACGTTTTATACTATGCTATAACTGTATTACATGGAAATACTAATACAGGTGTAGTATAAAACATGGTCCGTAGTTTAACTCGAGTAAACTATCTCATTGGGCAATTGATTGATCAAGCTTTCCTGATCATGGGGACACTTAAGTCCATTGACAATGAGGTCATATCATTAGGGGAATGATGTGATGGACAGACACCCACCTAAAGTAATGCAATGTGATCGAGTCACATAGTTCAGCGTTGCTATGACTTTGTAACGTATGCCTTAGTCCTTAGACCGTAATGATCATACGTAATCACGATCTATGAGGAGACTTTGATTTGTATCCCACCGCCTGACTGAAATATGCTGGCTATAACGGAGCACTTTGGGTATTCCGAAATAGATGGTTGATGAGTATGTTAATAGATCAAAGCGGGATTTGTCAGTCCTTGTGACAGGACAGGTACTCTGGGCCCACTCGGTGATATTGCATCAACCCTTGCAAGGACGTGACTAGGTCACAAAGAGATGCAACGATCATGGACGAGAGAAGTTGTTTGTCATGAATGAGATGTGAACACGGTATGTGGGATACCGACGATCGAACCTCGGACAAACAAGGTACCGCAGAACAAAGGGATTACGTCGTATCGTTAACGGTTTCCAAAAGCGATCGAAGCTCATTCGATGGAAGCGCAGGGGCTGTCAAGGACTGTTACCAGGTCCAACTGACTAGTCATTGTTCCATGAGAAGAGTCTCGACCATGTCTGCTGTTTCCCGGACCGTTAGGGTGTTACACTTAAGGGCAATCGATGCATAGGACAGTTACGGGATCAATCGGTGAAATAGGAGAAATCACCGGAATAGTTCCGGAGGAGGACGGAATGGTTTCCGGACATTTTGAATAGTTCAAAATAAAGTTTAATTGTTTTAATAATGTTTTTATTATTTAATTATCTGAATTAAATATTTAAAACTTATTAAATAATTAAAATAATGGAAAAAAGGCTATATGGGCCTTAGAGGCCCATTAGGGGAGGAGGGGGTTCCCCCCCCCTTGGGCTTGGCGCCAAGGGGTGGGGCCCAACCCCCCCTAGGCCGGCGCACCCCTCCCCCCTTGGAGGTTTAGTCCCACATGGGGGAGGGAAGAGGGATCACACCCCCCCTTGGCCTTTATATAGAGGGGTAGACCCCCCTTTTTCCATACAACAATTGATCTCCTTCTTCTTCCTTCTCCATTTCTGGTAGTGGACTCCGCTTGTTTGGAGTCGGCACCAGGATTGGAGTTCTCCACCATAAGGCAGGTCGTCGCTCTGCCGGAGTCGGGATCCGTAGCCGTCTTCTTTCCGCTGCTCGCCTGGTTCGGAGCCCGGGAGGAACATCGATTGTGCCGTACGTGTATAATCCCTTTGAGGCATTACACCTGTGGTGCTGCTTCATCGCTGGAGGTTTACCGGGAGTCATTCTCGCCGGTGGTGGTCTTCTACACGACAGGGAGGTCGTAGTTATGAGTCTACGCCAACCACGTTCGTAAGAACGTTTCCCGCTTTCGGTCTTCAAAGGTATGAACACCGATTCCCTCCGTTACTTTACATCGCCATAGCATAGATCTTGGGTTCGGGTACCGTAGGTGTGGAAAAATTTGTGTTTTCTGCCCCGTATCCCAACAGTGGTATCAGAGCTAGCTATGCGTAGATGTATTGTACGGATAGAACACATCTAGGATGTGGGCATCGAATCTTCATTCGTTACCCTCCCACGTGTACTCATTCAGCATTGCGGCAATGTTTGATGAAGCGGCCCCCGACCGACCTTACGCGTTTATGCGAGACTGGTTCCACGCTTGACATATGGCTTGTACCATATAAAGTGGCTGGGGGGTGTCTGTCTCTCTGCATTAGCGATGTGAAGATGTTTGCAACGGAGGGCCCCGACAGGGGTGTAATAGAGACGAATAAGAGACGGTGTTGTGGCTTGTTTTTCGCAGGATAGAAATCGGTTCTCTCTCTCGAAACCCCTAGCAGCCACGTAAAACTTGCACAAGCTAAAGTAGAAAGACGTTCTAACTTTGCTTTGCATGAAGGGGGATCATAGGTTGTATGATTTAAAGTTTTACTTCCTTTTTTATGCTAGTATGCTAGATACATCGACGGTAGCACGAAACAGGACCATCTCTCACAATACCAACATTGTGTTCTCCCTTTTGATGGGCACCACCTGGAAGGTTCTCCCATATGGATTGATGCTCCGTACATACCGGAGTAGTCCTACATATTCAACGGAGTTCGCATGAGGTTGGGTTCGGCGAGCCTGGCATATGCAGATATGGCCTTGCTGAACAGCTAACATCAAGGTTCGATTGGCAGGCTTGACGTATGTAGTTGCGGGCCTGGAACACAGAAGACCGAAAGGTCGAGCACGAGTCACATGGCTGATGTGATTGGCTTAGAGGCCTACCTGGTTCGCATACTGGGCCGTACATATCGGGGGAGGTATGGCGGCTGGGATTGTGTAATCACTTAGTTAAATTGAGAGGTGTTTATCTAAGTGGGAGCTTTCTAGAATTTTAAGATTAAATTGAAACTCCACATTATGAACAAAAGTCTAAATATGTATCGTTGTGAATCCAACCTTGTAGATGGCAGCACCTCGCCCCTCGTTCAACTTAGGATCATTCCTAGAGAAAGATAAGCTAAAAACAGATGGGACAAACTTCACCAACTGGTTCCGCACCCTGAGGATTCTCCTCGTTCCCCTCAAAATGGCATACGTACTAGAGGACGCATTAGGTGACGCACCAGCAGATGATGCCAGTCAGGATGAGAAGAATGTCTATCTCTCCAAGACTGATGATTACAACCTTGTCCAGAGTGGCATGCTCTACTCCATGGAGGCTGAGCTGCAGAAACGTTTTGAGAGGATGGGTGCATATGAGATTATCACGGACCTCAAGGCGGTCTTCGCACCTCAAGCCAGGGCTGAACGGTACGAGGCTTCTGAAGCCTTCTTCTCAGCAAAGATGGATGAGCACGGCAGCGTGAGTGAGCACTTGGTCAAAATGTCTGGCTACGTTCAGCGCTTGAATGCTCTGGAATGTCAGATTCCAGATGAACTTGCGGTTGATAGGGTGTTGTAGTCGCTTCCCCCTAGCTACAAAGGCTTTGTGCTGAACTACAACATGCAGGGGATGACCAAAACCCCTTCTGAGTTGTTCGCCATGCTAAAGAGCGCTGAGGTTGAAATCAAGAAGGAGCACGCCGTCTTCATGGTCAACAAGACCACTGACTTCAAGAAGTCAAGCAGACGGGAGAAGGCCAGGAGAGGTGGCCCCAGGAGGGATGGCAAGTCAGTTGCCGCTCCTCCCAAGGCACCCAAGCCTAAACTCGGAGTGGAGTGCTTCTACTGCAAGGGTGAAGGTCACTGGAAGCGCAACTGTCCCAAGTACCTAAAGTACAAGAAGGCTGGCAAGGTCGCCAAGAGAGACGAAGGTATATTTGATATACATATTGTTGATCTTCTCTTGACAAGCGCTGGGAACACATCCTAGATATTTGATACAGGATCTGTCGCTCATATTTCTAATTCCATTCAGGGACTAAGGAATAGGAGACGCTTGGTCAAGGATGAAGTGACGATGCGCGTGGGGAATGGCTGCCAGATTGAAGTCTTGGCGGTCGGCACGAAGCATCTTAGTCTCCCTTCGGGATTGGTTTTAGTTCTGAATAAATGTTACTATGTACCCGCGTTGAGTGTGAACATCGTGAGTGGTTCTTGCTTAAAGCGAGACCACTATTCTTTTAAATCCGATACAATTGGTTGTTCGATTTATAAGGATGATATGTTTTATGTTCACGCACCGGAGTCGCATGGTTTATTCATACTTAATCTCGATGGTGACGTGAGTCACGTTAACAATATTGAGGCCAAAAGATTGAAGAATAATGAAGATCACATGATGATGTGGCATTGCCGACTTGGTCATATTGGTGTAAAACGCATGGAGAAGCTCCATAAGGATGGACTTCTTGACTCATTGGATTTTGGATCCCTTGATACATGTGAACAATGCCTCATGGGCAAAATGACAAGGACTCCATTCAATGGTGTGATGGAGCGTGCGGATGTCTTATTGGGGATCATACACACGGATGTATGTGGACCCATGAACATCCCCACTCGCAATGATCTTCGTTACTTCGTGACCTTTACTGATGACTTGAGTAGATATGGGTATATTTACTTGATGAAACACAAGTCTGAAACCTTTGAAAAGTTCAAGGAATTTCAGAATGAGGTCGAAAATCAACTCGGAAGGAAAATCAAGCACCTTCGATCGGATCGAGGTGGCGAGTATTTGAGTCACGATTTTGGCAATCATCTGAAGTCTTGTGGCATAGTACCACAGCTTACGCCGGCAGGCACACCTCAGAGAAACGGTGTAGCTGAGCGACGTAATCGAACCCTATTGGATAGTGTACGATCGATGATGTCTCATACTGATTTGCCTGTGTCATTCTGGGGGTATGCATTAGAAACCGCCATTCATATTCTTAATAGGGCACCATCCAAATCCGTAAAGACAACACCATTTGAAGAATGGCATGGCACTAAACCTGAGTTGTCTCACCTGAAGATTTGGGGTTGTGAGGCTTATGTTAGGAAACTACAGCCTGACAAACTTGAATCCAAGGCGGATAAGTGCATCTTTGTGGGCTATCCCAAGGAAACTTGTGGGTACACCTTCTACAACAAGTCTGACAGCAAAACATTTGTTGCCAAGACGGGACACTTTCTTGAGAAGGAGTTTCTCGCGAAAGAGTTGAGTGGGAGGAAAATAGACCTTGATGAAGTAACTGACCAATCACTCCAATTGGATGAAATGGCTACGGAATATGTTCTGGAACCATCTTCCACAGTGGGAGTTGAAGAGAATGGCCAGAACGACATTCATAACGATCATGACATTCACGATGATCATGATGAGAATGAAGAGGAACCTTTTATGCCCCGTAGGTCATCAAGAGTCCGTCAACCTACTGAGTTTTACGGACAGCTTGTGAATGCAATCTCGGCTGTTGAGTCGGATGAACCTACGAGTTACAAAGAAGCAATGGAGGGACCCGAGTCCGAGAAATGGCTTGAAGCCATGAAATCCGAAATAGACTCCATGTACACCAACAAAGTATGGACTTTGGTGGATATTCCCGAGGACCGCAAGGCCGTCGAGAATAAATGGATTTTCAAGAAAAAGACTGACGCAGACGGAAACGTATCTGTCTACAAAGTTCGACTTGTCGCGAAGGGTTTCCGACAAATTCAAGGAGTTGACTACGAGGATACATTCTCTCCTGTAGCGATGATAAAGTCTATTCGGATCCTACTAGCAATAGCTGCATATCATGATTACGAGATATGGCAGATGGATGTGAAAACTGCATTCCTAAATGGCAACATTGAGGAAGAGTTGTATATGATGCAACCAGAGGGGTTTGTCGATCCAAGGAATGCTGGTAAGGTTTGCAAGCTTCAACGGTCCATCTATGGGTTGAAGCAAGCATCTCGGAGCTGGAATCTTCGATTTGATGAGGTCATTAAAGCTTTTGGATTTGTCCAAAACGTCGAAGAGTTCTGCGTCTATAAGAAACTGAGTGGGAGCTCTGTAGCATTCCTTGTGTTATATGTGGATGACATATTACTAATAGGGAACGATAAGAAATTCTTAGAGGAAGTGAAGGAATATCTGAATGGACAATTTTCCATGAAGGACCTAGGTGAAGCTGCGTACATACTGGGGATTAAGATCTATAGAGATAGACCTAATCGGAGGTTGGCCTTGAGTCAGAATACTTATATTGACAAGATTTTGAAAAGGTTCAAAATGGATGACTCCAAGAGAGGTCTCTTGCCAGTCATAAAAGGTGTCAAATTAAGCGTGACTCAATGCCCGACCACAGCTAAAGAGAAAGAGGAGATGTCCTCAAAGCCCTATGCCTCAGCCATAGGTTCTCTCATGTATGCTATGTTATGTACCAGACCGGATTTAGCGCTGGCCATTAGTATGACTAATCGCTACCAGAGTAATCCGGGAATGGCCCATTGGACAGCAGTGAAGAACATCCTTAAGTACTTGAGAAGAACCAAGGATCTCTTTCTTGTTTATGGAGTTGATGAGGAGCTCACCGTAAAGGGTTACGTTGACGCAAGCCTCGGCTCAGACCTAGATGACTCGAAGTCCCAGACGGGATATGTTTTCATGTTGAACGGAGGCGCGATTAGCTGGAGGAGCGGAAAACAGTCAGTCGTCGCTCAATCTTCAATGGAGTCGGAGTATATTGCCGCTTGCGAAGCGTCAAACGAGGCGCTGTGGCTGAAGAAGTTCGTGATCGAGCTTGACGTCTTTCCCAGTTGCACTGACCCCGTGGGAATCTACTGCGACAACACGGGTGCCATTGCTAACGCGAAGGAGCCAAGAACTCACTCGACAGCCAAGCACATCCTCCGAAAGTTCCATGTGACGCGAGACTACGTCAGGGATGGACACACTAGGATTCACAAGATACATACGGATCTGAACGCAGCAAACCCGATGACTAAACCTCTTCCACAGGGCAAGTTTGAAGAACACCGAGAGACCATTGGTGTTAGATACATACCTGATGTAAACTAGTGTAATTTGTACTCTAGTGCAAGTGGGAGACTGTTGGATATGTGCCCTAGAGACAAATTAATAAAGATATTTGTCACATATCCGTTTTGTTCATAATACGTTTTATACTATGCTATAACTGTATTACTTGGAAATACTAATACAGGTCTAGTATAAAACATGGTCCGTAGTTTAACTCGGGTAAACTATCTCATTGGGCAATTGATTGATCAAGCTTTCCTTATCATGGCGACACTTAAGTCCATTGACAATGAGGTCATATCATTAGGGGAATGATGTGATGGACAGACACCCACCTAAAGTAATGCAATGTGATCGAGTCACATAGTTCAGCGTTGCTATGACTTTGTAACGTATGCCTTAGTCCTTAGACCGTAATGATCATACGTAATCACGATCTATGAGGAGACTTTGATTTGTATCCCACCGCCTGACTGAAATATGCTGGCTATAACGGAGCACTTTGGGTATTCCGAAATAGATGGTTGATGAGTATGTTAATAGATCAAAGAGGGATTTGTCAGTCCTTGTGACAGGACAGGTACTCTGGGCCCACTCGGTGATATTGCATCAACCCCTTGCAAGGACGTGACTAGGTCACAAGAGATGCAATGATCATGGACGAGATAAGTTGTTTGTCGTGAACAAGATGTGAACACGGTATGTGGGATACCGACGATCGAACCTCGGACAAACAAAGTACCGCAGAACAAAGGGATTACGTCGTATCGTTAACGGTTTCCAAAAGCGATCGAAGCTCATTCGATGGAAGCGCAGGGGCTGTCAAGGATTGTAACCAGGTCCAACTGACTAGTCATTGGTCCATGAGAAGAGTCTCGACCATGTCTGCTGTTTCCCGGACCGTTAGGGTGTTACACTTAAGGGCAATCGATGCATAGGACAGTTACGGGATCAATCGGTGAAATAGGTGAAATCACCGGAATAGTTCCGGAGGAGGACGGAATGGTTTCCGGACATTTTGAATAGTTCAAAATAAAGTTTAATTGTTTTAATAATGTTTTTATTATTTAATTATCTGAATTAAATATTTAAAACTTATTAAATAATTAAAATAATGGAAAAAAGGCTATATGGGCCTTAGAGGCCCATTAGGGGAGGAGGGGGTTCCCCCCCCCCTTGGGCTTGGCGCCAAGGGGTGGGGCCCAACCCCCCCTAGGCCGGCGCACCCCTCCCCCCTTGGGGGTTTACTCCCACATGGGGGAGGGAAGAGGGATCACACCCCCCCTTGGCCTTTATATAGAGGGGTAGACCCCCCTTTTTCCATACAACAATTGATCTCCTTCTTCTTCCTTCTCCATTTCCGGAAGTGGACTCCCCTTGTTTGGAGTTCTCCACCATAAGGCAGGTCGTCGCTCTGCCGGAGTCGGGATCCGTAGCCGTCTTCTTTCCGCTGCTCGCCTGGTTCGGAGCCCGGGAGGAACATCGATTGTGTCGTACGTGTATAATCCCTTCGAGGCATTACACCTGTGGTGCTGCTTCGTCGCTGGAGGTTTACCGGGAGTCATCCTCGCCGGTGGTGGTCTTCTACACGACAGGGAGGTCGTAGTTCTGAGTCTACGCCAACCACGTTCGTAAGAACGTTTCCCGCTTTCGGTCTTCAAAGGTATGAACACCGATTCCCTCCGTTACTTTACATCGCCATAGCATAGATCTTGGGTTCGGGTACCGTAGGTGTGAAAAATTTGTGTTTTCTGCCCCGTATCCCAATAATGGCCTGGCCCCACGCGGTGGCGTACTCCCTCTGGTACGTTTTTGCTTTGTCGAAAACGTATTTCTGCTCCCTTCGGTTCAAAGTACGCTTTCGTCTAACGAAGGCGTATTCCAACCTTCTGCCGTCCGAAATACGTTTTCCCCGTGCAAAAGCGTATTTGCTTCTTCAGTAGCGCAAAGTACGCTTCTCTATTCATAAAGCGTATTTCCACCTAAAACCAGCCCCCGACTCTGTTTCCTTCATATCTCCGCAACCGGGGGTCCAGACGAGGTGATTCTTTTTGTGTTGGCTTTGTCTCAAGCTCCTCTTCGTGTTGGTATAAGTCTTATGACATGTTTCTTTGTGGTTCTTTTCTGGTCAAGTCAAAGTGGTTTGACCCCCTTTTTCGTCGTGCCTTTCTTGTCCGGTTTGCAGGGTGTGTCGGTGTCGAAGACCAGGAGTGTTTCACACCACTATGGTGAAAGGCAAGCCACGATACCTTTTGCACCTTTGAAAAGATTTGACTGATATTTAACATGCTTTAATCTTCGTCACATATTGATTTCCGTACTATACTTCGATCATGTTATGCT
Organism: Bromus sterilis; assembly: GCA_950022295.1. Taxonomy (NCBI): domain Eukaryota; kingdom Viridiplantae; phylum Streptophyta; class Magnoliopsida; order Poales; family Poaceae; genus Bromus; species Bromus sterilis. Next base: position 223,320,656 of record OX465600.1, read on the forward strand.
CGTACAATGGTTGTACCATTGCCATGATTGATTTTTCCATGGTTATATTAAGTACTTTCATGCTAGGCATTGATCATGTTTCCATGCTCTGCTTGTACCATGTTAAGTTACTCATGTTATTCCTACACCTGCTCATGTTATCTCTAGGTTATGCTTAATCACATCCATGATGTTGCCACATTATTAACTTAATCTTCGTAACATGGATAAGTTCACCATCTAAAATGTGCTTGATCATATCTGAAATTTTTATAGTAGCATGTTATGCATTGTTATGATCTAATGATACTCATGTTGCACCAGATACTTGTGTTTGCTGTTGGAGACACGCTTCATGACAAATTGATTAGGTGCCACCGAACCAAACTTATCCGTGCAGCCACATTTGCCTGGATGGGGAGGCCTTGATTCGGTCTACCGGTGGGTTCTCTTATGCGTATCACAAAAGATGGAAGGCTATGCGCGGCAGTTGCCTTGGCCGGGTAAAAGGCGATATCTTGAGAGCCAGTTTTTTGTGCGCGCAGTCCCTTCGGGGGGGACAACGTTTGTGGACCATGCGATGGTCAGGGCCATGCGATGGCCAGTGTCGGAAGGACATAGGGGCTACCCAAGGCATGGTTTGAGAAGCATGTAGGTGATACGGTAAGAGGGACACGCGGTAGAACGGTCTCGTTGGAGAATTCCTAGTCCACTCCTGCGGTACAAGTTCCAAGGATCCTGTGGGACAAGTTCCGAGGTACTAGATGGAGGAAGAACTCCATAGTGTGGGTAACGTGCACAAACTCTGCAGAGTCACAATCTATTCGAATAGACGAGTCCTCGATCATGGGACACAGTTCGTACTAGGTCACACCATAAGATCAACTTGAGTTCGGTGGAATATCTGTGGTATGTGGATTGGTCATGCGATGACCCGTTTGGTCGTGCGACGACCCGTGGTTGTGATTGGTCACGAGGTGACCCGGTGCTTGAGTTTGTAAGGACTCCGAGGTAAGCCACGTGATCATGCGATGATCATGTGGGGTCCATGTGACCTTAAATGATGATTGTCTGTGCATTAGTCTAAATGCTGATAATATGCTGATAATATGTCGAGAATATGCTTGCTGATTATCTGTTTTCATTATATCGTTTTTCACTTGTTTAACTCACTAATACACTTGAACCTTCTAATGCCATGTTATTGTTTTGCCTTGTTGCTTTGGTTGTTGTGAGCTTGCAAGTACATTCAATGTACTGACCTGGCGTGTCATGCCAGATTTGCAGGTCGTGCTTTGGATGCGTAGGATGACGTTCCCGGTGTTTTCGAGCTAGGAGGTGTCCCAGCTAGTGTCCCTATGGATTGGAGTTCATCACCGCCGTTGTTGTTCCGCTGCCGAGTTATATTCCGCTGCTAGAGATTTATGTTGTTGCTTGGTGTAGAGCCGAGGCTAGCCTGAGGGGCAATTTGTGTCTCCGCTAGCGTTGTAATACACCTCGTGTACCCCTATCTTCGGTAATAGAAAGTTGTTCAGTTCTATATCAAGCAGTGCCGTGTTCCAGAAGACTTGATCTCTGGGCTGGAGCACGGGGCGTTCCGGTCCTCTGAGCCGGGGTGCCACAATGCTTTGTATCAGAGCCAGGTTTGGCTGTAGGACACCCTAGTCCGCGCGAACATTAGATTGACGTTAGAGATAGAGTATAGCTTGCTTGTGTGATGCTATTGCCTGCTGCATTTGTTTGCTGCACATAGACGGTATGTTTCCGCTAACGGTATGATCTGACGAGTGTAGATGGCGGAATACCCGGTGGGCTACATAGGATCCTCGTCCGCGACCAACTTTGACTACCTCCTTGCAGACGTATGGTGGACTCTCTACCCCAGTGGAGAGATTCCAAGGTACCAAGTTTCCCAGACGCCGATCGGAGGGCGGCTACTTGAGTACCGCGCCAACGTCTACGTGGCAGCCATCATCCCCATCGGCGTGCGCTCCTACAACTTCCAGGGTGGACCCTCTTCTACCCCGGATCGTGTCATTCAGCTTGCCGCGTAGGAAGGACTGTTAGGCCTACGCCACCAGGAAAGTGCGATGCAGTAGAATCACGCCTTCCATTTTTACTCCACCTTGGGGGCAACTCCGCAGCAAGTAAGGTTTCCTCGCCCTTTGGCGAAAGCCGATGCGGCGGTAATCACCATTTCCCGATACATGATCGCCCAGTACGCCCTCCTCGTCGAGCTAGTCCATGATGCAAGGGATGCAAGGAGAGATCTTGCTACAGCCTTGTCATTGTCGACTCCTCCGCCCACTCCTGCGACCCCCGGCAACCCGTCGTCAGATTAGAACGCCTGAGCTTCGCGTAGTTCGTGATGCATGAGTAGTAGGGTTGCATGTTGCTTGTTGCATGTTGATGTGAATAGCAATAAGTGAGATCATGCGTGTGATCTCAGTGCTTGTTCAATATTGTTTTCCTGCTTAGTTGGTTCTCGTTGTTGGTTCTTTGTTCAGTTTCTTCGGCAGCAGCTAACTCTGTTTTGGCAGGTGTTAGATGACTTGGACGGACCCTTGCTTGTCGTTCTTCGATATTGGCACCACGTCTGGTTCTGAGCTGATGCATCATCGGGCGTCCGGAGTGGATGCCTATTTTACATTTCTCTTTTCAACAACCGACCCGTGTTCTGAGCTGCTTTTTGGCCGTCGCGGGCAGTTGTAGAGTTTCTTTTCGAAGTTGAGACCCTATGCTCTGAGCTGGGTTTTTCGGCCATCTTAGGGGACCTCTGCATTCTTTTTATCAACATTGTCTCATGCTCTAAGCTGATTTCGGTCGGCCGTCGTGAGCAATGCGTGACCTATTCCAGTACAAGTCCCAGATCTGAGTTGTAAAAACCGCTCTGGTGGCTACTAGGTTATTCGCTATTTTTCTTTGCAAGGAGTCCGGATGGTCATCGACTACCGCTAAAGCTGATGAGGTAGCGAGCCATTCCTCGTTTGCTTTTTGCTCCGTGGTTTTATTCGTTGGTTCTTCGTTTGGTTCTTTGGTGTCACTTTATCCGCCCCGATGGAAGGTTGCTCATAACCCCCGCATACCTCGAAGAATCAGTGCAAGACCGCAGAGCATTATGAAGCCACCAAATCAAGGACCCACACCAGCTTGCAACAGGAATATTCATCTCCCGTATGAATTATGCCTGAATGAATCAAGTCTGCATCAGTCCGGTAACCGTTAAGGCCATGAAGATTCCATCAGTGAAAGACCGCAAAGAAATAAGAAAGACAAGAAGAGCTCGTGCCCGGTTGCATCGGAAGCATTCTGGCTCAAGTATGAATCATACGGCAACCATCATCTGCATCAGGCATACAGTTCTCCTGTAACCAGAACAATCGTAAAGATTTAATCAGTTAAAGGCCGCGATGATGTGGAAAATCAGCAAGTCAAACAAGACTCATGCCCAATCACATTGGAAGCATGTGGCTCACGAAGGGACATTACCCAAGCCATCTCTTGAATCAAGTCTGCATCAGCTATGAATACCACAAGGATTCAGGCAAGGAAAGCAGAAACTGTGACCCAGAATCATATGTGTCCGAGACAAGGCAAGTCACCCAGTCTTCTTCAGCAAGCTATCAAGGCAGCTTCCCGTGTACGACACCCCGCCTTCCTCGATACGCCACCAGAGCAAGCTTCCGAGGTACGGTACCCGACCTTCCCCAGCAAGCAACCCCGACCGAGCTTCACAGCCAAGCTACACAGTCTTCTTCGACATGCCATCAGGTCTGCAACGGTATTGTTAGAAATTCAGTTATTCGAAGACCGCAAAGGCGTCAGCATCGTCAGGACCCGCACATCGTATGGGCCTCCTTCTCAAGTATGCAAGCTACCCCGATGTGTATACCACCATGCTTGCAATCAGAAAGAGTTATGCACTTTAACATCGATGAGAAACCGCAACTCTTGGGAGACAAGTCAGAAGAAGAATCAGATACACACCTCGGCCTGGCAGAAAGACTGACAAAGTCATGAAAGCACCCCCTAAAGACCGGAAGAAGTAGAGCATTGAATCTCTCCCCAATCGCGAGGGTCGGCTTTTCCCGTCCGACAAGGCCCGGAAAAAGGATGATCTTGAGATACCCTTCATGGAAATCAATATTATCATGGTAATCCAAGAGACAAAAGGTGATGGTAACTTGTCTACCCCAGAGGAAGATTTCGGCAGAACAATAAGTTTTGATGCAAGAAGAAAAGAACCCTGACTAAAGAAAAGCCAGTAAAAGAAAGGTGATTGCCACAGGAGCAAGACCCAGGGAAGACAAACATGGCATATGTCAAATCTTGCTGCAATGTATACCCCCAGAATGAGCATTGCACCTCGTAAGCGGTCAAAAGTATGCAACTCTTGCAAGCCAACGGGTAAGGCCAAGGGATGCACTGTATGGACCTCAAGTCAAAATTTTCCTCGATCAGTTGATGCCAGGTGGACAACCATGGATGTCTGCAGCAAAGAAATCTCATTCAGTATGGGCAAAGTACCGCTTTCCCAGCCCATCGGCCCGAGCAATTCCTCAAGTTCGTCATCGTCCTTCTTGCCAAGATACCCCAGTCTGCTTCATTAAAGGTCACCCGCTCAGCTCGGCATTTTAAATACAAGAACCGTATTGAAGCATATCATGATCTATCTCCACCCGGATAGGGCCACCTGTCAGGAAAATCTCAGCATAAGTGAATGTCCAGAATTTGTGCCCCGCTCCGAATCCTTGAGCACGGTGGACAGGCCAAAAGAAATGCGAGGCAACCCCACGTGCTGTCAGTCAACGTCCCGATAGTAAACATTCTGAGATACCAACTACCGTTGAAGGCGAAGCTGTTGTCGAAGAGGCCAATGCAAAGGATTCAAGACCATACCATGAATACAGCCCGAGGTACCCCAAAAATAGTATGGGTATCGTCAGCATTCAGCCTATGACAAGACATCCATTATCATACAAGTCAGAAGATATGGGGATGAAAGGGTGTGAGGTATCAAGGAAGAAAATTCAGTCAGAGCTACGGATCGGGTAAAGTAAACCCCCTCAGCAGAGATATATTGGATGCTACCATGGGAACAATATGCGGTAAAAAGAAAATCCGAGAAGCAGCAAGTTTCCTAAGGACGGTAAGTTTGAAATGGTTCCCTGAGCAACCAAATCTCGAGGACGAGATTTTTCTAAGGGGGGTAGGTTTGTGACACCCTGGTTTTCGCAGCTTTTTCTTTTCGGAGTTTTTCTCGTTTTTGCCCGCTGGTTTGGATTTTGAGCACCTCGTTGGACTTGAACTTGAGCATATTTCCTTTCTATTCTCAAGTGGCCCTTGTTTCCAATCCTTTCCATTGTCATTCCCTTGACCCACCGTATCCAAGCCACCATATATTCAAGCCATATATTCCTTTTCCAATAAAAGGGATATTCCCATTATTTGAGGTTTGTGAAGCAACCCATATTTACAATGATCCATAAATCCCCAAATAAGTCCCACATTATCTTGATGCCATATCTTGCCAAATTCTCCAAAAACATTTCATAGCCCAAGTGGATTTATCCTCTAGAAAATTTCATTTGTCTGTGGGGGCAGAATGGAGCTTTGTGAAGGGAGTGCCATTTCTCTTGATCAATTGCTGGTTACACTTTTTGTGAAAATCATATGATCATGTCATTGATCTCCACCGAATTCTACCACAATTTCGTTAGCCAAACTCCCACAATAAATTCCCAAATTTCTTGTGAAGCAAGTGCATGATGGAGGATCCCATTTGCCTTGAAACTTTTTGAGCGTGATCCTACCACCAAATAACTCCACAAAACCAAATGTGAGCCAAATCCCATCCACCATGTGAGTGCACCATCAAGTTTTAGTTTCTGGTCAGAAGGACACCTTGTGAAGCAAGTGCTATCTAGGCTTGTCCAATGGCCATGAAACTTTATACACATGTGCACCATGCCAAATAACCCCAGTACACCAATTTTCAGTCAATTACATCAACCCTATGTGAGGCTAGCTTCAACATTGCATTTCTGGTCCAACTGGGCATTTGCAAAGGAAGTGCTAGCTAGCTTAATCCATTTGAGATGAAACTTGGTATACATACTCACCCTAATGTACAATTAAGCTCAGCCAAAATTTATGCTTAAGGGAGCCATGTGCAAGCCATACCACAGTACAAACACCTTCAGCCTCCATGGTGCATTTGCAAAGGAAGTACCATGTACATTGATTATTTTGAGCCCAAACTCCAAAGTACTCTAGTCCTTCCTATCCTTAACCCAGGAGATAACCCCTCATGCACCCACTCCTCACCATGTGATCTTATCTTCTTTCCCAAGATTGCTGCATCAGACTTTCCAGAGGATTCTAGCTGACCACATCCATCCATTTGGCCAACCAAGCATACTACAGTGATCAGCGTGGAAAGGACTACACACTGGACATGTTTGGCCATGATGGAACTTCCCCAGTTGCACCCTCCCCTTGGTGAGCGCGCGTTTGACCGCACCCGGCGTGCTTTGCGCGCGTGCCCGTCGCGTCAAGTCCGCGTACAGCTCGCCCTCGTCCTCTTCTTGTTGTCACTCCGCGCCGCACGGCTTTCCCGCTGCCGTCTGCTCCACACCGCCCCGACTCGTCGCTCTCCAGCTCTAGTGCGATGATAAGACCGCCGCTACGGCCGTCCTGATCTGCTCGCCCCGCCATAGCTATAAAAGGGTATGCCCGAGGCCCTCCAGAGCATGCCCAGCACCTCCTAGCGCTCTCCTAGCCCACTCCCCCTCTCCAATTTAGTCGTCGGCGCCACCATTGCTCCCCACGGCCTCCACGGCCGCCGCTCCCTCCGGCAAGATTCCGGTGGCCCGGACCCTCTCCCTCCTCCTAGCCGCGCTCGGCGCACCCCTAGCCACCTCCTCTCCTCCACAGCCCAGCTGGAGCCTCGCCGGAGCCGCCTCGCGCCTCGCCGTGGCACCGCGGCCACCACCCCGTTCGCGGTTATGCCCGCCCTAGCCTAGCCCCTCCCCGGCCGCTCCGGGCGACCTCGCGGCCCCTACAGCACCGCCCCGACGCGCCGCCGCTGATACGTCCAAAACGTATCTATAATTTCTGCTTGCTCCTTGCCTCTTTTGTGTGATATTGCTATGATATTGATACACTTTCATACACTTTTGATCATATTTGGACTAACCTATTAACTCAGTGCACCCCAGTGCCAGTTCCTGTTTTCTGCAGTTTTTCTATTTCAGGTTTCCCCCATATTAAAACTGCTCTAAAATATTGGGAAAATTAGATAAAAAATCAGCGTTCCGGAAGCTTCCGGATTCACCGAAGAAGGGCCAGAGGGGCCCCATCTGGTGCCTAGGCGGCCAGTGGGCGCGGCCTAGGGCTTGGCCGCGTCGGGAGGCCGCCTAGGTGACTGGTGGCCCCCTTGGTGCCCCCTTTGGCTCCTATTTATTCTCCCGTCGCGAAAACCCTGATTCCAGACCCCTTTTCTCCAGAAGCAATTCCGATCTCCGCCGCCATCGCCGAAAAGCTTCGGGGGACAAGAATTCCTGTGTCGGCACCCTTCCGGGATGGGGAAGTGCCCCCGGATTCATCTCCATCGACGTTGCTTCCTCCCTCCATGACGCGGGAGTAGTTCCTCCTCGGGGTTGAGATTTCTACCAGTAGCTATGTGGTCTTCTCTCTCTCCCATGATGTGATCTTGATTGTCATCATAGGATATGTTAATCTAGGATGATCCCATGATGTTTCCCCTTCTTCTATGTATTGGATTGGTGTACTCACTTGATCTTATCTAGTATAATCCCCGAGACCATGGTGACAGCGGTCTATTGGACATGGTTTAGAAGAATATTTTCATGAGTGATTTCCTCTTTTGTGTGTGGATTGAAGATTAAGAGTCTCTAGGTGCTTGTCTTTGACTATCCTTTAGATATGTTGTGGTGATTGTGGTACTCTCTTTGGATGGCCGCGGTGACATTGGGAAATCCATAGATGAGAACTACGAACTCTAAGGTGTTCTTTTGTAGCCCTACACAATTCTCTTCCTCTCTTGACCACAAAGGAATGACCTCCGAGTACGTCTCCATTGCATGTTTTATGGGAAATATCACGTGATTAGACTATGTTAATGTTGTTGGGAGTTGCCACTAGTGAAAGTATGAAGCTTAGGCCTTGTTTCCACCATTGTTACACCGTTTGTGCTCACTTTTGTAACAGATTTATATTACTTTGTTTTGCCACACCTATCACTCGTATTTTACCATCTCTTCGCCGAACTAGTGCACCTATACAACTCCTAGTTGCATTAGGTGTGTTGGGGACACAAGAGACTTCTTGTATCTTAATTGCAGGGTTGCTTGAGAGAGACCATCTTCAACCTCTACTTCCCTGAGTTCGATAAACCTGAGGTCATCCACTTGAGGGAAATTGATGTTGTCCTACAAACCTCTGCGCTTGGAGGCCCAACATAGTCTACAAGAATAGAAGCGTGCGTAGACATCAGCCGCGCGCCGCACCTCGCTCCCCGACGGCGAGGCCCTCCTGCACCAGCCTCGACGGCGGCCACGCCCGACGACCCTCCTCTGTTCCCGGCGAGATGAGGCAGGGGAGGAGAGAGAGACCCGTGCGGGACCCCGTTGTAAGTGGCCGCACGCCACTGACGGTCTGGCCCCAGGTGGTGGCGTACTCCCTAAGGTACGTTTTCGCTTTGTCGAAAACGTATTTCTGCTCCCTTCGATTCAAAGTACGCTGTCGTATAACAAAGGCGTATTCCATCCTTCTGCAGCCCGAAATACGTTTTCCCTGTGCAAAAGCGTATTTTTTTTCTTCAGTAGCCCAAAGTACGCTTCTCTATTCAGAAAGCGTATTTCCACCTAAAACTAGCCCCCGACTCCGTTTCCTTCATATCTCCGCAACCGGGGGTCCAAACGAGGTGATTCTTTTTGCGTTGGCTTTGTCTCGAGCTCCTATTTGTGTTGGCATAAGTCCTATGACATGTTTCTTTGTGGTTCTTTTCTGGTCAAGTCAAAGTGGTTTGACCCCCTTTTTCGTCGTGCCTTTCTTGTCCGGTTTGCAGGGTGTGTCGGTGTCGAAGACCAGGAGTGTTTCACACCACTATGGTGAAAGGCAAGCCACGATACCTTTTGCACCTTTGAAAAGCTTGGACTGATCTTTAACATGCTTTAATCTTCGTCACATATTGATTTCCGTACTATACTTCGATCATGTTATGCTCGTACAATGGTTGTACCATTGCCATGATTGATTTTTCCATGGTTATATTAAGTACATTCATGCTAGGCATTGATCATGTTTCCATGCTCTGCTTGTACCATGTTAAGTTACTCATGTTATTCCTACACCTGCTCATGTTATCTCTAGGTTATGCTTAATCACATCCATGATGTTGCCACATTAATGACTTAATCTTCGTAACATGGATAAGTTCACCATCTAAAATGTGCTTGATCCTATCTGAAATTGTTATACTAGCATGTTATGCATTGTTATGATCTGATGCTACTCATGTTGCACCTGATACTTGTGTTTGTTGTTGGAGACTCGCTTCATGACAAGTTGATCAGGTGCCACGGAACTGAACTTATCCGTGCATCCACATTTGCCTGGATGGGAGGCCTTGATTTGGTCTACTGGTGGGTTCTCTTATGCGTATCACCATAGAGGGAAGGCTATGTGCGTCAGTTGCCTTGGCCGGGTAAACAGCGATAATCTTGAGAGCCAGTTTGTTGTGCGCGCAGTCCCTTCGGGGGGGGGACAAAGTTTATGGACCATGTGATGGTTAGGGCCATGCGATGGCCAGTGTCGGAAGGACACAGGGGATACCCAAGGCATGGCTTGCGAGTCATGTCGGTGATACAGTAAGAGGGACACGCGATAGCACGGTCTCGTTGGAGAAGTCCTAGTCCACTCCTGTGGTACGATTTCCAAGGATCCTGTGGGACAAGTTCCGAGGTAGTGGATGGAGGAAGAACTCCATAGTGTGGGTAACGTGCACAAACTCTGCAGAGTTACAATCTATTCGAATAGCTGAGTCCTCGGTCATGGGACACAGTTCGTACTAGGTCACACCATAAGATCAACTTGAGTTCGGTCGAATATCTGTGGTAAGTGGATTGGTTATGCGATGGCCCGTTTGATCGTGCGACGACCCGTGGTAGTGATTGGTCACGTGTGACCCGGTGCTTGAGTCTGCAAGGACTCCGAGGTAAGCCACGTGATCATGCGATGATCATGTGGGGACCATGTGACCTTAAACGATGATTGTTTGTGCATTAGTCTAAATGTCAATAATATGCTGATAATATGTCGATAATATGCTTGCTGATTATCTGTTTGCATGATATCGTTGTTCACCTGTTTAACTCACTAATATACTTGAACCTACTAATGCCATGTTATTGTTTTGCCATGTTGCTTTGGTTGTTGTTAGCTTTCAAGTACATTCAATGTACTGACCTCATGCCAGATTTGCAGGTCGTGCTTTGGATGTGTAGGACGACGTTCCTGGTGTTTGCGAGCTAGGAGGTGTCCCAGCCGGTGTCCCTGTGGATTGGAGTTCATCACCGCCGTTGTTGTTCCGTTGCCGAGTTATATTCCGCTGCTAGAGAGTTATGTTGCTCCTTGGTGTAGAGCTGAGGCTAGCCTGAGGGGCAACCTGTGTCTCCGCTAGCGTTGTAATAGACCTCGTGTACCCCTATCTGCGGTAATAGAAAGTTGTTCAGTTCTATGTCAAGCAGTGTCGTGTTCCAGAAGACTTGATCTCTGGGCTGGAGCACGGGGCGTTCCGGTCCTCTGACCAGGGGTGCCACAACTAAACCATGAAGAACAAAGAGTGGAGGAGAACATCACATAGCTACTGATCACGGACCCAAGGCCCAAGGAAAACTACTCACGACACATCCGGGAAGCGTCCATGGTGGAGCGTAAGATCCCGGAGGTCAATCCTCCCTCCGACAGGGTGCCGGGAAGAGGTCTCCTGGCGCTCCCGATCTTGGAAGCGAGGCGGTGGCGGAATATAGGCGAGATCGCGAAAAAGGGTTCTCTCTTCGGGGGTTTTGTCGTGGGAAAGTCACGGCAGATGTCCGAAGAGTCGAACTTAACACGGGACCTTTGATGCGAGGTGATTTCATGGAGAGAGTTGACATTTACAAGAGACTCGGTGATTTACCCAGGTTTCAACCCCTCTTTGTCTCGAGATAAAAGACTACTCCTGCTTCCTCTTATTATGAGTTTCGACTCTCGAAAGAAGAGTCGGTTTGATCGATTACAAGAGAGTCGGTCGTAAACTTAGACTCGATGAGATCTAGGTTATGCCAACAAGTGTCTAGTCCTATCTTAGGCTAAGATTGTTCCTTGACCCTGGATCCCACGGTCCTCAGCTTATAAAGGCGTCGGGTCCTAGGATTCCGCGAGTCCGACTCCAACACGAGGTGGAGTCCTATTCTATTACAAATACGCTATGTATTATACAAGGTAAGTTGAATTCCTTCTACGGCTTCGATCTTCTTTCCTTGCGCAACCGACCTTGGGCCGGGTCTTCTCGCGTGGGCCTTCCGTAGGTGAGTCCGCCCATAGACCTGATGTCGGGTCATAGGCTTGGTCTATCCCCCTGACATTAGCCCCCAGGATTGGTGTGATGCTTCAGTCTTCACGTCAATCTTTTTGCCTTCATCTTGGTGGACGACCTTCCAACGGGACCGACTCTCATACTCTTTTGAAAGTTTATAAGGAGTCGGTTTCAATCCTATCGTTTTTTTCTTCATTTTTTGGTCAAAGAATTTATTCTGACTTTTTTAGTCAAAGATCCTATATTGCTTTTATGGTTGCATTTCCCGAAGCGTCTGTTGGACGCATTGATTTGTGATGGGAATCAAGGAGTCTTTCCATAAATGTCACCTACCATGGGTAGTTTACCCATGTCTTTATGGAATTGATTGATCTTCTCCTCGGTTTTGCTATAAATATCCTTTGGGTGGATTGTCTTTCAAGTTCCCGTATCTTCTTCTTCCTCTTCTCCCTCTGCTAGTTTTCCCCCATGGAGCCCAAGCTAGAATCGCGTGCTCCTTTGACAGTCAACGAGTCTGGCCCCAGTGCAGGTGTTTGTGGTCGAGGCCGCGGCCGTGATCGTGGACGTGGGCGAGGTCGTGGACGTGGCAGAGGTAGGGGAAGAAGTGCTCGTGCGGCCTCTCCATCTGAATCTCCCCCTTATTCTCCCGCGAGGGGTGAGTTCTTGGTTCATATCCACACGATTCGTCGCTGGATCAAACTCCCTGAGTCTTTTACTCAACTTGTGATTGATTCAAGGTCTTCGGGTCTTTGGCTCCGATCTGATGGATGTCCTCACGGACCTGTTTGGGTGGCTACCAGCTGATACGTCCAAAATGGATCACTATTTTATATTGTAATTTATGTTGTTTTGGCTTGTTTTACATAGTTTTCAACTTTCCGGTGCCGAAGCAGCAGAAGCAGAATTCAGCGGTGAAAAGTGGACATCCAGTTGTTTAATCAGATCAACTCCAAATTTGATGAAATTTGACGGAGATCATTTTTATGAAGATTCACTGGAGTTCACCGAAGAGGGGCCAGAGGGGACCCACAAGGCAACCAGAAGGTTCCCTGGCGCTGCCCCCCTAGGGCGCGCCAGGCACCCTCCTGGATGCCTGGTGGCCCTCCTCAGTGCCCCCTCTGGCCTATATTACCCCCTGGGGTAAAAACCCTAAAACGGGAGGAGTTTCGGAGTTTCGCCGCCGCCTCGTCACGGAAACCTACAGAGAAGAAAAAGCCATCTCCGGCGGCCAGATTCCGCCGGGGAGATCACCTCCCGGAAGGGGAGATCATCGCCATCGTCATCATCATCGTCACGGGCATCGTCGAGATCATCATCAACATCATCCCCAACATCAGCACCATCTCCACCTCCATCCCATCTCATCTCACAATTGCAACTTGTGTTGTCAACCGTACTGTCTATCCTCTCTACTCTGTTGGTGTTGATTACTACTTTGTGGTGAATGCTATTGAGTTTTGTTGGAGAAATATTATTGTGTCCAGATTGTTTTCCACCCATCTATCACCTCTGATCGTGATATCTTTTATGTCTTGTGAGTAGTTACTTTAGTTCTTGAGGACATGGGAGAAGTCTAGTTGTTAGTAGTCATATGAAGTTGAAGTATTATATGTTGTTTGATACTTAAGTTGTGTTGTTATTTCTCCAGTGGTGTTATGTGAGTCAAACACTTAACACTTCACCTTTCATGGGCCTAGAGGAATACATTGTGCACAAAGGATGCTTATGGTGGGTTTCCGGAGTGACAGAAATCTGAACCCCAGTTCGCACACTTTTGCACAAGGGAGTTATGGATCCTCGATCGTAATGCTGTGGTTAGGCTTATGCCTTAATTACTACCTTGTATTTGCGGGTTCTTGAAAGATGTGTAGTCTAGAAGGTGTACTAGCATTGATCCACCCACCGACACTTATCGACACAATACATACTACTTGGCGGAATATGGTGAAAGTAACTTGACTATCTCTCCCGTGTGCCCTCGAGAATGCTTTATCTTTTATAAGTTCAGTTCCTAGGCTTAACCTTGTGAAAGGATTGGGCCACTTGCTACTCCTCAGTTACCCTGTTTACTTTGCTTGTCTTTTACCATTCTGTTTCTTAAACCAAAAACCCCTAAATATTTACCTTTCAGTGTGTGCAGCCTTTTCCTTATCTAGAGTCACTTGTCAATATCTTCTGCTCCTCGTTGGGATCGAGATCCTTATTTATCGAAAAGCTACAATTGATCCCCTAGACTTGTGGGTTATCAAGAATCGTTTATTGGCGCGGTTGACAGGGAAGGAAACCCAACTAAACCTATCAACTTCTCCGCGATCAACGAGCTTTTCTGGCGCCGTTGCCGGGGAGTGTAGCGCTATTGGTAAGTGAAGCCGGTAAGGAAACCTTTACTTTGTGTTGCTGTTTTTATTTTTGATGTTGCTACCCTCAGTCCTTATGGACCCCTCTACTGTTGGTTCGTTGTTGGTGAGGAGCCTCCCCACGACTGTGGTGGTCACTCCTACCCCTACTAAAATTGTGCCCTATAAAATACCAAGTGGTATTATTGATTATGTCTTGGCTAATCGTTATACAGGAGAAAGACATCCGGGAGAACACCTGCTATATTTGTCACAATTATGTTCTTTATTTAAGCCTGCAGTTGTAACGGTGGAGTTCGTCATGAAGAAATATTCTCCATATCACTTAAATATAAAGCTTCAGATTGGTATAAGCTACTCGATAACTCTGATTTTCTTGAATGGCCAGAGCTTATGTCTCTCTTTTATGCAAAGTTTTATCCTCTTCGTGAAATTCACCAAGACAGGAACTACATCTACAACTTTTGGTCTCACGATGGAGAGAGAATCGCTCAAGCTAGGGCGAGACTCAAGTCCCTGATGCTCAAATGTCCCAACCATGAGCTCCCCAAGGAAATTATACTTACAAATTTTTATGCCACGATTTCTCGTCAGGACAAGGACATGTTGGATGCCTCCTCTAGCGGGGTATTCCAGACCAGAAGTATAGAAGAAAAATGGGATCTTATTGAAAGGATCCAGAAGAATACTGAAGACTGGGAAATTGATAAAGGTATTGAACCCTTTATAAACTATGAGCATGACTACATTGAGAGTTATGTGAAGTCTGATTACTTTAATACCTTTTGCTCTAAAATTGGTCTTGATTCCCAGCTAATGATTGACTTTTGCAAGGACTTTGCTTCTCATGTTGATTCTTCTAAGAAGAAGGAGATTCAACATCATAAACCTTTCAAGGAGTCACCTATTGAGATTAATGTTACTGATCATGTTTTACCTGCAGTTGTGTATGAACAGCCTCCTTATCCCTCAAGGATAAAGGAGCACTCTTTTGTTACAGGTATTCTAAACAAAAATGGAAGGACCACTGATGAACCTGAGGACCTGATCAAGGTCAAGCCTCAAGTTGCAATGGTTAAGGATCTGGTAACCAGTGATATTGAAGAATCTACTATTAGTTTTTGTGTTGTTTCCACTAACATTGTCACAGCCAAGAACAAAGGCCCAATTTCAGGTACACCTATTGTATCTGTCAAAATAGGAGAGCATAACTACTATGGGCTATGTGATTTGGGATCCAGTGTCACCGCTATTCCCTTCTCACTTTATCAAGAGATCATGCACGAGATTCAGCCGTGTGAGATCGAAGACATAGATGTCACGATTCATCTTGCAAATAAACAGACAATCTCTCCAGTTGGGATTGTAAGAGACGTTGAAGTACTCTGGGGGAAGGTAAAATATCCTACTGACTTTCTTGTACTTGGTTCAGTGCAAGATAGTTTTTGCCCTATTATCTTTGGTAGGCCCTTCCTCAGCACTTGTGGAGCTATAATAGATTGAAAGAAAGGTAAAGTTTCTGTTGAATTCAACGGTGAACCGTATGAATTTAATTTTTCTAAGTTTTCTAAGAAGCCTTGTGGTACTGATTTGTCCAGTAATGACAAAATTATTGAAGAAAATGCTTCTATTGCTATCCCTCCTGACGACACTTTGTAGCAATTTATGGAAGACCACGAGAATGTAATGCGTATGCAGGAAAGGAATGAGCTAGAAGACATATTCTTAAGACAACCTACTATCCTGAAGCATAACCTCCCAGTTGAACCTTTAGGAATCCTCTCGCAACCAAAAGAAGACCCGGTGTTTGATCTAAAACCACTTCCCGATACGCTCAAGTACCCTTATTTAGATGAAAAGAAAGTATATCATGTTATTATCAATTCTAACCTTTCAGGGTATGAAGAAGAGCGATTATTGGAGACACTCTGCAGACACCGAGGTGCTATTGGCTATACTCTTGATGATTACAAGGGTATCAGTCCATCCATTTGCCAACATACTGTCAATCTCGAGCCCGATGCTAAACCGGTTGTTGATCATCAACGATGGTTGAACCCAAAGATGAAGGATGTGGTTAGGACGGAGGTTCTCAAACTTCTAGCCGCAGGTATCATCTATCCTATAGCTGATAGTAAGTGGCTAAGTCCGGTTCATTGTGTTCCTAAGAAAGGAGGTATGATTGTTGTACCTAATGATAAAAATAAACTAATACCTCAGCGGACAATTATTGGATATAGAATGTGTATTGATTTCAGGAAGTTTAACAAGGACACCCGGAAGGACCACTATCATCTGCCCTTTATTGATCATGTGCTTGAGCGGCTATCTAAAACCACCCACTTTTGTTATCTTGATGGGTATTCTGGCTTCTCTCAGATTCATGTTAACACCGCGAATCAAGAGAAGACCACTTTCATGTGTCCTTACGGTAGTTATGCTTATAGGCGTATGCCTTTTCGTTTGTGTAATGCACCTGCTACTTTTCAGAGGTGTATGTCTGTTATATTTCATGGTTTCTGTGAAGAGATTGTGGAGGTATTCATGGACGACTTTTCCGTCAATGGATCCTCCTTTGACCACTGTCTCCACAATCTTAATAAATTTTTGCAGAGATGTGAAGAAAAAAAGTTGGTGCTTAATTTGGAGAAGTGCCATTTCATGGTTAAGGAAGGTATAGTTCTTGGTCACAAGATTTCCGAAAGGGGAATTGAAGTGGACAAGGCAAAGATTGAAGCTATTGAAAGGATGCCCTATACATGGGACATCAAAGGTATTCGTAGTTTTCTCGGTCATGCTGGTTTCTATAGAAGATTTATCAAGTACTTTTCTAAGACCTCGAGACCCCTCACCAATCTTCTCCAGAAGGACGTTCCTTTTTTATTTGATGAAGATTGTAAGGAAGCTTTCGAAGTTCTTAAGAAAGCTTTATTAACCGCTCCTATAGTACAACCACCTGACTGGAATTTGCCCTTTGAAATTATGTCTGATGCTAGTGATTTTTCTGTTGGGGCCGTTTTAGGAAAAAGGGTTGATAAGAAGTTGAATGTTATACACTATGCTAGCAAAACCCTTGATAGTGCTCAAAAGAATTATGCTACTACCGAGAAGGAATTCTTGGCAGTGGTGTTTTCTTGTGATAAGTTTAGGCAGTATATTGTTGATTCTAAGGTTATTATTCATACTGACCATGCTGCCATTAAGTATCTTATGAAGAAAAAGGATGCCAAACCAAGGCTCATAAGATGGGTACTCCTTCTTCAAGAATTTGATTTGCAGATTGTCGATAGAAAAGGAGAAGACAATCCGGTGGCGGACAACCTTTCAAGGATGGAAGATATTCTGCACGATCATATTCCAGTCAACGACAGTTTTCCAGATGAACAGCTTGCGTTGTAAAAGTAAAATCTCATTCTGATCCTTGGTTTGCAGATTATGGTAATTTTATCGTTGGAAAGTTTTTGCCTCCATGTTTTACATTTCAGCAGAGGAAGAAATTCTTCACGGATTTGAGGCATTACTTGTGTGATGACCCACATCTTTATAAAGAAGGTGTGGTCGGGATCGTAAAAAGGTGTATACCGGACCACGAGCAGAAAGACATTCTTCGACAATGTCACGATAGTCCGTATGGAGGACATCATGGCGGTGAAAGGACCGCACATAAAGTTCTACAATCAGGTTTTTATTGGCCTACTCTTTTTAAGGACGCCAGAAGGTACGTTCTATCTTGTGATAAGTGTCAGAGAGTTGGTAACATTAGCAGGAGAAATGAGATGCCTATGAATTACTCACTAGTAATCGAACCTTTTGATTGCTGGGGTTTTGATTTTATGGGTCCTTTTCCTCCTTCACACAAGTACACACACATCTTAGTTGTTGTTGATTATGTAACCAAGTGGGTTGAAGCAATCCCCACTGAGAGTGCTCATCACAAGGCATCTTTGAAAATGCTCAAGGATGTAATTTTTCCCAGGTTTTGTGTACCAATGTACCTCATGACAGATGGAGGGTCATACTTCACGCATGGATCTTTTAGGAAAGCTCTAGCCAAGTACGATGTCAATCATAGAATTTCATCACCGTATCACCCTCAAACTAGTGGGCAAGTTGAGCTCACCAATAGAGAGATCAAGTTGATCTTACAGAAAACAATAAACAATTCTAGAAAGGACTGGTCAAACAAGTTAGGAGATGCTCTGTGGGCGTATAGAACTGCTTACAAAAACCCCATGGGCATGTCTCCGTATAAGATGGTCTATGGAAAATCTTGCCATTTGCCATTAGAGTTAGAGCACAAAGCTTTCTGGGCTGTCAGAGAGTTGAATGTTGACCCAAAGTTAGCTGGTGAAAAGCGTCTCATGAACTTGACTTCTCTAGATGACTGGAGAAGTGAAGCTTACGAGATCTCTAAAATGTTCAAAGAAAAGGTAAAGAAGTGGAACGACAAAAGGATTCTGAAACGTGAATTTAATGTTGGTGATAAAGTTTTGTTGTTTAGATCTCGTTTTAGGTTTTCTCCAGGTAAACTACTTTCCAGATGGGAAGGACCTTTTCATATCGAAGAAGTATATCGGCCCGGTGCCATCAAGATTAACAATTTTGAAGGCACCAAACCTTAAGTTGTGAATGGACAAAGACTCAAACATTACATGGCAGGTGATCCTATCAATGTGGATGTGAACATGATATATACAAGAACTCATGAAGAACATGTTCCAGCCCAGTTTCAGACACCGGCAGGAGTAGAATAAGAAAATGTATGTATTACGGTAAGGAAACATCGCGAACGTCCATAAAAGTTTACTTTTCAAAGTTTTTGAAAAATTAGGAAAATTCCAAGCCCAAGTGGAGCCGGAGAGGAGCTCCAGGGGGCCCAGGAGGCCTCCCGGCGCCCCCCCCCCCCCCCCTCCTGGTCGCGCCAAGCACCCTCCTGTGTGCCCCGGACTCCGACTCCGACCACGCTTTGGCTTGAAACCTTCCTTATGTTGCAGAAATTTTTGCTATATATTTGCTCGGATAGTCCCGGCAACGTATCTCTCGATTTCGCGTGTTTTCTTCTCGAGCTGTTTCTGCCAGGAAAACTTTCAGAAGATCTAGGTGCCATGGCTTCCCCAAGTTCCCCCAAGGACAAGTTCGTCGTCAACGTCATCAAACCATACCTCGTAGAGGTGAGTGAGCACCCCCAGATCCTTCGTGTGGAGGATGGTGTCCTCCACAAGGAAGATCTGAAGGGACCAGTCAAGGAAGGGAGAACCGAGGAGCGGTTGAAGGAGATGGAACATGAGGTCTCCAAGTTCAAGAATATGGTAGAGCGTGGTGTTGAAGCTAACTTCAACATCATGAACGAGATAGAGGCTTCCCACAAGAAGGAGATGAAGGAGATGTGGTCAAGTTTGGCTGCACTAGAAGAAAAAGTTTATGAGCTTCAAGCACAGATCTATGATCTGCAGAACCAGAACTGTGAGTATGAACTTAAGTTCTTACGCATAGGTTTGGGTGCTAAGTGCAGGATCCTGGAGACGGGAATGTCCTTCGAGACTGGAGAACATTTGCCTTGGAAGCGCTTCGCCAAGGAGTACGTGATCAACAAGAACAAGAATGAGGAGTAAATCTCCTCGTGTAATGGCACCCCCTCAGCTTGTTCCAAGCTTTGGGCAGTGCCCGGTATCTTTATCTTTGTCTTTAGGAGTCAAGTAGATTCGTATCCTATCTAGGGAAGTTACTTTATGAAATAGGTGTTGCATTGAGGTCTATCACTCCTTTTGTGGAGAGTTTTGTATCCGTGAGTGTGGAGACGTTTATGAAGGAATATTAATGAGAAGTCTATTGGTTCCTTCACTGCACTCGGTATTCTCTTCACGCAATCGATATTATGAGCTGATTCTTATGGGGAGTATTGACCTTATATCAGGTATGGCTTTGAAAACTTTATTTAATCTTGGCAAGTATAGATTTGGTCATAGCAACAAGCATGTTTTTCTCAAAGTAGCGACATAGCCAAAACCTTTGTGTTATTATGCTTGAAGTGTTATGTTAACAAGGAAGACAACTTGATGTGCCATGCTAGTTTTAATATTTATGCTTTATATTTCTTGCATCCAAGTCATCATCAATTGTCTGGTCTCTCAAAGCCTTGCTAGCCAAAACTCTATACCAAGCGGAATTCTGCTTGTACTTCCATACCCTGAAACCAACATCTTCCACTTGAGTCCACCATACCTTCCTATTCGTGGTATTCCTCTACCACTCCTAAAGTATATAATTTATGTGCTATCTTTAGATGTTCAAAATCTTCTGTTTTGTGCCTCTGATTCAGCTCATGATGAAGTGGTGGGTAGCCCATGATCTTAATTTGGACAAGTTTTATCTTGGGATTGCATGTCTAATATGCAAACCCCTAATACGAGAAGGGACTGGCATGAGTGCCCAGCTCATAAAAGATAAATACTAACACACAAGTTCCTTCACCCATTTATGAGTGATGAACAAAGGAATTTAAGGGGATGTGATCGTCCCCACATGGGAGTCGTTCCTCGAAACTTGTCTAAATCATGAAGTGAGTGAGTTATCTATCAGCAGTCATTGACGGATCATGCACCTCCCAAAGTCTGTTTTTATTCTGTTTGATCTAGAGATGGCACAGGATTTTTCCCTGCTTACCCTTTTGCATGGGGTTTATCCTTTATTTTGTGCTGAGTCAGTCCTTCCTACTTCCTTCCTTCCTGAGAGAGAACAGACACTTGATGTTGATAAAGATTCTTGCATATAAAGATGCATTGAGAGTTAGCATGTTACATCTTTGTTGACATTATCTTTGATAAGTAAGTTGTTTGCAAGGCTTATGCCAAGTAAACATCTTCCTTTGTGTTAACATGTGCACTTCTTGACTAATAACATGTTCTTTCAAAATCTTCAACTGGTTCCATTATAAGTGAAAGAGCAAAAGTAAAAGTTATTAGTTTTCCTTGACCAAGGCTATGTTTGCTATGAATTGATGAGTTTTCTTGGTCCTACTTTGTTATAATTGTTACTACTTTCTCATAAGGACCTTATGAGTTGAGGTTTCTGTTGAGGATGCTTCAGTTCGGTGAGAAATCTTGATGCTTCTTGTCTGTATTCTTTTATCGACACTTCACTCTCTAAACTTGTGAACAGGTTTGCCGAGCTCAGTAATCTCTCGGGGACAAGCGAGGTCTAAGCTTGGAGGAGTTGATACGTCCAAAATGCATCACTATTTTATATTGTAATTTAACCCTATTCATTGATATATTCCACTTTAAAGTATTGTTCTTATGTTGTTTTGGCTTGTTTTACACAGTTTGCAACTTTCCGGTGCCGAAGCAGCACAAGCAAAATTCAGCGGTGAAAAGTGGACATCAAGTTGTTGAATCAGATCAACTCCAAATTCGATGAAATTTGACGGAGATCATTTTTATGATGATTCGCTGGAGTTCACTGAAGAGGGACCAGAGGGGACCCACCAGGCAACCAGAAGGGTCCCTGGCGCGGCCCCCCTAGGGCGTGCCAGGCAACCAGAAGGGTCCCTAGCGCGGCTCCCCTAGGGCGCGCCAGGCATCCTCCTGGATGCCGGGTGGCCCTCCTCGGTTCCTCCTCTGGCCTATATTACCCCTGGGGTAAAAACCCTAGAACGGGAGGAGTTTCGTAGTTTCACCGCCGCCTCGTGGCGGAAACCTACAGAGAATAATAAGCCATATCCGGCGGGCAGATTCCGCCGGGGAGATCACCTCCCGGAAGGGGAGATCATCGCCATCGTCATCATCATCGTCACGGGCATCATCGAGATCATCATCAACATCATCCCCAACATCAGCACCATCTCCACCTCCATCCCATCTCATCTCACAATTGCAACTTGTGTTGTAATCCGTACTATCTATCCTCTCTACTCTGTTGGTGTTGATTACTACTTTGTGGTGAATGCTATTGAGTTTTGTTGGAGAAATATTATTGTGTCCAGATTGTTTGCCACCCATCTATCACCTCTGATCGTGATCTCTTTTATGTCTTGTGAGTAGTTACTTTAGTTCTTGAGGACATGGGAGAAGTCTAGTTGTTAGTAGTCATATGAAGTTGAAGTATTATGTGTTGTTTGATACTTAAGTTGTGTTTTTATTTCTCTAGTGGTGTTATGTGAGTCGAACACTTAACACGTCACCTTTCATGGGCCTAGAGGAATACATTGTGCACAAAGGATTCTTATGGTGGGTTGCCGGAGTGACAGAAACCTGAACCCCAGTTCGCACACTTTTGCACAAGGGAGTTATGGATCCTCGATCGTAATGATGTGGTTAGGCTTATGCCTTAATTACTACCTTGTATTTGCGAATGCTTGCAAGGTGTGTAATCATAAGAGTGCACTTATCTTAGTCTAGAATCCACCCACCGACACTTATCGACACAATACATACTACTTGGCGGAATATGGTGAAAGTAACTTGACTATCTCTCCCGTGTTCCCTCGAGAACGCTTTAGTTTTTATAAGTTCAGTTCCTAGGCTTATCCTTGCGAAAGGATTGGGCCACTTTCTACTCCTCAGTTACCCTATTTACTTTGCTTGTATTTTACCTTTCTGTTTCTTAAACCAAAAACCCCTAAATATTTACCTTTCAGTGTGTGCAACCTTTTCCTAATCCAGAGTCACTTTTCAATACCTTCTGCTCCTCGTTGGGATCGACATCCTTTTTTATCGAAAAGCTACAATTGATCCCCTAGACTTGTGGGTTATCAAGAATCGTTTATTGGCGCGGTTGACAGGGAAGGCAACCCAACTAAACCTATCAACTTCTCCGCCATCACCAACTTTTCTAGCCACAACTCCATGTTCTTGGAGAAAGGTTGGAAAACTTTTCTCAGTTCCAGGAACATCTCAAGAGGCGACACCATTGTTTTTATATACGATGGTGATGACACCTTGTGGGCTAGAATCTTTGACTCGGATGGCGATCGAGCCTGCTACTGTATGGAGAGTTCTAGTAGTAGTGATGAAGAATTCTACAATGATGAAGAATAAGTCCGGATCTCTTCAACTGAAGATGAAGCCGACTCTGAAGATGATGACTGAAGCTGTAGATTTTTCTTAGTAGTATTTTGCCGAGTCTAGCCTTTACTTTCTTGTAATGTAAGCCTTCCTCTTTTGATGTAAGACTAGGTTCTTTATGAATGAAAATTATAAATTTCCATCGAGTCCTTAAGTCGGTTTTATTCCTGACTTTCAAATGGTTTTTGCATGATGCATCAGAGCCGACATTTTATGGTAGTGTCTGTATCTGTAGCCCCCTGAGTCGATTCAGAATAGTTGTGTATCGGTAATTGACTCATAGGATAGATCGACTTGTAGCCCCCGAGTCTTTGTTTGAGAAGAAAACTTTCGAAGTGTAGTCCCCAAGAGCCGGCATGAACATCATTGCGTCATGTCGGGTCTTTGAGAAGAGTTATTTTTTTGAAGTGTAGTCCCCATGAGTCGGTATATGCACCTGAGTGCGTGTGCCGAGTCACATAGGTCTAACTTTTATTTGTGAGAGAGAAATTGTAATTATGCATGATGCTGTGAATGCAAGAATGTAATGTAAAGGCTAGTAGAAGTCGACTTAAACCTCGCCTTCTCGCATTGAGAGAGATTACTGGTTAGGAAATTCGAAACATCTCTGTAGAGCCGTCTTTCCAGTAACTAGCGTTCCCGGCTCTTAGGACTAATTTCGATAGATGGTTTTATGTAAACCTCGAAGTTTAGACCAACTGGTTGCGCGTTAGTCAAGGAAGCACTAAACTGTACAGGCTGGCTGGCGTGGCCAAGTCATGTGTATGCCAGGATATCTTCGGTTTTTAAGAGTCGATGGGAGCCATCAAACTCCCCCCCCCCTTTATCCCTTATCAAAACAAACACATGTGAAATTTTTACATTTATATGCCGGCTTTTTCCGGTAGGAGTCGATGAGTGTCATCAGGCCCCCCCTCTTTCACCTTATCAAAGCAATATACATGCGCAGAGCCGGTAGAGGGTTGATCAAGCCCCCAGGTCTCTGAGAATTATGTGATTTATGATGCAATATGTAATGTGATGTAATATGATGCAATATGTATGAAAGACTTATGCAATATGAAAATTTATTGTATGCATAAACGTGGCGAGAGCCGGTGCAACGAGGTCGACTTTATGGCGATAGCCTGTTTGCGACCAAAGTCGACTTTTAATTATGGTGAAGGCCTAAATGTGATTTTAAGATCGACTTTATTAGTTTGACTGATAGTCGGTTGCGATGAAAATCGACTTTATTATGCGGCGATAGCCGGTTGCGATAAATGTCGACTTATATACATGTATGGCGAAAGCCGGTGCGACGAATGTCGACTTTATACAATAGTTTCCTACTCTACTCAGGTGTAATATGGACGAAGTTGTCCGATATTCCACGGCCTGGGAGTTGATACGTCCAAAACGTATCTATAATTTCTGCTTGCTCCCTGCTTCTTTTGTGTGATATTGCTATGATATTGATGCACTTCCATACACTTTTGATCATATTTGGACTAACCTATTAACTCAGTGCACCCCAGTGCGAGTTCCTGTTTTCTACTGTTTTTGTATTTCAGGTTTTCCCATTACTTAAAGTGCCAGAAAAATTCTGAGAAAAATATAGGAAAAATCAGCGTACAGGAAGCTTCGGGAAGAGCCCAAGTGGGGCCTGAGGGGAGCCAGGGGTGGCCCAGGTGGCCACCTGGCGCGGCCACCCACAAGGTCGCGCCAGGGGGGCCCCTGGTCCACCTCTGGCTGCCCCCCTCCACCTATATATCCCTCTCGTCCCGAAACCCTCTTGGACAGAACCCTTTTTCGCGATCTCTCCTCTGTTCCGCCGCCGCCGTGCTTCCAAGATCGAGAGCACCAGGAGCCCTCTTCCCGGCACCCTGCCGGAGGGAGGAACCACCTCCGGGAGCTTCTTCACCACCATGGATGCTTCCCGGATGAACCGTGAGTAGTCCACCTTGGACCATGGGTCCATGATCAGTAGCTATGTGATGTTCTCCTCCCCTCTTTGTTCTTCATGGTTTAGACCTCGTGAGCTTCCCTACATGATCGAGGCACATATGTAATCTTTCTGCTGTTGCTATGCTGAGTTTGCTGGGATCTGATGGATTATGAGACTATGTTCAGATTGTGTTTGAGTAATATATTTGATTCTCCTCTTTTATATATATGTTCTTGAGTAATTCTTGCATGTTCTCTGTTGTTGTTTATTTCTTTGGCCAAGTAGTAGGTAGTGACTCCAAGAGGGAGCGTTATGCATGATTGTGGGTTCATGCCCCCTGATGACTAGCTTGAGTGACAAAAACATGAGTCTAGGGGATGTGTTGTTGCCACAAGGGAGAAAACAATGGTGCTTGTACTTGTGGGTGCAAGGATTGTTTACTTTAGGCAAAGTTCTTTAATGCAGTTGTCTGTTGCTTTGAGTTTACACTTTGGGTGGGATTCGCAACTTAATACCAGCGAGATGTTCTGGATCTCAAAGTGGATGATTAGTAGGTAGATGCAGATGGATTTAGGTCTAATTGTCTTGGCATACCGCCCATGCTTTTGAGCCTCTTCCTTTCTTTATAGCATAGTTAGCATTGGTTTGCGCACATAATCTTGTCAATTGCCCAGCCGTAATTTGTTTACCTCGCATGGCTATTTTATCGTCTTTTGTGAGAGAGACCTCACTAGTGAACATCATGGGACCCCGGTCCATATTTCCAACATTGATTACACCCGCTATTTATTTCCTGCTTTATATCCTTTTCCATTGCTATCACTATCATTATTATTATCCCGTGCGTTTGATCCTTTGTAAACAACAAGGCCGGAGGGATTGAAAACCTCTCTGAACTCGTTGGGAGCAAAGTTATTTGTTGTGTGTGCAGGTCCACGCCAACCGCCTAGTTGCTGGCGCCGTTGTCACCTTCCTGTCGTTGTCGGAGTCCTACTGGAGACAAACCTTGGTATCTTCACCGAGGGAAATTTGCTGATGTATACCTCTAAACCTTCCACTTTGTGTAACCAACGAGGAGCGAGAATCCATCATGAGTCTCCTCCATCGAGGATCGTGATTTTGCCTTCTTGCGTATATCAACCAAGTAGTAGGATCCATTGTATAGGTTCTTGCTGACCACAAACGGTCCTTCCCATGGAGAAGATAACTTGTGCATTCCATCCTTCTTTTGGATGAGGCGGAGCACCAAGTCACCTTCCTAGAAAGTCTGACTTCTGATGTGATGGCTATGATATCGCCGTAAATCTAGTTGGTAGATATCCGATTGAGCTGCAGCTAGTTCGCACTTTTCATCGAGGATGTCTAAGGCGTCCTGTCTGGCTTTCTCATTATCGGCTTCCACATAAGCGGTGACTCATGGCGAGTCATGACGTATGTCACTTGGGAGAACGTCTTCGACTCCATAGACCAGGAAAAAGGGCGTATAACATATTGACCTGTTAGGAGTCGTCCTGATACTCCACAATACTGAGGAAAACTCTTCCTCCCAGCAACCCGGTGTCCTCTCCAAAGGACCGAAGAGTTGGGGTTTGATGCCTCAAAGTAACTCTTGGTTGGCTCTCTCGACTTGTCCATTGATTTGTGGGTGAGCTACTGACGCAAGGTCGAGTCGGATGTGCTCTCTTTGGCAGAATCGCTGCATAACCCCCTCTGATAGGTTAGACCCGTTATCAGTGATGATGTTGTGGGGGTAGCCGAATCTGTATATTATCTTTTTCAGGAATTTCAGTGTCGTCTCTGCATCACACTTGCTAACTGTCTCTGTCTCCACCCATTTGGTGAACTTGTCGACTTCCACCAGCAAATGTATATTATTGTTGGGTGACCTTTTGAAAGGTCCCACCATATCAAGCCCCCACACTACAAAGGGCCAAGTGATTGGGATCATCCAGAGTTCTTGAGCCAGTACGTGTGCTTTCTTTGCGTAGCGTTGGCATCCGTCACACTTCCTGACTATGTCATATGCATCTGCATGAGCCATGGGCCATTAGAATCCGTGTCTGTAGGCTTTTGCTACCAACGAACGAGAGCCGGCATGATGCCTGCAATCTCTAGAGTGTATCTCATTGAGGATTTCTCTGCCTTCTTCTAGAGACACACATCTCTGAAAGACGTTTGCAGGGCTTCGCCGATGTAACTCACCATTGAGGATCACAAAATATTTGCTTCTCCTGATGATTTTTCTGGCTTCTACTTCATCAACTAGTAGGATTCCCCGAGTTTTGAAGTCCAAGTATGGCAGAACCCATGAGGGTGTAGCATGTATTGCAGCCACCAAAGCCGGTTCTGGGTCCGGCTCTGCTATGTCTTGCTCTGTCAGTATTTGTACAGATGGATTTATTAGGACGTCGAGGAAGACATTTGGTGGAACCGGCTTTCCTTTAGAGCCGAGCCGGGACAGTGCATCCGCAGCCTCATTTAACTTGTGTTCCACGTAGTACACTTGGTACCCAACAAAGAAACCGGCTTGTTTTTTCACCTCACGCCGATAAGCGGCAATGGTGGCATCTTTGGAGTTCCACCTTCCTGACACTTGCTGAGAGACAAGGTCGGAATCGCCATAGCATCGAATCCGGCTTATATTCATCTCGCGGGCCAATCACAATCCATGGAGTAGGGCCTAATATTCTGCTGCATTGTTAGTGCAAGTGAACTGCAGCTGCAAGACGTAGAAAAATTGTTCTCCTTTGCGGGAAGTGAGGACCATGCCGGCTCCTGATCCTTGGAGCTGCTGACTCGCATCAAAGTGCATCGTTGTAACAGCCCAGATTTCACAAAAAATAAAAAATTTGTTTTCGGTGTGAATTGTTTGATTGTCTGATTTTTTTGCGGTGCTTGCATCCCCGATTTATCGATCGGCGATTATTTCCCCCCCTCTTATCTCATACCAGATGGAGACCGAGCCTTTCCACCCTAACACTCGACATTTGCGACACCGGGTTTCGACCGATCACCATCGCGAAAACCGCACCAGACCAGCCGTAGCCAATGGAACGAAAAACCCCGTTTAATAATTAAACGGGTTATTTTATAGCGCGCCGGAAAGTGTTCTCGGAACGGTTCCAGCGTTAGGTGAACGCCGCCGGCTCGACGCGTTGATCGCGCAGTTGGAAGTTTTACCCGAATCGGAGGTACTGCGGACACCCGGCTGTTAGAAACGTAAACACCACGTGCGCGAGAGAAAAACCGTGGATGTTTTTGCAAACTGTCGGCCACCTGGGCTATATAAAGACCACCACTCCCCCCACCTCTTTCTAGAGTTTCCCTAGCCACAAAATTGCAGCCACCCCTCTGTTTTTACCCCAAATCTGCCCAATAAATCCCCAATTTTCGCACCATACCCTAAATCCAGATCTGGGATCCAGCCCAATGGGTTCTGGACCGTCAGATCGGCCGATCTGACGGCCCTGGGTGTGCCACATCACCCCTTCCTCCATCTCTCTCCTCA
Source organism: Bromus sterilis (assembly GCA_950022295.1). Lineage (NCBI taxonomy): Eukaryota > Viridiplantae > Streptophyta > Magnoliopsida > Poales > Poaceae > Bromus > Bromus sterilis. The sequence continues at coordinate 223,349,091 of OX465600.1, forward strand.
TCCCCCATGGAGCAAGTCGCGACGTCGCCGCCGCTTCCCCGGCCACCGGAGCCGCCCCGGCCGGCCACCTCTCCTCTCCTTCCCTCTCCTCCTTTCTCCCTCTCACCCGCCTCCTCTTCCCGTCCGCAGGAGCACCAGCCGTCGCCCCATGGCGCCATGGCGGAGCCGAGGCCAACTCGGGCCACACCGGCGACCGAAGCCATCCGGATCCGGCGAGGCACCGCCGGGATCCGCCCCCCTCTGCTCGCCCTCCTCCCAGCGCTGCCTAGACTCCTCCCCGCCGCGAGGCTACACCGGCGAGTCGTCGCCCGGCGTCGGAGGCCGCCGCCGTCATCGGGACGAACCGGCCGAGCCGCAGCCCGCTAACCGTCGCCCTGGGCCGCCTCCAGCGCCCGGCCTGCCAGGCCCAGCGCGCGCGCCCCGTGGCCCAGATCCAGGCCAGTCCAGGCCAGATCTGCCAGGCCGTCCCCAGGCCAACTTGGGCCGAAGCCCAAGGGGTGAGGCCCTTTTTCTTTTTTTTTGTTTATTTTTTTCCTGGCTAACCCCTGCGTTTTTTTTCTAAGTCTGGAAATATGTGCTGCTGATTACTTTTTGCGACGTAATTTGCGATTAAACCGTAGCTCGGATCGCGTTGCGCCCAAAAGGAAATTTTCTTAGAATTGTGTGTACTTCATTTCATCTTTTGTGAGCATTTTGATTTGAGGCCATCTTGATGTTGATAATCTGTGTTGAAGTGGGCATCAGACTGTTAAATACTGCTAATTTCTGTTATGTGATGTTGCTGTTATTTTATTGCAACTTTGGTTGATAATTGTGACACATCCATGAGGCCTATTGCATTGATTCTTTTTGCATACTGTTAAGCATCATGTCTACTTCCATTACATGTATTTCATTGTCATGATATTCTTGCTGGTCATCTAGTTATTGAGCTCCAAAGTTGCTATGCCACTATTTTTGACAGCCACCTCTGTTTTTCTCTAAGTCTGTAACGTTCTGATGCCATGTTGCATGCTTAATATCTTTTGATCTGTTATGCCTATGACCTTGATTCTTTTTTGTACCTGATCATCATCATGTCTACTCCATGCTCATATATTGCTATGTCATGTTGCTACACTTTTGCATATAGTTTTTCTCATGTTTATACAGCATAAAAATAATAGTTTATGCCCTGTTTTCCTGATTTTCACTAAGTCCTTGACCAGTAATGTTTTATTGCATTTTGCATGAGCTATAACTAGTTGTTCATGATGCCTTTTTGCATGATTGCTGTTGCCATGCCTTCACTGCCATGTCTACTTTAGTTGCATATCATTTGTGAACATGTTTGCATTCATTACCCTGTTTATGCAATGCTCTAAAGTGTGCTTCCTGATGATGGCAGATTGTGTTCCAAACTTGTTTTGCTTGTATCTTTTTAACCGTGACTCCGTTTGGGGTGTTCTTTATATGTAACATGATTAGTTTTTTGTGTACTTTGTGTTTATGCTATTGTTTTCTGCTGTTAACCAACCTAAAATATGGTTTAGGACAGAACAGTACCAAATGTTTTAATTGTAGTGGGGTACTTAGTGGTAGCCATGTTTAGGTTGTGCCTCACTTAAATTGACTAGCATAGATAGTTTATCTTATGCTTCACCTCTTGTCATGTTTGTGTGCTATGCCATGATTGCTCGAGTGAGATGCCATGCTAACAACCTTTGTTGATCACCTGTAACTAAACAACTTGAACCCTTGCTAAATGTGCGGTATCGTCGTGTGTGACGAGTACTCCACTTAACATGTTAGTAACCGCTCTCGACGGTAGGTGTGATGTCTCGTGTTGCCTTCTTGTTGATGCTTGCTCGTGTGCTTCGTAGTAATATATGCTTGCTCGTTGATTTCTTTCCAGTGTTTATCGTCTTGTGTGCTTCCGCGGGTACCTCTCGGAGACAATGCGAGCTTGCGATCAACTACACCTTCGGAACCCGACTTATCAACAGGCAAGGACAATGCATTACTTATGATCCATTCTATTTCAACCAGCGGTTTTCATGCTAGTCTAGGATAGGTTCGAGGTTTGATCCTACCACATGTTTACAGCCTCTTTCAAACCGATACAGCCATGTCCCCTCCCAGCAAACCATGTACTCCTATGTTACTATTGCTCGTTGCTCAGCCCCTGCTTAGTATGCATGCTTAGGATGCTACGATGTTACCCTGTTACTCCTTGGTTTGGGCTATCATATTATTATATTGTTGTTGAAGATATGATTATTATAATGTTGACTATATTCGACGAAGGATGGAAGTTCTAGGCTATCCCGCCCCGACGCTTTGTTCCATTCGAGTCACCTAGGACCCGAGTTCCGGGTATTGGTTTTAAGACTGAGCGTGCCTAACGGCGTGTGGGATTTTATGGGGTCCCCTCTACTTACCTACCTAGCTTCAAACATTTCCAGTGCTGGCCCAAGCTGATTTACCATTTGAAACCGTGTGTGTGCTGGTCGGCCGCCGGTATTTTCCCAATCAACCCGGACCAGTGGGGACATAGTTCCCTTGTTGGCCCACCTTGTCCGGCTAAGGACCCGGTTTCCCATGTGTGATTAACCGGATATCCAAACCTGAGTGATAGGGTAGAGACCAATTCGAGAGCGCGGCCGGCTTTTGAGTTGGATGTCGACTCACCGGGGGCCACCCGGATTTGTTCGTTGTTAGCTTGAGGGACCTGTCGTTTCGTATCTCTCGGGACTAAATCATAAAATGGCTGCCTGTGATGGGTAGAAACTGAGAGAGATGGGTGTGCGTGCGGAGCTTTGTAATGGGAATTTGGTACACCCCTTCAGGGTTAAATCTTTTCGAGAAGCCGTGTCCATGGTTATGGACGACTTGGAACCTACGTCTTGTTCATAGATAACATCAACTGAATCATAACTATAACTTGATCAACGTGTGTGTGCCTTGACTACTTCTTCTTCGTCGGGATGCGAAGAGGAGGACAAGGATAGGATAGGTGTTATGCTTGCGTAAGTAGTTGATAGCAGACTTGTTGGAGGCGATTCCTCATCGAATGCTTGACTTCTCATCTTACTCTCTAGATCGTTAGCCACTTCATAAATGCTAGTGCGGCAACAACCTCACCACTTACCCCATCCTTACCGTAAACTACTAGTTTTCCTAGAATGACGAGTGATGAAGTCCTTGCTGGGTTAGTTGACCACTACAGTTGGATGCTGAGTACTTCTGTACTCATGATACTACCCCCAAACTCTTTTCAGGGTTCTTGATCGACAACAGGTACGGTGATCGACGTTTCACGTGGAGACTCGATGACGACTAGTTAGGCGGATCCCGGCGGAGGGCCTGGACCCGTGTGGTTATGGGGATCGACGTTTTTTTCTCTTTGCCAGTAGGCATTTGCTTGTAGTCTGTACCCAGACATGTATCTTCCGTTGTTGTATTGTATTTGAGGCAGTTGTATGCCGATTGTATGAGATGTTCTATTCTTGTATCTGTAATGTTGTGATATCATGTTGGAAATATGGGGCATATGACTTCGTCATATGTCGCCGTGGGACCGATATGTGCTTCGTCCCCGGATCTGGATGGAAACATCTAGATCTGGAATAGTACCGCATATCGGGCCTTACAATCGTCCAGTATTTGGTTATCAGCTTCTCTAGAGGTGCTTGGATTTCAGTCCAGTCATTAATGAAGTCGACTAGCGCTTGGGAATTGATGGCCGTGCGTGGTTCATATTTGATGTGATAAGCCCCCAACTCTATAGCCCACTTTTCAATCCTTCTCGTGGCTTCACGATTTTTGATGATATCTGCAAGCAGTGCCAAGCTTACCACGGTTATAGGGTGCTCCTGGAAATAATGCTTGAGTTTTTGGCTTACCATGAATACACATAGAACTAGCTTCTGCCAATGAGGGTAGTGTTGCTTTGATGAAGTAAAGACCTCACTGACATAGTATACTGGTCTCTACAAAGGGTGCTCTTTGCCGGCTTCCATACGCTCAACCACAACTACGGCACTGACTACTCGGTTGTTGGACGAGATATAGAGTAGCATCGGCTCTTTTGGCTTGGGAACCGCCAGGATCGAGGCCTGGGACAATTGCTTCTTTAGTGCTTCCAGGGCTTGATCGGCTTCATCATCCCAGGCGAATTGCCTTTTCTCCAAGCCGGGTGATAAACCGACTTAGGGCAGCTACACATCCTATGAGTCATTGGACTCCTTTCACGGAGGCCGGCTTCTGGAGAGCCATGATGGCATTGATCTTCTCCGGGTTTTCCTCGATGCCTCTTTCTAACACTATGTACTCGAGGAGCTTTCATACAGGAACCCCAAAGGTGCACTTGGCCGGGTTTAGTCATCTGGTACTTGCGCGGATTCTTGAAGGTCTCTTGGTGAGGTCACTGATGAGTGAGTCGGCAACTTTGGACTTGATGACTATATCATCCATGTTGGCGTGTACATTGCGCCCAATTTTCTCCTTGAGGCAGCTCTGGACCGTCCGCTGATATGTGGCCCCTGCATTTTTCAAGCCGAAAGGCATAGAAGTGTAGCAGTATATCCCAAAGGGAGTGATGAAAGCCGTCTTCTCCTGGTCCTCTAGAGCCATCTTGATTTGGTGGTAACTAGAGTAGGCATCGAGAAAACACTGGAGCTCGCACCCTGCAGTAGAGAAGATAATTTGATCGATGCGAGGTAGAGCGAAAGGACCTTTTGGGAAGGCCTTGTTGAAGTCGGTGTAGTCAATGCACATGCGCCGGGTCCCGTTCTTTTTCAAAACGAGGACCGGATTTGCCAGCCACTCCGGATAGAAAACTTCCATAATGAACCCGACGGCAAGGAGCCGGGCTATTTCCTCCCCAATGGTGTTCCTCCTTTCATCATTGAAGCGACGAAGGAATTTCTTGACCGGCTTTAGCTTAGGATCGATGTTTAGGTGTTGCTCAGCGAGTTCCCTCGGGACGGCTGGCATGTCAGAAGGTTTCCATGCAAATATGTCTCAATTCTCACGGAGGAACTCGATGAGCATGCTTTCCTATTTGTCAGACATCTCTGTCCCGATGATGAACTGCTTGGAAGTGTCACCGGAGACAAAGTCAAATTTCTTTGTGTCCTGAGATGGTAGGAACTTGGGGTTATTGTCAGGAGTCGGTTTCTTTAGGATGGTGGTATCTTCCGTGTCTACCTTCTCCTGGAATTCTGATAGGTCCTCTTTGGCGCAGGCCGACTGTGCGAACTTGACGTGCTGCTCATCGCACTCCGTACATCTGGATCGGCTCCCATCCACTGTAATTGGGCCGTAGGGACCCGGCATTTTCAGTTTCAGGTAGACATAGCATGGTCGAGCCATGAATCTGGCATAAGCCGGTCTGCCTAAGATGGCGTGATATGGGCTCTCGAGTTTCACCACCTCGTAGGGTATGATTTCGGATCGAAAGTTCTCAGGAGTTCCAAAGGTCGTCTCCAGGTAGATCTTGCCTATCGGTCGTGCCGACTTTCCTGAGACTATTCCATGGAACACGGTGTTGGAGGTTTGCAGTTGTTTGTGGGTCAGTCACATCCTGCGAAAGGTCTCGTAGTAAAGTATGTTGATGCTGCTTCCTCCATCCATGAGTACCTTGTCCAATTTGTAGCATCCAATTTGTGGAGAAACTAGCAAGTCTAGAGAACTCGAGTTTTCTACCATAGGAGGACGGTCGGTCCAGGTGATAGGATTCTCAGACCAGTTAAGCCATCTGGGACAAGCCGGTTTCGTGGCCACAGACATGGCGGCTCTCTGCTGCAGCTTCCTGTCCCTTCGACAGTTGCTAGTGGTAAAGACATGGTAAGCTGACTGGTCCTCGAGCTGCTTCGGGTTTGATTGGAATCCAGCACGCCCCGATTGGTTTGCTGCCCTCCTCCCTGGGATCCTTGGTACTGTGATGATGCACCGGCTCCTTGCTGACCAAAGCTTTGGTTGTTGTTGTTTTGGCCGGCTCCACCACCTAACCCAGGGGGGCCCTGGCCTCCACACCTTTGGAATTCCTTCATGAAGTTGCATTGTTCCCAAGTATGTGCGGCTGGACAGCTGGGTTTGCTATGCAAAGGGCAAGGTCTTTTCACAGCTTCTTCAAAAGTAACTGGGGGGTTGTAAATTTCTTTCCTTCTTGCCACGGTAGTCGTTGCCCCCTGCTTCTGCCTTTGGGAGCCGACAGTTGTGTTGGCTACCAAGTCGGAAGTATTCTGATCGAGTCGTCGTTTTACTGGTTGATTTTGGTTCTGTGACACCTTGCCGTTATTATTTTTACTCTGGGCGACTTTATCCTCTTCTGGATCGGCATTTTTGGTTTTGTCAGACTCGGCGTACTTGATGACCTCGTTCATGAGCTCTCCTATGTTGCTGACCGTCCTCTTGAGTCAGCCGAGCTTGTGTACTAGAGGCTCGAACCTACAGTTTCTTTATAGGACAATTACTCTATTTGCGCAATGATAGTATCCAAAGAATGGATTATGTCTGCGACTCATCGTGCCCAGCTCAGGGCCGACTCTCCTTCTTTCTGGAAGCATTTCTCCAAGTCGACTATTGTTGTGGCTCTTTGGCAGGTCCCTTGGAAATTCTTGATGAACTTCTCTCTGAGATCTGTCCAAGAGGTAATGGAATTCTCTGGGAGATTCTTGAACCATGTGCAAGCCGCCCTTCCAACATCATCGTGAATTATCAGGTGCATACCTCTTCTCCAGCGTGAAGCATGTCCATGGCGAGGTCATAGGTTTCCATCCAAGCTCTCGGGTCCATGTCAGTCGTGTAGTTTGGGATTTTACGCGGCCCTTTGAAGTCTGGGGGTAAGCGTGTGTTCCTCAAAGCCGGTATTAGACACCGATTTCCCACGGGTCTGCTGACGAACTCGGTGTTTGGTTCTTGTGCGGGAGGTTGGGCTGTCGGCTCTACACGTTTAATTGTGTTGGGAGCCGGTGGGTCCATGATCCTCAGTCCTCCCGGGGGGGGTCGAAGGTACTCTATGGTGATGCTGGATGCCGGAGGCCGCTGGAGCCGGCGATTCTGCTTGTCGGCTTACGCTTCGGTACGGAGTTCCATGTATGTATGGGACTCCTTGTGAGTATTGGCCCTGTTGCGTGATCGCTGTCTTGAGGAAGTCGACAGCTGCACGGGCAGCACGATGTTCTGGGGTGTCTCCCTGAATCGGTGAGTTGGCTAGGTACTGAGTCGCTGCCATGACATTGGCCATGGGGTTGTCGAAGTGATGGGGAGGTTTATGGAAACGATCTTGACGTGGTGAAGGAGCCGGCTGTCTGGGAGGTGTGAATCCTAGAGGAGTCGATTGGTCAGGGCTATTGAATAGCGTTCGCCCTTGGTAGTCGAGGGGGAACCGACTCACGTATCTCTGTGGGCATGTATAAGCGAGGCTCAGGCGCTGAGCATCTATTAGATCCGACTCTCCCCGGAGACGTGTGGCTTCCTGGATAAGCCGAGCTTCTTTCTCCATCATCTGTTCTTTTTCGATGTTGGCCTCCGCTCGTAAGCTTCCTATCCGATCCCTGAGCTCGTTCACCGTTGTCTTCCAAGCCGCCTGATTCTCCAGCATCAATGGGACTACAAGGCCTCATCGAGGGAGGTTAGGGCGTCAGCGAGGGTTTGGGCTCTAGTAGGAATTTGTACTGATAGACGGGCTGCCGGTCCCTATTTGCACTAGGGGCTCCTACGGCTGCCGCGTCTGTGCCTTGGTTGTGAGCCGGCTGGCCTCCAGATCCCCCGGTGTCGGCATGAACACCGTAGCGCAATAAGGAGGTTCAAAGTAGGGACAAACCGGGTTGTACTCTGGCATGCCGGTGCCGAGTTTGTAGTCCCCCACGGACCGGATGGACCCCGCATCCGAGAAGGTTTCCTCACTTGGATGTGACTCGGGTCGGTCAGTTCCTCCACAGCATCGTGCATTGGGGACTCGACAGAACGCTCCGACTCAGGAGACTCATCAATGAATCCGACAAAGGTGCATTTGGAGCCGGCGTGTCGCCGACTTGTAGTTTCGACACGTACTTCAGGATCCGGCTCTGGCTCAGATCCTTCTATCTTGCCGATGAAGATGTGGATGGACCCGATCGGGACCCGATATCCTGATTCGACAGAATCGTCTTCAGGGCCCCAAGTGCAGTCGTCGATGCAGAGCCTCCCGCGCTGGCTTCTGGTGATTCGTCCAGCGACGAATCCCTCCATGCCTTGCAGAGCTCCCTCCAGAATCTAAACACCTGCAAGCGCAGGCCCCACGGTGGGCGCCAACTATCGGGGGAAAGTCGCGGCAGATGTTCGAAGACTTGAACTTAACATGGGACCTTTGCTGCGAGGTGATTTCGTGGAGAGATTCGACATTGACAAGAGACTCAGCAATTTACCCAGGTTTCAACCCCTCTTTGTCTCGAGGTAAAAGCCTACTACTCCTGCTTCCTCTTATTATGAGTTCCGACTCTTGAAAGAAGAGTCGGTTTGATCCATTACAAGAGAGTCGGTCGTAAACTTAGTCTCGATGAGATCTAGGTTACGCCGACAAGTTTCTAGTCCAATCTTAGGCTAAGATTGTTCCTTGACCCTGGATCCCACGGTCCTCAGCTTATAAAGGCGTCGGGTCCCGGGATTTCGCGAGTACGACTCCAACACGAGGTGGAGTCCTATTCTATTTACAAATACGCTATGTGTTATACAAGGTAAGTCGAATTCCTTCTACGGCTTCGATCTTCTTTCCTTGCGCAACCGACCTTGGGCCGTATCTTCTCTCGTGGGCCTTCTGTAGGTGAGTCGGCCCATAAACCTAATGCCGGGTCATACGCTTGGTCTAACCCCCTAACAGGTTTCGCAACACGGAGAATATATAGGCGAAGGGGGGCAACCAGTGGGGCCACCAGGGGTCCAGGCGCCCCCTCGGCGCGGCCAGACCCTAGGCCACGCCAGGTGGCCGCCTAGGTCCCTGGTGGTGGCCCTCTGGCCCCACCCAGGTGATTCCGGAAGGTTCCTTCACGCTGATTTTTTATCTGATTTTTCCCGAATTTTTGGAGCACTTTTAATATGGGGGAAATCTGAAATAGAAAAATAGCAGAAAACAGGAACTCGCAATGTGGTGCACTGAGTTAATAAGTTAGTCCAAATATGATCAAAAGTGTATGAAAGTGTATCTAGATCATATCAATATAACACAAAACATGCATGGCGCAAGCAGAAATTATAGATACGTTTGGGACGTATCAACATCCCCAAGCTTAATTCCTGCTCGTCCTCGAGTAGGTAAATGATAACAAGCATAATTTCTGTGGTGACATGCTAGGAACCATATAAGAACTTTGAAAAGTAAAGCAATCAAGGTATGTGATTCAGTTCAATTCATAACATGCAAGTACCAAAAGAACATTAGGTGCAAGAGCTCTTGCTGTCCGTGACTCGAATGTCTCCAAGTTGTGTTTGCGTGCAAGAAGGGGGATAGGGAATATGAGAAAAAAAGTATTTTTGTTGAGAACTCAATCTACTAAAGTTTCACACTTGGTCTTCTTTGGAATCTTATCTTGACTCTTCCCCAGACCACTAGCCAGGTACAAGTCAATTTGATCCACTCCTTTTCGATATTTTGAGCACTCATGCAATGGATGAGCGTAAGCATGAATTTTGACACTTAGGATGGCAAAGAGAGAAGTATGGTGGAGGAGGAAGACAAAAAGGGTGAGAAAGGCTGACATCAATGAGTACAATCATAGGCGAGAGATGGCCAAATGATAGATATGATGTGAGGAGTAGGGATTGCCATGCAACGGATGCACATATGAGCTAAGAAAGGCTCTCCAATGGAACTAGTGGGGGTGCATCCAACTTGCTCGCTCATGAAGACCTAGAGCTCGTTTGAGGAGGCTCATCCTTGGAATATGCAAGCAAAGTTCTATAGTGTGAAGATCCCCACATAGCTATATGCATGTATGATCATTGATACGTCCCAAATGTATCGATAATTTCTGCTTGCTCCATGCATGTTTTGTGTGATATTGCTATGATCTAGATACACTTTCATACACTTTTGATTATATTTGGACTAACCTATTAACTCAGTGCACCCCAGTGCCAGTTTCTGTTTTCTGCTGTTTTTTATTCCAGGTTCCCCCATATTAAAAGTGCTCCAAAAATTCGGGAAAATCAGATAAAAAATCAGCGCATCGGAAGCCTCCATAACCCCGAAGGAAGCCCGGGGGGCCACCACCAGGTGCCCAGGCGGCCACCTGGCGCGGCCTAGGGCTTGGTCGTGCCAGCGGGGCGCCTGGACTCCTGGTGGCTCCCCTGGCTGCCCCCCTTCGCCTATATATTCCCCGTGACGTGAAACTTCCGAGAAGAGAACCCCTTTTCGTGATCTCGCCTCTGTTCCGCCGCCGCCGAACTTCCAAGATAGGGAGCGCCAACAGACTTCTTCCCGGCACCCTACCGGAGGGAGGATCGACCTCCGGGAGCTTCCCCTTCACCATGGACGCTTCCCGGGTGTGCCGGGAGTAGTTTTCATTGGACCATGGGTCCGTGATCAGTAGCTATGTGATGTTCTCCTCCCCTCTTTGTTCTTTATGGTTTAGACCTCGTGAGCTGCCCTACATGATCGAGGCACATATGTAATCTTTCTGCTGTTGCTATGCTGAGTTTGATTGGATCGGATTGATTATGACATTATGTTCAGATTGTGATAGAGTAATATATTTGGTTCTTATCTTTTATATTTTTGTTCCTAAGTAATTCTTGCATGTTCTCCGTTGCTGTTTATTGCTTTCGCCAAGTAGTAGGTAGTGACTCCAAGATGGAACGTTATGCTCGATTGTGGGTTCATGCCCCCTGATGACACGCTTGACTGACAGAAACATGAGTCTAGGGGGTGTGATGTTTCCACAAGGGGGAAAATAACGGTGCTTGTAACCGTGGTTGCAAGGACTGTTTACTTTACGCAAAGTTCTTTTTAATGCAGTTTTCTGTTGCTTTGGCTTTACACTTTGGGTGGGGCTCACAACTTAATACCAGCGAGATTTCCTAGATAGATATCTCAAGGTGGATGATTAGTAGTAGATGTTGTTGGATTTCGGTCTACTTATTTTGGCGTACTGCCCATGATTTTGAGCCTCTTCCTTTCTTTGTAACATAGTTAGCATTGCGGTGCGTTTATAATCATGTCAATTGCCCATCTGTAATTTTTTTACCTCGCATAGCAGTTTTATCGTCTTTTGGGAGAGAGACATCACTAGTGAACATCACGGGACTCCGGTCCATATTCTCATCATTGTTTTCACGCTTATTTACTTTTCTACTTTTACTTTCAGTTTCTATCATCATTATCATTATCCCTTGTGTTTTGATCCTTTGTAAACAACAAGACCGGAGAGATTGACAACCTCTCTGAACTTCGTTGGGAGCAAAGTTGTTTGTGTCAGTGTGCAGGTCTAGGAAAAGCAAGTGATTATCTTCAAACGGCGCATCACTTGCCGAACCACCTACTTATCATTATCGGAGTCCTACGGGAGACAATCTTAAAACCTTAGTATCTTCACCGAGGGAAACTTGCCGCTACGCTGCATCTCACCTTCCACTAGGGGTAACCAACGAAGGGCCAGAAGCAATTATCCTCTCTCGCGTATCAAGCAAATTTCTGGCGTCGTTGCCGGGGACTCCGAGTGATAAGATAGGGGAGTTTCCCGCTACCTTTTACCTTTACTTTTTAGTCTTGTTAGTTTCCCTTTCAGTTTTTATCTTTGTGTCTTATATCAAAAATTACGAAAAAATCTGCCACACTTGCTGCTACTATGGGTTCCACTGAAAACACCAAGTTGTGTGACTTCACTAGTCATAACAACAAAGACTTTATCTGCACTCTTATTTCCACACCTGCCACTTCAGCTACCTCTTATGAAATTAAACCTGCTTTGCTAAACCTTGTTATGAGAGATCACTTCTCTGGTGCTGGAGATTATGCTGCTTTACACTTAAATAATTTTGTTGAGTTATGTGATATGCAAAAGTACAAAAAATTAGAAGGTGATGTTGTTAAGCTCAAGCTTTTCCCTTTCTCTTTGAGGGAAGGAGCTAAAATCTGGTTTCAATGTTTGCCTAGGAATAGCATAAATTCTTGGGATAAGTGCAAAGATGCTTTTATCGGGAAGTATTACCCACCTGCTAAAATTATCCAATTGAGAAGTAACATTATGAATTTTAAGAAATTGGATAATGAACATGTTTCCCAAGGTTGGGAATGTATGAAATCTCTTGTTTAGAAATGCCCTACACATGGTTTGACTACCTGGATGGTTATCCAGACTTTTTATGCAGGATTGAACTTTACCTCGCGGAACCTGTTAGATTCGTCCGCGGGAGGAACCTTTATGTCAACTACACTTGGTGCTGCCACAAAGATTCTCGACGAGATGATGACCAATTATTCCCAATGGCACACCGAACGCGCTCCAACAGGTAGGAAGGTAAACTCTGTCGAGGAGATTACCTCCCTAAATGAAAAAGTTGACTTAATTATGTCTCTACTTACCAAGCAACCCTCTATTGATCCTCATGATGTTCCTTGAAATTCTTCGGTTGCTAAGGAACAAGTAGACGTGAACTTTATTGCTAGAAACAACTTCAACAACAATGCTTATAGGGGAAATTTTTCTAGCAATCATAGACCGTTTCCAAGTACGGGAACAACAACACTTATCCTAGCAACAAGAACCACACTTCTGAACTAGAAAGTATGCTTAGAGACTTTATCACTACCCCAAAAGCCTTCAACAAAAATGTAGAAGAGATATTATCTAAGTTAGGTAATCTCTCTTTGAAGGTAGATAGACTAGACCTTGATGTTGAGATGCTGAAAATTAGAACCTCTCCCCTAGAGGAGAGGAAAGTCACCCCTATTAATGCTATCCAATTACAAATTAATAAAAATATTAGGATGATGGATAAACTTAAAGAAAGATGGGCTAGAGAAAAAGAGGAAGAGGATAGAATTAAGAGCCTTCCTACACACCACACAGTTTCCACTATCCAAATTGTTGAGGATACCGAAACTATTAGCACCCAATGCACTCCTAGTCACATTGGACCTATTAATGGTGATGCTAATACCTCAACCATAGAAGAAGAAACTCCTATGAACATAGAGGGTTTCAAACAATTGAGCCTAGATGACACTACTACCACCTTTGATAGTAGTGATATTGATTTTGACAGTTGCACCCTTTCAGAAGTTATCAGCTTGTTACACAAAATTTCTAGAGACCCCCACACTAGCACACTTAATCTTGCCTTCATGGAGCATATCACAAATGCTCTAATCAAAGCTAGGGAGGAGAAGCTTAGGATAGAAGCCTCCATACCTAGGAAGCTAGATGATGGTTGGGACCCTATGATAAAAATTAAATTAAATAACTTCTCTTGCTATGCTTTATGTGACGTTGGAGCTAGTACCTTCGTCATGCCCAAAAGAATGTATGATATGTTTGAATTGAAACCTTTTGATTCTTGTTCTTTTGGTGTTCGTCTTGTTTATTCTTCCGTAAAGAAATCTTTGGGGAAGATCGGCGATGTTCTTGTCATTGTCAATGACAATTATGTTCCCGTTGATTTTATTATTATTGATATAGAGTGTGAACCTTTATGTCCAATTATTTTGGGACGTCCTTTTGTTCGCACCGTTGGTGTCGTTATTGACATGAAAGAGGGGAATATAAAATTTCAATTCCCTCTAAAAAAGGGGATGAAACACTTCCGTAGAAAGAAATCAAGTTACCATTTGAGTACGTTACACGGGCTAGCTATTCTCTTTCTCTTGATACAACTTGATTCATCTTTTGCCGTATGCCTAGCTTAAAGGCGTAAAATAAAGCGCTTGTTGGGAGGCAACCCAAGATGTTTTTATTTCTGTTTTTAGTGGTCTTGATGATTTTTACTACTGTAGAAACATCATTGTATCTTTATTTTCAAACTTTGTGCCAAGTTATAGCCTCTTATGATAAGGTAAGCAAAAGGTGTGACATGTTGTACAGAAAATAAATTATGTCTTCTTGACGGAAAAAATCAGATCAAATCACCAGTTCATCTTTTTGAGCTGAATTTTTTACACAACATGCTATATACAATTTCGGAACTTTCGTATGTTCTGAGTTTTTTTATTTGAGTAGCAGAAGTGCCCCGAAAAAATTCTTTACTACCTGCTGTTCTGTTTTTCACAGATTCTGCCACGTTTTGCCTTTCCTTACTTTTGCAAACCTTAAGCTTGCTTTTTCTTTGCAAAAACCTTTTTGAAATATTTAGAAATAGTAGCTCTTCAAGAATATATTTATATCCAGTGGGGGAAAATTATTTTATTAAGGGTACTAACCTCTCTAATCAGCTTATGATGAGTTATGTATGAAGGGAGTTTTCAAGTGTACGATGGAAGATGATGAAAGAAGATAAGGGAGTGTCAAGCGCTCAAGCTTGGGGATGCCCCCATGCATCCCCAATAAATATTCAAGGAGACTCAAATGTCTAAGCTTGGGGATGCCCTCGTGCATCCCCTTCTCCATCAACAATCATCAGTTTGTCCTTCGTCTCACTATATTTTTATCACTTCATGTGTTATGTGCTATGCTTGGAGCGTCTCGCTCTTTGGTTTTATTTTTAGTTTTCTTTAGCTTTGCTTGCAGTTCATAATCAGTTATACCCCATCTTACTTTGTGTGGGAGAGAAACACGCTCACTTTCAAAATCTAGAAAACATCATAGGATATTTTCATGCCTATCTTTTTACTGTTGTGTGTTCTTTATCTTTCGTAGCTACTGCCATGTTTAGTTTTAGTCTTAGTTTGTCTTTAACAAGAGCCTTGTCTTTTGTTTAGTTTGTTGCTGGAACTCTCTTTAGTTTTCATGTTCATCTTGTTAAGAGAGTTGGTTGTTGCACTGAGTTGTGTCTTGTCTTGGAAGTAGGTAATTGAGGTTGCTATTTAATTTTAGTAGTAACTTGCAATAATTTTGAGGCATTGATGTGAGTAATGTTTCAACTTTTGGTGTCAATAGCTCTAGCCTATTAGTGATAGGTGTCGTATTTTGGGCAATCTGTGTGTATTTTCAAAAACCTACAAAACTAGTTGAGAACTCTAGCTACTATATGGATCGCTAATCTTTGGAGGGATCGGATATTAGAGTACACTCACGTACCATGAGTCGAGGATGCGCAAGGATAACCAAAACACCATACACTCCTCCTCGGGGTACTTGTATCTTTGTGAACCTCCTTATTAGATTGAGAGTTACCGATAATAAGTGCATGAGTTCTTCGGACTAATGTAAATATTGAAAGTTGACACTTCCACCTCCTCATATTTTCTAGCCTCTCCCGTGCCGTGCATTGCCTTCTTATCACTCCGAGAGTTGGCGTCCACCTTCGCCGGTACATCCAAACCCTTGGCATGATACGCTCTGTCATCATAAACCTCCTTGTATCTTTCCTCAAAACATCCACCATACCTACCTATCAAGGCATTTCCATAGCCTTTCCGAGATACATTGCCATGCAACATCCACCTCTTCATGACTTGATCTTCATGTCATACATGTTCCTGCTACACTGGCAGCGGCATACATTGCATACATGATTTGAGTACCTTGTAAAGTGTGAAAGATCTTCTTTACCCTCTTGTAAATTAGAGTGTTTCCCTTAAGTGAGGAAAAGATCCCAAAATGGACAAAATGAAAGATCCCAAAGAGGACAAATGAGAGTTAAATAGAAAGAGCCATTGAGGCCACCAAAAATACAAAAGGATAAAAAAGAGAAAAAGAAAAAAAAAGAGAAAGGGGAAACACTACTATCCTGTTGAAAGATCCTCACTAGTACTCCCTCTTATCCTTGTACTCCATAGAGATGATCATTCATGCATATAGCTCTGTGGGGACCTTCACACTGTAGAACTTGGCTTGCATATTCCAAGGATGAGCCTCCTCAAAATATCTCTAGGTCTTCATGAGCAAGCAAGTTAGATGCACCCCCACTAGTTCCATTGGAGAGCTTTTCAACTCATATGTGCATCCGTTGCATGGCAATCCATACTCCTCACATCATATCTACCATTTGGCCTTATCGCCTATGATTGTCCTCATTGATGTGAGCCTTTCTCCCTTTTTTTCTTCCTCCTCCACCATATTTCTCTCTTTGCCATCCTAAGTGTCAACTCTCGTGCTTACGCTCATCCATTGCATGAGTGCTCAAAATATCGAAAAGGAGTGGATCAAATTGACTTGTACATGGCTACTGGTCTGGGGACGAGTCAAGATAAGATTCCAAAGAAGACCAAGTGTGAAACTTTAGTAGATTGAGTTCTCAAAAAAAATACTTTTTTCGTATTCCCTATCCCCTTTCTTGCATGCAAACACCATTTCGAGACATTCGAGTCACGGACAGCAAGAGTACTTGCACCTAATGTTCTTTTGTTACTTGTTTCAATGCTAATATAGACTCTTGCATGTTATGACTTGAATTGAATCACATACCTTGATTGATTTACTTTTCAAAGTTCTTATATGGTTGCTAGCATGTCACCAAACAAATTATGCTTGTTATCATTTACCTACTCGAGGACGAGCATGAATTAAGCTTGGGGATGTTGATACGTCCCAAACGTATCGATAATTTCTGCTTGCTCCATGCATGTTTTGTGTGATATTGCTATGATCTAGATACACTTTCATACACTTTTGATCATATTTGGACTAACCTATTAACTCAGTGCACCCCAGTGCTAGTTTCTGTTTTCTGCTGTTTTTTTCTTCCAGGTTTCCCCCATATTAAAAGTGCTCCAAAAATTTGGGAAAAATCGGATAAAAAATCAGCTCATCGGAAGCCTCCAGAACCCCGAAGGAGGGCCGGGGGGCCACCACCAGGTGCCTAGGCGGCCACCTGGCGCGGCCTAGGGCTTGGTCGCCCCAGGGGGGCGCCTGGACTCCTGGTGGCCCCCTGGCTGGCCCCTTTGCCTATATATTCCCCGTGGCGTGAAACTTCCGAGAAGAGAACCCCTTCTCGAGATCTCGCCTCTGTTCCGCCGCCGCCGCGGTTCCAAGATCGGGAGCGCCAGCAGACTTCTTCCCGACACCCTGCCGGAGGGAGGATCGACCTCCGGGAGCTTCCCCTTCACCATGGACGCTTCCCGGATGTGCCATGAGTAGTTTTCTTTGGACCATGGGTCCGTGATCAGTAGCTATGTGATGTTATCCTCCCCTCTTTGTTCTTCATGGTTAGACCTCGTGAGATGACCTACATGATCGAGGCACATGTGTAATCTTTCTGCTGTTTTTATGCTGAGTTTGATGGGATCTGATGGATTATGAGATTATCTTCAGATTGTGATAGAGTAATATATTGGGTTCTTATGTTATATTTTTTTTTTCCTAAGTAATTCTTGCATGTTCTCCGTTGCTGTTTATTGCTTTGGCCAAGTAGTAGGTACTGACTCCAAGAGGGAACGTAATGCTCGATTGTGGGTTCATGCCCCCTGATGACACGCTTGAGTGACAGAACCATGAGTCTAGGGGATGTGATGTCGCCACAAGGGGGAAAACAACGGTGCTTGTAACAGCGGTTGCAAGGATTGTTTACTTTACGCAAAGTTCTTTTTAAAGCAGTTGTCTGTTGCTTTGGGTTTACACTTTGGGTGGGGCTCGCAACTTAATACCACCGAGATGTTCTAGATAGATATCTCAAGGTGGATGATTAGTAGTAGATGCTGTTGGATTTCGGTCTACTTATTTTGGCGTACTACCCATGCTTTTGAGCCTCTTCCTTTCTTTTTTAACATAGTTAGCATTGTGGTGCGTTTATAATCCTGTCAATTGCCCATTTGTAATTTGTTTACCTCGCATATCAGTTTTATCGTCTTTTGGGAGAGAGACATCAGTAGTTAACATCACGGGACCCCGGTCCATATTCTCATCATTGTTTTCACGCTTATTTACTTTTCTGCTTTTACTTTCAGTTGCTATCATCATTATCATTATCCCCAGTGTTTTGATCCTTTGTAAACAACAAGACCGGAGAGATTGACAATCTCTCTAAACTTCGTTGGGAGCAAAATTATTTGTGTCGGTGTGCAGGTCCAGGGAAATCAAGTGATTATCTTCAAACGGCGCATCACTTGCTGAACCACCTACTTATCATTACCGGATTCCAATGGGAGACAATCTTAAAACCTCGGTATTTTCAACGAGGGAAACTTACCGCTACGCTGCATCTCACCTTCCACTTGGGGTAACCAAGGTAGGGCGAGAAGCAATTATCCTCTCTCGCGTATCAATCATCTCTATGGAGTACAAGGATAAGAGGGAGTACTAGTGTGGATCTTTCAAAAGGATAGTAGTGTTGCCCCTTTCTCGCTTTTTATTTCATTTTCTCTTTTTTCTATTTTTTTGTATTTTTTGGTGGCCTCAATGGCTCTTTCTATTTAACTCTCATTTGTCCTCTTTGGGATCTTTTATTTTGTCCACTTTCGGATCTTTTCCTCACTTAAGGGCAACACTCTATTTTACAAGAAGGTATAGAAGATCTTTCACACTTTACAAGGTACTCAAACATAAAGAAGATGTAGCTATCATGATGTATGAAATGTATGCCTCTTCTAGTGTAGCAGGAACATCTATGACATGAAGATCAAGTCATGAATAGGTGGATGTTGCATGGCAATATATCTCGGAAAGGCTATGGAAATGCCTTGATAGGTATGTATGGTGGCTGTTTTGAGGAAAGATATAAGGAGTTTTATGATGACAGAGCGTATCGTGCCCAAGGGTTTGGATGCACCGGCGAAGGTGGACGCAAACTCTTGGAGTGAGAAGAGGGCAATGCACGATACGGAAGATGCTAGAAAATATGAGGAGGTAGAAGTGTCAACTTTCAATAGTTACATTAGTCTGAAGAACTCATGCACTTATTATCGGTAAATCTCAATCTAATGAGGAGGTTCACAAATAGACAAGTACCCCGAGGAGGAGTGTATGTGGGTTTGGTTATCCTTGCGCATCCCCGACTCATGGTACGTGAGTGTACTCTAATATCCGATCCCTCAAAAGATTAGTGATCCATCTAGTAGCTAGAGTTCTCAACTAGTTTTTGTAGGTTTTGAAAATCAACACGGATTGCCCAAAATACGACACCTATCACTAATAGGTAGAGCTCTTGACACCAAAAGTTCAAACATTACTCGCAAAAATACCTCAAAACTATTTCAAGTTACTACTAAAATTAAATAGCAACCTCAATTACCTACTTTCAAGACAAGACAAAACTCAGTGGAACAACCAACTCTCTTAACAAGATAAACATGAAAACTAAGAGTTCCAGCAACTAACTAAACAAAATCCAATGCTCTTGCTAAATACAAACTAAAACTAAAACTAAACAAGGAAGTAGTTACGTAAACATAAAGAACACACAACAGAGAAAGATAGGCATGAAAATTCTATTATGTGTTCTAGATTGGAGTGGAGCGTGTTTCTCTCCCACACAAAGTAAGATGGGGTCTAACTTGTTATGAACAGCAAGCAAAGCTAAAGAAAACTAAAAAGTAAACCTAAGAGCGAGACGCTCCAAGCATAGCACATAACGCATGAAGTGATAAAAATATAGTGAGACGAAGGACGAACTGATGATTTTTGATGGAGAAGGGGATCCACGGGGGCATCCCCAAGCTTAGATGCTTGAGTCTCCTTGAATATTTATTGAGGATGCATGGGGGCATCCCCAATCTTGAGCGTTTCACACTCCCGAATCTTCTTTCATCATCTTCCCTCGCACACTTGAAAACTCCCTTCATACATAACTCATCATAAGCTGATTAGAGAGGTTAGTACCCTTAATAAAATATATTTTTCCCACTGGATATAAAGATATTATTGAAGAGCTATTATTTCTCAAGATTGCCAAAGAGTTTTTGCAAAGAAATAGCAAGCTTAAGGTTTGCAAAAGTAAGGAGAGGCAAAACGTGGCAGAATCTGTGAAAAACAGAACAACAGGTAGTAGAGAATTTTTTCGGGGCACTTCTGCAACTCAGAATATACGGAAGTTTCAAAATTGTATAGAGCACGATGTGTAAAAAATTCAGCTCAAAAAGATGAACTGGTGATTTGTTTCGATTTTTTTCCGTCAAGCAGACAGAATCTGTTTTCTGGACAAGATGTCACAACTTTTACTTCCCTTATCATAAGAGGCTATAACTTGGCATAAAGATTGAAAATAAAGATACAACGATGTTGCTACAGTAGTAACAATCATTAAGACCACTAAAAACATAAGTAAAAACATCTTGGGTTGCCTCCCAACAAGCACTTTCTTTTACGCCTTTAAGCTAGGCATAAAGCAAAAAGAAGAATCAAAGGTCTCCAAGATCATCGGAGTCATAAAAACCTTCAAATTGATTTTCAACAAGCTCATTATTCTTCTTCCTAGGAAAGAGGTACGTACCTTTTGCCTTACCGCATAAGCGTATGTGCCCGTTACCAATATCAATGAAGCCTTTCATAGCTCGGAGGAAGTCCCTCCCAAGCACGATGTTGCTTTGGTTTGGCTCCATGATGAAGAAATCCATCGGTGCAAGCCTATGGAGGAATGCAACCTGGACTTCTTTTACCTTTCCTTTAACCTCTGAAATATCTCCATTAGCATGTTCATGATAAGATGATAATTTATCCATATCTAGTTTCGAAGAATCATAAACTATTTTTGGCATGGTAGAAACTATGAATCCAAGATCACAAAAAGCAAGGAAGTCTTGGTTAGAGATGCTAATCCTAACAAAGGGCTCCCAATCATCATCTATCTCCAACATTTCTTTCTTGTTGGACTTAAGTTCCTCTACCTTTCTCAAGTCTAGAGCATCCATCCTCTTTTCAATAGTGGCAAGTCTATCTATAACAGTATCAATACTACAATCATAAACAAAATAACTAGATAGACCATGCAAAATATCAAGAGCTCTAGCTTCATCACACTCTAAAAAGTCTCCTTCAGTTATAATATCAAGAGAGTGTTTACACCACTTAAAAAGACCATGGTAAAAATTTCTAAGCTCAATTTTTATAGGTATCCAAGGCATAATTCTTTTATGTGATTCTGAAATTCTGTCCCATGCCTTCTTCATATTTTCTCCATCCCTTTGACGGAAATCGAGAACTTCCGATTCCCACAAAGCACCAAGTCCTAACATGTTCATCTAAATAAGGAGGACTACTAAAAGCAAGATAAATAAAAAATTTGTCATTTTTGATATAAGACACAAAGATAAAAATTGAAAGGTAAACTAACAAGGCTAAAGAGCAAAGGTAAAAGATAGTGTGCAACTCCCCTATCTTAGCACTCGGAGTCCCCGGCAACGGCGCCCGAAATTTGCTTGATATCTCTCCTCGTTGGTTACCCCAAGTGGAAGGTGAGATGTAGTGTACCGGCAAATTTCCCCTATGAAGAGGATAGGGTTTGTCTCCCGTAGGACTCCGGCAATGATAATTAGGTGGTTCGGTAAGTGATGCGCCGTCTGAAAAGAACCACTTTCTTATCCTGGACCTCCACACGACACAAATAACTTTGCTCCCAACGAGTACAGAGAGGTTGTCAATCTCTCCGGCCTTGCTGTTTACAAAGGATCAACGCAACAGATAATAATGATAATGGTAGCAGCTAGAAAGTAAAAGTTGGAAAGTAAAAGAGCGTGTAAACAGTGATGAGAATATGGACCGGGGTCCCGTGATGTTCACTAGTGATGTCTCTCTCCCAAAGACGATAAAACTGCTATGCGAGGTAAACAAATTACAGCTGGGCAATTGACAGGATTAAAAATGCACCGCAATGCTAACTATGCTACAAAGATAGGACGAAGCTCAAAATCATGGGTGGTACACCAAAATAAGTAGACCGAAATCCAACTGCATCTACTACTAATCATCCACCTTGAGATATCTATCCAGAACATCTCGCTGATATTAAGTTGCGAGCCCCACCCAAAGCAACAAACAACTGCATTAAAAAGCGCTTTGCGTAAAGTAAACAATCCTTGCAACCGCGGTAACAAGCACCGTTGTTTTCCCCCTTGTGGCAACATCACATCCCCTAGACGCATGTTTCTGTCACTCAAGCGTGTCATCGGTGGGCATGAACCCACAATAGAGCATAACGATCCCTCTTGGAGTCACTACCTACTACTTGGCCAAAGCAATAAACAACAACGGAGAACATGTAAGAATTACTTAAGAACAAAAATATAAAAGATAAGAACCAAATATATTACTCAATCACAATCTGAACATAATCTCATAATCCATCAGATCCCAGCAAACTCAACATAGCAACAGTACAAAATTACATATGTCCCTCGATCATGTAGGGCAGCTCACGAGGACTAAACCATGAAGAACAAAGAGGGAAGTAGAACATCACATAGATACTGATCACGGACCCATGGTCCAAGGAAAACTACTCACGGCACATCTGGGAAGCGTCCATGGTGGAGGGGAAGCTCCCGGAGGTCATTCCTCCCTCCGACAGGGTGCCGGAAAGAGGTCTGCTGGCGCTCCCGATCTTGGAAGCGTGCCGGCGGCGGAACAGAGGCGAGATTGTGAAAAGGGATTCTCTCTTCGGGGGTTTTGTCGTGGGAAAGTCACGGGAGATGTCCGTAGAGTTGGACTTATCATGGGACCTTTGTTGCGAGGAGAATTCGAAGAGAGAGTCGACATAAACACGGTACTCGGCGATTTACCCAGGTTCGGCCCCGTCGATGCGGTAAAGACCTACTCCTGCTTCTTGACTATTGGGGGATCGACTCCTCAATAGGAAGAGCCGATCTATCGATTACAAAGATGATGTGTCGCTACCTTAGTCTCGTGGAGATCTAGGTTATGGCGCGAGTTGTCTAGTCCTGGCTTGAGGTAAGTTCTGGCTCTGGTTCCCGTGGACCTCGGCTTATTAACGTGCCGAGTCCCGGGATTCCGAGAGTCCGACTCCTACACGATGTGGAGTTCTATTCTACTTTACAAGTTTGCTACGTGCTATACAAGGTAAGTCGAATTCCTTCTAGGGCTTCAATCTTCACGCTTGGCACGTCGGGCTCCTGGCCGGGTCTTCTTTGTGGGCCTCCATAAGTAAGTCGGCCCAGAGGTTTCTAATGCCGGGTTTGTGGGCTTGATCTGTCCCCCCGACATTAGCCCCCAGGATTGTTGTGATGCTTTAGTCTTCACAGCAATCTTCTTTATTTTCTTCATTGTCGCCGGCTCTTCATGGATCAAGGGTTGACTTCATGCTTGGTGTAGATTGGGAGTCGGAGTTGTCTCTCTTCAATCTTCCTTTAATTCCTTTGTCTCCATGAAGTCGGCTCTTCTGGTTGAGTCGACTAATATTTCCAGAGCCGACGTAATAAATCTGACCTGTAAATGTTTCTTTGTGGGATTTCAAACGGTCCACCTCGATTCCAGTGGCACAATTAATGTTGCCTAGGTTTTCCACGAAAATCGAGGGATTTCCTGCCATTTAGCTGGCGATTGGCGATGCCTCGGGTTTTGAGCAGAGGTCCTTTTATAAATAGACTCCCGTCCATACCCAATCTCATTGCCCCATCCACATCTTCTCTTCTTCTTCCTCGCGCACCAGAGAACAAGAAGCCTTTATCTTCGCCTCCATCCAGAGCCGTTCTTCCTTCATCGTTTGCACAGGACGGCCTGGGACCGTGCCATTCTTGCACGCCATTAAGGTAAGCTTCTCATCACCTCCATTGTGCTGCAGTTCTTTTACTCATCACCATTGTCGCGAGCTTCAAGCTCTACTGTATTAATATATCGATACCCCGTTGGAGATGTACCATGCATGTTGGTAGATAGGGTAGGATCGGTGATGGTTAACCTCGGAAGCGACTGCTTTGTCGAACAAACATACTTACAGATTCGTTTTCATCTTGAAACTGTTCCCAGTTTATCGCAAGCCGTAGATCTGTTCATCATTTTTCGCCTATTTCTCAGAATTGTTAGATCCAATCATTCCGGTGTATTTTGTGAAAACTGTTTATGTAGTTCCTTTGTAAGTCGGTTTATGACCGACTCTAGTTTTCTTTTTCTAGATCTGACTTCTGTACCATGGGTCGGAAAACTGCTGCCGATAAAGGCAAAAAAGAAGTCGTTGTGGACAAAAGTAAGAAGACAGCCGGCAGGACCAGACCTCTAGCTCCACGGCCGACTTTAGAGGCTAACTGGTCAAAGAGTTGGGTTACTGATGCCTTTTTGAAAGAGATGGAGACGGAGGGGACTCTGCCTCCCCAAACTGAGATTAAGTGGCGAGCTCCTGGAAAGGAGACCCGGCCTCAGCCTCAGGCAGGCGAAGTCGTCGTCTTTGCTGATCATATCACCAGGGCCTTCCGTCCTCCCGGCTCTAAGTTTTTCAGGAATGTGCTGCACTGCTATAAATTGCTTATCTGCAGATGAGCCCGACTCTGGCTCTATTTGCCGAGTTCTATTACTGCATTAGGAAAACTGAATATAGTGGAGGTCCAGCTTGGGAATGCAGCAAAGTCACTATTCAGAAGCGCGCCAAGTCGATTTACCCATCACTTAAGCTGAGTTCCCATGTGAAAGCATGGCAAAAATCTTTCTTTTACTACACCATTGTGACTCCTGAGAAGGAAAATCCTCTGCCCGGCTTTCGTGAGAGTCGGCTTGAATTTCATGACGGCCTGAACTTGTTTCCTTCGGATGCTCATAACAAAAATCATGAGCTAATCATGGCTCGGATAAAGGCCTTGTTAGCTCATGGTCTTGCTGGAACAGATCTGATCAAATGTTGGATAGGTTGGAAAATCCAGCCTCTTAGCTTGAGGGACCGACTCATGTGTGAGTACTTGAGGCCGGATGACCCCATGTGTTTTGCGAAGAATGAGATTTCTGGAGGAGCTCTAGTGACGACTTGCAAGAAACTTCTTGCTGAGCGCATAGAGGACATCAAGAAAGTCGGCCTTCTCCCGTTCCGTAAGACAATCCGGCTCTTCCGGTATGTTTATTTGGTTATTCCTCCTTGACGTAATATTTGTCCAAAGATTTTTAACTCCCAACTTCTTACTTCCAGGAAGGTGATCCGTGGTGGAATGTGGGCCAAGACCTCCCTATGGAAGAAGTCGACGCTAAAAGTCCGAGTCATTCGGTAAGATTCACTTGATTGCTTCTTTCGTGATGTCTTCTTCTTACCCTTTTTGTTCTTGTAGGATGACTCGGAGGAGGATGATGACGAAGATGAAGAAGAACAAGAGGAAGTTCTTCCAGTTAGGGCCGACTCTCGAAAAGAGAGCAAAGTCGCCAATCCGCCGGTAATATCTTTTTCGGATCTTTATGATGATTTTAGACAAGTTCGAGTCTTATTTTTTTTATAGGCACAAGGTCGCAAGAGGCATACCCGTAGTTCCGACTCGGCGGACCCTCTTGTGGTTTTGGGCGATGAGCCTCGAAGAGTCCGACAGAAGCCGACTTTAGTCACGGCTCCTTCTCATCAGTCGGCTGGGATTTCTGACGGACAACATCAGGGTGGTGACTCTGGAGCCGGTACCCCTTCTTCTGAGGGTTCTTCTGTCCAAATGTCGGCTTTCCCAATCAACTGTGGGTGAGTATTTTTTTTTCTTTGGATGGTACCTTGTCTTTTGTATGCATGACTCGCTGACAAATTCTATTTCTGTATTTGAGCAGTGCTCGAATTGACCCCAAGGATCTGGCCGACTCTTCTTTTGCTAAGGAGTCGGCTATTATATCTGAAAAATTGCCAGAAACTTCAATTTCTAAAGCTTTGAAGAAAGCTGGTTTAAATGAGTCAAGCCCATCAGGAATATACAAAGATAACTCTCCTGAAGCCGGCTTTGATAAGCCGGAAATTCTTTCTGAAAAAGTGGAGGTTGCTCCAAGTTCTGTGCCGGCTCCTTCCAAGGAAAAGGCAGTTGTTGAAGATGAAGTTTTGATCAATGGGACTCAGAAGGGTGACCCACCTTCTTGTACATCCATGATGAAGGTTTTGGATGACAAGAGTCAGGTGGTAAGTCAGCCTAATGAGTCGATATCTGAAAAGTGAAAGTCCAAGTATGTGATCAGAGGGGGAGGGGGTTAAAGATAACTTCAAAATTTTCTACTGAAACTATTGAAGTGAAGCATAAGTAGGGCGGAACAGCGAAGTAAAACTGGAAGCGAAACTAAATGCAGTGAATCACAACACATTGAAGCATAACGGCGAAGCAAATGCAATACTGAAGGTAAATGCTTGAAGTAAAACGATCTGGGACTTGGCGATGTTTGTTCGACCAGTTCACGCTCTGCAAAGCGCTACGTCTGGTTGGAGGGACTGGTGATTGAACACCTGGAGCAAATCTCTCTCCGTCCGTTCCTCCACTGCACCAAACTCCTTGAGCTTGGTCAGTTCTTCACTCGTGGTTGATTATTAAGGAAATCACTGAAACCTTTGACAAACTGGACTTCGAGGCGACAATTACTCTTCGCTCTCTGAAGAACAACACTCTAACCGTCAAGGAGAATTGCAGTTCTCCAAGATAAAAAGGCTAGTAAGCTTTCACCTAAGTCATCTCGAATCTAATCAGATCAATGGGACTTAGGCTTCAGTATTCTGGGTTTTGGGTTTTGCTTCGGTGGAGTTCTTGGGGTGTTCTCTTCAATCTCTCTCAGGAATATTCTCAGAGCAGCCACCCGCAAATGGAGGATGGGGCGGCGTATTTATAGTTGGCGATCCCGAGGTGCGGAATGACCAAATTGACCCGAAGTGACAGCTTGACACGTGTCCACAACGGTCGGATTTGTCATCACTGCGCAACTTTACTTGCGGAACAAGTAAAGCTGACTCACGGACTTAGTTCTGCTTCAGAAGAAAAAGAACGATGTCTTTGCTACTGAAGCTTAACTTAGTGCACATGAGATTACTTCGCTCTGGCTTCTCACTTAGTTTGGATTTGATCTAAGCATTTTCTCAAGGACTTCGGTGTCCACAAACTAAAGACCCCTCTTGATAGTACGGTTTGTCCTATGACTCAAAGAATAGAAAAAGAACGACACAAAAACATCTAAGTCTTGCGCCGTCTTCTTCATTTCCTTCAATGAGTTGAGCTTCAGGACACCTTCATTTTTGGGGGTCATCCTCCGTGATTAAGCTTCGCTCAGGGGGTAATTCTTCGATAACTTGAAAACCTTCCCTGAAGCTTTATCACCTAGCTTGTCCTTCAGGAACCTATTCAACTATTTATACTAGAAAACATTGTTAGTTCCTCTACTGTCTTGTCCAACAATATCCAAAACACACGGGGGCAAAACTTTGCTCTTACAATCTCCCCCTTTTTGGACTATTGTTGACAAAACAGGCATCGATAAAAGATATTGAAGTTTTTGTGAAGTGATGGGACAAACTCTAAGATATGAAGTTTTGGCTCCCCCTGAATGCAAGCCTCGAAGATTTATATAATCGAAGTTAATGCTTGGGAGAAATTTCTTCGGTGGAGATCAAAACAAATATCTTAGCAAATACAATTGCATTTGAAGATATATTTATCCAGAAATGTATGCAATTGCTTCCAATGACCTGTGACTTAGAAAATAATAACCACCTGCAAGATAGAAGATACGAAGCCATACTTGCAAGAAAAGGGGTTATTAAACTCAATTGTAGCACACGAGTAGCACGACTGAAGTTAAACTTAAGTTACAACCCAATCGAAGAGAATGGAATGTTTGTTGTAACTTAACCAAGTGAAGAAAAATCAAATAGCAAAAGCCCTTTCCCCGATGCAAATCTAACTCATCGATGCCCTCATTCTCCCCCTTTTTGTCAATGATTGGACAAAAGGTTGGGAAGAGGTTCGAGAGATCTATTGCGCGGCATCAGCACCCTGGGAACCCGACGAAGCTGAGGTTGACGAAGACTCATCCGACGAAGATTGATCGCCAGAGGTTTCTTCTTAGGAAGAAGACGAAGGAATCGCTTCGTGGCGCGTCTGGGTGATGAGGTTGATGTCGAGGTCGCTGTCATCGAGGCCTTCGTCATCCTTTGAGGTGATGGAGTCGTTCTCAGAGACGGTATCAGGCCTGATGGGTTCTGGTTCGTTGACAAAGAAGACTTCATCAATCTTGTGCAGGGGAGGGATCTTTGGATTCGGGCGGTCCACCGTATCATCACGGGAAAAGTTTCGCTGGAGGTGCTCATACTCTTTGTAGATGCGATTTTTACGAAGACCTTTGACAGAGTTGAATTTCCGGAGCCCCTTCCAGGAATGACGTTTGAGAACACGTAGGTACTGATTGTTATTGAGCGCAATGTTGCCAACTCTGTTGATCTCATCAGCAAGAAATTGCATCTGGCGTTGATTGGCTTCAATGTAGTTTTCGAGCATTTGCTGCGACCGAAGATTAACTTCAAAGTGGTGGCAGTCTTTCCGGAATTTCTTGGATAAGTTTCGCTCATTGACTTCATGGCGCACACCAACATATGTGGCAAAAGGATCATTGGGCTTCCTCAGCAATGCTAAAGTGTCACGCACTGGTGGAAGGAAAAGCTTCGGATGATGGCGAGCCACAAAGTCTTCGTTCCTGCCATAATCACATATAACTTGCAGCCAGGGAGCATAAGGTTTCAGTGTGAATGGAAGCTCTGCTGCATGAACCAAGTTCCTAATGAAGCAGTCTTCAAAGTCAAAGATGAGACCATGAGTGAGCTTCATAATTGCATGCCTTGTCTCTGGATAAATATTCGATTCTTCCGAAGCAGTACCCAATGGAATCAAAGAGTTGGACAAGATGTAGAACCAAGTCCTGGAGATGAAGTTCAAATGCTTCGGGCGAATGTTTTCAGGAAAGTAGCTTGCAGAGACTTCAGTGTCCAACAGGGTAGCAAATTCTTCTTCATCTAGATCAGGTTCTAAGTGAATCTTTTCTTGGACTCCAGAATGCCTTGGAATATTGACTATCTCCATGAATTCGGCTGAAGACATTCTGAAGATTTGTCCTTGAATCATCCATTCCAGCGTCCATGAGTTGGGTTCATTTGCATCACCCGAAACATAAAGAGTGGCATAAAATTGCTTGATGAGTTCAAAATTGAAGGGAGTGCTTAAAGCAAACATCCAAGTCAGATTCTGATTCTCAATGGTTTCGGTGATGTTCTGAAAGCAAGTGGTAGTGGAAAGACTTTTCATATCTAGATATTTGTGCCTAAACAGAACTCCTTGCTGACAGAAGACTTTGGTGTATAAAATTTGTTGCTCTGCAGTCCAAAAGCGAAGATCATCTGCAGTTCGATCTGAAGCATAAGGACTGACACCAAAGAAACGGTGGCGCTTCTGATGTTGTTCTAAGTTGAAATCCGGACTATGCCTTGAAGAATAACCAGCGCCCTTGAAGATAGGAAAAGTTTCACGAGGGTAATTTGATTCAAGCTGGGTGTCTTGGCAGGGGCGAGAATGTGCGCGAAACCTTTGCAGAGGAGCTAATTGATTGGCTCTTGAAGGGCCAGCAGTTTGAGCAACTATGAGCGCTTGCTCTTGCGAAAGATTCAGTATCTGAACTTGTTCGTCTTCGTCTTCATGTGCATCTTCTATGAATCATCCACCTTGAGATATCTATCCAGAACATCTCGCTGGTATTAAGTTGTGAATCCCACCCAAAGTGTAAATCCAAAGCAACATACAACTGCATTAAAAGAACTTTGCGTAAAGTAAACAATCCTTGCATCCGCGGATACAAGCACCGTTGTTTTATCCCTGGTGGCAATAGCACATCCCCTAGTCTCATGTTTCTGTCACTCAAGCTAGACATCAAGGGGCTGAACCCACAATCAAGCATAACGCTCCCTCTTGGAGTTGCAACAAACTACTTGGCCAAAGAAAAATAATGCAACGGAGAACATGCAAGTATTTACTCAAGAACAAAATATAGAAGAGAAGAATCAAATATATTACTCATCACAATCTGAACATAATCTCATAATCCATCAGATCCCAGCAAACTCGGCATAGCAACAGCAGAAATTACAAAGGTGCCTCGATCATGTGAGGCACCTCACGAGGTCTCGAAAGTGGAAGCAGAAAGAGGGGAGAAGTACATCACATAGCTACTGGTCATGGACCCATGGTCCAAGGGGGACTACTCACGGTACATCCGGGAGGCGTCCATGGCTATGGATGGTCTCCCGGAGGGGGTTCCTCCTCCCGGAAGGGTGCCGGGGCAGCTTCTCCAGGCAGCCCCGATCTTGAAACGGCGGCGGCGGTGGTACAGAGGCGAGTTCGCGGAAAAGAGATCGATCTTAGGGGTTTCCACCCCGAGGGCTAAATATAGCCGGAGGGGGGTGTCGAGGGGACCCACAGGGCAGCTAGGAGGCCCCCTAGCGCGACCTAGGGTGGGGCCGCGCCAGGGACCCTTCTGGAGTCCCTGTGGTGGCCCCCCTCCGCTACCTTGGTTATTCCGGAAGCTTCCGGGTCGCTGATTTTTTATCTGATTTTTCCGGATTTTTTGGAGCACTTTTAATGGCCGGAAAACCTGAAATACAAAACAGCAGAAAACAGCAACTGGCAGCTGGGTGCACTGGGTTAATAGATTACTCCAAATATGCTCAAAAGTGTATGAAAGTTCAAGGAAAACATGGCAAAGTCACACAAAACATGCATGGAGCAAGCATAAATTATAGATACGTTTGGGACGTATCAACATCCCCAAGCTTAATTCCTACTTGTCCTCGAGTAGGTAAATGATAACAAGCATAATTTCTGTGGTGACATGCCACACAACCATATAAGGATTTTTAAGTAAAGCAATTAAAGCATGCAATTCAATTCAAGTCTTAACAAGCAAGAGTCTATATTAGCATTGACACAAGCAACAAAAGAAGAAAAGGTGCAAGAGCTCTCTCTGTCCGTGACTCGAATGTCTCCACATGGTGTTTGCGTGCAAGCAGGGGACTGGGAAAAAGAGAGAAAAAATGTTGTTGAGAACAACTATCTACTAAAGTTTCACACTTGGTCTCCTTTGGTTTCTTATCTTGACTCGTCCCCAGACCACTAGTCAGGTACAAGTCAAACTGATCCACTCCCTTTCGATATTTTTAGCACTCATGCAATGGATGAGTGTGAGTAAGAAAGTTGACACCTAAAAGGGGAAACAGAAAGAAGGTGGAGGAGGAAGACAAAAAGGTGTGAAAGGGTCACATCAATGAGGACAATCATAGGCGAGAGAAGGCCATATGATAGATATGATGTGAGGATTAGGGATTGCCATGCAACGGATGCACATGTGAGCTAAAAAGCTCTCCAAGGGAACTAGTGGGGGTGCATCTAACTTGCTTGCTCAAGAAGACCTAGAGCTCGTTTGAGGAGGCTCATCATTGGAATATACAAGCCAAGTTCTAGTGTGAAGGTCCCCACATAGCTATATGCATGATAATGATCTCTATGGAGTACAAGGGATAGAGGATGAAGTACTAGTGTGGATCTCTCAAAAGTATTAGTAGTGTGCCCCTTCTCTCTTTTTATTTTTCTTTTTCTCTTTTTTCTATTTTTTTTATTTTTTTGGCGGCCTCAATGGATCTTTATATTTAACTCTCATTTGTCCTCTTTGGGATCTTTTGATTTTGTCCTCTTTGGGATCTTTTCCTCACTTTAGGGGGAACACTCTATATTTTACAAGAATATAGGAGATCTTTCACACTTTACAAAGGTACTCACATAAAGAAGATGTAACTATCATGATGCAAATGTATGCCTCTGCCAGGATAGCAGGATATGCAATGATACTAGCGCGTCATGTAGCAATGATTAGGGCAAGGCCCAACTAGCATGCGGCTCCTCGATCAAGCAAGTAGCATGTATGACATGAAGATCAAGTCATGAGAAGATGGATGTTGTATGGCAATGTATCTTGGAAATGCTATGGAAATTCCTTGTAGGTAGGTATGGTGGCTGTTTTGAGGAAAGATATAAGGAGGCTTATGATGACAGAGCGTATCGTGCCAAGGGTTTGGATGCACCGGCGAAGTATGCGCCAACTCTCAAGGTGAGAAAGGGCAATGCACGGTACCGAAGAGGCTAGAAAAATTATAGGTGGGTGGAAGTGTCAACTTTCGAATACTCACATTAGTCCGAAGAACTCATGCACTTATTATCGGTAACTCTCAATCTAATTAGGAGGTTCACAAAGAGACAAGTACCCAGAGGAGGAGTGTATGGGGTTTTGGTTATCCTTCCGCATCCTTGACTCATGGTACGTGAGTGTACTCTAATATTCGAACCCTCCAGAGGTTAGTGATCCATCTAGTAGCTAGAGTTCTCAACAGGGGTTTTTTGTTTTCGAAAAACACACGGATTGCCCAAAATACGACATCTATCACTAATAGGCTCGAGCTCTTGACACCAAAAGTTCAAATATTACTCTAGTCAATACCTCAAAACTATTGCAAGTTACTACTACAAAGAGAATAGCAACTTCAACTACCTCCATCTAGTCAAGACACAAAACTCAGTGCAACAGGAAAACTCTCTAACAAGATAAAACATGAAACCTACAAAAATTTCAACCTAAAACAAAAGAAAAGCTCTAGAAAGACTAAAGTACTACAACTAAATAGAGCAGTAGCTAAGAAAAGAAAAAGAACAACTCACAGCTAAAAGAATAAGCATGCAAATCCTATGAGGAGTTCTACTTCAAGTGGAGCGTGTATCTCTCCCACACAAAAGAGTAAGCTGGTGTCTAACTTTTTACTACAGAAAACAAAGCAAAAACAAACCTAGAAAAGTAAAGAGCGAGACGCTCCAAGCATAGCACACAACGCATGAAGTGATAAAAATATAGTGCAACGAGGGACGAACTGATAATTGTTGATGAAGAAGGGGATGCACGGGGGCATCCCCAACCATAGACTCTTGAGTATCCTTGAATATTTATTGGGGTGCACATGGGCATCCCCAAGCTTGAGCGTTTGACCCTCCAAGATCTTCTTTCATCATCTTCCATCGCGCACTTGAAAACTCCCTTCATACATAACTCATCATAAACTGATTAGAAAGGTCAGTGCCCTATTAAAATAATTTTTTTCTCTACTGGAAATAAAGATAAACTTGAAGAGCTACTGTTTCTCAAGATTTCCAAAAAGTTTTTGCAAAGAAAAAGCAAGCTTAAGGTTTGCAAAACGAAGAAAAGGTAAAACAGGACAGAATCTGTGAAAAACAGACCAGCAGTTAGAAACGAATTTTTTAGTGATACTTGTGCGACTCAAATAAAAAAACTCAGAACATACGAAAGTTTCGTAATTGTATAGAGCACGCTGTGTAATAAAATCAGCTCAAAAAGATGAACTGGGATTTTTATCTGATTTTTCTAGTCACGAGGACAGAATCTGTTTTCTGGACAGCATGTCACAACTTTCACTTCCCTTGTCGTATGAGGCTATAAAAAGCACAGAGTTTGAAAAGTAAAGATACAATGATGTTGGTACAGTAGTAACAATCATCAAGACCACTAAGAATAGAAGAAAAGAAAACAGAAAAAGCAAAATTCATTGCGGGCTGCCTCCCGAAAGCGCTTCTTTAAAGCCATTAGCTAGGCATAAAGATTATAAAAGATGCTCACAAGATAATAAGAGTTGAAGCAAAGGAGAGCATCAAGAAGCAAATATGAAACATATTTAAGCCTAACCCACTTCCTATGCATGGTAAACTTGTAATAAAATAAATCAAAGAAGCACAAAGTTACATGCATAGGAAGGTGGAAAAAGAACAACTTCAAAACTTTCAACATGAAGAGAGGTGTTTT
This sequence comes from Bromus sterilis, assembly GCA_950022295.1. Lineage (NCBI taxonomy): Eukaryota > Viridiplantae > Streptophyta > Magnoliopsida > Poales > Poaceae > Bromus > Bromus sterilis. The sequence continues at coordinate 223,382,912 of OX465600.1, forward strand.
TGTAACATGAAGGTTTCTAGAACCAAACTTCCTCTCTCAAAGTAATTTTCAGTAGCATCATGAACAACATCAAGAATATAACTATCACATAAATCATGTTGTTCATGACCTACAAGCACACGTGTATTGTTTTCAACACGGTTTTTAGGATCATAAGATAGATGCAACCCATCACATTGAGCCTTGATAAGAGCAAAATTCTCCGCAATAGTTGGAGATTTCAAAAGGATAATAGGCCAATCAAGTGTGGGTGCAATAGTAACAATTTCATGCTTAACATAAGGAACTATAGCAAGTTCATCTTTGTAAGCATCATCCATAGTGGCATCATGGCCATCAACAAAGCAAGTATCAAAATCATCAGAAAGGGAAGTATCAAGTGAGTCCTCGAAATCATAGGACTCCTCATCATAGAATCTGTGAAAAACAGACCAGCAAGTAGAAACGAATTTTTTAGGGATACTTCTGCGATGCAAATCAAAAAAACTCAGAACTTATGAAAGTTTCGTAATTGTATAGAGCACGCTGTGTAAAAATTCAGCTCAAAAAGATGAACTGGGATTTTTCCATGATTTTTCTAGTCACGAGGACAGAATCTGTTTTCTGGACAGCATGTCACAACTTTCACTTCCCTTGTCGTATGAGGCTATAAAAGGCACAAAGCTTGAAAAGTAAAGATACAATGATGTTGCTACAGTAGTAACAATCATCAAGACCACTAAAAATAGAAGAAAAGCAAAAAGAAAAAACCTAAATTCGTTGCGGGCTGCCTCCCGAAAGCGCTTCTTTAGAGCCATTAGCTAGGCTTAAAGCAGAAGATCAAGTTGTATTCATTGAACCATCATCACGATCATCAAAAAGTTCTTCAATAGTACAACTAGTCTTAATAGGTTTCTCAAATAAAGGACGAATGAAAATGCTTCTTGGAATAAAATCAAAAGGAGGGAAATCAATTGGAGTTTCATTAAAGTTAAAGATAGCTGTCTCCTCCAAAGTTTTCACCGTTTCAACTCTCTTGGCAATGGGTGTGTTTTCTTTAGCTCGAGGAACCTTGAGGACATAAACGAACTTAGGTTCCTTCTTTGCCGGAGTTTCATCCTTTTTAGTTTTGATTGATGAAAAGGTAGTTCCTAGAGTTTCAATAACTTCCTCAATCTTTTCTATCCTAGAAGACTTCTCATCAAGGGATTTAATAGTCTCCAAAGTTTTGACAATTTTCTGCATGGAGTTATCTAGCCTATTCAAATTACCTTGAATCTTACGATCCAACTCATTCACCCTATCGATACTTGGCATCTCTAGCTCTATTTTTCAAGTTTTCTCATAATGTGAGCTAAAGTAATGTCCTCCTTAATACAAACAACTGGGAGACTTCCAACAAGATTTTCAATAACATTAAGGGCTTCCCAAAATGGGGCCTCTATGAAGTTCCCATTGATAGCAGTGTCTAAAACAAACATATTCCAAGAAGTAATCCCAACATAAAAATTTCTAAGCAAGATAGTAGTGGATTGCTTCTTGGTGGCTCTTTTTTAAGAATCATTAAATCTATACCAAGCGTCTTTCAAACTTTCACCACCTCTTTGAGTAAAGGTAAGTACTTCTGCCTCACCAAAGGCAAAAGGACCAGCCATAGTGGTAACTAATGACAAGGTAACATGTATTTTTTTTATTTTTCATAAGGGACACAAAAGTAAAAACTAAAAGGTAAACTAGCAAGACTAAAAAGCAAAGATAAAAGATAGTGTGCAACTCCCCTATCTTGTAGACTGGAGTCCCCGGCAACGGCGCCAGAAAACTTGCTGATGGCAAGAGAGTGTTAATACTCTTAGCCCTCGTTGATTAAACCAAGTACAGGGTGAGATATAGTGCAGCGGCAAGTTTTCCCTTGGCAAAGATACCAAGGTTTGTCTCCCATAGGACTCTGAAGGATCCAAGAAGGTGGTAAAGTGAACAATGGAGCCGAGGTTGCTAGCTTCACCTGGACCTGCACACAGATACAAATAACTTTGCTCCCAACGAGTACAGAGGAGTTGTCAATTCCTCCGGCCTTGCTGTTTACAAAGGATGAACGCAAGAGATAATAATAGTGGCAACTGAAAGGAAAGACTGAAAGTAAACTAAGGGTGTAAACAATGATGTGAAGATGGACCAGGGTCCCGTGATTTTCACTAGTGATGTCTCTCTCCCAAAAGACGATAAAAGTGCTAGCGAGGTAAACAAATCACAGCTGGGCAATTGACAGAATTATGAAGGCACCGCAATGCTAACTATGCTGCAAAGAAAGGAAGGGCTCAAAAGCAATGGGAAGTATGCCAAGGTAAGTAGACCGAAAACCAACTGCATCTACTACGAATCATCCACCTTGAGATATCTATCCAGAACATCTCACTGGTATTAAGTTGTGAATCCCACCCAAAGTGTAAACTCAAAGCAACAGAAAACTTCATTAAAAGAACTTTGCGTAAAGTAAAAAATCCTTGCACCCGCGGGTACAAGCGCCGTTGTTTTATCCCTTGTGGCAACAGCACATCCCCTTGTCTCATGTTTATGTCACTCAAGCTAGACATCAAGGGGCTGAACCCACAATCAAGCATAACGCTCCCTCTTGGAGTTGCAACAAACTACTTGGCCAAAGCAAAATACTGCAACGGAGAACATGCAAGAATTTACTCAAGAAAAAATATAAAAGAGAAGAATCAAATATATTACTCATCACAATCTGAACATAATCTCATAATCCATCAGATACCAGCAAACTCAGCATAGCAACAGTAGAAATTACAAAGGTGCCTCGATCATGTGAGGCAGCTCACGAGGTGTCGAAAGTGGAAGCAAAAAGAGGGGAGAAGTACATCACATAGCTACTGGTCACGGACCCATGGTCCAAGGGGGACTACTCACGGTACATCCGGGAGGCGTCCATGGCTATGGATGGTCTCCCGGAGGGGGTTCCTCCTCCCGGCAGGGTGCCGGGGCAGCTTCTCCAGGCAGCCCCGATCTTGAAATGGCGGCGGCAGCGATACAGAGGCGAGTTCGCAGAAAAGAGATCGATCTTAGGGGTTTCCACCCCGAGGGCTAAATATAGGCGGAGGAGGGTGTCGAGGGGACCCACAGGGCATCCAGGAGGCCCCCTTGCGCGGCCTAGGGTGGGGCCGCGCCAGGGACCCTTCTGGATTTCCTGTGGTGGCCCCCCTCCGCTGCCTTGGTTATTCCGAAAGCTTCCGGGTCACTGGTTTTTTATCTGATTTTTCCTGATTTTTTGGAGCACTTTTAATGGCCGGAAAACCTGAAATACAAAAACAGCAGAAAACAGCATATGGCAGCTGGGTGCACTGGGTTAATAGATTAGTCCAAATATGCTCAAAAGTGTATGAAAGTTCAAGCAAAACGTGGCAAAATCACACAAACACATGCATGGAGCAAGCAGAAATTATAGATACGTTTGGGACGTATCAAGACACTCAAGGATAGTATTCACCGACTTGTGTCAGCCATCTTTGGTGAGTCGGCAAAGTTGCTTTTTGAATCTGGGTGTTCCAATTTTCTTTGTTTCTTGCTGACTTTGATCTTTTTTGTTTTGTCTTCATGATAGGAAAAGATCATGATATTATGGGTGAGACGCCTGCTATGAAGCTTACTTGCACATTTGTCCTGGTCAAACAATTGTTTGAAGGTGCGTGTAAAGCGATATACGCGACCCAGCCCAAGCCCCCAAGCATGAAGAGGATAACTGATATAATGGGTCCTCTCTCAGTTGTACCTGATTGGATAAAGCTAGGGAAGCGATCGGCTTGTTGTATGGGGATAATGCGTGGCTTGGAGCTTGCCAAGGCATATCATCCTGGATTGAAGCTGGATCGTCTGGCTGCCGGCTTCCCAGAGCTTAAGGCAGATGAATCCAATTTTTCCAAGGAGGATTTCATCAAGGTACATAAAGAAACTCATCCTTTTGCCACCAAGATTGCTGATGACATCGAGCTAAGTCGGATAGAGACTGGATATGATGAGAGCAACAAGAGGCGTCGGATCAATCTGCCGACTCCCATTGAGTTCTCTCTTCTTCCTCCAATGATGGCTTCGGAGCCGGCGAATCTTGTGGAGCCGTTTCCAGGAGGAGAGGAGGATGACTTGATGATGGATGACATTGCTGATGTGGACTTGATGGAAAGTCGCAACGATATCTTGCCATCAGTGAATGTTGTCGGGTCGTCAACGCAGAGCCAGGCCAACGTCCCGTCGTAAGCCTCTTCTTGAGAGAAAAACTTTTACAATATTTGTGCGGCCATAGTGTCGGGTTTGTAATATTGGGAAATGTGTCCCGTGACTTGTGACCAGCATGTGGTCAGATACTTTTATGGCGTTTCATTTGAATTTTACCTTTTCGGCTTTTGAATGCCAATCTTTTACAATGCCATCCGGTTGTTTTTGACTTTATTTGTCGCTTGCTTGAAGAAGTTTTCCCTTCCGATATGAGTTTGTAGAAGAGGGCCATATTCCGACTTTACCCTGTTCACCAACTAGTGGGACATCTGAGAGTCGGCTGGCTTCATGGTGGAAGATTTTCAGAGGCCGACTGTATGAGTAGTCTGGCCATCTTTACTATATGTGAACCGACAAGTTTTTGTCGAATAATAAATACTTTCGAAGTATAATCCTCATGAGTCCGTATGATCATCATTGCGTCATGCCGACTCACAGAGATAGTTTGAACTGTAGCCCCCCAAGTGCCGGGTTGTCTTACCTGCAGCAATCTGGGACTTTACAACTTCTTGCTTGTTTTCTGAAATTGGCAAGTATTATAGGCCAAACTTTTTTATAAGGAATTTTTTGAAGTGTTACTCCCCAAGAGTTGGTATACACAGCTGAGTGATGTATCGAGTCTTTATGTGAGAGGTAACCTTGAAGTGTAGTTCCCATGAGTCGGTGTGTTCGTCTGTATGCAGTGCCGAGTCACATAGGTCTTATCTTTTAATCTGCTGAGTCACAGAGATATGACACGATGGTTGTGTTCCCGGCTTCTGAATAGAGTGGCCTATTTGAGTGCTGGAATATGTTTTCCTTTAGCAACCCGGAATATTTTGTGCCAACTCCAAACCGGTATGACAGCTAGGTAGGCGAGAGCCGGTGCGACGAAAGTCAACTTATATATTTATATATGGCGAGAGATAGTGCGACGAGTGTCGATTTATATGTGGCAAGAGCCGTTGCGACAAAAGTCGACTTTATATATGGCGAAAGCCGTTGCGACCGAAGTCGGCTTTGTATATGGCGAGAGCTGTTGCGACCGAAGTGGACTTTGTATATGGCGAGAGCCGTTGCGACCGAAGTCGACTTTATATATGGCGAGAGTCGTTGCGACCGAAGTCGTCTTTATATATGGCGAGAGCCGTTGCGATCGAAGTTGACTTTATGGGTATGGCGTGAGCCAATGTGACCGAAGTCGACTTTATATGTATGGCGTGAGCCGATGCGACTGAAGTCGACTTTATAACGCAGGAGATGCAATGATGTTTTAAATGTGAAATATAATGCGGTTGGCATGTGTGTATTGACAAACAGCCACATCACATAGGGAAAAAATTCGGGTTGTAGTTCCCATGAGTCAGTATGAGCGTCTTTTGTGTCATACTGAGTCACACAGGTTTAATGATCAAGGTGCATCTCTTGGATGTTATGAAAAAAGTATGTGATGATGCTAATGTATGCAAAAAAGAAGGCATGAAAGCTCATATAGAAGTTGACTCCAGTTCTAACACGCCTTATCTTCTCGTTGAGATATATTATTGGGTTATCTGTGAGTCAGAACTTCTCTATATGTCGTCTCGTTTTGATCAGCGTTTTTCTGTTTTCTTAAAAACTTCTATTTGAGAATTTTTAGTCGGGTTTCGCGTATTTAGATCGTATGAGCATCAAACATGCAGGCAATTATAAGGCGTGGGGTGCCACATGTATATGCCGAGTTTTCTTAGTCGAGACTCGATGAGTATAGTCGAGCCCCCAAGATTTCCCTGAAATAAACCATATACACGTAATTACACATATGTGCCGAGTTTTCTCGGTTAAAGGTTGATGAGTGTCATCAAGCCCCTTGAACTTTCCCTGAAATAAAAACATAAGTGCTCAGATAACAGTTTGAGAGTTGATCAAGCCCCCAAGTTTCTGAGATGATAATAATGCAAAGTATGATATGTATGATGCAATTGCATGTAAAGTAAGTATAGGATGTAATGCATGCAGGAGTCGTTGAAGCTATTGTCAGTGGACAATGATTTCTTGCAATCGACTTATTCATTGTATGTGGCGAGAGCCGGTAAAATGAGAGTCGACTGTATATGGTAAACGGCGATGGCCTATTGCGACGTGAGTCGGCTTTTCGACCCATTTTTTTTTACGACTCTAGGTGTAGTAGGGACGGAGTCGGACGATATCCCATGTTATTTCATTTGTTGATAAGTACAAGGGCTTCCGGCTTCTTCGTTTTCTCCCTGAGTCGGTAGGCTTCAATGAGTAGTATCTATTTTTTACTGTGATGAGGTGTTGGTGTGTCTCGTCCTTTGGCCTGTTTCCTGGGTTTTGATAACCCGGATCGGCTCTCTATTATGGACGAGTCCATGTTCGTATTACCAAGTGTCTTGGCCTTTTGCGGATGTGTGAACCGGTTGGGCTTCCGTCGTATCGACTTGCCTCTAGTATGTTTTTCTCAATTTTGCATCTGTACTCCTGTATGAAGTAGCACTGATCCCAGGTGTGGTTAGCGAGGCGATCCGGTCCGGAATGCTTTGGGCAAGCTTCTTTCATAGCTTTCTCACAATCCCGGTGCCTTTTTTCTTTCCTTGGTGGCCGTCGATGTCTCTGGGAGTGGTTGTTATCGTATTCCTGCGAGGTCAAGTCGTACCTGTGCATTCTGTGGTGGGTCCGAGGCTGAAGTTGGGACTCCTCATATTTTGCTTCGCTGGACTCGACATATCTGGCGACGACGTCTACAAGTCCCTTCAGGTCCTCGGCTACCTCCTTTATGTGTCTTAGTGCGTTGTTTATAGGTGTAAGCCGGAGGCCCATTGGCTCTTGAGCCCTGTCATACCGTATCTCCTGTGGAAGTCGATCTTGTGCTTCTGCGAGATTTTTATGTTCCCAGGCTATCTCTTCTTGTAGCATCATGGCCTTTTTCTGGTTTTCTTCTAATTCTTCGTCAGAGTCGGCTCCGTTCCGGCCCAGTCGCTGCCACACATTGGTGTCTCATAGTTCTGAGCCGTTTTTGTTTTTTGACAGATTTTGGGTAGTGTCGGCATTGTCATGTGTCTCATGAGCCGAATTGTTGAAGCAGGGGGCATCTGGGTCGTATTCTTCTGGATCGGATCCGAGTCTGCCTTCCCCGATGGATCGAATTGATCCGTTATCTGAGTATTTGTCTTCTTCTCGATACGAGTCGGCGTCGGAGAAACCATCCCTGTCGTGGTTTGGGGTTTCGTCCGGGCGCTCCCGTTCTGGGAACTCACCAATAAACCCGACGAAAGTGTGATGAAGGGCAGTATCAGGCCGACTCGTCTCTTCGAGAGGAACTTGTAGGTTACTGATAAGTGAGTCAGTTAACTGGGATCCGAATACGTCGTCCACACAAGTCCACAAGTATGCGTCGTCCACACAAGTTTTGGTGCTAGGATAAGTGTTGTTGTTCCCATAGTTGTTGGATGGGAAAGGCCTAGGATTGTTGCTACCAAAATTACTCCTATAAGAATTATTATTGAAGTTGTTTCTAGAGATAAATTTCACATCTATTTGTTCTTGAGCAACCAAAGAATTTAAAGGAACATCCTGAGGATCAATAGGAGCTTGCTTGGTAAGTAGAGACATGATAAGGTCAACCTTTTCATTTAGAGAGGAGATCTCCTCGACAGAATTTACCTTCTTACCAGTTGGAGATCTTTCGGTGTGCCACTGAGAGTAGTTCAGCATAATCTCATCAAGTAGCTTTGTGGCAGCACCAAGTGTGGTTGACATAAAAGTTCCTCCCGCAGCCGAATCTAACAGGTTCCGCGAGGTAAAGTTCAAGCCTGCATAAAAAGGCTGGATAACCATCCAGGTAGTCAGTCCATGTGTGGGGCACTTCTTGACAAGCGTCTTCATACGTTCCCATGCCTGGGTAAATTCATAATGTTACTCCTCAATTGAATAATTTTAGCAGGGGGATAGTACTTCCCGATAAAAGCATCCTTGCACTTATCCCAAGAATCTATGTTATTGTTAGGCAGGGATTGAAACCAGATTTTAGCTTCATCCCTTAAAGAGAAAGGAAAAATCTTAAGCTTAACAATTTCACCATCTACTTCTTTTTACTTTTGCATATGACAAAGCTCAATAAAATTATTTAAGTGCAAAGCAGCATCATCTCTAGCACCAGAGAATTGATCTTTCATAACAAGGTTCAGCAAAGCAGGTTTAATCTCATAAGAAGGTGCTGAAGTAGCAGGTGTAGCAATAGGAGTGCAGATAAAGTCACTGTTGTTGTGACTAGTGAAGTCACACAACTTGGTGTTTTCATTGGAACCCATAGTAGCAGCAAGTAGTTTTGGTATTTTTTATAAGGGACACAAAAGTAAAGACTAAAAGGTAAACTAACAAGACTAAAAAGCAAAGATAAAAGATAGTGTGCAACTCCCCTATCTTGTAGACTAGAGTCCTCGGCAACGGCGCCAGAAATTGGCTTGATACGGTGAGGATCTCTCACTCCTCGTTGGTTACCCCAAGTGGAAGGTGAGATGTAGCGTAGCAGAAAATTTCCCCTATACAGAGGATAGGGTTTGTCTCCCGTAGGACTCGCAGAGATACAAGAAGGTGGTAAAGTGAACAATGGCGCCGAGGTTGCTAACTTCACCTGGACTTGCACACAGATACAAATAACTTTGCTCCCAACGAGTACAGAGGAGTTGTCAATTCCTCCGGCCTTGCTGTTTACAAAGGATAAACGCAAAAGATAATGATAGTGATAGCAACTGAAAAGTAAACTAAGGATGTAAACAGTGATATGAATATGGACCGAGGTCACGTGATTTTCACTAGTGATGTCTCTCTCCCAAAAGACGATAAAAGTGCTAGAGAGGTAAACAAATCACAGTTGGGCAATTGACAGGATTATGAAGGCACCGCAATGCTAACTATGCTGCAAAGAAAGGAAGGGCTCAAAAGCAATGGGCAGTACGCCAAGGTAAGTATACCGAAATCCATCTGCATCTACTACGAATCATCCACCTTGAGATATCTATCCAGAACATCTCGCTGGTATTAAGTTGTGAATCCCACCCAAAGTGTAAATCCAAAGCAACAGACAACTGCATTAAAAGAACTTTCCGTAAAGTAAACAATCCTTGCATCCGCGGATACAAGCACCGTTGTTTTATATCTGGTGGCAACAGCACATCCCCTAGTCTCATGTTTCTGTCACTCAAGCTAGACATCAAGGGGTTGAACCCACAATCAAGCATAACGCTCCCTCTTGGAGTTGCAACAAATCGCTTGGCCAAAGAAAAATACGGCAACGGAGAACATGCAAGAATTTACTCAAGAACAAAATATATAAGAGAAGAACCAAATATATTACTCATCACAATCTGAACATAGTCTCATAATCCATCAGATCCCAACAAACTCGGCATAGCAACGGCAGAAAATTACAAAGGTGCCTCGATCATGTGAGGCGGCTCACGAGGTCTCGAAAGTGGAGGCACAAAGAAGGGAGAGATAGATCACATAGCTACTGGTCACAGACCCATGGTCCAAGGGGAACTACTCATGGTACATACGGGAGGCGTCCATGGCTATGGATGGTCTCCCGGAGGGGGTAGCTTCTCCCGGCAGGGTGCCGGAGCAGCTTCTCCAGGCAGCCCCGATCTAGAAACGGCGGCGGCGGCGGTATAGAGGCGAGATCGTGAAAAAGGGATTTTTCTTAGGGGTTTCCTTCACGGGGGGTAAATATAGGCGAAGGGGGGCACCGAGACGGGCCACAGGGCAGTCAGGAGGCTCCCTGGCACGGCCTAGGGTGGGGCCGCGCCAGGGACCCTTCTGGAGTCCATGTGGTGGCCCCCGTTCCCTCCTTTGGTGTTTCTGGAAGCTTCCGTGTCACTGATTTTTTATCTGATTTTTCCGGATTTTTTGGAGCACTTTTAATGGCCGGAAAACCTGAAATACAACAACAGCAGAAAACAACAACTTGCAGCTGGGTGCACTGGGTTAATAGATTAGTCCAAATATGCTCAAAAGTGTATGAAAGTTCAAGCAAAACATGGCAAAAACAAACAAAACATGCATGGATCAAGCAGAAATTATAGATATGTTTGGGACGTATCAACATCCCCAAGCTTAATTCCTGCTCGTCCTCGAGTAGGTAAATGATAACAAGCATAATTTCTGTGGTGACATGCCACACAACCATAAAAGGACTTTTAAGTAAAGCAATCAAAGCATGCAATTCAATTCAAGTCTTAACAAGCAAGAGTCTATATTAGCATTGACACAAGCAACAAAAGAACAAAAGGTGCAAGAGCTCTCATTGTCCGTGACTCGAATGTCTCCAGATGGTGTTTGCGTGCAAGCAGGGGATAGGGAAATACGAGATAAAAAAGGTAATTGTTGAGAACAACTATCTACTAAAGTTTCACACTTGGTCTCCTTTGGATTCTTATCTTGACTCGTCCCCAGACCACTAGCCAGGTACAAGTCAAACTGATCCACTCCCTTTCGATATTTTGAGCACTCATGCAATGGATGAGCGTGAGCAAGAAAGTTGACACCTAAAAGGCGAAACAGAAAGAAGGTGGAGGAGGAAGACAAAAAGGTGTGAAAGGCTCACATCAATGAGGACAATCATAGGCGAGAGAAGGCCATATGATAGATATGATGTGAGGAGTAGGGATTGCCATACAACGGATGCACATGTGAGCTAAAATCTCTCCAAGGGAACTAGTGGGGGCGCATCTAACTTGCTTGCTCAAGAAGACATAGAGCTCTTTTGAGGAGGCTCATCATTGGAATATACAAGCCAAGTTTTATAGTGTGAAGGTCCCCACATAGCTATATGCATGATGATGATGATCTCTATGGAGTACAAGGGATAGAGGATGAAGTACTAGTGTGGATCTCTCAAAAAGGAATAGTAGTGTGCCTCCTTCTCTCTTTTTATTTCTTTTTCTCTTTTTTCTATTTTTTGTATTTTTTGGTGGACTCAATGGCTCTTTCTATTTAACTCTCATTTGTCCTCTTTGGGATCTTTTGATTTTGTCCTCTTTGGGGTATTTTCCTCACTTAGGGGCAACACTCTATATTTTACAAGAATATAGGAGATCTTTCACACTTTACAAAGGTACTCACATAAAGAAGATATAACTATCATGATGCAAAGGTATGACATGAGGATCAAGTCATGAGAAGATGGATGTTGTATGGCAATGTATCTCGGAAAGGCTATGGAAATGCCTTGTAGGTAGGTATGGTGGATGTTTTGAATAAAGATATAAGGAGTCCTATGATGACAGTGTGTATCGTGCCAAGGGTTTGGATGCACCAGCGAAGTATGCGCCAACTCTCGAGGTGAGAAAGGGCAATGCACGGTACCGAAGAGGCTAGAAAAAGTATAGGTGGGTGGAACTGTCAACTTTCGAATACTCACATTAGTCCGAAGAACTCATGCACTTATTATCGGTAACTCTCAATCTAATCAGGAGGTTCACAAAGAGACAAGTACCCCCGAGGAGGAGTGTATGGGGGTTTGGTTATCCTTGCGCATCCTCGACTCATGGTACGTGAGTGTACTCTAATATTCGAACCCTCCAGAGGTTAGTGATCCATCTAGTAGCTAGAGTTCTCAACAGGGGTTTTTGGTTTTCGAAAAACACACGGATTGCCCAAAATACGACATCTATCACTAATAGGCTCGAGCTCTTGACACCAAAAGTTCAAACATTACTCTAGTCAATACCTCAAAACTATTGCAAGTTACTACTACAAAGAGAAAAGCAACTTTAACTACCTACTTCTAGTCAAGACACAAAAATCAGTGCAACATGCAAACTCTCTAACAAGATAAAACATGCAACCTATAGAAAGTTCAACCTAAAACAAAAGAAAAGCTCTAGAAAAACTAAAGCACTGCAACTAAACAGAGCAGCAGCTAAGAAAAGAAAAAGAACAACTCACAGCTAAAAGAATAAGCAAGCAAATCCTATGAGGAGTTCTAGTTCAAGCGGAGCGTGTAACTCTCCCACACAAAAGAAAGTAAGCTGGGATCTAAACTTTTACTACAGAAAACAAAGCAAAAGAAAACTAAAAACAAAACCTAAGAGCGAGACGCTCCAAGAATAGCAGATAACGCATGAAGTGATAAAAATATAGTGCAACGAGAGACAAACTGATAATTGTTGATGAAGAAGGGGATGCACGGGGGAATCCCCAAGCTAAGACGCTTGAGTCTCCCTGAATATTTATTGGGGTGCACATGGGCATCCCCAAGCTTGAGCGTTTGACACTCCAGAATCTTCTTTCATCATCTTCCATCGCACACTTGAAAACTCCCTTCATACATAACTCATTGTAGACTGATCAGAGAGGTTAGTACCCTAATAAAATAATTGTTCCTCTACTGGAAATAAAGATAACTTTGAAGAGCTATTGTTTCCCAAGATTGCCAAAAAAAAATTGCAAAGAAAAATCAAGCTTAAGGTTTGCAAAAGTGAAGAGAGACAAAACATGGCAGAATCTGTGAAAAACAGAACAGCAGGTAGAAACGAATTTTTTAGGGGTACTTCTGCAACTCAAATCAAAAAACTCAGAACATACGCAAGTTTCGTAATTGTATAGAGAACTCTGTGTCAAAAATTCAGCTCAAAAGGATGAACTGGGATTTTTGCATGATTTTTCTAGTCACGAGGAGAGAATCTGTTTTCTGGACAGCATGTCACAACTTTCACTTCCCTTGTCGTATGAGGCTATAAAAGGCACAAAGCTTGAAAAGTAAAGATACAATGATGTTGCTACAGTAGTAACAATCATCAAGACCACTAAAACAGAAGAAAAGCAAAAATAAAAACCTAAATTCGTTGCGGGCTGCCTCCCGAAAGCGCTTCTTTAAAGCTATTAGCTAGGCTTAAAGTAGAAGATCAAGTTTTTTCAAGAAAATAACTAGCCCGTGTGACGGACTCAAAAGGTAACTTAATCTTTTTCCTAGGGAAATGTTCCATCCCTTTCTTGAGAGGGAATTGGAATTTGATATTCCCCTCTTTCATGTCAATAACAACACCCCGCGCTAAGGTGAGATGTAGCGTAGAAGCAAATTTCCCCTATACAGAGGATAGGGTTTGTCTCCCGTAGGACTCGCAGAGATACAAGAAGATGGTAAAGTGAACAATGGCGCCGAGATTGCTAACTTCACCTGGACCTGCACACAGATACAAATAACTTTGCTCCCAATGAGTACAGAGGAGTTGTCAATTCCTCCGGCCTTGCTGTTTACAAAGGATAAACGCAAAAGATAATGATAGTGATAGCAACTGAAAAGTAAACTAAGGATGTAAACAGTGATATGAAGATGGACCGAGGTCACGTGATTTTCACTAGTGACGTCTCTCTCCCAAAAGACGATAAAAGTGCTAGCGAGGTAAACAAATCACAGTTGGGCAATTGACAGGATTATGAAGGCACCCCAATGCTAACTATGCTGCAAAGAAAGGAAGGGCTCAAAAGCAATGGGCAGTATGCTGATGGCTTCTCGCCCTTCGTTGGTTACCCCAAGTGGAAGGTTTGAGATGTAGTGCAGCAGCAGTTTTCCCTCGGTGAAGATACCAAGGTTTGTCTCCGGTAGGACTCCAGAGATGATAAGTAGGTGTCAGCGGCGCAACTGACGCGGACCTGCACACAGACACAGATAACTTTGTTCCCAACGAAGTTCAGAGAGGTTTTCAATCTCTCCGGTCTTGTTGTTCACAAAGGATAAAACGCAAGGGATAATGATAGCAAATAAAAGCAGTAAAGTAAATATAGCTTGGAAACAGTAATGAGGATATGGACCGGGATACGTGATGTTCACTAGTGATGTCTCTCTCCCAAAATACGATAAAACTGCTATGCGAGGTAAAAAAATTACAAAAGGGCAATTGACAGGATTATGAACGCACCGCAATGCTAAGTATGCTACAAAATAAAGGAAGAGGCTCAAAAGCACGGGCAGTACGCCAAAATAAGTAGACCGAAATCCATCTGCATCTACTACTAATCATCCACCTTGAGATATCTATCCAGAACATCTTGCTGGTATTAAGTTGCGAGCCCCACCCAAAGTGTAAACCCAAAGCAACAGACAACTGCAATAAAAAGAACTTTGCATAAAGTAAACAATCCTTGTAACCGCGGTTACAAGCACCGTTGTTTTCCCCCTTGTGGCAACAGCACATCCCCTAGACTCATGTTTCTGTCACTCAAGCGTGTCATCGGGGGGCATGAACCCACAATCTAGCACAACGTTCCCTCTTGGAGTCACTACCTACTACTTGGCCAAAGCAATAAACAGCAACGGAGAACATGCAAGAATTACTTAGGAACAAAAATATAAGAGATAAAAACCAAATATATTACTCTATCACAATCTGAACATAATCTCATAATCCATCAGATCCCTCCAAACTCAGCATAGCAACAGCAGAAATATTACAAAGGTCCCTCGATCATGTAGGGCAGCTCACGAGGTCTAAACAATGAAGATCAAAAAGGGGAGGAAAACATCACATAACTACTGATCACGAACCCATGGTCCAAGGAAAACTACTCACGAGACATCCGGGGAGCATCCATGGAGGAGAGGAGACTCCCGGAGGTCAATCCTCCCTCCGGCAGGGTGCCGGGAAGAGGTCTTCTGGTGCTCCCGATCTTGGAAGCGCGGCGGCGGCGGAACAGAGGCGAGTTTGCGGAATAGGGTTCCTCTTCTGGAGTTTTCCCGTGACAGAGAATAAATAGGCGAAGGGGGGCAGCCAGAGGTGGACCAGGGGCCCCAGGCGCCCCCCTGGCGCGGCCAGGGGTGGGCCGCGCCGGGTGGCCGCCTGGGCCCCCCTGGCTCCCCTCTGGCCCCTCCCGGGCTCTTCTCGAAGCTTCCTGTACGCTGATTTTTCCTGTATTTTTCCCGGAATTTTTTTGGCACTTTTTATATGGGGGAAAAGTGAAATAGAAAAACAGCAGAAAACAGGAACTGGCACTGGGGTGCACTGAGTTAATAGGTTAGTCCAAATATGATCAAAAGTGTATGAAAGTGTATCTAGATCATAGCAATATCACACAAAACATGCATGGAGCAAGCAGAAATTATAGATACGTTTTGGACGTATCAACATCCCCAAGCTTAATTCTTGCTCGTCCTCGAGTAGGTAAATGATAACAACATAATTTCTGTGGTGACATGCTAGCAACCATAAAAAACTTTGAAAAGTAAAGCAATCAAGGTTAGAGATCCAATTCAAGTCATAACATGCAAGAGTCTATATTAGCATTGAAACAAGTAACAAAAGAACAATAGGTGCAAGAGCTCTCGTTGTCCGTGACTCGAATGTCTCCAAATGGTGTTTGCGTGCAAGAAGGGGGATAGGGAATACGAGAAAAAGTAATTTTTTGTGTTGAGAACTCAATCTACTAAAGTTTCACATTTGGTCTTCTTTGGAATCTTATCTTGACTCGTCCCCAGACCACTAGCCAGGTACAAATCAATTTGATCCACTCCTTTTCGATATTTTGAGCACTCATGCAATGGATGAGCGTAAGCACGAGAGTTGACACTTAAGATGGCAAAGAGAGAAGTAGGTGGAGGAGGAACACAAAAAGGTGTGAAAGGCTCACATCAATGAGGACAATCATAGGCGAGAGAAGGCCATATGATAGATATGATGTGAGGAGTAGGGATTGCCATGCAACGGATGCACATACGAGCTAAGAAGCTCTCCAAAGGAACTAGTGGGGGTGCATCTAACTTGCTCGCTCATGAAGACCTAGAGCTCGTTTGAGGAGGCTCATCCTTGGAATACGCAAGCCAAGTTCTATAGTGTGAAGGTCCCCACATAGCTATATGCACAATGATCACCTCTATGGAGGACAAGGATATAAAGGAAGTACTAGTGTGGATCTCTCAAAAGGATAGTAGTGTTGCCCCTTTCTCTGTTTTTATTTCTTTTTCTCTTTTTCTATTTTTTTGTATTTTTTTGGTGGCCTCAATGGCTCTTTCTATTTAACTCTCATATGTCCTCTTTGGGATCTTTTAATGTGTCCTCTTTGGGATCTTTTTAATGTGTCCTCTTTGGGATCTTTTCCTCACTTAAGGGCAACACTCTATTTTACAAGAAGGTAAAGGAGATCTTTCACACTTTACAAGGTACTCAAAACATAAAAAAGATGTAACTAACATGATGTATGCAAAGTATGTCACTGCCAGTGTAGCAGGAACATGTATGACATGAAGATCAAGTCATGAAGAGGTGGAAGTTGCATGGCTATATATCTCGGAAAGGCTATGGAAATGCCTTGATAGGTAGGTATGGTGGCTGTTTTGAGGGAAGATATAAGGAGGCTTATGATGACAGAGCGTATCATGCCAAGGGTTTGGATGTACCGGCGAAGGTGGACACCAACTCTTGGAGTGAGAAGAAGGCAATGCACGGCACGGGAGAGGCTAGCAAAATATGGGAAGGTGGAAGTGTCAACTTTCAATACTTACATTAGTCTGAAGAACTCATGAACTTATTATCGGTAACTCTCAATCTAATAAGGAGGTTCACAAAGAGACAAGTATCCCGAGGAGGAGTGTATGGGGGTTTGGTTATCCTTGCGCATCCTCGACTCATGGTACGTGAGTGTTCTCTGATATTCGACTCCTCAGAAGAGCAGTGATCCATCTAGTAGCTAGAGTTCTCAACTAGTTTTGTAGGTTTTGTAGGCTAGAGCTATTGACACCAAAAGTTGAAACATTACTCACATCAATGCCTCAAAATTATTGCAAGTTACTACTAAAATTAAATAGCAACCTCAATTACCTACTTTCAAGACAAGACACAACTCAGTGCAACAACCAACTCTCTTAACAAGATAAACATGAAAACTAAAATGAGTTCCAGCAACAAACTAAACAAAAGCCAAGGCTCTTGCTAAAGACAAACTAAGACTAAAACTAAACATGGCAGTAGCTATGAAAAGATAAAGAACACACAACAGCAAAAAGATAAGCAGGAAAAATCCTATGATGTGTTCTAAATTTTGAAAGTGGAGCGTGTTTCTCTCCCACACAAAGTAAGAAAGGATCTAACTTGTTACAAACAGCAAGCAAAGCTAAATAAAACTAAAACTAAAACCTAAGAGCGAGACGCTCCAAGCATAGCACATAACGCAGGAAGTGATAAAAATATAGTGAGACGAAGGACGAACTGATGATTGTTGATGGAGAAGGGGATGCACGGGGGCATACCCAAGCTTAGACGCTTGAGTCTCCTTGAATATTTATTGGGGATGCATGGGGGCATCCCCAAGCTTGAGCGCTTGACACTCCTGGATCTTCTTTCATCATCTTCTATCGCACACTTGAAAACTCCCTTCATACATAACTCATCATAAGCTGATTAGAGAGGTTAGTACCCTTAATAAATAATTTTTTCCACTGGATATAAAGATATTCTTGAAGATCTACTGTTTCTCAAGAGTGCCAACAAGTTTTTGCAAAGAAAAAGCAAGCTTAAGGTTTGCAAAAGTTAGGAGAGAGAAAACGTGACAGAATCTGTGAAAAACAGAACAGAAGGTAGTAAAGAATTTTTTTAGGGATACTTCTGCAACTCAAATAAAAAAACTCAGAACATACGGAAGTTTCATAATTGTATAGAGCATACTGTGTAAAAATTTCAGCTCAAAAAGATGAACTGGGATTTTTCTGGAATTTTTCTGGTCACGAGGACAGAATCTGTTTTCTGGACAGCATGTCACAACTTTTACTTCCCTTGCCGTAAGAGGCTATAACTTGGCACAAAGCTGAAAAATAAAGATACAATGATGTTGCTACAGAAGTAACAATCATCAAGACACAACAAAAGCAAAAATAAAACACCTAAATTCGTTGTGGGCTGCCTCCCGAAAGCGCTTCTTTAAAGCCATTAGCTAGGCATGATGCAAAAGATCACGTTGTATCAATCGAATCATTATCAAGATCATCAAAAAGCTCTTCAATTGTACAACTAGTATTAAGAGTTCTTTGAAATAAAGGCCTAATGAAGATACTTCTAGGGAGAAAACCAAAAGGCGGAAAATCAATGGAAGATTCATTTATAAAATTATCAAAGAGAGGTATTTCTTCCAAAGTTTTCACGGTTTCAACTTCTTTGGCAATAGGTGGTTTATTTTTAGGTCGGGGAACCTTAGGGACATAAATGAACTTAGGTTCCCTTCTTGCCGAAGTCTCTACTTTTTTTTGTTTGATTGAGGAAAAAGTAGTTCTAGAGTATTAATGATTTCCTCAATCTTATCTATCCTAGAAAGATCCGTATCACGGGATTTGATGACCTCCAAAGTTTTAATAATTTTAAGCATGGAGCTATCAAGCCTATTCAAATTCCATTGAATCTTGCGATCCAACTCATTTATCCTAGTTATACTTGGTATTTCTAACTCTATCTTTTCGAGTTTCTTCATAATGTGAGATAGAGTTATATCTTCTTGCATGCTAGACCTTGGGAGATTTCCAACAAGATTTTCAATAACATTAAGAGACTCCCAAGTCGGGGCTTCTAGAAAATTCCCATTGATAGCAGTATCTAATATGAACCTATTCCAAGGAGTAATCCCAACATAAAAATTTCTAAGCAGGATAGTAGTGGATTGCTTCTTGGTGGCTCTTTTTTGAGAATCATTAATTCTATACCAAGCATCTTTTAAACTTTCTCCACCTTTTTGTTTAAAGGTGAGAACCTCTATCTCAACAAAGGCAAAAGGGCCAGACATAATGACAACTAGCAAGATAAATAATTTTTTTTGTAAATTTTGATAAAAGACACAAAGATAAAAACTGAAAGATAAACTAACAAGACTAAAAAACAAAGGTAAAGGGTAGTGTGCAACTCCCCTGTCTTAGCACTCGGAGTCCCCGGCAACGGCACCAGAAAACTTGCTTGATGGCTTCTCGCCCTTCGTTGGATACCCCAAGTGCAAGGTTTAAGATGTAGTGCAGCAGCAGTTTTCCCTCGGTGAAGATACCAAGGTTTGTCTCCAGTAGGACTCCAGAGATGATAAGTAGGTGTCAGCGGCGCAACTGACGCGGACCTGCACACAGACACAGATAACTTTGTTCCCAACGAAGTTCAGAGAGGTTGTCAATCTCTCCGGTCTTGTTGTTCACAAAGGATAAAACACAAGGGATAATGATAGCAAGTAAAAGCAGTAAAGTAAGTATAGCTTGGAAACAGTAACGAGGATATGGACCGGGATACGTGATGTTCACTAGTGATGTCTCTCTCCCAAAAGACGATAAACTGCTATGCGAGGTAAACAAATTACAGAAGGGCAATTGACTGGATTATGAACGCACCGCAATGCTAACTATGCTACAAAAGAAAGGAAGAGGCTCAAAAGCACGGGCAGTACGCCAAAATAAGTAGACCGAAATCCATCTACATCTACTACTAATCATCCACCTTGAGATATCTATCCAGAACATCTCGCTGGTATTAAGTTGGGAGCCCCACCCAAAGTGTAAACCCAAAGCAACAGACAACTGCAATAAAAAGAACTTTGCATAAAGTAAACAATCCTTGTAACCGCGGTTACAAGCACCGTTGTTTTCCCCCTTGTGGCAACAACACATCCCCTAGACTCATGTTTCTGTCACTCAAGCGTGTCATCGGGGGGCATGAACCCACAATCTAGCACAACGTTCCCTCTTGGAGTCACTACCTACTACTTGGCCAAAGCAATAAACATCAACGGAGAACATGCAAGAATTACTCAGGAACAAAAATATAAGAGATAAAAACCAAATATATTACTCTATCACAATCTGAACATAATCTCATAATCCACCAGATCCCTCCAAACTCAGCATAGCAACAGCAGAAATATTACAAAGGTGCCTCGATCATGTAGGGCAGCTCACGAGGGCTAAACAATGAAGATCAAAGAGGGGAGGAGAACATCACATAGCTACTGATCACGGGCCCATGGTCCAAGGAAAACTACTCACGAGACATCCGGGGAGCATCCATGGTGGAGAGGAGACTCCCGGAGGTCAATCCTCCCTCCGGCAGGGTGCCGGGAAGAGGTCTTCTGGTGCTCCCGATCTTGGAAGCGCGTCGGCGGCGGAATAGAGGCGAGTTTGCGGAATAGGGTTCCTCTTCTGGAGTTTTCCCGTGACGGAGAATAAATAGGCGAAGGGGGGCAGCCAGAGGTGGACCAGGGGCCCCAGGCGCCCCCCTGGCGCGGCCAGGGGTGGGGCCGCGCCGGGTGGCCGCCTGGGCCCCCCTGGCTCCCCTCTGGCCCCTCCCGGGCTCTTCTCGAAGCTTCCTGTACGCTGATTTTTCCTGTATTTTTCCCAGAATTTTTCTGGCACTTTTTATATGGGGGAAAACTGAAATAGAAAAACAGCAGAAAACAGGAACGGGCACTGGGGTGCACTGAGTTAATAGGTTAGTCCAAATATGATCAAAAGTGTATGAAAGTGTATCTAGATCGTAGCAATATAACACAAAACAGGCATGGAGCAAGCAGATAGATACGTTTTGGACGTATCATACGCCAAGGTAAGTAGACCGAAATCCATCTGCATCTACTACGAATCATCCACCTTGAGATATATATCCAGAACATCTCGCTGGTATTAAGTTGCGAATCCCACCCAAAGTTAAATCCAAAGCAACAGACAACTGCATTAAAAGAACTTTCCGTAAAGTAAACAATCCTTGCATCCGCGGATACAAGCACCGTTGTCACTCAAGCTAGACATCAAGGGGCTGAACCCACAATCAAGCATAACACTCCCTCTTGGAGTTGCAACAAATCACTTGGCCAAAGTAAAATACGGCAACGGAGAACATGCAAGAATTTACTCAAGAACAAAATATATAAGAGAAGAACCATATATATATATTACTCATCACAATCTGAACATAGTCTGATAATCCATCAGATCCCAACAAACTCAACATAGCAACGGCAGAAAATTACAAAGGTGCCTCGATCATGTGAGGCAGCTCACGAGATCTCGAAAGTGGAGGCACAAAGAGAGGAGAGATAGATCACATAGCTACTGGTCACGGACCCATGGTCCAAGGGGAACTACTCACGGTAAATGCGGGAGGCGTCCATGGCCATGGATGGTCTCCCGGAGGGGGTAGCTTCTCCCGGCAGGGTGCCGGAGCAGCTTCTCCAGGCAGCCCCGATCTAGAAACGGCGGCGGCGGCGGTACAAAGGCGAGATCGCGGAAAAGGAATTCGTCCTAGGGGTTTCCGTCACGGGGGGGGGGGGGTAAATATAGGCGAAGGGGCACCGAGAGGGGCCACAGGGCAGCCAGGAGGCTCCCTGGCGCGGCCTAGGGTGGGGCCGCGCCAGGGACCCTTCTGGAGTCCCTGTGGTGGCCCCCTTCCCTCCTTTGGTGTTTCCGAAAGCTTCCGTGTCGCTGATTTTTTATCTGATTTTTCCGGATTTTTTGGAGCACTTTTAATGGCCGGAAAACCTGAAATACAAAAACAACAGAAAACAACAACTGGCAGCTGGGTGCACTGGGTTAATAGATTAGTCCAAATATGCTCAAAAGTGTATGAAAGTTTAAGCAAAACATGGCAAAGTCATACAAAACATGCGTGGAGCAAGCATAAATTATAGATACGTTTGGGACGTATCAGCAGCCAGGGGGCCACCAGGGGTCCAGGCGCCCCCCCCCCCCCGGCGCGGCCAGACCCTAGGCCGCGCCGGGTGGCCGCCTGGGTCCCTGGTGGTGGCCCTCTGGCCCCACCCAGGTGATTCCGGAAGGTTCCTTCACGCTGATTTTTTATCTGATTTTTCCCGAATTTTTGGAGCACTTTTAATATGGGGGAAACCTGAAACAGAAAAACAGCAGAAAACATGAACTGACATTGTGGTGCACTGAGTTAATAAGTTAGTCCAAATATGATCAAAAGTGTATGAAAGTGTATCTAGATCATAGCAATATCACACAAAACATGCATGGAGCAAGCAGAAATTATAGATACATTTGGGACGTATCAGATGGATCACTGATGGTGGTGGGCTGGTAGCCAGTCGTCCGCCGGTCAAACTCCGGTGAAAAGAAATGATGCATGCCTTGGCTCATGTCGTGATGAAAGCAATTTGCTCCCCTTCTTCCAAGACTGGGCCTCGACATTGGCAGGTACATCGACGCTTTGCTTACATGATGGTAACACACCCTTCGCTGGCACAAGTAAGCCGAGCTTGGTGGCGTGCGTGGTGTTCTAAACGGGTTTATACAAAAACGACTAATACTTATTTTTTTAACTCACTTTTCCAGTTTTATGGAAATCAATTTTTCCTTATCCTCGGATTCATTGGACTAAGCAAACATAATTATCTACCACTTAAACATGTTTAGGGAAAACTGCTTTAATAAAAACTGTGTGTACAAACAAGGCATCAATGTTTTTTAGGACCGTTCCATCCACATCCATCGGAGTTTTGCTTACCTGCAAAATTGTAGGACAATGGTAAGTGTCGAACGCAGGATGAAAGCTTCTCCGCACCTTACGTTTTTCTACACTAAAATTGCCACCTGGAATAAAAAACAAATAATGTGCTAACACTAAAAATATCACCTTGCTTTAACTAAATTTGTACTTAAAAACGTTTGAGCTTGCCATCCAACCTGTAAGATCACATGCCAACTCCTTCTGCGGCGAACATTAACCGCAAGGTGGGTGTGCGAAAAATCAGGGTACTGTACTGATAAGAAAGCGTTTATTATTCCCGTCCCGTGAACCACCACAAACGCATCACGAATCGAGCCGTAATCACAAGTGGCACTAATCACGCCCAAAAGAAAAAAGTGGCACTAATCGAGCCGCCCATCTTCGATCGGAGCATAACTAAGACCAAAACACCCCGCGCCGTCACGCCGCAGATACAGCTCGAGTCCAGAGTCCTCTCACTCCCCAGAGAAGGAGGAGAGCCGGAGAAGAGAGCAGCACAAACGGGAGGCATGTCGGCCGGTGGTGCAGAGTCTGCGGCGGCGGCGGCGATGGCGTCGGAGGCGTACCTGGCGGGCGACGCTGTGAGGGAGGCGCGGGAGCTGGTGGCGGAGCTCTGCCGCCACTTCTACCTGCAGGGCTGGGTCACCGGCACCGGCGGCAGCATCACCGTCAAGGCCAACGACCCCGCCGTGCCCCTCGCGCAGCAGCTCATCGTCATGTCCCCATCCGGTAACTACCTCATGCTCTCCTCTTCTCTTCCCTCTGCTCTGCTTCTGCTTCTGCTAGCCCCGCGAACGCGCCCAACCTGCTCGATCAATTGTCAAACTGGTTTGCGATTCTCCAGTCGGTAAGGAACCACGGTGGATATTATTTGCCTTTCAATCGACGCTGCACCATGCTCGTTCTGCTCAGGTTCTTATCTTCACTTGCTTGTTTGCTCAGCTACTAACTTCCAAGCAGTGTCCATACTGTTGAAATGGCCAACTGAAAGCCGATTTCTAGAATTTCCCTCTGTAGTCTGTACTTTAATGGTGTGCTTGTGGTACTCGAGCCCCTTAGACATGGTTGACGTTGTAGCTCTTCTGCAAGGCAAGGCAAGTCAAATGCATAATATAGCCGATCAGCGTGGCTGGACTTAAGCATTTCCAAGGTTAGGTGGCTATTTCATTGTGGGAGAAATTTACCAAACTTTCTTTGGTGAGTTTCTCCCGATTGATAATAGCAACATCATTGTTGGTCTTTTTTGGTACTCCCTCTGATCCATATTAAATGTCGCTGAAACGGATGTATCTAGCATGTTTAGCAGAACTTTAGGCTGAACATTGTTTAGTCAAATGAGGAGATTAGCCTGCAACTTTTTCTAATAGTTTGCTGGAAGACACAAAATGGGCAAGCCCAAAGCTGGGAAGACCCACTAATTATAATTTGAATTTAAGAGTCTAGAAGTGAGACATGCCTCAAAATCAGACGCCACATAGTAAAATTTGCTTTAGTATTTGAGAAAGTGTTAATTCAGAGTTGGTTTTGCTCTTTTTGGTCGCACCACCTACGGTTGCTGTGTACGTTTTGTACCATTGCGACGCTCTTTCTATAATACAAAAGAGGCACATTTTGACACACGTCTGAGAAAAAAGCCTATGCCAATGATACTTTTCAGAGTGCTTCTATGATCTCCAGTAATTTTTGGCACACACTTTAAAGCAGACCAAAGGTTGGGATTGAAGGGACTAATCTCACCTGTTTTATATAAGGAATGGTAGTTTTGGTATTAGTTAATATCCATTTCAACTGCCTATTCAACAGCAGCGACCTGGCTAATGATAATCACACCTCACCGTGGGTTGCCTTCGCCGTCAGCCGGATGTACAAGAGGCGAATAATGCGCCCTCGTGTACCTACACGGTCGCAAGGGCTTCACAATTAAATCCCTCATGGTAGTTATTTCCGTTTCAGTCGCAGCATCCTCACTGGTTGCTAGTCCGACTACTGGGCTTTGCATTGCCAGTGACGAGCTGAGCACTGTCAACTGCTTGCTAGCACAACTACATTCTGCGGTTCTGTACTCCTGCTAGTCCTTCCTCCTACGTGGCAAAATTGTCAATATCAAGTCAAGTCAACAAAAGTCTAAGCACCAAACCATGGTTAATAAGTCAAAGAAGGAAGAAGATAAAAAGAAGACAAAGACGAAGGATCAAGTAAAACAAGCCCAAGAAGGTGGAGTTGTAGGTGGGCTAGTCGCTAGTAGACCACAGAAAACCCCAACTACCCTTCCCAGCCACCACTACAAGGGCGTCCTTGGTCATTTGCCAATGCCCCAAGCCTACAAAGAGCCTTCCATGGGCATGTATTCTCATTCAACTCTCACTTGAATAAACTCAAGGGGAGATGGGCTAGAGATTCAAGACCTGATTGGGGAACTCTAGTCTCAGATCCAAGGAGTCATGAATGACTCTGACCTACGTCGAGGAAGAGAAGTTTGGAGACCATTGGAAGTCATGTATGGCCCAAGTCGATGAGCAAGCCTCCTGTAAGGCCCGATATGCGGTACTGTTCCAGATCTAGATGTTTCCATCCAGATCCGGGGACGAAGCACATATCGGTCCCACCGCGACATATGACATAGCCATATGCCTCGGATTTCCAACATGATATCACAACATTACAGATACAAGGATACAACATCTCATACATTCGGCATACAACTGCCTTAATACAATACAACAGCGGAAGATATATGTCTGGGTACAGACTACAATCAAATACCTACTGGCAAAAAGAAAACATCGATCCCATAACCACACGGGTCCAGGCCCTCCGCCGGGATCCGCCTAACTAGTCGTCGTCAAGTCTCCACGTGAAACGTCGGTCACCATACCTGTTGTCGATCAAGTATCGTGAAAAGAGTTTGGGGGTAGTATTATGAGTACAGAAGTACTCAGCATCCAACTGTAGTGGTCAACTGACCCAGCAAGGACTTCATCACTCGTCATTCTGGGACAACTAGTAGTTTACGGTAAGGAAGGGGTAAGTGGTGAGGTTGCTGCCGCACTAGCATTTATGAAGTGGCTAACGATCTAGAGAGTAAGATAAGAAGCCAAGCATTCAATGAGGAATCGCCTCCAACAAGTCTTGCTATCAACTACTTACGCAAGCATAACACCTATCCTATCCTTGTCTTCCTCTTCGCATCCCGACGAAGAAGAAGCAGTCAAGGCACACACACGTTGATCAAGTTATATTAAGATTATCTCAGTTGTTGTTGTCTATGAACAAGGAGTAGATCTCAAAAGTCGTCCATAACCGTGGACACGGCTACTCGAAAAGATTTAACCCCCAACTGCCCATTACAAGGCTCCGCACGCACGTCCACTCTCTCAGTTGCTACCCATGACAGGCAACCATTTTATGATTTAGTTCCAAGAGATCCGAAACGACAGGTCCCTGTAGCTAACAACGAACAAATCCGGGTGGCCCCCGGTGAGTCGACATCCAGCTCAGGAGACGGCCGCGCTCTCGATCTGGTCTCTACCGTATGACTCCAGGTTTGGATTTCCGGTTAATCACACATGGGAAATCGGGTCCTCAGCCGGTCATGATGGGCCAGCAAGGAACTATGTCCTCACTGGTCCGGGTTGGTTTGAAAACTACTGGCAGCTGACCAGCACACACACGGTTTCAAATGGTAAATCAGCTTGGGCCACCACTAGAAATGTTTGAAGCTAGGTAGGTAAGAAAAGGGATCCCATAAAATCCCACACGCGGTTAGGCACGCTCAGTCTTAAAACCAATACCCGGAACTCGGATCCTAGGTGACTCGAACGGAACAAAGCGTCGGGGCGGGATAGCCTAGACCTTCCATCCTTCGTCGAATATAGTCAGCATTATAATAATCATATCATCAACAACAATATAATAATGTGATAGCCCAAACCAAGGAGTAACAGGGTAACATCGTAGCATCCTAAGCATGCATACTAAGCAGGGGCTGAGCAACAAGCAATAGTAACATAGCAGTACAAGGTTTGCTGGGAAAAGACATGGCTGTATCGGTTTGAAAGAGGCTGTAAACATGTGGTAGGATCAAACATCGAACCTAACCTATACTAGCATGCAAACCGCTGGTTGAAATAGAATGGATCATAAGTAATGTATAGTTCTTGCCTGTTGATAAGTCGAATTCCGAAGGTGTAGTTGATCGCAAGCTCGCATCGTCTCCGAGAGGTACCCGCGGAAGCACACAAGAGGATAAACACTCGAAAGCAATCAACGAGCAAGCATCTATTACTACGAAGCAAACACGAGCAAGCATCAACAAAAAGGAAAACATGAGGCATCGCACCTACCGTCGAGAGCGGTTACTAACAGGTTAAGTGAAGTACTCGTCACACACGACGATATCGCACGTTTAGAAAGGTTCAAGTTGTTTAGCTACAGGTGATCAACAAAGGTTGTTAACATGGCAACTCAAGCAAACATAGCATAGCACACAAACATGTCAAGAGATGAAGCACAAAGTAAACTATCTATGCTAGTCAATTTAAGTGAGGCACAACCTAAACATGGCATAACACTAAGTGCCGCACGACAATTTAAAACATTTGGTACTGTTCTGTCCTAAACCATATTTTAGGTTGGTTAACAACAGCAAACAATAGCAAAAACACAAAGTACACGAAAAACTAATCAAGTTACATATAAAGAGCACTCCAAACGGAGTTACGGTTAAAAAGATACAAGCAAAACAAGTTACGGGCACAATCTGCCAACATCCGGAAGCACACTTTAGAGCAATGCATAAACAGGTTAATGAATGCAAACATGCTCACAAATGATATGTAACTAAAGTAGACATGACAAGGAAGACATGGCAAAAAGAATCATGCAAATAGGCATCATAGATCAAAAGATATTAAGCATGCAACATGACATCGGAACATTACAGACTTAGAGAAAAACAGAGGTGGCTGTCAAAAAACAGCAGCATAGTAACTTTGGAGCTCAATAACTATATGACCAGAAAGCATATCATGGCAATGCAATACATATAATGGAAGTAGACATGATGCTTAACAATATGCAATTGGAATCACTCAATTCCGATAAACGGTTGCGACGCAACCGTCACCCGAAGTTGCAATAAAATAACAGTTTTCAGCACAGCAGCACATTAACATCAGGATCACCACTTTGGAGCAAGATTTAATATAGCTAAAGCACCCAAACATGACAAGTTAAAGCATGGAAATGAAGTACACATGATGCTTAACACATAGGAAAAAGAATCAATGCAATAGGCCTCATGGATGAGTCACAATCATCATGCAAACTTGCAATAAAATAATAACAGCATCACTTAACAGGAAATAATAGCAATTAACGTCCTGATGCCCACTTCAGCACAGATTTGCAACATCAAGATGGCCTCAAATCAAAATGCTCACAAAAGATGGATTGAAGTGCACACAATTCTAAGCAATATTCGTTTTGGGGGCACGTTCATCGGAGCTACGGATCAACGGGAATTAACGTTGCAAAAATGAATCAGCAGCAACTTACACAGGGACTTAGCAGAAATAATAATAATAAAAAACAGAGAAAAAAAAGGTCCGTGGGCTGCTCACCCATGGGCCTGACCCATCTGGCGGCAGCTGGCGCTGGGCCGCGCGGTTGGTCTGGGCCGTTGGGGCCGGCCCACGTGTGGTCGTGGCCCAGCCGGTGGTTGCTGGTGCGGCCGACTCGTTCCCGTCTCGCATGGGACAGCAGGCGACGGCTGGATCCGCCGGCGACGAGCGGTCCAGGCGACGAGACGAGGGGAACGGGCAGATCCGGGCGCGCGGTGGCCTTGGTCGCCGGATCCTGGCCGGAGGGTCGCCGGCGTCGGGGCACGAAGCGGTGGGAGCTTGGGCTCGGGGAGGCCGTGGCCATGGCGCTCGGTTCATCTCACAGAGGAAGAAGAAAGAGGTGAGAGGAGGGAAAGGAAAAGGAGAACGGGGTGAGAGGGAGGCGCGAGAGGGCGGCGACCTGGCAGGCGCGGGCGGCTCGTCGGCGACGGGCTCGCTGGCCGGAGCGAGAGGCGGCGGCGGGGTGGCTCGGGCATCCACGGGTAGGAAAGAGCTCGGGCTGGGAAGCTGGTACGATCTGGGCCGTTGGATCGGCCGATCCGACGGTCCAGATCGCAGGGAGCTAGGGTTTGGGCGAAAATGGGGCTAAATTGCGAAAATTGGGGCTATTGTGAGGGGGGTGGCTGCAATTTTTGGCTAGGGAAACCCTAGAAAGGGGTGGGAGTGTGGTGGTCTTTATATAGCCTAGGTGGCTGGCAGTTTGCAAAAACATCCCGTTTTTTCTCTCTCGCGCGCGGTGTTTACGTTTCTGACCGCCGGGGGTCCGCAGGACCTCCGATTCGGGTAAAACTTCGAACTGCGCGATCAGCGTGTCGAGCTGGCGGCGTTGACCTCGCGTTGGAACCGTTCCGAAAACACTTTCCGGCGCTCTATAAAGATAACCCGTTTAATTATTAAACGGGGTTTTCGTTCCGTTGGTTGCGGCTGGTCTCGTGCGGTTTTTACGACGGTGATCGGATGAAACCCGGTGTCGCAAAGGTCGAGTGTCAGGGTGGCAAGGGTCGGTCTCCGTCCGGTACGAGATAAGAGGGGGAAAAATAATCGCCGATCGATAAATCGGGGATGCAAACACCACAAACAAATCAGACAATCAAACAATTCATACCGAAAACAAAATTTTTAATTTTTGTGAAATCTGGGCTGTTACACCTCCCTAGGCGCCTTCCTTACAATATGAATTGATCGCGCTCCGTCAAGACACCCCGTACTTGCTTAGTGTCGTAACCTTTTCAAAAAACATCAAAGTGTCAATTTGTCAAGTGTACACCAGCCTTTTGCTATATGGCTGTCGTACACCCCCCAGTTGCTTACTTTGTGTCGTAACTACGGGTTAAGAGATACACCTAATCTCATGTTGTCTCGACGACGACAACAAAGTTAATCTTTAGTTCTTAACTACCTTAAGCACTATATCCTTTAAAAGGGTCAGCGACAAAAGCTGTCAACTTATATTTGTTCTTCAAAATATCATCTTTGACATGCTTATAGAATAACATAAGTTTGATGTGTTATAACTTGAGTTGACAGTAGGAATGATATGTAGTGTCGTAATTCCAAAAGATAGTATGATTTTGTACCAGATACTCTGCTTGTACTGAGCCTGCCATTGGAGGTTAATTTGCGGGTCTAAGAAATATCAGTGTCATGCTGATTGCTTACAACATGAGTTGGTTATCTGGTTCAGGTGTGCAGAAGGAGAGGATGGTGGCAGAGGACATGTACGTGATGTCAGCAGACGGCAAGGTGATATCTGCACCAGTAGCAAAGCCATGGCCACACAAGCATCCAAAGTGTTCAGACTGTGCACCTCTGTTCATGAAGGTCGCCATGTTTCCTTTGTTTTATGTGTTCAGTTGTTTCATATTCCTTTATGCTTGGTTTAATTTCCTTGATGTTTTTGCAGTCTTACCTAATGCGAGGAGCTGGGGCTGTGATTCATAGCCATGGCATGGAGACTTGCATGGCAACAATGCTCAATCCTGGTGCAAAGGAGTTCAGGGTGAATCCTCCTACTGTTTTTTATCTATCCCATGGAATTTAGCTAATTCGCAAAGTCTCCTTTGTGTTTCCATGAAATTTACCTGTAGTGCAAGTTCAAAAACTAACCACATCATGTCTGATTAATGCTAAAATCAGGGCTTCTTTATCCTCATGAAATGCAATGCTTATGATAAAAGCGAAATCTGCCACAATATGGACACCTTTTGTTTCTGATCAATATTGAAACGATAATCATTTATACTTTTCATATTTCCATTTCCATCATATACACTTCAAGGGTTATTGTGCTGAGTTTCTGCTTAGTGTAATGATTCACTCTGGACTTCCATTTTTGCTGCTCGTTCCATTCGTGTCATGCAATAACATCACACCAGAAAATCATGAACACGAGCACATATAGTTGCAGAATTTATATATATGTAGATTCGTTCTACCACTGACATACAGATATGCATCCACTGTTTGGATCACTGATACAGACTGATCTTATATGGATCGCCCAAGTTCTGCATGCTGTGGAGTTTGCAATTTAGAAATGTGTACGGTTGATACATTGATTCAAAACTCTTATGGTGGAGTGTGTGGGATATGTTTTGTCCTACATGTAGAACGTAGATGGTAAGCACAACTACATATGCCATATAATGATCCAATGTCTCTTCAAAAAACAAATAAACAATAAGGATCCAATGTATGTGACTTGAAAGTCAATTAGGAATAGTAAAACTAGTTGACAAGCTGACATATGATATATCTGAAATCTAACATATAAACTACCATACTCAACATGTTGCATGGTATACACAACACATAGGGTTGCTATGTCAAGTTGTCAACCCCACGCCCATTGTTTGGGTCAATGAGGTTGAGAGGTGCACAACAGGATTCAGAATAGAACTATAATAGAGTTCTCAAGATACCAGTGACATGTGTGGTACTAATAGCTACCTGTAACTCTGACTTTTTGAATTTTTATTCACTTATTACTGTGATAGTTGATCCTGTTTTACATATCTCTCAGATTAATTAAGTACGTTTCTACCTGTTACTAAATTAATTCTGTATGAGGATAAATTCCTTTTGTGACCATATACTGCTCTGCTGATCTTACTGCAGATGACACATATGGAAATGATTAAAGGAATCAAGGGTCATGGGTACACCGATGAATTAGTGGTTCCCATAATCGAAAATACTCCTTATGAGTATGAGCTCACAGACTCTCTAGCTGAAGCGGTATGCCACCAATGTCCTTTTGTTTCAAGTTTCCTTCATTTCAGATTTCAGAACAGTCTATAGGTGCCAATACAACCTTCTATTATTTTGTAGTTTTAGTTCTCTTGAATTTGTACTGATAAATAAGATGGTTCCAATGGGGGATTAGGCAACTTGTAGGCAGCAAAATAATTAATATTATCATCTCATATATTTGATCATTTAATCTTAATCTTTACCCTATAGTCAAGCTGATTAAAAAAGCATGATTAATTCCTTTATATCATGGAGAGTTTAGCAACTACAAAGAATATTAGTTATAACGAGATTAGTTTATAAGAAATAATTTGGTTGGATCTAGCAGCACTTGATGCGAAGTTATTACAGATGACAGCATACCCTAGGGCAACTGCTGTCCTGGTACGGAACCATGGAATTTATGTGTGGGGTGACTCCTGGATCAATGCCAAGACACAGGTATGCTTTATTTCCATGACTTAGCTTTCTGCATCAGTTTTCAGGTGAGGGTGTTTATTCTTCTCATCTCTTCTCACTGTCGCTTTGTCTCTTCATTTTAAATTATCAGTCCATTGGGTATAATTCTTATATCTATCTCCACATTGCATCCAAACTTTCTGAAATTTAGTCAACAATATGTTTTATCCAATCTAGATTATGCATACGCAGGACCCAAATAAATATCTCCAGGGCATTATTTAGCCCTCTATAGCAGTAGAGGGATGGTTTATTCCTCTATTTAATGAGAGTTTTGTGACATAGTTTATTTGTGCTGGGTTGAGGAATAATTCTTATGGTTCCTAGAATTTATGCGAGAGCAGATATTCAATACATTTTTATGGTATTGCTTTTCAGGCTGAATGCTATCATTATCTTTTTGATGCTGCTATCAAGATGTATCACTTAGGGATTGACTGGACAACTCCTGAGCATGGTCCGATTAATAGTGCCAAAAGATTGCGTAGTGTTATAAGTCCTGGCGTTCGTAATGGATGCCATGCAGCTAAATCATCAAAGGTCAGTTCTTTGTTCACAGTAATTTGTGAATTTGATCTGCTTTTGTGGTACTCGTAGATCAATGCACTTGTTGATCATTGTATCATTGGCAACAGTGGTTTTAACGTCATGTTTTTCTCCGAGTTTTGTTTTTCAGTTGCAAGGATGTTACTTAGTGCAAAATAGTCCCATCTATATCATTTAACAAATTCAAAGTTTTTTTAGTTAATTTGAGTTGACATATATTGGAATATTTCCAATCGGAATAATGCCGGTTCTGCATATCTGGCTTGTATGAATTTTGCAGAACAAAACAAAAAAAGAGAAGCATTTCAATTCCCGGAAAATGTAAATGGTTGAGAAATACATGAATTGAACTCCAAAATATCTGGGGAAAATTACATAAAAATGCAGAATCCATGTGAAATATCGACAACGCATGTCTCCTATTTACTCTGTTTCCACTGTCTGGACTTAACTCACAAATTACGTAATTTAAATTGATTCAAACACTTGAAAAAATACATGGGATAACTTCTGCACTAAGGTATATAGGACAGAATCCTTGCAACTATTTCCCCCCTAAAACACTCCAGCAAATAGGATATTGTACGGTATATTATTACTGATGTGTTTCCTTAACTGGTTTGTGGTTGCTATGTTTGGGTAACCTAACTGTTTGATTTATTGCTTGAATACCAGTACTCACACTGTTTGTTCATTGCAGCATTGTGTTGTACTTGACATCGAAGGAACAACAACGCCAATATCATTTGTGACTGATGTTATGTTTCCTTATGCTCGTGATAATGTGCGGAAGCATCTGACTTCTACATACGATTCTGATGAAACCAAAGAAGACATCAAACTTTTACGCATCCAAGTAAGTTATGATAAAGGAATTTAACATGTCCCGTGTAGCTAGATCTTGGAGCATCCAGAAATCAAAGTTAATTGTTGTAGTGTATAGTATATGATTTCCTTGCACAAATTAATTTGTTTTATTCAAGTTCTAACAGACTAGTGACCAATTATTTAGGTCGAAGAAGACCTGAGAGTTGGAGTTGTTGGGGCTGTTCCAGTTGCACCGGATGATGCTGGCAAAGAAGAGGTTATTAGTTCTTTAGTCGCTAATGTTGAATCAATGATCAAAGCAGACCGGAAGATTACATCATTGAAACAACTTCAGGTAATTCCATTCCAGTGCTGGAAACATATATCTTTTCATGCGATGGAGTTCTGATCTAATGGCTAATTCCAGGGTCATATATGGAGGACTGGATTTGAAAGGAAAGAACTTCAAGGGGTTGTTTTTGAGGATGTTCCCGAGGCACTGAAGAACTGGCAATCTCAGGGTATGAAGGTATGAAACGTGAATTAGGCTTTTCAGGCATAAAAATGGATTGTCATCGGATGTGTTTATTGTTCATACTTTGCAACTGAGTGATACTATGTCAGAAAGTTGACTCCTGAGCTAGAGTGTTAAGAATAATACCCGTAACAGAACTCTGTAAATCATTCACAGAAAATAGTGTACTTCTGCAGTGTGCCCATTGCCCAACCATTGAGATGGTCATCAAACATTCAGTTGCTCCACGGTTCGTCTGTTGTAGTTTCATATGCTACAGAATTCCGAGAAATCAAAGCAGAATATAGGTTTGAATAAAGCAGAATAATGCTACAGAATTCCGAGAAATCAAATAGTTTTTTCAGCTGGTTGGTTGCCAAAAGTCCTACTACTAAATATTGTGAAGCATAGAGAAGAGAAGCACAGGAAAATTGACCTCTGATAGAACAAAATGATCAATATTGGCAATAGTTGAACATGGAAGATGTAACTGAGCTCTATTATATACTTAAAAGAGAGTAATGTAAAAAAGAGTGAAGAAATAGTGATACATGCAATAACGATAAGTTAGTTTAGTCATGTGACTTGGTCTTAGAATGTGAATGTTAGTTAAGGTATAGCTACAATTGTAATTTCAAGTATACGTTGTCTTGTATATGTACTCCTGTGAAGTGTCCAATCACTTGATAAAAGATTATATGTTTTCCAACAGGTTTACATATACTCAAGTGGCAGTAGAGAGGCACAGAGGTTATTATTTGGCCATACATCATATGGTGATCTGCGACAGTTTCTGTGTGGTTTTTTCGACACCACAACTGGGTAAGCTTTCAATTTCTTGTTCTATTTGTTCTTTCAAAAGTGAATATGGAATTATAATTTTCTCTCACACTCATATGCAGAAACAAAAGAGAAGCAAGGAGTTATTTTGAGATCTCGCAATCACTTGGGGTGGACAATCCGTCTCAAATCTTATTTATCACAGATGTGTTCCAAGAAGCTGTTGCTGCGAAGAGTGCAGGTATCTTAGGCTAGTTCGACTCTATAATACTGGGATATTTGCAGGCAAATCATAATTTTGTCTACTGGAGTGTTCATACTTCTCTGGTGTATGTTCGCACTCTTGTGCTATGATATTATGTTCATTAATGCACAGTTGTGTATGTCCTTATGTCCTTATCTTCTCTCTTGGGTCGGGAGAAAACTTTGATTTCACAGTTTATCTAACATTGTATATCTTCAGGTTTCGAGGTAATAATCGCCATTCGCGCGGGAAATGCACCGCTTCCTGCGGATCATGGTTTCCGGACTATCAGTTCCTTCAGTGAAATCTGACGAATGTGCAAGAAACAAGCATGCCAGAGAATCACTTTTTGGTGTATCGTGACAATGCTTCGTACCCCCCTGGATCAGTTTCTTGTAATAGCAGTATAGCGCCTTTACTAGCATGACATCGGATTGTAATAAAACCAGGGTGACAGAATAAAGGAGGGAAGAATTGCAAGTTAAAAGAATGCTCTAAAGAGTGTACGATCCTGTTGCTGTGTATGTGAATGTGCGATTCGTGTGCTTTGTACGTTCGTTTTTATTTGGGAAATTCGTGTTTGCCAACTGGAGAACACTTTTAATTTTTTTTTTAATGGAGAACAGATCTTTGCCTTTGTCCAAACCACTGACCAAACCCAAATAGACCGGAGGTGTTTGGGTACAAAAATGGTAATGGTAAGCGGGGATATTTATTTTTAAATACAAGCAACGAGCGTTACCTGATATTGATATTAAGAGAGAGTTAAAAGATTACACTGATGTGATGATGCAAAAGCATCAACATACACCACCCACACCCCAACACGGCAACACCACGGCCCGCTACCTAGACTACGAAGGACTACTCCTCGCACACGTCTACCCTCCGCCGTCTCGCCATCTCTCAGAGCTTGATCTCCTCTAGGGTGAAATGAACCATGCCATCAACCGTCATACTTTTGTTGTCGAAAATGCGGGCGTTCCTCTCGAGCCACAGCCGCCTCATACCAGCGATCAGAATAGTAGCCACACGTTTCTTGCTCCGACCAGGCACGCGCTCAAGGGCCGAGTACCACCAGGAACGGACAGAGTCCTCTATCGACGGGACCAGCTGAACCAGATCAAGGCCTCGTAGCAGCGTGAGCCAAAAAAGTCGGGAAGTGGGGCAGGTCACCATCAGATGATTAATATCCTCATGCTCAAGGACACATAGGGCACAATGAGAATGGTGCGTCATCCCCCTACGGCGCAAACGGTCTTCCGTCTAGCATCGATCCCGCAGCGCCAGCCATGCGAAGAAGCGCTCCTTGGGCGGCGCATCGTTCTTCCAGAGATTCATGGCGAAGTCCACCTCTTCACTGCCGTAGAAGAAGGCCTTATAAGCCGAGCGGGCCGAGTACATGCCGTGTGGTTCCAATCTCCACACGAAAGAGTCCTCCTGATCAGATAGATGTGGGGCGAGGTGGACTTTTTGCCAAAGGTCCATGAACTCCACGATGGCCTGCAGCGAAAGGGTTCCACGAATGTCTCTAACCCAAAGGTCATTGCCTCTCGCCTCGCCCAGGAGACGACGTTTTCCGCCCCTAGCCCGCACAAACGGAAAAAGGTTGGGGGCCAACTCTTGTGGGCTCGTCCCATCGAGCCACCGGTCCGTCCAGAATCGAATGCGATCGCCCTTGCCTGGAGTAATTTTTGTCGCAGCGGCAAAGAGGTGAGTGGCCTCCTCCGGTACAGCAAGCGGTAGTCCCTCTCAAGCACGGGTCGGCCCAACTCTCTGGAACCACAACCATCTCATACGCAAGGCAGTATTCAGGTAGTCGAGCCGCAGAACGCCGAGTCCACCTAATTCCAAGGGGCGACAAACTTGATTCCACGCAACAATGCAATGCCCACCTCGTGCTTCTTCAGAGCCCCGCCAGAGAAAGCCTCTGCAGATTTTATCGATGCATTTGAACACCCAAGGGGGGAGGTCCAGGGAGAGCATATGATAAACCGCCATTGCTGACAACGTGGATTTGATCAGAGCCAGTCTCCCAGTTCTGTAGAGTAGGGACGTGCGCCAGGCAGCCCATCTGCGAGCAATCTTATCCACCAATGGTTGAAGCTCCGCCTTTGAGAGCGCAACAAGGCTAAGAGGCAGTCCCAGATACTTGCATGGGAAAGCCGCCAGCTGACAGGGAAGAACCTCCGCGAGGCCTTCAACATCAAAGCCGCGCCAGGCAGCGGGGATATTTATAGAGGACCAAAATCTAACTATTACTAGAAAAATTAATTAACCTGAAAGTAACAGAAGAAAACTTACAGAACTATTGCGATAGTTCAAATAAATTTGAACGACCAGGGCTACATTTAGGAACCATACATAATACTACAATACTCGAAAGTATAAGTAGAAAGTTAAGCGATGGTTCTAATGGAAAAAGCAGCTCTTTTTCTATGAAGATAGAAATACTCATAAACACTTTCTACTTATGGATATATATTACTTGTCTGTACCAAAAATCCCCACTCACTCAAACACGACTATGTACCTATCTACGCACCATACAACTCCAAGATCGAACAGTAACAAAAAAAATGGATAAAATTTCAACATGTACATGTCAACGTGCTACTCCTGGTTGCTTGAGAAAAAAAAAACTATACATCAACGTTCTTATGGCGATTGATTACTTACTGTGACAAGAGGAATATATATACTTTGGTAGGGTTGCTGGCTGGGTGAGGGAGGATGAGTGAGAGCATCTCTAGCCGCAAGCCGCGCTATTAGCTTCGGACTGACGAATTTTGTCCAATCGCGTCCCCAAGAGTCCAATTAGTGTCGGATTGGACGGAAATTGGGTCCGACGAACCCAAGCCGACCCGCCGAGCAGCCGCGGTTTCGCGCGTCACACGCCGAGCGGGTCCATCTGTCGGCGTCTAGCTCTTCGGCGTCCTTATTCTCTCGCCTCGGTTTCCCCGCGCCTGGCGCCGCCGCAGGCGAATCGATGTGCCGTTGTCGTCCAGTCCAATCGGCGCAAGGCTTTTAATGGCGTGAAGTCCAATCTACCGCCAGCCGCCGCCGCGTGTTCCCGCGCGGTGATGCCACGCGTCCACACCCATCCCGTTCGCCAGCCGCTATAAAAGGCGATGCTCGTCGCCCTCGCTCACCGCACTCACACCTCCTCTCTTCCTCTCCTCGTCGCCGAAACCTCTCCCTTTCTCTCCTCGCCGTCGAGACCACCCATCACCACGGGCGAGAGATTCCTCGGCGACGGTGCGGCGAAGAACGACTTCAACTGCTGCACGCTCCAGTTGTGGGAGGCGATGATGCTTGCTCTGGCGGACTACCCATGTCCGCCGGACACCCCCCCCCACACACACACAACTGGGTGCTGAGCAATGGGGGCGTGCCTGTGCCGCCCATTCCTCGAGAAGGCACCGAGTTTTGACATGGAGGTCAATGCCGCCCGCGAGGCCATGACGCCGGTCGGGCGCGCAACCCCGGTGAATGATCCGGGCAACTACGGCGGTTGCATGGCGTACTTCGAATACCGTTGTGCCTAGGCCGTCGCCTCGACGAACGGCCTGTAGCCGGTGGTCGGCCGCCAGAATGCCGCCGCCCGCAGATGGTGGTGGAGCGCGGAGGGGCGCACCCTCCCATTCGTCCTCGACCATATCGAGGCCGGCAACCAGCCGCGACTCCAGTACCCTCCGCTGGCGGCGCCGGCACGCCGCTCCTACTCCAGGTCGTCCACGCCGCTTTGGGCTTCACTACACAGGGGCATGGACACGACGACTTCTTTGTCGTTCAGCGGGTCGGCCTCCCGCTCCACCGGCCCGGCGAGGTCTCCGCCGCAGTTCATGTCGGTCAAGACCGAGGTCAAGACAGAGGTGAAGACCGAGCCGCCGCTCGGCCGGCGCACTCACGGCGGCATCGTCCTCGGCGTCTCCTCCTCGGCGTGGCCTCCTCTCTCGGCTGGGGCTGAAGAAGAAGGAGGTCGTCGACGAGCCCTCCCCGGCCGCCGCCGACGACGACGAGGAGGAGGACCCAGGCCTCTCCTGGGCGAGGAACGACTACCTCCTCGGCCAGATGGAGCGCCAGAGGAAGCAGTACGACCTAAGCGCCTCGAAGCCGCAAGGATCCGACCGGCGGCGGCAGCAGGGGCAGCAGCAGCCGCAGTCGGAGCAGGGCCGCACCACCGCCGCCGTCAGCTCCGGTGGTGGTGCTCGACGACAACGACGACGAAGACTCGACGTCGCTGCGGAGGAAGAGGAGGGGGTCGTCCACCGGCGACAAAGGATGCAGCGCCCAAGCCGCCGTGAAGCGCGAGCCCAAGGACGACGGCGCTGCCGGCGGGGCCGCAGGAGGAGCCGCCGGAGAGCTAACTACGAGGAGCTCTACAAATTTTTAGTTTTCAGTATTTTTTAATTTTTAATTTGCTGTTTATGTAAATTAAGATCAAATATTATGAATTCGGCTAGATTTAGTTTAATTTCGTCTCAGTTTAATCGAATTTGGCTGGGGTTTCCTTTGGGGCCGCGGCTGGGTGGCCAGTCGGCCCTAAGCCGTTTTCACCGCGGAGAGGCCTCCAAGCGGCACTAAAATAGCGCCGAAAAACGATTTAGGAGGACGAACGGGTAGAAATGGTCTGAAGAGGTAGTGGACTTGAATGTTCGAGAATCCGCTTTCTACTCGACCCATCACACACATAGCTAGCTTAGCTTCCTACTTCGTGATGAAAAGGTGAAGATAGAAGAGAAAAGTGGTTGATTTCCTTAGCTCCTCCCTTTTAATCCTGCTAACTTGTATGCTGATCGCAATCTAGCTTCCTTAATTACTTTTTGCCAAGTGAAGGAGTGCTTAGCTGCTGGCTAATTCACCGACCATGCATATACACACGCATCTTCCTTTGCGACTATAGCATCTTGTGAAGGATGTAGCCAATCCACTATCCAGCCGTCTTCCATCAATCTCCATCAGGGCAGGCAGAGCTGGTGCCTTTCTTCTTCTGTTGATAAAAAGGAAAATAGAGGAGAGAAAAACATCATGGTTGATACAGCACCAAGCAAGCAAGAAACCATGCGTACAATTAACTTCATTATAATAAGAGCATCTCCAGCCGTTCGCCCCCCCAAGACGTTTTGCGGCGCTATTTTTACCGCCGCTTGGGGGCGCTCGGCGCGGCGATAGGTCTTGGGGCGACCGGCCGCCCAGCCGCGCCCCAAGGCGACCCCCAAGACTGGCGGGGCCGGCTCAGATTCGGCCCAAATTCGACCCAAAAACGGCGCAAATTAATTCTTTTGACACAGATTCAACACAAACATGGAAATATAGGCGCAGTTTGGCGCAGTTCGGCGCAAATTCGGCATACAACATGATATTACAAACACATAGTTCGGCATAAATACAAAAAAAAACCAGATCAAACTAGACATTGCCTTTGCGCATCCATAGATGATCCACTAGATCTTCCTGTAGTTGACGATGCACGTGCGGGTCTCGGATCTCCTGGCGCATGTTGAGATAGGCTGTCCAATCTGATGGTATCTGGTGATCAACAACTGCAAGAGGCCCCTGGTTGATATATGGTTCAGAGTCATACACTTGCTCCGCTTTCTCGCTCTCAATGATCATGTTGTGCAAGATGACCAAACAATTCATCACCTCCCACATTTGATCTTTCGACCAAGTCTGAGCGGGGTACCGGACAACGGCAAATCGAGACTGTAGTACCCCAAATGCCCGCTCGACATCCTTCCTGCAAGCCTCCTGGCACTAGGCAAAATGGGCGTGCTTCCCCCTGCCCCATGGTTTGAGATAGTCTTCACAAATACCGGCCATCTTGGATAGATGCCGTCTGCCAGATAATATCCCTTGTTGTAATGGTGCCCATTGACCTCGAAGTTCACCGGAGGAGCATGACCTTCGACAAGCCTGGCAAAGATAGTTGAACACTGCAGGACGTTGATGTCATTGTGTGTTCCTGGCATTCCAAAGAAGGAGTGCCAAATCCAGAGATCATGTGTAGCAACCGCCTCAAGTACCACACTGCAGTGACCTTTTGCACCCTTGTACATCCCCTGCCAAGCAAATGGACAGTTCTTCCATTCCCGATGCATGCAGTCGATGCTTCCAAGCATCCTAGGAAATCCTCTTGCTTCATTCTCTGCTAGGATTCGAGCAGTGTCTTCTGCATTGGGTGCTCGCAAGTACTATTTTCCAAAGCAGCCAATTACTGCTCTGCAAAATCTGTAGAAACAATCAAGGGTGGTGGACTCGGCCATGCGTGCATAGTCGTCCTGTTCATCACCAGGAGTTCCGTATGCAAGCATCCTCATGGCCGTTGTGCACTTCTGAAGTGAGGAGAACCCAACTGTGCGGGTGCAATCTTTATTGCAAACGAAGTAGTTGTCGTACTCTCGGAGTGAGTTGACAATGCGAAGAAAGAGCTTTCGACCCGTGCGGTACCGTCGCCGGAATACCTTCTCGCCGTGCAGGGGAACATCGGCAAAGTAGTCGGAGTAGAGCAAACAGTAGCCCTCCGAACGGCCCCTCTCCTTTCCCTTCCGGCGGCCCATCTTGGAACCTCCTCGCTGCGGCTCCTTGTTGGCGCCGAACAGGTCGGCCAAAGTGGCGAGCATCATGAGGTGCTCGTCGTCCTGGGCGCCGGCGATCGCCTCTTCCTCCATCAACGCGGCGAAGAGTTTCTCGTCGTCGGAGTCCATCTCAGGCCGGCAATTCGTCGAACAGGTGGGCGCGGCTTTGCGTTGGCGTTCTCGGCTTGGCGTTCCGCGCCGGCAAAAAGCCGGTGAACTAGGCGGGGAGGGGACGGCCTTGGAAGAGGGGCGGCGGGGGAGAAGCAGCGGCGTGTTTTGGGCGGCAGAAACGGCTATCTAGCGGCAGCGCGGCGGCCGGTGACGACAAGGGCGGTGGGGAGAGGTGGGGGAGAGATGTCCCTTTTTGTAAGGCCCCTGATGCGGTACTAACTCTAACTAGTCGCTTTCGCGTCCGGTCGGAGTTAGAAGCGCATCAAACGCCACCGGCGCACGACACTCGCACTCGTGTCGCTGCCGGATTCTCGACAACAGGTATAAAAACACTCTCTACAAGAAAGGAAATACATATAGAGATAATAGAGAAGGGCATGCAACGCAACTGTCTAGATATAATAATATCACCAGGAGTACATCTGAGCAGTACATCAATACATCAAGCGGAAGCGAAGTATGGACCGGGTACGGTCAAGATCCAAATTGCCCTAGAGAGGGCTACACATAAATCCACCCACGGGAACGTCTGAGCCCAACTAAGGATCCTACTGGTCGGTGTAGTCGTACTCGTCGTCATCCTCCGGGGGCACCTCCACGAAGTATCGTCCAGTGCTGGGGTCGAGGAAGTAGTCCACTGCAGCGGCCGATCAGGCAAAGCGGTAAAGGTGGAAAAGTAAACGGGGGTGAGAACATATCATTACGGAATAACTAA
Source organism: Bromus sterilis (assembly GCA_950022295.1). Classification (NCBI taxonomy): domain Eukaryota; kingdom Viridiplantae; phylum Streptophyta; class Magnoliopsida; order Poales; family Poaceae; genus Bromus; species Bromus sterilis. Next base: position 223,425,314 of record OX465600.1, read on the forward strand.
CGCTACAGGTAAGGTAAAGGTATAGACAGTTTGCAGCTGTACTAGCATATATGGTGGCTACACGTTCTATCAGAATAAAGATGAGATCCAAGAAGTTACGTTGACAACGTGTCGTAAGTCAGCTATCCACCTACTTACGCAAACATAACACAACCTCGTTTCTCTCTCGGTCCCCCTGGACGAAGAAAGACAACCAAGGCACGCACACGGTTTGTCAAGTTTTATAGCATGTTTAACATTGATGTTATTCTATGAACAAGGAGTAGGTCTCAAGTAGTCCATAACCGCGGACACGGCTTTTCGAAAAGATTTACCCTGCAGGGGTGTACCAACTGTCCATTATAGACGTCGCATGTACGCCCGGTTTCCACTTGGCTAGGTAAGCGCCCGAAACTCCGGAACGTCAGAGTCCCTCTAACTAACAACGCACATATCCGGGTGGCCCCCGGTGAGTCGACACCCAACCCAAAAGCTGGCCACGCTCTCGAATCGGACTCTACCGTATGACTCCAGGTTTGGATTACCCGTTAGTTCTCTTATGAGACCGGGTCCTCAGCCGGTCTATTTGGGCCAGCCAAGAAACTATGTCCTCCTGGCCCTGGTTTGGTTTGGAAACAACTGGGGATCCAACCAGCACACACACATTGCAAATGTAAAACAGCTCGGGCCACCTCTAGAATGTACGAGGCTAGGTAGGTAAGACAAGGGGGCCCCATAAAACCCCACACACGATTAGGCACGCTCGTCAAGAAACACAATACCCGGAACTCGGGTCCTAGGTGACTCAAATGGAACAAAGCACCAGACGGGAACAGTCCAGCCTTCCACCTTTCGTCGAGTATAAATTAACATCATCTAACAATAATAAATATCAACCCACTTCTTTTATAACATGATATCCCAACCATAAATGTATAGGGTAAGCAGCAAGTTTTCTATCCATACTAAGCAATGGCTGAGCAGCGGTAACTTAGCAGAACAATGGTTTGCTGGGATGTGGGGATCATGGCTGTATGGGTTTAAACATGGCATATAACGCAGATAGGATCAAGCAATAACGTTCTAGATCTACAGCTAGGCATGAGCAGAAAGTTATAAAGTAATGACACAGATCTCCCCCTTGCCTGGTAAGGTAGTCGAAGCAGCACTCACGGTTCCCTCGGGCTCGGTGTCGGACAGCTCCACGTAAGTCTCCTCGGCAGTCTCAGGTGCTAACGTAAGGTACCGGCAGGAAAAGGCACACAGGTAAGAAACTGATGCAACTCAAACAAGGATGGCATGATCAGGTTTTATTTACACGGTATGACCCTGTCTAGTCAAGTTTAAATGAAGGTGATGACGACAAGTCATCACTTTCATGTGCATTTTATTTACATTGTAATGGCTTTGGTCTGAGTCTTAACTTAGGTGTAAATAGCATGATAGCATGACATGATCAACAAGCGTTACAAGAATTTAAATAACATGAAAGTAAAACAATGATTCCGGAGACGGAGTAGTGTCGGTGAAATTGATACACAGATAGGTGCAACAAATGTTGGAAACCAGCCACACACATGTGACAAAATGTTGGGGCTGACTTGGAGAAGAAGAAGACTTGGAACAACTTGAAAAGATCAGATGAACATCAATTCAAATGCACTGAAGTTGGAATGTTGCAGACAGACAGATCAGAAAACTTCTGAACCAGGTGATCACACCTTGTCTCAAAAGTTGCACAACACAACATGAAAACATCATTACTGAACTCCTTGCAGAAAAGCACCCCAAAAACATATATGACATGTCTCAGTTTGAATTTGCAATGGCAGTTGCAAATTCAGCTGAAGTTCAGGGGGGGCTGAGTGCAAAATTTGCACCTCATGAATTTTCGAAAAGGTTCAGATGAGCAAACCATCATCACCATGCAATTCCTTGCTCAAAATTACCTAAAATTCATATATGGCATGGGCCATTTGAATTTTGGACCAAACTTGGCACAACAGGAATTTAAGCAGGGGGCTTATTGCACTTTTGACCAAGCTTCATTTAATAAAGGGGCCAATTGCAAGAATGAATATCACCACTGAACTCAGTAGCTCAAATTACCCCAAATTGATATAATGCATGCCTCAAATTGATCAGGGGGGTGAAGTCTAGTTTGAATTTGAATTCAAACTTGAATTGAATAAAAACAGAAAAGAAAAAGATTGAAATAAATAAAAAAAATAAAAGAACAGGGAGGAGCCCAGCCACTTGGGCTGGTTCGGCCAGCAGCCCACTGCTGCTCCCTGCCCCTGGTGCGCTAAGCTAACGGGCCAGGCCCAGCGCTACCACGGCCATGCTTCCAAAAAGAGCAAAAAGATTGGGTTTAATCGACCCAGGGGGGATTCGAACCCCGCACCGCGCGGCTACGACTCCTGCGCGCTACCACTTCGGATACTGATCGAGTTTTGACAGGAAGGCGCTCGCTCTGAATATGATCTAGCCACAAGGCGCTGCTACGACTGAAACCGAACTGAACTTCAAGTTCAGTCGACTGCAGAGAATGAAAGGCGGAAGCTTGGCGTTGCTTCGACTCGATCCAGGCCTTCCACGCCTTGGAGCAGCGCTGCAGCTCATCGCACTTGCTACGGCGAACAAGATCACGCGGGATCAAAGCAGATCGAGGCGATCTGTTGAAGCAAGCGGCTGCTGCGCCTCCTCTGTCTGAAGAATTCAGACCGCAGTCGACGTGCTCGGACTCCGGCGTCGATCCCATCGTTTCCAGAGCACCAGGGGCTCAACGCCTGTTACCAGCCGTAGCCGGCAGTGCCATGACCTCGTTTTACTGCTAAGCTGACCTCGCCGTGCTACGTGCGGATGCTACTGCTCATCGGAAAATCGCGGCGGAACGGAGGGCAACGGGAACAGGGGAGAGGATCGGAGCTCACAGCGGGGAACGATGGCTCGAACGGCTCGGGGAAGGTCGCCGGCGTGCTGGCTGACGACGTGGACGACGACGGGGTCGATGCCGTGCAGGATAACTCAGGCCATGGACCTCCTGTCCATGGCGACTCCGGCAGGAAGCAGAGGAAGGAGGAGATGGAGGCGGCGGCGCTCGAGGGGGGTAAAGGAGCTAGGGTTAGGAGGAGGAGCTGGGCGCATATATAGGAGAGGGGGAGAGGCGACGTGGACGAAGGAGGGCCTCTCCTCCACGGGCGCCATGTGCGTGAGGGGGAAGAAAAAGCAGAGGAGGGGGATGACAGGTGGGGTCCGGCTGGCAGAGAGAGAGAGAGGAAAAGGAAAAAAAAAGAACAGGCGGCTCCAGGTGGGCTGATTCCAGGCGGCCCAGCTGGGCTGGAGGTGAGAAGGGAGGAAACCGGCCCTTTTCCAAAAAGAAATGGGCAGCAGAGAAAGAAAAAGAAAAGAAAAAGGATAGGGGTCAGGAAAAATATTCCAAATATTTTAGAAATCCCCTAAAAAGATGTTTGATCACCCAAAATTGATTTGAACAATTTTGCATGCAGTGAAAAATCCCCAAAAGCAAAACAGTACCCTTTTCCATTTAAAATTAAATAGAAAAGGACTTTGAAGAGTTTTGAGAGAAAAATAGAAGGTTCAAAATTCCATGAGTTTGAAATTCTTAATCCTTGCATCTTTCTAGATTTTTGAAAATTGGTTTGACCAATTTTGGCAACAACAAAAATGTGGCCCTGTTTTTGAATTCAAAACACTTTGAACTAGGGCTACTGTTTTTGGTGGTGGAAAAAATGCTTTGAGGATTTTAAAACCCTTGCAATATCAAATGAAATGGCTAGGCCAAGTTTGGGGTCAAGTGAAGTGAGCATGTGACAAGGAAAATTCCATGACTGCCCTTCTTGAACCACTTTGGATGCAAAAGAAATCAGCCCAACATGACTCCAATATCAAAGTCAATTTAAATCACCACATGAAATGACATAAACATTCACCATTCCAAGTTACAAGTCCAACAGAGGAAAATAAATTGCATGGTGTTGCTAGGTTGTTACATGTGGGCTGTTACAGCTCTCCCCTACCAACACAGGATCTCGTCCCGAGATCTAAGCAAGAAAAAGCTCGGGATACTCAGAACGGAGATGGTCTTCACGCTCCCACGTTGCTTCCTTCTCCGAGTGATGTGCCCACTGCACCTTGAGGAACTTGACGGTCTTGTTGCGAGTCTTGCGCTCGGACGAGTCAAGAACACGGACTGGACGCTCTGAGTAAGATAGATCCGCACTGAGCTGGATCTCGCCCAAGTCTACTGCCTGCTCTGGCTGCTTGAAACACTTCTTCAACTGAGACAGGTGGAACACATCATGCACCATAGCCAAACTGTCTGGAAGCTCGAGGCGGAACGCAAGAGGTCCCCGAGTCTCGAGGATGCGGAACGGACCAACGAACCTGGGAGCCAACTTGCCTTTGATCCCAAAGCGGTGAGTGCCTCGAAGTGGAGACACTTTGAGGTATGCGAAGTCACCAACTTTGAAGTCAACACCACGGTGCTTCTTGTCGTAATAGGCCTTCTTCGTAGACTGTGCTGCCTTTAGATTCTCTCGGACAATCTTCACAGTGTCCTCTGCCTCTTGAATCACATCTGGACCGAACAGCTGCCTCTCGCCTGTCTCGGACCAGTTCAAAGGTGTCCTGCATTTGCGACCATACAACACTTCAAACGGCGCTGCTTCCAGGCTTGCTTGATAGCTGTTGTTGTACGACAACTCAGCATACGGCAAGCACTCTTCGCACTTCATGCCAAACGAGATGACACATGCCCTCAACATGTCCTCAAGAATTTGATTCACACGCTCAACCTGCCCACTGGTCTGAGGGTGATAAGCGGTACTGAACAACACTGTCGTACCAATGGCCTTTTGGAAGGCCTGCCAGAACTTGGAGGTGAAAAGACTGCCTCGATCAGAACTGATCTTCTTGGGGATGCCATGTAAAGATACAACTCGTGCGGTATACAAATCCGCCAACTGAGCTGCTGAAATGGAGTCCTTCACTGGAAAGAAGTGGGCAACTTTGGAGAGATTGTCAATGACAACAAAGATGGCATTGTTCTTCTTCTGCGACAAAGGAAAACCTGTGATGAAATCCATCTCAATGTGGTCCCATTTCCACTCCGGAATTTCAATTGGCTGAAGTAGCCCTGCAGGCTTCTGGTGCTGTGCCTTCACTCTCCTGCACACATCACACTGGGAGACAAAACGGGCAACATCCCGCTTCATACGAGTCCACCAAAAGCTCTACTTGAGGTCCTGATACATCTTGGTGCTACCAGGGTGGATAGACAGCTTTGAGTGATGGGCTTCTTTCAATATGACCTCTCTGAGACCTCCTTCCTTGGGAACAACAACTCTCTCCTCGAACATCACGGTGCCATCATTATGCACTGAAAAGCAACCGTACTTCGGAACTGAGGCGGCAACACCCTGCTTGACTTTCTGAATCATCAAGCTACCAGACTGAGCTTCACGAATCTTCTCACGGATAGTGGGCTCTACCACAAGGTTGGCTAGATAGCCTGCTGGAACTAGCTCAAGATTTAGCCTTCGAAAGGCCTCACACAATTCAGGGTGTATTCTCTGCACCTGGACACTGTTGCAATCACCCTTGCGGCTCAACGCATCAGCTATGACATTCGCCTTGCCAGGCGTATACTGAATATCCACGGAGTACTCAGTAATAGTCTCGAGCCACCTCCTTTGTCTCAAGTTCAGGTTAGGCTGCGTGAACAAGTACTTTAAGCTTTTGTGATCGGTGAACACATCAACCTTCCTCCCTAGGAGGAGGTGTCGCCAAGTAACCAACGCATGAATCACTGCAGCCAGCTCAAGATCATGGGTCGGATAATTCCTCTCAGCCTGCTTCAACTGCCTGGAGGTGTATGCCACAATATTCTTTCCCTGCATCAACACTCCGCCAAGGCCATTCAACGAGGCATCACAGAACACATGAAACGGCTGTGACTCATCTGGCGGCGTAAGGATCGGAGCTGTGGTCAGCCTTATCTTCAACTCATCAAAAGCTGCCTGGCAAGCTTGTGACCAAACGTACTTCTTGCCCTTGCACAATAGCTCGGTCATCGGCTTTGCTATCTTGGAGAAATTCTCGACAAACTTCCTGCAATAGCTGGCAAGTCCGAGAAAGCTCCTCAACTGCTTGACATTTTTTGGCGGAGTCCAATCTTGAATCGTCCAGACTCTGTCTGGGTCAACAACAATCCCTTCTGAGGAAATGACATGGCCAAGGAAGTTGACTTTATTCATCCAGAACTCGCACTTGGAGAACTTGGCATAAAACCGATGATCTCTCAACTTCTGCAACACCAACCTGAGATGCTCCTCATGTTCAGCCTCTGACTTGGAAAAGACAAGGATGTCGTCGAGGTAGAGAAGGACGAACACGTCTAGCCATTCTTGGAAGAGATAGTTCATGGCCCTCATGAACGTCGGAGGAGCGTTTGAAAAGCCAAACGTCATGACCGTAAACTCGTACAGTCCATAACGAGTGCGGAAAGCTGTCTTGGGGATGTCCTCCTCACGGACACGAATCTGGTGGTACCCCATCTTTAGATCAAGCTTTGAAAACACCTTTGCTCCATGCAACTGTTCAAATAAGTCATTGATGTTGGGCAAAGGGTATTTGTTTTTGATCGTCTTCTTGTTGATACCACGGTAGTCTTGAACCAACCTACTAGTACCATCTTTCTTCTTCACAAAAAGACACGGGGCACCCCAAGGGGAAGTGCTCGGACGAATGAGCCCATCCTTCTCAAGCTTCACCAACGGCTCTTTCAACTCAATCAACTCTTCTGGGCACATCTTGTACGGCTGCCGAGATATTGGCTGTGTACCAGGTTCTAGCTCGATCACGAACTCAATAGCACGCACGGGTGGAATACCTGGCAACTCCTCTGGAAAGACATCTGGGAACTCTCGAACAACTCTGACCTCCTCGATCAATGGAGCAACTCCAGCGTTTAGAGCGTACAACTGTGCTGACCCCACTGTCGAGCCACAAGTGTACCAAATCTCTGCGCCTGAATCGTGCGTCAGCAACACGGTCTTGGTCGGACAATCAATCTTGGCCTTGTACTTGACAAGCCAATCCATGCCCAAGATGACATCAATGTCGGAACGGGGCAAGACAATCAGGGAGGCCGAAAAGATAGCACCCTGAATACTGATCTCCACATCTGGAACAAAAACTGAGGAACTGCATCTGGAACCAGGAGTGTGGACTCCAAGTGGTGGATAGAGCAACTCGGACTGAAGGTCACTGGCTGAAGAAAAAGACTGAGATATGAAGGAATGGGATGCTCCGGAATCGAACAAAACTGACGCTGGAACTGAACATACAAGCAACCTACCAAGCACAATCTCGGACGACTGCTGGGCCTCTGCGACGGTCACGTTGTTCACCCTGACTGCTCGTGGCTGGGTCCGCACCATCGCGTTGCTCGGTGTAGAGCGAGGTGGGGGCGGAGGCAGCCTGGCGTAACGAGGGTCGGTGCACTGCGGAGACTTGTGGCCCGGCTTGCCACACTTGAAACACGTGATATCTGGCCTGGGCTGGCCCTGTGGAGCAGGCGGCCTCGCGTGTGGTGGAGTAGAGCGAGGTCCGTGCTGCACTGGAACGGGAGGGCGGGAAAAAGTGCGGACAACTGCCCCCCTCGGCTGGAACTGCTGACGCTGCGGCTGAAGCTGTGGCTCTGCAACCCAGGACTTGGCCTTCTTGTGGACCATCACTGCTGAACTGTGCTCTCTCTGCTTCCTCTTCTCTGCGTAACGCTCTGCCTCAGCTGACTCCTGTCTGATAGCCTGGTCGACGAACTCTGAGAACAGGCTTGGCGTGGACAAGGTGAGCGCATACTTGATGTCCGGGGCAAGACCACCGCGGAACCTGGCAATGCGCTTGGCCTCTGACGAGACCTCCTCTGGAGCGTACCTGGCAAGCCTGACGAAGGCCAGGTTATACTCCTGCACAGACCTATCCCCCTGCCTCAGAGCTAAGAACTCCTCGCGCTTCCTCTCGATCAGTCCACTGGGAATATGAGCAGCTCTGAAATCCTTGACGAAGTCATCCCACGTGATCTCTGCATCACCCTTGTTTGCCTTGTACGTCGAGAACCAACTGCCTGCGGCACCCTGAAGCTGGAAGGAGGCGAAGGTGACGTAGTCGACGGGTCTGACGGCGTTGGCATTGAAGTGCTTCTTGATCTCTGCAATCCAGTCATCCGCCTCCAGCGGTTCTCGAGCCTCGGAGAACCTGGGGGGCTGATCGCAAGGAACTGCTGCAGTGTGGTGTACTGTGGACGATCATTCCTCTGAGCACCCTGGTTCTGTAGCATCTGAAGGATCGTAGCTGTGCCCTGAGCCACTACGGCTACAGCCTCCCCAAGGATAGGGTTCTCTGGCAGCGGCATGTTCGCTCTTGGCATCCTGTATACAGGAACACTTATGAGAACATGAACGAATCTTTGAAGTAACCAGAAGTTAAAGCAAAATTGACAACAAAACTTCCTCACGAGGTATGAGAAAGCCGAAGGCTGAAATTCCACCAAGGTTAACCCGGAAAGTCGATAACTAGATTCTACTGGAATTCCCAAACCAAGAACATCCGAATCCAATATAATAATGTGCTAGCGAGCACACAACAATATATATGAGCGGTTGGAAACCTGCACAATGAGACATCTGCCCTGAGCGGCCCGCCATCACGGTCGTCCATAGGGGAAAGACACCACATCCATATTACCATAGGATGCCCGCCAATCCTGTATGGACGGTTCACCTGGGGTACGCCGTAAGCGAGGTAGAGCAGTCAACCCCAAGTGGCGGCTCAGTGGTCTCAAAGACGCCAACACATCTCGTCGCTAGCAAAACATTATAGAGGAATCGGAGTCTCATGTAAACGAGATCCTAGCCTGTTTTGAAAGGGGATAAGTTGCAGAGACAAAACACCGTTTCACTTCCTCACGGAAAAGGGGTGGGAGGGTGGGATAAGGAGAAAACAGAAAGAGGTCCTACTCTCCGAATTTTTTTCGTATATAACTACCAAAATAGTTTCTAGACTCAACTTCGGCCAGTAAAGGGTCCTACAGTCAGTCCTGCTCTGATACCAAGTTGTAAGGCCCCTGATGCGGTACTAACTCTAACTAGTCGCTTTCGCGTCCGGTCGGAGTTAGAAGCGCATCAAACGCCACCGGCGCACGACACTCGCACTCGTGTCGCTGCCGGATTCTCGACAACAGGTATAAAAACACTCTCTACAAGAAAGGAAATACATATAGAGATAATAGAGCAGGGCATGCAACGCCACTGTCTAGATATAATAATATCACCAGGAGTACATCTGAGCAGTACATCAATACATCAAGCGGAAGCGAAGTATGGACCGGGTACGGTCAAGATCCAAATTGCCCTAGAGAGGGCTACACATAAATCCACCCACGGGAACGTCTGAGCCCAACTAAGGATCCTACTGGTCGGTGTAGTCGTACTCGTCGTCATCCTCCGGGGGCACCTCCACGAAGTATCGTCCAGTGCTGGGGTCGAGGAAGTAGTCCACTGCAGCGGCCGATCAGGCAAAGCGGTAAAGACGGAAAAGTAAGCGGGGGTGAGAACATATCATTACGGAATAACTAACGCTACAGGTAAGGTAAAGGTATAGACAGTTTGTAGCTGTACTAGCATATATGGTGGCTACACGTTCTATCAGAATAAAGATGAGATCCAAGAAGTTACGTTGACAACGTGTCGTAAGTCAGCTATCCACCTACTTACGCAAACATAACACAACCTCGTTTCTCTCTCGGTCCCCCTGGACGAAGAAAGACAACCAAGGCACGCACACGGTTTGTCAAGTTTTATAGCATGTTTAACATTGATGTTATTCTATGAACAAGGAGTAGGTCTCAAGTAGTCCATAACCGCGGACACGGCTTTTCGAAAAGATTTACCCTGCAGGGGTGTACCAACTGTCCATTATAGACGTCGCATGTACGCCCGGTTTCCACTTGGCTAGGTAAGCGCCCGAAACTCCGGAACGTCAGAGTCCCTCTAACTAACAACACACATATCCGGGTGGCCCCCGGTGAGTCGACACCCAACCCAAAAGCTGGCCACGCTCTCGAATCGGACTCTACCGTATGACTCCAGGTTTGGATTACCGGTTAGTTCTTATATGAGACCGGGTCCTCAGCCGGTCTATTTGGGCCAGCCAAGAAACTATGTCCTCCTGGCCCTGGTTTGGTTTGGAAACAACTGGGGATCCAACCAGCACACACACATTGCAAATGTAAAACAGCTCGGGCCACCTCTAGAATGTACGAGGCTAGGTAGGTAAGACAAGGGGGCCCCATAAAACCCCACACACGATTAGGCACGCTCGTCAAGAAACACAATACCCGGAACTCGGGTCCTAGGTGACTCAAATGGAACAAAGCACCAGACGGGAACAGTCCAGCCTTCCACCTTTCGTCGAGTATAAATTAACATCATCTAACAATAATAAATATCAACCCACTTCTTTTGTAACATGATATCCCAACCATAAATGTATAGGGTAAGCAGCAAGTTTTCTATCCATACTAAGAAATGGCTGAGCAGCGGTAACTTAGCAGAACAATGGTTTGCTGGGATGTGGGGATCATGGCTGTATGGGTTTAAACATGGCATATAACGCAGATAGGATCAAGCAATAACGTTCTAGATCTACAGCTAGGCATGAGCAGAAAGTTATAAAGTAATGACACAGATCTCCCCCTTGCCTGGTAAGGTAGTCGAAGCAGCACTCACGGTTCCCTCGGGCTCGGTGTCGGACAGCTCCACGTAAGTCTCCTCGGCGGTCTCAGGTGCTAACGTAAGGTACCGGCAGGAAAAGGCACACAGGTAAGAAACTGATGCAACTCAAACAAGGATGGCATGATCAGGTTTTATTTACACGGTATGACCCTGTCTAGTCAAGTTTAAATGAAGGTGATGACGACAAGTCATCACTTTCATGTGCATTTTATTTACATTGTAATGGCTTTGGTCTGAGTCTTAACTTAGGTGTAAATAGCATGATAGCATGACATGATCAACAAGCGTTACAAGAATTTAAATAACATGAAAGTAAAACAATGATTCCGGAGACGGAGTAGTGTCGGTGAAATTGATACACAGATAGGTGCAACAAATGTTGGAAACCAGCCACACACATGTGACAAAATGTTGGGGCTGACTTGGAGAAGAAGAAGACTTGGAACAACTTGAAAAGATCAGATGAACATCAATTCAAATGCACTGAAGTTGGAATGTTGCAGACAGACAGATCAGAAAACTTCTGAACCAGGTGATCACACCTTGTCTCAAAAGTTGCACAACACAACATGAAAACATCATTACTGAACTCCTTGCAGAAAAGCACCCCAAAAACATATATGACATGTCTCAGTTTGAATTTGCAATGGCAGTTGCAAATTCAGCTGAAGTTCAGGGGGGGCTGAGTGCAAAATTTGCACCTCATGAATTTTTGAAAAGGTTCAGATGAGTAAACCATCATCACCATGCAATTCCTTGCTCAAAATTACCTAAAATTCATATATGGCATGGGCCATTTGAATTTTGGACCAAACTTGGCACAACAGGAATTTAAGCAGGGGGCTTATTGCACTTTTGACCAAGCTTCATTTAATAAAGGGGCCAATTGCAAGAATGAATATCACCACTGAACTCAGTAGCTCAAATTACCCCAAATTGATATAATGCATGCCTCAAATTGATCAGGGGGGTGAAGTCTAGTTTGAATTTGAATTCAAACTTGAATTGAATAAAAACAGAAAAGAAAAAGATTGAAATAAATAAAAAAAAAGAAAAGAACAGGGAGGAGCCCAGCCACTTGGGCTGGTTCGGCCAGCAGCCCACTGCTGCTCCCTGCCCCTGGTGCGCTAAGCTAACGGGCCAGGCCCAGCGCTACCACGGCCATGCTTCCAAAAAGAGCAAAAAGATTGGGTTTAATCGACCCAGGGGGGATTCGAACCCCGCACCGCGCGGCTACGACTCCTGCGCGCTACCACTTCGGCTACTGATCGAGTTTTGACAGGAAGGCGCTCGCTCTGAATATGATCTAGCCACAAGGCGCTGCTATGACTGAAACCGAACTGAACTTCAAGTTCAGTCGACTGCAGAGAACGAAAGGCGGAAGCTTGGCGTTGCTTCGACTCGATCCAGGCCTTCCACGCCTTGGAGCAGCGCTGCAGCTCATCGCACTTGCTACGGCGATCAAGATCACGCGGGATCGAAGCAGATCGAGGCGATCTATTGAAGCAAGCGGCTGCTGCGCCTCCTCTGTCTGAAGAATTCAGACCGCAGTCGACGTGCTCGGACTCCGGCGTCGATCCCATCGTTTCCAGAGAACCAGGGGCTCAACGCCTGTTACCAGCCGTAGCCGGCAGTGCCATGACCTCGTTTTACTGCTAAGCTGACCTCGCCGTGCTACGTGTGGATTCTACTGCTCATCGGAAAATCGCGGCGGAACGGAGGGCAACGGGAACAGGGGAGAGGATCGGAGCTCACAGCGGGGAACGATGGCTCGAACGGCTCGGGGAAGGTCGCCGGCGTGCTGGCTGACGATGTGGACGACGACGGGGTCGATGCCGTGCAGGATAACTCAGGCCATGGACCTCCTGTCCATGGCGACTCCGGCAGGAAGCAGAGGAAGGAGGAGATGGAGGCGGCGGCGCTCAAGGGGGGGAAAGGAGCTAGGGTTAGGAGGAGGAGCTGGGCGCATATATAGGAGAGGGGGAGAGGCGACGTGGACGAAGGAGGGCCTCTCCTCCACGGGCGCCATGTGCGTGAGGGGGAAGAAAAAGCAGAGGAGGGGGATGACAGGTGGGGTCCGGCTTGCAGAGAGAGAGAGAGAGGAAAAGGAAAAAAAAGAACAGGCGGCTCCAGGTGGGCTGATTCCAGGCGGCCCAGCTGGGCTGGAGGTGAGAAGGGAGGAAACCGGCCCTTTTCCAAAAAGAAATGGGCAGCAGAGAAAGAAAAATAAAAGAAAAAGGATAGGGTCAGGAAAAATATTCCAAATATTTTAGAAATCCCCTAAAAAGATGTTTGATCACCCAAAATTGATTTGAACAATTTTGCATGCAGTGAAAAATCCCCAAAATCAAAACAGTACCCTTTTCCATTTAAAATTAAATAGAAAAGGACTTTGAAGAGTTTTGATAGAAAAATAGAAGGTTCAAAATTCCATGAGTTTGAAATTCTTAATCCTTGCATCTTTCTAGATTTTTCAAAATTGGTTTGACCAATTTTGGCAACAACAAAAATGTGGCCCTGTTTTTGAATTCAAAACACTTTGAACTAGGGCTACTGTTTTTGGTGGTGGCAAAAATGCTTTGAGGATTTTAAAACCCTTGCAATATCAAATGAAATGGCTAGGCCAAGTTTGGGGTCAAGTGAAGTGAGCATGTGACAAGGAAAATTCCATGACTGCCCTTCTTGAACCACTTTGGATGCAAAAGAAATCAGCCCAACATGACTCCAATATCAAAGTCAATTTAAATCACCACATGAAATGACATAAACATTCACCATGCCAAGTTACAAGTCCAACAGAGGAAAATAAATTACATGGTGTTGCTAGGTTGTTACATGTGGGCTGTTACACTTTTTGGGTCCGCTTGGTCTGTCAGTGGGCCAGGCAGCCACTTTCGTTTCGTCCGGCGCCCCCAAGCGACCCCAGCGCGCTGAGTTCGGTTTGGGATCGCCGGACTCAAAATCGGCCCGATCCGGCGTTAATTGGGGTCTTGGGGGGCACGACTGGGCGAAATACGTCCGTCCGGCGCTATTTGCTCCGTCTTGGGGGCCTCTTGGGGGCGCGGCTGAAGATGCTCGAACCAGCATGTATCTCAAAAGGTGTCTTTACAAGTAACAAAGTTCATACTATCAAGTGGTTATATCGACTACCACTAACTAACTAACTAACTAGAGAAAAACATCAAAACATAATAGGATGATTGATACACTACTTCCTAATACTGATAGTACCACTCACACACCTTATATCTCCGGCTTCTTCACAAGACTGAGAGCATCTCCAGCCGCACTCCCAAGAGGCCCCCAAGACGGCACTATTTGCGCCGGATGGAGGAAAATCGCCCAGCCGCACCCCAAGAGCCCAAATAGCGCCGGATTGGGCCGAAATTGAGTCCGGCTATCCCAAGCCAAACCCGGTGCGCTGGGGTCGCTTGGGGTCGCCGGATGAAGGAAAGCGTGCGAACGGAAGGAAAGCGCGCGCGATTTCGCGCGCGCCTCGCGCCGCGACCCACCTGTCGGCGTGTGAACACGTGTCGTCGTCATCCTCTCGCCTCGGCTTCCCCGCACCTGTCGCCGCCGCAGCGAATCAATGCCTCGCCGGTGACGAGTCCAATCGGCACAGAGAGCATCAATGCGGCGCGTCGAGATACCCAACGGTCCGTCGACCGCGCCGCCGCTTGTCGTCGTCTTTCCCACGCGGCGTGCTCATCCTCTCGCCTCGTCTTCGTCGCTCCTGACGCCGCCGCAGGGGAATCAATGCGGCGTCGGAGTCTAGTCCAATCGCCGATGCAGTGGGAATCAAACGCCGCAGAGTAGTCCAATCGCTGCCGCGCGTCCGATGTGTGTCCCCGCCGCATGCACCCCCCGCTGCTATATAAAGCGGGCTCGCCGTCGAGGGACACCATGCACTCTACTCCTCCTTTACTCCCCTCTCGCCGCAATCCGCTCGCCATGGAAAATCACCGCAACATGAACGACATCCGCCACGCCTTCACCCGCGCTGAGGCGATCCTCCTGTCCCAGGGGAACTATCCCTGCCCACCGAACATGCGGATACCACGCGGCTGGTTGCTCAGTGCCGCCGGCGTGCCGGTGCCGCCGCTGGCTCAAGGCGCGCAGTTCAACCGGGAAGTCCTCGCCATCCGCGCCACAATGACGGATCCCGAGCTCGCTGGCCCAGCGAACGCGGCGGGCAACTTCTCCCGCTGGATGGCGCACTTCGAGGAGCGCCGCAACCAGGCGCTCGCCTTCACCGAAGGGCTGGAACCGGTGTCGGGCCCGATGAACCGCCTCGGCCGGATGCTGTGGTGGAGCTCCGAGGAGCGCACACTCCTCAATGTCCTCTACCACGTCCAGGACGGCAACGAGCCGCGCCTCGAGTACCCATGAAGGGACGGCGGCGAGCAGCGTCGACGGTGCCGCAGGAGGAGGCGAGCAGTGAAGGCGACCTAGTAGTTTTTTATTTTCTACCTATGTAATAAATTTAGACCGAACATTTATAAATTTCGCTGAAGTTCGACTATATTTGATGAAATTTGGCCGAACTTGGGGGGTATCTTGGGGCCGCGTCTGGGTAGCCGGGCCCCCAAGCCGTTTTCGCCGCCCAAGCGCCCCCAAGCGGCGCTAAAATAGCGCCGAAAATCGCCTTGGGGGGCGAACGGCTGGAGATGCTCTGAGACCCTGCTCTTCTCTCTTGCGCTACTAGCTTAGCATCCGGCGAACTCCATCTGCATCCCTAATCTTTCCATGTCCCTCATCACCGATGACCCTGACCGCCCCCCGAGGGACTGCGCCACCAAGCGCCACCACCACCACCACTCCGGTGCCGGGCGCCAGCGACGGCGGCTGCTGATCGCCGCGTTGTCGGCCGTCGCGTCGCTGCTGGCCCTGCGCATCGTCCTCTGGCTCACCCTCCGCCCCTCGGCTCCGCACTTAACGCTGCTGGCCGCCACCGCAACCCCCTCCAACGCAAGCACCGGCGGAGGCGTCCTCGTCGTGCGCCTCGACGCGGCCCTCATGGCGCACAACCCCCACGCGCGAGCCGCCACACTCTATGACGGCCTCCGGGCGCGCGCCTCCTTCGCGGGCTTCCAGCTCGCCACCGCCGCGCCCCTCCCTCTGTTCCAGCAGGCTCAGGGCGACGCCGTGCTCTCTGCCTCTCTCTCCTCCTCGTCACCGGCATCGGCGGCGTCTGCGGAGGAAGCAGCCGATGGGCGGTCACCGGCGCTGCTGAGGCTGCGCATAGAGGGGCGGCTCCGGTGGAAGGTAGCCGCCTGGGTGTTCAGCGGGCGCGCCCTCGCCGCCGAGTGCGTCGCCGTCGCGGTGCCGTCGCAACTCAGGGGCGTCGTCGTGCAGAGTACCCCATGCGCAATCACCATCGAATGAATGATAATTCTACTGTACATACATATACATAAGATGCATTGATCGATTAAATTACTTGTAATTAACGTGTATGTAAGTTACTATTAGGAGCATCATCAGTTGATTATTTAAAAGTAGGAAAACACTCCCCTACGTACGTCTGATGCGATGCATATAGCATTCGCCAGACCGGTTGCCAGCCATCGATTTGTCTTTGATATCAGGGCCAAGATATAAAAAAATGAAACTTCATGGGCACTAACACCCATGGTTTATTGATATAGAAGAACCCACCGTGACAAGAGCCCAAAAATTCGGTCCTGACAGGATTCGAACCCTGGTTGCAAGGATGCACCACTGTAATTCTTGCCACCAAGCTACTGCCTAGTCCTTTATCAGGGCCAAGATCAGCAACGAAAGTTCTGCACCAGGTATTATTTGATGCCTGGAAGTCCTCTTTATTGATCTTTGGATTTGGTTTTTTCATTGTGCTTGATCCTTGGTTGTTCCAACATTTTAATGGACACACAACAAATTAAATAAAACTAAGTACTACCTCCATCATAGTTTATAAGGCTTACGCGTACTCCTATATCATCAATTTAACCAACATAACATAAGATAGGATAGAGAAGTGGTGGCATGTTAGTCTGTCCCATGTGGTGACGGTTAGCGTCCGCCCCGGTGATTACGGAGGCGATTAGGGTTTGCATCCCAAAGTTCTCGCCTCCGATTCGATCTACGTCTTCTTGGCCGCAGGTGCTGATCGATCTTGTCAGTGCTTGCAATTCGATCCCGTCCCATCCAACTCTCAGCCTTCGGTGTGTTCCTGGGGAGCACCGTCGTAAACCACTAAACCCTAGGTGGAGGTAGGGGGTGTGGGGAGGGTGAAGTAGTCATGGAGGATGTTGCGGGGAAGATGCATAGCCTGAAGCTGTCGGAGGATGACAGGAAGGGAGTCCGGATCAGGATGCCGAACAAGGGGAAGGGGGAGGTTGCGGCACCTCAGGCGGTTGGGAAGGTGCTCTCAGATCGGCTTGCGCACCCGGATGCGACCAATCTTTCACTGGGAAGGGTTTGGTGCCCGATCAAAGGGATCATCTGCAGAGAGATTGGAACTAAAATGTTCGTGTTCACCTTTAATCAAGAATCTGGAAAGATGAAGGCATTGGAGGATGGTCCTTGGATGTTTGAGAAGGATTTTGTGGTGGTCGAGGACTATGATCCCGGGAAGAGACCGGAGGACTATGACTTCAATGACATACCCATATGGGTGCGGGTATTTAGCCTACCATTGGGGATGATGAACGAGGCAGTTGCGGAGGAGATAGGGAATATAATTGGAGAATTTGTGGAGGTAGACGCGGAAGCAGATGGTGGGGTTGTGGGAAAGTACTTGCGGGTGAAAATCAGAATGAAGATTGACAAACCTATTATGCGGGGGTTCACGCTTGATGATGAAGAGGAGAGTACAAAATAGAAACAAAGGAAGAAAATTATGAAGGTGGATGGGTCAGAGGAGGAAGAGGATGGGTTGTGGTGTCGTTTTGAGTAAGAGTTCCTACCAGATTTCTGCTATACATGTGGTATTATTGGGCATGCGGAGAAGTCATGTTCCATCCAATCAAAGAAAGGCTCTAGAGAGTTTGGTAGGTGGCTTAGGGCGGATATAACTCGGAGGAAGGCACACCAAGAGGAGGAATGGAGCTGGAGGGCGAGGGGAAGAGAGAGAGGGGGGTATAGAAGCGCGGGTCTCTCTTGGAGAAAGGATGGTTCTCGGGGTAGTGGAGCAAAAGGAGGGGGGACGGAGAAGGGAAAGGAAGTCAATAGTCCCTCCAAACCGTCGGGAGAAGCCAATGAGAAGACAGGAAGGGGGAGGAGACTAGAGCTTGAGTCAGCTAGTGACCCTAAGAAGGGAGATAGCAGTAAACGGTTGGAGGGAGGTGGTAAACAGAATGGAGGGAGCATGGATGAGATCAAGAATAGACAGGTAGTGGTTCAAGGGGTGAAAGGGAAGGATAGTGAGGGGGGTGATGGGCTGTAAGCTAAAGAAGTTGCAGGGAAAGACCCTGGTGCTAGCAACCAAAGCAAGGAGCGTAGGAAATTCAAGAGGCGGGAGAGAAGTGAGGGGAAAGGAAAGGGAGGTGATGCCCCGAACAATCTGGGAAATTTGGCGGGCACTAAAAGAACTCATGAGGAGGCTAGTGCTGGATCAGAAACAAAAAAGGGGAGAAGGGAGGATGTTGTGAGTGAGGAAAGTGGGGAGGGTAATGACGCGGAGGGGAGCAAGGTGCAAGTCATCTCGTCAGAGACTAACATATTGGCCGGGCTGCAAGAGCAGACCCGCCGGGAACAATGAAAATCATCGGATGGAACTTCCGGGGACTCGAGAATGGCCCGGAAGTTCGTAGCCTCCTCGAATTGGGGAGAATGGATGATCTTGACATTCTATTCATTGCGGAAACAAAGCTCTCAGTTAAGGAGTTCGAAACATTCAAGTGGATGCTGGGTTTGAGTAACATGATTTCATGGGGAGCGGAGGGAAGAAGCAGAGGGGTGGCTATGTTCTGGAGGAGAGGTCTGAATGTGGGATTGAGATCGTATGGTCGTAGACACGTGGATGTGGACGTGACGGAGGAGGGGGGTTTGGTGTGGCGACTACCTGGTGTTTATGGTGAATCTCTAACGGACCAAAAAGTTGAGACTTGGAGAACGCTTAGAATCCTAGGGAAACAACATCAACAAGGGAGACCATGGTTGTGCATGGGTGATTTCAATGAAATTCTGTCCAGCGATGAAAAGTGTGGGGGAAGGATGAGACTGCAAGCATGTACGGAGAAGTTTCGTGATGCTCTGGAAAGCTGCAATCTCTGTGATATTGGATACAAAGGAGATAAATATACTTGGCGGAATCATAGCTACGATCTCACCACCTATATTTGTGAGAGGCTCGACCGAGCCTCTGCAAACACGGATTGGTGTGAGGCGTTTCCATACTTCTCGATGGTGAACGGTGATCCACGACACTCGGATCACAGGCCACTGTTGGTCACTACGGAAGGTGACTCAAAGGCGGAGGGAGAGGAGATAGTGGCTTCCGTTTTGAGGCATGGTGGTTCCAGGAAGAGGGATGCTCGGACGTGATTCATAAAACCTGGGAGGAAGGGCTGAATCAGGGGCAAAATGTGGCTCAGGTCATGTCTGGGGTGGCGAGGAGTATGACGAGGTGGCACAAGGAGGTAGCAGGTGAGCTGGAGGGGAGGCTGAAGAAGGCGAAGGGGGAGCTTGAAGTATGCATGCAGGAGCCCTTGTCCGATAGGAAAGTACGTGAGGAGGCTAGGCTGCGACGGGTGGTGAATGAACTGAAGGATAAGAAGGACACCAAGGCCAAGAAATGAGCGCATGTATCATGGTTGAAGGGTGGAAACCGCAACACCAAATATTTCATGGCCTTTGCATCGTCACGGAGGAGGAAAAATAGAGTTAAGGGGCTGAGGAGGGAGGATGGCACGGAGGTGAAGGAAGGGGAGGAGCTCACTAACTATGTCTTCTCATTTTTTCAGGATTTATTCACCTCCCAGGCGGGTCAACGTGTGGATGAGCTTATCGCAAACGTCCATTCTAAAGTCACGGCTGCAATGCATGCTATTCTTGATGCGGAGTTCTCATGGGAGGAGGTGAAGGCGGCTCTTGATCATATTGGTGACCTCAAGGTGCCGGGGCCCGACTGGATGCCTTCGAGTGTATACAAGAGGCACTGACACTTCATGGGCGATCGGATAGTCGAGGAGGTGTTGTCCGTTCTCAACTGTGGTGCTATTCCTGCTGGGTAGAATGACACACTAGTGGTCCTTATTCCCAAAGTAAAGGATCCTACCAGAATAAAGGACTTGCGCCCAATCATCCTATGCAACGTCGTCTACAAGCTCGTCTCCAAGGTCATTGCTAACCGTTTGAAGCTCATAATCCCAGAGATCATCTCAGATAACCAAAGTGCATTTGTTCCCGGGAGACTCACAACAGATAATGTGATGATTGCCTATGAACTATCACACTTTCTCATCGGAAAAACTAAAGGCAAGGAAGGGTATGCTGCAGTTAAGGCCGACATGAGCAAGGCTTATGACCGTGTTGAGTGGAAATTCTTGGAAGCAATGCTGTGCAAGCTGGGGTTTAAGAGGAGCTGGGTGGACCTCATCATGAAATGTGTAAGTTCTGCCAGGTACCAAATCAAGATAAACAGTGAGATTACCCAGCAATTCTCGCCGACCCGGGGGCTCAGACAGGGGGATCCGTTGTCGCCCTACCTCCTTGTGATCAGTGCGGAGGGATTCTCAGCGTTGTTAAACAATGCGCAGACGTCTGGCAGGCTGACTGGGGTTAAGTTGTGCCAACGCGCACCGGTGTTCTCGCACCTTCTCTTCGCAGATGATTCCATTCTGTTGCTGAAGGCGAGTTAGCAGGAAGCGGCTAAATTGAGGAGGTTACTTGACCTTTACGAGGATTTCTCTGGACAGTGCATCAATACTGAAAAATCAGCTCTCATGTTCAGCCCAAATACCACTGATGAAGCTCGGGCTGAGGTGAAGGGAGAGTTGCTGATTCAAAGCAAGAATTGGAATGATAAGTATCTTGGGCTTCCAGTGCATGTGGGGAAATATAGAAGGAAAGCTTTTTCCTACATCAAAGGGGTTGTAGCAGGGCGTTTCTATGGTTGGGAGGAGAAACTTATCGCTAAAGCGGGGAAGGAAATACTGATCAAAGACGTGGCGCAGGCAATCCCAACTTACGCTATGTCCTGCTTCTATCTCACCAAAACTTTATGTGAGGAACTGAACTCGATCATTCGAAAATACTGGTGGAGTCAACAGGACAAGTGCAATAGCATTCACTTGATCAGCTGGGAGAAGCTTACCCAACCGAAAGCCCTTGGAGGTCTTGGATTCAGAGACATGGAATGCTTCAATATTGCTATGCTGTCGAGATAGATCTGGAGATTGATCCTCCACCCGGAGACTCTTTGTGCCCGAATTTTGAAAGCGAGGTATTTTCCAAACAATCACGTCCTTGAGGTCACACCAAAGGAAGGCATATCATATGCTTGGCTAATACGCGAGAGAGGATTGCTTCTCGCCCTTCGTTGGTTACCCCAAGTGGAAGGTAAGATGCAGCGTAGCAGCAAGTTTCCCTCGGTGAAGATACCGAGGTTGAGTATCGACCAGTAGGACTCCAGCGATGATAAGTAGGAGTAAGAGGCGCACCTGACGCGGACCTGCACACAACACAATTAACTTTGCTCCCAACGAAGTTCAGAGAGGTTGTCAATCTCTCCGGCCTTGTTGTTTACAAAGGATCAAAAACACAGGATAATGATAATGATAGCAACTGAAAGTAAAAAGCAAGAAAGTAAATAAGCGTGTAAACAGTGATGAGAATATGGACCGGGGTCCCGTGATGTTCACTAGTGATGTCTCTCTCCCAAAATACGATAAGGATGCTATGCGAGGTAAACAAATTACAGAAGGGCAATTGACAGTATTATAAATGCATCGCAATGCTAACTATGCAACAAAATAAAGGAAGAGGCTCAAAAGCATGGGCATTACGCCAAAATAAGTAGACCGAAATACATCTGCATCTACTACTAATCATCCACCTTGAGATATCTATCCAGAACATCTCGCTGGTATTAAGTTGCGAGCCCCACCCAAAGTGTAAATCCAAAGCAACAGACAACTGCATTAAAAAGAACTTTGCATAAAGTAAACAATCCTTGTAACCACGGTTACAAGCACCGTTGTTTTCCCCCTTGTGGCCACAACACATTCCCTAGACTCATATTTCTGTCACTCAAGCGTGTCATCAGGGGGCATGTACCCACAATCGAGCATAACGTTCCCTCTTGGAGTCACTACCTACCACTTGGCCAAAGGAAAAAATAGTAACGGGGAACATGCAAGAATTACTTCGGAACAAAAATACAAAAGATAAGAACCAATTATATTACTCTATCACAATCTGAACATAATCTCATAATCCATTAGATCCCATCAAACTCAGCATAGCAAAAGCAGAAAGAATTACATATGTGCCTCGATCATGTAGGGCAGCCCACGAGGTCTAAACCATGAAGAACAAAGAGGGGAGGAGAACATCACATAGCTACTGATCACGGACCCATGGTCCAAGGTAGACTACTCACGGCACATCCAGGAAGCGTCCATGGTGGAGGATAAGCTCCTGGAGGTCGATCATCCCTCCGGCAGGGTGCCGAGAAGGGTCCTGACGGTGCTCCCGATCTTGGAAGCGCGGCGGCGGCGGAAGAGAGGAGAATTTGTGAAATAGGGTTCTGTCTTCGGAGATTCCCTATGACGGAGAATAAATAGGCGAAGGGGGCAGCCAGGGGGGCCACCAGGGGCCCAGGCGCCCCCCTGGCGCGGCCAGGCCCCTAGCCGCGCCAGGTGGCCGCCTGGACACCTGGTGGTGGCCCTCTGGCCCCACTTGGGTGCTTCTGGAAGACTACGTTACGCTAATTTTTTATCTGATTTTTCCCGAATTTTTGGAGCATTTTTAATATGGGGGAAACCTGGAATAGAAAAACAGCAGGAAACAGGAACTGGCACTGAGGTGCACTGAGTTAGTGATACGGTGAGGATCTCTCACTCCTTGTTGGTTACCCGAAGTGGAAGGTGAGATGTACCGTAGCAGAAAATTTCCCTCGGTGAAGATACCGAGGTTATCGAACCAGTAGGACTCCAAGAGATACAAGAAGGTGTCACGGCGCTTGACGCGGACCTGCACGCAGATACATATAACTTTTCTCTCAACGAGTACAGAGGAGTTGTCAATTCCTCCGGCCTTGCTGTTTACAAAGGATAAAACGCACGGGATAATAATAGTGATAGCAACTGAAAGTAAATTAAAGGCGTAAACAATGATGTGAAGATGGACCGAGGTCCCATGATTTTCACCAGTGATTTCTCTCTCCCAAAAGACGATAAAAGTTCTAGCGAGGTAAACAAATCACAGTTGGGCAATTGACAGGATTATGAATGCACCTCAATGCTAACTATGCTGCAAAGAAAGGAAGGGCTCAAAAGCAATGGGCAGTACGCCAAGGTAAGTAGACCGAAATCCATCTGCATCTACTACGAATCATCCACCTTGAGATATCTATCCAGAACATCTCGCTGGTATTAATTTGCGAATCCCACCCAAAGTGTAAATCCAAAGCAACAGACAACTGCATTAAAAGAACTTTGCGTAAAGTAAACAATCCTTGCATCCGCGGATACAAGCACCGTTGTTTTATCCCTGGTGGCAACAACACATCCCCTAGTCTCATGTTTCTGCCACTCAAGCTAGACATCAAGGGGCTGAACCCACAATCAAGCATAACACTCCCTCTTGGAGTTGCAACAAATCACTTGGCCAAAGTAAAATACGGCAACGAAGAACATGCAAGAATTTACTCAAGAACAAAATATAAAAGAGAAGAACCAAATATATTTCTCATCACAATCTGAACATAATCTCATAATCCATCAGATCCCAACAAACTCAGCATAGCAACGGCAGAAAATTACAAAGGTGCCTCGATCATGTGAGGCGGCTCACGAGGTCTCGAAAGTGGAGGCACAAAGAAGGGAGAGATAGATCACATAGCTACTGGTCACAGACCCATGGTCCAAGGGGAACTACTCATGGTACATACGGGAGGCGTCCATGGCTATGGATGGTCTCCCGGAGGGGGTAGCTTTTCCCGGCAGGGTGCCGGAGCAGCTTCTCCAGGCAGCCCCGATCTAGAAACGGCGGCGGCGGCTGTACAGAGGCGAGATCGTGAAAAAGGGATTTTTCTTAGGGGTTTCCTTCACGGGGGGTAAATATAGGCGAAGGGGGGCACCGAGAGGGGCCACAGGGCAGTCAGGAGGCTCCCTGGCACGGCCTAGGGTGGGGCCGCGCCAGGGACCCTTCTGGAGTCCATGTGGTGGCCCCCGTTCCCTCCTTTGTTGTTTCTGGAAGCTTCCGTGTCACTGATTTTTTATCTGATTTTTCCGGATTTTTTGGAGCACTTTTAATGGCCGGAAAACCTGAAATACAAAAACAGCAGAAAACAACAACTGGCAGCTGGGTGCACTGGGTTAATAGATTAGTCCAAATATGCTCAAAAGTGTATGAAAGTTCAAGCAAAACATGGCAAAGTCAAACAAAACATGCATGGATCAAGCAGAAATTATTGATACGTTTGGGACGTATCAACATCCCCAAGCTTAATTCCTGCTCGTCCTCGAGTAGGTAAATGATAACAAGCATAATTTCTGTGGTGACATGCCACACAACCATAAAAGTACTTTTAAGTAAAGCAATCAAAGCATGCAATTCAATTCAAGTCTTAACAAGCAAGAGTCTATATTAGCATTGACACAAGCAACAAAAGAACAAAAGGTGCAAGAGCTCTCGTTGTCCGTGACTCGAATGTCTCCATATGGTGTTTGCGTGCAAGCAGGGGATAGGGAAATACGAGATAAAAAAGGTAATTGTTGAGAACAACTATCTACTAAAGTTTCACACTTGGTCTCCTTTGGATTCTTATCTTGACTCGTCCCCAGACCACTAGCCAGGTACAAGCAAACTGATCCACTCCCTTTCGATATTTTGAGCACTCATGCAATGGATGAGCGTGAGCAAGAAAGTTGACACCTAAAAGGAGAAACAGAAAGAAGGTGGAGGAGGAAGAAAAAAGGTGTGAAAGGCTCACATCAATGAGGAAAATCATAGGCGAGAGAAGGCCATATGATAGATATGATGTGAGGAGTAGGGATTGGCATGCAACGGATGCACATGTGAGCTAAAAGATCTCCAAGGGAACTAGTGAGGGTGCATCTAACTTTCTTTCTCAAGAAGACCTAGAGCTCGTTTGAGGAAGCTCATCATTGGAATATACAAGCCAAGTTCTATAGTGTGAAGGTCCCCACATAGCTATATGCATGATCATGATCTCTATGGAGTACAAGGGATAGAGGATGAAGTACTAGTGTGGATCTCTCAAAAGGAATAGTAGTGTGCCCCCTTCTCTTTTTTCTATTTTTTTGTATTTAGAATGAATGGGATTATCAAAGGATTCGTTCGTAATATGTCCCGACCAGATGGAAGCATCGTACAAGGCTATCTGACACAAGAGTGCATCTCTTTCTGCGAGAATTATCTATGCAACGGAGACGGCGACGTCCCTGTTGTTGGTTTGCCCGTTAACAAGCACCATGGGAGGCTCGGAGGAGAAGGTCATACCAACGATCGGAGGGAACTGCATGTCGACCACTCGGATCGACGCAATGACTTTGACAGAGCAAACTTAGTAGTGGTACAACATCTTGACGTGGTAGACCCTTTCGTGACACTACACAAAGAAACCATCGCCAAGAAGTACCATGACCAGGGCCTGCGCAAGACGGACGCCAAAGTTACTAAAGAGCACAACTCCACTTTCTTGCGTTGGTTCAAAGAGCATGTTCTTGCTAATCCCCCGGAAGAGGGGTCTACAGACGCATTGCTCATATACGCCTTAGCACATGGCCCCGCTGTCAACTTCCTCACCTATCAGGCATACGATATAAACGTATACACGTTCTATACGGAGGCCAGAGATATGAAAAGTGATTTCCAGAACTCGGGGGTGACGATAGAATGCATGACTGACGACAACGGCTCAACTGAAAGATTCTACGGAAGGATCGAAGAGATCTGGGAGCTTAACTACTCTGGACTACACAATGCGACAATGTACCATGTCAGATGGGCTAAGAATGTCGAAAGAGAAAACATGTATTTCACTACTATGTCTATACCCGACGCCAAGAGCGCTACCGTGAACGTCATCTCCAAAAATGAGCCATGGGTACACGCTAAGCACGTGACACAATGTTTCTACATAACCGACCCGAGAAATCCCAGTTGTGTTGTCGTTAAGAGAGGCAAAAGAAACATCGTCAGAATGGATGGAGTCGCCAACATAGAAGACTACGACCAGTACGGAAACCCGATGAGGGAAGATGACGATGACGATGAAGCATATGTCAAAAGAAGAATGAAGACTACATTACCTATGAAAGATCGTACTCCATGGAAAAGGAAAAGTCACAACGAGGGCCTAAATTATTCTGAAACGAACAAGAAAGGAAAGAAGCTAATCACTAAGAAACGTCGTCGACGCTGAGAAACTAAATGTGTGTTGTAATATATATATATGTATCTATTTTGTGTACTCGCACTTTAACCGTTATCGATCAGTCAAATTAATATATATGTGTTGTAATACATGGAGTACATATGTATTGCCGCTGTTAAATATACATTATATAAATTATATAAATTATATAAAAAGGAAATTAAAAAGAGAAAGAAAAAAAAATGCCAGAAATAGCAGGAGAGCGCCCTACCGGTGAGCCCGCTACTGCTAAATAACAGTAGCGGGTCCTGCCAGTGGGCCCGCTATTGCTAAATAACAGTAGCGCGCCCTACGAGGGGGCCCGCTACTGCTACTGCTAGTTTTCACTTAAACCGCCGGGCGCGCGGTTTCTTCTTCATTCCCCGCTCTCTCTCTCTCTCTCTCTCTCTCTCTCTCTCTCTGCCACACTTCTCTCCGGCCCTCTCGAACTCGGCCTCCCCGCCATCGTCGACGCGCCTCCACGGCCCCGCCGTCGTTGCCGCGCCTCCGCGGCCCCTCCTTCGTCGTCGCGCCTCCGCTGCCCCGCCTCTTCCTCCTCCTCTGCATCGCCTTGGCCAACGCTGCCCCGCCCCTCCTCCCTCCCTCTCCACCACCGCCGTCGAGCATCTAGGTAGTCCTCCCTCCCAGCTCTCCCCTCCTCCCTACTTTTTCCCTGACCCCTCCCATAATTTTTCTTGCACGGTAGCTGTTTGTGAAAATGCATATGCCATGTTTCTTGTGTAGGATTTTGTTGTTGTTTAGGAGCATTGTTTAGGAGCTTAGCACACTAGTTATTTGTTGTTTAGGAACATTGGAAATTGAAAATGAAATTGAAATGATATTGTGTAGGAGTTTGTATGAACTTTTGGAGTTGAGAATGCAGATGAAATGATATTGTGTACGAATTTTCTTCTTTTTTCCATATGCAGGGATCCGAGGGGCCTATGTTTTTCCGGAATGTTGATTTATTTCCTGAAAGGACGTGGATGTCGCCTAGAGGGGGGGTGAATAGGCGCTTAAAATAATTACGGTTTAGGCTTGAACAAATGCGGAATGAAACTTAACGTTTAATTTGCCAAGCAAGAATCCTAAATAAGCTAGGCTCAACTATGTGCACCAACAACTTATACTAAACAAGATAAACAACTATGTGATAGCAAGATATATAACAAGATCACTATGGCTATCACAAAGTAGGTGCACAAGTAAATAGGTTGACTAGATGAACAACCTATGGGACAAGCAATGCACAATAATATGAGCAAGCACAAGATAAACAATGTAATAAGCTTGCTCAAAGTTAGGGTAGAGATAACCGCAAGTGAAGCCGATGGAGACAAGGATTTGTTACCAAAGTTCCTTCTCTTGCGAGAAGTACGTCTCCGTTTGGAGAGGGTGAGGAGCACAATGCTCACACGAAGCCAACGAGGGCCACCCTATTTCTCCTCACGCTCTTACCAATGCAAGATGTCGTGATTCCATTATTAGGACACTTGAGGGCGGTCACCGAACCCGTACAAATGGCAACCCTTGGGGGCGGTCACCGAACTCATACAAATGCTCGGGGCAATCTCCACAACCGAATTGGAGACTCCCGAAGCATCCCGAAGCTTTCCACCACAATGATTGAGCTCCGCAACAACAAACCTCTAGGTGCCAACGCACCCAAGAGGTACAAGCTCTAGAGTGTGATACGGTGAGGATAGTTCTCTCACTCCTCGTTGGTTACCCCAAGTGGAAGGTGAGATGTAGTGTAGCAGAAAATTTCCCTCGGTGAAGATACCAAGGTTTGTCTCCAGTAGGACTCGCAGAAATACAAGAAGGTGCCAACAGCGCCAGAAATTGGCTTCTGGCTAGGGAGTTGACAGGACCTGCACACAGAAACAAATAACTTTTCTCCCAACGAGTACAGAGGAGTTGTCAATTCCTCCGGCCTTGCTGTTTACAAAGGATCAACGCAAGAGATAATAATAGTGGCAACTGAAAGTAAAGACTGAAAGTAAACTAAGGGTGTAAACAATAATGTGAAGATGGACCGTGGTCCCGTGATTTTCACTAGTGACGTCTCTCTCCCAAAATACGATAAAAGTGCTAGCGAGGTAAACAAATCACATCTGGACAATTGACAGAATTATGAAAACACCGCAATGCTAACTATGCTGCAAAGAAAGGAAGGGCTCAAAAGCAATGGGAAGTACGCCAAGGTAAGTAGACGGAAATCCATCTGCATCTACTACGAATCATCCACCTTGAGATATCTATCCAGAACATCTCGCTGGTATTAAGTTGCGAATCCCACCCAAAGTGTAAACTCAAAGCAACAGATAACTGCATTAAAAGAACTTTGCGTAAAGTAAACAATCCTAGCACCCGCGGGTACAAGAACCGTTGTTTTATCCCTGGTGGCAACAACACATCCCCTAGTCTCATGTTTTTTTCACTCAAGCTAGACATCAGGGGGCTGAACCCACAATCAAGCATAACGCTCCCTCTTGGAGTTGCGGCAAACTACTTGGCCAAAGCAAAATACTGCAACGGAGAAAATGCAAGAATTTACTCAAGAACAAAATAAAAAAGAGAAGAACCAAATATATTACTTATCACAATCTGAACATAGTCTCATAATCCATCAGATCCCAGCAAAATCAGCATAACAACAGTAGAAATTACAGAAGTGCCTCGATCATGTGAGGCAGCTCACGAGGTCTCGAAAGTGGAAGCACAAAGAGGAGAGAAGTACATCACATAGCTACTGGTCACGGACCCATAGTCCAAGGGGGACTACTCACGACACATTTGGGAGGTGTCCATGGCTATGGATGGTATCCCGGAGGGGGTTCCTCCTCCCGGAAGGGTGCCGGGGTAGCTTCTCCAGGCAACCCCGATCTTGAAACGGCGGCGGCGGCGGTACAGAGGCGAGTTCGCGGAAAAGAGATCCATCTCAGGGGTTTCCACCCCGAGGGCTAAATATAGGCGGAGGGGGTGTCGAGGGGACCCACAGGGCAGCCAGGACGCCCCCTGGCGCGGCCTAGGGTGGGGCCGTGCCAGGGACCCTTCTGTAGTCCCTGTGGTGGCCCCCCTCCGCTACCTTGGTGATTCCGGAAGCTTCCGGGTCGCTGATTTTTTATCTGATTTTTTCGGATTTTTTGGAGCACTTTTAATGGCCGGAAAACCTGAAATACAAAAACAGCAGAAACCAGCAACTGGCAGCTGGGTGCACTGGGTGAATAGATTAGTCCAAATATGCTCAAAAGTGTATGAAAGTTCAAGCAAATCATGGCAAAGTCACACAAAACATGCATGGAGCAAGAAGAAATTATAGATACGTTTGGGACATATCAACATCCCCAATATTAATTCCTGCTCGTCCTCGAGTAGGTAAATGATAACATTCATAATTGTTGTGACATGCCACACAACCATATAAGGACTTTTAAGTAAAGCTATTAAAGCATGCAATTCAATTCAAGTGTTAACAAGCAAGAGTCTATATTAGCATTGACACAAGCAACAAAAGAACAAAATGTGCAAGAGCTCTCGCTATCCGTGACTCGAATGTCTCCAGATGGTGTTTGCGTGCAATCAGGGGACTGGGAAAAAGAGAGAAAAAAGGTTGTTTAGAAAAACTATCTACTAAAGTTTCACACTTGGTCTCCTTTGGATTCTTATCTTGACTAGTCCCCAGACCACTAGTCAGGTACAAGTCAAACTGATCCACTCCCTTTCGATATTTTGAGCACTCATGCAATGGATGAGCGTGAGCAAGAAAGTTGACACCTAAAAGGCGAAACAGAAATAAGGTGGAGGAGGAAGACAAAAAAGGTGTGAAAGGCTCACATCAATGAGGACAATCATAGGCGAGAGAAGGCCATATGATAGATATGATGTGAGGAGTAGGGATTTCCATGCAATGGATGCACATGTGAGCTAAAAGCTCTCCAAGGGAACTAGTGGGGGCATCTAACTTGCTTGCTCAAGAAGACCTAGAGCTCGTTTGAGGAGGCTCATCATTGGAATATACAAGCCAAGTTCTATAGTGTGATGGTCCCCACATAGCTATATGCATGATGATGATCTTTATGGAGTACAAGGGATAGAGGATGAAGTACTAGTGTGGATCTCTCAAAAGGAATAGTAGTGTGCCCCCTTCTCTCTTTTTATTTTATTTTTCTCTTTTTTCTATTTTTTTGTATTTTTTTGGTGGCCTCAATGGCTCTTTCTATTTAACTCTCATTTGTCCTCTTTGGGATCTTTTGATTTTGTCCTCTTTGGGATCTTTTCCTCACTTTAGGGGCAACACTCTATATTTTACAAGAATATAGGAGATCTTTCACACTTTACAAAGGTACTCACATAAAGAAGATATAACTATCATGATGCAAAGGTATGACATGTGGATCAAGTCATGAGAAGATGGATGTTGCATGGCAATGTATCTCGGATAGGCTATGGAAATGAAATGTAGGTAGGTATGGTGGCTGTTTTGAGGAAAGATATAAGGAGGCTTATGATGACAGAGTGTATCGTGCCAATGGTTTGGATGCACCGGCGAAGTATGCGCCAACTCTCGAGGTGAGAAAGGGCAATGCACGGTACCGAAGAGGCTAGAAAAAGTATAGGTGGGTGGAAGTGTCAACTTTAAAATACTCACATTAGTCCGAAGAACTCATGCACTTATTATCGGTAACTCTCAATCTAATCAGGAGGTTCACAAAGAGACAAGTACCCCGAGGAGGAGTGTATGGGGGTTTGGTTATCCTTGCGCATCCTCGACTCATGGTACGTGAGTGTACTCTAATATTCGAACCCTCCAGAGGTTAGTGATCCATCTAGTAGCTAGAGTTCTCAACAGGGGTTTTTGGTTTTCGAAAAACACATGGATTGCCCAAAATACGACATCTATCACTAATAGGCTCGAGCTCTTGACACCAAAA
Organism: Bromus sterilis; assembly: GCA_950022295.1. Classification (NCBI taxonomy): domain Eukaryota; kingdom Viridiplantae; phylum Streptophyta; class Magnoliopsida; order Poales; family Poaceae; genus Bromus; species Bromus sterilis. The sequence continues at coordinate 223,456,612 of OX465600.1, forward strand.
TTTCAAACATTAGTCTAGTCAATACCTCAAAACTATTGCAAGTTACTACTACAAAGAGAAAAGCAACTACAACTACCTACTTCTAGTCAAGACACAAAACTCAGTGCAATAGGCAAACTCTCTAACAAGATAAAACATGCAACCTATATAAATTTCAACCTAAAGCAAAAGAAAAGCTCTAGAAAAACTAAAGCACTACAACTAAACAGAGCAGCAGCTAAGAAAAGAAAAAGAACAACTCACAGCTAAAAGAAAAAGCATGCAAATCATATGAGGAGTTCTAATTCAAGCGGAGCGTGTAACTCTCCCACACAAAAGAAAGTAAGCTGGGATCTAACTTGTTACTACAGCAAGCAAAGAAAAAGAAAACTAAAAACAAAACCTAAGAGCGAGACGCTCCAAGAATAGCACATAACGCATGAAGTGATAAAAATATAGTGCAACGAGAGACGGACTGATAATTGTTGATGAAGAAGGGGATGCACGGGGGCATCCCCAAGCTTAGATGCTTGAGTCTCCTTGAATATTTATTGGGGCTACACATGGGCATCCCCAAGCTTGAGCGTTTGATACTCCAGGATCTTCTTTCATCATCTTCCATCGCACACTTGAAAACTCCCTTCATACATAACTCATTGTAGACTGATTAGAGAGGTTAGTACCCTAATAAAATAATTTTTCTATTACTAGAAATAAAGATAATCTTGAAGAGCTACCGTTTCCCAAGATTGCCAAAAAGTTTTTGCAAAGAAAAAAACAAGCTTAAGGTTTGCAAAAGTGAAGAGAGACAAAACGTGGCCGAATCTGTGAAAAAAAGAACACCAGGTAGAAACGAATTTTTTAGGGGTACTTATGCAACTAAAATAAAAAAACTCAGAACATACGCAAGTTTCGTAATTGTATAGAGCACTCGGTGTAAAAACTTCAGCTCAGAAAGATGAGCTGGGATTTTTCCATGATTTTTCTAATCACGAGGACAGAATCTGTTTTCTGGACAGCATGTCACAACTTTCACTTCCCTTGTCGTATGAGGCTATAAAAGGCACAAAGCTTGAAAAGTAAAGATACAATGATGTTGATATAGTAGTAACAATCATCAAGACCACTAAGAACAGAAGAAAATCAAAAAGAAAAACCTAAATTTGTTGCGGGCTGCCTCCCGAGAGCGCTTCTTTAAAGCCATTAGCTAGGCATAAAGATTATAAAAGATGCTCACAAGATAATAAGAGTTGAAGCAAAGGAGAGCATCAAAAAGAAAATATGAAACATATTTAAGCCTAACCCACTTCCTATGCATGGGAAACTTGTAAGAAAATAAATCAAAGAAGCACAAAGTTACATGCATAGGAAGGTGGAAAAAGAACAACTTCAAAACTTTCAACATGAAGAGAGGTGTTTTTGTAACATGAAGGTTTCTAGAACCAAACTTTCCTCTCTCCAAGTAATTTTCATTATCATCATGAACAACATCAAGAATATAACTATCACATAAATCATGTTGTTCATGACCTACAAGCACACGTGTATTGTTTTCAACACGGTTTTTAGGATCATAAGATAGATGCAACCCATCACATTGAGCCTTGATAAGAGTAAAATTCTCCGCAATAGTTGGAGATTTCAAAAGGATAATAGGGCAATCAAGTGTGGATGCAATAGTAACAATTTCATGCTTAACATAAGGAACTATAGCAATTTCATCTTTGTAAGCATCATCCATAGTGGCATCATGGCCATCAACAAAGCAAGTATCAAAATCATCAGAAAGGGAAGTATCAAGTGAGTCCTCGGAATCATAGGACTCCTCATCATAGCAATCATTAGCCTCTTCTCGGGCAGAAAGCGTTCTATTTTTAAAATCATCAATATAAGCATTGGAAGTATAATTCTCAAAGCAATAAGCAAGAACAGCGAAGTTTTCAGACTTGTGAATAGTATCGTAATACTTTTCAATCAAAGAAGCAATCTCATAAGCACCTTTAAAAGCAACAAACTCTTCAATCTTTTCAACATCAAAGTAATCATAAACACCTTTGGCATAAGAAGATAGGACCTCATTTTCATTAAACTCACATTGGAAAGGAAGGTGTTTACGCTCTATATTAGAGCAGCAAGTAAAATCATAAATGTGGCGTAAAGATTCAGCATAGCAATAAGAAACTTGTATTTGATCCCATAAGTGTTTCCCTTTCTGAGATAGGCGGTGCCGCGTGTAATGAGCATGCTCATCCAATGATTTTCCCTCAACCAAGTCGGTTGGGTTTTTAGCGCGAGCACAAATTGATCTAAGACGAGCCAAGTGAAACATGTCCATCCTACCATATTTGGGTGGTTCCACACCCATGGTGAAGATAGCATTAGTAGGTATTTTTGGTATTTTTTATAAGAGACACAAAAGTAAAAGCTGAAAGGTAAACTAACAAGACTAAAAAGCAAAGATAAAAGATAGTGTGCAACTCCCCTATCTTGTAGAATGGAGTCCCCGGCAACAGCGCCAGAAATTGGCTTGATACGGTGAGGATCTCTCACTCCTCGTTGGTTACCCCAAGTGGAAGGTGAGATGTAGCGTAGCAGCAAATTTCCCTCGGTGAAGATACCAAACCAGTAGGACTACAAGAGATACAAGAAGGTGTCACGGCGCTTGACGTGGACCTGCACACAGATACAGATAACTTTGCTCTCAACGAGTACAAAGGAGTTGTCAATTCCTCCGGCCTTGCTGTTTACAAAGGATAAAACGCACGGGATAATAATAGTGATAGCAACTGAAAGTAAATTAAAGGCGTAAACAATGATATGAAGATGGACCGGGGCCCCGTGATTTTCACTAGTGATGTCTCTCTCCCAAAAGACGATAAAAGTGCTAGCGAGGTAAACAAATCACAGTTGGGCAATTGACAGGATTATGAAGGCACTGCAATGCTAACTATGCTGCAAAGAAAGGAAGGGCTCAAAAGCAATGGGAAGTACGCCAAGGTAAGTAGACCAAAATCCATCTGCATCTACTACGAATCATCCACCTTGAGATATCTATCCAGAACATCTCGCTGGTATTAAGTTGCGAATCCCACCCAAAGTGTAAATCCAAAGAAACAGACAACTGCATTAAAAGAACTTTGTGTAAAGTAAACAATCCTTGCATCCGCGGATACAAGCACCGTTGTTTTATCCCTGGTGGAAACAACACATCCCCTAGTCTCATGTTTCTGTCACTCAAGCTAGACATCAAGGGGCTGAACCCACAATCAAGCATAACGCTCCCTCTTGGAGTTGCAACAAATCACTTGGCCAAAGTAAAATACGGCAACGGAGAACATGCAAGAATTTACTCAAGATAAAATATTAAAGAGAAGAACCAAATATATTACTCATCACAATCTGAACATAATCTCATAATCCATCAGATCCCAACAAACTCAGCATAGCAACGGCAGAAAATTACAAAGGTGTCTCGATCATTTGAGGCAGCTCACGAGGTCTCGAAAGTGGAGGCACAAAGAAGGGAGAGATAGATCACATAGCTACTGGTCACGGACCCATGGTCCAAGGGGAACTATTCACGGTACATACGGGAGGCGTCCATGGCTATGGATGGTCTCCCGGAGGGGGTAGCTTCTCCCGGCAGGGTGCCGGAGCAGCTTCTCCAGGAAGCCCCGATCTAGAAACGGCGGCGGCGGCGGTACAGAGGCGAGATCGTGAAAAAGGGATTCGTCTTAGGGGTTTCCGTCACGGGGGGTAAATATAGGCGAAGGGGGGCACAGAGAGGGGCCACAGGGCAGCCAGGAGGCTCCCTAGCGCGGCCTAGGGTGGGGCCGCGCCAGGGCCCTTCTGGAGTCCCTGTGGTGGCCCCCCTTCCCTCCTTTGGTGTTTCCGGAAGCTTCCGTGTCGCTGATTTTTTATCTGATGTTTCCATATTTTTTGGAGCACTTTTAATGGCCGGAAAACCTGAAATACAAAAACAGCAGAAAACAACAACTGGCAAATGGGTGCACTCGGTTAATAGATTAGTCCAAATATGCTCAAAAGTGTATGAAAGTTCAAGCAAAGCATGACAAAGTCACACAAAACATGCATGGAGCAAGCAGAAATTATAGATACGTTTGGGACGTATCAGTTAGTAGGTTAGTCCAAATATGATCAAAAGTGTATGAAAGTGTACCTAGATCATAGCAATATCACACAAAACATGCATGGAGCGAGCAGAAATTATCGATACGTTTGAGATGTATCATTGGCGCAGCCTCCTGCATGGTGTTCAGCTAGTCAAGGAGGGGTACATTTGGAGAATTGGCGATGGGAAGCAAGTTCATATCTGGACAGACCCCTGATCCCACGTCCGTGGGCTAGACAGGTCATCATGCCTCGAGGAGGAAACCTACTGGAATGGGTCAGTGACCTTGTGGATCCAATTTCTGGTGGTTGGGACGAGAGGCTTGTCCAGGAGACTTTCTGGCCGGATGATGCCAAACACATCCTTCAAATTCTGCTGAGAGAAGGGGTGCAAGACTTCATAGCATGGAAATTTGACAGCAAGGGTCAGTACTCGGTTAAAAGTGCATACAAGCTACAAGTCCAGCTTGGCAAGCAACGAAGAAACTCATTAGAGGGCTCGAGCACCGCTGCTTCCGGTGCTCTGGACAGTTGCCCAGAGGACTCTTGGAAACGGCTATGGAAACTGCGAGGGACACGTAACATACAGATGTTTACTTGGAGGCTGAAACACGAATCGTTGGCTTTGCGCATGAATTTGCAGAAAAGAGGCATCCCAATTGAGAGCACCAAATGCTTGTTCTGCGGGCGAGCGGATGAAGATGTTGGACATCTATTCATCAAGTGCAAAGAGGTGAAAACTGTTTGGCGTGAGCTAATGTTGGAGAAAGAGCGCATGGAGCTAGAGGAGATCCCGTCAGTGCACGCGATGTTGGACTACCTTTGGAAGATGGTTGAAGGGAGGAGGATGCACATTCTCACCTTTCGGTGGCTGTGGTGGACTAACAGGAACAAGTTAAGGGAGGGAGAACTGACAGTCCCTTCAGTGGAGATCGCTAGGAGGACCCAGGCCAACGTGCTTGAGTATTTACAGATGAATATTGTCTCACGCCAGGCGGAGACCGGAATCAGCTGGACACCGCCGCAAAATGACCACATAAAGATCAACCTGGACGGTTCCATCGTTCCAGGGGAGAACCATGCCAGATGGGGGTGGTTGCACGGTCATCTGACGGTCAGGTCATAGCTGCACGGGCCGGCTGTGTGAACCGCTTCCAGGATGCCTTTGAAGCAGAAGCGGCGGCGCTGGAACCAACAATAACGCCGGCGGCTGACTTGGGCATGATCAAGGTGATCTTTGAAACAGATTCAGTACTGCTGCGGGAAGCGATGGACCTATCCAAGGTGGACTCTTCGCCATACGCCGCGGACATAGAAGATATGAAGTTCCAGCTCAAAATGTGGTTCTCCAAACATGAGCTTGTTGTCTGTAGACGTAGTGCCAATTGTGTAGCTCATGAACTTGTAAAATTGGGCCGTATGCATGAACCCAACCACTGTATGCAATGGGAGTCCGATGTCCCTGCCCCTGTGGCAGTTTGTGTTGAGGGCGATTTGCCCCAACACTGTTAAGTTATAAAGTTGTTTGGTTTACCTTAAAAAAACATAACATAATATATATATTATAAAAACTATATTATTAAAACTTTATATATTATATTTAAAAATGGTATAATTTTATGTTATATATTTTATATTATGTTGGTTAAATTGATGATCTAGGGGTACACATAGGCCTTATAAACTATGACTGAGGTAGTAAAAGCATGCTCTCAAATCAATGTAAAGACTACTTGTGATCCTTCTACTGCGTCGGCGAACACTGCATCTGTGACTGATGGTAGTGGCCATGCAATGTTAAGTTCACTCGTGATCACTGAAGTTGAGACTAAAATTCATTTTAATACATGTAGTAGAAATACCCAAAATAGGGTTACTAAATTTGTATCAATGAACACCGATAGTCATTATCATACGTATTGATTACAAATTTTGTCTATGTGGCCTATTGTTTGATCAATTGATCATCCACGTATGCACTGCCAGGGCTAAAATTCATTGGCAGTCACTGGATTTGCATAGAAAAATTATTTTGGTCACTTGTTTAAAATTCACAATACATCATTTCGTTCATTGGTTAATATTTTTATTTTTAATGTTGTTTATATATTTAAAATATATGTATTGCAAAAATTAATTTATTTAAAATTTTAAATTATTCATCACACATACAAAAAAAGTTCATGCAGCGTAAAAAAATGTACAAGTTGTTTCCTAGAAATGGTGCTAGCTTTTAAAAAAGTACTAGTGACATTAGAAAATCTTCATCTTTTTTAAAAACCGGATAATATGATTTATGGTACTAATTTAATCTTGTTTCTTTCATATTCTTGCTAGAGTGTTTATGTGCATAAACTATAGTATTATGATACTTTACGCACAATAGGCTTATCGCGTGTGAAGACTATCCGATTCTAGAATGCATTCTTCCTTAGGGGGCGACCCATTAAACGGTTTTTGGATATACCGATTCAAATACATGTCTAATTTTTAAATATATATTTTTGTATATATGCTATTTTTTACATGTTGATCATTTTTAAAATATAAGATGCTCATTATATAAAAAATTGTGTTTGAGAACATTTATCATATGGTAATAAATATTACTATTATTATGTGAACATTTAAAAAAATTATATTAATATATTCAAAAATATATCATGAACATAATTTTAAAACATGTGACCAGTTTTTCATCTATCATGTACTCCCTCTAATCCATAATAAGTGTAGCTCATCTAGTACAAAGTTTGTACTAGCTTAGTACAAAATGAGCGACACTTATTATGGATCAGAGAGAGTACTTTTTTGAATGGTACAAAACATTTTCTTACATCTATTTGGATTTTTTTACTCTAATATTTTTTGAAAATTTCAGGAACATTTTCTCACACACATGAACCATTTTAAAAAATCATGATATGTTTTTAAATGGTATGGAACTTGTTTGTAAACTATGCAATTTTTATTGTATTAAAAGAAATCATTGTTACCAATCTATTTTTGAAAACCTTAGTATTTTTCTAATGTTACTAATCTTCTACAGGTTTAAGAGCGGCTTGCTGAGGTCTCTGCCGTTGGTTAGTGCACATTTAGAAAAGGAAATTAAACATGTTCACGATTCCTCATGGGCACAGGCCCACACCCAAGGGGCATGGTCAATCCACATCTGGGCCAACATCCTCGCCACTGGCCAATAAATTAATATTTTGTATAGATATTTGTACCAATTCATTTTTCACGATGATATCAATTTTGTTCCGTCGAGAGTGGGGTAAGTACTTTTGACGACTGTATGATTAACTCCTCTCAACAGCAGTACATAAACCAATATCTAAGATAACACCCGAAAAGTATAAAAAACATTAAAATGACGCCTTTATAAAGAAAAAAATGCAGAAGTGTCATCTTTGATTGATCCAAGATTTTAGGTATTAATGATAACCCACAACTGCAGGGGATTGAGATAGTCTTCGCGGGTAAGATAACCCAATTTATAGATTCGACTCAAGGGGAGCCAAAGAATATCCACAAGCTTTAACAGTGGAGTTGTAAATTCCACCGCACCTGAGATACACTTACTTGCAACAATGTATTAATAGTAACTGCGATATGGAAGTGATGATAGCAACGGAAATAGTGGTGGTGAAACAGTAATAGTAAAACAGCGAAAGTAAACAACTAGTAACCAGCAGAATTAAAGAACTGTAGGCTAGGGAGATGGATCGTTGGGCGCTGCATGGATAAGATACATCATGTATTTAAATTGGGGCAAGGCACACAGAAAAGCAATGATCATCTAGGCATAAATCAAACATCAGGCATGTACCCCATAGGTAGTTGTACGTGCTTGCAATAAGAACTTGCACAACATCTTTTGTCCTACCATCCCGCTACGAACGGGGCCAAAAGGAACTTATGGAGATTAAGGTGCTCCTGTCAAAGAGCACCGGAACAAAGCATTAACAATCAATGGATACATTGAATTCTCAAATTATAGTCCATCCCCTTTGGTGTCCCAAGCTGTCACCTTTGGGATCGCCGGTTCTGGACTATAACAGGTGCATACAACTCATAGATATGATCAAGAACACAAATATATTCATGAAAACACATATGGTTCAGATCTGAAATCATGGCACTCGGGCCCAAAGTGACAAGCACTAAGAGCAACAAGTTGAAGCAAAGATGATAAACAACAATCTAGATGATAGGCAACATGCCCCCAACAATCTGATAAACTTATTACATGATCTAACTCATCCAATCCCTACCATCCCCTTTGCCTACAGCAGGGAATTACTCACACATGGATGGAGAAGTCATGGAGGGAGGATGGAGTGGCGATGATGATGACGATGGCGATGATCTCCCCTCACCGGAGGCCAAAACAGCCTCCAGATTAGCCCTCTCGGAGAAGAACAGAGGGTGGCGGCGGCTCCGTGACGAGAATTGGGAAAACGACTTCTGTTTCGGGGTTTCTCCGTCACGGGAATAAATAGGAGCCTTGGTAGGGAACCAGAGGAGGGGGGAGGCCCCCAGGTGGCCAAAGGGCGTGGCCCCACCCCTGGCCGCGCCAGGGGGCGCCTGGGGCCCCCTTGGCTACCCTCTAGTCCCACTTCTGGCTTCTGGATCCTTCGGGTGCGTGAATTTTCTGGTATTTTTCTGGGAATTTTCTAAGACGTCAAAAAATCCATTTTCCTGCGCACAATAAAACCATATAGGCAGCTCTGCTGAAAACAACGTTAGTCCGGGTAAGTTTCATCCAAATCATGCAAGAATGAGGGCAAAACAATAGCAAAAGCGTTTGGAAAAGTAGATACGTTTGAGACATATCAATTCATCCTCGAGAAAGTTAAAGCTCATAAAGAATACCTTCTGCAAGACAATTGCCAGGCATAATTGATGAAGGTCAGATCTTAGGTTTTCACCCTGGAGAAAGTTAAAGCTCTTAAAACAATACCTTCACCAAAGCAATTGCCAGGTACAATCAATGAAGGTTAGACCTTATGTTTTTACCCTAATAATCATGACTCAGCACCCGAGGAGGACTACCAAAAATGAAATCCTCCAATGACGCCGCCCCCACCTGTCACTGCTGCTTTTGAAAGTTACCAAACATCGATCTGACTGACTCCATCGCCGCCATGGCTCCCTCCACCTCCACCATGAATTTTCTCCATCGCTTCCTACACCACAAAAATTGATATACCGACATGATCCATGGTATCAACGCCCTCATGGAGTCGTGTAGGCTGGTATGGACGCGCACCATCGGATTCTATCAGACCCAGATATCCTTGGGCAAGTTCTTTGATAGCAGTTCTAGAATACGTCGATGACCAGACCGAGGAAGAACGATCATGCAGATCGTTGCCGTGATGCGAAAAGAACACTAGGACCGCCACCACACCGCTGCCTCCATCACCGCCACAACGGAGGACACGGACATGCGCACTCCAAAGCCCGTGCTGACGGCTGAAGTGGGACCCTAGATCGGAGCGGATCCCGATCCGTCGCCATCCCCTAGCCTGTACGATCCGCCACCTCGAAGACCGCCGTGCGCTGTCATTCCCGAGTGTTGCCGACGTGCGGATCCTCCGCCGCACTACCGTGAACCTCCCCATCACAGCGTCCCAGCCGAGTCACCCCGCCCAGTGGTGGAGGCCCTGAGCGAGGAGGCGAAACGCCCTGTTGCCACCGACGACGCCGACCTGGCTTTACCCCGCCGCATCCTCTGTCGGCAACGAGGGAGGAGGGTGATGGCGGCGGCGGGAGCACCCTCCACGTCGCCCACTAGTCACGCGGGAGGCTTAGATCCGTTTCCCTTTCGTGGTCATCCTTAAATGCAGACTAAGAGCTTTCATTCCCTACAAACTAAAAGCTATAAAACTTACCATCATACTACCACCATGTAGGGAAGAGATTTGTTGTACAAACACTTCAAGATAGAGGATTAACTACATTACATACTTGCCCAAAAATGTATGCCTGTTGATTAGCAAAATTTAGCATAAACCCAAAAGAGAACCAGCATAATCGTTGGAGCTTTTCCGAGCAGTTTTTTAAGTGAGAATCGAGATTGAAAATAACAATTAACTTATTCTATCTAGAAGACATGTTTTTTCTGTTTAAGATTAACAATCTTATCTTTTATGCCATGCTCAACGCAACTATTGTGGGCGCGGCGGAGTGCGCCATACTATCTGTTATTTTTAAAGCTAACAACAATTTCTTTAAGTAGTTTCAACATTTTTTACACTCCATTAAAAAAAATTATGTGTCAAAAATATTTTTATAGTTTTATGTAAATTAAAAAAATTCAATATATGTATTTTTAATATATAAACAAAACAATGAGAAATGGTCTAGCCAACGAACAAAGTGGTGTATTTTGAAATTTTAACCAGTGATCAAAATAAATTTTCAAGACAAGTCGAGTGACCGCCGATGAATTTTAGCCCTGATAGCGCATACATGGACAGTCAATTGGTCAAACAATATATCACGTAGGCTAGCCAAAGTGTATGGCGATGACCGCTGATGTTCAGTGATACTACTTTAATGACTGTATTTCTGGTATTTATAAGTACGCAGATTAAAGTTAATTTCGGTCTCAACTTTAGTGCTCACGGGTGAATTTCTTTCCCATGCAAATTTGTGTGCTTTGCTGTGTGCCAAAAGATCTAAGTGTTGTTTGGCCTCGTCCAGGTCCAGTGTTCACATTAGAAACCTTTAGTTTAAATGAAGATTTTTTTGCCAAACATGTCTGGTTATGGAGCTCGTAGGCACTGAAATCAACTTAGGGATTACGTTCGTGATGTTTGTGTTGATAGCATCTGCCTTTAGGAGACCATTCAGTCCTCGTTTTCCCCTTTCAAACTATTCTCTATTGTTGGAACTGATAAATTTACTTAGCATAGGCTTTTGACGTTTGGCCATTCAGGTGGCATTCTTTTAGGGACTTGTCTACATGTTCTTGATTTTGTGTCATTCTATCATTGTATTTTCTTTGCTAGTATGGTTTTGTTGCATCGGTCCCTCAATAAGTTGTGGGAGCTTGTTGTCGTGTATGTCTGGGCTGGTCATTCTTTATCTACTATGTTTCTTGACGAAATCTCTGTTAAACTCTCTTCCTCCTCCTTTCCGCTTCTTATTGGAGGGGATTTCAATCTTCTCCAATTTCCTTTGGATAAGAATAACGCTAACTTTTCTGGGAGGAGAGCCCATGCCTTCAACGACTTTATCTCCAATGTTGCCTTGCGTGAGATCGATCGGGTGCTCGTTTTACTTAGTCCAACCACCAGTTATATCTGATACGCTTCGTTCTTGACAGGGTCTTCATGAACTCTGAGTGGGATATTTTGTTGTCAACCTCCTCTTTGGTTGCGGACTCGCACATTGGCTTTGACCACACCCCCTTCTTCTCGAATCTGGTGAGAATCAGGTTTGTCCTCGGCACATATTTCAATTGGACTCGTCCTGGTTACATATGGAGGGATTTTTTGCGCTTATTATGGATAAGATTTCTTGTTGCTTCTTCGATGTACCTCAATCGTGTTGTCCTCTTGATGACTGAAGTTTTGTTGCTTAGTTCCTCTGTAAATTCCTTAAGGAGTGGGATGTTAATTGTGTTGATTAGACAATGGAGGATAAGGATGTTCTCGTTGTCTAGATAAAAACCCTTGACTTGCACCATGATTCGTTTGGTCACTTGGAGATTGGTTGGTCCCATCGGTACGCTCTCGAAGCCACTCTCATGCTTATGCATAAACAAGAAGAGGTGTGTTGGCAACAACGGGGTCGTTGGGCATGGATCCTCAAAGGGGATACCATCACCGCATTTTTTTGTTATTGCTAATGGTCAGAGGCGCCAATGTTCCATTGTGCACCTTAACATTGATGGAGTTGTTGTTTTGGATCCTCTGGCTGTCATGCTCATGTTTGTGAATTTACTGCTCTCTTCTGGCTACTCTGCCTCATCTCTCCCTCTTTTGGCATTCAGAGTTTATGGCTTGGGAGGAAGAGAACGCTACCCTTATGTTGCATTTGTATGAAATAAAATTGATTAGGTGTTGGTCTCCTCCAATTCAAATTCTTCTCCGGGCCTGGATCGCTTCTCAACAACTTTCCTTGAGAAATTTTGTCCAGTCATTAAAGGTTTGGTGTACTCTATTGTTCAGGGTTTTTGCCTCGGTATCGTAGACATATCATGATGAGGTTATCCCCCACAGGTAGACCCACGAGGATGTAATATTGAGGTCATACCCAGGTAAGCAATGTGGACAATGACAGTGTGGCCACGAACCACATTGATATTGCAGCCCAACATATCACCCTAGATATTACATCCCTCGGGGGGACTCAACAGTGGGAAGGATGCGCAACTCAGATGTGTGCAGGCTCAAGCGAGAGGAGGAAGATGAAGGAGACGAGGAAAGGGAGATGTGCGCGTGGGGAAGTAAAAAAGGTAAGGTCGGATCCTATTTATCAGGGATTCGAGCTCAACCAAACAGAAAGCGACATGACTAAACGAGCAGGCGACGCCTGATACGTCCCAAACGTATCGATAATTTCTTCTTGCTCCATGCATGTTTTGTGTGACATTGCTATGATCTAGATACACTTTCATACACTTTTGATCATATTTGGACTAACCTATTAACTCAGTGCACCCCAGTGCCAGTTTCTGTTTTCTGCTGTTTTTCTATTCCAGTTTCCCCCCATATTAAAAGTGCTCAAAAAATTCGGAAAAAATCAGATAAAAATCAGCGTGAAGGAACCTTTCGGAGTCCCGAAGTGGGGCCAGGTGGGACCTACCAGGGCCCCAGGCGCCTAGCTGGCGTGACCTAGGGATTGGTCGCGCCAGGGGGGCGCCTGGACCCATGGTGGCCCCCCTGGCTGCCCCCCTTCGCCTATATATCTCCCGTGACGTGAAACTTCCGCAGACAGAACTCTTTTTTGCGATCTCCCCTCTGTTCCGCCGCCATCGCGCTTCCAAGATCGGGAGCACCAGCAGACCCCTTCCCGGCACCCTGCCAGAGGGAGGATCGACCTCCGGGAGCTTCCCCTCCCCCATGGACGCTTCCCGGATGTGTCGTGAGTAGTTTCCTTTGGACCATGGGTCCGTGATCAGTAGCTATGTGATGTTCTCCTCCCCTCTTTGTTCTTCATGGTTTAGACCTCGTGAGCTACCCTACATGATCGAGGCACATATGTAATCTTTCTGCTTTTGCTATGCTGAGTTTGATGGGATCTGATGGATTATGAGATTCTGTTCAGATTGTGATAGAGTAATATATTTGGTTCTTATCTTTTATATTTTTGTTAATAAGTAATTCTTGCATGTTCTCCGTTGCTGTTTATTGCTTTGGCCAAGTAGTAGGTAGTAACTCCAAGAGGGAACGTTATGCTCGATTGTGGGTTCATGCCCCCTGATGACTAGCTTGAGTGACAGAAACATGAGTCTAGGGGGTGTGTTGTTTCCACAAGGGGGAAAACAACGGTGCTTGTAACCGCGGTTGCAAGGATTGTTTACTTTACGCAAAGTTCTTTTTAATGCAGTTGTCTGTTGCTTTGGGTCTACACTTTGGGTGGGGCTCGCAACTTAATACCAGCGAGTTGTTCTGGATAGATATCTCAAGGTGGATGATTAGTAGTAGATGCAGTTGGATTTCGGTCTACTTATTTTGGCGTACTGCACATGCTTTTGAGCCTCTTCCTTTCTTTTGTAGCATAGTTAGCATTGCGGTGCATTTATAATCCTGTCAATTGCCCATGTGTAATTGTTTTCCTCGCATAGCAGTTTTATCGTCTTTTGGGAGAGAGACATCACTAGTGAACATCACGGGACCCCGGTCCATATTCTCATCACTGTTTACACGCTCATTTACTTTTTAGTATTTACTTTTAGTTGCTATCATTATCATTATCCCTTGCGTTTAATCCTTTGTAAATAACAAGACCGGAGAGATTGACAATCTCTCTAAACTTCGTTGGGAGAAAAGTTACTTGTGTTGTGTGCAGGTCCACGTTAGTTGCGCCGCTTACACCTACTTATCATTGCTGGAGTCCTACGAGAGACAAACCCTATCCTCTTGATGGCTTCTCGCCCCTCGTTGGTTACCCAAAGTGGAAGGTTGAGATGTAGACAACAACAAATTTCCCTCGGTGAATATACCAAGGTTTGTCTCCAGTAGGACTCCGACAACGACAAGAAGGTGACAACGGCGCGAGAAATTAGGTGGTTGAAGTGGACCTGCACACACAACAGATAACTTTTCTCCCAACGAGTTCAGAGAAGTTGTCAATCCCTCCGGCCTTGTTGTTTACAAAGAATCAAACGCACGGGATAATAATGATAGCGATAGCAACATAAAAGGAAATAAAGCAGAAAATAAATAGTGGGTGTAAACAGTGTGGAAATATGGACCGGGATCCCATGATGTTCACTAGTGATGTCTCTCTCCCAAAAGACGATAAAATAGCCATGCGAGGTAAACAAATTACAGCTGGGAAATTGACAGGGTTATGTGCGCAAACCAATGCTACCTATTCTATAAAGAAAGGAAGAGGCTCAAAAGCATGGGAGGTACGCCAAGACAAGTAGACCGAAATCCATCTGCATCTACCTACTAATCATCCACCTTGAGATATCTATCCAGAACATCTCGCTGGTATTAAGTTGCGAATCCCACCCAAAGTGTAAACTCAAAGCAACAGACAACTGCATTAAAGAACTTTTCGTAAAGTAAACAATCCTTGCACCCCAAGTACAAGAACTGTTGTTTTCTCCCTTGTGGCAACAACACATCCCCTAGACTCATGTTTCTGTCACTCAAGCTAGTCATCAGGGGGCATGAACCCACAATCATGCATAACACTCCCTCTTGGAGTCACTACCTACTACTTGGCCAAAGCAATAAACAGCAACGGAGAACATGCAAGAATTACTCAAGAAGATAAATATAAAAGAGGAGAATCAAATATATTACTCAAACACAATCTGAACATAGTCTCATAATCCATCACATCCCAGCAAACTCAGCATAGCAACAGCAGAAAGATTACATATGTGCCTCGATCATGTAGGGAAACTCACGAGGTCTAAACCATGAAGAACAAAGAGGGGAAGAGAACATCACATAGCTACTGATCATGGACCCATGGTCCAAGGTGGAATACTCACGGTTCATCCGAGAAGCATCCATGGTGGTGGAGAAGCTCCCGGAGGTGGTTCCTCCCTCCGGCAGGGTGCCGGGAAGAGGGATCCTGGTGCTCCCGATCTTGGAAGCGCGGCGGCTGCGGAACAGAGGAGAGATCGCGAAAAAGGGTTCTGTCCTCGAGGGTTTCGGGAAGAGAGGGATATATAGGCGAAGGGGGCATCCAGAGGTGGACCAGGGGCCCCAGGCGCCCCCTGGCGCGGCCTAGGGGGTAGCCGCCTGGGCCACCCCTGGCTCCCCTATGGCCTCACTTGGGCTCTTCCCGAAGCTTCCTGTACGCTAATTTTTCCTATATTTTTCCCGGAATTTTTCTGGCACTTTAAGTTATGGGAATACCTGAAATACAAAAACAGTAGAAAACAGGAACTGGCACTGGGGTGCACTGAGTTAATAGGTTAGTCCAAATATGATCAAAAGTGTATCAAAGTGCATCAATATCATATCAATATCACACAAAAGAAGCATGGAGCAAGCAGAAATTATAGATACGTTTTTGACGTATCAACATCCCCAAGCTTAATTCCTCACTACTAGGAAAAAGCTTATAAGTAGAGGGTTAACAGTAGCGCCCACTAAAGAGGGGCGCTACTGATAATTAGCAGTAGCGCCTCCTCTGGAAGACCGCTGCTGCTATTCCTTTAGCAGTAGCGCCCCCGCCGCGGAACCATTACTGGTAAAGGTGGTCCCCACCAAAGCCAGCTGACAAGTGATAGTAGTAGCGCCTCCCTGGAAAGCCCGCTACTACTATCACCTTATCAGTAGCGCCCTACCGTCTCTCCCGCTGCTTCTAAAGTGGACCCAACTTAGCCCAGAGGCCCGCAAATGGCGGCAACGCGTTTACGGGAGGGGCTCTACTACTAATACAATAGCAGTAGCGCGGTACAGTTTCAGGCGCTGCTGGTAAGGCGCAGCAACCACCTTTTCACCAACCCCCCCTCCCCCCTCCTCTCTATCCCTCACTTCCTTCTCCTACCTCTTGTCCATCTCCATTAATGCATTTCACCATCTCCATTATTGCACCACACCATCTCCATTAATGCAATATCTCTCTCTTTCCTTCTTTTCTCCTCCTCGATCCGGCCACCACCATGCATATGCACATCTATCGATCTCATCCTCATCTCACTTGCTTCCCACCATAAATGCATCTATCTATCTCTCTTTCTCACCTTTGTCTCCTTCCCCTCACTAGCTAGTGCAAGCTTCTCCCAAGTGTGATATTTTAACAAAAAGGTATATAATTTCTCTCTCTCTCTCTTAATTAAATACTAGCTAGCTAGCTAGCTAGGTGAATGCATGAGATGTGAGTAAAAAATTGTGCTTTGCATGAATGAAAATATTTGTGTGTGTGTATGGGTGTGTGATATGAGAGTTTCCTATGTTTTGTCGAAATGTCGATTTATTTCCGTTTCGGCGAATTTCAGGCAAACTCTATATGTCCTATTTTTAGGAAAGGTCATGCTGAATTTTTGTATGACTTTGATATGCATATGCATGTGCCGTTATAATATTTTGTTTATATAACTCGCAGACGACCATGAAGGTATGTGGAAGGATGGTGAATAGATACTTGCGATCCGCGGTGGACGACATGAATGAAAAAAACAAAAATGAGATTTTATGTCCGTGGAAAAAATGCAAAGAAGGCGTCTAGCTGAACCCCTTTAAGGGTGGACGTTTGAAGGCGCACCTGCTTAGATATGGTTTTATGGATGGCTATACTCGATGGATAACTGAAGATGATGATGACGATATCGACGGTGCAACCAATTTTTCAAGTGTCTTGACAGAATAAAAGCTAGTTCGGTTACTGTGGGAAGATAAGCAGATTTCTAGACATCTAGAAAAAAAAGGTTCAGCGGGATGAAGTCTCATGACTGTCACGTGATGATAACGCAGATACTCCCGGTTGCCCTTAGAGGGATAATGGACAAGCACGTCCGTGACACGCTTACTGGTTTTTGTAATTTTTTCGATGTTATCTCTCGAAAGTCTATCAGTTCGAAGCAACTCAGAAGGCTACAGGAAGAGATCGTTGTCATACTATGTGAGCTCGAGATGTACTTCCCGCCCGCGTTCTTTGACGTCATGGTGCATCTGTGTGTCCACATTGTGGACGACATCATCGACCTCGGCCCGTCATACCTGCACAACATGATGCCGTTTGAGAGAATGAATGGGATTATCAAAGGATTCGTTCGTAATATGTCCCGACCAGATGGAAGCATCGTACAAGGCTATCTGACACAAGAGTGCATCTCTTTCTGCGAGAATTATCTATGCAACGGAGACGGCGACGTCCCTGTTGTTGGTTTGCCCGTTAACAAGCACCATGGGAGGCTCGGAGGAGAAGGTCATACCAACGATCGGAGGGAACTGCATGTCGACCACTCGGATCGACGCAATGACTTTGACAGAGCAAACTTAGTAGTGGTACAACATCTTGACGTGGTAGACCCTTTCGTGACACTACACAAAGAAACCATCGCCAAGAAGTACCATGACCAGGGCCTGCGCAAGACGGACGCCAAAGTTACTAAAGAGCACAACTCCACTTTCTTGCGTTGGTTCAAAGAGCATGTTCTTGCTAATCCCCCGGAAGAGGGGTCTACAGACGCATTGCTCATATACGCCTTAGCACATGGCCCCGCTGTCAACTTCCTCACCTATCAGGCATACGATATAAACGTATACACGTTCTATACGGAGGCCAGAGATATGAAAAGTGATTTCCAGAACTCGGGGGTGACGATAGAATGCATGACTGACGACAACGGCTCAACTGAAAGATTCTACGGAAGGATCGAAGAGATCTGGGAGCTTAACTACTCTGGACTACACAATGCGACAATGTACCATGTCAGATGGGCTAAGAATGTCGAAAGAGAAAACATGTATTTCACTACTATGTCTATACCCGACGCCAAGAGCGCTACCGTGAACGTCATCTCCAAAAATGAGCCATGGGTACACGCTAAGCACGTGACACAATGTTTCTACATAACCGACCCGAGAAATCCCAGTTGTGTTGTCGTTAAGAGAGGCAAAAGAAACATCGTCAGAATGGATGGAGTCGCCAACATAGAAGACTACGACCAGTACGGAAACCCGATGAGGGAAGATGACGATGACGATGAAGCATATGTCAAAAGAAGAATGAAGACTACATTACCTATGAAAGATCGTACTCCATGGAAAAGGAAAAGTCACAACGAGGGCCTAAATTATTCTGAAACGAACAAGAAAGGAAAGAAGCTAATCACTAAGAAACGTCGTCGACGCTGAGAAACTAAATGTGTGTTGTAATATATATATATGTATCTATTTTGTGTACTCGCACTTTAACCGTTATCGATCAGTCAAATTAATATATATGTGTTGTAATACATGGAGTACATATGTATTGCCGCTGTTAAATATACATTATATAAATTATATAAATTATATAAAAAGGAAATTAAAAAGAGAAAGAAAAAAAAATGCCAGAAATAGCAGGAGAGCGCCCTACCGGTGAGCCCGCTACTGCTAAATAACAGTAGCGGGTCCTGCCAGTGGGCCCGCTATTGCTAAATAACAGTAGCGCGCCCTACGAGGGGGGCCGCTACTGCTACTGCTAGTTTTCACTTAAACCGCCGGGCGCTCGGTTTCTTCTTCATTCCCCGCTCTCTCTCTCTCTCTCTCTCTCTCTCTCTCTGCCACACTTCTCTCCGGCCCTCTCGAACTCGGCCTCCCCGCCATCGTCGACGCGCCTCCACGGCCCCGCCGTCGTTGCCGCGCCTCCGCGGCCCCTCCTTCGTCGTCGCGCCTCCGCTGCCCCGCCTCTTCCTCCTCCTCTGCATCGCCTTGGCCAACGCTGCCCCGCCCCTCCTCCCTCCCTCTCCACCACCGCCGTCGAGCATCTAGGTAGTCCTCCCTCCCAGCTCTCCCCTCCTCCCTACTTTTTCCCTCACCCCTCCCATAATTTTTCTTGCACGGTAGCTGTTTGTGAAAATGCATATGCCATGTTTCTTGTGTAGGATTTTGTTGTTGTTTAGGAGCATTGTTTAGGAGCTTAGCACACTAGTTATTTGTTGTTTAGGAACATTGGAAATTGAAAATGAAATTGAAATGATATTGTGTAGGAGTTTGTATGAACTTTTGGAGTTGAGAATGCAGATGAAATGATATTGTGTACGAATTTTCTTCTTTTTTCCATATGCAGGGATCCGAGGGGCCTATGTTTTTCCGGAATGTTGATTTATTTCCTGAAAGGACGTGGATGTCGCCTAGAGGGGGGGTGAATAGGCGCTTAAAATAATTACGGTTTAGGCTTGAACAAATGCGGAATGAAACTTAACGTTTAATTTGCCAAGCAAGAATCCTAAATAAGCTAGGCTCAACTATGTGCACCAACAACTTATACTAAACAAGATAAACAACTATGTGATAGCAAGATATATAACAAGATCACTATGGCTATCACAAAGTAGGTGCACAAGTAAATAGGTTGACTAGATGAACAACCTATGGGACAAGCAATGCACAATAATATGAGCAAGCACAAGATAAACAATGTAATAAGCTTGCTCAAAGTTAGGGTAGAGATAACCGCAAGTGAAGCCGATGGAGACAAGGATTTGTTACCAAAGTTCCTTCTCTTGCGAGAAGTACGTCTCCGTTTGGAGAGGGTGAGGAGCACAATGCTCACACGAAGCCAACGAGGGCCACCCTATTTCTCCTCACGCTCTTACCAATGCAAGATGTCGTGATTCCATTATTAGGACACTTGAGGGCGGTCACCGAACCCGTACAAATGGCAACCCTTGGGGGCGGTCACCGAACTCATACAAATGCTCGGGGCAATCTCCACAACCGAATTGGAGACTCCCGAAGCATCCCGAAGCTTTCCACCACAATGATTGAGCTCCGCAACAACAAACCTCTAGGTGCCAACGCACCCAAGAGGTACAAGCTCTAGAGTGTGATACGGTGAGGATAGTTCTCTCACTCCTCGTTGGTTACCCCAAGTGGAAGGTGAGATTTAGTGTAGCAGAAAATTTCCCTCGGTGAAGATACCAAGGTTTGTCTCCAGTAGGACTCGCAGAAATACAAGAAGGTGCCAACAGCGCCAGAAATTGGCTTCTGGCTAGGGAGTTGACAGGACCTGCACACAGAAACAAATAACTTTTCTCCCAACGAGTACAGAGGAGTTGTCAATTCCTCCGGCCTTGCTGTTTACAAAGGATCAACGCAAGAGATAATAATAGTGGCAACTGAAAGTAAAGACTGAAAGTAAACTAAGGGTGTAAACAATAATGTGAAGATGGACCGTGGTCCCGTGATTTTCACTAGTGACGTCTCTCTCCCAAAATACGATAAAAGTGCTAGCGAGGTAAACAAATCACATCTGGACAATTGACAGAATTATGAAAACACCGCAATGCTAACTATGCTGCAAAGAAAGGAAGGGCTCAAAAGCAATGGGAAGTACGCCAAGGTAAGTAGACGGAAATCCATCTGCATCTACTACGAATCATCCACCTTGAGATATCTATCCAGAACATCTCGCTGGTATTAAGTTGCGAATCCCACCCAAAGTGTAAACTCAAAGCAACAGATAACTGCATTAAAAGAACTTTGCGTAAAGTAAACAATCCTAGCACCCGCGGGTACAAGAACCGTTGTTTTATCCCTGGTGGCAACAACACATCCCCTAGTCTCATGTTTTTTTCACTCAAGCTAGACATCAGGGGGCTGAACCCACAATCAAGCATAACGCTCCCTCTTGGAGTTGCGGCAAACTACTTGGCCAAAGCAAAATACTGCAACGGAGAAAATGCAAGAATTTACTCAAGAACAAAATAAAAAAGAGAAGAACCAAATATATTACTTATCACAATCTGAACATAGTCTCATAATCCATCAGATCCCAGCAAAATCAGCATAACAACAGTAGAAATTACAGAAGTGCCTCGATCATGTGAGGCAGCTCACGAGGTCTCGAAAGTGGAAGCACAAAGAGGAGAGAAGTACATCACATAGCTACTGGTCACGGACCCATAGTCCAAGGGGGACTACTCACGACACATTTGGGAGGTGTCCATGGCTATGGATGGTATCCCGGAGGGGGTTCCTCCTCCCGGAAGGGTGCCGGGGTAGCTTCTCCAGGCAACCCCGATCTTGAAACGGCGGCGGCGGCGGTACAGAGGCGAGTTCGCGGAAAAGAGATCCATCTCAGGGGTTTCCACCCCGAGGGCTAAATATAGGCGGAGGGGGTGTCGAGGGGACCCACAGGGCAGCCAGGACGCCCCCTGGCGCGGCCTAGGGTGGGGCCGTGCCAGGGACCCTTCTGTAGTCCCTGTGGTGGCCCCCCTCCGCTACCTTGGTGATTCCGGAAGCTTCCGGGTCGCTGATTTTTTATCTGATTTTTTCGGATTTTTTGGAGCACTTTTAATGGCCGGAAAACCTGAAATACAAAAACAGCAGAAACCAGCAACTGGCAGCTGGGTGCACTGGGTGAATAGATTAGTCCAAATATGCTCAAAAGTGTATGAAAGTTCAAGCAAATCATGGCAAAGTCACACAAAACATGCATGGAGCAAGAAGAAATTATAGATACGTTTGGGACATATCAACATCCCCAATATTAATTCCTGCTCGTCCTCGAGTAGGTAAATGATAACATTCATAATTGTTGTGACATGCCACACAACCATATAAGGACTTTTAAGTAAAGCTATTAAAGCATGCAATTCAATTCAAGTGTTAACAAGCAAGAGTCTATATTAGCATTGACACAAGCAACAAAAGAACAAAATGTGCAAGAGCTCTCGCTATCCGTGACTCGAATGTCTCCAGATGGTGTTTGCGTGCAATCAGGGGACTGGGAAAAAGAGAGAAAAAAGGTTGTTTAGAAAAACTATCTACTAAAGTTTCACACTTGGTCTCCTTTGGATTCTTATCTTGACTAGTCCCCAGACCACTAGTCAGGTACAAGTCAAACTGATCCACTCCCTTTCGATATTTTGAGCACTCATGCAATGGATGAGCGTGAGCAAGAAAGTTGACACCTAAAAGGCGAAACAGAAATAAGGTGGAGGAGGAAGACAAAAAAGGTGTGAAAGGCTCACATCAATGAGGACAATCATAGGCGAGAGAAGGCCATATGATAGATATGATGTGAGGAGTAGGGATTTCCATGCAATGGATGCACATGTGAGCTAAAAGCTCTCCAAGGGAACTAGTGGGGGCATCTAACTTGCTTGCTCAAGAAGACCTAGAGCTCGTTTGAGGAGGCTCATCATTGGAATATACAAGCCAAGTTCTATAGTGTGATGGTCCCCACATAGCTATATGCATGATGATGATCTTTATGGAGTACAAGGGATAGAGGATGAAGTACTAGTGTGGATCTCTCAAAAGGAATAGTAGTGTGCCCCCTTCTCTCTTTTTATTTTATTTTTCTCTTTTTTCTATTTTTTTGTATTTTTTTGGTGGCCTCAATGGCTCTTTCTATTTAACTCTCATTTGTCCTCTTTGGGATCTTTTGATTTTGTCCTCTTTGGGATCTTTTCCTCACTTTAGGGGCAACACTCTATATTTTACAAGAATATAGGAGATCTTTCACACTTTACAAAGGTACTCACATAAAGAAGATATAACTATCATGATGCAAATGTATGCCTCTGCCAGGATAGCAGGATATGCAATGATACTAGCGCGTCATGTAGCAATGATTAGGGAAAGGCCCAACTAGCATGCGTCTCATCGATCAAGCAAGTAGCATGTATGACATGAGGATCAAGTCATGAGAAGGTGGATGTTGCATGGCAATGTATCTCGTAAAGGCTATGGAAATGCCTTGTAGGTAGGTATGGTGGTTGTTTTGAGGAAAGATATAAGGAGGCTTATGCTGACAGAGCGTATCATGCCAAGGGTTTGGATGCACTGGCGAAGTATGCTCCAACTATCAAGGTGAGAAAGGGCAATGCACGGTACCGAAGAGGCTAGCAAAATTATAGGTGGGTGGAAGTGTCAACTTTTGAATACTCACATTAGTCCGAAGAACTCATGCACTTATTATCGGTAACTCTCAATCTAATCAGGAGGTTCACAAAGAGACAAGTACTCCGAGGAGGAGTGTATGGGGGTTTGGTTATCCTTG
This sequence comes from Bromus sterilis, assembly GCA_950022295.1. Taxonomy (NCBI): domain Eukaryota; kingdom Viridiplantae; phylum Streptophyta; class Magnoliopsida; order Poales; family Poaceae; genus Bromus; species Bromus sterilis. The sequence continues at coordinate 223,480,090 of OX465600.1, forward strand.
CGCATCCTCGACTCATGGTACGTGAGTGTACTCTAATATTTGAACCCTCCAGAGGTTAGTGATCCATCTAGTAGCTAGAGTTCTCAACAGGGGTTTTTGGTTTTCGAAAAACACAAGGATTGCCCAAAATACGACATCTATCACTAATAGGCTCGAGCTCTTGACACCAAATGTTCAAACATTACTCTAGTCAATACCTCAAAACTATTGCAAGTTACTACTACAAAGAGAATAGCAACTTCAACTACCTACTTATAGTCAAGACATAAAACTCAGTGCAATAGGCAAACTCTCTAACAAGATAAAACATGCAACCTATAGAAAGTTCAACCTAAAACAAAAGAAAAGCTATAGAAAAAATAAAGCACTACAACTAAACAGAGCAGCAGCTAAGAAAAGAAAAAGAACAACTCACAGCTAACAGAATAAGCATGCAAATCCTATGAGGAGTTCTAGTTCAAGCGGAGCGTGTATCTCTCCCACACAAAAGAGTAATCTGGGGTCTAACTTGTTACTACAGCAAACAAAGCAAAAAAACCTAGAAAAGTAAAGAGCGAGACGCTTCAAGCATAGCACACAACGCATGAAGTGATAAAAATATAGTGCAACGGGGGACGAACTGATAATTGTTGATGAAGAAGGGGATGCACGGGGGCATCCCCAAGCTTAGACGATTGAGTCTCCTTGAATATTTATTGGGGGTGTACATGGGCATCCCCAAGCTTGAGCATTTGACACTCCAAGATCTTCTTTCATCATGTTCCATCGCGCACTTGAAAACTCCCTTCATACATAACTCATTGTAGACTGATTAGAGAGGTTAGTGCCCTACTAAAATAATTTTTCCTCTACTGGAAATAAATATAACCTTGAAGAGATACTGTTTCTCAAGATTTCCAAAAAGTTTTTGCAAAGAAAAAGCAAGCTTAAGGTTTGCAAAGTGAAGAAAAGGCAAAACAGGACAGAATCTGTGAAAAACAGACCAGCAGGTAGAAACGAATTTTTTAGGGGTACTTTTGCAACTCAAATCAAAAAACTCAGAACATACGAAAGTTTCGTAATTGTATAGAGCACGATGTGTAAACAATTCAGCTCAAAAAGATGAACTGGGATTTTTCCATAATTTTTCTAGTCACGAGGACAGAATCTGTTTTCTGGACAGCATGTCACGACTTTCACTTCCCTTGTCGTATGAGGCTATAAAAGGCACAAAACTTAAAAAATAAAGATACAATGATGTTGCTACAGTAGTAACAATCATCAAGACCACTAAGAACAGAAGAAAAAACAAAAATAAAAACCCAAATTAGTTGCGGGCTGCCTCCCGAAAGCGCTTCTTTAGAGCCATTAGCTAGGCTTAAAGCAGAAGATCAAGTCTTTTCAATAGAATAACTAGCCCGTGTGACGGACTCAAAAGGTAACTTAATATTTTTCCTAGGGAAATGTTCCATCCCTTTCTTGAGAGGGAATTAAAATTTGATATTCCCCTATTTCATGTCAATAACAGCACCAACTGTGCGAAGAAAAGGATGTCCCAAAATAATTGGACAAGAGGGCTCACACTCAATGTCCATAATAGTGAAATCAACGGGAACATAATTGTCATTGACAATGATAAGAACATTGTCGATCTTCCCCAAAGGCTTCTTTACGGAAGAATCAACAAGACGAACACCAAAAGAACAGGGATCAAAAGGTTTCAATTCAAGCATATCATACATTCTTTTGGGCATAACAGAGGTACTTGCTCCAACATCACAAAGAGCATAACAAGAGAAGTTATTCAATTTGATTTTTATCATAGGATCCCAACCGTCTTCTAGCTTCCTAGGTATGGAGGCTTCTATTCTAAGCTTCTCCTCCCTACCTTTGATTAGAGCATTGGTGATATGCTCTGTGAAGGCAAGATTAAGTGTGCTAGTGTGGGGGTCTCTGGACATCTTGTGTAGGAAACCAATAACTTCAGGTAAAGTGCAGTTGTCAAAGTCTAGGTCACTACTATCTATCAAGGAGGTAGTGATATCATTTAGGCTCACTTGTTTGAAAGCCTCTATGTTCATAGAGGTTTCTTCATCTATGGTTGAGGTGGTAGCATCACCATTGGTAGGTCCAGTGGACTAGGGGTGTGATGGGTGCTAACAGTTTGGACATCCTCAACTACTTGGATAGTGGCTACTGTGTGGTAGGTAGGAAGGCTCTTAATTCTATCCTCTTCCTCTTTTTCTCTAGCCCATTTTTCTTTGAGTTTAACCATCATCCTAATATTCTCAATGATTTGTAACTGGATAGCATTAATAGGATTGACCTTACTCTCCTCGGGGGGAGAAGTTCTAATCTTCAGCATCTCAACATCAAGGGCTAAGTTGTCTACCTTCAAACAAAGATTATCTAATTTAGCTAATTTCTCTTCCACACTCTTGTTGAAGGCTTTTTGGGTAGTGATAAAGTCTCTAAGCATACTCTCTAGTTCAGAGGTGGGGTTCTTGTTGCTAGGGTAGGTGTTGTTGTTCCCATAAGTGGATGGAAACGGTCTAGGATTACTAGCAAAGTTGCCCCTATAAGCATTATTATTAAAGTTGTTTCTAGCAATGAAGTTCACATCTACTTGTTCCTGAGCAACCAAAGAATTTAAAGGAACATCCTGAGGATCAATAGGAGCTTGCTTGGTAAGTAGAGACATGATAAGGTCAACCTTTTCATTTAGAGAGGAGATCTCCTCGACAGAATTTACCTTCTTACCAGTTGGAGATCTTTCGGTGTACCACTGAGAGTAGTTCAGCATCATCTCATCAAGTAGCTTTGTGGCAGCACCAAGTGTGGTTGACATAAAAGTTCCTTCCGCGTCCGAATCTAACAGGTTCCGCGAGGTAAAGTTCAAGCCTGCATAAAAAGTCTGGATAACCATCCAGGTAGTCAGTCCATGTGTGGGGCAGTTCTTGACAAGCATCTTCATACGTTCCCATGCCTGGGCAACGTGTTCATTATCCAATTGCCTGAAATTCATAATGTTACTCCTCAATTGAATAATTTTAGTAGGGGAATAGTACTTCCCTATAAAGCATCTTTGCATTTGCTCCAAGAATCGATACTATTCTTGGGTAAGGATTGCAGCCACTCCTTGGCTCTTCCTCTCAAAGAGAAAGGAAAAAGCTTCAGCTTGACGATGTCTCCATCCACTTCCTTGTACTTTTTCATATCACAGAGCTCGATAAAATTGTTTAAGTGCAAGGCAGCGTCCTCTCCAGCACCTGAGAATTGATCTTTCATAACAAGATTAAGCAGAGCAGGTTTAATTTCATAAGAAGGTGCTGAAGTGGCAGGTGGAGCAATAGGAGTGCAAATAAAGTCACTGTTGTTGTGACTAGTGAAGTCACACAACTTGGTGTTTTCATTGGAACCCATAGTACCAGCAGGTATTTTTGGTATTTTTGATAAGGCACACAAAAGTAAAAACTGAAAGGTAAACTAACAAGACTAAAAAGCAAAGATAAAAGATAGTGTGCAACTCCCCTATCTTGTAGACTGGAGTCCCCGACAACGGCGCCAGAAATTAGCTTGATACGGTGAGGATAGTTCTCTCACTCCTCGTTGGTTACCCCAAGTGGAAGGTGAGATGTAGCGTAGCAGCAAATTTCCCTCGGTGAAGATACCAAGGTATGTCTCCAGTAGGACTCGCAGAAATACAAGAAGGTGCCAACAGCGCCAGAAATTGGCTTCTGGCTAGGGAGTTGACAGGACCTGCACACAGAAACAAATAACTTTGCTCCCAACGGGTACAGAGGAGTTGTCAATTCCTCCGGCCTTGCTGTTTACAAAGGATCAACGCAAGAGATAATAATAGTGGCAACTGAAAGTAAAGACTGAAAGTAAACTAAGGGTGTAAACAATAATGTGAAGATGGACCGGGGTCCCATGATTTTCACTAGTGATGTCTCTCTCCCAAAAGACGATAAAAGTTCTAGCGAGGTAAACAAATCACAGCTGGGCAATTGACAGAATTATGAAGGCACCGCAATGCTAACTATGCTGCAAAGAAAGGAAGGGCTCAAAAGCAATGGGCAGTACGCCAAGGTAAGTAGACCGAAATCCAACGGCATCTACTACGAATCATCCACCTTGAAATATCTATCCAGAACATCTCGCTGGTATTAAGTTGCAAATCCCACCCAAAGTGTAAACTCAAAGCAACAACCAACTGCATTAAAATAACTTTGAGTAAAGTAAACAATCCTTGCACCCGCGGGTACAAGCACCGTTGTTTTATCCCTGGTGGCAACATCACATCCCCTAGTGTCATGTTTCTGTCACTCAAGCTAGACATCAGGGGGCTGAACCCACTGTTGGGGTTCGCAGATGTGAACAAGTACACGTGGGAGGGTAACAATCATACAATCAACGCCCACATCCCCGATGTGTTCTATCCGTACAGTAATACTAAGCATAGACCTAGCTCTGATACCACTGTTGGGGTTCGCAGCAGAAAACACAAATTTTTCTAACTAGCGTTCCCTTAACCCAAGATCTAGCTAGCCGTATTACCGTAACAGATAGTAGTGCGGAAGTAACATACCTCGGGGTGTAGTCCGTTGCGCGGGAAACGTTCCCGCAAACGTGGTTGATGTAGCCGATCAAGTTTCACAGCCCTCTGGCTGTGTTGAGCACCCGGATGGGTGTAGTGCCACACGTGCAGCACCTCGTAGTACTCGCACACGTACGAGACTCGATGACGACCTCCGTTCTCCGATCCAGCGGAGGGGGCGGAAGCAGACCTCCGGACGGAGCTTCGGCAGCACGACGGCCTCCGATTCTAGCAGAGAGGTCTCAATTCCACTACAGGCTCACACTAGGGAGCCCACCATGGAAGAGACCAGAGAGGGGAGGAGACCGGAGAAAACCGATCTCAATTCGGAGTTATATTTATTTTCTCACGAATTTCTGTGTATTAATTATGTGCACCCTGCCTGTCTTTATATAGGCTGGGGAAGGGAGTCAACCCACCTCCCCTAGCAATGTGGGACTAAACCCTTTGCTAGGGGGGTGGCCGGCCAAGGGGGGAGAGGGGGCGCACCCCTCATGGGCCCTAGGGCCCATGGCGCCTCCCCCCCTTTTCTTTTCTTTTTTCTTTTCCCTTTAATTCCTTAATGGGCCTTTTCTCCACTAAGGCCCATAGCACATATTAATTAGAAATAAAATGATTTTAATTATTAATTCAATTAATTAATAACTAAAACATATTATTCCATCTCCCGGTGCTCCGGAAACTCTTCCGGCTCACTCCGAACTTGTTTCGGTTCAATACGGTACTCCTCCGATATTGTCTCCCTTATTCTCTGGTTGCTCCGATGGTTCCGAAAAGGTCTCCGATTTCATCGAGCCCTTAAGTGTGTTACCCTACGGTCCGAGAACACTCCAGTCATGACCGAGCAGAGGCAACAGTCAATGATCATCAGCGGGACCTGGATGCCCATAATGACCCCTGTGCATTCCGGATATCAACACCGATTGGACCTTACGCCGTATAGCATTCCCTTTGTCAGCGATACTGGATTGTTCCGAGATTCGATCAATGACATCCTATGTCTGGTTCAATCTCGTTCCGAACTAAATCCTCATTCACTCGTTCCCGTGATATTCATCCCCGTGACCTAGTCACACGCTGCACAGCTTTATGGATGGAATCTCACCGAGTGGGCCCTGAGTATCTATCCATTATATGGATTGACAAATCCCGCTCTTGTAAACAATACTCCTCAACGTATCTCCACGGAATACCTAAGATACAACCGTTATGACCCGCATATTTCAGTCAGGTGGTGGGATGTAAGTCAAAGCATCCGGGAAGATAGTGATTATGCACGTAATCACGGTCAAAGGAACGGTCTACCACGTTCTGTAATTACAACACTGAACCTTCAGAAGATTTGATCATGCTGTAATGCTTACTTTGGGTAATGTTCATCACGTCACTTAGCCAGTGAGGTGACCTCATAGTCAAGAGACTTAATTGTCCATGATCGCGAAACCACGACCATCATGTTGACCATGAACTAGTTATCGATGTAGAGGCTAACTAGGAACTCTGGGGTTTCTATACCACACCTGCATCATTGTTTCACTGATGCAGTTCTAGCACGGTATGAAACTGGTTATGAACTTGCTTAGATATATTGGAATAATCATATATTATTTGCCTCTAGAGCATATATCCAACAGTCTCCCACTTGCACTAGAGTGCTAATAATCTAGCCGCATTTTCCGATCATAATCATCTTATCACATAAGTGTTTCATTGATCATGCACGCTCATGGAAGAGGGTTCGTCAACGAACTGCACCAATTCAGATTCGTATGTTTCCTTTGCAACTGGCATAGGTCAAAAGCTCTTTTGACATACCACTCATTATCATATAATGGTTGGATATAAGTTTCGCGGGAGAGTGAGACTATTATTTTACAGTATCCTCCAATGATCTCTTGGTTCAGTCTTTAGAAGACTCATCCATAGTCATATATACTGGGAAATACACTCAGCCAGAAGTCCAATACTTCTAACGCTAAACTTTTATCCATACGTCTACTTTCTTAAGTAGTATTATGTTTGTAGTACCGTGAATTTTGCTCACATTCCTTTCATGTCTTTGGTGATGTCTCTAATTCCATATAGACCCATAATATGGCTTGCAATTGTAATCTTGCATTACATTCAAGTCTATTATCCTTTCTATATTTTAGAGAACAGTCCTCAGTATGCCTCTCATATACTGACTGCATGGACTTTATTCAGATTCTGTGTTTTACTCCTAAAGCACATCGGAATCTGTTCTTCTTCCAAGAACTTTTGAGTCATTCTGTTGTTGGATTCACAATGCATGTTATATGGTAGAATCATATGTCAAGAATATATAAGATCACATGTCCAGTACATGGTGCATCTCTATTCTTCCATCAAGACATTGCTTGTGATATTTGGATTTCATCCATTATATAATTTCTAGCCACAAGAACCTTTTTCTTGTCTAGAAGATTATTCCAACCTTCACTTCGTTTCATTATCCGTATCTTAATCTACTCATATAGATTTCAACGTGTAATGTGTTGGTATTTCATATAAAAGAAGATTCTTGCAATCTTGTATTTTACTTGCCTTATGCTCTATATATATCATAATGCACATATGTATATGAGACGGTTCTCTATGTACACAATCAATGCATATCCATATATATACATATGAGATCATTCTTCACACATATCAACGCATATATGTTTGAGACAATGATCATGCTCCCACTCAAATATATCCATCATATGCTCATATATTTGTGGTTCAGCTTTCATCAAGTCATTTTATTGTTCAATATGTCTCACATAATGACAATGCTTCCAAAGCTCCCACTCAGAAAATGCCCTCCGCATTCTAAGTTTCTGGGAAGTTTTCAAAGCTCCCACTCAGTTTCACGGAACTGTAGGCCCACTCAATATTTTGGTCATCACAAAATCACTTGATCAAATCAAGGTTGAGGGTTCCTGTCTTGAGGTACTATAGTCCATCCTTTTAACGAAGTAACCTTCGTCTTGCCCATTACATTTCCCTTTCAAATTCCAAATTTGACTGAGATGCAATTTCAGGCTATGGTCCATCGTAGTTTAAATGAAATATTTTATTGATTAAAGCATTCCTACGTTTCCGTAGTCAATCACCATTGAACTTTGGTCATAACCAAATAATGCTTTATGTCCATTACATTATTCTCAATAACTCTCCAGTTTGTCGAGAATATGAAATAACCGATTTATTTCACGGGACGTGAGCCATCCTTAATGTAACTCAATATTATTTCATTTCTCCTCGTGTTCTAGGCTACCATCATTCCTTTGTGTCTTCAGCAATATTATTCCCTTATTGTTTTATTGAGAAGACTCATGATTATTGTTCTGTACAGAACGTATTCATGATAACCTTCTAAATTTAACAATGGCTTCAACTCATATACCAAGATCAATCATCTTTGGCATATCCTTCCTTATATAGCGTCATTACAGCGGAACATGCTTCCGTTGCAATACTCTGATATTCTGAAGGCAAGGTCCAATACCCGGGTCAAAGTTTTCATTATCTCCCATTGGATCTGTGCCGAGATACTTTTCTCGTATTACCAATTAAGCAACAGAAATTTTGCTATTCGGGGAGAATATGTAATTTCAATTGCTCGTAGTTTTATTACAAAGAAATTCTTTCTTTTAAGAAACCTTATAACACCATCAGTTATGGAGCTATCATGTCTCGTTAAAACCAGGATGGTTTCCTATTCATGAAGTGGGTGTTTTAACTTAATGAATTAACAACTTATTCAACAATAACTATAGTGCTAGGGGAAAGAATGTTTAGACCATACTACGGTTTAGTATGACTACGAATGGTTTAAGTAGTCTAGTACTTTCAACTTCCATTGTAGTTTGTGGTACAACTTCCACAAGTCTCCCATTATGTCAATATCAATACTTATCACTTCGGATCGTAGCGTAGTGATATGTATCCTTGTATTCACACTTCTCACTGTGATTCCCAGATCTCAGTTTTATGATCTCAATTGAATACAACTTTCAATTTAATCATATGAAGTCTTTAATGATAACTCACATGCCCATTCTACATCATTTATGTATAATGATTGGCACAAGTTCTACTTGCTAGAACCTTGTCATGATTATATTTATTGCAGAGGTTAATAGATCGTATATCTAATCCATCTCATGCAATCAAGTTATGATTTTCATTCGATAATGAACTCACAAGTTAATAGATCATACATTTAATGAATTCATCTGTTATGAAGTCACCTCATGCAATCAAATCTTTGACTTGTTGTAATCAAGACAACTTTATCATTAAACATTGAATATTTCTTGACAATAATAGTAGTATTATAAATGCTTTCTATCATATCATAAATCAAGATGTAATCAAAGTATAAGCACACTTTTATTCATAGAGATGGAACAACTGACTTGTCTCCTTACATGAATAACTTTGTCTCGCGAGATGCAAGACATACAACTAAGTGTTCATACTATAATGATTACATAAGATTTATCTAATACTCTAAGTATCTCCTATGATAGATGTCTCGGTGGAATCCATGCTGGCCATCAACTGACTTGATATCCATCAATCCTCGATTTCACCTCTTCCCGTCCATGCAACAGCAGGTCCTGTTTTCATAAAACAGAATAAGTATCAAATACTCATTTACTGCATCTGTTGTATAAGGGAGTAAACATTTATAAAGTATATCAATTATATACCTTCTCCATCCACGACTTCTGCATCCTCGATAGGAGCAATGTCCGTGGTCAAGAGATCAGTCATGAAGTTCTGGAGACTCATATTAGCTCCTCTTCCGACATAGCTATGAACATAATCACCATAACTCGGAGGGAGTGAGTGCAATAACGTATTTATTGCAAACTCTTCCGTGGTGCTTTCGTTCATTGTCCAATATTCATAGTCCTCCACCAGGGTCAGGTACATCTCATGCATCCTGTCTAAGTGATCAACAAGGCTTGTGCGTTCTTCCATCTTTGTAGATAGAAACTTGCTTTCTAACTCAAATCTGGCAATTCTGAACTCACGTACGAACATTGTCTTTAGCGTGTCCATCATGTCATATGGGCCAGTGTCCTGTAACTGTATGCCCAACTCCTCTGACATGCTGAAGAACATGACATTCCTGACTACGGAGCATTTCTGTCGGCGAGCATAATGATCAAGTATCTCTTGATCGCCAACATCATCGTCCGGATGTTCTTCCACATACATTTCTATTGTAAACAAGATGTCTGCTCTCTTGAGCGACGTCCTAAGGCGTGAATACCAATCAGCAAAGTTTGACCCATTTTCTCTAAGTCTTTCACCTTCCATGAAGAAAGATAGTTCACGTTGCTCTAGTGCATTCATTTTCTACAAACATAATTGCAAGGAACACAATTAAGACTAGTTCACAACAAATGAGTTCATATAATCATATGAGCTCACACTAAAACATTTCATCCCTAAGAAGTTTTAGTGATTACATGATCCAGATTCACTGCCCGACCTCGAATATCACACGGCCGACGGGTCAGTTTCAAAGGTAGACAACAACTTGTGCGATCACATTATCTTATATATACTGTGACTCATGCTCGATCTTTCGATCTCTAGTATTCCGAGGCCATATCTGCATATGCTAGGCTCGCCAAATTAACCTCCATGTTATATGCTGCTCAGCAAGGCCATATTTGCATATGCCAGGCTCGCCGAACCCAACCTCATGCGAACTCCATTGAATATGTAGGAAAACTCCGGTATGTACGGAGCATCAAGCCATATGGGAGAACCTTCCAGGTGGTGCACACTTCGGTAGAATACTTATGTTTGGCTTTGTTAAGGGATCATCTTATCACATGCTACCGTCGTGTATCTTATACTAGCAAGTTTTAAGATGTCTGGGCTATGGCAACACTAAGTCTACAGTGTCTCCATTTTAGTTTGTTTTATGATGACGATTACTACTTATTAGTAACACATAGCAAAGCTATCACTACATCACAAACAAACAAACGATAGCCCCCACTTTGCAATACAAGGTTTAGACGTTCTAGTTGTATATTGCAAGTTTTACGTGGCTGCTAGGGCTTTCATAGTTAAAACAGGTTTTAACCTACGAGTCAACCACAACGTCAACCATACGATTGTCTCTATTACACCCCGCACGGGGCCCTCCGTTGCAAATGCCACATCCGCTAATGTAGAGAGACAGACACCCCCCTAGCCACTTTATACGGTACAAGCCGTATGTCAAGCGTGGAACCAGTCTCGCGTAAGAGTACGCGTAAAGTCGGTCGGGGGCCGCTTCATCAAACAATGCCGCAGATGTGAACAAGTACACGTGGGAGGGTAACAATCATACAATCAACGCCCACATCCCTGATGTGTTCTATCCGTACAGTAATACTAAGCATAGACCTAGCTCTGATACCACTGTTGGGGTTCGCAGCAGAAAACACAAATTTTTCTAACTAGCGTTCCCTTAACCCAAGATCTAGCTAGCCGTATTACCGTAACAGATAGTAGTGCGGAAGTAACATACCTCGGGGTGTAGTCCGTTGCGCGGGAAACGTTCCCGCAAACGTGGTTGATGTAGCCGATCAAGTTTCACAGCCCCCTGGCTGTGTTGAGCACCCGGATGGGTGTAGTGCCACACGTGCAGCACCTCGTAGTACTCGCACACATACGAGACTCGATGACGACCTCCGTTCTCCGATCCAGCGGAGGGGGCGGAAGCAGACCTCCGGACGGAGCTTCGGCAACACGACGGCCTCCGATTCTAGCAGAGAGGTCTCAATTCCACTACAGGCTCACACTAGGGAGCCCACCATGGAAGAGACCAGAGAGGGGAGGAGACCGGAGAAAACCGATCTCAATTCGGAGTTATATTTATTTTCTCACGAATTTCTGTGTATTAATTATGTGCACCCTGCCTGTCTTTATATAGGCTGGGGAAGGGAGTCAACCCACCTCCCCTAGCAATGTGGGACTAAACCCTTTGCTAGGGGGGTGGCCGGCCAAGGGGGGAGAGGGGGCGCACCCCTCATGGGCCCTAGGGCCCATGGCGCCTCCCCCCCCCTTTTCTTTTCTTTTTTCTTTTCCCTTTAATTCCTTAATGGGCCTTTTCTCCACTAAGGCCCATAGCACATATTAATTAGAAATAAAATGATTTTAATTATTAATTCAATTAATTAATAACTAAAACATATTATTCCATCTCCCGGTGCTCCGGAAACTCTTCCGGCTCACTCCGAACTTGTTTCGATTCAATACGGTACTCCTCCGATATTGTCTCCCTTATTCTCTGGTTGCTCCGATGGTTCCGAAAAGGTCTCCGATTTCATCGAGCCCTTAAGTGTGTTACCCTACGGTCCGAGAACACTCCAGTCATGACCGAGCAGAGGCAACAGTCAATGATCATCAGCGGGACCTGGATGCCCATAATGACCCCTGTGCATTCCGGATATCAACACCGATTGGACCTTACGCCGTATAGCATTCCCTTTGTCAGCGATACTGGATTGTTCTGAGATTCGATCAATGACATCCTATGTCTGGTTCAATCTCGTTCCGAACTAAATCCTCATTCACTCGTTCCCGTGATATTCATCCCCGTGACCTAGTCACACGCTGCGCAGCTTTATGGATGGAATCTCACCGAGTGGGCCCTGAGTATCTATCCATTATATGGATTGACAAATCCCGCTCTTGTAAACAATACTCCTCAACGTATCTCCACGGAATACCTAAGATACAACCGTTATGACCCGCATATTTCAGTCAGGTGGTGGGATGTAAGTCAAAGCATCCGGGAAGATAGTGATTATGCACGTACTCACGGTCAAAGGAACGGTCTACCACGTTCTGTAATTACAACACTGAACCTTCACAAGATTTGATCATGCTGTAATGCTTACTTTGGGTAATGTTCATCACGTCACTTAGCCACTGAGGTGACCTCATAGTCAAGAGACTTAATTGTCCATGATCGCGAAACCACGACCATCATGTTGACCATGAACTAGTTATCGATGTAGAGGCTAACTAGGAACTCTGGGGTTTCTATACCACACCTGCATCATTGTTTCACTGATGCAGTTCTAGCACGGTATGAAACTGGTTATGAACTTGCTTAGATATATTGGAATAATCATATATTATTTGCCTCTAGAGCATATATCCAACACCCACAATCAAGCATAACGCTCCCTCTTGGAGTTGCGGCAAACTACTTGGCCAAAGCAAAATACTGCAACGGAGAACATGCTAGAATTTACTCAAGAACAAAATATAAAAGAGAAGAACCAAATATATTACTCAACACAATCTGAACATAGTCTCATAATCCATCAGATCCCAGCAAACTCAGCATAGCAACAGCAGAAATTACAGAAGTGCCTCGATCATGTGAGGCAGCTCACGAGGTCTCGAAAGTGGAATCACAAAGAGGAGAGAAGTACATCACATAGCTACTGGTCACGGACCCATGGTCCAAGGGGGACTACTCACGGCACATCCGGGAGGCGTCCATGGCTATGGATGGTCTCCCGGAGGGGGTTCCTCCTCCCGGCAAGGTGCGGGGGCAGCTTCTCCAGGCAGCCCCGATCTTGAAACAGAGGCGAGTTCGCGGAAAAGAGATCCATCTCATGGGTTTCCACCCCGAGGGCTAAATATAGGAGGAGGGGGTGTCGAGGGGACCCACGGGGCAGCCAGGAAGCCCCCTGGCGCGGCCTAGGGTGGGGCCGCGCTAGGGTCCCTTCTTGAGTCCCTGTGGTGGCCCCCCTCCACTACCTTGGTGATTCCGGAAGCTTCCGGGTCGCTGATTTTTTATCAGATTTTTCCGGATTTTTGGAGCACTTTTAATGGCCGGAAAACCTGAAATACAAAAAACGCAGAAAACATCAACTGGCAGCTGGGTGCACTGGGTTAATAGATTAGTCCAAATATGCTCAAAAGTGTATGAAAGTTCAAGCAAATCATGGAAAAGTCACACAAAACATGCATGGAGCACGCAGAAATTATAGATACGTTTGGGACGTATCAGAGTGCCAATGCACTCAAGAGTAGCTATCTTCTCAACTTCACTTACTACAACGAATCCTCGGAGAGAACTCAAACCGATGCACAAAATGCAATTGCAAGAGCACACGAAGTGCTCAAGTCCCCCACTCTCAAATCCCACCAAAGCAACAAAAGATATGGAGGAATATGTGAGGATGAACAAGGAGAAACACCAATAACTCCAAGATCTAGATCCACAAGGTTCCCCTCACAAAGAGGAGGGTTGACTTGGTGGAGAATGTAGATCTAGATCTCCTCTCTCTTTTCCCTCAAAAAGGAGAAAGAATCATGGGACGAATAGAGTGATCTCAAGCTTGAAGAGGTCAACAATGGAGGTGAAAAATGAGCTCAAGAACATTGGGGAAAATGGGGAAGAAGACCCCCTTTTATAGGTCCCGACGAATCCAACCGTTATGTGCAGTTTTCTATGTCCCGAGCGGTATTACCGCTCCCCGGAGCGGTACTACCGCTCAAGCGGTACTACCAGACACTAAAAATGCTCTACTTCCACTCTAAACTGGAGGTTTGCGGAAGTAGGAGCAGTAGTAGCCACGGTACTACCGCTCTTTCGGGCGGTACTACCGCTCTTTCGGGCGGTACTACCGCACAGGAAAAAACAACACGACCAAAACAAGCATAACTTTTCCATACGAACTCCGATTTTGATGATCTTGGGCTTGTTTTAAAGCTATGGAAAAGCTCTAGGTACTCACATAGAGAATCACCCAATATCAACAAAAGTAAGTGCTGCAAATCAAGGAAAGGTTAAAATGCCAACAAGGTAGAAGGTGAAACCTTCACAAGATAAGAGCCAACTTTTCCATACGAACTCCGATCTTGATGGTCTTGGGCTTGTTTTAAAGCTATGGAAAAGCTCTAGGTCCTCACATAGAGAAAGACCCAAGATCAACAAAAAGAAAAGATTCAAACCAAGGAAAGGTTAAAATGCCAAAAAGGTAGAAGGTGCAACCTTCAGAAGATAAGAGCCGACAAAAACACCAACATCGAAAACACAAAGTAGATGTTTATGAAATCCATTTTCGATGAATAAGAGCTTGTAATGAATACGAACTGTAAGCCCCCCGATGCGGTGCTAACTCGAGTTAGTCGCTTTCGCGTCCCGCTCAAGTTAGTAGCGCATAAAAGGCCACCGACTCACGACACTCGCACTCGTGTCGCTGCCGGATTCTCAACAACAGATATAAGAACAATGAACTTTATACTAAGACATAAATATATAAAGTCTAGGGCATACATCGCCACTGGTATATTTTACAACATCTCAGAGGTTTGTGGACCCAACAGTATATCATGCAACAAGCGGAAGACAATCACGACCGAGTACGGTCAAGATCCAAATTTCCCTAGAGAGGGCTGCACATAAATAGTCCGCCCACGGATCGTCGGAACCCAACTATAGGATCTACTGAACGAGGTCGTCCTCATCGTCATCCTCCGGGGGCACCTCCACGAAGTATCGTCCAGTGCTCGGGTCGAGGTAGTAGTAAATTGCAGTGGACGATCAGGCAAAACAGTAAAAGCACAAAAGGAAAACAGGGGTGCGATTATATCATTACAGTATAACTAACTCCCTACGGTAAGACAAGATAAAGTTAAGGTTGCAGCCGCACTAGCATGTATGGTGGCTATCGTTCTATTAGAGTAGAGGTAAGATCCAAGAATGCACGTGACATCGTGTCATAAGTCTGCTATTCACCTACTTACGTCAAACATAACACAACCTGGATCTTCTCTCGGTCCCTCTGGACGAAGAAAAGCAACCAATGAACTCACACGGTAGGCAAGTTTTAATTATTATTCAAGTTGATGTTATTCTATGAACAAGGAGTAGGTCTCAAGTCGTCCATAACCGCGGACACGGCTTTTTGAAAAGATTTAACCCTGCAGGGGTGTACCAACTGCCCATCATAGGCTTCGCATGTACGCCCGGTTTCCACTTGGCTAGGTATACGCCTGAAACTCCGGAACATCAGAGTCCCTCTAACTAACAACGCACAATTCCGGGTGGCCCCCGGTGAGTCGAGATCCAACTCAAAAGCGGGCCGCGCTCTCGAATCGGCCTCTACCGTCTGGAAGAGGTCGGGTTAGTTGCCCAAACAGATGTGGACAACCCCCTAGCTCCCTGGGGTGGACCAACAAGAGAAACCAAGTCTCCGCTGGTCCGGGTTTGTTTGTAAAACTGCTGGGGTACCAACCAAGCACACACACGTTTGCAAATAGTAAATCAGCTTGGGACACCACTAGAATTGTATGAAGCTAGGCAGGTAAGACAAGGGGACCCCATAGAATCCCACACACGATTAGGCACGCTCGTCAAGAAACACAATACCCGGAACTCGGGACCTAGGTGACTCAAATGGAACAAAACACCTGGCGGGAACAGCCGGGTCTCCCATCATTCGTCAAGTATATAATTAACATCATAATAATAATAAATATCAACCAACTTCTTTAAATAACATGATATCCCAAACCATAGCATAGGGTAAGCAGCAAGTTTTCCTACTCGTACTAAGCAATGGCTGAGCAGCGGTAACTTAGCAAATACAAGGTTTGCTGGGATGTGGGGATCATGGATGTTTGGTTTTTTTTAATGTGGCATAAGCAAAGTGGATAGGATCAAACAAACGTTCTAGACTACAGCTAGGCAGGTAGACAGAAAGGTATCAAGTAATGGTATAAATCTTCCCCTTGCCTGGGTAATCGTTCGTCGAAGCAGACGTAGCAGGGTCCTCGGGCTCGGTGTCGGAAACCTCCACGTAAGTCTCCTTGGCAATCTCAGGTGCTAACGTAAAGTACCGGCAAGGAAAAAGGCACACAAGTAAGCAATGGGTGATATGCACAGGCAAAGATGGTATGATCAAGTTTAATCGACAGGATGTGACCCTATCTAGTCAGATTTAAATGAAGGTGGTGAAAACACGTCAATAACTTCATATGCAATTTATTTACGTAAAATGGCTTTGGTCTTAGCCTTAATTTGGTCTAAGTAACATGGCAACATGACAGGATCAACAATGCAATTAACAGAAGTAATTACAACGTGAAAAGTAAAACATCGATTCCGGAGACGGAGAGATGTCGATGAACTTGACATCGGAAAGGTACAACAAAAGAAAGGAACCCAGCCACATTACATATGACAATATGCTAGGGGCTGGTTTTTCTGAAGCAAAGATTTGAAGATGACATGAAAAGGGACTTGGAATGAAAAGACGACCAAGATTCAACATGCACTGAAGTTGAAAGAATAGAAGGCAAGGAAACAGGTTGATATGGCTAGGTTTGTCACACCATGTCCACTTGAGTTGCACAAAACATCACATGGACATCACCATTGGAATCCCTGCATTTTTCTACCCCAAAACCATATAAGGTATGGCTCCATTTGAATTTGCAAAGCACAGTTGCAAATTCAAATGAATTTCAGGGGCCTGAGTGCAAAGTTGCACTACTTGCATTTCAGGAAAATTCAAATGGAAAATCCACTGTCACCATGTTGATCCTTGGGAAAAACCACCCAAAAGTCATATATGGGTTGCCACATGTGAGTTTTGGGAAGTGGTTGCAAAAACAAAAGAAAAGAGGGGCCTATTTGCACAATTGCCACCATCACGAAAAATTTGAGGGGGAAAATTGTAAAATGGCCATCACCAATGTGTTCAGTGGTTCAAACTACCCCAAAAACATATATGGGGTGCACAAAATTGAGTTGAAGTTCAAAAACAGATTTGAAGTTGGAAACAAATTCAAATCTTGAATTTAAATTGAAAAGGAATTAAAAAGAAAAGAAAAAGGAAAAAGAAAAGGGCTCAGACCCAACTGGGCTGGCCTTGGGCACAAACCGGCCCACTCCAAACTCATAGTGGGCTCAGCCCACTGACCTCATGGGCAGCTACTCGTTGACGCGAGGGACCCACTCGTCAGCCTCTTGAAAAAAAAAGAATGGGGCATGCGCTTGCTGGGACTCGAACCCGCTGTCGCGCCCTTCTCCACTAGCCCCCCAGACCACTGCGCTACGAAGCGTTTGCTGAACAAACAAGCGATGAAGAAAAGATGAGCCAACCAGGGCGGTTAACTGAACGCGAAACGCACCCGACAGCGCCCGCTGCAGAGGAATTCCGGCGACCCTCACGTGGGCACTTGGGCGTCTCCGGCGTGACCACGCGGCATGAAAGAGAGAGGGCACATCCACGATTACGTGGGTGCCCTTGGAACTGCACGGGGCGTAGCTGAGGCGACGCTAGGCTCGTGTGAAGTTGGGGGCGCACGGCGGCTCTTGACAGAGATGCAGCATGCGACGCCGCGGTCTTCCGGCGAGGCTAGGCTCGCACGCGCTGCTCTGACGACCTCACGGCTGCATGCTGCGCGTAGACGGGACAACCAGCTCCTAGCCAGCCCCAGGATTCGGCCCCTAACTCTACGACGGCGACGCCACGCTCAACGGAAAATGGGGCGGCGCCACCTGAACGCGAGCTTCAGACTTGGCGGCTCAGTGAACAAAACATGCGCAAGTCTCCTCCTTTGAGGTCATACGCGCGGTCAGAGCACGCCTATAGCACATACGAGCTCACCCGTGGACACGCCATGGACAGGGCGGCCACTATGACTCGACGGCGATGAGCTGCGCGGCAGAATCCTACGGCTAACGTGGCACGGAGGAAACGCAGCGCTACGGGAAGAACAGGAAGGCTCGGCTCACCATGCGGGTCACATTGAGTGTCCCAGCCTTGCCGAAGAGGAAGGAGGCGAGCTTTGCGACGACGAGGCGCTGCGGGCTCCCCGGCGACGTCCACGGCTCCGCGTCGAATCCGTGCCTCTTTCTGATTCCTACGACCAGGAACGGGTCAAGCACACGCAGGGGAGGGTGCACACAAAAGCACGGTCAAGGATTGCGAAAGACGGCGAGTAATTTGAGGGAATCGGTCGGCGGCCATGGCGGAACAGGGGAGGACCTCGGAGTCGAACTAGGCAGTGGCGGCGGAATCTGGAGGGAGGAAGGGGACCCTAGGTTTCTTAGAACCCGCTTGGGGCCAGCTTATAAAGGGGGAAGGCCCCCAGCCACGCTAGCCGTCATCGACGTCGACGCCGCGCCGGCTGTGAGAGAGGAGGTCGGAGGGGACCTCAGCCACGGTGGAAAGGCGACCACGGTGGCCCCTCCGATCGCGATCCCACGTCCAGGACTGATCCAGCGTACCGCTTCGCTGGCTGGGTCCAAGTGGGCTGCGGGGAAAAAGGCCCAGGTGGGCTGGGCTTGGAGGAAAAATAAGAGAAAAGGAAAGGAAAAAGAGAGCTCCAGGTTATTTTCCATTAAAAAAATAACATAACCTTCCAGCATTTTTCCAGAGCAAAAGTCAAAGGAGAAAAACATACAAAAATATGTTTTGGAATCCTTGCAATATTCCCCAATTTATAAAATTGGTTTGGCCATTTTTAGAGCAACTAAAATGTGGGACCATTTTTGGAAATTCAATTCACATTGAACTGTGGCCCACATCTTTGAAGTTGGCAAAAATGTTGCAAGGTTTTTAAAAAGCTTGGGAAGGGCAAGGAATTGGCTATGCCAAGTTTTGGGTCAAGGGGAGCATGCATGCAACATTGAAAAAATCTACAAACACCCTTATTGAACCATTTTGGATGCAAACTCAAACCAACCAAATGGGCTCCAATCCCAATGCAAATTTAAATCACCACATGAAATGTCAAACTCTAGTATCATGCCAAGTTACAAAATCATCAGACAAGGTACAATATCATGTTGATTTCTTATTATTGCAAATGGGCTGTTACACGAACTCAAGCTCCAACACTCACAAAGAGACAAACCAAACAAGAACAAAAAAGATGATGCCAAGGATGCGAAGGTTTGATCTCTCCACGAACGATGCGGCCTAGCCTATAACCCGGTGTCCTAACTACCACCATGAGACCGGTAAACTAGAAACCTATAAAGTTCAAACCTTTGTCTTGTGCATAATCCACTTGAGCTTGATGATGACGATCATGTCCGCCTCAAGTTGGAACACCTTTCTTGGTTGCCGGCTCGAGGAAGACTAGTAAATTTCTCCCCATACTCCATTATGGGCGAGCCTCTTTTAGGCATATCTTCACAAGACCATTATCACCAAATGGTCGGCAAGCTCCAAGCATATGATATCTGCGTGATGCTCCTCTTGACCTTGCACACATCAAGTTGACCAATCTTTGGATAGCTCCATGAAGAACACCTTGGTCAACACGTAATCTTCATCTTACAACCTTGAAGCCACCCTATGATCTTCAAGCGTTGCCTATGGAAAAACCTTAAAGTATAACTCAAGGAAACCATTAGTCCATAAAGATTGTCATCAATTACCAAAACCAAACATAAGGGCGCATGCCCTTTCAATCTCCCCCATTTTGGTAATTGATGACAAACACATTAAGAGGGTTTATATGATGAATTATGCTAATCATGCAAAGTAAGTATGCATGAACAAGAAGTCAAATGCTTAAGAACAAAACCAAAGCACGAACCTCCTCAAACAAAACCCGCTAAACTTCTCCCCCTTTGGCATCGATTGCCAAAATGGGCGGAAAACTAAGAAGGCTGATATAGAATGTGTTCCGCCAAAAAGGGTGTATTTCTCAAGAAATGAGTGGAATAAGATACACATATTCAAAGATACATGGTGGGAGGAAAAGCAAACTATATAGTGGATCCAAATATTGCAACAAAGAGATGAGATGGCACAAAGGCATAAGAAAATGCAGGCAATCAGACGATCCAACATGCCAAAAGATTATAAGATTTTATGATTTGAGCATAGGAGTGTTATACAGAAAATAGAGAAGTTCCCCAAGATTTGTGCACTATTTAGAATCTTTGTATTATAGTACAAAGTTCACAAAAATTGGATCATCACTCCCCCAAAATCAATAGAAACACAACACAAGTGCAAGTGCACAAAAATATGAGACAAAGTCTAGCACTTGCAACAAACCAATGGTTGGGCAAATAGCAAAAGAGATAATCATATGAATGGGCTCAACCAATAAGATGTGTGTGAGTCATGGAAAAGCACTTGATACGACTAGTATAAGGATGACTATTTAAGCATCAACATAGTCTTCAAGAAATGAGACTCAAGGTGCTCGACATGTCCTTCCAACATAAGTTAAGAAGGTCACACACCCAATAAAATGGGTTCAAAAGCGTAAAAAAATGCAAGGTAAAATCAAGGTTTGTGACAACCCCATGGTGAAGATAGATAATAAAAGGCTCATCAAGACAAGCATGAGGACAACAATCTTCACCACGAAAGGAGTGCACCAATAAGAATAGAATTAAGACACACACTCAAGCACACACGCTTTCATGTAACCACCGAAGAAATTAACGTTGAAAATAAAAGGTGGACATGAAAGAACAAGGATATCCACTAAAAGTGTAACTTCTCTCAAGTGTATAAGATTCTAGGTAGATTATATCCACAAAGAAGCATGTACACCTGAAATAGTTACAAAAGGAGAGAACACGATATCCAAATGGAAGTCATAAATATACGAATAAGATCTTTGCTTGAAAGCATAGCCAATGTCTTAATAATATCTTATTGTATAAGGATGAAGTCCACACAAACAACCATCAAATTCATCACAACTAGCAACAAGGTATCAAGAGATAGTTGAGATTCTTTGAACAACGAAACAAGTATCGCAACCAATAATATATCTTGCAATTCTAGAACAAATCAAGAACCGCAACAATTGCAAATGAAGAATGTAATGTCATGATGCAACCTACACAAGATTGGAAGCAAGAAAAGTATGCATGAGGTATATACTTGTTACCGAGATAGCATGGGAATGATGTAGTAGATAAAGTCTTCAATGATCGTCCTAGCATGACTCCAAAAGGCACATGGTGACACCACCTTCCTTAAATGAGACGATCCTCCAATGCATCTCCAAAGTTCCTATATCAACATTAACACACAAAATGGTACCCAAACTCATTGGGACCCAAGAGTTAGAGGAACAAACATACTTAGGACAAACTCCACGAGAATACGTGCATATGGACATGAAGATGAATTCCATGCACATATCTGCCAATAATGAAGTGGATGGAGTTTAACCAAAGTATAGGATCAAAGAAAGAAATCGTGCATCGGAACTACACATAGCAACTATGCATGCACAAGACTTTCAAGAACCAAAAGGAAACACAATTTGGACAAAACACCAAGTAAACCAAGATGGCACACCAAAGGGTGACACAACATAAGGTTGTCCAAATTATATCAAAGGTCAAAATCAACACATGATAGGAGACAAGTAACAATTAACACATGGTCAATTGCTACACTCACCAACAAATGAGAAGAAATACTAATTGAATCCCAACCCAATCAACACATGATTGAATAGGAAAACAATTGAAAAGGATACCAAGTGACCATTAGATTCCAAAATAAGATTCCAATTGAACATAAGATTTCAAAATAAACTTTTCACTTGGATTATACCAAATAAAAGATGTATCAAGGAATGGGGTTTCAATTGAAACATCAATTGATAAAGAGCATGATACCAAAACAAAAGATATCAAAAAAGGAGATATCAAACTCTCAACAAGAGAGCACAATTCCAAACTAACTATGCCCTCAACAATTTTATGATGACATAAAGCACCAAAGAGAATATATATGCCTTCCAATAACACACACTTGATATGGATCATAAGATGCTAGCTCCCCCAAGAGATGTGCATTATATAGAATTTCCATTTGAATACAAAATGCACACGATGGGATCATCACTTTCACTATATCTACAGAAACACTAGACAAGATCACGAAAACACATGATCCACAAGTGGCTAGGAAGACAATGAGAGTTAAAACCACAACAAAACCTTGGCAAGTAATAAGGCAATTAAAAACAAGCCAATGTAAAGATGATCAATAATTTCTGCCACATATAAGAGTACCAATTGTTAAGTACAAGAGGTGTAGGCAATTACTTCCCGGTGGTAGATAACATCCATATATATGGGATAGACTATTCGTCACCCTGGGTGAGGAATAGTTATTCTTCACCCCCCCTCTGATTTGACATTAATACACCATAATTTTAAATTTCATCAATTTGATCTTATTTTATACGTAAAAAGAGAACGTAAACAAATATAATCACCATAAAATATATTTTATGTTACGTAAAATTACAAACGTAAAAATAATGGGGTAAAATATACATAAAATTTAATTTTTTTGATCTTATGAGCTATATTTATATTTTTTATGTCAAAATTTATGAAGCGAATCCATATTAATGTAACTATTTGTATTAAAAACGTAATTTTTTTTATGAAAGGTTCGTAAAATTACCTCGGGTGAAGAATAAATTATTCTGTAACCTGGGTGATGAATAGCTTCACTATATATAATTACGTTTGTAATACAAATAGTTACATTAATATGGATTCGCTTCATAAATTTTGACATAAAAAACAAAAATATTGGTCATAAGATAAACAAAATACATTTTATGTATATTTTACACCATAATTTTTACCTTTGTAATTTTACGTAATATAAAATATATTTTACGGTGATTATATTTTTTTACGTATGAAATAAGACAAAATTTACAAAATGTAAAATTACGGTGCATTGATGTGAAAACAAAGGGGGGTGAAGAATAACTATTCCTCACCTAGGGTGAAGAATAACTATTCTGACAACATTCCGAACTGCAGTATTTTCACAAAGAGAACCGCACTACTGAATTCGGAGCACTGCAGTTCGGGTAAAACAGAACCGCATGCACCATTTTCGCGATAACTTTTTAAGCATTGGTCGGAATTGAGCGTATGATACACCGTTGGATTCGTATGGAAAAAGAGCATCTTCCGTATGTTGAACACTTCCCACGATTCTTCACAGATTAAGAGCAGTTTCGAAAATGGTGCAGCGACCCACTTTCACAACTGCAGTTTTTTCGCGATTTCTCTTAAGCCGTTCATCGGAATGATGAAAATGATATACCGTTGGAAAGATATCGACCAGGCGCTCCATCCATATGTATAACGCTTTGTATAACGATTTGAGAGAAATCCAGCCGCAAAAAAACGCAGCAACTCAGTTTTTCGTTTTCGGATCTTGTAGAGAGTAGAACTTTTTAACCGCTTGTCCGATCGATGCGTATGATACACCGTTGGATTCTTATGGAGTAGCAGATTAACCCATATGTTGAACACTTTTCCATATTCCAGTAATTTGAAAAACGGTGTTGCTGCCCTCTTTTGGACAGCGGGAGTTTTGCTTAAATTCGTTTGATTCGTTCGTCCGATTGATGGAATTGATACACCATTGGATAGCTATCGTCGAGGCGCTCCATTTGTATGTAAAACACATCCTCTAATTCCTTAAGGTTTAAAAGTTGTGTCGATTTTAGTAAATCGCGGAACTCCGTTCTTCGCGGACCCGGAATCGACGACGTGAACTACATTCGCCGGGGCAACCGCACTGCATCAGACAGTCAAGCGCACTGCATTATCGCCAAACAGAATTGCGCGTGTTTTTCTCAAAACAAAAAATCGGCGAGTGAACTGCATTGCGGGGCACCCCGATTTCATTTGTCAACAGAGAGAACTACACGTTGTTTTTATTTTATTTATCAGAATATGACACTTCGCTTCGAAGGAAGTGAACCGTAATGCAAAACGGAAGCGAACTGCACGATACAACCGAGTGAACTACAGTTTTTTTAATTTTTTGCAGTTCATTTTCCGTTCATTTCATTTGTTTTTTTCCTTCGTCAACGCGGAACGGAGCGAACTGCATTTTCTTACTTTTTTGCAATTCATTTTCTGTTCGTTTCCTTTTTTGTTTCCTTTTGTATTACATTATTCAACGTTGAACAAATCGGACTGCATAGCGCACTGCATGAACATTTTTTTGAAATAAAAGTGCACTGCAAGGAGTTGAAAAATAATTTATTTATCAAACAATACACACAAAAACAAAACTACATGGCAAAATACAAGCAGCGCAGCAGGCTGGGCATTGTATTTACATCGTACTTCACATGCAGACCAGATACATTCAACATACAAAAAAGAAAAATCAACAGACTATACTGCATGTCCGCTCGCAACCAGAATATCATGGAGGAATTTCAAAAGCAGCAACTGGTGAACCTCATGTCGACGCCAACCGAACTACACAGAAAAAATTAACAAACTTCATTAGAAATTGCATTCATCCAAATAAAAAATATCTGAAACCAGGGGCTGGGGAGGCGTGCTGGGTGGCTCGGGAGGCACCAGGGGGGTGGCCGGCAGGGGCGGGGGGGGGGGGCGCTCGACGCGGGGCTGCGTGGTGGAGGCAGCGGCGACCGAGGTCCAGGCGGCTGGTGGCGTTGGCCGGCCCGGATCCAGGGCACCCACGACGTGGACTGGACCACCTGGCGGGGCCGGGGTGAGGAGCGGCCACCGTGGCTGGTGAAGATGGTGGGGCCGAGAATGCAGGGGCTAGCCGGAGGGAGGGCTGGGGAGGCTGTCATGCCTGGGGAAGATGGTCGCCGTGGCCGCCGGATCTCGTGGTGGATGGCGTGGCCGCCGGATCTCATGGCTGACGAAGATGGCGTGGCCGCCGGATCTCGTGGAGGTCTCGCTAGGGGCCGGGGCGGCCGGATCCTGTAGCTAAGGTGTCGCTGGGGATCCATGGTGGTCGGATCCGCCGTAGGAGGTGGTTGGGGAGGGGGCGCGTCGGCCGTCCATGGGAGGGGATGGGGGCAGTCCATGGCTCGAAGGAAGAAGGTGGGGTGGGGGGGGGCAGGAGCCGCGGGGAAGAAGGTGGGGGTGGGGGGCAGGCGCCGCGGGGAAGAAGGTGGGGTGGCCGGCGGGAGGAGGTGGAGGGGATCGGGGATGAGGCCGAGAGGAGTGGGCGGGATGGGCTGTTTTTTTATTGGGTTGGTTACGGGAATGGGGTGGGTGGGTCGGTTTAGTTAAGAGAGATCGCACCGAAAGTGTTGTTAGAATAAGGTGGGTGTTGTTAGAATAAGGTCTTAAGGGGTGTTGTTAGAATAGGCCCACCCTATACAGCCGGTCTATTCTGACATCGATGTCAGAATAACTATTCTGACAACATTCGGAACTGCATCGTATCGCAAAAGAGAACCACACTGCTGAATTGGGAGCACTGCAGTTCGGGTAAAACAGAACCGCATGCACCGTTTTCGCGATAACTTTTTAAGCGTTGGTCGGAATTGAGCATATGATACACCGTTTGATTCGTATGGAAAAGGAGCATATTCCGTATGTTGAACACTTCCCCCGATTCTTCACGGATTAAGAGAAGTTTCGAAAATGGTGCGGCGACCCACTTTTGCAGCGGGAGTATTTTCGCGATTTCTCTTAAACCGTTCATCGGAATGATGAAAATGACATACCGTTGTAAAGATATCGATCAGGCGCTCCATCCATATGTAGAACACTTTGTCTAATTCGCTACGGATTTGAGAGAAATCTAGCCGCAAAAAAATGCAGCAACTCTGTTTTTCGTTTTCGAATCTTGTAGAGAGTAGAATTTTTTAACCGATTGTCCGATCGATGCGTATGATACACCGTTGGATTCGTCTGGAGTAGTAGATTAATCCATATGTTGAACACTTTTCCATATTCCACAAGGTTTTGAAGTAATTTAAAAAACGGTGTTGTTGCCCTTGTTTAACAGCGGGCGTTTTTCGCGTAAGTTCGTCCGATCGATGTAATTGATACACCATTGGATAGATATCGTCGAGGCGCTCCATTTGTATGTAAAACACATCCTCTAATTCCTTACGGTTTAAAAGTTGTGTCGATTTTAGTAAATCGTGAAACTCCGTTCTTCGCGGATCCGGAATCGACGACGTGAACTGCATTCGCCGGGCAACCGCACTGCATTATCGCCAGACGTAAAGCACGTGTTTTTCACGGAACAAAAAATTCGGCGAGTGAACTGCATCCGCGGGGCACCCGAGTGCATCCGACAGACAAGCGCACTGCATTATCGCAAGACAGAATTGCGCGTGTTTTTCGCGGATCCGAAATCGAGGAAGCGAACTGCATCATTCAGAGACTAGTTGCATTAATCGACAGAGAGAAACTGCACTTATGTTTTAAACTTTCAACATAATTTTGAGATGTTTACAGTACAAAGCGCACTGCATCAAATGTCTTTAAAATTTGTACAGTACCAAATTTAACGTTTTTTTCCATCGAAATAGTGTTCTGCGCCACTATATTTTTCACTAGAGAAACTCAGTCAAAGCGCATTTTTCCATTGCATCATTTGAACAAAACAAAAATACTCCAACTGCACTACAATTCCAAAACTCTTAAAAAACTTTGCACAGCGCACTGATTGAGGAAATCCTCATATTCCCCTCGTTCGTGGCGGTCGTAGAAGATTGAAGAGGACCTGCGCGGACCACCGGGAGGCTTGTCGGGGTGCGGCCGCGCCGATCTGGTCGTCGTCGTCGCTCCGTGATGGCGTGACCCCGTGAGCCGCGCCGGTCTGGTCGCCACCGGTGCCCGCGATAGCCAGATCCTGCAGGGGGAAGCCGCCATGGGGGAGAGGTGGTGAGGGTGAGGCGACGGCTCCGCCTGGGCCCGGGCGATCGGCGGCGCGAGATGGAGCCCAAGCGGCCGGCCATGGGAGGGCGAGGTGGCCCGGCGCGGCGACCACGGGAGGAGGCGCGCCGGTGGCCGAGGGCTGGCGGCGGGATCCGGAGGAGGAGGAAGAGGAGGGAGGGGTGCGGGATCCACGCCGGCGCGGGGGGCGGGGGAGGCGCCGCTGGGGTGGTGAGGGGGAGGTGAGCCGTCGGAGGGCGCGGGGCGGCGGGCTGGTGCGCCGCCAGGTCCAGGGGCAGGGGGTGGAGGGACGCCGCCGGGGAGGTGGGCGGGGCCGCGGCGTGGGGAAGTTGGAGGTGGCCGGCGTGGGTGGGCAGCCCATTTTTTATATCGCGTGGGGCGGGCGCGGGCGCGGTGGAAAGTGTTTCGATGTGTGGAGGGCGCTCCGCGCTAGAAACTAGGTTAGGGGGTGTTGTTAGAATAAGCTTTTGTTGTTAGAATAAGGTCTTAAGGGGTGTTGTTAGAATAGACCCACCCTATATATATATAGGGTGGGTCTATTCTTCAACTGATTGTAGAATAATATTCTACAATAGACCCACCCTATATAGGGCAATTTCCAGAAAAACAGAAGAAAAATCCTTCCTCTCATCCCACCTCCCCCGTCATTCTCTCTCCTCTCCCGATCCGATCCACACCCCAGCGTCCCCACCTCCGGCGACCGCGCCACCACCTCCGGCGGCCGGGCCCCTCACCTCCGGGTGTCGCGCCCCTCACCTCGGGCGGTCGCGCACCTCACCTCGGGCGGCCGCGCCCCCACCTCCGGCGACCGTGCCCCCACCTCCAGCGACCGTGCCCCCACCTCCGGTCGCCGCGCCCTTCACCTCCGGCCGCTGCGCCACCCACGTCGCGCACTCACCTCTGGCGGCCGCGCCCCCCACCTCCGGCAACCGTGCCCTCCGGCTCTCTACTGCCCTCGGCGAGGCTCCCAGCCACCATGCTGTCGTGGGGATCCGCCGCCACAGACTCCTCCCGCGTCGCTCCCCAACCCTCCCTCCCCAACGCCGGTGGCCTCCACGACCTGCTCTTCCGCAGCGTCGCTCGTCGACACGGCCGGCTCATCCTCAGTGCGGCTCGCCGACCCTCCCTCCCTAGCGCTGGGGCCGCCATGGCCTGCTTCTCCCTAGTGTCAGCCACCTCCACGGCCTCCTCCCCAGCGCTGGCCACCGCCATGGCCTCCTCTAGAGCCGCTCACCGGGCCTCCCTACCATGCTCCGACGGACGACATGGCCTCCTCCTCCCCTGCACAGCCTCCTCTTACATCAGCGGTCGCCCTGTTCTTTGTTCCTGTGAATCGCCTTTCCTTTGTTCCTATGAATCATCCTTGTTCGTGTGCTTTACATGCTCGTGGTTTCTCATACACAATGAAATATATATATATATATAAGTAATTCATAAGAAGTACAATGATCTCACACAGAGAAATACAAAAGTAATTTTATTAGCAGTGCACAACCTATATATAAAAGAAGTACAACCTACAAATTAAAAAAAAAAGCAGAACATAATTTTTTATCAGACAGTACCATTGAATCATTCCGGGTAGTACCGCAGATTCATCTGGGCACTACAGTTAATTCATATTGAGCAGTACAAATAACATTTTATTATCGGAAAGTACGAAACTGATATTTAACAGAAGTACAAGATAAATATCGAGGGAAGCCGAGTTCTATAGAAACAATTTACGGGTGGTACAACTTATTCATTTAGAGCAGTACAATTTATGGGCGGTACAACTTGCTCCTTAGAGCAATTTACCGTATTTCTTTTAGTAGGCAGTGCCATTGTTTCATCTTAAGCAGTACCATTGAATCGATCTGAGCAGTACGAAACTCATATTCCACGGAAGTACAATACTCCGCTTTCTTGAGACAAATAAAATCTTACTATTTTGAATATTGTTCAAAAATCATAAAGAATTGGAAAAATGTTAAAACACGAAAAAGTTGCTAAATTTTAATACCTTTCCAACGCCATCTCATTTGCATCATTCCGAGGTGTGATGAACATCAATGATCATCTTTTAAAAAAATTGATTTTTAGTATTCTTAAAACTGTTCAAAAACTATGCATAATTTGAAAAAACTTAAAACACAAAAACGTTTGTAAATTTTAGTACCTTTCCAACGGTATATCATTTGCGCTTTTCCGAGAAGTGGTTAAAAAATTAATATCAAATTACCGTTCGTCTATTTTGAATGAATCTCAGTATTTTCAAAACTGCAGCAAATATATGTAAAATTACAAAAAGCTTAATACACGAAAAATATGGGAAATTACAATAGCTTTCCAATGCCATATTATTTGCATCATTTTGAGATCTAAAAATTATCAATAATCATCTTTTAATAAAACTGATTTTCAATATTTTCAAAACTGTTCAAAAACTATACAAAATTTGAAAAACATTAAAAGATAAAAACGTTTGGAAATTTCATTAGCTTTCGAGGTAGATCTCACCGGAAAGTTTTGACTTTGCCGGTAGATCCCTTCGCCGGTGAGCCTCCCCTTGACCCCAAATTTTTCATACCGACTTCTTTCTTCGTTGTGCATCTAATGGACATCTTTTTCCTCTTCTATTCTTGCGCAAGATTGATCCCCAAATTGTACGCGGACCGCGCGAGTTCATCGGAGCGCGCTCGGTTCATCGCGTCGCCACGCACGTACGGACGACGTTGGAGATCATCACCACCACCGTTGTGATCTCCTAATCAAGCCCTACATCCTAGACGTCCTCGTTGACGCCGAAGATCGCCGGAATCGTCGTCTTCGTCGCGTCAAATCTACACGCCGCGGTTAGTAAAAACGCCGTAACTTTTTATCCGTTTCTCCGTTTTAGACGAAATCAGTGGCAAAATTATTGTTTGAAACCCTCTACATATTAGGTACTGTAGATCCAAGTTTTGAGAAAATTATTTTTTCGTTTGATCAAAAAAATTCCTAAATCCTATGCAAAACCGTTCTAGTAATATCTTTTTACTCGTAGATCCGTTTTGCGTGATTCCAAAGCCACGATTTTTTTTCGGAATCCTCTATCCAGTACAACTCTAAAATTTATTTTTAATTTTCAAAAATATGCAGATCTGATCAGAATCAATTTTGACTTTAGCTGATCGTATCTTTTGTTTTACAACTCGATTTTGATTGATTCTTTTTGCAAAATAAAACCCTAACTAAACCCTATATTCTAGACAACTGGAAACCCACTTTGAACGCATTTGTGTTCTGTTTTGAAAAATATTTTATTTGGTTTTTCTTTTGGAGTTTTAAAAAATAAAATTGTTTTCCTTCTTTTGGATTGTTGATTTATTGTGTGCAACCTTGTTTGCTTGGTTACGATAGATTGCTCGGAGTGTGACGAATAGAATTGTCGGAATTGTGCGCGCGAATAACTTCATCAAGATTCAAGGCAAGTCATATCTTTGATCATACTCCCTATTACCTATATTTTCAATGCATTAGTTCTTCTTCTTTAGATTGCATGATAGGTTATGCTATGCTATTACACCCAGTAGTTCATTGAGGTAGGTCTGATCCTTACATCATTGTCACCATCGTATACTATGATATTGCTATGCTAAGTAGACGTGGATTTGGAAGTGAATCATTATGAGGTATGAGTGGTAATGTAGTAATTAGGACCAAGATAAAGTTAATGAACTACCTGGGTGGGATGGTTGCGAGTATCCGGGGGATGGCCAGTGATGACTGCGGAAAGCCATTTAGGCTCAAAGGGACTGTTTGTATTGAGATACCTAGAAGCTTACGTGTGCAACCACAAGCTACTATGGGCTCTGTCTTGGTTGATCAGTTGTAGGGACTCTTACTAGGTAGCGCTACGAAAGTAGTTGTGAGTAGGCTGGATGGGTGCTACCGGAGTAAGGGGAACTCTTCTGAAAGACCATGTCTCGATCTTCCAATTTTCATACACCATGCAGTGTGATAAACTACAAAGGAGGCGATCGAGTCTTGTGGGGAAAAGTGCACAAACCTTTGTAGAGTATAAAAATAATCGATTAGCCGTGTCCTCGGTTATGGACAATTTGAGCGACTAGTTGTGGTAATATTGATTTGTCTCATCATCTTTAATTAACTGATTGGTTTAATCACTTTGGGATAGATTGAGTGGAATTTTTCCATCTCAATCGTATGCTATTGTAGAACTTAGTTATTATTATTCTATAGGAAAAATTAGCTTTTTGCAAAAATAAATGTAGAAGCTCCACTAGCCAAATTGCATGTATTGTAGGAAATTTTACTTCTTTCTGGGATATGATTTGTCGTACTTTGAAATGTACTGACCCGTTGTCGGGCTGTAACCTTCGGTGTTGCAGGATTATTTACGACGAGTAAGTGATACGATATAGGGTCGTGAAGTCTACACTCAACTTTGTCGTTGGCGTTGATGGGACTGCACTTATATATTGTTTGTTCTGCTGTGTATTCTAGCCCAAGGGCTGTAAAGTAATAAATACCATGTATTTACGTTAATTTGTGATATGTGATACTATGGTATTTCATCGAGTACTGTGTGTGCTAGCATACTGATCTAGGGATAGCACAGAAGCACAGTAGACTTGGTTCCCTTCGGGGCCGGGTCGTTACAAGATGGTATTAGAGGACATGTTGACTATAGGTCGTGACCCTAGAAACTGGAAAGCCATAGGAAATTCTATTGCGAAAAATATTATTTTGAAAAAAATCCATTACTTCTCATCTTTTCTGAGTTTTTTAAAACTCTCCCTCTTATCCCAAATAAGTTAGACTATACCCGTGCCATTTGACTACTTGGAAGGATCATCTTAGACTACATCGAGAAGGACAAGTTATTGGAGTCATGATCAATTAAGTGTAACTGGGATTATACCGTGCATTGGAATAATGGAAGTTACCAACTAGAAGTATCAAAGGTTTTGAAGACTCGAAGATTTTTTGAAGACTTTGAAGATCCCAAGACTACCCATGACCATTGGAGGACTAAACCCTTGTTATATTCTCACGTTAGATGCGGTGATTTGTGTGTTGTCTCTTGTGTTGTTCTCCCATTCCCTCCAAGCTTATCCCCTAAACCCAAAACCCTTGGACCCCATAGATGGCGTATGGATATTAACTCATCTTTTCCGGAGCAATGACCCAGTTAGAGACAGAACAATGGATTTGGAACATGGAGGATCACATGAAGGAAAATGGTGTTGGAAGAAAGGATAAGGTGCAATATGCCCTTCAGTACTTTGCAAAAGGTGCTGCTACTTGGTGGAGAATGTACCAATCTATCACTGAATGGAAAGGAGAAATTACTTTGGAGGAATTCAAACTGACCCTGCTAAGATCTCGTCTTGTCTCCCGGACAATGAAGTGTAGTGTAAACGATTTGAAGAAACCATGCGCATGCAAGATCTGTGGAGAAATAGGACACACCCACGAGGAACATCAGGATGAATGCCCTTATTATGAAGAAATTCACCTAGATGAAGAATGTCCCACTAGACAGGTTACCTGTTTCTTGTGTGAAGGAACTACCCATTACCCCGCCCTAACTTATACCCCATGGTACAGAAAGTGATCCAACAACATAATGAAGGGATGAAGGAAGATCTTAGTAAACAGATAGAAGTACTCATGATGAAGGAAGATGTTAAAGACCCTCTTGAAGAAACATCAACCCTAGTTTACATCAAGTCATGCTATTCATGTGGAGAAGAAGGACATATTTCACAAAATTGCACAAAGAAGGGGGACGAGTATCTGGGTAAATTCCCGACAATAGAAGTGGAGTATGACCAACAAGAAATAGAAGATTGGAGCAACATAGAAAGGTCAAGAATGAAACACAAGGTGTTTGGAAGTGTCATGTGTTGGCATTGTCACAAGGATGGACGTTATGCACCAGGTTGCCCTTGTAAAGACTATGACCTTCTCGCAAGATGAAAAACCCAGACCAAGAAGAAGAGGATGACTCAAGATTCACAGAAGAAGCCTTACACCCCGGAGAACACCGCTTATATTAAAGACGTCAAGAATATAGAGGAGAAGAATGCATCAGAGAGACCCGAGGGAAACGATGAAAGCAATGTGTATCCCTTGAAGAACCCAATTTCCGCAAAGAAGGATTGGAATCAAATCATTTGTTTTAGGTGCAGAGAAGCGGGGCACTACTCTACCAAATGCCCCGAAAGGAAGACAAAGCTCAAGGAGCTTAAGAAATCACAATCAGACCCCGAGACTGGAAAGGAGAAATCGGTTTTGCTGCAATGAGAAAGATCACTTTGCCAGAGAATATCGTAATGGATAGAAGTCTTATGATGAGATATTAAATATGAAGCATGCAATAAGCGTAGTAGGAAATATTTTGTAAAATAGAAACGTCGGATGGAGATGTGTAAATTCGATGATATTGCAATGATCAATTTGAGATTCAATAGAGCTAGTATGTGCGTTTGGTCAGGAAACAACCACATGTGTGAATTGGATTTTTATGAGTAGTAACACTACAAAGCAAGGAGAAGTGATTCGGAAGCTAATGTAAGGATAAGGAAGAGACCCTGTATTTTCATTTTAAGGGTGGTAGTATTTTGTATTATTACCCGAAGAATGATGGAACTGTTAACTACATCGGACCTCATAATGGAGTTTTGACAAGTAAATCGTGAGTCCGTTTGAAGACGTGATAGTCCGCATTAAGATATTAAGGAAGAAGTATAGATGGATTTTAAGAATGAGAAGAAAGACTTATGTTTGAGATGGAGAATATTTGCAACCCAAGGAGGAGTTAAGGTTTGCAATAGATGAGGTGGGCCATAACCCCCAAGCTGCAGGATCGGATAAAAATCAAGCACGCTCTTGCGGAAAGAAGAACCATGGAGGAAGCTACGACTTTGCCAACCGACAATTTCATAGGAGTTTACGTAAAACCCGAGAGTTGTGAAGAAACGATAACTGTTTTGTTTGGCATGCAGAAACCATGGATTTACCCGAACTCAGTTCGTGGAGAAGTTAATTCTGCAGTGCTTGTGAGGATGCCCGAGTGTTAGAATGCGAGATTCGCTAAACCATATACAAGGTAATGATTTGGGTGCAGGATGGATTGATCACCGTACTGGCTACTCTTATTATTCTCTTTGCTATGTGGGATGGTAGATCTAGAGTGACTTACTTATAGTAGAGAGATGACGACGACGCTAAACCAAAACTTTAGAATGGTACGATGTTGACCCTGTACATCGCAACCCTTGTGAATCATAAGTAATACGGTGAGAATAATCCAAGACCCATTTTCTGCAGGAAGCCCTCATGTTGACCACCATGAGAGTACCGATATTTGTTAGTATTGGCATTCGACCTGTCATTCATGAAGGATCAACATATGGAAGACTGTTCATTTGGATAAAGGATTCAATACCTAAAAAAGGGATATATGTACAAAGAATGAATCGAAAGAGCAAGATTCTTGAAGACCTGGGAATTTTCTTTTAAGGGTGGTAGCACCCTAGACCGTCGGAGGATCCGTACATTTTGAAGACAGAAGACCCCAAACCTAACCTTTTCTTTCTAGTCTCTTCGAATCTCGAGGACGAGATTCATTTTAAGGGTGGTAGATTTGTAACATCCAAAATTTTTAAATTTTGGAATGTTATAATTATTAAATAATTATGATTGTCTTGCTTGATTTGTGTGTAATCGATCTGTGTGAGATAGACTAGGATCTAAAACTTTTGCAGTTTTAAGGAATATTAAAATGAGAGGGAATAAAAGGACTTTCCCTAATATTCATTTTTGTTCTTTTACATTTATTATTTAAAACAAATCCAACAAATAGAAAAAATAGAGAGAAGGTAATATGACTCCTTCAATAAATAAAATAAAATTGGGAAAATGTTTTAGATAAAAGTTTTCATTTTATTATATTGGATATTATTTGAGAGTTTATTTGAATTATTGAATGAAGTGTTTCTTTATTATTTTATTTTGTATAAATAACTTATTGAAAATATTATTTACGTTTTTCTAAGATTTTAAAATTTTATTTCGTATTTTTTCGACTTATATTTTATTTTATAAAACTCTTTGAAGTTTAAGAAAAGTAGGTGTATATATATATAAACGTAATTACGTTTTACGTATTTTTATTATTTTAAAAATATAAGATGTTATTTTTTTAAGGGCTACTTTTATTATGTTAAAAATACCTCTATATTTATATTATTATTATTATTATTATTATTTAAAGTTCACGAAAAAAAAACCTGGGCGGGCCGGCCAGCAGGACGAGCTAGCCAGCCCGGCCAGCCAGTCAGCCAGGCCCAGGCGCGCGCCGAGCGAGCGCAGCGGCCAGCGAGGCCAGGCGCACGCACGTGCGTCTCGTTCTTCTCCTTCTCCAGCGAGGAAATAGAGTCCAGGCCGGACTCTGTACCCGCACGCCGGCGGCCGCGATTCGCCCGGGACTCCTCTCCGGTTGCCCTCTGCCCACGAAATCTTGTCCCATAAATACCCCATGACCCCCTCCACCGATTCCTCACGAAATTTTGTAGCAAACCGCCCCAAATCGAGCTAATTTCGAGGTAGATCTCACCGGAAAGTTTTGACTTTGCCGGTAGATCCCTTCGCCGGTGAGCCTCCCCTTGACCCCAAATTTTTCATACCGACTTCTTTCTTCGTTGTGCATCTAATGGACATCTTTTCCTCTTCTATTCTTGCGCAAGATTGATCCCCAAATTGTACGCGGACCGCGGGAGTTCATCGGAGCGCGCTCGGTTCATCGCGTCGCCACTCCCGTACGGACGACGTTGGAGATCATCACCACCACCGTCGTGATCTCCTAATAAAGCCCTACATCCTAGACGTCCTCGTTGACGCCGAAGATCGCCGGAATCGTTGTCTTCGTCGCGTCAAATCTACACGTCGCGGTTAGTAAAAACACCGTAACTTTTTATCCGTTGCTCCATTTTAGACGAAATCAGTGGAAAAATTATTGTTTTGAAACCCTCTACATATTGGGTACGGTAGATCCAAGTTTTGAGAAAATTGTTTTTCCGTTTGATAAAAAAAAATCCTAAATCTTATGCAAAACCGTTCTAGTAATATCTTTTTACTTGTAGATCTGTTTTGCGTGATTCCAAAGCCCACGGGTTTTTTTCGGAATCCTCTATCCAGTACAACCCTAAAATTTATTTTAAATTTACGAAAATATTCAAATCTGATCAGAATCAATTTTGAATTTAGTTGATCGTATCTTTTGTTTTACAACTCGATTTTAATTCATTCTTTTTGCAAACTAAAACCCTAACTAAACCCTATATTCTAGACACCTGGAAACCCACTTTGAACGCATTTGTGTTCTGTTTTTCAAAATCGTTTATTTGGTTTTTCTTTTGGAGTTTCAAAAAAAGAAAATTGTTTGCCTTCTTTTGGATTGTTGATTTATTGTGTGCAACCTTGTTTGATTGGTTACGATAGATTGGTCGGAGGGTGACGATTAGAATTGTCGGAATTGTGCGTGCGAATAACTTCATCAAGATTCAAGGCAAGTCATATCTTTGATCATACTCCCTATTACCTATGTTTTCAATGCATTAGTTCTTCTTCTTTAGATTGCATGATAGGTTATGCTATGCTATTACACCCAGTAGTTCATTGAGGTAGGTCTGATCCTTACATCATTGTCACCATCGTATACTATGATATTGCTATGCTAAGTAGACGTGGACTGGGAAGTGAATCATTATGAGGTATGAGTGGTAATGTAGTAATTAGGACCAAGATAAAGGTAATGAACTACCTGGGTGGGATGGCCAGTGATGACTACGGAAAGCCACCCAGGCTCAAAGGGACTGTTTGTATTGAGATACCTAGAAGCTTACGTGTGCAGCCACAAGCTACTATGGGCTCTGGCTTGGTTGATCAGTTGTAGGGACTCTTACTAGGTAGCGCTACGAAAGTAGTTGTGAGTAGGCTGGATGGGTGCTACCGGAGTAAGGGGAACTCTTCTGAAAGACCATGTCTCGATCTTCCAATTTTCATACACCATGCAGTGTGATAAACTACAAAGGAGGCGATCGAGTCTTGTGGGGAAAAGTGCACAAACCTTTGCAGAGTATAAAAATAATCGATTAGCCGTGTCCTCGGTTATGGACAATTTGAGCGACTAGTTGTGGTAATATTGATTTGTCTCATCATCTTTAATTAACTGATTGGTTTAATCACTTTGGGATAGATTGAGTGGAATTTTTCCATCTCAATCGTATGCTATTGTAGAACTTAGTTATTATTATTCTATAGGAAAAATTAGCTTTTTGCAAAAATAAATGTAGAAGCTCCACTAGCCAAATTGCATGTATTGTAGGAAATTTTACTTCTTTCTGGGATATGATTTGTCGTACTTTGAAATGTACTGACCCGTTGTCGGGCTGTAACCTTCGGTGTTGCAGGATTATTTACGACGAGTAAGTGATACGATATAGGGTCGTGAAGTCTACACTCAACTTTGTCGTTGGCGTTGATGGGACTCCACTTATATATTGTTCTATTGTGTATTCTAGCCCAAGGGCTGTAAGGTAATAAATACCATGTATTTACGTTAATTTATGACATGTGATACTATGGTATTTCATCGAGTACTGTGTGTTCTAGCATACTGATCCAGGGATAGCACAGAAGCACAATAGACTTGGTTCCCTTCGGGACCGGGTCGTTACACCAAGTTGGGTCGTAAGAGGTTATTCACAATAGGCTTGGCAACCCAAATGGTGCTTTTCTTGTCACCACTTTGAGTGCCAACAAATTTGGCAACCACATTGCCAACCTTATCCTTCCGAAGAGAATAAACATCATCAACTATAATAAGGTTGGATAAGGTACCGTTCGTGCATGAAGAAGCAAGATGACACTTCTCACGACATAGGTAGCGACATCTACTCTTTCCTTTCATCATGGTTGATTTCTCAACATGAAGATCGTTGACTTGAGTCTTCTTGGGAAGTGGCTTCACTTCACCTTGCGGTTGAACTTGAGGCCTCTTCCCTAGTTGCTTCTCACAAAGGGGCTTCTTCTTCAAAGGGCAAGATCTAACATTGTGCCCTTCAACCTTGCACTTGAAACAAATAATATTGGCCGAATTCTTGACTTGAGATTGGCCCTTCTTCTTGTTAAACATGGACTTCTTATTGTTGGAGTTTAATCCAAGTCCACCCTTGTCATTGGGGGATTTTTGTCCACACAAAACCTTGTCAAGTGTAGACTTCCCTTCATGACCCTTTCCCAAGTCTTTCTTCAAAGAAGTGACTTGGGGCTTGAGCTCTTTGATTTCCTCTACATGGATAGTAACAATACAAGTACTAGAGGAAGTAGAAGCATTGTTAGAGCAACAAGCCAAGGAAGGTAATTCATCACAAGATGTAGTAACATTATGAGTGGATGAATTACAAGGACTAATACAAGGCAATATAGCATACTGAGTAGAAGTAGTGCTAATGTCCACATGAGGAACTAATTTAGAAACCTTAGCCTCATGAGCTAAATTTAGCACATTATGGGAGACTAGAAGATCCTCATGAGAGCTTGAGAGCTTTTCATGACTTTCTTCCAATTTCCCATACTTGCTAGTTAGCAACTCAAGTTGAGCCTTTAGCTCAACATTATCCTTTAGGATGGATGCTTCACAAGAAATAGAGTTAGTAGCACAAGCATCATCAAGAATAATGGAAGGCGAAGACGACATGGCAAGATCTTTCTAATAAGAAGCTTTTAGTTGAGCATGAGACTCGGTGAGTTTGATGAGCTCACCCTTAATGACCCGTGAGCCATTTCCGAGGTGCTCAAAATCCTCAAGGAGTTTAGCATGTGCAACTTCAAGCTTAACATGTTTAGTTTTGATATAATTAGCCACCTCAAGGGTTCTATCAAGAGATTCCTTTACTTTAGATAACTCTAAAGCAAAAGTCTCCTCAAGAGATTCCTTGGTGGTTTCTTCACACTCAAGAGCTTGAGATAGATCCACAATTTCATTAGCGTAATCACGCTCATGGCTTTCCATTTTCTCAATGGTGGCCTCATTCTCCTCGATATGAGCTTCCAACTCCTCAATGTATTTCTTGCCCTCAATGGCAATAGACATGATTTCCATGAAGTTGGAGCAAACAATTTTATTCTTATGAAGAGCTTTAAAGATCATTTCTCCCTTAATTTTTAAGGAAGCAATATTACCATCCTCTTAAATATTATCTACATCATCACCATTACTCGATATGGGTTTCAAAGTACGAGATACCTTTAACTCCTTAGCCATAAGGAAAAAATGAGTAACAAGAGATGATGATGTAGGGTCTCTTGAGGCACCATTCAAGACCACATCTTGTTCCATGTATTGTTGGTTTTCCATCTACATTGTTAGCACAATAACTAGAGGAAATAGAGGCATGGTTGTCATGGCAACAAGATATAGCAAGCATATCATCATGAGATATATTCAAGTGATTTCTACATGATATGCATGGACTATCAACACAAGCATGTAAAACATTTATGGTGCTCAAAGTGTTGAGGTCCAACAAGGAGGCATTGTGATAAGATAGTGATAAAGGGTTATCAACAATAAGTTCACTATCATCATTGAAATGACTCACACTACTCACCATTTCATTACCTTGTGGAAAACCACATGTTGGTGAAGTAGAAGAGGTTGAGAAGGCATCGCTGTAACGCCCTCAGATCTTGTAACAGTAATCATTATTGTTGGAACAGTAATCCTTTTGCTTAAGCTCAAATCACTGTGCTTGATCCTTGCCTTGATCAAAACTTTAAAACATGATCATATTCAAACCATGGTGGTTGTTGTTAAAAGTTATGTGCCAGGTGAACCTTGAACATTTGAAAGCAAACCCAAGTCCAGACCCCTTTGGTTTTTTTTGCTATTGCATTAATATTAAAAACCAAGTGCCAAATAAACTTTGCCCAAAAATTGTCCGACCACTTTTATAAATTCAAAAATATTCAGTGGATCACTTCCATGTGTGTATTGGAATTTATTGTGCTATTAAATAAATGGAACAAATAAAAACAGTAGC
This sequence comes from Bromus sterilis, assembly GCA_950022295.1. Taxonomy (NCBI): domain Eukaryota; kingdom Viridiplantae; phylum Streptophyta; class Magnoliopsida; order Poales; family Poaceae; genus Bromus; species Bromus sterilis. The sequence goes on from OX465600.1 coordinate 223,520,486, forward strand.
TCCAATGGCCACTTTAATCATTTATCATATAAATAAAATACAGAGTGATTTTATAAAATCCTCATATTCTCTGTAGCCTGTGTATATTAAATAACAATAATTATGGAGCAATTTTCATGTTTAGCAAAATTGTCTAAGCAGTTAAATCAAATGCAAGAAAGAAAATACAGTAAAGAAATAAAAAGAAAAACTAACAAAAACCTAAACTACGCCCGGGGCGGAACCCCCCTCCACTGGGCCGGCCATCCCACCTCCCACACCTAACCTTGCCCCCTGTACAAGGCCCCGAGCCCCCGGGGTCAACGAACCCCGTCGCCCCGATCGGATCTCAACCCCCCCATCCCCCCCGTTCCCCTCTGCGCCCCCCGCTCCACGAGACGCCGCCTTCCATCCCCGGCCCTCCGCCCCCAGGCTCCGGCCGTCTCCCTCTTGCGCCGCCCTCCTCCTTCCCGGGGTCGCCTCGCAGAGGACCTTGACGTCGCGGCGCCCCTACTGCCCCGAGCTCAGCTCCTCTCCCTCCACCGCCCAGCCGCCCCAACTCAGGCGAACCCCAGCCCGCCGCGACGCCCATCCCTCCATGTGAGCCCCCACCTCTGCTGCTACTCGCCGCGCCTAGCTCCGGTTGCCCTAGACCGTGGCTGCTGCGCCCCCGCCCTGTACCACGCCGCGCGCAGTCCGCGCCCTCCGCTGCTGCTCGGCCGCCCCTGCACCGCGCGGGCGAGCCTCCCCAGCCTCCCTAACCCCCTCGCCGGGCACCCCCTCCCCCCTGCCGAGCCATGGCTCCCCGCCGGTGGCCTCCCGTGCGGGCGCGCCATGGGCAGCGGGGGCACTCCCGGTTTACTGTGGGGTTACCCTCTGACAGGGGCCCCACACCCTTAATCATCAAAAAAAGGGAAGAAGATTAGAAATAACCCCCTCCTGTTAAAATAAATAAATAAATATATAATTGAAAAGAAAAACCCCCTATTACACTTACATGTGGGGTCACCCCCTTAATTACATCTGTTAATTAAGTTTAGCTGTTAATTATACATGTATGTATGACATGTGGGACCCCTGTTAAATTGTATAATTAAATTAATTTATTAATATGTTACTGACCAGTGGGACCCACTGGTCAGTCTATTTAAATTAATTATTAATTAATAAAAGAAATAGCAAAGAATTTAGTAAATGATTTAAAAACGATTAAACTTATTAAATTAAGATCTTTTAATCCGTAACTCGGATTAAAATAATTTATATATCAATATTGCTCAGAAAAATGCGTAGAATACGAATATAGTATCCGTTGGTCTACCACCCCCCTCTAACGTATCGAACATCGAACCGCCCCCCTTCGGACCGTCAGTCTGATGAATTGTCCGGTAATGTAAAAGTACCCGGATGAATTTATTCCGAACACAAAAGTTGTTCGGAATAGTTCAACTAGTCCGGTTACACCCACCTTATCTTTGTCGGATGTCCACGACACCTACGGCATGATAACTTCCCCCTCCGGACACCTTGTCCGATAATCATCCGAAGAAGGCAATTCATCCCCGAAAGAATTCCCGCTCCGGGCAACGTGCATTGCACTGCGTTAGAACACCGTTAACATTTCATCTGTCATGTCATGCAACTGTTTTTATATGCTTGCTTTGTATTTACTGTTTCTCCCCCCCCCTTAATCTCAGATAGACCCCGTTGCTGCCGCCGACTACACCGCTGTTGAGTACGACTACTTAGGTTTTTCCGTACATTTCTTGCACTAGGCATTTCTTCTACTGCTACGTTACAATCCTATTCAATTGCATAGCTTATCATTGTCGCCCCTTGATGTACCTTCCTTGACCCTATGCTGCCTTTTATATACATTATATTCAGCAGTAAACCCTGCGCATTGTTAGTCATAGGATTAGATAGCGGGCCGTGTTCACTCTGGGAGTGAATGCGGATGCGTTACATTTCAACTGCTACAGGTACGGTTCATAGCAGACACCGCTTCAGGCCCCTACTCCGGCTCTGCCGAGCCACCTCAAGTGTGAGCTATCGAGGAGTAATCCTTGTACTCCACTCGTTGCTGACTCTGTATAGCCGTCCTAGGGTACTGAACCCCGGTTGTCCTTACAGGTAAGGAGTCGGGTGACCCCACGGTGCCCGCGCAGGGTATCTTAGCGGAACGACAGGCCAGGTGTATTCCACCGGTGTGCGGCGGGCCTGGTACTGTTCGTGGCCGACAGTTATCCTGTTGTACGAAAGTCGATTTCTTCGGAGCAAACGCGAGACAAGGTAAGGAGACGGTTCACCTTGTTGGTAACCGCACGAGTTGGTGGGACGTCAGGGCAGGCACCGATGTTACTGGTGGTCCTGACTGTTATCGTTGTCCGCGACTCATTCAATAAGGGGCAACGATAACGGTTGTCTTGACAGAAAATTAATAAAATTCTTAACGGGTTCGGCGGATGACTTGAGTAGCCTTTTGGCTTGTACGCACTACCTATACGTGGGATTACGGTGTGGGCCCTCCGCGTTGTGGTCTCGTTCGAAAGCTCTGAAAGACGTCCAGTTCAGCATTGTGGCGCGGTCGGATCCGCATCCATGATAGAGTTGCGTGGTATCCACCGTCCTCACAACGACCCGGAGAGCGAGGGGTGATAGGCCCATGACCCCCTTGCACTTAGGGCTGTAGACCGGAGGGGACCTCTATGATGAGCTGTAGGATGGGCCTCGGCGTGTCGGATAGCCTCGGTGGGGTGTTCCCTAACAAGCTGTACGCCACCCTGGAGATCCGAGCGTGTAGTATGACACCAGTGCACCCCTGCAGGGAGTTTAATCTATTCGAATAGCCGTGTCCACGGTAACAGGACGCTTGATGCTGAAGCCAGACTCTACCACTACAAACTACTACTATTAAACTATTGGTTCCGAGTTTTCTTCCTCGCGAGGCATTGCTAAGTATTACAACTTATTATTATACAATGCTGCAGCAACTTCTGCTGCATTGTTACTTTATGCTTTATATAAACTGTTGGCTGATTCTTACCTCATGCTGCAAGACTCGTCGGAAGATGCTAGTCTTCGTTAGGCCTAGCTTCTTACCCTTATTCTGATTTCTATCTTGCAGTCCACTATATATAGCCTACCCTTTCCATTTGATACATGCATAAATGCTTAGTAGCGGACGTAAGACTCGCGGGTATGCTAGATACTCACCTTTGCTTTATTTCCCCTTTTTCGCTTTGCCTGATCGGCCGCTGCAGTCGACGTTGGAGCCCAGGAGCAGGAGTATCCCGAAGGCGACTACTACGACGTCGACTTCCCCGTTGACCAGGAGTAGTTCGGTGGATCCCAGGCAGGAGGCCTCGCCTTTTCGATCTGTATCTCTGATGTGATTTGTGCTAGTCTTCTTAAGGCAAAAACTTGACTAACTATGTCTGTACTCAGATATTATGGCTTGTATGACTTATGTATTCGGATCCTCGTGATCCCTGGTTTTGTAATATATTTGTTTATCCTTTTGTGTTTAGTGTTGTGCTATGATATTCTCACCGTGGCACCCTAATCTCAGCCGTGTACCCTGCGTGTATGATTACTGTACATTGATTGATTTTGGGGGCGTCACAAGTTGGTATCAGAGCCGACTGTCTGTAGGAAGCCACCCCACCACTACTTAGTCGAAGTTGAGTCTAGACTTTGAAAAACTATTTTGCTAACTTAATATTTGGCTTACGGGCCCACATCGATGTCACAATGTGTGATATCTATGGTATTAGGATCCTTTTCTCCTTACCTATGCTCTGGGAATCTGCTCTCTTATCCTTGCTGGTAAGTTTTACAAACTCTGACATTAGGATCACGTTCTCTTGATTCCACCCGACGTTCTGGTGCTACCCCATTGATTGAGTCGTGTTGCAGGAGTTCTACCCCAGGTCCCGGACAGCGGATCCCATTCTCATTCTGGGCAGGCCGCGCGTCCTCTGGCATTAACTCCTGTGGCCATCAGTTTTCTTGCGGCGTGATTGACATAGTGGAATCTATGTTGCGTCGTGTAATCCTTACCGCGGTCTGCGCGCCGCCTACTGAGTCTTTTTTCCTTAATTTCTACGACGTTACGCTGTCCGATTTTGACCGACTGTGTGCAATGATCTGTATGTCTTTATGACTACTATTGTGTATCTACCGCACTTCTCGTTCATATCTCGTACTGCATCGAGTATGACTCCTTATCCTCGCATATGCTTTGTCTGAACTAACCCTTGCTGTTCAGGGAGGATGGCAGACACCCCCCACCTCCGCCTTATTTGGCCGCAATGATGCAACAGTTTGAACTGAACCGTGAGAAGTTTGATCTGAACCGTCAGTTCATGGCCGGAGTAATGGCCCGGCTTCCAAACCAGAATGCCCCAATCACACTGCAAGAGTTCGTGCGCCTCAACCCGTCTGTTTTCCGCAACTCCACCAATCCGATGGATGCTGATGATTGGCTCCGTGACATCCTGTTTGAGATGGAGTCTGCTAATGTTGCCCCGACCAGTTATGTTACGTTCGCGGCCTTTCATCTGAAGGGTTCAGCCGCTCAATGGTGGGAAAGCCACAGGCGTGTGCTGCCTGCTGGGACTGTGACCACTTGGCAAGAATTTCAGTCGGCCTTCCGTGCATGGCACATTCCTCGAGGTCTAATGGACCAGAAGAAGGAGGATTTTCTCAAACTTAGACAAGGCACGACAACTATTGTTGAATATCATAGGAGATTCCTTGAACTGTCTCGCTATGCTGAGGATTACGTCGACACCAACGCTCGCAAGCAGCAGAAATTCCGTGAAGGATTGCATCCCAATATGAAGCTCGCACTAGCTGCTAATGATTTCGCAGACTTTGCGACGCTCGTCAGCAAGGCTTTCCAAGTTGAAACTGCTCTGGCTGATCACCAGGAATCCCTCAAGCGTACTCGAGATGTTGGCCCATCCTCGGGAAGACCCACTCAGAAACTTCGAGTCTATATCCCACACAATGTCCACCACCGACCTGCCCCAACGCCAAGACCGTCTTATATTGCACCTCGTCTGCCTCCGCCTCCAAGCCAGCTAACGATTCCAACGGAACAACCCAATATTATGGCTCCTCCCCAGAATGATGGCTTATGCCACAAGTGTGGACAACCAGGTCACCGTGCTGTCAACTGTCGCCCGGTTCAGCCTCAGAATGCACCATGTCCCCCTGGTAGTCGTAAGAAGATCGGCCGAAATCGTCGTTTCAGGGACTGTAACGACAAGACGTCTGCTGTTAGTTGTGCTCACGTCACCCATGTCAAGATGGAAGAAGCTCGTGAGTCCCCAAGAATGGTAGTGGGTACCCTTCTCGTCAATTCAGTGCCAGCTTCTGTTCTCTTTGATTCCGACACGTTGCATTCATTTATGTCCCAGCCTTTTGCTCAATTGCATGGGTTAGCTATGGAACCCTTGGCCACTCCTTTAGAGGTAAATGCCGTTGGATCTCAGAGTCGTGCCACCATGATGAGCCCCGATACCACCATTGCAATTGTGGGTCTGTTGTTCCCGGCTCCCCTTATTATCCTCAAGTCGTCCAACATTGATGTCATCCTCGGTATGGATTGGTTGGGGGCACATGATGCCCATATCCACTGTGCCACTAAGAAAGTTCAGCTCACGCACCCTTCTGGCAAGAAGATTTTGTACTCGGCCCGAACAGCTCAACATGCCGAAGGCCAAATATATGCTCTGAATGCTTTGAATACCTTACCTCTTGAAGGGATCGAGAACGTTCCAGTTGTTTGCGATTTTCTCGATGTCTTCCCAGAAGAACTGCCGGGAATACCCCCGGTCAGAGATGTCGAATTCGTCATCGACTTGAAGCCTGGCACCGTCCCTATTGCTAATCGCCCTTATAAGATGCCGCCTCACCACCTCCTTGAACTGGAGAAGGAGATCGACATGGCACTCCTCAAAGGTTTCATTCGTCCAAGTTCCTCTGCTTGGGGAGCACCTTCGCTCTTTGTCAAGAAGAGCGATGGGACGAACCGTTTGGTCCAAGATTACCGACCTATCAACCAGGCCACAATACAGAACAAGTATCCACTTCCTCGGATCAACGATCTATACGATCAACTTGCTGGATCTACGGTGTTTTCGAAACTCGACTTGAGGTTGGGTTACCATCAGATCCGGGTCCGCGAAGAAGACATCCCGAAGACCGCTTTCATTACTCGCTATGGTTCATACGAGTACATCGTCATGTCCTTTGGCCTGACCAACGCTCCATCCACCTTCTCACGATTGATGAACTATATATTCATGGAATACCTCGACCAGTTTGTCGTGGTTTATCTGGATGATATCTTGGTATACTCCAAGAATGAAGAGGAACATGATGAACATCTTCCTCTTATACTGGAAAAGCTTCGAGAACACAAACTCTATGCTAAGTATTCCAAGTGTGAGTTCTGGCTTCCCGAAGTAACCTACCTTGGTCATGTGATTTCCAAGGATGGCGTTGCCGTCACCCCAGAACGTATCCAGGCTTTCTTGACTGGACTCCTCCCAAGACCGTCAAGCAAGTCAGAAGTTTCCTCGGCCTCGCTAGTTATTGCCTCCGTTTCGTCGAGAACTTCTCCAAGATTTCCAAGCCTCTGACTAGTCTGCTTCACAAAGGCGTCAAGTTTGAGTGGACAGATAAATGTCAAGAAAGTTTTCAAGCTCTCAAGGACAAGCTCACTTCTCCACCAGTGCTTGCTCCTCCTGATACTCAGAAGGACTTCGTGATATATTGTGACGCGTCTCGTCAAGGATTAGGCTGTGTCCTAATGCAAGAGCGCCGCGTGATTGCTTATGGCTCTCGTCAGTTGCGATCTCACGAAGATAATTATCCAACGCATGATCTCAAATTGGCAGCAGTAATCTATGCATTGAAGCTGTGGCGACATTACCTCGTTGGTAATCGTTGCGAGATCTACACCGATCATCAAAGCCTGAAGTACTTATTTACTCAGCCAGACCTGAATCTCCGCCAACAAAGATGGCTCGAGACAATAGCCGATTTCAACATGGATATTCATTACACCCCTGGCAAGGCTAATGTGATGGCCGATGCTTTGAGCCATAAAGCTTACTGTAGTGAACTTGAGGTTCAACTAGAACAACCACCTCTGTATGAAGAGTTTCAAAAGCTGAACCTCGAGATTGTTCCTCAAGGTTATGTAAATAACCTGGTTATCGAACCGGATCTCGTCAAATCCATCAAGGGTATACAATTTTATGATGATTTCGTAAACAAGATTAAGCGCGATATCGCCAATGGGAGACCCTCACCCTTCACTATTGATAGCAAAGGTGCGGCGTTCTACCAGAACCGTTTAGTGGTTACTCACAGTAAGGGCAGGCATGAGAACCTGGATATGACCTCGAAGGTCATGAAAGCGGCTCACGATACCCCGTTGTCCATTCATCCTGGAAGCAACAAGATGTACCAAGACATTCGTCAGCAATTCTAGTGGCCTAACATGAAGCAAGACATTGCCCGATATGTTACTGAATGTGACGTTTGCCGTCGCGTCAAGGGTGAACATCAAAAACCCGCTGGAACTCTACAACCACCTGAAATTCCTGTATGGAAGTGGGACAAAGTTCAGATGGACTTCGTCACCGGATTTCCCCGATCCCAGAAAGGTAACGATGCTATCTTTGTCGTCATCGACCGGTTCTCCAAGGTTGCTCACTTTATACCAGTCAAGGAGAAGATCACGACTGCTCAGTTAGTGGAATTGTATATCGCCGAAATTGTGTCGCTCCACGGTAGTCCGTTGGAGATCAGTTCTGATCGTGGCAGCCTTTTCACCTCAAGATATTGGCGGATTTTCCAAGAAGCTTTGTGGACTATTCTGCATCTCAGCACCGCCTATCACCCCCAGTCACAAGGCCAAGTTGAACGAGTCAATCAAGTGCTGGAAGACATGCTTCGAGCTTGCGTTATTTCATTCGGTAACAAATGTGAGGAATCGCTTCCGTTGGTCGAGTTCTCGTATAACAATAGCTACCACGCTAGTCTGAAGATGGCACCCTATGAAGTTCTCTATGGGCGTAAGTGTCGGACCCCTCTGAGTTGGTCAGGAACTGGGGAACGTGCACTCATTGGCCCGTATATTATTCAGCAAGCTGAAGATCAAGTTCACGTCATTCGTGAACAATTGAAGGCCGCTCAGTCCCGCCAAAAGAGCAACTATGACCGCAAACACCGGGAAATGGAGTATCAACCTGGTGAATACGCTTACCTTCGTGTCACTCCCATGAGGGGCAATCATCGCTTCGGTATCAAAGGCAAGTTAGCTCCTCGCTACATTGGCCCGTTTCGTATTCTTTCCCGTAGTGGACCCGTGGCATACCGATTCGAATTTCCGCCGAACCTCTCTCAAGTCCACGATGTCTTCCACGTGTCGCAACTCCGACGCTGCTTCAAGGACCCTATTCGAGAAGTGGAACATGATATGATTGAGCTGAAACAAGACTTGACTTATCAAGAACATCCGAGCCGCATTCTCGATCAGTCTGAACGTCGAACCCGCAACAAGACCGTCAAGTTCCTCAAAGTCCAGTGGTCGAATCATTCTGAAGATGAAGCCACTTGGGAGCGCGAAGATCATCTTTGTGAAGAATACCCCAATCTTTATCCGCTACCACTTAAATTCTCGGGACGAGAATTCTTGTAGTGGGGGAGATTTGTAACGCCCTCAGATCTTGTAACAGTAATCACTATTGTTGGAACAGTAACCCTTTTGCTTAAGCTCAAATCACTGTGCTTGATCCTTGCCTTGATCAAAACTTTAAAACTTGATCATATTCAAACCATGGTGGTTGTTGTTAAAAGTTATGTGCTAGGTGAACCTTGAACATTTGAAAGCAAACCCAAGTCCAGACCCCTTTGGTTTTTTTTGCTATTGCATTAATATTAAAAACCAAGTGCCAAATAAACTTTGCCCAAAAATTGTCCGACCACTTTTATAAATTCAAAAATATTCAGTGGATCACTTCCATGTGTGTATTGGAATTTATTGTGCTATTAAATAAATGGAACAAATAAAAACAGTAGCTCCAATGGCCACTTTAATCATTTATCATATAAATAAAATACAGAGTGATTTTACAAAATCCTCATATTCTCTGTAGCCTTTGTATATTAAATAACAATAATTATGGAGCAATTTTCATGTTTAGCAAAATTGTCTAAGCAGTTAAATCAAATGCAAGAAAGAAAATACAGTAAAGAAATAAAAATAAAAACTAACAAAAACCTAAACTACGCCCGGGGCGGAACCCCCCCCCCCCCCACTGGGCCGGCCATCCCACCTCCCCCACCTAACCTTGCCCCCTGTACAAGGCCCCGAGCCCCCGGGGTCAACGAACCCCGTCACCCCGATCGGATCTCAACCCCCCCGTTCCCCTCTGCGGCCCCCGCTCCTCGAGACGCCGCCGGCCATCCCCGGCCCTCCGCCCCCAGGCTTCGTCCGCCTCCGGGCCGGCTCCCTCTTGCGCCGCCCTCCTCCTCCCCGGGGTCGCCTCGCAGAGGTCCTTGACGACGCGGCGCCCCTACTGCCCCGAGCTCAGCTCCTCGCCCTCCACCGCCCAGCCGCCCCAACTCCGGTGAACCCCGGCCCGCCGCGACGCCCATCCCTCCATGTGAGCCCCCCACCTCTTCTTCTACTCGCCGCGCCTGGCTCCGGTCGCCCTAGACCATGGTCGCTGCGGCCCCGCCCTGTACCACGCCGCGCGCAGTCCGCCCCCTCCGCTGCTGCTCAGCCGCCCCTGCACCGCGCGGGCGAGCCTCCCCAGCCTCCCTAACCCCCTCGCCGGGCACCCCCTCCCCCCTGCTGAGCCACGGCTCCCCGCCGGTGGCCTCCCCGTGCGGGCGCGCCATGGGCAGCGGGGGCACTCCTGGTTTACCGTGGGGTTACCCTCTGACAGGGGCCCCACACCCTTAATCATCAAAAAAAGGGAAGAAGATTAGAAATAACCCCCTCCTGTTAAAATAAATAAATATATAATTGAAAAGAAAAACCCCCTATTACACTTACATGTGGGGTCACCCCCTTAATTACATCTGTTAATTAAGTTTAGCTGTTAATTATACATGTATGTATGACATGTGGGACCCCCTGTTAAATAGTATAATTAAATTAATTTATTAATATGTTACTGACCAGTGGGACCCACTGGTCAGTCTTATTAAATTAATTATTAATTAATAAAAGAAATAGCAAAAAATTTAGTTAATGATTTAAAAATGATTAAACTTATTAAATTAATATCTTTTAATCCGTAACTCGGATTAAAATAATTTATATATCAATATTGCTCAGAAAAATGCGTAGAATACGAATACAGTATCCGTTGGTCTACCACCCCCTCTAACGTATTGAACATCGAACCGCCCCCCTTCGGACCGTCAGTCTGATGAATTGTCCGGTAATGTAAAAGTACCCGGATGAATTTATTCCGAACACAAAAGTTGTTCGGAATAGTTCAACTAGTCCGGTTACACCCCCTTATCTTTGTCGGATGTCCACGACACCTCCGGCATGATAACTTCCCCCTCCGGACACCTTGTCCGATAATCATCCGAAGCTGGCAATTCATCCCCGGAATAATTCCCGCTCCGGGCAACGTGCATTGCACTGCGTTAGAACACCGTTAACATTTCATCTGTCATGTCATGCAACTGTTTGTATATGCTTGCTTTGTATTTACTGTTTCTTCCCCCCCTTAATCTCCGATAGACCCCGCTCCTGCCGCCGACTACACCGCTGTTGAGTACGACTACTTCGTCGACGACCCTACCCCTACCGTCGAGCTTCTAGGCAAGCAAAGCCATTCTCTTCCCCAGATATCGCCTATCTTTCCGTACATTTCTTGCACTAGGCATTGCTTCTACTGCTACGTTACAATCCTATTCAATTGCATAGCTTATCATTGTCGCCCCTTGATGTACCTTCCTTGACCCTATGCTGCCTTTTATATACATTATATTCAGCAGTAAACCCTGCGCATTGTTAGTCATAGGATTAGATAGCGGGCCGTGTTCACTCTGGGAGTGAATGCGGATGCGTTACATTTCAACTGCTACAGGTACGGTTCATAGCAGACACCGCTTCAGGCCCCTACTCCGGCTCTGCCGAGCCACCTCAAGTGTGAGCTATCGAGGAGTAATCCTTGTACTCCACTCGTTGCTGACTTTGTATAGCCGTCCTAGGGTACTGAACCCCGGTTGCCCTTACAGGTAAGGAGTCGGGTGACCCCACGGTGCCCGCGCAGGGTATCTTAGCGGAACGACAGGCCAGGTGTATTCCACCGGTGTGCGGCGGGCCTGGTACTGTTCGTGGCCGACAGGTATCTTGTTGTACGAAAGTCGAGCTCTTCGGAGAAAACGCGAGACAAGGTAAGGAGACGGTTCACCTTGTTGGTAACCGCACGAGTTGGTGGGACGTCAGGGCAGGCACCGATGTTACTGGTGGTCCTGACTGCTGTCGTTGTCCGCGACTCATTCAATAAGGGGCAACGATAACGGTTGTCTCGACAGGAAATTAATAAAATGCTTAACGGGTTCGGCGGATGACTTGAGTAGCCTTTTGGCTTGTACGCACTACCTATACGTGGGATTACGGTGTGGGCCCTCCGCGTTGTGGTCTCGTTCGAAAGCTCTGAAAGACGTCCAGTTCAGCATTGTGGCGCGGTCGGATCTGCATCCATGATAGAGTTGCGTGCTATCCACCGTCCTCACAACGACTCGGAGAGCGAGGGGTGATAGGCCCATGACCCCCTTGCACTTAGGGCTGTAGACCGGAGGGGACCTCTATGATGAGCCGTAGGATGGGCCTCGGCATGTCGGATAGCCTCGGTGGGGTGTTCCCTAACAAGGTGTACGCCACCCTGGAGATCCGAGCGTGTAGTATGACACCAGTGCACCCCTGTAGGGAGTTTAATCTATTCGAATAGCCGTGTCCACGGTAACAGGACGCTTTATGCTGAAGCCAGACTCTACCACAACAAACTACTACTATTAAACTGTTGGTTCCGGGTTTTCTTCCTCGCGGGGAGGTCAAGGAGGGGAACTCGGAGGCATTGCTAAGTATTACAACTTATTATTATACAATGCTGCAGCAACTTCTGCTGCATTGTTACTTTATGCTTTATATAAACTGTTGGCTGATTCTTACCTCATGCTGCAAGGCTCGTCGGAAGATGCTAGTCTTTGTTAGGCCTAGCTTCTTACCCTTATTCTGATTTCTATCTTGCAGTCCACTATATATAGCCTCCCCTTTCCATTTGATACATGCATAAATGCTTAGTAGCGGACGTAAGACTCGCGGGTATGCTAGATACTCACCTTTGCTTTATTTCCCTTTTTCGCTTTTCCTGATCGGCCGCTGCAATCGACGTTGGAGCCCAGGAGCAGGAGTACCCCGGAGGCGACTACTACGACGTCGAGTTCCCCGTTGACCAGGAGTAGTTCGGTGGATCCCAGGCAGGAGGCCTCGCCTTTTCAATCTGTATCTCTGATGTGATTTGTGCTAGTCTTCTTAAGGCAAAAACTTGACTAACTATGTCTGTACTCAGATATTATGGCTTGTATGACTTATGTATTCGGATCCTCGTGATCCCTGGTTTTGTAATATATTTGTTTATCCTTTTGTGTTTAGTGTTGTGCTGTGATATTCTCACCGTGGCACCCTAATCTCAGTCGTGTACCCTGCGTGTATGATTACTGTACACAGATAGATTTTGGGGGCGTCACAATCGCGACCGGAGGTGGAGGAGAACAATCATCCCCACGAATCTTGAACACACCATATTTATCTTGAAGCTTTGTCCACAACTCATGAGCATCCCGAAACTGCATGAGTTTAAATATGTCTACATTACTAAAAGCATCAACAAGCACATTAGAAGCTTGAGCATTGAGATAAGAGTTTTTCTCATCCTCTAAGGATTGGTGAGTATCCTTTGGAGGAGAAAACCCATATCTACAATTCGCTCCATACACGGGTCAATGCCCCGGAAATAATTAAGCATGCGAATTTTCCAAGCATCAAAATTTGTGCCATCGAAACTAAGAGTGTCAATGAATCCTAATCCTCTAGTCGACATTCTTATTCTCAAGGCGGTGAAGCCCTATAAAGAGAGACGTGGCTCTGATACCAATTGAAAGGACTGATGGCGGTGAAGTTAATAGGTTTAGTGGGATTGCCTCCCCTGTTAAATGCGCTAATAAACGATTCTTGATAACCCACAAGTCTAGGGGATCAATTGTAGCTTTTCGATAAATAAGAGTGTCGAACCCAACAAGGATTAGAAGGTGCTGATAAGTGGCACTGGATAAAAAAGGCTGCACACACTCAAAGGTAAATATTTAGGGGTTTTTGGTTTAAGCAACAGAAAAGTAAAAGACAAGCAAAGCAAACAGGGTAACTGAGGAGTAGAAAGTGGCCCAATCCTTTCACAAGGATAAGCCTAGGAACTAAACTTATAAAAGCTAAAACGTTCTCGAGAACACATGGGAGAGATAGCCAAGTTACTTTCACCATACTCCGTCAAGTAATATGTATTGTGTTGATAAGTATTTGTGGGTGGATCAATGCTAGTACACCTTCTACACAAAGATAAGTGTACTCTTATGATTACACACCTTGAAAGCATCCGCAAATACAAGGTAGTAATTAAGGCATAAGCCTAACCACAGCATTACGATCAAGGATCCATAACTCCCTTGTGCAAAAGTGTGCGAACTGGGGTTAAGGTTTCTGTCACTCCGGCAACCCACCATAAGCATCCTTTGTGCACAATGTATTCCTCTAGGCCCATGAAAGGTGAAGTGTTAAGTGTTCGACTCACATAACACCACTAGAGAAATAACAACACAACTTAAGTATCAAACAACACATAATACTTCAACATCATATGACTACTAACAACCAGACTTCTCCCATGTTATCAAGAACTAAAGTAACTACTCACAAGACATAAAAGAGATCATGATCAGAGGTGATAGATTGGTGGCAAACAATCTGGACACAATGATATTTCTCCAACAAAACTCAATAGCATTCACCACAAAGTAGTAATCAACACCAACAGAGTAGAGAGGATAGATAGTACAGATTACAATACAAGTTGCAATTGTGAGATGAGATGGGATGGAGATGGAGATGGTGCTGATGTTTGGGATGATGTTGATGATGATCTCGATGATGCCCGTGACGACGATGATGATGATGGCGACGATCTCCCCTTCCGGGAGGTGATCTCCCCGGCGGAATCTGCCCGCCGAAGATGGATTTTCTCCTCTGTAGGTTTCCGCCCCGTGGCGGCGGAGAAACACGGAAACTCTTTTCTCTTTAGGGTTTCTACCGCAGGGCGGTCTTATAGGAAAGAGGGGGCACCGAGGGGGGCCACCAGGCATCCAGGAGGGTGCCTGGCGCGGCCAGGAGGGGGGCCGCGCCAGGCACCCTTCTGTCTGCCTGGTGGGTCCCCTCACCTCCATCCTCGGTGATCCCCAGTCAATCTTCATAAAAACACTCCACGTAAATTTTCATCGCATTTGGACTTGATCTGATTCAGCAACTTGGTGTCCACTATTCACCGCTGAATTCTGGTTCTGCTGCTTCGGCACCGGAAAGTTGTAAACTGTGTAAAACAAGCCAAAACAACATAAGAACAATACTTTAAAGTGGAATATATCAATGAATAGGATGAAATTACAATATAAAATAGTGATGCATTTTGGACATATCAACTCCCCCAATCTTAGACCTCGCTTGTCCCCAAGCAATTGCTGAGCTCGGCAAACCTGTCCACAAGTTTAGAGAGTCAAGCGTCGATAAAAGAATACAGACAAGAAGCATCAAGATTTCTCACCAAATTGAAGCATCCTCAACAGCAACCTCAACTCATAAGGTCCTTATGAGAAAGTAGTAACAATTATAACAAAGTAGGACCTGGAAAACTCATCAAATCATGGCAAACATAGCCTTGGTCAAGGAACAACTAATAACTTTTACTTTTGCTCTTTCACTTATAATGGAACCAGTTGAAGCTTTGGGAAAGAACATGTTATCAGTCAAGAAGTGCACATGTTAACACAAAGGAACATGTTTACTAAGCATAAGCTTTTGCGAACAACTCACTTATCAAAAGATAATGTCAACAAAGATGTACCATGCTAACTTTCAATGCAGCTTTGTATGCAAGAATCTTTATTAACATCAAGTGTCTGTTCTCTCTCAAGAAGGAAGGAAGTAGGAAGGACTGACTCAGCACAAAATAAAGGATAAACCCCGTGCAAAAGGGTAAGCAGGGAAAACTCATGTGCCATCTCTAGATCAAACAGAATAAAAACAGACTTTTGGGAGGTGCATGATCCGTCAACGACCGCTGATAGATAACTCACTCACTTCATGATTTGGACAAGTTTCGAGGAACGACTCCCATGTGGGGACGATCACATCCCCTTAAATTCCTTTGTTTATCACTCATAAATGGGCGAAGGAACTTGTATGTTAGAATTTATCTTTTACGAGCTGGGCACTCATGCCAGTCCCTTCTCGTATTAGGGGTTTGCAGATTAGGCATGAAATCCCAAGATAAAACTTGTCCAAATTAAGACGATCATGGGTTACCCACCACTTCCTCATGAGCTGAATCAGTGGCACAAAACAAAAGATTTTGAACATCTAGAGATAGCACATAAATTATATAGGGAGGTATGGTGGACTCAAGTGGTAGTGGAATACCACAAATAGGGAGGTATGGTGGACTCAAGTGGAAGATGTTGGTTTCAAGGTATGGAAGTACAAGCAGAATTCCGCTTAGTACAGAGTTTTTGCTAGCAAGGCTTTGATAGACCAGACAATTGATGACAACTTAGATGCAAGCAATACAAAGCATAAACATTAAAACTAGCATGAAACATCAAGTTGTCTTCCTTGTCAACATAACACTTCAAGCATAATAACACAAAGGTTTTGGCTATGTCGCTACTTTGAGAAAAACATTCTTATTGTTATGACCAAAGCTATACTTGCCAAGATTTAAATAAAGTTTTCGAAGCCATGCCTGATATAAGGTCAATACTCCCCATAAGAATCAGCTCA
This sequence comes from Bromus sterilis, assembly GCA_950022295.1. Classification (NCBI taxonomy): domain Eukaryota; kingdom Viridiplantae; phylum Streptophyta; class Magnoliopsida; order Poales; family Poaceae; genus Bromus; species Bromus sterilis. The sequence continues at coordinate 223,536,621 of OX465600.1, forward strand.
TAATGTCGATTGCGTGAAGAGAATACCGAGTGCAGCGAAGAAACCAATAGACTTCTCATTAATATTCCTTCATAGACGACCCCACACTCACGGATACAAAGCTCTCCACAAAAGGAGTGATAGACCTCAAAGCAACACCTATTTCATAAAGTAACTTCCCTAGACATGATACGACTCTACTTGACTCCTAAAGACAAGGATAAAGATAAAGATACCCAGCACTCCCCCAAGCTTGGAACAAGCTAAGGGGATGCCATTACCCGAGGAGATTTACTCCTCATCTTGTTGTGGTTGTTTCTTCAGATCCTTGATGACACGGCGAAGGGTTTGGTTCTGTGACTCCAAGACTTCCACTTGTACTTTTAGTACACGGAAATCTTCAAAGAGTTGGTTGGTGATGCGGTAGGCCTTGGAGATGGTGGAAAGCATGCGTTGATCTTCAAGTGAAGTGGAGGCCCCTGAAAGGTTAAGAGAAAGATAATATTGAGGTTGGACAGATCCCACCATGATGGGATTGCTTGGACCTCCTTGTTGTTGGGAAGTGATAGTCTTGACTTCCTCTCTCACGGAGCGCTCCATCTCCGCTTGTCTTGCGGCAATTTCTTCTTCGGTAGCCCAATCAACGTGCTTCCCTTGATTAAGATCCTTCTGTACTTGACGTAGACGCCATCCCAAGAAGTCCTCTCCGCTCGAGCCACAAGAAGACATCTCTAGCAACAGCTTTTCACCCTGGAAGAAACAGACCGAGAAAGAAAACACACGAAATCGCGAGATACATTGCCGGAACAATCTGGGAAAATATATAGCAAAAATTTCTGCACCAGAAGGAAGGTTTCAAGCCTAGGTGGAGTCGGAGTCGGAGTCCAGGGCACCCAGGAGGGTGACTGGCGCGGCCAGGAGGGGGGCCGCGCCAGGAGGCCTCCTGGGGCCCCTGGAGGTCCTCTCCGGCTCCACTCGGGCTTGGAATTTTCCTAATTTTGCAAAAACTTTGAAAAGTAAACTTTTATTGACGTTCGCGGTGTTTTCTTACCATAATTCATACCTTTTCTTATTCTGCTCCTGCCGGAGTCTGAAACTGGCTGCATCATGTTTTTCGTGAGTCACTGTATATATCATGTTTGCATCCACATTGATTGGATCACCTTCCATATAATGTTTGAGTCTTTGTCCATTCACAACTTGAGGTTTGGTGCCTTCGAAATTATTAATCTTGATTGCACCAGACCGATATACTTCTTCGATATGAAAAGGTCCTTCCCATCTGGAAAGTAGTTTACCTGGAGAAAACCTGAAACGAGATCTAAACAACAAAACTTTATCACCAACATTAAATTCACGTTTCGGAATTCTTTTATCGTGCCACTTCTTTACCTTTTCCTTGAACATTTTAGCGTTCTCGTAAGCTTCACTCCTCCACTCATCTAGAGAAGTAAAGTTCATGAGATGCTTTTCACCAGCTAACTTTGGGTCAGCATTTAGCTCTCTGACAGCCCAGAAAGCCTTGTGCTCTAACTCTAATGGTAAATGGCAAGCCTTGCCATAGACCATTTTATACGGGGACATGCCCATGGGGTTTTTGTAAGCAGTTCTATACGCCCACAAAGCATCTCCTAACTTCTTTGACCAGTCCTTTCTAGAACTGTTTACTGTCTTCTGTAAGATCAACTTGATCTCCCTATTGGTGAGATCAACTTGCCCACTAGTTTGAGGGTGGTATGGTGATGCAATCCTATGATTGACATCGTACTTGGCTAGAGCTTTCCTAAAAGCTCCATGCGTGAAGTGTGACCCTCCATCTGTCATGAGGTACCTTGGTACTCCAAACCTAGGAAAAATTACATCCTTGAGCATTTTCAAAGATGTCTTGTGATCAACACTCTCAATGGGGATTGCTTCAACCCACTTGGTTACATAATCAACAACAACTAAGATGTGTGTGTACTTGTGTGAAGGAGGAAAAGGACCCATAAAATCAAAACCCCAGCAATCGAAAGGTTCGATCACTAGTGAGTAATTCATAGGCATCTCATTTCTCCTGCTAATGTTACCAACTCTCTGACACTTATCACAAGATAGAACATACCTTCGGGCGTCCTTAAAAAGAGTAGGCCAATAAAAACCTGATTGTAAAACTTTATGTGCGGTCCTTTCACCGGCATGATGTCCTCCATAGGGACTATCGTGACATTGCCGAAGAATCTCCTGCTGCTCGTGCTCCGGTATACACCTTCTTACGATCCCGTCCGCACCTTCTTTGTAAAGATGTGGATCATCCCAAAAGTAGTGCCTCAAATCCGTGAAGAATTTCTTCCTTTGCTGAAATGTAAAACCTGGGGGCAAAAACTTTGCAACGATAAAATTAGCATAATCTGCAAACCAGGGGTCGGAATGAGATTGTACTTTTACAACAACAAGCTTTTCATCTGGGAAACTGTCGTTGACTGGAATAGGATCGTGTGGGATATGTTCCATCCTTGAAAGATTATCCGCCACCGGATTGTCTTCTCCTTTTCTAACGACAATCTACAAATCAAATTCTTGAAGAAGGAGTACCCATCTAATGAGTCTTGGTTTGGCGTCCTTTTTTGCATAAGATACTTAATGGAAGCATGGTCAGTATGAATAATAACTTTAGAATCAACAATATACGGCCTAAACTTATCACAAGCAAACAACACTGCCAAGAATTCCTTCTCGGTAGTAGCATAATTATTTTGAGCACTATCAAGTGTCTTGCTGGCATAATGGATGACATTCAGCTTCCTGTCAACCCTTTGTCCTAAAACAGCTCCAACAGCAAAATCGCTAGCATCACACATAATTTCAAAGGGCAATTCCCAGTCAGGTGGTTGTACTATAGGAGCGGTTATGAAGGCTTTCTTAAGAACTTCAAAAGCTTCCTTACAATCTTCATCAAATACAAAAGGAGAATCCTTCTGGAGAAGATTGGTAAGGGGTCTCGAGGTCTTAGAAAATTCCTTGATAAATCTTCTATAGAAACCAGCATGACCTAGAAAACTACGAATACCTTTGATGTCCCTTGGATAGGGCATCCTTTCAATAGCTTCAATTTTTGCCTTGTCCACTTCAATTCCCCTTTCGGAAATCTTGTGTCCAAGAACTATCCCTTCGTTAACCATGAAATGGAACTTCTCCCAATTGAGCACCAAATTTGTTTCTTCACATCTCTGCAAAACTTTATTAAGATTGTGGAGACAGTGGTCAAAGGAGTTTCCATAAACAGAAAAGTCGTCCATGAAAACTTCTACAATCTCCTCATACAAACCATGAAATATTGCAGACATACACCTCTAAAAAGTAGCAGGTGCATTACACAAACCAAAAGGCATACGCCTATAAGCATAAGTACCTTAAGGACACGTAAACGTGGTCTTCTCTTGATCCACGGTGTTAACGTGAATCTGGGAGAAGCCAGAATACCCATCAAGATAGCAGAAGTGGGTGTTTTTAGACAGCCGCTCGAGCATCTGATCAATAAAGGGCAGAGGGTAGTGGTCCTTCCTGGTGGCCTTGTTCAATTTCCTGAAATCAATACACATTCTATATCCAATAATAGTCCTCTGAGGTATTAGTTCATTTTATCATTAGGAACAACAATCATAATTCCTTTCTTAGGAACACAATGAACGGGACTTACCCACTTACTATCAGCTATAGGATAGATGATACCTGCGGCTAGAAGTTTGAGAACCTCCGTCCTAACCACGTCCTTCATCTTTGGGTTCAACCATCGTTGATGATCAACAACTGGTTTAGCATCGGGCTCGATATTGATAGTATGTTGGCAAATGGATGGACTAATACCCTTGAGATCATCAAGAGTATAGCCAATAGCACCTCGGTGTCTGCGGAGTGTCTTCAATAATCGCTCTTCTTCATACCCTGAAAGGTTAGAATTGATAATAACAGGAAATACTTTCTTTTCATCTAAATAAGCATACTTGAGTGTATCGGGTAGTGGTTTTAGATCAAACACCGGGTCTTCTTTTGGTTGCGAGAGGATTCCTAAAGGTTCAACCGGGAGGTTGTGCTTCAGGATAGGAGTTTGTCTTAAAAATATGTCTTCTAGTTCATCCCTCTCCTGCATATGTATGTCATTCTCTTGGTCTTCCATAAATTGCTGCAAAGTATCATCAGGAGGAATAGCAATAGAAGCAATTTCTTCAATAATTTTGTCATTACTTGACAAGTCAGTACCACGAGGTTGCTTAGAAAACTTAGAAAAATTAAATTCATACGGCTCACCGTTTATTTCAATAGAAACTTGTTGGGAATGTGCCCTAGAGGCAAATAAAATATGTTTATTGGCGTATTCCATTAGTTCATAATAAGTTTTATACTATGCTATAACTGTATTAAGCGGAAACATTAATACACGTGTGGTATACAAACAACCAGGTCCCTAGTTAACTCTAGTAAACTAGTCCATTGGGTAATTGATGATCAAGGTTTCCTGATCATGATATGTGAACAGTCTATTGACAATGGGGTCATGTCATTGGGAGAATGACATGATGGACACACACCCACCAGAAGTGTTGCAATGTGATCCAGTCACATAGTTCAACATTGCGATAACTATAAACGTAGTGACCCGATCCTTAAGACCGTGATGATCATACATAATTGCTATTTACCAGGATGCTTTGAGTGCATTAACCGTTACACTGAAACATGGTAACCACAAAGGTGTATCTTGGGTATTCCGAAGTAGATATGTTGATGAGTATGCAAATAGATCAAAACGGGATTTGTCCATCCGAGTGACGGATAGGTACTCTGGGCCCACTTGGTGATATTACATCATAAAGATTGCGCAATCATGTGACTAGGTCACGGGGTTGTAATATCACGGGAACAAGTAAACATGTTTGTCGGTAACGAGAATGAACTAGGTATATTGGATACGGACGATCAAACCTCGGACAAACAAAGTACCGTATGACAAAGGGATCAGGACTCAACGTTAACGGTTCAAACGATGAAGTTAATTCGATGGAAGCGCAAGGGCTCATCAAGGATTGTAACCAGATCCCACATGATGGTCATTGGTCAGAGAGTGTCTGATCATGTCTGTTGTTTCCCGAACCGTAGGGTGTCACGCTTAAGGGTATTCGATGCAATAAGGATAGATTCGGGATCATCGGTGAAATAAGAGAGAACACCGGAATTGTTCCGGGAGGTTCCGGAAGTTGTTCTGGATATTTTGAAAGGTTCAAAATAATGTTTAATAATGCTTTATTATTTAATTAACATAATTAAATATTAAAATATTATTAAATATAATTAAAAATGAACTAAAAGGCATATGGGCCTAAAGAGGCCCATTAGGGGAAGGAGGGAGCTCCCCCTTGGGCCAAGGCGCCAAGGGAGGGAGCCCACCTCCCCTAGCTGCACCAAACCCCCCTTCCCTAGAGTTTAGTCCCACATGGGAAGGGGAGGGAGGGTGGCACCCCTCCTTGGCCTATATAAGGAGGGGTGGGGTGCCTTTTTTCTACATACAATTTGATTTGAGACAAGTTTCTCAGATCTCTCTTATCTCTCTTTCTCCCTCCTCGAGTGGACTCCCCTTTTTTGGAGTCTACACATGGTTGGGGTTTCTCCACCATATGCACGCCGTCGTGCTACTGGAATCGGGATCCGAATCCATCTTCTTTCCGCTTCTCTTCTGGTTCGGAGCCCGGAGGGAACGTCGGGTACACCGTGTGCGTGTAATCCCGCTAGGTGATACGTCCAAAACGTATCTATAATTTCTGCTTGCTCCATGCATGTTTTGTGTGATATTGCTATGATCTAGATACACTTTCAGACACTTTTGATCATATTTGGACTAACCTATTAACTCAGTGCACCACAGTGCCAGTTCCTGTTTTCTGCTGTTTTTCTATTTCAGTTTTCCCCCATATAAAAAGTGCCAGAAAAATTCCGGGAAAAATATAGGAAAAATCAGCGTACAGGAAGCTTCGCGAAGATCCCGAGTGGGGACAGAGGGGAGCCAGGGGTGTCCCAGGCGGCCACCCGGCGCGGCCCCACCCCTGGCCGCCGGGGGGCGCCTGGGGCCCCTGGTCCACCTCTGGCTGCCCCCCTTCGCCTATATATTCTCCGTCACGGGAAACTTCCGGAGCGAGAACCCTTTTTCGCGATCTCTCCTCTGTTCCGCCACCGCCGCGCTTCCGAGATCGGGAGCACCAGAAGACCTCTTCCCGGCACCCTGCCGGAGGGAGGACCGACCTCCGAGAGTCTCCTCTCCACCATGGATGCTCCCCGAATGTCTCGTGAGTAGTTTTCCTTGGACCATGGGTCCGTGATCAGTAGCTATTTGATGTTCTCCTCCCCTCTTTGTTCTTCATGGTTTAGACCTCGTGAACTGCCCTACATGATCGAGGCACTTTTGTAATCTTTCTGTTGTTGCTATGCTGAGTTTGATGGTATCTGATGGATTATGAGATTACGTTCAGATTGTGATTGAGTAATATATTTGGTTTTTATCTCTTATATTTTTGTTCCTAAGTAATTCTTGCATGTTCTCCGTTGCTGTTTATTGCTTTGGCCAAGTAGTAGGTAGTAACCCCAAGAGGGAACGTTATGCTCGATTGTGGGTTCATGCCCCCCGATGACACGCTTGAGTGACAGAAACATGAGTCTAGGGGATGTGCTGTTGCCACAAGGGGGAAAACAACGGTGCTTGTAACCGCGGTTGCAAGGATTCTTTACTTTACGCAAAGTGCTTTTTAATGCAGTTGTCTGTTGCTTTGGGTTTACACTTTGGGTGGGGCTCGCAACTTAATACCAGCGAGATGTTCTGGATAGATATCTCAAGGTGGATGGTTAGTAGTAGATGCAGTTGGATTTCGGTCTACTTATTTTGGCGTACTGCTCGTGCTTTTGAGCCTCTTCCTTTCTTTTGTAGCATAGTTAGCATTGCGGTGCGTTCATAATCCTGTCAATTGCCCTTCTGTAATTTGTTTACCTCGCATAGCAGTTTTATCGTCTTTTGGGAGAGAGACATCACTAGTGAACATCACGTATCCCGGTCCATATCCTCATTACTGTTTCCATGCTCATTTACTTTTCTGCTTTTCTTTCAGTTGCTATCATTATCCCTTGTGTTTGATCCTTTGTGAACAACAAGACCGGAGAGATTGACAACCTCTCTGAACTTCGTTGGGAACAAAGTTGTTTGTGTCTGTGTGCAGGTCCGCGTCAGTTGCGCCGCTGACACCTACTTATCATCTCTGGAGTCCTACTGGAGACAAACCTTGGTATCTTTACTGAGGGAAATTTGCTACTGTGCTACATCACGCCTTCCACTTGGGGAACACCAATGAAGGGCGAGAAGACTACACCCGTCCACTCGCGCGCCATCAAGCAAATTTCTGGCGCCGTTGCCGGGGACTCTGAGTGCTAAGATAGGGGAGTCACACACTACCCTTTACCTTTGTTTTTTTAGTCTTGTTAGTTTACCCTTCAGTTTTTATCTTTGTGTCCTTTATCAAAAATAAAAATAAAATATATATATAGTATGTTTAGTTCCTTACTTTCCAATCAATGTCTAACTTCTTTGAAACTAGATCTTATTGGCATGGAGGATTCACCGAGGATCAACAAGAATATTACAAGGAATACCGCTTGTCTCAAAAAGGGATACACTTATGGAGACTCATACATCAATCGTATGAGTATGCTAAAAACGTGTGCTCAATATATAATATATCTTTCTGCAGGGATGAATCTTGTTGCTTTATGAGGCACAAACACCTTGCTTTCCAATGTGAGTACAATGAGGATGAAACTTTAGCTTCTTATGCTAAGGGAAATTATGATTTTTATGATGCAGAACAAATAGAAGAATTTGTTGCTTTTAAGGGTGCCTATGAAATTACTTATTTTCTTGAAAATATTGATGAAGCCCCTTACAAATCTGAGAGTCTTGCTATACTTAACTATTTTTTGGAAAATTATGATGCAAATTATTATATTACTGATCATCTTGAGAGAATCTCTCCCCAAAAGGAAGAGACTAATGTTTTGCAGGACTCTATAGAAGAAGAAATTACTGAACCTGAAAGCTCTTTGGATGAAGAAGAGGAGGAGAGTGACGAACAAAAGGAGGAAGAATGGAGCCATCCATGTCTACCTTCTAATGATAGTAACTCTTTGACTCTCATCTTATATGAGTATTATGATCCTATGGATTCTTTTGAAATATCCCTTTTTGATGAAGTTGATGCCTTCTATGCTTATGGCCGTGATGCCACTATGGATGATGCTTACGAAGATGAACTTGCTATAGTTCCTCATGTTAAGCATGAAATTTTTGCTATCGCACCCACACTTGAGTGTCCTATTATCCTTTTAAAATCTCCAACTCCGGAGAATTTTCCTCTTATCAAAGCTCAATGTGACGGGTTGCATTTATCTTATGATCCTAAAAACCATGTTGAAAAAAATACACGTGTGCTTGTAGGTCATGAACAATATGATTTATATGATAGTTATATTCTTGATGTCGTTCTTGATATTACTGAAAATTACTTTGAGAGAGGAAAGTTTGGTTATAGAAACTTCCATGCGACAAAAATGCCTCTCTCTAAACTGAAACTTTCGAAGTTGTTCTTGTTCCACCTTCCTATGCATGTCACTTTGTGCTTCTTTGATTTATTTTCTTACAAGATTCCTATGCATAGGAAGTGGGTTAGGCTTAAATGTGTTTCAAATTTGCTTCTTGATGCTCACTTTTTCTAAAATTCCCATTCTCTTGTGAGAGCATCTTTTATAATCTTTAAGCCTAGCTAATGGGTCTAAAGAAGTGCTTTTGGGAGGCAGCCCACAACGAATTAGGTTTCTTTTTGCTTTTGTTGTGTCTTGATGTTTTTTACTACTGTAGCAACATCATTGTATCTTTATTTTTCAGCTTTGTCCCAAGTTATAGCCTCTTATGATAAGGGAAGCAAAGTTGTGACGTGCTGTCCAGAAAACAGATTCTGTCCCTTGACAGAAAAATTCGAATCAAATCACCAGATCATCTTTTTGATCTGAATTTTTTTGACAGCGTGCTCTATACAATTTTGAAACTTCCGTATGTTCTGAGTGTTTTGATTTGAGTTGCAGAAGTTCCCCCAAAAAATTCTTTACTACCTTCTGTTCAGTTTTTCACAGATTCTGCCACGTTTTGTCTCTCCTAACTTTTGCAAACCTTAAGCTTGCTTTTTTCTTTGCAAAAACTTTTTGGCAATCTTGAGAAACAGTAGCTCTTCAAGAATATATTTATATCCAGTGGGGAAAAATTATTTTATTAAGGGTAGTAACCTCTCTAATCAGCTTATGATGAGTTATGTATGAAAGGAGTTTTCAAGTGTGCGATGGAAGATGATGAAAGAAGATCCAGGAGTGTCAAGCGCTCAAGCTTGGGGATGCCCCCATGCATCCCCAATAAATATTCAAGGAGACTCAAGCGTCTAAGCTTGGGGATGCCCCCGTGCATCCCCTTCTCCATCAACAATCATCAGTTCGTCATTCGTCTCACTATATTTTTATCACTTCATGCGTTATGTGCTATGCTTGGAGCGTCTCGCTCTTAGGTTTTATTTTTAGTTTTATTTAGCTTTTCTTGCTTTTCATAACAAGTTAGATCCCGTCTTACTTTGTGTGGGAGATAAACACGCTCCACTTTCAAATTCTAGAACACATCATAGGATTTTTCCTTCTTATCTTTTTGCTGTTGTGTGTTCTTTATCTTTTTGTAGCTGCTGCCATGTTTAGTTTTAGTCTTAGTTTGTCTTTAGCAAGAGCCTTGGATTTTGTTTAGTTTGTTGCTGGAACTCTTTTTAGTTTTCATGTTTATCTTGTTAAAGAGAGTTGGTTGTTGCACTAAGTTGTGTCTTGTCTTGAAAGTAGGTAATTGAGGTTGCTATTTAATTCTAGTAGTAACTTGCAATAGTTTTAAGGTATTGTTGTGAGTAATGTTTGAAATTTTGGTGTCAAGAGCTCTAGCCTATTAGTGATAGGTGTCGTATTTTGGGCAATCCGTGTGTATTTTCAAAACCTACAAAACTAGTTGAGAACTCTAGCTACTAGATGGATCACTAATCTTTGGAGGGATCGAATATTAGAGAACACTCACGTACCATGAGTCGAGGATGCGCAAGGATAACCAAACCCCCATACACTCCTCCTCGGGGTACTTGTATCTTTGTGAACCTCCTTTTTAGATTGAGAGTTACCGATAATAAGTGCATGAGTTCTTCGGACTAATGTAACTATTGAAAGTTGACACTTCCACCTTCCCATATTTTGCTAGCCTCTCCCGTGCCATGGATTGCCTTCTTCTCACTCCGAGAGTTGTTGTCCACCTTCGCCGGTACATCCAAACCCTTGGCATGATACGCTCTGTCATCATAAACCTCCTTATATCTTTCCTCAAAACAGCCACCATACCTACCTATCAAGGCATTTCCATAGCCTTTCCGAGATATATTGACATGCAACATCCACCTCTTCATGACTTGATCTTCATGTCATACATGTTCCTGCTACACTGGCAGCGACATACATTGAATACATCATGATAGTTACATCTTCTTTATGATTTTGAGTACCTTGTAAAGTGTGAAAGATCTCCTTTACCTTCTTGTAAAATAGAGTGTTGCCCTTAAGTGAGGAAAAGATCCCAAAGTGGACACAATAAAAGATCCCAAAGAGGACAAATGAGAGTTAAATAGAAAGAGCCATTGAGGCCACAAAAAAATACAAAAAAATAGAAAAAAGAGAAAAAGAAATAAAAAGAGAGAAAAGGGCAACACTACTATCCTTTTGAGAGATCCACACTAGTACTCCCTTTATATCCTTGTACTCCATAGAGATGATCATTATGCATATAGCTATGTGGGGACCTTCACACTATAGAACTTGGCTTGCATATTCCAAGGATGAGCCTCCTCAAACGAGCTCTAGGTCTTCATGAGCGAGCAAGTTACATGCACCCCCACTAGTTCCATTGGAGAGCTTCCTAGCTCGTATGTGCATCCGTTGCATGGAAATTCCTACTCCTCACATCATATCTATCATTTGGCATATCTTGCCTATGATTTTCCTCATTGATGTGAGCCTTTCTCATCCTTTTTGTCTTCCTCCTCCGCACTTCTCTCTTTGCCATCCTAAGTGTCAACTCTTGTGCTTACGCTCATCCATTGCATGAGTGCTCAAAATATTGAAAAAGGAGTGGATCAAATTGACTTGTACCTGGCTAGTGGTCTGGGGACGAGTCAAGATAAGATTCCAGAAAAAGACCGAGTGTGAAACTTTAGTAGATTGAGTTCTCAACAAATAAATTGTTTTTCTCGTATTCCCTATCCCCCTTCTTGCACGCAAACACCATTTGGAGACATTCGAGTCACGGACAGCGAGAGCTCTTGCACCTAATGTTCTTTTGTTACTTGTTTCAATGCTAATATAGACTCTTGCTTGTTATGACTTGAATTGAGTTTCTAACCTTGATTGCTTTACTTTTCAAAGTTCTTATATGGTTGCTAGCATGTCACCACAGAAATTATGCTGTTATCATTTACCTACTCGAGGACGAGCAGGAATTAAGCTTGGGGATGTTGATACGTCCAAAACGTATCTATAATTTCTGCTTGCTCCATGCATGTTTTGTGTGATATTGCTATGATCTAGATACACTTTCATACACTTTTGATCATATTTGGACTAACCTATTAACTCAGTGCACCACAGTGCCAGTTCCTATTTTCTGCTATTTTTCTATTTCAGTTTTCCCCCATATAAAAAGTGCCAGAAAAATTCCGGGAAAAATATAGGAAAAATCAGCATACAGGAAGCTTCGCGAAGAGCCCGAGTGGGGCCAGAGGGGAGCCAGGGGTGGCCCAGGCGGCCACCCGGCGCGGCCCCACCCCTGGCCGCGCCAGGGGGGCGCCTGGGGCCCCTGGTCCACCTCTGGCTACCCCCCTTCGCCTATATATTCTCCGTCACGGGAAACTTCCGGAGCGAGAACCCTTTTTCACGATCTCTCCTCTGTTCCGCCGCCGCCGCTCTTCCGAGATCGGGAGCACCAGAAGACCTCTTCCCGGTAGCTTTCCGGAGGGAGGACCGACCTCCGGGAGTCTCCTCTCCACCATGGATGCTCCCTGGATGTCTCGTGAGTAGTTTTCCTTGGACCATGGGTCCGTGATCAGTAGCTATGTGATGTTCTCCTCCCCTCTTTGTTCTTCATGGTTTAGACCTCGTGAGCTTCCCTACATGATCGAGGCACTTTTGTAATCTTTCTGCTGTTGCTATGCTGAGTTTGATGGTATCTGATGGATTATGAGATTACGTTCAGATTGTGATTGAGTAATATATTTGGTTTTTATCTCTTATATTTTTGTTCCTAAGTAATTCGTGCATGTTCTCCGTTGCTGTTTATTGCTTTGGCCAAGTAGTAGGTAGTAACCCCAAGAGGGAACGTTATGCTCGATTGTGGGTTCATGCCCCCCGATGACACACTTGAGTGACAGAAACATGAGTCTAGGGGATGTGCTATTGCCACAAGGGGGAAAACAACGGTGCTTGTAACCGCGGTTGCAAGGATTGTTTACTTTACGCAAAGTTCTTTTTAATGCAGTTGTCTGTTGCTTTGGGTTTACACTTTGGGTGGGGCTCGCAAATTAATACCAGCGAGATGTTCTGGATAGATATCTCAAGGTGGATGATTAGTAGTAGATGCAGTTGGATTTCGGTTTACTTATTTTGTCGTACTGCCCGTGCTTTTGAGCCTCTTCCTTTCTTTTGTAGCATAGTTAGCATTGCGGTGTGTTCATAATCCTATCAATTGCCCTTCTGTAATTTGTTTACCTCGCATAGCAGTTTTATCGTCTTTTGGGAGAGAGACATCACTAGTGAACATCACGTATCCCGGTCCATATCCTCATTACTGTTTCCACGCTCATTTACTTTTCTGCTTTTACTTTCGGTTGCTATCATTATCCCTTGTGTTTGATCCTTTGTGAACAACAAGACCGGAGAGATTGACAACCTCTCTGAACTTCGTTGGGAACCAAGTTATTTGTGTCTATGTGCAGGTCCGTGTCAGTTGCACCGCTGACACCTACCTATCATCTCTGGAGTCCTACTGGAGACAAACCTTGGTATCTTTACTGAGGGAAATTTTCTGCTGTGCTACATCACGCCTTCCACTTGGGGCTCACCAACGAAGGGCGAGAAGGCTACACCCGTCAACTCTCGCGCCATCACCAGGCGCTACACTTGTGGTGCTCCTTCATCGTTGAGGCCGTGTCGCGACATCTTCACCGACAACATTCCGACGGGGACGTAATCCCGTCATCGGTCTTCAAGGACCGGGTGGCCTCAGGAGTCATCGTGGATCTGCACGGCATCGGGGATTGCCTTTACGACTACATCAACCACGTTCACGCGGGAACGTTTCCCGCTTAACGGACTACATACTGGTATGTGACCAATTCCCTCCGTTACTTGCATCGCCATAGCATAGGTCTTGGGTTCGGGACGCATAGGTCATGAAAAATTATTGTTTTCTGCCCCGTTCCCAACAGTGGTATCATGAGCAAGGCTATGCGTAGATGTATTGTACGGATAGAACACATCTAGTATGTGGGCATCAATTCTCCAATTGTTACCCTCTCACGTGTACTTGTTTAGCATTGCGGCAATGTCCTGATGAAGCGGCCCCGACCGACCTTACGCATGTACGCGAGACTGGTTCCACGCTAGACATATGGCTTGTACCATATAAGTGGCTGGGGGTGTCTGTCTCTCTAACATTAGCGATGCGAAGACGTTTGCAACGGAGGGCCCCGACAAGGGTGTAATAGAGACAATTGCGGGATTGGTGTTGTGGTTGTATGTTCGCAGGCATAGAAAAAGTTCTATCTCGAAAGCCCTATCAGCCACGTAAAACTTGCAAAAGATAAAGTAGAGGCGTCTAAACTTTAATTTGCAGGGGGGAATCATAGTTAGTATGATTTATACTATAGCATCATGTTTTTCTTGTATTAGATATACGACGGTAGCATTATAGGAGGATCCCTCACTAATCCAACAAAGTGTCCTTCCTTAGTGAAGCACCATCTGGTAAGATCTCCATTATGGAGGCATCGCGTGTCACACGGGTGTCAAACATATTAGTGTTCAAATGAGATGGGTGGAGCAAGCCTAGCATGTCCAGAAACATGGCCTTGCATACGCGGCATATAATCACAAAGGTTATTGTGGCGAGCCTGGCATATGCTGATATGGTCTCGGGACACAGTGATCGAATGATCGAGCATGAGTCACATGGATGATGTGATTGGCATGATGGCCTACCTTGAGAATATACTGATGGTCGTGTCACACGGGGGAGGTATAGTTCTCAAGGATTGTGTAATCACTTAGAATAAACTATGAGGGATGTTTGTCTGAGTGGGAGTTCTAGAATTGTTTAAAACATGAACTCCTATTATGAACTTAATCTTCATGTCTTAGCAAATATCATTGTAGATAATGTCATAACCAATGTTTATAACCATGGCTCTTTAGTGTGATGTAGAACTTAAGGAAAATGGGTCTTACTTCATTGATGTGTACCCACACCGTTAGAGACATACTCATTACTAATGACTTGTTAAAACATAATACGAGAACTGCTAGGAGATACACCGGATAACTCCGTAATTGAGGAAGATGATGATGAGTATCGTATTCATCGTCTCTTATTCAATGACTGTCCGATACACCATACTTCATTCTATGGAATCTAAATTGTGAATGCATGATTAAGACACCAACATGTATGACGTGCTAGGTGATCTTAAAAGCACTAAGTCACAAATCAGAGTAATGGAATATGAGTATATGGACGGGGTTTCTTTCAACAATGGTGGAAGGAACAACCTGCTGAGAAAGTCACTTGGAAAATGTATAAGATACATGAACACCTTGTGTACAACTTGGACTACAGAATGAATGGTTACTTTGAGATAACTGGGGAGTTGCATTCGCTTCCTCCCAGCTACAAAGACCGCGTCTAGACTATGTCATGAAGGAGAATCGTTCACCTGTCATGATGTCATGGTTAAAGTTGTGAACTTTAAAGGTAGAACCAATCCAGGAATAGTCATTGACGGAGAAAGTATATTTGATACACGGGTTATAAATGTCTTTCCCCACAAAACACTGATTGTGGTTGATTAAGTATTTGATGCTTGAACTCACTTCTTAAAGAGTGGCTTCGAAGGGATGAGGTGACAATGTGTGCTAACGGTAATCAAGATAGTTGATGGTCGACAACACTCTCCCTCTACATCTATCATTTGATTAGTATATGAATAAATTTATGATCGTTTGAGTGTGAACCTTATTAGTGTGTCTTGCATCTCGCGAAGACAATTATTCATATTAGTGAGAAACAAGTCAGTTGTTCTCCTTTTATGAATGATATCTTTTATGGTCACATTACGGTTATGAATGAGTTATTCTTATATTGATGGTAGTAGTTTGATCATTTATGAGAAATATTGTAATGCCAAGAATTATCCAAACTTAGTAATGACACTACCATTTAAGTCATGATTGGTTTGATCAAGTCTTCAGATACTTGATCTCTTGACACATGCAAACCATGCCTCTTTAGGTGAGATGACTGAAACCTCGCATTCTGGTAAAACAGAGTTTGCGATGACTGTTGCATATCATACATAGTGATGTATCATATTTCAGCATGTAGTGAATTTCATTATTTCGTAAACTTCAGATGTGGACTTAGATGAATATGTGTATTCACTAATGAAACATGAGTCTGGGATAGTTTGATGTGATCAAAGGGATTTCAGAATGAAGACGGGTACTAATTTAACGAGAAAAACAAGTCTCTACGATTTGATCAAAGAGACAAATGTTTTGAGTACAATGCTTGGAACACTTCAATATTGTTGATGTGCCTGAACATTATAATCATACTCTATTGGATAGTGTATGGTATAAGTTATCTCTTACCAAGTTACGTTATTATTGTTTAGAGTTATTAATTTAATAAGCAAACACTCACTTCAGTATAGGGAACCATCTGAGTTCGTGGAAACCAACACTATATAAGTTATGGTGTGTCATGGTTTCTAGGAAAATAATTTATGTCGTAAATTATCTTTGTAGTGTATCCTTAGTCAACTATGGATGCATCTTCCGCAACTAGGACCAAAGAGCAAAAATTGTGTTGCTAAGTTTGGTGTTTGTCAAGAAGTGTTCTTGATGAATGTGTTAATGGAAGAAAGTGAAAGTTCAAACAAGGTAATTGACCTTGCCTCCAGATGTCAGAGTAGCGCAACGGAATGTGTTCCGAAACCAAATCTCTACAATTAGAGGAGAAAATGATGATAATGATCATGGTGTTTCGGTTGAAACTTTTACTGAACAAAGTAGGATTCAAAAATACATATTTGCCCTTGTTCAAAGTAATATTCATGATTCACTTGTCAAGTTAATGGAACATGACATACATACGAACTACGAAGAAGCGATGGTGGACCTAAGTACGAGAAATGACTATGAATCATGGAATCCTATATTGAGTTACATTTAAGATTACATGAATCTTATCGAGTAAAGAGGTTACTTGATATTCTCAATAACTTCAAGGTTATAAGGAATAAATGTGAACATCAAAGGAAGACATCAAGATCGATTTGTCATGAAGGATGTTTCTGACAAATTCAAAAGGTTGACTACAATAGTTGCGATGCTTGAGTCAATAGGATTATCACTACGATTGATCCAAATTGTTATCAATACCATGATTTCCTCAAATCCTGCATTTGAAGAAGGGTTGTAATTGGTACAATGAGAAGGTTTTGGAAAACATATGGATGATCAAAGGATTTTGGACTTAGACAAAATATCGAGGAAACATGCATTTGCATGAAACTGAGTGGGAGATGAATAGTATCCTAAACCTAATATGTGGACGACATATTTTGAGAGGGAGCTATGGGAGTATTATCCTGAACTTAATATGTGGGTGACATATTTGAGTGGGAGCTATGTGGATGGTATCCTAGTCTTATATGTGGCTGACATATTTGAGTGGGAGCGTGACAACATTCTCATATATAACATATGGTGAATGATGTAGTTGGTATTAATGATTATTGAAAATCTTTCATGAATGAAGTTAAGCATTGAAAATCTGTTAAGATAGATTAATGCGTTTAATATCATTGAGTCGGAATACTTTCCTGGATAAGATTCTGAAGAAGTTCAGACTGGGACAAGTCAAGAAGGTAGTTCTTACTTGTATATCCAAGAGAAGTATCGAGTTAATCTCAGTACAAGAACAATGGTTAAATGATGGTTAAATGAAAGAAGTGGATGTGCTACATCCTCTATGCCTCTGTTATAGGTTCTTTCATATAAAAACCAAAGTTTTGTACTCGATGTAATGTGACCCAAGTTCTTAGTAAGAAGAACATGTTGTGATATGATTTATGAGTAAATATTTGAACAAAGAGTTAAGTTTATCCTTCAGTATCTGGGGAGAACTGAGGATACATCTCTAATTTGTAAAGGATAGTGGACTTGACCATAAATGTTATGCTGGTTCAAGTTTTGACACTAACCTGGAAAATTGAGATATCATACTAATAAATGCCTAAGTTGAAAGAAACATGGTTAGACATCAAAGTTGCATACAATGCATTAAGGATTAAATCTACAATGATATGGCTACTTTAGAAGTGGCAAGAGTTATATTCTGGCTTAAGAAGTTCGACTTCTAACTGAGTGAGTTTCAATGTGCATGACTATGGGAAAGTCCGCGTGACCCACCGGATGTCATTGCTGAAACAGCAACAAACGAAGTCTCACTCTACCGCCGAATATATATATATATATATATATATATATATATATATACCTCATCATTATAATGGATAATGAAGTAATGTCAAACTAGGTGACATTAATGATTTTCAAAAGACATACGGATCTGAATGGTACCCAGACCGTTGATACAATCTTTTCCACAAGCAAGCATGATCTATAACCATATACATGATATGGAGTTATGATCCACAGAAAAATGCAACTAGATTATTTGTACTCTAGTGCAAGTGGGAGACTGTTGGGAATGTGCCCTAGAGGCAAATAAAATATGTTTATTGGCGTATTCCATTAGTTCATAATAAGTTTTATACTGTGCTATAACTGTATTAAGCGGAAACATTAATACACGTGTGGTATACAAACAACCAGGTGCCTAGTTAACTGTAGTAAACTAGTCCATTGGGCAATTGATGATCAAGGTTTCCTGATCATGAGATGTGAACAGTCTATTGACAATGGGGTCATGTCATTGGGAGAATGACATGATGGACACACACCCACCAGAAGTGTTGCAATGTGATCCAGTCACATAGTTCAACATTGTGATAACAATAAACGTAGTGACCCGATCCTTAAGACCGTGATGATCATACATAATTGCTATCTACCAGGATGCTTTGAGTGCATTAACCGTTACACTGAAACATGGTAACCATAAAGGTGTATCTTGGGTATTCTGACGTAGATATGTTGATGATTATGCAAATAGATCAAAACGGGATTTGTCCATCCGAGTGACGGATAGGTACTCTGGGCCCACTCGGTGATATTACATCATAAAGATTGCGCAATCATGTGACTAGGTCACGGGGTTGTAATATCACGGGAACGAGTAAACATGTTTGTCGGTAACGAGAATGAACTAGGTATATTGGATACCGACGATCAAACCTCGGACAAACAAAGTACCGTATGACAAAGGGATCAGGACTCAACGTTAACGGTTCAAACGATGAAGTTAATTCGATGGAAGCGCAGGGGCTCATCAAGGATTGTAACCAGATCCCACATGATGGTCATTGGTCAGAGAGTGTCTGATCATGTCTGTTGTTTCCCGCACCGTAGGGTGTCACGCTTAAGGGTATTCGACGCAATAAGGATTGATTCGGGATCATCGGTGAAATAAGAGAGAACACCGGAATTGTTCCGGGAGGTGCCGGAAGTTGTTCTGAATATTTTGAAAGGTTAAAAATAATGTTTAAATATGTTTTACTATTTAATTAACAGAATTAAATATTAAAATATGATGAAATATAATTAAAAATGAATTAAAAGGCATATGGGCCTAAAGAGGCCCATTAGGGGAAGGAGGGAGCTCCCCCTTGGGCCAAGGCGCCAAGGGAGGGAGCCCACCTCCCCTAGCCGCACCAAACCCCCCTTCCCTAGGGTTTAGTCCCACATGAGAAGGGGAGGGAGGGTGGCACCCCTCCTTGGCCTATATAGGGAGGGGTGGGGGTGCCTTTTTTCTACACACAATTTGATTTGAGACAAGTTTCTCAGATCTCTATTCTCTCTCTTTCTCCCTCCTCGAGTGGACTCCCCTTGTTTGGAGTCTACACTTGGTTGGCATTTCTCCACCATACGCACGTCGTCGTGCTGCTGGAATCGGGATCCGAATCCATCTTCTTTCCACTGCTCTTCTGGTTCGGAGCCCGGAGGGAACGTCGGGTACACCGTATGCGTGTAATCCCGCGAGGCGCTACACTTGTGGTGCTCCTTCATCGTTGAGGCCGTGTCGTGACGTCTTCACCGACAACGTTCCGACGGGGACGTAATCCCGTCATCGGTCTTCAAGGACCGAGTGTCCTCAGGAGTCATCGTGGATCTGCGCGGCATCGGGGATTGCCGGTACGGCTACATCAACCACGTTCACGCTGGAACGTTTCCCGCTTAACGGACTACATACTGGTATGTGACCAATTCCCTCCGTTACTTGCATCGCCATAGCATAGGTCTTGGGTTCGGGACGCGTAGGTCATGAAAAATTATTGTTTTCTGCCCCGTTCCCCAACAAAACTTTACCTTTCTTGCAATCTATTATATCTCCACAAGTGCTGAGGAAGGGCCTACCAAAGATAATAGGGCAAAAACTATCTTGCACTGAACCAAGTACAAGAAAGTCAGTAGGATATTTTACCTTCCCGCAGAGTACTTCAACATCTCTCACAATCCCAACTGGAGAGATTGTTTGTTTATTTGCAAGATGAATCGTGACATCAATGTCCTCGATCTCACACGGCTGAATCTCGTGCATGATCTCTTGATAAAGTATGAAGGGAATAGCACTGACGCTAGATCCCAAATCACATAGCCCATAGTAATTATGATCTCCTATTTTGACAGATACAACTGGTGTACCTGAAATTGGGCCTTTGTTCTTGGTTGTGACAATGTTAGTGGAAACAACACAAAAACTAATAGTGGATTCTTTAATATCACTGGTTACCAGATCCTTGACCATTGCAACTTGAGGCTTGACCTTGATCATGTCCTCAGGTTCGTCAGTGGTCCTTCCGTTTTTTTTAGAATACCTGTAACAAAAGAGTGCTCCTTTATCCTTGAGGGATAAGGAAGCTGTTCATACACAACTGCACGTAAAACAGGATCAGTAACATTAATCTCAATAGGTGACTCCTTGAAAGGTTTATGATGTTGACTCTCCTTCTTCTTAGAAGAATCAATATGAGAAGCAAAGTCCTTGCAAAAGTCAACCATTAGCTGGGAATCAAGACCAATTTTAGAGAAAAAGGTATTAAAGTAATCAGTCTTCACATAACTCTCAATGTAGTCATGCTCATAGTTTATAGCGGGTTCAATACCTTTATCAATTTCCCAGTCTTCAGTGTTCTTCTGGATCCTTTCTATAAGATCCCATTTTTCTTCCATACTTCTGGTCTGGAATACCCCGCTAGAGGAGGCATCCAACATCTCCCTGTCCTGACGAGAAAGTCTGGCATAAAAATTTGTAAGTATAATTTCCTTGGGGAGCTCATGGTTTGGGCCTTTGAGCATCAGGGACTTCAGTCTCCCCCAAGCTTGAGCGATGCTCTCTCCGTCGCGAGACCAAAAGTTTTAGATGTAGTTCCTGTCTTGGTGAATTTCACGAAGAGGATAAAACTTTGCATAAAAGAGAGACATAAGCTCTGGCCATTCAAGCAGATCAGAGTTATCGAGTAGCTTATACCAATCTGAAGCTTTATCTTTGAGTGATATGGAGAATAGTTTCTTCATGACAAACTCCATCGTTACACCTGCAAGCTTAAATAAAGAACATAATTATGATAAATATAGAAGGTGTTCTCCCGGATGTCCTTCTCCTGTATAACGATTAGCCAAGACATAATCAATAATACTAGATGGTATTTTATAGGGCACAATTTCAGTAGGGGTAGGAGTGACCACCACAGTCGTGGGGCGGCTCCTTACCAGCAACGAACCAGCAACTGAAGGTAACAACAGAAAATAAAGGTTTTCTTACCAGCTTCACTTACCAATAGCGCTACACTCCCCGGCAATGGCGCCAGAAAAGCTCGTTGATGGCGGTGAAGTTAATAGGTTTAGTGGGATTGCCTCCCCTGTTAACCGCGCCAATAAACAACTCTTGATAACCCACAAGTCTAGGGGATCAATTGTAGCTTTTCGATAAATAAGAGTGTCAAACCCAACGAGGAGCAGAAGGTGCTGATAAGTGACACTGGATAAGGAAAGGTTGCACACACTCAAAGGTAAATATTTAGGGGTTTTTGGTTTAAGCAACAGAAAAGTAAAAGACAAGCAAAGTAAACAGGGTAACTGAGGAGTAGCAAGTGGCCCAATCCTTTCACAAGGATAAGCCTAGGAACTAAACTTATAAAAGCTAAAACGTTCTCGAGAACACATGGGAGAGATAGCCAAGTTACTTTCACCATACTCCGTCAAGTAATATGTATTGTGTTGATAAGTGTTGGTGGGTGGATCAATGATAGTACACCTTCTAGACTAAGATAAGTGTACTCTTATGATTACACACCTTGCAAGCATCCGCAAATACAAGGTAGTAATTAAGGCATAAGACTAACCACAGCATTACGATCAAGGATCCATAACTCCCTTGTGCAAAAGTGTGCGAACCGGGGTTAAGGTTTCTGTCACTCCGGCAACCCACCATAAGCATCCTTTGTGCACAATGTATTCCTCTAGGCCCATGAAAGGTGAAGTGTTAAGTGTTCGACTCACATAACACCACTAGAGAAATAACAACACAACTTAAGTATCAAACAACACATAATACTTCCAAATCATATGACTACTAACAACCAGACTTCTCCCATGTTCTCAAGAACTAAAGTAACTACTCACAAGACATAAACGAGATCATGATCAGAGGTGATAGATGGGTGGCAAACAATCTGGACACAATGATATTTCTCCAACAAAACTCAATAGCATTCACCACAAAGTAGTAATCAACACCAACAGAGTAGAGAGGATAGATAGTACGGATTACAACACAATTTTCAATTATGAGATGAGATGGGATGGAGATGGAGATGGTGCTGATGTTGGGGATGATGTTGAATATGATCTCGATGATGCCCGTGACGATGATGATGATGGCGACGATCTCCCCTTCCGGGAGGTGATCTCCCCGGCGGAATCTGCCCGCCGGAGATGGCTTTTCTCCTCTGTAGGTTTCTGCCCCGTGGCGGCGGCGAAACACGGAAAATCTTCTCCCTTTAGGGTTTCTACCCCAGGGGGGTCTTATAGGCGAGAGGGGGCACCGAGGGGGGCCACCAAGCATCCAGGAGGGTGCCTGGCGCGGCGAGGAGGGGGGCCGCGCCAGGCACCCTTCTGGCTGCCTGGTGGGTCCCCTCACCTCCATCCTCGGTGATCCCCAATCAATCTTCATAAAAACACTCCCCCTAAATTTTCATCGCATTTGGACTTGATCTGATTCAGCAACTTGGTGTCCACTTTTCACCGCTGAATTCTGGTTCTGCTGCTTCGGCACCGGAAAGTTGTAAACTGTGTAAAACAAGCCAAAACAACATAAGAACAATATTTTAAAGTGGAATATATAAATGAATAGGATGAAATTACAATATAAAATAGTGATGCATTTTGGACGTATCAAGGACGTGGATGTCGCCTAGAGGGGGGGTGAATCGGCGCTTACAATAATTACGGTTTAGGCTTGAACAAATGCGGAATGAAACTTAACGTTTAATTTGCCAAGCAAGAAACCTAAATAAGCTAGGCTCAACTATGTGCACCAACAACTTATACTAAGCAAGATAAACAACTATGTGATAGCAAGATATATAACAAGATCACTATGGCTATCACAAAGTAGGTGCACAAGTAAATAGGTTGACTAGATGATCAACCTATGGGACAAGGACTGCACAATAATATGAGCAGGCACAAGATAAACAATGTAATAAGCTTGCTCAAAGTAAGGGTAGAGATAACCGCAAGTGGAGCCGATGGAGACAAGCATTTGTTACCGAAGTTCCTTCTCTTGCAAGAAGTACGTCTCCGTTTGGAGAGGGTGAGCAGCACAATGCTCACACGAAGCCAATGAGGGCCACCCTATTTCTCCTCACGCTCTTACAATGCAAGATGTCGTGATTCCACTATAAGGGCACTTGAGGGCGGTCACCGAACCCGTACAAATGGAAACCCTTGGGGGCGGTCACCGAACCCGTACAAATGCTCGGGGCAATCTCCACAACCGAATTGGAGGCTCCCGTAGCGTCCCAAAGCTTTCCACCACAATGATTGAGCTCCGCAACAACAAACCTCTAGGTGCCAACACACCCAAGAGGTACAAGCTCTAGAGTGCCAATGCACTCAAGAGTACAAGCTCTAGAGTGCCAATGCACTCAAGAGTAGCTATCTTCTCAACTTCACTTACTACAACGAATCCTCGGAGAGAACTCAAACCGATGCACCAAATGCAATGGCAAGAGGACACGAAGTGCTCAAGTACCCCACTCTCAAATCCCACCAAATCAACAAAATATATGGAGGAATATGAGAGGATGAACAAGGAGAAACACCAAGAACTCCAAGATCTAGATCCACAAGGTTCCCCTCACAAAGAGGAGAGTTGACTTGGTGGAGAATGTAGATCTAGATCTCCTCTCTCTTTTCCCTCAAAAAGGAGCAAGAATCATGGGAGGAATAGAGAGATCTAAAGCTTGAAGAGGTCAACAATGGAGGTGAAAAATGAGCTTAAGAACATTGGGGACAATGGGGAAGAAGACCCCCTTTTATAGGTCCCCACGAATCCAACCATTATGTGCAGTTTTCTATGTCCCGAGCGGTACTACCGGACTCTAAAAATCCTCTAATTACACTCTAAACAGGAGTTTTGCGGTAGTAGGAGCGGTAGTAGCCACGGTACTACCGCTCGGGCGGTACTACCGCACAGGCAAAAACAGCACGACCAAAACAAGCATAACTTTTCCATACGAACTCCGATTTTGATGATCTTGGGCTTGTATTAAAGCTATGGAAAAGCTCTACGTACTCACATAGAGAACCACCCAAGATCAACAAAAATAAGTGCTGCAAATCAAGGAAATGTTAAAATGCCAACAAGGTAGACGGTCAAACCTTCACAAGATAAGAGCCAACTTTTCCATACAAACTCCGATCTTGATGATCTTGGGCTTGTTTTAAAGCTATGGAAAAGCTCTAGGTCCTCACATAGAGAAACAACCAAGATCAACAAAAATAAAATCTTCAAACCAAGGAAAGGTTAAAATGCCAACAAGGTAGAAGGTGAAACCTTCACAAGATAAGAGCCGACAAAAACACCAACATCGAAAACACAAAGTAGATGTATATGAAATCCGTTTTCGATGAAGAAGAGCTTGTAATGAATACGAACTCAAGCTCCAACACTCACAAAGAGACAAACCAAACAAGAACCAAAAACGATGATGCCAAGGATGCAAAGGTTTGAGCTCTCCACGAACGATGCGGCCCAGCCTATAACCCGGTCTCCTAACTACCACCATGAGACCGGTAAACTAGAAACCTATAAAGTTCAAACCTTTGTCTTGCGCATAATCCACTTGAGCTTGATGATGACGATAATGTCCGCCCCAAGTTGGAACACCTTTCTTGGTTGCCGGCTGGATGAAGACTAGTAAATTGCTCCCCCATACTCCATTATGGGCGAGCCTCTTTTAGGCATATCTTCACAAGACTATTATCACCAAATGGTCGGCAAGCTCCAAGCATATGATATCTTCGTGATGCTCCTCTTGACCTTGCACACATCAAGTTGACCAATCTTTGAATAGCTCCATGAAGAACACCTTGGTCAACACGTAATCTTCATCTTACAACCTTGAAGCCACCCTATGATCTTCAAGCGTTGCATATGGACAAACCTTAAAGTATAACTCAAGGAAACCATTAGTCCATAAAGGTTGTCATCAATTACCAAAACCAAACATAAGGGCGCATGCCATTTCATTTCCGTTCCGGCAAATTTCAGGTTCCCAATATGTCCACTTTTTAGCAAAGTTCATGCCGAAATTTTCCGTGAATTTCGACATGACTTGTGCTACAAAGTATGACATACCGAGTGCCCTGTATTAGATAGGATTGTATTTATTCCTTTTTTTATAGTTTGACAATTAAACTTGGAGACTAAATATATCGTAGGAGACATGTCGACCAACGACGAAGCCGGGACAGATGAAGATTTTGAGTACCATCATCATGAACACGCCTTCCTCGACCATATGTGTTCTCAGCTAGGAGAGGAAGGTACAAATGTCGCTAATGCGACGGATGCCGAAATCGAGTCCGACAACACTCATGATGGCACCAATGGCACTGACACCGGCGGTGCCGAAGCCGGTAATGAACCAGCAAAGAAGAAGAAGATGTCAAGGGTACGAAATCCAAACAAGCTCGGCACCAAGAAACTGCTAGTGACAGAGGTTCATCCTGGAAAATTCGAGCCAATGGCGCCGGCGGAAGCTCGCAAGTGCTACGACAACCAAGTTGGATGCATCATATGGGAAACCGCGAGCATCAACGACTATGACTTGAGGAGTATACCAAATATGGAGCATCTCCTCCTTACGAAGCTGCACAACAGATTGAAGTTCCCGGAACGGGATGACAGCAAACATCCGTGGAATGATGATGCCATGACTGAGATAAATGTCGCCGCCATGGTCAAGTTCAGCAAGCATTGTCCGCGTGGAAAGTGAGGGTGAAATGATTGATTGAGAAGAATAAACCTATGTCCAAGATTTTTGCGGAGAATCCATCACTTACATAAGCTGAGTTCTTAAAGTTCAAGGACACTTGCGCTACCGATGTAGCCAGACTTAGGTCCGAGAAATTCAAGGAGGTTCAGAAATTGAACACGGGGAAACACCGCCTCGGAAGCCGTGGTTACATTGGCAAAAGACCCATATGGGTAAAGGAGGATGCGGAAAGTGAAGCCACGGGGATCCCAGACCCATTGGCGGAGTTCACTGACCCGCAAGAGTATGACTTCATCAGGGCCCGCTACAAGTGGGACTCGAAGAAAAAGGTTTTCTCCACTGACGAGCCCACGAGGTAATTGATGAGATTACTGGCAATAATTATTATTTCCACCTTATATATATTACCTTCTCATCAAGTCAAAATACATGTTGTAGTAACATTTGTAAATGGTTCACGTTTCTTTCGCAGAAAGAGCAACACAAGCTTGATGCCGAAAGCGACTCATCGTCTCAGTCGACGATGAGGCCCAAGTGGGACACCCATCTTAACCGGGCCTTGAACGTACTGAAGGGCCTCCCTTTGGACACTCGGCCGCAGACTGGACGTGTGCACGGCGTCGGAGACGGTGCCCAGTGGAAGCACTACTACCACGAGGACCCTGAGGCCAAAAGGCAGAGAAGGAAGTTTAGTCATGTGAGCATCGACGAGAAGGTGAAGCTTGCGGTCGAGAAAAAAGCAGATGAGACCAAACAAGCGACCAAAGACAAGATGATCCACTCAGCAGTCAATGCAGCTTTAGCTGCCTACAGAGAAGATTTCGCAGCTTCGGTTTCATCCTTGATCCAGGCTGTTATCGAGTGGACGAAGCGAAATCCAGACAAAACGGCACCGGATTTCCCCGTCCTAGCTTCGTCTGGAGCAACTCGGTGAACATCGCACCAGCGGCGCTTGCTCTCGCATCCGGACATGCTCCATCAGCCGCTCATAGCAGCCCGTCCTCTGTCTCTAGCGTGCTACGCGGGCCTTCGACTTTGGCTAAGCTCGACGCCCTCACGGTAATTACGCGTCACACCAACATATCTATAATATATCCATTTTTCATTGCCTTTTGAATGTCTGACGCCGTAGACATGTCTTCGCAGGTCGAGAGAACCCCGTGCACCTTACTATACATGATCGATGGCCAGGCGGTGGATGTGGGAAAGGCAACGATAATAAATCCCACGCATCGGATGATCCACATCATGCAGATGCCCAGTAACACTTTCAAGGTTTCCGTGGCGAGTGTCAAACCGGGCCACGAGGATTTGGCTCCTCCGGTACGACTCGGCGGAGAGGAAGACGAGACCCCTAAGCGGCTTGCAGACTGCAAGGTCTTTTTCATCATATGGCCGAAGGGTCTTCTTCGTGTCGAGTCGGCCGCCATGATCACCACACCAAGAACAGCACATCCCGAAGAAGGTATGAACACCACCACCCCGCCTCCGCAATTATTAGTGCCGCCTGTTATGCTGGGTGAGAGCGGCGAGCGACGCGAGGAAGGGGGTCCAAGCAGAGTGGATCGTGATTTCGCCCCCGTGCTCCAGCAAGCAAAGGATGATGACATGGAGGAGGATGATGACCCTATGTGGTTCCTCAATACGGCTACATTCCCGACGTAGAAATGATGAGTCAGCCATATGACTCGGACAATAAGGAGCATGTGGACGAGGAGATGGATATTCTGGCGGAGCAGGAGCATCCTAGGTCTGAGTGAAAAAAGTCTCTCTTCGTGCAACCCTTGCAGGACACGCCTCCAGATGCCGCCTCAAACCAACATGAACAAGGCGATGGTCTACGTGAAAAGGTGCTCAGCCCGTCAACACTTGGGGTGGCGATCAAGGGCGCTATGAAAGGCTCATCACAACCTCTCCCCCAGAAGAAGCCGAGGAAGAGACTGAGTAGGAAAGACTTAGCTGCCAAAAAGTTTGCCAATGCTTCTAGCAGCAAGTCGGTTCCGCCAACCGGTTTTGCAGACCGTGTACCGATGACAGGTACGTCGTTGATCCATGTCGCGGGCGAGCCGATCCTACCGCCGAAACCGCTGGAGCGCATATCAGGGGATCTCAGGAGACTGCACGACCATGTATTGTCGACAGAGAAAAGCCTTCTCGTGTCGAAGGATCCAGGATATCCACTTTATGTGGTGCGTGTGCCTCCGGGCATGGGCTACGTTGACACGGCGCCCGCGGAAGTGTTCTTCCTGCGGTTTGATCACATCTTTGAGATGTTCCTCACTAGGCGACTCGATTTTACGATCGTCCGCCTTTTTGCGCTCCATATGAGCTTTGTCATCAAAAGAGAGGAAATCTCGCAAATCGCGGTGGCAGATCCATACTACATGCATGAGTCGTTCTTGTCGCTTGGTGACTATGAACTTAAAACTACTAGGGAGTACATCGAAAATTTCATGCTGGTGAATAAGGAGAAGGAAATGGTTCTCGTTCCTTATCATCCAATGTAAGTCATTGCCTGATTGACTTTACATTTCAATCATTCCTTTGCTCATATGGAGGCTATCTAATTTGAGGTGCATTTATTTTGCGCAGCGAGGGGCACGCCGTCCTTATCGTTCTTTTCCCGCGAGTCTCCCATGCCGTGTATTTCGACTCATCTAGGAACTTCAAAAGGAAGGACTACACCAAAGTAATGAGTCTTCTGGATTCCGCTCTCCAGGGCTTCGGCATGAGGGGTGGCCACATCGAGAAAAAGTCACGAAGGAAGGGCGCGCCGTGTTTCTCGCATAAAACCAACTTCTGCAGTATCCATCAACCGGAAGGAAGTACAAACGATGGATACTATGTCATCCATCTCATGATGGAGTTCAGAAAGGATCAGCAACTTCTTCGCATGGCAAGAAAAGATGACAATCATATCATGATATGGGCAAAAAACTTTGCCGAACCGGATTATAGAGTAAGAGATGACTTCTTTCGCATCCTGAAGGATATTGCAACCATCATCATGAAAGAAGTCGTCGACAAGAAGGGGATGTTCTACCACGGCCCAATATCGCCAGCTGATGTTAAAACTCACGTAGGAATGCAGCTTTTGGACATTACGCCGTTCAAAAAGCTAGGTGCGTCCTCCCAGATATGGATGGATGGAAGTTCTAGTGTATTGACTATGCCGATGATGATGTCTCGGTTGAATTTATACTATTGGAAGCGATATGAAACCTTTGCTAGCTAGTGAATTAGTTGGGGTACGATGAACAACGTGTGTATATTATATTATGTATGTTACTTTATGTTGCATCTATTCACTAACTTTTTCTCTTCGTGTTGCTCAAGTATATTATGTTGTGTACTATTGTTGAATTCCTATGATGAATATGCATCTCTAACAGCTACATAGATCAATCGATGGCAAAGAAGTGCTATGCCGTGTACATAGGGAAGGTTCCAGGAGTGTACGATGAGTGGCCAGAGTGTCAGGCCCAAGTGCACCGGTTCCCGGGCAGCAGCCAAAGAGGGTTCAATACCAGAGAGGAAGCGGAAGCTAGTTACTTGAGATTTACGCTAGAGCGAGAGGAAGATCAGAGGCGGCGCTTCATGAGCTACTACATAATTCCACTCTTCCTCATAGTGACCGCTCTTCTAGTATATATCATAGTTTAGATGGATGATGAAACTTTCTTGTAGTTGCATGTATTTAAGATATTGTGACAACTTTTATCGCTATTTTAGAGATGATATGACGAGAGACATCATTTGTGTTGGATATGAGAGATCATGATGATATATATATGGTCATCAGATTATTGTATATGTATGATATGATGAGATTTGTACTCTGTATAAAACCTGTGTATGTGTATGAGACTATATTGTATAATATCTGTACAAATACAGAAAAAATACGATGGGAAAAAGAAACAGAAAATGAAAAATAAATACCAGTAGCGCATGTTACATGTAGCAGTAGCGCATGTATACCAGTAGCGCCTGGTACAGTACGCGCTGCCGATATTAGTAGTAGCGAGCTCAACGGGAGGCGCTACTGATAACCTTGTGTAGTAGTAGCGGGTGCGTACGCGCGCTACTGCTACAAGTTAGTTGTAGCGTGCTATCAGTAGCGGGTGGGGGCGCTACTGATGAGCCGAAAATGGGCGCTACTACTAGCCTTTCTCCTAGTAGTGCCTGCTCATCCTCGAGTAGCTAAATGATAACAAGCATAATTTCTGTGGTGACATGCTACCAACCATATAAGAACTTTTAAGTAAAGCAATCAAGTCATGTAATTCAATTCAAGTCATAACAGGAAAGAGTCTATATTAACATTGAAACAAGCAACATAAGAACATAAAGGTGCAAGAGCTCTCGCTGTCCGTGACTCGAATGTCTCCAAATGGTGTTTGCGTGCAAGAAAGGGGATAGGGATATACGAGAGAGTAAAACATAGTTTTTATTGTTGATAACTTAATCTACTAAAATTTCACACTTAGTCTTCTTTGGAATCTTATCTTGACTCATCCCCAGACCACTAGCCAGGTAAAAGTCAAAATGATCCACTCCTTTCCGATATTTTGAGCACTCATGCAATGGATGAGCGTCAGCAAGAAAGTTGACACTTAGGATGGCAAAAGAGAGAAAATGATGGGGGAGGAAGACAAAAAGTTGTTAAAGGCTCACATCAATGAGGACAATCATAGGTGAGAGAATGCCAAATGATAGATATGATGTGAGGAGTAGGGATTGCCATGCAACGGATGCACATATGAGCTAAGGTAAGCTCTCCAATGGAACTAGTGGGGGTGCATCCAACTTGCTTGCTCAAGAAGACCTAGAGCTCATTTGAGGAGGCTCATCATTGGAATATACAAGCCAAGTTCTATAGTGTGAAGGTCCCCACATAGCTATATGCATGAATGATAATCTCTATGGAGTACAATATATAAGAGGGAGTACGAGTGTGGATCTCTCAAAAGGAATAATAGTGTGCCCCCTTCTCTCTTTTTATTTCTTTTTCTCTTTTTTCTATTTTTTGTATTTTTTGGTGGCCTCAATGGCTCTTTCTATTTCTCTCATTTGTCCTCGTTGGGATCTTTTGATTTTGTCCTCTTTGGGATCTTTTCCTCACTTTAGGGGCAACACTATATATATTACAAGAAGTATAGAAGATCTTTCACACTTTACAAAAGTACTCAACATAAAGAAAATGAAACTATCATGATGTATGAAAATGTATGCCTCTGCCAGTGTATCAGGATATGAAATGATACTAGCGTGTCATGTAGCAATGGTTAGGGAAAGGCCCAACTATCATGCGGCTCATCGATCGAGCAAAAGCATGTATGACATGAAGATCAAGTCATGAGAACGTGGATCTTGCATGGCAATGTATCTCGGAAAGGCTATGGAAATGCCTTGATAGGTAGGTATGGTGGCTGTTTTGAGGAAGGATATAATGAGGCTTATGATAACAGAGCGTATCGTGCCAAGGATTTGGATGTACCGGCGAAGGTGTACGCCAACTCTCGGAGTGAGAAGGAGGCAATGCACGGCACAGGAGAGGCTAGAAAAATATGGGTAGGTGGAAGTGTCAACTTTCGAATACTCACATTGGTCTGAAGAACTCATGCACTTATTATCGGTAACTCTCAATCTAATTAGGAGGTTCACAAAGAGACAAGTACCCCGAGGAGGAGTGTATGGGGGTTTGGTTATCCTTGCGCATCCTCGACTGATGGTACGTGAGTGTACTCTAAAATTCGATCCCTCCAAAGATTAGTGATCCATCTAGTAGATAAAGTTCTCAACTAATTTTGTAGGTTTTTCAAAAATAAACACGGATTGCCCAAAATACGACATCTATCACTAATAGGCTAAAGCTCTTGACACCAAAAGTTTAAACATTACTCAAAGCAATACCTCAAAACTATTGCAAGTTACCACTACAATCGAATAGCAACCTCAATTACCTACTCCAAGTCAAGACACAAAACTCAGTGCAACAGGAAAACTCTCTAAACAAGATAAACATGAAAACTCAAGAGAGTT
Organism: Bromus sterilis; assembly: GCA_950022295.1. Lineage (NCBI taxonomy): Eukaryota > Viridiplantae > Streptophyta > Magnoliopsida > Poales > Poaceae > Bromus > Bromus sterilis. Next base: position 223,568,798 of record OX465600.1, read on the forward strand.
CTAGCAACAAACTAAAAAAAAGCTCTTAAAAAGATAAGCATGAAAACTTAGAGCTAAACATGACAGCAGCCACGAAAAAGATAAAGAACACACACAGAAAAGATAAGCATGAAAATCCTATGTTGTGTTCTAGGGTGAAGTGGAGCGTGTTTCTCCCCCACACAAAGAAATCTGGGTTCTAACTTGTTATGAACAGCAAGCAAAGCTAAAGAAAACTAAAAATGAAATAAAGAGAAAGACGCTCCAAGCATAGCACATAACGCATGAAGTGATAAAAATATAGTGGAACGAAAGACGAACTGATAATTGTTGATGGAGAAGGGGACGCATGGGGGCATCCCCAAGCTTATAGGCTTGAGTCTCCTTGAATATTTCTTGGGGATGCATGGGGGCATCCCCAAGCTTGAGCGTTTGACCCTCCTGAATCTTCTTTTATCATCTTCCCTCGCACACTTGAAAACTCCCTTCATACATAACTCATCATAATCTGATTAGCGAGGTTAGTACCCACAATAAATATTTTTTCCTCTACTAGAAATAAGGATATTCTTGAAGAGCTACTGTTTCTCAAGATCGCCAAAAAGTTTTTGCAAATAAAAAGCAAGCTTAAGGTTTGCAAAACGAAGAAAAGGCAAAACAGGACAGAATCTGTGAAAAACAGACCAGCAGGTAGTAAAGAATTTTTGAGGGGTACTTCTGCAACTCAAATCAAAGAGCTCAAAACAAACGAAAGTTCCGTGATTGTATAGAGCACTCTGTGTAAAACATTCAGCTCAAAAAGATGAACTGGGATTTTTCTATGATTTTTCCCGTCACGAGGAGAGAATCTGTTTTCTGGACAGCATGTCACAACTTTCACTTCCCTTGTCATATGAGGCTATAAATGGCACAAAGCTTGAAAATTAAAGATACAATGATGTTGCTACAGTAGTAACAATCATCAAGACCACTAAAAACAGAAGAAAAACAAAAAAGGAAAACCTAAATTCGTTGTGGGCTGCCTCCCGAAAGCGCTTTCTTTTATGCCTTTAAGCTAGGCATGATGCAAAAAGATCAAGTCTTATCAAGAAAATAACTAGCCCGTGTGACGGACTCAAAAGGAAACTTAATATTTTTCTAGGGAAATGTTCCATCCCTTTCTTGAGAGGGAATTGGAATTTGATATTCCCCTCTTTCATATCAATGACAGCACCCACAGTGCGAAGAAAAGGACGTCCCAAAATAATTGGACAAGAAGGTTCACATTCAATGTCCATAATAGTAAAATCAATGGGAACATAATTGTCATTAACAATGATAAGAACATCATCGATCTTCCCCAAGGGTTTCTTTACGGAAGAGTCAACAAGACGAACACCAAAAGAACAAGGATCAAAAGGTTTCAGTTCAAATATATCATACATTCTTTTGGGCATAACGGAGGTACTAGCTCCAACATCACATAAAGCATAGCAAGAGAAGTTATTCAACTTAATTTTAATCATAGGATCCCAACCATCTTCTATCTTTCTAGGTATGGAGGCTTCTACCCTAAGCTTCTCCTCCCTAGATTTAATGAGAGCATTAGTGATATTCTCCGTGAAGGCAAGATTAAGTGTGCTAGTGTGGGGATCTCTAGACATCTTGTGAAGGAAACGAATAACTTCAGAAAGGGTGCAATTATCAAAATCAAGGTCACTACTATCAAGTAAAGTGGTAGTGGTGTCCTTTAGGCTCACTTGTTTGGTAGCTTCTATAGTCATAGGAGTTTCTTCTTCTACGGTTGAGGTCATAGCATCACCGTTAATAGGTCCTATGGGACTAGGGGTGCATTGGGTGCTAAGAGTTCGGATATCCTCAACAACTTGGATAGTATCAACGGTATGGTGTGTAGGAAGGCTCTTAATTATATCTTCTTCCTCCTTTTCTCTACCCCATCTCTCTTTAAGTTTATCCATCATCCTAATGTTTTCATTAATTTGCACTTGAATAGCGTTCATAGAAGTTCTAATTTTAAGAAATTCTACTTCATGGGCTAAATTGTCTACCTTCGACGAGAGATTATCTAATTTGTCTAGTCTTTCCTCTACACTCTTGTTGAAGGCTTTTTTGGTAGTGATGAAGTCTTTAAGCATACTCTCTAGTTCAGAAGTGGAGTTCTTGGTGCTAGGATAAGTGTTGTTGTTCCCATAGTTGTTGGAGGGGAACGGTCTAGGATGGCTACCAAAATTACTTCTATAAGCATTGTTATTGAAGTTGTTTCTAGAGATAAAGTTCACATCTACTTGATCTTGAGCAATCAAAGAATTTAAAGGAACATCATGACGATCAATAGGAGATTAAGTAGAGACATAATCAAGTCAACTTTTTCATTTAGGGAGGAGATCTCCTCGACAGAGTTTACCTTCCTACCTGTTGGAGCTCTTTCGGTGTGCCATTGGGAATAGTTGGTCATCATCTCATCGAGTAGTTTTGTGGCAGCACCAAGCGTTGTTGACATAAAGGTTCCTCCCGAGGCCGAATCTAGCAAGTTCCGCGAGGTAAAGTTCAAGCCTGAATAAAAAGTTTGGATAACCATCCAAGTAGTCAAACCATGCGTAGGGCAATTCTTAACAAGAGATTTCATGCGTTCCCAAGCTTGGGAAACATGTTCATTATCCAATTGCTTAAAATTCATAATATTACTCCTCAATTGGATAACCTTAGCTAGGGGGTAGTACTTCCCAATAAAAGCATCCTTGCACTTATCCCAAGAATCTATGCTATTCCTAGGAAAGGATTGAAACCAAATCTTAGCTCCTCCTCTCAAGGAGAAAGGAAAAGGCTTAAGCTTAACGATATCACCATCTACTTCTTTGTACTTTTGCATATCACAGAGCTCAACAAAATTATTTAAGTGCAAAGCAGCATCACATCCAGCACCGGAGAATTGATCTTTCATAACAAGGTTCAGCAAAGCAGGTTTAATCTCATAAGAAGGTGTTGAAGTGGCAGGTGGAGCAATAGGAGTGCAGATAAAGTCACTGTTGTTATCACTAGTGAAGTCACACAACTTGGTGTTCTCGGAGGAACCCATAGCATCAGTAAGCAAGATAACTATTTTTTTTGATTTTTGATAAAGGACACTAAAGTAAAAACTGAAAGGTAAACTAACAAGACTAAAAAGCAAAGAGAAAAGATAGTGTGCAACTCCCCTATCTTGAAGAGTGGAGTCCCCGGCAACAGCGCCAGAAATTACCTTTGATGGCTTCTCGCCCCTCGTTGGTTACCCAAAGTGGAAGGTTGAGATGTAGACAGCAGCAAATTTCCCTCGGTGAAGATACCAAGGTTTGCCTCCAGTAGGACTCCGACAACGACAGGAAGGTGACAACGGCGCCAGAAATTAGGCGGTTGACGTGGACCTGCACACACAACAGATAACTTTGCTCCCAACGAGTTCAGAGAGGTTGTCAATCCCTCCGGCCTTGTTGTTTACAAAGAATCAAACGCCCGGGTTAATAATGATAGTGATAGAAACAGAAAAGGAAATAAAGCAGAAAATAAATAGTGGGTGTAAACAGTGTGGAAATATGGACCGGGGTCCCATGATGTTCACTAGTGATGTATCTCTCCCAAAAGACGATAAAATGCCATGCGAGGTAAACAAATTACAGCTGGGTAATTGACAGGATTATGTGCGCAAACCAATGCTAACTATGCTATAAAGAAAGGAAGAGGCTCAAAAGCATGGGCGATACGCCAAGTCAAGTAGACCGAAATCCATCTGCATCTACCTACTAATCATTCACCTTGAGATATCTATCCAGAACATCTCTCTGGTATTAAGTTGTGAATCCCACCCAAGTTTAAACTCAAAGAAACAAACAACTGCATTGAAGAACTTTGCGTAAAGTAAACAATCCTTGCACCCGCAAGTACAAGTACCGCTGTTTTCTCCCTTGTGGAAACAGCACATCCCCTAGACTCATGTTTCTGTCACTCAAGCTAGTCATCAGGGGGCATGAACCCACAATCATGCATAACGCTCCCTCTTGGAGTCACTACCTACTACTTGGCCAAAGCAATAAACAGCAACGGAGAACATGCAAGACTTACTGAAGAACATAAATATAAAAGAGGATAATCAAATATATTACTCAAACACAATCTGAACATAGTCTCATAATTCACCAGATCCCAGCAAACTCAGCATAGCAACAGCAGAAAGATTACATATGTGCCCCGATCATGTAGGGCAGCTCACGAGGTCTAAACCATGAGGAACAAAGAGGGGAGGAGAACATCACATAGCTACTGATCATGGACCCATGGTCCAAGGTGGACTACTCACGGTTCATCCGGGAAGCATCCATGGTGGTGGAGAAGCTCCCGGTGGTGGTTCCTACCTCCGGCAGGGTGCCGGGAAGAGGGCTATGGCGGCGGCGAAACAGAGGAGAGATCGCGAAAAAGGGTTCTGTCCTCAAGGGTTTCCGGACAACAGGGATATATAGGCGAAGGGGGGATCCAGAGGTGGACCAAGGGGGCCAGGCGCCCCCCCTGGCGCGGCCTAGGGGGTGGCCGCGCCAGGTGGCCGCCTGGGTGTAACAGCCCAGTTTTTGCAAAAAATAAAAATTTTGTTTTCGGTGTGAATTGTTTGATTGTCTGATTTGTTTGCGGTGTTTGCATCCCCGATTTATCGATCGGCGATTATTTTTCCCCCTCTTATCTCGTATCGGACGGAGACCGACCCTTGCCACCCTGACACTCGACATTTGTGGCACCGGGTTTCACCCGATCACCGTCCCGAAAACCGCACGAGACCAGCCGCAGCCAACGGAACGAAAAACCCCGTTTAATAATTAAACGGGATATTTTTATAGCGCGCCGGAAAGTGTTCCCGGAACGGTTCCAGCGTGAGGTGAACGCCGCCGGCTCGACGCGCTGATCACGCAGTTTGAAGTTTTGCCCGAATCGGAGGTACTGCGGACCCCCGGCGGTCAGAAACGTGAGCACCGCGCGCGCGAGCGAAAAACCGGGAATGTTTTTGCAAACTGTCAGCCACCGGGGCTATATAAAGACCACCACACTCCCCCCCCATTTCTAGGGTTTCCCTAGCCACAAAATTGCAGCCACCCCCCTCCACTTTTCCCCAAAAACACCCCCATTTTCGCAGCAAACCATAGCTTCAGATCTGGAAAACTGCCTCCTACGATCTGGACCGTCAGATCCGGAGATCTGATGGCCCAGATCGGATCTAGCCTCCCACCTACCCATATCTCTCCCCCAACTCCTCTCCCGCGCCGCCTCCATGCCCGAGGGCGCGCCGCCGCCTCCGGCCAGCCGGGCCGCCGCCCGCCGTCTCCCCTCCTCTCCTCCTTCCCTTCCTCCCGCGCCTCCCGTCTGCCTTCTCTCACCGCCACCCCGTCCCTCTGGTGCAGGTCCGCCGCCGCCACGAAGCGCCATGGACGCCGGCCTCCCGAGCGAGGAGCTCGCCCCGCCGCCGCATTGGAGCACGCCGGCAGCCGAGCCCGGCCACGCTCGCCGCCTCCTCCGGCCCTCACGCGGCCCCTCGGCCTCATGCCCCTCCACCGCCTTGCCCTGCTCGCCGCCGGTGGCCGGCACGGGAGCCGCCGCCGTGCCCGCTCGAGAGGAGCTGGGTCGGCCTCCCCAGGCCAGGCCGGCCACGTGGGCCAAGGCCAGCCCAAGGCCACGGCCCAGCCACCACCCAGCGCGGCCCTGCCCAGCTCCAAGGCCAGCCCAGGCCAGATCCCGCCAGCCACAGCCGCAATGGGCCTCGTCCCAGGGTGAGGGTCCGTTTTTATTATTTTCTCTGCCCACTGTTATTTTTTTTCTAAGTCCTGTTAATTTTTGCTCCTGATTCGATTTCGCGGTGACGATTGCGAGTAATCCGTAGCTCTGATGAACGTGCCCCCAAAACGAAAGTTGCTCAGTTTTGCATGCTCTAGTGTTCGTATGTAGAAAGTTTTTTCGTTTGAGGCTGTCTAGATAATTTAATTCTGCGTCGAAGTGGGTACCAGATCGTTAGCTGTGCTGTTGTTGCTGAACTGTTATTTTATTGCAACTTCGGGCGACGGTTGCGAAGCAACCGTTCGTCGGAATTGATTGATTCCTTTTGCATCCTGTTAAGCATTGTTTCTACTTCAGTTCCATGCCTTCACATGTCATGTTTGCTTTCTGTATGTTGATTGTAGCTTGCTCCAAAGTAGCTACTCTGCTGTTAGTGTGCTGCTGTTTATATTTTGTTGCAACGACCGTCGACGAGTGTGTCGCGACCGTTTATCAGAATGGAGTGATTCTAGTTGCATATTGTTAAGCATCATGTCTACTTCATGCCCATGTATTGCTATGTCATGTTGCTGAACTTTTGCATATAGTTATACCCATTTTTATACAGCATAAAAATAATAGTTTCTGCCATGTTGTTTGCTTAATATCTTTTGATCCGTGATGTCTTTTTGCATGATTCTTTTTGCCATGCCTTCCCTGCCATGTCTACTTTAATTGCATGTCATTTGTGATCATGTTTGCACTCATTACCCTGTTTATGCAAGGCTCTAAAGTGTGCTTCATGATGTTGGCAGTTTGTGCCCGTAGCTTGTTTTGCTTGTATCTTTTTAACCGTAACTCCGTTTGGGGTGTTCTTTATATGTAACTTGATTTGTTTTTCGTGTACTTTGTGTTTATGCTATTGTTTTCTTCTGTTAACCAACCTAAAATATGGTTTAGGGCAGAACAGTACCAAATCCTTTAAACATCGTGAGGCACTTAGTGTTATGCCATGTTTAGGGTGTTGCCTCGCTTAACTTGACTAGTATAGGTAGTTTACTTTGTGCTTAACCCTTTTCCTTGATTGTGTGACATGCCATGCTTGGGTGCCTTGCCATGTTAATAACCGTTGGTTGATCACTTGTAGCTAAACAACTTGAACCGATTCTAAATGTGCGGTATCGTCGTGTGTGACGAGTACTCCACTTAAATTGTTACTAACCGCTCTCGACGGCAGGTGTGATGTCTCGTGTTACCTTCTTGTTGATGCTTTCTCGTGTTTGCCTCGTAGTAATAGATGCTTGCTCGTTGATTGCTTTCCAGTGTTTACCGTCTTGTGTGCTTCCGTGGATACCTCTCGGAGACGATGCGAGCGTGCGATCGACTACACCTTCGGAACCCGACTTATCAACAGGCAAGGACTATACATTACTTATGATCCATTCTATTTCAACTAGCGGTTTGCATGCTAGTCTAGGTTAGGCTCGATGTTTGATCCTACCACATATTTACAGACTCTTTCAAACCGATACAGCCATGTCCCCTCCTAGCAAACCTTGTACTGCTATGTTACTATTGCTCGTTGCTCAGCCCCTGCTTAGTATGCATGCTTAGGATGCTACGATGTTACCCTGTTACTCTTTGGTTCGGGATATCACATTATTATATTGTTGTTGATGATATGATTATTATAATGTTGAATATATTCGACGAAGGATGGAAGGTCTAGGCTATCCCGCCCCGACGCTTTGTTCCATTCGAGTCACCTAGGATCCGAGTTCCGGGTATTGGTTTTAAGACTGAGCATGCCTAACCTCGTGTGGGATTTTATGGGGTCCCCTTTTCTTACCTATCTAGCTTCAACCATTTCTAGAGGTGGCCCAAGCTGATTTACCATTTGAAAACATGCATATATATCTTGCCGGGTCGCTCCTAGCAGATATCTTTTAAAACAACTTGGGCCAGTGGAGACATGGTTTCTCTATTGGTCCACCCGATCAGCTAGGACCCGGATTCCCATGTGTGATTAACCGGCAATCCGACCTGCGTCATACGGAAGAGTCCAATCCGAGAGCGTGGCCGGCTTTTGGATTGGGTGTCGACTCCCCGGGGGCCACCGGATTTGTTCGTTGTTAGTTAGAGGGACCTGTCGTTTCGGATCTCTTGGAACTAAATCATAAAATGGTTTCCTGTGATGGGTAGCAACTGAGAGTGATGGGCATGTGTGCGGAGCCTTGTAATGGGCAGTTGGTACACCCCTGCAGGGTTAAATCTTTTCGAGAAGCCGTGTCCACGGTTATGGACGACTTGAGACCTACTCCTTGTTCATAGAAAACAACAACTGAGATATCTTAATATAACTTGATCAACGTGTGTGTGCCTTGACTGCTTCTTCTTCGTCGGGATGCGAAGAGGAGGACAAGGATAGGATAGGTGTTATGTTTGCGTAGTAGGTGGATAGCAGACTTGTTGGAGGCGATTCCTCATCGAATGCTTGGCTTCTTACCTTACTCTCTAGATCGTTAGCCACTTCATGGATGCTAGTGCGGTAGCAACCTCACCACTTACCCCATCCTTACCGTAAACTACTAGTTGTCCTAGAATGACGAGTGATGAAGTCCTTACTGGGTCAGATGACCACTACTGTTGGATGCTGAGTACCTCTGTACTCATGATACTACCCCCAAACTCTTTTCAGGGTTCCTGGTCGACAACAGGTATGGTGACCGACGTTTCACGTGGAGACTCGACGACGACTAGTTAGGCGGATCCCGGCGGAGGGCCTGGACCCGTGTGGTTATGGGATCGATGTTTTTCTCTTTGCCACTAGGCATTTGTTTGTAGTCTGTACTCAGACATGTAACTTCCGTTGTTGTATTGTATTTGAGGCAGTTGTATGCCGATTGTATGAGATGTTGTATCCTTGTATCTGTAATGTTGTGATATCATGTTGGAAATCTGGGGCATATGGCTTTGTCATATGTCGCGGTGGGACCGATATGTGCTTCGTCCCCGGATCTAGGTGGAAACACCTAGATCTGGAACAGTACCGCATATCGGGCCTTACAACTTGGTATCAGAGCCTTACCGACCGTAGGATCCCTTTTCTGGCCGAAGTCGAGTCTAGAAAAAAACTATTTTGTAGTTACTAAGTTAGTTATCGGAGAGTAGGATTCTTTTTACTCCTTAGCCATGCTCTGGCTAGGACAAGTGTCGTAAGTGATTTAATTCTCGACTTATCCACTTCAAAACTCTAGGATCTCGAGTGTGTGGAGTATCGGAACCGTTACAATGCTTTTCTTGGGAAGTATTGTCTCGATTCCGAGCTCAGGTGGGAATTCCTATAGTACCTTTAGCTTCTCCGATTTCGGGAATCATCTGGGTCATCCATTGTCATCCATCCTTTTTCCGGTGTTTTCACGACTTCCGTCGAGAACACTATCCTTTGATCCGGTTATCTTTTTTGTTCCTCCTCTTGACACCGACGGTTTCGTATTTTCGACGATGTCGTCTCTCTGCGGAAAATTATCTCGACAGAAGTTCGACGTCGACATGGAGCAGAGTCCCTTGTTGGTGGTGTTGAAGATCGTCGACTCTTTTTCTCTCCCCCCTCTCCCCCGGATCGTCCTGGATCTCGGGACGAGATCCATTGTTGGTGGTGTTGTATTGTAACAGCCCAGCTTTTGAAAAAATTAATTTTTTTGTTTTCGGTGTGAATTGTTTGATTGTCTGATTTGTTTGCGGTGTTTGCATCCCCGATTTATCGATCGGCGATTATTTTTCCCCCTCTTATCTCGTATCGGACGGAGACCGACCCTTGCCACCCTGACACTCGACATTTGCGGCACCGGGTTTCACCTGATCACCGTCGCGAAAACCGCACGAGACCAGCCGCAGCCAACGGAACGAAAAACCCCGTTTAATAATTAAACGGGATATTTTTATAGCGCGCCGGAAAGTGTTTCTGGAACGGTTCCAGCGCGAGGTGAACGCCGCCGGCTCGACGCGCTGGTCGCGCTGTTCGAAGTTTTGCCCGAATCGGAGGTACTACGGACCCCCGGCGGTCAGAAACGTGAGCACCGAGCGCGTGAGCGAAAAACCGGGGATGTTTTTGCAAAATGCCAGCCACCGGGGCTATATAAAGACCACCACACCCCCCCCCCCATTTCTAGGGTTTCCCTAGCCACAAAATTGCAGCCACCCCCTCCACTTTGCCCCAAAAACTCCCCTATTTTCGCAGCAAACCCTAGCCTCAGATCTGGAAAACTGCCTCCTACGATCTGGACCGTCAGATCCGGAGATCCGAAGGCCCAGATCGGATCTAGCCTCCCACCTACCCATCTATCTCCCCCAACTCCTCTCCTGCGCCGCCTCCATGCCCGAGGGCGCGCCGCCGCCTCCGGCCAGCCGGGCCGCCGCCCGCAGGCTCCCCTCCCCTCCTCCTTCCCTTCCTCCCGCGCCTCCCGTCTGCCTTCTCTCACCGCCACCCCGTCCCTCTGCTGCAGGTCCGCCGCCGCCACGAAGCGCCATGGACGCCGGCCTCCCGCGCGAGGAGATCCCCCCGCCGCCACATTGGAGCACGCCGGCAGCCGAGCCCGGCCACGCTCGCCTCCTCCTCCGGCCCTCACGCGGCCCCTCGGCCTCACGCCCCTCCACCACCTTGCCCTGCTCGCCACCGGTGGCCGGCACGTGAGTCGCCGCCGTCCCCGCTCGGGAGGACCTGGGTCGGCCTCCCCAGGCCAGGCCGGCCACGTGGGCCAAGGCCAGCCCAAGGCCACGGCCCAGCCACCACCCAGCGCGGCCCAGTCTAGCTCCAAGGACAGCCCACGCCAGATCCCGCCAGCCACAGCCGCAATGGGCCTCGGCCCAGGGTGAGGGCCCGTTTTTATTTTTTTCTCTGCCCACTGTTATTTTTTTTCTAAGTCCTGTTAATTTCTGCTGCTGATTCGATTTCGCGGTGACGATTGCGAGTAATCCGTAGCTCCAATGAACGTGCCCCCAAAACGAAAGTTGCTCAGTTTTTCATGCTCTACCGTTCGTATGTAGAAAGTTTTTCCGTTTGAGGCCGTCTAGATAATTTAATTCTGCGTCGAAGTGGGTACCAGATCGTTAGCTGTGTTGTTGTTGCTGAACTGTTATTTTATTGCAACTTCGGGCGACGGTTGCGAAGCAACCGTTTGTCGGAATTGATTGATTCCTTTTGCATCCTGTTAAGCATTGTTTCTAATTCAGTTCCATGCCTTCACATGTCATGTTTTCTTGCTGCATGTTGATTGTATCTTGCTCCAAAGTAGCTACTCTGCTGTTACTGTGCTGCTGTTTATATTTTGTTGCAACGACTGTCGACGAGTGTGTCGCGACCGTTTATCAGAATGGAGTTATTCCAGTTGCATATTGTTAAGCATCATGTCTACTTCATGCCCATGTATTGCTATGTCATGTTGCTGAACTTTTGCATATAGTTATACCCCTGTTTATACAGCATAAAAATAATAGTTTCTGCCATGTTGTTTGCTTAATATCTTTTGATCCGTGATGTCTTTTTGCATGATTCTTTTTGCCATGCCTTCCCTGCCATGTCTACTTTAATTGCATGTCATTTGTGAGCATGTTTGCACTCATTACCCTGTTTATGCAAGGCTCTAAAGTGTGCTTCGTGATGTTGGCAGTTTGTGCCCGTAGCTTGTTTTGCTTGTATCTTTTTAACCGTAACTCCGTTTGGGGTGTTCTTTATATGTAACTTGATTTGTTTTTCGTGTACTTTGTTTTTATGCTATTGTTTTCTGCTGTTAACCAACCTAAAATATGGTTTAGGGCAGAACAGTACCAAATCCTTTAAACATCGTGAGGCACTTAGTGTTATGCCATGTTTAGGGTGTTGCCTCGCTTAACTTGACTAGTATAGGTAGTTTACTTTGTGCTTAACCCTTTTCCTTGATTGTGTGACATGCCATGCTTGGGTGCCTTGCCATGTTAATAACCGTTGGTTGATCACTTGTAGCTAAACAACTTGAACCGATTCTAAATGTGCGGTATCGTCGTGTGTGACGAGTACTCCACTTAAATTGTTACTAACCGCTCTCGACGGCAGGTGTGATGTCTCGTGTTACCTTCTTGTTGATGCTTTCTCGTGTTTGCCTCATAGTAATAGATGCTTGCTCATTGATTGCTTCCAGTGTTTACCGTCTTGTGTGCTTCCGTGGATACCTCTCGGAGACGATGCGAGCGTGCGATCGACTACACCTTCGGAACCCGACTTATCAACAGGCAAGGACTATACATTACTTATGATCCATTCTATTTCAACTAGCGGTTTGCATGCTAGTCTAGGTTAGGCTCGATGTTTGATCCTACCACATATTTACAGACTCTTTCAAACCGATACAGCCATGTCCCCTCCTAGCAAACCTTGTACTGCTATGTTACTATTGCTCGTTGCTCAGCCCCTGCTTAGTATGCATGCTTAGGATGCTACGATGTTACCCTGTTACTCTTTGGTTTGGGATATCACATTATTATATTGTTGTTGATGATATGATTATTATAATGTTGACTATATTCGACGAAGGATGGAAGGTCTAGGCTATCCCGCCCCGACGCTTTGTTCCATTCGAGTCACCTAGGATCCGAGTTCCGGGTATTGGTTTTAAGACTGAGCGTGCCTAACCGCGTGTGGGATTTTATGGGGTCCCCTTTTCTTACCTATCTAGCTTCAAACATTTCTAGAGGTGGCCCAAGCTGATTTACCATTTGAAAACATGCATATATATCTTGTCGGGTCGCTCCTAGCAGATATCTTTTAAAACAACTTGGGCCAGTGGAGACATGGTTTCTCTGTTGGTCCACCCGATCAGCTAGGACCCGGTTTCCCATGTGTGATTAACCGGCAATCCGACCTGCGTCATACGGAAGAGTCCGATCCGAGAGCGTGGCCGGCTTTTGGATTGGGTGTCGACTCCCCGGGGGCCACCCGGATTTGTTCGTTGTTAGTTAGAGGGACCTGTCGTTTCGGATCTCTTGGAACTAAATCATAAAATGGTTGCCTGTGATGGGTAGCAACTGAGAGTGATGGGCGTGCGTGCGGAGCCTTGTAATGGGCAGTTGGTACACCCCTGCAGGGTTAAATCTTTTCGAGAAGCCGTGTCCACGGTTATGGACGACTTGAGACCTACTCCTTGTTCATAGACAACAACAACTGAGATATCTTAATATAACTTGATCAATGTGTGTGTGCCTTGACTGCTTCTTCTTCGTCGGGATGCGAAGAGGAGGACAAGGATAGGATAGGTGTTATGTTTGCGTAGTAGGTGGATAGCAGACTTGTTGGAGGCGATTCCTCATTTAATGTTTGGCTTCTTACCTTACTCTCTAGATCGTTAGCCACTTCATGGATGCTAGTGCGGCAGCAACCTCACCACTTACCCCATCCTTACCGTAAACTACTAGTCATCCTAGAATGACGAGTGATGAAGTCCTTGCTGGGTCAGATGACCACTACAGTTGGATGCTGAGTACCTCTGTACTCATGATACTACCCCCAAACTCTTTTTAGGGTTCTTGGTCGACAACAGGTATGGTGATCGACGTTTCACGTGGAGACTCGACGACGACTAGTTAGGCGGATCCCGGCGGAGGGCCTGGACCCGTGTGGTTATGCGATCGATGTTTTTCTCTTTGCCACTAGGCACTTGTTTGTAGTCTGTACTCAGACATGTACCTTCCGTTGTTGTATTGTATTTGAGGCAGTTGTATGCCGATTGTATGAGATGTTGTATCCTTGTATCTGTAATGTTGTGATATCATGTTGGAAATCCGGGGCATATGGCTTTGTCATATGTCGCGGTGGGACCGATATGTGCTTCGTCCCCGGATCTGGGTGGAAACACCTAGATCTGGAACAGTACCGCATATCGGGCCTTACACTGGGCCACCCCTGGCTTCCCTCTGGCCCCACTTGGGATCTTCCCGAAGCTTCTTGTACGCTGATTTTTCCTATATTTTTCCCGAAATTTTTCTGGCACTTTAAGTAATGGGAAAACCTGAAATAAAAAAAATGCAGAAAACAGGAACTGGCACTGGGGTGCACTGAGTTAATAGGTTAGTCCAAATATGACCAAAAGTGTATGGAAGTGCATCAATATCATAGCAATATCACACAAAAGAAGCATGGAGCAAGCAGAAATTATAGATACGTTTTGGACGTATCACCTCTACATAGGGGAAATTTGCTGTTATCCTACATCTCACCTTCCACTTGGGGTAACCAACGAAGGGCGAGAAACTATTATTATCATCTCGCACATGAAGCAAATTTCTGGCGCCGTTGCCCACTATCTTTTACCTTTGCTTTTTAGTCTTGGTAGTTTACCTTTCAGTTTTTATCTTTGTGTCCTATATCAAAAATTACAAAAATATCTGCCACACTTGCTGCCACTATGGGTTCCATTGAAAACACCAAGTTGTGTGACTTCACTAGTCACAACAACAAATACTTTATCTACACTCCTATTTCCACATCTGTCACTTCAGCAACCTCTTATGAAATTAAACCTTCTTTGCTAAACCTTGTTATGAGAGATCAATTCTCTGGTGCTGGAGATGATGCTGATTTACACTTAAATAATTTTGTTGAGTTATGTGATATGCAAAAGTATAAAGAAGTAGAAGGTGATGTTGTTAAGCTCAAGATTTTTACTTTCTCTTTGAGGGAAGGAGCTAAAATCTAGTTTCAATCTTTGCCTAGGAATAGCATAGATTCTTGGGATAAGTGCAAAGATGCCTTTATTGGGAAGTATTACCCACCTGCTAAAATTATCCAATTGAGGAGCAACATTATGAATTTTCAGCAATTGGATAATGAACATGTTGCCCAAGCTTGTGAATGAATGAAATCTCTTGTTAAGAAATGCCCTACACATGGTTTGACTACCTGGATGGTTATCTAGACTTTTTATGCAGGCTTGAACTTTACCTCGCGGAACCTGTGAGATTTGGCCTCGGGATGAACCTTTATGTCAACTACACTTGGTGTTGCCACAAAGCTTCTCGATGAGATGATGACCAACTATTCCCAATGGCATGCCGAACGCGCTCCAACAGGTAGGAAGGTAAACTCTGTCGAGGAGATTACCTCCCTCAATGAAAAAGTTGACTTAATTATGTCTCTACTTACCAAGAAACCCTCTATTGATCCTCATGATGTTCCTTTAAATTCTTTGGTTGCTCAGGAAAAAGTAGATGTGAACTTCATTGCTAGAAACAACTTTAACAACAATGCTTATAGGGGCAATTTTTCTAGTAATCCTAGACCGTTTCCATCCAATTATGGGAACAACAACACTTACCCTAGCAACAAGAACCTCACTTCTGAATTAGAAATCATGCTTAGAGACTTTATCACTACCCAAAAAGCCTTCAACAAGAATGTAGAAGAAAAGTTAGCTAAATTAGATAATCTTTGTTTGAAGGTAGACAGCTTAGCCCTTGATATTGATATGCTAAAAATTAGAACCTCTCCCCTTGAGGAGAGGAATGCCACTCCTATTAATGTTATCCAATTACAAATTAATGAAAATATTAGGATGATGACTAAACTTAAAGAAAGATGGGCTAGAGAAAAAGAGGAAGAGGATATAATTAAGAGTCTTCCTACACACCACACAGTTTCCACTATCCAAATTGTTGAGGATACTGAAACTATTAGCACCCAATGCACTCCTGGTCCCATTGTACCTATTAATGGTGATGCTAATACCTCAACCGTAGAAGAAGAAACTCCTATGAACATAGAGGGTTTCAAACAAGTGAGCCTAGATGACACTACTACCACCTTTGATAGTAGTGATATTGATTTTGATAGTTGCACTCTCTCAGAAGTTATTAGCTTACTGCACAAAATGTCTAGAGACCCCCACACTAGCACACTAAATCTTGCCTTCACGGAGCATATCACAAATGCTCTCATCAAAGCTAGGGAGGAGAAGCTTAGGATAGAAGCCTCCATACCTAGGAATCTAGATGATGGTTGGTACCCTATGATAAAAATTAAATTAAATAACTTCTCTTGCTATGCTTTATGTGACGTTGGAGCTAGTACCTCTATCATGCCTAAAAGAATGTATGATATGTTTGAATTGAAACCTTTTGATTCTTGTTCTTTTGGTGTTCGTCTTGTCGATTCTTCCATAAATAAACCTTTGGGGAAGATCGACAATGTTCTTATCATTGTCAATGACAACTATGTTCCCTTTGATTTTATTATAATGAATATAGTGTGAACCTTTATGTCCAATTATTTTGGGACGTCCTTTTCTTCGCACCGTTGGTGCTGTTATTGACATGAAAGAGGGGAATATAAAATTTCAATTCCCTCTCAAAAAGGGGATGGAACACTTCCCTAGAAATAAAATCAAGTTACCATTTGAGTCCATTACATGGGCTAGCTATTCTTTTTCTCTTGATAAAACTTGATTCCTCTTTTGCCTTATGCCTAGCTTAAAGGCGTAAAAGAAAGCGCTTGTTGGGAGGCAACCCAAGATGTTTTTACTTCTGTTTTTAGTTCTCTTGATGATTTTTACTACTGTAGCAACATCATTGTATCTTTACTTTCAAGATTTGTGCCAAGTTATAGCCTCTTCTGATAAGGGAAGCGAAAGTTGTGACATGTTTTCCAAATAACAGATTCTGTCTTCGTGACGGAAAAAATCAAAACAAATCACCAGTTCATCTTTTTGAGCTGAATGTTTTACACAACATGCTCTATACAGTTGTGAAACTTTCGTATGTTCTGAGTTTTTTGATTTGAGTTGCAGAAGTACCCCAAAAAAATTCTCTACTACCTGTTGTTATGTTTTTCACAGATTCTGCCACGTTTTGTCTCTCCTTACTTTTGCAAACCTTAAGCTTGATTTTTCTTTGCAAAAACCTTTTCGCAATCTTGAGAAACAGTATATCATCAAGAATATCTTTATATACAGTGGGGAAAATTATTTTATTAAGGGTACTAACCTCTCTAATCAGCTTATGATGAGTTGTGTATGAAGGGAGTTTTCATGTGTGCAATGGAAGATGACGAAAGAAGATCTGGGAGTGTCAAGCGCTCAAGCTTGGGGATGCCCCCATGCATCCCCAATAAATATTCAAGGAGACTCAAGCGTCTAAGCTTGGGGATGCCCCCGTGCATCCCCTTGTCCATCAACAATCATCAGTTCGTCCTTCGTCTCACTATATTTTTATCACTTCATGCGTTATGTGCTATGCTTGGAGCGCCTCGCTCTTAGGTTTTAGTTTTAGTTTTCCTTATATTTGCTTGCTGTTCATAACAAGTTAGACCCCAGCTTACTTTGGGTGGGAGAGAAACACGCTCCAGTTCAGTCTAGAACACATCATAGGATTTTGCATGCCTATCTTTTTACTGTTGTGTGTTCTTTATCATTTCATAGCTACTGCCATGTTTAGTTTTAGTGTTAGTTTGTCTTCAGCAAGAGCCTTGGCTTTTGTTTAGTTTTTTGCTTGAACTCTCTTTAGTTTTCGTGTTTATATTGTTAAGAGAGTTGGTTGTTGCACGGAGTTGTGTCTTGTCTTGAAAGTAGGTAATTGAGGTTGCTATTTAATTTTAGTAGTAACTTGCAATAGTTTTGAGGTATTGATGTGAGTAATGTTTGAACTTTTGGTGTGAAGATCTCTAGCCTATTAGTGATAGGTGTCGTATTTTGGGCAATCCGTGTTTATTTTCAAAACCTACAAAACTAGTTGAGAACTCTAGCTACTAGATGGATCGCTAATCTTTGGAGGGATCAGATATTAGAGTACACTCATGTACCATGAGTCGAGGATGCGCAAGGATAACCAAACCCCCATACACTCCTCCTCGGGGTACTTGTCTCTTTGTGAACCTCCTTATTAGATTGAGAGTTACCGATAATAAGTACATGAGTTCTTCGGACTAATGTAAGTATTGAAAGTTGACACTTCCACCTCCTCGTATTTGCTAGCCTCTCCTGTGTCGTGCATTGCCTTCTTCTCACTCCGAGAGTTGGCATCCACCTTCGCCGGTACATCCAAACCCTTGGCATGATACGTTCTGTCATCATAAACCTCTTATATCTTTCCTCAAAACAGCCACCATACCTACCTATCAAGGCATTTCCATAGCCTTTCTGAGATATATTGCCCTACAACTTCCACCTCTTCATGACTTGATCTTCATGTCATACATGTTCTTGTTACACTGGCAGCGGCTTACATTGCATACATCATGATAGCTACATCTTATTTATGATTTGAGTACCTTGTAAAGTGTGAAAGATCTTCTATACCCTCTTGTAAATTAGAGTGTTGCCCTTAAAGTGGGGAAAAGATCCCAAAGAGGACAAATGACATTTAAATAGAAAGAGCCATTGAGGCCATCAAAAAATAGAAAAAAATAGAAAAAAGAGAGAAAGGGGCAACACTATTATCCTTTTTGAAAGATCCACACTAGTACTCCCTCTTATCTTTGTACTCCATAGAGATGATCATTCATACATATAGCTATATGGGTACCTTCATACTATAGAACTTGGCTTGCATATTCCAAGGATGAGCCTCCTCAAAAGAGCTCTAGGTATTCATGAGCGAGCAAGTTAGATGCACCGCCACTAGTTCCATTGGAGAGCTTTTTAGCTCATATGTGCATTCGTTGCATGGCAATCCCTACTCCTCACATCATATCTATCATTTAGCCCTATCACCTATGATTGTCCTCATTGATGTGAGCCTTTCTCATCCTTTTTGTCTTCCTCCTCCACCATATTTCTCTCGTTGCCATCCTAAGTGTCAACTCTCGTTCTTACGCTCATCCATTGCATGACTGCTCAAAATATCGAAAAGAGTGGATCAAATTGACTTGTATCTGGCTAGTGGTCTGGGGACGAGTCAAGATAAGATTCCAAAGAAGACCAAGTGTGAAACTTTAGTAGATTGAGTTCTCAACACAAAAATATGTTTTCTCGTATTCCCTATCCCTCTTCTTGCACGCAAACACCATTTGGAGACATTCGAGTCACGGACAGCGACATCTCTTGCACCTAATGTTCTTTTGTTACTTGTTTCAAAGCTAATATAGACTCTTGCATGTTATGACTTGAATTGAATCACATACCTTGATTAGTTTACTTTTCAAAGTTCTTATATGGTTGCTAGCATGTCACCACAAAAATTATGCTTGTTATCATTTACCTACTCGAGGATGAGCAGGAATTAACCTTGGGGATGTTGATACGTCCCAAACGTATCGATAATTTCTGCTTGCTCCATGCATGTTTTGTGTGATATTTCTATGATCTAGATACACGTTCATACACTTTTGATCATATTTGTACTAACCTATTAACTCAGTGCACCCCAGTGCCAGTTTCTGTTTCAGGAACCTTCCGGAGTCCCGAAGGGGGACCAGGTGGGACCCACCAGGGCCCCAGGCGCCTAGCTGGCGCGGCCTAGGGCTTGGCCACGCCAGGGGGCGCCTGGACCCCTGGTGGGGCCCCTGGCTGCCCCCCTTCGCCTATATATCTCCCGTGACGTGAAACTTCCGGAGACAGAACCCTTTTTCGCGATCTCGCCTCTGTTCCGCCGCCACTGCGCTTCCAAGATCGGGAGCACCAGCAGACCCCTTCCCGGCACCTTGCCGTAGGGAGGATCGACCTACGGGAACATCCCCTCCACCATGGACGCTTCCCGGATGTGTCGTGAGTAGTTTCCTTTGGACCATGGGTCCGTTTTCAGTAGCTATGTGATGTTCTCCTCCCCTCATTGTTCTTCATGGTTTAGACCTCGTGAGATGCCCTACATGGTCGAGGCACATATGTAATCTTTATGCTTTTGCTATGCTGAGTTTGATGGGATCTGATGGATTATGAGATTATGTTCAGATTTTTATAGAGTAATATATTTGGTTCTTATCTTTTATATTTTTGTTCCTAAGTAATTCTTGCATGTC
This sequence comes from Bromus sterilis, assembly GCA_950022295.1. NCBI lineage: Eukaryota > Viridiplantae > Streptophyta > Magnoliopsida > Poales > Poaceae > Bromus > Bromus sterilis. The sequence goes on from OX465600.1 coordinate 223,588,518, forward strand.
CTCCGTTGTTGTTTATTGCTTTGGCCAAGTAGTAGGTAGTAACTCCAAGAGGGAACGTTATGCTCGATTGTGGGTTCATGCCCCCTGATGACACGCTTGAGTGACAGAAACATTAGTCTAGGGGATGTGTTGTTGCCACAAGGGGGAAAACAAAGATGCTTTTAACCGTGGTTGCAAGGATTGTTTACTTTACGCAAAGTTCTTTTTAATGCAGTTGTTTGTTGCTTTGGGTTTACACTTTGGGTGGGGCTCGCAACTTAATACCAGCGAGATGTTCTGGATAGATATCTCAAGGTGGATGATTAGTAGTATATGCAGTTGGATTTCGGTCTACTTATTTTTGTTGGGAATGTGCCCTAGAGGCAAATAAAATAAGTTTATTGGCATATTCCATTTGTTCATAATAAGTTTTATACTGTGCTATAACTGTATTAAGCGGAAACATTAATACATGTGTGGTATACAAACAACCAGGTCCCTAGTTAATTCTTGTAAACTAGTCCATTGGGCAATTGATGATCAAGGTTTCCTGATCATGAGATGTGAACAGTCTATTGACAATGGGGTCATGTCATTGGGAGAATGACATGATGGACACACACCCACCAGAAGTGTAACAATGTGATCCAGTCACATAGTTCAACATTGCGATAACTATAAACGTAGTGACCCGATCCTTAAGACTGTGATGATCATACATAATTGCTATCTACCAGGATGCTTTGAGTGCATTAACCGTTACACTGAAACATGGTAACCATAAAGGTGTATCTTGGGTATTCCAAAGTAGATATGTTGATGAGTATGCAAATAGATCAAAACGGGATTTGTCCATCCGAGTGACGGATAGGTACTATGGGCCCACTCGGTGATATTACATCATAAAGATTGCGCAATCATGTGACTAGGTCACGGGGTTGTAGTATCACGGGAACGAGTAAACATGTTTTTCGGTAACGAGAATGAACTAGGTATATTGGATACCGACGATCAAACCTCGGACAAACAAAGTACCGTATGACAAAGGGATCAGGACTCAACGTTAACGGTTCAAACGATGAAGTTAATTCGATGGAAGCGCAGGGGATCATCAAGGATTGTAACCAGATCCCACATGATGGTCATTGGTCAGAGAGTGCCTGATCATGTCTGCTGTTTCCCGAACCGTAGGGTGTCACGCTTAAGGGTATTCGACGCAATAAGGATTGATTCGGGATCATCGGTGAAATAAGAGAGAACACCGGAATTGTTTCGGGAGGTGCCGGAAGTTGTTCTGGATATTTTGAAAGGTTCAAAATTATTTTTAATAATGTTTAAATATGTTTTATTATTTATTTAACAGAATTAAATATTAAAATCTGATTAAATATAATTAAAAATGAATTAAAAGGCATATGGGCCTAGAGAGGCCCATTAGGGGAAGGAGGGAGCTCCCCCTTGGGCCAAGGCGCCAAGGGAGGGAGCCCACCTCCCCTAGCCGCACCAAACCCCCCCTCCCTAGGATTTAGTCCCACATGGGAAGGGGAGGGAGGGTGGCACCCCTCCTTGGCCTATATAAGGAGGGGTGGGGGTGCCTTTTTTCTTCACACAATTTGATTTGAGACAAGTTTCTCATATCTCTCTTCTCTCTCTTTCTCCCTCCTCGAGTGGACTCCCCTTGTTTGGAGTTTACACTTGGTTGGGGTTTCTCCACCATACGCACGCTGTCGTGCTGCTGGAATCGGGATCCGAATCCATCCTCTTTCCACTGCTCTTCTGGTTCGGAGCCCGGAGGGAACGTCGGGTACACCGTATGCGTGTAATCCCGCGAGGCACTACACTTGTGGTGCTCCTTCATCGTTGAGGCCGTGTCGCGACGTCTTCACTGACAATGTTCCAACGGGGACGTAATCCCGTCATCGATCTTCAAGGACCGGGTGTCCTCAGGAGTCATCGTGGAACTGCGCGGCATCGGGGATTGCCGGTACGGGTACATCAACCACGTTCACGCGGGAACGTTTCCCGCTTAACGGACTACATACTGGTATGTGACCAATTCCCTCCGTTACTTGCATCGCCATAGCATAGGTCTTGGGTTCGGGACGCGTAGGTCATGAAAAATTATTGATTTCTGCCCCGTTCCCCAACAGTGGTATCAGAGCAAGGCTATGCGTAGATGTATTGTACGGATAGAACACATCTAGTATGTGGGCATCAATTCTCCAATTGTTACCCTCTCACGTGTACTCTTTTAGCATTGCGGCAATGTCCTGATGAAGCGGCCCCGACCGACCTTACGCGTTTACGCGAGACTGGTTCCACGCTTGACATATGGCTTGTATCATATAAGGGGCTGGGGGTGTCTGTCTCTCTAACATTAGCGATGCGAAGACGTTTGCAACGGAGGGCCCCGACAGGGGTGTAATAGAGACAATTGCGGGATTGGTGTTGTGGTTGTATGTTCGTAGGCATAGAAACAGTTCTATCTCGAAATCCCTATCGGCCACGTAAAACTTGCAAAAGATAAAGTAGAGGCGTCTAAAATTTAATTTGCAGGGGGCATCATAGTTAGTATGATTTATACTATAGCATCTTGTTTTGCTTGTATTAGATACACGACGGTAGCATTATAGGATGATCCCTCACTAATCCAACAAAGTGTCCTTCCTTAGTGAAGCACCATCTGGAAATATCTCCATTATGGAGGCATCGCGTGTCACACGGGTGTCAAACATATTAGCGTTCAAATGAGTTGGGTGGAGAAAGCCTAGCATGTCCAGAAACATGGCCTTGCATACGCGGCATATAATCACTAAGGTTATTCTGGCGAGCCTGGCATATGCAGATATGGCCTCGGGACACAGTGATCGAAAGATCGAGCATGAGTCACATGGATGATGTGATTGGCTTGATGGCATACCTTGAGAATATACTGATGGTCGTGTCACACGGGGGAGGTATAGTTCTCAAGGATTGTGTAATCACTTAGAATAAACTATGAGGGATGTTTGTCTGAGTGGGAGTTCTAGAATTGTTTAAAACATGAACTCCTATTATGAACTTAATCTTCATGTCTTAGCAAATATCATTGTAGATAATGTCATAACCAATGTTTATAACCATGGCTCTTTAGTGTGATGTAGAACTTAAGGAAAATGGGTCTTACTTCATTGATGTGTACCAACACCGTTAGAGACATACTCATTACTAATGACTTGTTAAAACATAATACGAGAACTGCTCGGAGATACACCGGATAACTCCGTGATTGAGGAAGATGATGATGAGTATCGTATTCATCGTCTCTTATTCAATGATTGTCCGATACACCATACTTCATTCTATGGAATCTGAATTGTGAATGCATGATTAAGACACCAACACGTATGACGTGCTAGGTGATCTTAAAATCACTAAGTCACAAATCAGAGTAATGGAATATAAGTATATGGACGGGGTTTCTTTCAACCATGGTGGAAGGAACAACCTACTAAGAAAGTCACTTGGAAAATGTATAAGATACATGAACACCTTGTGTACAACTTGGACTACAGAATGACTGGTTACTTTGCGATAACTGGGGAATTGCATTCGCTTCCTCCCAGCTACAAAGACCACGTCTAGACTATGTCATGAAGGAGAATCGTTCACCTGTCATGATGTCATGGTTAAAGTTGTGAACTTTAAAGGTAGAACCAATGCAGGAATAGTCATTGACGGAGAAAGTATATTTGATACACGGGTTATAAATGTCTTTCCCCATGTAACGACCCGGTCCCAAAAGGAACCAAGTCTACTGTGCTTCTGTGCTATCCCTGGATCAGTATGCTAGCACACACAGTACTCGATGAAATACCATGAATCACATGTCAAAAAGTAACGTAAATACATGGTATTTATTACCTTATAGCCTTTGGGCTAGAATACACCGCGAAAAAAAACAATACATAAGTGGAGTCCCATCAACACCAACGGCAAAGTTGAGTGTAGACATCGTAACCCTACATCGCATCACTTACTCGTCATATACAATCCTGCAACACCGAAGGTTACAGCCCAAAATGGGTCAGTACTTTGAATGTACGGCAAGTTACTCCCAAAAGAATATATAACAGACCTATCTTCTACATGCAATTTGGCTAGTGGAAAAGCTCTAAGTTTCAAATTTGCATAAAGCTGATTTTGTCCTACTCAAAGAGTATCATATCAGTACTACAAAGCTCATAATATGATTGAATTGGTTTCTCCAAGTCAATCTATTCCCAAAGTTGATTAAACCCGATTGATTAATTAAATATGATGAGATCCGTCAACATTCCCACTTCTAGATGCTCAAAGTTGTCCGTAACCGGGGACACGGCTAATCATGATCAGTTTGTACACTCTGCAGAGGTTTGTGCACTTTTCCCCACAAGACTCGACCACCTCCATTGGTATTCGCCACACTACACTTTGTATGGAAATAGGAAGGTCGAGACATGGTCTTTTAGAAGAGTTTCCCTTACTCTGGCGGTGCCCATCCCACCTACCAACACTACGTTCGTAGCACCACCTAGCAAGAGTCACTACTACTAATTAACCAAGCCAGAGCCCATAATGGATTGTGGCTGCACACGTAAGCTTCTAGTTATGAAAAATATGATTGATCCCTTTAAGCCTGGGTGGCATTCCGCAGTGATTACTGGCCATCTCCAGGTCACTCAGGCAAATCCACTGGTTCCTCCAGGGTGCCCCCAACCATTCCACCCAGGTGGTTCATTAAGATTATCTTGGTCCTGTTTACTACTTAGTCACTCATACCTCATAATGGATCACTTCCCAATCCACGTCTACTTAGCAAAGCAGTATAATTCTACACGGTGGCGACAAGGATATAAGGTTCAGACCTACCTCAATGAACTACTGGGTGTAATAGCATAGCATAATATTTAATCCTATCAATGCATAATATTTAAGTTGGACTACAATGCATATAAAAAAATATAGGTAATACTGGAGCATGATCAAAAGAGTAACTTGCCTGGACCCTGACGATGAAATATTCTACTCGTAGTCATCTCTCCATCTCGTTACAATATATCTAACGGTAAAAGAGAAACACTTCAACACACAACTCAACCCAAAGTGAAGATCCAAATAAGATACAATTACAACATAAATATTTAGTTATTACTATTAATAAAATAATTACTATGGCATGGATAGGTTGAGATAGGATCAAGTTGGATTGGATGGAAATATGATGGAAATCATATATCCGAGGATTGTAAAATCAATTGGATATGTTGAAGGTTGATTATAAAATCAATTAGATGGAGAGTATGTCAAACTCAGTTGGTTTGTCCATATGAATATTTGAATAGGAAATCAATTCTTGGATTGGATTGAAAAAGATCCGATAGAAATCGTGATGATCTTGTTGAGAAGATTGAATTTTTGTAGCCAAATTTATATAAAAAAAAGAGATATACTAAATGGAAGCTAAGACGAAGATTTGAGGTCAAAATAGTGTATTTATATGATGGAAAGAATGTGACAATTGTCCAAACAGAAAGATTTGATATTAAGGATCAAATTTGATGAAGAAAATATTTCGAATAAATTATAGAATAAGATGTATACCAAATATACTCAAATTATAAAAATAAATTTGAGTTAAATTTCGAATTATCAAAAGTGGAATATTACTGGAAAATAATAAACTACATTTTCCAAGGAATCCGGGGATATAAAATTTGTCGAAATCCGACTTACGGGCTAGAAGATATGAATTTTTGAAGTTTGGATATTTTTGCTAAAATGAATTACGGGATTAATAAAAAGGATGCAAAATGGCGAGTTCTGATAGGTCTGTACCCATTCGATTTTTACAAAATAAAATGATGAACAAAGAGGGGAGAAAGGCTCACCGGAGATCTCGCCGAAATTTTGGAAAAAGGTCGCGGGCGTCAATAAACAGCCGAACGGGATAGAGGATGATTTGGGCGACTCGATGGACAAGGTTATAGCTCTAGGTTCGCCCTCGGATAGCGAAGAAGTTCCACCAGAGTAGAGAAGAACGCATGAAGAGCACAATGACACGGACGGCGTGCTCCGGCCTTGCAATCGAGAGGAAAAATATGTCACAACGGTGCGCATCGGCAAGGGGAAGAAACTAGAGGAAGAAATATGGACTAGGTACCTTTCATGGCGACAAAAATCTTCACCGGAAGTGTGGATGCATCTTTACTCCGACGATAAATTGTGCACGAAGGAGAGGGCTTTGGAGAGGGACTTTATGCGTGGGGATGTGTGGTTCAAAGGGGTCCTAGGGGCGGTATTTATAGGGTCATGGGAGGTCCATAGAAGGAGAGTGGGCGAGGTTTTGGAATGGATTTAATGGCATTCATGGAGAAATAATGGGCATTAAAAGCAAGGTTTTGGAAATGAATTTAATGGCATTCATGGAGAAAATGATGGACAATTAAAAGCATTAAAACGCGTGTTTGTTTCCATGAATGGATTCCTCATGAACTTGTCCACAATTTTTGTGTAGGTTCTGAATTGAATCGATCAAGGATGGAGTAGAATGGAGGGAAGGAATTTTTCCAGGTTCATGGTGTTTGTGCGTGTTAGTTCACGTACACAGAAAAGAACAGGGAGGAAGAAGACGGTCAGGGCTATGGGCCTTAGCGGGAGGATAGGCCCAAGACGGAAAAAAAAGAAAGAGAAAAGAGATAGAAAAAATATATGGGCTCGACCCAATAGATTTAGGATTTCAGTTTCTTATTTTTAACTTTGAAATAATAACTCTCAAATAAATCAGAAAATTTATATAGACCAAATAAAATATCGAGAGTTTAGGAAAATATATTTCCCTCTCTGAATAAATTTTATAAATAGATTTTTTAATAACAAAACTCATTGAAGACATTATTAAATATTTCCAATACATTTTGTTTTTTTTGGAGAAGTCATATTATCTCCTCTCATTATATTAATTGAGTTATTGGAAATATTTAAATATCTATTGAATGTTGATATCAAATAAACTCCATTAAGAATTCAAGAATGATTATGGGACCACAATAAATTTGAGAAAGTCATTTTATTCTCACTCTAAATATTTAATTGTGGTTCCTACCAAATTTCAAAAATATAAAAGAAAGAAAATCATTCTTTGAATTTTCAATAAACCTCACAACCAAGATTTTTATTATTGGATAAATGATTATCCAAAATTTATTAAATGGTTTGTAAAGGTTTAAACAAAAACTCAAATGAAAAGTTTTCATTTACTCTAAAATTCAAACAAGTCAATCAATATTATATTATTTATTAACATTCCAAAATTTTGAAAATTTTGGGATGTTACAAACTACCACCCTTAAAAGAAATCTCGTCCTCGAGATTTGCAAAGGCTAGAAAGAAATGGGTTGGGGTCGAGGTTTCTTGGGTTACTTCCCCATGATCTTGGCATAACATTATGAGGCTTGCAGTTTATCTTCACTTCTTGTTTGAGGGTTGTCTTCCACCGATACAATTCCATATGCTTCCGTTACTTAAATCATATCCCGGGCTCGTGGCTTTAGGCACCAGTTCTGAACCTTAACCAGGGTGTGGTTCGCATCATTTACCGCACCAGGGTGTTAGGGAACTACCACCCTTAGAAGAAAGCTTATGGGGTCTCCAAAATTCTTTATACCATGATGGTTCTTCATCAAGCATCCACAGATAAGAATCTGCATCTCCCCAAGGAACAAGTCTTTCTATAAAATACATAGGTTCCAAAACTACCTATCAAGACGCTCATGGTGGTCAAAATAACTTCCAAATGAAGCTTCTTGAAAATCTTCATGTTTCTTACTCACCGTACAACCTACGTTAGGCACGATGCCTATCTACAAGGGTAATGCGTCTTACCATTCGATGGTTTAGGCTTGTCGCATCGACACTCTACTACATTTTTTTGTCTCTCTAATTTACCAATCTAACATACCAAAGTATATAATAAGAGTCTTCGGTATGGGGGCCAATCCATCCCGTACTCAAATCATTACTTCATATGTTGATAGATGAATCTCGTATTCTAACACTCAGTCTTTCTCACTCCTCTTAAAGAGGTCTTCACCTGCAAAACTAATAAAAACTTTTTGGGTGGCGATGATCCTACATGGTTTGTTCTCAAAACTTGCATCCATAGAATAGGGAACTTCAGTCCTCAACAATTGTGTTCTCCTTGAAAATGGGAGATTCTTGTCCATTATATATTTTGAATCCACTCTTCTACTTTGACTGGGTCACTGGTATCATCAAAATATTAATGTCCATCTATGGGTTTCAAGGTTGGTCAGAGATGAGATAGAATTTTAGAGAGTAGGGGAGATGGATACCTACACAACAATTATCAAACAACTAGCATACATAATAGACTCGTTTACTACGTTTTCGTCAGGAAGTCTTCATTCTCTTCGGTTCTTGAAAGTCTTCGATACAAGGAGTTTCGTCGATGTGATGGTCTTCTGATACATCATCCGTTGCTCACAACTCTCAAGGTTCAATTAATAATAAATCCTACAAAATACGTATCCCAAAAATACAAATTTAAATTTAACAGTTCAAATGACACCAATCATTAAATCAATAGCGAGAACTCCGAGAAAACTCCAAATATCACTCATAAAGTCAATCAAAACAATTCCTATGGTACCTTCCTCCACATGAGCTCGCATGGTCGGGCACTCTACTCGCACTCTTTCATTCATTTCACAACTCTCATGGTGGTCTTGGATACTATTGGTATTGTGTAATATATTCCTTAACTTCTTCACAAGTATCTTAGTCTTGGATGTATCCGGGTCTTCTATGGGTCTTGAGTAATCTTGGGATCTTCAGAGTCGTCAAATTATTCGAGTCTTCCATACTTCCATACTTCCCATTCACGTTGAAAACATTTGTACTCTGAAATGGTCTTGAGTTGCCCAATATCTTGTCCTTCTCGAAGTGGCATAACACAATCCTTCTCAGTGGTCAAAGTGGCATGGGTATAGTCTAACTTGTTTGGGATAAGAGGGAGTGTTTGGTAAAACTTAGAAAAGATGAGTAGTAATGGATTTTTTTAAAAATAATATTTTTAAAGAGTATACTTCCTAATGGCTTTCCAGTTTCTAGGGCCACGACCTACAGTCAACATGTGCTCTGATACCATCTTGTAACGACCCGGTCCCAAAAGGAACCAAGTCTACTGTGCTTCTGTGCTATCCCTGGATCAGTATGCTAGCACACACAGTACTCGATGAAATACCATGAATCACATGTCAAAAAGTAACGTAAATACATGGTATTTATTACCTTATAGCCTTTGGGCTAGAATACACCGCGAAAACAAACAATACATAAGTGGAGTCCCATCAACACCAACGGCAAAGTTGAGTGTAGACATCGTAACCCTACATCGCATCACTTACTCGTCATATACAATCCTGCAACACCGAAGGTTACAGCCCAAAATGGGTCAGTACTTTGAATGTACGGCAAGTTACTCCCAAAAGAATATATAACAGACCTATCTTCTACATGCAATTTGGCTAGTGGAAAAGCTCTAAGTTTCAAATTTGCATAAAGCTGATTTTGTCCTACTCAAAGAGTATCATATCAGTACTACAAAGCTCATAATATGATTGAATTGGTTTCTCCAAGTCAATCTATTCCCAAAGTTGATTAAACCCGATTGATTAATTAAATATGATAAGATCCGTCAACATTCCCACTTCTAGATGCTCAAAGTTGTCCGTAACCGGGGACACGGCTAATCATGATCAGTTTGTACACTCTGCAGAGGTTTGTGCACTTTTCCCCACAAGACTCGACCACCTCCATTGGTATTCGCCACACTACACTTTGTATGGAAATAGGAAGGTCGAGACATGGTCTTTTAGAAGAGTTTCCCTTACTCTGGCGGTGCCCATCCCACCTACCAACACTACGTTCGTAGCACCACCTAGCAAGAGTCACTACTACTAATTAACCAAGCCAGAGCCCATAATGGATTGTGGCTGCACACGTAAGCTTCTAGTTATGAAAAATATGATTGATCCCTTTAAGCCTGGGTGGCATTCCGCAGTGATTACTGGCCATCTCCAGGTCACTCAGGCAAATCCACTGGTTCCTCCAGGGTGCCCCCAACCATTCCACCCAGGTGGTTCATTAAGATTATCTTGGTCCTGTTTACTACTTAGTCACTCATACCTCATAATGGATCACTTCCCAATCCACGTCTACTTAGCAAAGCAGTATAATTCTACACGGTGGCGACAAGGATATAAGGTTCAGACCTACCTCAATGAACTACTGGGTGTAATAGCATAGCATAATATATAATCCTATCAATGCATAATATTTAAGTTGGACTACAATGCATATAAAAAAATATAGGTAATACTGGAGCATGATCAAAAGAGTAACTTGCCTGGACCCTGACGATGAAATATTCTACTCGTAGTCATCTCTCCATCTCGTTACAATATATCTAACGGTAAAAGAGAAACACTTCAACACACAACTCAACCCAAAGTGAAGATCCAAATAAGATACAATTACAACATAAATATTTAGTTATTACTATTAATAAAATAATTACTATGGCATGGATAGGTTGAGATAGGATCAAGTTGGATTGGATGGAAATATGATGGAAATCATATATCCGAGGATTGTAAAATCAATTGGATATGTTGAAGGTTGATTATAAAATCAATTAGATGGAGAGTATGTCAAACTCAGTTGGTTTGTCCATATGAATATTTGAATAGGAAATCAATTCTTGGATTGGATTGAAAAAGATCCGATAGAAATCGTGATGATCTTGTTGAGAAGATTGAATTTTTGTAGCCAAATTTATATAAAAAAAAGAGATATACTAAATGGAAGCTAAGACGAAGATTTGAGGTCAAAATAGTGTATTTATATGATGGAAAGAATGTGACAATTGTCCAAACAGAAAGATTTGATATTAAGGATCAAATTTGATGAAGAAAATATTTCGAATAAATTATAGAATAAGATGTATACCAAATATACTCAAATTATAAAAATAAATTTGAGTTAAATTTCGAATTATCAAAAGTGGAATATTACTGGAAAATAATAAACTACATTTTCCAAGGAATCCGGGGATATAAAATTTGTCGAAATCCGACTTACGGGCTAGAAGATATGAATTTTTGAAGTTTGGATATTTTTGCTAAAATGAATTACGGGATTAATAAAAAGGATGCAAAATGGCGAGTTCTGATAGGTCTGTACCCATTCGATTTTTACAAAATAAAATGATGAACAAAGAGGGGAGAAAGGCTCACCGGAGATCTCGCCGGAATTTTGGAAAAAGGTCGCGGGCGTCAATAAACAGCCGAACGGGATAGAGGATGATTTGGGCGACTCGATGGACAAGGTTATAGCTCTAGGTTCGCCCTCGGATAGCGAAGAAGTTCCACCAGAGTAGAGAAGAACGCATGAAGAGCACAATGACACGGACGGCGTGCTCCGGCCTTGCAATCGAGAGGAAAAATATGTCACAACGGTGCGCATCGGCAAGGGGAAGAAACTAGAGGAAGAAATATGGACTAGGTACCTTTCATGGCGACAAAAATCTTCACCGGAAGTGTGGATGCATCTTTACTCCGACGATAAATTGTGCACGAAGGAGAGGGCTTTGGAGAGGGACTTTATGCGTGGGGATGTGTGGTTCAAAGGGGTCCTAGGGGCGGTATTTATAGGGTCATGGGAGGTCCATAGAAGGAGAGTGGGCGAGGTTTTGGAATGGATTTAATGGCATTCATGGAGAAATAATGGGCATTAAAAGCAAGGTTTTGGAAATGAATTTAATGGCATTCATGGAGAAAATGATGGACAATTAAAAGCATTAAAACGCGTGTTTGTTTCCATGAATGGATTCCTCATGAACTTGTCCACAATTTTTGTGTAGGTTCTGAATTGAATCGATCAAGGATGGAGTAGAATGGAGGGAAGGAATTTTTCCAGGTTCATGGTGTTTGTGTGTGTTAGTTCACGTACACAGAAAAGAACAGGGAGGAAGAAGACGGTCAGGGCTATGGGCCTTAGCGGGAGGATAGGCCCAAGACGGAAAAAAAAGAAAGAGAAAAGAGATAGAAAAAATATATGGGCTCGACCCAATAGATTTAGGATTTCAGTTTCTTATTTTTAACTTTGAAATAATAACTCTCAAATAAATCAGAAAATTTATATAGACCAAATAAAATATCGAGAGTTTAGGAAAATATATTTCCCTCTCTGAATAAATTTTATAAATAGATTTTTTAATAACAAAACTCATTGAAGACATTATTAAATATTTCCAATACATTTTGTTTTTTTTGGAGAAGTCATATTATCTCCTCTCATTATATTAATTGAGTTATTGGAAATATTTAAATATCTATTGAATGTTGATATCAAATAAACTCCATTAAGAATTCAAGAATGATTATGGGACCACAATAAATTTGAGAAAGTCATTTTATTCTCACTCTAAATATTTAATTGTGGTTCCTACCAAATTTCAAAAATATAAAAGAAAGAAAATCATTCTTTGAATTTTCAATAAACCTCACAACCAAGATTTTTATTATTGGATAAATGATTATCCAAAATTTATTAAATGGTTTTTAAAGGTTTAAACAAAAACTCAAATGAAAAGTTTTCATTTACTCTAAAATTCAAACAAGTCAATCAATATTATATTATTTATTAACATTCCAAAATTTTGAAAAATTTGGGATGTTACACCCCACAAAACATTGATTGTGGTTGATTAAGTATTCGATGCTTGAAACCACTTCTTAAAGATTGGCTTGGAAGGGATGAGGTGACAATGTGTGCTGATGGTAATCAAGATAGTTGATGGTCGACAACACTCTCCCTCTACATCTATCATTTGATTAGTATATGAATAAATTTATGATCGTTTGAGTGTGAACCTTATTAGTGTGTCTTTCATCTCGCGAAGACAATTATTCATATTAGTGAGAAACAAGTCAGTTGTTCTCCTTTTATGAATGATATCTTTTATGGTCACATTACGGTTATGAATGAGTTATTCTTATATTGATGGTAGTAGTTTGATCATTTATAAGAAATATTGTAATGCCAAAAATTATCCAAACTTAGTAATGACACTACCGTATAAGTCATGATTGGTTTGATGAAGTCTTGAGATACTTGATCTCTTGACACATGCAAACCATGCCTCTTTAGGTGAGATGACTGAAACCTCGCATTCTGGTAAAACAGAGTTTGCGATGACTATTGCATATCATACATAGTGATGTATCATATTTCAGCATGTAGTGAATTTCATTATTTCGTAAACATCAGATGTGGACTTATATGAATATGTCTATTCACTAATGAAACATGAGTCTGGGATAGTTTGATGTGATCAAAGGGATTTCAGAATCAAGACGGGTACTAAATTAACGAGAAAAACAAGTCTCTACGATTTGATCAAAGAGACAAATGTTTTGAGTTAGCCTTCGGCATACGGACTTGTGTGAAAGTTGTTCCACAAATTACAATGCTTGGAACACTTCAATATTGTTGATGTGCCTGAACATTATAATCATACTCTATTGGATAGTGTATGGTATAAGTTATCTCTTACCGAGTTACGTTATTATTGTTTAGAGTTATTAATTTATAAGCAAACACTCACTTCAGTATAGGGAACCATCTGAGTTCATGGAAACCAACACTATATAAGTTATGGTGTGTCATGGTTTCTAGGAAAATAATTTATGTGGTAAATTATCTTTGTAGTGTATCCTTAGTCAACTATGGATGCATCTTCCGCAACTAGGACCAAAGAGCAAAACTTTTGTTGCTAAGTTTGGTGTTTGTCAAGAAGTGTTCTTGACGAATGTGTTAATGGAAGAAAGTGAAAGTTCAAACAAGGTAATTGACCTTGCCTCCAGATGTCAGAGTAGCGCAACGGAATGTGTTCCGAAACCAAAGCTCTACAATTAGAGGAGAAAATGATGATAATGATCATGGTATTTCGCTTGAAACTTTTACTAAATAAAGTAGGATTCAAGAATACATGTTTGCCCCTTGTGCAAAGTAATATTCATGATTCACTTGTCATGTTGATAGAACAAGACATACGTATGGACTACGAAGAAGCGATGGTGGACCTAAGTATGAGAAATGACTATGAGTCATGAAATACTATATTGAGTTACATTTAAGATTGCTTGAATCTTATCGAGTAAAGAGGCTACTTGATATCCTCAATAACTTCAAGGTTATAAGGAATAAATGTAGACATCAAGATCGATTTGTCATGAAGGATGTTTCTAACAAATTCAAAAAGGTTGACTACAATATGTAGCGATGCTTGAGTCAATGGGATATTCACTATGATTGATCCAAATTGTTATCAATACCGTGACTTCCTCAAATCCTGTATTTGAAGAAGTGTGATAATTGGTACAACAAAAAGGTTTTGGAAAACATATGGATGCTAGTGTCTCGTAACCGGAATTCTCAATTTGATGGATGATCAAAGTGATTTTGGACTTAGCCAAAATATTGAGAAACATGCATTTGCATGAAACTGAGTGGGAGCTGAATAGTTTCCTAAACTTAATATGTGGACGACATATTTTGGGTGGGAGCTATGGAAGTGTTATCCTAGTCTTATATGTGGCTGACATATTTGAGTGGGAGCGTGACAACATTCTCATATATAACATATTGTGAATGGTGTAGTTGGTATTAATGATTATTGATATCTTTCATGAATGAAGTTAAGCATTGGAAATCTATTAAGATAGATTAATGTGTTTAATAACATTGAGTCAGAATACTTTCCTAGATAAGATTATGAAGAAGTTCAGAATGGGACAAGTCAAGAAGGTAGTTCTTACTTGTATATCCAAGAGAAGTATCGAGTTAATCTCAGTACAAGAACAATGGTTAAATGATGGTTAAATGAAACAAATGGATGTGCTACATCCTTTATGCCCCTGTCATAGGTTCTTTCATATAAAACCAAAGTTTTGTACTCGACGTAATGTGACCCAAGTTCTTAGTAAGAAGAACATGTTGTGATATGATTTATGATTAAATCATTGAACAAAGAGTTAAGTTTATCCTTCAGTGTCTGGAGAGAACTGAGGATAAATCTCTAATTTATAAAGGATAGTGTACTTGACCATAAAGGTTACGCTGGTTCAAGTTCTGACACTAACCTAGAAAATTGAGATATCGTACTAATAAATGCCTAAGTTGAAAGAAACATGGTTAGACATCAAAGTTGCATATAATGCACTAAGAATTAAATCTACAATGATATGGCTGCTTTAGAAGTGACAAGAGTTATATTCTGGCTTAAGAAGTTTGACTTCTGACTGAGTGAGTTTTAGTGTGCATGACTAAGGGAAAGTCCGCGTGACCCAACGGATGTCATTGCTGAAACACAACAAACGAAGTCTCACTCTACCGCCAAATATATACCTCATCATTATAGTGGGATACTGAGATGAATGTCAAACTAGGTGACATTAATGATTTTCAAAAGACATACGGATCTGAATGGTACACAGACCGTTGATACAACCTTTTCCACAAGCAAGCATGATCTATAACCATATAGATGATATGGAGTTATGATCCACAGAAAAATGCAACTAGATTATTTGTACTCTAGTGCAAGTGGGAGACTGTTGGGAATGTGCCCTAGAGGCAAATAAAATAAGTTTATTAGCATATTCCATTAGTTCATAATAAGTTTTATACTGTGCTATAACTATATTAAGTGGAAACATTAATACACGTGTGATATACCAACAACCAGGTCCCTAGTTAACTCTAGTAAACTAGTCCATTGGGCAATTGATGATCAAGGTTTCCTGATCATGAGATGTGAATAGTCTATTGACAATGGGGTCATGTCATTGGGAGAATGACATGATGGACACACTCCCACAACAAGTGTTGCAATGTGATCCAGTCACATAGTTCAACATTGCGATAACTATAAACGTAGTGACCCGATCCTTAAGACCGTGATGATCATACATAATTGCTATCTACCAGGATGCTTTGAGTGCATTAACCGTTACACTGAAACATGGTAACCATAAAGGTGTATCTTGGGTATTCCGAAGTAGATATGTTGATGAGTATGCAAATAGATCAAAACGGGATTTGTCCATCCGAGTGACGGATAGGTACTCTGGGCCCACTCGGTGATATTACATGATAAAGATTGCGCAATCATGTGACTAGGTCACGGGGTTGTAATATCATGGGAATGAGTAAACATGTTTGTCGATAACGAGAATGAACTAGGTATATTGGATACCGACGATCAAACCGCGGACAAACAAAGTACCCTATGACAAAGGGATCAGGACTCAACGTTAACGGTTCAAACGATGAAGTTAATTCGATGGAAGCGCAGGGGATCATCAAGGATTGTAACCAGATCCCACATGACGGTCATTGGTCAGAGAGTGCCTGATCATGTCTGCTGTTTCCCGAACCATAGGGTGTCACGCTTAAGGGTATTCGATGCAATAAGGATTGATTCGGGATCATCGGTGAAATAAGAGAGAACACCGGAATTGTTTCGGGAGGTGCCGGAAGTTGTTCTGGATATTTTGAATGGTTCAAAATAATGTTTAATAATGTTTAAATATGTTTTATTATTTAAT
Source organism: Bromus sterilis (assembly GCA_950022295.1). Classification (NCBI taxonomy): domain Eukaryota; kingdom Viridiplantae; phylum Streptophyta; class Magnoliopsida; order Poales; family Poaceae; genus Bromus; species Bromus sterilis. Next base: position 223,605,209 of record OX465600.1, read on the forward strand.
TAACAGAATTAAATATTAAAATATGATTAAATATAATTAAAAATGAATTAAAAGGCATATGGGCCTAAAGAGGCCCATTAGGGGAAGGAGGGAGCTCCCCCTTGGGCCAAGGCGCCAAGGGAGGGAGCCCACCTCCCCTAGCCGCACCAAACCCCCCCTCCCTAGGATTTAGTCCCACATGGGAAGGGGGGGAGGGTGGCACCCCTCCTTGGCCTATATAAGGAGGGGTGGGGTGCCTTTTTTCTTCACACAATTTGATTTGAGACAAGTTTCTCATATCTCTCTTCTCTCTCTTTCTCCCTCCTCGAGTGGACTCCCCTTGTTTGGATTCTACACTTGTTTGGGGTTTCTCCACCATACGCACGCCGTCATGCTGCTGGAATCGGGATCTGAATCCATCTACTTTCCGCTGCTCTTCTGGTTCGCAGCCCGGAGGGAACGTCGGGTACACCGTATGCGTGTAATCCCGCGAGGCGCTACACTTGTGGTGCTCCTTCATCGTTGAGGACATGTCGCGACGTCTTCACCGACAATGTTCCGACGGGGACGTAATCCCATCATCGGTCTTCAAGGACCGGGTGGCCTCAGGAGTCATCGTGGATCTGCGCGGCATCGGGGATTGACGGTACGACTACATCAACCACGTTCACGCGGGAACGTTTCCCGCTTAATGGACTACATACTGGTATGTGACCAATTCCCTCCGTTACTTGCATCTCCATAGCATAGGTCTTGGGTTCGGGACGCGTAGGTCATGAAAAAATATTGTTTTCTGCCCCGTTCCCCAACAATTTTGGCGTACTGCCCATGCTTTTGAGCCTCTTCCTTTCTTTTGTAGCATAGTTAGCATTGCGGTGCGTTTATAATCCTGTCAATTGCCCATCTGTAATTTGTTTACCTCGCATAGAAGTTTTATCATCTTTTGAGAGAGAGACATCACTAGTGAACATCACGGGACCCCGGTCCATATTCTCATCACTATTTACACGCTCATTTACTTTTCAGTATTTACTTTCAGTTGCTATCATTATCATTATCCCTTGCGTTTAATCCTTTGTAAACAACAAGACCGGAGAGATTAACAACCCATCTGAACTTCGTTGGGAGCAAAGTTACTTGTGTTGTGTGCAGGTTCACGTCAGTTGCGCTGCTGACACCTACTTATCATTGTCGGAGTCCTACGGGAGACAAACCCTATCCTCTACATAGGGGAAATTTGTTGCTATCCTACATCTCACCTTCCACTTGGGGTAACCAACGAAGGGCGAGAAACCATTATCATCATCTCGCACATCAGCGCCTCGATCTCTTTGGAGTAAAGATTGAATGCAGATTTTGTACCCAACGGATATGTCAATTAAATATGACGGCGTGGACTTTGTGCTGACCGACGCGTGGATGGGAAAAAATACCGGCTTTATAGTTGGCCGGGTCACATCCTGAAGATTCATTTTCAAGGAATACTAACACAAAGCCAACTTCATGCCAATCTTGGGGGCTACTGTCGGGGAATTATTCAGACCCGGCAGTGTTAGCGAGAAGGCCTCGAGCACAAGGCGGACGGAGCTGGCTAATGGTCCGGGTCGATAGAAGAGAAGGGCCAAGAAGAGATTTGGCCTATCAGTCGAGTCGTATTACAAGATGAAGACTGACGCTGAAGGAAGGAGCCAACTCACCATGGGGGAGAAGATAATCGCCAAGAGATAGAATAGGACTCCATCCTCGTGTTTTAATCGGACTCATTATAAACCCTAGGACACAGCGTGTATAAAAGCCAGGGTCCTGGGACGTCCAAAGGCGAACAATCTTAGATAGCTCTCGAGGCATACGTGTAACACCCTCAGTTGCTTGTAACAGTAACCATCCTTACTGTTGATCATCACTGTTGAGTTATCACTGTTGATTCCCTGACCCTGTTCAAACTTTGTGATGCTAATGATCAAAACCTTGATGTGGGTGATCAACACCCCATGCACCTTGTACTTGAGCCCTTGGAATAAAAACCCCAAAGTCAAAACCCCTAAAACCCCTTTTGGTGGATAATAAAAACTTGGTGGAAATTAAACCTTGCTCAAAAATCATGAAACCATTTTTGTAAATTGCTTAAAATCATTATAATCATGTTGGACCAACTTTGGTAATTTTTGGAGTTATGAAAAATCTCAAACAATTATAACAGTAGCTTATAAGGTCCTTTTTAATCATAAAATATTTAAAAGAAATATCCACTAAGTTTTAAAAGGTACCAAACCTTTTGTGTCACCTACATGTGACATACACCTATTTTACAAACCACCAACACATTTAAATAAAATGCAGAAGCATTTATTTTAACTACAACAGTAAACAAAAGAAAAACAAAAGCAAAAGAAAATGCAAAACAACTAAACCTCGCCCTAGGCGAGGCCCACCCCGGCCCATCCGCCCACTCCTCTCTTCTCTCTCCCCCACCCCAACCACCCTCACCTGCTCCGTAGCCGTGGCGAGCCCGCCATGGCTGGGCGCCCTGCCGGCCTCCCCCACCTCCCTGTGGGCACGTTGGGGATAAGGGCAAGCCCCCCCTCCCCCGTGGACAAAGTCACATCCATTCCCCCCTCCCCCTCGCCTCATCGTCTGCGGGGCAAAGCTTCCCGAGCCGCCGCCGGCCACCGTTGCGCACCCGCGCGGCCACCTTCACTCCCAGCACCCACCACCGTGTCCAGTCGACTCGTAGCCGTCGTCCTCGTCGTCCATCAGAAGAGGAGGAGCTCGGCGCCACCCAGCCCGTTCAATCGACGTCGTCGTCTTCCTCCAGCCGTCGGGACCGCAGTTGGAAATTCGCCGCCGTCGAGACGCCATCGAGCCCACTGCCACCACTGTTGCACTCGCGGTGAGCTCCTCTACCTCCCCCAACTCCCCGCGTAGCCCCTCGTGCACTGAATCGTCCGACGCCATTGGAGCCGTGGCTCCGTCGCCGCTGACGTGTTCTTCCCCGCGGCCTAGATCATGCTTTTGGCGCGTAGTTCGCGTCACCTTACTCGCCACGCCTCCAGGAACTCGCCCATGTAACGCATGCCCAACGAAACCCACTTAAACCTCGTCTTCGTCAACCTCCGTAGCCCAGCCGCCGCCTTCATCGTCGCCGGCGTCACTCCGATGACCCCCCGGCCAAGCCACCGCTACCAGACGCCTCCCCGTCGTCTCCCCGTTCAATTGGGACTAACCGCGCCCCCTCCCGTGCCCTGTAGCGTCGCCACCGTCAACCTCGCCGGCGACGGGCTCCGGTGAGCACTCCGGTGAGGCTGGCCGGTAGGCCCCCGTCGTCAGCTAGGTCATTAGCCCTAATGACCTTGGTCCCTGTCACTGCCATGTGGGTCCCCCCAGGGATAATTATCTTTGTTTATTAATATGGAAAAATAACCCTTCACCTTATGACATGTGGGCCCAGCCCACTTAACCCCCTGTTAGATTAAATAAACTGGTTAATTAATCCCTGAGACACTTACACCTAGGCCCCACCTGTAAGTAGTTAGTTTAATTACAATAAAAACTAAAATTTTCCACTGACATGTGGGACCCCACTGGATAATTAGGTTTAATAAAATGAATTATTAAAATGTGGGGCTGACATATGGGTCCCACATGTCAGCACTGTTCTGGATAGACTTGTGGATAATGTTACTATTTTAATATTAAAAGAAATTCAGAAAATCAATTAAATGATTTAAAAGTTTGAAAATTCAATAAATTTTAAACTGTAACTCAGATTCAAAAACTTTATACATGAAAATTGATCAGAAAAATATAACGAATACGAATACGCTATCCATATGTCTACCACCCCCCTCTAACTTACCGAACATCGACATTCCCCTCCGGTACTGTTAGAGTGCCTGGATGAATTTATTTCGAACACGAATGTTGTTCGGAATAGTTTAACTAACCCAGATACACCACCCACACATGTGTCGGAGGTCCACGACACCTCCGGCATGATATCTCCCCCTCCGGACAACCTATCCGGTAATCACCCGGAGCCGGTAGTTCATCCCCAGATGAATTTCCGTTCCGAGCAACGTGCATTGCACTGCGTTAGAACACCGTTAACATTTCATCTGTCATGTCATGCATTTGTTTGTATATGCTTGCTGTGTATTTACTGTTTCTTCCCCCCCCCCCTTAATCTCCGGTAGACCCCGCTGCTGCCGTCGACTACACCGCTGTTGGGTACGACTACTTCGTCGACGAGCCTACCCCTACCGTCGAGCTTCTAGGCAAGCAGAGCCATTCTCTTCCCCAGATATCGCCTATCTTTCCGTACATTTCTTGCACTAGGCATTGTTACTGCTGTTGCTACGTTGCTTACCTATTCAATTGCATAACCTGTCATTGTCGCCCCTTGATGTGCCTTCCGTTATCCTATGATGCATATTATTATTATGCATTATTCAGCAGTGAGCCCTGCGCATTGTTAGCTAGGATTAGATAGAGGGCCGTGATCACTCAGGGGAGTTAACACGGATACAATTATTATAACTGCACAGGTACGGTACAATGCAGACACCGCCTCAGGCCCCCTAGCTCGGCTCTGCCGAGCCACCATCAAGTGTGAGCTATCAAGGAGTAATCCTTGTACTCCACTCGTTGCTGACTCTATATAGCCGCTCTAGGTATCTGAGAAACGATTGTCCTTCAGGTAAGAAGTCGGGCGACCCAACGGTGCCCGCGAGAGGTATTGCGACGGGACGACAGGGAGGGTACGACCAGTGTACCGGTGTGCTTGGCCCCTGATCGTTGGCCGCGAGAGTTACGAAACCACGAAAGTCAAGCTCCTCCAGGAGCACACGCGAGACAAGGTAAGGAGACGGTTCACCTTGTTGGTAACCGCAGTGGCTTGGTGGGACGACAGGGCAGGCACCGATGTACTGGTGGTCCTGGCTGCTGTCGTTGTCCGCGGGTCATTTAAGTCGAGGCAACGATAACGGTTGTCACGCAGGTAATTAAAATGCTTAATGGTTCAGTGGATGTCTTGAGTTGGCTATATGCCATGTACGCACTACCTACCCGTGGGAATTACGAGTTATGGGCTCCTCTGCTTTGTAGTGTCGTCCGAGGACTCGTCAGACGTCAGCAGTACTGCGGGCTGATTGCCGGGAAGTGGTGTTGTCTTATTTGCTCGCGAGGTGGTGTCTTATTTGGATTTTCTTTAACTTCACCGGCCAGTCACGCACCGTGCAGGAGTACGTTCGGGTTGGGGTCCAAGGCCCGGCGTACTTAGGATTTAGACCGGCGGATGGCCTCTCTGTTGAGTTTGAAAGATGGGCTATGAAGTGTCGGATAGCCTCGGTGGAGCGTTCCCTAACAAGGTTCCCGCCACCCTGGAGATCCGTGCGTGTAGCGTAACACAAGTGCACCCCTGCAGGGAAGATTAATCTATTCGAATAGTCGTGTCCACGGTAACAGGACGCTTTATGCTGAAGCTGGATCTTACCACTAGAAACTATTATTATTAAACATTATGGTTCCGGGTTTTCTTCCTCGCGGGGATGTCGAGGGGGTGAACTCGGAGGCATTGCTAATTATTACAAGTTATTATTATACAATGTTGCAGCAACTTCTGATGCATTGTTACTTTATGCTTTATATAAACTGTTGGCTGATTCTTACCTCATGCTGCAAGACATCGTCGGAAGATGCTAGTCTTCGATAGGCCTAGCTTCTTACCCTTGCTCTGGATTTCTGTCTTTCAGTCCACTATATACAGCCTCTTCTTTCCGTTGATACAATGCATAATGCTTAGTAGCGGACGTAAGACTCGCGGGTATGCTAGATACTCACCTTTGCTTTATTTCCCCTTTTTCGCTTTGCCTGATCGGCCGCTGCAGTCGACGTTGGAGCCCAGGAGCAGGAGTACCCCGGAGGCGACTACTACGACGTCGAGTTCCCCGTTGACCAGGAGTAGTTCGGTGGATCCCAGGCAGGAGGCCTCGCCTTTTCGATCTGTATCTCTGATGTGATTTGTGCTAGCCTTCTTAAGGCAAAACTTGACTAACTATGTCTGTACTCAGATATTATGGCTTGTATGACTTATGTATTGGATCCTCGTGATCCCTGGTATTGTAATATATTTGTTTATCCTTTTGTTTTTAGAGTTGTGCTGTGATATTCTCACCGTGGCACCCTAATCTCAGTCGTGTACCCTGCGTGTATGATTACTGTACACGGATTGATTTTGGGGGCGTCACAATACGTGACAACAAAACCCGTGTCATTGAGATCTCCACCACATAATACAGAAAGCAGGAGTAGGTCTTTACCTCGTCGAGGGGTCGAACCTGGATAAAACCCTCGTGTGTCTCTCCCTATCGACTCTTCCTCCTCATATCCACTCGTAGCTAAGCCCCCCCCCCCCCCGTTAAGTTCTCCTATGAGGAAATCTATCGTGATTTTCCCACGACACTTGCGCCGTCTGGATCTGCTTGTCCCCCCCCCCCCGGGTCATCATCATCATGCCGAGCGACACCCCTTCACCTCGCGGGTGATTTGGTAGATCACCCACCCACCCGTGATCGCCCCTATCACACCGCGCAGACGAACCGTACAGTCGCCCGCATGCACCTCCATAGGATTCCGTGAGAAACGCCTACAAGTACGAGCAAATATCCACCGATCGAGCAACGGGCGGTCGTTGCATCGCCCTCACGGGCCACAGCACCGCCTCCCCGTGGTTATCCCGGCAGCTGCCCTGACTTGCGCGTGGCCCACTACGTCGCCCCTACGGTCCGCAGCGTGGCGGCACGCGGTCCACGCCGCCACCCGGGGTCTTCCCCACCGTCGCCCCCGACACACGGGTCGTCGCTGCGGGTCGTAGTGTCGCGACACGTGGTCTACTCCGTTGTCCCTGCGCGTTGACGCCCCCGTGCCTTTCGGCACGGGAACGCCACCGTTCGCGCATGGTCTTTGTCACGCTCTTGGGTTCTTCTTCGCCTACTTCGAGCATCGGCGTCGCCGCACCACCCGCGCCGCTGCCGCTCCCCCGAGCCACGCCAACACCCTGCTCGCCGCTGCAGCTTACTCGAGTCATGTCGCCTCTACCGGCGACCGACGTGAGCACTCACGGGCTGCCTTTGCTTCCACCGACTACATCGGCATCCACCTCTTCACCTCCCCGAAAACGGCGCCAGAAATATTTTGATGTCTACGCACGCTTCTATTCTTGTAGACTATGTTGGGCATCCAAGCGCAGAGGTTTCTAGGACAGCAGCAATTTCCCTCAAGTGGATGACCTAAGGTTTATCGAACTCAGAGAAGTAGAGGTTGAAGTTGGTCTCTCTCAAGCAACCCTGCAATTAAGATACAAGAAGTCTCTTGTGTCCCCAACACACCTAATACAACTAGGAGTTGTATAGGTGCACTAGTTCGGCGAAGAGATGATAAAATATGGGTGATAGGTGTGGCAAAGCAAGATAATATAAATCTGTAATAAAAAGTGCAACAAGCAAACATGTGACAAAAGTGAGCACAAACGGTGTGACAATGGTGGAAACAAGGCCTAGGCTTCATACTTTCACTAGTCGCAACTCTCAACAACATTATCATAGTCTAATCACATGATATTTCCGCTAAAACATGCATTGGAGACGTACTCGGAGCTCATTCCTTTGTGATCAAGAGAGGACGAGAATTACGTAGGGCTACAAAAGCACACCTCACAGTTCGTAGTTCTCATCTATGGATTTCCCAATATAAACGCGGCCATCTGTAACATCCCGATGCTCGAAACGTTTAAGAAAAAGTTTTCCAAAATTTAGAGCCAGAAAATTTCGTTTATTTTATTCGGTCAATAAAATTTAAATTAAATTTTTATAATTCAGAGGATTTAATTTGAACTAATGCAAACTTAAATTAGAAATTTGAGTTTTATTGTTCTCTTTTCGCCGAATATTTTTCTCTTGTCTTTGGCTTATTAAATTATGCGCATTTGTATTTTGAAACTTCATTCGATTTTTGTTAGATTTTTTATTTGTTAGATTTTTCTTTCTTATTTTCCTTTATCGAACTCTAAAAAAAATCTCTAACGCAATATCTCTTAATCTTCTTTCCTATGTGAAGGCCACCTCCTTTTCTTTTCATTTTACTACTTCCAAACCGAATGGACCAAGCCCATTTATTTTCCTCCTCTTCATGGGCCGGCTACCAGGCCGAAATTGGCCGAGTGAAGCGCTCGCTCGCTTCCTCCTCTTAGCACGGGGATACACATTTTCTTTGTTGTTTTCTCCCCGAGTCGCCGACTTAGGGTTTCATGTCCTCCGGCGATCGCCGAGAGTTTTGCTCATCTACAGCGCCTCAAGCGCAGGTCTCTCTGAAGCGCTCGAGTCTGTCTTGATTGGTGCCCTGGTCTTTAATCCCCGGACGGAGTTCTGTCTCCGGTCTAGGGTTTTGGGGGTGGTGCTGCGAGGATTAGATCGATCTGCGATCATGGTGTCAAGTCAGAGGAAGACGAGAAGGGAGCCAGTGGAAGATCTTCTGGGGAGATTGCATCTCCATGAGGAAGAGGAAGAGAATTTCGTGTGGGAAGAAGAGGTAATCGAACCACCGCCTGCGGCGAAGTGGTTAGCTATTACTCGAGTTCACACAACCTCTGGGTTTAGCCCCTCTGCTCTATACTCAGATATGCGTTTTGCGTGGAACCCATCAAGGGAAGTTACTTGGAGGAAGATCGATGAAAACCTGTTTGCAGCGCAGTTTCACTGTTTAGCCGATTGGAACAAGGCCATGAATATGGGTCCATGGTTGTTCAGGTATAAAGCTCTTATTATGGAGGAGTATGATGGATTTGAGGATCCAAAGATGGTGGTACTGGACAAGATATCAGTGTGGGCTCGTGTTCTTCGCTTACCAGATAATTTCCTCCATGAGAGGGTGATAAAGGGCATGTGCAGATCACTGGGGGAGATTACAGAGGTACAGACCACACTGACGGCTGGTTATACCGGAGAATTCGTACGAGTTAGGGCCAAGATTAATGTGACAAAGAAGTTGGTGAGGTTTGTATCAATCGCCAAAGATCTCAAAAAGAGTTGGTACCAAGTTCAATATGAAAAGTTGCCCACTTTTTGCTACCACTGTGGTCTCCTGGGACATTGGCACGAAGAGTGTGGTACTGGGGGGCATGATGCAACCACTTTTGAATGGGGGCCTTTTGTTTTAGCAGAAAATCTTGGTGGCGGAAGAAGCAGAGGAAGGGGAAATTCTGGGAGAGATGATCAAGATGGTCCTCAGGGCAGAGGGAGAGCATGTGGCCGAGATGCTAATTCAGGAAGGGGACGAGGTAGAGATGGAACTGGGGGAGTGCTCCCATGGCGTTTCAACGCTATGTTCCAAGAGCAGGAGCCCCCCCCCCTTCCAGCCACAGATTTGAAAGGAAAATTTGATTCAGTTGCTAAAGATGAGGAGACACAATGAACAAAAAGACTGGCAGAGGATTCAGTGGCTGATCCCACAGTACCTCCGACGGCTGGGCAAGAGCTTGTACCTATGGACAAGAATGCTTTTGTTTTGCGGCTTGTGGAGAAGTTTGGGGGGGTAGTGAATCTGACCCTTCACTCACACCACAAAAGAACGATAACAAGAAGAAGCAAAAACAAGATGGAGAAACAATGGATGCTGAGGATCCAAATAATCCCTTTAAAAATTCATCGGCGGCGCCCCTCGGGGGTGACCTCCGGGACTAATGAATCTCATCAGTTGGAACTGTCGTGGTTTGGGTAATCCCGCAACAGTTCGAGAAGCGAGAGAACTCGCAGCAAAATTTACCCCGGTCGTGTTGTGCTTGTTGGAAACTCAAATCTCAAGCGAACGCACCGAAGCTCTAGTAGGTAGCCTGGGATTTAATAACTCTTATGCAGTCGGTAGTCTTGGAAGGAGTGATGGTATTGCTTTATTCTAGAGTGATGTAATTGATTTGGAAGTTCTGGGATTCTCTCGCTATCATGTTGACTCAACTGTCAAGGGGTTGGGCCCAAATGATATGGGGATCACTTTTGTGTACGGCGAAGCTCAGCTATGTGAATGCTATAAAACATGGGACACCCTTAAATCAATAGCTGCTGATTCAGTTTTGTCGTGGCTAGCAATTGGAGGCTTTAATGAAGTTTTGTACCAACATGAACATGCGGGCGTTAATCCTCGCTCACAAGCACAAATGGATGGATTTAGAGACATGCTTGATGTCTGTGGTTTACTGGACCTTGGCTCTACTGGGATTGCATGGACTTTTGAGAAGAAGGTAGCGGAGGGTTCATATACTCGGGTTCGTCTGGACAGGGCTGTGGCGGACCCAAATTTGATGGCTATGTTTCCAAATCAACGGGTTGAGAATATTTGGGCAGCTTGCTCGGATCATGGTCCAATTTTCCTCAACCTCTTAGGGGAGGGAGTTCCTAGGCAACGTCGATTTCGGTACGAACAAATGTGGGACAGACACCCAGAGATGGCGAGTTTTGTGGCGAGAGAGTGGACAAACAAATCGTCGGCCACTTCAGTTGATCTAATGAGGAATAAATTGCAATCTTTGGCGGAGGATCTGGCTAATTGGGACAAAAACACTTTCGGACATGTTAAGACAGAAATCCGGAACTTAAAACATGAACTGGACGTTCTCCTCAGGGTGCCGGGACGCACGGGCCCTTCGTATAGGGAGCGAAAGATAAATGAAAGATTGGTCGAGTTGTACAAGCGGGAGGAAATCTTGTATAGACAGCGCTCTCGGGTTGAATGGCTCAAGGAGGGAGATAGGAACACAAAGTTCTTAAAAATTCGAGAAGCTATCAGGCGACGCAAAAATATTATCAAGAAGCTGCAGAAAGAGGATGGTCAGATGGAAGAGGAGGATCCAGAATTGGCAGCCATGACAACAGCTTTTTACAACAACTGGTTTACGGCGGAAGGGACTCATAGGATGGAAGATGTACTGGATACGGTTCCGGTAAAAGTAACTGATGAAATGCGTGCATCTTTGGACGCCCCTTATTCTTCTGTTGAGGTAAAACGCACCCTGTTCCAAATGATTCCCTCAAAAGCACCCGGCCCGGACGGTTTTCCGGCACACTTTTTTCAGAAAAACTGGGTTGTGTGTGGCGAGGAAGTTACGAGAGTAGTCTTGAGCATCCTGGAAGGGAATGGAAATCTGGAGAGTATAAATAAAACTATCTTGGTGCTTATTCCCAAAGTGAAGAATCCATCCTTTTTATCTCAGTATAGACCCATAAGTTTATGCAATGTCCTTTACAAAATTGCTTCAAAGGTCGTTTCTAACCGCCTGAAACTGGTGCTCCCGGATATTATCTCTGACGAACAATCTGCCTTTGTCCCGGGTAGAATGATCACGGATAACATAATTGTTGCTTATGAGTGTTTACATTTTATGAAGCGTAATAAGGCGATCAAGCATCGCCATGCTGCACTCAAGTTAGATATGATGAAGGCTTATGATCGTGTGGAGTGGAACTACCTCAAAGCCATCATGCTTAAACTGGGTTTTTCTGTCAAGTGGGTTTCTTTAATCATGAGCATGGTAATCTCTGTTTCGTACTCAGTTTTGTTCAATGGAAGAAAGATTGATGAGTTCAAACCCTCCAGGGGTATTCAGCAGGGAGATCCCATCTCCCCTTATTTGTTCCTTTTGGCAGCAGAGGGCCTTTTGTGCCTCTTAAATCATAGTTCTCAGTTATCCCAAAGTAATGGTCTACAGGTGGCTACTTCGGCACCACCGGTAAACCATCTCCTCTTTGCGGATGACAGCCTGCTGTTCTTCAAGGCAACCAATGAAGGGGAAATTCGGGTGTCAAACCTACTGAATGTTTACTGTCAAGCGTCGGGGCAGCGGATAAACCCGCTAAATCTACTATTTTCTTTAGCAAGGGATGTCCGGAGTCAGCCAGAGAGGAGATTAAAGGCATTCTTAATGTACCCAATGAGACTCTTAATGAAAAGTACTTGGGACTCCCTTCTGATGTGGGGTCTTCAAAGAATGATGCTTTCAAATACCTGAAAGAAAGAGTGTGGGGTAAAGTCAAAGGATGGATTGAGAAATTGTTTGCATCTGCAGGCAAGGAGGTTCTCATCAAATCAGTTGCGCAGTCGGTTCCTGTGTATTCTATGTCAGTTTTCAAGCTTCCAAGGGGGCTCCTTGAGGAACTTAATAAGATTGTGCGGAAATTTTGGTGGGTGAGCAAAAATGGAAAACGGAAACCGGCGTGGGTGTCATGGAGGGACATGACACAACCGAAATACCTTGGAGGCTTGGGCTTTAAGGATTTTGAGATGTTTAACCTATCCTTGCTAGCTAGACAAGCTTTGCAAACTCTCATGAATCAGGACACACTATGTGCTAAATTACTCAAAGCTGTGTACTTCCCTGAGACAGATTTCCTAGCATCCGAGCTTGGATCCCATCCCTCACTAGTTTGGCGCTCTATGTGTGAAGGGAAGGAAGTTTTGAAGCATGGTTTAATCCGACGAATTGGAGATGGGAGATCGACATTAATATGGGAGCAAAATTGGATCCCGAGAGAGTCCAATATGCGCCCCATCGTGTGCATCAATAGGCATGCACCAAGAGTAGTGTCTGACTTGATTGATAGCACATGATCTTCATGGCGTCATGAGATACTGGAACAAAATTTTATAGCAGCAGATATAGGCTTCATCAAAGGAATTCCGCTATGTACAAACCAAGAGGAAGAGAGGTGGGCTTGGAGCTGGGAAGCCAAGGGGCAATTTTCGGTTAAAAGTTGTTATCGCATGATGCTTTCGATCAGTCAAAGCAGGGAGGATTTGAGGACTGGTGTCTCTTCTATTTCAGACCCGTCAGTCGAAGCTAAGGGATGGAAGAGCTTATGGAAAACTCAAGTACCCGGAAAAATTCGACATTTCTTGTGGAGGCTTGGAAAGCAGTCCATTCCCACGGAAGATGTTCGGTCCAGGAGGAACATGGAAACATCGGATGCTTGCCAATTGTGTGGAATGTCGGACTCGTGGAAGCATAGCTTGATCGAATGCAGTGACTCCAGATGTGTCTGGGCGCTCGCTGGGGATACGGTGCTGGATGGCCTAGTGGAAAATCCTGAGTTGAATGCAAAGAAGTGGTTGTTTTCAATGATGGAGTCATTATCGCATGTGGAGATGACGCATATCTCTGTTACTCTCTGGGCTATATGGCATGCCCGTAGAAATTTTATCCATGAAGGAATCCGGCAAAGTCCTTTTGGGACTCACGAGTTTGTGCAAAGATTTATTTCGGAGCTTGAAGAAATTCACATAAAATCACAGCAGCAAAGCAAGGCGCCTATCAGATATCGTTGGTCTCCTCCGCCTGCGGGGTCAGTCAAGATACATGTTGATGGGGGAGTAAATCTGGAGACCGTCAAGGGGGCTGCAGCGGTGGTCTGCAAAAATCACGAGGGAGTGTATGGGGGTTCCTCAGCGCTGGTGATTGACGGAGTGACGGACCCAACGTGTTTGGAGGCTATAGCATGCCGGGAGGCGCTTAGTTTGGCTCTTGATCTCTTACTAACTGATATTGTGATTGCTTGTGACTCGAAAGGTGTGGTAGATGATATCATCAACGGCTCGGACGGAAAGCATGGTATGATCATCAAGGAGATTCGCTCTAGAATGCTTCTTTTCAATTCTTGCAAGTTTATTTTTGAATGTAGATCTTTGAATAGAGAGACTCATAGTTTAGTTAAGTTTGCTACTTCTCTGAATACTGGTAGACACGTGTGGCTGCTACAGCCTCATGGTCAGTCTGTTATTCCTGTAATTTCTGTCTTAGTGGAATAAAGTTTATTTTCCCACTCAAAAAAAACACGGGGATACACAGTAACGAAACGGCCATGGCGTTTGTACCTTTTCCCTTCCTCATAGCACTTAATTCATCAACTCTTTTAACTTGCCATAACACGAGATATGCTTAAAATTTCATGGAGAACTCATTCAGGAAATTAAAACATCACTTCATTGATTTAATCTCGCGGTAGAAACTGGTGCACCGAATGTCATAAGTTGGCATTAATCTCTTGATCTCCTTCCACAGACTATAAAAGGAGGTACCGAGGTGAACCTCACGCGTCTCTCTCCTTCCTCCTCCATTTTTGTTCTTACACTTTCTCCAGAGGAGATCTGTGGTACTCGTACTCTTGCGTCAAAGCTACGCGTACAATTTCTTCTTCAACTCTATTCATCGCATCGATTCATCGCACTCGGTGAGTTTCTGCCCAACTCCTTTTGTAAGTTCACTCATCCATGTCCATCCTATCTCTTAGACACCATAGTTTGGTCTAATTCCCTAGTTGGCCGCGCACACTCAAATCGATGACTATCCAATGGCATCGTCTTGTTCCCGTAGTTTATGTTTCTTGGATGACTTCGTGCCAAATATATCCAATGATTTCTATGGCCATAGAATCCTATTGGTGGAATTAGTTTTCTAGATTGGTAAATCGTTTGTTTAGAATAAATTTCGTTTAGTCGTTCATGTTAATTAGAATAAAAAATTTATGCAATTTCGTGTGATAATTTCTTGCATCATGTAAAAGTGTGATATGCCTGTTTATTAGTTCTTGTGAATTATGATCATGTGTACTAGTTGATGGGTGAACTTATATGTTATTATTCATATGTTCGTGATATATCTAATAGTGATTTTTTCATAATATTTGTAAGACGCGTGCCTTGTTAGATTTATGTTTTTATCCATTACGGTTATTTAGAAATTGTTGAACATGTTATTTCATGGTGATATTTTTTAATGTGGTATGTAGTCATATGATATGCCTATTTACAATTATGTGAATTATTACCAGGTGTATGTTTATTATAAGCATTTATTTTATTTAACTATTATAGTTTTGTATGTTGTATCATGTTGTTATCTTGTTTAGAAATCATGTAGTATGTTCTTTGCATGCGTACATTTTTTTTATGAATGTTCGCCATGCCTATAATTTTGTAGGATTATTCTAGGCTTTGTTTTATTTATCGAATGATGAAATACTTGTCGTAATTATTTTATTTGTTTACGTGTTGATATTTTAGATTGGGTTTACATATCCTTTTTTATACATGTTACATGGTTCATTTATATATTTTCAATCATGTCATGTCTATGGTAGATGATTATCAATTTATAATATGTCTTCTTGCATAGTTCATATATGCTAGAAGTTAAATGAATTGTCATGTTCTATAGGAACTATTACATTGTAGTTACTTATTGCATATGATATGATTGGCTAGTTGTTTCTCTTGTTATGTAGATTTTTGTTATCCAAGTCTACATGGTTGAATGCATTATGTCATGGTTACTATTTTTATTGTTATTTAGAATTATTCTTGTGTTATAGAACTTAGTTTATTACATCTTGTTAATTATCATGTGTGTTTATTTATTCTAGTTATTCACATGTCGTGTGAGCACTTGCTCAAAGTCAAATTCATATTTTGATTGTATCTTGTTTTGTCTTACAAGTTGCTAGTTAGTATTATAAGTCCATAAATATGGTTAGTCTTGCTTGTTAGTTATACATGTTCAATCTCATCATCTTTATATAAGTATGCTTTCTTTTGTTAGATTGATATCATGCTATGTTGTTTTGATTGTATGACTAGAGTATATTGCATGTGTGTAGCAACTCACATCTTGTATGATGCCTAGTTATTGTTTATCTATTTATTAAGTGTATGTCGTACTAGATAGAAATGTGTGTCATGATGTTTTTCATGCTATTATATTACCTGTTGATTTCGTTGATGCCATTATCTAGTTGTTTACTTGCCTACATGCTCATTATGATTTGTCAGTGTGCATATGTATTATAACTAGCATGATAGTGGTGTGTGCTAATGTCATGCTTTCGTGTTCTTGCATGCCATGAGTAGTATTTTAGAGTTGTGGGATATTGTTATGCTTGATGTTTGTTATATTTGACATGAACTAAGTTATGTTCTAGTTATCCGTTGTATAGTATTGGTATTCCTAGTGTGATATATCTCGTGTGATGATCATCCCTGTTGATATTTCATCTTAGTTTATCTTGTCACTGTATTTTTCCTATGACTAGGCTTGGTTATATTTTGCTTACCTTTTATATTGCCTCATTGTTTGCCTAGACATACTTCATGCAAGTTCTTTCATGTCTTATGATGTGATATGTGTCATAGTTTCCTGGTTTAGCTATTGCTTACATGCATATGCTTGACTTCTCTCATGTTAGTATTATTTGTATTTAATATTTATGGCAATAGTTCATCACATGCTTAATATAGTTTACCTTCAATGCTAGTTGAGTTGTGCCTTCCTCATATGGTTTAGTGTGCATAGAGTTCTTTGTTGTTTAAGCATGTGGATGTAATCCTATAGCTAGTTGTATGCTTATTTGTATATTCGTTATTTCTAATTATTAAGAGCATGTCCTAGTTAACTGTATTACCGTGACAACTTGTATGATTGATGTTTGATGCTACTTGATGTTAACCGTTATAAATATTTAGAATTGTCTAAATATTTTATTTGTGGTTAATGCTTATTCTTGAACATGACATGTTCTTGCTTCTTGTAGGGCAATGTTGCATTAGCATGTCATGTATAGCGCAATTGTTACTTATTTGATGCATTGTTTAACTTCTTTATATTAGTTGACATGTGTTTGTCTTGTGATGTTGGATCTATATGGTTTACTACCGCTCAAGGATCAAACCTAGATCCAACTCGGTTCATGTTGTTGTATGATGGTCATTGTTTAATCAGTATGGTTTGTTTGACTTATAAAGCATTAGCCTTTGAATTATTATATATTTGATATAGATGTGTGGCTTCTATTAACCATTATAAATATTTAGATTCTATCTAAATATTTATTTGTGGTTAACTTTTACCTTCACCATGCTATGTTGTGATTGTGTAGTTCAGATGCATATGTTGGTTCCATTCCATGTGTGTTGATGTCATTGTGTTTGTCTTATGGTAGTTTTTGATATAGTTAATTGTGATGTGTAGTGGGCACTACTAGTGGTCGCTATCATAGTTCATATTAGAACATTAGTCTTGATCGTCGAGCCTTCCTTAGCCACGTCAATGTAAACCATGTCATCTCGTTGAATCCTCTCTTCTACCTCAATATCACACTACCTCATTTTGGAATCCCCATCTTGAGCAATATCTTGCTATCCATCCAACCTTGATTTATTTGGAATGTTATTTGGATTTACTTTTTCTTTGGTATTTATTTGTTTTCATTTGCTATCGTTATGACGAGTAGGGAGTGACGATGTTGGACATGGACAGATTCAAGCTATCGAAGATGGAATCAACAACGAAGGCATGCCTCCCTCTTTGATCATGTTTATCCTATGTTTTACAATATTGCATTGTATTTTATAACCACTATTGCATGCTATTTTATCTCGTAGCTAGCGTGTCGATTGACACATTACCCTGATTCGCTTGTCGCCTATTTACATGACACCTGAGTAGAACTATATAGTAATCTAGTATAGTAGAAATGCTTAGCCATGCTAATTATTATATAGGTGCTTATCTGATTGATCTTCGGATCATTAACACTTGAAACTTGTTACTGACCTTGCTAAGCTAGGCCGGTTGGCCATTGTTGACTTCATCTACTCTCTTCTACTCTGGGTGAAACTTACCATCTAAATATTGATGCGGGTGACAGTTGGATCAAGGATTGAAGGAGCGATTGGCTGCCCTTCACAAGGTGAAGGGGGCAATCCGTCGTCCGTGCCGCATGAGGCCCAATAAGTCTTTGATTTGAAGATTGTGACAACAGTACAACCACATGCTATATGGGCACTGGCTTGGTTAATTAGTTAATTCACCCTTATTATCGTCATCGTCGTACCGCATATGGGACAGATTCCTTGCGAGGAGAACCCCGACACAAAAGGGGGCAAGAACTGTGAACTGCGGTTACTACCTTGTGAAACCTAGTGGGCATGTCATAGTAAGGGTGGATCTAGTGAAAGACCTCGTCACAATCTCCCTGCCGGTATACAACATAGTGTACTACGCCAGCGGCCACTGGTGGCAACAAGACGAGATTGTGTCGTGTGGGTAAAGGGTGCAACCTCTGCAGGGTGTACAACTATTCGAATAGCCGTATCCACGGTCATGGACGACACATGAATCTTTCTTGACATACGGGAACCTGTCTTGCTTATTCCCTCTTTTCCCCTATTCTTGGAACCTATGAAGGATGTGAGTGGATCGAGGATCCTCGCCTTGTTGAAAGTTATGATGGAGAAAATGTTGTTTTCATCTAAAACCGCTTTATCAAAATATTATGCTTTTCAAACAAAATTAGCTTTTATGCAAAAGAACCATACAGCCTACCTTTGAAGCCTCATGTAGTTACTAGGACCTTTCCTGGGAGGCATGTTGAGTATGAAATGTAATCATGGCAATAATTTTTGTTGAAACAGAGTTCCATGAAGACGAAGGAGATGTTTACGACTACTATGGTGATCCGTAGGAGCGAGGTCTCGTGGACTACATCAACGGCATGTGGCTGAGATGGAGTCGCTACGCATTTTACTTTCCGCTGTTTCCTGATTGTAAAAAATGTCATGAGACATTTTATATGTATGCCTTATGGCAGATTATGGTACTTGTAAAATCTTTATGTATTCTGCAATGATACCATTTTGTTGTGTTGTCAACGATGATCCTGGGATTGACAATTAAACACAGGAGGGTCTGGAAATTATTTTCGGGTTCTCACACCATCCAAAGAGAGTACCACAACCACCATAACATATCTCAAGGATAGTCGAAGAAAAGCACCAAGAAACTCTCAATCTTCAATCAATTCACAAAAGAGGAAATCACTCATGATAATATTCTTCTAACCCATGTCCAATAGACCGCTGCCACCATGGTCTCGGGGATTATACTAGATAAGATCAAGTGAGTACATCAATACAATACATAGAGAAAGGGGAAATATCCTGGGATCACCCTAGATTAACATAGCTTATGATCACAATGAAGATCACATCATAGGAGAGAGAGAAGAACACATATCTACTGGTAGAAACCTCAGACCCGAGGAGGAACTACTCCCGCATCATGGAGGGAGAAAGCAGCGTCAGTGGAGATGAATCCGGGGGCACTTCCCCGTCCCGACAGGGTGCCGGCACAGGAATTTTGGTCCCCCGAAGCTTGTTGGCGATGGTGGCGGAGATCAGAATTGCTTCTGGAGAAAAGGGTTCTGGAATCAGGGTTTTCACGACGCGAGTATAAATAAGGGCCAAAGGGGGCACCGGGGGAGTTCCCAGTCGCCCAGGTGGCCACCCGGCACGGGTGGACCCCTAGCCGCGCCAAGAGGGCGCCTAGGGGCTGTGGGCCACCCCAGGGGCCCATCCTCCGGCTGGATGATACGTTCCAAACGTATCTATGATTTCTGCTTGCTCCATGCATGTTTTGTGTGATATTTCTATGATCTAGATACACTTTCATACACTTTTGATCATATTTGGACTAACCTACTAACTCAGTGCACCCAGTGCCAGTTTCTGTATTCTGCTGTTTTTCTATTTCAGTTTTCCCCCATATTAAAAGTGCCCCAAAAATTCGGGAAAAACAGATAAAAAATCAGCGTGAAGGAACCTTCAGAAGTCCCGATAGAGGACCAGGTGGGACCCACCAGGCGGCCACCTGGCGCGGCCTAGGGCTTGGCCGCGCCAGGGGGGCGCCTGGACCCCTGGTGGCCCCCTGTCTTCCCTCCTTCGCCTATTTATTTCCCGTGACGTGAAACTTCCAGAGAGAGAACCCTTTTCCGCGATCTCTCCTCTGTTCCGCCGCCTCCGCGCTTCCAAGATCGGGAGCGCCAGCAGACCTCTTCCCGGCACCCTGCCGGAGGGAGGATCGACCTCTGGGAGCTTCCCCTCCAACATGGAAGCTTCCCGGATATGCCATGAGTAGTTTCCTTTGGACCATGGGTCCGTGATCAGTAGCTATGTGATGTTCTCCTCCCCTTTTTGTTCTTCATGGTTTAGACCTCGTGAGTTTCCCTACATGATCGAGGCACATATGTAATCTTTCTGCTGTTGCTATGCTGAGTTTGATGTGATTTGATGGATTATGAGATTATGTTCAGATTGTGATAGAGTAATATATTTGGTTCTTATCTTTTATATTTTTGTTCCTAAGTAATTCTTGCATGTTCTCCGTTGTTGTTTATTGCTTTGGCCAAGTAGTAGGTAGTAACTCCAAGAGGGAACGTTATGCTCGATTGTGGGTTCATGCCCCTCGATGACACACTTGAGTGACAGAAACATGAGTCTAGGGGATGTGTTGTTGCCACAAGGGGGAAAACAACGGTGCTTGTAACCGCGTTTGCAAGGATTGTTTACTTTACGCAAAGTGCTTTTTAATACAGTTGTCTGTTGCTTTGGGTTTACACTTTGGGTGGGGCTCGCAACTTAATACCAGCGAGATGTTCTGGATAGATATCTGAAGGTGGATGATTAGTAGTAGATAAAGTTGGATTTCGGTCTACTTATTTTGGCGTACTACCCATGCTTTTGAGCCTCTTCCTTTCTTTGTAGCATAGTTAGCATTGTGGTGCGTTTATAATCCTGTCAATTGCCCATCTGTAATTTATTCACCTCGCATAGCAGTTTTATCGTCTTTTGGGAGAGAGACATCACTAGTGAACATGACGGGACCCCGGTCCATATTCTCATCATTGTTTACACGCTCATTTACTTTTCTACTTTTACTTTCAGTTGCTATCATAATAATTATCCCTTGTGTTTTGATCCTTTGTAAACAACAAGACCGGAGAGATTGACAACCTCTCTGAACTTCATTGGGAGAAAAATTATTTGTGTCTTTGTGCAGCTCCAGGTGAAGTAAGCAACCATGAGTTGTGTATGGCGCCATTGTTCACTTCACCACCTACTTATCATTATCGGAGTCCTACTGGTCGATCTCAACCTTGGTATCTTCACCAAGGGAAACTTGCCGCTACGCTGCATCTCACCTTCCACTTGGGGTAACCAACGAAGGGCGAGAAGCAATTATCATCTCTTGCGTATCACTGGAGGACTCTTCTAGAACGCTGATTTTTATATATTTTCCCGAATTTTTTGAGAAGTTTTAATTTGGGGGAAAACTGAAATAGAAAAACAGCAGAAAACAGAAAGTGGCACTGGGGTGCACTGAGTTAATAGGTTAGTCCAAATATGATCAAAAGTGTATGAAAGTGTATCTAAAACATAGCAATATCACACAAAACATGCATGGATCAAGCAGAAATTATAGATACGTTTGGGACGTATCAACATCCCCAAGCTTAATTCATGCTCGTCCTCGAGTAGGTAAATGATAACAAGAATAATTTCTGTGGTGACATGCAAGCAACCATATAAGAACTTTGAAAGTAAAGCAATCAAGGTATGTGATTCAATTCAAGTCATAACATACAAGAGTTTATATTAGCATTGAAACAAGCAACAAAGAAAATTAGGTGCAAGAGCTCTTGTTGTCCGTGACTCGGATGTCTCCAAATGGTGTTTGCGTGCAAGAAAGGGGATATGGGAATACGAGAGAAAAATATATTTGTTGAGAACTCAATCTACTAAAGTTTCACACTTGGTCTTCTTTGGAACCTTATCTTGACTCGTCCCCAGACCACTAGCCAGGTACAAGTCAATTTGATCCACTCCCTTTCGATATTTTGAGCACTCATGCAATGGATGAGCGTAAGCACGAGAGTAGACACTTAGGATGGCAAAGAGAGAAATATGGTGGAGGAGGAAAAAAAAGGGTGAGAAAGGCTCACATCAATGAGGACAATCATAGGCGAGAGAAGGCCAAATGATAGATATGATGTGAGGAGTAGGGATTGCCATGCAACGGATGCACAGATGAGCTAAGAAAAGCTCTCCAATTGAACTAGTGGGGGTGCATCCAACTTGCTCTCTCATGAAGACCTAGAGCTCGTTTGAGGAGGCTCATCCTTGGAATATGCAAGCCAAGTTCTATAGTGTGAAGTTCCCCACATAACTATATGCATAAATTATCATCTCTATGGAGTACAAGGATAAGAGGGAGTACGAGTGTGGATCTTTCAAAAGGATGGTAGTGTTGCCCCTTTCTCTCTTTTTATTTTCTTTTTCTCTTTTTTCTATTTTTTTTGTGGCCTCAATGGCTCTTCCTATTTAACTCTCATTTGTCCTCTTTGGGATCTTTTAAATTTGTCATCTTTGGTATTCTTCCTCACTTAAGGGCAACGCTCTATTTTACAAGAAGTCTAGAAGATCTTTCACACTTTACAAGGTACTCAACATAAAGAAGATGTAGCTATCATGATGTATGAAAATGTATGCCTCTGCCAGTGTAGAAAGAACATGTATGACATGAAGATCAAGTCATGAGAAGGTGGATGTTGCATGGCAATATATCTCGGAAAGGCTATGGAAATTCCTTGATAGGTAGGTATGGTGGATGTTTTGAGGAAAGATATAAGGAGGTTTATGATGACAGAGCGTATCATGCCCAAGGGTTTGGATGCATCGGAGAGGTGGACGCCAACTCTCGGAGTGAGAAGAAGGCAATGCACGGTATCGAAGAGGCTAGCAAATCTGAGAAGGTGGAAGTGTCAACTTTCAATACTTACATTATTCCGAAGAACTCATGCACTTATTCCGAGCAGGAGTGTGGGGGTTTGGTTATCCTTGCGCATCCTCGACTCATGGTACGTGAGTGTACTCTAATATCCGATCCCTCCAAGGATTAGTGATCCATCTAGTAGCTAGAGTTCTCAACTAGTTTTGTAGTTTTTGAAAATAAACACAAATTTCCCAGAATACGACACCTATAACTAATAGGCTAGAGCTCTTGACACCAAAAGTTTAAACATTACTCACAACAATACCTCAAAACTATTGCAAGTTACTACTACAATCGAATAGCAACCCCGATTACCTACTTTCAAGAGAAGACACAACTCAGTGCAACAACTAACTCTCTTAACAAGACAAACATGAAAAATAAAGAGAGTTCCAGCAACAAACTAAACAAAATCCAAGTCTCTTGCTAAAGACAAACACTAAAACGAAAACTAAAGATGGCAGCAGCTACGAAAAGATAAAGAACACACAACAGAGATAGATAGGCATGAAAATCCTATGATGTGTTCTAGATTGGAGTGGCGCGTGTTTCTCTCCCACACAAAGTAAGTTGGGGTCTAACTTGTTATGAAAAGCAAGCAAATCTAAAGAAAACTAAAAATGAATCCTAAGAGCGAGATGCTCCAAGCATAGCACATAACGCATGAAGTGATAAAAATATAGTGAGACGGAGGACGAACTGATGATTGTTGATGGAGAAGGGGATGCACGGGGGAATCCCCAAGCTTAGATGCTTGAGTCTCCTTGAATATTTATTGGGCATGCATGGGGGCATCCCCAAGCTTGAGAGTTTGACACTCCCGGATCTTGTTTCATCATCTTCCCTCGCACACTTGAAAACTCCCTTCATACATAACTCACCATAAGCTGATTAGAGAGGTTAGTACCCTTAATAAAATATTTTTTCTCCACTGGAAATAAAGATATTCTTGAAGAGCTACTGTTTCTAAAGATTGCCAAAAACTTTTTGCAAAGAAAAAGCAAGCCTAAGGTTTGCAAAAGTGAAGAAAGGCAAAACGTGGCAGAATCTGTGAAAAACAGAACAGCAGGTGATACGCGAGAGATGATTGCTTCTCGCGATTTGTTGGTTACCCCAAGTGGAAGGTGAGATGCAGCGTAGCGGAAAATTTCCCTTGGTGAAGATACCAAGGTTGAGAGTCTCGACTAGTAGGACTCCGGAGATGATAAGTAGGTGTCAAGGAAACAATGGCACCGTTTTAGACAAAAGTTGCTTCCTTGACCTGGACCTGCACACAGACACTAATAACTTTTCTCCCAACGAAGTTCAGAGAGGTTGTCAATCTCTCCGGTCTTGTTGTTTACAAAGGATCAAAACACAAGGGATAATGATAATGATAGCAACTGAAAGTAAAAGTAGAAAAGTAAATGAGCATGTAAACAATGATGAGATTATGGACCGGGGTCCCGTGATGTTCACTAGTGATATCTCTCTCCCAAAAGACGATAAAACTGCTATGTGAGGTAAAAAAATTACAGATGGGCAATTGATAGGATTATAAACGCACCGCAATGCTAACTATGCTACAAAAGAAAGGAAGAGGCTCAAAAGCATGCGCAGTACACCAAAATAAGTAGACCGAAATCCAACTGCATCTACTGCTAATCATCCACCTTGAGATATCTATCCAGAACATCTCGCTGGTATTAAGTTGCGAGTCCCACCCAAAGTGTAAACCCAAAGCAACAGACAACTGCATTAAAAAAGCACTTTGCGTAAAGTAAACAATCCTTGCAACCGCGGTTACAAGCACCGTTGATTTCCCCCTTGTGGCAACAGCACATCCCCTAGACTCATGTTTCTGTCACTCAAGCGTGTCATCAGGGGCATGAACCCATAATCGAGCATAACGTTCCCTCTTGGAGTTACTACCTACTACTTGGCCAAAGCAATAAACAGCAACGGAGAACATGCAAGAATTACTTAGGAACAAAAATATAAAAGATAAGAACCAAATATATTACTCTATCACAATCTGAACATAATCTCATAATCCATCAGATCCCACCAAACTCAGCATAGCAATAGTAGAAAGATTACATATGTGCCTCGATCATGTAGGGCAGCTCACGAGGTCTAAACCATGAAGAACAAAGAGGGGAGGAGAACATCACATAGCTATTGATCACGGACCCACGGTCCAAAGGAAACTACTCACGGCACATCCGGGAAGCGTCCATGGTGAAGGGGAAGCTCCCGGAGGTCGATCCTTGTAACACCCTCGGTTGTCTGTAACAGTAATCACTTTTACTGTGGACTAATCACTGTTGCTAATCACAGTGCAAACCATGCCATGATCCACATTGCTTTTGATCATATTCAGAAATGCCTTTTGGTTGCTATGAAAAATATGTGGCAATTAAACTTTGCCCTAAAATCATGGGACCACTTTTATAAAATCACTAATAATCATTGGGTCATGCCCATGTGGTTATGGTATTTTATTTTGCCACTGAAAAATCCAAACAACTCAAACAGTAGCAAAAACACTGGGTTCTGCTCCATTTTCAATAAAATAAAATATCAAATGATTTTATAAAAACTCAAAATCTTTTGTGGCACCTCGGTAATATGTAACCCTAATTTACAAACACCAATAACATTTTACAAAAATGCTAGGGTTAATAAATCAATTACAGAAAAGAAATAGAACAAACAGAAAACAAAACAAAATAAAAAAAGGGCTAAATGTCGCTCAGGGCGACAGCCCACCCCCACCCCTTGTCTTCTTCCCCACCCACTCCCTCACCTGCTACGTACGGCGGCCGAGCGCGGCCACGCCGCTGCCAGGCCGGCCCCGCCTCCACCTGCTCCCTCCCGGGGCCGACGCGATAAGGCCACCCCGGCCGACCCCCTAGACATCCTCCCCCTCCCTTTTCCCTCCTCCTCTTCTCGCACGCGTCGGGGAAAAACTCCCGAGCACCGCCGTCGCCATTGTCGTGGCCAGTCGTGGCCAACGAGCACGGTCCGCCCCGACGTGGTGTCCAGCGGCTGCGCCGTCGTCGTCTTCGTCGACTACACCAGCCAATCGAGCCCGGGGAGCACCACAGGCGTCGCCCGCGTCTTCTTCCCCCACTCCAGCCGCCGCAACCTCAACGTCAATTCCGGCCACGTCGCCTCTCCCCCGAGCCCGCTTAAACGGCTACACCTCCTCGGTGAGCTCCTCTACCTTCCCCAACTCCCCGCGAAGCCCCCCGTGCACTGAATCGACCGACGCCATTGGAGCCGTGGCTCCGTCGCCGCCGACGTGTTCCTCCCCGCGACCTAGCTCGCGATTTTGGCGCGCGAAGTGTGTCACCTTGCGCGCAACACACCCAGGAACCGCACGCACACCCGCACGCCCCAAACCGCGGGCTAAATCGTCGTCGTCGTCTTCGCGATTTTCAGACCGCCGCCAAACCTCGACGCCGGCCATGTTTCCGGCGAACCCAAGCCACCGCACCACCACCGGAAGCCTCCCCGTTGTCTGATGCGTCGATTGGGGCTAACCCCTCCCCCTCCCGTGCCCTGTAACGAGCGCACGCTCGAGCTCGTCGCCGGCCATCGCCGCCGGTGAGGTCACCTGTCACTGCCAAGTGGGACCCGCTCGTCGGAAACGTCATTAGGGCACTAATCCCTCTCCCTAAGCCACTGACAGTGGAGCCCCCCCCCCCCCCCGGTTAATTACTTTGTTAGCTTAACAGAAAAATTAAACAGGATAATAAACCCCTCCCAGACACTGACATGTGGGCCTAGTGGCTATTCTGTTTTATTAAAATGATTTATAAATAAACAGAGGCTGACATGTGGGTCCCACATGTCAGGCACTGTTTTGGATAATGTTCTGGATAATGTTGAATAAATAATAAAAGAAATTCAGAAAATCATTTAAATGATTTAAAACTTTGAAATTCAATAACTTTTAAACCGTAACTCAGATTCAAAAACTTTATACATGAAAATTGATCAGAAAAATATAACGAATACGAATACGCTATCCGTATGTCTATCACACCCCTCTAACACAACGAACATCGAACCGTCCCCCTCCGGACTGACTGTCCGATAAATTGTCCGGTACTGCTAAAGTACCCTGATGAATTTATTTCGAACACGAAAGTTGTTCGGGATAGATCAACTAACCCGGATACACCACCCACACATGTGTCAGATGTCCACGACACCTCCGGCATGATATCTCCCCCCTCCGGACATCTTGTCCGATAATCACCCGGAGCTGGTCGTTCATCCCCGGATGAATTTCCGTTTCGAGCAACGTGCATTGCACTGCGTTAGAACACCGTTAACTTTTCATCTGTCATGTCATGCATCTGTTTATATATGCTTGATTTGTATTTACGTTTTATTCCCCCCCCCCTTAATCTCCGGTAGACCCCGCTGCTGCCGTCGACTACACCGCTGCTGAGTACGACTACTTCGTCGATGACCCTACCCCTACCGTCGAGCTTCCAGGCAAGCAGAGCCATTCTCTTCCCCAAATATCGCCTATCTTTCCGTAAATTTCTTGCACTAGGCATTTTTACTGCTGCTGCTACGTTACAATCCTATTCAATTGCATAGCCTGTTTTGTCGCCCCTTGATGTACCTCCTTTATCTTATATACCCTTTTATTATTATGCATTATTCAGCAGTGAGCCCTGCGCATTGTTAGCTAGGATTAGATAGAGGGTCGTGATCACTCAGGGGAGTGAACGAGGATACAATTATTATAACTGCACAGGTACGGTACAATGCAGACACCGCCTGAGGCCCCCTAGCTCGGCTCTGCCGAGCCACCATCAAGTATGAGCTATCAAGGAGTAGTCCTTGTACTCCACTCGTTGCTGACTCTGTATAGCCGCTCTAGGTACCTGAGTAACGGTTGTCCTTCAGGTAAGAAGTCGGGCGACCCAACGGTGCCCGCGAGAGGTATTGCGACAGGACGACAGGGAGGGTACGACCAGTGTACCGGTGTGCTTGGCCCCTGATCGTTGGCCGCGAGAGTTACCAAACCACGAAAGTCGAGCTCCCCCAGGAGCACACGCGAGAAAAGGTAAGGAGACGGTTCACCTTGTTGGTAACCGCAGTGACTTGGTGGGACGACGGGGCAGGCACCGATGTACTGGTAGTCCTGGCTGCTGTCGTTGTCCGCGGGTCGGTTAAGTCGAGGCAACGATAACGGTTGTCACGCAGGTTAATTAAAATGCTAAATGGTTCAGTGAATGTCTTGAGTTGGTGAAAGTCCAAGTATGTGATCAGAGGGGGAGGGGGTGAATGATCACTTCAAAATTTTCTACTGAAACTATTGAAGTGAAGCATAAGCAATGCGGAATAGCGAAGTAAAACTGGAAGCGAAACTAAATGCAGTGAATCAAAACTCATTGAAGCATAACAGTGAAGCAAATGCAATACTGAAGGTAAATGCTTGAAGTAAAACGAACTGGGACTCGGCGATGTTTGTTCGACCAGTTCACGCTCTGCAAAGCGCTACGTCTAGTTGGAGGGACTGGTGATTGAACACCTGGAGCAAATCTCTCTCCGTTCATTGCTCCACTGCACCAAACTCCTTGAGCTTGGTCAGTTCTTCACTCGTGGTTGATTATTGATGAAATCACCAAAACCTTTGACAAACTGGACTTCGAGGCGACAATTACTCTTCACCCTCTGAAGAACAACACTCTAACCGTCTAGGAGAATTGCAGTTCTCCAAGATAAAAAGGCTAGTAAGCTTTCACCTAAGTCATCTCAAATCTACTCAGATCAATGGGACTTAGGCTTCCGTATTCTAGATTTTGGGTTTTGCTTCGGTATAGTCTTTGGGGTTGCTCTCTTCAATCTCTCTCAGGAATATTCTTGGAGCAGCCACCCGCCAATGGAGGAGGGGGCGGCGTATTTATAGTTGGCGATCCCGAGGTGCGGAATGACCAAACTGACCCGAGGTGACAGCTTGACACGTGTCCACAACGGTCGGATTTGTCATCAATGCGCAACTTTACTTGAGGAACAAGTAAAGCTGACTCACGGACTCAGTTCTGCTTCAGAAGCCAAAGAACGAAGTCTTTGCTACCGAAGCTTAACTTAGTGCACATGAGATTTCTTCGCTCAGGCTTCTCGCTTGGTTTGGATTTGATCTGAGCATTTTCTCAATGACTTCGATCTTCACAAACTAAATACCCCTCTTGATAGTACGGTTTGTCCTATGACTCAAAGAACCGAAAAAGAACTACACAAAAACATCTAAGTCTTGCGCCGTCCTCTTCATTTCCTTCAATGAGTAGAGCTTCAGGACACCTTCATTTTTGGGGGTCAACCTTCGTGATTAAGCTTCGCTCTATGGGTTATGCTTCGATAACTTGAAGACCTTCCCTGAAGCTTTATCACCTAACTTGTCCTTCAGGAACCTATGCAACTGTTTACACTAGAAAACATTGTTAGTTCCTCTACTGTCTTGTCCAACAATATCCAAAACACACGGGGGCAAAACTTTGCTCTTACAATCTCCCCCTTTTTGGACTATTGTTGACAAAACAGGCCTCGATAAAAGATATTGAAGTTTTTGTGAAGTGATGGGACAAACTCTAAGATATGAAGTTTTTGGATCCCCCTGAATACAAGCATCGAAGATTTATATAATCGAAGTTAATGCTTGAGATAATTTTCTTCGGTGGAGAGCAAAACATATATCTTAGCGAATACAATTGCATTTGAAGATATATATCCAGGAATGTATGCAATTGCTTCCAATGACCTGTGACTTAGAAAATAATAACCACCTGCAAGATAGAAGATACGAAGCAATACTTGCAAGAAAGGGGTTATTAGAACTTAAGTGTAGCACAGGAGTAGCATGACCGAAGTTAAACTTAAGTTACAACCCAATCGAAAGGAATGGAATGCTTGTCGTAACTTAACCATGCGAAGCAAAAGCAAAAACCTTTCCCCGATGCAAAACTAACTCATCGATGCCCTCATTCTCCCCCTTTTTGTCAATTATTGGACAAAAGGTCGAGAAAAGGTTCGAGAGATCTATTGTGCGGCATCAGCACCCTGAGAATCCGACGAAGTTGTGCTTGACGAAGACTCATCCGACGAAGACTGATCGCCTGAGGATTCTTCTTCGGAAGAAGACGTAGGAATAGCTTCGTGGCGTGTCTGAGTGATGAGGTTGATGTCGAGGTCGCTGTCGTCAAGGCCGTCGTCGTCCTTTGAGGTGATGGAGTCATTCTCGGAGACGGTATCTGGCCGGATAGGTTCAGGTTCGTTGACGAAGAATACTTCATCAATCTTGTGCAAGGGAGGGATCTTCTGATTCGGGCGGTCCACTGAGTCATCACGGGAAAAGTTTCGCTGGAGGTTCTCATACCCTTTGTAAGTGCATCAAGTGCCTTCCCCTTGAGGTATTGGAGTTTGATGTCAAAACGGTTAAGGGACTGATGTGTTTGTGAGTATACACAGGAGAACAGTCCCTGATGAGGTGTTTAACCACCAATCTTGACCCCCCAAAATGTTGAGGAACATTGAAGAAAATGGTGCGTTTCCTGAAGAATGAAGTCGCGCAAAATCCTGAGGAAACAGGATCGTGAAGCAGTCGGTTGAAGCGCTCGTTTGAAGCTGAAGCTAAAGACGATCCTGAGGACGTTCGCGCTGAAGACGAAGTTGAAGCATATTCATCGTTAAGACTTTTTATATTTCTTGAGTCATAGGAAACACCGCACTGTTGGAGGGGTTGAAGAAAACGAGTTCCGAAGGTCCGAGGAAGTGCTCAGTTAGGAATCCTGAAGAAAAACCCTGAGGAAATCCCCTGCAGTAGAAGTTCAGTCCTCGGGTGTCTGAGACGTTGTTCTTCAGGACACTGAGGAATCTGTCTTCGGTTGAGGAGTCTGGAAACTGCGAGTGCAGTTCTCCTGAAGAGTTTTCTCCTGCAGTAGAAGTCCGGTCCTCATGTGTCTGAGACTTTGTTCTTCAGGACACTGAGGTAACTAACTTCGGTTGAGGAGTCTAGAGAGAGAATACTTTGACCGTGCCACGTGTTGCGTGGTGAGAGGCTAGAACCTGTCTAGAAACGGTCTGTTCCGAGGGCATGAGAGTAATTGCATGCATGGGCATTTATGTCCATTCACCTCGGTTTGCTCCGCGGCTATAAATAGCCACCCCCAGCCCCATTTTTGGGCTGGCTTCTCCAAGAGGAAAACTGACACTTGTCATTTGAGAGCAACCCACCTCTGAGGAAACTGAAGAACCTTTGTGAGGAAAACCACCAGCCTGAGTAGTTGAGCATTTTTGAGGAAGTCGGTTCGAGTGATCCGAAGCTTTTTACTCTTGAAGACTGTGATCTTCCAGCCGGTGTAGTAGTCTTCAGTCTGAGGAAGTCAAGATGCAATTGTGACTTCCCGGAGTGACTGAGTCTGTGAAGGTTTCGGGAGTCTACCTTGAAGACTCACCTGAGTTATTGGACGGAGTCTGAGGACTTTAGTTCAAGGAGAACAAGGTGAAGACTATGTCTTCTGAGTTGAATCTCAGCCTCTCCAACCAGACGTAGAGTTGTCACAGCAACTTGAACTGGTCTACCAAACCAATGTCTTCAATTACTAGTGACATCTCTTCAATCTCTTAAGCTTCAGTATTATGTCTTCAGTATCTATGGTGACTTCCTGTGCTTCAGCTCTCCCTCTGCTATTTGTCTTCATACTATGGATCTGAAGCACTTCTGCTTATCTGAATTGATTTATTTCTGTTGCATTATGATGTGCTGACCTAATGATTACATTCTGCAAAGTTTAATTTCTTCATGATTTTGGTTACTTCTTCAGCTTCATGATTGCTTCAGTCCTGAAGAAAAACAAAATCCTGTAGTAAATTTGAAAATCTCCCATTCACCCCCCCTCTGGTCGATATATTGCACTTTCAATTGGTATCAGAGCAAGGTACCCCCTTGTTCTGTGTGATTCGGTTTAACCACCTGGAGTTTTAGTTATGTCGACCTCAGGTACAATGAGCGTTGCCTCAAACTGCCCCATCTTCGATGGAACAGACTACCCATACTGGAAGAACAAGATGAGGATGCATCTTGAAGCCATTGACAAGGATCTGTGGGATATTGTTGATCAAGGCATCCCTGAAGAAAATCTGATGACTGCTCCTGATGTAGTCAAGAAAAACTGGCAGCTTGATGCAAAATCTCGAAGCATCATTGGTGGTCATCTCAATAAGGCTCAGTTCAACCGTATCAGTGGTCTGGATACTGCAAAGAAAATATGGACGAGACTGTCTAAAGTTAATGAAGGAGTCTCAGCTCAGCGAGACTCACGAATTGATACACTCCGCAGTCTCTTCAATCGGTTCAAGAGGCTAGATAATGAGCACGTACAACAAACCTTTGACAGACTCACTGACATATCCAATGAACTTCAGGCTCTTGGTGCTGTTGATATCACAGATCATGAAGTTGTGAAGAAACTGCTGAGGTCACTGGATGACTCATTTGAGTTCCTATCACTGATGATTCAAGAAAGGCCAGACTTCAAGACTCTGGACCTTGCGGATATTCTCGAGCGCCTCAATGCTCATGAACTGAAGCTCTCTGAAAAACGAGACTTATACAGCTCCACGCCTAAGGTCCGCGCGCTAAAAGCTAGAGCACAAAGAGTGTCCTCTGATGAAGAGTCTGAGGCTGATACTGATAATCCTGAGACTCTCAGCCGTGAACTTGCTCTCCTTACCAGGAAGTTTCAAAGGTTCACGAAGAAGAATCGCTTCGGAAACTCCTCAAGGTCGTTATCAAGAAAAAGAAAAGATGATGACTCTGCCGAAGCTAGAAAGATAGCTTGTCCCAAGTGCAAGAAACCTGGGCATTACATCGCTGATTGTCCCCAATGGGAAAAAGAAGCTAAACTGAAGAAGAAGAAGAAGAAAGGGAAAGATGAAAGTTCTGACGAAAAGACAAAGAAGAAATCCTCAAGATCTTCAAAGTCTACTGGATACCGGAACAGTAGCTCCCGTAAGGCTCGCGCTTATCTCGGGAAAGAATTGGACTCGGAAGAATCTGGTTCCAACCCTGATGCTGAGGAAGAAGAATCTGAAGAATCTGAGGGTGTGGCTAGTTTGGCTCTTGCCACGACACTTGTCTCAAAGTCAATCTTCAGCACTGAGGACTCTGGCCCATCACATGCTGTTAATGAAGCTGAAGACACAACTCCTTCCTTCTGCTTCATGGCCAAGTCCTCTAAGGTATCTTCTTACTCATCATCAGATGAACCCTCTGATGAAGAACCTGATGAAAACTATGCTAAACTTGCTAAACTTGCGTCTAAGCAACAACGTGCACTTGAAAAGACTCAGATCTCATTAAACAAAAGTGATGATATGTTGGTTGAGGAAATGACGAAGACTCAAAAGTTGACTGATGAATCGAAAATTCTTCAGTCAAAGTTTGATGACTTGTTCAATCGCCATGAGACACTCCTTACCGATCATGAAAAGCTATCTCATGAGTTCCTCATGAGGAAACAAGAAATTGAACGTGTAAGGATGTCTCATGACGATCTGAGGAAAGAAAATGAGTCACTCCTCTCGCAACAGATCATCATGCCACAAGAAGGATTCAATCATCCCTGTTTAAAATGCATTGAACGTGATCAAATCATTTCTGTGTCTAGTTCTTCAATGTCTTCAGACACTGTTATCTCTATTACTTCTGTGGTACCTAACCCCTCATCTGAGGATACCATAGACATTGCTGAAGAAAATGCTAGGTTGAAGAATCTACTGGAAACAGGCATGTTCAAGAGTCTGAAAGGACATCAGACTCTCTGTGACATTCTCAAGAAACAGATCCTCAACAGAAACCCGAGGAAAGAAGGCATTGCATTCACTCGGAGACTCAACCCTGATGGGTCTTACTGGAAACCTGAACAATATCCTGAGACCATCTGGGTTCGGGCAATGATGCCTCCTCCTGACCCCTATACCTTATCTGGTTATGATGCTACTTCTTCAGATATGATGATTGAGTCATTTGACTCAAACTATAAATTGTTTAAAAATTGTAATGGTGAGGTATTTGCCAGATACATTGGAACTAACTGCAGGAACGGTTCTCCAGTCAAGCAGATCTGGGTGCCAAAGGACCTCATCACTAACCTTCCTGTGAATGCAGATGCAAATGAGCTGAGGATATCATCTGAGGACGATACCTCAAAAGGAAATGATTATAATCATGTATCTGCTAACCATTTTGTTCACAGGGAAGCTCCTCATAAGAATGCTTATTCATTTGTTTATCCTGATACTGTGATCACACACCCCATTAAGTCTCATTATCCTCATCAATCCTCATGTGCCTCAAGACCACCCATAAAGATGTGGGTGGTTAAGAACTAATCATCCGTGCAGGGACATGTCCTGAGGCAATTACAATTTATGCAGATCATATGCCCAGGACAATAACAAATGAGTTAGTTGAAGGATAATTATATTGTTTGATTTCATAGAATCAATCCTGAGGAACATCCTGAGGAATTAATTCTGATGAATCTTAAACTCCTCAAACTGAAACTGGCTCATAACTTGCTGTATGAGATACTAATTCATTTGCAGGAAAAGACTGAATGGGTGATGGATAGTGGATGCACAAATCACATGACTGGTGATAGAAGTCTTCTTATGGAATCATCACTAAGTCCTTCTTCAAAGAAAACCATCACCTTCGCTGATAAAGGTAAAAGTAAGGTATTGGGTCTCGGCAGAGTGGCTATCTCTCGAGACCAACACATTGATAAAGTCATGCTTGTTGAATCTCTTGGGTACAACTTGATGTATGTATCTATGCTGTGTGATCTTGATCTCGCTGTTCTCTTCGGAAAACATGGTTGTATTGTCTTCATGGTTAGCGATAAATCCACTGTCTTCAGTGGGATTAGGAAAGGTGACCTGTATATTTTAGATTTCTCTGAAGGTCCTCAGGTTGCTACATGTCTCATGGCACGAGCCTCAGAGTGCTGGCTATGGCATCGAAGACTCGGCCACGCTGGAATGAGAAATCTTCAGAAGCTGGTACTGAAGAAACATGTCCTCGGGATTGAGGAAATCAGATTCACAAAGGACCGGCTCTGTGGAGCCTGCGAAGCTGGAAAGATGACCAAGGCCAACCACCCAGCGAAGACCATCATGACCACTACGAGACCACTAGAATTACTTCACATGGATCTATTTGGTCCTCCAAAGTATTCGAGCTTTGGAGGTAATATGTATGGTCTTGTTATTGTTGATGACTTCTCACGATACACTTGGGTGCATTTTCTTCTCTATAAGTCAGGAACTCCAGCAATTCTTAAGTGCTTCGCTCAGCGAGTCATGAACAACTACAACCTGAAGATCAAGCACATTAGAAGCGACAACGGCACTGAGTTCAAGAACTTCGGTGTGGAAGATTTCCTCGATGACTTGGGAATTACTCATGAATTCTCAGCGCCATACACTCCTCAGCAAAATGGTGTTGTTGAGAGAAAGAATCGAACCCTCATTGAGATGGCTCGCACGATGCTGGATGAGTACAATACTCCACTCAAGTGGTGGGCTGAAGCAATCAACACCGCATGCCACATCGTCAATCGAGTGTATCTTCATAAGTTCTTCAATAAAACTTCATACGAGTTAATGATCGGTAAGAAACCCAATGTAAGTTACTTCAAAGTATTCGGTGCACCTTGCTGGATACGTGATCCTCATCACGAGTCCAAATTTGCACCCAAAGCATGTGAGGGTTTCATGCTTGGTTATGGTATCAACTCGCACACCTACAGAGTCTTCAACATTAGTCATTATAAAATTGTTGAAACTGTAGACGTACGTTTTGATGAGTCTGATGGCTCCCAAAGAGAGCACCTGCCACATGATTTAGGTGAAGCACCACCTGAAGAACAGATCAAGAAGATGGGTGCTGGTGACATCATTCCTGTGGATCATCCTGAAGAAATCTACGTACCTCCTGCTCCTGAAGAACACCCAAATCCTGAAGCGAATAATTCTGATGATGATCCAGATCCTGAGGCACCTGACACGCCTGAAGTTCCTGAAGCACCTGAAGCTGATGCAAACGAATCTGATAGCAGTGACGAAGATGCACCTCAAGATCATCCACCTCGACTTCCTCGTGTGGCAAATGAAGTTCAAGTGGACAAAATCCTCGCTGACATCAACCTACCAGGTCCTCTTACTCGTGCAAGAGCTAATCGTATAGCTAAATTTTGTGGGCATTTCTCGTTTGTATCAATTTCAGAGCCCACCAAAGTCTCCGAGGCATTCCGTGAAGCGGAATGGATTTAGGCAATGCAAGACGAACTTCTTCAGTTCAAACTGAATGATGTTTGGGAACTAGTCAAACGTCCTGATCCTAGAGTTCACAACGTCATCGGCACGAAGTGGATCTACCGCAACAAACTTGATGAAGATGGACAAGTCATCAGGAACAGAGCTCGTCTCGTAGCTCAAGGATATACTCAAGTTGAGGGGATCGACTTCGGTGAAACCTTCGCTCCTGTAGCTAGACTTGAGTCTATTCGTATTATGCTTGCATTCGCTAATCATCATAATATCAAGTTATATCAAATGGATGTGAAAAGTGCCTTCCTCAATGGTAATATCGAGGAAGAAGTATATGTTGCTCAACCTCCTGGTTTCGAAGACGCCAAGAAGCCTGATATGGTGTACAGATTGAAGAAAGCTCTCTATGGACTGAAGCAAGCCCCTCGGGCTTGGTATGACACACTAACGGACTTCCTCATCAGCAAGGGCTTCAAATCTGGTTCCCTCGATCCAACTCTCTTCACAAAACGATATGATGATGCATTATTCATATGTCAAATTTATGTTGATGACATAATATTTGGATGCACTAACAAGAAATACAGTGAAGAGTTTGCATTCTTGATGAGTGAACAGTATCAGATGTCGATGATGGGCGAACTGAAGTTCTTCTTAGGACTCCAAATTCGTCAACAACGCAACGGCATCTTCATCTCTCAGGAGAAGTACCTCAAGGAGTGCCTGAGGAAATTCGGGATGCAAGACTACAAGGGCATCAAGACACCGATGCCTACAAACGGACAACTTGGCCCCGATGAAAATGGAAAGGAGTACGATCAAAAGGTATACCGCTCCATGATAGGTTCACTGCTATATCTATGTGCATCCAGGCCTGATATAATGTTGAGCGTTTGCATGTGTGCCCGATTCCAAGCGGCACCAAAGGAATCGCATCACCAAGCGGTGAAACGAATTCTTTGATATTTGGCTCACACCCCGTCGCTTGGCTTATGGTATCCAAAAGGCACACAGCTGGATCTCGTCGGGTACTCAGACTCAGATTATGCTGGAGATCGAGTGGATCGGAAGTCTACCTCAGGAACATGTCACTTCCTCGGACGTTCTCTTGTATGCTGGTCATCGAAGAAGAAGAACTACGTCTCCCTCTCCACCGCTGAAGCTGAATACATTGCTGCTGGTGCAAGCTGCTCACAGCTTCTTTGGATGAAGCAAACCCTGAAGGACTATGGCATCAACCTGAAGAAAGTACCACTACTATGTGACAATGAGAGCGCCATCAAGATCTCTCAGAACCCAGTACAGCACTCGAGGACGAAGCATATTGAGATACGGTATCACTTTCTTTGGGATCATGTCTTAAAGGAAGATATCGTCATCAGCCACGTGAAGACTGAAGATCAACTTGCTGATATATTCACTAAGCCTTTGGATGAGAAGCGATTTAGCACTCTGAGGTGTGAGCTAAATATCTTAGATTCCTCAAACGTCCAGTGAATGGACACACATCCTAACGCTTAAACAATATTGAAGAATCCTGATGCACAACACACGATGCGTCATACTCCTCAACTCATGAGGAACTACCTTGCTATGTGTGAAGAAATTAACGTGTAATTGACTCAAGATCCATACGACAATTGTATGGTATCAAGTGTATCATTCCCTATAAGGTGGGTAGCGCCACCGCCCAAACACCTCAGGATTGAGTGATCCTCAACTACCTCAGGATTTGATGTTATTGATCTTCCTCAAGATTCGAAGTCTTCATTTCTGATGATTATCGTGTTTGTCCTCAACAGCGTTCACCTATAGTTATTGATCTTCAGTTTTTGCTTCTTCAACTAGGTGAACGTGATCGGACCCATCTCTCTG
This sequence comes from Bromus sterilis, assembly GCA_950022295.1. Lineage (NCBI taxonomy): Eukaryota > Viridiplantae > Streptophyta > Magnoliopsida > Poales > Poaceae > Bromus > Bromus sterilis. The sequence continues at coordinate 223,643,100 of OX465600.1, forward strand.
TGCTCACTTATCTAATCTGTCTATCTCATATGCGTTCATCAGGAAATTATATTCCTCTGGCATGAGACCTGTCATCATCATTTGCCTGAGACCATTTGTCTTGGTCTTCAGCCATTATCCTCAATGTCCTCAAATCACGGATTTTCTTTTACAACTGTCTTCAATTTGTTGCGATTTTACCGCACGTCGTAATTATCCACTATCACGATATTCACTGAGGATCCCAACAATCAGGGGCTATCTCGTCCACAAATTTCGCAACCTCTTCAGCTCTCACCCCTCTATAAATAGCTCTCTTCCCTCCCCCCCGGTCATTTACCCCCCAACGCCTCCCTCACTCTCGCATTGCCGCCCTTGAGCTCCTCACGCTCGAGCGCTAACATCGCCGGAGTTCGCCGTCGCCGGGGACGAAGACACATTGTTCCTCAGCATTCGCCTCAAGTCTGGTATGCTTATTCCTCAGTGGTTTATTCCTCAGCACAACATTCCTCAGTACTGTTCATCCTCCACTGTGCTGCTAGCTCACTGAAACCTGTACCTATGCCTCAATCCTTTGTTTTACTCAACCTATTCCTCATGAACGCATATAACCGTACCCCACTTCCCTCGCAACTTAATTCTGTCACAGGTACATGTCTGCTGAGGAATCGCATGGTTCTCATAGTCTCACTTCATTTGCAGCTCAGCTCGAACGTACAATTTCTCAGTCTCCTCAGCTGAAGAAAATGGCTCCTCGACGTAAAATCACTGATACCGCAAAAGACCTGCCCCTAAAGCTATATGAAAAGCTGAAGACTCCCGAAAGAGAAACCGGTGAACAACGTAAGAAACGGGTTCAGAAAATCACAAGAGAATGGGCCAAGCGTTGGGTGGCCAACCAATGGCTGAATCCTCAACATGAGGAAATGTTCGCAGTCAATCCGCCCCTGAAGACCTTGGGTATCAAGGCTCGACCTCCACCAGCTCCTGGTGTTGTTCCTGATCCAACCACACTGCGCAGACCTGAAGACTTTCCTGCGGCATATGAGCTTTACCTCAAACGCTCTCGCAGCCGCGTCAAAAATCTGGTCCGTGACATGACTGCTTCAATACAAATTCCGCCTCAAGATCAGTCTCAACCTAGACAACAACCTCCGCCTCAGCACCGCAAAAAGGCTCCGGGCATGAAACCTTTCTCTAAGACCTCAACTAAGCCTCAAGTTGTTAGCTCCTCATGTCAACGAACAGATGGTGCTGCCCCCTCTTCAAGAATACGCACTGATGAATCTGGTGCTCCTGAGGCCTCAACCACAATGCCTCAGCATCACCTGAAGACCAAAACTGTTCTTCAACGGGGCCCTCGTCCTTCACCAAAGAAAACTGATATGCGTGGCGCCATCCTTCATACTCCTCAATCTTCTGATGATGAAGATGAATTTGAGGATCTGGCCGGCTTCGTCGCCACTGAAGCTGATAAGATTGAATACGTGCGTGCTGCGGCCAGACGCAAAGCTGAAGCAACGGGTTCAGAAATCCCGCTTCTCCTTGATCCCAAGAAGATCTTGGAGTACATTGAAATTTGGTCTGTTAAGCCTGACACTCCGCTTGATGATTTGGACATTCCGAAAGACATCAAGTTCTATGTTCAACAGTTCCTCATAAATGAGATTCATCAACGTGATCTTCAGAAACAGTTGAAGGCCAAACTGAAGAAAGTCCACAGTGACTTCAAGAAGAAACCTATCACTGAAGTTACTCCTCAGGAGTTTGCTGAGCATCAATGCGAAGTTCAACGTCTCAACATTGAGTTCGCTGCCAATCGTGCTTATATTGGTCAATCCAAGGAACGGATCTCACAACAGATGACCAAGTTGATGAAGCTTCGACAGCCTGCTGATGCCTCTGCCAAAAGCCTCAAGCGCACGCCTGAAGCACAACCCTCAACCCCACCTGCTGCAAAGAAGCCTGCTGTTGAGGATCCCATTGATGCTACACCCCTTTCCTCAGCTCCTCCTACAACACAGCCCGCTGATACCACCACTCATATCACTGCTGCCTCAACTCCACCTCAAAATCCTCAGCGCAGCTTAATAGTCTTCACTCCACCCCCTACTGCAACACCCTTTGTTCCAACTCCACCATCCCCGCCGCCACCGACTATCACTGAGGTTGAGGACATGGACGTCGACATTATGGATGATGGAACTCCTCGTGTCCATGATGATGACTTTGGGCTGACCAACTCACCCACTCACACTGTCTTCTCGCCTGAGCCTCACTTTGATACTGTAACCGAGGTGCTTCCTGATACCTCTCTACAGTATGAAGACTCTGTTGGTGCATCATCCTCAGCGTCAGATGCTGATGACCCCGAAGCCACCAGTGCTCCAACACAGTCTGTTGCTGCTACTACTGCTGACATTGAAGGTGCAGCAAATACTACTGCTGATACTGATGCTGCAGCAAAAACTACCACTGATACTAATGTTGCTGCTCCCAAGTCCGACCCTCCTGCCACTGAAACTGAAGCTGAGCGAAGCACCAATGCTCCTCCTGAAGCACAAACCAGTACGAATGCAAATGCTGAAGCCTCAAAGGATGGCTCTGAAGACAAATAGGCCACATCACCTCGGCTTCCCAAGGACCCCAAGGAGCCTGAAGCATCTGCAGCCCCTCCGCCTCAGCCTCAAGCATCTCTTCAAATTGAAGTGCCTCAAGCGCCTTCACCACCTCAAGGCCAAATTCAAGCTCGGTCCTTGTGTCCGAAACAGAAGCAACCATTCTTCCGTGATCTTGAAGCTGATGACACTCCAAGCTTTGATGCTACAGATTTCTTCAATGCCATGAGTTTCTTTCAAGAAGGAATTCAAAACCCGTATCACTCTGCTCCACCTCGAAAGCTGCTGAGGTTCTGGACCGCCACTCAGAAGAATTACTATGCTTCAGTGCTATACAAGCAGAACAAACTATTTCCTCACAAGCACATTCCTCTGATGGATATGGAAGCACTTCCTTGCATCAACAATGTGCTTCAGGATCTTCATCACGCCAAGCTGCTTCAGTTCTGCTCTGAATGCATACACTGGAATGAAGAGCTTGTGCTTCAGTTTTATGCCACTTTGTATGTTTCAGGAAATCCTCTAGATATCAACACCTGGACCCTCGAGTGGATGACTGAGCATCATCACTACACCATCACTGTTCCTGAAGCAATTGAGATACTTGAGTTGCCTCAGTGCACTTCCCCTGCGGCCTGCTCCTATGGGTCTCAGATTCTTCGCGATGACCTGATGAACATGCTCATGAAGCCTCAGGCCCCTGAAGCCCCAGGTCGCACAAAGTTTCCAGTCTCTGAGCTTCAGTATCTGCCGAGTACATTGTATCGGATTCTGGCGAAAACCTTCTGCCCCATCAAAGGCTATGAATCCTCAGCTGAAGAAGTAGTTGGCGTCATGAAGAACATCCTTCACAACCTCTGCATGTCTGGGCCAATCAACGTCCCTGACTTCTTCTTCAGAACTCTTGCTGATGCTGCACAGAATCCACACATCCTGAAGCCATACGCGCCATGGATCATGAAGCTCATCCGCGCAGTCACAAGAATTGAGTATCAACCTGATCACCCGAATCACAGGACCTATCTGCCACCTGTCGAAGTGCTTCAGCATACAATTGCCACAAATGACAAAGGCAAAGGCCTCTTTTATGAAGAAGTTCTCCCGACCAATTCCCTCGCTGGAAATATTCGTCATCCTCAGTCTCGCACAACTGATGAAACCCGCACTCATGCTTCAACTGAGGATACAACTCAGGCTCGAGTGATGACTGATCGAGAGCTTCTGATTAGCCTTCATCAGAAAGTTGACAGAACTCATGACTGGGTAAAGCGTCAGTTTTCTGAGATCCTCAGCTATATGGCTCAGACACATTCTTCAGTGAAGAAAGTACATCAGTATACTCATCATACATATCAACATCTTGATGCCTTGATGAAAGAAGTACTCACTCCTGAAGACATTGCACAGTTGGATCTTCAAAAGCCTCCGATTCCAGCAATCAAACCACCGAGGCAATTCAGACGCTGCACGACTCCTCCTTCGGCCATGGATTCTTATTCCTCAAACCAGGAGATGACTGCTGAAGAAGCTGAAGACACAGCTGCCTGCCCTCATACCGCAACAGACTGCCTCAGGCGTGACTCACCTCAGCCTTGAAGCAACTACCAACGGGCGTTAGCTTCAGTTTTTCCCTTTTTGTTCATTATATGACAAAGGGGGAGAAGTCTGTTAGTCTTCAAGCGGGTCTTAGTTATGGGGTTCTTCAGTTACAACTCTCGTTCTTCAGACATTTTTGTAATGAGTTGTAAACTGTTATTTTGGTGTTTGCCTGATACTTTTTCTCAGTTATCTCATGCTATTTCCTCACATTTATCATATATGCATGTGATTGTCTCTGCAAACATCTATATCAGTACGTTGGTTAAATCCTCAAACATTTCAGAACATGCATTGATACAAAAATACCTGGATATAGGGGGAGCTCCTCATATACCTCAAAATGCTTTTGATATTAAACATTCTTCAACTTATATGCATATCCTCAGGGGGAGCTTCACTATATTCAGTTTAAAGTTAAAAAAATGTTCTTCAAAGTTTCTTTTCTTCAAACTCATAATTTTACCCCTGTTGAAGCTTAACCTGATTGTCATCAAATCACCAAAAAGGGGGAGATTGTAAGTGCATCAAGTGCCTTCCCCTTGAGGTATTGGAGTTTGATGTCAAAACGGTTAAGGGACTGATGTGTTTGTGAGTATACACAGCAGAACAGTCCCTGATGAGGTGTTTAACCACCAATCTTGACCCCCCAAAATGTTGAGGAACATTGAAGAAAATGGTGCGTTTCCTGAAGAATGAAGTCGCGCAAAATCCTGAGGAAACAGGATCCTGAAGCAGTCGGTTGAAGCGCTCGTTTGAAGCTGAAGCTAAAGACGATCCTGAGGACGTTCGCGCTGAAGACGAAGTTGAAGCATATTCATCGTTAAGACTTTTTATATTTCTTGAGTCATAGGAAACACCGCACTGTTGGAGGGGTTGAAGAAAACGAGTTCCGAAGGTCCGAGGAAGTGCTCAGTTAGGAATCCTGAAGAAAAACCCTGAGGAAATCTCCTGCAGTAGAAGTTCAGTCCTCGGGTGTCTGAGACGTTGTTCTTCAGGACACTGAGGAATCTGTCTTCGGTTGAGGAGTCTGGAAACTGCGAGTGCAGTTCTCCTGAAGAGTTTTCTCCTGCAGTAGAAGGCTGGTCCTCATGTGTCTGAGACTTTGTTCTTCAGGACACTGAGGTAACTAACTTCGGTTGAGGAGTCTGGAGAGAGAATACTTTGACCGTGCCACGTGTTGCGTGGTGAGAGGCTAGAACCTGTCTAGCAACGGTCTGTTCCGAGGGCATGAGAGTAATTGCATGCATGGGCATTTATGTCCATTCACCTCGGGTTGCTCCGCGGCTATAAATAGCCACCCCCAGCCCCATTTTTGGGCTGGCTGCTCCAAGAGGAAAACTGACACTTGTCATTTGAGAGCAACCCACCTCTGAGGAAACTGAAGAACCTTTGTGAGGAAAACCACCAGCCTGAGTAGTTGAGCATTTCTGAGGAAGTCGGTTCGAGTGATCCAAAGCTTTTAACTCTTGAAGACTGTGATCTTCCAGCTGGTGTAGTAGTCTTCAGTCTGAGGAAGTCAAGATGCAATTGTGACTTCCCGGAGTGACTGAGTCTGTGAAGGTTTCGGGAGTCTACCTTGAAGACTCACCTGAGTTATTGGACGGAGTCTGAGGACTTTAGTTCAAGGAGAACAAGGTGAAGACTATGTCTTCTGAGTTGAATCTCAGCCTCTCCAACCAGACGTAGAGTTGTCACAGCAACTTGAACTGGTCTACCAAACCAATGTCTTCAATTACTGGTGACATCTCTTCAATCTCTTAAGCTTCAGTATTATGTCTTCAGTATCTATGGTGACTTCCTGTGCTTCAGCTCTCCCTCTACTATTTGTCTTCATACTATGGATCTGAAGCACTTCTGCTTATCTGAATTGATTTATTTCTGTTGCATTATGATGTGCTGACCTAATGATTACATTCTGCAAATTTTTATTTCTTCATGATTTTGGTTACTTCTTCAGCTTCATGATTGCTTCAGTCCTGAAGAAAAACAAAATCCTGTAGTAAATTTGAAAATCTCCCATTCACCCCCCCCCCCTCTGGTCGATATATTGCACTTTCACCCTTGAAAATAGGAAAAGTTTCACGAGGGTAATTGGAGTCAAGCTGGGTATCTTGGCAGGGGCGCGAACGCGCGCAAATCCTTTGCAGAGGAGCAATTGGGTTGGCTCTTGAAGGGCCAGCAGATTGAGCGACAATAAGCGCTTTCTCTTGAGATAGATTCAAAATCTGAACTTGTTCTTCTTCGTCATCATGTGCTTCGGTATTGGGCACATGTGCTTTGGAATCTTGAACTGTTCTGGCAGGGGAAAAATCTCGGGATACATGGGTTCTGGAGTGGGTTGGTGAGGGTGCATTAGTTTCACGGGGAGGTGATGGAGGTGGTGCGGGAGCAACTGGTGGAGTGGGAATCCTTTGTGGTTCGGGTGTAGGAGCACGAATGGGTGAGGGAACACGGGGTGGTATGGGTGTGGGGTTTCATGCGGGCGTTGGAGTTGGCGTAGGAGCTCTTTGTGGTGGAGTTTGTTTGGGGGTGGTTCTGGTAGGAGGAGGTGTGGGAGTATTGATGGGTGGAGCTGAAGGCTTTGATGTGGGCTTGGATGGCTTTGGCTTCGGTGTAGGAGTGGGAACTGCTTCAGGGGTTTCCTGGGGCTGTTCATCACTGGTATCCATGTCTGCGGCAGAGGCCAAAGTAACCTTGCGCTTCTTTGTGGTCCTCTTCTTGGGTGAAGGACATGATGCCTTAGATGCAGCAGGCTTAGGAGATGGTGCCAGAGCAACAACACGTTCAGCTTCGGGCGAAGCCTTGCGTTTCCGCGAATCTCTTTCCATAATAGATGCATTATGGGTCTTCACCATATCATCCACAGCAGCCTTGATTTTGCCTTTGAAGATTTTTATGTTGTTCTTTGTGGTGGAATTGACATCCGTCACTTGCTGAAGCAACTTCAGAGCGTGTTGTTTGAATTCTTCATCAGGTTCTGATTCAGCTCGCTTCTGATAGTTGTGAATCTTTTTGTTTTCAGCCATGTCTCTATAATGCAGATCCTTCAGTTGGCTGATCATTGTGGTGATCATTGCTTTGATAGATCTGGAGATGTAAACTTCTCCAAGATCAACAGCATCAGGATCTTCAGCTGCACACTTCTCCCAAAGGGCTTCAGTGATGCCCAACTGATCCCAGAGTTCGCCTTCACGTGGGTCAGGGAACTGATGGTCACTCTGACGATCAGCTTCAGCTTGAGCTTCAGGCAGAGATATGCCTTTCTGCTTCGATGGAATAGAGGAGGGAGTCATGTCAACCACGGGCTTCTTCTAACTTGCCCTAGCAGCTTTCTCTGCTTTCTTTGTTCTGAGGCTGTCTAAAGTAGCCTTTCGTTTAGCTTCATGCTCTGCCAGCTGTCTAGCTTCAGCGGCAGCTTTTTCTTCGTTCTTTGCAGCTTCGGCGAGCTTGCGCTTTGTCTCAGCCTTCTCCGCAGCCAATTTAGCGGAGTCCAACTCCTTTTGATTTCTGGCAGCATCCTCATCTGCCTTCTTCTTCTCAGCTGAGCTTCGGGCAAGAATGTTGCGCTCAAGTGCCTCTTCGAGGTCTTTCTGTCTCAATTCTTCTTCAGTGAGCTTGTGCTTCGCTGAAGGGTTTGTTGCAGCAGACTGCTTGGGCTTCATTGATGTTGAAGCCTTTGCAGGTTGCCTCTTGGCGGGGTCGTGCTTATGCTTCGATCGCCTCTCAGAGTTGAGGGCATCAGCCGGTGGCTTGGAGGCCAAGGGCTTCGCAACCACCAAGTTTGACAAATCAATGGTGGGGCGAGCAGAAGACTTGTCCTGGGGGTCTTGAAACTTAATCCCCTTAGCATCAGGTTTCTCTCCTGGCTTTTTCTTCAGAGGGATCTGAAGTCTTTGCTTCTTGGGGGGAGCAGGATCATCAGATTCATCATCTGCTTCAAATTCTGATTCGTTGTCAGCAGCATTTGATTCGTCCATGATTGAATCTTCCAGAGCAGCTTGCTCTAGTCTGACATGCTCTTCGTCTTCTATGGTAGCATGGGGAGGAGAAGCAGATTTCTTCTTCAGCTTCTTCTTCTTCTTCTTCTTCTTCGAGCTTGGCCCTTCATCATGGGCTTCAGCTTCAGCCATCTTGGCTGCCTTCTTCTCTTCTTTGAGTCTCTTGATTTCAGCAGCAATCCTCAAACGTTCTTTCTCTTCTGGATAATCATCTGGTGTCTTAAGAGTGTTGGGGTGAGGAAGCTTCGGTGGACTTGGGTAGTAAAGGTGGCGATTCTCTTCGGTGTACTGACTGCACATGGCCGAAGTATACTGATAGGGTGGACTGAAGGCAAACTACATAGCCCACTTCCAGGTAGGGATGCTCTTGTACTTGTACCATCTAACAGCCCAGTACTCGCGAATGTTTTGCAGACGATTCTTGCGCTGATCCTTGGTTTCTCCAGGAGGCGTGTCATAACCCAGAGCAAGACGAATGGATTCGGGAATGCCTCTGGCGTTGTTGGTTTCCTTCGTTCTGCCTCCTTTCTTCATCGGAGCAGACCGTTCTGCTTCGTTGATGTGGTCAAGATTGGGTGACTCATTTCCGAAACCTAACTCAGCAGACATCCTGTGAAAATCATAAGGGTAGCGAGGGAAAAAGGCGAGTGTGGAATGAGCACCAGCAAGAGTTTCGATCCAAAAACTAAAACTTTGAAAAGAGATTCAGAGAAGAATTTGGGTAAAGATTCTAGTCTGTTCTGAGCTAGACTTAACCTTATGAAATGATAAGCTAAAACCCTAACACAGAACAGATGGATTCTAACCCTAATTTCTAACCTGAATCGGGATGGAAACCTTTGACTAGCAGAAACAGATTTCCCAATAGTGCAACGATCCAACGGATCAAACAAACCTAAAGAAATCATCCGAAAAGACTAAGAACACGGATCCAATCGGGAAACGGAAGAACAGAGGGATGGAGATTGGATCGTGGCTCGGCGTACCCTAACTTGGTGGCGTCGAGCAGCTACGGCGGCGATGAGCGGTGAGGACGTGCTCGTCGACGACGTGAAGTCCACGGCGGCGCTCTTCCGGCAGTGAAGCGGCGAGAACGGCGACGGGGACGAAGAGCTCGGCGGCGCTCAGGAGAGAGAGGGTTCCGGGGAGATGCGAATGAGGTGGGATGGATTCGCTGGGGTGAGATGCCTTATATAGGCTGGTCTGACAGGAGCTGTCAGATCAGATCAAACGGCCCCCAGCGTCTGTCTCTCCGGATTCTACGGCGAGGATTTCGTGGCGAATCACGAGAAAATCTCAACGACCCGGCTTTGATGGGATCTCAACGACCGAAGAATATGTCCTTGACTTGAGTAAAAACTTCGATAAGAATTGGAAGCATTTGATTCGGAACTCAATGATGTTCGAAGCAAAATACTTTCCGTTTCAATTGTGCTCAACCATTTTGGACAGACAGAATAAGAAAGAAAGAGAATAGAAAGGGTAGGGTCCGAAACTTATCACCTCGAAGAAAAACCAAACGAAGCAAAAGGTGATAAGCATAGAGGACTAAAACCACGCGAAATAAAAATAAACTAAACGAAGCAAAAACAAACAACGAAACTAAATTGGTAAAAAACGAGGTAAATGAATATATACAGAAGTAAAAAGGTTCGGTCTTACAGTACATGTCGTGAGTCCAATATATTGAGCTCACACCTTAACGTACAGAACCTTTTCTCATCCAATGGTTTCGTGAATATGTCTGCCAGTTGATCTTCAGTTCTGACATGACTAATAACAATATCTTCACGCTGAACATGATCACAAAGAAAATGATGGCAAATGTCAATATGCTTCGTGCGAGAGTGTTGTACAGGATTGTGTGCAATTTTGATTGCACTCTCATTATCACATAGGAGTGGAATTTTCTTCACATGAATACCATAATCCTTCAGTGTTTGCTTCAGCCATAGAATCTGAGTACAGCATGACCCAACAGCAATGTATTCGGCTTCAGCAGTAGATATTGAAACACAGTTTTGCTTCTTTGAAGCCCAACACACAAGTGATCTTCCAAGGAAATGACAAGTCCCTGAAGTTGATTTCCTATCCACACGATCACCAGCCCAGTCAGAGTCAGAATAGCCAATGAGATCAAACTGAGCTCCCTTGGGATACCACAACCCCAAGGTAGGTGTGTGAGCAAGATAACGAAGAATTCGCTTTACAGCAGTATGATGTGATTCCTTTGGATTTGCCTGAAAGCGAGCACAAATACATACTGAAAGCATAATGTCAGGTCTAGATGCACAAAGATATAAAAGAGATCCGATCATAGACCGATATTTCTTCTGGTCGAAGGCTTTGCCCTTCTCATCTGCATCTAAGAAGCCATTGGTAGCCATAGGCGTCTTAATGGTTTTGCATTCAGTAAGACCAAACTTCTTCAGGCAATCCTTGAGATATTTTTCTTGAGAAATAAAGGTGCCATTCTTCTGTTGACGGATTTGAAGTCCAAGGAAGAACTTCAATTCACCCATCATAGACATCTCATATTTCTTCGACATCATTTTGGCAAATTCTTCGCTGATTTCAGTGTTAGTGCATCCAAAAATGATATCATCTACATATATTTGACATACAAACAAATCACCATTATAAGATCGAGTGAAAAGTGTTGGGTCAGTGGTTCCTGGTTTGAAGCCTTTCTTCAGAAGGAAATCCTTCAATGTGTCGTACCAAGCACGAGGTGCTTGCTTCAACCCATAGAGGGCCTTGTGTAATCTGTACACCATGTCGGGTTTCTTTGGGTCTTCAAAACCTGGAGGCTGCATAACATACACTTCTTCCTCGATTTCTCCGTTAAGAAAAGCCCTTTTCACATCATTTTGATAAAGCAGAATACCATTGAAATTTGCAAAAGCAAGCATAACACGAATGGATTCAAGACGAGCAACTGGAGCATAAGTTTCGCCGAAATCAATACCTTCGATTTGGGTGTAACCTTGTGCTACCAGACGTGCTTTGTTCCATACCACTATACCGTCTTCATCTTGCTTATTGCGAAAAATCCACTTTGTACCAATGATGTTGTGCTTCGTGGGATCAGGTCTATCAACTAAGGACCAGACTTTGTTTCGCTCAAAATGGTTAAGTTCTTCGAGCATGGCAGTTAACCAATCTGGATCCTTCATGGCTTCATCAAACTTTGAAGGTTCTAGCATGGAGACAAACGAAAAGTTTCCACAGAAGTTAGCCAAACGTGTACGAGAGCGAGTTGTGGGACGACCTGGTTGATGAATTTCTTCAAGGATCGAATCAACATCAACTCTTCTTCGAACTCGTGATAAGGTCGAATCATTAGCTTCAGGCTCAGCTTCTGCTTCAGGATCTGCTTCAGCTTCAGGATCTGCTTCACCTTCAGCTTCAGCATTTCCTTCGGGATTAGCATTTCCTTCGTTCGTTTGTTCTTCTTCGTCCTGTTCATCATTAGCTTCAGGATGTTGATCTCCAGCGCCCCGGGCTATGTGTGGGACCATTGGACCATCATCATCCCTATTAGCTTGACGAGCATTGGCTTCAACAGGGCGAATCTCTCCAATAGCCATGGACCTGATCACTTCATCAAGAGGAGGTTCCTCTAGATCATGAGGCAAATGCTCTTTTTGAGAGCCATTAGTTTCATCAAACCTCACATTCACAGTTTCCATAACTTTCCCAAAGTGAGAGTTATAGACTCTGTAGGTGTGAGAGTTTGAGCCATAACCTAAAAGAAAACCTTCATGTGCCTTAGGGGCAAATTTGGAGTTATGATTCATATCTCTAATAAAGCATGGAGCACCAAATACCCTAAGATACGAAACATTTGGTTCGTTACCAGTGATAAGCTCATGTGAAGTCTTCTTCAGAAATTTGTGAAGGTAAACCTTGTTGATGATATGACAAGCTGTGTTAATTGCTTCGGCCCAGAACCTAATAGGAGTCTTGTATTCAGCAAGCATGGTTCTGGCCATCTCAATGAGAGTTCTATTCTTCCTTTCGACAACACCATTCTGTTGAGGTGTATAAGCAGCAGAGAACTCATGAGAAAAACCATGATCATCAAGAAAATCTTCAATATGAGTATTTTTGAATTCAGTTCCATTATCACTTCGGATATGCTTCAGAGATAATTCATATTTTGTTTGAGCTCTCTTGGCAAATGACTTGAAGATTTCAACAACTTTGCTCTTGTCATCTAAAAAGAAAACCCAAGTATAACGAGAGAAATCATCAACAATAACAAGACCATATTTGTTTCCTCCCAGGCTTGCATAATTTTGAGGACCAAAAAGATCCATATGAAGCAATTCAAGAGGACGAGTGGTAGTCATGATAGTCTTCGCTGAATGATGTTTCTTCGTAATTTTACCAGCTTCACAAGCACTGCAGAGACGATCCTTGTCGAATTTAACTTCGCTAAGGCCAATAACATGATTCTTCTTCACTAAGTTATAAAGATTTCTCAGCCCTGCATGACCAAGTCTTCGATGCCATAACCAACCAGATGAAGCTTTTGCCATTAAGCATGTGGATACAGCAGGGCCCGAAGAAAAATCAACAATGTATAAGTCTCCTTTTCGGTAACCCTCGAAGACAAACGCATAGTCATCCTATGAAAAGACAACACAACGCGAAGCAGAAAATAGAACAAGCATACCCATATCGCATAACTTCGAAATAGACATTAGATTATATCCAAGGGATTGGACTAGCATAACCTTGTCAATGTGCTTATCTTTCGATATGGCAACCTTACCCAAACCTAAAACTTTACCCTTGTTGTTATCACCGAAGGTAATGTACTTCTGAGAAGAGTGAGATAATTTTTCTTCGGTGAATAACTCCTTGTCTCCGGTCATATGATTTGTGCAACCACTATCCATGACCCATTCGGATCCACCGGAGACATAGCCCTGCAGAAGAATTAGTTCTTCTTAACCACCCACAAACGAGCAGGTGACTGAGAAGATGTTGAAGCACTGGTTGAAGCAATATTAAATTGAACAGGAGTGTATTGCTTTGGTGTACCATCAAGCACACCATAAATGTAAGTCCTCTGCGAATGGTTAGCATAAGAATGAGCATATGCAATCTTAGTATGATTATTATGAGGACGATAAGTATGACGACCAGTGCGATAGTATTGCTTCTGCAAAACATTTGATTCGGTCACCAGAGGATCATTTCTCGTTTCAAGAGAATAGAAATGATTCGGTGGTACCGAAGACTTTCCCTGCATGGTATGGTTAGCAGTCAATTTTTCCATAAGTGCTTTCTGCACCCATATTTGTCTCTTATAGAAGCCATTCTTAGGAGGAGTACCAACATACTCAGATGTAACCTTTCCCTGTTCATCTTTGATGAGCTTGTAGTCAGAATCAAGTGATTCGTCTACAATAGCTTTGTTCATCTTGCAATCAAAACCTGAAAGGTTAGCTATATCAATGGGGTTTCCCTTTGCAAGGACCCACACAGTCTTAGGATACTGCTCAGGTTCCCAATAGGTGCCATCAGGGTTTATCTTTCTTTCGAAACCAACACCTTCATTCCTGGGGTTCCTGTGAAGGAGAGCCTTCCTCAGGATATCACAGAGATACTGGTGGCCTTGCACACTTTTGAACATGCCTGTTTCAAATAAGTTTTTCAACCTGAGGAGTTCCTCGGTAACAGCAGGATTTTCCTCATCAGAGGCATTAGTATCATCAATAACAATAGGAGCTTTGCCTTTGGAATCATTTTTTCTTCGTTCCAAACAATCCAAACAAGGTGATTCATTTTTATGATTTTCTTCAGAACCTTGTTGAGCCATGAGAGAGAGATTGACATTTTCCAACTCTTCATGAGCCTCTTTCAGTTTTTTGAGAGCCATTTTCCTCTGAAGAAATTCATAGGTGAGGTTCTCATAATCAACTGAAAGAAGATCATGCCGAGAGGATAATTCTTCAAACTTTTCTTTCAGAGCTTCATGCTCATTAGTTAAAGTTTGACCTTTCTCTATCTCATCGATCAACAGAGTTTCTGATTTATTAATGGTTTTGCTTAGTGAATCAAGTTCATCTTGTTGGATTGAAGCAATTTTAGCAAGTTTAGCATAGCTTATCTTTGAATCACTGTCATATGAAGAACAATCAGAAGTATCATAGTTAGATTTCGACGAAGATACCTTCGCCTTGGCCATGAAGCAATATGCAGGAGATTCATCTTCACTACTGTTGTTGGTGAAGAATGAGCTCGAAGCATTTGCCGAAGCATCTGCTGAAGCGAATGCCAAACCAGCAACACCATCTGATTCGGACCCAGACCCAGACCTTGCGCCTGATTGAGCTTCGGACCCATAGGCTTCGTCTTCAGAGTTCATCTCCTTTCCCAGATAGGCCTTGGCACGGTGAGAGCTGCTTCGACGAGACGAGTAAGTCTTCGATGAAGAACCCTCACGCTTCTTGTGATACTTCTTCCTCTTGTCATCATCAGAATCTTTCTTCTTATCTCTTCTAGAACTGGAATCATGTCTCTTGGATTCATAGCTTCTGGAAGATCTGTGGGACTTTGTTGAGGAGTCTCTAAGCGAATGCTTTGCTTTGTTCTCAGCTTCCCACAGAGGGCAATCAGCAATGTAGTGACCTGCCTTCTTGCACTTGTAGCAGCAGTTGTCCTTTGATGGAGAGCTTCTTGAGGATGAGCGGTGAGATGAGTGAGTTGAGCTTCTTGAAGAATAACTCTTCTTCGGTGAAGAAAAACCTTTTCTCTGGAAGCGGTTGAAGCGTCTCATGATCAGTGCTAAATCTTTTCCAATGCTTGCAGGATCATCTGATTCGACACCTGAAGCAGAACTGACTTCGGGTGAAGAATGACGCGAAGCTTTTGCTTTCAAGGCATGAGATTTTCTTCGAGAGCCATATATGTCACGTTTCTCATCTTCTTCCATTTCAAAGGTATTGAGTCTCTCAAGAATATCAGCGGCAACAAGACGTCTGAAATCAGTCCTTTCCTTGATCATCAGCACAATGTGATCAAACGAGTCATCCAATGAGCGAAGCAAAGTTCTCACAACAGAGTGAGGAGTAATGTCATCAGCACTGAGGGAAATCAACTCATTAGCAAGAGTTGTCAGTCTGCTGTAAATGGAGCTGACTTTTTCACCCTCGTTTCTCTTGAAGCGATAGAATTTGCTTCGGAGTGTGTCAATTCTGGCATCTTTCTAGGTAGAAACACCTTCACCAATCTTTTCAAGATAGTCCCAGACACCTTTGGCAGATGGAATGTTCTTCACTTCATGATACTTTTCTGGTGTCAGGTGATTGGTGATGAAAACCCAAACTTCAGAATCAAGATCAATCAGTTTTGCTTCTTCAGGGGTGATGGCCTTCTCATCGGCAACAGTGACTCCATACAAGACAACTTGCCAGGCAGTTGAGTTGATAGCCATGATATTTCTTTTCATCTTGTCCTTCCAGTACGGGTAGTCCTTCCCATTGAAAACAGGAATAGGTTCGCCGGAGCGAATAGATGTGAAAGACATACTTGAAGACACTCCAGGAGGTTAATCCAAAACACACAGACTGTAGGGAGTGACTAGCTCTGATACCAATTGAAAGTCCAAGTATGTGATCAGAGAGGCAGGGGGTGAATGATCACTTCAAAATTTTCTACTGAAACTATTGAAGTGAAGCATAAGCAATGCGGAATAGCGAAGTAAAACTGGAAGCGAAACTAAATGCAGTGAATCAAAACTCATTGAAGCATAATAGTGAAGCAAATGCAATGTTGTAGGTAAATGCTTGAAGTAAAACGAACTGGGACTCGGCGATGTTTGTTCGACCAGTTCACGCTCTGCAAAGCGCTACGTCTGGTTGGAGGGACTGGTGATTGAACACCTGGAGCAAATCTCTCTCCGTCCGTTGCTCCACTGCACCAAACTCCTTGAGCTTGGTCAGTTCTTCACTCGTGGTTGATTATTGAGGAAATCACCGAAACCTTTGACAAACTGGACTTCGAGGCGACAATTACTCTTCGCCCTCTGAAGAACAACACTCTAACCGTCTAGGAGAATTGCAGTTCTCCAAGATAAAAAGGCTAGTAAGCTTTCACCTAAGTCATCTCAAATCTACTCAGATCAATGGGACTTAGGCTTTAGTATTCTAGATTTTGGGTTTTGCTTCGGTATAGTCTTTGGGGTTGCTCTCTTCAATCTCTCTCAGGAATATTCTTGGAGCAGCCACCCGCCAATGGAGGAGGGGGCGGCGTATTTATAGTTGGCGATCCCGAGGTGCGGAATGACCAAACTGACCCGAGGTGACAGCTTGACACGTGTCCACAACGGTCGGATTTGTCATCAATGCGCAACTTTACTTGAGGAACAAGTAAAGCTGACTCACGGACTCAGTTCTGCTTCAGAAGCCAAAGAACGAAGTCTTTGCTACCGAAGCTTAACTTAGTGCACATGAGATTTCTTCGCTCAGGCTTCTCACTTGGTTTGGATTTGATCTGAGCATTTTCTCAATGACTTCGATGTTCACAAACTCAATACCCCTCTTGATAGTACGGTTTGTCCTATGACTCAAAGAACCGAAAAATAACTACACAAAAACATCTAAGTCTTGCGCCGTCCTCTTCATTTCCTTCAATGAGTAGAGCTTCAGGACACCTTCATTTTTGGGGGTCAACCTTCGTGATTAAGCTTCGCTCTGTGGGTTATGCTTCGATAACTTGAAGACCTTCCCTGAAGCTTTATCACCTAACTTGTCCTTCAGGAACCTATGCAACTGTTTACACTAGAAAACATTGTTAGTTCCTCTACTTTCTTGTCCAACAATATCTAAAACACACGGGGGCAAAACTTTGCTCTTACAGTTGGCTATATGCCATGTACGCACTACCTACCCGTGGGAATTACGAGTTATGGGCTCCTCTGCTTCGTAGTGTCGTCCGAGGACTCTTCAGACGTCAGCAGTACTACGGGCTGATTGCCGGGAAGTGGTGTTGTCTTATTTGCTCGCGCGGTGGTGTCTTATTTGGATTTTCTTCAACTTCACCGGCCAGCCACGCACCGTGCAGGAGTACGTTCGGGTTGGGGTCCAAGGCCCGGCGTACTTAGGATTTAGACCGGCGGATGGCCTCTCTGTTGAGTTTGAAAGATGGGCTATGAAGTGTATGATAGCCTCGGTGGAGCGTTCCCTAACAAGGTTCCCGCCACCCTAGAGATCTGTGCGTGTAGCGTAACACAAGTGCACCCCTGCAGGGAAGATTAATCTATTCGAATAGCCGTGTCCACGGTAACAGGACGCTTTATGCTGAAGCTGGATCTTAACACTAGAAACTATTATTATTAAACTGTATGGTTCCGGGTTTTCTTCCTCGCGGGGATGTCGAGGAGGTGAACTCGGAGGCATTGTTAATTATTACAACTTATTATTATACAATGCTGCAGCAACTTCTGCTGCATTGTTACTTTATGCTTTATATAAACTGTTGGCTGATTCTTACCTCATGCTGCAAGACATCGTCGGAAGATGCTAGTCTTCGATAGGCCTAGCTTCTTACCCTTGCTCTGGATTTCTATCTTTCAGTCCCCTATATACAGCCTCTTCTTTCTGTTGATACAATGCATAATGCTTAGTAGCGGACGTAAGACTCGCGGGTATGCTAGATACTCACCTTTGCTTTATTTCCCCTTTTTCGCTTTGCCTGATCGGCCGCTGCAGCCGACGTTGGAGCCCAGGAGAAGGAGTACCCCGGAGGCGCCTACTACGACGTCGAGTTCCCCGTTGACCAGGAGTAGTTTGGAGGTTCCCAGGCAGGAGGCCTCACCTTTTCGATCGTGTTGTTTTTTGTGCTAGCCTTCTTAAGGCAACCTTGTATTCTTGTGTCTGTACTCAGATACTATTGCTTCCGCTGACTTTGTGCTCTTGAGCCGTTGTATTCGAGCCCTCATGGCCCCTGGCTTGTATTAAACAGCTTGTATTATTTTATTTGTAGAGTTGTGTTGTGATATCTCACCGTGAGTCCCTGATCTCGATCGTGTACTCTGCGTGTATGATTACTGTACACGGTCTGATTTTGGGGGCGTCACAAGTTGGTATCAGAGCCGACTGCCTGTAGGAAGCCACCCCACCACTACCTGGTCGAAGTTGAGTCTAGACTTTGAAAAACTATTTTGCTAACTTAATGTTTGGCTTACGGGCCCACATCGATGTCACTACGTGTGATATCTATGGTATTAGGATCCTTTTCTCCTTACCTATGCTCTGGGAATCTGCTCTCTTATCCTTGCTGGTAAGTTTTACAAACTCTGACATTAGGATCACGTTCTCTTGATTCCACCCGGCGTTTTGGTGCTTCCCCATTGATTGAGTCGTGTCACAGGAGTTCTACCCCAGGTCCCGGACCGCGGATCCCATTCTCATTCTAGGCAGGTCGCGCGTCCTCTGGCATTAACTCCTGTGGCCAACAGTTTTCTTGCGGCGTGATTGACATAGTGGAATCTATGTCGCGTCGTGTAATCCTTACCGCGGTAAGGGCGCCGCCTAGTGAGTCCTTTTTCCTTAATTTCTACGACGTTACGCTGCCCGATTTTCGATTGACTCTGTGTGTAAATGTGTATGTCTTATATGACTACTCCTATATATATCCGCGCCTCCTCTTCGTTGTCGTCTTACTTCAGGCTTGATTACGTTATCTCGTTAAATTTTCATCGCTGAAATACCCCTGTTAAATTATAGCACGATGGCTGGTCGTGGTGGTCGTGGTCGTGGTCGTGGTGCCAACGACCCCCCTCCGCCGCCAGATTACATGGCCGGGATGATGCAGCAGTTCGAGCTGAACCGTCGGTTCATGGAGAATGTCATGCCTCAGTTCCCCCAGCCGAATCAGAGTGGGCACCACCATCAGCATGCCACCGTGACTCTGCACGATTTCACCCGCCTCAACCCCACTATGTTCCGCAACACTGTTCAGCCGTTGGATGCTGATGACTGGCTTCGCGACATCACTCACGAGCTGGAGTCTGCTAATGTCGATCCAGTCGACTATGTGAACTTTGCGTCTTATCATCTGAAAGGCGCCGCAGCTCAGTGGTGGAGCACCCACAAGCGTTCCCTGCCAGTTGGAGAAGTCATCACTTGGGATGAATTTCAGTCTGCCTTCCGCGCCCGCTACATTCCTCAGGGGGTCATGGATCGTAAGGCGGAAGAATTCCGCAACCTCACTCAGGGCGACATGACTGTTGAAGCCTATCAGCGCGAGTTCCTCAACCTCTCTCGCTATGCGGAAGAAGAGATCACCACTGATGCTCGCAGGCAGCAGAAGTTCCGTCGTGGCCTCAATCCAGACCTCAGGCTCGCTCTTGCCGTTCATGATTTCGCCAACTTCGCCACCATGGTGAACAAGGCTATCACCGTCGAGACTGCCCAGATGGAGCACAAGAACTCTCTGAAGCGTTATCGTGACGTTGGCTCATCTTCGGGCGCAACGCAGAAGCGTCGTATCTGGCTCCCTACCAGTGTGACCCATTCACCTGTCCCTGCTCCAAGGTCGTCTTATGCTGCACCCCGTCTGCCTCCGCCACCGCAGATGCCAAGAGCTCTGCCTGCACCACCCAATGCTACCCCCCTTCGTCCTCAGGATGGATTATGCTTCACGTGCCGCCAACCTGGGCATTTTTCCAGGGAGTGCCCCCAGAAACAGAAGCAACTGGTAGTTCACCCTGCTGGTCGCGGAAATGGTCGTGGCAACAACAGGACCCCCAACTATAATACTGGGTCTGCTGCTTATGCTCGTGGACATTCTAACAACATCAATGTTGAAGAAGCTCAGCAACAAAACGCTACTGTGATGGGTACCCTTCTCGTTAATTCCGTACCTGCTACTGTTTTATTTGATACAGGAGCATCGCATTCATTCTTGTCGGAAGCATTTGCATTGTCGCATAACTTCACGCTAGAAAGGATGAACCCACCGATGGTTGTCCACACCACGATAGGTCAATGTCAAACCACCAAGATAGTGCCCGGAACCATTGTTGAAATTGAAGGGATTGAATTCCTTGCTTCCCCCATCGTTCTGCAGTCTTCCACCATAGACCTCATTCTGGGAATGGATTGGTTGAAATTTCACGATGACGCACTTTATTGTGGCACCAAGTCTGTCCAACTTTTTCACCCCTCCGGCAAGATTGTTAACCACACCACCCGAGTTACCCGTAATGCTGAAAAACAGATATTTATGATGAATGCTTTGAATGCTGCCCCCCTCGAAGGCATCGCGAACGTTCTAGTCGTTCGCGCTTTTCCCGACGTCTTCCCAGAAGAACTGCTAGGAATACCCCCGATCAGAGAAGTCGAATTTGTCATCGACTTGAAGCCCGGCACCACCCCTAGTGCCAAGCGTCCTTACAAGATGCCGCCACATGAACTCCTTGAACTTAAGGAGGAAATCGACAAGGCACTTCAGAAAGGATTCATTCGCCCCAGTTCCTCAGCTTGGGGAGCACCTTCGCTCTTTGTCAAGAAGAGTGATGGGACAAACCGATTGGTCCAAGATTATCGGCCCATTAACCAAGCCACCATCCAGAACAAATACCCACTTCCCCGTATCAACGATCTGTATGATCAACTTGCCGGATCCAAGGTGTTTTCTAAACTCGACTTGAGGTTGGGTTATCACCAAATCCGAGTCCGTGATGAGGACATTCCAAAGACTGCCTTCATTACTCGCTATGGTTCATACGAGTACACCGTCATGTCCTTTGGCTTAACCAATGCTCCAGCCACCTTCTCCAGATTGATGAATTATATTTTCATGGAGTACCTCGACCAGTTCGTCGTGGTTTATCTGGATGATATATTGATATATTCCATGAATGAAGAAGAACATGATGAACATCTTCGTCTTATACTGGAGAAGCTTCGAGAACACAAACTCTACGCTAAGTATTCTAAGTGTGAGTTCTGGCTTCCCGAAGTAACCTACCTTGGACATGTGATTTCCAAGGATGGCATTGCCGTCACCCCAGAACGTATCCAGGCTATTCTTGACTGGACTCCTCCCAAGACCGTCAAGCAAGTCCGAAGTTTCCTTAGGCTTGCTAGCTATTGCCGCCGTTTCGTCGAGAATTTCTCCAAGATTGCCAGGTCTCTGACTAATCTGCTTCACAAAGGCGTCAAGTTTGAGTGGAAAGATAAATGTCAAGAAAGTTTCCAAGCGCTCAAGGACAAGCTAACTTCTCCCCCGGTGCTAGCTCCCCCTGATACTCAGAAGGACTTCGTGATATATTGCGACGCGTCTCGTCAAGGATTAGGTTGTGTCCTAATGCAAGAGCGCAAAGTGATTGCTTATGGCTCTCGTCAGTTGCGTGCTCACGAAGACAAATATCCAACACATGATCTCGAATTGGCAGCAGTAATTTATGCATTGAAGCTGTGGCGACATTACCTCGTCGGTAATCGTTGCGAGGTCTACATCGATCACCAAAGTCTGAAGTACCTGTTTACTCATCTAGACCTGAATCTTCGTCAACAACGATGGCTCGAGACAATAGCCGACTTCAACATGGATATTTCGTATACCCCGGGCAAGGCTAACGTGATGGCCGATGCCTTGAGCCGCAAAGCTTACTGTTCTGAACTTGAGGTTCAGGTGCAGCAACCACTTCTGTATGAAGAGTTTCGCAAGTTGAACCTTGAGATTGTCCCTCAAGGTTACGTCAATAACCTGGTTCTCGAGTCAAGCCTCGACAACCTCATCAAGAGTAGACAATCTCTGGCCCCTGACATTGTGAAGATCAAGCAAGACATCGCAGAAGGAAAGCCCTCCTCTTTTACCATTGATGCAAATGATGGTGATACAGTGTACTTCAAGGGCCGCTTAGTAGTTCCTGTGAGCCCGGCCATCATTAACTGTGGTCCGGATATCATGGAAGAAGCCCATAATTCTCCCTTGTCAATCCACCCTGGCAGTACCAAGATGTATAAAGACCTTCGTCATCGGTACTGGTGGCCTTACATGAAGCAAGACATCGCCCGCTATGTTTCTCACTGTGACGTTTGCAGTCGCGTCAAGGCCGGACATCAGAAACCTGCTGGTTGGTTGCGACCACTCCCTCCTCCTGATTGGAAGTGGGAAAAAGTCGAAATGGACTTCGTCACCGGTTTTCCTAAGTCACAGAAAGGTAACGATGCCATCTTTGTCGTCATCGACCGATTCTCCAAGATTGCTCACTTCCTGCCGGTCAAGGAGACGATCACTGCTAGTCAGTTAGCACACTTGTATATCTCCCGGATTGTGTCACTCCATGGTATTCCGCTGGAGATCAGTTCAGACCGTGGCAGCCTTTTCACCTCCCGATACTGGAATAGTTTCATGGAAGCCCTCGGGACTCGTCTGTCTCTCAGCACCGCTTATCACCCCCAGTCGCAAGGCCAAGTTGAACGAGTCAATCAAGTGTTGGAAGACATGCTTCGCGCTTGTGTCCTTTCATTCGGCATGAAATGGGAGGAATCTCTCCCGTACGCGGAATTCTCGTACAACAATAGCTACCAGGCTAGCTTGAAGATGGCCCCCTTCGAAGTTCTATATGGACGTAAGTGTCGAACCCCCCTGAATTGGTCAGGAACTGGGGAACGACCCTACTTCGGACCGGATCTTGTCCAACAAGCTGAAGATCAGGTTCGCATTGTACAAGAAAATTTCAAGGCCGCCCAGTCTCGTCAGAAGAGCAACTATGACCGCAAACACCGGGAAATGGAGTATCAACCTGGTGAATATGCTTACCTCCGTGTCACTCCCATGAGGGGCACTCATCGCTTCGGTATCAAGGGCAAGTTGGCTCCTCGCTCCATTGGCCCGTTCTGTATCCTTTCCAGGAGTGGACCCGTGGCATACCGGTTGGAATTGCCGCCGAACCTCTCCCAAGTCCACGATGTCTTCCACGTGTCGCAACTCCGTCGCTTCTTCAAGGACCCTATCCGCGAAGTGGAGCATGATATGATCGAGCTGCAACAAGACTTGACTTATCGAGAACATCCGAGCCGCATTCTCGATCAATCTGAGCGTCGAACCCGCAACAAGACCGTCAAGTTCCTCAAAGTCCAGTGGTCGAATCATTCTGAAGATGAAGCCACTTGGGAACGCGAAGATCGCCTTCGCAATGAATACCCCGATCTTTTCCTCGCTACCACTTAAATTCTCGGGACGAGAATTCTTGTAGTGGGGGAGATTTGTAACACCCTCAGTTGTCTGTAACAGTAATCACTTTTACTGTGGACTAATCACTGTTGCTAATCACTGTGCAAACCATGCCATGATCCACATTGCTTTTGATCATATTCAGAAATGCCTTATGGTTGCTATGAAAAATATGTGGCAATTAAACTTTGCCCTAAAATCATGGTACCACTTTTATAAAATCACTAATAATCATTGGGTCATGCCCATGTGGTTATGGTATTTTATTTTGCCACTGAAAAATCCAAACAACTCAAACAGTAGCAAAAACAGTGGGTTCTGCTCCATTTTCAATAAAATAAAATATCAAATGATTTTATAAAAACTCAAAATCTTTTGTGGCACCTCGGTAATATGTAACCCTAATTTACAAACACCAATAACATTTTACAAAAATGCAAGGGTTAATAAATCAATTACAGAAAAGAAATAGAACAAACAGAAAAACAAAACAAAATAAAAAAAGGGCTAAACGTCGCTCAGGGCGACAGCCCACCCCCACCCCTTGTCTTCTTCCCCACCCACTCCCTCACCTGCTATGTACGGCGGCCGAGCGCGGCCACGCCGCTGCCAGGCCGGCCCCGCCTCCACCTGCTCCCTCCCAGGGCCGACGCGATAAGGCCACCCCGGCCGACCCCCTAGACATCCTCCCCCTCCCTTTCCCCTCCTCCTATTCTCGCACGCCTCGGGGAAAAACTCCCGAGCGACGCCGTCGCCATTGTCGTGGCCAGTCGTGGCCAACGAGCACGGTCCGCCCCGACGTGGTGTCCAGCGGCTGCGCCGTCGTCGTCTTCGTCGACTACACCAGCCAATCGAGCCCGGGGAGCACCACAGGCGTCGCCCGCGTCTTCTTCCCCCACTCCAGCCGCCGCAACCTCAACATCAATTCCGGCCACGTCGCCTCTCGCCGGAGCCCGCTTAAACGGCTACACCTCCTCGGTGAGCTCCTCTACCTTCCCCAACTCCCCGCGAAGCCCCTCGTGCACTGAATCGACCGACGCCATTGGAGCCGTGGCTCCGTCGCCGCCGACGTGTTCCTCCCCGCGACCTAGCTCGCGATTTTGGCGCGCGAAGTGTGTCACCTTGCGCGCAACACACCCAGGAACCGCACGCACACCCGCACGCCCCAAACCGCGGGCTAAATCGTCGTCGTCGTCTTCGCGATTTTCTGACCGCCGCCAAACCTCGACGCCGGCCACGTTTCCGGCGAACCCAAGCCACCGCACCACCACCGGAAGCCTCCCCGTTGTCTGCTGCGTCGATTGGGGCTAACCCCTCCCCCTCCCGTGCCCTGTAACGAGCGGACGCTCGAGCTCGTCGCCGGCCATCGCCGCCGGTGAGGTCACCTGTCACTGCCAAGTGGGACCCTCTCGTCGGAAACGTCATTAGGGCAATAATCCCTCCCCCTAAGCCACTGACAGTGGACCCACCCCCCTCTAACACAACGAACATCGAACCGTCCCCCTCCGGACTGACTGTCCGATAAATTGTCCGGTACTGCAAAAGTACCCGGATGAATTTATTTCGAACACGAAAGTTGTTCGGAATAGATCAACTAACCCGGATACACCACCCACACATGTGTCGGATGTCCACGACACCTCCGGCATGATATATCCCCCCTCCGGACACCTTGTCCGATAATCACCCGGAGCTAGCCGTTCATCCCCGGATGAATTTCCGTTCCGAGCAACGTGCATTGCACTGCGTTAGAACACCGTTAACTTTTCATCTGTCATGTCATGCATCTGTTTGTATATGCTTGCTTTGTATTTACGTTTTCTTCCCCCCCCCCCCCCCCGTTAATCTCCGGTAGACCCCGCTGCTGCCGTCGACTACACCGCTGCTGAGTACGACTACTTCATCGACGACCCTACCCCTACCGTCGAGCTTCCAGGCAAGCAGAGCCATTCTCTTCCCCAAATATCGCCTATCTTTCTGTACATTTCTTGCACTAGGCATTGTTACTGCTGCTGCTACGTTACAATCCTATTCAATTGCATAGCCTGTTTTTTCGCCCCTTGATGTACCTCCTTTATCCTATGCTGCCTATTATTATTATGCATTATTCAGCAGTGAGCCCTGCGCATTGTTAGCTAGGATTAGATAGAGGGTCGTGATCACTCAGGGGAGTGAACGCGGATACAATTATTATAACTGCACAGGTACGGTACAATGCAGACACCGCCTGAGGCCCCCTAGCTCGGCTCTGCCGAGCCACCATCAAGTGTGAGCTATCAAGGAGTAATCCTTGTACTCCACTCGTTGTTGACTCTGTATAGCCGCTCTAGGTACCTGAGTAACGGTTGTCCTTCAGGTAAGAAGTCGGGCGACCCAACGGTGCCCGCGAGAGGTATTGCGACGGGACGACAGGGAGGGTATGACCAGTGTACCGGTGTGCTTGGCCCCTGATCGTTGGCCACGAGAGTTACCAAATCACGAAAGTCGAGCTCCCCCAGGAGCACACGCGAGACAAGGTAAGGAGACGGTTCACCTTGTTGGTAACCGCAGTGACATGGTGGGACGACGGGGCAGGCACCGATGTACTGGTGTTCTTGGCTGCTGTCGTTGTCCGCGGGTCGGTTAAGTCGAGGCAACGATAACGGTTGTCACGCAGGTTAATTAAAATGCTAAATGGCTCAGTGGATGTCTTGAGTTGGCTATATGCCATGTACGCACTACCTACCCGTGGGAATTACGAGTTATGGGCTCCTCTGCTTCGTAGTGTCGTCTGAGGACTCTTCAGACATCAGCAGTATTGCGGGCTGATTGCCGGGAAGTGGTGTTGTCTTATTTGCTCGCGCGGTGGTGTATTATTTGGATTTGCTTCAACTTCACCGGCCAGCCACGCACCGTGCAGGAGTACGTTCGGGTTGGGGTCCAAGGCCCGGCGTACTTAGGATGTAGACCGGCGGATGGCCTCTCTGTTGAGTTTGAAAGATGGGCTATGAAGTGTATGATAGCCTCGGTGGAGCGTTCCCTAACAAGGTTCCCGCCACCCTAGAGATCTGTGCGTGTAGCGTAACACAAGTGCACCCCTGCAGGGAAGATTAATCTATTCGAATAGCCGTGTCCACGGTAACAGGACGCTTTATGTTGAAGCTGGATCTTACCACTAGAAACTATTATTATAAAACTGTATGGTTCCGGGTTTTCTTCCTCGCGGGGATGTCGAGGAGGTGAACTCGGAGGCATTGTTAATTATTACAACTTATTATTATACAATGCTGCAGCAACTTCTGCTGCATTGTTACTTTATGCTTTATATAAACTGTTGAATGGTTCTTACCTCATGCTGCAAGACATCGTCGGAAGATGCTAGTCTTCGATAGTCCTAGATTCTTACCCTTGCTCTGGATTTCTATCTTCAGTCCCCTATATACAGCCTCTTCTTTCCGTTGATACAATGCATAATGCTTAGTAGCGGACGTAAGACTCGCGGGTATGCTAGATACTCACCTTTGCTTTATTTCCCCTTTTTCTCTTTGCCTGATCGGCCGCTGCAGCCGACGTTGGAGCCCAGGAGTAAGAGTACCCCGGAGGCGCCTACTACGACGTCGAGTTCCCCGTTGACCAGGAGTAGTTTGGAGGTTCCCAGGCAGGAGGCCTCGCCTTTTCGATCGTGTTGTTTTTTGTGTTAGCCTTCTTAAGGCAACCTTGTGTTCTTGTGTCTGTACTCAGATACTATTGCTTCCGCTGACTTTGTGCTCTTGAGCTGTTGTATTGGAGCCCTCGTGGCCCCTGGCTTGTATTAAACAACTTGTATTATTTTATTTGTAAAGTTGTGTTGTGATATCTCACCGTGAGTCCCTGATCTCGATCGTGTACTCTGCGTGTATGATTACTGTACACAGTCTGATTTTGGGGGCGTCACAATCCTCCCTCTGGCAGGGTGCCGGGAAGAGGTCTGCTGGCGCTCCCGATCTTGGAAGCGCGGCGGCGGCGGAACAGAGGCGAGATCGCAAAAAGGGGTTCTCCTCTCGGAAGTTTCACGTCATGGGGAATATATATAGGCGAAGGGGGGCAGCCAGGGGGCACCAGGGGTCCAGGCGCCCCCATGGCGTGGCCAATCCCTAGGCCGCCTGGGCACCTGGTGATGGCCCCCCGGCCCTCCTTCGGGGTACTGGAGGCTTCCGATGCGCTGATTTTTTTATCCGATACGTTTGGGACGTATCAGCATGTAGTAAAGAATTTTTGGGGGGTACTTCTGTAACTCAAATCAAAAAACTCAAAACATAGGAAAGTTTCACAATTGTATAGAGCATGATGTGTAAAAAATTCAGCTCAAAAAGGTGAACTGGTGATTTGTTTTGATTTTTTCCTTCAAGCAGACAGAATCTGTTTTCTGAACAGCATGTCACAACTTTTACTTCCCTTATCATAAGAGGCTAGAACTTGGCACAAAGATTGAAAATAAAGATACAATGATGTTGCTACAGTAGTAACAATCATCAAGACCACTAAAAACAGAAGGAAAAAACTCAAAGTAAGGATAACAAGGGTTGTCTCCCTAGAGCTCTTTCTTTATAGCCATAAAGATAGGCTTAAGATTATAATGATGCTCTCATAGGAATAAGAGTTGAAGAACAAAAGAGAGCACCAAGGAGAAAATACCAAACACATTTAAGTCTAACATGCTTCCTATGCATAGGAATATTGCAATAGAATAATTCATTAAAGCACGAAGCAATAAGCAAGTGACGAGGGGGTGACCCCACGACTCCTACGGATAATCCTACCTGGTGTCCATGAAGACAGAAGGCCCATGAAGATACAGCCTCGGCCCGCTAATTGGCATCGACGTAGGAGTCCGCGACTCACAAGGAAGGTGCGAGAACCTGCCGTACGGAGCAAGCTAGGGTCAGGAAAGCTTACCTGTAAACGTAGATGAACTCCCCGAGACCTAGCCCAGTATATAAGGGCTAGGAGGGGCGACAAAAAGGACAACGAATATCATCTGTAACCCTAGCCTTGAGCGCTCTAGCCTTGGCATCCACTGTAATCGCATCTCCCCCATCAATAATATCGAGCATGAGCGTGCCTTCCTGTTTGCCGATGAGCTATCGTCCAACCTGTGCCTCTCATGACTAACCCAGGGTCCCTGACCATGGGATTTGCCGGGGTTGATCCCCGTCAATTGGCGCCGTCTGTGGGAACTACACAGGTTGGGATCACGATCTCGGTGGTCCCGTCTTCAGCAAGCTACAACTCAAGGGCAAGAACCAGATCTAGCCCACTCGAAGGATTCAAGATCACGGCGAACATCTCTGCCACCTCATCAAGACCGCTCGGGCTACAATTGTGCCAGGACCGATACTACGGTAACGGCCAAGTGCAGCGTCAGCGCTGAAGGAATCGACGACCCAGAAGATCGGCGAGGGGCCTCTACGAAGGAATTCCACTCGATGAACCGCGACACGCAGCGGAGGACTCGCAAATCTTTCGACAACCCACCGCCGCCCGGGCACCCGCCGCACATCAAGACGACGCCTACGAGATCGAAACCAGCGATCAGCAGAACCATCACCAAGGAAGAAGGAATCGACGACCCAAAAGGCGCGCACGGGAGATCTACGGCGAGGCCCCAACGAACGAGCCACGTCACGCAGCCGTACAACCGACGACCACTCGAAGACACGTCGTCGCACGAGCACCTGCCGCCAACCAGGACAACGACTCCGAGACACCGGTGGGCGAGTACTATGACCCAGATCGAAGGCCGGATGAATTCGCCAACCTCATCAAGAACTAAGACATGAGTCGAGGAATCGAAACCGACCCCCGCTTCCACGAACACCCGGAGGATCACGAGCAAATCTTCAGAATCTCAAGAAGGAAGAGGCACGCCGGATCTAGCAAACTCACGGCTAGATAGCAGCTGGCAGGACCCTGCACGATCCACAGCTTCGAGGATGACTGGGGACGCGTCAGGTCAGGTCACACTCTGAGAGACTGCCGCCTGTTCAACGAGCTAGCCGACGACCTCAAGAAGGAGAAGCAGAAAGAAGACAGGCGCAACCTGCGACCCGAACAATCGCCACCCTCAAGCCCGAAAGGACGTCACAGCCCGCTGCAAGAACAGGTGCTCATGATCCAAGAGGGAAGGGTGCCGCAAGCACGAAGCGACGCCTACACCCTGCAAGCTAGAGCAGCCGAGAGCATAAACATAGTCGAAGTCTACCAGCTACATGATACGGAGACCAGCATCACGTTCTCACAGGACGACCATCCACCCGCAGTCCCAAGACCGGGGCACGCGCCCCTGGTGCTCGATGCACAAATCGGAGGATAAGACATGGATAGGGTCTTCATGGATGGAGGCAACAGCATGAATATAATCTTCGCCAGCACCCTGCAAAAGATGTTGATCCCACGATCAGTATGGAGAAAATCGAGCACCGAGTTACACGGGGTAGTCCCAGGAGAAGCATCCACATCCCTCGGAGTCATCGAACTCGAAGTTGTCTTCTGCAACCGACGCAACTTCGCAAAGCACGTCCTCGAGTTCGAGGTACTCGACTGGAAATCACAGTACCACGCCATGTTGGGACGGACAACATTCGCGCAGTTCATGGCGGTCCCACACTACGCCTACCTCAAGCTCAAGATGCCAGGATCAGCAGGAGTCCTCACGATCAACGGAAGCTTCATCAAATCAGATCAATGTGATCGTGACTTCCACAGAATCTCCGACACATTCGGAGCCGAACAAGAACTCGGAGAAATAGCCATGGTGACGGACAAGAGTACCTTCCCATTGGTGAACCGAAGCAAACCCAAGGAGTACGGACGCGACTTCAGCATCGACAGCGACACAGTCACTCACCAAGTGCACCCGACGGACCCGGACAAAACAGTCCGCGTGTACACCCACCTACCAGAGGAGCAGGCAACGGGTCTCGTCGCTTTCCTTTGAGACGAGTGGGAAATATTCGCCTGGTGCCCAGCCGACATGCCTAAGATACCACGCGAATTCGCGGAACACGCCCTACGCATCAAGCAAAACACGAAGCCGGTGAAGCAAGCGCTGAGACGATTCTCGGGGCCCAAGCGCAGAGCAATCGGAGAGCAAGTCAACCGGTTACTCGACGCCCAGTTCATCCGAGAAACGAAGAAAGCCACCTGGATATCCCACCCAGTGCTGGTGCCCAAGAAAGACACGACCGTGCTACGCATGTGTGTCGACTACGGACCAGTCAACAAGCATTTCCCAACTTCCCCCTGCCTAGAACCGATCAGATAATCGACTCAACAGCAGGGTGCGATCTACTTTCCTTTCTTGACGCTTACTCAGGATACAACCAGGTCAGGATGAAGGAAGAAGACGAAGAGCACACATCGTTCATCACCCCCTATGGCGTATTCTGCTACAGGACCATGCCCTTCGGGCTCAAAAACGCAGGCGCCACTTACCAGCGAATGATGCAAGCCTGCCTGAAGGAGAAAATCGGAAGAAACGTGCAAGTCTATGTGGATGACATCGTCATCAAGACCTACAAAGAAGCCACACTACTCGACGACCTATGCGAAACCTTCGCGGCGCTCAACAAATATAGAATCAAACTCAACCCAAAGAAGTGCGCATTCGGCGTACCAGCGGGGAAGCTGCTTGGCTATATGGTCTCTGCCCGAGGAATCGAGGAAAACACTAAGAAAGTCCAAGACATCACCCGAATGCAAGAACCAACCAACGTCAAAGGAGTACAGCAGCTCACTGGAAAACTCGCAGCCCTAAGCCGCTTCATCAGTAGGCTGGGAGAACGCACGCTGCCTTTCTATCAGCTGCTCAGGAAAGGAGAGAAATTCGAGTGGACGGAGGAAGCCCGCCAAGCATTCGCGGACCTGAAAAAGACACTCTCGACCCCACCAATCCTGGCGGTACCCAAGGAACGAGAGAAGCTATACCTCTACGTGGCAGCACGTAACAGTGTAGTAAGCACAGCGCTCGTTGTCGAACGCGCAGAAGAAGGCAAGGTCCAGAGCATCCAGAGACCAATCTACTACCTCATCATGCTCCTGACCAAATCCCAGCAGCGGTACCCGCACTGTCAGAAGCTACTACTAGCCATCGTCATGACCTCAAGAAAGGTGTCCCACTACTTCAACGAGCACCCTATCACAATCGTGATCAGCGCACCACTCGCGGACATACTCAACAACCCTGGAGCGACTGGACGAGTCGCCAAGTGGAATATTGAGCTCAGCCCACGGGACCTGCAGTTCAAGCACCCAACAGCCATCAAAGCCCAAGTACTCCCAGTTTTCCTGGTCGAGTGGACGGAGGTTCAGACGCCGGGGCCCCCAGACCTATCAAGTTCATGGTCAATGTTCTTCGACGGGTCCAAGAGACAACAAGGAGCTGGGGCAGGAGTTGTGCTCATCTCCCCTAAAGGAACAAAGCTGAAATATGTCCTCCAGATCAACTTCAGTCACGCCTCCAACAACGAATCAGAATACGAGGCACTCCTCCATGGCATGCGCATGGCCAAAACATGCGGAGCCACTCGCCTCATAATTTACGGGGACTCCAATCTCGTCGTCCAGCAGACGATGAGAAACTGCGACGCAATAGACGACAACATGGCGGCCTACCAGAAGCTCTACAACGCACTCGAAGGAAGTTTCGACGGGTGCGAGCTCCACTACATCACCAGGGCCAACAACACAGAAGCTGACGAACTCGCGAACATCGGTTCGACCCGAGGACCAATACCACCCGGCATCTTTCTTGAAAGCATCAGCCGGAGATCCATCAAGGTACAGGTAGCAGCACCTGAAGCAGTCGTGGATGGAGAGGACGCAACAGACCTGGCGTAGGTGGTAGCATGTGACGCCCCCAAAATCAGACCGTGTACAGTAATCATACACACAGGGTACACGACTGAGATTAGGGTGCCACGATGATAATATCACAGCACAACACTAAACACAAAAGGATAATCAAATATGTTACAATAGAGGGGGTCACGCGGACCCGAATACATAAGTCATACAAGCCATAATATCTGAGTACAGACATAGTTAGTCAAGTTTTGCCTTAAGAAGGCTAGCACAAATCACATCAGAGATACAGATCGAAAAGGCGGGCCTCCTGCCTAGGATCCACCGAAACTACTCCTGGTCAACGGGGAACTCGACGTCGTAGTAGGCGCCTCCGGGGTACTCCTGCTCCTGGGCTCCAACGTCGGCTGCAGCGGCCGATCAGGCAAAACAGTAAAGGAAATAAAGTAGGTGAGTATCTAGTATACCCGCGAGTCTTACGTCCGCTACTAAACATTATGCATTGTATCAACGGAAGGAAGAGGCTGTATATAGTGGACTGAAAGACAGAAATCCAGAGAAAGGGTAAGAAGCTAGGCCTAATGAAGACTAGCATCTTCCGACGTTCTCTTGCAGCATGAGGTAAGAATCAGCTAACAGTTTATATAAAGCATAAAGTAACAATGCAGCAGAAGTTGCTGCAGCATTGTATAATAATAAGTTGTAAAAATTAGCAATGCCTCCGAGTTCACCTCCTCGACATCCCCGCGAGGAAGAGAACCCGGAACCATACAGTTTAATAATAATAGTTTCTAGTGGTAAGATCCAGCTTCAGCATAAAGCGTCCTGTTACCGTGGACACGGCTATTCGAATAGATTAATCTTCCCTGCAGGGGTGCACTTGTGTTACGCTACACGCACGGATCTCTAGGGTGGCGGGAACCTTGTTAGGGAACGCTCCACCGAGGCTATCCGACACTTCATAGCCCATCTTTCAAACTCAACAGAGAGGCCATCCGCCGGTCTAAATCCTAAGTACGCCGAGCCTTGGACCCCAACCCGAACGTACTCCTGCACGGTGCGTGGCTGGCCGGTGAAGTTGAAGCAAATCCAAATAATACACCACCGCGCGAGCAAATAAGACAACACCACTTCCCGGCGCAGGCCGCGGTACTGCTGACGTCTGAAGAGTCCTCGGACGACACTAAGAAGCGGAGGAGTCCATAACTCGTAGTTCCCACGGGTAGGTAGTGCGTACATGGCATATAGCCAACTCAAGACATTCACTGAACCATTTAGCATTTTAATTAACCTGCGTGACAACCGTTATCGTTGCCTCGACTTAATCGACCCGCGGACAACGACAGCAGCCCGGACCACCAGTACATCGGTGCCTGCCCTGTCGTCCCACCAAGTCACTGCGGTTACCAACAAGGTGAACCGTCTCCTTACCTTGTCTCGCGTGTGCTCCTGGAGGAGCTCGACTTTCGTGGTTTGGTAACTCTCGCGGCCAACGATCAGGGGCCAAGCACACCGGTACACTGGTCGTACCCTCCCTGTCGTCCCGTCGCAATACCTCTCGCGGGCACCGTTGGGTCGCCCGACTTCTTACCTAAAGGACAACCGTTTACAGGACCCTATGGCGGCAAGACAAAGTCAGCCTCGAGTGGAGTACAAGGATTACTCCTTGATAGCTCACACTTGAGGTGACTAGGCATAACCCAGATAGGGGCCTTTGGCGGTGTCTGCTTTGTACCGTACCTGTGCAGTTATAATATTTGTATCCGCGTTCACCCCCCTGAGTGATCACGGCCCTCTATCTAATCCTAGCTAACAATGCGCAGGGCTCACTGCTGAATAATGGATAGTAATAATAATAGGCAGCATAGGATAAAGGAAGGCACATCAAGGGGCGACAAAAATCAGGCTATGCAGTTGAATAGGATTGTAATCGTAGCAGCAGCAGTAACAATGCCTAGTGCAAGAAAAGTACGGAAAGATAGGCGATATCTGTGGAAGAGAATGGCTCTGCTTTCCTGGAAGCTCGACGGTAGTAGTAGGGTCGTCGACGACGTAGTCGTACTCAGCAGCGGTGTAGTCGACGGCAGCAGCGGGGTCTACCGGAGATTAAGGGGGGAAGAAAAATAGTAAATACACAGCAAGCATATACAAACAGACGCATGACATGGCAGACGAAAAGTTAACGGTATTCTAATGCAGTGCAATGTACATTGTTCGGAACGGAAATTCATCTGACGATGAGCTACCGGTTCCGGATGATTACCGGACAGGGTGTCCGGAGGGGGAAGGATCAAGCCAGAGGTGTCGTGGGTACCGGAAAAACATAAGGGGGTGTATCTGTGCTAGTTGATTTATTCCGAACAACTTTCGTGTTCAGAATAAATTCATCCGGGCACTCTAACAGTACCGGACAGTTTATCGGACAGACGGTCTGAAGGGGGACGGTTCGATGTTCGTTGTGTTAGAGGGGTGTGATAGGCATACGGATAGCGTATTCATATTCGTTATATTTTTCCGATCAATTTTCATGTATAAAGTTTTTGAATCCGAGTTACGGTTTAAAAGTTATTGAATTTCAAAGTTTTAAATCGTTTAAATGATTTTCTGAATTTCTTTTATTATTTATTCAACATTATCCAGAACATTATCCAAAACATTATCCAAAACAGTGCCTGACATGTGGGACCCACATGTCAGCCTCTATTTATTTATAAAACATTTTAATAAATCAGAAATGCCTCTGGACCCACATGTGAGTGACTCAATTTTAATTATTAGATTAACTAAAAGCATTAAGTTAATTATTTACAGGGGACCCACATGTCAGTGACTGTGGGGGGTTTATTGTTCAGTTAAACTTCTTAGTTAAACTAACAGAGTAATTAGTCGGGGGGGGGGGGGGGGGGGGGTCCACTGTCAGTGGCCCATTAGGGGTGGGATTAACCCCTAACGAAAGATCTGACGAGGGGGGCCCGTCTGTCATCCTCACCGGAGGGCTCACCGGAGCCCGTCGCCGGCGAGGTCGACGGCGCACGCGCTACAGGCTACGGGAGAGGGCGCGGTTAGTACCATTCGACGCAGACGACCACGGGGAGGAGTTTGGTGGCGGTGCGGTGGCTTGGGGTCGCCGGATTCGTCGCCGGCGACAAGGTAGGCGGTGGCTACGCTACGGACCTCGTCGGAGTCATCGATTTCGAGGGAGGCCTAGAGCATGTGGTACACGGTTGAGCACCCGGGAACGCTGCGAGGAATACGACGCGGAAAAAATGCCATTCGCGTGCTCCAGGCCACGGTGGAGGGCTCGCCGGCGGCGAGGCGCTTCTGCCCTAATGGCAGATCGGCCCATGGGGCACGGGAGGGGGAACGGGGCGTTGCCGGTGGTAGGGGAGCTCACCAGGAACGTGTAGAGTCTGGCAGCGAGCTCGGAGACGACGCGGCGTGGCCGGAATTGGTCGGAGAGCTAGCCGGAACCGAGGTTGAAGACGAAGACGTAGTCGTCGCAGAGAGGCACCACGGCTCGATTCCTTGCTGGACTTGATGAAGACGACGACGGTGCAGAGGTTGGACACGGTGGCGTAGGCGGTAGTGGCCGTTGGCCGCGTGCGGCCACGGCAACGGCGACGGCGGCGCTCGGGAATTTTTCCCCGACGATGGCGAGAGGAGGAGGAGGGGAATGGGGTGGGGGCGTGTCCAGGGAGTGGGTGGGGGCGTGCTTATCGCGTCCGAGGCGTAGGGGAGGTGGGGGCGGCCGGCAGAGCTCCCGGCCACGGCGAGCTCGCCACGGCGACGGGGCAGGTGACGGAGGGGACGGGGGCAGGTGGAGAAGGAGGTGGGCCGGGTGGTGGGCCTCGCCCCAGGCGAGGAATTACCATTTTGTTTTTATTTGCCTTTTTCATTTACTGTTACTGCTAGAAACAATTAATTTAAATGCTAAAACATTTTTATAAAAGGTGCCAGTGGTTTCTAAATTAGGTGTATGTCACATGTAGGTGACACAAAAGGTTTGGTGCATTTTAAAACTCAGTGGGTATTTCCTTTAAATATTTTAGGATTAAAAAGGGCCTTATAAGCTACTGTTATAATTGTTTGGGATTTTCCATAACTTAATAAATACCCAAAGTTGGTCCAACATGATTATAATGGTTTTAGGCAATTTACAAAAATAGTTTCATGATTTTTGGAACAACTTTATTGGAGCACTTTTGTTTTATTTTTCATTCAAAGAAGTTTCAACTATGGTTTTGATCCCAAGGGCTCAAGTACATGGTGCATGGGGTGTTGATCAACCACAGCAAGGTTTGATCATTAGCATCACAAAGTTTTATCAAGGGCAAGGGAGATCAATCAGTGATAATCCAACAGTGATGATCAACAGTAATGATGGTTACTGTTACAGGCATCTGAGGGTGTTACAAATCTCCCCCACTACAAGAATTCTCGTCCCGAGAATTTAAGTGGTAGCGAGGAAAAGGTCGGGGTATTCATCGCGAAGGCGATCTTCGCGTTCCCAAGTGGCTTCATCTTCAGAATGATTCGACCACTGAACCTTGAGGAACTTGACGGTCTTGTTGCGGGTTCGGCGTTCAGACTGATCGAGAATGCGGCTCGGATGTTCTCGATAAGTCAAGTCTTGTTGCAGCTCGATCATATCATGCTCCACTTCACGGATAGGATCCTTGAAGCAGCGACGGAGTTGAGACACGTGGAAGACATCGTGGACTTGGGAGAGGTTCGGCGGCAATTCCAACCGGTATGCCACGGGTCCACTCCTGGAAAGGATACGGAACGGGCCAATGTAGCGAGGAGCCAACTTGCCCTTGATACCGAAGCGATGAGTGCCCCTCATGGGAGTGACACAGAGGTAAGCGTATTCACCAGGTTGATACTCCATTTCACGGTGTTTGCGGTCATAGTTGCTCTTCTGACGAGACTGTGCGGCCTTGAGATTTTCTTGCACAATGCGAACTTGTTCTTCAGCTTCTTGGACAAGATCCGGTCCGAAGTAGGGTCGTTCCCCAGTTCCTGACCAATTCAGGGGGGTTCGACATTTACGTCCGTATAGAACTTCGAAGGGGGCCATCTTCAAGCTAGCCTGATAGTTATTGTTGTACGAGAATTCCGCGTATGGGAGGGCATCCTCCCATTTCATGCCGAATGAAAGGACACAAGCATGAAGCATGTCTTCCAGCACTTGATTAACTCGTTCAACTTGGCCTTGCAACTGGGGGTGATAAGCGGTGCTGAGATTCAGACGAGTCCCGAAGGCTTCCATGAAACTCGTCCAGTATCGTGAGGTGAAAATGCTGCCACGGTCTGAACTGATCTCCATCGGAATACCGTGGAGTGACACAATTCGGGAGATATACAAGTGTGCTAACTGACTAGCAGTGATCGTCTCCTTGACCGGCAGGAAGTGTGCAATCTTGGAGAATCGGTCGATGACGACAAAGATGGCATCGTTACCTTTATGTGACTTAGGAAAACCGGTGACGAAGTCCATCTCGACTTTGTCCCACTTCCAATCAGGAGGAGAGAGTGGTCGCAGCCAACCAGCAGGTTTCTGATGTCCGGCCTTGACGCGACTGCAAACGTCACACTGAGAAACATAGCGGGCGATGTCTTGCTTCATGTAAGGCCACCAGTACCGTTGACGAAGGTCTTTATACATCTTGGTACTGCCAGGGTGGATTGACAAGGGAAGAAAATTATGGGCTTCCTCCATGATATCCGGACCACAGTTAATGAGGGCCGGGCTCACAGGAACTACTAAGCGGCCCTTGAAGTACACAGTATCACTATCATTGGCATCAATGGTAAAAGAGGAGGGCTTTCCTTCTGCGATGTCCTACTTGATCTTCACAATGTCCGGGGCCAGAGATTGTCTACTCTTGATGAGGGCGTCGAGTTTTGACTCGAGAACCAGGTTATTGACGTAACCTTGAGGAACAATCTCGAGGTTCAACTTGCGAAACTCTTCATACAGAAGTGGTTGCTGCACCTGAACCTCAAGTTCAGAACAGTAAGCTTTGCGGCTCAAGGCATCGGCCATCACATTAGCCTTGCCCGGGGTATACGAAATATCCATGTTGAAGTCGGCTATTGTCTCGAGCCATCGTTGTTGACGAAGATTCAGGTCTGGCTGAGTAAACAGGTACTTCAGACTTTGGTGGTCGGTGTAGACCTCGCAACGATTACCGACGAGGTAATGTCGCCACAGCTTCAATGCATAAATTACTGCTGCCAATTCGAGATCATGTCTTGGGTATTTGTCTTCGTGAGCACGCAACTGTCGGGAGCCATAAGCAATCACCTTGCGCTCTTGCAATAGGACACAACCTAATCCTTGACGAGACGCGTCGCAATATATCACGAAGTCCTTCTGAGTATCAGGGGGAGCGAGCACCGGGGGAGAAGTTAGCTTGTCCTTGAGTGCTTGAAAACTTTCTTGACATTTACCTGTCCACTCAAACTTGACGCCTTTGTGAAGCAGATTAGTCAGAGGCCTGGCAATCTTGGAGAAATTCTCGACGAAACGGCGGCAATAGCTAGCGAGCCCGAGGAAAC
This sequence comes from Bromus sterilis, assembly GCA_950022295.1. Taxonomy (NCBI): domain Eukaryota; kingdom Viridiplantae; phylum Streptophyta; class Magnoliopsida; order Poales; family Poaceae; genus Bromus; species Bromus sterilis. Next base: position 223,681,882 of record OX465600.1, read on the forward strand.
TGCGGACTTGCTTGACGGTCTTGGGAGGAGTCCAGTCAAGAATAGCCTGGATACGTTCTGGGGTGACGGCAATGCCATCCTTGGAAATCACATGTCCAAGGTAGGTTACTTTGGGAAGCCAGAACTCCCACCTAGAATACTTAGCGTAGAGTTTGTGTTCTCGAAGCTTCTCCAGTATAAGACGAAGATGTTCAGCATGTTCTTCTTCATTCTTGGAATATATCAATATATCATCTAGATAAACCACGACGAACTGGTCGAGGTACTCCATGAAAATATAATTCATCAATCTGGAGAAGGTGGCTGGAGCATTGGTTAAGCCAAAGGACATGACGGTGTACTCGTATGAACCATAGCGAGTAATGAAGGCAGTCTTCGGAATGTCCTCATCACGGACTCGGATTTGGTGATAACCCAACCTCAAGTCGAGTTTAGAAAACACCTTGGATCCGGCAAGTTGATCATACAGATCGTTGATCCGGGGAAGTGGGTATTTGTTCTGGATGGTGGCTTGGTTAATGGGCCCATAATCTTGGACCAATCGGTTTGTCCCATCGCTCTTCTTGACAAAAAGCGAAGGTGCTCCCCAAGCTGAGTAACTGGGGCGAATGAATCCTTTCTGAAGTGCCTTGTCGATTTCCTCCATAAGCTCAAGGAGTTCATGTGGCGGCATCTTGTAAGGACGCTTGGCAATAGGAACAGTGCCTGGCTTCAAGTCGATGACGAATTCAACTTCTCTGATCGGGGGTATTCCCGGCAGTTCTTCTGGGAAGACGTCGGGAAAATCGCGAACGACCGGAACGTTCTCGATGCCTTCGAGGGAGGCGGCATTCAAGGCATTCATCATAAATATCTGTTTTTCAGCATTACGGGTAACTCGGGTGGTGTGGTTAAAAATCTCGCCAGAGGGGTGAAAAAGTTGGACAGACTTGGTGCCACAATACAGTGCGGCATCGTGAAATTTCAACCAATCCATTCCCAGAATGAGGTCTATGGTGGAAGACTTCAGAACGATGGGGGAAACAAGGAATTCAATCCCTTCAATTTCAATGATGGTTTCGGGCACTACCTTGGTGGTTCGGCATTGGCCTATCGGGGTGCGGACAACCATCGGTGGGTTCATCTTTTCCAATGCGAAGTTATGCGACAATGCAAATGCTTCGGACATGAATGAATGTGATGTTCCTGTATCAAATAAAACAGTAGAAGGTACGGAATTAACGAGAAGGGTACCCATCACGGTAGCGGGTTGTTGCTGAGCTTCTTCAACATTGACGTGGTTAGCATGTCCACGAGCATAAGCGGCAGACCCAGTATTATAGTTGGGGGTCCTGTTGTTTCCACGACCATTTCCACGGCCAGCGGGGTGAACTACCAGTTGCTTCTGTTTCTAGGGGCACTCTCTGGAAAAATGCCCAGGTTGGCGGCACGTGAAGAATAATCCATCCTGAGGACGAAGTGGGGTAGCATTGGGTGGTGCAGGCAGAGCTCTTGGCAACTGCGGTGGCGGAGGCAGGCGGGGTGCAGCATAAGACGGCCTTGGAGCAGGGGACAGGTGAATGGGTCACACTGGTAGGGAGCCAGATACGATGCTTCTGCGTTGCGCCCGAAGATGAGCCAACGTCACGATAACGCTTCAGAGAGTTCTTGTGCTCCATCTGGGCAGTCTCGACGGTGATAGCCTTGTTCACCATGGTGGAGAAGTTGGCGAAATCATGAACGGCAAGAGCGATCCTGAGGTCTGGGTTGAGGCCACGACGGAACTTCTGCTGCCTGCGAGCATCAGTGGTGATCTCTCCTTCCGCATAGCGAGAGAGGTTGAGGAACTCGCGTTGATAGGCTTCAACAGTCATGTCGCCCTGAGTGAGGTTACGGAATTCTTCCGCCTTACGATCCATGATCCCCTGAGGAATGTAGCGGGCGCGGAAGGCAGACTGAAATTCTTCCCAAGTGATGATTTCTTCAACTGGCAGGGAACGCTTGTGGGTGCTCCACCACTGAGCAGCGGCGCCTTTCAGATGATAAGACGCAAAGTTCACATAGTCGGCTGGATCGACATTAGCAGACTCCAGCTCGTGAGTGATATCGGGAAGCCAGTCATCAGCATCCAACGGCTGAACAGCGTTGCGGAACATAGTGGGGTTGAGGCGGGTGAAGTCGTGCAGAGTCACGGTGGCATGCTGATGGTGGTGACCATTCTGATTCGGCTGGGGAACTGAGCCATGATATTCTGCATGAACTGACGGTTCATCTCGAACTGCTGCATCATCCCGGCCATGTAATCCGGCGGCGGAGGTGGGTCGTTGGCAGCACGACCACGACCACCACGACCAGCCATCCTGCTAGAATTTAACAGGGGTATTTCAGCGATGAAAATTAACGAGATACCGGAATCAAGCCTGAAGTAAAACGACAACGAAAAAGGAGGTGCAGATATATATAGGAGTAGTCATATAAGACATACACATTCGCACACAGAGTCAATCGAAAATCGGGCAGCGTAACGTCGTAGAAATTAAGGAAAAAGGACTCAGTAGGCGGCGCGCAGACCGCGGTAAGGATCACACGACGCGACACAGATTCCACTATGTCAATCACACCGCAAGAAAACTGTTGGCCACAGGAGTTGATGCCAGAGAACGCGCGGCCTGCCCAGAGTGAGAATGGGATCCGCGGTCCGGGACCTGGGGTACGACTCCTGCGACACGACTCAATCAATGGGGGAAGCACCAAAAACGTCGGGTGGAATCAAGAGAACGTGATCCTAATGTCAGCTTTTGTAAAACTTACCAGCAAGGATAAGAGAGCAGATTCCCAGAGCATAGGTAAGGAGAAAAGGATCCTAATACCATAGATATCACACATAGTGACATCGATGTGGGCCCGTAAGCCAAATATTAAGTTAGCAAAATAGTTTTTTCAAAGTCTAGACTCAACTTCGACCAATTAGTGGTGGGGTGGCTTCCTACAGGCAGTCGGCTCTGATACCAACTTGTGACGCCCCCAAAATCAGACCGTGTACAGTAATCATACACACAGGGTACACGACTGAGATTAGGGTGCCACGGTGATAATATCACAGCACAACACTAAACACAAAAGGATAATCAAATATGTTACAATAGAGGGGGTCACGCGGACCCGAATACATAAGTCATACAAGCCATAATATCTGAGTACAGACATAGTTAGTCAAGTTTTTCCTTAAGAAGGCTAGCACAAATCACATCAGAGATACAGATCGAAAAGGCGAGGCCTCCTGCCTGGGATCCAACGAAACTACTCATGGTCAACGGGGAACTCGACGTCGTAGTAGGCGCCTCCGGGGTACTCCTGCTCCTGGGCTCCAACGTCGGCTGCAGCGGCCGATCAGGCAAAACAGTAAAGGAAATAAAGCAGGTGAGTATCTAGTATACTCGCGAGTCTTACGTCTGCTACTAAGCGTTATGCATTGTATCAACGGAAGGAAGAGGCTGTATATAGTGGACTGAAAGACAGAAATCCAGAGCAAGGGTAAGAAGCTAGGCCTAACGAAGACTAGCATCTTTCGACGTTGTCTTGCAGCATGAGGTAAGAATCAGCCAACAGTTTATATAAAGCATAAAGTAACAATGCAGCAGAAGTTGCTGCAGCATTGTATAATAATAAGTTGTAATAATTAGCAATGCCTCCGAGTTCACCTCCTCGACATCCCCGCGAGGAAGAGAACCCGGAACCATACAGTTTAATAATAATAGTTTCTAGTGGTAAGATCCAGCTTCAGCATAAAGCGTCCTGTTACCGTGGACACGGCTATTCGAATAGATTAATCTTCCCTGCAGGGGTGCACTTGTGTTACGCTACACGCACGGATCTCCAGGGTGGCGGGAACCTTGTTAGGGAACGCTCCACCGAGGCTATCCGACACTTCATATCCCATCTTTCAAACTCAACAGAGAGGCCATCCGCCGGTCTAAATCCTAAGTACGCCGAGCCTTGGACCCCAACCCGAACGTACTCCTGCACGGTGCGTGGCTGGCCGGTGAAGTTGAAGCAAATCCAAATAAGACACCATCGCGCGAGAAAATAAGACAACACCACTTCCCGGCGCAGGCCGCGGTACTGCTGACGTCTGAAGAGTCCTCAGACGACACTAAGAAGCGGAGGAGCCCATAACTCGTAGTTCCCACGGGTAGGTAGTGCGTACATGGCATATAGCCAACTCAAGACATTCACTGAACCATTTAGCATTTTAATTAACCTGTGTGACAACCGTTATCGTTGCCTCGACTTAATCGACCCGCGGACAACGACAGCAGCCCGGACCACCAGTACATCGGTGCCTGCCCTGTCGTCCCACCAAGTCACTGCGGTTACCAACAAGGTGAACCGTCTCCTTACCTTGTCTCGCGTGTGCTCCTGGAGGAGCTCGACTTTCGTGGTTTGGTAACTCTCGCGGCCAACGATCAGGGGCCAAGCACACCGGTACACTGGTCGTACCCTCCCTGTCGTCCCGTCGCAATACCTCTCGCGGGCACCGTTGGGTCGCCCGACTTCTTACCTAAAGGACAACCGTTTACAGGACCCTATGGCGGCAAGACAAAGTCAGCCTCGAGTGGAGTACAAGGATTACTCCTTGATAGCTCACACTTGAGGTGACTAGGCATAACCCAGATAGGGGCCTTTGGCGGTGTCTGCTTTGTACCGTACCTGTGCAGTTATAATATTTGTATCCGCGTTCACCCCCCTGAGTGATCACGGCCCTCTATCTAATCCTAGCTAACAATGCGCAGGGCTCACTGCTGAATAATGCATAGTAATAATAATAGGCAGCATAGGATAAAGGAAGGCACATCAAGGGGCGACAAAAATCAGGCTATGCAGTTGAATAGGATTGTAATCGTAGCAGCAGCAGTAACAATGCCTAGTGCAAGAAAAGTACGGAAAGATAGGCGATATCTGGGGAAGAGAATGGCTCTGCTTTCCTGGAAGCTCGACGGTAGTAGTAGGGTCGTCGACGACGTAGTCGTACTCAGCAGCGGTGTAGTCGACGGCAGCAGCGGGGTCTACCGGAGATTAAGGGGGGAAGAAAAATAGTAAATACACAGCAAGCATATACAAACAGATGCATGACATGACAGACGAAAAGTTAACGGTATTCTAACACAGTGCAATGTACATTGTTCGGAACGGAAATTCATCTGAGGATGAGCTACCGGTTCCGGATGATTACCAGACAGGGTGTCCGGAGGGGGAAGGATCAAGCCGGAGATGTCGTGGCTACCGGAAAAACATAAGGGGGGTGTATCCGTGCTAGTTGATTTATTCCGAACAACTTTCGTGTTCAGAATAAATTCACCCTGGCACTCTAACAGTACCGGACAATTTATCGGACAGACGGTCTGAAGGGGGACGGTTCGATGTTCGTTGTGTTAGAGGGGTGTGATAGGCATACGGATAGCGTATTGATATTCGTTATATTTTTCTGATCAATTTTCATGTATAAAGTTTTTGAGTCCGAGTTACGGTTTAAAAGTTATTGAATTTCAAAGTTTTAAATCATTTAAATGATTTTCTGAATTTCTTTTATTACTTATTCAACATTATCCAGAACATTATCCAAAACATTATCCAAAACAGTGCCTGACATGTGGGACCCACATGTCAGCCTCTATTTATTTATAAAACATTTTAATAAATCAGAAATGCCTCTGGACCCACATGTGAGTGACTCAATTTTAATTATTAGATTAACTAAAAGCATTAAGTTAATTATTTACAGGGGACCCACATGTCAGTGACTGTGGGGGGTTTATTATTCAGTTAAACTTCTCAGTTAAACTAACAGAGTAATTAGTCGGGGGGGGGGGGGGGGGGGGTCCACTGTCAGTGGCCCATTAGGGGTGGGATTAACCCCTAACGAAAGATCTGACGAGGGGGGCCCGTCTGTCATCCTCACCGGAGGGCTCACCGGAGCCCGTCGCCGGCGAGGTCGACGGTGCACGCGCTACAGGCTACGGGAGAGGGCGCGGTTAGTACCATTCGACGCGGACGACCACGGGGAGGAGTTTGGTGGTGGTGCGGTGGCTTGGGGTCGCCGGATTCGTCGCCGGCGACAAGGTAGGCGGTGGCTTGGGGTCGCCGGATTCGTCGCCGGCGACAAGGTAGGCGGTGGCTACGCTACGGACCTTGTCGGAGTCGTCGATTTCGAGGGAGGCCTAGAGCATGTGGTACACGGTTGAGCACCCGGGAACGCTGCGAGGAATACCATGCGGAAGAAATGCCATTCACGTGCTCCAGGCCACGGTGGAGGGCTCGCCGGCGGCGAGGCGCTTCTGCCCTAATGGCAGATCGGCCCATGGGGCACGGGAGGGGGAACGGGGCGTTGCCGGTGGTAGGGGAGCTCACCAGGAACGTGTAGAGTCTGGCAGCGAGCTCGGAGACGACGCGGCGTGGCCGGAATTAGTCGGAGAGCTAGCCGGAACCGAGGTTGAAGACGAAGACGTAGTCGTCGCAGAGAGGCACCACGGCTCGATTCCTTGCTGGACTTGATGAAGACGACGACGGTGCAGATGTTGGACACGGTGGCGTAGGCGGTAGTGGCTGTTGGCCGCGTGCGGCCACGGCGACGGCGGCGCTCGGGAATTTTTTCCCCGACGATGGCGAGAGGAGGAGGAGGGGAATGGAGTGGGGGGCCTGTCCAGGGAGTGGGTGGGGGCGTGCTTATCGCGTCCGAGGCGTAGGGGAGGTGGGGGCGGCCGGCAGAGCTCCCGGCCACGGCGAGCTCGCCACGGCGACGGGGCAGGTGACGGAGGGGACGGGGGCAGGTGGAGAAGGAGGTGGGCCGGGTGGTGGGCCTCGCCCCAGGCGAGGAATTACCATTTTGTTTTTATTTGCCTTTTTCATTTACTGTTACTGCTAGAAACAATTAATTTAAATGCTAAAACATTTTTATAAAAGGTGCCAGTGGTTTCTAAATTAGGTGTATGTCACATGTAGGTGACACAAAAGGTTTGGTGCATTTTAAAACTCAGTGGGTATTTCCTTTAAATATTTTAGGATTAAAAAGGGCCTTATAAGCTACTGTTATAATTGTTTGGGATTTTCCATAACTTAATAAATACCCAAAGTTGGTCCAACATGATTATAATGGTTTTAGGCAATTTACAAAAATAGTTTCATGATTTTTGGAACAACTTTATTTGAGCACTTTTGTTTTATTTTTCATTCAAAGAAGTTTCAACTAGGGTTTGGTTTGTTAGATGAGCAAGGTGCATTTGGCTTTGGGTCTTGATCCCAAGGGCTCAAGTACATGGTGCATGGGGTGTTGATCAACCACAGCAAGGTTTGATCATTACCATCACAAAGTTTTATCAAGGGCAAGGGAGATCAATCAGTGATAATCCAACAGTGATGATCAACAGTAATGATGGTTACTGTTACAGGCATCTGAGGGTGTTACACAGCAGCAACCCCATCAGAAGGCACAAGCACCAGCACACCCGACAGCACAGCCCCGACAGAGCTCGAAGGGCCTGTCTGGGCAAAACCGTTCCTCCGATTCCTAATCGAAGGTACGCTACCGCAAGACGTGGCCGAAGCACGACGCATCAGCCGACGATCCAAGGCATTCACGGTGATCAACAAACAACTATACAAGCGCAGCATCACCCAGATACTCCAAAGGTGCATCGACGAAGAGGACGGCAAAGCCCTACTGCTCGAAATCCACGAAGGCACCTGCGGACACCATGCGAGCAGTCGAGTACTCGTGTCCAAAGCATTCCGAGCCGGGTTTTATTGGCCCACAGCCATGAAAAGCGCATAGGAAATCGTGCGACATTGTGTCGCCTGCCAGAAATTCGCCAACAGGCCACACGCTCCCGCCTCAGAGCTCAAGACCATACCACTATCCTGGCCGTTCGCCACCTGGGGACTCGACATGGTGGGCCCACTCAAGAAATCATCAAAGGGCGGAAGGACACACCTGCTCGTCGCAGTCGACAAGTTCACTAAATGGATCGAAGCAGTACCCATCACCAGCTCCACAGCCCTCACGGCTGTCAACTTCATAAAATCGAACATCTTCAGGTTCGGAGTGCCACACAACATCATCACGGACAACGGCACGAACTTCACAGCCGCAGAATTCCAGAACTTCTGCGAAGAACTGGGCATCAAAATCAATTATGCATCAGTCGCGCACCCGCAGTCCAACGGCCAGGTGGAAAAATCAAACGGCCTTGTGTGCGGGGGAATCAAGAAACGGCTCCTCGCACCACTCGAGCAAGCCGTCGGCAACTGGGTAGAAGAACTCCCCGCGGTATTATGGAGCCTACGAACTACACCAAACACCGCGACCCAGTACACACATTTCTTCATGGTGTACGGGGCAGAGGCAGTCCTACCACATGACCTCAAGTTCGTAGCACCTCAGGCCACCGGATACGAAGAAGAAGAAGCAGAAGAAGCACTACAAGATGACAAAGATACGGCAGACGAAGCAAGAGATACAGCCCTGGCAAAATCACAGAGGTACCAGGACAAGCTACGCACCTACCAAAGCAGTCGCTTGCACACTAGAACCTTCAACAAAGGCGACCTAGTCCTACGGCTGATACAAGAGAAGGTCCATAAACTTGCCCCCCAATGGGAAGGACCATTCATAGTCTCAGAAGTCATCGGAGGTGGCGCCTACAGGCTGAAGAACCCGAAGACAGACGAGGACGTGGGCAACCCATGGAACGTAGCAAACTTGCGACTGTTCTATCCATAGTCCCCATCGGTCAGACATGACTGGCAACTCATGTAGCCGCTCGACCGCAATAAAATAAGTGGTGCCCAAATACTGCCATCTCAAAGCACTCGGGGGCTTAAGAATAAAATCCCCTCGAGAGACGATATCGCCTACGCGATCTTAACCACAGCACTCGGGGGCTTAAGCATAAAATCCCCCCCGAGAGACGCCATCGCCTACGCGATCTTAACCACAGCACTCGGGGGCTTAAGCATAAAATCCCCCCAAGAGACGCTATCGCCTACGCGATCTTAACCACAGCACTCGGGGGCTTAAGCATAAAATCCCCCCGAGAGACGCTATCGCCTACGCGATCTTAACCACAGCACTCGGGGGCTTAAGAATAAAATCCCCCCGAGAGACGCTATCGCCACTCAAGCGATCTTAAACACAAACACTCGGGGGCTCGAGCACAAAAACTCCCCCTGAAATACGCTATCATCGCTCACGCGACCTCTACATCCAAGCACTCGGGGGATCGAGTACCACCTCCTCCCGAGAACCACTCGCACAGTATGAAGCTTAAAACCCAAGCAAAAATACCCGGCCAGCCCCACCTGCTGAGAGCAAGGCTCGAAAGACTTGGCCACAATCAGATGGATCACCAAGTACTCTGAAGAAACTTTGGAGGGAGCGCAAGACACAGACTCATTTAGTCTTCATCCGATCGCCAACGATCACCTAAAGACTCAGGGGCAACTCCCATCGGGAGCGCTGTCGCGCACCCGATAAAAGACAGAAATTAACGGAAGAATGACAAGGGAAACAAGTCTCAGCCTACGCTCGACCCTCCGACTCAAGCGTAGCCTCGGGGGCTACTCCCATCGGGAGCGCTGTCGCGCACCCGATACAACCCACAGTTTAAAGTTTGTATGGACTCGACGACAGTTCCCGATCGCCAAGAACTCGAACACAGTTCTCGGCTGCAGAAGGCCCAAAGATAGATTCCATCGCAAAGGCTCAAGCACAGTTTACACCACAAGGACCATCTTCAGTACAAAAAGATTCAAAGTATGTTGGATAGAAGGCAGCTCCGATCACTCGAAGGCAATCCCCATTACATCGAGAACCAACCTAGTTACAAAAGACGCAAACAGCCCTACAACATCAATCAACCAAGGAATTATGACTTCTACATGTGCGACCATGCTGGGATGATTGGCACTAAGACAGCAAGCATCATCACAGACAAAGGAGGAGTCGAAGCAGCAGGCTCATGATGTCAATAACATAACAAAAGGGTGAAGCTCGACTTATTTTTCGATGCTCCACCAGCTTCTTCTCCTGCTCCACCAGCTTCTTCTCCAGCTACAGCTGCAAGCCTTCTTCTCCGGACGTACAGCCTCTTCCCCGAGTTGCCAGCGAAGATGAGGCCGCCTCTAGTTCTACAAGGTCGCTTGGCGCCCGCTTGATCGATGGCTTGACGTCGATGTGCTCTTCGGAGCTGATGGAGACGGCACCACCACCTGAGGAGTCGCCAGAAGACGGAGCTGTAGAACATGCAGGCGTAGGACTCCTCGACCTTTTGGAGCTGTCGCTGCTTGACTCCTGCCAGTGTGGATCCATGATATTTCCGCTCGGATCGAACGTGCGGACAGTGACAGTGCTTTCGCCGTCAAAACGACAGCTGAGCATATCGCCATCTCGCAGATTCAACCGCCGAGCAAATAAACTCGAACCAGAGCCAAGAAAAATCAAGCGGGAGCTATCAACCTCCAAGTCAACATAAGAAGGAGATCGACAGCTCCCTTGAAGATGCAGGAGCAAGCCATCCAAGCCACGTTCAGAGACAATGGTGGAAAAAGCAGAGGGAAGAAGAACGCGATTGGCACTCTGGCCACGAACACGTAAAATAAAGTCATAGCGCCAGAATCCCTCCTCCAAGGGAGAAGAGGAAGGCACTGGCGCCGTACCATGGCGACCACCACGGCATGAGCGTGGTGTACGGCCACCACGACCACGACGAACACGGCCACGGCCAACACCCCGCTTGGGAGCCATGAGAGGAACAACAGAATAAAGAAGAGGCAAAGCAGCAAGCCGGATGGAGGTGAAAAGCTGTGGAAGATAAAGTCTTATTTATAGAACAAAAATCTCCCAGCACGGAGAAGCCGAGACGACAGCAGCAATTAATTCAAAGACCAAACGTCGCAGACGTCCCAGATTCCAAGACCAAGATGCTTTCCCACGGGATGCACTGTTCGTGAGACGCGTCAATTCACGCGCGTTTCCAACGCGCATATCGGAAACTCAACCAGCGCCTGCCGCACGCCACAGCGGTCATCATTATGACCGGTCATAAAGAAGTGACGGTTCACTGGCGGAGCATCCCTGACAGCCATCAAACAGAGGCATCGTTATCCTGACAAGCGGTGAAGAATACAAACACACATCAAGGCTCAGAGATTCCATCTTTCAGATCTTTTTCCCGATGAAGAAAAACATCTTACTCCCATCGGGAGAGTACATCATAAGAGTCCCGGGTGCTCCCTCACCTAAAGTTCAGCAATGTACTCGAGTGACCACTCGCACTCACGAGAGTCTCGGGTGCTCCCTCACCTAAAAGTCAGCAATGTGCTCGAGTGACCACTCGCACTCACGAGAGTCTCGGGTGCTCCCTCAACCCGACGCAAGACAAACATGCATTCGCCAAGATCATACGGCGCTAAGAGTCTCAGGTGCTCCCTCACCTCAAGAACCGAAATGGCATTCGAGTGACTACTCGCGAAAAACCCCCCGTCTGAGCACTCGAAACAAGCTCCACGGGTGAATGAGTGAACAGCTCGCTTGATGTTTTGTTCCAAGCGGGTGCAATGCTATAAGGCTTCGCGCCTCAAAAACACACATTCTAGGAACACGATACACTGTGCCCAGATGCCACGCAAGATTAGCGTGTAGGTAAGACCCCGCTGCGAAGTTCGGCCGGGCTGGGACTTGCCGAAGAGCGATTTCACTCCCAACATTTTCCATGCGCTGCGCATGATAGAAAAAGGCGGGCGGACGCGCCTTAGGCTACGCACATTATTGGCGGCAAATGAACACCGTAAGACCTGAAGCGGCAGGACTTTTGCTCGACACCAGTGTTCCAAGCTCACGTCGAGGGACGTGGGTTTGATTGGGCTACTGCGGTATTTGCCCTAGTGCAATTCACCAAGGCTCGACCAGTCGACTCCTTGGGCCCTTTCAGCTTAGCATCCCTCGAAACAGGTTTTGTCATGGCCACCAGACTGCCAGCGACCCACGAATGTACCGCGCATACCAATAACCGACAAATGAATGTACTCGAGTCCCTGCGCGACTCTTCGAGTCCCCCAGGCACTCGGGGGCTACTGACGAGGGGGTGACCCCACGACTCCTACGGATAAGCCTACCTGGTGTCCATGAAGACATAAGGCCCATGAAGATACAGCCTCGGCCCGCTAATTGGCACCGACGTAGGAGTCCGTGACTCACAAGGAAGGTGCGAGAACCTGCCGTATGGAGCAAGCTAGGGTTAGGAAAGCTTACCTATAAACGTAGATGAACTCCCCGAGACCTAGCCCAGTATATAAGGGCTAGGAGGGGCGACGAAAAGGACAACGAATATCATCTGTAACCCTAGCCTTGAGCGCTCTAGCCTTGGCATCCACTGTAATCGCATCTCCCCCATCAATAATATCGATCAGGAGCGTGCCTTCCTGTTTGCCGACGAGCTATCGTCCAACCTGTGCCTCTCATGACTAACCCAGGGTCCCTGACCATGGGATTTGCCGGGGTTGATCCCCGTCACATAGGAAGGCAAAACAAGTGTAACTTCAAAAATGTCATCATAAAGAGAGGGAACTTGATATTATTAAGATATATATAATCATATGTTCCCCTCATAATAATTTTCAGTGGGATCATGAATAAACTCAACAATATAAGTATCACATACAAAATTCTTATCATGATCCACAAGCATAGAAAATTTATTACTCCTCACATAAGAAAAATCCTTCTCATTAGTAATAGTGGGAGCAAACTCAAGAAAATAGCTAGCACATGAATCATTCTTATCGTGATACACTTGCAAACATTTATTCTTTATAGCATAAGTGTCATCACAATAATCAACATAGATAGGAGGCAAAGTATCATCAAAATAAATTTTCTCATCAAAACTTGGGGGGCTAAAAAGATCATCTTCATAAAACGTAGCATCCCCAAGCTTATAACTTTGCATATCATTAGCATCAAAGGTATTCAAAGAAGACATACTAGTAACATGGCAATCATGAAGAGTATGCAAATAAATTTCCATAGGTTTTTTTATTTTCTCTTCAAACATTTCATGACCCAATTCAAGGTAGAGCTCATAAAGCTCTCTCATTTTTTTCCATAAGCCTAACTAGTGAAAATAAAAACAAGAAACAAGAAGATTTAATTGCAAGATCTAAAGATATACCTTCAAGCACTCACCTCCCTGGAAACGACGCCAGAAATAGCTTCATGTCTACGCATGTTTCTATTCTTGTAGACTATGTTGGGCCTCCAAACGCTGAGGTTTGTAGGACAGCAACAATTTCCCTCAAGTGGATGACCTAAGGTTTATCGAACTCAGGGAAGTAGAGGTTGAAGATGATCTCTCTCAAGCAACCCTGCAATTAAGATACAAGAAGTCTCTTGTGTCCCCAACACACCTAATACAACTAGGAGTTGTATAGGTGCACTAGTTCGGTGAAGAGATGGTAAAATATGGGTGATAGGTGTGGCAAAGCAAGGTAATATAAATCTGTAATAAAAAGTGCAGCAAACAAACATGTGACAAAAGTGAGCACAAACGGTGTGACAATGGTGGAAACAAGGCCTAGACTTCATACTTTCACTAGTGGCAACTCTCAACAACATTAACATAGTCTAATCACATGATATTTCCGCTAAAACATGCATTGGAGACGTACTCGGAGCTCATTCCTTTGTGATCAAGGGAGGACGAGAATTATGTAGGGCTACAAAAGCACACCTCAGAGTTCGTAGTTCTCATCTATGGATTTCCCAATGTCACCGCGGCCATCCAAAGAGAGTACCACAATCACCATAACATATCTCAATGATAGTCAAAGACAAGCACCAAGAGACTCTCAATCTTCAATCAATTCACAAAAGAGGAAATCACTCATGATAATATTCTTCTAACCAATGTCCAATAGACCGCTGTCACCATGGTCTCGGGGATTATATTAGATAAGATCAAGTGAGTACATCAATCCAATACATAGAGGAATGGGAAATATAATGTGATCACCCTAGATTAACATAGCCTATGATCACAATGAAGATCACATCATGGGAGAGAGAGAAGGACACATAACTACTGGTAGAAACCTCAGCCCCGAGTAGGAACTACTCCCGCATCATGGAGGGAGGAAGCAACGTCAGTGGAGATGAATCCGGGGGCACTTCCCCGTCCCGGCAGGGTGCCGACACAAGAATTTTGGTCCCCCGAAGCTTGTTGGCGATGGCGGTGGAGATCGAAATTGCTTCTGGAGAAAAGGGTTTTGGAATCAGGATTTCGCGGCGCGAGTATAAATAAGGGCCAAAGGGGGCACCGGGGGAGGTCCCAGGCGGCCATCCGACGCGGATGGACCCCTGGCCGCGCTAAGAGGGCGTCTGGGGCTGTGGGCCACCCAGGGCCCCATCCTCCGACTGGAGGACTCTTCTAGAACGCTGATTTTTATATATTTTCCCTGGAATTTTCTGAGCACTTTTAATAATGGAAAAACTTGAAAGACAAAAACAACAGAAAACAGAAACTGACACTGGGGTGCACTGAGTTAATAGGTTAGTCCAAATATGATCAAAAGTGTGTGAAAGTGTATCTAAAACATAGCAATATCACAACGAACATGCATGGAGCAAGCAGAAATTATAGATACGTTTGGGACGTATCACTACCCCGACTCGACATCAATCACGGCATTTCTCGCACAGCTACCTCGAATACGGCTTCACGACCCTACGCTCTCGGCTACTTCGATGTCGACACGAATGGCTACTGCCTGCTTGGGAACATCGTCGGCTTCCACTCCATCCACAACTATGCGACGCGTCGGCCGTTACGACTGTGATGGGGATGTCCGTTGGCTCCTCCTTCGGATTCTTCTTCAATTTCACTGTTTGTGTCGCTACGTTGTGATTGCAGGGGACGTTGAGTATATTGATTGTATAAGGAAAGTTATAATAGTGTAGGATTTATTTTACCTTGACTTGCACTTTAAATTGATCATTGTACTTCTATATATATATATGACCATGTGGCTAAAGCAATAATCATCAGTTCCATCAAACTCTCTCCATCTTTCTACACTCTTCAGCATAATATTCCAAACCTCAAAGAAGAAACAACAGATGTAAATTTTATCTCCTCAATTCTCTCTTCAGCATTCCAAATAGCTCAAGGAAAAAGTAAATCTTATCTCCTCAATTAGCACCGGAGATTTACCCTCCAAAAAATCAGCACCGGAGATTCGCATTTCGCGGAGTGTACCTGACACGGCCGCCCCTTCGCTCTGCGTCACACACGCATTTCCTGGCCTCCGATTCAATGCGCCGCACCGGTACCACCACGCGATAAGCCTACGGGCTACGGCTCATCTCGGCCGTCCGTTCACTTCCATTTCAAACCCTCACGCCCACCCAACGGTCGTCTCGCGGCACCTCTCACCCACGGACCCACCATCACTTTTCTCGCAGGCGCGTGGGCCCGGTGAAACAGTGGCCCCACCGGTCAGGGAGACACCCCCGCTGCATAAATCCGCGCCGGGAATCCGCCTCATTTCAACCACACGCGAACCCTAGGATAGAAGTCATGGCCAAGAAGAAGTCCTCTGCCGCCGCCGCCGCCGCCGCCGCCGCCTCCAACGGCAACGGCAACCACGCCACCGAAGCCGCCGCTGCCAACGGCAACGGAAACCACGCCGCGCCGGGGATGGAGGAGAAGCGGGACTCGTCTCCGGAGCGCGACCGGAAGGCCGAGCAGCTCAAGACTCTCAACTCCATGCTCCTCAAGGAGGCGGTGGAGCGGCGCGGCCAGGTGGCGGCCCTCACGGCGCGCCTCGAGGAGATCTCTGCCGACGGCGACGCGCTCGACGCCGCCGAACGCGCCGTCGCGCAGGCCGCCCTCGCCGCGCCCCTCCGCGCCGCCGCTGACGAGGCCTCCGCGCTCCGCGCGCGCCTCGCCGCCGTCCAGGACTCGCTCCGGCTCGCCGAGTCCAGGGCCGTGCTCGAGGCCGGCGCCAAGGACGATTCCAACGCGCGCCTTGAGGACGCCGCCGGGGAGAAGGCGCGGTTCCTGAAGCTTCTCCAGGCCAAGGAGGCGGAGGTGGCGTCCGTATCCAACAAGGTCGCCAGCCTCTCGGCCATGATGGCGGAGTTGGAGGGCAACAATTCCGAGCTGTTGAGTCAGAACGGCGAACTCATGAAGCAGTTGGAAGAGACAAAGGAGGCGGTCCGGGTGGTCTCCTGCCAGAAGGAACAGATGGAGCGAAGCTTCCAGGAATTCAAGAAAGGGACTGAAGCTTACCGGGTGGAAATGGAGGGGAAGTTGAAGGCCAAGGTGGAGGAATTGAAAGTGCTGGAATCCAAGAAGGCGGAGATGGATGCAAGGGTGGCGTCTCTGGATACAGAACTCCGGTTGTCTGTGACTAAGACACGGGAGTTAGAGGCTCAAGTGATGGCAAAGAAGAGGGAGTTTGTTTTGTTGAAGGGTAAAACTGATAAGCTCCAATCAGAGGTCGCAGAAGCAGAGAAGAAACACAGCATGTCTGCAGCGGAGGTCGAGAAGCTCAGGGTGGAATTGGGAGCGCTGGTGAATGCAAAGGAGGTTGCTTCCAAGGCATTCGATGCTGAGAAGACTGAAATCGTGAAGCAATTGGACAGCCTCAAGAGGAAGTTGGAGGAAGTCCAGGCTCACAAGGAGGCAGCCAAGGAGGTGGCACGTGACAAGGATGCTCAGACCATTAAGCTGAGGGCGGAGTTGGAGGAGCTCCATGTTTCCATGTCAAAGCTCCAAACATCATGTGATGAACTTGATACCAAGCATTCAAGCCTGCAGACTGAGAAGAATTCAGTTCAGAAAGCACTGGATGCTGAGAAGGCTGAAGCAGGGAAGCTGATGTCGAAACTCAAGGCACTGGAGAACAGCAATGGTAAAATGGACAGTGAGATTGGAGACCTGAGGAAGGCATTGAAGGAGAAGAATGAGAAGATCGAAGTCCTTACCAAGGAGGCTGAGGAGCTGCAGCTCGCAGTGGCTGAAGCGCAGAAGAGGAACAAGGGTGGTATCTGGGCGTGGGTATATGCCGCGACTACGACCATGGTGGCCGCAATCTCCTTGATATATGCTGCCAGGGCCCAGTGAAGGAATGGTTTTTTCTTTCCTTTTTTCTATGTTCCATCCTCTTTTTGCATGCTCGTATGCCACTGGAGGTGGTCAGGTTCCTATCTAGCTGTATCACTATATGATGAATCGGCTGGCACTATTCAATGGTCAAGTTAAAAATTTCTTGCATTATGGTAATATGCTTTGCTCTTGTCGCTGTTTCTTCATGTGTTTGGTCTGTGAAGTTCTTTGGCATGATGATTGATGGATGTTTTGCTGTCACGGCATTCGTTAACGGTATATGTGCATTTCCTTTTGGTGTTGTTTTATCATATATGCACAATGCACCTTCAAAGCTGGTAGGATGTTACAGTTGTTACTTGACCAGTCCTGGGACTTCAAGTGTGCAAGATGCTTTGTTATAGACTTCTTCAAATGCTTCATGATAACTTAACACAGAGTTGTATCCTCTCATTTTGAATTTGTTACTTTTTGCATTGGCACAATATTTGCATCATGAGCACATACTTGTGGGTCCTGTGCTTGATAGCACTAGGATATAAAGATTGCTTTTCCACAGAAATATAGTTGTACAGCAGTGATGATGTACCGATAATGTGTTTCCCGTTGTAATAGCTACTACCTTTGTTCCATAATGTAAGACGTTTTTGAGAACTGTTTTAGATGTCCTGCATTTCATTCTAATGATGCATGCAAGTTAAAATCGGGTTTGTAGTGTATTGCTCTGTATGTAAACGTTAACAGAATAATAGATGAAGGAAGAATATTACTATGTAGAGAAATGCAAAGAGGGTCTTTCTCAACCACATGAAAACACTACGAAGATGGCCAAAAGGGTTCTCAACATCACTTCAAAAATATTTTAGTTGGAAACATTGCCGT
This sequence comes from Bromus sterilis, assembly GCA_950022295.1. Taxonomy (NCBI): domain Eukaryota; kingdom Viridiplantae; phylum Streptophyta; class Magnoliopsida; order Poales; family Poaceae; genus Bromus; species Bromus sterilis. The sequence goes on from OX465600.1 coordinate 223,699,902, forward strand.
TTTATTCAATAGCCTTCGGACATGTCCAAGTTCAGAACAAGTTTTATAGGAGTATAATTCCTGATAGCAACCCTCTCTAACTAGAATGTGCGCAGCCTTGTTGGCTGATCGTCCAACCCAAACTATATTGGCCTTAACTCTGTTCTTGCTGGCAAATGTGATTGTTCAGTTAAGCAAATTGGTGTTTGCCCCAACAGTAATCCATATCATCGTGACTGTGATTGCAAGTTCCATTTGCACCATTCTCAATTATGGATGCCGTTTAACCTGCAAGATGGGAACATCACAAATTCAATCTACAAAAGGGCGCTTTGTTGCTCCCTTCTCAATATATTGGCACCAATTGCCGTTTCCTAAAAAAAACAAAAGGGCAATCACACATCACGATGGGCAAACACCAAATTCATCCTGGAACCAGGTGGCAACAAATAGGCGAGGCAAGCACCCCAGAAAGAGAGGACCATTATGAATGCTCTCTTCTGAAATGTTAGAGGAATAAATGCCCCTGGTAGGAAGACTCATATCATTGATACCATCAATAAGACCCATCCTGCTATTTTAGGTTTCCAGGAAACTAAAAAGGAGTCCTTTTCTGATTCCTTTTTAAAATCCTTAGTTAGCAATAGGATTTTTTCTTGGAATCATTTACCATCGAATGGCACTGCTGGTGGCATTCTGATGGGAGTAGATAATGATGTGTTTGATATAATTTCTTGGGAGATTTTAGCTTACTCTGTTAGCTGTAAGGTTAAATTAGTTAGCAAAGATGTGGAATTTAGAATTATTACTGTTTATGGCTCCTCATATGAGGAGGATAAAGATAATTTTATCTCTGAACTACATTCACTTTTTGTTGAGGACTCCACTCCCACTTTGATTGGAGGTGACTTCAACCTAGTTAGATATGCTACTGATAAGAATAATGGCAATATAAATAGAAAATGGAGTGACAAATTTAATGCTTGGATCGAGATTTGGAGCCTGATAGAGATAAAACTTTCTAGCAGGAAGTTTACTTGGGGCAACAACCAAACTGATATTATCATGTCAACAATAGATAGACTGTTTTGTACCACTTAACTAGATAAAAAAAAATCCCCTAGCTTCAAATATAGCTTTTCCTAGATGTGGTAGTGATCATACACCTTTAATGTGGGACTCTGGGCTGCAAATCTCTCCAAAATCAAGTAGTTATAAAATGGAGAAGTGGTGGTTACTTAGGGAGGACATCACTGCCCTGGTAACTAATATTTGGAACTCGGTGCCAAGTACTGGCACTGCAATAGATGTTTGGCAAGCCAAAATTAGAAAGCTCAAGAGAATCACAAAAGGGTGGAGCTCTGTGACGCCCCCAAAATCAAGTCGTGTACAGTAATCATACACGCAAGGTACACGATCGAGATTAGGGACTCACGGTGAGATATCACAACACAACTCTACAAATAAAATAATACAAGCTATTTAATACAAGCCAGGGGCCACGAGGGCTCGAATACAATAGCTCGAGAGAACAACGTTAGCGGAAGCAATAGTATCTGAGTACAGACACAAGGATACAAGGTTGCCTTAAGAAGGCTAGCACAAAAACAACACGATCGAAAAGGCGAGGCCTCCTGCCTGGGAACCTCCAAACTACTCCTGGTCAAAGGGAACTCGACGTCGTAGAAGGCATCGGGGATCTTCACGTTGCGGTGGTCGGCATCGGGGATCTTCTGCTCCTAGGCTCCAACGTCGACTGCAGCGGCCGATCAGGCAAAACAAAAAGGGGGGAATAAAGCAAATGTGAGTATCTAGCATACCCGCGAGTCTTACGTCCGCTACTAAGCATTTATGCATGTATCAAATGGAAAGGGGAGGCTATATATAGTGGACTGAAAGTCAGAAACCAGAATAAGGAAGAGAAGCTAGGCCTAACGAAGACTAGCATCTTCCGACGAGTCTTGCAGCATGAGAAGAGAATAGCCAACAGTTCAATAGCATGAATGTAACAACAATGCAGCAGAAGTTGCTGCAGCATGGTATAATAGTAAGTTGTATTATATAACCATTATATAATGCCTCCGAGATCCCCTCCTCGACTTCCCTGCGAGGAAGAGAAACCGGAACCAACAGTTTAATAGTAGTAGTTTTTAGTAGTAGAGTCTGCCTTCAGCACAAAGCGTCCTGTTACCGTGGACACGGCTATCCGAATAGATTATCATCCCTGCAGAGGCTGCACTACTGTTACCCTACACACTCGGATCTCCAGGGTGGCGTACACCTTGTTAGGGAATGCCCCACCGAGGCTATCCGATACGCCAAAGTCCATCCTTCGAGCTCAACAGAGAGGCCATCCGCCGGTCTAAATCCTAAGTACAAAGGAACTTTGGACCCCTGTCCTTTGTACTCCTGCACGGTACGTGGCTGGCCGGTGAAGCAGACCCACTTCCCACTACCGGAGTAAGCGGTCCAAGCTCGGCAATCAGCCCGAGGTAAAGCTGGCGTCTGAAGAGCCCTCGAACGAGGCTACAACGCAGAGGGCCCACACCGTAATCCGACGTGGAGGTAGTGCGTAAAGGGCACGACGACCCACTCAAGTCATCCACCTGACCCATTAAGCATTTTAATTATTATCTGTCGGAACAACCGTTATCGTTGTCCTTATTTAGGTGAGCCGCGGACAACGACAGCAGCCAGGTCCACCCCCATTACCAGAGCCAGTGGCCGCCTGCCCTGTTGTCCCACCAACTCGTGCGGCTACCAACAAGGTGAACCGTCTCCTTACCTTGTCTCGTGTTTGCTCCGAAGAGCTCGACTTTCGTACAACAGGATATTTGTCGGACACAAACAGTACCAGGCCCGCCGCACACCGGTGGAATACACTTGACCTGCCGTTCCGCTAAAATACCCTGCGCGGGCACCGTTGGGTCACCCGACTCCTTACCTGTAAGGACACCAATTGATTCGAGTGCCTACCATCAAGTGAAACCAGGAGGAATCACCCTCGATGGTACACTTGAGATGGCTCGACAGAGACATCAGCGGAATGAACTAAAGAAGTAAACCTCGTATCATCCCGGTGATGCTACGCTACTGAGCCGAAGAAAATGAAATATGAGTCCATTCCACTCGTAAGTCAAACTCGAAGCGACTCAGCAGAGTCTCGCCGTTGTAGGTTCCCTAGGGCGTCTGCATTGATCTGTACCTGTTGCAGTTGTATTATATCGTTTCCACGATCACTCCCAGAGTGATCACAGCCCGCTATCTAATCCTAGCTAACAATGCGCAGGGTTCACTGCTGAATATAATATATATATTTATAAGGCATCATAGGATAAAGGAAGGTACATCAAGGGGCGACAAAAACATGCTATGCAATTGAATAGGATTGTAACGTAGCAGCAGCAGTAACCATGCCTAGTGCAAGAAATGTACGGAAAGATAGGCGATATCTGGGGAAGAAAATGGCTCTGCTTGCCTGTAAGCTCGGTAGTAGCGGTACGGTCGTCGACGAAGTAGTCGATCACAGGGCATCGGCAGCGGACGTCGAGACTATCGGACAATAAGAGAGGGGGAGAAACAATAAATACACATCAATAATAGCAATACAAATGCAAGACATATCAGATACAAAGCAACGGGGCTCTAATGCAGTGTTAAGTATTTTTAGGCGGAGCGGGAATTTATCCGGGGATGACTCATCGGTACCGGTTAATTACCGGACAGATGATCCGGAGGATAAGGTTCCATGTCTGCAGTGTTAGAGACATCTGACCGACATGGGGATAGTGTATCCGTGTTAGTTGATCCATTCTGAACAACTTTCATGTTCAGAATACTTTCATTCGGAAAGTTTTACCGGCTCTGGGTGATTACCGGACAGTGCAATCGGAGGGGGAATGTCTCGGGTTCGGTAGGTTAGAGGGGTGTGGTGAGGGTATGGGTAGTGTATATGTATTTTTTATATTTTTCTGATCAAGTTTGATATATAAATTATTTTCATCGGAGTTACGGTTTAAAAGATATTAAATTTCAAAGTTTTATTCATATTTAAACATTTACTGGATTTATTTTATTAAACAATTCAACATTATCCAGAACAGTGCCAGTTGACTGGTCAAACCTGACATGTGGGGCCTACATGTCATAGGCTGGGCCTTTGAATGGTCAACTGACCAGTGGGTCCCACATGTCAGCCTCTAGTCATCTAATTAAATCATAATTTTTATTCTAAATTCACTGGACCCACATGTAAGTCACATGGTTTACCTAATCAACCAGTTATTTGAAATTAGCTTAATACCAATGGCCTTGGGGCCACTGTCATTCACACATGGGGTTTTTATTTCTTTTATTTATTTTAACAAGCAATTAGGGGAGTTGGGCCCCACTCGTCATAGAGATGGAGGGGGGGTTATTAGCAAAAGGGGGGTAGCCCATTGGCTAACCCAGTCGTACAAGGCCGCGGTGAACCACGGCACGGCGGCGTGGCCGCTCCGGCGAGACGGGGTGGGGGAGGCTGCGGCGAGGGGCGCGGGTGCGGCACAAGGGTGCGCGGTGCACAGGGTGTGCGGCGAGGGCGCTGCCGGGGTGGGCAACACGGAGGCCGGAGGGGGACGCGGCAGATGGAGCTCCGGTGAGGAAGGCGACCAGCAGGGGTTTGCGGGCGGTTAGGACACGGGAGCGTGCTCGCTGCGCAGGGCAGGGGGTGCGCCCAGAGCGCAGAACGGCACGGGCGTGGGCGAGCCGAGCTCGGCCCAGCCATGGCGAGTACCACGGTGGCCCGAGCACGGGCAAGGCGGCCACGACGAGAGCAACCGGGGGGAAGGGGGATTCGAAGGGGGGGGGCGCTCACAGCGAGGTTGTAGGGGTGCTCGGGGAGGCCGGCATGCAATGGTGGTGGAGAATTGGGGCCGGGTAGCCGACGGCAGTGGTGAAGACCCGATGAAGCTGACGGCCGCCCGGGTCAAATTGGCGTTGGATCCCTTGACCGGTGACGACGCCGTTGACGATGAGCCCGCTGGACAGATCGGGGCGGACTGTCGACATCGTTGGCCGCGCCGGCGGCGATGGCTGGCCCTCGGGTGTGCGGTTACTCACCAACAGCAGAGATAGGGCAAGGGATTGGGTGTGGTGCGGCACGAGGGGGGAGAAGGGGACATCTAGGGTTGCGCCGGGGGCCAGGGACTTATACCCCACCGGCCAGCCGCCGGATGCACGCCACGGCGTGGCCGCGTCCATGGCCGACGCGGATGGAGGCCACGCAGTGAGGGGAACAGTGAAGGAGGAAGAAAGAGGGAATGGGCCAGGCGGGTGGGCCTGGTGGGCTTTGCCCTGGGCGGGAGTTAGTCATTTTTGTTTTTCTTTGTATTTCCTTTTCTGTTTGCATTTTGTTTAGCTAGGTTTTGAATTTTTGTAAAAAGGTGACAGGTGCTCCTTTATTATTGCTACATGATATGTTGATGCCACAAAAAGTTTGGTACTTTTCTAAATTCATTTGATATTTTCTTTAAATAATAAATGATTAAAATGGGCTGCTTAAGCTACTGTTTGAATTGTTTGATTTAATTAATAGCTTAATAAATTCCCAAATCCACATGGACATGATCCACTGAATATTAGTGATTTTACAAAAGTGGAAGCACAATTTTTGGACAATGTTTTATTGTCACCTTGTTTTTAATATACCACCAAAGGCAATTGATCTTTGATTTGTTTGAAATTGGTTAAGGGGTTGGACTTGGTTTTGATCCATGTTGATCAAGGTCCACAGTTCACATTGGTTGCAACAATACGAAAGGGGAATTTGAATTTGAACTGACCCAGGTTGATCAAAGCAAAATTTTGATCCAGGCCATTTTGAGCAACAGTGATTAGCAACAGTAATCCTGATTAGTGTAGGTGATTACTGTAGCGTGACACCCGGGGTGTTACAAATCTCCAACACTACAAAGAATTCTCGTCCCGAGAATTAAAAGTAGGGCAAGGGGTAAGGTTTCGGTTTCGTATTCTACGATTCTTCTGGTTCTTGTTGTCCTTCTTGAAGAAGTTAATCCTTCTCGTTGATGTCCTCATTTCTCTGCATCAGTGCATCTCGACGAGTTGTCATCCTTCTTCGGGGTCTTCATCGTACTTACGAATAGGTTGGGGGGGTAAACCCAAGGGGGGTCGGATCGGTACCAGGTTAATCAACCGAGGTTGTCCGAGCGAACGATGTAAAAAGTATCTTCCGAGTTTAAACTCAGGGGAATACATCAAGAGAAACAAAAGAAGGTATGAGCATCTCAAGCGGATAAGCATGCATTCGATGCCGATGACGGATGATGGACAGGGGTTCAGAGCATTAGGCATAAGCATGATATCGGGCCGAATATCGCAAGGTAGATGACAAGAGTCAGGTTTCGGTCTTGTGGAACTGTGGCTTAGAGTGGTGGCATATTACGCGATCACGATGCAAGGATGGTCAGAGAATAGCTTGTCAGCTATGTCGGCAACAACATTGGTACCAAGAGAAGTGGACATTGAGAACCATTTTCCTTCTCGTTAATACGAGGCGGACCAATTGGCAAAGTTCTCGTCCCGGTAGCTACCACCATTGTTGATGACATTCCGGTAACAAGGTTTTACTGACAAGGTCGTACACCGAGGAGTTTACATAAGCAGGGGTTTATCACGGCTTAGGTGTTATATTACCAGAAAGGTTAAGCAGGCCAATGGAAAGCAGGTGTATATCTTTCCCAAGGGAAAGCAGAGCACGATATATTCGACCAAGTTGTATTGGCAGAGAGTCAATGGAGGTTGTCGATGATAACACAAATCATCGAGGGCAAGGATGGTATTTCACACAATGAATCCTATCGACACATGGAAGAAGGCATGTAAGATTAGTTGGATAATAATCCACCATAGGTCAGGTGGTTCACAAAGAATCTGATGTGAGTGGCAGCACTCAACCAGAAGGAGAAAGAATGCAAAGGCATCGGGTGATAAAAGCATCGGAATAATTCGATGCTGAAGTACAAGGAAATTATAATTTCCAGATCGGGAGGTGGATGTAATTATCCATACGACGTTGACAGGGGATTGCAAGGTGATGAACACGTAGGTTCTCGGGAATTTATCAAAGAGTTTCTTCGGCATCTTCAGGTGAAGCAAGCGATTATCTTGGGTGAAGGGTGTCTCCGGAAGGAAGTAGTCACGAGAACCTAATGTCAGAGTTAGCAAAATTACCCGAAAGGATAAGAGAGTAGAATCCCAGAGTAAAGGTACGGAGAAAAACATCCTCATACCACCCGGTTTGCGACGTGGGCCCATAAGCCACACGACACTGTTAGTAAAGTAGTTTTGCAAAGACTAGACTCGACTTCGACCAAGGAGTTAGAAGGGGTATCCTACAGGCAGTCGGCTCTGATACCAACTTGTGACGCCCCCAAAATCAAGTCGTGTACAGTAATCATACACGCAAGTTACACGATCGATATTAGGGACTCACGGTGAGATATCACAACACAACTCTACAAATAAAATAATACAAGCTATTTAATACAAGCCAGGGGCCACGAGGGATCGAATACAATAGCTCGAGAGCACAAAATTAGCGGAAGCAATAGTATCTGAGTACATACACAAGGATACAAGGTTGCCTTAAGAAGGCTAGCACAAAAACAACACGATCGAAAAGGCGAGGCCTCCTGCCTGGGAACCTCCAAACTACTCCTGGTCAAAGGGGAACTCGACGTCGTAGAAGGCATCGGGGTTCTTCACGTTGCGGTGGTCGGCATCGGGGATCTTCTGCTCCTAGGCTCCAACGTCGACTGTAGCGGCCGATCAGGAAAAACAAAAAGGGGGGAATAAAGCAAAGGTGAGTATCTAGCATACCCGCGAGTCTTACGTCCGCTACTAAGCATTTATGCATGTATCAAATGGAAAGGGGAGGCTATATATAGTGGACTGAAAGTAAGAAACCAGAATAAGGAAGAGAAGCTAGGCCTAACGAAGACTAGCATCTTCCGGCGAGTCTTGCAGCATGAGAAGAGAATAGCCAACAGTTCAATAGCATGAATGTAATAACAATGCAGCAGAAGTTGCTGCAGCATTGTATAATAGTAAGTTGTATTATATAACCATTATATAATGCCTCCGAGATCCCCTCCTCGACTTCCCTGCGAGGAAGAGAAACCGGAACCAACAGTTTAATAGTAGTAGTTTGTAGTAGTAGAGTCTGGCTTCAGCATAAAGCGTCATGTTACCGTGGACACGGCTATCCGAATAGATTATCATCCCTGCAGGGGCTGCACTACTGTTACCCTACACGCTCGGATCTCCAGGGTGGCGTACACCTTATTAGGGAATTCCCCACCGAGGCTATCCGATATGCCGAAGTCCATCCTTCGAGCTCAACAGAGAGGCCATCCGCCGGTCTAAATCCTAAGTACAAAGTAACTTTGGACCCCTATCCTTTGTACTCCTGCACGGTACGTGGCTGGCCGGTGAAGCAGACCCACTTCCCACTACCGGAGTAAGCGGTCCAAGCCCGGCAATCAGTCCGAGGTAAAGCTGGCGTCTGAAGAGCCCTCGAACGAGGCTACAACGCAGAGGGCCCACACCGTAATCCCACGTGGAGGTAGTGCGTAAAGGGCACGACGACCCACTCAAGTCATCCACCTGACCTAGTAAGCATTTTAATTACTATCTGTCGGAACAACCGTTATCGTTGTCCTTATTTAGGTGAGCCGCAGACAACGACAGCAGCCAGGTCCACCCCCATTACCAGAGCCAGTGGCCGCCTGCCCTGTCGTCCCACCAACTCGTGCGGCTACCAACAAGGTGAACCGTCTCGTTACCTTGTCTCGCGTTTGCTCCGAAGAGCTCGACTTTCGTACAACAGGATATTTGTCGGCCACGAACAGTACCAGGCCCGCCGCACACCGGTGGAATACACTTGACCTGTCGTTCCGCTAAAATAATCTGCGCGGGCACCGTTGGGTCACCCGACTCCTTACCTGTAAGGACACCAGTTGATTCGAGTGCCTACCATCAAGTGAAACCAGGAGGAATCACCCTCGATGGTACACTTGAGATGGCTCGACAGAGACATCAGCGGAATGAACTAAAGAAGTAAACCTCGTATCATCCCGGTGATGCTACGCTACTGAGCCGAAGAGAATGAAATACGAGTCCATTCCACTCGTAAGTCAAACTCGAAGCGACTCAGCAGAGTCTCGCCGTTGTAGGTTCCCTAGGGCGTCTGCATTGATCCGTACCTGTTGCAATTGTATTATATCATTTTCGCGATCACTCCTAGAGTGATCACAGCCCGCTATCTAATCCTTGCTAACAATGCGCAGGGTTCACTGCTGAATATAATATATATATTTATAAGGCAGGATAGGATAAAGGAAGTTACATCAAGGGGCGACAAAAATAAGCTATGCAATTGAATAGGATTGTAACGTAGCAGGAGCAGTAACCATGCCTAGTGCAAGAAATGTACGGAAAGATAAGCGATATCTGGGGAAGAAAATGGCTCTGCTTGGTTGTAAGCTCGGTAGTAGCGGTACGGTCGTCGATGAAGTAGTCGATCACAGGGCATCGGCAACGGACGTCGAGACTATCGGACAATAAGAGAGGGGGAAGAAACAATAAATACACAGCAATAATAGCAATACAAATACAAGACATATCAGATACAAAGCAATGGGGCTCTAACGCAGTGTTAAGTATTTTTAGGCGGAGCGGGAATTTATCCGGGGATGACTCGTCGGTACCGGTTAATTACCGGACAGATGATCCGGAGGAGAAGGTTCCATGTCTGCAGTGTTAGAGACATCTGACCGACATGGGGATAGTGTATCCGTGTTAGTTGATCCATTCTGAACAATTTTCATGTTCAGAATAATTTCATCTGGAAAGTTTTACCGGCTCCGGGTGATTACCGGACAGTGCAATCAGAGGGGGAATGTCTCGGGTTCGGTATGTTAGAGGGGTGTGGTGTGGGTATGGGTAGTGTATACGTATTTGTTATATTTTTCTGATCAAGTTTGATATATAAATTATTTTCATCGGAGTTACGGTTTAAAAGATATTCAATTTCAAAGTTTTATTCATATTTAAACATTTACTGGATTTATTTTATTAAACAATTCAACATTATCCAGAACAGTGCCAGTTGACTGGTCAAACCTGACATGTGGGGCCTACATGTCATAGGCTGGGCCTTTGAATGGTCAACTGACCAATGGGTCCCACATGTCAGCCTCTAGTCATCTAATTAAATCATAATTTTTATTCTAAATTCACTGGACCCACATGTAAGTCACATGGTTTACCTAATCAACCAGTTATTTGAAATTAGCTTAATACCAATGGCCTTGGGCCCACTGTCATTCACACATGGGGTTTTTATTTCTTTTATTTATTTTAACAAGCAATTAGGGGAGTTGGGCCCCACTCGTCATAGAGATGGAGGGGGGTTATTAGCAAAAGAGGGGGTAGCCCACTGGCTAACCCAGTCGTACAAGGCCGGCGGCGAACCACGGCACGACGGCGTGGCCGCTCCGGCGAGACGGGGTGGGGGAGGCTGCGGCGAGGGGCGCGGGTGCGGCACAAGGGTGCGCGGCGGACAGGGTTTGCGGCGAGGGCGCTGCTGGGGTGGGCAACACGACGGCCGGAGGGGGATGCGGCAGATGGAGCTCCAGCAAGGAAGGCGACCAGCAGGGGTTTGCGGGCGGTTAGGACACGGGAGCGTGCGCGCTGCGCAGGGCAGGGGGTGCGCCCAGAGCGCGGAATGGCACGGGCGTGGGCGAGCCGATCTCGGCCCAGCCATGGCGATTACCACGGTGGCCCGAGCACGGGCAAGGCGGCCACGACGAGAGCAACCGGGGGGAAGGGGGATTCGAAGGGGGGGCGCTCACAGCGAGGTTGTAGGGGTGCTCGGGGAGGCCGGCTTGCAATGGTGGTGGCGAATTGGGGCCGGGTAGCCGACGGCAGTGGTGAAGACCCGATGAAGCTGACGGCCGCCCGGGTCAAATTGAAGCTGGATCCCTTGCCCGGTGACGACGTCGTTGACGATGAGCCCGCTGGACAGGTCAGGGCGGACTGTCGACATCGTTGGCCGCGCCGGCGACGATGGCTGGCCCGCGGGTGTGCGGTTACTCACCAACAGCAGAGAGAGGGCGAGGGATTGGGTGTGGTGCGGCAAGAGGGGGGATAAGGGGACATCTAGGGTTGCGTCGGGGGCCAGGGACTTATACCCCACCGGCCAGCCGCCGGATGCACGCCACGGCGTGGTCGCGTCCATGGCCGACGCGGATGGAGGCCACGCAGTGAGGGGAACAGTGAAGGAGGGAGAAAGAGGGAATGGGCCAGGCGGGAGTTAGTCATTTTTGTTTTTCTTTGTATTTCCTTTTCTGTTTGCATTTTGTTTAGCTAGGTTTTGAATTTTTGTAAAAAGGTGCCAGGTGCTCCATTATTATTGCTACATGATATGTTGATGCCACAAAAAGTTTGGTACTTTTCTAAATTCATTTGATATTTTCTTTAAATAATAAATGATTAAAATGGGCTGCTTAAGCTACTGTTTGAATTGTTTGATTTAATTAATAGCTTAATAAATTCCCAAATCCACATGGACATGATCCACTGAATATTAGTGATTTTACAAAAGTGGAAGCACAATTTTTGGACAAGGTTTTATTGTCTCCTTGTTTTTAATATACCACAAAGGCAATTGATCTTTGATTTGTTTGAAATTGGTTAAGGGGTTGGGCTTGGTTTTTATCCATGTTGATCAAGGTCCACAGTTCACATTAGTTGCAACAACACAAAAGGGGAATTTGAATTTGAACTGACCCAGGTTGATCAAAGCAAAATTTTGATCTAGGCCATTTTGAGCAACAGTGTTTAGCAACAGTGATTAGCAACAGTAATCCTGATTAGTGTAGGTGATTACTGTAGCGTGACACCCGGGGTGTTACAAGCTCCAGTGGGGAGGCCTCTATCAAGAGGTACAAAAAAAACTCTTAGAGGAGTATGATAAAATAGATATTAAAGCTGAAAATTCTCCCGTGGAGGATGAGGAGAAAGCTAGATTGAAATTCATTCATCTAGAATTACAGGGGATTTGGCTGCAAGAGGAATTCAAGGCTAAACAAAGATCTAGGGATAGAGATATTAAAGAGGGGGATAGAAACACTTCTTATTTTCATGCTGTAGCAAATCAAAGGACAAGGAAAGTTAGCATTCATTCCCTAGATGGGCCCTCTGGTCCTGTAACTAAAACCAAGGATATGCTAGATATAGCATGTAACTTCTATAAAGATCTCTTTAAGTTTGAACCTAGACAAGGTTTTAGGCTGAGTAGTAACTTCTTCTTAGATGATAACAAAGTTAGTTTGTGTGAGAATGAAGTTTTAGAAGCTGCTTTTACTGAGAAAGAGGTTAAAACTGCTGTTTTTTACTCCTTTTCTGATGGAGCTCCTGGCCCTGATGGGGTTCCTTTTTTCTTTTACGAGCATTTCTGGGATTTGATTAAGCATGACCTTCTTAGGATGTTTGAGGACTTTCATAAAGGAAAGTTGGACATCCATAGGCTTAACTTTTCCATGCTAGCTCTCATCCCAAAAGAACCTGATGCTACCTCCATTAGAAAATTTAGGCCTATAAGTTTGCTAGATTGCAGATTTAAGATTTTTACCAAAGTCCTTACCAACAGGATGAATGAAATTCTCAATGCTCATCTCTAGTAATCAGCCTGCTTTCCTAAAAGGTAGATTTATCCTAGAGAGTGGGGTTACTGCCCATGAAATCCTACACTCTGTTCAATGTGCCTCTCAGAAAGGCCTAGTGCTCAAACTTGACTATGAGAAAGCTTTTGACAAAGTTAACCTTGATTTCTTAGCTGAATTGCTTGAAGTGAGGGGCTTTGGGAACAAATGGCTCTCATGGATTAGTGACATAACCCACGGAGGTTCAGTGGGGGTCAAGATCAATAGTTGTGAGAGTAGTTTCTTTACCTGTGGAAAAGGTCTTAGGCAAGGGGACCCTTTGTCCCCCCCTCCTTTTTAACTTAGTAGTAGACGCCTTGACAAAAATGCTTGCCAAAGCTGCTGGCCATAACCTTATTAAAGGCTTGTGTCCTCAAGTGTGTCCTGGAGGAATAATTTGCTTGCAGTATGCAGATGATACCATCCTATTTTTGGATAATAATTTAGAACAAGCTCAGAATCTTAAGTCTGTCCTTAGCTGTTTTGAGCAAGTTTCTGGTATGAGAATTAATTATAGCAAAAGTGAACTCATTCCCATCAATATGGAAAAGGAGGAGGTTTTTCCTTTTGCAGCTAGTCTTGGATGTTGTGAAGGGGAGTTCCCCATCAAATACGTAGGAGTTCCTCTGCATTTTGAGAATCTTAGTAGGGAGGACATCCAGCCTCTGATAGATAAGATTCTCAAGAGAATTGCAGGCTGGAGAGGCAAGTTGCTATCATATAGAGGTAGAATTATTTTAAATCAAGCCTGCCTAGCCAGCATCCCCATTTATTTACTGTCCTTCTTTAAATTCCCTAAATGGGTTGTTGAATTGATCAACTCCCAGATGGAAAATTGCCTTTGGAATGACTTTGAAGGACGTAGGAAAGTTCATTTGGAAAATTGGAGGCTCGTGTGTATGAAAAAAGAGTTTTGTGGCTTAGGCATTCCAAACCTTCAAGAAGTAAACATGTGCCTGCTAGGTTCTTGGGTCAAAAGATATTCAGAAGGTGAGAGGAAACTATGGAGGCAGATTGTGGACAAAAAATACTCTTCCACCAGAAGAGCCAATATTTTTTACCAAAGCTCTGATCCAAATGTTTCCAGGTTCTGGAAGGGAGTCAGAACCACTATACAAGCCCTGAAAATGGGGTATAGATGGAATGTAGGGAATGGTAGTAAGATTAGGTTGTGGGAAGATACCTGTGACGCCCCCAAAATCAATCCGTGTACAGTAATCATACACGCAGGGTACACGGCTGAGATTAGGGTGCCACGGTGAGAATATCACAGCACAACACTAAACACAAAAGGATAAACCAATATGTTACAATAAAGGGGGTCGCACGGACCCGAATACATAAGTTATACAAGCCATAATATCTGAGTACAGACATAGTTAGTCAAGTCTTGCCTTAAGAAGGCTAGCACAAATAACATCAGAGATACAGATCGAAAAGGCAATGCCTCCTGCCTGGGAGCCTCCGAAACTACTCCTGGTCCTGGTCAGCGGGGGCCTCGACGTAGTAGTATCCGCCTCCGGGGTACTCCTGCTCCTGGGCTCCAACGTCGACTGCAGCGGCCGATCAGGCAAAACATAAAGGGGGTAATAAAGCAAAGGTGAGTATCTAGCATACCCGCGAGTCTTACGTCCGCTACTAAGCATTATGCATTGGTATCAATGGAAAGGGGAGGCTGTATATAGTGGACTGCAAGGTAGAAATCAGAATAAGGGTAAGAAGCTAGGCCTATCGAAGACTAGCATCTTCTGACGTTGTCTTGTAGCATGAGAAGAGAATCAGCCAACAGTTCATATAAAGCAATAAAGTAACAATGAAGCAGAAGTTGCTGCAACATTGAATAATATAAGTTGTATTGATTAATAATAATAATGCCTCCGAGTTCCCCTCCTCGACTCCCTGCGAGGAAGAAGACCCGGAACCATACAGTTTAATAGTAGTAGTTGGTAGTGGTAAGATCCAGCTTCAATATAAAGCGTCCTATTACCGTGGACACGGCTATTCGAATAGATTAAACTCCCTGCAGGGGTGCATTACTGTTCAGCCTGCACGCTCGGATCTCCAGGGTGGGGTGAACCTTGTTAGGGAACGCCCCACCGAGGCTATCCGACACGACGCAGCCCATCCTAGGCTCAACAGAGAGGCCATCCGCCGGACTATATCCTATGCGCCAAGGGGTCTAGGACCCTCACCCTTGAACGCTCCTGCACGGTGCGTGGCTGGTCGGTGAAGCGAAAGCAAATTCAAAAAAACACACTGTTTGGACGAAGAAGACACCACTTCCCGGCGCAGGCCGCGATACTGTTGACGTCTGAAGAGCTTTCGGACAAACTACGACGCAGGGGAGCCCATAACTCCTTATCCCACGTGAAGGTAGTGCGTACAGACCAACGGGCCTCTCAAGTCATCCGCCGAACCATTTAGCATTTTAATTAACCTACGTGACAACCGTTATCGTTGCCTCGACTTAACCGACCCGCGGTCAACGACAGCAGTCAGGACCACCAGTACATCGATGCCTGCCATGTCGTCCCACCAAGTCACTGCGGTTACAAACGAGGTGAATTGTCTCCTTACCTTGTCTCGCGTGTGCTCTTGGTAGAGCTCGACTTTTCGTAGTTTGGTAACTCTCGCGAGATACGAGCAGGGGACAAGCACGCCAGTAACATCGGTCGTACCCTCCCTGTCGTTCCCGACAATATACCGCTCGCGGGCACCGTTGGGTCGCCCGACTCTTACCTTTAAGGACACCAGTTGGTTCGAGTGCCTACCATTAAGTGAAAACAGGAGGTATCACCCTCGATGGCACACTTAAAGAGGTTTGACAAAGACATCAGCGGAATGAACTAAAGAGGTAAACCTCGTATCATTCCGGTGATGCTACGCTACTGAGCCGACGAGAGTGAAATACGAGTCCACTCCACTCGTAAGTCAAAATCGAAGCGACTCGGCAGAGTCTCGCCATTGTAGGTTCCCTGGGGCGTCTGCATTGGACCGTGCCTGTTGCAGTTGTATATATTTTGTATCCGCGTCACTCCCCTGAGTGGTCACGGCCCGCTATCTAATCCTAGCTAACAATGCGCAGGGCTCACTTCTGAATAATGCATAATTATAATAGGCAGCATAGGATAAAGGAGGTACATCAAGGGCGACAAAAATAGGCTATGCAATTGAATAGGATTGTAATCGTAGCAGCAGCAGTAACAATGCCTAGTGCAAGAAAGTACGGAAAAGGTAGGCGATATCTGGGGAAGAGAATGGCTCTGCTTGCCTGGAAGCTCGACAGTAGGGGTAGGGTCGTCGACGAAGTAGTCGTACCCGGCAGCAGTGTAGTCGGTGGTAGCAGCGGGGTCTACCGGAGAATAAAAGGGGGGAGAAACAGTAAATATAAAGCAATCATACCAAACAGATGAATAGCATGACGTATGTGAGGTTAACGGTGTTCTAACGCAGTGCAATGCACGTTGCTCGGAGCGGGAATTCATCCGGGGATGAACTACCGGCTCCGGGTGATTACCGGACAGGGCAACCGGAGGGGGGAAGGTATCTTGCCGGAGGTGTCGTGGACATCCGACAAAGATAAGGGGGGTGTAACCGTGTTAGTTGAACCATTCCGAACAACTTTCGTGTTCAGAATAAATTCATCCGGATACCTTAACAGTACCGGACAAATCATCGGACAAACGGCCTGGAGGGGGGATGTCGATGTTCGTTGTGTTAGAGGGGTGTGGTGGGTATACGGATACCGTATTCGTATTCGTTATATATTTTTGATCGATTTTGATGTATAAAGTTTTTGAATCTGACTTACGGTTTAAAAGATATTCAAATTCAAAGTTTAAATAATTTTTAAATCATTTTATGAATTATTTTTATTAATAAAATGCAACATTATCCAAAAGGGGTTGACTGGTCAAACCTGACCAGTGGGACCCACTGGTCAGCCTCACATTGCTAATAAAACATTTAATTAAATTAATTTAATCATAAGGCCCACTTGTCATACTCTGCTAGTTTAATTTAATTGTTTTTAATTAATAACTGACAGCTGGGGTCTACCTGGCATAGACACATGTGCATAATAATCAAATTAAATTAAGTTAAGGGCATGGGGGCCATCTGTCATACACTCAGGGGGGGTTTATTTTCAGTGTTATTTAACAGAGTGATTAGCGACTATTAAGTGGGGGTGGACCCACTCGTCAGTGGGTCAGGGGGTACGTTAACAGGGGAAGTTAACCCCGACGGGTAGTGGCTAATGAGACCATGCCGGCGCGATGGTGGCCACCGGACTTGCTCCGGCGAGCCCGTTCGGCGGCGAGGACCAGGGGCATTCAGGCGACCAAAAACACGGCGGAGGGGCGGAATTGGGCGAGGGCGACATCGCGCTTCTACCGGGACCAACATCGCCGGCTAGGGCGGCCTATGCTCGCCGGGACCATGCCCGCGGCGGCGGCCGGAGCTGGACAACGCGGGAAAACGGCGGCTACCATGAGACTGAGCGCGTGCAAGGTACCTAGATGGCATCTACAGCTCACCAGGAGCAGTACCGCGCTACTGGCCTGAGCCAGAGGGGCTTGGGAGCACGTCTACGACAGCAATGGCGGCGGTCGAATCTCTGCTCGGTGGGGGTCGACATTCCATCTCGCGAAACGGAACACGGCGAGAGGGGAATTGAGGCGGTGCTCACCGGGATGGTGAAGCCGAGCTCGGGGAGGTGCGAGGAGGTTCGGGCGGCCGGAATCAAAGAATTTCTCCGGCGGGTCCGAGGAAGAAGAAGGCGGCGATTGGCTCACTGGTGAAGTCCTTGGCTCGATTGCGATGCGGAAGAAGACGAGGACGTCCATGTGGGAGTCCCTGGATACGTCGGGGAGGTCTAGGGTGGCCGCTGGCCACGGTGGTGCGCGGCGGCGGCGACGGCCGAGCTCGAGCGAGTCCGAGGAGTAGCAGGGGCGGCGAGGGAGGAGAAGGAACGGGCACGGGGCGCTAGGGTTTTCCAGGGACGCAGGGGGCGGCTTTATGTCGGGCGGTGGCCGTGGGATGGCCGCCACGGCGACAGCCGTGGCCGCGGCGACTCGGATGCGTGCCACGCACGGTGTACAGGGGAGGGAGGAAGAAGACAAAGGTCTTGGCGGGCTGGGCCTAGTGGGCCTCGCGCTAGGTGAGGAATAGTGCTTTTTGCATTTTTCTTCTTTTTAATTTTTGTTTTCTTTCCTATATTTAATTGTTTTAGGCACTTTTGCATTTTTGTAAAATATGCAACATAGTCCAAAATTAGTATTGCACATTAAGACAGTGCCACAAAAAGTTTGGTACTTTTATAAACTCTTTTGATATTTATTTTTATTAAGCAATTGTCAAATAGTGTTGTTATGGCTTCTGTATGAATTGTTTGAATTTTCCAGAGGCATAATAAATACTCCAAGTTGGCTTACATGGGTCCAGTGAATATTGTGCATTTAACAAAAGTGGTTTTATAATTTTAGGGCAAAGTTTTATTTCCACTTATTTTTAATATTCATCAAAAGGAATTTTGGGTTTGGCTTTTGATTTCAACACGAGTGGTTGGACTTGTGATGAATCATGATGATCCAGGCCCATGGCCACATTGCTATTAACAATATCAGAAGGGGAATTTGAATTTGAACTAACCCAAGTTGATCAAAGAAAAATTAGGAACAGTAATGATCAACAGTAATTGTGATTACTGTTCATTGACAGTGAGAGTGTTACAAATCTCCCCCACTACAAAGAATTCTCGTCCCGAGAATTTAAAAGTAGGTCAAGGGGTAAGGTTTCGGTTTCGCATTCTAACGAGTCTTCTTGGTTCTTGTTGCCCTTCTCGAAGCAGTTAATTCTTGATGATGTGGTCTTCATTCCTCTGCATCGGTGCATCTCAACGGGTAGTCATCCTTCATTCAGGGTCGCATCGTACCTACGAATAGGTTAGGGGGAATCTTAAGGGGGTCGAATCGATACAAGATTTATCAACCGAGGTTGTCCAAGGGAATGGGGTACAAAGTATCCTCCGAGTTTAAACTCAGGGGAATACATCGAGAGAAACAAAAGAAGGCATGAGAAATTTTCAAGCGGATATGCAAGCATTTGACGATGATAACGAAGGATGAAAATGGGTCCAGAGCATCAGGCATAAGCACTGAGTCTGATATCGAACTGAATATCACAAGGTAGGTGACTCGTGAATTGCACACGAGGCCAAGCACGAGAATAACCTCGAGAACAGAAAGATACAAGAGAGTCAGGTTTCAATCCTGTGGAACTGTGGGTTATGGGCCCACATTGAATAAGAAGGGTGGTGACAAAAATGCGATCAAGTTGCAAGGTAAGTCAGAGAACAGCTTGTTAGCTATGTCGGCAACAACGTCGGTGCCAAGGGCGAGGGACGAAGAGAACCATTTTCCTGCTCGTTAAGATGAGGCGGAACAATAGGCAAAGTTCTCGTCCATCGGTGGTTACCGAAATGTTATCAACAGTAGTAACAGGTTGTACGGACAACGTAGTACACCGAAGGGTTTACATCAGCAGGGAATTATCACTGCTCGGATAATTTATATTAAAAGAAAGGTTAAACAAACCAATGGAAAGGAAAATGTGATGATACACAAGTATCAGGTGTATATCTTTCCCAAGGGGAAGCAGAGCACGACATACATGACCAAGTTTGTATTGGCAGGGAGTCAAAGGAGGTTGTCGATGATAACACAATTCATCGAGGGGCAAGGATGGCATTTCACACGATGAATCCAATTAACACTTGGAAGAGGCAAAAATGTTGATGATGACCACGACACTATGCCGAGAGATTTAAAGAGAATGTCATCGAATAGCAACATCACCAAACAAAAGGGGTGGTTTAGCAAAAGGTAAGCGGTTTTCTCGGTTGACGACAACCCAGAACATGAATCTGCTATGACATGGATAGGCATTGTTTCATCACAACTCATATGATGTAGTGTGAAGGCGTGATATCCTCGAGATACCAGGGGTAATACTCGAAGGTAAAATGGTGGATCATAGGTGTAGCAGAATTCATACCAAGGGGACAATTACTTTTACTAGAAGCTTTCATGATAAGTTCTACATCGTATCCATGGGCATGAACACAAAGGTTCAGGGTCGACTCCCATTTCTTCAATGCATAGCCTTTCATTCACTTCTCGTTGTCGATGAATTTGTAGCGTTCAAAAGTGTATCTGGCATGACACCGGTAGAGTATGACCCGCAGAAGTTTCGGTTCATACAGATTAGGGGAAGCATAGGGTTAACTCATCGGGGCATTTTTAAACCCATAAAACAAGCATCATAAGCGAGGGATACCAGTCCGAAAGCAGAAGGCTAACGACACCGAGTAGATGATATCATTCACCAGAGGCATTTGATATCCGAGAAAAATCATGAATGACTTAGAACACAAGGGTACGGCAGGTAGTAATCCACCAAAAGGTCAGGCGGCGTACAGAGAGTATGGTATGAGTATCGGTACTCCACCATAAGAAAAAAGAATGCAAAGGCATTTGACGATAAAGCATCTGAATAGCTCGACGCTTAAGTGAAAAGGAATTACGATTTCCATATCGGTGTATCAGATTCAGATACATCGATCAAACATGGATAAGTTGAATAGAAGCTTGACGGTTAATAAATTAAGGTTTGATTTACCAAGAACCAGCTCATGTCCGGAATGACGTCTTATCCAGAAGAATGGATTCATAGGGATCAACTGAAGATTGCGTGCACTAGCACACACGATGATTTGACAGATCAGAATGGCAATGCCAAGGGAGGTCATCAAAGACTACAAGACAAACGGGATTAATCATAGTGCAAGCAGGTAAGAAGAATCTCCAAAGAAGTAGGCTGCCGAGGATTGTCGCGAGATCGAATAGTATTTCAAAGTATTTTGGGAATCACAGACAACTTAGGATGAACGGATCCTCGATAAATGTGAGGAATTATCCGCAGGGTGAAAAGAAGCTGCAAGGCAGTAGGCTCAAAGGATTTCCGAAACAACGGAAAGTATTTCGATGCATCTTGTGAACACAAGAGCAACTGGGATTGAATGGATGAACGAAAAGTGTATGTGGCTATACATACGGACTTGTCAGCGGCAGGGAATTGTCAAGGGGTCGACACAAATGGTCTCGGGAATTTTATCGGACAGTAATCTTCGGAATCTTCTCGTGAAGTAAGCGATCATCTGTAATGAGGGGCTCTTCGGGAGGAAGTATTCACGAGAACCTATTGTCAGAGTTAGCAAAATATTTAAACCAAAAGAGAAGAGAGATCAGAGTCCCAGAGTAAAGGTGCGGAGTAAAAGATCCTAATACCACCCAGCTTGCGACGTGGACCAATAAGCCACACGACACTGTTAGTAAAGTAATTTAGCAAAGACTAGACTCGACTTCGACCAAGGAGTTGGAAGGGGAATATCTACAGGCAGTCGGCTCTGATACCAACTTGTGACGCCCTCAAAATCAATATGTGTACAGTAATCATACACGCAGGGTACACGGCTGAGATTAGGGTGCCACGGTGAGAATATCACAGCACAACACTAAACACAAAAGGATAAACCAATATGTTACAATAAAGGGGGTCGCACGGACCCGAATACATAAGTTATACAAGCCATAATATCTGAGTACAGACATAGTTAGTCAAGTCTTGCCTTAAGAAGGCTAGCACAAATAACATCAGAGATACAGATCGAAAAGTCAAGGCCTCCTGCCTGGGAGCCTCCAAAACTACTCCTGGTCCTGGTCAGCGGGGGCCTCGACGTAGTAGTATCCGCCTCCGGGGTACTCCTGCTCCTGGGCTCCAACGCGACTGCAGCGGGCGATCAGGCAAAACATAAAGGGGGAAATAAAGCAAAGGTGAGTATCTAGCATACCCGCGAGTCTTACGTCCGCTACTAAGCATTATGCATTGGTATCAATGGAAAGGGGAGGCTGTATATAGTGGACTGCAAGGTAGACATCAGAATAAGGGTAAGAAGCTAGGCCTATCGAAGACTAGCATCTTCTGACGTTGTCTTGCAGCATGAGAATAGAATCAGCCAACAGTTCATATAAAGCAATAAAGTAACAATGAAGCAGAAGTTGCTGCAACATTGAATAATATAAGTTGTAATGATTAATAATAATAATGCCTCCGAGTTCCCCTCATCGGCTCCCTGCGAGGAAGAAGACCCGGAACCATACAGTTTAATAGTAGTAGTTGGTAGTGGTAAGATCCACCTTCAGCATAAAGCGTCCTGTTACCGTGGACACGGCTATACGAATAGATTAAACTCCCTGCAGGGGTGCACTACTGTTCAGCCTGCACGCTCGGATCTCCAGGGTGGCGTGAACCTTGTTAGGGAACGCCCCACCGAGGCTATCCGACACGACGCAGCCCATCCTAGGCTCAACAGAGAGGCCATCCGCCGGACTATATCCTATGCGCCAAGGGGTCTAGGACCCTCACCCTTGCACGCTCCTGCACGGTGCGTGGCTGGCCGGTGAAGCGAAAGCAAATTCAAAAAAAAACACCGTCCGTACGAAGAAGACACCACTTCCCGGCGCAGGCCGCGGTACTGCTGACGTCTGAAGAGCTTTCGGACAAACTACGACGCAGGGGAGCCTATAACTCCTTATCCCACGTGAAGGTAGTGCGTACAGACCAACGGGCCTCTTAAGTCATCTGCCGAACCATTTAGCATTTTAATTAACCTGTGTGACAACCGTTATCGTTGCCTCGACTTAACCGACCCGCGGTCAACGACAGCAGTCAGGACCACCAGTACATCGGTGCCTGCCCTGTCGTCCCACCAAGTCACTGCGCTTACCAACAAGGTGAACCGTCTCCTTACCTTGTCTCGCGTGTGCTCTTGGTAGAGCTCGACTTTTCGTAGTTTGGTAACTCTCGCGAGATACGAGCAGGGGACAAGCACGCCAGTAACGTCGGTCGTACCCTCCCTGTCGTTCCTGACAATATACCGCTCGCGGGCACCGTTGGGTCGCCCGACTCTTACCTTTAAGGACACCAGTTGGTTCGAGTGCCTACCATTAAGTGAAACCAGGAGGTATCACCCTCGATGGCGCACTTAAAGAGGTTTGACAGAGACATCAGCGGAATGAACTAAAGAGGTAAACCTCGTATCATTCCGGTGATGCTACGCTACTGAGCCGACGAGAGTGAAATACGAGTCCATTCCACTCGTAAGTCAAACTCGAAGCGACTCGGCAGAGTCTCGCCGTTGTAGGTTCCCTGGGGCGTCTGCATTGGACCGTGCCTGTTGCAGTTGTATATATTTTGTATCCGCGTCACCCCCCTGAGTGGTCACGGCCCGCTATCTAATCCTAGCTAACAATGCGCAGGGCTTACTGTTGAATAATGCATAATTATAATAGGCAGCATAGGATAAAGGAGGTACATCAAGGGCGACAAAAATAGGCTATGCAATTGAATAGGATTGTAATCGTAGTAGCAGCAGTAACAATGCCTAGTGCAAGAAAGTACGAAAAAGGTAGGCGATATCTGGGGAAGAGAATGGCTCTGCTTGCCTGGAAGCTCGACAGTAGGAGTAGGGTCGTCGACGAAGTAGTCGTACCCTGCAGCAGTGTAGTCGGCGGTAGCAGCGGGGTCTACCGGAGAATAAAAGGAGGGAGAATAAGTAAATATAAAGCAATCATAGCAAACAGATGAATAGCATGACGTATGCGAGGTTAACGGTGTTCTAACGCAGTGCAATGCACGTTGCTCGGAGCGGGAATTCATCCGGGGCTGAACTACCGGCTCCGGGTGATTACCGGACAGGGCAACCGGAGGGGGGAAGGTATCATGCCAGAGGTGTCGTGGACATCCGACAAAGATAAGGGGGTGTAACCATGTTAGTTGAACCATTCCGAACAACTTTCGTGTTCAGAATAAATTCATCCGGATACCTTAACAGTACCGGACAAATCATCGGACAAACGACCCGGAGGGGGGATGTCGATGTTCGTTGTGTTAGAGGGGTGTGGTGGGTATACGGATACCGTATTCGTTATATTTGTTTGATCGATTTTGATGTATAAAGTTTTTGAATCTGACTTACGGTTTAAAAGATATTCAAATTCAAAGTTTAAATCATTTTTAAATCATTTTATGAATTATTTTTATTTAGAAAATGCAACATTATCCAAAAAGGGTTGACTGGTCAAACCTGACCAGTGGGACCCACTGGTCAGCCTCACATTGCTAATAAAACATTTAATTAAATTAATTTAATCATAAGGCCCACTTGTCATACTCTGCTAGTTTAATTTAATTGTTTTTAATTAATAACTGACAGGTGGGGTCTACCTGGCATAGACACATGTGCATAATAATCAAATTAAATTAAGTTAAGGGCATGGGGGCCATCTGTCATACACTCAGGGGGGGTTTATTTTCAGTGTTATTTAACAGAGTGATTAGCGACTATTAAGTGGGGGTGGACCCACTCGTCAGTGGGTCACGGGGTACGTTAACATGGGAAGTTAACCCCGACGGGTAGTGGCTAATGCCACCATGCCGGCGCGATGGTGGCCACCGGACTTGCTCCGGCGAGCCCGTTCGGCGGCGAGGACCAGGGGCATTCCGACGACCAAAAACACAGCGGAGGGGCGGAGGGGCGGAATTGGGCGAGGGCGACATCGCGCTTCTACCGGGACCAACATCACCGGCTAGGGCGGCCTGTGCTCGCCGGGACCATGCCCGCGGCGGCGGCTGGAGCTGGACAACGCGGGAAAACGGCGGCTACCATGAGACTGAGCGCCTGCAAGGTACCTAGATGGCATCTACAGCTCACCAGGAGCAGTACCGCGCTACTGGCGTGAGCCAGAGGGGCTTGGGAGCACGTCTACGACAGCAATGGCGGCGGTCGAAGCTCTTCTCGGTGGGGGTCGACATTCGGGCTCGCGAAACGGAACACGGCGAGAGGGGAATTGAGGCGGTGCTCACCGGGATGGTGAAGCCGAGCTCGGGGAGGTGCGAGGAGGTTCGGGCGGCCGGAATCGAAGCATTTCTCCGGCGGGTCCGAGGAAGAAGAAGGCGGCCATTGGCTCACTGGTGAAGTCCTTGGCTCGATTGCGATGCGGAAGAAGACGAGGACGTCCACGCGGGAGTCACTGGATACGTCGGGGAGGTCCGGGGTGGCCGCTGGCCACGGTGGTGCGCCGCGGCGGCGACGGCCGAGCTCGAGCGAGTCCGAGGATTAGCAGGGGCGGCGCGAGGGAGGAGAAGGAACGGGCACGGGGCGCTAGGGTTTTCCAGGGACGCAGGGGGGCGGCCTTATGCCGGGCGGTGGCCGTGGGATGGCCGCCACGGCGACAGCCGTGGCCGCGGCGACTCGGATGCGTTCCACGCACGGTGTACAGGGGAGGGAGGAAGAAGACAAAGGTCTTGGCGGGCTGGGCCTAGTGGGCCTTGCGTTAGGCGAGGAATGGTGCTTTTTGCATTTTTCTTCTTTTTAATTTTTGTTTTCTTTCCTGTATTTAATTGTTTTAGGCACTTTTGCATTTTTGTAAAATATGCAACATAGTCCAAAATTAGTATTGCACATTAAGACAGTGCCACAAAAAGTTTGGTACTTTTATAAACTCTTTTGATATTTATTTTTATTAAGCAATTGTCAAATAGTGTTGTTATGGCTTCTGTATGAATTGTTTGAATTTTCGAGAGGCATAATAAATACTCCAAGTTGGTTTACCATGGTCCAGTGAATATTGTGCATTTAACAAAAGTGGTTTTATAATGTTAGGGCAAAGTTTTATTTCCACTTATTTTTAATATTCATCAAAAGGCATTTTGGGTTTGGCTTTTGATTTCAACACGAGTGGTTGGACTTGTGATGAATCATGATGATCAAGGCCCATGGCCACATTGTTATTAACAATATCAGAAGGGAAATTTGAATTTGAACTGACCCAAGTTGATCAAAGAAAAATTAGTATTAGTAATGATCAACAGTAATTGTGATTACTATTCATTGACAGTGAGAGTGTTACAATACCTGGTTTGGGAATTCACCCCTCTCAGTACAATTCTGGCCCATGTATTCTATCTGTAATTAGCAGAACAGTACTTTGGCTGAGGCTTGGGATGGGGTTGACCTCAAACTGACTTTTAGGAGGAACTTCTCTGCTGCCTTGATGGAGCAATGGTTCCAATTAGTGGAGATTGTAAAATCAGTGGTCTTCAGAGAAGAAACAGATGCTCTAATTTGGCAGCGGGAGAATAAAGGAAAATATTCCACTAGCTCTTTATACAATGTAATTAACTTTAGGGGTGTGCGGCCTATATATCCTCCTGCTGTCTGGGCCCTCAAAGTGCCCCCTAAGATTCATGCGTTTCTTTGGCTTCTAGCAAATAATAAGCTGATGACCAGAGATAACCTTAAAAAAAGGAAGATTATCAAACCTACAGACTGTGTCTACTGCTGTGAGGATGAGTCAATTGCCCATTTATTTTTTGAATGTGTAGTTGCTAGAAATCTTTGGGGTTTTATTGGGAGCTTTTTTTCAAGTTAATATTGGTTTGAATTTTGAGTCTGTGGCTAGATTTTGTCTTTCAAACAATAGGAATTCTGCTCTCAATACAATCACATTTGTTGTTATGTGATGTCTGTGGAAACACTGGAACTCCATTATTTTTAACAATGTAATGTGGATCTCTATGCACCAGGTTTGGAGGACTGTCCTTCGAACCATCAAGAACTGGGCAGTGCTATCAAAAGAGATGAGCAAGGAGAGACTGGAGACTTTTCTGAATTCATTGGAAGAGATGATCAAGAAGCCTCTGTTGATCCCCTGTGGCTGAGGGGCGGTCTGTTGGCTTCCAACCCAGGCAATCATGGATGCTTCTCTCCTGTGAAGATGGACAACATCAAGATGACCGTGGCATCTAGCCCGTTGATGCCGCTGGGGACATGTTGGTCCCCGAGGATGGTCGCAATTGCCCCCCCCCCCCCTTGAAGACTAGGAAATCATCCTAGTTTGGATGATGTGTTTTGATGCTCCCTGTCAGTTTCACAATCTGAGATGTGTGGTTTTCCTATTCTGGGACCTTTGTTTTTACTTTCAGTTAGAACTTGTCTTTGTGGCAAGTGCAGACATTTGAAGTTTGTATGGTTAAGTTTCGTATGAAATGAAACCGGGGAGAGGCTCCCTTTTATCTAAAAAAAACACCAAATTCAATGGGCATTCGCTAAACAGAAGGATTCCCACGGGCCAGAAAGTATTCCGCGGAATCACAACCGTCCAGCGTCAATTCAATAACATTACCAGCATTTTTGTTTCATGCAGATTAACAAGATTCGTTCACATTGACAAATTGCAGGCAGTAATAACAACCACCACCCTCATGATGCTTATATCCTGGAAGTCTGGAAGAAGCGAAACGGTCTTTCGGAACACATCTACCCCAACTATGATCACTGTCGGCAAAATTCTTGAGGCGAGGTTGTGGGTGATTGCGGGTGCTAAGGTCTTGGGTGTAGTTTATCTTGCAAGTAATTGTTTTATTTTTGCCACTTTGTGGTTGTTGTCTAGAACATCTTATTTAATGAAATTGCAAAAAAATTGCCCTGTCTCAACAAAAATAACAAGAACCAGAATGCTGGTATTCGATTCCCAAACAGAACCGTCATCAATACAAAAACCATAGCATTCACGAAGAACTAGTCAATTCTCCCTTTTTTTCAGGGGAAGAACTAGTCAATTCAATGTGCTAATCGATGAACAGGATTATGTGCTCACTATAAAGCGAGAATGATTGGTCACAAGGGTATCATTTCACTATAATCATTCCTGTTTGCGGTGCGTTTGGGATTTGGGTGCAGTGTAATCTGCAAGATTCTATGCATGACTGATACATTGTACAGGATTTCTGGAGAGGAGTGGGGTGCGTAGAGGCACCCCAGAGTCCTGAATCTTGGAAAGTTCGACATGTTTATACACACGATTCAGAGCAAGATGAGTTCTGAACATCATATTGATGCCACGATCAAATTGCTGTCAAGTGCTACCATCGAATTGTTGTCACAGCGCACGAATATTTACCGTTGGGGCGAAAACCAAATTGAGAACAGGCACTCTTCGTGGTGATTAACGAGCATTCATTCACACCAAAACAGTACTAGCATTTCCGTTTCATGAAGATTAACAAGTTATCACATTGACAAATCACACAAGATAATAACAAGAACGAGATTGCTAGTATTCCATTCCAACCAGATTCCACATCGATGCACCAACCAGACCATTCCCCCAAGGACTAATCTAACAACAGCCTAAAGCATAACCATGCTGAAAAAGGACAGAGCGCTCAAATTTCCAGTGAGGCGGGCATGCTTGTTTGGTCTAGAACTCCTGGGACGCAGAGCCGATGTCGGCCTTGCCCTTGCCTTGCTTCTTGGGGAGCAGCGTGGAGTGGATGTTGGGCAGCACACCGCCGGCGGCGATGGTGACGGCACCAAGCAGGCGGCTCAGCTCCTCGTCGTTGCGGACCGCGAGCTGGATGTGGCGCGGCACGATCCGGTTCTTCTTGTTGTCGCGCGCGGCGTTGCCGGCGAGCTCCAGGAGCTGGAGAGGGGGAAAACAGAATCGAAACAGCGTGAGCGGGACAGACAAAGAGGAAGTCCATTTGTAAGTTACACGGAAAGGCGGGGGAGGGAGGGGTGAGGCGGTGGTTATACCTCGGCGGCGAGGTACTCGAGGACGGCGGAGAGGTAGACGGGGGCGCCGGCGCCGACGCGCTGGGCGTACTTGCCGATCTTGAGGTACCTGGCGATGCGGCCGACGGGGAACTGGAGGCCGGCCTTGGAGGACCGCGAGACGGACTTGGACCCCTTGGACTTGCCCCTCCCGGCGCCCGCGGAACTCATCTTCGGATCGCTGCGAAGGGCTGGGAGCGCGGGTGTGGTGATGGGTATTGCGGCGCCGGCGAGATATTGGGTGCGGGAGGAATTTTGAGATGCTGGAGGCGCTGCGGCGGTGGTGAATTATATAGAAGATGGAGGTAACGCGTGATTGGTCCGGAGGGTGAGGCCGCGGATCGGTGACGTGGAGAGGCGCGATGCCGTCGGGTGGGGAAGGGACGGGGTGACGTGGAAGGGCGCGATGCCGTCCGATGGGGGAAGGCGGGGCGCGGGGAAGGAAATTTTGGGGGGTTGGCGCGGATTGGGAGTTTGGAGGGAGACGGAAAAGTTTGGAAAGCGATTAATTTGAGAGGAGGGAAGAGATCGCGAACTCTGTCAAAGTGGACACACGCGTCAATGGCCTGTTGACCAACTGCGTAGTTGGTCCTTAGGTGGGACCACCTGTCAGACTAGTTCAAGTTGGCTAAACTCGAGCTAGATTACTTGTTCAGGGGTAAACGGTTTAAAGAATTATGTGGTTGAATTAACCACGTACTCCTGAATCTTCTTAGTTATATAGTCTGCCTCAAAAGATTTACACTTACTTTCATTAATAAAATGGGACGTGCTAGGCGTCATCTGGTTGATCTCCCATGCGGATCTGCCCGATAGACAGTCGTTCAGATGCGTCGTCTCTCTTTAATTCTTAAACCGTTAGATCTATCAGTCATACTCATACGGAGAGTGGGTTTTCAACATGCATACTACTCGTACTATCAAAGCTATAAATTAAAAACAATCAATATAGTACAGTAAAAAAAGTGAATGAACGTTGTATAGACAACCATTGCAACGGAGCTCATGTTGCGATTGATGCCTTGCAACACGACCTTTGTTGCAATCTCGTTGAACAATGGAACGACGGCTTTTATGATCATTTTTTTTCTTCTAAAGCAAACCCTTTGTTGCGAACATTTTCTCTTTGAAACTCTTAATTGTAAACTATTTTCCCTTTCCAAAAATACATGTGTTGGGAACAAAAAAGAATAAGTCCACTGTTCTAAATATTTTTGCCCCTTGAAATATTGCGGAAAGTCGCGATCATCTTCAGTGAAGCGCAATGACCAAGCAAGCCCGTGCAACTCCTTCGTTGCTCGAAGACGTGGTCCTTTTGTTGCGAACAAGTGGACTTGTTGAAATAAGGGCTCTATTGAGATAAAAGTTTTCCTTTTAAAAGATACTTTTTGTTGTGATTTTTTTTGTCATTGAAACTTTTAATGGTAAAATAGTTATTTGCCCTTTCGAAAAATACATGTGTTGAAAAAAATATTTTATACAAGTCCTATGTTGCAAAACATCATTTTCCTTTGAAACAAGGTTGTTCAAAGCCGTCTGGTCAAAATCCGATCCAAAGTCATGGAGACAGTTGACATGCGTGTCGTGCTCCATTTGGTGTCTTACACGTCAGTTGGCTGGCGCGTGGATAGGATTGAACACCTCCAAAACCTTGGCATCCGAGCGTGATAGTCATTCGATCTGGGTTGCGTCAGTCTTTCACTTGCAACCCATCGTTTGCAATATAATTCATGTTGCATTCGACGGTTTACCACGTGATCTATTGCGCTAGCTTTGCAACGGCCTCAACTCGACATTCGTAACATGACATATGTTGCACTAGCTTTACAACGTGTCTTAACTCGACATTTTCTAACATGATCCATGTTGCGATCAGGGGTTTGCGACATGACCCATGTTGCGCTCGCCTTGCTATGTTTCTCATATGCAATCCATCGTTTGCAATGATCCATGTTGCGCTCGAGGGTTTACAACATAGTTAACAGTTGCGCTTGACTACCTTGCAACATGATGAGGTTTGTAACACAACCCAAGTTTCTTTACGTATGAATTAAAAAAGGGACATTTACAGTTGTGTCTTTAACTCGAACCCACTACTCAGATTTGCCCCTAATTTTGGAGCATGCTCAAATTTGCCCTCTTCCGTTAGGTGCACTTATAGAAATGCCCTTCTGCGCCGTTTCCGTCCAGTCAAAGGGCTTTGTTCGTCAACAAGACATTTCTGGACATTTTACCCCTGTTTGCACGTACCACTTACAGGTGGGACCAACCATACAGGGGAAAAAATCGTTTCTCACCCCTCTCTCACTTAAATGGAGGGCCCAGCAAAAAAAGATAAAAAGAAAACAAAATCCCCTCTCTCTCCCTTATCCTCTTCCCCATCCCCGACGTCCTCACGTGCTCGCCCCCATCCTCCTCCTCCCCACGCCGTCGGTCGCCTCCTCCAGTGCCGCCACGGCCTCCTGCCATGTTCGCCGCCGGCCAGCATCATCCTCCCGCCGCGGCCATCCTTCTCCAGTTGCCGCCACGGCCTCCTGCCATGCTCGCCGCGGCCATCCTCCTGCTCCCTCTGCTGCCATCCTCCTCCTCCGAGCTCACCGGCGGCCTCTTTCCTCCTCCCGCCGCCGGCCATCCTCCTCCTCCCTGCGACGCCCGTGAGATCCTCCATGTGCCGCCCGCGAGCTCCTACCCTCGCCGCCCACCAAGCTCCTTCCCAACGCCGGAATCGCCAGATCCGGCAGAGTCCGGCCAGCAGTAGGGAGCTCCAGCGAGCTCCCGCGTTGACCGTGCCCATTGCCCCTTCTTAATTTTGTAAAAATAATAAGCTAATTATCATTCATATTAATCAACCTAATTATTATTTGTTTATTTGTTTATATTAATTAGTGGGCTAATTCTACTGCCAAGTGGGGCCACGGGTTTAGTGTTAGGTTAGTGACCCCATTTGTAAGTATGTGAGAGATGGGGTGAGAAAATGTTTTTTTCATTATTTCCTAAAGGGTGGGTCCCACATGTAAGTGATACATGCAGACAGGGGTAAAATGTCTAGAAAATGTCCCGTTGACGGTCAAAGCCCTTTGACTGGACGGAAACGACGCAGAAGGGCATTTCTATAGGTGCACCTAACGAAAGAGGGGTAAATTTGAGCATGTTCTAAAATTAGGAGCAAATCTGAGTAGTGGGTTCGAGTTAAGGGCACAACTGTAAATGACCCATTAAAAAACATGTATAATTTCTTATTAACTACGTACATGACCTACTATAAGCTAGTAGGGAAACGATCAACCTCAGCCGGCGAATCGCGAGTGACATGTCGTCCGTCTTCGCGATCGTTGGATGAATCATAATCGCACGGTTTAGGATACATAAAAATGCTTCGCTCCGCTTTGCAACAAGGGTCTTGTTGCAATGGACGGAACGCAACAAGGGGCTTGTTGCAAAGCCTTATGGTGTACTTATCAGAATAGAAAAAAATCAAAACATGAAAAAAAAAGTTTTAGAGGCTTTGCAACAAAGTTTCTGTTGCGATGGCTCAACCGCAACAAAACCCCTGTTGCAAAGTGATTGTTGTCGTACGTTGGTGAATTAACGTAAAAGAAAAAACTTGCTGAAGGCAATATAGTGTTTGTTGCAATAGTATAAGCGCAACAAAAATGATGTTGCAAAGTGCGTGTACGAAAATTCGTGTCATGCAGCTTAATGTCACATCCGCTAGTTTATTTTTTTATCGGCAAGGACGAATGACTTGTTTTGTGGCGTAGACGGAAAGTCCCCCACTGGGACACTTGGCTGACGGTGGAGGCGGTCAATGCATCCGCGTTATCAGCCGGCGGAAAGACAGCGTTTTCCTTAATAAAACTACAATTATTAAATTGCTTCGAGAGCTCCTGAATCTTCTTAATGATTGTTTCATATGTCCTCCCTCCAAGCTTGATATATCTTTCACCATCGTCGCGCGGTCAAAAGAAACCAACATGTTGGTTTCATTTAAGTCCTTGGCCAAGTAGA
This sequence comes from Bromus sterilis, assembly GCA_950022295.1. NCBI lineage: Eukaryota > Viridiplantae > Streptophyta > Magnoliopsida > Poales > Poaceae > Bromus > Bromus sterilis. Next base: position 223,732,389 of record OX465600.1, read on the forward strand.
GTGCCTCCCAGGAGGCGAGCTTCTAGCGTTGAACATCAGTTATTCCATCAAACACCACGACGTAGGAGCCCAAATATACAACTTCTAAATTTCTCGTAATCACCGATGAGAAACTCCTTCTTGCTGTCCACAAAACAGCACCATCCGCATTGAATTTAACCATACATAGGGGACGTTGAACCCATCTTTGTCTAGTTGCAGACTTTAGTTGTTTGATCTTCTCCTGTAAACTTGCCAGATCAAGCTCATGTATGTACTTTTGGAAGAAGTTGTGGGTCGTGAGTGTAGGTTAATATTCATGCTCATAAACTGCCTTGTGCCTTGCATACCACACGACCCAAAATGTGACGGACAGCTCCACAAACTTGCATTGCTGACGGTAGTGTTTATCATGTGATCCACTACCTCGTTGTCCGCTAACGCCCACACACATCGAGTAAGAGAGCACTTCATTAAACCATGGCGAAATGAGTCTTGTCTTCCGCTGAAAGGGCGAATGTCAGTGTCTACCATATGCCTGTTGTGAAGAATATCAAATGTTCATATTGAGTTTTGAGCTAAGCGCCATAGAAAAACTCAAACTTTAGAAGGTACTTTAGTGCCCAAAAGATCAGCCCATTCCTGCTCTTATTTTAGAGTCGTGTGTCACAACATTATTAGAGAATTTATCATATAGGATGATCATTTGCAATAGGGGATGTCACTCCTTCATGAGTGAGCTTTGTATCTATTGGTGTGTGGTCATTTATGATGGAATATTAATGAGAATTCTTCCTTTTACTTTACCGCACTTCGTATTATATCATTTGCAATCAATCTTATATGCTGGTCTTGTGAGGAGGAGTGGCTTTACATCGGGTGTAGCATTGAAATGTTATGGAGTCTTGGCAAACATAGCAATAATTCTTAGAGATTTAGAACAAAGAAGATATATTCACATGCAAATATATTATCTTAGACATCTTTTATGCTTGTTAGCTTTCAGAGTTTTACGTTTATATGATTAAAGTTTTATGCTGACAAGAAATGCAACCTACTACTACATGTTTGATCTTATTGCATAAATTTTATATTGGTTTGTATCTCTCAACATTGTATATTTTCTATAAAGCATTTGCTAGTCAAAACCCTGTACACAGTGAGAATACTACTCTTGCACCATAACGTTGAGCCAAAACCTTCCACAAGAGTCCATCATATCTTCCTATGTGTGGTATTTCACAGCCACTTCAAGTAAATTTCCCATGTGTTGCCTTTAAGCCTTCAAAACTAGACTCCTTGTTTGTGCCTCTATTGTTTACCCATGCTAGACAGGCTTTAACTTTTTACTTGCATGCATAATGTTCTTGTCCCTAATACGCCAAAAAGAGTTGGCACTAGGTGCCCGGTCCATAAAAGATAATGACAAGGAAATAACTCCTTCCCGCTTTGTTCATAAGAAATGAGTCAAACTTGGTACTGCTAAACAAATGAGAAGACGGATGTTATTTGTGCCTCTATTTTAGCTCATGATGAAGTAGTAGGTAGTTTTTTATTTACCCATGCTAGACGAGCTTTACCTTTTTATTTGCATGCATAATGTGCTTGTCCCTAATACGTCAAAAAGAGCTGGCACTGGGTGCCTGATCCATAAAAGATAATGACAACAAAACAACTCCTTCCCGCTTTGTTCCCGAGAAATCAATCAAACTTTGGTAGTGATGAACAAAGGAGAAGATGGATGTTATGATTCCTCTATGGGAGTCGTTCTTCGAAGCTCTGTCTAGCATGGTAAATATCGAGTTATCTATTAGCTGTCGTTGACGAAAGCATGCACCTCTCAAAGATTTATTTTTATAGTCTTGTTGTTTTCAAAGTTTAAAAGCTCTAGCACATGAGTAATCCTATGTGAAGGGCCCTTCCTTTACTTCAAAGTTTAAAAGCTCTAGCACAGGATCTTATCACTTCAAACATAGTTTTGGCCTTCGAGATGGAATCAGATGGCGATGGCTTGAACTACAAAGATGTTCATATCAACGATACCAAACCTTTTCATGAAAAACACTTTTTCATTTGAGTCCATCTTGTATACGAATATTGTCGTGCCAAAAACTGGTGTCAACACATGCCCCCCTATTTTTCGGCAAAACTTGTGTGCCAAAAACTGGTGTCAACACATGCCCCCCTGTTTTGCTATTGTTTTAGCCTCATTCTTGCATGATATGAATGAAACTAACCTGGACTGACGATGTTTTCAGCAGAGTTGCCTGTACGGTTTTCTTGTGTGCAGGAAAATGGATTATTAGGTGTCCCAGAAAATTCTAGTGAAAAATACAGAAAATCCATGCACCGGGAGGAACCACCTGTCAAAAGAGGGGCCAGAGGGGGGTTGTCCCTGGCCCAGGCGGCCAGGTGGCGCGGCCTGGCCCCTGGCCACGCCACCATGGCGCCTGGGTGGGTCCCACCCCCTCTGGTGCCCTACCTGGACTCCTATTTTTATCCGTGCCGAGAAAATCCCAGGACAAAATTCATTTTCCCAATTCTCGTCGCGGAGTCACCGCCACCCTATGTTCTTCTCTGGGAGAGCTAATCTGGAGGCTGTTTTGGCCTCCGGTGAGGGGAGTCATCACCATCGTCATCACCATCGCCACACCATCATCCTTCCATGACTTCTCCTTTCATGTGTGAGTAATTCCCTGTTGTAGGCAAAGGGGGTGGTAGGGATTGGATGAGTTAGATCATGTAATTGATTATCAGATTGTTGGGGGCATGTTTCCTATCATCTACTATGGTGTTTATCATCTTTGTTACAACTTGTTGTTCTTATTGCTTGTCACTTTGGGCCCGAGTGCCATGATTTCAGATCTGAACCCTGTGTGTTTGCATGAATATATTTGTGTTCTTGATCCTATCTATGAGTTGCATGAACCTGTTATAGTCCGGAACCAGCGATCCCAATGGTGACAGCTTGGGACAACAAAGGGGATGAACTATAATTTGAGGATTCCATGTATCCATTAATTGTTAATGCTTTGTTCCGGTGCTCTTTGACAGGAGCACTTTAATCTCCATAAATTCCTTTTTGCCCCATTTGTAGCGGAATGGTAGGACAAAAGATGTTGTGCAAGTTCTTATTTTAATTTTTGATATATGCCTAGATGACCATTACTTTTCTGTGTGCCTTGGCCCAAGTAAAATACATGATGTCTCTCATCCATGCAGCGCCCAACCATATGTCCCCCTAGCCTACAGTGTTTTAATTCTACTTGTTACAAGTCACTTTACTTGTACCGTTTTTACTTGCGTTGCTTTATCACCGCTATATCTGTCACCACTATCAATTCCATATCACCGTTGCCACTAATATCTCGTTGCCAACCAAGTATCTTTCAGGTGCGGTTGAATTGACAACTCAACTGTTAAAGCTTATAAATATTCTTTGGCTCCCTTATGTCGAATCAATAAATTGGGTTATCTTAACCGCGAAGACTATCGCGATCCCCTACACTTGTTGGTCATCAAGACTGTTTCCTGGCGCCGTTGTCAAGGAGTATAGCTCTATTTACAAGTCTACTTGAAGTTATTTTTCTTGTTGCAATTTATTCGCTATGGGTAAGAAAGGAGACCCCAAGGTTCCGATTTTACCATCCACTACAAGAAAAGGTATTGTTCTTAGCACTAGTGCTACGCTTGATTCGCCTTCCGTTATGAGTAAGTTTGTTTCACCACTACCACATGCTACTTCTACCGAGTCAATTACTATGCCTGTTACTTTTGATGACGCTTCCACTAATCTTGATGATATTGGTTTTCTTGGTCGCTGTGTTGAATCTCAAATTGCTAAAGCTGCAAAACAGTCCAGAATTAAAATTCATGCTACACGTTATCCTACTTGCAGATCCGTTGGTTACCCGGACTTGAGTGAACTCAAGAAAAGAATCCTTGATGATGATTATATTGAACTTGATGATGATTTATGCAGGTAACTTACAAAGTGTGTTGACTCTGACCCTAGTGTTGTTAAGTAGCTGCTTGAAAAGCACTCTATGAAGAACAAGTTTACTCTAGATCCTAATTTTGCTTCATCTCCTATTTGCATTGAAGATGATGATTTTGATTTCTCTATTGATCTTTCATTTATATCTATAGTTGAAGTTGGCCCATTTTATGGCAGAGAAAATGATGACGCTATAGCACACCTTACTAAACTCACTGATTTATGTGGCTTATTCACTATGGAGGACAAGAAGAGAAATTATTATGTTACTAAGCTTCTTCCTTTTTCTTTGAAGGAGGGTGCTAAATCATGGTATGACACACTACATATGGTTCTATTAAAAGTCCTCAAGAATTAGCTCAATCTTTTGTTGCTAAATATTTTCCTGCTCATATGCAACATGCAGCTTTGCAAAGAATTTATAATCTTAAAAAGTTGCAAGATGAGCACCTCACTAAAGCTTGGGGAGGTATTGTACTTTTCTCAAGGCTAGGACAGGACATGGAGTCCCTAAGAATGAATTACTTGATATATTTTATGCTGGTCTAACCGATGAATCTATAACCTATCTAGATAGTTGTGCTGGTTGTGTTTTCAGGGAAAGAACATCGGACGATGCTGAAGAACTAATGGGCAAGATAGCCAAAAATCACGAAGATTGGTCCGTCCCTGAACCACCTGCACCACCAAAGAAGCGGGGAATGCTCGTCTTGAACCTCGAAGACATGCAAGAAGCTAAGAAGTCTATTAAAGAAAGAGGCATTAAAGCTGAAGATGTGAAGAATCTACCTCCTATTGAATAACTTTGTGAGCCTTCATTGCAAGGAAGCACGGGAAGGAACGGGAACCATGGGTACAAAAACCAATGCCCTTCCCAGGTAAGTCTCTCAAAACTAAAGAAGAAGAGCATTACAATAAATTTTGTGAATGGATGAATCCTATTTTTCTTCAAATTCCTTTAACTGATGCTATCAAGTTGCCTCCGTATTCGAGGTATATGAAAGATATTGTGACTAATAAAAGAAAAGTTCCTAACGAGGCAATATCTACTATGCTTGCTAACTATTCTTTCAGTGGCAAGATTCCTGAGAAACTCGGTGATCCACGTATACCCACCATTCCTTGCTCCATAAAGAATAATTACGTTAGAACTGCTTTATGTGATTTTGGTGCAGGGGTGAGCGTTATGCCTTTCTCTCTTTACAAAAGACTTTGCTTAGATAAACTAATCCCCACAGATATCTCTTTTCAAATGGCTGATAAGTCAACAACCGTTCCCATAAGTATTTGTGAGGATGTTCCTGTTGAAGTTGCTAATTGCTTGATTCTTACTAATTTTGTTGTGCTTGACATGCCTGAAGATGGGATCATGTCTATTATTCTTGGTAGACCTTTTCTTAACACCGCAGGTGCTATTATTGATTGCAATAAAGGAAAGGCCGCTTTCAATGTTAATGATAAAGAACACGATTTATTTTCCGAAGGAGATCGATAAAAGGCATGGCCTTAACTCCATTGAGAATATTGAGACCGTGAAGATTGGTGATTGGTATTGTCCTCTACATGTTCATTACAGATATAAAACAATCATGGTAGGGACAATCTCGCTCAAAATAAAGGTACCATGAATGCCTTATAATAAGTGAAACTTTTTGCTCGATATATCAATTGTTTAGTAGTAAGACTTGATCAACCAATTATAGCCAATCATCAATGATTCCCATTAACATTGATGAGGCTAGGCTCTCCCAATTGTCTGCTGCTTTTGGGTGTCAAATGGGGAAATTGCCCTTTACTTACTTGGGGCTGCCAGTTGGAACCACTAGGCCTAAAATGGTGGATCTGCTTCCTATGGTTGACTGCATGGAGAGAAGACTCACTGCCAGTTCTTGCTTTCTTACTCAGGGAGGAAAGTTGAAATTATTGAACTCAGTTATCTCTTCCATGCCCATCTATTTCCTTTGCTCTCTGCATATACCCATTGGTATAATTAAGCATCTTGAAAGGATTCAAAGACAGTGCCTGTGGAGAAAATATGGCAAGGACTCTGGTAAATCTTTGGCTGCTTGGGAACTGGTTTGCAGGCCCAAAAACAAAGGGGTCTGGGTATCTTGAACTTACAACTGCAGAATCAGGCACTGCTTATGAAACATCTGAAGAAATTCTATAATAAATAGGAGGTGCCCTGGGTATCTATCATTTGGAACTCTTACTATCACCAAAGAGTACCCCATGCAACTGAGCTTTGTGGTTCTTTTTGGTGGAGAGATGTAGCCAAACACATGGATAGTTTTGTGGCTGTTTCCAAGATCCAGATTGGACCTGTGGTTCTGTGTTATTGTGGCATGATTTCTGGATGGAACATATGAATAGATCATTGGCTCATAAATTTGCTAGACTGTTGTCATGTGCTAAAGATCTCTTGATATCTGTTCAGGAGGTATTGGGCACATCTGAGCTCACTGATCTGTTCAATCTGCCACTCTCTGCTGAGGCTTATGAGGAGCTTATGGAGTTAACCTTGATACTCCAAAACCACACATCTGAGTTGGCTTCTGATTGCTGGACCTGGAGGCAAAATACCAAGGAACCGTATACTGCCAAGAATTTTTACACCATGATCCATGCTCCTATCCAATCCAACCCCCTGCTCAATTGGATTTGGAAATCCCGTTGCATACTCAAAACTAAAGTGTTTGCCTGGTTAGTGATTATGGATCATCTCAACACCAAGGACATGATCATCAGGAGACACTGGAACATTGAGGATGGGCCTGAATGTGTGTTATGTCCCACTCAAAACCTGGAAACCAGAGACCACTTGTTCTTCCAATGCAACTTCAGTGTTAGAATCTGGACATATCTTCAAATCGACTGGTCATTGGGGACTGATATGGTGCAGGCGGCCACAAAGGCTAGAGAGGCTTTTCAGAAACCTTTCTTTGCTGAGGTAGTGTTCACTGCCTGGTGGAATATCTGGATGGTGACGAATGCCAAATACTTCAAATATGAGAGGCCATCCTTTGCAAAGTGGAAAATGGGCTTCACCCATGATCTCACTCTTCTTAGCTACCGGATTAAACCTAGGTTTAAAGATGAATTACTTGGATGGATTGACTTCCTGCCCCCTTGAGGGCCCATTTTTTTTAAGCTTTTGTTGTAAATTCTGTAAATATTGTGGTGCCTTAATAAAATGCTGGGGGGTGTTTTACCCTTCAGTCTTAAAGCTTAAAAAAAGACTTGATCAACCTTGCTAATAAACAAGTTTTATATGAGTAAAAAGGGGAGCTTGTTATATTTGCATTTCTTTTAACTGTCCTCCTTCTTGATGTACCAAAGTTTATGCTTTTGAAACTTCATATGTTTAACCACTATTTCGAGCCCTCCGAAAGTTTTTGCAGCTTTTGCTACCTTGACTTTTTTTTTCAAAAATGAAGTTGTCAGAAAAATTCCAGAAAAATTATATTAAAAAATTTCACAAAAAAGAAGCACAGAGGCACCTGGGGCTGACCAAGGGGGTCCACCCCTGGTCCAGGCAGCCAAGTGGCGCAGCCTGGCCCCTGGCCGCGCCACCAGGGCGCCTGGGCCCACCAGGCCCCTTTTTCTGGTATGTCTTCTTCCTCTCTCTCTCACTCCAAAAACGCGAGTTTTGCTGCTGGAACCCGTGTTCTTGCTGTTCCTGGAGGCGAATTTCAATCTCTCTATTCAACCCATCATTTGAGTTGAGATTTTGAGCATTTGCTCCCTGGTATGTGACTCCTCCACCACTCCAATTAGAATTTTGAATGGTGGTCACGTTTATGAGTATTTAGAAGTTTTTGGTGTTGTTCATATGAGCTTGCATGCATGCTTAGAAATTTATTATTGGATTTTTGATGCAAGTTTATGCCTTGGGGAAGTGAGTAGAGTAGTTTGCCTCAACTCATTTTTCTTAAATATTCGTTTTTGTAACTTGTCAAAAAAAATCCAGAAATGAGTTTATTTGGAAAAGCTAAGGAATGGCTTGGGAAGAAGAGGCCCGAGCCTACGGATAGAGTAACTAGAGCTGCAGCTTGATCCTCTTATAGCAGGATGAGTTTCAGTGATGATATCGTGCCACCGGAGTTGCTCTACGAGACAGACACGACACGTGCCATGACGTACCCGTGTTCGGATTTTCTTACTGTTGCGGGTATTAAGGATGAGTTTGATAACCTTTGTGCAGCTGCAGGTTTGACACGCCTTGTGACACATCAGGTGCCACAGTATCCAAAACTCACTTATTATTTTGTCAACTGGTTTAGATATAATGATAGAACTTCCATGGTTGAATTCAGAATATATGAGAAAGTTATTATCATGCCGTTGGCAGAGTTTTGTGATATTTTAGGTGTGCGGAATGTTGGGAAGACCAAGATACCTACTCACCCCATCGAGTTGAAGGCCCTCTTAGCTTCCCTTTGCAGCAAGGATCCGAAGGACGTTCACAACTCTTGCGAGGACATGAGAAACACTTGCCCTTGAATCATACATTCTAGTGTCCAAGCGCTTGGGCCATTTGATTCGCCCGAGACATACATGGTAGCATAAAATTGCTTGATCAGCTCAGAGTTGAATGTATCCTGCAGGGCAAACAGACACATGAGGTTTTGGGAGTTGATTGTTACACAAATATTATGGAAGCAGTGTGCGGTGGCTAAGCTTCGCAGATCAAGATAGCGATGGTGAAATAGTGCATCCTTCTGACAGAAAACCTTCGTGTAGAACACTTGTTGCTCTGCAGTCTAAAAATGCAAATCATCCTCAGTGCGATCCGAAGCATATGGACTTGTTCCAAAGAAACACAATTTGCTTCGATGGCGCTCAAGGTCAAACTCAGGACCATGTCTTGCTGAGCTAGTGGCACCCAAAAAGATAGGAAATGTTTCCCTGGGGTAGTTGGAGTCCAATTGGGTGTCTTGGGCAGGTTGGCTCCGCCGGGCAGAAATGAGCATTGGATGGGGAGGTGAGGGAATCACTTGTGAGGGCCCTGCCTCCTGTGCCTGGACAAGAACCAATTCCCGCGAGGGATTCAAAATCTCAACTTATTCATCTGCTGCAGGTGAAGCATTTGGGTTTGTAGCATGTGATTCGGAAGCAGGTCTAGCAGGAGAAAAGGAATGAAATTGCTGATGTGTGGCTGCAGGGTGTGTGGCATGGGGAGCATCTCCTTCGGGAGTAGCTTGTTGTTGGGGTGATGCTGGGGGCGGAGTTGCGGCATGAGGTGGAGTGGGATTGCGTGGTGGCATTTATTCTTCATTGGCGGGTGGAGGCGAAGGGATTGGAGCTGGTGGGGGAGTGGGTTGTCTTGGTGGTGGATTTGGAGCTAGTGGAGCTGGTGGTGTGGTGATGCGAGCGGGAGTGGGTGTTCTGGTGGGAGCATGGGTTTTGGTTTTGGGTGGGGCACGCTTGGAGGTGGACTTGGAAGGTTGTGCCTGAATTGCTGGTGTAGGAGATTCAGCTTCGTTGGCCCTTGCAGCAACATTTCCAAGGGAGATGATTCAGGGCCTCTTCTTCTCTTGTTCTTGCTTCGAGAGAAGTTCTTCGGCGGCCTTGTGCTTCCTGGAATCAGCAGCCATGATGGACCTGATGTGGCTTTAGCAGAGATCCTCAACTGCTTTCCTGATCTCGCCTTTCTGACTCTCCACTTCCTCCAAGGTGGCAGTGTGCTTGTCAGTAAATTGTTGAAGGAGAGATAGAACTGAAGTATTGAGATCCTCATCTTCTTCAGTCTTAGACTTCTTCTGGAACTTGTGAATCTTGGCAGTTTCTGCTTTGCTCTAGGTGAATAGCTCTGCCATCTTTGACAACAGATTGACTATGATTGCTTTGATGGTTGGGGGAATGTACAAAGTGCTTGGCCCTGAGTATCCTTCTTCAGCCTCGCTCTTCTTGCAAAGAGCATTGGTGATGCCCAAAGCATCCCACAGTTCAGCTTCCCGTGGGTCTGGAAACTGATGACCGCTGTGTCTGTCCATGTCATCTAGAACTTTTAGTTTCTCAGCAATTGTCTTTTGGACATGAGACACGACAGGTTGTTTCTGCGCCTCTCGGGCTCGCTTCTCATCAGTTTTAGTGGCAATCTTCTCAAGAGCTGCATGTCTCTTGGGATTCAGAACTTGAAGCTTTTGAGCTTCGACAACAGCTTTCTCTTCATTCTTTTTGGCTTCGGCTAGCTTGCGCTTCGCGTCAGCTTCTGCTGCGGCCTTGTTAGCAGCTTCAAGGTTCTTCTGGTCTCTTGCTGCTCTTTTCTTGGCAGCAGATTCTTTAGCCAACCTGTGGCGTCCCTCAGCCTCTTCCTTGTCCTTCTTCTTGAGCTCGGCTTCAGAAGGCTTCTTGGAAACTTGGGCCACAAAAGGGTTTGGCTTCGCAACCGTGCCCTTTGGCTAGGGAGCGGCAGAAGGCTTCTCGAAAGCTTTTGACTACTTCGAAGGGTCGTGTTTCAGCTTCTACCGATGTTTTGTTTGTGCAACTTGGATTGAGGGCTTGGAAGCAAGTGGTTTTTCAACAACCAAATTGGTGGTGTTGATCGCCATGTCACTGGGATCACAAATTTGGATTCCTTTGTTGGCCGGTTTTGAACCAGGCTTCTTCTTCAATGGAACACGAAGCCTTTCCTTGGTAGGAGGTGTGGGAGCCTTTTCAGACTCGTCATTGACATGACCGGAGAAATCATCTTCTTCTTCATGGGCAGGGGAGGCGTCGTGAAGAGCTTCTTCTTCAAGATTGGTGTGCTCTTCATCTGAGAAAGCATGGGGATGAGATGCATTTTTCTTCCTCAGCTTCCGGGATCTTTTCTTGAGTGTGCTTGTGCCGTCGCCAACGGATTCAGCTTCGTGCAACTTTGTTGCTTTCTTCTCCTTCTTCTTCTGAAGCTTTTCATCCAAGGAAGCTAGGCGAATATGTTCCTGCGGATAATCATCCGGTGTTCTGAGTGTAGTGGGATGAGGCATCTTTGGTGGCACCGGATAGTAAAGGTGAAGATTTTCTTCGTTCTACTTCTGTGCAGTGTGCATGTTGTACTGATATGGATGATTGAAGGCAAACTGCATTGCCTATTTATCTTCAGGGATTCTCTTGTACTTGTACCAGCGAAGCGTCCAATAGCGGCGAATGTGTTGCAGTCTGATTTTCCTGTCATGTGAGGTTTCTTCATCAGGTGTGTCGAAACCAAGCCTTATCCTGACTGCTTCAGGAATGCCTCGAGCGTTGTTAAGCTCTTTGGTACGACCTCCTTTCCGTTTCTGCTTCTGAGCCTTTGCTCCACAACTTCTTGTGTGTTCTCCTCGAGCGCTGGTGATTCATTACCGAATTCTAGATCTTCAGACATCCTATGAATAGAAATAGGAGCGAGGGAAAATAGATACGGACAATCAAGCACTAGCAAGGGCTTTGACAAAAAAAATTGACAAGATGTTCAAGCTAGTGTGCATGAAACTTCAATCTAGATTGTTATAAGCTAGAGCACTTTGGAGCAATGTGACCTAGCCAAGAACAGTAGATTCAGAAAATCCATGCACAATACTAACCTGAATCAGAGTGAGAGCTTAGATGCTACACACAAGTTTCTCACAAGATTGGGAAGCCACAAGATCCGAGCAACCCTAGAAAGATCAACAGAAAATCCTAAGAATTCAATTCCAATCTCTCAAATGAGTTCATGAGAGGGGAAGAGATCAGATCAAGTCCAACGTACCCTATCTTGGCGACGGCGGACAACTACGGCGACGGGAGCGGTGAGGAAAGTTCTCTCGTCGGCGGGGAAATCTCCTGGCGGAGGCCTTCCGGTAGTGAAGCGGCGAGGTTGACGGCGGGAGAGGGATGAGCACGGCGGCGCGCACAGGAGCAAGGGAGTCGTGAGACAGATTAAGTGAAGGGGAATTGGATTCGCTGGGGTGGGGTTTCCTTATAAAGGACGATCTGGCGGATCTGTCCGATCGTATTGGACAGTCCCTAGCGACCGTCTCTCCGGATTCTGTGGCTAAGATCGTGTGGCCGTTTGTGAGAAAATCTCAACGGCCCGTGTTCGACAGAGCTTAACTTCCGAATCAGAACACTTGTCCGGGAGTAAAAACTTCGATAAAAGTTGACAACATTTTGATTCGGAACTCAAGGATGTTGGAAGCATAATGCATATATTTTCAATTGTGCTTGACTATCATAGAATATATATAGATCGAGAAATAAGCAGAATAGAGGAGATAGGATTCGAAACTTATCACCTCGAAGAAAATCAACAACGAAGCTAAAGGTGATAAGCCTAAGGGACAAACACCAGACGAATCAAAAAGATAGAAGGGAAAAAACTTAAGGCATAAACAAATTGAAACACTAAAACAAAATATGTACAGAATAGTAAAGTTTCAGACTTACAAAACGTTGCGTGAGTCTAAAATGTTTAGCTCACAGCGCAACGCACATAACCTTTTCTCGTCCAATGGTTTTGTGAATATATCTGCCATTTGATCTTCGATTCGGACATGGCTAATCACAATATCTTCACGCTGAACATGATCACGAAGGAAATGATGGCGAATGTCAATATGCTTCGTGCGAGAGTGATGTACTTGATTGTGAGCAATTTTGATAGTACTCTCATTATCACATAGGAGAGGAATTTTCTTCACATGAATTCCATAATCTTTCAACGTTTGCTTCAGCCAAAGGATCTGAATGCAACATGAGCCGGCAACAATGTATTCAGCTTCAGCAGTAGATATATGTGACGCCCCCAAAATCAAGCCGTGTACAATAATCATACACGCAAGGTACACGATCGATATTAGGGACTCACGGTGAGATATCACAACACAACTCTACAAATAAAATAATACAAGCTGTTTAATACAAGCCAGGGGCCACGAGGGCTCGAATACAACAGCTCGAGAGCACGAAGTCAGTGGAAGCAATAGTATCTGAGTACAGACACAAGGATACAAGGTTGCCTTAAGAAGGCTAGCACAAATAACAACAGATCGAAAAGGCGAGGCCTCCTGCCTGGGAACCTCCAAGCTACTCCTGGTCAACGGGGAACTCGACATCATAGAAGGCATCGGGGATCTTCATGTTGCGGTGGTCGGCATCGGGGATATCCTGCTCCTGGACTCCAACGTCGACTGCAGCGGACGATCAGGCAAAACAGTAAAGGAAATAAAGCAGGTGAGTATCTAGTATACCCGCGAGTCTTACGTCCGCTACTAAGCATTATGCATTGTATCAACGGAAATAAGAGGCTGTATATAGTGGACTGAAAGACAGAAATCCAGAGAAAGGGTAAGAAGCTAGGCCTATCGAAGACTAGCAACTTCCGACGATGTCTTGCAGCATGAGGTAAGAATCAACCAACAGTTTATATAAAGCATAAAGTAACAATGCAGCAGAAGTTGCTGCAGCATTGTATAATAATAAGTTGTAATAATTAGCAATGCCCCCGAGTTCACCTCCTCGACATCCCCGCGAGGAAGAGAACCCGGAACCATACAGTTTAATAATAGTTTCTAGTGGTAAGATCCAGCTTCAGCATAAAGCGTCCTGTTACCTTGGACACGGCTATCCGAATAGATTAATCTTCCCTGCAGGGGTGCACTTGTGTTACGCTACACGCACGGATCTCCAGGGTGGCGGGAACCTTATCAGGGAACGCTCCACCGAGGCTATCCGACACTTCATAGCCCATCTTTCAAACTCAACAGAGAGGCCATCCGCCGGTCTAAATCCTAAGTACGCCGGGCCTTGGACCCCAACCCGAACGTACTCCTGCACGGTGCGTGGCTGGCCGGTGAAGTTGAAGCAAATCCAAATAAGACATCACCGCGCGAGCAAATAAGACAACACCACTTCCCGGCAATCAGCCCGCAGTACTGCTGACGTCTGAAGAGTCCTCGGACGACACTACGAAGCAGAGGAGCCCATAACTCGTAATTCCCACGGGTAGGTAGTGCGTACATGGCATATAGCCAACTCAAGACATTCACTGAACCATTTAGCATTTTAATTAACCTGTGTGACAACCGTTATCGTTGCCTCGACTTAACTGACCCGCGGACAACGACAACAGCCAGGACCACCAGTACATCGGTGCCTGCCCTGTCGTCCCACCAAGTCACTGCGGTTACCAACAAGGTGAACCGTCTCCTTACCTTGTCTCGCGTGTGCTCCTGGAGGAGCTCCACTTTCATAGTTTGGTAACTCTCGCGGCCAACGATCAGGGGCCAAGCACACCGGTACACTGGTCGTACCCTCCCTGTCGTCCCGTCGCAATACCTCTCGCGGGCACCGTTGGGTCGCCCGACTTCTTACCTGAAGGACAATCGCCGTTCAGGACCCTATGGCGGCAAGACAAAGTCAGCCTCGAGTGGAGTACAAGGATTACTCCTTGGTAGCTCACACTTGAGGTGACTAGGCATAACCCAGATAGGGGCCTTAGGCGGTGTCTGCATGTACCGTACCTGTGCAGTTTATAATTATCGTATCCGCGTTCACTCCCCTGAGTGATCACGGCCCTCTATCTAATCCTAGCTAACAATGCGCAGGGCTCACTGCTGAATAATGCATAATAATAATAATAGGCAGCATAGGATAAAGGAGGTACATCAAGGGGCGACAAAAACAGGCTATGCAATTGAATAGGATTGTAACGTACCAGCAGCAGTAACAATGCCTAGTGCAAGAAATGTACGGAAAGATAGGCGATATCTGGGGAAGAGAATGGCTCTGCTTGCCTGGAAGCTCGACGGTAGTAGTAGGGTCGTCGACGAAGTAGTCGTACTCAGCAACGATGTAGTCGATGGCAGCAGCGGGGTCTACCGGAGATTAAGGGGGGGAAGAAACAGTAAATACACAGCAATCATATACAAACAGATGCATGACATGACAGATGAAATGTTATCGGTGTTCTAAGCAGTGCAATGCACGTTGCTCGGAGCGGGAATTCATCTGAGGATGAACTACCGGCTCCGAATGATTACCGGACAGGGTGACCGGAGGGGAAGGATCAAGCCGGAGGTGTCGTGGGTACCGGAAAAACATAAGGGGGTGTATCCGTGCTAGTTGATCTATCCCGAGAAACATTCGTGTTCGGAATAAATTCATCCGGGCACTCTAACAGTATCGGACAATTTATCGGACAGCCGGTCCGGAGGGGGACGGTTCGATGTTCGTTGTGTTAGAGGGGTGTGATAGACATACGAATAGCGTATTCGTATTCGTTATATTTTTCTGATCAATTTTCATGTATAAAGTTTTTGAATCTGACTTACGGTTTAAAAGATATTGAATTTTAAAGATTTATATCATTTTAAATCAATTTCTGGATTTTCTTTAATTAAATAAATAAGCATTATCCAAAACAGTGTTATTGACTGGTCAAACCTGACCAATGGGTCCCACTGGTCAGCCACACATGTTATATAAATCATTTTTATTAAACCTAAATAATAGTGGGGTCCCACATGTAAGTGACTCAGGAGATTAAGTTAATTAACAGACTTAACTAATCATTAAGTTAATGGCCTAGGGCCCACTGGTCATACACAGGTTTTTTTATTTTTATTTTCCCTGGTTCAATTTAATTAGCAATTTGTTAGGGGGTATTTAGGGGCGCATGGCCCACAGGTCATAGGCCCAGGGGGTGATTAGCTTAGCGCTTATCACCTGACGGGCGGGTCCCGCCGAGCAGCGCCCCAGGCCCTCGACGGCGAGGCCAGGGAGGCCGGCGAGCGTGCTCACGGCTGGGGCTACGAGAGCCTGCGGGGGAGGGCGCATTCGCGAGCTGCACGCCCTCCGCGTCGATCTACCCCATTTGCACGAGCCGAGTCGGCCCGAGGTGAGCGCACGGGCGGCAATGGCGGCTGCCGGCGTGCGGCTCCAATGGCACAAGGCGAGGCGCAACGAAATCGAGCGGTTCGGGGGTTTGGTTCGAGTATATGGGGCACGGGGAGCACGTTGGTGCCAAAAACGCGAGCTGAGCGGCACGCGGAGCTCGGAGCTCATAGCCATGGCGGTGGCCGGAGCACGTCACAACGGGGACGATGACTAGCGTGCAAAAACGAGTACGGTGAGAGGGATTCGAAGAGGATGCTCACATGGAGCACGATGGCGAGTTTGGGAGGGGCGGAGGAGCTCCATCGGCGACGAATTTCTCGCCGATTGTCGGCGACCATGGCGAGGGAAGCGGCGCGATTGGCGAGCTTGCGGTGGCTTCGGGCTCGGTTTCTTCTGCTGGGCGACGTGGAGGACCATGGCGAAGCGGCCTAACACATTGGCTTGTCCTGGTATGGCCGGTGGCCGCGGTTAGTCACGGGAGGCGGCGACGAGTACTACGGGCGGCCATGGCGCAAGGAGGAAGGAGGGAGGGGGAGGTCTGTGGTGAGGGGGGAATGGCTAGGGGGGTGACAGGGAGGCCTTATCCCCATGGGGGAGTAGGTGGAGGAGGGCAGGTGAGGGGAGAGGGGGCAGGTGAGCTCGGCCATGGCCACTGTGGCCGCGGCCATGCCGCCGACGGGGTGGGGTGGTTGGGTGGAACAGGAAGGAGAAAGAGAGAGGGGGGCTGGGCCCAGGGTGGGCCTCGCCCCAGGCGGGTTTTAGTTCCTTTTTATTTTCTCTTTGTTTTGTTTCTTTTAAATTTTCTTTTCTGTTTGTATTTAGTTTAGCTAGGTTTTGATTTTTGTAAAATGTTATAATTGCACCTATATTAGTGTTACACTTTAACATGATGCCACAAAAAGTTTGGTACAAAAATAAAATCCTTTAGACCTTTAAATTATTTAATATGAGGTAAAAGCTATTATTTTGCTACTGTTTTTATTTATCTACATTATTAAAACATTACAATAAAACCCTAATTCCCTTTTATTATGGCCTACTGATTATTAGGCATTTTATAAAATTGTTTCACCAATTTTTAGTACATTTAAAATTTGCACTTGTTTATTTTATTCCATGGCAATTTAATAATTCCTAACTATTGTTTTTATTTTAAATATTATTCCTATACCATTTTAATAAAACCCTAAACACTTAAGGTGACCTACTGATTATTTGCAACTATTAAAAGGGGTTGCATTACTTAGGGTTTACTATAACTTTCATCTCCATTTTGAAATCAATAGAAATTTTGATAACCCAACATTGGTTCCATAATCATCATGGCCTTGGGATCATTCAAATGACAAGGGGGATTTGGCTTAACCATGATCACGGTGATGGACATGCATCCACAAGTCTTGGAGAGAATTTATAATTTGAAAATTTTATCAGGGTGAGAATCTGACAGAGCCATGATCAAGGTGATCATGGCTTGATCATCAACAGTAATGAGCCTTAAACAGTGGAATCACTGGAGTGATTACTGTACTGGATCTGAGGGTGTTACAAATCTCCACCACTACAAAGAATTCTCGTCCCGAGAATTAAAAGTAGTGCAAGGGGTAGAGTTTCGGTTTTACCTTCTAACAAATCTTCTGGTTCCTGTTGTCCTACTCGAAGGAATTAATCCTTCACGTTGAGGCCTTCACTGGACTGTATCGGTGCTTCTCGATGGGGTTTCATCCTTTCGTCGGGGGCTTCATCGCACTTACGAACAGGGTAAGAGGTAAGGATTAACGGGGTAGGATCGATACAAGGTTAATCAAATGGGGTTGCTCAAGGTTATGGGGTACAAAGTCCTTCCGAGTTTAACATCAGGGAAGTACATCGTGACAAGTTTCAAGCGGTTGGGCACGTATTCGATGCCGATGACGGAAGATGGGAAAAGGGCCCCGATCATCAAACACAAGCACTGAGTCTGATATCGGACGGAATATCACAAGGTAGAGGACAAGAGTCAGGTTTCGGTCCTGTGGAACTGCGGGTTATGGGCCCACAGGAGGTAAGAAGGGTGGCGACATTCCATGCGAGCACGAGGCAAGGTTTGTCAGAGAACAACTTGTCAACTATGTCGGCAACATCATCAGTGCCAAGGGAGAGGGACGAAGAGAACCATTTTCCTGCTCGTTAAGACGAGGCGGACCAATTGGCAAAGTTCTCGTCCATCGGTGGTCACCGAAAAGTCATCAACAATCGTAACTGGTTGTACAGACAATGTAGCACACCAAAATGTTTACATAAGCAGGGAATTTCACTTCTTAGATAAGATACATTACAAGAAAGGTTAAACAGACCAATGGAAAGGAAAAAGTGATGATACACAAGTATCAGGTGTATATCTTTCCCAAGGGAAAGCAGAGAACGATGTACACAACCAAGTTGTACTGGCAGAGAGTCAAGGGAGGTTGTCGATGATAACACAAATCATCGAGGGGCAAGGATGTGTTGGGAATGTGCCCTAGAGGCAAATAAAATATGTTTTATCGAGCATATTCCATTAGTTCATAATACGTTTGATACTATGCTAGAACTGTATTAAGCGGAAATATTAATACAGGTGTGGTATACAAACAACCAGGTCCCTAGTTAACCCTAGTATACTAGTCCATTGGGCGATTGATGATCAAGGTTTCCTGATCATGAGACAATGGCGTCTGTTGACAATGGAGTCGTATCATTGGATAATGATATGATGGACATACACCCACCAGAAGTGTTGCGATGTGATCAAGTCACATAGTTCGACATTGCGATAACTATAACGTAGTGACCAGATCCTTTGACCGTAATGATCATACGTAATTGTCATCTATGAGGAGACTTTGATTTGTATCCCACCGCCTGACTGAAATATGCTGGCCATAACGGTGCACTTTGGGTATTCCGAAATAGATGGTTGATGAGTATGCAAATAGATCAAAGCGGGATTTGTCAATCCGTGTGACGGATAGGTACTCTGGGCCCACTCGGTGATATTGCATCATAAAGTTTGCAAACATGTGACTAGGTCACGGAGTTGTAATATCACGGGAACGAGTAAACTTGTTTGTTGAGAACGATAACGAACTAGGTATAGTGGATACCGATGATCAAACCTCGGACAAGCAAAGTACCACGGGACAAAGGGAACAGGCACACGGTTAACGGATCCAACAGCGATTGAAGTTCATTCGATGGAAGCGCAGGGGCTATCAAGGATTGTAACCAGGTCCAATTGATTAGTCATTGATCAATGAGAATTGTCTCGATCATTTCTGTTGTTTCCCGGACCGTAGGGTGTTACACTTAAGGGTACTCGACGCAGTAAGGATTGATTCGGGATCACCGGAGAAATTGGAGAGAACACCGGAATTGTTCCGGTGATGACCGGAATTGTTCCGATGAAGGCCGGAAGTTGTTCCGGGTATTTTGAAAGGTTCAAAATATATTTAATAATGTTTAATATATGTTTTATTATTTAATTATCTGAATTAAATATTAAAATGTATTTAAATATAATTAAAAATGAATTAAAAGGCATATGGGCCTCATAGGGCCCATTAGGGGGAGAGGGAGTCTTCCCCCATGGGCCATGGCGCCATGAGGGGGCCCACCCCCCTTATTTGGTGCGCCACCCCCCTCCCTTGGGATTAGTCCCACATGGGAAGTTGAGGGGAGGTGGCACCCCTCCTTGACCTATATAAGGAGGGGTAGGGGTGCCCTTTTAATCATGAATTTTTTGAGAAAAGTTTCTCTTCTCTCTCCCTTCTTTCTCCTTCCTTTGAGTGGACTCCCCTTGTTTGGAGGCTGCTCTGGGTTGGGGATTTCTCCACTATACGCACGCCGTCGTGCTGCTGGAATCGGGATCCGAATCCATCTTCTTTCCGCCGCTCTACTGGTTCGGAGCCCGGAGGGACGCCGGGTATACTGTATGTGTATAATCCCGCGAGGCACTACACTTGTGGTGCTACTTCATCGTCGTGGTCGTATCGCGAGGTCTTCATCAGCAACGTTCCGACGGGGACGTAATCCCGTCATCGGTCCGCAAGGATCGGGTGGCTACAGGAGTCGTCGTGGATCTGCGCGGCATCGGGGATTGCCGGTACGACTACACCAACCACGTTCATGCGGGAACGTTTCCCGCTTAACGGACTACATACTGGTATGTGATCTATTTCTGTCCGTTACTTACATCAGCATAGCATAGGTCTTGGGATTGGGTATCGTAGGTCAAGGAAAAATTTGTGTTTTCTGCCCCGAACCCCAACAGTGGTATCATGAGCAAGGC
This sequence comes from Bromus sterilis, assembly GCA_950022295.1. Taxonomy (NCBI): domain Eukaryota; kingdom Viridiplantae; phylum Streptophyta; class Magnoliopsida; order Poales; family Poaceae; genus Bromus; species Bromus sterilis. The sequence goes on from OX465600.1 coordinate 223,752,515, forward strand.
TATGCGTAGATGTATTGTACGGATAGAAGACATCTAGTATGTGGGCATAAATTCTCAATTGTTACCCTCTCACGTGTACTCATTTAGCATTGCGGCAATGTTTGATGAAGCGGCCCCCGACCGACCTTACGCGTTTACGCGAGACTGGTTCCACGCTTGACATATGGCTTGTACCATATAAAGTGGCTGGGGGGGGGGGTGTCTGTCTCTCTGCATTAGCGATGCGAAGATGTTTGCAACGGAGGGCCCCGACAGGGGTGTAATAGAGACAATTGCGGGATTGGTGTTGTGGCTTGTTTTCGCAGGATAGAAAGCAGTTCTTTTCTCGAAACCCCTAGCAGCCACGTAAAACTTGCAAAAGATAAAGTAGAAAGGCGTTTTTTTAACTTTAATTTGCATGTCAGGGGGGAATCATAGCATGTATGATTTATGTTGCATCCTGTTTTTGCTAATATGTTAGATATACGACGGTAGCATAATAGGATGATCCCTCACTAATCCAACAAAGTGTCCTTCCTTAGTGAAGCACCATCTGGAAAGTTCTTCATTATGGAGGCATCACGTGTCACACGGGTGTCAAACATTTTTACGTTCACAAGAGATGGGTGGAGCAAGCCTAGCATGTCCAGAAACATGGCCTTGCATACGCAGCATATACTCACTAAGGTTATTGTGGCGAGCCTGGCATGTGCAGACATGGCCTCGGGACACAAGAGACCGAAAGGTCGAGCATGAGTCACATAGATGATGTGATTGGCATGATGGCCTACCTTGAACAACATACTGATGGTCGTGTCACACGGGGGAGGTATGTTCTTCAAGGATCGTGTAATCACTTAGAACAAACTATGAGGGATGTTTGTCTGAGTGGGAGTTCCAGAATTGTTTTTGAAACATGAACTCCATATTATGAACTTAATCTTCATGTCTTTGCAAATATCATTGTAGATAACGTCATATCAATGTTTAGAACTATGGCTCTTTTAGTATGATAGAACTTAAGGTAAATGGGTCTTACTTCATTGATGTGTACCAACACCATTAGAGACATACTCGTTAGTAATGACTTGTTAAACATAATACGAAGAACTGCTAGGAGATACACCTGATAACTCCGTATTCAAGGAAGATGATGATGAGTATCGTACTCACCGTCACTTATGAATGACTGTCCAATACACCATACTTCATTCTATGAGTCTGAATTGTGAATGCATGTTAACCAACACGTATGACGTGCTAGGTGAACTTGAAAGCACTTGGTCACAAATCAGAGAAATGGAATATGAGTATATGACGGGGTTTTCTTTCAACTATGGTGGAAGGAACAACCTGCTGAGAAAGTCACTTGGAAAATGTATAAGATACATGGAACACCTTGTGTATAACTTGGACTACTGAATGACTGGTTACTTTGCGATAACTAGGGAGTTACATCCGCTTCCTCCTAGTTACAAAGACCATGTCTGGACTGTGCCATGAAGGAGAATCGTTCACCTGTCATGAGGTCATGGTTAAAGTTAAGAACTTTAAGAGTAGAACCAATGCAGGAATGGTCATTGACGGAGAAGGTATATTTGATATACTAGTTATAAATGTCTTTCCCACGAAACACTAATTGCGGTTGATTAAGTATTCGATGCTTGAACTTACTGCTTGAGAGTGGCTTGGAAGGGATGAGGTGACAATGTGTGCTGACGGCAATCAAGATAGTTGATGGTCGACAACACTCTCCCTCTACATCTATCAATTGATTAATATATGAATAAATTTTATGATCGTTTGAATGAGGACTTTTATTAGTGTGTCTTGCATCTCGCGAAGACAATTATTCATATTAGTGAGAAACAAGTCAGTTGTTCTCCTTTTATGAATGATATCTATTATGGTCACATTACGATTATGAATGAGTTATTCTTATATTGATGATAGTTGTTTGATCATTTATAAGAAATATTGTAATGCCAAGAAATATCCAGGCTTAATAATGACACTACAGTTTAAGTCATGAATGGTATGATGATGTCTTAAGATACTTGATCTCTTGACATATACAAACCATGCTTTTGAGGTGAGATGACTAAAACCTCGCATTCTGGTAAAACAGATTGTGTACTGATTGTTGAGTATCATACATTGTGATGTATCGTATGTCAGCATGTGGTGAATTTCATTATTTCGTGAACTTCGTATGTGGACTTAGATGAATATTTGTATTCACTAATGAAACATGAGTCTGAAATAGTTTGATATGATCAAAAGGGATTTCAGAGTAAAGATGGATATTAAATTAACAAGAAAGACAAGTCTCTACGATTTGATCAAAGTGACAAATGTTTTGAGTTAGTCTTGGGCATAAAGACTTGTGTGAAAGTTGTTCCACAAATTGCAATGTCTTGAGACACTTCAATATGATTGACGTGCCTGAACATTGTGATCATATTCTATGAAAAAGCGTATGGTCTAAGTTATCTCTTACCAAGTTACGTTATTATTGTTTAGAGTTATTAATTTAATATGCGAACACTCACTTCAGCATAGGGAACCATCTGAGTTCGTGGAAACCAACACTATATATGTCATGGTGTGTTGTGGTTTCTAGGAAGCTTGATTTATGTAAGATAAATTATCTTTGTAGTGTATCCTTAGACAACTATGGATGCATCTTCCACAACTAGAACCAAAAGGAGCAAAACTTGTATTGCTATGTTTGGTGTTTGTCAAGAATTGTTCTTGATAAATGTGGTAATGGAAGAAAAGTGAAAGTTCAACCAAGGTAATTGACCTTGCCTCCAAATGTCAGAGTAGTGCAACGGAATATGTTCCGGAAGCAAGGCTCTACAATAAGAGGAGAAACTAATGATAAAGATCATGATGTTTTGAAGGGAGCTTTTACTAAGAAAGGTAGGATTCAAGAATATATATATTTGCCCTTGGTGCAAAATGATATTCATGATTCACCTGTCATGTTAATGGAACAAGACATTCCTACGAACTACAAAGAAGCGATGGTGGACCTAAGTACGAGATATGACTATGAGTCATGAAATCCTATGTTGAGTTACATTTAAGATTGCTTGAATCTTATCAAGTAAGGAGGTTACTTGATATTCACAATAACTTCAGAGTTATAAGGAATAAATGTCAACATCAAAGGGACGTCAAGATTGGTTTGTCACAAAGATTGTTTCTGACAAATTCAATGGGTTGACTACAATATGTAGCAATGCTTGAGTCAAAGGGATATTCACTACGATTGATCCAGAATTGTTATCAATACCGTGACTTCCTCAAATCCTGTATTTGAAGAAGTGTTGTAATTGGTACAACAAGAAGGTTTTGGAAAAACATATGGATACTAGTGTCTCGTAAACTGAATTCTCGATTTGATGAATGATCAAAGGATTTTGGACTTAGCCAAAATATCGAGGAAACATGCATTTGCATGAAACTGAGTGGGAGCTGAATAGTTTCCTGAAACTTGATATATGTAGACGACATATTTTGAGTGGGAGCTATGGGAGTATTATCCTAGCCTTATATGTAAATGACATATTTGAGTAGGAGCCATGTGGTTAGTATCCTGAACTTAATATGTGTCTGACATATCTAAGTGGGAGCCATGTGGATGTTATCCTTGTCTTATATGTGGCTGACATATTTGAGTGGGAGCAATATGAGTGTTATCCTATAACTTAATATGTGCATGACATATTTGAGTGGGAGCATGATAACATTCTCATATATGGATAACATATTATGAATGGTGCAGTTTGTGTTAATGATTATTTGAATCGTTCATAAATGAAGATGAATAAGTATTAAGCATTGAAAATCTATTAAGATAGATATGTGTTTAATAACATTGAGTCGTAATACTTTCCTGGATAAGATTCTGAAGGAGTTCAGAATGGGACAAGTCAAGAAGTGGTCCTTACTTGTATATTCAAGAGAAGTGTTGAGTTAATCTCAGTACAAGAACAATGGTTAATGGTTAATGAAAGAAATGGATGTGCTGGATCCTCTATGCCTTTGTCATAGGTTCTTTCATATAAAACCAGAGTTATGTACTCGACGTAATGTGACCCAAGTTCTTAGTAGTAAGAACATGTTGTGATATGATTTATGAGTAAATCATTGAACAAAGAGTTAAGTTTATCCTTCAGTGTCTGGAGAGAACTGAGGATACATCTCAAATTTGTAAAGGATAGTGGACTTGACCATAAATGTTATGCTGGTTCAAGTTTTGACACTAACCTAGAAAATTGAGATATCATACTAATGAAAGCCTAAGTTGAAAGAAACATGGTTAGACATCAAAGTTGCATACAATGCACTAAGGATTGAATCTACATTGATGTGGCTGCTTTAGAAGTAGCAGGAGTTATATTATGGCTTAAGAAGTTCGACTTCTGATTGAGTGAGTTTCAAGTGTGCATGACTATGGGAAAGTCCGCGTGACCCACCGGATGTCATTGCTGTGACACAGCAAACGAAGTCTCATTTCACCGCCAAATATATATACCTCATCATTATAGTGGATAATGAAGGAATGTCAAATTAGGTGACATTATGATTTGCAAAAGGACATACGGTTCTGAATGGTACCCAGACCGTTGATACAACCTCTTCCACGGGCAAGCATGATCAATAAGGAGTTATGATCCAGAGAAAATGCAACTAGTTTATTTGTACTCTAGTGCAAGTGGGAGACTGTTGGGAATGTGCCCTAGAGGCAAATAAAATATGTTTTATCGAGCATATTCCATTAGTTCATAATACGTTTGATACTATGCTAGAACTGTATTAAGCGGAAACATTAATACAGGTGTGGTATACAAACAACCAGGTCCCTAGTTAACCCTAGTATACTAGTCCATTGGGCGATTGATGATCAAGGTTTCCTGATCATGAGACAATGGCGTCTGTTGACAATGGAGTCGTATCATTGGATAATGATATGATGGACATACACCCACCAGAAGTGTTGCGGTGTGATCAAGTCACATAGTTCGACATTGCGATAACTATAACGTAGTGACCAGATCCTTTGACCGTAATGATCATACGTAATTGTCATCTATGAGGAGACTTTGATTTGTATCCCACCGCCTGACTGAAATATGCTGGCCATAACGGTGCACTTTGGGTATTCCGAAATAGATGGTTGATGAGTATGCAAATAGATCAAAGCGGGATTTGTCAATCCGTGTGACGGATAGGTACTCTGGGCCCACTCGGTGATATTGCATCATAAAGTTTGCAAACATGTGACTAGGTTACGGAGTTGTAATATCACGGGAACGAGTAAACTTGTTTGTTGAGAACGAGGACGAACTAGGTATAGTGGATACCGACGATCAAACCTCGGACAAGCAAAGTACCACGGGACAAAGGGAACAGGCACACGGTTAACGGATCCAACAGCGATTGAAGTTCATTCGATGGAAGCGCATGGGCTATCAAGGATTGTAACCAGGTCCAATTGATTAGTCATTGATCAATGAGAATTGTCTCGATCATGCCTGTTGTTTCCCGGACCGTAGGGTGTTACACTTAAGGGTACTCGACGCAGTAAGGATTGATTCGGGATCACCGGAGAAATTGGAGAGAACACCGGAATTGTTCCGGTGATGACCGGAATTGTTCCGATGAAGGCCGGAAGTTGTTCCGGGTATTTTGAAAGGTTCAAAATATATTTAATAATGTTTAATATATGTTTTATTATTTAATTATCTGAATTAAATATTAAAATGTATTTAAATATAATTAAAAATGAATTAAAAGGCATATGGGCCTCATAGGGCCCATTAGGGGGAGAGGGAGTCTTCCCCCATGGGCCATGGCGCCATGAGGGGGCCCACCCCCCTTATTTGGTGCGCCACCCCCCTCCCTTGGGATTAGTCCCACATGGGAAGTTGAGGGTAGGTGGCACCCCTCCTTGACCTATATAAGGAGGGGTAGGGGTGCCCTTTTAATCATGAATTTTTTGAGAAAAGTTTCTCTTCTCTCTCCCTTCTTTCTCCTTCCTTTGAGTGGACTCCCCTTGTTTGGAGGCTGCTCTGGGTTGGGGATTTCTCCACTATACGCACGCCGTCGTGCTGCTGGAATCGGGATCCGAATCCATCTTCTTTCCGCTGCTCTACTGGTTCGGAGCCCGGAGGGACGTCGGGTATACTGTATGTGTATAATCCCGCGAGGCACTACACTTGTGGTGCTACTTCATCGTCGTGGTCATATCGCGAGGTCTTCATCAGCAACGTTCCGACGGGGACGTAATCCCGTCATCGGTCCGCAAGGATCGGGTGGCTACAGGAGTCGTCGTGGATCTGCGCGGCATCGGGGATTGCCGGTACGACTACACCAACCACGTTCATGCGGGAACGTTTCCCGCTTAACGGACTACATACTGGTATGTGATCTATTTCTGTCTGTTACTTACATCAGCATGGCATAGGTCTTGGGATTGGGTATCGTAGGTCAAGGAAAAATTTGTGTTTTCTGCCCCGAACCCCAACAGGATGGTATCTCACACGAAGAATCCAATAGACACATGGAAGAAGCCATGTAAGATTTGTCGGATAATAATCCACCAAAGGTCGGGTGGTTCGCAAAGAATCTGGTGTGAGTATCGGCACTCAACCAGAAGGAGAAAGAATGCAAAGGCATCGGGTGATGGAAGCATCGGGATAATTTGATGCTTAAGTACAAGGGAATTATGACTTTCAGATTGGGCGGTGGATGTAATTATCCATACGGACACATCGGTGGCATGGGATTGCAAAGGCGATGAACACGCAGGTTCTCGGGAATTGATCAGAGAGTAATCGTCGGGATCTTCAGGTGAATCAGGCGATCATCGGGAAGGCAGTGCTCTCCGGAAGGAAGGAGGTACAAGAACCTAAAGTCAGCGTTAATAAAACTTTACCAGCAAGGATAAGAGAGCAGAGTCCCAGAGCATAGGTACGGAGAAAAAGATCCTAATACCATAGATATCACACGTAGTGACATCGATGTGGGCCCGTAAGCCAAACATTAAGTTAGCATGTAGTTTCACAAATACTAGACTCGACTTCGACCAAGGAGTGGTTAGGGGCTTCCTACAGGCAGTCGGCTCTGATACCAACTTGTGACACCCCCAAAATAAAGCCGTGTACAGTAATCATACACGCAAGGTACACGATCGAGATTAGGGACTCACGGTGAGATATCACAACACAACTCTACAAATAAAATAATACAAGCTGTTTAATACAAGCCAGGGGCCACGAGGGCTCGAATACAACAGCTCGAGAGCACGAAGTCAGCGGAAGCAATAGTATCTGAGTACAGACACAAGGATACAAGGTTGCCTTAAGAAGGCTAGCACAAATAACAACAAATCGAAAAGGCGAGGCCTCCTGCCTGGGAACCTCCAAGCTACTCCTGGTCAAAGGGGAACTCGACGTCGTAGAAGGCATCGGGGATCTTCATGTTGCGGTGGTCGGCATCGGGGATCTCCTGCTCCTGGACTCCAACGTCGACTGCAGCGGCCGATCAGGCAAAACAGTAAAGGAAATAAAGCAGGTGAGTATCTAGTATACCCGCGAGTCTTACGTCCGCTACTAAGCATTATGCATTGTATCAACGGAAATAAGAGGCTGTATATAGTGGACTGAAAGACAGAAATCCAGAGCAAGGGTAAGAAGCTAGGCCTATCGAAGACTAGCAACTTCCGACGATGTCTTGCAGCATGAGGTAAGAATCAGCCAACAGTTTATATAAAGCATAAAGTAACAATGCAGCAGAAGTTGCTGCAGCATTGTATAATAATAAGTTGTAATAATTAGCAATGCCTCCGAGTTCACCTCCTCGACATCCCCGCGAGGAAGAGAACCCGGAACCATACAGTTTAATAATAGTTTCTAGTGGTAAGATCCAGCTTCAGCATAAAGCGTCCTGTTACCGTGGACACGGCTATCCGAATAGATTAATCTTCCCTGCAGGGGTGCACTTGTGTTACGCTACACGCACGGATCTCCAGGGTGGCGGGAACCTTATCAGGGAGCGCTCCACCGAGGCTATCCGGCACTTCATAGCCCATCTTTCAAACTCAACAGAGAGGCCATCCGCCGGTCTAAATCCTAAGTACGCCGGGCCTTGGACCCCAACCCGAACGTACTTCTGCACGGTGCGTGGCTGGCCGGTGAAGTTGAAGCAAATCCAAATAAGACATCACCGCGCGAGCAAATAAGACAACACCACTTCCCGGCAATCAGCCCGCAGTACTGCTGACTTCTGAAGAGTCCTCGGAAGAGACTACGAAGCAGAGGAGCCTATAACTCGTAATTCCCACGGGTAGGTAGTGCGTACATGGCATATAGCCAACTCAAGACATTCACTGAACCATTTAGCATTTTAATTAACCTGCGTGACAACCGTTATCGTTGCCTCGACTTAACTGACCCGCGGACAACGACAGCAGCCAGGACCACCAGTACATCGGTGCCTGCCCTGTCGTCCCACCAAGTCACTGCGGTTACCAACAAGGTGAACCGTCTCCTTACCTTGTCTCGCGTGTGCTCCTGAAGGAGCTCGACTTTCGTAGTTTGGTTACTCTTGCGGCCAACAATCAGGGGCCAAGCACACCGGTACACTGGTCGTACCCTCCCTGTCGTTCCGTCGCAATACCTCTCGCGGGAACCGTTGGGTCGCCCGACTTCTCGCCTGAAGGACAATCGCCGTTCAGGACCCTATGGCGGCAAGACAAAGTCAGCCTCGAGTGGAGTACAAGGATTACTCCTTGATAGCTCACACTTGAGGTGACTAGGCATAACCCAGATAGGGGCCTTAGGCGGTGTCTGCATGTACCGTACCTGTGCAGTTTATAATTATCGTATCCGCGTTCACTCCCCTGAGTGATCACGGCCCTCTATATAATCCTAGCTAACAATGCGTAGGGCTCACTGCTGAATAATGCATAATAATAATAGGCAGCATAGGATAAAGGAGGTACATCAAGGGGCGACAAAAACAGGCTATGCAATTGAATAGGATTGTAACGTACCAGCAGCAGTAACAATGCCTAGTGCAAGAAATGTACGGAAAGATAGGCGATATCTGGGGAAGAGAATGGCTCTGCTTGCCTGGAAGCTCGACGGTAGTAGTAGGGTCGTCGACGAAGTAGTCGTACTCAGCAGCGGTGTAGTCGACGGCAGCAGCGGGGTCTACTGGAGATTAAGGGGGGGAAGAAACAGTAAATACACAGCAAGCATATACAAACAGATGCATGACATGACAGATGAAATGTTATCGGTGTTCTAACGCAGTGCAATGCACGTTGCTCGGAGCGGGAGTTCATCTGAGGATGAACTACCGGCTCCGAATGATTACCGGACAGGGTGACCGGAGTTGAAGGATCAAGCCGGAGGTGTCGTGGGTACCGGAAAAACATAAGGGGGGTGTATCCGTGCTAGTTGATCTATCCCGAGAAACAGTCGTGTTCGGAATAAATTCATCCGGGCACTCTAACAGTACCGGACAATTTATCGGACAGCCGGTCCGGAGGGGGACGGTTCGATGTTCGTTGTGTTAGAGGGGTGTGATAGACATACGAATAGCGTATTCGTATTCGTTATATTTTTCTGATCAATTTTCATGTATAAAGTTTTTGAATCTGACTTACGGTTTAAAAGATATTGAATTTTAAAGTTTTATATCATTTTAAATCAATTTCTGGATTTTCTTTAATTAAATAAATAAGCATTATCCAAAATAGTGTTGTTGACTGGTCAAACCTGACCAGTGGGTCCCACTGGTCAGCCACACATGTTATATAAATCTTTTTTATTAAACCTAAATAATAGTGGGGTCCCACATGTAAGTGACTCAGGAGATTAAGTTAATTAACAGACTTAACTAATCATTAAGTTAATGGCCTAGGGCCCACTGGTCATACACAGGGTTTTTTTTTATTTTTATTTTCCCTGGTTCAATTTAATTAGCAATTTGTTAGGGGGTATTTAGGGGCACATGGCCCACAGGTCATAGGGCCAGGGGGTGATTAGCTTAGCGCTTATCACCTGACGGGCGGGTCCCACCGAGCAGCGCCCCAGGCCCTCGACGGCAAGGCCAGGGAGGCCGGCGGCGAGCGTGCTCACGGCTGGGGCTACGAGAGCCTGCGGGGGAGGGCGCATTCGCGAGCTGCACGCCCTCCGCGTCGATCTACCCCATTTGCACGAGCCGAGTCGGCCCGAGGTGAGCGCATGGGCGGCAATGGCGGCTGCCGGCGTGCGGCTCCAATGGCACAAGGCGAGGCGCAACGAAATCGAGCGGTTCGGGGGTTTGGTTCGAGTATATGGGGCACGGGGAGCACGTTGGTGCCAAAAACGCGAGCTGAGCGGCACGCGGAGCTCGGAGCTCATAGCCATGGCGGTGGCCGGAGCACGTCACAACGGGGACGATGAATAGCGCGCAAAAACGAGTACGGTGAGAGGGATTCGAAGAGGATGCTCACATGGAGCACGATGGCGAGTTTGGGAGGGGCGGAGGAGCTCCATCGGCGACGAATTTCTCGCCGATTGCCGGCGACCGTGGCGAGGGAAGCGGCGCGATTGGCGAGCTTGCGGTGGCTTCGGGCTCGGTTTCTTATGCTGGGCGACGTGGAGGACCATGGCGGAGCGGCCGGACACATTGGCTTGTCCTGGGATGGCCGGTGGCCGCGGTTAGTCACGGGAGGCGGCGACGAGTACTACGGGCGGCCATGGCGCAAGGAGGAAGGAGGGAGGGGGAGGTCTGTGGTGAGGGGGGAATGGCTAGGGGGGTGACAGGGAGGCCTTATCCCCATGGGGGAGTAGGTGGAGGAGGGCAGGTGAGGGGAGAGGGGGCAGGTGAGCTCGACCATGGCCACTGTGGCCGCGGCCATGCCGCCGACGGGGTGGGGTGGTTGGGTGGAACAGGAAGGAGAGAGAGAGAGGGGGGCTGGGCCCAGGGTGGGCCTCGCCCCAGGCGGGTTTTAGTTCCTTTTTATTTTCTCTTTGTTTTGTTTCTTTTAAATTTTCTTTTCTGTTTGTATTTAGTTTAGCTAGGTTTTGATTTTTGTAAAATGTTATAATTGCACCTATATTAGTGTTACACTTTAACATGATGCCACAAAAAGTTTGGTACAAAAATAAAATCCTTTAGACCTTTAAATTATTTAATATGAGGTAAAAGCTATTATTTTGCTACTGTTTTTATTTATCTACATTATTAAAACATTACAATAAAACCCTAATTCCCTTTTATTATGGCCTACTGATTATTAGGCATTTTATAAAATTGTTTCACCAATTTTTAGTACATTTAAAATTTGCACTTGTTTATTTTATTCCATGGCAATTTAATAATTCCTAACTATTGTTTTTATTTTAAATATTATTCCTATACCATTTTAATAAAACCCTAAACACTTAAGGTGACCTACTGATTATTTGCAACTATTAAAAGGGGTTGCATTACTTAGGGTTTACTATAACTTTCATCTCCATTTTGAAATCAATAGAAATTTTGATAACCCAACATTGGTTCCATAATCATCATGGCCTTGGGATCATTCAAATGACAAGGGGGATTTGGCTTAACCATGATCACGGTGATGGACATGCATCCACAAGTCTTGGAGAGAATTTATAATTTGAAAATTTTATCAGGGTGAGAATCTGACAGAGCCATGATCAAGGTGATCATGGCTTGATCATCAACAGTAATGAGCCTTAAACATTGGAATCACTGGAGTGATTACTGTACTGGATCTGAGGGTGTTACAAATCTCCACCACTACAAAGAATTCTCGTCCCGAGAATTAAAAGTAGTGCAAGGGGTAGAGTTTCGGTTTTACCTTCTAACAAATCTTCTGGTTCCTGTTGTCCTACTCGAAGGAATTAATCCTTCACGTTGAGGCCTTCACTGGACTGTATCGGTGCTTCTCGATGGGGTTTCATCCTTTCGTCGGGGGCTTCATCGCACTTACGAACAGGGTAAGAGGTAAGGCTTAACGGGGTAGGATCGATACAAGGTTAATCAAATGGGGTTGCTCAAGGTTATGGGGTACAAAGTCCTTCCGAGTTTAACATCAGGGAAGTACATCGTGAGAAGTTTCAAGCGGTTGGGCACGTATTCGATGCCGATGACGGAAGATGGGAAAAGGCCCCGATCATCAAACACAAGCACTAAGTCTGATATCGGATGGAATATCACAAGGTAGAGGACAAGAGTCAGGTTTCGGTCCTGTTGAACTGCGGGTTATGGGCCCACAGTAGGTAAGAAGGGTGGCGACATTCCATGCGAGCACGAGGCAAGGTTTGTCAGAGAACAACTTGTCAACTATGTCGGCAACATCATCAGTGCCAAGGGCGAGGGACGAAGAGAACCATTTTCCTGCTCGTTAAGACGAGGCGGACCAATTGGAAAAGTTCTCGTCCATCGGTGGTCACCGAAAAGTCATCAACAATCGTAACTGGTTGTACAGACAATGTAGCACACCAAAATGTTTACATAAGCAGGGAATTTCACTTCTTAGATAAGATACATTACAAGAAAGGTTAAACAGACCAATGGAAAGGAAAAAGTGATGATACACAAGTATCAGGTGTATATCTTTCCCAAGGGAAAGCAGAGAACGATGTACACAACCAAGTTGTACTGGCAGAGAGTCAAGGGAGGTTGTCGATGATAACACAAATCATCGAGGGGCAAGGATGGTATCTCACACGACGAATCCAATAGACACATGGAAGAAGCCATGTAAGATTTGTCGGATAATAATCCACCAAAGGTCAGGTGGTTCGCAAAGAATCTGGTGTGAGTATCGGCACTCAACCAGAAGGAGAAGAATGCAAAGGCATCGGGTGATGGAAGCATCGGAATAATTTGATGCTTAAGTACAAGGGAATTATGACTTTCAGATCGGGAGGTGGATGTAATTATCCATACGGACACATCGGTGGCATGGGATTGCAAAGGCGATGAACACGCAGGTTCTCGGGAATTGATCAGAGAGTAATCGTCGGGATCTTCAGGTGAATCAGGCGATCATCGGGAAGGCAGTGCTCTCCGGAAGGAAGGAGGTACGAGAACCTAAAGTCAGTGTTAATAAAACTTTACCAGCAAGGATAAGAGAGCAGAGTCCCAGAGCATAGGTACGGAGAAAAAGATCCTAATACCATAGATATCACACGTAGTGACATCGATGTGGGCCCGTAAGCCAAACATTAAGTTAGCAAGTAGTTTCGCAAATACTAGAGTCGACTTCGACCAAGGAGTGGTTAGGGGCTTCCTACAGGCAGTCGGCTCTGATACCAACTTGTGACGCCCCCAAAATAAAGCCGTGTACAGTAATCATACACGCATGGTACACGATCGAGATTAGGGACTCACGGCCCAGTCTGAATCATAATAGACAATAAGATCAAACTGAGCACCCTTGGGATACCACAAACCCAAGGTAGGTTTGTGAGCAAGATACCTAAGAATTCGCTTTACAGTGATATGATGTGATTCCTTTGGATTTGCCTGAAAATGTGCACATATACATACTGAAAGCATAATATCTGGTCTTGATGAACAAAGATATAAAATAGATCCAATCATAGACCGATATTTCTTCTGATCGAAGGGTTTGCCTTCTCATCAGCATCCAGGAAGCCATTGGTAGGCATTGGAGTCTTTATAGTTTTGCAATCAGTAAGACCAAACTTCTTCAGGCAATCCTTGAGATATTTTTCTTGAGAAATGAAGATGCCATTCTTCTGTTGTCGAATATGAAGTCCGAGGAAGAACTTCAATTCACCCATCATTGACATCTCTGGAAAATTCTTTGCTAATATCAGGGTTAGTACAACCAAAGATAATATCATCTACATATATTTGACAAACAAACAGATCACCATTATAGGAACGAGTGAAAAGAGTTGGGTTAGTTGTTCCTATTTTGAAGCCTTTCTTCAGAAGGAAATCCTTCAGGGTGTCATACCAAGCACGAGGTGCTTGATTTAACCCATAAAGAGCTTTGTGTAACCTGTACACCATATCAGGATTCTTCGAGTCTTCAAAACCTGGTGGCTGCATAACATACACTCCTTAGATTTCACCATTAAGAAAAGCACTTTTTACATCCATTTGATATAGCAAAATACCATTGAAATTGGTAAAAGAAAGCATGACACGAATTGATTCAAGATGAGCAACCGGAACATAAGTTTCGCAGAAATTGATACCTTCGATTTGGGTGTAACCTTGTGCTACCAGCCTAGCTTTGTTTCTTACCACAATACCGTCTTCATCTTGCTTGTGGCGAAATATCCACTTTGTACCAATGATATTGTGCTTCATGGGATGAGGCCTTTCAACTAAGAACCATGCTTTATTTCGCTCGAATTGTTTGAGTTCTTCGAGCATAGCACCTAACCAGTCCGGGTCGTTCATGGCTTCATCAAACTTTGATGGTTCTAGCATGGAGACAAACAAAAAAATTCCAACAAAACTTAGCCAAACGAGTACGAGAGCGAGTAGTGGGACGACCTGGTTGTCGAATTTCTTCGAGGATCGAATCAACATCAACTTTTCTTCGCACTCGTGACAGTGCATTTTCATTCGCTTGTGGCTCAGGTTCTTCTTCAGAATCAACATTTCCTTCAGGATCAGTGTTTCCTTGGGGATTGGCATTCCCTTCGGGAGCTGCATTTCCTTCAGGTTCTGCATTCTCTTCGTTGAAGAGTTCTTCTTCGTCCCATTCATCATTTTCTTTAGGATTTTGATCTCCTGCGCCCCGGGCTATGTGTGGGAACATTGGATCATCATCATCTTGATTAGCTTGACGGGTATTTGCTTCGACAGGGCAAATTTCTCCAATAGCCATGGACCTAATCACTTCATCAAGAGGAGGTTCATCTAGATCATGAGGCAAATGCTCCTTTTGAGATCCATTAGTTTCATCAAACCTCACATTTACAGTTTCCATAACCTTCCCAAAGTGGGAGTTATACACTCTGTAAGTGTGAGAATTTGAACCATAACCCAGAAGAAAACCTTCATGTGCCTTAGGGGCAAATTTGGAGCTATGATTCATATCTCTAATAAAGCAAGGAGCACCAAATACCCTAAGGTATGAAACATTAGGATTGTTACTAGTGATAAGCTCATGTGAAGTTTTTCTTCAAGAATTTGTGAAGGTAAACCTTGTTGATGATATGACAGGCAGTGTTAATTGCTTCGGCCCAGAACCTAATAGGAGTCTTGTATTCAACAAGCATAGTACTGGCCATATCAATGAGAGTTCTATTCTTTATTTCAACCACACCATTTTGTTGAGGTGTATAAGCAGCTGAGAAGTCATGAGTAAAACCATAATCATCAAGAAAATCTTCAATATGAGTATTTTTGAATTCAGTTCCATTATCACTTCGGATGTGCTTCAGAGATAATTCATATTCGGTTTGAGCTCTTTTAGCGAATGACTTGAAGATTTGAATGACTTTGCTCTTGTCATCCAGAAAGAAAACCGAAATATAGCGAGAGAAATCATCAACAATAACTAGACCATACTTGTTGCCTCCCAGGCTTGCATAATTTTGAGGACCAAAAATATCCATGTGAAACAATTCAAGAGGACGAGTAGTAGTCATGATAGTCTTCGCTGAATGATTTTTCTTTGTAATCTTGCCAGCTTCACAGGCACTGCAGAGACGAGCCTTATCGAATTTTACTTCGCAAAGGCCAATAACATGCTTCTTCTTCACTATAGTTTGAAGATTTCTCATCCCTACATGACCAAGTCTTCTATGCCATAACCATCCAGAGGAAGCTTTTGCATTAAGCAGGTGGATACGGCAGGGCCCGAAGAAAAACCAACTATGTATAAATCTCCTTTTCGGTAACCCTCGAAGACAAATGTATAGTCATCCTGTGAAAACACAACACAACGCGAAGCAGAAAATAGAACAAGCATACCCATATCACATAGCTTTGAAATAGACATTAGATTATATCCAGGTGATTGAACAAGCATAACTTTGTCAATATGCTTATCCTTTGATATGACAACCTTACCCAAACCCATAACTTTACCCTTATTGTTGTCACCGAAGGTAATGTACTTTAAGATGGACATAATTTTTCTTCGGTGAACAAATCTTTGTCTCCGGTCATATGATTAGTGCAACCACTGTCCATGACCCATTCGGATACACCGGAGACATAGCCCTGCAGAAGAATTAGTTCTTCTTAACCACCCACAAACGAGCAGGTGACTGAGAAGACGTGGAAGCACTTGTTGAAGCAAGTATATTAAAGCGCACTGGATTATATTGCCTAGGGGGACCATCAAGTACACCATAAATGTAATTCCTCTGCGAAGGGTTACGATATGAATGAGCATATGCAATCTTATCATTATTATCACGGTGTCGATAAGTGTAATGACCAGTACGATAGTATTCCTTTTGAGGAACATTTGATTTGGGAACCAGTGAATCATTTCTCTCATCGAGAGAATAGAAGTGTTTCGGTGGTACCGATGAATTTCCCTACATGGAATGGTTAGCAGACAATTTATCAACGAGTGACTTGCGCACCCAAATTTGTCTCTTATAGAAACCATTCTTTGGAGGGACACAAATGCATTCGACCGAAACCTTTTCTTCCTGGTTCTTGATAAGCTTGTAGTCAGAATCAAGTGATTCATCAACAATTGCCTTATCAATTTTTCAGTTGAAACCTGCAAGATTAGCAATATCTATAGGCTTTTCCTTCGCTAAAACCCATACAGTTTTTGGGTACTGCTCAGGTTCCTAGTAAGTTCCATCAGGGTTAAGCTTCCTTTCAAAGCCAACACCTTCATTCCTAGAATTTCTGTGAAGGAGATCCTTATTCAGGATATCACAAAGGTACTGGTGTCCCTGAACACTTTTGAACAGTCATGTTTCAAACAAATCTTTCAACCTGAGGAGTTCCTCGGTAACAGCAGAGTTTTCCTCGTTTGACTTTAGATTCAGTTTTTCTTCGTTCCAAACAAGTTAAGCATGGCGCATCATAATTGAGTTTAGCTTCAGAACCTTGTTGAGCCATGAGAGGGAGATTAACCTTTTCAAACTTTTCATGAGCCTCTTTCAGTTTCTCGAGAGCCATTTTCCTCCTAAGAAATTCATAGGTGAGCTTCTCATAGTCTACTGAAAGAAGATCATGCCAAGAGGACAGTTCTTCAAACTTTTCCTTCAGATCAGCATGCTCGTTAGTCAAAGTTTGACTTTTCTCTATCTCATCGATCAATAGAACTTCTGATTTCTTAATGGTTTTGCTTAGTGAATCTAATTCATCTTGTTGGATGGAAGCAATTTTAGCAAGTTTGGCATAGCTTATTTTTTAGTCACTGTCATAGGAAGAGAAATCAGAAGTATCATATGCAACTTTAGATGAAGATACCTTAGCCTTGGCCATGAAGCAGTAGGCAGTCCTTTCATCTTCGCTGCTCTGGTTGGTGAAGAATGAGCTTGAAGCAGACCCCGAAGCAGAAGTTGATGCGAATGCAATTCCAGCAACACCATCTGATTCGGATCCTGATCCTGATCCTGATCTTCATTCAGCTTCGGACCCAGATGCTTCTTCTTCGGAGTTCATTTCCTTCCCTAGATAATCTTTGGCTCGGTGAGAGATACTTGTTCAAGATGAGTAGTTCTTAGAAGATTAACCCTCACGCCTCTTGTGATACTTCTTCTTTTTGTCTTCATCAGAATCTTTCTTCTCGTCTCTTCATGAACTTGACTCATGTCTCTTTGGTTCATAGATTTTGTAAGATTTGTGAGACTTGCTTCAGGAGATGTGGTGCGAATGCTTTGATTTGTTCTCAATTTCCCATAGAGGGCAATCAACAATGTAATGACCTGGTTTCTTGCATTTGTAGCAGTAGTTGTCCTTTGATGAAGAGCCTCTTGAGGATGAGTGGTGAGAAGAATTGATTGAGTGCCTTGACTAGTAATTCTTCTTCGATGATGAGAAACCTTTCCTTTGGAAACGGTTGAAGCGCTTCATGATAAGTGCCAAATCCTTCCCGATACTTACAGGATCATCAGATTCAACACCCGAAGCAGAACTAGCTTCGGGAGAAGAGCAACGTGAAGCTTTTGCCTTGAGAGCATGTGATCTTCTTCGGGATCCATTTACATCGCGTTTCTCTTCTTCTTCCATCTCAAAGGTGGTGAGTCTCTCAAGAATATCAGGGGCGACAAGGGTTCTAAAGTCAGACCTTTATTTGATCATAAGCACAATGTGATCGAAGGAATCATCCAGAGAGCGAAGCAAAGTTTTAACTACTATGTGACTGGTGATATCTTCAGCACCGAGGGAAATCAAATCATTTGAGAGAGTAGCGAGTCTGCTGTAAATGGAGGTAACCTTTTCTCTCTCGTGACGCTTGAATCGATAGAATTTGCTTCGGAGTGTGTCCACTCTTGCATCTTTCTGAGTGGAAACACCTTCTCCAATCTTCTCAAGATAATCCCAGACACCTTTGGCAGTAGAGATATTCTTCACTTCATGATACTTTTCTGGAGCCAAGTGATTTGTCATGAATACCCAGATCTCATAATCAAGAGTCATATTCTTAGTCTCATCAGCAGTGAATGCATTCTTGTCCTTGACCGGAACTCCATTTTTGAAAACTTCCCAGACAGCTGAATTGATTGCAACGATGTTACGCTTCATCTTGTCCTTCCAGTAAGGATAATCCTTCCCATTGAAAACAGGAATGGGTTCGTCAGAGTGAACAATCGCGAAAGACATACTTGGCAACACTCGAGGAGGTTAATACAAAACACACAGTGTAGGGAGTTCCTTGCTATGATACCAATTGAAAGACCAAGGATGTGATCAGAGGGGAGGGGTGAATGATCACTTCAATTTTTTTTGTCAAATGTTTGAAGTGAAGCAAAAAGACAACCGAAAGGAAGAACAAAAACTAGAAGCAACACAGAAGTAGAGAAGCACAACTACTTAGAGAAGCAAATGACATAGAATCAAAACATAACGAAGCACAACAAGTATAGCAAGGGTGCGGAATTTAAGTGTAGGAATGAAAAACGAGCCTGGACGCAACGATGTTTGTTCGACCAGTTCACACTCTGCAAAGTGCTACGTCTGTTTGGAGGGATTGGTGATTGAACACCTGGAGCAAAACTCTCTCCGTCCTTTTCTCCACTGCACCAATCTCCTTGAGTTTGGCCAGTTTTGACTCGGGGTAGATTATTGAGGAAATCTTCGAAACCTTTGACAGACTTGAGCTTCGAGGCGACAATTACTCTTCGCACTCTGAAGTCGACTCTCTAACCATCTAGGAGGCTTGCAGTCATCCAAGATAAAAAGGCTAGCAAACTTCCACCTAAGTCATAGTGAATCAGCTCAGATCAATAGGACTTTGGAGTCGGTGGTTTGGCTTCTGGTTTTGCTTCAGAATCTTTGTTGGGTTGCTCTCTGCAATCTCTCTCTCTCAGAATATTCACTGAGCATCCAACCACAAATGGAGGCGGGGGCAGCGTATATATATGTGGTGACCCCAAGGTGCAAAATGACTGATTTGACTGAAGTGACAGCTTGACGCGTGTCCACAACGGTCGGATTTGTCATCAATGCGCAACTTTACTTGCGGAACAAGGAAAGCTGACTCACGGACTGAGTTCTGCTTCGCAAGCCAAAGTATGAAGTCTTTGCTACCAAAACTTAACTTAGTGCACATGAGATTTCTTCTCTCTGGCTTCTCATGTGGTTTAGTTTCGATCTGAGCCTTTACACAATAACTTTGGTGTCTGCATACTAAACCCCTCTTGATAGGACGGATTATCCTATGACTGAAAGAAGAAGAAAAAGAACTACACAAAAACTACTAAGTCTTGCACCGTCTTCTTCATTTCCTTCGGTGAGTTATGCTTCCGGAAGCCATAGATTTTTAGGGGTCACCAACGAGGAAAAGCTTCTCTCCAAGGACTAATGCTTGGACTTCATGATTATCTTCCTTGAAGATCTACCTCATTGCTTATGCTTCAGGAACCTAAACACTTGTTTATACTTGCAAACATTGTTAGTTCCTCTACCGTCTTGTCCAACAATATCCAAAACACATGGGGGCAAAACTTTTCTCTTACATGTGCGTCTTAGGTTGTTGAATCCGGACTTGCGCCGAGAGGGAGAGCTGCGATCATAGGAATCGCTCGAGTGATCGGGTGATTCTTTACGGGCAGTTCTCGAGTCGTTCTCGGTTCTTCTTTGTTTCTCCAATTCGAGCCACACTCATCTTGTTTTCTTGGTGACATCAATCGCCAACTTGCTGTATGCTCTGAGCTCGTCACGAGTTGTGTCCTCTGGGAGGAGTTTACCGCGTTTTACCGCATCTTTTACTCTGGCGATTGCTTCTTTGGACAGAAAGATTTTTTCGGCGAGTTGGGCCTGTGTTGCAACTTCTGAGGCATGGCGCCTGCTGTTTTCAAGTGGGTCATCTTTATAGTTGTTGTTCTCCTATCTTCTGAATTCTTTCTTGGTATGGTTCCTGGTTCGCCAAGGGTGACTGTTAGCTGTCCAATGTTGTCAGGATCACCGCTTTTGCTGTTTGTGCGTGCCTCTCTGTGACTGTCCGGGTCATCTTCTCTTTCCCTGTCATCTGAAGTTAGTGCGCGGGCGTCTTCCATGAATACTTGGAATGGCACCTGGGTCGCTAGCTTTGTCTTTTTTCCCTTCTGCCTTTTCCACGCGGGTGCCGCACTCGCATAGTCGCGGGTGATGCGATGGATCGGGCTGAGGTGGGTTGCACGAAGGACTCGCAGAGTCGTCGGGTGGGTGGGGTTTGCTTCTTTGGTTGACGCCGCCTAGGGTGCTGATGTCGTTGCGGGTGCTCGAGCATCATCTGTGAGGCGAAGGGTGCCCTAGTGGTTGATGTGGATCTTGTGCCTCCTGAAGGCCAGGTCTGCGCCTACGCAGAGATCAGCGAAAGCTGACCGCGAAACAGGAAGATGTGCGATGAAGCCGAGGGACTCAAACAGATCAGATTCTACTTTAGCTGCAAAGGCGTCGAGTGCTGATGTGGTCGGCGGGCTGTCGATTGCCGGTGAAGGGACCGGCGAGATTGTTGTTCCAACCTGCGTCTTCCCCATGGTCGGCGCCAATTGACGAGGATTGACCTCGGCAAATCGCATGGTTAGGAAACCTGGGTTAGATCGTAGATAGAAAGTGCACGTTGGCGATACTCGTCGGCTAACACGAGATAGGGATTTACCCAGGTTTAGGCCCCTCGATCGGTGAAACCCCTACTTCCTGCTCTTTATATTATGATGGAGGCAAGTTAGCTCGGGACCGGAGGTGTTGATATGAGATTGGATGCCCTAGACGTCCCCTCTCCCAGCCTTTATATACTAGGCTGGGTCACAAGGAATCCATCTAGGGTTACAGAGACAGTTGCCTAATCTAGTTTTAGTCTTGGACGCCAAGTTGTAGCTTCCATAGTCGTCGAGGACTCCTACGTCGGTGCCTCGAGTGGGCAAGTCGTGGGCCGGTCGAGGCTTCCAGTAGGCTTTCTGTCTTGACGCATACCAGGTACCCTCATTCGTAGGAGTTGTGGGGACACCCACTCGTCAAGCCTGCTCGGAAGTCTGGCAGTGAAGGGGATGGTCCCCGGCAACGGCGCCAGAAAATAGTCTTGATAACCCACAAGTGTAGGGGATCGCAATAGTCTTCGTGGGTAGGTATAACGCAATTTATTGTTTTGACACAAGGGGAGCCAAAGAATACTTATAAGCCTTAGCAGTTGAGTTGTCAATTCAACCACACCTGAAAAAGCACTAGACAATATATTTAGTAGCAACGGTGTGTTGACGGGTGTAGCCTTAGAGACTTCCCCAATCACCAACACCACAAAGTAGTAACAAAATAGTAGCAGCAGTGATGAGAGCAATAGTAACAACGTAGGCAATGAATATGAAGGATGGACTGGGGTTCAAGGTTTCACTAGTGGTAACTCTCCAAGAAAAAAGACAGGTGTTGGGTGAACAAATTACAGTTGGGCAATTGACAAAATTGCACTAACTCTAGCCAAAGAACTGTAACAGCCCATGAGAAATAATTGAAATCTTCATGAGATTGTACTTTGTCTGATGACTTTGTAACTTGGCATGGTGCTAGAGATTATAATTTCATGTGATGATTTAATTTGCCAAAGGGTTTTGGGCCCATTTGATTTGAATTTGAATTCAAACAGAAGGGCTCAAGAGAGGTGTTTGATGAATTGTTCCATTTGCAATTATGCTCCCCTAAACCTCAAACTTGGCATAGCCTTTTCCTTTCCATTGCCAAGGGTTTTAAAAACCTCACATCATTTTTTCCATCACCAAAAATGGGGGTCATAGTTCAAAGTGTTTTGAATTTAAAAATGCCTCCACATTTTAGATGTTGTAAAAATGTCCAAACCTATTTTGGAAATTGAGGAATATTGCAGGGGTTATTTTTGCATATTTTGTGTAAATAAATTCCTTGTAATCAATTCTGGAAAAACCCCAAAGTCCTTTTCTGTTTTGTTAAATGGAAAAGGTTCATCAGAGGGAGGTTTTTTTCTTTTTTCCTTCTCTCGTGCAGGCCCAGCCCACCTTGGCCTCAACTCCTCGCAGACCAGCCGGCCCCATCCAGCGAAGCGGTACGCTGGAGGGCGTCTAGCCGCGCGATCTTGATCGGACGGCCCGCGGTGATTGCCTTTACACCATGGCCAGGGTCCCCTCCCCCGTCCTCTCTCACGCCGGCGGGAGCGTCGACGTCAATGCGGCCGACGTGGCTAGGAGGGCTCCCTCCTATTTATTCCAAGCTCCCGAGCCCCCAGGATCCCTAGGGTTCCTTTCCTCCCAGCAGTTCCCCCTCGCCGCCGCCGGGATGGGTTCCTGTAACATCCCAGATTTCACAAAAATTAAAAAAATGTTTTCTGCGCGAATTGGTTGATTGTCTGATTTGTTTGCGGTGTTTGCATCCCCGATTTATTGATCGACGATTATTTTCCCCCTCTTATCTTGTACCGGACGGAGACCGACCCTTTCCACCCTGACACTCGACCTTTGCGACACCGGGTTTCACCCGATCACCGTCACGGAAACCCGCACAAGACCAGCCGCAGCCAACGGAACAAAAAACCCCTTTTAATAAGTAAATATGATATTTTTATAGCACGGCGGAAAGTGTTCTCGAAATGGTTCCAGCTCGAGGTGAACGCCGCCGGCTCGACACGCTGATTGCGCAGTTCAAAGTTTTACCCGAATCGGAGGTCCTGCGGACCCCCGACGGTCAGGAACGTAAACACCGCGCACGGGAGAGAAAAACCGAGGATGTTTTTGCAAACTGCCAGCCACCTGGGCTATATAAAGACCACCACTCTCCCACCCCTTTCTAGGGTTTCCCCTAAGCCAAAATTGCAGCCACCCCCTCCAAATTGGTCAGATCTGCCCATTTTATCCCAAAAATCCCGAAATCCAATTTTCCTGTGATCTGGGCCGTCGGATCGGCCGATCCAACGGCCCAGATGCGCCCTAGCCCTCCACCTGCCTCCTCTCTCCTCTCGCAGCCAGGCCGTGGGCTCACCCCGCCGCCGCCTGCAGGCGAGTCGCGCCCCGGCCACCCCCGCAGGTCTCCTCTCCTCCCCGTGCCTCTTCCTCCCTCCTCTTCTCACCCCTTGCTTTTATTTTCCCTTTTATGTTTTGCTTGATCGGCCGCTGCAGTTGATTACTACCTCGACTCTTCTTCTTTTGGATGTCTTCGTGGAGACTCGACGACGACTAGTTAGGCGGATCCCGACGGAGAACCTGGACCCGTGTGGTTACGGGAATGGTGTGTTTTACGTTTTCCACTAGGCATTTGATTGTAGTCTGTACTCAGACATGTATCTTTTGCTGATGTATTGTATTAAGGCCGTTGTATGCCGATTGTATGAGATGTTGTATCCATGTAGCTGTAATGTTGTGATATCATGTTGGAAATCCGGGGCATATGGCATTGTCATATGTCGCGGTGGGACCGATATTTTCTCCGTCCTCGGATCTGGATGGAAACATCTAGTTCTAGAACAGTACCGCATATCGGGCCTTACAGTTCCCCTCTTCTTTTTTGTTCCGCCTGAGTCCGGTGAGCTCCAGTGAAGTTCGCCGCCGTCTCGCCATTTCCTTGTCCATGCGCTCCTATGCACGGGTCACGTGCTCACCTCACCCCGTTTCCATGTACAGATCGGAGCCCGGTGAAGCGAGACAACCTCGAGCAGGCCGCCGCGGACCTCTTCTTCCCCGACGACGGCCACGACCCGCTTCTCTTTATGGCTTGGTTGGGGCGTTCCTTGCGACCCACAAGGTGAGCTAGCGCCCGCGCCCTTGCCCGTAGTCTTGCGTAGCTGTCTGTCCCCGGTAGTAGTAGGCGTTCCGCCGTGTGTGTTCGTTGCCGACGTGGAATCCGTGCACGCCGTGCTGCGGCATGTCTCGGGTGTCCTCCCGCGTGCTCCTGGGGTGTCCAGAGCGTGCCTTTGGCAGTCAAGGACCAGCCTTTCTCGCGTAGTGAAGTGACGACGCCCGCGTTTGAAACTGTCTGCAACAGAAGTGCAGCGCCGCCGCGAGTTTCAGTTGAAGGTGGCCTCCGCTCCGGCGAGGTTCAGGCCAGGGAAGGGGTACCCACGGGATTGTGGTGATTCCCTCTAGGTTTTGGAAGTGACCCCGTGGCCAGAGACGCCGTGTGCACGACGCACGGGTCGATCAAAGGCGGGGATTTTCTTCTGTTAGCCTGAATCTCAGAGACACCTCGCCGCCGTGTTGTTCCCGTGAGCTTTCCGGTGAGGTGGAGAGGAGATGGTGACCATGGCGTGCACCCCTGTGTAGAGCAAGGTGCCCTCTCGGGTTTCCTCATGGTGGGATGCCCGGAGCACGTCCGTGTGTGATGCGTTGGTCGCCGGAGTTGCTCGCCGTATCGGCTTCAGGTGTCTGCAGGTGTTCGCTCGTCAGGTTCAAAGAGAGGGAGGAGAACTAGCTATCTGAGCTGGAACCAGTCTTGTAGCAAGAGAAACAACAGTGGCGTGGTGGTTCGAGGCCTAGCACGCGAGCCGTGGTCGTGGGTTCGAACCCCAGCAGAGGCAAATGCCTCTGTTACTTTTTTTGTTTTCGCCAGAGGAAGTGGGCTTGGCCCAGAGGCTTGGCTACGCCAGTGGGCTAGCAGGCCTGGCCTGTGAGAGAGAAGAGCTGGGCCTTAGCGCTCGAGGCCAGCCCAAGAGGCTGAGCCCTCTTTTTCTTTTTCCTTGTTTTCCATTTTTCCTTTTCTGTTTAAATTCAAATTTGGTTTGAATTCAAATTCAAGTTTGAATTTGAACTTTAAACTTCTCTGCCCCAAGCACATCATCCCATATATGATTTTGGGGTAGATTTTCTCACTGAATGCCATGGTGAGGTCCATTTTGTAAATTGAGCCTTGAAATATTGAGGTGTTGGCAATTTTCATTTAGACCCTTTAGTTCTTTTGAATTGCACACTGTGTTTTGCAAATTCAAATTGGGTCAAGTCATATATGTTTTTGGGGCAGCAAGATCCAAGGAATTTAATGGTGATGTCCATTTTTTGTTTTGTGCAAAACAAAAATGGACATGATGCACAAGCGCTTATAACCATTCAACTTCTGTTGCCATACAATTGCTTGCCTTTTCAACTTCAGTGCATGTTGATCTTGTCTTTTGATCCTTCAAACTCTTTTCCATGTCATATTGAATCCTTGCATCCATGAACCAACCCCTAGCATATTGTCATATGCAAGTGTCTGGGATCCTTTTCTTCTATTGAACCTTCCGGTGTCAATTTCACCGACACTTCTCCGTCTCCGGAATCGATAGATTTATTTCACGATGCTTATTATTGTTAAATTGTTGTTATTGTTTCATGCCATGCCATGTTTCCATGTTAATTACACCAAAGTTAAGGCTATGACCAAAGCCATATAATATTAATAATTGCATATGGAGTTGTTGACGTGTCGTCAACACCTTCATTTAAATTTGACTAGATAGGGTCACACCATGTCTATTAAACTTGATCATCTCATCCATGCTTGAGCATTGTTGGTCTCAATGTTTACTTGTGTGCTTTCCTTGCCGGTACCTTACGTTAGCACCTAAGACTGCCGAGGATACTTTCATGGAGATTTCCGACACCGAGCCCGAGGACCCTGCTATGTCTGCTCCGTCGGTTCATTACCCAGGTGTTCCCGCCTGGTGCTTTGTTCCATTTGAGTCACCTAGGATCCGAGTTCCGGGTATTGGTACTTTGTTTGAGCGTGCCTAATCGTGTGTGGGGTTCTATGGGGGCCCCTTGTCTTACCTACCTAGCTTCGTAAAGTTCTAGTGGTGGCCCGAGCTGATTTACTATTTGCAACCATGTGTGTGCTTGGTTGGTACCCCAGCAGTTTTCAAAACAAACCGGGCCAGCGGGGACATGGTTCCCTTATTGGTCCATCTGATCAGCTAGGACCCGGCCTCATGTGAGAATTACCGGCAATCCGACCTGCGTCATACGGTAGAGTCCGATCCGAGAGCGTGGCCTGTTCTTGGTTTGGGTGTCGACTCCCCGGGGGCCACCCGGAATTGTGCATTGTTAGTTAGAGGGACTCTGACGTTCCGGAGTTTCAGGCGTTTCCCCAGCCGAGTGGAAACCGGGCGTACATGCGAAGCCTATGAAGGGCAATTGGTACACCCCAGCAGGGTTAAATCTTTTTGAAAAGTCGTGTCCACGGTTATGGACGAATCAAAGCCTACGTCTTGTTCATAGAATAACATCAAATTGGATCATAACTAAAACTTGCCTACCGTGTGTGTGCCTTGGCTGCCTTTCTTCGTCCATGGGGGTCGAGGGAGGAACGAGGTTGTGTTATGTTTGCCGTAAGTAGGTGGATAGCAGACCTATGACACGATGTCACGTGCATTCTTGGATCTCATCTCCACTCTAATAGAACGATAGCCACCATATATGCTAGTGCGGCTGCAACCTCTTCCTCTAATTGTCTTACCGTAGAAAGTTAGTTATGCTGTAATGATATAATCTCACCCCTTGTTTCCTTTCTGCTTTTTCTGTTTTTCCTGATCGGCCGCTGCAGTGGACTACTACCTCGACTCGAGCACCGGAAGATACTTCGTGGAGGTGCCCCCGGAGGATGACGATGAGGATGACTTCACCCAGTAGGCCTGTAGTTGGGTTCGGACGATCCGTGGGTGGACTTGTTTATGTGTAGCCCTCTCTAGGGCCATTTGGATTTTGACCGTACACGGTCGTGTTTGTCTTCCGCTTGTTGCATGATGTACTGATGGGTCTATGACCTCTGAGATGATGTAATAATTACTAGCGGCGATGTATGCCCTGGACTCTATATTTATGTCTTAGTATAAAGTTCATTGTTCTTATATCTGTTGTCGAGAACCCGACATCGACACGAGTGCGAGTGTCGTGCATTGGTGGCCTTTTATGCCACTACAACATGACACCCCCTATAGCAACGCTTTTTTCCGTATCTAAAGGGTCATATATGCGTTGCAAGTGTCATTACCAACGGTTTAGGATGCGTAGCCTTATCCAGTGTTGCTAGTGCTTAATGCAAGGCTTATTCTATCGTTGGTAAAAAAGACCGTTGCAAGACAACAACACATAAAACCAACTTATACAACATTTTATATGTTGGTGCTTAATGTACATTAATACTAATATGATTGCTTGTAATAGCAAATTTTTAATGCTTCAGGTGTTGGTACATATATAATTTGAATACTATTGTTATTATATATATTGCCATCATTTGAATTAATGCTTCATATTAAGAGAATAATTATTTATATCAAGTGATAAAAATAAATAAAAGAATATACTCATGAGAATGAGAAGAAGAAATCGTATATTGGATAAAACTGTTGGATTACAATACTGGATATTACAAGAGGAACATCATCCAAATGTGATCTCCAATCTAAATATTTTCTTGACAATGGAACTTAAACTAAAAGCATCCATCAATAACGCTACGACTTAACTAAAACTTAACCAAGAAACACCATCCAACACAAACAATATCCCTACAACTTAACTAAAATTGAAAAAATCAATCATGATCATCATCATCATGAACTGGAACATCATCATCATTGTAGTATACTTGCCACACACCCATATAATCATCCATGCACCTTTTGAATCTGCAACGAAAATAACAAAATAAATTGTTAACAAACAATGTATTAACATGATGCAAGTACTGACAGGGGCAGGGTATTTGTCACATACAAAGGTTGAAGGCCATGCAATCTTTGTTTTTTCTGTGCATTACCGAGAGTATTGCAGTTTTTGTGACTACGTACAAAATCTTCAGTTTTCACAAGTGACATAATGAGATGATGCTAGCCAAAAGAAGAAAGCAAAAGAGGCATGATTATTGACAACTATTCAGAAGCAATGCATTGAGAAATTCAAATGTCATTACATCTACGAATTATTTAGATCTCTTATAAGAATGCCATTAACAAATAATACCTCCTATGATATAACTTTGTGTTAATTAATTGATGTTAATGCATGTCCTGACAGTACAAACTGGAGCAATTAGACCAACATCAAAATGCAGAAACGTTGCTTGTGTAGATATGTAAAGGCAAGCATAAACATTCATGTAGCAGGTATGCTAGAAATTACCTTATGAGGTCTCCCTTTAAAGCATAAGAACCAACATATTCAAGGCTTAGGTCATCACCATGCTCATCCCACACTACCAAACATGTATTAAGCATGAATACAATACATGTAAACCAATATAAAGAAGTACACTAAACATCAACACACCTTACATTTTTTAATTTTATTGTTAATGCTATGAGATTGAGAGATACTTCGGCTGATGTAATGCCACCATTCGCTGCAGCTGTGAGTCAAGATTTTCTCACAAGGAAACTCTGGAAAGCAAAACTCAAAAACAATTCACCACGCCAATATGAAATAATGCTGCAAGGTGAGTAGAAAATTTAAAATAGAAAGTTCTGAATCACACAATTAAGTCTAAACCAAGTCTTAACAAATATTGCCTCAGTGTAGTTGCAAGGGAGTATAGTTGCTTCAATGGACAATTCTTAACAAATATTGCACTGGTATGGTAATTTCTATATGTGATCCCATAAGAAACTATGTCTAAACCAAGTTAGGATTATACTAGGTTTTTTAATGGAAACATGTAGGGGAACGCTCTGGTAGTAAAGTTTTATTATTATTAAAAAATGTTTACATAGAGAGATATTAACAATACTAAGGGGATATACAAATATGGATGACAGAAAAATCTACAGGGATTGAACAAGGGAGCTAATCCAGGTTCAGAAAGAAGATGCAAGCTCAACCAGCCTACACTTGCAAACCGTCATATCCATTGGAACTCGAACTACAAAATATATTATAGTACCAAGATCGTGCATGAAGCAGTTTTGTAAATTATATCAAGCTAACACACAGCCATGCATCGCGTGAGAATCATTCAATTGGATAGGAGAGTAGTACCCGTAACTAAAACAGAAAAGTAATCAAAATCTCCGTCCAGTTTAGCAGGTTTTGAGAATCCCTTTGCTAGCGTCTTGTGACATATGTTGCACTTAGCCATCAATCACATCCCGCAGGTACCTGCCACTGCATATCGGCATAGCGTCTTCGCCCTATCATCGATTACGCGCTCTCGTCCACATCCTGGTAGCAAACAAGGACCAGCCTGCATTTAAAACACATCTACAGTTTTCTCTTTATCATTAAGTACTACTTCTTGCCGAGAACGTAGTGTAAGACATGATGAATATGCTGATGGAAAATAGCCCCTTTATTCTGGTTTCTTAGCAATTGAAACACAACACCTATCCAACCTGAAAATAGGTACAAACAGGAAAATAGATGGATTATTATGACCTACCTTGTGCAGGCCATGCCCTACATTCTAAGGCATTGTGTTGGTCGTTTGATAAATCATGGTGGACAAACTCACCTGAAGCCAGAAGATGAGGAGGGGGAAGATCCATGGCTGCTTTGTCCCGAGCAGCAGAAAGGCTGTCGACTGGACGTTCCTCCCTGCACATCTACAAGAGCAGAGGAGCAGATGTTAGAGAAAGGGAGAGAGAGAGAGAGGATGAAGGCAGGGGAAGGATACCCTCACCGGACAAGAGGAGGGTGACATGGCCACCGGCACCAGAGCCGACGTCCGAAACCCTAGCCGTGAGGGGAGGGCCGTGGGTGGGCTCTGGTGTCCGCGAGCACCAGATCTATTCGGATGCGAGGGGGCCTTGGACTATACTTTGTGGTGGCGGGATTCGCCGGCCGTCGCCTGAATCAGCCGTCGGAGGTGCCGCTGCGAGGATGTGTGTGAAGAGGGAGATGGGACGCGTGGGGAACAGGTGGGTGGGGGATGCGGCAGATTCGGTAGACATCTAAGCTACGAGGTGGGAGAGAGGGAAGGGGCGATCAACGGCGAGGTGGGAGAGAGGGAAGGGGGGATCGGCGGCGAGGTGGGTGGGAGGAGGGAGACGAGGCGAATGGGTGGCGGCGATTTAGGTTTCTCACGACGAGGGGGAATCAGGGGCTCTGTTTCTCGCGTCTCTCTCTCCTTTCCTCTATTTATTTTTTTAACTAAAATATGGTAGGCCTTGAGCTAAAATTCTGCAACGCATATTCTTGAACGCTTATATAGCGTATCTCCTATGAATTTTGCATCGTATAGTCAAAACGTTGTAGAATTTATGTTGCTTTATAGGGGGTATCCTTGTAGTGTGCGCTTCTAACTCGAGCCGGGCGTGAAAGCGACTAACTTGAGTTAGCACCGCATCCGGGGGCCTTACAACTTGGTATCAGAGCAGGACTGTCTGTAGGACCCCTTACTGGCCGAAGTTGAGTCTAGAAACTATTTTGTAGTTACTAAGGAAAAATCGGAGAGTAGGAACTCTTTATTTTTTTTCTTACCCCACCCCCCACCCCTTTTCCGTGAGGAAGTGAAACGCTGTTTTTCTCTCTGCAACTTATCCTTTCATACAAATCTAGGTTCTCTTTTACATGAGGCTCTGATTCCTTTATAATTTTTTGCTAGCAACCTGAAGGGTTGGCATACGTTGAGAACACTGAGCCGCCACTTGGGGTTGACAGCTCCACCTCGCTTACGGCGTACCTCAGGTGAAACTCCTATACAGGGATGGTTGGCATCCTCTGGATGTGGTTCCTCCCCCTATAGGAGACCGCTTCGGCGGGCTGCTCAGGGCAGATGTCTCAACGTTCAGGTCTTCAACCACTCGTATATATTGTTGTGTGCTCGCTAGCAGATTATTATCTTGGATTCGGATGATCTCGGTTTGGGGATTCAAGTAGCACCTAGCTTTCGACTTTCCGGGTTAACCTTGGTGGACATTCAGCCTTCGGCTTCCTCATACCTCGTGAGGAAGTTTTGTTGACAGTTTCATCAATATTTCTACCATGTTCTCATAAGTGTTCCTATATACAGGATGCCAAGAGGGAACATGCCGCTGCCGGAGAACCCTATCCTTGGGGAGGCTGTGGCCGCAGTGGCTCAGGGCACAACTGCGATCTTACAGATGCTCCAGAACCATACTGCCCAGAGGAGTGATCGACCACAACACACGACTTTACAGCAGTTCCTCGCTATCAACCCCCCAGGTTCTCAGAGGCTCGAGACCTGCTGGAAGCGGATGACTGGATAGATGAGATCAAGAAGCATTTCAATGCAAACACCGTCAGGCCAACAGACTATGTCACCTTCGCCTCCTTCCACCTTCAGGGTGCAGCAGCCAGCTGGTACGATACCTACAAGGCCAACAAGGGCGATGCTCTGATCACGTGGGAGGACTTCGTCACAGACTTCAGAGAAGCGTATATTCCGAGTGGCTTGATGGACAGGAAGCGAGAGGAGTTCTTGGTTTTGAAACAAGGTGAGAGGTCAGTTCAGGAGTACAACCTGGCCTTCGTCAGGCTCGCCAGGTACGCTCTGGAGGAGGTCTCCATAGAGGCCAAACGGATTGCCAGGTTCCGTGGGGGTCTCAACATAGAGATCAAGTATGCGCTCACCCAGTGCAACCTATGCTGTTCTCGCAGTTCGTGGATCAGGC
Source organism: Bromus sterilis (assembly GCA_950022295.1). NCBI lineage: Eukaryota > Viridiplantae > Streptophyta > Magnoliopsida > Poales > Poaceae > Bromus > Bromus sterilis. The sequence goes on from OX465600.1 coordinate 223,784,682, forward strand.
TATCCGCCAGGAGTCAGCCAGCGCAGAGTGGGACGCAGACAGAAAGCGCCAGAGAGAGCACAACTCCGCAGTGATGGTCCACAAGAAGGCAAAGACTTGGGTCACAGAGGCGCCACCACAGAGGCAGCATTTCCATCAGAGGGGGAAAGTTGTCCGCACTTTTGCCCGCCCTCCCGTCCCAGTTCAGCAGGCCCCTCGCTCTACACCACCACACGCGAGGCCGCCCAGGCCGCAGTCCCAGCCCAGGTCAGGCATGATCTGCTACAAGTGTGGAGAGCCGGGGCACACTTCTCCCAAGTGCACCGATCCGCGCTTTGCTCGGCTCCCACCGCCTCCACCTCTCTCTACTCCGAGCACTGCGTTGGTGAGGGCACAACCACGTGCAATTTGATTGAACAACGTGATGATGACAGATGCGCAACAGTCTTCAGAGATCGTGATTGGTAGGGTGCTTGTTAATTCTGTTCCTGCGACAGTGTTGTTCGATTCCGGAGCAACTCACTCTTTTGTCTCCCAGTCTTTTGCAACAATGATTGATCTTCCAAGAGACCAGCTTCTGAGGACACTCTAAGTTGTTACTCCTGGTTCCAAATTCACTTCTTCCTGGTCAATCCCCGATGTGGAGATCCGTATTCAGGGAGTTGCCTTTTCAGCATCCTTGATTGTCTTGCCCCGTTTCGACATCGATGTCATCTTGGGCATGGATTGGCTTGTGCAGCACAAAGACTACATTGATTGTCCGACCAGATCCGTGAAGTTGACACATGATTCAGGCGCAGAAGTCTTGTACACTTGTGGCTCAATGGCAGGAGCAGCACAGCTGTACGCCTTGAACGCAGGAGTCGCACCTTTGCTCGAAGAAGTCAAAGTTGTCTGTGAGTTCCAGACGTCTTTCCAGAGGAGTTGCCAGGAATTCCCCCAGTTCAAACTATTGAGTTCTTTATTGAGCTGGAGCCTGGTACTCAGTCGATTTCTCGGCATCAATACAAGATGTGTTTGGAGGAGTTGATTGAGCTAAAGAAGCAATTGACAGAGTTGGATGCAGGCGGTTTTATCCGCGCCAGCACTTCCCCCTGGGGCGCACCAGATTTGTTTGTCAAGAAGAAAGATGGGACTAGCCGCTTGGTCCAGGACTATCGTGGTATTAACAAGAAGACCATCATGAACAAATACCCTTTACCCCGCATCAATGATCTGTTCGAACAGTTGAATGGGGCAAAGGTGTTTTCCAAGCTTGACTTGAGGATGGGGTATCACCAAATCCGTGTTCGTGAAGAGGACATTCCCAAGACCGCGTTCAACACACGTTATGGGCTGTATGAGTTCACAGTCATGACTTTTGGTTTCTCAAACGCCCCTCCAACATTCATGAGAGCTATAAACTATTTGTTCCAAGAATGGCTTGATGTGTTTGTTATCCTCTACCTCGACGATATTCTTGTATAATCCAAGTCAGAGGCTGAACATGAGGAACATCTTCGCATGGTGCCGCAGAAGCTGAGAGAGCACCGGTACTATGCCAAGTTCTCCAAGTGTGAGTTTTGGCTCGGCAAGGTCAACTTTCTTGGCCATGTCATTTCCATTGAGGGTATTGCGGTTGATCCAGAGCGAGTTCGCACTATTCAAGAGTGGGCTCCGCCGAAAAATGTGAAGCATTTAAGGAGTTTTCTCGCCCTCGCCAGCTATTGCACGAGGTTTGTGCATAATTTCTCCAAAATAGCAAAGCCAATGACTGAATTGTTGTGCAAAGGAAAGCGGTACACTTGGTCACCGGCTTGCCAGTCAGCCTTCAAGGAGTTGAAGAAGAAGTTGACCACAGCTCTAATTCTCACACCGCCAGATGAGTCACAACCTTTTCAGGTGTTTTGTGATGCCTCATTGCAAGGTCTAGGCGGAGTTTTTATGCAAGGCAGGAATATTTTGGCTTATACCTCACGGCAGTTGAAGACGAGTGAGAGGAATTATCCCACGCATGACTTGGAGCTTGCAGCAGTTGTGCACGCCTTGATCACTTGGAGACACCTCCTCTTAGGAAGGAAGGTGGATGCGTTCACCGACCACAAGAGTCTGAAGTACTTGTTCACTCAGCGAAATCTGAATTTGAGGCAAAAAAGATGGCTTGAAACCATTACTAAGTACACAGTTGATATTCAGTACACGCTTGGGAAGGCGAATGTCATAGCTGATGCGCTGAGCCGCAAGGGCGATTGCAATAATATCCAGGTGCAGAAGATCCACCCTGAGTTGTGTGAGTCCTTTCGCAGGCTCAATCTCGAGCTAGTTCCAGCAGGCAACCTTGCCATACTTGTGGTAGAACCCACTATCCATGAGAAGATCCGTGAAGCTCAGTATGGCAGCTCAATGATACAAAAGATCAAACAGGGTATTGCCGCCTCAGTTCCAAAGTACGGTTTCTTTTCAGTGCATAATGACGGCACCGTGTTCTTCGAGGAGAGAGTTGTCGTTCCCAAGGAGGGAGATCTCAGAGAGGTCATCATGAAGGAGGCCCATGATTCCAAGCTATCGATTCACCCTGGCAGTACAAAGATGTATCAAGATCTCAAGCAAAGATTTTGGTGGACTCGTATGAAGCGGGATATTGCCCGTTACGTGTCTCAGTGTGATGTGTGCAGGAGAGTGAAGGCACAACACCAGAAGCCTGCAGGGCTACTTCAGCCACTTGAGATTCCGGAGTGGAAATGGGATCACATCGAGATGGACTTTGTCACCGGGTTCCCGAGGTCGCAGAAGGGACATAATGCAATCTTCGTTGTCATTGATAACTTGTCGAAAGTTGCCCATTTTCTGCCTGTCAAAGAAACTATCTCGTCTGGACAGTTGGCGGAGTTGTACACCGCGAGAATTGTTTCACTGCACGGCATTCCCAAGAAGATAAGTTCTGATCGTGGAAGCATCTTCACATCAAACTTCTGGAAGGCCTTTCAAGAGGCATTGGGTACAAAGATTGTCTTTAGTACCGCATATCACCCTCAGACCAGTGGGCAAATCGAGCGCGTGAACCAAATCCTCGAGGACATGCTTCGAGCATGTGTCATCTCCTTTGTCGTGAAGTGGGAGGAATGCTTGCCGTATGCTGAGTTTTCTTACAACAACAGCTACCAGGCAAGTCTGCAGGCAGCACCGTTTGAGGTCTTGTATGGCCGGAAGTGCAGGACACCTTTGAACTGGTCCGAAACAGGAGAAAGGAAGTTGTTCGGTCTAGATGTGATCCTGGAGGCAGAGGACAGAGTGAAGATTGTCCGAGAGCACCTAAAGACAACATAGTCAAGGCAGAAGGCCTATTATGCCAAGAAGCATCGTGGTGTAGCTGTCCAAGTTGGTGAATGGGCATACCTAAAAGTGTCTCCATTGAGGGGTACTCACCGCTTTGGTATCAAAGGCAAGCTTTCTCCCAGGTTTTTTGGCCCGTTCCGTATTCTCGAGACTCGGGGACCTCTCGCGTTCCGCCTTGAGCTTCCCGACAGTCTATCAATGGTGCATGATGTGTTCCATGTGTCCCAGCTAAAGCAATGCTTCAAGCAGCCAGAGCAGGCCGTTGACTTGGGCGAGATCCAGCTGAGTGCGGACCTTTCCTACTCAGAGCGTCCAGTCCGTGTTCTTGAGCCTTTCGAGCGCAAGACTCGCAACAAGACCGTCAAGTTCATGAAGGTCCAGTGGGCACATCATTTAGAGAAGGAAGCAATGTGGGAGCATGAGCAATAATTGTTTCAGGCTTCGATCTCGGGACGAGATCCTGTGTTGGTGGGGGAGTGATGTAACAACCCATGAGCAATAATTGAAATCTTCATGAGATTGTACTTTGTCTGATGACTTTGTAACTTGGCATGGTGCTAGAGATTATAATTTCATGTGATGATTTAATTTGCCAAAGGGTTTTGGGCCCATTTGATTTGAATTTGAATTCAAACAGAAGGGCTCAAGAGAGGTGTTTGATGAATTGTTCCATTTGCAATTGTGCTCCCCTAAACCTCAAACTTGGCATGACCTTTTCCTTTCCATTGCCAAGGGTTTTAAAAACCTCATATCATTTTTTCCATCACCAAAAATGGGGGTCATAGTTCAAAGTGTTGAATTTCAAAAATGGCTCCACATTTTAGTTGTTGTATAAATGTCCAAACCTATTTTGGAAAATGAGGAATATTGCAGGGGTTATTTTTGCATTTTCTGTGTAAATAAATTCCTTGTAATCAATTCTGGAAAAACCCCAAAGTCCTTTTCTGTTTTGTTAAATGGAAAAGGTTCATCAGAGGGAGGTGTTTCTCTTTTTTCCTTCTCTGGTGCAGGCCCAGCCCACCTGGGCCTCAACTCCTCGCAGCCCAGCTGGCCCCATCCAGCGAAGCGGTACGCTGGAGGGCGTCTAGCCGCGCGATCTTGACCGGACGGCCCGCGGTGACCGCCTTTACACCGTGGCCAAGGTCCCCTCCCACGTCCTCTCTCACGCCGGCGGGAGCGTCGACGTCGATGCGGACGACGTGGCTAGGAGGGCTCCCTCTGATTTATTCCAAGCTCCCGAGCCTCATAGGAACCCTAGGGTTCCTTTCCTCCCAGCAGCCCCCCCTCGCCGCCGCCGGGATAGGTTCCCCTCTTCTTTTCTGTTCCGCCTCAGTCCGGTGAGCTCCGGTGAAATTCACCGCCGTATCGCCATTTCCTTGTCCATGCGCTCATCTGCACGGGTCACGTGCTCACCTCACCCCATTTCCATGTACATATCGGAGCCCGGTGAAGCGAGACGACCCCGCAACAGAGCAGGACACCGTGGACCTCTTCTTCCTCGACAACGGCCACGACCAGCTTCTTCCTCTAAGTCTTGGTTGGGGCCTTACAGTTCCCCTCTTCTTTTTTGTTCCGCCTGAGTCCGGTGAGCTCCAGTGAAACTCGCCGCCGTCTCGCCATTTCCTTGTCCATGCGCTCGTCTGCACGGGTCACGTGCTCACCTCACCCCGTTTCCTTGTACAGATCGGAGCCCGGTGAAGCGAGACAACCCCGAGCAGGCCGCCGCGGACCTCTTCTTCCCCGACGACGGCCACGACCCGCTTCTTCCTCTACGGCTTGGTTGGGGCATTCCTTGCGACCCACAAGGTGAGCTAGCGCCCGCGCCCTTGCCCGTAGTCTTGCGTAGCTGTCTGTCCCCGGTAGCACTAGGCGTTCCGCCGTGTGTGTTCGTCGCCGGCGTGGAATCCGTGCACGCCATGCCGTGGCATGTCTTGGGTGTCCTCCCGCGTGCTCCTGGGGTGTCCAGAGCGTGCCTTTGGCAGTCAAGGACCAGCCTTTCTCGCGTAGTGAAGTGACGACACCCGCGTCTGAAACTGTCTGCAACAGAAGTGCAGCGCCGTCGCGAGTTTCAGTTGAAGGTGGCCTCCGCTCCGGCGAGGTTCAGCCCAGGGAAGGAGTACCCACGGGATCGTGGTGATGCCCTCTAGGTTTTGGAAGTGACCCCGTGGCCAGAGACGCCGTGTGCACGACGCATGGGTCGATCAAAGGCGGGGCTTTTCTTCTGTCAGTCTAAATCTCAGAGATACCTCGCCGCCGTGCTGTTCCCGCGAGCTTTCCCGTGAGGTGGAGAGGATATGGTGACCATGGCGTGCACCCCTGTGTAGAGCAAGGTGCCCTCTCGGATTTCCTCATGGTGGGATGCCCGGAGCACGTCCGTGTGCGATGCGTTGGTGGCCGGAGTTGCTCGCCGTGTCGGTTCAGGTGTCTGCAGGTGTTCGCTCGTCAGGTTCAGAGAGAGGGAGGGGAACTAGCTATCTGAGCTGGAACCAGTCTTGTAGCAAGAGAAACAACAGTGGCGTGGTGGTTCGAGGCCTAGCACGCGAGCCGTGGTCGTGGGTTCGAACCCCAGCAGAGGCAAATGCCTCTGTTACTTTTTTTTGTTTTCGCCAGAGGAAGTGGGCTTGGCCCAGAGGCTTGGCTACGCCAGTGGGCTAGCAGGCCTGGCCTGTGAGAGAGAAGAGCTGGGCCTTAGCGCCCGAGGCCAGACCAAGAGGCTGAGCCCTCTTTTTATTTTTCCTTGTTTTCCATTTTTCCTTTTCTGTTTAAATTCAAACTTGGTTTGAATTTAAATTCAAGTTTGAATTTGAACTTTAACCTTCTCTTCTCCAAGCACATCATCCCATATATGAGTTTGGGGTAGATTTCCCACTGAATGCCATGTTGAGGTCCATTTGTAAATTGAGCCTTAAAATATTGAGGTGTTGGCAATTTGCATTTAGATCCTTCAGTTCTTTTGAATTGCACATTGTGTTTTGAAAATTCAAATTGGGTCAAGTCATATATGTTTTTGGGGCAGCAAGATCCATGGAATTTAATGGTGATGTCCATTTTGTGTTTTGTGCAACACAAAAATGGACATGATGCACAAGCGCTTATATCCATTCAATTTCTGTTGCCATCCAATTGCTTGCCTTTTCAACTTCAGTGCATGTTGATCTTGTCTTTTGATCCTTGAAACTCTTTTCCATGTCATCTTGAATCCTTGCATCCATGAACCAGCCCCTATCATATTGTCATATGCAAGTGTCTGGGATCCTTTTCTTCTATTGAACCTTCCAGTGTCAATTTCACCGACACTTCTCCGTCTCCGGAATCGATAGATTTATTTCACGAAGCTTATTATTGTTAAATTGTTGTTATTGTTTCATGCCATGCCATGTTTCCATGTTAATTACACAAAAGTTAAGGCTATGACCAAAGCCATATAATATTAATAATTGCATATGGAGTTGTTGACGTGTCGTCAACACCTTCATTTAAATTTGACTAGATAGGGTCACACCATGTCTATTAAACTTAATCATCTCATCCATGCTTGAGCATTGTTGGTCTCGATGTTTACTTGGGTGCTTTCCTTGCCGGTACTTTACGTTAGCACCTGAGACTGCCGAGGAGACTTTCGTGGATATTTCTGACACCGAGCCCGAGGACCCTGCTACGTCTGCTCCGTCGACTGATTACCCAGGAAAGGGTGAGATCTATACCATTGCCTTATAACTTTCTCCCTACTTGCTTAGCTGTAGTCTAGAACGTTGTTTTGATCCTATCCACTTTACTTATGCCAAAATCAAACCCAAACAGCCATGATCCCCACATCCCAGCAAAACAATGTATTGCTAAGTTACCGCTGCCCAGCCATTGCTTAGTATGAGTAGGAACAACTTGCTGCTTTACCCTATGCTATGGTTGGGATATCATGTTAAATAAAGAAGTTGGTTGATATTTATTAAATTTATGTTAATTATATTCGACGAAAGATGGAAGGCTAGGCTGTTCCCGCCTGGTGCTTTGTTCCATTTGAGTCACCTAGGATCCGAGTTCCGGGTATTGGTTCTTTGTTTGAGTGTGCTTAATCGTGTGTGGGGTTCTATGGGGACCCCTTGTCTTACCTACCTATCTTCGTACAGTTCTAGTGGTGGCCCGAGCTGATTTACTATTTGCAACCGTGTGTGTGCTTGGTTGGTACCCCAACAGTTTTCAAAACAAACCGGGCCAGCGGGGACATGGTTCCCTTGTTGGTCCACCTGATCATCTAGGACCCGGCCACATGTGATAATTACTGGCAATCCAACCTGCGTCATATGGTAGAGTCCAATCCGAGAGCGTGGCCTGTTCTTGGGTTGGGTGTCGACTCCCCGGGGGCCACCCGGAATTGTGCGTTGTTAGTTAGAGGGACTCTGACGTTCCGGAGTTTCAAGCGTTTCCCCAGCCAAGTGGAAACCGGGCGTACATGCGAAGCCTATGAAGGGCAGTTGGTACACCCCTGCAGGGTTAAATCTTTTCGAAAAGCCGTGTCCACGGTTATGGACGACTCAGAGCCTACGTCTTGTTCATAGAATAACATCAAATTGGATCATAACTAAAACTTGCCTACCGTGTGTGTGCCTTGTCTGCCTTTCTTCGTCCAGGGGGACCGAGGGAGGAACAAGGTTGTGTTATGTTTGCCGTAAGTAGGTGGATAGCAGACCTATGACACGATGTCACATGCATTCTTGGATCTCATCTCCACTCTAATAGAACGATAGCCACCATATATGCTAGTGCAGTCGCAACCTCTTCCACTACTTGTCTTACCGTATAAAGTTAGTTATACTGTAATGATATAATCTCACCCCTTGTTTCCTTTTTGCTTTTACTGTTTTGCCTGATTGGCCGCTGTAGTGGACTACTACCTCTACCCGAGCACCGGACGATACTTCGTGGAGGTGCCCCCGGAGGATGACGATGAGGATGACTTCGCCCAGTAGGCCTGTAGTTGGGTTCAGACGATCCGTGGGTGGACTTTTTTATGTGTAGCCCTCTCTAGGGCCATTTGGATTTTGACCGTACTCGGTCGTGTTTGTCTTCCGCTTGTTGCATGATGTACTGGTGGGTCTATGACCTCTGAGATGATGTAATAATTACCAGCGGCGATGTATGCCCCCGACTCTATATTTATGTCTTAGTATAAAGTTCATTGTTCTTATATCTGTTGTTGAGAACCCGACAATGACACGAGTGCGAGTGTCGTGCGACGATGGCCTTTTATGCGCTTCTAACTCGAGCCGGGCGCGAAAGCGACTAACTTGAGTTAGCACCGCATCGGGGGCCTTACCAGAACAGACTAGAGCAACCCTAGTCTAAGAACCAAACGTAGGCATGTGTTCCGTATGTAGTTGTACGTGCTTGTAATAAGAACTTGCACAACATCTATTGTCCTACCGTCCCGCTACGAACGGGGCTAAAAGGAACTTACAGAGATTAAGGTGCTCCTGTCAAAGAGCACCAGAACAAAGCATTAACACTCTATGAACACATGTGATCCTCAAATTATAGTCCGTCCCCTTTGGTGTCCCAAGCTGTCACCATTGGGATCGCTGGTTCCGGACTATAATAGGTGCATACAACTGTAGATAAGATCTAGAACAACAATTATAATCATGCAACCATAACGTGCTCCGATCTGAACTCATGCTACTCGTGCACTAGTAACAAGCATTAAGAACAACAAAATTGCAGCAACAATAATTCATAAACCTCTTAGGACTGAACAAGGTAACAATTCATCGGATCCCAGCGAACACAACACCAATTACATCATATGGATCTCAATCATGATGGGCAACTCATGAGAATTGAAGAACTAGGGGAAAAGATACCAACAAGCTACTGCCAAGAACCCGTAGTCCAAGGAGGAACTACTCACGATCCATCATGGGGTGAAGAGGAGTTGATGAAGATGGCCCCGGGGGCCAAGGCCCTCTCCGGTCCCCGAAGCTAGGTTTCGATGGCGGCGGAGATCGGGATCGCTTCTGGAGAAAAGGGTTGGATATCTCAGGGTTTTGCGTCACGGGTGAATTTATAGGCCAAGGGGAGTCCGAGGCGGTGCCCAGGTCAGCCAGGCGGCCACCCCGCGCGGGTGGGGGTTGGCCGCGCCGGGAGGGCGCCTGGGGCCTGGGGCACCTCTTGACTCCGTCCTCCGGATAGAGGGCTCTTCCGATGTAATTATTTTTTGTTATTTTTTTGGGAATTTTCTGAGCAACTTCATTTTTGGACTTTTTCTGCATTGCAAAGAAAAAACAGACAGAAACTGGCACTGGGCTCTATATTGGTAGGTTAGTCCAATAAATGATTCAAAAGCATGGCAAAAAGATGTAGCAATGACACAAAAAGGGCATGGAACGAGAAAAATTTATTGATACGTTTGAGACGTATCAGCATCCCCAAGCTTAATTCCTGCTCGTCCTCGAGTAGGTAAATGATAACAAGATAATTTTTGACGTGACATGCTACTTATGAGTAAAGGAAATCAATCTAATATGAAGATACATAAGCCAAAGACAAAGTGATATAAAGCAATAGTCTATAGTTGATATTAAGCAAGCAATGAAGAACATATAAACAATTGAGCCCTTGCTGTCCGTGAATCAAATGTCTCAGTCGGAGTCCCCGCGCCATGAGTGGGGGAGGTTTAGAGCATAAAAATACTGAATAGTTGTTGAGAACTCAGTCTACTAAATTTTCACACATGGTCCCTTTGGAATCTTATTTTGACTCGTCCCCAGACCACTAGTCAGGTACATGTCAATTTGATCCTCTCCCTTTCGACTTTGAGCACTCATGCAATGGATGAGCGCGAGAAAGATAGTTGGTACTTAGGATGGAAAAATAGAATAATGAAGGGGATAGGAAGTCAAAAAGTGAGAAAGGCTCACACCAATGAGGACAATCATAGGCGGGAGAAAGCCAAATGATAGATATAGTGTGAGGAGTAGGGATTGCCATGCAACATGCGGATGCACAAGAGTTATAAGTGTATGAAAGCCCTCCAATGGAACTAGTGGGGGTGCATCCAACTTGCTTGCTCATGAAGACCTAGAGATCTTTTGAGGAGGCTCATCGTTGGAATATGCAAGCCAAGTTCTATAGTGTATTGATCCCCACATAGTTATCGATGAATGATATGAAAACTCTCTATGAAGCACGGGTGCTACTTTGAAGCACAAGTGTGGAATAAAGGATAGTACTGCTGCCCGTCTCTCTTTTTTTATTCTTTATTCTTTTTCACATTTTTTTGTATTTTTTTATTTTGGGTGGCCTCCATGGCTCTTTATTCTCTCTTTTTTTGTTCACTTTGGGATCTTTTATTCCTTTCCTCACTATAGGGGCAACACTCTATAAGAACATCAACACACTTTTATTTACTTACAATTCTGAATCAAAAGGTAATGACTCTATATGAATGCCTCTGCCAGTGTAGCAGTATGTGCAATGATCAAGCGCAACATGCAGCAAAAATATGAAGTGGGCAAAGCCCAACTACATGTAGGCTATGAGATCATGCAAGGCAATATGACAATGAAGGATAAGTCATATGAACATGAAGAACGATGGATGTTGCATGGCAATATATCTCGAAAAGGCTATGGAAATGCCTTGATAGGTAGGTGTAGGGGAACGCAACAGAAAACAAAAATTTTCGGTATAGCGAGCACGCCCAGGACCACTATGGAGACGCATACAAGGTTTTGATCTGATCGTTACCGACTCGTAGCGCAGCGGGAAGTAGAGTCGATGAAGATCGTCGGTGCAGATCCCCGCAGCTAGGATTTACAACCTCCCAACCGCGAGAATGTATTCCCTCGTCTGCCCCACGAACAGCGCTCCGGGAGGCGGTCGGACAGTCCCTCGGACGATGTCACGGACAGCCCTTCGGGAGGACCCTCGAAACTCGATCTGTAACTCGGACAGCCCTTCGGGAGGACCCTCGAAACTCGATCTGTAACTCGGACAGCCCTTCGGGAGGCACACTCGAACTAAGATCGAAACAACGACCTCTCTACCAAGTTGCACACATACGGTGTCAGCTATCCAGCAGGGCTTCGCCGTCCAGAACTAGTTCCTGCCGGAACCCAGACAGCCTTTCGGCTCTACGAAACTCTTTCGTGTGAGGGAGAGAAGAAGCCAGATAATTGCATGGCATGTGATGAGAACTCAAGTGAGAGCTTGGATCAAGGATATGGGGCTGCCCTCACACCTCTATTTATAGGAAACCCAAGGGGGCTTTCTTGGCTCCCAAGTCCTTCTAGAAGGCTTTCCAAAAATATCTCAAGTAGTACTTTTTACTATTCATGACACCACTTTTTCGCGTCCGAAAAATCCGAAAATATTTTTGTGGGTCTTAGAATAATTCCAACACCCACCAAAATGATTTTCGGCGCGTTCCGAAACAATTCCAGATTAGTGATTTTCATCTGCGAAAAGCAACCTAAGCATTTCCGGCAGCTCCGGAACATTTCCGGCAGCTCCGAAATATTTCCGAAAAAAATATTTTAATCTTTTCTCCAGAAAAATTCCAGAAGTTACCAGAACAATTCTGGCACTCTCCAAAATTACCAGGTGCTCTCCGAAACCTTTTCGGCTTAGTGGTTTACCCCGAAACAACTTTTCGGTTTTCTCTCTCGGAACTTTTCCGCCGTCTCCGAAACCTTTCCGGTGACTTTATCTCAGACTCCCTGTCTAGTATTCAACAGATAGATGACCCTTAAGCGTGTGACCCTGTAGGTTCGATGAAGTATAGACATGACCGGAACACTTTCCGATCAATGATCAATAGCGGAACCGAGGACATCCATATTGATCCCTATACCCATACGAAGAATTATTCGAGTGAACCTTTAGTTGCTGTGTGCTATTCCTGTTGCTTCGCGATATATTACAAATACCCGAGGTGAGACTTATTGGCATCCCCGTGAATCAACAACTTGTCCACTATGCCGGTTACCTCGTTCCTGGTATTGTTCTCTTTTCTCGTTCCCGCGTTCCGGCATCCCTGTGATCAAATCACACTGTGTCTGGCCAGACGATGGTGGATACCGTAACACCGAGAGGGCCCTAAGAATATCTCTCCAACGACGGAGGAGCAAATCCCAATCTCGAGCTACCTAGTTCCTTGTCATACTTTTCCGTGAACCCGCAAGCTGCCGTAATAGCCACCCTTTTACAGATGACGTTTAACAAAACCCCAAAGTTCACGAAGCAAGTACGAAGGAACTCGATACTCTCATGGTCTAAGGAATTATGCAAACGCACAACTTTCTCTGTGTTATTAACCATTAACTTGTGACGAATGTATCTCATAGCATAACATCAATTCGGGTCGATTCAACACAAATGTTCTTCTAACATTGTGCCCTCAACATTGCCGGCATAGACATGCCCATGATCAGGAAAACAGGATCATCATGCAATACATGAGCCAGTCTTAGAGGCATGACTAGGAATACATTTTACTGTTTATTATACCACACGTGCACATGAGTTTCCCTCCGAGCCTCGTGGATATTGCAGACTCGAGAATCATTGCAGTTATAGCATGGAACATAAACATTCATTACAAACTCGGAGATACAAAATAACTGTTATTACTGCCTCTAGGGCATATCTCCTACAGACTCCCACTTGCACTAGAGTCATAATCCAGTTACATGGCTTCCCTAACACCAATGGCTATCCGGTGCTGCTCATGCTTTGCTCGTGGTAGAGGCTTTGTCATCGGGTCTGACACGTTCAGATCCGTGTGAACTTTGCGTACTTTCACTAAACCCGCTTCGACATGATGTCGAATGAGTTTATATTTGCGTTCAATATGTCTTGTCTTATGGTGCGAACTTGGCTCCCTTGCCTGAGCCACGGCGCCACTATTATCACAATAGATCTCCACCGGGTCCAGAGCACTTGGAACCACACCAAGGTCTTCAAGAAATTGCTTGATCCATACCGCCTCTTTGGAGGCTTCTGAAGCAGCAACATATTCCGCCTCTGTCGTAGAATCCGCCACAGTCTTTTGTTTGGAACTTTTCCAATCAACTGCGCCGCCGTTCAATATGAAAACATAGCCTGATTGAGATTTGAAGTCATCTGGGTCAGTCATGAAGCCTGCATCAGTGTAACCACTTACAATGAGCTCTTCATCACCTCCGTACACAAGGAGTAAATCCTTGGTCCGTTTGAGGTACTTAAGAATACCCTTGACTGCGGCCCAGTGTTCCAATCCTGGATCACTTTGGTACCGGCTGCTAACACTTAGCGCATATGAAACGTCCGGTCTTGTACATAGCATGGCATACATAATAGAACCAACTGCCGAGGCATATGGAACATCATTCATTTGTACTCGCTCATAGAGAGTCCGAGGACACTGATTCTTGCAAAGCACTGTGCCAGGTGACATGGGGAGTAGGCCTTTCTTGGAGTTCTCCATGTTGAACCTTTTCAACACCTTGTCAATGTACGTGCTTTGGCTAAGCGCTATCAGGCGTCTTGATCTATCTCTATAGATCCTAATGCCCAATACATATGCCGCTTCGCCTAAGTCTTTCATTGAAAAACTCCTTTTCAATGAGTCTTTTATTTCGCTAAGGAAATTCACATCATTTCCAATCAACAATATGTCATCCACATACAAGATTAGAAATGCTTTTGCGCTCCCACTAAACTTCTTGTAAACACAAGATTCTTCGTCATTCCTGATGAAGCCAAACCGTTTGACTACTTCATCAAAATGAATGTTCCAGCTCCTTGATGCTTGCTTCAGACCATAAATGGCTTTCTGAAGCTTGCATACCTTTTTAGCATCCTTATGAATGACAAAACCTTCTGGCTGTATCATGTATACATCCTCTTTGAGGTTTCCATTTAGGAAAGCCGTTTTGACGTCCATCTGCCATATTTCATAGTCGAAATAAGCAGCAATTGCTAGTAATATCCGTACAGACCTAAGCATAGCTACTGGCGAGAACGTCTCGTCGTAGTCCACTCCTGGAACTTGCGTGAACCCTTTCGCGACAAGTCTAGCTTTGTGGATAGTAATGTTACCATCCGCGTCCGTCTTTCTTTTGAAAATCCATTTACAACCAATGGGCTTTACGCCTTCTGGAAGTTCTTCCAAGTTCCAAACTTGGTTTTCGTACATGGATTCCATCTCGGATTTCATGGCTCTGTGCCATTCCCTTGAGCTGGGGCCCGCCATCGCTTCTTTGTAGTGTGCAGGTTCATCGTCTTCAAGAATGAAGATTTCATCATGAAACCACTCAGGTGGCTGGACAGCCCTACCTGATCTACGCGGTTCAGTTACAACATTGTCTGAAGTTTTTGCATTATATGCGACAACTTCCGGCTCGGTTGTAGGGATAATTTGCGGAATTACTTCCGGTTCTTTAGCCATAGCAACGGTCGCCGAAGATTCACTAATCTCATTAAGTTGTACTGTCCTCCCACTTACTTCTTTGGCGAGAAACTCTTTCTCAAGAAAGACTCCGCTTTTAGCGACAAACACTTTGTGCTCGGAGGGTAGGTAGAAGGAATACCCAATTGTTTCTTTTGGATAACCTACAAAGTTACATTTGTCTGATCTGGGATCGAGTTTGGTTGGTTGTAAACGTTTTACAAGTACCTCACATCCCCAAATTTTAAGGTGCGACAAACTGGGTTTCTTCCCATTCCACATCTCATGTGGTGTCGTTTCAACAGACTTAGACGGTGCTCGGTTTAGTGTGTGAGCGGCAGTTTCTAGTGCGTGACCCCAAAAAGATATCGGCAGATCTGTAAGAGACATCATCGACCTTACCATGTCTAACAAGGTTCGGTTACGTCTTTCCGATACTCCATTTCGCTGTGGAGTTCCGGGAGGCGTAAGCTGTGAAACGATTCCACGGTCACTTAGATGTTGGCCAAACTCATGACTAAGGTATTCGCCTCCGCGATCAGACCGCAGAAACTTAATCTTTTTGTCACGATGATTTTCTACCTCATTCTGAAATTCCTTGAACTTTTCAAAGGTTTCTGACTTATGCTTCATCAAGTAGATGTAGCCATACCGACTTAAATCATCAGTAAAAGTCACGAAGTAGAAATACCCACCCCGTGCGGCTGTGCTCATTGGACCACATACATCACTATGTATTATTTCCAATAATTCACCCGCCCGTTCAGGATGACCCTTGAACGGCATCTTGGTCATTTTTCCCATTAGACAAGCTTCACATGTGTCAAATGATTCAAAATCAAAGGACGGTAAAACTCCATCTCTTTGGAGTCTTTGCATGCGTTTCTTTCCGATGTGGCCAAGCCGACAGTGCCACAAATAAGTGGTTGTGGTATCAACCTTCTTAAGGCGTTTAGCATTCATGTTAAAGACATCATTTTCACATTCAAGATTTAGTATGAAAAGGCCCCCAACAATGGGTGCAAATCCATAAAACATATCCTTACAATAAAGTGAACAACCATTGTTCTCAGACTTGTACGAATACCCATCGTGTACTAAACATGATCCAGAGATAATGTTTCTACACAATAGTGGAACAAAATAACATTTATTTAGCTCTAAGATAAATCCTGAAGGGAGACGTAGAGGCATAATGCCGACGGCTTGAGCGGCGATCCCAGCGCCGTTCCCGACGCG
This sequence comes from Bromus sterilis, assembly GCA_950022295.1. NCBI lineage: Eukaryota > Viridiplantae > Streptophyta > Magnoliopsida > Poales > Poaceae > Bromus > Bromus sterilis. The sequence goes on from OX465600.1 coordinate 223,800,640, forward strand.
CATCATGACTTCATTCTTTTCTAGCTTGCGGACCTTCTGCAGTCCCTGTATCGAGTTGCAAATGTGAGCAACCGATCCGGTATCAAATACCCAAGACTTAGAATTTTCGCTAGCAAGCAAAACATCAATGACATTAACTTGTATAACAATTATACCTTTTCCGGTTTTCCCGGACTTCTTATCGGCCAGATACTTCTTGCAGTTTCTCTTCCAGTGTCCTGTGCCCTTGCAGTAGAAGCACTCAGTTTCATTCTTGGCTCCGCCCTTAGAGTTGCTTTGGGAGCCGGTCTTACCGGCACCCTTGCCCTTCTTTGGCTTGCCTTTCTTTTTGAAACTGGCGGTTTTATTCACAAGCAACACTTGCTTGTGATTTTTCCGCAGTCCTTCTTCCACAGTTTTCAGCATGGCGAGCACCTCTTCTGGTGTTTTCTCCATCCCACTCATGTTGTAATTCATGACAAAACCGTTGTAAGACGGGGGGAGTGAAGAAAGCATCATGTCCATCATATGGGATGCTGGAATTGGAAATTCCAGGGTTTTAAGCCTTTCAGCATAGCCAATCATTTTGACTATGTGTTCGCCAACTGAACCGCCCTCAGCCATCTTTAAATTCATCAAGATATTCATGATATCAAAACGTTCAGACCTTGCGGTTTCCTTGTACAGAGCATCCAATTCCCGGATCATATCACGGGGTTTATGGAATTCAAAACGTTTTTGGAGCTCTGGACTCATGCAAGCTAGCATGAGGCACTGTACTGCGTTGTGATCATCATCCTGAGTGGCCCAGACATTTTGTTCATCTTCCGAGGCACCTGCCGCCGGTTTAGCTGGAAGAGCTTTTTCAAGCACATAGATTTTCTTAGCGCTCCTGAGGACAATCCTCAGGTTACGGACCCAGTCCGCATAGTTGTTTCCAGTCGCAGCTAACTTTTCTTTCTCTAACAATGGCCCCAAGTTGAAAGCGGTGTTGCGAGCCATTTGATCTACAACGGTAAACACAAGTTTCACTTAGACTTTGTTCATAATGATTTTTGCACTAGTGAATAAACAATTTTATTCTAAAGTGTGCTCCCACTTAAATCAATATCTCTCAAAATTGATTATGAGTGATTCAAGATCCAAATATCAATACAACGCCATAGAATCATCATCTCATGACGAGGATTTTGATTTGGTAGGCCAACTTGCCGATCACATCTCTATGTGACTCTTGTTCATCTTTCGATGCGTGTGTTCCGAGCTCAGGACGATCCTGCCATGAACGTCAAGACAACCAAGTGATCCTGCTGCGAGGTCTGACCTCACCCGCCTTACATTTCTCCAATCGTTCGTACCCATGCATCCATGGCGCACCCCGAGAGTATAGATGCTGTGACGGCGCTACACTTGGGAGAACACTAACTACTTGATATTTTAAGTGAGAGATCACCCTAATAAAAAGCGACTACCGCGCAATCAAGAAGGGTGCAACATAAGGGATAAACATCCCATGCAATTCATAATAGCATGATATGGTATAGCCCCTTCTGACGGAGAAGTCAAGTATTTCTTCGTCTTTGGCATTTGCGTCGGAGTTCACCTTCGCGAAGATTGCCACCACCTTGTCGATGCACCAAATAATATTGCTATCTTTATAGCAAATGAATAAGTGCATTACCTAAGGTTGACACGCAGGTCATTAAAGTGACAATCATATGGCTCCAGCCATCATGCCGAATCATGACACGCAGGTCATGTTAATAAATTTACATTATATAGTCATCTCATACATAATCGAATTAATATGAGCTTTGCTATACCACATCACATGCACATCCTGCAAAAACAAGTTAGACGCCTCTAAACCGGTTTATGCAAAATTTTATTTTACGTGGCTTCTAAGGTTTTGACTTAAACCGCAACTACCAACGTTTTATCATCAAGTATGATTATTCAAGTCACTAGATTAACATTGCGGGGTGTATGAAGCACGAGATAATAAAATCTCAAACCCCATACTGAACTTCGTCATACGCGTGATCCCCGTGCAGATCATATCTGCATTGCCCTTTAGTCTGCGAATTTCATCTTTCTTTTGACTATGGCGGAACCCAAAGAACTGATAGCACTTCGTTGATCAATCAGGATCGCGGATTGCCAGAACTTTGTAAAATTCCACCATGCTGTCTCGAGATCAGAAATACGCAAATTCTAGGGAAGCAACAAGAATATCGGGTAACAGATTTCATCTGCCACCCGCATAAATAATTTTCAGCAATAGATCTGATCTACTCCAAAATTATATTATGCAATACCCATACATCTCCATGTATTCTAGATCATAACATGCATCTACGCATAGCACGGCTCTGATACCACTGTAGGGGAACGCAACAGAAAACAAAAATTTTCGGTATAGCGAGCACGCCCAGGACCACTATGGAGACGCATACAAGGTTTTGATCTGATCGTTACCGACTCGTAGCGCAGCGGGAAGTAGAGTCGATGAAGATCGTCGGTGCAGATCCCCGCAGCTAGGATTTACAACCTCCCAACCGCGAGAATGTATTCCCTCGTCTGCCCCACGAACAGCGCTCCGGGAGGCGGTCGGACAGTCCCTCGGACGATGTCACGGACAGCCCTTCGGGAGGACCCTCGAAACTCGATCTGTAACTCGGACAGCCCTTCGGGAGGACCCTCGAAACTCGATCTGTAACTCGGACAGCCCTTCGGGAGGCACACTCGAACTAAGATCGAAACAACGACCTCTCTACCAAGTTGCACACATACGGTGTCAGCTATCCAGCAGGGCTTCGCCGTCCAGAACTAGTTCCTGCCGGAACCCAGACAGCCTTTCGGCTCTACGAAACTCTTTCGTGTGAGGGAGAGAAGAAGCCAGATAATTGCATGGCATGTGATGAGAACTCAAGTGAGAGCTTGGATCAAGGATATGGGGCTGCCCTCACACCTCTATTTATAGGAAACCCAAGGGGGCTTTCTTGGCTCCCAAGTCCTTCTAGAAGGCTTTCCAAAAATATCTCAAGTAGTACTTTTTACTATTCATGACACCACTTTTTCGCGTCCGAAAAATCCGAAAATATTTTTGTGGGTCTTAGAATAATTCCAACACCCACCAAAATGATTTTCGGCGCGTTCCGAAACAATTCCAGATTAGTGATTTTCATCTGCGAAAAGCAACCTAAGCATTTCCGGCAGCTCCGGAACATTTCCGGCAGCTCCGAAATATTTCCGAAAAAAATATTTTAATCTTTTCTCCAGAAAAATTCCAGAAGTTACCAGAACAATTCTGGCACTCTCCAAAATTACCAGGTGCTCTCCGAAACCTTTTCGGCTTAGTGGTTTACCCCGAAACAACTTTTCGGTTTTCTCTCTCGGAACTTTTCCGCCGTCTCCGAAACCTTTCCGGTGACTTTATCTCAGACTCCCTGTCTAGTATTCAACAGATAGATGACCCTTAAGCGTGTGACCCTGTAGGTTCGATGAAGTATAGACATGACCGGAACACTTTCCGATCAATGATCAATAGCGGAACCGAGGACATCCATATTGATCCCTATACCCATACGAAGAATTATTCGAGTGAACCTTTAGTTGCTGTGTGCTATTCCTGTTGCTTCGCGATATATTACAAATACCCGAGGTGAGACTTATTGGCATCCCCGTGAATCAACAACTTGTCCACTATGCCGGTTACCTCGTTCCTGGTATTGTTCTCTTTTCTCGTTCCCGCGTTCCGGCATCCCTGTGATCAAATCACACTGTGTCTGGCCAGACGATGGTGGATACCGTAACACCGAGAGGGCCCTAAGAATATCTCTCCAACGACGGAGGAGCAAATCCCAATCTCGAGCTACCTAGTTCCTTGTCATACTTTTCCGTGAACCCGCAAGCTGCCGTAATAGCCACCCTTTTACAGATGACGTTTAACAAAACCCCAAAGTTCACGAAGCAAGTACGAAGGAACTCGATACTCTCATGGTCTAAGGAATTATGCAAACGCACAACTTTCTCTGTGTTATTAACCATTAACTTGTGACGAATGTATCTCATAGCATAACATCAATTCGGGTCGATTCAACACAAATGTTCTTCTAACATTGTGCCCTCAACATTGCCGGCATAGACATGCCCATGATCAGGAAAACAGGATCATCATGCAATACATGAGCCAGTCTTAGAGGCATGACTAGGAATACATTTTACTGTTTATTATACCACACGTGCACATGAGTTTCCCTCCGAGCCTCGTGGATATTGCAGACTCGAGAATCATTGCAGTTATAGCATGGAACATAAACATTCATTACAAACTCGGAGATACAAAATAACTGTTATTACTGCCTCTAGGGCATATCTCCTACAGTAGGTATGGTGGATGTTTTGAGGAAGATATAGGGATGTTTATGTATGACAGAGCGTATCATGCCAAGGGTTTGGATGCACCGACGAAGTTTGAACCAAATCCCACGAGAAGGGAAATACACGGTACCGAAGAGGCTAGCAAAATATGGGAAGGTGGAAGTGCCAACAATCAAATACTCGCATTAGTCCGATGAACTCATGCACTTATTATCAGTAACTCTCTATCTAGTCAGGAGATTCACAAAGAGACAAGTACCCCGAGGAGGAGTGTATGGGTGTTTTGTTATCCTTGCGCATCCTCGACCCATGGTACATGGGGTTACTCTATATATTCCAACCCCGCAGATATTAGTGATCCTTTTAGTAGCTAGAGTTCTCAACTATTTTTTTGTAGTTTTCGAAAATAAGGCACGGTTAGCCAAGATGCGACACCTATCACTAATGGGCGCAAGCTCAATTTCATAAACATTCATCATTACTCAATCAATACCTCAAAAATATTGTAAGATATCCTAAGCTATACCTAGTGATCTAGATTACCTATACACCACATATAAAACATACCATGAGACATATAAACCATTGTAACAGAAACAACTCTCTAAACAAATATAAGTGAAGCACGAGAGTTCTAAACTTTCTACAAAAGAAATTAAATTTCTCTCAAACAAGATCTAAGTGAAGCACAAGAGCTAAGCAAAATAGGAAGTAGATAAATTTAACACTCAACAGATATAAGTGAAGCTCTAGAGTGTTCTATGATAAAGTGGAGCGTGTATCTCTCCCAATCAAGCATGGTAGGGTCCAACAATGTGATGACCATCTCATGGCTTCTCGCCCCTCGTTGGTTACCCCAAGTGGAAGGTTTGAGATGCAGTGCAGCAGCAAGTTTCCCTCGGTGAAGATACCAAGGTTATCGAACCAGTAGGACTCAGGAGATACAAGTAGGTGGCAACGTCGCCAGAAATTGCTTCCAGACTAGGGTGTTGTCGTGGACCAGCAAATCGCCAGAACTTTTGGAGCACTTTTAATGGCCGGAAAACCTGAAATACAAAAACAGCAGAAAACAGAAACTGGCAACTGGGTGCACTGAGTTAATAGGTTAGTCCAAATAGGTTCAAAAGTGTATGAAAGTTCAAGCAAAACATGGCAAAGTCACACAAAACATGCATCGAGCAAGCAGAAATTATAGATACGTTTGGGACGTATCAACATCCCCAAGCTTAATTCCTGCTCGTCCTCGAGTAGGTAAATGATAACAAGCATAATTTCTGTGGTGACATGCCACACAACCAAATAAGGAATTTTAAGTAAAGCAATCAAAGCATGCAATTTAATTCAAGTCTTAACAAGCAAGAGTCTATATTAGCATTGACACAAGCAACAAAAGAACAAAAGGTGCAAGAGCTCTTGCTGTCCGTGACTCGAATGTCTCCAAATGGTGTTTGCGTGCAAACAAGGGACTCGGAAGAAAGAGAAAAAAGGTTGTTGAGAACAACTATCTACTAAAGTTTCACACTTGGTCGCCTTTGGATTCTTATCTGGACTCGTCCCCAGACCACTAGCCAGGTACAAGTCAAACTGATCCACTCCCTTTCGATATTTGAGCACTCATGCAATGGATGAGCGTGAGCAAGAAAGTTGACACCTAAAAGGCGAAACAGAAAGAAGGTGGAGGAGGAGGACAAAAAGATGTAAAAGGCTCACATAAATAAGGACAATCATAGGCGAGAGAAGGCCATATGATAGATATTGTGTGAGGAGTAGGGATTGCCATACAACGGATGCACATGTAAGCTAAAATCTCTCCAAGGGAACTAGTGGGGGTGCATCTAACTTGCTTGCTCAAGAAGACCTAGAGCTCGTTTGAGGAGGCTCATCATTGGAATATACAAGCCAAGTTCTATAGTGTGAAGGGTCACCACATAGCTATATGCATGATGATGATCTCTATGGAGTACAAGGGATAGAAGATGAAGTACTAGTGTGGATCTCTCTTTTTATTTTTTTCTTTTCTCCTTTTCTCTCTTTTTTTGGTGGCCTCAATGGCTCTTTCTATTTAACTCTCATTTGTCCTCTTTGGGATCTTTTGATTTTGTCCTCTTTGGGATCTTTTCCTCACTTTAGGGGCAATACTCTATATTTTACAAGAATATAGGAGATCTTTCACACTTTACAAAGGTACTCACATAAAGAAAATGTAACTATCATGATGAAAATGTATGCCTCTGCCAGGGTAGCAGGATATGCAATGATACTAGCGCGTCATGTAGCAATGATTAGGGCAAGGCCCAACTAGCATGCGGCTCATCGATCAAGCAAGTAGCATGTATGACATGAAGATCAAGTCATGAGAAGGTGGATGTTGCATGGCAATGTATCTCGGAAAGGCTATGGAAATGCCTTGTAGGTAGGTATGGTGGATGTTTTGAGGAAAGATATAAGGAGGCTTATGATGACAGAGCGTATCATGCCAAGGGTTTGGATGCACCGGCGAAGTATGCGCCAACTCTCGAGGTGAGAAAGGGCAATGCACGGTACCGAAGAGGCTAGAAAAAGTATAGGTGGGTGAAAGTGTCAACTTTCGAATACTCACATTAGTCCGAAGAACTCATGCACTTATTATCGGTAACTCTCAATCTAATTAGGAGGTTCACAAAGAGACAGGTACCCCGAGGAGGAGTGTATGTGGGTTTGGTTATCCTTGCGCATCCTCGACTCATGGTACGTGAGTGTACTCTAATATTCGAACCCTCCAGAGGTTAGTGATCCATCTAGTAGCTAGAGTTCTCAACAGGGGTTTTTTGGTTTTCGAAAAACACATGGATTGCCCAAAATACGACATCTATCACTAATAGGCAAGAGCTCTTGACACCATAAGTTCAAACATTACTGTAGTCAATACCTCAAAACTATTGCAAGTTACTACTACAAAGAGAATAGAAACTTTAACTACCTACTTTTAGTCAAGACACAGAACTCAGTGCAACAGGCAAACTCTCTAACAAGATAAAACATGCAACCTATAGAAAGTTCAACCTAAGAAAAAAGAAAAGCTCTAGAAAAACTAAAGCACTACAACTAAATAGAACATCAGCTAAGAAAAGAAAAAGAACAACTCACAGCTAAAAGAAAAAGCATGCAAATCCTATGAGGAGTTCTAGTTCAAGCGGAGCGTGAATCTCTCCCACACAAAAGAGTAAGTTGGGGTCTAACTTGTTACTACAGCAAAGAAAGCAAAACAAACCTAGAAAAGTAAAGAGCGAGACGCTCCAAGCAAAGCACATAACGCATGAAGTGATAAAAATATAGTGCAACGAGGGACAAACTGATGATTGTTGATGAAGAATGGGATGCATCGGGGGCATCCCCAAGCTTAGACGCTTGAGTCTTCTTGAATATTTATTGGGGGTGCACATGGGCATCCCCAAGCTTGAGCGTTTGACACTCCTGAATCTTCTTTCATCATCCTCCATCGCGCACTTGAAAACTCCCTTCATACATAACTCATTGTAGGCTGATTAGAGAGGTTAGTACCCTAATAAAATAATTTTCCTCTACTGCAAATAAAGATTTCCAGGAAGAGCTACTGTTTCTCTTGCCTGCCCAAAAAAGTTTGCAAAGAAAAAGCAAGCTTAAGGATTGCAAAACTGCGAAAATAAAAACCGGGGCAGAAGCTGAGAAAAACAGAACAGCAGAGAAAGGAGAATATTTTCGAGGTACTTATGCAACTCAAATAAAAAAACTTTGAACAGACGCCTTAAAGGTAATTGTATGGAGCATGCTTTCATAAAAAATCATATCAAAAAGATGATCTGGTGATTTATTGAGAATTTTTCCGTCAAGCAGACAGAATCTGTTTCTGGATAGCAAGCACCAACTTTTGACCTTTCTTGCAATCTGAGGCTAAACTTGGCACAAAGCTTGAAAAGTAAAGATACAATGATGTTGCTACAGTAGTAACAATCATCAAGACCACTAAGAACATAACAAAAGCAAGAATAAAAACCTAAATTCGTTGCGGGCTGCCTCCCGAAAGCGCTTCTTTAGAGCCATTAGCTAGGCTTAAAGCAGAAGATCAAGTCTTTTCAAGAGAATAACTAGCCCGTGTGACGGACTCAAAAGGTAAATTAATATTTTTCTAGGGAAATGTTCCATCCCTTTCTTGATAGGGAATTGGAATTTGATAGTTCCCTCTTTCATGTCAATGATAGCACCAACTGTGCGAAGAAAAGGACGTCCCAAAATAATTGGACAAGAGGGCTCACACTCAATGTCCATAATAGTGAAATCAACGGGAACATAATTGTCATTGACAATGATAAGAACATCGTCGGTCTTCCCCAAAGGTTTCTTTACGGAAGAATCAACAAGACGAACACCAAAAGAACAAGGATCAAAAGGTTTCAATTCAAGCATATCATACATTCTTTTGGGCATAACAGAGGTACTTTCTCCAACATCACAAAGAGCATAACAAGAGAAGTTATTCAATTTAATTTTTATCATAGGATCCCAACCATCTTCTAGCTTCCTAGGCATGAAGGCTTCTAGTCTAAGCTTCTCCTCCCTAACTTTGATTCGAGCATTGGTGGTATGCTCTGTGAAGGCAAGATTGAGTGTGCTAGTGTGGGGGTCTCTAGACATCTTGTGTAGGAAACCAATAACTTCTGGTAAAGTGTAGTTGTCAAAGTCTAAGTCACTACTATCTACCAAGGAAGTAGTGATATCATTTAATCTCACTTGTTTGAAAGCCTCTATGTTCATAGGGGTTTCTTCTTCTAAGGTTGAGGTGGTAGCATCGCCATTAATAGGTCCAGTGGGACTAGGGGTGTGATGGGTGCCAATAGTTTGGACATCCTCAACTACTTGGATAGTGGCTACTGTGTGGTAGGTAGGAAGGCTCTTAATTCTCTCTTCTTCCTCATTTTATCTATCCCATCTCTATTTTAGTTTTCACAACATCCTAATGTTTTCATTAATTTGGTCTTGTATAGCATTCATAGGAGTGGTCTTCCTCTCCTCGGGGGGGAAAGGTTCTAATCTTCAGCATCTCTACATCATGGGCTTTGTTGTCTACCTTCGAATAGAGGATATCTAATTTATCTAATTTCTCTTCCACACTCTTGTTGAATGCTTTCTGGGTAGTGATAAAGTCTTTGAGCAAGGTCTCTAGCTCTGAAGTGGAGTTTCTGGTGGTAGGATAAGTGTTGTTCCCATAGTTGTTGGATGGGAAAGGCCTAGGATTGTTGCTACCAAAGTTACTCCTATAAGCATTATTGTTGAAGTTGTTTCTAGAGACAAAATTAACAACTACTTGCTCCTGAGCAACCAAAGAATTTAAAGGAACATCTTGAGGATCAATAGAGGGTTGCTTGGTAAGTAGAGACATGATAAGGTCAACCTTTTCATTTAAAGAGGAGATCTCCTCGACAGAGTTTACCTTCTTACCGGTTGGAGATCTCTCGGTGTGCCATTGCGAGTAATTCAGCATCATCTCATCAAGTAGCTTTGTGGCAGCACCAAGCGTGGTTGACATAAAAGTTCCTCCCGCGGCCGAATCTAACAGGTTCCGCGAGGTGAAGTTCAAGGCTGCATAAAAAGTCTGGATAACCATCCAGGTAGTCAGTCCATGTGTGGGGCAATTCTTGACAAGCGTCTTCATACGTTCCCAAGACTGGGCAATGTGTTCATTATCCAATTGCCTGAAATTCATAATGTTACTCCGCAATTGAATAATTTTAGCAGGGGGATAGTACTTCCCTATAAAAGCATCTTTGCATTTACTCCAAGAATCGATACTGTTCTTGGGCAAAGATTGTAGCCACTCCTTGGCTCTTCCTCTCAAAGAGAAAGGAAAAAAGATTCAGCTTGACGATGTCTCCCTCCACTTCCTTGTACTTCTACATGTCGCAAAGCTCGATAAAGCTGTTTAGGTGCAAGGCAACATCTTCTCCTGCTCCTGAGAATTGATCTTTCATGACAAGGTTAAGCAGAGCAGGTTTAATCTCATAAGAAGGTGCTGAAGTGGCAGGTGGAGCAATAGGAGTGCAGATAAAGTAACTGTTGTTGTGACTAGTGAAGTCACACAACTTAGTATTTTCATTGGAACCCATAGTAGCAGCAGCAGGTATTTTTGGTATTTTTGATTAAGGACACAAAAGTAAAAACTGAAAGGTAAACTAACAAGACTAAAAAGCAAAGGTAAAAGATAGTGTGCAACTCCCCTATCTTGTAGACTTGGGTCCCCGGCAACGGCGCCAGAAATTTTCTTGATGGCCTTTCGCCCCTCGTTGGTTACCCCAAGTGGAAGGTTTGAGATGCTGTGCAACAGCAAGTTTCCCTCGGTGAAGATACCAAGGTTATCGAACCAGTAGGACTAAGGAGATACAAGTAGGTGGCAACGTCGCCAGAAATTGCTTCCTGACTAGGGTGTTATCGTGGACCTGCACACAACAACAAATAAATTTGCTCCCAACGAGTACAGAGGAGTTGTCAATTCCTCCAGCCTTGTCGTTTACAAAGGATCAACGCAAGAGATAAAAGGTGCAAAGGAAAGTAAAATCTGAAAGTAAATTGAGGGTGTGAACAATAATGTGAAGATGGACCGGGGTCCCGTGATTTTCACTAGTGATGTCTCTCTCCCAAAAGACGATAAAAGTGCTAGCGAGGTAAACAAATCACAGTTGGGCAATTGACAGGATTATGAAGGCACCGTAATGCTAACTATGCTGCAAAGAAAGGAAGGGCTCAAAAGCAATGGGCAGTACGCCAAGGTAAGTAGACCGAAATCCATCTGCATCTACTACGAATCATCCACCTTGAGATATCTATCCAGAACATCTCGCTGGTATTAAGTTGCGAATCCCACCCAAAGTGTAAACTCAAAGCAACAGACAACTGCATTAAAAGAACTTTGCGTAAAGTAAACAATCCTTGCACCCGTAGGTACAAGCACCGTTGTTTTATCCCTGGTGGCAACAGCACATCCCCTAGTCTCATGTTTCTGTCACTCAAGCTAGACATCAAGGGGCTGAACCCACAATCGAGCATAACACTCTCTCTTGGAGTTGCAAATAAAATACTTGGCCAAAGCAAATACCGCAACGGAGAACATGCAAGAATTTACTCAAGAACAAAATATAAAAGAGAAGAACCAAATATATTACTCATCACAATCTGAACATAGTCTCATAATCCATCAGATCCCAACAAACTCAGCATAGCAACAACAGAAATTACATAGATGCCTCGATCATGTGAGACAGCTCACGAGGACTCGAAAGTGGAAGCACAAAAGGGGGAGAGATTCATCACATAGCTACTGGTCACGGACCCATGGTCCAAGGGGGACTACTCACGGTACATCTGAGAGGCGTCCATGGCTATGGATGGTCTCCCGGAGGGGGTTCCTCCTTCCGGCAGGGTGCCGGGGCAGCTTCTCCAGGCAGCCCCGATCTTGAAACGGCGGCGGCGGCGGTACAGAGGGGAGTTCGCGAGAAAGAGATCGATATTAGGGGTTTCCACCCGAGGGGTAAATATAGGCAAAGGGGGGCATCGAGGGGACCCACGAGGCAGTCAGGAGGGTCCCTGGCGCGACCCAGGGTGGGGCCGCGCTACCTGGCCTCCTGGCTGCCTGGTGGTGGCCCCCTTCCCTCTCTTGGTGATTCCGGAAGCTTCTGTTGCGCTGATTTTTTATATATTTTTCCCGGAATTTTTGGAGCACTTTTAATGGTCGGAAAACCTGAAATACAAAAACAGCAGAAAACAGAAACTGGCAACTGGGTGCACTCAGTTAATAGGTTAGTCCAAATAGGTTCAAAAGTGTATGAAAGTTCAAGCAAAACATGGCAAAGTCACACAAAACATGCATCGAGCAAGCAGAAATTATAGATACGTTTGGGACGTATCACCAGCAAACAAAACAAAACTAAAAGAAAATATACATACGCTCCAAGAACAACACATATCATGTGAAGCTATAAAAATATAGTGTGGAGAAGGACAAACTGATGATTGGTGATGAACAAGGGGATGCACAGGGGCATCCCCAAGCTTAGACGCTTGAGTCTCCTTGAATATTTTTTGGGTGTGCAGGGGGCATCCCCAAGCTTAAGATTTTGGCACTCCTAAATCTTCTTTCATCATCTCTCTTCACACACTTAAAAACTTCCTTCACACAAAACTTCTCATAAACTTATTAGAGCGGTTAGTACACTAATAGATAATCTGCCAAAATAGGACAGATTGTAAAGATTAATTTTTCAGGTGCACTTATGCTGCTAAATAAGAAAACTCAAACATATGAAAGTTTCAAAATTTTATAGAGCATGCTGTGTAAAACATTCATTTCAAAAAGATGAACTGGTGATTTATCATGAATTTTTCCGTCAAGCAGACAGAATCTGTTTTCTGGACAGCATGTCACAACTTTTGCTTCCCTTATCATAAGAGGCTAGAACTTGGCACAAAACTTGAAAATAAAGATACAATGGTGTTGCTACAGTAGTAACAACATCCAAGACACAACAAAAGCAAAAGAAACCTAATCCGTTTTGGGCTGCCTCCCAGAAGCGCTTCTTTAAAGCCATTAGCTAGGCATGAATGTAACGATGCTCACAAAAGAATAAAAAGTTGAAGCACAAAAGAGACCATCAAAGGAGCAAATATAAACCACATTTAAGTCTAACATGCTTCCTATGCATGGGCATCTTGTACGAAAATAAATCAATGAAGAACAAAGTATCAAGCATAGGAAGGTAAAACAAGAGCACCTTCAAGATTTTCAGCATGGGGAGAGGTGTTTTCCTAACATGAAAATTTCTGCAACCAAATTTTCCTCTCTCATAATAATTTTCAGTAGAATCATGAACAAACTCAATAATATAACCATCACACAAAGCATGCTTGTCATGATCTACTAGCACATAATCATATAAACTTTCTAAGCGTAACTCCTCATTATCAAGAACATCCATAGTAGGCAAAAATAGAGGGTTATCATAAGACTCATCAAAATAGCAAGGGTTATCATAAATAACAGTAGCAAAATCATCCTTGCAAGTTTCATTCATAGGGGCATCATGGCCATAAGCATCAATTTCATCAAAAAGGGATATTTCAAAAGATTCAATAGGATCATAGCAATCAATATAGCATTCATCCTCCTTCGGTGAGCATGGAGGGCAATCATATAAAGTAAGTGTCAAAGAGTATAAAGTAAGAGTCAAAGAGTTACTCTCATTAGTTGGTAGATATGGGTTGCTACTCCATTCTTCCTCCTTTTGTTCGTCACTCTCCTCCTCTTTTTCATCCAATGAGCTTTTAGTTTCAACAATTTCTTCTATAGAGTCATGCAAAGCATTAGTCTCTTCCTCTTGTGGAGAGAATCTTTTGAGATAGTTAGTAATATAAGCATTATCATTAAAATTCTCAAAGAAATATTTAAGTATATCAAGATTCTCAGATTTATAAGGGGCATCTTCAATATTTTCAACAAAGGAAGAAGTTTCATAGGCACCCTTAAAGACAACAAATTCTTCTATTTGTGCTACATCAAAGAAATCATAATGTCCCCTAGTATAAGATACCAAGGTTTCATTATCATTACACCAACATTGGAAGGGAAGGTGTTTAAATGGCAAGCAGCAACAAGATTCATCACAAAAATAAGATATATCATAATCAGAGAATAAGTTTCTAGCATAAGTATCAAGTCGATTCATTATTTTCCATATAAACATCCCTTTTTCTGACAAGCGATATTCCTTATAATATTTTTGTTGATCCTCAGTGAATCCACCTTGCCAATAAGATCTAGTTTCAAAGAATTTAACCATTGTAAGCAAACCGAGTAATAAGATAAAGTGTACTTATCAAGTGAACTTATAAGTAGAGCTATGGTTCCCGGAAACGGCATCAGAAAATAGTCTTGATAACCCACAAGTGTAGGGGATCACAACAGTCTTAGCGGTTAGGTATAACCCAATTTATTGATTCGACACAAGGGGAGCCAAAGAATACTTATAAGCCTTAGCAGTTGAGTTGTCAATTCAACCACACCTGAAAAATCACTAGTCAATATATTTAGTAGCAACGGTGTGTTGACGGGTGTAGCCTTAGAGACTTCCTCAATCACCAACACCACAAAGTAGTAACAAAATAGTAGCAACAGTGATGAGAGCAATAGTAACAACGTAGGCAATGAAGTTGAAGGACAGACTGGGGTTCAAGGTTTCACTTGTGGTAACTCTCCAAGAAAAAAGACAGGTGTTGGGTGAACAAATTACAGTTGGGCAATTGACAAAATTGCACTAACTCTCAATTGTTTTGGATTGAAACTTAGCTAACCGATCTTTCTTGTTGAGAAAGAAACACTTACAACCGAATACTCGGAAGTATATGACGTTTGGATTGTGCCCGGTTAGAAGTTCATAGGGTGTCTTCATCAAGATCTTTCGGAGAAAGAGCTGATTTGATACATGACATGTGGTGTTGATGGCTTTGGCCCAAAAGCTATATGGTGACTTGTACTCATCCAACATTAGGGGTGGGCATATTAACCAAAAACCGATGTGTCGAACCGAAAGAACCGAGAACGGAAGGCGAATGAACTGAAACCGATAATTTCGGTTTTTATTTCGGTCATCAAATATACGTAACCAAATTTTATTAGGTAAATTATGTTTTTCCACAAGGTTAACCGAAATAACCTAGAAAACCAAAAATATTGATCACTCTCACAAGTTCACACATATAATTTCCTATTATCTCCTTCACCCTAATCCAACTGACGCGCAACTCTAACCTTTCTGTTCTTTTCTCTTTGCTTCGTTTTGTTCACGTACACGTTCGGTTGTAGCCCAAAATTGTCTTGCAACCGGCCGGTGGCCCATGTAAAAAAAGCATCACGTTAGCTGTAGTACACCTTATGTTAGTACCACCTCAGATTGCTATTGATAAAGGAAGCATGTACATGACTATAAAGGTAGCATCTAGCCAGTTGTTTTGTGTGAGCTTAATTGCACCAAAACATGTGGAATAATCAGGCTTACAATAAAATGTATTTTTTTGCCTAAACTTCGGTTTTGTTTAGTTAAAACTGTTGACCAAACCGAATTTTTGGGTCAAATAATTTTTTTCTTTAAATTGTAAAGAACCGATCGGTTTTCTTTTTGGTAAAACTAAATTATTTGTGACCCAAAAAACCGGTCCGATCGGTTCGGTTAGACCGAATGCCCAGGCCTAGAGAACCGGGCCATCTCCACAAGGGTTCGGTTCTTCCTCTCGGCTACACCATTTTGTTGAGGAGTGTATGGTACGGAATATTGATGCTCAATTCCCTCATCACTCAAGAATTCTTCCAAGGTGTAGTTCTTGAATTCGGAGCCATTGTCACTTCTTATTGCCAAGATAGCCATGTTGTATATCCTTTGGGCTTGTTTGGAAAAATCGATGAAGGTGGCCTTCGTCTCGTCCTTTGACTTGAGGAAGAACACCCACATGTATCTTGAGTAATCATCAACAATGACAAGACCATATTTCTTCCCACCAAGACTATCCCATGATGGAGGCCCGAAGAGATCCACATGAAGGAGCTCCAAGGGCCTTGAAGTTGACTCAACATTCTTGGGTGTGTGCTTTGCTTGATGTTGCTTCCCGGCTATGCATGCACTACACACATGATCTTTCTCAAAAGACACGTTTGTTAGTCCGAGGATGTGTTCACCCTTTAGGAGATCTTTTAGATTTCTCATGCCGACATGGGCTAGCCGGCGATGCCATAGCCACCCCTTGCAGGCCTTGGCCATTAGAAAAGTTGCATGGTAAGTGCTCTCTTTCGAGAAATCAACCGTATAAAGGTTCCCATCCAACTCTCCAACAAAGGCCACTTCGAGAGTATCTCTCCTAAAGACTTTCACACTTGTTAGACTAAATAGTGTATCATAACCAACGGAAGCTAATTGACGAACGAAAAGAAAATTGTATTGAAGGGATTGGACAAGCATGACATTGGCAAGAGACATGTCATCAGTGATATCCACCTTGCCCAACTCAAGTACCTTTCCATTGGAACCACCACCAAAGACAATGCTTATATATGGTTGTATTGCATTGATGGCACTAAAGTAGTGCTCCTTGTTGGTTACCCTAAGTGGAAGGTTGGATGTAGGCTAGCAACAAATTTCCCTTGGCAAAGATACCATGGTTGAGTGTCTCTAGTAGGACTCCAAGGTCGACAAGTAGGTAGTAAAGTGAACAATGGCGCCATTCACAACCTCAGGGTTGCTTAGTTTACCTGGACCTGCACACACAACAAATAACTTTGCTCCCAACGAAAACAGAGAGGTTGTCAATCTCTCCGGCCTTGCCGTTTACAAAGGATCAACGCAACAGATAATATGTAGTGATAATTGCAACTGGAAAGTAAAAACAAGAAGTAAATTGAGGTGTAAACGGTGGTGGAAATATGGACCGGGGTCCCATGATATTCACTAGTGATGTCTCTCTCCCAAAATACGATAAAACTGCTATGCGAGGTATACAAATCACATCTGGGCAATTGACAGGATTACAGGCACAAACGAATGCTAACTATGCTACGAAGAAAGCAAGAGGCTCAAAAGCATGGGCGGTACGCCAAAATAAGTAGACCGATATCCAACTGCATCTACTACTAATCATCCACCTTGAGATATCTATCTAGAACATCTCGCTGGTATTAAGTTGCGAGCCCCACCCAAAGTGTAAATCCAAAGCAACAGACAACTGCATTAAAAGAACTTTGTGTAAAATAAACAATCCTTGCAACCGCGGTTACAAGCACCGTTGTTTTACCCCTCGTGGCAACAACACATCCCCTAGACTCGTGTTTCTATCACTCAAGCTAGTCATCAGGGGGCATGAACCCACAATCAAGCATAACGCTCCCTCTTTGAGTCACTACCTACTACTTGGCCAAAGCAATAAACAACAACGGAGAACATGCAATAATTACTCAAGAACAAAAATATAAAAGAGAAGAACCAAATATATTACTCAATCACAATCTGAACATAGTCTCATAATCCATCAGATCCCAGCAAACTCAGCATAGAAACAGCAGAAAGAATTACATATGTGCCTTGATCATGTAGGGCATCTCACAAGGTCTAATCCTTGAAGAACAAAGATGGAAGGAGAACATCACATAGCTACTAATCATGGACCCATGGTCTAAGGTGGACTACTCACGGATCATCCGGGAAGCTTCCATGGTGGTGGAGAAGCTCCCGGAGGTCAATCCTCCCTCCGGCAGGGTGCCGGGAAGAGGTCTTCTGGTGCTCCTGATCTTGGAAGCGCGGCGGAGGTGGAACAGAAGAGAGATCGCGAAAAAGGGTTCTGTCCTCGAGGGTTTCGGAGGACGG
This sequence comes from Bromus sterilis, assembly GCA_950022295.1. Classification (NCBI taxonomy): domain Eukaryota; kingdom Viridiplantae; phylum Streptophyta; class Magnoliopsida; order Poales; family Poaceae; genus Bromus; species Bromus sterilis. The sequence continues at coordinate 223,818,411 of OX465600.1, forward strand.
AGAATATATAGGCGAAGGGGGCCAGCCAGGGGGCCACTAGGGGTCCAGCCAGCCTCGTGGCGCGGCCCCACTCCAGGCCGCGCCAGGAGGGCGCCTGGGGCATTGGTGGGTCCCCTTTGTCCCCCCTTTGGGACTCTGGAAGGTTCCCGTACGTTGATGTTTTATTTGATTTTTCCGGAATTTTTGGAGCATTTTTAATACGGGGGGGAACCTGAAATAGAAAAATAGTAGAAAACAAAAACTGGCACTAGGTGCACTGAGTTAATAGGTTAGTCCAAATATGATCAAAAGTATATGAAAGTTTAGCTAAAACATAGCAATATCACACAAAACATGCATGGAGCAAGCAGAAATTATAGATACGTTTGGGACGTATCATGCATCCATGAAGTTCTTGAGCAAATGACTTTCTCCGGTCATATTATTTGTGCATCCACTATCAGCCACCCATTTGACTCCACCGGATAAAGCACGCTACACATAGATTTAGGCTTTAGATCGAGGCGAGCATTTTGCAATGGGACCTCTAAGGTTAGTACAAGGGTCTTTGGAACCCAAATAGCATAGAACCAAAAAACATTATGGGTTCCAATGAATTTAGCAAACACATCTCCATCCTTTGCCTTACGGAGCACATAGGATGGAGGCATCTTCTCCTTCTTCTTATTGGGAGTGGGCTTGCCACTCACAATACCAACCTCATCAACCTTCTTCCTTCCTTTGTCCTTGTGCCCTTCATGAACAAAGATCACCTTTTGAGGTGTTGATCCCTTGCTAAGGGTGACATCCTTTGTCACACTCGTACTTGGATCAAAACCAAGTCCTTCCTTAGCAATGGACTCCTTGTGACGACTTAGTATGTCATTTAGGTTCCTCTCGCCTTGGGCACAAGTTATGAGTCCCTTCTTTAGTTGAGCATGGAGGGCTAGCTTCTCCTCAATGAGAGATGCTTGATCAAGAGTAGAGTTAGTAGCACAAGCATCAACATGTACAATGGTAGGATCAGAAATCCTAGTATGGGTTTTATTGTGAGCAAACTTGTGAGCCTCAAGGCTCTTCTTAAGGATGGTGAGTTCATCATCTTTTGTCTTGAGAGACATGGTGAGTAGCTCAACATCCTTAGAAAGAGATGTGTTTAGCTCAACAAGCTTGCTCATATCATTAGCAAGTTCCTTACAAATATCATTAGACTTTTTCAAGGAGGCAACATGTTTGTCATTTAACTCATTTGTTGTTTGAACAAATTTTCACAAATTATCATTTTAAGCCTCCTCAAAGTCAACCTTTCTCTCAAGAAGAACATAGTTCTCCTTTCCTCGGTGAGGAGGATTTCAAGATCCTTAATGGTTGTGGAGTGCTTACCCACCACATCCATAAGCAATTGAAACATTTTGAGCTTATTGCCTTTGAGAGAGCTCATCATTTTGTTCACTTTAACGAACAACAAATCTTCACATGTAACATTTGCATCATCTCCTTCCGCATCATGAAATTCATCATTAGGTGTTTCGGAAGAGAGCATGAAGGACTCTTCAATAGGAGTTACCTTGATCTTAGCCGAGGTGGAGGGAGTATCATCATCAACCAACTTGGCCATGAGACACTTATGTGCATTGCCGGTGTAGTCACTCATGTAGTTGTAGCTGACAACTTCACCTTGCTTGTTGAGAAGCTTCAAAGTCTTTTGTGTATCTTGAACAACTCCGACCACACCACCAGCATCCTCGAGGTCATACCCTTGTAGATCCAACAAGGCTTTCTTCTTAGGCTTGTTGTTTAGAGGATTTGGGAGCTTCTTGGCAACTTCCTTCCTAGAAAAACGAGGCTTGTCCTCTCTCTACTCATACGGACAATCCTCCGCAAAGTGTCCCAGCCTCTCACAGTTGTTGCAAGCTCTTGTCTTCTTCTTTTGGAATGTTCCCTTGAAATCCCTTTGGTGAATCTCTTCACAAAGGGAGCCATATCTTCATATGATGGTGTGTCATCGGAGTTATCATCATCTTCGTACTCACGATCATCTTCTTCATCATCAATCTCCTTGAGCCTGGCCTTGAGAGCAAGGTTTGAAGATGGACCACCATATGTGGCGAGTAGTCTCTTGGAATCCTTCAGGTGTTCTTCATATTGCAAGAAGGTGGCAATATCATCATCCGGTGTCATCTTGAAGAAGTCGGGCACACGCCTTAATTCCCACACCATTTGATGTGAGTATACCATGAGAGCATTCAACATCTTGTCCACGAGGTAACGGTTGGTGATTTGATATCCATCCAAGGACTTCTCACAAGTGAAGGATTGGACATGAGGAGAGAGAACTTTGAGACCCATATGGAGTTGTTGGGGCGTCTCATCTTTCTTCATATGAAGATTATGCAAGGCATTCTTAGAGGTCTCATATCTATCATTTGAAGAGATCCGGTGCCAGAATTGGTGATGAGAAGAGTATCCCAAAGTTCCTTGGCATTTGTGAGATGGAGAAATGGGGCTCGAGTCAACTCATCCATTCCTCTTTTCAATAAACCAATAGCAGCAATGTTGAGGTGTCTATCAAATACTTCACTGAGTGTAAGGTTGTTTGGATCAACGGGATAGTAACCTTTCCCGGTGTCGATGAGATTCCACATTGGTTCACACACAAACCTAAGATAATCTGCCATATGACTTTTCCAATCCAAAAAGTTAATAGTCTCGGTTAGTACCGGCGGATTGCCATTGAAATTATACTTAGGTTCCAGAAGCTTGGGGGTAGGATATTCCCATTGGTAGGGACTACCTCTTTGCGCAGGAAGTTCGGAATCGGGGTACACATAGGCTGCTTGTGGGGGCCTTGAAGCCGCACCACTTGAAGTTTGTGACTCCGATGCCGTAGCCTTCATCTTTGCAAAGGCGGCTTACATTTCCCGTTTTTTATTTTCTAGAGATTTTACCAAATCATACAAACTAAAAAAATTAGGATCCTCAATATCAACGGAAACATTCCCCGTGGAGGTGGGAACCGCAAGTGTTGCGCAGGCCATTCAGTCGGCAGCCAATCTCTCGGCTTCCAAACGAGCGGCATCCACAGCAGTCACGATCTCCTCCACGCCGGCACACGAACTTTTGGGGTTGCCATCCTTGGTCATCTCACTCTAGGTCGGTTAAGCGACAATATTAGAGAACGAGGCTCTGATACCAAATGAAAGGATCAAGATAGACCTAGAGGGGGGTGAATAGGTTCAATTACAAATTTTATCACTGCTTACCAATTTTATGCAATAGTGCGGAAGATAAAGACGAGCCTAACATTTGCAAGGTTGAACTAACTAAAGTAAAGTAGACAACAAGAACAATATAAAGTAGCAAGAGAGGGCTAAATAACAAGGTAACAACAAGGTAGTGCAAGTAAAAGGGGAAAAGATAAGGATAACCGAATGACGCAAAGACGACGATGTATCCCGATGTTCACTTCCTTGGAGGGAAGCTACTCACCGTTCAGAGAGGGTGGGTGTAACAACGAAGGCACACCAACGCCACGAATGCTTACCCTATTCCCCTTGAGATATCACCACGTAGGCGATTCCCAACCACTACCGATTGACCTTAAAGGTGGTCACCAAACCCTCACAAACTCAACGGGGGAAATCACAATGGTCGATTCCTCTCCGAAGAACTCCTACCCGCCTAAGAGTATCCAACCTCCAAGAGTAACAATATCAATGGGGAATGCTCAAGACTTGCTCAAAATGCGATTTTCTTTGGTTGTAAGATTGGGAAGGGTCGGATCTATCACGTGGTGAAAGATCTGACAAGAACTCTCAAGAATCTCTCCAGGATCTGAGATTTGGTGTAAGATAGAGTGAGAGAGAGCACTTGTGTTCTTATGAGTGATTGGAGTGAAGTGGTCAACCCTCACAAGTGGGTGTGAGGGGGTATTTATAGTCCAATGGCCGAAGTGGCCGTTAGAGCATTCAGTTGTGCAACTGTCGGACGTCCGTCAGAAGTTGGACGTCCGAACTCCAATTGTCGGACGTCTGAAATATGTCGGACGTCCGAAATATTCTTGTGGAACATAGTGAGGTATGCCAGGTTAGTAGCCAGTGAAGCAAGTACCTGACGTTCGGCGGGGTTCGGACGTCTGACATGTCGGGCGTCCAAAGACCGTCGGAAGCCCGTACGATTTTGGAGGCCTACTGACCTTGTGAGGAATAATGTGTAACACAAAGTTCGGACGTCCGTCAGGTTTCGGACGTTCGATATTTCGGACGTCTGAAACACGTCGGAATTTTGGTCATATTTGCAGGCCTACTGACCTAGCGGATACATCCCAAACATATCGATAATTTCTGCTCGTTCCATGCATGTTTTGTGTGATATTGCTATGATCTAGATACACTTTCATACCCTTTTGATCATATTTGTACTAACCTACTAACTCAGTGGACCCCAGTACCAGTTCCTGTTTTCTGCTGTTTTTCTATTTCAGTTTTCCCCTTATAAAAAGTGCTCCAAAAATCCGGGAAAAATCACATAAAAAATCAGCGTGCCGGAAGCCTCCAGAGCCCCGAAGGAGGTCCAGGGGGCCACCACCAGGTGCCCAGGTGGCCACCTGGACCCCTGGTGCGCCCTGGCTTCCCCCTTCACCTATTTAATCTCCGTCACTGGAAAACTCCGAAGACAGAACCCTATTTCGCAAACTTGCCTCTGTTCCTCCGCCGCCGTGCTTCCAAGATCGGGAGCACCGTCAGGACCCTTCCCGGCACCCTGTCGGAGGGAGGATCGACCTCCTGGAGCTTCTCCTCCACCATGGATGCTTCCCGGATGTGCCGTGAGTAGTCTACCTTGGACCATGGGTCCATGATCAGTAGCTATGTGATGTTCTCCTCCCCTCTTTGTTCTTCATGGTTTAGACCTCGTGAGCTTCCCTACATAATCGAGGCACATATGTAATCTTTCTAATTTTGCTATGCTGAGTTTTATGGGATCTGATGGATTATGAAATAATGTTCAGAGTGTGATAGAGTAATATATTTGGTTTTTATCTCTTATATTTTTGTTCCTAAGTAATTCTTGCATGTTCTCCGTTGCTGTTTATTGCTTTGTCCAAGTAGTAGGTAGTGACTCCAAGAGGGAACGTTATGCTCGATTGTGGGTACATGGCCCCTGATGACACGCTTGAGTGACAGAAACATGAGTCTAGGGGATGTGTTGTGGCCACAAGGGGGAAACAACGGTGCTTGTAACCGCAGTTGCAAGGATTGTTTACTTTATGCAAAGTTCTTTTTAATGCAGTTGTCTGTTGCTTTGGGTTTACACTTTGGGTGGGGCTCGCAACTTAATACCAGCGAGATGTTCTGGATAGATATCTCAAGGTGGATGATTAGTAGTAGATGCAGATGGATTTTGGTCTACTTATTTTGGCGTACTGCCCATGCTTATGAGCCTGTTCCTTTCTTTTGTAGCATAGTTAGCATGGCTGTGCTTTTATAATCCTGTCAATTGCCCGTCTGTAATTTGTTTACTTCACATAGCAGTTTTATCTTCTTTTGGGAGAGAGACATCACTAGTGAATATCATGGGACCCCGGTCCATATTCTCATCACTGTTTACAATCTCATTTACTTTTCAGTATTTACTTTCAGTTTCTATCATTATCATTATCCCTTGTGTGTTTGATCCTCTGTAAACAACAAGACCGGAGAGATTGACAACCTCTCTAAACTTCGTTGGGAGCAAAGTTATTAGTGTCTGTGTGAAGATCCAGTTCAAGGAAGAAACGTTTGTCATAAACGGTGCCATTGTATTCTTGCCACCTACTTATCATTGCGGGAGTCCTACGGGAGACAAACCCTATCCTCTACATAGGGGAAATTTGCTGCTATCCTACATCTCACCTTCCACTTGGGGTAACCAACGAAGGGCGAGAAGCCATTATTACTTCCACACCATCAAGCAAATTTCTGGCGCCGTTGCCGGGGACTCCGAGTGATAAGATAGGGGAGTTGCCCACTACCTTTTACCTTTACTTTTAGTCTTGTTAGTTTACCTTTCTGTTTTTATCTTTGTGTCTTATCTCAAAAATTACAAAAAAAATCTGCCACACTTGCTGCTACTATGGGTTCCACTGAAAACGCCAAATTGTGTGACTTCACCAGTCACAACAACAAAGACTTTATTTGCACTCCTATTGCCACACCTGCCACTTCAACTACCTCTTATGAAATTAAACCTGCTTTGCTAAACCTTGTATGAGAGATCAATTCTCTGGTGCTGGAGATGATGTTGCTTTACACTTGAATAATTTTGTTGAATTATGTGATATGAAAAAGTATAAAGAAGTAGAAGGTGATGTTGTTAAGCTCAAGCTTTTCCCTTTCTCTTTGAGGGACAGAGCTAAAATATGGTTTCAATCTTTGCCTAGGAATAGCATAGATTCTTGGGATAAGTGCAAAGATGCTTTTATTTGGAAATACTACCCTCCTGCTAAAATTATCCAATTGAGGAGTATGAAAGCTCAAGAATGATCAGAGGGGGAGGGGGTGAATGATCACTTCTAAAAATTCTAAGGAACTTAGAAGAAATTCATGTAAACTGCGAAGGACTAAAGACATCTCGAAGGAAATACAGTATCGAAAGATATACATAGCTCGAAAGGATTGGGAGCGAAGGTAAACATCGAAGGCAAACAAGAAACGAGTAAATACTTAATGTAAATGCGAGAAGGAAAACGAGCCTGACACGACGATGTTTGGTAAACCAGTTCACACTCTGCAAAGTGCTACGTCTGGTTGGAGGGACTGGTGATTGAACACCTGGAGCAAAACTCTCTCCGTCCTATATTCCACTGCAACAAACTCCTCGAGCTTGTCCAGTTTTCACTCGTGGTAGATGATCCAGGACATCTCCGAGACCTTTACAAACTTCCTTCAACAGCGACAATTTCTTTTCGACTGCTTGACAGGCGACGCCTAACCGTCTAGGAGACTTGCAATTCTCCAAGATAAAAAGATTAGCTAATCTCAACCTAAGTCTCTGTGAATTGCTGATACAGAGTGGCAACTCTCCTCGTTGGTTACCCCAAGTGGAAGGTGAGATGCAGTGTAGCAGCAAGTTTCCCTTAGCAAAGATGCTAAGGTTGAGTATCGAACCAGTAGGACTCCAAGAGATACAAGTAGGTGTCACGACGCTTGACGTGGACCTGCACACAGATACAAATAACTTTGCTCCCAACGAGTACATAGGAGTTGTCAATTCCTCCGGCCTTCCTGTTTACAAAGGATCAACGCAAGAGATAAAAGTGGAACTGAAAGTAAAGACTAAAAGTAAACTAAGGGTGTAAACAATAATGTGAAGATGGACCGGGGTCCCGTGATTTTCACTAGTGATTTCTCTCCCCCAAAAGACGATAAAAGTGCTAGCGAGGTAAACAAATCACAGCCGGGCAATTGATAGAATTACGAAGGCACCGCAATGCTAACTATACTTCAAAGAAAGGAAGGGCTCAAAAGCAATGGGCAGTACGCCAAGGTAAGTAGACCGAAATCCAACTGCATCTACTACGAATCATCCACCTTGAGATATCTATCCAGAACATCTCGCTGGTATTAAGTTGCGAATCCCACCCAAAGTGTAAACTCAAAGCAACAGACAACTGCATTAAAAGAACTTTGCGTAAAGTAAACAATCCTTGCACCCGCGGGTACAAGCACCGTTGTTTTATCCCTGGTGGCAACATCACATCCCCTAGTCTCATGTTTCTGTCACTCAAGCTAGACATCAGGGGGCTGAACCCACAATCAAGCATAACGCTCCCTCTTGGAGTTGCAACAAACTAGGCCAAAGCAAAATACTGCAACGGAGAACATGCAAGAATTTACTCAAGAACAAAATATAAAAGAGAAGAACCAAATATATTACTCATCACAATGTGAACATAGTCTCATAATCCATCAGATCCCAGCAAACTCAGAATAGCAACAGCAGAAATTACCAAAGTGCCTCGATCATGTGAGGCAGCTCATGAGGTCTCGAAAGTGGAAGCACAAAGAGGGGATAGGTACATCACATAGCTACTGGTCACGGACCCATGGTCCAAGGGGGACTACTCACGGCACATCCGGGTGGCGTCCATGGCTATGGATGGTCTCCCGGAGGGGGTTCCTCCTCCCGGCAGGGTGCCGGGGCAGCTTCTCCAGGCAGCCCCGATCTTGAAACGGCGGCGGCGGCGGTACAGAGGCGAGTTCGTGGAAAAGAGATCGATATTAGGGGTTTCCACCCCGAGGGCTAAATATAGGCGGAGGGGGGTGTCGAGGGGACCCACCAGGCAGCCAGGAGGCCTCCTGGCGCGGCCTAGGGTGGGGCCGCACCAGGGACCTTCCTGGTCTCCTGGTGGTGGCCCCCCTCCGCTACCTTGGTGATTCCGAAAGCTTCCTGGTCGCTGATTTTTTATCTGATTTTTTTGGTTTTTTTGGAGCACTTTTAATGGCTGGAAAACCTGAAATACAAAAACAGCAGAAAATAGCAACTGGCAGCTGGGTGCACTGGGTTAATAGATTAGTCCAAATATGCTAAAAAGTGTGTGAAAGTTCAAGCAAAACATGACAAAGTCACACAAAACATGCATGGAGCAAGCAGAAATTATAGATACGTTTGGGACGTATCAACATCCCCAAGCTTAATTCCTGCTCGCCCTCGAGTAGGCAAATGATAACAAGCATAATTTCTGTGGTGACATGCCACACAACCATATAAGGACTTTTAAGTAAAGCAATTAAAGCAAGCAGTTCAATTCAAGTCTTAACAAGCAAGAGTCTATATTAGCGTTGACACAAGCAACAAAAGAACAAAACGTGCAAGAGCTCTCGCTGTCCGTGACTCGAATGTCTCCAGATGGTGTTTGCGTGCAAGCATGGGACTGGGAAAAATAGAGAAAAAAGGTTGTTGAGAACAACTATCAACTAAAGTTTCACACTTGGTCTCCTTTGGATTCTTATCTGGACTCGTCCCCAGACCACTAGCCAGGTACAAGTCAAACTGATCCACTCCCTTTCGATATTTGAGCACTCATGCAATGGATGAGCGTGAGCAAGAAAGTTGACACCTAAAAGGCGAAACAGAAAGAAGGTGGAGGAGGAAGACAAAAAGGTGTGAAAGGCTCACATCAATGAGGACAATCATAGGCGAGAGAAGGCCATATGATAGATATGATGTGAGGAGTAGGGATTGCCATACAACGGATGCACATGTGAGCTAAAATCTCTCCAAGGGAACTAGTGGGGGTGCATCTAACTTGCTTGCTCAAGAAGACCTAGAGCTCGTTTGAGGAGGCTCATCATTGGAATATACAAGCCAAGTTCTATAGTGTGAAGGGTCCCCACATAGCTATATGCATGATGATGATCTCTATGGAGTACAAGGGATAGAAGATGAAGTACTAGTGTGGATCTCTCTTTTTATTTTTTCTTTTCTCCCTTTCTCTCTTTTTTGGTGGCCTCAATGGCTCTTTCTATGTAACTCTCATTTGTCCTCTTTGGGATCTTTTGATTTTGTCTTCTTTGGGATCGTTTCCTCACTTTAGGGGCAATACTCTATATTTTACAAGAATATATGAGATCTTTCACACTTTACAAAGGTACTCACATAAAGAAAATGTAACTATCATGATGCAAATGTATGCCTCTGCTAGGGTAGCAGGATATGCAATGATACTAGCGCGTCATGTAGCAATGATTAGGGCAAGGCCCAACTAGCATGCGGCTCATCGATCAAGCAAGTAGCATGTATGACATGAAGATCAAGTCATGAGAAGGTGGATGTTGCATGGCAATGTATATATGAAAGGCTATGGAAATGCCTTGTAGGTAGGTATGGTGGCTGTTTTGAGGAAAGATATAAGGAGGCTTATGATGACAGGGCGTATCATGCCAAGGGTTTGGATGCACCGGCAAAGTATGCGCCAACTCTCGAGGTGAGAAAGGGCAATGCACGGTACCGAAGAGGCTAGAAAAAGTATAGGTGGGTGGAAGTGTCAACTTTCGAATACTCACATTAGTCCGAAGAACTCATGCACTTATTATCGGTAACTCTCAATCTAATCAGGAGGTTCACAAAGAGACAGGTACCTCGAGGAGGAGTGTATGTGGGTTTGGTTATCCTTGCGCATCCTCGACTCATGGTACGTGAGTGTACTCTAATATTCGAACCCTCTAGAGGTTAGTGATCCATCTAGTAGCTAGAGTTCTCAACAGGGTTTTTTTGGTTTTCGAAAAACACACGGATTGCCCAAAATACGACATCTATCACTAATACGCAAGAGCTCTTGACACCATAAGTTCAAGCATTACTCTAGTCAATACCTCAAATCTATTGCAAGTTACTACTATAAAGAGAATAGAAACTTTAACTACCTACTTTTAGTCAAGACACAGAACTCAGTGCAACAGGCAAACTCTCTAACAAGATAAAACATGCAACCTATAGAAAGTTCAACCTAAGAAAAAAGAAAAGCTCTAGAAAAACTAAAGCACTACAACTAAACAGAACATCAGCTAAGAAAATAAAAAGAACAACTCACAGCTAAAAGAAAAAGCATGCAAATCCTATGAGGAGTTCTAGTTCAAGCGGAGCTTGTATCTCTCCCACACAAAAGAGTAAGCTGGGGTCTAACTTGTTACTACAGCAAACCAAGCAAAAACAAACCTAGAAAAGTAAAGAGTGAGACGCTCCAAGCATAGCACACAACGCATGAAGTGATAAAAATATAGCGCAACGAGGGACGAACTAATAATTGTTGATGAAGAAGGGGATGCACGGGGGCATCCCCAAGCTTAGACGCTTGACTCTCCTTGAATATTTATTGGGCGTGCACATGGACATCCCCAAGCTTGAGCGTTTGACACTCCAAGATCTTCTTTCATCATCTTCCATCGCGCACTTGAAAACTCCCTTTATACATAACTCATTGTAGACTGATTAGAGAGGTTAGTGCCCTACTAAAATAATTTTCCTCTACTGCAAATAAAGATTTCCAGGAAGATCTACTGTTTCTCTTGCCTGCCCAAAAGATTTTGCAAAGAAAAAGCAAGCTTAAGGATTGCAAAATTGCGAAAAGAAAAACCGGGGCAGAAGCTGAGAAAAACAGAACAACACAGAGAAAAGAGTTTTTTCGAGGTACTTCTGCAACTCAAATCAAAAAACTCTGAACAGACGCCTGAAAGGTAATTGTATGGAGCATGCTGTCAAAAGAATTCAGATCAAAAAGATGATCTGGTGATTTATCCCGAAGTTTTCCGTCAAGCAGATAGAATCTGTTTGTGGACAGCATGTACCAACTTTTGACCTTTCTTGCAATCTGAGGCTAAACTTGGCACAAAGCTTGAAAAGTAAAGATTCAATGATGTTGCTAGAGTAGTAACAATCATCAAGACCACCGAGAACAGAAGAAAAGAAAAAAGAAAAACCTAAATTCATTGCGGGCTGCCTCCCGAAAGCGCTTCTTTAGAGCCATTAGCTAGGCTTAAAGCAGAAGATCAAGTCTTTTCAAGAGAATAACTAGCCCGTGTGACGGACTCAAAAGGTAACTCAATCTTTTTCCTAGGGAAATGTTCCATCCCTTTCTTGAGAGGGAATTGTAATTTGATATTCCCCTCTTTCATGTCAATAACAGCACCAACTGTGCGAAGAAAAGGACGTCCCAAAATAATTGGACAAGAGGGCTCACACTCAATGTCCATAATAGTGAAAGCAACGGGAACATAATTGTCATTGACAATGATAAGAACATCGTCGATCTTCCCCAAAGGTTTCTTTACGGAAGAATCAACAAGACGAACACGAAAAGAACAGGGATCAAAAGGTTTCAATTCAAGCATATCATACATTCTTTTGGGCATAACAGAGGTATTTGCTCCAAGATCACAAAGAGCATAACAAGAGAAGTTATTCAATTTGATTTTTATCATAGGATCCCAACCATCTTCTAGCTTCCTAGGTATGGAGGCTTCTAGTCTAAGCTTCTCCTCCCTAACTTTGATTAGAGCATTGGTGATAGGGCATGTTTTCCCTTGATTGGTTTTAGTGATTGATGACAATACATTTGCGGACTAACCGGGTGCAATGAGCATTTCAGATAACGACATTATTGGCACAATACGGTTATTTTCCCCTCGGTGTACGTAACGTGAATACGGAGTTTTTCTTTCGATCTCCTTTTGTGTTAATTGAGTCGTAGGAAAACCGTACTATGAAAAGGGGATCCGCTTTGGAAATGATGGGTGGAATCATCACACGGTCTCACTTTCTGCGCCCACATATTTCTTTTGCGTCGTGGAGGTGTGGGGACTCTTGGATGTGGCTCTCTGGCTCTACCAGAGCGGTGGTACCGCTCCACGGTAGTACCGTGGACCAGTACCGCATCCACTACCGGATTCCCACTGGACTCTGCGGTAGTGGAGGCGGCACTGGGGCTCGGTAGTACCATGGAGCGGTAGTACCGTGACCCAGTACCTCATCCATTACCGAATTCCCACTAGACTTTGCGGTAGTGGAGGCGGCACTGGGGCTCGGTAGTACCGTAGAGCGGTAGTACCGCTCTCGGAGCGGCAGTACCGCTCCGCGGTAGTACCGTGACCCAGTACCGCATCCATTACCGGATTCCCACTGGACTTTGCGGTAGTGGAGGCGGCACTGGGGCTCAGTAGTACCGTAGAGCGGTAGTACCGCTCTCGGAGCGGTAGTACCTCTGCGCGGTAGTACCGTGAACCAGTACCGCATCCACTACCAGATTCCCACTGGACTCTGCGGTAGTGGGGGTGGCACTAGGGCTCGGTAGTACCGTGGAGCGGTAGTACCGCTCTCAGTACGGTAGTACCGCTTCTGAAGCGGTACTACCATGGTTGGTGGACAGCCAACGGCTGCATTTAAGGGCTCCTATAAAAGGGGGTCTTCTTCCCCATTGAGAGGTACCTCATTTATTGCTCTCACCTCCATTGACTCCCAAGCTCCATTCTTGCCCGATCTCCCTCCCTAGCCATCAAAACTTGTTGATTCTCTAGGGTTTGGAAGAGGAGGCCCCGATCTACACTTCCACCAAGGATATTTGATTCCCCCCACTAATCCCGTGTGGATCTTGTTACTCTTGGGTGCTTTGGTGCCCTAGACGGAAGAGGTCACCTCGAAGCCACATTCCATTGTGGTGAAGCTTCGTGGTTTCGTTGGGAGCCTCCAATTCAGTTGTGGAGTTTTCCCCAACCTTGTTTGTAAAGGTTTGGTTGCCACCTTCAAGGCCCCCTCGTAGTGGATCACGGCATCTTACATCGGTAAGAGCGTGAGGAGAAATAGGGTGGCCCTCGTTGGCTTCGTGTGAGCATTGTGCTCCTCACCCTCTCCAAATGGAGACGTACTTCTCGAAAGAGAAGGAACTTCGGAAACATATCCTTGTCTCCCGTGTTCCCCTTTACCTTTACTTTGCGGAACTTACTTTCCTTGCTTATTTATTGCTTGCTTGTTATATCATAGTTGTTGGCATATAGGTTGCTCACATAGTTGCATATCTAGACAACCTATATCCCTTGTTAAGCCTAAATTGTTAAGAAAAGTTTAAAAAGTGTTAGTCGCCTATTCACCGCCCCTCTAGTCGACATTCCGATCCTTTCAATTGGTATCAGAGCCTCGTCTCTTATTAAGGGCTTTACCGCCTTAAGATGATGTCGCAAGAGGATAAACCGGTAGAGGTTGAGCTTCCAGGAGCTACTCCGAACCCTTCTCTTTTGGAAGGGAATCTAAGTATCGAGGGCTTCGCGAATACGCTCGCGAAGGATGACTCATCATCTATCTCTCGACATGAGTACAATGAAGGCATGTCCTACATTAAGGCTCACATGAACAAAGTCACCGATATGCTTGGTAGTCTCATGTCAAGGATGCCCTCGGAGAGCAACCCCACCATCATCCCCAATATTCCAACATTGGGTGGAAGAGATGTCATCTCCCAATCTAATGATGATGGTAGGAATGATATCCGATCCATTCCTCGTACAGGGAATGGATCGGGTATCCATTCCGCGGTGGCTCCTACTGTTACTTATAACTCTTTACCTCTACCCGAACCCCATTTTGCACATGCAGGAACTATTCCCATTCTTAACAAAGATGCTTATCCGGTTTGGGCTCATTGCATGAAGAGACACCTGAAGGGGTCCTCCGTGGAACTTTGGCGCATCGTTGAGGAGGGATTTACTCCTCATGACCGCCATAACATGACCCCAAGAGAATATCGGGACAACACCATCAACAGTCATGCTATGCTCATGATAGGGAATGGGTTGAAGGAAGAGCAATACAATCTTGTCCTAAAGTGTGAAACGACCAAAGAGATGTGGGATATTATCGAGAGGACTCTCATGGGAAGCACTAGCATACGGTGCTCAAAGTTTGACAAGATTCAAGATCAAGCCGATCACTTTGACCGGAATGAAGGGGAGTCTTCCCAGGATGTTCATCAAAGGTTGGTGGCTCTCGCAAATTCCATGACGGACCATGGGAGCATGGACACCAATGACAGATGGATAAAGAGAAAGTTCATCACGGCTATGCTCCTACACAAGAAGCATATCACCAAGGTCATTCGTCAAAGGCCCGACTTTCGCGAGTTGAGTTCAAACCAAGTCTTGGATGAATTCGTTGCCATGGAAATCTTGGACTCCACGGCCGAGTTAAAATTTGCTTGCCAAAGTGGCTCCAAGATGCCATCTCTTGCCTTGAAGGCCAAGGAGGTTCAAGTTGAGGAAGATGAAGATGAAGAGGATGTGGGTCCGGAAGACACCAAGTATGCTTACAATGAGCACATGGCTCTAGCCTCAAGAAAATTTTGGGAAAACAAGAAGAACTTCAAGTCCAACTCAAGTAGCTTCAAGCCAAAGGGCCAAAGAATAAGAACTTGCTTCAATTGTGGCAATGTGAGTCACTTTGTTGCGGATTGTCCGTATGAGAAGAGAGAATACCACAGTGGAAATCTCATCCGTAAGGACAAGAACAAGCCACCATTGAACAAGACCTTTGTGAAGAAGAAGCCACAACGTGTGTTGGTGGCTCAAGAAGAATACTATTCTGATGATGAGGAGGATGAAGGAAGTGATGAGATTGTGGCAACCGCCACCGTTGCGATCGCCTTTGAATCCCCCTCATCAACATCTCTCGTCAACTCCCCCAACGAGAACTCTCACATCCTCCACAAGTGTCTTATGGCCAAGACTACCTCGGTAATTCCTCACTCTAAACCATTTACTCCCACTAACCCCTCTTTGTTGGATTGTGTGGAGGAAAATGAGGAGCCCAAAGTGCATGAGGAGAATGAATACAAACTATTCATGTGCAAGCTCAAAGGTGTTGCAAAGGGACATTTTGTGGCTCTCTTGGAACAACTAGGAGAAGCACATGGTCACATTGAGAAACTTGATGAGACTATCATTGAGTTGCAAGGTCATAGTCGCGACTATGCGGATGAGATAGGGGAGCTATCTCATTCTCTCGAAGAAGAGCATGAGCTTAAGTTGTCTCTTGCTGAGACATATGCTATTGATATCTCTAAGCTAAAACTTGACCTTAAACATTCTAATGCTATTGCTTGTGATCTCAACACTAAAAATGATGAACTTGTTGAGGCTCATGAACGACTTCTTGTGGATCATGAGAAAGTTGAAAAGGACCACAAGTCCTTAAAACACGAACTCATGGCTCTCAAGAAGGCTCATGATGAAACAAGTATGCAACTCACTAAAGAAATTACTACCTTTTCTCCTATTATTGTGGTAGAGAGACCTAGTTCCTCTAACTCTTGTTGTGAGCATGCTCCTCTCATTTAGGAAAACACTAGGTTGAAGGCACAACTTGAGAAGGGACTTGTCTCGTTCATTCAAGGAGAAAAGAACCTTAATGATCTCTTGAGTTCCCAAAAGGAGGTCATTGGCAAGGAATGCATTGGTTTTGGTACAAAGTCATCAAAGAGGAAGAACAAGAAGAGGAAGAACAAAAAGAAGAAAGGAAAGGCACCGCCTCCTTCAAAGGAAGTCACATTTGTGAAGGAAGGGGAGAAGCCTCAAGAAAAAGTGGCAAAGGCCATTGAGGGTGGAATGACCAAGAGGAGTGATGCCACTCCCAATGACTTTGCCGGAGCAACTAACCCCTCTTATGTTCTTTGTTGCACTAATGATGGGCATGTTTATGCCAAATTTGTTGGTTCCTTTGATGAGTATATTGCATGGTCCATTTGGGTGCCTAAGACCCTTGTTACTAACGCGAGAGGACCCATTCATGAATGGGTACCTAAATCCAAGCATTGATCTCATGTAGGTGGCGGCTTCCGGTGGGGGTTCATGGATACTTGATAGCGGGGCTACAAGTCATATGACCGGAAGGAAGGACATGTTGGTGGACATTGATTTCAGACCATCTAGAACCACCCGTGTCCAATTTGGAGATGCAAACACGTCAAAGGTATTATGTCTTGGCAAAGTAATCATCTCTCCGGACTCGTCCATTGAGAAAGTATTGCTAGTTGAGACTTGTGCCTTTAATTTACTTTCCGTTCGTCAACTTGCCATGATGGGCCTTTGTACCTTCTTTGATAAAGACATGGTCACCCTAATGTGGAGCAAAACTCTTAAAGTAGCCTTTGTTGGACACGTGGAGGACGGTATGTACGTGGTGGACTTCTCAAAAGTCCCCACCAATACCGCCATGTGTTTAATAGCTAAAGTTGATGTGGGATGGCTTTGGCACCGCCGACTAGCCCATGTCAATATGAGGTCTTTGCAAACACTTCTCAAGGGTGAGCATGTCATTGGACTAACAAATGTTAGCTTTGCCAAAGATCGTGCTTGTAGGGCATGCATTGAAGGGAAACTTCATGAGAAGAAACACCCCGTCAAGAATATCATCTCCACCAAGAGGCCTTTGGAGCTCCTTCACATGGATATTTTTGGGCCTCCCTCATATGATAGTCTTGGCGGGAAGAAGTATTGCTTGGTTATTGTTGATGATTATTCAAGATATACTTGGGTTTATTTCTTCAAGAAGAAAAGTGAGACCCAACAAACCGTCATCGAGTTTGCCAATGAAGCTCAACGTCAACACAATTCAAAGATTTTGGCAATTAGGAGTGACAACGGCACCGAGTTCAAGAACTACACCCTGGATGAATTCCTTGGAGATGAGGGGATCAAACATCAATATTCCGCTGCTTATACCCCTCAACAAAATGGCGTTGCGGAGAGGAAGAATCGCACTCTGATTGATGCAGCAAGAACAATGATGGATGAGTTCAAGAGTCCATACAACTTCTGGGCAGAAGCCATCAACACTGCTTGTGATGCAACTAACCGTCTTTATCTCCGCAAGATCTTGAACAAAACTCCGTATGAAATCATCACCGGGAAGAAGCCCAACATCAAGTATTTTCGGGTCTTCGGGTGTAAGTGTTTCATTCTTAAGAAAGGTGCTCGTTTGTCTAAGTTCGAGGCTATGACAAATGAGGGCATATTTGTTGGTTATGCTTCGAACTCTCACGCCTATAGAGTCTACAACAAGTCTTCCAGACTCATTGAAGAGTCTAGTAACGTGGAGTTCGATGAACATAATGGCTCCCAAGTGGGGCAAAGTGATCTTAATGTTGCAGGTGATGAAATTCCTCCTCTAGCCATAAGAAGAATGGGTGTGGGTAATTTCCTACCCATTGAGGAACCCCTTGTGGTGGAAGGAGAAGGACAATGCTCTACGCACGTGGAGCCATCACCTCCTCAAGATTCACAAGCAAACCAAGAACAAGACGAAGGCCCTCTCTCGCCCGTACAAGATCAAGGTCAAGATCAAATCATTGAAGATGGTGGTGCACCAAATGATGACCAAGATCATGTTCTCTTTCAAGGGCAAGCTCAATATGATGAGCAAGTCCTTGAGGATGATCCTTCTTCCGAAGATGGTGCTCTAGCTTCTCCTCAAGAAACTTTGGAAGAAGAGAGAGTTCGTCGATGAAAGGGCATGTGCTCTTATGTTTGGTTTTGGTAATTGATGACAATCTTTATGGACTAATAGTTTCCTTGAGTTATACTTTAAGGTTTGTCCATAGGAAACGCTTGAAGATCATATGGTGGCTTCAAGGTTGTAAGATGAAGATTACGTGTTGACCAAGGTGTTCTTCATGGAGCTATCCAAAGATTGGTCAAGTAGATGTGTGCAAGGTCAAGAGGAGCATCACGAAGTTATCGTATGCTTGGAGCTTGCCGACCATTTGGTGATAATGGTCATGTGAAGATGTGCCTAAAAGAGGCTCACCCATAATGGTGTATGGGGGAGCTATCTACAAGTCTCCATCGAGCCGGAGTAATCAAGGAAGATGTTCCAACTTGAGGCGGGCATGATCGTCATCATCAAGCTCAAGTGGATTATGCGCAAGACAAAGGTTTGACTAGATAGGTGTCTAGTTTACCGGTCTCTTGGTAGTAGTTAGGAGACCGTGTTATAGGCTAGGCCGAGTCGTCTGTGGAGAGCTCAAACCTTTTGCATTCTTGGCATCATCTTTATTGGTTCTTGTTTAGCTTTTCTCCGTGTGAGTTTTGGAGCTCGTGGTCTTCTTCATGATAAGCTCTTGGTCATCGAAAACGGATTTCATATGCGTCTTCTCGTATGTTTTTCGATGTGGGAGATTTGCCGGGTCGTCTCGGTTAGAGGTTTCACACCTCTATGTGTTTGACATTTCTCCCTTGCCACTTCTAAATATTTCTAGTCGTGATTAGGCAGATCTATTCATTAGCTTTCCATCAAGCTTGAGTTTGCCTTAATCAGAGTTCATTTGCAGAAATTGTGGCAGTTCAGGGTTTGCCTGTTTCATTTGGAGTTCATCTGTTGTGTGGCCTGGGCTTCCTGGGTCTGCTGGGGCGGTAGTACCGCTTGGAGTGTGGTAGTACCGCTCACGCGGTAGTACCGCACCCACTGCGGTAGTACCGCGCTACGGTAGTACGGCAGTCTAGTACCGTAACCACTACCGCAAGCGTACTGACCGAGCGGTAGTGGCACGGCACTAAGCTGCGGTACTACGGCAGCGCGGTAGTACCGCACCCAGCGCGGTAGTACCGCTCTACGGTAGTACGGCAGGCTAGTACCGTAACCACTACCGCAAGCGTACTGACTAAGCGGTAGTGGGCACGCCACTAGGCTGCGGTACTACGGCAGCGCGGTAGTACCGCACCCACTGCGTAGTACCGTGCCACGGTAGTACCGCTCTCCGAGTGGTAGTACCGTGGTTGGTGGGCTGCCAACGGTTCCCAACGGCTGGATTCATGGGAGACTATAAAAGGGGGTCTTCTTCCTCCTTTGTCTCCACCGGTTTTGTGCAAGTTCTTCCCCCCATTGTTGACCTCTTTGAGCTTGCTTACTCTCTTCCCCTCCTATGATTCTTGCTCCTTTTTGAGGGAAAAGAGAGAGGAGGTCTAGATCCACATTCTCCACCAAGCCATCTCTCCTCTAAGTGAGGGGAACCTTGTGGATCTAGATCTTGGAGTTCTTGGTGTTCTCCTTGTTCTTCCTCTCATATTCCTCCATAGCTTTTGTTGCTTTGGTGGGATTTGAGAGTTGGGGACTTGAGCACTTCGTGTGCTCTTGCCATTGCATTTGGTGCATCGGTTTGAGTTCTCTCCGAGGATTCGTTGTAGAAGTGAAGTCGAGAAGATTGCTACTCTTGAGTGCATTGGCACTCTAGAGCTTGTTCTCTTGAGTGCATTGGCACTCTAGAGCTTGTTCCTCTTGGGTGCGTTGGCCCCTAGAGGCTTGTTGTTGCGGAGCTCAATCATTGTGGTGGAAAGCTTCGGGACGCTACGGGAGCCTCCAATTGGGTTGTGAAGATAGCCCCGAGCATTTGTACGGGTTCGGTGACCGCCCTCAAGGGTCGCCATTTGTACGGGTTCGGTGACCGCCCTCAAGTGTCCTAATAGTGGAATCACGGCATCTTGCATTGGTAAGAGCGTGAGGAGAAATAGGGTGGCCCTCGTTGGCTTCGTGTGAGCATTGTGCTCCTCACCCTCTCCAAACGGAGACGTACTTCTCGCAAGAGAAGGAACTTCAGTAACAAATCCTTGTCTCCATTGGCTCCACTTGCGGTTATCTCTACCCTTACTTTGAGCAAGCTTATTACATTGTTTATCTTGCTTAGTATAAGTTGTTGGTGCACATAGTTGAGCCTAGCTTATTTAGGTTTCTTGCTTGACAAATTAAACGTTAAGTTTTATTCCGCATTTGTTCAAGCCGAAACCGTAATTATTTTAAGCGCCTATTCACCCCCCCTCTAGGCGACATCCACGTCCTTTCAGTCGAGCACTCAAGATTGCATCTCGGTTAAAATCACAAGATCTTTCGGTGGATCAAGTGCTCGGAAGCATCCAAAAGGGGGTAACAACTCGTAGTCAATTGAGAAACTTTTGTGCCCATAATGCATTTGTTTCTTTTGTTGAACCCCAAAAGGTAGGTGAGGCGCTTGAAGATCCAGATTGGCTTGAGGCCATGCATGATGAACTCAATCACTTCAAGCGCAACAAGGTGTGGACATTAGTGGAGAGACCCAAAGGTGATCACAATGTTATTGGGACCAAGTGGATTTTCAAGAACAAGAAAGATGCACTTGGTATTGTCATCCGGAACAAGGCACGGTTGGTGGCTCAAGGTTTTTCCCAAGTCGAAGGTATTGACTTTGGTGAAACTTTTGCCCCCGTGGCTCATCTTGAGTCCATTCGTATTGCTCTTGCTTATGCCTCTCATCACAACTTCAAGTTATATCAAATGGATGTGAAGAGTGCTTTTCTTAATGGTCCCATTAATGAGTTGGTATATGTCAAGCAACCCCCCCGGGTTCGAGGACCACAATTTCCCCAATCATGTCTATAAACTCGACAAGGCGCTCTATGGCCTTAAGCAAGCACCACGCGCTTGGTATGAGCACCTTACCGAGTTCTTAGTTGATTATGGGTTTGAAATTGGGAAAATCGATCCCACTCTTTTTACCAAGAGGGTTGGTGGGCAAAATATTCATATGCCAACTATATGTTGATGATATTATCTTTGGCTCGATTAACAAATATTTTAATGAGGAGTTTGCTAAGCTAATGACCAACAAGTTTGAGTTGTCTATGATGGGAGAGTTGGAGTTCTTTCTCGGTTTTGAAGTCAAGCAATTGTCAAGAGGAACGTTCATTAATCAAGCCAAATATACTCAAGACATGCTCAAGAGGTTCAAGTATGATGGTCTTAAAGGAGCCAAGACCCCCATGCCACTCAAGTGTCAACTTGACCTCGACCCGAACGGTAAAGAGGTAGACCAAAGGGAGTATCGTTCTATGATTGGCTCCTTGTTGTATCTTTGTGCATCTAGGCCGGATATCATGTTGAGTGTGGGCATGTGTGCAAGATTTCAATCCGCACCAAAAGAGAGTCACGTAGTGGCTGTCAAAAGAATCTTTCGATATTTGGTTCATACCCCAAACTTTGGATTGTGGTATCCTAAAGGCTCAAGCTTCAACCTCGTCGGGTACACGGATTCAGATTGGGCGGGAGACAAAGTGGAGAGGAAGTCCACTTCCGGAGGATGCCAATTCCTTGGTAGGTCTTTGGTGAGTTGGTCATCCAAGAAGCAAAATTGTGTTTCCCTCTCTACCACCGAAGCCGAGTACATTGCCGCCGCAAGTTGTTGTGCACAATTATTATGGATGAGGCAAACTTTGAAGGATTACGGTGTCATTTGTGACAAAGTGACTCTTTTATGTGACAATTAAAGTGCTATCAAGATTGCTTACAACCCCGTTCAACATAGCAAGACGAAACATATTGAGATTCGTCATCACTTTATTCGAGATCATGTGAAGCGGTGTGATATTGACCTTTCATATGTGGGCACCGGAGATCAACTTGCGGATATCTTCACCAAGCCTTTAGATGAAGCAAGATTTCGAGAGTTAAGGCATGAGCTAAATATCATTGATTCAAGTAATGCGGTTTGAAGACTTGCCCACACTTCCCATCTCAACATGAGGTCTAGCTTGGATGTAGGCATGGACATAGGGGGAGTCTTGCTTAATTCATAGGAAACCACTCCACCTATTATGCGGAAAGAGACAAAATTCTTTCACTATGGTCACGTTCGGCGGCCGTCATGGTCACCCAAGGTGACAACGGTGCTTCAAATAAGAGCATTGGAAATGAACCCAAGATACATCTTTGTGGTGTCATACCAAATAAGCTCAAACATGGTGGCTTCGGCCACCGCCCCTCTCGTTGGGAGGAATGGTTCGCCTTTGTGCTTCTTTTTGTGTTTAGGTAGTTTTGTTGCATCTTGATCACTCCGAGTTTGATCTTGAATTTTCTCGTTGTTGTTGTGTCTCAGAGTGTTTTCCTTCCAGCTACCGTGTTTCGAGTCATCCCAAGCCCTTCCCCCTAAGACATTCGATGCAATAGCCCCCCTCATCGTTGTCCTTGGTGGACGTTTCTGCTGCCAGCGGTACTACCGCAACAGGCACGGTACTACCGCTCTCGCGGTACTACCGCGGTCCCGAGGAATCTTATAACTGAAGGGGTACGGGGAGTTCCTCCCCATTCCCCCTTTCAGTTTCGTTTTTCTCTCCTCTGCAGCAGCGGCGCCCACCCCGACGCCCCCTCCCGGTGTGCCGCATCCGTGCCGTCCTTCCTTGTTCTTCTCCGGTGGGATCATTCCCTATCCCCCCCGGGTGCCATGGATACCGATATTGCCCCCGTTCTCTTCTCCTTTTGTTCAGTTTTGGTGAACTTTGTTGCTAGGGCTATACTTGTAGATCCACAAGGTTTTTGGCTATGCCTAGGCACTTTGAGAACATGGATAGACTGCTAGATAGGAATGGAGTAGATGTGTTGGAGTGGTTTGAGTTTTTGGAACCCCGGTAGTACCGGATCTCAGATCCGTGTCCTCTGCTCTAGGGCGGTACTAACGCTGGTCCCGTTGCGGTACTACCGTGCCTCGGGCGGTACTACCGGGGTCCCTCAATCTGAAACCTCCCCAACAGACCTGCCTTGTTCACTTGTGTCCGGCGTTAGCATCTCATGTGGTTTGTTTTTTCCGTTTCTCTCTGTTTGTGTTGGTCAGGTGATGGCTCTCGTCGGAATCCCAAGCGCAAGGCCTCGGGTCCTCCCAGTAGCAACTTCAAGAAGGTTGCTCACAAGAAGAAGGAACCAGTCAAGCATGTGGCAGAGCTTTCTCTTCCCGAGTACAGGGCCTACCATTGTGTCAACCCTTACCGTGAAGAGCAAAACCCAGAGTTAGTTGGCACTCAGTTCTGGAATAAGACTCAGAGGGATGTGTTCCACAAGGTTATGATGCACATGAAGAACAAGTTTGTTACACACGTGAAGTCTGTCCAGCTGAGGCACATGCGGGCTCACCCCGATTACTTTGGAGAGGCATACGCTCTTTGCGAGCAGTTTGGGATTCTGGACATCTTCTCCTTCAACAAGCGGTTCGATGTCGAGCTTCTTGCCCAGTTCTTTGCTACAGTGTACTTCACCAGTAACGCTGATCGGACCATCGTTTGGATGTGCAAGGACGAGCAAGTCAGATGCACATGGGGAGAGTTCATGATAGATTTTCACATTCCCGTCTCCACGTCAGAGGCGCCTGTTGGTGTCAGCCCATATGCTTCAGCAACTGCCAAGCCCAAGAGCATGCTAGGGCCCTATCAGAAGTCAATTCCTTATGTAGATGGCAAGGGACAGCAGAAGTACAGAGTGGTCCTCTTCCCGTTCTTGGACATCATGCATCGCATTTTCCGGACTTCTCTGTTTCCCCGTGTGGGCAATCTGGACATGGTTCACGGGCATCTGGTGGACATGCTTCTCCTCTGTGAGGAGTGCAAGGGCACCACGCAGAACTTGGAAGTTTGTGACATCATGTGGGAGGAGCTTCATGCTGTTGTGATGGAACGTAAGGTTCCCATATATGGCCCTTATCTTCAGGACCTCTTCGAGATCACGTGGGCAGCTACCTTTGCTGTTGAGCGCCTTCCCGTTGGGCCTCTGACTGCTCATGAGGAGGTTCAGCTGCGCATCAAGGACAACTGGGCTGACAGTCATGGTCCTGCGCATGGTTCCCCTCCTCCTGCCGGGTCTGATGAGGAGATTCACGAGGAGCAGGAGGCTGGTGGAGGCAGTGTTCCCCGCACACGCTCTGGTGCGAGTTTTGGTGCTGGTGGTTCGTCTTCTGCGCAGGGTCTGGAGTAGCCCGGATGGGCTGCCAAGCTCACCAGGAAGGTGAAGCAGCTCTTCTGCCTTCAGACTGATGTTCAGCACCGTCTGTATGAGGCCCACGAGAGGGAGAAGAAGAACAGGAGACTGCAGAAGGCTTTCTACAGACAGCAGGGCATGCACGTCTCGAGTGGGTCCGAGCGGAGCATCACCCCCGAGGACAAGTGGATCTCCCAGTTCAGCGCGTGGAACCTCACGGATGACATGCCTGGACCTTCGTCCACTTTTCAGCAGCCTGCTACTGATGACACAGAGGCAGCAGTGGAGTCCGAGGACTCTGACGATGACGAGGACTACGACCAGGACGACGAGTAGTTCATCACCTTGGGACGCTAGGTCATTCTCTGCCTTTTTGGCGTCTCGATGCCAAAGGGGGAGAGAGTTCTAGGATTCCGATTTGCATCTTCTCAGGGTTGGGCGAGTCACAAACGTGTTTTATTTGTCCCATCTGCTCCGCTTGTGAACTCCGTCTATTTGCTTTGGTTTTTAGTCCGTCTTGTGAGACTTCCGTGATATATGGTGTGAGACATATGCTATCTTATGTTCGTACTCTTATTGTCTTGTTATGTGGTGCTATGTTATGACATGTTATCCTTATGCTCACATACTTGTTTTGTCTAACTTAGTATGGCCTAGTTTATAAAATATAGGGGGAGTGTCCTCCTTATGTGTGTGTGTCCTGCATTCCAGAGGCATATCTAAAATGATGCACACATCAAGGGGGAGCCTGTCTATACTTTATAAACTAATGGCATGTTGTTTTAAAATTCCCTATTTTTATTGTGCAAATCTTGTGTTGTCATCAATACACCAAAAAGGGGGAGATTGATAGGGCATGTTTTCCCTTGATTGGTTTTAGTGATTGATGACAATACATTTGCGAACTAACCGGGTGCAATGAGCATTTCAGATAACGACATTATTGGCACAAGACGGTTATTGTCCCCTCGGTGTACGTAACGTGAAGACGGAGTTTTTCTTTCGATCTCCTTTTGTGTTAATTGAGTCATAGGAAAACCGTACTATGAAGAGGGGATCCGCTTTGGAAATGGTGGGTGGAATCATCACACGGTCTCACTTTCCGCACCCACATATTTCTTTTGCGTCGTGGAGGTGTGGGGACTCTTGGATGTGGCTCTCTGGCTCTGCCAGAGCGGTAGTACCGCTCTAGGAGCGGTAGTATCGCTCAACGGTAGTACCGTGGACCAGTACCGCATCCACTACCGGATTCCCACTGGACTCTGCGGTAGTGGAGGAGGCACTGGGGCTCGGTAGTACCGCTCCGCGGTAGTACCGTGACCCAGTATCGCATCCATTACCGGATTCCCACTGGACTTTGCGGTAGTAGAGGCGGCACTGGGGCTCGTTAGTACCGTAGAGCGGTAGTACCGCTCTCGGAGCGGCAGTACCGCTCCGCGGTAGTACCGTGACCCAGTACCGCATCCATTATTGGATTCCCACTGGACTTTGCGGTAGTGGAGGCGGCACTGGGGCTCGGTAGTACCGTAGAGCGGTACTACCGCTCTCGGAGCGGTAGTACCGTGAACCAGTACCGCATCCACTACCGGATTCCCACTGGACTCTGCGGTAGTGGGGGCGGCACTGGGGCTCGGTATTACCGTGGAGCGGTAGTACCGCTCTCAGTACGGTAGTACCGCAGCGCGGTAGTACCGCTTCTGAAGCGGTACTACCGTGGTTGGTGGACAGCCAACGGCTGAATTTAAGGGTTCCTATAAAAGGGGGTCTTCTTCCCCATTGAGAGGTACCTCATTTATTGCTCTCACCTCCATTGACTCCCAAGCTCCATTCTTGCCCGATCTCCCTCCCTAGCCATCAAAACTTGTTGATTCTCTAGGGTTTGGAAGAGGAGGCCCCGATCTACACTTCCACCAAAGGATATTTGATTCCCCCCACTAATCCCGTGTTGATCTTGTTACTCTTGGGTGCTTTGGTGCCCTAGAGGGAAGAGGTCACCTCGAAGCCACATTCCATTGTGGTGAAGCTTCGTGGTTTCGTTGGGAGCCTCCAATTCAGTTTTGGAGTTTGCCCCAACCTTGTTTGTAAAGGTTTGGTTGCCACCTTCAAGGCCGCCTCGTAGTGGATCACGACATCTTACATCGGTAAGAGCGTGAGGAGAAATAGGGTGGCCCTCGTTGGCTTCGTGTGAGCATTGTGCTCCTCACCCTCTCCAAACGGAGACGTACTTCTCAAAAGAGAAGGAACTTCGGAAACATATCCTTGTCTCCCGTGTTCCCCTTTACCTTTACTTTGCGCAAGTTACTTTCCTTGCTTATTTATTGCTTTCTTGTTATATCATAGTTGTTGGCATATAGGTTGCTCACATAGTTGCATATCTAGACAACCTATATCCCTTGTTAAGCCTAAATTGTTAAGAAAAGTTTAAAAAGTGTTAGTCGCCTATTCACCCCCCCTCTAGTCGACATTCTGATCCTTTCAGTTGGTGATATGCTCTGTGAAGGCAAGATTAAGTGTGCTAGTGTGGGGGTCTCTAGACATCTTGTGTAGGAAACCAATAACTTCAGGTAAGGTGCAGTTGTCAAAGTCTAGGTCACTACTATCTATCAAGGAGGTAGTGATATCATTTAGGCTCACTTGTTTTAAAGCCTCTATGTTCATAGAGGTTTCTTCATCTATGGTTGAGGTGGTAGCATCACCATTGGTAGGTCCGGTGGGACTAGGGGTGTGACGGGTGCTAACAGTTTGGACATCCTCAACTACATGGATAGTGGCTACTGTGTGGTAGGTAGGAAGGCTCTTAATTCTCTCTTCTTCCTCCTATTCTTCTGGTTTGGCTGCCATCTGGTTTATCAAGGTAGATTGGGTGTGAGACATGTTTGAAACATAGGTCTCAATGGCAGTGAGTCTAGTTTGGAGGCTAGAAATGTCACTATTCAGGCTCTCAAGTTGTTTGCTAATGTTTTGCAGGATAGAGGAGTGCTCATCTAACTGTCTGGAAAAGGCCTTGTTTTGTTCAAAATGTGTGTGCATATAGCTTTTGGTGGATTTTTCTATTTCTATAAGTTTCTCATAGCTGGGTAGGTCTCTTTCCCTATAATTCTGGATGTAGGAGTTGCTATTACCGTTCCCATAGTTGTTGGATTGGAAAGGCCTAGGATTGTTGCTACCAAAATTACTCCTATAAGTATTGTTGAAGTTGTTTCTAGAGACAAAGTTCACATCTACTTGCTCTTGAGCAACCAAAGAATTTAAAGTAACATCCTGAGGATCAATAGGAGCTTGCTTGTTAAGTAGAGACATGATAAGGTCAACCTTTTCATTTAGAGAGGAGATCTCCTCGACAGAATTTACCTTCTTACCAGTTGGAGATCTTTCGGTGTGCCACTGAGAGTAGTTCAGCATCATCTCATCAAGTAGCTTTGTGGCAGCACCAAGTGTGGTTGACATAAAAGTTCCTCCCGCGGCCGAATCTAACAGGTTCCGCGAGGTAAAGTTCAAGCCTGCATAAAAAGTCTGGATAACCATCCAGGTAGTCAGTCCATGTGTGGGGCAGTTCTTGACAAGCGTCTTCATACGTTCCCATGCCTGGGCAACGTGTTCATTATCCAATTGCCTGAAATTCATAATGTTACTCCTCAATTGAATAATTTTAGCAGGGGTAGTACTTCCCTATAAAAGCATATTTGCAATTACTCCAAGAATCGATACTGTTCTTGGGTAAGGATTGCAGCCACTCCTTGGCTCTTCCTCTCAAAGAGAAAAGAAAAAGCTTCAGCTTGACGATGTCTCCATCCACTTCCTTGTACTTTTGCATACCACAGAGCTCGATAAAATTGTTTAAGTGCAAGGCAGCGTCCTCTCTAGCACCTGAGAATTGATCTTTCATAACTAGATTAAGCAGAGCAGGTTTAATTTCATAAGAAGGTGCTGAAGTGGCAGGTGGAGCCATAGGAGTGCAGATAAATTCATTGTTGCTGTGACTAGTGAAGTCACACAACTTGGTGGTTTCATTGGAACCCATAGTAGTAGCTGTAAGTGCATCTAGTGCCCCCTTTGAGGTTTTGGAGTATTTGATGACAAAACGGTTGAGGGACTGATGTGTTTGTGAGTACACACAGGAAGACAGTCCCTGAGGATGAGGTTAACCACCGTTGTTGACCCCCCAAAATGTTGAGGAACATTGGAGAAATCGGTGTGTTTCCTGAAGAATGAAGTTGCGCGAAATCCTGAGGAATCAGGATCCTGAAGCGTTCGGTTGAAGATGAAGCTGAGGACGATCCTGAGGACGTTCGCGCTGAAGACGAAGTTGAAGCGTAGTCTTCGCTAAGACTTTTCATACTTCTTGAGTCGTAGGAAAACACCACACTGTTGGAGGGGTTGAGGAAAATGAGTTCTGTATTTCTGAGGAAGTGCTCAATTAGAAATCCTGAAGAAAAACCCCGAGGAAATCTCCTGCAGTAGAAGTTCAGTCCTCGGGTGTCTGAGACATTGTTCTTCAGGACACTGAGATTACTAACTTCGGTTGAGGAGTCGGAAGATCGCCAGTGCGATTCTTCTGAAGAATGTGAAGAGAGAGAATAATTTGACCGTGCCACGTGTTGCGTGGTGAGAGGCTAGAACCTGTCTAGCAACGGTCATATCCGAGGGCACGAGAGTAATTGCGTGCATGGGCATTTATGTCCTTTCAGCTCGGGTTGCTCCGCGGCTATAAATAGCCACCCCCAGCCCCATTAGTGGGTTGGCTGCTCCGAGAGAAAAACTGACACTTGTCATTTGAGAGCAACCCACCTCTGAGGACATTGAAGAACCTAAGTGAGGAAAACCACCAGCCTGAGTAGTTGAGCATTTCTGAGGAAGTCGGTTCGAGTGATCCGAAGCTTTTTACTCTTGAAGACTGTGATCTTCCAGCCGGTGTAGAAGTCTTCAGTCTGAGGAAGTCAAGATGCAATTGTGACTTCCTGGAGTGACTGAGTCTGTGAAGGTTTCGGGAGTCTACCTTGAAGACTCACCTGAGTTATTGGACGGAGTCTGAGGACTCTATTTCAAGGAGTATAAGGTGAAGACTATGTCTTCTGAGTTCAATCTCAGCCTCTCCAACCAGACGTAGAGTTGTCACAGCAACTCGAACTGGTTCATCAAGTCTTCGTCTTCAGTGTCCCGGTGCTATTTCTTCAACCTCAGTTATTATGTTTATGCACTGATGACTTATCCTGATGCTTTACTTTTTGATTTCACTTTGCACTGTTTCCTCAGTTCGTGCCTCAATCTTACCTTAGCTGTGCAATAGGTTGTTTTTACATTCACGTCATTGCTATTGCACTTCGTGTGTTCTTCCTCAGGTTTCAACTTCCTCAATTTTGTATTGCCTCAGTCCCGAGGAACTAGAAATTCCTCGAGAAACTTTAAAATCTCCCATTCACCCCCCCTCTGGTCAACATATTGCACTTTCAGTAGCAGGTATTTTTGGTATTTTTGACAAGGGACACAAAATTAAAAACTGAAAGGTAAACTAACAAGACTAAAAAGCAAAGATAAAAGATAATGTGCAACTCCCCTATCTTGTAGACTGGAGTCCCCAGAAACGGCGCCAGAAATTCGCTTGATACAGAGTAGCAACTCTCCTCGTTGGTTACCCCAAGTGGAAGGTGAGATGCAGTGTAGCAGCAAGTTTCCCTTAGCAAAGATGCTAAGGTTGAGTATCAAACCAGTAGGACTCCAAGAGATACAAGTAGGTGTCACGACGCTTGACGTGGACCTGCACACAGATACAAATAACTTTGCTCCCAACGAGTACATAGGAGTTGTCAATTCCTCCGGCCTTGCTGTTTACAAAGGATCAACGCAAGAGATAAAAGTGGAATTGAAAGTAAAGACTAAAATTAAACTAAGGGTGTAAACAATAATGTGAAGATGGACCGGGGTCCCGTGATTTTCACTAGTGATGTCTCTCTCCCAAAAGACGATAAAAGTGCTAGCGAGGTAAACAAATCACAGCCGGGCAATTGACAGAATTATGAAGGCACCGCAATGCTAACTATGCTGCAAAGAAAGGAAGGGCCCAAAAGCAATGGGCAGTACGCCAAGGTAAGTAGACCGAAATCCAACTGCATCTACTACGAATCATCCACCTTGAGATATCTATCCAGAACATCTCGCTGGTATTAAGTTGCGAATCCCACCCAAAGTGTAAAGTCAAAGCAACAGACAACTGCATTAAAAGAACTTTGTGTAAAGTAAACAATCCTTGCACCCTCGGGTACAAGCACCATTGTTTTATCCCTGGTGGCAACAACACATCCCCTAGTCTCATGTTTCTGTCACTCAAGCTAGACATCAGGGGGCTGAATCCAAAATCAAGCATAACGCTCCCTCTTGGAGTTGCAACAAACTAGGCCAAAGAAAAATACTGCAACGGAGAACATGCAAGATTTTACTCAAGAACAAAATATAAAAGAGAAGAACCAAATATATTACTCATCACAATCTGAACATAGTCTCATAATCCATCAGATCCCAGCAAACTCAGCATAGCAACAACAGAAATTACAAAAGTGCCTCGATCATGTGAGGCAGCTCACGAGGTCTCGAAAGTGGAAGCACAAAGAGGGGATAGGTACATCACATAGCTACTGGTCACGGACCCATGGTCCAAGGGGGACTACTCACGGCACATCCGGGAGGTGTCCATGGCTATGGATGGTCTCCCGGAGGGGGTTCCTCCTCCCGGCAGGGTGCCGGGGCAGCTTCTCCAGGCAGCCCCGATCTTGAAATGGCGGCGGCGGCGGCGGTACAGAGGCGAGTTCGCGGAAAAGAGATCGATATTAGGGGTTTCCACCCCGAGGGCTAAATATAGGCGGAGGGGGTCTCGAGAGGACCCACCAGGCAGCCAGGAAGCCTCCTGGCGCGACCTAGGGTGGGGCCGCGCCAGGGACCCTCCTGGTCTCCTGGTGGTGGCCCCCCTCCGCTACCTTGGTGATTCCGAAAGCTTCCGGGTCGCTGATTTTTTTATCTGATTTTTCCGGATTTTTTGGAGCACTTTTAATGGCCGGAAAACCTAAAATACAAAAACAGCAGAAAACAACAACTGGCAGCTGGGTGCACTGGGTTAATAGATTAGTCCAAATATGCTCAAAAGTGTATGAAAGTTCAAGCACAACATGGCAAAGTCACACAAAACATGCATGGAGCAAGCAGAAATTATAGATACGTTTGGGACGTATCAATTGCTCAACTCAGTTCAGACTTGGGTTTTGGTTTTCTCTCGATGGATCTCACTTGGGATGCTCACGGTACTTCTGTCTTAGAATCTTCAGTGGAGCAGCCAACCCAAAATGGCGGGTAGGTGCAGGGTATTTATAGTTGGCGATCCCGATGGGTAAAATGACTGAAGTGACCCGATGTGACCGCTTGACGCGTGTCCACAACGGTCGGATTCCAATCACTGCGCAACTTTACTTGAGGAACAAGTAAGATGCTTACCGAACGAGTTCTCTCTCGAAGGCACGAA
Source organism: Bromus sterilis (assembly GCA_950022295.1). Lineage (NCBI taxonomy): Eukaryota > Viridiplantae > Streptophyta > Magnoliopsida > Poales > Poaceae > Bromus > Bromus sterilis. The sequence continues at coordinate 223,850,179 of OX465600.1, forward strand.
GTGCGATGACTTTGCCTTCGAGTTATTCACTCGACTCAGTAAGATTTCTCTCGGTAGGATTTCGTGAGTTTAGGTTGAGCAGAGAAAATTCACTTCGACAAAGATCTCAACTAGCAAACCCCTCTTGATAGTACGGTTTTTCCTACGACTCAAGAAATTAAAGAGAAACTAGTAAAAAGACTAAGTCTTCGACCAGCTTCAGCTATCACCTCGTTGCTCTTTTACTCGAGAGAGTCTTTTTCTTCAACGACATTTTTAGGGGTCGTCTTCCTTCAAAGGTTTCGGTACATAACTGCAGCTTCGCTGCAGTGAGTTGTCTTTCGACCTTCTCCTTGCAACCTCCATTCTTTCGGAACCTAAGTATCTTTTTTACTCGAAAACAATATTAGTTCCACTTCTGCTTTGTCCAACAATGTCCAAAACCTTCGGGGGCAAAACTTGCTCTTACAATCTCCCCCTTTTTGGACGATTGTTGACAAAACAGGCATCGATAAATAATTTGAAAGTTTTGAGTTTTTGATGATAAACCGATGCTAAGATCGATGAAATACTCCCCCTTGATGTATGCAAGGAAGATAAGAGTTTCCTGTGAAGTGCATATTTGACAAGTAGAGTCGAGGGAAAAACATCAATAATCTTAGCGAGTGAAATTGCATTCCAGATAATATCCAATAAGAAATATGCAATCTCCTCGAATGACCTGTGAACTTATATGAAAGATAACTCCCTACAAAAGGTTAAGTATAGCAAGCAGCAGATAGATATCTTACGATAGAAATAGTAGTTCACAGACCTACTTAGAGTTAGTTACAACCAGATCGAATATGAATCGAATGTTTGTTGAAACTACTCGGAAACTTCAAAGTTCAAAAGTTGAACGAACGAAAAGCAAAGCCCTTAACCCCGTTGGCAAACTAATTTCTTCGATGCCACTACATCTCCCCCTTTTTGTCACAACGTACAAAAATTCGAGAGAATAGGATCGAAAGAAATCCCTACTCGCTTGGGCGGCGCTGGCGACGTCGAGAAGATTCGGCGAGCGTTGGAGCACGACGAATGGGGCGAGCGCCTGGTGGAGTAATCTTCGTGCAGAAGGGGTGTTGATCTCCAGAAGATTCCAGCTGCGATTCCGGCGGGGTCCTGGGGCTTCGAGGAAGTGGAGAGTAAACTCTCGCTTGGCGTGGAGGTGCTTCATCTTTCTCGGAGTCGGAAGAAATTGTGTTCACGGTGATTTGATAGAAATCATCAACACTGAGCACGTCCCTGTTCTTCGGCAACAGAGGAATATTGAAATCCGGGCGATCTACTCGATCATCATTGGTCCAGTTCCTATTAAGATGGGGAGGATATTCTTCGAAGCCGCAACCTTTAAGTTGACCGAGGGAATTGAATTTCCGTAGCCCTTTCCAATCGCGACGAAGACATTCACGCAACATCTGATTGTTGTTCATGGCAATGTTGCGCAAATGGTTTATCTCATCCATCATTGACTGCTTCTGAATGAAATCTTGGTCAATATGATGTTGAAGCATTTGATGGGACCGAAGAGAAACCTCCATGTGATGCACTGGCTTGATAAACTTCGAGCGAATATTACGCTCAGTCATTTGGGCGCGGATGCCAGTGTGCTCTGCAAATTGATCGTTGGGTCGAGTAACAATCTGCAACACTTCCCTAACTGGTGGAGTGAAAATCTTCGGGAATATGGATACAGGGAATGGCACGTCCCGAGAGTAATTGCAGATTGCCATTAACCAAGGTTCATATGGCTTGTGGGAATTCTGATCATCAGCACAAGACACCAACGTGCGAATGAAGTAGTCTTCAAAATCGAAGGGATGACCGTGGACTAACTTCAATAGAGCAAGTTGCACATCATGAGGAATTGGAAAATCATCGTGCACATCGAGCATTGGCATCAAGGTCTTCGAAAGAATATAGAACCATACCTTTGCTTCAAAAACCAAATGCCTCGGCTTGGGCTCAGCAGCGTAGTGTTCTCCTACGACATCTTGATTCATGAGCGTAGAAAATTCAGCAGGAGTTGGGGCAGGCAGGTCATGAATCTTGTGTGGTAATCCTTCGAACCGAGGTAAATTGATGATGGCTAGAAATTGATCGACAGTCATGTGAAATAATTGGCCCTGGATCATGTAATCAAATTTCCACGTCTTCGAATTCTCAGGATCACCAATGACATACAGCGTGGCATAAAATTGCTTAATGAGCTCGGGATTGTAGCCACAATCAAGAGCAAACATTTTATGAGCATGCAGACCATCAATTGTTTCGGCAACATTCTCGAAATAAGAAGTTGCGTACACCGAAGGCATATCAAGATACTGATGCTGGAAAACTCTCGCCTTGTTGTACATCACACGGGTGTAGTAGATGGCTTGCTCCTGGGTCCAAAACCGAAGAGAATATGCATTTCTGGGCTTCTCGTAGGGATTGGTCCCGAAGAAAAATGGCTTGTGTTCTCGTCTCTTGAAGATGGGGCCTCCTCAAGGAACATCAGGACGGAACAATGGCAGCATTTCTCTCGGATGAGCAGAATGAAGCAGCTCATCGACCGGAAAGACTTCAGCAACATTATCTGGCATTTGATATATTGGCTCAGCAGGGCGAGGAATTGAAGATGGAACATTGACAATATCCTGAGCTGGGATGGCTGCAGGAGCATTTTCCTCAGCCTGTTCTTCGACGGCAACTCCTTCGTCGGCATTGACATTTTGAGCGGCCTCCTCAGACTCCATGGCCTCCATATCTTCATTTAGTTGGGCAAAAACATCCAACATTTCTTCGTCCGAAGAGTTTGACGAAGAGGAGGAAGAACTTCCACTCGAACTGGCATCGCCAGAACTATTTCCTTCGGCAGCATCTTGACGAGAAGAAACAGTTGTGATATCAACTTCTGCCTCTTCTCCTTCATTCAGAGTCTGGGCAGAGGAATAATCCTTCTGCGCTGATGGAATGGGGACTTCACGTTCTTGCTCGACCTGAGCAGGTTGCTCGGTCTCAGCTTGAGCTTGGGGCTTGATGGCTGTGGTGGTCGATGGAATGACATGAGGTGGTGATGGTGAGTTGGGTGGTGGCGACGAAGATTTTGGTGGTGATGGTTGATGAGGTGGTGGTGGAGTTTGTTGTCGAGGTGGAGGAGTGGCTTGGCGAGGGGGTGGAGTGGTTTGGCGAGGTGGTGGAGTTTTCTTACGGGGAGGAGTGGGTTTCTTGGCGGGGAGTGATGCAGTTTCTTGTCGTGCTGTTGCAGTAACGACCTCGGTAGACTTTTGTTTCTTGGCATTGTTTTCGATCTCTGGCGTCCCACGCGCAGAGGTTGGGGTAGCAGACTTTCTCTTTCGAGATTGTCTCTTGGAAAGGGCTTCATTGTGCTCCTTGCACATGGCAGATACAACTTGTCGAACCTTGTCATTAACAACAGTTATGTTTTCCTTCTGTGCCCTTCTGGATGCTTCAAGGGTTGCAATCTTGGACTTGAAAAACTGTCGGGACACAAGGTCCTCAGTTTCCTCTCGGAGCTGCTTGGTGTAAAACTTCTCTTGTTCTCTGTCCTTTCGATCCTGGGAAAGATGTTCTTCCCAACGGATCATGTATCGAGCAACTCGCTCTTGTATCTCTGGTGGGAATCATGTATCGAGCAACTCGCTCTTGTATCTCTGGTGGGACATCATCCTCGGCAGTGACTTTGCTCGGTGTGGTTGCCATCTTCCAGAGGATATGAAAAATTTGAGCAGCATCCCAAAGAGCATTTGCAGCAGAATCTCCTTCGTTGGAGATTTATTCATCGTCACGAGGGCCGGACACGACTGGTGCATCAGGGGCAGGTGCAGGAGCTGGATCAGCTCGAGGGACTGGAGCAGCCTGAGCCTTTTGCCTTGCCTCTTTGGCTTTCTTCTCGGCCTCCTTGGTGGCCTTGGCAGCAACAACAGGTTTTGTTACGGCACTAGGGGCCGCAACTTTATCCTTCGAGGCACTAGGGGCCTCAGCATTTTTCTTCGCAGCGCTAGCGGGTGCATCCTTTTCCTTCGTGACTGCGGGAGTCACCACTTTCTCGATGGCACTAGGGGCCACAACCTTTTCCTTTGGAGCACTAGGGATAGTGCCTCCTTCAATCTGGCTTCTATATTTCTCGCTAACCAGATGCAAGATGCCCAATTGTTGAGCAACCTTGGCCTTCTTTTCCTCGGGCTGACTGTGAAAGTTGAACATCTTTGCCTTTTCCAAGTCTTGTGCTTCTAGAGCTTGCTGCTTGGACATCCTTTCCTTTCGCTGGATCAGCGTCTCATCGTCTTCAGCTACTTGGGCTTGCTTTCCCTTCGATCTGACCGAAGGTTTTTGTCTGCGAGTTTGTACTGGGGGATCAGAGGAAATGGGAGGATCTGTGACCAAGTTGGTCATGTCAATTGTTGCTCGAGGAGCCTTAGAAGCTGGCTCCTGGATCCTAATGCCTTTATTGCTCGACCTTTTCTTCAGAGCAATACCCTCAACATCAGCCGCTGTACTAGGGTCTTGATCATCTGAATTGGCTTCTTCTTCAGAGGATGCCTCTGGAGGAGAGACAATGACTTCCTTTTTCTTTCGCTTGGCAGATTTCTTGCCAGCCTTCGGTTTAGCACTCGGGCCAACTTCCTCAGAGCCCTCAGCAGAAGCAGCCTCCTTTCTGGCTTTAGCTTCCTTACGCTTTTGTGCTCGTGCTTCCCGAGCCTCAAGCAACTCTTTAAAATCAGCATGTGTTTTGAGAGAGGATGGGTGCGCATCATCTGAAGGAGATGGGCGATTATCTTTCGTCCACTTGGGCCTTAATGATTTGACATCGGACCAAGGATTTTTCAAGGCAAACAATCTCTCCCAGCGAGGAATCAGCGACTTGTATTCATACCAACGAAGCGCTTGAAGCCTTCGAATTTCTTGCAATATGTTTTCTCTCGTACGTTCATCTTTTGAGCCTTCAGGCGTTCTCAGATTCTTCTCGATGATCAACTCCTCTGACAAACCTTCAGAGTTGTTGGTGATTCTTGTGCGACCTCCCACACACTTGGGTGCTCTGACATTTCCTTCGTTCCAAGACATGTTCCTGCGAAATAGATAGGTACGAGGGAATATAGGAAAGTTGTTAACAAGTACCAGCCACTTTCGAGGAAAAACATTTTGAACGCAGTAAACATATCGAGGAATTTGTCTTGAAGCAAGTTTTTCATGGAAGTGCTATGCTAGATTTCATCGAGTGTAAATCTAACGAAGAACTTGAATGAAAGAAGTGCACAAGTGTAAATCTATTGATACACTTCTGAGGGATATGCCTAAGTGAGAGAATCCGAGGGGTTTCTTACCTATATCAGATTGGAAATCGACAGACAATCCTACAAACTGATTTCCCAAAGTTCAATGATCCGACCGGATCAAACAGACCTAAAACAAATGACGTAAAATCAAGAAGAAAACCGGAGCACGATGAACAAATGAGATTGGAATCGCGTCCAAATCCTCACATACCCTAACATGGTGATGTGCGGCGGCTACGGCGACGCGGATGAAGTTCCTCGTCGACGGGAAGGTCTTCAACGACTTTCTTCTTCAGCAAAGCGGCGAGAGAGTCGACAACGACGATCGGCACGGCGGCGCGCGAGAGAGAGCTTCGGGTGCGGAGAGATGAAGTCGAGGGAATTGCGTGGTCTGTGCCGGTGGGGTGGATCAGTATTTATAGGGGAGGGGTCTGACATAACTGTCAGATCTGATCCAACAGCGCAGATTCCGCGTCTCTCCGCATTCAACGGACGGATTTTGTGGCGGTAATCGCGGGAAAATACCAACGAACCGAAACAAAGTTGCTCCACATCCGAGACCAAACTCATCGAACATCGAGTATAAAAGTAGATAAAAGTTCGATAGATTTTCCTTCGGAATCAATGACATTCGAAGGGAATCTTAATCGAGTAAAAATATACATGTTCACGAGAAAAAAGCAAAGATGAGGTAGGGAAAGAATAGAGGGAAAACAGGGTCTGATACTTAATCAATCCGAGGGAGAAGCACTGATAACAAAACTCGGAGTGATAAGTGTATAGGACAACATCAAATGAACAAAACAAACGAAAAAGAAATACGATAGAAAACTCACGTAAGTAAACGGACAAAGAAAGAAAACATATAATACATAGTATCAATAGTTATGATCTCACTCCAAATTACGTGAGTCCAAGATATTCAACTCACACCTTAGTGCACAAAACCTTTTCTCATCCAGGGGCTTCGTAAAGGTATCAGCCAATTGATCTTCGGTGCGAACATGGCTGATAACAATATCTTCACGCTGAACGTGATCTCGAAGAAAATGATGACGAATATCAATATGCTTCGTTCGAGAGTGTTGCATAGGATTATGGGAAATTTTCATAGCACTCTCGTTATCACATAGCAATGAAATTTTCTTCACAAGAATACCATAATCTTTCAGCGTTTGCTTGAGCCACAGAATCTGAGTGCAGCATGAGCCGGCAGCAATATACTTGGCTTCAGCCGTAGAAATAGATACACAATTCTGTTTCTTCGAAGCCCACCAGACAAGAGATCTACCAAGAAAATGACATGTGCCTGAGGTAGATTTCCTGTCGACTCGATCACCAGCCCAGTCAGAATCAGAATATCCAACGAGATCTAACTGGGCACCCTTGGGATACCATAGTCCCAAAGTTGGTGTATGAGCCAGATATCGAAGAATTCGCTTTTTTTGAGCCGTTTATGACAGTGAGGAAAACTCCCCACTGCTTTGTATTAGTGGGTCAGAGCCAGAGTATAAAATTTACATGTGAGTGGGTCGACAGCAATATGATGTGATTCTTTCGGGTTTGCCTGAAAACGAGCACACATACAAACTGATAGCATAATGTCAGGTCTAGTTGCACAAAGTCAAAGAAGCGAACCGATCATCGAGCGATATTTCTTCTGATCGAGAGGTTTGCCCTTCTCATCTGCATCTAGATGAACATTCGTAGGCATTGGAGTCTTGATAGTTTTACAACTGACAAGATCAAACTTCTTCAGGCAATCTCTGAGGTACTTCTCTTGAGATATAAAAGTCCCATTCTTCTGTTGACGGATTTGAAGCCCGAGAAAGAACTTCAATTCACCCATCATAGACATTTCATATTTCTTCGACATCATACGAGAAAATTCTTCGCTGATATCAGGGTTAGTACAGCCAAATATAATATCATCGACATAGGTTTGACACACAAAAAGATCATTTTTTTATGCACGAGTAAATAGAGTCGGATCAGTGGTTCCTGGTTTGAAGCCCTTTTTTTAGAAGAAAATCCTTCAGTGTTTCATACCAAGCACGAGGTGCTTGCTTTAACCCATATAGGGCCTTGTGCAACCTGTACACCTTGTCAGGATTCTTCGGGTCTTCAAAACCTAGTGGCTGCATAACATATACTTCTTCGATTTCACCATTAAGAAATGCACTTTTGACATCCATTTGATATAGCAATATACCATTGTAATTGGAAAAAGCAAGCATGACACGAATGGATTCAAGTCGAGCAACAAGAGCATAAGTCTCACCGAAATCAATACCTTCGATTTGGGTGTAGTCTTGTGCAACTAGTCGAGCTTTATTCCTTATAAAAATGCCATCTTCATCTTGCTTGTTGTGAAAGATCCACTTCGTACCAATGATATTATGCTTCTTGGGATCAGGTCTATCGACAAGGGACCAGACTTTATTTCTCTCGAAATGGTTAAGTTCTTCGAGCTTGGCAGTCATCCAGTCTGAGTCCTTCTTGGCTTCATCGAATTTCGATGGTTCTAGCATGGATACAAATGAAAAATTTCCACAGAAGTTAGCTAAACGTGTCTGAGAACGAGTGGTGGGGCGACCTGGTAAACGAATCTCTTCGAGTATTGAGTCGACGTACACTCTTCTTCGAACACGAGGTAAAGCTTCTTCAACAGCTTGCGGATCCGGTTGTTCTTCGGGATCAGCTTGTCCTTCAGGATCAGCTTCTCCTTCGGGATCATTTCCTTCGGGTTGAGCAATTTCTTCGTTTATGCGTTTTCCTTCGACCTGTACACCATTAGCTTCAGGAAGTTGATCTCCAGCGCCCCGGACTATGTGTGGGAACATTGGACCATCATCATCCTTGTTGGCTTGATCTGCATTTCCTTCGACAGGCCGAATATCTCTAATAGCCATGTACCTAATAACTTCATCTAAAGGAGGTTCATCCAGGTTAAGAGGTAATTGCTCCTTTTGAGAGCCGTTAGTTTCATCAAATCGAACATTTAAAGTTTCGACAACTTTGCCAAGATGAGAGTTGTAAACTCAGTAAGTGTGAGAATTTGAACCATAACCTAGGAGAAAACCTTCGTGAGCCTTTGGGGAAAACTTGGAGCTCTGATTCATATCTCTGATGTAACATGGAGCACCAAAACCCCTGAGATATGAAACATTCGGCTTTTTACCAGTAATAAGCTCATGTGACGTTTTCTTCAGAAATTTGTGCAGATAAACCTTGTTGCTGATATGACATGCAGTATTAATTGCTTCGGCCCAGAACCTGATAGGAGTCTTGTATTCAACAATCATTGTTCTGGCCATTTCAATAAGTGTTCGATTCTTTCTCTCGACCACAACATTCTGTTGCGGTGTATAAGCAGCCGAGAATTCATGAGTAAAGCCATATTCATCAAGAAATTCTTCGATATGAGTGTTTTTGAATTCTGTACCATTATCACTTCTGATATGCTTGAGAGATAATTCATATTCAGTCTGAGCTCTCTTTGAGAAAGTTTTGAAAATTTCAACAACCTTGCTCTTGTCATCTAGAAAGAAAACCCAAGTATATCGAGAGAAGTCATCAACAATAACCAGACCATACTTGTTTCCTCCAAGGCTAGCATAATTTTGAGGACCAAAAAAATCCATATGAAGCAATTCAAGAGGACGAGTAGTAGTCGTTATAGTTTTTGCTGAGTGATGTTTCTTGGCAATCTTTCCTGCTTCACAGGCACTACATAGACGATCGTTATCGAATTTCACATTATCAATTCCAACGATATTCTTCTTCGAGATAAGAGATTGAAGATTTTTCATTCCTGCATGACCAAGTCTTCGATGCCATAACCAACCAGAAGTGGCTTTAGCCATTAAGCATGTGGACACTGCAGGTCCCGAAGAGAAATCAACAATATAAAGATCACCTTTGTGATATCCTTCGAACACGAAGGAATAATCATCCTGTGAAAAGACAACACAACGAGAAGCAGAAAACAGTACAAGCATACCCATATCACAAAGTTTTGAGATAGACATAAGATTATATCCTAGTGATTGAACGAGCATAACCTTGTCAATATGCTTATCCTTCGATATAGCGACCTTACCCAAACCAAGTACTTTTCCTTTGTTGTTGTCACTGAAGTTAATATATCTCTGTGAAGATTCAGTAAGTTTGTCTTCGGTGAACAAATCTTTGTCTCCGGTCATATGATTTGTACAACCACTATCCATGACCCATTCGGATCCACTGGAGACATAGCCCCTGCAGAAGAATTAGTTCTTCTTAACCACCCACAAACAAGAAGGTGACTTAGAAGGCATGGAAGTGCTAGATGAGGCAGCGATATTATAGCGAACATGATTATATTGTCGATCGGGACCATCAAGCACACCATAAATGTAATTCCTCGACGAGGGGTTAGAGTACTGGTAGGTAATAGCAGTTTTGGTATTATTGTCACAATGACGATAAACATTTCTATCAACTCGATAGTATTCCTTCTGGGGAACATTTGAAGCAGGCACCAAGGGTTCATTTCTATCCTCGAGAGAATAGTAGTGATTCGGTGGTACCAAGGATTTTTCGTGCATAGAATGGTTAGGGGCAGTTTTTCTACGAGAGATTTCCGAACCCAAATCTCTCGCTTATAGAAACCATTCTTCGAAGGAGTACCAACGAATTCAGCCGACACCTTTCCTTCCTGATCTTTGACAAGCTTGTAGTCAGAATCAAGTGATTCATCAACAACAGCCTTATCAATTTCGCAACTGAAACCTAAAAGGTTAGCAATATCAATGGGCTTTTCCTTCGCTAGAACCCAGACAGTTTTAGGATACTGCTTGGGTTCCCAGTAGGTGCCATCAGGGTTGAGTTTCCTTACGAAACCAACTCCTTCGTTTCGAGGATTCCTATGAAGTAGAGCCTTCCTTAGGATATCGCATAAATACTAGTGTCCCTGCACACTTTTGAACATGCCTGTTTCAAATAAGTTTCTCAACCTGAGGAGTTCCTCGGTAATGGTTTCCTCGTTCGAGGGGTTAGCATCATCAATAAAAATAGGTTGCTTTCCTTTCGATTTCTCAGAAATAGACTCAATTTTACTTCGTTCCAAACAAGTCAAGCAAGGTGAAGTAGATTAATTTTTAGCTCCTGAGCTCCGCTGAGCAATGAGCGTGAGATTGACACTCTCCAATTCTTCATGGGCCTCTCTCAGTTTCTCGAGAGCTATTTTCCTTTGAAGGAATTCATAGGTTAGCTTCTCGTAGTCCACTGAGAGAAGATCATGCCGAGAGGAAAGTTCATCATACTTTTCCTTCAGAGCTGCATGCTCATTCGTCAAAGTTTGACCTTTCTCAATCTCATCGATCAACAAAGTCTCAGATTTTTGAATAGTTTCACTTAGTGAATCTAGTTCATCTTGTTGGATAGAAGCAATTTTGGAAAGTTTGGCATATCTTATCCTAGAGTTACTTTCATAAGCAGATCCATCAGAAGTATCGTAGGAATTCTTAGAAGAGGATACCTTAGCCTTGGCCATGAAGCAGTAAGCTGGAGATTCATCTTCAATGCTTTGGTTGGTGAAGAATGAACTTGAAGTCTTGTTCGAAGCAAATGCTAGACCAGCAACACCATCAGATTCAGAACCAGAACCAGACCCAGATCTTGAGTTTGATTCAGCTTCAGAACCGGAGGCTTTGTCTTCAGAGTTCATCTTTTTACCCAAATAGGCTTTCGCACGATGATAATTCTTGCGTCGAGAGGAATGTGATTTCGAGGAAGAACTCTCTCGATGCTTGTGGAACTTCTTTTTCTTGTCATCATCAGAACCATCTTTCTTGTCTTTTATGGACTTTGAATCATATCTCTTCGACTCACAGTTTTTGCTCGATCTGTGAGACTTTCTCGAAGAGTTTCTGTGAGAATGCTTTGATCTATGTTCAATTTCCCAGAGAGGACAATCCGCAATGAAGTGACCTGGCTTCTTGCACTTGCATCAACAGTTATCTTTCGCTGAAGAGTTTCTGGATGATGATCGATGCTGTGATGAATTGCTCGAATGTCTTGAAGAGTAGTTTTTCTTTGGTGAAGAGGAATTACTTCTCTGGAAGCGGTTGAATATTTTCATTATCAGTGCCAGATATTTTCCAATATTCTCGGGGTCATCTGAGGCACAAACAGATTCAGAACTGGCTTCAAGAGAGGAGTGATGTGAAGCTTTGGCCTTGAGTGCGTGAGATTTTCTTCGAGTCCCATTAACATCTCGTTTTTCATCTTCTTCCATCTCGAAGGTGTTGAGTCTCTCAAGAATATCAGCGGCAACAAGATCCTTGAAATCAGTCCTTTCCTTAATCATCAGCACAATCTGATCGAAGGAATCATCAAGGGAACAAAGCAAAGTTCTGACAATAATCCGATTGGTAATGTCTTCGGCACCGAGGGAAATCAGTTCATTTGACAACGCAGTGAGTCTACTGTATATGGAGTTAACTTTTTCTCCCCCGTGCCTCTTGAAACGATAGAACTTGCTTCGAAGGGTGTTGATACGAGCATCTTTTTGAGTAGAGACACCTTCACCAATCTTCTTGAGATAGTCCCAGACACCTTTGGCCGAAGAAATATTCTTGACTTCATGATATTTCTCTGGAATCAGATGATTTGTAATGAATACCCAGACTTCAGCATCGAGGTCCATCTTCTTTGCGTCTTCAGGAGTGATAACATTTTTGTCTTTGACAGTTACACCATTGTTGACAACTTTCCAAGCGGCAGAGTTGATGGCCATGATGTTCCTCTTCATTTTGTCCTTCCAATAGGGATAGTCCTTCCCATTGTAAATAGGAATCGGTTCCCCCGAGCGAAAAGCTGCAAACGACATTCTTGACAACACTCCAGGTGGTTAGAACAAAATACGCAGAGTGTAGGGAGTGCCTAGCTCTGATACAAATTGAAAGCTCAAGAATGATCAGAGGGGGAGGGGGTGAATGATCACTTCTATAAATTCTAAGGAACTTAGAAGAAATTCATGCAAACTTCGAAGGACTAAAGATATCTCGAAGGAAATACAGTATCGAAAGATATACATAGCTCGAAACGATTGGGAGCGAAGGTAAACATCGAAGGCAAACAGGCAACGAGTAAATACTTAATGTAAATGCGAGAAGGAAAACGAGCCTGACACGACGATGTTTGGTAAACCAGTTCACACTCTGCAAAGTGCTACGTCTGGTTGGAGGGACTGGTGATTGAACACCTAGAGAAAAACTCTCTCCGTCCTATTCTCCACTTCAACAAACTCCTCGAGCTTGTCCAGTTTTCACTCGTGGTAGATGATTCAGGAACTCTCCGAGACCTTTACAAACTTCCTTTAGCAGCGACAATTTCTCTTCGACTGCTTGACAAGCGACGCCTAACTGTCTAGGAGACTTGCAGTTCTCCAAGATAAAAAGATCGGCTAATCTCGACCTAAGTCTCTGTGAATTGCTCAAATCAGTCCAGACTTAGGTTTTGGTTTTCTCTCGATGGATCTCACTTGGGATGCTCACAGTACTTCTGTCTTAGAATCTTCAATGGAGCAGCCAACCCAAAATGGCGGGTAGGTGCGGGGTATTTATAGTTCGTGATCCCGATGGGTAAAATGACTGAAGTGACCCGATGCGACCGCTTGACGCGTGTCCACAACGGTCGGATTCCAATCACTGCGCAACTTTACTTGAGGAACAAGTAAGCTGACTTACCGCACGAGTTCTCTCTCGAAGGCACGAAGTGCGATGACTTTTCCTTTGAGGTATTCACTCGACTAAGTAAGATTTCTCTCGGTAGGATTTTTTGGGTTTAGGTTGAGCAGTGAAAATTCACTTCGACAAAGATCTCAACTAGCAAACCCCTCTTGATAGTATGGTTTTTCCTACGACTCAAGAAAGTAAAGAGAAACTAGTAAAAAGACTAAGTCTTCAACCAGCTTCAGCTATCACCTCGTTGCGCTTTTACTCGAGAGAGTCTTCTTCTTCAACGACATTTTTAGGGGCCATCTTCCTTCAAAGGTTTCGGTAGATAACTGCAGCTTCGCTGCAGTGAGTTGTCCTTCGACCTTCTCCATTCTTTCGGAACCTAAGTATATGTTTATACTCGAAAACAATATTAGTTCCACTTCTGCTTTGTCCAACAATGTCCAAAACCTTCGGGGGCAAAACTTGCACTTACAGAGTAACATTGTGAACTTTAGACAATTGGATAATGAACACGTTGCCCAAGCTTGGGAACGTATGAAATCTCTTGTTAAGAAATGCCCTACACATGGTTTGACTACCTGGATGGTTATCCAGACTTTTTATGCAGGCTTGAACTTTACCTCGTGGAACCTGTTAGATTCGGCCGCGGGAGGAACCTTTATGTCAACTATACTCGGTGCTTCCACAAAACTCCTCGATGAGATGATGACCAACTACTCCCAATGGCACACCGAACGCGCCCCAACAGGTAGGAAGGTAAATTATGTCGAGGAAATTACCTCCCTAAATGATAAAGTTGATTTAATTATGTCTCTACTTACCAAGAAACCCTCTGTTGATCCTCATGATGTTCCATTAAATTCTTTGGTTGCTCAGGAACAAGTAAATGTGAACTTCATTGCTAGAAACAACTTTAATAATAATGCTTATAGGGGCAACTTTGCTAGTAATCCTAAAACGTTTCCATCCACTTATGGGAATAACAACACTTACCCTAGCAACAAGAACCCCACTTCTGAATTAGAAAACATGCTTAGAGACTTTATCACTACCCAAAAATCCTTCAATAAGAATGTTGAAGAAAAGCTAGCTAAATTAGAAAACCTTTTTTTAAGGTAGACATCTTAGCCCTTGATGTTGAGATGTTAAATATTAGAACCTCTCCCCTTGAGGAGAGAAAGGCCACTCCTATCAATGCTATCCAATTACAAATTAATGAAAATATTAGGATGATGGCTAAACTTAAAGAAAGATGGGCTAGAGAAAAAGAGGAAGAGGATAGAATTAAGAGCCTTCCTACACACCACACAGTTTCCACTATCCAAATTGTTCAGGATACCGAAACTATTAGCACCAATTGCACTCCTGGTCCCATTGGACCTATTAATGGTGATGCTAATACCTCAACCGTAGAAGAAGAAACTCCTATGAACATAGAGGGTTTCAAACAAGTGAGCCTAGATGACACCACTACCACCTTTGATAGTAGTGATATTGATTTTGATAGTTGCACCCTCTAAATAGTTATTAGCTTACTACACAAAATGTCTAGAGACCCCCACACTAGCACACTTAATCTTTCCTTCACAGAGCATATCACAAATTCTCTCATCAAATCTAGGGAGGAGAAGCTTAGGATAAAAGCCTCCATACCTAGGAAGCTAGATGATGGTTGGGACCCTATGATCAAAATTAAATTAAATAACTTCTCTTGTTATGCTTTATGTGACGTTGGAGCTAGTACCTCCATCATGCCCAAAAGAATGTATGAGATGTTTGAATTCAAACCTTTTGATTCTTGTTCTTTTGGTGTTCGTCTTGTCAACTCTTCCGTAAAGGAACCTTTGGGGAAGTTCGATGATGTTCTTATCATTGTCAATGACAACTATGTTCCCGTTGATTTTATTATTATGGATATAGAGTGTGGACCTGTAAGGCCCGATATGCAGTACTGTTCCAGATCTAGATGTTTCCATCCAGATCCGGGGACGAAGCACATATCGGTCCCACCACGACATATGACATAGCCATATTCCCCGGATTTCCAACATGATATCACAACTTTACAAATACAAGGATACAACATCTCATACAATCGGCATACAACTGACTTAATACAATACAACAGCGGAAGATACATGTCTGAGTACAGACTACAATCAAATGCCTAGTGGAAAAAGAAAATCATCGATTCCCATAACCACACGAGTCCAGGCCCTCCGCCGGGATCCGCCTAACTAGTCGTCGTCGAGCCTCCACGTGAAACGTCGATCACCGTACCTGTTGTCGATCAAAACCCTGAAAAGAGTTTGGGGGTAGTATCATGAGTACAGAAGTAGTCAGCATCCAACTGTAGTGGTCAACTGACCCATCAAGGACTTCATCACTTGTCATTCTAGGACAACTAGTACTTTACAGTAAGGATGGAGTAAGTGGTGAGGTTGCTTCCGCACTAGCATTTATGAAGTGGCTAACGATCTAGAGAGTAAGACAAGAAGCCAAGCATTCGATGAGGAATCGCCTCCACAAGTCTTGCTATTAACTACTTACGCAAACATAACACCTATCCTATCCTTGTCCTCCTCTTCGCATCCCGACGAAGAAGAAGCAGTCAAGGCACACACGCACGTTGATCAAGTTATATTAAGATTATCTCAGCTGTTGTTGTCTATGAACAAGGAGTAGGTCTCAAGTCGTCCATAACCGTGGACACGGCTTCTCGAAAAGATTTAACCCTGCAGGGGTGTACCAACTGCCCATTACAAGGCTCCGCACGCACGCCCATCTCTCGCAGTTGCTACCCATGATAGGCAACCATTTTATGATTTAGTCCCAAGAGACACGGAACGACAGGTCCCTCTAACTAACAACGAACAAATCCGGGTGGCCCCCGGGGAGTCGACACCCAACCCAAAAGCCGGCCACGCTCTTGGATCGGACTCTTCCGTATGGCCAAGGTCGGGGTTAGCCTCACCTATATAACAGGGGACTTCCCTAGCTCACCAGTGTGGACCAACAAAGAAACCATGTCTCCGTTGGCCCGGGTTGTTTTTAAATACACTGGTTGCAGTCCAGTTACGCACATGGTTTCAAATGGTAAATCAGCTTGGGCCACCTCTAGAAATGTTTGAAGCTAGGTAGGTAAGAAAAGGGGACCCCATAAAATCACACACGCGGTTAGGCACGCTCAGTCTTAGAACCAATACCCGGAACTCGGATCCTAGGTGACTCGAATGGAACAAAGCGTCGGGGCGGGATAGCCTAGACCTTCCATCCTTCGTCGAATATAGTCAACATTATAATAATCATATCAACCACAACAATATAATAATGTGATATCCCAAACCAAGGAGTAACAGGGTAACATCGTAGCATCCTAAACATGCATACTAAGCAGGGGCTGAGCAACGAGCAATAGTAACATAGAAGTACATGGTTTGCTGGGAGGGGACATGGCTGTATCGGTTTGAAAGAGGCTGTAAACATGTGGTAGGATCAAACATCGAACCTAACCTAGACTAGCATGCAAACCACTGGTTGAAATAGAATGGATCATAAGTAATGTATTGTCCTTGCCTGTTGATAAGTCGGGTTCCAAAGGTGAAGTTGATCGCAAGCTCGTATCGTCTCCGAGAGGTACCCGCGGAAGCACACAAGACGGTAAACATAGGAAAGCAGTCAACGAGCAAACATCTATTACTATGAAGCAAACACGAGCAAGCATCAACAAGAAAGCAACACGAGACATCGCACCTACCGTCGAGAGCGGTTACTAACAAGGTAAGTGGAGTACTCGTCACACACGACGATACCGCACGTTTATTTGGTTCAAGTTGTTTCGCTACAGGTGAGCAAAAGGTTGTTAACATGGAATATCACTCAAGCATGGCATAGCACACAAACATGACAAGAGCTGAAGCATAAATAAACTATCTAATCTAGTCACTTTAAGTGGGGGTACAACCTATACATGGCAACTATTACGGACCCCACGATATTTATTGCATTTGGTACTGTTTTTTCCCTAAAAAATATTTTATTATTTTTATTAGCAAGCAAGAACAGCATAAACACAATCTACATGCAATTCTAGTCAAGTTACATATAAGAAACATTTTAATCCGAGCAACGGTTAAAAAGTTATTAAAGAAACAATTTACGGTGGCATGCGATGTAATTAGCAGTCAAACAACATGTAAACAAAATCAAACATCAAAGAAGCACATTTTATTAAACTACACGAAAAACTAAGCAACTTTCATATTTAAAGCGTCGCGATCGGAGCTACCGGTGAAAAGATACGGGCACCGCAAAAAATAACTATACAATCTGCCAAATTAAAATAAAAACCTAGCAAAAAAAACTAAACGGGCCGAAACAGTGGGTGCTGGATATCTAAACTGCGCACAATGCGCTAATTAACTATTGGGCCGACCCAACTACCGCGGCAGAGAGAAGAAAAAAGGAAAAAAAAGGGGAGGCTCACCTCTGGGCCGAGGCCCAAGCCGGCAGTGTGGGCGAAGCTGGGCCGCGGGGCGCACTGGAGCTGGGCCGGTGGAGGCGTGTGTGGCCCACGTGGCTGGCCTCCAGGCACAGGCGGGCGCACGGGATCTCGATCCCGTCTGGATCGGTGCGGCTGCGCACGACGCATGCGACGAGGCAGCGGGTCGGTCCGGTGAGGGCGGCGGATGGCGACGGGGACGGCCGGGATGGTCCAGGACGGGCACGAGGACGGCGGATCCGGCCGCCGGCGGGGTTCCAGGGCGGCGCGGTGCGGTTTCCAGCGGGGGCGCGACGAGCTCAGGGAGGTCTTCCATGGCGCTGGCTGCGGTGGCCTGGACTGAGAGAGAGGAGCTCAGGGTCGAGGACGGAGAGAGGGAAATGAGAGGAGGGAGAAGGGAGGGCGGCGCGGCGGCTCGCCGGCCTGCTCGCCGGAGCATGGGTGGCTGGCCGGAGCGGGCACGGCCGTGGAGGTCGGAGGTGCGAGGCGGTGGTGAGGAGATCGGGAACAGGAGCGGCTCGGGCACCCAACTGGTGACGTGGCGGCTTCCTGGCCGTCAGATCGGGCGATCTGACGGTCCAGATCTGATGGGCTAGCAAAAGGACGAAAATGGGGTATTTTTGGGGCAATTGTGAGTGGGTGGCTGCAATTTTTGCTAGGGGAAACCCTAGAAGGGGTTGGGTGTGTGGTGGTCTTTATATAGCCCCGGTGGATGGCAGTTTGCAAAAACATCTCCGTTTTTTCTCTCTCGCGCGTGGTGTTTACGTTTCTGACCGCCGGGGGTCCGCAGGACCTCCGATTCTGGTAAAACTTCTTACTGCGCGATCAGCGCATCGAGCCGGCGGCGTTCACCTAGCACTGTAACCGTTCCGAGAACACTTTCCTGCGTGCTATAAAAATATCCCGTTCACTTATTAAACGGGGTTTTTCGTTCCGTTGGCTGCGGCTGGTCTCGTGCGGTTTTCGCGACGGTGATCGGGTGAAAACCCGGTGTCGCAAAGGTCGAGTGTCAGGGTGGCAAGGGTCGGTCTCCGTACGATACGAGATAAGAAGGTGGAAAATAATCGCCGATCGATAAATCGGGGATGCAAACACCGCAAACAAATCAAACAATCAAACAATTCACACCGAAAACAAATTTTTTAAATTTTGTGAAATCTGGGCTTTTATAATACAACACCACCAACAAGGGATCTCGTCCCGAGATCCAGGACGATCCGGGGGAGAGGGGAAGGGGGAAAGAAGAGAGAGTCGACAATCTTCAACACCACCAACAAGGGACTCTGCTCCATGTCGACGTCGAGCTTCCGTTGAGATAAATTTCCGCAGAGAGACGACATCGTCGGCAATACGAAACCGTCAGTGTCAAGAGGAAGAGCGACACTTCAAGGAAACGATCAAAGGAAGTACTCTCACTCAAATCATGAGGATACTGGACAAGAGGAATGAAGTCAACGGATGACCAAGATATTTACCCAGAGTCGGAAGAACTGAAGGTACTACAAGATTTTCCAAACCTGAGATCGGAATCGAGACAATACGCTGCAAGCAAGGCATTGTAACGGTTTCGATACTCCACACTCTTGAGATCCTAGAGTTTGAAGGGGATAAGGCAAAGATAAAACACTTATGACACTTGTCCTGACCAGAGCAAGGGTAAGGAGTACAAAGAATCCTACTCTCCGGTAACTAACTTAGTAACTACAAAATAATTTTTGTCTAGACTCAACTTCGACCAGACAGGGGATCCTACGGTCGGTAACGCTCTGATACCAAGTTGTAAGGCCCGATATGCGGTACTGTTCCAGATCTAGATGTTTCCATCCAGATCCGGGGACGAAGCACATATCGGTCCCACCGCGACATATGTCATAGCCATATGCCCCGGATTTCCAACATGATATCACAACATTACAGATACAAGGATACAACATCTCATACAATCGGCATACAACTGACTTAATACAATACAACAGCGGAAGATACATGTCTGAGTACAGACTACAATCAAATGCCTAGTGGCAAAAGAAAATCATCGATTCCCATAACCACACGAGTCCAGGCCCTCCGCCGGGATCCGCCTAACTAGTCGTCCTCGAGCCTCCACGTGAAACGTCGATCACCATACCTGTTGTCGATCAAAACCCTGAAAAGAGTTTGGGGATAGTATCATGAGTACAGAAGTACTGATGGCTTCTCGCCCCTCGTTGGTTACCCCAAGTGGAAGGTTGAGATGCAGCGTAGCGGTAATTTCCCTCAGTAAAGATACCAAGGTTTGTCTCCAGTAGGACTCAATGATAAGTACGATAGGTGGCAACGGCGCCAGAAATTATTCTGATGCGTGGAGTTGTCGTGGACCTGCACAAAACAAATAACTTTGCTCCCAACGAGTTCAGAGGAGTTGTCAATTCCTCCGGCCTTGTCGTTTACAAAGGATCAAACGCAAGAGATAAAAAGGTACTAGTAAAAGTAAAAATAGAAAGGTAAATAGTGGGTGTGAACAATGGTATGAAGATGGACCGGAGTCCCGTGATTTTCACTAGTGATGTCTCTCTCCCAAAATACGATAAAAATGCTAGCGAGGTAAACAAATCACAGTTGGGCAATTGACAGGATTATGAAGGCACCGCAATGCTAACTATGCTGCAAAGAAAGGAAGGGCTCAAAAGCAATGGGCAGTACGCCAAGGTAAGTAGACCGAAATCCATATGCATCTACTACGAATCATCCACCTTGAGATATCTATCGAGAACATCTCGCTGGTATTAAGGTTCGAATCCCACCCAAAGTGTAAACTCAAAGCAACAGACAACTGCATTAAAAGAACTTTGCGTAAAGTAAACAATTCTTGCACCAATAGGCACAATCACCGTTGTTTTATCCCTGGTGGAAACATCACATCCCCTAGTCTCATGTTTCTGTCACTCAAGCTAGACATCAGGGGGCTGAACCCACAATCGAGCATAACACTCTCTCTTGGAGTTGCAAGAAAATAACTTGGCCAAAGCAAATACTGCAACGGAGAACATGCAAGAATTTACTCAAGAACAAAATATAAAAGGGCAAACCAAATATATTACTCATCACAATCTGAACATAGTCTCGTAATCCATCAGATCCCAACAAACTCAGCATAGCAACAACAGAAAATTACATAGGTGCCTCGATCATGTGAGGCAGCTCACGAGGTCTCGAAAGTGAAAGCACAAAAGACGGAGAGGACATCACATAGCTACTGATCACGGACCCATGGTCCAAGGGGGACTACTCACGGCACATACGGGAGGCGTCCATGGCTATGGATGGTCTCCCGGAGGGGTGATCTCCTTCCGGCAGGGTGCCGGGGCAGCTTCTCCAGGCAGCCCCGATCTGAAAACGGCGGCGGCGGCGGAACAGAGAGGTTTCCGCAAAAAAGAGTTCTTGTTTAGGGGTTTCTACCCCGAGGGGGTTATATAGGCGAAGGGGGGCGTCGAGGGGCCACCCAGGGCAGCCAGGAGGGTCCTTGGCGCGCCCTAGGGTTGGGGCCGCGCCAGGGACCCTTCTGGCTCCCTGGTGGTGGTCCCGGCTCTCTCCCTTGGTTATTCCGGAAGCTTCCTGCCCGCTGATTTTTAATATAATTTTTGCGGAATTTTTTGGGCACTTTAATCAGCCGGAAAACCTGAAAAACAAAAACAGCAGAAAACCAGAAGCTGGCAACTGGGTACACTGAGTTAGTAGGTTAGTCCAAATTGGTTTAAAAGTGTAATAAAGTTCAACCAAAACATGGCAAAGTCACACAAAACATGCATGGAGCAAGCAGAAATTATAGATACGTTTGGGACGTATCAACATCCCCAAGCTTAATTCCTGCTCGTCCTCGAGTAGGTAAATGATAACAAGCATAATTTCTGTGGTGACATGCCACACAACAAAATAAGGACTGTTAAGTAAAGCAATCAAAGCATGCAATTCAATTCAAGTCTTAACAGGCAAGAGTCTATATTGGCATTAACACAAGCAACAAAAGAACAAAAGGTGCAAGAGCTCTTGCTGTCCGTGACTCGAATGTCTCCAGATGGTGTTTGCGTGCAAGCAAGGGACTGGGAAGAAAGCGAAAAAAGGTTGTTGAGAACAACTATCTACTAAAGTTTCACACTTAGTCTCCTTTGGATTCTTATCTGGACTCGTCCCCAGACCACTAGCCAGGTACAAGTCAAACTGATCCACTCCCTTTCGATATTTTGAGCACTCATGCAATGGATGAGCGTGAGC
This sequence comes from Bromus sterilis, assembly GCA_950022295.1. Taxonomy (NCBI): domain Eukaryota; kingdom Viridiplantae; phylum Streptophyta; class Magnoliopsida; order Poales; family Poaceae; genus Bromus; species Bromus sterilis. The sequence goes on from OX465600.1 coordinate 223,871,958, forward strand.
AAGAAAGTTGACACCTAAAAGGCGAAACAGAAAGAAGAGGTGGAGGAGGAAGACAAAAAGGTGTGTGAAAGGCTCACATCAATGAGGACAATCATAGGCAAGAGAAGGCCATATGATAGATATGATGTGAGGAGTAGGGATTGCCATACAAAGGATGCACATGTGAGCTAAAAGCTCTCCAATGGAACTAGTGGGGGTGCATCTAACTTGCTTGCTCAAGAAGACCTAGAGCTCGTTTGAGGAGGCTCATCATTGGAATATACAAGCCAAGTTCTATAGTGTAAAAGTTCCCCACATAGCTATATGCATGATGATAATCTCTATGGAGTACAAGGGATAGAAGATGAAGTAGTAGTGTGGATCTCTCAAAAGGAATAGTAGTATGCCCCCTTCTCTCTTTTTCTTTTTCTTTTTCTCTTTTTCTCTTTTTTTTGGTGGCCTCAATGGCTCTTTCTATTTAACTCTCATTTGTCCTCTTTGGGATCTTTTGATTTTTTCCTCTTTGGGATCTTTTCCTCACTTTAGGGGCAATACTCTATATTTTACAAGAATATAGGAGATCTTTCACACTTTACAAAGGTACTCACAAAAAAAAATGTAACTAATCATGATGCAAATGTATGCCTCTGCCAGGATAGCAGGATATGCAATGATACTAGCGCGTCATGTAGCAATGATTAGGGAAAGGCCCAACTAGCATGCGGCTCATCGATCAAGCAAGTAGCATGTATGACATGAGGATCAAGTCATGAGAGGGTGGATGTTGCATGGCAATGTATCTCGGAAAGGCTTTGGAAATGCCTTGTAGGTAGGTATGGTGGCTGTTTTGAGGAAAGATATAATGAGGCTTATGATGACAGAGCGTATCATGCCAAGGGTTTGGATGCACCGGCGAAGTATGCGCCAACTCTCGAGGTGAGAAAGGGAAATGCACGGTACCGAAGAGGCTAGAAAAAGTATGGGTAGGTGGAAGTGTCAACTTTCGAATACTCACATTAGTCCGAAGAACTCATGCACTTATTATCGGTAACTCTCAATCTAATAGGAGGTTCACAAAGAGACAGGTACCCCGAGGAGGAGTGTATGGGGGTTTGGTTATCCTTGCGCATCCTCGACTCATGGTACGTGAGTGTACTCTAATATTCGAACCGTCCAAAGGTTAGTGATCCATCTAGTAGCTAGAGTTCTCAACAGGGGTTTTTGGTTTTCGAAAAACACACGGATTTCCCAAAATACGACATCTATCACTAATAGGCAAGAGCTCTTGACACCAAAAGTTCAAACATTACTCTAGTCAGTACCTCAAAACTATTGCAAGTTACTACTTCAAAGAGAAAAGCAACTTTAACTACCTACTTTCTAGTCAAGACACAGAACTCAGTGCAACAGGCAAACTCTCTAACAAGATAAAACATGCAACCTATAGAAAGTTCAACCTGAAAAGAAAAGCTCTAGAAAAACTAAAGCACTACAGCTAAACAGACCAGCAGCTAAGAAAAGAAAAAGAACAACTCACAGCTAAAAGAAATAAGCATGCAAATCCTATGAGGAGTTCTAGTTCAAGTGGAGCGTGTTTCTCTCCCACACAAAAGAGTAAGTTGGGGTCTAACTTGTTACTACAGCAAAGAAAGCAAAAGAAACCTAGAAAAGTAAAGAGCGAGACGCTCCAAGCAAAGCACATAACGCATGAAGTGATAAAAATATAGTGCAACGAAAGACAGATCGATGATTGTTGATGAAGAAGGGGATGCCTCGGGGGCATCCCCAAGCTTAGACGCTTGAGTCTCCTTGAATATTTATTGGGGGTGCACTTGGGCATCCCCAAGCTTGAGCGCTTGACACTCCTGGATCTTCTTTCATCACCTTCAATCGCACACTTGAAAACTCCCTTCGTACATAACTCATTGTAGGCTGATTAGAGAGGTTAGTACCCTAATAAAATAATTTTCCTCTACTGCAAATAAAGATTTCCAGGAAGATCTACTGTTTCTCTTGCCTGCCCAAAAAAGTTTGCAAAGAAAAAGCAAGCTTAAGGATTGCAAAACTGCGAAACGAAAAACTGGGGCAGAAGCTGAGAAAAACAGAACAGCAGAGAAAGGGGAATTTTTTCGAGGTACTTCTGCAACTCAAATCAAAAAACTTTGAACAGGGGCTAGCAAGCCAATTGTATGGAGCATGCTTTCAAAAAAATTCAGATCAAAAAGATGATCTAATGATTTATCGCGAATTTTCCCGTCAAGAAGACAGAATCTGTTTTTGGACAGCAAGCTCCAACTTTTGAACTTTCAAGCATTCTGAGGCTAAACTTGGCACAAAGCTTGAAAAAGAAAGATACAATGATGACTCTACAGTAGCAACAATCATCAAGACCACTAAGAACAGCACAAAAGCAAAAAGAAAAACCTAAATTCGTTGCGGGCTGCCTCCCGAAAGCGCTTCTTTAGAGCCATTAGCTAGGCTTAAAGCAGAAGATCAAGTTTTTTCCAGAGAATAACTAGCCCGTGTGACGGACTCAAAAGGTAACTTAATCTTTTTCCTAGGGAAATGTTCCATCCCTTTTCTGAGAGGGAATTGGAACTTGATAGTTCCCTCTTTCATGTCAATGATAGCACCAATTGTGCGAAGAAAAGGACGTCCCAAAATAATTGGACAAGAGGGCTCACACTCAATGTCCATAATAGTGAAATCAATGGGAACATAATTGTCATTGACAATGATAAGAACATCGTCGATCTTCCCCAAAGGCTTCTTTACGGAAGAATCAACAAGACGAACACCAAAATAACAGGGATCACAAGGTTTCAAATCAAGCATATCATACATTCTTTCGGGCATAACAGAGGTACTTGCTCCAACATCACAAAGAGCAAAACAAGAGAAGTTATTCAATTTAATTTTAATCATAGGATCCCAACCATCTTCTAGCTTCCTAGGTATGGAGGCTTCTAGTCTAAGCTTCTCCTCCCTAACTTTAATTAGAGCATTGGTGATATGCTCCGTGAAGGCAAGATTTAGTGTGCTAGTGTGGGGGTCTCTAGACATTTTGTGTAGGAAACCAATAACTTCTGGTAAGGTGCAGTTATCAAAGTCTAGTTCACTACTATCTATAAGGGAAGTAGTGATATCATTTAAGCTCACTTTTTTTAAAGCCTCTATGTTCATAGAGGTTTCCTCTTCTATGGTTGAGGGTGTAGCATCACCATTAATAGGTCCAGTGGGACTAGGGGTGTGATGGGTGCTAGCAGTTTGGATCTCCTCAACTACTTGGATAGTGGCTACTGTGTGGTAGGTAGGAAGGCTCTTAATTCTATCTTCTTCCTCCTTCTCTCTAGCCCATCTCTCTTTAATTTTTCCCAGCATCCTAATGTATTCATTAATTTGGACCTGGATGGCATTCATAGGAGTGACCTGCCTCTCCTCAGGGGGAGAGGTTCTAATCTTCAGTATCTCTATGTCGTGGGCTATATTTTCTACCTTCGAAGAGAGGATATCTAGTTTATCTAACTTTTCTTCCACACTCTTGTTGAAGGCCTTCTGGGTAGTGATAAAGTCTTTGAGCATAGTCTCTAGTTCTGAAGTGGAGTTTCTAGTGGTAGGATAAGTGTTGTTCCCATAGTTGTTGGATGCGAAAGGCCTAGGATTGTTGCTACCAAAGTTACTCCTATAAGCATTATTGTTGAAGTTGTTCCTAGAGACAAAATTGACATCTACTTGCTCCTAAGCAACCAAAGAATTTAAAGGAACATCTTGAGGATCAATAGAGGGTTGCTTGGTAAGTAGAGACATGATAAGGTCAACCTTTTCATTTAAAGAGGAAATCTCCTCGACAGAGTTTACCTTCTTATCAGTTGGAGCTCTCTCGGTGTGCCATTGTGAATAATTTAGCATCATATCATCTAGTAGTTTTGTAGCAGCACCAAGTGTGGTTGACATAAAGGTACCTCCCGCGGCCGAATCCAACAGGTTCCGCGAGGTGAAGTTCAAGCTTGCATAAAAAGTCTGGATAACCATCCAGGTAGTCAGTCCATGTGTAGGGCAGTTCTTGACGAGCGTCTTCATACGTTCCCAAGCCTGGGCAAGGTGATCTTTATCCAATTGCCTGAAATTCATAATGTTACTCCGCAATTGAATAATTTTAGCAGGGGGATAATACTTCCCTATAAAAGCATCCTTGCATTTACTCCAAGAATCAATACTATTCTTGGGTAGAGACTGTAGCCACTCCTTGGCTCTCCCTCTCAAGGAGAAAGGGAAAAGCTTCAGCTTGACGATGTCTCCGTCCACCTCCTTGTATTTCTGCATGTCGCAGAGCTCGATAAAGTTGTTTAGGTGCAAAGCAACATCTTCTCCTGCTCCTGAAAATTGATCTTTCATGACAAGGTTAAGCAGAGAAGGTTTAATCTCATAAGAAGGTGCTGAAGTGGAAGGTGGAGCAATAGGAGTGCAGATAAAGTCACTGTTGTTGTGACTGGTGAAGTCACACAACTTAGTGTTTCCATTGGAACCCATAGTAGCAGCAGGTATTTTTGGTATTTTTGATTAGGGACACAAAAGTAAAAACTGAAAGGTAAAGTAACAAGACTAAAAAGCAAAGGTAAAAGATAGCGTGTAACTCCCCTATTTTTGATACAGGAGTCCGACAACGGCGCCAGAAATTGGCGGTTATCAGGACTCGCGTATTTGTACTTCCTTTGAGTCCCCGGCAACGGCGCCAGAAATTAGCTTGATGGCTTCTCTCCCCTCGTTGGTTACCCCAAGTGGAAGGTTGAGATGCAGCGTAGCGGTAATTTCCCTCAGTAAAGATACCAAGGTTTGTCTCCAGTAGGACTCAACGATAAGTACGATAGGTGGCAACGGCGCCAGAAATTATTCTGATGCGTGGAGTTGTCGTGGACCTGCACAAAACAAATAACTTTGCTCCCAACGAGTTCAGAGGAGTTGTCAATTCCTCCGGCCTTGTCGTTTACAAAGGATCAAACGCAAGAGATAAAAAGGTACTAGTAAAAGTAAAAACAGAAAGGTAAATAGTGGGTGTGAACAATGGTATGAAGATGGACCGGAGTCCCGTGATTTTCACTAGTGATGTCTCTCTCCCAAAAGACGATAAAAATGCTAGCGAGGTAAACAAATCACAGTTGGGCAATTGACAGGATTATGAAGGCACCGCAATGCTAACTATGCTGCAAAGAAAGGAAGGGCTCAAAAGCAATGGGCAGTACGCCAAGGTAAGTAGACCGAAATCCATCTGCATCTACTACGAATCATCCACCTTGAGATATCTATCCAGAACATCTCGCTGGTATTAAGTTGCGAATCCCACCCAAAGTGTAAACTCAAAGCAACAGACAACTGCATTAAAAGAAATTTGCGTAAAGTAAACAATTCTTGCACCAATAGGCACAATCACCGTTGTTTTATCCCTGGTGGCAACAGCACATCCCCTAGTCTCATGTTTCTGTCACTCAAGCTAGACATCAGGGGGCTGAACCCACAATCGAGCATAACGCTCTCTCTTGGAGTTGCAAGCAAATAACTTGGCCAAAGCAAATACTGCAACGGAGAACATGCAAGAATTTACTCAAGAACAAAATATAAAAGGGCAAACTAAATATATTACTCATCACAATCTGAACATAGTCTCGTAATCCATCAGATCCCAACAAACTCAGCATAGCAACAGCAGAAAATTACATAGGTGCCTCGATCATGTGAGGCAGCTCACGAGGTCTCGAAAGTGAAAGCACAAAAGAGGGAGAGGACATCACATAGCTACTGATCATGGACCCATGGTCCAAGGGGGACTACTCACGGCTCATACGGGAGGCGTCCATGGCTATGGATGGTCTCCCGGAGGGGTGATATCCTTCCGGCAGGGTGCCGGGGCAGCTTCTCCAGGCAGCCCCGATCTGAAAACGGCGGCGGCGGCAGAACAGAGAGGTTTCCGCGAAAAAGAGTTGTTGTTTAGGGGATTCTACCCCGAGGGGGTTATATAGGCGAAGGGGGGTGTCGAGGGGCCACCCAGGGCAGCCAGGAGGGTGCCTGGCGCGCCCTAGGGTTGGGGCCGCACCAGGGACCCTTCTGGCTCCCTGGTGGTGGTCTCGGCTCTCTCCCTTGGTTATTCCGGAAGCTTCCTGCCCGCTGATTTTTAATATAATTTTTGTGGAATTTTTTGGGCACTTTAATCAGCCGGAAAACCTGAAAAACAAAAACAGCAGAAAACCAGAAGCTGGCAACTGGGTGCACTGAGTTAGTAGGTTAGTCCAAATTGGTTTAAAAGTGTAAGAAAGTTCAACCAAAACATGGCAAAGTCACACAAAACATGCATGGAGCAAGCAGAAATTATAGATAAGTTTGGGACGTATCAAGTACTCAGCATCCAACTGTAGTGGTTAACTGACCCAGCAAGGACTTCATCACTCGTCATTCTAGGAAAACTAGTAGTTTACGGTAAGGATGGAGTAAGTGGTGAGGTTGCTGCCGCACTAGCATTTATGAAGTGGCTAACGATCTAGAGAGTAAGATAAGAAGCCAAGCATTCGATGAGGAATCGCCTCCACAAGTCTTGCTATTAACTACTTACGCAAACATAACACCTATCCTATCCTTGTCCTCCTCTTCGCATCCCGACGAAGAAGAAGCAGTCAAGGCACACACACACGTTGATAAAGTTATATGAAGATTATCTCAGTTGTTGTTGTCTATGAACAAGGAGTAGGTCTCAAGTCGTCCATAACCGTGGACACGGCTTCTCGAAAAGATTTAACCCTGCAGGGGTGTACCAACTGCCCATTACAAGGCTCCGCACGCACGCCCATCTCTCTCAGTTGCTACCCATGATAGGAAACCATTTTATGATTTAGTCCCAAGAGATACGGAACGACAGGTCCCTCTAACTAACAACAAACAAATCCGGGTGGCCCCCGGGGAGTCGACACCCAACCCAAAAGCCGGCCACGCTCTTGGATCGGACTCTTCCGTATGGCCAAGGTCGGGGTTAGCCTCACCTATATAACAGGGGACTTCCCTAGCTCACCAGTGTGGACCAACAGAGAAACCATGTATCCGTTGGCCCGGGTTGTTTTTAAATACACTGGCTGCAGTCCAGTTACGCACATGGTTTCAAATGGTAAATCAGCTTGGGCCACCTCTAGAAATGTTTGAAGCTAGGTAGGTAAGAAAAGGGGACCCCATAAAATCACACACGCGGTTAGGCATGCTCAGTCCTAGAACCAATACCCAGAACTAGGATCCTAGGTGACTCGAATCGAACAAAGCGTCGGGGCGAGATAGCCTAGACCTTCCATCCTTCGTCGAATATAGTCAACATTATAATAATCATATCAACCACAACAATATAATAATGTGATATCCCAAACCAAGGAGTAACAGGGTAACATCGTAGCATCCTAAGCATGCATACTAAGAAGGGGCTGAGCAACGAGCAATAGTAACATAGCAGTACATGGTTTGCTGGGAGGGGCATTGGCTGTATCGGTTTGAAAGAGTCTGTAAACATGTGGTAGGATCAAAAATCGAACCTAACCTAGACTAGCATGCAAACCACTGGTTGAAATAGAATGGATCATAAGTAATGTATAGTCCTTGCCTGTTGATAAGTTGGGTTCCGAAGGTGTAGTTGATCGCATGCTCATATCGTCTCCGAGAGGTACCCGCGGAAGCACACAAGACGGTAAACACTGGAAAGCAGTCAACGAGCAAGCATCTATTACTACGAAGCAAACACGAGCAAGCATCAACAAGAAAGCAACACGAGACATCGCACCTACCGTCGAGAGCGGTTACTAACAGGTTAAGTGGAGTACTCGTCACACACGATGATACCGCACGTTTATTTGGTTCAAGTTGTTTAGCTACATGTGAGCAAAAGGTTGTTAACATGGCATATCACTCAAGCATGGCATAGCACACAAACATGACAAGAGGTGAAGCATAAATAAACTATCTAATCTAGCCACTTTAAGTGGGGGTAAAATCTATACATGGAAACTATTACGGACCCCATGATATTAATTGCATTTGGTACTGTTGTTTCCCTAAACAATATTTTATTATTTTTATTATCAAGCAAGAACAGCATAAACACAATCTACATGCAATTCTAGTCAAGTTACATATAAGAAACATTTTAATCCGAGCAACGGTTAAAAAGTTATTAAAGAAACAATTTACGGTGGCATGCGATGTAATTAGCTGTCAAACAACATGTAAACAAAATCAAACATGTCAAAGAAGCACATTTTATACTACACAAAAAACTAAGCAACTTTTATATTTAAAGCGTCGCGATCGGAGCTACCGGTGAAAAGATACGGACACCGCAAAAAATAACTATACAATCTGCCAAATTAAAATAAAAACCTAGCAAAAAAAACTAAACGGGCCGAAATAGTGGGCGTTGGATATCTAAACAGCGCACAATGCGATAATTAACTATTGGGCCGGCCCAACTACCGCGGCAGAGAGAGAAAAAAAAAGGAAAAAAGGGGGAGGCTCACCTCTGGGCCGAGGCCCAGGCCGGCGGTGTGGCGAAGCTGGGCCGCGGGGCGCACTGGAGCTGGGCTGGTGGAGGTGTGCGTGGCCCACGTGGCTGGCCTCCACGCACAGGCAGGCGCACGGGATCTCGATCCCGTCTGGATCGGCGCGGCTCCGCACGACGCAGGCGACGAGGCAGCGGGCCGGTTCGGTGAGGGCGGCGGATGGCGACGGGGACGACCGGGATGGTCCAGGACGGGCACGGGGACGGCGGATCCGGCCGCCGGCGGGGTTCCAGGGCGGCGCGGTGCGGTTTCCAGCGGGGGCGCGACGAGCTCAGGGAGGTCATCCATGGTGCTGGCTGCGGTGGCCTGGACAGAGAGAGAGGAGGTCAGGGCCGATGAAGAAGACAGGGAAAGGAGAGGAGGGAGAAGGGAGGGCGGCTCGCCGGCCTGCTCGCCGGAGCACGGGTGGCTGGCCAGAGCGGGCACGACCGTGGAGGTCGGAGGCGCGAGGCGGCGGTGAGGAGCTCGGGAACAGGAGCGGCTCGGGCACCCAACTGGTGACGTGGCGGCTTCCAGGCCGTTAGATCGGGCGATCTGACGGTCCAGATCTGATGGGCTAGCAAAAGGACGAAAATGGGGTATTTTTGGGGCAATTGTGAGGGGGTGGCTGCAATTTTGGCTAGGGGAAACCCTAGAAGGGGGTGGGTGTGTGGTGGTCTTGATATAGCCCCGGTGGCTGGCAGTTTGCAAAATCATCTCCGGTTTTTCTCTCTCGCGCGCGGTGTTTATGTTTCTGACTGCCGGGGGTCTGAAGGACCTCCGATTCGGGTAAAACTCTGAACTGCGCAATCAGCGCGTCGAGCCGTCGGCGTTCACCTAGCACTGTAACCGTTCCGAGAACACTTTCCGGCGCGCTATAAAAATATCCCGTTTACTTATTAAACGGGGTTTTTCGTTCCGTTGGCTGCGGCTGGTCTCGTGCGGTTTTCGCGACGATGATCGGGTGAAAACCCGGTGTCGCAAAGGTCGAGTGTCAGGGTGGCAAGGGTCGGTCTCCGTCCGATACGAGGTAAGAAGGTCGAAAATAAATCGGCGATGCAAACACCGCAAACAAATCAGACAATCAAACAATTCACACCGAAAACAAAAAATTTAAATTTTGTGAAATCTGGGCTGTTACAGGACCTTTATGTCCAACTATTTTGGGACGCCCTTTTCTCCGCACCGTTGGTGATATTATTGACATGAAAGAGGGGAATATAAAATTTCAATTCACTCTCAAAAAGGGGATGGAACACTTCCCTAGAAAGAAAATCATGTTAAGTTTTGAGTCTGTTACACGGGCTAGCTATTCTCTTTCTCTTCATAAAACTTGATTCTTCTTTTGCCTTATGCCTAGCTTAAAGGCGTAAAAGAAAGCGCTTGTTGGGAGGCAACCCAAGATGTTTTTACTTCTGTTTTAGTGGTCTTGATGATTGTTACTACTGTAGCAACATCATTGTATCTTTATTTTCAAGCTTTGTGCCAAGTTATAGCCTCATATAACAAGTGAAGTGAAAGTTGTGACATGCTGTCCAGAAAACAGATTTTGTCCTCGTGACGGAAAAATTTTGGATCAAATCACTAGTTCATCTTTTTGAGCTGAATGTTTTACACAGCGTGCTCTATACAATCACAGAACCTTCATATGGTCTGAGTTTTTTGATTTGAGTTGCAGAAGTATCCCTAAAAAATTCTTTATTGCGTGGTGTTCTGTTTTTCACAGATTCTGCCACATTTAGTCTCTCCTAACTTTTGCAAACCTTAAGCTTGCTTTTTCTTTGCAAAAACCTTTTGGCAATCTTGAGAAACAATAGCTCTTCAAGAATATCTTTATATCCAGTGGGGAAAATTATTTTATTAAGGGTACTAACCTCTCTAATCAGCTTATGATGAGTTATGTATGAAGAAAGTTTTCAAGTGTGCGATGAAAGATGGTGAAACGAGATTCAGGAGTGTCAAGCGCTCAAGCTTGGGGATGCCCCATGCATCCCCAACAAATATTCAAGGAGACACAAGCGTCTAAGCTTGGGGATGCCCCCGTGCATCCCCTTCTACATCCAAAATCATCAGTTCGTCCTTCGTCTCACTATATTTGTATCACTTCATGCGTTATGTGCCATGCTTGGAGCGTCCCGCTCTTAGGTTTTACTTTTAGTTTTCTTTATCTTTGCTTGCTATTCATAACAAGTTAGACCCCGTCTTACTTTGTGTGGGAGAGAGACACGCTCCACCCCAATCTAGGAATAACTGCAAACACTGAAAGATAACTTTTTAGGGGTTTTCGATATAAGCAGCGATAAGACAAAAGCAAGCAAAGTAAATAGCACTGAGGAGCAGCAAGTGGCCCAATCCTTTTGTGCAAAGGATAAGCCTGACAACTGAACTTATAAAGACTAAAGCTTTCTTGAGGACACATGGAGAGGTAGTCACATGCTTTCGCCATACTCCGTATCGATAATAAGTGTTGTGCTGATAAGTGTTGAGTGGGTGGATCTATGCTAGCACACCTTCTAGACTAAGATAAGTGCACTCTTATGATTAAACATCTTGCAAGCGTCCGAAAATACAAGATATAAATTAAGGCAAAGCCTAACCACAACAATAAGATCAAGGATCCATTACTCCCTTGTGCAAAAGTGTGCAAACTGGGGTTCAGGTTTCTGTAACTCCGACAACCCACCGTAAGCATTCTTAATACACAATGCATTCCCCTAGGTACTTAAGAAGGCGAAGTGTTGAGTGTTCGACTCACACAACACCACTAGGAAAATAACAACACAACTTAAATATCAAACAACACAAATTACTTCAACATCATATGACTACTAACAACCAGACTTCTCCCATGTCCTCAAGAACTAAAGTAACTACTCATAAGACATAAAAGAGATCATGATCAGAGGTGATAAATATATGATAAACAATCTGGACATAATGGTATTTCTCCAACAAAACTCAATAGCATTCACCACAAAGTAGTAATCAACACCGATAGAGTAGAGAGGATAGATAGTACGGATTACAACACAAGATGAACTTGTGAGGTGAGATTGGATGGTGGTGGAGATGGTGCTGATGTTGGGGATGATGGTTATGATGATCTCGATGATGCCCGTGACAATGGTGATGACGATGGCAATGATCTCCCCTTCCTGGAGGTGATCTCCTCGGCGGAATCTGCCCGCTGGAGAGCCCTTTTCTTCTCTGTAGGTTTCCGCCACGGAGCGGAGGCGAAGCTCCGTGAAAGCTTCTCTCTTTAGGGTTTTCGCGTAACGAGGAGTATATAGGCCAGAGGGGGGAGCCAAGAGTGGCCTAAGGGCTCCAGGCGTCCTCCCGGCGCGGCCAGGGGTGGGGCCGCGCAAGGTGGCCTCCGGGGGCCCCTGTGGCCCCTCTTCGGCGAGTCTTCGTGAATCTCCTGGAAAATACCCCCCGTCGATTTTCAGGTGATTTGGAGGTATTCTTCTTCAGCAACTCAGTGTCCACTTTTTCCCGCTGAATCCTGCGTCTGTTGCTTCGGCACCACAAAGTTGCAAACTGTGTATAATAAGCCAAAACAACATAAGAACATCATCGTAATGTGAAATATATCAATGAATTACGATATAAAATAGTGATGCATTTTGGATGTATCAACTCCCCCAAGCTTAGACCTCGCTTGTCCCCAAGCGAAAACTGAGCTCGGTAAACTTGTCCACAAGTTTAGAGAGTGAAGTGTCGATAAATAAAATACAGACAAGAAGCATCATGATCTTTTCACCAAACTCAAACATCCTAAACAGCAATCTCCAACTCATAAGGCCCTTATGGAACAGTAATAACAATTATAATCAAAAGTAGGGCTAAGGAAACTTATCAAATCATGGAAAACATGTCCTTTGGTCAAGAACAACTAAAAGCTTTTACCTTTGCTCTTTCTCTTTATATTTTGGAGAGATGATCTGGAACTTTTTGAAAGAACAAGCTATTAGTCATGAAGTGCAAATGTTAACACAAAGGAAGATGTTTGCTTGACAAGTGCTTTTGCAAACAACTTACTTATCAAAAGATAATGTCAACAATGATATGGCATGGCAAAACTTTAATGTAGCATTATATTGATGAATCTTCATCAGCATCAAGTGTCTGTTCTCTTTGGGAAAGGAGGAAGTAGGGAAAACTGACTCAACACAAAAGTAAAGGAACTAACAGCCTTGTTAAAGGCAAGCAGGGAAAACTTAAGTGCTATCCTTAGATCAAACAGAATGAAAGCAAGTTTTGAGAGGTGCATGGTTTGTCAACGAATGCTAATAGATAACTCAATTGCTTCTCAAATTGGACAAGTTTTGAGGAACGGCTCCCAAACGGGGACGATCACATCCCCACAATCTACTTTGTTTATCACTGCCAGAGTTTTCTGATTTCTCATGAACAAAGTGTGAAGGAGGGTTTGATTGTTGTATTATCTTTTGTGAGTTGGGCGCACTCATGCCAGTTCTTCCTTGTATTAGGGGTTTGCAGATTAAACATGCAATCCCGAGGTAAAACTTGTCCAACTTAAGAAGGTCATGAATTAACTACCACTTCCTCATGAGCTAAAACAGGGGCACAAAATAGAAGATTTTGAACATCTAAGGATAACACAAAAATTCTATGCTTTAGGAGTGGTAGTGGAATACCACGAATAGGAAGGTATGGTGGACTCATATGGAAGGCACTGGTTTCAGGGTATGGATGCACAAGCAGAATTCTTCTTAGTACAGGGGTTTGGCTAGCAAAGGCTTTGAGAGAACAGACAATTTATGATGAATTGGATGCAAAGCAATATAAAGCATAAACATTAAAACAAGCATAGCACATCAAGTTGTCTTCCTTGTCAACATAACACTACAAGCATAATAACAAAGAGGGTTTTGGCTATGTCGCTACTTTGAGAAAAATAACATGCTTGTTGTTAAGACCAAAGCTATGTTTGCCAAGATTAAATAAAGTTTTCAAAGCCATACCTGATATAAGATCAATACTCCCCATAAGAATCATCATAAGGTCGATTGCGTGAAGAGAATACCGAGTGCAGCGAAGGGATCAATAGACTTCTCATTAATATTCCATCATAGAAGACTCCACACTCACGGATACATAACTCTCCAGAAAGGAGTGATAGACCTCAAAGCAAACACCTATTTTATAAGATAACTTCCCTAGACATGATACGACTCTACTTGACTCTAAAATACATAGATAAAGATAAAGATACCGGGCACTCCCCCAAGATTGGAATAAGCTAAGGGGATGCCATTACCCAAGGAGATTTATTCCTCATCCTTGTTCTTGTCGGTCACGTACTCCTTGGCGAAGCGCTTCCATGGCAGCTGTTCTCCAGTCTCAAAGGACATTCCCGTCTCCAGGATCCTGCACTCAGCACCCAAACCCATGCGCAGAAACTTTAGTTCATACTCATAGTTCTGGTTCTGCAGATCATAGATCTGTGCTTGGAGCCCATAAAATTTTTCTTCTAGTGCGGCCAAACTTGACCACATCTCCTTCATCTCCTTCTTGTGGGAAGCCTTTATCTCGTTCATGATGTCGAAGTTAGCTTCAACACCACGCTCCACCATCTTCTTGAACTTGAAGACCTCATGTTCCACCTCCTTTAGCCGCTCCTCAGTGCTCCCCTCCTTGACTGGACCCTTCAGATCCTCCTTGTGGAGGTCACCGTCCTCCACACGAAGGATCTGGGGGTGCTTCTTCACCTCAGCGAGGTAAGGGTTGATGACGTTGACGACTAACTTGTCCTTCGGGGAACTTGGGGAAGCTATGGCACCTAGGTCTAGCTGAAAGTTTTCCTTGCAGAAACAGATCGAAAAGAAAACACACGAAATCGCGAGATACGTTGCCAGAATGATCCGGGTAAATATATAGCAAACATTTCTGCACAGAAAGGAAGGTAACAGGTCAAAGCGGAGTCGGAGACGGGCTCCAGGGTGCCCAAGCGGCCTCCTGGCGCGGACAGGGGTGGGGCCGCGCAAGGGGGGCGCCTGGGCCCCCTGGAGCTGGTCTCGGGCTCCACTTAGGCCTCAAATTTTCTATATTTTGCAAAAACTCATAATCTGGAACTTTCATGGCGGTTTCGTGATGTTTCCTTACCGTAATACATACATTTTCTTATTCTTCTTCTGCTGGTGTCTGGAACAGGGCTGCAACGTGTTCTTCTTGAGATTTTGTTTATACCAAATCCACATCAACATTGACAAGATCTCCTGCTATGTAATGCGTAAGTCTTTGCCCATTCACCACTTGAGGTTTGGTTCCTTCGAAATTATTAATCTTGATTGCACCTGAGCGGTAGACTTCCTCAATATGAAATGGCCCTTCCCACCTGGAAAGTAGTTTACCTGGAGAAAACCTAAAACGGGATCTAAACAACAAAACTTTATCACCAACATTAAATTCACGTTTCAGAATCCTCCTATCGTGCCACTTCTTTATCTTTTCTTTGAACATTTTAGCACTCTCGTAAGCTTCACTTCTCCACTCATCTAGAGAAGTCAAGTTGATGAGACGCTTTTCACCTGCTAACTTCGGGTCAACATTAAACTCTCTAATAGCCCAGAAAGCTTTGTGCTCTAATTCTAATGGAAAATGGCAAGCCTTGCCATAGAACATCTTATAGGGAGACATACCCATGGGGTTTTTTTAAGCAGTTCTATATGCCCACAAAGCATCTCCTAACTTGTTTGACCAATCCTTTCTATTTCTATTGACCGTCTTCTGTAAGATCAACTTGATCTCTCTATTGGTGAGCTCAACTTGCCCACTAGTTTGAGGGTGGTACGGTGAAGCAATTCTATGATTGACATCGTACTTGGCTAAAGCTTTTCTAAAAGCTCCATGTGTAAAGTGTGAACCCCCATCAGTCATGAGGTAGTTGGGTACTCCAAACCTAGTAAAAATTACATCTTTGAGCATTTTCAAAGATGTCTTGTGATCAGCACTTTCAGTGGGGATTGCCTCTACCCACTTGGTTACATAATCAACAACAACTAAAATGTGAGTGTACTTGTGTGAGGAAGGGAAAGGACCCATAAAATCAAAACCCCAGCAATCAAAAGGCTCGATCACTAGACAGTAATTCATAGGCATATCATTCCTCCTACTAATATTACCAACTCTCTGACACTTATCACAAGATAAAACATAATTTCTAGCATCTTTAAAGAGAGTAGGCCAATAAAAACCTGATTGAAGAACCTTATGTGCGGTCCTCTCACCAGCATGATGTCCTCCATATGGACTGTCGTGACATTGTTTGAGAATGTCCTTCTGTTCGTGTTCCGGTACGCATCTTCTCACGATCCCGTCTGGACCTTCTTTGAAAATATGTGGGTCATCCCAAAAGTAATGCCTCAAATCATGAAATAACTTCTTCCTTTGCTGAAATGTTAAACCTGGAGGCAAAAATTTTGCAACGATAAAGTTAGGATAATCTGAAAACCAAGGATCGGAGAGAGATTGTACTTTAACAACAGCTAGTTGTTTGTCTGGAAAACTGTCGTTGACTGGAATGGGATCATGAGGTATATCTTCCATCCTTGAAAGATTATCTGCCACCGGATTGTCGGCTCCTTTCCTATCGACAATCTGCAAATCAAATTCTTGAAGAAGGAGTACCCATCGGATGAGCCTTGGTTTGGCATCCTTCTTCTCCATAACATACTTAATAGCAGCATGGTCAGTATGAACAATAATCTTAGAATCAACAATATACATCCTAAACTTATCACAAGCAAACACCAATGCTAAGAATTTATTCTCAGTAGTAGCATAATTCTTTTAAGCACTATCAAGGGTTTTGCTAGCATAAGATATAACATTCAACTTCTTATCAACCCTTTGCCCTAGAACAGCTCCAATAGCAAAATCACTAGCATCACACATAATTTCAAAAGGTAAATTCCAATCAGGTGGTTGTACTATAGGAGCGGTTATTAAAGCTTTCTTAAGGACTTCGAAGGCTTCCTTACAATCTTCATCAAAAACAAAAGGAACGTCCTTCTGGAGAAGATTAGTGGGGGGTCTTGAAGTCTTAGAAAAGTCTTTAATAAATCTTCTATAGAAACCAGCATGACCGAGAAAACTACGAATACCTTTGATGTCCCTTGGATAGGGCATCCTTTCAATTGCTTCGATCTTGGCTCTATCCACTTCAATTCCCCTCTCTGAAATCTTGTGGCCAAGAACAATTCCCTCGTTGACCATAAAGTGGCACTTCTCCCAGTTAAGCACCAGATTTGTCTCCTCACATCTCTGCAAAACTTTATTAAGGTTGTGGAGACAATGGTCAAAAGAGGTTCCATAAACGGAGAAATTGTCCATGAATACCTCCACAATTTCTTCACAAAAACCATGAAAGATAGCAGACATACACCTTTGAAAAGTAGTAGGGGCATTATATAAACCAAAAGGCATATGTCTGTAAGCATAAGTATCATAGGGACAAGTAAAAGTGGTCTTCTCTTGATCAGCAGTGTTAACATGAATTTGAGAGAAGCCAGAATAACCATCAAGATAACAAAAGTGAGTATTTTTAGATAACCTTTCAAGCATTTGGTCGATGAACGGCAACGGGTAGTGGTCCTTCCTGGTTGCCTGGTTCATCTTCCTGTAATCAATACACATTTGATATCCAATAATAATTCTCTGAGGTATTAGTTCATTCTTATCATTAGGAACCACAGTTGTTCCTCCTTTCTTTGGAACACAATGAACCGGGCTTACCCACTTACTATCAGCTATGGGCTAGATAATACCTGCGGCTAGAAGCTTGAGAATCTCAGTCCTTAAAACATCCATCATTTTCGGATTCAACCGTCGTTGATGATCAGCAACTGGTTTAGCATCAGGTTCAAGGTTGATGGTATGCTGACAAATAGACGGACTAATCCCCTTAAGGTCATCAAGGGTATAACCAATTGCACCTCGATGTTTGCGAAGTACTTCGAATAGACGCTCCTCTTCATAGCCTGAAAGGTTAGAATTGACAATAACAGGATATACTTTCTTTTCATCTAAATAAGCATATTTGAGCGTATCGGGAAGAGGTTTAAGATCAAACACTGGATCTTCTTTTGGTTGAGACAAAATTCCCAAAGGCTCAACTGGAAGGTTGTGCTTTAGGATAGCAGGTTGTCTTAAGAATATTTCGTCCAGCTCATTCCTCTCCTGCATCTGCAAATCATTCTCGTGGTCCTCCATATATTGCTGCAAAGGATCATTAGGAGGAATAGCAATGGAAGCAATATCTTCAATAATCTTATCATTACTAGGCAAATCAGTACCACGAGGCTGCTTAGAGAACTTAGAAAAATTAAATTCATATGGCTCACCATTGAATTCAACAGAAACTTTACCTTTCTTGCAATCTATTATAGCTCCACAGGTTCTGAGAAAAGGTCTACCGAAAATAATAGGACAAAAATTGTCCCTTACTGAACCAAGTAATAGAAAGTCGGTAGGATACTTTACTTTTCCGCATAGGACTTCAACGTCTCTCACAATTCCGATACGAGAGATAGTTGATCTGTTTGCAAGAATAGTAACATCAACTTCTTCAAGTTCACAAGGTGAAATTTCACCCATGATCTCTTGATAAAGTGAATACGGGATAGCACTAGCACTCGATCCCAAATCGCATAGCCCATAATAATTGTGATCTCCTATTTTGATAGATACTACTGGCGTACCTGAAATTGGGCCCTTATTCTTGGCTGTGACAAGGTTAGTGGAAACAGCACAAAAATTTATATTGGAATCTAAATCATCATTAGTAATAAGATCCTTAACCAATGCAACTCGAGGATCGACCTTGATCTGGTCCTCAGGCTCATCAATTCTTCTCTCAGTCTTATTCATTATGCCTGTCACAAAAGAGTGTTCCCTTATTCTTACGGGAAAAGGGGGCTTTTCATATATAACTGCAGGCACAATAGGGTCAGCAACATGAATATCAATAGGTAATTCTTTGAAAGGTTTATGATGCTGACTGTTCTTCTTCTTAGAAGAATCAATATGAGAGGCAAAATCCTTACGAAAATCAATCATTAGATGGGAATCAAGACCAACCTTAGAGCAAAAGGCATTAAAGGAATCAGGTTTCACATAGCTCTCTATATAATCATGCTCATAATTTATAGTGGGTTCAATACCTTTATCTATTTCCCAATCTTCGGTATTCTTCTGGATCCTTTCAAGGAGATCCCATCTTTCTTCAACGCTTTTTGTCTGGAATACCCCACTAGAGGAGGCATCCAACATCTCCTTATCCTGACAAGAAAGTCTAGCATAAAAGTTTGTAAGTATAGTTTCCTTGGGGAGCTCATGAATAGGACATTTGAGCATTAGAGATTTCAATCTCCCCCAAGATTGAGCGATGCTTTCTCTATCACGAGACCAAAATTTATAGATATAATTCCTATCTCGATGAATTTCATGAAGAGGATAAAACTTGGTATAAATGAGAGACATAAGCTCATGCCAATCAAGCAAATCAGAGTTATCGAGAAGCTTATACCAATCTGAAGCTTTATCTATAAGCGATACGAAGAACAATTTCTTCATGACAAACTCCTTTGATACACCTGCAAGCTTAAATAATGAACATAGTTATGATAAATATAGCAAGTATTCACTAGGGTTTCTATCTCCTGCATAACGATTAGCCAAGACACAATCGATAATACCAGCTGGTATTTTATAAGGCATAATTTCAGTAGGGGAATGTACAACCACCACAGATGTGGGGCGTTTCCCCATAAGAAACGATCCAATAGCTAAGTTGTCCATACGGACAAAGAACAGCAAAATAAAAGCAATGATATAAAAAAATCCTTAGCAGCTTCACATACCAATAGCGCTATGCTCCCCGACAACGGTGCCAGAAAACGTAGCTTGATGACCCTCAACGTAAAGGGATCTATTGTAGCGTTTTCGATAAGTAAGAGTGTCGAACCCAACGAGGAGCGAAAGGTATTGGTAGGTGATGGTGGACATGGAATAACTGCAAACACTGAAAGTTAACTTTTTAGGGGTTTTCGATATAAGCAGCGATAAGACAAAAGCAAGCAAAGTAAATAGCACTGAGGAGCAGCAAGTGGCCCAATCCTTTTGTGCAAAGGATAAGCCTGACAACTGAACTTATAAAGACTAAAGCGTTCTTGAGGACACATGGAGAGGTAGTCACGTGCTTTCGCCATACTCCGTATCGATAACAAGTGTTGTGCTGATAAGTGTTGAGTGGGTGGATCTATGCTAGCACACCTTCTAGACTAAGATAAGTGCACTCTTACGATTAAACATCTTGCAAGCGTCCGCAAATACAAGATAGAAATTAAGGCAAAGCCTAACCACAACAATAAGATCAAGGATCCATTACTCCCTTGTGCAAAAGTGTGCAAACTGGGGTTCAGGTTTCTGTCACTCCGGCAACCCACCGTAAGCATTATTAATACACAATGCATTCCCCTAGGTCCTTAAGAAGGCGAAGTGTTGAGTGTTCGACTCACACAACACCACTAGGAAAATAACAACACAACTTAAATATCAAACAACACAAATTACTTCAACATCATATGACTACTAACAACCAGACTTCTCCCATGTCCTCAAGAACTAAAGTAACTACTCACAAGACATAAAAGAGATCATGATCAGAGGTGATAAATATATGATAAACAATCTGGACATAATGGTATTTCTCCAACAAAACTCAATAGCATTCACCACGAAGTAGTAATCAACACTGGTAGAGTAGAGAGGATATATAGTATGGATTACAAAAAAAGATGAACTTGTGAGGTGAGATTGGATGGTGGTGGAGATGGTGCTGATGTTGGGGATGATGTTGATGATGATCTCGATGATGCCCGTGACGATGGTGATGATCTCCCCTTCCGGGAGGTGATCTCCTCGGCAAAATCTTCCCGCTTGAGAGCCCTTTTCTTCTCTAAAGGTTTCCGCCACGGAGCAGCGGCGGAACTCCGTGAAAGCTTCTCTCTTTAGGGTTTTCGCGTAACGAGGAGTATATAGGCCAGAGGGGGGAGCCGAGAGTGTCCCCAGGGCTCCAGGCGCCCTCCCGGTGCGGCCAGGGGTGGGGCCGCGCCAGGTGGCCTCCTGGGGCCCCTGTGGCCCCCCTCTGGCCCCTCTTCGGCGAGTCTTCGTGAATCTCCTGGAAAATACCCCCCGTCGATTTTCAGGTAATTTGGAGGTATTCTTCTTCAGCAACTCAGCGTCCACTTTTTACCGCTGAATCCTGTGTCTGCTGCTTCGGCACCGGAAACTTGCAAACTATGTATAATAAGCCAAAACAACATAAGAACATCATCGTAATGTGAAATATATCAATAAATAAGGATGAATTACGATATTAAATAGTGATGCATTTTGGACGTATCAGTGAGTAATGTTTAAACTTTTGGTGTCAAGATCTCTAGCCTATTAGTGATAGGTGTCGTATTTTGGGCAATCCGTGTTTATTTTCAAAACCTACAAAACTAGTTGAGAACTCTAGCTACTAGATGGATCGCTAATCTTTGGAGGGATCGGATATTAGAGTACACTCACGTACCATGAGTCGAGGATGCGCAAGGATAATCAAACCCCCATACACTCCTCCTCGGGGTACTTGTCTCTTTGTGAACCTCCTTATTAGATTGAGAGCTACCGATAATAAGTGCATGAGTTCTTCGGACAAATGTAAGTATTGAAAGTTGACACTTCCACCTCCTCATATTTGCTAGCCTCTCCTGTGCCGTGCATTGCCTTCTTCTCACTCTGAGAGTTTGCGTCCACCTTCGCCGGTACATCCAAACCCTTGGCATGATATGCTCTGTCATCATAAACCTCCTTATATCCTTGCTCAAAACAGCCACCATACCTACCTATCAAGGCATTTCCATAGCCTTTCCGAGATATATTGCCATGCAACATCCACCTCTTCATGACTTGATCTTCATGTCATACCTGTTCCTGCTACACTGGCAGCAGCATACATTGTATACATCATGATAGCTACATCTTCTTTATGATTTGAGTACCTTGTAAAGTGTGAAAGATCTTCTATACCCTCTTGTAAACTAGAGTGTTGCCCTTAAGTGAAGGAAAAGATCCCAAAGTGGACAAAATAAAAGATCCCAAAGAGGACAAATGAGAGTTAAATAGAAAGAGCCATTGAGGCCACCAAAATAATGCAAAAAATAGAAAAAAGAGAAAAAGTTAATAAAAAGAGAGAAAGGGGCAACACTACTATCCTTTTGAAAGATCCACACTAATACTCCCTCTTATCCTTGTACTCCATAGAGATGATCATTCATGCATATATCTATGTGGGGACCTTCACACTATAGAACTTGGCCTGCATATTCCAAGGATGAGCCTCCTCAAAAGAGCTCTAGGTCTTCATGAGCGAGCAAGTTAGATGCACCCCCACTAGTTCTATTGGAGAGCTTATTAGCTCATGTGTGCATCTTTTGCATGGCAATCCCTACTCCTCACATCATATCTATCATTTGGCCTTCTCACCTATGATTTTCCTCATTGATGTGAGACTTTCTCACCTTTTTTTCTTCCTCCTCCACTATATTCTCTCTTTGCCATCCTAAGTGTCAACTCTCGTGCTTACGCTCATCCAT
This sequence comes from Bromus sterilis, assembly GCA_950022295.1. NCBI lineage: Eukaryota > Viridiplantae > Streptophyta > Magnoliopsida > Poales > Poaceae > Bromus > Bromus sterilis. The sequence goes on from OX465600.1 coordinate 223,894,159, forward strand.
TGCATGAGTGCTCAAAATATCGAAAAGGAGTGGATCAAATTGACTTGTACCTAGCCAGTGGTCTAGGGACGAGTCAAGATAAGATTCCAAAGAAGACCATGTGTGAAACTTTAGTAGATTGAGTTCTCAACAAAAATAATTTTTTCTCGTATTCCCTATCCCCTTTCTTGCACGCAAACACCATTTGGAGACATTCTGTAAGGCCCAATATGCGGTACTGTTCCAGATCTAGGTGTTTCCACCCAGATCCAGGGAAGAAGCACATATCGGTCCCACCGCGACATATGACAAAGCCATATGCCCCGGATTTCCAACATGATACCACAACATTACAGATACAAGGATACAACATCTCATACAATCGGCATACAACTGCCTCAAATATAATACAACAGCGGAAGATACATGTCTGAATACAGACTACAAGCAAATGCCTACTGGCAAATAGAAAAACATCGATCCCATAACCACACGGGTCCAGGCCCTCCGCCGGGATCCGCCTAACTAGTCGTCGTCGAGGCTCCACGTGAAACATCGATCACCATACCTGTTGTCGATCAAGAACCCTGAAAAGAGTTTGGGGGTAGTATCATGAGTACAGAGGTACTCAGCATCCAACTGTAGTGGTCATCTGACCCAGCAAGGACTTCATCACTCGTCATTCTAGGACAACTAGTAGTTTACGGTAAGGAAGGGGTAAGTGGTGAGGTTGCTGCCGCACTAGCATTGATGAAGTGGCTAACGATCTAGAGAGTAAGATAATAAGCCAAGCATTCGATGAGGAATCGCCTCCAAAAAGTCTGCTATCAACTACTTACGCAAGCATAACACCTATTCTATCCTTGTCCCCCTCTTCGCATCCCGACGAAGAAGAAGCAGTCAAGGCACACACACACGTTGATCAAGTTGTATTAAGATTATCTCAGTTGTTGTTGTTGTCTATGAACAAGGAGTAGGTCTCAAGTCGTCCATAACCGTGGACACGGCTTCTCGAAAAGATTTAACCCTCCAGGGGTGTACCAACTGCCCATTACGAGGCTCCGCACGCACGCCCATCTCTCTCAGTTGCTACCCATGATAAGCAACTATTTTATGATTTAGTCCCAAGAGATCCGGAACGACAGGTCCCTCTAACTAACAACGCACAAATCCGGGTGGCCCCCGGTGAGTCGACATCCAACTCAAAAGCCGGCCGCGCTATCGAGTCGGCCTCTACCGTCTGGACGAGTTCGGGTTAGCTACCCAAACAACTGTGGGCAGCCCCCTAGCTTCCAGGGGTGGACCAACAAAGAAACCATGTCTCCGCTGGCCCGAGTTGTTTGAAAATCTGCTGGGAGCTCAGCAGTCACACACACGGTTTTCAAATGGTAAAACCAGCTTGGGCCACCTCTAGAAATGTTTGAAGCTAGGTAGGTAAGAAAAGGGGACCCCATAAAATCCCACATGCGGTTAGGCACGCTCAGTCTTAAAACCAATACCCGGAACTCGGATCCTAGGTGACTCGAATGGAACAAAGCGTCGGGGCGGGATAGCCTAGACCTTCCATCCTTCGTCGAATATAGTCAACATTATAATAATCATATCATCAACAACAATAATAATAATGTGATATCCCAACCCCAAGAGTAACAGGGTAACATCGTAGCATCCTAAGCATGCATACTAAGCAGGGGCTGAGCAACGAGCAGTAGTAACATAGCAGTACAAGGTTTGCTGGGAGGGGACATGGCTGTATCGGTTTGAAAGAGGCTGTAAACATGTGGTAGGATCAAACATCGAACCTAACCTAGACTAGCATGCAAACCGCTGGTTGAAATAGAATGGATCATAAGTAATGTATAGTACTTGCCTGCTGATAAGTCGGTTCCGACGGTGTAGTTGATCGCAAGCTCGCATCGTCTCCGAGAGGTACCCGCGGAAGCACACAAGACGGTAAACACTGGAAAGCAATCAACGGTGCACCACTATTACTACGGAGCAATACAAGATCAAAGAGGCAACACAAGGAACGGCAACGCGATACGGATCTATCGTCGAGAACGGTTGCTAACAATTTAAGTGGGGTATCGGTCAGACACGACGAATACCGCACGTTTACAGTGGTTCAAGTTGCTTAGCTACAGGTGATCAACCAACGGTTATTAACATGGCAACTCAAGCAAGCATGGCATAGCACACAAACAGGTCAAGAGGTGAAGCACAAAAGTAACTACCTATGCTAGACAATTTAAGTGAGGCACAATCCTAAACAAGGCATAACACTAAGTGCCGCACAACAATTAAAGGATTTGGTACTGTTCTGTCCTAACCCATATTTTAGGTTGGTTAACAACATAAAACAATAGCATAAACACAAAGTACACGAAAAAATAATCAAGTTACATATAAAGAACACTCCAAACGGAGTTACGGTTAAAAAGATATAAGCAAGACAAGCTACGGGCACAAACTGCCAAAATCACGAAGCACACTTTAGAGCAATGCATAAATAGGATAATGAATGCAAACATGCTCACAAATGACTTGCAATTAAAGTAGACATGACAGGGAAGGCATGGCAAAAGGAATAATGCAAAAAGGAATCATAGATCAAAAGATATTAAGCAAACAACATGGCATCACAAAGTAACAGACTTGATGAAAAACTGAGGTGGCTGTCAAAACAGCAGCATAGCAACTTTGGAGCTAAATAATTATATGACCAGCAAGCATATCATGGCAATGCAATACATGGGATGAAATTATACATGATGCTTAACAATATGCAATTGGAATCACTCAAATCCGATAAACGGTCGCGACACACTCGTCGACCGAAGTTGCAACAAAATAACAGTTTCAGCAACAGCAGCTCAATAACATCAGGATCACCACTTTGGAGCAAGATTTAATATAGCTAGAGCACCCAAACATGGAAAGTTAAAGCGTGGAATTGAAGTACACATGATGCTTAACACATAGGAGAAAGAATCAATGCAATAGGCCTCATGGATTAGTCACAATCATCATGCAAAGTTGCAACAAAATAATTACAGCAGCATACTAACAGGAAAAGTAGCAGTTTAACGGCCTGATGCCCACTTTAGCACACAATTACACAATCAAGACGACCTCAAATGCAAAAGGTCACAAAAGACGGATTAAAGTACACGCAATTCTAAGCAGTTTTCGTTTTGGGGGCACGTTCATCGGAGCTACGGATCAACGGGAATTAGCGTTGCAAAACCAGATCAGCAGCAAATAAATAAAGACTTAGCAAAATTGAAAAAGAAAATAGCACAGGGAAAAAAAAGAAATGGCTCGGGTCTCACCCCTGATGGGCCGAGCCCAACTGGCCAGGGTGCTGGAGGCTAGCGGCTGGGCCGCCTGGCCGTTGGAGGCGCGCCGGCCCGAGTGGCTGCGGCGGTTGACGGCCGGGGCGCCGGTGTCGCTCGCCGGCGAGGAAGGCGAGGGGTGCGGAGGCCGGGACGGGCGCGGGACGACGGATCCGAGGGCGGCGGCGCCGGATCTGGTGGCTGCAGCGGCCGGCGGAACCTTGGCGGCGCGGGGCGAGCTCGCTGGCGGCTGCGGCCCCGAGTTCCATGGGGGGAGGGCGGCGGCTCCGGCGGCAGAGCTGCGAGGGGAGGGAGGAGAGGAAGGAGGTGAGGAGGAGAAGGATCCACGACGGCGGGAGGAGAGGTGGCCTGCGGCGGTGCTGCCGCGGCGGCTCCGGCGCGAAGCTCTCCGGCGTCGGCCTCCATGGGAGAGCTCGGGCTGAGGCGGCTTTGCGGCCCAGATCCGGCCCGGCGGCGGCTGCGCGGGCCCGGCGCGGCCCGGACGGTGGGAGGCTGCTGCTGGCTCCGGTGGGGGCGACGTGGACGATTCCTAGCCCCTGATTTGGAGATCCAAGGGCTGAAAACGATCTGGATCTAGGGTTTCGAGGTTTTTGGGGATTTTGGAGGCAGATTTGGCAAAGTGGAGGGGGGTGGCTGCAAATTTCCATTAGGGTAAACCCCAATTGGGTGGTGGGAGGCTGGTGGTCTTTATATAGGGTAGGTTGGCTGGCTAGTTTACGCAAGCGCCCTCGGTACCCCTCTCGTGCGTCCGATGATCGCGTTCGTGACCGCCGAGACTCCGTACGGACTCCGATTCCGACGAAATCTCGAACCACGCGCTCAGCGCGCCGAGCCCGTCGATCGTACCTCACTGCGGTGACATTCCGACAACATTTTTCGGCGCCCCAATAAAATAATCTGTTTATTAAATAAACGGGGTTTTCGTTCCGGTGGCGATGGCTGGTCTCGTGCGGTTTTCGCGATGGTGATCGGGTGAAACCTGGTGTCGCAAAGGTCGAGTGTCAGGGTGGAAAGGGTCGGTCTCCGTCCGGTACGAGATAAGAGGGGGGAAATAATCGTCGATCGATAAATCGGGGATGCAAACACCGCAAACAAATCAGACGATCAAACAATTCACGCCGATTTTTTTTTAATTTTTTCAAAAACTGGGCTGTTACAATACAACACCACCAACAAGGGATCTCGTCCCGAGATCCAGGACGATCCGGGGGAGAGGAGAAGAGAAAAGAAAGACGACGATCTTCAACACCACCAACAAGGGACTCTGCTCCATGTCGACGTCGAACTTCTGTCGAGATAAATTTCCGCAGAGAGACGACATCGTCGGAAAAACGAAACCGTCGGTGTCAAGAGGAGGAATGATAGCGAAAACCTGGTCAAGGGATAGTGTTTTTCGACGCAAGTCGTAAAAACACTGGGCAAAAGGAGTGAGGGCAAAGGACGACCCAGATGATATCCGAAATCAAAGAAGCTAAAGGTACTACAGGAATTCCCACCTGAGCTCGGAATCGAGATAATACGCTGCAAGCAAGGCATTGTAACGGTTCCGATACTCGACTCACTCGAGATCCTAGAGTTTGAAAGGGGATAAGTCGAGAATAAAACACTTACGACACTTGTCCTGACCAGAGCAATGGGAAGGGGTAAAAAGATTCCTACTATCCGACAACTAACTTAATAACTACAAAATAGTTTTTGTCTAGACTCGACTTCGGCCAGAGAGGGGATTCTACGGTCGGTAAGGCTCTGATATCAAGTTGTAAGGCCCGATATGCGGTACTGTTCCAGATCTAGGTGTTTCCACCCAGATCCGGGGACGAAGCACATATCGGTCCCACCGCGACATATGACAAAGCCATATGCCCCGGATTTCCAACATGATACCACAACATTACAGATACAAGGATACAACATCTCATACAATGTAAGGCCCGATATGCGGTACTGTTCTAGATCTAGGTGTTTCCACCCAGATCCGGGGATGAAGCACATATCGGTCCCACCGCGACATATGACAAAGCCATATGCCCCAGATTTCCAACATGATATCACAACATTACAGATACAAGGATACAACATCTCATACAATCGGCATACAACTGCCTTAAATACAATACAACAGCGGAAGATACATTTTTGAGTACAGACTACAAGCAAATGCCTAGTGGCAAAAAGAAAACATCGATCCCCTAACCACACGGGTCCAGGCCCTCCGCCGGGATCCGCCTAACTAGTCGTCGTCGAGTCTCCACGTGAAACGTCGATCACCATACCTGTTGTCGATCAAGAACCCTGAAAAGAGTTTGGGGGTAGTATCATGAGTACAGAGGTACTCAGCATCCAACTGTAGTGGTCATCTGACCCAGCAAGGACTTCATCACTCGTCATTCTAGGACAACTAGTAGCTTACGGTAAGGAAGGGGTAAGTGGTGAGGTTGCTGCCGCACTAGCATTTATGAAGTGGCTAACGATCTAGAGAGTAAGATAAGAAGCCAAAAATTCGATGAGGAATCGCCTCCAACAAGTCTGCTATCCACCTAATACGCAAACATAACACCTATCCTATCCTTGTCCTCCTCTTCGCATCCCGACGAAGAAGAAGCAGTCAAGGCACACACACGTTGATCAAGTTATATTAAGATTATCTCAGTTGTTGTTGTCTATGAACAAGGAGTAGGTCTCAAGTCGTCCATAACCGTGGACACGGCTTCTCGAAAAGATTTAACCCTGCAGGGGTGTACCAACTGCCCATTACGAGGCTCCGCACGCACGTCCATCTCTCTCAGTTGCTACCCATCACAGGCAACCATTTTATGATTTAGTTCCAAGAGATCCGAAACGACAGGCCCCTCTAGCTAACAACTAACAAATCCGGGTGGCCCCCGGTGAGTCGACGTCCATCTCAGGAGCCGGCCGCGCTCTCGATCTGGTCTCAACTCTCTGTCGCAGGTTTGGATAGCCGGTTAATCACACATGGGACACCGGGTCCTCAGCCGGACAAGGTGGGCCAGCAAGGGATCTATGTCCTCACTGGTCCAGGTTGGTTTGTAAACAACAGGCGGCCGACCAGCACACACACACGGTTTCAAATGGTAAATCAGCTTGGGCCACCACTGGAAATGTTTGAAGCTTGGTAGGTAAGAAAAGGGGACCCCATAAAATCCCACACGCGGTTAGGCACGCTCAGTCCTAAAACCAATACCCGGAACTCGGGTCCTAGGTGACTCGAATGGAACAAAGCGTCGGGGCGGGATAGCCTAGACCTTCCATCCTTCGTCGACTATAGTCAACATTTATAATAATCATATCATCAACAACCATATAATAATGTGATATCCCAAACCCAGGAGTAACAGGGTAACATCGTAACATCCTAAGTATGCATACTAAGCAGGGGCTGAGCAACGAGCAATAGTAACATAGCAGTACAAGGTTTGCTGGGAGGGGACATGGCTGTATCGGTTTGAAAGAGGCTGTAACATGTGGTAGGATCAAACATTGAGCCTAACCTATACTAGCATGCAAACCGCTGGTTGAAATAGAATGGATCATAAGTAATGTATAGTCCTTTCCTGTTGATAAGTCGGGTTCCGAAGGTGTAGTTGATCGCAAGCTCGCATCGTCTCCGAGAGTAACCGCGAGAGCACACTAGACGGTAAACACTGGAAAGCAATCAACGAGCAAGCACTCTATTACTACGAAGCAAACACGAGAAAGCATCAACAAGAAGGCAACACGAGACATCGCACCTACCGTCGAGAGCGGTTACTAACAGGTTAAGTAGAGTACTCGTCACACACGACGATACTGCATGTTTATGGTGGTTCAAGTTGTTTAGCTACAGGTGAGCAAAGGTTGTTAACATGGCATCTCACTCAAGCATGGCATAGCACACAAACATGGCAAGAGGTGAAGCATAAATAAACTACCTGGTCTAGTCACTTTAAGTAGGGGTAAAATCCTAGACATGGCAAACTATTGCGGACCCAACGATAAAAATGGAATTTGGTACTGTTTTGCCCTAAACAATATTTTATTATTTTTATTAGCAAGCAAGAGCAGCATAAACACAATCTACATGAAATTCTAGTCAAGTTACATATAAAGAACATTTTAAACAGAGCAATGGTTAAAAAGTTATTGCAATTACAGTTTACAGTGGTAGACAGTTGTAATTAGCAGTCAAACAACAAGTAAACAAGCTCAAACATGGCAACAAGCAACATTTTAATAATCTACGCGCAAAACGGAGCAACTTTCATGTAGAAAGCGTCTCCATCGGAGCTACCGGTGAAAAGATATAAGCATCGCAATAAAATAACACAATCTGCCTAAATAAAAAGCCTAGAAATAAAAAAAAACACTACTGGGCCGAAACTAGTGCTATTGGGCCCAACAGAAAAAAAAACAGAACTAAATAAAAAAATAGAAAAAAGGGGGGGCGCTCAGTTTGGGCCGTGGCCCATCTGGCCTGGGCAGCGGCCTGGGCTGTGAGGCGCGCTGGGCCTGGCAAGCCGGCCCACGTGTGGCAGGAGGAGGCGCCCGACCTGGCACGCTGGATCGGGGACGAGCTCGTCCGCCCCGACAGGCACGGCGGCGGAACCGGGCCGGCTGCCGGCGACGCCAGGGCAAGGCGGCGCGGTGGAGGGCGGGACGGCTGGGCGGCGGATGAGGAGGCAAGGGCGGCGGACGGTGTGCAGGTCCGGTCGGCGGGGTCCCTCGGGAAGAGCTGGGCGGCGGCGCGAGCTTCAGGATGCCATGGCCATGGCGCGGCTGGCCTCGGCCGCATTCCTGTGAGGGAGAGAGGGAGGCGCGCCGGGGAGAGAGTGACCTGGCCGGGGCGGCGCTGGTGGCCGGAGGAGCTCGGCGGCGGTTCCACGGGCGGGTGGCTCGGGCTCCACGGGAGAGAAGCTCGGGGAGAGAGAGAGAGAGGAGAGAGGCTGACGCGGCGCACTCCGATCCGTCTGATCTGCGATCCGGTGGCTGAGATTTGCCTCTGGCTAGGGTTACAAAAATTGGGGATAAAACTGGGGGTGTGGCTGCAATTTTGGACTAGGGAAACCCTAGAAATGGGGTGGGGGAGTGGTGGTCTTTATATAACCCCGGTGGCTGGCAGTTTGCAAAAACATCTCCGGTTTCTCTCTCGCGCGCGCGGTGCTCACGTTTCTGACCGCCGGGGGTCCGCAGAACCTCCGATTCGGGTAAAACTTCGAACTGCACGATCAGTGCGTCGACCCGGAGGCGTTCACCTCGCGCTGAACCGTTCTGAGAACACTTTCCGGCGCGCTATAAAAATAACTCATTTAATTATTAAACGGGGTTTTTCGTTCCGTTGGCTGCGGCTGGTCTCGTGCGGTTTTCGCGACGGTGATCGGGTGAAACCCGGTGTCGCAAAGGTTGAGTGTCAGGGTGGAAAGGGTCGGTCTCCGTCCGATACGAGATAAGAGGGGGGAAAATAATCGCCGATCGATAAATCGGGGATGCAAACACCGCAAACAAATCAGACAATCAAACAATTCACACCGAAAACAAAATTTTTTATTTTGTGAAATCTGGGCTGTTACATACAATCGGCATACAACTGCCTCAAATATAATACAACAGCGGAAGATACATGTCTGAATACAGACTACAAGAAAATGCCTACTGGCAAAGAGAAAAACATCGATCCCATGACCACACGGGTCTAGGCCCTCCGTCGGGATCCGCCTAACTAGTCTTCGTCGAGTCTCCATGTGAAACGTCGATCACCATACCTGTTGTCGATCAAGAACCCTGAAAAGAGTTTGGGGGTAGTATCATGAGTACAGAGGTACTCAACATCCAACTGTAGTGGTCATCTGACCCAGCAAGGACTTCATCACTCGTCATTCTAGGACAACTAGTAGTTTACGGTAAGGAAGGGGTAAGTGGTGAGGTTGCTGCCGCACTAGCATTTATGAAGTGGCTAACAATCTAGAGAGTAAGATAAGAAGCCAAGCATTCGATGAGGAATCGCCTCCAACAAGTCTGCTATCCACCTACTACGCAAACATAACACCTATCCTATCCTTGTCCTCCTCTTCGCATCCCGACGAAGAAGAAGCAGACAAGGCACACGCACGTTGATCAAGTTATATTAAGATTATCTCAGTTGTTGTTGTCTATGAACAAGGAGTAGGTCTCAAGTCGTCCATAACCGTGGACACGGCTTCTCGAAAAGGTTTAACCCTGTAGGGGTGTACCAACTGCCCATTACGAGGATCCGCACGCACGTCCATCTCTCTCAGTTGCTACCCATCACAGGCAACCATTTTATGATTTAGTTCCAAGAGATCCGAAACGACAGGTCCCTCTAGCTAACAACGAACAAATCCGGGTGGCCCCCGGTGAGTCGACGTCCATCTCAGGAGCCGGCCGCGCTCTCGATCTGGTCTCAACCGTCTGTCGAAGGTTTGGATAGCCGGTTAATCACACATGGGACACCGGGTCCTCAGCCGGACAAGGTGGGCCAGCAAGGGAACTATGTCCTCACTGGTCCAGGTTGGTTTGTAAACAACTGGCGGCCGACCAGCACACACACGGTTTCAAATGGTAAATTAGCTTGGGCCACCACTGGAAATGTTTGAAGCTAGGTAGGTAAGAAAAGGGGACCCCATAAAATCCCACACGCGGTTAGGCACGCTCAGTCCTAAAACCAGTACCCGGAACTCGGGTCCTAGGTGACTCGAATAGAACAAAGCGTCGGGGCGGGATAGCCTAGACCTTCCATCCTTCGTCGAATATAGTCAACATTTATAATAATCATATCATCAACAACAATATAATAATGTGATATCCCAAACCCAGGAGTAACAGGGTAACATCGTAGCATCCTAAGCATGCATACTAAGCAGGGGCTGAGCAACGAGCAATAGTAACATAGCAGTACAAGGTTTGCTGGGAGGGGGCATGGCTGTATCGGTTTGAAAGAGGCTGTAACATGTGGTAGGATCAAACATCGAGCCTAACCTATACCAGCATGAAAACCGCTGGTTGAAATAGAATGGATCATAAGTAATGTATAGTCCTTTCCTGTTGATAAGTCGGGTTCCGAAGGTGTAGTTGATCGCAAGCTCGCATCGGCTCCGAGAGTAACCGCGAGAGCACACAGGATGGTAAACACTTGAAAGCAATCAACGAGCAAGCACTCTATTACTACGAAGCAAACACGAGAAAGCATCAACAAGAAGGCAACACGAGACATCGCACCTACCGTCGAGAGCGGTTACTAACAGGTTAAGTAGATTACTCGTCACACACGACGATACTGCACGTTTATGGTGGTTCAAGTTGTTTAGCTACAGGTGAGCAAAGGTTGTTAACATGGCATCTCACTCAAGCATGGCATAGCACACAAACATGGCAAGAGGTGAAGCATAAATAAACTACCTGGTCTAGTCACTTTAAGTGGGGGTAAAATCCTAAACATGGCAAACTATTGCGGACCCCACGATAAAAATGGAATTTGGTACTGTTTTGCCCTAAACAATATTTTATTATTTTTATTAGCAAGCAAGAGCAGCATAAACACAATCTACATGCAATTCTAGTCAAGTTACATATAAAGAACATTTTAAACAGAGCAACGGTTAAAAAGTTAATGCAATTACAGTTTACAGTGGTAGACAGTTGTAATTAGCAGTCAAACAGCAAGTAAACAAGCTCAAACATGGCAACAAGCAACATTTTAATAATCTACGCGCAAAACGGAGCAAGTTTCATGTAGAAAGCTTCTCCATCGGAGCTACCGGTGAAAAGATATAAGCATCGCAATAAAATAACATAATCTGCCTCAATAAAAAGCCTAGAAAACAAAAAAAACACTACTGGGCCGAAACTAGTGCTATTGGGCCCAACAAAAAAAAACAGAACTAAATAAAAAAATAGAAAAAAGGGGGGCGCTCACTTTGGGCCGTGGCCCATCTTGCCTGGGCAGCGGCCTGGGCTGTGAGGCGCGCTGGGCCTGGCAAGCCGGCCCACGTGTGGCAGGAGGAGGCGCCCGACCTGGCACGCTGGATTGGGGACGAGCTCGTCCGTCCCGACAGGCACGGCGGCGGAACCGGGCCGGCTGCCGGCGACGCCAGGGCAAGGCGGCGCAATGGAGGGCGGGACGGCTTGGCGGCGGACGAGGAGGCAAGGGAAGCGGACGGTGTGCAGGTCCGGGCGGCGGGGTCCCTCGGGAAGAGCTGGGCGGCGGCGCGAGCTTCAGGATGCCATGGCCATGGCGCGGCTGGCCTCGGCCGCGTTCCTGTGAGGGAGAGAGGGAGGCGGAGATGAGGAAGAGAAAGGAGAGGGAGAAAGGAGGCGCGGCGGGGAGAGGGTGACCTGGCCGGGGCGGCGCTGGTGGCCGGAGGAGATCGGCGGCGGTTCCACGGGCGGGTGGCTCGGGCTCCACGGGAGAGAAGCTCGGGGAGAGAGAGAGAGGAGAGAGGCTGACGCGGCGCACTCCGATCCGTCCGATCTGCGATCCGATGGCTGAGATTTGCCTCTGGCTAGGGTTACAAAAATTGGGGATAAAACTTGGGGTGTGGCTGCAATTTTGGACTAGGGAAACCCTAGAAATGCGGTGGGGAGTGGTGGTCTTTATATAGCCCCGGTGGCTAGCAGTTTGCAAAAACATCTCCGGTTTCTCTCTCGCGCGCGCGGTGCTCACGTTTCTGACCGCCGGGGGTCCGCAGTACCTCCGATTCGGGTAAAACTTCGAACTACGCGATCAGTGCGTCGAGCCGGAGGCGTTCACCTCGCGCTGGAACCGTTCTGAGAACACTTTCCGGCGCGCTATAAAAATAACCCATTTGATTATTAAACGGGGTTTTTCGTTCCGTTGGCTGCGGCTGGTCTCGTGCGGTTTTCGCGACGGTGATCGGGTGAAACCCGGTGTCGCAAAGGTCGAGTGTCAGGGTGGAAAGGGTCGGTCTCCGTCCGATACGAGATAAGAGGGGGGAAAATAATCGCCGATCAATAAATCGGGGATGCAAACACCGCAAACAAATCAGACAATCAAACAATTCACACCGAAAACAAAAATTTTAATTTTGTGAAATCTGGGCTGTTACATACAATCGGCATACAACTGCCTCAAATATAATACAACAGCGGAAGATACATGTCTGAATACAGACTACAAGCAAATGCCTACTGGCAAAGAGAAAAACATCGATCCCATAACCACATGGGTCTAGGCCCTCCGCCGGGATCCGCCTAACTAGTCGTCGTCGAGTCTCCACGTGAAACGTCGATCACCATACCTGTTGTCGATCAAGAACCCTGAAAAGAGTTTGGGGGTAGTATCATGAGTACAGAGGTACTCAGCATCCAACTGTAGTGGTGATCTGACCCAGCAAGGACTTCATCACTCGTCATTCTAGGACAACTAGTAGTTTACGGTAAGGAAGGGGTAAGTGGTGAGGTTGCTGCCGCACTAGCATTGATGAAGTGGCTAACGATCTAGAGAGTCAGATAAGAAGCCAAGCATTCGATGAGGAATCGCCTCCAAAAAGTCTGCTATCAACTACTTACGCAAGCATAACACCTATTATATCCTTGTCCCCCTCTTCGCATCCCGACGAAGAAGAAGCAGTCAAGGCACACACACACGTTGATCAAGTTGTATTAAGATTATCTCAGTTGTTGTTGTCTATGAACAAGGAGTAGGTCTCAAGTCGTCCCTAACCGTGGACACGGCTTCTCGAAAAGATTTAACCCTGCAGGGGTGTACCAACTGCCCATTACGAGGCTCCGCACGCACGCCCATCTCTCTCAGTTGCTACCCATGATAGGCAACCATTTTATGATTTAGTCCCAAGAGATCCGGAAAGACAGGTCCCTCTAACTAACAACGCACAAATCCGGGTGGCTCCCGGTGAGTCGACATCCAACTCAAAAGCCGGCCGCGCTATCGAGTCGGCCTCTACCGTCTGGACGAGGTCGGGTTAGCTACCCAAACAGCTGTGGGCAGCCCCCTAGCTTCCAGGGGTGGACCAACAAAGAAACCATGTCTCCGCTGGCCCGAGTTGTTTGAAAATCTGCTGGGAGCTCACCAGTCACACACACGGTTTTCAAATGGTAAAACCAGCTTGGGCCACCTCTAGAAATGTTTGAAGCTAGGTAGGTAAGAAAAGGGGACCCCATAAAATCCCACACGCGGTTAGGCACGCTCAGTCTTAAAACTAATACCCGGAACTCGGATCCTAGGTGACTCGAATGGAACAAAGCGTCGGGGCGGGATAGCCTAGACCTTCCATCCTTCGTCGAATATAGTCAACATTATAATAATCATATCATCAACAACAATAATAATAATGTGATATCCCAACCCCAAGAGTAACAGGGTAACATCGTAGCATCCTAAGCATGCATACTAAGCAGGGGCTGAGCAACGAGCAGTAGTAACATAGCAGTACAAGGTTTGCTGGGAGGGGACATGGCTGTATCGATTTGAAAGAGGCTGTAAACATGTGGTAGGATCAAACATTGAACCTAACCTAGACTAGCATGCAAACCGCTGGTTGAAATAGAATGGATCATAAGTAATGTATAGTCCTTGCCTGTTGATAAGTCGGGTTCCGACGGTGTAGTTGATCGCAAGCTCGCATCGTCTCCGAGAGGTACCCGCGGAAGCACACAAGACGGTAAACACTGGAAAGCAATCAACGGTGCACCACTATTACTACGGAGCAATACAAGATCAAAGAGGCAACACAAGGCACGGCAACGCGATAAGGATCTATCGTCGAGAACGGTTGCTAACAATTTAAGTGGGGTATCGGTCACACACGACGAATACCGCACGTTTACGGTGGTTCAAGTTGCTTAGCTACAGGTGATCAACCAACGGTTATTAACATGGCAACTCAAGCAAGCATGGCATAGCACACAAACAGGTCAAGAGGTGAAGCACAAAAGTAACTACCTATGCTAGAAAATTTAAGTGAGGCACAATCCTAAACAAGGCATAACACTAAATGCCGCACAACAATTAAAGGATTTGGTACTGTTCTGTCCTAACCCATATTTTAGGTTGGTTAAAAACAGAAAACAATAGCATAAACACAAAGTACACGAAAAACTAATCAAGTTACATATAAAGAACACTCCAAACGGAGTTACGGTTAAAAAGATATAAGCAAGACAAGCTACGGGCACAAACTGCCAACATCACGAAGCACACTTTAGAGCAATGCATAAATACGATAATAATGCAAACATGCTCACAAATGACTTGCAATTAAAGTAGACATGACAGGGAAGGCATGGCAAAAGGAATAATGCAAAAAGGAATCATAGATCAAAAGATATTAAGCAAACAACATGGCATCACAAAGTAACAGACTTGATGAAAAACTGAGGTGGCTGTCAAAACAGCAGCATAGCAACTTTAGAGCTAAATAACTATATGAACAGCAAGCATATCATGGCAATGCAATACATGGGATGAAATTATACATGCTGCTTAACAATATGCAATTGGAATCACTCAAATCCGATAAACGGTCGCGACACACTCGTCGACCGAAGTTGCAACAAAATAACAGTTTCAGCAACAGCAGCTCAATAACATCAGGATCACCACTTTGGAACAAGATTTAATATAGCTAGAGCACCCAAACATGGAAAGTTAAAGCTTGGAATTGAAGTACACATGATGCTTAACACATAGGAGAAAGAATCAATGCAATAGGCCTCATGGATTAGTCACAATCATCATGCAAAGTTGCAACAAAATAATTACAGCAGCATACTAACAGGAAAAGTAGCAGTTTAACGGCCTGATGCCCACTTTAGCACACAATTACACAATCAATACGACGTCAAATGCAAAAGCTCACAAAAGACGGATTAAAGTACACGCAATTCTAAGCAGTTTTCGTTTTGGGGGCACGTTCATCGGAGCTACGGATCAACGGGAATTAGCGTTGCAAAACCAGATCAGCAGCAAATAAATAAAGACTTAGCAAAATTGAAAAAGAAAATAGCACAGGGAAAAAAAGAAATGGCTCGGGCCTCACCCCTGATGGGCCGTGCCCAACTGGCCAGGGTGCTGGAGGCTGGCGGCTGGGCCGCCTGGCCGTTGGAGGCGCGCCGGCCCGAGTGGCTGCGGCGGTTGACGGCCGGGGCGCCGGTGTCGCTCGCCGGCGAGGAAGGCGAGGGGTGCGGAGGCCGGGACGGGCGCGGGACGACGGATCCGAGGGCGGCGGCGCCGGATCCGGTGGCTGCAGCGGCTAGCGGAACCTTGGCGGCGCGGGGCGAGCTCCCTGGCGGCCGCGGCCCCGAGTTCCATGGCGGGAGGGCGGCGGCTCCGGCGGCAGAGCTGCGAGGGGAGGGAGGAGAGGAAGGAGGTGAGGAGGAGAAGGATCCACGACGGCGGGAGGAGAGGTGGCCAGCGGCGGTGCTGCCGCGGCGGCTCCGGCGCGAAGCTCGCCGGCGTCGGCCTCCATGGGAGAGCTCGGGCGGAGGCGGCTCCGCGGCCCAGATCCGGCCCGGCGGCGGCTGCGCGGGCCCGGAGCGGCCCGGACGGTGGGAGGCTGCTGCTGGCTCCGGTGGGGGCGACGTGGACGATTCCTAGCCCCTGATTTGGAGACCCAAGGGCTGAAAACTATCTGGATCTAGGGTTTCGAGGTTTTTGGGGATTTTGGAGGCAGATTTGGCAAAGTGGAGGGGGGTGGCTGCAAATTTCCATTAGGGTAAACCCTAATTGGGTGGTGGGAGGCTGGTGGTCTTTATATAGGGTAGGTTGGCTGGCTAGTTTACGCAAACGCCCTCGGTACCCCTCTCGTGCGTCTGATGATCGCGTTCGTGACCGCCGAGACTCCGTACGGACTCCGATTCCGACGAAATCTCGAACCACGCGCTCAGCGCGCCGAGCCCGTCGATCGTACCTCACTGCGGTGACATTCCGACAACATTTTTCGGCGCCCCAATAAAATAAGCCGTTTATTAAATAAACGGGGTTTTCATTCCGGTGGCGATGGCTGGTCTCGTGCGGTTTTCGCGACGGTGATCGGGTGAAACCTGGTGTCGCAAAGGTCGAGTGTCAGGGTGGCAAGGGTCGGTCTCCGTCCGGTACGAGATAAGAGGGGGAAAAATAATCGTCGATCGATAAATCGGGGATGCAAACACTGCAAACAAATAAGACGATCAAACAATTCACGCCGAAAACAAAATTTTTAATTTTTGCAAAAACTGGGCTGTTACACATTTGAGTCACGGACAGCGAGAGCTCTTGCACCTAATGTTCTTTCGTTGCTTGTTTCAATGCTAATATAGACTTTTGCATGTTATGACTTGAATTGAATCACATACCTTGATTGATTTACTTTTCAAAGTTCTTATATGGTTGCTAGCATGTCACCACAGAAATTATGCTTGTTATCATTTACCTACTCGAGGACGAGCAGGAATTAAGCTTGGGGATGTTGATACGTCCCAAACGTATCAATAATTTCTGTTCGTTCCATGCATGTTTTGTGTGATATTGGTATGATCTAGATACACTTTCATACATTTTTTATCATATTTGGAATAACCTACTAACTCAGTGCACCCCAGTGCCAGTTCCTGTTTTCTGTTGTTTTTCTATTTCAGTTTTTTCCCATATAAAAAGTGATCCAAAAATCCGGGAAAAATCAGATAAAGAATCAGCGTGCCGGAAGCCTCCAGAACCCCGAAGGAGGGCCAGGGGGCCACCACCAGGTGCCCAGGCGGCCACCTGGCGCGGCCAGGGGCCTGGCCGCGCCAGGGGGCGCCTGGAACCCTGGTGGCCCCCCTGGATGCCCCCCTTCGCCTATTTAATCTTCGTCACAGGAAAACTCCGAAGACAGAACCCTATTTCGAAAACTCGCCTCTGTTCCGCCGCCGCCGCGCTTCCAAGATCGGGAGCACCGTCAGGACCCTTCCCGGCACCCTGCCGGAGGGAGGATCGACCTCCTGGAGCTTCTCCTCCACCATGGATGCTTCCCGGATGTGCCGTGAGTAGTCTACCTTGGACATTGAGTCCGTGATCAGTAGCTATGTGATGTTCTCCTCCCCTCTTTGTTCTTCATGGTTTAGACCTCGTGAGCTTCCCTACATGATCGAGGCACATATGTAATCTTTCTGCTTTTGCTATGCTGAGTTTTACGGGATCTGATGGATTATGAAATAATGTTCAGATTGTGATAGAGTAATATATTTGGTTTTTATCTCTTATATTTTTGTTCCTAAGTAATTCTTGCATGTTCTCCGTTGTTGTTTATTGGTTTTGCCAAGTAGTAGGTAGTGACTCCAAGAGGGAACGTTATGCTCGATTGTGGGTACATGCCCCCTGATGACACGCTTGAGTGACAAAAATATATTACCCCGGTCCATATTCTCATCACTGTTTACAAGCTCATTTACTTTTCAGTATTTACTTTCAGTTGCTATCATTATCATTATCCCTTGTGTGTTTGATCCTTTGTAGACAACAAGACCGGAGAGATTGACAACCTCTCTGAACTTCGTTGGGAGCAAAGTTATTAGTGTCTGTGTGCAGGTCCAGGTCCAGGAAGCAACGTTTTTCGTAAACGGTGCCATTGTTTTCTTGCCACCTACTTATCATTGCCAGAGTCCTACGGGAGACAAACCCTATCCTCTACATAGGGGAAATTTGCTGCTATTCTACATCTCACCTTCCACTTGGGGTAACCAACAAAGGGCGAGAAGCCATTATCACTTCCACGCCATCACTTGCCAAATATTCTCTGCGAAATGGATGAAGTACGTACGATACACGACGGATGTTAGACGTCCGATACACGAGGGAGAGCTGAAACTGTGAAGTGTCGGACATCCGAAACATGTCGGACGTCCGAAAGTTAGGACAAAGATAACTTTGCAAGATTAATTTGTGTTGTGTTGTTTTAAGGTGATTTGAGCAAATCTTAAACACAACCCCAATGATCCCCTCTTAATAGTGCGGGGACCCCTATACTCAAGAATAACCGGAAAAGCTTACGCTTCAACTTCGTTGGTTCCATATCTTGAGATATTGATAATACCAATGGTCCATGATCCACACATACAACGATCCGAGAACTAATACATGTAATATACTTGACAAACATTATTAGTCCCCTATATGTATATTGTCATCAACATCAAAATATGATTAAGGGCATGATTGCACTTTCAACTGTGTGTCATAAGGATTACTTACAATACGCATAGAGTGCTAAGGAAGTTGTCAATTTCTTTGAGCTTGCAATTTGGTTGGGGTTCACAACTTAATACCAGCGAGATGTTCTGGATAGACATCTCAAGGTGGATGATTAGTGAGTAGATGCTGATGAATAAACGATCTACCAGTCTTGGTATAATGCCCGTATGATTGAGCCTCTTTGCTTTCACATAGCATAATTAGCATTGCCGTGCGTTCGTAATCCTGTCAATTGCCCAGCTGTAATTTGTTCACCCAACATAGTTGTTTACTGTCTTTTAGGAGAGATACATCACTAGTGAAAGTAATGGCACTCCGGTCCATATTTCCACCTTAGTTTACATCGATTTTATAGCCGCACAATTATTATTTCCCCCCTTGTGTTTTGACCCTTTGTAAACAACAAGGCCGGAGAGGTTGAAAACCTCCCTGAACTCATGGGGAGCAAAGTTATTTGTATTTTGTGTGCAGGTCCACGTCAACTCGTGTCCTCAAGCAAATTTCTGGCACCGTTGCCACCTTCTTGTGATCTTCGGAATCCTATAGGGGACATAAACCTTGGTATCTTTACTGAGGGAATTTTTTTTCTATCTACGTCGTAACCTTGCACTTGGGGTAACCAACGAGGAGGTGTTATCTACACTCATCAAGCGAATTTCTGTCACCGTTGCCGGGGATTCCATGTCTCAAGATAGGGGGAGTTGCACACTACCTTTTACCTTTGCTTTTTATTCTTGTTGTTTACTTTCCAGTTTTTATCTTTGCTTGTGTGTCTTATACCAAAAAAAATAGTCGATTTGTTCC
Source organism: Bromus sterilis (assembly GCA_950022295.1). Lineage (NCBI taxonomy): Eukaryota > Viridiplantae > Streptophyta > Magnoliopsida > Poales > Poaceae > Bromus > Bromus sterilis. The sequence continues at coordinate 223,913,494 of OX465600.1, forward strand.
TATCTTGCTTCTAGTAGTAGTCAGTATGTCTAGTTCTTTTAGCTTTGGTGTTGCACCCGAGGCAGAAGTCCTCACCTTCAAACAAAGAGGTGGGGAGAGTTGAAAGATGCTTGCTACATAATTAATGATTCCCAAAGTAGATCCACCAAGAAGCAATCCACCACTACCCACCATAACCTTCCACTTGGGAAAACCAACGAGGAGGTGTTATCTACACCCATCAGTTACTCGTGGCTGCTGCCGCCATGACCGCGTCGTTGTCGCTCTGACGACTGTCTAAGGTGGATCCAGTCATCATTACCTTTGCTCGGGCATAGGGGCTTGGTCCGCCTGGCGCTGCACGACATCCACTAGACGACATGGGGGTTGGTGATGCTGGAAAACACAAGCACCTCGCAGGGTTACTTGTCCGTGATGTCCGTGACGAAGACGCGGTTGTTGCCGAATAGCAGGATGATGCCGCGAGGGTGAAGGGATGCCGCGTTGTCGATGATGAAGTCCATGATCCCGTACCTAAGAACCGTGCCGGAAGCATAGCGCGATCTACGGAGAGGATGGTCCTGTCTGGATCAGGACTCCAGTCCGCGCCACGGCCTGCCCCATGGTGGGCGCAAACTATCGTTGTATCGTAATGGCATATTACATGGGGATGACTAAAATAGAGAGAAGGATCTGATGGACGCCGATGGGTCCGAAATGGGATTGATCTCAATCACAGGAGAGACACTTCGGTGTACCCAGGTTCAGGGCCCTCGTGGAGAGGTAATATCCATACTCGTGCATGGTGACTATATTGGTGCACATAGGCTATAATGGTGCTCCTTGAGTTATATGCAAGGAGAGAGAAGAGAGTTCTGGGCTCGTCTCTCTCCCGGTCCTTGTGGTGTAAATGTTGTGGCTTTTGTATAACAAAGGTCCGACCATCACCTTGGAGGATATCTTGGGGGTCTTATAGGCCGACCCCAGGTTACAATATTACTAGGTAAGGGACTGGCCCCCCCGTGCCAGTCTCTCTAGAGCCCGTTGGGGCCCACCGACTGCGGGCACCTGTAGCTGCTCCGTCTTGGACGTCATGTGTGGGCCCCGCCGACTGCGGGGCCCATTAGCAAGTACAATCTCGTTGCCGTGGGTGCGTTGTAGCCCGTAGTCTACAATGTCATCCATAGGTAGACATGTGTAGCTAAAGTGTCGGTCCGTCCAGGAGCTGGTCGCACCGACCAACAGTACTGGAGCATTGTGCCACGCCTTCCATGTCGTCAGGGACGTGGGTCTTCAGTAGGAGGGATCGGATTCTGTGGGATTACATTTGACTCCATCAGACCGAATGCGACCAACCGGTCGGCGCATGGTGACGACCATCCCGCAGCCGGCCCATGGACCAGTCGGTCGACAACTTGAGCTGCCATGTTTGTCTTGAAAAGTTGTTTTGCCTCCCTGGCCTATCTGGGGTCGTCTCCCCGACGGGCGGTTCATACATCCCAAACATATTAATAATTTATGCTTGCTCCATGCATGATTTGTGTGATATTGCTATGTTTTATATACACTTTCATACACTTTTGATCATATTTGGACTAACCTATTAACTCAGTGCACCCTAGTGTCAGTTCCTGTTTTCTGCTGTTTTTCTATTTCAGGTTTCCCCCATATTAAAAATTCTCCAAAAATTCCGGAAAAATACAATAAAAAATCAGCGTACCGGAAGCTTCGGGAATCAACGAGGAGGGGCCAGAGGGGACCAACAAGGGCCCCAGGCGCCCTCCCGGTGCGCCCTAGGGTGGGGCCGCGCCAGGGGGCGCCTGGACCCCTCGTGGCCCCCTGGCTGCCCCTTTCGCCTATATATTCTCCCTCACGGGAATCCTCCAAAATAATAACCCTTTTTCGCGATTTGCCTCTGTTCCGCCGCCGCCGCGCTTCCAAGATCGGGAGCGCCAATAGGCCTCTTCCCGGCACCTTGCCGGAGGGAGGATTGACCTCTGGGAGCTTCTCCTCCACCATGGACGCTTCCCGGATGATCCGTGAGTAGTCTACCTTGGACCATGGGTCCATGATCAGTAGCTATGTGATGTTCTCCTGCCCTCTTTGTTCTTCATGGATTAGACCTTGTGAGCTGCCCTACATGATCAAGGCACATATGTAATTCTTTCTATTGTTGCTATGCTGAGTTTGCTGGGATTATGAGACTATGTTCAGATTGTGATTGATTAATATATTTGGTTCTTCTCTTTTATATTTTTGTTCTTGAGTAATTCTTGCATGTTCTCCGTTGTTGTTTATTGCTTTGGCCAAGTAGTAGGTAGTGACTCCAAGAGGGAGCGTTATGCTTGATTGTGGGTTCATGCCCCCTGATGACTAGCTTGAGTGACAGAAACATGAGTCTAGGGCATGTGTTGTTGCCACAAGGGGGAAAACAGCGGTTGCAAGGATTTTTTACTTTACGCAAAGTTATTTTAATGCAGTTGTCTGTTTCTTTGTGTTTACACTTTGGGTGGGGCTCGCAACTTAATACTAGCGAGATGTTCTAGATAGATATCTCAAGGTGGATGATTACTAGTAGATGCAGATGGATTTTGGTCTACTTATTTTGGTGTACTGCCCATGCTTTAGATCCTCTTCCTTTCTTTGTAGCATAGTTAGCATTGGTTTGTGCCCGTAATCCTGTCAATTGCTCAACTGTGATTTGCTTACCTTGCATAGAAATTTTATCATCTTTTGGGAGAGAGACATCACTAGTGAACATCATGGGACCCCGCTCCATATTCTCATCACTGTGTACACGCTCAATTTATTTCCTGCTTTTACTTTCCAGTCGCAATTATCACTATCTATTATCTATTGCGTTTGACCCAACAAGACCGAAGAGATTGACAACCTCTCTGAACTTTGTTGAGAGCAAAGTTATTTGTTCTGTGTGCAGGTTCACGTCAATTGTGCCGTTGACACCTACTTGTGGACCGTGGAATCCTACTGGTTCGATAACCTTGGTATCTTCACCGAGGGAAATTTGCTGCTATCCTACATCTCACCTTCCACTTGGGGTAAGCAACGAAGGGCGAGAAGCCATTATCATCTCTCGCACATCAAGAAAATTTCTGGCGCCGTTGCCGGGGATTCCAAGACGGCAAAAGATTGGACCCGTCAACCGCCAAATTTCTGACGCCGTTGCCGGGGACTCCAATCTTTAAGATAAGGGAGTTGCACACTATCTCTTATCTTTGCTTTTTAATCTTGTTACTTTAGCTTTTAGTTTTTATCTTTGTGTATTTTATCAAAAACGAAAAAAATAGTTGCTACCTTTTGCCTTTGTCTTGCTTTGCCTAGTTATTTTATCTTTACCATGGGTGTGGAACCACCCAAATATGGTCGGATGGACATGTTTCGCTTGGATCGTCTTCGATCAATTTGTGCTCGAGATAAAAACCCAACCAACTTGGTTGAGGGGAAATCATTGGATGAGCATGATCATTATACGCGGCACCGCTTATCTCAGAAAGGGAAACACTTATGGGACCAAATACAAACTTCTTATTGCTATGCTGAATGTTTATGCCACATTTATGATTTTACTTGCTGCTCTAATATAGATCGTAAACACCTTCCTTTCCAATGTGAGTTTAATGAGAATGCGATCCTATCTTCTTATGCTAAAGGTGTTTATGATTACTTTGATGTTGAAATATTGAAGAGTTTGTTGCTTTTAAGGGTGCTTATGAGATCGCTTCTTTGATTGAAAATTATTACAATACTATTCATAAATCTGAAAACTTTGCAGTCCTTGCTTATTGCTTTGAGAATTATATTTTCAACGATTATATTGAGATTTTAAGAAAAACATGTTTTCTGCCCAAGAAGAGGCTAATGATTACTATGATGAGGAATCCTATGATTCCGAGGACTCACTTGATACATCCCTTTCTGATAAACTTGATACTTGCTTTGTTGATGGCCATGATGCCAATATGGATTATGCTTGCAAAGATGAACTTGCTATAGTTCCTTATGTTAAGCATGAAATTTTTGTTATTGCACCCACACTTTATTGTCCTGTTATCCTTTTGAAATCTCCAACTCATATTGAGGAGAATTTTTCTCTTATCAAGGCTCAATGTGATGGGTTGCATTTATCTTATGATCCTGAAGACCGTGTTGAAAACTATACACGTGTGCTTGTAGGTCATGAACAACATGCTTTATGTGATAGTTATATTCTTGTTGTTGTTCATGATACTACTGAAAATTATTTTGAGAGATGGAAGTTTGGTTGTAGAAACTTCCATATTATTAAAACCCCTCTCTTTATGTTGAAAGTTTTGAAGTTGTTCTTTTTCCACCTTCCTATGCATGTCACTTTTTGCTTCTTTTATTTATTTGTTTACAAGTTTCCTAGGCATAGGAAGTGGGTTAGACTTAAATGTGTTTCATATTTTCTTCTTGATGCTCTCTTTTGCTTCACATCCTTACTCTTATGAGAGCACCTTTTAAAATTTTCATGCATAGCTTAAAGGCGTAAAAGAAAGCGCTTGTTGGCAGACAACCCAAGATGTTTTTACTTTTGTTTTTAGTGGTCTTGATGATTGTTACAACTGTAGCAACATCATTGTATTTTTATTTTCAAGATTTGTGCCAAGTTTAGCCTCCGATTGCAAGAAAGTTCAAAAGTAGTGACATGTTGTCCAGAAAACAGATTCTGTCCTTGGACGAAAAAATTAGCCTAAAATCACCAGATCATATTTTTGATCTGAATTGCTTTGACAGCGTGCTCCATACAATTGAATTTCGAGCGTCTGTACTGAGTTTTTTGTTTTGAGTTGCAGAAGTACCCCCAAAAAATTATTTACTACATGTTGTTCTGTTTTTCACAGATTCTGCCATGTTTTTCCTTTCCTTACTTTTGCAAGTCTTGCGCTAGCTTTTTCTTTGCAAAAACTTTTTGTCAATCTTGAGAAACAGTAGCCTTCAAGAAAATGTTTATTTCCAGTAGAGGAAAATTATTTTATTAAGGGTACTAACCTCTCTAATCAGCTTATGATGAGTTATGTATGGAGGGAGTTTTCAAGTGTGCGAGGGGAGATGATGAAAGAAGATTCGGGAGTATCAAACGCTCAAGATTGGGGATTCCCCCATGCATCCCCAATAAATATTCACGGAGAATCAAGCGTCTAAGCTTGGGCATGCACGGGGGATGCCCCAATGCATCCCCTTCTCCATCAACAATCATCAGTTCGTCCTTCGTCTCACTATATTTGTATCACTTCATGCGTTATGTGCTATGCTTGGAGCGCCTCGCTCTTAGGTTTTACTTTTTAGTTTTCTTTAACTTTGTTTGCTGTGCATAACAATTTAGAACCCGTCTTACTTTGTGTAGGAGAGAAACACGCTCCACTTCAAACTAGAACACATCATAGGATTTCATGCTTATCTTTCTTTTGTTGTGTGTTCTTTATCTTTTCGTAGTTTCTGCCATGTTTAGCTCTTAGTTTTTATGCTTATCTTCTTCAAGAGCTTTAGCTTTTGTTTAGTTTGTTGCTGGAACTCTCTTTAGTTTTCATGTTTATCTTGTTAAGAGAGTTGGTTGTTGAACTGGGTTGTGTCTTGTCTTGACGTAGGTAATTGAGGTTGCTATTCAATTGTAGTAGTAACTTGCAATAATTTTGAGGTATTGTTGGGAGTAATGTTTGAACTTTTGGTGTCAATAGCTCTAGCCTATTAGTTATAGGTGTCGTATTTTGGGCAATCCGTGTTTATTTTCAAAAACTACAAAAGCTAGTTGAGAACTTTAGCTACTATATGGATCACTAATCTTTGGAGGGATCGGATATTAGAGTACACTCACGTACCATGAGTCGAGGATGCGCAAGGATAACCAAACCCCCATACACTCCTCCTCGGGGTACTTGTCTCTTTGTGAACCTCCTTATTAGATTGAGAGTTACCGATAATAAGTGCATGTGTTCTTCGGACTAATGTGAGTATTGAACGTTGACACTTCCACCTCCTCATATTTGCTAGCCTCTTCGGTACCGCGCATTGCCCTCTTCCCACTCCGATAGTTGGCGTCCACCTGTTGCATGTTGAGAGTTACGCAAAGTTCTTTTAATATGTTTGTTTGTTTCTTTGAGTTTACACTTTGGGTGGGGCTCGCAACTTAATAGCAGCGAGATGTTCTGGATAGATATCTCAAGGTGGATGATTAGTAGTAGATGCAGATGGATTTCGGTCTACTTATTTTGGCGTACCGCCCATGCTTTTGAGACTCTTCCTTTCTTTGTAGCGTAGTTAGCATTGGTTTGCGTCCGTAATCCTGTCAATTGCTCAGCAGTGATTTTTTTACCTCGCATAGCAGTTTTATCGACTTTTGGGAGAGAGACATCACTAGTGAACATCATGGGACCCCGGTCCATATTCTCATCATTGTTTACATGCTCAATTTGTTTCCTGCTTTTACTTTCTAGTCGCAATTATCACTGTCTAGTATCTGTTGCGTTTGACCCTTTGTAAACAACAAACCGGAGAGATTGACAACCTATCTGAACTTCGTTGGAAGCAAAGTTATTTGTTCTATGTGCAGGTTCGCATCAATTGCGCCGTTGACACCTACTTGTCGACCTTGCAGTCCTACTAGTTCGAAAACCTTGGTATCTTCACCGAGGGAAATATGCTGCTATCCTACATCTCACCTTCCACTTGGGGTAACCAACGAAGGGCGAGAAGCCATTATCATCTCTCGCGCATCAGCGGTGAGGTCAGTGGGGAGAGTGAGAGCGGGATGGTGTGAATGAGACGGGAGTTATGAGCGGTCACATCTGCATCTTCCGCACTCCCCGAGGCGTGCAACGAAGCGTCGAGCTTGGTTCGCCCTGGCCTGTCTCGCTGAAAACTACCCTTCATTACATTCCCAGCGGGCATGGCTCGCGAGTGCTTTAAAGTTAGCGTGGTGTAACATCTAGATGCAACCTAACCAATCAAATAAGAATAATCCTGCCCACGCAAACTTGGTTGAGGTATATGCAACTAACCAAATGCGCCCCTAGATGCTCTAAGAGCATCTCCAATAGATGATGCATATGTATAAATAACTAACTTTAGCATCACCAAGGCCCAAAAACGGTGCTCCAACAGATGATGTATATGTATAATTTTTTACAACACCAACTCCAAGTGTTGTATATTTTTGTAGTTGGTCTTGCAAATATACAACACCACCACCAAGTGTTGTAAAATGGCCAGCCGCGCAGCAACACCAACCACCATTTCCCCTCCCTTTCGTCTCCCACCTCCCCAGCGCGACCGCCGCCGCCCGCCAGATCCGCCACCGGTCGGCCGAGCGACGCCCCCGCGACAAATCTAGCACCGCCATCGACCCCGCCGCTGTTTCCCCATTTCCCCATCGTCGCCCGCGGCCCTCTGTCGTGAACCCGCCGCGACCGCCGCCGCTTCATCGTTGCCGCCCCGATTCGCCTCTCCACCGCCCCGATTCGCTTCTCCACCGCCCCGACTCACCTCTTCACCGCCGCGTCACCATCGTTGTCGCTCGACACCGTCGCCGCTCCAGCGCCGTCGTCGCATCGCCTCCGTCGTTGATGGCACTGGATAGTGCTCCTCGTTGGCTAGCCCAAGTGGAATGTTGAGATGTAGACATAAAAAAATCCCTCAGTGAAGATACCAAGGTTATCGACCAATAGGATTCCGAGTACTATAAGCAGGTGTCAACAGGGCCAGAAATTAGCTTGGTGCGTAAGTTGTCGGGGCCAAAAATTCTCTGATGAGTAGGTTGACGTGGTCCTACACACAACAACAAATAACTTTGCTCCCAACGAGTCAGAGAGGTTGTCAATCTCTCTGGTCTTGTTGTTTATAAAGGGTCAAAACAGAAGGTGGAAAATGCAGTGGTGATTGCAACGGAAAGGAAATAAAACAGTAAAGATGAACAGTGTAAACTATGGTGGAAATATGGACCGGGGTCCCATGACTTTCACTAGTGATCTCTCTTTCCCAAAAGACGATAAACAACTATGTTGGGTGAACAAAGTACAGCTGGGAAATTGACAAAATTATAAACGCACCACAATGCTAATTATGCTACAAGAAAGCTAGATGCTCAATCGTATGGGCAGTACGCCAAGACAAGCAGACCGTTTATTCGTCAGCATCTACTCACTAATCATCCACCTTGAGATATCTATCCAGCACATCTCAATGGTATTAAGTTGCGAACCCCAACCAAACTGTAGGATCAAAGCAATAGACAACTGCATTAACATACTACGCGTAAAGTATGCAATCCTTGCAACCGCGGTTACAAGCACCGTTGTTTTCTCCTTGGTGGCAACAACACATCCTCTAGTCTCAAGTTTCTGTCACTCGAGCTAGACATCGAGGGGCATGAACCCACAATCATGCATAAGCTCCCTCTTGGAGTTATTATCTACTACTTGAAAAAATCAATACAAAGCAATGAAGTACATGTAAGAATACTCAAGAACTAATAATAAAAAGGTAAACCAAATATATTAATCATCACAATCTGAACATAATCTCATAATACATCGGATCCCAGCAAACACAACATAGCAAAATAGAAACTAATACATAAGTTCCTTGATCTTGTAGGGCAGCTGATACATCCCAAACGTATCTATAATTTCTACTTGTTCCATGCTCATTTGGGTGACTTTGATATGTGTTTTGCTACACTTTCGTACCTTTTTACACATATTTGGACTAACCTACTAACTCAGTGCACCCAGTGCCAGTTTCTGTCTGCTGATGTATGTGAACCGAAGGTTTTTACCCATATTTACAGAGCCCAAAATATTCCAAGAAAAATATAAAAAAAATCAGCGCAACGGAAGTTTCAGGAAGACCGAAGGAGAGGCGGAGAGGGGCCACCCCCTCCCAGGCATCCAGGGGGCGCGGCCGCACTCCTGGCCGCGCCAGGAGGACACCTGGGAGGAGGGGCACCCCCTGGTGCCCCCTTCGGCCTATATTTACCCCCGATGAGAAAATCCTAAAAAGAGATCCCGCATCGCGATTTTATCCTCTATTTTGCCGCCGCCGTGCTTCCAAGATCGGGAGCACCTCAAGACCGCTTCACGGCACCCTGCCGGAGGGATGATTGGCCTTCGGGAGCTAGTCCACCACCATGAGCGCTTCCCGGACGTGCCGTGAGTAGTCCCCGTTGGACCATGGGTCCATGACCAGTAGCTATGTGACGTCTTCTCTCCAATATTATGCTTCAATTTTTAGCCATTGTGAGCTGCCCTACATGATCAAGGCAGCTATGTAATTTCCTGTTGTTGCTATGCTGTGTTTGCTGGGATCCGATGGATTATGAGATTATGTTCAGATTGTGATGAGTTATATATTTGGTTATCCTTTTATATTGTGTTCTTGAGTAATTCTTGCATGTTCTTCATTGCTTTTTATTGCTTTGGTCAAGTAGTAGATAGTAACTCCAAGAGGGAGCATCTATGCTTGATTGTGGGTTCATGCCCCCCGATGTCTAGCTTGAGTGACAGAAACATGAGACTAGGGGATGTGTTGTTGCCACCAGGGAGAAAACAACGGTGCTTGTAACTGCGGTTGCAAGGATTGTTTACCTGACGCAAAGTTTGTTAATGCCGCAGTTGTCTGTTCCTTTGGGTTTACACTTTGGGTGGGGCTCGCAACTTAATACCAGCGAGATGTTCTGGATAGATACCTCAAGGTGGATGATTAGTGAGTAGATGATGATGATGGATAAACGGTCTACTTGTCTTGGCGTACTGCCCATACTTTTGAGCCTCTAACTTTCTTGTTGCATAATTAGCATTGCGGTGCATTTATAATTCTGTTAATTGCCCGACTATAATTTATTCACCCAACTTAGTTGTTTTATCGTCTTTTGGGAGAGAGACATCACTAGTGAACATCATGGGACCCCAGTCCATATTTCCACCATTGTTACATCCCAACTCTTTACTTCTTTATGTCCTTTCAGTTGCAATCACCATCACCATTTCCACCGTGTGTTTGATCCTTTGTAAACAACAAGACTGGAGAGATTGACAACCTCTTTGACTCGTTGGGAGCAAAGTTATTTTCTTTTTTGTGCCGGTCCAGATCAAGTGAGTAACTTATCTCAAATGGCGCCTTGATCGTTTGACCACCTTCTTGTTGATCTTTGGAGTCCTACTGGAGACATAAACCCTATCCTCTATGTTAGGGGAAATTTTCTTCTAGGCTACATCTAAACCTTCCACTTGGGGTAAGCAACAAGCAGCACTACTTCAGTGCCATCAGCAGCTCACAAGGTCTAAGAATTGAAGCACAAGGGTGGAGAGAAAACATCATCTGGCTACTGATGATGGACCCATGGTCCAAGGGGGACTACTCACGGCACATCCGGGAAGCGCTCATGGTGGTGGAAAAGCTCTCGCAAATCAATCGGGATCGCGGTGACAACGAAACAGTGGTGAAAATCACGTGTCTCCCGAGGGTTTTTGTGTCAAGGTCTAAATATAAGAAGAAGGGGGGCACCACTCCCCCCCCCACCTGACCAGTTGGCCAGGCGGCGTGTCCCCACCCTAGGCCACGCTAGGAGGCCGCCTGGCCAGGGGGAACTCCCCTCTGGCCACCTCCGGCCTTCTGGAGTCTTCTGATCTGCTGTATGATTTTTCTAGGTTTTTTCGAGCACTTTAATAATTGGCATTTTCCTGCATTGCACGGACAACAACACACATAAACTTGCACTTGGGCACTGAGTTAGAAGGTTAGTCCAAATATGTTGAAAAAGGTATGAAAGTGTAGAAAAACATATAGCAAAGTCACCGATATAAGCATAGAACAAGAAGAAATTGTAGATACATTTGGGATGTATCAACATCCCCAAGCTTAATTCCTACTCGTCCTCAAGCATGTAAATGATAACAAAGATAATTTCTGTGGTGACAGTCTACTAATGGCACTGAAGTAGTGATCCTCGTTGGTTACCCCAAGTGGAAGGTTATGATGTAGTACCAACAAATTTCCCTTACACGAGGACTGTAAGGTTTATCGAACCAGGAGGACTCGGATGGTCAATAAGAAGGTGGTGAAGCGAGCAACACGTCGTTTGAGATATTTCTCCCTTAACCTGGACCTGCACACGACACAAGTAACTTTGCTCCCAACGAGTACAGAGAGGTTGTCAATCTCTCCGGCCTTGTCGTTTACAAAGGATCAAACGCACGGTGGAAATAGTGATGGTGATTGCAACTTAAAGGAAATAAAGCAGTAAAGAGTTGAGGTGTAAACAATGGTGGAAATATGGACCGAGGTCCCATGATGTTCACTAGTGATCTCTCTCTCCCCCAAATGACGATAAAATAGCTAAGTTGGGTGAACAAATTATAGCAGGGAAATTGACAAAATTATAAACGCACTACAACGCTAATTATGCTGCAAACAAAGTTAGAGGCTCAAAAGTATGGGCAGTACACCAAGACAAGTAGACCGTAATCCAACCGCATCTACTCACTAATCATCCACCTTGAGATATCTATCCAAGACATCTTGCTGGTATTAAGTTGCGAGCCCCACCCAAAGTGTAAACCCAAAGCAACAGACAATTGCATTAACAAACTTTGCATAAGGTAAACAATCCTTGCAACCGCAGATACAAGCACCGTTGTTTTATCCTTGGTGGCAACAACACATCCCCTAGTCTCATGTTTGTGTCACTCAAGCTAGACATCGGAGGGCATGAACCCACAATCAAACATAAACGCTCCCTCTTGGAGTTACTATCTACTAATTGGCCAAATAAATAAGAAGCAACGGAGAACATTCAAGAATTACTAAATATAAAAGGAGAACCAAATATATAACTCATCACAAACTGAACATAATCTCATAATCCATCGGATCCCAGCAAACACAACATAGCAACAACAGGAAAATTACATAGATGCCTTCATCATGTAGGGAAACTCACAAGGGCTAAGAATTGAAGCACAAGACTGGAGATAAGACATCACCTAGATATTGGTCATGGACCCATGGTCCAAGCGGGACTACTCACGACATATCCGGGAAGCGCTCATGGTGGTGGAGAAGCTCCCGGAGGTCAATCCCCCCTCCGGCAGGGTGCCGGGAAGAGGTCTTCTGGTGCTCCCGATCTTGAAAGAGAGGCGGCGGAGGAACAAAGGTGAAAATCATGATGCGGGGTTCCTCTCGAGGGTTTCCGTGACGGGGTGTAAATATAGGCCGAAGGGGGGCACCAGGGGGTGGCCCCTCCCCCCAGGCGCCCTGGTGGCGTGGCTAGGGAGGAGGTTGCGCAACCTGGCCGCCTGAGTGGGGCCTGGCCCCCTATGGCCCCACTTCGGGCTTCGTGAAGCTTCTTTTGTGCTGATTATATATATATTTATTAGGATTTTTGGAGCTCTATAAATATGGGTAAAACCTGCAATTCACAGACATCGGCACGCAGAAACTGGCACTGGGTGCACTGAGTTAGTAGGTTAGTCCAAATATGTGTAAAAATGTATTAAAGTGTAGCAAAACACATAGCAATGTCACCTAAAAGAGCATGGAACAAGTAGAAATTATAGATACGTTTGGGATGTATCAGCTACCAACAAATATTTGAACTTCAAAGTACAACAAGAAAGATATGCAATTCAAGTCACAACAATAACAAGCAAGAGTCTATATCTAGTATGGAAACTAGCAAAGTAAGAACATAAAGGTGCAAGAGCTCTCACTGTCTGTGACTCGAATGTCTCCAATTGGTGTTTGCGTGCAAGAAGTGAGAGATGGGTCTAGAGCATACAAATACAAAATAGTAATTGGGAACTCAATCTACTAAAACTTCACACTTGGCCTGTTTGGAATCTTATTATGACTCGTCCCCAGACCACTAGTCATGTACAAGTCAAACTGATCCTGCCCCTTTCGACTTTGAGTACTCATGCAATGAATGCGTGCGAGCAAGATTAGTTGAAACCTAGGACGGAAAATAGAATAATGATGGGGAAGGAAGACAAAAAGGTGTGAAAGGCTCACATCAATGAGGACAATCATATGCAAGAGAGCCAAATGATAGATATGATGTGAGGAGTAGGGATTGCCATGCAACGGATGCACATATGAGCTATGGGAAGCTCTCCAATGGAACTAGTGGAGGTGCATCCAACTTGCTTTCTCAAGAAGATCTAGAGCTCATTCGAGGAGGCTCATCATTGTAATATACAAGCCAAGTTCTATAGTGTAAGGATCCCCATATAGTTATGCATGAATGATATGAAACTCTCTATGTGCTACAAAAATTACTTTGGAGTACGAGTGTGGATCATTCAAAAGGAATAGTAGTGTTGCCCCTTTTCTTTTTTTTCACCCTTTTCTTTTTTTTCTATTTTTGTGTCCTCATTGTCTCTTTCTATTTATCTCTCACTTGTCCTCTTTGGGATCTTTTAATTTGTCCTCTTTTGAGATCTTTTATTTTTGTCCTCTTTGGGATAGTTTCCTCACTTTAAGGGATACACTCTATATTTTACAAGGGTATAGAAGATCACACACTTTATAAGAAGTACTCAACATAAAGAAAACTAAAAAACTATCATGATGTATGCAAATGTATGCCTCTGCCAGTTGATGACCCTCAACTGTAGGGGATCTATTGTAGCGTTTTCGATAAGTAAGAGTGTTGAACCCAACGAGGAGCAGAAGGTATTGATAAGTGACTTTGGTAAGGAATAGCTGCAAGCACCTGAAAGATAGCTTTTTTAGGGGTTTTCAGTTTAAGCAACGAGAAGGTAAAACCAAGCAAAGAAAAAGGCACTGAGGAGTAACAAGTGGCCCAATCCTTTTGATCAAAGGATAAGCCTAGCAACTGAACTTATAAATTCTAAAGTGTTCTTGAGGAAACACGGGAGAGGTAGTCATGTGCCTTAGCCATATTCCGTATCAATACTATGTTTTGTGTTGATAAGTGTTGATTCGGTGGATCTATGCTAGTGCACCTTCTAGACTAAGATAAGTGCACTCTTATGATTAAACACCTTGCAAGCATCCGCAAATAAAAGGTTAAAATTGAGGCAAAAGCCTAACCACGGCAATACGATCAAGGATCCATTATTCCCTTGTGCACAAGTGTGCAAACTGGGGTTCAGGTTTCTGTCACTCAGGCAACCCACCGTAAGCATTATTTATACATAATGCATTCCCCTAGGTCCTTAGAAAGGAGAAGTGTTGAGTTTTCGACTCACACAACACCACTAGGAAAATAACAACACAATTTAAATATGAAACAACACATATTACTTCAACATCATATGACTACTAACAACTAGACTTCTCCCATGTCCTCAAGAACTAAAGTAACTAATCATAAGACATAAAAGAGATCATGATCAGTGGTGATAAATAGATGATAAACAATATGGACATAATAATATTTCTCCAACAAAACTCAATAGCATTCACCACAAAGGAGTAATCAACACCGGTAGAGTAGAGAGGATAGATAGTACGGATTACAACACAAGTTACACTTGTGAGGTGAGATAGGATGAAGATGGAGATGGTGCAGATGTTGGGGATGATGTTGACGATGATCTCGATGATTCCCTTGACGATGGTGATGACGATGGCGATGATCTCCCCTTCCGGGAGGTGTTCTCCCCGGCGGAATCTACCCGCCGGAGACGTCTTTTCTTCTCTGTAGGTTTCCACCATGGAGCGGAGGCGGAACTCGCGAAACTCCTCTCTTTTTAGGGTTTTCGGATGACAGGGGATATATAGGCCAAAGGGGGGAGCCGGGAGTGGTGTAACATCCCAAAACTGACAAAATCCAGAAAAAATTGCATTTTTATTTTTCCCATTTGGATGAAAATTTGCACAATGATTCCTTGCCAAAATCCATGTGACATAAATATGCTCAAGCATTTTTCTGATCATGTAAAAGGATTTACACTTTTTCTTTTCTCTGCTTTCATTTCTTTCTTTGGTTCCTTGCCATTTTTCTCCAAGCCATCCTGTTGATCCCCTCATTGAAATCTTCTGCAAATAATCATGTTTTGCCATTGATTTATCCCTTGCCCAACTTTCAGGATTTTTGCCTTTTTAGAAAATGGGGTTGTAATTTAAATGGCTTTTAAATTATTTTAATAGCCATTTTTATTACTTAAATAATATTATCCCAAATCATTTTCTAAAAATCCTATAGTGGATGAGGATTCATAATCATATTTGTATATGATTTTTGGAATTCCTTTGCATTTTCCTTTTAGCCTTTTCCTCTGCTGTCTTTTTTTTAAGAATAAAATGCAGAGATACTTCAAAGGTCATTGGGATGATTCTTCTCTCATCTCAGCCCAATCCCCAAAACCCCAGCCCAAACCGAGCCTCTCTGTTTTTTTTTCTCTCCCACTCTCCTTGCCCCACCTGTCATCATCCCACTCCTCTGCTTCTCCCTCACCTTTTCCCCTCACGCACATGGCGTCGACGTGGAGGAGAGGAGATCCTGCTCCACGTCGCCCCTCCCCCTCCTCCTTTATCTAGCCTCCCTCTCCCTCTCTTTCCCTTCCTCTAGGGTTCCCCTCTCCCCGCCGCCGGCCTCTCTTTCCCCTCTCCTTCACCTTCTTCTTCCCCTCTTTTTCTCTGCTGGGACGCCATGGATAGGAGATTGTCCATGGGCTAGACCCCGTCCAGCCCCTGCGTCCGATCATCGTCGTCGTGGAGGCGGTCTTCTTCTTCGTCCTCCACAGTGCATCCAAGACCAGGGAGTTGAGCCTAGCGTGGCTTGACCCCTCGGCGACGTCTTCATCCTCGGCGCCCCGTCTTCTTCCTCGTTTTCGAGCCGGCGATCGTCATCCCCGAGCCCGAGATCGACGACCTCGAGTGCCCGCTGTGAGCTGCCTCTTCCCTGCCTCCCTTTCTTCTCACTGTAGGCGCCCACGTTAGCAGTAGGTTCATGGTGGTGCTCTGTATTGGATGCCACGGTCGCCATGACTTTCCGGCGAGGACAAGACTCCGTCTTTGAGGCACCTGTGCAAGATCTATGCAAAATGGGTTCTAGGATATCCAAGCTCCTCACAACACGCAGCCTTCGAGCCGCCGGGACAGCGCAGCCGACGCAATCGTCGCCGGTGTTTGCTCCTGTCGTTCGCCCGTCGCAAAATTCAGTTTCGTCAGAGTTAGCACCCTTTTTGTTTTATCTCTCGTCAGATCCGATTCCTAACGTTAACAGCAGTTGGGGTGTAGTGGTCTGGGCGCCTCGCTTATGGCCGAGTGGTTGTGGGTTCAAGTCCCAGCCGGCGCAAAGGTGCCATTTTATTTTTTTTCATCTTTGCCCGCGATTATAAGTTAGCTATGGTTGATCCTAAGTTCTGTCGTGATTTGAGACATTGGTGCAGTGGCGTGGGCATCGTGGTTTCAACCGTGAGGTGCTGGGTTCGATCCCCCATGGGAACGAATATCCCCAGTTTTGCCTCCCTTCCTTTTATTTGTTTTAGCCAGCGAGATGGGCTCGGCCAACTACACTTCCTCGCCCGTGGGTGTCTGCTAGCAGTGGGCTACTCGCCTTATGGGCCAGATCAGACGAGATGAGCCCAAGGGAGGCTTCCCTCCTTTTCTTTTTATGCATTTTGATTTAAATCTTTTTGAATTGATTTATTTTTGCCATCTTTTTGCTTGCTTGTGCTATGTGCATTCTTACCCCAACTATATCGTGTCATATATCGTTTTGGGGTAGAAAAATGTGAGGAAGATGATGGTGTTGTTCATTTTGTTAAATGGGCATGCATTATTTTGGTGATGATGCATTTTGCACGTAAACCCCTCACATGTTGCACTTGTCTTTGCGTGTTTCGATCACCGTAGGTCCGCGATGACCGTAGCTTGCCGGTAGCGTTGTCTCACTCTTTATTTCATTGCTTGTAATAGATTGCATTAGTTGCATCATAATATTCCATGTCATTTGCATATATTTAATTTAAGGAACCCCATCTTGAGGTCTATCTTCGTGAGTGGGCAATTCTTGTTCATGCCATGTTCTACATTCCTTGCTCTTGCTATGATCATGCATCATAATAATTATAACATAAGGATCCTTAGGATCCATAATGCACCTACATAATGCAGAAGAAGGTTGTCGGTAGCATTGCACCCTTGTTTCCCGATGCTTCATTTAAACTTTCCTATTCTATGTTCATGCCATGATATTAAAATGACATGCATCATACTTGATCATTATTGTTTGTTCCTTGCTTGCTTATGATTTCTCTGTAGTGATAGTGGTATCTCCGTTAATTGCCTTTCCAGTGTTTACTTCTTGTGTTCCCCCGCGGATACTCTCGGAGACGTTGCGAGTTTGCGATCGGCTACAGCTTTGGAACCCGACTTATCAATAGGCAAGGACTATACATTACTTATGATCCATTCTATTTGAACCAGCGGTTCGCATGCTAGTCTAGGTTAGGTTCAATGTTTGATCCTACCACATGTTTACAGCCTCTTTCAAACCGATGCAGCGATGTCCCCTCCCAGCAAACCCTGTACTGCTATGTTACTATTGCTCGTTTCTCAGCCCCTGCTTAGTATGCATGCTAAGGATGCTACGATGTTACTCCCTGTTACTCCTTGGATTGGGCTATCACATTATTATATTGTTGTTGATGATATGATTATTATGATGTTGACTATATTCAACGAAGGATGGAAGGTCTAGGCTATCCCGCCCCGACGTTTTGTTCCATTTGAGTCACCTAGGATCCGAGTTCCGGGTATTGGTTTTAAGACTGAGCGTGCCTAACCGCGTGTGGGATGCTATGGGGTACCCTTTTCTTACCTACCGAGCTTCAAACATTTCTAGAGGTGGCCCAAGCTGGTTTTATCATTTCAAAACCGTGTGTGTGACTGGTGAACTCCCAACAGATTTTTCAAACAACTCGGGCCAGCGGAGACAGATTTCTTTGTTGGTCCACACCTGGAAGCTAGGGGGCTGCCCACAGTGATGGGTTAGTTACCCCGACCTCGTCCAGCCGGAAGAGTCCGATCCGATAGTGCGGCCGGTCTTTGGATTGGGTGTCGACTCCCCGGGGGCCACCCAGATTTGTTCGTTGTTAGTTAGAGGGACTTGTCGTTTCGGATCTCTCGGAACTAAATCATAAAATGGTTGCCTGTGATGGGTAGCAACTGAGAGAGATGTGCGTGCGTGCGGAGCCTTGTAATGGGCAGTTGGTACACCCCTGCAGGGTTAAATCTTTTCGAGAAGCCGTATCCACGGTTATGGACGACTTGAGACCAATCCTTGTTCATAGACAACAACAACTGAGATAATCTTAATATAACTTGATCAACGTATGTGTGCCTTGACTGTTTCTTCTTCGTCGGGCTGCGAAGAGGATGACAAGGATAGGATAGGTGTTATGCCTGCGTAAGTAGGTGGATAGCAAGACTTGTTGGAGGCGATTCCTCATCGATTGCTTGGCTTCTTATCTTACTCTCTAGTTCGTTAGCCACTTCATAAATGCTAGTGCGGCAGCAACCTCACCACTTACCCCATCCTTACCGTAAACTACTAGTTGTCCTAGAATGACGAGTGATGAAGTCCTTGCTGGGCCAGTTGACCACTACAGTTCGATGCTGAGTACTTCTGTACTCATGATACTACCCCCAAACTCTTTTCATGGTTCTTGGTCGACAACAGGTACGGTGATCGATGGTTTCAAGGAGACTCGACGACGACTAGTTTAGGCGGATCCCGGCGGAGGGCCTGGACCCATGTGGTTATGGGGATCGATGATTTTCTCTTTGCCACTAGGCACTATATTGTAGTCTGTACTCAGACCTATATCTTCCGCTGATGTATTGTATTTAAGGCAGTTGTATGGCAATTGTATGAGATGTTGTATCTTTGTATATGTAGTGTTGTGATATCATGTTGGAAATCCGAGGCATATGACTTCGTCATATGTCGTGGTGGGACCGATATGTGCTTCTTCCTAGGATCTGGATGGAAACCTCTAGATCTGGAACAGTACCTCATATCGGGCCTTACAACTTGGTATCAGAGCTTTACCGACTGTAGGATCCCTTTACTGGTCGAAGTTGAGTCTAGACAAAAACTATTTTGTAGTTACTAAGTTAGTTATCGGAGAGTAGGATTCTTTTTACTCCTTATCCCCTCCCTCTGGTGAGAAAGTGCGACGTAATGTTTTCTCCTTCAACTTATCCTCTTAAAAACCAAATCTAGGTTCTCGTTTAGGAGATTTCAGTCGGACCAATACTTTATCAGCAGCGGGTTGGTCGGCGTACTTCGAACTGGCTGAGCATGGCTCGTGGGCTTGTCGCTCTACGTCGACAAAAGCGCGACCCACGTGAAACAACGAACCGGGTTGCCTGGTTATTATCCAACTAATGGATTCTGAACCTCTCCCTTTGACTGTCCCCCTTTGTCCGCCGTCGTCGGCACTGTGTGTGGATCCTCCTCTGTCCCGTCTCGTTGTCTAGGTTTTCGCACCTTCCTGAGTGATGTTATTGTAGAAATGCTGGTATGGTATTGCTTCGATTCGAATTCTCGTGTTCGCGCTTCCAGTAGCACCTAGGTAATCTTATTTCAGAAACCATGAGTTTCTTTTCTCGAGTGGATTCAGTTTTATTGTGATATCCCCTTGTTGAATCTGAGCTTGCTCTCGATCAGTTTCCCACACCTTTGGAAGTTTTCTTCTTTGATATCGGCAACTCCAGTCAGGTTGGATCCTGACGGAGGCAAACATCGTTGTCACGATGAGCAAAGCCCATGTTGGTAGTGTCAGGAAGTTTCACCTCTCGCTCGATCTTCCTTCTTGCAATATCTCGGTCCCTTCCCCCGGGTTATGCCGGATCTCGGGACGAGATCCTTTGTTGGTGGTGGCGAGTTGAAATGGCCTAAAACTGACAAAATCAAGAAAAAATTGCATTTTAATTTTTCCCATTGGGGATGAAAATTTGCACAATGATTCCTTGCCAAAATCCATGTGACATAAAAATGCTCAAGCATTTTTCTGATCATGTAAAAGGATTTACCCTTTTTCTTTTCTTTGCTTTCATTTCTTTCTTTGGTTCCTTGCCATTTTTCTCCAAGCCATCCTGTTGATCCCCTCATTGAAACCTTCTGCAAATAATCATGTTTTGCCATGATTTATCCCTTGCCCAACTTTCAGGATTTTTTCCTTTTCAGAAAATGGGGTTGTAATTTAAATGGCTTTTAAATTATTTTAATAGCAATTTTTATTACTGAAATAATATTGTCCCAAATCATTTTCTAAAAATCCCATAGTGGATGAGGATTCATAATCATATTTGTATATGATTTTTGGAATTCCTTTGCATTTTCCTTTTAGCCTTTTCCTCTGCTGTCTTTTTTTTAAGAATAAAATGCAGAGATACTTCAAAGGTCATTGGGATAATTCTTCTCTCATCTCAGCCCAATCCCCAAAACCCCAGCCCAAACCGAGCCTCTCTGTTTTTTTTTCTCTCCCACTCTCCTTGCCCCACCTGTTATCATCCCACTCCTCTGCTTCTCCCTCACCTTTTCCCCTCACGCACATGGCGTGGACGTGGAGGAGAGGAGATCCTGCTCCACGTCGCCCCTCCCCCTCCTCCTTTATCTAGCCTCCCTCTCCCTCTCTTTCCCTTCCTCTAGGGTTCCCCTCTCCCCGCCGCCGGCCTCTCTTTCCCCTCTCCTTCACCTTCTTCTTCCCCTCTTTTTCTCTGCTGGGACGCCATGGATAGGAGATTGTCCATGGGCTAGACCCCGTCCATCCCCTGCGTCCGATCATCGTCGCCGTGGAGGCGGTCTTCTTCTTCGTCCTCCACAGCGCATCCAAGACCAGGGAGTTGAGCCTAGCGTGGCTTGACCCCTCGGCGCCCCGTCTTCTTCCTCGTTTTCGAGCCGGCGATCGTCATCCCCGAGCCCGAGATCGACGACCTCGAGTGCCTGCTGTGAGCTACCTCTTCCCTACCTCCCTTTCTTCTCGCTGTAGGCGCCCACGTTAGTAGTAGGTTTGTGGTGGTGCCCTTCGTTGTTTTCGCATCGCAGGCGAGTCGCCGATGCTCTGTATGCGATGCCACGGTCGCCATGACTTTCCGGCGAGGCCAAGCCTCCGTCTTTGAGGCACCAGTGCAAGATCTATGCAAAATGGGTTCTAGGATATCCAAGCTCCTCACAACACGCAGCCTTCGAGCCGCCGGGACAGCGCAGCCGACGCAATCGTCGCCGGTGTTTGCTCCTGTCGTTCGCCCATCGCAAAATTCAGTTTCGTCAGATTTAGCACCCTATTTGTTTTCTCTCTCATCAGATCCGTTTCCTAACGTTAACAGCAGTTGGGTTTTAGTGGTCTGGGCGCCTCACTTATGGCCGAGTGGTTGTGGGTTCAAGTCCCAGCCGGCGCAAAGGTGCCATTTTATTTTTGTTCAGCTTTGCCCGCGATTATAAGTTAGCTATGGTTGATCCTAAGTTCTGTCGTGATTTGAGACATTGGTGCAGTGGCGTGGGCACCGTGGTTTCAACCGTGAGGTGCTGGGTTCGATCCCCCATTGGAACGAATATCCCCAGTTTTGCCTCCCTTCCTTTTATTTGTTTTAGCCAGCGAGATGGGCTCGGCCCACTACACTTCCTCGCCTGTGGGTGTCTGCTAGCAGTGGGCTACTCCCCTTATGGGTCAGATCATCCGAGATAAGCCCAAGGGAGGATTCCCTCCTTTTTCTTTTTATGCATTTTGATTTAAATCTTTTTGAATTGATTTATTTTTGCCATCTTTTTGCTTGCTTGTGCTATGTGCATTCTTACCCCAACTATATCGTGTCATATATCGTTTTGGGGTAGAAAAATGTGAGGAAGATGATGGTGTTGTTCATTTTGTTAAATGGGCATGCATTATTTTGGTGATGGTGCATTTTGCACGTAAACCCCTCACATGTTGCACTTGGCTTCGCGTGTTTCGATCACCGTAGTTCCGCGATGACCGTAGCTTGCCGGTAGCGTTGTCTCACTCTTTATTTCATTGCTTGTAATAGATTGCATTAGTTGCATCATAATATTCCATGTCATTTGCATATATTTAATTTAAGGAACCCCATCTTGAGGTCTATCTTCGTGAGTGGGCAATTCTTGTTCATGCCATGTTCTACATTCCTTGCTCTTGCTATGATCATGCATCGTAATAATTATAACATAAGGATCCTTAGGATCCATAATTCACCTACATAATGAATAAGAAGGTCGTCGGTAGCATTGCACCCTTGTTTCCCGATGCTTCATTTAAACTTGCCTATTCTATGTTCAGGCCATGATATTAAAATGACATGCATCATACTTGATCATGCTTGTTTGTTCCTTGCTTGCTTATGATTGCTCTGTAGTGATAGTGGTATCTCCGTTAATTGCCTTTGCAGTGTTTACTTCTTGTGTGCTCGCGCGGATACTCCTGGAGATGTTGCGAGTTTGCGATCGGCTACACCTTTGGAACCCGACTTATCAACAGGCAAGGACTATACATTACTTATGATCCATTCTATGTCAACCAGAGGTTTGCATGCTAGTCTAGTTTAGGTTCGATGTTTGATCGTACCACATGTTTACAGCCTCTTTCGAACCGATACAGCCATGTCCCCTCCCAACAAACCCTGTACTACTATGTTACTATTGCTCGTTGCTCAGACCCTACTTAATATGCATGCTTAGGATGCTACGATGTTACTCCCTGCTTAATATGCATGCTTAATATCTCGCCCCGACGCTTTGTTCCATTCGAGTCACCTAGGATCCGAGTTCCGGGTATTGGTTTTAAGACTGAGCGTGCCTAACCGCATGTGGGATGCTATGGGGTCCCCTTTTCTTACCTACCTAGCTTCAAACATTTCTAGAGGTGGCCTAAGATGGTTTTATCATTTGAAAACTGTGTGTGTGACTGGTGAGCTCCCAACAGATATTTCAAACAACTCGGGCCAGCGGAGACAGAGTTCCTTTGTTGGTCCACACCTGGAAGCTAGGGGGCTGTCCATAGTGATGGGTTAGTTACCCCGACCTCGTCCAGCCGGAAGAGTCCGATCCGATAGCGCGGCCGGTCTTTGGATTGGGTGTCGACTCCCTTGGGGCCATCCAGATTTGTTCGTTGTTAGTTAGAGGGACTTGTCGTTTCGGATCTCTCGGAACTAAATCATAAAATGGTTGCCTGTGATGGGTAGCAACTGAGAGAGATGGGCGTGCGTGCGGAGCCTTGTAATGGGCAGTTGGTACACCCCTGCAGGGTTAAATCTTTTCGAGAAGCCGTATCCACGGTTATGGACGACTTGAGACCTACTCCTTGTTCATAGACAACAACAACTGAGATAATCTTAATATAACTTGATCAACGTGTGTGTGCCTTGACTGTTTCTTCTTCGTCAGGATGCAAAGAGGCTGACAACGATAGGATAGGTGTTATGCCTGCGTAAGTAGGTGGATAGGAAGACTTGTTAGAGGCGATTCCTCATCGATTGCTTGGCTTCTTATCTTACTCTCTAGTTCGTTAGCCACTTCATAAATTCTAGTGCGGCAGAAACCTCACCACTTACCCCATCCTTACCGTAAACTACTAGTTGTCCTAGAATGACGAGTGATGAAGTCCTTGCTGGGTCAGTTGACCACTACAGTTGGATGCTGAGTACTTATATACTCATGATACTACCACCAAACTCTTTTCAGTGTTCTTGGTCGACAACAGGTACGGTGATTGATGGTTTCACGGAGACTCGACGACGACTAGTTTAGGCGGATCCCGGCGGAGGGCCTGGACCCTTGTGGTTATGGGGATCGATGATTTTCTCTTTGCCACTAGGCACTATATTTTAGTCTCTAATCAGACATATATCTTCCGCTGATTTATTGTATTTAAGGAAGTTGTATGCCGATTGTATGAGATGTTGTATCTTTGTATCTGTAATGTTGTGATATCATGTTGGAAATCCGGGGCATATGACTTCGCCATATGTCGCGGTGGGACCGATATGTGCTTCGTCCTCGGATCTGGATGGAAACCTCTAGATTTGGAACAGTACCGCATATCGGGCCTTACAAGTGGCCCCAAGGGTCCAGGCGGCCTCCCGGCGCTCCCCTGATGGGGACGGCCAGGGGCACATTGTGGCCCCCTCTAGCTCTTGTTTTGCGTGCCTCTGTCATTTTACTGGAAAATAACCTCCGTCGATTTTCAGGTCATTTAAAGGTCTTCTGATTCAGCATCTCTATGTCCACTTTTTACCACTGAATCCTGCATCTGCTGCTTCGGCATTGGAAAGTTGCAAACTGTGTAAAACAAGCTTAAACAACATAAGAATAGCATCATAACATGAAATATATCAATGAATAGTGGTGAATTACGATATAAAATAGTGATGCATTTTGGACGTATCACCAGTGTAGCAGGATATGCAATGATACTTGCGCGTCATGTAGCAATTATAAGGGAAATGCCCAACTAACATGCGGCTCTATGATAAAGCCAAAGCATGTATGACAATGAATGATCAAGTCATCAGAAGATGGATGTTGCATGGCAATGTATCTCGGTAAGACTATGGAAATGCCTTGATAGGTAGGTATGGTGGCTGTTTTGAGGAAGGATATAATGGGGCTTTTGATGACAGGGCATACCATGCCAAGGATTTGGATGCACCGGCGAAGTTTGCACCAACTCTCAAGATGAGAAAGGGCAATGCACGGTATTGAAGAGGCTAGCAAAATATGGATGGTGGAAGTGCCAACAATCGAGTACTCACATTAGTCAAAGGAACTCATTCACTTATTATCGGTAACTCCCTATCTAATCAGGAGATTCTCAAAGAGACAAGTTATCCTTGCGCATCCTCGACCCATGGTACGTGAGCGTACTCTATATATTACAACCCTTCCAAAGGTTAGTGATCCATCTAGTATCTATAGTTCTCTACTATTTTTTGTAGTTTTCGAAAATAAGCACGGATTGCCCAAAATACGATACCTATACTAATAGGCTTGAGCTCTTGACACACAGAAGTCCAAACATTACTCAAATCAATACCTCAAAACAATTGCAAGTTACTACTAAACTTATAATAGCAGCCACAATTACCTACTCAAGTCAAGACACACACTCAGTGCAACATGCCAACTCTCTAAACAAGATAAGCATGAAAACTCAACAGAGTTCCAAAAGTAACAACCTAAATAAAAGATCTTAAAAACATAAGCATGAAAATATCTAGATATAAAACAGAACACTCAATAAAGATAAGCATGAAAACTATGTGTGTTCTAGGTGGAAGTGGAGTGTGTTTCTCTCCGAAATAATGTAGGCTAGGGTCCAACTTGTTATGAACAGCAAACAAAACTAAGAAAACTAAAAAAGTAAATGCAAGACGCTCCAAGCATAGCACATAACTGTTGGGATACGGGGCAGAAAACACAAATTTTTCCACACCTACGGTACCCGAACCCAAGATCTATGCTATGGCGATGTAAAGTAACGGAGGGAATCGGTGTTCATACCTTTGAAGACCGAAAGCGGGAAACGTTCTTACGAACGTGGTTGGCGTAGACTCAGAACTACGACCTCCCTGTCGTGTAGAAGACCACCACCGGTGAGGATGACTCCCGGTAAACCTCCAGCGACGAAGCAGCACCACAGGTGTAATGCCTCGAAGAGATTATACACGTACGGCACAATCGATGTTCCTCCCGGGCTCCGAACCAGGCGAGCAGCGGAAAGAAGACGGCTACGGATCCCGACTCCGGCAGAGCGACGGCCTACCTTATGGTGGAGAACTCCAATCCTGGTGCAGACTCCAAACAAGGGGAGTCCACTTCCAGAAATGGAGAAGGAAGAAGAAGGAGATCAATTGTTGTATGGAAAAAGGGGGGTCTACCCCTCTATATAAAGGCCAAGGGGGGGTGTGATCCCTCTTCCCTCCTCCATGTGGGACTAAACCTCCAAGGGGGGAGGGGTGCGCCGGCCTAGGGGGGGTTGGGCCCCACCCCTTGGCGCCAAGCCCAAGGGGGGGAACCCCCTCCTCCCCTAATGGGCCTCTAAGGCCCATATAGCCTTTTTTCCATTATTTTAATTATTTAATAAGTTTTAAATATTTAATTCAGATAATTAAATAATAAAAACATTATTAAAACAATTAAACTTTATTTTGAACTATTCAAAATGTCCGGAAACCATTCCGTCCTCCTCCGGAACTATTCCGGTGATTTCTCCTATTTCACCGATTGATCCCGTAACTGTCCTATGCATCGATTGCCCTTAAGTGTAACACCCTAACGGTCCGGGAAACAGCAGACATGGTCGATACTCTTCTCATGGACCAATGACTAGTCAGTTGGACCTGGTTACAGTCCTTGACAGCCCCTGCGCTTCCATCGAATGAGCTTCGATCGCTTTTGGAAACCGTTAACGATACGACGTAATCCCTTTGTTCTGCGGTACCTTGTTTGTCCGAGGTTTGATCGTCGGTATCCCACATACCGTGTTCACATCTCGTTCACGACAAACAACTTCTCTCGTCCATGATCATTGCATCTCTTTGTGACCTAGTCACGTCCTTGCAAGGGTTGATGCAATATCACCGAGTGGGCCCAGAGTACCTGTCCTGTCACAAGGACTGACAAATCCCGCTTTGATCTATTAACATACTCATCAACCATCTATTTCGGAATACCCAAAGTGCTCCGTTATAGCCAGCATATTTCAGTCAGGCGGTGGGATACAAATCAAAGTCTCCTCATAGATCGTGATTACGTATGATCATTACGGTCTAAGGACTAAGCCATACGTTACAAAGTCATAGCAACGCTGAACTATGTGACTCGATCACATTGCATTACTTTAGGTGGGTGTCTGTCCATCACATCATTCCCCTAATGATATGACCTCATTGTCAATGGACTTAAGTGTCGCCATGATCAGGAAAGCTTGATCAATCAATTGCCCAATGAGATAGTTTACCCGAGTTAAACTACGGACCATGTTTTATACTACACCTGTATTAGTATTTCCAAGTAATACAGTTATAGCACAGTATAAAACGTATTATGAACAAAACGGATATGTGACAAATATCTTTATTAATTTGTCTCTAGGGCACATATCCAACAGTCTCCCACTTGCACTAGAGTACAAATTACACTAGTTTACATCAGGTATGTATCTAACACCAATGGTCTCTCGGTGTTCTTCAAACTTGCCCTGTGGAAGAGGTTTAGTCATCGGGTCTGCTGCGTTCAGATCCGTATGTATCTTGTGAATCCTAGTGTGTCCATCCCTGACGTAGTCTCGCGTCACATGGAACTTTCGGAGGATGTGCTTGGCTGTAGAGTGAGTTCTTGGCTCCTTCGCGTTAGCAATGGCACCCGTGTTGTCACAGTAGATTCCCACGGGGTCAGTGCAACTGGGAAAAACGCCAAGCTCGATCACGAACTTCTTCAGCCACAGCGCCTCGTTTGACGCTTCGCAAGCGGCAATATACTCCGACTCCATTGAAGATTGAGCGACGACTGACTGTTTGCCGCTCCTCCAGCTAATCGCGCCTCCGTTCAACATGAAGACATATCCCGTCTGGGATTTCGAGTCATCTAGGTCTGAGCCGAGGCTTGCGTCAACGTAACCCTTTACGGTGAGCTCCTCATCAACTCCTCCATAAACAAGAAAGAGATCCTTGGTTCTTCTCAAGTACTTAAGGATGTTCTTCACTGCTGTCCAATGGGCCATTCCCGGATTACTCTGGTAGCGATTAGTCATACTAATGGCCAGCGCTAAATCCGTTCTGGTACATAACATATCATACATGAGAGAACCTATGGCTGAGGCATAGGGCTTTGAGGACATCTCCTCTTTCTCTTTAGCTGTGGTCGGGCATTCAGTCACGCTTAGTTTGACACCTTTTATGACTGGCAAGAGACCTCTCTTGGAGTCATCCATTTTGAACCTTTTCAAAATCTTGTCAATATAAGTATTCTGACTCAAGGCCAACCTTCGATTAGGTCTATCTCTATAGATCTTAATCCCCAGTATGTACGCAGCTTCACCTAGGTCCTTCATGGAAAATTGTCCATTCAGATATTCCTTCACTTCCTCTAAGAATTTCTTATCGTTCCCTATTAGTAATATGTCATCCACATATAACACAAGGAATGCTACAGAGCTCCCACTCAGTTTCTTATAGACGCAGAACTCTTCGACGTTTTGGACAAATCCAAAAGCTTTAATGACCTCATCAAATCGAAGATTCCAGCTCCCAGATGCTTGCTTCAACCCATAGATGGACCGTTGAAGCTTGCAAACCTTACCAGCATTCCTTGGATCGACAAACCCCTCTGGTTGCATCATATACAACTCTTCCTCAATGTTGCCATTTAGGAATGCAGTTTTCACATCCATCTGCCATATCTCGTAATCATGATATGCAGCTATTGCTAGTAGGATCCGAATAGACTTTATCATCGCTATAGGAGAGAATGTCTCCTCGTAGTCAACTCCTTGAATTTGTCGGAAACCCTTCGCGACAAGTCGAGCTTTGTAGACAGATACGTTTCCGTCTGCGTCAGTCTTTTTCTTGAAAATCCATTTATTCTCGACGGCCTTGCGGTCCTCGGGAATATCCACCAAAGTCCATACTTTGTTGGTGTACATGGAGTCTATTTCGGATTTCATGGCTTCAAGCCATTTCTCGGACTCGGTTCCCTCCATTGCTTCTTTGTAACTCGTAGGTTCATCCGACTCAACAGCCGAGATTGCATTCACAAGCTGTCCGTAAAACTCAGTAGGTTGACGGACTCTTGATGACCTACGGGGCATAAAAGGTTCCTCTTCATTCTCATCATGATCATCGTGAATGTCATGATCGTTATGAATGTCGTTCTGGCCATTCTCTTCAACTCCCACTATGGAAGATGGTTCCAGAACAAATTCCGTAGCCATTTCATCCAATTGGAGTGACTGGTCAGTTACTTCATCGAGGTCTATTTTCCTCCCACTCAACTCTTTCGCGAGAAACTCCTTCTCAAGAAAGTGTCCCGTCTTGGCAACAAACGTTTTGCTGTCAGACTTGTTGTAGAAGGTGTACCCACAAGTTTCCTTGGGATAGCCCACAAAGATGCACCTATCCACCTTGGATTCAAGTTTGTCAGGCTGTAGTTTCCTAACATAAGCCTCACAACCCCAAATCTTCAGGTGAGACAACTCAGGTTTAGTGCCATGCCATTCTTCAAATGGTGTTGTCTTTACGGATTTGGATGGTGCCCTATTAAGAATATGAATGGTGGTTTCTAATGCATACCCCCAGAATGACACAGGCAAATCAGTATGAGACATCATCGATCGTACACTATCCAATAGGGTTCGATTACGTCGCTCAGCTACACCGTTTCTCTGAGGTGTGCCTGCCGGCGTAAGCTGTGGTACTATGCCACAAGACACAGATGATTGCCAAACTCGTGACTCAAATACTCGCCACCTCGATCCGATCGAAGGTGCTTGATTTTCCTTCCGAGTTGATTTTCGACCTCATTCTGAAATTCCTTGAACTTTTCAAAGGTTTCAGACTTGTGTTTCATCAAGTAAATATACCCATATCTACTCAAGTCATCAGTAAAGGTCACGAAGTAACGAAGATCATTGCGAGTGGGGATGTTCATGGGTCCACATACATCCGTGTGTATGATCCCCAATAAGACATCCGCACGCTCCATCACACCATTGAATGGAGTCCTTGTCATTTTGCCCATGAGGCATTGTTCACATGTATCAAGGGATCCAAAATCCAATGAGTCAAGAAGTCCATCCTTATGGAGCTTCTCCATGCGTTTTACACCAATATGACCAAGTCGGCAATGCCACATCATCATGTGATCTTCATTATTCTTCAATCTTTTGGCCTCAATATTGTTAACGTGACTCACGTCACCATCGAGATTAAGTATGAATAAACCATGTGACTCCGGTGTGTGAACATAAAACATATCATCCTTATAAATCGAACAACCAATTGTATCGGACTTAAAAGAATAGTGGTATCGCTTCAAGCAAGAACCACTCACGATGTTCACACTCAACGCGGGTACATAGTAACATTTATTCAGAACTAAAACCAATCCCGAAGGGAGACTAAGATGCTTCGTGCCGACCGCCAAGACTTCAATCTGGCAGCCATTCCCACGCGCATCGTCACTTCATCCTTGACCAAGCGTCTCCTATTCCTTAGTCCCTGAATGGAATTAGAAATATGAGCGACAGATCCTATATCAAATATCCAGGATGTGTTCCCAGCGCTTGTCAAGAGAAGATCAACAATATGTATATCAAATATACCTTCGTCTCTCTTGGCGACCTTGCCAGCCTTCTTGTCCTTTAGGTACTTGGGACAGTTGCGCTTCCAGTGACCTTCACCCTTGCAGTAGAAGCACTCTACTCCGAGTTTAGGCTTGGGTGCCTTGGGAGGAGCGGCAACTAACTTGCCATCCCACCTGGGGCCACCTCTCCTGGCCTTCTCCCATCTGCTTGACTTCTTGAAGTCAGTGGTCTTGTTGACCATGAAGACGGCGTGCTCCTTCTTGATTTCAACCTCAGCGCTCTTTAGCATGGCGAACAACTCAGAAGGGGTTTTGGTCATCCCCTGCATGTTGTAGTTCAGCACAAAGCCTTTGTAGCTAGGGGGAAGCGACTGCAACACCCTATCAACCGCAAGTTCATCTGGAATCTGACATTCCAGAGCATTCAAGCGCTGAACGTAGCCAGACATTTTGACCACGTGCTCACTCACGCTGCCGTGCTCATCCATCTTTGCTGAGAAGAAGGCTTCAGAAGCCTCGTACCGTTCAGCCCTGGCTTGAGGTGCGAAGACCGCCTTGAGGTCGGTGATAATCTCATATGCACCCATCCTCTCAAAACGTTTCTGCAGCTCAGCCTCCATGGAGTAGAGCATGCCACTCTGGACAAGGTTTTAATCATCAGTCTTGGAGAGATAGACATTCTTCTCGTCCTGACTGGCATCATCTGCTGGTGCGTCACCTAACGCGTCCTCTAGTACGTATGCCATTTTGAGGGGAACGAGGAGAATCCTCAGGGTGCGGAACCAGTTGGTGAAGTTTGTCCCATCTGTTTTTAGCTTATCTTTCTCTAGGAATGATCCTAAGTTGAACGAGGGGCGAGGTGCTGCCATCTACAAGGTTGGATTCACAACGATACATATTTAGACTTTTGTTCATAATGTGGAGTTTCAATTTAATCTTAAAATTCTAGAAAGCTCCCACTTAGATAAACACCTCTCAATTTAACTAAGTGATTACACAATCCCAGCCCCCATACCTCCCCCGATATGTACGGCCCAGTATGCGAACCAGGTAGGCCTCTAAGCCAATCACATCAGCCATGTGACTCGTGCTCGACCTTTCGGTCTTCTGTGTTCCAGGCCCGCATCTACATACGTCAAGCCTGCCAATCGAACCTTGATGTTAGCTGTTCAGGCAAGGCCATATCTGCATATGCCAGGCTCGCCGAACCCAACCTCATGCGAACTCCGTTGAATATGTAGGACAACTCCGGTATGTACGGAGCATCAAGCTATATGGGAGAACCTTCCAGGTGGTGCCCATCAAAAGGGAGAACACAATGTTGGTATTGTGAGAGATGGTCCTGTTTCGTGCTACCGTCGATGTATCTAGCATACTAGCATAAAACAGGAAGTAAAACTTTAAATCATACAACCTATGATCCCCCTTCATGCAAAGCAAAGTTTAGAACGTCTTTCTACTTTAGCTTGTGCAAGTTTTACGTGGCTGCTAGGGGTTTCGAGAGAGAGAACCGATTTCTATCCTGCGAAAACAAGCCACAACACCGTCTCTTATTCGTCTCTATTACACCCCTGTCGGGGCCCTCCGTTGCAAACATCTTCGCATCGCTAATGCAGAGAGACAGACACCCCCCCAGCCAATTTATATGGTACAAGCCATATGTCAAGCGTGGAACCAGTCTCGCGTAAACGCGTAAGGTCGGTCGGGGGCCGCTTCATCAAACATTGCCGCAATGCTGAATGAGTACACGTGGGAGGGTAACGAATGAAGATTCGATGCCCACATCCTAGATGTGTTCTATCCGTACAATACATCTACGCATAGCTAGCTCATGATACCACTGTTGGGATACGGGGCAGAAAACACAAATTTTTCCACACCTACGGTACCCGAACCCAAGATCTATGCTATGGCGATGTAAAGTAACGGAGGGAATCGGTGTTCATACCTTTGAAGACCGAAAGCGGGAAACGTTCTTACGAACGTGGTTGGCGTAGACTCAGAACTACGACCTCCCTGTCGTGTAGAAGACCACCACCGGCGAGGATGACTCCCAGTAAACCTCCAGCGACGAAGCAGCACCACAGGTGTAATGCCTCGAAGAGATTATACACGTACGGCACAATCGATGTTCCTCCCGGGCTCCGAACCAGGCGAGCAGCGGAAAGAAGACGGCTACGGATCCCGACTCCGGCAGAGCGACGGCCTGCCTTATGGTGGAGAACTCCAATCCTGGTGCAGACTCCAAACAAGGGGAGTCCACTTCCAGAAATGGAGAAGGAAGAAGAAGGAGATCAATTGTTGTATGGAAAAAGGGGGGTCTACCCCTCTATATAAAGGCCAAGGGGGGGTGTGATCCCTCTTCCCTCCTCCATGTGGGACTAAACCTCCAAGGGGGGAGGGGTGCGCCGGCCTAGGGGGGGTTGGGCCCCACCCCTTGGCGCCAAGCCCAAGGGGGGGAACCCCCTCCTCCCCTAATGGGCCTCTAAGGCCCATATAGCCTTTTTCCATTATTTTAATTATTTAATAAGTTTTAAATATTTAATTCAGATAATTAAATAATAAAAACATTATTAAAACAATTAAACTTTATTTTGAACTATTCAAAATGTCCGGAAACCATTCCGTCCTCCTCCGGAACTATTCCGGTGATTTCTCCTATTTCACCGATTGATCCCGTAACTGTCCTATGCATCGATTGCCCTTAAGTGTAACACCCTAACGGTCCGGGAAACAGCAGACATGGTCGAGACTCTTCTCATGGACCAATGACTAGTCAGTTGGACCTGGTTACAGTCCTTGACAGCCCCTGCGCTTCCATCGAATGAGCTTCGATCGCTTTTGGAAACCGTTAACGATACGACGTAATCCCTTTGTTCTGCGGTACCTTGTTTGTCCGAGGTTTGACCGTCGGTATCCCACATACCGTGTTCACATCTCGTTCACGACAAACAACTTCTCTCGTCCATGATCATTGCATCTCTTTGTGACCTAGTCACGTCCTTGCAAGGGTTGATGCAATATCACCGAGTGGGCCCAGAGTACCTGTCCTGTCACAAGGACTGACAAATCCCGCTTTGATCTATTAACATACTCATCAACCATCTATTTCGGAATACCCAAAGTGCTCCGTTATAGCCAGCATATTTCAGTCAGGCGGTGGGATACAAATCAAAGTCTCCTCATAGATCGTGATTACGTATGATCATTACGGTCTAAGGACTAAGCCATACGTTACAAAGTCATAGCAACGCTGAACTATGTGACTCGATCACATTGCATTACTTTAGGTGGGTGTCTGTCCATCACATCATTCCCCTAATGATATGACCTCATTGTCAATGGAGTTAAGTGTCGCCATGATCAGGAAAGCATGATCAATCAATTGCCCAATGAGATAGTTTACCCGAGTTAAACTACGGACCATGTTTTATACTACACCTGTATTAGTATTTCCAAGTAATACAGTTATAGCACAGTATAAAACGTATTATGAACAAAACGGATATGTGACAAATATCTTTATTAATTTGTCTCTAGGGCACATATCCAACAATAAAATATTAATTTATAAAAATATAGTGTGGAGAAGGACGAACTAATGATTGTTGATGGAGAAGGATGCACGGGGGCATCCCCAAGTTTGGACGGTTGAGTTTCCTTGAATATTTCTTGGGGGTGCATGGGGGCATCCCCAAGCTTGAGCTTTTGACACTCCCGGATCTTCTTTGGTCATCTTCCTTCACAAACTTGAAAACTCCCTTCATATGAAACTCATCATAAGCTGATTAGAGGGGTTTGTGCCCATAATAAAATATTTTTCCTCTAATGGAAATAAAGATTTTCAGGAATAGCTACTGTGTCTCAAGATTGCCAAAAGTTTTTGCAAAGAAAAAGCAAGCTTAAGATTTTCAAAACTATGAAAACACAAAACAGGGCAGAATCTGGAAAAAACATACTGGCAACTCAAATCAAAAAATTCAGAACAAGCCGCAGAAATTCAATTGTATAGAGCATCCTGTCAAAAAAATTATACCAAAAAGATGATCTCGTGATTTTTAAGAATTTTTTCAATGTAGCAAACAAATTCTGTTTTCTGGACAACATGTCACAACTTTTGATTTTTCTTGCAACCGGAGGCTAAAAGTTGGCACAAAGCTTGAAAATAAAGATACAATGATGTTGCTACAGTAGTAACAAACATCAAGATCGCTAAAACTGTAAGTAAAAACATTTTGGATTGCATCCCAATAAGCGCTTGCTTTTATGCCTTTGAGCTAGGCATGCAGCAACAAGAAGAATCAAGGTTCAAAGAAGTCATTATCAATAGGATCATCAAAATTTTCAACTTGCTCTTCAATGAGCTCATTCTTCTTTTTCCTAGGGAAGAGATACATACCTTTGGCTTTCCCGTGAAAGCGTACTTGGACTTTACCTATGTCAATGAAGCCTTTCATCGCTCGGAGGAAGTCTCTCCCAAGCACTATGTTTCCTTGGTTGGTTGACTCCATGATGAAGAAGTTAACCGTTGCATTTATTTTGGCAAACATGACTTGGACATCGTTGACTTCTCCCCGAATCTTAGAGACATCTCCATTAGCATGTTCATGATAGGCAGGAAAATTAACCATACTTGCAAGCTTTAAACAATAATAAACAATTTTCGGCATGGTAGAACTCATGGATCCAATGTCACAAAAAAGCAAGATAGTCCCGACTAGAGATTCTAACTCTAATAAAAGGTTCCCAATCATTCTCTATATCAAACATCTCTTCTCTAACTGATGTAGGTTCTTCTACTCCTCTTATATTCAAAGCAATAAGTTTTTCCTCAATAGAGTCGAGTCTATCCATGATAGCCTCAACTCCATGATCATACACAAAGAAGCTAGATAAACCATTTATAACATCAAGAGATTTTTCTTCATTACACTCTAAAAAGTCTCCTTCAGCTATAATATCAAGAGAGTGTTTACACCATCTAAAAAGACCATGGTAAAAATTTCTAAGCACAATTTTCACAGGTATCCAAGGCATAATTCTTTTATGTGCTTTAAAAGTCTATCCCAAGCCTTTTTCATATTCTCTCCTTCTCTTTGCTGGAAATCTAAGATTTCATACTCAAGCAAAGTTCCAAAACCCAAAGACATACTGACTAGAAAGAACAAGCAAGCTAAGAACAAAGTAACTAATTTCTTGTGGTTTTTGGTATAAGAATCTAAAGCAAAAACTGGACAGTAAACTAACAAGACTAAAAAGCAAAGGTAAAAGATAGTGTGCAAGTCCCTATATTGTAGACTGGAGTCCCTAGAAACGACGCCAGAAATTAGCTTGATGGAACTGGATAGTGCTCCTCGTTGGCTACCCCAAGTGTAAGGTTGAGATGTAGACATCAGCAAATTTCCCTCAATGAAGATACCAAGGTTATCGACCAGTAGGACTCCGAGTACTGCAAGTAGGTGTCAACAGCGCCAAAAATTAGCTTGGTGTGTAAGTTGTCGGGGCCAGAAATTATCTGATGCGTAGTATGACATGGTCCTGCACACAACAACAAATATCTTTGCTCCCAACGAGTCAGAGAGGTTGTCAATCTCTCCGGTCTTGTTGTTTAAAAAGGGTCAAAACACAAAGGTGGAAATAGTAGTGGTGATTGGAACGGAAAGGAAATAAAAGCAGTAAAGATGAACGGTGTAAACTATGGTGGAAATATGGACCGGGGTCCCATGACTTTCACTGGTGATGTCTCTTTCCCAAAAGACGATAAAGAACTATGTTGGGTGAACAAATTACATCTGGGCAATGGACAGAATTATAAACGCACCACAATGTTAATTATGCTACAAGAAAGCTATATGCTCAATTGTATGGGTAGTACACCAAGACGAGCAGACCGTTTATTCATCAGCATCTACTCACTAATCATCCACCTTGAGATGTCTATCCAGAACATATCACTGGTATTAAGTTGCGAACCCCAGCCAAACTGTAGGATCAAAGCAATAGACAACTGCATTAACATACTATGCGTAAAGTATGCAATCCTTGCAACTGTGGTTACAAGCACCGCTATTTTCTCCCTGGTGGCAACAACACATCCCCTAGTCTCAAGTTTCTGTCACTCAAGATATACATCGAGGGGCATGAACCTACAATCATGCATAACGCTCCCTCTTGGAGTTACTATCTACTATTTGGCGAAAGTAATACAAAGCAACGGATAACATGCAAGAATAATCAAGAACTAATAATAAAAAGGTAAACCAAATATATTACTCATCAGAATCTGAATATAATCTCATAATCCATCGGATCCCAGCAAACACAGCATAGCAACACAGAAACTAAGACATAAGTGCCTTGATCATTTAGGGCATCTCACAAGGTCTAAGAATTGAGCCACAAGGGTGGAGATAAATCATCATCTAGCTACCGATCATGGACCCATGGTCTAAGGAGGACTACTCACGGCACATACGAGAAGCGCTCATGATGGTGGAGAAGCACTCGCAGATCAATCCTCCCTCTGGCAGGGTGCCGGGACAGGGTCTTCTAGCGATCCCGATCTTGGGATCGCGATGACAACGGAACAGTGGTGAAAATCGCGTAACGGAGGGCCTCCCGAGGGTTTTTTGTGTCGAGGGATAAATATAGGAGGAAGGGGGGCACCAAGGGGGCCCCATCTGACCAGGCAGCTAGATGTCGTGGCCCCACCCTAGGCCGCGCTAGGAGCCCGCCTAGCCAGGGTGAACTCTCCTCTACCCCCCTCTGGCCTTCTAGAGTCTTCTGATCAGCTAATTTTTATTATGATTTTCTTGATTTTTCCGAGCACTTTAATAATGGGCCATTAATAGCAATGGTGATATGGAAGTGATGGTGACAATGGAAATTGTGGCGGTGAAACAGCGAAAGTAAAAAAACAAAAGTAAACAACTAGTAACCAACAGGATTGAAACATTGTAGGCTAAGGAGATGGATGGTTGGGCGCCGATACGTCCCAAACGTATCTATAATTTCTGCTTGTGACATGCATGTTTTGTGTGACTTTGCCATGTTTTGCTTGAACTTTCATACACTTTTGAGAATATTTGGACTAACCTATTAACTCAGTGCACCCAGTTGCCAGTTCCTGTTTTCTGCTGTTTTTGTATTTCAGGTTTTCCGGCAATTAAAAGTGCTCCAAAAATTCCGGAAAAATTATACAAAAAATCAGCGTCCCGGAAGCCTCCGGAAACAACAAGGAAGGAAGGGAGGGCCACCACAGGACTCCAGAAGGGTCCATGGCGCGGCCCATCCCTAGGCCGCGCCAGGCACCCTCCTGGCTGCCTGGTGGCCCCTCTCGGTGCCCCCTTTGGCCCCTATTTTTACCCCCGAGGAGGAAATCCCTAATATCGAAGTACTTTTTCCAGAAGCGATTCCGATCTCCGCCGCCATCGAAAACTAGCTTCCGGGGTCACCAGGATCCTGCTCCGGCACCCTGTCGGGGAGGGCCTTGGCCCCCGGGGCCATCTTCATCGACTCTTC
This sequence comes from Bromus sterilis, assembly GCA_950022295.1. NCBI lineage: Eukaryota > Viridiplantae > Streptophyta > Magnoliopsida > Poales > Poaceae > Bromus > Bromus sterilis. Next base: position 223,951,319 of record OX465600.1, read on the forward strand.
TCCCCCCCCCCCCATGATGCTTCTTGAGTAGTTCCTCCTTGGACTATGAGTTCTTGGCAGTAGCTATGTGGTATTCTCTCCCCCTAGATCTTCAATACAATGTTCTCATGAGCTGCCCTACATGATTGAGATCCATATGATGTAATTGGTGTTGTGTTTGTTGGGATCCGATGAATTGTTACCTTGTTCAGTCCTAAGAGGTTTATGAATTATTGTTGCTGCAATTTGTTGTTCTTAATGCTTGTTACTAGTGCACGAGTAGCATGATCTCAGATCTGAGCACGTTATGGTTGCATGATTATAATTGTTGTTCTAGATCTTATCTACGGTTGTATGCACCTATTATAGTCCGGAACCGGCGATCCCAATGGTGACAGCTTGGGACACCAAAGGGGATGGGCTATAATTTGAGGATCACATGTGTTCATGGAGTGTTAATGCTTTGTTCCGGTGCTCCGCCGCAGGAGCACCTTAATCTCCATAAGTTCCTTAAGTGGCCCCGTTCGTAGCGGGATGGTAGGACAAAAGATGTTGTGCAAAGTTCTTATTGCAAGCACGTACAACTACATATGGAACACATGCCTACGTTTGGTTCTTAGACTAGGATGCTCTAGTTTGTTATTTGGCTAGAGTTGGTGCACTTCTGTCAATTTCCCAACTGTAATTTGTTCACCCAGCACCTTGTTCTTTTGCCTAGAGAGGTACCACTAGTGAAACCTTGAACCCCGGTCCATCTTTCACCTTCATTACCTTCGTTGTTACTTTTACTTTCTTTGCTGCTCCTACTACTTTGTTACTACTTTGTGGTGTTGGTGATTGGGGAAGTCTTAAAGGCTACACCCGTCAACACACCGTTTCTACTTATATCTTGTCTAGTGCTTTTTCTGGTGTGGTTGAATTGACAACTCAACTGCTAAGGCTTATAAGTATTCTTTGGCTCCCCTTGTGTCGAATCAATAAATTGGGTTACTCTTACCCACGAAGACTGTTGTGATCCCCTACACTTGTGGGTTATCAAGACTATTTTCCGGCGCCGTTGTCGGGGAGCATAGCTTTACTTATAAGTTCACTTGATAAGTACACTTTGCTTATTACTCTGTTTGCTACTAATGACTACTTTCTTTGAGACTAGATGATTCACGGAGGATCAACAAAAATATTACAAGGAATACCGCTTGTCTCAAAAAGGGATACACTCATGGGGACTAATACAGGAGTTGTATGACTATGCTAGAAACTTGTGCTCAATATATAATATATCTTTCTGCAGGGATGAATCTTGTTGCTTTATGAGGCACAAACACCTTGCTTTCCAATGTGAGTACAATGATGATGAAACCTTAGCTTCTTATGCTAAGGGAAACTATGATTTTTATGATGGAGAACAAATAGAAGAAATTTTTATCTTTAAGGGTGCCTATGAAATTGCTTCCTTTGTTGAAAATATTGATGATGCCCCTTACAAATCCGAGAGTCTTGAAATACTTAATTATTGCTTTGAGGATTTTAATGACAATTATTATATTATTGGCCATCTCAAAAGGTTCTCTCCACAAGAGGAAGAGACTAATGCTTTGCAGGACTCTACGGAAGAAGAAATTGCTGAAACGGAATGCTCCTTGGATGAAAAAGAGGAGGAGAGTGAGGAACAAAAGGAGGAAGAATGGAGTAGCTACCCATCTCTACCTACTAATGAGAGTAACTCTTTGACTCTTACTTTATATGATTGCCCTCCATGCTTACCAAAGGAGGATGAATGCTATATTGATTGATATGATCCTATGGATTCTTTTGAAATATCCCTTTTTGATGAAATTGATGCTTGTGGCCACGATGCCCCTGTGAATGATACTTGCAAGGATGATTTTGCTACTGTTCTTTATGATAAACCTTGCTATCTTGATCAATCTTATGATAAACCTCTATTTTTTCCTACTATGGATGTTCTTAATGATGATGAGGTTTGCTTAGAAAGTCTACATGATTATGTGCTAGTAGATCATGAAAAGCATCCTTTGTGTGATAATTATATTGTTGAGTTTGTTCATGATGCTACTGAAAATTATTATGAGAGAGGGAAATATGGTTATAGAAATTTTCATGTTAGGAAACACCCCTCTCCATGTTGAAAATCTTGAAGGTGCTCTCGTTTTACCTTCCTATGCTTGTTGCTTTGTGCTTCATTTATTTATTTTCCTATGTCACAACCCCAACTTGGGTAAGTGCTAGGATTTTAGTGCCCCTTTGCATCATGTGAAAAATTCAAAAAGAAAATCAAAATTGGGGAAAAGAAAAGCCCTGAGAACTAATTCAAATGGCCAGATAAAAATTTCCTCTAAAATCCATTTGAATATTTGTAAAACTTCTAAAAATGTGCATGACTAAGTTCCATGTGTTGTGGAACCCACTTCATGCATATGGGATTTTACAAAAAACCAAATAGGTCTAGGAAATTAAATTAAACTCCAATTTGAATTTGAATTCAAATTGTTTGAATTTCAAAAGTCACCAAAACTTGTGAGGGGCTAGTGGCATGACCCCTAAGCCCACATAAAAGTTTTGGGGATTTTTAAAAATGCTCTGGTATTTTATTTATTATAGCAAACAAATTACCAGAGAAATAAAAGAAAGAGAAAATGGAAAACTAATCTAGCCCACCCCCTTCCCCCACAGCCCACTTACCTTGGCCTCGGCCCAGCCCAACCCGAGGCTTCTGTCATCTTCCTCCCCCGCGGCTCCAAGAAGCTCGCTGGAGCTGGGAGCGCGGCGACGACGCCATGGCGACACACGCGCCTTCTAGGCCTCCCCAGCCCCCCTGTGCATGCCACGCAGCAGCCAGAGCGCCCCCGCACTCCTTCCCATACCTCTCGCTCACCCAGCACATCTCTGCGTCGCCCTCCCACGCGCACCCAAGGACCGTTGTGACGCCCCCAAAATGAATCCGTGTACAGTAATCATACACGCAGGGTACACGGCTGAGATTAGGGTGCCACGGTGAGAATATCACAGCACAACACTAAACACAAAAGGATAAACCAATATGTTACAATAAAGGGGGGGTCACGCGGACCCGAATACATAAGTTATACAAACCATAATATCTGAGTATAGACATAGTTAGTCAAGTTTTGCCTTAAGAAGGCTAGCACAAATAACATCAGAGATACAGATCGAAAAGGCAAGGCCTCCTGCCTGGGAGCCTCCGAAACTACTCCTGGTCCTGGTCAGCGGGGGTCTCGACGTAATAGTATCCGCCTCCGGGGCACTCCTGCTCCTGGGCTCCAACATCGACTGCAGCGGCCGATCAGGAAAAACAGTAAAGGAAATAAAGCAGGTGAGTATCTAGTATACCCGTGAGTCTTACGTCCGCTACTAAGCATTATGCATTGTATCAACGGAAAGAAGAGGCTGTATATAGTGGACTGAAAGACAGAAATCCAGAGAAAGGGTATGAAGCTAGGCCTAACGAAAACTAGCATCTTCCGACGATGTCTTGCAGCATGAGGTAAGAATCATCCAACAGTTTATATAAAACAATAAAGTAACAATGAAGCAGAAGTTGCTGCAACATTGTATAATATAAGTTGTAATGATTAATAATAATAATGCCTCCGAGTTCCCCTCCTTGACTCCCTGCGAGGAAGAAGACCCGGAACCATACAGTTTAATAGTAGTAGTTTCTAGTGGTAAGATCCAGCTTCAGCATAAAGCGTCCTGTTACCGTGGACACGGCTATTCGAATAGATTAATCTTCCCTGCAGGGGTGCACTGGCGTGACTCTACGACGCTCGCATCTCCAGGGTGGAAGGAACCTTGTTAGGGAACGCTCCACCAAAGCTATCCGACACAAAGTAGCCCATCCTTTGGCAATCAAAAGAGAGGTCATCCGCCGGACTATATCCTATGTACGCCGGGATTTGGACCCTAACCCGAACGTACTCCTGCACGGTGCGTGACTGGCCGGTGAAGCAAAATCAAAGCAAAAACAAATACACCGCTCGAGCAAGAGAAGACAACACCACTTCCCGGCAATCAGTCCGCGATACTGCTGACGTCTGAAGACCCTCGAACGAGACTACGATGCAGGGGAGCCCACACTCCTCGTCCCACGTGAAGGTAGTGCGTACAAGCCAAAAAGGCTACTCAAGACATCCGCCGAACCATTTAGCATTTTAATTAACCTGTGTGACAACCGTTATCGTTATCTCGACTTAACCGACCCGCGGTCAACGACAGCAGTCAGGTCCACCTGAACATCGGTGCCTGCCCTGTCGTCCCACCAAGTCACTGCGGTTACCAACAAGGTGAACCGTCTCCTTACCTTGTCTCGCGTGTCCTCTTGGTAGAGCTCGACTTTCGTGGTTTGGTAACTCTCGCGAGATACGAACAGGGGCCAAGCACGCCAGTAACGTCGGTTGTACCCTCCCTGTCGTTCCCGACAATATACCTCTCGCGGGCACCGTTGGGTCGCCCGACTTCTTACCTTTAAGGACAACCGCTGTTCAGGACCCTATGGCGGCAAGACAAAGTCAGCCTCGAGTGGAGTACAAGGATTACTCCTTGATAGCTCACACTTGAGGTGACTACGCATAACCCAGATAGGGGACTTTGGCGGTGTCTGCTTTGTACCGTACCTGTGCAGTTGTATATATTGTATCCGTGTTCACTCCCCTGAGTGATCACGGCCCGCTACCTAACCCTAGCTAACAATGCGCAGGGCTCGCTGCTGAATAATGCATAAGTAATAATAGGCAGCATAGGATAAAGGAAGGTACATCAAGGGGCGACAAAAGCAGGCTATGCAATTGAATAGGTTTGTAATCGTAGCAGCAGCAGTAACAATGCCTAGTGCAAGAAAGTACGGAAAGGTAGGCGATATCTGGGGAAGAGAGTGGCTCGGCTTGCCTGTAAGCTCGACGGTTGTAGGGGTACGGTCGTCGACGACGTAGTCGATCACCGGGGCATCAACATCGGTCGTCGGGACTACCGGACAGTAAGAGGGGGAAGAAACAATAAATACACAGCAATAATAGCAACACAAATACAATACATGGCGAACGCATTGTTAACGGTGTTCTAACGCAGTGCAAAGGGTTAGGCTCGGAGCGGGAATTCATCCGGGGATGAAATACCGGCTCCGGGTGATTATCGACAGAGTGTCCGGAAGGGGAAGGGTTCATGCCGGAGATGTCGTGGACATCCGACAAAGATAAGGGGGTGTATCCGTGTTAGCTGAACCATTCCGGACAACTTTCGTGTTCGGAATAAATTCATTCGGATACTTTGACAGTACCGGACAAATAATCGGACAGACTTCCCGGAGGGGGGGATGTCGATGTTCGTGGTGTTAGAGGGGTGTGGTTGGTATACGGATAGTGTATCCGTATTCGTTGTATTTTTCTGATCAATTTTGATATATAAATTATTTTCATCGGAGTTACGGATTAAAAGATATTGATTTTCAAAGTTTTATTCAATTTAAAAGAATTTCTGGAATTTCTTTTATTATTTAAATGCAACATTATCCAAAACCTTATCCAAAACAGTGCTGACAGGGTGGACCCACATGTCATTCACAGCAGTAATTTAAATCAATTTAATTTATAAAAATCCAGTGGGGTCCACATGTCAGCCACTAGAATACCACTAAACCAATTTTATTTATTTACATACATGTGGGACCCAGCTGTCATTGAGAGGGAGACAATTAACAGCGGTTTAATTTAACAAAAAGGCCTAGGGCCCAGATGCCATTTTCAAGGGGGTATCTAGTTTAGTGCCAACTAATATCTTGTTTAGGGGGGGCTAATTACAGGGGAGGGCCCCACGGTTCAGTGGCACAGCCCACACCCAGCTCGGCACGGCGCAACTCACGGCCATGGCCAGAGCCAGTGCGGCGAGGCCGGCCGACGAGGGGGCGGGAGCACGGCAGGGGGGGCATTCCGGCCAGGGAGGCTGGGCGCGGGGGCGGCCTCGACCAAGGTGGTCAAGGGGACAACGCGGACGGAGGGCCGACAGCCGGGGCGGCGCCCATGCGGAGTGGAGGGGCGGACGGCCATGGTGGCAACGGCGGCCACGAAACCGCTGCAGCCCGACGAGGGGCGTGGTGGACGACGGAGCGGCCGCGCGGGCAGCGCGCGCGGGAAGAATCCAGGGCAGCCAAGAGGCGATTGGGCGCGGGCACGGGCGTCCAGGAGCTCGAGCTCGTGACCCCGCTAGTGGCGGCCCGTGCGGGGCTCAGTCGTACGGCGGCGGAACAACGAGGGAGAGGGGAGGAATCATTGCGGCTCACCGAGGGGAGGCGGATGGCGAGCTCAGGGAGGCGCAAGGAGGTTCGGGGCGGCAGGAATCGATGAAGCGGGCCAGCGGCGGGAGGAAGAAGAAGGCGCGATTCGCGGCCTGTGGTGCTCCCCGGCGACAACGGCTTGCACTAGGAGACGAGGTAGACGACGATGAGGCTCCAGGACACCATGGCAGGAGCTATCTCGCCCGGTGGCTGCGAGGGTTCAAGGTCTCGCGTCCATGGCGGCTATGGTGGACTGAGGGAAACGAGCAGGGGAGGGGAATCGATCGATCTAGGGTTAGCAGGGGGCGAGGTGGCCTCCTAATCCTCCCAGGGCTCCTGTAGCGGCATGGGCAGCGAGTTGGCGCGACAGGAACGGCTTGGTCGCCATGGCGTCTCGGTAGCGGGCGGAAGGGGACAGAGGAGGTGGGTTGGGCCTGGTTGGGCCGTTGCACTAGGCAGTACATAGGTTTTCCAATTTCTTTTCTATTTACTCTAATGCAGCAGTTGCTTTCATTTTTATTTGCCATCAAAGAATTTTTGTAAAATATGGGACTTGGACACATAATTACCTTGCAATGTTCAGAGTTGGTACAAAAAGTTTGGGACTATTTGGAAACCATTTAAATTGTGCTTATAATAAAATGAGTTAATTGGGGTTCCTTCTGCTACTGTTTTGATTTGACTAAAATAATAAAACATTTTAATAAACTCCTATTTCATTTTTCATATGACCTAATGATTATTAGACATATTATAAAACTTGTTCCACAATTTTTGGTTGAACATTAATTACCACTTTGTTTTGGAATTTTTAATTGGGTTGAATTCTCGAACAAGCCATGGTCAAGGTGATCTTCACATTCCTAAGCATGGTGACATGGCAACAGTAAAAGTGATTACTGTAGTGTGACACCCGGGGTGTTACAAATCTCCCCCACTACAAGGAATTCTCGTCCCGAGAATTAAAAGGTAGTGGAAGGGATAAAGCTTTGGTTTCGTATTCTAACGAATCTTCTGGTGCTTGTTGTCCTTCTCGAAGAAGTTAATCCTTCATCTTGATGTCTTAGTTTTCCTGCATCGGTGCATCTCGACGAGTTGTCTTCTTCCTTTGGGGACTTCATCGTACTTACGAATAGGTTGGGGGGTAAACTCAAGGGGGTCGGATTGGTACAAGGTTAAACAACCGAGGTTGTCGAAGGGAATGAGGTACAGGGTATCTCTCGAGTTCTGCAACGCAGAAATTACCTCAAGAGAACACAAAGAAGTCATGAGAAGTTTCAAGTGGATATGCAAGCATTCGACGCCGATGACACATGATGGAAAGGGGGCCCAGAGCATTAGGCATAAGCACGACGTCGGATATCGGGCCTTATATCACAAGTTAGGTAACTCGTGAATGGTATACGAGGTCAAGCACGAGGAATTAACCTCGAGAACAGAAAGGTACCAAAGAGTCAGGTTTTGATCCTGTGGAACTGTGGGTTATGGGCCCACTTTCAATAAGAAGGGTGGTGACAAACAATGCGATCAAGTTGCAAGGTAAGTCAAAGAACGGATTGCCAGCTATGTCGGCAACAACATCAGTGCCAAGGGCGAGGGACGAAGAGAACCATCTTCCTGCTCGTTAAGACGAGGCGGACCAATTGGCAAGGTTCTCATCCATCGGTGGTCACCGAAAAGTCATCAACAATAGTAACAGGTTGTACGGACAAGTGATACACCGAAGTGTTCACATCAGCAGCGAATTATCACTGCTCGGATAATTTATATTAAAAGAAAGGTTAAACAGACCAATGAAAGGGAAAATGTAATGATACACAAGTATCACGTGTATATATTTCCCGGGAAAGCAGAGCACGATATAAAGGACCAAGTTTGTATTGGCGGGGAGTCAAAGGATGTTGTCGAGGATAACACAAATCATCGAGGGGCAAGGATGGTATTTCTCACCATGAATTCAATTAACACTTGGGAGACGTCAAAATGTTGGTGATAATCACGACACATTATGTCGAGAGGTTCCAAGAGAACGCAATCAAATAGCAACATCACCAAAGAAAAAGGGGGTGGTGGAGCAAAAGATAAGTGGTGTTCTCGGTTGACGACAACCCAGAACCATGGGGTGGCTACGACAGGAAAAGTTATTGTTTCATCAAAATTCATAAGATGTAGTGCAAAGGCATGATATCCTCGCGATACCAAGGGTAATACTCGAAGGTAGAATGGTGGATCATAGGTGTAGAAGAATTTACACCAAGGGGGTTAATTATCTTTACGAGAAGCTTTCATGATAAGTTATACCTAGTATCCATGGGCATGAACACAAAGGTTCAGGGTCGACTCCCACTTCTTCAATGCAAAGCCTCTCATTCACTTCTCGCTGCCGATGAATTTGTAGCGTTCAAAAAAAATTATCTTACATAACACCAGTAGAGTATGACCCGTAAAAAGTTTGGGTTCATACAGATTAGGGGAAGCATAGGGTTATCCCATTAGGGCATTTTGAAACCCATACAACAAAAATCATAAGCGAGGGATACCAGTTCGAAAGCAGAAGGATAACGACACCGAGTAGATGATATCATTCGCCAGAGGCATCTGATATCCAGGAAAATTCATGAATGACTTAGGGCACAAGGGGACGGTAGGTAGTAATCCACCAAAAGGGTTAGGCGGCGTACAGAGAGTCTGGTGTGAGTATCGGTACTCAACCATAAGAAGAAAGGATGTCAAAGCATTGGAGATAGAAACATCGGAATAATTTGATGCTTAAGTGCCAAGCATTATGACTTCCATATCGGTGTATCAGATTCAGATACATCGATCAAACATGAATAAGTTGAATAGAAGCTTGACGGTTAATAAATTAAGGTTTGATTACCGAGAACCTGCTCATGTCCGGAATGACGTCTGAGCCAGAAGAATGGATTCATAGGGATCAACTGATGATTGCGTGCACTAGCACACACGATGATTCAACGGATCAGAATGACAATGCCAAGGGAGGTCATCAAAGACCACAAGACAAACGGGATCAATCATAGTGCAAGTAGGTAAGAAGAATCTCCAAAGCAGTAGGCTGCCGAGGATTGTCGCGAGATCGTATAGTATTTCAAAGTATTTTGGGAATCACAGGAACCGCATAGGAAGAACAGGTCCTCGATAAAGGTGAGGAATTATTAGCAGGGTGAAAAGAAGCTTCAAGGTAGTAGGCTCAAAGGATTCCCGAAACAACGGAAAGTATTTCGCTGCATCTTGTGGACACAAGAGCAAATGGGATTGAATGGATGAAAGCAAGGTGTATGTGGTTATACATACAGACTTATCAGTGGTAGGGAATTGTAAAGGTGATCGGCACATATGGTCTCCGAAGTCTTATCGGAGAGTAATCTTCGGTATCTTCTCGTGAAGCAAGCGATCACCTGAAATGAGGGTCTCTCCGGGAAGAAGTAGTCACGAGAACCTAATGTTAGAGTTAGCAAAATCTTTAACCCGAAAGAGAAGAGAGATCAGAGTCCCAGAGTAAAGGTACGGAGTAAAAGGATCCTAATACCACCCAATTGGCGACGTGGGCCGATAAGACACACGACACTGTTAGTAAAGTAGTTTTGCAAAGTCTAGACTCAACTTTGACCAGGTAGTTGGAAGGGGGTCTCCTACAGGCAGTCGGCTCTGATACCAACTTGTGACGCCCCCAAAATCAATCCGTGTACAGTAATCATACACGCAGGGTACACGGCTGAGATTAGGGTGCCACAGTGAGAATATCACAGCACAACACTAAACAAAAAAGGGTAAACCAATATGTTACAATAAAGGGGGGGTCACGCGGACCCGAATACATAAGTTATACAAACCATAATATCTGAGTATAGACATAGTTAGTCAAGTTTTGCCTTAAGAAGGCTAGCACAAATAAAATCAGAGATACGGATCGAAAAGGCAAGGCCTCCTGCCTGGGAGCCTCCGAAACTACTCCTGGTCCTGGTCAGCGGGGGTCTCGGCGTAGTAGTATCCGCCTCCAGGGTACTCCTGCTCCTGGGCTCCAACGTCGACTGCAGCGGCCGATCAGGCAAAACAGTAAAGGAAATAAAGCAGGTGAGTATCTAGTATACCCGCGAGTCTTACGTCCGCTACTAAGCATTATGCATTGTATCAACGGAAAGAAGAGGTTGTATATAGTGGAATGAAAGACAGAAATCCAGAGCAAGGGTAAGAAGCTAGGCCTAACGAAGACTAGCATCTTCCGACGATGTCTTGCAGCATGAGGTAAGAATCAGCCAACAGTTTATATAAAACAATAAAGTAACAATGAAGCAGAAGATGCTGCAACATTGTATAATATAAGTTGTAATGATTAATAATAATAATGCCTTCGAGTTCCCCTCCTCGACTCCCTGCGAGGAAGAATACCCGGAACCATACAGTTTAATAGTAGTAGTTTCTAGTGGTAAGATCCAGCTTCAGCATAAAGCGTCCTGTTACCGTGGACACGGCTATTCGAATAGCTTAATCTTCCCTGCAGCGGTGCACTGGTGTGACTCTACGACGCTCGGATCTCCAGGGTGGCGGGAACCTTGTTAGGGAACGCTCCACCAAAGCTATCCGACACAAAGTAGCCCATCCTTCGGCAATCAACAGAGAGGTCATCCGCCGGACTATATCCTATGTACGCCGGGCTTTGGACCCTAACCCGAACGTACTCCTGCACGGTGCGTGACTGGCCGGTGAAGCAAAATCAAAGCAAAAACAAATACACCGCTCGAGCAAGAGAAGACAACACCACTTCCCGGCAATCAGCCCGTGATATTGCTGACGTCTGAAGACCCTCGAACGAGACTACTTTGCAGGGGAGCCCACACTCCTCGGCCCACGTGTAGGTAGTGCGTACAAGCCAAAAAGGCTACTCAAGACATCCGCCGAACCATTTATCATTTTAATTAACCTGCGTGACAACCGTTATCGTTGCCTCGACTTAACCGACCCGCGGTCAACGACAGCAGCCAGGTCCACCAGTACATCGGTGCCTGCCCTGTCATCCCACTAAGTTACTGCGGTTACCAACAAGGTGAACCGTCTCCTTACCTTGTCTCGCGTGTGCTCTTGGTAGAGCTCGACTTTCGTGGTTTGGTAACTCTCGCGAGATACGAACAGGGGCCAAGCACACCAGTAACGTCGGTCGTACCCTCCCTGTCGTTCCCGACAATATACCTCTCGCGGGCACCGTTGGGTCGCCCGACTTCTTACCTTTAAGGACAACCGCTGTTCTGGACCCTATGGCGGCAAGACAAAGTCAGCCTCGAGTGGAGTACAAGGATTACTCCTTGATAGCTCACACTTGAGGTGACTAGGCATAACCCAGATAGGGGCCTTTGGCGGTGTTTGCTTTGTACCGTACCTGTGCAGTTGTATATATTGTATCCGTGTTCACTCCCCTGAGTGATCACGGCCCGCTACCTAACCCTAGCTAACAATGCGCAGGGCTCGCTGCTGAATAATGCATAAGTAATAATAGGCAGCATAGGATAAAGGAAGGTACATCAAGGGGCGACAAAAGCAGGCTATGCAATTGAATAGGTTTGTAATCGTAGCAGCAGCAGTAACAATGCCTAGTGCAAGAAAGTATGGAAAGGTAGGCGATATCTGGGGAAGAGAATGGCTCTTCTTGCCTATAAGCACGACGGTTGTAGGGGTACGGTCGTCGACGACGTAGTCGATCACCGGGGCATCAACATCGGTCGTCGGGACTACAGGACAATAATAGGGGGAAGAAACAATAAATACACAGCAATAATAGCAACACAAATACAATACATGGCGAACGCATTGTTAACGGTATTCTAACGCAGTGCAAAGGGTTAGGCTCGGAGCGGGAATTCATCCGGGGATGAAATACCGGCTCCGGGTGATTATCGACAGAGTGTTCGGAGGGGGAAGGGTTCATGTTGGAGATGTCGTGGACATCCGACAAAGATAAGGGGGTGTATCCGTGTTAGCTGAACCATTCCGGACAACTTTCGTGTTCGGAATAAATTCATTCGGATACTTTGACAGTACCGGACAAATAATCGGACAGACTTCCCGGAGGGGGGGATGTCGATGTTCGTGGTGTTAGAGGGGTGTGGTTGGTATACGGATAGTGTATCCGTATTCGTTGTATTTTTCTGATCAATTTTGATATATAAATTATTTTCATCGGAGTTACGGATTAAAAGATATTGATTTTCAAAGTTTTATTCAATTTAAAAGAATTTCTGGAATTTCTTTTATTATTTAAATGCAACATTATCAAAAACTTTATCCAAAACAGTGCTGACAGGGTGGACCCACATGTCATTCACAGTAGTAATTTAAATCAATTTAATTTATAAAAATCTAGTGGGGTCCACATGTCAGCCACTAGAATAACACTAAACCAATTTTATTTATTTACATACATGTGGGACCCAGCTATCATTGAGAGGGAGACAATTAACAGCGGTTTAATTTAACAAAAAGGCCTAGGGCCCATATGTCATTGTCAAGGGGGTATCTAGTTTAGTGCCAACTAATATCTTGTTTAGGGGGGGCTAATTACAGGGGAGGGCCCCACGGTTCAGTGGCACAGCCCACACCCAGCTCGGCACAGCGCAACTCACGGCCATGGCCAGAGCCAGTGCGGCGAGGTCGGTCGACGAGGGGGCGGGAGCACGGCAGGGGGGGCATTCCGGCCAGGGAGGCTGGGCGCGGGGGCGGCCTCGACCAAGGTGGTCAAGGGGACAACGCGGACGGAGGGCCGACAGCCGGGGCGGCGCCCATGCGGAGAGAAGGGGTGCAAGGCCATGGTGGCCACGGCGGCCACGAAACCGCTGCAGCCCGACGAGGGGCGTGGTGTACGACGGAGCGGCCGCGCGGGCAGCGCGCGCGGGAAGGATCCAGGGAAGCCAAGAGGCGAGTGGGCGCGGGCACGGGCGTCCAGGAGCTCGAGCTCGTGACCCCGCTAATGGCGGCCCGTGCGGGACTCAGTCGTACGGCGGCGGAACGATGAGGGAGAGGGGAGGAATCATTGCGGCTCACTGAGGGGAGGCTGATGGCGAGCTCAGGGAGGCGCGAGGAGGTTAGGGGCGGCCGGAATCGATGAAGCAAGCCAGCGGCGGGAGGAAGAAGAAGGCGCAATTCGCGGCCTGTGGTGCTCCCCGGCGACAACGGCTTGCACTGGGAGACGAGGTAGACAACGATGAGGCTCCAGGACACCATGGGAGGAGCTATCTCGCCCGGTGGCTGCGAGGGTTCAAGGTCTCGCGTCCATGGCGGCTATGGTGGACTGAGGGAAACGAGCAGGGGAGGGGAATCGATCGATCTAGGGTTAGCAGGGGGCGAGGTGGCCTCCTAATCCTCCCAGGGCTCCTGTAGCGGCATGGGCAGCGAGTTGGCGCGACAGGAACGGCTTGGTCGCCATGGCGTCTCGGTAGCGGGAGGAAGGGGACAGAGGAGGTGGGTTGGGCCTGGTTGGGCCGTTGCACTAGGCAGTACATAGGTTTTCCAATTTCTTTTCTATTTACTCTAATGCAGCAGTTGCTTTCATTTTTATTTGCCATCAAAGAATTTTTATAAAATATGGGACTTGGACACATAATTACCTTTCAATGTTCAGAGTTGGTACAAAAAGTTTGGGACTATTTGGAAACCATTTAAATTGTGCTTATAATAAAATGAGTTAATTGGGGTTCCTTCTGCTACTGTTTTGATTTGACTAAAATAATAAAGCATTTTAATAAACTCCTATTTCATTTTTCATATGACCTAATGATTATTAGACATATTATAAAATTGGTTCCACAATTTTTGGTTGAACATTAATTACCACTTTGTTTTTGAATTTTTAATTGGGTTGAATTCTGGAACAAGCCATGGTCAAGGTGATCTTCACATGCCTAAGCATGGTGACATGGCAACAGTAAAAGTGATTACTGTAGTGTGACACCTGGGGTGTTACAACCTCCGTAGAGCGCAGCCGTGGACACTCCTAGCTGGAGAGCTCCAGAGCCCCCCCCCCCCCCGCCTTGTCCAACGCGTGCAGCGCCTTCGTCTCCTTCGAAACCCTCCTCCAATCGAACCCGAGACGCCCCGACGACGACGCTCGCGTCACCAACCTGCCGCCGGCCACAGCAAGATCTCGGCGACGATTTCCTCACCACAACGCCTCCCAACTCGCGCTGATGACCCCGCAAGACTCACGGTGAGCACGCACAATGATTCCCCCTCTCTGCGCCTCTTTTCGTGCCTCCTTTCTCCTCCCCGTCGAGGACAGAGACTCCAGTCGCCGCTCCGTCGTTGTACCCATGGCCACGGGCCTCGCCTTGAACCCCGACTAGCCCCACTCGACGCGGCAGCTCACGGCACGTCCGTCCGTGCCTCCAGAACCCTCTCCCGTGCCCGAAATCACCATCCCGACGATGCTCCGGCAGCTACAGTGTTGTCGCCGGCGAGCTAGCCATTAGAGCTAACCTAACCCCCCCCCCCCCACTAATCCTAACCCTAGTCATTGACAATGGGCCCCAGGCCCATAACTAACCACTGTTAGTTTATAACTGACAGGCGTTAACCCCCACTGTGACTGACAGCAAGGCCCCACTGGCAGAGCCCCCCTGACGTCATGATGACGCAGTGCTGGCGCAATAATTAGAAAAACAATTAAAAGAATTATAGAAAAGGCTGAAAATTGGGTAAGCTTGTAAAATTCATAGAAAATTCATATGAACTCCAAATTTAACATATAATATATGAAAAATGATCAGAAGAAAATGCTCTATCCAAATATCCAACTTTCAACCATGTTTGAGTTGATCTTAAATTGGTACCAGTATCTTTTGCTATTTGGCTTAATTGGAATTAATTCAAATTCAATTCAAATGCTATTCCAATTTGAACCATTGTAATGCAAACATAAACACTTGTACATCGGAGGCATATCATACACATGTCAAGATGGTTTACAAAGAACAAACAATAGCAAATGCAACTTGGCAAATTTGAACAACATTTGGAGTTTGAATTCGAATTAACTTTTCAAATCAACTTCAATGAACATGTGACAAATTGAACCTAGGTCACATCAATACCATGCCATGCTACATTATGCATCTTGATTGTGCATTGCAATGTAATGTTTACATTGTTGTTGTTCCGGTGTTTGCTTTGTTTGCTCGATAGAAGTGGAACCGGAACCGGAGGCCACCCCCTTCGTTGAAGACACCGTACCGAACCTCGTCAGCAAGGCAAGCAACCCCCCCCCCCCCCCCGTTGATCATGTCTATAAAATCCCAATTCCCTCTCAGTCTCGCTTATGCATGTTTAGGAGATCACCTTGTTATCGATTCTACCGCATAGTTGAACCCATATCCGATGCATGACCTATCATCTTGTCATGGTAGTAAGCAAACCACAATCCTAGAGGACATAGGAGTTGGTTGATATCATGAGGCCCCTGCAACTGTTACAACTTATTGCATGCTTAGTGTTACAATGAGGTTACTTTTGATGTGAGTCGGGATGATAGTGAACATGGCGTTGATTTAGGTGAAATTGTGTTGGCGAATCTACCCTAATACAAGGTGAACGATGAGAGGATGTGCAGGAGTACACGGTGGGTTGTCTCGTTGAACACCGCCTTAAGCACGAGTTCTTGTATGGTAATCCAAGACAAAGAGTACAACCACACATTGGACTCACTGACCCCTCTCGGCCTAGTACCTTGATCCGCGTTGACGTCCAGGAGTCACATTAGTTCGGGCCTTCCATTTGGCATATGCATAGAAAAAGAGTGAGTGAAGTGTTGCATCATCTTAGATATGTGGGTGGATCTATGAGGCAGTGAAACCATCTGTCAGAGGTGGCATCTCGGTTGCCTACATTGTCTGAGTCCGCATCGTTGATCCGGTCGGACTCTCGAGCGGTGAAAAACTCAGATAGTCGACTCCTGGAATAGACCGGTTGTGAGCGAAGTGTCGTGATGAACATCCTCGCCGGCACCCCTTGAATGGTGACGAGACCTGGAGGTAACTGATGGTCATGTGTGTGTAGTTTACACCCCTGCAGGGTTAACAAAACTATTCGAATAGCCGCGTCCGCGGTCATGGACTACTTGGAACATGTACCTGATTATTAGAAAACTTGAATGGATCCTTATAAAAGTTGCAGGATAAGCGTGAGTGCTATGGGGTGCTTCCTCGTGGGGAAGTCGAGGAAGTATCCATAGTGTTGTATTGGTTGGAGACTTGGTAGTGGACTCGTGTACGCTTCTTACCTCAAGTCCGGTACTCGTAGTTCAGGACTAGCCAAGTCAAAGCTGGCACTTCTGCATGTTGAACCCCACCTCCTTTACCTTGAAACTTGAGCATGATTAGTATAGTTCTGATGTAAGTCTTGCTGAGTACGACTTTGTACTCACGTTTTCTTATTCTATGTTTTATATGAGAACCCAGCCCCCGATGGAGTCACCTTCCTGAAGCTCAACGTTGACTAAGTTAGTATAATTCCAGACAGCAGTCTGGTCCCTCGTGGAAGGGCATGTATGTTTACAAGGCTTCTCTAAGCCCTTTGTTAAACTTGTCTATACTCAGACCTAATTTTCTTCCGTTGTATGATGTAATGTTGATCATAGACATGTGATCTTTGTATGCTCTATGTGTAATTCAATAAGGATACACTTTGTAGAGTTATGTGATGATACCTGCTATTCATACTAGGCATGTGTGCTGCGTGTATGTTTATAACATGCATGTCTTAGTATGGGTTTTCGAAACCTTAGTTATGATCTGGTTGGCATTCTTTTATACACCATGTGGCCCTTAGATGTGCGCAGCTTGGGGCATCGCGATGCGATTGCTCATGACTCTGTCACGTGCACACTTTGTTGTATGATCGAGCCCGCCCTAGACCCCGACTAAGTGATCGGGCTGGAGTAAGTCTATGTAAGAGTTAGGATTCAATCGATAACATGGTTGAGGCGACTTGTCTATGAGTATGGGATTCACCACCCATAAGCATTTAGACTTGTGAGCGGACGATGAGGACCCATCTCAGTTGATCATCCGTCCTGGATGGGATGCCCCTCACGTTTGATGCTTTCCGAGAGTGTTCTGTGTTTGGCCTTGTCTGCTTAGAATGGTGGGTATGGCTCTCGACTCTCCATGTGACTGCATCGTGACTGGAATTACATACGCATATTTCGGGTCCCGACAGACTTGGTACCAGAGCAGGACTGTCTGTAGGATTATCAAACCCTTAGTCGAAGTCGAGTCTAGCATTCTATAGTCATATAGTTACTTGGGTATAAGGGAACAACGTAAGACTTCTTTTTTCTCCTTATCCTCATCGATCTGAGTTCTGAGTCACCCTTATCTTTTCTACGGGATGATAGGACTAGGCTCATCTATGTCTTACTAGAACATCTCGTTGATTGCTTCCTTGTAGCCGTAGGAGAGTTGTGTTCGGTTTGCTAGAGTCGTTGTGCTTCCTATTTTGAGACTTCATATGTAAGTGTTGTTGTTATGTTGTGAGGATTTCCAATTCTCTTGCAATTACAACATTTATGTTATCCGAGTCATTCCAGTTTTGTTCATAATCTGATGCATTTTCAAAATCCTTCTCTCTATTTCGGATGTCTTTCCAGAAGAATTGTTAGGTGGCATGCCCGACAGTTCCATAGAGTTTGTTGTAAGTTTTGTTCTAGAAACCTATAGTGATTCATTTGCAGCTCTTCCTCCCACTTTAGATGTCTTCTAGAAAGAAGAACCACACTAACCATCGTGTTGGGGTACTTTGCTACTCTTACATATCTGTTGTAGCCCCTAGTAAGCCTTGGTCATCCTCTAGGAAGCTATCCAGAGATCCAACCCCTTAAACTATGTCACCCGACAGATGTGTAGAATTCATAGTGGACCTTATTCCAGGCACAACCCCAATTTCCAGACGTCCATATAGAATGGCCCCACATGAGTTAGCTGGGCTAAAAACCCAACTTGATGCTTCGTTGGCAAAAGTCTTCATCCGCCCTAGCTCATCGCCATGGGGTTGCCCCGTTCTGTTCGTAACGAAGAAAGATGGAACAGAAAGGATGTGCGTAGATTATCGCCCGCTAAATCTAGCGACGATAAAGAACAAGTACCCACTGCCCAGGATCAATGATCTTTATGATCAACTTGCTGGATCCTCGGTCTTCTCCAAGATGGATTTGAGATTAGGCTATCATCAAATCAAGATACGAAACGAGGACGTTCCCAAGACGGCTTTCACTACTCGTTATGGTCTTTACGAGTTCACCATCATGTCCTTCGGTCTAACCAATGCCCCCGCCACTTTCTCGCGCATGATGAATTCCATCTTCATGGAGTATTTGGACAAGTTCGTCGTGGTTTACCTCGATGACATCCTTATATACTCGAAGAACGAAGAAGAACATGTCGATCATCTTAGGCTGGTATTGATGAAACTTCAAGAGCATCGCCTTTATGCCAAATTCTCTAAGTGCGAATTCTGGCTACCAGAAGTGACCTACTTAGGCCACGTGATTTCTGCAAAAGGCATTGCTGTGAATCCCGAGAGAGTTCAGGCCGTCCTTGATTGGACTCCACCTGAATCGGTTAAACAAGTTAGGACTTTTCTTGGCCTAGCAAGCTATTGTCGCCGCTTCGTTGAGAACTTCTCCAAAGTTGCAAAGCCTCTGACTGAACTCCTCAAGAAAGATAAGAAATTCAAATGGACCCCCAAGTGCGAGGAAAGCTTTCAAGAGCTAAAAAGAAGATTGACTTCTGCACCCGTACTTGCACCTCCAAACACCAAAAGGGATTTCGAGATCTATTGTGACGCTTCACGGCAAGGGTTAGGATGCATACTTATGCAAGATCGACATGTGGTAGCATACGCTTCACGCCAGTTGCGTCCACATGAAGAGAACTATCCTACCCATGATCTTGAACTCGCTGCCGTAGTTCATGCCCTGAAGACATGGCGACATTACCTCCTTGGTAATCGTTGTGAGATATATTCCGACCACCAAAGCCTCAAATATATTTTCACCCAGCCAGATCTTAATCTCAGGCAAAGACGCTGGATTGAATTGATAAAATATTATGACTTAGGAATATCTTACACCCCAGGCAAAGCCAACGTCATGGCTGATGCACTAAGTCGTAAGTCGTATTGTAACAACCTCATGTTACTATCAACCACTTCTTCATGAGGAATTTCTCAAGCTCAATCTTGAGATAGTTCCTCATGGTTTTCTTTCTACCTTGGTAGCGAAACCAACCCTTGAGGATCAAATCTTAGTTGCCCAAAGGCGTGCACGAGGTGTTCGCCGGATCAAGGAGAACATTGCTAGCGGAGTTGCTAAATGTTTCTCCACAGATAGTAAAGGAATGGTATCCTTTGGAAATCGATGGTAGTACCTAAGAATAGGGAGCTAAGGCAACTCATCCTCAAAGAAGCCCATGACACTCCCCTCTCGATTCATCCCGGTAGCACAAAAATGTACCGAGATCTACGCCAGAGATTTTGGTGGACTAGGATGAAGAGAGACATTGCTCGATATGTTGCCGAATGTGATGTTTGTCGTCGCATTAACACCGAACATCAAAGACCTGCTGGTAATCTTCAACCTTTGCCTATTCCCGAGTGGAAATGGGACAAAGTCGGTACAGACTTCATCACCGGCTTTCCAAAAACCCAGAAAGGAAATGATGCCATCTTCGTTGTCATTGATCGACTTTCCAAAGTTGCTCACTTCCTTCAAGTAAGCGAGTCTATAACTGCTAGCCAGTTAGTGGACTTGTATGTCTCTAGAGTTGTGTCTCTTCATGGTGTTCCTTTGGAAATCAATTCCGATCGTGGTAGCCTTTTCACCTCTAGATTTTGGGGAAGCTTTCAGAATGCTATGGGAACTCATCTCTCCTTTAGTACAGCTTTCCATCATCAGTCTAGCGGTCAAGTTGAAATGGTTAAACAAATTCTCGAAGAAATGCTCAGAGCTTGTGTTATCTCATCGGGAAGAATTGGGAGAAGTCTCTTCGATTCGCCAAATTTGCTTATAACAATAGTTTCCAATCTAGTCTGAACATGGCTCCTTTTGAATTCCTCTATGGACTAAGATGTCGAACACCCCTTAACTGGTAAAAAACCGGTGAAAGACAATTCTTTGGACCGGATATGATCAAGGAAGCAGAAGAGCAAGTTCGCATTGTTCGTGATCGATTGAAAGCCGCCCAGTCTCGTCAGAAAAGCTACTATGATCGTCATCATAGGCAAGAAAGCTACAATCTGGATGAGAAGGCTTACCTTCGGGTTACTCCTCTGAAGTGAACCCAACGATTCGGTATCAACGGCAAGTTGGCCCCACGTTACATCGGACCTTTCCGCATTCTTGCTAAACGTGGAGAAGTTGCCTACCAACTTGAACTACCCCCGCACCTTTCCCGAGTACATGATGTATTCCATGTGTCACAACTCAGGCGTTGCTTCAAGGACCCCATCCGCGAAGTCGACCATGAAACGCTTAATCTCCAAGATGACCTTTCTTATCGAGAGTACCCTGTTCGTATTCTTGATTCAGCAGAGCGTGTCACTCGTCGTCAGCAGATCAAGTTTCTCAAAGTTCAATGGTCACATCACTCCGAGAAAGAAGCAACATGGGAAAGAGAAGACCGCCTTCGGGCCGAGTATCCCACCTTCCTCCCGACGACTTCTGAATCTCGGGACGAGATTCTTTTGAGTGGGGGCGAGTTGTCACAACCCCAACTTGGGTAAGTGCTAGGATTTGAGTGCCCCTTTGCATCATGTGAAAAATTCAAAAAGAAATTCAAAATTGGGGAAAAGAAAAGCCCTGAGAATTAATTCAAATGGCCAGATAAAAATTTCCTCTAAAAATCCATTTGAATATTTGTAAAACTTCTAAAAATGTGCATGACTAAGTTCCATGTGTTGTGGGACCCACTTCATGCATATGGGATTTTACAAAAAAACAAATAGGTCTAGGAAATTAAATTAAACTCCAATTTGAATTTGAATTCAAATTGTTTGAATTTCAAAATTCACCAAAACTTGTGAGTGGCTAGTGGCATGACCCCTAAGCCCACATAAAAGTTTTGGGAATTTTTAAAAATGCTCTGGTATTTTATTTATTAGAGCAAACAAATTAGCAGAGAAATAAGAGAAAGAGAAAATGGAAAACTAATCTAGCCCACCCCCCTTCCCCCACGGCCCACTTACCTTGGCCTCGGCCCATCCCAGCCCGAGGCTTCTGTCGTCTTCCTCCCCCGCGGCTCCAAGCAGCTCGCTGGAGCTGGGAGCGCGGCGACGACGCCACGGCGACACACGCGCCTTCTAGTCCTCCCCAGCCCCCCTGCTCACGCCACGCAGCATCCAGAGCGCCCACGCACTCCTTCCCCTACCTCTCGCTCACCCAGCACATCTCTGTGTCACCCTCCCACGCGCACTCGAGGACCGCCGTAGAGCGCAGCCGTGGACACTCGTGGCCGGAGAGCTCCAGAGCCCCCGCCGCCTTGTCCATCGCGTGCAGCGCCTTCGTCTCCTTCGAAACCCTCCTCCAATCGAACCCGAGACGCCCCGACGACGACGCTCGCGTCACCAACCTGCCGCCGGCCGCAGCAAGATCTCGGCGACGATTTCCTCGCCACAACGCCTCCCAGATCGCGCCGATGACCCCGCAAGACTCACGGTGAGCACGCGCAATGATTCCCCCTCTCTGCGCCTCTTCTCGTGCCTCCTTTCGCGTCGCCGTCGAGGACAGAGACTCCAGCCGCCGCTCCGTCGTTGTAGCCATGGCCACGGGCCTCGCCTTGAACCCCGACTAGCCCCACTCGACGCGGCAGCTCACGGCACGCCCGCCCGTGCCTCCAGAACCCTCTCCCATGCCCGAAATCACCAACCCGGCGATGCTCTGGCAGCTACAGTGTTGTCGTCGGCGAGCTAGCCATTAGAGCTAACCTAACCCCCCCCCCCTCACTAATCCTAACCCTAGTCACTGACAGTGGGCCCCAGGCCCTTAACTACCCACTGTTAGTTTATAACTAACAGGGGTTAACCCCCACTGTGACTGACAGCAGGGCCCCACTGGCAGAGCCCCCCTGACGTCATGATGACGCAGTGCTGGCGCAATAATTAGAAAAACAATCAAAAGAATTACAGAAAAGGCTGAAAATTGGTTAAACTTGTAAAATTCATAGAAAATTCATATGAACTCCAAATTTAACATATAATATATGAAAAATGATCAGCAGAAAATGCTCTATCCAAATATCCAACTTTCAACCATGTTTGAGTTGATCTTAAATTGGGACCAGTAGCTTTTGCTATTTGGATTAATTGGAATTAATTCAAATTTAATTCAAATGCTATTCCAATTTGAACCATTGCAATGCAAACATAAACACTTGTACATCAGAGGCATATCATACACATGCCAAGATGGTTTACAAAGAACAAACAATAGCAAATGAAACTTGGCAAATTTGAACAACATTTGGAGTTTGAATTTGAATTAACTTTTCAAATCAACTTCAATGAACATGTGACAAATTGAACCTAGGTCACATCAATACCATGCCATGCTACATTATGCATCTTGATTGTGCATTGCAATGTAATGTTTACGTTGTTGTTGTTCCGGTGTTTGCTTTGTTTGCTCGATAGAAGTGGAACCGGAACCGGAGGCCACCCCCTTCGTTGAAGACACCGTACCGAACCTCGTCAGCAAGGCAAGCAACCCCCCCATTGATCATGTCTATAAAATCCCACTTCCCTCTCAGTCTCGCTTATGCATGTTTAGGAGATCACCTTGTTATCGATTCTACCACATAGTTGAACCCATATCCGATGCATGACCTATCATCTTGTCATGGTAGTAAGCAAACCACAATCCTAGCGGACATAGGAGTTGGTTGATATCATGAGGCCCCTACAACTGTTACAGCTTATTTCATTCTTAGTGTTACAGTGAGGTTACTTTTGAGTCGGGATGATAGTGAACATGGTGTTGATGAAGGTGAAACTGTGTTGGTGAATCTACCCTAATACAAGGTAAACGATGAGAGGCTGTGTAGGAGTACACAGTGGGTTGTCTCGTTGAACACCGCCTTAAGCCCGAGTTCTTGTATGGTAATCCAAGACAAAGAGTACAACCACACATTGGGCTCACTGACCCCTCTCGGCCTAGTACCTTGATCCGTGTTGACGTCCAGGAGTCACATTAGTTCGGGCCTTCCATTTGGAATATGCATAGAAAAAGAGTGAGTGAAGAGTTGCATCATCTTAGATATGTGGGTGGATCTGTGAGGCAGTGAAACCATCTGTCAGAGGTGGCGTATCGATTGCCTACATTGTCTGAGTCCGTATCGTTGATCCGGTCGGACTCTCGAGCGGTGACAAACTCAGATAGTCGACTCCTAGAATAGACCGGTTGTGAGCGAAGTGTCGTGGTGAACATCCTCGCCGGCACCCCTTGAATGGTGACGAGACCTGGCGGTAACTGATGGTCATGTGTGTGTAGTTTACACCCCTGCAGGGTTAACAAAACTATTCGAATAGCCGCGTCTGCGGTTATGGACTACTTGGAACATGTACCTGATTATTAGACAACTTGAATGGATACTTATAAAACTTGCAAGATAAGCGTGAGTGCTATGGTGTGCTTCCTCGTGGGGAAGTCGAGGAAGTATCCATAGTGGTGTATTGGTTGGAGACTTGGTAGTGGACTCGTGTACGCTTCTTACCTCAAGTCTGGTACTCATAGTTCAGGACTAGCCAAGTCAAAGCTGGCACTTCTGCATGTTGAACCCCACCTCCTTTACCTTGAAACTTGAGCATGAGTAGTATAGTTCTGATGTAATTCTTACTGAGTACGACTTTGTACTCACGTTTGCTTATTATATGTTTTAGATGAGAACCCAGCCCCCGATGGAGTCACCTTCCTGAAGCTCGACGTTGACTAAGTTAGTATAATTCCAGACAGCAGTCTGGTCCCTCGTGGAAGGGCATGTATGTTTACAAGGCTTCTCTAAGCCCATTGTTAAACTTGTCTGTACTCAGACCTAATTTGCTTCCATTGTATGATGTAATGTTGATCACAGAGATGTGATCTTTGTATGCTCTATGTGTAAGTCAATAAAGATACACTTTGTAGAGTTATGTGATGATACCTGCTGTTCATACTAGGCACGTGTGTTGCGTGTATGTTTATAACATGCATGTCTTAGTATGGGTTTTCGAAACCTTAGTTGTGATCTGGCTGGCGGTCTTTTATACACCAAGTGGCCCTTAGATGTGCGCATCTTGGGGCATCGCGATGCGATTGCTCGTGACTCTGCCACGTGCACACTTTGTTGTATGATCGAGCCCGCCCTAGACCCCGACTAAGTGATCCGGCTGGAGTAAGTCTATGTAAGAGTTAGGATTCAATCGATAACATGGTTGAGGCGACTTGTCTATTGGTATGGGATTCACCACCCATAAGAATTTAGACTTGTGAGCGGACGATGAGGACCCATCTCAGTTGATCATCCGGCCTGGATGGGATGCCCCTCACGTTCGATGCTTTCCGAGAGTGTTCTGTGCTTGGCCTTGTCTGCTTAGACAAGTGGGTACGGCTCTCGGCTCTCCCTGTGATTGCATCGTGACTGGAATTACATACGCATATTCCGGGTCCCGACATCCTACAAGTTGCCCATGCATAGGAAGCATATTAGACTTAAATGTGGTTTGTCTTTGCTCCTTTGATGCTCTCTTTTGTGCTTCAACTCTTATTCTTTCGTGAGAATCGTTACACTCATGCCTAGCTAATGGCTTTAAAGAAGCGCTTTCGGGAGGCAGCCCGCAACGAATTTAGGTTTTTCTTTTTGCTTTTCTTCTGTTCTTAGTGGTCTTGATGATTGTTACTACTGTAGCAACATCATTGTATCTTTACTTTTCAAGCTTTGTGCCAAGTTTAGACTCATACGACAAGGGAAGTGAAAGTTGTGACATGCTGTCCAGAAAACAGATTATGTCCTCTTGACTAGAAAAATCAGAGAAAAATCCCAGTACATCTTTTTGAGCTGAATTTTTTACACAGTGTGCTCCATACAATACCTTTCAGGCATCTGTTTTGAGTTTTTTTATTTGAGTTGCAGAAGTGCCTAAAAAAATTCTTTTCTCTCTGTTGTTCTGTTTTTCTCAGCTTCTGTCCCTGTTTTTCTTTTGGCAGTTTTGCAAACCTTAAGCTTGCTTTTTCTTTGCAAAAACTTATGGGAAGGAAAGATAAACAGTAGCCCTTCCTGGAAATCTTAATTTTCAGTTGAGAAAAATTATTTTTAATAGGGTACTAACCTCTCTAATCAGCTTATGATGAGTTATGTATGAAGGGAGTTTTCAAGTGTGCGATGGAAGATGATGAAAGAAGATCTTGGAGTGTCAAAAGCTCAAGCTTGGGGATGCGCCCGTAACCCCCAAGAAATATTCAAGGAGACTCAAGCGTCTAAGCTTGGGGATTCCCTCATGCATCCCCTTCTTCATCAACAATCATAAGTTCGTCCCTCGTTCCACTATATTTTTATCACTTCATGTGTTATGTGCTATGCTTGGAGCGTCTTACTCTTTACTTTTCTTAGTTCTTTTGTTTTGTTTGCTGTTCATTACAATGTCGGAACCTAACATGCTTGATTGGGAGAGATACACGCTCCGCTTAAACTAGAACACCTCATAGGATTTTCATGCTTATTCTTTGCTATGAGTTGTTCTTTATCTTTTCTTAGCTACTGCCCTTTTTAGTTCATGTGCTTTAGAGTTTTCTTCTAGAGATTTTAATTGGTTCAGGATTGAACTTTTTATAGTTTGCATGCTTATCTTGTTTAGAGAGTTTGCCTGTTGCACTGAGCTTTGTGTCTTGACTAGAAAGTAGGTAGTTGAAGTTGCTATTATCTTTGTAGTAGTAACTTGCAATAGTTTTGAGGTATTGAATTAAGTAATGTTTGAACTTATGGTGTCAAGAGCTTTAGCCTATTAGTGATAGATGTCGTATTTTGGGTAATCCGTGTGATTTTCGAAAACCTAAACCCTTTTGAGAACTCTAGCTACTAGATGGATCACTAATCTCCGGAGGGGTCGAATATTAGAGTACACTCACGTACCATGAGTCGAGGATGTGCAAGGATAACCAAACCCCCATACACTCCTCCTCGGGGTACTTGTCTCTTTGTGAATCTCCTAATTAGATTGAGAGTTACCGATAATAAGTGCATGAGTTCTTCGGACTAATGTGACTATTCGAAAGTTGACACTTCCACCATCCATATTTTTCTAGCCTCTTCGGTACCGTGCATTGCCCTTTCTCACCTCGAGAGTTGGCGCATACTTCGCCGGTGCATCCAAACCCTTGGCATGATACGCTCTGTCATCATAAGCCTCCTTATATCTTTCCTCAAAACAGCCACCATACCTACCTACAAGGCATTTCCGAGATACATTGCCATGCAACATCCATTGTTCTTCATGTTCATATGACTTATCCTTCATCGTCATATTGTTTTGCATGATCTCATAGCCTTCATGTAGTTGGGCTTTGCCCGCTATTCATATTTTTTCTGCATGTTGCGCTTGATCATTGCACATACTGCTACACTGGCAGAGGCATTCATATAGAGTCATTACTTTTTGATTCAGAGTTGTAAGTAGATAAAAGTGTGTTGATGTTCTTCTAGAGTGTTGCCCCTACAGTGAGGAAAGGAATAAAAGATCCCAAAGTGGACAAAATACAAACAAAAAAGATCCCAAAGAGGACGAAAGAAAAAAAAGAGAGAGAAATAAAGAGCCATGGAGGCCACCCAAAATCAAAAAAAATACAAAAAGGTGAAAAAAAGAAAAGAAAAAAGAGAGAGGGGGCAACACTACTATCCTTTATTCCACACTTGTGCTTCATAGTAGCACATGTACTTCAGTTTGTAGAGAGTTTTCATGTTGTACTTGCTTAACTAAGTGGGGATCCTTACACTATCGAACTTGGCTTGCATATTTCAAGGATGAGCCTCCTCAAAAGAGCTCTAGGTCTTCATGAGCAAGCAAGTTGGATGCACCCCCACTAGTTCCATTGGAGGGCTTTCATACACTTATAGCTCTATGTGCATCCGCATGTTGCATGGCAATCCCTACTCCTCACATCATATCTATCATATGGATTTCTCTCGCCTATGATTGTCCTCATTGATGTGAGCCTTTCACACCTTTTTGTCTTCCTCCTCCACCATCTTCTATTTCGCTGTTTAGGTGTCAACTTTCTTGCTCACGCTCATCCATTGCATGAGTGCTCAAAATATCGAAAGGGAGTGGATCAGTTTGACTTGTACCTGGCTAGTGGTCTGGGGATGATTCCAGATAAGACTTCAAATGAGACTAAGTGTGAAACTTTAGTGGATATAGTTCTCAAAAATAAAAAAAATTCTCTCTCGTATTCCCAAATTCCCTTTCTTGTACGCAAACACCATTTGGAGACATTCGAGTCATGGACAGCGAGAGCTCTTGCACCTTATGTTCTTTTGTTGCTTGTGTCAATGCTAATATAGACTCTTGCTTGTTAAGACTTGAATTGAATTGCATGCTTTAATTGCTTTACTTGAAAGTCCTTATATGGTTGTGTGGCGTGTCACCACAAAAATTATGCTTGTTATCATTTACCTACTCGAGGACGAGTAGGAATTAAGCTGGAGGATGTTGATACGTCCCAAACATATCTATAATTTCTGCTTGTGCCATGCATGTTTTGTGTGACTTTGCCATGTTTTGCTTGAACTTTCATACACTTTTGAGCATGTTTGGACTAACCTATTAACTCAGTGCACCCAGTTGACAGTTCCTGTTTTCTGCTGTTTTTGTATTTCAGGTTTTCCAGCCATTAAAAGTGCTCCAAAAATTCCGGAAAAATTATATAAAAAATCAGCGTCCCGGAAGCCTCCGGAAACACCAAGGAAGGAAGGGAGGGCCACCACCAGGACTCCAGAAGGGTCCATGGCGCGGCCCAGTCCTAGGTCGTGCCAGGCACCCTCCTGACTGCCTGGTGGCCCCTCTCGCTGCCCCCTTTGGCCCCTATTTTTACCCCCCAGGAGGAAATCCCTAATATCAAAGTACTTTTTCCAGAAGCGATTCCGATCTCCGCCGCCATCGAAAAAAAGCTTCGGGGGTCACCAGATCCTGCTTCGGCACCCTGCCGGGGAGGGACTTGGCCCCCAGGGCCATCTTCATCGACTCTTCTCCCCCCTATGATGCTTCTTGAGTAGTTCCTCCTTGGACTACGGGTTCTTGGCAGTAGCTATGTGGTATTCTCTCCCCCTAGATCTTCAATACAATGTTCTCATGAGTTGCCCTACATGATTGAGATCCATATGATGTAATTGGTGTTGTGCTTGTTGGGATCCGATTAATTGTTACCTTGTTCAGTCCTAAGAGGTTTATGAATTATTGTTGCTGAAATTTGTTGTTCTTAATGCTTGTTACTAGTGCACGAGTAGCATGATCTCAGATCTGAGCACGTTATGGTTGCATGATTATAATTGTTGTTCTAAATCTTATCTACGGTTGTATGCACCTATTATAGTCCGGAACCGGCGATCCCAATGGTGACAGCTTGGGACACCAGAGGGGATGGGCTATAATTTGAGGATCACATGTGTTCATGGAGTGTTAATGCTTTGTTCCGGTGCTCCGCCGCAGGAGCACCTTAATCTCCATAAGTTCCTTAAGTGGCCCCGTTCGTAGCGGGATGGTAGGACAAAAGGTGTTGTGCAAAGTTCTTATTGCAAGCACGTACAACTACATACGGAACACATGCCTACGTTTGGTTCTTAGACTAGGATGCTCTAGTTTGTTCTTTGGCTAGAGTTGGTGCAACTATGTCAATTGCCCAACTGTAATTTGTTCACCCAGCACCTTGTTCTTTTGCCTAGAGAGGTACCACTAGTGAAACCTTGAACCCCGGTCCATCTTTCACCTTCATTACCTTCGTTGTTACTTTTACTTTCTTTGCTGCTCCTACTACTTTGTTAATACTTTGTGGTGTTGGTGATTCGGGAAGTCTTAAAGGCTACACCCATCAACACACCGTTGCTACTTATATCTTGTCTAGTGCTTTTTCAGGTGTGGTTGAATTGACAACTCAACTGCTAAGGCTTATAAGTATTCTTTGGCTCCCCTTGTGTCGAATCAATAAATTGGGTTACTCTTACCCACGAAGACTGTTGCGATCCCCTACACTTGTGGGTTATCAGGCGCTGCTTGGATGAGAGTGAACATGTAATAGATTCTAACACGGGGCAAGGCACACAGAAAAGCAAGGATCATCTAGGCAATATCAAACATTAGGCATGCATCCCAAGGTAGTTGTACATGCTTGCAATAAGAAATTGCACAACATCTTTTGTCCTACCATCCCGCTACGAATGGGGCCAAAAGGAACTTATGGAGATTAAGGTGCTCCTGTAAAAGAGCACCAGAACAAAGCATCAACACTCAATGGATACATGAGATTCTCAAATTATAGTCCATCCCCTTTGGTGTCCCAAGCTGTCACCTTTGGGATCACCGGTTCCGGACCATAATAGGTGCATACAACTCATAGATAGGATCAAGAACACAAATAAACTCATGAAAAAACAAGTGGTTTAGATCTGAAAAGATGGCACTCGGGCCCAAAGTGACAAGCATTAAGAGCAACAAGTTGTAGAAAAGATGATAAACACAAAAGTAGATGATAGGCAACATGCCCCCAACAATCTGGCGAACTATTACATGATCTAACTCATCCAATCCCTACCACCCCATTTTCCTACAGCAGGGAATTAGTCACACATGAAAGGAGAAGTCGTGGAGGGATGATTGAGTGGTGATGATGATGACGATGGAGATGATCTCCCCTCACCGAAGGCCAAAACAGCCTCCAGATTAGCCCTCCCAGAGAAGAACAGAGGGAGGTGGCGGCTCCGTAAAGAGAATTTGGAAAACGACTTTTGTTCTGGGGTTTCCTCGCGACGAGCAAAAATAGGGGCCAAGGTAGGTCACCACAGGGGGTGGGACCCACCCAGGCGGCCTGCCGGCGCGACCAGGGGGTGGCCGCGCCAGCAGGGCGCCTGGGGGCCCTCTGGTTGCCCTCTGGCCCCCCTTATGGTCCTAGGTCCCTCCGGGTGAGTGTAATTTCCGTGATTTTTCTGGGAATTTTCTGAGGTACCTAAAAATCCATATTCCTGCACACAAGAAAACCATACAGGCAGCTCTGCTGAAAACAGTGTCAGTCCGGGTTAGTTTCGTTCAAATCATGCAAGAATGAGGCCAAAGCAATAGCAAAAGTGTTTGGAAAAGTAGATACGTTTGAGACGTATCAACTCCCCCAAGCTTAGCATATTGCTTGTCCTCAAGCAATTCAGTTCAACGAATTGGACGCGGCAAAGAAAACTTTGACAAACTCTTTTGCTTCATTAGATGTATATAAGCATGCACTAAGAAAAGAGTTTAGCAAGCATTGAAATAGTGCTACAAGGACAATGCACGAAGCAATCCTTCCTTCATGTGATCAATCACAAACAACCAAAAGTAAATAATAAGCTGCTAAAAATCAAGACAAGATAACAATGCACATAGCTTGAACACACTAGAGTGGTATCTCGCTAGCCTCCATGAGTGAAGCAAAACTAAAATGCAGAAACTCCTCATGAGTTTTAAAGGAGACTAGAACTAAGAATTTCAGAACAACTAATATCACAATCATGCAGAAAACAATGTGGTACTTTGGGGCAATGCACATTACACTCGGAATAACAATTATGCTCTCAATAGTTGGTGCTTTGAAGAAAGAAGGTGGAGACTCTCGAACCGTGGCTTTTGATGGCAAGGTTGAAAACCCGTGGCTGGAAGTAAAGACTAAACATGTACCAGAGCTCGTGGTTTTCGAAAACAGAAATAAAATTCTTTTCGGGAAGTGCAACTTTCTAGTCAACTCTAGACGATAAAGGTTTCTCAATATCTCCCATACCAACCACATTAATGGTGTTTCCCATTCTTTTTTTTCTTACACTTATGTTCCCTTATCCATCTATCATTTGGCGGTCTATGGTGCCTTTTATTCTGCCTCAAGTATGGAAGGAAATTTCTCGTTCCATCTATCATTAGCAGCATTTGGCCCATTTCATTCCATCATCAAGTATGGGGGAAGTGTAATTTTTTTATAAATTGTGAAACAAGTGAGAACTAGGCATTCTCCAGACCGGCCTCTACCTCATAAATTTGACTAGTTAAAACTTTGTCAAGGAGTAAAACATTTTTTGCATGGAATATACTGATTTTCCCTCACCGCACCATGAGCTTGTACGGTTACAAAAAGGAAACTTTTCAATGAATTTTGAGATGGTACAAGAAAGTCTTTGTTATGGATGGCCGGTAAATACCATATATAGGAAGGTATGGTGGACTCATGTGGAATAACTGGTTTGAAAGGATTTTGGATGCACAAGAAGAATTCCGCTTGGTGCGAGCGAAGGCTAGCAAAAGACTGGGAAGCGACCAACTAGAGAGCAATAACGGTCATAATCATGCAGAGCGACAAAGCAAAATTGAATCGGGCATGAAAGTGATATAACTATTCTGAAATGAAAAGATCATCAAGGCATGATAGACTTTTTAGTTATAAACATGTGTGAACATGTGCCAAGTCAATCCAAGAATTCTCTGAAGGGAAATACCACTTCAATATGCCAAACCATGAACAATGCAATGCATGTAAATAATTTCAACAACACATTATGCACTCTAGCTATTTGAGATTAGCCACAAAGAAAGCATGAACCACTTGGAAAGCATTGTAAACATAGCAGTATGTCGCTACAAGATGGTCTCTAGATCATAAGTACATGCATATGTACAGAAGTAGAAACAAAAAGAGTTCATATCAGTTTTTCTTGTTTCATCTCTTTCGTCGATCTTCTCATTACTGCCTTGTCACTTGCACGATCGAACGTAGGAAATATAATCAAATGCCATCACGAACTTGAGCTAAATTCTCCAAGCAAAGCAAACTAAAGAGAGAAAGGAAATCTTTTTGGGTTTTACAAAGGTTTAACAAAAGAAAAAGAAAGGAGAAATCTTTTTTTTTTTCAAATTAAAAGAGAACAAAGAAGAACAGGCAAAAACTTCGAAAAGATCAAAGCGAACAACACACAACGGTAAATACAATGGAAAGGGGAGAAGGACACGTACTCCCCCAAGCTTAGGCTTTTGTCCTAAGTTGGTATCGGCTACTGTGGTCCCCAGGAGCCTCCAGCTCTGGGGTGGTACTGGTGAGTCCATGGGTCGTACGAGGCTTCAGGTGCGTACACCGAAGTCCTGGTATCCTCCCATGAAGAAGGATCCGTGCTACAAGCAGAAGAATACCCTTCACCCCACTGGGTAACGGGCTCCTCCTCATCAGGCACAACCCCCTCCATGGGGTTATGAAACTGCTCCTGGGCCACGAACTCGTCGAACTGGATAACGTTGAAGGACCATCCGTTCCTGCGTGTAGAGTCAAACAAAAGAGGTGCAGCTAGACGAATCTCCTGAATAGTGGCCAGTCCAAACCTCAGAATATAATTAAGGTTACCAAACTCGGAAGTCCTAGTAACAAACTCATGCCTCTTCATAGAAGCAAGTTCAAAGCTTATAGAAGAAAAAGGCTCATCATCAGGATGTGCGGTGTGCTCAAGAGACTCAAAATAAGTTTGGCGTAAACGCCACCAAAGAGATATCCCTTGTTGCCATTAGCAGCAAGGCGGCGAGCAATCAAGGCACCCACATTATACTTACTCTCCTTGAGAGGGCGTTCGCTAGGATAGCAGCATCCGATGCAGAACTGTTGCTCGTGTTGTCACGAGCTAACACCCCTCTAGCAATAAAATATGCGAAATATCTGAGATGGGGAAACAGGATGCTGGAAATCTTCAAACGTTGCATATCCTTCGTGACCTGACTGCAAAGAGAGTTGAAGAGAGTCCTCAGCTCGATGGGCCGAGAGTTCATCATTGCCGTCTTTCCAGCGTTCGACACACCTATTATTTCACAAAATCTTGACAAAGGCACGGTCAAAAGATCATCAAAAATTCTAAACTCAATAATACCAATATCATGATTATATCTGAAACTATTAATAAAATAGGAGGTGAGTTTGCGATACTGAGAAACACGACATGATGCAAGCCGTGTCAAACATGCATTAGCACAAAGGCTATAAAACTCCTCCTTGATGCCCGCGGCTTCAAGGAAAACTTCGCACAGATACGTAATTGCACATGTCGGACTTGTATCTTCTAACAACTCTAGGCCACATGATCTTCATTGTAGCTCACCCTAGCAGTTGAGGATGAAGCTTCAGCTCTAGTAACTCGGTCGGTACGCTCGGGCTTCTTCTTCCCAAGCCATCCCTTTGCTTTTCCTAACAAGCTCATTTATGAAATTTTTGACAAATCACAAAAACAAGGATTCAAGAAAAATGAGTTCAGGCAAACTATTATACTCACTTACCTAAGGCATAAACTTCCATCAAAACTTGGAAAATAAATTTCTGCACATGCATACAAGCTCATATGAACAACACCAAGAACTAATAAATACTCACTAATGAAGCCATCGATCAAAAATCTAATTGGCGGGGTGGAGGATTCACATACCAGGGAGTATTTGCTCAAAATTTTAGCTCAAACAATGGGTTTTAGAGAGAAATCGAAGTTTTGGGTGGAGAGCAGCAAGAACTCGGGTTCCAACTGAAGAACTCATTTTTTTGGTGCAAGGGAGAGAGAGAGGAAGAAGATTTACCAGCAAAGGGGACCTGGGGGGCCCAGGCGCCATGTGGTGCGGTGTTACCCGAGATAACTTCTCGCCCCCGTTGGTTACCCCAAGTGGAAGGTGAGATGTAGATAGCGGCAAATTTCCCTTAGCAAAAATGCTAAGGTTGAGTATCGTCCAGGAGGACTCCAACAGATACAAGTAGGTGGTGAAGTGAACAATGGCGCCGTTCACAACCGAGGTTGCTAACTTCACCTGGACCTGCACACGCACAGATAGCTTCGCTTCCCAACGAGTACAGAGGAGTTGTCAATTCCTCCGTCCTTGTTGTTTACGAAGGATAAAACGCACGGGATAATAATGATAGATAGTGATAGCTACTGAAAATTAAATACTGAAAGTAAATTGATAGTGTAAACAGTGGTGGAAGTATGGACCGGGATCTCACTAGTGATGTCTCTCTCCCAAAAGACGATAAAATAGCCATGCGAGGTAAACAAATTACAGTTGGGCAATTGACAGGATTATGTGCGCAAACCAATGCTAATTATGAAAAACAGAAAGGAAGAGGCTCAAAAGCACGGGCGGTACGCCAAGACAAGTAGACCGAAATCCATCTGCATCTACCCACTAATCATCCACCTTGAGATATCTATCCAGAACATCTCGCTGGTATTAAGTTGTGAATCCCACCCAAAGTGTAAACTCAAAGCAACGGACAACTGCATTAAAGAACTTTGCGTAAAGTAAACAATCCTTGAACCCGCAAGTACAAGAACCATTGTTTTCCCCCTTGTGGCAACAACACATCCCCTAGACTCATGTTTCTGTCACTCAAGCTAGTCATCGGGGGGCATGAACCCACAATCATGCATAACGCTCCCTCTTGGAGTCACTACCTACTACTTGGCCAAAGCAATAAACAGCAACGGAGAACATGCAAGAGTGAAAACTCAAGAATGATCAGAGGGGGAGGGGGTGAATGATCACTTCTAAAAATTCTAAGGAACTTAGAAGGAAATCATGCAAACAGCATAGGACTAAAGACATCTCGAAGGAAATACAGTATCGAAAGTAATGTAAGGCTCGAAAGGATTGGGAGCGAAGGAAAACATCGAAGGCAAACAGGCTACGAGTAAATACTTGAAGTAAATGCTAGAAGGAAAACGAGCCTCACACAGCGATGTTTGGTAAACCAGTTCACACTCTGCAAAGTTCTACGTCTGGTTGGAGGGACTGGTGATTGAACACCTGGAGCAAAACTCTCTCCGTCCTATTCTCCACTGCAACAAACTCCTCGAGCTTGTCCAGTTTTCACTCGTGGTAGATGATTCAGGACATCTCCGAAACCTTTACAAACTTCCTTCAGCAGTGACAATTACTCTTCGACTGCTTGACAGGCGACGCCTAACCGTCTAGGAGACTTGCAGTTCTCCAAGATAAAAAGATCGGCTAATATCGACCTAAGTCATAGTGAATTGCTCAACTCAGCTCAGACTTGGGATTTGGTTTTCTCTCGATGAATCTCTCTTGGAATGCTCACAGACTTCTGTCTTAGAATCTTCAGTGGAGCAGCCTGCCCAAAATGGCGGGTAGGTGCGGGGTATTTATAGTTGGCGATCCCGATGGGTAAAATGACTGAAGTGACCCGATGCAACCGCTTGACGCGTGCCCACAACGGTCGGATTCCAATCACTGCGCAACTTTACTTGAGGAACAAGTAAGCTGACTCACCGAACGAGTTCTCCCTCGAAGGCACGAAGTGCGATGACTTTGCCTTCGAGCTATTCGCTCGACTCGGTAAGATTTCTCTCGGTAGGCTTTTGTGGGTTTTGGTTGAGCAGAGCAAATTCACTTCGACAAAGATCTCAACTACCAAACCCCTCTTAATAGTACGGTTTTTCCTACGACTCAAGAAATAAAGAGAAACTAGTAAAAAGACTAAGTCTTCGACCAGCTTCAGCTTTCTCCTCGTTGCGCTTTTACTCGAGAGAGACTTTTTCTTCGACTACATTTTTAGGGGTCGTCTTCCTTCAAAGGTTTCGGTAGATGACTGCAGCTCTGCTGCAGTGAGTTGTCCTTCGACCTTCTACACGCAAACTCCATTATTTCGTAACCTAAGTATCTGTTTATACTCGAAACAATATTAGTTCCACTTCTGCTTTGTCCAACAATGTCCAAAACCTTCGTGGGCAAAACTTGCTCTTACAATCTCCCCCTTTTTGGACGATTGTTAACAAAACAGGCATCGAAAAATAATTGAAAAAGTTTTGAGTTTTCGATGATAAACCGGTGCTAAGGATTGATGAAGAACTCCCCCTTGATGTATGCACGTAAGATAAAAGTTTCCTGTGAAGTGCATATTTGACAAATGGAGTCGAGGGAAAAATATCAATAATCTTAGCGAGTGAAATTGCATTCCAGATAGTGTCCAAAGAGAAATATGCAATCTCCTCGAATGACCTGTGAACTTATATGAAAGATAACTTCCTGCAAAAGGTTAAGTATCGCAAGCAGCAGATAGATATCTTACGAGAAAGAGTAGCAGTTCACAGTCCTACTTAGAGTTAGTTACAACCAGATCGAATATGAATCGAAAGTTTGTTGAAACTACTCAGAAAACCTCAAAGATCAAAAGTTTATCGAATGAGAAGCAAAGCCCTTAACCCCGTAGGCAAACTAATTTCTTCGATGCCACTACATCTCCCCCTTGTTGTCACAACGTACAAAAAGTCGAGAGGATAGGGTCAAAAGAAATCCCTACTCGCGAGGCTGGCTCCGGCGACAACGAGAAGATTCGGCGAGTGTTGGAGCACGACGAATTGGACGAGCGCCGGGAGGAGTGATCTTCGTACGGAAGGAGTGCTGATCTCCAGAAGATTCCAGCTGCGATTCCGGCGGGACCGGGGGCTTCGAGGAAGTGGCGAGTAAACTCTCGGTTGACGCTGGGGAGGAGCTTCTTCTTGCTCGGAGTCGGAGGAGAGGGTGTCCATAGTGATGTGATAATAGTCGTCGACACTGAGCACATCTCTGTTCTTCGGCAGACGAGGGATATTGGGATCCGGGCGATCTACTCGATCATCATTTGTCCAATTTCTGTTCAGATGGGGAGGATATTCTTCGAACCCGCATCGTTGAAGTTGACCGAGGGAATTGAACTTCCTTAAACCTTTCCAATCACGGTGAAGGCATTCACGCAGCATCTGATTGTTGTTCATGGCAATGTTTCGCAGATGATTGATTTCGTCCATCATAGCTTGCTTCTGAATGAAATCTTGATCAATGTGATGTTGAAGCATTTGCTGGGACCGAAGAGAAACTTCCAAATGATGCACTGGCTTTATAAACTTCGAGCGAATATTGCGCTCTGTTAAGTGGGCGCGGATGCCAGTGTACTCAGCAAAAGGATCGTTGGGTCGAGCAACAACCTGCAATACTTCACGAACAGGAGGAGTGAAAATCTTCCGGTAAATGGATACGGGGAATGGCACGTCCCGAGAGTAATTGCAAATTTCCATCAGCCATGGTGCATATGGCTTGTGGGAATTGTGGTCATCAGCACAAGACACCAAAGTTCTGAGGAAGTAGTCTTCAAAATCGAAAGGACGACCGTGGACTAACTTCATCAGATCAAGTTGCACATCATTTGGAATGGGAAAATCATCGTGCACATCGAGCATTGGCATCAAAGTCTTCGATAGAATATAAAACCATGCCTTTGCTTCAAATACCAAGTGTCTTGGCTTCGGCTCAGTGGGGTAGTGATCTCCTACGACATCTGGATCCATAAGCGTAGAGAATTCAGCTAGAGTTGCAGCAGGTAAGTCATGGAGCTTGTGAGGTAATCCTTCGAAACGAGGTAAATTGATGATGGCCAGAAATTGATCGACAGTCATATGAAAGACTTGGCCTTGAATCATATAATCAAATTTCCATGTCTTCGAGTTCTCCGGATCTCCAGTGACATAAAGCGTTGCATAAAACTGCTTGATAAGCTCGGGATTGTAACCACAATCGAGAGCAAACATCTTGTGAGCATGCAGACTATCAATTGTTTCGGCAACATTCTCGAAACAAGTAGTGGAGTACACCGAAGGCATATCAAGGTATTGATGCTGGAAAACTCTTGCCTTGTTGTACAGCACACGAGTATAGTAGATAGCTTGTTCTTGGGTCCAAAACCGAAGAGAATATGCACTTCTGGGCTTCTCATAGGGATTGGTACCGAAGAAAAATGGTTTGTGTTCACGCCTTTTGAAGATGGGACCTCCACGAGGAACATCTGAGCGAAACAGAGGTAGCATTTCTCTCGGATGAGCAGAGTGAAGCAGCTCATCAACTAGAAAAACTTCAGCAGCATTATCTGGCATCTGGAATACAGGCTCAGCAGGTCGAGTGATGGATGATGGAATGTTTACGATATCCTGAGTCGGAATGACTGCAGGAGCATTCTCTTCGGGCTGAGCTACGACGGCATCTCCTTCATCGGTTTGAGCATTTTGCGCGGCCTCTTCATTTTCCATGGCCTCCAAGTCTTCATCTAGTTGTACAAAAGCATCAACCATTTCTTCGTTCGAGGAACTTGAAGAGGAGGAGGAAGAATTGTCACTTGAACTGACATCTCCAGAACTATTGCATGCGACATGGTCTCGTCGAGAAGAAACTGTCGTGATGTCAACATCATCATCTTCTCCTTCAGGCAGAGTCTGGGCAGAAGAGTAATCTTTCTGGGCAGAGGAAATGGGGACTTGTGTTTCTTGCTCGACTTGAGCCACTTTCTTGGTCTCTGCATGGACTTGGGTTTCGTTGGCGGGGGTGGTCGATGGAATGACGAGAGTAGGTGATGGTGGGTTTGGAGGTGGCGTCGAGGCTTTTGGTGGTGAGGGTTGACGTGGAGGAAGTGGAGGTGTTTGTTGTCGAGGTGGAGGAGTGGCTTGGCAAGGGGGTGGAGTTGTTTGTCGAGGAGGTGATGGTGTTTTCTTGCGGGGAGGAGAGGGTTGCTTGGTTGGATTTGGTTCAGATTCCTATCGAGCTGTGGCAGCATCGACCTCGGTGGTCTTGGACTTCTTGGCGGTCTTCTCGATCTCTGGCGTCCCACGCACAGAGGTTGGGGCAGCAGACTTTCTCTTTTGAGATTGTCTTTGGAACAGAGCATCATTGTGCTCTTTGCAAACAGCAGACACAACTTGTTTAACTTTGTCGAACACAGCAGTTAAATTCTCTTTCTGAGCCCTCCTGGAGGCTTCAGCCGAAGCAATCTTGGATCTGAAAAAATTTCGGGACTCAACGTCCTCGGTTTATTCTTGAAGTTGCCTGGTGTAAAACCTCACTTGTTCCTTATCCTTTTTATCCTGGGTGATATAATCTTCCCAGCGAATCATGTATCGAGCAACATGCTCTTGTATTTCAGCAGGAACATCGTCCTCGGCAGTGACTCTGCTCGGTGTGGTAACCATCTTCCAGAGAATGTGTGAAATATGTGCAGCATCCCATGGAGCATTTGCATTTGATTCTCCTGCGTTAGAACTCTCTTCATCGGCACGAGGGCCGGAACCAACTGGTGTAACAGGGGCAGGAGCTGGGGCAGCTCGAGGAACTGGAGCAGCTTGCGCCTTCTGTCTAGCCTCCTTGGCTTTCTTTTCGGCTTCCTTGGTGGCCTTGACAGCAGCAATGGGCTTTGAGGCCACTGCTTTATCCTTCGAGGCACTAGGGGCCTCAGCATTCTTCTTCGCAGCACTTGGGGCTACAACCTTTTCCTTCGGGTTTGTAGGTATAGTGCCTTCAGAAATCTGGCAACGATATTTTTCACTGACCAAATGGAGAATACCAAGTTGTTGAGCAACCAGAGCCTTTTTATGCTCGGGCTGACTATGAAAGTTCAGGAGTTTGGAATTAATCAAGTCTTTTGCCTCTTGTTCCTTTTGTTTTGCCAGCCTTTCTTTACGTTGAACAAGAGTTTCTTCATCCTCAGAAACTTGAGCTTGCTTTCCCTTCGTTGTGACCGAAGGTTTTGGTTGGCGAACAGGAATAGGTGGAGCAGAAGAAATGGGCGGATCAGTGACCAAATTTGTCAAGTCAATATTTCCTCGAGGAGCCTGTGGAGCTGGCTCCTGGATCCTTATGCCTTTACTGCTCGGCTTTTTCTTCAGAGGTATGTCCTCGACATCAGCCTCAGTACCAGGGTCTTGATCATCTGAGTTAGCTTCTCCTTCAGAGCTTGCATCAGGAGGAGATACTATTACAACCTTTTTCTGTCGCTTGGCTGACTTCTTGCCACCCTTTGATTTGGCACTAGGGCCAACTTCCTCGGCACCTTCAGCAGCAGCAGCTTCCTTTCGTGCTTTGGCTTCTTTTCTCTTCTGTGCTCGAGCTTCTCGAGCTTCAACAAGCTCTTTAAAATCATCAGGTGTTTTGAGAGCTCTAGGGTGAGCATCAGAAGTAGGAGGTGGTCGATTATCCTTCGTCCACTTTGGCCTTAAAGATTTAACATCCGACCAGGGATTTTTCATTGCAAACAGTCTCTCCCATCGTGGGATAAGAGACTTGTACTGATACCAACGAAGAGCTTGAAGCCTTCGTATCTCTTGCAGACGATTTTCTCTCGTACGTTCATCTTCAGATCCTGAAGGTGTCCTCAAGTTCTTCTCTATGATCAAATCCTCAGATAAACCTTCAGAATTGTTGGTGATTCTAGTTCTGCCTCCCACACGCTTGGGTGCTCTAATATTTCCTTTGTTCCCAGACATTTTCCTGCGAAAAAGGAAGGTACGAGGGAATATAGGGAAGTTGTGAACAAGTATCAGCAATTACGAGGAAAAACATTTTGAAAGCAGCAATCATATCGAGAGATTTGTCTTATCGCAAGTTTTCATGAAAGTGCTAGGCTAGATTTTCATCGGGTGGAAATCTAACGAAGAACTTGTATGAATTAATCGCACAAGCATAAGTCTACCGATACGATACTGAAGGAATTGCCTACGTGAGAGAATCCGAGTGATTTCTTACCAAGGTCAGATGGGGAATCGACAGAAAAAGGCTACAAACAGATTTCCCAAGTTTCAAAGATCCAAGCGGATCAAACAGTCCTAAAAGAAATCACAGAAAATCAACACAGAAACTGGAAACGATGAACAGATGAGATAGAATCGAATCCAGAGCCACACATAACCTAACTTGGTGATGTGAGGCGACTACGGCGACGCGGATGAAGATCTTTGTCGACGGGAACGTCTCCGGCGGCTTCCTTCCGGCAGCTAAGCGGCGAGGGAGTCGACGGCGACGAGGCAGCACGGCGGCGCGCGAGAGAGAGCTTCTGGAAGCGAAGAGACGAAGTCGAAGGAATAGCGATGTCCAGGCCGGTGGGGTGGATCAGTATTTATAAGGGGGGGGTCTGACCGAGCTGTCAGATCTGATCCAACGGCGCAGATTTCGCGTCTCTCCGCATTCAACGGACGGATTTTGTGGCGGTAATCGCGGGAAAATCCCAACGAACCGAAAGATAGTTGCTCCACGTCCGAGACCAAACTCATCGAACATCGAGTATAAAAGTAGATAAAACTTCGATAGATTTTCCTTCGGAATCAATGACATTCGAAGGGAATCTTGATCGAGTACAATATATACATGTTCACGAGAGAAAAGCACAGAATAGGTAGGGATAGAATAGAGGGAAAACAGGGTCCGATACTTAGTCAATCCGAGGGAAAAACAGCGATAAGACTCGGACTGATAAGTGTATAGGACAACATCAAACGAACAAAAATAAACGAAAAAGAAACACGATAGAAAATTAACGTAAGCAATCAACAATGAAAACTAATGATACATAGTACCGATGGTTATGATCTTACAGCACATTGCGTGAGTCTAAGATGTTCAACTCACACCTCAGTGTACAGAACCTCTTTTCATCCAAAGGCTTTGTGAATATATCAGCCAATTGATCTTCGGTGCGAACATGACTGATAACAATATCTTCTCGTTGAACGTGATCTCAAAGAAAATGATGACGAATATCAATATGCTTCGTTCGAGAGTGTTGCACTGGATTATGGGCAATTTTGATAGCACTCTCGTTATCACAGAGCAATGGAATTTTCTTCACAAGAATACCATAGTCTTTCAGCGTTTGCTTGAGCCACAGAATCTGAGTACAGCATGAACCGGCAGCAATATACTCGGCTTCAGCCGTAGAAATAGATACACAATTCTGTTTCTTCGAAGCCCAACAGACAAGAGATCTACCGAGAAAATGACATGTGCCTGAGGTAGATTTCCTGTCGACTCGATCACCAGCCCAGTTGGAATCAGAGTAACCAACGAGATCAAACTGGGCACCCTTGGGATACCAAAGACCCAAGGTTGGTGTGTGAGCCAGATATCGAAGGATTCTCTTGACAGCAATATGATGAGATTCCTTCGGATTTGCCTGAAAACGAGCACACATACAAACTGATAGCATAATGTCAGGTCTAGATGCACAAAGGTAAAGAAGCGAACCGATCATCGAGCGATATTTCTTCTGATCGAAAGGTTTGCCCTTCTCATCTGCATCTAGATGGACATTCGTAGGCATAGGAGTCTTGATAGTTTTGCAACTGACAAGATCAAACTTCTTCAGGCAATCTCTGAGATACTTCTCTTGAGAAATGAAAGTACCATTTTTCTGTTGACGGATTTGAAGCCCGAGAAAGAACATCAATTCACTCATCATTGACATTTCATATTTCTTCGACATCATACGAGCAAATTCTTCGCTAATATCAGGGTTAGTACAGCCAAAAATAATATCATCGACATAAATTTGACACACAAAAAGGTCATTTTTGTATGCACGAGTAAAAAGAGTCGGATCGGTTGTTCCTGGTTTGAAGCCCTTCTTTAGAAGAAAATCCTTCAGTGTTTCATATCAAGCACGAGGTGCTTGCTTTAACCCATATAGGGCCTTGTGCAATCTGTACACCTTATCAGGATTCTTCGGGTCTTCAAAACCTGGTGGCTGCATAACATACACTTCTTCTTCGATTTCACCGTTAAGAAATGCACTTTTGACATCCATTTGATATAGCAATATACCATTGTAATTGGCAAAAGCAAGCATGACACGAATGGATTCAAGACGAGAAACTGGGGCATAAGTCTCACCAAAATCAATACCTTCGATTTGGGTGTATCCTTGTGCAACCAGTCGAGCTTTATTCCTTACCACTATGCCATCTTCATCTTGCTTGTTGCGAAAGATCCACTTCGTACCAATGATATTATGCTTTGTGGGATCAGGTCTATCGACAAGGGACCAGACTTTATTTCTCTCGAACTGGTTAAGTTCTTCGAGCATAGCAGTCATCCAGTCTGAGTCCTTCATGGCTTCATCGAATTTTGATGGTTCTAGCATGGATACAAACGAAAAATTTCCACAGAAGTTAGCTAGTCGAGTACGAGAACGAGTGGTGGGTCGACCTGGTAAACGAATTTCTTCGAGAATTGAGTCGACATCCACTCTTCTTCGAACGCGAGGAAAAATTTCTTCATCATCTTGTGGATCCGGTTGTCCTTCTGGATCAGCTTGTTCATCGGGAACATTTTCTTCGTTTACGCGTTCTCCTTCGACCTGTACATCATTTTCTTCAGGATGTTGATCTCCAGCGCCCCGGGCTATGTGTGGGAACATTGGACCATCATCATCCCTGTTTGCTTGTTGTGCATTTCCATCGACAGGCCGAATATCTCCAATAGCCATGTACCTGATAACTTCATCCAATGGTGGTTCATCCAGGTTAAGAGGTAATTGCTCCTTTTGAGAGCCGTTAGATTCATCAAAGCGAACATTTACAGTTTCTACAACTTTGCCAAGTTGAGAGTTGTAAACTCGGTAAGTGTGAGAATTCGAACCATAACCTAGGAGAAAACCTTCGTGTGCCTTTGGGGCAAACTTGGAGTTGTGATTCATATCTCTGATGTAACATGTAGCACCAAAAACCCTGAGATAAGACACATTAGGCTTTTTACCAGTGATGAGTTCATGTGAAGTTTTCTTCAGAAATTTGTGCAGATAAACTTTGTTGATGATATGACATGCAGTGTTGATAGCTTCAGCCCAGAACCTGATAGGGGTCTTGTATTCAGCGAGCATTGTTCTGGCCATTTCAATATGTGTTCGATTCTTTATCTCGACCACACCATTTTGTTGCGGTGTATAAGCAGCCGAGAATTCATGAGTAAAGCCATATTCATCAAGAAATTCTTCGATATGAGTATTTTTGAAT
This sequence comes from Bromus sterilis, assembly GCA_950022295.1. Classification (NCBI taxonomy): domain Eukaryota; kingdom Viridiplantae; phylum Streptophyta; class Magnoliopsida; order Poales; family Poaceae; genus Bromus; species Bromus sterilis. The sequence continues at coordinate 223,995,692 of OX465600.1, forward strand.
TCTGTACCATTATCACTTCTGATATGCTTGAGAGATAATTCATATTCAGTTTGAGCTCTCTTTGCGAAAGTTTTGAAGATTTCAACAACCTTGCTTTTGTCATCTAGAAAGAACACCCAAGTATATCGAGAGAAATCATCAACAATAACTAGACCATACTTGTTACCTCCAAGACTAGCATAATTTTGAGGACCGAATAAATCCATATGAAGTAATTCAAGAGGACGAGTAGTAGTCATGACGGTTTTTGCTGAGTGGTGTTTCTTGGCAATCTTTCCAGCTTCACAGGCACTGCATAGACGATCTTTATCGAATTTCACATTATCAATTCCAACGATGTTCTTCTTCGAGATAAGAGTTTGAAGATTTTTCATCCCTGCATGACCAAGTCTTCGGTACCATAACCAACCAGAAGTGGCTTTGGCCATTAAACATGTGGACACTACAGGTCCCGAAGAAAAATCAACGACGTAAAGATCACCCTTGCGATATCCTTCGAACACGAAGGAATAATCATCCTGTGAAAAGACAACACAACGAGACGCAGAAAACAGTACAAGCATACCCATATCACAAAGTTTCGATATAGACATAAGATTATATCCTAGAGATTGTACAAGTAACACCTTATCAATATGCTTGTCTTTCGATATTGCAACCTTACCCAAACCAAGTACTTTTCCTTTGTTTTTGTCACCGAAGGTAATGTATTTCTGTGAAGATTCAGACAGTTTTGCTTCGGTGAACAACTCTTTGTCTCCGGTCATATGAGTTGTACATCCACTATCCATGACCCATTCGGATCCACCGGAGACATAGCCCTTAGCCTTGGCCATGAAGCAGTAAGCTGGAGATTCATCTTCACTGCTCTGGTTGGAGAAGAATGAACTTGAATTCTTGTTTGAGGCGAATGCTATCCCAGCAACACCATCAGATTCAGAACCAGAACCAGAACCTGATCTTGACTTTGATCCTGCTTCAGAACCGGAAGCTTCATCTTCAGAGTTCATCTCTTTACCCAGATAGGCTTTGGCTCGGTGTGAATTCTGTCGACGAGAGGAATGTGATTTCGAGGAAGAACTCTCTCGATGCTTGTGATACTTCTTCTTCTTGTCATCATCAGAACCATCTTTCTTGTCTTTTCTGGACCTTGAACCATATTTCTTCGAATCGTGGTTTTTGCTCGATCTGTAAGACTTGCTCGAAGAGCTGCTGTGAGAGTGCTTTGATTTATGTTCAATTTCCCAGAGAGGACAATCAGCAATGAAGTGACCTGGCTTCTTGCACTTATAGCAACAGTTATCTTTCGCTGAAGAGTTTCTGGATGATGATCGATGCTGTGATGAATTGCTAGAATGTCTTGAAGAATAGTTTTTCTTCGGTGAAGAGGAGTTCCTTTTCTGAAAGCGGTTGAATCTTCTCATTATCAGTGCAAGATCTTTCCCAATGTTCTCGGGGTCATCAGATGCACCAGCAGATTCAGAACTGGCTTCAGGAGAGGAGTGACGTGAAGCTCTGGCCTTGAGTGCATGAGATTTCTTTCGACTCCCATTGACATCACGTTTCTCATCTTCTTCCATCTCGAAAGTATTAAGCCTTTCAAGAATATCAGCGGCAACCATATCTTTGAAATCAGTTCTTTCCTTAATCATCAGCACAATGTGATCGAAGGAATCATCAAGAGAACGGAGCAAAGTTCTGACAATAATCCGATTGGTAATGTCATCTGCACCGAGGGAAATCAGTTCATTTGACAGCGCAGTGAGTCTGCTGTATATGGAACAAACTTTTTCTCCCTCGTGCCTCTTGAACCGATAGAACTTGCTTCGAAGGGTGTCAATTCGAGCATCTTCTGAGTAGAGACACCTTCACCAATCTTCTCGAGATAATCCCAAACACCTTTGGCCGAATGAATATTCTTGACCTCATGATATTTTTCAGGAATCAGATGATTTGTGATGAATACCCAGACTTCAGCATCTAGCTCTATCTTCTTTGCCTCTTCAGGAGTGATGGCATCAGTGTCCTTGACAGTTACACCATTCTTGACAACTTCCCAAGCGGCAGAGTTGATAGCCATGATATTCCTCTTCATTTTGTCCTTCCAATAGGGATAGTCCTTCCCATTGAAAATAGGGATTGGTTCCCCCGAGCGAACAGCTGCAAACGACATTCTTGACAACACTCCAGGTTGTTAGACCAAAATACGCAGAGCGTAGGGAGTGCCTAGCTCTGATACCAATTGAAAGCTCAAGAATGATCAGAGGGGGAGGGGGTGAATGATCACTTCTAAAAATTCTAAGGAACTTAGAAGGAAATCATGCAAACAGCATAGGACTAAAGACATCTCGAAGGAAATACAGTATCGAAAGTAATGTAAGGCTCGAAAGGATTGGGAGCGAAGGAAAACATCGAAGGCAAACAGGCTACGAGTAAATAATTGAAGTAAATGCTAGAAGGAAAACGAGCCTCACACAGCGATGTTTGGTAAACCAGTTCACACTCTGCAAAGTGCTACGTCTGGTTGGAGGGACTGGTGATTGAACACCTGGAGCAAAACTCTCTCCGTCCTATTCCCCACTGCAACAAACTCCTCGAGCTTGTCCAGTTTTCACTCGTGGTAGATGATTCAGGACATCTCCGAAACCTTTACAAACTTCCTTCAGCAGTGACAATTACTCTTCGACTGCTTGACAGGCGACGCCTAACCGTCTAGGAGACTTGCAGTTCTCCAAGATAAAAAGATCGGCTAATATCGACCTAAGTCATAGTGAATTGCTCAACTCAGCTCAGACTTGGGATTTGGTTTTCTCTCGATGAATCTCTCTTGGAATGCTCACAGACTTCTGTCTTAGAATCTTCAGTGGAGCAGCCTGCCCAAAATGGCGGGTAGGTGCGGGGTATTTATAGTTGGCGATCCCGATGGGTAAAATGACTGAAGTGACCCGATGCAACCGCTTGACGCGTGCCCACAACGGTCGGATTCCAATCACTGCGCAACTTTACTTGAGGAACAAGTAAGCTGACTCACCGAACGAGTTCTCCCTCGAAGGCACGAAGTGCGATGACTTTGCCTTCGAGCTATTCGCTCGACTCGGTAAGATTTCTCTTGGTAGGCTTTTGTGGGTTTTGGTTGAGCAGAGAAAATTCACTTCGACAAAGATCTCAACTAGCAAACCCCTCTTAATAGTACGGTTTTTCCTACGACTCAAGAAATAAAGAGAAACTAGTAAAAAGACTAAGTCTTCGACTAGCTTCAGCTTTCTCCTCGTTGCGCTTTTACTCGAGAGAGACTTTTTCTTCGACTACATTTTTATGGGTCGTCTTCCTTCAAAGGTTTCGGTAGATGACTGCAGCTCTGCTGCAGTGAGTTGTCCTTCGACCTTCTACACGCAAACTCCATTCTTTCGGAACCTAAGTATCTGTTTATACTCGAAACAATATTAGTTCCACTTCTGCTTTGTCCAACAATGTCCAAAACCTTCGGGGGCAAAACTTGCTCTTACAAAGAGTTACTCAAGAACATAAATATAAAAGAAGAGAATCAAATATATAACTCAATCACAATCTGAACATAATCTCATAATCCATCGGATCCCAGCAAACTAAAGCATTGCAACAGCAGAAAGATTACATATGTGCCTCGATCATGTAGGGCAGCTCACGAGGTCTAATCCATGAAGAACAAAGAGGGGAGGAGAACATCACATAGCTACTGATCATGGACCCATGGTCCAAGGTGGACTACTCACGGTTCATCCGGGAAGCATCCATGGTGGTGGAGAAGCTCCCGGAGGTGATTCCTCCCTCCGGCAGGGTGCCGGGAAGAGGTCATCTGGTGCTCCCGATCTTGGAAGAGCGACGGCTGCGGAACAGAGGAGAGATCGCGAAAAAGGGTTCCGTCCCCGAGGGTTTCTCGTCACGGGGAATAAATAGGCGAAAGGGGGCAGCCAGATGTGGGCCAGGGGCTCCAGGCGCCCCCCTGGGGCGGCTAGGGGCCTGGCCGCGCCCTCTGGCCGCCTGGGCCCCTGTGGCCCCTCGTGGGCTCTTCGCGAAGCTTCCGGTACGCTGATTTTTCCTATATTTTTCCCGTAATTTTTCTGGTACTTTTAATAAGGGGGAAACCTGAAATAGTAAAACAGCAGAAAACAGGAACTGGCACTGGGGTGCACTGAGTTAATAGGTTAGTCCAAATATGATCAAAAGTGCATGGAAGTTCATCAATATCATAGCAATATCACACAAAAGAGGCATGGAGCAAGCAAAAATTATAGATACGTTTTGGACGTATCAACATCCCCAAGCTTAATTCCTGCTCGTCCTCGAGTAGGTAAATGGTAACAAGCATAATTTCTGTGGTGACATGCTAACAACCATATAAGAACTTTGTAAGTAAAGCAATCAAAGCATGCAATTCAATTCAAGTCATAACAGGCAAGAGTCTATATATAGCATCGAAATAAGCAACATAAGAACATAAAGGTGCAAGAGCTCTCGCTATCTGTGACTCGAATGTCTCCAAATGGTTTTTGCGTGCAAGAAAAGGGGATAGGGATATACGAGAAAAAGTATTTTCATTGTTGAGAACTCAATCTACTAAAGTGTCACACTTGGTCTTCTTTGGAATCTTATCTTGACTCATCCCCAGACCACTAGCCAGGTACAAGTCAAAAATGATCCACTCCTTTTTGATATTTTGAGCACTCATGCAATGGATGAGCGTAAGCAAGAAAGTTGACACTTAGGATGGAAAAGAGAGAATAAGGTGGAGGAGGAAGACAAAAAGGTGTGAAAGGCTCACATCAATGAGGACAATCATAGGCGAGAGAAAGCCAAATGATAGATATGATGTGAGGAGTAGGGATTGCCATGCAACGGATGCACATGTGAGCTAAAATCTCTCCAATGGAACTAGTGGGGGTGCATCCAACTTGCTTGCTCAAGAAGACCTAGATCTCATTTGAGGAGGCTCATCATTGGAATATACAAGCCAAGTTCTATAGTGTGAAGGTCCCCATATAGTTATATGCATGAATGATAATCTCTATGGAGTACAAGATACAAGATGGAGTACGAGTGTGGATCTTCTAAAAAAGGAATAGTAGTGTGCCCCCTTCTCTCTTTTTTTTCTCTTTCTATTTTTTATATTTTTTTGTATTTTTTGGTGGCCTCAATGGCTCTTTCTATTTAACTCTCATTTGTCCTCTTTGGGATCTTTTAATTTGTCCTCTTTGGGATATTTTCCTCACTTTAGGGGCAACACTCTATATATTACAAAAAGTATAGAAGATCTTTCACACTTTACAAAGTACTCGAATCATAAAGAAAATGTAAATATCATGATGTATGCAAATGTATGCCTTTGCCAGTGTAGCAGGATATGCAATGATACTAGCGCGTCATGTAGCAATGATTAAGGCAAGGCCCAACTAGCATGCGGCTCATCGATCAAGCAAGTAGCATGTATGACATGAAGATCAAGTCACGAGGAGATGGATGTTGCATGGCAATATATCTCGGAAAGGCTATGGAAATGCCTTGATAGGTAGGTATGGTGGCTGTTTTGAGGAAGGATATAAGGAGGCTTATGATGACAGAGCGTATCATGCCAAGGGTTTGGATGTACCGGAGAAGGTGGACGCCAACTCTCGGAGTGAGAAGAAGGCAATGCACGGCACATGAAAGGCTAGCAAAATATGGGAAGGTGGAAGTATCAACTTTCGAATACTCACATTAGTCTGAAGAACTCATGCACTTATTATCGGTAACTCTCAATCTAATAAGGAGGGTCACAAAGAGACAAGTACCCCGAGGAGGAGTGTATGGGGGTTTGGTTATCCTTGCGCATCCTCGACTCATGGTACGTGAGTGTACTCTAATATTCGACCCCTCAGAAGAGTAGTGATCCAACTAGTAGCTAAAGTTCTCAACTAATTTGTAGGTTTTTGAAAATAAACACGGATTGCCCAAAATACGACATCTGTCACTAATAGTCTAAAGCTCTTGACACCGAAAGTCCAAACATTACTCAAGACAACACCTCACAACTTTTGCAAGTTACTACTACAAAAGAATAGCAACCTCAATTACCTACTTCAAGTCAAGACACAAAACTCAGTGCAACAGGAAAACTCTCTAAACAAGATAAACATGAAAACTCAAGAGAGTTCCAGCAACAAACTAAACAAAATCTCTTTGAAAAGATAAACATGAAAGCTAAGAGCAAAGCATGACAGCAGCTACGGAAAGATAAAGAACAAACACAGCAAAGATAAGCAGGAAAAAGTCCTATGTTGTGTTCTAAATTTTGGAAGTGGAGCGTGTTTCTCTCCCACATAAATAAAGCTGGTCTCTAACTTGTTATGAACAGCAAGCAAAGCTAAAGAAAACTAAGAACAAAACCTAAGAGCGAGACGCTCCAAGAATAGCACATAACGCATGAAGTGGTAAAAATATAGTGAAACGAGAGACGAACTGATAATTGTCGATGGAGAATGGGATGCACGGGGGCATCCCCAAGCTTAGACACTTGAATCTCCTTGAATATTTCTTGGGGATGCATGGGGGCATCCCCAAGATTGAACGCTTGACACTTCTTAATCTTCTTTCATCATCCTCCCTCGGACACTTGAAAACTCCCTTCATACATAACTCATCATAATCTGATTAGCGAGGTTAGTACCCATAATAAAATAAATTTTTCTCTACTAGAAATAAAGATAACCTTGAAGATCTATTGTTTCTCAAGATTTCCAAAAAGTTTTTGCAAAGAAAAAGCAAGCTTAAGGTTTTCAAAACGAAGAAAAGGCAAAACAGGACAGAATCTGTGAAAAACAGACCAGCATGTAGAAACGAATTTTTTAGGGATACTTCTGCAGCTCAAATCAAAAAACTCAGAACATACGAAAGTTTCGTAATTGTATATAGCACGCTGTGTAAACTATTCATCTCAAAAAGATGAACTGGGATTTTTATCTGATTTTTCTAGTCACGAGGACAGAATCTGTTTTCTGGACAGCATGTCAAAACTTTCACTTCCCTTGTCGTATGAGGCTATAAAAGGCACATAGCTTTAAAAGTAAAGATACAATGGTGTTGATACAGTAGTAAAAATCATCAAGACCACTAAAAACAGAAGAAAAACAAAAAGTAAAACCTAAATTCGTTGCGGGCTGCCTCCCGAAAGCGCTTCTTTAAAGCCATTAGCTAGGCTTAAAGATTATAGAAGATGCTCTCACAAGAATAAGAATTTTGAAGCAAAAGAGAGAATCAAGAAGCAAATATGAAACACATTTAAGCCTAACCCACTTCCTATGCATAGGCATCTTCTAAGAAAATAAATCAAAGAAGAACAAAGTGACATGCATAGGAAGGTCGAAAAAGAACAACTTCAAACCTTTCAACATGAGGAGAGGAGTTTTATTAATATGGAAGTTTCTACAACCAAACTTCCCTCTCTCAAAATAATTTTCAGTAGTATCATGAACAACATCAAGAATATAACTATCACATAAATCATATTGTTCATGACCTAAAAGCACACGTGTATTGTTTTCAACACGGTTTTTAGGATCATAAGATAAATACAACCCATCACATTGAGCCTTGATAAGAAGAAAATTCTTCGGAATATGAGTTGGAGATTTCAAAAACATAATAGGACAATAAAGTGTGGGTGCAATAGAAACAATTTCATGCTTAACATGAGGAACTATAGAACGTTCATCTCCGTAAGCATCATCCATAGTGGCATCATGGGCATAAGCATAGAAGGCATCAACTTCATCAAAAAGGGATATTTCAAAAGGATCCATAGGATCATAACACTTATATAAGGTAAGATTCAAAGAGTTAGTCTCATTAGAATGTGGGCATGGATGGCTCCATTCTTCCTCCTTTTGTTCGTCACTCTCCTCCTCTTTTTCATCAAGGAGCTTTCAGTTTCATCAATTTCTTCTTTCATAGACTCCTGCAAAACATTAGTCTCTTCCTTTGGGGGAGAGATTCTCTCAAGATGATCAGTAATATAGTAATTTTCATCATAATTTTCCAAACAATAGTTAAGTATAGCAAGACTCTCAGATTTTTAAGGGGCATCATTAATATTTCTAAGAAGAGAAGTAATTTCATAGGCACCCTTATAAGCAACAAATTCTTCTATTGGCTCTGCATCATAAAAATCATAGTTTCCCTTAGCATAAGAAGCTAAAGTTTCATCATCATTGTACTCACATTGGAAAGCAAGGTGTTTGTGCCTCATAAAGCAACAACATTCATCCCTGCAGAAAGATATATTATATATTGAGCACAAGTTTCTAGCATACTCATACAACTGATGTATTTGTTTCCATAAGTGTATCCCCTTTTGAGAAAAGCGGTGTTCCTTGTACCACTTTTGTTGATCCTCGGTGAATCCTGCATGCCAATAAGATCTGGTTTCGAAGAAGTCAGACATTGATTGGAAAGTAAAGAACTAGACATACTATTTTTTTTTTGGGATTTTTGATAAAGGACAAGAAGATAAAAACAGAAAGGTAAACTAACAAGACTAAAAAGCAAAGATAAAAGATAGTGTGCAACTCCCCTATATAGAAGAGTGGAGTCCCCGGCAACGGCGGCAGAAATTTGCTTGTTACACGAGATAACTTGTCGCCCCCGTTGGTTACCCCAAGTGGAAGGTGAGATGTAGATAGCGGCAAATTTCCCTTAGCAAAAATGCTAAGGTTGAGTATCGTCCAGGAGGACTCCAACAGATACAAGTAGGTGGTGAAGTGAACAATGGCGCCGTTCACAACCGAGGTTGCTAACTTCACCTGCACCTGCACACACACAGATAGCTTCGCTTCCCAACGAGTACAGAGGAGTTGTCAATTCCTCCGGCCTTGTTGTTTACGAAGGATAAAACGCATGGGATAATAATGATAGATAGTGATAGCTACTAAAAAGTAAATACTGAAAGTAAATTGATAGTGTAAACAGTGGTGGAAGTATGGACCGGGATCTCATGAAGTTCACTAGTGATGTCTCTCTCCCAAAAGACGATAAAATAGCCATGCGAGGTAAACAAATTACAGCTGGGCAATTAAAATGATTATGTGCGCAAACCAATGCTAATTATGCAAAACAGAAAGGAAGAGGCTCAAAAGCACGGGCGGTACGCCAAGACAAGTAGATCGAAATCCATCTGCATCTGCCCACTAATCAACCACTTTGAGATATCTATCCAGAACATCTCGCTGGTATTAAATCCCACCCAAAGTGTAAACTCAAAGCAACAGACAACTCCATTAAAGAACTTTACGTAAATTAAACAATCCTTGAACCCGCAAGTACAAGCACCATTGTTTTCCCCCTTGTGGCAACAACACATCCCCTAGACTCATGTTTCTGTCACTCAAGCTAGTCATCGGGGGGCATGAACCCACAATCATGCATAACGCTCCCTCTTGGAGTCACTACCTACTACTTGGCCAAAGCAATAAACAGCAACGGAGAACATGCAAGAGTTACTCAAGAACATAAATATAAAAGAAGAGAATCAAATATATAACTCGATCACAATTTGAACATAATCTCATAATCCATCGAATCCCAGCAAACTCAGCATAGCAACAACAGAAAGATTACATATGTACCTCGATCATGTAGGGCAGCTCACGAGGTCTAATCCATGAAGAACAAAGAGGGGAGGAGAACATCACATAGCTACTGATTATGGACCCATGGTCCAAGGTGGACTACTCACGTTTCATCCGGGAAGCATCCATGGTGGTGGAGAAGCTCCCGGAGGTGATTCCTCCCTCCGGCAGGGTGCCGGGAAGAGGTCTTCTGGTGCTCCTGATCTTCGAAGTGTGACGGCAGCGGAACAGAGGAGATATCGCGAAAAAGGCTTCCGTCCCCGAGGGTTTCTCGTCACGGGGAATAAATAGGCGAAAGGGGGCAGGCAAAGGTGGGCCAAGGGCTCCATGCGCCCCCCTGGCGTGGCCAGGGGCCTGGCCGCGCCCTCTGGCCGCCTGGCCCCCTGGATCCCCTCTGGCCCCTCCTGGGCTCTTCGCGAAGCTTCCGGTACGCTGATTTTTCCTATATTTTTCCCGGAATTTTTCTGGTACTTTTAATAAGGGGGAAACCTGAAATAGAAAAACAACAGAAAACAGGAACTGGCACTGGGGTGCACTGAGTTAATAGGTTAGTCCAAATATGATCAAAAGTGTATGGAAGTTCATCAATATCATAGGAATATCACACAAAAGAGGCATGGAGCAAGCAGAAATTATAGATACGTTTTGGACGTATCACGCGGCTAGGGGGCAGGCCGCGCCAGCTGGCCGCCTGGACCAGGGGTTTCCCCCTGGTCAGCCCCAGGTGCCTCTGGGTCACTTTTTTCTGTGATAAAAATTGATTTTCATTTTTGTGGAATTTTTCTGACAACTTCATTGTTGAATTTTTTCGAGGTTCCAAAAGCTGCAAAACTTCCTGGAAACTTGAGACAGTGGTTAGAAATGTGAAGCTTAAAAACATAAAAAATTCGTACAACAAAGAGAACAAAATCTAAAGGAAATGAAAACATAACAAGCTCCACTTTTTACCTATATAAAACATGCTAGCTAGCAAGGTTGATCAAGTCTTACCAATAAACCGGCGAAAAGTATCACTTCTTATAAGGTGATCATTGTACTTTTACTTTTATGGACATTGTCCCCACCGTAATGGTTTTGTATTTGTGGTGGACATGTAGAGGACAATCCCAATCTCCAATCTTCACGATCTCGATATTCTCTATATAGTTAAGGCCATGCCTTTTGTCGATCTTCTTCGGAAAATACACCGTGTGTTCTTTATCATCCACGTTGAAGGTAACCTTTCCTTTATTGCAATCAATGATAGCACCTGCGGTGTTAAGAAAAGGTCTACCAAGAATAATAGACATGCTCCCATCCCAGTGTTGGGATACGGGGCAGAAAACACAAATTTTTCCACACGTACGGTACCCGAACCCAAGATCTATGCTATGGCGATGTAAAGTAACGGAAGGAATCGGTGTTCATACCTTTGAAGACCGAAAGCGGGAAACGTTCTTACGAACGTGGTTGGCGTAGACTCAGAACTACGACCTCCCTGTCGTGTAGAAGACCACCACCGGCGAGGATGACTCCCGGTAAACCTCCAGCGATGAAGCAGCACCACAGGTGTAATGCCTCGAAGAGATTATACACGTACGGCACAATCGATTTTCCTCCCGGGCTCCGAACCAGGCGAGCAGCGGAAAGAAGACGGCTACGGATCCCGACTCCGGCAGAGCGACGTCCTGCCTTATGGTGGAGAACTCCAATCCTGGTGCAGACTCCAAACAAGGGGAGTCCACTTCCAGAAATGGAGAAGGAAGAAGAAGGAGATCAATTGTTGTATGGAAAAAGGGGGGTCTACCCCTCTATATAAAGGCCAAGGGGGGGTGTGATCCCTCTTCCCTCCCCCATGTGGGACTAAACCTCCAAGGGGGGAGGGGTGCGCCGGCCTAGGGGGGGTTGGGCCCCACCCCTTGGCGCCAAGCCCAAGGGGGGGAACCCCCTCCTCCCCTAATGGGCCTCTAAGGCCCATATAGCCTTTTTTCCATTATTTTAATTATTTAATAAGTTTTAAATATTTAATTCAGATAATTAAATAATAAAAACATTATTAAAACAATCAAACTTTATTTTGAACTATTTAAAATGTCCGGAAACCATTCCGTCCTCCTCCGGAACTATTCCGGTGATTTCTCCTATTTCACCGATTGATCCCGTAACTGTCCTATGCATCGATTGCCCTTAAGTGTAACACCCTAACGGTCCGGGAAACAGCATACATGGTCGAGACTCTTCTCATGGACCAATGACTAGTCAGTTGGACCTGGTTACAGTCCTTGACAGCCCCTGCGCTTCCATCGAATGAGCTTCGATCGCTTTTGGAAACCGTTAACGATACGACGTAATCCCTTTGTTCTGCGGTACCTTGTTTGTCCGAGGTTTGATCGTCGGTATCCCACATACCGTGTTCACATCTCGTTCACGACAAACAACTTCTCTCGTCCATGATCATTGCATCTCTTTGTGACCTAGTCACGTCCTTGCAAGGGTTGATGCAATATCACCGAGTGGGCCCAGAGTACCTGTCCTGTCACAAGGACTGACAAATCCCGCTTTGATCTATTAACATACTCACCAACCATCAATTTCGGAATACCCAAAGTGCTCCGTTATAGCCAACATATTTCAGTCAGGCGGTGGGATACAAATCAAAGTCTCCTCATAGATCGTGATTACGTATGATCATTACGGTCTAAGGACTAAGCCATACGTTACAAAGTCATAGCAACGCTGAACTATGTGACTCGATCACATTGCATTACTTTAGGTGGGTGTCTGTCCATCACATCATTCCCCTAATGATATGACCTCATTGTCAATGGACTTAAGTGTCGCCATGATCAGGAAAGCTTGATCAATCAATTGCCCAATGAGATAGTTTACCCGAGTTAAACTACGGACCATGTTTTATACTACACCTGTATTAGTATTTCCAAGTAATACAGTTATAGCACAGTATAAAACGTATTATGAACAAAACGGATATGTGACAAATATCTTTATTAATTTGTCTCTAGGGCACATATCCAACAGTCTCCCACTTGCACTAGAGTACAAATTACACTAGTTTACATCAGGTATGTATCTAACACCAATGGTCTCTCGGTGTTCTTCAAACTTGCCCTGTGGAAGAGGTTTAGTCATCGGGTCTGCTGCGTTCAGATCCGTATGTATCTTGTGAATCCTAGTGTGTCCATCCCTGACGTAGTCTCGCGTCACATGGAACTTTCGGAGGATGTGCTTGGCTGTAGAGTGAGTTCTTGGCTCCTTCGCGTTAGCAATGGCACCCGTGTTGTCGCAGTAGATTCCCATGGGGTCAGTGCAACTGGGAAAGACGTCAAGCTCGATCACGAACTTCTTCAGCCACAGCGCCTCGTTTGACGCTTCGCAAGCGGCAATATACTCCGACTCCATTGAAGATTGAGCGACGACTGACTGTTTGCCGCTCCTCCAGCTAATCGCGCCTCCGTTCAACATGAAGACATATCCCGTCTGGGATTTCGAGTCATCTAGGTCTGAGCCGAGGCTTGCGTCAACGTAACCCTTTACGGTGAGCTCCTCATCAACTCCTCCATAAACAAGAAAGAGATCCTTGGTTCTTCTCAAGTACTTAAGGATGTTCTTCACTGCTGTCCAATGGGCCATTCCCGGATTACTCTGGTAGCGATTAGTCATACTAATGGCCAGCGCTAAATCCGGTCTGGTACATAACATAGCATACATGAGAGAACCTATGGCTGAGGCATAGGGCTTTGAGGACATCTCCTCTTTCTCTTTAGCTGTGGTCGGGCATTGAGTCACGCTTAGTTTGACACCTTTCATGACTGGCAAGAGACCTCTCTTGGAGTCATCCATTTTGAACCTTTTCAAAATCTTGTCAATATAAGTATTCTGACTCAAGGCCAACCTTCGATTAGGTCTATCTCTATAGATCTTAATCCCCAGTATGTACGCAGCTTCACCTAGGTCCTTCATGGAAAATTGTCCATTCAGATATTCCTTCACTTCCTCTAAGAATTTCTTATCGTTCCCTATTAGTAATATGTCATCCACATATAACACAAGGAATGCTACAGAGCTCCCACTCAGTTTCTTATAGACACAGAACTCTTCGACGTTTTGGACAAATCCAAAAGCTTTAATGACCTCATCAAATCGAAGATTCCAGCTCCAAGATGCTTGTTTCAACCCATAGATGGACCGTTGAAGCTTGCAAACCTTACCAGCATTCCTTGGATCGACAAACCCCTCTGGTTGCATCATATACAACTCTTCCTCAATGTTGCCATTTAGGAATGCAGTTTTCACATCCATCTGCCATATCTCGTAATCATGATATGCAGCTATTGCTAGTAGGATCCGAATAGACTTTATCATCGCTACAGGAGAGAATGTCTCCTCGTAGTCAACTCCTTGAATTTGTCGGAAACCCTTCGCGACAAGTCAAGCTTTGTAGACAGATACGTTTCCGTCTGCGTCAGTCTTTTTCTTGAAAATCCATTTATTCTCGACGGCCTTGCGGTCCTCGGGAATATCCACCAAAGTCCATACTTTGTTGGTGTACATGGAGTCTATTTCGGATTTCATGGCTTCAAGCCATTTCTCGGACACGGGTCCCTCCATTGCTTCTTTGTAACTCGTAGGTTCATCCGACTCAACAGCCGAGATTGCATTCACAAGCTGTCCGTAAAACTCAGTAGGTTGACGGACTCTTGATGACCTACGGGGCATAAAAGGTTACTCTTCATTCTCATCATGATCATCGTGAATGTCATGATCGTTATGAATGTCGTTCTGGCCATTCTCTTCAACTCCCACTGTGGAAGATGGTTCCAGAACAAATTCCGTAGCCATTTCATCCAATTGGAGTGACTGGTCAGTTACTTCATCGAGGTCTATTTTCCTCCCACTCAACTCTTTCGCGAGAAACTCCTTCTCAAGAAAGTGTCCCGTCTTGGCAAAAAACGTTTTGCTGTCAGACTTGTTGTAGAAGGTGTACCCACAAGTTTCCTTGGGATAGCCCACAAAGATGCACTTATCCGCCTTGGATTCAAGTTTGTCAGGCTGTAGTTTCCTAACATAAGCCTCACAACCCCAAATCTTCAGGTGAGACAACTCAGGTTTAGTGCCATGCCATTCTTCAAATGGTGTTGTCTTTACGGATTTGGATGGTGCCCTATTAAGAATATGAATGGCGGTTTCTAATGCATACCTCGAGAATGACACAGGAAAATCAGTATGAGACATCATCGATCGTACACTATCCAATAGGGTTCGATTACGTCGCTCAGCTACACCGTTTCTCTGAGGTGTGCCTGCCGGCGTAAGTTGTGGTACTATGCCACAAGACTTCAGATGATTGCCAAACTCGTGACTCAAATACTCGCCACCTCGATCCGATCGAAGGTGCTTGATTTTCCTTCCGAGTTGATTTTCGACCTCATTCTGAAATTCCTTGAACTTTTCAAAGGTTTCAGACTTGTGTTTCATCAAGTAAATATACCCATATCTACTCAAGTCATCAGTAAAGGTCACGAAGTAACGAAGATCATTGCGAGTGGGGATGTTCATGGGTCCACATACATCCGTGTGTATGATCCCCAATAAGACATCCGCACGCTCCATCACACCATTGAATGGAGTCCTTGACATTTTGCCCATGAGGCATTGTTCACATGTATCAAGGGATCCAAAATCCAATGAGTCAAGAAGTCCATCCTTATGGAGCTTCTCCATGCGTTTTACACCAATATGACCAAGTCGGAAATGCCACATCATCATGTGATCTTCATTATTCTTTAATCTTTTGGCCTCAATATTGTTAACGTGACTCACGTCACCATCGAGATTAAGTATGAATAAACCATGCGACTCCGGTGCGTGAACATAAAACATATCATCCTTATAAATCGAACAACCAATTGTATCGGATTTAAAAGAATAGTGGTCTCGCTTCAAGCAAGAACCACTCACGATGTTCACACTCAACGCGGGTACATAGTAACATTTATTCAGAACTAAAACCAATCCCGAAGGGAGACTAAGATTCTTCGTGCCGACCGCCAAGACTTCAATCTGGCAGCCATTCCCCACGCGCATCGTCACTTCATCCTTGACCAAGCGTCTCCTATTCCTTAGTCCCTGAATGGAATTAGAAATATGAGCGACAGATCCTGTATCAAATATCCAGGATGTGTTCCCAGCGCTTGTCAAGAGAAGATCAACAATATGTATATCAAATATACCTTCGTCTCTCTTGGCGACCTTGCCAGCCTTCTTGTCCTTTAGGTACTTGGGACAGTTGCGCTTCCAGTGACCTTCACCCTTGCAGTAGAAGCACTCCACTCCGAGTTTAGGCTTGGGTGCCTTGGGAGGAGCGGCAACTGACTTGCCATCCCTCCTGGGGCCACCTCTCCTGGCCTTCTCCCGTCTGCTTGACTTCTTGAAGTCAGTGGTCTTGTTGACCATGAAGACGGCGTGCTCCTTCTTGATTTCAACCTCAACGCTCTTTAGCATGGCGAACAACTCAGAAGGGGTTTTGGTCATCCCCTGCATGTTGTAGTTCAGCACAAAGCCTTTGTAGCTAGGGGGAAGCGACTGCAACACCCTATCAACCGCAAGTTCATCTGGAATCTGACATTCCAGAGCATTCAAGCGCTGAACGTAGCCAGACATTTTGACCACGTGCTCACTCACGCTGCCGTGCTCATCCATCTTTGCTGAGAAGAAGGCTTCAGAAGCCTCGTATCGTTCAGCCCTGGCTTGAGGTGCGAAGACCGCCTTGAGGTCGGTGATAATCTCATATGCACCCATCCTCTCAAAATGTTTCTGCAGCTCAGCCTCCATGGAGTAGAGCATGCCACTCTGGACAAGGTTGTAATCATCAGTCTTGGAGAGATAGACATTCTTCTCGTCCTGACTGGCATCATCTGCTGGTGCGTCACCTAACGCGTCCTCTAGTACGTATGCCATTTTGAGGGGAACGAGGAGAATCCTCAGGGTGCGGAACCAGTTGGTGAAGTTTGTCCCATCTGTTTTTATCTTATCTTTCTCTAGGAATGATCCTAAGTTGAACGAGGGGCGAGGTGCTGCCATCTACAAGGTTGGATTCACAACGATACATATTTAGACTTTTTTTCATAATGTGGAGTTTCAATTTAATCTTAAAATTCTAGAAAGCTCCCACTTAGATAAACACCTCTCAATTTAACTAAGTGATTACACAATCCCAGCCCCCATACCTCCCCCGATATGTACGGCCCAGTATGCGAACCAGGTAGGCCTCTAAGCCAATCACATCAGCCATGTGACTCGTGCTCAACCTTTCGGTCTTCTGTGTTCCAGGCCCGCATCTACATACGTCAAGCCTGCCAATCGAACCTTGATGTTAGCTGTTCAGCAAGGCCATATCTGCATATGCCAGGCTCGCCGAACCCAACCTCATGCGAACTCCGTTGAATATGTAGGACAACTCCGGTATGTACGGAGCATCAAGCCATATGGGAGAACCTTCCAGGTGGTGCCCATCAAAAGGGAGAACACAATGTTGGTATTGTGAGAGATGGTCCTGTTTCGTGCTACCGTCGATGTATCTAGCATACTAGCATAAAACAGGAAGTAAAACTTTAAATCATACAACCTATGATCCCCCTTCATGCAAAGCAAAGTTTAGAACGTCTTTCTACTTTAGCTTGTGCAAGTTTTACGTGGCTGCTAGGGGTTTCGAGAGAGAGAACCAATTTCTATCCTGCGAAAAACAAGCCACAACACCGTCTCTTATTCGTCTCTATTACACCCCTGTCGGGGCCCTCCGTTGCAAACATCTTCGCATCGCTAATGCAGAGAGACAGACACCCCCCCCCAGCCACTTTATATGGTACAAGCCATATGTCAAGCGTGGAACCAGTCTCGCGTAAACGCGTAAGGTCGGTCGGGGGCCGCTTCATCAAACATTGCCGCAATGCTGAATGAGTACACGTGGGAGGGTAACGAATGAAGATTCGATGCCCACATCCTAGATGTGTTCTATCCGTACAATACATCTACGCATAGCTAGCTCATGATACCACTGTTGGGATACGGGGCAGAAAACACAAATTTTTCCACACCTACGGTACCCGAACCCAAGATCTATGCTATGGCGATGTAAAGTAACGGAGGGAATCGGTGTTCATACCTTTGAAGACCGAAAGCGGGAAACGTTCTTACGAACGTGGTTGGCATAGACTCAGAACTACGACCTCCCTATCGTGTAGAAGACCACCACCGGCGAGGATGACTCCCGGTAAACCTCCAGCGATGAAGCAGCACCACAGGTGTAATGCCTCGAAGAGATTATACACGTACGGCACAATCGATGTTCCTCCCGGGCTCCGAACCAGGCGAGCAGCGGAAAGAAGACGGCTACGGATCCCGACTCCGGCAGAGCGACGACCTGCCTTATGGTGGAGAACTCCAATCCTGGTGCAGACTCCAAACAAGGGGAGTCCACTTCCAGAAATGGAGAAGGAAGAAGAAGGAGATCAATTGTTGTATGGAAAAAGGGGGGTCTACCCCTCTATATAAAGGCCAAGGGGGGGTGTGATCCCTCTTCCCTCCCCCATGTGGGACTAAACCTCCAAGGGGGGAGGGGTGCGCCGGCCTAGGGGGGGTTGGGCCCCACCCCTTGGCGCCAAGCCCAAGGGGGGGAACCCCCTCCTCCCCTAATGGGCCTCTAAGGCCCATATAGCCTTTTTCCATTATTTTAATTATTTAATAAGTTTTAAATATTTAATTCAGATAATTAAATAATAAAAACATTATTAAAACAATTAAACTTTATTTTGAACTATTCAAAATGTCCGGAAACCATTCCGTCCTCCTCCGGAACTATTCCGGTGATTTCTCCTATTTCACCGATTGATCCCGTAACTGTCCTATGCATCGATTGCCCTTAAGTGTAACACCCTAACGGTCCGGGAAACAGCAGACATGGTCGAGACTCTTCTCATGGACCAATGACTAGTCAGTTGGACCTGGTTACAGTCCTTGACAGCCCCTGCGCTTCCATCGAATGAGCTTCGATCGCTTTTGGAAACCGTTAACGATACGACGTAATCCCTTTGTTCTGCGGTACCTTGTTTGTCCGAGGTTTGATCGTCGGTATCCCACATACCGTGTTCACATCTCGTTCACGACAAACAACTTCTCTCGTCCATGATCATTGCATCTCTTTGTGACCTAGTCACGTCCTTGCAAGGGTTGATGCAATATCACCGAGTGGGCCCAGAGTACCTGTCCTGTCACAAGGACTGACAAATCCCGCTTTGATCTATTAACATACTCACCAACCATCAATTTCGGAATACCCAAAGTGCTCCGTTATAGCCAGCATATTTCAGTCAGGCGGTGGGATACAAATCAAAGTCTCCTCATAGATCGTGATTACGTATGATCATTACGGTCTAAGGACTAAGCCATACGTTACAAAGTCATAGCAACGCTGAACTATGTGACTCGATCACATTGCATTACTTTAGGTGGGTGTCTGTCCATCACATAATTCCCCTAATGATATGACCTCATTGTCAATGGACTTAAGTGTCGCCATGATCAGGAAAGCTTGATCAATCAATTGCCCAATGAGATAGTTTACCCGAGTTAAACTACGGACCATGTTTTATACTACACCTGTATTAGTATTTCCAAGTAATACAGTTATAGCACAGTATAAAACGTATTATGAACAAAACGGATATGTGACAAATATCTTTATTAATTTGTCTCTAGGGCACATATCCAACACCCAGGGCATGTCAAGCTCAACAAAATCAGTAAGGATTAAGCAATTAGCAACTTCAACAGGAACATCCTCACAAATACCAATCGGGACGGTTGTTGACTTGTCAGACATCTGAAGAGAGATATCTGTAGGGATTATTTTATCTAAACAAAGCCTCTTGTAAATAGAGAAAGGCATAACACTCACTCCTGCACCGAAATCACATAAAGTAGTTCTGACATAATTATTCTTTATGGAGCAAGGAATGGTGGGTATACTTGGATCACCAGTCTTCTCAGGAATCTTGCCACTGAAAGAGTAGTTAGCAAGCATGGTAGATATTGCCTCATTAGGGACTTTTCTTTTATTAGTAACAATATCTTTCATATATCTCGAGTAAGGAGGTAACTTAATAGCATCAGTCAAAGGAATTTGAAGAAAAAGAGGCTTCATCCATTCACAAAATTTATTATAGTGCTCTTCTTCTTTACTTTTGAGAGACTTACCTGGAAAGGGCATGGGTTTCTGTACCCACGGTTCTCTTTCCTTCCCATGTTTTCTTGCGATGAAGTCTTCTCTAGTGTATTTCTTACGTTTGTCGGGTGCTTCTTCTTCTCGCACCTCAGGAGGATCATTCTTCTCTTTGTACTTATCAGGTTTAGAACCGTCTTTAGTCTCGGCATCGGAGGTGGATATACTTTTTGGATCAACAACAGACTCTTCTTCAACTATGGGATCATTTGAATTGTCAGCTTCCTTGAGTTTCTTCTTCTTCTTCGGAGAGCTAACAATTTCTTCTTCTTGTACCTGAGAATCTTGCTCGATCCTATTTTGATTCCCCTCTGGATAGAGAGGGTCCTGGGTGTGTGTTCCACCTCGAGTCTTAATCCCGAAGGCTTGTATATCCTATTTGGCATTGTTAGCAAGCAAATCTTTTTGCACATCAGAAATTTGTGCAAGCTGAGTTTGAACCATATGAAAATGCTTAACAAGGCCTTTAACATCATTAATAGTGTCGTGGGAATATACCCCCGGTAGGGTCAAGCAGAAGGAATAATCTTCAAAAGCATCGGGCGCCGATTGCACCCTCAGCTCAGCGTCTGCCGAGTGCGCCCCCAGCTCGGACCGCCGACTGCCCGCACATCCGGCCGACTGCTCATCTGCCGGTTTACCCGCAGCTCGGTCTTCCCGGAGGTTAACAGAAGACAAGACAAGACAAGAGATGGCATCTTTAGTCACATCAGCAATAGTGAAGTTAGTACAAGGGAATAGTGTAGTTGGTCCAAGGGGTCACCTCCTTGTCCCCTTGTCCCCTTGTCCCCTTCTCCCTTGTACTTGTTGTCCCCCTTGTACTCTCTCCCTCACCCCCTTGTCCCCTTGGCCTCCTATATAAAGGCACCAAGGGTGCTCACGGTGGGGGAGTTCCTTCCTCATTTCCCCCCTCCTCTCACAAGTAGAGAGAGAAAGAGCTCTCCTCTCACGGCTAGGAGTAGAAGAGTAGCATAGTAGAGTAGTAGAGTAGCAGTAGCTTAGCTAGCAGTAGAAAGTCAGCTCGGCCATGAGCAGAATAGTTAGCAGATACAGCTCAAGGAGCAACCATGTACAGTATTCCACCATATAGTGCAGACATGCAGGAGTAGGGGTTTTATCTCTACGGAGAGCCCCGAACCTGGGTACATCGCAGTGTTCCCAATCTCTCCTCCGGCACCAGCGACACCAACCTCGGTCTGTCCCCCTCTTTAGTCATCCCCATGGCATCTGTCGTTACATATCGACGACAGTTGGCGCCCACTGTGGGGCAGACCGAGGCGTCGACTGGAGTAAAGATCCGGACGGTATTTTCCTCTGCATCGGGCGGAAGCCACGCCTCTGGCCTGATTCTTAGGCGTAAGGCAATCGACTACGTGGTGGACTAATCGGCGCGGTACGGGGTCGGCGCACCCCTGCCGCCCCGTGTGTCGCTGCAAATTGGCAGCCATCGCCTCTTCATCGGCAGCTTTCCCGAGGCATATCCCAGGGAGATACGCATCTTCTCGTGCATCACGGACCCACTCTCGACCAGGGGTTGCACTGTAGCACCCGGCGGAGAGGATGGTCGTGTGCACGCGGACGTCATGATGGCGGAGGCTTCTTCGTCAAGCAACCGCGGCGCAACGAGTGCGGCTAGGAGGGCCAAGGAGGCGGCAGACGCCGCGGAAAGGGTCGGCAACAGTGCGTTGGGGGATGTGTTGTATACACCCTTGAACAGGAATGGTGATCCCGATCAAGTTCACACTGACATGGAGACGGCATGGCTCGCCCTCGCTCGCAGGGCCGAGCATGTGTTGGCAGAAGAGCGTAGGCTGGGAGCTATCACAAGGGAGTACAACGCAGCGCATGCGGGGGCGCGTCGGCCGATTGAGCCCGCAGTCTTAGAAGATTTGAGAAGCCGAGGTCGGGCAGTCCATCAGCAGCTGTCGGGAGCCGAGCAACGGGCGAGACCGGCGAGGCCGGCGCAGCAGGCGCAGCCGACGCAGTCGGCATTCGTCCAGAGACCGACGTACAGCACGCCTGACAAGAACCTGAGAGCCGCCGAGCAGATAGCAATTGAGTTAGAAGAGCTAGAAGGAGATGAACGGCGTGAGCAAACGCGCCGAATGCGCGAGTTACTGGCAGCCGCAAAGGAGCAGCAGCTGGTGGCAATGGAGAATCCGAATGCAGGACCTGGGGCGTCAAGAGGAACTGTGAGGTCGATTTCGGAAGCTAGCCAGCGACCGAATGCATCGCGCCAGAACAGACACCAACCGGCCCCATCTCGGCATGAGAGTAGGGTCAGGAGCAATCGGCCACCCCCAACGGCAAGCAGAAGAATTGAAGAGCCAGTTGTTAACAGCAGGCGTAATGATATGCCTCAGCAGTCGGCAGCAAGACCAGCAATCAGCGCCCGACTTGGCCCTCGCCAAATCGGTCAGAATGACGCCAGGCATCGCATTGAGCTCCTGGAGAAGGAAGCTCAAGAAGATGAAGAAGGAGAGGTTGGCCCGTCGTGTTTCGGTCATCGCATTCGGACCAAGAAGTTTCCCAAAGGCTTCACGCTGCCGAGAGACACGCCCAAGTACAATGGTTCTGTGAAGCCAGAAGATTGGTTGTCCGACTACCTGACCGCAGTTCGCATTGCAGGGGGAAATCGGCGCGTGGCAGTCAGCTATGCACCTTTGATGCTGCAGGGTTCAGCTCGGACGTGGTTGAATAGTCTGCCCAAGGACAGTGTGAATTGTTGGGAAGATTTCACAAGTGCATTCATTCACAACTTCACGAGCACATATGAGCGGCCCAACCTCCCGCGGCAGTTAGCTCTTTGTATGCAAGGCAAGGATGAACCCCTCTGAGATTACCTATCTCGGTGGATCAAGCTGAAGAATTCATGCGAAGGCGTCCATGAGATCTAGGCCATTCAATACTTCACGGATGGATGCCTGGCCGATTCAATGTTGAAGCACAAGTTGCTCCGCAAGGATTTCACATCGCTTGTCGAGCTCATGAAGGTGGCCAACTCATTCGCCATGTCCGATTCTGCGATGCGCCCTATCCATCTCGGAGTTGGAGGTGTCATTCAGTCACCAGGGGCTCCGCAGTCGGACGCAGGGAACCAAGGCCTCAGTCGGAAGGAAAGAAGAGAGAACAACCGCAACAACAGCAACAACCAGCAGAACAATGGCAAGCGCAAGGATGAGCAACCAGATACTCAGTATGGCAGTCGGCAGGTGGCCGCTGTCCAGAATGAAGAAGATCCAGGGGCTGCAGGAGGCAGTCGGAAGATGAGACCGAATGTGAGGCCACAGGGACAGATGAAGCCCAAGTACATGTTTGATGATATGCTGGATGCACCGTGCAAGTTGCACAGCACTCCTGGCAGGCCGTCTGCGCACACCACTCGGCAGTGTGATTTTGTGAG
Source organism: Bromus sterilis (assembly GCA_950022295.1). NCBI lineage: Eukaryota > Viridiplantae > Streptophyta > Magnoliopsida > Poales > Poaceae > Bromus > Bromus sterilis. Next base: position 224,019,009 of record OX465600.1, read on the forward strand.
AAGGATTGCAAAGGGATAAGCTTTACCACCTCCCCCCCACCACCACCCCAGAACAGAGGACCACCTCAGCACCAGAACCAGTTCCCGCAGCAAGACGCCGCTTATATGATTTTCACCAGCGAGTCCACCGACAAGGGCAGTCGGAGAGCCCGAGCTCAAGAAGTCAATGCCACCATGCCAATGATTCCTCAGTACATCCATTGGTCCGAGTGTGCCATATCCTAGGACAGAGCAGATCACCCGACCATCTTGCCGAATCCAGGCAACTATCCGCTTGTGGTGGATGCTCTATTCGCAGGACCGAGATTTTCATGCAAGTTCTCCCGAGTGCTCGTCGATGGAGGAAGCACAATCAACATTCTGTACAGAGACACCTTGATCAAGCTAGGGCTCACCGAGAAGGATCTGGAGCGCAGTCGGACGACATTCCATGGGATTGTCCCTGGGTTGTCTTGCACCCCCACGGGTCGCATTCGGCTGGATGTCATATTCGGCACAGAGGAAATATTCAGGAGGGAGCCAATCTGGTTCGAGGTCGTCGACCTCAGCAGTCCTTATCATGCTCTGTTGGGACTGCCCGCATTCGCCAAGTTCATGTTCAACGCATAGAAGACTTACCTCAAGATGAAGATCCCAGGGCCAAACGGCGTCATCACCGTCACCGGGGACTTCAGGAAATCCCTCGAGTGCACGTCGGCTGGCGGCAGTTTGGTTGACTCCCAAGTGGTTGAAACAGAGAAGCGTCAGCTCGGAAAAGTGATAGAAATGGCGCAAGCGTAGAACAAGGCTCCACTCCCTGTCGGCCCAGCCAAAAGAGCAGATGATGAATCGGCTTTTTCAGTCGGCCAAGGACAACAAGAAGGTCGCTCTAGATCCCTCCGACTCAACCAAGTTCGTTGTAGTCAGAGCTGGACTTAGCAACAAATAGGAAAGTGAGCTCGTCGAGTTTCTCCGTGAGAATCGGGACATCTTCGCATGGTCTCCACAAGACATGCCTAGTGTGCCGAGAGAACTCGCCGAGCACAAGCTGCACATTCGGCCAGGCTCGAAGCCGGTCAAGCAACCCCTGAGACGTTTTTCTGAAGATAAGAGAAGGGCAATCGGCGAAGAGATTGCGAAGCTGCAAGCTGCAGGTTTCATCATGGAAGTGTTTTACCCCGAGTGGTTGGCGAATCCAGTCCTCATGATGAAGAAGAACAAGACTTGGCGCATGTGTATCGATTACACTTGCCTGAACAAGGCGTGCCCGAAAGATCCGTTTGCTCTGCCCCGTATCGATCAAGTGATTGATTCTACGGCCGGCTGTGAGCTTTTGTCTTTTCTGGATGCCACAGCTGGCTACCACCAGATCAAACTTGTTGTGGAAGATCAAATAAAAACTACATTTATAACCCCTTTCGGGGCTTATTGTTATATCACCATGCCTTTTGGTTTGAAGAACGGAGGTGCCACTTATCAGCGCACAATTCAGAGATGTACACACGCCCAACTCGGCAGAAATCTCCACGTCTATGTGGATGATCTGGTAGTGAAGTCGGCAAAGGGAGTCACACTCCTAGATGACCTCCGAGAGACATTTGCAAATCTGAGAACTTACCAGATCAAGCTCAACCCTGGGAAATGTGTTTTTGGGGTCCAAGCCGGCAAGCTCTTGGGATTTCTCGTTTCCGAGAGAGGAATCGAATGCAATCCCGAGAAGATAGCCGCAATCGAGCGAATGGAGCAACCCAAGAACCTGAAGCAAGTACAGAAATTCACCGGTTGCCTCGCCTCACTCAGCCGATTTCTCAGTCGGCTGGGGGAAAAAGCAATCCCATTATATCAGCTGATGAAGAAGATGGAGAAATTCACCTGGACACCTCAGGCAAGCGAAGCATTCCAAGAGCTCAAGCGCATGCTCTCCACTGCGCCGATTCTGGTTGCCCCGATTGAGAAGGAGTCAATGATGTTATACATTGCGGTAACCAATCGGGTGATCAGTGCAGTCATGGTGGTTGACGGGGATCAACCCCGGCAAATCCCATGGTCAGGGACCCTGGGTTAGTCATGAGAGGCGCAGGTTGGACGATAGCTCGTCAGCAAACAGGAAGGCTCGCTCCCGCTCAATATTTTTGATTAGGGAGATGCGATTACAGAGGAAGCCAAGGCTGGAGCGCTCAGGGCTAGGGTTACAGGTGAGATTGGATGTCTTTGGCGTCGCCCCTCCTAGCCCTTATATACCGGGCTAGGTCTCGAAGAACTCATCTACGTGTACAGGTAAACTTTCCTAACCCTATCTTGCTCCTTACGGCAGGTCTTCGCACCTTCCTTGTGAGTCGAGGACTTCTACGTCGGTGCCATCCAATGGGCCGGGGCCGTATCTTCATGGGACTTCTGCCTTCATGGACACCAGGTAGGCTCATCCGTAGGAGTCGTGGGGTCACCCCCTCGTCAGTAGCCCCCGAGTGCCTGGGGGACTCGAAGAGTCGCGCAGGGACTCGAGTACATTCATGTGTCGTCTATTGATATGCACGATTCATCCGTGGGTCGCTGGCAGTCTAGTGGCCATGACAAAACCTGTTTCGAGGGATGCTAAGCTGAAAGGGCCCAAGGAGTCGACGGGTCGAGCCTTGGTGAATTGCACTAGGGCAAATACCACAGTAGCCCAATCAAACCCACGTCCCTCGACGTGAGCTTGGAACACTGGTGTCGAGCAAAAGTCCGGCCGCTTCAGTTCTTATGGTGTTCATTTGCCGCCAGTAATGTGTGTAGCCTAAGGCGCGTCCACCCGGCTTATCTATCATGCTCTGCGCATGGGAAAGGTTGGGAGTGAAATCGCTCTTCGGCAAGTCCCATCCCGGCCGTACTTCGCAGCGGGGTCTTACCTACACGCTAATCTTACGTGGCATCTGGGCACAGTGTATCGTGTTCCAGGAAAGTGTGTTTTTGAGGCGCGGAGCCTTATAGCATTGCACCCGCTTGGAACAAAACATCAAGCGAGATGTTCACTCATTCACCCGAGGAGCTTTGTTTTCGAGTGCTCAGTCGGGGAGTTTTCGCGAGTAATCACTCGAATGCCGTTTTCGGCTCTTCGGGTGAGGGAGCACCCGAGACTCTTAGTGTCGTATGGTCTTGGCGAATGTTTGTTTGTCTTACGTCGGGTTGAGGGAGCACCCGAGACTCTCATAAGTGTGAGTTTTCACTCAAGCACGTGGCTAACATTTAGGTGAGGGAGCACTCGAGATTTTTATAAGTGCGAGTGTTCACTCGAGCACGTGGCTGACCCTTAAGTGAGGGAGCACCCGGGACTCTCCCGATGGGAGTAAGATGTTTTTTCTTCATCGGGAAAAAGATCTGAAAGTTGGAATCTTGGGACCTTGATGTCTGTTTGGTTTTCTTTGCCTCTCGTCAGGGATAGTGATGCCTCTGTTTGATGGCTGTCAGGGATGCTCTGTCAGTGGACCGTAAAATCTTACTGGACCGGTCATAAATAATGGCCGATGTGGCGTGCGGCAGGCGCTGGTTGAGTTTCCCATACGTGCGTTGGAAAGGTGCGCGAATTGACGCGTCTCGCGTACAGTGCGTCCCGTGGGAAAGCATCTTCGTCTTGGAGTTTGAGACGGCTGGGGCGTTTGGTCTTTGAATTAATTGCTGCTATCGTCTTGACTTCTCTGTGTTGTTCTATAAATAGGCCTTTCTCTTCCACGCCTCTATCAAACTCGCTGCTTTGCCTCTTCCTTCATCTCTTCTTCCGTTCATGGTTCCCAGGCGAGGTGTTGGCCGTGGCCGTGGTGGCCGCACACCACGCTCCTGCCGTGGTGGTCGTCATGGTACAGCACCGGTTCCTTCCTCTTTTCCCTTGGAGGAGGGGTTCTGGCGCTATGATTTTATTTTGCGTGTTCGTGGCCAAAGTGCCAATCGCATCCTTCTTCCCTCTGCTTTTTCCGCCATTGTCTCTGAACGTGGTTTGGATGGCTTGCTTCTGCACCTTCAAGGGAGCTGTCGATCTCCTTCTTATGTTGAGTTGGAGGTTGATAGCTCTCGCTTGATTTTTCTTGGCTCTGGTTGGAGTTTGTTTGCTCGGCGGTTGAATTTGCGAGATGGTGATATGCTCAGCTGTCGTTATGACGGTGAGAGCACTGTCGCTGTCCGTGCATTCGATCCGAGTGGCAATAGCATGGATCCGCATGGGCAGGAGTCGAGCAGCGACAACTCCATAAAGTCGAGGAGTCCTTCGCCTTCGTCTTCGACTGCTTCCTCCTCTGCCTCTGAAGAAGACCTCGATGTCAAGCCACCGGTTAAACGAGCGCGGCAGGCGACCTTGTAGAACTTTTGTTATGTCATTGACATCATGATCCTGCTGCTTCCACCCCTACTTTGTCTGTGATGATGCTCTTGTATTAGAGTCGATTACCCCTCATGGGCACACATGTAGAAGTCATAATTCCTTGGGTGATTTCCTCTTGTAACAGGAGCTTCCTTCTATCCAAATGTACTTGAGTCCTTTTTGTATTGAAGATGACATCCGTGGTGTAAACTGTGCTTTATCCTTTATAATGGAAAAATATATTTGAGTCTTTATGCCATCGAAAACTATGTCTTCGCCATCAGGAGTTGTCTTTGAATCCTTTTGGAACTGGGAGTTATGTTCGAGTCTTTTGCGGCTGGGAACTGTCTTCGGGTCCATCCTGTACTTGGTACTGTGGGTTCTATCGGGTGCGCGATAGCGCTCCCGATGGGAGTAGCCCCCGAGGCTACGCTTGAGTCGAAGGGTCATGCGTAGGCTAGAATTTTGTTTCCTTTGTTGTCTTTTATCGGGTGCGCGGCAGCGCTCCCGATGGGAGTAGGCCCCGAGTCTTTAGGTGATCGTTGGCGATCGGGTGAAGACTAGATGAACTTGTGCTTCCTCCAAAGTTTCTTCAAAAGTGCTTGGATGCCATGGGAGTGTAGATAGTCGTCTCTCGGGTGGGGTTTGTGCGCGAGACCCCGAGTGCTTCGTGGAGGGGGTCGCGTAGGCGATAGCGCTGCTCGGGGGGTTTTCTTCTTAAGTCCCCGAGTGCTTGGATTAAGATCGCGTAGGCGATAGAGTTGCTCGGGGGGGTTTTCTTCTTAAGCCCCCGAGTGCTTCGATTAAGATCGTGTGTGCGATAGAAGTTGCTCGGGGGGGGGGGGGGGTTTCTTCTTAAGCCCCCGAGTGCTTCGATTAAGATCGTGTGTGCGATAGCAGTTGCTCGGGGGGAGTTTCCTCTTCATCCCCCGAGTGCGTTGATTAAGATCGCATGTGCAATGGCAGTTGCTCGGGGGGGAGCCCCCGAGCGCTTTGATTAAGATCGTGTGTGCGATAGCAGTTGCTCAGGGGGCAGTTTCCTCTTCAGCCCCCGAGTGCTTTGATTAAGATCGCATGTGCGATAGCAGTTGCTCGGGGGGGAGTTTCCTCTTCAGCCCCCGAGTGCTTTGATTAAGATCGCATGTGCGATCGCCTTGTATTAGTCGTAGGACTAGATCACCTTTGTTGAAGGTTCTAGTGCGCAGTCGACTGCTTTGGTAGGTACGCAGTTTGTCTTGGTACCCTTCTAATTTTGCCAAGGCTGTGTCTCTTGCTTCGTCAGCTGTATCTTTGTCGTCTTGTAATGCTTCTTCTGCTTCTTCTTCCTCGTATCCGGTGACCCGGGGTGCTCCGAACTTGAGGTCATGTGGGAGGACTGCCTCTGCCCCGTACACCATGAAGAAGGGTGTGTATTGGGTTGCAGTGTTTGGCGTGGTTCGTAAGCTCCACAGTACCGCGGGGAGTTCTTCTACCCAGTTACCGGCGGCTTGCTCGAGTGGTGCGAGGAGTCGTTTCTTGATTCCTCCAAAGACAAGGTCATTTGCTTTTTCCACCTGGCCGTTGGACTGTGGGTGCGCGACTGATGCATAATTGATTTTGATGCCAAGTTCTTTGCAGAAGTTTTCAAATTCTGCGGCCGTGAAGTTTGTGCCGTTGTCCGTGATGATGTTGTGTGGTACTCCGAATCTGAAGATGATCAACTTGATGAAGTTGACCGCCGTGAGAGCTGTGGAGCTGGTGATGGGCACTGCTTCGATCCACTTGGTGAACTTGTCGACTGTGACGAGCAGGTGTGTCCTTCCGCGCTTTGATGATTTCTTTAGTGGGCCCACCATGTCAAGTCCCCAGGTGGCGAACGTCCAGGATAGTGGTATGGTCTTGAGCTCAGATGCGGGAGCGTGTGGCCTGTTGGCGAATTTTTGACAGGCGACGCAACGTCGCACGATTTCCTCTGCATTTTTCATGGCTGTGGGCCAGTAGAAACCAGCTCGGAATGCTTTGGACACGAGTACCCGACTGCTTGCGTGGTGCCCGTAGGTGCCTTCGTGGATTTCTAGCAATAGGGCTTTGCCGTCTTCTTCGTCGATGCACCTTTGGAGTATCTGGGTGATGCTGCGCTTATATAGTTGTTTGTTGATCACCGTGAATGCCTTGGATCGTCGGCTGATGCGTCTTGCTTCGGCCATGTCTTGTGGTAGCGTGCCTTCGATTAGGAATCGGAGGAACGGTTTTGTCCAGACAGGTCCTTCGAACTCTGTCAGGGCTGTGATGTCGGATGTGCTGGTGCTTGTTCCTTCTGATGGGGTTGCTGCTGCCACCTGTGTTATTTCTGTTGCGTCTTTGCCGTCCACGACCGCTTCAGGTGTTGCTGCCTGTACCTTGATGGATCTCCGGTTGATGCTTTCGAGAAAAGCGCCAGGTGGGACGGGCGCCCGGGTCGAACCAATGTTCGCGAGTTCGTCGGCTTCTGTGTTGTTGTCCCTGGTGGTGTAGTTGAGCTCGCAGCCGTCGAAATTTCCTTCGAGTTCGTTGTAGAGCTTTTGGGAGGCCGCCATGTTGTCGGCTATTGCGTTTCAGTTTCTCATCGTCTTCTAGACGACGAGATTGGAGTCCCCGTAAATTATGAGGCGAGTGGCTCCGCATGTTTTGGCCATACGCATGCCATGCAGGAGTGCCTCGTATTCTTCTTCGTTGTTGTAGGCGTGACTGAAGTTGATCTGGAGGACGTATTTCAGCTTTGTTCCTTTGGGGGAGATGAGTACAACTCCTGCCCCAGCTCCTTGTTGTCTCTTGGACCCGTCGAAGAACATCGTCCATGAGCTTGATAGGTCTGGGGGGCCTGGTGTTTGAACCTCCGTCCACTCGACCAGGAAATCTGGGAGTACTTGGGCTTTGATGGCTATTGGGTGCTTGTACTGCAGGTCTCGTGGGCTGAGCTCGATGTTCCACTCGGCGACTCGCCCGGTTGCTCCAGGGTTGTTTAGTATGTCAGCGAGTGGTGCGCTTCTCACGATTGTGATGGGGTGCTCGTCGAAGTATTGGGACACCTTTCTTGAGGTCATGACGATGGCTAGTAGTAGCTTCTGATAGTGCGGGTACCGCTGCTGGGATTTGGTCAGGAGCATGCTGAGGTAGTAAATTGGTCTCTGAATGCTCTGGACTTTGCCTTCTTCTGCGCGTTCGACAACGAGCGATGTGCTTACCACACTGCTGCGTGCTGCCACGTAGAGGTATAGCTTCTCTCATTCCTTGGGTACCGCTAGGATTGGTGGGGTCGAGAGTGTCTTTTTCAGGTCCGCGAATGCTTGGCGGGCTTCCTCCGTCCACTCGAATTTCTCTCCTTTCCTGAGCAGTTGATAGAAGGGCAGCGTGCGTTCTCCTAGCCTGCTGATGAAGTTGCTTAGGGCTGCGAGTTTTCCAGTGAGCTGATGTACTCCTTTGACGTCGGTTGGTTCTTGCATGCGGGTGATGGCTTGGACTTTCTCGGGATTTGCCTCGAATCCGCGGGCAGAGACCATATAGCCAAGCAGCTTTCCTGCCGGTACACCAAAGGCGCACTTCTTTGGGTTGAGTTTGATTCTGTATTTGTTGAGCGCCGCGAAGGTTTCGCGCAGGTCGTCGAGTAGTGTGGCTGCTTTGTAGGTCTTGATGACGATGTCGTCCACGTAGACTTGCACGTTTCTTCCGATTTGCTCCTTCAAGCAGGCCTGCATCATTCGTTGGTACGTGGCGCCTGTGTTTTTTAGCCCGAAGGGCATGGTCCTGTAACAGAATACTCCATAGGGGGTGATGAACGATGTGTGCTCTTCGTCTTCTTCCTTCATCCTGATCTGGTTGTATCCTGAGTAAGCGTCAAGAAAGGAGAGTAGGTCGCACCCTGTTGTTGAGTCGATTATCTGATCGAATCTAGGCATGGGGAAGTGATCCTTCGGGCAATGTTTGTTGACTGGTCCGTAGTCGACACACATGCGCAGCACGGTCGTGTCTTTCTTTGGCACCAGCACTGGGTTGGCTATCCAGGTGGCTTTCTTCGTTTCTCGGATGAACTGGGCGTCGAGTAACCGGTTGACTTCCTCTCCGATTTCTCTGCGCTTGGGCTCCGAGAATCGTCTCAGCGCTTTCTTCACTGGCCTCGTGTTTGGCTTGATGCGTAGGGCGTGTTCCGCGAATTCGCGTGGTATCCCAGGCATGTCGGCTGGGCACCAGGCGAATATTTCCCACTCGTCTCGAAGGAAGGCAACGAGAGCCTCTGCCTGCTCCTCTGGTAGGTGGGCGTACACGCGGACTGTTTTGTCTGGGTCCGTCGGGTGTACTTGGTGAGTGAATGTGTCACCGTCGATGCTGAAGTCGCGTCCGTACTCCCTGGATTCGCTTTGGTTCACCAATGGGAAGGTACTCTTGTCCGTCACCATGGCTATTTCTCCAAGTTCTTGTTTGGCTCCGAATGTGTCGGATATTCTGTGGAAGTCACGATCACATTGATCTGATTTGATGAAGCTTCCGTTGATCGTGAGGACTCCTGATGATCCTGGCATCTTGAGCTTGAGGTAGGCGTAGTGTGGGGCCGCCATGAATTGTGCGAATGCTGGCCGCCCCAGTATGGCGTGATAGTGCGATTGCCAGTCGAGTACCTCGAACTCGAGGACGTGCTTTGCAAAGTTACGTCGGTTTCCAAAGACGACTTCGAGTTCGACGGCTCCGAGTGATGTGGCCGCTTCTCCTGGGACTACCCCATGCAACTCGGTGCTTGATTTTCTCCATACTGATCGTGGGATCAGCATCTTTTGCAGGGTGCTGGCGAAGATGATGTTCATGTTGCTGCCTCCGTCCATGAAGACCCGATCCATGTCGTATCCTCCAATTTGTGCATCGAGCACTAGGGGTGCATGCCCCGGTCTTGGGACTGCGGGTGGATGGTCGTCCTGTGAGAACGTGATGCTGGTCTCCGTTCCATGTAGTTGGTAGACTTCGACTATTCTTATGCTCTCAGCTGCTCTGGCCTGCAGGGTTTGGGCATCGCGTTGTGCTTGTGGTACCCTTCCTTCTTGGATCATGAGTACCTGTGCTGGCGACAGGCTGTGACGTCCTTCCGGGTTTGAGGTCGGCGATTGCTCGGGTCGTTGGTTGCGTCTGTCTTCTTTCTGCTTCTCCTTTTTGAGGTCATCGGCTAGTTCGTTGAACAGACGGCAATCTCTCAAAGTGTGACCTGATCTTATGCGTCCCCAGTCATCCTCGAAGTTGTGGATCGTGCAGGGTCCTGCTAGCTGCTCTCTGACCGTGAGTTTGCTAGATCCGGCGTGCCTCTTCCTTCTTGAGATTCTGAAGATCTGCTCGTGATCCTCCGGGTGTTCGTGGAAGCGAGGATCGGTTTCGATTCCTCGACTCATGTCTTGGTTCTTGATGAGGTTGGCGAATTCATCCGGCCTTCGATCTGGGTCGTAGTACTCGCCAACAGGTGTCTCGGAGTCGCTGTCTTGGTTGGCGGCGGGTGCCCATGCGACGGCGTGTCGTCGGATGGTCGCCGGTTGCGCGACTGCGTGATGTGACTCGTTCATTGGGGTCCCGCCATAGTTATCCCATGCGCGCCTTTTGGGTTGTCGATTCCTTCTGCCTTGGCGGTCATTCTGCTGATCGCTAGATTCGATCTCGTAGTCATCGTCTTGATGTGCGGCGGGTGCCCGGGCTGTGGTGGTTTGTCGGAAGATTTGCGAGTCCTCTGCTGCGCGTCGCAGTTTGTCGAGTGGGATTCCTTCGTAAATGCCCCTCGCCGTTCTTCTGGGTCGTCGACTCCTTCGGCGCTGGCGCTGCACTTGGCCATTACCGTAGTATCGGTCCTGGCATGACTGCAGCTCGAGTGGTCTTGATGGGGTGGCGAAGATGTCCGTCGTGATCTTGAATCCTTCGAGTGGGCTAGGTCTGGTTCTTTCCCTTGATTTGTGGCTTGCTGAAGACGGGACCGCCGAGATCGTGATCCCAACCTGCGTAGTTCCCACAGACGGCGCCAATTGACGGGGATCAACCCCGGCAAATCCCATGGTCAGGGACCCTGGGTTAGTCATGAGAGGCGCAGGTTGGACGATAGCTCGTCGGCAAACAGGAAGGCTCGCTCCCGCTCGATATTATTGATTAGGGAGATGTGATTACAGAGGAAGCCAAGGCTGGAGCGCTCAGGGCTAGGGTTACAGGTGAGATTGGATGTCTTTGGCGTCGCCCCTCCTAGCCCTTATATACCGGGCTAGGTCTCGGGGAATTCATCTACGTGTACAGGTAAACTTTCCTAACCCTAGCTTGCTCCTTACGGCAGGTCTTCGCACCTTCCTTGTGAGTCGAGGACTTCTACGTCGGTGCCATCCAGTGGGCCGGGGCCATATCTTCATGGGCCTTCTGCCTTCATGGACACCAGGTAGGCTCATCCGTAGGAGTCGTGGGGTCACCCCCTCGTCAGTGGTGGAGCGGCCCGAGAAGGACAAGCCACAGCAGATTCAGCGACCTGTGTATTATATCAGTGAAGTGATCTCGACGTCCAAACAGAACTTCCCTCACTACCAGAAGATGTGCTATGGAGTGTATATGGCGGCCAAGAGATTGAAGCCATATTTTCAAGCCCATCTGATCACGGTCGTCAGCTCGGCTCCACTGGCCGACATCATAGGAATCAGAGATGCAACCGGAAGAGTGGCGAAGTGGGCAATCGAGATCGCCAACCATGGCATCCAATATGAGCCGAGAACAGCAATCAAGTCTCAGGCGTTGGCCGATTTCCTGGTGGACTGGGCTGAAACTCAATATATGCCACCCGTCCCAAGATCGGACTTCTGGCGAATGCATTTTGACGGATCCAAGATGAAGAGCAGCCTAGGGGCCGGCGTAGTGCTCACTTCACCAAGAGGAGATCAACTACATTATGTACTCCAGATTCACTTTGCAGCATCGAACAACGTTGCCGAGTACGAAGCCCTTGTGCACGGTATCAAGCTGGCCAAGGAAATCGGCATTCGGAATATCGAGTGCTTTTGTGACTCCGATTTGGTGGTGCAGCAGTGCACAAGCACCTGGGATGCAAAGGATGCAAATATGGCAAGCTACCGTTTCCTAGTGCAGCAGATCAGTGGGTACTTTGAAGGATGTGTGTTCCACCATGTGCCGAGAGCAAGCAACGAAGCAGCAGATGCATTGTCCAAGCTCGGCTCAACAAGGCAAGCTATTCCGCCGGGGTATCACTTGAGCACATCAGGAAGCCGTCCATCATGCCGTCTCCAGAATCCGAGTCCATCTTCATCTCGGAGACTGACCTTGAAGCGTTGAAGAAGGCAAAAGAAGCTCAACCGGAAAAAATCCCAACTCTGAAGAAGCAATCAAGCGCCCAAGGTGCTCCAACCTCAGCAGAGCCGACAACACCAGGGGCTGCCGATTGCAAACCAGGGGCTGCTGAATGCAGCAAAAAGAGCAAGGCTAAAGGGAAGCGAGCAGAGGAAGCACCAGACGGCACAGCCTCAGAAGATCCAATGACATCTGGCACTGCCGATTGCATCAAAGAAGTTCCAGTTCCAGACGAGCAGCCGTCACCAGGGGCTGCCGAATGCGTGCCAGGCGCCGCAATCGGCAGTTCAGAGACATAAGTCGATATGGCAGAGGTTCAAGAGGCCGAAATCTAAGAGGCCAATGGCCAAGAAGCCGAGGTCCAAGAAGAAATCGCACCCCAGCAAGCAGTAGTGATGGTAGTCGTCAGTGCGCCATCATGGGCACAGGCGATTAGAGATTTCCTAGTGGATGGAGTTCTTCCAGAAGATGAAGCCGAGTCAAGACAAATCAGTCGCCGGTCTTGGGCATACACAATAATCAACAACGAGCTAGTGCGCAAGAGTGCAACCGGTGTCTTCCAGAGATGTGTAGAAGAAGACAGAGGCTTGGAGTTGCTCAGAGACATCTACCAAGGCGAATGTGGTCATCACGCTTCAGCGAGAGCCATTGCCAACAAAGCTTTCTGACATGGTTTCTACTGGCCAACTGCGCATGCAGCGGCTGAGAACTTGGTGAAATATTGCAAGGGATGCCAGCGGTTCAAGGCAAAAAGTCATCAGCCAGCATCAGCATTGAAGACAATCCCAATAGCATGGCCATTTGTTGTGTGGGGTTTGGACATGGTTGGTCCATTCAAGAGAGCCTGAAGTGGCATGACACATCTCCTGGTCGCAGTGGACAAGTTTACCAAGTGGATTGAAGCCCGCCCGATCAAGAAGCTGGATGGTCCGACTGCGCTCCGTTTTGTGGCCGACATCGTGTGCAGATATGGTGTCCCCAATAGCATCATCACCGACAACGCCACCAATTTTGCAAAGGGCGCACTGGCTCGATATGCATCTCAGCAGGGTATTCGGCTCGATCTTGCATCTGTTGCACATCCTCAGTCGAATGGTCAAGTAGAAAGAGCAAACGGCCTCATCCTGTCGGGTATCAGACCCCGATTGGTGGAGCCACTTGAGAGGGCACCTGGAGCTTGGATTGAAGAACTCCCAGCAGTATTGTTCAGCTTAAGGACCACGCCAAATAGGTCGACTGGATTCACTCCTTTCTTCCTGGTATATGGATCAGACGCAATCATCCCGTCCGACATCGAGTTTGATTCACCTCGGCATGCCTTGTACACCGAGGACGAAGCCAAGTTAGCACGAGAAGACGGCGTCGATCTCAAGGAAGAAGCCTGTCTGCTGGCCTTGTCCAGATCGGCAGTCTACCAGCAGAAGTTGCGGCACTACCACAGCAAGAAGATTCGTCCTCTCGCCTTCCGAGAGGGTGACATGGTGTTGCGCCGAATTCAGAAGTTAGATGGGCAGCACAAGCTGGCCTCACCCTGGGAGGGGCCTTTTTTCATCAGCCGCGCACTCAAGAACAAATCATATTATTTGATCGACTGCACCAAGGGCACTCGGCATAAGGACACATCAGGAGTAGAAACGGAGCGGCCGTGGAACGCCGAGCTTTTATGCCCGTTCTATAGTTCAACGGCAGAAATGTATGTATGCTATTCAGCAAATGATCAGTAAAGCTATCATGCCTCTGAAGAAGAGCATTCGACTAAATTTGCATGATTTCATTCGAAAAGCTAGCCCAAGTCGGCAACGCTTTGTCATACCCGAGACGTGAATAACGCACTCGGGGACTGACTGACCACGAGGTCAGAAAAATGAGCCAACGAGGCACGGGGGCTGCGGGCTGGCACTCAGCCTAGCACAAGTCACGGGAGTGGTTGTGGTATTGAGAAAGGTACCGGTTGGGGCAGCCGATAGTCCAAGTTCTCGAGAAATGAATCGAAACGCTCTAAAAAGGGCATAGCCGACTAAGTCAGCTACCGATTGTGCCGCACACCGGTGCACCGAGCAGCCGGCAGCGAGCAATCGGCTCCTAAAATTGCAGAATCCTTTGCGCTAAGTCTTGTCGTGTAAACTCAAAAACTTATCGAACCTTGGCCGGAAATCAACCTTCGATCCGACTGCAGACCGCATGTCGGCTGCAGAATGGACAAGGCATGACGCCCCCAAGTACAGACCGATAAAGGAAACCGACAAAAACGCGACTGTGCGCCGCCTCCCTAGGCCGACTGCGCGACCCTCGGCTCGGCCGCACACGCCGGCTCCGCTGCCACATGCCGATTGCGGCCTCCTGTAGGCGCATCCCCGTAGTACGGCTGGCCGACTGTGAAGTTTTGCCATGGACGATTGCCTGGTCTCAAGTTGCGGCCAGGCCGTCCGACTGAAGATACTGAAGCAGAGAAAGACAGAGGCTGAAGGTTCAGAGAAAAAAAATGTGGGCCGATAAAAGAAAAAAAAGAGAAGTAGAGGTTGGCTATGCCGATTGGAGTGGTTAGACTACGTGCTGGGCCGGTTGTGCCAGCTCGGCCAGCCGATTGCGCCAGCTCGAAAATAAATAAATAGAGGAGTTAGGCTGCAATGTTGTGCCGATTGCATCAGCTCGACCGTCCGATTGCACCAGCTCGAAAAAAAAGAGGTCGGCTGTTGTTTGTTGGACCAGCTACGACAAGAGAAAAGGGTGAGCCGATTGCTCAGTAGTTCGGCTGGTGTCAGCCCGATTGCGCATGCCAGTATAAAGTTGCATCCGTTTGCGCCTGTCGGTCATCCGACTGCAAAAAAAAAGAGGTCGGCTGTGATCTGTTGGACCAGCAGCGACAAGAGAAAAGTGTGAGCTGATTGCTCAATAGTCCGGCTGGTGCTAGGCCGATTGCTCCCGCCGGTCTGCAGTTGTATATGTTTGCGCCTGTCCGGCCATCCGATTGCAAAAACAAAAATTGTGCGGCTGCGCCCGCAAGAGATAAATTTCCCGACTCATCGAGTCACCCGGAGGCTCGAAGATGGCACCCTCCGGATGACTCACCAAGTCACCCAGAGGCTCGAAGATTGCACCTACCGTATGCTCGTAGAGTCACCCGGAGGCTCGGAAGACGAGCCTGCCGAGTGCACCGTTTTCTACAGCAACAAAAGACTCTCCAGATGACTCACCAAGTCACCCGGAGGCTACACCCAGTGGGTGCTCCAGCTGCGCCAAAAAAATCAATGTGAGTTGTCACTCAATAGCGCTTATCATAGAAAGTATGCCGGATGAACCTGAGTAGTCTTCGAGGGTTATCTCCGTGTTATTTCTAGTTGGATGCATGCTCGGCCGGGACCGGTTGCCTCCGGGCAGACCGGATAACCCAAATCGTTATTTCCCAAAGATGGATTAGTAGTGTGTAGGATACCAAAGGCCCACTCTTCGAACCAGCTGCAGACCGAAGGTCGGCTGTAATGCTGGTAAGAGCAATACCTGAAGGTCACCGCACATGAAAAAACATCCGAAGAGAGAACAGCTTGGGCGACCCGATCGCATTCCTTTTGAGAAGATTGGCTCGGTTGAGTTTGCTCCCCGAAGTCTAAGTACTGTATACTCTATCTCGCGGCCCACTCTTTGATCCAGATGCAGACTGCAGGTCGGCTGTAATGCTGGCGAGAGCAAAAGCCAACGGGTGGAATGAACAGAAAAATGACCAAAGGTCTCGAGCTAAGCCGAGTCGGCCTTCTGCTGCACAGTCTATACTTCAGAAAAATAGAGAAGGTTTTATATGTCTGCATTGACTAACTTTATCTTATTGCATGATCGTTTCCGGGGGGAAACTGCTGAGACCCTCGACGCCATCGACTGCAACAGAAGCAAGAGAAGATCCGAGCTGACTGCACGCAGTCGGCCCGAATCTCGGAGGCTACACCCAGTGGGTGCGCTGACGCGCCCCCACCAGAAAGAAGCAAGAGAAGATCCGAGCCGACTGCACGCAGTCGGCGCGAATCTCGGAGGCTACACCCAGTGGGTGCGCTGACGCGCCCCCACCGGAAAGAAGCTGCCCCAAGGGCAATCATCATCCATCTACACCGACAAGGAAGAAGCCCCCGCCCGACTCTTCGAGTCACCCGGAGGCTCGGAGGCTACTGTCGGGGGAATATACCCCCAGTAGGGTCAAGCAGAAGGAATAATCTTCAAAAGCATCGGGCGCCTATTGCACCCTCAGCTCAGCTCGGCGTCTGCCGAGTGCGCCCCCAGCTCGGACCGCCGACTGCCCGCGCATCCGGCCGACTGCTCGTCTGCCGGTTTGCCCGCAGCTCGGTCTGCCCGGAGGTTAACAGAAGACAAGACAAGACAAGAGATGACATCTTTAGTCACATCAGCAATAGTGAAGTTAGTACAAGGGAATAGTGTAGTTGGTCCAAGGGGTCACCTCCTTGTCCCCTTGTCCCCTTGTCCCCTTCTCCCTTGTACTTGTTGTCCCCCTTGTACTCTCTCCCTCGTCCCCTTGTCCCCTTGCCCTCCTATATAAAGGCACCAAGGGTGCTCACGGTGGGGGAGTTCCTTCCTCATTCCCCCCCCCTCCTCTCACAAGTAGAGAGAGCAAGAGCTCTCCTCTCACGGCTAGGAGTAGAAGAGTAGCAGAGTAGAGTAGCAGTAGCTTAGCTAGCAGTAGCAAGTCAGCTCGGCCATGAGCAGAATAGTTAGCAGATACAACTCAAGGAGCAACCATGTACAGTATTCCACCATATAGTGCAGACATGCAGGAGTAGGGGTTTTATCTCTACGGAGAGCCCCGAACCTGGGTACATCGCAGTGTTCCCAATCTCGCCTCCGGCACCAGCGACACCAACCTCGGTCTGTCCCCCTCTTTAGCCATCCCCATGGCATCTGCCGTTACATATCGACGACAAATAGTTCTACCTAGAACATCAAGCAAACTTTTGATAGCAAGGGTATTATCATGCAAATGACTTTGTATCCTCTCATTAAAGTGATTTTGCTTCATAATAAAATTATCAAGCTCATCTAAACATTGATCAGGACGCTTACCTCGAGGGATGTCACTTGCATTGAAATCGAAAAGAGAGTGTACCTCTATCATAGGAGGGTGAGTAGCAGGCTCACACAACTTCATAATAGGAGGTAGATTCTTCACATCTTCAACTTTAATACTTTTCTACTTTATAGACTTCTTCACTTCTTTCATATCTTTGGGGCTTAGGACAGCATGCCCCTCTTCTTTGGTGGTGGAGGTGGTTTAGGGAAGGACCAATCTTCGTGGTTCTTGGCAATCTTGCCCATTAGTTCTTCAGCATCGTCTGGTGTTATTTCCCTGAAAACACAACCAGCGCAACTATCCAAATAGGATCTAGATTCATCGGTTAGACCAACATAAAATATATCAAGTAATTCATTCTTAGGGACTCCATGTCCCGGTCTAGCCTTTATCAAACTACAATACCTCCCCCAAGCTTTAGGGAGGTGATCATCCTGCAACTTTTTAAAGTTATAAATTCTTTGTAAAGCAGCATGTTGCATGTGAGCAGGAAAGTACTTATCAACAAAAGATTGATCCAAATATTGAGGACTCTTAATGGAACCATAAGGTAGTGCATCATACCATGCTTTAGCACCTTCCTTCAAAGAGAAAGGAAGAAGCTTAGTCACATAAAAGTTTCGTATCTTCTCATCGGTAGTAAACAAGCCAACCAACTCAATGAGTTTGGTCAGGTGTGCAATAGCATCATCATTTTCTCTGCCATAAAAAGGGTCAGCTTCAACTGTAGATATAAGTGAAAGATCAATAGAGAAATCATAATCAGGATCGTTGATGCATATAGGAGATGTGGCAAATTCAGGATCAGGAGTAATCTTGTTCTTCATTGAGTGTTTTTCAAGCAGCTTCTTAATAGCACCAGGGTCAGAGTCGGCACACTCTGTAAGTTCCCTGCATAAATCATCATCAAGAATAACATAATCATCCTCAAGGATTCTCTCCTTGGGTTCGCTCAAGTCTAGGTAACCAAAGAATTTTCAAGTGGGGCAGGAGTTTCAGTCTCGGACTGTTCTACAAGCTTAGCAATTTGAGATTCAAGATAGCGACCAAGAAAACCAATATCATCAAGAGTAGTGGAAGCATCATCAAAAGTATCGGACATAGTAACAGACTCAGTAGAGCAGCATGTGGTGGTGGTGAAGCAAACTTACTTATAACTGAAGGTGAATCAAGTGTAGCACTAGTGCTCAGAACAGTACCTTTTCTTGTAGTGGATGGTAGGATCGGAACCTTGGGGTCTCCTTTCTTACCCATAGTGGATAGAGTGCAGCTTGCAGAATACTTCGAGTAGACTTGTAAATAAAGCTATGCTCCCCGGCAACGGTGCCAGAAAATAGTACTTGAGAACCCACAACTGTAGGAGATCGAGATAGTCTTCGCGGGTAAGAATAACCCAATTTATAGACTTGACTCAAGGGGAGCCAAAGAATACTTACAAGCTTTAACAGTTGAGTTTTCAATTCAACCGCACCTGAAATTCATAGCTTGCAACGAAATATTAATAGCAACGGTGATATGGAAGTGATGGTGACAACGGAAATTGTGGCGGTGAAACAGCGAAAGTAAAACAGCAAAAGTAAACAACTAGTAACCAGCGGGATTGAAACACTGTAGGCTAGGGAGTTGGATGGTTGGACGCTGATTGGATGAGAGTGAACATGTAATAGATTCTAACATGGGGCAAGACACACAGAAAATCAAGGATCATCTAGGCAATATCAAACATTAGGCATGCATCCCAAGGTAGTTGTACGTGCTTGCAATAAGATCTTGCACAACATCTTTTGTCCTACCATCCCGCTACGAACGGGGACAAAAGGAACTTATGGATATTAAGGTGCTCCTATCAAAGAGCACCGGAACAAAGCATTAACACTCAATGGATACATGAAATCCTCAAATTATAGTCCGTCCCCTTTGGTGTCCCAAGCTGTCACCTTTGGGATCGTCAGTTCCGGACCATAATAGGTGCATACAACTCATAGATAGGATCAAGAACACAAATAAACTCATGTTTAGATCTGAAAATATGGCACTCGGGCCCAAATTGACAAGCATTAAGAGCAACAAGTTGTAGCAAAGATGATAAACACCAAAGTAGATGATAGGCAACAAGCCCCCAACAATTTGATGAACTATTACATGATCTAACTCATCCAATCCCTACCATCCACTTTGCCTACAACAAGTTGTAGAAGTCATGGGGGGATGATGGAGTGGTGATGATGATGATGACGATGGCGATGATCTCACCTCACCGGAGCCCAAAACAACCTCCAGATTAGCCCCCGGAGAAGAACAAAGGGTGGCGGCGGCTCCGCGACGAGAATTGGTAAAACGACTTCTGTTCTAGGGTTTCGTCGCGACGAGTAAAAATAGGGGCCAAGGTAGGTCACCAGAGGGGGTGGGACCCACCCAGGCGGCCTCCCGGCGCGGTCAGGGGGATGGCCGCGCAAGTAGGGCGCGTGGGGCCCCTCTGGCTGCCCTCTGGGGCCCCTTATGGTCCTGGGTCTCTCCGGGTGCGTGGATTTTCCGTGATTTTTCTGGGAATTTTCTGAGGTACCTAAAAATCCATATTCCTGCACACAAGAAAACCATACAGGCAGCTCTGCTGAAAACAGCGCCAGCCCGGGTTAGTTTCGTTCAAATCATGCAAGAATGAGGCCAAAACAATAGAAAAGTGTTTGGAAAAGTAGATATGTTTGAGACGTATCAGGCGGGCATGGGAGGAGGGAGGGAGGAAACGACGACGGACGACCTTGGGAGTAGGAGGAGGGACGTGGCGGCGGGCGAGCGTGGGAGGAGGAGGAGGGAGGACGCGACGGCGGGCGAGCGTGGGAGGAGGAGGAGTGAGGACGCAGCGGCGGGCGAGATTGGGAGGAGTAGGAGGGACGCGACGGCGAGCTCAGGAGGAGGAGGGACACGGCTGCGAGCTTGGGAGGAGGAGGAGGGAGAATGCGGCGGCGAGCTCGGGTGGAGGAGGGTGTCCGCCGTCGAGCTCGGGAGGAGAAGGAGGATGACCAGGGATGGGGAAGAGGACATGGTAGGGGATTTTTTTTTGTTTTATTTGGCTGGGCCCTTCATGTAAGCGAGAGAGGAGGAGAGAGGTTTTTTATTTTGTTTTTGTGTATGGTGGGTCCTATATGTAAGTGACATGTGCCGAGAAGGAAAAGTTGTTAAAGAAACAGTTTGTTAACGGTTGATGCATCTCAAACATATCTATAATTTCTGCTTGTTGGATGCTTATTTGAGTGACATTGCTATGTATTTTGCTATACTTTCATACCATTTTACACATATTTGAACTAACCTACTAACTCAGTGCACCCAGTGTCAGTTTTTGTCTGCTGATGTATGTGAATTCCAGGTTTATAGCCATATTTACAGTGCCCAAAAAATTCCAAGAAAAATATATAAAAAATCAACGCTTCGAAAGACTCCTGAAGACCGAAGGGGAGCTGGAGGGGGCCACCCACCTCCCAGGAGGCCAGGGGGAGCGGCCCCACCCCTGGCCGCGCCGGGAGGCCTCCTGGAGACGTGGGCCCTCCCCTCTGGCCCTCCTTTCTCCTATATTTAGTCCTCAGTACAGAAACCCTAAAAAATATCCCGCATCGCAATTTTCACCTCTGTTCCGTCGCCGCTGCGATCCCGAGATCGGGATCGCCAGAAGACCTCGTCCCGGCACCCTGCCGGAGGGAGGATTGATCTCCGGGAGCTTCTCCACCATAATGAGCGCTTCCTGGATGTGTCGTGAGTAGTCCCCCTTTGACTATGGGTCCATGGCTGTAGCTATGTGATGTCTTCTCTCATATCTTGTGCTTCAATTCTTTGCCCTTGTGAGATGCCCTACATGATCAAGGCACTTATGTAATCTTTCTGCTGATGCTATGCTGTGTTTGCTGGGATCCGATGGATTATGAGATTATGTTCAGATCATGATGAGTTATATATTTGGTTCTCCTTTTATATTTTGTTCTTGAGTAATTCTTGCATGTTCCCCGTTGCTTTTTATTGCTTTGGCCAAGTAGTAAATAGTAACTCTGAAAGGAAGCGTTATGCTTGACCGTGAGTTCCTGCCCCCAGATGTCTAGCTTGATTGACAGAAACGTGAAACTAGGGAATGTGTTGTTGCCACAAGGAAGAAAATAACGGTGCTTGTAACCGCGGTTGCAAGAATTGTTTACCTTATGCAAAGTTTGTTAATGCAGTTGTCTGTTGCTTTGGGTTTACACTTTGGGTGGGGCTCGCAACTTAATACCAGCGAGATTTTTCGGATAGATATCTCAAGGTGGATGATTAGTGAGTAGATGCTAATGAATAAACGGTCTACTTGTCTTGGTGTGCTGCCCATACTTTTGAGTCTCTAACTTTCTTGTGTCATAGTTAGCATTGCGGTGCGTTTATAATTCTGTCAATTGCCCAGATGTAATTTGTTCACCCAACTTAGCTATTTTATCGTCTTTTGAGAGAGAGACATCACTAGTGAACATCATGGGACCCAGTCCATATTTCCATCATTGTTTACACTTCAACTCTTTACTGCTTTATTTACTTTCAGTTGCAATCACCATCACTATTTCCCGCTTGTGTTTTGATCATTTGTAAACAACAAGACCAAAGAGATTGACAACCTCTCTGACTCGTTGGGAGCAAAGTTATTTGTTGCCGTGTGCAGGTCCACGACAACTCCCTAGCTAGAAGTAATTTCTGGTGTTGTTGCCACCTACTTGCAGAACTTGGAGTCCTACTGGAGACAAACCTTAGCATATTCACTGAAGGAAATTTGCTGATGCCTACTTCTCAACCTTCCACTTGTGGTAGCCAACGAGGAGCACTACTTCAGTGCCATCAACGGTCAACGCTCTTTGACTGGACGGAAACAACACGGAAGGGTATTTCAATAAGCGCAACAGACGGAAGAGGGGTAAATCTGAGCATGCTCTAAAATTAGGGGCAAATATGAGTAATGGGCTCGAGTTAGGGTAACAAATGTAAAGTTCCCTTTAATAATTTATTGCAATGCACGGACAACGACAAACAGATGTTGGAAATATGCCCTAGAGGCAATAATAAAATTGTTATTATCATATTTCCGTGTTCATGATATATGTTTATTTTCCATGCTATAATTGTATTAACCGGAAACATAATGCATGTGTGGTTGCATAAACAACACCGCGTCTCTAGTAAGCCTCTACTATACTAGCTCGTTAATTAATGATGGTTATGGTTTCCTAACCATGAACATGAGTTGTGTATTAATTAATGGGATCATGTCATTAGAAGAATGACGTGATGGACAGACCCAACTAAGCATAACAATATTGATCGTTTCATTAAGTTTATATTGTCATGCCTTTTATTGTCAAGTATCATGTTTCTTAGACCATGAGATTATGTTATTCCCGGGTACCGGAAGAATACTTTGGGGACATCAACCATCACATCGTGACAGGGTGATCATAAAAATGTCTTACGGGTATCTCCAAAAGTACTTGTTGAATTACATGAATCAAGACTGGGATTTGTCCCTCCGTGTGACGGTGAGATATACTCTGGGCCCACTCGGTAATGCACATTCGGTAACGCTTGCAAGCACGTGACTAATGATTTAATCACAGAGAATGATGTATTACAGAACGAGTAAAGAGTACTTACCGGTAACGAGATTGAAATAGGTATAGCGATACCGACGATCGAATCACGGGTAAGTAAAATATCGTGTGACAAAGGAAATTGTGTACGGATTATAGTAGTCCACGACATAGTGGTTCAATCGATAAAGATCTTCGTTGAATGTGTAGGAGTCATTACGGATATCCTGGTCCCTCTAATGGTTATTGATCAGAGAGATGTCTCGGTCATGTCTGCACGTTCTCGAACCCGTAGGGTCACACACTTAACGCTCGGTAACGCTAGAATAGCTCTGGGATAATTTTATTAATGGTGTTCGAATATTTTTCGGAGTCTCGGATGAGATCCTAGACATCACGAGGAGCTCCAGAAGAGTCCGGAGGTAAAGATTTATATAAGGCAAGTTGATTTCAGGGTTCCGGAAAAGTTCGGGATTTTTTCGGCAGTGTCGGAATGTTCTAGAAGGTTCCGGAGGGTCCCACTATGGGCCCCACCTGTTTTGGACGACCAAGGGTGGTCCAATAGTCCATGTGACCAGCCCTCCTTGGTTTATTATGCCAATAAATGGGAAGCCCTTCAATGGGAGGGTTACCACTCTTAAAAGAAAGGTGTTACCATCTTTTTAATGAGAGAGGGGGGTTTCACTTGGGAATTGAAGTGGCTAAAACCTCCTTGCCTATATAAGAGAGGGGAGAGGCTCACCAAGAACACCCAAGTCCTTCCACACCTCCTCCTCCCTCACGTGCATTGCTTGGCGAAGCCCTGCCCGCGGGAAACTCTTCACCATATCCACCACCACGCCGTTGTGCTGCTGGAATCGATCCCATCTATTTCTCCTTCTTGCTTGCTGGATCAAGAAGAAGGAGACGTCATCGAGCTGTACGTGTGCAAGCCTCCGGAGGTACTGCTCGTTTGCAGTGCTGATCGGATCGAACTTCACCAACAACTTCACCAAGCTGCGTTGAAATAAACGTTCAACGCGCGTGTTCTTCGAGGGTATGATGACCTACTCTCCCCGTTACTAGCATCTTCTAGATTGGATCTTGGATGTTGCTTCCGCATGTGAGAGAATTTTTTTGTTTTCTATCGCGCAATCTCCTACAACAGAAACTGACACTGGGGCACCGAGTTAGTAGGTTAGTCCAAATATATTGAAAAAGATATGAAAGTGTAGCAAAACATATAGCAAAGTCACCAATATAAGCATGAAATAAGCAAAAATTATAGATACGTTTGAGACGTATCAACAATCCAAGCTTAATTCCTGAGCTTTAGGATCCGAGCAATGAGAGGAGGAGGAGCAGGACGACGACGATCCGAGCAAGGATGAGTTCTGGGATCGGCTCCTGAGCTCCGACAAGGAGGAGTAGATGTAGTTGTAGTAGATGTAGTTCGAACTAGCAGTACTACTAGTAGTAGATCAATCTAGTATCTCGAACTAGTAGAAGTTGAACTATTAATATTAGATGAATGAAGAACTATGTTTAATTATGTTTGAAATAAAGTACTCCCTCCATACCGATGCATTAGACACGTTACAAAAATCAAATAATCCCAAAATACTTAGGCACGATGCATTAAATTCCATCTCGTTACTTGTTTCTTGATTTAAATAAAGGAATCAACCAATAAAAAAAGTGAGGCGTGTATGTTTTAATGACTTTAGATTAACTAGCACAACATGCAATGGTCGATTCATTGCATGCAATGGTATTAATTAGCAAATAAATATTAAGTTCTTTCATTTTCCTCTTCATCTTGATCACGGTGCACAACCTAAGGCTACCCGTAATGGGAGTATCATAGATAGTATCATAGATGCCAACTAAACAATTTTGATGACGTGGCAAGCAATTTAATGAGGAAAATAAGGTGTAATATCATATTATGATACCGTATCATGCTAAATGCAGTACTATTATGTGTCTTGCATGACAATAAATACTACTACTTATGATACTACTACATGATACTATGCATTACGGAAGTAGTATCATGCAGTAGTATCATATACTTGATACCAACTTATGATACTACCCATTACAACCAGCCTAAAGATAACTTATGCACCGATACAAAGGCAGTAGTAATTGAATTTGCTATATTTGAAGTATGTGTTTCAAATGAAATTGTACTCGAACAACAGTCGAACAGCAGTAGCCCAGCAGCCGGCTGGTTTTCCATCACCGTTTTATATCATCTGTTGAAATTGGCTATTTTGTAATGTTATAAACACATTTTATAATGTTGTAAATTATACAACATCTAATTTTACATTAGCAAATACTCCCTCTGTTCCTTGATATAAGGTGCCTAAGGTTTTGAGAAAAAATCCAAAATATATGCCATATTGGTATTATACCACCCGTCTAGGTAAATATATCTACGAAAAAAGATAGAACGGAGAGTCTCCTTCGTATTATTGGTTGATTCAAACTTTTTCTTTCTATTTTTTCTAGAAAAAATCAGTCAAATTATAGCATTACATGTACGCGTTAATATGCGTGCAAAAAACTTAGACACCTTATATCAAAGAACCAAGGAGTATAATTTAGAAGATGCTCTAACTTGCAATTATCCTGCTGTCGACCGCGTATCCACGTGACATCGCATCCGAGCATCCACTAGCAGGTAAGCACCCTCACGTGACACGGAAGACGCGTGTTGCTTCGCTCGAGAAAAGAAAAAGGAAGGACACGACGCGTGTTGCCATTACTAGCAGGGCCACATGAGGCCCACTCGTTTCCCGTGCGCACTGTCTCTGGCGCCACATCCATATACATGCTTTCCCCTCCCCCTATCAAATCCTCACTGACTCCACTCGCCCCGCCCTCGCTCAGCCAGATCTTTCTAGAACCTTCACTAACCCTAGGCCCCCAGCGAGAGGCCTCCGACGCCCCCCATGGCTCCCAACCCGGCTGCAATCGCCCTCCTGGCCGCCCTCGACGGCAATCTCCGCCTCCTCAAGAGTAAGCTTTGCCGCCGTCTCCTGCTCTATTTAGTGTCGGATGAAATGATTTGTGATACCGGCGGCGTCTCCATTGTCCCGGGCACTCGTCTAATGCTTATTATGTACTAGCGCGAACGAATTTGGTGTATGGGTGGTAGCGATTCTGACTCATGTTCTCCCCGCTTAGTTCGTGAAAAAAAAATGTGAGCGTTAATATTCGGCTTTGTTCAGCAAGTTATGCGGAAACAACCGAATTCGAGACTGCGTGGATAAGATAACTCTTAACTTCCATGTTTAGGTCGATCTGGAGCGTCAGTCGTGCAATTAACATCTTACTCCACCACGCTCCTCACAATTTTCATCATCTGTGTTATCTGATTTTTATTATTGCGCATTTCTCCCTGTTAGAAATGTCCAAGAAGATGGATTTGCGGGTAACAAAGGACCCCAAAGGGCTCAACGCGCTCCATTTCGCCGCAAACAAGGGGTCCCTGGAGATTTGCAAGTTCCTGGTAGAGGACGTGGGGGTCGATGTCAACTCCGTATCAAGCGTAGGTAAGACATGTGCACGAATGAAATGACAGGAGATGTTGTCTATATCAGTGCTTAGTACTGAAATGCCGACCGTACTCCTTGCAGGTGCAACACCCTTGTTTTACGCTGCACTCAAGGGAAACCCTCAGGTTGCCAGGTATCTTCTCGATCATGGCAGCGATCCGGCAAAATCTAGCGAGAGGGGCTTAACCCCGCTGCACAATGCAGCGGAGCATGGTGCGTTCCTCATTCTTCACTTCACTTCGTCTCTGAAATACTAGATGGAAGGCTTACAGGATAGTAGTACTAGCTTACAAGTGTTTTTTATATTATAATGCAAAAGCTCCTTCTCTGCTTAACTTGACACTCATTATATATTTGTTGTGCCTCTAGGGCATTGTGAGATTGTAAGGCTGTTGCTGTCCAAAGGAGTTGACGTGGATGTTATCAATTACCGAGGGACACCATTGCACATGACTGCTGCAAAGGGTCAGCATCAGGCCATGAAAATTCTGCTGGACCATGGTGCTGATGTAAGCTGTTGATTTCACACCTAATTGCATTGCATGCACAGTTATAAAATGACAAATATAATGCGATAACTTAGTTACCTTAAGCTTGAGGATGAAATGGTTCGTTCTGGAGATGCATCCGAATAATTGGTGGACATAATTTTAATTATTAATTGGCCATTCATTTGCCTTTACAGCCCAACAGAGTAGTCAATCATATCTTCTCACCACTAATGATGGCATGCTGTGGGAACTCCTTGGAATGCATGAAGCTACTGATTGAGGTCCAGTAACTTGTCTGCCCAGTACCCAGTTTAATGTATTTATTTTTAACCAGTCAATTATGTCGACCTCGAAACAATTGTTTAGAGCAGAATGCAGGTTAAATGTGCAGATCCTGTTTCTAAAGCTACTTTTGCGTTTTGTATTTTCAATTCAATAGGCTGGCGCTGATGTGAATGGTAATAGTAGCTCTGGACCAACTCCTTTAACGGGCGCAGTTGATGATGGCTTAACTGAATTCGTCAAGTTCTTGCTAGAGGCTGGAGCTGACCCTAACATTCCCAACCAGGTAACGTAGCTCTGGCTTTGGTGCTCCTGTTTAGTTATTTTGATGTAATAAAGCTCGCAGTCTTGCCCCCTTGCAGTCCTATGGCTGCACGGTAATCTAGTATTCTATTGCTAAGGTATCCCGAGCGAAGAACTGTGCTATATACTCACTGTAGACTGACCATGTGTCAAGTATTGTGCAACAAGTGTGTATCTGAATACATCTGCTGGGTTCTGGCTGCAGTCACCTAGTCAGACATTTCATGATTTGAAGCTGTAGTGATAGATTATTGTGCCATATTTTTGATTTTTTTTTCACAACGCATACAACATGTTTGGAATGTCACAGAATCGTGATGCCATTGTGCCAGCCCCTGTAAAAATCGTCAGACCAGTAGGTTCAGATCATACCATTGGAATTCCATTGTTGAGACAATTCAACAATGTAATTCCAATGTTATGATCTGAACCTACTTGCCTGATGATTTTAAGTGAGTTCCACGCTTGGTCTGAATCTAACAGAATCAGGACACTCGCTAAAACTTGAGAGTGATGTTGCCAGACCTCCAAATTTTATTAGGTTCAAAATTCTAATACTTCCATCAGGATGGATTGATGATTAACTAGTTTTTATGTTTTTTTTGCCGGTATAGTGAAGCGAACTAGGGTGAATTGTGCCTGCCTTCCAATTCATGACTTCAATCATCCACCAAATTCCCTTTTCATATTGTTAATCTTTCATTTTTCCTGCAGTATTGTGTTACATCTTCATTTTTTTTTAATATAGCACGGGGATATTCCAATCAAGAGAGCAGCAGTCCGTGGTCAACGTGAAATTGTTGAGCTTCTATTTCCTAGGACAAACCCAATTCCATCTGTGCCAGATTGGAGTGTTGATGGAATAATTACAACAATGAAATCTCCACAAACTAGGGTTCAGGTATGTATGCGATTTGTTACTTGATTGTAGGATAAACTGTTATTTCTATTTAGAATTAGATTAGAGTAACTCATGATGCTCTTATGGATGCATTTTCCATGAAAAGATTCCGTGCAGTGCAAATAGTCATGACCTGTATATACATGATTGCATCTATGGTTTATTTCTGTGACCCCCTTATCTACATGTCCTTTGTTCTTGATTTATTTCCACTTTGACAACATATGCTAGAAAATATGGTAATTGACACACGGTAATATTTATTGTATTGTAGCTGCCATGTTCTCTCTCCAAGCCTGTATGTTTTTGATAAATGAAAATGAGTTATGGTAGAAAGATTAAAGTCACTACATCTGTACCAGTGTTGGGAAGTCATTGAACCCACAGCTATAGGTTACTCTGCAGATATTTGAATAAAAGATGTTACACCTTAACTGGATTTCCTGTTGAAGTTTGTGTCAGCATTTTTGTTGTTAGTAAATTGCTCAGAAACTTCAGTGGTGCTGGTCATGTGGGTACTTAACAGAGGAAACAATATATTATGATTATAATTTTAGGAATTTTGACCAAGGAACACATTTTTCAACTGTAGAACTTACCATTCTGCCTGAATCAGTCACATTCTCCATGCCTTTAAAGTTTAACCTAACACGCCTCCCTGTTCAGGATAGAGTTTCTGCGGAAGAACGAAAAGCTGATTTGAAGTCACAAGGGAAGGAAGCATTTGCAAAGAAGGACTACTTTACAGCAATGTACTACTATGGACTGGTAAGTGACTAAAGTGCATGAACTGATATAACTTGTTTGGAGCAATACACAAGAAGTTCAAAAGAAACAGTAGTTCTAGAACATCAGGTTCAGGATTGAAACTGTGGTGACTTCAGATTTCCTTGTAGCAGTACAATTTGTTTCCTTAACGAGGGTTCGTAAGATTGATTGATGATTCATGCTTTATGTTGAAATGTTTTTAAAGGCATGGGTGTCTTACATCAGGATCGGGTGATATAGTAATTACATTCCGTTTAGGGTTGACCAGTAGTTAATACTACATATTGCGACACCTTTTTTTACTCGAGTCTGACGAATGCTTATTTGTGCTTTTCCTACAGTAAACCAATGAAAATGCAACAGTGTGCTCCAGAGAGCCTGCTAGATCCAGTTGCCATTTCATGGAAAAATCATGCCAAACTGACCACATGCTTGCTGGATGCAAATGTAGGTGATGGAGATAGACCCACTTGATGCCACCCTGTTTGCCAACCGGAGCCTCTGCTGGCTGCGGATGCGAGAAGGGGACAGAGCTTTGGCAGATGCTCAACGGTGCAAAATGCTGCGCCCTGGTTGGTCCAAGGCATGGTACCGAGAGGGCTCAGCTCTCAGTTTCATGGAGGTATAGTTGGTGTATCAAATCAAACCTTTCAATCTAATTCAGTCTCTCATCTGTGTCTGATTTCCTCTCATGTCATCCCTCCCATGTACAGGATTACCGAGGTGCAGTTGATGCATTCCAGGAGGCACTGAGACTTGACCCTGAGAGCGGTGAGATCAAGAAGATGTTAAGGTAATGATGCTCTTGAATCTTGTATCATTGCCCATGTTTGAATCTTAATCCAGTTTTGAGATTTCCTGATGTTCTTTTGGCGCCTTCCATTTTGCAACTTGCAGTGAGGCCACAAGCAAGGCTACCCGTTCTGCATGAGAGAACCCACGATGAAGCTGACATATAAGCAAGTGCCTGTGTCTTACATACTGTGATCATCCTACCTTTTCACCCGGCTACTGATCTACTACTAGGCCTGCTCATATAGCAGCCGTTGACAAGCAAGCTACTTTCGAACTGTGCTCGAGGGCAGCCGTGCAGCTTCAGCAGAAATAAGAGGAATCAAGTATATTGAACTGTGCTTGAGGGCAGCCGTGCACCAGCAGAAATAAGAGGAATCAAGTATATTGTACTATGTATTAGCCGTGAAGAACAATGAGTTGTTGATACACCAATAATATGTAGCTCATGAATATCTTTTTCCTGAAATAGGTGAGGCCAACTTTACATATGACCTTTCTCCACCAACTAATATTACCAATACTTGATGACCCGTTGAGCCAATGGCGCAAAGGCCAAGAGCAAACCAGGTACTCGTGCAATGTTAGTATGCATTGATATAAGGTTTACGCAGAAAAGATTGAAAAGCAAGAAAAGAGGTGCATGAAATGAGAAGCAGCGAAAGTCAACAATTGACCAGATATTGAAAGTTGATAATATGCATACTAACATAGTGCATACTTAAGGAGTGAGGCATTTTGGCTCTCGGGCTCCATGGAGCTCGATTTTCTGAAAAAATCGAAATTCAAATTTTTCGATGTCAAAAAAATCTGAAATTTTTTATGCAAGTATGTAAGGATGTAATGTAAATGTGTGTAAAATTTCACGATGAAATACCTTGAATTGAGGCATGTGTAAAAAAGACAAATTCATGGCCTGGGAGGATGAATAGTATCATGAGTTAACAGCCCATAGATTTTTTATTTTTCACAGCCCTCATTTCAACGTATTTTGTCCTGAAAATTTACACACTTGTGAGTTATACCTTCATGTATATCTGTATTTTTTTTCAAATTTTTTTAAAACGTAGAAAGATGAATTTGGATGAATTTTCGAGTTCAAATTTAAAGGGATCCAGTGAACCCGGGCTCCAAAAGGCATTTCCGATACTTAAGCATTAGTCTTGAAGCATAAGTGTAGCGTTGTGCCGATGGCGCAAAAGGCGAGAACAAACCAAACATTGGAACCATCATATGTGCAAGCAAGAGTGATGCAATGACTTATGGTGATATTTATACATAATGAAACATATGTAGTGGGTTTGAACACAAAGGGAGTAAATACTTAGATACCAAATACATAACCAAGGCAGAAACATAAGCCACGACAAGCCACATCACACATGCTATAAAATCATTCTAAACAAGAGGTGTTCGCGATAGAAGTTATACAAGTAGATAGTAGCAAAAGGTATTGACAACGTTCTTGAAGGACGTAGGCAGTTAGGTGGACCGCTTCGACTCCATATGAAGGTGAAATCAGTTAGGTGAAAGTAGACAATGTTGAGATACATGTGTAAAGTTCAAATTAACATGAAGGCTAAGTAGCTGTAGGAAAAATCTATAAATTATAGATCAGATCGAAGAAGAAATTTCTACGAAACAAATCATTAAGATAATAGAGAAGCACAAAGATAACGATCGATCATCTATCTGGATATATTAGGAACTTATGATCTCCTTGAGATGAATATCGCGAACTAAATAATTGTGAATTAAACTGTGTGTGAAAAATTCAATGGACTCCAAGTTATTCTTTTACTGATTGTGAGAAAAAAAGCATGTGATGTTGTGTACACAATAGAAATTACTCTTCCGCCATGATCACCTCTTACAGTTCACAACACTTGAAATTTAAAGAGAAAACATTGGCTGCTCAGTAACTAATCTATGCAAAAAAGGCTTTTCACAATAATCCTTTGATGAAAATAGTAGGTAACATCATTCTACGAGTGCATCAACCTGTGGTAGTTTTCGCCCCTATTATTGTGCACTTTGTAGTTTCCAAACATGCAACACATCAACAGGGAACATTCATGAGATTTTTTAAACCACACTAAATCGCAACAAATGACAAAACCTATGTACAGACTTTCTTCTTTGTACATGCAGACTGGAAACGTAAAAGGTAGTATTGATGAACCAAGCATATTACTCACCTTATCAAGATGGAACTAACACTCCGTATAAATTCATAGAGCACATTGTTACAATCTCGTGTACCTTTTACCTGTACGCAATATTTTCCGAGTAGTAAGTAGTAGCACTGCATCGTATCTAGTAAGCATATGATGATGCCTAGCTCCAGAATCTTGATTCTGGTATCCTGATTTGTAAGGATATAGTATAGCTTCCTAATAGCTTAAAATAGAACAATTAAAAGTGCAATCAACAAAACCAAATTATGCAAAGAATTTTACTTTAGCTAGTATATGAGATAGAAAAGCTTGGCAGATTTATAATGTACAAAGCTACATAAGTAAAGCTATTATTCTCAGTATGAAGCACTAAAGAAACCAAAGCTTTTAGCTTCTGATTTCCTATAAATATTTAAGCTTCTATTTTCCTGTAAATTCTACAGACATGCAACCAAAGCTACATAATTACAGCAAAAAATCATTTTCCATAGCACATTGAGCCCTAGTGGAAGAGATCAGAGGAGGAGCAGTGAAGAAGAGAAGAGGGCTGGGGGAGGAAAGAGAGAGTAGGAGGGCTCACCGGAGGAAAAGGAGAGGAGAAGCCGCCAATGATGCATCCTCTCGTATATATTTTAATTAGTGCTCTCACTGCAGCAACTCTTGGCAGAGCTCTTGTATGTTTTGAGGATGGTTTTACTTCTTCCTCTTTCGGTACATTCTTCGCAAGCAGAAAGAATAAACATGATATTAAGTTTAGGTTAGAGTATATACTCTTGCTTCTGATCACATCTCAGAACATATAATTATATATAATTTCATTCAATTAGAAAACATCCAATTGAAGACAAACCCATGTTGGAAACAATGAATTGACACTTGAGCAAAGGTAATGTAAGTTTAACCATTAAGTTGTTGATGGAAACCAAAATCACTTATTGTACTTTACCTAGCAGTTTCATAGAACATGCCTAAATAAAAGGTAACTTCCACAGGGCCAGATCTCAGTAGTACAAAAAGATGTCGCCATGAAATACACACGAACATATAAACAACAGGGTTGTCAGCCAATTAGCAACCACGGGTTATACGATAAAACTGACTCCTAATTAATAAACTGGGAGAAATATTTTTCCTCTGTTTAAAGACCGTCAATTTAAGATAGTGGGCTATACTTTTATTAAGCAAACCATATAGGAGTACATAATTAGGACAACATGCATGTCCAGCCAGCCATACATGAATTACTTTCCTCAGGTAATTCTTATGAAGATAAATGGGTTTTAACTCTAGAAAATGGGTTGTTCTAGAAATCATCTTGGTAGAAGAGGCTAGCTTGCTGAGAACAGGGTGGGCCATGCCAAAGCTTCACCTTTGTCAAGCTTAATTTATAATGCTTACCAAAAAACTACATGGCACAAAACAGGGCTAGTCCCTTTTGCGCCTAATTGATAATGATGAATGCTCGGGTAATTCAACAGCCTATCTGACAACCTATCACCTATGTATGTGTGTTCTTTACAGACCACCTATCACCAATGTCCATCACAAACAGTAGATAACATGGTAAAAACACCAGAAAGAATAACATGATAAAGTAAACCACTTTCTGCTAAAACATATTCTCTATTTTTAGGTAATAAGATATATGTTGCTCATGTTACCTAAAACTTGCATTTTCTAAGTGTGTCTCTATTCCTTCCCTGAAAACATATAACTCCCTAAAAATCATTTCTAGAGAGCTATCAAAGCATCAGTAGTTTATTAATTGGAACATCAGGTGAGGGCAGACATACGCTGCATATCTTAAAAAGGAATAAAGTGCAATGAATAACTATCAATTTTCTAGGAACTTCTCAATGGAGAATAAAGATTACAAATAGACCGTGCTTTAGTACCTTGTCTGGGCTATGGTGATTTTTTTAAGCATCACCAGAATAAACAATCCACAACATCCGACCAGATCTGGAATATTAAACGATCAACAGTTGATATGTGCCCGTGCTACTCGTCCAGCAGCCGACTTTTCATATTACTGCTGCCTGAAGGTTAAAAATAGTACATTGAGACCAGGCTACTTCAAGTTGAGTTAATAAGGTATGAACACTAATGTTGCCTATAAACTGTGGTAGAGAGCAGAAGAATAATAAGAGAAGGGCGTGAGGGTTCATACAAAAGTGCATCAAAGTTCAATTAGCTAAACTCCACTTTTTCATCAATCAAAGTGATGTCAATGTGCTGCCGGTGTCGCAGAGATCCAAGTGTGGTATAGCCATGAGTTTTTGGCCTGGAAATCACACAATCAGTAAAGTACATACAATTCTCTTACAATAAAATGCATGCTCCGAGAATAACATAGGAAAACCATAGGACTTATACAATTATAAATTCCTTAATAAAAGACTGAAGGTTGAGGGAGGGGAGCGACATACTTCCAAATAACTATTCTAGGGATCAATCTAATTAAACAAATTAATGTATAAGTGGAATCCATCTGGACTGACATCCCTGCATAGGAGACCCGAGGGAAAAACTGATATTAGTTAGTTCTTCCAGTAACTAAAATACATGTCTTCCCCAATACTTGAAAAGAGTAATCACAGGGTACCTTTATTTTCTGCATTTAGAAGATGCTCCTTAGCTAAATCTTGTGCAATCCCTAGTGTAAATGCAGCGTCGATGGGGTTTATTCCTTTTTGAAGAGCATCCGGCTTTTGCGCCAGTGATGAAATTCTTGCAAATACCTATATTTGTTCACCCCGCTTCAATGAAAATCGGCATCTCTCCTGCTGGGCTTCAAGAAAAAATGAGAATGATCTACATGAGTAGAAATAAGAAAGGCTAAGATGAAAACACCAGAACACTTGTTTCTATTGGTGATATTTTCTAAAATGGACAGAATGTCTGAAGGAGTCTAATCTCTTGACAAGAGAAGTATCATATGTCGAAACTGAATAGCACTCCTACTCCAGCTACTGAAGCATCATATACAAGAACTGAAAGATTTTGTTTAAAAACATAACTCCCTTGACATCAAATAAAACTGCAGGTTTCCACATAGCAAGAATTTTCAGACCAAAAACCATGAATCTAGCTTGCCAATAATCCCCTTGGATATTCTACATGTCATCTAGATAACATTTTCTGTACAAGCATAACACCATGTCCTGCGCAGGTTCTCTCAGCAAGCAATACTAGTGTAGAGACAATAAGACCCATAGTACATACAAGTTCAGACTTCTATTACTCGTTTAAAATCCAAAAGACTACACCCAAGATCACTTGTTGTTATATTCTTCATTAATAGCAAAACTCAAATGTATAAATTGGTGGGAGAAGAACTAAATCTAAGCACGCATAGATCACTGCTACAAATGCATCTGCTCTTTACATTGTACAGTGAGACAAGAACGGTTAAAGAATTCAATGAATTCACTTTCTTAATGAATGTTGGATTAAGATTCATACAGAATTAGTTGATACATTGTCTGAACAATCAGCCAGCACACTAAAGTTAAAAAAGGTGTGACGCCCCCAAAATCAATCCGTGTACAGTAATCATACACGCAGGATACACGACTGAGATTAGGGTGCCACGGGATAATATCACAGCACAACACTAAACACAAAAGGATAAACAAATATGTTACAATAGAGGGGGTCACGCGGACCCGAATACATAAGTCATACAAGCCATAATATCTGAGTACAGACATAGTTAGTCAAGTTTTGCCTTAAGAAGGCTAGCACAAATCTCATCAGAGATACAGATCGAAAAGGCGAGGCCTCCTGCCTGGGATCCACCGAACTACTCCTGGTCAACGGGGAACTCGACGTCGTAGTAGGCGCCTCCGGGGTACTCCTGCTCCTGGGCTCCAACATCGGCTGCAGCGGCCGATCAGGCAAAACAGTAAAGGAAATAAAGCAGGTGAGTATCTAGTATACCCGCGAGTCTTACGTCCGCTACTAAGCATTATGCATTGTATCAACGGAAAGAAGAGGCTGTATATAGTGGACTGAAAGACAGAAATCCAGAGCAAGGGTAAGAAGCTAGGCCTATCGAAGACTAGCACCTTCCGACGATGTCTTGCAGCATGAGGTAAGAATCAGCCAACAGTTTATATAAAGCATAAAGTAACAATGCAGCAGAAGTTGCTGCAGCATTGTATAATAATAAGTTGTAATAATTAACAATGCCTCCGTGTTCCCTCCTCGACTCCCCTGCGAGGAAGCAAACCCGGAACCATACAGTTTAATAATAATAGTTTGTAGTGGTCAGATCCAGCTTCAGCATAAAGCGTCCTGTTACCGTGGACACGACTATTCGAATAGATTAATCTTCCCTGCAGGGGTGCACTTGGGTTACGCTACACGCATGGATCTCCAGGGTGGCGGGAACCTTGTCAGGGAACGCTCCACCGAGGCTATCCGACACTTCATAGCCCATCTTTCAAACTCAACAGAGAGGCCATCCGCCGGTCTAAATCCTAAGTACGCCGGGCCTTGGACCCTAACCCGAACGTACTCCTGCACGGTGCGTGGCTGGCCGGTGAAGTTAAAGCAAATCCAAATAAGACACCACCGCGCGAGCAAATAAGACAACACCACTTCCCGGCGCAGGCCGCGGTACTGCTGACGTCTGAAGAGTCCTCGGAAGACACTACGAAGCAGAGGAGCCCATAACTCGTAATTCCCACGGGTAGGTAGTGCGTACATGGCATATAGCCAACTCAAGACATTCACTGAACCATTTAGCATTTTAATTAACCTGCGTGACAACCGTTATCGTTGCCTCAACTTAACTGACCCGCGGACAACGACAGCAGCCAGGACCACCAGTAAATCGGTGCCTGCCCCGTCGTCCCACCAAGTCACTGCAGTTACCAACAAGGTGAACCTTCTCCTTACCTTGTCTCGCGTGTGCTCCTGGAGGAGCTCGACTTTCGTGGTTTGGTAACTCTCGCGGCCAACGATCAGGGGCCAAGCACACCGGTACACTAGTCGTACCCTCCCTGTCGTCCCGTCGCAATACCTCTCGCGGGCACCGTTGGGTCGCCCGACTTCTTACCTGAAGGACAACCGTTACTCAGGTACCTAGAGCGGCTATACAGAGTCAGCAACGAGTGGAGTACAAGGATTACTCCTTGATAGCTCACACTTGATGGTGGCTCGGCAGAGCCGAGGTAGGGGACTGAGGCGGTGTCTGCATTGTACCGTACCTGTGCAGTTATAATATTTGTACCCGCATTCACTCCCCTGAGTGATCGCGGCCCTCTATCTAATCCTAGCTAACAATGCGCAGGGCTCACTGCTGAATAATGCATAATTATAACAGGCAGCATAGGATAAGAAATATACATCAAGGGGCGACAAAATCAGGCTATGCAATTGAATAGGATTGTAATCGTAGCAGCAGCAGTCACAATGCCTAGTGCAAGAAAGTACGGAAAGGTAGGCGATATCCGGGGAAGAGAATGGCTCTGCTTGCCTGGAAGCTCGACGGTAGCAGTAGGGTCGTCGACGAAGTAGTCGTACCCAGCGGCGGTGTAGTCGACGACAGCAGCAGGGTCTACCGGAGATTAAGGGGGGGGGGAAGAAACAGTAAAAACACAACAATAATATACAAACAATTGCATGACATGACAGATGAAATGTTAACGGTGTTCTAACGCAGTGCAATGCACATGGCTCGGAACGGAAATTCATCTGAGGATGAATTACCGGCTCCGGATGATTACCGGACAGGGTGTCTGGAGGGGGAGATATCATGCCGGAGGTGTCGTGGACATCCGACACATGTGTGGGTGGTGTATCCGGGTTAGTTGATCTATTCCGAACAACTTTCGTGTTCGAAATAAATTCATCCGGGTACTCTAGCAGTACCGGACAATTTATCGGACAAGCGGTCCGGAGGGGGGCGGTTCGATGTTCGTTGTGTTAGAGGGGTGTGATAGACATTCGGATAGCGTATTTGTGTTTTTTATATTTTTCTGATCAATTTTCATGTATAAAGTTTTTCGATCCGGGTTACGGTTTAAAAGATATCGAATTTCTAATATTTAAATGATTTTTGGAATTTTTGGAATTTCTTTTATTATTAAAATCAACATTATCCAGAATAGTGAATTTGACTGGTCAACCCTGACAGCAGGGGCCCAAATGTCATACACAGTGGAATCCTAAATCATTTTATTAATTAAAATCAACACATGGGCCCACATGTCATAGTCATAGCATTTTAATTAAATCTAAAAGCAGTGGGACCAGTTGTAAGTCACACTCGGGGTTTATTTTCAACTTATTGTTTTAACTAATCATGTCGGGACCCAGGGTTAGCGTATGCAAGTCCAGCTAAGACATAGTCATATGGAGAGCCGAGAACCGTACCCACTTGTCTAAGCAGACAAGGCCAAGCACAGAACGTTCTCGGAAAGCATCGTACGTGAGGGGTATCCCATCCAGGCCGGATGATCAACTGAGATGGGTCCTCATCGTCCGCACACAAGTCTAATGATATGGGTGATGAGCTCCCATATTCAAAGACAAGTCGCCTCAACCATACTACCGACTATCTCATAACTCTTACATAAACTTACTCCAGCCCGATCACTTAGTCGGGGTCTAGGGCGGGCTCGATCATACCACAAAGTGTGCCCGAGACAGAGTCTCGAACAATCGCATCGCGATGCCCCAAGATGCGCACATCTAAGGGCCACTTGGTGTATGAAAGACCGCCAGCCAGATCACAACTAAGGTCTCGAAAACCCATACAAAGACATGCATGTTATAAACATACACGCAGCACACATGCCTTGTATGAACAGCATGTATCATTGCAATTCTCTACAAAGTATACATTTTTATTGATAACTCTTATAGAGTGCACACAGAGATCACAAACATGTGATCCAACATTACAACACAAGCGGAAGCAAATTATGTCTGAGTACAGACAAGTTTAACAAATGGCTTAAGAAGCCTTATTTAAACACAAGCCCTCCACGAGGGAACCAGTCGTCTGACTGGGACTAGACTAGCTTGATCTTCAGTCGTCCAGCTCGATGAAGAAGCCACCTTCGGGGTCAGTGGTTTCATCTAAAACATAGATTAAGAAAACGTGAGTACAAAGTCGTACTCAGCAAGACTTACATAGGAGCTATACTACTCATGCACATGTATCAAGGTAAAGGGAGGTGGGGTTTCACTTGCAGAAATGCCAGCTTTGACTTGGCTAGTCCTGAACTACGAGTACCAGACTTGAGGTAACAAGCGTACACGAGTCCGCTACTTTCTCCAACCAATTACACCACTATGGTGCCTTCCTCGACTTCCCCACGAGAAAGCACGCCATAGCACTCACACTTATCTTGGTGTGTTTTAGAAGTATCCAGTTCAAGTTGTCTAATAATCAAGCTAAGCTTTCCAAGAAGTCCATAACCGCAGACGCGCCTATTCGAATAGTTTCGTTAACCCTGCAGGGGTGTACCGCTACACACACATGATCATCATTTACCGCCTTTGATCTCGACACCATTCAAGGGGTGCCAGCGAGGATGCTCACCACAACTGTTACCTCATAGCCGATCTAGTCCGAGAAAGCCGCCTACTTGGGTTGGCTACCACTATCGTGAACCCGGCCGGTTTACCGAAGTGGACCCAAGTGATGTGTGCGTGGTGCATAAGCCGGTCTCGGATGAGCCGTTCTCTCACTTAGCATCCAGGCCACAAGCCTACCAGAACTCCGAACTATTGCGACATCTGGACATCGAAAGGGATGAGTTAGTAAGCTGAGAGGGGTCAGTGAGCCCAATGTGTGGTTGTACTCTTCATCTTGGATCACCACACAAGAACTCGGACTTAGGACGGTGTTCAACGAGACAACCCACCGTGTAATCCTACACAACCTCTCATCGTTCACCTTGTATTAGGGTAGATTCACCAACACTTTTCTACCATCATCATCATGATCACTACCATCCCGACTCACATAACAGTATCATCATGGTATCACTCTAAGCATGCAATAAGCAGTAACAATTGCAGGGGCCACATGATATCAATCAACTCCTACATTTGCTAGGATTGTGGTTTTCTTACTACTGTGACAAAATGATAGGTCATGCAAAGGAATGGGTTCATCTATGCGGTAGAAACGCATCATGGTAATCATCCTAAACAATGCATAAGCGAGACATGAGAGGGAAGTGGGATTTTATCGACATGATCAATGGGGGTTTGCTTGCCTTGCTGACGAGGTTCGGGTTCGGGGTCTTCAATGAAGGGGGCAGCCTCCTGCTCCGGTTCCACCTCTACTCGACAAACAACAAACAAGGTAGCAAAGTAAATACAATGCACAATCACATGATAAAAGGTTGGAACTTGATGTATATGCTTTGATGTGTGAGGCAATTCCATTTAAATGGAGTATATTGCAAATTGAATTGCAAATTCAAACTCCAATTTGAATTCAAACTTAGCCAAGTTACATGTGACATTGTTTGATCAATTTGAATCATTTGGAAATGTGTATGATATGCCTCTGATGTGTAAGTGAAATGTAGCATGTTGCCATGGTTCAAGTTGCAAAAACTTTTGAATTGAATTTGATTTAATTCCATTTAAATCAAATAGCAAATGCTACTGATCACATTTTAAATCCAACTCAAACAAAGTTGAAAGTTTGATATTTGTATAGCTTATTTTCTCCTGATCATTTTTCATATATTATTTGTCCAATTTGGAGTTAATATGAATTTTCTATGAATTTCCAAAGTTTGGGCTATTTTTTGGATTTTCTGGAATTCTTTAATTCATTTTAATTTCTGGAAAAAGGTTTACTGCGTCATGCTTGCGCAAGGGTGACGTCAGGGGGGGGGGGGGTTCTGACGTGTGGGCCAGGCTTGTCAGCCACTAGGTTAATTAACCCGGTTAGTTTAAACTAACCGGGCGGGATTAAGGCCTTAGGCCCACTTGTCATCGGCTCTGGGGGTCATTAGGGGGGTGGTTAACGTTTAAACACGCCGGCCACGTGGACTTCACCGGCGGCAACTCTCCGGCGACCATCCCGTGTGGCGGCGTCCTCTTCAACGACGTTCCCGTGAGCCAAATCGAGCGCAGCTTCCACCAGATTGAAGCCCTCGTCAACGCGCGTCGACTGGGACCGGTCGGAGAGGCTGGGGTGCTCTGTACGCACGCCGGCGTCGAGCTTTGCGGCGGCGGTGCTACTGGCTGGAGGTTGAACTCGCTACGGAGCGCCATTTGGGGCGGGCTTAGGCTGGATCGAACCAGAGGAGCACGGCGATTGCGAAGGACATGGCCGCGGGAACAAAAGCTTAACGGAGACTCGCCGTCGACGAGCACGGCGGTGCTGCTCTTCTGCGCTCATGGCGGATCTAGCTAGGGAGGAGGAGGGAGACAAAGGAGTGGCTCGGGTGAACCGTGAGCTCACCGTGAGTTCAACGGAGGCGGTGGCGCGGTCGGGGACGCCCTGTGGTTGCTGGAATCAAAGAAATCGCGCGGCGGCTCCGGCGAGGTCTCGGTGAAGCTTGCGTTGGACTCAAGCTCGATTAGTCCTCCAGCTTCTCCAGATCGAGGAAGTCGACGATGGCGCGCACGATGGACATGGTCTCCAGGCTTCTCTCCAGCGTTGGCTGCGGTTCCTCACGGCGGCGAACGGCGGATGCTCTCGGGGAAGAAGGGGAAAAGCGGCAGAGTGCGCGAGAGCGAGGGGAAAGGGGTGGAGAGTGACGAGGGCGACCACGGCTCTGTCCTGGACATGCTGGAGGAGGCAGGGAGGCAGCTGCGTGGCTTGCCCGTCGTCGGCGGCCTCGGCATGCCGGTCACCGAGCTGCTTGTCGTCGTGGAGGTAGACGACAAGAGCTAGGTGGGCTGGGCTGGGCCGGTTGGAGGCTGGGGGGGGGGGGTAAGTCGGGCTGCTTCCAGGTGAG
The DNA here is from genome assembly GCA_950022295.1 of Bromus sterilis. Classification (NCBI taxonomy): domain Eukaryota; kingdom Viridiplantae; phylum Streptophyta; class Magnoliopsida; order Poales; family Poaceae; genus Bromus; species Bromus sterilis. The sequence goes on from OX465600.1 coordinate 224,060,503, forward strand.
TCCTTTTCCTTTTTCTTTTCTGTCTTTTGTTTTGCTGTGCTAAATAAATAGCTAAGCATTTTATTAAATGCTGAAATTTTTTATATGGCCTCATAATAATATAGACCAGCCACTTATAAAGTTTCAACATTTTTAAAATTCAAATAATTTGAATCTTAACTCAAATAGGGATTTTTAATTAATTCCAAGGCACTGTTTGAATATTTGAAAAATCCATGAGCATGGGGTGGGTCCCACATCACTTGATATGTGATCACAATCATTTATAAGACTTTTCAAAAATCTAACATGAATTTTTGGAGAAGATTTTTATCTGGCCTTTTGAATTAATTCAACTTGGGGGGGGGGGTTCCTTCTCCCATTTTCTTTTGAATTTGATTTCAATGATTTCTTTTGAAATTTTTGAGATGAATGCAAGTGACTTTGATCCTAGCACATTACCTAACAGAGGGTTCTGACAACTCATCCCCACTCAACAGAATCTCGTCCCGAGATTCAGAAGTATGCGGGAGGAAGGAGGGATACTCGGCCCTGAGACGGTCTTCTCTTTCCCACGTAGCTTCTCTCTCAGAGTGGTGTGACCATTGCACTTTCAGAAACCTAATCTTCTGACGATGAGTGACACGCTCTGCGGAATCAAGAAGACGAACGGGGTATACTCGATAAGAAAGGTCATCTTGGAGATCAAGCGTTTCATGGTCGACTTCGCGGATGGGGTCCTTGAAGCAACGCCTGAGTTGGGACACATGGAATACATCATGTACTCGGGAAAGGTGCGGGGGTAGTTCAAGTTGGTAGGAAACTTCTCCACGTTTAGCAAGAATGCGGAAAGGTCCAATGTAACGTGGGGCCAATTTGCCTTTGATACCGAAACGTTGGGTTCCCTTCAGAGGAGTAACCCGAAGGTAAGCCTTCTCATCCAGATTGTAGCTCTCTTGCCTATGATGACGATCATAGTAGCTTTTCTGACGAGACTGGGCTGCTTTCAATTGATCACGAACAATGCGAACTTGCTCTTCTGCTTCCTTGATCATGTCCGGTCCAAAGAATTGTCTTTCACCGGTTTCTGACCAGTTTAGTGGTGTTCGACATCGTCGTCCATATAGGAGTTCAAAAGGAGCCATGTTCAGACTAGATTGAAAACTATTGTTATAAGCAAATTCGGCGAATGGAAGAGATTTCTCCCAATTCTTTCCGAATGAGATAACACAAGCCCTGAGCATGTCTTCCAAGATTTGATTAACCCTTTCAACTTGACCGCTAGACTGAGGATGGAAAGATGTACTAAAGGAGAGATGAGTTCCCATAGCATTCTGAAAGCTTCCCCAAAATCTAGAGGTGAAAAGGCTACCGCGATCAGAATTGATTTCCAAAGGAACACCGTGAAGGGATACAATTCTAGAGACGTACAAGTCCGCTAACTGGCTAGCAGTTATAGACTCGCGAACCGGAAGGAAGTGAGCAACTTTGGAAAGCCTATCTATGACAACGAAGATGGCATTGTTTCCTTTCTGGGTTTTTGGAAAGCCGGTGATGAAGTCCATACCGACTTTGTCCCATTTCCACTCGGGAATAGACAAAGGTTGAAGTTTACCAGCAGGTCTTTGATGTTCTACCTTAATGCGATGACAAACATCACATTCGGCAACAAATTGAGCAATTTCTCTCTTCATCCTAGTCCACCAAAATCTCTGGCGTAGATCTCGGTACATTTTTGTGCTACCGGGATGAATCGAGAGGGGTGTGTCATGGGCTTCCTTGAGGATGAGTTGCCTTAGATCCTTATTCTTAGGTACTACCAAACGATTTTCAAAGAATACCGTTCCCTTGCTATCTGTGGAGAAACATTTAGCAACTCCGCTAGCAATGTTCTCCTTGATCCGACGAACACCTCGTGCACGCCTTTGGGCAACTATGATTTGATCCTCAAGAGTTGGTTTCGCCACCAAGGTAGAAAGATAGCCATGAGGAACAATCTCAAGATTAAGCTTTCGAAATTCCTCATGAAGAAGTGGTTGATACTGTTGTAACATGAGGTTGTTACAATACGACTTACGACTTAGTGCATCAGCCATGACATTGGATTTGCCTGGGGTGTAAGAAATTACTACGTCGTAATCTTTTATCAACTCAATCCAGCGTCTTTGCCTGAGATTAAGATCTGGCTGGGTGAAAATGTATTTGAGGCTTTGGTGGTCGGAATATATCTCACAACGATTACCAAGGAGGTAATGTTGCCAAGTTGTTAGGGCATGAACTACGGCAGCGAGTTCAAGGTCATGGGTAGGATAGTTCTCTTCATGTGGCCGCAACTGGCGTGAAGCATAAGCTACCACATGTCGATCTTGCAGAAGTATGCATCCTAACCCTTGCCGTGATGCGTCACAATAGATCTCGAAATCCTTTTTGGTGTCTGGAGGTGCAAGTACAGGTGCAGAAGTCAATCTTCTTTTCAGCTCTTGAAAGCTTTCCTCGCACTTGGGAGTCCATAGGAATTTCTTATCTTTCTTGAGGAGTTCAGTTAGAGGCTTTGCAACTTTGGAAAAGTTCTCGACGAAGCGACAGCAATAGCTGGCTAGGCCAAGAAAACTCCTAACTTGCTTAACCGATTCAGGTGGAGTCTAGTCAAGGACGGCCTGAACTCTCTCGGGATTCACAGCAATGCCTTTTGCAGAAATCACGTGGCCTAAGTAGGTCACTTCTGGTAGCCAAAATTCACACTTGGAGAATTTAGCATACATGTGATGCTCTCTATGTTTCATCAATACCAGCCTTAGGTGTTCGGCATGTTCTTCTTCGTTCTTCGAGTAGATGAGAATGTCATCGAGATAAACCACAACAAATTTATCTAAGTACTCCATGAAGATCGAATTCATCATGCGTGAGAAAGTGGCGGGGGCATTGGTTAAACCAAAGGACATGACGGTGTACTCGTAAAGACCATAACGAGTAGTAAAAGCCGTTTTGGGAATGTCCTCGTTTCGGATTTTGATTTGATGATAACCTAATCTCAAATCCATCTTGGAGAAGACAGAGGATCCTGCAAGTTGATCATAAAGATCATTGATCCTGGGAAGTGGGTACTTGTTCTTTATCGTCGCTAAATTTAGTGGGCGATAGTCTACGCACATCCTTTCTGTTCCATCTTTCTTTGTTACGAACAGAACGGGGCAACCCCATGGCGATGAGCTAGGGCGGATGAAGCCTTTTTCCAACAAAGCTTCCAGTTGGGTTTTAAGCTCAGCTAACTCACGTGGGGCCATTTTGTATGGGCGTCTAGAAATTGGTGCGGTTCCTGGGGAAAGCTCCACTATAAACTCTACACATCTGTCGAGTGGCATGCTCGGCAGCTCTTCAGGAAAGACATCCGGGAAGTCACGAACCACCGTAATATCTTCAAGTTCGGGAAGGGGAAGTACATTCAAGGAATGCACTTGGGCTCTTGTTCTGGGTGAGGTATAGATGACGGTTTTGCCTGAAGGGTGGGTGAGTTTCACGGATTTGCCTTTGCAATCCAGGTAGGCATTCTGTCTTGATAGCCAATCCATGCCAAGGATGACATCAATATCTGAAGACTTGAGGGCTATGAGTGAAGCAAGGAATACTAAACCCTTAATTGCAATTTGATTTCCATGGCTTACTCTATTAGTTTGCCATCTTGACCCTGGAGTTTGAATAATCATTGGGGTGGACAATTCAACAAAGGATAACTCATGACGAAGTGCATAACTTTCCGACATGAATGAATGAGATGCTCCTGGGTCGAAAAGAACGGAAGTAGGAACATAATTGACTGGGAGCGTACCAAGAATGACGTCAGTGGTGTCGTCAGTCTCTTCGGCGTCAATCTGGTTCACACGTCCACGAGTGGCGGGAGGAGAGGGTTTGGCGGTGTAGACCTTCTGGGGGGGCTTGCCACGACCATTGTTGTTGCCTCCGGCACGGGGTGGAGCATTCTGATTCTGGAGTTGGTTCTGGGGACAATCACGAGAGTAGTGGCCTGCCTGACCACACTTGTAGCAGGCTCCAAAAACAGTGCGTGGAGCTGGGTTGTTTGGTGGAGCTGGGTGGAACTGGGTTGGTGGACGAGGCGCCACACAGGATGGCCTCGGTGGGTTGTTCTGGCGGAACATACTGTTGGGGATCCAGATCTTGCGCTTCTGGGAGCCTGAACTGGATGAGCCATCATCTCTAGGGTGTTTGCGGAAGTCGTTGGGGGTGTTCATGTCCTCTGCCTTGATGGCCTTGTTGACAAGGACCTGGAAGGTGGCAAAGTCATGTAGGTTGAGCTCACGACGGAGTCCAGAATTGAGTCCGCGACGGAACCTCTCTTGCTTCTTTGCGTCGGTGGAGACTTCTTCAGTAGCATAACGAGCAAGTCGGTTGAACTCACGACTAAACTTGTCAACGGTCCTTCTGCCTTGGGTGAGGTTGCAGAACTCCTCACGCTTGCGGTCCATAAGACCCTTGGGAATGTGGTGCTCACGGAAGGAAGTGCAGAATTCATCCCAAGATGCAGGTTGTCCAACGGGACACATATTCAGGAAGTTCTCCCACCAAGAGCTAGCTGCACCTTCAAGATGATAGGTGGCATAGCTGACCTTGTCGCCATTTGCAACATGGCCTGCTTGGAGCTTCCTCTCGATGTTGCGAAGCCAGTCATCGGCGTCAAGGGGCTCGGTGGAGTAACTGAAAACCGGGGGATGAAGTCGGATGAAGTCGTTCAGGGACACCAACTCGTTGCGCTGCTGAGTGGTGTTGCGAGCAATGACTTCCAGAAGATGGTGAGAGTCTCGGCGGTTCCTCTCAACCTCCATCAGAACCTGAGCCATCGTGGGTGGGGGTGGAAGGTTGCCTTCCTCCTGGTCATTCCCACGACCCTGGTTATGACCAAGCTGGCCACGGGTTCCTTGAGACATCCGGAAGGTTGAAAACCAAAGTCAAACAGAGTTTGATTGGGAGAGTCTAAACAAGGTATTGAGTACTGGAAGGATTATAGAGCAAAGGAAGTAATCATCTTGACAACATGGTGATAAAAGCATACAAGCCATATATTCACAAGCTGTCATACAAACCATACATCGTTTTAGTACAAGCACCAAGCTAATACAAACGTGATGAAGATGATACATCCTTCAGAGGCACTCTGACTTCCTATACATTATTTATCTAAGCCTCTGGAACTTAGACACCTTGCGTACAATATACTAAGATACTACTACATCCTCACTAAGTAAGACCACAGGCGGTCTCACTCATCTCCATCTCCATAGTAGTCCTCGTAAAAGTTACCCGCGTATCCCGGTAGCTGAAGGTGACCATCGGAAAACACGGAGGCCTGTGGACCCTGATATCCATTTGGGCAAGGATGGGGCCTAGGTCTAGCGTAGGGTGGAAGCAAAGGACCACGGGGTGGAAAAATGCCTCCAATCTCGGGCCAAGCAACTCGAGAAGGCATCTGAGTCCTCACTGGGTAGATAGCATCATACTCAACTGATCCAACGCTCACGAAGGGTGCCAAAAGGGTCAGTGCTCGATACAGACGAACACGAGTGGCGTGAAGCTCGAAATGGAGAGCGCGTGCATCACGATCTCGATCACTAGCAAACCTAGCAGTCATCTGAAGTACTGGATCTTCTGCAGAGTGATCTGAGTAGAGTCCGGTGTAATATCCCTCTTCTCCTGGAAGTGCAGCAGGGATATAGCAGAATAAGGTCTCTCTCAGCATAGTGTGCTCCTCTCTCAGCAGTGTAATACATGAGTATGCAGCATCCTGCACAGCCATGTTCTCTGTCATGCCAATGCCATGTCCGAAGTGGATAGGCTGAGTGACTCCAACGTGGTGCGGGTAGATCCTGACAATGCAGTGGAACTGGGTCTGGTTGAAGTCAAGGAACTTCTCCTCAACGGTGTACTCAGGATACCATCGATACCCCACATAGGACATCATCTCGATCAACGTGGCGGGATGGCCACGCACACCGAGGCACCTGGTCAAACGAACAATCTGCCGAGGGGGAAGATCTGCCATCTGAAACAGAAAGAAGGAGTTTGCAAATGCATCAGATTATGAGATAAACCTGGAATGACTCGGACAGCATAACGGCTGTGATTGCAAGAAAAAGACAATTTCTTACAACATGGAAACAACACTTACATACGATGTAATAAATCAGGGAGCATAACCACTCTAACAAACCGATCACAACTTTCCTACGGCTACAAGGAAGCAAACAACAAGATGTTCTAATCAGACAGAGGAGATCCTAGTCCTATCTTCCCGTAGAATAAGATGAGGGTGACTCAGAACTCAGAACGAAGGGGGTATGGAGAAAAAAGAAGCCTTACGTTGTTCCCTTATATACCCAGAGTAACTATATAACTATAGAAGGCTAGACTCAACTTCGGCCAAGGCTGCTAGTCCTACAGTCAGTCCTGCTCTGATACCAAGTCTGTCGGGACCCGGGGTTAGCGTATGCAAGTCCAGCTAAGACATAGTCATATGGAGAGCCGAGAACCGTACCCACTTGTCTAAGAAGACAAGGCCAAGCACAGAACGTTCTCGGAAAGCATCGTACGTGAGGGGTATCCCATCCAGGCCGGATGATCAACTGAGATGGGTCCTCATCGTCCGCACACAAGTCTAATGATATGGGTGATGAGCTCCCATATTCAAAGACAAGTCGCCTCAACCATACTACCGACTATCTCATAACTCTTACATAAACTTACTCCAGCCCAATCACTTAGTCGGGGTCTAGGGCGGGCTCGATCATACCACAAAGTGTGCCCGAGACAGAGTCTCGAACAATCGCATCGCGATGCCCCAAGCTGCGCACATCTAAGGGCCACTTGTTGTATGAAAGACCGCCAACCAGATCACAACTAAGGTCTCGAAAACCCATACAAAGACATGCATGTTATAAACATACACACAGCACACATGCCTTGTATGAACAGCAGGTATCATTGCAATTCTCTACAAAGTATACATTTTTATTGATAACTCTTATAGAGTGCACACAGAGATCACAAACATGTGATCCAACATTACAACACAAGCGGAAGCAAATTATGTCTGAGTACAGACAAGTTTAACAAATGGCTTAAGAAGCCTTATTTAAACACAAGCCCTCCACGAGGGAACCAGTCGTCTGACTGGGACTAGACTAGCTTGATCTTCAGTCGTCCAGCTCGATGAAGAAGCCACCTTCGGGGTCAGTGGTTTCATATAAAACATAGATTAAGCAAACGTGCGTACAAAATCGTACTCAGCAAGACTTACATAGGAGCTATACTACTCATGCACATGTATCAAGGTAAAGGGAGGTGGGGTTTCACTTGCAGAAATGCCAGCTTTGACTTGGCTAGTCCTGAACTACGAGTACCAGACTTGAGGTAACAAGCGTACACGAGTCCACTACTTTCTCCAACCAATTACACCACTATGGTGCCTTCCTCGACTTCCCCACGAGAAAGCACGCCATAGCACTCACACTTATCTTGGTGTGTTTTAGAAGTATCCAGTTCAAGTTGTCTAATAATCAAGCTAAGCTTTCCAAGCAGTCTATAACCGCGGACGCGGCTATTCGAATAGTTTCGTTAACCCTGCAGGGGTGTACCGCTAAACACACATGATCATCATTTACCGCCTTTGATCTCGACTCCATTCAAGGGGTGCCAACGAGGATGCTCACCACAACTGTTACCTCATAGCCGATCTAGTCCGAGAAAGCCGCCTACTTGGGTTGGCTACCACTATCGTGAACCCGGCCGGTTTACCGAAGTGGACCCAAGTGATGTGTGCGTGGTGCATAAGCCGGTCTCGGATGAGCCGTTCTCTCACTTAGCATCCAGGCCACAAGCCTACCAGAACTCCGAACTATTGCGACATCTGGACATCGAAAGGGATGAGTTAGTAAGCTGAGAGGGGTCAGTGAGCCCAATGTGTGGTTGTACTCTTCATCTAGGAGCACCACACAAGAACTCGGACTTAGGGCGGTGTTCAACGAGACAACCCACCGTGTACTGCTACACAGCCTCTCATCGTTCACCTTGTATTAGGGTAGATTCACCAACACTTTTCTACCATCATCATCATGATCACTACCATCCCGACTCACATAACAGTATCATCATGGTATCACTCTAAGCATGCAATAAGCAGTAACAATTGCAGGGGCCACATGATATCAATCAACTCCTACATTTGCTAGGATTGTGGTTTGCTTACTACTGTGACAAAATGATAGGTCATGCAAAGGAATGGGTTCATCTATGCGGTAGAAACGCATCATGGTAATCATCCTAAACAATGCATAAGCGAGACATGAGAGGGAAGTGGGATTTTATTGACATGATCAAGGGGGGTTTGCTTTCCTTGCTGACGAGGTTCGGGTTCGGGGTCTTCAATGAAGGGGGCAGCCTCCTGCTCCGGTTCCACCTCTACTCGACAAACAACAAACAAGGTAGCAAAGTAAATACAATGCACAATCACATGATGGAAGGTTGGAACTTGATGTATATGCTTTGATGTGTGAGGCAATTCCATTTAAATGGAGTATATTGCAAATTGAATTGCAAATTCAAACTCCAATTTGAATTCAAACTTAGCCAAGTTACATGTGAAATTGTTTGATCAATTTGAATCATTTGGAAATGTGTATGATATGCCTCTGATGTGTAAGTGAAATGTAGCATGTTGCCATGGTTCAAGTTGCAAAAACTTTTGAATTGAATTTGATTTAATTCCATTTAAATCAAATAGCAAATGCTACTGATCACAGTTTAAATTCAACTCAAACAAAGTTGAAAGTTGGATATTTGGATAGCTTATTTTCTCCTGATCATTTTTCATATATTATTTTTCCAATTTGGAGTTAATATGAATTTTCTATGAATTTCCAAAGTTTGCGCTATTTTCTGGTTTTTCTGGAATTCTTTAATTCATTTTAATTTCTGGAAAAAGGTTTACTGCGTCATGCTTGCGCAAGGGTGACGTCAGGGGGGGGGGGGGGGTTCTGACGTGTGGGCCAGGCTTGTCAGCCACTAGATTAATTAACCCGGTTAGTTTAAACTAACCGGGGGGGCTTGGGCCCACTTGTCATCGGCTCTGGGGGTCATTAGGGGGTGGTTAACGTTTAAACACGCCGACCACGTGGACTTCACCGGCGGCAAGTCGCCGGCGACCATCCCGTGTGGCGGCTTCCTCTGCAACGGCGTTCCCGTGAGCCAAATCGAGCGCAGCTTCCACCAGATTGAAGCCCTCGTCAACGCGCGTCGACTGGGACCGGTCGGAGAGGCTGGGGTGCTCTGTACGCACGCCGGCGTCGAGCTTTGCGGCGGCGGTGCTACTGGCTGGAGGTCGAACTCGCTACGGAGCGCCATTTGGGACGGGCTTAGGTTGGATCGAACCAGAGGAGCACGGCGATTGCGAAGGACATGGCCGCGGGAACAAAAGCTTAACGGAGACTCGCCGTCGACGAGCACGGCGGTGCTGCTCTTCTGCGCTCATGGCGGATCTAGCTAGGGAGGAGGAGGGAGACAAAGGAGTGGCTCGGATGAACCGTGAGCTCACCGTGAGTTCAACGGAGGCGGTGGCGCGGTCGGGGACGCCCTTTGGTTGCCGGAATCAAAGAAATCGCGCGGCGGCTCCGGCGAGGTCTCGGTGAAGCTTGCGTTGGCCTCGAGGTCGATTAGTCCTCCAGCTTCTCCAGATCGAGGAAGTCGACGATGGCGCGCACGATGGACATGGTCTCCAGGCTTCTCTCCAGCGTTGGCTGCGGTTCCTCACGGCGGCGAACGGCGGATGCTCTCGGGGAAGAAGGGGAAAAGCGGCAGAGTGCGCGAGAGCGAGGGGAAAGGGGTGGAGAGTGACGAGGGCGACCACAGCTCTGTCCTGGACATGCTGGAGGAGGCAGGGAGGCAGCTGCGTGGCTTGCCCGTCGTCGGCGGCCTCGGCATGCCGGCCACCGAGCTGCTTGTCGTCGTGGAGGTAGACGACAAGAGCTAGGTGGGCTGGGCTGGGCCGGTTGGAGGCTGGGGGGGGGGTAAGTCGGGCTGCTTCCAGGTGAGTCCTTTTCCTTTTTCTTTTCTGTTTTCTTTTCTGTCTTTTGTTTTGCTGTGCTAAATAAATAGCTAAGCATTTTATTAAATGCTGAAATTTTTTATATGGCCTCATAATAATATAGACCAGCCACTTATAAAGTTTCAACATTTTTAAAATTCAAATAATTTGAATCTTAACTCAAATAGGGATTTTTAATTAATTCCAAGGCACTGTTTGAATATTTGAAAAATCCATGAGCATGGGGTGGGTCCCACATCACTTGATATGTGATCACACTCATTTATAAGACTTTTCAAAAATCTAACATGAATTTTTGGAGAAGATTTTATCTGGCCTTTTGAATTAATTCAACTGGGGGGGGGGGGGTTCCTTCTCCCATTTTCTTTTGAATTTGATTTCAATGATTTCTTTTGAAATTTTTGAGATGAATGCAAGTGACTTTGATCCTAGCACATTACCTAACAGAGGGTTCTAACAAATCATTTGCTTAAGGGGGGGGGTTAATTCCCAGGCTAGCCCACCCGTCAGCGGGTAAACCCCCTGGGATTAACCCAGGCTTGCGACAGGGGCATGGAGGCTTGCACGGGCCGGCCACGGCGGCAGCGAGTGTTGCCGGGGAGCGGCGGGGGGGGGGGGGGGCGACGGCCAAGGAGGCTGGGCGCGGGGGCGGCCTCGGCCAAGATGGCCAAGGGGAGCGCGGATGGAGGGACCGACAGCAGGGGCGGTGCTCAGGCGGACAACAGGGGCTCACGGCCATGGTGGCCGCCGGCGAGTGCGGCCCTACGGCGAACGAATCGGAGGGGAGAGGGGAAAAACGAGCGCGGCGCTCACCGTGGGTGTGATGGCGAGGTCGGGCAGGGTCAGGGACGACCGGAGGAGCGGCGCGTCGGCGAGAAGGGCACCGTGGCCCGAGGTTGAAGAAGAGGGCGGTGTCGGCGATGTAGGGGCGCCGAGCTCCAACGGCTAGCCCTAGGTGGCGAAGGAGACGACCGTGAAGCTCCCGGACCTCCCGGATGTGCTCCTGCGCGACGGGGACGATGGTGGTCGTGGTAATGGCAGCAAGGCAATGGCCATTGGCACGAGCCCGATCTCCAAATCGCGTCAGAGAGGAGGGGTGATGGGAAAAATAAAGAGCTAGGGTTAGCAGCAGGGGTGTCGTGGCCTCCTTATCCACGAGGCGTCGGCCTGCCCCTGTCGAGCGAGGAGGTGAGGGGGGGGGGCGGCTTGGTTGCGCCTCTGGCCATGGCGCCACGAGGCAGGAGGAACAGGGGAGGGAGGACAGAAGGAGATGGGCCAGGCCGGGGAGTGCACATGGCGGCCAATAAAGTTTTCCATTTTCTTTGTTTCTTTCTGTTACTTCTCTTTGTTGTAATTTATTTTTTTAGCATTTGATATTTGCAAAAATGTGCCACTGGTCCTAATATTCATTTTACATTAGAAGGTGATGCCACAAAAAGTTTAGTCCACAATAAAATTCATCTAGATTTTATTCAATGCACAAAATATTAAATGGAGCTTATTTTGGTATTGTTTTTATTTGTTTAACATTTTTAAACATGGTAATAAAATCCCAGTTAATTTTTAATATGACCTATTGATTATTAGGCATTTTACAAAATTGCTTTCACAATTTTTAGTTCATTTAAAATTCCCACTTGTTTATTTAATTTACCATAGCCATTTAATAATTCCCAAACATTTATTTTTATTTCATATTACTATACCATTTTAATAAAAACAACCATTGCTATATTATCATGGCCTAAGATTGCTAGGCATTTTATTTAATATGTTTCATTAATTTTGGTTTAACTATGATTTCCATTTGTATATTAATTTCCAAAACAATCGGGATAACCCCACAACATTGGTTCCATCATTAGCATTGGCTTGTGATTATCCAAATGGCTAGTTGGATTTGGTTTAACCATGGTCAAGTTGATTGACATGCACCCACAATCCTTGGAGCACAGTTTTATAATTTACCCAATTTGAAAATTTTATCCGGGTTGGAAATTGACAGAGCTATGATCAAAGGTGATCATGGCTTACTCATCAACAGTAATGATCACTAACAGTGAAATCACTGTAGTGATTACTGTACTGGATCTGTGGGTGTTACAAAAGGCTACTAACTAAATACAACTGAGAAAAAGAGGTAGAAAACAACAAAAGTTCAGTGAGTTAACTCTCTTAATGAACGCTAAAGGTCAAAAGGACAACTAAGTACAATCTAAAGGTCAAAAGGACAACTAAGTACAATCTGTCTGAAATATAAACATACAACTGAACGAGGAACAAATATGCAGCTACTAACAACGAGCAAGGCCATGGAAGGTCGATAGCCATGACGCGATGCCAACGAGGGCATGGAGAGAGGAGAAGCCAGCGCCGCTGCATCCTCTGACCTCCACATCCTACTGACCTCGCGCCTCCTCACCTCGTCCTCCAACTCCTACCTCTGCTCTGCTCACCACCTGAACTCGGTGCCGCCCTTTGCCTCCCGCTCTCTCAACGATGGCGCCGCGCGCGCGCGCGTGAGAGAGAGAGAGAGAGAGAGAGAGAGTGGAGCGCCTCCGCGCACCGGCCACGATTCAGAGGGGGTCGGGTGAGTAGTGGAGCAGGAGAGGTTGGGTGGTGGCTAGGGTTAAGAGAAAGAGACGGAAGAGAGGAAGGAGGCGGGGGTGGCGGCTAGGGTTGAAAGAGGGAGAAGAGGAGGAGACAGGCGAGAGAGACGAGGGGATTGGGCAGGACACGAGTGAGAGAGACGAGGGGATTCGGCATCTAGAGTGTGTCGCGTGCGGAGCCGGTTGGTTGAGTTTTTTCACCTAACAAAAATTTACCCAGCCAGTGTAAGTCTACCTACGTCCCACCAGTCATCGAACTAATGAAGACTTATCATGCTATACCAATTAATTAACGCAGATTAGAGCGCCAGCACCGGTACCACCACTGTTCACACTCAAATCGTGTGACCCAGGATGCTTAGAGGGCTTAGACCGCCCTGAGGAGCCGGGTTGGCTAGGGTGATTTATAGGAGGAATGTTTGGAAACTGGTTGAATGGAGTGGATCGAATATCTAAGGCCAAAATTCGCATTGGTGTTTCGGCCTTATGTTGGTCAATATGGAGATGCAGGAATGACATTGTGTTTAATAGAAACAAAATTTTTAACTTCTTGCAGGTTATTCATATGGTGGCGCATTGGGTGCAGCTATGGGCGTTCCTACTACCGCAAGACCAGCGGGATATTATGGTTACTGGATGCAACCGTCTGCTGATGGTAGCGCTGGATATCTTCAACCAGGCTGGCTGGCAGCATACTAGTCGACTACAGGATGCTTAGTTGTCATATGCATGCATTTTTTCGCTGGTTGATTCATGTATCAATATTAAGCGATCCTTGAGTTTGTAATTACTTTGAATGATACTATGCTAATAAAAGGCTATGTGCATCGACTGATGCAGAGGCCGGGATGTTACCCCTTTTCGAAAAAAATGAATATCTTTTTCCTGAAATAGGTGAGGCCAACATGAACATTTTGATCTCCCGCAAAGCTTTGGCGCATTGCTCAAAGGGTTCTGAACTTGTGATATTGGGTGATGGAATGGATACCTTCTTAAGCATCGTGCAGCGAGGGGTTGATGCATGTATATACGCAGAGGGGATCTTAGACTATGTTCGGTTAATCCTCTCACCAAGTTCATTGTGTTCCACAACCTTTGCCGGCGAGTTCAGTCCAAAGGAAGTTTATTGTGTTCCATAACCTTTGCTGGCGAGTTCGGTCCAATGGCGTTGAAGTAATCGAACACGTGATATAATCATATATGCAAAAAGTAAAAGGACAGAGGAATAACATGAGTTCTTGGGTCTCCCTACGGACAAGCGCATCTTGGTTGTGGCTTGGGAGCTTCTCTACGCTAATTTCACGCTAAGATGGACAATCATGTGTGCCCCTAGCGCAGTAAGTTCTTGTTTGCTGACGCTAGGTTGATCCTAACCAAGGCTTATTTATCGGCCCTCCCCTCGTTCACGATGAGGATGTACTTGCTTCCCGAAGGAGATCACACCAAACTCAATTTGTCGCGACAACGGTTCCTTTGCGAGGAGCAGATTCCAAAAGAAAGTACCAAAAAGCTGGGTTGCTTGGGTGTTAAGAACTCCAAACGGGAACATAGCCCTTCTTGCCAAGTGGTTTTGGAAATTGTCCCATAATGCCAAAGGTCCATGGGCCTCTCTACTTAAAGCTAAGTACTTCCTAATGTCACGGTGTTCGAGGCTAAGACGAAGGGGTCTGTGTTTGGGAGCGGGTTGCAGGCGGCCAGACCTGCCTTCGCAGTACGGGCGCAGTTCCAAGTACGAAACAGGCAGTCGATCAAACTTTGACACGATGGGTGGGCGGGTACAGGACCACTTTGGGAGACTTTTTTCTCACTTTACCATCTTGCCATGGACCCTAACATCTCGTTGGCGGAGGCTAAGGCTTCCACAGGTGCTATCGCATTTCGACGGGTTGTCGAGGGTGAGGAATTACTATTGTGGGATCAACTCAGGCTCACCTTGGAGGACACGACATTTACCCCCAAGACAGATACGGTAGAGTGGAGTCTCACCTCCTCGCGCTAATTTTCGGTTAAATCCCTTTACGACCGCTTGGCTGAGTCCTTGGTGCTTGGCACGGCTAAGGGGTGGTGGAAAGCTTCTATCTTGCTAAAAGTCAAATTCTAAATGAAGGGATCTAAAAAGACGACTAGATAGGGCCCCACCACTTTCTTTGACCCTCCTTGCTTCCTCCCGCCGGTGAGTGAAACTAGGGTGGCTTCCTAGTCGTATGCCAGATTAACAACGATGATGTGTGGAAAGAAATCCATCCTATGTTTTGTATTCAGTTCTTGTTCGAATGCGAGATGCCATGAAAAATGTGCAATGTTTATGATTTAGGGAAGATTTTCAAAATTTGTGGAGGGGGGGGGGTCGACCCTTAACGATGAAACATTTCTAAATAGTATCATTGTGATTTGGAGACAAATGGAATTTTGAGGATTCAACATTGTCACTTTTAATCATGAGTCTGTCCAAGAATTTTTTTTGATGAGTTGATGGCCTTCAGATCATCGTATAAGAAAGCAATTCATAGATCCAACTTTAAGGCCAATAAGGATATTGCCGTGGTATCAACATGGAAATATATTTCTCTTGATGCGGTTACAGGTACATCAATGAGACGCAAAGTATTGGAAGCACACGGAGGAGCATTTCAAGCACATCTTGGGTGGAGAACAAATCATAGCCTTAAATCTCTCACAAACTGATGGGGTATGATTCAAGAGATGTATAGTCATTGGACGGGCTGTTTGGAGCAATTTAAGCACACTCCTCCTATCAATGTCATCATTGACCAATAGCTCACGTTTCCATCATTGTGACAACATATTTTTTTATCACATTGGTGATTACGGAGATCCAGATCCGCGTATGGTACATGCGCGTTCGCTCGTACCAGTGCTCGTACCAGAAGCCACGACCTCCCTCTCATCTACGAAAGCAATTTCATAATAGGGAGGGGCACGCCAAAACAATAGAGAACACAAAACCATCAACCAAAACAAAGGAGAGATCCAAAGAATAATTACAATATGGAACTTATGGAAGGGACACAACTGACAGATCTTACATGATACTCATCCCACCCACTTCGATGTAGCTGCTCTGTCTCTCATGGACATCGAACAACAAGACATGGCCTATGCTCCACAATAGTGAGGCCGTTGAATAGTTTTGCATATTTTCAGTTATGATGTTGGGTTGCAATGAGTTTACTCCAAAACCCAACGCTCCTTAGGTTCCTAAAAAAATGGATTTAAAAGAAACCAGCGATCCAAAATCATAATTTTACCAAGACTTGAAATACATAACCACACCCATAGGAAATTGCATTTCTCTTTTCAAATATCCACAATTATGCAACTCAAAACCTCCAAAAGAAACGCAACCGAGTAATCCATAGTCGGCTTAGTTTTAGTGTTTGATAATAACCGACCTGATTATTCATTACGTCTCCCCTCATGTCAACGCCAAGGATAAACATATACAAACTACACATAATTAATTTACCATCAAAACACCATAATGTATAGTACCAATAAATTCATGAGTTGACAGCCCTGCAGTTTCTTCTGATCTCTCCCTGCCCGCCGGTGAGCACCCCGACGCGGCCCATCTTGCGCACCGCGTTCTTAAACTCCTGTAGGAAGTACCCTTCCTTGGTCAGCGCATGGATCATGCGTGCGGCGCGACTATCGACGAGCAGCGCGGCGTCAGACTGGAACAGACCACGACCGAGCTTGAGGTTGACGTAGTAGTGTGAGTCAAACCGGGCGGGGTTGTTGGGGTCCATAGGCACGACGGTGACATTGTTGGAGGGCGAGCCGCATGTGGCACGCAACTGGCTAGCATAGGCGGAGTTGAGGGTAGGGTCGGTGGCGGGTGTGACACCGGTGGTGGAGCTGAAGAGGCGGCTGCCGAAGAGGTTGCAGTGACCGACACCGATGGTGTGCGCGCCTGCATGGCAATATATAAGATTTAAGAGTTTCACAAAGACATCTTTAAAGGTGTTGGTATGTAACGGTGTCTAATTCATCGCTCACTTTCGCCAAGATTCACGATGTTATAGTACCATTCCAAAAGTATAATAATGTATTCTGCAATTCCCTATTCATATATGATGTTTATGTCAACCCACTGTATACACCAAGGGCATCCCTATATCTATCCTTCCTTTACATGCATGCATAGAAATATAATTTTTTACTCTTTCTTATTTCAAACAATAAATTCACCATTTTATATCACTTTTATTAATTTCAATCATTCATATCTTTTGAACCATAATTTTCGTTTTTTTTCTTCTATATTTGAATTTTTGGTGCCATGACCTTCAAAACAAGACCAATCTTAGAGACATTTCAAACATGTTCAAATTTCAACATTTCATTCCACTTAGTTCACTCAATCTATTGTACAATCTAAAACTGCTTATTCGATCTTTGTCTAATGTAACTGATATTGAAATTTGACATTTGTGAAGCTGCTATATCAGTCAGTTTTGTTTGGAGTTGCTTTATTCACTCATTTAAGAAACTGACTTCAATGATTTAAAATTTATATTTCAACTCTTTCAATTATTTCAACATACCGATTTCACACTTTTTAAAAAAATCACTCATTATAAGAAACCGATTCCAATAATATTAAAACTATTTTCAAGTCTTTCAATTACTTTAAAATACATATTTCACTCATTTTAACTAAATTCAATTCTTTCAAATAACATATTTGAATCATTTTGAAAAACTGATTTCAAGTCTTTCAAAACAAGTCCCACACATTTAATATCCTAGTTTGAAATTTATTTTTACTTAGTGAAAATTGTCTTTTAAATGAGTGTTTTTTGAATTGAGTGAAATAAGTGTTTTTCACTAAGTGAAATATATTTTTATATGGAGTGAAATCAAAGTTTTTAAATAATTCAAATATTTCAAATGAATGGATTTTGTAATTGCATGAAATAAATACTTTGAAATGAGTGAAATAAATATTTTTGAAATGAGTGAAATAAGATTTCATGCATATGAAGCCGATTTCAGTGTGAGATCTTTTCAATAACTGAAATCCACTTATTTAACTCAGTCTATTTACTGTGTGAAACAAATTAGAACAAGACCAGTGAGTGAAATCCGTATATTGAATATGTGAAATCATGTTAAAAAAAAGGAAAACTTTATTTTTAAGTTGTGATATTTTTTGGTGAAACCATTTTTAGAAGATTGATTTTGTAATGAGTTAAATCATTTTCTAAAATGAGTGGAATCTACGATCTAAAATGAATGAAATAAGTTTTTGAAATGAATAAAATAAGAACACTCACAAATATCAAATCTCAATTTCTGTGAAATAAGCAGATCCACTTCAAAATATAAATGAAACTGAAATATAATAGAACGAATAAATTCAAACTAGTCAAAATGCATCCATCATGATTTTCTTATAAAGGTCTTAGTGCGTTAAATTCAAATATGTCACAAATAAAAACATAAATTTGGTTCAAAAAATTATTACTCGTGCAAAATATCATTTGAAAATCAATGCACATCTTTAATGGAAGAGAGAACATATAGTTATGCGTGCATTGTACTATCTCTACATACCCTCTCTCACACCTTCTTATAAATCAAAGGCCGATAAAAGTAGGCTAATGATGTGAGCCGGCCAACAGGCCCAAGCTTCGGCCGGTCGGCCCAGCCTCGCGCGCATCAACTGACTGATTCCGCTTTTGCTGCATATAACGGTTGAGATGTTACAACTAAAATGCTACTATCTGTACTATTAAAAATTAAAATGCTATTATATTGATATATGTTATTTTTCGCTAAACGGATGTATTTAGATGTATTTTAGGCATTTCCATTTGATAGTATGATATAAAAATGCTACTAATGATTTTTGCTACAACAAAAAAGATGAAGTGTGATCGGTGATGATGGATTCTGAATTTTATTGCCACCGTTATTAATAAAGCTATTAGCAGTGATCAAATTTGCTGCCACGAATTGATGGTAAATATGGTACGCAACAATTTTATCAAATTTTTGCTGCAAAGTGATTTTTTGAAAAAAATGCACACAATAATTTTTTTATTACATCCATGTATCAAAAAATTGCAACCGTACCGCAAATATTGCAACCATATACAAACGAAGGGATACACAACGATCTGGACCGTTAAATCGCTAGCATCGGACGGCTGCTGGCGACCGGCCCAAACTCGACCGATCAATCGGCGCCTAACGTCGGCCATAAAAGTATGCATTAAAGGTTTTTCCTATTGTTGAGGTTTTTTTTAAGAACATGAGAGATTTTGGTGCTAGGGAACGTCGCAACCAACTTAGATATTATGCTCGTGATGTCCTTGATGATTCGATTTACCTTAAGAAACTATTAAATCATCGGCTTCTTCTAAAATTTCCTCAATCACGAGTTTCGATCTCTTTGTGTGGAGGTGGTTAGCTGCCTCTGGCCATTCTGTTGGTATTCTGAATGGGGATAATATTAAGTTTTTTTCATTATGTGGCTTTTGAGCACATGATTTTTTATGCCAGTGTGCTTCTGCCACATTTGGATCATAACAATTTGGGGGAAGTTGTAGTTATTTATGGGTCAGCTGATCATTCTTTGTCTTAGTTGTTTTTCAACGAATCATCTCTTACAATCTTGTCTTATAATGTTTCTATTTTAACTGGAGGAGACTTTTTCTCGAATACGCACAAGCATGCGTACCATTTAACATAGAAGAGGGGGAAGACTTCCCGAGTACCACCCTTACAACGCCTTAATTACCGTTGGGTTTACCCAACGCCACCTAAACATATCTCTCTAGCGGACTACTCCCCGGTCGCCCACGGGAGGCTGCCGCTTCGAAGCAGGCCAGCCTTTATCCACAGCCTACCTTCGGCGTCAATCCTCTCCATGCACCGCGTCGCTGATGGCATTGCACCCTCGAAGACCACGTCGTTTCTGTGTTTCCAAATCATCCACATGCCCAGGAGGCATAGAGCCCGCGTGGTCCTCCTGTGCATCGTAGCCTGGTCCTGTCTGAGACTCCAGCTGACCACCGTGTCCTCCCCCGGGGCTCGAATTCAGATCGTCCCGTCCTGTGCGCGAACCAGTGCCAGACTTGTCTCGCCACCACACATTCGAGCAGTAGATGACGCATAGTCTCCTCATGTTGGTCACATAGTGGGCATTTGTCCGGGTGCGGCATCCCTCGCCGGGCCAGTCTATCGGAGGTCCAGCAGCGATTCTGGACCGCAAGCCAGGTGAAGAAACGACATCGTAAGGGGGCTCGTGACTGCCAAATGAAGGCCGTCGTGGGGGAGACCTCAAGCCCCCAGAATTTTGCCGCATATGCCGACAGTGCCGAGTAACCACCGTTCCCTTCCCAGGACCAAGTGATCGAGTCTCCGACACCCTCCGAAAGATGAAAGTCCGCAACCCTCTCCCAGAGTTGGAGAAACTCTGCTAGTGTCCCGGCCTCCAGGTTTGGCCCCACATCCCTCGCCCAGACACCCGTGGCGATAGCCTCCGAAACCAGTCGTGACTGTCTGATCCGCTTGGAGACTCGCGCATAAATATTTGGAGCAATCT
The DNA here is from genome assembly GCA_950022295.1 of Bromus sterilis. NCBI lineage: Eukaryota > Viridiplantae > Streptophyta > Magnoliopsida > Poales > Poaceae > Bromus > Bromus sterilis. Next base: position 224,080,775 of record OX465600.1, read on the forward strand.
CGCATATCCTCCAACCATTGAACCACCGGTCCTCCCAAAACAGGGAGTCCTTGCCATCCCCTATCGTGACTCTAACCGCGGTCTGAAATAGCGCCCGAGATGAATCCGGGACCGTGATCTCAAACTCTGCCCATGGCCTCGCACGGTCCGTCCTCTGGAGCCACGACCATCTCGCCTGAAGCACCGTGTTGAGCCAGCAAGATTTCTAATTCCCAATCCACCAGCCCGCTTCGGCCGGCAAACCAAGTCCCAGGCCACTGCGCAGTTGCCACCTTTGGCCTCTTTCCTGCCACACCATAGAAAGCCGCGACAAATTTTCTCCATTGCCACCAGAGTCTTTTTCGGGAGATCCAGCGCAAGCATCGAGTGCACTGGAGGAGACTTTGACCTTCTTCATTCTCTTTTGAAGAAGAATAATCCAAACTTCTTTTAGTCGAAGGCCAATTCTTTTAATAATTTTACTAATCATGCCACTCTTCGTGAGCTTAACCGAGTCAACATCGGGTTCACTTGGTCTACTCACCAGGTTTCCCTGGTTAGACGTGTGTTGGATCAGGGTCTTATTATGTCCTTATTGGCATTGTTTGTTTCCTAGGTCCTCCCCTCTTGTTGGATTCGTGTGAACTTGTTGTTAAGTCCAGATTTCACGTTGATTCCTCTCGGCTTCTTATTGATGGCTTCCCTCTCTTGATTTTGGCTAAGCTTTTCTTGCTGCGTTCCTCTTATGCTCGTCTTTTGGTCCTTTTTTCAGGGAACTTTTGGTCCTTTTATGGATTGGCGTGTCTGTTTAGAACACCTTCATAAATTTCTTAAAGGCTGGAGGCTAACCGTGCGACCACAACTCAGAAAGATTAATCCTTTCTTTTTGATAAAATTAAGGCATTAGATTTGATTGTAGGTCCAGTTGGTTTTCCTAAGGATGGGTGATATCAGGGATACTGTTTGAAGACTGCCCTTAGGACATCTTCAGCCGCGCCCCAACAACCCCCCTAGAGCGGTGATATTATCGCCGGTTGCAATTTTTACCCAATCGCGCCGCCATAAGCCCTAGGGGTGGGCATATTAACCGGTAACCGAACACCCGAATCGAAAGAACCGGGGCCAGACCGAATAGACCAGAACCGATAATTTCAGTTAGAACTTCGGTCATCAATCCTAGAAAACCGAAATTAACTTGGGTAATTCGGTTGTAGGACCGTGGAAACCGAACTGGCTGAGTAAACCGAATATGGGCCAAAAAAATCTATACAAAAGTCCAACCCATTATCTAACACTAAGGCATCACGTTCTCTTTCTCTTTTCTCAAGTCGTCCGTACCTCCCTTGCTCCTGTACGCTCGGAAAAAAAGGACATGCTTATGTCATCAACTTTAGAAGACCAAAATGTTTTAAAACCCGATAAACCAAATCGATCGGTTCGGTTAAACCAAATGCCTAGGCCTAAAGCCCAAATATCATCGGATTGGGATTAAATTGAATTCCGCGAATCCAGGCCGAACCCAACGTGCCGGGGGTCGTCTGGGGCTCCGACGCTACGAAAACGCCGCATGGGCCGCCACTGTCAGACAAAAAAACTCTACACTCGCCAGATTCAACCAGACCGCCCACCTCCTTTCCATCGCAGCGTCGACGTCGGCGCCGCCCCTCTGCAAATAGCCGCTGCTCCGCCGCTAGACCCTCCGTAAAAGTGAGGTCTCACCGCCGACAGCCTCCTCGCCACTCTTGGCCGGGATTGGCAGGCCTCCGAACGCGCAAGAGCGTACGCCGGCGGTAGCTCACGCCCATCACGCCCGCCAGGTGCTCGGCCAATTGCCTGCACGGAGATGGACTCTGACGATGAGGCGCTGTTCGCGACACTGATGGAAGAGGAGGCTGATGCCAGCGACGAGGACGAGGAGCACCTCCTGATTCTCGCCGCTCTGGACGATCTTTTTGCCCACGCGAAGCCACGGCGAGGTGGCTCCAAGATGGGTCACCGGAAGAGAAAAGAGAGGCGTCGATCGGAGGGCTACTTCTTGCTCTACGCCGACTACTTCGCCGATGCTCCACTGCATGGCGAGAAGGTATTCCGGCACCGTTATCGGATGAGCCGAAAGTTCTTCCCCCGGATTGTGAATTCCATCTGGGATTTCTACAACTATTTCGTTTGCAAGAAGGATTGCACCGTCACAGTTGGATTCTCCTCACTACAGAAGTGCACAACGGCTATGAGGATGCTTTCATATGGAGCTCATGGTGATCAGCAGGATGACTATGCACACATGGCCGAGTCCATCGCCCTTGAATGTTTGTACAGGTTCTGCAGGGCAATGGTGGGAGTGTTTGAAGCACAATACTTGCGATCACCCAATGCTGAAGACACTGCTCGATCCTAGCGCAGAATGAAGCAAGAGGATTTCCTGAAATGCTTGGAATCGTCGACTGCATGCATTGGGAATGAAAAAACTGTCCATTTTCTTGGCAGGGGATGTACAAGGGCGCAAAAGGGAACTATAGTGTGGTACTTGAGGCAGTTGCTACATATGACCTCGGGATGGCTCTCCTTCTTTGGCATGCCAGGAATTCACAATGACATCAACGTGCCGCGGTGCTCAAATGTCTTTGCCAAGATTATTCAAGGTGTAAGAGCAAAGTTTTACCCCCGTGTGTTTTGGATATTGTTGGACAAGACAGTAGAGGAACTAACAATGTTTTCGAGTGTAAACAGTTGATTAGGTTCCTGGAGGACAAGCTAGGTGATAAAGCTTCAAGAAAGATTATATGTTATCAAAGCATAACTCCATGAGCGAAGTTTTATCTCGGAGGATGACCCCTAAAAATGATGGTTTCCTGAAGCTAAACTCATCGAAGGAAATGAAGAAAATGGCGCAAGACTTAGATGTTTTTGTATAGTTCTTTTTCTATTCTTTGAGTCATAGGAAAAACCGCACTATCAAGAGAGGTTTAGTATGCAGACACCGAAGCTATTGTGTAAATGCTCAGATCAAATCTAAACCAAGTGAGAAGCCATAGAGAAGAAACCTCATGTGCACTGAGTTAAGTTTCGGTAGCAAAGACTTCGTTCTTTGTCTTTCGAAGCAGAACTAAGTCCGTGAGTCAGCTTTACTTGTTCCTCAAGTAAATTTGCACATTGATGACAAATCCGACTATTGTGGACACGCGTCAAGCTGTCGCTTCAGGTCAAATCTATTATTTTGCACCTCGGGATCGCCACCTATAAATACGCCACCCCCGCCGCTATTTGCGGTTGGCTGATCTAAGATTATTCCCTGAGAGAGACTGAAGAGGGCATCCCAAGAACGCCACAGAAGAATAACCCAAAAGCCAAACCACCGAATCCAAAGTCCTATTGATCTGAGTAGATTCATTATGACTTAGGTGAAAGTTTGCTAGCCTTGTTATCTTGGAGAACTACAGTTCTCCTAGACGGTTAGAGTGTCGTCTTCAGAGAGCGAAGAGTAATTGTCGCCTCGAAGTTCAAGTCTGTCAAAGGTTTCAGAGATTTCCTTGATAATCTACCCCGAGTCAAAACTGGCCAAGCTCAAGGAGATTGGTGCAGTGGAGCAACGGACGGAGAGAGTTGTGCTCCAGGTGTTCAATCACCAGTCCCTCCAACCAGTCGTAGCGCTTTGCAAAGCGTGAACTGGTCGAACAAACATCGCCGAGTCAAGAGTTCGTTTTACTTCAAGAACTTACATTCTGTATTGCATTTGCTTCCTAGTTTTTCTTCAACATGATTTTACTCGCCGTGTTTAGACTCGTTGATTGTTTTTCTTCCCTGTTACTTGTTCCTGTGTTCTTTCTGTGTTGTGTTTGTGCTTCACTTCAAAGCTTCTCTCAAAAATCTGAAGTGATCATTCACCCCCACCCCCTCTGATCACATACTTGGATTTTCACAAGGTCATGCTCCTTCGGTAAACTTCGAGGTGAATGTGCACCACTATAACAAGGGATGCTACCTAGTAGATGGCATCTATCCAACATGGTCAACATTTGTGAAGACTATCTCAAACCCCATGCTAGGAGGCAAGTACTCCTACTTTGCCAAGTGCTAGGATGCTTGAAGGAAGAATGTTGAATGGGCATTTGGTGTGCTCCAATCTCGATTAGCTGTTGTCCGGTACCCCGCTCTAACCTGGTCGAAATCTCAGATGTGGGATGTGATGAATTGTTGTGTCATCTTGCACAACATGATCAATGAGAACGAGAAAGATGAGCCAGTGTTTGACACTGAACCATACCTCAACCAGGGACCTCTTGCAGTTGTTGATCACCAGGTACCGGCAGAATGGACAACCTACCTCAATATGCGTCAGGAAATCCGAGACCCGCAAGTGCATCAACAACTGTAGCAAGATCTGGTGGAACACCTATGGAGGCGCAAGGCAACGCCTAATTCGATGTGTTTCAATTTGTATTGTTTTCTGTATTTGTGTCGAACTCTTTTATTTGTGCCGAATTTAATACGAAACTGTACATTCTGTTAAATTTGTGCCGAAATGGAATGAATTTGAGGCGAATTTGGGCTGAATCTGTGCCGAATCTGGGGTGAATCTCGACGCCTGGGGGGCGAACTTTGGGTCACGGCTGGGATGCCGATCGCTCCCAAGGAGATTTTATCGCCGACAGCCCCCCAAGTGGCGATATTTTACCGCCGAAAATTGCCTTGGGGGCCCGAACGGCCGGAGATGCTCTCATGTCTATTCACCGCCAGGAAGGATCTTATTGGCAGTAACGGGGATGGTTAACTTGGGCCTGTAAAGAGGTTGTCTTAACAATGTACTTTTTGCCATTGCCAACTATAGACGACGTCGATGTTTCATCATTCGTCTGATTGTTAATGATGTTGTGGTTTCTGATCCTGTGGCCATTATGAACCATGTGTGTATGTTCTTCTCCTCCCTCCTGGGTACCCAACCTCCTTTGGGCCTTTATTTTCCACCAACTTCGGCACTCTGAGTCTTTGGTTTTTGGCTTTCTTACATCGAGAATGTTGATATTATGATTCCTCTGTTTGACAAGGAGATTGATGAGGTGGTGGCCTCTTCGAACTCCAATTCGTCTCCTTGCCCGGATGGGTATTCTATTTCTCTCTTCAAGAAGTTTTGGCCTATTTTAAAATCATTGGTGTACGCCATTGTTCAAGCTTTTTTCTTCGGTACTCTTAACATCTCCAGGCTTAATTATATTGTCCTTTCCTTCATCTCTAAGGTTAGAGGTGTTGATTTGATTTTCCATTTCCATTCTATTGCTTTGATTAATAACCTTTCCCTATTTCCCACCATTTTATCGGCCATTCCTATTGTACCTTTATTAAGGGTCATTTTATCTTATATGTTATTCTTAATATACATGAAATTGTTCATTACCTTTGTTCTAAGGGGAGCGAAGCTATTATTCTATAACTTGACTTCGATAAACATTATGATATTGTTAGGTGGTCCTCTCTTCACGATGCGCTTCTAGCCAAAGGTCTTGATGGAGGGTATGTGCATCATATAATGTGGTTGGTTTTTGGCGGTCATACTATGATTTTGTCAAAGGGGCAGTGGCCCCTTTCTTCCCCAATGGGAGAGTTCTAAGTCAAGGAGATCTGATCTCTTCTCTTCTGTTTAATTGTTGTTGGTGCTCTCTTCTCTCGTATTTTGAATTGGGGGCGTCACAATTGGTCATATCATCCTTGTCATCTCTAATCCAATTCGTCTGACATTTATTACCCAGTATGTGGATGATATGATCACCGTTGTTGAAAGAATGATTTGTGTATCACCAGTTTGAAATTCCCACTCCCATGCTTTGAAGCCTTTTCTAGTCTTAAAGTTATTTTTTCTAAAAGTGTGGTCCTATATTTTAGTAGCTTGGTCGTTGAGGCGCATTAGGTTGCCAATCTCCTGAGTTGTAAGCTTGGCTCCTTCCCTTTGAAATACGTAGCTATTTTGTTTCCCCCTCTCAAGCTGTGTTCTAGAGATTTCTCTCCTACTATGTTAAGAAGGTTGACAATAGGGCTATTCTCTAGCATGAGTCTCAACTTTATAGTAACTTTAATACAAAGTTATATTAAAGTGGAAACACTTATTTTGAGACAAGGAAGTATTTTAGGTGATCATAGCTTATTTTTTGCAGAGAGTATTATATTAAAGTCTTATTCATGTATGTTGAAATATAAATATAGTGCTTAACCTATGATATCCGAGCCATGAGGTCTTGACTTCAAGACCCTGCCAATGTAGCATTAAATAAAATAAAATTATGTGGCCTGCACCAAACCAACGCTAAGGATTAAAATAGCCTAGACGTGAAAAAGAGAGAGAGTGTTGGAATATAAATATATTGCTTAGCCCCTCTCCATCAGTTTGGAAATTTGGAGTAACAATCTTGCGCATCAATTCAATAAGTCTTATTCTTGTATTATTTACACTCACAAGTGTGTGCAGTGCAGTTGATTAATGGAACTGTTGTAGTTTTTCACTAGCCAAGCGAACAGAACTATATTCAAAGACAAAAAAAATCAGAAAAACAATAATGGATTTTCTTGACTCATGTAGTATCTAGATGGGTCAAAAACTCTCTTTTGGAGCATGGGCACTATGAGCCTATCTCTTTTTAAAGTTAAAAAGCTGTTTTTATGATTAAAAAAATACAAATATTATGGAGGTGCATACATAGAATAGTAGTATAACTGCGAAAAATTTCATCATATACACGCTTGCGTGTGAAAGATACAAAATAGGTTTGTTTTTCTGCTGATTTTGGACCCAAAAATTATCTTTTTTGTGTGTGCAGCGTATATCATAAAGTTATTTGGAACAAAATTCAATGGATACTTAAAGCACATGCATATGTATTGGTGTAAAAGAATGGAATAATTAGTTTCATGTCCTTAGTTGTGTTCCGCTTGTCTGATTTGCTCCTAGTTTCAAAAACATATTGTTCCTCCCCAAGCCGTTTTGCTCTTGTTATTCTTTTACCCTTTAATCGTTCGACCGTCAAATTGAAAATTTCATAAAAAATTCATATGAACTAAAAAAATGCAAATAAGATATCAAAATGCAAATAAGATATCAAAATATTCACCTATATGTGCATATCATTTGCTTTCATGATATAAGTGTTGCTTCGAACAATTGAGGTTACTAATATTATAAATTTTATTAAATATAAAAAGGTATGAACATCACCTTTGTCATGAATACAAATGAGATGCACATATTGGTGATATTTTTTAAATATTTTGATATTTTATTTGTATTTTTCGAGTCCATGAGAATTTGTTATGTATTTTTTAAGGTAATGATCGAATGGTTAAAAGACGGTCAAAGAGCAAAAGCATAAGAGGAGCAAATGCGCTTGGGCAGGACCAAGGGTTTCTCGAAACTAGGAGCAAATCAAACAAGTGGGACGCAACTATTATGGTCCAAACAGCTCACTTTATGGCATTTGGTAATTGGAACTACTTCGTCACTACATCAATTTGAACAGTCTACTCTTGTTGGGACTACACTTCACTGAACTGTATGCCATAGCTGAAGAGCCCACAGCACTTAAGCGATGATAGACATCAACGGCCAAATAGAATCCAATCTCTTGGATTGCACCACAGTCGCTTGGATTTGATATGGTGTTGGTTAGGAGTGCTGGTAGTTGGTGGTTAATGGTACTCACCAGTAAGGCATGCACTAAGTGGGAGTACTGTCAAATGCATCACATATAGCTGTACCAGCTGCATTAATTCACGCCCATCCATGACATGCAGCTCAGCTCCTTTTGTTGATAGTACGTACTAGCTAGATAGATCAAGTGATGATTTCTTGATGCGACACTGCCCACTTAGTTTTGCTGCCTGATTGAGCAGGGGACATGCAAGCATGCATGCATAGCAAAGTGTTGGTCTTTCAGTGGAAAGGGCAAAACTTCGATCGAGTTGATTTTGACTTGCCATTACAAACGGATTTTATCACAACCATAAGCATCTTTTTTTTTTTTGCGGGGCAACCATGCAAGCGTATTGTTTAAAGATCATGGCAACCATAAGAACTATTGCCATGGAGGCGTATTGTTATTGTTCCATTTTAGATTTCCTAAGCCTCAATATAGGCTTCTTAAAGAAGTCAGCTGTTTGTTAACTATTAAAGAATGATAGTATAAAAACAATAGGATATATTACAAAAGAGGAACACACAATCGTCATGACATATTATCTAAAATATCTAGCGATTTTTTGACGTTCTCTAGCTAATTCTTTTAAAAGGCATAGATGCATAGAAATCCGGTTTCCGTACACTAAAATGAACATAGCCGATTCCGTACCGATATTAGAGAAGTAATTCTTTTACTCCTCAACCTGATCCATAAATACCCCCCCTCCGTCGACCATGTGCCAGCACCCTCCCCATCACAACGCATCATCGCCGATTTTCCGCTTGGTGATTTCCCTTCGTCTCCGTCGAGACCCTGCTGTCACAGTCCTCTCTGGCCCAACTCTACTACACTCGCCTGTTGCCGTGGTGGCCTGAATCAATCTATCGTCGTCGTGGTCACATCGATACCGCCGTCGACGCAAGCACCACATCGTCTTCCTCCAAGACCCTTTGCTGACTTCTAGCCATCTTGAATCCCCGCCGACTACTGGCATCCTGTGCATCAGCTCAACATTGCCAGCAGAACGTAATAACCCTCCACTATCCTTCAAGTACTCGATAGATTGTGTAGGTGAGTTTTTCTTTTGCTTGTTCATCTTTTTTCTCCCTTTTGAGGACACCAACCAATAACGATACCAAGAGGCACTTTGGATTGAATAAGAGCAAGTACAATAGGTCCTAATCAGCAGGCTATAAGCCCTTCCAGGTCAGCAAAAACACAGTTAGAGAGAAAGGTGAAAAGAGGAAGAAGCCGGCGCTTCGCTAATCGCCCGGCTACAAGCTCAGTACACGAGAAAAAAGCTGAGGTTGCTTCGTTCGTTCCAATCAGGTGCGTTTCCATCCCTTCTTTTGCATGCAAATATTAACTATTGCAATCAATAGAGCAGCTCACCTACAGCCAGCCTTATTGTACGGTACGAGCTATAAGTGACATGGCACAGGTATATAGCCGGTAGCCGGCTCTCTTATTAACTATGCTCTAAAGAACGAGATGACCCGAGTTGCTTGGCTCAATTGATTGTATGCACTAATCATGAAGGAATTGTCCCCCGGAATGGAAAGGTCGGTATAAAGACCAGATCGAACAATCATTCTTGAGGCTGTTACAACGAAGGATCTATGAATTTGACATTCATTCTTTAGATTGCTTGGCTCCCATGATGATTTGAATGTGTTGTCTAGATCACAACAGCTTGCAAGGCTTGCTACTAGAGATACTCCTTGCAACTATGTTAACAACCGTTAGTACACACAATGAAGTACTCCCTTGCAAATGACATCAATCTTTTATGGGCCACATTTGTTAAATAAATCCAGCCTTCTCAATCTCAAGATAACAAGAAAATATGAATACAACCTTTTGTATGTTTCAGAGACGCTTTGCTATTATCCGTGGCCTGCCGAATACCCCAAAGGAGTACTCCCAAAGAAGTACATTAACTAATCTTATTGTTAGCCCTAAAGGGCCATAAAGTAGCTACCCGTGTGCTGCATCTAGCTAGCTTATCAGCAACGGGCGGCCATGAATCGACCATCGACACGGTCGGTCGTCACATGCATGGACGCACGCATGCTTGTGCGGTCGTTGCACCGTCCCTTTCGATGGCTAGCTACACTTGGCTTTGGCTCGTGCATGTGCATGTGCATGCACCGTCTATTGCGGCGTGCATGCCCACCGCGCACTCGCCAACAAACCGATGCACCGGTGCTTGCCGGCCGGCCGTCGATCCATCGATGCATCATCACTCACTCGTGCATTTTGGCTACCGGCCGGTCGCCGTCGTCTCGGTGTAGCTACTGTGCACTGTGGCCACTCTCATCTCATCCATGCCCGCCAGGGGCCGGTCGCCGTCGTCGTCCCGGTGTACCCACTGTGCACTGTGGCCATTCTCCCATGGCACATCGATAGGATTCTTTTTTTCTTGCAGAAACAATGTCATCAGATGCGACGTGGGAGCGTAACTAATTAAGCATGTCGTTGCCTAGCTCGAGTACTATATTTCTATCGCCTCATAATAACACAAGAGAACGGCCTTAGATTCTCACAATGTACTTTTCTTATAGTTTAGCTCACGACCAATTGTCTTAGTGTATAATTTCTGTAAATGATGCATGTACGTACGGCCAGTCATTTTGAAATGATATTATTACCACTTATGTACTGTACGTACTCCTACATGTCAGTTGATAGTATGTGTGGACAGTGATTGACCAGGCCGTAGTGTATGATTGTACGCATATTATACTCTTATATCAAACTTAACGATGTTGACTAAATATGTACTAGGTACGTACCCGAGAGGATGACGAGGTCCTTGACGTCGAGGCCCTTGCTGGCGAATTTGGCCTCGAGCACGGTGAAGTTATCCGACGGTGAAGGTATGTCGGACAGCGCCTCCGACGCGCGCGACACCACGCCGTCGCGCCGCCCGAGCTGCACGTCCCACAGGTCACGGCCGAACTGCATGCAGCACACGCGTCAACTCTTGCATTTACTCTACTTACTTAATTTGACGGATGATCGTTGCATCATGCATGTGATCTGGACCTGGAAGGAGATGGCGTCCCTTGCAGCGAGGGCGAGGATGTCGGCGCAGGAGACAACGCCGGGGCAGACGGCCTCCAGCACGGCCTTGGCGGTGTCGATGACGTCGAAGCCGCCCAGAGAGCCGTTCGGCCCGGCGTCCTTCTCCGCGGTGTTGCCCGCCGTCGATTCCATCAGCACCGACGCGTCGCACCCCTACACGAATCAGCACGACGTTGCCGGTCAACCATGCATGCGCGCGCTGAGCGTGCGTGCGTGTTTGAAGCTGAACGCTACCACGTACCCTGACGAAGCAGTCGTGGAAGAAGAGGCGGAGCAGCTTCGCGGGCAGCGCGGAGGGGTTGGCGGCGACGCGGGCGAACACGATGTCGCGCACCACCGCCTCCGCCGCCGGGCAGCTGGGCCTGTAGAAGTGCGCCTTCAGCAACGCTGCCTCGCCTCCGCCGCCGGCCAGCGCGCCAGCCAGCGCTAGCAACAGGAGTCCGAGCAACGGCGACGGCGCCGATGATCTGGTCATAGCGCTTGCTCTAGCTTGCTAATCCGACGTACGTAGGATGGACAGATGATGCGACGCGAATAATGGGAGCTGAGCGTGCGCCCGCCGGCATTGAAGTAGAAATCGCAGCCGTCGGATTGTCATCGACTACCCAACCGGTGAGGTTTTGCGTGGGTGTCCTTCCAGCTATGGGCAACAACGAAGCTCTAGCTACCTTACCCGCTCGACTGCTCCCAGCAACGCAATTAGTTGGACCGGTATCCACCGCACATCACACGTCGTGTAGTACATGTACACACAAGGCTACTGCGTACCTAGCAGTAGTACAAAACTATCTCTACGTACAGCTAGGGGTATGTCATAGCTAGCTAGCCTACAATCTGAAGATCGGATGCACCAGATCCCAAGTGTAAGAGCAACTTTAACAAATTTGTCACATTGTCTCGATCGGTATGATAACCGTCAATGTGTTGATTATGGCTAAAAATGTAGTGCCGACGCTAACCGCTTCCCGACATCGACTTTAACAATTGCTTCTCGAGCACCTTCGACGTCCAACCTCGATCTTGCCAGGAAAGATTCTCGGTCGGAGGTGACTAGGCCGTTGCGTGGAGGTAGCGGCCTCCCCCTATCGGGTCTACACCGGTCACCAGCAGAGGGACCAAAGAAGAATAAAGGGAAGGACGATGATGTTCGCACACGAAGATGTCATGGTGTATTGCCCGACATTAAGCGTGATACACAAGACAACATTGTCGGAGGAGCCTTCCCGGAGTGTAATACACAAGAGGGTGGAGGAGACGTCCAGACGGAGCTTTTTAGGGTCCCCCCCCCAGCCGCCAGAGGAGGTGGCGCGAGGGGGTGGGAGGGGGGGGCGGTCTTCTATTTAGTGACTATAATGAGTGTATTTTTAAGTATAGCGATTGTGATGTGCTTACGATTCAATTTCATTGACCACCAATGTTGAAGTTGATCCAAATTCATTCATGAAGTTAAGAGGAAACTTCTGACGGAGCGGAGCGGAGGCCCGTCGTCGGTACGGATCAGTGTTGACCTAGGTCTCTCCTACAGCCTATAAATATACCTTGTAAGCCGCCACACAGGATAGTTCCTCAAGTTGTAAATCCCTCGGCGTTTGTAACACCTCCACAATAAGGAATAGTTCGCTGGCTGGCGCCCGTGGTTTTTCCCTTCTTCGCGGAAGGGTTTTCCACGTTAAATCTGCGTGTCCCCTGTGTTGATTTTCGTTCTTCTTTATTGCTATTTGCGTGTCGATTTTCTAACAAGTGGTATCTAGAGCCTTGTTCAATCTGGGGTTCTTCGACATGTCGATGAAGTTCGATCTTCCGCCGCTGGACTACAACACAAGGTTCGCGCTGTGGCAAGTGAAGATGCGCGCGGTGCTGGCTCATCCCGATCTGGATGATGCGTTGGAGAATTTCGGGAAAGCCGATCAGGCGACGTGGACTCCTGATGAAGTCCGTAAGGATCGTAAGGCGATGTCTTTGATTCATCTGCATCTATCCAATAATATTCTGCAGGAGGTTTTGAAGGAGAAAACTGCTGCCGCTCTATGGTTGAAGCTGGAGTCGATCTGTATGTCCAAAGATCTAACCAGTAAGATGCACGTGAAGATGAAGCTGTTCACGCACAAGCTGCAGGAAGGTGGTTCGATGATGAATCACCTGTCGATCTTCAAGGAGATCGTTTCCGATCTGCAGGCTATGGAGGTTAAGTATGAGGATGAAGACTTAGGTCTTCTTCTTCTATGCTCGTTGCCTAGTTCCTTTGCAAATTTCCATGATACTATTTTATATAGTCGTGATGATCTAACCCTTGCTGAAGTATATGACGCCCTTCAACAGAAGGAAAAGATGAAAATCTTAGTTCAGCCCGGGGAATCATCCTCTCGAGGTGAAGCTTTGCAGATCCAAGGTAGATCTGAGAAGAAGAGTTACGACAACAACTACAACAGAGACAACAACAAGAATAACCGATACCGCTCAAAGTCCAGAGGAAAGGACAAAAAAATCTGCAGGTATTGTAAGAAAAACGGTCACGAGATTGGTGATTGTTGGAAGCTGCAGAATAAGGAAAAGAGGAACGGTACGTATAAGCCTAAGCATAAATCCGATGGAGATGGTAAGGTTGCTGTTGCATCTGGTGAGACTGATTCTGATGATGCACTTGTTGTCTTTGCCAGTTGTGTTTCTGCTAATGATGAGTGGATACTTGATTCTGCATGTTCATTTCATATTTGCTGTAACAAGGATTGGTTCAGTTCTTATGAGTTTGTGCAGACAGGAGATGTGGTGCGGATGGGAGATAATAACCCGCGTGATATTGTGGGTATTGGTGAAGTTCAGATCAAGATGCATGATGGCATGATCCGCACTTTGAAGGATGTGAGGAACGTACCAAAGATGGCGAGAAATCTTATCTCGCTTAGCGCTCTTGCAGTTGAAGGATACAAGTATGCCGGAACAGGTGGAGTGCTGAAGGTATCCAAAGGTTCTCTCGTTCATATGATAGGTGCTTATTTGAAGTTTGGCAGCACTGGTGAGGGACTCGTTGGCTACGTGGATTCAGATTTTGCTTCGAGTGATTTGGATAAGAGGAGATCCCTCACCGGATATGTGTTCAACATTGGAGGATGTGCCGTGAGTTGGAAGGCAACATTGCAGCCGGTTGTTGCTCAATCCAGTACTGAGGCTGAATACATGGATATTGCTGAAGCTTGCAGGGAATCAGTTCTATTGAAAGGTTTATATGCTGAACTTTGTGGAGATACTACTTGCATGAATCTGTTTTGTGACAATCAAAGTGCCATATACTTAACTAAGGACCAAATGTTCCATGAGAGGACCAAGCACATTGATGTCAAATACCATTATATCCGGGACGTTGTTGCTCAAGGTGAGATAAAGGTATGCAAGATTAGTACTCATGATAATCCTGCTGATATGATGACAAAGCCTGTTCCTGTTGCTAAGTTTGAGCTTTGCTCAGACTTAGTTGGTATAACTGCTTAGCCCTAGTGGCTGTTTGGCGCCGAAGGTGTTTATTTTGTTTGTTCAGGAAGGAGTTGCTCGTTCATGCTACAAGGTGGAATTTGTCTCAAGGTGGAGTTTGTTGAAGTTGATCCAAATTCATTCATGAAGTTAAGAGGAAACTTCTGACGGAGAGGAGCGGAGGCCCGTCGCTGGTACGGATCAGTGTTGGCCTAGGTCTCTCCTACCGCCTATAAATATACCTTGTAAGCCGCCGCACGGGATAGTTCCTCAAGTTGTAAATCCCTCGGCGTTTGTAACACCTCCACAATAAGGAATAGTTCGCTGGTTGGCGCCCGTGGTATTTCCCTTCTTCGCGGAAGGGTTTTCCCTTGTGTTGCTTTTCGTTCTTCTTCGTTGCTATTTGCGTGTCGATTTTCTAACAACCAATGTATTGATCTCTATAATATGAATAACTTTTATTTGACCATCTTACAACTTGCAACAACACGGAAGAAATCAAATAATAGTAGATGAAATTTTGTTGCTACGAGACAAGGATATTAATCAGTCATTCGGACTAATTAGGTGGAATTGATGCACTTTCAGATAGCAAGAAAATAATACACCGACATCCATCGGGAGCACATTCACCAAAGACTGTGCCCGATTGGTAGTTTTGCTTGCATAGTGCCGACGCTAACCGCTTCCCGACATTGACTTTAACGATTGCTTCTCTAGCACCTTCGACTCCAACCTCGATCTTGCCAGGAAAGATTCTCGTTTGGAGGTGACTATGTCGTTGCGTGGAGGTAGCGGCCCTATAGGGCCGACACCAGTCACCAGCAAAGGGACCAAAGAAGAAGAAAGAGAAGGACACCAATGTTCGCACACGAACATGTCACGGTGTACTGCTGACATTGGGCGCGATACGCAAGACAACATTGTCGGAGGAGCCTTGCCGGGAGTGTGATACACAAGAGAGTGTGGAGGGGACGTCCCGACGGAACTTTTTTAGGGTTGCCCCCGAGAAGCCAGAGGAGGCGGCGCGAGGGGGGTGGGGTTCTTCTATTTAGTGACTATAATGAGTGTATTTTTAAGTTTAGCAATTGTGATGTACTTACTATTCAATTTCATTGACCGCCAATGTATTGATCTCTATAATATGAATAACTTTTATTTAACCATCTAACTGCTTGCAACAACACGAAAGAAATCAAATAATAGTAGATGAAATGTTGTTGCTACAAGGCAAGGATATTAATCAGTCATTCGGACTAATTAGTTGGAGTTGAAGCACTTTCAGGTAGCAAGCAAACAATGCATCGGCATCCGTCGGGAGCACATTCACCAAAGACTGTGCCCGATTGGTAGTTTTGTTTGCACAGTGCCATGCATCCAGATTGAGCTGGACACACCTTGGAGATGATATGTGTATCGCAGCCCTCGAAGACATGTGACCCCTCGTCCCTGCTCGCCATTATTGTAATGCCTGCCAATTTGACCTTCTGATCAATAGGATATTCAAATTCGGAAAGTTTTATACTTTCTTCATCCACATGCGAGGATTTTAAAATTATAGTTAATAGTATAATAAAAAATCGGATATATGATGTTACCATATCATTCATAGCCGTGTTTGAAAACTCGTTTATTGTTTGGAATAATTTTACTTTGTAAGAAGGGAATAACAAACTCAATATACATCAAACCGGAGGGAACAAAATGTCTAATCTCATGCTAATTAATACTTAGACGGCTTTTACTAATACTATTTGATTTTCATTAGGCGTTCTAAGCACTTAGATGAAGGGAGTACTACGTATTTGTTAGGGAGAACAGCACCATAAAATACCTGAACTTAGCACCGAAAGGACAAGGACGAGGACCACCACTTGAATAATCTTCATTCTTGATAGAAATACTGAGACTATATAGGAGGATTAATTTACTAGTTGTTTGCTTCCGTCGTCGTATCAATACGACTATACCTTTCTATTTTGTGGATGTTCAATGGATCCACGGGGTAGAGTGCTTTATATAGTGGCCTTGGCTCTTGAAATATGTTGAATCAATTTATTATCAACCTAAAAATGACGTGAAACTGTGGGCGTAGTGCTTATCCTCTCTTTTTGTTTGGAAAGATTTTACTTTGTGTAAATGGAATAGGTTAAAATTAGAGTGAATTTCACCTTTTCCCATTTATGTGTACGTTTGTGTAACATATTACCTTATTTAGTGAAAATTATATCAAAATATTCCATATAAGAAAGTTTGAACCTTATTTTACCGCATTTTAACATTTTGTTCGTTCTATTAGATAAGACCAATGTGTTGGGTTAATGTGGTGCCAAAAATTTACAAAGCAGAGGGCGTCATCGACGATCATGTGCCTTCTCTTCTTCATCTGTTACACTCACTATCGTCTTCCTCATATCCTCTAAACTTTATTATCATTTCACACCTAGCTCAACCTGCACACATCATAGAAAAAGGCGTTCAAAGTAAGGAAATAGAGGTTATTATATTAACAAACCCCCACATATGTTCACACGACTAGCATCGTTTCTTGCTAGGATCATCGAACTTCTTGTTAGAATAATCCGAGTCACATATCAATCTACCGAGGATCAAGCAATCATCACAAGCACGAACATGACCCCGAGATTTGTTAACGAGATTCATCAACATGGCTACATCCCCGGGGCATGACTACGGACGCTTCTCCCCATGTACCAAATCACATGATACAGTCGACGACAAGCCCGCCGAGGCAATCCGACAGCGCTCCGACCACCCGCCACGGTCGGTCCGGTCGCCCCCGCCACGGGCGCCGGACCGTCCCTCTCGTGATCTCTGTCTAGCCTATCAACTTGTGTCTAGTCTATTTTTCTACCCCGCGGCGCCTTTATATAATAGGCCCGGGTTACACGTGTCCGAATCAAACACCTAACCCTCCGCTAATACAAGTCCAATTATAGCACAACTCATACACCTAATATTCGACACATATATTTTAACACTCCACCTTGACGAATATATCCTCGCCACCTTGAAGCCTCCATGTGCGAACCTTCATGTACCTTGGACTTGAACCATGAGCACCACTGCTACTCCCAGACTCCATGTGACTCCACCTACAACTGCAGTCCCTTCTAGTCTCTTCTCCACAGTCAACACATGAGAAAAATTAAGTTACCCTGTACTCTACTTTGTGCTTCCACCTTCCAGAGTATCCATTCAACGCCATCGCACACCGATCAATGTTTGCGTGAAAGTGAAAAACTCACATATTGGACACCACATATAAGAGTTATCCGAACTCAACATCCCAACTCTTTTTGACTGACATCTGAGACTTGAAGAAATTTCACCATTGCCCTGTGTCACCTTGAGTCAAATTCGCAGTTGTCTCACCCTTATTCCCGGATAGTCTTTGACATGTCCACTGCTATAGCACTCCGCCTCCTTCTGTACCCGTCATTTATATTTTACCATGTGTACTAAACACCACAGAATATACGACCATGTACTCTTTCAATTCTTGACAATCCCAGACTTTCCGCCACTTTCTCAGATTACTTATGGCTGACTCATGTCTATCACTAACGTCAATCTCCATAGACCCAGTCACCAACTTAAATCTGGTACTCATCAACACTGCTTCAGAACCCCCTGCACACTTTATCTGACCATGTCTGACCTCCTGTGCCCTGGCCTGTCGCTATGTCCCGTGCTTACCGCACTCCTCGCCGCTATTACTGCGTCGACTCTCTGCTATCCCTTTCGAGTATACTGGGTCACGAACCCACACCACCTCAACCCTCTAATGCAGAGAAACATCGATCGTCCACGATCGATGCCGAGTTTCAAGTATCCCTCAAACCCTTGGCCACAACCCGAACAACATGTCCCTCACTTTTCCCACTGAAATAGGCTTCGACTCTCCGAGATCTTACGCCGTAGACCCTCCATCAACATCGATTGAAGTCCTCCACAAGACTCCAGCTTCACCTTCAACATGACTTCATGTAGCCGCGCCATGCTACCTCCGCACATGACAATAAATAAGGTCACTATAATACCAACATGTGACACTATGTTGTGACGCCACCAAAATCAAGCTGTGTACAGTAATCATACACACAGGGTACACTATCGAGATCAGGGACTCACGGTAAGATATCACAACACAACTCTACAAATAAAAATAATACAAGCCAGGGGTTACGAGGGCTCGAATACAACTACTCGAGAGTACAAAGTTAGCGGAAGCAATAGTATCTGAAAGTGCAGTATATCGACCAGAGGGGGGGGGGTGAATGGGAGATTTTCAAATTTCTCGAGGAATTTCGATTTCCTCAGGACTGAGGCAATTCGAAATTGAGGAAACTAAAACACGATGAGGCACATAAACGTTACTGAA
The DNA here is from genome assembly GCA_950022295.1 of Bromus sterilis. Classification (NCBI taxonomy): domain Eukaryota; kingdom Viridiplantae; phylum Streptophyta; class Magnoliopsida; order Poales; family Poaceae; genus Bromus; species Bromus sterilis. The sequence continues at coordinate 224,099,369 of OX465600.1, forward strand.
ATGCAGGCATGAATATAAAGCAACATATTGCAGAGCTAAAGTGTAACCGATGTAAGGGATGAGGAATCAGAACTGAGTAAAATCAGAAAGAAAGGCATCAAGACAGGTCATCAGTGCATAAACATAAAATCAGATTTTGATGAAATAGCACTAGGGCACTGAAGACACAGATATGATGGACCAGTTCAAGTTGCTGTGACAACTCTACATCTGGTTGGAGAGGCTGAGATTGAACTCAGAAGACATAGTCTTCACCTTATTCTCCTTGAACTAAAGTCCTCAGACTCCGTCCAATTACTTAGGTGAGTCTTCAAGGTAGACTCCCGAAACCTTCACAAACTCCGTTCACTCAGGGAAGTCACAATTGCATCTTGACTTCCTCAGAACGATGACCTCTACACCGGCTGGAAGATCACAGTCTTCAAGAGTAAAAAGCTTCGGATCACTCGAACCGACTTCCTCAGAAATGCTCAACTACTCAGGCTAGTGGTTTTCGTCACTTAGGTTCTCCAGTTTCCTCAGAGGTGGGTTGCTCTCAAATGACAAGTGTCAGTTCTCTCTCGGAGCAGCCAACCCACAAATGGGGATGGGGGCGGCTATTTATGGCCGGGGAGCAACCCCAGGTGAAAGGACCTAAATGCTTAAATTACTTTCATGCCCACCCTTTGGGCCGTTGGCTGGATCGGTACCAGCTCTCTCCACGTGACACGTGACACGGTCGGAACAAACACTCGCTTTCTTCAGGCGAACTGCACTGGAAGCTTCCTGACTCCTCAATCGAAGACAAATTCCTCAGTGTCCTGAAGAACAAGGTCTCAGATACCCGAGGAACTGAACTTCTACTGCAGGAGATTTCTCTGGGTTTTCTTCAGGATTTCTATTTGAGCACTTCCTCAGAAATACGAAACTCATTTTCCTCAACCCCTCAACAGTGCGGTGTTTTCCTATGACTCAAGAAATATAAAAAGTCTTAACGGAGACTACGCTTCAACTTCGGCTTCAGCGCGAATTGCCTCAGGATCATGCACTGCTTCTTCAGCTTCAGCGGAACTCTTCAGGATCCTGTTTCCTCAGGATTTCGCGCAGCACCAGTCTTCAGGAAACACACCGATTTCTTCAATGTTCCTCAACATTTGGGGGGGGGGTCGACAACGGTGGTTAACCTCTTCTTCAGGGACTATTTTTCTGTGTATACTCACAAACACATCAGTCCCTTAACCGTTTTTTCATCAAATACTCCAAAACCTCAAAGGGGGCACTAGATGCACTTACAATCTCCCCCCTTTTGGTGATTTGATGAAAATCATGTTAAAGCTTCAACGAGATTAAATAAGTAATTTTTGAGGAATTAAAACTTGAAGAAAACAGTTCATTTTTTCTGGATATAGAGATGCTCCCCCTGAGGATATGCATGTTTTGAGAACTTAGTGGATAATTTTTGAAAACATGAGGAGCTTCCCCTATATCCAGGATTATCTAAAGCAGTGCTACTTATAAAGTGATTGAGGAATAAACATAGCACTGAGTAAAGTGTTTGCAGAGAAATAACATGAGTATAAAATAAACTTTGAGGAATATCATGAGGTAGATCAAAAGTATCAGACAACCACACAAAGTATCAGTATACAACTCATTACAAATATGGTCTGAAGAATGAGAGTTGTAACTGAGGAACCCCATATTGACCCGCTTGAAGACTAAAAAATTTCTCCCCCTTTGTCATTCAATGAACAAAAAGGAGAGGCTACAGCTCACGTCCCAAAAGTAATGCCTCAGGGCTGAGGAGAATCAGGCCGAAGGCACGCCGTCGCAGTCTGAGGACAAGCCGTAGTGTCTTCAACTTCTTCAGGGGAGAGTTTATGAGGAAAGACCTTTTGCCCCATGTAAAGAACTGAGGCATCATAGTTTTTCTGAGTAGCCGTCCAGAATCTCAGTAACTTTCTTGGTGGAGCAGAATGGTATGGATTCTGAATCCCAGCCTGAAAGAACCTCATGGCGTTGAAGAAAGCATCAACATTGAAGCTGGGACGAGTATCAACTTCAAGGTTGCGATAAAATGACTTCTTCTGCTTCGGACAGAGAGAAAGAGCTGAGGCTTTCTCCTGAGGTGCTGGTGAAGGTGAAGCAGAGGGAGTTGGTTGTTGAGGAGCATTGGCTTCAGAAGTTGTATCAGGGCCAGGTTTCGGCGAGGTAGCTGGGGCTGAGGGAGATGTAACTTGACGATCCGCAGAGCAGTCCAGTGCAACTTCAGTTTCAGCATTGGTGCTATGCTCTGCTTCAGTCTCAGCAGCGGGGGGAGTAGTCTCAGGCTCAGCAGTGGTAGTGGCCGCATCATCAGTGTCAGCAACAGCAGCTTGAGGAGCACTAGTGGCTTCAGGTTCATCCGCGTCAGAGGCAGAGGATGATGCACCAACTGAGTCTTCAGAGTGCTGAGTGGTATCAGGAAGTACCTCAATGGCAGTGGGGGAGTGAGGCTCAAGTGAAAAGATGGTATGAGTGGGGGAGTTCTCCAGCTCATATTCCTCATCCATGATACGAGGAGTTCCTATATCCTCAATATCAACATCAATGTCCTCAAGTTCAGTGATGATGGGAGGAGGTGGAAACTGAGGCGTTGGAACTATTGGTGTGGCAGCAGCTGAGGCAAGTTCCTTGGATGGTGGGGTGAAGACAATGATGCTGCATTGAGGATTGGCTGGTGGAGTTGAGGCAACAGTGGATGGTACTGTGGTATCAGCTTCTTTTGAGGAAGGAGGAGCAGACGAGAGCGGCGTAGCATCAATTGGCTCCTCAACAGTGGGTTCCAATGTGGGCCTCCTGGCCGCAGATGGAGTGGATGGTGGGGCGTCAGGCATGCGTTTGTGGCGTTGGGATGAGTCCTCAGGCCTGGAAGCAGATTGCACTAGGGCAGCAGGGGGTACTGAGGATGTTGGCTGTCGAATCTTCATTAAGTTATTCATCTGCCTTGACATCCGTTCTTTTGACTTGCCAATGTAGGCACATTTGGCATTATATTCAGTGGTGAGGCGTTGAACTTCACACTGATACTCAATGAATTACTGAGGAGTGACATCCGTGACATGTTTCTTTTTGAAGTTGTTGTGGACTTTCTTCAGTTGGCTCTTCAACTGCTTCTGAAGATCTCGGTGATGTATCTCATTAATGAGGAACTGCTGAATGTAGAACCTGAGATCTTTTGGTATATCCAAATCATCAAGAGGAGTATCAGGCTTGACAAACCAAATTCCAATGTATTCCAAGATCTTCTTGGGATCGAGGAGTAGTGGAATTTCTGAGCCTGTGGCTTCAGCTTTGCGTCTGGCAGCAGCACGAAGATACTCAATCTTTTGTTCCACAGTGGCCACAAAACCGGCCAGATCTTCAAACTCATCTTCATCATCAGAGCTGAAGTTAGTCTGATGAATAGCACCACACATGGCAGTTTTCTTCGGTGAGGGCCTTTGTGACGCCCCCAAAACTAATCCGTGTACAGTAATCATACACGCAGGGTACACGGCTGAGATTAGGGTGCCACGGTGAGAATATCACAGCACAACACTAAACACAAAAGGATAAACCAATATGTTACAATAAAGGGGGGTCACGCGGACCCGAATACATAAGTTATACAAGCCATAATATCTGAGTACAGACATAGTTAGTCAAGTTATGCCTTAAGAAGGCTAGCACAAATAACATCAGAGATACAGATCGAAAAGGCAAGGCCTCCTGCCTGGGAGCCTCCGGAACTACTCCTGGTCCTGGTCAGCGGGGGTCTCGACGTAGTAGTATCCGCCTCCGGGGTACTCCTGCTCCTGGGCTCCAACGTCGACTGCAGCGGCCGATCAGGCAAAACATAAAAGGGAAAATAAAGCAAAGGTGAGTATCTAGTATACCCGCGAGTCTTACGTCCGCTACTAAGCATTATGCATTTGTATCAAATGGAAAGGGGAGGCTGTATATAGTGGAATGCAAGATAGAAATCAGAATAGGGGTAAGAAGCTAGGCCTATCGAAGACTAGCATCTTCCGACGTTGTCTTGCAGCATGAGAAGAGAAACAGCCAACAGTTCATATAAATCAATAAAGTAACAATGAAGCAGAAGTTGCTGCAACATTGTATAATATAAGTTGTAATGATTAATAATAACAATGCCTCCGAGTTCCCCTCCTCGACTCCCTGCGAGGAAGAAGACCCGGAACCATACAGTTTAATAGTAATAGTTTCTAGTGGTAAGATCCAGCTTCAGCATAAAGCGTCCTGTTACCGTGGACACGGCTATTCGAATAGATTAAACTCCGTGCAGGGGTGCACTACTGTTCAGCCTGCACGATCGGATCTCCAGGGTGTCGTGCACCTTGTTAGGGAACGCCCCACCGAGGCTATCCGACACGACGCAGCCCATCCTAGGATCAGCAGAGAGGCCATCCGCCAGACTATATCCTATGCGCTAAGGGGTCTAGGTCCCTCACCCTTGCACGCTCCTGCACGGTACGAGACTGGCCGGTGAAGCAAAAGCAAATCCAAAACACACCTGCTGCAGGAAAAAGACAAGACCGCTTCTCGGCTATCAGCCCGTGGTACTGCTGACGTCTGAAGAGCTTTCGGACGAACTACGACGCGGAGGGCCCACACCGTAATCCCACGTGTAGGTAGTGCGTACAGACCAACGGGTCTCTCAAGTCATCCGCCGAACCATTTAGCATTTTAATATTATCTCGCAGACAACCGTTATCGCTGTCTGACTAACAACACAACGGAGAACGAACAGCAACAAGGCCCACCGGTAACGTCGGGGCCTGCCCTGTCGTCCCGTCAAAGCGCGCGGTTACCGACAAGGTGAACCATCTCCTTACCTTGTCTCGCGTGTGCTCTTGGTAGAGCTCGACTTTTGCGTGGTTTGGTAACTCTCGCGAGATACGAGCAGGGGCCAAGAACGCCAGTAACGTCGGTCGTACCCTCCCTGTCGTTCCCGATAATATACCGCTCGCGGGCACCGTTGGGTCGCCCGACTTCTTACCTTAAGGACAACCGCTGTTCAGGACCCTATGGCGGCAAGACAAAGTCAGCCTCGGGTGGAGTACAAGGATTACTCCTTGATAGCTCACACTTGAGGTGACTAGGCATAACCCAGAAAGGGGCCTTTGGCGGTGTCTGCTTTGTTCCGTACCTGTGCAGTTGTATATATTGTATCCGTGTTCACCCCCCTGAGTGATCACGGCCCGCTATCTAGTCCTAGCTAACAATGCGCAGGGTTCACTGCTGAATAATGCATAAATATAATAGGCAGCATAGGATAAAGGAGGTACATCAAGGGGCAACAAAATCAGGCTATGCAATTGAATATGATTTTACTCGTAGCAGCAGCAGTAACAATGCCTAGTGCAAGAAAGTACGGAAAGGTAGGCGATATCTGGGGAAGAGAATGGCGCTGCTTGCCTGGAAGCTCGACGGTAGGGGTCGGGTCGTCGACGAAGTAGTCGTACCCGGCGGCGGTGTAGTCGGCGGTAGCAGCGGGGTCTACCGGAGAATAAAAGGGGGGGGGGGAGAAACAGTAAATACAAAGCAAGCATAAACAAACAGATGAATAGCATGGCATATGCAATGTTAACGGTGTTCTAACGCAGTGCAATGCACGTTGCTCGGAGCGGGAATTCATCCGGGGATGAACTACCGGCTCCGGGTGATTACCGGACAGGGCGACCGGAGGGGGAAGGTATCATGCCGGAGGTGTCGTGGACATCTGACAAACATAAGGGGGGTGTATCCGTGTTAGTTGAACCATTCCGGACAACTTTCATGTTCGGAATAAATTCATCCGACAGGTTTTTACCGGCACCGGGAATTATCGACAAACAGCCCGGAGGGGGGAATGTCGATGATCGGTATGTTAGGGGGGGTGGGGTAGACATACGGATACCATATTCGTATTCGTTATAATTTTCTGATCAATTTTCATGTACAAAGTTTTTTGATCTGAGCTACGGTTTATTTTCTATGATTTTCTAAAGTTTTAAGCAATTTAAATCAGTTTCTAAATCATTTTTAAATTATTTTTATTTATTAACAGAAACATTATCCACAGCACAGTTGACTGGTCAAACTGACATGTGGGGCCTACTGACCAGTGGGTCCCACATGTCATACACAGTATTTAATAAAAATGTTTTATTTATTTCTAATTTTCCAGAGGGCCCACATGTCATACTCACAGGGGGTTTATTCTCTAACAGTTTTATTTGTTTTGTTTAACTTAAACTAACAGTAGTATTAACCCCTAATCTAACAGGGGGGTCGGCCCCACTTGGCAGTGGCATTGCCCACTGGTGGTTAGCCCAGCCGGGCACACGCCGGCGACAGAGGCACGGCGGCGCGGCCAACTGGGTGCTCCCGACGGCCATACGAGCGGCGAAGTGCAGGGATCGAAAGGGGGCCGCCTCGCGCATCTACTGGGGGACCCGACGGACGACGGGGAAGAGCCACACGGCGACAACGGCGAGGTCAGACGGCGGCCGGAGCATGGCTCGACGGCGACGGCTTTCTAGCGCAAGGAAATAGCGTTAACCAGGGGGGAAACCGAGCAGGGCTCACCGCGGTTGCAGGGGAGGGGTCGGTGAGGCCGGGGAGTGCGTGGGGAGGAGGCAATCGACGACGAGGACACGGCGACCGTGGTGGAGGAATCCGCCCGATTCGCGCGCTGTAGTGGCCGCGAGCTCGCGTTCAGCGGCGGGGAAGACGTAGACGAGCACTGCGGTCCTTCCGGACGTGGTCGCACGGCCGGAGGTGTCCGTTGGCCGCGTGGGTGCATGCCGGCACGTCCACGGAGGAGCTCGGGCAAGCTCGAGGAGATGGGAGCGGCGCGCTAGAGCTAGTGGACGGGGGCGTTTAGGGCTAGGGTTGCTCCAGAGGGGGGGTTCGACCTCTATAAGGTCGCCGGCCATCGCCGGATCCGTGCCACGGAGGGGCTCGTCGCTGTGGCCATGGTGGATGGGCGCCACGCCCTGTTCGTGAACAGAGGAAGGGGGCAGGGGCTTAGCTGGGCTAGGTGGGGCTGTGGGCTGGGTGGCCCAGGGGGGTGGAGAGGGGATGGGCCTCGCCAGTGGGCGTAGTTTAGGTTTTCTGTTTATTTTTATTTCCTTTTTCCTTTCTGCAATTCTGTTTATTTCTGTTTGTATTTATTTTAGTTACGTAGAAAATTTTGAAAAACTTTTAAGGTGCCCCATAATTTATCAATCACCCTAGGTTAGTGCCACAAATAGTTTGGACAATTTTAAAAGTCATTTAATATTTGAATTAAATATTAAATGGTTATTTGGGGGTTTTTGGGTATTGTTTAGAATTGTTTGATTTATTTTATAGCACCATAAATACCCAAACCCATATGGATTTGGTCCAGTGGATATTTGTGATTTTATAAAAGTAGTTCCACAATTTTTGGACCAAGTTTATATTCCACTTTGTTTTTATTATTGCACCAAAGGCATTTTGAGATTTGATTTGATTTCAACCCAAAGGCAATTAAATTGAGCTTGGAGTTGTTTTCATTCCACCATGACCAAGGTACATGATCACATTGCATTCAACAATATCAAAGGGTAATTTGAATTTGAACTGAACCATATTGATCAGACAAATTTTTTGAACAGTACAGAGGAACAGTAATGGTGATTACTGTTCACCTGACAGTGAGGGTGTTACAGCCTTGTGCCGCGTTGGAGAACTATTTTGGTCTTCAGCTGAGGCTGAGGTATTGTGGTGGACGCCTCAGGTGCACTGCCAGACTCATTAGTGCGAAGTCTTGAGGTAGGAGCAACGCCATCAGTTCGTTGGCATGAGGAACCCGGAGCGTTAGGCTATGATGAGGATTTCTTCAATGGTTTTATGCCAGGAGCTTTTCTGCGAGGCTGACCGGGAGTCCGAGGCTGAGGCTGTGGCTGAGGCTGAGCAACATCCTGAGGTGGAATTCGCACTGAGGCAGCCAAGTCGCGGGCCAGACTCTGCGCTAGATGAGCCGTTCGCTTGAGGTAGCGCTGATAAGCATCAGGAAAATCATCTTCAAGGTTGAGGGATGTGGAACGACACCCGGTTCTGGAGGAGGGCGAGCCTTGATACCCAAAGTCTTCAAGGGAGGATTGTAACATCCCATATTTCACAAAAAATAATTTTTTTTGTTTTCGGTGTAAATTGTTTGATTATCTGATTTGTTTGCGGTGTTTGCATCCCCGATTTATCGATCGGCGATTATTCCCCCCCCTCTTATTTCGTACCGGACGGAGACTGACCCTTGCCACCCGGACACTCGACCTTTGCGACACCGGGTTTCACCCGATCACCGTTGCGAAAACCGCACGAGACCAGCCGTAGCCAATGGAACGAAAAACCCCGTTTAATAATTAAACGGGATATTTTTATAGCGCGCCGGAAAATGTTCTCGGAACGGTTCGAGCGCGAGGTGAACGCCATCGGCTCGACGCGCTGATCGCGCAGTTCAAAGTTTTACCCGAATCGGAGGTCCCGCGGACCCCCGGCAGTCAGAAACGTAAACATCTCGCGCGCGAGAGAAAAACCGGGGATGTTTTTGCAAACTGCCAGCCACCTGGGCTATATAAAGACCACCACACTCCCACCCCTTTCTAGGGTTCCCTAGCCACAAAATTGCAGCCACCCCCCTCCAAATTGCCCCATTTTTTCGCCCAAAACACCCCAATTCCGAAAACCCTAGCCCCAACCAGCTGGAGCCGTCGGATCTGAGATCCAACGTCCCCAGAGGCTGCCACGTCGCCCCCAAGCTGGCCAGCCTCCACCTCCAGCGCCGCCGGCCCGCGCCGGGCCCGCAACCGCCGCCGCCGCCGCCGGCCCGTGCCGGGCCGATCCGGGCCACGGCCAGCCCGCGCGCAGCGCCTCGCCGAGCCGCCGGCTCCTCCCCCCGCCGCCGCGCCAACTCTGGTGAGCCGCCACCGCACCGACCACCTCTCCTCCTCCTCCCAGCGCCCTTCTCCCTCTCCTCTCCTCTCCCTCACCCTCTCCTTCTTCTCCTCGTGTAGGTCAGCAGCACCATGGCCGCCATGGCAGCCCGAGCTCGAGCTCGAGGCCGCGCCGCCCGATCCGGCCGCTACCGGCGACCTACGGCCCGGATCCGGCCCTCCTCCGCCAGCCCCAGCCATCACCGGCCTCCTCGACCCCTCCTCACACCGCTGCCGGCCGGCCAAGATCCTACACGGCCATGGCAGCCCCGTTCAGCCCGATCTCGGCCACCCCCTGTAAAATTCTAAGTCCCAGATTTGCTACTCCGTGTACCCGTTTTGTAATGCGATTTCCCGTTAGCTCGTAGGTCGGAACGAAGTGATTCTTTTTTTGTATTGTTGTGCGCTCTGTGCTCTAGCATCCATCTTTTGTGAGCATCTTGATCCGAGGTCATCTTGCTTGTGTAATTATTGGTCAAACAGGGCATCAGATCGTTAATCTGCTAAACTGCTGTTAAGTCTGTCTGAAACTGTTATTTTGTTGCAACTTCAGGCGACGGTTGCGTCGCAACCGTTCGTCGGAATTGATTGATTCCTTTTGCATCCTATTAAGCATTGTTTCTACTTCAGTTCCATGCATTCACATGCCATATTTTCTTGCTGCATGTTGATTGTATGTTCAACCAAAATAGCTACCCTGCTGTTAGTGTGCTGCTGTTTATATTTTGTTGCAACTTCGGTCGACGAGTGTGTCACGACCGTTTATCGGAATTGAGTGATTCTTGTTGCATATTGTTAAGCATCATGTCTACATTCATTACATGTATTGCATGGTCATGTGTACTTTCCTGATCATGGTTATATTCTGCTCCAAAGTTGCTATGCTGCTGTTGTTGACAGCCCCCTCTGATTTTCACTAAGTCTGTTACTTTGCGATGCCATGTTGCATGCTTAATAACTTTTGATCTATGATTCCTATGACCTTGATTCTTTTTTGTACCTGATCATCATCATGTCTACTTCATGCCCATGTATTGCTATGTCATGTTGCTGCACTTTTGCATATAGTTATACCCCTGTTTATACAACATAAAAATAACCGTTTCTGCCATGTTTTCGTGATTTTCACGAAGTCCTAGACCAGTAATGTTTTATTGCATTTTGCATGGGCTATAACTAGTTGTTCATGATGCCTTTTTGCATGATTCTTTTTGCCATGCCTTCCTTGTCATGTCTACTTTAATTGCATATCATTTGTAAGCATGTTTGCATTCATTATCCTGTTTATGCATTGCTCTAAAGTGTGCTTCCTGATCTTGGCAGATTGTGCCCGTAACTTGTTTTGCTTGTATCTTTTTAACCGTAACTCCGTTTGGGGTATTCTTTATATGTAACTTGATTAGTTTTTGTGTACTTTGTGTTTATGCTATTTTTTGCTATTGTTAACCAACCTAAAATATGGTTTAGGACAGAACAATACCAAATTCAATAATTGTCGTGGGGTCCGTAATAGTTGCCATGTGTAGGTTTTACTGCCCACTTAAAGTGACTAGATTAGATAGTTTATTTATGCTTCACCTCTTGCCATGATTGTGTGACATGCCATGATTGAGTGAGATGCCATGTTAATAACCTTTGCTCACCTTGTGTAGCTAAACAACTTGAACCTTTCTAAATGTGCGGTATCGTCGTGTGTGACGAGTACTCCACTTAACTTGTTAGTAACCGCTCTCGACTATAGGTGCGATGTCTCGTGTTGCCTTGTTGATGCTTGCTCGTGTTTGCTCCATAGTAATAGATGCTTGGTCGTTGATTGCTTTCCAGTGTTTACCGTCTTGTGTGCTCCCGCGGTTACTCTCGGAGACGATGCGAGCTTGCGTTCAACTGCACCTTCGGAACCCGACTTATCAACAGGCAAGAACTATACATTACTTATGATCCATTCTATTTCAACCAGCGGTTTGCATGCTAGTCTAGGTTAGGCTCGATGTTTGATCCTACCACATGTTTATAGCCTCTTTCAAACTGATACATCCATGTCCCCTCCCAGCAAACCATGTACTGCTATGTTACTGTTGCTCGTTGCTCAGCCCCTGCTTAGTATGCATGCTTAGGATGCTATGATGTTACTCTGTTACTCCTTGGTTTGGGATATCACATTATTATTTTTATTGTTGTTGATGATATGATTATTATAATGTTGACTATATTCGACGAAGGATGGAAGGTCTAGGCTATCCCGCCCCGACGCTTTGTTCCATTCGAGTCACCTAGGACCCGAGTTCCGGGTATTGGTTTTAAGACTGAGCGTGCCTAGCCGCGTGTGGGATTTTATGGGGTCCCCTTTTCTTACCTACCTAGCTTCAAACATTTCTAGTGGTGGCCCAAGATGATTTACCATTTGAAACCGTGTGTGTGCTGGTCGGCCGCCAGTAGTTTTCAAACCAACCTGGACCAGTGAGGACATAGTTCCCTTGCTGGCCCACCTTGTTCGTCTGAGGATCCGGTTTCCCATGTGTGATCAACCGGCTATCCAAACCCGAGACAGATAGTAGAGACCGATTTGAGAGAAAGGCCGGCTTTTGAGTTGGGTGTCGACTCACCGGGGGCCACCCGGATTTGTTCGTTGTTAGTTAGAGGGACCTGTCGTTTCGGATCTCTCGGAACTAAATCATAAAATGGTTGCCTATAATGGATAGCAACTGAGAGAGGTGGGCGTGCGTGCGGAGCATTGTAATGGGCAGTTGGTACACCCCTGCAGGGTTAAATCTTTTCGAGAAGCCGTGTCCACAGTTATGGACAACTTGAGACCTACTCCTTGTTCATAGACAACAACAACTGAGATAATCATAAATATAACTTGCTCAACGTGTGTGTGCCTTGACTGCTTCTTCTTCGTTGGGATGCGAAGAGGATGACAAGGATAGGATAGGTGTTATGTTTGCGTAAGTAGTTGATAGCAAGACTTGTTGGAGGAGATTCCTCATCGTATGCTTAGCTTCTTACCTTACTCTCTAGATCGTTAGCCACTTCATAAATGCTAGTGCGGCAGAAACCTCACCACTTACCCCTTCCTTACCGTAAACTACTAGTTGTCCTAGAATGACGAGTGATGAAGTCCTTGCTGGGTCAGATGACCACTACAGTTGGATGCTGAGTACCTCTGTACTCATGATACTACCCCCAAACTCTTTTCAGGGTTCTTGATCGACAACAGGTATGGTGATCGACGTTTCACGTGGAGACTCGACGACGACTAGTTAGGCGGATCCCGGCGGAGGGCCTGGACCCGTGTGGTTATGGGGATCGATGTTTTTCTCTTTGCCAATAGGCATTTGATTGTAGTCTGTACTCAGACATATACCTTCCGCTGATGTATTGTAATTAAGGAATATGTATGCCGATTGTATGAGATGTTGTATCCTTCTATCTGTAATGTTGTGATATCATGTTGGAAATCCGGGGCATATGGCATCGTCATATGTCGCGGTGGGACCGATATGTGCTTCGTCCCCGGATCTGGATGGAAACATCTAGATCTGGAACAGTACCGCATATCGGGCCTTACAAGGATTGACCGCAAACATCTCTTCATGCTGAGGATTAATCCATTGGTAAGCAGCCCAATGTTTGGCCCATTCCCGCGTGATTTTCTGAACCCTTAACTTATGTTCACCAGCAGTTTCACGTTCGGGAGTCTTCAGTTTCTCATAGAGCTTTGGAGGAAAATCTTTAGCAGTATCAGTGAGTTTGCGACGAGGAGCCATTTTCTTCAGTTGAGGAGACTGAGGAATTGTACGTTCGAGCTGAGCTGCAAATGAAGTGAGACTATGAGAACCATGAGATTCCTCAGCTGACATGTACCTGTGACAGAATTAATTTGCAAGGGAAGTGGGGTACGATTATATGTGTTCATGAAGAATTTGTTGAGGAAAGAAAATTAATGAGGAATAGGCATAGGTCTCATAGAGTTTTTAGTACCGCTGAGGAAAGTAGTGGCTTGAAGAAGTTACAGTACTGAGGAAATAGTAGCTGAGACACATGCGTACCAGAACTGAGGCGAATGCGGAGGAAACCCGAGTCAATTTTCTCCGGCGACGATGAACTCCAGCGTCGACAGCACGAGAGCTTGAGGAGCTCAAGGACGGCGGCGAGAGAGGGAATGAGATGTTGGGAAAAATGATAGCGGGGGTGGTGGCTATTTATAGAGGGGTGAAAGCCGAGGGGTCGCGAATTTTGTGGACGAGATTAGCCCTGGCGGTTCGGGTTTTTAGTGGTTATCGCATTGATGGATATGCACAACGTGCGGTAAAAATGCAACGATCAAGAGATAAGATAAATGTTAAACTGATAGTCCTCAATTTTTGGAAACTGAGGACAATGAAAGTGTTGAGGATAAAGTTAAGTCCTCAGGTTGAGGAATACAAGAGCTCCAAATGAACGCATATATGAGATATTAAGATTGTATAAGTGAGCACAGAGGGACGGGTCCGATCACGTTCACCTAGTTGAAGAAGAAAATTCTGAAGAACAAGAACCATAGGTGAACGCTGTTGAGAACAAACCAGTAAGCATCAGGATGAAGACTCAAATGAGGAAACTGAGGATTAACAAGTCCTGAGGAATTTGGGCAGTGGCGGTACCCACCTTATAGGGAATAAGACACTTGATACCATACAATTGTCGTATGGATCTTGAGTCAATTCCACGTTAATTTCTTCACACTTAGCAAGGTAGTTCCTCATGATTTGAGGAGTACGACGCATCGTGTGTTGTACATCAGGATTCTTCAATATTGTTTAAGCGTTAGGATGTGTGTCCATTCACTGGACATTTGAGGAATCTAAGATATTTAGCTCACACCTCAGAGTGCTAAAACGTTTTTCATCCAAAGGCTTAGTGAATATATCAGCAAGTTGGTCTTCAGTCTTCACGTGGCTGATGACGATATCTTCCTTCAACACATGATCCCGAAGAAAGTGATACCGAATCTCAATGTGCTTCGTCCTCGAGTGCTGTACCGGATTCTGAGAGATCTTGATAGCGCTCTCGTTGTCACATAGCAGTGGTACTTTCTTCAGGTTGATGTCGTAGTCCTTGAGAGTTTGCTTCATCCAAAGAAGTTGTGAGCAGCTTGCACTAGCGGCGATGTATTCAGCTTCAGCTGTGGAGAGGGAGACACAATTCTGCTTCTTCGATGACCAGCACACCAGTGAGCGTCCGAGGAAGTGACACGCTCCTGAGGTAGACTTCCGATCCACACGATCTCCAGTATAATCTGAGTCTGAGTACCCAACAAGATCCAACTGTGTGCCTTTTGGATACCATAAGCCTAGCGACGGGGTGTGAGCCAAATATCGAAGAATTCGTTTCACCACTTGGTGATGCGATTCCTTTGGTGCCGCTTGGAATCGGGAACACATGCAAACGCTCAACATTATATCAGGCCTAGATGCACATAGATATAACAAATAACCTATCATGGAGCGGTATACCTTTTGATCGTAGTCCTTGCCATTTTCATCTAGACCGAGTTGTCCATTTGTAGGCATTGGTGTCTTGATACCTTTGCAGTCTTGCATCCCGAATTTCCTCAGGCACTCCTTGAGGTACTTCTCCTAAGAGATGAAGATGCCTTTGCGTTGTTGACGAATTTGAAGCCCTAAGAAGAACTTCAGTTCGCCCATCATGGACATCTGATACTGTTCACTCATCAAGAATGAAAATTCTTCATTGTATTTCTTGTTAGTGCATCCAAATATAATGTCATCAACATAGATTTGACATATGAATAAGGCATCATCATAATGCTTGGTGAAAAGAGTTGGATCGAGGGAACCAGATTTGAAGCCCTTGCTGATGGGGAAATCCCTTAGTGTGTCATACCAAGCCTGAGGGGCTTGCTTCAGTCCGTAGAGAGCTTTCTTCAATCTGTACACCATATCAGGATTCTTCGAGTCTTCAAAACCTAGGGGTTGAGCGACATGTACTTCTTCCTCGATATTACCATTGAGGAATGCACTTTTCACATCCATTTGATATAGCTTGATATTATGATGGTTAGAAAATGCAAGCATGATGCGAATGGACTCAAGTCTAGCAATAGGAGCGAAGGTTTCACCGAAGTCGATGCCCTCAACTTGTGTGTATCCTTGAGCTACAAGACGAGCTTTGTTCCTGATGACTTGTCCATATTCATCAAGTTTGTTGCGGTAGATCCACTTCGTGCCGATGACATTGTGAACTCGAGGATCAGGCCGTTGGACTAGTTCCCAAACATCATTCTGTTTAAACTGAAGAATTTAGTCTTGCATCGCCTGAATCCATTCCCCTTCTTGGAATGCCTCAACGACTTTGGTGGGCTCTGAAATTGATACAAACGAGAAATGCCCCCAAAAGTTAGCTATACGATTTGCTCAAGCACGAGTGAGAGGACCTGGTAGGTTGACGTCGGCGAGGATTATATCCACTTGAACTTCATTTGCCACACGAGGAAGACGAGGTTGATGATCTTGAGGAGTATCATCACTATCGTCAGACTCATTAGCATCAACATCAGGAACTTCAGGAGTCTCAGGAGCCTTAGGATCAGGATCGTCATCAGGATCGTTTGCTTCAGGATTTGGATGTTCTTTAGGAGCAGGAGGTATGTGTGTTTCATTAGGATGGTTCATGGGTATTATATCACTAGCACCCATCTTCTTGATCTGTTCTTCAGGTGAGGCTTCATCTGGATCAGACTACAGGTGCTCTCTTTGCGAGCCGTCAGATTCATCAAACCGCACATCTACAGTCTCAACAATTTTATGATGACTAATATTGTAGACTCTGTAGGTGTGCGAGTTGATACCGTAACCAAGCATGAAACCCTCACAAGCTTTGGGTGCAAATTTGGACTGGTGATGAGGATCACGAATCCAACATGGTGCACCGAATACCTTTAAGTAACTCACATTGGGTTTCTTACCGATCATTAGCTCATATGATGTTTTCTTGAAGAACTTGTGAAGATACACTCGATTGACGATGTGGCAGGCAGTGTTGATTGCTTCAGCCCACCAAATGAGTGGTGTATTGTATTCTGCCAGCATCGTATGAGCCATCTCGATGAGAGTTCAGTTCTTCCTCTCAATAACTCCATTTTGCTGAGGAGTGTAGGGTCCTGAGAAGTCATGAGTGATGCCCAAGTCGTCGAGGAATTCTTCCACACCAATGTTCTTGAACTCAGTGCCGTTGTCGCTTCGAATGTGCTTGATCTTCAGGTTGTAGTTGTTCATGACTCGCTGGGCGAAGCGCTTGAAGATTGCTGGGGTTTCTGACATATAAAGAAGAAAATGCACCTAAGTGTATCGTGATAAGTCATTAACAATAACAAGACCGTACATACTTCCTCCAAAGCTTGAATACTTTGGAGGACCGAATAGATCCATGTGAAGTAATTCCAGAGGTCTTGTAGTCGTCATGATGGTATTTGCAGGATGCTTGGCCTTGGTCATCTTTCCAGCTTCACACGCGCCACATAGCCGGTCCTTGGAGAATATAATTTCCTCAATCCCGAGGACATGTTTCTTCAGAACCAATTTCTGGAGGTTCCTCATTCCAGCGTGGCCGAGTCTTTGATGCCATAGCCAACACTCTGAGGCTCGAGCCATGAGGCAAGTATCCACCTGAGGACCTTCAGAAAAATCTACAATATACAGGTCACCTTTCCTAACTCCTCGAAAGACGAAAGAGTTATTGCTAACCATATAAACTACACAACCATATTTTCCGAAGAGAATAACGAGGTCAAGATCACATAGCATAGACACAGACATCAGGTTGTACCCGAGGGATTCAACAAGCATGACTTTGTCAATATGTTGGTCTCGAGAGATAGCAACTCTGCCGAGACCCAATACCTTAATTTTACCTTTATCAGCGAAGGTGATGGTTTTCTTCGAAGAAGGACTTAGAGATGATTCCATGAGAAGACTTCTATCAGCATTCATGTGATTTGTGCATCCACTATCCATCACCCATTCTGTCTTCCCCTGGAAAGGAATTAGTATCTCATACAGCAAGTTATCAGCCAATCTCAGTTTGAAGAATTTATGATTCCTCAGAATTAATTCCTCAGGATGTTCCTCAGGATTGATTCCACGAAACCAAAAAATATAAATCTCCTTCAACTAACTCAAGTATTATTGTCCTGGGCATATGATCTGCAAAATTTATGATTGCCCCAGGACGCGTCCCTGCAAAGATGGTCAGTTCTTCTTCACCACCCACATCTTAATGGGTGGCCTTGAAGCGTATGAGGACTGATGAGAACGATGAGACCTAATGGGACGCGAAATGGTTGTATCAGGATAAACAAATGAATAAGCATTCTTATGAGGAGCTTCCCTGTGAACAAAATGGTTAACTGAGACGTAGTTATAATCATTTCCCTTTGAGGTATCGTCCTCAGATGATACCCTCAGCTCGTTTGCATCTGCATTCACATGGAGGTTAGTGATGAGGTCCTTCCGAACCCAAATCTGCTTTACTGGAGGGTCGTTCCAGCAGTTAGTCCTGATGTATCTGGTGAATACCTCACCATTAACATCTTTAAACAGTTTGTAATTTGAGTCAAAGGACTCAATCACAACATCTGAGGAAGCAATATCATAACCAGATAAAGTATAGGGATCTGGAGGAGGCATTTTTGCCAGAACCCAAGTAGTCTTTGGGTATTGCTCAGGTTTCCAGTAAGACCCATCAGCTTTGAGGTTTCGGGTGAAGCCGACACCTTCTTTCCTTGGATTCCTGTTGAGGATCTGTTTCTTGAGGATGTCACAAAGGATCTGATGCCCTTTCAGACTCTTGAACATACCGGTTTCCAGAAGACTCTTCAACCTAGCATTTTCTTCACCAATGTCTATGGTATCCTCAGATGAGGGGTTATATACCACAGAGGCGATTGAAATAACAGAGTCTAAAGATATTGAAGAACTAGGTACAGAAGTGATACGGTCATGTTTAATGCACTTTAAACAGGGATGATTAAATCCTTCTTTTGGCATGATGATCTGTTGGGAGAGGAGTGAGTCGTTTTCTTTCCTCAGATCGTCATGAGACATCCTCACGCGCTCAAGTTCTTGCTTTCTCATGAGGAACTCAAGAGCCAGCTTCTCATGATCGGTGAGGAGTGCCTCATGTCGACTGATTAATTCATCAAACCTTGACTAAAGGATTTTTGATTCATCAGTCAATTTTTTAGTCTTCATCATTTCCTCAACCAACATATCAACACTCTTGTTTAGTGAGTTCTGAATCTTTTCAAGTGCACGTTGTTTCTTAGAAGCAAGTTTAGCAAGTTTAGCATAGTTTTCATCAGATTCTTCATCTGAGGGATCATCACATGAAGAGTAAGTAGATACCTTGGAGGACTTGGCCATGAAGCAGAAGGCAGGAGTGGTATCTTCAGCTTCATCATCAACGTGGAGTGGGTCAGATTCCTCAGGGTTGAAGATTGACTTGCTGACAAGTGCTGTGGCAAGAGCCAGACCAGCCACACCCTTAGATTCTTCAGATCCTTCTTCCTCAGCTTCAGGATCGGAATCAGATTCTTTAGAGTCCAATTCTTTGCCGAGATATACGTGAGCCTTACGGGAGCTGCTGTTCCTGTATCCAGCAGACATTGAGGATCTTGAGGATTTCTTCTTTGAATTTTCATCAGAACTATCATCTTTCCATTTCTTCTTCTTCTTCTTCTTCTTCTTCAGCTTAGCTTCCTTTTCCCAAAGAGGACACTCAGCAATGTAATGGCCAGGTTTCTTGCATTTGTGAAAGACTCTTGTTCTTGTCTCAACTGAGTCATCATCTTTGTTTCTTCTTGAGGAAGATCTAGAGGAATTTGCGAAACGATTCTTCTTTGTGAATCTTTGGAATTTTTCGGTGAGGAGAGCGAGTTCCCGACTGAGGGTTTCAGGATCATCAGAATCAGCCTCAGACTCTTCATGAGAGGACACCTTTCGTGCCTTAGCTTTTAGCGCGAGGACTTTTGGCGTGGAGCTGTATAAGTCTCGTTTCTCAGAGAGCTTCAGTTCATGAGCATTGAGGCGCTCGAGAATGTCAGCAGGATCTAGAGTCTTGAAATCATGCCTTTCTTGAATCATCAGTGATAGGAACTCAAATGAGTTGTCCAGAGACCTCAGTGGTTTCTTCACCACCTCATGATCTGTGATGTCAGTGGCACCCAGTGCTTGAAGTTCATTGGATAAGTCAGTGAGTCTGTCAAAGGTTTGCTGCACATGTTCGTTGTCTAGCCTCTTGAATCTGTTGAAGAAACTGCGAAGTGTATCAACTCGAGAGTCTCGTTGTGCGGAAACTCCTTCATTAACTTTTACAGTCTTATCCATATCTTCTCTGCAGTATCCAGACCACTGATACGGTAGAACTGAGCCTTATTGAGGTGTCTGCCAATAATGCTTCGAGCTTTTGCATCAATCTGCCAGTTTCTCTTGACAACTTTAGGGGAAGTCATCAGTGTAGGTTCAGGAATGCCTTGATCAACAATGTCCCACAGGTCCTTATCAATGGCTTCAAGATGCATCCTCATATCGTTCTTACAGTACGGGTATTCTGTCCCGTCGAAGGGGGGGGGGAAGTTTGAGGCAACACCCATTGTACCCGAGGTCGACATAACTAAAACTCCAGGTGGTTAAGCTGAATCACACAGAACAAGGGAGTACCTTGCTCTGATACTAATTGAAAGTGCAGTATATCGACCAGAGGGGGGGGGGGGGGGTGAATGGGCTATTTTCAAATTTCTCGAGGAATTTCAATTTCCTCAGGACTGAGGCAATTCAAAATTGAGCAAAACTAAAACACGATGAGGCACAGAAACATTAAACGTATGCATGAATATAAAGCAACATATTGCAGAGCTAAAGTATAACCGATGCAAGGGATGAGGAATCAGAACTGAGTAAACTCAGAAAGAAATGCATCAGGACAGGTCATCAGTGCATAAACAGAAAAGCAGAGTTTGAAGAAATAGCACCAGGGCACTTCAGACACATATATGATGGACCAGTTCAAGTTGCTGTGACAACTCTACATCTATTTGGATAGGCTGAGATTGAACTCAGAAGACATAGTCTTCACCTTATTCTCCTTTAACTAAAGTCCTCAGACTCCGTCCAATTACTCAGGTGAGTCTTCAAGGTAGACTCCTGAAACCTTCACAGACTCCGTTCACTCAGGAAAGTCACAATTGCATCTTGACTTCCTCAGAACGATGATCTCTACACCGGCTAGAAGATCAAAGTTTTCAAGAGTAAAAAGCTTCGGATCACTCGAACCGACTTCCTCAGAAATGCTCAACTACTCAGGCTGGTGGTTTTCCTCACTTAGGTTTCTTTAGTTTACTCAGAGATGGGTTGGTCTCAAATGACAAGTGACAGTTCTCTCTCGGAGCAGCCAACCCACAAATGGGGCTGGGGCGGCTATTTATAGCTGGGGAGCAACCCCAGGTGAAAGGACATAAATGCCCATGCATTAAATTACTTTCATGTCCACCCTTTGGACCGTTGGCTGGATCGGTACCAGCTCTCTCCACGTGACACGTGACACGGTCGGAACAAACGCTCTCTTTCTTCAGGCGAACTGCACTGGCAGCTTCCTGACTCCTCAACCGAAGACAGATTTCTCAGTGTCCTGAAGAACAAGGTCTCAGACACCCGAGGAACTGAACTTCTACTGCAGGATATTTTTCTGGGTTTTCTTCGGGATTTCTATTTGAGAACTTCCTCAGAAATACGGAACTCATTTTCCTCAACCCCTCCAACAGTGCGGTGTTTTCCTATGACTCAAGAAGTATAAAAAGTCTTAACGAAGACTACACTTCAACTTCGGCTTCAGCACGAATTGCCTCAGGATCATGCACTGCTTCTTCAGCTTCAGCGGAACACTTCAGGATCCTGTTTCCTCAGGATTTCGCGCCTGGCCAGTGTTCAGGAAACACGCCGATTTCTTCAATGTTCCTCAACATTGGGGGGGGGGTCGACAACGGTGGTTAACCTCTTCTTCAGGGACTGTTCTTCTGTGTATACTCACAAACGCATCAGTCCATTAACCGTTTTGTCATCAAATACTCCAAAAACTCAAAGGGGGCACTAGATGCACCTACAGTATCTGAGTACAGACACATGGTACACATGATCTTCCTAAAGAAGGATAGCACAAAAAACAAGAACGATTGAAAAGGCGAGGCCTCCTACCTGGGAACCTCCAAACTACTCCCGGTGAACGGGGAACTCAACGTCGTAGAAGGCATCGGGGATCTTCATGTTGCGGTGGTCGGCATCGGGGATCTCCTGCTCCTGGACTCCAACGTCGACTGCAGCGGCCGATCAGGCAAAACAAAAAAGGGGGAAATAAAGCAAGGGTGAGTATCTAGCATACCCGCGAGTCTTACGTCCGCTACTAAGAATTTATGCATTTGTATCAAATGGAAAGGGGAGGCTGTATATAGTGGACTGAAAGGTAGAAAACCAAAATAAGGAAGAGAAGCTAGGCCTATCGAAGACTAGCATCTTCCGACGAGTCTTGCAGCACAAGAAGAGAACAACCAACAATTCATATAAAGCATAAAGTAACAATGCAACAGAAGTTGCTGCAACACTGTATAATAGTAAGTTGTAATAATTAACAATAATAAATTCCTTCGAGTTACCCTCCTCGACTTCCCAGCGAGGAAGAAAACCCGGAACCAACAGTTTAATAGTAGTAGTTTGTAGTAGTAGGATCCGGCTTCAGCATAAAGCGTCCTATTACTGTGGACACGGCTATTCGAATAGATTAAACTCCCTGCAGGGGTGCACTACTGTTCAGCCTGCACGCTCGGATCTCTAGGGTGGCATACACCTTGTTAGTGAATGCCCCACCGAGGCTATCCGACACATCGCAACCCATCCTAGGCTCAACAGAGAGGCCATCCGCCGGACTATATCCTATGCGCTCAGGTGTCTAGGTCCCTCACCCTTCCACGCTCCTGCACGGTACGGGACTGGCCGGTGAAGCAAAAGAAAATCAAAATACACCTGCTGCAGCAAAGAAGACAACATCTCTTCCCGGAAATCAGCCCGTGGTACTGTTGGCGTCTGAAGAGCTTTTAGACGAAACTACGATGCGGAGGGTCCACACCATAATCCCACGTGTAGGTAGTGCGTACAGACCAACAGGCCTCTCAAGTCATCCACCAAACCATTTAACATTTTAATATTATCTCGCTGACAACAGTTATTGTTGTCTGACTAACAACACTACGGACAACGAACAACAACAAGGACCACCAGTACGTTGGGGCCTTCCCTATCGTCCCGTCAAAGCATGCGGTTACCAACAAGGTGAACCGAATCCTTACCTTGTCTCGCGTGTGCTATTGGTAGATCTCAACTTTTCATGGTTTGGTAACTCTCGCGAGATACGAGCAGGGGCCAAGCACGCCAGTATCATCGGTCGTACCCTCCATGTCGTTCCCGACGAAATACCGCTCGCGGGCACCGTTGGGTCGTGCGACTCTTACCTTGAAGGACAACTGTTTCTCTAGGTACCTAGAGCGGCTATGCAGAGTCAGCAACGAGTGGAGTACAAGGATTACTCATTGATAGCTCACACCAGATGGTGGATCGACAGAGTGATACGTCTTAAACGTATCGATAATTTATGCTCGTTCCATGCATGTTTTGTATGATATTGCTATGATCTAGATACACTTTCATACACTTTTGATCATATTTGGACTAACCTACTAACTCAGTGCACCCCAGTGCCAGTTCTTGTTTTCTGCTGTTTTTTTAATTTCAGTTTCCCCCCATATAAAAAGTGCTCCAAAAATCAGGGAAAAAGCAGATAAAAAACCAGCGTGTCGGAAGACTCCAGAAGCCCGAAGGAGGGCCAGGGGACCACCACCAGGCGCCCAGGCGGCCACCTGGCGCGGCCAGGGGCCTGGCCGCTCCAAGGGGGGGGGGGGCGCTTGGAAACCTGGTGGCCCCCCTGGCTTCCCCCCTTCGCCTATTTATTCTCCGTCACGGGGAACTTCCGAGGGCAGAACCCTATTTCGCAATCTCGCCTCTGTTCCGCCGCCGCCGCGCTTCCAAGATCGGGAGCACCGTCAGGACCCTTCTCGGCACCCTGCTGGAGGGAGGATCGACCTCCGGGAGATTCTCCTCCACCATGGACGCTTCCTGGATGTGCCGTGAGTAGTCTACCTTGGACCATGGGTCTATGATCAGTAGCTATGTGATGTTCTCCTCCCCTCTTTGTTCTTCATGGTTTAGACCTCGTGAGCTTCCCTACATGATCAAGGCACTTATGTAATTCTTCTGCTGTTTCTATGCTGAGTTTGATGGGATCTGATGGATTATGAGATTATGTTCAGATCGTGATAGAGTAATATATTTGGTTTTGAGCTCTTATATTTTTGTTCCTAAGTAATTCTTGCATGTTCTCCATTGTTGTTTATTGCTTTGGCCAAGTGGTAGGTAGTAAATCCAAGAGGGAACGTTATGCTCGATTGTGGGTACATGCCCCCTGATGACACGCTTGAGTGACAGAAACATGAGTCTAGGGGATGTGCTGTGGCCACAAGGGGGAAAACAACAGTGCTTGTAACCGCGGTTGCAAGGATTGTTTACTTTACACAAAGTTCTTTCTAATGCAGTTGTCTGTTGCTTTGGGCTTACACTTTGGGTGGGGCTCGCAACTTAATAGCAGCGAGATGTTCTGGATAGATATCTCAAGGTGGATGATTAGTAGTAGATGCAGATGGATTTCGGTCTACTTATTTTGGCGTACTTCCCATGCTTATGAGCCTCTTCCTTTCTTTTGTAGCATAGTTAGCATTGCGGTGCATTTATAATCCTGTCAATTGCCCATCTGTAATTTGTTTACCTCACATAGCAGTTTTATCGTCTTTTGGGAGAGAGACATCACTAGTGAACATCACGGGACCCCGGTCCATATTTTCATCACTGTTTACAAGCTCATTTACTTTTCAGTATTTACTTTCAGTTGCTACCATCATCATTATCATTATCCCTTGTGTGTTTGACCCTTTGTAAACAACAAGACCGGAGAGATTGACAACCTCTCTGAACTTTGTTGGGAGCAAAGTTAATTGTGTCGTGTGCAGGTCCAGGTTAAGAGAGCAATATCTCAAACGGCGCGTTGCGCGCTTCACCACCTACTTATCATTGTCGGAGTCCTATTGGCCGAACTCAACCTCGTTATCTTCACCGAGGGAAATTTGCTGCTATCCTACATCTCACCTTCCACTTGGGGTAACCAACGAAGGGCGAGAAGCCATTACCACTTCCACGCCATCACAGAGCCGAGCTAGGGGGCCTTAGACGGTGTCTGCATTGTACCGTAGCTGTTACAGTTAATATATTGTACCCGTGTTCACTCCCAGAGTGATCACGACCCGCTATCTAATCCTAGTTGACTAACAATGCGTATGGCTCACTGCTGAATATCATATATATATATATATATATATATATATATTTAGACATCATAGGATAAGGAAGGTACATCAAGGGGTGACAATGAAAGGCTATGAAATTGAATAGGTAAGCAACGTAGCAGCAGCAGTATCAATTCCTAGTGCGAGAAATGTACAAAAAAGATAGGTGATATCTGGGGAAGGAAAATGGCTCTGCTTGCCTGGAAGCTTGACGGTAGGGGTACGGTCGTTGACGATGTAGTCGATCACATGGGCACCGGTAGCGGTCGTCGGGGCTACCAGACAATAAGAGAGGGGGAAGAAACAATAAATACATGAAAATAATAGCAATACAAATACAAGTCATGGCAAACGCAGTGTTAGGGGTGAACTAACGCGGTGCTACACGTTGCAGACGAAACGGGAATTTAACCGGCCATTTTACCTGCTCCGGGCGATTACCGGACAGTGCAATATGAGGAGGAGTGTCTCATGTGCGATATGTTAGAGAGGTGTGGTGGGGGTATGGGTAGCGTATTCTTATTTGTTGTATTTTTCTAATCAATTTTCATGCATAAAGTTTTTTCATCGGAGTTACGGTTTAAAAGATATTCAACTTCAAAGTATTAATCAATTTTCTGGATTTTATTTATTATTAAAAAAACCATTATCCAAAAATCTGACCAGTGGGGGGGGGGGGGTGGGGTTGAGTGAGTCAACACTGACAGATGGGGCCTAGTCAACAGTCTCTGTTGACCTGGTCAATTTGACCAGTGGGTCCCACATGTCAGCCTCAAATTTAATTAAATAATTATATTTATCCTAAAATCATCTGCACCCACATGTCATTGTCTCTGCATAATGAATTTAATTAATCTAATTTAACCAGGGGCAGGGCCCACTTGTCATTGGCACATGGGTAATCATATTAACTTAACTCATTTAATAGCTAGGAGGCCCACATGTCATGGCGTATTAATAAGGGGGGGTAGATTAGCCCACTGGTTAAGGGCCTAATCACCCTGGGGGCCCCACTTGTAAGTGGGGTTTTTTACCCCCTGTCCAGCCCGACCGTGCCCACGCCGGCGAGGCCATTCCGGCGAGGGGCCATGGCGGGGTTGCGGGTGTTGCGCGGGGGCGGCCACGCGCACGTGCGCGTGTACGCCGGGGCGCAGCCGGAGCGCGTGGGGGCACACGGCCTTGATGAGCACGTCAGTGGCCGGAGCGTGGTGCTATCTGCAGCAGCAAGGAACTTGGCTTGTGGGGGGGGGGCGTGGACTCACACGACTGGGCACGCATGGGCGTGGCCTGGTTGCAGCGAGTGCGAACACATAGGGGGGGGGGTGGTTTGGCGTGGCCAAGGTCCAGGGAAAGCGCTCCGGACATGGCGGCCACGGCTTGCACCAGCGGTAAACGGTGACGAACTCAGACCAGGAGACAGAGGGAACGGATGCAGAGCTCACCAGGGAGGCCGCAGGAGAGCTCGAGGGGGGCGGGGAGGCGCCGGTGCAACGAATCAACGACACGCAGTCCGGTGCCTGTGGCGGAAGAGGAAGAAGGGGCCGTCGTCGAGGGTGCGGCTCCGGTCGATTCCACGTAGCCGGTGGCGTAGTCGATGTCGACGAACATCGTGGACATTACGACTTGGCTCGAGGGAGGCGTTGGCCACGCACGGGCGCAATGGCAGCGATGGTGGAGTTCGGGCGGGTGATGGCGGCGCGAGGAGAGGGAGGGGAATGGGCAGGGGGTGTCTAGGGTTAGCAACGGGAGGGCACGCGGGGTCTCGAGACCTTATCCCCGCCGGCAAGCCGCCGATGGCCGCCACGGCGTGCCCACGGCATGGCCGGCCGTGGGATGGCCGCCACGGCTCGCCCGTGAACATGAAGGGGATGGGGTGGGGGTTTGGGCTGGGCCACAGTGGGGAGGGGGAGAGGCCTTGCCCTAGGTGAGGAATAGTCCTTTCATCTTTTTAGGTTTTCCCTTCTGTTTATATTTTGAATTAGCAAGCATTTTCTGTTATAAAAAGTGTATACTGCTCCCAATATTCATGTTGCATATCAGTGTACTGCTACAAAAAGTTTCAGCCCTAACTAAATTCATTTGAATATTGTTGTTCATTTTAAGAGGCCTTTGGTGCTGTTTTGCTACTTCTATTAACTATATAGGTTATTTAAACACTTCAATAATTAATGTTTGCTAACCCACCATGGTCAAATGATTATTAGGAAGTTTTTGGATATTTTTCCATAACTTTTAGTGCAACTTTACTTTTCACTTTTATTTTGAAATTTTAATTGGGTTGGAATTTGAATGAGATATGATCAAGGGTGATCATCACATGCAATCAAGGTAACTTGGAATTAACCAAAAGTGATTACTGTTGCGTGACACCCGGGGCGTTATAAATCTTCCCCACTACAAAGAATTCTTCTCCCGAGAATTAAAAGGTAGTGGAAGGGGTAAAGCGTTGGTTTCGTATTCTAACGAATCTTCTGGTTCTTGTTGTCCTTCTCGAAGCAGTTAATCCTTCTCATTGATGTCTTCATTTCTCTGCATCGGTGCATCATGTCGGAGTTGTCTTTCTTTCTTCAGGGTCCTAATCGTACCTACGAATAGGGTAGGAGGGAAAAATTACTGGGATCGGAACGGTGCAAGGTTAATCAACCGAGGCTGGCCGAGGGAATAGGGTACAAAGTACCTCTCGAATTTAAACTCAGGGAAATACATCAAGAAAATCAAAAGAAGGCATGAGAAGTTTTCAAGCGGATATGCAAACATTTGACGATGATAACGGATGATGAAAAGGGGTCCAGAGCATCAGGCATAAGCACTGAGTGTGATATCGAGCTGAATATCACAAGGTAGATGTCTCGTGAGTTGAATATGAGGTCAAGCAAGAGGAATAACCTCGAGAACAGAAAGGTACAAGAGAGTCAGGTTTCAATCCTGTGGAACTGTGGGTTATGGGCCCACATTGAATAAGAAGGGTGGTGACAAACAATGCGATCAAGTTGCTAGGTAAGTCAGAGAACAACTTGTTAGTTATGTCGGCAACAACGTCGGTACCAATGGTGAGGGACAAAGAGAACCGTTTTCCTGCTTGTTAAGACGAAGCGGACCAGTAGGAAAAGTTCTCGTCCATCGGTGGTTATCGAAAGGTTATCAACAATAGTAACATGTGGTACGGACATAGTAGTACACTGAAGTGTTTACATAAGCAGGGAATTATCACTGCTCAGACAAGGCACATTACAAGAAAGGTTAAACAGACCAATGGAAGGTAAAATGTAATCATCAGATTGATCAGACCAATGGAAAGGAAAATGTAGTCATACACAACTGTAAGGTGTATATCCTTCCCAAGGAAAAATGGAGCATGAGATACAGGATAGGACAACAGGTACAAAATCACTTGGGTATAAGGGGGCGAGGAGATTCATGATGTTACCCGTACAATGGTGTCTGGATAGTTGATCACTAAACATTTAGCCTTACGCTTTCAAAGTTCCGATTGATGTTCGGTATATCACAGTCATGCTTCGAGGTAGCATTAACAGGGTGCTTCACGCAAGGGTTGGGCCTGAATATCACACGAATGTACAAGGAAACCTTCAGAAATAGCAAGGAATTTAAGGTACTACCAATGTATGACCAAGTTTGTGTTGGCAGGGAGTCAAAGGAGGTTGTCGATGATAACACAAATCATCGAGGGGCAAGGATGATATTTCTCACCATGAATTCAATTAACACTTGGTAGAAGCCAAGATGTGGATGATGACCATGACACATCATTTCAAAAGGTATCAAGAAAATACAATCGAACAACGACGACATCAACCAAAAGGAATGGTGAAGCAAAAGTATTTGGTGTTCCCGGTTGACGACAACCCAGAACCATGAAATGGTATGACAGGGATAGGCATTATTTCATCACAATTCAGAAGATGTAGTGCAAAGGCATGATATCGTCGAGATACCAGTGGTAATACTCGAAGGTAGAACGGTGGATCATAGGTGTAGAAGAATTTATACCAAGTGGGTTAATTATGTTTACGAGAAGCTTTCATGATAAGTTCTACATAGTATCCATGGGCATGAACAACAAAGGTTTAGGGTCGACTCCCACTTCTTCAATGCATAGCCTGTCATTCACTTCTTGATGTCGATAAATTTGTAGCATTCAAAATTTTATCTGGCATAACACCAGTAGAGTAAGACTCGTAGAAGTTCATGGGTTCACACATATGGATGAAGCATAGGTACAACCCATAGGGACATTTTAAAAATCCATACGACAGACAATAGGAACAAGAGATACAAGTTTGAAAGCAGAAGGCTGATGACACAGACCAGATGATACCGTTCTCCAAAGGCATTTCGTATCAGGGGAAGCTCTTCAATGATTTAGGACATAAGGGGACGGCAGATAGTAATCCCCCAAAAATTTCAGGCGGCGCACAGAGAGTCTGGTGCGAGTATAGGTACTCAACCATAAGAAGAAAGAATGTATAAGCATCAGAGATAGAAGCATCTGAATAGTTCGACGCTGGAGAACAAAGGAATTACGATGTCCAAAAGACGGACAATCAAGGAAGGTTTGACTCACCGAGATCCAGCTCATGTCCGGAATGACATCTGAGCCAGAAGAATGAATTTATAGGGTTAACCGACGACTGCATGCATTCGCGCACACGATGATTTCCATAAGGTCGTTATGGCAAAGACGAGGGATGTTAATGAAGAATAGTAGACATATGGAATTAACCATAGGGTAAGCAGGTAAGAAGAATCTCCAAAAGCAGAAGGCTGCGGATGGATTCATGGGAGTCAGAAAGTATTTCAAAGCATTTTAGAATCACATGAACAACTGGGGATGAACGGATCCTCGATAAGCATGAGGAATTATCCGCATTGTGAACAGAACCTGCAAGGTAGCAGACACGAAGGATTCTCAAAACATCGAAGAGTATTTCAACATAACTTCCAACAACAAGAGCATTTGGGATTGAACAGAAGATCAAAAAGTATGGGTAATTATCCATACGCACTTATCGGTGGCAGGGGGTTGCAAGGTCAATGTGCACATAGGGTCTCAACAATTCATCGTAGAGTAGCTTCGGCATCTTCTGGTGAATCAGCTCATCATGTGTGATGAGGGCTCTCCCGGAGGAAGCAGTCACGAGAACCTAGAGTTAGAGTTAGCAAAATCTTTAACCCGAAAGGAAGAGAGAGCAGAGTCCCAGAGTAAGGGTGCGGAGAAAAAGATCCTAATACCACCCATTTTGCGACGTGGGCCCATAGCCCAAACGACACTGATAGTAAAGTAGTTTTGAAAAGACTAGACTCGACTTCGACCAAGGAGTGGGAAGGGGGTGTCCTACAGGTAGTCGGCTCTGATACCAACTTGTGACGCCCCAAAATCAAGCGGTGTATAGTAATCATACACGCATGGTACACGATCGAGATCAAGGACTCACGGTAAGATATCACAACACAACTCTACAAATAAAAATAATACAAGTTGTATAATACAAGCCAGGGGCCATGAGGGCTCCAATACAACAACTCGAGAGTACAAAGTTAGCAGAAGCAATAGTATCTGAGTACAGACACATGGTACACATGATCTGCCTTAAGAAGGCTAGCACAAAAAACAATGGGCTTATAGCTCCTATGCGACGTTTTTCATGGGAATTGGAAGGAATGCGACGTTGTTCTCTAAAATGGCTGTGGTGCGACAGTTTTGTCACTGTAAATAGCCCAGGCACCACATGGCCCTTAAGCTCTCTCGTTAGCTGTTAGGGGTTGGGCCCATCACTCATCCACGTGGGCGCGTGTCCCAGACGGCGGCGACATGGAATTGTTTATTACCAGTGGGGCCTCGCACGTCTAGTCAGCCGAGGGCCCCTGCCTCTGTTCATGGCGGAACCGTCTCGAGATGCTGATTTCCCCCCCATTTACCCTGCGGGGGTTTTCACTCCATGCACCGCCGTCGTCCATCAGTGAGGGTTTTTCACTGCCACGTGTCGCCGTCCATCATTGCTGGTTTTTCACTGCCAGGCGCCGCCGTCCATAGTGCGGGTTGTTCTGTCGTCTCGGCTTCTCCTATCGTCGGCGGTAGATGTAGGGAGCGAGGCGAGCGGCGGCACCAGAAGGGGAGAAGCGACAATCTTCGTCGAGCCCGGCAGCGACGCATCGGTCGAAATCGCAGGTAACGGCGACCCCGACGTGTGAGGGTAGAGGATGGGGTGGTGCGGGTCGCCGGCCGAAGAGGAGGCCGACGACCCGATTGGTGACTCGCGCAAAAGAGTGGCAGCGTCATCGGATTTTGGTGAAACAGGTGTTGAAGCAGGCATGGGTTCGTCACGGCTACGGTGGCAAGGCTTTTCCTGGTTGCCGTCATTCGCTGCAGAGGCCGAGAAAGAGGTTTGCCTCGTTGCGCAGCAGTGATGCCGCCATTGATGCCAGCGACCAGAGCAGCTCGGGCTAGAGCTCGTTGAGCAGGATTCAACGCTAGCCGAGCGTGGACTTGGAAGTAGCGGTGGTCCTGGAGGATTTCAGTATGGTTGCCGGGATGGCGGAGGACACATTGGTGTGCTCTGAAATTCTCTGCGAGCTGAAATTGCTGAAATTCAGACAAGCTTCAGAGGCAGCTGCAACAACAAAGACATCACAAATTCAGATTGAGTGCTTGGTGGGGATTAGTTTCTGAATATAGTTAGCTGCAAATGGTAGTTTAGTTTGTCCAGCGCTTGGGGATTACTTTTGGGGTCCAATTTAGTTTGTGAATATAGTTAGCGGCAAACTATAGTTTAGTTTCTCCAGCGCTTGGGGATTACTTTTGGGGTGAACTGGCCATGTAATCACTCTGTCGAACACCTTGCGTGCGTGCTCGGTTACATGCCGATTTTGGCTCTGGTACGTGGAACCCAATCTTATGTACAAGTTTATAAATGATGTCATCCGTAGAATGTTTCTCATTTTTTGATTTTATATGGTTTATAATTTTTAATTGGGATAACACATTTGTTTTATACAAACCACATTTGTAACAAAATGTATCAAAAAAATTGAGCTGCCACATAAATTTTTATACAAACCAAGATTTCACACCACATTGTATATAAAAAAGGATTTCACACCACATTTGTAACCATAATTCACACCACATTTCTGACCAAATGACACTTTGAGAAAGTTTGGTTTCCACCATGTCTAAAACAGCCAAATAAAAAGGCCAGCCAATCATAGTGCAACCTGCAGATCGCTGATGTAGCCCTAGTGCCTGATTCAGACCGTCCATTCACGACGATCCAATGGTCCAACGATTTTGACAGGTTTGGAAGGGGTTTTGATGTGGTTGAGCATAAGTAATTCAAAAAACAAATTCAATTTTAGGTGCTATTACATGACAAAGTAAGAACATGTGCACAGGTTTTCCATTTTTTGGAATTTTTCATGCTCAATTCAAATTTGGTCAAACCCAAGTTTGACCAACATTTTAACAAGTTTTAAACTTGAAAATGGAAAACCAAGCATGGACCCTTCTTAGTCACCATAAAATGAAGCTTTTTTGATGTTTTTGAATGTTTCACCTTGAAAGTTTGAAAAACACTTTGTGTTCACCCATGAGAGTTCATGTTGGAGGTTAGAGATTACACTAGCATTTATTGCTTGAATGTATGTACACCTTTTTATCAATTGTAGCTGCTAGTATATGACAAAGTAAGAACATGTGCACTGGTTTTCCATTTTTTGATTTTTGTTTGAATTTTTCATGCTCAATTCAAATTCGGTCAAACCCAAGTTTGACCAACATTTTAACAAGTTTTAAACTTGAAAATGGAAAACCAAGCATGGATCCTTCTTAGTCACCATAAAATTAAGCTTTTGTGATGTTTTTGAATGTTTCACCTTCAAAGTTTGAAAACCACTTTGTGTTCACCCATGAGAGTTCATGTTGGAGCTTAGAGATTACAGAAGCATATCTTGCTTGAATGCATGTACACATTGTTTATCAATTCTAGGTGCTAGTATATGAAAAAGTAAGAACATGTGCACTGGTTTTCCATTTTTGGATTTTTTTTGAATTTTTCATGCTCAATTCAAATTTGGTCAAACACAAGTTGACCAACATTTTAACAAGTTTTAAACTTGAAAATGAAAAACCAAGCATGGATCCTTCTTAGTCACCATAAAATGAAGCTTTTGTGATATTTTTGAATGTTTCACCTTCAAAGTTTGAAAACCACTTTGTGTTCACCCATGAGAGTTCATGTTGGAGCTTAGAGATTACACTAGCATATCTTTCTTGAATGTATGTACACCTTGTTTATCAATTGTAGGTGCTAGTATATGACAAAGTCAGAACATGTGCACTGGTTTTCCATTTTTTGTATTCTTTTTGAATTTTTCATGCTCAATTCAAATTTGGTCAAACCCAAGTTTGACCAACATTTTAACAAGTTTTAAACTTGAAAATGGAAAATCAAGCATGGATCCTTCTTAGTCAACATAAAATGAAGCTTTTTTAATGTTTTTGAATGTTTCACCTTCAAAGTTTGAAAACCACTTGTGTTCACCCATGAGGTCCAAAGGTAGGGTAAACACCCCCATTTCTGAGCAAGTTTTTTATCCACAATCTCTAAAACATCCAAATAAATTTGAGGTGCTAGTATATGACAAAGTAAGAACATATCCACTTGTTTTCCGTTTTTTGAATTTTTTTGAATTTTTCATGCTCAATTCAAATTTGGTCAAACCCAAGTTTGACAACATTTTAACAAGTTTTAAACTTTAAAATGGAAAACCAAGCATGGATCCTTGTTAGTCACCATAAAATGAAGCTTTTGTAATATTTTTGAATTTTTCACCTAAAAGTTTGAAAACCACTTGTGTTCATCCATGAGGTCCAAAGGTAGGGTAAACACCCCCATTTCTAAGCAAGTTTTTTTTCCACCATCTCTAAAACAGCCAAATAAATTTGTGGTGCTAGTATATGACAAAGTAAGAACATATCCACTGGTTTTGGATTTTTTTTGAATTTTTCATGCTTAATTCAAATTTGGTCAAACCAAAGTTTGACCAACATTTTTAAAACATTTTTCAAACTTACATCTACCACTGTTTCTACCATTTTTCAAACAAGTTACTATCATTTTTATATCATTTTTAAACAATTTTTAAAATTTTGCAGACCAGTTTCAATCATCTTTAAACAAGTTTTTAGGCACATCAACATGATTTAATTCTCACGGTGCGCTTTGGGCCACAGCTCACCTAGTAGCCTAATGTCTTTTCGGATACCCGTCTCTCTTTCGCAGGCCACGGTCCATCCTCCCATTCTCCTCCTTTACTTATACGGGGAAATGTGTCATACCCTAGCTATTCCCCATCCAGATCTGCTCCACTCTCGACGCCGACGACCACCGAATCCACGCTTTCCAGCCACCGGCGACCACCGAATTCACGCAGATCAGTGCGACGATCATGTGGCCTGGATCTTCCAGCTCGCGCGATGGGCATTCCGCCGGCGGAAACCGCGGCGACAGAGGAGGGGCAAAGCGTCCGGTGCCGGACTACGATCCCGAACGGGAGGCGCGGGTTGCTTCCGACGCTGGTCGGAAATGCGGCGCGCGAAGGTACACCAACTGGGGGCTCGCGCCGCCGCGTGCGTATGCTAGGCGCGAGGTGGAGGAGTACGACCGCAAGATGGCGGCGGCAGCGGCGCAAGGCGGCGGCGCCAGTGGTAGCTCCTCTGGCGCGGGTGGCTGATAACGAGAGAGTTGACAGGTGCAACACCTCTTCTCGTTGGTTACCCCAAGTGGAAGGTGAGATGTAGGATAACGGCAAATTTCCCTCAGTGAAGATACCGAGGTTTGTCTCCAGTAGGACTCCGGAGATGATAAGTAGGTGGCAAGAAAGCAATGGCACCGTTTGAGACAAAAGTTGCTTCCTTGATCTGGACCTGCACACAACACAAATAACTTTGCTTCCCAACGAGTACAGAGAGGTTGTCGATCTCTCTGGCCTTGCTGTTCACAAAGGATCAACGCAACATATAATGATAATAATAACAACTGAAAGGTAAAAACAGGAAAGTAAATGAGCGTGTAAACAATGATGAGGATATGGACCGGGGTCCTGTGATGTTCACTAGCGATGTCTCTCTCCCAAAAGAAGTTAAAACTTCTATGCGAGGTAAACAAATTACAGCTGGGCAATTGACAGGATTATAAACGCACCGCAATGCTAACTATGCTACAAAGAAAGGAGGAGGCTCAAAAGCATGGGCAATATGCCAAAATAAGTAGACTGAAATCCAACTGCATCTACTACTAATCATCCACCTTGAGATATCTATCCAGAACATCTCGTTGGTATTAAGTGGCAAGCCCCACCCAAAGTGTAAACCCAAAGCAACAAACAACTGCATTAAAAAACACTTTGCGTAAAGTAAACAATCCTTGCAACCGCGGTTACAAGCACCGTGGTTTTCCCCCTTGTGGCAACAACACATCCCCTAGACTCATGTTTCTGTCACTCAAGTCTAACGTTCCCTCTTGAAGTTACTACCTACTACTTGGGCAAAGCAATAAACATCAACAGAGAACATGCAAGAATTACTTAGGAACAAAAATATAAAAGATAAGAACCAAATATATTAGTCTATCACAATCTGAACATAATCTCATAATCCATCAGATCCCATCAAACTTAGCATAGCAACAGCAGAATGATTACATATGTGCCTCGATCATGTAGGGAAGCTCACGAGGTCTAAACCGTGAAGAACAAAGAGGGGAGGAGAATATCACATAGCTATTGATCACGGACCCATGGCCCAAAGAAAACTTCTCATGGCACATCCGGTAAGCGTCCATGGTGGAGGGGAAGCTCCCGGAGGTCGATCCTCCCTCCGGCAGGGTGCCGGGAAGAAGTCTGCTGGCGCTCCCGATCTTGGAAGCGCGGCAGCGGCGGAACAGAGGCGAGATTGCGAAAAAGGGTTCTGTCCTCGGGGGGTTTCGCGTCATGGGAAATAAATAGGCGAAGGGGGGCAGCCAGGGGGCCACCAGTTGTCCAGGCGGCCCCCCGACGTGGTATCACCCTAGGACGCGCCACCTGGCCGCCAGGGCACCAGGTGGGGACCCTCTGGCCCTCCTTCGGGGCTCTGGAAGGTTCCGTTGCGCTGATTTTTTATCCGATTTCCCGAATTTTTGGAGCACTTTTAATATGGGGGAAACCTGGAATAGAAAAACAGCAAAAAAAAGGAACTAGCACTGTGGTGCACTGAGTTAATAAGTTAGTCCAAATATGATCAAAAGTGTATGAAAGTGTATCTAGATTATAGAAATATCACACAAAACATGCATGGAGCAAGCATAAATTATAGATACGTTTGGGATGTATCAGTGCCGCGGGGAGCTCCGCCATGGCACGCGCTCCTCTGCCGCCTCCTAAGAGGGAGGAGGAGGAGCAGGGCTTGGCACCGGCCCCTGTGCACCCCGACTTTCTGCCGGGGGACTACGTCGACGACGACGACCTTGACGTGCTCGCTGAGATAATGGATCGCACCAAGGACGACGAGCAGAAGCTCAAGGTGCACCGGGAGTTGGAAGAGGAGCTCGACGAGTTCCGCCTCCGCCAAGCTATCGAGAATCCCGCGCCGACAGGCCGTGGGGCGCCTCCGACTCCGACTCCTATTGAGCGGTGCCGCCGCCTCACCGCCACCGCGGTGCACCCCTGAGGCTCGGGGAGCTAATTTTGGAGATCGACTAGGGGTAGGAGTTGCGGAACTAGCTAGATTTAGGGTAGATTTAGGTACTCGAAGTAATCATGGTAATCTGCGGGCTCAGGTCAACCGTGTGGCTTTTGCTCTGACGAGCCCTCCATTTATGTAATCGCAACCCGTAATCGCAGTAATCGAATCTATGTTTGATAAAATCTATCTAATTTGTTTGAATTTGGTCGATTTTGGTTGAATGCTTGTAAAAATGGGGTGCTTATCTGAAGCGGAGCTCGCCAGAGTTGCCGTGCTTCCTCACCGGAGAAGAAGAAGAGGGAGGATGCGCGCGCAGGGGAACGATTGAACGGTCGTCGCTGTGGTAGGGACAGGGCCATGTCGCTGACGTATGGGTCCCACACCGACGTGGATAAGCTATGGGTCCCACCAAGCTCCCCTAATCTTGATGGATAAGCTGTGAGATTGCGCTTAAGGCCCCTGTCGTGCCTGGGATGTTTTTGCGCAGAGAAGCGTCGCACCAGAGCGGTTCTTGCAAACGATGTAGCTTTGCAGCC
Source organism: Bromus sterilis (assembly GCA_950022295.1). Classification (NCBI taxonomy): domain Eukaryota; kingdom Viridiplantae; phylum Streptophyta; class Magnoliopsida; order Poales; family Poaceae; genus Bromus; species Bromus sterilis. Next base: position 224,136,104 of record OX465600.1, read on the forward strand.
AATTCGCAGGAAAAACGTCGCATAGGAGCTATTGGCAAAAAAAAAACAATGATCGAAAAGGTGAGGCCTCCTGCCTAGGAACCTCCAAACTACTCCTGGTCAACGGGGAACTCAACGACGTAGAAGGCATCGGGTATCTTCATGTTGTGGTGGTTGGCATCGGGAATCTTGTCGGGGGGATGGATCAGGCCCATAAACCCGGCATTAGAAACCTCTGGGCCGACTTACATATGAAGGCCCACAAAGAAGACCCGACCAGGAGTCTGACGTGCCAAGCGTGAAGATTGAAGCCCTAGAAGGAATTGAACTTACCTTGTATAGCACGTAGCAAACTTGTAAAGTAGAATAGGACTCCACATCGTGTAGGAGTTGGACTCTCGGAATCCCGGGACCCGACACCTTTATAAGCCGAGGTCCACGGTAGCCAGAGCAAGGAACTTACCTCAAGCCAGGACTAGACAACTCGCGCTATAACCTAGATCTCCACGAGACTAAGGTTGCGAAACATCATCACTGTAATCGATAAGATCGTCTCTTCCTATTGAGGAGTCGATCCCACAATAGTCAATAAGCAGGAGTAGGTCTTTACCGCATCGACGGGGCCGAACCTGGGTAAACCGCCGAGTCTCGTGTCTATGTCGACTCTCTCCTCGAATTCGCCTCGCAGCAAAGGTGACATGATAAGTCCGACTCTATAGACATCTGCCGTGACTTTCCCACGACAGTTGGCGCCTGCGCTCGTAGGTGTTGAGATTCTAGGGGGAGCTCTACAAGGTATCGAAGGATTCGTGGTTGTACGAATCACCAGGAGCCGGCGTGGAAAGCTCTGCATCAACGACTCGACTTGGGGCCCTGACGCCGATTCCGTCGAATCCGGTTATCGGGTCCCGATCGGGTCTATTCATATCTTCATTGGGAAGACAGACGGATCTGAGCCAGAGCCGGATCCTGAAGTCCCCCTGGAAACCTCGAATCGGCGACATGCCGGCTCAAGGCACACTTTTGTTGGGTTCATCGCTGGATCTCCAGATTCGGTGCGCTCTGTCGAGTCCCTGACAGCCGACACCTCGGAAGAAACATCTGACGCTAACTTGCATCCTACTGAAACAAGATTTTCAGATACCGGCTCCATCCGATCCGACGGGAGCAACAGACTCGGCCCGGGAACAGCAGAATACGACCCCGACTTCTCGCAGTACGAGCCTCCATACTGCGTGACAGTGTTCATGGCAGGCACCGAAGAACAGATAAGTCAGCCGGCTCAGGGCGCGGCACAGAATCGGAACGCAGAGACGGCTCATAACACGGCCCGTAATGCAGATATGGAGCAGCCAGAAGTTCTCACGGGAGCAAAAGCCCTCACTGATACCTTAAACGCCCTGGACGAAGCCTTAGTCGCACCAATGACCACGGAAAACCAGGAGACCTGGAGAACCAGGGTCAACGGACTCAAAGCCCAGGTAATGAGCATACAGAGGGAAATTAACTCCCAGAATGCACAATTGTTGGAAAGAGAAACCAAACTCGCCCAAGAAACCAGGCGCTTACGACACGAGTCGGAGTTGATAGAATCTCAGAAACTAAGTCTCACCAACGCACGCCCCGCAGGACCCGTGAGTCGGATCCATGCTGATCTCCAGGCACGGAGACTATTCCAGGATACGCATCAGTGGACTCCCCCAAGGTACATGCCACCAAGGCAACATGCCCCCTCACCACGGCAGGAACGGTTCCATACACCTCCGGATCATTTCAATAACCCCATGGAAAACGTGGTGGAAGCGACATGGTTCCTCGCCAGCGTGCCTGCGCACAGAGACACTCTGGTGGACCAGGCCACTCGAGGGGCAATCGATATGCTCAAAACCGCAATCACACAGCAAGCCCAGTACTCACAGGGATTCCAATACTTACATGAGACCCCATATCAAAGTATGATCCTGCAAGAGGATTCACCGGCTCCGGCCGGCTCGAGCAACCATCGCCAGCGCAGAGCTCCACCACCGCCGGACCCGCATGGGCCGATAAGGATCCAAGGCCTGCCGGCCGGCTTCAATCCCGAATGCCGTGTAGAGCAGATGAGCCAACCTCCACCCCAAGATCAAGACACCAAGTTCATCAGAAGATCCGTGGGCAATCGATGCCTGGTGCCGGCTCTACGAAATACACGCTTGCCATCAGATTTCAAGGGCCCACGTAAGATCACAAACTATACAGCTGACATGGACCCGGCAGCTTGGATCGAATGTTATGACCTAGCCATGGACATGTTACAAGCCAGCGAAGGAGTTTGTGCCCGTTACCTCAGAATGATGTTGGAAGGGCCGGCTCGCACATGGTTCAAAAACCTCCCAGAGAATTCTGTCACATCCTGGGCGGATCTCAAGGAAAAGTTCATCAAGAACTTCCAAGGCACATGTCGGCGAGCCACCACAATTGTTGACCTGGGGCCTTGTGTCCAGAAGGAAGGAGATTCGACCCTGAGTTGGGCACGACGGGTAGCAGAAATAATCCACTCCTCGGACACTATCACTGCCCAGACAACCGTCATTGTCTTGGAAAGGAACTGCAAGTTCGAGACCCTAGTACACAAGCTTGGACGACTCAAACGGACGGTCAAGGATATAAGAGAACTCATGAACGCGGTTATCAAATATGCCGAGTCTGACAAAACCAAGGATACTGAAACTCAACAGGATAAAGCCGGCCAGAACAAAAATGGCGGCAAAACATCCTAGAATCAGAGTCAGAAAACCAAGCGACGACTTGATCAGAGTACTTCTGACTTGGTAGCCAACACAAATGTCGTATCCCAAAGACAGAAGCTGGGGGCAAAAACTACCGCAAGCCGGAAGGAAATTTTCGCCCAAACAGCTTTGAAGCATCTATGAAGAGTCCTTGCCCGACCCATAGTAAACCCGGTCTCCAAGCCAAACACACCTGGGAAGATTGCAATTTCATGAAAGAATTTGCACGGCGTGGGAACCAGGGACCTCCCAGGTCAGGTGGGGGTGCCGGCCAGAACAGTAACGACCAAAATCCTGGCTACCAAGGAGCTGGTGCAATGCCTCAACACCAAGGACCCAGAGGAGGGGCCCAGCAAAATCAGTCAGGGCTTGCTGGATTCCAAGCAAACCCGAAACAACTCTATGACAGTGCAACATATTACGTTTTCACCACCAGCGGTTGCAGGAGGGATAGGAAGCTGCAACGGAGAGCCGCTATGGCTGTGACTACAGAGCCGGCTTGGCACAGGTGGCTTAATTGGTCAGAACATCCAATCACTTGGACAAGGGATGATCACCCCCCGGTGGTGGATAACCCGGGGGCCCTGGATCTAGTAGTCTCTCCACAAATTGGAGGATATACACTTGACAAAGTGCTCATGGACGAAGGAAGCAGCATCAACATCCTTTACTACGAAACTTTCCGCAGGATGGGACTGACCCAAAAACAGCTGCAACCCTCCAACACCGTTTTCCACGGAATAGTCCCGGGCAAGCAGCACGTCCGATATGCAAGATCTACCTGGTGACGGCTTTTGGAAACGCCGAAAATTTCCGCTCCGAGCTCATACCCTTTGAAATGATAAAACTCGAGAGCTCATATCAAGCCATTCTAGGCAGACCGGCTTATGCCAAATTCATGGCTCGGCCATGTTATGTATACTTAAAACTAAAGATGTCGGGTCCTAATGGCCCAATAACAGTCGATGGAAGTCGGTCCAGGGCAGTGGAGTGTGACGAACATCACGTCAAATTTTCCAAGTCGACACACGCCAAAGAGGACTTGTCAGTATACCAAGAGAAGTTAGACCTGGCAGACCCCACAATCCTGAAGAAACCGACTCCCGACAACAACCCCAAGTTCTAACCGGCTCAGGATACAAAGAAGGTTGACTTTGTCCCTGGTGACTCTTCTCAACAGTTCATCATTGGGACAGAGTTATCCGATAAATAGGAAAGCACGCTCATCGAGTTCCTCCGTGAGAATCGGGACATCTTTGCATGGAAACCCTCTGATATGCCAGGTGTCCCGAGGGAACTCGCTGAGCACCCCCTAAACATAGATCCAAAACTGAAGCCGGTCAAGCAATTCCTTCGCCGTTTCAACGACGAAAGGAGAAACGCTATTGTGGAAGAGATAGCCCGGCTCCTTGCCGCCGGGTTCATCATGGAAGTCTTCTATCCAGAATGGATCGCAAACCCGGTCCTCATTTTGAAAAAGAACGGGACCTGGCGCATGTGCATCGACTAAACAGACTTAAACAAGGCCTGCCTGAAGGATTCCTTCGCGCTACCTCGTATTGACCAGATCATAGACTCGACTGCGGGATGTGAGCTCCTATGTTTCCTTGACGCCTACTCTGGTTATCACCAGATCTAGATGGCCCTTGAGGATCAAGAAAAAACGGCTTTCATCACTCCCTTCGGGATCTACTGTTACACTTCTATGCCTTTTGGCCTTAAGAATGCGGGAGCCACATATCAGCGAATAGTGCAGAGTTGCCTCAAAGAGCAGATTGGGCGCAACGTGCATGTTTATGTGGATGATATAGTGATCAAATCCCAATTGGCCAACTCACTCATCGGTGACTTACTTGAAACCTTCAAAAATCTGCGCAAGTACCAAATGAAGCTAAACCCGGCCAAATGCACCTTTGGGGTACCGGCAGGTAAGCTCCTTAGATACATAGTATCAGAGAGAGGTATCGAGGCAAACCCAGAGAAAATAAACGCTATCATGACTCTTCAGAAGCCGGCCTTAGTAAAGGGAGTCAACCGACTCACAGGATGTGTAGCCGCTCTGAGTCGGTTTATAAGCCGGCTCGGTGAAAAGGCAATCCCCCTGTATCGACTTCTGAGGAAATCAGAAACATTTGTATGGGATGACGAAGCCGATCATGCCCTAGGGTCATTGAAGAAGCAACTATCCCAGGCTCCAATCTTGGCGGCTCCCAAGCCAAAGGAACCTATGTTACTTTATATTGCAGCCAACAATCGAGCAGTCAGCGTTGTGGCTGTTGTTGAGCGTATGGAAGCCGACAAAGAGCACCCCCTGCAAAGGCCAGTTTATTATGTCAGTGAGGTTTTGACTTTATCGAAGCAACATTATCCTCACTAGAAGAAATTGGTTCTTGGTGTATTCTTGGCGAGTCAAAAACTTAAACAGTACTTTCAGGAGCACCCCTTAATTGTAGCCAGCTCAGCACCACTTGCAGATATCATCCAAAACCGGGAAGCCACGGGAAGGATTGCAATGTGGGCCATAGAGTTGGGGGCTTATCACATCAAATACAAGCCTCGAACGGCCATCAAATCCCAGGCGCTAGCCGACTTCATCAATGACTGGACAGAAATCCAAACATTTCCGGAGAAGCCAGTCACCAAATATTGGAGGATGCACTTCGATGGAAGCCGGCAGCTCAAAGGGTCAGGAGCCGGTGTGGTCCTTACCTCACCTAAAGGGGAAAATTCTGCTATGTTCTGCAGCTGCAGCTCACCTGCACCAACAATGCAGCAGAGTACGAAGCCTTACTTCATGGGATTCGACTGGCTTGTAAAATGAGCATAAGTTGGATCCAATGCTATGGCGACTCTGATCTCGTTTCTCAACAAGTGTCAGGAAAATGGGATTCTAAGAATCCCCTAATGGCAGCTTATCGACGAGAAGTGCAAAGACAAGCCGAATATTTCGTTGGATACCAGGTGGATCATGTGGACCGTAGGGAAATCGAAGCAGCATATGCTCTGTCCCGACTCGGCTGTCAGCGAAAGCCGGTCCCTCCAAACGTATTCCTGGATGTTCTAACAAAACCGTCTGTACAACCACCAACAGAGCAAGACATAGCCGAGCCAGATCCAGAGCCGGCTTTGGTTGTTGCAATTCATGCTACACCCTCATGGGTCGTACCTTACTTGGATTACAAGACTTGAGGAATCCTTCCTCAAGATGAGATGTTGGCCAGACAAATCGTTAGGAGAATCCCATCCTTTGTACTCATCAATGGTGAGTTACATCGGCGGAGTGCCGCAGATGTTTTTCAGAGATGTGTCTCATCAGAAGAAGGTAGAGCCTTCCTCAACGAAATAAACTCTGGAGATTGCGGACACCATGCCGGCTCTCGTTCGCTTGTAGCTAAAGCTTTTCGACATGGATTCTACTGGCTCACAGCTCATGCGGATGCAGAGGACATAGTCAAGAAATGTGATGGATTTCAGCGCTATGCAAAACAAGCTCACGTGCCGGCTCAAGAACTCAGGATGATACCTATCACTTGGCCCTTTGAAGTATGGGGACTTGATATGGTGGGACCTTTCAAAAGGTCAGCCAACAAAAATACCCACATATTAGTGGCACTGGATAAGTTTACCAAATGGGTCGAGGCCGAGCCGGTCAGCAAATGTAACGCTACGACAACACTGAAATTCTTGAAAACGATCATATACAGATTCGGCTACCCCCACAACATCATCACTGATAATGGTTCTAACCTATCAGATATGCAACGATTATGCCAGAACGAGCACATCCGACTCGACCTTGCATCAGTGGCTCACCCACAGTCTAACGGACAAGCCAAGAGAGCCAACCAAGAGTTCCTCCGAGGCATCAAACCCCGACTCGTTGTCCCCTTGACAAGGACGCCATGTTGCTGGGAGGAGGAGTTACCCTCAGTATTATGGAGAATCAGAACGACTCCCAACAGGTCGACAGGCTATACGCCCTTCGTCCTAGTTTATGGAGCGGAAGCCGTCCTCCCAAGTGACATACGTCACGACTCACCACGAGTCACTGCTTATATAGAAGCCGAAAACGAGAAAGCAAGACAAGATGCCTTGGATATTCTCGATGAAAAACGAGATTTGGTTGCAGCTCAGTCGGCTATTTACCAACAAGATCTGCGATGCTACCATAGCCGCCGCATCAGAAGTCGGACTTTCCAGGAAGGCGATTTAGTGCTCCGACTCATACAGAAAAGAGATGGAATGCACAAGTTATCCTCTCCTTGGGAAGGACCGTTCGTGGTCAGCAAGAACCTGTACAATGGATCCTACTACCTAGTGGATATACGCGAGAAGGCAGACACGCGCACATGCATGGAGGAGACTCCCAGGCCGTGGAACATGGCACAAATCCGTCCATATTACACTTGAGTAGAACAGGAACATTACTGTACATTTAACTAAGTCGACACACGTCGCACTGGCTTTCGCCATATTAACATATATATAAGCCGACATTTGTCGCACTAGCCCTCGCCACATATAACTAAGTCAACTTTTGTCGCACCGGCCCTCGCCATATCGACTCCTCTTTACCTTTTTGTTTCATGTTATTCATTTTTGCATCATACATTTCATATTTTGCATTATTATATCTCAGAGACCTGGGGGATTGATCAACCCCTCTATTGGTACTGAGCATGTATATTGCTTATTCAGGGGAATCGGGGAGCTCGATGAAAATCATTGACTCTTTATCCAAAAACTCGGCATATATATGTAAAAATCACATGTGTATAAGCTTATTCAGGGGCAGTAGGGGAGCTCGATGTCACTCATCGACTATTATCCGAAGAAATACCGGCATATACATTAACTGGCTAAACCACGCCTTAATCTTGGCCTGTATAGCTCAAGATCATACGATCTACGTGAACCCGGCTTAGCCTAAAAACCTTGGGGGCGGACAGCAGCGCCTACCAAGTTTAGTCTTAAAGTACAGGGAGCACTAGTCATATGTTGCCGGCTTATAGACAAGTTCCGACTCCTGGATAACCCAATAACCTATCTCAAACACGAGAAGATGAGGCATGTTGAATCCAGTGTCGACTTCTATATGAGCCTTCATACTCTCTTTTTGCATACATTAGCATCATCACATACTTTTTTCATTTTATATGTCATCCAAAAGATGCACCTTGAGCATTAACCTGTGTGACTCGGTATGACACAAAATATGCTCATACTGACTCATGGGGACTATAGCTCAAAAAATTCTCTATGACTCGGTATGACACAAAAGATGCTCATACTGACTCATGGGGACTATAGCTCAAAAATTCTCTATGACTCGGTATGACACAAAAGATGTTCACACTGACTCATGGGGACTACAAGTCGAAAATTTTCTCTATGTGATGCAACAGCGTGTCAAGACACACATGCCGACTCATGGGGACTATACCTTTTACATTGCATCTTCTGCATTCTTAAAGTCGACTTCGGTCGCAACGGCTCTCGCCATACATAAAGTCGACTTCGGTCGCAACGGCTCTTGCCATACATAAAGTCGATCTATCCTATGAGTCGATTACCGATACTGAACTATTCTAAATCGACTCAGGGGGCTACAAATACATACACTATCATAAATAATCGACTCTCATACATCTTGAAAAATATTCAAAGTCAGGAATAAAACCGACTCATGGACTCATGGACTCAATGAAAATTCATAATTTTCATTCATCAAATCAACTGGGTCTTAAATCAAAGGAGACAACCTTACAAGCAAAAGCCAAACTTGGCAAAATTCTGCTAAGAAGAAAAATCTACAGCTTCAGACATCTTCTTCAGAGTCGGCTTCATCTTCCATTGAAGCTTCTTCTTCACTAAGGAGTTCTTCATCGCTGGAGCGCTCCATACAACAGCAGGCTCGGTCTCCATCCGAGTCAAAGATCCTAGCCCACAAGGTGTCTTCAACATCAAATCTGAAGACAACGGTGTCTCCTCTTGAGATATTCCTAGATTGAAGAAAAGTTTTTCAACCCTTCTCAAAAAATGGTGCCATGGCTAGAAAATCTAACCGTCACCCAGACAGGCCCATGAGGACATCCATCATATCGGATCCAAAGACACGAAGGCGTTGAGTTAATCACAAGTTGAGTAAAAGACTCAGGAAGTTTGATCCATCACCGAATCATCCGGATATGAACCAAGAACTCACTCCTCTCAAGAGAAGAAGGGGGAGATTCGGAAGGAGAGGCAACACGAATACTTCTTCCTATACCTCTACCACGGCCATGACCTCGCCCACGGCCACGACCACGGCCGCGACCTCGAGTACTTGCACGGGGATCGGGCTCGTTGGATGCCAAAGGAAAACATGCTTCTAGCTTAGGTGCCATGGGGAAAATAGGAAGAGGAAGAAGAAGATGGATGCACTTGAAGGATCAAACTATCCAAGGAATATTTATAGTAGATTCATGGGCAGGATCAATTAATACCATAAATGATACGGGATAACTACCCATGGTAGATAGAATTTATGGAAAGACTCCTCGATTCCCATTACAAACATCAATGCCTCCAACTGGCGTTTCGGGCAGTGTGATCATAAAAACCAAATAGGATATTTGACCAAAGGTCAAAAGAAATATCTTCAAGTAAAAGGAGATGTGAAGCTAAAAAGAGTTGGCATCGACTCCTAGTAAGCATCAAATGATAGTTGATTCAACCAGAAGAGTCAACTTCATGGAGATAAAGGAATCGAAGCAAGATTGAAGAGAGACGACTCCGACTCCCAATCAACGCCAAGCATAAAGTCGGCGCTTGATCCATGGAGAGCCAGCGACAATGAAGAAAATAAAGAAGATTGCTGTGAATACTAAAGCATCACAACAATACTGGGGGATAATGTTGGGGGGATGGATCAAGCCCATAGACCCGACATTAGAAACCTCTGGGACGACTTACATATGAAGGCCCACAAAGAAGACCCGGCCAAGAGTCTGACGTGCCAAGCGTGAAGATTGAAGCCCTAGAAGGAATTCGACTTACCTTGTATAGCATGTAGCAAACTTGTAAAGTAGAATAGGACTCCACATCGTGTAGGAGTCGGACTCTCGGGATCCCGGGACCCGGCACCTTTATAAGCCGAGGTCCACGAGAGCCAGAGCAAGGAACTTACCTCAAGCCAGGACTAGACAACTCGCGCTATAACGTAGATCTCCACGAGACTAAGGTTGCGAAACATCATCACTGTAATCGATAAGATCGGCTCTTCCTATTGAGGAGTCAATCCCACAATAGTCATGAAGAAGGAGTAGGTCTTTACCTCATCGACGGGGCCGAACCTGGGTAAACCGTCGAGTCCCGTGTCTATGTCGACTCTCTCCTCGAATTCTCCTCCCAGCAAAGGTCCCATGATAAGTCCGACTCTACGGACATCTGCCGTGACGTTCCCATGACAGATATCCTGCTCCTGGACTCCAATGTCGACTGCAGCGGTCGATCAGGAAAAACAAAAAGGGGGAATAAAGAAAGGGTGAGTATCTAGCATACCCGCGAGTCTTACATCCGCTACTAAGCATTTATGCATTTTTATCAAATGGAAAGGGGAGGTTGTATATAGTGGACTGAAAGGTAGAAAACCAGAATAAGGAAGATAAGCTAGGCCTATAGAAGACTAGCATCTTCCGACGAGTCTTGCAACACAAGAAGAGAACATCCAACAGTTCATATAAAGCATAAAGTTACAATGCAGTAGAAGTTGCTGCAACACTGTATAATAGTAAGTTGTAATAATTAACAATGACAAATTCCTCCGAGTTACCCTCCTCGACTTCCCAGCGAGGAAGAAAACCCGGAACCAACTGCTTAATAGTAGTAGTTTGTAGTAGTAGGATCCGGCTTCAGCATAAAGCGTCCTATTACCGTGGACACGACTATTGGAATAGATTAAACTCCCTGCAGGGGTGCACTACTGTTCAGCCTGCACGCTCGGATCTCCAGGCTGGCGTACACCTTGTTAGGGAATCCCCCACCAAGGCTATCCGACACATCGCAACCCATCCTAGGCTCAGCAGAGAGGCCATCCGCCGGACTATATCCTATGCGCTCAGGGGTCTAGGTCCCTCACCCTTCCACGCTCCTACACGGTAAGAGACTGGCTGGTGAAGCAAAAGCAAATCCAAATACACCTTCTGCAGCAAAGAAGACAACACCGCTTCCCGGCAATCAACCCGTGGTACTGCTGACGACTGAAGAGCTTTCGGACGAAACTACGACTCGAAGGGCCCACACCGTAATCCCACGTGTAGGTAGTGCGTACAGACCAACGGGCCGCTCAAGTCATCCACCGAACCATTTAGCATTTTAATATTATCTCACAGACAACCGTTATCGCTGTCTGACTAACAACACAATGGACAACGAACAACAACAAGGACCACCAGTACGTCGGGGCCTGCCCTGTCGTCCCGTCAAAGCATGCGGTTACCAACACGGTGAACCATCTCCTTACTTTGTCTCGCGTGTGCTCTTGGTAGAGCTTGACTTTTTGTGGTTTGGTAACTCTCGTGAGATACGAGCAGGGGACAAGCACGCCAGTAACGTCAGTCGTACCCTCCCTATCGTTCCCGACGTGTGCCGCCCCCATAATCAAACCGTGTACAGTAATCATACACGCAAGGTACACGGTCAAGATCAGGGACTCACGGTAAGATATCACAACCAAACTCTACAAATAAAATAATACAAGCTGTTTAATACAAGATAGGGGCCACGAGGGCTCGAATACAACAGCTCGAGAGCACAAAGTTAGCGAAAGAAATAGGATCTGAGTAAAGACACAAGAATACAAGGATGCCTTAAGAAGGCAAGAACAAATAACAACAGATCGAAAGGAGAGGCCTCCTTCCTGGGAACCTCCAAACTACTCCTGGTCAACGGGGAACTCGACGTCGTAGAAGGCATCGGGGATCTTCATGTTGCAGTGGTCGACATCAGGGATCTCCTGCTCCTGGACTCCAAGGATCCAACGTCGACTGTAGCGTCCGATCAGGCAAAACAAAAAGGGTGAAATAAAGCAAGGGTGAGTATCTAGCATACCCGCGAGTCTTACGTCCGCTACTAAGCATTTATGCATTTGTATCAAATGGAAAGGGGAGGCCGTATATAGTGGACTGCAAGGTAGAAATCAGAATAAGGGTAAGAAGCTAGGCCTATCGAAGACTAGCATCTTCCGACGTGTCTTGCAGCATAAGATGAGAACAACCAACAATTCATATAAAGCATAAAGTAACAATGAAGCAGAAGTTGCTGCCGCATTGTATAATAGTAAGTTGTAATGATTAATAATAATATATGCCTCCGAGTTCCCCTCCTCGATTTCCCTGCGAGGAAGAAAACCCGGAACCAACAGATTAATATTAATAGTTTGTAGTGATAAGATTCGGCTTCAGCATAAAGCGTCATGTTACCTTGGACATGGCTATTCGAACAGATTAAACTCCTTGCAGGGGTGCACTACTATTCAACCTGCACGGTCGGATCTCCAGGGTGGCGGGAATCTTGTTAGGGAACGCTCCACCAAAGCTATCCGACACGGCGCAACCCATCCTAGGCTCAGGAGAGAGGCTATCCGCCGGACTATATCCTATGAGCTCAGGGGTCTAGGTCCCTCACCCTTACACGCTCCTGCATGGTGCGAGTCTGGCCGGTGAAGCAAAAGAAAATCCAAACACACCTTCTGCAGCAAAGAAGAAAACACCGCTTCCCAGCGATCAGGCCACAGTATTGCGGACGTCTGAAGAGCTTTCAGACAAACTACGACGCAGGGGAGCTCATAACTCCTTATCCCACGTGAAGGTAGTGCGTACAGACCAACAGGCCTCTCAAGTCATCCACAAAACCATTTAACATTTTAATATTATCTCACAGACAACCGTTATCTCTCTCTGACTAACAACACAACGGACAACGAACAACAACAAGGACCGCCAGTATCGTCGGGGCCTGCCCTGTCGTCCCGTCAAAGGGCGCGGTTACCAACAAGGTGAACCGTCTCCTTACCTTGTCTCGCCGGTGCTCTTGGTAGAGCTTGACTTTTCTTGGTTTGGTAACTGATAACCCACAACTGCAGGGGATCGAGATAGTCTTCGCGGGTATGAATAACCCAATTTATAGATTCGACTCAAGGGGAGCCAAAGAATACCCACAAGCTTTGACAGTGGAGTTTTCAATTCCACCGCACTTGAGATACACTTGCTTGCAACAAGATATTAATAGTAACTGTGATATGGAAGTGATGGTGGCAACGGAAATAGTGGTGGTGAAACAGCGACAGTAAAACAGCAAAAGCAAACAACTCGTAACCAACAGAATTAAAAACACTGTAGGCTAGGGAGATGGATGGTTGGGTGCTGCATGGATGAGATACTTCATGCATTTAACTTGGGGCAAGGAACACAGAAAAGCAATGATCATCTAGGCATATATCAAACATTAGGCATGTACCCCACAGGTAGTTGTACGTGCTTGCAATAAGAACTTGCACAACATGTTTTGTCCTACCATCCCGCTACGAACGGGGCCAAAAGGAACTTATGGAGATTAAGGTGCTCCTGTCAAAGAGCACCAGAACAAAGCATTAACAATCAATGGATACATGGAATCCTCAAACTATAGTCCATCCCCTTTGGTGTCCCAAGCTGTCACCTTTGGGATTGCCGGTTCCGGACGGACCGAGATCCAGTGCCTCGCTTGAGGCAAGGCACGCAGCACCTTGAGGCACTGGATCCACCGTCCACCTGGCATCGGATGGCCGGAAGCAGTCAACGCAAGAAAACTTGGTCGTATGTCCTCAGGCGCGTAAAAAACTTGGACGCGGGAATGGAAAAGCTCGGGGCGACTGTTTTTGGGCAGAGCTCCGCCGCTGCTGCTGCCGCCGCTGCCGCCGTGTGAGAGGGAGTCGTGCGAGCTCCGGCGGCGGCCACTGGATAGACGACACCCGGCGCCGGCAACCCCCTCCGCCCCCGCGTGCTTCTCCTCCTCGCCCCGCTCCGATGAGCTCCTTGGTTCGGCTGTGACGGCGTCGTCCGCCCTGCTCCGACGACCCCTCCGCCCTGCTCTGAGGACCCCCTCCGCCCTGCTCCGACGAACCCCTCAGCACCCCCTGCGACCCCTCCTCAACCTAGCCGAGCCCAGGCAGCTCAGACTCCAGCAGGTAAGTCCCTGTTCCTGTATACCTGTTGTAGTTCCCTGTTCTTGTATTGCTCAGATTTTTTATTTAGGCTATGTCATATGGATTTTTCTCAACAGGCTCAATACTGAATTTGCTCGATGCTTGCTGTATACTTAAATTGAACATAATGTATTGCTCAGATTTTTTCTTTTTTCTCGATGCTTGCTAAAATGAAGCTATGTGTGTTCTGTCTAAGCTAAACTGTATTGCTCAGATTTTTCTTTTTGCTTGATGCATGCCAACAGAATGCAATTGGGTAACATGTGTATTGTCCTATTTGACAAGATTCTTGTTGATTGGGAGTGATGTGCTGTGCAATTTGACAAGATTTGATTATTGTTGTGCATTTGCAAGTGTCGTGCAATGGGGGGAAATTGACAAGGGGATGCCTCAAATTGGCATGAGGTTTAGAAATCCGGATGAAGCTTGGCTATGTTGGCTTGCATATGGAGGCCGTGTTGGGTTTGATGTGAGGAAGAGAAACAAGCATGTAAGCAAGATGGATGGTCAAGTGACTTCATGCACATTTGTTTGCTCCAATGAGGGTATACGCAAGAAAACGATAACAATGGATCATGAGCCCAAGCGTGTTCGAGCTGAAACAAGAACAAATTGCAAAGCTCACATGACTATATCATTGGATCGAGTGGCAAAAAATTACGAAGTCACAGATATTGTGTTGGAACACAATCATTGCCTTTAGTTGCCACAAACATGTCACTTGATGGCATCACAAAGGAAGATTTCCGAAGTACGGGCTTTTGAAATAGAAGCTGCTGAGGATTCTGGAATCATGCCCAAAGCTGCACATGAGTTTTCTTGTCGTCAAGTTGGTGGAACATTTAACCTTGGCTACACTTGTCGTGATCAAAAGAATTATTTGCGAACCAAGCGACAAAGAGAGTTGGCTTACGGTCAGGCTGGTAGTATGTTGAAGTATTTCCATGACAAAATGATCAAGAACCCATCTTTCCAATATGCTTTGCAGCTGGATCGTGAGGAAGATATAGCCAACATATTTTGGGTTGATGCTAAAATGCTTCTTGACTATGCACACTTTGGTGACGTTGTCACATTTGATACAACCTTTGGCACAAACAAAGAATATGGGCCATTTGGTGTTTTTCTTGGGCTCAATCAGTTTAGAGAAACCACCATTTTTGGTGCGGCTTTGCTATTTGATGAAACTTTTGAGTCATTTAAATGGCTTTTTGAGACCTTTCTAGCTGCACATAACGGAAGTCAACCAAGAACTATTTATACGGATCAAGATGTGGCCATGGGGAAAGCTATAGATAAAGTCTTCACGGAATCGTATCATGGATTGTGCACCTTTCATATAATGCAGAATCCTGTTAAGCATTTATGTCCATTAAAGGGTGAAGAAAAAGATGAACTACGGAAAGAGAAGGATGGAGAGGAAGGTGAAGGGAAAAGTGAACATGAAGATGAAGAAGAGGAAGAGTCTCATATTATCACAGATTTCAGTGAATGCATGTATGGTTATGAGGACAAAGTAGAATTTCAAGAAGCATTTGACAATATGAGAAATAAAGTGCAAAAGCAAACTTGGTTAGATAGTATCTACAAGTTGAAAGAAAAGTGGGCTGAATGTTATATGAGAGATGTGTTCAGTTTGGGAGTGAGAAGTACACAACTTAGTGAGAGCTTCAACAATTCATTGAAAAACCATTTGAAATCAGATTTTCATATTGTTCGGTTCTTGATGCATTTTGAGAGGACGGTGGAGGAAAAAAGAACAAAGGAATTGCAATCTGAATTTGAACAAAGGAAGAAGTTGACAAGAATAAATATGCACACACCTATGTTGGTGCTAGCAAGAAAAGAATACACTCCAATTATCTTTGAATCTTTTCAAGGTGAATATGAGAAATCCATGGCTGCATGCACTAGAGTCTTGGATGGAAATAACAAATTTGGGGTTGCTATTGCGAGTTTGCATGGTGATTTAGAATTTGAGGAGGAGCGCATAGTGATTGGTGATCCTTTGACCAAAACCGCTTCATGTAGTTGTGGAATGTTCAATAGGACAGGAATATTGTGTGGACATGGTCTAAAAGTTCTCGATTTGATGAATATAAAGACATTACCAACAAATTATGTCTTAAAGAGATGGAATAGAGAAGCACGCAATGGAAGCATACAAGATAGGCAAGGAAGGAATGTGGTAGAGAATCCAAAGATGGAAGCCCAACTTTGGTACAAGGGTGTGTCTCACATATTTCACACTATGGCACATAAAGTAGCCAACTCTCTAGAGTGTCGTTTGATATTAGAAAATGCACTTGATTGTGTTAGTCCACAACTAGATGAGAAACTCAATGCAAATATGGATGTTACGAAGAAGACATGTGATGACCAAGAAAATGTTGACCCCAATGTGCAACTAACTAGTGAGTTTCTTAGTGCCGCAAAGCTCAAGAAAAAAGAGGTTGCATCAAAAAATTTGAGGAGAAAGAAAGGTTGGCTTGATAAGTTACTCAAGGGGAAGCGCAAGATAACTAAAGTTGCCTCGTCCAAAAAAAAAGGAGCAAAGGTATGTTTCAAACTATACATGATATATTGTTGCCACTCATTACTAAAGTAAATACTGAAATTTTTATGGCAGCAACAAAAGAAAAATGATGGTGGACAGCCTCAAGTGAGAGTGGAGAAGGACGATGGTGATAAAAGAGAAAATGTGGCGCTTCAAGAGAGCAACACGGCCATCAGTTTCACGTAGCTCTTGATGGCTCCCCCCCATGGTGTTTATGATGAGGATCTATTCTGACATGTACAAGCTTGTTAGATAGTATTTTGGACATTTTGACTAGTATTTTGGACAAAAGATGACTATAGTATTTTGGATTTTGGGGCTGACTATAGTAGTCTTTCATGGCCTAAGTGTACAAGTAAATTGGCCTAATTATTCTACTAGAAGAATTGTGTAAGAACAGATCATTGGTGCTAAATGCTAAATTTGAGTTACAAATGCTACCGAGTATTTGTATTGAACACTTTTCTGTCCTATATTGTTTAGTTTCTTTGTCTTTGCAATCTGTCCATTTAATCATAATTGTGCTACCCAAATGTCCTTGTAATCTTTCTTTGTAATTTTAGTTGTGCTAACAAAAATGTGTCTATAATGTGTTCAAATTTGAATTGCTGAATGTTCAGGTTCAGGTTCTGTTTCTGCTCCTAGCTGAATGTGTCCCTGTAATTTCAGTCTGTACAGTTAACTGAATGTTCAAGTTCAATTTTTGCTGCTAGCTGCATGGAGCTCGATGTCTCCTACCATGTGGCCGTCCGTGACAGCTGCCGGCACAACAAGGATGAGGAAGAGTCGCAGGGGAGAGTAGGGCGCCGTCGGAGCTGAGCGTCGGAGCGGCAATGGCCGGCGACCGTCGGACGGGGCAGAACGAGCCGCCAGATGAGGGCGGAGGGAGCGGACAAAGGTGGGCAGAGGGAGCAGGCAGAGGTGGGCGGAGGCGTCTGTCGTCATTCCCATGGCGTCACCGGCGGCAAGCTCAGCATGGCTCCTTTCCCATGACCGCCGCGCTGCTTGTTTGCCTCGCGCGTGTGAGGTTCGTTTGAGGAAGGGGATGACAAGTAGTTTTGCTGTTGACTGTTTCCGGCCGTCCGATGCCAGGTGGACGGTGGATCCAGTGCCTCAAGGCGCTGCGTGCCTTGCCACAAGCGAGGCACTGGATCTCGGTCCGTTACGGACTATAACAGGAGCATACAACTCGTAGATAGGATCAAGAACACAAATATATTCATGCAAACACATAGGGTTCAGATCTGAAAACATGGCACTCAGGCCCAAAGTGACAAGCATTAAGAGCAACAAGTTGAAGCAAAGATGATAAACACCAATCTAGATGATAGGCAACATGCCCCCAACAATCTGATAAACTATTACATGATCTAGCTCATCCAATCCCTACCATCCCCTTTGCCTACAGCAGGGAATTAATCACACATGAAATGAGAAGTCATGGAGGGAGGATGGAATGGTGATGATGTTGACGATGGCGATGATCTCCCCTCACCGAAGGCCAAAACAACCTCCAGATTAGCCCTCCCGGAGAAGAACAGAGGGTGGTGGCGGCTCCGCGACGAGAATTGGGAAAACGACATCTGTTCTGGGGTTTTCTTGCCACGGGAATAAATAGGAGGCGAAGTAGGGCACCAGAGGGGGGAGGAACCTCCCAGGAGGCCTCCCGGCGCGGACAGGGGTGGGGCCGTGCCAGCAGGGCGCCTGGGCCCCCCTGGCTGCCCTTTGGCCCCACTTCTGGCATATTGGTCCTTCGGGTGCGTGGATTTTCTGTGATTTTTCTTGGAATTTTCTGAGACACCTAAAAATCCATTTTCCTGCAAACAATAAAACCATACAGAAAGCTCTGCTGAAAACATCGTTAGTCCGGGTTAGTTTCGTCCAAATCATGCAAGAATGAGGGCAAAACAATAGCAAAAGTGTTTGGAAAAGTAGATACGTCTGAGACGTATCAACTCCCCCAAGCTTAGCATATTGCTTGTCCTCACGCAATTCAGTTCAACGAACTAAACGCGACAAAGAAAACTTTGACAAACACTTTTGCTTCATTAGATGTATATAAGCATGTACTATGAAAAGAGTCTAGAAGGTATTAAAACAATGCTATAAGGAAAATGCACGAAGCAATCCTTCTTTCATGTGAACAATCACAAACAACTAAAAGTAAATAATATGCTACTGAAAATCAAGACAAGATTACAATGCACATAGCTTGAACATATTAGAGTGGTATCTCGCTAGCCTCCATGAGTGAAGCAAAACATAAATGCAGAAACTCCTCCAGAATTTTAAAGGAGACTAAAACTAAGAACTTCAGAATAAGTAATACCACAATCATGCAGAAGACAATGTAGTACTTTGGGACAATGCACATTACACTCAGAATGACAATTATGCTCTCATAGTTGGTGCTTTGAAGAAAGAAGGTGGAGACTCTCGAACCATGGATTTTGATGGCAAGGTTGAAAACCCGTGGTTGGAAGCAAAGACTAAACATGTACTAGAGCTCTTGGTTTTGAAAACAGAGATAAAATGTTTTTGGGAGGTGCATGATTCGTCAACGAATGCTAGTAGACAACCCAATCACCTCTTATGCTAGACATGTTTCGAGGAACGGCTCCCAAGATGGGGACGATCACATCCCCTTACTCTCCTTTGTTTATCACTACCAAAGTTTTCTGATTTCTCATAAACAAAGTGTGAAGGAGGGTTTGTTGGTTGTGATTACTTTTGTGAGCTCGGCGCACTGATGCCAGTCCCTCCTCGTATTAGGGGTTTGTAGATTAGACATGCAATCCCGGGATAAAACATGTCTTACATAAGAAGATCAAGAATCACCTACTACTTCCTCATGAGCTAAAGCAGAGCCACAACACAAGAGTGTTTTTGAATAATTTCGAGATGGTACAAGAAAGTCTTCGTTAGGATGGCCGGTAAATACCACATAGGAAGGTATGGTGGACTCATATGGAATAACTAGTTTCAAGGATTTTGGATGCACAAGCAGAATTCCTCTTAGTGCGAGCGAAGGCTAGCAAAAGACTGGGAAGCGACCAACTAGAGAGAAATAACAGTCATAATCATGCAGAGCGACAAAGCAACATTGAATTGGGCATGAAAATGATGTAACTATTCTGAAATTCAAAGATCATCAAGGCATAGTAGACTTTTTAGTCTTAAACATGTGCAAGCATGTGCCAAGTCAATCCAAGAATTCTCCAAAGGGAAATACCACTTCAGTATTCCAAACCATGAACAATGCAATGCATGTAGATCATTTTAACAACACATTATGTACCCTAGCTATTTGATATTAGCCACAAAGAAAGCATGAACCACTGGGAAAGCATTGTAAACATAAATTATAAGTACAAGCATATGTACAAAAGTAGAAACAAAAAGAGTTCATACCGGTTTTCCTTGTTGCATCCCTTTCGTCGATCTTCGTCATCACTGCCTTGTCGCTTGCACGATTGAACATAGGAAAATATAATCAAGTGCAAATGCCATCACGGACTCGAGATGAACTCTGCGACAAAGCAAACTAAAGAGAGAAAAGTAATCCTGTTGGATTTTTCAAAGGTTAAACGAAAGAAAAAGAAAGAGAAAATCTTTTTGTTGTTTTTGCAAAGAAAGAATTAAAGAAGGACAGGCAAAAACTTCGAAAAGATCAAAATGAACAATCATAAAATGGATAATACAATGGAAAAAGGAGAAGGACACGTACTCCCCCAAGCTTAGGCTTTTGGCCTAAGTTGGTATCTGCTACTGTGGTCCCCAGGAGCCTCCAGCTCTAGGCTAGTACTGGTGTGACCATGGGTCGTACGGGGCTTCATGTGCATAGACCGAAGTCCTGGGATCCTCCCACGAAGAAGGCTACGTGCTCCAAGCGGAAGAAGACCCTTCCCCCCACTGGGTAACGGGCTCCTCCTCCTCATCATGCACAACCCCTACCATGGGGTTATGGATCTGCTACTGGGCCACGAACTCATCGAACTGGGTGACGTTGAAGGACCATCCGTTCCTGCGAGTAGAATCAAACCAAAAAGGAGCAGGTAGACGGATCTCCCGAATATCGATTAGTCCAAACCTCAGAATATAAATAAGGTTACCAAACACGGAAGTCCTGGTAACAAACTCATGCCTCTTCATAGCAGCAAGATCAAAGCTTATAAAAGGAAAAGGCTCATCATCAGGATGTGGGGTGCGCTCTAGAGACTCAAGAATAAGTGTGGCGTAAACGCCACCAAAGAGATCTCCCTTGTTGGCATTAAGGGCAAGTCGGCGAGAAATCAAGGCACCCACATTATACGTATTTTCTCCTGAGAGGGCATTTGCCAGGATAGCAATATCCGGCGCATAACTGTTGCTCGTGTTGTCACGAGCTAATACCCCTCTAGCAATATAATATGCAAAATACCTGAGCTGGGAAACAAGATGCTGGAAATTTTTGAACGTCGGATATCCCTTGTATATTGACTGCAAAGAGAGTTGAAAAGCGTGCTCAGCTCGGTGGGATGAGTGTTCATCTTTGTTGTCCGTCCAACGTTCGACACACCTATTATTTCACAAAATCTTTCCAAAGACATGGTCAAAGGATCATTGTAAATTTTAAACTCAATAAGACCAGCATCATGGTTATATCCAAAACTGTTAATAAAACAGGAGGTGAGTTTACGGTATTGAGTAACACGGCATGTTGCAAGCCGTGTCAAACCTGCATTAGCACAAAGGTTATCAAACTCCTCCTTAATACCTGGCGCTTCAAGAAAATTGTTGCATGGAAACATCATTGCCCGTGCTGGGCTTGTATCTTCCAGCAACTCCAGGGGCACAACATCTTCATTGTAGCTCACCCTAGCAGCTGAGGATGAAGCTGCAGCTCTAGTTACTCTATCAGTGTGCTCGGGCTTCTTCTTCTCAAGCCATCCTTTTGCTTTTCCTAAGAAACTCATTTCTGAAATTTTTGACAATTTACATAAACAAGGATTTAAGAAAAATGAGTTGGGGCAAACTACTCTACTCACTTCCCTAAGTCATAAACTTGCATCAAAACTTGGAAAATAAATTTCTACACATGCTTGCAAGCTCATATGAACATCACCAAGAGCTACTAAATACTCACTAATGAAGCCACCAATCAAATATCTAAATGGAGGGGTTGAGGAGTCACATACCAGGGAGTATTTGCTCAAAATTTCAGCTCGAATGATGGGCTGTAGAGACAGATCGAAAATCGCCTCCAAGAACAGCAAGAACGCAAGAACAAGTGCAGAACTCGTGTTTTTGGAGGGAGAGAGAGAGAGGAAGAAGACTCACCTGGAGATGGGGCTTGTGGGCCCCAGGCGCCTTGTGGGCGCGGCCAGGGGGCAGGCCGCGCCAGCTGGCCGCCTGGGCCACTAGTGGCCCCCCTGGTCAGCCCCAAGTGCCTCTGTGTCACTCCCGGCATGGAATTTTTTATTTTTATTTTTCTGGATTTTTTCTGACAACTTTAGTGTTGAAATTTTTTCGAGGTTCAAAAGCTGCAAAACTTTCTAAGAACTTGAAATAGTGGTTAGCTACGTGAAGCTTCAAAAATATAAAAATTTAGACCATCTAGAAAGATAAAGCTAAAAGAAATGCAAACATAACAACCTCTACTTTTGACTTATATAAAACTCATTTAATAGCAAGGTTGATCAAGTCCTACTACTAAACTAACAATACATAGAGCAAAAAGTTCCACTTACTATGAAGTATTCATGGTACCTTCACTTTAATGGATATTGTCCCCACCATAATGGTTTTGTATTTGTGGTGCACATGGAGAGGACAATCCCAATCACAAATCTTCACGGTCTTGATATTATCTATAGAGTTGAGACCATGCCTTTTGTGAGTCTTCTTTGGAAAATACACCGTGTGTTCTTTATCATTCACATTAAAAGTAACCTTTCCTTTATTGCAATCAATAATAACACCTGCGGTGTTAAGAAAAGGTCTACCAAGAATAATAGACATGCTCCCATCCTCGGGTATGTCAAGCACGACAAAATTAGTAAGGCTCAAACAATTAGCAACTTCAACGGGAACATCCTCCCAAATACCAATGGGAACGGCTGTTGACTTGTCAGCCATCTGAAGAGAGATATCTGTAGGGATTAATTTCTCTAAACAAAGCCTCTTGTAAAGAGAGAAAAGCATAACACTCACTCCTGCTCCAAGATCACATAAAGCAGTCTTGACATAATTATTCTTTATGGAGCAAGGAATGGTGGGTATAACTAGATCACCAAGCTTCTCAGGAATCTTGCCACTAAAAGAGTAGTTAGCAAGAATAGTAGATATTGCTTCATTAGGAACTTTTCTTTTATTAGTAACAATATCTTTCATATATCTCGAATAGGGAGGTAACTTAATAGCATCAGTCAAAGGAATTTGAAGAAAAATAGGTTTCATCCACTCAAAAAACTTATTGTAATGCTCTTCTTCTTTAGTTTTGAGAGACTTAACTGGAAACAGCATGTGTTTCTGTACCCATGGTTCTCTTTCCTTCCCATGTCTTCTTCCGACGAAGTCTTATCTAGTGTATTTCTTGCATTTTTCGGGTGCTTCTTCTTCTCGAACTTCGGGTGGATCATTCTTTTCACCATCCTTTTCATGCTCAGCACCGTCTTCAGTCTCAGCATCGGAGGTAGATATACTATTTGGATCAATAACAAGCTCTTCACTTGCAATTGGATCATTGGAATTGTCAGCTTCTTTGTGCTTCTTCTCTTCTTCTTCGGGGAACTAACAATTTCTTCTTCCTGCATTTGAGAATCTTGCTCGATCCTCTTCGGATGCCCCTCTGGATAGAGAGGATCTTGAGTGCTAGTTCCACCTCGGGTTTTAACCCCGAAGGCCTGTATATCCTGTTTGGCATTGTTAGCAAGCAAATCTTTTTGCACATTAGAAATTTGTTCAAGCTGAGTTTGAACCATATGAAAATGCTTCACAAGACATTTAACATCATTAACTGTTCTACCTAGAACATCAAGAAAACTTTTGATAGCAAGGGAATTATCATGAACTGACTTTGTATCCTCACATTAAAGTGACTTTGATTCATAATAAAATTACCAAGCTCATCTAAACATTGATCAGGAGGCTTACCATGAGGGATGTCAGTTGCATTGAAATCTAAAAGGGAGTGTACCTCTACCATAGGAGGGTGAGTGGTAGGCTCACACAACTTCTCAATAACGGGTAGATTCTTCACGTCTTCAGTTTTAATACCCTTCTCTTTAATAGACTTCTTTTCTTCTTGCATATCTTTGTGGCTTAGGACGAGCATGCCCCTCTTTTTTGGTGGTGGAGGTGGTTCAGGGACGGACCAATCTTCATGGTTCTTGGCAATCTTGCCCATTAATTCCTCTGCATCGTCCGGTGTTCTTTTCCTGAAAACACAACCAGCACAACTGTCCAAATAGGATATGGATTCATCAGTTAGACCAGCATAGAATATCTCAATTAATTCATTCTTAGGGACTCCATGTCCCGGTCTAGCCTGGATCAGACTGCAATACCTCCCCCAAGCTTTAGGGATGTTGCATATGAGCAGGAAAGTACTTATCAACAAAAGAGTGAGCTAAGTCTTGAGGACTCTTAATGGAACCACATGGTAGTGCATCATACCATGATTTAGCACTTTCCTTCAAAGAGAAAGTAAGAAGCTTAGTAAGATAAACGTTTCGTATCTTTTCATCCGTAGTAAAAATGCCACCCAACTCAGTGAGTTTGGTCAGGTGTGCAATAACATGATCATTTTCTCTGCCATAAAAGGGATCAACTTGAACCATAGATATAAGTGAAAGATCAACAGGGAAATTATAATCAGGATCATTGATGCATATAGGAGATGTAGCAAATTCAGGATCAGGAACGGTCTTGTTCTTCAGGGAATGTTTTTCGAGAAGCTTCTTAATAACATCGGGGTCAGAGTCAACAAACTCTGTTAGCTCCCTGCGTAAATCATCATCAAGCATAATATAATCGTCCTCAAGGAGTCTCTCCTTGAGTTTACTCAAATCAGGATTATTGTAAGTTCCACCAATAGGGTAGCGAGTAACAGGAATTTCAATTCCTGATTTTGTTGCAGCAGCGATCTGTTTCTCAAGAGCGTAACCAAGTGAACCAATATCATCAAGAGTAGTAGAAGCATCATCAAAAGTATTGGACATAGTAACGGATTCAGTAGAAGCATCATGTGGTGGAGGTGAAGCAAACTTACTCATAACTGAAGGTGAATAAAGTGTAGCACTAGTGTTCAGAAAAGTACCTTTTCTTGTACGGGATGGTAAGATCGGGACCTTGGGGTCTTCTTTCTTACCCATAGCGGATAAATTGCAGCAGGTAAAATACTTCAGGTAGACTTGTGAATAAAGCTATGCTCCCCGACAATGGCGCCAGAAAACAGCCTTGATAACCCACAACTGCAGGGGATCGAGATAGTCTTCGCGGGTAAGAATAACCCAATTTATAGATTCGACTCAAGGGGAGCCAAATAATACCCACAAGCTTTGACAGTGGAGTTGTCAATTCCACCGCACCTGAGATACACTTGCTTGCAACAAGATATTAATAGTAACTGCGATATGGAAGTGATGGTGGAAACGGAAATAGTGGTGGTGAAACTGCGACAGTAAAATAGCAAAATCAAACAAATAGTAACCGGCAGAATTAAAAACACTGTAGGCTAGGGAGATGGATGGTTGGGTGCTGCATGCATGAGATACTTCATGCATTTAACTTGGGGCAACGCACACAGAAAAGCAATGATCATCTAGGCATATATCAAACATTAGACATGTACCCCACAGGTAGTTGTACGTGCTTGCAATAAGAACTTGCACAACATCTTTTGTCCTACCATCCCGCTACAAACGGGGCCAAAAGGAACTTATGGAGATTAAGGTGCTCCTGTCAAAGAGCACCGGGACAAAGCATTAATAATCAATGGATACACAGAATCCTTAAACTATAGTCCATCCCCTTTGGTGTCCCAAGCTGTCACCTTTGGGATCGCCGGTTCTGGACTATAACAGGTGCATACAACTCGTAGATAGGATTAAGAACACAAATATATTCATGCAAACACATAGGATTCAGATATGAAAACAGGGCACTCGGGCCCAAAGTGACAAGCATTAAGAGCAAAAAGTTGAAAGAAAGATGATAAACACCAATCTATATGATAGGCAACATGCCCCCAACAATCTGATAAACTATTACATGATCTAGCTCATCCAATCCCTACCATCCCCTTTGCCTACAACAGGGAATTACTCACACAATAAAGGAGAAGTCATGGAGGGAGGATGGAGTGGTGATGATGATGACGATGGCGATGATCTCCCCTCACCGAAGGCCAAAACAACCTCGAGATTAGCCCTCCCGGAGAAGAACATAGGGTGGCGGCGGCTCTGCGACGAGAATTGGGAAAACGACTTCTGTTCTGGGGTTTTCTCACCACAGGAATAAATAGGAGGAAAAGTAGGGCACCAGAGGGGGGGGGACCCTCCCAGGCGGCCTCCCGGCGCGGCCAGGGGTGGGGCCGCGCCAGCAGGGCGCCTGGGCCCCCCGTGGCTGCCCTCTGGCCCCACTTCTGGCATATTGGTCCTTCGGGTGCATGGATTTTTGTTGATTTTCCTGCAATTTTCCGAGACACCTAAAAATCCATTTTCCTGCACACAATAAAACCATACAGACAACTCTGCTGAAAACATCGTTAGTCCGGGTTAGTTTCATCCAAATCATGCAAGAATGAGGGAAAAACAATAGCAAAAGTGTTTGGAAAAGTAGATACGTTTGAGACGTATCAGTAACTCTCGCGAGATACGAGCAGGGGCCAAGCACGCCAGTAATGTCGGTCGTACCCTCCCTGTCGTGCCCGACGCAATACCGCCCGTGGGCACCGTGGGTCGCCTGACTCTTACCTTTAAGGACACTAGGTGATTCGAGTGCCTACCATTAAGTTAAACCAGGAGGTAGCACCCTCGATGGTACACTTAAATAGGTTCGACAAAGACATCAACGGAATGAACTAAAGAGGTAAACCTCGTATCATCCAGGTGATGCTACGCTATTGGGCCGACGAGAGTGAAATACGAGTCCATTCCACTCGTAAGTCAAACTCGCCGTTGTAGGTTTCCTAGGGTGTCTGCATTGATCCATACCTGTTGCAGTTATAATATTTTGTAATACTTGCATTCACTCCCCTGAGTGATCACAGCCCGCTATCTAATCCTAACTAACAATGCGCAGGGCTCACTGCTGAAAAATGCATAATTATAATAGGCAGCATAGGATAAAGGAAGGTACATCAAGGGGCGACAATGACAGGGTATGCAATTGAATAGGTAAGAAACGTAGCAGCAGCAGTAAAAATGCCTAGTGCGAGAAAAGTACGGAAAGATAGGCGATATCTGAGGAAGATAATGGCTCTGCTTGCCTGGAAGCTCGACGGTAGGGGTAGGGTCATCGACGACGTAGTTGACCACAGGGGCATCGGCAACGGTCGACGGGACTACCGGACAATAAGAGAGGGGGGAGAAACAATAAATACACAACAATAATAGCAATACAAATACAAGACATGGAAAACACAATGTTAACGGTGTTCTAACGCAGTGCAAAGGGTTATGCTCGGAGCGGTAATTCATCCGGGGATGAAATACCGGCTCCGGGTGATTATCGACAAATGGCCCGGAGGGGGAAAGGTTCCATGTCTATAGTGTCATGAATATATGACAGACATGTGGATAGTGTATCCGTGATTGTTGATGTATTCCGAACAACTTTGATGTTCAGAATATTTCCATCCGGAAAGTTTTACCGGTACCGAGTAATTACCGGACAGACAATCCGAAGGGGGAAAGTATCGGGTTCGGTATGTTAGAGGGGTGAAGTAGGTACGCGGGTAGCATATTCTTATTTGTTGTATTTTTTAGAGAAACTTTGATATATAAATTATTTTCATCTTAGTTACGGTTTAAAAGTTATTGAATTTCTAATATTTAAATGATTTTTGGAATTTTTGGAATTTCTTTTAATATTTAAATAACATTATCCACAACAGTAATTGACTGGCCAACTGACAGGTGGGGCCCAACTGTCAGTAGGTTGACTGGTCAAATCTGACCAGTGGGTCCCACTGGTCAGCCTCTACTCATTTAATTAAATCATTTTATTTATTATAAAAACCTGGACCCACATGTAAGTCGCCCAGTGTGGTTATCTCTATTTAATTAAAACACTAGTTATTAATCAGAGCACTGGGCCTACATGTCACAGACACATGTTCTAAGTTTTTTGTTTAAACACTAATAAAACATTGGGGGCCACATGTAATAGACAAGGGGGGGGTTATCTCCTAAGTACATATTCATTGCTAATCATCACGGAGCCCGCTTGGCCATGGCCATGGCCGGCGGGGAAAAGCAGCGGCGGGAGGCGGCCAACGACGACACACGTCCAGGCGCGGATGGCAGGGAACGCGCAGGCAGCAGCGCGGCCGGTAGCAGCAGCCCGCGCCCGCGGGGCAGCAATGGCGCGCGGTGGGGCTAGCCAGGAGGGGAGCCAAGCCACAACGGGGCTATGGGAACCAGGGCGTGGCTAGCGCGGCCCGGGCGGCGTTGGGCGAGTTAGGGGCGCGACCGGAGCGCAGCCAGTGCGCGGCCTAGGCGAGCCGCACAACAGCGGCGAAAGCGAACACCACGGGGGCCCGTGCTCCCGTCCATGGCGAGCTGCGAGCGCCGGGGCACCTACGGCGAAAGCGGCGAAGGGAGGGGGGATTGGGGGTAAGGATGCTCACGGGGAGTCTAGCAGGGAGACCAGGGAGCCGGAGGCGGCCCGAGACGCGGGAATCGACGATGGTGGAGCTCCATGGCCGACGGGGAGGCAGAGCTCGATTGGGCCGAGGCGGGCTTCCCCGGCAGCGACCGACTTCTTGGGAAGACGTGGATGACCATGGCTCAGCACCCGGACAACCTGGCGCAGACCGAGGTGTCCCGTGGCCGCGTCCATGGTTAGGTGGCGGCGACGACCATGGTACTGTTGTGTGGGGAGCGACGTAGGAGAGCACTAGGGGGAGCGAGGGGGAAATGAGTGCACCTAGGGTTCGAGGGAGGGTTGGGGGGCGCTCGGCAGCGTCTTATCCACGCCGGCGACCATGGGATGGTCGCCACGGCGACGTTCGCGGCCAGGGAACCGTCGATGTGTGCCACGTACGAGGTGGATGAATAGGATGGGAGTGGGTTGGGCCAGGAGGTGGCCCTGGTGGTTGAGCCCGGGTGGACTTCGCCCCAGGCATTAGTTAGGAGTTTTCCCTTTTTTAATTTCTATTTTTCTTTGTAATTCTATTTTATTTTTTTAGAACACTTGTGAATTTTGTAAAATATGGAACTTGCTCCAATATTGCTCTTATATATTAAAACAACACCACAAAAAGTTTGGTTGCAAAATAAACTCATTTGCATTTTGGATTTATTTAAAATGGAACAAAGGTGGCTGTTTTGCTACTGTTTAAATAGTTTAAAATATTTGAATGTTGTAATAAATATCCACCACCATGGTATCTTGCTCTACTGACTTTTAGGCATTTTATAAAATTGTTTGCACAATTTTTGGGTCAAGTTTAATTTCCACTTGTTTCTGGAATTTTTATTCGCTTGAAACCGAGCTCAACTCGTCAAGGTTGTTTAACCCTGGCTTAATCATGATGAGATGACCAGTAGCAAGGTGATTACTGTTGGACTACTGTAGCGTGACACCCGGGGTGTTACAAATCTCCACCACTACAAACAATTCTCGTCCCGAGAATGAAAGGTAGTGTAAGGGGGTATGGTTTCAGTTTCGTATTCTAACAATTCTTCTGGTGCTTGTTGTCCTTCTCGAATGAGTTAATCCTTCTTGTTGTAGTCTTCATTTCTCTGCATCAGTGCATCTCTATGAGTGGTCATCCTCCTTTAGGGGCTGCATCGTACCTACGTATAGGTTAGGGAAAAAACTTGAGGGGGGGGGGTCGGATCGGTACAAGGTTAATCAACCGAGATGGTCCAAGGGAATGGGGTACAAAGTATCTCATGAGTTAAAATCGGGGAGATACATCGGGAGAAACAAAAGAAGGCATGAGAAGTTTTCAAGTGGATATGAAAGCATTCGACGACGATAACGAAGGATGAAAAGGGGTCCAGAGCATCAAGCATAAGCACTGAGTCTTATATCGCACTAAATATCACAAGGTAGAGGATTCATGAATTGCATACGAGGTCAAGCAAGAGGAATAACCTTGAGAACAGAAAGGTACAAGAGAGTCAGGTTTCGATCATGTGGAACTGTGGGTTAAGGGCCCATAGTGAATAAGAATGGTGGTGGCAAACAATGAGATCAAGTTGCAAGATAAGTCAGAGAACAACTTGTTAGCTATGTCGACAACAACGTCGGTACCAAGGGCGAGGGACAAAGAGAGCCATTTTCCTTCTCGTTAAGACGAGGCGGACCAATTGGCAAGGTTCTTGTCCATCGGTGGTCACCGAAAAGTCCTCAACAATTTTAACAGGTTGTACGGACGAAGTAGTACACCGAAGTGTTTACATAAGGAGGTAATTATCACTGCTCAGACGAGTTACCTCAGAAGAAGATTAAACAGGCCAATGGAAAGGGAAATGTGATGATACACAAGTATCATTTGTATATATTTCCCGAGGGAAAACATGACAAGATATACATGACCAAGTTTGTATTGGTAGGGAGTCAAAGGATGTTGTCGATGATAACACAAATCATCGAGGGGCAAGGATGGTATTTCTCACCCTGAATTTAATTTACAGATGGAAGAAATCAAATGTTGATGTTGATTACGACATCTCTTGTCGAGGGGTTTCATGAGAATGCCATCGAATAGCGACGACAACAAGCAAAGGTATTCTGTGTTCTCGTTTGACGACAACCCAGAACCATGAAATGGCTATTACAGGGATAAACATTGTTTTATCACAATTCATAAGATGTAGTGCAAATGCATGATATCCTCGAGATACCCGGGGTAATACTCGAAGGTAGAATGGTGGATCATAGGTATAGAAGAATTTATACCAAGGTGGTTAATTATCTTTACGAGAAGCTTTCATGATAAGTTCTACATCGTATCTATGGGCATGAACACAAGGTTCAGGGTCGACTCCCACTTCATCAATGCATAACCCCTCATTCACTTCTCGCTTTCAGGGAGGTGGTAAGATTGCAAGCTCATCTGACAGGAGGCCAGTAGAGTATAACCCGCATAAAGTTTGGGTTCATAAAGATTAGGGGAAGCATAGTGTTAACCCATCGGGGCATTTTGAAACCCATACAACAAACATCATAAGAGAGGGATACCAGTTCAAAAGTAGAAGGTCAACGACACCGAGTAGCTGATATCATTCGCCAGAGGCATCTGCTATCCGGGAAAATTCATGAATGACTTAGGGCACAAGGGGACGGTAGGTAGTAATCCACCAAAAAGGTCAGGCGGCGTACAGAGAGTCTGGTGTGAGTATCGGTACTCAACCATAAGGAGAAAGAATACAAAGGAATCAGATGACAGAAGCAGCTGGATATTTCGATGCTTAATTTCAAAGGAATTATAACTTCCTGAATGAAGGATCAGAAGCAGACGCTCCGATTAAAATATGGGTAAGTTGAATGGAATTAGATGGACAATCAATCAAGGTTTGATTTACCGATATCCAACTCATGTCCGGAGTGACGTCTGAGCCGGAAGAACGAGTTCATAGGGATCAACAGATGATTGCGTGCACTAGCACACACGATGATTCAACAGATCAGAATGGCAATGACAAGGGAGGTCATCAAAGACTACAAGACAAACGGGATTAATCATAGTGCAAGCTGGTAAGAAGAATCTCCAAAGCAATTGGCTGCCAAGGATTGTCGCGAGATCGAATAGTATTTCA
Source organism: Bromus sterilis (assembly GCA_950022295.1). NCBI lineage: Eukaryota > Viridiplantae > Streptophyta > Magnoliopsida > Poales > Poaceae > Bromus > Bromus sterilis. Next base: position 224,167,607 of record OX465600.1, read on the forward strand.
AAGTATTTTGGGAATCACAGGAACCACTTAGGATGAACAGATCCTCGATAAATGTGAGGAATTATCTGTAGGGTGAAAAGGAGCTGCAAGGCAGTAGGAACAAAGGATTCCCGAGACAACTGAAAGTATTTCGGTGCATCTTTTGAACACAAGAGAAACTGGGATTGAATGGATGAACGAAAGGTGTACGTGGTTATACATACGGACATATCGGTGGCAAGGAATTGTCAAGGTATCGGCACATATGGTCTCGAGAATTTATCGACAAGTATCTTCGGGATCTTCTCGTGAAGCAAGTGATCATATGGAATGAGGGGTCTCCGGGAGAAGTAGTCACGAGGTCCTAATGTCAGAGTTAGCAAAATCTTTATCCCGAAAAGAAGAGAGGCAGAGTCCGAGAGTAAAGGTACCGAGAAAATGATCCTAATACCACCCAGTTGGCGATGTGAGCCGATAAGCCACACGACACTGTTAGTAAAGTAGTTTTGCAACGACTAGATTCGACTTCGACCAAGGAGTTGGAAGGGGGTGTCCTACAGGCTGTCGGCTCTGATACCAACTTGTGACGCCCCCAAAATCAAACCGTGTACAGTAAATCATACAAGCAAGGTACACGGTCGAGATCAGGGACTCACAGTAAGATATCACAACACAACTCTACAAATAAAATAATGCAAGCTATTTAATACAAGCCAGGGGCCACAAGGGCTCGAATAAAACAGCTCGAGAGCACAAAGTTAGCGGAAGCAATAGGATCTGAGTACAGACACAAGAATACAAGGATGCCTTAAGAAGGCTAGCACAAATAACAACAGACCGAAAAGGCGAGACCTCCTACCTGGGAACCTCAAACTACTCCTGGTCAACGGGGAACTCGACGTCGTAGAAGGCATCGGGGATCTTCATGTTGCGGTGTTTGACTTTGGGGATCTCCTGCTCCTGGACTCCAAGGCTCCAACGTCCACTCCAGCGGCCGATCAGGCAAAAAAAAAGGGGGAAATAAAGCAAGGTGAGTATCTAGCATACCCGCGAGTCTTACGTCTGCTACTAAGAATTTATGCATTTGTATCGAATGGAAAGGGGAGGCTGTATATAGTGGACTACAAGGTAGAAATCAGAATAAGGGTTAGAAGCTAGGCCTATCGAAGACTAGCATCTTCTAACGTGTCTTGCAGCACAAGATGAGAACAACCAACAATTCATATAAAGCATAAAGTAACAATGAAGCAAAAGTCGCTGCAACATTGTATAATAGTAAGTTGTAATGATTAATAATAATATATGCCTCCGGGTTCCCCTCCTCGACTTCCCTGCGAGGAAGAAAACCCGGAACCAACATATTAATAGTAGTAGTTTGTAGTGATAAGATCCGGCTTCAGCATAAAGCGTCTTGTTACCGTGGACACGGCTATTCGAATAGATTAAACTCCCTGCAGGGGTGCACTACTGTTCAGCCTGCACGCTCGGATCGCCAGGGTGGCGGGAACCTTGTTAGGGAATGCTCCACCAAAGCTATCCGACACGGCGCAGCCCATCCTAGGCTCAGCAGAGAGGCCATCCGCCAGACTATATCCTATGCGCTCAGGGGTCTAGGTCCCTCACCCTTCCACGCTCCTGCATGGTGCGAGTCTGGCCGGTGAAGAAAAAGCAAATCCAAACACACCTGCTGCAGCAAAGAAGACAACACCGCTTCCCGGCGATCAGGCCGCAGTACTGGTGAGATTTCGGACAAACTACGACGCAGGGGAGCCCATAACTCCTTATCCCACGTGAAGGTAGTGCGTACAGACTAATGGGCCTCTCAAGTCATCCACCGAACCATTTAACATTTTAATATTATCTCGCGGACAACCGTTATCGCTGTCTGACTAACAACACAACGGACAACGAACATCAACAAGGACCACTAGTAACGTCGGGGCCTGCCTTGTCGTCCCGTCAAAGCCCGCGGTTACCAACAAGGTGAACCGTCCCATTACCTTGTCTCGCGGGTGCTTGATGGCTTCTCGCCCCTCGTTTGTTACCCAAAGTGGAAGGTTGAGATGTAGACAGCAGCAAATTTCCCTCAGTGAAGATACCAAGGTTTGTCTCCAGCAGGACTCCGACAACGACAGGAAGGTGACAACGGCGCCAACAACTAGGTGGTTGACGCGGACCTGCACACACAACAGATTACTTTGCTCCCAACGAGTACAGAGAGGTTTTCAATCCCTCCGGCCTTGTTGTTTACAAAGGATCAAACGCACTGGATAATAATGATAGCAATAACAAAAGAAAAGGAAATAAAGCACAAAATAAATAGTGGGTGTAAAAAGTGTTGGAAATATGGACCGGGGTCCCATGATGTTCACTAGTGACGTCTCTCTCCCAAAAGACGACAAAATAGCCATGTGAGGTAAACAAATTATAGCTGGGCAATTGACAGTATTATGCGCGCAAACCAATGCTAACTATGCTATAAAGAAAGAAAGAGGCTCAAAAGCATGGGCGGCATGCCAAGACAAGTAGACCGAAATCCATCTGCATCTACCTACTAATCATCCACCTTGAGATATCTATCCAGAACATCTCGCTGGTATTAAGTTGCGAATCCCACCCAAATTGTACACTCAAAGCAACAGAGAACTGCATTAAAGAACTTTGCGTAAAGTAAACAATCCTTGCACTCGCAAGTCCAAGCACCGTTGTTTTCTCCCTTGTGGCAACAACACATCCCCTAGACTCATGTTTCTGACACTCAAGCTAGTCATCAGGGGGCATGAACCCACAATCATGCATAACGCTCCCTCTTGGAGTCACTACCTACTACTTGGCCAAAGCAATAAACAACAACGAAGAACATGCAAGAATTACTCAAGAACATAAATATAAAAGAGGAGAATCAAATATATTACTCAGTCACAATCTGAACATAGTCTCATAATCCATCAGATCCCAACAAACTCAGCATAGCAACAGCAGAAAGATTACATATGTGCCTCGATCATGTAGGGCAGCTCATGAGGTCTAAACCATGAAGAACAGAAAAGGGGAGGAGAACATCCCATAGCTACTGATCATGGACCCATGGTCCAAGGTGGACTACTCACGGTTCATCCGGGAAGCATCCATGGTGGTGGAGAAGCTCCCGGAGGTGGTTCCTCCCTCCGGCAGGGTGCCAGGAAGAGGGCTCCTGGTGCTCCCGATCTTGGAAGCGCGGCGGCGGCGGAACAGAGGAGAGATCGCGAAAAAGGGTTCTGTCCTAGAGGGTTTCGGGACGAGAGGGATATATAGGAGAAGGGGGCAGCCAGAGGTGGACCAGGGGCCCCAGGCGCCCCCCTGGCGCGGCCTAGGGGGTGGCTGCGCTAGGTGGACGCCTGGGACACCCCTGGCTCCCCTCTGTCCCCACTTGGGCTCTTCCTGAAGCCTCCTGTACGTTGATTTTTCCTATATTTTCCCGGATTTTTTTCTGGCACTTTAAGTATGGGAAAACCTGAAATACAAAACAACAAAAAACAGGAACTGGCACTGGGGTGCACTGAGTTAATAGGTTAGTCCAAATATGATCAAAAGTGAATGGAAGTGCATCAATATCATAGCAATATCACACAAAAGGTGCATGGAGCAATCAGAAATTATAGATACGTTTTGGACGTATCAACATCCCCAAGCTTAATTCTTGCTCATCCTCTAGTAGGTAAATGATAACAAGCATAATTTATGTGGTGACATGCTACCAACTATATAAGAACTTTTAAGTAAAGCAGTGAAGGCATGTAATTCAATTCAAGTCATAACAGGCAAGAGTATATATTAGCATTGAAACAAGCAACATAAGAACATAAAGGTGCAAGAGCTCTCGCTGTCCTTGACTCGAATGTCTCCAAATGGTGTTTGCGTGCAAGAAAGGGGATAGGGATATACGAGAGAGTAAAACATAGTTTTTATTGTTTTGAACTTAATCTACTAAAGTTTCACACTTGGTCTTCTTTGGAATCTTATCTTGACTCATCCCCAGACCATTAGCCAGGTACAAGTCAAAATGATCCACTCCCTTTTGATATTTTGAGCACTCATGCAATGAATGAGCGTAAGCAATACCTCAAACTATTGCAAGTTACTACTACAATTGAATAGCAACCTCAATTACCTACTCCAAGTTAAGACACAAAACTCAGTGCAACAGGTAAACTCTCTAAACAAGATAAACATGAAAAATCAAGAAGTTCCATCAAAAAACTAAGCTAAAGCTCTTAAAAATATAAGCATGAAAACTAAGAGCTAAACATGACAGCAGCTACGAAAAAGATAAAGAACACACACAACAAAGATAAGCATGAAAATCCTATGTTGTGTTCTAGGGTGAAGTGGAGCGTGTTTCTCTCCCATACAAAGAAAGCTGGGTTCTAACTTGGTATGAACAGTAAGAAAATCTAAAGAAAACTAAAAAGGAAATAAAGAGCAAGACGCTCCAAGCATAGCACATAACACATGAAGTGATAAAAATATAGTGGAACGAAAGACGAACTGATAATTGTTGATGGAGAAGGGGATGCATGGGGGCATCCCCAAGCTTAGACGCTTGAGTCTCCTTGAATATTTATTGGGGATGCATGGGGGCATCCTCAAGCTTGAGCGTTTGACACTCCTGAATCTTCTTTTATCATCTTCCCTCGTACACTTGAAAACTCCCTTCATACATAACTCATCATAATCTGATTAGCGAGGTTCTCTCTACTGGAAATAAGGATATTATTGAAGAGCTACTGTTTCTCAAGATCGCCAAAAAGTTTTTTCAAAGAAAAAGCAAGCTTAAGGTTTGAAAAATGAAGAAAAGGCAAAATAGGACAGAATCTGTGTAAAACAGACCACCAGGTAGTAAAGAATTTTTTAGGGATACTTCTGCAACTCAAAAAAAAAACTCAAAACGTACAGATGTTCCGTGATTGTATAGAGCATGCTGTGTAAAACATTCAGCTCAAAAAGAACTGGGATTTTTCTATGATTTTTCCCGTCACGAGGACATAATCTGTTTTCTGGACAGCATGTCACAACTTTCACTTCCCTTGTCATATGAGGCTATAAATGGCACAAAGCTTTAAAAGTAAAGATACAATGATGTTTCCACAGTAGTAACAATCATCAAGACCACTAAAAACAGAAGAAAAACACAAAGGAAAACCTAAATTCGTTGTGGGCTGCCTCCCGAAAGCGCTTTCTTTTGTGCCTTTAAGCTAGGCATGATGCAAAAAGATCAAGTTGTATCAAGAAAATTACTAGCCCGTGTAACGGACTCAAAAGGTAACTTAATCTTATTTCTAGGGAAGTGTTCCATCCCTTTTTTGAGAGGGAATTGGAATTTAATAATCCCTTCTTTCATATCAATAATAGCTCCAAGCGTTGTTGACATAAAGGTTCCTCCCTCAGCCGAATCTAGCAAGTTCCGCGAGGTAAAGTTCAAGCCTGCATAATTTTTTGGATAACCATCCAAGTAGTCAAACCATGCGTAGGGAAATTCTTAACAAGAGATTTCATGCGTTCCTAACCTTGGGAAACGTGCTCATTATCCAATTGCTTAAAATTCATAATATTAGTCCTCAATTGGATAATGTTAGCTGGGGGGTAGTACCTCCCAATAAAAGCATCCTTGCACTTATCCCAAGAATCTATGCTATTCCTAGGCAAGGATTGAAACCAGATTTTAGCTCCTCCTCTCAAGGAGAAAGGAAAAAGTTTAAACTTAACGATATCACCATCTACTTCTTTGTACTTTTGCATATCACAGAGCTCAACAAAATTATTTAAGTGCAAAGCAGCATCATCTCCAGCACCGGAGAATTGATCTTTCATAACAAGGTTCAACATAGCAGGTTTAATCTCATAAGAAGGTGCTGAAGTGGCAGGTGGAGCAATAGGAGTGTAGATAAAGTCACTGTTGTTATGACTAGTGAAGTCACACAACTTGGTGCTCTCGGAGGAACCCATAACAGCAGCAAGCAAGGTAACTATTTTTTTTGATAAAGGACACTAAAGCAAAAACTGAAAGGTAAACTAACAAAACTAAAAAGCAAAGATCAAAGATAGTGTGCAACTCCCCTATCTTGAAGAGTGGATTCCCCGGCAACGGCGCCAGAAATTAGCTTTGATGGCTTCTCGCCCCTCGTTGGTTACCCAAAGTGGAAGGTTGAGATGTAGACAGCAGCAAATTTCCCTCCGTGAAGATACCAAGGTTTGTCTCCAGTAGGACTCCGACAACGACAGGAAAGTGACAACGACGCTGATACACGAGATAGCTTCTCGTCCCTCGTTGGTTACCCCAAGTGGAAGGTGAGATGCAGATAGCAGCAAGTTTCCCTTAGCAAAGATGCTAAGGTTTAAAGTATCGAACCCGTAGGACTCCTGGGTCAACAAGTAGGTGGTGAAGTGAACAACTGGCGCCGTTGACAATCTAAGGATTGCTAACTTCACCTGGACCTACACACACACAGATAGCTTCGCTTCCCAACGAGTACAGAGGAGTGATAACCCTCAACTGTAGGGGATCGAGATAGTCTTCGCGGGAAAGATAACCCAATTTATTGATTCAACACTTGGGGACACAAAGAATACATACAGGCTTTGACAATTGAGTTGTCAATTCAACCGCACCTGAAATAAACACTTGCTTGCACAAATGTATTAGTAGCAACTGTGATATGGTAGTGGTGGTAATGATAATAGTGGTGATAGTGATAGTGGAACAGCAAAGGTAAACAACTAGTAACCAGCAGAAGGAAAACACTGTAGGCTAGGGAGATGGATGGTTGGGCGCTGCTTGGATGAGAACGAACATGTAACAAATTATAACTTGGACAAGGCTCACAGAAAACAAAGGATCATCTAGGAAAATATCAAACATCAGGCATGTATCCAAAGGTAGTTGTACGTGCTTGCAATAAGAACTTTGCACAACATCTTTTGTCCTACCCTCCCGCTACAAACGGGGCCAAAAGGAACTTAGGGAGATTAAGGTACTCCTCTCAAAGAGCACCGGAACAAAGCATTAACACTTCATGGATACACGGAATCCTCAAATTATAGTCCATCCCCTTTGGTGTCCCAAGCTGTCACCATTGGGATCGCTGGTTCCGGACTATAATAAGTGCATACAACTCATAGATAGGATCAAGAATACCACAAACTCAAGAAACAAAAGGGTGATCAGATCTGAAATCATGGCACTCGGGCCCAAAGTGGCAAGCATTAAGAGCAACAAGTTGTAACAGAGATGATAAACACCAAGTAGATGATAGGCAACATGCCCCCAACAATCTGATTGAACTATTACATGATCTAACTCATCCAATCCCTACCATTCCCTTTGCCTACAGCAGGGAATTGCTCACACATGAGAGGAGAAGTCATGGAGGGTTGATTGAGAGGCGATGATGATGACGATGGCGATGATTTCCCCCTCACCGGAGGCCAATTTAGCCTCCAGTTTAGCTCTCCGAGGAAGAACAGAGGGTTGCGGCGGCTCCGCGACGTAGATTGGAAAAGCGACTTCTGTTTTGGGGTTTCTGCGTCGGGAGAATAAATAGGGGCCAAGGTAGGTCACCAGGGGGTGTGGGACCCAGCCAGGAGGGCAGGTGGCGCGGCCAGGGGCTGGGCCGCGCCAGGCACCCTCCTGGCTGCCCTGTGGCCCCCCTTTGTCCTCGTGGAAGCTTCCAGAATGCTGATTTATATATATATATTTTTGGGATTTTTCCAGCGTACCTAAATATCCAGAAACCTGCACAAAAGAAAACATCACTGGTAGCTCTGCTGAAAACAGCGTCAGTCCGGGTTAGTTTCGTTCAAATCATGCAAGAATGAAGCCAAAACAATAGCAAAAGTGTTTGGAAAAGTAGATACGTTTGAGACGTATCAACTCCCCCAAGCTTAGTTATTGCTTGTCCTCAAGCAATTCATTTCAACGAACTAGACGCGACAAACAAAACTTTGACAAACTCTTTTGCTTCATTAGATGTATATAAGCATGTACTACGAAAGAGTTTAGCAAGTTTTGACACCATGCTACAAGGACAATGGACGAAGCAATCCTTCTTTCATGTAATTAGTCACAAACAAACAAAAAGTAAAAAATATGCTGCTGAAAATCAATCTAAGATCACAATGCACATAGCATGAACATATCAGAGTGGTATCTCGCTAGCCTCCATGAGTGAAGCAAAACATAAATGCAGAAACTCCTCCGGAGTTTTAAAGGAGACTAGAACTCAGAACTCAAAGTAAGAAACATCACAAGCATGCAGAAGACAATGTGGTACTTTGGGACAAAGCATGTTACACTAAGAATGACAATTATGCTCTCATAGTTGGTGCTTTGGAGAAAGGAAGGTGGAGACTCTCGAACCTTGGCTTTTGATGGCGAGGTTGAAAACCCGTGAAAGGAAGCAAAGACTAAACATGTGCCAGAGCTCTTGGTTTTGAAAACAGAGATAAAACTCTTTTGGGAGGTGCAACTTTCCAGTCAACGGTGAACGGTAAAGGTCTCTCAATATCTCCCATGCCAACCATGTTAATGCCTTTTGCTTACACATGTTCCCTTATCCATAAATCCTTTGATGGTCTACGGAACCTTTTATTTTGCCTCAAGGATGGAAGGAGGATATCGTTCCATCTATCATAAGCAGCATTTGGTCCATTTCACTCCATCATCTAGTATGGGGGAGGTGTAACTCTCATATATTTTTTATTGACTAGTTAAAACTTCCGTCAAAATATTTTTGGCATGAAAGATACTGATTTTTCCTCACTGCACCATGAGCTTGTATGGTTACAAAGGGGAAGCTTTTGAATAAATTTCCAGATGGCACAAGAAAGTCTAAGTTAGGAGTGGCCGGTAAATACCACATATAGGTAGGTATGGTGGACTCAAATGGAAAAACTGGGTTTTGAAAAGGAGTTTGGAAGCACAAGCAGAATTCCGCTTGGTGCTTAAGGAAGGCTAGCAAAAGACGGGGAAGCGACCAGCTAGAGAGCATAACAGTCATAATCATGCAGAGCGACAAAGCAACATTGAATCGGGCATGAAAGTGATATAACTCACCCTGAAGTAAAAAGATCATCAAGGCAGAACAGACTTTTTAGTCTTTAACATGCGTGAACATGTGCCAAGTCAATCCAATAATCTCCCGGAGGGTAATACCACTTCAATATGCCACACCATGAACAATGCAATGCATGTCAATCATTTCAAGCAACACATTATAAACTCTAGTTATTTGAGACTAACCACAAAGAAAGCATGAACCACTGGGAAAGCATTGTAAACATAGCACTATGTCGCTACAAGCTGGTCTCTAATCATAAGTACAAGCATATGTACAAAAGTAGAAACAAAAAGAGTCCATACCGGCTTTCCTTGTTGCATCCCTTCCGTCGATCTTCGTCATTACTGCCTTGTCACTTGCACGATCGAACGTAGGAAATTATAATCATCACGGACTCGAGCCGAACTCTGAAAACAAAGCAAACTAAAGAGCAAAGGAAACATATTTTTGGGTTTTTTTAAAGTTTAACGAAAGCAAAAGAAAGGAGAAATCTTTTTGGGTTTTTTCGAACTAAAAGAGCAAAGAAGAACAGGAAAAAACTTGCAAAAAGATAAAAGCGAACCAACGGTAGATACAAAAGAAAGGGGAGCAGAGCACGTACTCCCCCAAGCTTAGGCTTTTGGCCTAAGTTGGGCTCTTCTACTGCGGTCCCGCGAAGCTTCCTGCTCCGGGGTAATGGTAATCCCATGGGTTGTATGAGCCCTCCGGTGCATACACTGAAGTCCTCGGATCCTCCCACGTGGAAGAGGAAGGTCCCGCCCCCCATCCAGAGGAAGACCCTTCACCCCAGGGGGTGACAGTCTCCTCCTGAACTGATGGATATACCACGTGCTCCTCCTCATCGGGCTCGACCCCCTCCATGGGGTCGTGAAACTGGTATCTCCCCGTGATCTCATCAAACTCGGCCACTGAAAAACGATATCCGTTCCTGCGAGAAAAATCAAACACAAGTGGTGCAGCTAGACGGACAGTGCGTTCCACACCGTCTTTAAACCGCAAAACATAATCAAGTGCATAGCGTTCAGAGGCATTAGTAACAAAGAAATGCCTCTTCATGGCAGCCAAGTCAAGGCTAACAAAAGGAAAGACTGTATCATCTGGCGCGGTTCTCCTTGGAGAAACTGCAAAAGAAGTGTGGCATAGACTCCACCAAAGAGGTCCCCCTTGTTACTATTAGTAGCAAGGCGTTTCGCGATAAGATAACCCACATGATACTCGTGCTTCCCTGAGAGGGCATTCGCCATGATAGCAGTATCAGGCATAGAAGTGCTGCTCGTGTTGTCTCGAGCCAACACTCCTCTAGCAATATAATATGCGAAATACCTGAGGTGAGGGAACATAATGTTGGAAATCTTCTGACGGTTGGATGCCCTCACTTCAGTGTTACAGAACGAGTCGAGGAGGGTGTTGAGTGCAACAGTTTGGACATTTTTCCTCTTCTTCTTCTCGACCAAGCCTGGCAAACCTAAAGCTTTACAAAATGTACTTATAGGCATGGTCAGCAACATTTCATAAAGTCTAAATACCACAGTGTCATTGTCAGAATAAAATCTGAAACTATTGACAAAAATAGCGAGAGTGTTTCGTATTGTGGTACACGGCTCGTAACGAGCCGTGTCAAACCTACATGGGCACACAGAGCATAGAACTCTTCTCGTATGCCGGCATCCTCCATGAAGTCTTCGCATGGAAATGCCATAGCTCTTGCGGGTGACGCGTCCAACATCTCCATGGGTACGATATCTTCATTATAGCTCACCCTCGTGGCCGAAGGTGAAGCTGCGGAACGCGTAACACGACTAGAGCGCTCGGGCTTCTTCTTCCCAAGCCACTTTCCTAGCCTCTCCATTTCTGAAAATTTTAACAATTCACAAAAACGAAGATTTAAGCAAAACTAGTTTGGGCAAAACATTCTACTTACTTTACCAAGGCTCAAACTAGCAACAAAACTTGAAAAATAAATTTCTACACAAACATCTAAGCTCAACTAAACAGCACCAAGAACCACTAAATACTCACTAATGAAGCCACCAACTAGAAAACTAATTTGAGGGGTGAGGGAGTCACATACCAGAGAATATTTGTCCCAAATTTCAGCTCAAATTAGTGGTTGTAGAGGGAGATCGAAGTTCCGTGCTCAAGAACAGAAAGAACACGAAACCAGAGGAAGAACACGAGTTTTCGGGGTGAAAGAGAGAGAGAGTGGAAGAAGGGATGCCAGCAGGGGGTGCCTGTGGGCCCCAGGAGGGTGGGTGGCGCGGCCAGGAGCTGGGCCGCGCCACCTGGCCTCCTGGGCCAGGGGTGGACCCCCCTGGTCAGCCACAGGTACTCCCCGATGGCTTTTTACCTGGAAATTTTTATTTTTAATTTTCTGGGAAACTTCACTATAGAGAATTTTTCAAAGTTCAAAAAGCTGCAAAATCTTTCATGAACTTGAGACAAAAGTTAGAACAAGTGAATTTTTAAACAAAAACTTGGGTAGAGCAAGGAGAATAAAAGCTAAAGGAAATGAAAACATAAGAAGCTCAACTTTCTACTTATATAAAACTTGCTAGTTAGCAAGGTTGATCAAGTCTTACCAACACACCGGTGATATATAGCGCAGAAAGTCTCGCCGCTCATGAAGTGATCATTGCACTCTCACTTTAATGGACATTGTCCCCACCATAATTGTTTTGTATTTGTGGTATACATGTAGTGGACAATCCCATTCTCCAATCTTCACGGTCTCGATATTCTCAATGGAGTTAAGGCCATGCCTTTTGTCGATTTTCTTCGGAAAATACACCATGTGTTCTTTGTCATTTACGTTGAAGGTAACCTTCCCTTTATTGCAATCAATAACAGCACCTGTGGTGTTTAGAAAAGGTCTACCAAGGATAATGGACATGCTCCCATCCTCGGGCATGTCAAGCACAACAAAATCAGTAAATATTAAGCAATTGGAAACTTCAACAGGAACATCCCCACAAATACCGATCGGGACGGCCGTGGACTTGTCGGCCATCTGAAGAGAGATATCTGTAGGAATTAGTTTCTCTAAACAAAGCCTTTTGTAGAGAGAGAAGGGCATAACACTCACTCCTACACCAAGATCACATAAGGCAGTTCTAACATAATTATTCTTTATGGAGCAAGGAATGGTGGGTATACCTGGATCACCGAGCTTCTCAGGAATCTTGCCACTGAAAGATTAGTTAGCAAGCATAGTAGATATTGCCTCATTAGGGACTTTTCTTTTATTAGTAACAATATCTTTCATATATTTTGAGTAAGGAGGTAATTTAATAGCATCAGTCAAAGGAATTTGAAGAAAAAGAGGTTTCATCCACTCACAAAACTTGTTGTAGTGCTCTTCTTCTTTGGATTTGACGGACTTTCTTGGGAAAGGCATGGGTTTCTCTACCCATGGCTCTCGTTCCTTCCCGTGTCTCCTTGCAAGGAAGTCTTCTCTAGTATACTTCTTGCGCTTATCGGGTGCTTCTTCTTCACGAACCTCGGGTGTATCATTCTTTTCAGTATCTTTTTCAGGTTCAGCACCGTCTTCAGTCTTAGCATCAGATGTAGATATACTGTTTGGATCCACAGCTTTTTCTTCTTCTTCTTCTATAGGATCATTGGAATTGTCAGCCTCCTTATGTTTCTTTTTCTTCTTCTTCTTCTTTGGGGAGCTAACAATTTCTTCTTCCTGTAATTGAGAATCTTGCTCGATCCTCTTTGGGTGCCCCTCTGGATAGAGAGGGTCCTGGGTGTGTGTCTCCCCGGGTCTTTATACCGTAAGCTTGTAAATTATCCTGTTTGGCATTATTAGCAAGAAAATCTTTTTGCACATTAGAAATTTGTTCAAGCTGAGTTTGAACCATATGAAAATGCTTCACAAGACATTTAACATCATTAACTGTTCCACCTAGAACATCAAGCAAAATTTTGATAGCAAGAGTATTATCATGCAACTGACCTTGTATCTTCTTATTGAAGTGGTTCTGCTTCATAATAAAAATATCAAGCTCATCTAAACATTGGCCAGGAGGTTTACCTTTAGGGATGTCACTTGCATTGAAATCTAAAAGAGAGTGTACTTCTACCATAGGTGGGTGAGTGGTAGGCTCACACAGCTTCTCAATTGGAGGTAGATTCTTCACGTCGTTAGCTTTAATACCTTTCTCTCTTATGGACTTCTTTGCTTCTTGCATATCTTCCGGGCTTAGAACTAGCGTGCCCCTCTTCTTTGGTGGTGGAGGTGGTTCAGGCACGGACCAATCTTCATGGTTTTTGGCAATTTTTCCCATCAATTCTTCCGCATCGTCCGGTGTTCTTTGCCTGAAAACACAACCAGCACAACTATCTAGGTAGGATTTAGACCCATCGGTTAGACCAGCATAAAATATATCAAGTAATTCATTTTTAGGGATTTCATGTCCCGGTCTAGCCTTTAGAAAACTGCAAAATCTCCCCCAAGCTTTAGGGAGATGCTCATCCTGCAACTGTTTAAAGTTATAAATTCTTTGTAAAGCAGCATGTTGCATATGAGCAGGAAAATACTTATCGACGAAAGATATAGCCATATCTTGAGGACTCTGAATGGAACCACATGGTAGTGCATCGTACCATGCTCTAGCCTCTCCTTTCAAGGAAAAAGGAAGAAGCTTGGTCACATAAAAGTTCCGGATCCTTTCATCTGTGGTAAACAAGCCGCCTAAATCAGTGAGTTTGGTCAGGAGCCCGATAACATCATCATTTTCTCTGCCATAAAAGGGATCAGCTTCAACTGTGGATATAAGTGAAAGGTCAACAGAGAAATCATAATCAGGATCAGTGATGCATATAGGAGACGTAGCAAAAGTAGGATCAGGAGTAAACTTGTTCTTCACGGAGTGCTTTGCTAGCAACTTTTTTATAATAGCAGGGTCAGAACCAGCACATTCATTAAGCTCCCTACATAAATCATCATCAAGTATAACATAATCGTCCTCAAGGAGTTTCTCCTAAAGGCCAGCAAGGTCATGAATTTTTCCAATAGGTGTTTGGGTAACAGGAATTTCAACACCCGAGAATTGGGCAGCAGCAGCAATCTGTTCTTCTATAAAAGAACCAAGTGAACCTGTAGTCTCAAAGGTAGTAGAAGCATCATCAAAAGTATCTGACATATTGCCAGACTCAGCAGAAGTAACATGTAACTGAGGTGAATCAAACTGACTCATAACTGAAGGTGAATCAAGTTTAGCACTAGTGCTAAGAGCAGTACCTCGTCTCGTACGGGATGGTAGGATCGGGACCTTGGGGTCTCCTTTCTTACCCATAGTGGATAACGTGTAGCAGGTAGGATACTTCGAGTAGACCTGTAAATAAAGATATGGTCCCCGGCAACGGCGCCAGAAAACAGTACTTGATAACCCTCAACTGTAGGGGATCGAGATAGTCTTCGCGGGCAAGATAACCCAATTTATTGATTCGACACTTGGGGACAAAAAGAATACATACAGGCTTTGACAATTGAGTTGTCAATTCAACCGCACCTGAAATAAACACTTGCTTGCACAAAGGTATTAGTAGCAACTATGATATGGTAGTGGTGGTAATGATAATAGTGGTGATAGTGATAGTGGAACAGCAAAGGTAAACAACTAGTAACCAGCAGAAGGAAAACACTGTAGGCTAGAGAATTGGATGGTTGGGCGCTGCTTGGATGAGAACGAACATGTAACAAACTCTAACTTGGGCAAGGCTCACAGAAAACAAAGGATAATCTAGGCAAATATCAAACATCAGGCATGTATCCAAAGGTAGTTGTACGTGCTTGCAATAAGAACTTTGCACAACATCTTTTGTCCTACCCTCCCGCTACAAACGGGGCCAAAAGGAACTTAGGGAGATTAAGGTACTCCTCTCAAAGAGCACCGGAACAAAGCATTAACACTTCATGGATACACGGAATCCTCAAATTATAGTCCATCCCCTTTGGTGTCCCAAGCTGTCACCATTGGGATCGCCGGTTCCGGACTATAATAAGTGCATACAACTCATAGATAGGATCAAGAATACCACAAACTCAAGAAACAAAAGGGTGATCAGATCTGAAATCATGGCACTCGGGCCCAAAGTGGCAAGCATTAAGAGCAACAAGTTGTAACAGAGATGATAAACACCAAGTAGATGATAGGCAACATGCCCCCAATAATCTGATTGAACTATTACATGATCTAACTCATCCAATCCCTACCATCCCCTTTGCCTACAGCAGGGAATTGCTCACACATGAGAGGAGAAGTCATGGAGGGTTGATTGAGAGGCGATGATGATGACGATGGCGATGATTTCCCCCTCACCGGAGGCCAATTTAGCCTCCAGATTAGCTCTCCGAGGAAGAACAGAGGGTTGCGGCGGCTCCGCGATGTAAATTGGAAAAGCGACTTCTGTTTTGGGGTTTCTGCGTCGGGAGAATAAATAGGGGCCAAGGTAGGTCACCAGGGGGTGTGGGACCCAGCCAGGAGGGCAGGTGGCGCGGCCAGGGGCTGGGCCGCGCCAGGCACCCTCCTGGCTGCCCTCTGGCTGCCCTGTGGCCCCCCTTTGGCCTGGTGGAAGCTTCCGGAACGCTGATTTTTTTATATAGTTTTTGGGATTTTTCCAGCGTACCTAAATATCCAGAAACCTGCGCAAAAGAAAACAACACTGGTAGCTCTGCTGAAAACAGCGTCAGTCCGGGTTAGTTTCGTTCAAATCATGCAAGAATGAAGCCAAAACAATAGCAAAAGTGTTTGGAAAAGTAGATACGTTTGAGACGTATCAAGGAGTTGTCAATTCCTCCGGCCTTGTTGTTTACAAAGATAAAACGCACGGGATAATAATGATAGATAGTGATAGAAACTGAAAAGTAAATACAGAAAGTAAATTGATAGTGTAAACAGTGGTGGAAGTATGGACCGGGATCCCATGATGTTCATTAGTGATGTCTATCTCCCAAAAGACGATAAAATAGCCATGCGAGGTAAAAAAATTACAGCTGGGCAATTGACAAGATTATGTGCGCAAACCAATGCTAATTATGAAAAACAGAAAAGAAGAGGCTCAAAAGCACGGGCAGTACGCCAAGACAAGTAGACCGAAATCCATCTGCATCTACCCACTAATCATCCACCTTGAGAATATCTATCCAGAACATCTCGCTGGTATTAAGTTACGAATCCCACCCAAAGTGTAAACTCAAAGCAACGGACAACTACATTAAAGAACTTTGCGTAAAGTAAACAATCCTTGCACCCGCAAGTACAAGCACCGTTGTTTTCCCCCTTGTGGCAACATCACATCCCTAGACTCATGTTTCTGTCACTCAAGCTAGTCATCGGGGGGCATGAACCCACAATCATGCATAACAGTCCCTCTTGGAGTCACTACCTACTACTTGGCCAAAGCAATAAACGGCAACGGAGAACATGCAAAAGTTACTCAAGAACATAAATATAAAAGAAGAGAATCAAATATATAACTCAATCACAATCTGAACATAATCTCTTAATCCATCGGATCCCAGCAAACTCAGCATAGCAACAACAGAAATATTACATATGTTCCTCGATCATGTAGGGCAGCTCACGAGGTATAATCCACGAAGAACAAAGAGGGGAGGAGAACATCACATAGCTACTGATCATGGACCCATGGTCCAAGGTGGACTACTCACGGTTCATCCGGGAAGCATCCATGGTGGTGGAGAAGCTCCCGGAGGTGATTCCTCCCTCCGTCAGTGTGCCGGGAAGAGGTCTTCTGGTGCTCCCTATCTTTGAAGCGCGGCGGCAGCGGAAAAGAGGAGAGATCGCGAAAAAGGCTTCCGTCCCCGAGGGTTTCTCGTCACGGGGAATAAATAGGCGAACGGGGGCAGCCAGAGGTGGGCCAGGGGCCTGGCCGCGCCCTCTGGCCGCCTGGGGCCCCCCTGGCTCCCCTCTGGCCCCTCTCGGGCTTTTCTCGAAGCTTCCGGTACGCTGATTTTTCCTATATTTTTCCCGGATTTTTTCTGGTACTTTTAATAAGGGGGAAACCTGAAATAGAAAAATAGCAGAAAACAGGAACTGGCACTGGGGTGCACTGAGTTAATAGGTTAGTCCAAATATGATCAAAAGTGTATGGAAGTTCATCAATATCAAAGCAATATCACACAAAAGAGGCATGGAGCAAGCATAAATTATAGATACGTTTTGGACATATCAGGTGCCAACAACTAGGCGGTTGACGCGGACCTGCACACAGAACAGATAACTTTGCTCCCAACGAGTACAGAGATTTTGTCAATCCCTCCGGCCTTGTTGTTTACAAAGGATCAAACACATTGTATAATAATGATAGCAATAGCAACAGAAAAGGAAATAAAGAAGAAAATAAATAGTGGGTGTAAGGAGTGTTGGAAATATGGACCGGGGTCCCATGATGTTCACTAGTGATGTCTCTCTCCCAAAAGACGATAAAATAGTCATGCGAGGTAAACAAATTACAGCTGGGCAATTGACAGGATTATGCACGCAAACCAATGCTAACTATGTTATAAAGAAAGGAAGAGGCGCAAAAGCATGGTCGGTACGCCAAGACAAGTAGACTGAAATCCATCTGCATCTACCTACTAATCATCCACCTTGAGATATCTATCCAGAACATCTCGCTGGTATTAAGTTGCGAATCCCACCCAAAGTGTAAACTCAAAGCAACAGACAGTTGCATTAAAGAACTTTGCGTAAAGTAAACAATCCTTGCAGCCGCAAGTACAAGAACCGTTGTTTTCTCCCTTGTGGCAACAACACATACCCTAGACTCATGTTTCTGTCACTCAAGCTAGTCATCAGGGGGCATGTACCCACAATCATGCATAACGCTCCCTCTTGGAGTCACTACCTACTACTTGGCCAAAGCAATAAACAACAATGGAGAACATGCAAGAATTACTCAAGAACATAAATATAAAAGTGGAGAATCAAATATATTACTCCGTCCGATCCATAAAAAGTGTCGTACATTTTGTACTAAGTTAGTACAAACTTTATACAAAGTGGGCGACACTTTTTATGGATCGGAGGGAGTACTCAATCACAATCTGAACATAGTCTCATAATCCATCAGATCCCAGCAAACTCAGCATAGCAACAACAAAAAGATTACATATGTGCCTCGATCATGTAGGGAAGCTCGCGAGGTCTAAACCATGAAGAACAAAGAGGGGAGGAGAACATCACATAGCTACTGATCATGGACCCATGGTCCAAGGTGGACTACTCACGGTTCATCCGGGAAGCATCCATGGTGGTGGAGAAGCTCCCGGAGGTGGTTCCTCCCTCTGTCAGGGTGCCGGGAAGAGGGCTCCTGGTGCTCCCGATCTTGGAAGCGCGGCTGCGGCGGAACAGAGGAGAGATCGCGAAAAAGGGTTCTGTCCTCGAGGGTTTCGGGACGAGAGGGATATATAGGAGAAGGGGGGCAGCCAGAGGTGGACCAGGGGCCCCAGGCGCCCCCCCTGGCGCGGCCTAGGGGGTGGCCACGCTAGGTGGCCGCCTGGGCGACCCCTGGCTCCCCTCTGGCCCCAGTTGGGCTCTTCCCGAAGCTTCCTGTACACTGATTTTTTCTATATTTTTCCCAGATTTTTCTGCCAATTTAAGTAATGGAAAAACCTGAAATACAAAAACAGCAGAAAACAGGAACTGGCACTGGCACTGGGGTGCACTGATTTAATAGGTTAGTCCAAATATGATCAAAAGTGTATGGAAGTGCATCAATATCATAGAAATATCACACAAAAGGTGCATGGAGCAAGCAGAAATTATAGATACGTTTTGGACGTATTAGTGCTCTTCGTAGAGCTCGACTTTTCGTGGTTTGGTAACTCTCGCGAGATACGAGCAGGGGCCAAGCATGCCAGTAACATCAGTCGTACCCTCCCTGTCGTTCCCGACGCAAATACCGCTTGCGGGCATCGTTGGGTCCCCCGACTCTTACCTTTAAGGACGCCAGCTGATTCGAGTGCCTACCATTAAGTGAAACCAGGAGGTATTAGCCTCGATGGTACACTTAAAGAGGTTCGAAAAAGACATCAGCGGAATGAACTAAAGAGGTAAACCTCGTATCATCCCGGTGATGCTACGCTACTGGGCCGACGAGAGTGAAATACGAGTCCATTCCACTCGTATGTCAAACTCGAAGCGACTCGGTAGAGTCTCGCCGTTGTAGGTTCCCTAGGGTGTCTGCATTGATCCATACCTGTTGCAGTTATAATATTTTGTAATACATGCGTTCACTCCCCTGAGTGATCACGACCTGCTATCTAGACCTAACTAATAGTGCGCAGGGCTCACTACTGAAAAATGCATAATTATAATAGGCAGCATAGCATAAAGGAAGGTACATCAAGGGGCGACAATGACAGGCTATGCAATTGAATAGGTAAGCAACGTAGCAGCAGCAGTAACAATGCCTAGTGCAAGAAAAGTATGGAAATATAAGTGATATATGGGGAAGAGCATGGCTCTGCTTTCCTGGAAGCTCGACGGTAGGGGTAGGGTCGTCGACGACGTAGTCGATCACAGGGGCATCGACAGTGGTCCTCAGGACTACATGACAATAAGAGAGAGGGGAGAAACAATAAATACACAACAATAGTAACAATACAAATATAAGACATGGCAAACACAATGTTAACGGTGTTCTAACGCAGTGCAAAGGGTTATGCTCGGAGCGGGAATTCATCCGGGGATGAAATACCGGCTCTGGGTGATTATCGACAAACGGCCCGGAGGGGGAAAGGTTTCATGTCTGTAGTGTCATGAATATATGACAGGCATGTGGATAGTGTATCTGTGATCGTTGATGCATTCCGAACAACTTTGATGTTCAGAACATTTCCATCCGAAAAGTTTTACCAGTACCGGGTAATTACCGGACAGACAATCTGGAGGGGGAAAGTCTCGTGTTCGGTATGTTAGAGGGGTGCGGTGGGTATGCGGTTAGCGTATTCTTATTCGTTGTATTTTGCTGAGCAACTTTGATATATAAATTATTTTCATCGGAGATACGGTTTAAAAGATATTGAATTTCTAATATTTAATTGATTTGTGAAATTTTTGGAATTTATTTTAATATTTAAATAAAATTATCCACAACAGTAATTGACTGGTCAACTGACAGGTGGGGCCCAACTTTCAGCAGGTTGACTGGTCAAATCTGACCAGTGGGTCCCACTGATCAGCTTGTAGTCATTTAATTAAATCATTTTATTTATTATAAAAACCTGGACCCACATGTAAGTCACCCAGTGTGGTTATCTCTATTTAATTAAAACACTAGTTATTAATCAGAGCACTGGGCCTACATGTCACCGACACATGTTCTAAGTTCTTTTGTTTAAACACTAATAAAATGTTGGGGGCCACATGTAACAGACAAGGGGGGGGGGTTTATCTCCTAAGTACATATTCATTGGTAATCATCACGGAGCCTGCTCGGAGCAACAGCGGCGGGAGGCGGCCAGCGGCGGCACGCGGCCAGGCGCGGGCTGCAGTGAACGCGCGGGCAGCAATAGCCCGCGCCCGCGGGGTAGCAATGGCGCGTGATAGGGCTATCCAGGAGGGGAGCCAGGCCACGGCGGGGGTACGGGAACCAGGGCGTGGCCAGCGCGGCCCGGGCGGCGAGGGGCGAGTTAGGGGCGCGGCCGGAGCGTAGCCAGTGCACGGCCCAGGCGAGCCGCACAATAGCGGCGACAGCGAACACCACGGGGGCCCGTGCGCCCGGCCATGGCGAGCTGCGAGCGCCGGGGCACCTACGGCGAAAGCGGCAAAGGGAGGGGGGGGATTGGGAGGAAGGATGCTCATAGGGAGGCTAGCAGGGTGACCAGGGAGCCGAAGGCGGCCCAAGACACGGGAATCGACGACGGCGCAGCTCCATGTCCGACAGGGAGGCAAAGCTCGATTCGGCCGAGGGGGCTTCCCCGACGGCGACCGACTGCTTGGGAAGACGTGGACGACCACGGCGCAGCCCGAGGTGGCCCGTGGCCGCGTCCATGGTGAGGTGGCGGCGACGGTCGTGGTACTGTTGCATGGGGAGCGACGTAGGAGAGCACTAGGGGGCGCGAGGGAGAAAGGAGGGCACCTAGGGTTCGAGGGAGGGTTGGGGGGGGGGCGCTCGGCAGCGTCTTATCCACGCCGGCGACCATGGGATGGTCGCCACGACGACGTTCGCGGCCAGGGCACCGTCGATGTGTGCCACACACGAGGTGGAAGAAGAGGGTGGGAGTGGGTTGGGCCAGGAGGTGGCCCTGGTGGTTGGGCCCGGGTGGACTTCGCCCCAGGCGTTAGTTAGGAGTTTTCCCTTTTTTGCTTTATATTTTTCTTTGTAATTCTATTTTATTTGTTTAGTACACTTGTGATTTTTGTAAAATATGGAACTTGCTCCAATATTTCTCTTATATATTACGACAACACCACAAAAAGTTTGGTTGCAAAATAAACTCATTTGCATTTTGGATTTATTTAAAATGGAACAAAGGTGGCTGTTTTGCTACTGTTTAAATAGTTTAAAATATTTTAATGTTGTAATAAATATCCACCACCATGGTATCTTGCTCTACTGAATTTTAGGCATTTTATAAAAAAAATTGCACAATTTTTGGGTCAAGTTTAATTTCCACTTGTTTCTGGAATTTTTATTCGATGGAAATCGAGCTCAACTCGTCAAGGTTGTTTAACCCTGACTTAATCATGATGACATGACCATTAACAAGGTGATTACTGTTGGAATACTGTAGCGTGACACCCGAGGTGTTACACGACGCAATACCGCTCGCGGGAACCGTTGGGTCGCTCGACTCTTAACTTGAAGGACAACCGTTGCTCAGGTACCTAGAGCGACTATGTAGAGGAAGCAATGAGTAGAGTACAAGGATTATTCCTTGATAGCTCACACCTGATGGTGGTTTGTCATAGTCGAGCTAGGGGGCCTTAGAGGGTGTCTGCATTGTCCCATACCTGTTACAGTTAATATATTGTATCCGTGTTCACTCCCAGAGTGATCACGGCCCGCTATCTAATCCTAGTTGACTAAGATTGCGCAGGGCTCACTGCTGAATATCATATATATATATTTATAGGCAGCATAGGATAAGGAAGGTACATCAAGAGGAGACAATGAAAGATTGTGCAATTGAATAGGTAAGCAACATAGCAACAGCAGTATCAATGCCTAGTGCAAGAAATGTACGGAAAAGATAGGTGATATCCGGGGAAGGAAAATGGCTTTGCTTGCCTGAAAGCTCGACGGTAGGGGTACGGTCGTCGACTATGTAGTCGATCACAAGGGCACCGATAGCGGTCGTCGGGGCTACCAGACAATAGAGAGGGGGATGAAACAATAAATACACGACAATAATAGCAATAAAAATACAAGTCATGGCAAACGCAGTGTTAGGGGTGAACTAACGCGGTGCTACACGTTGCAGACGAAACGGGAATTTAACCGACAATTTTACTGGCTCCGGGCGATTACCGGACAGTGCAATCGAAGGGGGAATGTCTCGTGGGTGGTATGTTAGAAGGGTGTGGTGGGGGTATGGGTAGCATATTCTTATTCGTTGTATTTTTCTGATCAATTTTCATGTATAAAGTTTTTTCATCGGAGTTACGGTTTAAAAGATATTCAATTTCAAAGTTTTAATCAATTTAAATCAATTTTCTGGATTTTATTTATTATTAAAAACAACATTATTCACAACAGGGGGTTGACTGATTCAAAACTGACAGATGGGGCCCAGTCAACAGTCTCTGTTGACATGGTCAATCTGACCAGTGGGTCCCACATGTCAGCCTCAAATTTAATTAAATAATTATATTTATCTTAAAATCATCTAGACCCACATGTCATTGTCTCCGCATAATGAATTTAATTAATCTAATTTAACCAGGGGCAGTGCCCACTTGTCATTGCCACATGGGTAATCAAATTAACTTAACTCATTTAATATCTAGGAGGCCCGCATGTCATGGGGTATTAAAAAAGGAGGGTAGATTAGCCCACTAGTTAATGGCCTAATCACCCTGGGGGGCCCACTTATTAGTGGGGGGTTTACCCCCGGGCCAGCCCGACTGTGCCCACGACGGCGAGGCCGACGTCGGCGAGGCCGTTCCGGCGAGGGGCCAAGGCGGGGTTGCGGGTGTTGTGCGGGGGCGGTCACGTGCACCTGCGCATGCACGCCGGGGCGCAGCCGGAGCGCGCGGGAGAGGCCATGCGGGCACACACGTCGGTGATGAGCACGGCGGTGGCGGCAGCGTGCCGCTATCTGCATCAGAAGGGAACAGGGATTGTGGGGGGGGTGGCCTCGCACGGTTGGGCACGCATGGGTGCGGCCTGGTTGCAGCGAGGGCGCACGCATAGGGGGGGGTTGGGCGTGGCCAAGGTCCAGGGAACGCGCTCCGGACATGGCGGCCACGGCTCGCACCGGTGGTAAACGGCAATGAACTCGGACCAGGAGACAAATGGAACGGATGCGGGGCTCACCTGGGAGGCCGCAGGAGAGCTCGAGGGGGGAGGGAGGCATCGGTGCAGCAAATTGACGACACACAGTCCGGTGCCTGTGGCGGAAGAGGAAGAAGGGGTCGTCGTTGGTCGATTCCGCGCAGCCGGTGGCGTAGTTGACGTCGACGAACATCGTGGACATTACGACCTGGCTCGAGGGAGGCGTTGGCCACGCACGGGCGCGACGGTAGCTACGGTGGCTTTCGGGCAGGTAATGGCGGCACGAGGAGAGGGAGGGGAATGGGCAGGGGGCGTCTAGGGTTAGCAACGAGAGGGAGCGCGGGGTATCGGGACCTTATCCCCGCCGGCAAGCCGCCGATGGCCGCCACGGCGTGCCCACGACATGGCGGGGCGTGGGATGGCCGCCACGGCTTTCCCGTGAAGAGGAAGGGGATGGGGTGGGGGTTTGGGCTGGGCCATAGTGGGGAGGGGGAGAGGCCTTGCCCCAGGCGGGGAATAGTCCTTTTGTCTCTTTAGGTTTTCCCTTCTGTTTTTATTTTAAATTAGCTAGCATTTGCTTTTATAAACGGTGTATATTTCTCTCAATATTCATGTTGCATATCAGTGTACTGCTACAAAAAGTTTTAGCCCTAACTAAATTCATTTGAATATTTTTTGTTCATTTTAAAAGGTCTTTTGGTGCTGTTTTGCTACCGTTATTAATTATATAGGTTATTTAAACACTTCAATAATTATTGGTTGCTAACCTATCATGGTCAAATGATTATTAGGAAGTTTTTGGATATTTTTCCATAATTTTTAGTGCAACTTTACTTTTTACTTTTATTTTGAAATTTTATTTGGGTTGGAATTTGAATGAGATATGATCAGGGTGATCATCACATGCAATCAAGGTAACTTGGCATTAATCAAAAGTGATTATTGTTGCATGACATCCGGGCGTTACATATGTATTGTGGAAGTGGTATCATACACTAGTACTATCATATGCATGGCACTTGTATATGATACTTTCCACTGTGACCAGCCTTACATTGTCAACTAAGCAAAAAAAACTAATATGACAAAGTAATTAAGAGGAAAGAGAATCAATGATCCTAGCAAGAAACGATGCTAGTCGTGTGAACTTATGCGAAACATTAGAATGGAAGAAATTGACCTTTCTCGATAAATAACATTTTTATTAACTCAAAAAGTATCATCAAGCGGATACAAAACATTATGAGCCACACCGGGTCTGTGCAAAGTTAAGATGCACACATCCAAAACCAAATGACTGACAAAAGAAGATAAAAATTGAAAAATGGTTTTAGTGGAGTCATGTAAGACCGGCAATATGCCTATTTCGAAGGAGGACGTGGTGGACCGATCCAGAGATTATGTTGTCATCCATGCTGAGTAAAAACCTCCATGGCCACCTGCTCCAACCGCATACAAACCACCTTGAAGAACAGTTGGTCCTCCATTCGGTGTAGCGTAAACTACGTACGAAGCGAATGCATAGAGAAAACATTATACTGCAAAGGAGAATAATTTATTTCATTAAAATAACAAATAATTTCTACATAGACAAAGCGACCATAACAAGGCAATACACTCCCACACTAATTAGAGTTTTATTTGAAATACCGTCCAACCAATGACAAAAAATATTGGCCATGCTTTTTGCCGGATATAATTTTGACGCTATTTTGATTATCGACCATGTAGAGCACACAAACTTACAAAGGAAGAATAGTTGTTTAATTGTCTCATCATGAGTTCAAAAGCTACACTTATTGCTTCCTTGCTAGTTACAACGTGTGAGGTTGTCCGTAGATACCATGTGGAAATTTGGAGTTATAGTGGGATTTTGAACTTCCAAATTTTGTTGTTATTATCGACTAGAACCTTGGAATACCTCAGAGCAAGGTACATAAAGGTAATTATGAAGGACACAAATGTAGTGAGGTTTCCGCGAAAGATATCCTATCCACTTGTCAGATTATTCGAATCAAACTAGGATAGGAGACTTTTCCATGACACGAGGGCCAAACAAATCCCGCCAAAAGTAATTGTTCAATAGGTATGAACTGAGTACATGAACTACAAACTTTATTTCCGGCAATACAGTATAAGGCCGATTATTATTTTCAGAGACTGGTGTTACCTAGCCAATTATCCTCCCAGGAAGGAATTTGAGACCCATACTTTATCGCGAAGGTTCCAAAGTGGAAGAGATGTTTCTTTGTCGCCATTATACCTTTCCAAAAGTGTGAATCACCATATTTTCAATAGGCTTGTAACAAAGACATCTGGGCTAGAGATTTGTTACACGGTATGATTTATGAGACACCATTCTCATTAAGTACTTTGTACAACCATTTACTAAACAAAACATCATTATTTGTTTGGAGATCCTAAATGCCAAGGCCACCTTGGTTTTTGTCCTGCAAATAACGACTAATTTTTTAAATAATACTACCTCTATATTAAAATGTAAGAGTTTTTTTTGCTTTTGAATAGGGCATAAAAACGTCTTACATTTAATTACGGCGGGAGTACATTTTATTTAATAAATTACAGAAATAATATATAGTTTAGAAAATTTTCAAATATATTATATAGTCGGCCTGGGCGAAACTAACTGGGCTAGGTCGGCCCAGCCAGAGCCGCCAGAGCCCAGTCGGCATAGGCGAAACTGACTAGTGGCTCGCCCACCTGATGTCGGGACCCGGGGTTAGCGTATGCAAGACTCGCTACAACACAATCATATGGAGAGCCGAGAACCGTACCCACTTGTCTAAGCAGACAAGGCCAAGCACAGAACATTCTCGGAAAGCATCGAACGTGAGGGGCATCCCATCCAGGCCGGATGATCAACTGAGATGGGTCCTCATCGTCCGCACACAAGTCTAAATGATATGGGTGGTGAACTCCCATAATCATAGACAAGTCGCCTCAACCATACTGTCGATTGTATTATAACACTTACATAGACTTACTCCATCCCGACCACTTAGTTGGGGTCTAGGGCGGGCTCGATCATACATAAAAGTGTGCACGTGGCGTAGTCACGAGCAATCGCATCGCGATGCCCCAAGCTGCGCACATCTAAGGGCCACCTGGTGTATAAAAGACCACCAGCCAGGTCACAACTAAGGTCTCGAAAACCCATACTAAGACATGCATGTTATAATCATACACGCAACACACATGTCTAGTATGAACAGCAGGTATCATTGCAATTCTCTACAAAGTGTACAACTTTATTGATAACTCTTAAAGAGTGCACACAGAGATGAGGAGACCGTGTTCCAACATTGCATCAAACATGCGGAAGCAAAGTAGGTCTGAGTACAGACAATTTAACAAATAGCTTAGAGAATCCTTATTTATAACCAAGCCCTTCCACGAGAGACCAGTCGTCTGACTGGGACTACACTAGCTTGATTAGTCGTCGAGCTCAAGGAAGAATCCACCTTCGGGGTCAGTGGGTTCATCTAAAACATAGAATAAGAAAACGTGAGTACAAAGTCCTACTCAGCAAGACTTACATAGGAACTACACTACTCATGCACATGTATCAAGGTAAAGGGAGGTGGGGTTCATAACCAGAAGTGCCAGCTTTGACTTGGCTAGTCCTGAACTAAGAGTACCAGACTTGAGGTAAGAAGCGTACACGAGTCCACTACATGTCTCCAACCAATTACACCACTATGGTGCCTTCCTCGACTTCCCATGAGAAACCACGCCATAGCACTTACGCTTATCTTGGCAGTTTTAAAGTATCCATTGAAGTTGTCTAATAATCGAGCACAACTTTCCAAGTAGTCCCTTACCGCGGACGCGACTATTCGAATAATTTATTAAACATGCAGGGGTGTACTGCTACACACATGAAACCATCAGTTACCGCCTTAGCCTCGACACCATTCAAGCGAGTGTCGGCGAGGATAATTTCCACAACTTTTACCTCACAGCCAACTCAAATTCAATGGAGACGCCTATCTGGGATGGATTCCACATCGTGAACCCGGCCGGTTTACCGCTGTGGTCTCAGAAGATGTGTGCAGGGTCCCAAGACGGTCTGAATAGCCGTTCTTCCACTTCGAAGACCATGCCACAGACCTACCAGAACTCTGAACAACTGCAACTCATTGAACCGAGAAGGGATGAGTTAGTAGGTTGAGCGGGGGTCCGTTTGCCCAACATTTGGTAGTACTCTTCATCTTGGATCACCACACAAGAACTCGGTCTTAAGGCGGTGTTCAACGAGACAACCCACTGTGTACTCCTACACAGCCTCTCATCGTTCTCCTTGTATTAGGGTGGATTCACCAACACAGTTTCACCTTCTTCAACATGATTGCTACCATCCCGACTCACAGATCAAAGTAACCTCATTGTAAACTCTAAGCATGCAATAAGCTTTAATAGTTGCGGGGGCCACATGATATCAATCAACTCCTATGTCAGCTAGGATTGTGGTTTGCTTACTACTGTGACAAGATGATAGGTCATGCAAAGGATTGGGTTCAATTATGCGGTAGAATCGATAACTAGGTGATCATCCTATTTCATGCATTAGTGAGACTGAGAGGGAAATGGGTTTTTATTGACATGATCAATGGGGGTTTGCTTGCCTTGCTGACAAGGTTCAAACACAGTATCTTCAACGAAGGGGTGGCCTCCGGTTCCGGCTCCACTTCTATCCGGACAAACAAAGCATGAAGTAGCAATCAATATGAATGCAATGCTCAAGCACATGATCAAATTTTATAACATGGTGTAAGGGGTGCTGATGTGTTGTCAATTCCATTTAAATGGAGTGTATCGCATTTTAGTTGCAAATTCAAACTCCATGTTTGAATTTAAAAGGGTCCATATGCACATATGCTTCTGTTCACCCAATTTTAATTGTTCAAACATGAAAACAAAGTGCATATTCAGAGTCCTTGCATTTTTCTGATAATTTTACATATATTATTTGTCCAATTTGGAGTTAAAATGAATTAGGTATGAATTTCCAAAGTTTAAAGTCTTTTCTGCCTTTTCTGGATTATTTTTAATCATTTAACAATTTATTGCGTCAGCATGACGCAAGGCTGACGTGGGGGGCTGCTGACATTTGGGGCCTCTCTGTCAGTGTCACTGTTAAGTTAAACTGTTGATTTAATTTAAACAAAGGATTTACAAGGGGCAGGGCCCACCTGTAAGTGACACTGGGGGTGGGGTTAAGGGTTAATTAACCCTGGCCATGTGAGCTCACCGGCGGCGAATCTCCGGTGACCCACCAGCACGGCGGTGTCCACGGGACGGCGTTCCAATGAGCCATTTGATGCGCTACGACCACCAATTTGAAGCCCTGGCTCTCGCGCATCAAATGGGGCAAGGCACAGGTGCTGGGGGTTCACCGTAGCGACGCCGGCGTTGAGCCCTAGCGGCGGCCGTGGCTCGGGCTCGTCGAAAAGGTCGCTGCGGAGGGAGAGCTTGGGCCATCGCTAGTGTTTTGGGACGCTGGGAGCACCAGGAAGACGATGGACATCACGGGAGAGACAAAGGTGCACTGGAGTTTGGCGACGACGTTCATGGCGGCGGTGCTCCTCTGCTCTCATGGAAATTGGCGATAGAGTGCGGGAGGGAGACAGCGGAATAGCTCGGGAGAACTAGGAGCTCACCGTGAACTCAATGGAGACGGTGGCGCGGTCGGAGGAGCTTCACAGTGGCCGGAATTGAAGAAGGCGCGCGGCTGCCGTAGACGAAGACGACGACACGATTCCTCGGCTCCAGTGGCTCCGGCTTCAATTCCTCTCGCTGGGTGGCGTAGTCCACGTCGCCGAAGAGGATGGACAAGATGGCTCGGCTTCTCGTCGACGGTGGCTTCGGCTTCTCACGGTGATGAACTCCGGCGGCGCTCGGATGATTTGGGGGAAACGTGGAGAGTGCAGGAGAGCTCCAGGGAGAAGGGGGAAGTGACGAGGCGTGTTCTCCTCGTCTCCGTGGCGAGAAGAGGTGGCTCGGGGACGCCTGGAACATCGAGGGCGTCGCGGTGGCGGTCGGCGGCCGGGGCATGCTCGACAGTGAGCTGCTTCAGCTTGCAGGGAGGAAGACGACAAGGCTCAAGCGGGCTGGGCCGGCTAGCTGGGCTGCAGTGCGTTAAGTTGGGCTGCTTTCCAGGTTAGTTTTCCTTTTTTCTTTTCTTCTATTTTTCTTTCTGCATTTTGTTTTGTGTTGCTAAATAAAATAGCTAGACATTTTCTAAAATGCTGAAACTTTTTATATGGCCTCACAATATAATAGGCTAGCCACTTATAAAGTTTGGGCGTTTTTAAAATTCAAATAATTTGAACTTTAATTCAAATAGGGGTTTAAATTTAAATCCATGCTCCTTTTTGAATATTTGAAAAATCCATGAGCATGGGGTTGGTCCCACATCACTTGATATGTGATCACACTCATTTATGAGACTTTTCAAAAATTCAAAAGGAATTTTTGGAGCAACTTTTATTCTGGCCATTTGAATTAAATTCATCTGGGGGTGTTCTCTCTCCCATTTCAATTTCTTTTTGAATTTTTTTAAATGATGCAAAGTTACATTGCTAACCCTAGCAAATACCTAAAAGAGGGTTGTGACAACTCGCCCCCACTCAAAAGAATCTCGTCCCGAGATTCAGAAGTCTGCGGGAGGAAGGAGGGGTACTTGGCACTGAGACGGTCTTCTCTTTCCCATGTGGCTTCTTTCTCGGAGAGGTGTGACCATTGCACTTTCAGAAACTTGATATTTTGACGGTGAGTGACACGCTCTGCTGAGTCAAGAATACAAACGGGGTATTCTCGATAAGAAAGGTCATCTTGGAGATCAAGCTTTTCATGGTCGACTTCGTGGATGGGGTCCTTGAAGCAACGCCTGAGTTGTGACACATGGAATACATCATGTACTCGGGAAAGGTGCGAGGGTAGTTCAAGTTGGTAGGAAACTTCTCCACGTTTAGCAAGAATGCGGAAAGGTCAAATGTAACATGGGGCCAACTTGCCTTTGATACCGAATCGTTGGGTTCCCCTCAGAGGAATAACCCGAAGGTAGGCCTTCTCATCCAGATTGTAGCTTTCTTGCCTATGATGACGATCATAGTATCTTTTCTGACGAGACTGGGCTGCTTTCAATTGATCAGGAACAATGCGAACTTGCTCTTCTGCTTCCATGATCATATCCTGTCCAAAGAATTGTCTTTCACCGGTTTCTGACCAGTTTAGGGGTGTTCGACATCTTCGTCCATATAGGAGTTCAAAAGGAGCCATGTTCAGACTAGATTGGAAACTATTGTTATAAGCAAATTCGGCGAATGGAAGAGACTTCTCCCAATTCTTTCCGAATGAGATAACACAAGCTCCGAGCATGTCTTCGAGGATTTGGTTAACCCTTTCGACTTGACCACTAGACTGAGGATGGAAAGTTGTACTAAAGGAGAGATGAGTTCCCATAGCATTCTGAAAACTTCCCCAAAATCTAGAGGTGAACAGGCTACCACGATTAGAATTTAATTCCAAAGGAACACCATGAAGAGACACAATTCTAGAGACATACAAGTCCGCTAACTGGCTAGCAGTTATAGACTCGCGAACTGGAAGGAAGTGAGCAATTTTGGAAAGTCTATCAACGACAACGAAGATGGCATCATTTCCTTTCTGGGTTTTTGGAAAGCCAGTGATGAAATCCATACTGACTTTGTCCCATTTCCACTCGGGAATAGGAAAAGGCTGAAGAGTACCAGCAGGTCTTTGATGTTCTGTCTTAATGCGACGACAAACATCACATTCAGCAATGAACTGAGCAATTTTTCGCTTCATCCTAGTCCACCAAAATCTCTGGCGTAGGTCTTGGTATATCTTTGTGCTACCAGGATGAATCGAAAGGGGAGTGTCATGAACCTCATTAAGAATTAGCCTCCTAAGATTGTGTTTTCGTGGTACAACCAATCGAGTGCCAAAGAAAACGACTCCTTGATCATTTATGGAGAAACATTTAGCAACTCCGCTAGCAATGTTCTTCTTGATCTCTCGAATACCACTATCATGTTTCTGGGGGGCTATGATTTTATCCTCAAGAGTTGGTTTCGCCACCAAGGTAGAAAGAAATCCATGAGGAACAATCTCGAGATTGAGTTTTCGAAATTCCTCATGAAGAAGTGGTTGATACTGTTGTAACATGAGGTTGTTACAATACAACTTACGACTTAGTGCATCAGCCATGACATTGGCTTTGCCTGGGGTGTAAGAAATTCCTAAGTCATAATCTTTTATCAAATCTATCCAGCGTCTTTGCCTGAGATTAAGATCTGGCTGGGTGAATATATATTTGAGGCTTTGGTGGTCGGAATACATCTCACAACGATTACCAAGGAGGTAATGTCGCCAAGTTGTCAGGGCATGAACTACGGCAGCGAGTTCAAGATCATGGGTAGGATAGTTCTCTTCATGTGGACGCAACTGGCGTGAAGCATAAGCTACCACATGTCTATCTTGCATAAGTATGCATCCTAACCCTTGCCGTGAGGCATCACAAAAGATCTCGAAATCCTTTTTGGTGTCTGGAGGCGCAAGTACGGGGACAGAAGTCAATCTTCTTTTTAGCTCTTCAATGCTTTCCTCGCACTTGGGAGTCCATTGGAATTTCTTACCTTTCTTGAGGAGTTTAGTTAGAAGCTTTGCAACTTTAGAAAAGTTCTGGACGAAGCGGCGGCAATAGCTTGCTAAGCAAAGAAAACTCCTAACTTGCTTAACCGATTCAGGTGGAGTCTAGTCAAGGACGTCCTGAACTCTCTCGGGATTGACAGCAATGCCTTTTGCAGAAATCACGTGGCCTAAGTAGGTCACTTCTGGTAGCCAAAATTCACACTTGGAGAATTTAGCATACAGGCGATGCTCTCGAAGTTTCATCAATAACAACCTAAGATGTTCGGCATGTTCTTCTTCGTTCTTCGAGTAGATGAGAATGTTATCAAGATAAACTAAATTTTTTTTATCCAAGTACTCCATGAAGATCAAATTCATCATGCGCGAGAAAGTGGCGGGGGCATTGGTTAAACCGAAGGACATGACGGTGTACTCGTAAAGACCATAATGAGTAGTGAAAGCCGTTTTGGGAATGTCCTAGTTTCGGATTTTGATTTGATGATAACCTAATCTCAAATCCATCTTGGAGAAGACAGAGGATCCAGCAAGTTGATCATAAAGATCATTGATCCTAGGCAGTGGGTACTTGTTCTTTATCGTCGCTAGATTTAGCGGGCGATAATCTACGCACATCCTTTCTGTTCCATCTTTCTTCGTTACGAACAGAACGGGGCAACCCCATGGCGATGAGCTAGGGCGGATGAAGCCTTTTGCCAACAAAGCTTCAAGTTGGATTTTAAGCTCAGCTAACTCACGTGGGACCATTTTGTATGGGCGTCTGGAAATTGGTGCGGTTCCTGGCATAAGATCCACTATGAACTCTACACATCTGCCGGGTGGCATTTTCGGCAGCTCTTCAGGAAAGACATCCGGGAAGTCACGAACCACCGGAATATCTTCAAGGTCGGGAAGGTGAAGCACATTCAAAAAATGCATCTGGGTTCTCGATCTTGGTGAGGTATAATCAATTATCTGGCATGAAGGATGGGTGATTCTAACGGACTTGGTTTTGCAATCAAGAAAAGCATTTTGTCTTGATAACCAATCCATACCAAGGATGACATCAATGTCTGAAGACTTGAGGGCTATGAGTGAAACAAGGAATACTAAACCCTCAATTGCAATTTGATTATCATGGCTTACTCTATTAGTTTGCCACTTGGAACCAGGAGTTTGAATAATCATTGGGGTGAACATTTCATCAAAGGATATCTCATGCCAAAGTGCATAACTCTCCGACATGAATGAGTGAGATGCTCCTGGATCGAAAAGGATGGAGGTAGGGACATAATTGACTCGGAGCATACCAAGAATGACGTCAGAAATACCATCAGTCTCCTCAGCTGAGATTTGGTTCACACGTCCAGGATTTGCGGAAGAAGATGGCTGGGTGGTGGAGACCTTCGGGGGTGGCTTGGCACGAACATTGGGGTTCCCTTTGGCATGAGGTGGAGCATTCTGATTTATGGGGCACTCACGAGAATAGTGACCAGGCTGGACACATCTGAAGCAGGCTCCAAAGACAGTGCGGGGAGCTGGGTTATTAGGTGGAGCTCGATGGAACGGAGCTGGTGGACGAGGCGCCACAAAGGATGGCCTCGGTGGGTTGTTCTGGCGGAACATGCTATTGGGGATCCAGATCTTGCGCTTATGAGGGCCTGAACTGGATGAACCATCGTCTCTAGGGTGCTTGCGGGAATCCTCGGGAGTGATCATATCCTCCGCCTTGATGGCCTTGTTGACAAGGATCTAGAATGTGGCGAAGTCATGGAGATTCAACTCACGACGAAGTCCAGAATTGAGACCCTTGCGGAACCTCTCTTGCTTCTTAGAGTCGGTGGAGACCTCCTCGGGAGCATAGCGGGCAAGACGATTGAACTCCCGACTAAACTCATCAACGGACCTTCTTCCTTGGGTGAGATTGCAGAACTCCTCTCTCTTGCGGTCCATGAGTCCCTTAGGAATGTGATGCTCGTGAAAAGCGTCACAGAACTCATTCCACGAAGTCAACTGTCCAGCTGGACGCATGTTTATAAAGTTCTCCCACCAAGAGCTAGATGCACCCTCGAGGTGGTAGTTGGCATAGTTGACTCTGTCACCATCTGCTACATGTCCAGAATGGAGCTTTCTCTTGATGCTGCAAAGCCAGTCATCGGCGTCAAGGGGCTTAGTGGAATAGCTGAAAACTGGGGGATGAAGCTGGATGAAGTCATTCAACGACACAAGCTCATTCCGCTGCTGGGCAGTGTTCCGAGCTATGACCCCCAACAACTCATGAGAGTCCCTTCGTTTTATTTCAACCTCCATGAGAACTTGAGCCATCGTGGGTGACGGTGGAAGATTTCCTTCCTCCGGATCATCCCCACGAGCTTGGGCACGACCAAGGTGGCCACGGGTTCCTTGAGACATCCTGAAGGATAAGATCAATGTCAAAAGATGTTGAATGATTTTGCAAATGCATCAGATTATGAAGATAACCGGAATGACTCGGACAACATAACGGCTGTAATTGCAAGAGAAATGGAAATTCTCACAACATTGGAATAGCAATTGTACTAGGAAGTCCAAAGCTGGAAGCACAATGACTAGACAACCGAACACAACTTTCCTAAGGCTACAAGTAAGCAATCAACGAGATGTTCTAGTAAGACATAGATGATCCTAGTCCTATCTTCCCGTAGAAAAGATGAGGGTGACTCAGAAATCAGATCGATGAAGGTAAGGAGAAAAAGAAGCCTTACGTTGTTCCCTTATATACCCAGAGTAACTATATAACTATATAATGCTAGACTCGACTTCGACCAAGGCTGATAATCCTACAGTCAGTCCTGCTCTGATACCAAGTCTATCGGGACCCGGGGTTAGCGTATGCAAGACTCGCTACAACACAATCATATGGAGAGCCGAGAACCGTACCCACTTGTCTAAGCAAACAAGGCCAAGCACAGAACGTTCTCGGAAAGCATTGAACGTGAGGGGCATCCCATGCAGGCTGGATGATCAACTGAGATGGGTCCTCATCGTCCGCACACAAGTCTAAATGTTATGGGTGGTGAACTCCCATAATCATAGACAAGTCACCTCAACCATACTCTCGATTGTATTATAACACTTACATAGACTTACTCTAGCCCGATCACTTAGTCGGGGTCTAGGGCGGGCTCGATCATACATCAAAGTATGCACATGACGTAGTCACGAGCAATCGCATCGCGATGCCCCAAGCTACGCACATCTAAGGGCCACTTGGTGTATAAAAGACCGCCGTCCAGATCACAACTAAGGTCTCGAAAACCCATACTAAGACATGCATGTTATAATCATACACGCAACACACATGTCTAGTATGAACAACAGGTATCATTGCAATTCTCTACAAAGTGTACACCTTTATTGATAACTCTTACAGAGTGCACACAGAGATCACGAGACCGTGATCCAACATTACATCAAGCATGCAGAAGCAAAGTAGGTCTGAGTACAGACAAGTTTAACAAATGGCTTAGAGAAGCCTTATTTATAAACAAGCCCTTCCACGAGGGACCAGTCGTTTGACTGGGACTACACTAGCTTGATCAGTCGTCGAGCTCCAGGAAGAATCCACCTTCGGGGTCAGTGGGTTCATCTAAAACATAGAATAAGCAAACGTGACTACAAAGTCGTACTCAGCAAGACTTGCGTAGGAACTATACTACTCATGCACATGTATCAAGGTAAAGGGAGGTGGGGTTCACTACAGAAGTGCCATCTTTGACTTGGCTAGTCCTGAACTACGAGTACCAGACTTGAGGTAAGAAGCGTACACGAGTCCACTACATGTCTCCAACCAATTACACCACTATGGTGCCTTCCCCGACTTCCCACGAGAAATCACGCCATAGCACTCACGCTTATCTTGTCAGTTTTATAAGTATCCATTGAAGTTGTCTAATAATCAGGCACAGCTTTCTAAGTAGTCCCTTACCGCGGACGCGGCTATTCGAATAGTTTATTAACCTTGCAGGGGTGTACTGCTACACACATGAAACCATCAGTTACCGCCTTGGCCTCGACACCATTCAAGCGGGTGTCGGCGAGGATAATTTCCATAAATTTTACCTCACAGCCAACTCAAATTCAATGGAGACGCCTATCTGGGCTGGATTCCACATCGTGAACCCGGTCGGTTTACCGATGTGGTCCTAGAAGATGTGTGCACGGTCCCACGCCGGTCTGAATAGCCGTTCTTCCACTTCGCAGACCGTGCCACAGACCTACCAGAACTTCGAACTATTGCGACTCATTGAACCGAGAAGGGGTGAGTTAGTAGGTTGAGCGGGGGTCCATTTGCCAAACATGTGGTAGTACTCTTCATCTTGGATCACCACACAAGAACTCGGGCTTAAGGCGGTGTTCAACGAGACAACCCACTGTGTACTCCTACACAGCCTCTCATCGTTCACCTTGTATTAGGGTGGATTCACCAGCACAGTTTCACCTTCTTCAACATGATTTCTACCATCCCGACTCACAGATCAAAGTAACCTCATTGTAAACTCTAAGCATGCAATACGCTTTAACAGTTGCAGGGGCCACATGATATCAATCAAATCCTATGTCAGCTAGGATTTTGGTTTGCTTACTACTATGACAAGATGATAGGTCATGCAAAGGATTGGGTTCAATTATGCGGTAGAATCGATAACAAGGTGATCATCCTATTTCATGCGTAAGAGAGACTGAGAGGGAAATGGGTTTTTATTGACATGATCAATGGTGGTTTGCTTGCCTTGCTGATGAGGTTCAAACACAGTGTCTTCAACGAAGGGGGTGGCCTCCGGTTCCGGCTCCACTTCTATCCGGACAAACAAAGCATGAAGTAGCAATCAATATGAATGCAATGCTCAAGCACATGATCAAATGTTATAACATGGTGTAAGGGGTGCTGATGTGTTGTCAATTGCATTTCAATGGAGTGTATTGCATTTGAGTTGCAAATTCAAACTTCACATTTGAATTTAAAAGGCTCCATATGCACATATGCTTATTTTCACCCAATTTTAATTGGTCAAACATGAAAACAAAGTGCATATTCAGAATCCTTGCATTTTTCTGATAATTTTACATATATTATTTGTCCAATTTGGAGTTAAAATGAATTAGTTATGAATTTCCAAAGTTTAAAGTCTTTTCTGCCTTTTCTGGATTATTTTTAATCATTTAACAATTTATTGCGTCAGCATGACGCAAGGATGACGTGGGGGGCTGCTGACATGTGGGGCCTCTATGTTAGTGTCACTGTTAAGTTAAATTGTTGATTTAATTTAAATAGAGGATTAACAGGGGGCAGGGCCCACCTGTAAGTGACATTGGGGTGGGGTTAAGGGTTAATTAACCCTGGCCACGTGGAGCTCACCTGCGGCGAGTCTCCGGCGACCCACCAGCACGGCGGTTTCCACGGGACGGCGTTCCAGTGAGCCATTTGGTGCGCTACGACCTCCAATTTGAAGCTCTGGCTCTCGCGCATCGAATGGGGCAAGGAACAGGTGCTGGGGTTCACCGTAGCGACGCCGGCGTCGAGCCCTAGCGGTAGCCGTGGCTCGGGCTCGTCGGAAAGGTCGCTACGGAGGGAGAGATTGGGCTTGCGCTAGTGTTTTGGGACGCTGGGAGCACCAGGAAGACGATAGACATCACGGGAGAGACATCGGTGCACTAGAGCTTTGGCGACGATGTTCTTGGCGGCGGTGCTCCTTTGCTCTCATGGCAATCGGCGATAGAGTGCGGGAGGGAGACAACGGAATAGCCCGGGCGAACTAGGAGCTCACCGTGAACTCAATGGAGACCGTGGCGCGGTCGGAGGAGCTTCACAGTGGCCGGAATTGAAGAAGGCGCGCGGCGGCCGTAGACGAAGACGACGACGCGATTCCTCAACTCCAGTGGCTCCGGCTTCAATTCCTCTCGCTGGGTGGCGTAGTCCACATCGCCGAAGAGGATGGACAAGCTGGCTCGGCTTCTCGTCGACGGTGGCTTCGGCTTCTCATGGCGATGAACTCCGGCGGCGCTCGGATGATTTGGGGGAAACGTGGAGACGGCAGGAGAGCTCAAGGGAGAAGGAGGAAGTGACGAGGCGTGTTCTCCTCGTCTCCGTGGAGAGAAGATGTGGCTCGGGGACGCCTGGAACGTCGAGGGCGTCGCGGTGGCGGTCGCCGGCCGGGGTATGCTCGACAGCGAGCTGCTTCGGCTTGCGGAGAGGAAAACGACAAGGCTCAAGCGGGATGGGCCGGCTAGCTGGGCTGCAGTGCCTTAAGTTGGGTTGCTTTCCAGGTTAGTTTTCCTTTTTTCTTTTCTTCTGTTTTTCTTTCTGCATTTTGTTTTGTGTTGCTAAATAAAATAGCTAGACATTTTTTTAAATGCTGAAACTTTTTATATGGCCTCACAATATAATAGTTTAGGCACTTATAAAGTTTAGGCATTTTTAAAGTTCAAATAATTTGAACTTTAATTCAAATAGGGGTTTAAATTTAAATCCATGCTCATGTTTGAATATTTGAAAAATCCATGAGCATGGGGTTGGTCCCACATCACTTGATATGTGATCACACTCATTTATGAGACTTTTTAAAAATTCAAAAGGAATTTTTGGAGCAACTTTTATTCTGGCCATTTGAATTAAGTTCATCTCGGGGTGTTCTCTCTCCCATTTCAATTTCTTTTTGATTTTTTTAACATGATGCAAAGTTAGATTGCTAACCCTAGCACATACCTAAAAGAGGGCCGTGACACCTGAGTGCTGGCAGAGGCCCCATGCAGCCGGTCTGGCTATGGCCGACATCCCAACTGGGTGCACGATTGGCTATTAATTATTTTTTGACATACCTTTTACCACTTACTTTTATTCAAAAAATATATTTTTACAAACACATAAACTTTATTAAAACATGCTGAACAATTTTAAGACTAGAATTACATTTCCTAAAAGCATTTAAAAATTACGTACCACACGAACATATAATAACACATAAAGATTTAAAAACTTATTTATAATATTAATATAAATACGTAATTTTTTTACAAAATATATTAATCCGACAGCATAGGCCACACCAAAAAATGAATATACAGGAAAATAACAGAAGCAATTGCCAGTATGACATAACAAATAGAAAAATCAAAAAGTTTACGTGGTTTTCAAAATAGTAAAGAATTAATAGCCAAGTTCCCCCCCCCCCCCCCCCCAAGATTACAGGTCATAAAAGGAACAATTTTTAAATTACACTTAAATTTTATAAAGAAAGGTGTTTGAACTAGTTAGCGTAGTTTGTGTTCTTTCATTTACTATTATACTAGATTATGCCCCACGTATTGTCAAAAGATATCTAAAAGAATACAAAGTGTATAAAGATAAAAATGATAAAAAGGAAGGCAAGTCAGTGCGGACCATTTTTCAAGTGTTAAATTTTTTTTTTGTTAAAATAAATAAATTATGTAAATTATATAATTCTAATTACAATAAATATCCATGTAATTCTGTTAATACTTATGCATTTCATTTTATTTGTTTTATTTTGAAAAGTGTTCATATATATGTAATAAAACAATATTTTTGTAAAATATTTATATATTTTTATTAATATTAGTAATATATTTACTAAAAAATTTCATGTGTTAATATATGTTCTTGTAGTCTGTAATTTTAATTGCTTTTAGGAAATGTATTTCTAGTTTTAAAATTGTTCATCATGTTTTAATAAACTAGATGATACCTCGCCCGTTGCTGCAGAATTTTTAGCACACAAAGGTAAAAGTTAAATTCGGAAAACTCGCATTGTTTAAATGTGGTAATAGCCCAAAAGAAAATAGTAGAAAAGAAGTTAGTTATAAGGAACATGTACTCCGGTTAGAGGCAATAATTACACATATTTTTTTTATGTACAACAAATAGGTAGCAAACCAGGTATGACATGTGTCCTTTAGCTAGAATCTATTGGATACATACCTAAGCTAATAAATTAGTAAAGAACTAATCAAACTTGCCTACTTGCATTTCTGGGCAATCAAGTACACAGTACTGGCGATGGTATTGACACACGCATAAAAACAGCTACATGCACGCACGCACTGCGCTCTCGCTTGTGAGGCTATCAGAGGACGTCACATCGGGGGAGATGAGATACCGAAAGTGCACTCGTCGGTGAGACTATCTTTGTTAAGAGAATTATGCTAGTGTGGGTTAGCTATTTAGATATAGAAAATGCATGAAGTGGATAAATATGGCCGATGTGACTTATTGTTGATGTAGATAGTGTGCATGTTAAAATAAATAAAATAATGAGGATGAATTATTTAGGTATTATAGATTTTATGTGCTTATGAAAATATAATTTTTGAATAAAAATAAGTTGGAATAGGTGTGTGAAAAAATTAATTAATAGCCACGGGCTGTCGGCCACAGCTAGGCCGAATGCATGGGCCTTTGCTAGCAGTTAGGTGGGCGAGCGACTAGTCGGCTCCGCCTAGGCCGACTAGCTTTGTCGGCTCTGGACGGGCCGACTGTGCCCAGTTAGTTTTTTCCAGGCCGACTATACAACATATTTTTGCCTCGAAATAAAAAGATTATACAACATATTTGTTTTTTTAATTGTATATTATTTCTTTAGTTTAGCAAATAAAATTAATTATAAAAAAAGCCGCAAACAACGCTCCATTCGGAAATTCGATACTTTTTTTCACTATCTCCTTGCCAAATAATATGGATCTAAAATAATCAAACCTTTCTAAGACCACTTTTGGAGATGGAAAAAGTAGAGAATATAGGGAACCTTGTTTGTGAGGGCCAAATTGAATAATAACAATCGTCCTCCGACATATAGCAAGTTGCCTTTCAAACTTCTTATACGTTTCTCTAAGTGCTCTTCAAGTGAATGTTTTGGAGATATGTTTCTATTTTGTATGGAATATCAATCAACATAATTTTATATTCTAGGCTTGACATGTGGGCTTCACCGATGTGTGTTGGTGCGCTTGCTAGTCAGTCATCACTAACATTTTAGTGCGTGTACGAAATTAATGATAGATTTTATATGTGGATATATATTTATGTGGTCGTGAGTTTCTGTAAAATATGTGTATGAATTACGTGTTGCATCGTTTGACATGAGACATATTGAAATGACTCTGTAAAAAATACTCGCTCCACATTGCCTTGTTGAATCTCTACAGAAAGTATTACCTTTGTCTTTAGTATTACCGATGAACAATGTATTCGAGCATGTGGAATTCTACCCCCGAGACTCCGACGACGGAGGTGGGAATTTAGGGTTGCAGTGAGGACAGTTTTCCTGACACTCACTCAACATCCTATAACACGATTGGCCAACAACATTCTGGCAGCAGTAGCACGTACCACAGTACCCATATGGGAGATGGCATCCTAGAAACTGGACGCAACTTTTTTGAGGCATTGACCGTAGAACAATTGTTCTACGGTATATTTTCTATTTCTCCAATGATTAAATACAACGGTAAGTTACAATGGGAAAAATGAAACAAAAAGAGGGGAAGAGAGAACCAGACTAGTTAGCCAATTCCAATTTTGTGAAACATTGCCATAAACCAAAAACCTAAGTTAGCAGCCTAAAAAACATCATTCTAGATTGACTGAGATCCAGTCCGAGAGTTCTTGTCTGAATTTATTCTTTATTTTGTGTTGAAGGAGAGAGAGGTCTTGTGCCAGATTCCTCCTCCAGTCTTGAACCGGTGCTCTTTCATTTCTGAAAATCCTACCATTCCTCTGGTTCCCAATGTGCCAGTATCCCAGAATTATGATTTCCAAGCCAAAGTGTTGTGTACATGCTCTAGTGCTAGCCAGGTTTCTTCCAGTATGAATGTACCTCTTTGTTTGAAAGGCATCAGTGTGATCCAGCATTTAAAAGAAAAGTTGCAGTCCCAGAACAGGCGCGGAAAGGTTTCTGGGCTATTGGTTGAGCAGCAAGCACAGTCATAGCAGGGAAGATGAAACCTTTTCCTTTGGAGCAATGCTCTTGTGTTAATTCTATTTTTTTATCATTAGCCAGAAGAAAATTTTGTGCTTTAGCCGAGCTGCACAGTTCCAGAGCTTCTTAGTTAATCCATTTGCAGTGTCTTCTACCATGAGCTGTTCGTAAACTGTGATTGAGGAAAATTGCAATTTTCCATGACTCAGCCATAAATCTCTGTTGTTTGAGTTATTTTGCAGAAGCCGAGGGACATGCTGAAGTTGGTTCCATGCTTCAGTAGACAGAGGGGTATGGAACAGTTCATCCCAGTTGGAGGAGTCCCTAGATTTTTGCACAGAAATGTTTTTGTCCTTGGCAAACGAAAGGAGTTCAGGGAATTCTTGAGAGAAGTATTTGTCTGTCCACTTGTCATACCAAAGAGAGACAATGTTCCCCTGCCCAATATGAATTGTAGCATGCTGCTTATAAGCCTGAAGAAGAGGGATATGGGATTTCCACCAGAAAGAACCGGTGAATTTTCCAAAGGGTGGGGTTTCTCTTTAAGCAGTCTCCCACAAGAGCATGACCCAAGGAATGCAATCTTTGTTGAGGAATTTGTGAATACTCTTAACGAGGAGGGATTTGTTGTGGGTGGCAATTTCAATAATACCTAGACCTCCTTTGTCTTTAGGTTTAAAAACTTTTTTCCAAGAGATGAGAGGTGATCCTCCCTGGTCATCTCCAAATTTCTTCCAAAAGAAAGACCTGAGGTACTTGTTGATTTGGTTGACTACACCAGCCGGCAGAATGAGTGTGCACATAAAGAATGTGGGTAGAGCAGAGAAGATCTGCTTGATAATCCTCATTCTTCCATCATAGGAGAGCATTGTGGAGCATCCAGAAAGCCTTCTGTCTATTCTTTGCATCAAATTCAAGAATTTCTCAATTTTTGGCTTGTGATTGCCCATTGGTAGACCAAGATAAGTGAATGGGAAGGATCCCAGTTGGCAGTTTAGAGTGCTGGTGAGAGCATGTATGTTGTCCAATGGAACATTGATGGG
The DNA here is from genome assembly GCA_950022295.1 of Bromus sterilis. Lineage (NCBI taxonomy): Eukaryota > Viridiplantae > Streptophyta > Magnoliopsida > Poales > Poaceae > Bromus > Bromus sterilis. The sequence continues at coordinate 224,210,843 of OX465600.1, forward strand.
AACCAGAGATGATTTGTGGAAATTTACTTTCAACACTGAGTATTTTGCAAAATAATGCAGCAAAGTTTAATCTGTTCCAATTGAGCCTTTTCAGCAGGCATAAGCAATAGAGTGTCATCAGCATACTGAATAATTGGGAACCGGGGACATGAAGAAATTATAAGGGGCCTTTCAATGAGTTTCTCCTGCATAGCCTCATTGCATATGGATTGAAGGAGGTCAGCTTCCAGGACAAAGAGAAGTGGTGAGAGGGGATCACCTTGTATGACTCCTCTCTTGCAATGGAAGACTTTCCCTGGTATACCATTAAGCATAACTGATGATGTGCGAGAACTGAATATCATCCTCATCCACTCGCACCAAATTTTCCCAAATCCTTTGGCTTCCAAAATTTCTAGGATGGTTTCATGTTCAATCATGTCAAAGGCTTTCTCAAAGTCCAGTTTTAGCACCACTACTGGTTTCTTGGATGCATGGCATAGATGCAAATATTCAAAGGCCCATGCCACACAATCTTGTAGGGATCTATTTTTGATAAACCCATATTGGTTGATGTGTATCAAAGAGGTGATGTGGTCTTGCAATCTAATTGCCAGCAATTTAGTGATGATTTTGATGGTGGAGTTCAACAGTGAGATTGGTCTGAAATCATTTGCTGTGGAAGGAGCATCAATTTTTGGGATGAGAGTGATGAAAGAGGCATTGATGCTTTGAAGGTTGGCAATTCCAGCATGAAAATCAGCAATAAGTCTGTAGAAGTTCTTAAAAATAATATCCTAACAGTGTTTGATGAAATCTCCATTGAAGCCATCTGGTCCAGGAGCTTTGGCAGCATGCATCTGTTTAACAACTTCATCAATTTCAGTACAGGTGAATGGAGCTTCAAGTGCACTCAGGTTTTCCACTCTCTTGATGATGTGTGAGAAATTCATATGGTCCTCAATTCCATTGCTGGTTCCTAGTCTATCTCTGAAAGCTTGCCAAAGAATATGGGCCTTACCCTCTTGATCAGAGACAATGTTTCCATTTGAATCTGTGAGTGAGGCTATGGAGTTGTGCCTGTGATTTAAAGTAGCCTTGGTCTTGTAGAAATTTGAGTTCTCATCTTCAAGCCTGACCCATCTGATTGTTGCTCTTTGTTTCCAATATATTCTCTGATATTCAAGAATTTTTGCAAGATGCTATTTCATTATGTCTCTGTCATTGCTTTCAGTGTCACTTAGTGGTCTGAATTCTTCAAAGAAATCCCACATGTGAATGACCTCATTTGTAGCTTTGATGATTGCTGTCAGGTTGGAGATTGTCTTGGCCCAGTTTTTAAGTCCTTTTCTCAGCCTTTTGAATTTTGCAGTGATGGCTTTAGAACTATCAGTTTCTTGGATAGGTTGGTTCCAGATATAAGATACCACTTGCTTAAAATCTTGGTGCTTGAGCCAGAAGTTTTCAAATCTGAAAATTCTTGATTTAGGGATGGTTGTGCCTATGGAAATGCAGCAGGAGGAGTGACCAGAGGTTGTTTTGGCAAGTGTTCTGACATTTGTGTTGGGAAAAGTGGTTGTCCAATGTTCAGAGGTGAAGACCCAGTCAAGCTTTTCTAGGAGTGGTGCATCTTACATATTGCTCCAAGTGAAGGCTCTGTCCTTGAGAGGGATTTCTACAAGGGCCAACTTGCTGATTGTTTCATTGAATTGCAACATGTGTTGTACATCCCCAATTCCCCTGCTTCTGTTGTGGGGTATCTGATGTAGTTGAAGTCCCCCATAATAAGCCAGTCATTCTCATCAGGCATGCTAATATTATTAATCCAGTTTAAGAAATCAATTCTTTGGATTGAATCACATGGCCCATAAATATTAGTCATTATCCAGGATTGATTATTTAAAAGGGATGTGAATCTGATGGAAATTGAGAATTTATTTTTGTGAAGACATTCCCCTTGAAAAAGCCTATCATTCCATACTAATAGCAGCCCTCCAGAAGCTCCCACTAATGGAACAAATTCAAATTTGTTGAAATTTCTAGGGAAGAAGTTTTTGATGTAGGAGGAGTCAAAAGTTTCTCTCTTGGTTTCTTGCAAGCATACAATTGAGCTGTTGGATTCAGAGATTTTGTTTGACACTTCCAGCCAGTTGTCTTGGGCATTGATGCCCCTAATGTTCCAGTTTAAAATGTTCCAGGATGAAAACATCAGAAATCATAAGAGAAACAATGCAATTAAAGTCATTAGGGCCACTTGGAAAGTAGACATGAAATCCAAGATCACTAAAGCACAAGTTTGTAGTGATAATTATTACAGGGCCATCTGAACCACAAAATAGTGACCACCTAGCAGTATCCTCATAACCACAAAAGGATGATTTCATAAGTCTATTCGACATGGCATCACAAAGCTGGTCAGGCCTTCTTTGGGATCTTGCTTCCCTTGTCCTTCCTCCCCTTCTTCTGCCTTTTCTACTCCATCACTTCAACATTGGAGTCCTTGGCATTTACCTTGCAATAAGCCACATTTAAATTTTTAACCACTTTACTTTTAACAGGAGGAGGAATAACATAACATGCTAAACAACTTTTGTTGATATAGGGTGTCTGTCTGAATCCTTTTGGAGTGCATCTGAGTCTGTTTCTCCTCCTTACCTCTGTTTCCACCAGCGGGCTCTGTCCTTACTTTTTTCCCTTAGCATGCTGATGTGCGAGATGATGATAATGGTTTCTCGCCCTTCGTTGGTTACCCCAAGTGGAAGTTGAGATATAGGATAGCAGAAAATTCCCCTCAGTGAAGATACCGAGGTTTGTCTGCAATAGGTCTCCGGCAATGATAAGTAGGTGGCAAGAAAACAATGGCACCGTTTACGACAAGCGTTGCTTCCTTGACCTGGACTTGCACACAACACAAATAACTTTGCTCCCACCGAAGTTCAGAGAGGTTGTCAATCTCTCCGGTCTTGTTGTTTACAAATGATAAAAAACACAAGGGATAATGATAATGATAGCAACTGAAAGTAAATACAGAAAAGTAAACGAGCGTGTAAAAAATGATGAGAATATGAACCGGGGTCCGTGATGTTCACTAGTGATGTCTCTCTCCCAAAAGACGATAAAACTGCTATGCAAGGTAAAAAAATTACAGATGGGCAATTGATAGGATTATAAACGCACCGCAATGCTAACTCTGCTACAAAAGAAAGGAAGAGGCTCAAAAGCATGGGCAATACGCAAAAATAAGTAGACCGAACTCCAACTGTATCTACTACTAATCATCCACCTTGAGATATCTATCTAGAACATCTCCCTGGTATTAAGTTGTGAGCCCCAGCCAAAGTGTAAACCCAAAGAAACAGACAACTGCATTAAAAAGAACTTTGCGTAAAGTAAACAATCCTTTCAACCGCGGTTACAAGCACCGTTGTTTTCCCCCTTGTGGCAACAACACATCCCCTAGACTCATGTTTCTGTCACTCAAGCATGTCATCAGGGGGCATGAACCCAAAATTGAGCATAACGTTCTCTCTTGGAGTTACTACCTACTACTTGGCCAAATCAATAAATAGCAACGGAGAACATGCAAGAATTACTTAGGAACAAAAATATAAAAGATAAGAACCAAATATATTACTCTATCACAATCTGAACATAATCTCATAATCCATCAATTCCCATCAAACTCAGCATAGCAAAAGCAGAAAGATTACATATGTGCCTCGATCATGTAGGGCAGCTCACGAGGTCTAAAACATGAAGAACAAAGAGGGAAGGAGAACGTCACATAGCTACTGATCACGGGCCCATGGTCCAAAGGAAACTACTCACGGCACATCCGGGAAGAGTCCATGGAGGAGGGGAAGCTCCTAGAGATCGATCCTCCCTCCGGCAGGGTGCCGGGAAGGGGTCTGCTGGTGCTCCCGATCTTGGAAGCGCGGTGGCGGCAGAACAGAGGCGAGATCGCGAAAAAGGGTTGCGTCTTCGGAAGTTTCACGTCACGGGAGATATATAGGCTAAGGGCGGCAGCCAGGGGGGCCACCAGGGGTCCAGGCGCCCCCCTGGCGCGGCCAAGCCCTAGGCCCTGCCATCTAGGCGCCTGGGGCCCTTGTGGGTCCCACCCGGTCCCCCTTTGGGACTCTGGAAGGTTCCTTCACGCTGATTTTTTTATCTGATTTCTCCCAATTTTTTGAGCACTTTTAATATGGGGGAAAACTGAAATAGAAAAACAGCAGAAAACAGAAACTGGCACTGGGGTGCACTGAGTTAATAGTTTAGTCCAAATATGATCAAAAGTGTATGAAAGTGTATCTAGATCATAGCAATATCAAACAAAACATGCATGGAGCAAGAAGAAATTATCGATACGTTTGAGACGTAGCAACATCCCCAAGTTTCATTCCTGCTCGTCCTCGAGTAGGTAAATAATAACAAACATAATTTCTGTGGTGACATGCTAGCAACCACATAAGAAATTTGAAGAGTAAAGTAATCATGGTATGTGATTCAATTCAAGTCATAACATGCAAGAGTCTATATTATCATTGAAACAAGTAACAAAAGAACATTAGGTGCAATAGCTCTCGCTGTCCGTGACTCGAATGTCTCCAAATGGTGTTTGCGTGCAAGAAGTGGGATAGGGAATACGAGAAAAAAGTTTTTTTGTTTTGATAACTCAATCTACTAAAGTTTCACACTTGGTCTTCTTTGGAATCTTATCTTGACTCGTCCCCAGACCACTAGCCAGGTACAAGTCAATTTGAAAAATGGGGATAAGTCATATTATATCCTCTCCAATAAAATTTCCTTAAGTTGAATTTTTTTTTTAATATTCATAAAATCGAAATAATGCAAAACTCCAGCATGACATGCATATGATGATCTATTCACATCCAAATTTAGAAAATTGGGATGTTACAAACCTACCCCCCTTAAGACGAATCTCGTCCTCGAGATTCGGGCTGGCTAGCAAAGTGGTGTGGATGATCTTGCTTCAAATCTTCTTCTCGCTCTCAAGAAGCTTCTTCATCGGTATGATGATCCCACTGAACTTTGCATAGCCTGATAGTCTTGGTGCGGGTAACTCTCTCCCCAGTCTCCAGAATCTTCACAGGTTTCTTCTCATAAGTCAATTCACTCTCCAACTGAATTGCCTCAAGTGGCACGGTATCTCTCAAAGGAATATCTGCCATCTCTGCATGACACTTCTTCAGCTGGGATACGTGAAAGACATCATGAACTCCTGACAAGGCTTCTAGCAACTCCAATTGATAAGCTACCTCTCCTCTCGCTCCAAAATCTTGTAAGGCCCCACAAAACGTTGTGCTAACTTGCCCTTGATTCCAAACCTCTTGATTCCACGAATTGGTGAAACTCTCAGATATGCACGGTCTCCAACCTCATATGTTACGTCCTTGCGCTTCCCATCTACATAACTCTTCTTCCTGGACTGTGATATCTTCAGTCTATCACGGATCAACTTAACTTTCTCCTTAGCATCTCTGATCAGGTCTGTTCCAAACAACTGACGTTCTCCTACCTCATCCCACATCAACGGTGTTCTGCACTTTCTGCCATACAGTAACTCAAATGGTGTCATATGAAGACTAGCCTGATAACTGTTGTTGTATGAGAACTCATAGTATGGTAAATTATCATCCCAACTAGACCCATAGTGTCAAAACCCCAAGTTAGGTATGTGCTAGGATTAGCAAGTCACTTTGCATCATGTTAAAAATTTCAAAAGAAATCATTTGAAATCAAATTCAAATGCAAAATGGGAGAAGGAACACCCCCCAGATGAATTAATTCAAAAGGACAGAAATAAATCTTCTCCAAAAATTCATGTTTGATTTTTGAAAAGTCTTATAAATGAGTGTGATCACATATCAATTGATGTGGGACCCACCCCATGCTCATGGATTTTTCAAATATTCAAACAGGACCTTGGAATTAATCAAAAACCCCTATTTGATTTAAAATTCAAATGTTTTGAATTTTAAAAAGTGCCAAACTTTACAAGTGGCTAGCCTAAATATTATGAGGCCATGTAAAAAGTTTTAGCATTTAATAAAATGCTTAGCTATTTTTAATAGCATGGCAAAACATATTACAGAAAAGAAATTAGAAAAGAAAAATAGAAAAGGAGAGAGAAGCTTACCTGGCGCCCTAGGCGAGGCTTAGCTGGCCCAGCCCAACTCCCCTGTTCTGTCGTCTTCCTCCCCGCGCCCAGAAGCAGCTCGCTGTCGAGCAGAGCGCGGGCTGGACGCGACCGCAACGCCCTCAGCCTTCCAGGCCTCCCCAGCTCACCAAACGGCGCCACGGAGACGCCCGTTTCGTCCTCTCTCACTTCGCCTCCTTTCCCCTCCCTCTCGAACTCTCTGTGTCTCTTCCCCCACCGACACAGCGTGCCACCGCATTTCGCCGACGCCGAAAAACATAGCCACCGTGAGCTAGAGCTCCAGCCAGGATGTCCATCGTGTTCGCCGTCCTCGACTCCGTCGACTAGCAGAAGGGCGCGCCTCGATTTGGACCAGACGCGACGCCAGGCTCATCAGATCACCGCCGGACCCGCAAGAAATCTCCGTCGATTTCTCCGCCGCCGTGACCTCCCCGCCTCCAACGACCACCTCGTCGTGTTCCCTGAGCTCTGGTGAGCGTTTCCCCCAAGCTTCTAGCACCCCGCGATCCCTCTAGCCGGTTTCACCATGGAAGCCGAGGAAGGTCGCCGCCATGGTCGACGTCACCTTCGCTCCCGTGCTCCAGCGCCTCCCCCTTCTAGCCTACGACGCTCCAGGTGCTCGCAGCAATCCAACGCGCCAAGCCCCGGTCAAAACGGCGCTCCAGAGCGCGATCCCGATGTCGCCGGACTTCTGTTTCCGCCAACGTCGTCGCCGTCGTCGCCCCAGGACCCCCTTGAACCCTAACCTGCACCGTTCGACAAGCGGCAACTCCAGGAACCCGACGATGCTCTCCCCGTCGCCTCCCGTGCACCAGAGCGCCAACCCGAGCAACTCCGACGAACAGTGCCTCGCCGGAGACGCCATTAACCCCCTAACCCTTGAGCTTAACCCCCTGGACCCACCCCCAGTCACACAGACATGTGGGCCCAACTTCTGTTAACCCCACTGATTAAGTTTAATTCAAATTAAACAAGAATTAATTAACAGAACAGAGGCTGACCAGTGGGTCCCTGCAGTCAGTGGCCCCCTGACGTCAGCATTACATCACAGTGACGCAATAAGTCATTTTTTCCAAATTAAAAGAATAATCCAGAAAATCCAGAGAATGATTCAAACTTTGGAAATTCATAATTAATTCATATTAACTCCAAATTGGACAAATAATATGTCTAAAATTATCAGAAAAATACAAGGATTATGAATATGCAACTTTTTTCTATGTTTGACCATTTTAAAATGGGTGAACAGTAGCAAACATGTATATGGCATTCTTTTGAATTCAAATTTGGAGTGAATTTGCATATGACTTTGCAACACACTTCTTTTTAATGGTTTCATCCACACATCAGAGACTTTACCTCACCTTTACAACATCAATTCATGCTCAACCTTTTCAAATGAACATTCATGCATTCAAATGCATTTGAAATTCTCGATAAATCAAATGGAGTTTGAATTTGCATTTCAAATGCAATATACTCCTTTTAAATGGAATGCTCAACACATCAGTACCATGAACATCACCTTATACAACTGATCATGTGCTTGTGCATTCTACATTATGTTGATCACTTTGTTTGTATTGTTTTCTCAAATAGAGGTGGAGCCGGAACCCGAGATCACCCCCTTCGTTGAAGACCCCGATACTGAACCTCGTCAGCAAGGCAAGAAAACCCCCATTGATCATGTTAATAAAATCCCACTTCCCTCTCATGTCTCTCTTATGCATTGTATAGGATGATTACCATGCTACGTTTCTACCGCATAGATGAACCCATTCCTTTGCATGACCTATCATTTTTCACAGTAGTAAGCAAACCACAATCCTAGAAAATGTAGGAGTTGATTGATATCATGTAACCCCTGCGACTGTTACTGCTTATTGCATGCTTAGAGTTATAATGAGGTTACTCTTTTGTGAGTCGGAATGGTAGTGATCATGTTGAAGAAGGTGGAAATGTGTTGGTGAATCTACCCTAATACAAGGTGAACGATGAGAGGCTGTGTAGGAGTACACAGTGGGTTGTCTCGTTGAACACCGCCCTAAGTCCGAGTTCTTGTGTGGTGATCCAAGAAGAAGAGTGCAACCACACATTGGGCTCACTGACCCCTCTCATCCTAGTACCTCACCTCGTTCGAACCCCAGAAGTTGCAGTAGTTCGGAGTTCTGGTAGGGCTGTGGCACGGTCTGCGAAGTGGATGAACGGCTTTTCAAGACCGGCTTGGGACCCTGCACACATCGTTTGAGGATGTACTGGAACCTCGGCCGGACTTTCATACGGATCCCCCTGAGATAGGCGACTCTCTGGACTAGAACGGACCTGTGGGAGAAGTGTTGTGGTGGCATCCTCGCTGTCACCTCTTGAATGGTGACACGCAAAAGGCGGTAACTGATGACACGTGTGTGTAGTGGTACACCCCTGAAGGGTTAACAAAACTATTCGAATAGCCACGTCCGCGGTTAAGGACTGCTTGGAAAGCTTAGCTTGATTATTAGATAACTTGAACTGGATACTTATAAAACTTTCCAAGGTAAGCATGAGTGCTATGGCGTGCTTTCTCGTGGGGAAGTCGAGGAAGGCACCATAGTGGTGTAATTGGTTGGAGATTGTAGTGGACTCGTGTACGCTTCTTACCTCAAGTCTGGTACTCGTAGTTCAGGACTAGCCAAGTCAAAGCTGGCACTTCTGCTTTTGAACCCCACCTCCCTTTACCTTGATACATGTGCATGAGTAGTATAGCTCCTAAGTAAGTCTTGCTGAGTACGACTTTGTACTCACGTTTGCTTATTCTATGTTTTAGATGAACCCACTGACCCCGAAGGTGGATTCTTCCTGGAGCTCGACGACCGATCAAGATAGTGTAGTCCCAGTCAGACGACTGTACCCTCGTGGAAGGGCTTGTTTATAGATAAGGCTTCTCTAAGCCATTTGTTAAACTTGTCTGTACTCAGACCTACTTTGCTTCCGCATGTTTGATGTAATGTTGGATCACAGACTTGTGATCTCTGTGTGCACTCTGTAAGAGTTATCAATAAAGTTGTATACTTTGTAGAGAATTGCAATGATACCTGCTGTTCATACTGGACATGTGTGATGCGTGTATGATTATAACATGCATGTCTTAGTATGGGTTTTCGAGACCTTAGCTGTGATCTGGATGGCGGTCTTTTATACACCAAGTGGCCCTTAGATGTGCGCAGCTTGGGGCATCGCGATGCGATTGTTTGTGACTCCGTCACGTGCACACTTTGATGTATGATCGAGCCCGCCCTAGACCCCGACTAAGTGATCGGGCTGGATTAAGTCTATGTAAGGGTTATAATACAATCGATAGTATGGTTGAGGCGACTTGTCTATGAGTATGGGAGTTCATCACCCATATAATTTAGACTTGTGTGCGGACGATGAGGACCCATTTCAGTTGATCATCCGGCCTGAATGGGATGCCCCTCACGTTCGATGCTTTTTGAGAACGTTCTGTGCTTGGCCTTGTCTCCTTAGACAAGTGGGTACGGTTCTCGGATCTCCATATGATTGTGTTGTAGCGAGGCTTGCATACGCTAACCCCGGGTCCTGACAGACTTGATATCAGAGCAGGACTGACTGTAGGATTATCAGCCTTGGCCGAAGTCGAGTCTAGCTTGCTATAGTTATATAGTTACTCTGGGTATATAAGGGAACAACGTAAGGCTTCTTTTTTCTCCTTACCCTCGTCGTTCTGAGTTCTGAGTCACCTCATCTTGTTCTACGGGAAGATAGGACTAGGCTCATCTATGTCTTACTAGAACATCTCGTTGTTTGCTTCATTGTAGCCGTAGGAAAGTTGTGTTCGGTTTGTTAGAGTTGTTGTGCTTCCTGATTTCTTACATCGTATGTAAGTGTTGTTTTCATGTTGTAAGAAATTGTCATTTCTTACAATTACAGCCGTTATGCTGTCCGAGTCATTCCAAGTTTTCTTCATAATCTGATGCATTTGCAAAATCCTTTCCCCCATTTCGGTTGTCTTTCCAGAAGAATTCTTAGGTGGCATGCCCGACAGTTCTCTAGAGTTTGTTGTAGGTTTTATTCTAGAAACCTATAATGATTCATTTGCAGCTCTTCCTCCAACTTTAGATGTCTTCTAGCCAGAAGGACCACACTAACCATCAAGTTGGGGTACTGTGTTACTCTAACATATTTGTTGTAGCCCCTAGTAAGCCTTGGTCATCCTCAGGAAAACCATCCTGTAACCCAACTCCTTAAACCTAGCTACCCGACAGATGTGAAGAGTTCATAGTGGATCTTATGCCAGGAACCGCACCAATTTCCAGACGCCCATACAAAATAGCCGCATGTGAGTTAGCTGAGCTTAAAACCCAACTTGAAGCTTTGTTGGAAAAAGGCTTCATCCGCCCTAGCTCATCGCCATGGGGTTGCCCCGTTCTATTCGTAACGAAGAAAGATGGAACAGAAAGGATGTGCGTAGACTATCGCCTGCTAAATCTAGCGACGATAAAGAATAAGTACCCACTGACCAGGATCAATGATCTTTATGATCATCTTGCTGGATCCTCTGTCTTCTCCAAGATGGATTTGAGATTAGGTTATCATCAAATCAAAATCCGAAAGGAGGACATTCCCAAAACGGCTTTCACTACTCGTTATGGTCTTTACGAGTACACCGTCATGTCCTTCGGTTTAACCAATGCCCCCGCCACTTTCTCGCGCATGATGAATTCGATCTTCATGGAGTACCTAGATAAATTTGTTGTGGTTTATCTCGATGACATTCTCATCTACTCGAAGAACGAAGAAGAACATGCCGAACACCTAAGGCCGGTATTGATGAAACTTAGAGAGCATCGCCTGTATGCTAAATTCTCCAAGTGTGAATTTTGGCTACCAGAAGTGACCTACTTAGGCCACGTGATTTCTGCAAAAGGAATTGTTGTGAATCCTGAGAGAGTTCAGGCCGTCCTTGACTGGACTCCACCTGAATCAGTTAAGCAAGTTAGGAGTTTTCTTGGCCTAGCCAGCTATGGTCGTCGCTTCGTCGAGAACTTTTCTAAAGTTGCAAAGCCTCTAACTGAACTCCTCAAGAAAGATAAGAAATTCCAATGGACTCCCAAGTGCGAGGAAAGCTTTCAAGAGCTAAAAAGAAGATGGACTTCTGCACCCGTACTTGCGCCTCCAGACACCAAAAAGGATTTCAAGATCTTTTGTGACGCCTCACGGCAAGGGTTAGGATGCATACTTCTGCAAGATAGACATGTGGTAGCTTATGCTTCATGCCAGTTGCGTCCACATGAAGAGAACTATCCTACCCACGATCTTGATCTCGCTGCCGTGGTTCATGCCCTGACAACTAGGCGACATTACCTCCTTGGTAATCGTTGTGAGATCTATTCCGACCACCAAAGCCTCAAATACATATTCACCCAGCCAGATCTTAATCTTAGGCAAAGACGCTGGATTGAGTTGATAAAAGATTACGACGTAGGAATTTATTACACCCCAGGAAAATCCAACGTCATGGCTGATGCACTAAGTTGTAAGTCGTATTGTAACAACCTCATGTTACAACAGTATCAACCACTTCTTCATGAGGAATTTTGCAACCTCAATCTTGAGATTGTTCCTCATGGCTATCTTTCTACCTTGGTGGTGAAACCAACTCTTGAGGATCAAATCATAGTTGCCCAAAGGCGTGCACGAGGTGTTCGCCGGATCAAGGAAAACATTGCTAGCGGAGTTGCTAGATGTTTCTCCACAGATAGTAAAGGAACGGTATTCTTTGGAAATCGTTTGGTAGTACCTAAGAATAGGTAACTAAGGCAACTCATCCTCAAAGAAGCCCATGACACACCCCTCTCGATTCATCCCGGTAGCACAAAAATGTATCGAGATCTACGCCAGAGATTTTGGTGGACTAGGATGAAGAGAGACATTGCTCGATTTGTTGCCGAATGTGATGTTTGCCGTCGCATTAAGGCAGAGCATCAAAGACCTGCTGATACACTTCAACCTTTGCCTATTCCAGAGTGTAAATGGGACAAAGTCGGTATGGACTTCATCACCGGCTTTCCAAAAACCCAGAAAGGAAACGATGCCATCTTCGTTGTCATAGATAGGCTTTCCAAAGTTGCTCACTTACTTCCCGTTCTCGAGTCTATAACTGCTAGCCAGTTAGCGGACTTGTACGTCTCTAGAATTGTATCCCTTCACGGTGTTCCTTTGGAAATCAATTCTGATCGTGGTAGCCTTTTCACCTCTAGATTTTGGGGAAGCTTTCAGAATGCTATGGGAACTCATCTCTCCTTTAGTACAACTTTCCATCCTCAGTCTAGTGGTCAAGTCGAAAGGGTTAACCAAATTCTTGAAGACATGCTCAGAGCTTGTGTTATCTCATTCGGAAAGAATTGGGAGAAGTCTCTTCCATTCGCCAAATTTTCTTATAACAATAGTTTCCAATCTAGTCTGAACATGGCTCCTTTTGAACTCCTATATGGGCGACGATGTCGAACACCTTTAAACTGGTCAGAAACCGGTGAAAGACAATTCTTTGGACCGGATATGATCAAGGAAGAAGAAGAGCAAGTTCGCATTGTTCGTGATCAATTGAAAGAAGCCCAGTCTCGTCAGAAAAGCTACTATGATCGTCATCATAGGCAAGAAAGCTACAATCTGGATGAGAAGGCTTACCTTCGGGTTACTCCTCTGAAGGGAACCCAACGATTCGGTATCAAAGGCAAGTTGGCCCCACGTTACATCGGACCTTTCCGCATTCTTGCTAAACGTGGAGAAGTTGCCTACCAACCTTAACTACCCCCGCACCTTTCCCGAGTACATGATGTATTCCATGTGTCACTACTCAGGAGTTGCTTCAAGGACCCCATCCGTGAAGTCGACCATGTAACGCTTGATCTCCAAGATGACCTTTCTTATCGAGAATACCCCGTTCGTATTCTTGATTCCACAGAGCGTGTCACTCGTTGTCAGAAGATTAAGTTTCTGAAAGTGCAATGGTCGCACCACTTTGAGAGAGAAGCCATGTGGGAAAGAGAAGACCGTCTCCGTGCCGAGTACCCCTCCTTCCTCCCGCAGAGTTCTGAAACTCGGGACGAGATTTTTTTGAGTGGGAGCGAGTTGTCACAACCCCAACTTAGGTATGTGCTAGGATTAGCAAGTGACTCTGCATCATGTTAAAAATTTCAAAAGAAATCAATTGAAATCAAATTCAAATGCAAAATGGGAGAAGGAACACCCCCCAGATGAATTAATTCAAAAGGACAGAAATAAATCTTCTCCAAAAATTCATGTTTGATTTTTGAAAAGTCTTATAAATGAGTGTGATCACATATCAAGTGATGTGGGACCCACCCCATGCTCATGGATTTTTCAAATATTCAAACAGGACCTTGGAATTAATCAAAAACCCCTATTTGATTTAAAATTCAAATGTTTTGAATTTTAAAAAGTGCCAAACTTTACAAGTGGATGGTCTAATATATTATGAGGCCATGTAAAAAGTTTTAGCATTTAATAAAATGCTTAGCTATTTTTAATAGCATGGCAAAACATATTACAGAAAAGAAATTAGAAAAGAAAAATAGAAAAAGAGAGAGAAGCTTACCTGGCACCCTAGGCGAGGCCCAGCCGGCCCAGCCCAAATCCATTGTTTTGTCGTCTTCCTCCCCCCGACCAGAAGCAGCTCGCTATCGAGCAGAGCGCGGGCTGGACGCCACCGCGACGCCCACGACCTTCCAGGCCTCCCTAGCTCACCAAACGGCGCCACGGAGACGCCCATTTCGTCCTCTCTCACTTCCCCTCCTTGCCCCTCCCTCTCGAGCTCTCTGTGTCTCTTCCCCCACCGACACAGCGCGCCACCGCAGTTCGCCGACGCCGAAAAACATAGCCACCGTGAGATAGAGCTCCAGCCAGGATGTCCATCGTGTTCGCCGTCCTCGACTCCGTCGACTAGCAGAAGGGTGCGCCTCGATTTGGACCAGACGCGACGCCAGCCTCATCGGATCACCGCCGGACCCGCAAGCAATCTCCGTCGATTTCTTCGCCGCCGTGACCTCCCCGCCTCCAACGACCACCTCGTCGTGTTCCCTGAGCTCTGGTGAGCGTTTCCCCCAAGCTCCCAGCACCCCGCAACCCCTCTAGCTGGTTTCACCATGGAAGCCGAGGTAGGTCGCCGCCATGGTTGGCGTCACCTTCGCTCCCGTGCTCCAGCGCCTCCCCCTTCTAGCCTACGACGCTCCAGGTGCTCGCAGCAATCCAACGCGCCAAGCCCCGGTCAAAACGGCGCTTCAGAGCGCGATCCCGATGTCGCCGGACTTCTGTTTCCGCAAACGTCGTCGCCGTCTTCGCCCCAGCCACCCCCTTGAACCCTAACCTACACCGTTCGACGCGCGGCAACTCCAGGAACCCGACGATGCTCTCCCTGTCGCCTCCCGTACACCAGAGCGCCAACCCGAGCAACTCCGACGAACAGTGCCTCGCCGGAGACGCCATTAACCCCCTAACCCTTGAGCTTAACCCCCTGGACCCACCCCCAGTCACACAGACATGTGGGCCAAACTTCTGTTAACCCCACTGATTAAGTTTAATTCAAATTAAACAGAGTTGATTAACAGAACAGAGGCTGACCAGTGGGTCCCAGCAGTCAGTGGCCCCCTAACATCAGCTTTACATCACAGTGACGCAATAAGTCATTTTTTCCAAATTAAAAGAATAATCCAGAAAATCCAGAGAATGATTCAAACTTTGGAAATTCATAATTAATTCATATTAACTCCAAATTGGACAAATAATATGTCTAAAATTATCAGAAAATACAAGGATTATGAATATGCAACTTGTTTCTATGTTTGACCATTTTAAAATGGGTGAACAGTAGCAAACATGCATATGGCATTCTTTTGAATTCAAATTTGGAGTGAATTTGCAAATGACTTTGCAACACACTTCTTTTAAATGGTTTCATCCACACATCAGAGACTTTACCTCACCTTTACAACATCAATTCATGCTCTACCTTTTCAAATGAACATTCATGCATTCAAATGCATTTGAAATTCATCGATAAATCAAATGGAGTTTGAATTTGCATTTCAAATGCAATATACTCCTTTTAAATGGAATGCTCAACACATCAGTACCATGAACATCACCTTATACAACTGATCATGTGCTTGTGCATTGTAGATTATGTTGATCACTTTGTTTGTATTGTTTGCTCGAATAGAGGTGGAGCCGGAACCCGAGATCACCCCCTTCGTTGAAGACCCCGATACTGAATCTCGTCAGCAAGGCAAGCAAACCCCCATTGATCATGTCGATAAAATCCCACTTCCCTCTCATGTCTCGCTTATGCATTGTATAGGGTGATTACCATGCTACGTTTCTACCGCATAGATGAACCCATTCCTTTGCATGACCTATCATTTGTCACAGTAGTAAGAAAACCACAATCCTAGAAAATGTAGGAGTTGATTTATATCATGTAACCCCTGCGACTGTTACTGCTTATTGCATGCTTAGAGTTATAATGAGGTTACTCTTTTGTGAGTCGGGATGGTAGTGATCATGTTGAAGAAGGTGAAAATGTGTTGGTGAATCTACCTTAATACAAGGTGAACGATGAGAGGCTGTGTAGGAGTACACAGTGGGTTGTCTCGTTGAACACCGCCCTAAGTCCGAGTTCTTGTGTGGTGATCCAAGAAGAAGAGTGCAACCACACATTTGGCTCACTGACCCCTCTCATCCTAGTACCTCACCCCGTTCGAACCCCAGAAGTCGTAGTAGTTCGGAGTTCTGGTAGGGCTGTGGCACGGTCTGCTAAGTGGATGAACGACTTTTCAAGACCGGCTTGGGACCCTGCACACATCGTTTGAGGCTGTACTGGAACCTCGGCTAGACTTCCATACGGATCCCCCTCAGATAGGCGACTCTCTGGACTAGAACGGAGGTGTGGGCGAAGTGTTGTGGTGGCATCCTCGCTGTCACCTTTTGAACGGTGACACGCGAAAGGCGGTAACTGATGACA
Organism: Bromus sterilis; assembly: GCA_950022295.1. Taxonomy (NCBI): domain Eukaryota; kingdom Viridiplantae; phylum Streptophyta; class Magnoliopsida; order Poales; family Poaceae; genus Bromus; species Bromus sterilis. The sequence goes on from OX465600.1 coordinate 224,227,036, forward strand.
CGTGTGTGTAGCGGTACACCCCTGCAGGGTAACAAAACTATTCGAATAGCCGCGTCCGCGGTTAAGGACTGCTTGGAAATCTTAGCTTGATTATTAGACAATTTGAACTGGATACTTAAAAAACTTGCCAAGGTAAGCGCGAGTGCTATGGCATGCTTTCTCGTGGGGAAGTCGAGGAAAGCATCATAGTGGTGTAATTGGTTGGAGATTGTAGTGGACTCATGTACGCTTCTTACCTCAAGTCTGGTACTCGTAGTTCAGGACTAGCCAAGTCAAAGCTGGCACTTCTGCTTTTGAACCCCACCTCCCTTTACCTTGATACATGTGCATGAGTAGTATAGCTCCTACGTAAGTCTTGTTGAACGCGACTTTGTACTCACGTTTGCTTATTCTATGTTTTATATGAACCCACTGACCCCGAAGGTGGATTCTTCTTCGAGCTTGACGACTGATCAAGCTAGTGTAGTCCCAGTCAGACGACTGTACCCTCGTGGAAGGGCTTGTTTATAGATAAGGCTTCTCTAAGCCATTTGTTAAACTTGTCTGTACTCAGACCTACTTTGCTTCCGCATGTTTGATGTAATGTTGGATCACAGACTTGTGATCTCTGTGTGCACTCTGTAAGAGTTATCAATAAAGTTGTATACTTTGTAGAGAATTGCAATGATACCTGCTGTTCATACTGGACATGTGTGATGCGTGTATGATTATAACATGCATGTCTTAGTATGGGTTTTCGAGACCTTAGTTGTGATCTGGCTGGCGGTCTTTTATACACCAAGTGGCCCTTAGATGTGCGCAGCTTGGGGCATCGCGATGCGATTGTTCGTGACTCCGTCACGTGCACACTTTGATGTATGATCGAGCCCGCCCTAGACCCCGACTAAGTGATCGGGCTGGAGTAAGTCTATGTAAGGGTTATAATACAATCGATAGTATGGTTGAGGCGACTTGTCTATGAGTATGGGAGTTCATCACCCATATCATTTAGACTTGTGTGCGGACGATGAGGACCCATTTCAGTTGATCATCCGGCCTGAATGGGATTCCCCTCACGTTCGATGCTTTTCGAGAACGTTCTGTCCTTGGCCTTGTCTGCTTAGACAAGTGGGTACGGTTCTCGGCTCTCCATATCATTGTGTTGTAGCGAGGCTTGCATACGCTAACCCCGGGTCCCGACACATAGTCTAATGCACAAGCTCTCAACATATCTTCCAGAATCTGATTCACTCTCTCCGTCTTCCCATCTGTCTATGGATGAAAAGCTGTACTGAACTCCAGCCTGGTTCCCAAGGTCTCATGCAACTGACGCCATGTCAGAACCCTAATTTAGGTTTGTGCTTTTCTAAGCTAGCTTTTTTTGCATCATGAAAAAAATTGCAAAAGAAAAGGAAATGGGAAAAAGAAAAGCCCTAAATGAATTAAATAAAAAGGCCAGAAATAAATCTTTTTCCAAAATTCTTTTGGATGTGTTGAAAAATCCTAAAAATGAGTGTGATCATTTTAAAAGTGATTTGGGATTAATCACATGCTCATAGATTTTTCAAAAATCCAAATAGTGGCTTGGAAATTAAATCATTTGCCTATTTGAATTTCAAAAATTCCCAAAACTTGGGGTTGACTAATACTAAGTCACCTAGGTTTTATAAAAATAATTGGGGATTTTATGAAATGCCCTGGCTATTTATTTTGATGGGAAAACAAAATTAACAGAAAGAAATAAAAAGAAAACAAAAGAAAAGGGCAGAGCCCACCTTACCTAGCCCAGCCTGGCTAGAAGTCGGCCCAGCCCACCAGGGGCAGGGTCGTCTTCTACCCGTGGCCAGGCAGGCAGCTCGCCGCCGTGGCGAGCATGCCCACGCCGTGCCACCTCCTGCTTGCCCCCCCCTCGTCGTCTTCTGTCGTCGTGGACGCCTGGAAGGCTCCAGGCCATCTTCCCCCTTCACTGGTTCGTTCCTCTCCCTCTCTCGCCGAAGTCGCGCGCACACCCGAGAGCTTGCGTCGCCGTCGTCGTGCCCGCGCGTGGCCATCCGCCTCCTCCTGCGCCGCCACCTTGTCCAGAAGCTTCCTCGGAGACTTCTCCTTCGAGCTGCAGGTCCAATCGAAGCCGAGGCGCCCCAGGGACGACGCCCGCATCGCCACTTCCCCGCCGGCCGCCGAGGAGCTCGAGCTCCAATTCGTCTCCGCCGATCCTCCTTCGACCCCGCCGTGGCCACCATTGGAACCGGGTGAGCTCTATGCTCCGTTTCCCCCTAGCCGTGCTTCTTCCCGTGCCCCCTGCCGCTTTTTTCCATGACCAGGAGCTTCAGCCGCCGCCTTCTTCGTCGTGGACGTGACCCCGAGCGCCCCCTTGACCCCCCGCTTGCTCCGTTGGATGCGGAAGCCCGCGAGGCATCTTCCAGTGCTCCTCAGCCCCACTCCCGTGCCATCCAGCCAACTCTGGCGAGTCGCCGCTGTGGCCAAAGGCCACCGGCGTCAAGCCGAGGCCATTAGGCCTTAAACCAGCTCCTAATCCCCCCTTCTCTCTCTGACTGTGGGCCCTAGGCCATAATCTAATCAGTGTTTTATTTAACAGAGAGCTAACTAACCTAGTGAGGCTGACAGGTGGGGCCGCCCTGTCAGTTGACTGGTCAAACCCCCTGGCGTCAGCATGATGCAATGCTGATGCAATAAAGATTAAATCATTTATTTTAATCAGAAATTCTAGAAAATACCCCAAACTTTGAATTTGAATATCTTTTTAACTATAACTCCAAATTCAAAGTGTAATATATGAAAAATGATCAGGAGAAAATTATCTATCCAAATAACCAACTTTCAACCATGTTTGAAATGTTTACAATAAGGGATCAGTAGAATTTTGCTATTTGGCTCTTTTGTATTAAATCAAATAAATTACTTTGATCATTCCAACTTCAACCATTGCAATGCAAAGATGATCACTTGTACTTCAGAAGCATTTCACATACTTGAAAAATTGGTTTCCAATGAACAAACTTTAGCAAATGTAACTTGGATCAATTGAATACATTTGGAGTTTGAATTTGAATTCACTTTTCAAATCAACTTCAATTAACATGTTGCAATTTAAACATAGGTCACATCAGTACCTTGCCATGCTTTGTTTTGCATATTGCTTGTGCATTGTATTATCTTGAACGTGCTTTACTTTCAGTGCTTCGGTGATTGCTTCTTCTCGGTAGAGTTGATCTCGGAGACGAGTTCAATCTCACGTCAGAAGTATAGTACCTCGTGATCGTCAGCAAGGCAAGCACCCCCTCTTTGATCATGTCAATAAAATCCCAGTTCCCTCTCATTCTCGCAATATGCATGTTTAGGATGTCACCATGATACGTTCTACCGCTAGTTCAACCTATTCCTTTGCATGACCTATCATTTTGTCACAGTAGTAAGCAAACCACAATCCTAACAGATGTAGGAGTTGGTTGATATCATGTGGCCCCTGCAACTGTTACAACTTTTTGCATTGCTTAGAGTTGTTACCTGAGGCTACTTTGATGTGAGTCGGGATGGTAGTCATCATGTGACTGATGGTGGTAACGTGTTGGTGAATCTACCCTAAACAAAGGTGAACGATGAGAGGCTGTGTAGGAGTACACAGTGGGTTTTATCGTTGAACACTGCCTTAAGCCCGAGTTCTTGTGTTGTTATCCAAGACTAAGAGTACGACCACACATTGGGCTCACTGACCCCTCTCGGCCTAGTACCTCACCCCGGACCAGTCCAGGAGTCGCAAGTAGTTCGCCTTTAACGATCTCAAGCAGGTGGAACCAAGGTAAGTGGTTGGCGTAGGTTGTGTGCACGTTGAATCAAGTGATCATGATCGAGTTGAGCTTGATGGTGGTCACACAACGTTTGAGTCCGCATCGGAAAAATCGGCCGGATTCCGATCGTGGTCCCAACTCAAATAGGCTACTCCCTAGGACTAAAGATGGTGGACTCCCTGCAGGGTTAATGAACAATTCGAATTGCCGTATCCGCGGTTATGGACTACTTGGAGACCTTTACTTGATCATAGACAAATTGAACAGTTACTCTTAAAACTTGTCAAGATAAGTGTGAGTGCTATGGCGTGCTTCCTCGTGGGGAAGTCGAGGAAGTAACCATAGTGGTGTATTGATTGGAGACTTGTTACTTGGACTCGTGTACGCTCCTTACCTCATTCTGGTATTCGTAGTACAGGACTAGCCAAGTCAAAGCTGGCACTTCTGCAAGTGAAACACCACCTCCCTTTGCCTTGATACATGTGCATGAGTAGTATAGTTCCTATGTAAGTCTTGCTGAGTACGACTTTGTACTCACGTTTGCTTATTCTATGTTTTAGAGACGAGACCACTGACCCTGATGGTGGCCTCTACCTCGAGCTCGACGTGGACCAGGTCGTATAGTTCCAGACAGCAGCCTGTGCCCTTTGGAGGGTCGTTGTATTTTCTTTCAGGATTCTTAAGCCAATTGTTAACCTTGTCTTTACTAAGACATAATTTGCTTCCGTTGATGTTTGATGTAATGTTGGATCACACACATGTGATCTCTGCTTGTAATACAACTACTATGTTTGCTCTTTTTAGCAGAAGTAATAAAGACTATGAGTTTGTAGAGTTCATGTTGTGATTACCATCTGTTTATACTAGACATGTGTGTTGCGTGTATGATTATAACATGCATGTCTTAGTATGGGTTTTCGTGACCTTAGTTGTGATCTGGCTGGCGGTCTTTTATACACCAAGTGGCCCTTAGATGTGCGCAGCTTGGGGCATCGCGATGCGATTGCTCGTGACTCAGTCACGTGCACACTTTGTTGTATGATCGAGCCCGCCCTAGACCCCGACTAAGTGATCGGACTGGAGTAAGTCTATGTAAGGGTTATGATTCAATCGATAACATGGTTGAGGCGACTTGTCTATGAGTATGGGATTCACCACCCATAAGCATTTAGACTTGTGAGCGGACGATGAGGACCCATCTCAGTTGATCATCCGGCCTGGATGGGATGCCCCTCACGTTCGATGCTTACCGAGAGTGATCTGTGCTTGGCCTTGTCTTGTTAGACAAGTGGGTACGGCTCTCGGCTCTCCATGTGATTGCAGTGTGACCGGAATTACATACGCTAACCCCGGGTCCCGACAGACTTGGTATTAGAGCAGGACTGTCTGTAGGATTATTAAAGCCTTGGCCGATGTCGAGTCTAGCATTCTATAGTTATATAGTTACTTTGGGTATAAGGGAACAACGTAATGCTTCTTTTTTCTCCTTACCCCATCGATCTGAGTTCTGAGTCAACCTCATCTTATTCTACGGGAAGATAGGACTAGGCTCATCTATGTCTTTACTAGGACATCTCGTTGTTTGCTTCTTTGTAGTTGTAGGAGTGTTGTGGTCTTTCTGAGCCATCATTCCATAATGTTTCTGTGGAAGTGATGTCCGTTATTCTGTAGGTTGTCTCAATTTCCATCCCGGTACAGCCGTTATGCTGTCCATTTGTGACTTCGATGCTGTTGCATTATAGTCTTCTATCTTAGCCTAGAATTGTGTCCTAAATCCTATTCTGATTGTTGATTCTTATCACACAGAATGTCAGGTGAAAATAAAGGTGTTGATCCTAGTTCCGGTAACATAGACGCTGAAGAACCTCCACCACCAACCTCAATGGTCGAAATCATGTTGGAGGCTGAAAGAAATCGTCGTGATCAGACACGCCTTCTCGAGCGTATCGAGCAGAACACTTCTCGTCAACAAGATAGTGTTGTTACCATCCAGGACTTCATTCTCCTCAACCCGGCAGTATTCCGATGTTCTTCCGAGCCCCTTGATGCCGATGATTGGCTTCGTTCCCTCGAGCGTAAGCTTGAGACAGCCCATGTTGCTCCAGGTGATCGTGTGCTATTCGCGGCATATTTTCTAGAAGGTGCTGCTCTTCAATGGTGGGAGAACTTCGTAGCAATGCAACCAGTTGGTCACGTGGTGACTTGGCAAGAGTTCTGTGATGACTTCCGAGGATATCATATTCCGGATCAGCTAATGGAGCGCAAGAGAGAAGAATTTTGCAATCTGACCCAAGGAAAGATGACTGTTCATGAGTATAGGACTGAGTTCACTCGTCTAGCATGTTATGCCCAAGAAGAAGTATCCACCGATGCCAAGAAACAAGCAAGGTTCCGTAAGGGACTTAGCCCCGTCCTTCGTCATGACCTGAATCTTCACGAGTTCGTCAACTTCAGAGACTTGGTCGACAAATCCTTCAAGGCCGAGTATGGAAATGAATTGTATGAAGAGTCTCTCAAGCGTGATCGGGAGTTTGCACAATCTTCTGGCCCAGTTTCTCGGAAACGATGTGTATGGATTCCCTTCAATGACGTCAGTCATGCTGTAAGTGCTTCTAGACCACCAACCACCATATATCGTCCACCTCAACCCAAACTTCCCCCTTGGAATTTTGTTGGAAAATCAAGTGCTCAAGTTCCTTTCATTCCACGTGGTGTTTGTTTCCAATGTGGACAATCAGGCCACAATGTTCGAGAGTGTCCTCAAAATCATGTAGCCACCACACCTAATCCAAAGCAAGCTTTTCGTCGTGGTAAGCCACCACCCAAGACTTCCAATGTCAAGCCTCCTGCCTATGAATATGGTTATGTGAATCATGTATCCATTCTGGACACCCACAAGTCAACCGATGTTGTACTCGGAACCCTTCCTGTAAATTCCACCCCAGCTTCGGTTCTTTTTGACCCAGGAGCATCTCACTCATTCATATCCCAGGATTTTGCACTGTCACACGACATCTATTTTTCGATGTTATCCACCCCCTTAGTTGTGCAAGCCCCTGGATCCAGATGGCACACCACCATGGTGAGTCATGAAAATGAAGTTGCTATTGAGGGTCTAGTATTCCTTGCTTCCCTTGTAGCCCTCAAGTCTTCAGACATTGATGTCATCCTAGGAATGGATTGGTTATCAAGACAGAATGTTGTCCTTGATTGTAAAGCCAAATCAGTTAAACTAACCCATCCATCAGGCCAGACCATCAAGTACACCTCACCAAGCTCTAAAACCCAGGTGCATTCTTTGAATGTGCTTCCACTTCCTGACCTTGAAGATATTCCGGTGGTTCGTGACTTTCCGGATGTATTTCCAGAAGAGGTACCAGGCATACCACCTGACAGATCTGTAGAGTTTGTGGTAGATCTTATTCCAGGAAACGCCCCAATATCCAGACGCCCATATAGAATGGCCCCACGTGAGTTATCTGAGCTAAAAATCCAACTTGAAGCTTCATTGGAAAAGGCTTCATTCGCCCTAGCTCATCTCCATGGGGTTGCCCCGTTCTGTTCGTAACAAAGAAAGATGGAACAGAAAGGATGTGCGTAGACTATCGCCCGCTAAATCTAGCGACGATAAAGAACAAGTACCCACTGCCCAGGATCAATGATCTTTATGATCAACTTGCAGGATCCTCTGTCTTCTCCAAGATGGATTTGAGATTAGGCTATCATCAAATCAAAATCAGAAACGAGGACATTCCCAAAACGACTTTCACTACTCGTTATGGTCTTTATGAGTACACCGTTATGTCCTTCGGTTTAACCAATGCCCCCGCCACATTATCGCGCTTGATGAATTCGATCTTCATGGAGTACCTAGATAAATTTGTTGTAGTTTATCTTGATGACATTCTCATCTACTCGAAGAACGAAGAAGATCATGCAGAACATCTAAGGCTGGTATTGATGAAACTTAGAGAACATCGCCTGTATGCTAAGTTCTCCAAGTGTGAATTTTGGCTACCAGAAGTGACCTATTTAGGCCACATTATTTCTGCCAAAGGCATTGTTGTCAATCCCGAGAGAGTTCAGGCCGTCCTTGAGTGGACTCCACCTGAATCGGTTAAGAAAGTTAGGAGTTTTCTTGGCTTAGCAAGCTATTGTCGCCGCTTCGTCGAGAACTTTTCTAAAGTTGCAAAGCCTCTTACTAAACTCCTCAAGAAAGATAAGAAATTCGAATGGATCCCCAAGTGCGAGGAAAGATTTCAAGAGCTAAAAAGAAGATTGACTTCTGCACCCGTACTTGCGCCTCCAGACACCAAAAAGGATTTCGAGATCTTTTGTGATGCCTCACGGCAAGGGTTAGGATGCATACTTATGCAAGATAGATATGTGGTAGCTTATGCTTCACGCTAGTTGCGGCCACATGAACAGAACTATCCTACCCACGATCTTGAAATCGTTGCCGTAGTTCATGCCCTGACAACTTGGCGACATTACCTCCTTGGTAATCGTTGCGAGATCTATTCCGACCACCAAAGCCTCAAATACATTTTCACCCAGCCAGATCTTAGTCTCACGCAAAGACGCTGGATTGAGTTGATAAAATATTATGACTTAGGAATTTCTTACACCCCACGCAAAGCCAATGTCATGGATGATGCACTAAGTCGTAAGTCGTATTGTAACAACCTCATGTTACAACAGTATCAACCACTTCTTCATGAGGAATTTCGAAAGCTCAACCTCGAGATTGTTCCTCGTGGATCTCTTTTCAACTTGGTGGCGACACCAACCCTTGAGGATAAAATCATAGTTGCCCAAAGGCGTGCAAGAGGTGTTCGCCGGATCAAGGAGAACATTGCTAGCGGAGTTGCTAAATGCTTCTCCACAGATAGTAAGGGAACGGTATTTTTTGAAAATCGTTTGGTAGTACCTAAGAATAGGGAACTAAGGCAACTCATCCTCAACGAAGCCCATGATACACCCCTCTCCATTCATCCCGGTAGCAAAAAAATGTACCGAGATCTACGCCAGAGATTTTGGTGGACTAGGATGAAGAGAGAAATTGCTCAGTTTATTGCTGAATGTGATGTTTGTCGTCGCATTAAGGCAGAACATCAAAGACCTGCTGGTACTCTTAGACCTTTGCCTATCCCCGAGTGGAAATGGGATAAAGTCAGTATGGACTTCATCACTGGCTTTCCAAGAACCCAGAAAGGAAATGATGCCATCTTCGTTGTCATAGATAGACTTTCCAAAGTTGCCCACTTCCTTCCTGTTCGCGAGTCTATAACTGCTAGCCAGTTAGCGGACTTGTATGTCTCCTGAATCATGTCACTTCACGGTGTTCCTTTGGAAATCAATTCAGACCGTGGTAGTCTTTTCACTTCTCGATTTTGGGAAAGTTTCCAGAATGCTATGGGAACCCACCTCTCCTTTAGCACTGCTTATCACCCGCAGTCCAGTGGTCAAGTAGAAAGGGTAAATCAAATTCTCGAAGACATGCTCAGAGCTTGTGTTATCTCTTTCGGAAAGAAATGGGAGAATTCTCTTCCTTTTGCCGAATTTGCGTATAACAATAGCTTCCAATCTAGCTTGGGCATGGCTCCTTTTGAATTTCTCTATGGACGGAAATGTCGAACACCCCTAAACTGGTCAGAAACCGGTGAAAGACAATTCGTTGGACCGGATATGATTCAGGATGCAGAAGAGCAGGTTCGCATTGTTCGTGAGAAGTTGAAAAAAGCCCAGTCTCGTCAGAAAAGATATTATGATCGTCATCATAGGGAAGAAAGCTATAATCTGGATGAGAAGGCTTACCTTCGGGTTACTCCTCGGAAGGGTACCCACCGCTTCGGTATCAAAGGCAAGTTGGCCCCATGTTACATCGGTCCCTTTTGCATTCTCTCTAAACGTGGAGAAGTTGCCTACCAATTGGAACTACCCCCTCACCTCTCCCAGGTTCATGATGTCTTCCACGTCTCTCAACTCAAGCGTTGCTTCAAGGACCCCATCCGCGAAGTAGACCACAAAACGCTTGATCTCCAAGATAACCTTTCATATCGAGAGTACCCTGTTCGTATTCTTGATGAAGCCGAGCGTAGCACCAGACGTCAGAAGATCAGATTCCTCAAAGTGCAGTGGTCACATCATTCAGAGAAAGAAGCCACCTGGGAACGAGAGGATCGTCTACGAGCTGAGTACCCCACCTTCCTCCCGACGACTTCTGAATCTCGAGACGTGATTCTTTTGAGTAGGGGCGAGTTGTCAGAACCCTAATTTAGGTATGTGCTTTTTAAAGCTAGCTTTTTTTTGCATCATGAAAAAAATTGCAAAAGAAAAGGAAATGGGAAAAAGAAAAGCCCTAAATGAATTAAATAAAAAGGCCAGAAATAAATCTTTTTCCAAAATTCTTTTGGATGTGTTGAAAAATCCTAAAAATGAGTGTGATCATATTAAAAGTGATTTGGGATTAATCCCATGCTCATAGATTTTTCAAAAATCCAAATAGTGGCTTGGAAATTAAATCATTTGCCTATTTGAATTGAAATTCAAATAATTTGAATTTCAAAAATTCCCAAAACTTGGGGTTGACTAATACTAAGTCATCTAGGTTTTATAAAAATAATTGGGGATTTTATAAAATGCCCTGGCTATTTATTTTTAGGGCAAAACAAAATTAACAGAAAGAAATAAAAAGAAAACAAAAGAAAAGGGCAGAGCCCACCTTACCTGGCCCAGCTTGGCTAGAAGCCGGTCCAGCCCACCAGGGGCAGGGTCGTCTTCTACCCGTGGCCAGGCAGGCAGCTCGCCGCCGTGGCGAGCATGCCCACGCCGTGCCACCTCCTGCTTGCCCCCCTCGTTGTCTTCTGTCTCCATGGACGCCAGGAAGGCTCCAGGCCATCTTCCCCCCTCACTGGTTCGTTCCTCTCCCTCTCTCGCCGAAGTCGCGCGCACACCCGAGAGCTTGCCTCGCCACCGTCGTGCCCGCGCGTGGCCACCTGCCTCCTCCCGCGCCGCCACCTTGTCCAAAAGCTTCCTCGGCGACTTCTCCTATGAGCTGCAGGTCCAATCGAAGTCGAGGCGCCCTAGGGACGACGCCCGCATCGCCACTTCGAGGAGCTGCCGGCCGCCGAGGAGCTCGAGCTCCAATTCGTCTCCTCCGGGCCTCCTTCGACCCCGCCGTGGCCACCATTAGAACCGTGTGAGCTCTACGCTCCGTTTCCCCCCAGCCGTGCTTCTTCCCGTTCCCCCTGTCGCTTTTGTCCATGACCATGAGCTTCAGCCGCCGCCTTCGTCGTCGTGGACGTGACCCCGAGCGCCCCCTTGACCCCCCGCTTGCTTCGTTGGATGCGGAAGCCCGCGAGGCATCTTCCAGTGCTCCTCAGCCCCTCTCCCGTGCCCTCCAGCCAACTCCGGCGAGTCGCCGCCGTGGCCAGAGGCCACCGGCGTCAAGCCGAGGCCATTAGGCCTTAAACCAACTCCTAATCCCCCCCTTCTCTCTCTGACTGTGGGCCTAGGCCATAATCTAATCAGTGTTTTATTTAACAGAGAGCTAACTAACCCAGTGAGGCTGACAGGTGGGGCCGCCCTGTCAGTTGACTGGTCAAACCCCTTGACATCAGCATGATGCAATGCTGATGCAATAAAGATTAAATCATTTATTTTAATCAGAAATTCCAGAAAATACCCAAACTTTGAATTTGAATATCTTTTTAACTATAACTCCAAATTCAAAGTGTAATATATGAAAAATGATCAGGAGAAAATTCTCTATCCAAATAACCAACTTTCAACCATGTTTGAAATGTTTACAATAAGGGATCAGTAGAATTTTTCTATTTGGCTCTTTTGTATTAAATCAAATAAATTACTTTGATCATTCCAACTTCAACCATTGCAATGCAAAGATGATCACTTGTACTTCAGAAGCATTTCACATACTTGAAAAATTGGTTTCCAATGAACAAACTTTAGCAAATGTAACTTGGATCAATTGAATACATTTGGAGTTTGAATTTGAATTCACTTTTCAAATCAACTTCAATTAACACATTGCAATTTAAACATAGGTCACATCAGTACCTTGCCATGCTTTGTTTTGCATATTGCTTGTGCATTGCATTATCTTGAATGTGCTTTACTTTCAGTGCTTCGGTGATTGCTTCTTCTCGGTAGAGTTGATCTCGGAGACGAGTTCAACCTCACGTAAGAAGTACAGTACCTCGTGATCGTCGGCAAGGCAATCACCCCCCCCCCTCTTTGATCATGTCGATAAAATCTCAGTTCCCTCTCATTCTCGAAATATGCATGTTTAGGATGTCACCATGATACGTTCTACCGCTAGTTCAACCTATTCCTTTGCATGACCTATCATTTTGTCACAGTAGTAAGCAAACCACAATCCTAGCAGATGTAGGAGTTGGTTGATATCATGTGGCCTCTGCAACTGTTACATCTTTTTGCATTGCTTAGAGTTGTAACCTGAGGCTACTTTGATGTGAGTCGGGATGGTAGTGATCATGTGACTGATGGTGGTAACGTGTTGGTGAATCTACCCTAAACAAAGGTGAACGATGAGAGGCTGTGTAGGAGTACACAGTGGGTTGTCTCGTTGAACACTGCCTTAAGCCCAAGTTATTGTGTTGTTATCCAAGACTAAGAGTACGACCACACATTGGGCTCGCCGACCCCTCTCGGCCTAGTACCTCACCCCGGACCAGTCCAGGAGTCGCAAGTAGTTCGCCTTTAACGATCTCAAGCAGGTGGAACCAAGGTAAGTGGTTGGCGTAGGTTGTGGGCACGTTGAATCAAGTGATCATGATCGAGTTGAGCTTGATGGCCGTCACACAATGTTTGAGTCCGCATCGGAAAAATCGGCCGGATTCTGATCGTGGTCCCATATCAAATAGGCGACTCCCTAGGACTAAAGATGGTGCCGTGAGTGAAGTGTCGTGGCAGCATCCTCGCCGGTACTCACTTGAAGGGTCCATCCCCAGGCGGTAACTGATGAGGCGTGTGTGTAGCAGTACACCCCTGCAGGGTTAATGAACTATTCGAATAGCCGTGTCCGCGGTTATGGACTACTTGGAGACCTTTACTTGATCATAGACAACTTGAATAGTTACTCTTAAAACTTGTCAAGATAAGTGTGAGTGCTATGGCGTGCTTCCTCGTGGGGAAGTCGAGGAAGTAACCATAGTGGTGTATTGATTGGAGACTTGTTACTCGGACTCGTGTATGCTCCTTACCTCATTCTGGTATTCGTAGTACAGGACTAGCCAAGTCAAAGCTGGCACTTCTGCAAGTGAAACCCCACCTCCCTTTGCCTTGATACATGTGCATGAGTAGTATAGTTCCTATGTAAGTCTTGCTGAGTACGACTTTGTACTCACGTTCTATTATTCTATGTTTTAGAGACGAGACCGCTGACCCTGATGGTGGACTCTACCTCGAGCTCGACGTGGACCAGGTCGTATAGTTCCAGACAGCAGCCTGTACCCTTTGGAGGGTCGTTGTATTTTCTTTCAGGCTTCTTAAGCCATTTGTTAACCTTGTCTTTACTAAGAAATAATTTTCTTCCATTGATGTTTGATGTAATGTTGGATCACAGACATGTGATCTCTGCTTGTAATACAACTACTATGTCTGCTCTGTTTAGCAGAAGTTATAAAGACTATGAGTTTGTAGAGTTCATGTTGTGATTACCATCTGTTTATACTAGACATGTGTGCTGCGTGTATGATTATAACATGCATGTCTTAGTATGGGTTTTCGTGACCTTAGTTGTGATCTGGGTGGCGGTCTTTTATACACCAAGTGGCCCTTAGATGTGCGCAGCTTGCGGCATCGCGATGCGATTGCTCGTGACTCTGTCACGTGCACACTTTTTTGTATGATCGAGCCTGCCCTAGACCCCGACTAAGTGATCGGGCTGGAGTAAGTCTATGTAAGGGTTATGATTCAATCGATAACATGGTTGAGGCGACTTGTCTACGAGTATGGGATTCACCACCCATAAGCATTTAGACTTGTGAGCGGACGATGAGGACCCATCTCAGTTGATCATCCTGCCTGGATGGCATGCCCCTCACGTTCGATGCTTACCGAGAGTGATCTGTGCTTGGCCTTGTCTGCTTAGACAAGTGGGTACGGCTCTCGGCTCTCCATGTGATTGCATTGTGACCGGAATTACATACGCTAACCCCGGTTCCCGACACGCCAAAACTTGGATGTAAACTGAGTACCTCTATCAGACACTACCTTACTTGGAGCTCCATGCAGATAGACAATCCTGGTCATATAAATCTTGGCTAGCTTAGCACTTGTATAAGTTGTCTTTACTTGAATGAAGTGAGCAACCTTAGTCAAACGATTAACAATCACCCAAATAGAATCATATCCTGACCGAATCCTGGGTAAACCAGTATAGGAAAAGGCTGCAACAATCCTGCTGGCTTCTGATGCTCGGCTTTGACTCTGTGGAAAACATCACACAATGCAATATACTGAGCTATCTCTCGCTTCAGGCTAGGCCACCAAAATCTCTCCCTCAAGTCCAAATACATCTTGGTATTCCCGGGATGGATAGAATAAGGTGAATCATGTGCCTCCTGAAGAATCAACTTCCTAATCTCTGCATCCTGCGGTACACAAATGCGCTTCTCAAACCAAATGGCTCCATGCTCATCCTCACGGAAACTCTCTGCTTTCCCTTTGATCATATTCTCCTTTATTTCATCAATCTCTGCATCGCCCTTCTGAGCTTCTCTGATTCTTTCCAGAAGATTTGGCTTCACTTCCAATGTTGCCACATATCCCTTAGGAACTATCTCCAACCTGAGATTCTTGAACTGCTCCAATAACTCGAGTGGCATATCCTCAACATTAGCAACATTGATATGACTCTTACGGCTCAATGCTTCAGCAACAACATTCACCTTACCAGGATGATACTGCACATTCAAATCATAATCCTTAATAAGCTCTAGCCATCTACTCTGCCTGAGATTCAACTCCTTCTGAGTAAAAATATACTTCAAACTCTTATGATCAGTAAATACATCACAATGATTACCAACAAGATATTGCCTCCATGTTTTCAATGCATGAACAACTGCAACTAACTCCAAATCATGTGCAGGATAGTTCTGCTCATGGTTCTTAAGCTGGCGTGAAGCATAAGCAACAACTCTACCCCCTTGCATCAAAACACAACCAAGTCCTCGACGAGATGCATCACAATATACTTGGAAATCTTTATGTATATCAGGCAAACATAAAACAGGTGCGGTTACTAACCGTTTCTTCAACTCCTGAAAGCTGGTTTCACATTCCTCGCTCCAATCAAACTTATTCTCTTTCTTTAACAACTTAGTCATTGGTTTTGCAATCTTGGAGGAATTCTCAATGAACCTCCTATAATATCCTGCAAGCCCCAAGAAACTGCGAATGTCTCCAACTGTCGTGGGTGTCTCCCATTCTGTAACTGTTGAAACCTTGGATGGGTCCACAGCTACTCCATCTCCCTACACAACATGTCCAAGGAATCCTACCTCCTTCAACCAAAACTCACACTTGCTGAACTTGGCATACAATTTGTGCTCCCTGAGCTTGTCCAATGCCAAACGCAGATGTGCTTCATGCTCTTGCTCATTCTTGGAATACACCAGTATATCATCAATGAACACCACAACGAACTTATCCAAGAACTCCATAAACACCTTATTCATCATATTCCTGAAGTATGCAGGAGCATTAGTCAATCCAAATGACATAACGGTATACTCATACAATCCATACCTTGTAGTAAAAGCAGTCTTCGGAATATCCTTCTCCCGAATCTTCACTTGATGATAACCAGAACGAAGATCAATCTTAGAAAACACACAAGCTCCCTCCAACTGATCAAATAGATCATTAATCACAGGTAGAGGATACTTGTTCTTGATAGTAACATGATTCATAGAACGGTAATCCACACACATCCTCTAGGTTCCATCCTTCTTCTCAACACACAACACTGGAGATCCCCAAGGTGACGAGCTTGGTCGGATGAATCCATTTTCCTGCAACTCTCTAATCTACTCCTTCAACTCTGCAAGTTCATTAGCGGGCATCCTATACGGCCTCTTAGCAATAGGCCCAGTGCCTGGTATTAAATCAATAAGAAACTCAATCTCCCTATCCGGTGGCATACCTGGCAAATCCTCTGGAAACACATCCGGATACTCCCTCACAACACGCACATCATCCAGGCTACCCCCCTTAAGAGAATTCACCTGAGCGTGCTGATGCTTATACTTGGATACATATCTGATCTTCTGCCCAGTCAGTGTACGGAGAGTGATGGACCGACTGGCACAATCAATAACACCTTGGTACTTGGCTAGCCAATCCATGCCCAATATAACATCCAAACCTTGTGACTTCAAGATAATCAAATCTGTAGGAAAATCATGCTTCCCTATGGCTAGGGTTATCTGATAGCATCCCAAACTAGCTGACATCTCCGCTCCCGGGGAATTTGTAATCATAGATGACTTAAGAACTACGATAGGTAACTCATGCTTATCCACAAATACCCTTGATATGAATGAATGCGATGCACCAGAATAAAAAAGAACAAGTGCGGGTACTGAATTGATAAGGAACTTACCAATCACTGCATCAGGCTCATCATAGATTTCCTCCACATTGACATGGTTCACATGCCCCTTGTTGAAAGGATTGGGCTTGCTGACTCCAGAATTCCCATTGTTGTCCTTGTTCTCCGGGCACATGTTGGAGTAGTGTCCCATCTTCCTGCACTTGAAGCACTGAAGTTGACTAAGGTCCTTCTGAGCATTCACCACTTGACGGTTCTGGTTGTAGTTCCCTCCATTTCCATTTCCTTTCCCATTGCCATTGCCATTCTTGTGCCCATTGTGATGATTGTGGCCATTATGGTTGTGGCCATTACCTCCATTATGATTGTGTCCATTTCCACCATGATGGTTATGTCCTCCATTCCCATTATAGGAAGTGCGCTGCTTTTGCTGTGGCCCTGAGTTGTACTTGTTGTTGTTGTTTTTGTACTTCCTCTTGCGGTACTCCATAGCCTGATGTTTCCCCTCCAGCACAATAGCCTTACCAATGAGTCCTTGGCAATTGTTGAAAGTGGCCACAGTCAACTTAACTCCCAACTCATCGTTGAGACCCTCCAAGAACTTCTCTTGCCTGGCTGCATCCGTGTTGACATCATTTGGAGCATAGCGGGCAAGCTTGTTGAATTCCTCTACATACTCCGCTACTGTGCGACCTCCTTGGCGGCGCAAGCTGCGGAATTCCTTTTTCTTCAAAGCCATGGGGCCTGCAGAGACATGTGCGGCGCGAAAAGCAGCCTGAAACTACGCCCAAGTGATGGTGTCGATGGGATAAGTCACCAAGTAGTTGTCCCACCATGCAGCGGCAGGACCCTCCACCAAATGTGAGGCAAACCTCACTCTCTCTGCCTTAGTAGAGCCAACTTTCTCCATGTTCCGGCTCACTGAACGAAGCCAGTCATCCGCCACAATGGGTTCAGGAGTGCTAGAGAACCTCTGAGGATTCAACCTCAGGAACCTGGCAAGCGTTTCCACGGGTGGTGGTGGTGGTGGCGCATTGTTGTTGTTGTTGCCCATGTTCTGAGTGAGCAACTGGATCAACTGGGCTTGTCCTTGAAGTAATTGTTGCATGTAAGCTGACACTTCATTGCTGTTGTTCCCATTGCCTGTGGGATCACGTCTCGGCCGCATCTGTTGGGCAAGAATAGGTAAGTTACAGACAGAAAGTAGGTAGGGAAATATATCCTACCCCATATGCTTATTATGATCAAGACAAACATATACATATACATATACATATACAGCATATCATACCACACAATCATCATACAATTATCACCAATCATCAATCATCAATATCATCAAGCAAAAGCACTCATACCAATAAGCAAATACAATCACACCATATAGTCTCAAAATATATTGCATAACTAATATAAGATCCTCAACACAACCACGAATATAAGAGTATATCAAACAACCTAGTATTGCCACACCGAATAAGTCGACATGGTCAAATACGCTAACACGATAACGATAATCTAATCGCCGGTGAAGAAATTCTGAACGCTGTCTTTGCTAAACAGCATACAGTATTCACGCCCACTAATTAGGTTGCTCCTCTTGGGACTCGGTTCATCTTCCTCTCCCGAAGTCTCCACTTATGGTTCCTCTTCCTTTTCTTCAACACCATTGGCATTCATCTTCTCCTTTAGCCTCTTGATCTCCTCTTGCATCTCCATCGTCTCATTCTTCAGCTTGTTGGTGTCCCTCTTGAGGTTGAGGATGTGCTTCTCCAGGCTCTAGATGAATTAGGTAGTTTTACCTGGCCAAATGGTCCCAGGCACAATCTTGAACTTCTTTGGCCATATGTTCCTTGATGGAAGGATCTTGGTCATCTTCTCATACACCGTACCCTTTAGCTGGCCGGTATACCGGTTGATGAGGCGTCCAAGAGCCATGTGAGCGGCTATGCGCAAACACTGCTCCTTCTCCGGGGCATGCACCTCGAATGACTCCGTGATCACCCTTTCCTCTGTCTTTCTTCCGAGAAGAAATGCTTCCACTTGCGAGTAGGAATCAGCTCCCCTTGTCTCTACTATGTCCGGCTTAAAGACTGGCGCATAGATGTTCAGGTGATTGCAAATCCCTCTAAGCTCAGGTCCAAACTCCATAGAGCGGTAAGACAAAGTAGTAATCTATAATCAAAGAGAGGAAAGGCAAGATTAGAACATGTATGAATACGAGATAGAGAAGGTAAGTAAGTACAAGATAGAGTGATATAAAGTAATATTTTGATTCCTATGGTTTTTCTAATCCATTTTCTAGGGTCACGTCCTACAGTCAACACACTGCTCTGATACCATCTGTAACGACCCAATTCACATAGAATTGGAGTCTCTGTGATCAAGTGCCAGTCCCTGGATCGAAATCGCTGGCACACACAGTATCACATATGTATTCAAAGTACAAGTGCATCATTATTACATCGCATGATTCAAAATAATATAAATAAAAAGTTGCATAGCTCAAGGATAGCTTATTCAACATAAATATAGCAGAAGAAAAAGCAAACAACGAGGAGTCCCATCAACATCCACAAGCAAACATGCTGAGTGAAGACCCTCGACCCTAAACGCACCTTACTGGTCGTCTGAAAAACCTGCAACACCGAAGGTTACAACCCGACAACGGGTCAGTACATCTGATTTGCACAGCAAGTCACACGGAAAAGGATATAACAGACCTATCTCTACATGCAAGGATAAGTCAAAGGAAAGGCTTATGGTTTCATTTTGTAGAAAGCTGATTTTTCCCAATCTACCTAGTCAGAATTTTAGTTTAACTTGGTACCTAAGTTCGAACTGGCAATACCAGTCCCAAACCACACCCTTTATTAAATCTTTCCCACTCAAGTTTATTATGGTGATTCATCTGTCAAGATCCTCCAGTAACAGTAATGTCTAGTAGCTCAAGGATGTACATGACCGGGGACACGACTAATCATGATTAGTTTTTACTCTGCAGAGGTTAGTACACTTTTCCCGCTGGACTCAACCCGAAGTTTGAGACGAAGTCTTTCAGAAGAGGTCACCAACACCCAACGGCAAGCCGATACACCTATCACATCTACATCTGCTAGCTTTGCACGGGAGAGGCTTCCTACATCGTACTCAACTAAGCCATAGCCCATATGGCCAGCGGCTATACATGGAAGCTCCTAGTCACCAAGTATGTCTGATCTTTTTGAGCCAGGACGGCGCCCACTTACGTTCACAGGGTAGATACCATGACGTACTTTCGACCAAAAAAACCATCCATTAGGGGTACAACCTGGTCTCGGCTTAGATAAGGCACGAGCCCCCAGGAAGCACTCCCTGCCCGTCCAGAGGTGAATTCTAATTAAAGGTTGCTAGTCAAGTCATTAAATCCTCACATAACTCAATGTAATCTCGAACCAATCCACGTCTACAAGCATAAAAAATATATAGCAAGCACGTGCTAGGTTGTCTAAGAAAACATGATAAGATCATATAGCTACCCTACCAGGTTTGCAGCAATAATAATATAAAACGTCCTACACATGCATCCACTACAGGAAAAAGAAGTTTTGCCGTCAGCTTAGGACTTTGCCGTCAGCTTTCTATCGGGGCTGACGGCATAGGAACCTATGCCATCAGCCGTGGGCAAAGCTGACGGCAAAGCATTGGCTGACGGCGTAGGGCTTATCTTCCGTCAGCTGTCCCTAAGCCATCAGCTGGCTGACGGCAAAAAGCGCAATAGCTGACGGCAAAGGAGGGCGGACGACACCCCCCAGGCCACGTGTCCCTTTCAACCGAGAGCTAACGGCGCCCAAGCTTTGCCGTCAGCTGGCAGACGGCTTAGCCTAACGGCAGGCTTAGCCGTCAGCCGGCTGACGGCATAGCGAGGACTTAACCCACGCCCGCGGCTAGCCCTAACCCTATCCTCTCTGAGTCTCTCTCGCCCACCTCTCTCCCCTGACCCAGCACGCCGCCGCCACCACCACCACCCCGGCCCGACCCTCCTCCTGTCGCCCGCACCGCCGCCGTCGCCGTCGCCGGTGAGTGGCCGCCCCCTCATCTCTTCCCTGCTCCCTGCTCCCTATCCGCTGGTGAGTGGCCGCCGCGCTGCTCCCTGCTCCCCGTCGACCTCGCCACCGGTGAGCTGCGCCACCGCCACCCCCTGCTCCCCGTCGACCACGCCACCGGTGAGCTGCGCCACCGCCACCCCCTCCTCCTCGGCCCCGGTGGCTCCCCTGCCGGCGCCTGCCACCACCTCCTAACCGCCCCCTCCAGGTGAGCAATTTTCTGTGATGCAATCTTTTATAATTCAACAATATTAGAAAATCCTATGCATGGTACCATGATTACTGAAAATGATTAGGTAGATTTATGAGATTCATGATTAATGAAAATTATAAATTTATTTAATTATTTTATAGATCAACAATGTTAGGTGTTTTTTCCTATTTAGGTATATTTATGAGTTGCCAAATTACAAAAACATTAGGTATATCAAATCTACTCACATTATAGTTGCCATTCAAAACATAGATCATCAAATTTATGAATTGGAGACAATCCTATTAAATGCAATTATCCTAGGCTTTACAACATTTTTTCATAAAAACATCTCATGGAAGAAGATTTAAATAGGGTGATTTATTGTGTGCCATTAAGAGGGATTTTATTGGGTGAATATTGGGAAAAATATATAGTAAAAAAATGTCCTATAGAACAAAAGTCCTAAGAACTACTCCCTCCGTTCCGTTTTGTAAGGTGTATTATTTCTAGCTCAATGACCAAGGCACTATAAGATTAGAGGATGGATGGACAAAATTACCCTTCCTACTAATTTTAGAAGGTTTAATCAATTAGGTGATCTTGTCCTCAAGACAGAGCAACCCACGCTTATTTCCTTCCATCCCTTGCATGACTTGCCAAGTTAATGCTTTAGAGTCGCCCACCTCGAGCCAGGAATTGTCGTTGCGCAACCCATATGCGTCTCCCGTTCGAAAGATTCCATTTATAAATATGCATTCATTTGCATATTTATAATTGGATTCTTTCGAATTGTCCAACGTTATCCATGGACAGCCCGAGTATGTGTAGATTGGATTCATTTCCCCATATATGCTCTCCTCCTGATCGGACGCAGGATTTCGTCAGCGCCACCTTGTTGTTCTCCGGGTACACATCCTCTCGGTTTATGCTGAGACGTGTATCAGGAGAACAGCGGGGAGGTGCTGTCGAAATTTTGCGTCGGATCGGGAGGAGAGCATGGGGAAATGAATCCAATCTGCACATACTCGGGTGGGATTAGGACCTATCTTTACCTATTAGCTAGTGTGCATATGCCGTATCACCGTAATTAATTATATGCCTTCTGGTGTTAATTTGTACTAGCTAGCTAGCCAGAATGAATGATCATGCGTGGATGTACACCGGTCACCCTAGTCAAAAAAATATGACTGAGGAATGGTTGGCCAAGACCGAGGAGTTCCTAGAGGTTGCATTTAGTGCTGGCCAACCAAGAACATGGTGCCCCTGCACTAGATGTAAGAACTATTCACAACAGACAAAGGATGTAATGGGTAAACACCTGCAAATACGTGGTTTCATGCCTGATTATACGTTGTGGTCATTTCATGGCGAGTCGGCCCAACGTGACAGACATGAGGTAGTGCGTCAGCGCATTGAGGATTGTGGTACAGGGATCGAAGACATGGTCAATGACTACAACGATGCTCGTCTTGAGGGCGAAGAACCGGAGGAAACTGCCAAGGCCTTTTATGCCATGCTAGAGTCTTCAAAACTCCCACTGCATGCGCACACCAAGCTTTTTCAACTAGATGCCATCGCACAAACAATGGCTCTTAAGGCACAATTCAACTTGTCCAGAGAGTGCTATGATGCGATGATGATCTTATTCGGGCGCTTTCTACCGGACGGTCATATTATGCCTGCAAACCTATACCACTCAGACAAAATACTTGGTGCACTGAAGATGCCCATCGAGCGGATGCATGCTTGTGAGAAAGGATGCGTCTTATTTAGGCATGAGTATGTGGATGATAATTATTGTCCACGCTGCAAGTCCTCCAGGTATATTGTCGTAGACAACGGTCTTGGTGAGAAGACGCAGAGCAAAATACCCGTAAACATTCTTCGGTACCTACCGATCTTACCAAGACTTCAACGTCTTTACATGCTTGAAGAAACAGCAAAACAAATGACATGGCACAGAGATGGAATTAGACGTGCTACAGATGAATACGGGAATTTGATGTTGACCCACCCCTCTGATGGTGAAGCGTGGAAGATGTTCAATGAAATACATAAAGAAGGTAAAGCCAAAGACCCAAGAAACGTGGCACTCGCCATTAGCCTCGATGGGTTCAATCCTTTCGGTATGACAGCAACCCAGTATAGTTGTTGGCCCGTATTCATCATGCCCCTCAATCTTCCCCCTGGAGTACTTATGCAAAGAAAGCACATCTTCTTGACGTTGATAGTTCCGGGGCCCAACTATCCCGAAAAAAATATGAATGTATACTTGCAACCACTGATGGATGAGTTCAAAGAAGCTTGGGATAATGGGATCCGGACATATGACGCAGCTAGCAAAAGAAACTTCCAACTGCATGCTTGGTTGATGTACTCCATGCATGACCTGCCGGCGTTTGCACTTTTTGTTGCATGGTGCGTGCACGGAAGGTTCCCATGCCCGCAATGCAAGTCTGCTCTTAAGTTTCATTGGCTGCCGGAGGGTCGCAAGTATTCTTGCTTCGACTTGCATAGACAATTCCTGCCTCTGGACCATGGATTCAGAAAAGACAAGAAGAATTTCACCAAAGGTAAAGTTGTCGAGCACGAGGCACCACCTATGATGAAGGGCGCACAAATTCTTGATCAGTTGAACTCACTAGAGCCTGATCCGAACCGGCCAGGGTATTTCTTGGGATATAATACGGAACACGCCTGGACCCACAAGCCATGCTTTTGGGATCTCCCGTATTTCAAAGACCTTGCTCTTCCACACAACATTGACATGATGCACACTGAAAAAAATATGGGTGAGGCCCTTTTTGGTACATTGTTCGGCACTCATAAGGGGAAAGATAATGTTAAGGCTAGAGTCGATCAGGAGAGTCTGTGTAATAGGAAGTCACTGAACATGCGACAACCGAAAGGGAAGAAGAATTGGGAGAAGCCAAAGGCATGGTTCAATCTTAAAAGGGAACACATGAGGGAAATCCTCATCTGGGTGAAAAAAAAGTTGATGTTCCCCGATGGGTATGCAGCGAATCTAGCAAGGGGAGCAAGTCTTGAAAAGTTGAAAATCTTTGGGCTGAAGAGTCACGATTGGCACATATGCTTGAGCGGATAATGCCGGTGATGTTGCGCGGCTACATCCCCGAGGATGAATGGCTAGTAATGGCAGAGCTAAGCTATTTCTTCCGTGTTCTTTGTGCTAAAGAATTATCGCCTATTGTGATAGAAGAGATGGAAAAACTGGCGCCGGAGTTGATATGCAAGTTAGAGAAGATCTTTCCACCAGGTTTCTTTAATCTGATGCAGCATATGATTTTGCATCTACCGATGGAGGCAAGATTGGGTGGCCCTGTGCAAAACCGTTGGTGCTATGCAACCGAGAGAATGCAGAAGACGCTTCGAGCAAAATGTAAAAATAAACGGAGAATTGAAGCATCAATGGCTGAGGCATTCGTTGTCGAGGAAGCGGCAAACTTCGTGACAGCACACTATGCTGCCACTAATTACAGTTTGCATAATCCAAAGCCTCGGTACAATACTGGCGACCCCGAGCGACATGAATCCAAGTTCAAACTCTTTAAAGGGAGCCTCGCACCTTGTGGGGTTATGAAGACAAAGACGTTGACCTTTGAGGAATGGAGCATCATTACATTGTATATCTTGACCAACATGACAGAAGTGCGGCCATACATCGAGTAAGTGCGCGGTACATATTAATTGTTCTGCAACTTCTTGACGAGTTGTGTGTCTAACTTCTCTTAATTATTTTATACAGTCGATTCGTCGCGCAATTCTCGAATGGAGTGGCGATCGAAAAAGACTCCATCGAAGAGATTAATCTTCTTGAGAAGCGGGGAGGCGGCAATCCCGGTTTCATCTCTTGGTTTACACAAACGGTACTTCTTATATGATATACATGCCATTGTTATTTCTTCGTCGTCTCAGTACCGACTAATACAACAAGCCTTTCCGTTTCAACTTGTAGGCTAATTCAGAGTCGATGGACGCTGAATTGAGACAAATCGCAAATGGTTTTGACTTTAAGGTCCATACATATGAAAAATACGACATCAATGGGTATCGCTTTCGTACTGGTATGAAAGAGCAAACTATGCCCGATCAGAAAACAACGAATTCCGGTGTGTCCGCTATAGATGGAGGAGTCGAGTATTATGGAATAGTTGAAGAAATATACGAACTGCTATATTATGGTGAAAATCCTCCGAATGTCGTTGTCTTCAAATGTCATTGGTTCGATCCGAAGGACACTAGACGAACTCATGAGCATGTTGGGCTAGTTGAAATTAAACAGAAGAACCGTTTAAATGTTGCCGAAGTTTATATTGTGGCTCAACAGGCCACACAGGTTTTCTATCTTCCATGGGCCTGCCAAAGTGTAAAGAATCTCGAAGATTGGTATGTCGTCTATGACGTGCCGCCACATGGTAAACTACCTGCCCCCAATGAAGAAGAGGATTATCAACCTCACATAGACCCAGACACATATGACGGAGAATTCTTCCAAGAAACACGTGTGGCCAAAAAACATTTCGGAAAAACCTCTACGTTTGGTCAAAACATGGAAGTAGAGAATGACAATGCGGAGGAAGAGGAAGAAGTGGAACATGAAGAGGTTACCGATGATGATGCGGAGGGCGATGAAGAAGTGGAACACGAAGAGGTTACCGATGCGGATGACCTATCATTGCTTGACCGGTTACAAAAAGGCTTTCGAAATGTGGTTGACGCTGAACCCGATCCCGGAGAAGAGATCATTCATGACGACACGCGTGATAGTGACGATGATGTTTTTATTGATCCTGGAGAAGATACAGATGATCCCGACTATTAGTTGTATGCATCCCAACTTTCTTTTGTTTTTTGTATATATGAATTTGTATTATTTATTTCCTTAATGTATTAATTCATCTTTATATGCATATGTTTGTTTTTTGTATATATGAATTTGTATTATTTATTTCCTTACTTTACTAATTCATCTTTACTCCGTAACAGGTGTTGAGGCACCGGAGCAGCGGCCACCGCCGGTGCAGTCGGAGGCACCGGAGCAGCGGACACCGCCGGTGCAGTCAGAGACACCGGAGGCACCGAGGCAGTCGACGGAGCCTCGTTGGGATGATCCTTGGGAGGATGATGATGATGCTGATGAGGATGATGATAGCGATGACGACGGGGCTGAGGGGGTGAGGGGGATGATGGGGCTGAGGGGAGCTCCTCTTCCAAGAAGTCGGTGTACCAGCGTGGTATGACACGGCTCCCACCACGTCCGGACCCTGCGCAGAGGGTATTAATTGCGCCAGATGGGGAGAAGTAAGTTGATGAATTTTTTGTGTTCCTTGTATATATATCATACATGTACATATGGTCCAACAAGAACTAATGTCTTTGTGTTCTTATTTTGCAGGGCGTGGACTTACCCGGAAGGTGCCCGGAATCCGAACTGCCTCCTTGGTGCCGTGCTTAAGGAGCAGTTTCCCGGGCTAGTCCAGTTGCCTATTGAGGGTAGGGTTCCTGAGCCCGGCCTCACTTGGCCACACTACAAAGCCGCCCCGGCCCCGCCAGATGAACGCATCAACAACGTTGAATGCCGTACCAAAGCCGACATGGTGGTGGCTACTTTTTGGGTAAGTATTCTAAGCATTGCAATCATTTATTAGTGTTGGAATCATTTCACTCATCTTTTCATATGTTCGATGCTTTTTTCAGTGCTACTATAGGGTTGAGGAGGGGATGGAGCCGGCGGCCCAGAAGAATCTCGAGAAGGAGATAGTGAGGCTACTCACGAACACTAGGCACGAGATGCGTGTTCAGTGTGTTCGAGATTGGTACGCCAAGAAGGGCGTGAAGAAGGCCAAGAAGAAGTGTAGAAAAGTTTTCCTTAAGAAGGATGAATACTTGGAGGTAAATTCCTACACTTATAAGTAAGGCCTAGTTAGCTCCAACTTTTCTTTATAAGCTTATAAGTGTCAAACTTTTCTTTATAAGCTTATGAAGCTCAAACTTGGCTTTATAAGCTTATAAGTGTCAAACTTTTCTTTATAAGCTTATGAAGCTCAAACTTGGCTTTATAAGCTTATAAGTGTCAAACTTGGCTTTATAAGTTTATAAAGGTCAAACTTGGCTCTATAAGCTTGTCAAACTAAAAAATGATAATAATAGATTAGTTACATAAAACTTGACTTGTACTTGGCATAAAAAAGATATTCAATGACTTTATAAGATTATTAATTCATAGGCGCCCCCGAGATGGTGTGCAAATAAGATGGATTGCTTTGAGGCGATAGTGGACAAATGGCTCAGTGATGCCTGGCTGTCCACCCACAAAAGCGCCAAGGCTAGGCGTGCTCAAATGGTAGGTGTGGCACACCACCAAGGCAATCTCAACGTCAACGAGTACGCAAAAAAATGGGTATGTGCCTTTTTGTTTTAAGTTTCATGTCCTTTCATCAATTAATCAATTGATTTGTTTCATGCCTTTTCTTTGCTTTTCATTGTAGGCGAAGCACCATAATCAGCCTGTGCCTAAGGGATTTCGCTCATTTGCCATGGCCCATAAGGGAAAGTACAAAACGGTGACAGCATATTCCGAGGGCGACGGTGTTGAGGCGTACACCAGCGCTGCAGCCTACCACAAGATGATGGCCTATTCTGAGGTGGCGAAAGAGCTACGCGGTCCTCAGTTTGACCCGAGCGAGGAGGAGATTGATCCGGAGGCCTTGATGATTTCTGGTGGCGGTAAGCATCATGGCAGCACCTCCATATGCAATGGCTTCGTACATTGCCCGGAGACTCTACCTCAGATCAAGGAGAGGCAAACGAGCTCCGCTCCTGTTGTACGACCTCGCCCGCGGCCAGTGGACATTGCTATCCAGGTATAACTTTGTCTCAATTTTTCTTTCCGTTCTTTAGACTACGTAGCGATGATGACAATAATTGCTATATTGTTGAGTGTTCTCAGGACGCCATTCAAAGGGAGAGACAGGCGACACAAGAGATGTTGTCGGAGCAGCTTGCGGAGAGGGACCGGCTGGCGGAGGAGAGGACCCAGAGGATACTCGAGGAGGAGAGGGCACGCAATAATGCCCAGACGAAGGCCATCTACGACCTCTTCTCGGTAAGTTACTACTTTTGCATATATCCGCCAAGAATGCATATGCATATGTTTGGTTCACTTGCTAATATGCTCAAGTCCTCAAAACCTAACTCGCAGAGTATGTGGGAGAAGCAAGGTCTTACCCCTCCACCGATGCCGACGCCTATCGTTTCTCCTCCCGGAACGGTAAGTTTCTTTCAATGATCAATATATCCCGGTCTTATACCATCAAGTGTCATCATGCTTACCACATTGCAACTCATCCTTTGTTGCAGCATAATTCTGGAGCTGCATCTCACAACCCACAAGAATCTCCTAGTGAATCCCCGAGCAACCCACGTGGCGGCGCTTCTCAGCCTTGAGGTGGCCTCCGGTAAGTTACATAAAGCTCATCAATGACTTTATATGCTCATAAAGCTCAATAATGGTAGTAATAGCTTAGTTACATAAATATTTACTTATTCTTGGCTTATAAAAGCTAAAAAATGACTATATAAGCTTATAAAACTTACACTTGGCTTTATAAGCTTGTAAACCTAAAAAATGAATTATACTTGGCTTATAAAAGCCAAAAAATGACTATATAAGCTTATAAAACTTACACTTGGCTTTATAAGCTTGTAAACCTAAAAAATGAATTATACTTGGCTTATAAAAGCTAAAAAATGACTATATAACCTTATAAAACTTATACTTGGCTTTATAAGCTTGTAAACCTAAAAAATGAATTATACTTGGCTTCTAAAAGCTCAATAGTGAATTTATAAGCTTATAAAGCTCAAACTTGGCTTTATAAGCTTTTAAAGCTCAAATTAGATTTATAAGCTTATTAAGTTCAACAATGACTTATACTTGTCTTATAAAAGCTCAAAAATGAATTTACTAGCTTAAGATAAACCTAAAAATGACTTATACTTCGCATATAAAGCTCAAAAATGAATTAATGACTTAGTTAGATCTAAAATGAGATATATTTAGCTCTTGAGGTCTAAACAAGTATTGTAGAATAAGAAGAAGGATAGGAGGAAAAGAAAGAAGTGAAGAAGAAAGAGGTGAAAAAGAAAGTAAAAGAAGAAAAGTTCTTCTTATTCTTACTTTTTATCTTCTTTCTTTTTCTCCATCTTCTCTTCTTCCTTTCATCTTATTCTTATTCTTCCTCTTCTTCTCCTTACTCTTCTTCTCCTTGTTCTTCTTTTTCCTTTTTATTTTCATCTTTTCATCATTTTGGATTTCTTCTTTTCCGTATGTAACATATGATTATGTTTTCATTTTGCAGATTTGCCTTTATGCATGGATGGATGCTTCTTCGTTGTAGATATAGTATGTTAGGATGGAGATGACTTGTAGATGTATATCATGTTGGGCACTTTTCTTTTGTATATATGATGACTTGTTGTTTTAAACTTGGAGATGGCTTGCTGTTTTAAACATGGAGATGACTTGCTTTTTTAAACATGGAGATGGCTTCTTTTTGTTTATATGACTTGTGGATGGCTTCTTTTTGTATATATGACTTGTGGATGGCTTCTTTTGTATACGTGACTTGTGGATAGCATTATGATTGTATATATGACTTGTGGATGGCATTCTGTACATATATATATATATATTATTGTTTATATGCAGGGAATTAAAGAAAAACAAATTAAAAAGATAGATACAGAGAGCTTTGCCGTCAGCTTGCTGACGGCAAAGCCGTTGCCGTTAGAAAGCTGACGGCAAAGCGGACACGTGGCGGCAGCCTGTGTAATCTGGACTGTGGCAGTGACCATTTGGTCACGGCTTTGTCGTCAGCCTTCAACCGGCTGACGGCAAAGCGTAGGGCTGGCTGACGGCAAAATGCTGACATGTGGGCCCCATGTGGGCCCAGGCAAGGGCTTTGCCGTCAGCCAAGGTGCTAGCTGACGGCAATGAACACCGTTAACTCAGCCCACGGGGTTAAGTCAGAGCTGGCCGTACGAGCGGCGTTGCCGTCAGCCTGTACAAAAAGGCTGACGGCAAAGACGTTGCCGTCGGTCGATATTGAGCTGACGGCAAAGCAGCTCACAGCCGACTGATGAGCTGACAACAGGTTTGCCGTCGGGGAGCTGACGGCAAAGCCTTTGCCGTCCGCTTTATATATGTTTGCCGTCAGCTTTGGCTGACGGCAAAACTCCTGTTTCCTGTAGTGATCGGGTGATATTTGCTACATGCATAAGTAAAATATATAGGTTGTGAAATGGTCAAAGTATGACTTGCCTTGATCCTGTTCCTGACGATCACACTCTTCATAGAACGAAGCGTTGCACTCCGGACAGTCTACAGTAAGAGAACCAAATGAACAGAAATAAAACCAACTAAACAGTAGCTAAATGATAACTACAAGTCACCCCGATCCCAACGCAACTGGAATCGGTGAAAACGGATACACCGTATAAAAGATACGGTCACCGGAAGTTTGAATTTAAATCTGTACAAAATTCAAATTCGAAAATTGTAACTGTGCAAAGTGCATCCTACTGTGAAATAGACTTCACTACGGTCGCAACACAAAATGAATCACCTAAAACGGAGCTACGGTTTAAAAGACATAGCAAATACTGTTCTAGGGTGAAATCTGTGAAAAGGGGCCTATTCGCTAATAAAATAACTTCTCTGTCGCAAACAGGTCCTCGGCTACGGAGCGAACGGCGTCCACTCCGGCGAACGGTCCGGCGAGCGTTCGTTGTTTAGACAATCGCCGATTAACCGGAAAAACGGAAACCCTAATAAATAAACCGGAAAAAAAATAAAACCAGATCTCAGATCCGCCCGATCTAAACTGGGTCGTCGGATTTCGATCCGGCGGCCGTGAGTGGCGCGGCTCACACCGGCCAGGAGGGCGGCCGGCGGCGACCGGCGAGGCGCGGACAGGAGGCGGCGCGACGGCGCGGCCCGGGGGCGGCGCGGTGGCGCACGGCAGCAGCCGAGGCGTCGCGCGGTGCGGCGAGACGGCGGCGGCGGCCGAGGCGGCGCGCGGCGGAGCTCCGGCGGCGGCGGCGCGATGTGGGACCCGTGGGCGAAAATTTTAGGGTTTGAACAAAATCGAAAAACGAAAAATATGAAAATTATATATAGCCCGAGAAAAAAAAATTCTGAGTCCGAAACGGACTCAAATTACACGCGGCGCAAAATAGCCTACTGGGCAGCTCGAAGGCCCAAAACAAAAACTCGTTTTTTTATTTGGTCAACCGACTATGGAGAACATTTTAAATAACAAAATATGAATTTTAAAAATGTCACAACAATAAATTTAAATAATAAAAATAATTGTTTTGCCGAAATTATTATTTCAGATATTATGCAATTTTCAGAAATACCTTTTATGCAATAAACTGCGTATAAAAATTATAAAAATCTCAAAAATATATTTGAGTCATTTATAATTCCTATGACACAGTTTATGAACACCCAAAAATATTTTCAGCACTTTTCAACTTTATTTAAAAATGGGGATAAGTCATATTATATCCTCTCCAATAAAATTGCCTTAAGTTGAAAATGTTTAAAATATTCATAAAATCAAAATAATGCAAAACTCCAGCATGACATGTATATGATGATCTACTAACATCCGAATTTAGAAAATTGGGATGTTACATATTATCTTTGGCTGTACTAACCCTGATATCAGCGAAGAATTTTCACGAATGATATCGAAGAAATATGAAATGTCTATGATGGGTGAATTGAAGTTCTTTCTCGGACTTCAAATCCGTCAACAGAAGAATGGGACTTTTATCTCTCAAGAGAAGTATCTCAGAGATTGCCTGAAGAAGTTTGATCTTGTCAATTGAAAAACCATCAAAACTCCAATGCCTACGAATGTTCACCTAGATGCAGATGAGAAGGACAAACCTTTCGACCAGAAGAAATATCGCTCGATGATCGGTTCGCTTCTTTACCTATGTGCATTTAGACCTGACATTATGCTATCTGTTTGTATGTGTGCTCTCTTTCAGGAAAATCCAAAAGAATCACATCATATTGCTGTCAAGCGAATTCTTCGATATCTGGCTCATACACCTACTTTGGGACTTTAGTATCCCAAAGGTGCCCGGTTTGATCTCGTTGGATATTCTGATTCTGACTGGGCTGGTGATCGATTCGAGAGGAAATCTACCTCAGGCACATGTCATTTTCTCGGTAGATCTCTTGTCTATCTCTACGGCTGAAGCCGGGTATATTGTTATCGGTTCATGCTGCACTCAAATTATGTGGCTCAAGCAAACGCTGAAAGATTATGGTATTCTCGTGAAGAAAATTCCAATGGTATGTGATAACGAGAATGCTATCAAAATTGCCCATAACCACGTCCAACACTCTTGAACGAAGCATATTGATATTCGTCATCATTTTCTTCGAGATCACGTTCAGAAGATATTGTTATCATCCATGTTCGCACTGAAGATCAATTGGCTGATATCTTTAAAAAGCCCCTGGATGAGAAAAGGTTCTGTGCACTACGGTGTGAGTTAAAGATATTGGACTCACGCAACATGCAGTAAGATCATAGCTATCGGTATTTTGTATTATATGTTTATTGTCTAGAAGTAGTTTACTTTCGTTGGTTTTTCAGTCATTTTTCTCTTTCGATTTTGTTTTTGTTCGTTTGGTGTTGTCCTATACACTTATCACTCCGAGTTTTCTTGTCGTTTGTTTTCCCTCGGATTGATTAAGTATCGGGCCCTGTTTTCCCTCTATTTTATCCCTACCCCATCTTTGCTTTTCACTCGTGAACATGTATATTTGTACTCGACTAAGATTCCCTTCGAATGTCATTGATTCCGAAGGAATATCTATTGAACCTTTATCTACTTTTATGCTCGATGTTCAATGAGTTTGTTCTCGGACGTGGAGCAACTTTCTTTCGGATCGTTGGGATTCTCCCGCGATTACCGCCACAAAATCCGTCCGTTGAATTCAGAGAGACGCGAGATCTGCGCCGTTGGATCAGATTTAAAGGTTACGTCAGAACCCACCTTTATAAATACTGATCCACCCCCACCGGAACAGGTCCTTCACTTCCTCGACTTCGTCTCTCCCCCTCGCACCCGAGCTCCCGCGCGCCGCCGTGTTGTCTTGTCACCGTCGATTCCCTCGCCGCTTCGCTGCTGGAAGGAAGTCGCCGGAGGCTTTCCCGTCGACGAGGATCTTCATCCGCACCGCCGTAGATCTCACACATCACCGAGTTAGGGTATGTGCGAGGCTAGAGCTCAATTCTTGTCAAATCTGTTCTTTGAGCCCTAGATTTATTCTTGATTTTTGTCTATTTTATTAGGTCTGCTTGATCCGTTCGGATCATTGCACTTTGGGAAATCTGTTTCTAGCGTTCTCTGTCGAATTCCCATCCGATCTAGGTAAGAAATTCCTTCGTCCCGTGGAATTTCTCACTTAGTAAAATCTCACAGATTCATATTGATAGATTTACGCTTGATCAACTCCTTCATACCAGTCCTTCGTTAGATTTACACCCGATGGAAATCTAGCCTAGCACTTGCATGAAAATTTGCTTCAAAGATAAATCCCTCTATATGCCTGTTGCGTTCAAAATGATTTCCCTCGAAAGCGTTTGGTACATGTTATATCTTCTCTATTTTCCCTCGTACCTATCTATTTCGCAGGAAAATGTCTGAGAACGAAGGAAACTTCAGGGAACCCAAGCGTGTTGGAGGCCGAACAAAAATCACCAACAATTCTGAAGGCCTGTCTGAGGACTTGATCATTGAAAAGAATCTGAGAACGCCTGAAGGTTCATTTGAAGATGCTCGAACGAGAGAAAACAGGCTCCAAGAAATTCGAAGGCTTCAAGCGCTTCGGTGGTATGAATACAAGGAAATTATCCCTCAATGGGAAAGGTTGTTCGCTCTAAAGAACCCTTGGTATGATGTTGAGTCTTTCAGGACCAAGTGGAACAAGGCAAACCTCCCTCCTCCTCCACCTAATGCTCACCCATCCACTCTCAAGACCCCTGATGATTTTAAGGAGTTGGTTGCTCCTCGAGCTGAACGAGCGGAAAAACGTAAGGAAGCCAAGGCTAGGAAGGTTGCTGCTGCTGCTGAGGGCAACGAAGGAGATGCCGAGGATGTTGGTCCTAGTACCAAGTCGAAGGCTGGCAAGAAATCAGCCAAGCTACAGAAAAAGGTCGTTGTTTCCCCACCAGAAGCAACTTCTGACGAAGAAGAAATCAACACCGAGCATCAAGACCCTGGCATTGAGGATGATGTCGAGGATATTCCTCTGAAAAAGAAGCCAAGCAACAAGGGCATCAGGATCCAGGAGCCAGCTATTGCTGCTCCTCGAGCAACAATCGATATGACCAACTTGGTTACGGATCCACCAATTTCCTCTGCTCCCCCGGTGCCCTTGCGTCGACAAAAACCCACAGCCAGGTCTAAGGGAAAGCAAGCCAAAGTGGCCGAAGATGATGAAACCCTGATCCAGCGAAAGGAAAGGTTGGCCAAGCAGAAGGAACTTGAGGCACAAGATTTGATAAAGTCTAAAGTTCTCAACTTCCATAGTCAGCCCGAGGAAAAGAAAGCTATGGTTTCTCAGCAGTTAGGCATATTACATCTGGTTAATGAGAGGTACAGATGCCAGATCGATGGAATTCCAGCCCCCGGTGCCCCAAAAGAAAAGGTCGTGGCCCCTAGTGCCACCGAGAAAGTGGTGACTCCCACAGTCACGAAGGAGAAAGATGCAGCTGCTAGTGCTGCGAAGAAAAATGCTGAGGCAACTGGAGCCTCGAAGGATAAAGCTGCAGCCCCCAGTGCCGTAAGAAATCCGGTTGCTGCTGCCAAGGCCACCAAGGAGGCCGAAAGAAAAGACAAGGAGGCTAGGAAGAATATCACTGCTTTCAACGACAAAGTTTGACAGATTGTAATCGATATGTGCAAAGAGCACAATGAAGCCCTCACCAAGAGACAATCTCGAAAGAGAAAGTTTGCTGCCCCATCCTTTGTGTGTGGGACGCCAGAGCCCAAGAAAATATCATACGTCGATGCTGCAACCGACAAGAAACTGCACCTCCACCAGCCAAACAACCCACTCCACCCCGTAAAAAAACTCCACCACCTCGTCAAGCCACCCCTCCACCTCACCAACAAACTCCACCACCACGTCAACACACTCCACCAAAAGCTTCATCACCACCACCCTCCCCTTCATCTCCTCGACAAGTCATTCCCTATTCCACCCCAGCTGCCAAGCCCCAGGCTCAAGTTGAGACTGAGCAAAATTCTCAGGTCGAGCAAGAACCACTTGCCCCAGTTCCATCAGTGCAGAAAGATTACTCCTCTGCCGAAACGTTGCACGAAGGAGAAGATGGACACATGGATGTGACCACGGTTTCATCTCTCCAAGAAGCACCGCTTGCACCAGAAGAGGTTGTTGCCGAAGAAGAAAGTTTTTCTGACTCCAATTCTGATGATAGCTCCTCATCTTCCTCAAATTCTTCGAACGGAGAAATGGTAGATGTTTTCGAGCAACTTGATGAAGATCTCGAGGCCATGACGACTGAAGAGGACGAGCAAAAGGACAACGCCGACAAAGGAGATGCCATCGATGAGCAAGCCGAGGAAAAGGCTCCTGCAGCTATCCCAGCTCAGGACATTGTCAATGTTCCATATTCACTTACTCATCTTGCTGAGCCCGTTCTACAGATTCCAGAAAATGAAGATGAAGTGTTTCCAGTCGATGAGCTACTCCACTCTACTCATCCGAGAGAAATGTTGCCTTTGTTCCACCCCGATGTCCCTCGAGGAGGTCCTATCTTCAAGAGGCGCGAACACAAGCCAATTTTCTTCGGGGCAAATCCTTACAAGAACCCTCAGAATGCATATTCTCTTCGGTTTTGGACCCAGGAGCAAGCCATCTATTACACTTGTTGGGATACGGGGCAGAAAACACAAATTTTTCCACACCTACGGTACCCGAACCCAAGATCTATGCTATGGCGATGTAAAGTAACGGAGGGAATCGGTGTTGATACCTTTGAAGACCGAAAGCGGGAAACGTTCTTACGAACGTGGTTGGCGTAGACTCAGAACTACGACCTCCCTGTCGTGTAGAAGACCACCACCGGCGAGGATGACTCCCGGTAAACCTCCAGCGATGAAGCAGCACCACAGGTGTAATGCCTCGAAGAGATTATACACGTACGGCACAATC
The DNA here is from genome assembly GCA_950022295.1 of Bromus sterilis. NCBI lineage: Eukaryota > Viridiplantae > Streptophyta > Magnoliopsida > Poales > Poaceae > Bromus > Bromus sterilis. The sequence goes on from OX465600.1 coordinate 224,262,998, forward strand.
GATGTTCCTCCCGGGCTCCGAACCAGGCGAGCAGCGGAAAGAAGACGGCTACGGATCCCGACTCCGGCAGAGCGACGGCCTGCCTTATGGTGGAGAACTCCAATCCTGGTGCAGACTCCAAACAAGGGGAGTCCACTTCCAGAAATGGAGAAGGAAGAAGAAGGAGATCAATTGTTGTATGGAAAAAGGGGGGTCTACCCCTCTATATAAAGGCCAAGGGGGGGTGTGATCCCTCTTCCCTCCCCCATGTGGGACTAAACCTCCAAGGGCGGAGGGGTGCGCCGGCCTAGGGGGGGTTGGGCCCCACCCCTTGGCGCCAAGCCCAAGGGGGGGAACCCCCTCCTCCCCTAATGGGCCTCTAAGGCCCATATAGCCTTTTTTCCATTATTTTAATTATTTAATAAGTTTTAAATATTTAATTCAGATAATTAAATAATAAAAACATTATTAAAACAATTAAACTTTATTTTGAACTATTCAAAATGTCCGAAAACCATTCTGTCCTCCTCCGGAACTATTCCGGTGATTTCTCCTATTTCACCGATTGATCCCGTAACTGTCCTATGCATCGATTGCCCTTAAGTGTAACACCCTAACGGTCCGGGAAACAGCAGACATGGTCGAGACTCTTCTCATGGACCAATGACTAGTCAGTTGGACCTGGTTACAGTCCTTGACAGCCCCTGCGCTTCCATCGAATGAGCTTCGATCGCTTTTGGAAACCGTTAACGATACGACGTAATCCCTTTGTTCTGCGGTACCTTGTTTGTCCGAGGTTTGATCGTCGGTATCCCACATACCGTGTTCACATCTCGTTCACGACAAACAACTTCTCTCGTCCATGATCATTGCATCTCTTTGTGACCTAGTCACGTCCTTGCAAGGGTTGATGCAATATCACCGAGTGGGCCCAGAGTACCTGTCCTGTCACAAGGACTGACAAATCCCGCTTTGATCTATTAACATACTCATCAACCATCTATTTCGGAATACCCAAAGTGCTCCGTTATAGCCAGCATATTTCAGTCAGGCGGTGGGATACAAATCAAAGTCTCCTCATAGATCGTGATTACGTATGATCATTACGGTCTAAGGACTAAGACATACGTTACAAAGTCATAGCAACGCTGAACTATGTGACTCGATCACATTGCATTACTTTAGGTGGGTGTCTGTCCATCACATCATTCCCCTAATGATATGACCTCATTGTCAATGGACTTAAGTGTCGCCATGATCAGGAAAGCTTGATCAATCAATTGCCCAATGAGATAGTTTACCCGAGTTAAACTACGGACCATGTTTTATACTACACCTGTATTAGTATTTCCAAGTAATACAGTTATAGCACAGTATAAAACGTATTATGAACAAAACGGATATGTGACAAATATCTTTATTAATTTGTCTCTAGGGCACATATCCAACAGTCTCCCACTTGCACTAGAGTACAAATTACACTAGTTTACATCAGGTATGTATCTAACACCAATGGTCTCTCGGTGTTCTTCAAACTTGCCCTGTGGAAGAGGTTTAGTCATCGGGTCTGCTGCGTTCAGATCCGTATGTATCTTGTGAATCCTAGTGTGTCCATCCCTGACGTAGTCTCGCGTCACATGGAACTTTCGGAGGATGTGCTTGGCTGTAGAGTGAGTTCTTGGCTCCTTCGCGTTAGCAATGGCACCCGTGTTGTCGCAGAAGATTCCCACGGGGTCAGTGCAACTGGGAAAGACGTCAAGCTCGATCACGAACTTCTTCAGCCACAGCGCCTCGTTTGACGCTTCGCAAGCGGCAATATACTCCGACTCCATTGAAGATTGAGCGACGACTGACTGTTTGCCGCTCCTCCAGCTAATCGCGCCTCCGTTCAACATGAAGACATATCCCGTCTGGGATTTCGAGTCATCTAGGTCTGAGCCGAGGCTTGCGTCAACGTAACCCTTTACGGTGAGCTCCTCATCAACTCCTCCATAAACAAGAAAGAGATCCTTGGTTCTTCTCAAGTACCTAAGGATGTTCTTCACTGTTGTCCAATGGGCCATTCCCGGATTACTCTGGTAGCGATTAGTCATACTAATTGCCAGCGCTAAATCCGGTCTGGTACATAACATAGCATACATGAGAGAACCTATGGCTGAGGCATAGGGCTTTGAGGACATCTCCTCTTTCTCTTTAGCTATGGTCGGGCATTGAGTCACGCTTAGTTTGACACCTTTCATGACTGGCAAGAGACCTCTCTTGGAGTCATCCATTTTGAACCTTTTCAAAATCTTGTCAATATAAGTATTCTGACTCAAGGCCAACCTTCGATTAGGTCTATCTCTATAGATCTTAATCCCCAGTATGTACGCAGCTTCACCTAGGTCCTTCATGGAAAATTGTCCATTCAGATATTCCTTCACTTCCTCTAAGAATTTCTTATCGTTCCCTATTAGTAATATGTCATCCACATATAACAGAAAGGAATGCTACAGATCTCCCACTCAGTTTCTTATAGACGTAGAACTCTTCGACGTTTTGGACAAATCCAAAAGCTTTAATGACCTCATCAAATCGAAGATTCCAGCTCCGAGATGCTTGCTTCAACCCATAGATGGACCGTTGAAGCTTGCAAACCTTACCAGCATTCCTTGGATCGACAAACCCCTCTGGTTGCATCATATACAACTCTTCCTCAATGTTGCCATTTAGGAATGCAGTTTTCACATCCATCTGCCATATCTCGTAATCATGATATGCAGCTATTGCTAGTAGGATCCGAACAGACTTTATCATCGCTACAGGAGAGAATGTCTCCTCGTAGTCAACTCCTTGAATTTGTCGGAAACCCTTCGCGACAAGTCGAGCTTTGTAGATAGATACGTTTCCGTCTGCGTCAGTCTTTTTCTTGAAAATCCATTTATTCTCGACGGCCTTGCGGTCCTCGGGAATATCCACCAAAGTCCATACTTTGTTGGTGTACATGGAGTCTATTTCGGATTTCATGGCTTCAAGCCATTTCTCGGACTCGGGTCCCTCCATTGCTTCTTTGTAACTCGTAGGTTCATCCGACTCAACAGCCGAGATTGCATTCACAAGCTGTCCGTAAAACTCAGTAGGTTGACGGACTCTTGATGACCTACGGGGCATAAAAGGTTCCTCTTCATTCTCATCATGATCATCGTGAATGTCATGATCGTTATGAATGTCGTTCTGGCCATTCTCTTCAACTCCCACTCTGGAAGATGGTTCCAGAACAAATTCCGTAGCCATTTCATCCAATTGGAGTGACTGGTCAGTTACTTCATCGAGGTCTATTTTCCTCCCACTCAACTCTTTCGCGAGAAACTCCTTCTCAAGAAAGTGTCCCGTCTTGGCAACAAACGTTTTGCTGTCAGACTTGTTGTAGAAGGTGTACCCACAAGTTTCCTTGGGATAGCCCACAAAGATGCACTTATCCGCCTTGGATTCAAGTTTGTCAGGCTGTAGTTTCCTAACATAAGCCTCACAACCCCAAATCTTCAGGTGAGACAACTCAGGTTTAGTGCCATGCCATTCTTCAAATGGTGTTGTCTTTATGGATTTGGATGGTGCCCTATTAAGAATATGAATGGCGGTTTCTAATGCATACCCCCAGAATGACACAGGCAAATCAGTATGAGACATCATCGATCATACACTATCCAATAGGGTTCGATTACGTCGCTCAGCTACACCGTTTCTCTGAGGTGTGCCTGCCGGCGTAAGATGTGGTACTATGCCACAAGACTTCAGATGATTGCCAAACTCGTGACTCAAATACTCGCCACCTCGATCCGATCGAAGGTGCTTGATTTTCCTTCCGAGTTGATTTTCGACCTCATTCTGAAATTCCTTGAACTTTTCAAAGGTTTCAGACTTGTGTTTCATCAAGTAAATATACCCATATCTACTCAAGTCATCAGTAAAGGTCACGAAGTAACGAAGATCATTGCGAGTGGGGATGTTCATGGGTCCACATACATCCGTGTGTATGATCCCCAATAAGACATCCGCACGCTCCATCACACCATTGAATGGAGTCCTTGTCATTTTGCCCATGAGGCATTGTTCACATGTATCAAGGGATCCAAAATCCAATGAGTCAAGAAGTCCATCCTTATGGAGCTTCTCCATGCGTTTTACACCAATATGACCAAGTCGGCAATGCCACATCATCATGTGATCTTCATTATTCTTCAATCTTTTGGCCTCAATATTGTTAACGTGACTCACGTCACCATCGAGATTAAGTATGAATAAACCATGCGACTCCGGTGCGTGAACATAAAACATATCATCCTTATAAATCGAACAACCAATTGTATCGGATTTAAAAGAATAGTGGTCTCGCTTCAAGCAAGAACCACTCACGATGTTCACACTCAACGCGGGTACATAGTAACATTTATTCAGAACTAAAACCAATCCCGAAGGGAGACTAAGATGCTTCGTGCCGATCGCCAAGACTTCAATCTGGCAGCCATTCCCCACGCGCATCGTCACTTCATCCTTGACCAAGCGTCTCCTATTCCTTAGTCCCTGAATGGAATTAGAAATATGAGCGACAGATCCTGTATCAAATATCCAGGATGTGTTCCCAGCGCTTGTCAAGAGAAGATCAACAATATGTATATCAAATATACCTTCGTCTCTCTTGGCGACCTTGCCAGCCTTCTTGTCCTTTAGGTACTTGGGACAGTTGCGCTTCCAGTGACCTTCACCCTTGCAGTAGAAGCACTCCACTCCGAGTTTAGGCTTGGGTGCCTTGGGAGGAGCGGCAACTGACTTGCCATCCCTCCTGGAGCCACCTCTCCTGGCCTTCTCCCGTCTGCTTGACTTCTTGAAGTCAGTGGTCTTGTTGACCATGAAGACGGCGTGCTCCTTCTTGATTTCAACCTCAGCGCTCTTTAGCATGGAGAACAACTCAGAAGGGGTTTTGGTCATCCCCTGCATGTTGTAGTTCAGCACAAAGCCTTTGTAGCTAGGGGGAAGCGACTGCAACACCCTATCAACCGCAAGTTCATCTGGAATCTGACATTCCAGAGCATTCAAGCGCTGAACGTAGCCAGACATTTTGACCACGTGCTCACTCACGCTGCCGTGCTCATCCATCTTTGCTGAGAAGAAGGCTTCAGAAGCCTCGTACCGTTCAGCCCTGGCTTGAGGTGCGAAGACCGCCTTGAGGTCGGTGATAATCTCATATGCACCCATCCTCTCAAAACGTTTCTGCAGCTCAGCCTCCATGGAGTAGAGCATGCCACTCTGGACAAGGTTGTAATCATCAGTCTTGGAGAGATACACATTCTTCTCATCCTGACTGGCATCATCTGCTGGTGCGTCACCTAACGCGTCCTCTAGTACGTATGCCATTTTGAGGGGAACGAGGAGAATCCTCAGGGTGCGGAACCAGTTGGTGAAGTTTGTCCCATCTGTTTTTAGCTTATCTTTCTCTAGGAATGATCCTAAGTTGAACGAGGGGCGAGGTGCTGCCATCTACAAGGTTGGATTCACAACGATACATATTTAGACTTTTGTTCATAATGTGGAGTTTCAATTTAATCTTAAAATTCTAGAAAGCTCCCACTTAGATAAACACCTCTCAATTTAACTAAGTGATTACACAATCCCAGCCCCCATACCTCCCCCGATATGTACGGCCCAGTATGCGAACCAGGTAGGCCTCTAAGCCAATCACATCAGCCATGTGACTCGTGCTCGACCTTTCGGTCTTCTGTGTTCCAGGCCCGCATCTACATACGTCAAGCCTGCCAATCGAACCTTGATGTTAGCTGTTCAGCAAGGCCATATCTGCATATGCCAGGCTCGCCGAACCCAACCTCATGCGAACTCCGTTGAATATGTAGGACAACTCCGGTATGTACGGAGCATCAAGCCATATGGGAGAACCTTCCAGGTGGTGCCCATCAAAAGGGAGAACACAATGTTGGTATTGTGAGAGATGGTCCTGTTTCGTGCTACCGTCGATGTATCTAGCATACTAGCATAAAACAGGAAGTAAAACTTTAAATCATACAACCTATGATCCCCCTTCATGCAAAGCAAAGTTAGAACGTCTTTCTATTTTAGCTTGTGCAAGTTTTACGTGGCTGCTAGGGGTTTCGAGAGAGAGAACCGATTTCTATCCTGCGAAAAACAAGCCACAACACCGTCTCTTATTCGTCTCTATTACACCCCTGTCGGGGCCCTCCATTCCAAACATCTTCGCATCGCTAATGCAGAGAGACAGACACCCCCCCAGCCACTTTATATGGTACAAGTCATATGTTAAGCGTGTAACCAGTCTCGCGTAAACGCGTAAGGTCGGTCGGGGGCCGCTTCATCAAACATTGCCGCAATGCTGAATGAGTACACGTGGGAGGGTAACGAATGAAGATTCGATGCCCACATCCTAGATGTGTTCTATCCGTACAATACATCTACGCATAGCTAGCTCTGATACCACTGTTGGGATACGGGGCAGAAAACACAAATTTTTCCACACCTACGGTACCCGAACCCAAGATCTATGCTATGGCGATGTAAAGTAACGGAGGGAATCGGTGTTGATACCTTTGAAGACCGAAAGCGGGAAACGTTCTTACGAACGTGGTTGGCATAGACTCAGAACTACGACCTCCCTGTCGTGTAGAAGACCACCACCGGCGAGGATGACTCCCGGTAAACCTCCAGCGATGAAGCAGCACCACAGGTGTAATGCCTCGAAGAGATTATACACGTACGGCACAATCGATGTTCCTCCCGGGCTCCGAACCAGGCGAGCAGCGGAAAGAAGACGGCTACGGATCCCGACTCCGGCAGAGCGACGGCCTGCCTTATGGTGGAGAACTCCAATCCTGGTGCAGACTCCAAACAAGGGGAGTCCACTTCCAGAAATGGAGAAGGAAGAAGAAGGAGATCAATTGTTGTATGGAAAAAGGGGGGTCTACCCCTCTATATAAAGGCCAAGGGGGGGTGTGATCCCTCTTCCCTCCCCCATGTGGGACTAAACCTCCAAGGGCGGAGGGGTGCGCCGGCCTAGGGGGGGTTGGGCCCCACCCCTTGGCGCCAAGCCCAAGGGGGGGAACCCCCTCCTCCCCTAATGGGCCTCTAAGGCCCATATAGCCTTTTTTCCATTATTTTAATTATTTAATAAGTTTTAAATATTTAATTCAGATAATTAAATAATAAAAACATTATTAAAACAATTAAACTTTATTTTGAACTATTCAAAATGTCCGAAAACCATTCTGTCCTCCTCCGGAACTATTCCGGTGATTTCTCCTATTTCACCGATTGATCCCGTAACTGTCCTATGCATCGATTGCCCTTAAGTGTAACACCCTAACGGTCCGGGAAACAGCAGACATGGTCGAGACTCTTCTCATGGACCAATGACTAGTCAGTTGGACCTGGTTACAGTCCTTGACAGCCCCTGCGCTTCCATCGAATGAGCTTCGATCGCTTTTGGAAACCGTTAACGATACGACGTAATCCCTTTGTTCTGCGGTACCTTGTTTGTCCGAGGTTTGATCGTCGGTATCCCACATACCGTGTTCACATCTCGTTCACGACAAACAACTTCTCTCGTCCATGATCATTGCATCTCTTTGTGACCTAGTCACGTCCTTGCAAGGGTTGATGCAATATCACCGAGTGGGCCCAGAGTACCTGTCCTGTCACAAGGACTGACAAATCCCGCTTTGATCTATTAACATACTCATCAACCATCTATTTCGGAATACCCAAAGTGCTCCGTTATAGCCAGCATATTTCAGTCAGGCGGTGGGATACAAATCAAAGTCTCCTCATAGATCGTGATTACGTATGATCATTACGGTCTAAGGACTAAGACATACGTTACAAAGTCATAGCAACGCTGAACTATGTGACTCGATCACATTGCATTACTTTAGGTGGGTGTCTGTCCATCACATCATTCCCCTAATGATATGACCTCATTGTCAATGGACTTAAGTGTCGCCATGATCAGGAAAGCTTGATCAATCAATTGCCCAATGAGATAGTTTACCCGAGTTAAACTACGGACCATGTTTTATACTACACATGTATTAGTATTTCCAAGTAATACAGTTATAGCACAGTATAAAACGTATTATGAACAAAACGGATATGTGACAAATATCTTTATTAATTTGTCTCTAGGGCACATATCCAACAGTCTCCCACTTGCACTAGAGTACAAATTACACTAGTTTACATCAGGTATGTATCTAACACCAATGGTCTCTCGGTGTTCTTCAAACTTGCCCTGTGGAAGAGGTTTAGTCATCGGGTCTGCTGCGTTCAGATCCGTATGTATCTTGTGAATCCTAGTGTGTCCATCCCTGACGTAGTCTCGCGTCACATGGAACTTTCGGAGGATGTGCTTGGCTGTAGAGTGAGTTCTTGGCTCCTTCGCGTTAGCAATGGCACCCGTGTTGTCGCAGAAGATTCCCACGGGGTCAGTGCAACTGGGAAAGACGTCAAGCTCGATCACGAACTTCTTCAGCCACAGCGCCTCGTTTGACGCTTCGCAAGCGGCAATATACTCCGACTCCATTGAAGATTGAGCGACGACTGACTGTTTGCCGCTCCTCCAGCTAATCGCGCCTCCGTTCAACATGAAGACATATCCCGTCTGGGATTTCGAGTCATCTAGGTCTGAGCCGAGGCTTGCGTCAACGTAACCCTTTACGGTGAGCTCCTCATCAACTCCTCCATAAACAAGAAAGAGATCCTTGGTTCTTCTCAAGTACCTAAGGATGTTCTTCACTGTTGTCCAATGGGCCATTCCCGGATTACTCTGGTAGCGATTAGTCATACTAATTGCCAGCGCTAAATCCGGTCTGGTACATAACATAGCATACATGAGAGAACCTATGGCTGAGGCATAGGGCTTTGAGGACATCTCCTCTTTCTCTTTAGCTGTGGTCGGGCATTGAGTCACGCTTAGTTTGACACCTTTCATGACTGGCAAGAGACCTCTCTTGGAGTCATCCATTTTGAACCTTTTCAAAATCTTGTCAATATAAGTATTCTGACTCAAGGCCAACCTTCGATTAGGTCTATCTCTATAGATCTTAATCCCCAGTATGTACGCAGCTTCACCTAGGTCCTTCATCGAAAATTGTCCATTCAGATATTCCTTCACTTCCTCTAAGAATTTCTTATCGTTCCCTATTAGTAATATGTCATCCACATATAACAGAAAGGAATGCTACAGATCTCCCACTCAGTTTCTTATAGACGCAGAACTCTTCGACGTTTTGGACAAATCCAAAAGCTTTAATGACCTCATCAAATCGAAGATTCCAGCTCCGAGATGCTTGCTTCAACCCATAGATGGACCGTTGAAGCTTGCAAACCTTACCAGCATTCCTTGGATCGACAAACCCCTCTGGTTGCATCATATACAACTCTTCCTCAATGTTGCCATTTAGGAATGCAGTTTTCACATCCATCTGCCATATCTCGTAATCATGATATGCAGCTATTGCTAGTAGGATCCGAACAGACTTTATCATCGCTACAGGAGAGAATGTCTCCTCGTAGTCAACTCCTTGAATTTGTCGGAAACCCTTCGCGACAAGTCGAGCTTTGTAGATAGATACGTTTCCGTCTGCGTCAGTCTTTTTCTTGAAAATCCATTTATTCTCGACGGCCTTGCGGTCCTCGGGAATATCCACCAAAGTCCATACTTTGTTGGTGTACATGGAGTCTATTTCGGATTTCATGGCTTCAAGCCATTTCTCGGACTCGGGTCCCTCCATTGCTTCTTTGTAACTCGTAGGTTCATCCGACTCAACAGCCGAGATTGCATTCACAAGCTGTCCGTAAAACTCAGTAGGTTGACGGACTCTTGATGACCTACGGGGCATAAAAGGTTCCTCTTCATTCTCATCATGATCATCGTGAATGTCATGATCGTTATGAATGTCGTTCTGGCCATTCTCTTCAACTCCCACTCTGGAAGATGGTTCCAGAACAAATTCCGTAGCCATTTCATCCAATTGGAGTGACTGGTCAGTTACTTCATCGAGGTCTATTTTCCTCCCACTCAACTCTTTCGCGAGAAACTCCTTCTCAAGAAAGTGTCCCGTCTTGGCAACAAACGTTTTGCTGTCAGACTTGTTGTAGAAGGTGTACCCACAAGTTTCCTTGGGATAGCCCACAAAGATGCACTTATCCGCCTTGGATTCAAGTTTGTCAGGCTGTAGTTTCCTAACATAAGCCTCACAACCCCAAATCTTCAGGCGATGTAAAGTAACGGAGGGAATCGGTGTTGATACCTTTGAAGACCGAAAGCGGGAAACGTTCTTACGAACGTGGTTGGCGTAGACTCAGAACTACGACCTCCCTGTCGTGTAGAAGACCACCACCGGCGAGGATGACTCCCGGTAAACCTCCAGCGATGAAGCAGCACCACAGGTGTAATGCCTCGAAGAGATTATACACGTACGGCACAATCGATGTTCCTCCCGGGCTCCGAACCAGGCGAGCAGCGGAAAGAAGACGGCTACGGATCCCGACTCCGGCAGAGAGACGGCCTGCCTTATGGTGGAGAACTCCAATCCTGGTGCAGACTCCAAACAAGGGGAGTCCACTTCCAGAAATGGAGAAGGAAGAAGAAGGAGATCAATTGTTGTATGGAAAAAGGGGGGTCTACCCCTCTATATAAAGGCCAAGGGGGGGTGTGATCCCTCTTCCCTCCCTCATGTGGGACTAAACCTCCAAGGGGGGAGGGGTGCGCCGGCCTAGGGGGGGTTGGGCCCCACCCCTTGGCGCCAAGCCCAAGGGGGGGAACCCCCTACTCCCCTAATGGGCCTCTAAGGCCCATATAGCCTTTTTTCCATTATTTTAATTATTTAATAAGTTTTAAATATTTAATTCAGATAATTAAATAATAAAAACATTATTAAAACAATTAAACTTTATTTTGAACTATTCAAAATGTCCGGAAACCATTCCGTCCTCCTCCGGAACTATTCCGGTGATTTCTCCTATTTCACCGATTGATCCCGTAACTGTCCTATGCATCGATTGCCCTTAAGTGTAACACCCTAACGGTCCGGGAAACAGTAGACATGGTCGAGACTCTTCTCATGGACCAATGACTAGTCAGTTGGACCTGGTTACAGTCCTTGACAGCCCCTGCGCTTCCATTGAATGAGCTTCGATCGCTTTTGGAAACCGTTAACGATACGACGTAATCCCTTTGTTCTGCGGTACCTTGTTTGTCCGAGGTTTGATCGTCGGTATCCCACATACCGTGTTCACATCTCGTTCACGACAAACAACTTCTCTCGTCCATGATCATTGCATCTCTTTGTGACCTAGTCACGTCCTTGCAAGGGTTGATGCAATATCACCGAGTGGGCCCAGAGTACCTGTCCTGTCACAAGGACTGACAAATCCCGCTTTGATCTATTAACATACTCATCAACCATCTATTTCGGAATACCCAAAGTGCTCCGTTATAGCCAGCATATTTCAGTCAGGCGGTGGGATACAAATCAAAGTCTCCTCATAGATCGTGACTACGTATGATCATTACGGTCTAAGGACGAAGCCATACATTACAAAGTCATAGCAACGCTGAACTATGTGACTCGATCACATTGCATTAATTTAGGTGGGTGTCTGTCCATCACATCATTCCCCTAATGATATGACCTCATTGTCAATGGACTTAAGTGTCGCCATGATCAGGAAAGCTTGATCAATCAATTGCCCAATGAGATAGTTTACCCGAGTTAAACTACGAACCATGTTTTATACTACACCTGTATTAGTATTTCCAAGTAATACAGTTATAGCACAGTATAAAACGTATTATGAACAAAACGGATATGTGACAAATATCTTTATTAATTTGTCTCTAGGGCACATATCCAACAACACTCAAGTGCTTTACAACAAGGCCAAAGTTTTTCAACATCAATATCTTGATATGCCTTCGGTGTACGCCACATCATGTTTCGAGAATGTTGCCGAAACTATTGATGGTCTTCATGCTCACAAGATGTTTTCTCTCAATTCTGGATATAATCCTGAGCTCATCAAGAAGTTCTATGCCACACTCTATGTCACTGGTGATCCCGAAGACTCGAAGACTTGGAAGTTTGATTTCATGATTCAAGGAAAAGTGTTTCACACGACTGTCGATGAATTTCTGGCAGTGCTCAACTTGCCTCGTTTCAAAGGATTACCACAAAAACTACATGATCTGCCTGCTCCAACTCCAGCTGAATTTTCTACGCTGTTGAATCCGGATGTCGTGGGAGATCACTACTCCTCTGAGCCCATGCCCAAGCACTTAGTCTTCGAAGCCAAGTCCTGGTTTTATATTCTGTCGAAGACTTTGATGCCAATTCTTGATGTGCACGGCAATTTTCCCATCCCCAATGATGTGCAACTTGCTCTGATGAAGTTAGTCCATGGTCATCCCTTCGATTTTGAAGATTTCTTCATTCGTACGATAGTTTCCTGTGTTGATGATCATAATTCTCAAAAGCCATATGCACCCTGGCTGATGGCCATCTGCAATTAATCTCGGGACATGCCATTCCCCATGTCAATTTACCCAAAAAAAATTACTCCGCCAGTGAGAGAAGTGTTGCAGATTGTTGCTCGCCCCGATCAATTTGCTAAGAACAATGGCATCCGAGCATATATGACTGAACATAACATTCGCTCGAAGTTCATCAAGCCACTGCATCACATGGAAGTATCTCTTTGGTCCCAGCAAATGCTTCAGCATCACATCGACCAGGATTTCCTGTAGAAACAGAAGATGATGGATGAAATAAACCATCTACGCAACATCACGATGAACAACAATCATCTTCTGTGTAAATGTCTTCGCCGGGATTGGAAAGGCTTGCGGAAATTCAATATCCTCGGTCAACTGCAGCGTTGTGGATTCGAAGAATTTCCTCCTCATCTGCAGAGGCAATGGACAAATGATGATTGTGTCGATCGACCAGATTCAACAATTCCATTGCTGCCTAAGAACAAGGATGTACTCAGTGTCGATGATTACTACCACATCACGTTGAACACCATTTCCTCTGACTCTGACCAAGATTAAGCACCTCGACGCCAACCGAGAGTTTACTCTCCACTTCCTCGAAGCCCCAAGACCCCTGCGGAATCCCAGTTGCAATCTGCTGGAGATCATCATTCATTCAGAACGAAAATTACTCCTCGAGGCAGTCGCCCCATTCGACGTCCTTCTACGATCGCGGAATATTCTCGACGTCGTCGGCACTCAAGCGAGTAGGAATTTCTTTCGAACCTATTCACTCGACTTTTTGTACATTGTGACGAAAAGGGGGAGATGTAGTGGAATCGAAGAAATTAGTTTGAAATCAGGGTTAAGGGCTTTGCTTTTTCGTCGTTGAACTTTTAAACTATGAGTTTTTGAGTGGTTTCACCAAACATTTGATTCACATTCGATCTGGTTGTAACTAACTCTAAGTAGGTCTGTGAACTGATATTTTATCGTAAGATATCTATCTGCTATGCTTGCGATACTTAACTTTTTGCAGGAAGTTATCTTTCATATAAGTACACAGGTCATTCGAGGAGATTGCACATTTCCCATTGAATATTATCTGGACTGCAATCTTGCTCGCTAAGATTATGATATTTTTCCCTCGACTCAATACTTGTCAAATTTGCACTTCACTGGAAATTTATATCTTTCTTGCACACATCAAGGGGGAGTATTTCATCGATCTTGGCACTGGTTTATCATCGGAAAATCAAAACTTTAAATTCATTTATCGATGCCTGTTTTATCAACAATCGTCCAAAAAGGGGGAGATTGTAAGAGCAAGTTTTTTCCCCAAAGGTTTTGGAGATTTTCAGACAAAGCAGTAGTGGAACTAAAATTGTTTTCGAGTATAAACAGATACTTAGGTTCCGAAAGAATGGAGTTTACAAGTAGAAGGTCGAAGGACAACTCACTGCAGCGAAGCTGCAGTCAACTACCGAAACCTTTGAAGCAAGACGACCCTCAAAAATGTCGTCGAGAAAGAAGATGCTCTCGAGTAAAAGTGCAACAAGGAGAAAGCTGAAGCTGGTCGAAGACTTAGTCTTTTTACTAGTTTCTCTTTATTTTCTTGAGTCGTAGGAAAAAACGTACTATCAAGAGGGGTTTGCTAGTTGAGATCTTTGTTGAAGTGAATCTTCTCTGGTCAACTTAAACCCACAAAAGCCTACCGAGAGGAATCTTACTGAGTCGAGTAAATAGCTCGAAGGAAAAGTCATCGCAATTCGTGCCTTCGAGAGAGAACTCATTCGGTAAGTCAGCTTACTTGCTCCGCAAGTAAAGTTGTGCAGTGATTGAAATCCAGCCGTTGTGGACACGCGTCAAGCGGTTGCATCGGGCCACTTTAGTCACTTTACCCATCGGGATCACCACCTATAAATACCCTGCACCTACCCGCTATTTGGGGTCGGCTGCTCCACTGAGGATTCTAAGACAGAATCACTGTGAGCATCCCAAGAGAGAAGTTGAGAGAAAACCAAAACCCGAGTCTTAACTGAGTTGAGAAATTTATAGAGACTTAGGTTGAGATTAGCCGATCCTTTTATCTTCGAGAATTGCAAGTATCCTAGACGGTTAGGCGTCGCCTGTCAAGCAGTCGAAGAGAAATTGTCGCTGCTGAAGGAAGTTTGTAAAGGTCTCGAAGATGTCATGAATCATCTACCACGAGTGAAAAATGGTCAAGCTCGAGGAGTTTGTTGCAGAGGAGAATAGGACGGAGAGAGTTTTGCTCCAGGTGTTCAATCACCAGTCCCTCCAACCTGACGTAGCACTTTGCAGAGTGTGAACTGGTTTACCAAACATCGTCGTGCCAGGCTCATTTTCCTTGTATTTACTTTCAGTGTTTACTCGTTGTCTGTTTGCCTTCGATGTTATCCCTCGCTCCCAATCCTTTCGATCCATGGATGTCTTTTGATACTGTAATTCCTTCGAGATGCCTTTAGTCCTTCGCAGTTTGCATGAATTCCTTCTAAGTTCCTTAGAATTTTTAGAAGTGACCATTCACCCCTCCCCCTCTGATCATTCTTGAGCTTTCAGAAATCTTGAACCGCGCGCTCAGCGCGGAAAGCCCGTCAGTCCTACCTCACTTCGATACCGTTTCGAGAACATTTTCCGGCACCCAATAACATAATATTTTTATTAAATAAACGGGGTTTTTTCGTTCCGATGGCGATGGCTGGACTTGTGCCGGAAGTTGCGTCGGTGCTCAGGTGAACCCGGTGTAACAAAGGTCGCGTGTCGTTTGGGAAAAAAGGTTTAGTCACGCATCCGATACGAGAAGGAGGGGGAAATATTCACTGATTAATAAATCACTGAAGCAAATACTACAAACAATTATAGCAATTTGCATAAATAAAGCAACAAACAAACTTTTTTAATTTGGGTGAAAATCCCGGGCTGTTACAATACAACACCAACAACAAGGGATCTCGTCCCGAGATCCTAGACGATTCGGGGGAGAGGGGGAGAAAAGAGA
The DNA here is from genome assembly GCA_950022295.1 of Bromus sterilis. Taxonomy (NCBI): domain Eukaryota; kingdom Viridiplantae; phylum Streptophyta; class Magnoliopsida; order Poales; family Poaceae; genus Bromus; species Bromus sterilis. The sequence goes on from OX465600.1 coordinate 224,278,528, forward strand.
TACGAAGTTATTCAACACCACCAACAAGGGACTCTGCTCCATGCCGACGACAAAGTTCCGTCGAGATAAATTTCCGCAGAGAGACGACAACGTCGGAGAACAAAATAATCGGGAGATCAAGAGGAAGAACGATAGTCCAAAGATACGATCAAGGAAGCATTCTCATGTAAATCGTGAGGATACAAGGCGAGAGGACTGAAGTCAATTGATGACCAAGATGTAAACCCGAGTCGGATAGACTAAAGGTACTACAGGATTTCCCAACCTAATATCGGAATCGAGACAATACGCTGCAAGCAAGGCCTTGTAACGTTTCCGAAACTCCACACATTCGAGATCCTAGAGTTTTGAAGGGGATAAGGCTAGAATAAAACACTTACGACACTTGTCCTGACCAGAGCATGGGTAAGGAGGAAAAAGAATCATACTCTCCGATAACTAACTTAGTAACTACAAAATAATTTTTCTTCTAGACTCGACTTCGACCAGAAAAGGGATCCTATGGTCGGTAAGGCTCTGATACCAAGTTGTAAGGCCTGATATGCGGTATTGTTCTAGATCTAGATGTTTCCATTCAGATCCGGAGACGAAGCACATATCGGTCCCACCGCGACATATGACAATGCCATATGCCCCGGATTTCCAACATGATATCACAAAATTATAGCTACAAGGATACAACATCACATACAATCGGCATACAACTGCCTTAAATACATTACATCAGCGAAACATATATGTTTGAGTACATACTACAATCAAATGCCTAGTGGCAAAAGTAAAACACACCATTCCCGTAACCACACGGGTCCAGGCTCTCCGTCGGGATCCGGCTAACTAGTCGTCGTCGGGTCTCCGCGAAGGCGTACAGAGGAAGGGTAGTCGAGCTCCACTGAAGTCCAACATCGTTCGCATAACGTGCGTAAAAGAGAAAAGAAGGGGTGATCTATATCAACAAGTCTTGTAACTAACTTCTCACGGTAAGAGGAGGGTAGTGGTGAGGTTGCAGCCGCACTAGCAATATATGAGTGGCTAACGTTCCATTTAGAGTAAGATGACAAGCCAAGCATTCGATGAGGAATCGCCTCCAATAAGTCTGCTACCAGCTACTTACGCAATAATAACACCTATCCTATCCTTTTCCTCCCCTTCGCATCCAGATGAAGAAGCAGTCAAGGCACACAGACATTGATCAAGTTATTAAGGTTATCTCAGTTGTTGTTGTCTATGAACAAGGAATAGGTCTCAAGTCGTCCATAACCGTGGACACGGATTCTCGAAAAGATTTAACCCTGTAGGGGTGTACCAACTTCCCATTACATGGCTCCGCATGCACGCCCATCTCTCTTAGTTGCTACCCATCGTAGGCAACCATTTTATGATTTAGTTCTGAGAGATCCGAAACGACAGCTCCTTCTAGCTAACAACGAAAAAATCCGGGAGGTCCCTGGTGAGTCGACATCCAGTTCAGGAGCCGGTCGCGCCCTCGATCTGGTCTATACCGTATGCCTCGGGTTTGGATTGCCGATAAATTCTCACATGAGGCCGGGTCCTTTGCCGGACAGGTTGGAACAACAAGGAAACCATGTCCCCACTGGCCCAGGTTGTTTTAAAGGATATCTGCTAGGAGCGACCCGATAGACATATATGCATGGTTTCAAATGTTAAATCAGCTTGGGCCAACACTAGAAAAGTTTGAAGCTAGGTAGGTAAGAAAAGGGGACCCCATAGGATCCCACACGCGGTTAGGCACACTCAGTCTTAGAACCAATACCCGGAACTCGGATCCTAGGTGACTCGAATGGAACAAAGCGTCGGGGCGGGATAGCCAAGACCTTCCATCCTTCGTCGAATATAGTCAACATTATAATAATCATATCACCCACAACAATATAATAATGTGATAGCTCAATCCAAGGTGTAACAGGATAACAGTTGATAGCATCCTAAGCATGCATACTAAGCAGTGGTTAAGCAAGCAAGGTACATGGCCAAACAATGGTTTGCTAGGATGTGGGGGACATGGCTGTTTGGGTTTATTTGAGAGGCATAAATATGAAGTGGTAGGATCAAGCATTCGGTCTATCCTATACCTAGGCAAAAGTGAGCTGAAAGTTATAAGCATGATATATGCTCCCCCTTACCTGATGAGAAGACGAAACCAAAGGTGTAGTCAATCACAAACTCGCAACGTCTCCGAGAGTAACTGCGGGAGCACACAAGAAGGAAACATTGGAAAGGCAATCAACGGGCAAGCCGCTATTACTACGAAGAAATCACGAGCAAGCAACAACAAGAAGGCAACACGAGATAACGCATTACGATATCGCATCTATCGTCGAGAGCGGTTACTAACAGGTTAAGTGGAGTACTCATCACACACGACGATACCGCACATTTATCATCGAGGGTTCAAGTTGTTTAGCTACACAACATGAGAAAGGTTGTTAACATGGAATCTCACTCAAGCATGGCATTTCACAAAATCATGGAAAGAGGTGAAGCATAAAGTAAACTATCTATGCTAGTCAATTTAAGTGGGGCAAAATCCTAAACATGGCATAACACTAAGTACCCCACGACAATTATAGTTATACTACTGTACTTCTCTAAACCATATTTTAGGTTGGTTAACAACATCAAAAAATAGCACAATCATAAACTACATGAAATTCTAGTCAAGTTACATATAAAGAACATTTTTATCAGAGCAACGGTTAAAAAGTTATGGCAATTACAGTGGCAAGGGTTGTAAATAGCAGGTAAACAGCATGTAAACAAGTTCAAATATGGCAAAGGGGCACATTTTATTAAAATAGACAAAATTCTAAGCGGCGGCGAAACACGGAAACGACTCCTCTTTTAGGGTTTTCACCCCAGGGGGGTATTATAGGCGAGAGGTGTTGGGAAACGTAGTAGAAAAAAAAAGTTCGGCCTACGAATCAAGAACCCAAGATCATCCAAGAAGATTGCATACAAGGTTTTAGGTCATGGCTCACCAACGGATGCAGCGGAAGTAGAGTTGGTGTAGCTCGTTGAAGTAGATCTCGCGGATCGTACCACAAACAGTCCCTCGATCAAGATCACCGAGGAAGAAGAAGCACCTCGATCCGTCCCACGCACAAGTCCCTCGAGCAAGTCCCTCGAACAAGATCTCCGAGGAAGAAGAAGCTCCTCGGAGAAGGACCAAAGATATGATCCCTCTATTAGTATCCACATGTTCCGTAGCAGCAATCCAGCAGCGCTCCGCCGTCCATAGATGAACGCCACCGAGAAAACTAGAGGGAGAAAACCCTAACGGATTCCGATCTAGAACAGCGTCTAAACCGGGGTCTATTTGTGGAGCAACGGGGTTTAGAGGAGGGAGGGTGGCGCATAGGCCTTGGGGACAAGTTGTTCTGCGCGCCCCACCCCTTCCCCTCATTATATAGGTGGCCAAGAGGCCCTTGGGGCGCAATAAGGGGGGTGGGGAGTCCAACTTGGACTCCCAAACCTCCCAAACCTTCCCACCGGAAACCTGCCATATTGGAGAGTTGGACTTCCCACCTGGAGGACGATTCCTCCCCTTTGGTGCGCCCCCACCCCTTGGCTGGCCAGGGCAGCCTAGGTCGCTTTTCCCCCAAGGCTAGGGGCGTGGGGTAGTGGGTGGTACTTCCCGAAAACTTCCGGAACCTTCCAGAAGCTTGTTGGACCTTCCAGGACCTTCCTGGACCTTTCGGGATCGTTTCAGGACATTCCGGAACCTTTTGGAGCACTTCCAGGACCTTCCGGGACAGTTCTCGGACGTTCCGGAGCCATCCGAATAGTTTACAAGACCATCTGAGTTACAGTTTAAGACACCCGATGACCGCGAAGGTTGTCGGGACGCCCAGCGATTATCCGGAAACTATTCCGGTTGATCCAGGACTTCCCCAGTACCATGCTCATATGTTCCGGAACCACCTGGGACTACTCCAGAGTGATCCGGACATATCCTTAAATACCTAGAACTACTTCTGGTGCCCTTATGAACTATTCCATAAATCCCTGGAACTACTTCCGGTACCCGTATGAACTATTCTCTTCCACTAAACCTTCTACCATTCCAGCATTCTAACAGACTACTGCTCGTTAAGTGTGTGACCCAATAGGTTCGGTATAATACGGACATGACTCAGAACATCTTCTGGACATAGGTGAATAGCCTTTTGTCAATAGCCAATAATCAACAACGGAGCCATGGACACCCATGTTGACTCCCGCACATACACGAAGAAACTTCGAGTGAACCATTATGTTTATTCATGTACCATTCCCTTTGCTTCGTGATATATGACAAAGTTAGAGGAGAGATGTTTGGCACCCATGTGTAACAACTTCTTGAACACAAGCCACTCGTTATCCTCTTTGCTCGTTTGTCTCTATTTCTCGTTATTGTATTCCGGTATCCCATGATTAAATCACAATGCGTCTGGCCAGACTAGAATGGATACCGTCATACCGAGTGGGCCCAAAGTCAATATCTCTTCATCGTGAAGGAGAAAATCCCATTCTTGAACTATCACAGTCACTAGCCACACCATCTGACATACCCAGAACTTATTTTACTACTTCCCATTTACGGGAGGATTCATCTAAGAACCAAAGCATGTCTTCCTGTGTGAAGCAACTCGATACTCTCATGGTCTAAGGAATTACGTATATGATAACATTTCATGATATGACTTATAACGTTGTTACGATGTGATCTCTAAGTATATTATTCAATACTGGGGTCAGTTCAACATCATTGTTCTGCTAACAATATGTTCCCATTGCTACTGACATCCTTGTTACAAGAACAATGTCCATGATTAAGAAAACGTAATCATCAGTTACACATGAGCTGGTCTTAGAGGCTAAACCAGGAACTCTTGGTGTTTACATTTCCACACATGCAAGTGAGTTTTCTTCTGAATCTCATAGTCAGGGTCATTGCAATTATAGCACAGAAATATAAACATTAATTAAGAACGTGGAAATATATATAATAACAATTTATTATTGCCTCTAGGGAATATTTCCAACAAGAGGGAGCACCGAGGGGGGCCACCAGGCATCCAGGAGGGTGCCTGGCGTGGCCAGGAGGGGGGCGCTCCAGGCACCCTTCTGGCTGCCTGGTGGGTCCCCTCACCTCCTCCTTCAGTGATTCCCAGTCAATCTTCGTAAAAATGATCCTCGTAAAATTTCATCGCATTTGGACTTGATCTGATTAAGCAACTTGGTATCCACTTTTTACCGCTGAATTCTGGTTCTGCTGCTTCGGCACCGAAAAGTTGTAAACTGTGTAAAATAAGCCAAAAAAACATAAGAACAATATTTTAAAGTGGAATATATCAATGAATAGGGTGAAATCGCAATATAAAATAATGATGCTTTTTGGACGTATCAACTCCCCCAAGCTTAGACCTCGCTTGTCCTCAAGCGATTGTTGAGCTCGGTAAACCTGTCCACAAGTTTAGAGAGTGAAGTGTCGATAAAAGAATACGAAAAAGAAGTAGCAAGATTCCTCACCAAACTTAAACATCCTCAACAGCACCCTCAACTCATAAGGTCCTTATGATAAAGTAGTAACAATTATAACAAAGTAGGACCTGGAAAACTCATCAAATCATGACAAACATAGCCTTGGTCAAGGAACAACTAATAACGTTTACTTTTGTTCTTTCACTTATAATGTAACAGTTGAAGCTTTTGAAACAACATTCTATTAGTCAAGAAGTGCACATGTCAACACAAAGGAAGATGTTTACTAAGCATGAGCTTTTGCAAACAACTCACTTAGCAAAAGATAATGTCAACAAAGATGTAACATGCTAGATTTCAATGCAACTTTATATGCAAGCATCTTTATCAACATCAAATGTCTGTTCTCTCTCAAGAAGGAAGGAAGTAGGAAGGACTAACTCAGCACAAAATAAAGATAAACCCCGTGCAAAAAGGTAAGCAGGGAAAACTTATGTGCCATCTCTAGAACAAACAGAATAAAAACAAACTTTTGGGAGGTGCATGATCCGTCAACGACTGCTGATAGATAACTCACTCACTTCATAATTTGGACAAGTTTCGAGGAACGGCTCCCATGTGGGGACGATCACATCCCCTTGTATTCCTTTGTTTATCACTCGTAAAAGGGCGAAGGAACTTGTGTGTTAGTATTTATCTTTTACGAGTTGGGCACTCATGCCAGTCCCTTCTCGTATTAGGGGTTTGCAGATTAGACATGCAATCCCAAGATAAAACTTGTCCAAATTAAGGAGATCATGGTTCACCCACCACTTCCTCATGAGCTGAATCAGCGGCACAAAACAGAAGATTTTGAACATATAAAGATAGCACATAAATTATATACTTTATGAGTGGTAGTGGAATACCACAAGTAGGAAGGTATGGTGGACTCAAGTGGAAGAAGTTGGTTTCAGGTTATGGAAGTACAAGCAGAATTCCGCTTAGTAAAGAGTTTTGGATAGCAAGGCTTTGAGAGAGCAGACAATTGATGACAACTTAGATGCAAGCAATACAAAGCATAAACATTAAAACTAGCATGAAACATAAAGTTGTCTTCCTTGTCAACATAACACTTCAAGCATAATAACACAAAGGTTTTGTCTATGTCGCTACTTTGAGAAAAACATGCTTGTTGCTATGACCAAAGCTATACTTTCCAAGATTAAATAAAGTTTTCGAAGCCATACCTGATGTAAGGTCAATACTCCTCATAATAATCAGCTCATAATGTCGATTGCGTGAAGAGAATACCAAGTGCGGCGAAGAAAACCAATAGACTTCTCATTAATATTCCTTCATAGATGACTCCACACTCACGGATACAAAGCTCTCCATAAAAGGAGTGATAGACCTCAAAGCAACACCTATTTCATAAAGTAACCTCCCTAGACATGATATGACTCTACTTGACTCCTAAAGACAAAGATAAAGATAAAGATAAAGATACCGGGAACTCCCCCAAGCTTGGAACAAGCTAAGGGGGTGCCATTACCCGAGGAGATTTACTCCTCATTCTTGTTGTGGCTGGTCACGTACTCCTTGGCGAAGCGCTTCCATGGAAGTTGCTCTCCGGTCTCAAAGGACATTCCCGTCTCCAAGATCCTGCACTCAGCACCTAAACCCATGCGCAGAAACTTTAGTTCATACTCACCGTTCTGGTTCTGCAGATCATAGATCTGTGCTTGGAGTTCATAAACTTTTTCTTCTAGTGCGGCCAAACTTGACCACATCTCCTTCATATCCTTCTTGTGGGAAGCCTCGATCTCGTTCATGATGTCGAAGTTAGCTTCAACACCACGCTCCACCATCTTCTTGAACTTGAAGACCTCATGTTCCATCTCTTTCAACCGCTCTTCGGTGCTCCCTTCCTTGACTGGTCCCTTCAGATCTTCCTTGTGGAGAACACCGTCCTCCACACGAAGGACCTGGGGGTGCTTCCTCACCTCAGTGAGGTAAGGGTTGATGACGTTGACGACGAACTTGTCCTTGGGGAAGCTTGGAGAAGCCATGGCACCTAGATCTACTGAAAGTTTTCCTCGCAGAAACAGACCGAGAAAGAAAACACGCGACATCGAGAGATACGGTGCCGGAACGATCCGGGCAAATATATAGCAAAAATTTCCGCAACAGAAGGAAGGTTTCAAGCCTAGGTGGAGCTGGAGGCGGAGTCCAGGGTAGCCAGGAGTGGGGCCGCGCCAGGGGGCCTCCTGACCTCCCTGGAGCTCCTCTCCGGCTCCACTCGGGCTTGGAATTTTCCTAATTTTGCAAAAACTCTGAAAAGTTAACTTTTATTGACCTTTGCGGTGTTTTCTTACCATAATTCATACCTTTTCTAATTCTGCTCCTGCCGGAGTCTGAAACTGGGCTGCAACATGTTCTTCATGAGTACTTGTATATATCATGTTTGCATCCACATTGATTGGATCACCTGCCATATAATGTTTGAGTCTTTGTCCATTCACAACTTGAGGTTTGGTGCCTTCGAAATTATTGATCTTGATTGCACCCGACCGATATACTTCTTCGATATGAAAAGGTCCTTCCCATCTGGAAAGTAGTTTACCTGGAGAAAACCTGAAACGAGATCTAAACAACAAAACTTTATCACCAATATTAAATACACGTTTCAGAATTCTTTTATCGTGCCACTTCTTTACCTTTTCCTTGAACATTTTAGCGCTCTCGTAAGCTTCACTTCTCCACTAATCTAGAGAAGTCAAGTTCATGATACGCTTTTCACCAGCTAAATTTGGGTCAGCATTCAGCTCTCTGACAGCCCAGAAAGCCTTATGCTTTAACTCTAATGGTAAATGGCAAGCCTTGCCATAGACCATCTTATACGGAGACATGCCCATGGGGTTTTTGTAAGAAGTTATATACGCCCACAAAGCATCTCCTAACTTCTTTGACCAGTCCTTTCTAGAACTATTTACTGTTTTCTGCAAGATCAACTTGATCTCCCTATTGGTGAGCTCAACTTGCCCACTAGTTTGAGGGTGGTATGGTGATGCAATCCTATGATTGACATCGTACTTAGCTAGAGCTTTCCTAAAAGCTCCATGCATGAAGTGTGACCCTCCATCTGTCATGAGGTACCTTGGTACTCCAAACCTAGGAAAAGTTACATCTTTGAGCATTTTCAAAGATGTCTTGTGACCGGCACTCTCAGTGGGGATTGCTTCAAACCACTTGCTTACATAATCAACAGCAACTAAGATGTGTGTGTACTTGTGTGAAGGAGGAAAAGGACCCATAAAATCAAAACCCCAGCAATCGAAAGGTTCGATCACTAGTGAGTAATTCATAGGCATCTCATTTCTCCTGCTAATGTTACCAAATCTCTGACACTTATCACAAGATATAACGTACCTTCGGGCATCCTTAAAGAGAGTAGGCCAATAAAAACATGATTGTAAAACTTTATGTGTTGTCCTTTCACCGGCATGATGTCCTCCATAGGGACTATCGTGACATTGTCGAAGAATGTCCTGCTGCTCGTGCTCCGGTATACACCTTCTTACTATCCTGTCCACACCTTCTTTATAAAGATGTGGATCATCCCAAAAGTAGTGCCTCAAATCCGTGAAGAATTTCTTCCTCTGCTGAAATGTGAAACCTGGAGGCAAAAACTATGCAACGATAAAATTAGCATAATCTGCAAACCAAGGGTCGGAATGAGATTGTACTTTTACAACAGCAAGTTGTTCATCTGGGAAACTGTCGTTGACTGGAATAGGGTCGTGCGGGATATCTTCCATCCTTGAAAGATTATCCTCCACCGGATTGTCTTCTCCTTTTCTATCGACAATCTGCAAATCAAATTCTTGAAGATGGAGTACCCACCTAATGAGTCTTGCTTTGGCATCCTTTTTCTGCATAAGATACTTAATGGCAGCATGGTCAGTATGAATAATAACTTTAGAATCAACAATATACGGACTAAACTTATCACAAGCAAACACCACTGCCAAGAATTCCTTCTCGGTAGTAGCATAATTCTTTTGAGCACTATCAAGTGTTTTGCTGGCATAGTGGATGACATTCAACTTCTTGTCAACTCTTTGTCCTAAAACAGCTCCAACAGCAAAATCACTAGCATCACACATAATTTCAAAGGGCAAATTCCAGTCAGGTGGTTGTACTATAGGAGCGGTTATCAAGGCTTTCTTAAGAACTTCAAAAGCTTCCTTACAATCTTCATCAAATACAAAAGGAGCATCCTTCTGGAGAAGATTGGTAAGGGGTCTCGAGGTCTTTGAAAAGTCCTTGATAAATCTTCTATAGAAACCAGCATGACCTAGAAAACTACGAATACCTTTAATGACCCTTGGATAAGGCATCCTTTCAATAGCTTCAATTTTTTCCTTGTCCACTTCAATTCCCCTTTCGGAAATCTTGTGTCCAAGAACTATCCCTTCGTTAACCATGAAATGGCACTTTTCCCAATTGAGCACCAAATTTGTTTCTTCACATCTCTGCAAAACTTTATTAAGATTGTGGAGACAGTGGTCAAAGGAGTTTCCATAGACGGAAAAGTCGTCCATGAAAACTTCTAAAATCTCCTCACAGAAACCATGAAATATTGCAGACATACACCTCTCAAAAGTAGCAGGTGCATTACGCAAACCGAAAGGCATACGCCTATAAGCATAAGTACCATAAGGACACATGAAAGCGGTCTTCTCTTGATCCGCGGTGTTGATGTGAATCTGGGAGAAGCCAGAGTACCCATCAAGATAGCACAAGTGGGTGTTTTTAGACAACCGCTCGACCATCTGATCAATAAATGGGAAAGGATAGTGGTCCTTCCGGGTGGCCTTGTTCAATTTCCTGAAATCAATACACATTCTATATCCAATAATAGTCCTCTGAGGTATTAGTTCATTTTTATCATTAGGAACAACAGTCATACCTCCTTTCTTAGGAACACAATGAATGGGACTTACCCACTTACTATCAGCTATAGGATAGACGATACCTGCGGCTAGAAGTTTGAGAACCTCCGTCCTAACCACGTCCATCATCCTTGGGTTCAACCGTCGTTGATGATCAACAACCGGTTTAGCATCGGGCTCGAGATTGATAGTATGTTGGCAAATGGACGGACTAATACCCTTGAGATCATCAAGAGTATAGCCAATAGCACCTCGGTGTCTGCGGAGTTTCTCCAATAATTGCTCTTCTTCATACCCTGAATGGTTAGAATTGATAATAACAGGATATACTTTCTTTTCATCTAAATAAGCATACTTGAGCGTATCAGGTAGTGGTTTTAGGTCGAACACCGGGTCTTCTTTCGGTTGCGAGAGGATTCCTAAAGGTTCAACCGGGAGGTTGTGCTTCAGGATGGGAGCTTGTCTTAAAAATATGTCTTCTAGTTCATCCCTTTCCTGCATATGTATATCATTCTCATGGTCTTCCATAAATTGCTGCAAAGTGTCATTAGGAGGAATAGCAATGGAAGCAATTTCTTCAATAATTTTGTCATTAGTTGACAGGTCAGGACCACGAGGCTGCTTAGAAAACTTAGAAAAATTAAATTCATACGGCTCACCATTGAATTCAACAGAAACTTTACCTTTCTTGCAATCTATTATAGCTCTGCAAGTGCTGAGGAAGGGCCTACCAAAGATAATAGGGCAAAAACTATCTTGCACTGAACCGAGTACAAGAAAGTCTGTAGGATATTTTACCTTCCCGCAGAGTACTTCAACATCTCTTACAATCCCAACTGGAGAGATCGTTTGTTTATTTGCAAGATGGATAGTGACATCTATGTCCTCGATCTCACACGGCTGAATAGCTCTGACGCTAGATCCCAAATCACATAGCCCATAGTAATTATGATCTCCTATTTTGACAGATACAACTGTGTACCTGAAATTGGACCTTTGTTCCAGGCTGTGACAATGTTAGTGGCAATAGCACAAAAACTAATAGTGGATTCTTCGATATCCCTGGTTACTAGATCCTTGACCATTGCAACTTGAGGCTGGACCTTGATCATGTCCTCAGGTTCGTCAGTGGTCCTTCTATTCTTGTTTAGAATACCTGTAACAAAAGAGTGCTCCTTTATCCTGGAGGGATAAGGAGGCTGTTCATACACAACTGCAGGTAAAACAGGATCGGTAACATAAATCTCAATTGGTGACTCCTTGAAAGGTTTATGATGTTGATTCTCCTTCCTGGAAGAATCAATATGAGAAGAAAAGTCCTTGCAAAAGTCAACCATTAGTTGGGAATCAAGACCAATTTTAGAGCAAAATGTATTAAAGTAATCAGTCTTCACATAACTCTCAATGTAGTCATGCTAATAGTTTGTAGCTGGATCAATACCTTTATCAATTTCCCAGTCTTCAGTGTTCTTCTGGATCCTTTCTATAATATCCCATTTCTCTTCCATACTTCTGGTCTGGAATACCCCACTAGAGGAGGCATCCAACATCTCCTTGTCCTGACGAGAAAGCCTGGCATAAAAATTTGTAAGTATAATTTCCTTGGGGAGCTCATGGTTTGGGCATTTGAGCATCAGGGACTTCAGTCTCCCCCAAGCTTGAGCGATGCTCTCTACGTCGCGAGACCAAAAGTTGTAGATGTAGTTCCTGTCTTGGTGAATTTCATGAAGAGGATAAAATTTTGCATAAAAGAGAGGCATAAGCTCTGGCCATTCAAGAAGATCAGAGTTATCGAGTAGCTTATACCAATCTAAAGCTTTATCTTTGAGGGATATGGAGAATAGTTTCTTCATGACGAACTCCATCGTCACACCTGCAAGCTTAAATAAAGAACATAATCGTGATAAATATAGCAGGTGTTCTCCCAGATGTCCTTCTCCTGTATAACAATTAGCCAAGACATAATCAACAATACCAGATGGTATTTTATAGGGCACAATTTCAGTAGGGGTAGGAGTGACCACCACAGTCGTGGGGCGGCTCCTTACCAGCAACGAACCAACAACAGAAGAGTCCATAAGGACTGAAAGTAACAACAGAAAATAAAAGTTCCCTTACCGGCTTCACTTACCAATAGCACTACACTCCCCGGCAACGGCGCCATAAAAGCTCGTTGATGGCGGAGAATTTAATAGGTTTAGTGGGATTGCCTCGCCCGTTAACCGCGGCAATAAACGATTCTTGATAACCCACAAGTCTAGGGGATCAATTGTAGCTTTTTGATAAATAAGGATGTTGATCCCAACGAGGAGCAGAAGGTACTGATAAGTGACACTGGATAAGGAAAAGGCTGCACACACTGAAGGGTAAATATTTAGGGGCCTTTAGTTTAAGCAACAGAAAAGTAAAAGACAAGCAAAGTAAACAAGGTAACTGAGGAGTAGAAAGTGGCCCAATCCTTTCACAAGGATAATCCTAGGAACTGAACTTATAAAAGCTAAAGCGTTCTCAAGAAAACACGGGAGAGATAGCCAAGTTACTTTCACCATACTCCGCCAAGTAATATGTATTGTGTTGATAAGTGTTGGTGGGTGGATCAATGCTAGTACACCTTCTAGACTAAGATAAGTGTACTCTTATGATTACACACCTTGCAAGCATCCGCAAATACAAGGTAGTAATTAAGGCATAAGCCTAACCACAGCATTACGATCAAGGATCCATAACTCCCTTGTGCGAAAGTCTGCGAACTGGTGTTCAGGTTTCTGTCACTCCGGCAACCCACCATAAGCATCCTTTGTGCACAATGTATTCCTCTAGGCCCATGAAAGGTGAAGTGTTATGTGTTCGACTCACATAACACCACTAGAGAAATAACAACACAACTTAAGTATCAAACAACACATAATACTACAACATAGTATGACTACTAACAACTAGACTTCTCCCATGTTCTCAAGAACTAAAGTAACTACTCACAAGACATAAAAGAGATCATGTTCGGAGGTGATAGATGGGTGATAAACAATCTGGACACAATGATATTTCTCCAACAAAACTCGATAGCATTCACCACAAAGTAGTAATCAACACCAACAGAGTAGAGAGGATAGATAGTACGGATTACAACACAAGTTGCAATTGTGAGATGAGATGGGATGGAGATGGAGATCGTGCTGATGTTGGGGATGATGTTGACGATGATCTCGATGATGCCCGTGACGATGATGATGATGATGGCGACGATCTCCCCTTCAGGGAGGTGATCTCCCCGGCGGAATCTGCCCATCGGAGATGGCTTTTCTCCTTTGTAGGTTTTCGCCCCGTGGCGGCGGCGAAACACGGAAACGACTCCTATTTTAGGGTTTTCACCCCAGGGGGGTATTATAGGCGAGAGGGAGCACCGAGGGGGGCCACCAGGCATCCATAAGGGTGCCTGGCGCGGCCAGGAGGGGGGGCGCGCCAGGCACCCTTCTGGCTGCCTGGTGGGTCCCCTCACCTCCTCCTTCGGTGATTCCTAGTCAATCTTCGTAAAAATGATCCCCGTAAAATTTCATCGCATTTGGACTTGATCTGATTCAGCAACTTGGTATCCACTTTTTACCGCTGAATTCTGGTTCTGCTGCTTCGGCACCGGAAAGTTGTAAACTGTGTAAAATAAGCCAAAATAACATAAGAACAATATTTTAAATTGGAATATATCAATGAATAGGGTGAAATCACAATATAAAATATCGATGCTTTTTGGACGTATCAGTGGTTCCCGATCCAAATCGGGACCGGGACCGAGGCCGGCCGGCGACGGCCACCAGCGCGACGCTCCGGCGAGGGCGGCGGCACGAGGATGGCTGGAAGGGGCGGAACAAACGCGGCGGCGCGAGTCTGTGGACGGCGTGCTAGGGCGTGGCGACGTCGGGCCGAGGCCGGCGAGCTCCCCGGTGTCGATGGTGGCGGCGATCGTGCCCAAGGCGCGCAGCGGCGCGGCTACCTATGGAGGGAGAGGAGGTGAGGCGCGGCGGCGGGGTGCTGCTCACCAGAGGCGGCGGCTGCCGACGGCAGGCGGCAACGACGCAAGGCAGAAGGGTGGCGGCGCACGTGCGCGATGACGGCGGCGCCAGATGGGCCTCGGGTGGGGCCGCGGCAGCTCTCCAGGGCCCTGCGGAGCCCGATTCGAGGTGGAGACCGGTTGGGGGCTACGTGGACGTGATCTGAGCCCCAGAACTCAGATCTGATGGCTGGAATTGGTCTGGGCCTAGGGTTTCAGCTGGATTAGGGTAAATATTAATATGTCTTAGGGTTTGCTGCTAAAATGGCAGGGGAGAGCTGCTATTTATAGACAGGGGGTAGGTGTGATGGCAGACGACGAGTTGAACCCCGTTTTCTACGTTGCACGTATATGACTACACAGGCTTCGTCCGACCTCCGATTTAGACGAAATCTCGAACCGCGTGCTCAGCGCGGCAAGCCCATCAGTCCTACCTCACTTCGATACCGTTCCGAGAACATTTTTCGGCGCCCAATAAAATAATCCGTTTATTAAATAAACATGGTTTTTTTGTTCCGATGGCGATGGCTGGACTTGTGTCGGAAGTTGCGACGTTGCTCGGGTGAACCCAGTGTTGCAAAGGTCGTGTGACGTTTGGGAAAAAAGGTTTATTCATGCATCCGATACGAGGAGGGGGAAATATTCACCGACTAATAAATCAGCGAAGCAAATACTACAAACAATTATAGAAATCAGCATAAATAAAGCAACAAACATTTTTTTTAATTTGGGGGAAAATCTCGGGCTGTTACACCACCCAACATCCATCTGATGGTCCAAACAATGATTCAATACGACCATGAAGGGGCCCAATCAGTGGTGGCACGTCAAGCTATATGCGTGACACTTCGGAAGCGGCGCAGGAGGGGGTGTGGGACTGGACGAGCGGGCGGCGGGGCTAATTAAAGCTTGGTCACTCGTCTGTTCGAGTAAGCCAGAACCAACGGAAGGATTTTCAGAATTGTGCCTGAAAGTTTGCATCCCACACATTTCAGTAACAATGAACTATTGCGAAGAAGGGCTAGCGGTCCATTGTCTACAGCCGTTGGTTTTCAGAATCAGTACCAACGGAAGGATTTTCAGAATCATGCCTGAAAGTTTACATCCCACACATTTCGATAACTATGAACGATTGCGAATACGGGCTAACGGTCCATTATTTGCAACCGTGGGTTTTCACCCTCAATATCACGGACGATTGTTTATCGGAACCGTCAGCCTATATCGCCCACGAAATAATTTTTGAAATGGTTGCAGATGGCCAACGTTTTCCAGACGGTTCAGTTTCGGGCACATGGTTTTTTATTTATACGTTTGCGTTGATAGCGTCGCAAAGAGTTTTGTACAAGGGACTGGGAAAGGAGTATCGTGTTAGCCCCTCTTTGAAGTAGTGACTACCTCAAAAGTGATTTTCTCCTTTCAAAATTTACTCAGAGTACCGAAAACAACATTGAGAGTAATCATGTCCAACGAGTGTTCCTTCTTCCCAGGTATAATTCCATGAAATTTTAGATGGCTTGTATGAAGCTTGGACATTGGAATGTTCATGCTCTTCAGAGTACTCGCATATAAGATGTTTATGCCACTGCCACCATCCATAAAAACATTTCTTAGTCTAAAATTTCCATTCCTTGTTTCCACTAACGGGTCGACGATCAAAGGATGTCTCCCCTGGTGTGGAATATGAGGAGGATGACCCGACCGTTCAAACGTGATTGGGGTGTCTTCCCACTTCATGTAGCTCAGAATCGCTAGAGCTGCCGAGTTGACTTCTCTGGACTATATCTTATCAACCCTTTTGGATTCTCGACCAGCAAAAACAACCAGTATCCCATCTTCGCGAGGAAATCCATCACTATCCACCTCTGATTTGTCTGCCTTCTTATTACCGCTGCTCTTAACCTCCTGAGGTCCCTCTTTTGCGTTCTAGGATGCTCTTCGTATCAGACGACACTGTCGAGTTGTATGTTGTGGGACAATCAGCTTCCCATCAGCATCTCGGGTGGTATGAAGAGGGCATGGTTGATCTAAGACACCATCGTCACTCGCAGGCTTCTTATGACAAGGTTGCCAATCCTTCTTTTGTTGCGTCCTCCCGTGGATTCCCGAGGCATTTGATACCGCTACTAACTCTGCATCAGTAGGGGCATCTTCTGCCTTTCTTTTATTGTTTCCTCCAGGTTTCGGCTTGGGATTCGGCGCTGAACTGATTCCACCATGATTTTGCTGGTTCTTCTGGCAGATTTCCTCTTCGCCATTAGCATACTTGTTTGCAATTTCCATCGGCCTTTCTAGTGAGGTGACATGAGGGGATCGTGCCAATTTGAGACTCGGCTCTTTGTACTTGACACCTCGCTTGAATGCATGTATTGCTTGGAACTCGGAGACTCCTTCTATCGAGTTGTGAAGTGTGATCCATCGCTGAATATAATCCCGAGTAAATTCAGTGTTTCCTTCGACGCAAAGCTGCAACTCAGTTAAGCCCCCAGGTCTTTTATATGTTCCTTCAAAGTTTTTGATAAAAACTCTTTCCAAGTCCTCCCAAATCCAGATGCTATTGGGGGCAGCTAATTTAATATGTGTCCTAGCTGAACCCTCCAACATCAATGGGAGATGCATCATTGCTATTTCATCACCCCCACCTCCAATCTGTATCGAAATTCGGTAGTCATCTAGCCATGTCTGGGGTTACGCATCACCACGATACATGTCCGCCCCTTGCTCTATTCGGAAGTGAGGAGGAATATGAGTGGATTAGATCCTCTTACTAAAACATACGGGCCATGTATCCATCGAGGGACGAGCTTGATCTTGCCGATGAATCCTAGCTCGATCGACTCGTCTCTGAACAAGATGGCTGCTGGCATCATCATCAACATCGGTATATCGATCACCATGATAGCCAGCTCGACGTTGATGGTGTTCTTCTCTTCGTGGAGCACCACGATCTATCCTGTGAGCTGCTGATACGTCCAAAACGTATCTATAATTTGTGCTTTCTCCATGCTTCTTTTGTGTGATATTGCTATGGCATTCATACATTTTCATACACTTTTGATCATATTTGGACTAACCTATTAACTCAGTGCACCCCAGTGCCAGTTCCTGCTTTCTGATGTTTTTCTATTTTAGGTTTCCCCCTTATTAAAATTGCTCCAAAAATTCGGGGAAAATCCAATAAAAAATCAGCGCTTCAGAAGCTTCGGCAATCACCAAGGAGGGGCTAGAGGGGACCCCCAGGGCCCCAGGCGCCCTCCCGACGCGCTCTAGGTTGGGGCCGCGCCAGGGGGCCGCCTGGACCCCTGGTGGCCCCCCTGGCTGCCCCCCTTCGCCCATATATTCTCCGTGACGCGAAACCCCCAAAGACAGAACCCTTTTTCGTGATCTCTCCTCTGTTCCGTCGCCGCCGCGCTTTCAAGATAGGGAGCACCAGGAGACCTCTTCCCGGCACCCTGCCGGAGGGAGGAACCACCTCCGGGAGCTTCTCCACCACCATGGATGCTTCCCGGATGAACCGTGAGTAGTCCACCTTGGACCATGGGTCTATGATCAGTAGCTATCTGATGTTCTACTCCCCTCTTTGTTCTTCATGGTTTAGACCTCGTGAGCTTCCCTACATGATCTAGGAACATATGTAATCTTTCTGTTGCTATGCTGAGTTTGCTGGGACCTGATGGATTATGAGACTATGTTCAGATTGTGTTTGAGTAATATATTTGATTCTCCTCTTTTATATTTATGTTCTTGAGTAATTCTTGCATGTTCTCCATTGTTGTTTATTGCTTTGGCCAAGTAGTAGGTAGTGACTGCAAGAGGGAGCGTTATGCATGATTGTGGGTTCATGCCCCCTGATGACTAGCTTGAGTGACAGAAACATGAGTCTAGGGTATGTGCTATTTCCACAAGGGAGAAAACAACGGTGCTTGTACTTGCGGGTGCTAGGATTGTTTACTTTACGCAAAGTTCTTTAATGCAGTTGTCTATTGCTTTGAGTTTACACTTTGGGTGGGATTCGCAACTTAATACCAGCGAGATGTTCTGGATACATATCTCAAGGTGGATGATTAGTAGGTAGATGCAGATGGATTTCGGTCTACTTGTTTTGGTGTACCGCCCAAGCTTTTGAGCCTCTTCATTTCTTTATAGCATAGTTAGCATTGGTTTGTGCACATAATCCTGTCAATTGCCCAGCTGTAATTTGTTTACCTCGCATGGCTATTTTATTGTCTTTTGGGAGAGAGACATCACTAGTGAACATCATGGGACCCCGGTCCATATTTCCAATACTATTTACACCTGCTATCAATTTACTGCTTTATTTACTTTTCCGTTGCTATCACTATCATTATTATCCCGTGTGTTTTATCCTTTGTAAACAACAAGGCCGGAGGGATTGATAACCTCTCTGAACTCGTTGGGAGTGATGGCTTCTCGCCCTTCATTGGTTACCCCAAGTGGAAGGTTTGAGATGTAGTGCACCAGCAGTTTTCCCTCGGTGGAGATACCAAGGTTTTTCTCCAGTAGGACTCCAAAGATGATAAGTAGGTGTCAGCGGCGCAACTGACGCGGACCTGCACGCAGACACAGATAACTTTGTTCCCAACGAAGTTCAGAGAGGTTGTCAATCTCTCCGGTCTTGTTGTTCACAAAGGATAAAACGCAAGGGATAATGATAGCAAGTAAAAGCAGTAAAGTAAATATAGCTTGGAAACAGTAATGAGGATATGGACCGGGATACGTGATGTTCACTAGTGATGTCTCTCTCCCAAAAGACGATAAAACTGCTATGCGAGGTAAACAAATTACAGAAGGGAAATTGACAGGATTATGAACGCACCGCAATGCTAACTATGCTACAAAAGAAAGGAGGAGGCTCAAAAGCACGGGCAGTACGCCAAAATAAGTAGACCGAAATCCATCTGCATCTACTACTAATCATCCACCTTGAGATATCTATCCAGAACATCTCGCTGGTATTAAGTTGCGAGCCCCACCCAAAGTGTAAACCCAAAGCAACAGACAACTGCATTAAAAAGAACTTTGCGTAAAGTAAACAATCCTTGTAACCGCGGTTACAAGCACCGTTGTTTTCCCCCTTGTGGCAACAACACATCCCCTAGACTCATGTTTCTGTCACTCAAGCGTGTCATCAGGGGGCATGAACCCACAATCTAGCACAACGTTCCCTCTTGGAGTCACTACCTACTACTTGGCCAAAGCAATAAACAGCAACGGAGAACATGCAAGAATTACTTAGGAACAAATATATAAGAGATAAAAACCAAATATATTACTCTATCACAATCTGAACATAATCTCATAATCCATCAGATCCCTCCAAACTCAGCATAGCAACAGCAGAAAAATTACAAAGGTGCCTCGATCATGTAGGGCAGCTCACGAGGTCTAAACAATGAAGATCAAAGAGGGGAGGAGAACATCACATAGCTACTGATCACGGACCCATGGTCCAAGGAAAACTACTCACGAGACATCCGGGGAGCATCCATGGTGGAGAGGAGACTCCCGGAGGTCAATCCTCCCTCTGGAAGGGTGCCGGGAAGAGGTCTTCTGGTGCTCCCGATCTCGGAAGCACGGCGGCGGCGGAACAAAGGCGAGTTTGCGGAATAGGGTTCCTCCTCTGGAGTTTTCCCGTGACGGAGAATAAATAGGCGAAGGGGGGCAGCCAGAGGTGGGGCCGCGCCGGGTGGCCGCCTGGGCCCCCTGGCTCCCCTCTGGCCCCTTCCGGGCTCTTCTCGAAGCTTCCTGTACGCTGATTTTTCCTGTATCTTTTCCGGAATTTTTCTGGCACTTTTTATATGGGGGAAAACTGAAATAGAAAAACAGCAGAAAACAGGAACTGACACTGGGGTGCACTGAGTTAATAGGTTAGTCCAAATATGATCAAAAGTGTATGAAAGTGTATCTAGATCATAGCAATATCACACAAAACATGCATGGAGCAAGCAGAAATTATAGATACGTTTTGGACGTCTCAACATCCCCAAGCTTAATTCCTGCTCGTCCTCGAGTAGGTAAATGATAACAACATAATTTCTGTGGTGACATGCTAGCAACCATAAAAGAACTTTGAAAAGTAAAGCAATCAAGGTTAGAGATTCAATTCAAGTCATAACATGCAAGAGTCTATATTAGCATTGAAACAAGTAACAAAAGAACAAAAGGTGCAAGATCTCTCGCTGTCTGTGACTCGAATGTCTCCAAATGGTGTTTGCATGCAAGAAGGGGGATAGGGAATACGAGAAAAATTATTTTTGTGTTGAGAACTCAATCTACTAAAGTTTCACACTTGGTCCTCTTTGGAATCTTATCTTGACTCATCCCCAGACCACTAGCCAGGTACAAGTCAATTTGATCCACTCCTTTTCGATATTTTGAGCACTCATGCAATGGATGAGTGTAAGCACGAGAGTTGACACTTAGGATGGCAAAGAGAGAAGTACGGAGGAGGAGGAAGACAAAAAAGAAAAGAAAGGCTCACATCAATGAGGACAATCATAGGCAAGAGATGCAAAATGATAGATATGATGTGAGGAGTAGGGATTCCCATGCAACGGATGCACATATGAGCTAGGAAGCTCTCTAATGAAACTAGTGGGGGTGCATCTAACTTGCTCGCTCATGAAGACCTAGAGCTCGTTTGAGGAGGCTCATCCTTGGAATATGCAAGCCAAGTTTTATAGTGTGAAGGTCCCCACATAGCTATACGCATAATGATCACCTCTATGGAGTACAAGGATATAGAGGGAGTACTAGTGTGGATCTCTCAAAAGGATAGTAGTGTTGCCCCTTTCTCTCTTTTTATTTCTTTTTCTCTTTTTTCTATTTTTTTGTATTTTTTATGTGGCCTCAATGGCCCTTTCTATTTAACTCTCATTTGTCCTCTTTGGGATCTTTTATTGTGTCCACTTTGGGATCTTTTCCTCACTTAAGGGCAACACTCTATTTTACAAGAAGGTAAAGGAGATCTTTCACACTTTACAAGGTACTCAAAATCATAAAGAAGATGTAACTATCATGAAGTATGCAATGTATGCCGCTACGACTGTAGCAGGAACATGTATGACATGAAGATCAAGTCATGAAGAGGTGGAAGTTGCATGGCAATATAACTCGGAAAGGCTATGGAAATGCCTTGATAGGTAGGTATGGTGGCTGTTTTGAGGGAAGATATAAGGAGGTTTATGATGACAGAGCGTATCATGCCAAGGGTTTGGATGTACCGGCGAAGGTGGACACCAACTCTCTGAGTGAGAAGAAGGCAATGCACGGTACGGGAGAGGCTAGCAAAATATGGGAATGTGGAAGTGTCAACTTTCAATACTTACATTAGTCCGAAGAACTCATGCACTTATTATCGGTAACTCTCAATCTAATAAGGAGGTTCACAAAGAGACAAGTACCCCGAGGAGGAGTGTATGGGGGTTTGGTTATCCTTGCGCATCCTCGACTCATGGTACGTGAGTGTTCTCTGATACTCGACCCCTCAGAAGAGTAGTGATCCATCTAGTAGCTAGAGTTCTCAACTAGTTTTGTAGGTTTTGAAAATACACATGGATTTCCCAAATACGAGACCTATCACTAATAGGCAAGAGCTCTTGACACCAAAAGTTCAAACATTACTCACATCAATACCTCAAAACTATTGCAAGTTACTACTAGAATTAAATAGCAACCTCAATTACCTACTTTCAAGACAAGACACAACTCAGTGCAACAACCAACTCTCTTTAACAAGATAAACATGAAAACTAAAAAGAGTTCCAGCAACAAACTAAAAAAAAGCCAAGGCTCTTGCTAAAGACAAACTAAGACTAAAACTAAACATGGCAGTAGCTACGAAAAGATAAAGATCACACAACAGCAAAAAGATAAGCAGGAAAAAACCTATGATGTGTTCTAAATTTTGAAAGTGGAGCGTGTTTCTCTCCCACACAAATTAAGACGGGATCTAACTTGTTATGAACAGCAATCAAAGCTAAAGAAAACTAAAGACAAAACCTAAGAGCGAGACGCTCCAAGCATAGCACATAACGCATGAAGTGATAAAAATATAATGAGACGAAGGACGAACTGATGATTGTTGATGGAGAAGGGGATGCACGGGGGCATCCCCAAGCTTAGACTCTTGAGTCTCCTTGAATATTTATTGGGGATGCATGGGGGCATCCCCAAGCTTGAGCGCTTGACACTCCTGAATCTTCTTTCATCATCTTCTATCGCACACTTGAAAACTCCCTTCATACATAACTCATCATAAGTTGATTAGAGAGGTTAGTACCCTTAATAAATAATTTTCCCACTGGATATAAAGATATTCTTGAAGATCTACTGTTTCTCAAGAGTGCCAAAAAGTTTTTGCAAAGAAAAAGCAAGCTTAAGGTTTGCAAAAGTTAGGAGAGACAAAACGTGGCAGAATCTGTGCAAAACAGAACAGCAGATAGTAAAGAATTTTTTAGGGGCACTTCTGCAACTCAAATCAAAAACTCAGAACATACGAAAGTTTCGTAATTGTATAGAGCATACTTTGTAAAACTTTCAGCTCAAAAAGATGAACTGGGATTTTTCTGGAATTTTTCTGGTCACGAGGACAGAATCTGTTTTCTGGACAGCATGTCACAACTTTACTTCCCTTTCCGTAAGAGGCTATAACTTGGCACAAAGCTGAAAAATAAAGATACAATGATGTTGCTACAGAAGTAACAATCATCAAGACACAACAAAAGCAAAAAGAAAACACATACATTCGTTGCGGGCTGCCTCCCGAAAGCGCTTCTTTAAAGCCATTAGCTAGGCATGATGCAAAAGAAGAATCAAGTTTTATCAAGAGAAAGAGAATAACTATCCCGTGTAACGGACTCAAAAGGTAACTTGATTTTCTTTCTAGGGAAATGTTCCATACCCTTTTT
The DNA here is from genome assembly GCA_950022295.1 of Bromus sterilis. NCBI lineage: Eukaryota > Viridiplantae > Streptophyta > Magnoliopsida > Poales > Poaceae > Bromus > Bromus sterilis. The sequence goes on from OX465600.1 coordinate 224,301,924, forward strand.
GAATGGGAATTGTAATTTTATATTCCCCTCTTTCATGTCAATAACCGCACCAACGGTGCGAAGAAAAGGACGTCCCAAAATAATTGGACACAAAGGTTCACACTCTATATCCATAACAATAAAATCAACGGGAACATAGTTGTCATTGAAAATGATAAGAACATCGTCGATCTTCCCCAAAGGTTTCTTTATGCAAGAATCAACAAGACGAACACCAAAAGAACAAGGCTCAAAGGGCTTCAATTCAAACATATCAAATATTCTTTTGGGCATAACGGAGGTACTAGATCCAACATCACATAAAGCATAGCAAGAGAAGTTATTTAATTTAATTTTGATGATAGGGTCCCAACCATCATCTAGCTTCCTAAGTATGGAGGCTTCTACTCTAAGCTTCTCCTCCCTAGCTTTGATGAGAGCATTTGTGATATGCTCCGTGAAGGCAAGATTAAGTGTGCTAGTGTGGGGGTCTCTAGACATTTTGTGTAGCAAACTGATAACTTCTGAGAGGGTGCAACTATCAAAATCAATATCACTACTATCAAAGGTGGTAGTAGTGTCATCTAGGCTCACTTGTTTGAAACCCTCTATGTTCATAGGAGTTTCTTTTTCTACGGTTGAGGTATTAGCATCACCATTAATAGGTCCAACGGGACTAGGAGTGCATTGGGTGCTAATAGTTTGGGTGTCCTCAACAATTTGGATAGTGGCAACTGTGTGGTGTGTAGGAAGGCTCTTAATTCTATCTTCTTCCATAGGGATAACTTCCGTTTTGGCTGCCATTTGATTTATCAAAGTAGATTGGGTGTGGGACATATTCGAAACATGGGTTTCGGTGGCGGTAAGTCTAGCCTGGAGATTAGAAATCTCACTGTTCAGGCTATCAAGCTGTTCACTAATGTTTTGCAGAATGGAAGTATGCTCACCTATTTGCTTAGAGAAGGCTTTGTTTTGTTCAAACTGGGTGTGCATATAGTTCTTGGTAGCTTTCTCTATTTCTACCAATTTATCAAAGCTAGGTAGGTCTCTTTTCGTATAAGCAGGATTATAGGAGTTGTTGCTAGGGTAGGTATTGTTGTTCCCATAGTTGGATGGAAACGGTCTAGGATTACTAGCAAAATTTCCCCTATAAGCATTGTTGTTGAAGTTGTTTCTAGCAATAAAGTTCACATCTACTTGTTCTTGGGAAACCAAAGAATTTAAAGGAACATCATGAGGATCAATAGAGGGTTGCTTGGTAAGTAGAGACATAATTAAGTCAACTTTTTCATTGAGGGAGGTAATTTCCTCGACATAATTTACCTTCCTACCTGTTGCAGCGCGTTCGGTGTGCCATTGGGAATAATTGGTCATCATTTCATCGAGAAGCTTCGTGGCAGCACCAAGTGTAGTTGACATAAAGGTTCCTCCCGCGGCCGAATCTAACAGGTTCCGCGAGGTAAAGTTCAAGCCTGCATAAAAATTCTGGATAACCATCCAGGTAGTCAAACCATGTGTAGGGCATTTTTAACAAGAGATTTCATTCGTTCCCAAGCTTGGGCAACGTGTTCATTATCCAATTGCTTAAAATTCATAATATTACTCCTCAATTGGATAATCTTAGCAGGAGGGTAGTACTTCCCTATAAAAGAATCTTTGCACTTATCCCAAGAATCTAAGCTATTTCTAGGCAAAGATTGAAACCAGATTTTAGCATATCCCCTTAAAGAGAAAGGAAAGAGCTTGAGCTTAACAACATCACCTTCTACTTCTTTATAATTTTGCATATCACATAATTCAACAAAATTATTCAAGTGTAAAGCAGCATCATCTCCAGCACCAGAGAATTGATCTCTCATAACAAGGTTTAGCAAAGCAGGTTTAATTTCATAAGAGGTAGCTGAAGTGGCAGGTGTGGCAATGGGAGTGCAGCTAAAGTCTTGGTTGTTGTGACTAGTGAAGTCACATAACTTGGTGTTTTCAGTGGAACCCATAGTAGCAGCAAGTGTGGCAGATTTTTTTGTAAATTTTGATAAAAGACACAAAGATAAAAACTGAAAGATAAACTAACAAGACTAAAAAAACAAAGGTAAAGGGTAGTGTGCAACTCCCCTATCTTAGCACTCGGAGTCCCCGGCAACGGCGCCAGAAAACTTGCTTGATGGCTTCTCGCCCTTCGTTGGTTACCCCAAGTGGAAGGTTTGAGATGTAGTGCAGCAGCAGTTTTCCCTCGGTGAAGATACCAAGGTTTGTCTCCAGTAGGACTCCATAGATGATAAGTAGGTGTCAGCGGCGCAACTGACACGGACCTGCACGCGGACACAGATAACATTGTTCCCAACGAAGTTCAGAGAGGTTGTCAATCTCTCCGGTCTTGTTGTTCAAAAAGGATAAAACGCAAGGGATAATGATAGCAAGTAAAAGCAGTAAAGTAAATATAGCTTGGAAACAGTAATGAGGATATGGACCGGGATACGTGATGTTCACTAGTGACGTCTCTCTCCCAAAAGACGATAAAACTACTATGCGAGGTAAACAAATTACAGAAGGGCAATTGACAGGATTATGAACGCACCGCAATGCTAACTATGCTACAAAATAAAGGAAGAAGCTCAAAAGCATGGGCAGTACGCCAAAATAAGTAGACCGAAATCCATCTGCATCTACTACTAATCATCCACCTTGAGATATCTATCCAGAACATCTCGCTGGTATTAAGTTGCGAGCCCCACCCAAAGTGTAAACCCAAAGCAACAGACAACTGCATTAAAAAGAACTTTGCGTAAAGTAAACAATCCTTGTAACCGCGGTTACAAGCACCGTTGTTTTCCCCCTTGTGGCAATAGCACATCCCCTAGACTCATGTTTCTGTCACTCAAGCGTGTCATCGGGGGGCATGAACCCACAATCTAGCACAATGTTCCCTCTTGGAGTCACTACCTACTACTTGGCCAAAGCAATAAACAGCAATGGAGAACATGCAAGAATTACTTAGGAACAAAAATATAAGAGATAAAAACCAAATATATTACTCTATCACAATCTGAATATAATCTCATAATCCATCAGATCCCTCCAAACTCAGCATAGCAACAGCAGAAATATTACAAAGGTGCCTCAATCATGTAGGGCAGCTCACGAGGTCTAAACAATGAAGATCAAAGAGGGGAGGAGAACATCACATAGCTACTGATCACGGACCCATGGTCCAAGGAAAACTACTCACGAGACATCCGGGGAGCATCCATGGTGGAGAGGAGACTCCCGGAGGTCAATCCTCCCTCCGGAAGGGTGCCGGGAAGAGGTCTTCTGGTGCTCCCGATCTCGGAAGCGCGGCGGTGGCGGAACAAAGGCGAGTTTGCGGAATAGGGTTCCTCCTCTGGAGTTTTCCCGTGACGGAGAATAAATAGGCGAAGGGGGCAGCCAGAGGTGGGGCCGCGACGGGTGGCCGCCTGGGCCCCCCCTGGCTCCCCTCTGGCCCCTCCCGGGCTCTTCTCGAAGCTTCATGTACGCTGATTTTTCCTGTATTTTTCCCGGAATTTTTCTGGCACTTTTTATATGGGGGAAAACTGAAATAGAAAAACAGCAGAAAACAGGAACTTGCACTGGGGTGCACTGAGTTAATAGGTTAGTCCAAATGTGATCAAAAGTGTATGAAAGTGTATCTAGATCATAGGAATATCACACAAAACATGCATGGAGCAAGCAGAAATTATAGATACGTTTTGGACGTATCAGGGAGCAAAGTTATCTGCTGTGTGTGCAGGTCCACGTCAATCGCCTATCTGGCGCCGTTGTCACCTTTCTGTCGTTGCCGGAGTCCTACCGGAGACAAACCTTGGTATCTTCACCGAGGGAAATTTGCTGCTGCCTACATCTCAACCTTCCACTTTGGGTAACCAACGAGGGGCGAGAAGTAAACTCTCGCGACATCAGCTGCAAAATTATCTTGCCTCCGAGGTTCTGAACGCCGATATTGATCATGGTGATATCCTTCTCGAGGATCATTTCTGTGCCGAGGGGAAACATTCATGTTTCTCCGAGAATCACCATAAGGTGTATGAACATACTTTGTTGTCCCAGTAGGAGGGGCCTGAGAATGGACACGCTGCACTGATTGGCTGACCACGGTGTTCTGCTCTACTGCCTTCTTTGTAGGGAATTGAGAATCCGAGTTGCTGCTATGAGGTTCTCCATCGGGGTTTCCAGTGCTCGGTAGGGCTCTCCTTCTCCTTGGCCTCACAACTGCCGAGTAGTCCTACTTTGCTTGAGACGAGCAACCTCCGAGCTTGGTGCTCCAAGGTATTCTGCAACTCATCCAGGCGCGCTCGTTCAGAGAGATTGGTTAACCTAGATGCTTCTAGGCATCACCCCGTCGGAGTGGTTGTGTCGATGGGAGTATGAAACAACTGCTCTACCGCTTCTTCGTCTTCTTGTTCCTCCCGAGTAAATGGTCGGGGCTGATGACTTGGAGCTCCAAGCTCCAGCCTCCGAAAAGCAGATGTGCGCTGAGATGGTTCTCGGTTGTTACCTCCGAGTGGTCCATTATGCTCTACTCCATCCCGAGCTGCATCCTTGTAAGGCCCGATATGCGGTACTGTTCCAGATCTAGATGTTTCCATCCAGATCCGGGGACGAAGCACATATCGGTCCCACCGCGACATATGACGAAGTCATATGCCCCGGATTTCCAACATGATATCACAACATTACAGATACAAGGATACAACATCTCATACAATCGGCATACAACTGCCTTAATACAATACAACAGCGGAAGGTACATGTCTGAGTACAGACTACAAGAAAATGCCTAGTGGCAAAGAGAAAAGCATCGATCCCATAACCACACGGGTCCAGGCCCTCCGCCGGGATCCGCCTAACTAGTCGTCGTCGAGTCTCCACGTGAAACGTCGATCACCATACCTGTTGTCGATCAAGAACCCTGAAAAGAGTTTGGGGGTAGTATCATGAGTACAAAGGTAATCAGCATCCAACTGTAGTGGTCATCTGACCCAGCAAGGACTTCATCACTCGTCATTCTAGGACAACTAGTAGATTACGATAAGGATGGGGTAAGTGGTGAGGTCGCTGCCGCACTAGCATTTATGAAGTGGCTAACGATCTAGAGAGTAAGATAAGAAGCCAAGCATTCGATGAGGAATCGCCTCCAACAAGTCTTGCTATCAACTACTACGCAAACATAACACCTATCTTATCCTTGTCCTCCTCTTCGCATCCCGACGAAGAAAAAGCAGTCAAGGCACACACACACGTTGATCAAGTTATATTAAGATTATCTCAGTTTTTGTTGTCTATGAACAAGGAGTAGGTCTCAAGTCGTCCATAACCGTGGACACGGCTTCTCGAAAAGATTTAACCCTGCAGGGGTGTACCAACTGCCCATTACGAGTCGTCGCATGCTCGCCCATCTCTCTCAGTTTTTACCCATTATAGGCAACCATTTTATGATTTAGTTCCAAGAGATCCGAAACGACAGGTCCCTCTAACTAACAACGCACAAATCCGGGTGGCCCCCGGGGAGTCGACACCCAATCCAAAAGCTGGCCACGCTCTCGGATCGGACTCTTCCGTAAGGCTAAGGTCGTGGTTAGTCTCGCTTATATAACAGGGGACTTCCCTAGCTCACCAAGTGTGGACCAACAGAGGAACTAAGTCTCCGCTGGCCCGAGTTGTTTGAAAACTACTGGCAGCTGACCAGCACACGCACGGTTTCAAATGGTAAATCAGCTTGGGCCACCTCTAGAAATGTTTGAAGCTAGGTAGGTAAGAAGAGGGGACCCCATAAAATCCCACACGCGATTAGGCACGCTCAGTCTTAAAACCAATACCCGGAACTCGGGTCCTAGGTGACCCGAATGGAACAAAGCGTCGGGGCGGGATAGCCTAGACCTTCCATCCTTCGTCGAATATAGTCAACATTATAATAATAATCATATCATCAACAACAATATAGTAATGATAAATGTGATATCCCAACCCAAGGAGTAACAGGGTAACATCGTAGCATCCTAAGCATGCATACTAAGCAGGGGCTGAGCAACGAGCAATAGTAACATAGCAGTACAAGGTTTGCTGGGAGGGGACATGGCTGTATCGGTTTGAAAGAGGCTGTAAACATGTGGTAGGATCAAACATCGAGCCTAACCTAGACTAGCATGCAAACCGCTGGTTGAAATAGAATGGATCATAAGTAATGTATAGTCCTTTCCTGTTGATAAGTCGGGTTCCGAAGGTGTAGCCGATCGCAAGCTCGCATCGTCTCCGAGAGGTACCCGCGGGAGCACACAAGAAGTAAACACTGGAAAGCAATCAACGGTGCACCACTATTACTACGGAGCAATACAAGATCAAAGAGACAACGCAAGGCACGGCAACGCGATACGGATCTATCGTCGAGAACGGTTACTAACAGTTTAAGTGGGGTATCGGTCGCACACGACGAATACCGCGCGTTTACGGTGGTTCAAGTTGCTTAGCTACAGGTGATCAACCAACGGTTATTAACATGGCAACTCAAGCAAGCATGGCATAGCACACAAACATGTCAAGAGGTGAAGCACAAAGTAAACTATCTATGCTAGTCGATTTAAGTGAGGCACAACCTAAACATGGCATAACACTAAGTGTCGCACGACAATTAAAGGATTTGGTACTGTTCTGTCCTAAATCATATTTTAGGTTGGTTAACAGCAGCAAACAATAGCATAAACACAAAGTATACGAAAAACTAATCAAGTTACATATAAAGAACACCCCAAACGGAGTTACGGTTAAAAAGATATAAGCATAACAAGTTACGGGCACAAATAAACAGGGGTAAAACTATATGCAACAGTGCAGCAACATGACATAGCAATACATATAATGAAAGTAGACATGATTCTTAACAATATGCAATTGGAATCACTCAATTCCGATAAACGGTCGCGACACACTCGTCGACCGAAGTTGCAACAAAATATAAACAGCAGCACACTAACAGCAGGATAGCTACTTTGGAGCAAGATTTAATACAGCTAAAGCACCCAAACATGGCAAGTTAAAGCATGGAAATGAAGTACACATGATGCTTAACACATAGGAGAAAGAATCAATGCAATAGGCCTCATGGATTTGTTACAATCATCATGCAAAGTTGCAACAAAATAATAACAGCAACACATAACAGGAAAAAGTAGCAGTTTAAAGGCCTAGTGCCCACTTTAGCACACAATTACACAATCAAGATGAGCTCAAATTCAAAAACTTTCTACATACGAATGCTAGAGCACGCAAAACTGAGCAACTTTCATTTTGGGGGCACGTTCATCGGAGCTACGGATTAACGGGAAATTACGGTGCAAAATTGAATCGACAACAGTTTTCCTCCAGACTTAGCAGAAATAACAAGGTGCTGGAAAAAAACAGAGGAGAAATAATAAATAAAAAAATAAAAAAAGGGGCTCACCCAAATGGGCCAAGCCCATCTGGCTGCTGGAGGGGGGCCGTCTTGGGCCGCTGGCCGGCTGGGCCGTGTGGGAGGACGGGGCCCACGTGGCCTGCAAGGGAGGCAACCGGCGGCGGCGGCGGATCGGGCTCCTCCCGATCCCGCGGTGGAGGGCGGCGGCCATGGCGGTTCGATCCGGCGAGGGGTGCCGGCGCGGCGGCAGAGCTCGGGATCGCCGGCCTCAAGCCATGGCGCGGCTGGCTTCGAGCTTGAGGCCTCCATGGCCGCTGCGAGACAAGGGGAGGGAGGAGGTCAGGGGCAAGGGGGAAGAGGAGGTCGCGCGCGGGGAAGAGGAGAGGAAGGGAGAGGGAGGAGGAGATGGCCGGCGGTGGGCTGCTCCGGCGGCGGCATGCTGGCCGGAGGGAGCGGCGACGGCGGCCGGGAGCTCCACGGGCATGGCGTCTGCTTGGACAGAGGGAGAGGACAGAGGCTACGTGGCGCGATCCGGTGCGTCCGATCGCGGATCGAACGGTCCGAAAAATCTGGGATCTGGGAGGCAAAACTGGGCAAAGTGGAGGGGGTGGCTGCAAATTTGTGGCTAGGGAAACCCTAGAAATGGGTGGGAGTGTGGTGGTCTTTATATAGCCCCGGTGGCTGGCAGTTTGCAAAAACATCTCCGGTTTTTATCTCGCGCGCCCGGTGCTCACGTTTCTGACCGTCGGTGGTCCGCAGGACCTCCGATTCAGGTAAAACTTCGAACTGCGCGACCAGCGCGTCGAGCCGGAGGCGTTCACCTCGCGCTGGAACCGTTCCGAAAACACTTTCCGGCGCGCTATAAAAATAACCCGTTTAATTATTAAACGGGGTTTTTCGTTCCGTTGGCTGTGGCTGGTCTCGTGCGGTTTTCGCGACGGTGATCGGGTGAAACCCGGTGTCGCAAAGGTCGGGTGTCGGGTGGCAAGGGTCGGTCTCCGTCCGATACGAGATAGGAGGGGGAAAATAATCGCCGATCGATAAATCGAGGATGCAAACACCGCAAACAAATCAGACAATCAAACAATTCACACCGAAAACAAAAATTTTAATTTTTGTGAAAACTGGGCTGTTACAATCCTCTCTTGCTGGTGATGGTTGCGGTGGTGGTGTTCCTTCCATGCATACCTCTGTACTGCGATGGGAGATCCACTGTTTCCTTCTTTTTCTTCTTGACGCTCAAGATCAGATGTTTGCATGTCTTCGTCTTCACTCGAGTTGAAGAGATGCATAACGGATGCTGCTGGACCTTCTCTTTGCATCAATTCATCAAGAGCCTGCTGAGCCGAATCGACCGAATCTATGACTGCCACCTGTTGTAACGAAGCTTGATTGCCATGATGATGAACCCGTGGATGACCCGAATGCTTCTTCTTACGGTGGACTGCTAAGGGAGCACGTTCCTTCACCTGGATAGGCAGCTGGAGTCGTAGGGCTCCTGACTCATCAGCTCGTAAATGAACGCTGCCTCTCGAAGGCAACAACTAAGTCTGGAGCGGTGAATCCGCCAGCCAGGAAGAATCATCGGCGACAAAAGCCAACGATCCGAAAAGGAACATCTTTTTGTGGACGAGATCGGGGCTATGTGTCGACGATGAAGATGGGGAAGATACCATCCTTGCGATTGTTCATCAACTCAGCTCCATGGTGGGCGCCAACTGTCATGGATATAATCCTGACAATGAATATAGGGGTATGAAGGAAGCTATGTAGATCTGTGCGCAAGAAGGGTGATGCGGTAGAAAGTATACAGGTTAGGCCTCTCCGTAGAGATAACAACATTAATCGTGTCCCAGACTGACTAGGGTCTTCTTCCTTAGGGTTCTTAGAGAATGTGTGCGTAACCCCCCCTGGGCGTAAAATTGGGCTTATATAGAGTGCACCTCAGCCCTTTCAATACCCTGATGGTGGGGTTTAATTACAAAGCTTAACGCGTGTCATATTACAAGAAATAGACTACCCACTACGACTAATTAAGAAGGAGTAACGCTCCTGGCTTCAATGCTCCAAAGCCTCTTTCTCTTCCTTCCTTCTGAGTATCGGGCAGTTTGGCAGTCCTTCTTTCCGAGTAGATGGTAACTCAGAGATCGTCCCTTCCGAATAACGGGCACCTCGGAGTTAACACATTCCGAGTACTTACGATTACCGAGCTACTTATAACTCGATAATCGTGCTTTGTTTTGTTTTTTCTCTGTTTCTAAGAAAGGTTTTGTGGATTGTTAATAAGCCATCACCTGTTGAGGGGTACCCCATGATATGTGATACTTAAGGGTATGCCTTAGGTATGACCACGACATTGTTTAAATATGTTTTAGTATTTAATTACAAAATTAAATATTAAAAATATAATTAAAACAAATTGAAAATGAGTTAAAAGGCACATGGACCTTAAAAGGCCCATTAGGGGAAGGGGGATCTCCCCTTGGCCAGCGCACCTCCCCCCTTGTGGGATTAATCCCACATGGGGGAGGAAGGAAGACTTGCACCCCTCCTTAGCCTATATAAAGAGGGGTAGGGTGCCATTTTTTTCATCATCAAATTCTCTCTCTCTTTTCTACTTCCTCGGTAGGGTTACCGTTGTTTGGAGCCTATACTGGGTTGAGGGTTTCTTCACCATACACACGTCGATGCGCTGCCAGAATCGGGATCCGAATCTGTCTTCTTCCGCTGCTCGCCTGGTTTGGATTCCGGGAGGAACATCGACTATGTTGTACGCGTATAATCCCGCGAGGTACTGCACGCGTGGTACTCCTTCATCTCCGTAGGACTTCTACACGACCAGGAGGTCGTAGGATCGCGAGTCTACGCCAACCACGTTCGTAGAACGTTACCCGCTTTCGGTCTGCAAAGGTATGAACATCGATTCCCTCTGTTACTTACATCAGCATAGCATAGGTCTTGGGTATTGTATGTCGTAGGTAGAAAAATTATTGTTTTTTGTACCGAAGCCCCAACAGGGATTTGTGCTATCATTGATGAATATTAGTATATGACATGGAAAAATGATTGGCTACAATGGTGGGTGATATATATAGGTTGCATGTTGAGATAGTCATCATAGGAGAAAGTACAATAGGGCTATAAGCCAGCTTATATGGAATTTTTTCCTATGTGGAGGAGAGAGAGATGGAAAAGTAGGAGGAGTAAGCTCTAATGCAATAGCCCGCCTCTACACGTGCTCCTAGGCAAATGTAATAAATTTGAAGTAAGAGAAAGAAAGAAGATGGCTAAAAGTAGTACTCTTATAGCCGATCTTGTAGCCTACCTTATTGTATGAGTACCTTTAAATGATAGTTATATATGACATGGAAAATTTATATAGCCAGCAGCTGGTAGTGGGGTTTTGTTGTTGAATGACATAGACAAATGATTGGCTACAATAATAAGTGATGTGGATAGCTTGCATATTGAGATGGACACTACAAATGCATCTTTGTGGGATCTTGCTTTATAAGAGATATAGATCAGTATAGTTTTAATATGCATCAACATCATCAACATGTATCTTTTTTGGAAGAAATAAAAAAAATGGGTATTTTAATATGCTTCATATATCCATGAATTTATTGTGAGGTTACAACCAAGATGTTCTTACAATACATAATTATCGATTGTGATCAAACAATTCATCCAATGCAGTACATGTTGTTTCCAAAACTTTCAATAAGTACATGCACAACAACTTTTAACGCTACAATCGAACATTGTTAGTTCCGTTTCAAGCACCAATATATCTTTAATTTTATTAAACTCAGTAATTATAAATCATCTTCATTAAATTGAGGTCTTCAGTTTGAATTTGGATATAATATTAATATAGTGTTGTTTTCTTGTGTTTTTCGGTGGAATCTCTCTATAAATATGTATCTTTGATAAATCATTGTGGTGTGGGTTTTGGTTGGCAGAAAGAAAACACAATCTACTACGACACGTTCAACATCGTCTTAGACAACATAGGTATGTGTATGCATTAGAAGTTACCCCTTAATCACACAATCAAAAGAAACCATCCAATTCAAACACCACGTTGAGTAAATATTTTTGTACAATAAAAAAACTAACACATAAACTTAAACATTCCCAAACCTGAACGAAGGGATCAAACCTAAGAACCATCCTTGTCAATTACCGGGCCAAACCTACTAAGCCTCCTTCTTGGATGAGGATTGACACTGGGCATGCATGCACATCAATACGTGTGATAGTTACTAATTAGGAGTTTCCTATAGTTACGTTTAGTTAAGTTTAGGAGATGTATACACGAAGAATGGTATAAGGTAGTGTTTTTCACTTTTTTTGGGTAAAACTTTATTACTCATATCTCAACAGGGTTATAATCATCAAAGTTCAACTCTAAGACCCGAAACCTAGCCAAGTCATGGTTCTACCTTCAGCGTGAACAAAGTTCGCTAGGGAGCTACTAACTTTATTTTGTAGGCTAGAGATATGAGTAACAGAAGTTTTACAGAAACTTATTAAGTACCTAATTTCATGCACTAATGAAGAGTATGGAATCCATGGGTACCAGCAAAATCACGCTAACGCACATATATAGTTGACTAAACTAAGCCGGCAGATTCACGTCCGATATGTGACGTTGAAATCGGCCCGTCGGACAGACCAGCACTGGTGCATCTCACGGCCCTTAGGAAACGTCGTACAGGAATCGTACCCAAATCGTCGTACGCACAGCAATTTTGGTATCCATTCATTAGTCCACGCATGCACTTACTAGCTAGCTTATCTGTCGATTAACCTGTTGAACTCACTCACGCGGAAACGTGTAAGTTTTATATAACGAACAGTCAAGATACGCAGATACTCGATAAAGAAGTCAGACTCCAACGTGCCTACACAAACATGACCAGATCGTTGAGAAGATTTTTCCGAAGCTGTGCACCATGTCGAGAGCTTGACCTTAAGCCGCCTATTTAAGGCCTATGGCTTGCCTCCATTGGCTACATCCAGTCAAGACAAGACAATGTCAATATCACACGGGCAAAAAAGAGCAATGGAGAGCTTGCTGGTGGTGCTCTCCGTTGGAGTCCTCGTCCAGCTCGCCGGCGGCAGCCCGCCACCGGACCCGGTGATGTGCACGCACGGCACGTCCAACTGCACCATCACCAACACGTACGGCTCCTTCACGGACCGCACCATCTGCCGCGCCGCCAAGGTCACCTACCCGGCGACCGAGCAGGAGCTCGTCGCGGCCGTGGCGGCCGTGGTGTCCGCGAAACAGAAGGTGAAGGTGGCCACCAGGCACTCGCACAGCGTTCCCAAGCTGGTCTGCCCCGCCGGCGACCACGGCACACTCATAAGCACGGCGCGGCTGAACCGGACGGTGTGCATCGACGTCGCGAAACGGCTCATGACGGTGGAGAGCGGCATGGTCCTTCAGGACTTGATCGAGGCCGCCGCCGCCGCGGGGCTGTCGTTGCCTCACTCGCCGTACTGGTATGGCCTGACCATCGGCGGCATGCTGGCAACGGGAGCGCACGGGAGTTCTCTGTGGGGGAAGGGAGGCGCCGTGCACGAGTAAGTCGTCGGGCTGAGGATCGTGACTCCTGCGCCGGCGAGCCAGGGGTTCGCCGTGGTGCGGGAGCTAGGTGCCGATCACCCAGACCTGGACGCCGCCAAGGTCTCCCTTGGGGTTCTCGGCGTCGTCTCCCAGGTAACTCTGGCCATGCAGCCGCTGTTCAAGCGGTCCGTGACGCTGGTGCAGCGCGACGAATCGGACATGGCGGAGCAGGTGGAGTCATGGGGCCTCCTGCACGAGTTCGGCGACATGACGTGGCTGCCGTACCAGGGCAAGGTGATCTACCGCCGGGACGACCGCGTCGACGTCTCAACGCCGGGCAACGGCCTCAACGACTTTCTGATTTTCCGCGCGAGCCCCACCCGCAGGCTAGTGGACGCACGGGTCGCCGAGGAGCGGCTGCAGCAGGAGAACGGCACCGACGCCGCCCGGTGCACGGCGGCGCAGCAGCAAGCGGCGGCGTTCGAGCAACGCTCCTACGGCTTCACCAACGACGGCGTCTCCTTCACGGGGTACCCGGTGGTGGGGTACCAGCACCGCATGCAGGCGTCCGGCGCATGCCTGAGCAGCCCGGAGGACGGGTTCCTCACCTCCTGCGCCTGGGAGCCGCGCGTCCGAGGATCCTTCTACTACAACTCTGGCTTCAGCGTCGCGCTTTCCAAGGCGAAGGAGTTCGTTCTGCGCCGCCCTCGACTCCAAGGTGGGCGTGGTGATGCGGTTACGTCAAGGCGTCCTCCGCTCGGCAAGAAGGAGCGCACGCCGACCTGTAACTACTGTATAAACGTTAATTGACCGGAGCTAATTAAGTCATTAGTTCATATAATATATTAAAAACTTAAGCCCAATTATGTCAATGTACGCGTGATAATAGATGGCTTTTGGTTTGCGTTTGCCCCGTCCTAATCAATGGATCCGCAGATAGACATACGTCAAAACGTGCTAGGTCGAAGGATATTTACACTAGGGCGTCATTTGTCGCCGCCGTCTCTGCCCTCTCGTGCGTTTCCTCGATGCGTGGCTGTGTGCTACGATGAGTTTCATTGCCATTGACTGCTGGTCGTCGGCTGCCGTTTCCGCATTTTCTCACCATGCCCTGACGCCATCCGTTGCCATGAAGATTCATATAGGTGGAAGTCATTATCGTTACTTATTAGATCAGAGTTTTATCATAAGGATTTGTACATATACAAATAATTATCGTGACTCATGAGATTAGAGCTTTGCCGTGAATATTCGTACAGGTAAAAATCATTATTGTTATTCATTAGATCAATGTTTTGCCATAAAATTCACTAAAAGGGGAGTTATAGAAAAACATAACAACGCGTACTAGTAACTATCAATCATTATGAATCATAATCTTATTTTTAGATTAGTGTTGTTCTAATTATCAATTTCTCAACAAATAATTTTGAATGAAGACAGTTAATGAATTAGTCTATTAATCATGTTTCTTTTCTATGCAGTAGTCAAAGATGAAGAGAAAGACACCAACAACGACAAGAAACTAGTTGCATTGACTTCAGGCTTCAATATTACTAGTGACAAAAATGCGAATCCATCCAAGGAACAACCTGTTGCAGATAATAATGCCAACTATTTCTATTGATATGCATACTGATGGCCAGATGGTTGCATCACTGCAAGACAATGTGAAAGAAGATACAATTGGAAGCACAAAATATGAAAGGAACCCCGGTAAACACCTAATACATCATGATATTTCATCTATTTTAAGAGCATTGGTTTCTCGCCCCCATAATGTTTAAATCCTGGCTCCGCCTCTGGATGGCGCTGCGCAAGTACGGCGGCCTCACGCACTGGGGCAAGAACCGCGACTTCGCGTTTGATGGCGCCATTGCCAAGTACCCGAAAGCTCGTGAGTTTCTTAAGGTGAAGAATGCTTACAACCCCGCCGGGCTCTTCTCCAATGAGTGGACCGATCAGGTGCTCGGCATCAATGGAACTCCCAACACCGTCAAAAAGAGTTGCGCCATTGAAGGACTCTGCGTCTGCTCCAACGATTCGCACTGTGCTCCGGAGCAGGGCTACTTCTGTAGACCGGGAAAGGTTTACAAGGAGGCTCGAGTCTGCTCGTTCATCAAGAATTATTAGGGATATAGCACATTTGGCGGAGCGGTACTTACGTTACACCATTCTCTTCCTTTCCCGCTATCGTGGGACTTGAAAATAACGATTATTTTTCCTCTGTATTCTATGTGAAGTTGTGAACTAGATGATGTGTTTGTCTATTTCGTGGTAAGGTCCGTCTAAAACTCAGCTGACTGAGACTTAGACGTTAGGTGTGCAAAAGCTAAATCGTTTAGTACCCCAAGCGTCGCCGGTGGCTGCCGTTTTGCTGTTCTGGACTGGCCTTGTAAACACCTTCCCTCCCAACTTTGCTTTTCTTGTCATTATTTGTTTGGGCTGGGTCAGCCACACACGCACATGGGTTGGGGGGACACGAAGCAGGCATAATTTTCAGCTCGATCAGGTTTACTGGGGGTTTGCAACGTGCATTTTTCACGTCCTTTTTTTATTTCCTTTTTCTTTTTTGTTTAATTTTGTTGTTCCTTAATAAATGTAAACAATGTTTACCTTTTTATTTGATTTTCAAAAAAATATAACATTTTTAAATAATATCTTTGTATTTAATAAAAATCATGCATTCAAAATTTCATTTGGATATAAAAATAATGTCCGTCATGTATATAAAAAATATTCAAATTGCATTTGGAAAAAAACTTTGTATTTGAAAATTAATGTGTATTAAAAAATGTTACTCATCTATTTAAACAAAGTTCTACTGGCATTTAGAAAAAAAATCACCATGTATTTAAAATGACGCCATTGCTCCCGCCGCCGACTTACAAACATAAGTCGGTTGCGGTCGGGTGTGAGGACATGCAATTGCGCAACAGGGCGTTGTACTTGCAGTTGCGAGCCTAGTGTCAGACATGCAACTGAGCCTCCTTTCCTTCGCGTGGTGCACTTACAAACATAGCCACTTGCGGTCAAGTGTGAGGACATGCAGTTGCAATCGAGAGTGGTGCATGCACTTGCGAGCCTAGTATTGAACATGCAACTGAGCTCCCTTTCCCTCCCATTGCCCACTTAAAAACTGAGCATGCAGTTGCAGTCGAGGTCAACACTTGCAGTTGCAAGTCTATTGTCGGACATGCAGTTGCAGTCGAGGGTTATACTTGCAGTTGCAAGCTTACTATCATTCATGCAGTTGCAGTCGAGGGTGACACTTGCAGTTGCAAGCCTATTATCAGACATGCAGTTGCAGTTGAGGGTGACACTTGCAGTTGCAGTCGAGGGTGACACTTGCAGTTGTAAGTCTATTGCCAGACATGCAGTTGCAGTCAAGGGTTATACTTGCCGTTGCAGTCGAGGGTGACACTTGCAGTTGCAAGTCTATTGTCGGACATGCAGTTGCAGTCAAGGGTTATACTTGCAGTTGCAAGCTTACTATCATTCATGCAGTTGCAGTCGAGGGTGACACTTGCAGTTGCAAGCCTATTATCAAACATGCAGTTGCAGTTGAGGGTGACACTTGCAGTTGCAGTCGAGGGTGACACTTGCAGTTGCAAGCCTATTATCCGACATGCAGTTGCAGTTGAGGGTGACACTTGCAGTTGCAGCCGAGGGTGACACTTGCAGTTGCAAGAATACTATCAAACATGCAGTTGCAGTCAAGCGTGACACTTGCAGTTGCAAGCTTATTATCAAACATGCAGTTGCAGTTGAGGGTGACACTTGCAGTTGCAAGTCTACTATCAAACACGCAGTTGCAGTCGAGGGTGAAAATGATAGTTGCAAGTCTATTGTCGAACATGCAAATCCTCACTCTTCCGCTGCCCACTAACAAAACAAATACTAGTTGCGGTCAAGATATAGGGCACACAATTGCATTCGAATGTGTAGACACGCAATTGCAATCGAGGACTACATTTGCAGTTGCAAGCCTATTGTTGGACATGCAATTGCCTCTCTCTCCAATAAAAAATAAATACAATTACAATTGAGAATGATAGTTCCAATTGCAATCGAAAGCAACATTTATAAACAAAAAAAATTCAAAAATAAATAAACATAATCTACAAATAAAAAAACAAGGTAACAAAAAAACTCGTTGACTGGGATTTAGCCAAACCGTACAAACATAGCCAGTTGTGATCGGGTGTGAGGACATGCGGTTGTGCAGTCGAGGGTGGTACATGCAGTTGCGAACCTAGTGTCGTAAAGTGCACTTACAAAGATAGTCAATTGCGGTCAAGTGTGAGGACATGTCGTTGCAATCGGAGGGCAACACTTGAAGTTGTGAGCCTAGTGTCGAAGATGTAGCCAGACCCACATTCCCTCCCGGTGCCCACTTACAAACAATAGCTAGTTGCGGCCGGGTGTGAGGACATGCAATTGCAGGCGGGGCAAAATACTTGCAGTTACGAGCCTAGTGCCGAACATGCAACAGAGCCCCCTTCCTTTCTATCGCTCACTTGCAAACAATACCTAGTTGCGGTCAGGTGTGAGGATAGGCAATTGCTCGGGACAATACTCGCAGTTACGAGCATAGTGTTGAAGATGCAACTGGCCCTTCCTTTCCTCCTGCCGCCAAGGTCATACGAAAAAATGAAATGAAATAAAATAACACAAAAATGAAAGAACATAAAAATGAAAAATTTAAAATGAAAAATAAATGAAATGAAGATAAAAAAATAAGAAAAATAGTAACAAAAATATAAAAGCCAATAAAAATAAAATAACACAATAGAAGTGATTAAAACACCGCTAACAAGCACAGAAGGACGCCCCCTCCCTCTCGTGAGATAAATACAATAGTTCTCAACTGATTTCCCTCGGTTGAAAGAAATTGCAGTAAAAAAGAAAAAGAAAAAGAAAACCAAACAATGGAAAAGCTCTCACGTCCCAACAACTGAAGCCTAGCCACCCCTAAAAAAACTACTAAAGCTTAGTCGGTGTGCACACGAGAAAGCAAAACGAGGAAAAGGAAAAGAAACGCTCACACCACTAGACAAAACAAGACGGTTTGAAACACAACCAGCCAGCTGCGTAAATCTTAAAGCATTAAACAATCCGATGGTCAGGGCATCGACTAAAACTTCGTTAAAACTCACTCGACTGAGTTTTAGCAATTCCCTTCGTGGTAATATGCGTTTCATTATCTAACAAAAGTTAAGGGCAACTACAAAGGCGCGTGCATTTGTTTGCTTTGGGTTCGTTTAGATCCCAAAGCCAAAAGCAGAGGCTCAACGGCGAGACACAAACGGATATGGGCCAGATTCGGTCCGTTTTCTGATCCACCGTGATCCAAATACCATCGGAAAATACTTGTGTTCAACCGGCAGATCCACACGCTGCGTCCGCCGCCTCCTGCGCGTGACACGTGTACTAATAGATCCACCATTGAGTCAAAGATGTTTCGCAACGGAGGCTTTGTTCCAAAAGGACTTCGCAACAAAGGTCACGTTGCAAATAATTGTGTTGACTATCGTGCCTTCAGTGCGTGACACGTGTACTAAATAGGATCCGCCTCTCTGTCAAAGATGCTTTGCAAAAAAGACCTTGTTGCAAAGGAACTTCGCAACAAAGATCTTGTTGCAAATGAGTGTGTTGACTATCGTGACTCGAAAACGTTTCTGCGATAAGAATTATGTTGTTCGTATTGTAAAAAAGAATCGCAACATCGTTCGTGTTGCAAAAGGTTCCACAACTTTGCTCGTGTTGCAATAAAAATAAAATTTATAATCTCATTTGTATTGCAAAAAAGCTTCGCAACATCATCTATGTTTCAAAAGGGTCTCGCAACATCATGTGTGTTGCAAAGAGCTACGTTAACATCAGCAGTTGGATTATATCCATCCAACGGCTCGCGACCCGGCGGATGTTTGGAAAAGATCCGCCGGCGGACGCGTAGCGCTTGCCAATACCATCTAAGTTTTGATCGCATTTGCATTTCCGTAAACAGGATGCGAATATGCGTATGCCCTTTGGGTGTATGCTTTAAATAAATAAAAGCAGGATGCGGACCGCTCACGCGTACACACACGTATGCTCATGTTTGCGTCGGGACCCACATGACAGCCATAAGGCGACCCGTGGACTCCCCCATGCAGCATTGACTGGCTCTATTTAATAGGACCAACGCCCCCTCCCCCAACTCTTACCCACAGTCCCCACCGACAATGTCGCACAACGGCGAGACCGGGAGCTCCCGCCAGCAGCCCAATCGCGTGGCTAGACTCACGGAGGAGACCATATGATACAGGCAAAACGGCGGATCGGTACCACACAACGACGTGCAGCTCCCTCACGACTGGCATCTTTTCCAAATGAGGGTGCCAGTGCCGCCGCACGTCACGGCCGCATACATCCCCAGTCATCGTGGAAGGGTGGTGAGGACCGCAGTGGGTCCTTCGTCGTCGTCCTATAAGCCGCCGTCGAGGCGCGACATCCAGATCAGGGGGTCAGCGCCGTGGGGGACTCGCGACATCTGGAACCGGAGTCCCCCCCCACCACCACCACGCGCGCACGCGTCAAGGTCGAGGTCAGGGAGCGCACCCCGTTGTGACGCCCCCAAAATCAGACCGTGTACAGTAATCATACACACAGTGTACACGACTGAGATTAGGGTGCCACGGTGATAATATCATAGCACAACACTAAACACAAAAGGATAAATAAATATATTACAATAGAGGGGGTCACGCGGACCCAAATACATAAGTCATACAAGCCATAATATCTGAGTACAGACATAGTTAGTCAAGTTTTGCCTTAAGAAGGCTAGCACAAATCACATCAGAGATACAGATCGAAAAGGCGAGGCCTCCTGCCTGGGATCCACCGAACTACTCCTGGTCGACGGGGAACTCGACGTCGTAGTAGACGCCTCCGGGGTACTCCTGCTCCTGGGCTCCAACGCCGGCTGCAGCGGCCGATCAGGAAAAACAGTAAAGGAAATAAAGCAGGTGAGTATCTCGTATACCCGCGAGTCTTACGTCCGCTACTAAGAATTATGCATTGTATCAACGGAAAGAAGAGGCTGTATATAGTGGAATGAAATACAGAAATCCAGAGCAAGGGTAAGAAGCTAGGCCTATCGAAGACTAGCATCTTCCGACGATGTCTTGCAGCATGAGGTAAGAATCAGCCAACAGTTTATATAAAGCATAAAGTAACAATGCAGCAGAAGTTGCTGCAGCATTGTATAATAATAAGTCGTAATAATTAACAATGCCTCCGAGTTCACCTCCTCGACATCCCCGCGAGGAAGAAAACCCGGAACCATACAATTTAATAATAGTTTCTAGTACGCGGGGCTTTGGACCCTAACCCCGACGTACTCCTGCACGGTGCGAGGCTGGCCGGTGAAGTTAAATCAAAGCAAATACAAATCACACTGCCGCGGCAAATAAGACAACACCACTTCCCGGCGCAGGCCGCGGTACTGCTGACGTCTGAAGAGTCCTCGGACGACACTACGAAGCAGAGGATCCCATAACTCGTAATTCCCACGGGTAGGTAGTGCGTACATGGCATATAACCAACTCAAGACATTCACTGAACCATTTAGCATTTTAATTAACCAGCGTGGCAACCGTTATCGTTGCCTCGACTTAACCGACCCGCGGACAACGACAGCAGCCAGGACCACCAGTACATCGATGCCTGCCCCGTCGTCCCACCAAGTCACTGCGGTTACCAACAAGGTGAACCGTCTCCTTACCTTGTCTCGCGTGTGCTCCTGAAGGAGCTCGACTTTCGTGGTTTGGTAACTCTCGCGGACAACGATCAGGGGCCAAGCACACCGGTACACTGGTCGTACCCTCCCTGTCGTCCCGTCGCAATACCTCTCGCGGGCACCGTTGGGTCGCCCGACTTCTCACCTGAAGGACAACCGTTTTCAAGACCCTATGGCGGTAAGAAAAAGTCAGCCTCGAGTGGAGTACAAGGATTACTCCTTGATAGCTCACACTTGAGGTGACTAGGCATAACCCAGATAGGGGCCTTAGACGGTGTCTGCATTGTACCGTACCTGTGCAGTTATAATATTTGTATCCGCGTTCACCCCCCTTGATTGATCACGGCCCTCTATCTAATCCTAGCTAACAATGCGCAGGGTTCACTGCTGAATAATGCATAATAATATTAATAGGCAGCATAGGATAAAGGAAGGCACATCAAGGGGCGACAAAAATCAGGCTATGCAGTTGAATAGGATTGTAATCGTAGCAGCAGCAGTAACAATGCCTAGTGCAAGAAAAGTACGGAAAGATAGGCGATATCTGGGGAAGAGAATGGCTCTGCTTGCCTGGAAGCTCGACGGTAGTAGTAGGGTCGTCGACGACGTAGTCGTACTCAGCAGCGGTGTAGTCGACGACAGCAGCGGGGTCTACCGGAGATTAAGGGGGGGAAGAAAAACAGTAAATACACAGCAAGCATATACAAACAGATGCATGACATGACAGACGAAAAGTTAACGGTATTCTAACGCAGTGCAATGTACATTGTTCGGAACGGAAATTCATCTGAGGATGAGCTACCAGTTCCGGATGATCACCGGACAGGGTGTCCGGAGGGGGAAGGATCAAGCCGGAGGTGTTGTGGGTACCGGAAAAAAATAAGGGGGGTGTATCCGTGCTAGTTGAACTATTCCGAACAACATTCGTGTTCAGAATAAATTCATCCGGCAGGTTTTTACCGGCACTGGGAATTATCGACAAACAGTCCGGAGGGGGGGAATGTCGATGATCGGTGTGTTAGGGGTGTGTGGTGAGTGTATGGATAGCATATTCTTATTCGTTGTATTTTTCTGATCAATGTTCATGTATAAAGTTTTTGAATTCGAGTTACGGTTTAAAAGTTATTGAATTTCAAAGTTTTAAATCATTTAAATGATTTTCTGAATTTCTTTTATTATTTATTCAACATTATCCAAAACATTATCCACAACATTATCCAAAACAGTGCCTAACATGTGGGACCCACATGTCAGCCTCTGTTTATTTATAAAACATTTTATTAAATCAGAAATGCCTCTGGACCCACATGTCAGCCACTGGAATTTCTTTTAAAATATTTAAAAATCAAACTGACAAAAGGGGCCCAGGTGTCATTGACTCCAGTGCTAATTAAACTTGTTTTAATTAAGTTAAACGGCCAGGGCCCACTGTCAGTGAGACATATTAATCTAAAGGTTAAATTTTCTATTTGTTCTAACAGAGATAGTTAGCAGGGGGGTGGGGCCCGGCTGTCAGTGGCTCATTAGCCACTAACAGAGAACCCGACAGGTGGGGCCCAAGGGGCAGCCTCACCGGAGGTTAGCCGGTGGCAGAACGCCGGCGAGGTTGATGCTGCCCTCGCTGTGGTGCACGGGAGGAGGCGCGGCTGGTACCAATCGACGCGGACGACCACGGGGAGGAGTTTGGTGGCGGTGCGGTGACTTGGGGTGGACGGGCACGAGCTCGAGCTCAACAATGGCGGAGGGGGTTCTCGGGCTCCAATGGCACTTTGGTACAGGCGAAGAAATCGAACGCTCTACGGGGTGGGATCGACCCTATGGTCCATGGGGAGCACGCGGGTGTCATTGGCGTGAGCTGCGGCGGACCAGGCCGACGGCTACGACGACGAACCACGGCGGCCGGAGCAAGCAAAAGGGGCTTTCGCGTTGGGATTCTAAGGGCTTCAAAGGGCGGTTGGCGACGGTTGAGAAGCTCACCGGGGACGTGTAGACGGTGGCAGCGGGCTCGACGGAGGTGCGAGGTGGCCGGAATCGACGTTGAGGTTGCAGCGGCCGGAGTAGAGGAAGAAGACGCGGACGACGCCTGCGGTGCTCCCCGGGCTCGATTAGTCGTTGTAGTCGACGAAGACAACGAAGGCGCAGCCGCTGGACACCACCTCGGGGCGGACCGTGCCCGTTGGCCACGTCTGGCCACGACAATGGCGACGGCGGCGCTCGGGAGTTTTTCCCCAAGGCGTGCGAGAAGAGGAGGAGGGGAAAGGGCGGGGGAAGGTGTCCAGGGGGTCGGGGGCGTCGCCCTTATCGCGTCGACGCCGGGAGGGAGCAGGTGGAGGCGGGGCCGTCCTGGCAGCGGCGTGCCCACGGCGGCCGCCGTACGGGAGCAGGTGGGAGCAGGTGGGGGAAGAAGACAAGGGGTGGGGTGGGCTGGGCTGCGGTGGGCCGTTGCTCAGGGCGATACTTCGTGATTTTCCAATTTCTGTGTCTTTTCTTTTCTGTATTTCTCTTTTGGTAATTGTTTTCCAAGCTTAGGTAATTTTGTAAAATGTGTTAGGTGTCCCAATATTAGTATAACATTATATATCAGTGCCACAAAAGTTTTTGCAGCAAAAGAAAATCATTAGATATCTCTTGTAATTATTAAATGTCCAAAGTAAGGGTTTTAACCTACTGTTTGAATTGTTTGGAATTTTCTATAACTTAATAAATAACAAAAATTGGTCCAACATGATTATAATGATTTTAGGCAATTTACAAAAATAGTTTCATGATTTTTGGAACAACTTTATTTGAGCACTTTTGTTTTATTTTTCATTCAAAGAAGTTTCAACTAGGGTTTGGTTTGTTAGATGAGCAAGGTGCATTTGGCTTTGGGTTTTGATCCCAAGGGCTCAAGTACATGGTGCATGGGGTGTTGATCAACCACAGCAAGGTTTGATCATTAGCATCACAAAGTTTTACCAAGGACAAGGGAGATCAATCAGTGATAATCCAACAGTGATGATCAACAGTGATGATGATTACTGTTACAGAAACTGAGGGTGTTATAAATATCCCCCACTACAAGAATTCTCGTCCCGAGAATTTAAGTGGTAGTGAGGAAAAGGTTGGGGTATTCATCGCGAAGGCGATCTTCGCGTTCCCAAGTGGCTTCCTCTTCATAATGATTCGACCACTGAACCTTGAGGAACTTGACGGTCTTGTTGCGGGTTCGGCGTTCAGACTGATCGAGAATGCGGCTCGGATGTTCTTGATAAGTCAAGTCCTGTTGCAGCTCGATCATATCATGCTCCACTTCGCGGATAGGGTCCTTGAAGCAGCGACGGAGTTGAGACACGTGGAAGACATCGTGGACTTGGGAGAGGTTCGGCGGCAATTCCAACCGGTATGCCACGGGCCCACTCCTGGAAAGGATACGGAACGGGCCAATGTAGTGAGGAGCCAACTTCCCCTTGATACTGAAGCGATGAGTGCCCCTCATGGGAGTGACACGGAGGTATGCGTATTCACCAGGCTGATACTCCATTTCACGGTGTTTGCGGTCATAGTTGCTCTTCTGGCGAGACTGTGCGGCCTTGAGATTTTCTTGCACAATGCGAACTTGTTCTTCAGCTTCTTGGACAAGATCCGGTCCGAAGTAAGGTCGTTCCCCAGTTCCTGACCAATTTAGGGGGGTTCGACATTTACGTCTGTATAGAACTTCGAAGGGGGCCATCTTCAAGCTAGCCTGATAGCTATTGTTGTACGAGAATTCCGCGTACGGGAGGGCATCCTCTCATTTCATGCCGAAAGAAAGGACACAAGCGCGAAGCATGTCTTCCAGCACTTGATTAACTCGTTCAACTTGGCCTGGAGACTGGGGGTGATAAGCGGAGCTGAGATTCAGACGAGTCCCGAAAGCTTCCATGAAACTATTCCAGTATCGTGAGGTGAAAATGCTGCCACGGTCTGAACTGATCTCCATCGGAATACCGTGGAGTGACACAATTCGGGAGATATACAAGTGTGCTAACTGACTAGCAGTGATCGTCTCCTTGACCGGCAGGAAGTGTGCAATCTTGGAGAATCGGTCGATGACGACAAAGATGGCATCGTTACCCTTGTGTGACTTAGGAAAACCGGTGACGAAGTCCATTTCCACTTTGTCCCACTTCCAATCAGGAGGAGGGAGTGGTCGCAACCAACCAGCAGGTTTCTAATGTCAGGCTTTGACGCGACTGCAAACGTCACACTGAGAAACATAGCGGGCGATGTCTTGCTTCATGTAAGGCCACCAGTACCGTTGACGAAGGTCTTTATACATCTTGGTACTGCCAGGGTGGATTGACAAGGGAGAATTATGGGCTTCTTCCATGATATCCGGACCACAGTTAATGAGGGCTGGGCTCACAGGAACTACTAAGCGGCCCTTGAAGTACACAGTATCACCATCATTGGCATCAATGGTAAAAGAGGAGGGCTTTCCTTCTGCGATGTCCTGCTTGATCTCCACAATGTCAGGGGCCAGAGATTGTCTACTCTTGATGAGGGCATCGAGTTTTGACTCGAGAACCAGGTTATTGACGTAACCTTGAGGAACAATCTCGAGGTTCAACTTGCGAAACTCTTCATACAGAAGTGGTTGCTGCACCTGAACCTCAAGTTCAGAACAGTAAGCTTTGCGGCTCAAGGCATCGGCCATCACATTAGCCTTGCCCGGGGTATACGAAATATCCATGTTGAAGTCGGCTATTGTCTCGAGCCATCGTTGTTGACGAAGATTCAGGTCTGGCTGAGTAAACAGGTACTTCAGACTTTGGTGATCGGTGTAGACCTCGCAACGATTACCGACGAGGTAATGTCGCCACAGCTTCAATGCATAAATTACTGCTGCCAATTCGAGATCATGGGTTGGGTATTTGTCTTCGTGAGCACGCAACTGACGAGAGCCATAAGCAATCACCTTGCGCTCTTGCAATAGGACACAGCCTAATCCTTGACGAGACGCGTCGCAATATATCACGAAGTCCTTCTAAGTATCAGGGGGAGCAAGCACCGGGGGAGAAGTTAGCTTGTCATTGAGTGCTTGAAAACTTTCTTGACATTTATCTGTACACTCAAACTTGACGCCTTTGTGAAGCAGATTAGTCTGAGGCCTGGCAATTTTGGAGAAATTCTCGACGAAACGGCGGCAATAGCTCGCGAGCCCGAGGAAACTGCGGACTTGCTTGACGGTCTTGGGAGGAGTCCAGTCAAGAATAGCCTGGATACGTTCTGGGGTGACGGCAATGCCATCCTTGGAAATCACATGTCCAAGGTAGGTTACTTCGGGGAGCCAGAACTCACACTTAGAATACTTAGCGTAGAGTTTGTGTTCTCGAAGCTTCTCCAGTATAAGACGAAGATGTTCAGCATGTTCTTCTTCATTCTTGGAATATATCAATATATCATCCAGATAAACCACGACGAACTGGTCGAGGTACTCCATGAAAATATAATTCATCAATCTGGAGAAGGTGGCTGGAGCATTGGTTAAGCCAAAGGACATGACGGTGTACTCGTATGAACCATAGCGAGTAATGAAGGCAGTCTTCGGAATGTCCTCATCACGGACTCGGATTTGGTGATAACCCAACCTCAAGTCGAGTTTAGAAAACACCTTGGATCCGGCAAGTTGATCATACAGGTCGTTGATCCGGGGAAGGGGGTATTTGTTCTGGATGGTGGCTTGGTTAATGGGCCGATAATCCTGGACCAATCGGTTTGTCCCATCGCTCTTCTTGACAAAGAGCGAAGGTGCTCCCCAAGCTGAGGAACTGGGGCGAATGAATCCTTTCTGAAGTGCCTTGTCGATTTCCTCCTTAAGTTCAAGGAGTTCATGTGGCGGCATCTTGTAAGGACGCTTGGCAATAGGAACAGTGCCTGGCTTCAAGTCGATGACGAATTCAACTTCTCTGGTCGGGGGTATTCCCGGCAGTTCTTCGGGGAAGACGTCGGGAAAATCGCGGACGACCGGAACGTTCTCAATTCCTTCCAGAGGTGAGATATTCAAAGCATTCATCATAAAGATCTGTGTTTCTGCATTACGGGTAACTCGGGGGTTGTGGTTAACTATCTCGCCGGAGGGGTGAAAAAGTTGGACAGACTTGGTGCCACAATAGAGTGCGGCATCATGAAACTTCAACCAATCCATTCCCAGGATGAGGTCTATGGTGGAAGACTTCAGGAGGATGGGCGAAGTAAAGAATTCAACTCCTTCGATTTCAATGGTGGTGTTTGGCACTAGCATGGTGGTTCGGCATTGACCAATCGGGGTGCGAACAACCATCGGGGGTTTCATCGTTTCGTACTTGAAGTTATGCGAAAATGCAAATGCTTCCGACATGAATGAATGCGATGCTCCTGTATCAAATAAAACAGTAGCAGGTACGGAATTAACGAGAAGGGTACCCATCACGGTAGCGGGTTGTTGCTGAGCTTCTTCAACATTGACGTTGTTAGCATGTCCACGAGCATAAGCGGCAGACCCAGTATTATAGTTGGGGGTCCTGTTGTTGCCACGACCATTTCCACGGCCAGCGGGGTGAACTACCAATTGCTTCTGTTTCTGGGGGCACTCTCTGGAAAAATGCCCAGGTTGGCGGCACGTGAAGCATAATCCATCCTGAATACGGAGGGGTGTAGCATTGGGTGGTGCAGGCAGAGCTCTTGGCATCTGCGGTGGCGGAGGAAGACGGGGTGTAGCATAAGACGGCCTTGGAGCAGGGACATCTGAATGGGTCACACTGGTAGGGAGCCAGATACGACGCTTCTGCTTTGCGCCCGAAGATGAGCCAACGTCACGATAACGCTTGAGAGAGTTCTTGTGCTCCATCTGGGCAGTCTCGACGGTGATAGCCTTGTTCACCATGGTGGAGAAGTTGGCGAAATCATGAACGACAAGAGCGAGCCTGAGTTCTGGGTTGAGGCCACGACGGAACTTCTGCTGCCTACGAGCATCAGTGGTGATCTCTCCCTCCGCATAGCGAGAGAGGTTGAGGAACTCACGCTGATAGGCTTCAACAGTCATGTCGCCCTGAGTGAGGTTACGGAATTCTTCCGCCTTACGATCCATGATCCCCTGAGGAATGTAGCGGGCACGGAAGGCAGACTGAAATTCATCCCAAGTGATGACTTCTTCAACTGGCAGGGAACGCTTGTGAGTGCTCCACCACTGAGCAGCGGCGCCTTTCAGATGATAAGACGCAAAGTTCACATAGTCGGCTGGATCGACATTAGCAGACTCCAGCTCGTGAGTGATGTCGCGAAGCCAGTCATCAGCATCCAACGGCTGAACAGTGTTGCGGAACATAATGGGGTTGAGGCGGGTGAAGTCGTGCAGAGTCACGGTGGCATGCTGATGGTGGTGCCCATTCTGATTCGGCTGGGGGAGCTGAGCCATGATATTCTGCATGAACTGACGATTCATCTCGAACTGCTGCATCATCGCGGCCATGTAATCCGGCGGCGGAGGTGGGTCGTTGGCAGCACGACCACGACCACGACCAGCCATCCTGCTAGAATGTAACAGGGGTATTTCGGCGATGAAAATTTAACGAGATACCGGAATCAAGCATGAAGTAAAACGACAACGAAAAGGAGGCGCAGATATATATAGGAGTAGTCATATAAGACATACACATTCACACATAGAGTCAATCGAAAATCGGGCAGCATAACATCGTAGAAATTAAGGAAAAAGGACTCACTAGGCGGCGCGCAGACCGCGGTAAGGATTACACGACGCGACATAGATTCCACTATGTCAATCACGCCGCAAGAAAACTGTTGGCCACAGGAGTTGATGCCAGAGAACGCGCGGCCTGCCCAGAATGAGAATGGGATCCGCGGTCTGGGACCTGGGGTACGACTCCTGCGACACGACTCAATCAATGGGGGAAGCACCAAAAACGCCGGGTGGAATCAAGAGAACGTGATCCTAATGTCAGCTTTTGTAAAACTTACCAGCAAGGATAAGAGAGCAGATTCCCAGAGCATAGGTAAGGAGAAAAGGATCCTAATACCATAGATATCACACGTAGTGACATCGATGTGGGCCCGTAAGCCAAATATTAAGTTAGCAAAATAGTTTTTCAAAGTCTAGACTCAACATCGACCAAGTAGTGGTGGGGTGGCTTCCTACAGGCAGTCGGCTCTGAGACCAACTTGTGACGCCCCCAAAATCAGACCGTGTACAGTAATCATACACACAGGGTACACGACTGAGATTAGGGTGCCACGGTGATAATATCACAGCACAACACTAAACACAAAAGGATAAACAAATATATTACAATAGAGGGGGTCACGCGGACCCGAATACATAAGTCATACAAGCCATAATATCTGAGTACAGACATAGTTAGTCAAGTTTTGCCTTAAGAAGGCTAGCACAAATCACATCAGAGATATAGATCGAAAAGGCGAGGCCTCCTGCCTGGGATCCACCGAACTACTCCTGGTCGACGGGGAACTCGACGTCGTAGTAGACGCCTCCGGGGTACTCCTGCTCCTGGGCTCCAACGTCGGCTGCAGCGACCGATCAGGCCAAACAGTAAAGGACATAAAGCAGGTGAGTATCTAGTATACCCGCGAGTCTTACGTCCGCTACTAAGCATTATGCATTGTATCAACAGAAAGAAGAGGCTGTATATAGTGGACTGAAATACAGAAATCCAGAGAAAGGGTAAGAAGCTAGGCCTATCGAAGACTAGCATCTTCCGACGATGTCTTGCAGCATGAGGTAAGAATCAGCCAACAGTTTATATAAAGCATAAAGTAACAATGCAGCAGAAGTTGCTGCAGCATTGTATAATAATAAGTTGTAATAATTAACAATGCCTCCGAGTTCACCTCCTCGACATCCCCGCGAGGAAGAAAACCCGGAACCATACAATATAATAATAGTTTCTAGTGGTAAGATCCAGCTTCAGCATAAAGCGTCCTGTTACCGTGGACACGGCTATTCGAATAGATTAATCTTCCCTGCAGGGGTGCACTTGTGTTACGCTACACGCACGGATCTCCAGGGTGGCGGGAACCTTGTTAGGGAACGCTCCACCGAGGCTATCCGACACTTCATAGCCCATCTTTCAAACTCAACAGAGAGGTCATCCGCCGGACTATATCCTATGTACGCGGGGCTTTGGACCCTAACCCTGACGTACTCCTGCACGGTGCGAGGCTGGCCGGTGAAGTTAAATCAAAGCAAATACAAATCACACTGCCGCGGCAAATAAGACAACACCACTTCCCGGCGCAGGCCGCGGTACTGCTGACGTCTGAAGAGTCCTCGGACGACACTACGAAGCAGAGGAGCCCATAACTCGTAATTCCCACGGGTAGGTAGTGCGTACATGGCATATAGCCAACTCAAGACATTCACTGAACCATTTAGCATTTTAATTAACCGGCGTGGCAACCGTTATCGTTGCCTCGACTTAACCGACCCGCGGACAACGACAGCAGCCAGGACCACCAGTACATCGGTGCCTGCCCCGTCGTCCCACCAAGTCACTGCGGTTACCAACAAGGTGAACCGTCTCCTTACCTTGTCTCGCGTGTGCTCCTGAAGGAGCTCGACTTTCGTGGTTTGGTAACTCTCGCGGACAACGATCAGGGGCCAAGCACACCGGTACACTGGTCGTACCCTCCCTGTCGTCCCGTCGCAATACCTCTCGCGGGCACCGTTGGGTCGCCCGACTTCTCACCTGAAGGACAACCGTTTTCAAGACCCTATGGCGGTAAGACAAAGTCAGCCTCGAGTGGAGTACAAGGATTACTCCTTGATAGCTCACACTTGAGGTGACTAGGCATAACCCAGATAGGGGCCTTAGACGGTGTCTGCATTGTACCGTACCTGTGCAGTTATAATATTTGTATCCGCGTTCACCCCCCTTGAGTGATCACGGCCCTCTATCTAATCCTAGCTAACAATGCGCAGGGTTCACTGCTGAATAATGCATAATAATATTAATAGGCAGCATAGGATAAAGGAAGGCACATCAAGGGGCGACAAAAATCAGGCTATGCAGTTGAATAGGATTGTAATCGTAGCAGCAGCAGTAACAATGCCTAGTGCAAGAAAAGTACGGAAAGATAGGCGATATCTGGGGAAGAGAATGGCTCTGCTTGCCTGGAAGCTGGACGGTAGTAGTAGGGTCGTCGACGACGTAGTCGTACTCAGCAGCGGTGTAGTCGACGGCAGCAGCGGGGTCTACCGGAGATTAAGGGGGGAAGAAAAACAGTAAATACACAGCAAGCATATACAAACAGATGCATGACATGACAGACGAAAAGTTAACGGTATTCTAACGCAGTGCAATGTACATTGTTCGGAACGGAAATTCATCTGAGGATGAGCTACCGGTTCCGGATGGTCATCGGACAGGGTGTCCGGAGGGGGAAGGATCAAGCCGGAGGTGTCGTGGGTACCGGACAAAAATAAGGGGGGTGTATCTGTGCTAGTTGAACTATTCCGAACAACATTCGTGTTCAGAATAAATTCATCCGGCAGGTTTTTACCGGCACTGGGAATTATCGACAGACAGCCCGGAGGGGGGGAATGTTGATGATCGGTGTGTTAGGGGTGTGTGGTGAGGGTATGGATAGCGTATTCTTATTCGTTGTATTTTTCTGATCAATGTTCATGTATAAAGTTTTTGAATCCGCGTTACGGTTTAAAAGTTATTGAATTTCAAAGTTTTAAATCATTTAATTGATTTTCTGAATTTCTTTTATTATTTATTCAACATTATCCAAAACATTATCCACAACATTATCCAAAACAGTGCCTAACATGTGGGACCCACATGTCAGCCTCTGTTTATTTATAAAACATTTTATTAAATCAGAAATGCCTCTGGACCCACATGTCAGCCACTGGAATTTCTTTTAAAATCTTTAAAAATCAAACTGACAAAGGGGGCCCAGGTGTCATTGACTCCAGTGCTAATTAAACTTGTTTTAATTAAGTTAAACGGCCAGGGCCCACTGTCAGTGAGACATATTAATCTAAAGGTTAAAATTTCTATTTGGTCTAACAGAGATAGTTAGCAGGGGGGTGGGGCCCGGCTGTCAGTGGCTCATTAGCCACTAACAGAGAACCCGACAGGTGGGGCCCAAGGGGCAGCCTCACCGGAGGTTAGCCGGCGGCAGAACGCCGGCGAGGTTGATGCTGCCCTCGCTGTGGTGCACGGGAGGAGGCGCGGCTGGTACCAATCGACGCGACGACCACGGGGAGGAGTTTGGTAGCGGTGCGGTGGCTTGGGGTGGACGGGCACGAGCTCGAGCTCAACAATGGCGGAGGGGGTTCTCGGGCTCCAATGGCACTTTGGTACAGGCGAAGAAATCGAACGCTCTACGGGGTGGGATCGACCCTATGGTCCATGGGGAGCACGCGGGTGTCATTGGCGTGAGCTGGGGCGGACCAGGCCGACGGCTACGACGACGAACCACGGCAGCCGGAGCAAGCAAAAGGGGCTTTCGCGTTGGGACTCTAAGGGCTTCAAAGGGCGGTTGGCGACAGTTGAGAAGCTCACCGGGGACGTGTAGACGGTGGCAGCGGGCTCGACGGAGGTGCGAGGTGGCCGGAATCGACGTTGAGGTTGCAGCGGCCGGAGTAGAGGAAGAAGACGCGGGTGACGCCTGCGGTGCTCCCCGGGCTCGATTAGTCGTTGTAGTCGACGAAGGCGCAGCCGCTGGACACCACCTCGGGGCGGACCGTGCCCGTTGGCCACGTCTGGCCACGACAATGGCGGCGGCGGCGCTCGGGAGTTTTTCCCCGAGGCGTGCGAGAAGAGGAGGATGGGAAAGGGAGGGGGAGGGTGTCCAGGGGGTCGGGGGCGTCGCCCTTATCGCGTCGACGCCGGGAGGGAGCAGGTGGAGGCGGGGTCGGCCTGGCAGCGGCGTGCCCACGGCGGCCGCCGTACGGGAGCAGGTGGGAGCAGGTGGGGGAAGAAGACAAGGGGTGGGGTGGGCTGGGCTGCGGTGGGCCGTTGCTCAGGGCGATACTTCGTGATTTTCCAATTTCTGTGTCTTTTCTTTTCTGTATTTCTCTTTTGATAATTGTTTTCCAAGCTTAGGTAATTTTTTAAAATGTGTTAGGTGTCCCAATATTAGTATAACATTATATATCAGTGCCACAAAAGTTTTTGCAGCAAAAGAAAATCATTAGATATCTCTTGTAATTATTAAATGTCCAAAGTAAGGGTTTTAACCTACTGTTTGAATTGTTTGGAATTTTCTATAACTTAATAAATACCCAAAATTGGTCCAACATGATTATAATGATTTTAGGCAATTTACAAAAATAGTTTCATGATTTTTGGAACAACTTTATTTGAGCACTTTTGTTTTATTTTTCATTCAAAGAAGTTTCAACTAGGGTTTGGTTTGTTAGATGAGCAAGGTGCATTTGGCTTTGGGTTTTGATCCCAAGGGCTCAAGTACATGGTGCATGGGGTGTTGATCAACCACAGCAAGGTTTGATCATTAGCATCACAAAGTTTTACCAAGGACAAGGGAGATCAATCAGTGATAATCCAACAGTGATGATCAACAATGATGATGATTACTGTTACAGAAACTGAGGGTGTTACACCCGTCGTCCCCGTCGTACGTATCGCTGGGCTACAACAAGGAGGTTGCCCTCCGGAAGGCCACCGAGCGGGAGGAGCTCATACAGTGGTCAGGGCTCACTGGCACGCTGGGGTTGACAAACGCACATCCCGACATCGTTGTCTACGTACCCTCGCCACCACCTTATCGCCCCACCAGCGAGGTCATGGTACGAGGACCTGCCGTCACCCTCACCGCCTATCGACCACCATAACGCTCAAGTCCGCGAGGTCATTTGCGCTCTCGTGGGGACCGTCTGGACGTTCTAGGCACCGCCGTCCGTGTTGTGACGATCGAAGTCGTCGATGCCTCCTCTGTCGCCCCTTCTGCCCCGACCGTGGCCAGCCCCGCATGCCTACTGGCCCCAAGCACAAAAGCTACAAGTTTTATCGTTTGGTTATTTGGGTGAACAGTTGCAGTCGATAGTCGAATCAGTCATATCCGAACGAAGATGGCGATGGTCAGACCGTAGTATTTTTGATCTTCCTTGCTGATACCGTCGGCTCCTTAGATGATACGACTGCCCTGCTGTTTTGGTTTCACAACGGTAGCCGAAGGAAGAGAGGCGATGGCCGTGGGAACCACGAGGGAATAATGATTTATCGATTGAGCTACTAAGTGAAGTATAGGATTAATACTGACGACTACGCATATCGGTGAAGCTTTTATCTAAAAAAATATCGGTGAAGCAAGAAAGAAGAGGGCGCATGATAAAATTGCACCGATACGGGCTTCCACTAAAATCCACTAAATCACGGATAGGGATATGCAGAGCGGCAAACTGGGAAAGGAGAACGGAAGATAAAACGCCCGCGGAACAGTTTTACTGCTTCCTTCAATTTTTTTGGTATTCAACTGATATGAGGAATCTGTTCAAACTTTTCTTTGGGTTGATATGGCATATCAACGGTTGTTTTGCAGACCGATCGTTTTTAACAAATCTGCTAGAATTGCTCTAAATTAGTTCTCACAAACACACCATTTATTTGGTGACATTTGTAAATGATCTTTCACATAGAAGGCTTCACATCTCAGACGGTCAACGATTAGGAAACTGACGTAAGAATCCCATCAAAAGTGTATAAAAACCTACGATTGATTAACCAAGACGCGAGATGGAAGCGACAAAATACTCAGAATATTATTGTCTACATTAATGAGCTTCAGCTCAGAGGCGCTCGAGCTCTGGGTTGTAGACGTCGCTGGGCTGTGGAACCTGCTTGTGCGGCAGCGGCTTCACCCCTTCCTCCGCCCCCGTCTCCATCTTCTTCTCTTCCTCTTCCTTCAGCTTCGCCACGCCGCCGCCACCGCTAACGACGTCGTTGCCTCCCCCTCCTTGCTTCACCGCCGTGTCTCCACCCAGGAACTCGCGGTGTAGAAGGATAGAGGTTTCGTGGAATAGATGTTTATTGCTTGAGCCTTGGAGTCATATATATAGGAGTACAATTATCTATTTGAAGTACAAGGCAAGGTAGAATAGAGTCCTACTTTATCTCTTATTTCCTAATAGAATCGTATACTCAACATTCCCCGCAGTCACAGCGTAGGGACGCAGACGATGAGATTGGAGAAGAATCCGAAAGCGGAGCCGACGAATATCCCCACCACAGTCGTAACGGTCGACGCATCGCAGAGTTGTGGCTGGAGTGGAAGCCAACGAGGTTCCCAAGCAGGCGGTAGCCCTTTGTGTCGATGTCGAGGTAGCCGAGAGCGTAGGGTGGTGAAGCCGTTGTCGAGGTAGCCGTGCGAGAAATGTCGAGTCGGGGTAGCCGGTGTCGAGCTAGTCGCCGAGAAGCCGCGGGTGCAAGGAAGTCAGGAGCGCAGCGCGGCTCAGGAAGAGCGGCACTGGCGGGCGGTCGTCAGTCGTAGTACGGGACGTCGCGAAGAAGATGGTGGTGACGTCCGGAAGGAGACGATGTTGACGAAGCGTCGCGCCGGGTTTGCCAATCCCGGGGACACGTCGTAGACGAAGGCACGCGTCGGTGTTGCCAGCACCGGGCATGCGTAGACAGACGAAGACGATGTCGACGAAGCGCCGCACCAGGCTTGCCAGGCCCGGGAACACGTCGTAGATGAAGGCACACACCGGTGTTGCCAGTACCGGGCATGCGTAGACGGGGACCAGTAGGAGCTGTACGCCATGTCGGAGAAACCAGCAGAGAAGGGCTCGACGACGGTTGCAGCGCAACTCGACGAGGGGTAGAAGGTGCCGAGGGTGGAGTCGCCGCGGTTGGCGGAGCTAGATGAATGGTCGAGGAAGATGACGGCGACGCTGACGATGAGCTGGTGCTGGACGAAGACGAAGAGGATGAACGGCGATGAAGTCGGAGAAACCAGAGGCAGCCCGTGGGGGGGGGGGGGCGTCGGTCGCCGGTAGAGGCTGCGCGGCTCGGGTGAGCGGCAGCGGCGAACAGGGTGTCGGCGCGGCTCGGGTGAGCGGCAGCGGCGCGGGTGGCGTGGCGGCGGCGGTGCTCGAAGTAGGCGAAGATGATCCGACAGCATGACGAAGACCAGGCGCGGACGGTGGCGTTCCCGCGCCAAGAGAGTTGGCGCGGCGCATGCCACGGGAGCGTCAACGCGCGCAGACGGCAGAGCGGACCGCGTGCTGCGACGCTACGGCCCGAAGGGGCGACGCAGCGGCGACGCGCGTGTCGGGGGCGACGACGAGGAAGACCTCGGGGTGGTTGCAGGGACCGCGTGCCACGCTCGCTACGGCCCGACGGGACGACGCAGCGGCAGCGCGAGGGTCGGTGCAGCCTCGGGGACGACCTGGAGCGGACGACCTCGGGGCGGCGGTGACCGCGGGCTGCGGCACTACGGCCCGAAGGGGCGACACAGCGGCAGCGCGCGGGTTGGTGCAACCGCGGGGACGGCCTCGGGGCGGCGGCGTGGACTGCGCGCCGCGGTGCTGCGGCCCGTGGGGGTGACGCAGCGGCGGCGAAGAAGTCGGGGTAGCCATCGGGAGAACCACGGGGGCGGTGTTGCGGCCGCCCGATGCTCGATCGGTGGATAGACGCTTGTACTCAGATACGTTCTTCACGGATCGTGCGGAGGCGCACGCGGACGATTGTACGGATCATCTGCGCGGCGCGAATGGGGCCGATCGCGGGCGGGCGGGTGATCAATCCGATCGCCCGCGAGGTGGAGGGGCGCTGCTCGGCGTGATGATGGCGATGGGGACCGAGCAGAACCGGCCGGCGCGGGCTCGGCGCGGACGAGTCGACGCGAGTCAGCCGGCGCGAGGCCAACCGACGCGACTCCAGCCGGCGTGGTACGGTGGCGATGATGGAGGCGGAGGACTCCCGATCTGACGCGAAGGCGGCGACGTTCGGCGAGGGCGACGGGCAGGCTGACGCGCGGAAGGCGACCACGGGTCGCCACGTCGCGCGAAGCCGGCGAGGCGGCGCGCGAAGCCGGTAGTCGTGCCGGTGTCGGAGTAGAGGCGCGTGAGGAACGACGGCGATGGTGGGCGACGCAAACCGATCTTAGATCGGTAAACCAAAAAAGACGACGATCAAGACGACCGACGGAAGAGAGAAACCGGGATCAAGAGATCGGAAAAAAGACTCTCTAGGGCAGCGGGTCCACAGTACCGGCGGACGAACCCTAGGTACGGGCGGCGCGACCCTCGGCGCCAGCGATTATGGATCGGCCCCGGGGGCGGCGCGGGCAGAAGAGATGGCTGCGGCTAGGGTTTAGATCGTGTTTAGGCTGATACCATGTAAAAGGATAGAAAATGATTTGATGGAATCGATATTTATTGCTTAAGCCTTAGAGGCATATATATAAGGATACAATCATCTACTTAGAGTACGAATACAAGACAAGATAGAATAGAATTCTACTTGTCACTTATTTCTAATAGAATCGTATACTCAACACGCGGCACGCGCCACCGTCGGCGACCGTGCGGTCGATCTCGCTTGCGTTCTCCCGCTGGTTCATGGCTGCACGCGGCCTGTGGTGGTACACCAGCGGCGTGTGTTACTTGCGTGTCGCTGGTCTCTTCATCGACCGCAGTTTAGTAAGCGCGCAGGCTCGCCTTGTATGGCCGTGCTACGTGTGCAAGCATGCACGCGCTGCAGCCGCCGCTGCGCCACGTCGGAAGGGTACGTGTGCAGCGACCGTCCGTCCTCTGATGACCAGACCACTCTCCTCTCACGAGGCGCGACTCAGGACAAACCTTAAATCGAGAAGGGACGTTCTGAAAGATTAAACATGGACAGCGTAGCTAAGAGGGTGTTTGATTAAACTGTGAACTGTTACAAACTGTAGAAAAGCTATTGTGTTATGAAAGCTGTTGTGAATTGTATTACTGTTTGGTAAATTGATTGTATGAGTTATGACTTTCGAATAAAATGTCTGCAATGTCCCTAAGATACTGAGATGATATTTTTATAATAATAATAATAATATATTTTAGACATGTTAAGATTCTGCAGTTTACATTGACTCAAATCAGAGAAATGACAACATCAAATATTTTTCTAAAAGGCAAATTCAAGGCATCGAAACAACATTATGACAATATTTACATTGATGTATCTGCAGTTTAGTTCTGTTAGAGTAGACATGTACGTGTACGTGTAAGGTAGTCTAGGATAGATAGGACTCTTCCGATGTCTTGTCTTCACTCCAAGATACCCCCTTGTACGCCTATATATACTCGTCCATGAGACTCAATAAAACATCCATCGACTCCGCCAAATCCCTCTATCCTTCTACATGGTATCAGCCTAATTCGATCCAAAACCCTAGAGTAGCCGCCGCCGAGCCCCCGCGCCGCCGCCGTCGCCGCCGCTCCCAAACCCTAGCGCCGCCGCCCCTCCATGGCGCCGCGCTAACCGCCGTCGATACGCTTCCGCCGCGCCGCCCCCGGGGAGGTCGATCTCATGATCTCCGCCGGGGGCCGCGCAACCCGTACGCAGGGTTCGTCCGCCGGTCCGTGATCGGCTGCCCTGCAGTCTTTCTCCCGATCACTTGATCGGTTTTCTTTTTGGCTTACCGATCTTAGATCGGATTGAGTCGCCCACCGTCGCCGTCGACCTCCCGCGCCGCTGCTCCGACATCGGCATCGACGATCTACCCCGCGCCCGTACGTCTGCCACCACCGCCGCCGCGCCTGCCTCGGCAGGCCGTCGCGGCGTCACGGCAGGCTGCTGCGCACCGCGGCCGGCTGTTGCGCCTGCCTAGGGAGGCTGCCGCGGGCGTCCCTCCTCGGATCGTCTTCGTCGTCATCGTCCGGGACTTCACCGACCACGCTGCCATCGCCTACGATCTACGCGTCGTCCCTGCCATGGCGCATACTGCGCTACCGTCGGCCTGATCAACCGATCTGCGCACGTCGCCGCCAAGCACGTCCCCGAGCACGCGCCTACCACCGATCGAGCATCGGGCGGCCGCCGCGTCGCCCGTTCGGGCCGCCGCGCCGCCCCCGTGGGTCTCTAGGTGGCTGCCCCGACTTCTTCGCCGCCGCTGCGTCGCCCCCACGGGCTGCAGCGTCGCGGTGCGCCGTCCACGCCGCCGCCTCGAGGTCATCCCCGCGGTTGCAACAACCCGCGCGCTTCCGCTGCGTTGCCTCTTCGGGCCGTAGTGCCGCAGCCCGCGGTCACCGCCGCCCCGAGGCCGTCCGCTCCAGGTCGTCCCCGAGGCTGCACCGACCCTCGCGCTGCCGATGCGTCGCCCCGTCGGGCCGTAGCGAGCGCGGCACGCGGTCCCTGCAATCGCCCCGAGGTCTTCCCCGCCGTCGCCCCCGATATGCGCACCGCCGCTGCGTCGCCCCTTCGGGCCGTAGCGCCGCGGCCCGCTGTCACCTCGCCATTCGCGCGCACTGGCATCCCCGGCTTCCACCGCGCCGCTCCACGGCGCGGATCGCCGCCGCCGGCGCCCGTCTTCGTCGTCCCACCCGGTTCCCCGGCGTCAGGGCCTGCGACACTGTCCGTTCGCGCCCGCGACACCGTCCGCGTCGACACCTTTCGCGCCTGCGACACCGTCCGCGCCTGCTTCTCCGTCGAGCACCGCTGCCGCGCTCCACAAGGTAACCTGTCGGACGACTTCTCGTCGTCGCAGGTGCCGCCGACTACCCCGCGCCCCTCTAGGCGTCTAGCATGACCACTCCAGGCCGCCGCTGGTTCCGCCGGCTTCTACGTCTTCGTCCACTACAACTTCGCCGCCAGCGTCATCGCCTCGCCCCCATCTACACCACCTGATACTCTACTCCGACAACCGCGGACATCATCGGCATCTCTTCCTCGCCGCTCTGCGCGTCGCAACCGTCATGGAGTCCTCCTCTGCTAGTCCCTCTGACATGGCGACAAGTTTATGATGGTCCCTGCCCCTCGCACGACTGGTACTGGCAACACCGGGAGTGCCTTCGTCCCTGACGCGTTCCCGAGTCTGGCAAACTCGGATCGGCGCCGCGTCTTCATCGGCTTCGACAACGTCTTCTACGGCATCGACCCTCTACAACCGCCTCGACTGCGTCATCGACGAGTTCTTCTTTGCGTACTCGGTTCTGGCAAAACCGGAGTATGCCTTCGTCCCCGACGTGTGTCTAGTTCTGGCAAAACTATGGCCGCACCTCGTCCTCGACGGCTCGGACTGCATCGGCTCCGGCATCGCCCCCTTCCTCAATGCCTGCCTTGACGCGTCTCCGTCATCCTCCTCGCGCACTATGCGCATGCGGCTTCATGTGCGGCTTCCTCGACACCGGCCACGACATCGACCACGGCGACCCTTTGCACGGCTACCCCGACCTCGGCTCCGCCCCACGCTCTCGGTTCCCTCGACATCGGCACAAGGGCTACCACCTCGCCTGAGCACTCATCGGCTTCCTCTACAGTCCAAGCTTCGCGCCGCGACACCGTCCACGACACTCCCGCTCGGACTGCGGGGGAGTGTCAGCCCTCTGGGATCCACTTCGGTGTATCTCCAGTCTGACCGTCCGCGACGTTTCAGTTGTTCACGACGCTACCGCTACGACTGCGGGGGAGTGTTAGAGTAGACATGTACGTGTACGTGTAAGGTAGTCTAGGATAGATAGGACTCTCCCGATGTCTTGTCTTGCACTCCAAGATACCCCCTTGTACGCCTATATATACTCGCCCATGAGGCTCAATACAACATCCATCGACTCCGCCAAATCCCTCTATCCTTCTACAGTTTCCACTTATTTTCTTAGTAGCTAATAAATAAGTTGTGTTGTTTTACTTCTTTTGTCCTAAAATAAATATCTTAACATTGTGTTACTCTTAATATAAATAAATGTAGAATTGGGATATCCATTTCCAAACGGGTGAAGAACATATCAATGAAGTAGATCAGAAGCGAGTTCGGGGTTCTCATTGTGACATTAACTATGTTCATCTCATTTAGTTAGCTGTAGACATGATACGATTCAAGCTTATGGGACGCATGCGCATATATTTATACAAAGTTTACGTTGCAAAACCCAAAATATTATTACTATGAAAGATAACCAAAGATCAATAGGTCGGTTAAAAATTATATTGTTTCGTCAAACCCGAGTAAATTGACTAAGCATTTAACGGTTGACACATTGGAATATAGAGGACTAGTAATTAAAATAGTAGATAGGAAGTGGGTCGATCACAAAATAAATGAGTTGTTAGTTGTACAATGATTATGGTGGTCGATCACAAAATAAGTGAGTTGTTAGTTGCATAATGATCATGGCCGAATTTCATTTCTATTAACATGTAACTGAATAAAAAAATGATAGGAACGACAAATTTTATGCGTCGTAAAATCTCAATCTCTGTGTCACTACATTTGGGCTTTGTTTCCTTCCAACTTGCGTGCATGTGTTACATTTTTTAGAGAGAAAAATTAGCGAAAAAGAGTAGATTCTTGCATAAATATCACCAATTTATATCAGAACAGTACGGTTAGGACCTTAGGCATGAGGCAGCCATGATTAAAAGGCGTTTGGAGTTAACGATGAGGGACACGTCTCCTAAGAAGAATGATGAGAAAAGCATGTATGACAGCGAAAAATGCATTCACAATTGCTCTTCAGGGATAGAAACAGTAAGCCGTGTGATGTTTTCGATTGCGATGAAACATCATGGTCCTCGACCTCACCTTAAGTGCCACGTCGAATGGTCCGCACACGCGACCAGTGCATGGGCTCTCGAAAAAGCATCATTGATCTCGGCCTCTTTCATGTAACACAAACGCCATGATTCTTGGTGTCACATAAGAAAGTCAATCAATAAAGTGTTTTAAAATAAAGTTAATTCATGCTAAACTTTATTGAAAAGGTCAAAAGAGTTATTTTGGCAAAGGGGAACAACCCCACAAAGCTAATCCACGCCACTACCAAGAAAAAAGCTTATTAGTGGCGCACCTGTTTTTGCTATTAATGTGCGTCACTATTAACACGACACTAGTAACAAATAATAATGGCGCACCTCTGGTGCGCCATTAGTAATTCAAATACTAGTGGTGCATCACTTTTGGTGCGCCACTGGTAATAGAGGACGGTGCGCCACTACTAACACCCATGGCGCGCCATTGGTATTTTTGAATTCTGGATCTGGATCTGGATCGTGATTTTTTTTTGCTCTTTTTGGCTTTTTTTTGTTTTCTGAATTATTTATCCCGTTCATCTAGCCCATTTTTTCTTGTTTTTATTCTCCGAATTAGATTGACCATTTTTATTCTTTAAATTGGAGGATGGAGGAGAGGAGAGGATGGAGGGCGCCATGGAGAAAAGGGGGTGGAGAAGGAGCCATGGGGAAAGGGGGAGGAAGAGGAGCCAGGAAAGAAGGGGAGGAGGATCCATGGAGAAAGGGGAGGAGGAGGAGGACCCTTGAAGGAGGGGAGGAGGAAGAAGAGGTAGGGAGAAAAATGAAGAAGAGATGGAGGAGGTTGGGAGGGAGGGGTTAATAAAGGGTCCACTAGTGGCTCTAGTGTTTCGGACTTAGTAGTGGCGCACCGTGGGGGGGGGGGGGGGGGTGTGCCACTATTAGTTTTGAAATTTCAAAACTACTAATGACACACCACCCCCATGGTGCCCCACTACTATTTTTTTTTTGAACTTTGAAGGCGGGAAAATACTAGTGGCGCACCACCCCCACGGTGCACAATTAGTAAGTTTTTTTTAAATGTTCTCTAGATCTTAAAATCATCATAAGTTTTTTTCTGTTTGGTTTTTGAGGATTCTAGAAATCAATAACGGGCATAGCCGGTTGAACCCTGATGCAACTTTTTGAGTAGATGATTTTTCATATAAAAACTTTTTCATCGGAGGTCGTATGCAAAAGTTATGACCATTTTACCGAAACACGGCGTTTTTTTGCAAAAAAATATCAAAATTTATGTTTTGTTAATTTTTATAACAACTAGAACACATAACACATGGGCATCTCGAAGAATTTAAATTTTAAAATTTCAATCATTTTTTTTCTAAACTGAAAAAGGCGATGCAAGAGGGGGGTTGTTTGTGTGGGAACTTTGGGGCTCACATACTAGTGGCGCACCACCTATGATGCGCCATTGCTATTTTTTTTGTTGGGAACACCACTGCTACCTAAAATAGTAGTGGCACACTTGGTTCTGGTGCGCCACTGGTAAGCCGCCTGGGGAGGGATGGTCCGAGAGCCAAAAAAATAGTAGTGGCGCACCACATCTATAGTGTGTCACTACTAAAAATATATTAGTGGAGCACCTATATGTGGTGCGCCACTGCTATATAACAGTGGTGAATCACATCTATAGTGTGCCACTAATGTTGATATTAGGGATATCCCTTTTTCTAGTAGTGCAAGGAGGAAGGCCAGTCAGATGGCTGATGAGCAAGGGCCTGACTACATCCACCACCGTCCCCATCGCGTCGTGTCGGCTGCTTCCGAGGAAGTCGAAAGGCCGGGAGGGTGATGGAGTGGAGCCACCGCGGTCAGGCTTTTCTAAAGGGGTTGATAGTGCGAGAGATGGGCCGTGAGGAGGATGAAGCCAACAATAGTCTGAATCATACCCGTGAAGTGTTAGAACACGTTTTATAATCTCCTCCCAAAAATAAACTTCGAAATAACTCATGTCTCAAGTTACTCTGAACTAATATCAATTCAAAAGCCAGAAGGTAGCATGACTTGTTTTTTTAGATAGAAGGCATAACCTAACTTTATAGATAAAATCATAACGGTACATCATTCACAAATAACCAATTTAACTGAACGTAAATACCATCAAGAGGCTAGAACAAGCCCAAGATTAAAACCAGTTCCAAAAGGGGCAAGCGGGCCAATAGAAAGAACGGCTATGTTAGCCTAGGGGTAGCTCACACAAAGATTTGGGCGGCAGTTGCTCTGATCTTGGTGATAACGATGTCTATGGTGTTTCAGTCCACTTGATTAGATAAGGGCATCCATTGCTACAAAAAAAAGCAATCATTTTGAACAATACATCACTTGCTTGACTCGGGAAGACATGTTTGATGGTAAACTTATTTTGGATGGTCTAAAGTGATTATAACATTTCTCCACAAGGAAACAAATAATGTGAACGGAACTGTAAGGATCCGAGTGGTAGACATCGAAGTTAAAAAATCAAAGAAACATCGATGGTTCCAAGTTACAGTGAGCCATTCACGAACCCTACTCCAAGCAAGTTTAGCTAGGACACAAGAATGCAATATGTGCTTTTGATCTTTCCACAAAGAGAACATGAAGCAAAATCAGTGCCGTTTCTTTCAATAATCGGATCATTAGTAAGTAGTTTACATCTAAGAGCCTGTCGCACAAAAATCTTGATCTAAAGGAGCAACCAAGCATGCAAAATATCCGCAATCCGTCTAGAGCTAGGACCGTGCGCCATTTTTTATTGTCCTTAGTCAATGGGTTTTTAAGATTACCCGCAAAAAATGTGTTTTAAAGATTTTACTACATGTACAATAAAAGGTCAACTTTATTTCAAAAATATTTTCATATTTTTTTGACTTTTTCCATGATTACTATTTTTTCTATATAGGATGCATATACAGAGCCCAAACGCTCATATCATTTTATATCCTTTTAAGTCAGTCCGTTGGAGTTGCCTTTATGCCTTTCAGTATGGTGCTGGGGGACAATTATACATGAATTGCCTCAGCACAAGCAAACCACATCAACATCAGCAGTTCTGCGCCACTACAGAAGCAACAAGATATGAATTCCAAAAGAACAAAATGAGAACTCCAGATATACGAGGAACAGGGGGTTAATGTGTTTCACCCCTCAATTTTCTTCAGATCAGAATAAAAGAGGGCACCAGGAATGTATTAATAATCAGCTTTCTTAAGTTTTTTTATTATGTTAGAAAAATCTGGAATTGGTTGAACTCTTCTTCTCCCTCCTACTACTCCTCCACTGTATTATATCATTGTACATTATGCTCATGAGAAAATAGAAAATACATCATAGAACAATTGTTCTACGGTTACTGCCTTAAAAAATGTATTTCATCCATAATTTGATTCATTTCCTACGCTTCATCCCAGGCTTCCGCCTCACTTCATCGATGTACGATATGCCCTTAC
Source organism: Bromus sterilis (assembly GCA_950022295.1). Taxonomy (NCBI): domain Eukaryota; kingdom Viridiplantae; phylum Streptophyta; class Magnoliopsida; order Poales; family Poaceae; genus Bromus; species Bromus sterilis. The sequence continues at coordinate 224,346,859 of OX465600.1, forward strand.
CCTTGTACACCTCCGGCGGTTTGCAGCTCCGGACAGCGCCAGCGAAGTGGTGCACTCTATCCCTGTCTAAGCCGGCGAAGCACATAATGTTGGGTTTGAAGCAGAAGACGCGGACAGCGGGTGGGGCGGTGAACTGCACCTCATGGCTGTAGCCCAGTTTCAGGAACAGCTCACGGCCTTCGCACTCTGTCCTTGCTTTGAAGCCAACTCCGACGAGCTTTAGAAACCGGAAGAACTTTGATTCCATTTGCAGGCTGGACAAAATGACCCTAGTTAGTAGTTACCTTCACAAGAAAAATGAGTAGAGATTTTTCATCAGAACCATGGAAATTCAACTGAACAATGCACAAATGCTGTCATTATCAAGGTGCAAGCAGAAGATAAATACTCCATTATCGAGGTGGAAGCAGAAGAAAAATATTATATGTTTAGTACATCAGGTATACAAGACAAGATCACACTAGGATTGTTTTCTAGAAAACCACAAATTAAATGAGAAAGGAAATCAATAAGACCATCCCATCCCGCACTCTCAAACACTACAAGTTCCATAACTGCTACGCAAATACTGAATAACGAGTACAGTAATTTTAAGCACTAAAATTGATTATTCCAATTTCCAAATAGAAACAACGAAGAATGTGAGATTTGGAAGAGCAAGGAGCAATCCGTCAATAGAATAGGTCTGAAGAAAATCTAAATCAGCATGACTTGCTAAGCACCCATCAATCTCTCATATGGTAAAGTCACGGATATAGGAATTTAGGATGGGATGTCGGGCCATAACGGAGGAAGCACCTACTATACAAAATGAACAACTCGCCCTGAACCCTATTGCCTTCTTTCTTCAGCAACTATCCGAACCACCGCTGATACCTCATCAAAGCCGTCTCGGGCTCTGATAGATTACCTCGGGCAGATGTCAAGGTCAAGAAAATTCAGCTGGTTTCTCAAAACAAATCAAAGTTTTTATAAGCAAATTGCCAAGAAACTGAGGAATAATTTTTCAGGGTGAACCAGTCGGTTTTTTTCTCACCTTTTGATTTTTTTTTGGGGTGGTGGGGGGGGGGGGATTTGTGTCAATTTGAAAACACTGACACAATATATTCTTCATGTCTTTTTTGCAAAACTATTTGGAAAGCGACTGTGTTTGCAATGTTAATCCTCTAGAGTACGCATCTTGGGTAGGACCGGAGTTATTTCCTCAAACAATCTAAAGTGCAAAACAACGGAAAGCCAGCAGAATTATACGAGGCATACTTGTAAGATCTTACCAACATAGAAAATAACAAGTAATTCGGTGTTAGATAGACAGTTAGCGAAATGAGTCTCAAATAGAAAATATCGGTTCGTTTGGTGGTTTGATTTCAATGAGATGAAACCGGGGGCAGGGCCCCTGTTTATCTAAAAAAATTAGAAAATATCCTCGTTTCTAAACCCACAAGAACATCCGAAAGAACTGGTAAGCACCTATATGTCAGTCCTTTTAGTGGTACAACAGGATCAAGGAGAAAGACCATTTGGACAGAGATAATAAGGTCATGGCTATTCACCCTTTCTCCATACCAAAAACACCATTTGGACAGATATAAATTATTATACTACCATGGCCATAAGCCATTTGTCCCCTTGAATAAACACCGACTGGACGGTTTATTACATGCCGCTGAACATTAGTTGCAAAATCAAAGCAAACAAATCATATCAAGGACCCGTGGAGCACTGATGAAAGCAAGAAAACACCAGCCTGAAGCAGATATTGTAAGACAATCTAGATCATGTGTGCCACCATTTAAGAGCGGACCTTTTTGTACTGACATGCCTTTCATTCTACCCAAGCATACACTCAAATCCTTAAATCCAATTATGTATTGTTTCAGCATGTTTAGTTATTTGATTCTGTACGAACATGGATAAAAGTTTACTTAGGTGATAACATAGGCGATGTAATGTAACGCCTGGTGGCGTTGTACTGGCCGTGTTCTCAGGCTTTCCCTTGTAGTATATGATCATTATACGGAGTACGTCGTATCTTTGAAAATAAGTTGGGGCCTGGAGGTTCAGTCTTTTGAGGGGGGAACAAACAACTCTCACTAATCCACCACGGTAGACAATTAGAAATCAATCCATCCCCCAACATATCTCCGTTTCGATTTCACGGTAGTGCAGTAGAGCGGAGGAGGAAGATTGTGGGAGAGGAGTACGGAGTACCTTAGAAGGCGGTGGAAGAAGGCTCAGGGACGCGGAGGTGGTTGGCGTCGGAGTCTGGTTGAATGGCGAAGCCAAGTGCTGCCTCCGCCGTCGCTTCTACGGGGAGGAAAGGAATAGAGGGCGCGATGATGCCTCGCCCTCGCGCGCTCGGCTGCCCAGGAGCCGATGATGGCCGGCCTAGTAGGGACTTATTTATTTTCCTTCTTTTCCTTTTTATTTTATCTTAAATGAGTATATATTATGAAAATCAATTTATTTATAAAATTTAAAAATGTTAATCGCGCATTAGAAGAATGTTAAATGTGTATAAAAAATATTTATAATCTATACAACAATTGTACAATGTGTATGAAAAATATAAACATCGAAACAAATATGTGAAAAATAATGTCAACATTTATATATATATATAATGTCCCTGATGTATGCAAATAATTTACAATACTTATGTGAAAATTAGACAACAAAACACACTCATATATATATGAAACAATGTTAATGCAGTATTTAAAAGTATTAAACGTGTATATATATATAGGACAGTAAAACTGAGCCTATTCGGAGCCATCTCACGCCATCATACGTCTGGGCCGTCCATTTGCGAGATCAAATCCTTTCCAGCCATGAGATATGATCTGTGCCCTCTCACGCCTTCACACGTTTTGGCCGTCAGATCGCTTCTCCGTATTGTTGCTGACCGTCAGATTTATATTGTGCTGCGAACTGGGAGAACTGTCCTAGAGGGTCGCTACTCCGGTGGAGAAAATTCGGAGCCCCCTGGTTAATCGGGCCCTCTCTTCCGCACATAGCCCATGCTCGTGGGATGGGCCGTCTCGACTTTTTCTTTTCCAGGGTGAAGAAGGTGCGTCGAGCTGTCGATCGATGACGGTGCCCCCAGTAATTAGCACTCTCCTTTATTTGCTCCGAAGTCCGTTGCCTTGTCCCCTGCGCTCGCGGTCGGCGGTGGTGGGAGGGATGTATTTATCGCCGGTGACAGCAGGAAGACATCCGATGGGGGCTCTTCGGAGTCGCTGGAAGAGATTAGTGGTGCCGACTTTAAGGAGTCGTCCAATGGCACCGCCGCGGACGCGGCGTCGCAGTGATATAGGGTTTGGATGGGGTACACCATGTCTTGAAGTTATGCGCCGGCGTTCCTCAGCTTTGCTTGGGCGCGGGCTGTGCAGAACAAGCCGGTCCTTCCGCGGCCTGCTGCCGACGAGGACGAGGTAGAGCACCTCGTTGACGCCTCGGACGAGGAGAATGAAGAGTGGAAGATTGAGGATGGGGAGGCTGTACAATCCTCTTCCCCTCTGACTACGCATCCTGAGAACATCGACTTGGACTCTGATGCGCCACACAAGTTAGAGTCAGTGACCATGGAGCAGTGTAGCAACACTGCTGATGTGGCCGTCGGGGTGGCGGACAGCTGTTGGTGGCGGATGAGGTCAATTTTTACCAGCGCGTGGGGAGTATACTAGAGGAGCTTGAGAGGGTTTCCAGTGAGGAAGCTGCGAAGTACGTGTTGGATTTTATATATTTGCTTGAGTGGGCTTTTGGCCCAAAGCACTTTGTAAAATCTGAAATTCTCTTGGCCCATTCATGCATAGCAAGTGGTGGGAAGTTTAGTACCACCTCGCTAGTGGAGGGAGAGCTACTCCTCTTTATAAGGTGAGCTCCACTAGCACTTGTAAGAGCTTGAGAAGAGAAGTGCTACACGCGCGCTCCTCCTCCTCGTTCACCTCGTCACGACGCGCGCGCGCGCCGGGTTTCGGGAATGAGCCGAGCCGAGGACAAAGCTATGCGTACGCTTATATTTTTGCAGCTCGGGAAAAATTAACGAGGCATTAATTATAATTAACGGACGCGTTAATTATGCTTAATCTGTGCGCTGTTTTCGTGGGCTCTACTCCCACGTCGGCCCACCCCGCCGCGTCTATATAAACAGCGCAAACCCTATCCTGGCCGCACCACCATATGGTCCCTCCTCCTCGTTCCAGATCATTGCACCGCCGCTCAAGTCTTCTCCATCCCTTCTTCTGGCGTGCACCGCAAGAAGGGACAACAGGCCTACGAAACTCCGCCGCTCGTGATTCTGTACGGGAGAGGGGCGATTAGGTTTTTGGGGAGCGCACTCGCGTGACTGCTGGCAGCGACGACGACTACTTCTCCGACGACGACTTCTTTCCGAACGTCGGCAGCCTCTCCATCAACGACATGGGCGACACCAACGCCAGCGGCTCCACACCCGTTGCACCGTACGTGATTTGTTCCTCTTTGTTTGAGATCATGCTACATGTTCTGTCCGTAGTGTTCATGTTAGATGTGATCTGTTTGTCTACTGTTTTAGTAGATCACATGGCTACTTTGATATGTTTCTTTATTGCCATGGATTGTTTGCCTATTTCGTGGATTAAATCTTATGCTAAATTGCTAATATTTTCAACAATCCAAAAACCTGATTATAGGCAATTTACTGCATCTGGCTTACTTGCGTCTATGAAGCCGCCGCCTTTCAAGGGGGTGCAATATAAGAGGTGGCGCACGAGAGCAGTGTACTGGCTTCAATCCATGCAATGCTATGACGCCACCAAGGGCAAGCCCGAGGGCGATCTTATTCCTGCACAGCATGAGGCTTATGAGAATATCGATACTCTCTTTAAGGGTGCCCTCCTTGGTATTCTTGATGATTCCATTGTGGATTCATATATGTCGTTTGATAACGGCAAGGACACGTGGGATGCGCTCGAGGCCAGGTTTGGGGCCTCGGACGCTGGCAGTGAGTTGTATGTCATGGAACAATATTATGACTACAAGATGACTGATGAGCGCTCTGTTGTTCAACAAGCGCATGAGATACAGCCGCTTGCCAAAAAACTTGAGCACTTCAAGTGTGTGTTGCCGGACAAGTTTGTGGCCGGAGGCATTATTGCCAAACTTCCACATTCGTGGAACAACTTTGCTACTTCTTAAAACACAAGAGGAAAGAGTTTTGCGTTGCGAATCTCATTGGGACTCTTGATGTTGAAGAGAAGGCGAGAGCAAAGTATACACGCGATCGAGTTCCTGGGGGTGGTTCAAGTGCCCATATGGTACAGAAAAAGAACTACCAGCCAAACAAGTTCAACTTCAAGAATAAATCTGGTAGAAAAGGCAAGTTTGATAAAAAAGAACAAGCTGTCACAGCCTACCAACTTCAAGAAGAATCCTAATAAGAAGAAGGGAGTGTGCCATGTTTGCGGCAGTGAAAAGCATTGGGCCTCCAGCTGCCCTAATTGCTATGAGGAGCGCGGACCTGAGAATGGCGGAAAGACCGCCAATGTTTTCATTGACACGGAGATGAAAGACTCTGGGTACGTCCCTACAATTCTTTCATTATGTCAGTCTCCTGATTGGTTGATTGATACTGGTGCCAATGTTCATGTCTGTGCTGACGCCTCTATGTTTTCTTCTTATCAGGTCACAGGGACTTCCCCCGTGCTGATGGGGAACGGGTCATATGCTACTGTTCGTGGGGTCGGTACGATGGATCTGAAGTTTACTTCGGGGAAGATCGTGCGACTGAAGAACGTTCATCATGTGCCCTCCATCAATAAAAATCTCGTTAGCGGTTCGCGTTTGTGTCAAGATGGTTTTAAGTTGGTTTTCGAGTCCAATAAAGTTGTAATTTCCAAGTATGGACAATTCATTGGGAAAGGCTATGAATGCGGAGGCTTGTTCCACCTATCTTTGTCAAATATTTGCACCAAAGTTGTTAATCATATTTGTTATGATAATGAGTCCAATGTTTGGCATTCTCGACTCTGTCACATTAACTTTGGTAACATGACGCGGTTAGCTAATATGAGTTTAATTCCGAAGTTTCCTACTGTCAAGGGTTCCAAGTGTTGGGGAACAGGGCAGAAAACAATAATTTTTCATGACCTACGCGTCTCGAACCGAAGACCTATGGTATGGCGATGCAAGTAACGGAGGGAATTGGTCACATACCAGTATGTAGTCCGTTAAGCGGGAAACGCTCCCGCGTGAACGTGGTTGATGTAGTCGTACCGGCAATCCCCGGTGCCGCGTAGATCCACGATGACTCCTGAGGCCACCCGGTCCTTGAAGACCGATGACGGCATTACGTCCCCGTCGGAACGTTGTCGGTGAAGACGTCGCGACACGGCCTCAACAATGAAGGAGCACCACAAGTGTAGCGCCTCGCGGGATTACACGCATACGGTGTACCCGACGTTCCCTCCGGGCTCCGAACCAGAAGAGCAGCGGAAAGAAGATGGATTCGGATCCCGATTCCAGCAGCATGACGGCGTGTGTATGGTGGAGAAACCCCAACCAAGTGTAGACTCCAAACAAGGGGAGTCCACTCGAGGAGGGAGAAAGAGAGAGAAGACAGATTCTAGAAACTTGTCTCAAATCAAATTGTGTGTAGAAAAAAGGCACCCCCACCCCTCCTTATATAGGCCAAGGAGGGGTGCCACTCTCCCTCCCCTTCCCATGTGGGACTAAAACCTAGGGAGGGGGGTTTGGTGCGGCTAGGGGAGGTGGGCTCCCTCCCTTGGCGCCTTGGCCCAAGGGGGAGCTCCCTCCTACCCCTAATGGGCCTCTTTAGGCCCATATGCCTTTTAATTCATTTTTAATTATATTTAATCATATTTTAATATTTAATTCTGTTAATTAAATAATAAAACATATTTAAACATTATTAAACATTATTTTGAACCTTTCAAAATATCCAGAACAACTTCCGGCACCTCCCGGAACAATTCCGGTGTTCTCTCTTATTTCACCGATGATCCCGAATCAATCCTTATTGCGTCGAATACCCTTAAGCGTGACACCCTACGGTTCGGGAAACAGCAGACATGATCAGACACTCTCTGACCAATGACCATCATGTGGGACCTGGTTACAATCCTTGATGAGCCCTTGCGCTTCCATCGAATTAACTTCATCGTTTGAACCGTTAACGTTGAGTCCTAATCCCTTTGTCATACGGTACTTTGTTTGTCCGAGGTTTGATCGTCGGTATCCAATATACCTAGTTCATTCTCGTTACCGACAAACATGTTTACTCGTTCCCGTGATATTACAACCCCGTGACCTAGTCACATGATTGCGCAATCTTTATGATGTAATATCACCGAGTGGGCCCAGAGTACCTATCCGTCACTCGGATGGAAAAATCTCGTTTTGATCTATTTGCATACTCATCAACATATCTACTTCGTAATACCCAAGATACACCTTTATGGTTACCATGTTTCATTGTAACGGTTAATGCACTCAAAGCATCCTGGTAGATAGCAATTATGTATGATCATCACGGTCTTAAGGATCGGGTCACTACGTTTATAGTTATCGCAATGTTGAACTATGTGACTGGATCACATTGCAACATTTCTGGTGTGTGTGTGTGTGTCCATCATGTCATTCTCCCAATGACATGACCCCATTGTCAATAGACTGTTCACATCTCATGATCAGGAAACCTTGATCATCAATTTCCCAATGGACTAGTTTACTAGAGTTAACTAGGGACCTGGTTGTTTGTATACCATACGTGTATTAATGTTTCCGCTTAATACAGTTATAGCACAGTATAAAACTTATTATGAACTAATGGAATACACAAATAAACATATTTTATTTGCCTCTAGGGCACATTCCCAACATCAAGTGCCAAGTATGCGTTCAAGCTAAGCAACCTCACAAGTCCCATAAGACTGCAGAGGCAAGAGACTTGGCACCACTGGAACTTATACATTCAGACCTCTGTGAGATGAATGGTGTGATGACAAAAGGTGGAAAGAAATATTTCATGACGTTGATTGATGAATCTACTAGATATTGTTATGTGTATCTTCTGAAATCTAAAGATGAGGCTTTAACTTCAAAAACTATAAAGCTGAAGCAGAGAACCAACTTGATCGAAAGATTAAACGGCTTAGGTCTGATCGTGGTGGAGAATACTTTTCCAATGAATTTGATTTGTTTTGTGCGGAACATGGTATAATACATGAGAGGACGCCTCCCTATTCACCTCAGTCAATTGGGGTGGCCGAAAGAAAGAACCGAACTCTAACTGATTTGGTTAACACCATGTTAGATACTTCGGGTCTCTCCAAGGCATGGTGGGGGGAGGCGCTAATGACTGCATGTCATGTCCTAAACCGAGTTCCCACAAAGACAAAAATTGTTACCCCATTTGAGGAATGGGAAAGGAAAAGGCTGAAACTCTCTTACTTACGTACTTGGGGCTGTTTGGCAAAGGTCAATATACCGATCCCCAAGAAGCGCAAGCTTGGACCAAAAACCGTAGATTGTGTTCTGTTGGGTTATGCTTTTCATAGCATTGGCTATAGATTTTTTATAGTAAAATCTGAGGTATCCGACATGCGTGTTGGTACAATTATGGAGTCGAATGATGCGACTTTCTTTGAGGATATATTTCCTATGAAGGATATGCCTACCTCATCAAAGCAGGAGATTCCTACTTTATCTGGTCAGGATTTAACTGAGATTCCTGAGACCACCATTTCGATAGAACACGTTGAGAATCCTGAGGATGATGACAATGAAACTCCTGTAAGGAGCAAGAGACAGAGGACTGCAAAGTCCTTTGGTGATGATTTCATTGTGTACCTCGTGGATGACACACCCAGTACTATTTCAGAAGCCTATGCATCTCTTGATGCTGACTACTCGAAGGAAGTTGTTCGTTGCGAGATGGATTCCATCTTGGCTAACGGAACCTGGGAAATTACTGAACGTCCTTATGGGTGCAAACCTGTAGGATGTAAGTGGGTGTTCAAGAAAAAGCTTAGGCCTGATGGTACTATTGAGAAGTACAAAGCAAGGCTTGTGGCCAAGGGCTATACTCAAAAAGAAGGTGAAGACTTCTTCGATACTTACTCACCAGTGGCCAGATTGACCACTATATGGGTGTTACTTTCATTGGTTGCCTCGCACGGTCTTCTCGTTCATCAAATGGACGTTAAGACAGCTTTCTCAATAGAGAGTTGGACGAGGAAATTTACATGGAGCAGCCAGATGGTTTTGTAGTACCTGGTCAAGAGGGCAAGGTGTGTAAGTTATTGAAGTCGTTGTATGGCCTTAAGCAAGCTCCTAAGCAGTGGTACGAAAAGTTTGAAAGGACTTTAACTGCTGAAGGCTTTGTTGTAAACGAGGCCGACAAGTGTGTGTACTATCGCCATGGTGGGGGCGAGGGAGTCATTCTTTGTCTATATGTCGACGACATATTGATTTTTGGGACCAACCTCGATTTAATCAAGGAGGTCAAGGATTTCTTATCTCGTTGTTTTGAGATGAAAGATCTGGGGGTAGCTGATGTTATCTTGATCATCAAGCTACTAAGAGATGATGATGGTGGGATTACTCTGCTTCAGTCTCACTATGTGGAAAAGGTCTTAAGTCATTTTGGGTATAGCGACTGTAAGCCCTCTCCAACACCATATGATCCTAGCGTGCTACTTCGTAAGAATAAACAGATTGCTAGAGATCAACTGAGATACTCTCAGATTATTGGCTCGCTTATGTACTTGGCGAGTGCCACGAGGCCTAACATCTCGGTTGCTGTTAGCAAACTGAGCCGATTTGTGTCAAATCTGGGAGATGATCATTGGCATGCGCTTGAGAGAGTTATGCGGTATTTGAAAGGCACTGCGAGCTATGGGATTCACTATACTGGGTATCCTAGGGTACTTGAGGGTTATAGTGATTCCAACTGGATATCTGATGCTGATGAGATTAAGGCCACAAGTGGGTATTTGTTTACACTTGGTGGTGGCGCTGTTTCTTGGAAGTCTTGCAAGCAGACCATCTTAACGAGGTCAACTATGGAAGCAGAACTCACAGCATTAGACACAACCACTGTTGAAGCAGAGTGGCTTCTTGAGCTCTTGGTGGACTTACCTGGGGTTGAAAAACCAATACCCGCTATCCTGATGAACTGTGATAATCAAACTATGATCGTCAAAATAAACAGTTCTAAGGATAATATGAAGTCATCAAGACATGTGAAGATGAGACTGAAATCTGTCAGAAAATTGAAGAACTCCGGAGTTATTACATTGGATTATATCCAAACGTCTAAAAATCTGGCAGATCCCTTCACAAAGGGTCTATCATGTAATGTGATAGATAATGCATCGAGGGAGATGGGTTTGAGACCCACCGTTTGAGTTGTCCACAGTGGTAACCTACTCTATGTGATCGGAGATCCCGTGAAGTAGAAGTAGGAGACAAGCTGTTGGTCAGCTGAGAGGAGAGTACCCTTATATTGGTTACCCCACTCCGTTATGATGCAATACTCTCCTGATCTGCATGGCAGGTTGGTATTTATCTTAATGTGTTCCAAGTGGCTTATGTATATAAGAAAAGATGTCGTCCTGCAGAGCATCTTTTGAGGAATACACCTATATGAGCTTGGCTGTTAAACATCGCAGTCCGTGAGAGTTGGGTGCTCTCTAATAAACTCATGAAAGGCTTTGGAGTATGACATATAAGCTCCACCCGCGGGGAAGCCTTGCGGCAGCCCAATATCGGTCAAGGGTTTGTGTGAAACTAGATTGACAGAAAGCTTGTAATTCAAGGCATAGTCCACTATTCAAGTTGTGAACTAGTGCAGCATGAATTCTATGTGGAAGTTCAACTTAACAGTCTCCACTAAAACATCGGTATATAAACAATGATTTGGAACAAAATGATGAGATGAGCCAATGAGACTTTGTGGGGGAGTGTTGGATTTTATCTATTTTCTTGAGTGGGCTTTTGGCCCAAAGCACTTTGTAAAATCTGAAATTCTCTTGGCCCATTCATGCATAGCAAGTGGTGGGAAGTTTAGTACCACCTCGCTAGTGGAGGGAGAGCTACACCTCTTTATAAGGTGAGCTCAACTAGCACTTGTAAGAGATTGAGAAGAGAAGTGCTACACGTGCGCTCCTCCTCCTCGCTCGCCTCGCCACGCCTCGCCTCGTCACGACGCGCGCGCGCGCGTCGGGTTTCAGGAATGAGCCGAGCCGAGGACAAAGCTATGCGTACGCTTATATTTTTGCAGCTCGGTAAAAATTAATGAGGCATTAATTATAATTAACAGACGCGTTAATTATGCTTAATCTGTGCGCCGTTTTCGTGGGCTCTACTCCCACGTCGTCCCACCCCGCTGCGTCTATATAAACAACGCAAACCCTACCCTGGCCGCACCACCATATGGTTCCTCCTCCTCGTTCCAGATCATTGCGCCGCCGCTCAAGTCTTCTCCATCCCTTCTTCCGGCGTGCACCGCAAGAAGGGACAGTAGGCCTCCGAAACTCCGCCTCTCGTGATTCTGTACGGGAGAGGGGTGATCAGGTTTTTGGGGAGCGCACTCGCGTGACTGCTGGCAGCGACGACGACTACTTCTCCGACGACGACTTCTTCCCGGACATCGGCAGCCTCTCCATCAACGACATGGGCGACACCAATGCCAGCGGCTCCACACCCGCTGCACCGTACGTGATTTTTCCTCTTTGTTTGAGATCATGCTACATGTTCTTTCCGTAGTGTTCATGTTAGATGTGATCTGTTTGTCTACTGTTTTAGTAGATCACATGGCTACTTTGATCTGTTTCATTATTTCCATGGCTTGTTTGCCTATTTCGTGGATTAAATCATATGCTAAATTGCTAATATTTTCAACAGTACGTACTCATGTTTCATACAAATATGATGTGCTTGGTGATGGTGGACATAGTGTTTGATTCATTTGCTGAGAAATAAGTTACTAATGTTGTGTTGTAGGTCATTTGAGGGTTCGTTGTGCCCGCCTACACACTTGCTTTGAGAGCCTTAAGCCTCAATTCCAGAGAGTGGTAGCCCGATGCCTATGCTTGATGCTCTTGTGCAGCAGGCTTTAGCTGGAATTGACACCATCACCACTGTAAGGTTTACTGCTGGTGCTGGATTTTTTCCTTTCCAAACTGGCAACCCATGATGCTCACATTGCTTTCATTGTTGTAGGAAGCTAATTCATATGCAACTCCGCAGAAGGAGCAGAGCAAGAACATGGAACATGCTCTTGAAGTAAGCAAAAATCACATTTTTCTAATCATTTATTGAATAAAATCAACTTGTTATCTTATAACTAAAATGGTCTCCTTTCAATTGCTAGGTTGCTGTTTCAATAAATAACGGATATTCAGACATGCTGACAGCCAACCAGCCAGATGAGGTTTGTATTGTTTCTAGCTCTTGGGACCTCAGGAGAAGGTTGTGTTTGAACGTGCTCGAAACCTAACTTTCTCTTTCTTTTCTCTGGATAGCTTGATAGTCGTGTGAGACGGTTAGTTTTTGTACATTGGAAAGACAATGCCGGTTCCAGTTGTGGCACCAAAACAGTGAATGTGGTTGTTCTATCTGGACAGGTTCCATCAGATAATCTGCCATTTGAGCCAGGAGCAGCAAATCCTTTTAGGGGCTCTAGGTAAATAGATTTCCATCCCCACGAAGCCACAACCCTGACACTAGCCGTGCACATCCTGACTGTGGATATCAAGCACAAACGATCGGATTGAAACTTTGTTTCTCTATAAGATTCTGCCCAAGCCTCACGAGTCCCCATCGTCTCCCTGAAATCTGGCGCCACACTGTCATTTACTTCGGCGTGTCTCCGATCCAGCGCAATCGTTGGGGGATCTCTCTGATCCAGTGGTGTGATTCGGTGGCTGTTGGATCGGTCAGTGCCACAGCTGTGGATTCAGCTCCGGGTCACCGGATTTGACAACGTAGAAGAGACCTGGGAGGCGGTCTGCCCCCTGGCCATCTTTTTATTTATTACAGTTAACAATTTTGTTCAATACTCTTTTTCTTTCATCTTACACAAGATGTTACTCACTATACAGATTATGATGTTTTGATCGAGAGTTTTTTTTGTATGCGTCTCAGGTGGTTGCTGATTGATCAACATTTCAACGTAAACCTTATTTAATTTTTGAAAGTCTACCGACATCGTTTTCCATACTGATTTGCTTTTGTAATGCTTTTCATAATTTCATGTATCAAATGGAATCATCGGTCTGCCATTTTCTTACATACATTTTTCAGCATGGTTATTCCTAACCGAAACAAGCAAACAAAAATTAAATATAAGGTTACTACATATCCCCATAGTTGCTTCTGTTTTAGTATATAACTTTATTGTTATTCCAACTAATTATAAGACTTGCTAACACGCTTGACCCATAAATATGATGCACTCCACAGGAAATGACTAGGTGCATCAGGGCTCACCTGTTTCTTTGTTTCCAAATATGGCGTCCCTTCAGCAGAGGCATGAGAAGATTTAATTATGGTTCCTAAAAAAAGAGATTTAATGATGGACCATGTATAGAATCTATTGATTATTGCTTATTATCTATATTAGCAGTACTAATTAGTTGTATATTTTTCGTCCCTAAATTCTTTCAAAAGTATAGAATTGGTGCCTCAATTTTATAAAGTATAGAACCGGTCTCTTAACATTTAAAATAGGTTACAATTCTATACTTTCGGAAGAATTTGGGGATGAAAAATATACTTTCCCCTACATTATTGTGTATGTTGTTATACAAGTAAATTTGTATGTGCAAACCTTACTTTAAAAAAATTCTATATGAGATTTTCTAAGATTACTAACTAATTTATGGTTATATTATGCAATTTAATATGTTTAATGTGATCATATATTTATGAAAATTCCTATCAAAACATAGAACAAATAGATGGGCGCAGCAACGCGCGCCATCAATGATCTAGTGTATATAAAAATGTACAATGTATCTGAACAGAATAAATATAAACATTAAGTTTTCAAAAATGGTAATCATGTATTTGAAAATTGTTAGACATTTATAAATAAAATATTATTGATGTATACAAAAAATGTACATCGTTCATAAAAAAGAAGCCATAAACATATAATTTTAACAAAAATGTTAATTATGTACTTAGAAAAAAATGTGTATAAAATATGTTCATAATGTACACAAAAAATGTATGAATGTGTATGAAAAAAGTAAACATTAAAAATGTATGTCTAAAAATAATCATGTATTTATAAGATATTCATGCAATTCTGCCTCAACTGGTCTGGACATCAATTATCACAAATCCTTTATGATACCCATTAACATTGATGATGCTAGGATGGCAGATCTTGCTGCAACATTTGGTTGCCAAGTTGGGTGATTGCTCTTCACCTACCTTGGCCTGCTTGTAGGCACCACCAGACCAAGAATTGTGGATTTTCTTCCATTGGTTAACTACATGGAAAGGAGACTCACATCTAGCTTATGCTTCTTCAACAAGGGAGGGAAACTACAATGCTTAATTCTATGTGTTTTCAATGCATGTCCACTTTCTTTGCTCTCTAGACATCCCAGCTGGAATCATTAAGCAATTGGAAAGAATACAGAGACAGTGCCTATGCAGGAAGTATGGTCAGGATTCTGGCAAGTCTTTGGTTGCTTGGGATTTTGTTTGCATTCCAAAAAAAGGAAAGGTGGACTAGGGATGCTAATTTCAGTCTTCAAAATGAAGCCTTGTTGATTAAGCACCTCGACAAGTTCTACAACAAAGAAGACATTGCTTGGGTCAAATTGGTTTGGAACACATACTAATCACCAAAGAGTACCACATAGAACTGAGATGTGTGGTTCCTTCTTGTGGAAGGAAATATGCAAGCTCATGGGATAAATTTCTAGTTTTTTTCAAAAAGCATGATTGGTGAGGTTGACATTGTGTTGTTCTGGGCTGACTACTGGCTAGATGACACAAACCTTTTCATGTCACAAAAGTTTGGAAGACTGTTCTCCTTTTCTAAGGATACTCTAATGTCTACCCAAGAGGTCTAGTCTTGCAACAATCTCATCACCCTGTTACATTTGCCCCTCTTCGCACAATTTTTTGATGAAGTAGATGTGCTATACAACCTCCTGCAGCCTTACAAAGATTCTAACACTTTGCATGATGTTTGGTCATGCAAGTTTGGTCAGAGTGGGCCATATTATGCAAGGAAGTTTTGTCATGATCCCATAATGGATAACCCTATTCTGAAGTGTATTTGGAAATCCTACTACACTTTAAGATTAAGGTTTTTGCATGGCTGGTCATTATGGATAGACTCGGCAGTAAAGATATGATACAGAGAAGACATTGGCACATTGGTGATGATGGGCCATAATGTGTGCTCTGTCTCAATCTAAGCCTTGAGACTAGAGACCATTTGTTCTTTCAGTGCAACTTCAGTATAAGGGTTTGGAATTATCTGCATATTAATTGGGGCAATGGGACTGATATGATTCACATAGGCAATTATGCCAGAACTGACTTGGGAAACCTTTTTCCTCTAAGGTTGTTTTCACAGCATGGTGGAACATTTGGGTGGTGAGGAATGACAAATCTTTTAAACATGAAAGGTCATATTTTGCTAAATGGAGAGTTGGTTTCATTCATGATATGACTCTGCTAGGCTACAAAATGAAACATAAGTTTTAAGGATGATATCCTTAGGAAAATACTTCAGGTGAGGGGAGCATATATCTCGGGAGGCGAAACAGTAGAACAAAATACCACATTTATACGTGCGCTGGACTGCTCTATCTTAATAATAACCAATTGAAATAAATTCATCATATTCCCACAAAATCATAGACAATCAAATGTACCACATCATAATTTAACTACTAGCATCAATAAAATGCATGAAATCCATCAAACAACTAAACATAATTCTTATTTATTCCAAAAGGCACTTAATGAACATGTTCGTTCTAAAAAACCACCAACACATGGCCAAAATCTATTGTTGTTCACATGGACCTCAGCACTCGCTCCGTCATCATCAGCACCACCATTGTCATTTAGGACAGTAAAACCGATCCTAATGCCAGCCCTCTCATGCATCCTCACTCGTGATCCGTCGGATTTCATGTTTGGGACATCCATGGCCGTTCAATCTGAAATCAGGTTGCGAACTGGGCCAAATGTCCTAATGGGCTTCTACTCCGGTAGCTTTTTTGGAGGTAAGAGGTTAATCGAGGCCCGTGGGTGTATTGTGGACCCGTTAAACATGGCAAGACCCACACTCGCAGCAGTCCCCTTCGTGACCAGGAGATGAATCTCCTCCTCTCTCTCACCCCCGCTCCATTCGTTGCGCCATCGCCGGCACCCCCACAACTTCTTCCTTCATTCAGACCCTCGCCCCTCCCTCTACATCCATGTCGCGACCGTCTTCTTTCCACTTTGCCTTGTTGCAGATCCTCTTCTGGTCTCCTTTCCTTGTGGTTCACTTGGATCCTTCCTATCGTGGTGATATAAAGTGATGATAGTGACTTGTTGCGTGAGTTGATGATGACCAAGTCACATGGCGAACTCTCATGTGGCAACGTTGAAGGTTCCTCGCGGTGTGATGACGACGATGCTCTTGGTGACCCTCCTCTTGTGTAGCTTGAAGCGATGTCAATGACTCGAGGCGGCCAGCGGTAACCATGATGGATCTAGTAGTGTCCACCCCCCTCCCCTTCTCCTCCCCTCCCATGTCACGTGATTCTTCCTTCTATGTTCAACTTAATAGTTTAGGTTTATGCACAACTAACAAGACTAATTTTTTCAGTTGCACCTCTCCTTTCGCACAACATTTGGCTTCCCTTTACAATGCAGAGTCTTATGTTTGACATATGATAAGATGGAACATAGAAACGGATTATCTATGCCAATTTCTTGAAACGAAAAAGTATATGTTTCTCCTTTTATGTGTGGAAGATCTAAGTACTAATACGTTCACATACATATGCCAGGTCTATTTTCTCAAACTAAAATTTGTATCCAAGTTGCGATGTATATTCAGTAAAATAGGATCTCAAGGTTAATAATCATGTCATTAAATTTTGGGTGTCTACTTTTAGACATGATGATCTAATTCTAGAGTGAAATTCACTGGCAGGTTTTGCAAAGAACTTCTGTCATTCACATGAAATACACAGTTATGTATTTCACTGTAGATATATTTTTCTAAAACTTGTGCTCACATGTAGCAGTAAAGTGCTCTTTCACATTTCAGTCATTGGTGAACCACTAGCATTATTTCAGTATTGGGACAATCCTATCTACTGTCTAGACTTTTATGTTGCAGGTGGGTTAGGGTTATGATTAGGAGTGATGTGATTGGCGAAAGGATTAAAGGATCGTCAAATTGACTTGTTGATCGACCAAAAAATTTTGTTGGTCGACCTTACTGGGTGTTAGTTTTGGCTAATAGATAGACATGGAGAGGAGCTGCATAAGTCCACAGTTAATGAAAAATATCATTCTCGGCATTGGGTGATCTTATTGTTGCCCTGCCTAAAAAAAGACCACATCTCACATATAGGTCAGTCCTATTCTGTACGTTCACGTACATAAGCATATACCATGTTCAGTTACTTAAATAAGCATAGCCTTGGATCAATCAACCACCTCATTCAGTTTAACCGTTTGGTGTTAAATAGGGAATCTAAGCTAACTCATAAGATCCAAAACTCGTTAGGTGAGGCAAGTTTGTATGTCCATGTGGTCTGCAGATTATATCTCCTTTTTTTGCAGTTCCAGATTACAAAACATTTATGTTCGTGTTGATAATCCAAGATCTACATATTCATGAGGTACTCTTTGTATAAGATTTCATGGATATCATTAACTTCATTATTATAGTTGGATTACTAAGAAATCTTACCATTTGATTTTTGCTTGATAAGATTTGTGTCCATCGATGAATGATATAATACATATCATGATAACTTGAGATAAGGCAAAGGATAAATCTGAGGGACTGATACGTCCAAAACGTATCTATAATTTATGCTTGCTCCATGCATCTTTTGTGTGATATTGCTATGATATTGATGCACTTCCATACACTTTTGATCATATTTGGACTAACCTATTAACTCAGTGCACGTCAGTGCCAGTTCCTGTTTTCTGTTGTTTTTGTATTTCAGGTTTTCCCATTACTTAAAGTGCCAGAAAAATTCCGGGAAAATATAGGAAAAAACAGCGTACAGGAAGCTTCGGAAAGAGCCAAAGTGGAGCCAGAGGGGAGCCAGGGGTGGCCCAGGACCTCTGGTTGCCCCCCTTCGCCTATATATCTCACTCGTCCCGAAACCCTCGAGGACAGAACCCTTTTTCACGATCTCTCCTCTGTTCCGCAGCCGCAACGCTTCCAAGATCGGGAGCACCAAGAGCCCTCTTCCCGGCACCCTGCCGGAGGGAGGAACCACCTCCGGGAGCTTCTCCACCACCATGGATGCTTCCCGGATGAACCGTGAGTAGTCCACCTGGGACCAGGGGTCCATGATCAGTAGCTATGTGATGTTCTCCTCCCCTCTTTATTCTTCATGGTTTAGACCTCGTGAGCTGACCTACATGATCGAGGCACATATGTAATCTTTCTGCTGTTGCTATGCTGAGTTTGCTGGGATCTGATGGATTATGAGACTATGTTCAGATTGTGTTTGAGTAATATATTTGATTCTCCTCTTTTATATTTATGTTCTTGAGTATTTCTTGCATGTTCTCCGTTGTTGTTTATTGCTTTGGCCAAGTAGTAGGTAGTAACTCCAAGAGGAAGCGTTATGCATGATTGTGGGTTCATGCCCCCTGATGACTAGCTTGAGTGACATAAACATGAGTCTAGGGGATGTGTTGTTGCCACAAGGGAGAAAACAACGGTGCTTGTACTTGCGGGTGCAAGGATTGTTTACCTTACGCAAAGTTCTTTAATGCAGTTGTCTGTTGCTTTGAGTTTACACTTTGGGTGGGATTCACAACTTAATACCAGCGAGATGTTCTAGATAGATATCTCAAGGTGGATGATTAGTAGGTAGATGTAGATGGATTTCTGTCTATTTGTCTTGGCGTACCGCCCAAGCTTTGGAGCCTCTTCCTTTCTTAGTAGCATAGTTAGCATTGGTTTGCGCACATAATCCTGTCAATTGCCCAGCTGTAATTTGCTTACCTCGCATGGCTATTTTATCGTCTTTTGGGAGAGAGACATCACTAGTGAACATCATGGGACCCCAGTCCATATTTCCACCACTGTTTACACCCGCTATTTATTTTCTGCTTATTTCCTTTTCTGTTGCTATCGCTATCATTATTATCCCGTGCGTTTGATCATTTGTAAACAACAAGGCCGGAGGGATTGACAACCTCTCTGTACTCGTTGGGAGCAAAGTTATCTGTTGTGTGTGCAGGTCCACGTCAACTGCCTAATTGCTGGCGCCGTTGTCACCTTCCTGTCGTTGTCGGATTCCTACTGGAGACAAACCTTGGTATCTTCACAGAGGGAAATTTGCTGTTGTCTACATCTCAACCTTCCACTTTGGGTAACCAACGAGGGGCGAGAAGCCATCAGGGACATGATATGATACTTGATGCTACTAGGGATACTAAACAATTCAGATTCTCCAGTGTATTGCCATGCCACAGTGATGTGACTCCTCGCATATCAATGCTATGATTTCTATCCATGTTGACGCCCGTATAGAATGAGCAAAGCAGTTGCCATTTTACATTACTTTTCTTTGGCCCTGTTGTCGTCACTTTGGAAACTCATAGTTTATCTTGATCATGCTTGAATAATGTTATTTTCTTATGTATGCATCTCTATTTCACATAATATGCCTTCCAATATTTTTGTTTAACTTTTTCATGTTGCTTGGCACTATATTTACAAAATTGATTGTCATTCAATCGAAAAAAGGGATGGGTGATACGTCCAAAACGTATCTATAATTTCTGCTTGCTCCATGCCTCTTTTGTGTGATACTGCTATGCTATTGATGAACTTCCATACACTTTTGATCATATTTAGACTAACCTATTAACTCAGTGCACCCCAGTGCCAGTTCTTGTTTTCTGCTGTTTTTCTATTTCAGGTTTCCCCCATATTAAAAGTGCTCCAAAAATTCGGGAAAATCCAATAAAAAAAATCAGCGATCAGGAAGCTTCCGGAGTCACCGAGGGGGGGGGGGGCAGAGGGGACCCACCAGGGCCCCAGGCGCCCTCCCGGCGCACCCCAGGGTGGGGCTGCGCCAAGGGGCCGCCTGGACCCCTGGTGCCCCCCCTGGCTGCCCCCTTCGCCTATTTATTCTCCGTGACGCAAAAACCCCGAGGCGGGAACCCTTTTTCGCGATCTCTCCTCTGTTCCGCCTCCGCTGCGCTTCCAAGATCGGGAGCACCAGAAGACCTCTTCCCGGCACCCTGCCGGAGGGAGGAACCACCTCCGGGAGCTTCTCCACCATCATGGATGCTTCCCGGACGAACCGTGAGTAGTCCACCTTAGACCATGGGTCTATGATCAATAGCTATGTGATGTTCTCCTCCCCTCTTTGTTCTTCATGGATTAGACCTCATGAGATGCCCTACATGATCGAGTCACATATGTAATATTTATGTTGTTGCTATGCTGAGTTTGCTGGGATCCGATGGATTATGAGATTATGTTTAGATTGTGTTTGAGTAATATATTTGATTCTCCTCTTTTATATTTATGTTCTTGAGTAATTCTTGCATGTTCTCCGTTGCTGTTTATTGCTTTGGCCAAGTAGTAGGTAGTGACTCCAAGAGGGAGCGTTATGCATGATTGTGGGTTCATGCCCCCCGATGACTAGCTTGAGTGACAGAAACATGAGTCTAGGGGATGTGTTGTTGCCACAAGGGGGAAACAACGGTGCTTGTACTTGCGGGTGCAAGGATTGTTTACTTTACGCAAAGTTCTGTAATGCAGTTGTCCGTTGCTTTGAGTTTACACTTTGGGTGGGATTCACAACTTAATACCAGCGAGATGTTCTGGATAGATATCTCAAGGTGGATGATTAGTAGGTAGATGCAGATAGATTTCGGTCTACTTGTCTTGGCGTACCGCCCATGCTTTTGAGCCTCTTCCTTTCTTTATAGCATAATTAGCATTGGTTGGCGCACATAATCCTGTCAATTGCCCAGCTGTGATTTGTTTACCTCGCATGGATATTTTATCGTCTTTTGGGAGAGAGACATCACTAGTGAACATCATAGGACCCCGGTCCATATTTCCAATACTGTTTACACCCTCTATCCATTTACTTCTTTATTTCTTTTCCGTTGCTATCACTATCATTATTATCCCGTGCGTTTTATCCTTTGTAAATAACAAGTACGGAGGGTTTGACAACCCTTTTGTAGTCGTTGGGAGCAAAGTTATCTGTTGTGTGTGCAAGTCCACAACAACCGCTAATCTCTGGCGCCGTTGTCACCTTCTTGTCGTTATCGGAGTCCTACTGGAGACAAACCTTGGTATATTCACCGAGGGAAATTGCCGCTACGCTACATCTCAACCTTCCACTTTGGGTAACCAACGAGCGGCGAGAAGTAAACTCTCGTGGCATCAAAGCAATTTCTGGCGCCGTTGCCAGGGACTCCGCTCTTCAAGATAGGGGAGTTGCACGCTATCTTTTATCTTTGCTTTTTAGTCTTGTTAGTTTACCTTTCAGTTTTTGCTTTTGTGTCTTATATGAAAAACCACAAAAATAGTTGCTACCTTTTGCCTTAGTCTTGCTTTGCCTAGTGACGCTATCCTCACCATGGGTGCTGAACCACCCAAATATGGAAGGATGGACATGTTTCACTTGGATTGTCTTCGATCAATTTGTGCTCGCGCTAATAACCCAACCGACTTGGTTGAGGGGAAATCATTGGATGGGCATGCTCATTATATGCGGCACCGACTATCTCAGAAAGGGAAACACTTATGGGACCAAATACAAACATTTATGATTTTACTTGTTGTTCTAATATAGATCATAAACACCTTCCTTTACAATGCGAGTTTAATGAAAATGAGATCTTATCTTCTTATGCTAAAGGTGTTTATGATTACTTTGATGTGGAAAAGATTGAAGAGTTTGTTGCTTTTAAAGGTTCTTATGAGATCGCTTCTTTGATTGAAAAGTATCACGATACTATTTACAAATCTGAAAACTTTGCAGTTCTTGCTTATTGCTTCGACAATTATACTTCCAATTATTATATTGAGGACTTTAAAAATAAAATGTTTGCTTCCCTAGAAGAGGCTAATGATTGCTTTCATGAGGAATCCCATGATTCCAAGGACTCACTTGATACTTCCCTTTCTGATGAACTTAATACTTGCTTTGTTGATGGCCTTGATGCCACTATGGATGATGCTGACAAAAATGAACTCTCTATAGTTCCTTATGTTAAGGATGAAATTGTTGCTATTGCACCCACACTTGATTGTCATATTATCCTTTTGAAATCTCCAACTCTTATTCTGGAGAACTGTGCTCTTATTAAGGCTCAATGTGATGGGGTGCATTTATCTTATGATCCTAAAGACCGTGTTGAAAATTATACACGTGTGCTTGTATGTCATGAACAACATGATTTATGTGATAGTTTTATTCTTGATGTTGTTCATGATACTACTGAAAATTACTTTGAGAGAGGAAAGTTTGGTTGTAGAAACTTCCATGTTACAAAAACACCTCTCTTCATGTTGAAAGTTTTGAAGTTGTTCTTGTTCCACTTTCCTATGCTTGTCTCTTTGTGCTTATTTGATTTATTTTCTTACAAGATGCCTATGCATAGGAAGTGGGTTAGGCTTAAATGTGTCTCATATTTGCTTCTTGATGCTCTCTTTTGCTCCAAATTTTTATTCTTATGTGAGCATCTTCTATAATATTTAAGCATAGCTAATGGCTTTAAAGAAGCGCTTTCTGGAGGCAGCCCGCAACGAATTTAGGATTTCCTTTTTGTTTTTTTTTCTGTTTTTAGTGGTCTTTATGATTGTTACTACTGTAGCAGCATCATTGTATCTTTAATTTTCAAGCTTTGTGCCTTTTATAGCCTCATATGACATGGGAAGTGAAAGTTGTGACATGCTGTCCAGAAAACAGATTCTGTCCTCATGACTAGAAAAATCAGAGAAAAATCCCAGTTCATCTTTTTGAGCTGAATGTTTTACACAGCGTGCACTATACAATTACGGAACTTTTTTATGTTCTGAGTTTTTTGATTTGAGTTGCATAAGTATCACTAAAAAATTCTTTTTTACCTGCTGGTCTGTTTTTCACAGATTCTGTCCTGTTTTGCCTTTTCTTCATTTTGCAAACCTTAAGCTTGCTTTTTCTTTGCAAAAACTTTTTGGAAATCTTGAGAAACAGCAGCTCTTAAATAATATCCTTATTTCCAATAGATAAAAAATTATTTTATTATGGTTACTAACTTCGCTAATCAGATTATGATGAGTTATGTATGAAGGGAGTTTTCAAGTGTGCGAGGGAAGATGATGAAAAAAGATTCAGGAGTGTCAAGCGCTCAAGCTTGGGGATGCCCCCATGCATCCCCAAGAAATATTCAAGGAGACTCAAGCTCTAAGCTTGGGTATGCCCCCGTGCATCCCCTACTCCATCAACAATTATCAGTTCGTCTCTCGTTTCACTATATTTTTATCACTTCATGTGTTATGTGCTATGCTTGGAGCGTCTCGCTCTTAGGTTTTATTTTTAGTTTTATTTAGCTTTGCTTTCTGTTAATAACAAGTTAGAGACCAGCTTTCTTTGCGTGGGAGAGAAACATGCTCCACTTCCAAAATCTAGAACACAACATAGGACTTTTCATGCTTATCTTTGTTGTGTGTGTTCTTTATCTTTTTCGTAGCTGCTGTCATGTTTTGCTCTTAGTTTTCATGTTTATATTTTCAAAGAGCTTTTGTTTAGTTTTTTTCTGGAACTCTCTTGAGTTTTCATGTTTATCTTGTTTAGAGAGTTTGCCTGTTGCACTGAGTTTTGTGTCTTGACTTGAAGTAGGTAATTGAGGTTGCTGTTCAATTGTAGTAGTAACTTGCAATAGTATTTGAGGTATTGTTTTGAGTAATGTTTGGACTTTTGGTGTCAAGAGCTTTAGCCTATTAGTGATAGATGTCATATTTTGGGCAATCCGTGTTTATTTTCAAAGCTTACAAAATTAGTTGAGAATTTTAGCTACTAGATGGATCACTACTCTTCTGAGGGGTCTAATATTAGAGTACACCCACGTACCATGAGTCGAGGATGCACAAGGATAACCAAACCCCCATACACTCCTCCTCGGGGTACTTGTCTCTTTGTGAACCTCCTTATTAGATGGAGAGTTACCGATAATAAGTGCATGAGTTCTTTGGACTAATGTGAGTATTCGAAAGTTGACAATTCCACCTTCCCATATTTTTCTAGCCTCTCATGTGCCGTGCATTGCTTTCTTCTCATTCCGAGAGTTGGCGTCCACCATCACCAGTACATCCAGACCCTTGGCATGATACGCTCTGTCATCATAAACCTCCTTATATCCTTCCTCAAAACATCCACCATACCTACCTATCAAGGCATTTCCATAGCCTTTCAGAGATATATTGTCATGCAACATCCACCTTCACATGACTTGATCTTCATGCCATACATGCTACTTGCTTGATCGATGAGCCGCACCCTAGTTGGGCCTTTCCCTAATCATTGCTACATGACGTGCTAGTATCATTGCATATCCTGCTACACTGGCAGAGGCATACATTTGCATACATCATGATAGTTACATCTTCTTTATGATTTGAGTACCTTTGTAAAGTGTGAAAGATCTTCTATACTTTTTGTAATATAGAGTGTTGCCCCTAAAGTGAGGAAAAGATCCCAAAGTGGACAAATTAAAAGATCCCAAAGAGGACAAATGAGAGAAATAGAAAGAGCCATTGAGGCCACCAAAAAAATACAAAAAAGAGAAAAAGAAATAAAAAGAGAGAAGGGGGCACACTACTATTCCTTTTGAGAGATCCACACTCATACTCCCTCTAATATCTTGTACTCCATAGAGATTATCATTCATGCATGTAGCTATGTGGGGACCTTCACACTATAGAACTTGGCTTGTATATTCCAATGATGAGCCTCCTCAAATGAGCTCTAGGTCTTCTTGAGCAAGCAAGTTGGATGCACCCCCACTAGTTCCATTGGAGAGCTTACCTTAGCTCATATGTGCATCTGTTGCATGGCAATCCCTACTCCTCACATCATATCTATCATTTGGCTTTCTCTCGCCTATGATTGTCCTCATTGATGTGAGCTTTTCACACCTTTTTGTCTTCCTCCTCCACCATATTCTCTCTTTGCCATCCTAAGCGTCAACTTTCTTGCTTACGCTCATCCATTGCATGAGTGCTCAAACTATCGAAAAGGAGTGGATCATTTTGACTTGTACCTGGCTAGTGGTCTGGGGATGAGTCAAGATAAGATTCCAAAGAAGACCAAGTGTGAAACTTTAGTAGATTGAGTTCTGAACACAAAAATACTTTTTCTCGTATATCCCTATCCCCTTTCTTGCACACAAACACCATTTGGAGACATTCGAATCACGGACAGCGAGAGCTCTTGCACCTTTATGATCTTATGTTGCTTATTTCAATGCTAGATATAGACTCTTGCCTGTTATGACTTGAATTGAATTACATGCCTTGATTGCTTTACTTAAAAGTTCTTATATGGTTGTTAGCATGTCACCACATAAATTATGCTGTTATCATTTACCTACTCGAGGACGAGCAGGAATTAAGCTTGGGGATGTTGATACGTCCAAAACGTATCTATAATTTCTGCTTGCTCCATGCCTCTTTTGTGTGATATTGCTATGATATTGATGAACTTCCATACACTTTTGATCATATTTCGACTAACCTATTAATTCAGTACACCCCAGTGCCAGTTCATGTTTTCTACTGTTTTTCTATTTCAGGTTTCCCCCATATTAAAAGTGCTCCAAAAATTCGGGAAAAATCCATTAAAAAATCAGCGATCGTGAAGCTTCCGGAATCACCAAGGGGGGGAAGAGGGGACCCACCAGAGCCCCAGGCGCCCTCCCGGCGCGCCCTAGGGTTGGGCCGCGACAGGGGGCCTGCTGGACCCCTGGTGGCCCCCCTGGCTACCCCCCTTCGCCTATTTATTCCCCGTGACGCAAAAACCTTGAGACGGGAACCCTTTTTCGCGATCTCTACTCTGTTCCGCCTCCGCTGCGCTTCCAAGATCGGGAGCACCAGAAGACCTCTTCTCGGCACCCTTCCGGAGGGAGGAACCACCTCCGGGAGCTTCTCCACCACCATGGATGCTTCCCGGACGAACCGTGAGTAGTCCACCTTGGACCATGGATCTATGATCAGTAGCTATGTGATGTTCTCCTCCCCTCTTTGTTCTTCATGGATTAGACCTCGTGAGCTGCCCTACATGATCGAGTCACATATGTAATATTTATGATGTTGCTATGCTGAGTTTGCTGGGATCCGATGGATTATGAGATTATGTTCAGATTGTGTTTGAGTAATATATTTGATTCTCCTCTTTTATATTTATGTTCTTGAGTAATTCTTGCATGTTCTCCATTGCTGTTTATTTCTTTGGCCAAGTAGTAGGTAGTGACTCCAAGAGGGAGCGTTATGCATGATTGTGGGTTCATGCCCCCCGATGACTAGCTTGAGTGACAGAAACATGAGGATTGTCGGTCTACTTGTCTTGGCGTACCGCCCATGCTTTTGAGCCTCTTCCTTTCTTTATAGCATAATTAGCATTGGTTTGCGCACATAATCCTGTCAATTGCCCAGCTGTGATTTGTTTACCTCGCATGGCTGTTTTATCGTCTTTTGGGAGAGAGACATCAATAGTGAACATCATAGGACCCCGGTCCATATTTCCAATACTGTTTACACCCTCTATCAATTTACTTCTTTATTTCTTTTCCGTTGATATCACTATCATTATTACCCCGTGCGTTTTATCCTTTGTAAACAACAAGGCCGGAGGGATTGCCAACCCCTTTGTACTCGTTGGGAGAAAAGTTATCTGTTGTGTGTGCAGGTCCACGACAACCGCTAATCTCTGGCGCCGTTGTCACCTTCTTGTCGTTATTGGAGTCCTACTGGCGATAAACCTTGGTATCTTCACCGAGGGAAATTGCCGCTACGCTACATCTGAACCTTCCACTTTGGGTAACCAACGAGGGGCGAGAAGTAAACTCTCGTGACATCAATGGGTGCGGCAACGTGTGCCACCAATGATCTTGTTGATATAAAATTTAGCCAAGATCTCCCCATGAGTTAACACGCCATATTTTATTGCCTTCTCCTTCATCTTACTAGGATTTAGTCACATGAGAGCACGTTCCTCACCACCCTCTTGTTCCTTTGCTCCTCAATATTCACTATTCTTACCCTTGGCTTCCAACGCATGCCTTTTATCCTCAAGTTAAAGTATTTTTTCTTCAGCTACCACCTTTCTGATCTATTTGGACAACATTGGGTTCTCATTATTGTTCGCATCTTTGTTACTTTGACCATGGCCATGATCGGGAAAACAAGATCATCATCACTACATGAGATAATAATAGAGGCAAGACTAGGGATCAATTTGATGTTTATGTTTTCACACATGTAATTGAGTTTGCCTCTGAATCTCATATTCAAAAATCAATGCAATTATAGCACATAAACATAAACTTAATTATAAACATGAAAATATAATAATACATTTAGTATTTCCTCTAGTGCGTATTTCCAACGGAACTGGGTCCGATTTTCCTAGTGAAAGAGGTTATTTTTTATTTGTTCCTCATAATGACAACGAAAGTAAAGCCTTCTTTTGTCTCAAGGAAAGATGTAACTTTAGCCATGTCAAATTTTATAATGTCGAATGAGAAATCATTTCTTGCAGAGCAGGGCATGACCCAACAAAAATGAAAGAAAATAAAGAAGTGTCCTTGTAGAGAATTATTAACTCTAATTTTACAACATGTATATTGATCTATCAATGAGATTACGGTCTTTAGAAAGTATATATCCCCAGCCTCACCTTATATATAGGGGGATGAGTCTTAGGGTTACAAGGTCATGTCGACCTACAACTTAGGAATAGCAGGGAGTCCTAGTATCATGCGTAAAATTGATGAGCTTCGGGAAGGAGGGATCCATGCTCCTCACGGAGACGAGATGAGTTGCGCACAGAGGGCTCCTTGGTCCGTCGGGTATCCCGGATAAGCCATGTATGGGCCACCCCGGTATAACACATTGTAATTAGCCCCGAGTTATTTATAGTTTTAAGTCTCTATGCGTTGTGCTTCTATCTTTTGGAGATAAGAAGTCTGGATGGGCTCTTTAATTGTCGTTGAAAAAGATTCGGGCTCCTTAAAGAACTGGGCTCTTTGCTTTCTTACGACCGAGGATGTGGACTGGTCTCTTTAGAAGGTCTTCTCTTACTTTTTCTCTTGAAAGGCGTTGAGGCGGGCTCTTCCCTTGTCCGCACTACATTTTCGACCTATTTTTGACCGAGCATGTCTCAACTCACAATTAAAGAAACCTCCCATTTATCCAGGAAAGTGAGTTGCCGTGATAGGTCGAGTATGTCCAGTCCCATCAATGACGATGAGCAATGAATCGTTTGTACAATTTTGAAACCAATTGTGGCCTGGCAACCCCTCCATTTATGCGCTAATCACCCACCATAGTGGGAAACCACAGTGTTTTACTCGACACGTGGCAGGTTGCAATGATTACTATGATGCTTTTGGCCCATAAATAGACATTTCCATCATGGGTCGAATCTTTACCCATGCGGCCTTTATTCTTCCTTGCGCTCTGGCCATTGCCCCATATCCATTTCCTTGCACGATTTATCCGCCACTTATCCTCTCCCTTTTCTTAGAACTGGGTGGCCCATGGAAGCGGACCTCACGGAGGAGACGTGACACTGCGTGGCGACATTCGTGAGTGTGGAGGTAGAGGCAGCACCTCGAACATCGAGAATAAGAAAAGCAAAGCCGAGACCAACGACACCACCAGCAAGTGGTTCGCGAGTGAGGTCAGAGCGGACCAGTTGGATAGCCTTGTGTCCTAGAATTTTCCGCATGTTGGAAACATTCCTAGAGGTAATAATAAATTCATTATTATATTTCCATGTTCATTATTAATGTTAATGCTTTTGTATTATAACTGTTGTGGCTTATGCGGATGATTACAAAGTGAATTCTATGGGTGTTTTCTGAGAGATTTCAGGGCCATTGCTGCACCTCTTAATGTGCTTACATGCAAGGATATTATTTTTACTTAGGGTACCGCACAAGAAGAAACCTTCACAATATTAAAAGATAAGTTAACACATGCTCCTTTACTCCAAGTTCCTGATTTTAATAATACTTTTGATCTTGAATGTGATACTAGTGGGATTGGTTTGGGAGGTGTGTTATTACAAGTTGCTAAACCTGTTGCATAATTTTCTGAAAAATTGAGTGGGCCTAGTATTAACTATTCTACTTATGATAAGGAATTATATGCTCTTGTTCGAACGTTAGAAACTTGACGACATAATTTATGACCCAAAGAAGTTGTTATACATTCTGATATGCATATTTAAAACACATAATAAGTCAAGCAAAACTGAACCATAGATAGTGGGTTGAATTTATTGAGACTTTACATTATGTAATTAAATACAATGAGGATAAAGATAATGTTATTGTTGATGCATTGTCTCGTCGTTAATTCGTTATAATGTTCTTTCACAACTTGACTTTAAAATATTTGGTTTAGAGACCATCAAAGACCAATATGTGCTTATTGTTGAATTTAATGATGTATTGCAGAATTGTAGAGCAGGAAGAACATGGAACAAGTTTATATTTAATGAAGGATTTGTGTTCCGTGCTAACAAGCTATGCATTCCAGCTAGCTCTGTTCATCTTTTGTTGTTACAGAAGGCACATGGAGGAGGATTAATGGGACACTTTGGTGTGAAAAATACAGAGGACATACTTGCTACACATTTCTTTTGGACAAAGATGAGACGGGATATTTAGCATTTTTTTGCTCTCTGTACTACATATCAAAAAGCTACGTCATGACTCAATCCTCATGGTTTATACATGCCTTTACATATACCTAGTGTTCCGTGGGAGGACATATTCATGGATTTTTCTTGCATTGTGTGCCAAATACTATTGTTTTAGATTGTGATACTAAGTTTCCCAACCACTTTTGGAGATGTTTATGGGCTAAGTTGGGGACTAAACTACTTTTTAGTACTACATGTCATCCTGAAACTGATTTTTTATGCATTAACTGTAGAACAATTTTTCTACGGTATATTTTCTATTTTCTCCAACAAAATGTAAAGTACAGTGGTATGTTACAATGGAAAAAATAAAAAGAGAAGTGGGGTGGGGGGAACTAGGCAGTACTAGCTAGCCAATTCCAGTTTCGTGAAACATAGAAAGTGGTTAATCCAGATCAGCAACTATTCAATCTTGAAACTCATCTCTGAATTTGGGTTTTATTCTGTGCTGAAGTATTTTTAAGTCCTATGAGAGATTCCTCCTCCATTCTTGAACTATTGGTCTTTCACTTCCAAATATTTTCCAATTTCTTTGGTTCCAAATGTGCTAATATCCCAAAATGATGATTTCAAGTCCAAAATTCTTTGGTACATGATCAAGTGCAAGCCAGGTTTCTTCAAAGATAGAGGTTCCCCTTTGTTTGAAAGGTACCAAAGTGATCCCGCATCTATGGGCAAAGTTATAATCCCATTGAAGGTGTAGGATTGTTTATGGTGAGTTACTGGAGAAGCAAGCACAATTATAGCAATCCAGATGCAAGCCTTTTCTTTGTATAAGAGCTTTTGTATTGATTCTGTTATTCATCACTAGCCAGAAAAAGATTTTGTGCTTCAGCCTGCTTGCACTCGTCTAGATTTTTATAGTTAAGCTGGAACAATTTTCCTCCTCTATGAGGTGCTTATAGACTTTCATGGATGAATATTTCTGATTACCATCACTCAACCAAATATCATTGTGCAAGGAAGGGCTTTGTTAGGATTTCTGGTAGTTGTTGCAGTTGTGTCCACGCTTGTGATGGAGAGGCGTGTGAATCATTTCTTCCCATTCCAACTGTGTTTCTAGCAGATTCTACTGAGATGTTTTTGTCTTTTGCAAAGGAGAATAGTTTAGGAAAATACATGTTCAAACTGTTGGTTGTACATGAGTCATACCAGAAAGAGACAGTGTCCCCCTTCTAACTTGGATTGTGGCATGTTGTTTGTAAACCTGGATCAAAGGAATGTGAGCTTTCCACCAAAAAGATCCAGGAAAGTGATCATTAGGAAGACAAGTTATGTAAGTTGTTTCCCAAAGAAGGTTAACCCAAGGAAGGTTATCTTTATTCAGGAACTTGTGGATATTCTTAATGTGCGAAGCTTTATTGTGAGTTGTATGTTAATGATGCAAAATCCACCTTTTTCTTTGGGTTTGCAGACTTTGTGCCAATCTATCAGTAGTGATCCCCCTTGATCAGATCCATATTTTCTCCAAAAGAAAGATCTGAGATACTTGTTGATTTGATTGGAGACTCCCACCGGCAGCATGAGTGAGCACATAAAGAATGTAGGTAGAGCAGAGAAGATGAATCTGATAAGCATAAGCCTACCATCATATGAAAGCATAGTGGAACATCCAAAGAGCCTCTTATCAATCCTTTGAATCATTGTCATAAAGTGTTCAATCTTTGGTTTGCAAATCCCCATTGACAGCCCCAAATAAGTGAAGGGAAAAGAACACAACTGTCAATTGAATATTTTGATGAGGTCTTGTGTTCTATCTTAGGAACATTACTAGGGACTAGGAATGATTTGTGGAAATTCACTTTCAGACCAGTGTATTCAGTAAAAAAGAATAACATAGCTTTGACATGTTCTAGTTGGATTATGGAGGCAGGCATGATGAGTAGAGTGTCATCAACATACTGTATGATAGGGAAGTCAGGGCATGTGGATGTAACAACAGGGCTTTCAATGATATTTGTCTGCATAGCAACATTACATATTGACTGGAGTAGTTCAGATACTAGCACAAAAAGAAGTGGAGAGAGGGGATCTCCTTGCCTGACTCATCTTTTACAATAAAATATTTTCCCTAGTATTCCATTTAGAAGCACTAAAGATGTTCCTGAAGAGATTATCATCTTAATCCAATTACACCAAGTATGACCAAATACTTTAGCTTCCAATATTTCCATAATTTTACTATACTCAATCATGTCAAAAGATTTCTCAAAGTCTAACTTCAGCACCACTACTTGTTTCATGGAAGCATGGCATAAATGAAGGTACTCATAAGCCCAAGCCACACAGTCTTGAAGAGATTTGCTTTTGATGAAACCATATTGATTAATATAATTAAGGATAGTATATGTTTCTGAAGCCTGTTTGCAAGCAACTTGGTGATGATCATGATGGTGCAGTTCAACAAAGAGATTGGCCTAAAATCATTTGCAGTAGAAGGAGAATCATTCTTTGGGATCAGTGTGATGAAAGCGGCATTGATACTCTGGAGATTGACTTTCCCAGCATGGAAATCAGCAATAAATCTGTATAAGTCTTGTCATATAATGTCCCACCTATGTTTGATAAAGTCCCCATTGAAGCCATCTAGTCCATGTACTTTATCAGTAGGCATAAGTTTCACCACTTCATCAATTTCAGAAGTATTGAAAGGAGCTTCAAGGTCATCCAGGTTATCCACTCCTTTAATAATGCTTGTGAAATCCATTTTATTTTTGGCTGTAGAGCTAGTACCAAGTCTGGTTTTAAAGGATTACCAGAGAAAATTTGATATTTCATTATCTTCAGATACAATATTGCCAAGGTTGTCAGTCAAAGTGGCAATGGAATTGTGCCTATGATTGGTAGTGGCTTTTGTCTTGTAGAAGTTGGAATTCTCATCTTCCCGTTTAACCCATCTGATTGTAGCTCTCTGTTTCCAATAAATCCTTTGAAATTATAGAATTCTCGCAAGATGCTCTTTTAGGATTTCTCTACCATTGTTTTGAATTTCACTTAGAGGTCTAAATCTTCTAGGAAATCCCACATATGGATAACTTCATTGGTGTCCTTTATTGTTGTTGCAAGGTTGGAAATGGATTTGGCCCAAATTTTTAGTCCCTTTCTTAGTCTTTTGAAATTTGAAGTGATAATCTTGGCACTATATGTCTCCTGAACAGGTTGGTTCCAAATGTTAGTGACAACTTGCTTGAAATCTTGGTGTTTCAACAGTAGTTCTCAAATCTGAATATCCTGGACTTTGGGATGGAGGTGCCAATAGAAATGTTGTAGGGGGCATGGTCTGGTGTGGTTTTGGCAAGGGTTTTGATAGAAGTGTTAGGAAAAGAGGTGGTCCAATGCTCAGAAGTAAAGACCCAGTCCATCTTTTCTATCAGAGGGGTTGTTGATACGTCCCAAATGTATCTATACTTTCTTCTTGATCCATGCATGTTTTGGGTGATATTGCTATGCTTTTGATACACTTTCAAACACTTTTGATCATATTTGGACTAACCTATTAACTCAGTGCACCCCAGTGCCAGTTCCTGTTTTCTACTTTTTTTTATTTCAGGTTTTCCCTTTATTAAAAGTGATCGAAAAATTCCGGAAAAATCCAATAAAAAATCAGCATACAGGAACCTTCCAGAGTCCCGAAGGGGGGCCAGAGGGGACCCACCAGGGCCCCAGGCACCATCCCAGCGCCTGGACCCCTGGTGGCCCCCTGGCTGCCCCCTTCGCCTATATATTATTCGCCCTCTGAAACCCTCGAGGACAGAAGCCTTTTTCGCGATATCGCCTCTGTTCCGCCGCCGCCGCGCTTCCAAGATCGGGAGCACCAGAAGACCTCTTCCCGGCACCCTGCCGGAAGGAGGACCAACCTTCGGGACCTTCTCCACCACCATGGACTCTTCCCGGATGATCCGTGAGTAGTCCACCTTGGACCATGGGTCCATGATCAGTAGCTATGTGATGTTCTCCTCCCCTCTTTGTTCTTCATGGATTAGACCTTGTGAGCCTCCCTACATGATCAAGGCACATATGTCATTTTTCTTCTGTTGCTATGCTGATTTTGCTGGGATCTGATGGATTATGAGATTATGTTCAGATTGTGATGAGTAATATATTTGGTTCTCTTCTATATTTATTTTTTTCGGTAATTCTTGCATGTTCTTCGTTCCTGTTTATTTCTTTGGCCAAGTAGTAGGTAGTGACTCCAAGAGGGAGCGTTATGCTTGATTGTGGGTTCATGCCCCCTGATGACTAGCTTGAGTGACATAACCATGACTCTAGGGAATGTGTTGTTGCCACAAGGGGGAAAACAAACGGTGCTTGTAACCGCAGTTGCAAGGATTGTTTACTTTATGAAAAGTTCTTTTAATGCAGTTGTCTATTGCTTTGGGTTTATACTTTGGGTGGGGCTCGCAACTTAATACCAAGCGGGATGTTCTGGATAGATATCTCAAGGTGGATGATTAGTAGTAGATGCAGATGGATTTCGGTCTAATTATCTTGTCATACCGCTCATGCTTTTGAACCTCGTCCTTTCTTTTGTAGCAGAGTTAGCATTGGTTTGCGCCCGTAATCCTTTCAATTGCCCATCTGTGATTTGTTTATCTCGCATAACAGTTTTATCGTATTTTGGGAGAGAAACATCACTAGTGAACATCATGGGACCCCGGTCTATATTTCCACCACTGTTTACATCCTCAATTTACTTCTTGCTTTTACTTTCTAGTTGCAATTATCACTATCCATTATCTGTTGCGTTGATCCTTTGTAAACAGCAAAGCTGGAGAGATTGACAACCTCTCTGAACTTCGTTGGGAGCAAAGTTATCTGTTGTGTGTGCAGGTCCAGGAAAAGTAAGTGATTATCATAAACGACGCGTCACTTGCCGAACCACCTACTTGTCGTTGTTGGAGTCCTACTGGAGACATAAAGCCTATCCTCTACGTTAGGGGAAATCTTGCTGCTACGCTACATCTCAACCTTCCACTTGAGGTAACCAACAAGGGGCGAGAAGCTATCACTTCCTCGCTAGCATCAAGCAATTTATGTTGCCGGGGACTCCAATCTTCAAGATAGGGGAGTTGCACGCTATCTTTTATCTTTGCTTTTTAGTCTTGTTAGTTTACCTTTCATTTTTTATCTTTGTGTCCTTTATCAAAAACCACAAAAAAATTATTTACCTTGCTTTTAGTAGTCCTTTTTTAGTTAAGCATGTTAGTACTTGGTGCTTTGAGGGAATCAGAAGTTCTAGATTTCCATCAAAGGGATGGAGAGAATATGAAGAAGGAATGGGACAGAATTTCTGAAGCACATAGAAGAATTATGCCTTGGATACCTATAAAAATTGTGCTTAGAAATTTCTACCATGGTCTTTTTAAGTGGTGTAAACACTCTCTTGATATTATAGCTGAAGGGGACTTCTTACAGTGTGATGAAGCTAGAGCTCTTGATATTTTACATGGTCTATCTAGTTATTTTGTTTATGACCGTAGTTTTGATACTGTTATAGATAGACTTTCTACTATTGAAAAGGGGATGGATGCTCTAGACTTGAGGAAGGTAGAGGAACTTAAGCCCAACAAGAAAGATATGTTGGAGATATATGATGATTGGGAGCCTTTTGTTAGAATTAGCATCTCTAACCAAGACTTCCTCGCTTTTTGTGATATTGGATCCATGGTTTCTACAATGCCAAAAATAGTTTATGATTCTTTGAAACTAAACATGGATAATTTATCATCTTATCATGAACATACTAATGGAGATTTTTCTGAGATCCAGGGAAAGGTAAAAGAATTCCAAGTTACATTCCTTAAAAGGGTTGCAACGGTAGACTTCTTCATCATGGAGCCAAACCAAAGTAACATCATGCTTGGAAGGGACTTCCTCCGAGCTATGAAAGGCTTCATTGATATTGGTAAGGGGCACATACGCATACGTGGTAAAGCGAAAGGTAAGTACCTCTTCCCTAGGAAAAAAGAAGAATGGACTTGTTGAAAATCAATTTGAAGGTTTTTATGACTCCGATGATCTCGGAGACCTTTGATTCTTCTTTTTGCTTCTTGCCTAGCTTAAAGGTGTAGAAGAAACCGCTTGTTGGGAGGCAACCCAAGATGTTTTTACTTCTGTTTTTAGCGGTCTTAATGATTGTTACTCCTGTAGCAACATCATTGTATTTTTATTTTCAAGCTTTGTGCCAAGTTTAGCCTCCGATTGCAATAAAGTTCAAAAGTTGTGACATGCTGTCCAGAAAACAGATTATGTCCTTGGACGGACAAATTCACGATAAATCACGAGATCATCTTTTTTTATCTGAATTTTTTGACATTGTGCTCTATACAATTAGATTTCGAGCGTCTGTTCTGAGTTTTTTTATTTGAGTTGCAGAAGTACCACAAAAAGGTTATTTACTACCTGCTGGTCTGTTTTTCACAGATTCTGCCACGTTTTGCATTTCCTCAGTTTTGCAATCCTTCGCTAGCTTTTTATTTGCAAAAACCTTTTGGCAATCTCGAGAAACAGTAGCCCTTCAAGAAAATATTTATTTCCAGTAGAGGAAAATTATTTTATTAAGGGTACTAACCTCTCTAATCAGCTTATGATGAGTTATGTATGAAGGGAGTTTTCAAGGGGAAGATATTGAAAGAAGATCAGGGAGTGTCAAACGCTCAAGATTGGGGATGCCCCCATGCAACCCAAGAAATATTCAAGGAGACTCAAGCGTCTAACCTTGGGGATGCCCCCATGCATCCCCTTCTCCATAAACAATCATCAGTTCGTCCTTCGTTGCACTATATTTTTATCACTTCATGCGTTATGTGCTATGCTTGGAGCATCTTGCTCTTTACTTTTTAGTTTTCCTTAGTTTTGTTTTATGTTCATAACAAGTTAGAACCCAACCTTCTTTTGTGTGGGAGAGAAAACACGCTCCACTTTAAACTAGAACACATCATAGGATTTTCATGCTTATCTTTATTTTGTTGTGTGTTCTTTATCTTTTCTTAGCTGCTGTCATGTTTAGCTCTTGTGCTTTTATGTTTATATTTTCAAAAGCCTTTTGTTTAGTTTGTTGCTGGAACTCTCTTTAGTTTTCATGTTTATATTTTTAGAGAGTTGGTTGTTGCACTGAGTTGTGTCTTCACTTAAAGTAGGTAATTGAGGTTGCTATTCAATTATAGTAGTAACTTGCAATAGTTTTGAGGTATTGTTGTAAGTAATGTTTGTACTTTTGGTGTCAAGAGATATAGCCTATTAGTGATAGGTGTCGTATTTTGGGAAATCCGTGTTTATTTTCAAAAAAATACAAAAACTAGTTGAGAACTCTAGCTACTAGATGGATCACTAATCTTTGGA
Organism: Bromus sterilis; assembly: GCA_950022295.1. Taxonomy (NCBI): domain Eukaryota; kingdom Viridiplantae; phylum Streptophyta; class Magnoliopsida; order Poales; family Poaceae; genus Bromus; species Bromus sterilis. The sequence continues at coordinate 224,384,376 of OX465600.1, forward strand.
CGGATCGGATATTAGAGGACACTCACGTACCATGAGTCGAGGATGCGCAAGGATAACCAAACCCCCATACACTCCTCCTCGGGGTACTTGTCTCTTTGTGAAGCTCCGGATTAGATTGAGAGTTACCGATAATAAGTGCATGAGTTCTTTGGACTAATGTAAGTATTGAAAGTTGACACTTCCACCTCCTCATATTTTCTAGCCTCTTCGGTACCATGCATTGCCCTCTTCTCACTCCGAGAGTTGGCGTCCACCTCGCCGGTGCATCCAAACCCTTGGCATGATACGCTCTATCATCATAAACCTCCTTATATCTTTCCTCAAAACAGCCACCATACCTACCTATCAAGGCATTTCCATAGCCTTTCCGAGATATATTGTCATGCAACATCCACCTACTCATGACTTGATCTTCATGTCATACATGTTCATGCTACACTAGCAGAAGCATACATTTGCATACATCATGATAGCTACATCTTATTTATGTTGAGTACTTTTTTAAAGTGTGAAAGATCTTCTTTACTTCTAGTAAAATAGAGTGTTTCCCCTAAGTGAAGAAAAGATCCCAAAGAGGACAAAATTTAAAAGATTCCAAAGAGGAAAAATGAGAATTAAATAGATAGAGACATTGAGGCCATAAAAAAATACAAAAAATAGAAAAAAAGGAGAAAAGGGAAATAAAAAGAGAGAAAGGGGCACACTACTATTCCTTTTGAGAGATCCACACTCGTACTCCCTCCTATATCTTGTACTCCATAGAGATGATCATATATGCATATAGCTATGTGGGGACCTTCACACTATAGAGCTTGGATTGTATATTCCAATGATGAGCCTCCTCAAATGACCTCTAGGTCTTCTTGAGCAAGCAAGTTGGATTCACCCCACTAGTTCCATTGGAGAGCTTTTCTTAGCTCATATGTGCATCCGTTGCATGGCAATCCCTACTCCTCACATCATATCTATCATTTGTCTTTCTCTTGCCTATGATTTTCCTCATTGATGTGAGCCTTTCACACCTTTTTGTCTTCCTTTCCCATCATTTCTTCTCTTTGTCATCCTAAGTGCCAATGTATCTTGCTCGCGCTCATCCATTGCATGAGTGCACAAAGTAGAAAGGGAGAGGATCAGTTGGACTTGTGCCTGACTAGTGGTCTGGGGACGAGTCAAAATAAGATTCCGAAGGAGACCAAGTGTGAAGTTTAATAGATTTAGTTCTCAATTAAACTATATAGTATTTTTATGCTCTAAACCCATCTCCCACTTCTTGCACGCAAACACCATTTGGAGACATTCGAGTCACGGACAGCGAGAGCTCTTGCACCTTTATGTTCTTACTTTGCTAGTTTCAATACTAGATATGGACTCTTGCTTGTTATTGTCTTGACTTGAATTCCATATCTTACTTGCCTTACTTTGAAGTTCTTATATGCGTGTTAGCATGTCACAATAGAAATTATCTGTGTTATCATTTAGCTACTCGAGGACGAGCAGGAATTAAGCTTGGGGATGTTAATACGTCCCAAACGTATCTATAATTTCTGCTTGTTCCATGCTCTTTTAGATGACATTATATGTGTTTTCCTACACTTTCATACATTTTTACACATATTTGGACTAACCTACTAACTCAGTGCACCCAATGCCAGTTTATGTCTGCTGATGTCTATGAATTACATGTTTTTACCCATATTTACGGAGCCCAAAAAATTCCAACAAAAATATATAAAAATCAGCGCGACAGAAGCTTCACGAATCCCGAAGGAGAGCCGGAGGGGGGGCACCCCCCTCCCAGGCGGCCAGGTGGCGCGGCCCCACCCCTGGTCGCGCCACCAGGGCGCCTGGGGGAAGGGGCCACCCCGTGGTGCCCCCCTTCGGCCAATATTTACACCCCGTCATGGAAACCCTTGAGAGAAATCCCGCATCGTGATTTTCACCTCTGTTCCTTCGTCGCCTCGCTTCCAAGATCAGGAGCACCCTGCCAGAGGGAGGATTGACCTCTTCTCGGCACCCTACCAGAGGAAGGATTGACCTCCGAGAGCTCCTTCACCACCATGAGCGCTTCCTGGATGTGCCGTGAGTAGTCCCCCTTGGACCTTGGGTCCATGACCAGTAGCTATGATTCTTAGCCCTTGTGAGTTGCCCTACATGATCAAGGTATCTATTTAATTTTCCAGCTGTTGTTATGTTGTATTTTGGTTCTCCTTTTATATTTTGTTCTTGAGTAATTCTTGCATGTTCTCCGTTGCTTTTTATTGATTTGGCCAATTAGTAGATAGTAACTCCAAGAGGAAGTGTTTATGCTTGATTGTGGATTCATGCCCCCCAATGTCTAGCTTGAGTGACAGAAACATGAGACTAGGGGATGTGTTGTTGCCACCAGTGAGAAAACAACGATGCTTCTTACCGCGGTTGTAAGTATGTTTACCTTACGCAAAAAGTTTGTTAATGCAGTTGTTTGTTTCTTTGGGTTTACACTTTGGGTGGGGCTGGCAACTTAATACCAGCGAGATGTTCTGGAAAGATATCTCAAGGTGGATGATTAGTGAGTAGATGCAGTTGGATTACGGTCTACTTGTCTTGGTGTAGTGCCCATACTTTTGAGCCTCTAACTTTCTTTGCAGAATAATTAGCATTGTGGTGCGTTTATAATTCTGTCAATTTCCCAACTGTAATTTGTTCACCCAGCTTAGCTATTTTATCATCTTTTGGGAGAGAGACATCACTAGTAAAGGTCATGGGACCCGGTCCAAATTTCCACCACTGTTTACACCTCAACTATTTACTGATTTGTTTCCTTTTCAGTTGCAATCATCATCACTATTTCCACCGTGTGTTTGATCCTTTGTAAACGACAAGGCTGAAGAGATTGAAAACGTCTTTGTACTCGTTGGGAGCAAAGTTACTTGTTGTGTGTGCAGGTCTAGGTTAAGGGAGAAATATCTTTCAGATGGCGCGTTGCTTGCTTCACCACCTACTTGTTGATCTTTGGAGTCCTACGGGAGACATAAACCCTATCCTCTAAGTTAGGGTAAATTTGCTGCTACGCTACATCTCAATCTTCCACTTAGGGTAGCCAACGAGGGGCGAGAAGAAGATACTATCTCGCCTCAATCTTTCATCATCTTCTTTCGCATACTTGAAAACTTTGTTCATACGAAACTCATCATAATCTGATTAGAGTGGTTAGTACCCATAAATAAAATAATTTTTCTCCAGTGGAAATAAAGATTTTCATGAAGATCTAAAGTTTCTCAATATTTCCAAAAAGTTTTTGCAAATAAAAAGCAAGCTTAAGACTTGCAAAGCGGTGAAAACGCAAAACGTGTCAGAATCTGTGAAAAACAGACCAACAGGTAGTAAATAATTTTTTTGGGGTACTTCTGCAACTCAAATGAAAAACTCAGAATAGACGCCAGAAAGCTAATTTCATATAGCATACTGTAAAAAAATAGATCAAAAAGATGATCTGGTGATTTATCATGAATTTTTCCTCAAGCAGACAGAATCTATTTCTGCACAGCAGGCCACAATTTTTGAACTTTCTTGCAATCGGAGGCTAAAACTTGGCACAAATCTTGAAAATAAAGATAAAATGATGTTGCTACAATAGTAACAAGCATCAATACCACTAAAATTGTAAGTAAAAACATTTTGGGTTGCCTCTCAATAAGCGCTTTCTTTTATGCCTTTTAGCTAGGCATGATGCAAAAGATCAAGTTGTAACAATTGAATCATCATCAAGATCATCATAAAGCTCTTCAATAGTCTTATCAATCCTAGAAGGGTCTATATCATGGGATTTAAGGGTCTTCAAAGTTTTATCAATTTTGTTCATGGAGCTATCAAGTCTATTTAAATTCCCTTGAATCCTACGATCTACCTCATTTATTTTTCCCATGCTTGGCATCTCTAGATCTATCCTATCAAGTTTACTCATAATGTGAGCTAAAGTAATGTTCTTTTGTGTGCTAGAAATAGAGAGATTTCCAAAAATATTTTCCATAACATTAAGGGCTTCCCAAACTGCGGATTCCAAGAAATTCCCATTAATTGCGGTGTCTAAAACAAACCTATTCAAGAAGTAATACCAACATAAAAATTTCTAAGCAAGATAGTGGTGGATTGCTTCTTCGTCGCTCTATTTTGAGAATCATTAATTCTATACCAAGCATCTTTCATACTTTCTCCACCCCTATGTTTGAAGGTGAGAATATCTCCTTCGGGTGCAACACCAAAGGCAAAGGACTTAGACATACTGACTGAACAGAAATAACTACTAAAAGCAAAGTAACTAATTTTTTTGTGGTTTTTGGTATAAGACTCCACAGAAAAAATTAGAAGGTAACTAGCAAGACTAAAAAGCAAAGGTAAAAGATTAGTGTGCAACTTACCTATCTTGAAGATTGGAGTCCCCGGAAACGACGCCAAAAATTAGCTTGATGGCTTCTCGCCCCTCGTTGGTTACACCAAGTGGAAGGTTGAGATGTAGCTAGCAGTAAATTTCCCTCTATGAAGATACAAAAATTGTCAATCCGATGGACTCCGAATTCTTCAAGTAGATGTCAACGGCGCCAGAGATTAAGTTGCTAGATGGATATGAGGTTGACGTGGACCTGCACACAGAAACAAACAACTTTGCTCCCAACGAGTTCAAAGAGCTTGTCAATCTCTCCGGCCTTGTCGTGTACAAAGGATCAAACGAACGGTGGAAATAGTGATGGTGATTGCAACTGACAGGAAATAAAAACAGTAAATAGTTGAGGTGTAAACAGTGGTGGAAATATGGACCGGGGTCCCATGATGTTCACTAGTGATTGATACGTCCCAAACGTATCTATAATTTCCGCTTGCTCCATGCATGTTTTGTGTGATATTGCTATGATCTACATACACTTTCATACACATTTGATCATATTTGGCCTAAGTTATTAACTCAGTGCACCACAGTGCCAGTTCCTGTTTTTTGCTGTTTTTCTATTTCAGGTTTCCCCCATATTAAAAGTGCTCAAAAAATCAGGAAAAATCAGATAAAAAAATCAGCGTACGGGAACCTTCCGGAATCACCTGGGTGGGGCCAGAGGGCCACTACCAGGGACCCACGCGGCCACCTCGCCCGGCCTAGGGTCTGGCCGCGCCGAGGGGGCGCCCGGACCCCTGGTGGCCCCCCTGGCTGCCCCCTTCGCCTATTTATTCCCCGTGACGTGAAACCTCCGAAGACAGAACCCTTTTTCGCGATCTCGCCTCTGTTCCGCCGCTGCCACGCTTCCAAGATCGGGAGCGCCAGTAGACTTCTTCCCGGCACCCTGCCGGAGGGAGGATTGACCTCCGGGAGCTTCCCCTCCACCATGGATGCTTCCCGGATGTGCCATGAGTAGTTTTCCTTGGACCATGGGTCCGTGATCAGTAGCTATGTGATGTTCTCCTCCCCTCTTTGTTCTTCATGGTTTAGTCCTCGTGAGCTTCCCTACATGATCGAGGCACATATGTAATTTTCTGCTGTTGCTATGCTGAGTTTGCTGGGATCTGATGGATTATGAGATTATGTTAAGATTGTGATTGAGTAATATATTTGGTTGTTATCTTTTATATTTTTCTTCCTAAGTAATTCTTGCGTGTTCTCCGTTTATGTTTATTTCTTTGGCCAAGTAGTAGGTAGTAACTCCAAGCGGGAACGTTATGCTCGATTGTGGGCTCATGCCCCCCGACGACACGCTTGAGTGACAAAAACATGAGTCTAGGGGATGTGTTGTTGCCACAAGGGGGAAAACAACGGTTCTTGTAACCGCGGTTGCAAGGATTGTTTACTTTACGCAAAGTGCTTTTTAATGCAGTTGTCTGTTGCTTTGGGTTTACACTTTGGGTGGGGCTCGCAACTTAATACCAGCGAGATGTTCTGGATAGATATCTCAAGGTGGATGATTAGTAGTAGATGCAGTTGGATTTCGGTCTACTTATTTTTGCGTAGTGCCCATGCTTTTGAGCCTCGTCCTTTCTTTGTAGCATAGTTAGCACTGCGGTGCGTTTTTAATCATGTCAATTTCCCAGCTGTAATTTGTTTACCTCGCATAGCAGTTTTATCGTCTTTTGGGAGAGAGACATCACTAGTGAACATCATGGGACCCCGGTCCATATTCTCATCACTGTTTACACGCTCTTTTACTTTCCTGCTTTGACTTTCCAGTTTCTATCATCATTATCATTATCTCTTGCATTTGATCCTTTGTAAAAAACAAGGCCGGAGAGATTGACAACCTCTCTGTACTCGTTGTGAGAAAGATATTTGTGTTGTGTGCAGGTCTACGTCAGTCGCGTCGTTGACACCTACTTATCATCTCTGGAGTCCTACTGGAGACAAACCTTGGTATCTTCACCGACGGAAATTTTCCGCTATCCTACATCTCACATTCCACTTGGGGTAACCAATGAGGAGAGAGTATCAAGCAAATTTCTGGCGCTGTTGCCGGGGAGAGAAGCTCAACACAAGTTTTTCCCCGTCAACTTTGGCACCAGCAAGTAAATTTCTGGCGCCGTTGCCGGGGACTCCGAGTGCTAAGATAGGGGATTTGCACACTATCTTTTACCTTTGCTTTTTAGTCTTGTTAGTTTACCTTTCTGTTTTCTCCTTTGTATCTTATACCAAAAAAACCAAAAATAGTATGTCTAGTTCCTTACTTGCCAATCAATGTCTGGCTTCTTTGAAACCAGATCTTATTGGCATGGAGGATTCACTGAGAATCAACAAAAGTGGTACAAGGAACACCGCTTGTCTCAAAAGGGGATACATTTATGGAAACAAATACATCAGTTGTATGAGTATGCTCGAAACTTGTGCTCAATATATAATATATCTTTCTGCAGGGATGAATCTTGTTGCTTTATGAGGCATAAACACCTTGCTTTCCAATGTGAGTACAATGATGATGAAACCTTAGCTTCTTATGCTAAGAGAAACTATGATTTTTATGATGCAGAGCAAATAGAAGAATTTGTTGCTTATAATGGTGCCTGTGAAATTACTTCTCTTCTTAAAAATATTCATGATGCCCTTTACAAATCTGAGAGTCTTGCCATACTTAACTATTGTTTGGAAAATTACTATGCAAATTATTATATTACTGATCATCTTGAGAGAATCTCTCCCCCAAAGAAAGAGACTAATGTTTTGCAGGACTCTATGGAATAAGAAATTGATGAACCTGAAAACTCCTTGGATGAAAAAGAGGAGGAGAGTGACGAACAAAAGGAGGAAGATTGGAGCCATCCATGTCTACCTTCTAATGACAGTAACTCTTTGACTCTTACCTTATATGAGTGTTATGATCCTATGGATTCTATTGAAATATCCCTTTTTGATGAAGTTGATGCCTTCTATACTTGTGTCCATGATGCCATTATGAATGATGCTTACGGAGATGAACTCGCTATTGTTCCTCATGTTAAGCATGATATTGTTGTTGTTCATAACAAGTTAGACCCTAGCTTACTTTGTGTGGGAGAGAAACACGCTCCACTCCAATCTAGAACACATCATAGGATTTTTCATGCTTATCTTTATACTGTTGTGTGTTCTTTATCTTTTCCTAGCTAATGTCATGTTTAGTTTTAGTTTTAGTTTGTCTTTAGCAAGATCCTTGGATTTTGTTTAGTTTGTTTCTGGGACTCTCTTTAGTTTTCATGTTTATCTTGTTAAGAGAGTTGGTTGTTGCAATGAGTTGTGTCTTGTCTTGAAAGTAGGTAACTGAGGTTGCTATTTAATTTTAGTGGTAACTTGCAATAGTTTTGAGGTATTGTTGTGAGAAATGTTTAAACTTTTGTTGTCAAGAGCTCTAGCCTATTAGTGATAGGTGTCGTATTTTGGGCAATCCGTGTTTATTTTCAGAACCTACAAAAACTAGTTGAGAACTCTAGCTACTAGATGGATCACTAATCTTTTGAGGAATCGGATATTAGAGTACACTCACGTACCATGAGTCGACGATGCGCAAGGATAACCAAACCCCCACACACTCCTCCTCGGGGTACTTGTTTATTTGTGAACCTCCTCATTAGATTGAGAGTTACCGATAATAAGTGCATGAGTTCTTCGGAGTAATGTAAGTATTGAAAGTTGACACTTCCATCTCCGCATATTTTCTAGCCTCTACCGTACCGTGCATTGCCCTCTTCCCACTCCAAGAGTTGGCGTCCACCTTCGCCGGTGCATCCAAACCCTTGGCATGATACGCTCTGTCATCATAAACCTCCTTATATATTTCCTCAAAACAACCATCATACCTACCTATCAAGGAATTTCCATAGCCTTTCCGAGATATATTTCCATGCAACATCCACCTCTTCATGACTTGATCTTCATGCCATACATGTTCCTGATACATTGGCAAAGGCATACATTGCATACATCATGATAGCTACATCTTCTTTATATTTGAGTACCTTGTAAAGTGTGAAGATCTTTTATACCTTCTTGTAAAATAGAGTGTTGCCCTTAAGTGAGGAAAAGATCCCAAAGTGGACAAAATAAAAGATCCCAAAGAGGACACATGAGAGTTAAATAGAAAGATCCATTGAGGCCACCAAAAAAATACAAAAAAATAGAAAAAAGAGAAATAGAAATAAAAAGAGAGAAAGGGGCAACACTACTATCCTTTTGAAAGATCCACACTAGTACTCCCTATTATCCTTGTACTCCATAGAGATGATTATTCATGCATATAGCTATGTGGGGACCCTCACACTATAGAACTTGGCTTGCATATTCCAAGGATGAGCCTCCTCAAACGAGCTCTAGGTCTTCATGAGCGAGCAAGTTAGATGCACCCCCACTAGTTTCATTAGAGAGCTTCCTAGCTCATATGTGCATCCGTTGCATGGCAATCCCTACTCCTCACATCATATCTATCATTTGGCCTTCTCGCCTATGATTTTCCTCATTGATGTGAGCCTTTCTCACCCTTTTTGTCTTCCTCCTCCACCATATCTCTCTCTTTGCCATCCTAAGTGTCAACTCTCGTGCTTACGCTCATCCATTGCATGAGTGCTCAAAATATCAAAAAGGAGTGGATCAAATTGACTTGTACCTGGCTAGTGGTCTGTGACGAGTCAAGATAAGATTCCAAAGAAGACCAAGTATGAAACTTTAGTGGATTGACTTCTCAACAAAAATACTTTTTTCTCGTATTCACATATCCCCTTTCTTGCACGCAAACACCATTTGGAGACACTCGAGTCACGGACAACGAGAGCTCTTGCACCTAATGTTCTTTCATTTCTTGTTTCAATGTTAATACAGACTCTTTCATGTTATGACTTGAATTGAATCGCATACCTTGATTGCTTAACTTTTCAAAGTTCTTATATGGTTGCTAGCATGTCACCACAGAAATTATGCTTGTTATCATTTACCTACTCGAGGACGAGTAGGAATTAAGCTTGGGGATGTTGATATGTCCCAAACGTATCTATAATTTCTGCTTGCTCCATGCATGTTTTGTGTGATATTGCAATGATATAAATACACTTTCATAGACTTTTCATCATATTTGGACTAAATTATTAACTTAGTGCACCACAGTGTCAGTTCCTGTTTTCTGCTGTTTTTCTATTTCAGGTTTCAGCCATATTAAAAGTGCTCCAACAATTCGGGAAAAATCAGATAAAAAATCAGCGTACGGGAACCTCCTGGAATCACCTGGGTGGGGTCAGAGGGCCACCACTAGGGACTCAGTCGGCCACCTGGCGCGGCCTAGGTTCTGGCCGTGCCGGGGGGCGCCTGGACATCTGGTGGCCCCCTGGCTGCCCCCCTTCGCCTATTTATTCCCCGTGACGCGAAACCTTTGAAGTCAGAACCCTTTTTCGCGATCTCGCCTCTGTTCCGCCGCCGCCACCACGCTTCCAAGATCGGGAGTGCCAGCAGACTTCTTCTCGGCACCCTGCCGGAGGGAGGATTGACCTCCGAGAGCTTCCGCTCCACCATGGATGCTTCCCGGATGTGCCGTGAGTAGTTTTCCTTGGACCATGGGTCAGTGATCAGTAGCTATGTGATGTTCTCCTTCCCTCTTTATTCTTCATGGTTTATTCCTCGTGAGCTGCCCTATATGATCAAGGCACATATGTAATTTTCTGCTTTTGCTATGCTTAGTTTGCTGGGATCTGATGGATTATGAGATTATGTTCAGATTGTGATTGAGTAATATATTTGGTTCTTATGTTTTATATTTTTGTTCTTAAGTAATTCTTGCATGTTCTCCGTTGTTGTTTATTGCTTTGGCCAAGTAGTAGGTAGTCACTCCAAGAGGGAACGTTATGCTCAATTGTGGGTTCATGCCCCCCGATGACACGCTTGTGTACAGAAACATGAGTCTAGGGGATGTGCTGTTGCCACAAGGGGGTAAACAACGGTGCTTGTAACCGCGGTTGCAAGGATTGTTTACTTTACGCAAAGTGCTTTTCAATGCAGTTGTATGTTGCTTTGGGTTTACATTTTGGGTGGGGCTCGCAACTTAATACCAGCGAGATGTTCTGGATAGATATCTCAAGGTGGATGATTAGTAGTAGATGCAGTTGGATTTCGGTCTACTTATTTTGGTGTACTGCCCATGCTTTTGAGCCTCGTCCTTTCTTTGTAGTATAGTTAGCATTGCGGTGTGTTTTTAATCCTGTCAATTGCTCAGTTGTAATTTGTTTACCTCACATAACAGTTTTATTGTCTTTTGGGAGAGAGACATCACTAGTGAATATCACGGGACCCCGGTCCATATTCTCATCACTGTTTACACGCTCTTTTACTTTCCTGCTTTTACTTTCCAGTTGCTATCATCATTATCATTATCCCTTGCGTTTGATCCTTTGTAAACAACAAGGCCGGAGAGATTGACAACCTCTATGTACTTGTTGGGAGCAAAGTTATTTGTGTTGTGTACAGGTCCACGTCAGTTGCGCCGCTGACACCTACTTATCATCTCTGGAGTCCTACTGGAGACAAACCTTGGTATCTTCACCAACGGAAATTTGCCGCTATCCTACATCTCACCTTCCACTTGGGGTAACCAACGAGGAGAGAGTATCAAGCAAATTTCTGGTGCCGTTGCCGGAGAGCGAAGCTCTACACAAGTTTTGCCCCGTCAACTTTGGCACCAGCAGTGATGTCTCTCTCCCAAAAGACGATAAAACAACTAAGTTGGTCAACAAATTACAGCTGGGCAATTGATAGAATTATAAACGCACCACAATGCTAATTATGATGCAAACAAAGTTAGAGGCTCAAAAGTATGGACAGTACGCCAAAAGAAGTACACCGAAATCCAACTGCATCTACTCACTAATCATACACCTTGAGATATTTATCCAGAACATATCGCTGGTATTATGTTGGGAGCCCCATTGATGTCACGAGAGTTTACTTCTTGCCCCTCGTTGGTTACCCAAAGTGGAAGGTGAAATGTAGCGTAGCGGTAATTTCCCTTAGCGAAAATGCTAAGGTTGAGTATCGAACCAGTAGGACTCAAACAGATACAACAAGGTGGTGAAGTGAACAATGGCGCCGCTCACAACCTAAGGTTTCTTACTTCACCTGGACCTGCACACACAGCAAATAACTTTGCTTCCCAACAAGTACAGAGGAGTTGTCAATTCCTCCGTCCTTGTTGTTTACAAAGGATAAAACGCACGGGATAATAATGATAGTGATAGCAACGGAAAAATAAATAAAGCAGTAAATTGATAGAGGGTGTAAACAGTATTGGAAATATAGACCGGGGTCCTCTGATGTTCACTAGTGATTTCTCTCTCCCAAAAGACGATAAAATAACCATGCGAGGTAAACAAATTAAAGTTGGGCAATTGACAGGATTATGTGCGCAAACCAATGCTAATTATGCTATAAAGAAAGGAAGAGGCTATGAAAAGATAAAGAACACACACATCAAAGATAGACCCATGTCCAAGGTGGACTACTCACGGTTCATCCGGGAAGCGTCCATGGTGGTGGAGAAGCTCCCGGAGGTGATTCCTCCCTCCGGCAGGGTGCCGGGAAGAGGTCTTCTGGTGCTCCCGATCTTGGAAGCGCGACGGCGGCGGAACAGAAGAGAGATCGGGAAATAGGGTTCCCGTCTCGGGGTTTTTGCGTCACGGGGAATAAATAGGAGAAGGGGGGCAGCAAGGGGGGGCCACCAAGGGTCCAGGCGGCCCCCTGGCGCGGCCCCACCCTGTGGCGCGCCGAGAGGGCGCCTGGGGCCCTGGTTGGTCCCCTCTGCCCCCCCTCGGTGATTCCCGAAGCTTCCTGTACGCTGATTTTTCATTGGAATTTTCCCGAATTTTTGGAGCACTTTTTATATGGGGAAACCTGAAATAGAAAAACAGCAGAAAACAAGACCTGGCAGTGGGGTGCACTAAGTTAATAGGTTAGTCCAAATATGCTCAAAAGTGTATGGAAGTTCATCAATATCATAGCAATATCACACAAAAGAGGCATGGAGCAAGCGGAAATTATAGATACGTTTTGGACGTATCAACATCCCCAAGCTTAATTCATGCTCGTCCTCGAGTAGGCTCATGATAACAAGCATAATTTCGGTGGTGACATGCTAACAACCATATAAGAAATTTTAAGTAAATCAATCAAGGCATGTAATTCAATTCAAGTCATAACAGGCAAGAGTCTATATTTAGCATTGAAATAACCAACATAAGAACATAAAGGTGCAAGATCTCTCGCTGTCCGTGGCTCGAATGTCTCCAAATGGTGTTTGCGTGCAAGAAAGGGGATAGGGATATACGAGAAAAAAGTATTTTTGTGTTGAGAACTCAATCTACTAAAGTTTCACACTTGGTCTTCTTTGGAATCTTATCTTGACTCATCCCCAGACCACTAGCCAGGTACAAGTCAAAATGATCCACTCCTTTTCGATATTTTGAGCACTCATGCAATGGATGAGCGTAAGAAAGAAAGTTGACACTTAGGATGGAAAAGAGAGAATATGGTGGAGGAGTAAGACAAAAAGGTGTGAAAGGATCGCATCAATGAGGACAATCATAGGCGAGAGAAAGCCAAATGAAAGATATGATGTGAGGAGTAGGGATTGCCATGCAACGGATGCACATCTGATCTAAGGTAAGCTCTCCAAAGGAACTAGTGGGGTTGCATCCAACTTGCTTGCTCAAGAAGACCTAGAGCTCATTTGAGGAGGCTCATCATTGGAATATACAAGCCAAGTTCTATAGTGTGAAGGTCCCCACATAGTTATATGCATGAATGATAATCTCTATGGAGTGCAAGATATAAGAGGGAGTACGAGTGTGGATATCTCAAAAGGAATAGTAGTGTGCCCCCTTCTCTCTTTTTATTTCTTTTTCTCTTTTTTCTATTTTTTGTATTTTTTTGTTGGCCTCAATGGCTCTTTCTATTTCTCTCATTTTCCTCGTTGGGATCTTTTAATTTGTTGTCTTTGGGATCTTTTGATTTGTCCACATTGGGATATTTTCCTAACTTTAGGGGCAACACTCTATATATTACAAAAGGTATAGAATATCTTTCACACTTTACAAAGTACTCAAATCATAAAGAAGATGTAAATATCATGATGTATGCAAATGTATGCCTCTGCCAGTGTAGCAGGATATGCAATGATACTAGCGCGTCATGTAGCAATCATTAGGGCATGGCCCAACTAGCATGCGGCTCATCGATCAAGCAAGTAGCATGTATGACATGAAGATCAAGTCATGAGAAGATGGATGTTGCATTGCAATATATCTCGGAAAGGCTATGGAAATGCCTTGATAGGTAGGTATGGTGGCTGTTTTGAGGAAGGATATAAGGAGTTCTATGATGATAGAGTGTATCGTGCCAAGGGTTATGATGTACCGGCGAAGGTGGACGCCAACTGTCGGAGTGAGAAGAAAGCAATGCACGACACAGGAGAGGCTAGAAAAATATGGGAAGGTGGAAGTGTCAACTTTCGAATACTCACATTAGTCCAAAGAACTCATGCACTTATTATCGGTAACTCTCAATCTAATAAGGAGGTTCACAAAGAGACAAGTACCCCGAGGAGGAGTGTATGGGGGTTTGGTTATCCTTGCGCATCCTCTACTCATGGTATGTGAGTGTACTCTAATATTCGACCCCTCAGAAGAGTAGTGATTCATCTAGTAGCTAAAGTTCTCAACGAATTTTGTAAGTTTTGAAAATAAACACGGATTGCCCAAAATACGACATCTATCACTAATAGTCTAAAGCTCTTGACACCAAAAGTCCAAACATTACTCAAAACAATACCTCAAAACTATTGCAAGTTACTACTACAAAAGAATAGAAACCTCAATTACCTACTCCAAGTCAAGACACAAAAACTCAGTGCAACAGGCAAACTCTCTAAACAAGATAAACATGAAAACTCAAGAGAGTTCCAGCAACAAACTAAACAAAAGCTCTTTGAAAAGATAAGCATGAAAACTAAGAGCTAAACATGACAGTAGCTACGAAAAGTCCTATGTTGTGTTCTAGATTTTGAAAGTGGAGCGTGTTTCTCTCCCACACAAAGAAAGTTGGGTTCTAACTTATTATGAACAGCAAGCAAAGCTAAATAAAACTAAAAATAAAACCTAAGAGCGACACGCTCCAAGCATAGCACATAACGCATGAAGTGATAAAAATATAGTGAGACGAGAGACGAACTGATAATTGTTGATGAAGAAGGGGATGCACGGGGGCATCCCCAAGCTTAGACGCTTGAGTCTCCTTGAATATTTCTTGGGGATGCATGGGGGCATCCCCAAGCTTCAGCGCTTGACACTCCTGAATATTCTTTCATCATCTTCCCTCGCACACTTGAAAATTCCCTTCATACATAACTCATCATAATCTGATTAGCGAGGTTAGTACCCATAATAAAATAATTTTTCTCTACTTTAAATAAGGATATTCTTGAAGATTTACTGTTTCTCAAGATTGCCAAAAAGTTTTTTCAAAGAAAAATCAAGCTTAAGGTTTGCAAAACGAAGAAAAGGCAAACATGACAGAATCTGTGAAAAACAGACCAGAAGGTAGTAAAGAATTTTTTAGGGATACTTCTTCAACTCAAATCAAAAACTCAGAACATACAAAAGTTCCGTAATTGTATAGAGCACGCTTTGTAAAAATTTCAGATCAAAAAGATGAACTGGGATTTTTCCATGATTTTTCTAGTCACGAGGACAGAATCTGTTTTCTGGACAGCATGTCACAACTTTCACTTCCCTTGTCATAAGAGGCTATAAATGGCACAAGTCTTGCAAAGTAAAGATACAATGATGTTGTTAATGTAGTAACAATCATCAAGACCACTAAAAACAGAAGAAAAACAAAAAGTAAATCCTAAATTCGTTGTGGGCTGCCTCCCGAAAGCGCTTCTTTAAAGCCATTAGCTAGGCTTAATGCAAAATAGATCAAGTCTTTTCAAGAAAATAACTAGCCCATGTAACGGACTCAAAAGGCAACTTAATCTTTTTCCTAGGGAAGTGTTCCATCCCTTTCTTGTGAGGGAATTGGAATTTTATAATCCCTTCTTTCATATCAATAATAGCACCCACGGCGCGAAGAAAAGGACGTCCCAAAATAATTGGACAAGAAGGTTCACATTCAATGTCCATAATAGTAAAATCAACAGGAACATAATTGTCATTGAAAACGATAAGAACATCATCTATCTTCCCCAAAGGTTTCTTTATGGAAGAATCGACAAGATGAACACCAAAATAACAAGGATCAAAAGGTTTCAATTCAAATATATCATACATTCTTTTGGGCATAACAGAGGTACTAGCTCCAACATCACATAAAGCATAGCAAGAAAAGTTATTCAACTTAATTTTAATCATAGGATCACAAGCATCTTCTAGCTTTCTAGGTAAGGAGGCTTCTACCCTAAGCTTCTCCTCCCTAGCTTTGATGAGAGCATTAGTGATATGCTCCGTGAAGGCAAGATTAAGTGCGCTAGTGTGGGGGTCTCTAGACATCTTGTGAAGGAAACGAATAACTTTAGAAAGGGTGAAATTATCAGAATCAAGGTCACTACTATCAAGTAAAGTGGTAGTGGTGTCCTTTAGGATCACTTGTTTGGTATCTTCTATAGTCATAGGAGTTTCTTCTTCTACAGTTGAGGTCATAGCATCACCATTAATAGGTCCTATGGGACTAGGGGTGCATTGGGTGCTAAGAGTTTGGATATCCTCAACCACTTGGATAGTAGCAATGGTATGGTGTGTAGGAAGGCTCTTAATTCTATCTTCTTCCTCCTTTTCTCTAGCCCATCTCTCTTTGAGTTTATCCATCATCCTAATGTTTTCATTAATTTGCACTTGGATAGCATTCATAGGAGTGGCCTTCCTCTCTTCAAGAGGAGAAGTTCTAATTTTAAGCAATTCTACTTCATGAGCTAAATTATCTACCTTCAACGAGAGGTTATCTAATTTGTCTAGTTTTTCCTCTACACTCTTGTTGAAGGCTTTTTGGGTAGTGATAAAGTCTTTAAGCATACTCTCTAATTCAAAAGTGGAGTTTTTGGTGCTAGGATAAGTGTTGTTGTTCCCATAGTTGTTGGAGGGGAACGGTCTAGGATTGCTACCAAAGTTACTCCTATAAGCATTGTTGTTGAAGTTGTTTCTAGAGATAAAGTTCACATCTACTTGATCTTGAGAAATCAAAGAATTTAAAGGAACATCTTGAGGATCAATAGGAGATTGCTTGGTAAGTACAGATATAATCAAGTCAACTTTTTCATTTAGGGAGGAGTTTTCCTTGACAGAGTTTACCTTCCTACCTATTGGAGCTCTTTAGGTGTGCCATTGGGAATAGTTGGTCATCATCTCATCGAGAAGTTTTGTGGCAGCACCAAGTGTAGTTGACATAAAGGTTCCTCCCGCGGCCGAATCTAGCAGGTTCCGCGAGGTAAAGTTCAAGCCTGCATAAAAAGTTTGGATAACCATCCAAGTAGTCAAACCATGCGTAGGGCAATTCTTAACAAGAGATTTCATGTGTTCCCAAGCTTGGGAAACGTGTTCATTATCCAATTGTTTAAAATTCATAATAAATCTCCTCAATTGGATAATCTTAGCAGGGGGATAGTACTTCCCAATAAAAGCATCCTTGCACTTATCCCAAGAGTCTATGCTATTCTTAGACAAGCATTGGAACCAGATTTTAGCTTCATCTCTCAAGGAGAAAGGAAAAATCTTAAGCTTCACAATATCACCATCTACTTCCTTGTACTTTTGCATATCACAAAGCTCAATAAAATTATTTAAATGCAAAGCAGCATCATCTCTAGCACCAGAGAATTGATCATTCATAACAAGGTTCAGCAAAGCAGGTTTAATCTCATAAAAAGGTGCTGAAGTAGCAGGTGTAGCAATAGGAGTGCAGATAAAGTCACTGTTGTTGTGACTAGTGAAGTCACACAACTTGGTGTTCTCAGAGGAACCCATAGCGGCAGCAAGCAAGATAACTATTTTTTTGATTTTTGATAAAAGACACTAAAGCAAAAACTGAAAGGTAAACAGACAAGACTAAAAAGCAAAGATAAAAGATAGTGTGCAACTCCCCTATCTTGAAGAGTGGAGTCCCCGACAACGGCACCAAAAATTGCTTTGATGTCACGAGAGTTTACTTCTCGCCCCTCGTTGGTTACCCAAAGTGGAAGGTGAGATGTAGCGTAGAGGCAATTTCCCTTAGCGAAGATGCTAAGGTTGAGTATCGAACCAGTAGGACTCCAACAGATATAAGAAGGTGGTGAAGTGAACAATGGCGCTGTTCACAACCTAAGGTTTCTTACTTCACCTGGACCTGCACACACAGCAAATAACTTTGCTTCCCAACGAGTACAGAGGAGTTGTCAATTCCTCCGGCCTTGTTGTTTACAAAGGATAAAACGCACGGGATCATAATGATAGTGATAGCAACGGAAAAATAAATAAAGCAGTAAATTGATAGAGGGTGTAAACAGTATTGGAAATATAGACCGGGGTCCTATGATGTTCACTAGTGATGTCTCTCTCCCAAAAGACGATAAAAGAACCATGCGAGGTAAACAAATTACAGCTGCGCAATTGACAGGATTATGTGCGCAAACCAATGCTAATTATGCTATAAAGAAAGGAAGAGGCTCAAAAGCTTGGGCGGTATGCCAAAACAAGTAGACCGAAATCCATCTGCATCTACCTACTAATCATCCACCTTGAGATATCTATCTAGAACATATCGCTGGTATTAAGTTGCGAATCCCACCCAAAGTGTAAACTCAAAGCAACAGACAATTGCATTAAAGAACTTTGCATAAAGTAAACAATCCTTACACCCGCAAGTACAAGCACCATTTTTTTCCCCCTTTTGGAAACAGCACATCCCCTAGACTCATGTTTATGTCACTCAAGCTAGTCATCGGGGGGCATGAACCCACAATCTTGCATAACGCTCCCTCTTGGAGTCACTACCTACTACTTGGCCAAAGCAATAAACAGCAACGGAGAACATGCAAGAATTACTCAAGAACATAAATATAAAAGAGGAGAATCAAATATATTACTCAAACACAATCTGAACATAATCTCATAATCCATCGGATCCCAGCAAACTCAGCATAGCAACAGCAGAAATATTACATAAGTGCCTCGATCATGTAGGGAAGCTCACGAGGTCTAATCCATGAAGAACAAAGAGGGGAGGAGAACATCACATAGCTACTGATCATAGACCCATGGTCCAAGGTGGACTACTCACGGTTCATCCCGGAAGCGTCCATGGTGGTGGAGAAGCTCCCGGAGGTGATTCCTCCCTCCGGCACGGTGCCGGGAAGAGGTCTTCTGGTGCTCCCGATCTTGCAAGCGCGACGGCGACGGAACAGAGGAGAGATCGCGAAATAGGGTTCCCGTCTCAGGGTTTTTGCGTCACGGGGAATAAATAGGCGAAGGGGGGCAGCCAGGGGGCCACCAGGGGTCCAGGCGGCCCCCTGGCGCGACCCCACCCTGGGGCGCGCAAGGAGGGCGCCTGGGCCCTGGTGGGTCCCCTCTGCCCCCCCCCCCCCCCCTCGGTGATTCCCGAAGCTTCCTGTACGCTGATTTTTTTTTTTGGATTTTTCCCGAATTTTTGGAGCACTTTTTATATGGGGGAAACCTGAAATAGAAAAACAACAGAAAATAGGAACTGGCACTGGGGTGCACTGAGTTGATAGGTTAGTCCAAATATGATCAAAAGTGTATGGAAGTTCATCAATATCATAGAACTATCACACAAAAGAGGCATGGAGCAAGCAGAATTTATAGATACGTTTTGGACGCATCACCCACCCAAAGTGTAAACTCAAAGCAACTGACAACTGCATTAACAAACTTTGCGTAAGGTAAACAATGCAACCGCGGTTATAAGCACCGTTGTTTTCTCCCTGGTGGCAACAACACATCCCCTAGTCTCATGTTGTTGTCACTCAAGCTAGACATCGAGGGGCATGAACCCACAATCAAGCATAAACGCTCCCTCTTGGAGTTACTATCTACTATTTGGCCAAAGCAATAAAAAGCAACGGACAACATGCAATAATTACTCAAGAACAAAATATATAACTCATCACAATCTGAACATAATCTCATAATCCATCAGATCCCAGCAAACTCAGCACAGCAACAACATAAAGAATTACATAGATGCCTTGATCATGTAGGGCAGCTCACAAGGGCTAAGAATTGAAGCACAAGATTGGAGAGACGACATCACATAGCTACTGGTCATGGACCCATGGTGTAACAGCCCAGATTTCACCAAAAATAAAAATTTTGTTTTCGGTGTGAATTGTTTGATTGTCTGATTTGTTTGCGGTGTTTGCATCCCCGATTTATCGATCGGCGATTATTTTCCCCCTCTTATCTCATACCGGATGGAGACCGACCCTTGCCACCCTGACACTCGACCTTTGCGACACCGGGTTGAGACCGATCACCGTCGCAAAAACAAGGACAAGACCAGCCGTCGCCAGCGGAACGAAAACCCCGTTTAATAAGTGTAACGACCCAATTCACACCGAATTGAAGTCTCTGTGTTGAAGTGCCAGTCCCTGGATCGAACTCGCTGGCACACACAGTATAATAGATGTATATCAAAGTACAAGTGCATCATTATTACAACGTATGATCCAGAGTAAATAAATAACAAGTTACATAGCTCAAGGCTAGCTTATTCAATATAAATATAGCGGAAGCAAAAGCAAATAACGTGGAGTCCCATCAACAGCCACATGCGAACATGCTGAGTGTAGACTCGCAACCCCTAAACGCACCTTACTGATCGTCTGAAAAACCTGCAACACCGAAGGTTACAGCCCGACAACGGGTCAGTACATCTGATTTGTACGGCAAGTGACACGGAAAAGTTTATATAAAGGACCTACAACTACATGCAAGGTAAGTCAAAGGAAAGGCTTATGGTTTTGTTTTGCAGAAAGCCAATTTTCTCCTGAACTAAACTAGTCAAAATTTTAAGTTGAGTTCTACCTGAAACACACAGCAACCCAAGCTACTCTTGTCCCAACCAAATTATTATTAAGTGTTCATCTGTCAAGATCATTCATCAACAGTACTGACTAGTTGCTCAAAGTTCGTCCGTAACCGTGGACACGGGTAATCATGATCAGTTTATACGCTCTGCAGAGGTTTGTACACGTTCCCCACTGGACTCAACCTGAAGATTGAGACAAAGACTTTCCGAAGAGGTTGCCTCCACCCTTTGGTAGCCGGTACACCTAACACAATTCTACATCAGCTAGCTACCAGGGCCAGGTTCCCCAAAACTTACTCATCTAAGCCAGAGCCCATATAGCCAGTGGCTGTACACGGAAGCTACTAGTGATATTGCATGTCTGATCTTTGTGAGCCTGGACGGCGCCCACTGCGTGAGAGGGTAGACACCATGACGCACCCGGTTCACCACCAAACAAACCATTGGGTGCATTTAACCCCGGCATTGTCCTCAACCGAGCCACAACTACCGGGATGCAACCCGCCCGCCCAGAAGTGATTTCTATTTATTAAACAGTTTCTACACAAGTTATTAAACATCTCACATGCACTCCATGAATTTCACAACCCAAACCACGTCTACAAAGCATAGCAATAAAGTAACAACACGGCTAGGTTGATCTACGGTAGACAAGTCAAGACATATGGCTATCCTAACTGGTTTGCAGCAACAGTAAAGTAAACTACCTATCATGCAATAGAGTGATATTTCCTACATAATGCATATAGAAAATATAGGTATGAGTATGGTCAAAGTATCACTTGCCTTATACATTCGATGAAGATCTTCGCTCTCACGTTCCAGTCAACTCTACTCGTCACACTCCGAGCAACCTATCGTCAACAAAAGAACTCAATAAGCAATCACACCACAAAGGCAACACATAAGATCAACAAAACAATCACAAAGGTTTTAGCAATAAAACACAAGTTGTGAAGTGCAAAGGTGTGGATGTGCTCGAAGGTGATCGGTGGAACGCGAACTCGAGAGAGTCAACGGATAAAGAGTTGTCGATACAAAAGTATGATAAAGGCATTATGAAATCAAGGTAAAGATCATAGCAATATGAATGGTGTGTGGATATTGCCGATAAGATGTCTCATATAATCCAATATGCAAAAAAAATCACGTGAAACGGAACGCTACAACGCAGGTCATAGCAGTTGCAATATAGAATTGAATTTGAATTAAAACAGATCAATAAACTTGTGAATTTTTGTGCACACATGATACAAACAGAAGGTACATGACACGAGTGATCTAACGCAAAAAGAAACGGCGCAAACGGGTGCACCGGTAAAAAGTTACGGCTGCCGGAAGTCCAAATTTGGATCAGCTTGGGATCCAAATTTAAATACTTCAAACTTCTGTAACACTAGGTCTACTGGCTAGAGAATTTCTACACGGTCGCAACGCAACTGGAATCGCTCAATTCCGAGTTACGGTTAAAAAGTATTCGCGAAAACGGTTTCGGGTGAAAAACGGGGGTACCGGGGGGTTTTACTGCAAAAAGGACTGATACATAAATAAAAAAATTTACAAAAAACGCGATCGGGTCCCTGGGCGGTTTGGATCCAGATCTGAAAAAAAATTTACCGAACCGTTTTTCCAACTTTTTTTTTCTTCTCAGGTCTCCTTCTTCCACGCGCTGGACAGAAGCACGGGGCCGGCCAGCCATGGCTTCGGCTCGGCCACGCTGGAAAGTGTTCTCGGAACGGTTCCAGCGCGAGGTGAACGCCGCCGGCTCGACGCGCTGATCGCGTAGTTCAAAGTTTTACCCGAATCGGAGGTCCTACGGACCCCCGGCGGTCAGAACGTAAACACCGCGCGCGCGAAAGAAAAACCGGGGATGTTTTTGCAAACTGCCAGCCACCTGGGCTATATAAATACCACCACTCTCCCACCCCTTTCTAGGGTTTCCCCTAAGCCAAAATTGCAGCCACCCCCCTCCACTTTGTTCAGATCTGCCATCTAGTCCCTCTCTCCCGAAACACTAGCCTTCCAGCCAACCGCATCCATCGGATCTCCAAATCAAGGGCTCCCGGGGTGTCCACGTCACCTCCTCCCCTCCACAGTCGCAGCACATGGCACCTCGGGCCCCGCAGGGCCCTCCCAGCCCGCTCGTGCCCGGATCCGGCGCCGCCGGACCACGTCAGCCGACCACCGCAAGCCTCCATCGGCCGACGAGCACTACGCCATTGCTGCCGCTCAGGTCGCTGCTCCCTCCCTTCTCCTCCCTCTTCTCTCCTCCTTCCCTCTCCCCTCACCTCAACCTCCTCGTCCTTTGATGTAGGTCGAGTGGGACACGCGCCATTGAGCCGACGCCATGGACGCCATGGCTGTGGTTGCTCCGAGCTCGTCGCGCCGCTACGGACAACCGTCGGTGACCGGCCAACCTCCAGGACCTGCGCGAGCCCTTGCGACCCCTCCGCCGTCCTCGCCATTGCGTCGTCGGCCCTCGTCGGAGCTGCCAGAACGGCAGCCGCCGTTGCTGCCGACGCGCTCGGGACGAGCTCGGCCTCCCTCGAGCCGACGCGGCTGATGGTATGAATTAACGCCCCCTCTTTGGTTACCCAAAGTGGAAGGTTGAGATGTAGATAGCAGCAATTTCTCTTAGCGAAGATGCTAAGGTTGAGTATTGAACCAGTAGGACTCCAAGATCGACAAGTAGGTGGTGAAGTGAACAATGGCGTTGTTTACAACCGAGGTTGCTAACTTCACCTGGACCTGCACACACAAGAAATAACTTTGCTTTCCAACGATTATAGAGGAGTTGTCAATTCCTCCGGACTAGTTGTTTACAAAGGATAAAACGCAGGGGATAATAATGATAGTGATAGCAACCGTCACGGGGGTTTGACGTCACGAGGGATATATATGCGAAGGGGGCAGCCAAGGGGGCCACCAGGGGTCCAGGCGGCCCCCTGGCGCGGCCCCACCCTAGGGCGCGCCGGGACGGCGCCTGGGGCCCTGGTGGGTCCCCTCTGCCCCCCCCCCCCCCTCAGTGATTCCCGAAGCTTCTTCTGCGCTGATTTTTTATTGTATTTTTCCCGAATTTTTGGAGCACTTTAATATGGGGGAAACCTGAAATAGAAAAATAGTAGAAAACAGGAACTGGCACTAGGGTGCACTGAGTTAATAGGTTAGTCCAAATATGATCAAAAGTGTATGGAAGTTCATCAATATCATAGCAATATCACATAAAAGAGGCATGGAGCAAGCAGAAATTATAGATACGTTTTGGACGTATCAACATCCCCAAGCTTAATTCATGCTCGTCCTCGAGTAGTGTAAGGCCCCTGATGCGGTACTAACTCTAACTAGTCGCTTTCGCGTCCAGTCGGAGTTAGAAGCGCATCAAACGCCACCGGCGCACGACACTCTCACTCGTGTCGCTGCCGGATTCTCGACAACAGGTATAAAAACACAACTCTACAAGAAAGGAAATACATATAGAGATAATAGAGCATGGCATACAACGCCACTGTCCAAAATATACAACATTCTCATGAATACATCTCATCAGGACATCAAGCGGAAGCAAGACATGGACCGGGTACGGTCAAGATACAAATTGCCCTAGAGAGGGCTGCACATAAATCCACCCACGGGAACGTCTGAGCCCAACTAAGGATCCTACTGGTCGGTGTAGTCGTACGTCGTCATCCTCCGGGGGCACCTCCACGAAGTATCGTCCAGTGCTTGGGTCGAGGTAGTAGTCCACTGCAGCGGCCGATCAGGCAAAGCGGTAAAGGCGGAAAAGTAAACGGGGGTGAGAACATATCATTACGGAATAACTAGCGCTACGGGTAAGGTAAAGATATAGACAGTTTGCAGCCGTACTAACATATATGGTGGCTACACGTTCTATCAGAATAAAGATGAGATCCAAGAAGTTACGTTGACAACGTGTCGTAAGTCAGCTATCCACCTACTTACGCAAACATAACACAACCTCGTTTCTCTCTCGGTCCCCCTGGACGAAGAAAGACAACCAAGGCACGCACACGGTTTGTCAAGTTTTATATCATGGTTACATTGATGTTATTCTATGAACAAGGAGTAGGTCTCAAGTAGTCCATAACCGCGGACACGGCTTTTCGAAAAGATTTACCCTGCAGGGGTGTACCAACTGTCCATTATAGACGTCGCATGTACGCCCGGTTTCCACTTGGCTAGGTAAGCGCCTGAAACTCCGGAACGTCAGAGTCCCTCTAACTAACAGCACACATTTCCGGGTGGCCCCCGGGGAGTCGACATCCAATCTGGGAGCTGGCCACGCTCTCGGATCGGCCTCTTCCGTATCAACAGGGTTTGGGTTGCCGGTGAAGCCTCACATGGGGACCGGGCCCTCGCCGGTCAGTTTTTGGGCCAGCCAAGAAACTATGTCCTCCTGGCCCTGGTTTGGTTTGGAAACAACTGGGGATCCAACCAGTACACACACGTTGCAAATGTAAATCAGCTTGGGGCACCACTAGAATGTATGAAGCTAGGTAGGTAAGACAAGGGGGCCCCATAAAACCCCACACACGATTAGGCACGCTCGTCAAGAAACACAATACCCGGAACTCGGGTCCTAGGTGACTCAAATGGAACAAAGCACCAGACGGGAATAGTCCAGCCTTCCACCTTTCGTCGAATATAATTTAACATCATTTAACAATAATAAATATCAACCAACTTCTTTTATAGCATGATATCCCAACCACAAACATATAGGGCAAGCAGCAAGTTTTCTATCCATACTAAGCAATGGCTGAGCAGCGGTAACTTAGCAGAACAATGGTTTGCTGGGATGTGGGGATCATGGCTGTATGGTTTAAACATGGCATATAATGTAGATAGGATCAAACAATAACGTTCTAGATCTACAGCTAGGCATGAGCAGAAAGTTATAAAGTAATGACACAGATCTCCCCCTTGCCTGGTAAGGTAGTCGAAGCAGCACTCACGGTACCCTCGGGCTCGGTGTCGGACAGCTCCGCGTAAGTCTCCTCGGCGGTCTCAGGTGCTAACGTAAGGTACCGGCAGGAAAAGGCACACAAGTAAGCAACTGAAGCAACTCAAACAAGGATGGCATGATCAGGTTTTATTTACATGGTACGACCCTGTCTAGTCAGGTTTAAATGAAGGTGATGACGACAAGTCATCACTTTCATATGCATTTTATTTACGTTGTAATGGCTTTGGTCTGAGCCTTAACTTAGGTGTAAATAACATGATAGCATGACAAGATCAACAAGCATTGCAAGAATTTAAATAATATGCAAGTAAAACAATGATTCCGGAGACAGAGCAGTGTCGGTGAAATTGACACCTGAGAAGGTGCAACAATTGTTGAAGGTCAGCCACATAGCATATGACAATATGTTAGGGCTGACTTGAAGAAAAGGATGGCATGGAACTGACTTGAAAAGATCAGATGAACAACATTTCAAAAGCACTGAAGTTGGAATGTTGCATGCAGACAGACCTGAAAGCTTCTGGACCAGGTGATCACACCTTGTCCCTAAAGTTGCTCAACACGACAAGAAAACATCACCACTGAACTCCTTGCAGAAAAACACCCCAAAAACATATATGACATGTCTCGGTTTGAATTTGCAATGGCAGTTGCCAATTCAGCTGAAGTTCAGGGGGCTGAGTGCAAAATTTGCACCTCATGAATTTTTGAAAAGGTTCAGATGAGCAAACCATCATCACCATGCAATTCCTTGCTCCAAATTACCTAAATTCATATATGGCATGGGCCATTTGAATTTTGGACCAAACTTGGCAGAACAGGAATTAAACAGGGGGGGCTTATTGCAGTTTTGACCAAACTTCATTTAATAAAGGGGCCAATTGCAAAATTGATTATCACTACTGCAATCAGTAGCTCAAATTACCCCAAATGCATATATGGGATGCCACTGTTTGAACAGATGGGGTGAGGTCTAGTTTGAATTTGAATTCAAACTTGAACGAAAATAAAAACAGAAAAGAAAAGAATAAATAAAAAAAGAAAAACGAAACGGGTAGTCCAGCCAGCTCGGGCTGGCTTCGGCCAGCGGCCCATTGCTGTTCGCTGCCCCTGGTGCGCTACGCAAATGGGACGAGCCCAGTGACTATCACGGCCAGGATGCAAAAAGAGCAAAAATTGGGGTTTTAATCGACCCAGGGGGGAATCGAACCCCGCACCCCCTGCTTACGAGGCCAAGCGCTAAACCACCTCGGCTACTGATCGGATCTCGACAGAAAGCAGGTCGCACTGAATATGATCTAGGTACTAGTCGCTTGCTGAACTGAACATGAAACTGAACTCGGGTTCAGTCAGCAGCAGACGGCGGGAAGGAGGGATCTTGCCCTCGTGAGAGCTGATTCCAGGACTCCAATACAAGGAAGCAGCGCTGCATCGACCTTGTGCTGCTACGGTGGTCTGCATCTCGCGGAAAAGGAGCAGATCGGGCGTGGTCTGAAGAAGGAAAAAGAGGCGGCTTTCCACTGTCTGACGAAGTTCAGACGGCTGCTCCCGCGCGCGATGACTTCCGGCGTCCACCGCATCTTGCACGGCTCGCCGGGGACGCCAAGGTCTCACCCAGACGCAGCTGGAGGTGCCCGGTATCCACTTTTGCTGCAAGCTCGCCTCGCCGTGCTACGAACTGTCGCCGCTACTCGACGGAAACTACGGCGGAACGGCTCTGAAGAAACAGGGGAGGGGAATCGGAGCTCACAGCGGGGAATCAACTCGCGCGGCTCGGAGGGAGGTCGTCGGCTTGCTGGCCGTCGACGTCGTGGACGACGAAGGGGTCGTGCTGCGCGGGGAGCTCAGGCCATGGACCTCCTGTCCATGGCGAGCTCGAGCGGATGCAGAGGAAGGGAACGGGAGAGGCGGCGGCGATCGAGGGGGGAGAAGAGCTAGGGTTTGGAGGAGGAGGAGGAGGAGCAGCTGGGCGCTTATAAAGGAGAGGGGAGAGGCGACGTGGACGCAGGAGGACCTCTCCTCCATGGCGCCATGTGCGTGCAGGGGAGAAAAGCAGAAGAGAGGAGGGGGATGACAGGCGGGACCCGCGCGGCAGTGAGAGAGAAGGAGGAAGGGAAAAAGAAAAAGAGGGAACGGGCGCTCCAGGTGGGCTGGGTCCAGGCGGCCCAGCTGGGCTGGAGGGGAGAAAGAAGGAAAAACAGGCCCTTTTCCCAAAAGAAAAGAACAGCAGGGAGAAAAAAAAAGAAAAGGAAAAGAATAGGGGTCAGAAAAATATTCCAAATATTTTTAGAAAACCCCTAAAAAGATGTTTGATCACCCAAAATTGGTTTGATCATTTTTGCATGCAGTGAAAAATCTCCACAAGCAAAACAGTTTTTGAGAGAAAAATAGAAGGTTCAAAATTCCATGAGTTTGAAATTCCTAATCCTTGCATTTTTCTAGATTTTTCAAAATTGGTTTGACCAATTTTGGCAACAACAAAAATGTGGCCCTGTTTTTGAATTCAAAACACTTTGAACTAGGGCTACTGTTTTTGGTGGTGGAAAAAATGCCTTGAGGATTTTAAAACCCTTGCCATATGAAATGAAATGGCTAGGTCAAGTTGGGATCAAGAGGAGTAAGCATGTGGCAAGGAAAACTCCATGACTGCCCTTCTTGAACCACTTTGGATGCAAAAGAAAACAACCCAACATGACTCCAATCTCAAAGCCAATTTGAAACACCACATGAAATGATATAAACCTCCACCATGCCAAGTTACAAGTCCAACAGAGAAAGTAAATTACATGGTGTTTGCAGCTTATTACATGTGGGCTGTTACAGCTCTCCCCTACCAACACAGGATCTCGTCCCGAGATCTAAGCAAGAAAAAGCTCGGGATACTCGGAACGGAGATGATCTTCACGCTCCCACGTTGCTTCCTTCTCTGAGTGATGTGCCCACTGCACCTTGAGGAACTTGACGGTCTTGTTGCGAGTCTTGCGCTCAGATGAGTCAAGAACACGGACTGGACGCTCTGAGTAAGAAAGATCCGCACTGAGCTGGACCTCGCCCAAGTCCACTGCCTGCTCTGGCTGCTTGAAACACTTCTTCAACTGAGACAGGTGAAACACATCATGCACCATAGCCAAACTGTCTGGAAGCTCGAGGCGGAACGCAAGAGGTCCCCGAGTCTCGAGGATGCGGAATGGACCAACGAACCTGGGAGCCAACTTGCCTTTGATCCCAAAGCGGTGAGTGCCTCGAAGTGGAGACACTTTGAGGTATGCGAAGTCACCAACTTTGAAGTCAACACCACGGTGTTTCTTGTCATAATAGGCCTTCTGCCTAGACTGTGCTGCCTTTAGGTTCTCTCGGACAATTTTCATTGTGTCCTCTGCCTCTTGGATCACATCTGGACCGAACAGCTGCCTCTCGCCTGTCTCGGACCAGTTCAAAGGTGTCCTGCATTTGCGACCATACAACACTTCAAACGGCGCTGCTTGCAGGCTTGCTTGATAGCTGTTGTTGTACGAGAACTCAGCATACGGCAAGCACTCTTCCCACTTCATGCCAAACGAGATAACACATGCCCTCAACATGTCCTCAAGAATTTGATTCACACGCTCAACCTGCCCACTGGTCTGAGGGTGATAAGCGGTACTGAACAACACTGTCGTACCAATGGCCTTTTGGAAGGCCTGCCAGAACTTGGAGGTGAAAAGACTGCCTCGATCAGAACTGATCTTCTTGGGGATGCCATGCAAAGATACAACTCGTGCGGTATACAAATCCGCCAACTGAGCTGCTGAAATGGAGTCCTTCACTGGAAAGAAGTGGGCAACTTTGGAGAGATTGTCAATGACAACAAAGATGGCATTGTTCTTCTTCTGCGACAAAGGAAAACCTGTGATGAAATCCATCTCAATGTGGTCCCATTTCCACTCCGGAATTTCAATTGGCTGAAGTAGCCCTGCAGGCTTCTGATGCCGTGCCTTCACTCTCCTACACACATCACACTGGGAGACAAAACGGGCAACATCCCGCTTCATACGAGTCCATCAAAAGCTCTGCTTGAGGTCCTGATACATCTTGGTGCTACCAGGGTGGATAGACAACTTTGAGTCATGGGCTTCTTTCAATATGACCTCCCTGAGGCCTCCTTCCTTGGGAACAACGACTCTCTCCTCGAACATCACGGTGCCGTCATTATGCACTGAAAAGCAACCGTATTTCGGAACTGAGGCGGCAACACCCTGCTTGACTTTCTGAATCATCAAGCTACCAGACTGAGCCTCACGAATCTTCTCACGGATAGTGGGCTCTACCACAAGGTTGGCTAGATAGCCTGCTGGAACTAGCTCAAGATTGAGCCTTCGAAAGGCCTCACACAAATCAGGGTGTATCTTCTGCACCTGGACACTGTTGCAACCACCCTTGCGGCTCAACGCATCAGCTATGACATTCGCCTTGCCAGGCGTATACTGAATATCCACGGAGTACTCAGTAGTCTCGAGCCACCTCCTTTGCCTCAAGTTCAGGTTAGGCTGCGTGAACAAGTACTTTAAGCTTTTGTGATCAGTGAACACATCAACCTTCCTCCCTAGGAGGAGGTGTCGCCAAGTAACCAACGCATGAATCACTACAGCCAGCTCAAGATCGTGGGTCGGATAGTTCCTCTCAGCCTGCTTCAACTGTCTGGAGGTGTACGCCACAATACTCTTTCCTTGCATCAATACTCCGCCAAGGCCATTCAACGAGGCATCACAGAACACTTGAAACGGCTGTGACTCATCTGGCGGCGTAAGGATCGGAGCTGTAGTCAGCCTTATCTTCAACTCATCAAAAGCTGCCTGGCAAGCCTGTGACCACACGTACTTCTTGCCCTTGCACAACAGCTCGGTCATCGGCTTTGCTATCTTGGAGAAATTCTCGACAAACTTCCTGCAATAGCTGGCAAGTCCGAGAAAGCTCCTCAACTGCTTGACATTTTTCGGCGGGGTCCAATCTTGAATCGTCCGGACTCTGTCTGGGTCAACAGCAATGCCTTCTGAGGAAATGACATGGCCAAGAAAGTTGACCTTATTCATCCAGAACTCGCACTTGGAGAACTTGGCATAAAACTGGTGATCTCTCAACTTTTGCAACACCAATCTGAGATGCTCCTCATGCTCAGCCTCTGACTTGGAAAAGACAAGGATATCGTCGAGGTAGAGGAGTACGAACACGTCTAGCCACTCTTGGAAGAGATAGTTCATGGCCCTCATGAACGTTGGAGGCGCGTTTGAAAAGCCAAACGTCATGACCGTAAACTCGTACAGGCCATATCGAGTGCGGAAGGCTGTCTTAGGAATGTCCTCCTCACGGACACGAATCTGGTGGTATCCCATCTTTAGATCAAGCTTTGAAAACACCTTTGCTCCATGCAATTGTTCAAACAAGTCATTGATGTTGGGCAAAGGGTATTTGTTTTTTATCGTCTTCTTGTTGATACCACGGTAGTCTTGAACCAACCGGCTAGTACCATCTTTCTTCTTCACAAAAAGACACGGGGCACCCCAAGGGGAAGTGCTCGGACGAATGAGCCCATCCTTCTCAAGCTTCACCAACTGCTCTTTCAACTCAATCAGCTCTTCCGGACACATTTTGTAAGGTTGCCGAGATATCGGCTGTGTACCAGGTTCTAGCTCGATCACGAACTCAATAGCACGCACGGGTGGAATACCTGGCAACCCCTCTGGAAAGACATCTGGAAACTCTCGAACAACTCTGACCTCCTCGATCAATGGAGCAACTCCAGCGTTCAGAGCGTAATACTGTGCTGATCCCACTGTCGAGCCACAAGTGTACCAAATCTCTGCGCCTGAATCGTGCGTCAGTAACACGGTCTTGGACGGACAATCAATCTTGGCCTTGTACTTGACAAGCCAATCCATGCCCAAGATGACATCAATGTCGGAACGGGTCAAGACTATCGTTGATGCTGAAAAGATAGCACCCTGGATAGAGATCTCCACATCTGGAACAAAAGCAGTGGAGTTTGTCTTGGAACCCGGAGAAACAATAGACAACTGCTGAGACAAACCCTGAGGGTGTAACTCGGCACGCTCAACGAAAGCTCTTGAGACAAAAGAGTGGGAAGCTCCGGAATCAAACAACACTGAAGCTGGAACTGAACATACAAGCAACCTACCAAGCACAATCTCGGACGACTGCTGAGCCTCTGCCACAGTCACGTTGTTCACCCTGAGAGCTCGTGGCTGGTCCCGCACCATCGCGTTGCTCGGTGTAGAGCGAGGTGGGGGCGGAGGCAGCCTGGCGTAACGAGGGTCGGTGCACTGCGGAGACTTGTGACCCGGCTTGCCACACTTGAAGCACGTGATCTCTGGCCTGGGCTGGCCCTGTGGAGCAGGCGGCCTCGAGTAGGGTGGAGTAGAGCGAGGTCCGTGCTGCACTGGGACGGGAGGGCGGGCAAAAGTGCGGACAACTGCCCCCCTCGGCTGGAACTGCTGACGCTGCGGCTGAGGCTGTGGCTCTGTAACCCAGGACTTGGCCTTCTTGTGGACCATCACCGCTGAACTGTGCTCTCTCTGCTTCCTCTTCTCTACGGAACGCTCTGCCTCAGCTGACTCCTGTCTGATAGCCTGGTCGACGAACTCTGAGAACAGGCTCGGCGTGGACAAGGTGAGCGCATACTTGATGTCCGGGGCAAGACCACCGCGGAACCTGGCAATGCGCTTGGCCTCTGACGAGACCTCCTCTGGAGCGTACCTGGCAAGCCTGACGAAGGCCAGGTTATACTCCTACACAGACCTGTCCCCCTGCCTCAGAGCTAAGAACTCCTCGCGCTTCCTCTCGATCAGACCACTGGGAATATGAGCAGCTCTGAAATCCTTGACGAAGTCATCCCACGTGATCTCTGCATCACCCTTGTTTTCCTTGTACGTCGAGAACCAACTGCCTGCAGCACCCTGGAGCTGGAAGGAGGCGAAGGTGACGTAGTCGTCGGGTCTGACAGTGTTGGCCTTGAAGTGCTTCTTGATCTCTGCAATCCAGTCATCCGCCTCCAGCGGGTCTCGAGCCTCGGAGAACCTGGGGGGGCTGATCGCAAGGAACTGCTGCAGTGTGGTGTACTGTGGACAATCATTCCTCTGAGCACCCTGGTTCTGCAGCATCTGAAGGATCGCAGCTGTGCCCTGAGCCACTGCAGCTACAGCCTCCCCAAGGATAGGGTTCTCTGGCGGCGGCATGTTCGCTCTTGGCATCCTGTATACAGGAACACTTATGAGAACATGAACGAATCATTGAAGTAACTAGAGTTAAAGCAAAATTGACAACAAAACTTCCTCATGAGGTATGAGAAAGCCGAAGGCTGAAATTCCACCAAGGTTAACCCGGAAAGTCGATAACTAGGTGCTACTGGAATTCCCAAACCAAGAACATCCGAATCCAATATAATAATGTGCTATCGAGCACACAACAATATATACGAGCGGTTGGAAACCTGCACAATGAGACATCTGCCCTGAGCGGCCCGCCATCACGGTCGTCCATAGGGGAAAGACACCACATCCATATTACCATAGGATGCCCGCCAATCCTGTATGGACGGTTCACCTGGGGTACGCCGTAAGCGAGGTAGAGCAGTCAACCCCAAGTGGCGGCTCAGTGGTCTCAAAGACGCCAACACATCTCGTCGCTAGCAAAACATTATAGAGGGATCGGAGTCTCATGTAAACGAGAACCTAGATTGTTTTGAAAGGGGATAAGTTACAGAGAGAAAACATCGTTTCACTTCCTCACGGAAAAAGGGGTGGGAGGGTGGGATAAGGAGAAAACAGAAAGAGGTCCTACTCTCCGAAATTTTTTCCTATATAACTACCAAAATAGTTTCTAGACTCAACTTCGGCCAGTAAAGGGTCCTACAGTCAGTCCTGCTCTGATACCAAGTTGTAAGGCCCCTGATGCGGTACTAACTCTAACTAGTCGCTTTCGCGTCCGGTCGGAGTTAGAAGCGCATCAAACGCCACCGGTGCACGACACTCTCACTCGTGTCGCTGCCGGATTCTCGACAACAGGTATAAAAACACAACTCTACAAGAAAGGAAATACATATAGAGATAATAGAGCAGGGCATACAACGCCACTGTCCAAAATATACAACATTCTCATGAATACATCTCATCAGGACATCAAGCGTAAGCAAGACATGGACCGGGTACGGTCAAGATACAAATTTCCCTAGAGAGGGCTGCACATAAATCCACCCACGGGAACGTCTGAGCCCAACTAAGGATCCTACTGGTCGGTGTAGTCGTACTCGTCGTCATCCTCCGGGGGCACCTCCACGAAGTATCGTCCAGTGCTTGGGTCGAGGTAGTAGTCCACTGCAGCGGCCGATCAGGCAAAGCGGTAAAGGCGGAAAAGTAAACGGGGGTGAGAACATATCATTACGGAATAACTAGCGCTACGGGTAAGGTAAAGATATAGACAGTTTGCAGCCGTACTAGCATATATGGTGGCTACACGTTCTATCAGAATAAAGATGAGATCCAAGAAGTTACGTTGACAACGTGTCGTAAGTCAGCTATCCACCTACTTACGCAAACATAACACAACCTCGTTTCTCTCTCGGTCCCCCTGGACGAAGAAAGACAACCAAGGCACGCACACGGTTTGTCAAGTTTTATATCATGGTTACGTTGATGTTATTCTATGAACAAGGAGTAGGTCTCAAGTAGTCCATAACCGCGGACACGGCTTTTCGAAAAGATTTACCCTGCAGGGGTGTACCAACTGTCCATTATAGACGTCGCATGTACGCCCGGTTTCCACTTGGCTAGGTAAGCGCCTGAAACTCCGGAACGTCAGAGTCCCTCTAACTAACAGCACACATTTCCGGGTGGCCCCCGGGGAGTCGACATCCAATCTGGGAGCTGGCCACGCTCTCGGATCGGCCTCTTCCGTATCAACAGGGTTTGGGTTGCCGGTGAAGCCTCACATGGGGACCGGGCCCTCGCCGGTCAGTTTTTGGGCCAGCCAAGAAACTATGTCCTCCTGGCCCTGGTTTGGTTTGGAAACAACTGGGGATCCAACCAGTACACACACGTTGCAAATGTAAATCAGCTTGGGGCACCACTAGAATGTATGAAGCTAGGTAGGTAAGACAAGGGGGCCCCATAAAACCCCACACACGATTAGGCACGCTCGTCAAGAAACACAATACCCGGAACTCGGGTCCTAGGTGACTCAAATGGAACAAAGCACCAGACGGGAATAGTCCAGCCTTCCACCTTTCGTCGAATATAATTTAACATCATTTAACAATAATAAATATCAACCAACTTCTTTTATAGCATGATATCCCAACCACAAACATATAGGGCAAGCAGCAAGTTTTCTATCCATACTAAGCAATGGCTGAGCAGCGGTAACTTAGCAGAACAATGGTTTGCTGGGATGTGGGGATCATGGCTGTATGGTTTAAACATGGCATATAATGTAGATAGGATCAAACAATAACGTTCTAGATCTACAGCTAGGCATGAGCAGAAAGTTATAAAGTAATGACACAGATCTCCCCCTTGCCTGGTAAGGTAGTCGAAGCAGCACTCACGGTACCCTCGGGCTCGGTGTCGGACAGCTCCGCGTAAGTCTCCTCGGCGGTCTCAGGTGCTAACGTAAGGTACCGGCAGGAAAAGGCACACAAGTAAGCAACTGAAGCAACTCAAACAAGGATGGCATGATCAGGTTTTATTTACATGGTACGACCCTGTCTAGTCAGGTTTAAATGAAGGTGATGACGACAAGTCATCACTTTCATATGCATTTTATTTACGTTGTAATGGCTTTGGTCTGAGCCTTAACTTAGGTGTAAATAACATGATAGCATGACAAGATCAACAAGCATTGCAAGAATTTAAATAATATGCAAGTAAAACAATGATTCCGGAGACAGAGCAGTGTCGGTGAAATTGACACCTGAGAAGGTGCAACAATTGTTGAAGGTCAGCCACATAGCATATGACAATATGTTAGGGCTGACTTGAAGAAAAGGATGGCATGGAACTGACTTGAAAAGATCAGATGAACAACATTTCAAAAGCACTGAAGTTGGAATGTTGCATGCAGACAGACCTGAAAGCTTCTGGACCAGGTGATCACACCTTGTCCCTAAAGTTGCTCAACACGACAAGAAAACATCACCACTGAACTCCTTGCAGAAAAACACCCCAAAAACATATATGACATGTCTCGGTTTGAATTTGCAATGGCAGTTGCCAATTCAGCTGAAGTTCAGGGGGCTGAGTGCAAAATTTGCACCTCATGAATTTTTGAAAAGGTTCAGATGAGCAAACCATCATCACCATGCAATTCCTTGCTCCAAATTACCTAAATTCATATATGGCATGGGCCATTTGAATTTTGGACCAAACTTGGCAGAACAGGAATTAAACAGGGGGGGCTTATTGCAGTTTTGACCAAACTTCATTTAATAAAGGGGCCAATTGCAAAATTGATTATCACTACTGCAATCAGTAGCTCAAATTACCCCAAATGCATATATGGGATGCCACTGTTTGAACAGATGGGGTGAGGTCTAGTTTGAATTTGAATTCAAACTTGAACGAAAATAAAAACAGAAAAGAAAAGAATAAATAAAAAAAGAAAAACGAAACGGGTAGTCCAGCCAGCTCGGGCTGGCTTCGGCCAGCGGCCCATTGTTGTTCGCTGCCCCTGGTGCGCTACGCAAATGGGACGAGCCCAGTGACTATCACGGCCAGGATGCAAAAAGAGCAAAAATTGGGGTTTTAATCGACCCAGGGGGGAATCGAACCCCGCACCCCCTGCTTACGAGGCCAAGCGCTAAACCACCTCGGCTACTGATCGGATCTCGACAGAAAGCAGGTCGCACTGAATATGATCTAGTTACTAGTCGCTTGCTGAACTAAACATGAAACTGAACTCGGGTTCAGTCAGCAGCAGACGGCGGGAAGGAGGGATCTTGCCCTCGTGAGAGCTGATTCCAGGACTCCAATACAAGGAAGCAGCGCTGCATCGACCTCGTGCTGCTACGGTGGTCTACATCTCGCGGAAAAGGAGCAGATCGGGCGTGGTCTGAAGAAGGAAAAAGAGGCGGCTTTCCACTGTCTGACGAAGTTCAGACGGCTGCTCCCGCGCGCGATGACTTCCGGCGTCCACCGCATCTTGCACGGCTCGCCGGGGACGCCAAGGTCTCACCCAGACGCAGCTGGAGGTGCCCGGTATCCACTTTTGCTGCAAGCTCGCCTCGCCGTGCTACGAACTGTCGCCGCTACTCGACGGAAACTACGGCGGAACGGCTCTGAAGAAACAGGGGAGGGGAATCGGAGCTCACAGCGGGGAATCAACTCGCGCGGCTCGGAGGGAGGTCGTCGGCTTGCTGGCCGTCGACGTCGTGGACGACGACGGGGTTGTGCTGCGCGGGGAGCTCAGGCCATGGACCTCCTGTCCATGGCGAGCTCGAGCGGATGCAGAGGAAGGGAACGGGAGAGGCGGCGGCGATCGAGGGGGGAGAAGAGCTAGGGTTTGGAGGAGGAGGAGGAGGAGCTGGGCGCTTATAAAGGAGAGGGGAGAGGCGACGTGGACGCAGGAGGACCTCTCCTCCACGGCGCCATGTGCGTGCAGGGGAGAAAAGCAGAAGAGAGGAGGGGGATGACAGGCGGGACCCGCGCGGCAGTGAGAGAGAAGGAGGAAGGGAAAAAGAAAAAGAGGGAACGGGCGCTCCAGGTGGGCTGGGTCCATGCAGCCCAGCTGGGCTGGAGGGGAGAAAGAAGGAAAAACAGGCCCTTTTCCCAAAAGAAAAGAACAGCAGGGAGAAAAAAAAAGAAAAGGAAAGGAAAAGAATAGGGGTCAGAAAAATATTCCAACTATTTTTAGAAAACCCCTAAAAAGATGTTTGATCACCCAAAATTGGTTTGATCATTTTTGCATGCAGTGAAAAATCTCCACAAGCAAAACAGTACCTTTTTCTATTTAAAGGTAAATAGAAAAGGTCTTTGAAGAGTTTTTGAGAGAAAAATAGAAGGTTCAAAATTCCATGAGTTTGAAATTCCTAATCCTTGCATTTTTCTAGATTTTTCAAAATTGGTTTGACCAATTTTGGCAACAACAAAAATGTGGCCCTGTTTTTGAATTCAAAACACTTTGAACTAGGGCTACTATTTTTGGTGGTGGCAAAAATGCCTTGAGGATTTTAAAACCCTTTCCATATGAAATGAAATGGCTAGGTCAAGTTGGGATCAAGAGGAGTAAGCATGTGGCAAGGAAAACTCCATGACTGCCCTTCTTGAACCACTTTGGATGCAAAAGAAAACAACCCAACATGACTCCAATCTCAAAGCCAATTTGAAACACCACATGAAATGATATAAACCTCCACCATGCCAAGTTACAAGTCCAACAGAGAAAGTAAATTACATGGTGTTTGCAGCTTATTACATGTGGGCTGTTACAAGTAGGTAAATGATGAAAGCATAATTTCTGTGGTGACATGCTAACAACCATATAAGAACTTTTAAGTAAATCAATCAAGGCATGTAATTCAATTCAAGTCATAACAGGCAATAGTCTATATT
The DNA here is from genome assembly GCA_950022295.1 of Bromus sterilis. NCBI lineage: Eukaryota > Viridiplantae > Streptophyta > Magnoliopsida > Poales > Poaceae > Bromus > Bromus sterilis. The sequence continues at coordinate 224,422,480 of OX465600.1, forward strand.
TAGCATTGAAACAAGCAACATAAGAACATAAAGGTGCAAGAGCTCTCGCTGTCCGTGACTCGAATGTCTCCAAATGGTGTTTGCGTGCAAGAAAGGGGATAGGGATATACGAGAAAAAGTATTTTTGTGTTGAGAACTCAATCTACTAAAGTTTCACACTTGGTCTTTTTTGGAATCTTATCTTGACTCATCCCGAGACCACTAGCCAGGTACAAGTCAAAATGATCCACTCCTTTTCGACATTTTGAGCACTCATGCAATGGATGAGCGTAAGAAAGAAAGTTGACACTTAGGATGGCAAAGAGAGAATATGGTGGAGGAGGAAGACAAAAAGGTGTGAAAGGCTCACATCAATGAGGACAATCATAGGCGAGAGAAAGCCAAATGATAGATATGAAGTGAGGAGTAGGGATTGCCATGCAACGGATGCACATATGAGCTAAAAGCTCTCCGATGGAACTAGTGGGGTGCATCCAACTTGCTTGCTCAAGAAGACCTAGAGCTCATTTGAGGAGGCTCATCATTGGAATATACAAGCCAAGTTCTATAGTGTGAAGGTCCCCACATAGCTATATGCATAAATGATAATCTCCATGGAGTACAAGATATAAAAGGGAGTACGAGTGTGGATCTCTCAAAAGGAATAGTAGTGTGCCCCCTTCTCTCTTTTTATTTCGTTTTTTCCTCTCTTTTTTATATTTTTTTGTATTTTTTGGTGGCCTCAATGGCTCTTTCTATTTCTCTCATTTGTCCTCTTTGGGATCTTTTAATTTGTCCTCTTTGGGAACTTTTAATTTGTCCACTTTGGGATCTTTTCCTCACTTTAGGGGCAACACTCTATATATTACAAAAAGTATAGAAGATATTTCACACTTTACAAAAGTACTCAAATCATAAAGAAGATGTAACTATCATGATGTATGCAAATGTATGCCTCTGCCAGTGTAGCAGGATATGCAATGATACTAGCGCGTCATGTAGCAATCATTAGGGCAAGGCCCAACTAGCATGCGGTTCATCGATCAAGCAAGTAGCATGTATGACATGAAGATCAAGTCATGAGAAGGTGGATGTTGCATGTCAATATATCTCGGAAAGGCTATGGAAATGCCTTGGTAGGTAGGTATGGTGGTTGTTTTGAGGAAGGATATAAGGAGGTTTATGATGACATAGCGTATCATGCCAAGGGTTAGGATGTATCGGCGAAGGTGGACACCAAATCTCGGAGTGAGAAGAAAGCAATGCACGACACGGGAGAGGCTAGAAAAATATGGGAAGGTGGAAGTGTCAACTTTCGAATACTCACATTAGTCCGGAGAACTCATGCACTTATTATCGGTAACTCTCAATCTAATATGGAGGTTTCACAAAGACACAAGTACCCCGAGGATGAGTGTATGGGGGTTTGGTTATCCTTGCGCATCCTCGACTCATGGTACGTGACTGTACTTTAATATTCAACCCCTCAGAAGAGTAGTGATCCATCTAGTAGCTAAAGTTCTCAACTAATTTTGTAAGTTTTGAAAATAAACACGGATTGCCCCAAATACGGAATCTATCACAAATAAACTAAAGCTCTTGACACCAAAAGTCCAAACATTACTCACATCAATACCTCAAAACTATTGCAAGTTACTACTACAAAAGAATAGCAACCTCAATTACCTACTTCAAGTCAAGACACAAAACTCAGTGCAACAGGCAAACTCTCTAAACAAGATAAACATGAAAACTCAAGAGAGTTCTAGCAACAAACTAAACAAAAGCTCTTTAAAAATATAAGCATGAAAACTAAGAGCTAAACATGACAGTAGCTATGAAAAAGATAAAGAACACACACAACAAAGATAAGCATGAAAATCCTATGTTGTATTCTAGCTTTTGAAAGTGGAGCGTGTTTCTCTCCCACACAAAGAAAGCTGGGTTCTAAATTGTTATGAACAGCAAGCAAAGCTAAAGAAAACTAAAAATAAAACCTAAGAGCGAGACGCTGATACGTCCCAAACGTATCTATAATTTCTCCTTGTTCCATGCATATTTTGTGTGACTTTGCCATGTTTTGCTTGAACTTTCAGACACTTTTGAACCTATTTTGAGTAACCTACTAACTCAGTGCACCCAGTTGCCAGTTGTTGTTTTCTGCTGTTTTTGTATTTCAGGTTTTCCGGCCATTAAAAGTGCTCCAAAAAATCCGTAAAAATCAGATAACAAATCAGTGTCACGGAAGCTTCCGGAAACACCAAAGGAGCGAAGCGGGGCCACCACCAGGAGGCCAGGAGGGTCCCTGGCGCGGCCCCACCCTAGACCGCGCCAGGAGGCCTCCTGGCTGCCTCGTGGGTCCCCTCGACGCCCTCCTTCGCCTATATTTACCCCTCGGGGTGGAAACCCCTAATACGGACTCCTCTTTCGCGATCTCGCCTCTGTTCCGCCGCCGACGCCGTTTCTAGATCGGGGCTGCCTGGAGAAACTGCTCCGGCACCCTGCCGGGAGAAGCTACCCCCTTCGGGAGACCCTCCATAGCCATGGACGCCTCCCGTATGTACCGTGAGTAGTTTCCCTTGGGCCATGGGTCCGTGACCAGTAGCTATGTGATCTATCTCTCCCTCTTTTGTGCCTCCACTTTCGAGTCCTCGTGAGCTGCCTCACATGATCGAGGCATCTATATAATTTCTTTTGTTGCTATGCTGAGTTTGTTGGGATCTGATGGATTATGAGACTATGTTCAGATTGTGATGAGTAATATATTTGGTTCTTCTCTTTTATATTTTGTTCTTGAGTAAATTCTTGCATGTTCTCTGTTGCGGTATTTGCTTTGGCCAAGTATTTTATTTGCAACTCCAAGAGAGAGCGTTATGCTCGATTGTGGGTTCAGCCCCTCGATGTCTAGCTTGAGTGACAGAAACATGAGACTAGGGGATGTGTTGTTGCCACCAGGGATAAAACAACGGTGCTTGTACCTGCGGGTGCAAGGATTGTTTACTTTACGCATAGTTCTTTTAATGCAGTTGTCTGTTGCTTTGAGTTTACACTTTGGGTGGGATTCGCAACTTAATACCAGCGAGATGTTCTGGATAGATATCTCAAGTTGGATGATTCGTAGTAGATGCAGATGGATTTCGGTCTACTTACTTTGGCGTACTTCCCATTGCTTTTGAGCCCTTCCTTTCTTTGCAGCATAGTTAGCATTGTGGTGCCTTCATAATCCTGTCAATTGCCCAACTGTGATTTGTTTACCTCGCTAGCACTTTTATCGTCTTTTGGGAGAGAGACATCACTAGTGAAAATCACGGGACCCCGGTCCATCTTCATGTCATTGTTTACACCCTTAATTTACTTTCAGTTGCCACTATTATTATCTCTTGCGTTGATCCTTTGTAAACATCAAGGCCGGAGGAATTGACAACTCCTCTGTACTCGTTGGGAGCAAAGTTATTTGTATCTGTGTGCAGGTCCAGGTGAAGTTAGCAATCCTCGGTTGTGAACGGCGCCATTGTTCACTTTACCACCTTCTTGTATCTCTGCGAGTCCTACGGGAGACAAACCCTATCCTCTACATAGGGGAAATTTTTTGCTACGCTACATCTCACCTTCCACTTGGGGTAACCAACGAGGAGTGAGAACTATCCTCACCGTATCAAGCTAATTTCTGGCACCGTTGTTGGGGACTCCAGTCTACAAGATAGGGGAGTTGTACACTATCTTTTATCTTTGCTTTTTAGTCTTGTTAGTTTACCTTTCAGTTTTTACTTTTGTGTCCTTAATCAAAAATACCAAAAATACCTGTTACCCTTGTTGTGTGGTTAAGTATGTTAGGAGTTGGTACTATGAGGGAATGTGAAGTCTTGGATTTCCATCAAAGGAACGGGGAGAATATGAAGAAGGCATGGGACAGAATTTCTGAAGCACATAAGGCAAATATGCCTTCGTTACCTATAAGAATTGTGCTTAGAAATTTTTACTTTGGCCTTTTTAAGTGGTGTAAGCACTCTCTTGATCTTATAGCTGAAGGAGACTTTTAAGAGTGTGATGAAGCTAGAGCTCTTGAAATTATACATGGTTTATCTGGTTATTTTGTTTATGATGGTCTTAACACTTTTGTGGACAAAATTGCTACTATTGAGAAGAGACTTGATACTCTAGATTTAAAAGAAGTAGAGAAGTTAAATCCCCCTAGATAGGAGATTTTGGAAATAGAAAATGACTAGGAGCCTTTTGTTAGGGTTGTTATCTCTAATCAAAACTTCCTTGATTTTTGTGACATTGGATCTATAGTTTCTATAATGCCAAGCTTTATTTATGATTCTTTGTACCTTGCAAGCATGGAAAATTTTCCATCTTTCCATGAACATTCTAATGGTGATATTTCTGAGATCCAGGGAAGATTAAAAGACGTCCAAGTCATGTTTCTTAAAAGGAGTGTAGAGATTGACTTTGCCATCATGAAGGCCAACAAAGGAAATATAGTGCTCGGAAGGGACTTCCTCCGAGCCATGAAAGGCTTCATTGATATAGGTAAAGGACAAATACGTTTGCGTGGTAAGGCAAAAGGTACGTACCTCTTCCCTCGGAAGAACAAAGATGAGCTTATTGAAAACCCTTTTGAAATCTTTGGTGAACCTTCCGATGATTTTGGAGAACTTTGATCTTTTGCTTTAAGCCTAGCTAATGGCTCTAAAGAAGCGCTTTCGGGAGGCAGACCGCAACGAATTTAGGTTTTTGTTTTTGTTTTTGTTCTGTTCTTAGTGGTCTTGATGATTGTTACTACTCTAGAAACATCATTGTATCTTTTATTTTCAAGCTTTGTGTAAGGCCCGATATGCGGTACTGTTCCAGATCTAGGTGTTTCCACCCAGATCCAGGGACGAAGCACATATCGGTCCCACCGCGACATATGACAAAGCCATATGCCCCGGATTTCCAACATGATATCACAACATTATAGATACAAGGATACAACATCTCATACAACTGGCATACAACTGCCTTAATACAATACAACAACGGAAGATATATGTCTGAGTACAGACTACAATCAAATGCCTACTGGCAAAGGGAAAACATCGATCCCGTAACCACACGGGTCCAGGCCCTCCGCCGGGATCTGCCTAACTAGTCGTCGTCGAGTCTCCACGTGAAACGTCGATCACCATACATGTTGTCGATCACGAACCCTGAAAAGAGTTTGGGGGTAGTATCATGAGTACAGAAGTACTCAGCATCCAACTGTAGTGGTCAACTGACCCAGCAAGGACTTCATCACTCGTCATTCTAGGACAACTAGTAGTTTACGGTAAGGAAGCGGTAAGTGGTGAGGTTGCTGCCGCACTAGCATTTATGAAGTGGCTAACAATCTATAGAGTAAGATAATAAGCCAAGCATTCGATGAGGAATCGCATCCAACAAGTCTTGTTATCAACTACTTACGCAAACATAACACCTATCCTATCCTTGTCCTCCTCTTCGCATCCCGACGAAGAAGAAGCAGTCAAGGCACACACACACGTTGATCAAGTTATATTAAGATTATCTCAGTTGTTGTTGTCTATGAACAAGGAGTAGGTATCAAGTCATCCATAACCGTGGACACGGCTTCTCGAAAATATTTAACCCTGCAGGGGTGTACCAACTGCCCATTACAAGGCTCCGCATGCACGCCCATCACTCTCAGTTGCTACCCATTATAGGCAACCATTTTATGATATAGTTCCGAGAGATCCGAAACGACAGGTCCCTCTTACTAACAACGAACAAATCCGGGTGGCCCCTGGTGAGTCGACATCCATCTCAGGAGCCGGCCGCTCTCTCGATCTGGTCTCTACCGTCTGTCGCAGATTTGGATAGCCGTTTAATCACACATGGGAAATCGGGTCCTCAGCCGGACAAAGTGGGCCAACAAGGGAACTATGTCCTCACTGGTCCGGGTTGGTTTGAAAACTACTGGCAGCTGACCAGCACACACACGGTTTCAAATGGTAAATCAGCTTGGGCCACCACTAGAAATGCTTGAAGCTAGGTAGGTAAGAAAAGGGGACCCCATAAAATCCCACATGCGGTTAGGCACGCTCAGTCTTAAAACCAATACCCGGAACTCGGATCCTAGGTGACTCGAATGGAACAAAGCGTCGGGGCGGGATAGCCTAGACCTTCCATCCTTCGTCGAATATAGTCAACATTATAATAATCGTATCATCAACAACAATATAATAATGTGATATCCCAAACCAAGGAGTAACAGGGTAACATCGTAGCATCCTAAGCATGCATAGTAAGCAGAGGCTGAGCAACGAGCAATAGTAACATAGCAGTACAAGGTTTGCAGGGAAGGGACATGGCTGTATCGGTTTGAAAGAGGTTGTAAACATGTGGTAGGATCAAACATCGAACCTAACCTAGACTATCATGCAAACCGCTGGTTGAAATAGAATGGATCATAAGTAATGTATAGTCCTTGCCTATTGATAAGTCGGGTTCCGAAGGTGTAGTGGATCGCAAGCTCGCAACGTCTCCGAAGGTACCCGCGGAAGCACACAAGACGATAAACACTGGAAAGCAATCAACGAGCAAGCACTCTATTACTACGGGGCAACACAAGATCAAGAAGACATCACACGACACGGCAACGCGATACGGATCTATCGTCGAGAACGGTTACTAACAGTTTAAGTGGGGTATCGGTCACACACGACGAATACCGCACGTTTACGGTGTTTTTGTATTTCAGGTTTTCCAGCCATTAAAAGTGCTCCAAAAAAATCCGGAAAAATCAGATAAAAAATCAGCGTCACAGAAGCTTCCGGAAACACCAAAGGAGCGAAGGGGGGCCACCACCAGGAGGCCAGGAGAGTCCCTGGCGCGGCCCCACCCTAGGCCGTGCCAGGAGGCCTCCTGGCTGCCTCGTGGGTCCCCTCGACGCCCCCCTTCGCCTATATTTACCCCTCGGGGTGGAAACCCCTAATACGGACTCCTCTTTCGCGATCTCGCCTCTGTTCCGCCACCGCCGCCGTTTCTAGATCGGGGCTGCCTGGAGAAACTGCTCCGGCACCCTGCCGGGAGAAGCTACCCCCTCCGGGAGACCCTCCATAGCCATGGACGCCTCCCGTATGTACCGTGAGTAGTTTCCCTTGGGCCATGGGTCCGTGACCAGTAGCTATGTGATCTATCTCTCCCTCTTTTGTGCCTCCACTTTCGAGTCCTCGTGAGCTGCCTCACATGATCGAGGCATCTATGTAATTTCTTTTGTTGCTATGCTGAGTTTGTTGGGATCTGATGGATTATGAGATTATGTTTAGATTGTGATGAGTAATATATTTGGTTCTTCTCTGTTATATTTTGTTCTTGAGTAAATTATTGCATGTTCTCCGTTGCGGTATTTGCTTTGGCCAAGTATTTTATTTGCAACTCCAAGAGAGAGTGTTATGCTCGATTGTGGGTTCAGCCCCTCGATGTCTAGCTTGAGTGACAGAAACATGAGACTAGGGGATGTGATGTTGCCACCAGGGATAAAACAACGGTGCTTGTACCTGCGGGTGCAAGGATTGTTTACTTTACGCATAGTTCTTTTAATGCAATTGTCTGTTTTTTTGAGTTTACACTTTGGGTGGGATTCGCAACTTAATACCAGCGAGATGTTCTGGATAGATATCTCAAGGATTCGTAGTAGATGCAGATGGATTTCGGTCTACTTAATTTGGCGTACTGCCCATTGCTTTTGAGCCCTTCCTTTCTTTGCAGCATAGTTAGCATTGCGGTGCCTTCATAATCCTGTCTATTGCCCAACTGTGATTTGTTTACCTCGCTAGCACTTTTATCGTCTTTTGGGAGAGAGACATCACTAGTGAAAATCACGGGACCCCGGTCCATCTTCATATCATTGTTTACACCCTTAATTTACTTTCAGTCTTTACTTTCAGTTGCCACTATTATTATCTCTTGCGTTGATCCTTTGTAAACAAAAAGGCTGGAGGAATTGACAACTCCTCTGTACTCGTTGGGAGAAAAGTTATTTATATCTGTGTGCAGGTCCAGGTGAAGTTAGCAACCCTCGGTTGTGAACGGCGCCATTGTTCACTTTACCACCTTCTTGTATCTCTGCGAGTCCTACGGGAGACAAACCCTATCCTCTACATAGGGGGAATTTGCTGCTACGCTACATCTCACCTTCCACTTGGGGTGACCAACGAGGAGTGAGAACTATCCTCACCGTATCAGACGCTCCAAGCATAGCACATAACGCATGAAGTGATAAAAATATAGTGAGACGAGAGACGAACTGATAATTGTTGATGAAGAAGGGGATGCACTGGGGAATCCCCAAGCTTAGACGCTTGAGTCTCCTTGAATATTTCTTGGGGATGCATGGGGGCATCCCCAAGCTTGAGCGCTTGACACTCCTGAATCTTCTTTCATCATCTTCCCTCGCACACTTGAAAACTCCCTTCATACATAACTCATCATAATCTGATTAGCGAGGTTAGTACCCATAATAAAATAATTTGTTCTCTACGGGAAACAAGCATATTCTTGAAGATCTACTGTTTCTCAAGATTGCCAAAAAGTTTTTGCAAAGAAAAAAGCAAGCTTAAGGTTCGCAAAATGAAGGAAAGACAAAACAGGACAGAATCTCTGAAAAACAGACCAGCAGGTAGTAAAGAATTTTTTACGGATACTTCTGCAACTCAAATCACAAAACTCAGAACATACGAAAGTTCTGTAATTGTATAGAGCACGCTGTGTAAAAATTTCAGCTCAAAAAGATGAACTGGGATTTTTCTAGTCACGAGGACAGAATCTGTTTTCTGGACAGCATGTCACAACTTTCACTTCCCTTGTCATATGAGGCTATAAATGGCACAAAGCTTGAAAAGTAAATATACAATGATGTTGCTACAGTAGTAAAAATCATCCAGACCACTAAAAACAGAAGAAAAACAAAAAGGAAATCCTAAATTCATTGCAGGCTGCCTCCCGAAAGCGCTTCTTTAAAGCCATTAGCTAGGCTTAAAGATTATACAAGGTGCTCTCATAAGAATAAGAATTTGAAGCAAAAGAGAGCATCAAGAAGAAAATATGAAAAACATTTAAGCCTAACCCACTTCCTATGCATAGGCATCTTGTAAGAAAATAAGTCAAAGAAGCACAAAGTGACATGCATAGAAAGGTGGAACAGGAACAATTTCAAAACTTTCAACATGAAGAGAGGTGTTTTTGCAACATGGAAGTTTCTACAACCAAACTTTCCCCTCTCAAAGTAATTTTCAGTAGTATCATGAACAACATCAAGAATATAATGATGACCCTCAACGTAAAGGGATCTATTGTAGTGTTTTCGATAAATAAGAGTGTCGAACCCAACGAGGAGCGAAAGGTATTGATAGGTGATTTTGGACAAGGAATAACTGCAAGCACTGAAAGATAACTTTTTAGGGGTTTTCGATATAAGCAAAAATAAGATAAAGACAAGCAAAGTAAATAGCACTGAGGAGCAGCAAGTGGCCCAATCCTTTTGAGCAAAGGATAATCCTGACAACTGAACTTATAAAGACTAAAGCATTCTTGAGGACACATGGAGAGGTAGTCACGTGCTTTCGCCATACTCCGTATGGATAACTAGTGTTGTGCTGATAAGTGTTGAGTGGGTGGATCTATGATAGCACACCTTCTAGACTAAGATAAGTGCACTCTTATGATTAAACATCTTGCAAGCATCCGCAAATACAAGATAGAAATTAAGGCAAAGCCTAACCACAGCAATAAGATCAAGGATCCAATACTCCCTTGTGCAAAAGTGTGCAAACTAGGGTTCAGGTTTCTGTCACTCCGGCAACCCACCGTAAGCCTTCTTTATACACAATGTACTCCCCTAGGTCCTTAAGAAGGCGAAGTGTTGAGTGTTCGACTCACACAACACCACTAGGAAAATAACAACACAACTTAAATATCAAACAACACAAATTACTTCAACATCATATGACTACAAACAACTAGACTTCTCCCATGTCCTCAAGAACTAAAGTAACTACTCACAAGACATAAAAGAGATCATGATCAGAGGTGATAAATATATGATAAACAATCTGGACATAATGATATTTCACCAACAAAACTCAATAGCATTCACCACAAAGTAGTAATCAACACTAGTAGAGTAGAGAGGATAGATAGTACGGATTACAACACAAGATAAACTTGTGAGGTGAGATTGGATGGTGGTGGAGATGGTGCTGATGTTGGGGATGATGTTGATGATGATCTCGATGATGCTCGTGATGATGGTGATGACGATGGCGATGATCTCCCCTTCCGGGAGGTGATCTCCTCGGCGAAATCTGCCCGCCAGAGAGCCCTTTTCTTCTCTGTAGGTTTCCGCCACGGAGCGGCGGCGAAACTCCTTAAAAGCTTCTTTTTTTAGGGTTTTCGCGTAACAAGGAGTATATATGCCAGAGGGGGGAGCCGGGAGTGGCCCCAGGGCTCCAGGTGCCCTCCCGGCACGGCCAGGGGTGGGACCGTGCCAGGTGGCCTCCTGGGGATCCTGTGCCCCCCCCCCCCTCTGTCCCCTCTTCGGCGAGTCTTCGTTAATCTTCTGGAAAATATCCCCCGTCGATTTTCAGGTAATTTGGAGGTATTCTTCTTCAGCAACTCAGCGTCCACTTTTACCGCTGAATCCTGCGTCTGCTGCTTCGGCACCGGAAAATTGCAAACTCTGTAAAATAAGCCAAAACAACATAAGAAAATCATCATAACGTGAAATATATCAATGAATAAGGATTAATTACAATATAAAATAGTGATGCATTTTGGACGTATCATATAACGATCACATAAATCATGTTGTTCATGACCTACAAGCACACATGTATAGTTTTCAACACGGTCTTTAGGATTATAAGATAAATGAAACCCATCACATTGAGCCTTGATAAGAGCACAATTCTCAGGAATATGAGTTGGATATTTCAAAAGGATAATAGGACAATCAAGTGTGGGTGCAATGGCAAAAATTTCATGCTTAACATGACGAACTATAGCAAGTTCATCTCCGTAAGCATCATCCATAGTGGCATCACGGCCATAAGCATAGAAGGCATCAACTTCATCAAAAAGGGATATTTCAAAAGAATCCATAGGATCATAACACTCATATAAGGTAAGAGTCAAAGAGTTGCTCTCATTAGAAGGTAGACATGGATGGCTCCATTCTTCCTCCTTTTGTTCGTCACTCTCCTCCTCTTTTTCATCCCAGGGGCTTTCGGGTTCAACAATTTCTTCTTCCATAGAGTCCTGCAAAACATTAGTCTCTTCCTTTGGGGGAGAGATTCCCTCAAGATGATCAGTAATATAATAATTTGCATCGTAATTTTCCAAACAATAGTTAAGTATAGAAAGACTCTCAGATTTGTAAGGGGCATCATCAATATTTTTAAGAAGAGAAGTAATTTCATAGGCACCCTTATAAGCAACAACTTCTTCTATTTTCTCTGCATCATCAAAGTCATAATTTCTCTTAGCATAAGAAGCTAAGGTTTCATCATCATTGTACTCACATTGGAAAGCAAGGTGTTTGTGCCTCATAAAGCAACAAGATTCATCCCTGCAGAAAGATATATTATATATTGAGCACAAGTTTCTATCATACTCATACAACTGGTGTATTTGTTTCCATAAGTGTATCCCCTTTTGAGACAAGCGGTGTTCCTTGTACCACTTTTGTTGATCCTCGGTGAATCCTCCATGCCAATAAGATCTGGTTTCAAAGAATTCAGACATTGATTGGCAAGTAAGGAACTTGACATACTTTCTTTTTGGATTTTTGATAAAGGACACAAAGATAAAAACTGAAAGGTAAACTAACAAGACTAAAAAGCAAAGATAAAAGATAGTGTGCAACTCCCCTATCTTGAAGAGTGGAGTCCCCGGCAACGGCGCCAGAAATTTCTTTTGATGGTATGAATTAACGCCCCCTCGTTGGTTACCCAAAGTGGAAGGTTGAGATGTAGATAGCAGCAATTTCCCTTAGCGAAGATGCTAAGGTTGAGTATCGAACCAATAGGACTCCAAGATCGACAAGTAGGTGGTGAAGTGAACAATGGCGCCGTTTACAACCGAGGTTGCTAACTTCACCTGGACCTGCACACACAGCAAATAACTTTGCTTCCCAACGAGTACAGAGGAGTTGTCAACTCCTCCGGCCTTGTTGTTTACAAAGTATTGGAAATATAGACCGGGGTCCTATGATGTTCACTAGTGATGTCTCTCTCCCAAAAGACGATAAAATAGCCATGCGAGGTCAACAAATTACAGCTGGGCAATTGACAGGATTATGTGCGGAACCCAATGCTAACTATGCTATAAAGAAAGGAAGAGGCTTAAAAGCATGGGCGGTACGCCAAGACAAGTAGACCGAAATCCATCTGCATCTACCTACTAATCATCCACCTTGAGATATCTATCCAGAACATCTCGCTGGTATTAAGTTGCGAATCCCACCCAAAGTGTAAACTCAAAGCAACAGACAACTGCATTAAAGAACTTTGCATAAAGTAAACAATCCTTGCACTCGCAAGTACAAGCACTGTTGTTTTCCCCCCTTCTGGCAACAGCACATCCCCTAGACTCATGTTTCTATCACTCAAGCTAGTCATCAGGGGGCATGAACCCACAATCATGCATAACGCTCCCTCTTGGAGTCACTACCTACTACTTGGCCAAAGCAATAAACAGCAACGGAGAACATGCAAGAATTACTCAAGAACATAAATATAAAAGAGGAGCATCAAATATATTACTCAAACACAATCTGAACATAGTCTCATAATCCATCGGATCCCAGCAAACTCAGCATAGCAACAGTAGAAAGATTACATATGTGCCTCGATCATGTAGGGCAGCTCACGAGGTCTAATCCATGAAGAACAAAGAGGGGAGGAGAACATCACATAGCTACTGATCATAGACCCATGGTCCAAGGTGGACTACTCACGGTTCATCCGGGAAGCATCCATGGTGGTGGAGAAGCTCCCAGAGGTGATTCCTCCCTCCGGCATGGTGCCGGGAAGAGGTCTTCTGGTGCTCCCGATCTTGACACCCACCTCTGTTTTTCACAAAGTTAGTAACTTTTCGATGCCATGTTGCATGTTTAATATCTTTTGATCTGTTATGCTTATGACCTTGATTCTTGTTTGTACATGATCACCATCATGTCTACTTCATGCCCACATATTTCTATGTCATGTTGCTGCAATTTTGCATATAGTTTTACCCCTGGTTATACAGCATGAAAATAACAGTTTATGCCCTGTTTTCCTGATTTTCACGAAGTCCTAGACCAGTAATGTTATGTTGCATTTTGCTTGGGATATAATTAATTGTTTATGATGCCTATTTGCATGATTATTTTTTCCATGACTTACTTGTCATGCCTACTGCAATTTCATATCATTTGGTGCATGTTTGCATTTATTAGCTTGTTGGTGCATTGCTCTAAAGTGTGCTACCTGATGTTGGCAGATTGTGTGCATAACTTGTTTTGCTTGTATCTTTATAACCGTAACTTCGTTTGGGGTGTTCTTTACATGTAACTTGATTAGAATTTCATGTACCTTGTGTTTATGCTATTGTTTTCTGTTGTTAACCCACATTAAATATGGTTTAGGACAGAACAGTACCAAATGTTTTAATTGTCGTGGGGCACTTTGTGGAATGCCATGTTTAGGTTGTGCCTCACTTAAATTGAATAGCATAGATAGTTTCCTTTATGCTTCACCTCTTGTCATGTTTTTGTGATATGCCATGCTTGCTTGAGTTTCCATGTTAACAACCTTGCTCACCTTGAGTAGCTAAACAACTTGAACCAATAGAAACGCGCGGTATCGTCGTGTGTGACGAGTACTCCACTTAATCTGTTAGTAACCGCTCTCGACAATAGATGCGATCGTATTGCGTTGTCTCGTGTTGTGTTCTTGTTGATGCTTGCTCGTGATTGCTTAGTAGTAATAGATGCTTGCTCGCCGTTTGCCTTTTCCAGTGTTTCCTTCTTGTGTGCTTCCGTGGGTACCTCTCGGAGACATTGCGAGCTTGCGATCGACTTCACCTTCGGTTTCGTATTCTCATCAGGTAAGGGGGAGCATATATCATGCTTATAAATTTCAGCTCACTCGCGCCTAGGTGTAGGATAGAACGATTGCTTGATCCTACCCTTTTATATTCATGCCTCTCAAATAAACCCAAACAGCATGTCCTCCACATCCCAGCAAACCTTGTTCGGCTATGTTACTATTGCTCGCTGCTCAGCCACTGCTTAGTATGCATGCTAGGATGCTATCAACTGTTATTCTTTTACTCCTTGGATTGGGATATCACATTATTATATTGTTATTGATGATATGATTATTAAAATGTTGACTATACTCGACGAAGGATGGAAGGTCTAGGCCATCCCGCCCCCAACGCTTTGTTCCAGTCGAGTCACCAAGGATCCGAGTTCCGGGTATTGGTTCTAAGACTGAGCGTGCCTAACCGCGTGTGGGATTTTATGGGGTCCCCTTTTCTTACCTACCTAGCTTCAAACATTTCTAGAGGTGGCCCAAGCCGATTTACCATTTGCAAACCATGCATATATGTCTGCCAGGTCGCTCCTAGAAGATATCTTTTAAAACACCTTGGGCCAGTGGAGACATGGTTTCTCTTTTGGTCCACCCGATCAGCTAGGACCCGGCCCCATGTGAGGTGACCCGGTAATCCGACCTGCGTCATACGGAAGAGTCTGATCCGACAGCGTGGCCGGCTTTTGGATTGGGTGTCGACTCCCCGGGGGCCACCCGGATTTGTTTGTTGTTAGCTAGAGGGACCTGTCGTTTCAGATCTCTCGTAAATAAATCATAAATGGTTGCCTATGATGGGTAGCAACTGAGAGAGATGGGCGTGCGTGCGGAGCCTTGTAATGGGCAGTTGGTACACCCCTGCAGGGTTAAATCTTTTCGAGAAGTCGTGTCCACGGTTATGGACGACTTGGAACCTACGTCTTGTTCATAGACAACAACAACTGAGATAATCTTAATATAACTTGATCAACGTGTGTGTGCCTTGACTGCTTCTTCTTCGTCGGGATGCGAAGAGGAGGACAAGGATAGGATAGGTGTTATGCTTGCGTAAGTAGTTGATAGCAAGACTTGTTGGAGGTGATTCCTCATCGAATGCTTGGTTTTCATCTTACTCTAAATTAGACCGTTAGCCACTCATATATTGCTAGTGCGTATGCAACCTCACCGCTACCCCTGTCTTACCGTGAAAAGTTAGTTACAAGACTTTTGATATATTCTCACCCCTCGCTTTTCCTTTCCCTTTTATGTTTTTCCTGATCGGCTGCTGCAGTTGATTACTACCTCGACCCTTCTTCTGGACGCCTTCGCGGAGACTCGATGATGACTAGTTAGGCGGATCCCGGCGGAGAGCCTGGACCCGTGTGGTTACGGGAATGGTGTGTTTTACCTTTTCCAATAGGCATTTGAATGTAGTCTGTACTCAGACATCTATCTTCCGCTGATATAATGTATTTAAGGCAGTTGTATGCCGATTGTATGAGATGTTGTATCCTTGTAGCCGTAATGTTGTGATATCATGTTGGAAACCCGGGGCATATGGCCTTGTCATATGTCGCGGTGGGACCGATATGTGCTTCGTCCTCGGATCTGGATGGAAACATCTAGATCTGGAATAGTACCGCATATTGGGCCTTACAACTAGGTATCAGAGCCTTACCGTCCGTAGGATCCCTTCTCTGGCCGAAGTCAAGTCTAGACAAAAACTATTTTGTAGATACTAAGTTAGTTATCGCAGAGTAGGATTCTTTTTACTCCTTACCCTTGCTCTAGTCAGGACAAGTGACGTAAGTGTTTTAACTCTCGCCTTATCCCCTTCAAAACTCTAGGATCTCGAGTGTGTGGAGTATCGAAATCGTTACAATGCTTTGCTTGGGAAGTATTGTCTCAATTTCGAGCTCAGGTGGGAATTCCTGTAGTACCTTTACCTTCTCTGATTTCAGGTATCATCTGGGTCATCCATTGCCATCCATCCTTTTGCTGGTGTTTTCATGACTTGCGTCGAAAACACTATCCTTTGATCCGGTTCTCGTTGTCGTTACTCCTCTTGACACCGACGGTTTCGTATTTTCGACTATGCCGTCTCCCTGCGGAAAGTTTCTCGATGGAGGTTCGCCATTCGACATGGAGCAAAGTCCCTTGTTGGTGGTGTTGAAGATCGTCGTCTCTCTTCTTTTCCCCTTCCCCCTCTCCCCCTGATCGTCCAGGATCTCGGGACGAGATCCCTTGTTGGTGGTGTTGTATTGTAACAGCCCAGATTTCACAAAAAATATAAATTTTGTTTTCGGTGTGAATTGTTTGATTGTCTGATTTGTTTGCGGTGTTTGCATCCCCAATTTATCGATCGGCGATTATTTTCCCCCTCTTATCTCATACCGTACGGAGACCGACCCTTGCCACCCTGACACTCGACCTTTGCGACACCGGGTTGAGACCGATCACCGTCGCAAAAACAAGGACAAGACCTGCTGTCGCCAACGGAATGAAAACCCCCATTTAATAAGTAAACGGGATATTTTTATAGCGCGCCGGAAAGTGTTCTCGGAACGGTTCCAGCGCGAGGTGAAAGTCGTCGGCTCGACGCGCTGATCACGCAGTTCAAAGTTTTACCCGAATCGGAGGTCCTACGGACCCCCGGCGGTCAGAACGTAAACACCGCGCGCGCGAAAGAAAAACCGGGGATGTTTTTGCAAACTGCCAGCCACCTGGGCTATATAAAGACCATCACTCTCCCACCCATTTCTAGGGTTTCCCCTAAGCCAAAATTGCAGCCACCCCCCTCCACTTTGTCCAGATCTACCATCTAGTCCCTCTCTCCCGAAACCCTAGCCTTCCAGCCAACCGCGGCCATCGGATCTCCAGATCAAGGGCTCCCGGGGTGTCCACGTCACCTCCTCCCCTCCACAGCCGCAACACAGGGCGCCTCGGGCCTCGCAGGGCCCTCCCAGCCCGCTCGGGCCCGGATCCGGCGCTGCCGGACCGCGTCAGCCGACCACCGCAAGCCGTCATCGGCGGGCGAGCACCGCGCCATGGCTGTCGCTCAGGTCGCCGCTCCCTCCCTTATCCTCCCTCTTCTCTCCTCCTTCCCTCTCCCCTCGCCTCAACCTCCTCGTCCTTTGCCGCAGGTCACCTGGGTCTCGCGCCATGGAGTCGACGCCATGGACACCATGGTTGTGGTTGCTCCAAGCTCGTCGTGCCGCCACGGACAACCGTCGGTGACCGGCCAACCTCCAGGACCTGCGCGAGCCCCTCCGACCCCGCCGTCGTCCTCGCCCTTGCGTCGTCCGCCCTCGCCGTCGCTGCCGGAACGGCAGCCGCCGTCGCTGCCGACGCGCTCGAGAGGAGCTCGGCCTCCCTCGAGCCGACACGGCCACGTGGGCCGGCCCATCTCGCCACCGAGTCAGGCCGCCAACCGCCTTTGTGGGCTCGTGATGCCCCTGGCAGCCCAGCCGCATCCCTTCGGCCTCATGGGCCAAGGCCCAGGGTGAGACACCTTTTTTCTAACTTTTTCCCCTCTGCGAATATTTCCAAGTCCCTGATAACTGTGCTGATGTATCTGTTTTGCGATGCCATTTGCGACTAATCCATAGCCCGTATGACGTTGCGCCCAAAAGGAAAATTGTTTAGAATTGTGTGTACTTCAGTTCATCTTATGTGAGCATTTTAATTTGAGGCCATCTTGATGGTTCAAATCTTTGTTGAAGTTGGCATCAGACTGTTAACTACTGATAATTTATGTTAAGTTCTGATGTTGTTATTTTATTGCAAGTTTGATTGATGACTGTGACACATCCATGAGGCCTATTGTATTAAATATTGTTGCATGCTGTTAAGCATCATGTCTACTTCAATCCTATGCAATCACTTGTCATGATATGGTAGCTGGTCATATAGTTATTGAGCTCCAAAGTTGCTATCCTCCTGTTTTTGATAGCCACCTCTGTTTTTCACAAAGTCTGTAACTTTTCGATGCCATGTTGCATGCTTAATATCTTTTGATCTGTTATGCCTATGACCTTGATTCTTGTTTGTACCTGATCACCATCATGTCTACTTCATGCCCACATATTGCTATGTCATGTTACTGCACTTTTTCATATAGTTTTACCCCTGTTTATACAGCATGAAAATAACAGTTTATGCCATGTTTTCCTGATTTTCATTAAGTCCTAGACCAGTAATGTTTTGTTGCATTTTGCTTGGGCTATAATTAATTGTTCATGATGCCTATTTGCATGATTATTTTTTTCATGCCTACTGCAATTCCATGTCATTTGGTGCATGTTTGCATTCAGTAGCTTGTTAGTGCATTGCTCTAAAGTGTGCTACCTGATGTCTGCAGATTGTGTGCATAACTTGTTTTGCTTGTATCTTTTTAACCGTAACTCCTTTGGGGTGTTCTTTACATGTAAGTTGATTAGAATTTCATGTACCTTGTGTTTATGCTATTGTTTGTTGTTGTTAACCCACTTAAAATGTGGTTTAGGACATAACATTACCAAATGTTTTAATTCTCGTGGGGCACTTAGTGGAATGCCATGTTTAGGTTGTGTCTCACTAAAATTGACTAGCATAGATAGTTTCCTTTATGCTTCACCTCTCGTCATGTTTCTGTGCTATGCCATGCTTGCTTGACGTGCCATGTTAACAACCTTGCTCACCTTGAGTAGCTAAACAACTTGAACCAATAGAAACGCGCGGTATCGTCGTGTGTGACGAGTACTCCACTTAATCTGTTAGTAACCGCTCTCGACGATAGATGCGAGCGTATTGCGTTGTCTCGTGTTGTCTTCTTGTTCATGCTTGCTCGTGATTTCTTCATAGTAATAGATGCTTGCTCGTCGTTTGCCTTTTCCAGTGTTTCCTTCTTGTGTGCTTCCGCGGGTACCTCTCGGAGACGTTGCGAGCTTGCGATCGACTTCACCTTCAGTTTCGTCTTCTCATTAGGTAAGGGGGAGCATATATCATGCTTATAACTTTCATCTCACTCGCGCCTAGGTCTAAGATAGAACGATTGCTTGATCCTACCCTTTTATATTCATGCCTCTCAAATAAACCCAAACAGCCATGTCCTCCACATCCCAGCAAACCTTGTTCGGCTATGTTACTATTGCTCGTTGCTCAGCCACTGCTTAGTATGCATGTGAGGATGCTATCAACTGTTATTCTGTTACTCCTTGGATTTGGCTATCACATTATTATATTATTATTGATGATATGAGTATTATAATGTTGACTATACTCGACGAAGGATGCAAGGTCTAGGCCATCCCGCCCCGACGCTTTGTTCCATTCGAGTCACCTAGGATCCGAGTTCTGGGTATTGGTTCTAAGACTGAGCGTGCCTAACCGCGTGTGGGATTTTATGGGGTCACCTTTTCTTACCTACCTAGCTTCAAACATTGCTAGAGGTGGCCCAAGCCGATTTACCATTTGCAAACCATGCATATATGTCTGTCGGGTCGCTCCTAGCAGATATCTTTTAAAACAACTTGGGCCAGTGGAGACATGGTTTCCATGTTGGTCCACCCGATCAGCTAGGACCCGGCCCCATGTGAGGTGACCCGGTAATCCGACCTGTGTCATACGGAAGAGTCCGATCCGAGAGCGTGGCCGGCTTTTGGATTGGGTGTCGACTCCCCGGGGGCCACCCGGATTTGTTCGTTGTTAGCTAGAGGGACATGTCGTTTTGGATCTCTCGGAACTAAATCATAAAATGGTTGCCTATGATGGGTAGCAACTGAGAGAGATGGGCGTGCGTGCGGAGCCTTGTAATGGGCAGTTGGTACACCCCTGCAGGGTTAAATCTTTTTGAGAAGTCGTGTCCACGGTTATGGACGACTTGGA
Source organism: Bromus sterilis (assembly GCA_950022295.1). Classification (NCBI taxonomy): domain Eukaryota; kingdom Viridiplantae; phylum Streptophyta; class Magnoliopsida; order Poales; family Poaceae; genus Bromus; species Bromus sterilis. The sequence goes on from OX465600.1 coordinate 224,442,420, forward strand.
ACCTACGTCTTGTTCATAGACAACAACAACTGAGATAATCTTAATATAACTTGATCAACGTGTGTGTGCCTTGACTGCTTCTTCTTCGTCGGGATGCGAAGAGGAGGACAAGGATAGGATAGGTGTTATGCTTGCGTAAATAGTTGATAGCAAGACTTGTTGGAGGTGATTCCTCATCGAATGCTTGGTTTTCATCTTACTCTAAATTAGACCGTTAGCCACTCATATATTGCTAGTGCGTATGCAACCTCACCGCTACCCCTGTCTTACCGTGAGAAGTTAGTTACAAGACTTTTGATATATTCTCACCCCTCGCTTTTCTTTTCCATTTTATGTTTTTCCTGATCGGCCGCTGCAGTTGATTACTACCTCGACCCTTCTTCTGGACGCCTTCACGGAGACTCGACGACGACTAGTTAGGTGGATCCCTGCGGAGAGCCTGGACCCGTGTGGTTAAGGGAATAGTGTGTTTTACCTTTTCCAATAGGCATTTGAATGTAGTCTGTACTCAGACATGTATCTTTTGCTGATGTAATGTATTTAAGGCAGTTGTATGCCGATTGTATGAGATGTTGTATCCTTGTAGCCTTAATGTTGTGATATCATGTTGGAAATCCGAGGCATATGGCATTGTCATATGTCGCGGTTGGACCGATCTGTGCTTCGTCCCCGGATCTGGATGGAAACATCTAGATCTAGAACAGTACCGCATATCGGGCCCTACACATGGTCCAAGGGGGACTACTCACGACACATCCGAGAAGCGTCCATGGTGGTGGAGAAGCTCCCGAAGGTCAATCCTCCATCCGACAGGGTGCTGGGAAGAGGTCTTCTGGTGCTCCCGATCTTGGAAGCGCGGCGGCGGCGGAACAAAGGGGAAAATCGCGATGCGGGGACCTCTCCGAGGCTTTTCGGAGCGAGGATGTAATATAGGCCAAAGGGAGGCACCAGGGGGTGTCCCCACCTCCCAGGCGCCCTGGTGGCGCGGCCAGGGGTGGGGCCGCGCCCCCTGGCCGCCTGGGAGGGGTGGGCCCCCTCTGGCCCCTCTTCGGTGATTCCGGAAGCTTCTCCTGCGCTAATTTCTTATCTGATTTTCTTGGAATTTTTGGAGCTCTGTAAATATGGGTAAAAACCTACAATTTACAGACATCAACAGACAAAAACTGGCACTGGGTGCACTGAGTTAGTAGGTTAGTACAAATATGTGTAAAAAGATATAAAAGTGTAGCAAAACACATAGCAATGTCACATAAAAGAGCATGGAACAAGCAGAAATTATAGATACGTTTAGGACGTATCACTAAGGTGCAACGTCTTCACAGGTTTGTAGTCAAATCATTAAAGTCATCTCAACTAGAATTGATAGTTACCATCTCATCGAAACATCGGGAGACCTTCTCCTCTATCATAAACGATAAGAACTTTCTTAAGGAGGTGAAGGAATCGTTGAAAAAATAGTTTTTCAATGAACGACTTAGATGAAGCGGCATATATATTGGGCATACAAATCTATGAACATAGATTAATAGGCCTGATACCACTTAAGAAAATGCAAAGAAAGTCAATCTCTCAATGCCACATGGCATGGTACTTCGGTAAAAGTCGTCTCCTTGAACGACTGATGAAAGAGTAGAGATGAATATGGTTTCATATGCTTCGGCTATTGGGTCCATCATGTACGCTATGGTATGTACATATGTTTCATCTGCAATAAGTACTTGCAACATATGCCAAAGTGACCCAAGAGTGGGTCATTGGGCTGCAGTCAAAAATATACTTAAGTACTCCCTCTGTAAAAAAATATAAGAGCGTTTAGATCACTATTTTAGTGATCTAAACGCTCTTATATTTCTTTACGGAGGGAGTACTAGAGAACGACAAAGGAATTGTTCCTTGTATATGGAGGTGATGAATAGATCCGTTCAAAGGGTTACAAAGACACTAGCTTCATGACTGACTTGGATGACTTCAAATCTCAATCAGGCTTTGTTTTTACATTAGATGATGGAAGTGAGCTGGAAGAGTTTCAAGCGAAACATTGTCGCGGATTCTACGATGGAGGCGGAATACATCGCAGCTTCGAAAGCTCCTAAGGAGGGCATTTGGATTAGGAACTTCATCATTGAATGGTGTTGTTCAGAGTGCAAGGGATCCACTGGAGCTATATTGTGATAATACTAGCGCAGTGGCTCCGGTAAAGGAGCCCAGGGCTAAACAAAAATCCAATCAAGTTGACCATAACTAATCATTTGTCACTTCGTTGAAGAAGGGTACATAAAGATCCACAAGATTGATATGAGCCTGAATGTGTCAGACCCGTTGATGAAGCCTCTACCACTAGCAAAACATGAAGATCACCGTAGTATCATTGGTGTTAAGGAACTCATGTAACTAATATTGACTCTAATGCAAGTGGGAGACTTTTGGAAATATGCGCTAGAGGTAATAATAAATATATTATTATATTTCCAAGTTCATTATTAAAGTTCATGTTTCTGTGTTATAATTGTTGTGGCTTATGCGGAGGATTGCAAAGTGCATGTTAACAACTTCTGGAGGAAAACCCATATGCGCATAAAAAAGTGTTTCCTAGTCTTGCCTCTAGGACTAGTCGTATGTTTCATGTGATTATGTTTTCCTAACCATGGGCACTGGATATGCCGGTAACATAGAGGAGCACATTTTTATCACAACAAGGGTGTTGAACTGACCTAACTGAATGATTTACTGAGATTACATCATCATCATGTTATGAGTAATACATTAAAACAAAACTGGATAAAATCGGTGGGTCAGAAAAGTTCTAGGATGATCTAAATATGTTTAATATTTATTTCTTGTCAATTCTCAAAAATACCAGAATTAATAAAAGAGAATAAATATCAATGGGCCCTCTCCCACTTGTTAGAAGGCCCAAGTGGGGGAGGAGTCACTTGGGCCAAAGAGGCCCTAAGGGGGGCGCGCCCTAGGAGGGCTCCTCCTTGGACACCGCCATAAGGGGGAAACCCTAGGTGGAGGCGCAGCCCTAGGGCTCCCCCCTCCTCCAAGTTGGTGCCCCTTCCTCTATATATATATGAGGAGGGGCAGGCCCTTGACACAAAATTTGATCTCATCGTCGGGCTACACCTCTCTCCTCTCTATAGAGCTAATATCTCCACCACCCCAAAGGGATGCTCCACCCTCCTCTTTACTCCGATGGCGTCGAGCTCTGGATGGTGGATTCCTGCCAGATCAGCTACACTGTATGTGTTGAACTGGCAGTGAAGAGATCATGCTTTCAATCTTCGTTCGAGGGACTCCATATTGGATCTTGCTCGAGAAACTATGCTTCTTCACGCTTCCCCGAATCTCCTTCTTCTTCTGCTGTGAGAGAGCATCCTGTGAATGATTGTAAAGGTAATATGTCGCTAACCTTGTATGCATGTACCTAGATATCTTGGGACTTGGTTGAGTAGTGTCATTTTTTTTGTTTTCTACTCTGAATCCCAACACTGCCACCAAAGGGGCGCCTGTCATGGAGGCTTCCGGAGTAGAGAGCATACCCTCCCATGTCGTGTTAGAGCAGGTAATCCACCTCCCATTCCTTTTCGCTTTTGCAACCCACCCATTCTTGAGGGGTCTCATGTTACTCTTGGGGGTCTAGCCACCACCTTTCCCCAAATAGTATTCTTCAGGTTGCGAACTTTGTAACCCACGGTGAGACCTTCCTAGGGATATATCCCTCTCGACCTATTTTGATATTACTTTGGAGTCTGAAAGATGAAGAACAGACTTTCAATCTTCAGAGTGGGTGGGGCTAATGTAAGGCCCGATATGCGGTACTGTTCCAGATCTAGATGTTTCCATCCAGATCCGGGGACGAAGCACATATCGGTCCCACCGCGACATATGACGAAGTCATATGCTCCGGATTTCCAACATGATATCACAACATTACAGATACAGGATACAACATCTCATACAATCGGCATACAACTGCCTTAATACATTACATCAGCGGGAGATATACGTCTGAGTATAGACTACAAACAAATGCCTAGTGGCAAAGAGAAAAACATCGATCCCATAACCACACGGGTCCAGGCCCTCCGCCGGGATCCGCCTAACTAGTCGTCGTCGAGTCTCCACGTGAAACGTCGATCACCTTACCTGTTGTCGATCAAGAACCCTGAAAAGAGTTTGGGGGTAGTATCATGAGTACAGAGGTACTCAGCATCCAACTGTAGTGGTCATCTGACCCAGCAAGGACTTCATCACTCGTCATTCTAGGACAACTAGTAGTTTACGGTAAGGAAGGGGTAAGTGGTGAGGTTGCTGCCGCACTAGCATTTATGAATTGGATAACGATCTAGAGAGTAAGATAAGAAGCCAAGCATTCGATGAGGAATCGCCTCCAACAAGTCTTGCTATCAACTACTACGCAAACATAACACATATCCTATCCTTGTCCTCCTCTTTGCATCCCGACGAAGAAGAAGCAATCAAGGCACACACACATGTTGATCAAATTATATTAAGATTATCTCAGTTGTTGTTGTTGTCTATGAACAAGGAGTAGGTCTCAAGTCGTCCATAACCGTGGACACGGCTTCTCGAAAAGATTTAACCCTGCAGGGGTGTACCAACTGCCCATTACGAGGCTCCGCACGCACGCCCATCTCTCTCAGTTGCTACCCATGATAGACAACCATTTTATGATCTAGTTCCAAGAGATCCGGAACGACAAGTCCCTCTAACTAACAACGCACAAATCCGGGTGGGCCCCGGTGAGTCGACATCCAACTCAAAAGCCGGCCGCGCTCTCGAATCGGCCTCTACCGTCTGGACGAGGTCGGATAGGTTGCCCAAACAGATGTGGACAACCCCCTAGCTCCCTGGGGTGGACCAACAAGAGAAACCATGTCTCCGCTGGCCCAAGTTGTTTGAAATCTGCCGGCCGCGGACCAGTCACACACACGTTTCAAAAGGTAAATCAGCTTGGGTCACCACTAGAAATGTTTGAAGCTAGGTAGGTAAGAAAAGGGGACCCCATAAAATCCCACACGCGGTTAGGCACGCTCAGTCTCAAAACCAATACCCGGAACTCGGATCCTAGGTGACTCGAATGGAACAAAGCGTCGGGGCGGGATAGCCTAGACCTTCCATCCTTCGTCGAATATAGTCAACATTTATAATAATCATATCATCAATAACAATATAATAATGTGATATCCCAAACCCGGGAGTAACAGGGTAACATCGTAGCATCCTAAGCATGCATACTAATCAGGGGCTGAGCAACGAGCAACAGTAACATAGCAGTACAAGGTTTGCTGGGAGGGGACATGGCTGTATCGGTTTTAAAGAGGTTGTAAACATGTGGTAGGATCAAACATCGAACCTAAACTAGACTAGCATGCAAACCGCTGGTTGAAATAGAATGGATCATAAGTAATGTATAGTCCTTGCCTGTTGATAAGTCGGGTTCCGAAGGTGTAGTCGATCGCAAGCTCGCATCGTCTCCGAAGGTACCCGCGGAAGCACACAAGACGATAAACACTGGAAAGCAATCAACGAGCAAGAACTCTATTACTACGGGGCAACACAAGATCATGAAGACATCACACGACACGGCAACGCGATACAGATCTATCGTCGAGAACGGTCACTAACAGTTTAAGTGGGGTATCAGTCACACACGACGAATACCGCACGTTTACGGTGGTTCAAGTTTCTTAGCTACAGGTGATCAACCAACGGTTATTAACATGGCAACTCAAGCAAGCATGGCATAGCACACAAACATGGCAAGAGGTGTAGCACAAAGTAAACTATCTATGCTAGTCAATTTAAGTGAGGCACAACCTAAACATGGCATACACTAAGTGCCGCAGAACAATTAAAGGATTTGGTACTGATCTGCCCTAAACCATATTTTAGGATGGTTAACAACAGCAAACAATAGCATAAACACAAAGTACACGAAAAACTAATCAAGTTACATATAAAGAACACCCCAAACGGAGTTACGGTTAAAAAGATACAAGCAAAACAAGTTACAGGCACAATCTGCCAACATCACAAAGCACACTTTAGAGCAATGCATAAACAACATAATGAATGCAAACATGCTCACAAATGATATGGAATTAAACTAGACATGACACGGAAGGTATGGCAAAAAGAATCATGCAAATAGGCATCATAGATCAAAAGATATTAAGCAAACAACATGGCATCGCAAAGCAAAAGAGAAAAACAGAGGTGGCTGTCAAAAACAGCAGCATAGCAACTTTGGAGGAGAATAACTATATGACCAGAAAGCATATCATGGCAATGCAATACATGTAATGAAAGTAGACATGATGCTTAACAATATGCAATTGGAATCACTCAATTCCGATAAACGGTCGCGACACACTCGTCGACCGAAGTTGCAATAAAATAACAGTTTCAGCAACAGCAGCACATTAACATCAGGATCACCACTTTGGAGCAAGATTTAATACAGCTAAAGCACCCAAACATGGCAAGTTAAAGTATGGAAATGAAGTACACATGATGCTTAACACATAGGAGAAAGAATCAATGCAATAGGCCTCATGGATGAGTCGCAATCATCATGCAAAGTTGCAACAAAATATAAACAGCAGCACTTAATAGAAATTAAAAGCAGTTAACGGCCTGATGCCCTGTTCAGCACACAATTACAAAATCTATATGAGCTCAAACGGAAAAACTTTCTACATACGAACGCTAGAGCACGCAAAACTGAGCAACTTTCGTTTTGGGGGCACGTTCATCGGAGCTACGGATTAATCGCTATTCGCAGCACAAAAATGAATCAGCACAAGATATTTTCCAGACTTAGAAAAATTACAGAGGCAGAGGGAGAAAAAAAAAGGGCTCACCCCAGATGGGCTCAGCCCATCTGGCCTGAAGGCTGGCCCGAGTTGGGCTGGGGGTTTGCTGGGCTGCCAGGCCGGCCCAGCTCGGCCACGGCGGTTGGAGCGGGGCTCCCGCAGCGACCGGAGGAGGAGGCCGAGCGGCTGGTGGCCGGCAGCGTCCCAGCTCGTCGCCGGCGAGGGCTAGGGCGGCCGCGGTGTAGGGGGCGTGGAGGGCGCGTGGATCCGACGCCCTGCTGGGTCCGGGTTGTGGCGGCGCCCGGCGCCTGGTCCTGTGGCGGTTCGAGTCGGGCGGCTGCAAGCTCCTTGCTCGACCATGGCCATGGCTTCCCGTCTGCGCGGCGACGCCCCTGCGTGCAGAGAGGAAGAGGGAGGTAAGAGAGAGTGGGAGGAGGGGGAAGAGAGGAGAGGGGAAGGGAGAGGAGGACAGGGCGGCGGGCGCTGGGTGGCCGGGGTGGCTCCGGTGGCCGGTCGGCCGTGGAGGGCTCGGGGCTGCAGCGGCATCCACGGGTGTGGGCTGGAGGAGAGAGGATATCAGGGCGCTGACGTGGCGCGCTCTCGGCCCTCCGATCTCGCGATCGGACGGCTGCAACGGATCTGGGCTAGATTTTAGACAAAATGGGCTAAACTGTGAAAATTGGGCTATTGTGAGGGGGGTGGCTGCAAAATTGTGGCTAGGGAAACCCTAAAAATGGGTGGGAGTGTGGTGGTCTTTATATAGCCCCGGTGGCTGGCAGTTTGCAAAAACATCTCCGGTTTTTCTCTCGCGCGCGCGGTGCTCACGTTTCTGACCGCCGGGGGTCCGCAGTACCTCCGATTCGGGCAAAACTTCGAACTGCGCGATCAGCGCGTCGAGCCGGAGGCGTTCACCTCGCGCTGGAACCGTTCCGAAAACACTTTCCGGCGCGCTATAAAAATAACTCGTTTAATTATTAAACGGGGTTTTTCGTTCCGTTGGCTGCGGCTGGTCTCGTGCGATTTTCGCGACGGGGATCGGGTGAAACCCGGTGTCGCAAAGGTCGAGTGTCAGAGTGGCAAGGGTCGGTCTTCGTCCGGTACGACATAAGAGGGGGAAAAATAATCGCCGATCGATAAATCGGGGATGCAAACACCGCAAACAAATCAGACAATCAAACGATTCACACCGAAAACAATTTTTTTAAAATTTCTGTGAAATCTGGGCTGTTACAATACAACACCACCAACAAGGGATCTCGTCCCGAGATCCTGGACGGTCCGGGGGAGAGGGGGGGAGAAAAGAGACACGACGATTCTTCAACACCACCAACAAGGGATTCTGCTCCATGTCGACGTCGAGCTTCCGTCGAGATAATTTTCCGCAGGGAGATGACATCGTCGGAAAAACGAAACCGCCAGCGTCAAGAGGAAGAACGACAGCGCAAACCAGATCAAGGGATAGTGATTTTCGACGCAAGTCGTGAAAACACCGGCAAAAGGATGGATGGCAATGGATGACCCCGATGATAACCGAAATCGGAGAAGCTAAAGGTACTACAGGAATTCCCACCTGAGCTCGGAATCGAGACAATACGCTGCAAGCAAGGCATTTTAACGGTTCCGAAACTCCACACTCTCGAGATCCTAAAGTTTGAAGGGGATAAGGCGAGAGTAAAACAATTACGGCACTTGTCCTGACCAGAGCAAGGGTAAGGAGTAAAAAGAATCCTACTCTCCGATAACTAACTTAGTGACTACAAAATAATTTTGTCTAGACTCGACTTCGGCCAAAGAAGGGATCCTACGGTCGGTAAGGCTCTGATACCAAGTTGTAAGGCCCGATATGCGGTACTGTTCCAGATCTAGATGTTTCCATCCAGATCCGGGGACGAAGCACATATCGGTCCCACCGCGACATATGACGAAGTCATATGCCCCGGATTTCCAACATGATATCACAACATTACAGATACAGGATACAACATCTCATACAATCGGCATACAACTGCCTTAATACATTACATCAGCGGAAGATATACGTCTGAGTACAGACTACAAACAAATGCCTAGTGGCAAAGAGAAAAACATCGATCCCATAACCACACGGGTCCAGGCCCTCCGCCAGGATTCGCCTAACTAGTCGTCGTCGAGTCTCCACGTGAAACGTCGATCACCATACCTGTTGTCGATCAAGAACCCTGAAAAGAGTTTGGGGGTAGTATCATGAGTACAGAGGTACTCAGCATCCAACTGTAGTGGTCATCTGACCCAGCAAGGACTTCATCAGTCGTCATTCTAGGACAAGTAGTAGTTTACGGTAAGGAAGGGGTAAGTGGTGAGGTTGCTGCCGCACTAGCATTTATGAAGTGGCTAACGATCTAGAGAGTAAGATAAGAAGCCAAGCATTCGATGTGGAATCGCCTCCAACAAGTCTGCTATCCACCTACTACGCAGACATAACACCTATCCTATCCTTGTCCTGCTCTTCGCATCCCGACGAAGAAGAAGCAATCAAGGCACACACACGTTGATCAAGTTATATTAAAATTATCTCAGTTGTTGTTGTCTATGAAAGAATCAATGCAATAGGCCTCATGGATGAGTCGCAATCATCATGCAAAGGTGCAACAAAATATAAACAGCAGCACTTAACAGAAATTAAAAGCAGTTAACGGCCTGATGCCCTGTTCAGCACACAATTACACAATCTAGATGAGCTCAAACGGAAAAAATTTCTACATAAGAACGCTAGAGCACGCAAAACTGAGAAACTTTCATTTTTGGGGCACGTTCATCGGAGCTACGGATTAATCGCTATTCGCAGCACAAAAATGAATCAGCACAAGATATTTTCCAGACTTAGAAAAATTACAGAGGCAGAGGGAGAAAAAAAAAGGGCTCACCCCTGATGGACTTAGCCCATCTGGCCTGAAGGCTGGCCCGAGTTGGGCTGGGAGTTTGCTGGGCTGCCAGGCTGGCCCAGCTCGGCCATGGCGGTTGGAGCGGGGCTCCCGCAGCGACCGGAGGAGGAGGCCGAGCGGCTGGTGGCCGGCAGCGTCCCAGCTCGTCGCCGGCGAGGGCTAGGGCGGCCGCGGTGTAGGGGGGCGTGGAGGGCGCGTGGATCCGGCGCCCTGCTGGGTCCGGGTTGCGGCGGCGCCCGGTGCCTGGTCTTGTGGCGGTTCGAGCCGGGCGGCTGCGAGCTCCTTGCTCGGCCATGGCCATGGCTTCCCGTCTGCGCGGCGACGCCCCTGCGTGCAGAGAGGAAGAGGGAGGTAAGAGAGAGATGGGAGGAGGGGGAAGAGAGGAGAGGGGAAGGGAGAGGAGGACAGGGCGGCGGGCGCTGGGTGGCTGGGGTGGCTCCGGTGGCCGGCCGGCCGTGGAGGGCTCGGGGCTGCGGCGGCATCCACGGGTGTGGGCTGTAGGAGAGAGGATATCAGGGCGCTGACGTGGCGCGCTCTCGGACCTCCGATCTCGCGATCGGACGGCTGCAACGGATCTGGGCTAGATTTTAGACAAAATGGGCTAAACTGCGAAAATTGGGCTATTGTGAGGGGGGTGGCTGCAAAATTGTGGCTAGGGAAACGCTAAAAATGGGTGGGAGTGTGGTGGTCTTTATATAGCCCCGGTGGCTGGCAGTTCGCAAAAACATCCCTGGTTTTTCTCTCGCGCGCGCGGTGCTCACGTTTCTGACCGCCGGGGGTCCGCAGTACCTCCGATTCGGGCAAAACTTTGAACTGTGCGATCAGCGCGTCGAGCCGGAGGCGTTCACTTCGCACTGGAACCGTTCCGAAAACACTTTCCGGCGCGCTATAAAAATAACCCGTTTAATTATTAAACGGGGTTTTTCGTTCCGTTGGCTGCGGCTGGTCTCATGCGATTTTCGCGATGGTGATCGGGTGAAACCCGGTGTCGCAAAGGTCGAGTGTCAGAGTGGCAAGGGTCGGTCTTCATCCGGTACGAGATAAGAGGGGGAAAAATAATCGTCGATCGATAAATCGGGGATGCAAACACCGCAAACAAATCAGACAAACAAACAATTCACACCGAAAACAATTTTTTAAATTTTTTTGTGAAATCTGGGATGTTACGGCTAATATCCAGTTGAAGCCCTGCTACACGTATATTCCAATCACCCCCCCCTCCTAGTCAATGAGGGGCCGGCACCAAGAGTGGTTATATGCTCCCAACCTAGTAACTGACGGCGAGCTTCCTCCATTTGAGAATGCCCCCAATCTGGCGGGCTTCATGGATGTTGATGAAGAAGGAGGGCACAACGGGTACCGAGGAGTATGTCCAGGACATGGAGCGGCTTCGGGACGCCGGGCTGATCGGCCTCTAACTTATCAGGACATGGGTGGAACCACGTGTCCAACCTCTGCAGGCGCAAGCTCACAAGATGTGTGCTTACCAAGGAGCTGTGGACCCTAGTCGAATCTCTTCTTACCCCTTGATGGAGAAGGAGATCATGGCTCATATCTTCCCGCTAGTGGATGTATGATCTCCCTACACATGATAGTAGATCCCTTCAATGCCACCATCCTCCTAGCGCGGTAAGTATTGCAATACTTCTAACCTTCAATGAATTGCTCCTTGTTTTTAACCTTCTGATTCTTTAAATAATTTTTTTGTATGAGTTCCTTGTCTTTACCAAGGCACAATCAGGGCCTTCGTGGTTTGGCTAGTGGCAACATCCTCAAATCTACGATGGAGGAGCTGAAGCCGGCCCTGGAGCCCGAGCCTGGAGTTGAACATACCTCCTTGTCCCAAGCGGAGGATGAAGAAGAAGGAGGTCACAACGAAGGAGGCCTCGACGAAGGAAACTAAGCCTTCCGAAGAGGAAGTCGACGAAATGATGATGAGGATGACAACTCTACTCCCCTTTATGAGGACATCGAGTTGGAGAACAATGATGATGATGATGAGTTCGACGTTCATGACGAGGCCGATGGTGAAGAAGGCGTCGGAGATAATGCTAGTGAGAGTAGCGTTGTGCCCCAAGTGGTATAACGACTGATGAAATGACGGCAGAACCCCTTGAAGGTCTCGCAGCCTAAGAGGACGAAGCTCCCACCTTCGAAGAGGAAGCTTGGGCTTGCGATGCCAGGCACCACTAGTCACAAGAGGTCACATGACCATCTTGAAGACGAACCATAAGTTGTTTCTTCCTTTATAATTTTGGCCTTTTACAACTTCATCTTTTTGTGTATCTTCGATGGACTTGCTTTGTTGTTTTTTCTCTGCAGAGCTGCAAGCTTCTAGGTCTGTGTTGTTGTAGGAGGTCTAATAGTGGGAGAGCGGAGACAGTCTGCAGAGCAAGATAGGCCGGCAACAGAGGCCTCCGGTATCGTTGCTGCAGGTGGGGCTCCGGAAACGGAGGTCTCCATGGATAGCAGTGGCGGTGGGAAGTATTTCAACTTTGTTGTTTCTTGGCTATTTGTAAATACTGCTTCGGTGTGCTGAGTTTCTTTGATTCATGCAGGCGTATCCGCTCCTCCAGTGAGGAGCCCGATGTAGAGGCCTCCTGTGCCACCAAGCCCATCGCGGGTCGAAGCCGTTACAGGTGTGGCCTTGTCGCTCGCTTTAGATCCCGCCAAGAAGGTGACAGAGGCAAGTGGTAGTGTTGAGGTTGGTGAATTTTGGCCAAGAAGCACATAACTAGCTGCTCCAACGCTCGAGAGGGGAATCTGACAGTCCCGGAGAACCTTCGGTCCCTGATGGAAAAGGCACAATGTACCTTGCCAAGGTGTCTGGGCTTTTTATGCGGTGTGCAAGTTCGTTGAGCCTCGCTATGAGGTGAGTGACTTCTGTTTGAAGGTGTAGGATGTAGTAGCCCTCGAGTTTGGGTTTGTGTACTTCGACCTAACCCGAAGTTGTTGTTTTATATCATATATTATGTTTGTAGCCCTCTAGGCCATAAGTGGCCTCGGAGAACGGCTCTGCGGATTCTAACATTGTATCCCTTGACTTTTTCTTGTACAGTAGAAAATAAAGGAGTACAAGTTGGCTCTGGAGTCAGTGGTCACTAACCTACGCCAGTGTTTTGAAGAGTAGCAGAAGGCCAACTAGGAGCATGAGAAGGTACATGTTGCTGCCATATGTAATTGTTTGTACTGTTGTGTGACAACATAATTTTAAGAGGCTGATCGTTGTTGGTGAATTGTGTATAGTTTTTACGGACGCCGAGGAGGTTGAACTTTTTTGAACTCGCGTCCTTAAGACTAAGCTTGAGCGAGAGGGTGCTTAGAAGAGGCTGAAGGACGTTGAAGTCGGCGCAAATACGTTTAGAGATGTCAATGAAGCATTGAAGAAGATCTCGAAGGTGGACCAGCAAACCCTCCAATCCCTCGGTATCTCTTTGAAGATGAAGAGATCGAAACGTGATGAGGTCTAAAATCAAAACGAGATTCTAGAGGGCTCTCTTGATTTTAAAGCCATATTTCGTTATCCGTTGCATAAAATTCCACGGCGTACATAATGATAGTCATGGTGCAGATAAGGATCATTGAGTAACAATCAAGTCAGGCATCCGCACGAGCGTTGACGAAGCTGCAAAACACCACCAGGTGGATTGTGTGCTTTTGAAGCAAAAAAGGATTTTCTTCCGCTTTTAAATGTGACATGGAAAAAGGCAAAGGACATCAGGGTTCAGGGAGCCGCTTTTCAGCCGGTCGGGTCCGTCAGAGTTTGAATCCTTCTTGGTCTTGCACGCCGCCCCCTCTGCGTTCAAAACTATTTACGCTTCGGTCCTCTCCCCCTCATTAATGCCTCTCTGAGCTCACCACCTCACCGCACACACAGAGAGCCGAGGGGATTTTCTGCACTTCCAACTTCCAAGAAGCGGAGAGAGACAGAGAAGCTTGAGCTTCGATCTATGTGCTCGGAGCTGCGATTTGGAGGAAAGCTGGAAGAGGGGGAGGTGGGGAGTCCAAGATTTTAGCCAAGAGTGAGGGGGGGAAGCTCCGGGGCAACGACGCCCATGCGCGCGAGCCCGGCTGCTGTGTGAGGACGGCTGCCCAGGGACAGAGGGGATGACGGGGGTGGTGGTGGTCTCCACGGGGTGCAAGGGCGGAACCGTGGGGAAGAAGAGGGGCGCCGGCGCCGGCGGCGGGGATGAGGCGGACGAGCGGGAGAGGCAGCAGCTGTCCGTGCTGGCGCTGCTAATCGCGGCCGTGCGGAGGTCGGTCGTCGCGTGCCGGGTGGAGCGGGAGCCGGCGCGCGCCGCCGCCGGCGGAGGCGGGTGGGGTGGCGACGACGAGGATGCGGCCGCCGCCGAGCTGGCGGAGATGGAGATCGGCTGGCCCACCGACGTTCGCCACGTCGCGCACGTCACCTTCGACCGCTTCCACGGATTCCTCGGCCTCCCCGTCGAGTTCGAGGTGGAGATGCCTCCCCGCGTCCCCAGCGCCAGGTACCCTTCCTTCCATCCACGAGATCTCATCAACCTTGCTACTACCTTCAATGTTCCACAAGATTAGCTCTCTACAAATTGGCCTAAATGGTTGAACATTTGGGTGAAGTAAAGGGGAAAAAAACAATCTTCCTTTGGGGGTTGCTGATTTCGGACTCGTGCTGGTTGCTTGATGTGGGTCTCAAATATTGCTGTCATTTTTGTTAGAAATTCTTGACCTGTTCAAGCAACTTTACTTCCTGATAGATCTGGAAACGAGGCAGGAGTTTTGGTGGTTAGTATTAATTCAAAAGTTCCAGTAACGGTGGGTGCCTTTAATAGCTTCCTTTATAAAACCAAGACTTCAACTTAGGGTTTTCAGGTTAAATTAGCCTACAAAAACACCTTATATTTTGATACAGAGGTAGTAGGTTTCATGATGATAGAACAACGTTTTTGGAAATGTAATGAGAATGTCTGATTGATTTTTAGCCAACTATACTTCTAAATGTAATGAGAATGTTTGCTGTCATAAATTTTCCCTTCAAGATTCAATATGCACATGGAGTTAACTGAACGTCTAAAACCGATATTTAATATGCACATGGAATTAACTGAACGTGTAAAACTGATACTAGTACTACTATATAAAGGCAACTTTGTCCAAGATTCCATATGCACATGGAATTAACTGCATGACTACAAAATGATATTTAATGCCGACTTTGTCCATGACTCCGTATGCACATGGAATTAACTTGAACACTAAAACTGATGTTTAGAGATAGCTTTGTCAAAGATTCTATATTTAGATTGAATTGACTTGACAAAGTGTGACCAAAGATGCTTACAAAAAAATTCCTTCAGTGCGAGCGTTTTCGGTGTCTCCGCCGAATCGATGCAATGCACCTATGATGGCAAGGGAAACTCAGTCCCCACGATACTGCTGCTTATGCAGGAGAGACTGTATGGTCAGCAAGGGCTAAAGGTTAGATATCATGAGTTGCTTACCAGTAAGGCCTGAATCAGAATGAATTTCCTCATCTGGATTTTGTATCTTCAGGCTGAAGGGATCTTTCGCATAAACCCAGAGAATGACCAAGAAGAGCATGTGAGGGATCAGTTGAACAAAGGAGTTGTTCCTGAGGACATTGATGTTCACTGCTTGGCAAGCCTGATTAAGGTACATTTGTCCTCCTCTCCTATCAAGATATGATGACAAAATAATGAAACCGTGTTCTTGCTATCAGTTCCTGTAATCATAAGTTCATGGTCGAATGTTAAACAAACATGGTTGGTTTTACAAGATCTTTGTATTTGTCAGGCATGGTTCAGGGAACTTCCTGAAGGTGTGCTGGATAGCCTTTCCCCGGAGCAGGTTCTGCAATGCAATTCTGAAGAGGAATTCCTAGAGCTTGTGACTCTACTGCGCCCCACTCCCGCGGCGCTCCTCAATTGGGCTGTTGAGCTAATGTCTGACGTTGTGGAAGAGGAGGAGCTAAACAAGATGAATGCTAGAAACATAGCCATGGTGTTTGCCCCCAACATGACTCAGGTAATCAATCCCTTCTTGCAGGGTAGCACATGGCTGTACTTGTCTGACCTCTGAAAAAAGGAAAACCTATTGGCAAGTTGCCAATTACCGTAGCTAATCTTTGCACTTTTTATTCAATGCTAGATGTCCGATCCCTTGACAGCCCTAATGCATGCTGTGCAAGTCATGAACTTTCTCAAAACATTGATCTTGAGGACGCTTCGAGAGCGCGAGGATGTAGCTGCTGGAGATTACACCCCATACTCATCTCCAGCATCTTCCGGTCGGCGTTCTGATGCCGAATACTACGGCAGCGAGCGGGAGATGATGGACAGAAGCTGCGAACTGAGCGACATGCATAGCCAGATCAGCAAGTCCGGGGGACAGGTGGATTATCTGGTGAGGTACAATACCTGTTTCGACAGCGAACAGGTAGGCGACCATCCCCTCACCGAAGCTGAAGAAGTGTTCTTGGATCGGCTGGAAAGCCAAGTGGAAGAAGACATACCAGAGGGAAGCACAAGCAAACAGCACGAAGTAAGCTCCGAGATTACGGAAATGGAGGACGTTCAACTTCATCCTGGGCTGAAACCTGAAACCAAGGCATTGGAGGACATACAGGAAGAAGATGAAGGTGCAGAGTTATTAAAATGATACTACTAGAAGTCTTGTGGCTTTTACTCTCATGGTGGATTGTGTTTGTCAACATCTGGTTGAAATGTATCGCTTGTAGTGTATGAACTAAACTTTGCTGATGCTTGGATGTGGCCATGTGGGTCATTCATATCTGCCCTGTCGTAGGACACCAGCAAGATTCACTCCTGTATGGTCAAAACAGTGTTGTATGGAAATGATTGCATTAGTGTGCATTCAATGTCACTTTTTATTTTTTTGCATCTATGACTTAATTTCTGATCCTTCATGGCCGGGTTTGCCAAAATATGGTGCTAACGAGACACTAGAATTTAGCTCTACACTAGAATTAAACTGGTTTCTGATACTTCATGGTGGTGACTTGAGACGGCGTTTACATTAACTTCATCCACTACCAGCAACGAAACACGCCGTGGATTCATCATTTGCCACGCTAAGTTTCAAACATGTCATAGATTCATCATTTGCTACGCTAAGTTACAAATGCGCCATCAATTCATCGTTTGCCACCCTAAGTTTCAAATCGCAACACCTAAACTTCAATATGTTGCTCAAGAAAGAAGACGTTTTGATTGTAGTGGAGGTTTACAACTCATCTGTAATAGTTTCCTGATGCTTGGTGGTCACATATCAGATACAGCCGTCAATTATCATGGTAGAGTTCAAAGTACAGCAATAAAACTAACCACACATACATTCATCAGCAGCAAAGACGTGGTATTACAACAAAGTGGAAAACTGTGATCCCAATTATTTTTCACCTTGTAAGAATATTATGAAATATAGGAGTACTACTGATTAGTTGCATCGCTCAGTACACAAACCAGTGTTATGTTTCCCCTTGCAAAGAATGTTGGATACTGTACTGGTGTTTTTAGTTTTTGCCTATCCAGGTTAGTGCCATAGCTTGGTGCAGAAACCAGTCCTTGGCCTTTTACTGGCAACAATTTCTTCAAATGAATCCAGGAGCTGCCCTGCCAAACTACAGGGGTCATCAAGGAGGGTGCGGATAAAGGTGAGCACAACCCTCCGCTCCTGTTCGGTTGATCTCAGGCTAAACCAGGTTAGAAATCTCATCCGAAAATCCTTGTCGATGTGGCCACAACATTCCAACCATCGAATAGTCTTCACGCAGTACTCGTAGTTACTATCTAGCTGACCTAACCTACGGGAGAAGTGCCTCTGCGACCCGATGACCAAATTGCCATCCTCCGCACAGGTTTCCTGCTCCAAGTCTGATGTCGGCTTCCGACTTTGTGATCTGGATTCCATGGCAGGTGCCTCCCCGACACGCCCCTTGGTGCAGGTCACAAAATCACCACAACCATTGGACTTTCTAGAATCATTCTTTCCTGAGCTATATCCATTCTCATTTCGGAGGGACTCTGCTGGCATAATTACCTCAGCGTTTAAATCTGGGACTGAGGTTTCATTAAGATCGAGTTTGCGTGAAACAACATGTGCAACTTGATCCTTATCTGGTATCACTGAACCACTCTGATCGCATGAATCCTCAATTTCATCTTTACAGAACTCACTGGGGAAACCATCCTCTCCCCATGCCTTCCGTAATGCTTTACCCAGCTGGCGCACCTTGAAGCCTGACGACCTGCCATTTTGCCTCTTGATATTTCTCTTGGCAGTAGACGAGCAACCTTCTGCACCGTGCTCATTCTTGCGCATGATCTCCACACTCCTGGTAAAGCACTTAGACTCGGAGTGGCCAAGTTCGCCATCCTCAGCAAATGAAATTATCCGAAAGGCATACTCTGTGCAGGGCTGCAGATTGGAAATCAGTATCCTTCTTTGGTCTTTGGGGAAAACAACAGGCTCCCCAGTGGAAGGCGGTTCTCTGCTGTTCCAGTACCAAAGCTTGTAGCCTTTGATAGCATGATACTGCGAGGAAGCAGTTTCTTTCAGAACAATCACTAATGATTTAGCTGTAATATCTTCAAATCTAAACCTGCAGGCAGTAGGAAGTGTATCTGCACCATGAAAATAAGTTTGTAAGATGCATAAAATAGTTAAGTTCCACAAGAACCCACTAGAGACATAAAACTTTAAAAAATAAAATGAATTACCAATTTGCTTAGTTTCTGCTTGAGAGTTTGACTGCAGCCAGTCATCTGCCTTCTCCATTGCTAGAGAGCAAAGATTCTGCACATCGGCAGCAACGGGCAGCCGTCCCACAATGCCCCGGGCCATCTTAGAAGACATACCATCAAGGGGACCAACCTCAGTTTCCAGCATTGCCTTTGCATCCTGTACAATCTGATGGAGCTCTTTAAAACGTGTTGTGCCATTCAAAAGTCTATGACTTAGGTATATGCGAGAACAAAGAATATCGATCCGACGAGCATCTTTAGCAACCGCTAGCTGCCTTTTCCAGAACCTGCTCAATTCAAAGGTACCATAAATAAGCAAAACTAAAAGGAAATGGACAAGAAAAGAGTTTACTATAACAGAGCTCATGTATAATAAGGTAACACAGTGGATAATATCCACAACTATCATACTTCTAATGCATGTTCCAGGCAAAATTAACTACGAGTAATAGGTTAGATGATGTTGGGGAATATCCTGAAGTAATATTTTAAAACCCCAAAAAAACCTATCATAGAGAAGTTACGAGTCAGCTAGTAAAAATTAGACAAAATCAACATCTCAACAATCCCATTCTTAACTGACAAAACCAGGCAAAATGCAACATAACAGATATTTCAATGTAGAAAAGGTGTCGTAACATTCCATGCTGAAAACAAGGCAATGCATTAGTTGAGGCAAAACTACTCACCCAAGTATTCCAATAACCTTCCCGCAGGCAGCACAGCAATAGTTACCATCTAGGTGCATAGATTGTCCAAGATCAATGCGCCCTGCCTTTTGGCGCTGGAGTGCGCACTCAACGTGGCAGGATGACTCACAGCAATCTCTATCGCCAGTCTCCGAGGAGCAGACGAGCCAAAGGCTCGGATCTTTGTTGTCATCGAAAAGATGGCATATACAACACGAACAGCGCTTACAGAATGTATTATCCAAGGTAAGGACAGCTTTGCAGGCTGCATTTTTGCATATCCATGTGGAAGGAGGCTTTTTGTCTTGATACATTTCGCTCTCACGTAGTTGAATAGGATGGCCCCCCTTTCTTGGCGGCTTTCTGAGGGCATGTATACCAGTGAGGCTTGGACTATTGTTGTTATTTGAGAAGAAGTTCTTGGAATCAATGTTCTTGCACCTCTTTACAGTCGCTGCTCCCGGAATCTCTTCCACTGACTTGCATTTGGATACAGCAGACTGTTTCTTTTCTGTGCTAACGCTAGCATCGTTGGATTCTTGTTCCAGAAAAAGATTCAAAGGTTCGTGGGCGTAGTCTGAAATGGTGTTACTGTCATCAGCAGGCCTAATTTCTTCTTCATGTTGGCTCACATCACTGGAAGGATGTAAAGCTAGGAAGAAAAAGACAGAGTAGAGAAAAAACATTAGCATGGACAGAAAATAACAAATCTTATGAACTACTACTAAATACCACCTATCTCTCAGAAATTAAATATTACTTGTAGATAGCATGATTACAATTGTTTTAGACTTGAATGAGCAATTCTTAAGCTTAGCTCCCGGCCATTAAATATCACCTATCACCCCACATGCTGCTGCTAGTCAAATAATTAAACCACTAAAAGCGGAAAGTAAAACACGCGTGGCTGTAAGATTGACCAGCAACAATTCATAAGAAGAAATCGAGCATCCATCCATGCTTGACTTGGCCCAAAGCGTGGGTTCACACCACGCAGCATGGGACCCACCAGCCCAGAAGCAGAGATCGAGCTTGCGCGCGCGCGGGGGGAGGATCGGATCGGATCGGATCGAGTCGTGCACGGATGCATTGAGAGAAGCTAAAAAAGCACAGGATTCGGGTTTGATTGCTCGCGACGGAGGAAATTACAGTAGTACAAAATATGGCCTAAGAAGCAAGCTATAGCTAGGGCCCGCTCACCCTCGGCGGCGAATCCGGACGGATCTCCTACGGCCGACTCCATCCCGGTGGAGAGCCTCGGCCGCCGCCGTGGAGAGCGGGTGGTTCTGCTCCCGCCGGCTGCTTCGGCTTTGGTGGAAGGAGAGGAGGGTTTTGTTCCTCCTCTTTTGCTCCTCCCGACCCCAGAATGGTGCACGAGACCGACAGGACGGACGGAACGGACAGAGAGGGTGGAGGTGGGCCGGCCCGAGGCTTGGCCAACAACAAGGCTCAGGCTCAGGGCTTTCACCTGATCACCTCATCTTTCCTAAAGTTGCTAAAGAAAAAAGAAAAACTCATCTTTCCTAAAGTTGCTAAAAAAAAACTCATCTTGCCTAAGGATTTTGTCTGATTTTCTTTCCTCGAGTACAGTACATATCATTCTTCACTGTATCAGCATCATTATGGAAAAAAAATAAGCCTTAGGCCTTTCACCTCATCTTGCATAAAGATATTGTTATGGAAAAAAAAGCTTATGGCTTGTTTGGTTAATCCCTTTCACAAGGGGATTGAATCCCTTTTGAAGGGGTAGATGAGGTTTTTGACTTGTAGTAAATTTAATCTCTTTAAATATCATCCAAACTCTTTCACAACCCAAGGAACCGAACAAGTCCGTAGAGCGTCTCCAACGCTGATCCGTAAAACGGGCATCGCATCCATTCACGGATCGGTCTACGGACACTTGTGCGGGAGCCAGTCATCTCATCTTGACCACAAATGTCCGTTCCCTGATTTATTTAATCAATAACGCTCAAAATAGTTATAGAAAATAGTATTAGTCCAAAAATAGCATAAAGCAACAAATTCGTCCATCGAATTCAATTAAAATGAAATTTTCCTCGAAATCGGTACAAACCGTACAGTAGAAGTTGTTTCCTCAACTTAAACCAACAATGCATCAATTTAAACGATATGGGTTCTTGTCTTTGATACATCACCACAATGCGTCCAAGGATCTGCATAGCTGGGATTCCGGATTTCATCGTACAATTCACTTGATTAACCGCACATCAATACTTGTTAACGGAGTTGTAGATAACATGCTACCGATGGGTTAGCGAGTTGGCATTGCGTTCATGGAACATGTACAAGTGCAAAGAGTAATACATGTTGTGCTTTTGCTCATGAAACCAAGAATGGACGCTTTTCCCAAAAGCTCATGCTCGCTTTGCTTCATGCCTAGAAAGTTCGCGAATACGGACAACCAAGCATCGACAACAATTCATCCTCCATCATTGAGTATGTAGCCATCGTGGTCTAAAACGAACAATGAGACGCTAAAAAGCTCAATAGCATTTGAACGAACACCTGTCGAGCATGGTATCCACCATGGATGGTGATGGCAAGGAAGCATAGTGTACCTGGTTGCGGACGGAATTGAGGTGGAAGGCGACGCAATAGTAGGTAGTAGGCACATTCCTGAATGTTGCAAAGGTCCGGCAATGCTAGCGCGAAGACCAAAGAATACAACGTCAATGGGGCGAGGAGGGTGCGGATGAAGAGCAACGAGGAAGGCATGGGTGGGGGAAAATCGAGCTAGGAGGGGGATTTGAGTGGGACGGGTGTGTTGTAGTCCTACATGTTTGCGGTCCGAACTCCTGCAAAACCCCCCTGAGTTTAGTTTAGATTTACGGGGAAATGGATATGCGGACCGGTCCACGAACGGATACATGACCGCTTGGATGGTAAAACTGGTTCGAACAGCCAGTTCAAACCTTTTGTGGGAGGTTTGAGAGTCCGCATTAGAGATGCCTTTAAGTATCATTCTTCATTCTACGGACATATTTAAGCAACAGCTTAACATTTTTTATTGTCTTGGTTAACCGTCTAATGCAGTTTAATGTAGAGTTTGTTAGCTTTTGAGACTCTCATGCATGCTGGTGTTACTTTGTTGGGGATAAAAATAATCCGATCCATTACGTATGTAGAAATGTTGCGCTAATTCCTTAGTCGTGAAGAACATTTTCAACACAAGATTAACATGACAAATGGTGAAGCTAGGTCGACCCGATGCTCGCTCGAGAAGACTATGATGAAACTATACGAGCAACAAAGGGGCGCCCGATTAACCACAGCGGCCAATAAACACCGAACGACGATCGTTCATGATACCTAAACGAACAAAAATGAGTAAAATTCGCGTCGATTTCGATCATTGCGTTAGAATTGCCCTAATACCTTGAACAGGTCGCTAAGAAAATCTCCAACATCCGAAGTCCAACTCTACGCGTACACATGCACGGGCTGGGGTCTTTGAATGTAAAAGTCATATGACGACTCTTCTTCTGTTTAGTTGGCTCGCCGGTCTTGATAGTACTTTAAAGGGAAGCGCTACGCGTCAACCGGCAGGAGTTTAGAAAAGATCCGCCACCTTCGGAGTCGTTCGATCACGTTAGATCAGTTCGTCGTATCTCACCAGCCTTTGCAACAAGAGGTTTGTTGCGATCTGGTCATTGCAACAAGTCCTCTGTTGCAAAGTCTATAAAGTTTTTTTAATAATAAAATCGGAGCAAGTGGGATCCAGTTACATACAGTTTTACGCAAAACGTGTGTTCAGAGATAGTCCTTGCAACAAAAGACTTATTGCGTTCAAACCATTGCGACAACACCCCTAACACACAAAAAATTACAATATTTTCTTGCGTGCACTCGATCTGCAACAGAACATATGTTACGAGCTAGGTTTGCAACAAAGCCCCCGTTGCAATCTGACTTGCTTCCGCGTCTATCCAAAGCCTTCCGATCAAAATGCATCCAACGGCTTTTAAGGCGGTCGGTGCAACGCGCACGATCCGCCGGTTGAAGCAGATCTTTTCCCTACTTTAAATCGTGTTTAGTATGCTGCTGACACAGAACTTGTAATTAACAAGACGACGGCGCACCGGAGTGGTTTGGTCTGTGACAGCGACGTGTGGTCATCTTTGACGAGGCGTTCGACTAGACTTGTTTTTAAACTTTTAACAATGGACACGATGATTTAAGCATGACCTGTTCACCACTATTTTAGGCTGCATTGCCAGACTATAGTTGATTTGATCTTAATCCAATTAATTTTAATGGAAGTAATGGTTATTGTTTTTTACATAATTATTATACGAGTTCACCAGAAGTACAAAGCACCCTAACTGTAATA
Source organism: Bromus sterilis (assembly GCA_950022295.1). Taxonomy (NCBI): domain Eukaryota; kingdom Viridiplantae; phylum Streptophyta; class Magnoliopsida; order Poales; family Poaceae; genus Bromus; species Bromus sterilis. Next base: position 224,465,982 of record OX465600.1, read on the forward strand.
AAAATTATTTCAAGATTCTTGAATCATCGAACAATCACTACTGCCATCAGAACGAACCGTTATCGATGCTCTTTTAAATTTTTAATAATGGACACAATGGTTTAAGCATGACCTGTCCACCACGATTTTAGGCTCCATTGCCGAACTATAGTTGATTTGAGTTTAATCCAATTAATTTTAATGGAAGTAATGATTATTGTTTTTTACATAATTATTATACGAGTTCACCGGAAGTTCAAAGCACCCTAATTGTAATAAAAATAATTTCAAGATTCTTGAACCATTGAACAATCAGTACCGTCACCAGAATGAACCGTTATCGATGCTCCTGTACCTATGCCGAACGGACATTATCGGTTGTGGGTAGTAAGTCCCCATACACATGCTCCTAAGGACCAACGCCCTAGAGGCTAGAGCTTCGATCATCGTTGTTGAACCCTTGTATCCGTCTAAGCATCTACCATAAGATCTTGTCATCGTGAAGCCATGACAACGAACCCTAGCCTAAGACGATTGTTATCTACACCGAAGCCCCATAGTCTTTGTCTCTATTGACAAACTCGATGAGACATCGCCATCAGCACCAAGATTCCCCCCATCAGCGGACGAAGCGGCAATCAGAGGTAGCCAAATCCAGGAGCTCGACATAATGTTATAGAGAACAAAATCTTTTACCTAGTCGATGCTTTCGTTATCGGTAATAGCAAAAAGGGAAATTAAAAAATGTGCTTTCTTAGTATAATACAATATTTGGAGAACCTGTGTGTCTAAGTTACATCGCGTTATATTTCTACCTTTACCAAGTGACATCTTCCTACATGTGATTTTTTGTGAGTGTCGTCGGGAAAATCGTGTGTCATCTCCTTGAAGGTTCCATTGACATTTTTTCCATGAATTCGTATTATCTTCTTCATCTTTGTTTGCAAGATATGCCATTCGGCATTGACCCTAGTGTTTGCTTGCCATCTTATATAGGTATGGCCATCTTGATGCAGAACACAAGGTGTTATACTCCTTTTTTTAATAATGACTGAGGGAAGATGATCCCCACCTTAGTATATTACTCAAAGCGGCCAACGACCAAGTTTACATCAGAACTAAGAGCGGGAGTAGAGTTAGTTCCACCAGGAAGCGACAACCACTTGGGTAGCAATATATCTACACCTATGAATTCAGAGGGAGAAATCCGAGGTAATGTTCCTAACAGTAGTGATGGATGTGTGTGACTCGTACGGAAGACCCTAGTGTTCCTAGAGTGCCATATTTTCCAAAGCACTGTCAAGGCTACCGAGGGTTAAATGTTGATGTTGAGGAAGTCTGGTGTGGGAGCATCCCAAATACAGTCGATGTTGGGAGGCTGGTTGAGGCCTAGCCGATTCCAAACATATGCAACCTCGAGGCCTCGGAGTGCCAAGTGGGTAGCATCCTCTCCGTGGTGTCCGCATCGTGGGCACGCTGACTTGGAGGAGATGATCTTGAGAAGAACATGGTGCTTGTGACGCCCCCAAAATCAGACCGTGTACAGTAATCATACACGCAAGGTACACGATCGAGATCAGGGACTCACGGTGAGATATCACAACACAACTCTACAAATAAAATAATACAAGCTGTTTATTACAAGCCAGGGGCCACGAGGGCTCGAATACAACAGCTCGAGAGCACAAAGTCAGCGGAAGCAAATAGTATCTGAGTACAGACACAAGGATACAAGGTTGTCTTAAGAAGGCTAGCACAAATAACAACAGATCGAAAAGGCGAGGCCTCCTGCCTGGGAACCTCCAAACTACTCCTGGCCAAAGGGGAACTCGACGTCGTAGAAGGCATCGGGGATCTTCATGTTGCGGTGGTCGGCATCGGGGATCTCCTACTCCTGGACTCCAACGTCGACTGCAGCGGCCGATCAGGCAAAACAGTAAAGGAAATAAAGCAGGGTGAGTATCTAGTATACCCGCGAGTCTTACGTCCGCTACTAAGCATTATGCATTGTATCAATGGAAAGAAGAGGCTGTTTATAGTGGACTGCAAGATAGAAATCAGAATAAGGGTAAGAAGCTAGGCCTATCGAAGACTAGCATCTTCCGACGATGTCTTGCAGCATGAGGTAAGAATCAGCCAACAGTTTATATAAAGCATAAAGTAACAATGCAGCAGAAGTTGCTGCAACATTGTATAATAATAAGTTGTAATAATTAACAATGCCTCCGAGTTCACCTCCTCGACATCCCCGCGAGGAAGAAAACCCGGAACCATACAGTTTAATAATAATAGTTTGTAGTGATAAGATCCAGCTTCAGCATAAAGCGTCCTGTTACCGTGGACACGGCTATTCGAATAGATTAATCTTCCCTGCAGGGGTGCACTTGTGTTACGCTACACGCACGGATCTCCAGGGTGGCGGGAACCTTGTTAGGGAACGCTCCACCGAGGCTATCCAACACTTCATAGCCCATCTTTCAAACTCAACAGAGAGGCCATCCGTCTGTCTAAATCCTAAGTACGCCGGGCCTTGGACCCCAACCCGAACGTACTCCTGCACGATGTGTGGCTGGCCGGTGAAGTTGAAGCAAATCCAAATAAGACACCACCGCGCGAGCAAATAAGACAACACCACTTCCCGGCAATCAGCCCGCAGTACTGCTGACGTCTGAACAGTCCTCGGACGACACTAAGAAGCAGAGGAGCCCATAACTCGTAATTCCCACGGGTAGGTAGTGCGTACATGGCATATAGCCAACTCAAGACATCCACTGAACCATTTAGCATTTTAATTAACCTGCGTGACAACCGTTATCGTTGCCTCGACTTAACCGACCCGCGGACAACGACAGCAGCCAGGACCACCAGTACATCGGTGCCTGCCCCGTCGTCCCACCAAGTCACTGCGGTTACCAACAAGGTGAACCGTCTCCTTACCTTGTCTCGCGTGTGCTCCTGGAGGAGCTCGACTTTCGCGGTTTGGTAACTCTCGCGGCCAACGATCAGGGGGCAAGCACACCGGTACACTGGTCGTACCCTCCCTGTCGTCCCGTCGCAATACCACTCGCGGGCACCGTTGGGTCGCTCGACTTCTTACCTTTAAGGACACCAGTTGGTTCGAGTTCCTACCATTAAGTGAAACCAGGAGGTATCACCCTCGATGGCACACTTAAAAAGGTTTGACAGAGACATCAGCGGAATGAACTAAAGAGGTAAACCTCATATCATCCCGGTGATGCTACGCTACTGAGCCGACGAGAGTGAAATACGAGTCCGTCCACTCGTAAGTCAAACTCGAAGCGACTCGGCAGAGTCTCGCCGTTGTAGGTTCCCTAGGGCGTCTGCATTGATCCGTACCTGTTGCAGTTGTAATATATCGTTCCCGTGATCACTCCCAGAGTGATCACGGCCCGCTAATCTAAACCTAGCTAACAATGCGCAGGGTTTACTGCTGAATAATGCATAAATAATAATAGGCAGCATGGGATAAAAGAAGGTACATCAAGGGGCGAAAAAAACAGGCTATGCAATTGAGTAGGATTGTAATCGTAGCAGCAGCAGTAACAATGCCTAGTGCAAGAAATGTACGAAAATATAGGCGATATCTGGGGAAGAGAATGGCTCTGCTTTCCTGGAAGCTCGCGGTAGGGGTACGATCGTCGATGAAGTAGTCGTACTCAGCAGCGGTGTAGTCGACGGCAGCAGCGGGGTCTACCGGAGATTAAGGGGGGAAGAAACAGTAAATACACAGCAAGCATATACAAACAAATGCATGTCATGACAGATGAAATGTTAACGGTGTTCTAACGCGGTGCAATGCAATATGCTCGGAGCGGGAATTCATCTGAGGATGAACTACCGGCTCCGGGTGATTGCCGGACAGGGTGTCCGGAGGGGGAGTTATCATGCCGAAGGTGTCGTGGACATCCGACACATGTGTGGGTGGTGTATCCGGGTTAGTTGATCTATTCCGAACAACTTTCGTGTTCGAAACAAATTCATCCGGGCACTCTAACAGTACCGGACAGTTTATCGGACAGACGGTCCGAAGGGGGACGGTTCGATGTTCGGTACGTTAGAGGGGGGTGGTAGATCAACGGATAGCGTATTCGTATTCGGTATATTTTTCTGATCAATTTTCATGTATAAAGTTTTTGAATCTGAGTTACGGTTTATTTTATATGATTTTTCAAAGCTTTTAAATAATTTAAAAAGGATTTTCTGATTTTCTTTTATTAATAAAATCCAACCTTATCCAAAACCTTATCCAAAACAGTGATATGACAAGGGGGACCCACATGTCATTGACACATGTTATAATTAACAACTTAATTAATACTAAAACGGGCAGGGCCCACTGGTAAGTCTCACATGGGGTTTTTTATTTCCTTTTATTTAATTAACAGGCAATTAAGTGGGGGTAGGACCCATCTGTCATAGGCTGGGTGGGTGGTTAACAGGGCGGGCCCCCTGGTAAGTGGGTTTAGCCCACTGGCTAACCGCACGCCGGCGGCAACCGACGCACGCCGGCGAGGCCGTGCCAGTGTGGGAGGCCACGGTGGTGGGGAGGGGGGACGCGGCGGAGAGCGGCGGGCGGATGCCGGCGCGCTCAAGCAGGGGAGGGCAGCCGCGCGCAACGAGGCAACCACGGGAGCTCGAGCTCGAGCTCCCGCCAATGGCGGCCCGTGCGAGGCACGCCCTCACGACGGCCGAACGACGAGAAACAGGGGGAAACGGGCGAGGAGGCTCACAGAGATGGGGTGGGTGGCGAGCTCGGCGACGGCAAGGGTGGCCGGGGTGCGCGAAATCGAGCGGAGGAGCCGGCGGCCGTGGCAGTCCACGGGGAGGAGGAGCTCGAGGGCGGCGCGCCTGGCGAAGCCGTTGGCCACGTCGTGTGGATGCTATGCGCAGCGAGGTCAGCCGCAGGGCGCGACCAAGGCACGCAGGGCGCATCTGAGGCGCGCTTCGGCCATGGCAGCACGACGACGGCCCGAGCACGGGCTCGGCGGCCATGGCGAGAGCAACCGGAGGAAGGGGGATTCGAGGGGGTTAGGGTTAGGGTTTGTGCTCGGGGTGCCGGGGTGGTCTTATCCCCCTCTCGACGACTGTAGCGGTGCGGGGGTGAGATGGTTCGACGGGAACGGCGGCTCGGTCGCAATGGCGTTGGGGGGAACAGGAGAACAGTGGAGGGGAAGGAGAAGGTGAGGGTGGGCCTGGGTGGGCCTCGCCCTAGGTGAGGGATAGGGAGCTTTCCCCCTTTTTTATATTTTTCTTTTCTGTGATTTCTTCTTGGTATTTAATTTAAATACTTAGACATTTTTGTTAAGCATGAAAGATGCTCCAAAATTATTGTTGCACTATAAACCAGTGCCACAAAATGTCTTGGGCACAAATAAAATCCTTTAATATTTTAATTAAATATTAAATGATTAAAATGGAACAAACAAGCTACTATTTTAATTGTTTCAATTAATTTAGAGATTAATAAAAATCCCAAAATTGGTGTAACATGGTCCACTGAATATTTGTGAATTTATAAAAGTAGTTTCACAATTTTTGGAGAAAGTTTATTTTGCACTTTGGTTTTAATATTCCACCAAAGGCAATATGAGCATTTGATTTGAATTCAACTCAAAGGCAATTGACTTGAGCTTGGAATTGTTTTGATTCATGATGACCAAGATCCATGATCACATTGCATTCAACAATATCAAAAGGAGAAATTGAATTTGAACTAAACCAAGTTGATCAAAGCAATTTTTTTATCAAGACCATTTTGAGCAACAGAGATTATCAACAGTGATTAGCAACAGTAATCCTGATTACTGTAGGTGATTACTGTAGCGTGACACCCGGGGTGTTACAGTGCTCAACCTGGCCCTCAGGAGTAGTCAGTTGAAAATCTTCACCTAGATGGTAACTATCGAGTTACAAATGTAATTAGCATTGAGGTCCACATTGCGGGCGAGGGCGAGCAGCGAGTAGGCGCACCTGGAGGATAAAGTCTTACCATGGTTTAGAAATCTGTTCCATGCGCCTGGGAGATTGAAACATCCTGAAAAAAAGACAAAATATCATCTAGCTCCGTCAAAGCAACATTAGTTAGGTGATCCCAAAGGTTAGCTAGTAAATCACATGACACACCAAGACCGACTAGGGGGTTGAGTGGGGGAAAATATGTGGGAAGGCAACGGCCAGCGGTTGCGAGGTTAGCTAGGAGTCGAGCCATAAAGAAGGTTATGTTACGGTTATTAATTAGGACGAAAGATATTTCTCTAAGAGTAGGCAGATGAGTGTGAACAATATTTCAGAGAAAGGACTTTGAGGACGGAGTACATGTGACGTTGAATCCATACTCTGATTTGAACCATTGAACCCAGAAAAGTTCTTTCTTGTTGAGGAGTTTGTAGGAGAATTTCACGCGTGAGGGGGAAGCAGAAAGGATTCTAGCGGTGCTTTTGATATGAAAATAAGATACTTTAGATAGATGGAGTTATACTTTCACTTCACTTGAATTTAGTGCTTCCAAGCATATGGAAGTTTATAATGATTAAAAATCATTAAGATAAGGTGAGAGAAAGGAAGATTGACATCCCATATAATGTAGAGTTACCTTACATTTCGTTTAAAAATATTACCTCATGGCTAAGAGGACACAATTTAGGTTGTTTCTCTTATTTTAATGTCAAGGATATCCTACGTTTAATTTGACAAAATGGAACTTAATGTGTATAGATTAGATTATCATACACGCTACATTTTTTTTAAATAAAGACTATCCTACGCTCTAGAAGAAAAAAGACCGGCCTGATCCATCTCTGTCAACAAAGAGAAGAAAATAAATTCTTTACCCAACATCCATTGGTCACCCAGATGGTGTTTGGTGTTGTGCTGAGCCACAGCGGATGGAAAAGTCTTCCAAGACTCGCTTCTTCTTCTTCCTTTCGCACCCAATAAACCCCAGACGAGTTCTCTTCCCTTCCATTCCACGCGCGAACCTTCCTCTCGACCCAAAATCCATAATAAAAGTCGCGGTTCTCCCCACTCTGTTCCGGTCTCCAACAACCTGCCAGCCTCTCCCGCCTCTCTCCTCTCCAAGAAATTGGTTTGGGAATCTCTGTGGCGTGATTCCGCGGCTAATCGCCGGTCGCCGCCGCTCGCCAGGATGCGCAGTCTTCTTTCGGTACGATCCTTCTGGTTGTTGTTAACTTTTGTGTTCATCGGTGGTTCTTGTGGTGGCGTTGGGGCCTAAATGTGAAATTGAGAGTTCCTGCCTGATATGGCGGTTGTTGTTTTCTTTTAGCCAACTCTGATCGGATAGATCTTGGTAAACTATGTCCCAACTAGATGTACTGCTGTAGATGTTTACTTTTGGGAAGTTCAATTTTTAGATCCTTCGTAGAGATGATTGCCTTGTTGATCCTCAAAATTTCAGGGGCAAAGAAAAATTGTTTCCACTGTAAATTGTTGTTCGCCATTTTTTTTATGTGCCAGTCAATATATTTTTACTGCGAGGAGGTGACCCCCCAAAAAAGAAAAAACTTCAATACTTTCTTTCTACATGCCTTGATTCCAGATAGTTCGTTCTTCAGTGAGTTTTGGTACAAAAGATTATAGTGTCTCTGCCTTTTATAAACATTCAAAATTAATTTCATAATTCTGCTTGCCAATTTAACAGAATTCATTTGAGCGCAACAAGGAGGAACGGCCCCCAGGAAATGTCGATATTGAGCTAGGTTTGCAAGGGGATTTGTTGAGTTCGGCACAGCCTGGTTTCGATGGCTTCTTTGAACAGGTGACTCTTTTTCTTCTCTGTATTTTTGAGTCTCTTTCTGAGGGAGCATAGTCGGTAAGAATTCATGTGGCGTGATTTTCTTCTTGTGAGTTGAGATATGTGTTCTCGTGACATTCAGGTTAGGGAAATCGAAAAGTTGCTTGAGACGTTGACAAAACTACTGATGGATCTTCAGGTGAGAAACAGTACCAAAATTGGAGTTATTGTTAAATTTACCCAAGTTTATTTAAATAGTAGGTTCTTTTATAGGAGTTTGGACCACCAAACCTTAGTACTACTTCAGAGTTTGTGTCTCTCTATACTGTCAAGTGTCACATATGGCCATATGCCTGTATGATGTCAATAGTGTTGTTTCCTTTTCATTCAGATTGTACCCGGCTTCCGCCGTAACAAGAATGGAAATAAAGTTTATCTTTAAATAATGGTTATTTGTCCCCAAATCTGTGTAGTTCAATGGTTATTTGAACAATCATGCCATCCATCTCTCTAACAGTCTCAGATCTGTATGTAGAAATCAAATGAGGAATCAAAAGTTGTCACTAAGGCATCAGCTATGAAAGGTACCATATGCATATTTGGTTGTTTTCTTCAAATATGACATGGCAAACCTGTTTTCCCTTGCTCCAATTTTTATTTCCCAATATGTTACTTTTCGGAATTGCAGATATTAAAAAGCGAATGGAGAAGGATGTTAACGAAGTGACAAAGGTTGCACGGCTCACAAAATCAAAACTACAGCAATTGAATAAAGAGGTGAGTTCATTTGCACTAAACCTGGGAATTTTACCAAGTGATACATGAGAATTACGTGTAGTAATCCAATAGTGTCGTGCTGTTCTTAAAGATTTGATGACACTTCTTCACTATAATTAATCACATGCTCCTCGATTTTCTTGTTTTAAGAATCTTGCAAACAGAGAAAATCCAGGCTTTGGCAAGGGATCCGGTGTGGACCGATCTCGAACCTCAACAACTATGTATGCTCCTGTCATCATCTTTCTTATTTTTCTTGTCACTTCTATTCTAGTTTTCTCATGATTGATTCCACTTAACAATCTTATGTGCAGTGCATTGACTACGAGGTTGAGAGAACGCATATCGGAGTTCCAGGTACAAATTTCATCAACTTTTGCAGTCTACCTGCTAAATATGTCATTTTCTTGCTTGTAGACCATAACTGCTGGTACAAAATAGCCAAGGTTGTATCAGAAAGAAGAAACTAAACACAAACCGCCTTAAGTACACTTTTGATCTGTCTAGCATTTAGTTTGATAAAGCTTGAAAAGTGCTTCGAAATGTCAGTTTATACTACTGTATACCGCCATACATTTTACAATGAAATATATTTTCAGACACTAAGAGAAGCAATCCAGACGGAGTACAGGGAAGTTGTAGAGCGGCGTGTTTTCACCGGTCTGTTTCCCTTAACTCTGACCATAGTACCAGCCCTTTTGCATTTCAGTTCAGCTGACTTATTTTGATCCTTCTCTCTGCAAATTTCCAATGAATAGTAACGGGCGAGCGTGCTGATGAAGAGGTACAGATATCCATCTAATCTCATTTGCTTCAAGCCACAATTGCTAAACGAATCCACATATCCCATGTTTGCTAAATCATGTCGATTTTTCAGACTATTGACAAGCTGATAGAAACAGGCGACAGTGAGCAAATTTTTCAAAGAGCTATTCAGGAACAAGGGCGTGGAAGGGTGATAACTCTTTGCCATGTTTAGTTCTACTACCAACAACAATGCATGGTTTGACCTGAACTTCATGCATTCGCAGGTGCTTGACACACTCCAAGAGATCCAGGAGCGGCACGACACGGTGAAAGAGATCGAGACAAAGCTCCTTGAGCTGCAGCAGGTAAATGACTTAATGGAGGAGCACCTTTCCAGAATTTGAAATTTAAAGCCTAGGCATCAGTTCACCTGCCACCCGCCAATTGCAGATTTTTCTCGACTTGTCCGTACTGGTTGAGGCGCAAGGTGAGATCCTGGACAACATCGAAGTGCAGGTATGGATTGTTGGCATTGTTTCATACAATTCTTTCTACCATATGGTAAAATTTGTTTGCAAGCTTCAGTTTGTTCTTGACTTTTCTGATCATGTCTCTGCTACCTCAGGTTACAGGTGCAGCAGAACATGTTCAGACTGGAACAAACCTCCTTCAGAAGGCAAGGATCCTGCAGAAAAGCTCGCGGAAATGGACCTGCATAGGGATTATCATCCTACTGATCATCATACTCATCATCGTCCTCTCGTTGAAACCGTGGGCGAAGTAGGGGAAAAGAATGAAAGAAAGCATCATGCCAAGACACTATGCGATGTTTCAGAGGATCTTTATTGTATAGTTTTAGTTGTGCGTATGCCAATGCCATATGGTGCAGGAGCTGTCATGTCCTGATGTACATACTCTGAATTTTTTGTTGACTGTGAACTTTGTTCAGTTTTGTGCTTGATTATGCTGTTTTTTACTTGATTATGTCAGAATCTTTCCGTGTTTGTCTGCATTTCTGCCTTTTGAGGCAACAATACATACACATCAATCAACACTCATCAAGGCTCCATTATTTATGCTCTGATGTTTATCATACGAGATATCCAAGGAATTGTATACTTTACATTTTAGAAACCGTCAGGGGTGCTGCCTTTCAATATACAAGAAGAAAACCCGAACGTCATTCTGAGGCGCCAAATGATGACCTTGTGATAGAGTAGTTGTGCTATAACACTATCTTTGTTCTTTTACACTCCATCCTTTCTGGTTTATAGGGCTCAATTTGCAAATCTTTTCAATCAAGGTAGTTGTTGAGTGGTGGAATACATTTTGTAGTTTGCAAAAATACTTAATTAGTATTCTTGTTTTTTGTCAAAAAAGTTGTATTTATCAATGCATTAATTACAACGCATGCATGCATGACTACTAAATGATTAAAAACTAATACATTCATTGGTGAGTATTCTCTTGAACTTTGCACTCAGTGATTTAATGCATCTCAAAATCTAAACATGTGATAATAAATAGTAGAATTGAGATTTATAAAACGGAAAAAAGAAATTTTTGAGATGAAACCTATAAACCGGAAAGAAAGTACTCAAATTAGGGGTTCTAAAATAGTTAAACCATTCTAATATAGCACATGATCTTTTGAAAATTCATAATGAAAGAGTCTCGCACGGCAATATAATCGTCAGACCACCAATTTATCATTTTCTCTAAAATATAATTACAAGTATAATATTTTTCAAATGAACAAGGTTATGCAGGCTATGAGGGTAGGTAAAAAACAAGGTTATACTCAGGTTGTTGTTGGAGGGAGGGAGCCAAATATTGTTGGTGTTGCCGTCGGAGTTGTTCTGGTGGTAGTAACCGCCGCCACCATTGTTCAGGTGGTAGTTGCCACTGCCACCACCTGCACCATTATAGTTGTTGCCACTACCTCCCTGGTTATCGCAGCCACAACCGCGAGAGCCACCACTGCCCCCTCCTTTCGGGCTTCGTTAGCTGTCGCCTTTGTTGCCACTCTATCATGGGCTGACGACTTGAAGCCGCCAGAGCCGTTGGTGTGGAACATCTCAACCCGTTGGTCAAAATTAGCCACGAGAGAGAAGAGGGTGTCGATGGTGATAGGTTCAGTGCGGAGTGATCAGTTGATACTCCATGTCAAGTCCCCGGATGATGAAGGAGATGAGATTCGCCTCCTCGATCGTCTTGCCCGCTGCCGCGATCTCGTTGGAGAGGGAGTGCATATGGCCAAAGTACACTGTGGACAACTGAGATCCCTTCTGCGCGTTAGTGAGTGCGACCCTGATGTTATTTGGGCCAGATAGGGACACAACGGATAACATGTTGCCCAGAGCGGTCCATATTGCATGTGATTTTTCAATCGATGTGACTTGAACCAACACTTCCTTGGAGAGATTCGGAGAATGTAGGCTACTATTTGCTAGTCTTGAATCAGCCAGGGGGGTAGGAAGGGTTTGAAGTGACCTGATGCTTCCCTCCCCCCCCCCCCGCGTCGCCGCTCCTCTGGCGACACGGGGGGACCCTCCTACCCCAGTATCGCCGCACCCCCACCATCCTCCCAGTCTCGCCGCCACCCGAGGAGGCCACCGGTGAACGCCGGGAGGGCTCCAGGGAAGGTGGCGGCGGGGCCATTTGCTGCTGTTCGTGGACGTTGCGTCTGAGGAGAGGCGAGGGCACCCCGATTGAATCCGAGGTTTGTTGCCTCACCGTTGATGTCATGGTAGCTCGGGGGTCGGCATGGTGGCTGCCTGCCTCGGCCACCTCCGTCGATCTGGGACGCCTCCCCCCGCTCGCCTCGCCCAAGTCTCCATCCCCATTCCCGCCCCGTACAACGCCAGCTCCCATCGAGGGAGCTCGCCTTGTCCTCCATTGCCTCCATCCTCAGCTCGATGTCTCCGGTTCTGGTCGGGTGAGGTCTCCTCTTGGTTTCGGCCAGGGGTGGCCTCCATCCGGGCACCCTAGGCTCGTCCTCCGCCTCCATCTCGCCTCACCGTCGCCTCCCTTCAGCCACGGTGGACCCCCCCCTCGCACCTCCACTGGTCCACCTCGTCCCTCCCTCCTCTCGGTCCTCTCCTCTATCTCCCATCGTCTTCACTTGGATGGCGGCTCATCGTTGACTGATGAGCTACGGGAGAATTTCCCGCTGACTTTCGTTAACTGACCACGACGACGCTACTCCAGCGTTGCTTACCTTATTGGGGGCGTGGCTCATGTGCTACCCTTTTCTCTCGGTCTGTATTCGCAGCTCTCGGCTCTGTTGTTCTCTGAGAATTTAACCGGTTATGCTCCAGGCGAAAGCTCTATAACGGCATCGTCTTTTGATGTCATTTACCTTCTTGAAGGCGTCACTGGGGAGCTCTTTGCCGCCATTCATCCTCTGTTGCCCTTGGTGGTTGGTCATCCTTCACCCTGCTTGCTCAAGACTCCCTCGTGCATGGTTGTCGTCTGTTATGGCGATCTTCGTGTTCTTGGTGTTATCTCGATTCACCTTTACACAACAACAACAAAGCAATGATGTCTCCCCACCTTGCTAATCGTGTCGGCTTGTTGTGGCAAAGTTTTCAGTCAAGGTTCGTGATGGGTTACTCGTTGATTGGCGTGCTCCTGTGTTGTGCCAAGTAGTTGGTATGCACGCCGGTGTGGTGCGTTAGGTTAGTTGTTTAGTGCTGGTATTGTGATCCCTCAACGACACACAATTTCCATTCGGCTTTCATGTCATGGTGTTGGCCTCTCGATTTTTCTAGCTAGGTAGTGCCTTCTTTGAAGCGTGCATATGTTCTCATTGTATGTAATCTTTCTCCGTGTGCGATTTTTTAACCCCGGTTCTTTCGTAAACGGGATCAACTTGTTAAGATTTTTGATCCGTTTTTTTAATAAATTAGATCAAACACATGACATTATGACCAGTTAGCAATATATTCAGGTGGGGACTTTCTTCCCTCCATGGCCGAGGGCTCGCAATGGACATTGTGTGCATGGTGCAGTGCAGTCCGCTGCAGAGTTTGAGCGACTGCAGCGTTGGACGAAGGAAGGAAGGAGAGATCCCGTGTACGGATTTTGATCATCAGTCACCAAATCTAGATACGGCCTGATTGATTTGATTTTATCATACCGTTTGGGTTTGCGCTGCGGTAAAAGGAAATAAAAGATGGTAACCATCGAGGGAGGAGACGCAGATAAACCCTAGACGAGTTCTTGTTTGATTGTTTCCGTTCCAACGCGCGAACCTTCCTTCTTTCCTCTCGAGTCTCGACCCAAAAAAAATTCCATAATAAAAGGGAAGTCGTGGTTCTGCCAATCTGTTCGGGTCTTCTCAACAATCTAATCTACCAGCCTCTCTCTCGTCCGCGAAATTCGTTTGGGATTTTTGCGTGGCGTGATTCCGCCGCTCGCCAGGATGCGCAATCTTCTTCTCTCGGTACGATCCCTATGGCTACCTCTTGTTAACTTTTGTGTTTACTTAAACCTTGATGCTATAGAGCTCGTCGGAATTGAACCTTTACCTTACGTGGGGGACAAAGGCTGCCGCAACCGGCATCGGAGAAGACACAGAAATTCCGCTGGGAGGCGGAGCTAGTCCTCATCGCACAACACGCAATGGCACACGGGGCGGCCCTTTGAAACTAGGGGAGCGCGACGGCCGACGAGCGGCAAGCCCCCGACGATCCAATCCCTATCACTAGTCGCCTCCTTCCCCTGGTCGCCAGCCGGCGTTACCACAATGTTGCAGACCACCACGAGTGGGAGCGGCGGCGCGGAGGATCCCGCCGGTCCCAACCATCTTCTCACCGGCCTGCGTCGCCCGATAACCAGACACTCGTCCACGTCCAGCACCGACGCAACACCTACACAACAACAGCCGCTGCCCCACCTCGGCACCTCCGCCTTGGGAGTTAGAGCAACATGCGCCTTAAATAGTTGCGCAACCTTAAACTAATCGCCAGTTTCCTTGTGAAAAACGTTTCGATCACATCCCTTAAAACCGAGTATCTCTACTCCTAAATGCAGTTTGCGATGGTGATGGTCGGTTAACGTCGTATCGTCGACAAAACTCCTCTCCACGCTCGATCTCCCCCGTTCTCCATGCAGCGATAAAAAGGCAAGCCTACGAAATCAGCAGTCGTGTAAAAGCCCGTGGACAGGCCCACCTACCACCCGTGAACGACACAGCCAAGATCGAGGCGCCGCCGCCGCCGCCGCGGCGTTCTATCTACCTCCCGTCTCCGTCCTCTGCTCCCCGACTCTCCCATTTCCCATCTTTTCCTCCGCCCCGCTTCCTTCCCCATCTCTTCCACTGCCTCGGCGCGCTCGATCACCAGGCTCCGCGACTCCAAGATTACCATCCGCTACCTCCGCTCCGTCCTCGCTACTCGTGGCCGAGGAGGGGATGATGGTCGCCCGGCCCCGACGTGCACGGCTTACCCCCACTCCCACCCTTTGACCCTTATATGCTGCGGGAAATACCAGGCTGAACGGGATGGTCCGGCGAGACGGCGACCTGCCATAGAGATGAGAGAGCACCTCAATAACCATGCCCAGCAGCCGGAAGAACAAGGTACTAGAAACTATAAATTTTCTTCACTGATTGTGCTTAAACTGACTGAATGCACAAGTTCATTCTTTTCTGATGATGTATTCTCATTCAGAATATATGCATGTGCTACTTGGTATATATTATTCTTTTCTAATCACTGATGTTCATGCTAGCTGCATTGGATGGTTGGGAAGTTGTACCTAATAATTTCCTGGCTTGACATTGAAATACCTTTGAACCATTGGTATATATTTCCAGGGAAATTGCATGATTTATTTCGAGTTCTGGTAGTTACCTTATCTATTTCTCAAACTGCATGTCCATGGGATTGCATATTCATCAAGAATGTGTACCATCAATGTCCAAAACAATATGGCATATTCAGCTATTAGTGATTAGTTCAACTAACACACCTTACTTACTTAAATACCATCGGTCTTAGCAACGTTCATGTATGGCTACAAACAGCAATTAGTTGTTACCATTTTGATGCAGCCATGGACATCTCTCTGACTTAACCGGACCTGGGAAGAGTATTGCTGCTTTTATTTTAGTAGGTTTGCGGTCCCTTTTTTGATATGGCACTAATACTCGAGTACTTGGTATTATTATTTGCCCTGCTCCTTCGATATGTGATAATGGATGTTCTTGGTAGCTGCATGCACTGCATACTTGAAAAGTTTTACCTAATAAATTTGTGTAGTTTTGCCTAATATTAAAATTTTAATTCTGATGAAACATATTTGAAGTTTTAGTTTTGTTAGGATCAATCTTGGTTTTTCAGCTCCGATGAAAAGGATTTGCTTGCTCTCAATCCTTCTCCTTTGCATCATTCATATATAGTAGGTTTATTTTGTTTCTACTGCAATGTTCTGTTTATTTGTTAATTAGTGAAGCATACCCTCATGAATAAGAACCGTGCCTTTTAGATTTTGAACCACCACCCATGTATTAAACTAGGACTGATGACTATATAATCGCTTGATGTTGGATATGAAAAACTGGTCTTGTAAGATATTTCCTGTTCCAGTTTTTCATTTTCAGATTTTGTAGTGATAGGGTTTGTTTAATAGAAACTGTTGAGCTGTTGTTTAGGGATTTCAGTGCAGCACTCCTACTTGCTTGCTTAAGTTAAACATCAATGTTGAAACACATGGACTGATGGACCTACTATTTGGCAAGAAATATGGTGTGTTACTTCTTGAAGCAAGGACGTACGGAGTAAAACATGTAGATAAATGTCTGAATCAAAGTCCTTATGGTGTAACATCTAATTTTGGTTGTGTGACAGTAAATCTGAAGTGGCAAGGTAAGGTTGTGGTACTACACAATCTTGGTTCTCAGTTTCAAACGTTAGTTCATGTACAACTTCTCTGAATATAAACCACTTCTTTCTATTGTTAGCACTGCCTTATGATGTTAATGGAATAAATTATTTGCCTCTGTAAAATATTGATATTAGAGATATGCATCTTATAATCCCACAACAGAGCTATGTATGCAAGTTACGAACCTTGCATCTTATAATTCCGCGAGCTCCACGGCAGTGGCGAACCCAGAGATAAAATAAAGGGTGTGCACACTTACAAGAAATTAAGGTCTATTTCAATTGATATAGAAAACCTTGAAAATCAGCTAATTGTTTCATGGTAAAAAAATATTTTCTAAAATTCTGGGTGTGCCATGGCGCACCCAGAACACCCTCTAGATACGCCACTGCTCCACGGCCTCGGCAACCCGGTCCTGTTGCTCTTGCACTATGGCTTCTCCCTCCTCAGGATGGAAAACTTCGTGCAAGTTCATTGACTTCACCGGCTTCTTCCTCAATTTTCCTGTTCTACTGCGACCATTAGTGATTATTACCTGTTCTAGCAGAAATTGTGATCCCTAGATTATAATTCCGGCTCCTCTGTGTCTTCTGTGAATGAAATGGTTCAAGTTCACTTCAAATATGATTGTAGTGTACCTTCGAGATCTAAGAAAGCTATTCTCGCCTATGTTAATTTGATTGATAGTTTGACTTGTAGTTTGGCGCCATCATTAGTTTGACTTATAGTTTCATTTTACCCCTTTCTCAGTTGGGATGCATAGGTGAGTATATCCTTTATGTTTTGCTAACCACAGTGAAGTGCAATGAAATCCTGAGATAATATCAGCTTTGCTTTTCATTACCTCTTTCCCAACTGAAATGAATAGGTGATTATATCAGTTTTACTTTTCATTACCCCTTTCCCAGTTGAGATGAATTGACGAGCATGCCATCAGTTCCAATAATCATGGTCAAGTGCATTAGATTAATACTCAAACATTGTTGTTATGCAGGAGATTCTCAAACATTGCTACAAAATTTATGATTTATTACAATGGTTTCGACTCCCGGCTCATGTTCAACAATGTCGAGGAGATGCTCAAATGGTTGGGTTTGTACGGGTTCACTCATAGGACCCTTGAGGAGGGTGCATGTTCTACGATGTCGAGGAGATGCTCAAATGGTTGGGTCTGTACGGGCTCACTCATAGGACCCTTGAGGAGGGTGCATGTTCTACAACGTCGAGGAGATGCTCAAATGGTTGAGTCTGTACGGGCTCGCTCATAGGACCCTCGAGGAGGGCGCATGTTTGACAACGTCGAGGAGATGCCAAATGGTTGGGTCTGTACGGACTCACTCATTGAGGAGAGGGTGATTAGAATACTTGTCAAAATAAAAATGATTTTCCCCAATTTTAATTCTTGCCAGATTTTAGTGTCAGATCACTCTCTTTGTTTCCAAAATGACAAATATCGCAGTAGATGATAATGTTTTTTTTGAAGGTAAAAGGCCAACCAGGCCACTTATATTTCATGTGATAGCAGAGTTACATCATTTGCAAGGGCACCTAGCAAAAACACGGGGGGTTCATCCTTCCACACAGACGTGTTAGGACCCTCAGTTTTGCTTGCCAGTAAGTGAGCTACCGAGTTGGCTAAACGAGGACAGAATTTAAAACTAATGAAATTAAAATTGCGACTAATGTGATTACACTCTTCATAGATTGCCGCAGCAACGCCCCGTGAGTTCCCGCCTTCTAGCATGATCTGAATAGCTTCTAGGCAGTCCATCTCGACCTCCAAATTGTTGCAACCCAGCTCCGCCGCCAGCAACAAACCGTTCTGTAGTCCCATAGCTTCAGCAGAAACCGCGTCCTCCACATGCGGTAATCCCGTACAGGCGCCAACCAAGAACGCCCCCGAGGCATCGCGAATGACAGCCCCGGTTCCTCCCGTTCCAGAGTCCGAGTCAAAAGCCGCATCAACGTTGAGCTTCTGACAGCCTTCCCTCGGTTTGGTCCAAATCACTCGGACACTTGCTTTTCGTCTTGAAAAATCTCTAGTAAAATTCATCCCAATCGTCATGATCGCCATTGCCGACTTGGCTGGGAGCATAACCTCTTCGCCATGGGTCTTCTGTCTCCGTTCCCACCAGATATACCACGCTCCCACTGCGATAAGAGATAGAGGATCGACCTCAATCTCAGTAGTTGACGGTCGAGGATTCAAACGGAATAGTTCATGGAGAATTGAATCCGCTTGTCTGTCCGCGCCTCTAGCCACTGAAATCGCCGACTCTAGGCCCAAGTGTTTCCATATCGCATGTGCCCGTGGGCAGAGAAACATTGCATGGTTGATGCTCTCACAGTCTGAAGCACAAACTGGGCATTGGCTGCTGGTTGCGATGTGACGGTTGGCAAGAACACCAAGACACGGGATAGCACCCAGCAGCGTCCTCCAACAGTGGATTTTAACCTTTGCTGGTACCGGTAGCTTCCATAGGGTTCTCCAAATCGGACTAGCATTTGAGGTATATGAAGGATTTGTCCGCCTCAACTTTCGTCCATGTTGATGTTCCCATAGGACATGGTACGCCGATCTGACAGTAAACTGTCCACTCTTCTCCGGGTGCCACGAGAGGAAATCTTCCATCATCCCTATTGATAGAGGGATTTTTAGAATCCGTTGAGCATCTATAGGCCAAAATAGATCTCTTATTAAGTCTTCATCCCAACTTCTGGAATCTGCATCAATGAGTTCTGAAACTTTTGTCAGAATAATGTTCCCTCGTGGCGTGAGCACCTTCCTGGATCCGCTGCTGGGAATCCAGGGGTCATCCCAAATGTTGATCTGCGCTCCGTCGCCAACACGCCAGATATGCCCCAGTTTGAAAGCCTGGATACCAGCCCAAAGGCTTTGCCAGGTGTAAGAGCTCCCCTTTTTCAGGGTACATTCCAACAGGTTACGATCAGGGAAATATTTCGCCCTCATCACTTTTGCACAGAGGGACTCCGGCTCATCAATCAGCCTCCAGCATTGCTTCGCCAAAAGTGCTAGGTTAAAACAGTGAAGGTCACGGAAGCCCATGCCCCCTTTGCTTTTGGGAATACTAAGCTTCCACCATGCAAACCAATGCATCCTTTTCTTCTCGGCTGTATCCCCCCACCAGTACCGTGATAGGGCTGCCGTGTCAGCATTACAAATCATCTTAGGCAACTGAAAGACTGACATGGCGTAGGTAGGAATAGCCTGCAGTACAGCCTTGATCAGAACTTCCCGGCCGCCTACTGACAATAATTTCTCCTTCCACCCCCTGATGCGGCAGAGGACTCGATCAACAATGTGTTGAAAACAATCGCTCCTCTCCAAACCCACAATCGGTGGTAGCCCCAAATATTTGTCCGTTATTGCTTCAGCCAAGATATTCAACCGTGTACAGACATCCACCCTAGTCGCTGCCGGTGTACATGGACTGAAGAAAATGCTCGATTTCTGATCACTTACCAACTGACCTGACGCCTCACAGTACTCATCAAGAGCCGCTCGTAGACTATCAGCATTGGTTGCATCCGCCCGCATCAAGATGAGCGAATCATCAGCGAAGAGAAAATGAGAAATTGATGGGGCTTCTCTGCAGATTTTAACTCCAATCAGTCTACCAGAATCTTCCTCATGTGATAAGAGGCTGGAGAGCCCCTCCGCACAAAGGAGGAATAGATATGGTGACAACGGGTCGCCCTACCGTAGACCCCGAGAGGGGGCAAAAGGTGTCGAAAGCTCATCATTTATACGGACTTGGTAGGTTACTGATCTTACACATGCCATGATTAACTCCACCCAATCGGTCTCGAAACCAAGTCGAATCATAACTTGCTGTAGAAAATCCCATTCCACTCTATCATAGGCCTTGTGCATATCCAGTTTAACTGCACACAGGCCGAATTTCCCCGAAGCCTTCCTCTTGATAGCATGGTATGATTCAAACGCCAGTAGGAAGTTATCAGTGATGAGACGGCCCGGAACAAAAGCACTCTGATTAGGAGATATAATGTCCGTAAGCAAAGGTTTCATCCTGATAGAAAGCAGCTTGGATATCACCTTGTAAATGACGTTACACAAACTTATAGGCCTGAATTGGGTAATCGATTCCGGATTCTCAACCTTTGGGATAAGCACTATGGTAGTGTTATTCCATCCGTCAGGAATGTGTCTTGTGTTTAACGCCAGCATTACCTCATCAGTTAGGTCCTCTCCAATTATGTGCCAAAATCGTTTATAGAAAATGGCATGTAACCCGTCTGGGCCAGGGGCCTTGAAGTCCCCAATACTGAACAGCGCAGCTCTCACTTCCTCCCGCGTGAAGGGTTTCAGGAGATCCTCATTCATCGTGGTTGTAACCCGAGGTTGCACTTTTTGAATTGTAGCTGGGTTTACCGCATTACCACCAGCCTCAAAAAAGGTGTTAAAATATTCAGAGATATGAGCATGAAGCAGGAGCGGATCCTCGATGACATCTCCAACAGAATTCTTCAGGCTTTTGATGCAGTTACGTTTCTTTCGAGCCGAGGCCGATCGGTGGAAAAACTCCGTATTGCGGTCCCCCTTGCAGAGCCAATCCGCTCTTCCACGTTGCATCCAGTATAGCTCTTCTTGCTCCAACATTTTCTCAATTTGAGAATGAAGATCGTGTTGTCGGGCAACCGCTTGGTCAGAAATCGGTCCAGACATCACATCATTGAGCTGTTTTTGAAGGGCACGAAGCTTAGTTCTCGGTCCTTTTAGCACTTCTTTGTCCCATTTGTGGAGCGCGTTGTGCACCTCACATGTGATATCCGAGAACACGACATTCGTCCTCAGCTTTCCACTATCCCAAGCCACCTGTACAATCTCCACCGAGCATCAAAACGACAAGGTCGGCTTTGAGGGTACGCCTGGACAGCTTCATCCGCGTTGGTGTCAATGATCAATGGGCGATGGTCCGATTTGTCGAAGTCCCCCACCAAGACGCCAAAGTTCGGGAATAGGTCAGCCCACCGTAAATTGCCAACAGCACGATCCAATCTTTCCCTAATCCGTCCTCGCCTCCACGTGAACAAGTCCCCAGAGAATCCTAGATCATCTAGGTTGCACTCATCCAGTGCGTTGGAAAAAGCTTGCATGTACCGCTGAGCCCTCGGAATACCACCCTCTTTCTCATGAGATTGTAGTATCTCATTGAAATCTCCCGCCATGACCCAGGGCAGATCTATCATTGCATGTAACTCCCTGGCATAGTCCCAGGACAGATGCTTGCGTTCCCCACTTGGCTCTCCGTAGAACCCAGTAAATCTCCATCCATCATCTTCCCCTTCTCTGATTCTGATGTCTATATAATTACGGTGCACCTATGATGATGTCACACCCAAATTTGTCATCCACATCATAACCAGGCCCCACTCCGGCCATCGCTTTCGGAGACCTCCATCTGCTCAAATCTCAACCTTCGCCTTAGTTTCTCTGCCTTAGCCTTATCCAAATGTGTTTCAGACAGAAACAACACATCTGGCCTTACCCGCCCTTGGAGTCCCAAGAGCGCCCGAACTGCCGCAGGTTTACGCATCCCACGGCAGTTCCATACGAAGATTTTCATTGCGACCGGCCGAGTCCCTCCTGGGGACTCGCCGATAAAGGGTGGCTGGCATCCATCACAGCCGTATTGCCGGTCTTCGACCTCTTTGATTCTTGGGAAGTTATATCATCCTCTACGTCCTCTTTCTCTTCCGAAGCCATAGAGTCCGCTCCCGTATCACTGCCTTTTCCCCCAGCTGTGATCATGGGGTTCTCCTCCCCCTGCGTTGGTTCAGTTTCTTCCCCCTCGAAGTTCAATCTTCTCTTATTTGCAGAACTGTCCGCATCCCTTGTCCCTGGAGACTTTAAGGGACTAGATGTCGTATCCTCAAAATCTTTTCCTTTCAACTTTCCCTTGACACCAAACCTCTGCTGAGGCAGTCGCTCACTACCCTGGCCGGGACGAGGAGCGAGAAGCCAGCTCCCCCACTCCAGGCTCTGCGAGTCATGTTTACCATTACCATGTTCCAAGTGTGTGTGCCCCATGTGTCCACAGAAGTAGCAGAATACGGGCATCTTCTCATAGCGTATAGGGAAGTACACCTTCCTCTTCGACTTGGTAATTGAAAGAACTCGCAGCAGAGGTTCAAAGATGTTAAGACTCACCCGGACTCTAACAATTCTCCCATCACCCCATCTAGGGTTTAGTTGCACCTCTCGCACTGACCCCATCTTCTTCGCCATCGAGCAGACCACTGCCTCCTTCCTGAACAAAGTGGGAAGATCCAATATCTGAGCCCAAACAGTGAGTTTTTCCATGACGATCTCCTCAGGTAGTGTGAATCCATCATATGGCTCAATCAGAACTCCATGGTCTCGGAATAGCCATGGCCCTCCCAGCGTTACTCTTTCCCAATCACCCACACAGTTCACCGTGATCACAAACAGATTCTCTCCATGAGCATTAAAAGACACCCCCTGCGCCAGGCTCCATGCCCTCCTCATCGTCTCATAGAACGAGATTTTGCTGAAAGGTTTCTCGGTATGGACCGTAGCTAGCGCCATAAATTCCGCCGCCTTCATTTCATCTGGGAATTCTTCATCGAAGTCCAGATCATCTTCCTCCCTCTCGTTCAGATTCATCTTCCCAATCAACTCATGGACACCGCCTCCGCTCTGGGTTGCGCTGTTCGCCGAAGAGATTGATCCCGAGGTCGCCATGGGACTCGCGATCCAGACTTCCTCAAAAACCCTAGTTTCGTCGTAGAAAACGAAGCCGAGGATACGGAGAGAGGCTCCCTGTACCCCTGTATATAAAGATCGCCAGATCAAACCACGAGTTCTGATCGGACACGGATCGCACCCTCGGCGTCGCCGCCGCCAGGGGAAGAGGAAACCCTACGAGAGGGGAACTATTTGCTGATTGACGTTGTAGCTTTAGTAGATGATAATGTTTGATCAATGAAGAACGCCTAAATAAATGTTTTTTCATAAATTTCAATTATTACCCGATTGTTACTTGCTTCCTTTTGTATACATATGAAACTTAACATGTATTATATTAATATATATATAACTCCAACAAAATATTTATATAACTCTAATAAAATATTTCAAAAGCCCGTCGCAACGCACGGGCATTCTACTAGTATAGCATAAAAGTATCACTTTCGGGGTTAGGTCACAAAAAAACTACCGCTTTTGCTGATGTTCAAAAAAACTACCACTTTTTTGGTGGGCTGTTCCAAAAAACACTAATCGCCCGGTGGTTAAGTTTTAAGCGTAATTATGACAAGGCTGGCCCACCTGTCAGAAATAGAGTCAACAAATACTTTACATTTAAGTCCCTACATAAAAATTAAAAAAGCGATTAGGTCCCTCCCTTTAAAAAATATTTTTTTTCCATAAAAAATATTTTTCGACCAATTTATTTCGTGCAAAAGATATATAATTTTTACCGCCAAAAAAATTATTTTTTGTGCATTTTTTTTTCTTTTTGGAGGAAAAAAACGTATTTTTGGTGGAAAATATTTTCCCGAAAAATATTTTTTCCCCAAATATTCTTTTTGCCCAAAAAATTAATTACGGTCCAAATATATATTTTATTTTTGGAGGCAAAAAAATGGTGGAAAACATTTCCCCGAAAATATCGTTTTTTCAAATATTCTTTTTTCACAAATATATATTTTTTCCTGATTTATGTTAGGCCAAACAATATTTTTAAGATTTTTTGGGGCAAAATTATTTTTGAAAAATGATATTAGGACCAAAAAAGATTTGTTGAAATTATTTTCCCTATGTGTAAAATCATTTTCCAGAAGAAAATCCATTTTTTTCCTCCATAAAATTTATTTTGCACCAAAACAGTAATTTGTTTTGGCGGAAAAGAACTATTTTCTTGGTCGAAAAATATTTTCAACAGGGGAAAATATTTGGATTAAAATATTAGTTTTTGGGAAAAATTTAGGATTTTGTGGGACGAAAATATTTCCCCAAAAAATTTTTTTTTTATCCAAAAACCTTTTTCCCCGAAAAAATTATTTACGGTCCAAAAAATATTCAACTTATCCCAAACTTTTTTTTCCTGATTTATTTTCGGCCAAACAATATTTTTAAGCGGTTTTTGGGCCAAAAAATCATTTTTAGGCCGAATTTTTTTTGGGAAAAATAATATTTGGACCAAAAAAATTTGTTGAAAAATTAACATTTTTGGGCTGAAAAAATTATTTTTCCTATGGGAAAAATCAGGCGTTTTTTCCTCCAATTTTTTTTATTTTGCACCAAAAAAAGTACTTTTTTGGCGGGGAAAAATTTTTGGTTGAATTTTTTTTGAGAAAAATATTTTTTAATGGGAGGGACCTAATCGCTTTTAAAATTTTTATGCAGGGACTTAAATGTAAAATATGTGTTGACTCTATTTCTGACGTGTGGGTCAGCCTTGTCATAATTACGCTTAAGTCTTAACCGCTGGGCGACTAGTGTTTTTTGGAACATCCCACCAAAAAAGTGATAGTTTTTTGGAACATCAGCAAAAGCGATAGTTTTTTTGTGACCTAGCCCCGAAAGTGGTAGTTTTATGCTATATACTCCTTAAAACCCTTTGAACCTTAAATTTAAGGGACACGGTAAGAAGCATCGTCCGATCGGCAAATATATAGTTTTTGCTTTTGATCCGAGGGTACCCCGTATCCGGAAAAAGCACTTGGCGAGAGAGCAACTCCCCACCTTCACCACCAGTCCCCAGCCGTAGCACCCGCCCGTTCTGGCCGTCCCTGGCGCACCGGCCGTCGCGCCCCGGTCTCCTATGCCTTGTCCGTGGAGTTTCGACCATGTTCTCTGTTCTGATGATTCAGGAAGAGATGGGAGGAGGTAGATGAAAAAAAAGAATATCCGGGATATTCATTTTTACGGTTCGTGTTTACGTGGTCTGTTCAGCCACAACCTATTTCGCCCCTTAAAACGTGTTTTTCTCAGCCCTTATATCGGTCTTAAGGTTCCGCGAGATAAAGGATCTGCTAGAGTTGCTCTTACCCGACACGACCTTCAGCAGCACCATCTTTTCAGCCTATGGGTTGTTGATTCCTTCTCCATGGAAGTGCAATATTATTCGTAGAAATGTATCGATCTTGCCAACACTCAAAATATCAAGGGCAAAGAAAATAAATGTTTTGACTGTAAAATGTTGTTCACCAACTTTTTATGTGCCAGTCAATATATTTTTCAAGACAACATGGCTTTTCAAAAATCTCTTTACTGCAAGGAGGTGACTCCACAAAGAAAAAACCTTCAGTACTTTCTTTCCCCATGCATGGATTCCAGATTGTTCGTTCTTCAATGAGTTTTGGTACAAAAGTGTCTACTGTCTCTGCCTTTTTGAACATTCAAAAGTAATTCCATAATTTTGCTTGCCAATTTAACATAATTCATTCAAGCGCAACAAGGAAGGATGCCCCCCGGGAAATGTCGATATTGAGCTAGGTCTGCAAGGGGATGATGTGTTGAGTTCCACGCAGCCTGGTTTCATTGGCTTCTTTGAACAGGTGCCTCTTTTTTCTTCTCTGTAATTTTTTAGTCTCTTTCTGAGGGAGCATAACCCCTAAGAATTCATGTGGCATGAATTTCTTTTTGTGAGTTGAAGTCAGTGTTATCATGACATTCAGGTTAGGGAAATCGAGAAGTTGCTTGAGAAGTTGACAAAACTACTAAAGGATCTTCAGGTGAGCAATAGTACAAAATTGGAGTTGTTGTTGAATTTTACATGAGTTTATTTAATTGTCAGATATGAGCAAATAAAAAAAACAATTGGGGCTAGGTCACGAAAAAACTACCACATTTCACACTTTTTCTGGTACATACAAAATCTTTGTTTCGCATTTGCATAAAACCCAAGTGACTGAATTAGCTATTTTCAGTCATGATTATGATAGCTCGGACCGATTTGTTAGTTTTGTAAAAAAGAATTGGTAATTAAACCCCTAGAATAAAATAAAAAAGCAATAGGGTCCCTGGCGACCATGGCCAGCGAGCTTCCCGGCCGGCGATCGCCAACAGCGTGCCGGACTTGGGGATGTCGGTGACTGGAATCGTTGAGGCTCAGGAGGTGGGGCAGCGAGGGCATCCTGTGGAAGGACGACGTCGAGAGGATCGGGAACAGTGGGTAGGAGCCAGGAGGAGTGTGGCGGCGCGGGGAGCGGCGAGGAGATCCGGGCGTCGTGGGGGAGCCGCCGCGGGGGGTGGCCGAGCTCGAGGATGTCCATGGCGGTTGCTCGAGCAAAGAGGAGGGGCGTTGCGGGGGAGGCTGGCGGAAGCTCTCCGGCCAGCCACCTCCAGTGGGCTTCTGGCTCGCCGACACCTCGGGCTTCTTTGCCTCCGGCGGTGGGGGTGGGGGCTGGGCCACTTTGCATTTTTTTGTAAGGGAGGGATATAGTTACATGTTTTTGTAGAGACTTTTTTCCAATGTAAAATCTGACGAGTGGGTCCACGATGTCATAAACATCATTATGTGTTAACAATTAAGCGATTTGTTTTTTTTTGTAAATGTGAAACAAAGATTTCGTAGGTATCAGCAAAAGTTTAAAATGTGGTAGTTTTTTCCGTGACCTAGCCCTAATCGTGGTTGTTTTATGCTATTTACTAGTTACATATGGCCATATGCCTGTATGATGTCAATAGAGTGTTGTTTCCTTTTCATTAACATTGTACCCGGCTTCCGTCCTAATAAGAATGGAACTAAGTTTATCTTTAAATAATGGTTTTTTTCCCAAATATGTGTAATTCAATGCCCTCCATCTCTCTAACAGTCTTAGATCTTTATGTAGAAATCAAATGAGGAATCAAAGGTTGTCACTAAGGCATCAGCTATGAAAGGTACCATATGCAAATTTGGTTGTTTTCTTCAAATATGACAGGGCAAACTTTTTTTCCCTTGCTCCAATTTTATTTTCCCAATATGTTCCTTTTCGGAATTGAAGATATAAAAATGCGAATGGAGAAGGATGTTAACGAAGTGATAAAGGTTGCACAACTCACAAAATCAAAACTACAGCAATTGGATAAAGAGGTGAGCTTAACCAAGTGATACATGAGAATTACGTGTAGCAATCCAATAGTGTCTCTTATAGATTTGATGGTACTTCTTCAATGTAATTAATCACATGCTCCTCCAATTTCTTTTTTCAAGAATCTCGCAAACAGAGAAAAGCCAGACTTTTGCAAGGGATCCAGTGTGGATCTATCTCGAACCTCAATGACTATGTAAGCTCCTGTCATCCTCTTGCTTGTTTTTTTGGTCACTTCTATTCTAGTTCTCGCATGATTGATTCCACTAAGCAATCTTATGTGCAGTGCATTGACTAAGAGGTTGAGAGATCGCATATCGGAGTTTCAGGTAAAAATTTCATCAACTTTTGCAGTCTACCTGCTAAACATGGCATTTTCTTGCTTATAGACCATAACTGCTGGTACAAAATAGCCAAGGTTGTATCAGAAAGACGAAACTAAAAAAAAACAGCCCACTTGTGACCTGTCTAGAATTTAGTTTGATAAAGCTTGAAAAGTTCTTCTAAATGTCAGTTTATACTAGTACTGTATACTTCCATGCATTTTACAACGAAATATCTTTTCAGACAATAAGAGAAGCAATCAAAACGGAGTATAGGGAAGTTGTAGAGCGGCGTGTTTTCACGGAGGGTTCGTCAGCATCCCTTTTGCATCTATTCAACTCGGCTGAAGAGGAAGCCATGGCAACATCAGACTCCGAGCTGGATGAAGAGCAGAAGGGCAGCAGCAGCGTTCCAGTCGCAGTTGCTGAAGTGTGCATGGCGGAAACTCCCCCCCCTCGGAGAAGCAAGTCGGCAGCCCCAACCCCTTACTCAAGAAGAGCAGGCGGAGGCGGAGGCGGCCGAGCTACTGTTAAACACCCCTATCGATACAAGTACTCCGGAAGGTCGAATTCTAGAGGCGGCCAGGTTAACCAACTTGGCCGAGCGAGAACGCCTGGCCGAGCTAGAAAGCACCCTGGAACGTCAGGCCCGGGAGGTCGCTCAGCTCAGGCAAAGCAAAACAAGTCGGCAACTGCGAGGCCAAGGTCGATAACCTTTCCGAGCTATGGGGACCCCAGTAGAAAATCTCATAGTGGAAACTCGGATTGCAAACTCTCTGCAGCCCAGTGCATCGGCAGCAGAGGGAATTCAGCATCTGGCATTTTTGTTGCAAGCCGCAGTAGATCAAAACGCCGCTGTCAGTCAATCACAATAGCGAATCCATTCTCAAGTTCCTCCCGCAAGAACGTCACAGTCGGTACATACGCCTTACGGAGAAGCACAGAGAAATAGGAACAATTCTCCTCGACACAGAAATGAGCCCCGGGGAGATCACCACCAAGATCAGTATCGGCACGAAGAGCACCGAAGAGTAGATAACTATGAAGCTCGCAGGTCGGGTCGGGCTGCTCCTCGGAGATAAGAGTTCCCTCGGCACCGAGGAGACCGTCATATAGATGTTGAAGATGACGCCCGAAGCCATCTGGTACAGAGCCGAGTTGATCGTGCTAGGTCACATCAGCAGGATCAGGCTCGTCCCTCAATGGCTACAGGGCCAGTTTGCTTCAGCGAGAGAATTCGGTCTACCCCTATTCCTCCTCACTTCAGGATAGCTCAAGGGGTGGATAAATACCGAGACGATGCCAACTCCAGACATGGTTATATGATTACAGAATAGCCGTGCAAATCGGAGGGGGAGGGTATGAGATAGCTATGATGCACCTGTCATTAATGCTAGAAGGCTCAACTCGGGCATGGTTAAATCAGCTCCCCCCCCCAGTAGCATTCGGATTTGGGAAGACCTTGAGAGGGTTTTCATCAAGAATTTTGAAGGGACTTACAAGAGGCCTGGAGGACTAACCGAGCTACAGCTGTGCGTGCAAGGAAACACCGAATCTACTCGGGATTATATCCAAAGATGGATCACGCTTCACAACTCGGTACAGGGAGTCTCCGAGTTCCAGGCCATCCATGCCTTCATGCAAGGGGTCAAGTACAGAGAGCTGAGTCTCAAGTTGGCAAGATCACCCCATGTTACCTCACTCGAAGACTGATGGAGATAGCAAATAAATATGCCAATGGTGAAGAGGAGATTCGGCAGAAGTCCCAGCAGCACAGAGGAGGCAACAACTCTGCGCCCAACCCAAAGAAGAAGACCGGAGGTAACAACAAGCGGAAGGCAGAAGACGCCCCAACATATGCAGAGTTAGTCGCAGCAGCAAATGCCTCAGGGATTCATGGCAAAGCTCAGGCACGGAAGGAGTGGCAGCCACGCCAGAAAAAACCGTCGAATGATGATGAAGTCCTGGATCAACCTTGTCCTCTTCACACCACCCGAGATGCCAAGGGAAAGTTGGTTCTTCCAAAGCACATAGCTCGGCAGTGTCGCCTGATCAAAAGAGCGGCCCAGAATGCGAAAACGGGACCTCAGCAAAATAAAGATGCTGGCAAAAAGAAGGCAGCGAGCCCAGATATGGACAACGAAGGCTTCCCACGTGAAGACGGAGTGATGGTCATATTTGCAGGACGGGAGTCGAAGAGAGTAGAAAAGATAAGGTTCAGAGAAGTCAATTCGGCAGCTCCGACAGTTCCGAGTTACATGAAGTGGGCCGACACTCTGATCACTTTCGATCATTCGGATCAGCCTCCTCACATCCCTCACCCAGTAAGGCATGCTCTAATCATTGATCCTTTGGTAGAAATAGGGAATGGAAACTTCAGGATCAGGAATGTCCTGATGGACGGTGGCAGCGGGATTAATATCTTATATGCAAGCACTCTGAAGAACATGAACATTCCAATGTCCAAGCTCCGAAAAAGCTATTTGGAATTTCATGGGACCATCCCGGGGAAAAAGGCACATTCACTCGGAATGATCTCCCTCAATGTGGTCTTTGGTACTCCGAGTAACTCCCGGAAAGAAAAGATCACCTTTGAGGTGGTGGATCTTCCGAGTGCATATCATGCTCCACTCGAAAGACCAGCTTATGCAAAATTCATGGCCATCCCGTGTTACGTCTATCTGAAACTAAAGATGCCTGGCCCGCACGGCGTGATCACCATCTCGGGAGATTACAAACAAGCCGAAGAACTGTTACAGAAGGGATCTTTGATAGCCGACCAGCAAATGGCTGAGGTTGAGCTGGCCGAGTACAAAAAAGCCGCCGACTCATCCGAGCTGCTGCAACCAAAGAAGACATCTTCGTTCGAGTCAGCTGGAGAGACCAAGAGGGTACAGATACATCCCACGGATAAAGACAAGTACACCAATATTGCGACCGATTTGGATCCCCAATAGGAACTCGAGCTCGTCAACTCCCTCCGTGAGAATTGGGATATCTTCGCATGGAAGCCTGCTGATATGCCTGGAGTCCCAAGGGGGTTGGCCGAGCACAAATTACACGTCGATCCAAAAGAAAGACCGTTGAAGGAGTCCCTTCGACGCTTTTCTTCCGAGAAAAGGAAGGCCATCGGACAAGAAATAGCTAGATTATTAGCAGCCGGATTCATTAGGGAAATATTCCACTCCGAGTGGTTAGCAAATCCTGTAATGGTTTCGAAGAAAGATAAAACTTGGAGAACTTGTGTTTATTTCCGTCACATCAATAAAGTTTTTCCAAAAGACCATTTCCCTCTTCCTCGCATTGACCAGATTGTGGATTCCACATCGGGTTGCGAGAGATTATGTTTCCTCGATGCGTACTCGGGTTATCATCAAATCCGGCTATATGAACGAGATGAGCTTAAAAAACATTCATAACCCCATTCGGATGTTTTTGTTATGCCACGATGCCATTCGGGCTAAAAAATGCAGGTGCCACGTATCTACGCATGATGCAGAACTGCTTGATCTGGCAAATCGGCAGAAATGTGGAGGTCTACATGGATGACATTGTGATCAAGTCGGTTAAAGGAAACAATTTGCTAGCCGACTTAGCCGAAACCTTTCAGAACCTCCGAGCCTACAACATCAAGCTTAACCCTGAGAAGTGTGTTTTTGGTGTGCCAGCTGGGAAGCTACTCGGATTCATGGTCTCCGAGCGTGGGATAGAAGCTAACCCGGAAAAAATTGCAGCAATCCAAAACATGAAGCCACCCAAGCAGCTCCGAGACGTCCAGAAGCTGACAGGCTGTCTCGCAGCACTCAGTCAGTTCATTTCCATATTGGGAGAGAAAGCCCTACCTCTCTACCAGCTGATGAAAAAATCGCCAAATTTCGTTTGGACGGAAGAAGCTCAAATGGCATTTGAAGAGCTAAAGAAGCAACTGTCAACTCGGCCAGTCCTGGCAGCACCTCAAGAAAAAGAACCGCTCTTACTATATATTGCAGCCACAAGCCGAGTTGTCAGCGTAGCTATAGTGGTGGAAAGAGAAGAAGAAGGAAAGTCACAAAAGGTACAAAGACCGGTGTACTTCATCTCCGAGGTCCTCACACCATCCAAGCAGAGATATCCCCACTATCAGAAGCTGGCAATGGGAATTTACTTGGCATCACAGAAGCTTGCACATTATTTCCAAGATCATTCCATCACAGTAGTATCCGAAGCTCCCCTGGAAGAAATCATGAACAATAGATACTCAACGGGTAGAATTGCAAAATGGAGTTTGTACTTACTGCCTTTGAGCTCAATTACCAACCCAAAAAAGCAATCAAGTCGCAAGCGTTGGTGGATTTCTTGGCCGAGTGGATTTAAGTACAAAATCCTCCACAGCCAACACCAGAGCATTGGACAATGTTTTTTGATGGATCCAAGATGTTGAATGGAGCAGGGGCAGGCGTGGTACTAGTTTCACCAAGGAAAGCCGAGATGAGATACGTCCTCCAAATACATTTCTCAGCAACAAATAACGAGGCCGAGTATGAAGCCCTTTTGTACGACCTAAGAATGGCCATTTCACTCGGAATCAGGAGGCTCATGGTATTCGGAGATTCAGACCTGGTGATAAATCAAGTAATGAAAGAATGAGACAGTCGGAGTCTAGCTATGACAACTTACTGCGTAGAAGTGAGAAAATTGGAGAATTTTTTTGATGGATTAGAACTCCATCACATTCCAAGGGTTCAAAACCAAGCAACAGACGACCTAGCCAAGTTGGGCTCTACTCGGGGTCAGATCCCATTTGGAATTTATTTGGAGCACTTGCACTCTCCAACAGTCAAGGAAGATCCTTTCCTAGAAGCCGATCCAGATATGACGCCTGACAAAAACATACCTAACAAGGAAGATATACCCGCAGTAGTCGACATGGTGTTTGACGTGGAGGTCATTCCCCCCGAGTGGGACTCCCAATCTTAGCTTATTTGCAAAAAAAAGAGTTACCAGATGATGAGATAGAAGCTAAGAAAGTTGTCCGCAAATCGAAGTCCTACTCGGTGATCAATGGAGAGTTATACAGAAACAACATCACTCAGCTCCCCCAACGATGCATCTCCGAGGTTGAGGGCCGTTGTATCCTGCAAGACATCCATGCGGGTGACTGTGGCCACCATGCCTCGAGTCAGACACTGGTGGCAAAAGCCTTCCGAGCTGGTTTCTTCTGGCCTCAAGCCCTCAGCGATGCTCGGTACATCGTAGACCACTGCGAAGGATGACAGTTTTATGCCAACCAACCACACAAACCGGCCTCCGAGCTAAAGACAATCCCTCTAGCCTGGCCATTTACAGTATGGGGACTGGACATGATCGGACCACTGAGAACAGGCAAATATGGTTTCACCCGCATCTTGGTCGCAGTGGACAAGTTCACCAAATGGATAGAAGCAAAACCCATCAAAGCCCTCGACTCTGCCACAACAGTCAGCTTTATGCAAGGCATTATACATCGTTTCGACATGCCACACGACATCATCTTCGACAATGGGTCAAATTTCAACTCGTCCGAATTCAAGAAATTCTGTTGGAGCAAGGGCATCCAGGTCAATTTTGCCTCAGTTGCACACCCATAGTCCAGTGGCCAAGTCGAGCGAGCAAATGGGTTAATACTCAAAGGAATCAAACCCCGTCTGCTTCGGGAACAGAAGGAAGCAGCTGGTGCCTGGGTTGATGAACTTCCTTCGGTCCTATGGGGATTGTGAACAACTCCTAATCGCTCCACTCGGTCAACCCCTTTCTTCCTCGTTTATGGGTCAGAAGCAGTTCTCCCGAGTGATCTTAAGCACAACGCCCCCCGTGTAAGCCAGTACACTGAAGCTGAAGCCGAAGCTGCACGACAAGATGGTGTCGATCTCTTGGAAGAGGAGCGGAACCTAGCTCTCACCCTCTCAGCATTTTATAAGCAAGACCTTCGCCGATATCACGACCGGCATGTCCGAGCTCGCTCATTCCAAGAAGGTGACATGGTACTACGAATCAAGCAAACTTCGGATTACAAATTAGCTCCCCCATGGGAAGGACCATATGTCATCTCCAGGGTACTGCGCAATGGGGCTTATCGCTTGTACGATGTAACTAATAATATAGAGGAGCCTCATGCATGGATCGCCCAGTTGTTACGACGTTTCTACGCATGAGCATGTTCGCAAGACTTGAATAAAATATTGTTTAGCACACACAGCGTGTCTTGCTCAATCTTTGTATGATTACATTAACATTATAAAATCTGGTTTCAGCTCGGACGAGAACTTAAAATCAGGTTTTTCAAGAAATTAGAAATTCTTTCTAAGTGCTCGCCAAATCCCAAGAGGTTTGAGAGAGCACAACATGATCTGCATTGAGGATCTTGTTCACAAGATCATCAAGGGAAAAATTTCTAAGCATTCACCAAGTCTCAGGACACTTGGGGGCTGCTTAATGTTATAAAATCAGGTTTTCATCCGAGCTATGCGCAGCTCAGACGAGAACTTAGAAATTCTTTCTAAGTGCTCGCCAAATCCCAAGAGGTTTGAGAGAGAACAACATCATCTGCATTGAGGATCTTGTTCACAAGATCATCAATACAAAATTTTCCTAAGTATTCACCAAGTCTCAGGAGACTCGGGGGCTACTTAATGTTATCAAATCAGGTTTTCCTTCAAGCTGTGCGCAGCTCGGATGAGAACTTAGAAATTCTTTCTAAGTGCTCGCCAAATCCCAAGAGGTTTGAGAGAGCACAACATCATCTGCATTGAGGATCTTGTTCACAAGATCATCAATAGAAAAATTTCTAAGCACTCACCAAGTCTTAGGAGACTTGGGGGCTGCTTAAGGTTACAAAATCAGGTTTTCATCCGAGCTGTGCGCAGCTCGGAAGAGAACTTAGAAATTCTTTCTAAGTGCTCGCCAAATCCCAAGAGGTTTGAGAGAGCACAACATCATCTGCATTGAGAATCTTGTTCACAAGATCATCAATAGAAAATTTTCCTAAGTATTCACCAAGTCTCAGGAGACTTGGGGGCTGCTTAATGTTATAAAATCAGGTTTTCCTTCGAGCTGTGCGCAACTCGGACGAGAACTTAGAAATTCTTTCTAAGTGCTCGCCAAATCCCAAGAGGTTTGAGAGAGCACAACATCATTTGCATTGAGGATCTTGTTCACAAGATCATCAATAGAAAAAAATTTAAGCACTCACCAAGTCTCAGGAGACTTGGGGGCTGCTTAAGGTTACAAAATCAGGTTTTCATCCGAGGTGTGCGCAGCTCGGACGAGAACTTAGAAATTCTTTCTAAGTGCTCACCAAAACCCAAAAGGTTTGAGAGCGCACAACTTTATCTGCATTAAGGATCTTGTTCACAAGATCATCAACGGGAAAAATTTCTAAGCACTCACCAAGTCTCAGGAGACTTGGGGGCTGCTTAATGTTATAAAATCAGGTTTTCATCCGATCTGTGCGCAACTCGGACGAGGACTTAGAAATTTTTATCAACTACTAGGAAGTATTAACCTGTTCCCCACTAGGAAACAGACGATGAGTCCCTAGGACAGCCACTTCAAAAGCATACATAGACAACACTAAAGCAAAGGCGTGCCTAATACCCAGGTCACAACATCAAATAGCGAAAGTCATTACAGATCCACTCGGCATTCTGAGGCAAATTTAAAAGAATTGTTTTTCAGATGCTCCAATCCAACCGAGCTCGCTCATTCCTCGCCCGCTTCGTCTGACTCGCTTGTTATGCCAGTCGACTGCACGAAGAAGTCCAGGCCAGGCATCAGTGCAATCCGGCTGGCAGTCTCGGCATATCGAGAAAGGAAGGTGGTGCAGCTCTGACCCTCTTTGGGATAACCACCGCCAACCCGCTCAAGATTATGGACTCGCTCCGGAAAATGTGCTTTGGTCAGAGCCAATGCATAGTTCACACCGCTCCGTGCCGCAGAACGCTTCCAGCGTGCCAGCTGCTGAGGGGCCTCTCACAGGATGGGCACAACAGTGTCCAGCTTCACTCTACTTTCCTCGCCAGGAGACATCCTGCTCTTCAAGGCTAGAGTAGCGCCCATGACCTCTTCAACAAATTTATTGGCCTTGGCACACCTCATGGTTAACAGACCCCGAGCTAGAGCAAACTCCATGGTCACCGGCGTGTAGTTGTCCCTCTTCATCATCTCGGCAAATTCTTCCATTCGGGCCTGCTCGGCTTCCGGGTCGGTCCCATACGCTGCATCAACGAGAAAGATGAGTATATGATAGAGAGGCATGAGACCATTCATCCCTCACAAGCGTATCACACAACTCACTAGACAAAGTCTCGCTGAAGATAGCGAACCGCCCAGCACATTATTCCTCAGCCGCCCTCACCGCCTTCCGAGTAGCCTCCAGCTTGGCTTTGTGTTTCTCTTCATCCTTGGTACGCAGCTCGGACAACTTCTCCAAGTCAGACTCCAGCTTCGTGATGCAAACCTCATTCTCCTTCACCGCTTTCTTGTAGTAGTGCAGACTTGTCTCTAAAGCCTTCTTCTCCTTGGCCCGCTTCTCGGCTTGGTCTATCTCTTTCTTCATTTTTGCCACAAAATCATCGCTCTCTTTGACCTTTGCATCAAAAGCCTTCTTGGCCGCTTCTGCAACATCATTTTAACCAGATCAATAGGAGGATGAAAGATACCAATGCTGGGGCGCAAAAGAGGTCTATATCGGGAATCCTCACCATTGTCCTCAGCATGTTGTCTCTTAAGCTTGTTATGCTCTTCAAGCAGTTCTTCGTACGCACTCTTCGCAGCTGCATTTTCCTCTTGCAACTTCACAAAGGCCGAACCAAGTTTGCAAGCCTCCTATGAAGCAAAAAGAAATACCATGTTATAAACAAAACCCTCCTATCAAAAGACTCCGAATAACTTCAAGAAGTTACTCGGAGCCTTGGGGGCTACACCCAGTGGGTGCACTAAGAAGTGTTCCCACTGGAAGTTCATCAAAACAAAAACCTCCTATCAAAAGACTCCGAATAACTTCAAGAAGTTACTCGGAGCATTGGGGGCTACACCCAGTGGGTGCACTAAGAAGTGCTCCCACTGGAAGTTCATCAAAATGACAACTCCTATAAAAATACTCCGAGTAACTTCAAGAAGTTACTCGGAGCCTTGGGGGCTACACCCACTGGGTACACTAAGAAGTGCCCCCAGCGGAAGTTTCAAACCTGCAGAGTAACAAAAATTCTCCCAAAAAAGTCACTCCGACACCCACTGGGTAGAAAACTTACATAAGTACTTACGTGCATGTTGGACTTCACCAACTCGGCCTTGGAAGCCAGCTCGCGCAGCCGCAGCTCAAACTGAGTCGCCTTCACCAAAGACTCCTTCAGACCACCAATGATGGTGCTCTCAACCGGGGTACTGACCGGAATGGACACCGAGGCAGCAGGCCCATCCCCTTGAGCAGTAGCTGGGACGGCAGGAGTCTCCTTAACAGCATCCTCAGTAGGAGCTTCAGGCGTGGCAGAAGAGGCAGGCAAGCCACCGGCAGTAGGGTGACCGGACCCAGATGATACCGCTCCCCTAGGGACAATCACCTCAGGAGGAGAGACCTCAGCGAAGGCCGGCTCAGTTACAATCCGAGTCGGGCCGGCAGAGGAGTCAACATCCATATCTGTGGAAGACACAACAAACAACTAAAAACAGAAAGATGGCAGTAGTAAAAGCACCAACAGATGTAGTGAGGAATTCTCACCAACAGCTACAACATCTTCTAGAATAGTGTCCATGACAGGAAAGTCAGTCACCCCGCAGGTGCTGACATCCTTGAAAGTGTCGACACCTGGATCCTCAACCCCGGGCAGCGACTCAGAACCACTCGGACGAACACTGCAAACGGAATAGTCAAGGGAAATTCTGGGAAATCAATGAAGCACCAAGTCATAGAGAACTAGCGACATTACTTATGGACAGCCTTCAAAGTACGCCTCGGGGGAGCAACTTTGGCCGGACCAGCTCCAGCCCCCTTGGCCTTCTCGACAGCAGCATCCCCCGAAGGGTTAGCCTCCCTGCCACCAAGCGTAACAAGCTTCTTCTTCTTCATGGGTGCAACTCTCCTAGAGATGAGGCTTAAGGGCGGAAGTTTTCCGCTGCCTTCTTCACCACTCGGAGTATGGACACTCTTACGAGCCCGAGTAAGGCCTTCCCGCGCCGACTCGCGGTCCTGGTTATTCTTCGAGCGCTGCTCGTACGCCACCTGAACCCGAGCCACCTCGTACTCCAGCTCCTCCCCCACCTCAACTCCAACCCCTGCGCCAGCAGTACTATCTTCATCTTCCTCGGCAGGATGTTGCAGAGCCAGAGGAATAGGAGAATGGAACTGGTAAGAATCCTAACAAAAAAAAGGGGAGTCCGAGTTAGAAACAAACAGGCAAAGTACATCCCAAGATACATGTGATACAAGATGGCATACCAAGGTGGGAGGATTCTCGCTGCTGAGAGGTTTTACTCGGCCAGTCGGCTGCAGACCCTGGGTCACGCTGGTAATTATCTTCATCTGGAGCTCAAATTCATCCAGGGGCATCTCGGTGTTGCTATAACGGGTGTCATCCTGCAACCCAGAGTACGCCCACATCCCCCGAGCCCTGGCTTGGAGAGGCTGAATCTTCCGAATCACAAAGGTGGCTATCAGGTCCATGGCGTCCAAGCCGTTCTTCTTCAGCCTAATGACCTCACGCATCAAGGGGAGCACCTGCTCCTTATCGGCGTTGGTGAGTCGGGGATTCCAGCCCTGGGAAGAAGTCAACCTCACGTCCGAGTAAGGAGGCAATGTACGTACTCCCGGTTCCTCGGCCACCTTGCAATAAAACCAACTATTCTGCCAATTCTTGACAGAATCTAGAAAACTGGAAGAGAAATACTGAACCCCCTGCTTCTGAGCCAAGAAAAACCCGCCACATAGATGGTTGAACTCTACACCACCACCCTCTCCGGATTTCTTCGCCTTCTAAAGTTTAATGGCGTATATGGTACGGAAAAGATGCCAATGGGATTCTATGCCCAAATAGCCCTCGCAGAGGGTGAATGTCGTCGTTTAGTAACAACAAATGCCATAGGGATGGCTAAAGAGAGGGGAAGACTCGAGGGAGAACTATGTCGATGGTGCCGGAAACGGGTTGGGCACAAGCATGGTGGAGGACACCACGATGTACCCAGGTTCGGGGCTCTCCGGAGAGATAACACCCCTACTCCTGCTTGTCTGCTTGCTATAAATGATCTCATGAACTACAATCAATGCTCCTGGAGCTGTTCAGAGGAAGAAGAGACCTGCCGTGGGCATGGTTCTCTCCTGCTTCTCTACGGGAACTACTGTGGGAAGTAAATGCGAATGGGGGCGTCCCTCTCATCGGCTGGGGTCTGGCCCCAGCTGTCATCCTCTCGTCGGCTGGGGTCCACCGACTGCAAATCTCCGGTTGATCCGGACTTGTCAAGCGGTTTCCCATGCTGTAGCTACTAGGTAATGATGAGTGAACAGTGGAGCTACGATCTCTGGTCTTGTCGTCCTGTCTCCGGATTCAGAGGAAAAGGGTGACAACTCTCCTCTAACAGATCGGCGAAGTGACTTAGCTTAATGCCACCCAGATCTCTCGGGATCATGCATTTATGACCTTGTACCAGAGGCTCCGACCTGGACAAGGTCAACTCTTGAGCCGATCGAAGGGTGAGCCGATTGTGCCTGGGCCGACTGCTCGCATTCGGCATGGCCGGTTGCCTGAGGGCAATCGGCCATGCGATTGCCTAGCTCGGCCCAGCAGCAGCCCAATCGGCCTCATCCTTGTCTTGAAATATTGCTTTCGTCTGGGTGACCCTACCCGAGTATCATTCCCCGACACTAGCCCCTAAAGCTGTATGGGTCCCGCGGTTACTTGACTGCGGGGCCTTTGCAGTTTTTTCTTATCTTCTCTTCGTGCTTTGACTGCTTTGGCATCATCGGGTTCCTCAACCCGAGTTGAACGCTCAGCTCGGAGATCATGCCCGGGCGACCAACTCTGTACCGCTTTGATTGTTCTGGCCTCATCGGGTTTCTCAACCCGAGCTGAACTCTTAGCTCGAAGATCATGCCCGGCCGACTAGATCAGTACTTGTTCAATATCCTCTCTCCGACCTCGACCACAGCCTTGCCGACTGCTCTCGTGCTTCTCTAAAATAAACTTTTCTGGAAAAACTTCCGCCTGTTAACACCGGTTTTTGGCACGACAATAGACCTATATAAGATGACTTCAAATGAAGAATTGCTCTACATTAAAAAGTTGTGTATTGTCGATGTGAACAACTTTGTAGTTCGAGCCATCGCCATCCAAGTCCATCTCGACGGCCAAAGCTATGTTTGAAGCAATAAGATCATAGCAACCGAAGCACTATTATGACAATTAGGCCTTCCATACATCTTCAAATGGCAAAGTGTTCTACATGGGGCGGCTTCGTCTCGTCGAACCGGTCGATTTTGATATTTGAAACGTCCAAATCCGAGTTCGTATGAAAAAGCTGTGGCCAAAACAGTACAGCGCTGGAAAACCAGGTCGGACCGTCCGGGATGGAAGTCGGACGTCCGGACTAAGACCTCCGGTTACAGAAGTATTTTCGGCCACGTCGGACGGTCCGGAATGCAAGTCGGACGGTCCGGCCATGTGACGGACGGTCCGGACTGTAAGTCGGACGGTCCGACCTGTGACCACGGGAAATTCGAGTTTGGCCGGATTTTGACGATTTGGACGGAAATCTGAGCCCTTTTCTTGTACGGAAAGTCCAACCCCCTCATAAATAGATGAGGTGACGGCCGATTGAGACAACACACAATCGATATACATCCAATATCAATATACTTTTTACTCGTACTTTTACCTTTTCTGTTTCTTTAGGGTTTCTAGTTCATCTTTGCTGATTTGCACTGAAAACCAGTCGTTCTCCTTCCACGTTAACGAGGGAATCATCTTTGTTGCTTTGCGCTGAAAAGCATCCGTTCATCGTACACGAGAGTGCGATTGGCGACTCCTTAATCTCTTCATCGCCTAGTTGTGTTGTGCAGGTGCAATTTTCTACGCCAAGACAAATTGGCGACTCCGCTGGGGAACGAGGCCGAGTTAGATCTAACTCGGACAATCATACCGAGCTCTTCCGATCTCGGCGACAAGAACACCTCCAACTCGGACGCCATGGATCCCAATCTCAAGAACGCCAGTGACATCGACCCGGACAACATCATAGCCGTCACGCTAGAAGATCTATATGAAGATGATCGGCGCGAGTTGGAACGGGAGATAGAGGAACAAGTGAAGATCAAGCTGTCCAGATTTCAGAAGACAAGGAACGGCGTCATCAAGAAGCCAATTATACCGAGTGCTTCCAAACCACTCGGTACTGAGGTGAAATATTCTATCGAAAACCTTGCTCATTTAGTTGATACATCCGTAGCTAGTAAATACGGTTCGGATTTAGAAGAGATGTCACGCCTAATTACTGGAGTTGTAGATAGTAAATTTGATAAGATACAAGGGCAGCTCGAAGAAAGTATATCTCTTCTTGTTCGTTCAGCAGTATTACAGGTTAATGATGAAGCTCTTGGTAAGAATCCGATGCCTAATGATAGTGGAAAATTACTTGATCATATGTCTACGCCATCTGCATCGGTTAGTGTTACGCCAAACACTCAAGTTCCCTTAGATAACAATCAAGGTAGCCTGAACTATGCAAGTGGTTCGGCTAACAATTTTACTCCTAGCGCTGCTCCTCCTACTGTTGCTACTTCGGTTGCCCAATATCACAGCAGCAATAACCGAAGTGGTGCCTTAAACCTTAATTTGCAGCAACCTTATTATCAAACTTCGGCATACAACCCTCAACCGAGTTACGCTCAACTCGGTACAAACCCGCAACCGAGTTACACCCAATTCGGTACAAACCATCAACCGAGTCACACACAACTCGGTACACATCCACAACCGGGTTGCATTCAACTCGGTACAGATACACCACCGAGTTACACTCAATTCGGTAATGCTAGTCCATCTGCTCCACAAGTAAAATCTACACCATCTAGTTTGAGAGATCAGTTGGATGACCTACTAAAAGGGTATGGTCTAGGACCTAAGGGTAGGGCTCGTGCTTATCAAAAGCCGTACCCTGAATACTTTGATTCCACACCTTATCCTCGTGGGGTTAGGATCCCTGACTTTGTCAAATTCACCCGGGAGCATGGTAGGACCACTTATGAGCATGTGGGACAATTCTTAGCGCAATGCAGTGAGTTTGGCAATTCAGATATTTATAGAGTTAGGTTGTTTCCTTTGTCTCTATCTAGCACTGCATTCACGTGGTTTACTTCGTTGGCTCCTAATTCTATTACGTCATGGGCGCAATTGGAGGAGAAGTTCCATGATTATTTTTATAGTGGTGAATCTGAGCTTCGGCTTTCTGACTTAACTATGGTCAAGCAAAAATATAATGAGCCGGTGCACGACTATATTAGAAGATTTCGAGATGTAAAAAACCGTTGCTTTAATGTAGTTATAACCGAAAGGGATCTTGCTGATCTTGCCTTTTCAGGTTTGCTTGCTCACATCAAAGATAAATTGGAAGGGCAGGAATTTTTAGACGTTAGCCAAGTGTTGCAAAAGGCATTGGTACAGGAAAACCGAGTTAGGGAGGTCAAACAATCTACTCGGTTTAATCATAACAAAGAAAAGGTTGGCCCAACGGTTAACACTTTAGAATATGATAGTGACTCGGTTAGTGGTGATGACGTAGAAATATGTGTAGCCGAGTGGGTGCACACGCCAAAGTCTAAACCATTTGCATGTTCTGCTCTAAAACCTACACCTGCTAAGAGAGAAGTCAAGTTTACTTTTGATACTAGCAAGTGTGATAAAATATTTGACATGTTGTTGCAAGAGAAACAGATTCGATTGAGGGGAGGCCACGTATTTCCATCTCCAGAAGAGTTGAGGAGAAAAGCGTATTGTAAGTGGCATAACTCTTTTTCGCATGCTACCAATGGCTGTAATGTGTTTCGTCGACAGGTTCAATCGGCCATCAATGACGAACGATTGACGTTCACAGATGGGTACAAGATGAAGTTAGATACTGATCCTTTTCCTATCAATGTGATCGAGCTTGAGGGCAAAAAAATGCTAATTCGGTCAGATCAGACCGAGTCAGCAAGAGAAAAGAACATTGTTGATGATGATGCTCCACCAAGGATGATCGAGTCAAAAAATCCAGAGGTAGGAGTATGGCAAGTTAAGGGCCAGAAGAAACGGGCGCCAAATCCCAAACCAACAGTGAGCATGCTGTTGAAAAAATATACTTCACTCATGGCCGGCAACGTGTGTAGTCGTCTTGGGGAGGATAAGCGCACGAAATTTCCCACTAGACTTAAAAATCAAGAGCATTGGTGGAGAAACCAATATGAACAACAGCCGTGTTTCCCAATGGAATCGGCTTATTGGGGATGTACACCACCCATATATCCACATATTTATCCATGGAGTTTCAATCCTTGGGCGCCATACCCTATGGGGCCTCCGAGTTACATTAAGTCAAGATGGGGTCAACCGAGTACTATGTGCAGCGGACAAACACATGATAAAAAGACTCGGTTTGATGAAACAAACACGCGTCGAGTTACAATTGACTCGGAGGTGAAGAGTGTTGCACCCTCTAGTGTTACTCGGAAAGGTGGATCGGTTGGCGTAATTATCGATCCACCCATCAAAGAAAACAGCTCGCATATACCCTCTGATCAGTCGTCAGTTATTTTTGGCACATTCAATCGAAGCGGAAATCCGAATACCAATGGAAGCCAGAAAATTGCAATAGGGGCTACATCTCAACAGCGGGGGAATATTTCTATTACTCGGTTCAAGCCAAACGGCTCGGGGGGCAGCAAAATCAGCTCGGTTGCTCCAGGAACCCTATCAGGGCCGAGTAGCTCGGGGGGCAACAAATATCTCGCCCAAAAAACTCAACCAGAGCCGCGATGGTGTCCGATGGGATTAACTCGTACTCAGAAGCGCCGAGTACAACGGCTGCGGGCACTGGAGATCAAAGAGGGAACAGCCAAGAAGAAGCATGATGAGTAGTTCAACAAAGAGAAGTCAATGATACCTCGGATGACTTGGCAGAGAAAGCTCGCAGTCACAAACAACTCGGATGCGGCCGCTGATGACTTGGTTGTTTCAGCGGCTACAGATTACCTGAAGGAGGACCTGATGGATGATGAGTTTACAACTGCCCACAACTCGGATGGTGGCTACAGCTCGGAGGATGGTGGCTGCAACTCAGAAGACGCCGTCAACAACTCAGAGGATCACATGGCGGAAGATGACTCTAGCAACAACTCGGAAATTGTTATCAACTTGGAAAATATTACCAACTCGGAAGGTGGCAACAATAAGGTCAGTGCTATGGATATCAACGTGATTTTTGCATTGCCCGCCGAGTTCCGTGCACCCGAGTTAGAAGCTTGAGCATGTTATGGCCGATATACAATTATCTCCCTAAGAAACCACGCATGGCCGATATATGATTATCTCCCTAAGAATATGCATGGCCGATGGAGTGTTGACATCGTCCTTAGAACCTATGTGGTGCAGAGTATTTTTCGGCACGCAAGTTTTGCCGAAAAAC
The DNA here is from genome assembly GCA_950022295.1 of Bromus sterilis. Classification (NCBI taxonomy): domain Eukaryota; kingdom Viridiplantae; phylum Streptophyta; class Magnoliopsida; order Poales; family Poaceae; genus Bromus; species Bromus sterilis. The sequence continues at coordinate 224,510,217 of OX465600.1, forward strand.
AGGGGGGCATGTGTTAACACCGGTTTTTGGCACGACAATAGACCTATATAAGATGACTTCAAATGAAGAATTGCTCTACATGAAAAAGTTGTGTATTGTCGATGTGAACAACTTTGTAGTTCGAGCCATCGCCATCCAAGTCCATCTCGACGGCCAAAGCTATGTTTGAAGCAATAAGATCATAGCAACCGAAGCACTATTATGCCAATTAGGCCTTCAAGACATCTTCAAACGGCAAAGTGTTCTACATGGGGCGGCTTCGTCTCGTCGAACCGGTCGATTTTGATATTTGAAACGTCCAAATCCGAGTTCGTATGAAAAAGTTGTGGCCAAAACAGTACAGCGCTGGAAAACCAGGTCGGACCGTCCGGGATGGAAGTCGGACGTCCGGACTAAGACCTCCGGTTACAGAAGTATTTTCGGCCACGTCGGACGGTCCGGACTGCAAGTCGGACGGTCCGGCCATGTGACAGACAGTCCGGACTGTAAGTCGGACGGTCCGACCTGTGACCACGGGAAATCCGAGTTTGGCCGGATTTTGATGATTTGGACGGAAATCTGAGCCCTTTTCTTGTACGGAAAGTCCAACCCCCTCATAAATAGATGAGGTGACGGCCGATTGAGACAACACACAATCGATATACATCCAATATCAATATACCTTTTACTCGTACCTTTACCTTTTCTGTTTCTTTAGGGTTTCTAGTTCATCTTTGCTGATTTGCACTGAAAACCAGTCGTTCTCCTTCCACGTTAACGAGGGAATCATCTTTGTTGCTTTGCACTGAAAAGCATCCATTCATCGTACACGAGAGTGAGATTGGCGACTCCTTAATCTCATCATCACCTAGTTGTGTTGTGCAGGTGCAATTTTCTACGCCAACACCGCCGAGCTGAGATCCAGCTCAGCCGATTGCCCCTCCAACGGTTACTTTTGACCAAAGTCTGACGAACCCACGTCGCACGTCGTTTTCGATTCCCCGGGGCAGTTAATGCTCTGGGCCCCACGACCCACGTGCGACGGGACGTTACTGTGCATGCCTCTCCTTCTGTGCCAAAACCGCCGATCTGCCTCCTGGTACACGCGGCCACACCGGGCCACACGAACCGCACCCACGATCCCATTCACCCCCGCCGCCCATATAAGCCACAGGGGGGGATCCTCTGGCTCATCTCTCCCACTTCTTCTTCCTCATCTTGTCTCTCCTCCTCACGCCGCCGCGGTTTCCTTGCTCCGGCGACCTCTGTTTCTCGCGTCCGTGGCACCACCGCACCGCACCACTTCTCCGCTTCACGCTCGCGCGCTCCGCCGTCGTCGCGCCTCGACTTGCTAGCATTTGCTGCCGGCCTCTCCTTGACCCTCTTTTCGGTTTCTTCCTCCTCCGCACTAGAGGACACCATGGCCGCCGCGGATGAGAAATCCGCCGCCAGCCGTGGCCGGTGGAAAGGCTCCACCGTCAATGACGGCGAGATCCGCCAACTCCTCCACGCACGCAAGATGCTGATACGTCCAAAATGTATCTATAATTTTTGCTTGCTCCATGCATGTTTTGTGTGATATTGCTATGATCTAGATACACTTTCATACATTTTTTATCATATTTGGACTAACCTATTAACTCAGTGCAGCACAGTGCCAGTTCCTGTTTTCTGCTGTTTTTCTATTTCAGTTTTCCCCCATATAAAAAGTGCTCCGAAAATTCGGGAAAATCAGATAAAAAATCAGCGTAAAGGAATCTTCCGGAAGAACCTGGGTGGGGCCAGAGGGCCACCACCAGGGGCCCAGGCGCCCTGGTGGCGCGCCCTAGGGCTTGGCCGCGGCAGGGGGGCGCCTGGACCCCTGGTGGCCCCCCTGGCTGCCCCCCTTCGCCTATATATTCTCCGTCACGGGAAACTTCCGAAGACAGAACCCTTTTTCGTGATCTCGCCTCTGTTCCGCCGCCGCCGCGCTTCCGAAATCGGGAGCACCAGAAGACCTCTTCCCGGCACCCTGCCGGAGGGAGGGCCGACCTCCGGGAGTCTCCTGTCCACCATGGATGCTTCCCGGATGTCTCGTGAGTAGTTTTCCTTGGACCATGGGACCGTGATCAGTAGCTATGTGATGTTCTCCTCCCCTCTTTGTTCTTCATGGTTTAGACCTCGTGAGCTGCCCTACATGATCGAGGCACTTTTGTAATCTTTCTGCTGTTGCTATGCTGAGTTTGATGGGATCTGATGGATTATGAGATTATGTTCAGATTGTGATTGAGTAATATATTTGGTTTTTATCTCTTATATTTTTGTTCCTAAGTAATTCTTGCATGTTCCCCGTTGCTGTTTATTGCTTTGGCCAAGTAGTAGGTAGTAACCCCAAGAGGGAACGTTTTGCTCGATTGTAGGTTCATGCCCCCCCCGATGACACGCTTGAGTGACACAAACATGAGTCTAGGGGATGTGCTGTTGCCACAAGGGGGAAACAACGGTGCTTGTAACCGCGGTTGCAAGGATTGTTTACTTTACGCAAAGTGATTTTTAATGCAGTTGTCTGTTGCTTTGGGTTTACACTTTGGGTGGGGCTCGCAACTTAATACCAGCGAGATGTTCTGGATAGATATCTCAAGGTGGATGATTAGTAGTAAATGCAGTTGGATTTCGGTCTACTTATTTTGGCGTACTGCCCATGCTTTTGAGCCTCTTCCTTTCTTTTGTAGCATAGTTAGCATGGCGGTGCGTTCATAATCCTGTCAATTGCCCTTCTGTAATTTGTTCACCTCGCATAGCAGTTTTATCGTCTTTTGGGAGAGAGACGTCACCAGTGAACATCACGTATCCCGGTCCATATCCTCATTACTGTTTACACGCTCATTTACTTTTCCGCTTTTACTTTCAGTTGCTATCATTATCCCTTGTGTTTGATCCTTTGTGAACAACAAGACCAGAGAGATTGACAACCTCTCTGAACTTCGTTGGGAACAAAGTTATTTGTGTCTGTGTGCAGGTCCGCGTCAGTTGCGCCACTGACACCTACTTATCATCTCCGGAGTCCTACTTGAGACAAACCTTGGTATCTTTACTGAGGGAAATTTTCTGTTGTGCTACATCACGCCTTCCACTTGGGGCTCACCAACAAAGGGCGAGAAATCACTATCATCACCTCGCACATCAAGCCAAATTTCTGGCGCCGTTGCCGGGGACTCCGAGTTCTAAGATAGGGGAGTTTCACACTACCCTTTACCTTTTGTTTTTTAGTCTTGTTAGTTTACCTTTCAGTTTTTATCTTTGTGTCTTTTATCAAAAATCACAAAATAATCTGCCACACTTGCTGTTGCTATGGGTTCCACTGAAAACACCAAGTTGTGTGACTTCACTAGTCACAACAACCAAGACTTTATCTGCACCCGCATTGCCACACCTGCCACTTCAGCTACCTCTTATGATATTAAACCTGCCTTGCTAAACCTTGTTATGAGAGATCAATTCTCTGGTGCTGGAGATGATGCTGCTTTACACTTGAACAATTTTGTTGAATTATGTAATATGCAAAAGTATAAAGAAGTAGAAGGTGATATTGTTAAGCTCAAGCTCTTTCCTTTCTCTTTAAGGGGAGAAGCTAAAATCTGGTTTCAATCTTTGCCTAGGAATAGCATAGATTCTTGGGATAAGTGCAAAGATGCTTTTATAGGGAAGTACTACCCACCTGCTAAAATTATCCAAGTAAGGAGTAACATTATGAATTTTAAGCAATTGGATAATGAACACGTTGCCCAAGCTTGGGAACGAATGAAATCTCTTGTTAAGAAATGCCCTACACATGGTTTGACTACCTGGATGGTTATCCAGACTTTTTATGCAGGCTTGAACTTTACCTCGCGGAACCTGTTAGATTCGGCCACGGTAGGAACCTTTATGTCAACCACACTTGGTTCTTCCACAAAACTTCTAGATGAGATGATGACCAAATATTCCCAATGGCACACCGAACGCGCTCCAACAGGTAGGAAGGTAAACTCTGTCGAGGAAATTACCTCCCTCAATGAAAAAGTTGACTTAATTATGTCTCTACTTACCAAGAAACCCTCTATTGATCCTCATGATGTCCCTTTAAATTCTTTGGTTGCCCAAGAACAAGTAGATGTGAACTTTATTGCTAGAAACAACTTCAACAACAATGCTTATAGGGGTAATTTTGCTAGCAATCCTAGACCGTTTCCATCCAACTATGGGAACAACAACACCTACCCTAGCAACAAGAACCCCTCTTCTGAATTGGAAAACATGCTTAGAGACTTTATCACTACCCAAAAAGCCTTCAACAAAAATGTAGAGGAGAAATTAGCTAAATTAGATAATCTCTCTTTGAAGGTAGAAAGCTTAGCCCTTGATATTGAGATGCTTAAAATTAGAACCTCTCCCCTTGAGGAGAATAAGGACACTCCTATTAATGCTATCCAATTACAAATTAATGAAAATATTAGGATGATGGCTAAAATTAAAGAAAGGTGGGCTAGAGAAAAAGAGGAAGAGGATAGAATTAAGAGCCTTCCTACACACCACACAGTTGCCGCTATCCAAATTGTTGAGGACACCCAAACTATTAGCACCCAATGCACTCCTAGTCCCGTTGGACCTATTAATGGTGATGCTAATACCTCAACCGAAGATGAAGAAACTCCTATGAACATAGAGGGTTCCAAACAAGTGAGCCTAGACGACACTACTACCACCTTTGATAGTAGTGATATTGATTTTGATAGTTGCACCCTCTCAGAAGTTATTAGCTTGCTACACAATATGTCTAGAGACCCCCACACTAGCACACTTAATCTTTCCTTCACGGAGCATATCACAAATGCTCTCATCAAATCTAGGGAGGAGAAGCTTAGAGTAGAAGCCTCCATACCTAGGAAGCTAGATGATGGTTGGGACCCTATGATCAAAATTAAATTAAATAACTTCTCTTGCTATGCTTTGTGTGATGTTGGAGCTAGTACCTCCGTTATGCCCAAAAGAATATTTGATATGTTTGAATTGAAGCCCTTTGAGCCTTGTTCTTTTGGTGTTCGTCTTGTTGATTCTTCCGTAAAGAAACCTTTGGGTAAGATCGATGATGTTCTTATCATTGTCAATGACAACTATGTTCCCGTTGATTTTATTGTTATGGATATAGAGTGTGAACCTTTGTGTCCAATTATTTTGGGACGTCCTTCTCTTCGCACCGTTGGTGCAGTTATTGACATGAAAGAGGGGAATATAAAATTACAATTCCCTCTCAAGAAAGGGATGGAACACTTCCCTAGAAAAAAAATCAAGTTACCTTTTGAGTCCACTACTCGGGCTAGTTATTCTCTTTCTCTTGATAAAACTTGATTCTCCTTTTGCATCATGCCTAGCTTAAAGGCATAAAAGAAAGCGCTTTCGGGAGGCAGCCCGCAACGAATTTAGGTTTCTTTTTGCTTTTTGTTGTGTCTTGATGTTTGTTACTACTGTAGCAACATCATTTTATCTTTATTTTTCAGCTTTGTGCCAAGTTATAGCCTCTTATGATAAGGGAAGCAAGAGTTGTGACATGCTGTCCAGAAAACAGATTCTGTCCCTTGACAGAAAAAATCGAATCGAATCACCAGATCATCTTTTTGATCTGAATTGTTTTGACAGCGTGCTCTATACAATTGTGAAACTTCCGTATGTTCTGAGTTTTTTTATTTGAGTTGCAGAAGTATCCCTAAAAAATTCTTTACTACCTGTTGTTCCGTTTTTCACAGATTCTACCACGTTTTGTCTCTCCTAACTTTTGCAAACCTTAAGCTTGCTTTTTCTTTGCAAAAACTTTTTGGCACTCTTGAGAAACAGTAAATCTTTATCTTTATATCCAGTGGGGAAAAATTATTTTATTAAGGGTACTAACCTCTCTAATCAGATTATGATGAGTTATGTATGAAGGGAGTTTTCAAGTGTGCAATGGAATATGATGAAAGAAAATCCAGGAGTGTCAAGCGCTCAAGCTTGGGGATGCCCCCATGCATCCCCAATAAATATTCAAGGAGACTCAAGCGTCTAAGCTTGGGGATGCCCCTCCGTGCATCCCCTTCTCCATCAACAATCATCAGTTCGTCCTTCGTCTCATTATATTTTTATCACTTCATGCGTTATGTGCTATGCTTGGAGCGTCTCGCTCTTAGGTTTTATTTTTAGTTTTCTTTAGTTTTGCTTTCTGGTCATAACAAGTTAGACCCCGTCTTACTTTGTGTGGGAGAGAAATACACTCCACTTTCAAAATCTAGAACACATCATAGGATTTTTCCTGCTTATCTTTTTGCTGTTGTGTGTTCTTTATCTTTTCGTAGCTGCTGCCATGTTTAGTTTTAGTCTTAGTTTGTCTTTAGCAAGAGCCTTGGCTTTTGTTTAGTTTGTTGCTGGAACTCTTTTTAGTTTTCATGTTTATCTTGTTAAAGAGAGTTGGTTGTTGCACTGAGTTGTGTCTTGTCTTGAAAGTAGGTAATTGATGTTGCTATTTAATTCTAGTAGTAACTTGCAATAGTTTTGAGGTATTGTTGTGAGTAATGTTTGAACTTTTGGTGTCAAGATCTCTAGCCTATTAGTGATAGGTGTCGTATTTTGGGCAATCCGTGTGTATTTTCAAAACCTACAAAACTAGTTGAGAACTCTAGCTACTAGATGGATCACTACTCTTTGGAGGGATCGAATATTAGAGTACACTCACGTACCATGAGTCGAGGATGCGCAAGGATAACCAAACCCCCATACACTCCTCCTCGGGGTACTTGTCTCTTTGTGAACCTCCTTCTAGATTGAGAGTTACCGATAATAAGTGCATGAGTTCTTCGGACTAATGTAAGTATTGAAAGTTGACACTTCCACCTTCCCATATTTTGCTAGCCTCTCCCGTGCCGTGCATTGCTTTCTTCTCACTCCGAGAGTTGGCGTCCACCTTCGCCGGTACATCCAAACCCTCTGCATGATACACTCTGTCATCATAAACCTCCTTATATCTTTCCTCAAAACAGCCACCATACCTACCTATCAAGGCATTTGCATAGCCTTTCCGAGATATATTGACATGCAACATCCACCTCTTCATGACTTGATCTTCATGTCATACATGCATATAGCTATGTGGGAACCTTCACACTATAGAACTTGGCTTGTATATTCCAATGACGAGCCTCCTCAAATGAGCTCTAGGTCTTCTTGAGCAAGCAAGTTGGATGCACCCCCACTAGTTCCATTGGAGAGCTTACCTTAGCTCATATGTGCATTCGTTGCATGGCAATCCCTACTCCTCACATCATATCTATCATTTGGCATCTCTTCCCTATGATTGTCCTCATTGATGTGAGCCTTTCTCATCCTTTTTGTCTTCCTCCTCCGTACTCCTCTCTTTGACATCCTAAGTGTCAACTCTCGTGCTTACGCTCATCCATTGCATGAGTGCTCAAAATATTGAAAAAGGTGGATCAAATTGACTTGTACCTGGCTAGTGGTCTGGGGACGAGTCAAGATAAGATTCCATAAAAAGACCAAGTGTGAAACTTTAGTAGATTGAGTTCTCAACAAATAAATGTTTTTCTCGTATTCCCTATCCCCCTTCTTGCACGCAAACACCATTTGGAGACATTCGAGTCACGGACAGCGAGAGCTCTTGGACCTAATGTTCTTTTGTTACTTGTTTCAATGCTAATATAGACTCTTGCATGTTATGACTTGAATTGAATTTCTAACCTTGATTGCTTTACTTTTCAAAGTTCTTATATGGTTGCTAGCATGTCACCACAGAATTTATGCCGTTATCACTTACCTACTCGAGGACGAGCATGAATTAAGCTTGGGGATGTTGATACGTCCAAAACGTATCTATAATTTCTGCTTGCTCCATGCATGTTTTGTGTGATATTGCTATGATCTAGATACACTTTCATACATTTTTTTATCATATTTGGACTAACCTATTAACTCAATGCACCACAGTGCGAGTTCCTGTTTTCTGCTGTTTTTCTATTTCAGTTTCCCCCCATATAAAAAGTGCTCCAAAAATTCGGGAAAAATCAGATAAAAAATCAGTGTGAAGGAACCTTCCGGAAGAACCTGGGTGGGGCTAGAGGGCCACCACCAGGGGCCCAGGCGCCCTGGTGGCGCGCCCTAGGGCTTGGCCGCGCCAGGGGGGCGCCTGGACCCCTGGTGGCCCCCCTGGCTGCCCCCCTTCGCCTATATATTCTCCGTCACGGGAAACTTCCGAAGACAGAACCCTTTTTTGCGATCTCGCCTCTGTTCCGCCGCCGCCGCGCTTCCGAGATCGGGAGCACCAGAAGACCTCTTCCCGGCACCCTGCCGGAGGGAGGGCCGACCTCCGGGATTCTCCTCTCCACCATGGATGCTTCCTGGATGTCTCGTGAGTAGTTTTCCTTGGACCATGGGTCCGTGATCAGTAGCTATGCGATGTTCTCCTCCCATCCTTGTTCTTCATGGTTTAGACCTCATGAGCTGCCCTACATGATCGAGGCACTTTTGTAATCTTTCTGCTGTTGCTATGCTGAGTTTGATGGGATCTGATGGATTATGAGATTATGTTCAGATTGTGATTGAGTAATATATTTGGTTTTTATCTCTTATATTTTTGTTCCTAAGTAATTCTTGCATGTTCTCCGTTGCTGTTTATTGCTTTGGCCAAGTAGTAGGTAGTAACCCCAAGAGGGAACGTTTTGCTCGATTGTGGGTTCATGCCCCCCCGATGACACGCTTGAGTGACAGAAACATGAGTCTAGGGGATGTGCTGTTTCCACAAGGGGGAAAACAACGGTGCTTGTAACCGCGGTTGCAAGGATTGTTTACTTGACGCAAAGTGCTTTTTAATGCAGTTGTCTGTTGCTTTGGGTTTACACTTTGGGTGGGGCTCGCAACTTAATACCAGCGAGATGTTCTGGATAGATATCTCAAGGTGGATGATTAGTAGTAGATGCAGTTGGATTTCGGTCTACTTATTTTGGCGTACTGCCCATGCTTTTGAGCCTCTTCCTTTCTTTTGTAGCATAGTTAGCATTGCAGTGTGTTCATAATCCTGTCAATTGCCCTTCTGTAATTTGTTCACCTCGCATAGCAGTTTTATCATCTTTTGGGAGAGAGACATCACTAGTGAACATCATGTATCCCGGTCCATATCCTCATTATTGTTTACACACTCATTTACTTTTCTGCTTTTACTTTCAGTTGCTATCATTATCCCTTGTGTTTGATCCTTTGTGAACAACAAGACCGGAGAGATTGACAACCTCTCTGAACTTCGTTGGGCACAAAGTTATTTGTGTCTGTGTGCAGGTCCGCGTCAGTTGCGCCACTGACACCTACTTATCATCTCCGGAGTCCTACTGGAGACAAACCTTGGTATCTTTACTGAGGGAAATTTGCTGATGTGCTACATCACGCCTTCCACTTGGGGCTCACCAACGAAGGGCGAGAAATCACTATCATCACCTCGCACATCAGATGCCGGCCGGCATCCAATGGCATGCTCCCGGCGAGGAGATCGTGCTAGAGTCGCGCGCCAGTGAACGCGTGGTCTTCGCCGCGCACTTCGAGCGCGGCTTCGGGCTACCGCTGATGTAAGGCCCGATATGTGGTACTGTTCCAAATATAAGTGTTTTCACCCAGATCCGGGGACGAAGCACATATCGGTCCCACCGCGACATACGACAAAGTCATATGCCCCGGATTTCCAACATGATATCACAACATTACAGATACAAGGATACAACATCTCATACAATTGGCATACAACTGCCTTAAATACAATACAACAGCGTAAGATACATGTCTGAGTATAGACTACAAGCAAATGCCTAGTGGCAAAGAGAAAAACATCGATCCCATAACCACACGGGTCCAGGCCCTCCGCTGGGATCCGCCTAACTAGTCGTCATCGAGTATCCACGTGAAACGTCGATCACCGTACCTGTTGTCGATCAAGAACCCTGAAAAGAGTTTGGGGGTAGTATCATGAGTACAGAAGTACTCAGCATCCAACTGTAGTGGTCATCTGACCCAGCAAGGACTTCATCACTCGTCATTCTAGGACAACTAGTAGTTTACGGTAAGGAAGGGTAAGTCGTGAGGTTGCTGCCGCACTAGCATTTATGAAGTGGCTAACGATCTAGAGAGTAAGGTAAGAAGCCAAGCATTCGATGAGGAATCGCCTCCAAGAAGTCTTGCTATCAACTACTTACGCAAACATAACACCTATCCTATCCTTGTCCTCCTCTTCGCATCCCGACGAAGAAGAAGCAGTCAAGGCCACACACACGTTGATCAAGTTATATTAAGATTATCTCAGTTGTTGTTGTCTATGAACAGGACGTAGGTCTCAAGTCGTCCATAACCGTGGACACGGCTTCTCGAAAAGATTTAACCCTGCAGGGGTGTACCAACTGCCCATTACGAGGCTCCGCACGCACGTCCATCACTCTCAGTTGCTACCCATCACATGCAACCATTTTATGATTTAGTTCCAAGAGATCCGAAATGACAGGTCCCTCTAACTAACAACGAACAAATCCGGGTGGCCCCTGGTGAGTCGACATCCATCTCAGGAGCCGGCCGCGCTCTCGATCTGGTCTCAACCGTCTGTCGCAGGTTTGGATAGCCGGTTAATCACACATGGGAAACCGGGTCCTCAGCCGGACAAGGTGGGCCAGCAAGGGAACTATGTCCTCACTGGTCCAGGTTGGTTTGTAAACAATTGGCGGCCGACCAGCTCACACACGATTTCAAATGATAAATCAGCTTGGGCCACCACTAGAAATGTTTGAAGCTAGGTAGGTAAGAAAAGGGGACCCCATAAAATCCCACACGCGGTTAGGCACGCTCAGTCTTAAAACCAATACCCTGAACTCGGATCCTAGATGACTCGAATGGAACAAAGCGTCGGGGCGGGATAGCCTAGACCTTCCATCCTTCATCGAATATAGTCAACATTATAATAATCATATCATCAACAACAATAATAATAATGTGATATCCCAAACCAAGGAGTAACAGGGTAACATCGTAGCATCCTAAGCATGCATACTAAGCAGGGGCTGAGCAACGAGCAATAGTAACATAGCAGTACAAGGTTTGCTGGGAGGGGACATGGCTGTATCGGTTTGAAAGAGGCTGTAAACATGTGGTAGGATCAAACATCGAACCTAACCTAGACTAGCATGCAAACCGCTGGTTGAAATAGAATGGATCATAAGTAATGCATAGTCCTTGCCTGTTGATAAGTCGGGTTCCGAAGGTGTAGTTGATCGCAAGCTCGCATCGTCTCCGAGAGGTACCCGCGGAAGCACACAAGACGATAAACACCGGAAAGAAATCAACGAGCAAGCACTCTATTACTACGAAGCAAACACGAGCAAGCATCAACAAGAAGGCAACATGAGACATCGCACCTACCGTCGAGAGCGGTTACTAACAGGTTAAGTGGAGTACCCGTCACACACGACGATACAGCACATTTAGCAAGGGTTCAAGTTATTTAGCTACAGGTGATCAACAAAGGTTGTTAACATGGCACAGCACAGAAGCATGGCATAGCACACAAACATTAAAAGAGGTGAAGCATAAATAAACTACCTAAGCTAGTCAATTTAAGTGGGGGTAAAACCTATACATGGCAAACTATTGCGGACCCCACGATATTTATTGCATTTTGTACTGTTTTGCCCTAAACAATATTTTATTTAGCAAGCAAGAACAATAAAAACACAATCTACATGCAATTCTAGACAAGTTACATATAAAAAACATTTTAAACAGAGCAACGGTTAAAAAGTTATTGTAGTTATAGTTTACAGTGGCAAGCAGTGTAATTAGCAGGCAAACATCATGTAAACAAAGTCAAACATGGCAACAAGCAACATTTTAATAATCTACGCGCAAAACGGAGCAACTTTCATGTAGAAAGCGTCTCCATCGGAGCTACCGGTGAAAAGATATAAGCATCGCAAAATTATAACAACAATCTGCCTAAATTAATAAAAAGAACCTAGCAGAAAAAACTAAACGGGCCGAAACTAGTCCTATTGGGCCCAACAGAAAAAAAAACAGAACTAATAAAAAATAAATAAAAAGGGGTTGGGCGCTCACCCCATGGGCCACGGCCCATCTGGAGGGGGCAGCCTGGGCTGGTGCCAGCAGATCTGGGCCGCGGGCCCACGTGGCAGGTGGCCGAGCCGGCCTGACCAGGCGGTTGGAGGAGGCCGGTCGGGGCCTCCCGATCCCGACGAGGAAAAGGCGGCGGCCGTCGCGCCGTTGACCTCCCGGCGGCGAGGTGGGAGGACCGGAGCGCAAGTGCTGGGGCGGACGCCGGCGGTTGCAGGAGAGGAGGCGCAGGCGGCGGGGCAGGCTGGCCGTGGGGCGCTGCGGCGGGCGGCTGGTGGAGGAGGAGCCCCTGGCCGAGCTCGAGCGGCTCCATGGCGCCATGGCGGCCGGACCTGCAGGGGGAGGGAAGGCGGAGAGGTTAGGTGAGGGGGAGAGATGAGAGGGAGGAGAGGGAAAGAGAGAGGGCGCGGGAGGAGAGGGCCGACGCAGGGTCGAGGTGGCTCCGGCTAGCCGGCGTCGAGGTACTCCATGGCGGCTTGGTCCTAGCTCGGGGCCGAGCCCATCCATGGCGCGGCACCTCCTGGACAGAGAAGAAGAGAGGAGGTGAGAGAGGAAGAGGGAGAGGGAGAGGGAGGAGGAGAAGACCTGCGGGGTGGACGGCGGCCTGGACGTGCGACACGCGGCTGCCGGCGGCGCGCTCCGGCGGCCGGAGTGGAGGCGGCGGCGACTGCTCCATGGCGTGGAGCTCGGGCGCGAGAGAAGCTCCTACACGGGCTGACTACGGGCGTGGGGATGCATCTGGGCCGTTGGATCGAGTGATCCGACGGTCCAGATCGCAGGAAAATAGGGTTGCTGCGAAAATGGGGGATTTTTCCAGATCTGGGGGCTAGTGGCTGCCCAGATGCTTAGGGAAAACCCTAAGTGGGGTGGTGGTCTAAATATAGCCCCGATGGCTGGCAGTTTGCAAAAACATCCCCGATTTTTCTCTCGCGCGCGCGGTGCTCACGTTTCTGACCGCCGGGGGTCCGCAGTACCTCCGATTCGGGTAAAACTTCGAACTGCGCGATCAGTGCGCCGAGCCGGAGGCATTCACCTCGCGTTGGAACCGTTCCGAGAACACTTTCCGGCGCGCTATAAAAATATCCCATTTACTTATTAAACGGGGTTTTTCGTTCCGTTGGCTGCGGCTGGTCTCGTGCGGTTTTCGCGAGGGTGATCGGGTGAAACCCGGTGTCGCAAAGGTCGATTGTCAGTGTGGAAAGGGTCGGTCTCCATCCGGTATGAGATAAGAGGGGGAAAAATAATCGCCGATCGATAAATCGGGGATGCAAAGACCGCAAACAAATCGGACAATCAAACAATTCACACCGAAAACAAAATTTTAATTATTTGTGAAAACTTGGTTGTTACAGCTGAGCACATTCTTCCGGGAGTTCCTTGACTTCCACCGGTTGCAACCGCACCTCCTCGCCGCAAATTTCATTATGACAATGTCGGGATTCGTCACTCTCTACGAGGGATACCTCGGCATCCGGCCGAGCATCGGGCTGTGGAAGCGCCTCTTCCACCTCCGAGATCACATGGCTCGTACCGGGAACATGCTGCCGAATCCAGAGGGAGAAGACAAACCACCGATCCATGAGACCGCCATGACCGATTGCGGCGGTTGCATTCTCTACTCCAGCAAGCAGGGCTATGAGTCCCCTGCCATCATCCAATCGGTCAAAGACTGGCAAACCACCTTATTTTATGTCCGATCTCCTGACCAGGGCCCCGACCTCATCAATATGCCTGAATTCCAACTCGCTCCACCGATTGAGAAATACCAGTGGTTGACCAAGCTCGGAGTCGGTGACTGCGACATCAATTCCCAGGTAGCTCGGATTGCTCAGCTGCAGAAAGATGGCCTACAGGCGTATGACCTCGTGGCCACCTGGCTTCAGATCTGGGTGCTCCCGCTTCAGCGTCGAGTGCACCGGATCTGCGACATGGCTACCTGGAGGGATCCCACTCGGATTTTCACCAAGAAGCTGAGCAGCAGAGCGTTGTGCCTCCGAGTGAAATCACTCACCACCACACCAACGCCGAAACCGTTCCGATTCGGCCTGAAATGCATTCACCACGTGGTTCATCCTCCAGATGTATGCTCCGACTGCTTTCTCTCTTTGCCCGATTGCTCGGTTGCTCATTTGCTTTTCTGATACCTTGTTCATCTTCTAGTACTTCATTGCGACTGTCGTGATGCAAGACGGCCAGGTCGCCGGCTCCTTCACCCCTGATCGCGAGGGGGAGGACCCAACCGACCTCGAGTATGACGACGACCCCGCTTCCGACTCCGACGCCGAGGACGACCCCGCCGACGCCGATGCGGCAGACCAAGGGGGTATGCATGACTCCTCCTTCGAACGCTTTCTAGATGAGTGGAGTGATGATGACAGCGCCTCAAAAGTTGAAGGTTTCAGTGCAGATTCGCATCCCGAACCTAAGAAGGCGCCGCTCAAACGACTCCCAGCTGATGGCTCGACCTCTGGTGCTGCAACGAACAAAGGTGTAAAAGCTGCGGTGGCTGTTCCGAAGGGGAAGGCCCCTCAGACTGGGCGCACTCGGGCTCAGGGTGGTAAAGCTCCAGGTGTGAAACCCACGGTCGGCCATGTTCTGCAGGGTGCCCTCCCTGGACATTCCGCCCCTGCGCTTCCGGATTCCCCGAGGAGCTCCTATGTATGTTGGGTAATGACCTGTCCTTCCTACTCTTCCTTGAAATTTTTCTTTTCTTTGTTGCTTATTTCTCTTTTCTACTCAGGGCTGCTATTGACCTGGACGACGTCGATCGTGACATTCCTGCCTTCACCGGCCCGATTCCTTCTGCGACCTCCGTCCACGCCGACGGCACCAGAAAAAGGCCGCCGATTGCTCCTATTTCAACGAAAGATGCCGAGCGCAAGGCCAAGAAAGCCCGTGCCGACCTCGTCAAGCCTCCGAGCAAGCTTCCAAGCAAGCCTCTGCCCAAGGTCTCTGTGGCCCCTAAGGACATCGTCGACCTGGAGGCCGCCGACGCCGAGGGATTGCAGTCGGATCCTCCGATTGCTCCTTCACTGACATGGTCCTCCGATCAGGTCCCTCCTGCCATCGTCAACACCACCCCGCCTATTGTTACAGTCTCTCTGCCTCCCACAACTGCGCCGGCTTCAAGTGTTATTGCTCCGCTAGCGACCTCTACGCCACCCTCGACTGCTGCTACTTCCAAAGCTCTGATCCCTCAGCCGTCGTCGGCGAAGGCCTCATCTGCTGCTCCTGAATCGCAGATGCACTCTGTGGAGCACTTCCGCGTGGCCTACTCTCACCCCGGTCCTGCTGGCCCTGAGCCTGACTCCTCGCGCCACTTCCCTTTGGCCTCTCACCGCACCATGGCTTCGGCCTATGACCGAGATAAGGCACTCTCTGCCGGCGTGCTTCATGAGCTCGAGCTCATCGACCACAATCACACTGTAAGTTCTCTTCTCTAAGTGGGGGCGCGCAAGCGCACCCACTTGGTGTAGTCCCCGAGATTCGGGCCGATTGCTTTGTAATCAGCTCGGATCTTCTCTCGACTTTTGCTCTTTTTTTTGCTGACTTTCTTTTCATGCATAGGCTGCCTCCGAGGAAAAACGCCAAGTCTTTGAGAATTTGCTCAAGTCATACTCTTCCAGCCTTGTGACTGCCTCCTGCAACCCCTTGTTCCTCTTGGTCCTGAACAGCGGCCACCTGCCGATTGCCATGCTGGGCATCTGGCTGCTCATCCTTCCTCTTTCCGCTATTTTCCTGGTTGTTGTTGTTGTTCCGATTGTTATCTCTGCGCTCTCACCGACTGAGCCCTTGGTTCCCTGCCTCTGTCGCTTGCGCAGCCCCTTGTGTCTGAATGACACCGCCAACACCGAGCTGAGTGGGCTTGCGCATTGCGGAGTCAGAGACAACAAACGCGTTGGCAACCTTCATGAGCTCGGCCAATCATGAAAAATCTTTGCGGAGCGGCTTGTGCTTCAGCATCGATCCCGCCAAACATCCATCAGTGAAATACTGGATGGCCTGTATCTCATGGACTCCTTCACATGAATTCTTCAACTTGATCCACCGGACTAGATACTCTCGGAGTGGCTCGTCCTTGCCTTGCATGTAGAGGGCGAGCTGCCGAGGAAGATGCGGCCGATCATATGTGCCCGTGAAGTTGCGAATGAAGGCTTCCGAGAAATCTTCCCCGCAATTGATGTTGTTGCCGGGCAAAACTGTTCAACCAAGTCCGAGCTGACCCTTGCAGCATCAGAGGAGCATAACGTACAGCTACACGCCGACTGCGGTCATGTAATCTGTCATCCAGTCCTCTGGCTTAACAGAGCCATTGTACTTGGGGGTGTCTCTGGGCAAGGTGAACCCTTTGGGAAACTGCTCGGTCCAAATGTGATGTCCGAAACACGCTGGGTCGGCTGCTCCCTCCTCTTCCTGCTGCACATCTCTTTCCAACAGCTCGATGCGATGCCTGGCATCATTCTCGCCAATCTGACGAGCGCCGAGCCGATTGGTGATTCTTGGTCTTGCTTCTGACTGACGAGGTGGGTCATTGCGCTTGCTGCTCACAGCCGGCTCCTCTGCTCTTATGTTCATGACCGGGGGACCCGGATTGCTTCTGACCCTGCTCTCACGTCGGGACTGGCCTTGCTGCCTGTTCTGCCGCGACGCATTCGGCCGCTGGCTGGCCTCCGGAGTCGGCCTCGCAGTCCTTCTTGATGCTTCAGGTCCTGCAACCGAATCATCCAACGCCGCTTGCTGCTGCTGCTGCTTTGCCGACGCCAGCAGCTCGCGCATTCGGCGAGTTTGCTGACGCCGCTCTTCGCCTTCCAAATCCTCCAGCTCGTTCGCAATCTGCCCGGCAGCTCACAAATTCTTGTCGAGCGTGCTGGATGTTGGCTGTTGGACAAATGCTGATGTTGCCGGCTCCTCGGCCCCTGACAGTTCTCTGCCAACGTCATGACCTCTACTCTTGAGATCTTCTAAGACCGCAGGTGCAATCAGCCGCCACTGGGTGGCGTGCGCCGCATTGTACTCTCTCGTGATGGCTCCCAGCCTACGCTCTTCTGCCAGCACATGCTTGGCCCTGCGAGCAAGAGCAAGCCATGCTGTCTCCAGATCGGTATGGACTTGGTCGGGGTCACCATTCCTGTTCACGGGTGTGTACAACACATCCCGCAACGCATTGGTGCCGACCCTTTCCGCGGCGCCCGTCGCCTCTTTGGCTTTCTTGGCTGCACTTGCCGCACCTTGGTTGCTTGACGCAGTCGTCCCAGCCATCATGACGGCTGCGTGCACACGCGTCTCCGCTCCGCCGGGAGCTGCCGTGCAACCCCTGGTCGGGAGTGGGTCCGTGGCAGTGGAGAAGACACACACCTCCCTGGGATACGCCTCGGGGAAGCATCTGACGAAGAGGCGATGGCTGCCGATCTGCAGCGAAACACCGGGCGGCAGGGGTGCACCGACCCCAAACTGGCAGCGTAGTCCACCACAAAGTCCACTGCCCCACGCCTAAAGATCAGGCAAGAGGCGTGGCTCATGCTCGATGACGAGGAAGATCCCGTCCGGATCAGAACTCCAGTCGACGCCTCGGTCTTCCCCACGGTGGGCGCCAACTGTCGTCGTTTAGTAACAACAGATGCCATAGGGATGGCTAAAGAGAGGGGAAGACTCGAGGGAGAACTATGTCGATGGTGCCGGAAATAGGTTGGGCACAAGCACAATGGAGGCACCATGATGTACCCAGGTTCGGGGCTCTCCGGAGAGATAACACCCCTACTCCTGCTTGTCTGCTTGCTATAAATGATCTCACAAACTACAATCAATGCTCCTGGAGTTGTTCAGAGGAAGAAAAGGTCTGCCGTGGGCATGGTTCTCTCATGCTTCTCTACGGGAACTACTGTGGGAAGTAAATGTGAATGGGGGCGTCCCTCTCGCAGGAGGGGTACCCCGGGCTCTTATAGTGTGAGCTCGGGGTAATACGGTCATTTCAGTCGGGTACTGGCCCCAACTGTCATCCTCTCGTCGGCTGGGGTCCACCGACTGCAAATCTCCGGTTGATCCGGACTTGTCAAGCGGCTGCCCATGCTGTAGCTTCTAGGTAATGATGAGTGAACAGTGGAGCTACGATCTCTAGTATTGTCGTCCTGTCTCCGGATTCAGAGGAAAAGGGTGACAACTCTCCTCTGACAGATCGGCGAAGTGACTTAGCTTACTGCCACCCGGATCTCTCGGGATCATGCATTTATGACCTTGTACCAGAGGCTCCGACCTGGACAAGGTCAACTCTTGAGCCGATTGAAGGGTGAGCCGATTGCGCCTGGGCCGACTGCTCGCATTCGGCATGGCCGGTTGCCTGAGGGCAATCGGCCATGCGACTGCCTAGCTCAGCCTAGCAACAACCCAATCGGCCTCATCCTTGTCTTGAAATATTGCTTTCGTCTGGGTGACCCTACCCGGGTATCATTCCTCTGACAGTGAAGAAGCTAGAAAGGAGGGTGATAGCCTTGGGGACGATATGATGCAGTTGAGCAACCGTAAAAGCCAAGAAATCCAAGAAAAAGGGATGAGGAGGAAGAGAAAACCCGCGATCCACGTGCGAAAGGAGTATAACTCGCTCACCGTCCTGTGGAAGGGGCTCGTATTCTCCAGGCGCGGGAAGGCGGCAGCCCTCACGGGGGACCAGGCCGGCGTCCTGGTACCCCAGCAGCATATCCTTTGTCACGATCGACGGGAGCCGTTCCCCCGCAGACATGGTCTCGGCAGCGGCGGAAGAACAACGCGAGTGACGGCCTCCCGGGATGAAGCACGAGCGGCCGGCGAAAATTCCCCATCGACGGAAGCAAGAGCACGGGAGAGAGAGAAAAAGAGAGAAAGAACGAGAGCCGATGTGCGAGAGGAAGAGGCTGTGGATCCGTATCAAGCCGCAGGAGGGATTGGTTTTATAGCTTGGTATGGCAACCGCCACGCGTCAGATCCGCGCCCCATTACGGGTGTGCCGATTACCTTCCCCATAAAACCGCCCCACTTCCCCATAATCTCTCCCACTTTCCCATGGGCAGTTAATTATTATCCTATAAGACCACCACGGGAATCGAGGAGACATGCCTGACAATGCGCCTACTTGCCTTGACGGAAATATTCTCTGACAAGACAAGATCTTTTTTCTTTAAAACCGAATCAGATGGCGATTCGAAGCTTGAGACCTTCCCAACTACTCAGAAGGCACGGAACGCCACGTCAACTGACAAAACTTTCCGAATAAGTCATCATTCGGAAGGAATCACCGAGCTCTCGAGGCGACCGAGTAAGCTGTCACTCGGAACAACAACAGGGAAAACCACTTGGTGCTAGCAACCACGTCCCTGAAGCTCACCGCAAACGGAAAATCTTGCACTCACAGACTACTCAAGTGAGAATCCGAATAGTTGGTTCACTATTGGACCGTCTCTGACGAAGAATGCCAGGCCACTAGTATGACTCGGCATAGGGGGTAAAGAATCAATATCCCATGTGGTATGACCTAGGGCTCGTTTTGATGCCTTAGGATATTGAACTTTACAAATCTGGTTTATATGGAGTTTAAGGCCTTTTACTCCAAGACACGCCTTCCAAGGCCTCAGTCCACCTCTACCGAGAGACGTTTGAGTGTCGCCAGATTTCTCCTTTAACCTGCCCAACCCACGCTCGAGGGAAAAGTCCAAATATCAATAAAGCTCTCCCGGGCCTCTTATTGGGTTTAATCTTCGCATACCTCATGAAATCTGACAAATGTTAGCTACCCCAATCACAAGCACCCGAAAGCGCTTGGGGGCTACTGGCGTGGTCATACCAAAGGTATACCCCTAGGAAAGGGAAACCAGGGGGTACCCTCAAGCCTTTAGGTTTCCAACACACCTAACAAAATAAATAACGTCAGTATAAAAAAGATGTTTTATCAATCGCAGAGGCTCAAATCCTAATATCCCCAAGTAACATATTACTCGGAAGACAAAAACCACCTCCGAGTAGTTAGTTACTCGGAGAGCAAGCAAGATCCGAGTAGCTCGTTACTCGGAGAAGATGAACGACGGGCTATTCGTTACTCGGAAGATCAGAACGCAACGGACGGAAAGCACTCAAGACCGCGGGCGTTCCTCCTCCTTTATTAGCAGTAATGAGTAGACCGTTTCTTGTAATTAGTATGCATTTAACTCTGTAATTAGAGACCCATTAAGCGGAGGCATTGAAGGGGCAGAGGCGCACTCTATATAAGCCTCCCCCCTCCAGCATGGGCACGCGCAACACCATTCTCCTCAACCTTTGAGCAAAAAGAACACCCCAGTCAGTCTGGGATAGGACTTAGGTTTTATCTCTACGGAGAGGCCTAACCTGTATAATTCCCCTGCGTCAACCACTCTACGTACAAATTCATTTAGCTCCTTCCATACCCCCCCTCTCTATTGTCAGGATTATATCCACGACACCGGGGAGGAGCATGGTTGTTGCAGCCAACAGTAAGATGGCCCTCCGAATGGCAGATCAAACAAAAGGGAGGAGCCTTACATCCAGCCTGGAAATACCCGGGACGATGACAAGCGAAACACGTGAAGGAGGAGGCTGCAGCGCGCGTCACCGACGAGCCCGAGGCGACAACAGCAGAGGAAGGAACAGAGAGGAGGCCATCACCAGTAGAAGGACCCGAAGAAGAATCCCTGGCGTCCCACTTGCACTTGTAGGAGTATGAGAAGTTGTCGTTGTTGCGACCACCGCCGCCGCCGCCGCGGTAAGAGTTGCGTCCACCGCTGCCGTAGCCCTGGTCGTGGCCGCCCCGAAAATGAAAGGAGGCCTCCCACCCACCGAAGGGACAACGGCCAGAGGAGGAGGAAGGAGTGCATCTGGTCCAGATCTAGGGTTAGCCACTGCCAAAGCCCGATCCCAGGGGTCGGCCACATCCGACGTCGCGGCTCCCGAACTACATCCAGATCTAGATCCAGCCACCACCGGCGCCGACGCCGCTGCCCGAGCCGCCTTCTCCTTCTCGTGACGAGCGCGCAAGGCGGACTCAATGGCGACCCCATCGATAGGGCCCTCACGCGGGGACTGTCCCCCAACAAGCGTCTTAGCGGTGTCCATGACAACTACCACAAAGGAGTGAGGAAGGTGAAGGAGTAGGGGGCAAGCTTGATGAATCGGGGGCGAAGAGCAACCAAAGGGGAGGGAGAGGAAAGAGTGCGCCGCACGTCCCAGATAGAAGCAGGACACCCTAAGGAGAGATCAGTCTCACCGCGACGGAGCCATATAAACCCAAGAGGAATCAGGCCGGACAGGGCCGAGTCCTTAACATGGCCCTAAGGGGATGGAGGGGAGACATGTCGGCCCAACAACGCTGAAAAATCATGTTGAAAAAAGGAAAACGGTTCACCACCAGATTCCGAAGGGATGGGCTGGTGAAGCCCAACCAACGGCCCACAGGACGGGCTCCTGTCCAGACGGGACACGGAAGCAGTAGCCCCGGTTAGGGTTCCGCCCCCCGCCACCAGTGAACGGAGGGGAGGTCGTTCGTCGATACGGGCCACCGCCAACCGAAGAGGGGATCCCAGGGCGAGCAAGGACGACAGCACAACAGGGGAACGGGGAGAAGGAGGGACAGATAAGGCGGGGGAGAGCAAACCGAGGTCCCTTTACTCCGGCGAGAGACAATCTCCCAGCCCGGTTCCGCTCGACACGCCACCACAAGAGCACGGCGGTGCAAGCCCTTAGGAACGAAACGGCGAGGGAGCACCGCCGCCAGACAACACAGCACCGGCGAGGCCACAACCTCACCCTAAGAATCTGAGTTCACCCAGAACTTACCCGAGAAGACCGCAGGTGGAGGCAGGGGAGAGGCCACAGCCGCAACTCGCGAAGCAGCCCGCGATGGGGAGACCAGCGACGACCCCACCGGAGAGGAGGGGGGTTGGACGGCACGGAGAGGGGAGGGGAGACTCGGAGGGAGAGGAACGGGGAGGGGAGGGAGAGGGGGGAGGTGAGCGCCATCTGGTAGAGTGGTACTCATTACCCCCTATCAGAGCCTCTGATCTGTACACATAACATTAAAAGCAATGAGATATGTGATATAACTCATGCCATTGAGCTTTTTTCAGCTTGATTATGTGACAATCTTTCTATTTTCGACTACATTTCTGCCTTCGTGATCTATGAGATAACGAAAGGTTCTTTTTTACATTTTAGAAACTAGCAGGAGTACTTCATTTTAATATAGAAAAAAATCTGAAGGTCATTCTGAGGCCCCAAATGATGACCACTCGGCGCACCTTATCCCTTCAGCACTTTCGTTCCCATCCATTTGTTCCCCATTCCCCATGCCCTCTCTCTCTTTCTCAATCACGACGACGAGGCCTGGAACAGTGGTAGCCGAAGCTGGTATGGCCACCGACCACCTCGACATGTCACAGAAACGATGTAGAGTGATGGGAGGAGGGTGCTGTCACCCCGACGGCTAACTGCATCTGTACTGGAGGCTCGTTAGCGGTGATCGAGGTGACATGGGTCTGCCACTGTGATAGCTAGCTGCATCCAACATCAACAGAGCTGCAACCGGCGTCGAGTTGTGCTACAACCGAAAACCATGTGCTTCCACTTTGTGGTGGCCGGAGGTGCTCGCCGGTGGTGATTGAGGTGACTGCGGGCTGCCACGGGGGGTGCTGCAACCGAAGAGATTTTTTGCTGAAGCCGAAGATTGATTTTGTTTGAAATAGTTTTTTGGTTGCTACAATGAAATAATCAGCTCCATGTCTGAGTTTATTTTTGCTACAACCGGCTTTGTGTTTTGCTGGAACCATCTCCCATTTTTGTTACCATCGTTTTTGGTTTTTGCTAAGACAACGTCATTTTTTGCTACCACACCTATTGGGTTTTGCTTGAACGATTTTTTGCTACCATAGGCTTGGTTGGAGAGCGACGCCGTTATCACCATTAATGATGCGAGGAAAAAAGTGTAACACCCTCACGGGTTCGATCGCGATAAGGAAGAGACCCGGTAGAAGAGAAGAGGGAAATTGGCTTGGAGAGGGGGAGAAGTTTGCTTGAGGGACAAGAAGAACGATTTCAGACGAATGATTAAGGTAGGATACAAACTCACACATGCCCTCCACTGCATTTCACTCACGCATTTATACTCTCCGCCCTCATCACACGCAGAAGACCACACACACACCGCACTTAATACAGGTGGGATGCACCTGTCATACACCATGACACACTGACCAGGTGAGTTCAGTGTGACATTCTCCCCTCCTTAAGCCAGAACTACATTTTATTCCTTTGTCCAAATTGAAGTTGCAGGGTATCAGCGACGAAGCACCTCGTAGTCCTCCCAGGTCACTGTGGTGGTAGAACCCGTCTCCCACTGCACCTTGATCTGCACCACCGGCGCATCCCCATGTTTCAACATGTGTCGGTCAAGAATTTGCGTTGGTGTCGTCGGAATCTCCATCAGATCTTTCACGCACGACAGCTCGTCGAACACAGGTGTGTAGTCTGGAGTGAATGGCTTGAGCTTCGAGACATGGAAGACGGGATGGATGCGTCTGTCGTCCGGTGGTGCGAGCCCACCCGCTCTAGAATCTTGTACGGGCCAAAGAACATGCACGCCAGTTTGGCTCACGGGGGACTGGCGATAGAATGCAACACATACGGCTGCAACTTGAGTAGCACAGAATCGCCGACCTAGAAGGTGTGCTCCGTGCGATGGTGATAAACGTTCTACTTGAAGCGCTGTTGAGTGTGACCCAGTTACGCTCGGATGGTGGTAGTGTGGTCCGCCCAGTCCAATTCCTCGTCAGGTGACGACGCTGACCAAGTGACGAGAGTGCCCAGATTCTCCTCTTGCCTTTATAGAGCTTTGAATGAGGTGAAATTCAGAGATGAGTGAAAGGTTGAGTTCTACCAGAATTCAGCCATTGGAAGACAGCGTCGCCACTTGCACGGCGAGTCGTGGACCGCGCAACGTAGGTACATCTCCATGCACTGGTTCACGCGTTCTGTTTGGCCGTCCTTCTGTGGGTGGTACGCCGTGGAGGAGAGAAGCTTGGTGTCGGCGCCCGCCAGCAATTCGCGCCAAAGAGAGCTGGACGGTGAAGATATTGTCACGGCCGGAGACGATAGTGGCGGGGGCGCCGTGCATCTTGACGACATTGTCCCAGAGAGCGTGCGCCACCTGTGTCGCTGTGAAGGGATGTCGTAGGGGATGAAGTTCTCGAACTTGGTGAAGCGATCGACCACCACCAGGATTGAGTCATAGCCGTCAGAGGCAGGCACGCCGTCGACAAAATGCATGGTGATATCTTTCAATGGCGCGCCCGGAATAGGCAGAGGAGCGAGGAGCCCCGCCGGCTTGGCATGCTAACAAATGACGCATTTTCTGGATGAATTCGTCCACGTCCTTTTTCAAATCGCTCCACTCGAACACCTTCATGACACGATGATAAGTGGTCGTGGCGCCGGAGTGGCCGCCCACCGCACTGTTGTGCAGCGCGACCATCAATTTGGTGTGCAGGTCTGAGTTGTCGCCCACCCAGAGGTGGACCTATCACCGTATCAGGCCCTTGTAAAGCTCAAACCCAGCCTCATCAGCGCTATGCAGCGCTAGCTGCTGCAGAAGCTCTTGTGCGTCCATGTCTATTTTGTAGAAGTTACTGGCCTCTTGAATCCATGTCGGTTGACAAGCCAAGAGCGCAGAGAGGTCAAGTCGATTTCCCACGCGAGAGAGCGCGTCGGCCGCCCCATTGTCCATGTCGTGTTTGTACTGGAAGCAACATTGTAGACCGACCATCTTGGACATGGATTTAAGATGAACCTCGGTCTCCAGGTGTTGTTCGCCCAGGTTGCACTACCTCTTGTGATCGATGCGGATGTCGAACGGCCCTCACTGTAAGTAGGGGCGTGACGAGGATCGGCCTCGGGAAATCCCATAGTAAGGTACCCTGGGTTTACATCGTAGAGAGGAGGTGCAGATTGGCGATACTCGTCGGCTAACAGGAGACATGTATTTACCCAGGTTCAGGGCCCTCGATCGATGAAACCCCTACTTCCTGCTCTTTTGTATTATGATGGAGGCGATTACAGTGGCGGTCGAGGCGAGATCGCTCAGGACCGGAGGTGTTGCTATGAGATTGGATGCCCTAGCGCCCCCTCTCCCATCCTTTATATATTAGGCTAGGTCGCAAGGAGTCCATCTAGGTTTACAGGAGCAGTTTCCTAATCTAGCTTTAGTCTTGGACGCCAAGTCGCGGTTTCCATAACGCTAAGGACTCCTACGTCGGTGCTTCGAGTGGGCCAGTCGTGGGCTGGTCGAAGCTTCCAGTGGGCCTTTTGTTGGGGATCGGCGCAGAAAACAAAAAATTTCCTACCTACGAGTCCCGAGCCCAAGATCTATGTTATGCTGATGTATGTAACGGAAGGAATCGGTGTTCATGCCTTTGAAGACCGGAAGAGGGAAACGTTCGTCGAACGTGGTTGGCGTAGACTCTGAACCTACGACCTCCCCGTCGTGTTGAAGAACCTCCGACGATGAAGTAGCACCACACGTGTAGTGCCTCGCGGGATTACACACGTACGGTGCAACCGACGTCCCTCCTGGCTCCGAACCAGAAGAGCAGCAGAAAGAAGATTGATCCGGATCCCGATTCCAGCAGTGCGACGGCGTCCGGATGATGGTGAAACCCCCAACCAAGTGCAAACTCCAAACCAGGGGAGTCCGCTCTAGGTCGGAGAAAGAGAGAGAGAGAAACTCAATGTTGTTTTGAAAAAAGGCACCCCATCCCTCCTTATATAGGCCAAGGAGGGGCTCCACCCCCTCCCCTTCCCCCATGTGGGAATAAACCCCCAAGGGGGGGAGTGGTGCGGCTAGGAAGGGGGATGGGCCCCTCCCTTGGCGCCAAGCCCAAGGGGGGAGGCTCCCCCTTCCCCTCATGGGCCTTTTAAGGCCCAAATACCTTTTCACCTTTTTAATTAATTGTTTAAATCATTTTTAATATTTCATTCTGTCAATTAAATAATAAAACATATTTAAAAATTAATATATATTATTATGAACCTTTCAAAATATCCGGAACAGCTTCCGGCACCTCCCGGTACATTTCTGGTGTTTTCTCTCTTTTCACCGATGATCCCGAATCAATCCTTAATGCGTCGATTGCCCTTAAGTGTGACACCCTACGGTCCGGGAAACAGTAGACATGATCGAGACACTCTCTGACCAATGACCATCATGTGGGATCTGGTTACAATCCTTGATGTGCCCCTACGCTTCCATCGAATAAACTTCATCGCTGTTGAACCGTTAACAACGACTTGATCCCTTTGTGCTTCGGTACTATGTTTGTCTGAGGTATGATCGTCGGTATCCAATACCTAGTTCTTCCTCGTCTCCGACATAACATGTTTACTCGTCTATGAATATTACATCTCTTGTGACCTAGTCACTTGCTTGCAAGCTATTGATGCAACACCACCGAGTGGGCCCAGAGTACATATCCGTCACTCGGATTGACAAATCCCGCTCTGATCTATTTCATACTCCTCAACATATCTACTTCGGAATACCCAAGATACACCTTTTAAGTTACCATATTTCAGTGTAACGGTTAATGCACTCAAAGCATCCTAATAGATAGCAATTATGTATGATCATCACGGTCTAAGGATTCAGTCGCTATGTTATTAAGTCATCGCAATGCTGAACTTATGTGACTTGATCACACTGCAATGCTTAAGGTGGGTGTGTGTCCATCACATCATTCTCCTAATGATATGACCTCATTTTCAATAGACTATTATGTTCTCATGATCAGGAAACCTTGATCATCAATTTCCTAATGAGCTAGTATGCCTGAGTTTAACTAGGGACCATGTTGTTATATATCACACGTGTATTAATGTTTCCGCTTAATATAGTTCTAGCACAATATATAACGTATTATGAACAAACAGATATGTGACAAATATCTTTATTAATTTTCCTCTAGGGCACATATCCAATAGTCTCCCACTTGCACTAGAGTACAAATTACACTAGTTTACATCATGTATGTATCTAACACCAATAGTCTCTCGGTGTTGTTCAAACTTGGCTTGTGGAAGAGTTTTAGTCATTGGGTCTAACGGATTCAGATCCATATGTATTTTGCAAATCCTAGTATGACCATCCTTGACGCAGTCCCGCGTCACATGGAAACGCTGGAGAATATGCTTGGCTGTGAGTAAGTCCTCGGCTCCCTTGCGTTAGCAATGGCACCCGTATTGTCGCAATAAATGCTAACAGGGTCAATGCAACTTGGGAATACGCCAAGCTCGATGACGGACTTCTTCAGCCAATGCGCTTCATTTGACGCTTTGCAAGCGGCAGTATACTCCGACTCCATCGTAGATTGGGCGACGACTGACTGCTTGCCGCTCCTCCAGCTAATCGCACCACCATTCAACATAAACACGTATCCCGTCTGGGATTTTGAGTCATCGGGATCAGTACCAAGACTGGCATCGACGTAACCTGTTACGGCGAGCTCTTCTTCACATCCTCCATAGACAAGAACTAGATCCTTAGTTCTTCGTAAGTACTTAAGGACGTTCTTCACTGCAATCCAATGATCCATTCCAGGATTACTTTGGAAACGATTAGTCAGACTAACCGCCAGGGCCACATCTGGTCGAGTACACAGCATAGCATACATGATAGAACCTATGGTTGAGGCATAGGGCTTTGAGTACATTTCCTCCCTTTCTTTTGTTGTTGCTGGGCATTGAGTCACACTCAATTTACTTCCTTTCATAACAGGCAAGAGGCCTCTCTTGGCGTTATCCATATTGAACCTCTTCAATATCTTCTCAAGGTAAGTTCTATGACTCAGTGCTAATAGGCGTCTTGATCTATCTCTATAGATTTTAATGCCTAATATGTATGCAGCTTCACCTAGGTCCTTCATGGAAAATTGTCCATTCAAATATTCCTTTACCCCCTCTAGAAATTTCACAGCATTCCCTATCAATAATATGTCATCCACATATAGTACTAGGAATGCCACAGAGCTCCCACTCGCTTTCTTATAAACACAAAATTCTTCTTCATTTTGGACAAATCCAAAAGCTTTGATCACCTCATCAAAACGAAGATTCCAGCTCTGAGATGCTTGCTTCAACCCATAAATGGACCGTTGAAGTTTGCATACCTTACCAGCATCCTTAGGATCAATAAAACCTTCCGGTTGTACCATATACAACTCTTCCTCAATGTTGCCATTCAGGAACGCGGTTTTCACATCCATCTGCCATATTTCATAATCGTAATAGGCAGCAATTGCTAGCAATATCCGGATAGACTTTAGCATCGCTACGGGAGAGAAAGTCTCTTCGTAGTCAACTCCTTGAATTTGTCGGAAACCTTTTGCGACAAGTCGAGCTTTATAGACAGATACGTTTCCGTCTGCGTCAGTCTTTTTCTTGAATATCCACTTATTCTCGACGGCCTTTCGGTCCTCGGGAATATCCACCAAAGTCCATACTTTGTTGGCATACATGGAGTCTATCTCGGATTTCATGGCTTCCAGCCATTTCTCGGACTCGGGTTCCTCCATTGCTTCTTTGTAGTTTGCAGGTTCGTCAGGTTCATTTAACATGACTACATTGACAAGTTGCCCATAAAACTGAATTTTTTACTCGGGCTCTTGATGACCTGCGGGGTACAATAGGATCCTCTTCATCTTGATCATGATCATCATGTATGTCACGATCGTTATGAATATCATGATGACCGTTCTCTTCAGCTCCCACTACGGAAGATGGTTCCGGAACAACTTCCATTGCCATTTCTTCCACTTGGAGTGATTGGTCAATCATCTCGTTGAGGTCTATTTTCCTCCCACTCAATTCTTTAGAAAGAAACACTTTCTCAAGAAAGCATCCAGTCTTGGCGACAAACGTTTTGCCCTCAGATTGGTTGTAGAAGGTGTATCCAACGGTTTCCCTTGGATATCCCACAAAGATGCATGTATCCGCTTTTGATTCGAGTTTGTCAGGCTGAAGTTTCCTAACATAAGCCTCACAACCCCAAATCTTTAAGTGAGACAACTTTGGTTTCTTTCCATGCCATTCCTCAAATGGTGTTGTCTTTACGGATTTGGACGGTGCCCTATTAAGAATGTAAGCTCCAGTTTCTAATGCATACCCCCAGAATAACACAGGTAAGTCGGTATGAGACATCATCGATCGTACGCTATCCAATAGAGTTAGATTACGTCGCTCAGAAACACCGCTACGCTGAGGTGTTCCTGCCAGCGTAAGTTGTGGTACGATGCCACAAGTCTTAAGATGATCACCAAACTCGTGACTTAAATACTCGCCTCCTCGATCGGATCGAAGGTGCTTGATTTTCTTCCCGAGTTGATTCTCGACCTCACTCTGAAATTACTTGAACCTTTCAAAGGTTTCAGACTTATGTTTCATTAAGTAGATATACCCATATCTGCTTAAGTCATCTGTGAAGGTCACGAAGTAACGAAGACCATTGCGTGTGGGGACGTTCATAGGTCCACATACATCTGAATGTATGATCCCTAACAAGTCTTCCGCACGCTCCATTGTTCCATTGAATGGAGTCCTTGTCATCTTGCCCATAAGGCATGGTTCACATGTGTCAAGGGATCCAAAATCCAATGACTCCAGAAGTCCATCATCATGAAGCTTCTTCATGCGCTTTTCACCAATATGACCAAATCGACAATGACACATCGTCATGTGTTCTTCGCCACTAGGTTTTAATCTTTTGGCCTCTACGTTATCAATATGAAGTATATCATATCGAGATTAAGAATGAATAAGCCATTTTTCTCCGGTGCGTGAAAATAAAACACATCATCCTTATAAATCGCACAACCAATTGTATCTGACTTAAAAGAATAGTGGTCTCGCTTCAAGCAAGAACCACTAACGATGTTCACACTCAATGCGGGTACATAGTAGCACTTATTCAAAATCAAAACTAATCCCGAAGGGAGACTAAGATGCTTCGTGCCGACCG
Source organism: Bromus sterilis (assembly GCA_950022295.1). Lineage (NCBI taxonomy): Eukaryota > Viridiplantae > Streptophyta > Magnoliopsida > Poales > Poaceae > Bromus > Bromus sterilis. The sequence continues at coordinate 224,540,383 of OX465600.1, forward strand.
CCACCACTTCAATCCGGCACTTGTTTCCCACGCACATCGTCACTTCATCTTTCATCAAGCGTCGCCTATTCCGTAGCCCCTGAGAGGAGTTAGAAATATGAGCAACAGATCATGTATCAAATATCCAGGATTTGTTCCCAGCACTTGTTAAGAAAAGATCAATAACGTGTATATCAAATATACCTTTGTCTCTTCTGACAATCTTGTCAGCCTTCTTATCCTCTAGGTACTTGGGGCAGTTGCGTTTCCAGTGACCATCACCCTTGCAGTAGAAGCACTCAACGCCGGGCTTGGGTCCAGGTTTGGATGCCTTACGAGGAGTGACAACTGGCTTGTCACCCTTGTTCGGGCTTCCCTTCTTTCCCTTCTCCTTCTTGCCAGACTTCTTGAATTCAACGGTCTTGTTGACCATGAATACAACATGCTCCTTCTTGATCTCAACCTCAGCAGTTTTCAGCATGGCGAACAACTCAGAAGGGGTCTTAGTCATCCCCTGCATGTTGTAGTTCAACACAAAGCCTTTGTAGCTAGGGATCAGCGACTGCATCACCCTATCAACAGCAAGTTCATCTGGAATCTGACATTCCAGAGCATTCAAGCATTGAATGTAGCCAGACATCTTGACCACGTGCTCACTAACACTGCTATGCTCATCCATCTTTGCTGAGAAGAAAGCTTCAGAAGCCTCATAACGTTCAGCCCTGTCTTGGGGTGCAAAGACGGCCTTGAGGTCGGTGATTATCTCATATGCACCCATCCTCTCAAAGCGTTTCTGCAGCTCAGCCTCCATGGAGTAAAGCATTCCACTCTGGAGAAGGTTGTAATCATCCGTCTTGGAGAGGTAGACATTCTTCTCATCCTGACTAGCGTCTGCTGGTGGTTCGTCACCTAACGCGGCCTCTAGTACATATGCCATCTTGAGGGGAACGAGGAGAATCCTCAGAGTGCGGAACTAGTTGGTGAAGTTTGACCCATCGGTTTTCAGTTTGTCTTTGTCTAGGAATGACCCTAAGTTGAATGAGGGGCGAGGTGCAGCCATCTACAATGGTTATTTGCAAAACACATATTTAGACTTTGTTCATAATTGGAGTTCAATTTTAATTAATTCTAAAACTCCCACTTAGTTAAACATCTCTCCAAATTTACTAAGTGATTAACATAATCCTAGTTTGAATGATCGTCCTCGAATATCACACGGCCGACGACACATATCCCTAGGTAGGCCATCATGCCAATCATATCCGTTATATGACTCATGCTTAACCTTTCGGTCATCTGTATCCCAAGCTCATATCTACATATGTCAAGCCTGCCAGTCGAACCTTAGTGTATGGCTGTTCAGCAAGGCCATATCTTCATATGTTAGGCTTGCCAAACCCAACCTCATGCGATTGCTAATGTATGTATGACACCCGATCGTCACGGCCTTCCTATCATAAAGAGATCCTTCCAGGCAGTGCCCACTAAGGGAGAATACAATCATGGTATTGAGAGAGATTATCCTATCATGCTACCGTCGCATATCTAGCATATTAGCAAGACAGGAAGTAAAAATGTAAATCATACAAGCTATGATCCACCTTACATGCAAATTAAAGTTAAAACGCCTTCTACTTTATCTTTTGCAAGTTTTACGTGGCTGCTAAGGGGTTTCAAGAGAGAACTGCTTTCTATCCTGTGAAAACAAGCCACAACACCAATCCTACAATCGTCTCTATTACACCCCTGTCGGGGCCCTCCGTTGCAAACGTCTTCGCGTCGCTAATGTTAGAGAGACAGACACCCCCCAGCCACTTATATGGTACAAGCCATATGTCAAGCGTGGAACCAGTCTCGCGTAAACGCGTAAGGTCGGTCAGGGCCGCTTCATCAGGACATTGCCGCAACGCTAAACGAGTACACGTGGGAGGGTAACAATTGGAGAATTGATGCCCACATCCTAGATGTGTTCTACCCGTACAATACATCTAAGCATAGCCTTGCTCATGATACCACTGTTGGGGATCGGCGCAGAAAACAAAAAAATTCCTACCTACGAGTCCCGAACCCAAGATCTATGCTATGCTGATGTATGTAACGGAAGGAATCGGTGTTCATACCTTTGAAGACCGGAAGAGGGAAACGTTCGTCGAATGTGGTTGGGGTAGACTCTGAACCTACGACCTCCCTGTCGTGTTGAAGAACCTCCGACGATGAAGTAGCACCACACGTGTAGTGCCTCGCGGGATTACACACGTACGGTGCAACCGATGTCCCTCCGGGCACCGAACCAGAAGAGCAGCGGAAAGAAGATTGATCCGGATCCCGATTCCGGCAGCGCGACGGCGTCCGGATGATGGTGAAACCCCCAACCAGGTGCAAACTCCAAACCAGGGGAGTCCGGTCTAGGTCGGAGAAAGAGAGAGAGAGAGAAACTCAATGTTGTGTTGAAAAAAGGCACCCCCACCCCTCCTTATATAGGCCAAGGAGGGGCTCCAACCCCTCCCCTTCCTCCATGTGGGACTAAACCCCCAAGGGGGGGAGTGGTGCGGCTAGGAGGGGGATGGGCCCCTCCCTTGGCGCCAAGCCCAAGGGGGAAGGGCCCCCCTTCCCCTCATGGGCCTTTTAAGACCCAAATACCTTTTCACCTTTTTAATTAATTATTTAAATCATTTTTAATATTTAATTCTGTCAATTAAATAATAAAACATATTTAAACATTAATATATATTATTTTGAACCTTTCAAAATATCCGGAACAGCTTCCGGCACCTCCCGGTACATTTCCGGTGTTTTCTCTCTTTTCACCGATGATCCCGAATCAATCTTTAATGCATCGATTGCCCTTAAGTGTGACACCCTATGGTCCAGGAAACAGTAGACATGATCGAGACACTCTCTGACCAATGACCATCATGTGGGATCTGGTTACAATCCTTGATGTTCCCCTACGCTTCCATCGAATAAACTTCATCGTTGTTGAACCGTTAACAATATGACTTGATCCCTTTGTTCTTCGGTACTATGTTTGTCCGAGGTATGATCGTCGGTATCCAATACCTAGTTCTTCCTCGTCTCCAACATAACATGTTTACTCGTATGTGAATATTACATCTCTTGTGACCTAGTCACTTGCTTGAAAGCTATTGATGCAACACCACCGAGTGGGCCCAGAGTACCTATCCGTCACTCGGATTGACAAATCCCGCTCTGATCTATTTCATACTCCTCAACATATCTACTTCGGAATACCCAAGATACACCTTTTCAGTTACCATGTTTTAGTGTAAGGGTTAATGCACTCAAAGCATCCTAATAGATAGCAATTATGTATGATCATCACGGTCTAAGGATTCAGTCACTATGTTATTAAGTCATCGCAATGCTGAACTTATGTGACTTGATCACACTGCAATGCTTAAGGTGGGTGTGTGTCCATCACATCATTCTCCTAATGATATGACCTCATTGTCAATAGACTATTATGTTCTCATGATCAGGAAACCTTGATCATCAATTGCCCAATGAGCTAGTATGCCTGAGTTTAACTAGGGACCAGGTTGTTATATATCACACGTGTATTAATGTTTCCGCTTAATACAGCTCTAGCACAATATATAACGTATTATGAACAAACAGATATGTGACAAATATCTTTATTAATTTGCCTCTAGGGCACATATCCAACACCTTCTGCCCTGACACGCACCATGTACCCTCATCCTTAGAAGTTGTGGGGTCACCCTCTCGTTGCGTCGTTGATCATTGTTGCGTCGGTTGCCACGGCCGCCCCTGTCGCGTTCTCTTCTTCGGTTGGGGTAGTCGCGGCGATCGTCGTCGTTGTCATCATCGTCATCCGGTGAGCTTGGATTCATGTCCGGTGTCTGCTCGCGGTCACTCTCCTTGTGCTTGCTTTTTTGGGTACTGACGCTGCAATCACATCGCTCATTACTTTGAGTGCTCGCAAGGTGTTGCGATCTGCATCACCTTTTTCACCGTTCTGAGTGCGGTGTAGGTATGCTTGGCGGTGATGAGGGCTTATGCTGGTGCGAGTTTCTCTTCTTCTTCGTCCTCATCTTCGAGTCGGAATACGTTGTCCAATTTGCGGGCGACTTTTTTCTTGTCCATTCGGCGTAGGTTGTTGAATCCATACCTGTGCTGAAGAGGGGAGCTGTGATTAGAGGAGTCGCCCGAGAGTTCGGGTGGTGCCTTGCGGTCAGCCCGTGATTCGTTCACGACTCTTCTTTGCTTCTCTAGCTCAAGCCTAAGCCATCTGGTTTCACTAGTGCTGTTAGGGTCTATCCAAACAGTTTTTGACCCCTATCACCTACGGGAATTTGAACCATCACCTTTCTCTCGATTGCGATAGGGTGCCTATTCCACACGAGAGCGATAAACCGTTTGCTATGTGGAGAAGTCAAGCAGACGTTTCCGTTTAAAAAATCATGTCCGATGTACGATGATATCCCACACGGCCATTGCGACAATGACCGTGTGGACATAACATATGTATCACATGCAGTTCATTCGACACGATCGTTTGCAATGCGACCACGAACACAAACAAGCAATAGAAAAGCACCGTTTGTGACACTACATAGATCCCACACAGTTTCTTTATGGTACCGGGTTTGGGTTTACACTATCGAGTTTTGGGTTTTGGGTTGTAACCCTTGATGTATGACTGATGATTTGCCACAACTGTTTGTGTGCGACCATACTATTATCATCCACGGGTACTAAATTTTAAATATGTGCATGGTCTATATGTTCCAAACGGTTTTATTTCAGTACACGTGTGCCAATTTAGAGAGATCACACACATTTCATGTTTCCATATTGTGTGGGATGATATTCATAATCACAGACAGTTTTTGCAATCAAAACGTGTGGTCTGTTGTGGATACTGGCTGACGGTTTTTATACGCGGAACGTGTATGATGTATGATCTAATCGACACGGTTTTCAGAGGGACAACGTTTGTGTTGTTGAGCTCTATGCAAATGATTGTTCCCAAGAAACCGTGTGTAGCGTAATCTATAGAACAACAATTATTTCACCTTAATTTATTACCAGCAATTACAATTATCTTGTATTTGAAATTATAAATTGAATTTAATAATAGGTGAAACTCAAAATTATATACATCCAATTTACAAAGGTTCAACAATCAAAGAATAATACAAATCACAACAACTGATGGTCTACCCTCAAAAAAACTAATGTTGAAGAATTACAGAAACAACTTTATCACAACAATGAACCAGATGATTATTAAAGGCGGTATAGAGAGAGCCAAAAGTCATTTTCGCTGTCAGGGTAGTTGTAGAAGAGGAATGCCCATATTGTGCCCTCCTTCATGCGGAAGGCGCGCACAACTTTTGTCCAACCTCTTGTGATGACCGCCCGTCCATCCTTCACAGACTTCAGGAAGACATGTAGACCGTCTTCATGATAGTCTGGATGATAGACTTTTATTTTGGTTGCCTCCGCACCACACATGGAGTTTGGTAGGTAATCTTGAGTAAACTGCTTTGGGAACCACTGAAAATTACAACATTCAAATACTGGTGAGTGATGACTAACAACTCAATATGAGCATGAAAAATGAAGGTTGCATAGTTCTTACCATACTGAAGTTCACAGTTGTCTTGGATAAAGAATAGACAAAGAGTTTAATTCTCATCTCCTATCTCTTTCTCCTAACAATCTTTTTTAGTTTCCTCACTTGGCGATCGGTCATGAATATTTCATTACCCCACACGCAAAAAGGGTCGAAGTGTGGATCTGAACCCCTGATGTATGTACCTATAGAAGCAACAACTAAACCATTAAAATATATTATATACTTGTGGAATGAGGCAATAAAGGCCATGGGATGAAACTAACCTCGATGCTGAACAACGACATCTCCCATTGTTTAGGCTGTTTCCCCTGTCCATGAATACCCGGGTCATATCATATCCGTCGATTTGAGCCTCAAGAACCAATGGAGCGTGTCCTGATCTTGGGATTGCAGGAGGGTGCTCTTCTTGCGAGAATGTGATGCTGAATTCTGAATCGCATAAGTAGTAGGGTTCTTTTGCTAATATGTCTTCGGTTGTTTGGGCTTGTAGAGTGCTTGCCTCTTGCTTCGTCTTTGAGGGTCGCCCTTCTTCGATCATGCACACTCGTCCATGAGACGGTGTGATAAGGAGGTAGACACACCTGATGATACGATCACCGGGGTGAGATCCTCTTGAGTTTGTCCTGATCTTTCACAACGAGCAACCTGGATAGAAATCCTTCCAATCACGCGATGAACGCAACCTAAAGAAGAGGAACAAATCCAGCAAGCAACGTGATGGAATTGACCACGCCTCAAACCAAAACACGACAATCCTTGATGAACACAAGAACCTCCGCGGCAATCTTTATTGGATAAACGGCATCGCCAAACCCGGAGGGAAGCTTCACCAAGAGATACAACTCAATAGTTCTCAAACTCTAATTCTGACCTAATCTAACCCTAAAACTCGTAGGGGTGTTCTATTTATAATCTAGAGGATAAAACTAGGGATGCATGGGCCGCAGCCCTAAAATCTGCGCGCAGGCAATGTCGGACGTCCGGTCGGCATCGGACCTCCGTCGGGGTCGTCGGACGTCCGGTCGGCGTCGGATTTCCGGTAAAGTGACGCCGAAACCTTCTGTCCTCGATGCACCCTATTTCTGATAGGCGTCGGATGTCCGCTGCGTCGGACGTCCAATGATCGTCGGACTTCCGTCGCACGGTGCGGAGGTCTCCTGACTGGCTGATGCTGAATCTTCTCGTGCCCACGTCTACGAGGTCCGACGTCCGACATCCAACGGACGTGCGGTACCTGGGAATGTTCCATCTTCTCGTCCTCCATCGAGCCCATATCATCCTCCCCCCTTCAAAAAGTGTTGTCCCCAACGCGTGAGGTTCTTCTTGAAAGGGTGGCGCGATATCAACAGCATCACACGTCTTCTCCACTTGTCTTGATACAGCATCGAGCGCCTCCTTTCTTCTCCACATGAACTTGGACTTTGGCGCCACCACCTTCTTCTTCTCAACTCTTGATGGAGCCCTTTGTTGCTGAACATGAATATGCTTTGTACGACCCTGCAAAGTGGTAATGCCCGGGCCACACAACTGACGAACACGTCCATCCTTGCCTTTGTGCATACGCACGGCTACTCCAACAAAACGTCGCAGAGGTGTTCGAACAAAACCGCGGTCGTAGAACCTCGTCGCCATATGCACCGAGTCACGAACATCACCACTATCATCGGTCTGAACACCTTTGTCAACACAAACTGAAAGTGTATCACATGCTGCAATTTCCTTCCTTCCATCAATAAGAGGCTTGACTTCAACGGGCTTGTCACCAACAAGTATAACTGGCTTGCCATCTACAGGCATGGCTGAATTAGTTTCAGTACTGACGCTCCTAGCATCATGCTCCTCAGGCTGCAACTTAGGTAAACTTGGTTGTGGTTTAGCCTTGTGCAACTTCTCTTTGCGAACCACCAGCACCACATCGGACTTGATATGATCATCTCCCATAGGTTTCAAAGTCCGATGTTTGCCATCATGCATAAAAGAATATGTATTTTCTTGGCCCGCATGTATAGCATTGGATCATACTGCCATGGACGCCCAAGTAATAGCCCACACACCTCCAATGGCAACACATCGCACTCAACCTCATCAACATAGTCACCAACTGTAAATGTCACACGCACCTTATGAGTAACCTTCAGCATACCGCAGTTATTCAACCACTCGAGATGCTTCGGTTCAGGAATACGCCATGTGGACAATCCCAATGCTGCCACCATCGCCTTGCTAATGCCATTGGTACAACTACCACCATCAATCATTAACTTGCATGCTTTTCCTTTGATCATACACTGTGCCTAAAATAAATTCCATCTCTGGCATCTACCTACTGTCATACAAGTATCACCATGTACTCTCTTGAGTTGCACATTCAGTCCACTCAATGGGACAACATCATCCACAACATCCTTGGCCACTTGCAATTCTGCCTGACGTGCTCGATCTAACAAATTTGTCATGTCACTACATAGAGAAAGCTGAACAATACGCTGGATGTTATCATTCAGACCTGATATAAAACGTTGCATTGTTTGCTCTGGCTCTTCACGCACCGAAGTACGCCGCAAAATAAGCGTCAACTCCTTAAAGTAGTCATCCACGGACGAACTTCCTTGCTGCAAAGTCGGCAATTTATCACGTAAGGAATTAATATAATCTAGTGGAACGAAACGAGCACGCATCACGTCCCTCATAGCGCGCCAAGTAACAATAGTTGTTTGTCCCATCGCTATTCTGGTACGCACAATTGTTTCCCACCAATCCAAAGCACCATCATGGAACACAGAAGATGCTAATGTGACTTGCTCAATATCGGTAAACGAATTCATGCGGAAAACTCTTTGCATGTCCAATTCCCAACGAAGATATACCTCAACATCTGTTGTGCCATCAAACTTGGGAATTGCATATGTGCCCAAACAAAGTGCAGCCATCTTCATACCTTGTGCATCAATGCAATCTGCCCTAGATGCACTCATCTTCGCAATCTTGATAGAATCAACTCACAGCCACCGCAGCATTGTTTGCACGTTTGCGGCTGGACAGCTGCGAATCGGGGGTTGTGGGTATACAATTTGGAAAGCCCACAAAAATTCATTTCCAACCTGTGCTTACATACCTTATTTGGAGCACCGATGCGGATTCTGCACGTATATCTTTTTCGGGACTCCTGATAGCCAAATCCAATTACGGGATTTTGTTTCTTCAACCTCTAGCAACTTCCTCACAAAGCAATCTGACGGAAACAAATTTGCACAAACACAAAAACAATCTACAGTCCCTATGCACAATCTCCTCCAAACAAATCAATTTGAACGAGAAATCCTCCAAGCAAACTCCTCCCAATAAAACCGATCTAGATGCGATCGATCAACACGACCTCTCTGTGATCAACACAACCTCGCCGTGATCAACCCGAAAATCTGATACCACATGATAAGGAGGTAGACACACCTGATGATACGATCACCGGGGTGAGATCCTCTTGATTTTGTCCCGATCTTTCACAGTGAGCAACCTGGATAGAAATCCTTCCAATCACGTGATGAACGCAACCTGAAGAAGAGGAACGAATCCAGCAAGCAACGTGATGAAATTCACCATTCTTAAAACCAAAACACGACAATCCTTGATGAACACAAGAACCTCCGCGGCAATCTTTATTGGGTAAACGGCATCGCCAACCCCGGAGGGAAGCTTCACCAAGAGATACAACTCAATAGTTCTCAAACTCTAATTCTGACCTAATCTAACCCTAAAACTTGTAGGGGGTGTTCTATTTAGAAGCTAGAGGATAAAACTAGGGATACATGGGCCGCAGCCCTAAAATCTGTGTGCAGGCAGTGTCGGACGTCCGGTCGGCATCGGACGTCCGATCGGCGTCGGATTTCCGGTAAAGTGACGCTGAAACCTTCTGTCCTCGATGCACCCTATTTTCGACAGGCGTCGGATGTCCGTTGCATCAGACGTCTGATGATCGTCGGACTTCCGTCGCGTGATGCGGAGGTCTCCTGACTGGCTGATGCTGAATCTACTTGTGCCCACTTCTAGGAGGTCGGACGTCCGACATCCAACGGACGTCCGGTACCTGGGACTGTTCCAGCTTCTCGTCCTCTGTCGTGCCCATATCACGGTGGATACTACTCCTCTATGTTAGCCGTTGATGGTTGCGCCGTTTCCCGGGCTCGTTTGGCTTTACGTTGCTTCTATTCTCTTAGCCTGTCGGAGAGTTTGATGAACAAGCGGCAGTTCCTGAGAGTGTGGCCTTCCTGAGCCGTCATGCATCGTCTTCGAAGCAATGGATTGTGCAGGCTCCGTCCAGCTGCTCTCTGGGTGTTAGGCTATTCGAGTTGTCGAGTCGCCTTTTCCTGACAAATCGATACGATCGCAAGTGGTCTTCGGAACAAGAGTGGAACCTTGGGTCCAGCTCGATCCCATCGTGGATCGAATGACCCCGAATCATCTTGGTGAACTCGTCCGGCCTTTTGTCGGGATCATAGTATTCGCTTGGGCGGGTAGTCGAGTCCCTGTCGCGAGGCACTGCTGCGAATGCTCGGTTGGTGACGGGAGCTGTCATTGCGGCAGGTGATTGTTCGAGCGAAATTTCAATGTGGATTTCCTACATCTGATCTGGCGCCCCAGGCTTTGCGACTTTGACTTGGGCTCGTCTTCTGGATCGGCGGTTCCTTCGCCGTTGGGCCCGGCTTTGGTAGTTGCCGAAAAACTGAGTTTGACCCAATCGTTGATCGAGCGTGCTTGGTGGCGCGACAGAGAGGCTTGTGATGAACTTGAGCTCTTCGAGTGGGTTGGATCTTGCTCGAGTTGTCGAGTTGCTGGTTGCTGATGAAGGAACCATCGAGATCGTGATTTCAACCTGCGCCTTCCCCACGGTAGACGCCAATTGACGAGGATCGGCCTCGACAAATCCCATGGTAAGGTACCCTGGGTTTAGATCGTAGAGATAGGTGCAGGTTGGCGATACTCATCGGTGAAACCCCTACTTCCTGCTCTTTTGTATTATGATGGAGGCGATTACAGTGGCGGTCGAGGCGGGACCGGAGGTGTTGCTATGAGATTTGATGCCCTAGACGTCCCCTCTCCCATCCTTTATATACTAGGCTGGGTCGCAAGGAGTCCATCTAGGTTTATAGAGGCAGTTGCCTAATCTAGCTTCAGTCTTGGACGCCAAGTCTTGGTTTCCATAACGTCGAGGACTCCTATGTCGGTGCTTCAAGTGGGTCGGTCGTGGGCCGGTCGGAGCCTTCAGCGGGCCTCCTCTCTTGACACGCACCACGTACCCTCATCTGTAGGAGTTGTGGGGACACCCCCTCGTCAGAGAGTCTCTTGGTTCTTGTCTTTGACTATCCTTGAGATATGTTGTGGTGATTGTGGTACTCTCTTTGGATGGCCGCAGTGACATTGGGAAATCCACAGATGAGAACTACGAACTCTAATGTGTGCTCTTGTAACCCTACACAATTTTCGTCCTCTCTTGATCACAAAGGAATGACCTGCAAGTACGTCTACATTGCATGTTTTAGTGGAGATATCATGTGATTAAACTATGTTAATGTTGTTGGGAGTTGCCACTAGTGAAAGTATGAACCTTAGGCCTTTATTCCACCATTGCAATATCGTTTGTGCTCACGTTTACTACTTGTTTGCTTGCTGTAATTTTAATTATAGATTAATATTATCTTGCTTTGCCACACCTAACACCCATATTTTACCATCTCTTCGCCGAACTAGTGCACCTATACAATTCGGCATACTATTAGGTATGTTGGGAACACAGGAGGCTTCTTGTTTCTTAATTGCAGGGTTGCTTGAGGGAGACCATATTCAACCTCTACTTCCCTGAGTTCGATAAACCTTAGGTCATCTACTTGATGGAAATTGTTGTTGTCCTACAAAACATCTGCGCTTGGAGGCCCAACATAGTATACAAGAATAGAAGCGCGTAGTAGACATCATTGTGCCGTCGAAATGACGAAAATTGTGGCGCGGTGATACGTCCAAAATGCATCACTATTTTATATTGTAATTTCATCCTATTCATTGATATATTCCACTTTAAAGTATTGTTCTTATGTTGTTTTGGCTTGTTTTACACAGTTTACAACTTTCCGGTGCCGAAGCAGAAGAACCAGAATTCAGCGGTGAAAAGTGGACACCAAGTTGTTGAATCAGATCAAGTCCAAATACGATGAAAATTTACGGGGACTGTTTTTATGAAGATTGACTGGGGATCACCGAGGATGGAGGTGAGGGGACCCACCAGGCAGCCAAAAGGGTGCCTGGCGCGGCCCCCCTCCTGGCCGCGCCAGGCACCCTCAAGGATGCCTGGTGGCCCCCCTCGGTGCCCCCCTCTCGCCTATAAGACCCCCCTGGGGTAGAAACCCTAAATACAGAAGAGTTTCCGTGTTTTGCCGCCGTCACGGGGCGGAAACCTACAGAGGAGAAAAGACATCTCCGGCGGGCAGATTCCGCTGGGGTGATCACCTCCCGGAAGGGGAGATCGTCGCCATCATCATCATCATCGTCACGGGCATCATCGAGATCATCATCAACATCATCCCCAACATCAGCACCATCTCCATCTCCATCCCATCTCATCTCACAATTGCAACTTGTGTTGTAATCCGTACTATCTATCCTCTCTACTCTGTTGGTGTTGATTACTACTTTGTGGTGAATGCTATTGAGTTTTGTTGGAGAAATATCATTGTGTCCAGATTGTTTGCCACCCATCTATCACCTCTGATCATGATCTCTTTTATGTCTTCTGAGTAGTTACTTTAGTTCTTGAGAACATGGGAGAAGTCTAGTTGTTAGTAGTCATATGGTGTTGAAGTGTTATGTGTTGTTTGATACTTAAGTTGTGTTGTTATTTCTCTAGTGGTGTTATGTGAGTCGAACACTTAACACTTCACCTTTCATGGGCCTAGAGGAATACATTGTGCACAAAGGATGCTTATGGTGGGTTGCCGGAGTAACAGAAACCTGAACCCCAGTTCACACACTTTTTCACAAGGGAGTTATGGATCCTTGATCGTAATGTTGTGGTTAGGCTTATGCCTTAATTACTACCTTGTATTTGCGGATGCTTGCACGGTGTGTAATCATAAGAGTACACTTATCTTAGTCTAGAAGGTGTACTAGCATTGATCCATCCACCAACACTTATCAACACAATACATATTACTTGGCGGAGTATGGTGAAAGTAACTTGGCTATCTCTCCCATGTGTTCTCGAGAACGCTTTAGCTTTTATAAGTTTAGTTCCTAGGCTTATCCCTGTGAAAGGATTGGGCCACTTGCTACTCCTCAGTTACCCTGTTTACTTTGCTTGTATGTTACTTTTCTGTTGCTTAAACCAAAAACCCCTAAATATTTACCTTTGAGTGTGTGCAGCCTTTCCTTATCCGGTGTCACTTATCAGCACCTTCTGCTCCTCGTTGTGTTCGACACTCTTATTTATCGAAAAGCTACAATTGATCCCCTAGACTTGTGGGTTATCAAGAATCGTTTATTGGCGCGGTTAACAGGGAGGCAATCCCACTAAACCTATTAACTTCACCGCCATCAACGAGCTTTTCTGGCGCCGTTGCCGGGGAGTGTAGAGCTATTGGTAAGTGAAGCCGGTAAGGAAACCTTTATTTACCGTTGTTACCTTCAGTCCTTATGGACTCTTCTACTGTTGGTTCGTTGCTGGTAAGGAGCCGCCCCACGACTGTGGTGGTCACTCCTACCCCTACTGAAATTGTGTCCTATAAAATACCATCTGGTATTATTGATTATGTCTTGGCTAATTGTTATACAGGAGAAGGAAATCTGGGAGAACACCTGCTATATTTATCACAATTATGTTCTTTATTTAAGCTTGCAGGTGTAACAATGGAGTTCGTCATGAAGAAACTATTCTCCGTATCACTCAAAGATAAAGCTTTAGATTGGTATAAGCTACTCGATAACTCTGATCTGCTTGAATGGCCAGAGCTTATGTCTATCTTTTATGCAAAGTTTTATCCTCTTCGTGAAATTCACCAAGACAGGAACTACATCTACAACTTTTGGTCTCGCGACGGAGAGAGCATCGCTCAAGCTTGGGGGAGACTGAAGTCCCTGATGCTCAAATGCCCAAACCATGAGCTCCCCAAGGAAATTATACTTACAAATTTTTATTCCAGGCTTTCTCGTCAGGACAGGGAGATGTTGGATGCCTCCTCTAGCGGGGTATTCCAAACCAGAAGTATGGAAGAAAATGGGATCTTATAGAAAGGATCCAGAAGAACACTGAAGACTGGGAAATTGATAAAGGTATTGAACCCGCTATAAACTATGAGCATGACTATATTGAGAGTTATGTGAAGACTGATTACTTTAATACCTTTTGCTCTAAAATTGGTCTTGATTCCCAGCTAATGGTTGACTTTTGCAAGGACTTTGCTTCTCATATTGATTCTTCTAAGAAGAAGGAGAGTCAACATCATAAACCTTTCAAGGAGTCACCTATTGAGATTAATGTTACTGATCCTGTTTTACCTGCAGTTGTGTATGAACAGCCTCCTTATCCCTCAAGGATAAAGGAGCACTCTTTTATTACAGGTATTCTAAACAAAAACGGAAGGACCACTGACGAACCTGAGGACATGATCAAGGTCAAGCCTCAAGTTGCAATGGTCAAGGTTCTGGTAACTAGTGATATTGAAGAATCCACTATTAGTTTTTGTGCTGTTTCCACTAACATTGTCACAGCCAAGAACAAAGGCCCAATTTCAGGTACACCAGTTGTATCTGTCAAAATAGGAGATCATAATTAATATGGGCTATGTGATTTGGGATCTAGCGTCAGCGCTATTCCCTTCACACTTTATCAAGAGATCATGCACGAGATTCAGCCGTGTGAGATCGAGGACATTGATGTCACGATTCATCTTGCACATAAACAAACAATCTCTCCAGTTGGGATTGTGAGAGATGTTGAAGTACTCTGCGGGAAGGTAAAATATCCTACTGACTTTCTTGTACTTGGTTCAGTGCAAGATAGTTTTTGCCCTATTATCTTTGGTAGGCCCTTCCTCAGCACTTGTGGAGCTATAATAGATTGCAAGAAAGGTAAAGTTTCTGTTGAATTCAACGGTGAGCCGGATGAATTTAATTTTTCTAAGTTTTCTAAGCAGCCTCGTGGTACTGACTTGTCAAGTAATGACAAAATTATTGAAGAAATTGCTTCTATTGCTATTCCTCCTGATGATACTTTGCAGCAATTTATGGAAGACCACGAGAATGACATACATATGCAGGAGAGGGATGAACTAGAAGACATATTTTTAAGACAAACTCCTATCCTGAAGCACAACCTCCCGGTTGAACCTTTAGGAATCCTCTCGCAACCAAAAGAAGACCCGGTGTTTGACCTAAAACCACTACCTGATACGATCAAGTATGCTTATTTAGATGAAAAGAAAGTATATCCTGTTATTATCAATTCTAACCTTTCAGGGTATGAAGAAGAGCGATTATTGGAGACACTCTGCATACACCGAGGTGCTATTGGCTATACTCTTGATGATCTCAAGGGTATTAGTCCATCCATTTTCCAACATACTATCAATCTCGAGCCCGATGCTAAACCAGTTGTTGATCATCAACGACGGTTGAACCCAAGGATGAAGGACATGGTTAGGACGGAGGTTCTCAAACTTCTAGCCGCAGGTATCATCTATCCTATAGCTGATAGTAAGTGGGTAAGTCCCGTTCATTGTGTTCCTAAGAAAGGAGGTATGATTGTTGTTCCTAATGATAAAAATGAACTAATACCTCAGAGGACTATTATTGGATATAGAATGTGTATTGATTTCAGGAAGTTGAACAAGGCCACCAGGAAGGACCTATCCTCTGCCCTTTATTGATCAGATGCTCGAGCGGCTGTCTAAAAACACCCACTTCTGCTATCTTGATGGGTATTCTGGCTTCTCCCAGATTCACGTTAACACCGCGGATCAAGCAAAGACCACCTTTACGTGTCCTTACGGTACTTATGCTTATAGGCGTATGCCTTTTGGTTTGTGTAATGCGCCTGCTACTTTTCAGAGGTGCATGTCTGCAATATTTCATGATTTCTGTGAGGAGACTGTAGAAGTTTTCATGGACGACTTTTCCGTCTATGGAAACTCCTTTGACCACTGTCTCCACAATCTTAATAAAGTTTTGCAAAGATGTGAAGAAACGAATTTGGTGCTCAATTGGGAGAAGTGCCATTTCATGGTTAACGAAGGGATAGTTCTTGGACACAAGATTTCCGAAAGGGGAATTGAAGTGGACAAGGAAAAAATTGAAGCTATTGAAAGGATTCCCTATCCAAGGGACATCAACGGTATTCGTAGTTTTCTAGGTCATGCTGGTTTCTATAGAAGATTTATCAAGGACTTTTCTAAGACCTCGAGACCCCTTACCAATCTTCTCCAGAAGGATTCTCCTTTGTATTTGATGAAGATTGTAAGGAAGCTTTTGAAGTTCTTAAGAAAGCCTTGATAACCGCTCCTATAGTACAACCACCTGACTGGAATTTGCCCTTTGAAATTATGTGTGATGCTAGTGATTTTGCTGTTGGAGTTGTTTTAGGACAAAGGGTTGACAAGAAGTTGAATGTAATCCACTATGCGAGAAGACACTTGATAGTGCTCAAAAGAATTATGCTACTACCGAGAAGGAATTATTGGCAGTGGTGTTTGCTTCTGATAAGTTTAGGCAGTATATTGTTGATTCTAAAGTTATTATTCATACTGACCATGCTGCCATTAAGTATCTTATGCAGAAAAAGGACGCCAAACCAAGACTCATTAGATGGGTACTCCTTCTTCAAGAATTTGATTTGCAGATTGTCGATAGAAAAGGAGAAGACAATCCGGTGGCGGATAATCTTTCAAGGATGGAAGATATCCCGCACGATCCTATTCCAGTCAACGACAGTTTCCCAGATGAAGAGCTTGTTGTTGTAAAAGTACAATCTCATTCCGACCCTTGGTTTGCAGATTATGCTAATTTTATCGTTGCAAAGTTTTTGCCTCCAGGTTTTACATTTCAGCAGAGGAAGAAATTCTTCACGGATTTGAGGCACTAATTTTGGGATGATCCACATCTTTACAAAGAAGGTGCGGACGGGATCGTAAGAAGGTGTATACCGGAGCACGAGCAGCAGGACATTCTTCGACAATGTCACGATAGTACCTATGGAGGACATCATGCCGGTGAAAGGACCGCACATAAAGTTTTACAATCAAGTTTTTATTGGCCTACTCTTTTTAAGGACGCCCGAAGGTACGTTCTATCTTGTGATAAGTGTCAGAGAGTTGGTAACATTAGCAGGAGAAATGAGATGCCTATGAATTACTCACTAGTGATCGAACCTTTCGATTGCTGGGGTTTTGATTTTATGGGTCCTTTTCCTCCTTCACACAAGTACACACACATCTTAGTTGCCGTTGATTATGTAACTAAGTGGGTTGAAGCAATCCCCACTGATAGTGCTGATCACAAGACATCTTTGAAAATGCTCAAGGATGTAATTTTTCCTAGGTTTGGAGTACCAAGGTACCTCATGACAGATGGAGGGTCACACTTCACGCATAGAGCTTTTAGGAAAGCTCTAGCCAAGTACGATGTCAATCATAGGATTGCATCACCGTACCACCCTCAAACTAGTGGGCAAGTTGAGCTCACCAATAGGGAGATCAAGTTGATCTTACAGAAGACAGTAAACAGTTCTAGAAAGGACTGGTCAAATAAGTTAGGAGATTCTTTGTGGGCGTATAGAACTGCTTACAAAAACCCCATGGGCATGTCTCCGTATAAAATGGTCTATGGCAAGGCTTGCCATTTACCATTAGAGTTAGAGCACAAGGCTTTCTGGGCTGTCAGAGAGCTAAATGCTGACCCAAAGTTAGCTGGTGAAAAGCGTCTCATGAACTTGACTTCTCTAGATGAGTGGAGGAGTGAAGCTTACAAGAGCGCTAAAGTGTTCTAGGAAAAGGTAAAGAAGTGGCACGATAAAAGAATTCTGAAACGTGAATTTAATGTTGGTGATAAAGTTTTGTTGTTTAGATCTCGTTTCAGGTTTTCTCCAGGTAAACTACTTTCCAGATGGGAAGGACCTTTTCATATCGAAGAAGTATGTCGTTCTGGTGCAATCAAGATCAATAATTTCGAAGGCACCAAACCTCAAGTTGTGAATGGACAAAGACTCAAACATTGTATGGAAGGTGATCCAATCAATGTGGATGCAAACATGATATATACAAAGACTCACGAAGAACATGTTGCAGCCAGTTTTAGACTCCGGCAGGAGCAGAATAAGAAAATGTATGAATTATGGTAAGAAAACACCGCGAACGTCAATAAAAGTTTACTTTTCAAAGTTTTTGCAAAATTAGGAAAATTCCAAGCCCTAGTGGAGCCGGAGAGGAGCTCTAGGGGGCCCTGGAGGCTTCCTGGCGCGGCCCCCCTCCTAGCCGCTACAGACACCCTCCTGGGTGCCCTGGACTCCGACTCCGACTCCACCTAGGCTTGAAACCTTCCTCCTGTTGCAGAAATTTTTGCTATATATTTTCCCGGATAGTCCCGGCACCGTATCTCGCGATTTCCTGTGTTTTCTTTCTCAGTCTATTTCTTCCAGGAAAACTTTCAGCAGATCTAGGTGCCATGGCTTCCCCAAGTTCCCCCAAGGACAAGTTCGTCGTCAACGTCATCAACCCTTACCTCGTAGAGGTGAGGAAGCACCCCCAGGTCCTTCATCTGGAGGACGGTGTTCTCAACAAGGAAGATCTGGAGGGACCGGTCAAAGAAGGGAGCACCGAAGAGAGGCTGAAGGAGATGGAACAAGAGGTCATCAAGTACGAGATTCAAGCACAGATCTATGATCTACAGAACCAGAACTGTGAGTATGAACTCAAGTTCTCACGCATGGGTTTGGCTACTGAGTACAGGATCCCGGAGACTAAGATGTCCTTCGAGACCGGAGAACCTTTACCGTGGAAGCGCTTCGCCAGGGAAAACATGTTCAACCCCAACAAGAAGAAGAATGAGGAGTAAAAATCCTCGGGTAATGGCATCCCCTTAGCTTGTTCCAAGCTTGGGGGAGTGTCGGGTATCTTTATCTTTATCTTTGTCTTTAGGAGTCAAGTAGAGTCGTATCATGTCTACGGAAGTTACTTTATGAAATAGGTGTTGCTTTGAGGTCTATCACTCCTTTTGTGGAGAGCTTTGTATCCGTGAGTGTGGGGTCGTCTATGAAGGAATATTAATGAGAAGTCTATTGGTTTCTTCGCTGCACTCGGTATTCTCTTCACGCAATCGACATTATGAGCTGATTCTTATGGGGAGTATTGACCTTATATCAGGTATGGCTTCGAAAACTTTATTTAAATCTTGGTAAGTATAGCTTTTGTCATAACAACAAGCATGTTTTTCTCAAAGTAGCGACATAGACAAAACCTTTGTGTTATTATGCTTGAAGTATTATGTTGATAAGGAAGACAACTTGATGTTTCATGCTAGTTTTAATGTTTATGCTTTGTATTGCTTGCATCTAAGTTGTCATCAATTGTCTGGTCTCTCAAAGCCTTGCTAGCCAAAACTTTGTACTAAGCGGAATTCTTCTTGTACTTCATACCCTGAAACCAACATCTTCCACTTGAGTCCACCATACCTTCCTATTTGTGGTATTCCACTACCACTCCTAAAGTATATAATTTATGTGCTATCTCTAGATGTTCAAAATCTTCTGTTTTGTGCCACTGATTCAGCTCATGAGGAAGTGGTGGGTAACCCATGATCTTCTTAATTTGGACAAGTTTTATCTTGGGATTGCATGCCTAATCTGCAAACCCCTAATACGAGAAGGGACTGGTGATATGGGGTGGCCCGATCTTCTCAGTAAGCGAACGGTGAATATGAGGGCGATGATAGATAACTTGTATGTAGCCGATGAACTCTCCTCGCTAGATCCCTGTTGCCAATGCGACAGCTCTCTACCCTTTGGATATTCACAACTTCACACACTTGCGCAACGTAGCCGTCGACCACGAGACGGTAATTTGCAATCTGCTAATTCCCAGTGGAACAACAGATCACACAAAACTTGCAGTAGCAACACGTCAGATCAATACGAATTGAAGTATATGATTCAAGATGAAAGCTTGGAGCTATTCTCAAGAACTAGGGTTTATCTAAACGTGGTCTAACCTAAAAACTCATAGGGGGTCCTATATTTATAAGCTAGGGTGTCCAAACAGGGATACATGGGCCGCAGCCCTTAATTCTGCGCGTAGGCATCGGGCAGGTCGGACGGTCCGACCTGTAACTCGGACGGTCCGGCCTCAGGACGGACGGTCCGACCTGTTACTCGGACGGTCCGACCTAAGCAGTAAATGCTACTGATGTTTGGCGTCGTAAGTCGGACGGTCCGGCTTGATACTCGGACGGTCCGGGCTGAGGTCGGACGGTCCGACGTGAAGTCCGGACGGTCCGGGCTGAGCTCGGACGGTCCGACGTGAAGTCCAGACGGTCCGACTTGACCAGTAATTCCACTGATCTTCGGAGGCATAATTCGGACGGTCCGACTTGATGTCCGGACGTCCGACCTGGTGTCCCGGACGGTCCGACATGCAATCCGGTCGTCCGACGTCTTCAGCAATTCCTCCTTTTGCTTCATCTTCTCGCGGCTCTTCTCCTCGTGCACTTGTCCTACGTCCTCTTCTTGGATGACTCTGTGGTACCTAATAACACACATATACAAGGACTTAGGCAGTATAAAATTCTCATTAGATAAAACATCAGATTCTAATAAGATTGAATTCACCTTGTGATATTTATCAACGAGGCTCAATATTTCCTTCCAGCTCAAACAGTCAAAAATAGTATTATCCATGAATGGGTCCTCATCATCCTCCCTTTCTTCAAGAAAAGCCGTCCACGGCTTTTGATATGCTAAAAGTGGGAGAAACAAAAGGAACAACGTGTACGCAGAATATATGTATATATCACCCGTGGTATCAGTTTTTGGAAACACAATGAGTATTCCCAAATGACAACGTGCGAACATGTAACACAGGTTGTCAGCAGGAAACAATGACCATGGCAGTAAAAAATAATCATAATTGCAGATATAAGTGAAGTTCATATAGTCAGGATCACAAAGTAAAACAGATATGTATATATTCTTATTGTTTAGTATCAATTCTAGTGTTCTCACAGAAGATCTATGATCAATTTTTATGGTAGCCAAATCAACCCAACTCAGAAAATGCAAATCATGAGGAAGTTGATACCATGCTTCAACTGCCCTACTCTGGTATGTATAAAAAATAGATGACCAAGCAGTAGTGCAATCAGTTGTATGTTTAGTACTATACCCAGTATGTAAGATGCAACTTAGTTTGCAAATAGAAGTGAAGCAAAAATCAGTAAAACTAGGCATCAATGCGTGGTACATACAACAAGAATATGACCAATCACATCCAAATCTAGGAAAAGATCCAATCAACATAGGTACAGTTGCTGGTTGCACAATATCAACTAGAGTAGAATGTATGTCCATACTACCTTGAACATGAGCTACCGTCCCAAAGCAAGCAGAAATTGACACAGCGCATATAGGGCTGAAAGCTGCAAGTTTCAGTTCAGCAATTCTATCACAAGTAATGCATATGTGATGCACCATAAAATTATCACTCATGCTATATTCACCAATGAAATTGAAAGTGGAACAATAGGCATAGGTGCTAGAATTGAGATATGAAATTTCAGAAACCTTCTTCATAGCACAACTCAAACTAATAGATTCATTGAGCATGACGGAATACAAAATATTATCATGTGGAATACGAGCAAGCACTTCCTTATGTGTCATCAGTACTACATGCTTAAAATGCAGATTTGGCAAAGCATGACACGGTGCTGAAATTTATGTGCTTGTCAAGTCACAAGAATCAACCAGTAAAGGAATGGACTCACCAAAAGCCTCATTGGCTGGTTGCAGCTCCAAATCAGTACCATTATTAATGTCATCCTTCTCAGATGTAGGAGGTACTGTAATATCTTTCTCAAGGGGTGATGCAGGTTGTACTACATGTTGCTCCCTTTCTTCAAAAGTAACCTGCATATCAGAAGAAACAACACTAGGAGCAAAAAGGATTACGTCAGTGCAGGCAGCACATGTCTCAGAAACTTCTAGTCCCAAGTTTGTGGTAACACTCAAATTATTATGTGCAACTGGCACATGCACAGTTTGAAACACAGGTGGACATAGGTGTTGACGCATAAATTTCTGAAATTCCCTAAGGTGTGTATGAGATAACCAAGTTGTCTTATTATTCCAAGTGAAATAGGGATCAGGTTGATGACTATCAAAAACAACTCGAAACCGATCACACCAAGGTTTTCCCAACAAAAGGTGACAACAATTAAGTGCTCTAGGAATGACATCACAGCGGATGTTAACAGTATAGCCATAAATGGTGATAGGAACATAAGCTACATGAGTAATTGGAAAAGACTCATCATCATAAGCAGCTAATGTATATGGCAATTTTTTTGGATATGTCAACAATCGCAGCTCGTGAACAACCTTAATACTGACTAGGTTTATTAAAGAATAATCATCAAGAATCACTGCAGCAGGTCGATTGTCGATGTCTGCAGTAAAGTGAAACAAACCCGAGTCGGGGTGCACACCAAGATCTTCCTCCTCCCAAAATGCATCACTGCACATAAACCAGAATGGTAATGGCTTCTCCTTGGTAGGATTCACCATTGTTAGTACATAAAAAGCACAGTATATGTATTTTGTGTACTCTCACAATTCACTCAAAACTAACAATAAAACGTGAATCTTACCGTTCCAAAGTGAATAGCAATGCGTACCCGTTCGGATGGAGGACTAGTGCACGGATGTGATGAAGTGAATACCCGGATATAAGAAACCGTCACACGACAAAACAGGATTATGTAGTGGAGCTATAGGTATGGATCCCTATCTACACCAATTCACAAATCCTAGTGTTGATCGTATGCCAAGAAGTTCTACGGGAACACACGCGGTGGAGAACAACTGGGCAAAAGCAACTATGAAATTGAGCGCACAATATGTGTGGCAGAGTAATGCTCGTGTTGCAATTGCACAAGAGAGAAATTCTAGCAAAAGCTCAAAGTGTACGGGCACAAGATTGCTCAATCTACTAGTGCTATGAACGTGGTAGAAAAAGGAACTCAAGGTTGCACAAAATATGTAATCAACTTTGCCTTTTCTTTCTCTTTTTGCTAGGCTTTTTGCTCAACTCTTTCCTTATTTATTTATTTTGATTCTTTTTCGCTTTTCTCGTTCTCTTTTTTTTTGAATTTTCTGACTCAACGTGAAGTAAACAGCAACCCAACTCAACTTTGCATAAACCACTTGATGCACTTCAAAACCTATAGGAGCAGCCCGAAGAGCAAAGATATGCTAGTATCAATAGGAAAGTGCTACACAAAAGAAAGGCTAACTATGGCTAAGAAACGAAGACACAATCTGAGGGATAAAAGACAACGAAACAAACTGACTCGACACAAACCAATCTAACACGACAAACACACTCCGACTTGTGAGACACAATTATAGGAAAACTAAGACTCGATCAAAAACAAGTTACGCAAACTGGACGACAATCAGCAACTAAAACTTGGAAAAGATGCACTCTAGGTTATGGCAAAAACACTAAACCCTAATATTTTTGTATGGCTTTTTCTGGATAGGACGAAACAAAATGATCTACGGGGGATTTGGTGGATGCTTACCGAGGGAACACTGGAAATATGATACCAAGATGATATGGGGTGGCCCGATCTTCTCAGTAAGAGAACGGTGAATATGAGGGCGATGATAGATAACTTGTATGTAGCCGATGAACTCTCCTCGCTAGATCCCTGTTGCCAATGCGACAGCTCTCTACCCTTTGGATATTCACAACTTCACACACTTGCGCAGCGTAGCCATCGACCACGAGACGGTAATTTGCAATCCGCTAATTCCCATTGGAACAACAGATCACACAAAACTTGCAGTAGCAACACTTCAGATCGATACGAATTGAAGTATATGATTCAAGATGAAAGCTTGGAGCTATTCTCAAGAACTAGGGTTTATCTAAACGTGGTCTAACCTAAAAACTCGTAGGGGTCCTATATTTATAAGCTAGGGTGTCCAAACAGGGATACATGGGCCGCAACCCTTAATTCTGCGCGCAGGCATCGGGCATGTCGGACGGTCCGACCTGTAACTCAGACGGTCCGGCCTCAGGACGGACGGTCGGACCTGTTACTCGGACGGTCCGACCTAAGCAGTAAATGCTACTGATGTTTGGCGTCGTAAGTCGGACGGTCCAGCTTTATACTCGGACGGTCCGGGCTGAGGTCGGACGGTCCGACGTGAAGTCCGGACGGTCCTACTTGACCAGTATTCCACTGATCTTCGGAGGCATAATTCGGACGGTCCGACTTGATGTCCGGACGTCCGACCTGGTGTCCCGGACGGTCCGACATGCAATCCGGTCGTCCGACGTCTTCAGCAATTCCTCCTTTTGCTTCATCTTCTCGCGGCTCTTCTCCTTGTGCACTTGTCCTACGTCCTCTTCTTGGATGACTCTGTGGTACCTGATAACACACATATACAAGGACTTAGGAAGTATAAAAGTCTCATTAGATAAAACATCAGATTCTAATAAGATTGAATTCACCTTGTGATATTTATCAACGAGGCTCAATATTTCCTTCCAGCTCAAACAGTCAAAAATAGTATTATCCATGAATGGGTCCTCATCAACTGGCATAAGTGCCCAGCTTGTAAAAGATAAATACTAATGCACAAGTTCCTTCGCTCATTTATGAGTGATAAACAAAGGAATTTAAGGGGATGTGATCGTCCCCACATGGGAGCCGTTCCTCGAAACTTGTCCAAATCATGAAGTGAGTGAGTTATCTATCAGCAGTCGTTGACGGATCATGCACCTCCCAAAGGCCTGTTTTTATTCTGTTTGATCTAGAGATGGCACATGAGTTTTCCCTGCTTACCCTTTTGCACGGGGTTTATCCATTATTTTGTGCTGAGTCAGTCCTTCCTACTTCCTTCCTTCTTGAGAGAGAACATACACTTGATGTTAATAAAGATTCTTGCATACAAAGCTGCATTGAAAGTTAGCATGTTACATCTTTGTTGACATTATCTTTTGATAAGTGAGTTGTTTGCAAAAAGCTCATGCTTAGTAAACATCTTCCTTTGTGTTAACATGTGCACTTCTTGACTGATAACTTGTTCTTTCCAAAGCTTCAACTGGTTCCATTATAAGTGAAAGAGCAAAAGTAAAAGTTATTAGTTGTTCCTTGACCAAGGCTATGTTTGCCATGATTTGATGAGTTTTCCAGGTCCTACTTTGTTATAATTGTTACTACTTTCTCATAAAGACCTTATGAGTTGAGGTTGCTGTTGAGGATGCTTCAGTTTGGTGAGAAATCTTGATGCTTCTTGTCCGTATTCTTTTATCAACGCTTCACTCTCTAAACTTGTGGACAGGTTTACCGAGCTCAGCAATCGCTTGGGGACAAGCGAGGTCTAAGCTTGGGGGAGTTGATACGTCCAAAATGCATCACTATTTTATATTGTAATTTCATCCTATTCATTGATATATTCCACTTTAAAGTATTGTTCTTATGTTGTTTTGGCTTGTTTTACACAGTTTACAACTTTCCGGTGCCGAAGCAGAAGAACCAGAATTCAGCGGTGAAAAGTGGACACCAAGTTGCTGAATCAGATCAAGTCCAAATACGATGAAAATTTACGGGGAGTGTTTTTATGAAGATTGACTGGGGATCACCGAGGATGGAGGTGAGGGGACCCACCAGGCAGCCAGAAGGGTGCCTGGCGCGGCCCCCTCCTGGCCGCGCCAGGCACCCTCCTGGATGCCTGGTGGCCCCCCTCGGTGCCCCCTCTCGCCTATAAGACCCCCCTGGGGTAGAAACCCTAAATAGAGAAGAGTTTCCGTGTTTCGCCGCCGTCACGGGGCGGAAACCTACAGAGGAGAAAAGCCATCTCCGGCGGGCAGATTCCGCCGGGGAGATCACCTCCCGGAAGGGGAGATCGTCGCCATCATCATCATCATCGTCACGGGCATCATCGAGATCATCATCAACATCATCCCCAACATCAGCACCATCTCCATCTCCATCCCATCTCATCTCACAATTGCAACTTGTGTTGTAATCCGTACTATCTATCCTCTCTACTCTGTTGGTGTTGATTACTACTTTATGGTGAATGCTATTGAGTTTTGTTGGAGAAATATCATTGTGTCCAGATTGTTTGCCACCCATCTATCACCTCTGATCATGATCTCTTTTATGTCTTGTGAGTAGTTACTTTAGTTCTTGAGAACATGGGAGAAGTCTAGTTGTTAGTAGTCATATGATGTTGAAGTGTTATGTGTTGTTTGATACTTAAGTTGTGTTGTTATTTCTCTAGTGGTGTTATGTGAGTCGAACACTTAACACTTCACCTTTCATGGGTCTAGAGGAATACATTGTGCACAAAGGATGCTTATGGTAGGTTTCCGGAGCGACAGAAACCTGAACCCCAGTTCGCACACTTTTGCACAAGGGAGTTATGGATTCTTGATCGTAATGTTGTGGTTAGGCTTATGCCTTAATTACTACCTTGTATTTGCGGATGCTTGCAAGGTGTGTAATCATAAGAGTACACTTATCTTAGTCTAGAAGGTGTACTAGCATTGATCCACCCACCAACACTTATCAACACAATACATATTACTTGGCGAAGTATGGTGAAAGTAACTTGGCTATCTCTCCCATGTGTTCTCGAGAACGCTTTAGCTTTTATAAGTTTAGTTCCTAGGCTTATCCTTGTGAAAGGATTGGGCCACTTACTACTCCTCAGTTACCCTGTTTACTTTGCTTGTCTTTTACTTTTCTGTTGCTTAAACCAAAAACCCCTAAATATTTACCTTTGAGTGTGTGCAGCCTTTCCTTATCCAGTGTCACTTATCAGCACCTTCTGCTCCTCGTTGGGTTCGACACTCTTATTTATCAAAAAGCTATAATTGATCCCTTAGACTTGTGGGTTATCAAGAATCGTTTATTGGCGCGGTTAACAGGGGAGGAAATCCCACTAAACCTATTAACTTCACCGCCATCACGCGGCGTCTTTGTATAGGGCTCTTCCCCAATGCACGTGTGGGAGGCGATAGCGTGAGCGCCCTGGTGTGGAAGGGGTAGCAGCGGTGGACGCATGTCCTGCAGGAGATTTCTGGAGAGGAAGGTGGCGGAGGCGGAGGCGGGGCGAGGAGGATCGTTTGGTGTACGTGGCGACAAGGGAAGATGGGCGGAAGCAGTAGCCTTGGTGTTTGGTGGTGGAAGCCGTCGGCGAAGAAGAAGCCGCCTTCGCGAGCTTTCACATCACGTCCAGATCAGACTGCGTGAGCTCGATTTGCTTCACGAGGTCGCGGAACTCATGTGAGACTTGCTCGTTGAAGGCGACATGCACCTCCAACTGCTTTTCTTACTGTGTCTTCTGGTCATCGAAGCGGTGGAGCAACGACTCCAGTAGCTTTCGGATCTGGCCGTTGCTCTCCTCCATGGCGTCGAGAACTTGACGCGTGTGCACCGATGGACAAGCGGGAGTCGTGGCGGCAGACAAAAAAGATCGGGGAATTTTTTTTGAGGTAGAAATAGGCTCTGATTACCAATTGTAATACCCTCACTGGTTCGATCGCGATCAGGAAGAGAGCCGGTAGAAGAGAAGAGGAAAATTGGCTTGGAGAGGGGGAGAAGAAGATCGATTTTAGAGAAATGATTAAGGTTCAGGATACAAACTCACACATGCCCTCCACTGCATTCCACTCACGAACTTATAGTCTCCACCATCGTCACACGCAGGCGACCACACAAACACACCATACTTATAGGTGGGCCGCAACTGTCATACACCATGATACACTGACCAGGTGGGTCCAGTGTGACAAAAAGCTTCGACGGCGGTTGGTGCTGCGGGAAGCGGCGGCGGGAGTGGGGGCAGGGGGACGAAGACGACGGTGTGCGTTGGGAACAGATCTGAAGGACGAGTGGGGAGGGGAGAAGACGACGACGTGGATCAGACATCTATCTTCGCGCGAATCGGGTGGCTCGCGGGTGAGGGACTAAAATTGGGCCAATCGACCGGCGCAGAGCGTCACCCGACCCTTTAGGCCTAAAAAGCAATTTAAGCCTAAAAACACACACATTCTTCTTCTCTTCCTCTTTAGGGACCCTTTGATTCAAATTATTTTCATTAAAATAGTGGAGAATTGGAATCCTTAGATTTTTGTATGTTGGTTGTCTGATTCATAGGATTAAACCATGTAGGAATTTAACTTTTTGAGGAATCCATTGCACTACATTTTGCTTGTCGCGTTGCCATGTGTAACCCTCTCCTTCTCCCGCTTATTCCCCATCATCTTTTGGTTCCTCTTTGCCTTGGTCCCTTTTCCGCCCACCCTTCGGAAATTGATGATAGACTAAATATTATGTTTTATTGATTTAACCCTCATATGAGGTATATATAGGACTACAACATAGGGAGAGGCTTAAAGTACAAGATAATTTATTATTGATTTTACTCAATTCTACCTCTATCTCTCCTTATCTCTAGCTAACATGATTATACTTCTAACACCCTTTACCTGGCTCATCATCCCCATCCAATCCAATGCATTGATGAGAGTTTGATCCATTGTTTCTCTTCATCTTCTTGGTGGGGTTCTTGAGCTCATTATAGAGTGTTTGACACATTGGTTTCACGTTGAATTTCAACCAACAATCGCACATAGTGAATGGAATTTTTCCAACTTGTTGGGACAAAGTGGTAGTGTACCCCATCTACCAAATAAAAATCACTCAAGATAGATAGATGAAAGTGTGAAACAATTCAAACTTAAATTGCTTTGGAATCCAATGCGACATTAGTTTCTGGGCAACCACTTGTGCATAGAAACCTCAAAATTTATTCACGGACTCTTAAATGATGGGACGTGTATGTTGGAGAGAGTTCTCATTGCAGGTGGTGTGGATAGCAATCGGCTACACATTGTGCTTTTGTCCATGGTAATGATTGTGGATTTTTCATCAATACTTTGTGTCCTTCTGATTGATTCCATAAATAAGACCCATGCTTGTGGCCACCAAGCTTCACACAACAACACATTTTCATGGTCCGTGAATGCCGACCCTCTTACCTTCAGACCCTTATCTATTTTGGTGTTTGATGGTTTCCTAACATAAAAAAGGTGAATTGATATCACCCATTTCATAAGTGAAAGCTTCTTGACCATCATTTATCATGTTCATCATGCATGTGTTATGAAAGATGCATCACAATAAAATAATCATCCTAAAAATAATCGGATAAATGCATATGGGCAAGAAAATACATGCATGTATTGGTCTGACATTTCATAGAATGATAGGTGGGCATGCCCGACACCGGAAATTCCCGATGTTCTCCGCGACCGTTGGAGTTACAGCGAGTCGTACGTCATGTCCTGGGCAGCTCATCTTTCGGTTGCATCCAACCATCCGGGATGCCCGCCCATTGTAACGTCGGAACGACATGGGGCACGACTATGAAGGGCGGATACCTCCTCGTTGGTGGGGCGGATGCTGCGGGTGCCGAAGCGAACACGCCCAAGTTCATGTCGAAGGCCTCCTTGTCCGCGGTTTTCCTTCAATGCAACCTCCTTCTTCACAGTTTCGCAGGTTGCTGCCCATCGCGCCGCTCCTTTCGACATGATGGCCTCCTTGATCACGACGGTCGATATCCTCACGGACTCGTCGAGCCATCGTCCATGGCGATGGCGATCAGGGATGTGGATCTCGACATCTAGGACGACAACGTCAACTGAAGCTAGGCTGAAGGAGGGCAACAACTCGAATATGGAAGAGAAAGGATGAACACTAGAGGAAGGTGAGAGATTTAGGTGACTTAATCAATTTGAAGGATTTTTTTATTTAAACGGTGTTTGGCTACCATTTTAAGCTTCTATAGGGAAAAGTGGAGGATTTGGTTGCAGACTTGACCTTGTTTGTTTAGGCTTTTGTTTCTGTTTTTGCAGCTTTAATAATTTAACCAAAAAATTATAAAAGCACCTATTTAGGACCAGTTCTTTTGGTCGATTCTCCCAGAATCGATTCCTTCTCCAGCTTTTTCCAGAATCTTTATCTCATTTTTTTACAATCATATCTAATTAGGGTCTAATTAGTTAGGATTATAAAACAAATAAGAATTATAGATTCTGAAAGAAGCTGAGGAGGGGGGCGATTCTGAAAGAATCGGCCAAAGGAACTAGCTCTTAGAAAATTTTATAGCTTTTGACGAATGAATATAACAATATTTAGTTTCAAAAACCATATAGTCTCCAAAAACACATAGTTAAGAACTTTTATGACTGCTAGTTAAAATAGAAAAGGTACAAAATCAGAAGCAAAAGCATCAATAAATAAGGCCCTTAACCCCTCCTCCCTCTCCCCCCCCTCTGTCTTCATCCTCCTTTCGCTGTCCGTCTCCAACTCGGGAAAGACAACGCGACAATCCGGCCAACGCAGCCATGCGCCCGCTTATCCGAACGGCCTGCCTCCGCGCTCGTGTCCGCGCCATGGCCACGCTTCCCACCACCGCGCCCTTCTCTTCCACACGAGCCCTTTCCCCTTGCTCCCCTCCTTCGCGCGCCCGTCGCCTGTTCGTCGCCGCCCGCTTCCTCCCCTCAGCTCCGCCGCCGCCGGCAGGGGCGAGGGCGCTCCGGACGTCCGCGGCGGCGGCGGCATCCGCCGTCGAGGTGGGCGGTGTCAAGATCGCGCGCGAGGGTGAGTTTTCCGGTCCCTGGTCTTGATGGCGGGATCTTGGGGACGGTTAGTGGGCTTCGGAGAAGGAGGGTTCTAGGATTCAGTCGTGGAGACAGAGGTTTTCAGGCTTTCTTGACTTTGGCTGCTTGCATTGTTCCGCGCATCGGTTTTCTAAAACTTGAGCAGGCGCAAAATTAGTCTTGTAGTGGGATTTAGGAGATGCATGCCGATTCATCACCAAAATCGATACGTCTAGTTCCAAATGGTCGCATTCTTCTGCAGCTTAGAGCCAGTATAATTGCTGCATCGTCACTCGAATTGTTGGATTTCGAGATGGAATGTCGTTGACTGAGGTGCTAATATCTCAATGGAATGCCACCCCAAGAAAGTTTAAAGAATAAATCAAGCTGGTCCATAGAGCTAAAAGAATAATTCAGTGATCTTTAGAAATGCATTCCACTAACTCAGTGGTTTGCTGCACCATTTTTTTTTCTAAACTTTGCTTAGCTTGTACAATTTTTTTTCCAGAAAATCAATATCAAAAATGGAATTTGGTGGGGAGTTAATCGCAATGTATCACGGCCTTGTGTCAAGTCTCAGTTTAGTAGGTGTTGATTTGTTTCAATGGCCTTTGTAGATGTCGTGAAGGAGGATGACCCGACGAACAATATACCAGACACCATTTATTCAAAAATTGGTCTTCAGCTGCACAGGAGGGATAACCACCCTCTAGGGATTCTGAAGAATACTATCTACGATTACTTCGACAAAAGTTTCCCTGGGCAGTTTGTCAAGTTCGATGACCTCTGCCCTCTTGTTTCTGTCAAGCAGGTACGATCTACCAATAGCTTAGTTCTTATATTAGCTTGAATAAAATCTGAATGTTAGCTAAACCATACATTGTTATGGTAACCACTTAACATGGTAGTTACATGTCAGCATTTGTGACTAAGGAAATTCTAATTATTTGTTCAAAGAAAACTAGGACTTAGGGTGGAAAAGATTGAGAGAGAAAATTCAAAGTTGTGGAAGAGTTTAATTGCTGCTCTTTGCTCTCCGTATCCTCCCTTTCTAGTGAACGGCCACTTGTAGTTGCTGTGTGCTGGTTCTCCATATTCATACGTCTAATCAAACCAACTCTGGTTGTTCTAGCCTTCTCACTGACCTTGAGGTGGTGCATTCTGCAGAATTTTGATGACGTCTTGGTCCCTGCTGACCATGTAAGCCGCAGTTACAATGATACCTACTACGTTGATGCTCAAACAGTCTTGAGGTGTCATACCAGTGCTCATCAAGCAGAGTTGTTACGAGAAGGACATACACACTTTCTTGTAATTGGAGATGTTTATCGTAGGGATTCTATTGACTCGACTCATTACCCTGTCTTCCATCAGGTAACAGTTCTGCCAGATTCGCTTAAGTGTTTCGAAACAAGATATACTATTAGTTTTGTTGATCTTTCACACATACAGATGGAAGGCTTTCGTGTCTTCTCTCCAGATGACTGGTCAGGCTCCGATATGGACGGGACAGCATATGCAGCTACAGACCTAAAGAAAACACTGGAAGGCCTGGCAACACATTTGTTTGGTAAAACGTGTTGGCTTATTCCGTGACATCAAAGGAAATGATAAAATAACTTCACGTGCGACCTAAATGTATGAAAATATGCTGTGTGTAGGTTCTGTGGAGATGCGATGGGTTGATACTTACTTCCCATTCACTAACCCATCCTTTGAACTCGAAATATATTTTCAGGTTTGTTGTACTAAGTGAATTGAAGTAAAGCATGTTACACAACTACTTGACATGATGTCTGGTCTGAAGAACTTCCTCATCTTTGCAGGGTGACTGGTTGGAAGTTTTGGGATGTGGGGTCACTGAGCAAGAAATTTTGAAAAGCAATGGTAGGACAGATCATGTTGCATGGGCCTTCGGATTAGGCTTGGAGCGACTAGCAATGGTCCTTTTTGATATTCCAGATATTCGACTGTTCTGGTCAAATGATCAGCGGTTCACATCCCAGGTATTGCTGATTATTGGTTATCCCACTATGTTCACATATTTAACAAATATTGCAGACTGCATTGTCAATTGTGTGAGAAGTAATTGTCCATGCTGAAGCAGTATGGCCTCTTAACCTGTCTTTGAATTATGTGCTGATCTATACAGCAGAGCTCATCTTTTTCTGCCACCCTCTTAATCTCTATGATTACTAATTTGCTGTCTTTATAAATTATAAATTTTGAAAGGCCAAGTGTTTGATTCTCTAAATGGAAATCATGGTAATGTTGATTTTAATTACTAGTAGTAACCTTGAAATTCTGATGTGAAGAACTTGTGTTTTCTATTTTCTAACAAGAGTTTAATAAAAACAACTTGTGTTTCCTAATGTTGTTTAACACTTGACATAATAACTCATATATTTGGTTCTGAGTTCTGACATAGGCTCAAAAGTCAGGATACTCTCCTTAGCTTAGTAGTATACCATCTGGTCCATTTCTTTAGTGCTAGTGCACTACTAGCAGAAAATCTAATTAGTCAATAGATCAAAACTTGGTCCATGACTCTATGCTGAACTAACTTTTTCCGTACCTTATCAATTTTATGGCTAAGATGTGTGTATTGTCATTATTCAGTTCTCTAAAGGCAAGCTTGGAGTCAAGTTCAAGCCATTCTCGAAGGTATGTAATATTATCTACTATGTGTATTTATATATTATCTCTTGATAAACATAATTCGTTCTAGTATAGGAGTGGTTCGGCATCTTACTAAATGCCAGAAATCCTTCAACCTCTAGGGGTACCAATCCTTCTAGTATACTATGCAAAGCACGCCCAGTGGAACTTAAACCAAATCTTTGTGCATCCACTAGTTTGGATCATCTAACATTAGAAACTGCAGCTTACATTGTTTGTGCCATCCATCTAATGGGTAAACGGGATTAAATTTGTATTAGAAAGATGTATCCTAATATGATTTCCATTGATTGCCATACCAATCTTCTTAATTTTTTTGTCTGTTGATTACCCTACCTGATCTGTTGCCCTAGCTGACTTACTGTTCTACAGTTTCCACCCTGTTACAAGGATATGAGTTTCTGGATAAATGATGAATTTACAGAGAACAATTTATGTGAGGTTGTCAGAGGAATTGCAGGAGATCTTGTAGAGGAGGTATGCACTCTGTGGTTTTGATGCATGGCTGTAAATCAAATTTATGTTAACCACTTGCCTAGTATCTTATAAAATGGAGTTAGTGGTGTTGATAGGTAGTTCACTCCCCCATTCCACCCCACTCTCTCTCAGCCATCTAGAACCCACCAGACCCGTCCAATTTTATGTGGGGGGGGGGGGGGGGGGGGGGGAGGAGGGGGGAACATAGCTTGCAATGGTACTCTCATCAGTGCCGCAATCACGCAAGTGGCAGTGTTGGATGCTTGATTGAGTTTCTTCTCTGCGGTGTTGCATGTGCATTGGTTGTTAAATACTACTAACCGATATAACTGAATCACGCAAGTTGTTAAATGCATGGGCGTTATGCTAGTCTCAATCTAAAATGCAGCTTTATATTTGTTTTGCAGGTAAAACTAATAGACAATTTCACAAACAAGAAGGGCATGACGAGTCATTGCTACAGGATAGCCTATAGGTCAATGGAACGGTCGCTTACAGACGAGGAGATTAATGACATGCAGGTACATGCAGCTGACTTAGATTATACTATGACTTTATTTAAGTGCTGTCTTGATTGATTGGATTCTGATCTTAACTACAATTTGGTTGCAGTGGAACGTGAGAGAAGAGGTCAAAAGTAAACTGAGAGTTGAACTGAGATAAAACAGAGCTAGCTCCCATGCTGAACTAACATTTGCCTTTCTTTCTTTGTATGTAAATTTATTGATACATGTATTAATATATGGACAAATGGGTCATTTTGCTCTTGTAATAACCCACACCCTCTATTCTTTTTCTGAAGGAGAAAAATCCTCATCGCACAGTTAGAATGTTACATTTTGCTGGCCTGCAATGATAATAAAACAGATATCCATTGCTCAGTTCTGACTCATACTGATATTTGGCAGAATAACTTTGATGAACAGCAATTTTCACCAGTTGTATTTTTGATACTGGTTAGAGTTGATTGTGCAATTGACTGCACTGGGTACTGTAATGCAGTTAACAAAATCGATACATTTTTGTAATACAAAAAGAATAAAATCATGATCTGAATGTAAATTTCAGTCTCTCAAGAAAACAAATAATCCAACGCCTGAACCAAAAATCAGAAATAGAGAAATTCCTTTCTGAAACAAAATTGACTTGGCAGTCTGATCTCTGAAGCTACCAGATCTATTTTTCTTCCTTACCAAAGTTAGTCCTTCAATTCTGGCAGACCCTTATGAATTTTTCGTCATGAATGTGGAAAGAAACTGTGATGCGCCCTCCAACTAGAGAAATATTGAAGTAATTTTTTTCAATGTCCTGGTACTACATTGCAGTCATTCCAGCGAGTTCGCGCAGCTTCTCACACACAACGAATGTGATTGCTGTTTGAGGGCCTAACCTTGCAAAGGTGGCAAACCCACTGAAAATTTTGAACAGGTTGTTAGGAAATCACAATGGAAGGGCTCAAGTAGAAATTGCTGCAAATGGATTAGTTCAAGCTGCAGTAGCTGTAAACCCCATAATGTTTCCATGTAAAAAAATGATGATAATAGAGCTTTGGGAATTTTATGTATCAACTTTTGGCCCCATAATGTTTCAATGTGAAAAAAACGACAATACCATTGTTTATTTATCCCATACTAATGTTTCAGTGTAAAAAATGACGATACATCATATTGGGAGGGCTCAAGTAGAAACTGCTGATCTTTAATTAAGCTATTGTTATCCACCTTTTTCATGATAAATTTATGCATCATTTTTTGTACCTGAAGAGCTGCAAATGATTATACAAAATAGCATGCTGAAGATTTTCAAATACACCGAGAAAAATACATATGTTATTGATGTAGTCCTCACCCTTTATAAAGTGACTTGACACCCTCTGTCAGCACAACCTGTGAACCAAGAAACAAATGTATACATTAGCAGCCTGAAAAAAGGGTAAGATTAACCAAAATTGGATCAACTAGTTAAGTTTTGAGATCTGAGACCTCCAAGTAAATGAAAGGATTTTTCTTTACACTCCATTCCAAACATAAATTGTAGACATGGCATGGTGTCCTTGAAAATGTGAATCCTCTGATAGTTTGTGGGGATAACATCCTATATCCCTGTTTTGAATTTCTTGCCAATTGTTGGTACTATGTAAATTAATGCATTTCTACTATTCTAATATGCTCCTTTTCTCATCTTGTGCCACTACTATCTAGTAACTGCGCAATTTAGTTCTGTGTTAAGCGACTAAATTTAACGTTGTTCACCAAAATTTCCGATTTCCTACACAATGGCACAGTGAAACGTAAGTTCAAGACTCGGGGTGAAGATTAACACCTGGTAAGCACAGTGGAAACCGTTCCTGTATACTCTGGCACCTTTGGATTCCCGTTGCAGCATTAGCCTTGTCTTGATCATGTCAATAGGTGCAGTCACAAGTGTACCAGCCGTCCCAGCGATGCAACTCGACCTTTCAGCCGCACAGAAAAATGGCTATCAACATATTTCATTGAAGTATAGGCATCAAAATGCAGGGAAATAATTCACAGTACATGAGATGTAATTGAAAACCTTCTTCAAGTGGTGTCCACATCAGCAAGACCTATAATAAAGAAGAAAAATCAGAGGTGGCTTATTTAGTATGCAACAATCGCACTCCTTTCAATCAAAAGATTAAAAAAAATAGTGGATACCTGTTTGGCCTCATCATAAGTTGCCATTTGTGATGCTGTGAGGCAGCCTGCTCTCACCATAGCTGGGCCAACTCCTTTCCAAAGCGCTTTGACTCCTTCCTCTGATACAATTTTCCTCATCACTCCAACTGTACTAATTTTGCATGTGCTCATTTGTGACCTCACCTATAGGATGTGCCCAGATCAAGTCCATAAACCTATTCATGCTTTGAATTAAGTATTACAATACTCTACCTTTAAAACCTCCATCGGATTTGTCAATGCAGTTGCTAGAGCACCAGCGACTACTCCAGATGCAAATTTAAAAGCAAAGTTTGTTGAACCAAATGCATAGCTGCAGACATGTTTGCAGGGCTCATACAATCCTAATCGAAGGCCGCCATAGATGAGGGATCTAGTCAATGCTGGTGCAAATCCCAGATAGAGTGATCGAGGCCCTTCCCTTTCTACCATTTGTGTAAATATTGTTCCCTGATGGGTTACATTAGGACAGTATGCTTAGCAATAAATTATTTAATTTAGCAATTAAAAGTGATACATAGATGACGCGGCCTGAGAATGTGCGTACCATTCCAACTAAGTTTCCTCTTTGCCCAGCAAGCTGCATCTGGAGTCTAATTTTGATAACATCTGCAGGATGAAAATGAAGTACGTATATAAGAAATTTTTATTTCGTGGAGAAACAATTATACATAAAGGTTTTGAATGGGGAAATACACCAATCTAAGAATTTAGTAAATAAAATGCACTGATTACCACCATATAATATATACATTCCATTCAAATACCCATCTCATATCTATCACCATACAGACCAACATCCATGAGGACACTCATTCCCAAAGCACAACTTAGCACGTGCTCTGGTGGATGAACACTCTGTTCTTCAACACAGCCTGTTGTTGTGCTTACCTTAATTGGATCAGACACCGTTGTTATTTTTGACATGGTTATTTTCTGCAGGGGAAACGTCCTAAGCTTCTACTTAAACATAGTTTCCACTTTCCACCACACATGCTGATGCATTGCAAATCAGATGCCCTTTGTTATTTTGGAAACATAGCAGGGGAACTGACAATTACATTGATCAATGATCATAGAAGCTTTATCACCAAAAATTGGTATGCCTGTGACAACAGATTACGGCAAGGGCTAGGACATCGTACTAGCAAATTGGTTCCTCATCAGATCCAACCCAATTCTATTCCGCCTCAAAAGAAAAGAAAAGAAAAACTACTGGTTAACAGTGGCGTGCGGGAGCAATTAGCTGACCGAGCGGGTGCGTGACGGCGGTGGCGACGGCGACGGCAGCGCCGCTGGTGCCGAACTGGTACAGAGCGTAAGGCGCCGCTCCCTGAGGCGGTCTGCGTGCGTCTCCGGCCATCGGCGGCGCCATTCCTCTCTGCGCCGGATCCCCTGGCCGAGGTGCGCACCGACCTACCGGGCGAAGAAACGATGGAGACGAATCAATCAATCAATCGAACAAGAAATGGGGGAAAGATTTGAGCTCGGACGAATCGACCACACGAAAAAAAGATCGATGTCATCAAAAGTACTAATAGGATTGTTCTCTGTCAACTCCAACGAAGGGCATTTGGTCTAGTGGTATGATTCTCGCTTAGGGTGCGAGAGGTCCCGAGTTCAATTCTCGGAATGCCCCTCTTTTTCGCTTTTTGTTTTAATTTGGTACTTTCCTATTTGGCATGAATCTTATTTCTGTACTTTACCTCAAAATTTTCCTTTTATTTAATTTAGTATTTTCATATTTTATATGAAACTTCTTTTTCCCTTTATTCAACTCTCGGAATGCCCCTCTTTTTTCCCTTTTTGTTTTAACTTGGTATTTCCATATTTTACATGTATCTTATTTCTGCACTTTCCCTCACTTTCGTCCTTTTAATTAATTTAGTATTAGTATTTTTTATATTTTATATGTATCTTATTTTTTGTAGTTTCCCTCAACTTTTTCTTTAATTTAATTTAATATTTTATATGAAACTTCTTTTTGTACTTTCCCTCACTTTCTCCTTTTATTTAATTTAGTATTTCATTATTTTATACTGTACTTCCTTCGTTCTGAAATAAGTGTCTTAACTTTGTTCTAACTTTCCCTCACGGATTTTATTGGCTTAAAATAAAGCATAAGAAAATAAAATAGAAACATACACACACCAAACCTTGAAAACGTGTACTTTCAACTTTTTTAGAGAGTTAAACTATTTCCAACTTTGACCGAGTTTACACAAAACTATACAAATAGTTATGAAACTAAACAATTATATAATAAAAATATACTTCATAACGAATCGAATTATACTAATTTGGTAATGTAAATGTTGATGCATTTTTATATAATCACGGTCAAAGTTTATAAAGTTTGACTTCTCAACTTTGTTGGAAGTACACTCTTTCAAAGACGATGGAAGCCATTTGCAAATCACCGTTGAAATCAACCATCAAATCCAAAGAGAGCACCTCTCTCCAAAGATCTTTCTATGAGTATGACCGCCATGAAGCCATAGGAGGTTGTTGTAGCACTGTCTGCCACCACCACCATCGTTCGACCAATCAGATCTAGATCATCACCATCCAAGGTCGCTGCCACGAGAAGATCAAGCCTTGCCTCCGCAGTCCACGTGCAGGCTTTATTTATCCAACCGCATCCTCCGACGGCGACAAAGGAGTGGTTGTATGGAGAGAGGAGGCGCCGCCGGCGATTCTACTATCCTCCCGTGTGGCCCTGGAAGGAGCGACACGGGGGCAACAACGAAGTAAAGGATAATATTCTACAAAACCTCATTGCAATCTTTGGCAAGCAAAGCCTCCTTGGATGTTTTGTGATGCACCAAGGCAAATAAATATGATTTGGGGCTTTGGGCTATACAATGCAAATTTTCAAACTAAGCCATCTCATAATCTACTCAAACTGATCGCTGCTTCCAAATCCAAAAACTTATACAAAAACTCGCAGAGACATGGACATGTCTCTCACAAGCGAGGCTTGAGTGTTGTGCTCCCGCCGTTTCCCTTCACGGTGCTAGGGTTGTCCAACGAATTTGCCAGCGCTCGGAATTTACCATCAACCACTGAAAACAAAGAGATAGTTATATTGAAATTAACCATTAGGCATCTGTAGAAGTAAAGTTCAGATATTATGGCCACACTAACTTTAGCTTCAAACAATGTATCGCCAAAACTTGAAAGCATCAACTTGCACCTCATTCAGATATTTAACACATTTTAGTATTTCACACAACCTTGAAAATACAAGAAAAAATGGAAACAGGGTGATTGTACCATGAACAGACGTGAAAACTGGTAAGCAGGGGAACATGCAAAGATAACGACACCTAAATAGTTTCCAAGACATTCCGACGGAAGGGAAGGTTGCATTATGAACAAACCTTATAATGTCTTTCTCAGAACAATATCACGCATCAAGTTATCTGGAGCTGTATGACGAGTCATAGGAGAAACGGTGTAAGACTTGCTACCACAGACACTCATGGGCAAGGACATGAAAATATAAGCACAAAATTTTTACCTGGCATGCCCGTGAAATGCTCAAATTGACCCATCGCTTGCCTGATGAACATCTCCAACCCGCTAACAACGGTGGCTCCACATTCTGCAGCTTCCCTAAGAAGTCTTGTCTCTTTCGGTGTGTAGACCGCATCGAAGACAACAGCATAAGATTTCAGTGCTTGCTGTAAAATTATATCATTAGTATATGAAACTAGAAATGAAGAGGATACTTGATTATAATTCAGACTAGCAAAATCAAGAAGATTTAAACCTTGGATAGAGGAGTTTCATTGACATTTGGATGCATTCCTATTGCTGTTGTGTTTGCAAGAATCATCCCTTCCTCCGGATGGTAGTTTTCTAACTCCGCCAGAGTCAAAGCAGGTCCGCCAATTAAGTTACCAAGTTCTTGGGCACGTGCTGGAAAGTACAAAGAATGTTTGATAATGCTTTCATCTCAACGAAACAATTACCAAGAAAAGTCTTGTAACAAACATGCTACGAAACTTAAGTAGAATTCTATAACAGAATCAAAACTGAATTAGTTTTTCTTTTTTACATAAAGGGTGCCATTTTGACTTCATCTGCACTAGTCTATAATAATTCAAATGCAAAGACACAATGTATAGTTGCCTAAAGGACGAAGTGGCGTAAGGATTCAAGATGAAAATCGATGTGTCTTCAATGTGCAGCATGTGCTCTATGCATGCTTGTGATTAATTATATCAACAACACAGGGTCTAGAGGAAATGCATACCAAAAGTACGGTTTGCTATTACAACTCTTGCTCCCTTCTCTTTTGCGCCATAAGCAAGTGCTTTCCCTGCACCACCAGCCCCAATAACAACGAAAAGCCTTCCAGCCAGTGGTGACGTGGTGGAATGTGTTGATTGTGTTGCTGCAAATTGTAACAAGCTCTTAAGTTGAATACTGATCAGCAACTACACAATTCTTTAATATATAGTGGAATGTAGAAACCTCTTATTCCATCTTCAATAGCAGAAATTGCACCAACATAGTCAGTATTGTAACCTACAAGTTTCCCATCAGGTTTTCTAATGATTGTATTAACAGCTCCAATGTCCTGGAGAAAATGTCGTACTCCCAAATGTTAATCTGGGTGTCTTAAATGGTTCAACAATCCAATAAATGGAGTAGCAGACAAAGGGAGGATGAAATTACCCTCGCAATAGGATCGACCTCATCACAGCACCTAACTGCAGCTTCCTTGTGGGGAATTGTACAACTGCAATCCAATTTATTGGATGGAAAGAATTAATATCTGGTTGAAACAGACTACATGATGTGGCTCACTAAGATTATTAAGTACCTGAAGCCAGCAAAGTCTGGTGAAGAGTATGTCGAAAGAAATTTAGCCAAGTCATCCACCAAAAAAGGCACATACACAGCATTCAAACCCACTGATCTGAAAGCTTCATTATGCAAAATCGGGCTTTTACTATGTCCAACTGGATTTCCAATAATACCAAACACCTTAGTATCTGGGCCTATCTTTCTAATGTTGTACACATTAATCAAGTCTGCGACGGTTGGCTGTGCAGGTGCAGACTCTTTTCCTTTTTCAAGAGAGCCAAAAGTAAGGTATCCACCAAATTTGGGGCAAAGAACACGAGAAATAAAACCTCTGTCGTTCATCACCAGTCCTATGATCGGCACCTGCTTTTCCTAATGCATTATTCAGATAAAAGATAATGTGAGCTAGGAATCCTGATAAAGCACCTGAGAAATGAAGCATGGAGTCATGGACATCATCACATAGCATAATATCTCACTCAAGTACGAGAACCCCTAAATCCATGTTTGTGCATAAAAATGCACTCCCAGCTAACAAATTTACAGTTTTATCCAGTGTTAAGGGCCATCACAGTGCATGATTTACAACAAAAATCATACTAAAAGTAGCAATATTTGGATATCCTTATACTAGAAGAAGCTAAATTTTGTGATACACAAGAAAGTATAACTCACATTCTATATGGAAAAATTGACAGAAATCTAATCGTGTTAAGAATCCTTTGATGATCATCGACCTGGATATGATGATACAAGTACAGATCAACTAGAGCGGATTTCTCATAGAGAATATTATCATTTCCGATCTTAGCCCTAAGGGATCATCACTTCATCAACAGATGTTGGGGTAAATGAGGTATATACAGTAGTCTTGCGGACCAATACTATCAACACGAAAGATAGCAACAGCTAACACTAGTGTGTACTGATCTTGCTTAAAATCAGACAGCAAACTTACTTGGCAGTGCACAAGTATTTGAAACATTCTTGCAACATCGACGATTTCAGTA
The DNA here is from genome assembly GCA_950022295.1 of Bromus sterilis. Taxonomy (NCBI): domain Eukaryota; kingdom Viridiplantae; phylum Streptophyta; class Magnoliopsida; order Poales; family Poaceae; genus Bromus; species Bromus sterilis. The sequence continues at coordinate 224,582,603 of OX465600.1, forward strand.
GCAGTGGTCGCAATTTTTACAATATCAGCTCCTGTTGCTACAATCTGAGCTAACAGGCTTGCAAGCTCTTCTGCCGAAGGAGTGCTATCATAGTTATGGGATGAAACAATGAGCTTACAGCTTTCAGGTTTCTTTCCGGACATGAATTTCATAAACTTGTCAGCAACCTGCACAATAACAAGATTATAGCAAAGCAGCTACCAACTTATTCATATGTTGCGAAGGCAAGAGTCATATCCAGGAAAATAATCAATGTTAATTAGTACTCCCTCCGATCCATATTAATTGTCGCTGAAACGCATGTATCTAGACAAATTTTAGTGCTAGATCATCCATTTTAGCGACAATTAATATGGATCGGAGGGAGCAGTATTTTATTGAAATTAGACAGGGTACATCTTAGTGGACATGTCTCTTAAGCTAGGAATTTGGTAGCATCAACTTAAATTGGCAAGCACACACAATGCCGGGGGAAAATTATATTCTTCTATTGAACATAAAGATCTAGTATTTCTCTAGTGGAATAGCCTTGTGATTCGATTCGTCGAAGAGAAAAGAAATGTTTTACTCAGTGCAAACCTTAAGCTCAATGTCAACGTATTCAGCTCCCAGTTCCATTGCCAACTGAAGCGCCTCGAATCGCGGTTCATCATCGCCTTCATATTCACCTCCTTCCCACTTGGGCCTACGAACCAACAGTAAACAACATACATTTAGCTTCCGATCGACTCAAAATCGACACAAGTGCATATCGTTGTTTTGCTTATGATGATGGGTGATACATGGCGAAGTTAAAAAGTTAAAAACCCCACATTCGGTTTAACGCCGCTACAACAGCCCCCCAACCCAATCCAGATAGGAATCCAGCGAGAAGCTCTGTATGTGATTCCCCGAGGCTAGATGATATGATCCCCGAGGCCCGAGGGAGGTAGCCTGACCAACTCACCTGTATGTGACGAGGGCGGGGAGCGTGCGGGGCTTGGCGAGGAGCGCGGGCAGGTCCCGGCGCGGCGCGAAGCCGGCTAGGCAGTCGAGGCGGAGCTCCGCCAGGTCAGCGCCGTGCGCGGCGGCGGCGGCCACTTCCGCCGCCATCTCCCTCGGCACGCGCGCGGTGGCCGGCACGCAGAGCAGGGTCCGCGCGCGCGCCACCGCCGCCGCCGGCGGGACCACGGCCGACACCGACATCGCCGCCGCCATGATGGCCGTCGTGGTCAGAGGATGAGCCGCGCGGAGTGGCGGTGGTTGGTGAGAGGGAGTGCGCTTGAGCTCCCGGATGGATACTTGTTCCTTGGAACTGGCGGCTGTGGGCCGCGTGGTTGGTGGAATGGAACAGGCAGGTGGCGCGCCCGCGTTGGAGCAAGGCCATCGACGAGCCTGTTTTCCCTTTCTTTCTATTTTCAGCCGCCCGTAGCGAGCAGAAAAACGGCCGCCTCGAGAGCCGTCGATTCCAGCAGACCACATCCGTTCGATCGAAACACATTTACTCGATTGTCTTCCTCGCCCCGCTCCAATGCTCCATCCACACTTGTTACAACACACACATGCAACAAAGCTCCTCGCAGCATGTTGACCCCGGGTTCATGGCGCTCCGTGTAGTCGCTTGAGCCAGCCAGCGTTGGTAACCCCCTTCTACAATAGACCTTCGGCATCCTTGTGGCAATCGACTCATAACATCAAACGCGGCTTGCAGCATCTACCCCCTCGTTAACAACGACATCGCCACCTCACCCTGGAGTTGAAGCACCGCATGCTACAATAGACCATAATATCTGGACCTTAGCTGGTGTCGATCAACGTTGATACTCCTTGTTGAAGCATTGCTCGGTGGTGCAAGCCAGTGGGAGTGTTGGGACCCGGAATATGCATATGTAATCTCAATCATATGAAGAGCCGAGAGCCATACCCACTTGTCTAAGCAGACAAGGCCAAGTACAAGACACTCCCGGAAAGCTCGAACGTGAGGGGCATCCCATCCGGGCCCGGATGATCAATTGAGATGGGTCCTCATCGTCCGTTCACAAGTCTAAATGCTTATGGGTGGTGAAATCTCATACTCATAGACAAGTCGCCTCAACCATATTATCGATTGAATCATAACACTTACATAAACAGACTTCGGCGCGATCACTTAGTCGGGGTCTCGGGCGGGCTCGATCGTACAACAAAGTGTGTCACGTGACGTAGTCACGAGCAATCGTATCGCGATGCCCCAAGCTGCGCACATCTCAGGGCCACTTGGTGTAAGAAAGACCGCCGGCGAGAGCACAACGAAGCTATCGAACCCCATACATGACATGCACGATATAAACATACACGCAACATGCATGCCAAGTGTATAACAGCAGGTAACACAACATGAACTCTACAAACTCATAGACTTTATTGCATCTGCTAAACTGAGCAGACATGGTAGTTGTATTACAAGCAGAGATCACATGACTTTGATCCAACATTACATCAAGCAACAACGGAAACAAATTATGTCTTAGTAAAGACAAGGTTAACAAATGGCTTAAGAAGCCTGAAAGAAAATACAACGACCCTCCAAAGGAACCAGGCTGCTGTCTGGAACTATACGACTTAGCCGGCGTCGAGCTCGAGGTAGAGGCCACCATCAGGGTTAGTGGTCTCCTCTCTAAAACATAAAATAAGCAAACATGAGTACAAAGACGTACTCAGCAAGACTTACATCAGAACTATACTACTCATGCTCAAGTATCAAGGTAAAGGTAAGTGGGGTTGTAATGCAGAAAGCTTTGACTTGGCTATCCTGTACTACGACTACATAGAGTGGAGATGAGAGACGCACACGAGTCCATCTAATCTTGATCACCACATCAATACACCACCATGAATTCCTCCTCGACTTCCCCACGAGGAAGCAACCCATAGCGCTCACACTTATCTTGGCAGTTTTAGAGTATCCATTTGAGTTGTCTAATAATCAAGTAAATGTCTCCAAGTAGTCCATAGCCGCGGACACGACTATTCTAATAGATCATTACCCTGCATGGGTGTACGCTTCACACACGTGTCATCACTTACCGCCCGTGACTCGTCATCCTTCAAGCGGATGTCAGACGAGGATAAACACCAAGGCACTTACCTCATGCCTCCAACTCTAGTCCAGGGGATCGCCTATTTGAGTATGTACCCCAATCAGAAATCCGACCGGGGTTTCCATTCAGGACTCAAACGATGTATGGACGGTCCGACAAGCCCACCTCGACGGATGGTACGGCGCTCGTCTAAAACCGTGCTACAAAGTAACCGTGCATCTCCTCCCACTCCGGCACAAAATCAAATCGAAGAAGCAATAACCCATGCGAATCCTGGACCATAGTCGGGGTGAGTTAGTAGGCCAAACGAGGTCCCATAGCCCTGCATGTGGAAGTACTCTTGTCTTGGATCACAACATGAGAACTCGGGGCCTAGGTCAGTGTAAATGAGACAACCCACTGTGTACTCCTACACAACCTCTCATTGTTCACCTTTGTTAGGGTGACTTCACCAACACATTACCATCACATTGCATTGTTCACTACCATCCCGATACATCGCCCAGATGGAACATCTTCATTGCAAACAACTCTAGCATGGCATAAACATAACATGGATGAAAGGCCGCATGATGAACACAAACAATCCTGGATCTGCTAGGTTGAGGTTTGCTTAATATTGTGGCAGCAATGATAGGTCATGCAAAGGATGGGTTCAACTAGCGGTAGAACGGTAACATGTGAATCACCTAATCATGCATAATAGAACAAGAGGGAAATGGGTTTATATAGACATGATCAATTGGGTTTGCTTGCCTTGTTGATGATCACGAGGTGTCACTCTTCAGGGCAGTCGGAAACTACGTATGGCGATGAATCTATCGAGAAGAGGCAAACACCGAGGCATCAACAATGTAAACATCACATTGCAATGCACAATCAAGATGCATAACATAGCATGGAATGGTACTGATGTGCTCTATGTTCAAGTTGCAACATGTTAATTGAAGTTGATTTGAAGAAGAAATTCAAATTCAAACTCCAAATGAATTTTCAAATTTGTTCAAATTGCATTTGCTACTGTTTGAACTTTGTAAACTATTTTGTCATGCTTGAAAGTTGCATATTTGGATTCCTTGCATTTTTCTGATAATTTTTCATATATTATTTGCTCAATTTGGAGTTGTGGTTATTTTTCTATGATTTATTGAAGTTTTAACATTTTTTGGAATTTCTGGAATTAAATTTAATTAGAAAAGGTTTTTTGCATCATGGTGACGTCATGATGACGTGGGGGTGGCCTGACCAATGGGGCCCTCTGGTCAGTGACTGGGGGGTTAATTCCCTCGGTTTAAATTAACATTGGTTAATTAGGGGGCCCTGGGTCCACCTGTCTGTGTGTGAGAGAGAGAGGGATTAGGAGGGGGGTTAATTAGGCCGGCCGGCGTTTAGCCGCCGGTGGCACTGGCCGCAGTGGTGCTCGCTCGGGACGGCGGTGTTGAGCACCATTGGCCAAGCCAAGGGCACCGGGACGCAGCCCTTGCACGGGCGCATCAAGTGGGGCACGCGAGCCAGCGAGAGGAGGCCGGAGGCCACAACGACGACGAGCCCCGCGGCGACCGGAGCTCTGCCTCGACGGGGAACGGTGACCGGGGCACAAGGAGGAGAACGGGGAGGGGGAAAAGATGTGCCGGCTCACCGTGAGCACGAAGGGGTGGTCGGGGAGGGCCAAAGAGCGGCGGCGGCGACAAATTCCGCGGCGAAGACCCGGCGGCCGTGGTGGAAGAAGACGACGCGGGCGTCGTACACGGGGCTCCTCGGCTCGAATTGAAGGATCCCTGCGAAGAAGAAGACCACTCCGAGGCGGATGGACAAGCTGGAGAGGCGAGGGGTGGCCTCTGGCCACGGTGGCGCACGTCGGCGGCGACGTCGGGCTCTCGAGCGTGGCGCGGGAGGCGAAACAGAGGGCGAGAGAGACTGTGAGGGGAGGGGAAAACGATGGGGACGTCCTCTGGACGTCTCCAGATGCGAAGACGTGGCCGGGGGGAAGCAGGCAGCTATCTGGCAGCCATGCCGTGCTCGCCGGCGACCTGGCTGCCTGCCTGGCCAGGGAAGAAGACGGCCATGCCCCTGGTGGGCTGGGCCTGCCTTCTGCTGCCAGTTGGGCCAGGTGGGCCAGAAGGTGAGGTCGTAAGTTTCTGTTCTTTTCTTCTTTTATTTTTCTTTCTGTAATTTTGTTTTGTTTTATTTTTATAACAAAACATTTTTATAAAACCATGATATTTTTATTGGGGCTATATGTGGCTGATATAAAGTCACACCCAAAATTTTAGGATTTTTGGAGTTCAAATTATTTGAATCCAATTCAAATATGAATAAAATTTAATTTCCAAGCTTCTGTTTGAATATTTGAAAATTCCATGAGTATGAGATGGGACCCACAACACATGAAATGTGATCATGCCCATTTATAGAGATTTTCAAAAACTTCAGAAGAGTTTTGAGAAAAGATTTTTCTCTGGCCATTTATTTAAATTCTTTTTGAGGCTTTCCAAATTCCTCAATTATTAAAAAGGGAAATTAAACATGATTCCTTATTTCTAGAAATAAAAAACACATACCAACTAGGGTTGTGATAGGGAGGCATCGCAACATAGGCTTACATCGTGAAAACGTCCTCGTAGCATCGACTCGCAACGACACCATTGGTACGTCCAAAACGTATCTATAATTTTTGCTTGCTCCATGCCTCTTTTGTGTGATATTGCTATGATATTGATGAACTTCTATACACTTTTGATCATATTTGTACTAACCTATTAACTCAGTGCACCCCAGTGCCAGTTCCTGTTTTCTGTTGTCTTTCTATTTCAGGTTTCCCCATTATTAAAAGTACTAGAAAAATTCCGGGAAAAATATAGGAAAAATCAGCATAGCAGAAGCTTCGCGAAGAGCCCGAGAGGGGCCAGGGGGGAGCCAGGGGGAGCCAGGGGGGCCTCAGGCGGCCAGAGGGCGCGGCCCCACCCCTGGCCGCGCCAGGGGGGCGCCTGGAGCCCTTGGCCCACCTCTGGCTGCCCCCTTTCGCCTATTTATTTCCCGTGACGAGAAACCCTCGGGGACGGAACCCTTTTTGGCAATCTCTCCTCTGTTCTGCCGCCGCCACGCTTCCAAGATCGGGAGCACCAGAAGACCTCTTCCCGGCACCCTGCCGGAGGGAGGAATCACATCCGGGAGCTTCTCCACCACCGTGGATGCTTCCCGGATGAGCCGTGAGTAGTCCACATTGGACCATGGGTCTATGATCTGTAGTTATGTGATGTTCTCCTCCCCTCTTTGTTCTTCATGGATTAGACCTTGTGAGCTGCCCTACATGATCGAGGCACTTATGTAATCTTTCTGCTGTTGCTATGATGAGTTTGCTGGGATCCGATGGATTATGAGATTATGTTCAGATTGTGATTGAATTATATATTTGATTCTCTTCTTTTATATTTATGTTCTTGAGTAATTCTTGCATGTTCTCCGTTGCTGTTTATTGCTTTGTCCAAGTAGTAGGGATTGGCTCCAAGAGGGAGCGTTATGCATGATTGTGGGTTCATGCCCCCGATGACTAGCTTGAGTGACAGAAACATGAGTCTAGGGGATGTTGTTGCCACAAGGGGGAAAACAACGGTGCTTGTACTTGCGGGTGCAAGGATTGTTTACTTTACGCAAAGTTCTTTAATGCAGTTGTCTGTTGCTTTGAGTTTACACTTTGGGTGGGATTCGCAACTTAATACCAGCGAGATGTTCTGGATAGATATCTCAAGGTGGATGATTAGTAGGTAGATGCAGATGGATTTCAGTCTACTTGTCTTGGCGTACTGCCCATGCTTTTGAGCCTCTTCCTTTCTGTTTAGCATAATTAGCATTGGTTTGCGCACATAATCCTGTCAATTGCCCAGCTGTAATTTGTTTACCTCGCATGGCTATTTTATCGTCTTTTGAGAGAGAGACATCACTAGTGAACATCATAGTACCCCGGTCCATACTTTCAACACTATTTACACCTTCAATTTACTTTCAGTATTTACTTTTCCGTAGCTATCACTATCATTATTATCCTGTGCGTTTTATCCTTTGTAAACAACAAGGCCGGAGGAATTGACAACTCCTCTGTACTCGTTGGGAGCAAAGCTATCTGTTGTGTGTGCAGGTCCAGGTGAAGTAAGCAACCTTGAGTTGTGAACGACGCCATTGTTCACTTCACCACCTTCTTGTATCTGTTGGAGTCCTATTGGTTCGACATTCAACCTTAGCATCTTCGCTAAGGGAAACTTGCTGCTACGCTACATATCACCTTCCACTTGGGGTAACCAACGAGGGACGAGAAGATATCTCGTGTATCAAGCAAATTTCTGGCGCCGTTTCCGGGGACTCCACTCTTCAAGATAGGGGAGTTGCACACTATCTTTTATCTTTGCTTTTTAGTCTTGTTAGTTTACCTTTCAGTTTTTGCTTTAGTGTCTTTTATCAAAAATCAAAAAAATATCTATCTTTCTTGCTGCTACTATGGGTTCCTTTGAAAACACCAAGTTGTGTGACTTTCACTAGTCACAACAACAGTGACTTTATCTGCACTCCTATTGCTACACCTGCTACTTCAGCACCTTCTTATGAGATTAAACCTGCTTTGCTGAACCTTGTTATGAAAGATCAATTCTCTGGTGCTAGAGATGCTGCTGCTTTGCACTTAAATAATTTTATTGAGCTTTGTGTTATGCAAAAGTACAAAGAAGTAGATGGTGATATTGTTAAGCTTAAGCTTTTTCCTTTCTCCTTGAGGGATGAAGCTAAAATCTGGTTTCAATCCTTGCCTAAGAATAGCATAGATTCTTGGGATAAGTGCAATGATGCTTTTATTGGGAAGTACTATCCCCCTGCTAAGATTATCCAGTTGAGGAGCTTTATTATGAATTTTAAACAATTGGATAATGAACACGTTGCCCAAGCTTGGGAACGCATGAAATCTCTTGTTAAGAATTGCCCTACGCATGGTTTGACTACTTGGATGGTTATCCAGACTTTTTATGCAGGCTTGAACTTTACCTCGCGGAACTTGCTAGATTCGGCTGCGGGAGGAACCTTTATGTCAACTACACTTGTTGCTGCCACAAAACTTCTCGATGAGATGATGACCAACTATTCCCAATGGCACACCGAAAGAGCTCCAACAGGTAGGAAGGTAAACTCTGTCGAGGAGATCTCCTCCCTAAATGAAAAAGTTGACTTGATTATGTCTCTACTTACCAAGCAATCTCCTATTGATCCTCAAAAATTTTCTTTAAATTCTTTGATTGCTCAGGATCAAGTAGATGTGAACTTTATCTCTAGAAACAACTTCAATAACAATGCTTATAGGAGTAATTTTGGTAGCAATCCTAGACCGTTCCCCTCCAACAACTATGGGAACAACAACACTTATCCTAGCACCAGAAGCTCTGCCCCAAGAGACAGTGACATGCCTAGTTATGAGAAACTTTTGGAAATAGAGAAGGCCACTAAGAAATACATGCACACCCAGTATGAACAAAATAGGACCTTCTCTAGACAATTAGGAGAGCACACTTCCATCTTCCAAGACATTGGTAGACAAATAGAGAGTCTGAACATTGAGATTTCTAACCTTCAGACTAGGCTCACCACCATGGAGACCCAAGTTTCCAATATGTCTCACACATAGGCTACTTTGATAAATCAAATGGCGGCCAAACCAGAAGTTATCCCTACGGAAGAAGATAGAATTAAGAGCATTCCTACACACCATACTGTTGCTACTATCCAAGTGTTTGAGGATATCCAAACTCTTAGCACCCGATGTACCCCTAGTCCCATAGGACCTATTAATGGTGATGCTATGACCTCAACCGTAGAAGAAATTCCTATGACTATAGAAGCTACCAAACAAGTGAGCCTAAAGGACACCACTACTACTCTACTTGATAGTAGTGACCTTGATTTTGATAATTGCACTGATACGTCCCAAACGTATCTATAATTTCTGCTTGCTCCATGCATGTTTTGTGTGAATTTGCCATGTTTTGCTTGAACTTTCATACACTTTTGAACCTATTTGGACTAACCTACTAACTCAGTGCACCCAGCTGCCAGTTGCTGTTTTCTGCTGTTATGTATTTCAGGTTTTCCGGCCATTAAAAGTGCTCCAAAAAATCCAGGAAAATCAGATAAAAAATCAGCGTCGCGGAAGCTTCCGAAAGCACCAAAGCAGCAAAGGGGGGCCACCACCAGGGAGCCAGGAGGGTCCCTGGCGCGGCCCCACCCTAGGCCGTGCTAGGAGGCCTCCTGGCTGCCTGGTGTGTCCCCTCGGCGCCCCTTCGCCTATATTTACCCCCCGTGATGGAAACTCCTAATATCGATCCCTCTTTCGCGATCTCGCCTCTGTTCCGCCGCCGCCTCCGTTTCAAGATCGGGGCTGCCTGGAGAAGCTGCTTCGGCACCCTGCCGGGAGAAGCTAACCCCTCCGGGAGACCATCCATAGCCATGGACGCCTCCCGTATGTACCGTGAGTAGTCCCCCTTGGACCATGGGTCCGTGACCAGTAGCTATGTGATCTATCTCTCCCTCTTTTGTGCTCCCACTTTCGAGTCCTCGTGAGCTGCCTCACATGATCGAGGCATCTATGTAATTTCCGTTGTTGCTATGCTGAGTTTGTTGGGATCCGATGGATTATGAGACTATGTTCAGATTGTGATGAGTAATATATTTGGTTTTTCTTTTATATTTTGTTCTTGAGTAAATTCTTGCATGTTCTCCGTTGCGGTATTTTCTTTGGCCAAGTATTTTTTTTGCAACTCCAAGAGGGAGCGTTATGCTTGATTGTGGGTTCAGCCCCCTGATGTCTAGCTTGAGTGACAGAAACATGAGACTAGGGGATGTGCGGTTGCCACCAGGGATAAAACAATGGTGCTTATACTTGCAGGTGCAAGGATTGTTTACTTTACGCAAAGTTCTTTTAATGCAATTGTCTGTTGCTTTGAGTTTACACTTTGGGTGGGATTCACAACTTAATACCAGCGAGATGTTCTGGATAGATATCTCAAGGTGGATGATTCGTAGTAGATGCAGATGGATTTCGGTCTACTTACCTTGGCGTATTGCCCATTGCTTTTGAGCCCTTCCTTTCTTTGCAGCATAGTTAGCATTGCGGTGCCTTCATAATCCTGTCAATTGCCCAACTGTGATTTGTTTACCTCGCTAGCACTTTTATTGTCTTTTGGGAGAGAGACATCACTAGTGAAAATCACGGGACCCCGGTCCCTCTTCATATTATTGTTCACACTACCAATTTACTTTCAGTATTTACTTTTCCGTTGCTATCACTATCATTGTCCCGTGCGTTTTATCCTTTTTAAACAACAAGGCCGGAGGAATTGACAACTCCTATGTACTCGTTGGGAGCAAAGTTATTTGTATCTGTGTGCAGGTCCAGGTGAAGTAGCAACCTCGACGCCACTGTTCTGTTGGATATATGCTCTAGAGGCAAATAATATATGATTATTCCAATATATCTAAGCAAGTTCATAACCAGTTTCATACCGTGCTAGAACTGCATCAGTGAAACAATGATGCAGGTGTGGTATAGAAACACCCAGAGTTCCTAGTTAGCCTCTACATCGATAACTAGTTCATGGTCAACATGATGATCGTGGTTTCGCGATCATGGACAATTAAGTCTCTTGACTATGAGGTCACCTCACTGGCTAAGTGACGTGATGAACATTACCCAAAGTAAGCATTACAGCATGATCAAATCTTGTGAAGGTTCAGTGTTGTAATTACAGAACGTGGTAGACCGTTCCTTTGACCGTGAGTACGTGCATAATCACTATCTTCCCGGATGCTTTGACTTACATCCCACCACCTGACTGAAATATGCGGGTCATAACGGTTGTATCTTAGGTATTCCGTGGAGATACGTTGAGGAGTATTGTTTACAAGAGCGGGATTTGTCAATCCATATAATGGATAGATACTCGGGGCCCACTCGGTGAGATTCCATCCATGAAGCTGCGCAGCGTGTGACTAGGTCACGGGGATGAATATCACGGGAACGAGTGAATAAGGATTAGTTCGGAACGAGGTTGAACCAGACATAGAATGTCATTGATCGAATCTCGGAATAATCCAGTATCGCTGACAAAGGGAATGCTATACGGCGTAAGGTCCAATCGGTATTGATATCCGGAATGCACAGGGGTCATTATGGGCATCCAGGTCCCGCTGATGATCATTGACTGTTGCCTCTGCTCGGTCATGACTGGAGTGTTCTCGGACCGTAGGGTAACACACTTAAGGGCTCGATGAAATCGGAGACCTTTTCGGAACCATCGGAGCAACCAGAGAATAAGGGAGACAATATCGGAGGAGTACCGTATTGAACCGAAACAAGTTCGGAGTGAGCCGGAAGTGTTTCCGGAGCACCGGGAGATGAAATAATATGTTTTAGTTATTAATTAATTGAATTAATAATTAAAATCATTTTATTTCTAATTAATATGTGCTATGGGCCTTAGTGGAGAAAAAGGCCCATTAAGGAATTAAAGGGAAAAGAAAAAAGAAAAGAAAAAGGGAGGGAGGCGACATGGGCCCTAGGGCCCATGAGGGGTGTGCCCCCTCTTCCCCCTTGGCCGGCCACCGCCTAGCAAAGGGTTTAGTCCCACATTGCTAGGGGAGGTGGGTTGACTCCCTTCCCCAGCCTATATAAAGACAGGCAGGGTGCACATAATTAATACACAGAAATTCGTGAGAAAATAAATATAACTCCGAATTGAGATCGGTTTTCTCCGGTCTCCTCCCCTCTCTGGTCTCTTCCATGGTGGGCTCCCTAGTGTGAGCCTGTAGTGGAATTGAGACCTCTCTGCTAGAATCGGAGGCCGTCGTGATGCCGAAGCTCCGTCCGGAGGTCTGCTTCCGCCCCCTCCGCTGGATCGGAGAACGGAGGTCGTCATCGAGTCTCGTACGTGTGCGAGTACTACGAGGTGCTGCACGTGTGGCACTACACCCATCCGGGTGCTCAACACAGCCAGGGGGCTGTGAAACTTGATCGGCTACATCAACCACGTTTGCGGGAACGTTTCCCGCGCAACGGACTACACCCCGAGGTATGTTATTTCCGCACTACTATCTGTTACGGTAATACGGCTAGCTAGATCTTGGGTTAAGGGAACGCCAGTTAGGAAAAATTTGTGTTTTCTGCTGCGAACCCCAACAGTGGTATCATGAGCTAGGTCTATGCTTAGTATTACTGTACGGATAGAACACATCGGGTATGTGGGCGTTGATTGTATGATTGTTACCCTCTCATGTGCACTTGTTCATATCTGCGGCATTGTTTGATGAAGCGGCCCCCGACCGACTTTACGCGTACTCTTACGCGAGACTGGTTCCACGCTTGACATGCGGCTTGTACCATATAAAGTGGCTAGGGGGGTGTCTGTCTCTCTACTTTAGCGGATGTGGCATTTGCAACGGAGGGCTCCGTACGGGGTGTAATCGAGACAATCGTATGGTTGACGTTGTGGTTGACTCGTAGGTTAAAACCAGTTTAACTATGAAAGCCCTAGCAGCCACGTAAAACTTGCAATATACAACTAGATCGTCTAAACCTTGTATTGCAAAGTGGGGGCTATCGTTTGTTTGTTTGTGATGTAGTGATAGCTTTGCTATGAGTTACTAATAAGTAGTAATCGTCATCATAAAACAAACTAAAATGGAGACACTGTAGACTTAGTGTTGCCATAGCCCAGACATCTTAAAACTTGCTAGTATAAGATACACGACGGTAGCATGTGATAAGATGATCCCTTAACAAAGCCAAACACAAGTATTCTACCGAAGTGTGCACCACCTGGAAGGTTCTCCCATATGGCTTGATGCTCCGTACATACCGGAGTTGTCCTACATATTCAATGGAGTTCGCATGAGGTTGGGTTCGGCAAGCCTAGCATATGAAAATATGGCCTTGCTGAGCAGCATATAACATGGAGGTTAATTTGGCGAGCCTAGCATATGCAGATATGGCCTCGGAATACTAGAGATCGAAAGATCGAGCATGAGTCACAGTATATATAAGATAATGTGATCGCACAAGTTGTTGTCTACCTTTGAAACTGACCCGTCGGCCGTGTGATATTCGAGGTCGGGCAGTGAATCTGGATCATGTAATCACTAAAACTTCCTAGGGATGAAATGTTTTAGTGCGAGCTCATATGATTATATGAACTCATTTGTTGTGAACTAGTCTTAATTGTGTTCCTTGCAATTATGTTTGTAGAAAAATGGATAATACCCAGTACCTTGAAATGGTTTCCTTCTTACATGGTGAAAGACTTAAAGAAAATGGGTCAAACTTCATTATTTGGTACTTACGCCTTAGAGCCGTGCTCAAGAGAATCAACCTTTCATTCTTAACTAAAAGGCACGTGGGAAACCCTCCAGAAAACGACATGGATGCACAAGCGGCGATTGATTATCATTATCGTCGTAGGACATATGCCATAGCCAAGGGTATCATAGAAACCAGCATTCCGCAACCTTTGCGTGAGGAGTATGCTGATTTGGATACATACGATATGATCGATGAGCTGAAGTCATCAAACTTGCATCAGTTTAGAGTTGCCAGATTTGAGTTAGAAAGTGAGTTTCTCTCTACAAAGCTGGAAGAAGGCTCTTGCCTGAAGGCACACTTGGCCAAGATGCATGAGATACATCTGAGCCTCGTAGATGATTTTGACTATGAGACCACACATGAGTCTGCGATATACACGGTGTTACACTCGCTTCCACCGAGCTATACAGACCATGTCCATGGCTATGTCGGCAGAGGTGAAAGCCTCGAGTTCTCTGACTTCATGGATAGACTTCAGTACCTGGAGGTCGAACCCATTGAAGGAGAAGTTGTCGATGGAGAAGGTATATACTTGATATACTTTATAAATGTTTACTCCCTTATACAACAGATGCAGTAAATGAGTATTTGATACTTATTCTGTTTTATGAAAACAGGACCTGCTGTTGCATGGACGGGAAGAGGTGAAATCGAGGATTGATGGATATCAAGTCAGTTGATGGCCAGCATGGATTCCACCGAGACATCTATCATAGGAGATACTTAGAGTATTAGATAAATCTTATGTAATCATTATAGTATGAACACTTAGTTGTGTGTCTTGCATCTCGCGAGACAAAGTTATTCATGTAATGAGACAAGTCAGTTGTTCCATCTCTATGAATAAAAGTGTGCTTATACTTTGATTACGTCTTGATTTATGATATGATAGAAAGCATTTATAATACTACTATTATTGTCAAGAAATATTCAATGTTTAATGATAAAGTTGTCTTGATTATAACAAGTCAAAGATCTGATTGCATGAGGTGACTTCATAACTGATGAATTCATTAAATGTATGATCTATTAACTTGTGAGTTCATTATCGAATGAAGAATCATAACTTGATTGCATGAGATGGATTAGATACACGATCTATGAACCTCTGCAATAAATATGATCATGACAAGGTTCTAGCAAGTAGAACTTGTGCCAATCATTATACATAAATGATGTAGAATGGGCATGTGAGTTATCATTAAAAACTTCATATGATTAATTGAAAGTTGTATTCAATTGAGATCATAAAACTGAGATTCGGGAATCACAGTAAGAAGTGAGAATACAAGGATACATATCACTACGCTACGATCCGGAGTGAAAAGTATTGATATTGACATAATGGGAGACTTGTGGAAGTTGTACCACAAACTACGATGGAAGTTGAAAGTGCTGGACTACTTAAACCATTCGTAGTCATACTAAACCGTAGTATGGTCTAAACGTTCTTTCCCCTAGCACTATAGTTATTGTCGAATAAGTTGTTTAATTCATTAAGTTAAAACACCCACTTCATGAATAGGAAACCATCCTGGTTTTTAACGAGACATGATAGCTCCATAACTGATGGTGTTATAAGGTTTCTTAAAAGAAAGAATTTCTTTGTAATAGAACTACGAGCAATTGAAATTACATATTCTCCCCGAATAGCAAAATTTGTGTTGCTTAATTGGTAATACGAGAAAAGTCTCTCGACACGAATCCAATGGGAGATAATGAAAACTTTGACCGGGGTATTGGACCTTGCCTTCAGAATATCAGAGTATTGCAACGGAAGCATGTTCCGCTGTAATGACACTGCATAAGGAAGGATATGCCAAAGATGATTGATCTTGGTATATGAGTTGAAGCCATTGTTGAATTTAGAAGGTTGTCATGAATACGTTCTGTACAGAACAATAATCATGAGTCTTCTTAATAAAACAATAGGGAACAATATTGCTTGAAGACACAAAGGAATGATGGTAGCCTAGAACACGAGGAGAAATGAATAATATTGAATTAAATTAAGGATGGCTCACGTCCTGTGAAATAAATCGGTTATTTCATATTCTCGACAAACTGGAGAGTTATTGAGAATAATGTAATGGACATAAAGCATTATTTGGTTATGACCAAAGTTCAATGGTGATTGACTACGGAAACGTAGGAATGCTTTAAGCAATAAAATATTTCATTTACACTACGATGGACCATAGCCTGAAATTGCATCTCAGTCAAATTTGGATTTGAAAGGGAATTGTAATGGGCAAGACGAAGGTTACTTCGTTAAAAGGATGGACTATAGTACCTCAAGACAGGAACCCTCAAACTTGATTTGATCAAGTGATTTTGTGATGACCAAAATATTGAGTGGGCCTGCAGTTTCATGAAACTGAGTGGGAGCTTTGAAGACTTCCCTGAAACTTGGAATGCAGAGGGCATTTTCTGAGTGGGAGCTTTGGAAGCTTTGTCATTATGTGAGACATAGTGAACAATAAAATGACTTGATGAAAGCTGAACCACAAATATATGAGTATAAGATGGATATATTTGAGTGGGAGCATGATCATTGTCTCAAACATATATGCATTGATATGTGTGAAGAATGATCTCATATGTATATATATGGATATGCATTGATTGTGTGTATAGAGAATCGTCTCATATACATATGTGCATTATGATATATATAGAGCATAAGGCAAATAAAATACAAGATTGCAAGAATCTTCTTTTATGTGAAATACCAACACATTACACGTTGAAATCTATATGAGTAGATTAAGATACGGATAATGAAACGAAGTGAAGGTTGGAATAATCTTCTAGACAAGAAACGGGTTCTTGTGGCTAGAAATTATATAATGGATGAAATCCAAATATCACAAGCAATGTCTTGATGGAAGAATAGAGATGCACCATGTACTGGACATGTGATCTTATATGTTCTTGACATATGATTCTACCATATAACATGCGTTGTGAATCCAACAACAGAATGACTCAAAAGTTCTTGGAGAAGAACAGATTCCGATGTGCTTTAGGAGTAAAACACAGAATCTGAATAAAGTCCATGCATTCAGTATATGAGAGGCACACTGAGGACTATTCTCTAAAATATAGAAATGATAATAGACTTGAATGTAATGCAAGATTACAATTGCAAGCCATATTATGGGTCTATATGGAATTAGAGACATCACCAAAGACATGAAAGAAATGTGAGCAAAATTCACGGTACTACAAACATAATACTACTTAAGAAAGTAGACGTATGGATAAAAGTTTAGCGTTAGAAGTATTGGACTTCTGGCTGAGTGTATTTCTCAGTATATATGACTATGGATGAGTCTTCTTAAAGACTGAACCAAGAGATCATTGGAGGACACTGTGAAATAATAGTCTCACTCTCCCGCGAAACTTATATCCAACCATTATATGATAATGAGTGGTATGTCAAAAGAGCTTTTGACCTATACCAGTTGCAAAGGAAACATACGAATCTGAATTGGTGCAGTTCGTTGACGAACCCTCTTCCATGAGCGTGCATGATCAATGAAACACTTATGTGATAAGATGTTTATGATCGGAAAAATGCGGCTAGATTATTAGCACTCTAGTGCAAGTGGGAGACTGTTGGATATATGCTCTAGAGGCAAATAATATATGATTATTCCAATATATCTAAGCAAGTTCATAACCAGTTTCATACCGTGCTAGAACTGCATCAGTGAAACAATGATGCAGGTGTGGTATAGAAACACCCAGAGTTCCTAGTTAGCCTCTACATCGATAACTAGTTCATGGTCAACATGATGATCGTGGTTTCGCGATCATGGACAATTAAGTCTCTTGACTATGAGGTCACCTCACTGGCTAAGTGACGTGATGAACATTACCCAAAGTAAGCATTACAGCATGATCAAATCTTGTGAAGGTTCAGTGTTGTAATTACAGAACGTGGTAGACCGTTCCTTTGACCGTGAGTACGTGCATAATCACTATCTTCCCGGATGCTTTGACTTACATCCCACCACCTGACTGAAATATGCGGGTCATAACGGTTGTATCTTAGGTATTCCGTGGAGATACGTTGAGGAGTATTGTTTACAAGAGCGGGATTTGTCAATCCATATAATGGATAGATACTCGGGGCCCACTCGGTGAGATTCCATCCATGAAGCTGCGCAGCGTGTGACTAGGTCACGGGGATGAATATCACGGGAACGAGTGAATAAGGATTAGTTCGGAACGAGGTTGAACCAGACATAGAATGTCATTGATCGAATCTCGGAATAATCCAGTATCGCTGACAAAGGGAATGCTATACGGCGTAAGGTCCAATCGGTATTGATATCCGGAATGCACAGGGGTCATTATGGGCATCCAGGTCCCGCTGATGATCATTGACTGTTGCCTCTGCTCGGTCATGACTGGAGTGTTCTCGGACCGTAGGGTAACACACTTAAGGGCTCGATGAAATCGGAGACCTTTTCGGAACCATCGGAGCAACCAGAGAATAAGGGAGACAATATCGGAGGAGTACCGTATTGAACCGAAACAAGTTCGGAGTGAGCCGGAAGTGTTTCCGGAGCACCGGGAGATGAAATAATATGTTTTAGTTATTAATTAATTGAATTAATAATTAAAATCATTTTATTTCTAATTAATATGTGCTATGGGCCTTAGTGGAGAAAAAGGCCCATTAAGGAATTAAAGGGAAAAGAAAAAAGAAAAGAAAAAGGGAGGGAGGCGACATGGGCCCTAGGGCCCATGAGGGGTGTGCCCCCTCTTCCCCCTTGGCCGGCCACCGCCTAGCAAAGGGTTTAGTCCCACATTGCTAGGGGAGGTGGGTTGACTCCCTTCCCCAGCCTATATAAAGACAGGCAGGGTGCACATAATTAATACACAGAAATTCGTGAGAAAATAAATATAACTCCGAATTGAGATCGGTTTTCTCCGGTCTCCTCCCCTCTCTGGTCTCTTCCATGGTGGTCTCCCTAGTGTGAGCCTGTAGTGGAATTGAGACCTCTCTGCTAGAATCGGAGGCCGTCGTGATGCCGAAGCTCCGTCCGGAGGTCTGCTTCCGCCCCCTCCGCTGGATCGGAGAACGGAGGTCGTCATCGAGTCTCGTACGTGTGCGAGTACTACGAGGTGCTGCACGTGTGGCACTACACCCATCCGGGTGCTCAACACAGCCAGGGGGCTGTGAAACTTGATCGGCTACATCAACCACGTTTGCGGGAACGTTTCCCGCGCAACGGACTACACCCCGAGGTATGTTATTTCCGCACTACTATCTGTTACGGTAATACGGCTAGCTAGATCTTGGGTTAAGGGAACGCCAGTTAGGAAAAATTTGTGTTTTCTGCTGCGAACCCCAACAGTGGTATCATGAGCTAGGTCTATGCTTAGTATTACTGTACGGATAGAACACATCGGGGATGTGGGCGTTGATTGTATGATTGTTACCCTCTCATGTGCACTTGTTCATATCTGCGGCATTGTTTGATGAAGCGGCCCCCGACCGACTTTACGCGTACTCTTACGCGAGACTGGTTCCACGCTTGACATGCGGCTTGTACCGTATAAAGTGGCTAGGGGGGTGTCTGTCTCTCTACTTTAGCGGATGTGGCATTTGCAACGGAGGGCCCCGTACGGGGTGTAATAGAGACAATCGTATGGTTGACGTTGTGGTTGACTCGCAGGGGGCTGTGAAACTTGATCGGCTACATCAACCACGTTTGCGGGAACGTTTCCCGCGCAACGGACTACACCCCGAGGTATGTTATTTCCGCACTACTATCTGTTACGGTAATACGGCTAGCTAGATCTTGGGTTAAGGGAACGGCAGTTAGGAAAAATTTGTGTTTTCTGCTGCGAACCCCAACATGTTCACTTTACCACCTACTTGTATCTCTTGAGTCCTACGGGAGAAAAACCCTATCCTCGACATAGGGGAAACTTGCTGCTACACTGCATCTCACCTTCCACTTGGGGTAACCAACGAGGGGCGAGAAGCCATCAAGCAAATTTCTGGCGCCGTTGCCGGGGACTCAAGTCTACAAGATAGGGGAGTTGCACACTATCTTTTACCTTTGCTTTTTAGTCTTGTTAGTTTACCTTTCAGTTTTTACTTTTGTGTCCTTAATCAAAAATACCAAAAATACTTGCTGCCACTATGGGTTCCAATGAAAACACTAAGTTGTGTGACTTCACTAGTCACAACAACAGTGACTTTATCTGCACTCCTATTGCTCCACCTGCCACTTCATCACCTTCCTATGAGATTAAACCTGCTCTGCTTAACCTTGTTATGAAAGATCAATTCTCAGGAGCAGGAGAAGATGCTGCCTTGCACCTAAACAACTTTATCGAGCTCTGCGACATGCAGAAGTACAAGGAAGTGGATGGAGACATCGTCAAGCTGAAGCTTTTTCCTTTCTCTTTGAGAGGAAGAGCCAAGGAGTGGCTACAATCTTTGCCCAAAAACAGTATCGATTCTTGGAGTAAATGCAAAGATGCTTTTATAGGGAAGTACTATCCCCCTGCTAAAATTATTCAATTACGGAGTAACATTATGAATTTCAGGCAATTGGATAATGAACACGTTGCCCAGGGTTGGGAACGTATGAAGACGCTTGTCAAGAACTGCCCCACACATGGACTGACTACCTGGATGGTGATCCAGACTTTTTATGCAGTCTTGAACTTCACCTCGCGGAACCTGTTAGATTCGGCCGTGGGAGGAACTTTTATGTCAACCACGCTTGGTGCTGCCACAAAGCTACTAGATGAGATGATGCTGAACTACTCTCAGTGGCACACCGAAAGATATCCAACTGGTAAGAAGGTAAATTCTGTCGAGGAGATCTCCTCTTTAAATGAAAAAGTTGACCTTATCATGTCTCTACTTACCAAGCAACCCTCTATTGATCCTCAAGATGTTCCTTTAAATTCTTTGGTTTCTCAGGAGCAAGTAGATGTTAATTTTATCTCTAGAAACAACTTCAATAATAATGCTTATAGGAGTAACTTTGGTAGCAACAACCCTAGGCCTTTCCCATCCAACAACTATGGGAATAACACTTATCCTACCACCAACAACTCCTACAGCCAGAACTATAGGGAAAAAGACCTGCCCAGTTATGAGAAACTTGTAGAAATAGAAAAGGCCACCAAAAACTATATGCACACTCATTTTGAACAAAACAAGGATTTTTCTAGACAATTAGATGAGCACTCTTCTATCTTGCAAAACATTAGCAAACAGCTTGAGAGCCTGAACGGTGACATTTCCAGTCTCCAAACTAGACTCACTGCCATTGAGACTTATGTTTCAAACATGTCTCATACTCAATCTACCTTGATAAACCAAATGGCAGCTAAACCCGAAGTTGTAACCAAGGAAGAAGAGAGAATTAAGAGCCTTCCTACCTATCACACAGTAGCCACTATCCAAGTAGTTGAGGATGTCCAAACTGTTAGCACCCATCACACCCCTAGTCCCACTGGACCTATCAATGGTGATGCTACCACCTCAGCCTTAGAAGAAGAAAACTCTATGAACGTAGAGGCTTTCAAACAAGTGAGCTTAAATGAAATCACTACTTCCTTGGTAGATAGTAGTGATCTAGACTTTGACAACTACACTTTACCTGAAGTTATTGGTTTCCTACACAAGATGTCTAGAGACCCCCACACTAGCACATTAAATCTTGCCTTCACAGAGCATATCACCAATGCTCTAATCAAAGTTAGGGAGGAGAAGCTTAGACTAGAAGCCTCCATACCTAGGAAGCTAGAAGATGGTTGGGATCCTATGATAAAAATTAAATTGAATAACTTCTCTTGCTATGCTCTTTGTGATGTTGGGGCAAGTATTTCTGTTATGCCCAAAAGAATGTATGATATGCTTGAATTGAAACCTTTTGATCCTTGTTCTTTTGGTGTTCGTCTTGTTGATTCTTCCGTAAAGAAACCTTTGGGGAATATCGACGATGTTCTTATCATTGTCAATGACAATTATGTTCCCGTTGATTTCACTATTATGGACATTGAATGTGAACCTTCTTGTCCAATTATTTTGGGACGTCCTTTTCTTCGCACAGTTGGTGCTATCATTGACATGAAAGAGGGAACTATCAAATTCCAATTCCCTCTCAAAAAAGGGATGGAACATTTCCCTAGGAAAAAAGATTAAGTTACCTTTTGAGTCCATCACACGGGCTAGTTATTCTCTTGAAAAGACTTGATCTTCTGCTTTAAGCCTAGCTAATGGCTCTTAAGAAGCGCTTTCGGGAGGCAGCCCGCAA
Organism: Bromus sterilis; assembly: GCA_950022295.1. NCBI lineage: Eukaryota > Viridiplantae > Streptophyta > Magnoliopsida > Poales > Poaceae > Bromus > Bromus sterilis. The sequence continues at coordinate 224,604,349 of OX465600.1, forward strand.
CGAATTTAGGTTTTTCTTTTTTGCTTTTGTTCTGTTTTTAGTGGTCTTGATGATTGTTACTACTGTAGCAACATCACTGTATCTTTATTTTCCAAGCTTTGTGCCAAGTTTAGCCTCATACGGTAAGGGAAGTAAAAGTTGTGACATGCTGTCCAGAAAACAGATTCTGTCCTCGTGACTAGAAAAATTCCAGAAAAATCCCAGTTCATCTTTGAGCTGAATTTTTTACACAGCATGCTCTATACAATTACGAAACTTCCGTATGTTCTGAGTTTTTTTATTTGAGTTGCAGAAGTACCCCTAAAAAATCCGTTTCTATTTGATGTTCTGTTTTTCACAGATTCTGCCACGTTTTGTCTCTCTCTACTTTTGCAAACCTTAAGCTTGCTTTTTCTTTGCAAAAACTTTTTGGCAATCTTGAGAAACAGTAGCTCTTCCTGGAAATCTTTATTTGCAGTAGAGGAAAAATCATTTTAGGGTACTAACCTCTCTAATCAGTCTACAATGAGTTATGTATGAAGGGAGTTTTCAAGTGCGCGATGGAAGATGATGAAAGAAGATTCAGGAGTGTCATGCGCTCAAGCTTGGGGATGCCCCCATGCATACCCAACAAATATTCAAGGAGACTCAAGCATCTAAGCTTGGGGATGCCCCCGTGCATCCCCTTCTCCATCAACAATCAACAGTTTGTCCCTCGTTGCACTATATTTTTATCACTTCATGCGTTATGTGCTTTTCTTGGAGCGTCTCGCTCTTAGGTTTTGTTTCGTTTTTATTTTTGCTTTGCTTTCTTTGCTATAGTAACAAGTTAGATCCCAGCTTACATACTCTTTTGTGTGGGAGAGATACACGCTCCGCTTGAACTAGAACTCCTCATAGGATTTGCATGCTTATTATTTAGCTGTGAGCTGTTCTTTTTCTTTTCTTAGCTGCTGTTCTGTTTAGTTGTAGTGCTTTAGTTTTTTCTAGAGCTTTTCTTTTGTCTTAGGTTGAACTTTCTATAGGTTGCATGTTTTATCTTGTTAAAGAGTTTGCCTGTTGCACTGAGTTCTGTGTCTTGACTGAAAGTAGATAGTTAAAGTTGTTGTTCTCTTTGTAGTAGTAATTTGCAATAGTTTTAAGGTATTGACTAGAGTAATGTTTGAACTTATGGTGTCAAGAGCTCTTGCCAATTAGTGATAGATGTCGTATTTTGGGAAATCCGTGTGTTTTTCGAAAACCAAAAAAACCATGTTGAGAACTCTAGCTACTAGATGGATCACTAACCTCTGGAAGGTTCGAATATAAGAGTACACTCACGTACCATGAGTCGAGGATGCGCAAGGATAACCAAACCCCCATACACTCCTCCTCGGGGTACCTGTCTCTTTGTGAACCTCCTGATTAGATTGAGAGTTACCGATAATAAGTGCATGAGTTCTTCGGACTAATGTGAGTATTCGAAAATTGACACTTCCACCCACCTATACTTTTTCTAGCCTCTTCGGTACCGTGCATTGCCCTTTCTCACCTCGAGAGTTGGCGCATACTTCGCCGGTGCATCCAAACCCTTGGCACGATACGCTCTGTCATCATAATCCTCCTTATATCTTTCCTCAAAACAGCCACCATACCTACCTACAAGGCATTTCCATAGCCTTTCCGAGATACATTGCCATGCAGCATCCACCTTCTCATGACTTGATCTTCATGTCATACATGCTACTTGCTTGATCGATGAGCCGCATGCTAGTTGGGCCTTGCCCTAAACATTGCTACATGACGCGCTAGTATCATTGCATATCCTGCTACACTGGCAGAGGCATACATTTGCATACTTCATGATAGTTACATTTTCTTTATGTGAGTACCTTTGTAAAGTGTGAAAGATCTCCTATATTCTTGTAAAATATAGAGTATTGCCCCTAAAGTGAGGAAAAGATCCCAAAGAGGACAAAATCAAAAGATCCCAAAGAGGTCAAATGAGAGTTAAATAGAAAGAGCCATTGAGGCCACCAAAAAATACAAAAAAATAGAAAAAAGAGAAAAATAAAATAAAAAGAGAGAAGGGGGCATACTACTATTCCTTTTGAGAGATCCACACTAGTACTTTATCTTCTATCACTTGTACTCCATAGAGATCATCATCATGCATACAGCTATGTGGGGACCCTTCACACTATAGAACTTGGCTTGTATATTCCAATGATGAGCCTCCTCAAACGAGCTCCAGGTCTTCTTGAGCAAGCGAGTTAGATGCACCCCCACTAGTTCCCTTTGAGAGCTTTTAGCTCACATGTGCATCCGTTGTATGGCAATCCCTACTCCTCACATCATATTTATCATATGGCTTTCTCTCGCCCATGATTGTCCTCATTGATGTGAGCCTTTCACACCTTCTTTGTCTTCCTCCTCCACCTTCTTTCTGTTTCGCCTTTTAGGTGTCAACTTTCTTGCTCACGCTCATCCATTGCATGAGTGCTCAAAATATCGAAAGGGAGTGGATCAGTTTGACTTGTACCTGACTAGTGGTCTGGGGACGAGTCCAGATAAGAATCCAAAGGAGACCAAGTGTGAAACTTTAGTAGATAGTTGTTCTCAACAAACCTTTTTTCTCTTTCTTCCCAGTCCCTTGCTTGAACGCAAACACCATTTGGAGACATTCGAGTCACGGACAGCAAGAGCTCTTGTACCTTTTGTTGTTTTGTTACTTGTGTCAATGCTAATATAGACTCTTGCTTGTTAAGACTTGAATTGAATTGAATGCTTTGATTGCTTTACTTAAAAGTCCTTATTTGGTTGTGTGGCATGTCACCATAGAAATTGTGCTTGTTATCATTTACCTACTCAAGGACGAGCAGGAATTAAGCTTGGGGATGTTGATACGTCCCAAACGTATCTATAATTTCTACTTGCTCCATGCATGTTTTGTGTGAATTTGCCATGTTTTGCTTGAACTTTCATACACTTTTGAACCTATTTGGACTAACCTACTAACTCAGGCACCCAGCTGCCAGTTGTTGTTTTCTGCTGTTTTTGTATTTCAGGTTTTCCGGCCATTAAAAGTGCTCCAAAAAAATCCAGGAAAATCAGATAAAAAATCAATGTCGCGGAAGCTTCCGGAAGCACCAAAGCAGCGAAGGGGGCCACCACCAGGGAGCCAGGAGGGTCCCTGGCGCGGCCCCACCCTAGGCCGCGCCAGGAGGCCTCCTTGCTGCCTGGTGGGTCCCCTCGACGCCCCCCTTCGCCTATATTTACCACCCGTGACGGAAACCCCTAATATCGATCCCTCTTTCGCTATCTCGCCTCTGTTCCGCCGCCGCCGCCGTTTCAAGATCGGGGATGCCTAGAGAAGCTGCTCCGGCACCCTGCCGGGAGAAGCTACCCTCTCCGGGAGACCATCCATAGCCATGGACGCCTCTCGTATGTACTGTGAGTAGTCCCCCTTGGACCATGGGTCCGTGACCAGTAGCTATGTGATCTATCTCTCCCTCTTTTGTGCTCCCACTTTCGAGTCCTCGTGAGCTACCTCACATGATCGAGGCATCTATATAATTTCTGTTGTTGCTATGCTGAGTTTGTTGGGATCCGATGGATTATGAGACTATGTTCAGATTGTGATGAGTAATATATTTGGTTTCTCTTTTATATTTTGTTCTTGAGTAAATTCTTGCATGTTGTCCATTGCGGTATTTGCTTTGGCCAAGTATTTTATTTGCAACTCCAAGAGGGAGCGTTATGCTTGATTGTGGGTTCAGCCCCCTGATGTCTAGCTTGAGTGACAGAAACATGAGACTAGGGGATGTGCGGTTACCACCAGGGACAAAACAACGGTGCTTGTACTTGCGGGTGCAAGGATTGTTTACTTTACGCAAAGTTCTTTTAATGCAGTTGTCTGTTGCTTTGAGTTTACACTTTGGGTGGGATTCGCAACTTAATACCAGCGAGATGTTCTGGATAGATATCTCAAGGTGGATGATTCGTAGTAGATGCAGATGGATTTCGGTCTACTTACCTTGGCGTACTGCCCATTGCTTTTGAGCCCTTCCTTTCTTTGCAGCATAGTTAGCATTGCGGTGCCTTCATAATCCTGTCAATTGCCCAACTGTGATTTATTTACCTCGCTAGCACTTTTATCGTCTTTTGGGAGAGAGACATCACTAGTGAAAATCACGGGACCCCGGTCCCTCTTCATATTATTGTTCACACTACCAATTTACTTTCAGTATTTACTTTTCCGTTGCTATCACTATCATTGTCCCGTGCGTTTTATCCTTTGTAAACAACAAGGCCAGAGGAATTGACAACTCCTCTGTACTCGTTGGGAGCAAAGTTATTTGTATATGTGTGCAGGTCCAGGTGAAGTAGCAACCTCGGCGCCACTGTTCACTTTACCACCTACCTGTATCTCTTGAGTCCTACGGGAGACAAACCCTATCCTCTACATAGGGGAAACTTGCTGCTACGCTGCATCTCACCTTCCACTTGGGGTAACCAACGAGGGGCGAGAAGCCATCATGCACCCTTTCTGAAGTTATTCGTTTCCTTCACAAGATGTCTAGAGACCCCCACACTAGCACACTTAATCTTGCCTTCACGGAGCATATCACTAATGCTCTCATCAAAGCTAGGGAGGAGAAGCTTAGGGTAGAAGCCTCCATACCTAGAAAGCTAGAAGATGGTTGAGATCCTATAATTAAAATTAAGTTGAATAACTTTTCTTGATATGCTTTATGTGATGTTGGAGCTAGTACCTCCGTTACGCCTAAAAGAATGTATGGTATATTTGAATTGAAACCTTTTGATGCTTGTTCTTTTGGTGTTCGTCTCGTCGATTCTTCCGTAAAGAAACCTTTGGGGAAGATATATGATGTTATTATCATTGTCAATGACAATTATGTTCCCGTTGATTTTACTATTATGGACATTGAATGTGAATCTTCTTGTCCAATTATTTTGGGACGTCCTTTTCTTCGCACCGTGGGTGTTGTTATTGATATGAAAGAAGTGATTATAAAATTCCAATACCTCTCAAGAAATGGATGGAACACTTCCCTAGGAAAAATATTAAGTTTCCTTTTGAGTCCGTCACACGGGCTAGTTATTTTCTTTAAAAAACTTGATCTATTTGCATTAAGCCTAGATAATGGCTTTAAAGAAGCGCTTTCGGGAGGCAGTCCGCAACGAATTTAGGTTTTCCTTTTTGTTTTTGTTCTGTTTTTAGTGGTCTTGATGATTGTTACTACTGTAGAAACATCATTTTATCTTTACTTTTCAAGCTTTGTGCCTTTTATAGCCTCATACGACAAGGGAAGTGAAAGTTGTGACATGATGTCCAGAAAACAGATTCTGTCCTCGTGACTAGAAAAATCAGAGAAAAATCCCAGTTCATGATTTTGAGCTGAATTTTTTTACACAGAGTGCTCTATACAATTATGAAACTTTAGTATGTTCTGAGTTTTTTTATTTGAGTTGCAGAAGTATCCCTAAAAAATTCTTTACTACCTGCTGGTCTGTTTTTCACAGATTCTGTCATGTTTTGCCTTTTCTTCGTTTTGCAAACCTTAAGCTTGCTTTTTCTTTGCAAAAACTTTTTGGCAATCTTGAGAAACAGTATATATTCAAGATTATCTTTATTTCTAGTAGATAAAAATTATTTTATTATGGGTACTAACCTCGCTAATCAGATTATGATGAGTTATGTATGAAGAGAGTTTTTAAGTGTGCGAGGGAAGATGATGAAAGAAGATTAAGAAGTGTCAAGCGTTCAAGCTTGGGGATGCCCCCATGCATCCCCAAGAAATATTCAAGGAGACTCAAGCATATAAGCTTGCGGATGCCCCCATGCATCCCCTTCTCCATCAACAATTATCAGTCCGTCTCTTGTTTCACTATATTTTTATCACTTCATGCGTTATGTGCTATTCTTGGAGCGTCTCGCTCTTAGGTTTTGTTTTTAGTTTTCTTTAGGTTTGATTTCTGTTCATAGCAATTTAGAACCCATATTTATTTGTGTGGGAGAGAAACACGCTCCACTTCAAAAATTTAGAACGCAACATAGGATTTTCATGCTTATCTTTGTTGTGTGTGTTCTTTATCTTTTCGTAGCTACTGTCATGTTTAGCTCTTAGTTTTCATGCTTATCTTTTTAAGAGCTTTTGATTAGTTTGTTGCTGGAATTCTCTTGAGTTTTCATGTTTATCTTGTTTAGAAAGTTTTCTTGTTGCACTGAGTTTTGTGTCTTGACTTGAAGTAGGTAATTGAGGTTGCTATTCTTTTGTAGTAGTAACTTGCAATAGTTTTGACGTATTGTTTTGAGTAATGTTTGGACTTTTGGTGTCAAGATATTTATCCTATTAGTGATAGATGTCGTATTTTGGGCAATCCGTGTTTATTTTCAAAACCTACAAATTAGTTGAGAACTCTATCTACTAGATGGATCACTACTCTTCTGAGGGGTCGAATATTAGAGTACACTCACGTACCATGAGTCGAGGATGCGCAAGGATAACCAAATCCCCATACACTCCTCCTCGGGATACTTATCTCTTTGTGAACCTCCTTATTAGATTGAGAGTTACCGATAATAAGTGCATGAGTTCTTCGGACTAATGTGAGTATTCGAAAGTTGACACTTCCACCTTCCCATATTTTTCTAGCATTTCCTGTGCCGTGCATTGCTTTCTTCTCACTCCGAGAGTTTGCGTCCACCTTCGCTGGTACATCCAAACCCTTGGCACGATACGCTCTGTCATCATAAACCTCCTTATATCCTTCCCCAAAACAGCCACCATACCTACCTATCAAGGCATTTTCATAGCCTTTCCGAGATATATTGCCATGCAACATCCATCTTCTCATGACTTGATCTTCATGTCATACATGCTACTTGCTTGATTGATGAGCCGCATGCTAGTTGGGCCTTGCCCTATGTTCATTGCTACATGACGCGCTAGTATCATTGCATATCCTGCTACACTGGCAGAGGCATACATTTGCATACATCATGATAGTTACATTTTCTTTATGATTTGAGTACTTTGTAAAGTGTGAAAGATCTTCTATACTTTTTGTAATATGTAGAGTGTTGCCCCTAAAGTGAGGAAAAGATCCCAAAGTGGACAAAATTAAAAGATCCCAAAGAGGACAAATGAGAGAGAAATAAAAAGAGCCATTGAGGCCACCAAAAAATACAAAAAATAGAAAAAGAGAAAAAGAAATAAAAAGAGAGAAGGGGGCACACTATTATTCCTTTTGAGAGATCCACACTCATACTCCCTCTTATATCTTGTACTCCATAGAGATTATCATTCATGCATATAGCTATGTGGGAACCTTCACACTATAGAACTTGGCTTGTATATTCCAATGACGAGCCTCCTCAAATGAGCTCTAGGTCTTCTTGAGCAAGCAAGTTGGATGCACCCCCACTAGTTCCATTGGAGAGCTTACCTTAGCTCATATGTGCATTCGTTGCATGGCAATCCCTACTCCTCACATCATATCTATCATTTGGCTTTCTCTCACCTATGATTGTCCTCATTGATGTGAGCCTTTCACACCCTTTTTGTCTTCCTCCTCCACCACATTCTCTCTTTGCCATCCTAAGTGTCAACTTTCTTGCTTACGCTCATCCATTGCATGAGTGCTCAAAATATCGAAAAGGAGTGGATCATTTTGACTTGTACCTGGCTAGTGGTATGGGGATGAGTCAAGATAAGATTCCAAAGAATACCAAGTGTGAAACTTTATTAGATTGAGTTCTCAACACAAAAATACTTTTCTCTCGTATATCCCTACCCCCTTTCTTGCACACAAACACCATTTGGAGACATTCGAGTCACGGACAGCGAGAGCTCTTGCACCTTTATGTTCTTATGTTGCTTGTTTCAATGCTAAATATAGACTCTTGCCTGTTATGACTTGAATTGAAGTACATGCCTTGATTGCTTTACTTAAAAGTTCTTATATGGTTGTTAGCATGTCACTACAGAAATTATGCTTGTTATCATTTACCTACTAGAGGACGAGCAAGAATTAAGCTTGGCGATGTTGATACGTCCAAAACGTATCTATAATTTCTGCTTGCTCCATGCCTCTTTTGTGTGATATTGCTATGATATTGATGAACTTCCATACACTTTTGATCATATTTGGACTAACCTATTAACTCAGTGCACCCCAATGCTAGTTCCTGTTTTCTGCTGTTTTTCTATTTCAGGTTTCCCCCTTATTAAAAGTACTAGAAAAATTCCGGGAAAAATATAGGAAAAATCAGCGTACCGGAAGATTCGCGAAGAGCCCGAGAGGGGCAAGAGGGGAGCCAGGGGGGCCCCAGGCGGCCAGAGGGCGCGGCCCAACCCCTGGCCGCGCCAGGGGGGCGCCTGGAGCCCCTGGCCCAGCTCTGGCTGCCCCCTTTCGCCTATTTATTTCCCGTGACGAGAAACCCTCGGGGACGGAACCCTTTTTCGCGATCTCTCCTCTGTTCCGTCGCCGCCGCGCTTCCAAGATCGGGAGCACCAGAAGACCTCTTCCCGGCACCCTGCCGGAGGGAGGAATCACATTCGAGAGCTTCTCCACCACCATGGATGCTTCCCGGATGAGCCGTGAGTAGTGCACCTTGGACCATGGGTCTATGATCAGTAGCTATGTGATGTTCTCCTCCCCTCTTTGTTCTTCATGGATTAGACCTCGTGAGCTTTCCTACATGATCGAGGCACTTATGTAATCTTTCTGCTGTTGCTATGCTGAGTTTGCTGGGATCCGATGGATTATGAGATTATGTTCAGATTGTGATTGAGTTATATATTTGATTATCTTCTTTTATATTAATGTTCTTGAGTAATTCTTGCATGTTCTCCGTTGTTGTTTATTGCTTTGGCCAAGTAGTAGGGAGTGACTCCAAGAGGGAGCGTTATGCATGATTGTGGGTTCATGCCCCCCGATGACTAGCTTGAGTGACAGAAACATGAGTCTATGGGATGTGTTGTTGCCACAAGGGGGAAAACAACGGTGCTTGTACTTGCGGGTGCAAGGATTGTTTACTTTACGCAAAGTTCTTTAATGCAGTTGTCTGTTGCTTTGAGTTTACACTTTGGGTGGGATTCACAACTTAATACCAGCGAGATGTTCTGGATAGATATCTCAAGGTGGATGATTAGTAGGTAGATGCAGATGGATTTCGGTCTACTTGTCTTGGCGTACTGCCCATGCTTTTGAGCCTCTTCCTTTCTGTTTAGCATAATTAGCATTGGTTTGCGCACATAATCCTGTCAATTGCCCAGTTGTAATTTGTTTACCTCGCATGGCTATTTTATCGTATTTTGGGAGAGAGACATCACTAGTGGACATCATAGTACCCCGATCCATATTTCCAACACTGTTTACACCTTGAATTTAATTTCAGTGTTTACTTTTCCGTAGCTATCACTATCATTATTACCCCATGCGTTTTATCCTTTGTAAACAATGAGGTCGGAGGAATTGACAACTCGTCTGTACTCGTTGGAAGAAAAGCTATTTGTTGTGTGTGCAGGTCCAGGTGAAGTAAGCAACCTTCAGTTGTGAACGGCGCCATTGTTCACTTCACCACCTTGTTGTATCTATTGGAGTCCTATTGGTTCGACATTCAACCTTAGCATCTTCGCTAAGGGAAACTTGCTGCTACGCTACATCTCACCTTCCACTTGGGGTAACCAACGAGGGACGAGAAGCTATCTCGTGTATCAACCACCCATCACTGCACTCCTCGCAACAACTCCTGCTTGCGGCGCAACAACATTCTCACAACATCGACTCACATTCACGCCGCCCATCGGCATACTCCTCGCAAAAACTCCGACGATCTCGTGAAACGACGACGTCCTCACATCACGGGCTCTCGAGGACGCCGCACATCACCGCACTCCTCACAACAACATCCTCGCAACACTAGCTCGCAGCGACGATGTACATTGACATAATCCTCGCGATAATTCTGCCGGCCTCACATCAGCGGTTCACGACGGTCCCTCGCGGTACATATCGTATGATTGGTGATGATGGAGCGTGCGACGGAGAGGAGGACGGAGCGGCGGTTGCCTTTGCAACACTCGATGGACGTTGCAGCATTGTTGGCGACCGGCCCTGGCAACAACTTCGGCTAAAGAAGCGACGCAACAAAGAGAAGGAGAACGCATTGCATGAGAAAAAACTAGAGAATAGTAGTCACTTGATACATGATAAGGAAGTGATGGCACTGAAGTAGTGCTCCTCGTTGGCTACCCCAAATGGAAGGTCGAGATGTAGCGTAGCGTAATTTCCCTCGGTGAAGATACCAAGGTTTGTCTCCAGTAGGACTCCAAGGTCGACAAGTAGGTGACAACGGCGCTAGAAATTACTAGCACGAGAGTTGACGTGGATCTGCACACAAATACAAATAACTTTGCTCCCAACGAGTACAGAGAGGTTCTCAATCTCTCCGGCTTTGTTTTTTACAAAGGGTCAAACACAAGAGATAAAGGTAATGATAATTGCAACTAGAAAGTAGAACATGAAGTAAATTGAGGGTGTAAACAGTGGTGGAAATATGGACAGGGGTCCCATGATGTTCACTAGTGATGCCTCGCTCCCAAAAGACGATAAAACTGCTATGCGAGGTAAACAAATCAAAGCTGGGCAATTGACATGATTAAAAACGCACCGCGATGCTAACTATGCTACAAAGAAAGGAAGAGGCTCAAAAGCATGGGCAGTACGCTGATGCTAGCAAGGAAGATACTTCTCTCGCTTCTCGTTGGTTACCCCAAGTGGAAGGTGAGATGTAGTGTAGCAGCGGAATTTCCCCTATGTAGAGGATAGGGTTTGTCTCCCGTAGGACTCGCAGAGATACAAGAAGGTGGTAAAGTGAACAATGGCGCCGAGGTTGCTAACTTCGCCTGGACCTGCACACACAGCAAATAACTTTGCTCCCAACGAGTAGAGAGGAGTTGTAAATTCCTCCGGCCTTGCTGTTTACAAAGGATCAATGCAAGAGATAATAATAGTGGCAACGGAAAGTAAGAACTGAAAGTAAATTGAAAGTGTAAACAATTGTGGAAATATGGACTGGGGTCCCGTGATGTTCACTAGTGATGTCTCTCTCCCAAAAGACGATAAAAGTGCTAGCAAGGTAAACAAATCACAGCTGGGCAATTGACAGGATTATAAACGCACCGCAATGCTAACTATGCTACAAAAGAAAGTAAGAGGATCAAAAGCAATGGGCAGTACGCCAAGGTAAGTAGACCGAAATCCATCTGCATCTACTACAAATCATCCACCTTGAGATATCTATCCAGAACATCTCGCTGCTATTAAGTTGTGAATCCCACCCAAAGTGTAAACTCAAAGCAACAGACAACTGCATTAAAAGGAACTATGCGTAAAGTAAACAATCCTTGCACCCGCAAGTACAAGCACCGTTGTTTTATCCCTGGTGGCAACAGCACATCCCCCAGTCTCATGTTTCTGTCACTCAAGCTAGACATCAAGGGGCTGAACCCACAATCAAGCATAACGCTCCCTCTTGGAGTTGCAACAAATCACTTGGCCAAAGTAAAATACGGCAACGGAGAACATGCAAGAATTTACTAAAGAACACAAATATAAAAGAGAACCAAATATATTACTCATCACAATCTGAACATAATCTCATAATCCATCAGATCCCAGCAAACTCAGCATAGCAACATAGAAAACTACAAAAGTGCCTCGATCATGTGAGGCAGCTCACGAGGTCTTGAAAATGGAAGCACAAAGAGGGGAGGAGTACATCACATAGCTACTGGTCACGGACCCATGGTCCAGGGGGAGTACTCACGGCACATCCGGGAGGCGTCCATGGCGATGGATGGTCTCCCGGAGGGGATTCCTCCTTCCGGCAGGGTGCCGGGTGATAACCCACAACTGCAGGGGATCAAGATAGTCTTCGCGAGTAAGAATAACCCAATTTATAGATTCGACTCAAGGGGAGCCAAAGAATATCCACAAGCTTTAACAGTGGAGTTGTCAATTCCACCGCACCTGAGATACACTTACTTGCAACAAGATATTAATAGCAACTGCGGTATGGAAGTGATGATAGCAACGGTAATAGTAAAACAGCGAAAGTAAACAACTAGTAACCAGCAGAATTAAAAACACTGTAGGCTAGGGAGATGGATGATTGGGCGCTGCATGGATAAGACACATCATGTATTTAACTTGGGGCAAGGCACACAGAAAAGAAATGATCATCTAGGCATAAATCAAACACCAGGCATGTATCCCAAAGGTAGTTGTACGTGCTTGCAATAAGAACTTGCCCAACATCTTTTGTCCTACCATCCCGCTACGAACGGGGCCAAAAGGAACTTATGGAGATTAAGGTGCTCCTGTCAAAGAGCACCGGAACAAAGCATTAACAATCAATGGATACATGGAATCCTCAAATTATAGTCCATCCCCTTTGGTGTCCCAAGCTGTCACCTTTGGGATCGCCGGTTCCAGACTATAACAGGTGCATACAACTCATAGATAGGATCAAGAACACAAATATATTCATGAAAACACATAGGGTTCAGATCTGAAATCATGGCACACGGGCCCAAAGTGACAAGCATTCAGAGCAACAAGTCGAAGCAAAGATGATAAACAACAATCTAGATGATAGACAACATGCCCCCAACAATCTGATAAACTATTACATGATCTAACTCATCCAATCTCTACCATCCCCTTTGCCTACAGCAGGGAATTACTCACACATGGATGGAGAAGTCATGGAGGGAGGATGGAGTGGTGATGATGATGGCGATGGCGATGATCTCCCCTCTCCGGAGGCCAAAACAGCCTCCAGATTAGCCCTCCTGGAGAAGAACAGAGGGTGGTGGCGGCTCCACGACGAGAATTGGTAAAAAGACTTCTGTTTTGGGGTTTCTCCGTCAAGGGAATAAATAGGAGCCTCGGTAGGGCACCAGAGGAGGGGGGAGGCCCCCAGGCGGCCAGAGGGCGCGGCCCCACCCCTGGGGCCCCCCTTGGCTCCCCTTTGGTCCGACTTCTGGCTTATGGCTCCTTCGGGTGCGTGGATTTTCTGGTATTTTTCTGGGAATTTGCTGAGACGTCCAAAAATCCATTTTCCTGTGCACAATAAAACCATACAGGAAGCTCTGCTGAAAACAACGTTAGTCCGGGTTAGTTTCATCCAAATCATGCAAGAATGAGGGCAAAACAATAGCAAAAGTGTTTGGAAAAGTAGATATGTTTGAGACGTATCAACTCCCCCAAGCTTAGCATATTGCTTCTCCTCAAGCAATTCAGTACAACAAACTGAACGCGACAAAGAAAACTTTGACAAACTCTTTTGCTTCAATAGATGTATATAAGCATGTACTACGAAAAGAATTTAGCGAGTATCAAAACAATGCTATGAGGACAATGCACGAAGCAATACTTCTTTCAAGTGATCAATCACAAACAACTAAAAGCCAATAATATGCTACTGAAAATCAAGACAAGATTACAATGCACAAAGCTTGAACATACTAGAGTGGTATTTCGCTAGCCTCCATGAGTGAAGAAAAACATAAATGTAGAAACTCCTCCGGAGTTTTAAAGGAGACTAGAGCTAAAAACTTCAGAATAAATAATACCAAAATCATGCAAAAGACAATGTAGTACTTTGGGACAATGCACATTACACTCAGAATGACAATTATGCTCTCCTAGTTAGTGCTTTGAAGAAAGAAGGTGGAGACTCTCGAACCGTGGAGTTTGATGGAAAGGTTGAAAACCCGTGAATGGAAGCAAAGACTAAACATGTACCAGAGCTCTTGGTTTTGAAAATAGAGATAAAAAGTGTTTTGGGAGGTGCATGCTTCATCAACGAATGCTAGTAGACAACTCAATCACCTCTTACTCTAGACATGTTTCGAGGAACGACTCCCAAGATGGAGACGACCACATCCCCTTAATCTCCTTTGTTTATCACTGCCAAAGTTTTCTGATTTCTCATAGACAAAGCGTGAAGGAGGGTGTGTTGGTTGTGATTATCTTTTGTGAGCTGGGGCACTCATGCCAGTCCCTCCTCGTATTAGGGGTTTGCAGATTAGACATGCAATCCCTGAATAAAACATGTCTAACATAAGACGGTTATGAATTACCTACTACTTCCTCATGAGCTAAAACAGAGGCATAACATAGGAGTGCTTTTGAATAATTTTGAGATGGTACAAGAAAGTATTCGTTAGGATGGCCGGTAAATACCACATAGGAAGGTATGGTGGACTCAAATGGAAAAAGTGGTTTCAAGGATTTTGGATGTACAAGCAGAAATCCGCTTAGTGCGAGTGAAGGCTAGCAAAATACTGGGAAGCGACTAACTAGAGAGCAATAACAGTCATAATCATGCAGAGCGACAAAGCAACATTGAATTGGGCATGAAAATGATATAACTATTCTGAAACTCAAAGATCATCAAGACTGGGAAGCGACCAACTAGAGAGTGATACGTCTCAAACGTATCTATAATTTCTGCTTGCTCCATGCATGTTTTGTGTGACTTTGCCATGTTTTGGTTGAACTTTATTACACTTTTAAACCAATTTGGACTAACCTACTAACTCAGTGCACCCAGTTGCCAACTTCTGGTTTTCTGCTGTTTTTGTTTTTCAGGTTTTCCGGCTGATTAAAGTGCCCAAAAAATTCCGCAAAAAATATATTAAAAATCAGCGGGCAGGAAGCTTCCGGAATAACCAAGGGAGAGAGCCGGGACCACCACCAGGGAGCCAGAAGGGTCCCTGGCGCGGCCCCAACCCTAGGGCGGACCAGGCACCCTCCTGGCTGTCCTGGGTGGCCCCTCGACGCCCCCCTTCGCCTATACAACCCCCTCGGGGTAGAAACCCCTAAACAAGAACTCTTTTTCGCGGAAACCTCTCTGTTCCGCCGCCGCCGTTTTCAGATTGGGGCTGCCTGGAGAAGCTGCCCCGGCACCCTGCCAGAAGGAGATCACCCCTCCGGGAGACCATCCATAGCCATGGACGCCTCCCGTATGTACCGTGAGTAGTCCCCCTTGGACCATGGGTCCGTGATCAGTAGCTATGTGATGTCCTCTCCCTCTTTTGTGCTTCCACTTTCGAGACCTCGTGAGCTGCCTCACATGATCGAGGCACCTATGTAATTTTCTGCTGTTGCTATGCTGAGTTTGTTGGGATCTGATGGATTATGAGACTATGTTCAGATTGTGATGAGTAATATATTTGGTTTGCCCTTTTATATTTTGTTCTTGAGTAAATTATTGCATGTTCTCCGTTGCAGTATTTGCTTTGGCCAAGTTATTTGCTTGCAACTCCAAGAGAGAGCGTTATGCTCGATTGTGGGTTCAGCCCCCTGATGTCTAGCTTGAGTGACAGAAACATGAGACTAGGGGATGTGCTGTTGCCACCAGGGATAAAAGAACGGTGATTGTGCCTATTGGTGCAAGAATTGTTTACTTTACGCAAAGTTCTTTTAATGCAGGTATCTGTTGCTTTGAGTTTACACTTTGGGTGGGATTCGCAACTTAATACCAGCGAGATGTTCTGGATAGATATCTCAAGGTGGATGATTCGTAGTAGATGCAGATGGATTTCGGTCTACTTACCTTGGCGTACTGCCCATTTCTTTTGAGCCCTTCCTTGCTTTGCAGCATAGTTAGCATTGCGGTGCCTTCATAATCCTATCAATTGCCCAACTGTGATTTGCTTACCTCGCTAGCATTTTTATCGTCTTTTGGGAGAGAGACATCACTAGTGAAAATCACGGGACTCCGGTCCATCTTCATACCATTGTTCACACCCACTATTTACCTTTCTGTTTTACTTTTACTAGTACCTTTTTTATCTCTTGCGTTTGATCCTTTGTAAACGACAAGGCCGGAGGAATTGACAACTCCTCTGAACTCGTTGGGAGCAAAGTTATTTGTTTTGTGCAGGTCCACGACAACTCCACGCATCAGAATAATTTCTGGCGCCGTTGCCACCTATCGTACTTATCGTTGGGTCCTACTGGAGACAAACCTTGGTATCTTTACTGAGGGAAATTACCGCTACGTTGCATCTCAACCTTCCACTTGGGGTAACCAACGAGGGGCGAGAAGCCATCAAGCTAATTTCTGGCGCCGTTGCCGGGGACTCAAAGGAAGTACAAATATGCGAGTCCTGATAACCGCCAATTTCTGGCGCCGTTGTCGGACTCCTGTATCAAAAATAGGGGAGTTACACGCTATCTTTTACCTTTGCTTTTTAGTCTTGTTAGTTTACCTGTCAGTTTTTACTTTTGTGTCCCTAATCAAAAATACCAAAAATACCTGTTACCTTTCTTGTGCGGTGAAGTATGTTAAGAGCTGGTACTATGGGGGAATCCGAGGTCTTGGATTTCCACCAAAAGAACGGGGAGAATATGAAGAAGGCATGGGACAGAATTTCTGAAGCACACGAGGCAAATATGCCTTGGTTACCTACAAGATTTGTGCTTAGAAATTTTTACTTTGGCCTCTTTAAGTGGTGTAAGCACTCTCTTGATCTTATAGCCGAAGGAGACTTTTTAGAGTGTGATGAAGCTAGAGCACTTGAAATTATACATGGTTTATCTGGCTATTTTGTTTATGATGGTTTTGATACTGTTATAGATAGAATTGCTACTATTGAAAAGAGACTTGATGCTCTAGTCCTGAAAAAAGTAGAGAGCCTAAATCCTCCTAGAGAGGAGATTTTGGAAATAGACAATGACGGGGAGCCTTTTATTAGGGTTGTTATCTCTAATAAAAACTTCCTTGCTTTTTGTGACATTGGATCTATAGTTTCTATAATGCCAAGCTTTATCTATGATTCTTTGTACCTTGCAAGCATGGACAAATTTTCGTCTTTCCATGAACATTCTAATGGTGATATTTCTGAGATACAGGGAAGACTGAAAAATGTTCAAGTCATGTTTCTTAAAAGGAGTGTGGAGATTGACTTTGCCATCATGAAGGCCAATAAAGGAAATATAGTGCTTGGAAGGGACTTCCTCCGAGCCATGAAAGGCTTCATTGATATAGGTAAAGGACAAATACGTTTGCGTGGTAAGGAGAAAGGTACGTATCTCTTCCCTCGGAAGAACAAGGATGAGCTTATTGAAAACCCCTTTGAAATCCTTGGTGAACCTTTCGATGATTTTGGAGAACTTTGATCTTCTGCTTTAAGCCTAGCTAATGGCTCTAAAGAAGCGCTTTCGGGAGGCAGCCCGCAACGAATTTAGGTTTTTCTTTTTGCTTTTGTTCTGTTCTTAGTGGTCTTGATGATTGTTACTACTGTAGCAACATCATTGTATCTTTATTTTTCAAGCTTTGTGCCAAGTTTAGCCTCAGAGTGCTTGAAAGTTCAAAAGTTGGAGCTTGCTGTCCAGAAACAGATTATGTCTTCTTGACGGGAAAATTCGCGATAAATCACCAGATCATCTTTTTGATCTGAATTTTTTTGAAAGCATGCTCCATACAATTGGCTTTCTAGCCCCTATTCAAAGTTTTTTGATTTGAGTTGCAGAAGTACCTCGAAAAAATTCCCCTTTCTCTGCTATTCTGTTTTTCTCAGCTTCTGCCCTAGTTTTTCTTTTCGCAGTTTTGCAATCCTTAAGCTTGCTTTTTCTTTGCAAACTTTTTTGGTCAGGCAAGAGAAACAGTAGCTCTTCCTGGAAATCTTTATTTGTAGTAGAGGAAAACTATTTTATTAGGGTACTAACCTCTCTAATCAGCCTACAATGAGTTATGTATGAAGGGAGTTTTCAAGTGCGCGATGGAAGGTGATGAAAGAAGATCCAGGAGTGTCAAGCGCTCAAGCTTGGGGATGCCCAAGTGCACCCCCAATAAATATTCAAGGAGACTCAAGCGTCTAAGCTTGGGGATGCCCCCGGTGCATCCCCTCTTCATCAACAATCATCGGTCTGTCTTTCGTTGCACTATATTTTTATCACTTCATGCGTTATGCGCTTTGCTTGGAGCGTCTCGCTCTTTACTTTTCTAGGTTTATTTTGCTTTCTTTGCTGTAGTAACAAGTTAGACCCCAACTTACTCTTTTGTGTGGGAGAGAAACACGCTCCACTTGAACTAGAACTCCTCATAGGATTTGCATGCTTATTTCTTTTAGCTGTGAGTTGTTCTTTTTCTTTTCTTAGCTGCTGGTCTGTTTAGCTGTAGTGCTTTAGTTTTTCTAGAGCTTTTCTTTTCAGGTTGAACTTTCTATAGGTTGCATGTTTTATCTTGTTAGAGAGTTTGCCTGTTGCACTGAGTTCTGTGTCTTGACTAGAAAGTAGGTAGTTAAAGTTGCTTTTCTTTTTGAAGTAGTAACTTGCAATAGTTTTGAGGTATTGACTAGAGTAATGTTTGAACTTTTGGTGTCAAGAGCTCTTGCCTATTAGTGATAGATGTCGTATTTTGGGCAATCCGTGTGTTTTTCGAAAACCAAAAACCCCTGTTGAGAACTCTAGCTACTAGATGGATCACTAACCTCTGGAGGGTTCGAATATTAGAGTACACTCACGTACCATGAGTCGAGGATGCGCAAGGATAACCAAACCCCCATACACTCCTCCTCGGGGTACCTGTCTCTTTGTGAACCTCCTATTAGATTGAGAGTTACCGATAATAAGTGCATGAGTTCTTCGGACTAATGTGAGTATTCGAAAGTTGACACTTCCACCTACCCATACTTTTTCTAGCCTCTTCGGTACCGTGCATTGCCCCTTCTCACCTCGAGAGTTGTCGCATACTTCACCGGTGCATCCAAACCCTTGGCATGATACACTTTGCCATCATAAGCCTCATTATATCTTTCCTCAAAACAGCCACCATACCTACCTACAAGGAATTTCCATAGCCTTTCCGAGATACATTGCCATGCAACATCCACCCTCTCATGACTTGATCTTCATGTCATACATGCTACTTGCTTGATCGATGAGCCGCATGCTAGTTGGGCCTTGCCCTAATCATTGCTACATGACGCGCTGGTATCATTGCATATCCTGCTATCCTGGCAGAGGCATACATTTGCATCATGATTAGTTACATTTTATTTTTGTGAGTACCTTTGTAAAGTGTGAAAGATATCCTATATTCTTGTAAAATATAGAGTATTGCCCCTAAAGTGAGGAAAAGATCCCAAAGAGGACAAAATCAAAAGATCCCAAAGAGGACAAATGAGAGTTAAATAGAAAGAGCCATTGAGGCCACCAAAAAATAAAAAAAAGAGAAAAAAGAGAAAAAGAAAAATAAAAAGAGAGAAGGGGGCATACTACTATTCCTTTTGAGAGATCCACACTAGTACTTCATCTTCTATCCCTTGTACTCCATAGAGATTATCATCATGCATATAGCTATGTGGGGAACTTTTACACTATAGAACTTGGCTTGTATATTCCAATGATGAGCCTCCTCAAACGAGCTCTAGGTCTTCTTGAGCAAGCAAGTTAGATGCACCCCCACTAGTTCCATTGGAGAGATTTTAGCTCACATGTGCATCCGTTGTATGGCAATCCCTAGTCCTCACATCATATCTATCATATGGCCTTCTCTCGCCTATGATTGTCCTCATTGATGTGAGCCTTTCACACACCTTTTTGTCTTCCTCCTCCACCCTTTTTCTGTTTCGCCTTTTAGGTGTCAACTTTCTTTCTCACACTCATCCGTTGCATGAGTGCTCAAAATATCGAAAGGGAGTGGATCAGTTTGACTTGTACCTGGCTAGTGGTCTGGGGACGAGTCCAGATAAGAATCCAAAGGAGACTAAGTGTGAAACTTTAGTAGATAATTGTTCTCAACAACCTTTTTCTCTTTCTTCCCAGTCCCTTGCTTGCACGCAAACACCATCTGGAGACATTCGAGTCACGGACAGCAAGAGCTCTTGCACCTTTTGTTCTTTTGTTGCTTGTGTTAATGCCAATATAGACTCTTGCCTGTTAAGACTTGAATTGAACTGCATGCTTTGATTGCTTTACTTAACAGTCCTTATTTGGTTGTGTGGCATGTCACCACAAAAATTATGCTTGTTATCATTTACCTACTCGAGGACGAGCAGGAATTAAGCTTGGGGATGTTGATACGTCTCAAACGTATCTATAATTTCTGCTTGCTCCATGCATGTTTTGTGTGACTTTGCCATGTTTTGGTTGAACTTTATTACACTTTTAAACCAATTTGGACTAACCTACTAACTCAGTGCACCCAGTTGCCAGCTTCTGGTTTTCTGCTGTTTTTGTTTTTCAGGTTTTCCGGCTGATTAAAGTGCCCAAAAAATTCCGCAAAAATTATATTAAAAATCAGCGGGCAGGAAGCTTCCGGAATAACCAAGGGAGAGAGCCGGGACCACCACCAGGGAGCCAGAAGGGTCCCTGGCGCGGCCCCAACCCTAGGGCGCGCCAGGAACCCTCCTGGCTGCCCTGGGTGGCCCCTCGACGCCCCCCTTCGCCTATATAATCCCCTCGGGGTAGAAACCCCTAAACAAGAACTCTTTTTCGCGGAAACCTCTCTGTTCCACCGCCGCCGCCGTTTTCAGATCGGGGCTGCCTGGAGAAGCTGCCTCGGCACCCTGCCGGAAGGAGATCACCCCTCCGGGAGACCATCCATAGCCATGGACGCCTCCCGTATGTACCGTGAGTAGTCCCCCTTGGACCATGGGTCCGTGATCAGTAGCTATGTGATGTCCTCTCCCTCTTTTGTGCTTCCACTTTCGAGACCTCGTGAGCTGCCTCACATGATCGAGGCACCTATGTAATTTTCTGCTGTTGCTATGCTGAGTTTGTTGGGATCTGATGGATTATGAGACTATGTTCAGATTGTGATGAGTAATATATTTGGTTTGCCCTTTTATATTTTGTTCTTGAGTAAATTCTTGCATGTTCTCCGTTGCAGTATTTGCTTTGGCCAAGTTATTTGCTTGCAACTCCAAGAGAGAGTGTTATGCTCGATTGTGGGTTCAGCCCCCTGATGTCTAGCTTGAGTGACAGAAACATGAGACTAGGGGATGTGTTGTTGCCACCAGGGATAAAACAATGGTGATTGTGCCTATTGGTGCAAGAATTGTTTACTTTACGCAAATTTCTTTTAATGCAGTTGTCTGTTGCTTTGAGTTTACACTTTGGGTGGGATTCGCAACTTAATACCAGCGAGATGTTCTGGATAGATATCTCAAGGTGGATGATTCGTAGTAGATGCAGATGGATTTCGGTCTACTTACCTTGGCGTACTGCCCATTTCTTTTGAGCCCTTCCTTGCTTTGCAGCATAGTTAGCATTGCGGTGCCTTCATAATCCTATCAATTGCCCAACTGTGATTTGTTTACCTCGCTAGCATTTTTATCGTCTTTTGGGAGAGAGACATCACTAGTGAAAATCACGGGACTCCGGTCCATCTTCATACCATTGTTCACACCCACTATTTACCTTTCTGTTTTACTTTTACTAGTACCTTTTTATCTCTTGTGTTTGATCCTTTGTAAACGACAAGGCCGGAGGAATTGACAACTCCTCTGAACTCGTTGGGAGCAAAGTTATTTTTTTTGTGCAGGTCCACGACAACTCCACGCATCAGAATAATTTCTGGCGCCGTTGCCACCTATCGTACTTATCGTTGAGTCCTACTGGAGACAAACCTTGGTATCTTTACTGAGGGAAATTACCGCTACGCTGCATCTCAACCTTCCACTTGGGGTAACCAACGAGGGGCGAGAAGCCATCAGAGAGCAATAACAGTCATAATCATGCAGAGCGACAAAGTAACATTGAATTGGGCATGAAAATGATATAACTATTCTGAAATCCACAGATCATCAAGGCATGGTGGACTTTTCAGCCATAAACATGTGTAAGCATGTGCCAAGTCAATCCAAGAATTCTCCAAAGGGAAATACTACTTCAGTATGCCAAACCATGAACAATGCAATGTATGTAAATCATTTCAGCAACACATTATGTACTCTAGCTATTTGGGATTAACCACAAGGAAAGCATGAACACTGGGAAAGCATTGTAAACATAGCACTATGTCGCTACAGGATGGTCTCTAAATCATAAGTACAAGCATATGTACAAAAGTAGAAACAAAGAGAGTTCATACCGGTTTTCCTTGTTGCATCCCTTGCGTCGATCTTTGTCATCACTGCATCGTCGCTTGCACGATTGGACGTAGGAAAATATAATCAAGTGCAAATGCCATCACAGACTCAAGCTGAACTCTGCAACAAAGCAAACTAAAGAGAGAAAATAAAATATTTTTGGTTTTTTTTCAAAGATTTAACGAAAGAAAAGAGAAAAGAGAAATCTTTTTGTTGTTTTTGCAAAATAAAAGATCAAAGAAGAACGGGCAAAAACTTCGAAAAGATCAAAGCGAATAAAATGAAAACGGATAATACAATGGAAAGGTGAGAAGGGAACGTACTCCCCCAAGCTTAGGCTTTTGTCCTAAGTTGGTAGCAGCTACTGTCCCAGGAGCCTCCTGCTCCGGGGTAAGGGTAAGTCCAGGAGTCGTATGAGCCCTCCGGTGCGTACACCGATGTCCTCGGGTCCTCCCATGAGGAAGGCCCTGTGCTCCAAGCGGAAGAAGACCCCTAGCCATGCTCGGTGAAGGTCTCTCCCTGGAAAGGTGGGAACTCACCATGCTCCTCCTCATCGGGCACAACCCCCTCCATGGGGTTATGCGGCTGGTAATTAGCCATGAACTCATCGAACTGAATCTCGTTGAAGGACCATTCGTTCCTGCGAGTGTTATCAAACAAAAGTGGTGCAGGTAGACGGATCTCACGAGTAATGGTCCTTTCAAACCTCAAAATATAATCAAGGTTACCAAACTGGGAAGTCATGGTAACAAACTTCTGTCTCTTCATAGCCGCAAGATCGAGACTCGCGTATGAAAAGGGAACATCATCAGGATGTGGGGTACGCTCAAGAGACTCAAGGATAAGTGTGGCGTAAACGCCACCATATAAATCTCCCTTGTTACTGTTCGTAACAAGGCGCCGAGCAATCAAGGCACCCACATTATACTCATTCTTACCAGAGAGGGCGTTCGCATAAATAGCGAAGTCTAGTGCAGAACCATTGCTCGTGTTGTCACGAGCTAACACCCCTCTAGAAACAAAATATGCAAAACGTGTGGAAACAAGATGCTGGAAATCTTCGTGTGCCGAATGTCGGTCTCCTCCTGGAAGCAAAGGGAGTTGAAGAGGGTCCTCAACCCGGAAGGCTACATGGTCATCTTAGATGTCCGACCAACGTTCGGCACACCTATTATATCACAAAACTGTGCCAAAGACATGGTTATGAGATCATTATAAAGTTTGAACTCAACGGTTCCAGCATCATGGTTATAACAAAAACTGTTAACAAAACAGGAGGTAAGCTTTTTGTATTGAAACACACGGCATAAAGCTAGCCGTGTCAATCCTGCATTGGCACAAAGGCCATAAAATTCCTCATTAATTCCTGCAGCTATAAGAAAATCATCGCATGGATAAATCATTGCGCATGCTGGATTTGTGTCTTCCAACAACTCAAGGGGCACATGATCTTCATTGTAGCTCACCCTAACTGCTGAGGGTGAAGCTGCAGCTCTAGTAACTCGATCGGAGCGCTCGGGCTTCTTCTTCCCAAGCCACCCCTTTGCTTTTCCAAAGAAACTCATTTCTTAAAAAATTTACAATTCACAAAAACAAGGATTTAAAGAAAGTGAGTTGAGGCAAACTACTCTACTCACTTACCTAAGGCATAAACTTGCATCAAAACTTGGAAAATAAATTTCTACACAAGCATGCAAGCTCATATGAACAACACCAAGAGTCACTAAATACTCACAAATGACGCCACCAATCAAAAATCTAATTGGAGGGGTGAAGGAGTTACATACCAGGGAGTATTTGCTCAAAATCTCAGCTCGAATGGTGGGCTGTAGAGAGAGATCGAAAATCGCCTTCAAGAACAGCAAGAACGCAAGAACTGGAGCAGAACTCGTGTTTTTGGAGAGAGAGGAAGGAGGAGGAAGAAGACATACCTGGAGGTGGGGCCTGTGGGCCCCAGGCGCCCTGTGGGCGCGGCTAGGGGCCAGGCCACGCCAGCTGGCCGCCTGGGCCACTGGTGCCCCCCTGGTCAGCCCCAGGTGCTTCTGGGTCACTCCCGGCATGGAAATTTTTTATATAATTTTTCTGGAATTTTTCTGACAACTTCACTGTTGAAAAAAATTCGAAGTTCAAAAAGCTGCGAAACTTTCTGAAAACTTGAAGCAGTGATTAGAGTTGTGAAGTTTCAAAAACATATAAACTTGGTACATCACGGAGAATAAAAGCTGGGGAAAATGAAAACATAACAAGCTCCACTTTTTACCTATATAAAACATGCTTACTAGCAAGGTTGATCAAGTCTTACCAATAAACCGGCGATATGAAGAGCAAAAAACCTCACCTCTCATGAAGTGATCATTGCACCTTTACTTTAATGGACATTGTCCCCACCATGATGGTTTTGTATTTGTGATGCACATGTAAAGGACAATCCCATTCTCCAATTTTCACGGTCTCGATGTTCTCTATTGAGTTGAGGCCATGCCTCTTGTCAGTTTTCTTCGAAAAATACACCGTGTGCTCTTTATCATTCAAATTGAAAGTAACCTTTCCTTTATTGCAATCAATTATAGCACCTGCGGTGTTAAGAAAAGTTCTACCAAGAATAATAGAGATGCTCCCATCCTCGGGCATGTCAAGCACAACAAAATCAGTAAGGATTAAACAATTAGCAACTTCAACGGGAACATCCTCACAAATACCTATGGGAACAGCTGTTGACTTGTCATCCATCTGAAGAGAGATATCTGTAGGGATTAGTTTTTCTAAACATAGTCTCTTGTAAAGAGAAAAGGGCATAACACTCACTCCTGCTCCAAGATCACATAAAGCAGTCCTGACATAATTATTCTTTATGGAACAAGGAATGGTGGGTATACCTGGATCACCAAGCTTCTCAGAATCTTGCCACTAAAAGAGTAGTTAGCAAGCATAGTAGATATTGCTTCATTAGGAACTTTTCTTTTATTAGTAACAATATCTTTCATATATTTCGAATAAGGAGGTAACTTAATAGCATCAGTCAAAGGAATTTGAAGAAAAAGAGGTTTCATCCACTCACAAAGCTTATTGTAATGCTCTTCTTCCTTAGTTTTGAGAGACTTACC
The DNA here is from genome assembly GCA_950022295.1 of Bromus sterilis. Classification (NCBI taxonomy): domain Eukaryota; kingdom Viridiplantae; phylum Streptophyta; class Magnoliopsida; order Poales; family Poaceae; genus Bromus; species Bromus sterilis. The sequence goes on from OX465600.1 coordinate 224,629,553, forward strand.
TGGAAAGGGCATGGGTTTCTGTACCCATGGGTCTCGTTCCTTCCCATGTCTTCTTGCGATAAAATCTTCTCTAGTGTATTTCTTGCATTTGTCGGGTGCTTCTTTTTCTCGAACTTCGGGTGGATCATTCTTTTCACCATCCTTTTCAGGCTCAGCACCGTCTTCAGTCTCAGCATCGGAGGTAGATATACTATTTGGATCATTGGGATTGTCAGCTTCTTTGTTATTCTTCTTCTTTGGAGAGCTAACAATTTCTTCTTCCTGTATTTGAGAATCTTGCTCGATCCTCTTAGGATGCCCCTCTGGATAGAGAGGATCTTGAGTGCTAGTTCCCCCTCGGGTTTTAATCCCGAAGGCCTGTATATCCTGTTTGGCATTATTAGCAAGCAAATCTTTTTGCACATTATAAATTTGATCAAGCTGAGTTTGAACCATATGAAAATGCTTCACAAGACATTTAACATCATTAACTGTTCTACCTAGAACATCAAACAAAATTTTGATAGCAAGGGAATTATCATGCAACTGACTTTGTATCCTCTCATTAAAGTGATTTTGCTTAATAATGAAATTATCAAGCTCATCTAAACATAATGAAATTACCATGAGGAATGCCACTTGCATTGAAATCTAAAAGAGAGTGTACCTCTACCATAGGAGGGTGAGTAGTCGGCTCACACAACTTCTCAATGGGGGGTAGATTCTTCACGTCTTTAGTTTTAATACCCTTCTCTTTAATAGACTTCTTTGCTTCCTACATATCTTCGGGGCTTAGAACAAGCATGCCCTTTTTCTTTGGTGGTGGAGGTGGTTCAGAGACGAACCAATCTTCGTGGTTCTTGGCAATCTTGCCCATTAATTCTTCTGCATCGTCCGGTGTTCTTTTCCCGAAAACACAACCAGCACAACTGTCCAAATAGGATCTAGATTCATTAGTTAGACCAACATAAAATATATCAATTAATTCATTCTTAGGGACTCCATGTCCCGGTCTAGCCTGGATCAGATTGCAATACCTCCCCCAAGATTTAGGGAGGTTCTCATCCTGCAACTGTGTAAAGTTATAAATTCTTCGTAAAGCAGCATGTTGCATATGAGCAGGAAAATACTTATCAACAAAAGAGTGAGCTAAGTCTTGAGGACTCCTAATGGAACCACATGGTAGTGCATCGTACCATGCTTTAGCACCTTCCTTTAAAGAGAAAGGAAGAAGCTTAGTAACATAGAAGTTTCGTATCTTTTCATCTGTAGTAAACAAGCCACCTAACTAAGTGAGTTTGGTCAGGTGTGCAATAGCATCATCATTTTCTCTGCCATAAAAGGGGTCAGATTCAACCATAGATATAAGTGAAAGATCAACAGATAAATTATAATCAGGATCATTGATGCATATAGGAGACGTAGAAAAAGTAGGATCAGGAACGGTCTTGTTCTTCAGAGAGTGTTTTTCGAGAAGCTTCTTAATAGCATCAGGGCCAGAGTTGACAAACTCTGTTAGCTCCCTGCATAAATCATCATCAAGTATAATATAATCATCATTAAGGAGTCTCTCCTTGAGTTTACTCAAATCGGAATAAGTGTAAGTTCCATCAAAAGGATAGCAAGTATCAGGAATTTCAATTCCAGATTTTTTTGCAGCAACAATGATCTGTTTCTCAAGAGCGTGACTAAGTGAACCAATATCATCAAGAGTAGTAGAAGCATCATCACAAGTATCGGACATAGTAACAGATTCAGTAGAAGCATCATGTGGTGCAGGTGAAGCAAACTTACTCATAACTGAAGGTGAATCAAGTGTAGCACTGATGGCTTCTCGCCCCTCGTTGGTTACCCCAAGTGGAAGGTTTAATGTAGCACAACGGCAAGTTTCCCTTAGCGAAGATGCTAAGGTTTAGATTGTCTCCAGTAGTACTCAAGAGATACAAGTAGGTGGTAAAGTGAACAATGGCGCCGTTCACAACCTAGGTTGCTAACTTCACCTGGACCTGCACACAGATACAAATAACTTTGCTCCCAACGAGTTCAGAGGAGTTGTCAATTCCTCCGGCCTTGCTGTTTACAAAGGATTAACACAAGAGATAATAATGATAGTGATAGCAACGGAAAAGTAAATACTGAAAGTAAATTGGTAGTGTGAACAATAATGTGAAGATGGACCGGGGTCCCGTGATTTTCACTAGTGATGTCTCTCTCCCAAAAGACGATAAAAGTGCTAGCGAGGTAAACAAATCACAGTTGGGCAATTGACAGGATTATGAAGGCACCGCAATGCTGACTATGCTGCAAAGAAAGGAAGGGCTCAAAAGCAATGGGCAGTACGCCAAGGTAAGTAGACCAAAATCCATCTACATCTACTACGAATCATCCACCTTGAGATATCTATCCAGAACATCTCGCTGGTATTAAGTTGCGAATCCCACCCAAAGTGTAAACTCAAAGCAACAGACAACTGCATTAAAAGAACTTTGCGTAAAGTAAACAATCCTTGCACCCGCAAGTACAAGCACCGTTGTTTTATCCCTGGTGGCAACAGCACATCCCCTAGTCTCATGTTTCTGTCACTCAAGCTAGACATCGAGGGGCTGAACCCACAATCGAGCATAACGCTCTCTCTTGGAGTTGCAAATAAAATACTTGGCCAAAGAAAATACCTCAACGGAGAACATGAAAGAATTTACTCAAGAACAAAATATAAAAGAGAAGAACAAAATACATTACTCATCACAATCTGAACATAGTCTCATAATCCATCAGATCCCAACAAACTCAGCATAGCAACAACAGAAATTACATAGATGCCTCGATCATGTGAGGCAGCTCACGAGGACTCGAAAGTGGAAGCACAAAAGAGGGAGAGATAGATCACATAGCTACTGGTCACGGACCCATGGTCCAAGGGGAACTACTCACGGTACGTACGGGAGGCGTCCATGGCTATGGATGGTCTCCCGGAGGGGGTAGCTTCTCCCGGCAGGGTGCCGGAGCAGCTTCTCCAGGCAGCCCCGATCTTGAAACGGCGGCGGCGGCGGAACAAAGGCGAGATCGCGAAAAAGGAGTTTCGTCTTAGGGGTTTCCATCACGGGGGCTAAATATAGGCGAAGGGGGTGTCGAGGGGACCCACCAGGCAGCCAGGAGGCCTCCTGGCGTGACCTAGGGTGGGGCCGCGCCAGGGACCCTCCTGGCTCCCTGGTGGTGGCCCTGCTTTGCTGCTTTGGTGTTTCCGGAAGCTTCCGCGACGCTGATTTTTTATCTGATTTTCCTGGATTTTTTGGAGCACTTTTAATGGCCGTAAAACCTGAAATACAAAAACAGCAGAAAACAACAATTGGCAGCTGGGTGCACTGGGTTAATAGATTAGTCCAAATATGTTCAAAAGTGTATGAAAGTTCAAGCAAAACATGGCAAAGTCACACAAAACATGCATGGAGCAAGCAGAAATTATAGATACGTTTGGGACGTATCAAGCACTAGGGTTCAGAACAATACCTTTTCTTGTACGGGATGGTAAGATCAGGACCTTGGGGTCTTCTTTCTTACCCATAGCGGATAAATTGCAGCAAGTAAAATACTTCAAGTAGACTTGTGAATAAAGCTATGCTCCCCGGCAACGACGCCTGAAAACAGGCTTGATAACCCACTACTGCAGGGGATCGAGATAGTCTTCGCGGGTAAGAATAACCCAATTTATAGATTCGACTCAAGGGGAGCCAAAGAATATCCACAAGCTTTAATAGTGGAGTTGTCAATTCCACCGCACCTGAGATACACTTACTTGCAATAAGATATTAATAGCAACTGCGGTATGGAAGTGATGATAGCAACGGTAATAGTAAATCAGCGAAAGTAAACAACTAGTAACCAAATATATTACTCTATCACAATCTGAACATAATCTCATAATCCATCATATCCCATCAAATTCAGCATAGCAACAACAGAAGAATTACATATGTGCCTCGATCATGTAGGGCAGCTCATGATACGTCCAAAACGTATCTATAATTTCTGCTTGCTCCATGCCTCTTTTGTGTGATATTGCTATGATATTGATGAACTTCCATAAACTTTTGATCATATTTGGACTAACCTATTAACTCAGTGCACCCCAGTGCCAGTTCCTGTTTTCTGCTGTTTTTCTATTTCAGGTTTCCCCCATATTCAAAGTGCTCCAAAAATTCGGGAAAAATCCAATAAAAAATCAGCGATACGGAAGCTTCGAGAAACACCGAGGGGGGCCAGAGGGGACCCACCAGGGCCCCAGGCGCCCTCCCGGCGCGCCCTAGGGTGGGGCCGCGCCAGGGGGCCGCCTGGACCCCCGGTGGCCCCCCTGGCTGCCCCCCTTCGCCCATATATTCCCCCGTGACGTGAAACCCCCGTAACGGCAACCCTTTTTCGCGATCTCTCCTATGTTCCGCCACCGCCGCGCTTCCAAGATCGGGAGCACCAGGAGACCTCTTCCCGGCACCCTGTCGGAGGGAGGAACCACCTCCGGGAGCTTCTCCACCACCATGGATGCTTCCCGGATGAACCGTGAATAGTCCACCTTGGACCATGGGTCTATGATCAGTAGCTACGTGATGTTCTCCTCCCCTCTTTGTTATTCATGGATTGGACCTCGTGAGCTGCCCTACATGATGGAGGCACATATGTAATATTTCTGCTATTGCTATGCTGAGTTTTCTCGGGTCCGATGGATTATGAGATTATGTTCAGATTGTGTTTGAGTAATATATTTGATTCTCCTCTTTTATATTTTAGTTCTAGAGTAATTCTTGCATGTTCTCCGTTGTTGTTTATTGCTTTGGCCAAGTAGTAGGTAGTGACTCCAAGAGGGAGCGTTATGCATGATTGTGGGTTCATGCCCCCCGATGACTAGCTTGAGTGACAGAAACATGAGTCTAGGGGATGTGTTGTTGCCACAAGGGAGAAAACAACGGTGGTTGTACTTGCGGGTGCAAGGATTGTTTACTTTACGCAAAGTTCTTTAATGCAGTTGTCCGTTGCTTTGAGTTTACACTTTGGGTGGGATTCGCAACTTAATACCAGCGATATGTTCTGGATAGATATCTCAAGGTGGATGATTAGTAGGTAGATGCAAATGGATTTTTGTCTACTTGATTAGGCGTACCGCCCAAGCTTTTGAGCCTCTTCTTTTCTTTGTAGCATAGTTAGCATTGGTTTGCGCACATAATCATGTCAATTTCCCAGCTGTAATTTGTTTACCTCGCATGGCTATTTTATCGTCTTTTGGGATAGAGACATCACTAGAGAACATCATAGGACCCCGGTCCATATTTCCAATACTGTTTACACCCGCTATCAATTTACTGCTTTATTTACTTTTCCGTTGCTATCACTATCATTATTATCCCGTGCGTTTTATCCTTTGTAAACAACAAGGTCAGAGGAATTGACAACTCCTCTGTACTCGTTGGGAAGCAAAGTTATTTGTTGTGTGTGCAGGTCCAGGTGAAGTAAGCAACCTTGAGTTGTGAACGGCACCATTGTTCACTTCACCACCTTCTTGTATCTGTTGGAGTCCTATTGGTTCGACATTCAACCTTAGCATCTTCGGCAAGGGAAATTTGCCGCTACGCTACATCTCACCTTCCACTTTGGGTAAACCAACGAGGGGCGAGAAGTAAACTCTCGTAACATCAGCTCACGAGGTCTAAACCATGAAGAACAAAGAGGGGAGGAGAACATCACATAGCTACTGATCATCGACCCATGGTCCAAGGTAGACTACTGATGGCACATCTGGGAAGCGTCCATGGTGGAGGAGAAACTCCCGAAGGTCGATCCTTCCTCTGGCAGGGTGCCGGGAAGGGTCCTGACGGTGCTCCCGATCTTGGAAGCGCGGCGGCGGCGGAACAAAGGCGAGATTGCAAAATAGGGTTCTGTCTTCGGAAGTTTCTCGTGGCGAAGAATAAATCGGCGAAGGGGGCAGCCAGGGGGGCACCAGGGGTCCAGGCGCCCCCCTTGCGCGGCCAGGCCCCTAGCCACGCCAGGTGGCCGCCTGGGCACCTGGTGGTGGCCCCCTGGCCCTCCTTCGGGGTTCTGGAGGCTTCCGATACGCTGATTTTTTATCTCATTTTCCCAGGATTTTTGGAGCACTTTTTATATGGGAAAAACTGAAATAGAAAAATAGCAGAAAACAGGAACTGACACTGGGGTGCACTGAGTTAGTAGGTTAGTCCAAATATGATAAAAATATATGAAAGTGTATCTAGATCATAGCAATATCACACAAAACATGCATGGAGCGAGAAAAATTATCGATACGTTTGAGACGTATCAGTCTCCCGTAGGACTCCGACGACGACAAGTAGGTGACAACGGCGCTAGAAATTACTAGCACGAGAGTTGACGTGGACCTGCACAAAGATACAAATAACTTTGCTCCCAACGAGTACAGAGAGGTTGTCAATCTCTCCGGCCTAGCTGTTTATAAAGGGTCAAACGCAAGAGATAAAAGTTAATGATAACTGCAACTAGAAAGTAAAATAGGAAGTAAATTGAGGGTGTAAACATTGGTGGAAATATGGACCGGGGTCCCATGATGTTCACTAGAGATGTCTCTCTCCCAAAAGACGATAAACAGCTATGCGAGGTGAGCAAATTACAGCTGGGCAATTGACAGGATTAAAAACGCACCGCATTGCTAACTATGCTACAAAAGAAAGGAAGAGGCTCAAAAGCATGGGCAGTACGCCAAAACAAGTAGACAAAAATCCATCTGCATCTACTCACTAATCATCCACCTTGAGATATCTATCCAGAACATCTCGCTAGTATTAAGTTGCGAGCCCCACCCAAAGTGTAAACCCAAAGCAACAGACAACTGCATTTAAAGAACTTTCCGTAAAGTAAACAATCCTTGCAACCGCGGTAACAAGCATCGTTGTTTTCCCCCTTTTGGCAACAGCACATCCCCTAGACTCATGTTTCTGTCACTCAAGCTAGTCATCATGGGGCATGAACCCAGAATCATGCATAACGCTCCCTCCTGGAGTTGCAATCTAACACTTGGCCAAAGTAATAAAAATCAACGGACAACATGAAAGAATTACTCAAGAACAAAAATATAAAAGGAGAAGAACCAAATATATTACTCATCACAATCTGAACATAGTCTCATAATCCATGAGATCCCAGCAAACTCAACATAGTAACAGTAGAAAGAATTACATATGTGCCTTGATCATGTAGGGCAGCTCACAAGGTCTAATCCATGAAGAACAAAGAGGGGGAGAGGACATCACATACCTACTGATCATGGACCCATGGTCCAAGGTGGACTACTCACGGATCATCCGGGAAGCGTCCATGGTGGTGGAGAAGCTCCTGGAGGTCAATCCTCCCTCCGACAGGGTGCCGGGAAGAGGTCTTCTGGTGCTCCCGATCTTGGAAGTGAGACGACGGCGGAACAGTGGCGAGATCGCAAAAAGGGTTCTCTCCTTGGGGGTTTCGGGACGAGAGGTAAATATAGGCGAAGGGGGCAGTCAGGGGGGCCACCAGGAGTCCAGGCGGCCTCCCGGCGCAGCCCCACCCTAGGTCGCCCCCCTGATACGCGAGATATGATAATTTCTTCTCGCCCTTCGTTGGTTACCCCAAGTGGAAGGTGAGATGCAGCGTAGCGGCAAGTTTCCATTGGTGAAGATACCAAGGTTGAGAGTATCGACCAGTAGGACTCCAGAGATGATAAGTAGGTGTGAGCGGCGCAACTAACGTGGACCTGCACACAGACACAAATAACTTTGCTCCCAACGAAGTTCAGAGAGGTTTTCAATCTTTCTGGTCTTGTTGTCTACAAAGGATCAAAACACAAGGGATAATGATAATGATAGCAGCTGAAAGTAAAAGCAGAAAAGTAAATAAGCGTGTAAACAATGATGAGAATATGGGCCGAGGTCCCGTGATGTTCACTAGTGATGTCTCTCTCCCAAAAGACGATAAAACTGCTATGCGAGGTAAACAAATTACAGATGGGCAATTGACAGGATTATAAACGCACCGCAATACTAACTAGCTACAAAGAAAGGAAGAGGCTCAAAAGCATGGGTAGTACGCCTAAGTAGACTGAAATCCAACTGCATCTACTACTAATCATCCACCTTGAGATACCTATCCAGAACATCTCGCTGGTATTAAGTTGCGAGCCCCACCCAAAGTGTAAACCCAAAGCAACAGACAACTTCATTAAAAAGCACTTTGCGTAAAGTAAACAATCCTTGCAACCGCGGTTACAATCGCCGTTGTTTCCCCCCTTGTGGCAACAGCACATACCCTAGACTCATGTTTCTGTCACTCAAGCGTGTCATCAGGGGGGCATGAACCCAAAATCGAGCATAACGTTCCCTCTTGGAGTTACTGCCTACTACATGGCCAAAGCAATAAAAAACAACGGAGAACATGCAAGAATTATTTAGGAACAAAAATATAAAAGATAAGAACCAAATATATTACTCTATCACAATCTGAACATAATCTCATAATCCATCAGATCCCATCAAACTCAGCATAGCAACAGTAGAAAGATTACATATGTGCCTCGATCATGTAGGGCAGCTCACGAGTTCTAAACCATGAAGAACAAAGAGGGGAGGAGAACATCACATAGCTACTGATCACGGACCCATGGTCCAAAGGAAACTACTCACGACACATCCGGGGAGTGTCCATGGTGAAGGGGAAGCTCCCGGAGGTCGATCCTCCCTCCGGCAGGGTGTCGGGAAGAAGTCTGCCAGCGCTCCCGATCTTGGAAGCGCAGCAGCGGCGGAACAGAGGCGAGATCGCGAAAAAGGGTTATGTCTTCGGGGGTTTCGTGGCACGAGGAATATATAGGCGAAGGGGGGCAGCCAGGGGGCCACCAGGTGTCCAGGAGGCCACTCGGCGCGGCCCCACCCTAGGCCGCGCCACCTGGCCGCCTGGGCACCAGGTGGGGCCCCTCCGGCCCTCCTTAGGGACTCTGGAAATTTCGTTACGCTGATTTTCTATCTGATTTTGCCGGATTTTTGGAGCACTTTTAATATGGGGGAAAACTGAAATAAAAAACAGCAGAAAACAGAAACTGGCACTGGGGTGCACTGAGTTAATAGGTTGGTCCAAGTATGATCAAAATTGTATGAAAGTGTATCTAGATCATAGCAATATCACACAAAACATACATGGAGCAAGCATAAATTATAGATACGTTTGGGACGTATCACCCCCTGGCCGCCTGGGCACCAGGTGGGGCCCCCTTCAGGACCGTGGAAGCTTTCGGTACGTTAATTTTTGTATATATTTTTCCCGGAATTTGTCTGGCACTTTAAGTAATGGGAAAACCTGAAATAAAAAGACAGCAGAAAACAGAAACTGGCACTGGGGTACACTGAGTTAATTGGTTAGTCCAAATATAATCAAAAGTGTATGAAAGTGTATCAAAAGCATAGCAATATCACCCAAAACATGCATGGAGCAAGAAGAAATTATAGATACGTTTGGGACATATCACAAGACAAGTAGACCGTTTATTCATAAACATCTACTCACTAATCATCTGCCTTAAGATATCTAATCTAGAACATCTCGCTGGTATTAAGTTGCGATCCACATTTATGTGTTGCAAACTAAAAGCAACGAACAACTGCTTTAACACTCTATGCGTAATGTAAACAACCCTTGTGACACGCAGTCACAAGCATCGATGTTTTACCCCTAATGGAAACAACACATTCCCTAGTCCCATGTTTCTGTCACCCAAGATGGACATCAGGAGGCATGAACCCACTATCTAGCATAACGCTCCCTCTTAGAGTCACAACTTACTACTTAGCCAAAGCAATAAATCACAATGGAGAACATGCAAGAATACTCAAGAACACAATATAAAAGAGATAAATTCTTTTCAAATCTGAACATAATCTCATAATCCATTAGATCCCAACAAACACATCATAACAACACATAACTATAACATATATGCCTTGATCATGATAGGGAGCTCACAAGGACTAGACATTGAATCACGAGATTGGATAGAATACATCAACTATCTTCATGCCATGAACCCTAGATTCAAGGAGGAGCTACTCACGAAGCATCTCGCAGGAAATCACGGTGATGGAGGGGCTTCCGTAGATCTATCCTCCTTCCGGTAGGGTGCTGGGATAGGAACTTTTGCTGATCTCGATCTCGGGATCGCGATGGCGGCGGAACAGTGGAAAAATGTCGAAAATGAGTCCTCCAAAAAATTAACAGAAACTGGCACTGGGCACTAAGTTAATAGGTTAGTCCCAAATATGTTTGTAAAGGGTATGAAAGTGCATCAAAACATATAGCAAAGTCACGAAAACAAGCATGGAACAAGCAAAAAATGTAAATCCTCTGTAAAGCAGCATGTTGCATATGAGCAGGAAAAAAAATTCACAAAACAAACACATCAAGTCTCGAGGGCTTAATGAAAGCTCAAGAATGATCAGAGGGGGAGGGGGTGAATGATCACTTCTAAAAATTCTAAGGAACCTAGAAGGAATTCATGCAAACTGCGAAGGACTAAAGACATCTCGAAGGAAATACAGTATCGAAAGATATACATAGCTCGAAAGTATTGGGAGCGAAGGTAAACATCGAAGGCAAACAAGCAGCGAGTAAATACTTAATGTAAATGGGAGAAGGAAAACGAGCCTGACACGACGATGTTTGGTACACCAGTTCACACTCTGCAAAGTGCTATGTCTGGTTGGAGGGACTGGTGATTGAATACCTGGAGCAAAACTCTCTCCGTCCTATTCTCCACTTCAACAAACTCCTCGAGCTTGTCCAGTTTTCACTCGTGGTAGATGATTCAGGACATCTCCGAGACCTTTACAAACTTCCTTCAGCAGTGACAATTTCTCTTCGACTGCTTGACAGGCGACGCCTAGCCGTCTAGGAGGCTTGCAGTTCTCCAAGATAAAAAGATCGGCTAATCTCAACCTAAGTCTCTGTGAATTTCTCAACTCAGTTCAGACTTGGGTTTTGGTTTTCTCTTGATGGATCTCTCTTGGGATGCTCACAGTACTTCTGTCTTAGAATCTTCAGTGGAGCAGCCAACCCGAAATGGCGGGTAGGTACGGGGTATTTATAGTTGGCGATCCCGATGGGTAAAATGACTGAAGTGACCCGATGCGACCGCTTGACGCGTGTCCACAACGGTCGGATACCAATCACTGCGCAACTTTACTTGAGGAACAAGTAAGCTAACTTACCGAACGAGTTCTCTCTCGAAGGCACGAAGTGCGATGACTTTTCCTTCGAGCTATTCACTTGACTCAGTGAGATTTCTCTCGGTAGGCTTTCGTGGGTTTGGGTTGAGCAGAGCAAATTCACTTTGACTAAGATCTCAACTAGCAAACCCCTCTTGATAGTACGGTTTTTCCTACGACTCAAGAAAGTAAAGAGAAACTAGTAAAAAGACTAAGTCTTCGACCAGCTTCAGCTATCTCCTCGTTGCCCTTTTACTCGAGAGCGTCTTCTTCTTCGACGACATTTTTAGGGGTCGTCTTCCTTCAAAGGTTTCGGTAGATGACTGCAACTTCGCTGCAGTGAGTTGTCCTTCGACCTTCTCCTTGCGAACTCCATTCTTTCGGAACCTAAGTATCTGTTTATACTTGAAAACAATATTAGTTCCACTTCTGCTTTGTCCAACAATCTCCAAAACCTTCGGGGGCAAAACTTGCTTTTACAATCTCCCCCTTTTTGGACGATTGTTGACAAAACAGGCATCCATAAATAATTTGAAAGTTTTGAGTTTTTGATGATAAACTGGTGCTAAGATCTACGAAATACTCCCCCTTGATGTATGCACTGAAGATAAGAAGTTCCTGTGAAGTGCATATTTGACAGGTAGAGTCGAGGGAAAAACATCAATAATCTTAGCGAGTGAAATTGCATTCCAGATAATATCCAATAAGAAATATGCAATCTCCTCGAATGACCTGTGAACTTATATGAAAGATAACTTCTGCAAAAGGTTAAGTATCGCAAGCAGCAGATAGATATCTTTACGATAAAGGTAGAAGTTCACGGACCTACTTAGAGTTAGTTACAACCAGATCGAATTTGAATCGAAAGTTTGTTGAAACTACTCGGAAACTTCAAAGTTCAAAAGTTCAACCAGTGAAAAGCAAATCCCTTAACCCCGATGGCAAACTAATTTCTTCGATGCCACTACATCTCCCCCTTTTTGTCACATCGTACAAAAAGTCGAGAGAATAGGGTCGAAAGAAATCCCTACTCGCTTGGGCGGCGCTGGCGACGTCGAGAAGATTCAGCGAGCGTTGGAGGACGACGAATGGGCGACCGCCTGGAGGAGTAATCTTCGTGCGGAAGGAGTGTTGATCTCCAGAAGATTCCAGTTGCGATTCCGGCGGGGTCCTGGGGCTTCGAGGGAGTGGAGAGTAAACTATCGCATGGCGTTGAGGCACTTCATCTTTCTCGGAGTCGGAAGAAATGGTGTTCACAGTGATGTGATAGTAATCAGCAACACTGAGCACGTCCCTGTGCTTCGGCAGCAGAGGAATATTAAAATCCGGGTGATCTACTCGATCATCATTGGTCCAGTTCCTGTTAAGATGGGAGGATATTCTTCAAAGACGCATAGCTGAAGTTGACCGAGGGAATTGAATTTCCGCAGCCCTTTCCAATCACGGCGAAGACATTCACGCAACATCTGATTATTGTTCATGGCAATATTGCGCAAATGGTTGATCTCATCCATCATCTTTTGCTTCTGAAGGAAATCTTGGTCAATGTGATGTTGAAGCATTTGCTGGGACCGAAGAGAAACCTCCATGTGATGCACAGGCTTGATAAACTTCGAGCGAATATTGCACTCAGTCATTTGTGCGCGGATGCCAGTGTGCTCAGCATATTGATCATTGGGTCGAGTAACAATCTGCAGTACTTCCCTAACTGGTGGAGTGAAAATCTTCGGGAATATTGATACGGGGAATGGCACGTCCCGAGAGTAATTGCAGATAGCCATCAGCCAAGGTGCATATGTCTTGTGGGAATTGTGATCATCAGCACAAGACACCAACGTGCGAATGAAGTAGTCTTCAAAATCGAAGGGATGACCGTGGACTAACTTCAATAAAGCAAGTTGCACATCATGGGGAATTGGAAAATCATCGTGCACATCGAGCATTGGCATCAAGGTCTTCGAAAGAATATAGAACCATGCATTTGCTTCAAAAACTAAGTGTCTTGGCTTCGGCTCAGCGGGGTAGTGATCTCCTACGACGTCTGGATTCATCAACGAGGAAAATTCAGCAGGAGTTGGAGCGGGCAGATCATGAATCTTGTGTGGTAATCCTTCGAACCGAGGTAAATTGATGATGGCCAGAAATTGGTCGACAGTCATATGGAATACTTGGCCTTGAATCATGTAATCAAATTTCCATGTCTTCGAGTTCTCGGGATCACCAGTGACATACAAAGTGGCATAAAATTGCTTGATGAGCTCGGGATTGTAGCCACAATCGAGAGCAAACATTTTATGAGCATGCAGACCATCAATTGTTTCGGCAATATTCTCGAAACATGAAGTTGCGTACACCGAAGGCATATCAAGGTATTGATGTTGGAAAACTCTCGCCTTGTTGTACATCACTCGAGTATAATATATGGCTTGCTCCTGGGTCCAAAACCGAAGAGAATAAGCATTTCTGGACTTCTCGTAAAGATTGGTCTCGAAGAAAAATGGCTTGTGTTCCCGCCTCTTGAAAATAGGACCTCCTTGAGGGGCATCCGGGCGGAACAAAGGCAACATTTCTCTCGGATGAGCAGAATGAAGCAGCTCATCAACAGGAAAAACTTTAGCAGCATTATCTGAAATTTGGTAAACTGGCTCAGCAGGGCGAGGAATTGAGGATGGAACATTGACAATGTCCTGAGCTGGGATTGCTGCAGGAGCATTTTCCTCGGCCTGATCTTCGACGGCAACTCCTTCGTCAGCATGGGAATCTTGAGCAGCCTCTTCAGTCTCCATTGCATCAAGATCTTCATCTAGTTGTGCAATGGCATCAACCATTTCTTCGTTCGAAGAATTTGATGAGGAGGAGGAAGAACTTTCACTCGAACTGGCATCTCCAGAACCTTGTCCTTCGACAACATCTTGTCGAGAAGAGACAGTGGTGATATCAACATCTGCATCTTCTCCTTCAATGCAGAGTCTAGGCAGAGGAATAGTCCTTCTGAGCAGATGGAATGGGAGCTGGACGTTCTTGCTCGACCTGAGCAGGTTGCTCGGCCTCAGCTGGAGCTTGGGTCTCGATGGCTGGTGTGGTCGATGGAATGACATGAGGTGGTGATGGTGGGTTGGGTGGTGGCGACGAAGCTTTTGGTGCTGATGGTTGACGAGGTGGTGGAGTTTGTTGTCGAGGTGGAGGAGTGGCTTGGCGAGGTGGTGGAGTTTTCTTACGGGGAGGAGTGGGTTTCTTGGCGGGGGTGGTGCAGTTTCCTGTCGTGCTGTTGCAGCAACGACCTCAGCAGAGTTTTGTTTCTTGGCATTTTTCTCGATCTCTGGCGTCCCACGCGCAGAGGTTGGGGCAGCAGACTTTCTCTTTTCAGATTGTCTCTTAGATAGGGATTCATTGTGCTCCTTGCACATAGCAGATACAACTTGTCGAACCTTGTCAGTAACAGCAGTTATGTTTTCCTTTTGTGCCCTTCTGGATGCTTCAAGGGTTGCAACCTTGGACTTGAAAAACTGTCGGGACACAAGGTCCTCAGTTTCTTCTCGGAGCTGCTGGGTGTAAAACCTCTCTTGTTCTCTGTCCTTTCGATCCTGGGTAAGATATTATTCCCAACGGATCATGTATCGAGTAACTCACTCTTGTATCTCTGGTGGGACATCTTCCTCGGCAGTGACTTTGCTCGGTGTGGTAGCCATTTTCCAAAGTATGTGGGAAATCTGTGCAGCATCCCATGGAGCATTTTCAGCAGAATCTCCTTCGTTGGAGCTTTCTTCATCGGCACGAGGGGCGGACACGACTGGAGCAGCAGGGGCAGGAGCAAGAGCCACTCGAGGAACTGGAGCAGCCTGAGCCTTCTGCCTAGCCTCTTTGGCTTTCTTCCCGGCCTCCTTGGTGTCCTTGGCAGCAGCAATGGTTTTTTTACGGCACTAGGGGCCGCAGCTTTTTCCTTCGAGGCACTGGGGACCTCAGCATTTTTCTTCGCAACGCTAGTGGTTGTTGATGCCCCACAGGCGTAAGGGATCGAGATAGTCTTCGCGGGTAAGTTAACCCAATTTATTGATTCGACACACGGGGAGCCAAAGAGTATTTATAAGCTTTAACAATTGAGTTGTCAATTCAACCGCACCTAAAATATACTTGCTTGCAACGATAGATAAGTAGTAACGATAATATGATAGTGATAGTGGCAACAGCAAAAGTAACAACAAAAGTAACGACTAATGACCAGCAGGATTGAAAGCACTGTAGGCTAGGGAGATGGATGGTTGGGCGTTGCATGGATGAGAGTAAACATATAATAGATTCTAACACGGGGCAAGGCACACAGAAAAGCAATGATCATCTAGGCAAATATCAAACATTAGGCATGTATCCCGTAGGTAGTTGTGCGTGCTTGCAATAAGAACTTGCACAACATCTTTTGTCCTACCATCCCGCTACGAATGGGGCCAAAAGGAACTTATGGAGATTAAGGTACTCCTGTCAAAGAGCACCGGAACAAAGCAATAAACTCAATGGATACATGGAGTCCTCAAATTATGGACCGTCCCCTTTGGTGTCCCAAGCTGTCACCTTTGGGATCGCCGGTTCCGGACCATAATAGGTGCATACAACTCATAGATAGGATCTAGAACACAAATATATTCATGAAAACACATAGGGTTCAGATCTGAAAAGATGGCACTCAGGCCCAAAGTGACAAGCATTAAGAACAACAAATTGTAGCAAAGATGATAAAACCCAAAGTAGATGATAGGCAACATGCCCCCAACAATCTGACGAACTATTACATGTTTAAACTCATCCAGTCCCTACCATCCCCTTTGCCTACAGCAGGAAATTACTCACACATATGAAGAGAAGTCATGGAGGATGGATGGAGTGGTGATGGTGATGACGATGGCGACGATCTCCCCTCTCCGGAGGCCAAATCAGCCTCCAGATTAGCCCTCCCGAAGAAGAACAGAGGGTGGCGGCGGCTCCGCGACGGAAACTGGGAAAACGACTTCCGTTCTGGGGTTTTCTCGTCACGGGGATAAATAGGAGGCTCGGTAGGGCACCAGAGGAGGGGGGAGCAGCCCAGGCGGCCAAAGGGCGCGGCCCCACCCCTGGCCGCGCCAGGTGGGCGCCTGGGGCCCCCAGGACTCCCCTCTGGTCCCACTTCTGGCATCTGGCTCCTTCGGGTGCGTGGATTTTCTGGTATTTTTCTGGGAATTTTCTGGGGCGTCTAAAAATCCATTTTCCTGCGCACAAATAAACCATGCAGGCAGCTCTGCTGAAAACAGCGTTAGTCCGGGTTAGTTTCGTCCAAATCATGCAAGAATGAGGGCAAAACAATAGCAAAAGTGTTTGGAAAAGTAGATACGTTTGAGACGTATCAACTCCCCCAAGCTTAGCATATTGCTTGTCCTCAAGCAATTCAGTTCAATGAACTTGACGCGACAAAGAAAACTTTGACAAACTCTTTTGCTTCAATAGATGTATATAAGCAAGTACTACGAAAAGAGTGTAGCAGGTATTGAAACAATGCTATAAGGACAATGCACGAAGCAATTCTTCTTTCATGTGATCAGTCACAAACAACTAAAAGTAAATAATAAGCTACTGAAAATCAAGACAGGATCACAATGCACATAGCTTGAGCATACTTGAGTGGTATTTCACTAGCCTCCATGAGTGAAGCAAAACATAAATGCAGAAACTCCTCCGGAGTTTTCAAGGTGACTAGAACTCAGTATTTCAGACTAGCAATAACACAATCATGCACAAGACAATGTAATACTTTGGGACAATGCATGTTACACTAAGAATGACAATTATGCTCTCATAGATGGTGCTTTGAAGAAAGAAGGGGAGACTCTTGAACCGTGGCTTTTGATGGCAAGGTTGAAAACCCGTGAAAGGAAGCAAAGACTAAACATGTGCCAGAGCTCTTGGTTTTGAAAACAGAGATAAAATATTTTTGAGAAGTGCAACTTTCCAGTCAACGGTGAACGGTAAAGGTCTCTCAATATCTCCCATGCCAACCATATATAATGCCTTTTGCTTACACATATTCCCTTATCCATAAATCTTCGATGGTCTATGGAACCTTTTATTTTGCCTCAAGGATGGAAGGAGGGTATCGTTCCACCTATCATAAGCAGCATTTGGTCCATTTCACTCCATCATCAAGTATGGGGGAGGTGTAACTCTCATTTTTTTTTCTTTTTCTGTTTTGACTAGTTAAAACTTCCGTCAAAATATTTTTGGCATGAAAGATACTGATTTCCCCTCACCGTACCATGCCCTTGTACGGTTACAAAAAGGGAAACTTTTGAATAAATTTCGAGATGGCACAAGAAAGTCTAAGTTAGGAGTGGCCGGTAAATACCACATATAGGTAGGTATGGTGGACTCAAATGGAACAACTGGGTTTGAA
The DNA here is from genome assembly GCA_950022295.1 of Bromus sterilis. Lineage (NCBI taxonomy): Eukaryota > Viridiplantae > Streptophyta > Magnoliopsida > Poales > Poaceae > Bromus > Bromus sterilis. The sequence goes on from OX465600.1 coordinate 224,647,199, forward strand.
AAGGAGTTTGGAAGCACAAGCAGAAATCCGCTTGGTGCGAGCGAAGGCTAGCAAAAGACTGGGAAGCGGCCAACTAGAGAGCAATAACTGTCATAATCATGCAGAGCGACAAAGCAACATTGAATCGGGCATGAAAGTGATATAACTATTCTGAAACAAAAAGATCATCAAGGAAAAAGTAGACTTTTTAGTCATAAGCATGTGTGAACATGTGCCAAGTCAATCCAAAATTCTCCGAAGGGAAATACCACTTCAGTATGCCAAACCATGAACAATGCAATGCATGTAAATCATTTCAACAACACATTATGTACTCTAGCTATTTGAGACTGGCCACAAGGAAAGCATGAACACTGGGAAAGCATTGTAAACATAGCACTAAGTCGCTACAAGCTGGTCTCTAGATCATAAGTACAGGCATATGTACAAAAGTAGAAACAAGAAGAGTTCATACCGGTTTTCCTTGTTGCTTCCCTTTCGTCGATCTTCGTCATTACTGCCTTGTCACTTGCACGATCGAACATAGGAAATATAATCAAATGCCATCACGGACTCGAGCTGAACTCTGAAAACAAAGCAAACTAAAGAGAGAAAGGAAATCTTTTTGGGTTTTTGAAAGGTTAAAAGAAAGCAAAAGAAAAGAGATTTTTTTTTAAAGTAAGAAAGAAGAATGGGCAAAAGCTTCGAAAAGATCAAAGCGAAAAGAGTGGATAATACAATGGAAAAGTGAGAAGGGCACGTACTCCCCCAAGCTAAGGCTTTTGGCCTAAGTTGGTAGTAGCTAATGTCCCCAGGAGCCTCCTGCTCCAGGGTAGTACGGGTGAGTCCAAGGATCGTATGAGGCTTCTGGCGCGTACACCGAAGTCCTCGGATCCTCCCACGCAGAAGGTCCGTGCTCCAAGCAGAGGAAGACCCTTCACCAAACTGGGTGACGGTCTCTCCCTGGAAAGGTGGGAACTCACCATGCTCCTCATCGTCGGGCACAACCCCCTCCATGGGGTTATGAAGCTGACGCTGGACCACGAACTCATCGAACTGGGTAGCATCAAAGGACCATCCGTTCCTGAGAGAAAAATCAAACAAAAGAGGTGCAGGTAGACGGATCTTGCGTTCCGTGGTGGCTCCGAAACGCAAGATATAATCAAGGTTACCAAACTCGGAAGTCATGGTAACAAACTTATGCCTTTTCATAGCAGCAAGATCAAAACTTAAATAAGTAAAAGGCTTATCATCGGGGTGTGGGGTGCCATTAAGAGACTCCAGGATAAGTGTGGCGTAAACGCCACCAAATAAGTCTCCCTTGTTACCGTTCATAGCAAGGAGTCGAGTAATTAAGGCACCCACATTATAATCAAACCTTCCCGAAAGGGCGGTTGCCAGGATAGCAATATCCGGCGCAGACATGTTGCTCGTGTTGTCACGAGCTAACACCCCTCTAGCAATATAATACGCAAAATACCTGAGGTGTGGAAATAAGATGCTGGAGATCTTTGACCGATGAATATCCCTCGTATCCATGCTACAGAGCGAGTTGAAGACGGTTCTCATCTCGGAGGGCATAGAGCTCATCTTCGCCGTCTGTCCCACGTTCGGCACACCTATTATTTCACAAAACTTTTCCAAAGGCATGTTCAAAAGATCATTGTAAATTTTAAACTCAACAGAACCAGCATCAAGGTTGTATCTAAAACTGTTAATGAAACAGGAGGTTAGTTTTTGATACTGGGTAACACGGCACGTTGCGAGCCGCGTCAAACATGCATTAGCACAAAGATTATAGAACTCCTCCCTAATTCCTGCAGCTTCAAGGAATTCATCGCACGGGAAAGTCATCGCACGTGCTGGATTTGTGTCCTCAAACAACTCTAAGGGCACATGATCTTCGTTGTAGCTCACCCTAGCAGTCGAGGGTGAAGCTGCAGCTCTTGTAACTCGATCGGATCGCTCGGGCCTTTTCTTCCCAAGCCACCCCTTTGCTCTTCCTAGCAGACTCATTTCTGAAATTTTTCACAAATTACAAAAACAAGGATTTAAACAAAGTGAGTTAAGGCAAACTACTCAACTCACTTCCCTAAGGCATAAACTTGCATCAAAACTTGGAAAGTGAAATTCTACACATGCATGCAAGCTCACATAAACAGCACCAAGAGCTACTAAATACTCACAAATGAGGCCACCAATCAAAAAATCTAATTGGAGGGGTGAAGGAGTTACATACCAGGGAGTATTTGCTCAAAATTTCAGCTTGAATGGTGGGCAATAGAGAGAGATCGAAAATCGCCTCCAAGAACAGCAAGAACACAAGAACCAAATGCAGAACTCGTGTTTTTGGAGAGAGAGGAAGGAGGAGGAAGAAGACATACCTGGAAGTGGGGCCTGTGGGCCCCAGGTGCCCTGTGGGCGCGACCAGGGGGCAGGCCGCGCCAGCTGGCCGCCTGGGCCACTGGTGTCCCCCCTGGTCAGCCCCAGGTGCCTCTGGGTCACTCCCGGCATGGAAATTTTTATTTTTATTTTTCTGGATTTTTTCTGAAAACTTCACTGTTGAAAATTTCTCGGGGTTCAAAAAGCTGCAAAACTTTCTGAAAACTTAAAGCGGTGATTAGTATTGTGAAGCTTCAAAAACATATAAACTTGGTACAGCAAAGAGAATGAAAGCTAAAGCAAATGAAAACATAACAAGCTTTAACTTTTTACCTATATAAAACAAGCTCACTAGCAAGGTTGATCAAGTCTTACCAACAAACCGGCGATATATAGAACAAAAAGTCTCCCCTCTTATGACGTGAGCATTGCACCTTCACATTAATGGACATTGTCCCCACCATAATGGTTTTGTATTTGTGGTGCACATGTAGTGGACAGTCCCATTCTCCAATCTTCACGGTCTCGATATTCTCTATAGAGTTAAGGCCATGCCTCTTGTCGATCTTCTTTGGAAAATACACTGTGTGTTCTTTATCATCAACGTTGAAAGTGACCTTTCCTTTATTGCAATCAATGATAGCACCTGCGGTGTTAAGAAAAGGTCTACCAAGAATAATAGACATGCTCCCATCCTCGGGCATGTCAAGCACAACAAAATCTGTAAGGATCAAACAGTTAGCAACTTCAACGGGTACATCCTCACAAATACCTATTGGGACAGCTGTTGATTTGTCAGCCATCTAAAGGGAGATATCTGTAGGGATTAGTTTCTCTAAACAAATCCTTTTGTAAAGAGAGAAAGGCATAACACTCACTCCCTCACCAAGATCACATAAAGCAATTCTGACGTAATTATTCTTTATGGAGCAAGGAATGGTGGGTATACCTGGGTCACCGAGCTTCTTAGGAATCTTGCCACTGAAAGAGTAGTTAGCAAGCATAGTAGATATTGCCTCATTAGGAACTTTTCTTTTATTAGTAACAATATCTTTCATACATTTCGAATAAGGAGGTAACTTAATAGCATCAGTCAAAGGAATTTGAAGAAAAAGAGGTTTCATCCATTCACAAAATTTATTATAATGCTCTTCTTCTTTGGATTTGAGGGACTTACCTGGAAAGGGCATGGGTTTTTGTATCCATGGTTCTCTTTCCTTCCCATGTCTTCTTGCGATGAAGTATTCTTTAGAGTACCTCTTGCGTTTATCGGGTGCTTCTTCTTCTCTTACCTTGAGAGAATCATCCTTCTCTACGTCCTTTTCTTCAGACTCGACACCGTCTTCTGTTTCAGCATCGGAGGTAGATATGCTGTTAGGATCAACAGTTGGCTTTTCACTTGTAATAGGATCATCGGGATTGTCTGCCTCCTTGTGTTTCTTCTTCTTCTTTTTCTTCTTTGGAGAGCTAACAATCTCGTCTTCTTCTTGTACTTGAGAATCTTGTTCGATCCTCTTTGGATGCCACTCAGGATAGAGTGGGTCCTGGGTATGTGTTCCACCCCTAGTTTTAATTCCATAAGCTTGTATGTCCTGTTTGACATTATTAGCAAGCAAATATTTTTGCACATTAGAAATTTGTTCAAGCTGAGTTTGAACCATATGAAAATGCTTAACAAGACATTTAACATCATTAACTATTCTTTCTAAAACATCACATAAACTTTTGATAGCAAGAGAATTATCATGCAACTGACTTTGTAATCTCCTATTAAAATGGTCTTGCTTAACAATAAAATTATCAAGCTCATCTAAACATTGGTCGGGAGGCTTACCTTTAGGGATGTCACTTTCAGTAAAGTCTAATAGAGAGTGTACCTCTACCAAGGGAGGGTGAGTAGTAGGCTCACACAACTTCTCAATAGGTGGTAAATTCTTCACGTCTTCGGCTTTAATACCTTTCTCCTTTATAGACTTCTTTGCTTCTTGCATATCTTCGGGGTTCAGAACAAGCATGCCCCTTTTTTTTGGTGGTAGAAGTAGTTTAGGAACGGACCAATCTTCATAGTTCTTGGCAATTTTGCACATTAATTCTTCTGCATCGTCCGGTGTTCTTTCCCTGAAAACACAACTAGCACAACTATCCAGATAGGATCTAGATTCATCTGTTAAACCAGCGTAAAATATATCAAGCAGTTCATTCTTGGGGATTCCATGTCCCGGCATAACCATAAGTAAATCACAAAACCTCCCCCAAGCTTTAGGGAGTTGCTCATCCTGCAATTGTTTAAAGTTATAGATTCTTTGCAAAGCAGCATGTTGCAGATGAGCTGGGAAATACTTATCAACAAAAAATTTGACTAAGTCTTGAGGACTTTTAATGGAACCATAAGGTAGTGCATCGTACCATGATTTAGCGTCTTCCTTCAAAGAAAAAGGGAAAAGCTTGGCCACATAGAAGTTTCGTATCTTCTCATCAGTAGTGAATAGGTTGCTTAACTCAACGAGTTTGGTCAAGTGTGCTATAGCATCATCATTTTCTCTGCCATAAAAGGGATCAGCCTCGACTGTAGATATAAGTGAAAGATCAACAGAGAAATCATAATCAGGATCAGTGATGCATATAGGAGATGTGGCAAATTGAGGATCAGGAATAACTTTGTTCTTCATGGCATGCCTTTTGAGCAACTCTTTAACAGCACCAGGGTCAGAGTCGACACACTCTCTGAGTTCCCTGCAAAAATCATCATCAAGAGTAACATAATCGTCATCAAGGATTTTCTCCCTGAGTTCATCTAAGCTCGGGTAACCAAAGGTTTTGCAGATAGGAATATAGGTAGTAGGGGTCTCGGTCTTGGATTTTGCTGCAGCCTTAGCAGTCTGAGTTTCAATATAGTGACCAAGAAAAGTAGCATCATCAAGAGTAGTGGAAGCATCATCAAAAGTATCGGACATAGTGACAGACTCAATAGAGGCATCATGTAGTGGTGGTGAAGTAAACTTACTCATAACAGAAGGTGAATCAAGTGTAGCACTAGTGTTCAGAACGGTACCTTTTCTTGTACGGGATGGTAAGATCGGAACCTTGGGGTCTCCTTTCTTACCCATAGCGGATGATATGCAGCAGGCAGGATACTTCAAGTAGACTTGTAAATATTGCTATGCTCCCCGGCAACGGCGCCAGAAAACGCTGCTTGACGCCCCACGGGCGTAAGGGATCGAGATAGTCTTCGCGGGTAAGTTAACCCAATTTATTGATTCGACACACGGGGAGCCAAAGAGTATTTATAAGCTTTAACAGTTGAGTTGTCAATTCAACCGCACCTGAAATATACTTGCTTGCAATGATAGATAAGTAGTAACGATAATATGATAGTGATAGTGGCAACAACAAAAGTAACAACAAAAGTAACGACTAATGACCAGTAGGATTGAAAGCATTGTAGGCTAGGTAGATGGATGGTTGGGCGCTGCATGGATGAGAGTAAACATATAATAGATTCTAACACGGGGCAAGGCACACAGAAAAGCAATGATCATCTAGGCAAATATCAAACATTAGGCATGTATCCCGTAGGTAGTTGTGCGTGCTTGCAATAAGATCTTGCACAACATCTTTTGTCCTACCATCCCGCTACGAATGGGGCCAAAGGGAACTTATGGAGATTAAGGTACTCCTGTCAAAGAGCACCGGAACAAAGCAATAAACTCAATGGATACATGGAGTCCTCAAATTATGGACCGTCCCCTTTGGTGTCCCAAGCTGTCACCTTTGGGATCGCCGGTTCCGGACCATAATAGGTGCATACAACTCATAGATATGATCTAGAACACAAATATATTCATGAAAACACATAGGGTTCAGATCTGAAAAGATGGCACTCGGGCCCAAAGTGACAAGAATTAAGAACAACAAATTGTAGCAAAGATGATAAACACCAAAGTAGATGATAGGCAACATGCCCCCAACAATCTGACGAACTATTACATGTTTAAACTCATCCAGTCCCTACCATCCCCTTTGCCTACAGCAGGGAATTACTCACACATATGAAGAGAAGTCATGGAGGATGGATGGAGTGGTGATGGTGATGACGATGGCGATGATCTCCCCTCTCCGGAGGCCAAATCAGCCTCCAGATTAGCCCTCCCGAAGAAGAACAGAGGGTGGCGGCAGCTCCGCGACGGAAACTGGGAAAACAACTTCCGTTATGGGGTTTTCTCGTCACAGGGATAAATAGGAGGCTCGGTAGGGCACCAGAGGAGGGGGGAGCAGCCCAGGCGGCCAGAGGGCGCGGCCCCACCCCTGGCCGCGCCATGGGGGCGCCTGGGCCCCCAGGACTCCCCTCTGGTCCCACTTCTGGCATCTGGCTCCTTCGGGTGCGTGGATTTTCTGGTATTTTTCTGGGAATTTTCTGGGGCGTCTAAAAATCCATTTTCCTGCGCACAAATAAAACATACAGGCAGCTCTGCTGAAAACAGCGTTAGTCCGGGTTAGTTTCGTCCAAATCATGCAAGAATGAGGGCAAAACAATAGCAAAAGTGTTTGGAAAAGTAGATACGTTTGAGACGTATCAGCTGCATCCTTTTCCTTCGTGACTGTGGGAGTCACCACTTTCTCGGTGGCACTTGGGGCCACGACCTTTTCTTTCGGAGCACTAGGGACTGTGCCTTCTTCAATCTGGCGTTTATACTTGTCGCTAACCAGAGGCAAAATGCCCAACTGTTTAGCAACCTGGGCCTTTTTATGCTCGGGCTGACTGTGAAAGTTGAACAGCTTTGCCTTTTCCAAGTCTTTCGCTTCAAGAGCTTGTTGCTTGGCCATTCTTTCCTTTCGTTGGATCAAAGTCTCGTCATCTTCAGCTACTTGAGCTTGCTTTCCCTTCGACCTGACCGAAGGTTTTTGTCTGCGAGCTTGTACTGGGGGAGTAGAGGAAATAGGCGGATCTGTGACCAAATTGGTCATGTCAATTGTTGCTCGAGGACCTTAGCAGCTGTCTACTGGATCCTGATGCGTTTATTGCTCGACCTTTTCTTCGGAGCAATATCCTCGATGTCAGCCTCTGTACCAGGGTCTTGATCATCTGAGTTGGCTTCTTCTTCAGAGGATGCCTCTGGTGGAGAGACAATGACTTCCTTTTTCTTTCGCTTGGCAGATTTCTTGCCAGCCTTCGGCTTAGCACTTGGGCCAACTTCCTCGGCACCCTCAGCAGCAGCAACCTCCTTTCTTGCTTTAGCTTCCTTACATTTTTGCGCTCGTGTTTCCCGAGCCTCAACCAACTCTTTAAAATCAGCAGGTGTTTTGAGATAGGATGGGTGAGCATCATCTGGAGGAGGTGGTCGGTTATCTTTCGTCCACTAGGGCCTTAATGATTTGACATCGGACCAAGGATTTTTCAAAGCAAACAGCCTCTCCCAGCGAGGGATAATTGACTTGTATTCATACCAATAAAGAGCTTGGAAGTCTTCAAATTTCTTGCAGTCTCTTTTCTCTCGTACGTTCATCTTTTGATTCTTCAGGCATTCTCAAGTTTTTCTCAATGATCAACTCTTCTGACAAACCTTCAGAGTTGTTAGTGATTCTTGTACGACCTCCCACACGCTTGGGTGCTCTGACATTTCCTTCGTTCCCAAACTTTCCTGCGAAATAGGTAGGTACGAGGGAATATAGGAAAGTTGTGAACAAGTACCAGCTGTTTCCGAGGAAAAGCATTTTGAACGCAGAAAACATATCGAGAAACTTGTCTTGAAGCAAGTTTTTCATGGAAGTGTTAGGCTAGATTTCCATCGAGTGTTAATCTAACGAAGAACTTGTATGAAAGAATTGCACAAGTGTAAATATATCGATATGCATCTGTGGGATATGTCTAAGTTAGAGAATCCAAGGGATTTCTTACCTAGAGCAGATCGGAAAATCGACAGAGAATCCTACAAACTGATTTCTCAAAGTTCAATGATCCGAACGGATCAAGCAGACCTAAAACAAATAACGGAAAATCAAGAACAAAACCGGAGCACGATGAACAGATGAGATTGGAATCGCGTCCAGAGCCTCACATACCCTAACTTGGTGATGTGCGGCGGCTACGGCGGCACGGATGAAGTTCCTCGTCGACGGGAAGGTCTCCGGCGACTTTCTCCGGCAGCAAAGCGGCGAGAGAGTCGACGGCGACGAACGGCGCGACGGCACGCGAAAGAAAGCTTCGGGAGCGGAGATATGAAGTCGAGGGAATTGCATGTTCTGTGCCGGTGGGGTGGATCAGTATATATAGGGGACGGGTCTGATATAACTGTCAGATCTGATCCAACGGCACAGATTTCGCGTCTCTCCGCATTCAACGGACGGATTTTGTGGCGGTAATCGCGGGAAAATCCCAACAAACCGAAAGAAAGTTGCTCCACGTCCGAGACCAAACTCATCGAACATCGAGTATAAAAGTAGATAAAAGTTCGATAGATTTTCCTTCAGAATCAATGACATTCGAAGGAAATCTTAATCGAGTACAAATATACATGTTCACGACAGAAAAGCAAAGATGGGGTAGGGATAGAATAGAGGGAAAACAGGGTCCGATACTTAATCAATCCGAGGAGAAAACAGAGATAAGAAAACTCGGAGTGATAAGTGTATAGGACAACACCAAACGAACAAAACAAACGAAAAAGAAACACGATAGAAAAACAACGAAAGTAAACTACTGAAAGAAAGAGAATATAATACAGAGTACCGATGGTTTTGATCTTACTGCACATTGCGTGAGTCCAAGATATTCAACTCACACCTTAGTGCACAAAACCTTTTCTCATCCAAGGGCTTCGTAAAGATATCATCCAATTGATCTTCGGTGCGAACATGGCTGATAACAATATCTTCTCGCTGAACGTGATCTCGAAGAAAATGATGACGAATATCAATATGCTTCGATCGAGAGTTTTGCACATGATTATGGGCAATTTTGATAGCACTCTCTTTATCACATAGCAATGAAATTTTCTTCACGAGAATACCATAATATTTCAGCGTTTTTCTTGAGCCACAGATTTTGAGTACAGCATGAACCGGCAGCAATATACTCGGCTTCAGCCGTAGAAATAGATACACAATTTTGTTTCTTCGAAGCCCAACAGACAAGAGATCTACCGAGAAAATGACATGTGCCTGAGGTAGATTTCCTGTCGACTCGATCACCAGCCCAGTCAGAATCAGAATATCCAACGAGATCAAACGGGCACCTTTGGGATACCATAGTCCCAAAGTTGGTGTATGAGCAAGATATCTAAGAATTCTCTTGACAGCCATATGATGCGATTCTTTCGGATTTGCCTGAAAACGAGCACACATACAAACTGATAGCATAATGTCAGGTCTAGATGCACAAAGGTAAAGAAGCGAACCGATCATCGAGCGATATTTCTTCTGATCGAAAGGTTTGCCCTTCTCATCTGCATCTAGATGAACATTCGTAGGCATTGGAGTCTTGATAGTTTTGCAACTGACAAGATCAAACTTCTTCAGGCAATCTCTGAGGTACTTTTCTTGAGATATAAAAGTCCCATTCTTCTGTTGACGGATTTGAAGACCGAGAAAGAACTTCAATTCACCCATCATTGACATTTCATATTTCTTCGACATCATTCGAGAAAATTCTTCGCTGATATTAAGGTTAGTACAACCAAATATAATATCATCGACATAAATTTGACACACAAAAAGATCATTTTTGTATGTACGAGTAAATAGAGTCGGATCAGTGGTTCCTGGTTTGAAGCCCTTCTTCAGAAGGAAATCCTTTAGTGTTTCATACCAAGCACGAGGTGCTTGCTTTAACCCATATAGGGCCTTGTGCAACCTGTACACCTTGTCAGGATTCTTCGGGTCTTCAAAACCTGGTGGCTGCATAACATATACTTCTTCTTCGATTTCACCGTTAAGAAATGCACTTTTGACATCCATTTGATATAGCAATATACCATTGTAATTGGCAAAAGCAAGCATGCCACGAATGGATTCAAGTCGAGCAACTGGAGCATAAGTCTCACCGAAATTAATACCTTCGATTTGGGTGTAGACTTGTGCAACTAGTCGAGCTTTATTCCTTATAACAATGCCATCTTCATCTTGCTTGTTGCGAAAAATCCACTTCGTACCAATGATATTATGCTTCTTGGGATTAGGTCTATCAACAAGGGACCAGACTTTATTTCTCTCGAACGGGTTAAGTTCTTCGAGCATGGCAGTCATCCAGTCTGAGTCCTTCATGGCTTCATCGAATTTTGATGGTTCTACCATGGATACAAACGAAAAATTTCCACAGAAGTTATCTAAACGAGTACGAGAACGAGTGGTGGGACGACCTGGTAAAAGAATCTCTTCGAGTATTGAGTCGACGTTCACTCTTCTTCAAACACGAGGAAAACCTTCTTCAACATCTTGCGGATCCGGTTGTTCCTCGGGATCAGCTTGGCCTTCAGGATCAGCATGTCCTTCGGGATCATTTCCTTTGGGTTCAGCTTCTCCTTCGGGTTGAGCATTTTCTTCGTTTATGCGTTCTCCTTCGACCTATACATCATTTGCTTCAGGATGTTGATCTCCAGTGCCCCGGGCTATGTGTGAGAACATTGGACCATCATCATCCTTGTTGGCCTGATGTGCATTTCCTTCGACAGGTCGAATATCTCCAATAGCCATGTACCTGATAACTTCATCCAAAGGTGGTTCATCCAAGTTAAGAGGTAATTGCTCCTTTTGAGAGTCGTTAGTTTCATCAAATCGAACATTTATAGTTTCTACAACTTTGCCAAGATGAGAGTTGTAAACTCTATAAGTGTGAGAATTTGAACCATAACCTAGGAGAAAACCTTCATGTGCCTTTGGGGCAAACTTGGAGCTGTGATTCATATCTCTGATATAACATGGAGCACCAAACACCCTGAGATATGAAACATTCGGCTTTTTACCAGTGATAATCTCATGTGAAGTTTTCTTCAGAAATTTGTGCAGATAAACCTTGTTGATGATATGACATGCAGTATTAATTGCTTCGGCCCAGAACCTGATAGGAGTCTTGTATTCAGCAAGCATTGTTCTGGCCATTTTAATAAGTGTTCGATATTTTCTCTCGACCACACCATTCTGTTGCGGTGTATAAGCAGCCGAGAATTCATGAGTAAAGCCATATTCATCAAGAAATTCTTCGATATGAGTGTTTTGAATTCTGTACCATTATCACTTCTGATATGCTTGAGAGATAATTCATATTCAGTCTGAGCTCTCTTAGAGAAAGTTTTGAAAATTTCAACAACCTTGCTCTTGCCATCTAGAAAGAAAACCCAAGTATATCGAGAGAAATCATCAACAATAACCAGACCATACTTGTTACCTCCAAGGCTAGCATAATTGTGAGGACCGAATAAGTCCATATGAAGTAATTCAAGAGGACGAGTAGTAGTCATGATAGTCTTTGCTGAGTGATGTTTCTTGGCAATCTTTCCTGCTTCACAGGCACTACATAGGCGATCTTTATCGAATTTCACATTATCAATTCCAACGATATTCTTCTTCGAGATAAGAGTTTGAAGATTTTTCATTCCTGCATGACCAAGTCTTCGGTGCCATAACCAGCTAGAAGTGGCTTTAGCCATTAAGCATGTGGACACTGCAGGTCCCGAAGAGAAATCGACTATATAAAGATCACCTTTGTGATATCCTTCGAACACGAAGGAATAAACATCCTATGAAAATACAACACAACGAGAAGCAGAAAACAGTACAAGCATACCCATATCACAAAGTTTTGAGATAGACATAAGATTATATCCTAGTGATTGAACAAGCATAACCTTGTCAATATGCTTATCCTTCGATATAGCAACCTTACCCAAACCAAGTACTTTTCCTTTGTTGTTGTCACCGAAGGTAATATATCTCTGTGAAGATTCAGTAAGTTTGTCTTCGGTGAACAAATCTTTGTCTCCGGTCATATGATTGTACAACCAATATCCATGACCCATTCGGATCCACCGGAGACATAGCCCTGCAGAAGAATTAATTCTTCTTAACCACCCACAAACGAGCAGGTGACTTAGAAGGCATGGAAGTGCTAGATGAGGCAGCGATATTGTAGCGAACATGATTATATTGTCGATCGGGACCATCAAGCACACCATAAATATAATTCCTCGACGAGGGGTTAGAGTACTAGTAGGTAAATGCAGTTTTGGTATTATTGTCACGATGACGATAAACATTTCTATCGACTCGATAGTATTCCTTCTGGGGAACATTTGAAGCAGGCACCAAGGGTTCATTTCTATCCTCGAGAGAATAGTAGTGATTCGGTGGTACCGAGGATTTCCCTGTATAGAATGGTTAGGGACAGTTTTTCTACGAGAGATTTGCGAACCCAAATCTGTCGCTTATAGAAACCATTCTTCGGAGGAGTACCAACGAATTCAGCCGACACCTTTCCTTCCTGGTCTTTGACAAGCTTGTAGTCAGAATCAAGTGATTCATCAACAATAGCCTTGTCAATTTTGCAACTAAAACCTGAAAGGTTAGCAATATCAATGGGTTTTTCCTTCGCCAGAACCCAGACAGTTTTAGGATACTGCTCGGGTTCCCAGTAGGTGCCATCAGGGTTGAGTTTCCTTATGAAATCAACTCCTTCGTTTCGTGGATTCCTATGAAGTAGAGCCTTCCTTAGGATATCACATAGGTACTGGTGTCCCTGCACACTTTTGAACATGCATGTTTCAAATGAATTTCTCAACCTGAGGAGTTCCTCGGTAATGGTTTCCTCGTTCAAGGGGTTAGCATCATCAATAACAATAGGTTGCTTTCCTTTCGATTTCTCAGAAATAGACTCAATTTTACTTCATTCCAAACAAGTTAAGCAAGGTGAAGCAGATTCATTTTTATCTCCTGAGCTCTGTTGAGCAATGAGCGTGAGATTGATACTCTCCAACTCTTCATGAGCCTCTCTCAGTTTCTCGAGAGCCATTTTCCTTTGAAGGAATTCATATGTTAGCTTCTCGTAGTCCACTGAGAGAAGATCATGCCGAGAGGAAAGTTCATCATACTTTTTCTTCAGAGCAGCATGCTCATTTGTGAAAGTTTGACCTTTCTCAATCTCATCGATCAACAAAGTCTCAGATTTTTGAATGGTTTCACTTAGTGAGTCTAGTTCATCTTGTTGGATAAAAGCAATTTTGGCAAGTTTGGCATAACTTATCCTAGAGTTACTTTCATAAGCAGATCCATCAGAAGTATCGTAGGAATTCTTAGAAGAGGATACCTTAGCCTTGGCCATGAAGCAGTAAGCTGGAGATTCATCTTCACTGCTTTGGTTGCTGAAGAATGAACTTGAAGTCTTGTTCGAAGCAAATGCTAGACCAACAACACCATCAGATTCAGAACCAGAACCAGAACCAGATCTTGAGTTTGATTCAGCTTCGGAACCGGAGGCTTCATCTTCAGAGTTCATCTCTTTACCCAAATAGGCTTTGGCACGGTGAGAATTCTTGCGTCGAGAGGAATGTGATTTCGAGGAAGAACTCTCTCGATGCTTGTGGTACTTCTTCTTCTTGTCATCATCAGAACATCTTTCTTGTCTTTTCTGGACTTTGAATCATATCTCTTCGACTCATAGTTTTTGCTCGATCTGTGTGACTTGCTCGAAGAGTTGCTGTGAGAATGCTTTGATCTATGTTCAATTTCCCAGAGAGGACAATCAGCAATGAAGTGACCTGGCTTCTTGCACTTGTAGCAGCAATTATCTTTCGCTGAAGAGTTTCTGGATGATGATCGATGCTGTGATGATTTGCTCGAATGTCTTGAAGAGTAGTTTTTCTTCGGTGAAGAGGAATTCCTTCTCTGGAAGCGGTTGAATCTTTTCATTATCAGTGCCAGATCTTTTCCAATATTCTCGGGGTCATCAGTGGCACCACCAGATTCAGAACTAGCTTCAGGAGAGGAGTGATGTGAAGCTTTGGCCTTGAGTGCATGAGATTTCCTTCGAGTCCCATTAACATCTCGTTTTTCATCTTCTTCCATCTCGAAGGTGTTGAGTCTCTCGAGAATACCAGCGGCAACAAGATCCTTGAAATCAGTCTTTCCTTAATCATCAGCACAATGTGATCGAAGGAATCATCAAGGGAACGGAGCAAAGTTTTGACAATAATCCGATTGGCAATGTCTTCGGCACCGAGGGAAATCAGTTCATTTGACAACGCAGTGAGTCTGTTGTATATGGAGTTAACTTTTTCTCCCTCGTGCCTCTTGAAACGATAGAACTTGCTTCGAAGGGTGTCGATACGAGCATCTTTCTGAGTAGAGACACCTTCACCAATCTTCTCGAGATAGCCCCAGACACCTTTGGCCGAAGAAATATTCTTGACTTCATGATATTTCTCTGGAATCAGATGATTTGTTATGAATACCCAGACTTCAGCATCGAGGTCCATCTTCTTTTCCTCTTCAGGAGTGATAGCATTTTTGTCTTTGACAGTTACACCATTCTTGACAACTTCCCAAGCGGCAGAGTTGATGGCCATGATGTTCCTCTTCATTTTGTCCTTCCAATAAGGATAGTCCTTTCCATTGTAAATAGAAATCGGTTCCCCCGAGTGAACAGCTGCAAACGACATTCTTGACAACACTCCAGGTGGTTAGACCAAAATACGCAGAGCGTAGGGAGTGCCTAGCTCTGATACCAATTGAAAGCTCAAGAATGATCAGAGGGGGAGGGTGTGAATGATCACTCCTAGAAATTCGAAGGAACTTAGAAGGAATTCATGCAAACTGCGAAGGACTAAAGACATCTCGAAGGAAATATAGTATCGAAATATATACATAGCTCGAAAGGATTGTGAGCGAAGGTAAACATCGAAGGCAAACAAGCAGCGAGTAAATACTTAATGTAAATGCGAGAAGGAAAACGAGCCTGACACGACGATGTTTGGTAAACCAGTTCACACTTTGCAAAGTGCTACGTCTGGTTGAAGGGACTGGTGATTGAACACCTGGAGAAAAACTCTCTCCGTCCTGTTCTCCACTTCAACAAACTCCTCGAGCTTGTCCAGTTTTCACTCGTGGTAGATGATTCAGGACATCTCCTAGAACTTTACAAACTTCCTTCAGCAGTGACAATTTCTCTTCGACTGCTTGACAGGCGACGCCTAACCGTCTAGGAGACTTGCAGTTCTCCAAGATAAAAAGATCGGCTAATCTCAACCTAAGTCTCTGTGAATTGCTCAACTCAGTTCAGACTTGGGTTTTGGTTTTCTCTCGATGGATCTCTCTTGGGATGCTCACAGTACTTCTGTCTTAGAATCTTTAGTGGAGCAGCCAACCCGAAATGGAGGGTAGGTGCGGGGTATTTATAGTTGGCGATCCCGATGGGTAAAATGACTGAAGTGACCCGATGCGACCGCTTGACGCGTGTCCACAACGGTTGGATTCCAATCACCGCACAACTTTACTTGAGGAACAAGTAAGCTGACTTACCGAACGAGTTCTCTCTCTAAGGCACGAAGTGCGATGACTTTGCCTTCGAGCTATTCACTCGACTCAGTGAGATTTCTCTCGGTAGGCTTTCGTGGGTTTGGGTCGAGCAGAGCAAATTCACTTCGACTAAGATCTCAACTAGCAAACCCCTCTTGATAGTACGTTTTTTCCTACGACTCAAGAAAGTAAAGAGAAACTAGTAAAAAGACTAAGTCTTCGACCAGCTTCAGCTATCTCCTCGTTGCCCTTTTACTCGAGAGTCTTCTTCTTCGACGACATTTTTAGGGGTCGTCTTCCTTCAAAGGTTTCGGTAGATGACTGCAGCTTCTCTGCAGTGAGTTGTCCTTCGACCTTCTCCTTGCGAACTCCATTCTTTCGGAACCTAAATATCTGTTTATACTCGAAAACAATATTAGTTCCACTTCTGCTTTGTCCAACAATCTCCAAAACCTTCGGGGGCAAAACTTGCTCTTACACTTAACAAACCCATAAGATAGTTTATCATACCAACCTTTAGCACCCTCTTTTAGAGAGAAACAACTTTACTACGTACTGATGTCTTATCTTCTCTATGTTAGAGAATAAGCCATTCAACTGGGTGAGTTTACTTAGGTGTGCAATAGCATCTTCATGTTCTCTTCCATAAAAAGGGTCAACTTCAACCATAGATATAAGTAAAAGAACAACGAAGAAATCAAAATCAATATCTTTAATGCTTATAGGAGAAGTGGCAAACTCATGATCAGGAACAAACTTGTTCTTCATAGTACAATTTTCAAGTAGCTTCTTCAAAACATCAGGACCTACAGAGTTATTATAATCTGCATACTCTCTAATAAATTCATCATCAAGCTCAATAAAATGATCTTCAATATATACTCTTAATATTACTCTGATCAGGAATATCTCCAAAGTTAACTTATAAATAAAGCTATGCTCCCCGGCAACGGCGCCGAAAAATAGTCTTCATGACCCACAAGTATAGGGGATCGAAACAGTCTTCACGGGTAGTATAACCCAATTTATTGATTCAACGCAAGGCGAGACGGATAATACTTATAATCCTTAGTAGTTGAGTTGTCAATTCAGCCACACTTGGAAAGATACTCGCTTGGCACAACTTATTAGTAGCAATGATATGATGGTGGAAGTGATGTGATGGTAACAACAGTAGCAACACAGCCGAAGTAACAAGAACACATAAAAGTGACTAGTAACCAATAGGATTAAAAAAGGGTATGCTTAGGGACAGATGAATGGGTGCTGTATGGATAAGATAGTTCATGTAGTAATCATAACATGGGGCACAACACATAGAAATAAATGAGCAACCAAGCATATATCAAACATTAGGCATGTTTTACCAAAGATAGTTGTACGTGCTTGCCAAAATAACTTGCACAACATCTTTTGTCCAACCATCCCGTTTCAGCGAGGGCAATCATGGAACTTATGGAAAACAAGGTGTTGCTTTCACAAAGTACCAGAAAAAAGCATTAACACTCCATCGATACATGAACTCCTCAAGTCATAGTACATCCCCTTTGATATCCCAAGCTGTCACCATTGATGTCGTCCGTTCTGGACTATAATAGGTTCGTACAACTTGTAGATAGGATAAAGAACATGAATATACTCATGAGAATACAACATGCTAAAATCTGAAATCCATGGCACTCGGGTGCTAGTGTCAAGCATTAAGAACAACAAGATGGAACAAAGATGACATACGACAATAGTGGATGCTAGGCAACATGCCCCAACAATCTGACGAACTATTACAAGAACAATCACATCCAATCCCAACCACCCCCTTTGCCTACAATACAGAATTACTCACACATGGACGGGGGAATCATGTTTGGTTGATGGAGAGATGAGAGTGATGACGATGGCAACGATCTTCCCTCTCCTAAGGCCGGAAACAACCACCTGATTAGCTCTCCCGAGGAAGAACAGAGGTGGTGATGGATCCACGGTGAAACTGGAGATGTGATATGGTGTTTGGGGGTTTCTCGTCACGAGGAAGATATAGGCCAGAGTGGAGCTTGGGGTGGCCCCAACTAGCCAGGTGGGACGGAGGCGCGGCTTGACCCTAGCCACCTGGGCCAGGGATGGCCCCCTTCGTCAGCCCTTCTGGCTCCTAGGGGCTTATGGTGAAATAGAATTTCGAGAATCTTCTAAGCAACTTGAGTTTTCACCTTTTTCTGCACAAAATCATACATACATGCAACTCTGCTAAAAACATCGTCAGTCCGGGTTATTTTAACTCAAACCATGTAAATTAGAGGCAAAACAATGACAAAAGTGTTTGTAAAAGTAGATACGTTTGAGACATATCGCATGCCCCAACAATCTAATGAACTACTCCCTCCGATCCATAATAAGTGTCGCTCATCTAGTACAAAGTTTGTACTAGCTTAGTACGAAATGAGCGACACTTATTATGGATCGGAGGGAGTATTACATGAATAATCTCATCCAATCCCTACCATCTCCTTTGCCTACAAAAGGGAATTACTCACACATGGATGGTGGAAACATGGTTAGTTGATGAAGAGATGTTGGTGATGACGAGATGTCGATGATCTTCGCTCACTAGAGGTCGGAAACAACCTCAAGATTAGCTCTCACAAGGAAGGATAGAGATGGCGGTGGCTCCGCGACGAAAACTGGAGATGTGATCTGTTATCTCGGGTTTTTTGCGACGAGGAATATATAGGCCAGAGGAGAGCCGAGGGGTCGCCCCACCTGGCCAGTCAGGTTGGGGGTGGACTGGCTGCGCCACCTGGCCGCCTGGGTCAGGGGTGGCCTCGTCCGACAGTCTTCCTAGCTCTTGGGGTCTTCTGGTGAAATAGAATTTTGGTGTTTTTCTTGGAATTTTCCGAGCAACTTGATTTTTCATTCTTTTCTGCACAAAACCATACAAAAGGCAACTCTGCTGAAAACAACGTTAGTCCAGGTTAGTTCCACTCAAATCATACAAATCACGTGTAAAAGAATAGAAAAAGTGTTTGGAAAAGTAGATATGTTTGTGACGTATCATATGGCTTGCTAGATCTTTGAATGTATTCCAAGTGTGATGGCGGTCCGATACATGAGCATCTCCATATATCAGGGTTAGTCTCGAGGGAGTAGGTCCAACACCACCAACCCTAGCACCATTTTGGTATTTCGAGTGAGTTAATATTTCCACCTTCACATCATTGTTCCAGAACAACACCAACCCTCCACTTCTTCGTGAACTTCCAACTTCAAAACTTGAATGAAATCCAACTAACAGCGGTAGAGCTTCCGCTTTAGATTTTCTGATTTGTGTTTATACTACTCCAAAAATCGCCGGGGCAAACTTCCTCGTGAAATCACGAAGTTCTCAGACTATCGCACATTGCTCGCTCCGCGACAGTTCGATCTCAGGAGACTCTTTGTACCCAACGATTCCTAGCCCGCTCATCAACTCGACCACATCATCTTTGCAAGAGACCAAAGCTCCTTGGTCCATCATCTTTCCTTGCCTGGTTTCCATGGATATCCAAGGTGTTGCATCAAACCCTAGAAATCCTATAAAAACCAACGATCACGTCGGCCCTGCGACGACTACTAGAGATCGCCATCAGCCTCACCTCCGTTGTACCGATGAAAGAGACGGGAGATCGGGGAATATATTTTAACACTGACTCTTGCCCCCATGAGAAGTTGAAAACCCTAACTCGGGGAGAACATCGAGAGGGAAAAAGTTCCAAGGTTGAGAAAGAAATCAAATGCTGCATTTTTTTTTGAGCGTAAGCTGCAGTATTAAATAAAAAGAAGGGAATACGAGTATGAAGGTGGGCTTGTTCGGGCCATCATCATCCTCCAGCAAACTTATATAGCCCAAGGCCCGGCACAAAACCTAGCAGCAACAAACCCTCCCTGCCCCTGCCTCTGTTTCGAAGGAAAAATAAAGTCATCATCGTATAAACCCTTCGTCCCAGCGCCGCCGTTGCCTACCTCCCCCTTTTGGAAGGACCTCCGGCTACCCCCTCCCCTTACCGCGACCGTGAAACTCGAGAGGTCAGTGTCGGCTCCGGGAAGCTCAACCCACTCCACTCTAGTGTGTCGTATTCCATGGGGAAGAGCAGCAAGAAAAACAAGGTCATCCTCGCGCCGCCGCTGCCGCCGGATGTCGACGACGAGGACATCGTGGTCTCCGACGAGGACGTGGAGTTCGTCGAGGAGAACAGAGAGCACGTCCACTTGATCACCGGGCTCAACAGGAAGGCCCTCGACAAAGTCGTCACCAGGGTCCCCGACCACGACGAGGACAAGGTCGAGCTCCTCTACGAGGAGCGCGAGCGCAAGAGGAGGGCGGCCCTAGCCCTCAATCCCAGGGACGATGATGGCCTCGAGGTGGACCCCGTCGACGCGCTCCCTGTCAAGAACCTGCAGGGGGAGCTGCTCTACAGAACCGGTAAAATCACGCATCACACTCACTCCACTTCTATTTGAATTTGGTTCACCAGAGCCGGTTGGGTGGTTAGTCTAGCGAATACGCTCTAGGATCACTTGCTAGTTGCACAAGGTTTTAGTGAAATGATATCGGTGTACCAATACATGATTACTCGCAAATCATCTTGGGTCTGAGTTTCTACTAGGTCTGATTGTTGCAGTCAGTAGGAACAGACTACCTCAGACCCATGGGGCACCCTATACAAGCAGAGGGTGCAAAGAATTGAGTCACCTAGGGAATGTACCACCAATGACTTACATTGTTCTTGGTCCACGAATTTAATAAGGTCTTACATCTTATCCTATTGTTGTTGGTCCATGACTTAACAAAATCGTTTTAGACATTGCTTAAACTAAATAAAGTTGTTGTGTACTCACAATCAACATTATGCCAAGTTTGTCCTGTCCCATTCACATCCTTTGGAGGGCTTTGCGCTTGAAACAGGGAGCCCTTGTACAAAATCATGGCATGTGATCTAGGGCAATCATCCCTGTTGTGGTATTGCCATTTGCAGAGCAAGCATTCAGGGCACTGATGCTGATCCAAATGGACAGGCATGCCTTAAAGTTCTGCATGCAACTTACATTAATCAGGGGAAGGGTTGGCAAAAACCGCAAAATAATCCAGAATCGTACGAGTCGATACTATTGTGGTTGTTTATTTCTTTCCCTACCTTGTCTTGCTAAAATGAATTACACACATTAATCTGTTTGATAGTGGAATTACTGATTTTATGACCACCCGCCCCCATGGCTCAGGTTAAGTACTATGTTGTACTAGAACTAAAAGATCCTGATAAAACCTTGTCCAATAAGACAGAAAGCAACTAAGAAACATATAGAAAATTTCTTTTCATGGAATGTAGCATGCATTAATATATAAATAAGTTTGTGATTATGAATTGTTATTAATTTACCCTATGCGCGTAACATTTATGCCATGACATGCAGCCAAGAGAGCAAGGTCTGAAGACAAAGCTAAGGGTACTGAATCTAGGTCTGAAGACAAAGGTGCTGATGCCAAGCAAAGTTCTCAAAAGGAACGTAAGGGAAAATCCAACAAAATGGAAGATAGTAAATTGCAGAATTTGCAGCGTCCAATTGAAGTTCCGAAGGAAAAACTGCATTCAGTAGTGTTGGTATGTGCTTCTCTTTTCGTTAGTCTGAAACTCATTTTCCAAATGACCTCTTTTTGCAAAAAAGTACATACAAACTCAAAACTGATTAATATCATGGATGAACATTACCCTGCCATTGATTGCAAATATCGAAGTATCTTAGACATTTTCAGCATATGGCAGGATAGCTAAAGTAAGTGTCATGACCTGTACTTGCTTTTTGACATTCAAAACTGAATGCTAGAATGTGATAAGTGAGAAATATTGAGGAAAATGAAAATGAGTCAATGCATCATCAGCAATTCAGCATAGATTATAGATGAAAATATGGATATTTACAGTAGAGCTTGTATATACCTGAATAATGTCAATGAAAGCAAACGGAGAAGTTAAAAACTTTTTATCAAATGTCAGGTCATTTAGAATGACACATTCAGCTCATTTGGTCATAATTGAAATCTTTTGTATGTTAAACAAAATTGCTATATTTTTACTCTGCAAACAGTGAATTTTTCCGTCTTAGTTTAGAATATACTCTGATTGGCAGGAAGAGGTGAAGGAAGAACTTTCAGCTCATGAATTGTTTGAGAAAAAGAAGGCCCAGCTTGCTGAATTAGGGACGTCCATGCTTGAAGATCCTGAATCAAACATTAGATCTCTGAATGATTTGTTAATTTTGTGCAACGACACAGACCAAAAGGTTGTTAAACTCGGTATAATGTCGTTGCTTGCAGTGTTCAGGGACATAATTCCCAGGTACATGGCAGTTCATTTTTACCATAGCTGCAGCAACAGTGTTCCCAAGTGACTTATATTAATGTGCCTTGTTCTTCTGCAGTTATCGGATTAGGCAGCTGACAGAAAAAGAGCTTGCTGTAGAAGTTTCGAAAGAAGTGAAGAAAACAAGATATTATGAATACACACTTATTCGTTCCTACAAGGTTTTATTCTGCATTCTGCTTCATACCCTTTACTCTTTCTGACAAAAGGTCACTTTATTATGAATTATGTGATCATGAACAACGTTCCAGTGGCTCTGTTTGATACTTATTTGACGCACCTTCTGTTTGATGGTCAAGATATTTCTAGATGCTTTGATTGCTGAAATCTGTTTTCTGTTCCCTTTCTTTGCACTTCCAGGCATACCTACAGAAATTGATATCATTGGAGAAGCAACCCTATTTTTATCTTGTGGCAGTTCGTTGCTTATGTAGTTTATTAGATGCTGCCCCACACTTTAACTTCCGGGAAAGCTTACTGGCCAGTGTGGTAAAAAATTTAAGCTCCTCGAATGATGTAGCAAGGTATGTCCTTGTTTGTATTTACTTACTCAAATCAAATTTTACCTATTAATGTCATATGACTCAATTATGTAGCTTACTTCTGTATAAGTAGTAGCGTTGGCAACTAGGTTATTCCCCATGGCAGATGACTTCCCAATTTCCATTGGCAGCTACCAGGTGCAACTTTCCTCAGGTAGTTCCACCCATGCCCCCACAGTGAATGCTGCGGGAATAGGTCCCTAGTATAGGCCTTGCATACCATTAACAAAGTCTTTTGTCCCAAGCAAGTTGGGGTGGGCTAGAGATGAACCCAACAGAAAACTGTGAGAACCTAAAAGAGAAGGGAGAAAGTACAAGTAAACAAAGTGAAGGAAAGTAAACTAAGGTTCTGGTACATGGATTGCTGACTTCCTTTGGTTCATCCCAAACCTTCAAGTCTCCTTTTACAGCCTCCTCCCATGTCAACTTTGGTTGCCCCCTACCCCTCCTAGCATTTTCGCTACACTTTAGAATGCCACTATTCACTCGTGCCTCTGCATGCCTCTGTTGGATATGCAAACTGTTAAGCTTCATGCACTAGGCGACGCAACGAAAAGTCCGAACTGATAGAAAGGGCTTGGCAATCCACATATACACTTCAACACCCCCTCTCACGTGTGACGCGGAATGTCAACACATGGATAGACTCAGAGGCATGGCTCAAGAGGCCTATACGTGGATACAAAGTGGGCATCAACAATTTTTAAATAAACTGCGAAAGCCAGGACTTGAAATCGAGACCTTAGGCTCTAATACCATGTCAAGCTTCATGCACTAGCCAACGCAACCAAAAATCCAAACTGATGGAAAGGGTTAGGCAATTCACATATACACTTCAACACAAACCACCTTAGTCGGTGTTGGACAAGCTTCTCTTCAATCAGTGCCATCCCTACCTTATTATGTATTTCCTCATTCCTGATTCGGTATTTTATTCTATTGTATGGCCACACACCCACCTTAACATGCACATCTCAGTGACACTCATTTGTGGGATGTGTTGTCTCTTAGTAGGCTAACACTCTGCTCCATATAGCATCGCAGGTTTGATCACTGTCCTATAGACCTTTCCTTTTAGCTTTTGTTTGGACCTTGTCAATGAGAATGCTAGATTCTTGTCTCCACTTCATCCACCCTGCTTTGATTCTGTGGAAAACATCCTCATTGATACCTTGTATTCTGCTTAGTTTATTTCATATGTTCATCAGATGGTAAGTATGGACAGTTGTACACAAGATTGTACTTCCTCCGTTCAAAATTAGTTGTCGCTGAAATGAATGTATCTAGCACTGAAATATGTCTAGATACATCTGTTTCAGAACTATCTAATTCAGAACGGAGGGAGTAGCACAATACTGAATAAGTTATACTTTATACAGCAAATACTAGTTAGACCCATGTTTTATATATCTGTATGTACACGGGTATACCGGTATAGTGTGGTTTGGGAGTTACCCTGTTTCCATGTACGATGGTGGTGACAACTTCTCTGAATTCTGATATTCACGAGCTGCCAAGGAATGGAGCCCTATTGTCACAGGTGTTCAAACAATTGCCTGCACTTTGTGTCTAATGCATCAAACAATTGCTCCATGGAACCCGGGGAGCAAAATAGTTTGGTCTTCCAGTGACACAAATTTCATTTGTAACTTGATAATTTCCTGTAAAGCTGAAACACATAAGAGGAAACTATATGGTGTCAACTAATTTGATAAGTATTTATTGCTTGCTTATTTTCTTTGCAACAACAACAACAAAGTTCTCGGTCCCAAATAAATTGGGGTAGGCTAGAGTTGAAACCCATAAGATATTGAAACCAAGTCATGGCTTTGGCATGTAGATAGCTAACTTCCACGCAGCCCTGTTCAGAGCTAAATCTTTGCTGATAACCCAGTCCTTCAGATCTCTCTTTTACGGACCCCTCCCAAGTCAAGTTCGGTCTCCCCCGACCTCTCTTGACATTATCAACACGCGTTAATCGCCCGCTATACACTTGCGCTTTAGTAGGACAAGCTTCTCTTCAGTTGGTGTCACCCCAACTCTCTAACGTATATCATCATTCCAGACTCGATCCTTCCTTCTGGGCACATGTCCATCTCCAGTGTTCATCTCTGCCACACCTAGTTGTTGGACACGTTGAATTGCAGTTCTATAGAACTTGCCTTTTAGCTTTTGTGGCACTCTTATCGCAGAGAACGCCAAAGCTTGGCGCCACTTCAGCCATCCAACTTTGATTCGATGGCTCACATCTTCATTAATATCACCATCGTTCTGCAGCATTGACCCCAAATATCGAAAGGTGTCTTTCTGAGGTACCACCTTCCTCAAGGATAACTTCCTCCTCTTCCTCATGCCTAGTAGTACTGAAATTGCACCTCATGTACTCACTTTTTGTTCTACTAAGCCTAAAATCTTCCGATTCTTCACAACTCTTAACTTTCTAATTTCTATTAACCCCCGTTTGACTATTGTCGACTAGCACCACATCATCCGCAAAGAGCATACTCCATGGGATGTCCCTTTGTATATCCCTTGTGACCTCATCCATCACCAAAATGAAAAGATTAGGGCTCAAAGCTGACCCCTGGTGCAGTCATATTTTAATTGGGAAGTCATTATTGTCACCATCTTTTGCTCGCACACTTGTCACAACATTGTCGTACATATCCTTGATGACACTAATGTACTTTGTTGGGACTTTGTGTTTCTCCAACGCCCACCACATGACATTCCGTGGTTATCTTATCATAGGCCTTCTCCAAGTCAATGAACACCATATGTAGGTCCTTCTTTTGCTCTCTATATCTCTTCATAAGTTCTCGTACCGAGAAAATGGCTTCCACGGTCGACCTTCTAGGCATGAAACCAAACTGATTTTTGGTCACGCTTGACATTCTTCTTAAGCGGTGCTCAATGACTCTCCCATAGCTTCCTTTATGGCTCATCAGCTTAATCCCATGGTAATTAGTACAACTCTGAACATCCCCTTTGTTCTTGAAGATTGGTACTAATATACTTCGCCTCCATTCTTCAGGCATCTTGTTTGATCGAAAAAGGAGGTTGAAAAGCTTGATTAGCCATATTATCGCTATATCTCCTCCAGTGAAGAGCCTCTCACCAATAGTTACACTCCTAATCATGTCCCCAGGCCTTCCCAGAACTCCAACTTGGTGAGAACTAAGTCCCTAATGACCATCTTGACCATGATAATCCGGCCCCCTTGCCTCTTGACGTCTACCACTCCATACTTGAGTCTCTTGTTGATCAAGATGGCTACTCCATTTCTGTTCGTAGTTGTCCCCGTGTACCACAGCTTGTAGCCGACATCCTCTACCTCCTTCGCCTACTGCCCCTTCCACTTGGTTTCTTGGACGCATAGGATAACAACACCTCTATTCACCGCTGCATCCACTAACTCCCGTAACTTGCTTATTTTCCTTCTTTAAAAATATATATTAGTAAGTTGGATAGTTCATGTATAAATGAACCTATGCATTTGTATTCGAAGTAGTTCAAGTAAATTGGAGCATAAAACCAGTCCATGTAGTACATTACTAGATTGACCTAACTTGCATCTTTTTCTCTAAACTTGCAGGAAACTATGTTGTGAGTCAATAAGATCTCTATTTAGAAATGAAGGAAAACATCGCGGTGAGGCAACTATTGAAGCAGTAAGATTGATATCAGCTAGTGTGAAGCTCAATGATTGCCAGCTCCATCCTGATAGTGTTGAGGTATGTATGTGATGGATTTGGATGGTTAGAGTTCATCTTCTGGCATTTTGCATGCCATTGGTATGTGTTCTTGGTTGAGAATCAATCCCCTTGCTTACCATGCCCACATTTTCTTTTAGGTCTGCTTGTCTTTGAAGTTTGATGAAGACCTTGGAAAAGATGAGAGCAAGGAAGAAAAACTGAAACCAAAGAAAAATAAACGATATCAGAATCGGGATGTCACAAAACCAAGTGATAAGAAGAAAATAAAAAAGGAATTGCTTTCTAAGGCCAGACAAGAGGTAACACCAGATGTTCCATACTATCTTGTAGCATGGCTATGATTCTTATAAAGATATCCTTTTGCAGGTTCATGCAGATCTTAGAGCTGTTTCGTTTACTCTTGATCCAAAGGAGAAAAAAATGATACAAAGGGAAACACTTGCGGCTCTTTTTGAGACCTATTTTCGAATCTTGAAGCATAGCATGAACACTTCAAATTCAAGGTCCGTGCATTGTGTGTACTTGAGTTTTATGAGTACAAACAATATGTATCTGGTATCATATGGTCCGAGTTTACTTAACTTCTAGCATAATATTACACTCCCGATGATGATAATACTGGCATGTCAATGTTTCCAGGTATAGGGCCACTAGCGTCTTCCCTGGTGGCTCACACCCTTTGCTTGCTCCATGCTTGGAGGGCCTAGGGAAATTCTCACATTTAATTGATTTGGATTTCATGAGTGAACTTATTGCTTGCCTCAAGAAGCTTTCTGGGTACTCAGACCATCAAAGTGAAATTCTGCCGGACAATACACTCTCTGTGTCTGAACGCCTGCAATGTTGCATAGTTGCTTTTAAAGTCTGGAGGAGCAATCTTGAGGCTTTGAATGTAGACTTGCAGGACTTCTTTGTGCAGCTTTATAACCTTATACTGGAGTATCGACCTGACAGGTTTGGCCTCTTCATATTGTTACTGGTTGTAATGAAGAAGTATCTTCTCTTGTTTTTTGTTATGTGGCTTGCAACTGAACACCAGATAACATGCCACTTGAGTTATTCATGTGGAACACAGATAATCTGGGTATATGGCACTGCTCTTTTATAATAAATCCTGTGTATTCGTATCGTTGTTTCCTGCTTCCTCTGTTCCTCAGTAATGTGCTATTCAAAAGTTTTGACATTTAATAAACGTGGGCATTTATGTATTATTATTATTATATTGAAGAAAGATAGTACTTCCTCCATTCGGAATTAACTGACGCAGAAACGGATGTATCTAGACGTCTTTCAATGCTAGATACATCCGTTTATGCATCAGTTAATTCCGAACGGAGGAAGTAATAGCTAAGCTGGCCATACCATGAGAAATACATGACCTGATCCATTGCATGCAGAGATCGTGGTGAGGTTTTGGCCGATGCTCTGAAGACACTTCTGTGGGAAGGCAAGCAGCAAGATATGCTAAGAGCAGCTGCTTTCATTAAACGTCTGGCAACATTTGCTCTGTCCTTTGGCTCCGCAGAAGCAATTGCAGGTTCGGATTTATCATTGTCCTATCTAATTTTTGGCTACCAATGCCTGCCAAGTACTCCCTCCGTTTCTTTTTATAAGACGTTTTAGACACTTAATCTAAGTGTCTAAGTGTCTAAAACGTCATATAAATGTGAACAGAGGTAGTATTTTGTTTTGGTTCGAGGATATGCCCGCCGTTTGGGTATTGGTGTCAAGAGTTTGTTTGTTTGGCGACACACTTTATTTTTCAAGAAGCTTATATTAAAAAATATAAATTTTTAATACATTTCAAAGTAACTGAAGGAAGGAATGACAGCCAGTGTTGGTGTCAAACTATCAAGTGCTTTTGTTGGTTGTTCTTCATTTGAGATAACTATATTGTCTGAGATAGAAGTGGTGGTTCATTATTTAGATTGTAGACCCATACAAAATTCTCCGTGCGATGAGTAATCTCCTAATTGGTATTTATGCAGTACTGTTTCCATGCAATTATGTGAAAGATTATTGATATCCGTACGTAAAATTAGAAGTATGAACACTTGATGATCAAGGCAATATTAGGATTCTATCTAGGTGTAATATGTAACACGGGAACAGTAAAACCACAAATTCTGTAATCAAGCTTGTGCCTTGCCAATTGAACTGAACATTCAAGGGCAGCCCATTTCCAAGTGTACCTCTCACTCATTGTCAAATAGGGATTACCCATCTTCAGAACCGACCACACATGCCACACAATATGATTGCCCATCTCAGTTACTCTTTTCCATTGATGTTTACTAAGTCAAGTCTGCAAAGGATGCATGTCACACTCCTTAGTTCTCTTCACTCTGTTTCTTCAAATCAACATTAAGGCTCACTTCAACACCGAATTGGTATCCTCAACTTTTTACAAACTGAAAAAATGGGACCTTTCATTTTAGCATTTCACCTATTTGAGAGCAATTAGATTTCAAACTCAGGGGGTCAAGTAACATCACTCCACATTTTTTGTTTGTTTCACGGGGTTTCAGACTCCCTGAAATCACAGCATTCAAACAATCACATTGTTTGCTGAAACTTCACATGAATGTCACATGCTTACCTCCCTGTCAAATATATACAAACCTTATTATTTCCCCAAGGAAACACCTTAATTTGGAAACTGTATATTGTACGAAACATGAGGTCGATGCGGGCCCTCCAAAGAAGCACAGCCACCACAACCATTCCACACAGCGCAGTCCACCAATTTTGTTACCAAACCCTCGCCCAAAGGAAAAGAGAGCAGGAGAAGATCACCTCCTCTTTCTCCACGAATACATTGGAGGACGCGAGTCGACACAGGGACACCCCAATGACAGTGAACTAACATGAGGCAGAAGGGTTTTGACCAGCACGCCAAGGGACGGCTGTGCCAACCTGACACTGAAAAACAGGGTCCACTGCAGGAAAACACCGGGCCTCTCACATGCCTCAGTTCCAAGGGAGCTTGGAGCATTTAGGGATGCAGTGATGCACCAGCTAATTGCAATATTGTGTAGCAGCATCCATGGAACAATTTGTGATAATTAGTAATAAATAACCCTATGTAAGCATGTTAGGCTTGCTGCTGGTGATCCCATCTTAGCTTTGCTTCCTAGGACCTGTACAAAATATGCATCACAAGATGAGTTAATCACTAGTAGAGCATTAGAGCCACATGTAAAGCATTTGTTTTTTCTTCCTGGGTGGTTGTTACAAGTAGTTGTTGTCAAGACTTATTGCTTTCTGTTTATCTTGTTGTTATAATGATTTACATGCTGGTCTCATGTTTCAGCCTTGATCACGCTGAAGCATCTTCTCCAGAAGAATTCCAAGTGCCGAAACATGTTGGAAAATGATGCTGGTGGCGGTTCCCTGTCTAGCTTAGTTGCGGTATATGCCTTACCTCCTTTTCTGTTTTTCTTATCATATACAGTTTGTATTCTTATTGATACCATGTAATTTTTCTTCTTCAGAAATATGACCCAGAGGCTAAAGATCCTTATCTGAGCGGGGCACTAGCGACAGTACTTTGGGAGCTTAGCCTACTGCAGAAGCACTATGACGAGCCTGTTTCTGGAATGGCTTCAAATATCTTGAGCATGGCAAATCTGAACGCTACACAGAATCCAATCCAAATTTCTAGTTTAAATCCTCTGGAAGCATACAAAGACTTGTCAATGGGGCAGGAATTATCAAAACCAGCCTGCAAAGTGTCGACACTGAAGTGCAAAAGGAAACGGCGCGGCAAGGAGTTTGTCGCTCTAAGCCCTGATGTGCTTGAGAAGGCAGCGGTGGATGAAGATAAAGTTCGAGACAAGTTGCAGAGTCATTTTGCGGTACTAAGAGGCATTTCCGAGAATGAGAGATTGAGGACCGAGTTGAACCATGCATTGTCATCCGTAAACATGCACAAGGAATACAAGAAGCAGAAAAAGCAAAGCAAAAAGTCATCAAAGAAGAAGAAAGTTGCAAGGGCTTAGTCGACTTGTGTTCTGCAGATCTTTTCCATACCAGGGATACCAGTTTTGTTGTACCGTAACTGTATCGATTTATTTGTAGTGCATTGGATACTAGTTTCCTGTGACGCATTTGCAGTTTCTGTGCAAGGTACAATTGCCACATCCTTAATGATTTTGCACAAAATCGTCCGTGGCCTGCTTATTTCTTTGCGTCACTCTAAAAAACGTAACGGTGATGTGCCCGTGTTTTACATAAGTAATGTATTTTCTACTCTCCTCCGTTCCGGAATATAAGTAGCCAAAGAAATCCTTTTGACCAGGTGAAATTTAAGGAAAATACGTCGTTGCCCCTGTCCCTAGCCTCCAGCCCGTCGCGGGGATGTAGCAGAGAAGCCAGACAACAGCGAGAGCGGGGCAGTCCAGTGAGGCATCACACGCCACGGCGCTAGCAGGCGGGCGTGCGTGCGCGAGCATGCGGGGCGGCGGCGACGAGCTCCTTGTCCTCGGCACGTTCGCGTGCGCCTTGGTACCACCAATCTTCGCGGTGCAGCACGCGCACATGCAGTACCATCCATCCATCACAGCACCATGAGAGAATCCATTGTCAGGACCCAACCTGATGATGAACACCTATCTCTCTGACGGGATTCAACCTTAGGCGTCCATTCCCTCGCCAACGGTGGATGATAACTTACCTCGTCGTGTATCGCTGATACCGTTGATCTCAGATCGGACGACACTGGCTGAGCCAGCCATCTCTGTTCACCATCCGACAACTTACTTTTCCCTGTTTCTATCTTTTACTGCACGGTTAACTGTAATGGCTATAAAGCCGCTGGATTGCTGCGAGGAGACTATCTCGACTTTGTTTTAGGGTTCCCCCCTTTGCCGTAGTGTTCCGTTTGGCCTTGTATCGCCTCCTGTGGTGCTTGAACTCTCCTTAATTCCACTGCTGTTCATCTGAATTTTCTCTCCTGTTTCTGTGCTAAGTTCAGTAATCCTCATCTTTAGATAGGCTTGGCCTTACAAGTGGTAATCAGAGCTTGTTGTTCCTCGGCGGCGTTCAGATCCAGGGGAAGTGAAGGTTGGGGCTCGCCCTGTAAAATTCATGATCTTCTACCAGATCTTGTGGCGGCGGTGACTCTGGTGGCGTTGGCGGCGGTAGACTGCTCGGTTGTTAGAGGTGGAAAGGTAGTGGTTGCTACAGAATTCTTCTCCAGTGTAAAATCCCACCCACCCTACCCTCTTGAACAGCACGACGGCGTGGCGGTGCTGGCGGCGGTGATTCACGGGTCTCAAACAGGGTGCAGTCGGCTGTAGTAAAATCCCCTGTTTGTGTTGGAATTCAACCTTCTGAAAGGGTAAAACTTTTCCTTTTCTTGCATTCCAGTTGAATGGTTGAGGTGGCCGATTCCCTACTCACTGAGGACCTAGAGATGGAGTCGTTGCAGCTGGATGTTAAAACTCTCCAGCAGAACAGGGAACATGACCGCAGAGAGTTTATGGAATTCCAAGCTGCTGTCAATAACAATTTTACTGAAGTGCAGAAATCGCTAGTTGATATGCAATCTTCCATGACCAAGCTCTTAACAGTTTTCACCAAGGAGATAGCCCCGGCTACCCCGAATGGTGGCACTGCTAGTGTGCAACAAATCACACCACTAGCCCCTGCAAAACCAAATGCTGCTGAATTTCTCACACCAAATACAGTTGGATCTGATGTTCTCCATGATTCACTGACGGGTAAAGAATTAAACTTGGATGGCTCAAACAAGGTATCTTATCGGCACCCCAACTCTGGTGTTCATACACCCCAGCAAATACCTCATGATCTCAGAAACAAAGCTACCAGTCAGATTCCTCAGTATCAAGATCTCACTAATGATCAGGACTGGGCGACCTTCGAAGGTGGACAAAGAAGAGGCTCTAAGGATACGCAACAACAGGACATGAGAAGACCCCCTCCCACAGTGAAGACAGCTAAGATGAACATGCCTGAATTTGAGGGTGAAAATGCTGATGCCTGGATTCAGACCATGGACCTCTATTTTGAAGCTTCCAGAACTCCCTTGGAAACAAAGACTAAAATTGCAGTTACTTACCTAAAAGGGCCTGCAATTGAATGGTGGAGAGGTACTGGTTTTGTAGCTGCTAGACCATGCCATGGTACATGTTTTGCAGATACCTAGGAGATAGATTATCAGAATCTTCAGTTTGTGACAATGTAAGAACTTTCCATGCTCTCCCGCAAACGGGTACTGTTAAGGGATACGTCCTGCAATTTGAGCAAAGTATGAATCTACTAAGGAGAGACAATCCAACATTAGTTGATAGCTACTACATGAGCAGCTTTATATCAGGATTAAATGATAGCATCCAGCATTATGTGCAATGTCATGAGCCACCCACACTGCAAAGAGACAGGTGCAGTTTGTTCCCACACCTAGTTAGCCAGAAGAATGGAACAATCAGTTAGCCAGAAGAATGGAACAAGCACAACCAGCCAGAAAGGCTATTGTACCCACACCTCCCAACCCTGTGAGGAGACAGGTGCAGTTTGTTCCCAACAAACCTGCTAATATCTCCCCTTCACTAATCATAGAACAAGCTAGACTGCTGGGCATTTTCTACAGATGCAAAGAAAAACGGTTCCCTGGACATAGGAAAGTTTGCAATCTGTCTCAACAGGAACAAATTCAAGCCCTACAAGCACAATGTCATGACAATACAAATATTGTGTACATTACTGAAATGGAGGAAGAAATGCTAGAGCAGCAGCTGGATAACCAAGACCCCCAATTACAGATTTCCATGCATGCACTCATGGGACTGAGCAAAAAAAAAGTACACCTTCACTGTCACTGTGCTCATCAATGACACGCCAGCTAAAGCTTTAGTTGATAGTGGTAGTACCACTACTTTCATTTCCCCGGAGTTAGCTGCTAAGTCAAAAGTGCATGTGTTATGGGCAAAGAGGGTAAAAGTGTTAGTAGAAAATGGTGGCCACTTATGGACTGACAAAATATCTCTAAACTGCAACTACACTATTCAAGGTCATCACATGAGATCCAACATTAGACTCCTTCCTCTGCAGGATTATGATATGATCTTAGGAGCTGATTGGTTGTGTAAATACAACCAAGTCATGATGGATTACCAAACAATGCAAATGGAAATTAAATTGGAAAATGGCACTAGAGTTACCTTGCTGGATGAAACTGTGCATTCAGACACTTCCATCGAAATGGGAGGCAGTGCTCACAAACTGTTAGAAGACTCAGATGGTGGAGCAATCCTTCTCCTTAGAACTTCTTCTACTCCAGAAGTGCAAAGTAGTGCCATTAGGATCAGTACGATGAGTTATTCAAGGAACCATCCTCCCTGCCACCTGCCAGGCCTTGTGATCACAAAATTCCCCTCCTTCTTGATGCTAAAATCATCAATCAGAGACCTTATAGATTGCCCCATCATCAGAAGAATGTCATGGAAGGTATTGTTAAATAAATGCTCCACAAAAGTGTCATCAGAGAGAGCACTAGCCCATACTCCTCTCCTTCCCTGCTAGTGAAGAAAAAGGACTCATCTTGGAGGTTGGTCAATGATTTCATAAAAATGAACTCTCAAACTGTCAAAAACAAGTACCCAATTCCTGTTATTCAAGATTTGCTGGATGAATTACAAGGGGCCATACTATTCTCCAAAATAGATCTTACCATTGGTTATCACCGGATTAGAATGTGTGAAGAAGACATTCCTAAGACTGCTTTTAGTACTCACAATGGCCACTATGAATACCTAGTCCTGCCTTTTGGTCTCAGTAATGCACCAGCTACCTTCCAACTACTCATGAACACAGTACTAGCCGATTTTCTTAGAATCTTTGTCCTTGTCTTCTTTGACGACATCCTTATCTATAGTAAATCTATAGAGGACCATGCCAAGCACCTGCAGCTAGTATTTGAGGCACTACAAAAGAACAAACTCCTTGCAAAACTCAAGAAATGTGTTTTTGGCCAACCTCAGGTGGAATACCTTGGCCATATCATTAGCAAAGAAGGAGTGGCTACTGACCCCCTCCAAAATTGCTACTATAGTTAATTGGCCCACCCCCACTACTGTGACAGAACTCGGAAGCTTTTTGGGCCTCACAGGCTACTATAGGAGATTCATACAACAATATGGTACAATCTGTAAACCATTGTACACTGCTCTCAAAAAGGACGGTTTCATGTGGACTTCGGAACAACGGGAAGCTTTCTCTAAGCTGAAAGAGACAATGACAACATCACCAGTCCTCTCTCTGTCCAAATTCTCTGAACCATTCATCCTCGAGACATATGCTTGTGGATATGGAATTGGAGCAGTCCTCATGCAAAATGGAAAACCACTTTCCTTCTTCAGCAAAGCCCTGGGCCCCAAAGCAACGGCCCTGTCTACTTATGACAAAGAAACCTTGGCTATCATATAAGTATAAAAAAATGGAAACACTATTTTGCTGCTTCTTCACTGATAATCAGAACTGACCAAGAGAGTTTAAAGTACATCCAGGAACAAAAATTCACTCAAGGGATACAACATAAACTCCTAGTCAAGTTG
The DNA here is from genome assembly GCA_950022295.1 of Bromus sterilis. Classification (NCBI taxonomy): domain Eukaryota; kingdom Viridiplantae; phylum Streptophyta; class Magnoliopsida; order Poales; family Poaceae; genus Bromus; species Bromus sterilis. Next base: position 224,682,283 of record OX465600.1, read on the forward strand.
TTGGGTTATAACTACACAGTGGAATACAAGCAGGGCAAGAACAACAGAGTTGCTGATGCATTATCTAGAGTTAAATTGCAACTACTTACACTCTCTGGAGCTACTGCTTATCCTGCTTGGGCTACATAAATAATTGATAGCTACAAGGATGACCCTAAATGCAAGGACATTCTCACCCAGCTGGATGTTCCTAACCACAACCTGCCACTATACAAACTGCAAAATGGAATTATCAGGTACAAGAACAGAGTAGTTGTGGGGTCATCCCCAACTCTGAATAAATCCATCCTAAATGCACTGCATAGTAGTGAATTGGGTGGTCACTCTGGACAGAGAGATAATTATCAGAGAATCAAGCTGCTCTTTTATTGGCCTGGCCTGAAGGATGCTGTGAAAACATTCATTCAACAGTGCCCTGTTTGTCAGATCAACAAACCCGAACACTACAAGTACCCTGGTTTGCTCCAACCTCTCCCCACTCCTGAATTCTCTTGGTCCCACATCTCTATGGATTTCATTGAGGGTTTTCCTATCTCATTCAACTCAGACATGATCCTGGTGGTAGTTGAAAGATTCACTAAGTATGGGCACTTTATTCCAATGAAACACCCCATCTCTGTCAAATCTGTCGCCTCTGCTTTTATAAATCACATTTTCAAACTTCATGGTTTGCCAAGTGTGATTGTCACTGACAGAGATAGAATCTGTACTAGCCATCCGTGGCAAGATCTATTTAAACGATTGGGAGTGAAACTACATTTCAGTACTGCATACCACTGATAACCCTCAACTGTAGGGGATCGAGATAGTCTTCGCGGGCAAGATAACCCAATTTATTGATTCGACACTTGGGGACACAAAGAATACATACATGCTTTGACAATTGAGTTGTCAATTCAACCGCACCTGAAATAAACACTTGCTTGCACAAAGGTATTAGTAGCGACTGTGATATGGTGGTGGTAGTGGTGATGATAATAGTGGGGATAGTGATAGTGGAACAACAAAGGTAAACAACTAGTAACCAGCAGAAGGAAAACACTGTAGGCTAGGGAGATGGATGGTTGGGCGCTGCTTGGATGAGAACGAACATGTAACAGATTCTAACTTGGGTAAGGCTCACAGAAAACAAAGGATCATCTAGGCAAATATCAAACATCAGGCATGTATCCCAAGGTAGTTGTACGTGCTTGCAATAAGAACTTTGCACAACATCTTTTTTCCTACCCTCCCGCTACAAACAGGGCCAAAAGGAACTTAGGGAGATTAAGGTACTCCTATCAAAGAGCACCGGAACAAAGCATTAACAATTCATGGATACACGGAATCCTCAAATTATAGTCCATCCCCTTTGGTGTCCCAAGCTGTCACCATTGGGATCGCCGGTTCCGGACTATAATAGGTGCATACAACTCATAGATAGGATCAAGAACACCACAAAATCAAGAAACAAAAAGGGTGATCAGATCTGAAATCATGACACTCGGGCCCAAAGTGACAAGCATTAAGAGCAACAAGTTGTAACAGAGATGATAAAAACCAAGTAGATGATAAGCAACATGCCCCCAACAATCTGATTGAACTATTACATGATCTAAATCATCCAATCCCTACCATCCCCTTTGCCTACAGCAGGGAATTACTCACACATGGATGGAGAAGTCATGGAGGGATGATGGAGTGGTGATGGCGATGACGATGGCGATGATTTCCCCTCACCGGAGGCCAAAGCAGCCTCCAGATTAGCTCTCCCGGAGAAGAACAGAGGGTTGCGGCGGCTCCACGATGTAGATTGGAAAAGCGACTTATGTTTCGGGGTTTCCTCGACGGGGGAATAAATAGGGCCAAAGTAGGGCACCAGGGGGTGTGGGACCCACCCAGGAGGGTAGGTGGCGCGGCCAGGAGCTGGGCCGCGCCAGGCACCCTCCTGGCTACCCCCTGGCTGCCCTGTGGCCCCCCTTTGGCCTAGTGGAAGCTTCCGGAACGCTGATTTTTTATATATATTTTTGGGATTTTTCCAGCGTACCTAAATATCCAGAAACCTGCACAAAAGAAAACAACACTGGTAGCTCTGCTGAAAACAGCGTCAGTCTGGGTTAGTTTTGTTCAAATCATGCAAGAATGAAGGCAAAACAATAGCAAAAGTGTTTGGAAAAGTAGATACGTTTAGGACGTATCAACTCCCCCAAGCTTAGCTATTGCTTGTCCTCAAGCAATTCAGTTCAACGAACTGGACGTGACAAAGAAAACTTTGACAAACTCTTTTGCTTCATTAGATGTATATAAGCATGTACTACGAAAGAGTTTAGCAAGTTTTGACATCATGCTACAAGGAAAATGCACGAAGCAATCATTCTTTCATGTAATCAGTCACAAACAAACGTAAAGTAAATAATATGCTGCTGAAAATCAATTCAAGATCAGAATGCACATAGCATGAACATATCAGCAGGGACGGAGCTCCCTTGTAGGCATTGGGGTCAATTGACCCCAATGAAATTAGGATATCCTTCACTAATTTAGTACTAAATCCTATTCATTTATAGAAGATGACCCCATTGTCATAGACCTGACCCCATCAAATATATTTTCTAGCTTCGTCCCTGCATATCAGAGTGGTATCTCGCTAGCCTCCATGAGTGAAGCAAAACATAAATGCAGAAACTCCTCCGGAGTTTTAAAGGAGACTAGAACTCAGAACTCAAAGTAAGAAACATCACAAGCATGCAGAAGACAATGTGATACTTTGGGACAATGCATGTTACACTAAGAATGACAATTATGCTCTCATAGTTTGTGCTTTGGAAAAAGGAAGGTGGAGACTCTCGAACCGTGGCTTTTGATGGCAAGGTTGAAAACCCGTGAAAGGAAGCAAAGACTAAACATGTGCCAGAGCTCTTGGTTTTGAAAACAGAGGTAAAATTCTTTTGAGAAGTGCAACTTTCCAGTCAACGATGAAAGGTAAAAGTCTCTCAATATCTCCCATGCCAACCATATTGATGCCTTTTGCTTACACATGTTCCCTTATCCATAAATCCTTTGATGGTCTACAGAACCTTTTATTTTGCCTCAAGGATGGAAGGAGGATATCGTTCCATCTATCATAAGCAGCATTTGGTCCATTTCATTCCATCATCAAGTATGGGGGAGGTGTAACTCATATATATATATATATATTTGACTAGTTAAAACTTCCGTAAAAATATTTTTGGCATGAAAGATAATGATTTTCCCTCACCGCACCATGAGCTTGTACGGTTGCAAAGGGGAAGCTTTTGAATAAATTTCGAGATGTCACAAGAAAGTCTAAGTTAGGAGTGGCCGGTAAATACCACATATAGGTACGTATGGTGGACTCAAATGGAACAACTGGGTTTGAAAAGGAGTTTGGAAGCACAAGCAGAATTCCGCTTGGTGCGAGTGAAGGCTAGCAAAAGACGGGGAAGCGACCAACTAGAGAGCGTAACAGTCATAATCATGCAGAGCGACAAAGCAACATTGAATCGGGCATGAAAGTGATATAGCTCACTCTGAAGTAAAAAGATCATCAAGGCAAAACAAACTTTTTAGTCTTAACATGCGTGAACATGTGCCAAGTCAATCCAAGAATCCCTCGGAGGGAAATACCACTTCAATATGCCACACCATGAAAAATGCAATGCATGTCAATCATTTCAAGCAACACATTATAAACTCTAGCTATTTGAGACTAACCACAAAGAAAGCATGAACCACTATGAAAGCATTGTAAACATAGCACTATGTCGCTACAAGCTGGTCATAATCATAAGTACAGGCATATGTACAAAAGTAGAAACAAAAAGAGTTCATACCGGCTTTCCTTGTTGCTTCCCTTCCGTCGATCTTCGTCATTACTGCCTTGTCACTTGCACGATCGAACGTAGGAAATTATAATCATCACGGACTCGAGCTGAACTCTGAAAACAAAGCAAACTAAAGAGCAAATGAAACCTATTTTTGGTTTTTTTTAAAGCTTTAACGAAAGCAAAAGAAAGGAGAAATCTTTTTTTTGGGTTTTTTCAAACTAAAAGATCAAAGAAGAACAGGCAAGAACTACAAAAAGATAAAAGCGAACCAACGGAAGATACAATGAAAGGGGAGGAGAGCACGTACTCCCCCAAGCTTAGGCTTTTGGCCTAAGTTGGGTTCGTCTACTGCGGTCCCGAGGAGCCTCCTGCTCCCGGGTAGTGGTAATCCCAAGGGTTGTATGAGCCCTCCGGTGCGTATACTGAAGTCCTCGGATCCTCCCAGGTGGAAGAGGAAGGTCCAGCCCCCCATCCAGAGGAAGACCCTTCACCCCAGGGGGTGACGGTCTCCTCCTAAACTGGTGGATATACCACGTGCTCCTCCTCGTCCGGCTCGACCCCCTCCGTGGGGTCGTGAAACTGGTATCTCCCCGTGATCTCATCAAACTCGGCCACTGAAAAACGATATCCGTTCCTGCGAGAAAAATCAAACACAAGTGGTGCAGGTAGACGGACAGTGCGTTCCACACCGTCTTTAAACTGTAAAATATAATCAACTGCATAGCGGTCAGAGGTCCTAGTAACAAAGAAATGCCTCTTCATGGCAGCCAAGTCAAGGCTAACAAAAGGAAAGACTATATCATCTGGGCGCGGTCCTCCCTGGAGAAACTGCAAAAGAAGTGTGGCATATACGCCACCAAAGAGGTCCCCCTTGTTACTATCAGTAGCAAGGCGTTTCGCAATAAGCGAACCCACATGATACTCGTGCTTCCCTAAGAGGGCATTCGCCATGATAGCAGTATCAGGCGTAGAAGTGCTGCTCGTGTTGTCTCGAGCCAACACTCCCCTAGCAATATAATAGACGAAATACCTGAGGTGAGGAAACATAATGTTGGAGATCTTCTGCCGGTTGGATGGCCTCACTTCGGTGTTGCAGAATGAGTCGAGGAGGGTGTTGAGTGCAACAGTTTGGACATTTTTCCTCTTCTTCTTCTCGACCAAGCCTGGCAAACCTAAAGCTTCACAAAATGTACTCATAGGCATGGTCAGCAATCTTTCATAAAGTCGAAACACCACAGTATCATTGTCAGGATAAAACCTGAAACTGTTAACAAAAATAGCGGTGAGTGTCTCGTACTGTGGTACACGGCTCGTAACAAGCCGTGTCAAACCTGCATTGGCACACAAAGCATAGAACTCATCTCGTATGCCGGCATCCTCCATGAAATCTTCGCATGTAAATGCCATAGCTCTTGCGGGTGACGCGTCCAACATCTCCATGGGTACGATATCTTCATTATAGCTCACCCTCGCGGTCGAAGGTGAAGCTGCGGAACGCGTAACACGGTTAGAGCGCTCGGGTTTCTTCTTCCGAAGCCACTTTCCTAGCCTCTCCATTTCTGAAATTTTTAACAATTCACAAAAACGAAGATTTAAGAAAAACTAGTTTGGGCAAAACATTCTACTTACTTAACCAAGGCTCAAACTAGCAGCAAAACTTGAAAAAATAAATTTCTACACAAACATTTAAGCTTAACTAAACAGCACCAAGAACCACTAAATACTTACTAATGAATCCACCAACTAGAAAACTAATTGGAGGGGTGAGGGAGTCACATACCAGGGAGCACTTGTTCCAAAAATCAGCTCAAACAAGTGGCTAAATGGAGAGATCAAAGGTACGTGCTCAAGAGCAGCAAGAACGAAGAAACCAGAGGAAGAACTCGTGTTTTTGGGAAGAAGGAGAGAGAGTGAGAGGAGAGATGCCACCAGGGGGTGTGGGACCCACCCAGGAGGGTGGGTGGCGCGGCCAGGAGCTGGGCCGCGCCACCTGGCCTTCTGGCCTAGTGGTGGCCCCCCTGGTCAGCCAAAGGTGCCCCCTGATGGCTTTTTACCTAAAAACTTTGAATATAATTTTCTTGGAATTTTTTGGGCAACTTTATTGTAGAGAATTTTTCAAAGTTCAAAAAGCTGCAAAAACTTTCGTGAACTTGAGGAAAAAGTTAGAACAGGTGAAGCTTTAAATACACAAACTTTGGTACAGCAAGGAGAACAAAAACTAAAGGAAATGAAAACATAACAAGCTCAACTTTTTACCTATATAAAACTTGCTAGTTAGCAAGGTTGATCAAGTCTTACCAACACACCGGTGATATATAGCGCAGAAAGTCTCGCCTCTTATGAAGTGATCATTGCACTCTCACTTTAATGGACATTGTCCCCATCATAATTGTTTTGTATTTGTGGTATACATGTAGTGGACAATCCCATTCTCCAATCTTCACGGTCTCGATATTCTCAATGGAGTTAAGGCCATGCCTTTTGTCGATTTTCTTCGGAAAATACACCGTGTGTTCTTTGTCATTTATGTTGAAGGTAACCTTCCCTTTATTGCAATCAATAACGACACTTGCGGTGTTAAGAAAAGGTCTACCAAGGATAATGGACATGCTCCCATCCTCGGGCATGTCAAGTACAACAAAATCAGTAAGTATTAAGCAATTTGCAACTTCAACAGGAACATCCTCACAAATACCGATCGGGACGGCCGTGGACTTGTCGGCCATCTGAAGAGAGATATCTGTAGGAATTAGTTTCTCTAAACAAAGCCTTTTGCAGAGAGAGAAGGGAATAACACTCACTCCTGCACCAAGATTACATAAGGCAGTTCTAACATAATTATTCTTTATGGAGCAAGGAATGGTGGGTATACCTGGATCACCGAGCTTCTCAGGAATCTTGCCACTGAAAGAGTAGTTAGCAAGCATAGTAGATATTGCCTCATTAGGGACTTTTCTTTTATTAGTAACAATATCTTTCATATATTTTGAGTAAGGAGGTAATTTAATAGCATCAGTCAAAGGAATTTGAAGAAAAAGAGGTTTCATCCACTCACAAAACTTGTTGTAGTGCTCTTCTTCTTTGGATTTGACGGATTTGCTTGGGAAAGGCATGGGTTTCTGTACCCATGGTTCTCGTTCCTTCCCGTGTCTCCTTGCAAGGAAGTCTTCTCTAGTATACTTCTTGCGCTTATCGGGTGCTTCTTCTTCACGAACCTTGGGTGGATCATTCTTTTCAGTATTTTTTTCAGGTTCAGCACCGTCTTCAGTCTCAGCATCGGATGTAGATATGCTTTTTGGATCCACAGCTTGTTCTTCTTCTTCTATAGGATCATTGGAATTGTCAGCTTCCTTGTGTTTCTTTTTCTTCTTCTTCTTCTTTGGGGAGCTAACAATTTCTTCTTCCTGCACTTGAGAATCTTGCTCGATCCTCTTTGGATGCCCCTCTGGATAGAGAGGGTCCTGGGTGTGTGTGCCACCCCGGGTCTTTATACCGTAAGCTTGTAAATTGTCCTGTTTGGCATTATTAGCAAGCAAATCTTTTTGCACATTAGAAATTTGTTCAAGCTGAGTTTGAACCATATGAAAATGCTTTACAAGACATTTAACATCATTAACTGTTCTACCTAGAACATCAAGCAAACTTTTGATAGCAAGAGTATTATCATGCAACTGACCTTGTATCTTCTTATTGAAGTGATTCTGCTTCATAATAAAATTATCAAGCTCATCTAAACATTGGTCAGGAGGTTTACCTTTAGGGATGTCACTTGCATTGAAATCTAAAAGAGAGTGTACTTCTACCATAGGTGGGTGAGTGGTAAGCTCACACAGCTTCTCAATTGGAGGTAGATTCTTCACGTCGTTAGCTTTAATACCTTTCTCTCTTATGGACTTCTTTGCTTCTTGCATATCTTCCGGGCTTAGGACTAGCATGCCCCTCTTCTTTGGTGGTGGAGGTGGTTCAGGCACGGACCAATCTTCATGGTTTTTGGCAATTTTGCCCATCAATTCTTCCGCATCGTCCGGTGTTCTTTGCCTGAAAACACAACCAGCACAACTATCTAGGTAGGATTTAGACCCATCGGTTAGACCAGCATAAAATATATCAAGTAGTTCATTTTTAGGGATTTCATGTCCCGGTCTAGCCTTTAGCAAACTGCAAAATCTCCCCCAAGCTTTAGGGAGATGCTCATCCTGCAACTGTTTAAAGTTATAAATTCTTTGTAAAGCAGCATGTTGCATATGAGCAGGAAAATACTTATCAACGAAAGATATAGCCATATCTTGAGGACTCTGAATGGAACCACATGGTAGTGCATCGTACCATGCTCTAGCATCTCCTTTCAAGGAAAAAGTAAGAAGCTTGGTCACATAAAAGTTCCGGATCCTTTCATCTGTGGTAAACAAGCCGCCTAACTCAGTGAGTTTGGTCAGGTGCCCGATAGCATCATCATTTTCTCTGCCATAAAAGGGGTCAGCTTCAACTGTGGATATAAGTGAAAGGTCAACAGAGAAATCATAATCAGGATCAGTGATGCGTATAGGAGACGTAGCAAAAAGTAGGACCAGGAGTAAACTTGTTTTTCAGGGAGTGTTTTGCTAGCAACTTCTTTATAGTAGCAGGGTCGGAATCAGCACATTCATTAAGTTCCCTGAAAAAATCATCTTCAAGTGTAATATAATCATCCTCAAGGAGTTTCTCCTTAAGGTCAGCAAAGTTATGAGTTTTCCCAATAGGAGTTTGGATAACAGGAATTTCAACACCCGAGAGTCGGGCAGCAGCCGCAATCTGTTCTTCTATAAAAGAACCAAGTGAACCTGTAGTCTCAAAAGTAGTAGAAGCATCATCAAAAGTATCTGACATATTGCCAGACTCAACAGAAGTACCATGTAAATGAGGTGAATCAAACTAACTCATAACCGAAGGTGAATCAAGTTTAGCACTAGTGTTAAGAGCAGTACCTCGTCTCGTATGGGATGGTAAGATCGGAACCTTAGGGTCTCATTTCTTACCCATAGTGGATAACGTGCAGCAGGTAGGATACTTCAAGTAGACCTGTAAATAAAGCTATGGTCCCCGGCAACGGCGCCAGAAAACAATACTTGATAACCCTCAACTGTACGGGATCGAGATAGTCTTCGCGGGCAAGATAACCCAATTTATTGATTCGACACTTGGGGACACAAAGAATACGTACATGCTTTGACAATTGAGTTGTCAATTCAGCCGCACCTGAAATAAACACTTGCTTGCACAAAGGTATTAGTAGCAACTGTGATATGGTGGTGGTAGTGGTGATGATAATAGTGGGGATAGTGATAGTGGAACAACAAAGGTAAACAACTAGTAACCAGCAGAAGGAAAACACTGTAGGCTAGGGAGATGGATGGTTGGGCGCTGCTTGGATGAGAACGAACATGTAACAGATTCGAACTTGGGCAAGGCTCACAGAAAACAAAGGATCATCTAGGCAAATATCAAACATCAGGCATGTATCCCAAGGTAGTTGTACGTGCTTGCAATAAGAACTTTGCACAACATCTTTTGTCCTACCCTCCCTCTACAAACGGGGCCAAACGGAACTTAGGGAGATTAAGGTACTCCTGTCAAAGAGCACCGGAACAAAGCATTAACAATTCATGGATACACGAAATCCTCAAATTATAGTCCATCCCCTTTGGTGTCCCAAGCTGTCACCATTGGGATCGCCGGTTCCGGACTATAATAGGTGCATACAACTCATAGATAGGATCAAGAACACCACAAACTCAAGAAACAAAAAGGGTGATCAGATCTGAAATCATGGCACTCGGGCCCAAAGTGACAAGCATTAAGAGCAACAAGTTGTAACAGAGATGATAAACACCAAGTAGATGATAGGCAACATGCCCCCAACAATCTGATTGAACTATTACATGATCTAACTCATCCAATCCCTACCATCCCCTTTGCCTACAGCAGGGAATTACTCACACATGGATGGAGAAGTCATGGAGGGATGATGGAGTGGTGATGGCGATGACGATGGCGATGATTTCCCCTCACCGGAGGCCAAAGCAGCCTCCAGATTAGCTCTCCCGGAGAAGAACAAAGGGTTGCGGCGGCTCCGCGACGTAGATTGGAAAAGCGACTTATGTTTCGGGGTTTCCTCGACGGGGGAATAAATAGGGCCAAAGTAGGCACCAGGGGGTGTGGGACCCACCCAGGAGGGCAGGCGGCGCGGCCAGGAGCTGGGCCGCGCCAGGAACCCTCCTGGCTGCCCCCTGGCTGCCCTGTGGCCCCCCTTTCGCCTGGTGGAAGCTTCCGGAACGCTGATTTTTTATATATTTCTTTGGGATTTTTCCAGCGTACCTAAATATCCAGAAACCTGCACAAAAGAAAACAACACTGGTAGCTCTGCTGAAAACAACGTTAGTCTAGGTTAGTTTCGTTCAAATCATGCAAGAATGAAGGCAAAACAATAGAAAAAGTGTTTGGAAAAGTAGATACGTTTAGGACGTATCAACCACCCCCAAACAGATGGGAAAACAGAGAGAGTGAACCGATGTTTGGAGAACTACTTAAGATGCATGGCTTTCAATCAGCCCAAGAAATGGAGCTTATGGATTCCACTTGCTGAATGGTGGTACAACACTTCTTTCCATACTTCCCTAAACATGACACCTTTCCAAGAGGTTTATGGCAGAAAGCCTACAATAATTGCAAAGGATGCACTTTTTCCTGAAGATTTCTCTGCCAATTCTCCCTATTGCCTTTCCCGTGAAGACACGACCCAGTTGATCAAAGCTAACTTAACCAATGCAAGTGAAAGGATGAAGCACTTTGCTGACACTAAAATAAGTGAAAGAACCTTCTCCGAAGGCGACATGGTGTATCTCAAGATCCAGCCCTACAAGCACACATCTCTGGGCATACACAAGCACCTCAAATTGCATTCCAAATACTATGTAACTTTTCTTCTGATAGCTAAAGTTGGTCAAGCTACTTACAAGCTCCTTCTCCCTGTTGGCGCTCAACTACATGACACCTTTCATGTCAATCAGCTCAAGAAACATTTGGGGCCCCTTGTTGTTCCAAATTCCCACCTGCCATTACTACATGAAGATGGCTCCAACCTTCTTGAACCCGACAAGCTGTTGGAGCGCAAGCTGGTTCCCCGCAAGAAAGGAGACATGGATGTTCCAATTGTCCGCTGGCTCATTCAATGGAAAGGTATATCTGCTGATCAAGCTACTTGGGAGGACTCAGGGTTCATCCCGAAAGTTTTTCCCTCTTTCAAACCTTGAGGACAAGGATAGTCTCATCGTGGGGGAATTGTCAGGACCCAACCTGAAGATGAACACCTATCTCTGACGGGATTCAACCTTAGGCGTCCATTCCCTCGCCAACGGTGGATGACAACTTACCTCTTCGTGTATTGCTGACGACCGTTGATCTCGGATCGGACGACACTAGCTGAGCCTGCCATCTCTGTTCACCATCCGACGACTTACTTTCCCCTGTTTCTATCTTTTACTGCACGGTTAACTGTAATGGCTATAAAGCCGCTGGATTGCTGCGAGGAGACTCTCTCGACTTTGTTTTAGGGTTTCCCCCTTTGACTCCGTGTTCTGGCTGGCCTTGTATCGCACCCTATGGTGCTTGAACTCTCCTTAATTCCACTGCTGTTCATCTGGATTTTCTCCCCTGTTTCTGTGCTAAGTTCAGTAATCCTCATCTTTAGATAGGCTGGGCCTTACACACCCATCACCACCGAAGAAGAAGCACGAGAGGAAGCCGGCCATATAAGGCAGGGGGCAGCGGGCGCCTCGCCGCTCCTCCCTGGTAGCGGGCGCATGGACCGGACAGCAACGGGCGCGACGGGCGGCGGCGACGACGGGCTGGAGGCTGGGGACAGGGATGAGGCTGGCGACGACGGAAGGAGAGAAGAGGCCGGCCGCGGGATTTGGGAGGCCGCCGGGATCTGGGAGAGGGGAAGGGGGGTCTGGGAGGGAGGGAGTTTCGGTGGGGATGAGGCCGACGAGTGGAGGATATTTTTGGAAACTCCAGAAATTATGTGACCTACGGAAATTTGTACATGAAAGTCTTAAACAACATATATTACGTTACATAGGGAGCAGTTATCAACCAAGAGGAATGCTATTCTACGTGGACAAACGAATTCCATGTGTTGTAAGGCGGAATTCTATTCTACACGCGCTAGATAGTTTGAAAATGCCAACTCTACATAGAAAACATGTCTGCTGGTAGTCGAAATCAATGTGTTTCTTTGGAAAAAGGAAGATAAAAAACATATGCAGCGACATTATGAACTGACAGTTTTTTCAAGCACGAGCAATGCATATCCAAGGGCAGCCTACTTCACCCCTATTTTTCATCCGGACACCAAAATAGCTACCCCGCGGGCTCCCCCAAAACCTTCCTACAACCTACACCTATCTCGCCGTCGTCGTTCTTTCCTGCTTGACTCCTTCACCGCTGTTTTCGTACATCACCTAGTGTCGCCGCGGGTCCCGTTGCATGGATCCTAGGCACGAGTTTGAGACCCCGCTCACTACCTAGCGTTGCACTATGATGGCGGGCCAAAAATACATCCGTTCAACGATAATTAGTACGAAATGGAGGAAGTACATAGTAATACCTAAATCCCATATCACACACAATCACGATCATCTCTCCATAGTTGCCGCCGGAGTACATCAATAATTAAGGGTCTCCTCGTGAATGTGACATAAAGCATAGGGTCTTTGTTATTCCCTGATAAAATTTCCGCTAAGGAGACAAGTAGCTCGTGTAACCGTCTGACCTCTAATCTGCTATGAAAACTAATATCATTCACATCATCGGAGGGTAAATGTTATGCAATTAACATTCACACAATATCATGAAGACCATTACCACATATATCAAATATATTATTGCGTTCAAGTAATATAATCACTATGGTTTCTCTAAATCCCGGAGAACTAGGGAAATTACTTAGACATAGGGGGACAAGACATGAATGAATGATTAAAGTAATCCACGTACAAATTGAGTAGAGTTCGGGGATTACAACTATATGAATGAGAGAATCGATGGCGATGACGTGGATGACGATGAAGGTGATCGTTCTCGATGCTATGACTTCAGTGCTCAAGTCAATGCTCTTATGCTAATTCCCCCACCAAATCCCTTCTGGAAGTGAGGTTTCTCGTACTATTTTGTATAGTGGGGCATCCTTGTTTTTCGTTCTTCAAATCCGATTGCATGGGATGGAAATAGTCAGTTACGACCGTCGGTACAAGTGCGTGCGCTCGTACCATTGGTCGTCTTCTGTTATGGAACCTCCAAAGGACATGAGGTTTCCTCCTATGTATTCCTCTCTTTCTTTGGAAGGTTCCAATGAAGTCCAAGCAACATATTCTTCACTACAAGTTTTTCTTAAACTGCTCCAAAACTCATGATTCTGGAGTTCTTGATGAAATTAGACGAAAAGGAGCGAGTGACCACGATAAAATACAAAAAAGTCTTACCTCAATGGTGCAAAGCACTAAGTAGAACATGATGCATAATTAAGTTTATATTTCTATGCTATAACTGCATTGGTTCCTGAATATGAGATTTAGAGGAAAATTGAGTTGCACGTGTGAAAAGATAAACATCAAGTATTTCCCTAGTCTCACCTCTAAGAATAGCTCATGTATTGTATGATGATGCTTTTTTCCCCGATCAGGGCATTGTTATAGTAACAAGAATGTACACAACAACGGAAGCACATTGTTGGCAAAACAATGGTGTTGAACATACACAACGATGATATACTATAAGATCACATCATCACATAGTTTTCAGTATAATCATATCAAGTGCTAACGTATGCTTACTTCCTTAGACCACGGAATATCAAGTACCTTTATGACAGATGGTGTACTTTGGGGTTCATCAAACATTACCCGCAACGGGATGATTATAACGATTTTTTGGATGCATCAGAAAAGTATATCTAAGGACTTGATAGTTCAAGACTATAATTTGATTCTCCAACGATGGAGAGATATTCTCCGCGCTCACTCGAAATGATAATGCTTTCGTCTCTAGTTCACTTTGTGGAGAGGGCAAAGACACGAACACATCATTTTCAATTGTGTTTTAGCCAAACTGGCGTGGAGTACTCAATCTTGGTTGGATGTGAATTGAGATCTATTGAGCTTTGCTAAACTTCTTTCCCTCATTAGAATGTGTTCCGGTCAATTTGCGCTTGTCTTTTGGCTGGCTTTTGAGACCATATAGAGCACCCACAGTGGTGGGTTTCGCTGCCTCTAAAGCCGCCTCTATGCCTTTAGAGGCCGGAGCTATACATTGCATCGGTTTGCCTCTAGGGAAAAAAATGCTTACAACCCCTCCAAGCGTAGAGACAGTTTTTAACATGTTTCTTCAACTAAAGTAATATCACAACCCTACTTATCATTAGGCACATGTGTCCACTGGTAGGGGCTGGCTGTCAGGTTTCTTCATGAAAACAAAATATTTAATATTTTGGTGAGTCTACATTAAAGGATGTGGCAATTGGTACACATGGACCCATCTTAGTGACAGAGCTGCCTCCAAACACCGTTTATGCTCGACAACGCAATAAATTTACTGTTGACTATATTTTTCGTATCAATCGGTTGATAGTCTCTTCAAACTGGTCGCCTTTATACAACAATGAAAACCTTTGGTTAAGTAGATGGACGTGGATGTTATCGATGCTTCTATCGCCATAATTCGAGCCACCGTCGTTAGACAACTTACCGACCGTGCCGAGCGGCTCGAGCCACCGTCGTTTGGGTACCTCTTTACAGGGGCGGAGCTAGCTTAACATTGGCCCTCGGGCCTGCTCAGTGCTACAGTAACCAAACTATTTGAAACGGTGAAAAAAAAACTATAGTTAACAAAAGATTTATCCCTCACGCCTAGGGCCCAGCCCCCCCTGGCGTGGGTCCTGTCTCCGCCACTGCCTCTTTAGTTTTTTTTTAGGGTTGCCTCTTTTTTTTTTGAAGGGCCAGCTGATTGCTGGTTTTCATTGATTTAGGAGGGAGCAGTCGAAAAAATACAAGGGTGGGATCAAAGAGAGGGTGCTCAAAAGGAGAGCCAGCAAAACTACAGAATTACAACAAAAGCAAAACTGGATGAGTTTCCTGCCGTCGAGACAGTAAACCCGCAACTAGGAATCACTATCTCCCAACCAGGTCCCCGAAGGGGCTCAGAAAGTCCGTTGGTCCTGCGAGCCGCCATTGCTCGAAAGATCTCCGGATGGAGGTGATCACGTCCCGTGCGCTAGGGGTCTTGTTGCGGAAGACGCAGGCGTTTCTTTCCTTCCAAATCTCCCATGTGGTGAGCATGATGAGGCCGCGGACGGCCCGTCTGACCGGTGACATTGCTTGGGAGACGCACCGGTTTGTGGCACTCATCGACGAAGCTTGCTCCGGCCCTTGTGAGTGCAGGGAGCTGCAACCCTGCCAAGATGATACTTCCGCCCATACCTGCCTCGCGAAGCCGCAGTTCCAGAAGAGGTGGACCGAGTTCTCCAGATTTCTGACACACATTGCGCAAAAGTAACCATTCTCCCAATGCCTTCGTTGTAGTCTGTCATAGTTACTCCTTTTGAGGCATGTGCGCGTTGTTCTTTGTTGGGCTTGTTCTGGCTCTTTTACCCTTGATTGTTTGCAAACTTGATGTCTATCTGATGACTCTGCTTTATGGTTAAAATTAGGCTGCTGCCTTTCATAAAAATATATATCTTTCTGAACAGTAAAAGTAAACTGAGCCAGGAGTACAAGCTCGTGAGCTCTATTCAGCTTTACATATCCGCAAAAGGTCGCAACTCCAGACCCCAGTAGTTTACATAAAACAACAATAACAATGAATGTATAGTCTGAATTTTCCATAGCTGTACTGCATATATGAACGTGGGCCTACACGGCAGGGTCACATACATAGCTGGCGAACGTTTCTGGGCGCAACCGAGGGCGCTGAGCCGCCGAAGGCAAGTGCGGTGAGCTTCTGCGCGGTGATCTCCGTGGGATGCACAAAGTCCCAGAATATGTGGTCGGCTCGGTTCTCGCAGAGGCTGCTGACCGTCGTGCAGCTAAACATGGCGTTCTTATCCCCTAGCCCGCAGCACGCCGCATCCGCCACGGCATAACCTAGCATCACCGTGCGTTAACATCAAATTAATCACTAGTATTACATCGCCGTAACATCAAACTCAATAATTAAGAACCAGTGGGTCGTGGATTTGTACCGTGTGCTTCTGGTTCGCGGATGAAGTCGAGCAATGGAATGGATGGATCGAACAAGGAGTAGATCATATCGGGGTGGTTCTTGCTCATGTCGCGCAGGAGGGAGGCCACCGCCGTGTTGTACTGCGCTGACATGTAGTTTGCTTGCGCGTGGCACGCACCCCCGGGCCCTGCTCCCGAAGCACCGGGCAGCACCCCAGCGGCGCTGCTCCGATGATGAACAGCCTGCGCATCCCAAGCTCGTACAACCTCTGAAACCCATTATATTCATTCAAGTAGAATCATTAAGTTTATGTAATGTAAGATTGAAGTGAAGCATGAATTTTCCTTACGTACCTGCAGCTGGTCTTTCAGGGTCGAAGCCAAGGAGGCGATGAACTGCTCAGGAGTCCCACGATTAGGTCTCAGCACCTGGTTCAAATCCAAAATGCCTGGACGGACGTAGTTAAGTATGTCGTTGCCACCGATGGCGACCGCGAAGATGGATCTGCTAAGGTGCTCGGAAGCCCGAGCCTGGCCGAGCTGCCGCACCAGTGATGCATTTACCTTGGAGAATTGGTGATCAATTTGGTAGTCGAAGCTGATGCACTGACCCTGTAAACGCACGCATTAGCATAATGAGCATATGACATATGGAAAAAGTTACACCCAGCTGAAATTACTCATGCAAATTGTGCAGTGCGATCCATGAATTTTACCATGTTTGTTAGTTTTGATACTCCTGCGCCGCCTGAAGCAAAGTTGACACCTCTCAGATATATGGAGCTGCTGCTTGAGGTGTTGCAGACGGACAGGTATGGGGGAGGGCTGCTGCTGCCCAGCCCCAGATGTTCGGCTGTAATGGTAGGAATTCGAAGAAGCATCATCAGGAAAAGAACATGGTGCACACTTTACATATGTATAGAGAAAGAATATATGCATTTTATTTTTTGCTGCAAGTGTAACAAATAAATGAGTATTGCATTAACTATAAGGCATAATAAAACATTGGGTCTGTCTAAAAAACATGTACATGTGACATAGTTATGTCACATGTACTATGATCTTATCATAAATTAATCAAAAAACAAGCCTTAATTATTTGTTTGTCCAGTTTTTTTGTCGCACAGAAATAAAAACCGAAGAAGCTATCGCTCGTCCCGTTTATTAGGTGCGTTTTAAGATGGGCCGGCCCAAGTATGCGTTAGATTGCAGCCTCATTTTTTGTTTACTTCACGTTCTTTGTTTTCTTTTCTAAAAAAACGTTATTTCTTTTATTTTCTATATTATTTTATATTTATTAAAAAAATCAAATAATTTAGATTAAAAGTACTTTACATAACATATAAAAATATTAATTGCTCATGATAAGAATATTAAATGCACATAGAAAAATGTTTCTCATGTATACAGAAAATAAATTATTTATGAAACAATTCATTATAATATTTAAGGAAATGTTAATAAAGCATTAAAATAAATATTAAATATGTAAGTAATTATTTTATCATATATACAAAAATTGAAAAAAATATATGAAAATATTTATGAAAAAATGTTAATCATGTTTAAAAAAAATTAATCGTAAATGGAATTTTCCATGATTATTTAAAATTGCTAATAATCTATTAAAAATTGTGAAATACATATGAAGAAAATTTTGATCTTGTATTGAAAAATTATACCGAAAAAATATATCAGTATGAAAAAATGTTGATCGAGTATTTAAAAATGTTAAACAGTTATTTAAAATTATTAAAAGTACGAAAAACGTTGATAATTTATTTAGAAAAATTTAAATAGTGAGTGCACTTAATGTCTTAAGCTGCACGCCCCCGTCTCGCCCAACACATGTCATCCCCGGTTACGAGTCGGTGGTGGACTCACAACTAGGGTGTGGGGAGAGCAACAAGTCATCCCCGGTTACGAGTTCGGTGGTGTACTCGCAACTAGGGTGTGGGGAGAGCAACAAGTCATCCCTAGTTACGAGTCGGTGGTGGACTCGCAACTGGGTGTTGGAAAAAAAAAACAAGTCATCCCCAATTGCAAGTCAGTTGTGGACTCACAACTGGGTGTTGGAAAAAAAATCATCCCCAATTGCGAGTCGGTGGTGGACCCATAACTAGGTGTTGGAAAAAAACAAGTCAAGCTCAGTTGCGAGTCGGTGGTCGACTCAGAACTGAGGTGTGTGGAGAAAATAACGACAATTCATCCCCCCAGTTGTGACTCGTTGGTGGATATGCAACCGGAAAAAATGACGGACCCAATTGCGACTCGTTGGTGGACTTGCAACTGAGAAAAAAAAGTCGAATCCAGTTGCGACTAATTGGTGGACATGCAACTGGAAAAAAAGTCGAACCCAGTTGCGACTCGTTGGGGGCTTGCAACTGACAAAAAAGTCAAACTCAGTTGCGACTCATTGGTGAACTTGCAGCTAAGAAAATAAAGTGGACTCAGTTGAGACTCGTTGGTGGACATGCAACTGAAAAAAAGTCAGACCCAGTTGCGACTCGTTGATGGACTTGCAACTGAGAAAAAAATAGTTGAACCCAGTTGCGACTCGTTGGTGGACATGCAACTGGAAAAAAATTCGAACCCAGTTGCGACTCGTTGATGGACTTGCAACTGAGAAAAAATTCGAATCCAGTTGCGACTCATTGGTGAACATGCAAATGAGAAAAAAAGTTGGACCCAGTTACGACTTATTGGTGGACATGCAACTGAAAAGAAAGACAAACCCAGTTACGACTCGTTGGTGGACATGCAACTGAGAATAAAAAAACGGACCCAGTTGCGACTTGTTGTTGGACATGCAACCGAGAAAAAAAGTCACCCAGTTGTGACTAGTAGGTGGACTTGCAACTAAAAAAACAAGTCGGGCCCTGTTACGACTCATTGGTGGACTTGCAACTAAAAAAAAACGATGAATTGCAGCTGGAACACGTCGATGAAGAATTATCATATAATACTAAAAATATATTTGGTGTGTATTTTAAGTATTGTATGATATAAAAATATTATTAAAAAATTGTTCTATGTTAAATATGTTCATTTTATATGGTAAACACATAAATATGTATTAAAAAAGTTTATCATGTTAAAAAAACAGTAAGTATTTTAAAATGTACATAGTATGTCGTGAAAAGTCATAGAATAGTTTAAAAAAAATAAACATTAATAAAAATCCGAAACTGAAATAGAAACAAAAAGAAAATAATAAGCAGCTCGCAGTCAACCTTCTCGCGGCCCATAAAGACAACGGGGGAGATAATGCCCCAAAAGGATTAAACAGCCCAGCAAACAAAAAAAAACGTTTCACTCGGTTCTTTGCAGCCCAACAAACATACCGATACCCAACGCCCAGCGCGAAAAATAAATAAAAAACTGCGTACATATGACCTGCTTAAAACGCATGTACATGCGTTTTAGCAGATCCGTAAAACATTATGTTATGGCTGTGTGCATCGCTCCATGCAGAGACCGGGGATCATCCTCCTATTCAAAAAGAACAATAATAATAATAAGACATTCTGTTACCAGAAAATATTAGGGAACCTACTACAGTTCATAATGGTGAACAGTACATAGAAGCTCATTGTTTCATTCTCGTGATCCTCTGATTGTTTCTTTTAACATCTTGGTCAGCGCTTGTTGAGGGAATCGTTCTAATCAGTTCAAGCTACGATTATCTTTGGTCAACATTAAAGATCATGCACGCACGCACGAATACCCTCATACCCTCATCGTGCGCATAGCGATCATCTCACCCGCAGGACGATACGATACGGCGATTGCAAAAGTTACACGTTCGCTCCCCCTTCAAATGGTGCTCATCAGTTAATAAGTCTGAACAAAGACCATTCATTCATGATTCATTCAAAAATGAGAAAGTCGGAAGAAAAGAGACTTGTGTTTGGGAAGGCCTACGCACCGAGGAAGTCGACGAAGTTGTCGCCGTTGCTGAACCTGCCGGTGGGCTTGCGGCCCGGATAGTCGACGCCGTTGTGCTTGATGTTCGCCCTGAGCAGCGTGGGGAGGTGGTTGTTGGTCCCGACGTCCGCCTGCGAATCGCCCAGCACGTACAGCGCCGGGACCGACGACCCCGCATCGGCGGCGCGCAACCAGCAACAAGCCAGCAGCAGGAGCAGTATCATCCCGCTGCAACTGCAAGAACCCATTCTCTTCTTTTTGCGTCGCCACCTGCCCACCCCACGTACTTGGGAGTATCATATATAGTGAGACAAAAGATAAGAGAACCCTCAAAGTTCAACGCCTACACGCGTCCTCCTTCCTTGTCATTATAACTTAATCACGATGGTATCCAGATAAAAGTATACTAATGTACTCTACGTACAGCGGTAGTGCTGCGTTCATGACCTCGGACGGTGGAATAGATAGATGGATTGCTGGTAGGTAGAACTCGTTTAAATTATTGGCGCGCAACTAAATCCTCCGGCGTGTTCACGTTGCCGCATCGCGGCAAGTCAACTCTGAGATCATATCGATCGCACAAGACAGAATGGAAAAACTCGCACACCACGAGGTCGTTGATGCATGCATGCATGCATGGAGGTTCAGGGTTAGGCTATGATCTTGTACATTGTGTCTCGATCGGCACGTGCAAACGCGTCACTTTTCGATCTTCAACCTGTGGTTGAGTTGGTTAGGTGAATGGTTGTATTCTCAGTCCACCAGAGTTCAAATTTCAGATTTGACAATGGTGCTCGCATTTTCCTAAATTTATTCCAGGGCTTCCGGTGATGCGCTTTCAGTGGGAGGAGACGTTCCCGTCGAAGACGAGGTGGTGACTTCGTTAATCTCAAGTTGATTTACCGCTTCAGTATTGCGAAGATGCTCATAGGGGTAGGGTGTGCGTGTGTGCGTCATAGGGGTGATTGTATGCTCGTGTTTGTGAGCGTCAGAGTTGTACTGTGTTCCAAAAAAAAAACAAGTAATGCGCTAATGAGGCCAGCCTTGAAATGGATCGCAGAGCGAGAATTTATCTCGATGAAAAAAAAATCCCGCCACAGATTTTTGGATAAAGGGCTTTATTACTCAAAAGGTTTAAGTAAGTACACCCGGCCTCTGCATAACTAAGATGTACACAGCCGCAAGTCACCAAAAGAAAACAAAAAAAATGCGTACGACAAGTTACAAATGAAAGAACCATCGCCACTCAAGGTAGCTCTATGTGTAGATCACGCGGCCACCCATGCTGGATAAAAATATCCCCCACCACCGCTTCCAGTCGTGCACACGCCTCCATAAAAAGGTCTCGATATTCCACCCGTTGTAAGATTGACCACGAATGAAGAATACCCGTGCATCGATAAAGAACCTGCAAACAAGTGAAATTTTTATCCGAAAATATCTTGTCATTTCTACATGGCCAGAGCGACCATATTACGACGAGCGCTCCTACCCTAAGATTGGTTTTAAGCTTATTATCTATCCCGTTAAGCCAATTGCCAAAGATATTAGCAATGGATGTGGGTTGATATAAGTTTGAAGCCATTTGGATACCTGACCAAATAGAACGTGCAACCTTGCAAGTGAAGAATAGATGTTTTATTGTCTCATCATGCGCACATGAAACACATTTCTTACTCCCTTGTCAGTTGCGCTTGACAAGATTATCTTTCGTTATAATGAAACATTTTCGAAGTTACCATGCAAAGATTTTAATCTTTAGAGGTATCTTCATATGCCATATTTTATAATTATTATCGACTGGTATTTCAGGTTGGACAAGCGCCCTATACATAGAATCCACAGAGATTTTTTCATTCCTATTGAGATTCCATCGAAACTCATCCTGGCCCTGTGACAGTTGCACTAACGCTAACCATTCTAGCAAGGCATTCCAAGACGCTAGTCGAGGACCGATTAAGTATCTCCTGAATGCAACATTCGGGGGTGACTCTTGCATGACCGTGGCCAGAGTATCTCCCTTATGTCGCACAATGTTATATAGGGCCGGATATTGATCTCGGAGTGTGGCATTTCCTAGCCATATATCCTCCCAAAATCTTATCTCCGACCCGTCCTTAATCTTGAAAACCCCAAAGCGATAAAAGTCTTTCTTTGTCGCCATGAGACCAACCCAAAAATGTGAATCTCCAGGCTTCCATACAACCTGAGATAACGCTTTTGTGCCGATGTATTTTCGCTTAAGGAGAGTTTGCCAGACTGTGACGCCCCCAAAATCAGATCGTGTACAGTAATCATACGCGCAAGGTACACGATCAAAATTAGAGACTCACGGTGAGATATCACAACACAAATCTACAAATAAAATAATACAAGTTGTTTAATACAAGCCAGGGGCCACGAGGGCTCGAATATAACAACTCGAGAGCACAAAGTTAGCGGAAGCAAAAGTATCTGAGTACAGACACATGGGTACAAGGTTGCCTTAAGAAGGCTAGCACATAAACAACAACGATCGAAAAGGCGAGGCCTCCTGCCTGGGAACCTCGAAACTACTACTAGTCAACGGGGAACTCGACGTTGTAGAAGGCATCGGGGATCTTCACGTTGCGGTGGTTGGCATCCGGGATCTCCTGCTCCTGGACTCCAAGGCTCCAACGTCGACTGCAGCGACCGATCAGGCAAAACAAAAAGGGGAAAATAAAGCAAGGGTGACTATCTAGCATACCCGCGAGTCTTACGTCCGCTACTAAGCATTTGAAAGCTCAAGAATGATCAGAGGGGGAGGGGGTGAATGATCACTTCTAAAAATTCTAAGGAACTTAGAAGGAATTCATGCAAACTGCGAAGGACTAAGAACATCTCGAAGGAAATACAGTATCGAAGGTAATGCATAGCTCGAAAGGATTGGGGACAAAGGGAAACATCGAAGGCAAACAGGCTACGAGTAAATACTTAATTTAAATGTATGAAGGAAAACGAGCCTGACACGACGATGTTTGGTAAACCAGTTCACACTCTGCAAAGTGCTACGTCTGGTTGGAGGGACTGGTGATTGAACACCTGGAGCAAAACTCTCTCCGTCCTATTCTCCACTGCAACAAACTCCTCGAGCTTGTCCAGTTTTCACTCGTGGTAGATGATTCAGGACATCTCCGAGACCTTTACAAACTTCCTTCAGCAGTGACAATTACTCTTCGACTGCTTGACAGGCGACGCCTAACCGTCTAGGAGACTTGCAGTTCTCCAAGATAAAAGGATCGGCTAATCTCGACCTAAGTCATAGTGGATTGCTCAACTCAGCTCAGACTTGGGATTTTGGTTTTCTCTCGATGAATCTCTCTTGGGATGCTCACAGACTTCTGTCTTAGAATCTTCAGTGGAGCAGCCGACCCGAAATGGCGGGTAGGTGCGGGGTATTTATAGTTGGCGATCCCGATGGGTAAAATGACTGAAGTGACCCGATGCAACCGCTTGACGCGTGTCCACAACGGTCGGATTCCAATCACTGCGCAACTTTACTTGAGGAACAAGTAAGCTGACTTACCGAACGAGTTCTCTCTCGAAGGCACGAAGTGCGATGACTTTGCCTTCGAGCTATTTACTCGACTCAGCAAGATTTCTCTCGGTAGGCTTTTGTGGGTTTAGGTTGAGCAGAGCAAATTCACTTCGACTAAGATCTCAACTAGCAAACCCCTCTTGATAGTACGGTTTTTCTTACGACTCAAGAAAGTAAAGAGAAACTAGTAAAAAAGACTAAGTCTTTGACCAACTTCAGCTTTCTCCTCGTTGCGCTTTTACTCGAGAGAGACTTTTTCTTCGACTACATTTTTAGGGGTCGTCTTCCTTCAAAGCGTTCGGTAGAAGACTGCAGCTCTGCTGCAGCGAGTTGTCCTTCGACCTTCTACATGCAAACTCCATTATTTCGGAACCTAAGAATCTGTTTATACTCGAAAACAATATTAGTTCCACTTCTGCTTTGTCCAACAATGTCCAAAACCTTCGGGGGTAAAACTTGCTCTTACAATCTCCCCCTTTTTGGACGATTGTTGACAAAACAGGCATCGATAAATAATTGAATTTTTTTGAGTTTTCGATGATAAACCAGTGCTAAGGTCGATGAAAATACTCCCCCTTGATGTATGCACGGAAGATAAGAGTTTCCTGTGAAGTGCATATTTTGACAAGTAGAGTCGAGGGAAAAACATCAATAATCTTAGCGAGTGAAATTGCATTCCAGATAATATCCAATGAGAAACATGCAATCTCCTCGAATGACCTGTGAACTTATGTGAAAGATAACTTCCTGCAAAAGGTTAAGTATCGCAAGCAGCAGATAGATATCTTACGAAAAAGAGTAGCAGTTCAGAGTCCTACTTAGAGTTAGTTACAACCAGATCGAATATGAATCGAAAGTTTGTTGAAACTACTCAGAAAACCTCAAAGACCAAAAGTTTGTCGAATGAAAAGCAAAGCCCTTAACCCCGTAGGCAACCTAATTTCTTCGATGCCACTACATCTCCCCCTTTTTGTCACAACGTACAAAAAGTCGAGAGAATAGGGTCGAAAGAAATCCCTACTCGCTGTGGCGGCTCCGGCGACGTCGAGAGGATTCGGCGAGCGTGGGAGCACGACGAATTGGGCGAGCGCCTGGAGGAGTGATCTTCGTGCGGAAGGAGTGTTGATCTCCAGAAGATTCCAGCTGTGATTCCGGCGGGGTCCTGGGGCTTCGAGGGAGTGGAGTATAAACTCTTTCTGGACGTCGAGGGGCTTCATCTTGCTCGGACTCGGAGGAGAAGGTGTCCAAAGTGATGTGGTAATAGTCATCAACACTTAGGACATCTCTGTTCTTCGGCAGCCGAGGGATATTGGGATCCGGGCGATCTACACGATCATCATTAGTCCAATTCCTGGTCAGATGGGGAGGATATTCTTCGAAGCCACATCGTTGAAGTTGACCGAGGGAATTGAATTTCCGCAGTCCTTTCCAATCTCGGCGAAGACATTCACGCAGCATCTGATTGTTATTCATGGTAATATTGCGCAAATGATTAATCTCGTCCATCAAAGCTTGCTTCTGAATGAAATCTTGGTCGATGTGATGTTGAAGCATTTGCTGGGACCGAAGAGAAACTTCCATGTGATGCACTGGCTTGATAAACTTCGAGCGAACATTACGCTCAGTCAAATGGGCGCGGATGCCAGTGTGCTCAGCATATTGATCGTTGGGTCGAGCAACAATCTGCAACACTTCCCTAACAGGTGGAGTGAAAATCTTAGGGAAAATTGACACGGGGAATGGCACGTCCCGAGAGTAATTGCAGATAGCCATCAGCCATGGTGCATACGGCTTGTGGGAATTGTGATCATCAGCACAAGACACCAAAGTTCTGAGGAAGTAGTCTTCAAAATCGAAAGGATGACCGTGGACTAACTTCAACAGAGCAAGTTGTACGTCATTGGGAATTGGAAAATCATCGTGCACATCGAGCATTGGCATCAAAGTCTTCGAAAGAATATAAAACCATGACTTTGCTTCAAAAACTAAGTGTCTTGGCTTCGGCTCAGTCGGATAGGTATCTCCTACGACATCTGGATTCATTATCGTTGAAAATTCAGCAGGAGTTGGAGCAGGTAAGTCATGAAGCTTGTGTGGTAAACCTTCGAACCGAGGTAAATTAATGATGGCAAGAAATTGATCGACACGGATATGAAATACTTGGCCTTGAATCATATAATCAAATTTCCACGTCTTCGAGTTCTCTGGATCACCAGTGACATAGAGCGTTGCATAAAATTGCTTGATAAGCTCGGGATTGTAGCCACAATCGAGAGCAAACATCTTGTGAGCATGCAGACCATCAATTGTTTCGGCAACATTCTCGAAACATGAAGTGGAGTACACCGAAGGCATATCGAGGTATTGATGTTGGAACACTCTAGCCTTGTTATACAGCACACAAGTATAATAGATGGCTTGCTCTTGGGTCCAAAACCGAAGAGAATATGCACTTCTGGGCTTCTCGTAGGGATTGGTCCCGAAGAAAAATGGCTTGTGTTCACGCCTTTTGATGATGGGGCCTCCTCGAGGAACATCTGAGCGGAACAGTGGCAGCATTTCTCTCGGATGAGCGGAATGAAGCAGCTCATCAACATGAAAAACTTCGGCAGCATTGTCTGGCATTTGGAAAACAGGGTCAGCATGGCGAGGAATTGAAGATGGAATGTTGACAATGTCCTGAGCTGGGATGGCTGCAGGAGCATTTTCCTCGGCCTGTGCTTCGACGGCAACTCCTTCGTCGGTGTTAGCATTTTGTGCAGCCTCTTCATTCTCCATGGCCTCCAAATCTTCATCTAGTTGTGCAAAAGCATCAACCATTTCTTCGTTCGAGGAACTTGATGAGGAGGAGGAAGAACTGGCACTCGAACGGTCATCTCCAGAATTATTTCCTTCGACAGGATCTTGACGAGAAGAAACTGTCGTGATATCAACATCAGCGTCTTCTCCTTCATGCAGAGTCTGGGCAGAGGAGTAATCTTTCTGAGAAGAGGAAATGGGGACTTGAGTTTCTTGCTCGACATGAGCAGCTTGCTCGGTCTCTGCATGATCTTGGGTTTTGAGGGCAGGGGTGGTCGATGGAATGACGTGAGGTGGTGATGGTGGGTTTGGAGGTGGTGAGGGTTGGCGAGGTGGAGGTGGAGGTGTTTGTTGTCGAGGTGGAGGAGTGGCTTGGCGAGGGGGTGGAGTTGTCTCACGAGGAGGAGTTGGTTCCTTGGTGGGGTTTGGTGCAGTATCTTGTCGTGCTAATGCAGCAACGACCTCGGTAGACTTGGCCTTCTTTGCATTCTTCTCGATCTCTGGCGTCCCACGCGCAGATGTTGGAGCAGCAGACTTTCTCTTACGAGATTGTCTCTTGTACAGGGCATCATTGTGCTCTTTGCATACGGCCGACACAATTTGTCGAACCTTTTCATACACAGCGGTCAGATTTTCCTTCTGAGCCCTTCTAGAAGCTTCATCGGTGGCAATCTTGGATTTGAAAAACTTACGAGACTCAATGTCCTCGGTATCTTCTTGAAGTTGTCGGGAGTAAAAATTCACTTGCTCCTTGTCCTTGCGATCCTGGGTGA
The DNA here is from genome assembly GCA_950022295.1 of Bromus sterilis. Classification (NCBI taxonomy): domain Eukaryota; kingdom Viridiplantae; phylum Streptophyta; class Magnoliopsida; order Poales; family Poaceae; genus Bromus; species Bromus sterilis. Next base: position 224,709,419 of record OX465600.1, read on the forward strand.
TAAATCCTTCCCAGCGAATCATGTATCGAGCAACATGCTCTTGGATTTCAGCAGGGACATCATCCTCGGCAGTGACTCTGCTCGGTGTGGTATCCATCTTCCAGAGGATATGAGAAATATTAGCAGCATCCCAAGGAGCATGGGCAGCAGATTCTCCTTCGTTGGAACTCTCTTCATCGGCACGAGGGCCGGAAATAACAGGTGCAACAGGTGCAGGTGCAGGAGCTGGAGCGGCTCGAGGAACTGGGACAGCTTGAACTTTTTGCCTAGCCTCCTTGGCTTTCTTCTCGGCCTCCTTGGTGGCTTTGGCAGCAGCAATGGGTTTGGTGACGGCACTAGGGGCCACAGCTTTATCCTTCGAGGCACTTGGGGCCTCAGCATTTTTCTTCGCAGCACTTGGGGCTGCAACCTTTTCCTTCGTGACTGTGGGAGTCACAACTTTCTCGGTGGCGCTGGGGGCCACGACCTTTTCTTTCTGCGCAACAGGAATGTTGCCTTCAACAATTTGTCGTCGGTACTTTTCACTGACCAAATGAAGAATGCCTAGCTGTTGAGCAACCAGAGCCTTTTTATGCTCGGGCTGGCTGTGAAAGTTCAGGAGCTTGGAATTTGTCAAGTCCTTTGCTTCTTGTTCTTTTTTCTTTGCCAGCCTTTCTCTACGTTGAATAAGTGTTTCTTCATCCTCAGAAACTTGAGCTTGCTTTCCCTTCGATTTAGTCGAAGGTTTTGGTTGACGAGCTTGAACTGGAGGAGCAGATGAAATGGGCGGATCAGTGACCAAGTTGGTCAAGTCAATATTTGCTCGAGGAGCCTGTGAAGCTGGCTCCTGGATCCTAATGCCCTTACTGCTCGGCTTCTTTTTCAGAGGAATGTCCTCGACATCAGCCTCTGTACCAGGGTCTTGATCATCTGAATTTACTTCTTCATCAGAGCTCGCATCAGGTGGCGAGACAATTACCACCTTTTTCTTTCGCTTGGCTGATTTCTTGCCAGCCTTCGATTTGGCACTTGGGCCAACATCTACGGTGCCCTCAGCAGCAGCAGCCTCCTTTTTAGCTTTGGCTTCTTTTCTCTTCTGTGCTCGCGCTTCCCGAGCATCAACCAGCTCTTGAAAATCGGCAGGAGTTTTCAGAGAGGATGGATGAGCATCAGCTGGAGGAGGTGGTCGATTATCTTTCGTCCACTTTGGCCTTAACGCTTTGACATCAGACCAAGGATTTTTCATAGCAAACAGCCTCTCCCAGCGTGGCATAATAGACTTGTACTCATACCAACGAAGCGCTTGAAGTCTTCGAATCTCTTCCAGACGGTTTTCTCTCGTACGTTCATCCTCAGAACCTTCAGGCGTTCTTAACTTCTTTTCGACGATCAACTCTTCACGCCGGCGATGAGGTTTCCGGCACGGCGGCCAGGCCGGAGCAGGGGGGGCGCCACGGGAGTGGGTGCGGGCTACGGGGGCGGAGGCCGGCGCGTGAGGCCGCGGCCGCGCACGGGAGTGACACGGAGGTGCATGGCACGCGGCCGGTGTGCGTGGTGAGCACGCGCGGTGCCATTACCGGCCATGGCGTACGACGTTGGGGGCGGTTGCTACGGCGGAGAATTCCACGGAGGAAAAATGGGAAGGGGTCGGGGCGGCTCATGGAGAGGGGGCGAATGGCGAGGTCGGTGACGCCGAGGGTGGTCTGGTGCGTGAAACCGATCGGAGGAGCTGGCGGCCGTGGCGGGAGACGCCATCCAGGGGCTAGATGCAAGGATCGCCGGCTCGATTGCGAGGTCGGGGTGGAAGTAGAGGTCGACGAAGAACCAACACGGCCTGCTGGCAAGGCGAGAGGTGGCTGGCGACCGCGGGATCGACGCGGTGCGTCCCCGGTGGCGCTTGGGCGCGGGCCAAACTGTGAGGGAGAGGGGAAGGGAGGCGCGGCGGGGGGGGGGGGGGTGAATGGAAGGGGTTAGGGTTCCAGGGGGTGCGGGATCTTATCCCCGACGGGGGAAGGTGAGAGGGGGAAGGGAGCAGGTGAGGTGGGGGCATGGCGTGCGTGCCCTCTGCCATGGCACAGGGTGAACAGAGGGAGAGGGGTGGGTGAGAGGAGAGAGGGGAGGGAGGGTAGGCCGGCCGGGCCTTTTGCCCCGGGCGGGGTTTAGTTAGGTTTTTATTTCTATTTTGTTTTCTTTATGTTCTTTACTTTGTGCAATTGTTTTAATTGCTTCTGTATTTTTATAAAATGTGTTAGATGTTTGTAAATTAAAGTTATACCCCATATCAGTGATACAAAATGTTTGGGTCATTTCTAAATTCACTTGATATATTAATTAATTAATAAATGGTTAAAATGGGGTTTCTAAGCTACTGTTTGATCTCTTGGATTTCTCTGGTCATTGCAACAATTCCCAATGTTGTGCTAACACCACCTACTGACTTTTAGACATTTAACAAAATTGGTTCCATAAATTTTGGACAAAGTTTTATTTTGCACTTGGTTTTATTTATCAAGCAAAAGGATTTTTTGGATTTGTTTTGATTCCAAGTGATCAAGGCACATTTGGCACACTGTTTTTAAGACCAACCATCATGATTTCAATATGATCAAAAGCAAAGTTGATCAAGGCATGATTAACAAAGATAATGATCATTATCAGGAGTGATTACTGTTACAGACTCTGAGGGTGTTACACAGACACCATCCGAAGTCAGTAGCTGATATAGCCACTTACCGAGGAGAGCAGAGTTCTTGACCTGAAGGTCATGAATACCCAACCCCCCTTGGTCCTTCGGACGGCAAACGACATTCCGCCTGGTCAGCCGATACTTCTTCTTCTCGCTATCCCCTTGCCAAAAGAATCTCGATCGGAAATAATTCAATCTATGTAAGACCCCTTTAGGTAGCTGAAAGAATGATATCATATACAGTACCATGTTGGTTAAAACTGAATTTATGAGTACCAATCTTCCACCCAAGGACAACAACTTTCCTTTTCATCTATCTAGCCTTTTTTGCAAACGTTCTTCGACGTGCTTCCATTCCGCATTAGTCAGTCTCCTATAATGTATGGGCATCCCCAAATACTTAATAGGGAATTGACCTTGCTCGCATCTGAATATCTCGGCATATTGAGCTCCTGCATCCTGGGCCTCACCGAAACAAAACAATTCACTTTTATGGAAATTAATCTTCAATCCGGATAACTGCTCGAATGCTGATAATATTAATTTCAGATTCACTGCTTTATCTAGATCATGTTCCATAAAAAGAATTGTGTCGTCCGCATATTGAAGAATAGATAATCCCCCATCTACTAGATGTGGGACTACTCCCTCAATTTGGCCGTCTAGCTTGGCGCGTTCAATCATGATCGCTAACATATCAGCCACAATATTAAACAATATGAGCGATAAAGGATCACCTTGCCTTAATCCCTTTTTGGTTTGGAATAAGCGTCCGATTTCATCATTGACGTTAACGGCAACACTTCCTCCCGAAACACAACTATAGATCAAAGCACACCACTCCTCTGAAAAACCTTTCATTCTTAGAGTTTGTTGGAGGAACGACCACTTCAATTTATCACAAGCCTTTTCAAAGTCCATCTTAAAAATGACTCCGTTAAGCTTTTTAGTGTGCATCTTATGAACGGTCTCATGTAAAACCACAACTCCGTCGAGGATATTCCTACCTTGCATAAAAACCGTTTGTGTAGGTTTAACCACGTGATCAGCCAATGAATTTAATCTAATGGTTGCTACCTTCGTGAAAATTTTAAAGCTAACGTTAAGGAGGCATATGGGTCTATACTGTCGTATCCTTTCTGCCTCCAAAACCTTAGGTAAAAAAAAAATTTCCCCAAAGTTAAGACGGAACAATTCAAGTTGTCCAACATGCCAACATTGGAACAACTCAATAAGGTCCGTCTTAATGGCATCCCAAAAGTGTTGATAAAACTCAGCAGGAAAGCCATCTGGCCCAGGAGCCTTATTATGATCCATTTGAAAACCGCCTTTTTAATCTCCTCTTCTGTGAAGGGGGAATTTAAAAAGGTATTATCCTCATTAGAGACCTGGGGTATGTCTTCCGTCCGAGTCTCATCCATGGACAAGATATCTTCAGCTGGAGCGCCGAACGATCCTTTATAGTAGCTTGTAATATAAGCCTTAAGTTGTTCATGAACTTCAATCATGCCTTCATCCTGGTTAAGAGCATGAATACTTTTTTTCCTATGTCTGCCAATGGCAACATTCTGAAAATATTTTGTATTCGTATCTCCCTTCAGAATGATGTTAGATTTTGATCTTTGGTACCATCTGAGCTCTTCCTCCCGCAACATTCGTGCCACCTCCGCATTGGATTGGCTTTTAAGCTCAATCTCCTACTGAGTTAGCACTCGTGTTTCTGCCGCGCAGTCAAGCTCGTCGATGATAGTACACAAACGCTCCTTCTCTTTTTGTTAGAATCCCGGTTGTGTGCCTAGCCCATCCACGAAGATATTTTCGCAAGTTACGGATTTTTGCGTTCCATCTTTGAGTAAGACTATTACACGGGACCAGAGCTAACCACACCCTTTTAACCATATCATCGAAACCATCACGCAGCAATCATCCCAGCTCAAATTTAAAGCGATGTCGCACGTTTGATCTCAATGTTCCGGTTGATAAGAGTAGAGGGGTATGATCCGATAGATCCTCAATACGTTCAAGGGTGCGTACTGTTACTAATGGTTATTTGTCTTCTCAATCAGTACTCATCAGTACACGGTCCAATTTCTCGTATGTCGGTTCAGGTAGACTATTCGCCCATGTGAATCGTCTTCCTGTCATATGAACCTCTCTCAAGTCCAAGCTGTCAATGACAGCATTGAACAAGAAAGGCCAATGATTATCGAATCTCCCCTTGCTTTTCTCATGAGGAAACCTTAGTAAATTGAAATCTCCACCTATTAAAATAGGATGGGGATCGTTATTCGCTAGGTTTACCAACTCCCTTAGAAAAGCAACCTTATGATCCTCTTGAGCGGCACCATACACAACAACCAAACTCCATACGAAATTATTGGCTTTGTTACGAACGTGGAATTTTATATGGAACTCCCCAGTCGTATAAGCCAACAGTTCCATGGAGTCTGAGAGGAAACCAAGTAAGATGCCACCAGATCTACCGCGAGGAGGGATAGAATGCCAAGTGAAGTCCATGCCACCAGAAATGCGATCAAGGACCCTCAATGAGAAATCCCTCCTCCCGGTTTTGGAAATAGCCAAGAAATCCAAGTTATGATCCCGAACATATTGAGAAATATTCAGATGTTTAACCAAGTCACCAAGACCTCTGCTATTCATGAAAATGCCATTCATTGGATTTTTTGGATAATTTGGTTGTTTCTCAACATTTTTCATTTTTTATTCTTTTTGTCTTTGGCGGATTTGGATGTTCGACCGGAAGCATGCTGATCATAGATAGATCCTAGATCATCCTCATCCAAATCCACCTTCATCACCTCACCCACGAGATGTGATAGAACCTGTTCATCGATAATGGCATTCACCTCATCATCTACTAAGGGTGTGGTAACCGACCTACTAGAATCACATGGGTAGACTTTTAATCGGTCATACTCCATATGCTTCAGAGCATTGGTCGAGACAACAAATTCATCTTCATTTCTGCTTAAGTTCAACCCTATTTTTGCTAGGTTGGGAGAAACCTTAGAAGAAGAAAAAGCAAAAAATGAACTAGGGGTATGGTGATGTGCAAGATGATGATAATGGTTTCTCGCCCTTCGTTGGTTACCCCAAGTGGAAGGTGAGATGTAGGATAGCAGCAAATTTCCCCTATGTAGAGGATAGGGTTTGTCTCCCGTAGGACTCCGGAGATCATAAGTAGGTGTCGAGGAAACAATGGCACTGAATAAGAAAAAAGTTGCTTCCTCGACCTGGACCTGCACAACACAAATAACTTTGCTCCCAACGAAGTTCAGAGAGGTTGTCAATCTCTCCGTTCTTTTTGTTTACAAAGGATCAAAACACAAGGGATAATGATAATAATAGCAACTGAAAGTAAATAATTAAAAGTAAATGAGCGTGTAAACAATGATGAGAATATGGACCGGGGTCCCGTGATGTTCACTAGTGATGTCTCTCTCCCAAAAGACGATAAAACTGCTATGCGAGGTAAACAAATTACAGATGGGCAATTGACAGGATTATAAACGCACCACAATGCTAACTATGCTACAAAAGAAAGGAAGAGGCTCATAAGCATGGGAAGTACGCCAAAATAAGTAGAACGAAATCCATCTGCATCTACTACTAATCATCCACCTTGAGATATCTATCCAGAACATCTCGCTGGTATTAAGTTGTGAGCCCCACCCAAAGTGTAAATCCAAAGCAACATACAACTGCATTAAAAAGAACTTTGTGCAAAGTAACAATCCTTGCAACCGCGGTTACAAGCACCGTTGTTTTCCCCCTTGTGGCCACAGTACATCCCCTAGACTCATGTTTCTGTCACTCAAGCGTGTCATCAGGGGGCATGTACCCACAATCGAGCATAACGTTCCCTCTTGGAGTCACTACCTACTACTTGGCCAAAGCAATAAACAACAATGTACAACATGCAAAGAATTACTTAGGAACAAAAATATAAGAGATAAAAACCAAATATATTACTCTATCACAATCTGAACATAATCTCATAATCCATCAGATCCCATCAAACTTAGCATAGCAAAAGCAGAAAGATTACATATGTGCCTCGATCATGTAGGGCAGCTCACGAGGTCTAAACCATGAAGAACAAAGAGGGGAGGAGAACATCACATAGCTACTGATCACGGACCCATGGTCCAAAGGAAACTACTCACGACACATCCGGGAAGCGTCCATGGTGGAGGGGAAGCTCTCGGAGGTCAATCCTCCCTCCGGCAGGGTGCCGGGAAGGGTCCTGATGGTGCTCCCGATCTTGGAAGCGCGACGGCGGCGGAACAGAGGCGAGATCGCGAAAAAGGGTTCTGTCTTCGGAAGTTTCCTGTGGCGGAGAATAAACAGGCGAAGGGGGGCAGCCAGGGGGCCACCAGGGGTTTGCCTCCATGATGAAGAAATCCATCGGAGTAATCCTATGAAGGAATGCAACTTTGACTCCTTTTACCTTTCCCTTAATCTCTGAAATATCTCCATTAGCATGTTCATGGTAAGATGACGATTGATCCTTATCTAATTTCAAAGAATCATAAACTATTTTTGGCATGGTAGAAACTATGGATCCAATATCACAAAATATAAGGAAGTCGTGGTTAGAGATACTAATCCTAAAAAAGGGCTCCCAATCATCATCTATCTCCAACATCTCTTTCTTGTTGGTCTCTACTTTTCTTAGATCTAAAGCGTCCATCCTTTTTTCGAAAGCAGCAAGTCTATCTATAACAGTATCAACACTACGATCATAAACAAAATAACTAGATAGACCATGCAAGATATCAATAGCTCTAGCTTCATCACACTCTAAAAAGTCTCCTTGAGCTATAATATCAAGAGAGTGTTTACACCACTTAAAAAGACCATGGTAAAAATTCCTAAGCACAATTTTTATGGGTATCCAAGGCATAATTCTTTTGTGTGCTTTAGAAATTTTGTCCCATGCCTTCTTCATATTTTCTCCATCCCTTTGACAGAAATCGAGAACTTCCGATTCCCGCAAAGCACCAAGTCCTAACATGTTCTCATATAAAAAAGGAGGACTACTAACAGCAAGATAAATAATTATTTTTTGTGATTTTTGATAAAGGACACAAAGATAAAAACTGAAAGGTAAACTAACAAGACTAAAAAGTAAAGGTAAAAGGTAGTGGGCAACTCCCATATCTTATCACTCGGATTCCCCGACAACGGCGCCAGAAATTTGGCGGTTGACGGGACCAATATTTTGCCGCCTTGGAATCCCCGGCAACGGCGCCACAAATTTGCTTGATGTGCGAGATGATGATAATGGTTTCACGCCCTTCGTTGGTTACCCCAAGTGGAAGGTGAGATGTAGGATAGCATCAAATTTCCCCTATGTAGATGATAGGGTTTGTCTCCCGTAGGACTCCGGAGATGATAAGTAGGTCGCGAGGGAACAATGGCACCGAATAAGAAAAAAGTTGCTTCCTCAACCTGGACCTACACACAACACAAATAACTTTGCTCCCAACGAAGTTCAGAGAGGTTTTCAATCTCTCCGATCTTGTTGTTTACATAGGATCAAAACACAAGGGATAATGATAATGCTAACAACTGAAAGTAAATACTGAAAAGTAAATGAGCGTGTAAACAATGATGAGAATATGCACCAGGGTCCCGTGATGTTCACTAGTGATGTCTCTCTCCCAAAAGACGATAAAACTGCTATGTAAGGTAAAAAAATTACAGATGGGCAATTGACAGGATTATAAACGCACCGCAATGCTAACTATGTTACAAAAGAAAGGAAGAGGCTCATAAGCATGGGTAGTACGCCAAAATAAGTAGACCGAAATCCATCTGCATCTACTACTAATCATCCACCTTGAGATATGTATCCAGAACATCTCGCTGGTATTAAGTTGCGAGCCCCACCCAAAGTGTAAGCCCAAAGCAACAGACAACTGCATTAAAAAGAACTTTGCGTAAATTAAACATCACTAGTGGACTTCGAAAGGTTCCTTCACGCTGATTTATTATCTGATTTTTCCCGAATTTTTTGAGCACTTTTAATATGGGGGAAAACTGAAATAGAAAAACAGCAGAAAACAGAAACTGGCACTGGGGTGAACTGAGTTAATAGGTTAGTCCAAATATGATCAAAAGTGTATGAAAGTGTATCTAGATCATAGCAATATCACACAAAACATGCATGGAACGAGCAGAAATTATCGATACATTTGGGACGTATCAGCACCGCGCCGTTTGAGATATTTCTCTCTTAACCTGGACCTGAACGCGACACAAATAACTTTGCTCCCAACGAAGTTCAGAGAGGTTGTCAATCTTTATGGCCTTGTTGTTTACAAAGGATCAAACACAAGGGATAATGATAATGGTGATAGCGGCTAGAAAGTAAAAGCAGGAAATAAATTGATATGTGTAAACAGTGATGAGAATATGGACCGGGGTCCCGTGATGTTCACTAGTGATGTCTCTCTCCCAAAAGACGATAAACCTGTTATGCGAGGTAAAAAAATCACAGCTGGTAAATTTCCAGGATTAAAAACGCACCACAATGCTAACTATGCTACAGAAATTTGCTTGATGTGCGAGATGATGATAATGGTTTCTCGCCCTTCGTTGGTTACCCGAAGTGGAAGGTGAGATGTAGGATAACAACAAATTTCCCCTATGTAGAGGATAGGGTTTGTATCCCGTAGGACTCCGGAGGTGATAAGTAGGTGGCGAGGAAACAATGGCACCGAATAAGACAAAAGTTGCTTCCTCGACCTGGACCTACACACAACAAAAATAACTTTGCTCCCAATGAAGTTCATAGAGGTTGTGAATCTCTCTGGTCTTGTTGTTTACAAAGGATCAAAACACAAGGGATAATGATAATGATAACAACTGAAAGTAAATACTGAAAAGTAAATGAGCGTGTAAACAATGATGAGAATACACCGGGGTCCTATGATGTTCACTAGTGATGTCTTTCTCCCAAAATACGATAAGACTGCTATGCGAGGTAAACAAATTACAGATGGGCAATTGACAGGATTATAAACGCACTGCAATGCTAACTATGCTACAAAGAAAGGAAGAGGCTCATAAGCATGGGCAGTACGCCAAAATAAGTAGACCGAAATCCATCTGCATCTACTACTAATCATCCACCTTGAGATATCTATCCAGAACATCTCACTGGTATTAAGTTGCGAGCCCCATCCAAAGTGTAAACCCAAAGCAACAGACGACTACATTAAAAAGAACTTTGCGTAAAGTAAAAAAAATCCTTGCAACCGCGGTTACAAGCACCGTTGTTTCCCCCCTTGTGGCCACAACACATCCCCTAGACTCATGTTTCTGTCACCCAAGCGTGTCATCAGGGGGCATGTACCCACAATCGAGCATAACGTTCCCTCTTGGAGTCACTACCTACTACTTGGCCAAAGCAATAAACAGCAACGGAGAACATGCAAGAATTACTTAGGAACAAAAATATAAGAGATAAAAACCAAATATATTACTCTATCACAATCTGAACATAATCTCATAATCCATCAGATCCAATCAAACTCAGCATAGCAAAAGCAGAAATATTACATATGTGCCTCGATCATGTAGGGCAGCTCACGAGGTCTAAACCATGAAGAACAAAGATGGGAGGAGAACATCACATAGCTAATGATCACGGACCCATGGTCCAAAGGAAACTACTCACGGCACATCCGGGAAGCGTCCATGGTGGAGGGGAAGCTCCCGGAGGTCGATCCTCCCTCCGGCAGGGTGCCGGGAAGGGTCCTGATGATGCTCCCGGTCTTGGAAGCGCGAACGCGGCGGAATAGAGGCGAGATCGCGAAAAAGGGTTCTGTCTTTGGAAGTTTCCCGTGGTGGAGAATAAATAGGCGAAGGGGGGCAGCCAGGGGGCCACCAGGGGTCACCAGGGGTCCATGCGCCTCCCTGACGTGGCCAGGCCCCTGGCCGCGCCAGCTAGGCGCCTGGGGCCCTGGTGGGTCCCACCCCCCCCCCCCTTCGGGACTTCGGAAGGTTCCTTCACGCTGATTTCTTATCTGATTTTTTCGGAATTTTTTGAGTACTTTTAATATGGGGGAAAACTGAAATAGAAAAACAACAGAAAATAGAAACTGGCACTGGGGTGCACTGAGTTAATAGGTTAGTCCAAATATGATCAAAAGTGTATGAAAGTGTATCTAGATCATAGCAATATCACACAAAACATGCATGGAGCAAGCAGAAATTATCGATACATTTGAGACGTATCATATGGTTGAACCTTCGGGTGTAGGTTCCGTCCATGCGCTCGAGCTCTTCGGGCTCACCGGCTCGCCAGCTGCGCGCCCGGCCTCCACTCCTTCTCGGCCGCCGCGCCCTTCTGGACCCCGGCCGCCCCGAGCCTTTCTGGCCGCCGGCCGCCCGACCTCCCCGAGCTCTTCTAGCCACCGGTTGCCACGCCCGGCCAGCCCCCTCCCCCGCGCCCTCCGGCAGCACCTCGCCGCCAGTTTCTTCTCCTCCTTCGCGCCGCTCCCGCGTCTCCGCCCCCTGCGCTGGCTGGCCGCCCAGCCTCGCCGCCGCGTCCCGGCTCCCTCGCCCAGCCTGCGAGCTCCCCGCCCCGTCGATGACGGTCGACGAGAGACGTGAGGGAGGGGGGAAGGAGGGGATGACCGACGGGAGGGAGGGAGGAAGGCGGAGGCAACGGCCGATGGGAGGGAGAGGAGAACGAGGAGGCGGCGGCGGCGCCTCTCCAGAGCGCATCGGTCTTCTCTACATATCGATCTGCCTGTGATCCCGCCACAGATCACTGTGATTTTCCTTTGCTCGGGTGTTTTGAGTCTATGTGACGACCGAAAGTCTCAGAGAATATTAGAGATAACTACGTGAGTAGGGAGGAGGCTGCATTTCCTGAAAATTATTTATTTTCGAGCATTTCAAATCTTCAAAAGAATAAGCAATGTCATGAAAGTTTGCAGGTGAAGCGGGAGGTGCGCTGGCATGCTGATCTTCCGCAAATCTTTGATTCCAATACAGTTTGGACTAAGGATGTGTCTAGATCTCAGTTGACTGAGACTTAACAAAGTCGCAATCAAGTGATAGGACATGTAAATGAAAAAAATAGTTTTTTTTCACGAATCTTTACACACAATCTTATGAATATAGCATTGACTAAGAAAAAGTCTAATCTTAGTCGACTGAGATTTAGCAATCCCCTTGGAGTAATTCCAGTAGCACACGAAACAACTTTTGCAGCAGGGCAATGATGGAAAAGGTGAGAGGAAGCTTCTATGGCATGGAAACACATGGGGGCATGTCTCCGAGTCAAGTATAGTTTTCTTGTGCAAATCTTGATGTACGTTCAACCTGTCATTGTACAATAGCCATCACATGGATCAGGCTTTCCCTTCGTTTTATAGATAGGTCTTTTTTGGATAAAAGACTTTATTACTCAAAAGTTTTAAGCAAGTACATCCGTCCTTTGCATAACTAAGATGCACACAGCCGCAAAACATCAAAAGGAAAAATGAAAAGAGTGCGTACGACAAGTTACAACTCAATTGAACTATCGCCGCTCATGGTAGCTCTATACACGTAGATCACGCGGTCACCCATGTTGGATAAAAATATCCCTCGCCATCTTTTCCAGTCGTGCACATGCCTCCATAAAAAGGCCTCGATATTCCACCTGTTGTAAGATGGACCACGAACGGAGAATATCTGTGCATCGGTAAAGAACCTGCAAGCAAGAAATTTTTTTATCGGAAAAGATCTTTTCATTTCTACATAGCCAGAGAAACCATATTACGGCGAGCGCTCCTACCCTAGCATTGGTTTTAAGCTTATTATCTATCACATGAAACCAATTGCCAAATATATTAGCAGCGGTGGGTTGATATAAGTTTGAAGCCATTTGGATAGTTCACCAAATAGAACATGCAACCTTACAAGTGAAGAATAGATGTTTTATTGTCTCATCATGAGCACATGAAACACATTTCTTGCTACCTTGCCAATTGCGCTTGACAAGATTGTCTTTTGTTAGAATGACACCTTTACGAAGACTTTAATCTTTAGCGGTATCTTCATTTGCCAAATTTTATAATTATTATCGACTGGAATTTCAGGTTGGACAAATGGCCTATACATGGAATCCACAGATAATTCTCCATTCCTATTTAGATTCGAACGAAACTCATCATGGCCTTGTGACAGTTACACTACCACTAACCGTTCTAATAAGGCATTCCAAGACGCAAGTCTAGGTCCGATTAAGTCTCTCCTGAATGTAACATTGGGGGGTGATTCTTGCATGACCGTGGCTAGCGTATCTCCCTTATGTCGCATAATGTTATATAGGGCCGGATATTTCTCTCGGAGGGTGGCATTTCCTAGCCATACTTCCTCCCAAAATCTTATCTCCAAACCGTTCTTAATCTTGAAAACCCCAAAGCGATAAAAGTCTTTCTTTGTCGGCATGAGACCGACCCAAAAGTGTGAATCCCCAGGCTTCCATGCAACCTGAGATAACACTTTTGTACCGATGTATTTTTGTTTCAGGAGCGTTTGCCAGACATCGTCCGAAGTGAGTAGCTTATACAACCACTTACCAAGGAGGGCGGAGTTTTTGACCTGGAGGTCATGTATACCCAGCCCTCTTTGTTACTCGCCGACAAACGACATTCCGCCTGGTCAGTCGATATTCCTTCTTTTTGTTATCCCCTTGCCAAAAGAATCTCGATCGAAAATAATCCAATCTATGTAAGACTCCTTTAGGTAGCTGGAAGAATGATATCATATACATTATCATATTGGATAATACTGAATTTATGAGTACCAATCTTTCATCCAGAGACAACAACTTCCCTTTCCAGGTAGCAACCTTTTTTGCAAACGTTCTTTGAAGTGCTTCCATTCCGCATTTGTCAATCTCCTATAGTGTATGGGTATTTCCAAATACTAGATAGAGAATTGACCTTTCTCGCATCCGAATATGTCGGCATATTAAGCTGCATCATCCTGGGCCTCGCCAAAGCAAAACAATTCAATTTTATAGAAATTAATCTTCAATCCAAATAACTGCTCGAATGCTGATAATATTAATTTTAGATTCACGCTTTATCTAGATCGTGTTCCATAAAAAATATTGTATTGTCTGCATACTGAAGAACGGATAATCCCCCATCCACTATATGTGGGACTACTCCCTCAATTTTACCATCTAGTTTGGCACGTTCAATCATGATCGCTAACATATCAGCTACACTATTAAACAATATGAGCGATAAGGGATCACCTTGCCTTAATCCCTTTTTGGTTTGGAAGAATCGTCCGATGTCATCATTAATGTTAACGACAACACTTCCTCCTGAAACACAACTATGGATCAAAGCTCACCACTCATTTGAAAAACCTTTCATTCTCAGAGTTTGTTGGAGGAACGACCATTTCATTTTATCATAAGCTTTTTCAAAGTCAATTTTGAAAATGAATCTGTTAAGCTTTTCAGTGTGCATCTCATGAACGGTTTCGTGTAAAACCACGACTCCATCCAGGATATTCCTAACTTGCATAAAAACAGTTTGTGTAGATTTAACCACATAATCAGCCACCGAGTTTAATCTGATGGTTGTGACCTTCGTGAAAGTTTTGAAGATAACATTAAGGAGGCATATTGGTCTATACTGTCGTATCCTTTCTTCCTCCAAAACCTTATGCAACAAAACAATTTCCCCAAAGTTCAGACGGAACGATTCAAGTTGTCCAACATGCCAACATTGGAACAACTCAATAAGGTCCAACTTAATTACATCCCAAAAGTGTTGATAAAAGTGAGCAGGAAAGTCATCTGGCCCAAGAGCCTTATTATGCTCCATTTGGAAAATCTCATTTTTAATCTCCTCTTCGGTGAAGGGAGCATTCAAAAGGTGTTTTCCTCATTAGAGACCCGGGCTATGTCATCCATCCGAGTCTCATCCATGGACAAAATATCATATGCCGGAGCACCGAACAACCCTTTATAGTAGCTTGTAATATAAGCCTTGATTTGTTCCTGACCTTCAATCATACCTTCATCCAGATTTAGAGCGTGAATACTTTTTTTACTATGTCTGCCATTGGCAACATTTGATACATCTCAAACGTATCTACTTTTCCAAACACTTTTGCTATTGTTTTGCCCTCATTCTTGCATGATTTGGACGAAAATAACCCAGACTAACGTTGTTTTCAGCAGAGCTGCCTGTATGGTTTTATTGTGCGCAGGAAAATGGATTTTTGGACGTCTCAGAAAATTCCCAGAAAAAGCACAGAAAATCCACGCACCCGAGGGGCCATTGTGCCAGAAGTGGGACCAGAGGGCAGCCAAGGGGGCCCCAGGCGCCCCCCTGGCGTGGCCAGGGGTGGGGCCGCGCCCTCTGGCCGCCTCCCCACTCCTCTGGTGCCCTACCGAGGCTCCTATTTATTCCCGTGACGAAGAAACCCCGAAACAGAAGTCGTTTTTCCAATTCTCGTCGCGGAGCCGCCGCCACCCTCTGTTCTTCTCCGGGAGGGCTAATCTGGAGGCTGTTTTGGCCTCCGGTGAGGGGAGATCATCGCCATCGTCATCATCATCACCACTCCATCATCCCTCCATGACTTCTCCATCCGTGTGTGAGTAATTCCCTGCTGTAGGCAAAGGGGGTGGTAGGGATTGGATGAGTTAGATCATGTAATAGTTTATCAGATTGTTGGGGGCATGTTGCCTATCATCTAGATTGTTGTTTATCATCTTTGCTTCAACTTGTTGCTCTTAATGCTTGTCACTTTGGGCCCGAGTGCCATGATTTCATATCTGAACCCTATGTGTTTGCATGAATATATTTGTGTTCTTGATCCTATCTATGAGTTGTATGCACCTGTTATAGTCCGGAACCGGCGATCCCAAAGGTGACAGCTTGGGACACCAAAGGGGATGGATTATAGTTTGATGATTCCATGTATCCATTGATTGTTAATGCTTTTTTCCGGTGCTCTTTGACAGGAGCACCTTAATCTCCATAAGTTCCTTTTGGCCTCGTTCGTAGCGAGATGGTAGGACAAAAGATGTTGTGCAAGTTCTTATTGCAAGCACGTACAACTACCTGTGGGGTACATGCCTGATGTTTGATTTATGTCTAGATGATCATTCCTTTTCTGTATGCCTTGCCCCAAGTTAAATACATGATGTATCTTATCCATGCAGCGCCCAACCATCCATCTCCCTAGCCTACAGTGTTTTAATCCTGCTGGTTACTAGTTGTTTACTTTTGCTGTTTTATTGTCGCTATTTCACCATCACTATTTCCGTTGCTATCATCACTCCCATATCACAGTTATTATTAATATCTTGTTTCAAGTAAGTGTATCTCAGGTGCGGTGGAATTGACAACTCCAATGTTAAAGCTTCTGGGTATTCTTTGGCTCCCCTTGAGTCAAATCTATAAATTGGGTTATCTTACCGGCGAAGACTATCTCGATCCCATGCAGTTGTGGGTTATCAACATTTTAGAAATATTTCGTATTTGCATCTCCCTTCAGTATGAGGTTAGATTTTGATCTTTGGTACCATCTGAGCTCTTCCTCCCGCAGCACTCGTGCCACCTCTGCATTGGATTGGCTTTTAAGCTCAATTTCATGTTGGGTTAGCACTCGTGTTTCTGCATCTCGGTCAAGCTCGTCAATGATGTTACACATACGCTCGTTTTCTTTTTTTTAGAATCCCGGTTGTGTGTCTAACCCATCCACAAAGATATTTACGCAAATTACGGATTTTTGGGTTCCATCTTTGAAAGGGACTAGTACCCGGGACCGGAGCAGACCACACTTTTTTAACCATCTCATCGAAACCATCACACAGCAACCATCCCAATTCAAATTTAAAGCGATGTAGCGCGTTTGATTTCAATGTACCGGTTGATAAGAGTAGAAGGGCATGATCTGATAAATTCTCAATACGTTCCAGGGCGCGTACTGTTACTAATGGGTATTTGTCTTTCCAATCAGTACTCATTAGTACACAGACCAATTTCTCGTATGTCGGCTTAGGTAGGCTATTCGCCCATGTGAATCGTCTACCTGTCATGTGTACCTCTCTCAAATCCAAGCTCTTAATGACATAGTTGAACAAGAAAGGCCAATGATTATCGAATCTCTCCTTGCTTTTCTCATGTGGATACCTTAGCATATTAAAATCTTCACCTATTAGAATAGGATGTGGATCATTATTAGCTAGGTTTACCATTTCTAGGAGAAAAACAGCCTTACGCTCCTCTTGAGCGGCACCATACACGGCAACCAAACTCCATATGAAGCTATCAGCTTTGTTATGGATGTGGAATTTTATGTGAAATTCCCCACTCGTATAAGCTAAAACTTCCATGAAGTATGAAAGTACACCGAGCAAAATGCCGCCAAATCGACCACGAGGTGGGATTGAGTGCCAAGTAAAGTTCATGCCACTTGAAAGGCGATCTAGAACACACACTGAAAAATCCCTCCTTCCGATCTAAAAAATAGCCAAAAAATCTAATTTATGATCCCGAACATATTAAGCAATATTCAAATGTTTAGCCAAGTCACCAAGACCTTTGCTATTCATGAAGATGCAGTTCATTAGAAAACAATTGAATATTTTGGTTGTTTCACAAACTTTCTCACTTTTTATTTATTTTCCTTGGCAATTTTGGATTTTCGCTATAGTTTGAGGATTCCATGTATCCATTGATTGTTAATGCTTTGTTCCGGTGCTAAAACTTCCATGAAGTCTGAAAGTACACCGAGCAAAATGCCGCCAAATCGACCACGAGGTGGGATTGAGTGCCAAGTAAAGTTCATGCCACCTGAAAGGCGATCTAGAACACTCACTGGAAAATCCCTCCTTTCGATCTAAAAAATAGCCGAAAAATCTAATTTATGAACCCGAACATATTAAGCAATATTCAAATGTTTAGCCAAGTCACCAAGACCTTTGCTATTCATGAAGATGCAGTTCATTGGAAAACAATTGAATATTTTGGTTGTTTCACAAACTTTCTCACTTTTTAATTTTTTTGTCCTTGGCAATTTTGGATTTTCGCCGGAAGCATGCAGATCATAAATAGATCCTAACTCGTCATCATCCATTCCCACCTCCGTCATCTCTCCCACAAGATGTTATAGATAGGTCTAGCTGGCTCAAATTACACCTTCCACTGATGGCGCCCTCCAAGATCACATCCTGTGCCCATCTCCGCCGTGTGATCCCCTGCAGGTGTTACACACCATCCCAGCATTGAAATGGAAATTTTGGTGCCATTTTGATGGCATTTTTATTTGTCAAAAGGAGAGGTGAATGCTCTCGTTGCATGCATATGGAGGCCTCTTTGCCACCCTTGTGTTTTCTTATTGTTGCTGATATCTGGCATTATCCGGAAATACCAAGATAATCCTTCATGTTCAGAGCTAGATAGCTTGTGAACAGACCACTTGCCAATGTCAGATAATTCATAAACTCTAATATTGGATCAGTATATGTATAACTTGTACTTGTAGGTACCTACAACATCAGAATTACAGCCTTTCCCCCCTTGAAACCAAGCAGATTGCCTGCCCATTGACAAACATGCTACATCAACCCTGAAACACTGAACGAAACATGCCAACCAGACTTGAGCCACCCATTGCCTGATCAGCCAGCTCGTGTAATGCAAAACCCATCAAGCACTCAATTCCATCAGAAAGCCTCATAGCCTCACATGAGGTCTTTCGACGATCACTCACCGGATGACGACTCCATCCTCTGTGTTATCAAACGCACCGCGGCGTTGGCTGCGGAGAAGGCCCCGTGGAAGCTCTCCTGGTACGACAGCTCCTGCAAATCTCCGACCATCTTCATTAGGATCTCCCCCACATCAGATTGCTTCGCCGTCAGGGACTCATGGTACGACCTTGCGGCGGTGTTGCTGATGTCCACGTTGGCAGGTTCGGGGCAGTACTCGTCGTCCAGCCATTTGTGCAGAGTTTCTCTCAGCCATTCAGATTCCTGGTAAGAGGTGGAAAGATGGACGTGTTACCTTGTTCAATGGCTATACAAATGGGGTATCGATAGATTTGAGCTGATAACTATTTTTGTTCAACAGAATAAGTAAACTGATCTACCTTTACAAGTCCTATTCAAAGCATTAGAAGATGGCACATAGACACAGTACTAAGTATGTTCACTAGTGTGCCTACTGTTGCATTTTCCTTTGGCGAGCACACACACACACACAAAGTACAAGGTAATTGGCTTAATTTAAGTGTTGATAACTTCGGTGCCCAGCCATAGGACTCGGTAAAATCTAGTACTCCTACTGTTTTTGTTCACAATTTGGATTCAGGGACACAAACAGCACAAAAATGCACTGGCATCATCACTGAGGATACCTGTGGGCAACCAGAGTCCAAAGAGCCATTTTTGCATTCACATATGTCTGATAAGAAATGCAACTGGTCTCTGATAGGCATCATTAGATAAGCATGTTCTTCAACCCTAGATTATTAACCAACGAACTGGAGCTGGAGCAAAACAATACAATCACCATGAAGGTGCTGCCACAGAACTAGATGACCGGAATGGAGATGATGGAGGTGGATTCATATGACGATACCTGCGCTGCTCCGGCAGGCGTGAGCCAAGAATCAGGTACCCTCAGCTCTTCCACGCGGTTGTCCATGTCACCTCCGCGGCCGGCGGCGCGAGGAGCAGGGGGCAAGGGCCGTGTAGAGGAGGCGTTGTTGGAGGTGGAGGTCGAGAGTGGGGACGAAGGGGTGATGCGGGCAACGAAGAAAGCTCGCGCCTTGGAGGGAGAAGCAGAAGCAAGGCCATGGAGGAGGAGAAGGGCAGAGGATGAGGTAGAAGATGCCATTTTTTTTTTCTTCTCTTTCTTTTTTCTTCTTGCTCTTCTATTTTTCCGTCTTTTCTGGAGAGGTGTGGTGTGTGGCATTTTTTTTTCTGAGAAGGATTCTCAGCTTCCCATATCAGAATCCGTCCCCTTCTCAACTCTTTTTGTCCAAACCAAATTATAGTGGAGTATATAAAGTTTATCATTTTCCTCTAATCTATTGGCTTTACTTTTTATCTACGAACTATTTTCGCCTGATCTATCATATCTTTTTTCTGCTATGATCTATCATATCTGAAACATCCTAACCCTCGTAGGTTAATCAAAAATAAAAAGGTGCTTATAAATGTTGATTCCGAAATATCAAAACGCAATTCAAACAAAATAGTATTTCGGTCACAGTTGCCATCTTTCATATTTCTAAAGCACTCATGAATTTTTACAAGTTGAAAGTGCAATATATCGACCAGAGGGGGGAGGGTGAATGGGAGATTTTCAAATTTCTCGAGGAATTTCTATTTCCTAAGGACTGAGGCAATAAGAAATTGAGGAAGTTGAAACCCGAGGAAGACCAAATGAAGTACAAAAGCAATGACGAGAATGGAAAACAACCTATTGCACAGCTAACGCAAGATTGAAGCATGAACTGAGGAATCAGTGCAGAGTGAACTCAGAAGTAAAGCATCAGGATAAGTCATCAGTGCATCAACGTAATAACTGAGGTTGAAGAAATAGCACCAGGGCACTGAAGACGAAGACTTGATGAACCAGTTCGAGTTGCTGTGACAACTCTACGTCTGGTTGGAGAGGCTGAGATTGAACTCAGAAGACATAGTCTTCATCCTATTCTCCTTGAACTAGAGTCCTCAGACTCCGTCCAATAACTCAGGTGAGTCTTCAAGGTAGACTCCCAAAACCTTCACAGACTCAGTCACTCCGGGAAGTCACAATTGCATCTTGACTTCCTCAGACTGAAGACTTCTACACCGGCTGGAAGATCACAGTCTTCAAGAGTAAAAAGCTTCGGATCACTCGAACCGACTTCCTCAGAAATGCTCAACTACTCAGGCTGGTGGTTTTCCTCACTTGGGTTCTTCAGTGTCTTCAATGAGATGGGTTGCTCTCAAATGACAAGTGTCAGTTTTTCTCTCGGAGCAGCCAACCCACAACTGGGGCTGGGGGCGGCTATTTATAGCCGGGGAGCAACCCCCTGTGAAAGGACATAAATGCCCATGCATGCAATTACTCTCATGCCCTCGGATATGACCGTTGCTAGACAAGTTCTAGCCTCTCACCACGCAACACGTGGCACGGTCAAAGTATCCTCTCTCTTCTCACAATCTTCAGAAGAATCGCACTGGCGATCTCCTGACTCCTCAACCGAAGTTAGTTACCTCAGTGTCCTAAAGAACAACGTCTCAGACACCCGAGGACTGAACTTCTACTGCAGGAGATTTACTCAGGGTTTTTCTTCAGGATTCCTAGTTGAGCAATTCCTCAGACCTCTGGAACTCGTTTTCTTCAACCCCTCCAACAGTACGATGTTTTCCTACGACTCAAGAAAGAAAAAGACTTAACGAAGACTACGCTTCAGCTTGATCTTCATCTTGACATGTCTTCCGTATGGAGCAAATTTCTTCAGGATCTCAATTCTTCGGGATCCAATTTCTTCAGGATTCCAAGTCTTCAGGATCCTGTTTCTTCAGGATTCGGAGTCTTCAGGATCCTGTTTCTTCAGGATTTTGCGCCAATACGTTCTTCAGGAAAACCTTCGTTTCTTCATTGTTCCTTAACATTTTGAGGGGTCGACATTGGTGGTTAAACACCTCATCAGGGACTGTTCTCCTGTGTATTCTCACAAACACATCAGTCCCTTAACCGTTTTGTCATCAAACTCCAAAACCTCAAGGGGAGGGCACTTGATGCACTTACAATCTCCCCCTTTTTGGTGATTTGATGACAATCAGGTTAAGCTTCAACGGGGATAAAATTATGAGTTTGAATAATAAAAACTTTGAAGAACATTTTTATCATTAAGCTGGATATAATGAAGCTCCCCCTTAGGATATGCATATAAGTTGAAGAATGTTTAATATCTAAAGCATTTTGAGGTATATGATGAGCTCCCCCTATATCCAGGCATTTTTGAAGCACTGCATGTTATGAAGTGTTTGAGGAATTTAAATAATGCACTGAGAGAGGTGTTTGCAGAGACAATCACATGCATATATGATAAACTTGAAGAAATAGCATGAGGTAACCGAAGAATAGTATCAGGCAAACACCAAAATAACAGTTTACAACTCGTTACAAAAAAAATCTGAAGAACGAGAGTTGTAACTGAAGAACCCCATAACTAAGACCCGCTTGAAGACTAACAGATTTCTCCCCCTTTGTCATAAAATGAACAAAAAGGGAAAAAACTGAAGCTAACGCCCCTTTGAAGGTGCTTCAAGGCTGAGGTGAGTCACGCCTGAGGCAAGCTGTTGCAGTGTGAGGGCAGGCAGCTGTGTCTTCAGCCTCTTTTGCAGTCATTTCTTGGTTCGAAGAATAAGAGTCCATGGCCAGAGGAGGAGTTGTGCAGCGTCTGAATTGCCTCGGGGGTCTGATTGCAGGAAGCTGAGGCTTTTGAAGACCCAGTTTTGCAATGTTTGCGGGGGTGATTACTTCTCTCATCAAGGCATCGAGATGTTGATATGTATGATGAGCATACTGATGCACTTTCTTCACAGAAGAATGCGTCTGAGCCATGTAGCTGAGGATTTCAGAAAACTGACGCTTCACCCAATCATGATTTCGGTCAACCTTCTGATGAAGACTAATCAGAAGCTCTCGGTCTGTCATCACTCGAGCCTGAGTCGTGTCCTCAGTTGAGGCATGAGTTCTGGTTTCATCAGTAGTGCGAGACTGAGGATGACGAATGTTTCCACCGAGGGAATTGGTCGGGAGAACTTCTTCGTAGTATAGGCCTTTGCCCTTATCATTAGAGCAATCGTATGCTGAAGTACTTCGACAGGCTGCAGATAGGTCCTATGATTTGGGTGATCAGGTTGGAAATCAATGCCAGTCTTGACTCGGATGAGCTTCATGATTCATGGCGCATAAGGCTTCAGGATATGAGGATTCTGTGCTGCATCCACCAGAGTTCTGAAGAAGAAGTCAGGAACGTTGATTGACCCAGACATGCAGAGGTTGTGGAGGATGGTCTTCATGATGCCAATGACTTCTTCAACAGTGGATTCATAGCCCTTAATGGGGCAGAAGGACTTTGCCAGAATCCGATACAGCGTGCTTGGCAGATACAGAAGCTCAGAAACGGGAAACTTTGTGCGAGCTGGGGCTTCAGGTGCCTGAGGCTTCATAAGCATGTTCATCAGGTCATCTCGAAGAATTGGAGACCCATAGGAGCAAGCAGTTGAGGAAGTGCACAGAGGCAACTCAAGAATGGCAATTCCTTCAGGAACAGTGATGGTGTAGTGATGATGCTCAGTCATCCACTCGAGGACCCAGGTGGAGATATCCAGAGGATCTCCTGAGACATACATAGTTGCATAAAACTGAAGCACAAGTTCTTCGTTCCAGTGGATGCATTCGGAGCAGAACTGAAGCAACTTGGCATGATGCAGATCCTGAAGCACACTGTTGAAGCAGGGAATGGCTTCCATATCCATTAGAGGAATATTCTTGTGAGGAAACAATTTGTTTTTCTTATATAGAACTGAAGCATAATAGTTCTTCTGAGTGGCTGTCCAGAACCTCAGCAGCTTTCGAGGCGGAGCAGAATGATAAGGATTTTGAATCCCTCTTGGGATAAACTCATGGCATTGAAGAAATCAGAAGCATCGAAGCTTGGGGTTTCACCAGCTTCAAGGTCACGGAAGAATGGTTGCTTCTGCTTCGGACACAAGGACCGAGCTTGAACTGGGCCTTGAGGTGGTGGAGGCGCTTGAGGCACTTCAATCTGGAGAGAGGCTTGGGGCGAAGGCGGAGCCTCAGCAGAGGCTTCGGGTACATACGTGTTGAGGTCCTTGGGAAGACGAGGTTATGTGGCCTGTTTATCTTCAGATCCATCCTTTGAAGCTTCAAGATGAGCATTGATACATTTTTCTGCTTCAGGATGAGCATTGGTGCTGTTTTCTACTTCAGGCTCCGCAGCACGAGCTTCAGTATCCATGGGTTGAGCTTCAGGAACCACAGGATCAGCTTCAACATTCTGAGTGTCTGGGGCAGGAGCAGAAGCTTCAGGAGCAGCAGTAGTACGGGTACTAGTGGCCTCTGGGTCAGTTTCTTCAGTGCTAGGGGAGACAGAGGCATCCACAGAGGCTTCAGAGTGTTGAGACGTGTCAGATAAAACAACTGTAACTGAGGGAGAATGAGGTTCCAGAGAGAACATAGTGTGAGAGGGCGAGTTGAAGTGTTCCAGTATGCTTCATCAACCACCCGAGGGGTGCCCATGTCACCAATATCCACATCTTCATCCATTCTTCAGCTTCAGTGATGACTGGAGGAATGGGAGATAGAGGCGTTGAAATAATCGGGGTGGCAAGCGCTGAAGCAGGTGTCTTGGACGGTGGAGTGAACACAACCAGCCTGCGCTCAGTATTTTCCTGAGGAATGGAAGAAGCAGGAGGTGTTGCAGGTGCTTCAGGCGCTCTTGAAGTAGGAGGAGCAGAAGAAATGGGCCTAGCATTGATGGGCTCATCAGTTTGCGCTTCAATAGAAGGCTTCTTGGCAGCTGGGGGAGTACTGGGTGGATCAGTCTCAGACCTGCGCTTGAGGCTGTAGGCAAGTTCCTCAGTCCGGTCAGCCTGAGGTGCTGAAGCAGCAGGAGGCACTGAGGCCTGTGGTTGTTGAAGCTTCATCAAGTTAGCCATCTGCTTAGACATCCGTTCCTTGGATTTGCCGATGTAGGAACGGTTGGCGGCATATTCAGTGTTGAGGCGTTGAACTTCACACTGATGCTCTATGAACTCTTGAGGAGTAATATCAGTAACAGGTTTCTTTTTAAAGTCACTTTGGACTTTCTTCAGTTGAGCCTTCAACTGTTTCTAAAGATCACGTTGATGAATCTCATTGATGAGGAACTGTTGAACATAGAATTTGATGTCTTTAGGGATGTCCAAATCATCAAGAGGAGTATCAGGCTTGACAGACCAGATTTCTATGTATTCCAAGATCTTCTTGGGATCAAGGAGAAGCGGGATTTCAGACCCAGTTGCTTCAGCTTTGCGTCTGGATGCAGCACGCACATATTCAATCTTGGCTTCTTCAGTGGCGACGAAGCCGACCAAGTCTTCAAATTCATCTTCATCATCAGAGCTCTGAGGAGTATGATGAATGGAGCCTCGCATAGCAGTTTTCTTTGGTGAGGGCCGAGGGCCACGTTGAACAACAGTTTTGGTCTTCAGCAGCGGCTGAGGCATTATGGTTGAGGCCTCAGGAGCACTGCCGGATTCATCAGTTCGAATCCTTGAAGCGCGGGCAGCACCGGCCGTGCGTTGACATGAGGAACCATGAGCTTGAGTTGAGGACTTCTTTGAAGGCTTGATGCCAGGAGCCTTTTTGCGATGATGTACATGAGGTTGAGGCTTCGGCTGAGGTTGAGGCTGTGGCTGAGGCTGAGGCGGAAGCTGTATGAAGGCAGCCAAGTCACGGGCCAGATCATGGGCGAGATGTGCCGTTTGCTTGAGGTAACGCTGATAAGCCTCAGGGAAGTCATCACGTGTCTTCAGGGTTGTAGGATCAGGAATAACACCTGGTGCAGGAGGAGGACGAGCCTTGATTCTCAAGGTCTTCAGTGGTGGATTGACAGCGAATGATTCCTCATGCTCACGATTGATCCATTCATATGCAGCCCATCGTTTAGCCCATTCCCGGTGATTTTCTGAACACGTTTCTTTCATTCACCCGCGGTTTCATGTTCGGGAGTCTTCAGTTTCTCATATAGTGTTGGGGTTCGCAGCAGAAAACACAAATTTTTCTAACTAGCGTTCCCTTAACCCAAGATCTAGCTAGCCGTATTACCGTAACAGATAGTAGTGCGGAAATAACATACCTCGGGGTGTAGTCCGTTGCGCGGGAAACGTTCCCGCAAACGTGGTTGATGTAGCCGATCAAGTTTCACAGCCCCCTGGCTGTGTTGAGCACCCGGATGGGTGTAGTGCCACACGTGCAGCACCTCGTAGTACTCGCACACATACGAGACTCGATGACGACCTCCGTTCTCCGATCCAGCGGAGGGGGCGGAAGCAGACCTCCGGACGGAGCTTCGGCAGCACGACGGCCTCCGATTCTAGCAGAGAGGTCTCAATTCCACTACAGGCTCACACTAGGGAGCCCACCATGGAAGAGACCAGAGAGGGGAGGAGACCGGAGAAAACCGATCTCAATTCGGAGTTATATTTATTTTCTCACGAATTTCTGTGTATTAATTATGTGCACCCTGCCTGTCTTTATATAGGCTGGGGAAGGGAGTCAACCCACCTCCCCTAGCAATGTGGGACTAAACCCTTTGCTAGGGGGGTGGCCGGCCAAGGGGGGAGAGGGGGCGCACCCCTCATGGGCCCTAGGGCCCATGGCGCCTCCCCCCCCCCCTTTTCTTTTCTTTTTTCTTTTCCCTTTAATTCCTTAATGGGCCTTTTTCTCCACTAAGGCCCATAGCACATATTAATTAGAAATAAAATGATTTTAATTATTAATTCAATTAATTAATAACTAAAACATATTATTCCATCTCCCGGTGCTCCGGAAACACTTCCGGCTCACTCCGAACTTGTTTCGGTTCAATACGGTACTCCTCCGATATTGTCTCTCTTATTCTCTGGTTGCTCCGATGGTTCCGAAAAGGTCTCCGATTTCATCGAGCCCTTAAGTGTGTTACCCTACGGTCCGAGAACACTCCAGTCATGACCGAGCAGAGGCAACAGTCAATGATCATCAGCGGGACCTGGATGCCCATAATGACCCCTGTGCATTCCGGATATCAACACCGATTGGACCTTACGCCGTATAGCATTCCCTTTGTCAGCGATACTGGATTGTTCCGAGATTCGATCAATGACATCCTATGTCTGGTTCAATCTCGTTCCGAACTAAATCCTCATTCACTCGTTCCCGTGATATTCATCCTCGTGACCCAGTCACACGCTGCGCAGCTTCATGGATGGAATCTCACCGAGTGGGCCCCGAGTATCTATCCATTATATGGATTGACAAATCCCGCTCTTGTAAACAATACTCCTCAACGTATCTCCACGGAATACCTAAGATACAACCGTTATGACCCGCATATTTCAGTCAGGTGGTGGGATGTAAGTCAAAGCATCCGGGAAGATAGTGATTATGCACGTACTCACGGTCAAAGGAACGGTCTACCACGTTCTGTAATTACAACGCTGAACCTTCACAAGATTTGATCATGCTGTAATGCTTACTTTGGGTAATGTTCATCACGTCACTTAGCCAGTGAGGTGACCTCATAGTCACGAGACTTAATTGTCCATGATCGCGAAACCACGATCATCATGTTGACCATGAACTAGTTATCGATGTAGAGGCTAACTAGGAACTCTGGGGTTTCTATACCACACCTGCATCATTGTTTCACTGATGCAGTTCTAGCACGGTATGAAACTGGTTATGAACTTGCTTAGATATATTGGAATAATCATATATTATTTGCCTCTAGAGCATATATCCAACAGTCTCCCACTTGCACTAGAGTGCTAATAATCTAGCCGCATTTTCCGATCATAATCATCTTATCACATAAGTGTTTCATTGATCATGCACGCTCATGGAAGAGGGTTCGTCAACGAACTGCACCAATTCAGATTCGTATGTTTCCTTTGCAACTGGTACAGGTCAAAAACTCTTTTGACATACCACTCATTATCATATAATGGTTGGATATAAGTTTCGCGGGAGAGTGAGACTATTATTTCACAGTATCCTCCAATGATCTCTTGGTTCAGTCTTTAGAAGACTCATCCATAGTCATATATACTGGGAAATACACTCAGCCAGAAGTCCAATACTTCTAACGCTAAACTTTTATCCATACGTCTACTTTCTTAAGTAGAATTATGTTTGTAGTACCGTGAATTTTGCTCACATTCCTTTCATGTCTTTGGTGATGTCTCTAATTCCATATAGACCCATAATATGGCTTGCAATTGTAATCTTGCATTACATTCAAGTCTATTATCCTTTCTATATTCTAGAAAATAGTCCTCAGTATGCCTCTCATATACTGACTGCATGGACTTTATTCAGATTCTGTGTTTTACTCCTAAAGCACATCGGAATCTGTTCTTCTTCCAAGAACTTTTGAGTCATTCTGTTGTTGGATTCACAATGCATGTTATATGGTAGAATCATATGTCAAGAACATATAAGATCACATGTCCAGTACATGGTGCATCTCTATTCTTCCATCCAGACATTGCTTGTGATATTTGGATTTCATCCATTATATAATTTCTATCCACAAGAACCTGTTTCTTGTCTAGAAGATTATTCCAACTTTCACTTCGTTTCATTATCCGTATCTTAATCTACTCATATAGATTTCAACGTGTAATGTGTTGGTATTTCATATAAAAGAAGATTCTTGCAATCTTGTATTTTATTTGCCTTATGCTCTATATATATCATAATGCACATATGTATATAAGACGATTCTCTAGATGCTCCCACTCAAATATATCCATCATATACTCATATATTTGTGGTTCAGCTTTCATCAAGTCATTTTATTGTTCACTATGTCTCACATAATGACAATGCTTCCAAAGCTCCCACTCAGAAAATGCCCTCTGCATTCCAAGTTTCAGGGAAGTCTTCAAAGCTCCCACTCAGTTTCATGAAACTGCAGGCCCACTCAATATTTTGGTCATCACAAAATCACTTGATCAAATTAAGATTGAGGGTTCCTGTCTTGAGGTACTATAGTCCATCCTTTTAACGAAGTAACCTTCGTCTTGCCCATTACAATTCCCTTTCAAATCCAAATTTGACTGAGATGCAATTTCAGGCTATGGTCCATCGTAGTGTAAATGAAATATTTTATTGATTAAAGCATTCCTACATTTCCGTAGTCAATCACCATTGAACTTTGGTCATAACCAAATAATGCCTTATGTCCATTACATTATTCTCAATAACTCTCCAGTTTGTCGAGAATATGAAATAACCGATTTATTTCACAGGACGTGAGCCATCCTTAATGTAACTCAATATTATTTCATTTCTCCTCGTGTTCTAGGCTACCATCATTCCTTTGTGTCTTCAAGCAATATTATTCCCTTATTGTTTTATTAAGAAGACTCATGATTATTGTTCTGTACAGAACGTATTCATGATAACCTTCTAAATTTAACAATGGCTTCAACTCATATACCAAGATCAATCATCTTTGGCATATCCTTCCTTATATAGCGTCATTACAGCGGAACATGCTTCCGTTGCAATACTCTGATATTCTGAAGGCAAGGTCCAATACCCCGGTCAAAGTTTTCATTATCTCCCAATTGGATCCGTGTCGAGAGACTTTTCTCGTATTACCAATTAAGCAACACACAATTTGCTATTCGGGAGAATATGTAATTTCAATTGCTCGTAGTTTTATTACAAAGAAATTCTTTCTTTTAAGAAACCTTATAACACCATCAGTTATGGAGCTATCATGTCTCGTTAGAATCAGGATGGTTTCCTATTCATGAAGTGGGTGTTTTAACTTAATGAATTAAACAACTTATTCGACAATAACTATAGTGCTAGGGGAAAGAACGTTTAGACCATACTACGGTTTAGTATGACTACGAATGGTTTAAGTAGTCTAGCACTTTCAACTTCCATAGTAGTTTGTGGTACAACTTCCACAAGTCTCCCATTATGTCAATATCAATACTTATCACTTCGGATCGTAGCGTAGTGATATGTATCCTTGTATTCTCACTTCTCACTGTGATTCCCAGATCTCAGTTTTATGATCTCAATTGAATACAACTTTCAATTAATCATATGAAGTCTTTAATGATAACTCACATGCCCATTCTACATCATTTATGTATAATGATTGGCACAAGTTCTACTTGCTAGAACCTTGTCATGATTATATTTATTGAAGAGGTTCATAGATCGTGTATCTAATCCATCTCATGCAATCAAGTTATGATTCTTCATTCGATAATGAACTCACAAGTTAATAGATCATACATTTAATGAATTCATCTGTTATGAAGTCACCTCATGCAATCAAATCTTTGACTTGTTGTAATCAAGACAACTTTATCATTAAACATTGAATATTTCTTGACAATAATAGTAGTATTATAAATGCTTTCTATCATATCATAAATCAAGACGTAATCAAAGTATAAGCACACTTTTATTCATAGAGATGGAACAACTGACTTGTCTCATTACATGAATAACTTTGTCTCGCGAGATGCAAGACATACAACTAAGTGTTCATGCTATAATGATTACATAAGATTTATCTAATACTCTAAGTATTTCCTATGATAGATGTCTTGGTGGAATCCATGCTAGCCATCAACTGACTTGATGTCCATCAATCCTTGATTTCACCTCTTCCCGTCCATGCAACGGCAGGTCCTGTTTTCATAAAACAGAATAAGTATCAAATACTCATTTACTGCATCTGTTGTATAAGGGAGTAAACATTTATAAAGTATATCAAGTATATACCTTCCCCATCGACAACTTCTCCTTCAATGGGTTCGACCTCCAGGTACTGAAGTCTATCCATGAAGTCAGAGAACTCGAGGCTTTCACCTCTGCCGACATAGCCATAGACATGGTCTGTATAGCTCGGTGGAAGTGAGTGTAACACCGTGTATATCGCAGAATCATGTGTGGTATTATAGTCAAAATCATCTACGAGGCTCAGATGTATCTCATGCATCTTGGCCAAGTGTGCTTTCAGGCAAGAGCCTTCTTCCAGCTTTGTAGAGAGAAACTCACTTTCTAACTCAAATCTGGCAACTCTAAACTGATGCAAGTTTGATGACTTCAGCTCATCGATCATATCGTATGTATCCAAATCAGCATACTCCTCACGCAAAGGCTGCGGAATGCTGGTTTCTATGATACCCTTAGCTATGGCATATGTCCTACGACGATAATGATAATCAATCGCCGCTTGTGCATCCATGTCGTTTTCTGGAGGGTTTCCCACGTGCCTTTTAGTTAAGAATGAAAGGTTGATTCTCTTGAGCACGGCTCTAAGGCGTAAGTACCAACTAATGAAGTTTGACCCATTTTCTTTAAGTCTTTCACCATGTAAGAAGGAAACCATTTCAAGGTACTGGGTATTATCCATTTTCTACAAACATAATTGCAAGGAACACAATTAAGACTAGTTCACAACAAATGAGTTCATATAATCATATGAGCTCACACCAAAACATTTCATCCCTAGGAAGTTTTAGTGATTACATGATCCAGATTCACTGCCCGACCTCGAATATCACACGGCCGACGGGTCAGTTTCAAAGGTAGACAACAACTTGTGCGATCACATTATCTTATATATGCTGTGACTCATGCTCGATCTTTCGATCTCTAGTATTCCGAGGCCATATCTGCATATGCTAGGCTCGCCAAATTAACCTCCATGTTATATGCTGCTCAGCAAGGCCATATTTTCATATGCCAGGCTTGCCGAACCCAACCTCATGCGAACTCCATTGAATATGTAGGACAATTCCGGTATGTACGGAGCATCAAGCCATATGGGAGAACCTTCCAGGTGGTGCACACTTCGGTAGAATACTTGTGTTTGGCTTTGTTAAGGGATCATCTTATCACATGCTACCGTCGTGTATCTTATACTAGCAAGTTTTAAGATGTCTGGGCTATGGCAACACTAAGTCTACAGTGTCTCCATTTTAGTTTGTTTTATGATGACGATTACTACTTACTAGTAACACATAGCAAAGCTATCACTACATCACAAACAAACAAACGATAGCCCCCACTTTGCAATACAAGGTTTAGACGTTCTAGTTGTATATTGCAAGTTTTACGTGGCTGCTAGGGCTTTCATAGTTAAAACATGTTTTAACCTACGAGTCAACCACAACGTCAACCATACGATTGTCTCTATTACACCCCGCACGGGGCCCTCCGTTGCAAATGCCACATCCGCTAAAGTAGAGAGACAGACACGCCCCTAGCCACTTTATACGGTACAAGCCGTATGTCAAGCGTGGAACCAGTCTCGCGTAAGAGTACGCGTAAAGTCGGTCGGGGGCCGCTTCATCAAACAATGCCGCAGATGTGAACAAGTACACGTGGGAGGGTAACAATCATACAATCAACGCCCACATCCCCTATGTGTTCTATCCGTACAGTAATACTAAGCATAGACCTAGCTCATGATACCACTGTTGGGGTTCGCAGCAGAAAACACAAATTTTTCTAACTAGCGTTCCCTTAACCCAAGATCTAGCTAGCCGTATTACCGTAACAGATAGTAGTGCGGAAATAACATACCTCGGGGTGTAGTCCGTTGCGCGGGAAACGTTCCCGCAAACGTGGTTGATGTAGCCGATCAAGTTTCACAGCCCCCTGGCTGTGTTGAGCACCCGGATGGGTGTAGTGCCACACGTGCAGCACCTCGTAGTACTCGCACACATACGAGACTCGATGACGACCTCCGTTCTCCGATCCAGCGGAGGGGGCGGAAGCAGACCTCCGGACGGAGCTTCGGCAGCACGACGGCCTCCGATTCTAGCAGAGAGGTCTCAATTCCACTACAGGCTCACACTAGGGAGCCCACCATGGAAGAGACCAGAGAGGGGAGGAGACCGGAGAAAACCGATCTCAATTCGGAGTTATATTTATTTTCTCACGAATTTCTGTGTATTAATTATGTGCACCCTGCCTGTCTTTATATAGGCTGGGGAAGGGAGTCAACCCACCTCCCCTAGCAATGTGGGACTAAACCCTTTGCTAGGGGGGTGGCCGGCCAAGGGGGGAGAGGGGGCGCACCCCTCATGGGCCCTAGGGCCCATGGCGCCTCCCCCCCCTTTTCTTTTCTTTTTTCTTTTCCCTTTAATTCCTTAATGGGCCTTTTTCTCCACTAAGGCCCATAGCACATATTAATTAGAAATAAAATGATTTTAATTATTAATTCAATTAATTAATAACTAAAACATATTATTCCATCTCCCGGTGCTCCGGAAACACTTCCGGCTCACTCCGAACTTGTTTCGGTTCAATACGGTACTCCTCCGATATTGTCTCTCTTATTCTCTGGTTGCTCCGATGGTTCCGAAAAGGTCTCCGATTTCATCGAGCCCTTAAGTGTGTTACCCTACGGTCCGAGAACACTCCAGTCATGACCGAGCAGAGGCAACAGTCAATGATCATCAGCGGGACCTGGATGCCCATAATGACCCCTGTGCATTCCGGATATCAACACCGATTGGACCTTACGCCGTATAGCATTCCCTTTGTCAGCGATACTGGATTGTTCCGAGATTCGATCAATGACATCCTATGTCTGGTTCAATCTCGTTCCGAACTAAATCCTCATTCACTCGTTCCCGTGATATTCATCCTCGTGACCCAGTCACACGCTGCGCAGCTTCATGGATGGAATCTCACCGAGTGGGCCCCGAGTATCTATCCATTATATGGATTGACAAATCCCGCTCTTGTAAACAATACTCCTCAACGTATCTCCACGGAATACCTAAGATACAACCGTTATGACCCGCATATTTCAGTCAGGTGGTGGGATGTAAGTCAAAGCATCCGGGAAGATAGTGATTATGCACGTACTCACGGTCAAAGGAACGGTCTACCACGTTCTGTAATTACAACACTGAACCTTCACAAGATTTGATCATGCTGTAATGCTTACTTTGGGTAATGTTCATCACGTCACTTAGCCAGTGAGGTGACCTCATAGTCAAGAGACTTAATTGTCCATGATCGCGAAACCACGATCATCATGTTGACCATGAACTAGTTATCGATGTAGAGGCTAACTAGGAACTCTGGGGTTTCTATACCACACCTGCATCATTGTTTCACTGATGCAGTTCTATCACGGTATGAAACTGGTTATGAACTTGCTTAGATATATTGGAATAATCATATATTATTTACCTCTAGAGCATATATCCAACATATAGCTCAGGAGGTAAGTCTTTAGCGGTATCAGTGAGCTTGCGCCGAGGAGCCATTTTCTTTAGCGGTGGAGACTGAGGAATTGTACGTTCGAGCTGAGCTGCAAATGAAATGTGACTATGAGAACCATACGATTTCTCAGCAGACATGTACCTGTGACAGAGTTAAGTTGCGAGGGAAGTGGGGTGCAGTTATATGCATTCATGAGGAATAGGCTGAGGAAAATAATGAGGCATAGGTATAGGTCTCAGAGAGCAAAACAATACTGTTGAGGATTGGAGGATTCGTGAGGACACAACAGTACTGAGGGATAAGCAACTGAGGAATAAGCCACTGAGGAATAAGCGGACCAGGATAGAGGCAAATGCTGAGGAACCACGAGTCAGTCTTCTCCGGCGACGACGAACTCCGGCGACGTTAGCACGAGAGCTTGAGGAGCTCAAGGGCGGCGACGCGAGAGGGAGAGGAGAGGTGGGGGAAAATGACCGTGAGGTAGAGGGATATTTATAGAGGGGTGAAAGCTGAGGGGTTGCGAAATTTGTGGACCAGATTGCCCCTGATGGTTGGGATCCTCAGTGGATATTATAATGGTGGATAATCACGACGTGAGGTAAAATCGCAACAAATTGAGGAAAATCGTAGCTGATAATCCTCAGTTTTAGGAACTTGAGGACTAAGGCTGAGGATTAAGACTAATGGTCTCAGGCTGAGGAATACATGATTTCCAGATAAACGCATATGAGATAGAAAGAATAGGTAAGTGAGCACAGAGGGACGGGTCCGATCACGTTCACCTAGATGAAGAAGCAAATGCTGAAGAACAATAACTATAGGTGAACGCTGTTGAGGACAAACACGGTAATCATCAGCAATGAAGACTTCAACTGAGGAAACTGAGGAACAACAGATCCTGAGGAATTTGGGCGGTGGCGCTACCCACCTTATAGGGAATGAGACACTTGATACCATACACTTTTCGTATGGATCTTGAGTCAATTCCACGTTAATTTCTTCACACTTAGCAAGGT
Source organism: Bromus sterilis (assembly GCA_950022295.1). Classification (NCBI taxonomy): domain Eukaryota; kingdom Viridiplantae; phylum Streptophyta; class Magnoliopsida; order Poales; family Poaceae; genus Bromus; species Bromus sterilis. The sequence continues at coordinate 224,744,155 of OX465600.1, forward strand.
AGTTCCTCATGATTTGAGGAGTACGACGCATTGTGTGTTGTACATCAGGATTCTTCAATATTGTTTAAGCGTTAGGATGTGTGTCTGTTCACTGGACGTTAGAGGAATCTAAGATATTTAGCTCACACCTCAGAGTGCTAAATCGCTTCTCATCCAAAGGCTTAGTGAATATATCAGCAAGTTTGTCTTCAGTCTTCACGTGGCTGATGACGATGTCTTCCTTCAATACATGATCCCGAAGAAAGTGATACCGAATTTCAATGTGCTTCGTCCTCGAGTGCTGTACTGGGTTCTGAGAGATCTTGATGGCACTCTCATTGTCACATAGTAGTGGTACTTTCTTCAGGTTGATGCCGTAGTCCTTCAGAGTTTGCTTCATCCAAAGAAGCTGTGAGCAGCTAGCACCAGCAGCAATATATTCAGCTTCAGCAGTGGAGAGGGAGACGCGGTTCTGCTTCTTCGATGACCAACACACCAGAGAACATCTGAGTAAATGACATGTTCCTGAGGTAGACTTCCGATCCACTTGATCTCCAGCATAATCTGAGTCTGAGTACCCAACGAGATCCAGCTTTGTGCCTTTTGGATACCATAAGCCTAGCGACATGGTGTGGGCCAAATATCGAAGAATTCGTTTCACCGCTTGGTGATGCGATTCCTTAGGAGCCGCTTGGAATCGGGCACACATGCAAACACTCAACATTATATCAGGCCTAGATGCACATAGATATAGCAGAGAACCTATCATGGAGCGGTATACCTTTTGAGCGTAGTCCTTTCCATTTTCATCAGGGCCAAGTTGTCCATTTGTAGGCATCGGTGTCTTGATACCCTTGCAGTCTTGCATCCCGAATTTCTTCAGGCACTCCTTGAGGTACTTCTCTTGAGAGATGAAGATGTCGTTGCGTTGTTGACGAATTTGAAGCCCTAAGAAGAACTTCAGTTCGCCCATCATGGACATCTGATACTGTTCACTCATCAAGAATGCAAATTCTTCACTGTATTTCTTGTTAGTGCATCCAAATATAATGTCATCAACATAAATTTGACATATGAATAATGCATCATCATATCGTTTTGTGAAAAGAGTTGGATCGAGGGAACCATATTTGAAGCCCTTGCTGATGAGGAAGTCCCTTAGTGTTTCATACCAAGCCCGAGGGGCTTGCTTCAGTCCATAGAGGGCTTTCTTCAATCTGTACACCATATCAGGTTTCTTTGCGTCTTCAAAGCCTGGGGGTTGAGCAACATATACTTCTTCTTCGATATTACCATTGAGGAAAGCACTTTTCACATCCATTTGATATAACTTGATATTATGATGGTTAGCGAATGCAAGCATAATACGAATGGACTCAAGTCTAGCAACAGGAGCGAAGGTTTCACCGAAGTCGATCCCTTCGACTTGTGTATATCCTTGTGCTACGAGACGAGCTTTGTTTCTGATGACTTGTCCATCTTCATCAAGTTTGTTGCGGTAGATCCACTTCGTGCCGATGACATTGTGAACTCGAGGATCAGGACGTTTGACTAATTCCCAAACATCATTCAGTTTGAACTGAAGAAGTTCGTCTTGCATCGCCTGAATCCATTCCGCTTCTCGGAATGCCTCGGTGACTTTGGTGGGCTCTGAAATTGATACAAACGAGAAATGCCCACAAATGTTAGCTATACGATTAGCTCTTGCACGAGTAAGAGGACCTGGTAGATTGACGTCGGCGAGGATTTTGTCCACTTGAACTTCATTCGCCACGCGAGGAAGACAAGGAGGATGATCTTGAGGCGCATCTTCGTCACTGCTATCAGATTCATTTGCATCTCCTTCAGGTGCTTCAGGAGTATCAGGAGCCTCAGGATCAGGATCGTCATCAGGATTATTTGCATCAGGATTTGGATGTTCTTCAAGAGCAGGAGGTATGTGTGTTTCTTCAGGATGATCCACAGGAATGATATCACCAGCACCCATCTTCTTGATCTGTTCTTCAGGTGGAGCTTCATCTAAATCATGTGGAAGGTGCTCTCTTCGGGAGCCGTGAGATTCATCAAACCGCACGTCTACAGTTTCAACAATTTTATGATGATTTTTGTTGAAGACTCTGTAGGTGTGCGATTCGAGGCCATAGCCAATCATGAAGCCTTCATAGGCTTTAGGCTCAAATTTAGATTGATGATGAGGCTCACGGATCCAACAAGGTGCGCCGAAGACCTTGAAGTAACTTACATTGGGTTTCTTACCAACCATCAGCTCGTATGAAGTTTTCTTGAGGAACTTATGAAGATACACCCGATTGATGATGTGGCAGGCAGTGTTGATTGCTTTAGCCCACCATATGAGAGGCGTGTTGTATTCAGCAAGCATCGTTCGAGCCATCTCGATGAGGGTTCGGTTCTTCCTTTCAACGACTCCATTTTGCTGAGGAGTGTATGGAGCCGAGAACTCATGAGTGATGCCCATCTCATCGAGGAATTCCTGTACGCCAGAGTTCTTGAATTCGGTGTCGTTGTCGCTTCGAATGTGCTTGATCTTTAGGCTGTAGTTGTTCATGACGCGCTTGGTGAAGCGTTTGAAGACATCTTGGGTTTCTGACTTAAAAGTGAGGAAATGCACCCAAGTGTAACATGAGAAGTCATCAACAATAACAAGACCATAGCAATTTCCTCCGAAGCTTGAGTACTTAGGTGGACCGAAGAGGTCCATGTGAAGAAGTTCAAGAGGACGAGTAGTAGTCATGATGGTCTTGGTAGGATGCTTGGCCTTGGTCATCTTTCCAGCTTCGCAAGCACCACACAGCCGGTCCTTTGTGAATCTGATTTCCTCAATCCCGAGGACATGTTTCTTCAGCACCAGCTTCTGGAGATTCCTCATCCCAGCGTGGACGAGTCTTTGATGCCATAGCCAGCACTCTGAGGCTCGAGCCATTAGGCATGTAGCGACCTGAGGACCTTCAGAGAAATCTACAATATACAGATCACCTGTCCTAACTCCACTGAAGACAATGGAGTTATCGCTAACCATATAGATAGCACAACCATATTTTCCGAAGAGAACAACGAGATCAAGATCACATAGAATAGATACAGACATCAAGTTGTATCCAAGGGATTCAACAAGCATGACTTTATCAATGTGTTGGTCTCGAGAGATAGCCACTCTGCCGAGACCCAATACCTTACTTTTACCTTTATCGGCGAAGGTGATAGTTTTCTTTGAAGGACTCAGAGATGATTCCATAAGAAGGCTTCTGTCACCAGTCATGTGATTTGTGCAACCACTGTCCATCACCCATTTAGTCTTTCCCTGCAAAGGAATTAGTATCTCATACAACAAGTTATGAGCCAGTCTCAGTTTGAGGAATTTATGGTTCCTCAGAGTTAATTCCTCAGGACGTTCCTCAGGATTGATTCTATGAAACCAAACAATATAAATATCCTTCAACTGACTCAAATGATGTTGTCCTGGGCATATGATCTTCAAAATTTTATGATTGCCTCAGGACATGTCCCTGCAAAGATGATCAGTTCTTCTTTACCACCCACATCTTAATGGGTGGTTTTGAGGTATATGAGGACTGATGAGGGCGATGAGACCTAATGGGACGTGAGATGGTGGTATCAGGATACACAAATGAGTAAGCATTCTTATGTGGGGCTTCCCTGTGAACAAAATGGTTAGCAGATACATGATGATAACCATTTCCATTTGAGGTATCGTCCTCAGATGATACCCTCAGCTCATTTGCATCTGCATTCACAGGAAGGTTAGTGATGAGGTCCTTCTGAACCCGGATCTGCTTGACTGGAGGACCGTTCCTGCATTTAGTTCTGATGTATCTGGCGAATACCTCACCATTAACATCCTTAAACAGTTTATAGTTTGAGTCAAAATACTCAATCACCACATCTGATGAAACAGCATCATAACCAAATAAAGTATAGGGATCAGGAGGAGGCATCTTTGCCCGAACCCAAGTGGTCTCTGGATATTGTTCAGGTTTCCAGTAAGACCCGTCAGGGTTGAGTTTCTGAGTGAATGCGACACCTTCTTTCCTCGGGTTCCTGTTGAGGATCTGTTTCTTGAGGATGTCACAAAGAATCTGATGTCCTTTCAGACTCTTGAACATGCCGGTTTCCAGTAGACTCTTCAACCTAGCATTTTCTTCAATAATGTCTATGGTATCCTCAGATGAGGGGTTAGATACCACAGAAGCAATAGAGATAACAGAGTCTGAAGACATTGAAGAACTAGGCACAGAGGTAATACAGTCATGTTCAATGCATTTTGAACAGGGAGGATTAAATCCTTCTTGTGGCATGATGATCTGTTGGGAGAGGAGTGAATCATTTTCTTTCCTCAGATCGTCATGAGACATCCTTACACGTTTAAGTTCTTGCTTCCTCATGAGGAACTCATGTGCCAGCTTCTCATGATCGGTGAGGAGTGCCTCATGACGACTGAACAAGTCATCAAACTTTGACTGAAGAATTTTTGATTCATCAGTCAACTTTTGAGTCTTCGTCATTTCCTCAACCAACATATCATCACTCTTGTTTAGTGAGATCTGGATCTTTCCAAGTGCACGTTGTTGCTTAGATGCAAGTTTAGCATAGTTTTCATCAGGTTCTTCATCAGAGGGATCATCTGATGATGAGTAAGAAGATACCTTGGAGGACTTGGCCATGAAGCAGAAGGCAGGGGTTGTGTCTTCAGCTTCATCATCAACATGTGATGGACAATATTCCTCAGTGCTGAAGATTGACTTGGAGACAAGCGACGTGGCAAGAGCCAGACCGGCCACACCCTCAGATTCTTCAGATTCTTCTTCCTCAGCATCAGGGTTGGAACCAGATTCTTCAGAGTCCAATTCTTTGCCGAGATATGCGCGGGCCTTACAGGAATTGCTATTCCTGTATCCAGCAGACTTTGAGGATCTTGAGGATTTCTTCTTAGTCTTTTCATCAGAACTGTCATCTTTCCCTTTCTTCTTCTTCTTCAGTCTAGCTTCCTTTTCCCATAGAGGACACTCAGCGATGTAATGCCCAGGTTTCTTGCACTTGTGGCAGACTCTCTTTCTTGTTTCGACAGAGTCATCATCTTTGCTTTTTCTTGAGGAAGATCTTGAGGAATTTCCGAAGCGATTCTTCTTCGTGAATCTTTGTAACTTTCTGGTGAGGAGAGCAAATTCCCGGCTGAGGGTTTCAGGATCATCAGTATCAGCCTCAGACTCTTCATCAGAGGACACTCTTCGTGCTCTAGCTTTTAGCGCGCGGACCTTAGGCGTGAAGCTGTACAAATCTCGTTTTTCAGAGAGCTTCAGTTCATGAGAATTGAGGCGCTCGAGAATGTCAGCTGGATCCAGAGTCTTGAAGTCAGGCCTTTCTTGAATCATCAGTGATAGGAACTCAAATGAGTCATCCAGTGACCTCAGTAGTTTCTTCACCACCTCATGATCTGTGATATCAGCGGCACCCAGTGCTTGAAGTTCATTGGATATGTCAGTGAGTCTGTCAAAGGTTTGCTGCACGTGCTCGTTGTCCAGCCTCTTGAACCTGTTGAAGAGACTGCGGAGTGTATCAACTCGTGAGTCTCGTTGAGCAGAGACTCCTTCATTGACTTTTGACAGTCTTGTCCATATCTTCTTTGCAGTATCCAGACCACTGATACGGTTGAACTGAGCCTTGTTAAGATGACCACCAATGATGCTTCGAGCTTTTGCATCAAACTGCCAGTTCTTCTTGACAACTTCAAGAGCAGTCATCAGATTTGCTTCAGGAATGCCCTGATCAACAATATCTCACGGATCCTTGTCAATAGCTTCAAGATGCATCCTCATCTTGTTCTTCCAGTATGGATAGTCTGTCCCGTCAAAGATGGGGCAGTTTGAGGCAACGCTCATTGTACCTGAGGTCGACATAACTGAAACTCCAGGTGGTTAAACCGAATCACACAGAACAAGGGAGTACCTTGCGCTGATACCAATTGAAAGTGCAATATATCGACCAGAGGGGGGAGGGTGAATGGGAGATTTTCAAATTTCTCGAGGAATTTCTATTTCCTAAGGACTGAGGCAATAAGAAATTGAGGAAGTTGAAACCCGAGGAAGAACAAATGAAGTACAAAAGCAATGACGAGAATGGAAAACAACCTATTGCACAGCTAACGCAAGATTGAAGCATGAACTGAGGAATCAGTGCAGAGTGAACTCAGAAGTAAAGCATCAGGATAAGTCATCAGTGCATCAACGTAATAACTGAGGTTGAAGAAATAGCACCAGGGCACTGAAGACGAAGACTTGATGAACCAGTTCGAGTTGCTGTGACAACTCTACGTCTGGTTGGAGAGGCTGAGATTGAACTCAGAAGACATAGTCTTCATCCTATTCTCCTTGAACTAGAGTCCTCAGACTCCGTCCAATAACTCAGGTGAGTCTTCAAGGTAGACTCCCGAAACCTTCACAGACTCAGTCACTCCGGGAAGTCACAATTGCATCTTGACTTCCTCAGACTGAAGACTTCTACACCGGCTGGAAGATCACAGTCTTCAAGAGTAAAAAGCTTCGGATCACTCGAACCGACTTCCTCAGAAATGCTCAACTACTCAGGCTGGTGGTTTTCCTCACTTGGGTTCTTCAGTGTCTTCAATGAGGTGGGTTGCTCTCAAATGACAAGTGTCAGTTTTTCTCTCGGAGCAGCCAACCCACAACTGGGGCTGGGGGCGGCTATTTATAGCAGGGGAGCAACCCCCTGTGAAAGGACATAAATGCCCATGCATGCAATTACTCTCATGCCCGCGGATATGACCGTTGCTAGAAAAGTTCTAGCCTCTCACCACGCAACACGTGGCACGGTCAAAGTATCCTCTCTCTTCTCACAATCTTCAGAAGAATCGCACTGGCGATCTCCTGACTCCTCAACCGAAGTTAGTTACCTCAGTGTCCTGAAGAACAACGTCTCAGACACCCGAGGACTGAACTTCTACTGCAGAAGATTTCCTCAGGGTTTTTCTTCAGGATTCCTAGTTGAGCAATTCCTCAGACCTTCGGAACGCGTTTTCTTCAACCCCTCCAACAGTACGATGTTTTCCTACGACTCAAGAAAGAAAAAGACTTAACGAAGACTACGCTTCAGCCTGATCTTCATCTTGACATGTCTTCAGTATGGCGCAACTTTCTTTAGGATCTCAATTCTTCGGGATCCAGTTTCTTCAGGATTCCAAGTCTTCAGGATCCTGTTTCTTCAGGATTCGGAGTCTTCAGGATCCTGTTTCTTCAGGATTTTGCGTCAATACGTTCTTCAGGAAAACCTTCATTTCTTCAATGTTCCTCAACATTTTGAGGGGTCGACATTGGTGGTTAAACACCTCATCAGGGACTATTCTCCTGTGTATACTCACAAACACATCAGTCCCTTAACCGTTTTGTCATCAAACTCCAAAACCTTAAGGGGAGGCACTTGATGCACTTACACAAGTATACACTTTAACACAAAAGCAACATATACATGAAGGTTTGCAGATTCTTTTGGGTATAACCATGTCCTTCCAAAAATTGGATAAGGACTAAAATGCTCTAGGTGTGGTTGACTTAGGGTCAAGTAAGCACAAATTAGTTCAAGGGGGCAAAGTAGATTATTTTTCTCTAAAAAAATGTGCTTGATCCCTTTTTTGTTTTTGTGCTATAATATGTTACATTTTGTGTGAAGTTCAACAAGACAACATCATAATGTCACAAGCGAATAATCATACCGTTTTTTTATGGCAAAACCAAGAATCAGAGATAGCGGTTGTCAAATGAGCTAAACAAGTATAGGGGTGATCCTCCTTTTTTATGAGAAATGGTCATAGTTCAGAAATTGCTTTTGGATCCCGAGCTCCAGAAAACCCTTAATTTTCAAAATTCAAAAACCAATAGTTCGTCATAGTTGTGGTATCAAAGAAAAGAAAGGATATATCCACAGCTGTATAACTTCTCAAACATGCCAAAAAAACACAACATACAGTAAATCTTCAATCTTCATAGGTCCATTAGCTTTTCTATAACAATACAACATATATGAATTCGAACTGGAGGACATGGTCCTAGCTTGTTTATGAAGCCTTTGGGCAATTAACCCTCAGCACCAACACAAAATCTCTCGAGAGGACGAAGAAAGAACAAATGAGTAATGCACACACAACATAGACTGAATGCAAAGCTGGGATAAATTATTTTCTCTCGCCCCAAATCCATCGAAAAATCAAAAGTCCGCAGATCCAGACGACACCTTTGCCGAGGCGCTTACGCGGTCTTCTCTGTCACAAGCTTCTCAATAAGGTTCGCTGCGTCCTGCACGGTTGCAATGTCCTGCGCACTTGTTTCATCGACAGTGATGTTGAACTCTTCTTCGAGGCCCATCACAATCTCAACCTGCAAAACATAATGGGTGTTATTGGGTCGTCACCTTTTGCAGTTCTGCATGAATGGCACTGCATTGGGGTTGCCGGCATTTCAATGGGATGGGAGTTGCGAGTTTTACCGTATCTAGTGAGTCAGCACCGAGTTCAGAGAATTTCGACTCCGCCGTGACAGCAGTCCCATCAGGGACTGCCAGCTGCTTCTTGACTATCATACAAACCTTGTCGACTGTCTCTTTCTTGGCCTGCTCAAGAAACGAACGAACATCGTCACCACAAATCAGTACATCAAGGATGGTTATTACAGAAAGTGCTAAAAAATTTCCATCTTTATCTGATAACGGTATCTAAGGAAGATTTTTTTACTTCAGCTACGGTGTCTAGTCTGCAATTTGAGAGAACATTTGCCATCTTTATCTGATAATGTTATCTATGGAAGATTTTTTACTTCACTACGGTGTCTCGTCTTCAATTTGCGAGAACATTTGCCAGAAAAAAAAACTAGCCATGTTTAATGCTTTAATAACTGGCAATGTAAATAATTCTCACCTATTTTAACCTCAAACTTGTTTACATATTTTAATACACAAAATACGTATTAAACAAATGATGGATGTTTAGGAGGAACTAGACATCAGTTTTATTAAGATAAAATTCCGGATCAAACCAAGGCTGCCTATAGAAGTACAAAGGTTTGGACAGCAGTAAGCGCCTGGCTGAATCACTTGGAAGTTGGAACCTATAGAAGTACGAAGGTTTGGACAAAAAGATATCGATATCGTGAAAGCATGGTGGCAAACTTTTACTGTTGCCACAACCATTGTCATTGACAGAGAAGAAAACATGTGCCTACCGAACAACAAATCTTAAACCGAAGCGAACTCGGTCTTGAACTGATGGATACAGAGCTCATCTTCAGGCTATGAAAGGAAACTGAGCTCCGGCTCGAAATTACATTAGCCACCTGCAATGAACCAAGATTGTCTCCATAACTGAATTGTTCAAACTCATAGACCACAGAAAAAATGCATGAACTATTTCAAATTAATAGAGTGCAGTTGATGAATCAAATGCAAGCTTGTGTGAAAGCCTTGCAGCTATGGCAGGTAAACCCATTCTAGAATAAATACTAAGTGCATGCGGCTTCTAAATATGGAAATGCAAATTAATCCGTTGAGAATAGATAAATCAAGCAACATGGCATGGTGAAAACTTAAGCACGTATGGGAATTCAATCATTAGGTTCTTCTTTGTACTTGTTTATCTTTTGCATTAATGTGCCAGTGATCTAAACATTCTTTACATGAAAGACATATACTAAGAATGAACTTTTCTTGAACACGCACCCAAATGCATATCGTTTTGCATTAGAAGAACGCGAGGAGATAACACAATAGTACAAAGCACCAAACTCAAACAGAAAAAAGAAACGGATTAGGAAAGGAAGAAGCAAAAACTGAAACTGTACGGATAACTAGCCTAACTGTCTAATAGTGCTCCAAAATGCTTGTCGCTTTATGAAGTCGCCAAATGGGCCAAAAGGGGCAGGGTGTTCAGTGCTCTAGATCCTTTGATCTTGTCGGCACCTGCGCAGTCAGATGCACTTTCTAACCAGAATGTGAAATCGTGGTTGAGCAACGCTTTCGAATCAGAGTAAGGAATGAACTACTAGTGCCTTTCAGATACCAAGTGTCCTGCTTCCTGGCTGGCAACCAGCACTGCAAATTTTCATGAATTATCCGGTATAGGTATTCGAAATTTAACCAAGACATTGCTGTAATACACAGGGATCATGATGCAACCATGCGTCAACCAAGTTTATCAAATACCAGGCCTAACATGAAACTAGTCATGTTGAACCCAAAAATACCTCTGGAAATGGAATCTGGAATCTAATGGTGCAGGACACTCCAGGTCAGACTGGAGGCACATGGCAATATACACTTGTAAAACATAGGCCGGCATTACCTATTGGGCTAACGCATCAACATCGATGTGGAGAGCAACACATTGGTAAAGAACTGTTAATCTAATTCAGCAAGATCTGAAGCATGTGATGTGCTTGGGTGGCTTCCTAGAGCTTTGCATCTTCTGAACCAGGCTACATTAGAATACTAAACTCAAATTTTAAAATAAGCCATACTGAGCCATCCAGATCCAGTTGCAACGCCGGTTACGTTAAATGCAGCGATTTTGGAATCTTTGAAGTTTGTAATAGAATAAAACAAATTGTCAACATCTGCTAGTAAATATAGAACAGGCAACTTTCTGTGTGTCAATAAGCAAATTTTCCCACCAGTCTAAGGTTGATTAACCTCAGAGGTAACAAATCGAAGCTTTTCTGCCTATTCCAACTATACTACACCAGTTCAAATGCACCTATTTCTCTCTGCATAAATGAATAAATGGACTGAACGCATGGGCTCACGTTATGCTGTGCTCAACATGTATCATTTATGGGGTAATTTTTCTACACTTAAGTGTGAAAAATACAGGCAGATGAGAAACATCACCAAGATATCAAAAGAGGAAGCATGCTTGTGCTAGTCAGTGAACTACTGAATCAAACCAAGAACACGTCTATTCATCCAAGTATCCAACCAAATCAACCACAAACATAGAAGAACACACGGGAACCGCCTAGGAATCTCATGAATCGCAAGCTAAAACTACGCAAATGACCAAATCCGTGACAAGACAGCGGTCAGTCCGAGAGCGGCACCTGGCTGGACAGCCGCCGGCGGACGGCGGACGGCGAGAAGGACGCAACGGCGGCGAGGCAGTGCGCCATGGGATGGCCGGATGAGCTGCTCGGTAGAATTTGGGGGGCGGTGGGAAGAGGCCGGCTGGTAGGTGGTGGAGTGCTACGCTGCTCGGCTCTGGTCTGGAGCTGCTACGAACCAATGGTGGCAATTATAGCGCAGATTGGAGATAAAATAGATAGGCTTAGGATAAAGTGTCCAAAACAATGCTGATGCGGACACTATACTCCGAGAGAGAAATGGAAGGGAAAGATAAATCAAAGTATATCTTCAGGGATATCTTAGTCGTGGATGTGCACAATGGATATACACGTGACATGTCATGCCACGTTTGTAAAGTTTGTAAGTTTGCTGATTCTTTTCAACGTCGAATGATAGTTTTCCTTTGTCTCGCCATACCTATTACTCGTCATTTGTTTCATACTAATTATTATTGAAGTAGATGTATTTAAATATATTTTAACATCATATACATCTATTTTAACGATAGTGGTTTTGTCTTTCACAAGCGAGGAGGCGGAGTCACAGGTGTGCAAGTAGCCACGGCCGCAATGTTGTCGGCTTGTCGCGTTGTGCATTCTGTGAGAGCAAATAGTTAGAGGGTACTTTTTTGGATAGCATTTGCAGATGTCACTTTAGGTGCTTCACGTGTCTCGTTCAAAGTGCTCTGCGCGAAGCAAAAACTATGGCTACGCGTGAACTATGGTTGCACCTGTGGTTGCGTTCATGGTTGTGGTTGTGACTGCATCTGTGGTTGCGCCCGCGACTGTGATTGTGTTTGTGGCTGCATGTTGTGGTTGTGCATGTGACTGTGGTCGTGCATGTGACTGCGCCCGTAGCTATAGATGCGCATGTGGCTAAGAAACTTGAAACAGGAAAATTCTCTCCATTCGACACGTGTTGAACACGGAGGATACTAAAAACTCCCAAAACGTACCATAATAAGACACTTGTCGCGCTCGGAGCGCGGACGAGTGACCTTCATGGAGGGTACCCTCCAAGTAGTGATTTTGGCGTTATGTCATGCATCTGGTAATGCGTGATAGTACTGGGTTTTGGGCGCCTGGTCTGTATGCGTGCACGCGCGTGGACGACCGCGGCCTGCAGGGGACGATGGTGCTCGGTGCACTGGGCCCTGGCCATGGCTGGCTGGTCTCTACATGATGTGGACTACGACGGCGAGGTGTCGGTTTTCCACACGTGTGGTGTCTAGCTACGTTCCACTGCTTTGGCGTGGTGATTCAAATCTGATCATATGGTGATAACTGTAAACTATACCGCAATGATTTCCTACAACTTCACGATGGCGGTGGCCACCTAAAGATGTTCAAGAGGGTTCATCTCTCTTGATCCGATGGTTGACTTCATCGATGTGATACAAATTATGGAGTAAGGCTTGATGCAAAGGGATGGTTGTGTATGTTGGGAAACGCAGTACAAAACAAAACAAAAATCGTCCTACGTAGCAAACACCCAAGATCATTTATGAAGATTGCATCCAAGGTTTTAGGTCATGGCTCACCAACCGATGTAGCTGAAGTAGAGTTGGTGAAGACTGTCGGTGCAGATCCCGCAGCTAGGAATTTCAATGACCTCCCAACCGCGAGGATATCGATCCCTCGAATCGTCCCGCAATCTAGTCCCACGAACAAGCTTCCTCGAAGAAGGGTCGAAGGCACCAACCCTCTATTAGTATCCACACATCCCGTAGCAGCAATCCAGCAGCGCTCCGCCGTCCAGAGAAGAACGCCACCGAGAAAACTAGAGGGAGAAAACCCTAACGGATTCCGATCTAGAACAATGTCTAAACCTGGTCTAAAAGTGGAGCAACGAGGTTTAGAGGGAGGGAGGGTGGCACAGGGGGCCTTGGAGATCAAGTGTGTTGCGCCCCCCCCCCCCACACCCTCCTGTGACGCCCCCAAAATCAGACCGTGTACAGTAATCATACACACAGGGTACACGACTGAGATTAGGGTGCCACGGTGATAATATCACAGCACAACACTAAACACAAAAGGATAAACAAATATGTTACAATAGAGGGGGTCACGCGGACCCGAATACATAAGTCATACAAGCCATAATATCTGAGTACAGACATAGTTAGTCAAGTTTTGCCTTAAGAAGGCTAGCACAAACCACATCAGAGATACAGATCGAAAAGGCGAGGCCTCCTGCCTGGGATCCACCGAACTACTCCTGGTCAACGGGGAACTCGACGTCGTAGTAGGCGCCTCCGGGGTACTCCTGCTCCTGGGCTCCAACGTCGGCTGCAGCGGCCGATCAGTTAAAACAGTAAAGGAAATAAAGCAGGTGAGTATCTAGTATACCCGCGAGTCTTACGTCCGCTACTAAGCAATATGCATTGTATCAACGGAAAGAAGAGGCTGTATATAGTGGACTGAAAGACAGAAATCCAGAGCAAGGGTAAGAAGCTAGGCCTAACGAAGACTAGCATCTTCCAACGTTGTCTTGCAGCATGAGGTAAGAATCAGCCAACAATTTATATAAAGCATAAAGTAACAATGCAGCAGAAGTTGCTGCAGCATTGTATAATAATAAGTTGTAATAATTTAGCAATGCCTCCGAGTTCACCTCCTCGACATCCCCGCGAGGAAGAAAACCCGGAACCATACAGTTTAATAATAATAGTTCCTAGTGGTAAGATCCAGCTTCAGCATAAAGCGTCCTGTTACCGTGGACACGACTATTCGAATAGATTAATCTTCCCTGCAGGGGTGCACTTGTGTTACGCTACACGCACGGATCTCCAGGGTGGCGGGAACCTTGTTAGGGAACACTCCACCGAGGCTATCCGACACTTCATAGCCCATCTTTCAAACTCAACAGAGAGGTCATCCGCCGGACTATATCCTATGTACGCGGGGCTTTGGACCCTAACCCCGACGTACTCCTGCACGGTGCGAGGCTGGCCGGTGAAGTTAAATCAAAGCAAATACAAATCACACTGCCGCGGCAAATAAGACAACACCACTTCCCGGCGCAGGCCGCGGTACTGCTGACGTCTGAAGAGTCCTCGGACGACACTAAGGAGCGGATGAGCCCATAACTCGTAGTTCCCACGGGTAGGTAGTGCGTACATGGCATATAGCCAACTCAAGACATTCACTGAATCATTTAGCATTTTAATTAACCTGCGTGACAACCGTTATCGTTGCCTCGACTTAACTGACCCGCGGACAACGACAGCAGCCAGGACCACCAGTACATCGGTGCCTGCCCTATCGTCCCACCAAGTCACGGCGGCTACCAACAAGGTGAACCGTCTCCTTACCTTGTCTCGCGTGTGCTCCGGGAGGAGCTCGACTTTCGTAGTTTGGTAACTCTCGCGGCCAACGATCAGGGGCCAAGCACACCGGTACACTGGTCGTACCCTCCCTGTCGTCCCATCGCAATACCTCTCACGGGCACCGTTGGGTCGCCCGACTTCTTACCTGAAGGACAACCGTTTACAGGACCCTATGGCGGCAAGACAAAGTCAGCCTCGAGTGGAGTACAAGGAGTACTCCTTGATAGCTCACCCTTGAGGTGACTAGGCATAACCCAGATAGGGGCCTTAGACGGTGTCTGCATTGTACCGTACCTGTGCAGTTATAATATTTGTATCCGCGTTCACTCCCCTGAGTGATCACGACCCTCTATCTAATCCTAGCTAACAATGCGCAGGGCTCACTGCTGAATAATGCATAATAATAATAATAATAGGCAGCATAGGATAAAGGAAGGCACATCAAGGGGCGACAAAAATCAGGCTATGCAATTGAATAGGATTGTAATCGTAACAGCAGCAGTAACAATGCCTAGTGCAAGAAATGTACGGAAAGATAGGCGATATCTGGGGAAGAGAATGGCTCTGCTTGCCTGCAAGCTCGACGGTAGTAGTAGGGTCGTCGACGACGTAGTCGTACTCAGCAGCGGTGTAGTCGACGGCAGCAGCGGGGTCTACCGAAGATTAAGGGGGGAAGAAACAGTAAATACACAGCAAGCATATACAAACAGATGCATGACATGATAGATGAAATGTTAACGGTGTTCTAACGCAGTGCAATGCACATTGCTCGGAACGGAAATTCATCCGAGGATGAACTACCGGCTCCGGATGATTACCGGACAGGGTGTCCGGAGGGGAAGGATCAAGCCGGAGGTGTCGTGGTTACCGGAACAACATAAGGGGGGTGTATCCGTGCTAGTTGACCTATTCCGAGAAACATTCGTGTTCGGAATAAATTCATCCGGGCACTCTAACAGTACCGGACAATTTATCGGACAGTCGGTCCGGAGGGGGAATGTTCGATGTTCGTTGTGTTAGAGGGGTGTGGTAGACATACGGATAGCGTATCCGTATTTGTTATATTTTTCTGATCAACTTTCATGTATAAAGTTTTTGAATCCGAGTTACGGTTTAAAAGTTGTTGAATTTCAAAGTTTAAATCAATTTAAATGATTTCCAGGATTTCTTTTATTATTTATTAAACATTATCCAAAACATTATCCACAACATTATCCAGAACAGTGCTGACATGTGGGACCCACATGTCAGCCTCTGTTATTTATAAAACATTTAATTAAATCAGAAAATGCCTCTGGACCCACCTGTCAGTGACTCAATTTTAATTATTAGATTAACCTAAAACATTAAGTTAATTATTTAGAGGGGACCCACCTGTCAGCGACTAAGGGGGGGTTAACTTTTCTGTTAAGTTAAGAAGAGATTAGCCGGGGGATTAGCGAGTGGGGCCCGTTGTCAGTGGCCCAGGGGTTTGATTAACCCCTAATTAAGCTGGCTGACACGGGGGGCCCGCCTGTCATCCTCACCGGAGGGCTCACCGGAGCCCGTCGCCGGCGAGGTCGACGGCGCCCGCGCTACAGGCTACGGGAGAGGGCGTGGGGGGGCGCAATCGAAAGCTGGGAGGAAACCGCGTCCAATGGTGGTGAGGTTTGTCCCCAGGGGCGCCGGAATCGGTGCCGGCTTCGAGGTTTGGCGACGGCCGAAAGCTGCGAAGTCGACGACGACGTTTCTATGCGAGAACTCGAGCGTGCGCTAGCGCGTGAGCTAAAGGGGAGCGTCCTAAGCCGAATGGCACGCTTGGCGCGCCATAAGCGTGAGCTAGACCACGGTGGCGACGACAGCCGGCGGCGAGGAGCTACGGCTCCAATGGCGCGGGAGGCTACGGCGAACGGGAGGCCACGGGAAGGCTAGGAGGAGGTAGAGGAGCTCACGACGGAGGCGTAGGGGAGGGCAGCAAGCTTGGGGGAGGCGCGACAAGGCCGGAATCGACGACGAGGTCGCGGCGGCCGGAGCGGGGAACGAAGACGAGGGCGAGGCGAGGGAGGGCTCCCGGCTCGATTCCTTTGGTGAGGTGGCGTGGACGTCGACGGCGGGGCTCGGGGACAGTCTGGTTGGGGCTGGGGGGCAGTGTGGCCGCGGGTGTTCACCAGCCCGTGGCCATGGCTGCGTCGGGCGGGAGGTGGAAGTTGATGGCGAGAAGGGGAGGAAGGGAAAAATGGTGAGGCGGTGTCCAGGGGGCGCAGGGGGGGCCTTAACGTCGACTGGTGCCACAGGGGGGAGCAGGTGAGGGAGGGGGGGCTCCAGCGGCGCCCATGGCCACGGCTGCGCCACGGCGTCGAGCAGGTGGCCGACGTGATGGGGGCAGGTGGGAGGTGGAAGACGGGCCAGGGTGGGCTGGCTGAGGTGGGCCTCGCCCCAGGCGAGCTTTAAGCCTTTTTATTTTGTTTTGTTTTGCTGTTTATCCTATTTCTTTTTGTAATTGATTTATTAACCCTAGCATTTTTGTAAAAGGTTATTGGTGTTTGTAAATTAGGGTTACATATTACTGAGGTGCCACAAAAGATTTTGCAGCAAAATAAAATCATTAGATATTTATTTTAAATATTAAATGCCCAAAGTAAGGGTTTTAACCTACTGTTTGAATTGTTTGGAATTTTCTATAACTTCAAAAATTACCAAAGTTGGTCCAACATGATTATAATGATTTTAGGCAATTTACAAAAATAGTTTCATGATTTTTGGAACAACTTTATTTGAGCACTTTTGTTTTATTTTCCATTCAAAGAAGTTTCAACTAGGGTTTGGTTGGTTAGGTGAGCAAGGTGCATTTGGCTTTGGGTTTTGATTACCAACCAGCATGGTTTGAGAAGAGCAGAAGCAAAGTTTGATTAAGGACAGGGGATAACAGTGATTAACAAACAGTGATGGTCAACAGTGATGATGATTACTGTTACAGAAACTGAGGGTGTTACAAATCTCCCCCACTACAAGAATTCTCGTCCCGAGAATTTAAGTGGTAGCGAGGAAAAGATCGGGGTATTCATCGCGAAGGCGATCTTCGCGTTCCCAAGTGGCTTCATCTTCAGAATGATTCGACCACTGAACTTTGAGGAATTTGACGGTCTTGTTGCGGGTTCGACGTTCGGACTGATCGAGAATGCGGCTCGGATGTTCTTGATAAGTCAAGTCCTGCTGCAGCTCGATCATATCATGCTCCACTTCGCGGATAGGGTCCTTGAAGCAGCGACGGAGTTGCGACACGTGGAAGACATCGTGGACTTGGGAGAGGTTCGGCGGCAATTCCAACCGGTATGCCACGGGTCCACTCCTGGAAAGGATACGGAACGGGCCAATGTAGCGAGGAGCCAACTTGCCCTTGATACCGAAGCGATGAGTGCCCCTCATGGGAGTGACACGGAGGTAAGCGTATTCACCAGGCTGATACTCCATTTCACGGTGTTTGCGGTCATAATTGCTCTTTTGACGAGACTGTGCGGCCTTGAGATTTTCTTGCACAATGCGAACTTGTTCTTCAGCTTCTTGGACAAGATCCGGTCCGAAGTAGGGTCGTTCCCCAGTTGCTGACCAATTCAGGGGGGTTCGACATTTACGTTCGTACAGAACTTCGAAGGGGGCCATCTTCAAGCTAGCCTGATAGCTATTGTTGTACGAGAATTCCGCGTACGGGAGGGCATCCTCCCATTTCATGCCGAAAGAAAGGACACAAGCGCGAAGCATGTCTTCCAGCACTTGATTAACTCGTTCAACTTGGCCTTGCGACTGGGGGTGATAAGCGGTGCTGAGATTCAGACGAGTCCCGAAAGCTTCCATGAAACTATTCCAGTATCGTGAGGTGAAAATGCTGCCACGGTCTGAACTGATCTCCATCGAAATACCGTGAAGTGACACAATTCGGGAGATATACAAGTGTGCTAACTGACTAGCAGTGATCGTCTACTTGACCGGCAGGAAGTGTGCAATCTTGGAGAATCGGTCGATGACGACAAAGATGGCATCGTTACCTTTCTGTGACTTAGGAAAACCGGTGACGAAGTCCATTTCGAATTTGTCCTACTTCCAATCAGGAGGAGGGAGTGGTCGCAGCCAACCAACAGGTTTCTGATGTC
This sequence comes from Bromus sterilis, assembly GCA_950022295.1. NCBI lineage: Eukaryota > Viridiplantae > Streptophyta > Magnoliopsida > Poales > Poaceae > Bromus > Bromus sterilis. Next base: position 224,762,743 of record OX465600.1, read on the forward strand.
CGGCTTTGACGCGACTGCAAACGTCACACTGAGAAACATAGCGGGCGATGTCTTGCTTCATGTAAGGCCACCAGTACTGTTGACGAAGGTCTTTATACATCTTGGTACTGCCAGGGTGGATTGACAAGGGAGAATTATGGGCTTCTTCCTTGATATCCAGACCATAGTTAATGAGGGGCGGGCTCACAGGAACTACTAAGCGGCCCTTGACGTACACAGTATCACCATCATTAGTATCAATGGTAAAAGAGGAGGGCTTCCCTTCTGCGATGTCCTGCTTGATCTTCACAATGTCCGGGGCCAGAGATTGTCTACTCTTGATGAGGGCGTCGAGTTTTGACTCGAGAACCAGGTTATTGACGTAACCTTGAGGAACAATCTCGAGATTCAACTTGCGAAACTCTTCATACAGAAGTGGTTGCTGCACCTGAACCTCAAGTTCAGAACAGTAAGCTTTTCGGCTCAAGGCATCGGCCATTACATTAGCCTTGCCCGGGGTATACGAAATATCCATGTTGAAGTCGGCTATTGTCTCGAGCCATCGTTGTTGACGAAGATTCAGGTCTGGCTGAGTAAACAGGTACTTCAGACTTTGGTGATCGGTGTAGACCTCGCAACGATTACCGACGAGGTAATGTCGCCACAGCTTCAATGCATAAATTACTGCTGCCAATTCGAGATCATGTGTTGGGTATTTGTCTTCGTGAGCACGCAACTGACGAGAGCCATAAGCAATCACCTTGCGCTCTTGCAATAGGACACAGCCTAATCCTTGACGAGACGCGTCGCAATATATCACGAAGTCCTTCTGAGTATCAGGGGGAGCGAGCACCGGGGGAGAAGTTAGCTTGTCCTTGAGTGCTTGAAAACTTTCTTGACATTTATCTGTCCACTCAAACTTGACGCCTTTGTGAAGCAGATTAGTCAGAGGCCTGGCAATCTTGGAAAAATTCTCGACGAAACGGCGGCAATAGCTAGCGAGCCCGAGGAAACTGCGGACTTGCTTGACGGTCTTGGGAGGAGTCCAGTCAAGAATAGCCTGGATACGTTCAGGAGTGACGGCAATGCCATCCTTGGAAATCACATGCCCAAGGTAGGTTACTTCGGGAAGCCAGAACTCACACTTAGAATACTTAGCGTAGAGTTTGTGTTCTCGAAGCTTCTCCAGTATAAGACGAAGATGTTCAGCATGTTCTTCTACATTCTTGGAATATATCAATATATCATCCAGATAAACCACGACGAACTGGTCGAGGTACTCCATGAAAATATAATTCATCAATCTGGAGAAGGTGGCTGGAGAATTGGTTAAGCCAAAGTACATGACAGTGTACTCGTATGAACCATAGCGAGTAATGAAGGCAGTCTTCGGAATGTCCTCATCACGGACTCGGATTTGGTGATAACCCAACCTCAAGTCGAGTTTAGAAAACACCTTGGATCCGGCAAGTTGATCATACAGATCGTTGATCCGGGGAAGTGGGTATTTGTTCTGGATGGTGGCTTGGTTAATGGGCCGATAATCTTGGACCAATCGGTTTGTCCCATCGCTCTTCTTGACAAAGAGCGAAGGTGCTCCCCAAGCTGAGGAACTGGGGCGAATGAATCCTTTCTGAAGTGCCTTGTCAATTTCCTCCTTAAGTTCAAGGACTTCATGTGGCGGCATCTTGTAAGGACGCTTGGCAATAGGAACAGTGCCTGGCTTCAAGTCGATGACGAATTCAACTTCTCTGATCGGGGGTATTCCCGGCAGTTCTTCTGGGAAGACGTCGGGAAAATCGCGAACGACCGGAACGTTCTCGATGCCTTTCAAAGGTGAGACATTCAAAGCATTCATCATAAAGATCTGTGTTTCAGCATTACGGGTAACTCGGGCGGTGTGGTTAACAATTCCACCGGAGGGGTGAAAAAGCTGGACAGCCTTGGTGCCACAATACAGTGCGGCATCGTGAAATTTCAACCAATCCATTCCCAGAATGAGGTCTATGGTGGAAGACTTCAGGAGGATGGGCAACGCAAAGAATTCAACTCCTTCGATTTCAAGGGTGGTGTTTGGCACTATCATGGTGGTTCGGCATTGGCCAATCGGGGTGCGAACAACCATCGGGGGTTTCATCGTTTCGTACTTGAAGTTATGCGAAAATGCAAATGCTTCCGACATAAATGAATGCGATGCTCCTGTATCGAATAAAACAGTAGCAGGTACGGAATTAACGAGAAGGGTACCCATCACGGTAGGGGGTTGTTGCTGAGCTTCTTCAACATTGACGTTATTAGCATGTCCACGAGCATAAGCGGCAGACCCAGTATTATAGTTGGGGGTCCTGTTGTTGCCACGACCATTTCCACGGCCAGCGGGGTGAACTACCAGTTGCTTCAGTTTCTGGGGGCACTCCCTGGAAAAATGCCCCGGTTGGCGGCACGTGAAGCATAATCCATCCTGAGGACGAAGTGGGGTAGCATTGGGTGGTGCAGGCAGAGCTCTTGGCATCTGCGGTGGCGGTGGCATACGGGGTGCAGCATAAGACGGCCTTGGAGCCGGGACAGCTGAATGAGTCACACTGGTAGGGAGCCAGATACGACGCTTCTGAGTTGCGGCCGAAGATGGGCCAACGTCACGATAACGCTTCAGAGAGTTCTTGTGCTCCATCTGGGCAGTCTCGACGGTGATAGCCTTGTTCACCATGGTGGCGAAGTTGGCGAAATCATGAACGACAAGAGCGAGCCTGAGTTCTGGGTTGAGGCCACGACGGAACTTCTGCTGCCTGCGAGCATCAGTGGTGATCTCTCCTTCCGCATAGCGAGAGAGGTTGAGGAACTCGCGCTGATAGGCTTCAACGGTCATGTCGCCCTGAGCGAGGTTACGGAATTCTTCCGCCTTATGATCCATGTTCCCCTGAGGAATGTAGCGGGCGCGAAAGGCAGACTGAAATTCACCCCAAGTGATGACTTCTTCAACTGGCAGGGAACGCTTGTGGGTGCTCCACCACTGAGCAGCGGCGCCTTTCAGATGATAAGACGCAAAGTTCACATAGTCGGTTGGATCGACATTAGCAGACTCCAGATCGTGAGTGATGTCGCGAAGCCAGTCATCAGCATCCAACGGCTGAACAGTGTTGCGGAACATAGTGGGGTTGAGGCGGGTGAAGTCGTGCAGAGTCACGGTGGCGTGCTGATGGTGGTGCCCATTCTGATTCGGCTGGGGGAACTGAGCCATGATATTCTGCATGAACTGACGGTTCATCTCGAACTGCTGCATCATCGCGACCATGTAATCCGGCGGCGGAGGTGGGTCGTTGGCAGCACGACCACGACCACGACCACCACGACCAGCCATCCTGCTAGAATTTAACAGGGGTATTTCAGCGATGAAAGTTTAACGAGATACCGAATCAAGTCTGAAGTAAAACGACAACGAAAAGGAGGCGCAGATATATATAGGAGTAGTCATATAAGACATACACATTCGCACACAGAGTCAATCGAAAATCGGGCAGCGTAACGTCGTGGAAATTAAGGAAAAAGGACTCACTAGGCGGCGCGCAGACCGCGGTAAGGATTACACGACGCGACATAGATTCCACTATGTCAATCACGCCGCAAGAAAACTGTTGGCCACAGGAGTTGATGCCAGAGAACGCGCGGCCTGCCCAGAATGAGAATGGGATCCGCGGTCTAGGATCTGGGGTACGACTCCTGCGACACGACTCAATCAATGGGGGAAGCACCAAAAACGCCGGGTGGAATCAAGAGAACGTGATCCTAATGTCAGATTTTGTAAAACTTACCAGCAAGGATAAGAGAGCAGATTCCCAGAGCATAGGTAAGGAGAAAAGGATCCTAATACCATAGATATCACACGTAGTGACATCGATGTGGGCCCGTAAGCCAAATATTAAGTTAGCAAAATAGTTTTTCAAAGTCTAGACTCAACTTCGACCAGGTAGTGGTGGGGTGGCTTCCTACAGGCAGTCGGCTCTGATACCAACTTGTGACGCCCCCAAAATCAGACCATGTACAGTAATCATACACACAGGGTACACGACTGAGATTAGGGTGCCACGGTGATAATATCACAGCACAACACTAAACACAAAAGGATAAACAAATATGTTACAATAGAGGGGGTCACGCGGACCCGAATACATAAGTCATACAAGCCATAATATCTGAGTACAGACATAGTTAGTCAAGTTTTGCCTTAAGAAGGCTAGCACAAACCACATCAGAGATACAGATCGAAAAGGCGAGGCCTCCTGCCTGGGATCCACCGAACTACTCCTGGTCAACGGGGAACTCGACGTCGTAGTAGGCGCCTCCGGGGTACTCCTGCTCCTGGGCTCCAACGTCGGCTGCAGCGGCCGATCAGGCAAAACAGTAAAGGAAATAAAGCAGGTGAGTATCTAGTATACCCGCGAGTCTTACGTCCGCTACTAAGCAGTATGCATTGTATCAACGGAAAGAAGAGGCTGTATATAGTGGACTGAAAGACAGAAATCCAGAGCAAGGGTAAGAAGCTAGGCCTAACGAAGACTAGCATCTTCCGACGTTGTCTTGCAGCATGAGGTAAGAATCAACCAACAGTTTATATAAAGCATAAAGTAACAATGCAGCAGAAGTTGCTGCAGCATTGTATAATAATAGGTTGTAATAATTTAGCAATGCCTCCGAGTTCACCTCCTCGACATCCCCGCGAGGAAGAAAACCCGGAACCATACAGTTTAATAATAATAGTTCCTAGTGGTAAGATCCAGCTTCAGCATAAAGCGTCCTGTTACCGTGGACACGGCTATTCGAATAGATTAATCTTCCCTGCAGGGGTGCACTTGTGTTACGCTACACGCACGGATCTCCAGGGTGGCGGGAACCTTGTTAGGGAACGCTCCACCGAGGCTATCCGACACTTCATAGCCCATCTATCAAACTCAACAGAGAGGTCATCCGCCGGACTATATCCTATGTACGCGGGGCTTTGGACCCTAACCCCGACGTACTCCTACACGGTGCGAGGCTGGCCGGTGAAGTTAAATCAAAGCAAATACAAATCACACTGCTGCGGCAAATAAGACAACACCACTTCCCGGCGTAGGCCGCGGTACTGCTGACGTCTGAAGAGTCCTCGGACGACACTAAGAAGCGGAGGAGCCCATAACTCGTAGTTCCCACGGGTAGGTAGTGCGTACATGGCATATAGCCAACTCAAGACATTCACTGAATCATTTAGCATTTTAATTAACCTGCGTGACAACCGTTATCATTGCCTCGACTTAACTGACGCGCGGACAACGACAGCAGCCAGGACCACCAGTACATCGGTGCCTGCCCTGTCGTCCCACCAAGTCACGACGGCTACCAACAAGGTGAACCGTCTCCTTACCTTGTCTCGCGTGTGCTCCGGGAGGAGCTCGACTTTCGTAGTTTGGTAACTCTCGCGGCCAACGATCAGGGGCCAAGCACACCGGTACACTGGTCGTACCCTCCCTGTCGTCCCGTCGCAATACCTCTCGCGGGCACCGTTGGGTCGCCCGACTTCTTACCTGAAGGACAACCGTTTACATGACCCTATGGCGGCAAGACAAAGTCAGCCTCGAGTGGAGTACAAGGATTACTCCTTGATAGCTCACCCTTGAGGTGACTAGGCATAACCCAGATAGGGGCCTTAGACGGTGTCTGCATTGTACCGTACCTGTGCAGTTATAATATTTGTATCCGCGTTCACTCCCCTGAGTGATCACGGCCCTCTATCTAATCCTAGCTAACAATGCGCAGGGCTCACTGCTGAATAATGCATAATAATAATAATAGGCAGCATAGGATAAAGGAAGGCACATCAAGGGGCGGCAAAAATCAGGCTATGCAATTGAATAGGATAGTAATCGTAACAGCAGCAATAACAATGCCTAGTGCAAGAAATGTACGGAAAGATAGGCGATATCTGGGGAAGAGAATGGCTTTGCTTGCCTGCAAGCTCGACGGTAGTAGTAGGGTCGTCGACGACGTAGTCGTACTCAGCAGCGGTGTAGTCGACGGCAGCAGCGGGGTCTACCGAAGATTAAGGGGGGAAGAAACAGTAAATACACAACAAGCATATACAAACAGATGCATGACATGATAGATGAAATGTTAACGGTGTTCTAACGCAGTGCAATGCACATTGCTCGGAACGGAAATTCATCTGAGGATGAACTAACGGCTCCGGATGATTACCGGACAGGGTGTCCGGAGGGGAAGGATCAAGCCGGAGGTGTCGTGGTTACCGGAACAACATAAGGGGGGTGTATCCGTGCTAGTTGACCTATTCCGAGAAACATTCGTGTTCGGAATAAATTCATCCGGGCACTCTAACAATACCGGACAATTTATCGGACAGTCGGTCCGGAGGGGAATGTTCGATGTTCGTTGTGTTAGAGGGGTGTGGTAGACATACAGATAGCGTATCCGTATTCGTTATATTTTTCTGATCAACTTTCATGTATAAAGTTTTTGAATCCGAGTTACGGTTTAAAAGTTATTGAATTTCAAAGTTTAAATCAATTTAAATGATTTCCTGGATTTCTTTTATTATTTATTAAACATTATCCAAAACATTACCCACAACATTATCCAGAACAGTGCTGACATGTGGGACCCACATGTCAGCCTCTGTTATTTATAAAACATTTAATTAAATCAGAAAATGCCTCTGGACCCACCTGTCAGTGACTCAATTTTAATTATTAGATTAACCTAAAACATTAAGTTAATTATTTAGAGGGGACCCACCTGTCAGCGACTAAGGGGGGGGTTAACTTTTCTGTTAAGTTAAGAAGAGATTAGCCGGGGGGTTAGCGAGTGGGACCCGTTGTCAGTGGCCCAGGGGTTTGATTAACCCCTAATTAAGCTGGCTGACACGGGGGGCCCGCCTGTCATCCTCACCGGAGGGCTCACCGGAGCCCGTCGCCGGCGAGGTCGACGGCGCCCGCGCTACAGGCTACGGGAGAGGGGGGGGCGCAATCGAAAGCTGGGAGGAAACCGCGTCCAATGGTGGTGAGGTTTGTCCCTGGGGGCGCCGGAATCGGTGCCGGCGTCGAGGTTTGGCGGCGGCCGAAAGCTGCGAAGTCGACGACGACGTTTCTGTGCGAGAACTCGAGCGTGCGCTAAAGGGGAGCGTTCTAAGCCGAACGGCACGCTTGGCGCGCCATAAGCGTGAGCTAGACCACGGTGGCGACGACAGCCGGCGGCGAGGAGCTACGGCTCCAATGGCGCGGGAGGCTACAGCGAACGGGAGGCCACGGGAAGGCTAGGAGGAGGTAGAGGAGCTCACGACGGAGGCGTAGGGGAGGGCAGCAAGCTTGGGGGAGGCGCGACGAGGCCGGAATCGACGACGAGGTCGCGGCGGCCGGAGCGGGGAACGAAGACGAGGGCGAGGCGAGGGAGGGCTCCCGGCTCGATTCCTTTGGTGAGGTGGCGTGGACGTCGACGGCGGGGCTCGGGGACAGTCTGGTTGGGGCTGGGGGGCAGTGTGGCCGCGGGTGTTCACGAGCCCGTGGCCGTGGCTGCGTCGGGCGAGAGGTGGAAGTCGATGGCGAGAAGGGGAGGAAGGGAAAAATGGTGAGGCGGTGTCCAGGGGGCGCAGGGTGGGCCTTAACGTCGACTGGTGCCACAGGGGGGAGCAGGTGAGGGAGGGGGGGCTCCAGCGGCGCCCATGGCCACGGCTGCGCCACGGCGTCGAGCAGGTGGCCGACGTGATGGGGGCAGGTGGGAGGTGGAAGACGGGCCAGGGTGGGATGGCTGAGGTGGGCCTCGCCCCAAGCGAGCTTTAAGCCTTTTTATTTTGTTTTGTTTTGCTGTTTATCCTATTTCTTTTTGTAATTGATTTATTAACCCTAGCATTTTTGTAAAAGGTTATTGGTGTTTGTAAATTAGGGTTACATATTACTGAGGTGCCACAAAAGATTTTGCAGCAAAATAAAATCATTAGATATTTATTTTAAATATTAAATGCCCAAAGTAAGGGTTTTAACCTACTGTTTGAATTGTTTGGAATTTTCTATAACTTCAAAAATTACCAAAGTTGGTCCAACATGATTATAATGATTTTAGGCAATTTACAAAAATAGTTTCATGATTTTTGGAACAACTTTATTTGAGCACTTTTGTTTTATTTTCCATTCAAAGAAGTTTCAACTAGGGTTTGGTTGGTTAGGTGAGCAAGGTGCATTTGGCTTTGGGTTTTGATTACCAACCAGCATGGTTTGAGAAGAGCAGAAGCAAAGTTTGATTAAGGACAGGGCATAACAGTGATTAACAAACAGTGATGGTCAACAGTGATGATGATTACTGTTACAGAAACTGAGGGTGTTACACCTCCCCTCATTATATAGGTGGCCAGGGGGTTGTCCTGGCTGACCTAGGGCTTGTGGAGTCCTCCCGGGACTCCTACTCCCAAAGGGAGTCCTTCCATAAGAGGAGTCCTACCCCAAGGAGGATTGCAATCCTACTTGGAGTAGGATTGCTCCCTTATGGCGCCCTCCCCGTCTCCAAGCCGACTAGGGGCAGCCTAGGTGGCTTGCCCCCAAGGCTAGGACGTGGGATTAGTGAGTGGTACTGCCCGGAAACTTCCGGAACCTTCCAGAACCTTCCGGGATGGTTTCAGGACATTCTGGAACCTTCTGGAGCACTTTCAGGCCTTTCGGGGCCGTTTTCGGATGTTTCGGAACCATCTGGATAGTTTTCGGGACCATTCGAGTTACATTTTAAGCCACCCGATGACCATGAAAGTTGTTTGGACGCCCAATGATTATCCGGAAACTATTTCGGTTGATCCAGGACTTACCCAATACCATTCTCATATGTTTCGGAACCACCTAGGACTACTCCAAAGTGATCCGGACGTATCCTTAAATAACCGGAACTACTTTCGGTGCCCTTATGAACAATTCCATAAATACCCAAAACTACTTTTGGTGCCCGTATGAACTATTCTGCTTTGCTTCCACTAAACCTTCTACCATTCCAGTATTCTAACAGACTACTGCTCGTTAATGTGTGACCCAATAGGTTCAGTATAATGCGGATAAGACTCAGAACATCTTTCGGACATAGGTCAATAGCCTTTTGTCAATAGCCAATAATCAACAGCGGAGCCATGGACACCCATGTTGACTCCCGCACATACACGAAGAAACTTCGAGTGAACCATTGATATCTACGCACGCTTATATTCTTGTAGACTATGTTGGGCCTCCAAGCGTAGAGGTTTGTAGGACAACAGAAATTTCCCTCAAGTGGACGACCTAAGGTTTATTGAACTCAGGGAAGTAGAGGTTGAAGATGGTCTCTCTTAAGCAACCCTGCAATTATGATACAAGAAGTCTCTTGTGTCCCCAACACACCTAATACAACTAGGAGTTGTATAGGTGCACTAGTTCGGCGAAGGGATGGTAAAATATGGGTGATAGGTGTGGCAAAGCAAGGTAATATAAATATGTAATAAAAATTATAGCAAGGAAACAAGTAGTAAACGTGAGCACAAACGGTATTGCAATGGTGGAAACAAGGCTCAGGCTTCATACTTTCACTAGTGGAAACTCCCAACAACATTGACATAGTCTAATCACATGATATTCCCACTAAAACATGCAAGGAGACGTAACTCGGAGGTCATTCCTTTGTGATCAAGAGAGGATGAGAATTATGTAGGGCTACAAAAGCACACCTCAGAGTTCGTAGTTCTCGTCTATGGATTTCCCAATGTTACCGCGGCCATCCAAAGAGATTACCACAATCACCACAACATATCTCAAGGATAGTCAAAGACAAGCACCAAGAGACTCTCAATCTTCAATCAATTCACAAAAGAGGAAATCACTCATGAAAATATTCTTCTAATCCATGTCCAATAGACCGATGTCACCTTGGTCTCGGAGAATATACTAGATAAAATCAAGTGAGTACATCAATCCAATACATAGAAGAAGGGGAAACATCATGAGATCACCCTATATGAACATAACCTATGATCACAATGAAGATCACATCATGGAAGAGAGAATTAACCACATAGCTACTGTAGAAGGCCTCAGCCCCGAGGAGGAACTACTCCCGCTTCATGGAGGGAGGAAGCAACGTCGATGGATATGAATCCGGGGGCACTTCCCCGTCCCGGTAGGGTGCCGACACAGGAATTCTGGTCCCCCTAAGCTTGCTGGCGATGGCGGCGGAGATCGGAATCGCTTCTGGAAAAAGGAGTTCTATAATCAGGGTTTTTGCGTCGGGAGTAAAAATAAGGGCCAAAGGGGGGCACCAGGGGGGCCCACATCACCCAGGAGGCCAGGTGGCGCGGGTCCCCCTGGCCGCGCCAGGAGGCCACCTGGGGGCTGTGGGCCACCCTTTGACCCCATCCTCCGGCTGGAGGACTCTTCTAGAACGCTGATTTTTATATATTTTTTGTGGAATTTTCCGAGCACTTTGATTTTTCACCTTTTTCTGCAATGCACGGACAAAACAGAAAGAAACTGGCACTGGGTGCACTGAGTTAGTAGGTTAGTCCAAATATGTTGAAAAAGGTATAAAAGTGTAGCAAACACATAGCAATATCACCAAAAACATGCATGGAGCAAGTAAAAATTATAGATACGTTTGGTACGTATCAACATCCCCAAGCTTAATTCCTGCTCGTCCTCGAGTAGCTAAACGATAACAAGCATAATTTATGTGGTGACATGCTACCAACATAAAAGAACTTTATAGTAAGGCAAGTAAGATGTGCAATTCAAGTCAAGACAATAACAAGCAAGAGTCTATATCTAGTATTGAAACTACCAAACTATGAACGTAAAGGTGCAAGAGCTCTCACTGTCCATGACTCGAATGTCTCCAAATGGTGTTTGCATGCAAGAAGTGGGAGATGGGTTTAGAGAAAAAATACTATATTGTTTAATTGAGAACGCAATCTACTAAAACTTCACACTTGGTCTCCTTTGGGGTCTTATTTTGACTCATCCCCAGACCACTAGTCAGGTACAAGTCAAAATGATCCTCTCCCTTTCGACTTCGTGCGCTCATGCAATGGATGAGCGCGAGCAAGATATGTTGGCACTTAGGATGGAAAAGAGAGAAATGATGGGGAAGGAAGACAAAAAGGTGTGAAAGGCTCACATCAATGAGGACAATCATAGGCGAGAGAAAGCCAAATGATAGATATGATGTGAGGAGTACGGATTGCCATGCAACAGATGCACATATGAGCTAAGGTAAGCTCTCCAATGGAACTAGTGGGGGTGCATCCAACTTGCTTGCTCATGAAGACCTAGAGCTCATTTGAGGAGGCTCATCCTTGGAATATGCAAGCCAAGTTCTATAGTGATATCTATCATTTGGCCTTCTCGCCTATGATTGTCCTCATTGATGTGAGCCTTTCTCATCCTTTTTGTCTTCCTCCACCATATTACTCTCTATGCCATCCTAAGTGTCAAATCTCGTGCTTACGCTCATCCATTGCATGAGTGCTCAAAATATTGAAAGGGAGTGGATCAAATTGACTTGTACCTGGCTAGTGGTCCGGGGACGAGTCAAGATAAGATTCCAAAGAAGACCAAGTGTGAAACTTTAGTAGATTGAGTTCTCAACAAAAATATTTTTCTCTCGTATTCCCATATCCCCCTTCTTGCACGGAAACACTATTTGGAGACATTCGAGTCACGGACAGCGAGAGCTCTTGCACCTAATGTTCTTTCGTTGCTTGTTTCAATGCTAATATAGACTCTTGCCTATTATGACTTGAATTGAATCACATACATTGATTGCTTTACTTTCAAAGTTCTTATATGGTTGCTAGAATGTCACCACTGAAATTATGCTTGTTATCATTTACCTACTCGAGGACGAGCAGTAATTAAGCTTGGGGATGTTGATACATCCCAAACGTATATATAATTTCTGCTTGCTCCATGCATGTTTTGTGTGATATTGCTATGATCTAGATACACTTTCATACACTTTTCATCATATTTGGACTAACTTATTAACTCAGTGCACCCCAGTGCTAGTTCCTGTTTTCTCCTATTTTTCTATTTCAGGTTTCCCCCATATTAAAAGTGCTCCAAAAATCCGGGAAAATTAGATAAGAAATCAGCGTTCCGGAAGCTTCCGGATTCGCCGAAGAAGGGCCAGAGGGTGGCCGCCTGGACTCCTGGTGCCCCCCCGGTGCCCCCCTTTGGATCCTTATATTCTCCCGTCGCGAAATCCTGATTCCAGACCCCTTTTCTCCAGAAGAAATTCTGATCTCCGCCGCCATCGCCGACAAGCTTCGGGGGACCAAAATTCCTGTGCCGGCACCCTGCCGGGACGGGGAAGTGCCCCCGAATTCATCTCCATCGATGTTGCTTCCTCCCTCCATGAAGCGGGAGTAGTTCCTCCTCGGGGCTAAGGTTTCTACCAGTAGCTATGTGGTCAATTCTCTCTCCCATGATGTGATCTTCATTGTGATCATAGGCTATGTTAATCTAGGGTGATCCCATGATGTTTCCCCTTCTTCTATGTATTGGATTTGATGTACTCACTTGAATTTATCTAGTATAATCCCCGAGACCAAGGTGACAACGTTCTATTGGACATGGATTAGAAGAATATTTTCATGAGTGATTTCCTCTTTTCTGTGTTGATTGAAGATTGAGAGTCTCTTGGTGCTTGTCTTTGACTGTCCTTGAGATATTTTGTGGTGATTGTGGTACTCTCTTTGGATGGCCGCGGTGACATTGGGAAATCCATAGATTGAGAACTATGAACTTTGAGGTGTGCTTTTGTAGCCCTACATAATTCTCATCCTCTCTTGACCACAAAGGAATGACCTCCGAGTGTGTCTCCATTGCATGTTTTATGGGAAATATCATGTGATTAAACTATGTTAATGTTGTTGGGAGTGGCCACTAGTGAAATTAGGAAGCCTAGGCCTTGTTTCCACCATTGCAATATCGTTTGTGCTCACGTTTTCTACTTGTTTGCTTGCTGCACTTTTTATTACAGATTTATATTACCTTGTTTTGCCACACCTATCACCCCTATTTTACCATCTCTTCGCCGAACTAGTGCACCTATACAACTCCTAGTTGTATTAGGAGGACATAAGAGACTTCTTGTATCTTAATTGCAGGGTTGCTTGAGAGAGACCATCTTCAACCTCTACTTCCCTGAGTTCGATAAACCTTGGGTCATCCACTTGAGGGAAATTGCTGCTATCCTACAAACCTCTGCGCTTGGAGGCCCAACATAGTCTACAAGAATAGAAGCGTGCGTAGACATCAGTCATCCACCTGAACCATTAGTCATTTTATTATTATCTCGCAGAAAACCGTTATCGTTGCCTGACTAAAAACACAACAGACAACGAACAACCGCCAGGATCACTAGTGTGTCGGTGCCTGCCCTGTCATCCCGTCAAAGCTCCGCAGTTACCAACAAGGTGAACCGACTCCTTACCTTGTCTCGCGTGTGCTCCTGAAGGAGCTCGACTTTCGTGGTTTGGTAACTCTCGCGGACAACGATCAGGGTCTGATACGCGAGAGAGGATTGCTTCTCGCCCTTCGTTGGTTACCCCAAGTGGAAGGTAAGATGCAGCGTAGCAGCAAGTTTCCCTCGGTGAAGATACCGAGGTTGAGTATCGACCAGTAGGACTCCGGCGATGATAAGTAGGTGTCAGCGGCGCACCTGACACGGACCTGCACACAACATAATTAACTTTGCTCCCAACGAAGTTCAGAGAGGTTGTCAATCTCTTCGGTCTTGTTGTTTACAAAGGATAAAAAACACAGGATAATGATAATGATAGCAACTGAAAGTAAAAAGCAAGAAAGAAAATGAGCGTGTAAACAGTGATGAGAATATGGACCGGGGTCCCGTGATGTTCACTAGTGATGTCTCTCTCCCAGAAGACGATAATACTGCTATGCGAGGAAAACAAATTAGAGAAGGGCAATTGACAGGATTATAAATGCATCGCAATGCTAACTATGCTACAAAAGAAAGGAAGAGGCTCAAAAGCATGGGCAGTACGCCAAAATAAGTAGACCGAAGTCCATCTGCATCTACTACTAATCATCCAACTTGAGATATCTATCCAGAACAACTCGCTGGTATTAAGTTGCGAGCACCACCCAAAGCAACAGACAACTGCATTAAAAAGAACTTTGCGTAAAGTAAACAATCCTTGTAACCGTGGTTACAAGCACCGTTGTTTTCCCCCTTGTGTCCATAGCACATCCCCTAGACTCATGTTTCTGTCACTCAAGCGTGTCATCAGGGGCATGTACCCACAATCGAGCATAACGTTCGCTCTTGGAGTCACTACCTATCACTTGGCCAAAGCAATAAATAGCAACGGAGAACATGCAAGAATTACTTCGGAAAAAAATACAAAAGATAATAACCAATTATATTACTCTATCACGATCTGAACATAATCTCATAATCCATCAGATCCCATCAAACTCAGCATAGCAAAAGCAGAAAGAATTACATATGTGCCTCGATCATGTAAGGCAGCTCACGAGGTCTAAACCATGAAGAACAAAGAGGGGAGGAGAACATGACATAGCTACTGATCACGGACCCATGGTCCAAGGTAGACTACTCACGGCACATCCGGGAAGCGTCAATGGTGGAGGAGAAGCTCCCGGAGGTCGATCCTCCATCCGGCAGGGTGCCGGGAAGGGTCCTGACGGCGCTCCCGATCTTGGAAGCGCGGCGGCGGCAGAACAGAGGAGAATTTGCGAAATAGGGTTCTGTCTTCGGAGTTTCCCCGTGACGGAGAATAAATAGGCGAAGGGGGGCACCAGGGGTCCATGCATCCCCCTGGCCGCGCCAGGTGGCCGCATGGGCCCCTGGTGGTGACCCTCTGGCCCCACTTGGGTGCTTCTGGAAGACTCCGTTATGCTGATTTTTTATCCGTTATTTCCCGATTTTTTGGAGCATTTTTATTATGGGGGAAACCTGGAATAGAAAAATAGCAGAAAACAGGAACTGACACTGGGGTGCACTGAGTTAGTAGGTTAGTCCAAATATGATCAAAAGTGTATGAAAGTGTATCTAGATCATAGCAATATCACACAAAACATGCATGGATCGAGCAGAAATTATCGATATGTTTGAGACGTATCAATATCCCCAAGCTTAATTCCTGCTCGTCCTCGAGTAGGTAATTGATAACATGCATAATTTATGTGGTGACATGCTAGCAACCATATAAGGACTTTAAAAAGTAAAGCAATCAAGGTATGTAATTCAATTCAAGTCATAACATGAAAGAGTCTATATTAGCATTGAAACAAGCAACGAAAGAATATTAGGTGCAAGAGCTCTCGCTGTCCGTGACTCGAATGTCTCCAAATGGTGTGTGCATTCAAGAAGGGGGATAGGGAATACGAGAAAAAAGTAGTATTGTTGAGAACTCAATCTACTAAAGTTTCACACTTGGTCTTCTTTGGAATCTTATCTTGACTCGTGCCCAGACTACTAGCCAGGTACAAGTCATTTTGATCCACTCCTTTTCGATATTTTGAGCACTCATGCAATGGATGAGCGTAAGCACGAAAGTTGACACTTAGGATGGCAAAGAGGGAATATGGTGGAGGAGGAAGTCAAAAAATGCGAGAAAGGCTCACATCAATGAGGACAATCATAGGCGAGAAGGCCAAATGATAGATATGATGTGAGGAGTAGGGATTGCCATGCAACGGATGCACATATGAGCTGAAAAGCTCTCCAATGGAACTAGTGGGGGTGCATCTAAGTTGCTCGCTCATGAAGACCTAGAGCTCTTTTTAGGAGGCTCATCCTTGGAATATGCAAGCCAAGTTCTATAGTGTGAAGGTCCCCACATAGCTATATGCATGATCATCTCTATGGAGTACAAGGATAAGAGGGAGTACTAGTTTGGATGTTTCAAAAGGATAGAAGTGGTACCCCTTTCTCTCTTTTTATTTTATTTTTCTCTTTTTTCTTCTATTTTTTTGTATTTTTTGGTGGCCTCAATGGCTCTTTCTATTTAACTCTCATTTGTCCTCTTTGGGATCTATTTTGTCCACTTTGGGATCTTTTCCTCACTTAAGGGCAACACTCTAATTTACAAGAGGGTATAGAAGATCTTTCACACTTTACAAGGTACTCAAATCATAAAGAAGATGTAGCTATCATGATGTATGCAATGTATGCCGCTGCCAGTGTAGTAGGAACATGTATGACATGAAGATCAAGTCATGAAGAGGTGGATGTTGCATGGCAATATATCTCGGAAAGGCTATGGAAATGCCTTGATAGTTAGGTATTGTGGCTATTTTCAGGAAAGATATAAGGAGGTTTATGATGACAGAGCGTATCATGCCAAGGGTTTGGATTTACCGGCGAAGGTGGACGCCAAATCTCGGAGTGAGAAGAAGGCAATGCACGACACATGAGAGGCTAGCAAAATGAGGAGGTGGAAGTGTCAACTTTCAATACTTACATTAGTCTGAAGAACTCATGCACTTATTATCGGTAACTGTCGGGGATGTACCCCGACAAATCCCATGGTCAGGGACCCTGGGTTAGTCATGAGAGGCACAGGTTGGACGATAAGCTCGTCGGCTAACAGGAGGATACATTTCTGGTCGATATTATTGATTGGAGATGGCGATTACAGGGAAGCTCAGGCTAGTGCGCACAAGGCTAGGTTACAGATTGTGTATTGCTTGATCTCGACGTCCCCCCTCCTAGCCCTTATATACTAGGCTAGGTCTCGGGGAGTCCGTCCTGGATTACAGATGAGGTTTCCTAACCATGATCTTGTTCTGTACGGCAAGTTTGCACCTTCCTTATGACTCACGGACTCCTACGTCGGTGCCACTAGTGGGCCAAGGCTGGGCCCAGGCGGCGTCTTTGTGGGCCTTCTGTCTTCTGGTACACCGGGTAGGCTCATCCATAGGAGTCGTGGGGTCACCCCCTCGTCAGTAACCCCCGAGTGCCTGGGGGACTCGAAGAGGCGCGCAGGGACTCAAATCCACTCTAGCATCGTTTTGATGTATGCACGGTTCAACCGCGGGTCGCTAGCAGACTGGGGCCATGAAAAAACCTGTTTCGAGGGATGCTAAGCTGAAAGGGCCCAAGGTGTCGACTGGTCGAGCCTTGGTGAATTGCACTAGTGGAAAAAACCGCAGTAGCCCAATCAAACCCATGTCCCTCGACATGAGCTTGGAACACTGGTGTCTAGCAAAAGTCATGTCGCTACAGGTCTTACAATGATCAATTGCTGCCAGTAAAGTTCGTAGCCTAGGCGCGTCCGCCCGGCTTTTTCTATCATGCATGCGCATGGAAAAGGTTGGGAGTGAAATCGCTCTTCGGCAAGTCCCAGCCCGGCCGATCTTCGCAGCGGGGTCTTACCTACACGCTAAGCTTGTGTGGCATCTGGGCACATTGTATCGTGTTCCAGGAATATGTATTTTTATTGAGGCGCGGAGCCTAGTAGATAATGCACCCACTTGGAATAAACAATCAAGTGAGCTGTTTTAGCGGTCACTCGCGGAGCTTCTCCGAGTGCTTGGGCGAGGAGTAATGTAGAAGGATATTTGCTCGGGAGATCGTCGGGTGCTTGGGTATATATAGAGTTTTGCGAGTAATCACTCGAATATCGCTTTTTCTCTCGGGGTGAGGGAGCACCCGATACTCCGGGACCGCTTGATCTGGCGAGTGCAGGTCCGCTCATCTTGCGTCATGGTGAGGGAGCACCCGAAACTCTCATGGGTGCGAGTAATCACTCGAGCATATTTTTTCTTCTGGGTGAGGGAGCACCTGAGACTCTCATAGGTGCGAGTGATCACTCGAGCACATTTTTTCTTCTGGGTGAGGGAGCACCCGAAATTCTCGCAGGTGGATACACTCCCGATGGGAGTTAGATATATTTGAAAAATGTATTTAAAATATGCAAAAAACAGTGCTTGCAAGCTGCCTCTTCTGCTTACTGCCCCTTTGATTAACTCTTGCTTGGTGAAGATAACTATCTCCTTGCTGGAGGACCGTCAAAAGATGCTCTGGCTGCTAACCGTCATGTCTTCATGACCGGTCATAATGATGGCTTTTTGGTGGCGTGCTGCAGCCGCCTGTTGAGTTTATCAAGGCACGCATTGAAAACGCGCGAGATTTGACGCGTCCAACGCACTGTGCCTCCTGTGTGAAGGCATCCTTGTCTCGGACTTCGAATCGCCTGGCGTGCTTGGTCTTTGAATTAATGGCTCCCGTCGTCTGGGCTTCTACGTGCTCTAGGGTTTGTGCTATAAATAGGCCCCTCTTCTTAATCTAGCAGCGGTATTCTTCCTCTGCTCATCTTGCTCCTCTTTCTCTTCCTCTTCTCATGGCGCCCAAGCGTGGAGCTGGTATGACTAGCCGTGGTCGTGCTCGCCGTGGTCGCGGTGGTCGTACTTCGTGTTCTTCTCGCGGTGTCCATTGTGGTACACCGTCGACGCCTTCCTCCTCTTCTTCAGAGGAGGGTTTTTGGCGCTATGATTTCCTCCTGTGCGTCCGTGGCCAGAACGCTGCTCGCATTCTGCTTCCTTCTGCTTTTTCTGCCCTTGTTTCTGAGCGCAGTCTTGATGGCTTGCTGCTTCGTCTTCAGGGGTGCGCTCATTCTCCTTCTTATGTTAAGTTGGAGATCGATAGTTCTCGCTTGATTTTTCTTGGCTTTGGCTGGAAATCCTTTGCTCGTCGGTTGAACTTGCGTGATGGTGACACTCTTTGTTGCCGTTTTGATCGCAAAGACACTCTTGTCATCCGTGCCTTTGACCCGAGCGGAAACCGCATGGATCCATACTGGCCGGAGACAAGCAGTGATGGTTCTGACAGGTTGAGGAGTCCGTTGCCTGTGTCTTCAACTGCTTCCTCCTCCGGTGATTCTTCGGGTGCTGATGCTGAGCCGTCTTCAACTGCTTCCCCCTCCGGTTCTGAAGATGATCTTGACGTCAAACCACCGGTCAAGCGGGCACGCCAGGCGACCTTGTAGAACTGGAGGCGACAGCGTCATCTTCGTCGGCTGCTCGAGTGGAGCTGGAGAAGAAGCTGGTGGAGCAGGAGAAGAATCTGGTGGAGTATCGTCTTCAACTGCTCCGCAAATAAGTCGAGCTTCACCTTTTGTTATGTCATTGACATCGTGAGCCTGTTGCTTCGACTCCTCCTTTGTAGAAGTTATAATTCCTTGTAAGCTTATCAGATGCTTGTGCCTTTGCACCTAGGTTAGTTCTCCATGTAATGAGGATTGCCTTCGAGTAATCAGAGCTGCCTTCTATCCAATGTACTTTGAATCTTTTTTTGTACTGAAAGTGATCCTTTGTGGTATGAACTTGTGCTTGAGCCCTTGTAATGGAATTTGTCTTTGAGCCCTCTGCATCCGATAGCTGTTTTTGAGTCCTTGGTGTTCGAGAGCTGTCTTCTAGTCCTTTGCAACCGAGAGCTGTCTTCAAGTCCATCGAAACTTCGCACTGTGGGTTCTATCGGGTGCGTGACAGCGCTCCCGATGGGAGTAGCCCCCGAGGCTACGTTTGAGTCGAAGAGTCGAACGTAGGCTGAGATCTGTTTCCTTTGTCATTCTTCCATTATTTTCTGTCTTTTATCGGGTGCGCGGCAGCGCTCCCGATGGGAGTAGCCCCCGAGTCTTTAGGTGAAGACTTAAATATTTGTCTGCGTCCTGCGCTCCGTCCATATTTCTTTAGAGTACGTGGAGTTCCATCTGGTTGTAGTCGTGTCTTTTCTTTTGGTTCCGGACAGAGTTTAACGGGTGGCGCTTGTCGATGGGTTTTTGTTTGGACCCTTTTGAGCTTCGGGGTACGTGAGCGATGATGATGTCTCTCGGGAGGAGATTTTGCAATCGATCGCCTGAGTGCTTTTGTGCAAGATCGCGATTGCGACGATAGCGTCTCTCGGGGGGTTTTGTGCTCGAGCCCCCGAGTGCTTTAGTAAAAAATCACGATTGTGACGATAGCGTCTCTCGGGGGGAGTTTTTGTGCTCGAGCCCCCGAGTTCTTTGGTAAGAGATCGCGATTCCGACGATAGCGTCTCTCGGGGGGAGTTTTTGTGCTTGAGCCCCCGAGTTCTTTGGTAAGAGATCACGATTGTGACGATAGCGTCTCTCGGGGGGAGTTTTTGTGCTCGAGCCCCCGAGTGCTTTGGTAAGAGATCGCGATTGCGATGATAGCGTCTCTCGGGGGGAGTTTTTGTGCTCGAGCCCCCGAGTGCTTTGTTGTGGTAGAATTTGGGCAACATCATTTTATTGCGTCGAAGGTTTACATGAGTTGCCAGATGAGCATGACTGGTGGAGACTATGGGTAGAACAGGCGTAGGTTCGCTACGTTCCATGGATTTCCCACGTCCTCACAGTCTTCGGGTTCTTCATTCTATAGGCGCCTCCTCCTATGACTTCTGTGATTATGAACGGTCCTTCCCATTGGGGGGCGAGCTTGTGGACTTTCTCTTGTATGAGCCGTAGGACAAGGTCGCCTTTATTGAAGGTTCTGGTGCGCATGCTACTGCTTTGGTAAGTGCGCAGTTTGTCCTGGTATCCCTCTCACTTTGCTAGGGCTGTGTCCCTTGCTTCGTCTGTTGTGTCCTTGTCATCTTGCAGCGCTTCTTCTGCTTCCTCTTCTTCGTACCCTGAGATCCGGAGTGCCCAAAAATTGAGGTCATGTGGTAGCATCGCCTCCGACCCGTACACCATAAAGAAAGGTGTGTACTGGGTTGCGGTATTCGGGGTGGTGCGTAGGCTCCATAGTACGGCAGGGAGTTCTTCTACCCAGTCGCCCGCGGCCTATTCGAGTGGTGAGAGGAACCGCTTTTTGAGTCCTCCGCATACTAGGCCGTTTGCTTTTTCCACCTGGCCGTTGGATTGTGGGTGTGCGACTGATGCATAGTTGATTTTGATGCCCAGTTCTTCGCAGAAGTTCTGGAATTCTGCCGCTGTGAAGTTTGTGCCATTTTCCGTGATGATGTTGTGTGGCACCCCGAACCTGAAGATGATTGATTTGATGAAGTTCACCGCCGTGAGGGTTGTGGAGCTGGTGATGGGCACTGCTTCGATCCATTTGGTGAACTTGTCGACTGCTACTAGCAGGTGAGTTCTTCCTCCCTTTGATGATTTCTTCAGTGGGCCCACCATGTCGACTCCCCAGGTGGCGAAGGTCCATGATAGTGGTACGGTCTTGAGTTCTGAGGCTGGGGCGTGCGGCCTGCTGGCAAATTTTTGACAGGCGATGCAACGTCGTACGATGTCTTCTGCTTTTTTCATCGCAGTGGGCCAGTAGAAACCTGCTCGGAACGCTTTGGATACGAGCGCTCGACTGCTCGCGTGGTGCCCGCAGGTGCCCTCGTGGATTTCGAGTAGTAGGGCTTTGCCGTCTTCTTCATCGATGTACTTCTGGAGTATCTTGGTGATGCTTCGCTTGTATAACTGTCTGTTGATGACTGTGAATGCCTTGGATCGGCGGCTGATGCGTCGAGCTTTTGAGACATCTTGCGGTAGTGTGACTTCGATTAGGAATCGGAGGAACGGTCTTGTCCATGCTGGTACTTCGAGTGCTGTTGAATCCGTAAGTTCGACCTCTTGGATGTTGTTGCCTTCAGATGGACTTGCTGATGCCACTTGTGGTGGCTCTATGGTGTCGTCATCTACAGCTGCCTCTGGTGCTGCTGGTTTCTCCTTGATGGATCGCTGGCTGATGCTTTCAAGGAAGAGGCCGGGTGGTACTGGTCCTCGAGTCGAGCCGATGTTTGCGAGTTCGTCGGCTTCTATGTTGTTTGCTTTGGGGATATAATTGAGCTCGCAGCCGTCGAAACTTCCTTCGAGTGCGTTGTAGAGCTTCTGATAGGCCTCCATGTTGTCAGCTACTGCATTGCAGTCTTTCATAGCCTGCTGGACGACGAGGTTGGAGTCTCCGTAGATTACGAGGCGAGTGGCACCGCATGTTTTGGCCATATGCATGCCATAGAGCAGTGCCTCGTATTCGGCTTCGTTGTTGGAGGCGTGGCTGAAGTTGATCTGGAGGATGTATTTGAGTTTGGTTACTTTGGGGGAGAACAGAACGACTCCTGCTCCGGCTCCTTGCTGTCTTTTGGATCCGTCGAAGAACATTGTCCATGAGTTCGACAGGTCCGGGGGGCCTGGTGTTTGGACCTCCGTCCACTCGACCAGAAAAGCTGAGAGTACTTGGGCCTTGATTGCTGTTGGGTGCTTGAATTGTAGGTCCCGCGGATTGAGCTCAATGTTCCACTCGGCGACTCGCCCAGTCGCTCCGGGGTTGTTGAGAATGTCTGTGAGTGGTGCGCTACTCACGATTGTGATGGGGTGCTCGTCGAAGTAGTGCGACACCTTTCTTGAGATCGTCATGATGGCCAGTAGTAGATTCTGGTAGTGCGGGTACCGCTGCTGGGATTTTGTCAAGAGCATGCTGAGGTAGTAGATCGCCCTCCGTATGCTCTGGATCTTGCCTTCCTCTGTGCGCTCGACGACGAGTACTGTGCTTACCACGATGTTGCGTGCTGCTACGTAGAGGTATAGTTGTTCTTTTTCTTTGGGTACCGCTAGGGTCGGTGGGGTCGACAGTGTCTTCTTCAGGTCCGCGAATGCTTTGTGGGCTTCTTCAGTCCACTCGAATTTCTCTCCTTTTCTCAGCAACGGGTAGAATGGAAACGTGCGCTCTCCCAATCTGCTGATGAAACGACTCAGCGTTGTGAGTCTTCCGGTGAGCTGCTGCACGCCTGTGATGTTGGTTGGTTCCTGCATCCTGGCGATTGCTTGAACTTTCTCGGGGTTCGCTTCGATTCCTCGAGCAGAGACCATGTACCCGAGCAGCTTCTCGGCTCGGACGCCGAACGCGCACTTCTTTGGGTTGAGCTTGATTCTGTATTTGTTGAGTGCTGCGAAGGTCTCACGCAAGTCGTCGAGTAGCGTGTTTGCGCTGTAGGTTTTGATGACGATGTCATCCACGTAGACTTGTACATTTCTTCTGATTTGCTCTTTTAAGCATGCTTGCATCATTCGCTGGTATGTAGCACCTGTGTTCTTGAGTCCGAAAGGCATTGTTCTGTAGCAGAATACGCCGTAAGGGGTGATGAATGATGTATGCTCTTCGTATTCTTCCTTCATCCAGATCTGATTATATCCTGAGTAGGCGTCGAGGAACGATAGTAGATCGCATCCTGCTGTCGAGTCGATTATCTGATCGATTCTTGGTAGGGGAAAGGGATCCTTTGGGCAGTGTTTGTTGATTGGCCCGTAGTCGACGCACATTCGTAGTACGTCCGTGTCTTTCTTAGGGACCAACGCAGGGTTGGCGACCCAAGTGGCTTTCTTCGTCTCTCGAATGAATTGGGCTTCGAGTAGTCGGTTGACTTCCTCCCCGATTGCTCTGCGTTTGGATTCTGAGAATCTTCGTAGCGCCTGCTTCACTGGCTTGGTGTTTGGCTTGATGCGTAACGCATGCTCCGCGAACTCGCGCGGTACTCCTGGCATGTCGGCTGGGCACCAGGCAAAGATTTCCCATTCTTCGCGGAGGAAAGTGATTAGGGCCGTCGCTTGCTCTTCCGGGAGGTGGGTGACGAGGGGGTGACCCCACGACTCCTACGGATAAGCCTACCTGGTGTCCATGAAGACAAAAGGCCCATGAAGATACATCCTCAGCCCGCTAGTTGGCACCGACGTACGAGTCCACGACTCACAAGGAAGGTGCGAAGACCTGCCGTACAGAGAAAGCTAGGGTTAGGAAAGCTTACCTGTAAACGTAGATGAACTCCCCGAGACCTAGCCTGGTATATAAGGGCTAGGAGGGGCGACGCCAAAGACATCTAATATCACCTGTAACCCTAGCCTTGAGCGCTCCAGCCTTGGCATCCACTGTAATCGCATCTCCCCCATCAATAATATCGAGCAGGAGCGAGCCTTCCTGTTTTCCGACGAGCTATCGTCCAACCTGTGCCTCTCATGACTAACCCAGGGTCCCTGACCATGGGATTTGATGGGGTTGATCCCGTCAATTGGCACCGTCTGTGGGAACTACACAGGTTGGGATCACGATCTCGGCGGTCCCGTCTTCAGCAAGCTACAACTCAAAGGCAAGAACCAGATCTAGCCCACTCGAAGGATTCAAGATCACGACAGACATCTCTGCCACCCCATCAAGACCGCTCGAGCTACAGTTGTGCCAGGACCGATACTACGGCAACGGCCAAGTGCAGCGCCAGCACCGAAGGAGTCGACGACCCAGAAGAACGGCGAGGGGCCTCTACGAAGGAATTCCACTCGACGAACCGTGACGTGCAGCGGAGGACTCGCAAATCTTTCGACAACCCACCACCGCACGGGCACCCGCCGGACATCAAGACGATGACTACGAGATCGAAACCAGCGATCAGTAGAACCACCGCCAAGGAAGAAGGAATCGACGACCCAAAAGGCGCGCACGGGAGATCTACGGCGAGGCTCCAACGAACGAGCCACATCACGCAGCCGCACAACCGACGACCACTCGACGACACGCCGTCGCACGAGCACCTGCCGCCAACCAAGACAGCGACTCCGAGACACCTATGGGCGAGTACTATGACCCAGATCGAAGGCCGAATGAATTCGCCAACCTCATCAAGAACCAAGACATGAGTCGAGGAATCGAAACGGACCCTCGCTTCCACGAACACCCGGAGGATCACGAGCAGATCTTCAGAATCTCAAGAAGGAAGAGGCACGCCGGATCTAGCAAACTCATGGCTAGAGAGCAGCTAGCAGGACCCTGCACGATCCACAGCTTCGAGAATGACTGGGGATGCGTCAGGTCAGGTCACACTTTGAGAGACTACCGCCTGTTCAACGAGCTAGCCGACGACCTCAAGAAGGAGAAGTAGAAAGAAGACAGGCGCAACCGGCGACCCGAACAATCGCCGCCCTCAAGCCCGGAAGGACGTCACAGCCCGCTGCAAGAACAGGTGCTCATGATCCAAGAAGGCAGGGTACCGCAAGCACAACGCGACGCCCACACCCTGCAGGCTAGAGCAGCCGAGAGCATAAACATAGTCAAAATCTACCAGCTACATGACACGGAGACTAGCATCACGTTCTCGCAGGACGACCATCCACCCGCAGTCCCAAGACTGGGGCACGCGCCCCTAGTGCTCGATGCACAAATCGGAGGGTACGACATGGATAGGGTCTTCATGGACGGAGGCAGCAGCATGAACATCATCTTCGCCAGCACCCTGCAAAAGATGCTGATCCCACGATCAGTATGGAGAAAATCGAGCACCGAGTTACACGGGGTAGTCCCAGGAGAAGCAGCCACACCCCTCGGAGTCATCGAACTCGAAGTTGTCTTCGGCAACCGACGCAAATTCGCAAAGCACGTCCTCGAGTTCGAGGTACTCGACTGGTAATCGCAGTATCACGCCATATTGGGACGGCCAACATTCGCGCAGTTCATGGTGGTCCCACACTACACCTACCTCAAGCTCAAGATGCCAGGATCATTAGGAGTCCTCACGATCAACGGAAGCTTCATCAAATCAGATCAATGTGATCGTGACTTCCACAGAATCTCCGACACATTCGGAGACGAACAAGAACTCAGAGAAATAGCCATGGTGACGGACAAGAGTACCTTCCCATTGGTGAACCGAAGAAAAACAAAGGAGTACGGATGCGACTTCAGCATCGACAGCGACACAGTCACTCACCAAGTGCACCCGACGGACCCGGACAAAACAGTCCGCGTGTACGCCCACCTACCAGAGGAGAAGGCGACGACTCTCGTCGCTTTCCTTTGAGACGAGTGGGAAATATTCGCCTGGTGCCCAGCCGACATGCCTAGGATACCACGTGAATTCGCGGAACACGCCCTACGCATCAAGCAAAACACGAAGCCGGTGAAGCAAGCGCTGGGACGATTCTCGGAGCCCAAGCGCAGAGCAATTAGAGAGGAAGTCAACCGGTTACTCGACGCTCAGTTCATCCGAGAAACGAAGAAAGCCAGCTGGATAGCCAACCCAGTGCTGGTTCCCAAGAAAGACACGACCGTGCTGCGCATGTGTGTCGACTACGGACCAGTCAACAAGCATTGCCCGAAGGATCACTTCCCCCTTCCTAGAATCGATCAGATAGTCGACTCGACAGCAGGGTGTGATCTACTTTCTTTTCTTGACGCTTACTCAGGATACAACCAGATCAGGATGAAGGAAGAAGACGAAGAGCACACATCGTTCATCACCCCCTACGGCGTATTCTGCTACAGGACCATGCCCTTCGGGCTAAAAAACGCAGGCGCCACTTACCAGCGAATGATGCAAGCCTGCCTGAAGGAGCAAATCGGAAGAAACGTGCAAGTCTACGTGGACGACATCGTCATCAAGACCTACAAAGCAGCCACACTACTCGACGACCTGCGTGAAACCTTCGCGGCGCTCAACAAATACAGAATAAAACTCAACCCAAAGAAGTGGGCATTCGGCGTACCGGCGGGGAAGCTGCTTGGCTACATGGTCTCTGCCCGAGGAATCGAGGCAAACCCTGAGAATATCCGAGCCATCACCCGCATGCAAGAACCAACTGACGTCAAAGGAGTACAGCAGCTCACTGGAAAACTCGCAGCCCTAAGCCGCTTAATCAGCAGGCTGGGAGAACGCACGCTGCCTTTCTATTAGCTGCTCAGGAAAGGAGAGAAATTCGAGTGGACGAAGGAAGACCACCAAGCATTCGCGGACCTGAAAAAGACACTCTCGACACCACCAATCCTGGCGGTGCCCAAGGAACGAGAGAAGCATACCTCTATGTGGCAGCACGTAGCAGTGTAGTAAGCACAACACTCGTCGTCGAACGCGCAGAAGAAGGCAAGGTCCAGAGCATCCAGAGACTAATCTACTACCTCAGCATGCTCCTGACCAAATCCCAGCAGCGTTACCCGCACTATCAGAAGCTACTACTGGCCATCGCCATGACCTCAAGAAAGGTGTCCCACTACTTCGACGAGCACCCTATCACAATCGTGAGCAGCGCACCACTCGCTGACATACTCAACAACCCTGGAGAAACTGGACGAGTCGCCGAGTGGAACATTGAGCTCAGCCCACGGGACCTGCAGTTCAAGCACCCAATAGCCATCGAAGCCCAAGTACTCCCAGATTTCCTGGTCGAGTGGACGGAGGTTCAGACACCAGGCCCCCCAGACCTATCAAGTTCATGGTCAATGTTCTTCGATTGGTCCAAGAGACAACAAGGAGCTGGGGCAGGAGTTGTGCTCATCTCCCCTAAAGGAACGAAGCTGAAATATGTCCTCCAGATCAACTTTAGTCACGCCTCCAACAACGAAGCAGAATACGAGGCACTCCTCCATGGCATGCATATGGCCAAAATGTGCGGAGCCACTCGCATCATAATTTACGGGGACTCCAATCTCGTCGTCCAGCAGACGATGAGAAACTGCAACGCAATAGCCGAGAACATGGCGGCCTACCAAAAGCTCTACAACGAACTCGAAGGAAGTTTCGACGGTTGGCCGAAGCACGACGCATCAGCCGACGATCCAAGGCATTCATGGTGATCAACAAACAACTATACAAGCGCAGCATCACCCAGATACTTCAAAGGTGCATCGACGAAGAGGACGACAAAGCCCTACTGCTCGAAATCCACGAAGGCACCTGCGGGCACCATGCGAGTAGTCGAGTACTCATGTCCAAAGCATTCCGCGCTGGGTTCTATTGGCCCACAGCCATGAAAAACGCAGAAGAAATCGTGCGACATTGTGTCGCCTGCCAGAAATTCGAAAATAGGCCACACGCTCCTGCGTTAGAGCTCAAGACCATACCACTATCCTGGCCGTTCGCCACCTGGGGACTCGACAGGGTGGGCCCACTCAAGAAATCATCAAAGGGCGGAAGGACACACCTGCTCGTCGTAGTCGACAAGTTCACTAAATGGATTGAAGCAGTTCCCATCACCAGCTCCATAGCCCTCACGGCTGTCAAGTTCATCAAGTCGATCATCTTCAGATTCGGAGTGCCACACAACATCATCACGGACAACGGCACGAACTTCACAGCCGCAGAATTTCAGAACTTCTGCGAAGAACTGGGCATCAAAATCAATTATGCATCAGTCGCGCACCCGCAGTCCAACGGCCAGGTGGAAAAAGCAAACGGCCTTGTCTGCGGGGGAATCAAGAAACGGCTCCTCGCACCACTCGAGCAAGCTGCAGGAAACTGGGTAGAAGAGCTCCCCGCGGTCCTATGGAGCCTACGTACTACACCAAACACCGCGACCCAGTACACACCCTTCTTCATGGTGTACGGGGCAGAGGCAGTCCTACCACATGACCTCAAGTTCGGAGCACCCCGGGTCACCGGATACGAAGAAGAAGAAGCAGAATAAGCACTACAAGATGACAAAGATACGGCTGACGAAGCAAGAGACACAACCCTAACAAAATCAGAGGGGTACCAAGACAAGCTACGCACCTACCAAAGCAGTCGCTTGCGCACTAGAACCTTCAACAAAGGTGACCTAGTCCTACAACTGATACAAGAGAAGGTCCATAAACTTGCCCCCCATTGGGAAGGACCATTCATAGTCTCAGAAGTCATCGAAGGTGGCGCCTACAGGCCAAAGAACCCAAAGACAGACGAAGACGTGGGCAACCCATGGAACGCAGCAAACTTGCGACTGTTCTATCCATAGTCCCCATCGGTCAGACATGACTGGAAACTCATGTAGCCGCTCGACCGCAATAAAATAAATGTTGCCCGAGTACGGCCATCTCAAAGCACTCGGGGGCTTAAGAATAAAATACCCCCAAGAGACGCTATCGCCTACGCAATCTTAACCAAAGCACTCGGGGGCTTAAGAGCAAAATCCCCCCGAGAGACGCTATCACCTACGCGATCTTAACCAAACACTCGGGGGCTTAAGAGTAAAATGCCCCCGAGAGACGCTATCACCTACGCGATCTTAACCAAAGAACTGGGGGGCTTAAGAGCCAAATCCCCCCGAGAGACGCTATCGCCTACGCGATCTTAACCAAAGCACTGGGGGGCTTAAGAGCAAAATCCCCCCGAGAGAAGCTATCGCCTACGTGATCTTAACCAAAGCACTCGGGGGCTTAAGAGCAAAATCCCCCCGAGAGACGCTATCGCCTATGCGATATTAACCAAAGCACTCGGGGGCTTAAGAGTAAAATCCCCCCGAGAGACGCTATCGCCTACGCGATCTTAACCAAAGCACTCGGGGGCTTAAGAGCAAAATCCCCCCGAGAGACGCTATCGCCTACGCGATCTTAACCAAAGCACTCGGGGGCTTAAGAGAAAAATCCCCCCCCCCCGAGAGACGCTATCGCCTACGCGATCTTAATCAAAGCACTCGGGGGCTTAAGAGCAAAATCCCCCCGAGAGACGCTATCGCCCACGCGATCTTAACCAAAGCACTCTGGGCTTAAGAGAAAAATCCCCCTGAGAGACGCTATCGCCTACGCGATCTTAACCAAAGCACTCGGGGGCTTAAGAGCAAAATCCCCCCGAGCAACGCTATCGCCTACGCGATCTTAACCAAAGCACTCGGGGGCTTAAGAGTAAAATCCCCCCGAGAGACGCTATCGCCTACGCGATCTTAACCAAAGCACTCGGGGGCTTAAGAGCAAAATCCCCCCGAGAGACGCTATCGCCTACGCGATCTTAATCAAAGCACTCGGGGGCTTAAGAGCAAAATCCCCCCGAGAGACGCTATCGCCCACACGATCTTAACAAAAGCACTCGGGGGCTTAAGAGCAAAATCCCCCCGAGAGACGCTATCGTTACGCGATCTTCATCAAAGCACTCGGGGGCTCGAGTCCAACCTCCCCCCGAGAGACGACCATCATCGCTCTTGCGATCTTTACTCAAAAAAATACTCGGGGCCTCGAGCACAAAAACTCCCCCCGAAAGACGCTATCGTCGGTCACGCGACCCCTATATCCAAGCACTCGGGAACTCGAGCATCACATCCTCCCGAAGACCTCTCGCGCTGTCTAAAAAAGCCCAAGAGAAAAATACCCGGCCTGCTGAGAGCAAGACTAAAAAGACATGGCCACAATCAGATGGAGCACCAAGTACTCTGAAGAAACTTTGGAGGAAGCACAGCGCACAGACTCATTCAGTCTTCATCCGATCGCCAACGATCACCTAAAGACTCGGGGGCTACTCCCATCAGGAGCGCTGTCGCGCACCCGATAAAAGACAATAACTAAACGACAAGGGAAACAAATCTCAGCCTACGCTCGACTCTCCGACTCAAGCATAGCCTCGGGGGCTACTCCCATCGGGAGCGCTGTCGCGCACCCGATAGAACCCACATTGCAAAGTTTGGACGGACTCGAACACAGCTCTCGATCGCCAAGGACTCGAACACAGTTCTCGGTTGCGCAAAAGCCCAAAGATAAAATTCCAGTGCAAAAGACTTAAGCACAGTTTACATCACAAGGATCATTTTCAGTACAAAAGGACTCAGCTACATTTGGATAGAAGGCAGCTCCTGTTACAAGAGGGAATCACCCAAAGAATTACGACTTCTACATGTGTGCCCATGAGGGGTAATCGACTCTAGTACAAGAGCATCATCACAGACAAAGGAGGAGTCGAAGCAGCAGGCTCATGATGTCAATGACATAACAAAAGGTGAAGCTCGACTTATTTGCGGAGCAATTGAAGACGATGCTCCACCAGCTTCTTCTCCTGCTCCACTAGCTTCTTATCCAGCTCCGCCCAAGATGCCGGCGAAGATGACGCCGTTTGCCTCCAGTTCTACAAGGTCGCCTGCCGCGCTCGTTTAACCAGTGGCTTGACATCAAGATCTTCTTCAGAGCCAGAGGGGGAAGCAGTGAAGACGACTCACCACCAGCACCAGAAGAGTCCCCGGAGGAAGAAGCAGTCGAAGACGCAGGCGAAGGACTCCTCGACTTTATGGAGTTTTCACTGCTCGACTCCTGCCAGCGTGGATCCATGTTGTTGCCGCTCGGGTCGAACGAGCGGACAGTGACAGTGCTTTCGCCGTCAAAACGATAGCTGAGCATATTGTGATCTCGCAAATTCAACCGCCGAGAAAACAAACTCCAACCAGAGCCAAGGAAAATCAAGAGGGAGCTATCAACCTCCAAATCAACATAAGAAGGAGACCGACAACTCCCTTGAAGATGCAGAAGCAAGCCATCCAAGCCACGTTCAGAGACAATGGCGGAAAAATAAGAAGGAAGAAGCACGCGACTGGCGCTTCGGCCACGGACATGCAAAAGAAAATCATAGCGCCAGAAACCCTCCTCCAAGGGAGAGGAAGAAGGTACTGGCGCCTCACCATGACGACCACCACGGCATGAGCGTGGTGCACGTCCACCACGGCCACGACGAACACGGTGACGACCAACACCCCGCCTAGGAACCATGTGAAGAAGAAGAGAAGAAGGAAGGGCAAAGGAGCAAGCTGGATGGAGGTGAAACGAAGTGGAAGTAAACGCCTTATTTATATAACAACAATCCTCAAGCACGGAGAAGCCAAGACGACAGCAGCAATTAATTCAAAGACCAAACGCCGCAGACGTCTCGAACTCCAAGACCAAGATGCTTTCCCACGGTACGCACTGTGCGCAAGACGCGTCAACTCACGCGCGTTTCCAACGCGCGTATCGGAAACTCAACCGGCGCCTGTCGCACGCCACAGCGGCCATTATTATGACCGGTCATGAAGACATGACGGTTCACTGGCAGAGCATCCCTGACAGCCATCAGACAGAGGCATCGCTATCCCTGACAAGAGGAGAGGAAAACCAACAGACATCAAGGCCCTGAGATTCTATCTTTCAGATCTTTTTCCCGATGGAGAAAAAAACATCTTACTCCCATCGGGAGAGTACATCATAAGAGTCCCGGGTGCTCCCTCACCTAAAGGTCAGCAAAGTGCTCGAGTGGCCACTCGCACTCACGAAGAGTCCCTGGTGCTCCCTCACCTAAAGGTCAGCC
This sequence comes from Bromus sterilis, assembly GCA_950022295.1. NCBI lineage: Eukaryota > Viridiplantae > Streptophyta > Magnoliopsida > Poales > Poaceae > Bromus > Bromus sterilis. Next base: position 224,794,750 of record OX465600.1, read on the forward strand.
ACGTGCTCGAGTGACCACTCGCACTTATGAGAGTCTCGGGTGCTCCCTCAACCCGACGTAAGACAAACATGCATTTTCCAAGATCATACGGCGCTAAGAGTCTCAGGTGCTCCCTCACCTCAAGAGCCGAAACGGCATTCGAGTGATTACTCGCGAAAAGACCCCGACTGAGCGCTCAAAACAAGCTCCTCGGGTGAATGAGTGAGCGGCTCGCTTGATGTTTTGTTCCAAGCGGGTGCAATGCTATAAGGCTCCGCGCCTCAAAAACACACATTCCTGGAACACGATACACTGTGCCCAGATGCCACGCAAGATTAGCGTGTAGGTAAGACCCCTCTGCGAAGTTCGGCCGGGCTGGGACTTGCCGAATAGCGATTTCACTCCCAACCTTTCCCATGCGCTGCGCATGATAGAAAAGCCGGGCGGACGCGCCTTAGGCTATGCACATTACTGGCGGCAAATGAACACCGTAAGACCTGAAGCAGCCGGACTTTTGCTCGACACCAGTGTTCCAAGCTCACGTCGAGGGACGTGGGTTTGATTGGGCTACTGTGGTATTTTCCCTAGCGCAATTTACCAAGGCTCAACCCGTCGACTCCTTGGGCCCTTTCACCTTAGCATCCCTCGAAACAGGTTTTTTCATGGCCACCAGACTGCCAGCGACCCGCGGATGAACCGCGCATACCAATAACCGACAAATGAATGTACTCGAGTCCCTGCGCGACTCTTCGAGTCCCCCAGGCACTCGGGGGCTACTGACGAGGGGGTGACCCCACGACTCCTACGGATAAGCCTACCTGGTGTCCATGAAGACAGAAGGCCCATGAAGATACAGCCTCAGCCCGCTAGTTGGCACCGACGTAGGAGTCCACGACTCACAAGGAAGGTGCGAAGACCTGCCGTACGGAGCAAGCTAGGGTTAGGAAAGCTTACCTGTAAACGTAGATGAACTCCCCGAGACCTAGCCTGGTATATAAGGGCTAGGAGGGGCGACGCCAAAGACATCTAATATCACCTGTAACCCTAGCCTTGAGCGCTCCAGCCTTGGCATCCACTGTAATCGCATCTCCCCCATCAATAATATCGAGCAGGAGCGAGCCTTCCTGTTTGCCGACGAGCTATCGTCCAACCTGTGCCTCTCATGACTAACCAAGGGTCCCTGACCATGGGATTTGCCGGGGATGATCCCCGTCAGTGGGCGTACACGCAGACTGTTTTTTCTGGGTCTGTCGGGTGCACCTGGTGGGTGACCGTGTCGCTGTCGATCTTGAAGTCCCGTCCATACTCTTTTGACTCGCTTCGGCTTGCTAGCGGAAAGATACTCTTGTCTGTTGCCATGGCTATTTCTGTGAGTTCTTGCCCGGCTCCGAATGTGTCAGAGACTTTGTGGAAATCGCGGTCACATTTGTCTGACTTGATGAAACTCCCGTTGACTGTGATGACGCCCGCGGATCCTGGCATCTTGAGTTTAAGGTAGGCATAGTGTGGAATCGCCATGAATTGTGCGAACGCTGGACGTCCCAATATGGCGTGATACTGTGATTGCCAATCGAGTATTTTGAACTCGAGGGTGCGTCTTGCGAAATTGCGTCTGTTGCCGAAGACGACTTCGAGCTCGATTAGTCCAAGGGAGGTAGCTGCTTCTCCTGGGACTACTCCGTATAACACGGTGCTTGATTTCTTCCATACTGATCGAGGGATCAGCATCTTGCGCAGGGTGCTGACAAAGATTATGTTCATGTTGCTGCCTCCGTCCATGAAGATTCCGTCCATGTCGTACCCTCCGATTTGGGCGTCTAGGACCAGGGGCGCATGCCCCGGCCTTGGGGCTGCAGGCGGGTGGTCGCTCTTGGAGAACGTGATGCTAGTTTCTGTGTCGTGTAGCTGGTAGACTTCGACTGCGTTAAGATTCTCGGCTGCTCTAGCCTGCAGGGTGTAGGCGTCCTGTTGGGCTTGCGATACCTTGCCTTCTTGGATCGTGTACACCTTTCCTTGAGTGGGCAACTGCTCAGCTCATCGGGCGCGCTTGTCTTCTTGCTGTTTTTCCTTCTTGAGGCTGTCGGCGAGTTCATTGAACAGGCGGCAGTCTCCCAGAGTGTGGCTCGATCTGATGTTTCCCCAGTTGTCTTCGAAGCAGTGGATCATGCAGGGTCCTTCTAGCTGTTCCCTGACCGTGAGCTTGCTAGATCCGGCGTGCCGTTTCCTCCTTGAGATTTAGAAGAATAGCGCGTGGTCCGCTGGGTGCTCGTGAGCTCGTGGGTCGACTTCGATCCCTTCACTTAGATTCTGGTTCCTTATGAGATTGGCGAATTCATCTGGCCTTCGATCTGGGTCGTAGTATTCGCTGGTCCGAGTCTCGGAGTCGCTGTCCTGGCGGGTGGTGGCTGTCCGCACGGCGGCGGGTCGTCGAGTGGTCGGCGATCGTGCGGCTGTATGGTTCGACTCGTCGGGTGGAGTCGCTTCGTAGGATCCTCGCGCCTTTCTTTTCGGTTGTCGATTTCTTCCTTGTTGGTGATGATCTTGGCAGTCGCTGATCTCGAGCTCGGGGTCAGTGTCTTGTTGTACGGCGGGTGTACGGGTGGCGGTGGGTCGTCGAGTGGTCAGCAGGTCCTCCTCTTCGTGTTGTAGTTTGTCGATCGGGATCTCCGTGTAGAACCCTTGCGCCTTTCTTTTGGGTCGTCGAGTTCTCCTTCGCTGGCGGTGGGCTTGGTTACCCTGACACGGCTGCAGGCTAAGCGATCTTGCCGGGGCGGCAGAGATGTTCGCCGTGATCTTGAATTCCTCGGGTAGATCGCATCTGGTTCTTGCTCTTGAGTTGCGGCTTGCTGAAAACGGAACCGCCGAGATCGTAATTCCAACCTGTGCAATTCCCACAGACGGCGCCAATTGTCGGGGATGTACCCCGGCAAATCCCATGGTCAGGGACTCTGGGTTAGTCATGAGAGGCACAGGTTGGACTATAAGCTCGTCGGCTAACAGGAGGATACGTTCCTGCTCGATATTATTGATTGGAGATGGCGATTACAGGGAAGCTGAGGCTAGTCTGCACAAGGCTAGGTTACAGATTGTGTATTGCTTGATCTCGACGTCCCCCCTCCTAGCCCTTATATACTAGGCTAGGTCTCGGGGAGTCCGTCCTGGATTACAGATGAGGTTTCCTAACCATGATCTTGTTCTGTACGGCAAGTTTTCACCTTCCTTATGACTCGCGGACTCCTACGTCGGTGCCACTAGTGGGCCAAGGCTGGGCCCAGGAGGCGTCTTTGTGGGCCTTCTGTCTTCTGGTACACGGGGTAGGCTCATCCATAGGAGTCGTGGGGTCACCCCCTCGTCAGTAACTCTCAATATAATGAGGAGGTTCACACAGAGACAAGTACCCCGAGGAGGAGTGTATGGGGGTTTGGTTATCCTTGCGCATATTCGACTCATGGTACGTGAGTGTACTCTGATATCCGACCCCTCAGAAGAGTAGTGATCCATCTAGTAGCTAGAGTTCTTAACTAGTTTTGTAGGTTTTTGAAAATAAACACGGATTGCCCAAAATACGACACCTATCACTAATAGGCTAGAGCTCTTGAAACCAAAAGTTCAAACATTATTCACATAAATACCTCAAAACTATTACAAGTTACTACTAAAATTAAATAGCAACCTCAATTACCTACTCTCAAGACAAGACACAACTCAGTGCAACAACCAACTCTCTTAACAAGATAAACATGAAAACTAAAGAGAGTTCCAGCAACAAACTAAACAAAAGTCAAGGCTCTTGCTAAAGACAAACTAAGACTAAAACTAAACATGGCAGTAGCTACGAAAAGATAAAGAACACACAACAGCTAAAAGATAGGCATGAAGAATCCTATAATGTGTTCTAGGTTTTGAAAGTGGAGCGTGTTTCTCTCCCACACAAAGTAAGATGGGATCTAACTTTTTATGAACAGCAATCAAAGCTAAAGAGAACTAAAAATAAAACCTAAGCTAAAGAGAAGCATAGCACATAACGCATGAAGTGATAAAAATATCGTGAGACGAAGGACGAACTTATGATTGTTGATGGAGAAGGGGATGCACGGGGGCATCCCCAAGCTTAGATGCTTGAGTCTCCTTCAATATTTGTTGGGTGTGCATTGGGGCATCCCCAAGCTTGAGCGCTTGACACTCCCGAATCTTCTTTCATCATCTTTCATCGCACACTTGAAAACTCCCTTCATACATAACTCGTCATAAGCTGATTAGAGAGGTTAGTACCCTTATTAAATAATGTTTCCCCACTGGATATAAAGAATTCTTGAAGAGATACTTTTTCTAAAGATTGCCAAAAGTTTTTTGCAAAGAAAAATCAAGCTTAAGGTTTGCAAAAGTTAGGAGAGACAAAACGTGGCAGAATCTGTGAAAAATATAACAGCAGGTAGTAAAGAATTATTTAGCTGGAACTTCTGCAACTCAAATCAAAAAACTCAGAACATACAAAAGTTTTGCGATTTTATAGAGCATGCTGTGTAAAAAGTTCAGCTCAAAAAGATGAACTGGTGATTTATTCTGATTTTTCCCTTCACGAGGACAAAATCTGTTTTCTGGACAGCATGTCACAACTTTCACTTCCCTTGCCATATGAGGCTATACTTGGCACAAAGCTTGAAAATAAAGATACAATGATGTTGCTACAGTAGTAAAAATCATCAAGACCACTAGAAACAGAAGTAAAAACATCTTGGGTTGCCTCCCAACAAGCGCTTTATTTTACGCCTTTAAGCTAGGCATAAGGCAAAAGAAGAATCAAGTTTTATCAAGAGAAAGAGAATAACTTGCCCATGTAACGGATTCAAAAGGTAACTTGACTTTCTTTCTAGGGAAGTTTTCCATCCCCTTTTTGAGGGGGAATTGGAATTTTATATTCCCCTCTTTCATGGCAATGATGGCACCAACGGTGCGGAGAAAAGGGCGTCCCAAAACAATTGGACATAAAGGTTCACACTCTATATCCATAATAATAAAATCAACGGGAATATAGTTTTCATTGACAATGATAAGAACGTCGTCGATCTTCCACAAAGGTTTCTTTACGGATGAGTCGACAAGGCGAACACCAAAAGAACAAGCATCAAAAGGTTTCAATTCAAACATATCATACATTCTTTTGGGCATGACGGAGGTACTAGCTCCAACGTCACATAAAGCATAGCAAGAGAATTTATTTAATTAATTTTTATCATAGGGTCCCAACCATTATCTAGCTTCCTAGGTATGGAGGCTTCTATCCTTTTCTCCTCCCTAGCTTTGATAAGAGCATTTGTGATATGCTCCGTGAAGGCAAGATTAAGTGTGCTAGTGTGGGGGTCTCTAGACATTTTGTGTAATAAGCTGATAACTTCTGAGAGGGTGCAACTGTCAAAATCAATATCACTACTATCAAAGGTGGTAGTAGTGTCATCTAGGCTCACTTGTTTGAAACCCTCTATGTTCATAGGAGTTTCTTCTTCTACGGTTGAGGTATTAGCATCACCATTAATAGGTCCGATGGGACCAGGAGTGCATTGGGTGCTAATAGTTTCATTGTCCTCAACAATTTGGATAGTGGCAACAGTGTGGTGTGTAGGAAGGCTCTTAATTCTATCCGCTTCCGTAGGGATAACTTTTGGTTTGGCTGCCATTTGATTTATCAAAGTGGATTGGGTGTGGGACATATTCGAAACAATGGTTTCAGTAGGGGTAAGTCTAGTTTGGAGATTAGAGATCTCATTGTTCAGGCTCTCAAGTTGTTCACTAATGTTTTGCAAAATGGCAGTGTGATCGCCAATTTGCTTAGAGAAGGCTTTATTTTGTTCAAACTGGGTATGCATATAATTCTTAGTAGCCTTCTCTATTTCTATTAATTTCTCATAGCTTGGTAGGTCTCTTTCCTTATAAGTAGGATAGGAGTTGCTAGGGTAGGTGTTGTTGTTCCCATAAGTGGATGGAAACGGTCTAGGATTACTAGCAAAGTTGCCCCTATAAGCATTATTATTAAAGTTGTTTCTAGCAATGAATTTCACATATACTTGCTCCTGAGCAACCAAAGAATTTAAAGGAACATCATGAGGATCAATAGAGGGTTGCTTGGTAAGTAGAGACATAATTAAATCAACTTTATCATTGAGAGAGGTAATTTCCTCGACAGAATTTACCTTCCTACCTGTTGGAGCACGTTCGGTGTGCCATTGGGAATAATTGGTCATCATCTCATCGAGAAGTTTTGTGGCAGCACCAAGTGTAGTTGACATAAAGGTTCCTCCCGCGACCGAATCTAGCAGGTTCCGCGAGGTAAAGTTCAAGCCTGCATAAAATGTCTGGATAACCATCCAGGTAGTCAAACCATGGGTAGGGCATTTCTTAACAAGAGATTTCAAATGTTCCCAAGCTTGGGCAACGTGTTCATTATCCAATTGCCTAAAATTCATAATGTTACCCCTCAATTGGATAATTTTAGCTGATGGGTAGTACTTCCCAGTAAAAGCAACTTTGCACTTATCCCAAGAATCTATGCTATTCCTAGGCAAAGATTGAAACCAGATTTTAGCTCTGTCCCTCAAAGAGAAAGGAAAAAAGCTTGAGCTTAACAACATCACCTTCTACTTATTTATACTTTTGCATATCACATAATTCAACAAAATTATTCAAGTGTAAAGCAGCAGCATCTCCAGCACCCGAGAGTTGATCTCTCATAACAAGGTTTAGTAAAGCAGGTTTAATTTCATAAGAGGTAGCTGAAGTGGCAGGTGTGGCAATAGGAGTGCAGATAAAGTCTTTGTTGTTGTGACTGGTGAAGTCACACAACTTTGTATTTTCAGAGGAATCCATAGTAGCAGCAGGTGTGGCAGATTTTTTTGTAATTTTTATAAAGGATCGGCACAAAGATAAAAACATAAAGGTAAACTAACAAGACTAAAAAGTGAAGGTAAAAGGTAGTGGGAAACTCCCCTATCTTATCACTCGGAGTCCTCGGCAACGGCGCTAGAAATTCTCTTGATACGCGAGAGAGGATTGCTTCTCGCCCTTCGTTGGTTACCCCAAGTGGAAGGTAAGATGCAGCGTAGCAGCAAGTTTCCTCGGTGAAGATACCGAGGTTGAGTATCGACCAGTAGGACTCCGGCGATGATAAGTAGGTGTCAGCGGCTCACCTAACGTGGACCTGCACACAACACAATTAACTTTGCTCCCAACGAAGTTCAGAGAGGTTTTCAATATCTCCGGTCTTGTTGTTTACAATGGATCAAAGACACAGGATAATGATAATGATAGCAGGTGAAAGTAAAAAACAATAAAGTAAAAGAGCGTGTAAACGGTGATGATAATATGGACCGGGGTCCCGTGATGTTCACTAGTGATGTCTCTCTCCCAAAAGACGATAAGACTGCAATGCGAGGTAAACAAATTACAGAAGGGAAATTGACAGAATTATAAACGCACCGCAATGCTAACTATGCTACAAAAGAAAGGAAGAGGATCAAAAGCATGGGCAATACGCCAAAACAAGTAGACCAAAATCCATCTGCATCTACTACTAATCATCCACCTTGAGATATCTATCCAGAACATATCGCTGGTATTAAGTTGCGAGCCCCACCCAAAGTGTAAACCCAAAGCAACAGACAACTACATTAAAAGAACTTTGCGTAAAGTAAACAATCCTTGTAACTGCGGTTACAAGCACCGTTGTTTTCCCCCTTGTGGCCACATCACATCCCCTACACACATGTTTCTGTCACTCAAGCGTTTCATCAGGGGGCATGTACACACAATCGAGCATAACATTCCCTCTTGGAGTCACTACCTACCACTTGGCCAAATCAATAAATAGCAACGGAGAACATGCAAGAATTACTTCGGAACAAAAATACAAAAGATAAGAACCAATTATATTACTCTATCACGATCTGAACATAATCTCATAATCCATCATATCCCATCAAACTTAGCATAGCAAAAGCAGAAAGAATTACATATGTACCTCGATCATGTAGGGCAGCTCACGAGGTCTAAACCATGAAGAACAAAGAGGGGAGGAGAACATCACATAGCTACTGATCACGGACCCATGGTACAAGGTAGACTACTCATGACACATCCGGGGAGCGTCCGATCCTCCCTCCGGCAGGGTGCCGGGAAGGGTCCTGGCGGTGCCCCCGGTCTTGGAAGCGCGGCGACGGCGGAACAGAGGAGAATTTGCGAAATAGCGTTCTGTCTTCGGAGTTTCCCCGTGACGGAGAATAAATAGGCAAAGGGGGGCAGCCAGGGGGGCACCAGGGGTCCAGGCGCCCCCCCTGGCGCGGCCAGGCCCCTGTCCGCGCCAGGTGGCCGCCTGGGCCCCTGGTGGTGGCCCTCTGGCCCCACTTGGGTGCTTCTGGAAAACTCCGTTAAGCTGATTTTTTACCCGATTTTTCTCGAATTTTTGGAGCATTTTTAATATGGGGTAAACCTGGAATAGAAAAATAGCTGAAAACAGGAACTGGCACTGGGGTGCACTGATTTACTAGGTTAGTCCAAATATGATCAAAAGTGTATGAAAGTGTATCGAGATCATAGCAATATCACAGAAAACATGCATGGAGCGAGCAGACATTATCGATACGTTTGAGACGTATCAGTAGGTTAGTGCAAATATGATCAAAAGTGTATGAAAGTGTATCTAGATCATAGCAATATCACACAAAACATGCATGGAGCGAGCAGAAATTATCGATACGTTTGAGACGTATCAGGGTCCAAGTCCGCCAGTACGCCGGTCGTAACCACCCTGTCGTCCCGTCGCAGTACCTCTCGCGGGCACCGTTCGGTCGCCCGAATCTTACCTTTAAGGACAACCGTTGCTCAGGACCCTAGGGCGGCTATACAGAGTCAACAACGAGTGGAGTACAAGGATTACTCCTCGATAGCTCACACTTGAGGTGGCTCGGCAGAGCCGAGGTAGGGGCCTTTGGCGGTGTCTGCATTGTACCGTACCTGTGACAGTTATATATATTCTATCTGTGTTCACTCCCTGGAGTGATCACGGCCCGCTATCTATTCCTAGTTGACTAGCAATGCGCAGGGTTCACTGCTGGATAGAATATATATGTATATAGGCAGCATAGGATAAACGAAGGTACAACAAGGGGCGACAGTGACACGCTATGCAATTGAATAGGATTGTAACGTAGCAGCAGCAGCAATGCCTAGTGCAAGAAAAGTACTTAAAATATAGGCGATATCTGGGGAAGGAAAATGGCTCTGCTTTCCTGGAAGCTCGACGGTAGGGGTACGGTCGTCGACGAAGTAGTCGATCACATGGGCATCGGTAGCGGACATCGAGACTACCGGACAATAAGAGAGGGGGAAGAAGCAATAAATACATGGAAATAATAGCAATACAAATAAAAGACATGGCAAACGTTAAGCTAGAGGTGAACTAACGCGGTGCGATACGTTGCAGACGAAACGGGAATTTAACCGGCAATTTTACCGGCTCCGGGCGATTACCGGATAGTGCAATCGGAGGGGGAATGTGCCGTGTTCGGTATGTTGGAGGGGGGTGGTGGGTGTACGGGTGGCGTATCCGTATTCGTTATTTTTTTGTGCAACTTTGATATATAACTCATTTTCATTGGAGTTACGGTTTAAAAGATATTAGTTTCTAAAGTTTTACTCAATTTAAATCAATTTCTGAATTTCTTGTATTATTTAAATAGAAACATTATCCACAGTAGGTTTGACCAGTCAACACTGACAAGTGGGACCTACTGACCAGTGGGTCCCACATGTCATAGGCAGTGATAATAAAAATGATTAATTTATATCTAATATTCCAGTGGGCCCACATGTCATTCTCAGCAATTTTATAAATCCATTTTAATTAATATATTAACCCAGTGGGGCTTAGCTGTCATACTAACATTAGTTTAATTAACAGTTTAGTTTGTCAGGGGGTTATTTTAAATTGGGATTAGCCTCTAATCCAATTATGGGCCAGCCCACTGGTCAGGGGGTCAACCCCATTGGCTTAAGCCAGTACACGCCGGCGGCGAGCCTGACATAGTGGCGGTGATCATGTGCACACCGTGGTGCGCCAAATCGAACGGGATTTTCTCCTACATGCTCTACAGGATGCGCCGCATCCACTGGTGCCAATTTCGCGAGCTGACGTGACCTACATCGCCGGCGGCGACGAATACCCGCGGCGGTCGGAGCATGCCCACGGTGGGAACGGCGCAAGCGAGGGACAAATCGACGAGCAAATGGGGAAAAACGAGTGGCGGCTCACATGGATGCTCGGGGAGGGCTCGTGAGGGCCCGGGGAGACTTCAACGGCGGCGTATTTCCCAGTGAGGCGCGGCGGCCGTGGCAGGGGAAGGAGCTCAATTGCAAGCGCACAGACCGTCCCGGCGGCGATTGGCTGCACGAGATGACAAAGACGACAGAGGGGAAGCTTCAGGGCAGGACGGACGGGCCAGAGGTGGCCGGTGGCCACGACGGCGCGGCCACGACACTCGGGCCGAGCTCAGGGACGAGCACTGGAGAGGAGGAGAGGGGAAATGGGGTCGAGCCTCGACCTAGGGTTCGAGGGGGGGGTGCGCGGTGGCCTTTATGCTCGCCGGCGACCGACGGATAGCCGCTAAGGCGGCGTCGGCCATGGCGATGGGAGCCACGACCCCTATGGTGAACAGGGAAAGTGGAAAGGGGATGGGGAGGGGGGTCCCTGGGCACAAGATAGTGCTCTCCCATTTTTTCTTTTATTTTTTTTCCTTTCTGTTTAAATTTATTTTAGCTATTAAGTGGATTTTGTAAAATATGGAACTTGTACCAAAATTAGGGTTGCACTTTATACTACTGCTACAAAAAGTTCAGGCAATAATAAAAATCATTTACTATTTTATTTAAATAATAAATGGTTAAATTGGACTGTTTAAGCTACTGTTTGAATTGTTTATTATCATTAATAATTGCAATAAATGCCCAAATTTAGTTTAACATGGCCCACTGATTTTTAGACATTTAACAAAATTGGTTCCATAATTTTTGGATAAAGTTTTATTTATCACTTTGTTTTTAATATCAACCAAAGGCAATTTGAATTTGTTTTGATGCAAGGATGATCAAGGCAATACCAGGAACATTAATTTTTCATTAGCAAAAGGATTACTGTTTCAAAACACCGAGGGTGTTACATTTCGCTTCTTCGGAACAACCGGAGGAGGGCAAGGCGTAGCGACTGGCACGACTGGTGGCAGCACTCCACCACCACCCTCAGTACTCCGCTCAGCAGCAGTCGAGGGTCAACCCCGCCGGAAGCGCAGTGGCTCTATATCTTCATCGTCATCAGCAGCTGAAGGCTGACCACCAAGACTCACACCTGTGGACTCATCAGCATCAGCTCGTGAAGACGTACAAGCACCACCATCACCCACGGGTGCGGAATCCACCATGATCACATCGGGATCCTCTCGCATCTCAGCATCCTCAGTTTGCGGCGGATTGTTCAGCAGAGAAACGTGAACCTACAAGCAAAGTACCGTCAGCAATCAACAAGATATCGGATAATTTCACAAATATACTAAACTCGAGTAAATACCTTAGGCAAAGGGACGTCTGCATCATATGGAAATATAGATTTCTCAAAACCAATGCTCGTGCACTTGGTGACTTGCTGGATCCGAAACAGGAGGTCACTACCCGAAATGTCTATGGGCGAGTGATGTCTACGCACGCTTCTATTCTTGTAGACTATGTTGGTCCTCCAAGCGCAGAGGTTTGTAGGACAGCAGCAATTTCCCTCAAGTGGATGACCTAAGGTTTATCGAACTCAGGGAAGTAGAGGTTGAAGATGGTCTCTCTCAGGCAACCCTGCAATTAAGATACAAGAAGTCTCTTGTGTCCCCGACACACCTAATACAACTTGGAGTTGTATAGGTGCACTAGTTCGGCGAAGAGATGATAAAATATGGGTGATAGGTGTGGCAAAGCAAGGTAATATAAATCTGTAATAAAAAGTGCAGCAAGCAAACATGTGACAAAAGTGAGCACAAACGGTGTAACAATGGTGGAAACAAGGCCTAGGCTTCATACTTTCACTAGTGGCAACTCCCAACAACATTAACATAGTCTAACCACATGATATTTCCCATAAAACATGCAATGGAGACGCACTCGGAGGTCATTTCTTTGTGGTCAAGAGAGGACGAGAATTATATAGGGCTACAAAAGCACACCTCAAAGTTCGTAGTTCTCAATCTATGGATTTCCCAATGTCACCGCGGCCATCCAAAGAGAGTACCACAATCACCACAACATATCTCAAGGATAGTCAAAGACAAGCACCAAGAGACTCTCAATCTTCAATCAAAACACAAAAGAGGAAATCACTCATGAAAATATTCTTCTAACCCATGTCCAATAGACCGCTCTCACCATGGTCTCGGGGATTATACTAGATAAGATCAAGTGATTACATCAATCCAATACATAGAGGAAGGGGAAATATCATGGGATCACCCTAGATTAACATAGCCTATGATCACAACGAAGATCACATCATGGGAGAGAGAGAAGAACACATAGCTACTGGTAGAAACCTCAGCCCCGAGGAGGGACTACTTGTGACGCCCCCAAAATCAGATCGTGTACAGTAATCATACACACAAGGTACACGATCGGGATCAGGGACTCATGGTAAGATATCACAACACAACTCTACAAATAAAATAATACAAGCTGTTTAATACAAGCCAGGGGCCACGAGGGCTCGAATACAACAGCTCGAGAGCACAAAGTTAGCGGAAGCAATAGTATCTGAGTACAGACACAAGGTACACATGATCTTCCTTAAGAAGGCTAGCACATAAACAACAACGATCGAAAAGGCGAGGCCTCCTACCTGTGAACCTCCAAACTACTCATGGTCAACGGGGAACTCGACGTCGTAGAAGGCATCAAGGATCTTCGTGTTGCGGTGGTCGGCATCGGGGATCTCCTGCTCCTGGACTCCAAGGCTCCAATGTAGACTACAGCGGCCGATCAGGCAAAACATAAAGGGGGGAAATAAAGCAAGGGTGAGTATCTAGCATACCCGCGAGTCTTACGTCCGCTACTAAGCATTTATGCATTTGTATCAATGGAAAGGGGAGGCTGTATATAGTGGACTGCAAGGTAGAAATCAGAATAAGGATAAGAAGCTAGACCTAACGAAGACTAGCATCTTCTGACGTGTCTTCAGCAGGAGAGGAGAAACAGCCAACAGTTCATATAAAGCATAAAGTAACAATGAAGCAGAAGTTGCTGCAGCATTGTATAATAGTAAGTTGTAATAATTAATAATAATAATGCCTCCGAGTTCCCTTCCTCGATTTCCCTGCAAGGAAGAAGACCCGGAACCATACAGTTTAATAGTAATAGTTTGTAGTGATAAGATCCGGCTTCAGCATAAAGCGTCCTGTTACCGTGGACACGGCTATTCGAATAGATTAAACTCCCTGCAGGGGTGCACTACTGTTCAGCCTGCACGCTCGGATCTCTAGGGTGGCGTACACCTTGTTAGGGAATGCCCCACCGAGGCTATCCGAAACATCGCAGTTCATCCTAGGCTCAGCAGAGAGGCCATCCGCCAGACTATATCCTATGCGCCAAGGGGTCTAGGTCCCTCACCCTTGCACGCTCCTGCACGGTACGAGACTGGCCGGTGAAGAAAAAGCAAATCCAAACACACCTGCTGCAGCAAAGAAGACAAGACCGCTTCTTGGCAATCAGCCCGTGGTACTACTGACGTCTGAAGAGCTTTCAGACAAACTACGACGCGGAGGGCCCACACCGTAATCCCACGTGTAGGTAGTGCATACAGACCAACGGGCCTCTCAAGTCATCCACCGAACCATTTAGCATTTTAATTAACCTGTGTGACAACCGTTATCATTGCCTCGACTTAACTGACCCGCAGACAACGACAGCAGTCAGGACCACCAGTACATCGGTGCCTGCCCTGTCGTCCCACCAAGTCTCTGCGGTTACCAACAAGGTGAACAGTATCCTTACCTTGTCTCACGTGTGCTCTTGGTAGAGCTCGACTTTTCGTGGATTGGTAACTCTCGCGAGATACGAGCAGGGGCCAAGCACACCGGTAACATCGGTCGTACCCTCCCTGTCGTTCCCGACGCAATACCGCTCGCGGGCACCGTTGGGTCGCCCGACTTCTTACCTTTAAGGAAAATCGTTGCTCAGGTACCTAGAGCGGCTATACAGAGTCAACAACGAGTGGAGTACGAGGATTACTCCTCGGTGGATCCACTTGATGGTGGCTCGGCAGAGCCGACTTTCGTAGTTTGGTAACTCTCGCGGCCAACGATCAGGGGCCAAGCACACCGGTACACTGGTCGTGCCCTCCCTGTCGTCCCGTCGTAATACCTCTCGCGGGCACCGTTGGGTCGCCCGACTTCTTACCTGAAGGACAACCGTTTACAAGACCCTATGGCGGCAAGACAAAGTCAGCCTCGAGTGGAGTACAAGGATTACTCCTTGATAGCTCACACTGGAGGTGACTAGGCATAACCCAGATAGGGGCCTTAGACGGTGTCTGCATTGTACCGTACCTGTTGCAGTTATATATATTGTATCCGCGTCACTCCCCTGAGTGGTCACGACCCACTATCTAATCCTAGCTAACAATGCGCAGGGCTCACTGCTGAGTAATGCATAATAATAATAGGCAGTATAGGATAAAGGAGGTACATCAAGGGGCGACAAAATCAGGCTATGCAACTGAATAGGAATGTAATCGTAGCAGCAGCAGTAACAATGCCTAGTGCAAGAAATGTACGGAAAAGATAGGCGATATCTGGGGAAGAGAATGGCTCTGCTTGCCTGGAAGCTCGACGGTAGGGGTAGGGTCGTCGACGAAGTAGTCGATCTCGGCAACGGTGTAGTCGGCGGCAGCAACAGGGTCTACCGGAGATAAGGGGGGAAGAAACAGTAAATACAAAGAAATCATAGCAAACAGATGCAAGGCATGCCATATGAAATGTTAATGATGCTCTAACGCAGTATCATATATTATGCTCGGAGCGGAAAGTCATGTAGGGAGGAAGCAACGTCGATGGAGATGAATCCGGGGGCACTTCCCCGTCCCGGCAGGGTGCCGGTACAGGAATTCTGGTCCCCCGAAGCTTGTTGGCGATGGTGGCGGAGAAAGGAATTGCTTCTTGTGAAAAGGGGTCCGGAATCAGGGTTTTTACGACGGGTGTATAAATAGGAGCCAAAGGGGGGCACCGGGGGGGCACCAGTCGCCCACGAGGCCTCCCGGCGCGGCCAAGCCCTAGGCCGTGTGGGGTGGCTGCCTGGGCACCAGGTGGGGCCCCTCTGGCCCTTCTTCGGTGCATCCGGAAGCTTCCGGAACGCTGATTTTTTTATCTAATTTTTCCCAAAATTTTGGAGCACTTTTAATATGGGGGAAACCTGAAATAGAAAAACAACAGAAAACAGGAAATGGCACTGGGGTGCACTGAGTTAATAAGTTAGTCACAATATGATCAAAAGTGTATGAAAGTGTATCTAGATCATAGCAATATCACACAAAACATACATGGAGCAAGCAGAAATTATAGATACGTTTGGGACGTATCAGCGAGTGATGGCGTAGAAGTGGTAATGGCTTCTCGCCCTTCGTGGGTTACCCCAAGTGGGAGGTGAGATGTAGGATAGCAGCAAATTTCCCCTATGTAGAGGATAGGGTTTGTCTCCCGTAGGACTCCGTCAATGATAAGTAGGTGTCAGCGGCGCACTTGACGCGGACCTGCACACAATACAATTAACTTTGCTCCCAACGAAGTTCAGAGAGGTTGTCAATCTCTCCGGTCTTGTTGTTTACAAAGGGTCAAACACACAAGGGATAATGATAATGATAACAACTGAAAGTAAATACTGAAAAGTGAATAGGCTGGTAAACAATGATGAGGATATGGACCGGGGTCCCGTGATGTTCACTAGTGATGTCTCTCTCTCCCAAAAGACGATAAAACTGCTATGCAAGGTAAACAAATTACAGATGGGCAATTGACAGGATTATAAACGCACCGCAATGCTAACTATGTTACAAAAGAAAGGAAAAGGCTCAAAAGCATGGGCAGTACGCCAAAATATGTAGACTGAAATCCATCTACATCTACTACTAATCATACACCTTGAGATATCTATCCAGAACATCTCGCTGGTATTAAGTTGCAAGTCCCATCCAAAGTGTAAACCCAAAGCAACAGACAACTGCATTAAAAGAACTTTGTGTAAAGTAAACAATCCTTGCAACCGCGGTTACAAGCTCCATTATTTTCCCCCTTTAGGCAAAAACACATCCCCTAGACTCATGTTTCTGTCACTCAAGCGTGTCATCGGGGGGCATGTACCCACAATCGAGCATAACGTTCCCTCTTGGAGTTACTATCCACCACTTGGCCAAAGCAATAAACAACAACGGAGAACATGCAAGAATTACTTAGGAACAAAAATATAAGAGATCAAAACCAAATATATTACTCTATCACGATCTGAACATAATCTCATAATCCATCGGATCCCATCAAACTCAACATAGCAAAAGCAGAAGAATTACATATGTGTCTCGATCATGTAGGGCAGCTCACGAGGTCTAAACCATGAAGAACAAAGAGGGGAGGAGAACATCACATAGCTACTGATCACGGACCCATGGTCCAAGGTAGACTACTCACGACACATTCGGGAAGCGTCCATAGTGGAGGAGAAGCTCCTGGAGGTCGATCCTCCCTCCGGAAGGGTGCCGGGAAGAGTCCTGACGGTGCTCCCGATCTTGGAAGCGCGGCGGCGGCGGAGCAGAGGCGAGATTGCAAATTAGGGTTCTCTCCTCGGAGTTTCCCGTGACGGAGGAATAAATAGGCGAAGGGGGCAGCCAGGGAGGTCACCAGGGGTCCAGGCGCCCCCCTGGCGCGGCCAGGCCCCTAGCCGCGCCAGGTGGACGCCTGGGCCCTGGTGGTGTCCCTCTCGCCCCACTTGGGTGCTTCTGGAAGACTCCGTTACGCTGATTTTTATCCGATTTTTCCCGAATTTTTGGAGCACTTTTAATATGGGGGAAACCCGGAATAGAAAAACAGCAGAAAACAGAAACTATCACTGGGGTGCACTGAGTTAGTAGGTTAGTCCAAATATGATCAAAAGTATATGAAAGTGTATCTAGATCATAGCAATATCACACAAGTCATGCATGGAACGAGCAGAAATTATCGATACGTTTGGGACGTATCAACATCCCCAAGCTTAATTCCTGCTCGTCCTCTAGTAGGTAAATGATAACAGGCATAATTTCTGTGGTGACATTCTAGCAACCATATAGGAACTTTGAAAAGTAAAGCAATTAAGATATGTAATTCAATTCAAGTCATAACATGCAAGAGTCTATATTGGCATTGAAGCAAGCAACGAAAGAATATTAGGTCCAAGAGCTCTCGCTGTCCGTGACTCAAATGTCTCCAAATGGTGTTTGCATGCAAGAAGGGGGATAGGGAATACGAGAAAAAAGTAATATTGTTGAGAACTCAATCTACTAAAGTTTCACACTTGGTCTTCTTTGGAATCTTATCTTGACTCGTCCCCAAACCACTAGTCAGGTACAATTCAATTTGATCCACTCCTTTTCGACATTTTGAGCACTCATGCAATGGATGAGCGTAAGCATGAGAGTTGACACTTACGATGCCAAAGAGAGAATATGGTGGAGGAGGAAGACAAAAAGGATGAGAAAGGCTCACATCAATGAGGACAATCATAGGCGAGAAGGCCAAATGATAGATATGATGTGAGGAGTAGGGATTGCCATGCAACGGATGCACATATGAGCTGAAAAGCTCTCCAATGGAACTAGTGAGGGTGCATCTATCTTGCTCGCTGATGAAGACCTAGAGCTCTTTTGAGGAGGCTCATCCTTGGAATATGCAAGCCAAGTTCTTGTTGGATATGTGCCCTAGAGACAAATTAATAAAGATATTTGTCACATATCCGTTTTGTTCATAATACGTTTTATACTGTGCTATAACTGTATTACTTGGAAATACTAATACAGGTGTAGTATAAAACATGGTCCGTAGTTTAACTCGGGTAAACTATCTCATTGGGCAATTGATTGATCAAGCTTTCCTGATCATGGCGACACTTAAGTCCATTGACAATGAGGTCATATCATTAGGGGAATGATGTGATGGACAGACACCCGCCTAAAGTAATGCAATGTGATCGAGTCACATAGTTCAGCGTTGCTATGACTTTGTAACGTATGGCTTAGTCCTTAGACCGTAATGATCATACGTAATCACGATCTATGAGGAGACTTTGATTTGTATCCCACCGCCTGACTGAAATATGCTGGCTATAACGGAGCACTTTGGGTATTCCGAAATAGATGGTTGATGAGTATGTTAATAGATCAAAGCGGGATTTGTCAGTCCTTGTGACAGGACAGGTACTCTGGGCCCACTCGGTGATATTGCATCAACCCTTGCAAGGACGTGACTAGGTCACAAAGAGATGCAATGATCATGGACGAGAGAAGTTGTTTGTCATGAACGAGATGTGAACACGGTATGTGGGATACCGACGATCAAAACCTCGGACAAACAAGGTACCGCAGAACAAAGGGATTACGTCGTATCGTTAACGGTTTCCAAAAGCGATCGAAGCTCATTCGATGGAAGCGCAGGGGCTGTCAAGGACTGTAACCAGGTCCAACTGACTAGTCATTGGTCCATGAGAAGAGTCTCGACCATGTCTGCTGTTTCCCGGACCGTTAGGGTGTTACACTTAAGGGCAATCGATGCATAGGACAGTTACGGGATCAATCGGTGAAATAGGAGAAATCACCGGAATAGTTCCGGAGGAGGACGGAATGGTTTCCGGACATTTTGAATAGTTCAAAATAAAGTTTAATTGTTTTAATAATGTTTTTATTATTTAATTATCTGAATTAAATATTTAAAACTTATTAAATAATTAAAATAATGGAAAAAAGGCTATATGGGCCTTAGAGGCCCATTAGGAGAGGAGGGGGTTCCCCCCCTTGGGCTTGGCGCCAAGGGGTGGGGCCCAACCCCCCCTAGGCCGGCGCACCCCTCCCCCCTTGGAGGTTTAGTCCCACATGGGGGAGGGAAGAGGGATCACACCCCCCTTGGCCTTTATATAGAGGGGTAGACCCCCCCTTTTTCCATACAACAATTGATCTCCTTCTTCTTCCTTCTCCATTTCTGGAAGTGGACTCCCCTTGTTTGGAGTCTGCACCAGGATTGGAGTTCTCCACCATAAGGCAGGCCGTCGCTCTGCCGGAGTCGGGATCCGTAGCCGTCTTCTTTCCGCTGCTCGCCTGGTTCGGAGCCCGGGAGGAACATCGATTGTGTCGTACGTGTATAATCTCTTCGACGCATTACACCTGTGGTGCTGCTTCATCGCTGGAGGTTTACCGGGAGTCATCCTCGCCGGTGGTGGTCTTCTACACGACAGGGAGGTCGTAGTTCTGAGTCTACACCAACCACGTTCGTAAGAACGTTTCCCGCTTTCGGTCTTCAAAGGTATGAACACCGATTCCCTCCGTTACTTTACATCGCCATAGCATAGATCTTGGGTTCGGGTACCGTAGGTGTGGAAAATTTTGTGTTTTCTGCCCCGTATCCCAACATTGGTATCATGAGCTAGCTATGCGTAGATGTATTGTACGGATAGAACACATCTAGGATGTGGGCATCGAATCTTCATTCGTTACCCTCCCACGTGTACTCATTCAGCATTGCGGCAATGTTTGATGAAGCGGCCCCCGACCGACCTTACGCGTTTACGCGAGACTGGTTCCACGCTTAACATATGGCTTGTACCATATAAAGTGGCTGGGGGGGTGTCTGTCTCTCTGCATTAGCGATGCGAAGATGCTTGCAACGGAGGGCCTCGACAGGGGTGTAATAGAGACGAATAAGAGACGGTGTTGTGGCTTGTTTTTCGCAGGATAGAAATCGGTTCTCTCTCTCGAAACCCCTAGCAGCCACGTAAAACTTGCACAAGCTAAAGTAGAAAGACGTTCTAACTTTGCTTTGCATGAAGGGGGATCATAGGTTGTATGATTTAAAGTTTTACTTCCTGTTTTATGCTAGTATGCTAGATACATCGACGGTAGCACGAAACAGGACCATCTCTCACAATACCAACATTGTGTTCTCCCTTTTGATGGGCACCACCTGGAAGGTTCTCCCATATGGCTTGATGCTCCGTACATACCGGAGTTGTCCTACATATTCAACGGAGTTCGCATGAGGTTGGGTTCGGCGAGCCTGGCATATGCAGATATGGCCTTGCTGAACAGCTAACATCAAGGTTCGATTGGCAGGCTTGACGTATGTAGATGCGGGCCTGGAACACAGAAGACCGAAAGGTCGAGCACGAGTCACATGGCTGATGTGATTGGCTTAGAGGCCTACCTGGTTCGCATACTGGGCCGTACATATCGGGGGAGGTATGGGGGCTGGGATTGTGTAATCACTTAGTTAAATTGAGAGGTGTTTATCTAAGTGGGAGCTTTCTAGAATTTTAAGATTAAATTGAAACTCCACATTATGAACAAAAGTCTAAATATGTATCGTTGTGAATCCAACCTTGTAGATGGCAGCACCTCGCCCCTCGTTCGACCTAGGATCATTCCTAGAGAAAGATAAGCTAAAAACAGATGGGACAAACTTCACCAACTGGTTCTGCACCCTGAGGATTCTCCTCGTTCCCCTCAAAATGGCATACGTACTAGAGGACGCGTTAGGTGACGCACCAGCAGATGATGCCAGTCAGGACGAGAAGAATGTCTATCTCTCCAGGACTGATGATTACAACCTTGTCCAGAGTGGCATGCTCTACTCCATGGAGGCTGAGCTGCAGAAACGTTTTGAGAGGATGGGTGCATATGAGATTATCACCGACCTCAAGGCGGTCTTCGCACCTCAAGCCAGGGCTGAACGGTACGAGGCTTCTGAAGCCTTCTTCTCAGCAAAGATGGATGAGCACGGCAGCGTGAGTGAGCACGTGGTCAAAATGTCTGGATACGTTCAGCGCTTGAATGCTCTGGAATGTCAGATTCCAGATGAACTTGCGGTTGATAGGGTGTTGCAATCGCTTCCCCCCAGCTACAAAGGCTTTGTGCTGAACTACAACATGCAGGGGATGACCAAAACCCCTTCTGAGTTGTTCGCCATGCTAAAGAGCGCTGAGGTTGAAATCAAGAAGGAGCACGCCGTCTTCATGGTCAACAAGACCACTGACTTCAAGAAGTCAAGCAGACGGGAGAAGGCCAGGAGAGGTGGCCCCAGGAGGGATGGCAAGTCAGTTGCCGCTCCTCCCAAGGCACCCAAGCCTAAACTCGGAGTGGAGTGCTTCTACTGCAAGGGTGAAGGTCACTGGAAGCGCAACTGTCCCAAGTACCTAAAGGACAAGAAGGCTGGCAAGGTCGCCAAGAGAGACGAAGGTATATTTGATATACATATTGTTGATCTTCTCTTGACAAGCGCTGGGAACACATCCTGGATATTTGATACAGGATCTGTCGCTCATATTTCTAATTCCATTCAGGGACTAAGGAATAGGAGACGCTTGGTCAAGGATGAAGTGACGATGCGCGTGGGGAATGGCTGCCAGATTGAAGTCTTGGCGGTCGGCACGAAGCATCTTAGTCTCCCTTCGGGATTGGTTTTAGTTCTGAATAAATGTTACTATGTACCCGCGTTGAGTGTGAACATCGTGAGTGGTTCTTGCTTGAAGCGAGACCACTATTCTTTTAAGTCCGATACAATTGGTTGTTCGATTTATAAGGATGATATGTTTTATGTTCACGCACCGGAGTCGCATGGTTTATTCATACTTAATCTCGATGGTGACGTGAGTCACGTTAACAATATTGAGGCCAAAAGATTGAAGAATAATGAAGATCACATGATGATGTGGCATTGCCGACTTGGTCATATTGGTGTAAAACGCATGGAGAAGCTCCATAAGGATGGACTTCTTGACTCATTGGATTTTGGATCCCTTGATACATGTGAACAATGCCTCATGGGCAAAATGACAAGGACTCCATTCAATGGTGTGATGGAGCGTGCGGATGTCTTATTGGGGATCATACACACGGATGTATGTGGACCCATGAACATCCCCACTTGCAATGATCTTCGTTACTTCGTGACCTTTACTGATGACTTGAGTAGATATGGGTATATTTACTTGATGAAACACAAGTCTGAAACCTTTGAAAAGTTCAAGGAATTTCAGAATGAGGTCGAAAATCAACTCGGAAGGAAAATCAAGCGCCTTCGATCGGATCGAGGTGGCGAGTATTTGAGTCACGAGTTTGGCAATCATCTGGAGTCTTGTGGCATAGTACCACAGCTTACGCCGGCAGGCACACCTCAGAGAAACGGTGTAGCTGAGCGACGTAATCGAACCCTATTGGATAGTGTACGATCGATGATGTCTCATACTGATTTGCCTGTGTCATTCTGGGGGTATGCATTAGAAACCGCCATTCATATTCTTAATAGGGCACCATCCAAATCCGTAAAGACAACACCATTTGAAGAATGGCATGGCACTAAACCTGAGTTGTCTCACCTGAAGATTTGGGGTTGTGAGGCTTATGTTAGGAAACTACAGCCTGACAAACTTGAATCCAAGGCGGATAAGTGCATCTTTGTGGGCTATCCCAAGGAAACTTGTGGGTACACCTTCTACAACAAGTCTGACAGCAAAACGTTTGTTGCCAAGACGGGACACTTTCTTGAGAAGGAGTTTCTCGCGAAAGAGTTGAGTGGGAGGAAAATAGACCTCGATGAAGTAACTGACCAGTCACTCCAATTGGATGAAATGGCTACGGAATTTGTTCTGGAACCATCTTCCACAGTGGGAGTTGAAGAGAATGGCCAGAACGACATTCATAACGATCATGACATTCACGATGATCATGATGAGAATGAAGAGGAACCTTTTATGCCCCATAGGTCATCAAGAGTCCGTCAACCTACTGAGTTTTACGGACAGCTTGTGAATGCAATCTCGGCTGTTGAGTCGGATGAACCTACGAGTTACAAAGAAGCAATGGAGGGACCCGAGTCCGAGAAATGGCTTGAAGCCATGAAATCCGAAATAGACTCCATGTACACCAACAAAGTATGGACTTTGGTGGATATTCCCGAGGACCGCAAGGCCGTCGAGAATAAATGGATTTTCAAGAAAAAGACTGACGCAGATGGAAACGTATCTGTCTACAAAGCTCGACTTGTCGCGAAGGGTTTCCGACAAATTCAAGGAGTTGACTACGAGGAGACATTCTCTCCTGTAGCGATGATAAAGTCTATTCGGATCCTACTAGCAAGAGCTGCATATCATGATTACGAGATATGGCAGATGGATGTGAAAACTGCATTCCTAAATGGCAACATTGAGGAAGAGTTGTATATGATGCAACCAGAGGGGTTTGTCGATCCAAGGAATGCTGGTAAGGTTTGCAAGCTTCAACGGTCCATCTATGGGTTGAAGCAAGCATCTCGGAGCTGGAATCTTCGATTTGATGAGGTCATTAAATCTTTTGGATTTGTCCAAAACGTCGAAGAGTTCTGCGTCTATAAGAAACTGAGTGGGAGCTCTGTGGCATTCCTTGTGTTATATGTGGAAGACATATTACTAATAGGGAACGATAAGAAATTCTTAGAGGAAGTGAAGGAATATCTGAATGGACAATTTTCCATGAAGGACCTAGGTGAAGCTGCGTACATACTAGGGATTAAGATCTATAGAGATAGACCTAATCGAAGGTTGGCCTTGAGTCAGAATACTTATATTGACAAGATTTTGAAAAGGTTCAAAATGGATGACTCCAAGAGAGGTCTCTTGCCAGTCATAAAAGGTGTCAAACTAAGCGTGACTCAATGCCCGACCACAGCTAAAGAGAAAGAGGAGATGTCCTCAAAGCCCTATGCCTCAGCCATAGGTTCTCTCATGTATGCTATGTTATGTACCAGACCGGATTTAGCGCTGGCCATTAGTATGACTAATCGCTACCAGAGTAATCCGGGAATGGCCCATTGGACAGCAGTGAAGAACATCCTTAAGTACTTGAGAAGAACCAAGGATCTCTTTCTTGTTTATGGAGGAGTTGATGAGGAGCTCACCGTAAAGGGTTACGTTGACGCAAGCCTCGGCTCAGACCTAGATGACTCGAAATCCCAGACGGGATATGTCTTCATGTTGAACGGAGGCGCGATTAGCTGGAGGAGCGGCAAACAGTCAGTCGTCGCTCAATCTTCAATGGAGTCGGAGTATATTGCCGCTTGCGAAGCGTCAAACGAGGCGCTGTGGCTGAAGAAGTTCGTGATCGAGCTTGACATCTTTCCCAGTTGCACTGACCCCGTGGGAATCTACTGCGACAACACGGGTGCCATTGCTAACGCGAAGGAGCCAAGAACTCACTCTACAGCCAAGCACATCCTCCGAAAGTTCCATGTGACGCGAGACTACGTCAGGGATGGACACACTAGGATTCACAAGATACATACGGATCTGAACGCAGCAGACCCGATGACTAAACCTCTTCCACAGGGCAAGTTTGAAGAACACCGAGAGACCATTGGTGTTAGATACATACCTGATATAAACTAGTGTAATTTGTACTCTAGTGCAAGTGGGAGACTGTTGGATATGTGCCCTAGAGACAAATTAATAAAGATATTTGTCACATATCCGTTTTGTTCATAATACGTTTTATACTGTGCTATAACTGTATTACTTGGAAATACTAATACAGGTGTAGTATAAAACATGGTCCGTAGTTTAACTCGGGTAAACTATCTCATTGGGCAATTGATTGATCAAGCTTTCCTGATCATGGCGACACTTAAGTCCATTGACAATGAGGTCATATCATTAGGGGAATGATGTGATGGACAGACACCCGCCTAAAGTAATGCAATGTGATCGAGTCACATAGTTTAGCGTTGCTATGACTTTGTAACGTATGGCTTAGTCCTTAGACCGTAATGATCATACGTAATCACGATCTATGAGGAGACTTTGATTTGTATCCCACCGCCTGACTGAAATATGCTGGCTATAACGGAGCACTTTGGGTATTCCGAAATAGATGGTTGATGAGTATGTTAATAGATCAAAGCGGGATTTGTCAGTCCTTGTGACAGGACAGGTACTCTGGGCCCACTCGGTGATATTGCATCAACCCTTGCAAGGACGTGACTAGGTCACAAAGAGATGCAATGATCATGGACGAGAGAAGTTGTTTGTCATGAACGAGATGTGAACACGGTATGTGGGATACCGACGATCAAAACCTCGGACAAACAAGGTACCGCAGAACAAAGGGATTACGTCGTATCGTTAACGGTTTCCAAAAGCGATCGAAGCTCATTCGATGGAAGCGCAGGGGCTGTCAAGGACTGTAACCAGGTCCAACTGACTAGTCATTGGTCCATGAGAAGAGTCTCGACCATGTCTGCTGTTTCCCGGACCGTTAGGGTGTTACACTTAAGGGCAATCGATGCATAGGACAGTTACGGGATCAATCGGTGAAATAGGAGAAATCACCGGAATAGTTCCGGAGGAGGACGGAATGGTTTCCGGACATTTTGAATAGTTCAAAATAAAGTTTAATTGTTTTAATAATGTTTTTATTATTTAATTATCTGAATTAAATATTTAAAACTTATTAAATAATTAAAATAATGGAAAAAAGGCTATATGGGCCTTAGAGGCCCATTAGGAGAGGAGGGGGTTCCCCCCCTTGGGCTTGGCGCCAAGGGGTGGGGCCCAACCCCCCCTAGGCCGGCGCACCCCTCCCCCCTTGGAGGTTTAGTCCCACATGGGGGAGGGAAGAGGGATTACACCCCCCTTGGCCTTTATATAGAGGGGTAGACCCCCCTTTTTCCATACAACAATTGATCTCCTTCTTCTTCCTTCTCCATTTCTGGAAGTGGACTCCCCTTGTTTGGAGTCTGCACCAGGATTGGAGTTCTCCACCATAAGGCAGGCCGTCGCTCTGCCGGAGTCGGGATCCGTAGCCGTCTTCTTTTCGCTGCTCGCCTGGTTCGGAGCCCGGGAGGAACATCGATTGTGCCGTACGTGTATAATCTCTTCGAGGCATTACACCTGTGGTGCTGCTTCATCGCTGGAGGTTTACCGGGAGTCATCCTCGCAGGTGGTGGTCTTCTACACGACAGGGAGGTCGTAGTTCTGAGTCTACGCCAACCACGTTCGTAAGAACGTTTCCCGCTTTCGGTCTTCAAAGGTATGAACACCGATTCCCTCCGTTACTTTACATCGCCATAGCATAGATCTTGGGTTCGGGTACCGTAGGTGTGGAAAAATTTGTGTTTTCTGCCCCGTATCCCAACAGTTCTATAATGTGAAGGTCCCCACATAGCTACATGCATGATTATCTCTATGGAGTACAAGGATAAGAGGGAGTACTAGTGTGGATCTTTCAAAATGATAGTAGTGTTGCCCCCTTATCTCTTTTTTTGTATTTTTTGGTGTCTTCAATGGCTCTTTCTATTTAACTCTCATTTGTCCTCTTTGGGATCTTTTATTTTGTCCACTTTGGGATTTTTTCCTCACTTAAGGGCAACACTCTAATTTACAAGAGGGTATAGAAGATATTTCACACTTCACAAGGTACTCAAATCATAAAGAATATGTAGCTATCATGATGTATGCAATGTATGCCGCTGTCAGTGTAGCAGGAACATGTATGACATGAAGATCAAGTCATGAAGAGGTGGAAGTTGCATGGCAATATATCTCGGAAAGGCTATGGAAATGCCTTGATAGGTAGGTATGGTGGCTGTTTTGAGGAAAGATATAAGGAGGTTTATGATGACAGAGCGTATCATGCCAAGGGTTTGGATGTACCGGCGAAGGTGGACGCCAACTCTCGGAGTGAGAAGGAGGCAATGCACGGCACAGGAGAGGCTAGCAAATATGAGGAGGTGGAAGTGTCAACTTTCAATACTTACATTAGTCCGAAGAACTCATGCACTTATTATCGGTAACTCTCAATCTAATAAGTAGGTTAACAAAGAGACGAGTACCCTGAGGAGGAGTGTATGGGGGTTTGGTTATCCTAGCGCATCCTCGACTCATGGTACGTGAGTGTACTCTAATATTCGACCCCTCAGAAGAGTAGTGATCCATCTAGTAGCTAGAGTTCTCAACTAGTTTTGTAGGTTTTTGAAAATAACACACAGATTTCCCAAAATATGACACCTATAACTAATAGGCTAGATCTCTTGACACCAAAAGTTCAAACATTACTCACATCAATACCTCAAAACTATTGCAGGTTACTACTGAAATTAAATGGCAACCTCAATTACCTACTTCTCAAAAACAAGACATAACTCAGTGCAACAACCAACTCTCTTAACAAGATAAACATGAAAACTAAAGAGAGTTCTAGCGACAAACTAAACAAAAGAAAAGGCTCTTGCTAAGACAAACTAAGACTATAACTAGACAGGGCAATAGCTATGAAAAGATAAAGAACACACAATAGCAAAAAGATAGGCATGAAGAATCCTATGATGTGTTCTAGATTTTGAAAGTGGAGCGTGTTTCTCTCCCACACAAAGTAAGACGGGATCTAACTTGTTATGAACAACAAGCAAAGCTAAAGAAAACTAAAAATAAAACCTAAGAACGAGACGCTCCAAGCATAGCACATAACGCATGAAGTGATAAAAATATAGTGAGACGAAGGACAAACTGATGATTGTTGATGGAGAAGGGGATGCACGGAGGCATCCCCAAGCTTAGATGCTTGAGTCTCCTTGAATATTTATTGGGGTTGCATGGGGGCATCCCCAAGCTTGAGCGCTTGACACTCCCAAATCTTCTTTCATCATCTTCCATCGCACACTTGAAAACTCCCTTCATACACAACTCATCATAAGCTGATTAGAGAGGTTAGTACCCTTAATAAATAAAAAAATCCCAGTGGATATAAAGATATTCTTGAAGAGCTACTGTTTCTCAAGATTCCCAAAAGGTTTTTTCAAAGAAAAAGCAAGCTTAAGGTTTGCAAAAGTTAAGAGACACAAAACGTGGCAGAATCTATGAAAAACAGAACAGCATGTAGTAAAGAATTTTTTAGGGGTACTTCTGCAACTCGAATAAAAAAACTCAGAACATACGAAAGTTCCGTGATTGTATAGAGCACGCTGTGTAAAATATTCAGCTCAAAAACATGAACTTGTGATTTATTATGGTTTTCCCCGTCACGAGGACAGAATCTGTTTTCTGGACAGCATGTCACAACTTTCACTTCCCTTGTCATATGAGGCTATACTTGGCACAAAGCTTGAAAAATAAAGATACAATGATGCTGCTACAGTAGTAACAATCATCAAGACCACTAAAAACATAAGAAAAAAACATCTTGGGTTGCCTCCCAACAAGCGCTTTCTTTTACGCCTTTAAGCTAGGCATAAGGCAAAAGAAGAATCAAAGGTCTCCAAGATCATCGGAATCGTAAAAACCTTCAAATTGATTTTCGATAAGCTCATTCTTCTTTTTCCTAGGAAAGATGTACTTACCTTTAGTCTTCCCGCACAAGCGTATAAACCCATTACCAATATCAATGAAGCCTCTCATAGCTCGAAGGAAGTTCCTTCCGAGCACAATGTTGCTTTGATTTGGCTCCATGATGAAGAAGTCCATTGGAGCAATCCTATGAAGGAATGCAACTTGAACTAATTTTACCTTTCCTTTGACCTCTGAAATATCTCCATTAGCATGTTCATGGTAAGATGATAATTTATCCATATCCAGTTTCAAAGATTCATAAACTATTTTTGGCATGGTAGAAACTATGGATCCAATATCACAAAAAGCAAGGAAGTCCTGGTTAGAGATGTTAATCCTAAAAAAGGGCTACCAATCATCATCTATCTCCAACATCTCTTTCTTGTTGGGCTTAAGTTCTTCTACCTTCCTCAAATCTAGAGCATCCATCCTCTTTTCAATAGTGGCAAGTCTATCTATAACAGTATCAATACTACGATCATAACCAAAATAACTAGATAGACTATACAAAATATCAAGAGCTCTAGCTTCATCACACTCTAAGAAGTCTCCTTCAGATATAATATCGAGAGAGTGTTTACACCACTTAAAAATACCATGGTAAAAATTCCTAAGCACAATTTTTATAGGTATCCAAGGCATAATTCTTTTATGTGCTTCAGAAATTCTGTCCCATGCCTTCTTCATATTTTCTCCATCCCTTTGACGGAAATCGAGAACTTCCGATTCCCGCAAAGCACCAAGTCCTAACATGTTCATTTAAACAAGGAGGACTACTAAAAGCAAGATAATAAATTATTTTTTGTGATTTTTGATATAAGACACAAAGATAAAAACAGAAAGGTAAACCAACAAGACTACAAAGTAAAGGTAAAGGATAGTGGGCAACTCCCCTATCTTATCACTCGGAGTCCCTGGCAACGGCGCAAGAAATTTGCTTGATGGCGTAGAAGTGGTAATGGCTTCTCGCCCTTCGTTGGTTACCCCAAGTGGAAGGTGAGATGTAGGATAGCAGCAAATTTCCCCTATGTAGAGGATAGGGTTTGTCTCCCATAGGACTCCGACAATGACCAGTAAGTGTCAGCGGCGCACCTGACGCGGACCTGCACAAAATACAATTAACTTTGCTCCCAACGAAGTTCAGAGAGGTTGTCAATCTCTCTGGTCTTGTTGTTTACAAAGGGTCAAACACACAAGGGATAATGATAATGATAGCAACTGAAAGTAAATACTGAAAAGTAAATAGGCTGGTAAACAATGATGAGGATATGGACCGGGGTCCCGTGATGTTCACTAGTGATGTCTCTCTCCCAAAAGACGATGAAACTGCTATGCAAGGTAAAAAAATTACAGATGGGCAATTGACAGGATTATAAACGCACCGCAATGCTAACTATGTTACAAAAGAAAGGAAGAGGCTCAAAAGCATGGGCAGTACGCCAAAATAAGTAGACTGAAATCCATCTACATCTACTACTAATCATCCACCTTGAGATATCTATCCAGAACATCTCGTTGGTATTAAGTTGCGAGTCCCACCCAAAGTGTAAACCCAAAGCAACATACAACTGCATTAAAAGAACTTTGCGTAAAGTAAACAATCCTTGCAACCTCGGTTACAAGCACCGTTGTTTTCCCCCTTGTGGCCACATCACATCCCCTAGACTCATGTTTCTGTCACTCAAGCGTGTCATCAGGGGGCATGTATCCACAATCGAGCATAACATTCCCTCTTGGAGTTACTATCCACCACTTGGCCAAAGCAATAAACAGCAACGGAGAACATGCAAGAATTACTTAGGAGCAAAAATATAAGAGATCAAAACCAAATATATTACTCTATCACGATCTGAACATAATCTCATAATCCATCGGATCCCATCAAACTCAACATAGCAAAAGCAGAAGAATTACATATGTGCCTCGATCATGTAGGGCAGCTCACGAGGTCTAAACCATGAAGAACAAAGAGGGGAGGAGAACATCACATAGCTACTTATCACGGACCCATGGTCCAAGGTAGACTACTCACGGCACATCCGGGAAGCGTCCATGGTGGAGGAGAAGCTCCTGGAGGTCGATCCTCCCTCCGGCAGGGTGCCGGGAAGGGTCCTGACGGTGCTCCCGATCTTGGAAGCGCGGTGGCGGAGGAACAGAGGCGAGATTGCAAATTAGGGTTCTCTCCTTGGAGTTTCCCGTGATGGAGGAACAAATAGGCGAAGGGGGCAGCCAGGGGGCCCACAAGGGGTCCAGGCGCCCCCCTGCCCCTGGCCGCGCCAGGTGGCCGCCTGGGCCCCTGGTGGTGGTCCTCTGGCCCCACTTGGGTGCTTCTGGAAGACTCCGTTACGCTGATTTTTTATCCGTTTTTTCCGAAATTTTGGAGCACTTTTAATATGGGGGAAACCTGGAATAGAAAAACAGCAGAAAACAGAAACTGGCACTGGGGTGCACTGAGTTAGCAGGTTAGTCCAAATATGATCAAAAGTATATGAAAGTGTATCTAGATCATAGAAATATCACACAAATCATGCATGGAACGAACAGAAATTATCGATACGTTTGGGACGTATCAGGGAGCACCTAGTCGGGTCCTCGAGTCCAGTATACCTCCACATAGGATGCCCCAGTGCTGCAGTGGCTGCACACGCCTCCCCATAAGCACGGCAATGAGCTGGCCGCCAGTTATCCCCTTCTTCAGATCAGCAAGTTTTCGCATTAAAGGATCAACAACAGCTACTTCACCAGCAGTCAGGACATGCGCCCAAGACGACTACTTAGTCACTCGAGCAACAAGGTTAAAGGGAGCAAGACCAAATTGCAGGCCGTCAACATGCCGATCCTTCAGACAGAACCAGCGTTTTCGCCATGTATAGACAGAATCCAACTTTTACAAATCAAAGTAGGCATTCTTATCCTTAATGGACCCCAATGGCGTATTCAGAAGTTGTCCTCTTCACATTGAAGAGTCGCTTCCAAAGCCCCCAATGGGGATAGATTCGTAAGAAACTCTCACATAGTGTGATAAAGCACGCTATATGCAATATTCCTTTGGGAGTCAAGTCATGCAACTGAAGTTGGTACGCGAAGAGTAATCCCCGGACGAACGGATGCACGGGAAGAGGTAATCCATGAGGGAAAAAGCTCTAAAAGCATACCCGCTCGTCGTCGCGAGGCGCAGGCACCTCCTCGTCACCAGGAATCCTAACAACACCCTTCGAGACAAGCCCATCTGCCACTAGCGCATCAAAATCTGCAACTTCAAAAGACGACCTCTCCCACCTCCCGGTCATCCTCATGGACGACTCATGTGCCGCACCTTTGGTATGCTTGGACATGGATCTAACAGAATAGCCGCGCAGAGCGAGGAAGCAGAACGGCAAGAGGCAGAGGAAGAAGAAGAAGAAGAAGAAGAAGAAGAGGAAGGCAAGAGTTGGGTATAACCTAAATCTACCTGGCCCTCTGGTATTTAACCAACAGTGACGGGCCATTCACCCACCGTTGATCTCGGAACTCCATCAACATGGCGCGATCCCGCGATACGCATGCAGCATAGAAAACCCAACCGACGCAATAACCACACCGCCCACTCCGTGCGAAAAACGAGGACCATCATCACGCGATGCGAAATTACCGCGGCACGATACATCACGTCACAGCCGACCGTGGCATGTAGCTGTTCAACTTGTCAGGTCATCCTGCAATGTCCCATCTTAGCAGCGCGTGCTGAGAGCACACTATCGACAAGCGCACCGGTTCCTTTTAAAAACTTTTGCCATAGTTCAAACTTTTACTCCCATCGGGAGCGCTCTGTCTTTGTTAAAAACAGAGGATGGACCAAGCCTCGAGGAGTGAGTGGTCACTCCCCTCCAATAAGAACAAGTGCACCTATAGAGTTCGTGTGTTCCCTCACCCAGATGATGAAGTGCTCGAGTGGCTACTCGCACTAACTAGCAAGACCCGAATAATATCTAGAAGGACAATCCGCCCGAGCACTCGAGTGCACCGCGGGTGCCTATGCTATTAGCTCACTCGACGACTATCCGAGTGGGTACATATCTTATCAACTCCTCGCCCGAGCTCACAAACGCTCTGCGAGTGACTACTATTTAGTCCACTTGATTGTTCTCCAAGTGGGTGCATTTCTACTTAGGCTCCGTGCCTCTATAAAAAAACAATGCCTGGGTCGCGACACACTACACCCCAAATGTCGCGCAAGCTCACGTGTAGGTAAGACCCCGCTGCGCAGTCGGCTGGGCCGGGACTTACCACAGCGTGACTTCACTCCCGATGTTATCCATGCGCGATGCATGCAGAGAGTTGGGTCGATAACGGACGCGTTAAGGCTATATTTGCTGAGACCAGCGTCATTGATCATGTAAGCCCTGCAGCGGCATGGACCTTGCTAGACACCAGTTGTATCCAAGTTCGTGTCGAGGGACAAAGGCTTGATTGGGCTACTGAGGTATTTTCCACTAGCGCAATTCACCAAGGCTCGATCAGTCGAGTACCTTGGGCCCTTTCAGCTTAGCATCCCTTGAATAAACTATGTTTTGTGGCTAACAGCCGACGACTCGCAACAGCGCGACACACACAGAGGAGAATGATTTTGGATTCGAGTCCTTGCGCGACTCTTCGAGTTCCCCAGGCACTCGGGGGATACTCACGAGGGGGTGTCCCCACGACTCCTACAAATGAGGGTACCTGGTGCGCGTCAAGACAGAAGGCCCACTGGAAGCCTCGACAGGCCCACGATCGGCCCACTCGAGGCACCGACATGGGAGTCCTTGGCGATTATGGAAGTTGTGACTTTGCGTCCAAGACTAAAACTAGATTAGGCAATTGTCTTTGTAAACCTAGACTGACTCCTCAAGACCTATCCTAGTATATAAAGGCTAGGAGAGGGGACGTCTAGGGCATCCAATCTCATAGCAACACCTTCGGTCTCGAGCGAACTCGCCTCGACTACCACTGTAATCGCCTCCATCATAATACAAAAGAGCAGGAAGTAGGGGTTTCACCGATCGAGGGCCCTGAACATGGGTAAATCCCTGTCTCCTGTTAGCCGACGAGTATCGCCAACCTGCACCTTCTCTCTACGATCTAACCCAGGGTTCCTAACCATGGGATTTTCCAAGGTCAATCCTCGTCACTCCCTCTCTCTCCCTCGCGTATGGTTCCGAAATATTGGAACAAGCATACGGGGTTTGAGTTCTCCAACATATGCACGTCGTTGTGCGGGACTCCCATTTTGGATCTATCTTTTTCTGCTGGTTCGCTGAACCGGTGCCCGAGGGACGTTGTCTACACCGGGCGCGTGTAGAACTACAGAGGTGTTGCTAGTTGTGGCACTTGACATCGTCGTACGTGTACGCGACCTTGATATTGGCATCGACGTAGGTCTTCATCGACCACGTTTGAACGGGAACGTAATCCTGCTTTCGGCTGTCGACGACCGAGTGGCACCTAGAG
This sequence comes from Bromus sterilis, assembly GCA_950022295.1. Taxonomy (NCBI): domain Eukaryota; kingdom Viridiplantae; phylum Streptophyta; class Magnoliopsida; order Poales; family Poaceae; genus Bromus; species Bromus sterilis. Next base: position 224,828,845 of record OX465600.1, read on the forward strand.
TCGTACAAGGATCATTGGGACCTTAAGGTCAGTTGGGTTTGACTACATCATCCATGTTCTTTTAAGAGTTAACCGCTTTCGGTCTACGAGGACACGTCATCCAAATCTCCTTGTTACATCATTACTCCTAGATAAATCTTGCAAGTCGGCGTACACTAGTTCAAAAAATTATTACTTTCGACTACGAACCCCATCAATGTCAACTATAGAAAAGTGTTTCCTATTTTCCATATTAGTATTAGGACTTCAAAATATGCCTGATTTTTCCATACTCATCATTTTCACAGATGCTCCATAGTAAGATGTTATTATGTCTTGCAAACTTTCCCTTATGGATATGTATCTCATAAGAATTAAAGATTCATTAGCAAATAAAAGGTTTGTGATCGCATGGGAATTCCTACAAACTATTATCTCATTAAGATCATCTATATCTTTGGCCTAACATTCCTTTGTGCAAATTGGGAAGATGTAGGATGGAAGTGGGTCACCATGCCTCATACTTATCATGCGATTGAAATCCTCATATTCATCAAAATTGAAGCAACCATGGTATTCTGTCATAGAAACACATCGCATCACCAAATTGACCCATGTTGCATGGAATCCTAGTATGAGCAAATTTTCCTTCAAGAAAGTCCATTTAATACGGTCATGTGCCTTGTGCACATCCAATTTCGCCGCACATAGTCCTTCTTTCCATCCTTTTCTATTTTTAATTGTATGGTAACTTTAAAATTCCACAAGAACATTATTAATGGTAAGATTACTGCCACAAAACCACTCTCAATCAGACTTATTACCTTTGAAAGTATTAATTTTAGTCTGGAAACAAACATCTTTGATATCACTTTACAAACCACATTACAAAGTGTGATGAGTTTAAAATTGGTTACCTTCTCTAGAGAATTTACTTTAGGAATAATACAAATCTCAATTTCATTCCATCAACATGGTATAACACTATAATTAAATGCTTGAAGCACTTTCTCAACCAAACATCATCGAGCATACGGCTTCATATTTTATTCAAAATTATGTGCAGTTCATCTTGTCATGTGGTCTTTAAATCTCCAATATCGAACAAAGCTTTTTGAACCTCGTATGTTGAATAAGGTGCTAACAAAGATTTATATATCTTCGCACTTGTCCCCCTCCTAACACGAGATAACACCTCTTAATCTAGCTCAAGAACTTCAAAGTTAAACAGATTAGCAAAATAGCTTACTCAAAAACTTTAGAGTTAAAAATGTTAGTGAAATAGCCAACATATGAATATTAAGGTCCATACCTTGCTCCCAAACCCCTTTATAAAAAAATCTACATCTAATGTGCTGGATTTCGAGTCGGAGTTGGAGGGGAGATCAACAACGAGCATATCTATATCTCTTATAAATCAAAACCCCAGTAAAATGCATTTATAGTGTATATCTCAACATGCAAGCTATCCACATCATCCCCTACTGTAGCCAATTATTCATCCATGTCATATACTAACAAAATTTCACTAAGATGCATTTATGATATGTATCTCAACATGCAAGCTATCCACATCACCCACTATTATAGCCAATCATTTATCTATGTCATCCTTTTTTTGAGAATCATGTCATCCATTTTTATTTACATGCATGTTATACCCTTTCAATTTAGATTGTAAAGTTCTTATTGATGTCTACCCTCAACCAAAAGTCCCAAACCCAAAGAGGTAGGATAAACAGGATGCTGCTAAGGCCCAATAGATCTACTTTGCAGCCTCCCCCTCTCTTCAGCCCGCCAATCCTTAGTGCAAATTAGGAAGAAGTAGAGTGAAAATGGTCAGCATTCATCAGACATCTCAGCGGAGTGAAAGCCTTATATTCATTGGAGTTGAAGCGATCGTTGTACTCTGCCGTAGAAACACACCGCATCAGCAAATTGACACATGCCACATGGAATCCCAGTCTCAAGAAAATCCATTCAAAGTGATCATATGCCTTGTGCATGTTCAATTTCATCACACCGTCCTTCTTTCCATCCCTTGTATTAATACTTCTATGGTAACTTTCATATGCCATAAAATCATTATCGGTAGTAAGAAGCCCTGTCACAAAGGCACTTCGAGTCAAACTTATTACCTATGAAAGTATTAATTTTCATCTAATAACACACATCTTTGAGATCATTTTGTAAACCACGTTACATAATTGATGAGTCTAAATCGAGTTACCTTTTTCAGAAAAATTATTTTAAGAATCATACCAACTGCAATTTCATCCCATTCAAATGGTATAACATTATAATTAAATGCTTGAAGCACTTTCTCAACCAGAACATCATCGAGCATATGTCCTAACCTTTTATTCAAAATCTTGTAGTTAATCTTGTTCTAGCGTCTTTAAATATCCAATATAAAATAAAACCCTTTGAACCTCATCTGCCGAATATGGTGCTAACAGAGAGTTATTCATCTTGGCACTCGTCTAGCTCGAAACAAAAGATAATACCTCTTGAACCGGGTCAAGAACTTCAAAGTTAAACAGATTAGTGAAATAGCTTACTCAAGAACTTCAAAGTTAAACATGTTAGTGAAATAGCCAATATATGATTACCAAGGTTGATACGTTGCTCCCAAAACCTTGTATCAAGAAAGAAAAAAGTGTGAATCAACCTGTGGTTGACTTGGTTAGAGGGACAGTGATATCCTCAGCCCAACAGAGTTTAAATTCAAGATTTCCATTGGTGCTCGCATTTTTCTGGATTTATTCCAGGGCTTTTAGTGGGAGGAGACGTTTCTGTCGACTACGAGACGTCTATGGTGACTTCTCAATCTCAAAATGATATGCCGGCTCGGTATTTCAGGGATGCTCATAAGGATAAGGTATGCGTGTATACGCTCATATGGGTGAATGTATGATCATGTATACGACCGTCTGGGTTGCACTCTGTTTAAAAAAAGTTTTCATTTTTTATGAGCATATAGAACAACTTTATTCCCGAATAAGGTTCACCGGAATACAAACCGGATCATGTGGTCCGACAAACCACACATGCCTACCCAAGTCTAAAGTTGAAGCAAACTTAACTATCTTAAAAGCTTCACTACTAGCTACCTTCTTATGAAAAATAAAATTACAAAATTGGAAAAATAACAAGTTTTCATGAATCTCATTTATGATCATAGCACTCTTCCCCGCCGTTCCTTCTTCGATCTCCTTTATCACACCCCTGTCCTCACATAAGATCATGATTTTCTGGAGCAATAGTTCTTGTGCCAAACATTGAGTTTCTCTACACGCCATTGCTTGTAGAGATTGATCCTCCGGGCCCTTGCTCATCACTAGGGCTGACGATCCCATGTACCTCCCCTGAGTGTCTCTGGCAATCGCTGCACGCGCCACCTGCTCTCCATTGCGAGATGTACCCATAGACACGCCTATTTTGATCACATCATGGGGCTGTTGCGGCGATATTTCATGTAGGGCTGCAGCGTGACCTTGCGCCACCGGGTTGGAGACCACAGAAATTTCCTTGATGTACCTCTTGACAAACATATGGGTAGATAGTGGACTCTGCTGGATTCCTTCATGGATCAGTTTCCGCCGAGCATGCCATATCGCCCACATTGTCACCACCACATGCGTTAACTCGTCATGTTTCAGCGAAGATATAATAGCAAACAGCCATTGTTTTGCATTAGACTCGTGTTTAGCGATGAGATGGTCCACTACATTATCATCCGACGGAGCCCACACGCATCTTGAAGATGAGCATTCAAGCAAAGCATGTCGCCAGGAATCCTGCATACCATAGAGAGGGCACGCATCAGACGCAACCATTTTCCTCTTCAGTCCTACGTCCTCGGTTGGGATAGAAAGTCTACCCAACCTCCATAAGAAGTGACGCACCTTGCCCGTCACCTTCACCCTCCACATCGACTTCCATCCATCAGCATCCGCCTCCAAGTTGGAGTGACCAGCTCGCCCCTCCAGCCAATCGGTCCTTCGCTGTACCGTGGCAGCCAACATCCGATAACATGAGCGAACTGTGAAAGCTCCCTTCTTCTCAAAACCCCAAGCCCACGCATCATCACAATCCCTAGTGGGTAAGGGAATTTTTGTGATCTCTGAAATATCCGCTGCCAGGAACGAGTGTGCTAGTACCTCTGGATTCCAAGCATGAGTAGCACTATCAATTAGATCAGATACCAAATCAGGTGGATGCGCGCCTAGCCGAACCAATGGCCTCATGTTGATATCCCGGGGTATCCAATTATTCCCCATTATACTAGTAGTTCTGCCATTGCCAATCCTTCTAATTAGCCCCTGTTGCATAATGTCCCGCCCTTCCACAATCGATCGCCAGATGAGTGACGGATGTGATCCAATCTCTGCCGAAAGAATATCCCTGGTGGGATAATAAATTGCCTGCAAGATTTTTGCACACAAACTCTCCGGACAGGTTAACAATCTCCAAGCCTGACGTGCTAGGAGGGATAGATTGAAAAGTTCAAAATCTCTGAAACCAAACGGTTTTGTCATATCCTTCCATGATACCCACGCTGGCTTGTGTTTTCCTTTCTTACACCCACACCAGAACTGTCTCACTGTTTTGTTCAATTGCTCAATTAGACCTCTCGGTAATTTGAAGCATGACATAGAATAAACTGGTACCGCTTGAGCAACTGACTTAATCAAAACCTCCTTTCCAGCATATGAAAAAAATCCTTTCTAGCCATCCTTTAACTCTTCCCGAAATTCTCTCTTCCAAGTACTTGAAGGCACCATTCTTGCACGCTCCCACATCCCAAGGAAGCCCCTAGTATTTCTCATTCAGTGTCTCATTGGGAACCCCTAACAAAGTTTTAATTTCTTCTGTACTGTTCTCTGGGCACCCCTTACTGAAGAAGATAATTGATTTTGCAGGATTTACCTTCTGGCCCGACGCCTTACAGTAAGTTGCCAACAGGTTTGATACATTAGTCGCCCCTTCCAAGTTTGCCTTAAAAAACAACAGACTATCATCTACAAACAAAAGATGGTTAATAGACGTTTCGATGGAGCCACCTTGAGACCACCACTTTAAGATAATTCAACACAGAGTTAAGAAGGCATGAAAGGCCCTATGCTGCAATAAAGAACAAAGTAAGGAGAGATTGGATCTCTCCCTGCCGGATACCCCTGATGGGCTAACACTTGTACTTGGTTTTAGAGACCGCCGAGTTGGGAGAACATTGATGGGCCCCTTGTTGAGTTATTTGCGGCTGCCAAGGCCCAACAATAGATCTCCTTTGCAGTCTTCCCCTCTCCTTCTCGGCGGTGTCATCGAGCTCTCGCCGCCGCCACCGAAGCCACAAAGGTAATCCAGCAGATCCTCCTCCCTCTCCACGTTTGCTACTCGGTGGATTATTCACGGCAGTTTATTCCCCGATTTGCTATTGGGGATTGTTCGTGTAGGTGTTCTTGAGGAGGAGGGGGAGGAGGACGAGCGTCGTCGGCGATGCCGGATCCTAACTTGGACGATCTGCTCCTGCAGGCCGCGGGGCGGACCGTGGGGAAGGGCGGCCAGTCCCGGCAGTCGAACCAGCGCTGGCAGCAGCACGGGCGCCGCGCTGGGGGCTCCTACTCCGGCGGGAGCGGCTCCGATGGCTCCGACGACGGCGATTCCGACTCAGACATCGCGCCCAGCCACCCGAGGAAGAGGCTGCCGCCGGGGCCGCAGGTGCCGCTCAAGAAGAGGCACCAGACGGACAAGGGCGGCGGCCGGGGAGGAGGTGGAGGGTACGACGAGGAGGACCTCGATGACGAGGGGATGCGGAACCGAGGGGAGGACTCCGACAGCGCGCCGTCCGTCGGGAGCGACCTGTACAAGGACGACGACGACAAGGAGCAGCTGGAGAACATGACGGAGCTGGAGAGGGAGATGATCCTGGCGGAGCGGAGCACCAGGATCGACGACTACAAGCTCAAGAAGCTGGCGCGGGCGTCCTCCTCCAAGACTGAGAAGGCCCGGAAGGACAGCCCTCCCCCACCACCCAGCCGCTTGCGGGCCTCCGCCAGGACCGACAGGTCCGCCACCAAGAGCGCGCTCGACGAGCTGCGTGCCAAGAGGATGAGGCAGCAGGATCCGGAGGGGTACCGCAACAGGTTCAAGGATCTGGTCGCCAAGAGCGGCGGCTCGCCTAATAGACGCAGGGCTGGAAGCCCCCCGAGCGATGATGATGGCGATAACAGGGGGAGGACGAATAACCACCATGTTGGGATTGCTGATGATAATCGGGATGATGAGTTTGACGAATCACCAAGTAGGCTTGACCCTCTCAAGTTTGATGATGTGAAGAGCATAACCCTTCGGAGGTCAAAGCTGGTGAAATGGTTCATGGAACCCTTTTTTGAGGACCTCGTATCTGGTTGCTTTGTGCGGCTTGGGATTGGCAAGACAAAATCAGGCACCCCCAAGTACAGGCTGTGCATTGTTAGAAACGTGGATGCCAGTGACCCAGATCGGCAGTACAAGCTGGAGAGCTACACAACATGCAAGTATCTCAATGTTGTATGGGATAATGAAGCTAATGCTGCTCGCTGGCAGATGACTCAGGTCTCCGATTCTCCGGTCCTTGAAGAAGAGTTCAAGGAGTGGCTTCAAGAGGCTGAAAAGAATGGCGTGCGCATACCGACCCGGCAGGAAGTGCTGGAGAAGAAAGAAGCCATTATAGAGGCCTACAACTTTGTGTATTCAGCAGATACCGTAAAGAAGATGCTGCTAGAGAAGAAATCAGCTGTGAGACGTCCTATGAATGTTGCTGCTGAGAAGGATAAATTGAGGGATCAGTTGGAGATGGCCCTGGTCCGGAGGGATGATGCAGAGGCCGAAAGGATCCGTAAAAGGCTGAATAGCCTGCAGAATATTGCGCAGCCAATGTCAACTAATGAGAAGGCAGCAAAGTTAGAGGAGATGAACAGGAAGAACCGCGCTGAGAATTTCAAGAATGCATCAGAAATGAAAGCTGTCAACACAAGTCTCAAGGCTGGAGAGGCTGGTTATGATCCTTTCTCAAGGAGGTGGACAAGATCGAGGAACTATTATGCAGCAAAGCCAGAAGGAGAAGCAGAAAATGCTGAAGCCGCCAACGGGAATGGCGATAATGTAATAGCTGTCACGGAAGATGTGAAGAGTGGTGTGCGAGTTGGTACAGTAGTCACAGCTTCAGCTCTAGTAGCAGCAGCTGAAGCAGGGAAGCTGGTTGATACCAATGCACCTTTGGATCTCGGTACAGAAACGAATCCGCTGCACAATTTTGAACTTCCTATATCACTGGCTGTTCTGGACCAGTATGGTGGACCCAGAGGTCAGTTTGATGCCTACATGGCCAGGAAGCAGAAGATAGAAGCAACAATGGGTTACAAGATCCCTGACAATGATGGAAGGAGGCATGCTCTAACCCTCTCTGTGAGCGACTACAAAAGGCGGCGTGGTCTTCTTTGAAGGATATCTCTCCCGGCTGCGCAATGCATCTGTCCATTTGGCAACAACTCTTGTGCTCTGCTGTGACAAATTGTCCAGACCAGTTGCATTTTTAGCCTTACTTTCTCTCTAGACAGACATATTGCACATTTATTTTGGTAAAATACATGGACCTGTATGTCTGAAAGTGTTGTTAACATTTTCATGATCTTTTGGGCGGTTTGTGTTTGTATTTGAGGATTGCATCAGTTCCATTGTATCGTACCCGTTGTTGCTCTTGCTTAAAAGTGGATGGTGCCAGGTGGAAATGTTCTACTCCCTCCTTATCATAATATAAGACGTGTTTGATACTATACGTCTTATATTATGTTACAGAGGTAGTATTTCTGTATCTTTGTCATGTTTTTCTCTCTTCCTGGCTGACCTCAATGTTTTTGGTCTGTAGATTGGTTACACTGTTAGGTGGGTCAAATGGGATGCTGATTTTGATGTATTTCGCCGCTACTGGCTATATTCATGGTGTTATGTTCTCTGTACGGCTCAAGGCAATTGTAAGTTTGTAACTCGTGTTTCATGATGTATTCAGATTTCTGTATACATCTGAATGCTCTTTCGTTGTGCATCTCTCCTCCAGTATATGAAATAAAAAGTTTCACAAGATGGACGCCTCAAAAAAGAGAAAATTACGAGAGCCTTAAAATTACACTTTCTTTTAACTACTCCCTCCGATCCATATTAATGGACTCAAGTTTGTCTAGATACACATGCATCTAGTCTAAATACTTAACTAGATACATACGAATCTAGACAAAGTTGAGTCCACTAATATGGATCGGAGGTAATACTTAAACTTACGATTCAAAGCACAGGTTCATTACACACATCTTGCTGTTCAGAAACCATGATAGCTTTTATTCCTATCGGATTATAAGCTGGTTCTGCTTCCTTCATCCATTCGTCATTATTACAAAGCTCTGGTGTCAAAAGATCAAGTACAAGTGTTAGCAATTGAACTCGGACTACTCGTTCTTTGCTTTCATGAACTTCTTGATGATGCCCATCATCTCACTTCCAGGGAATCGTCCAAGGCAGCCCCTTGCAGCAGCAATCTCGGTGTACTCACACACAGTATCGCCGCTAAAAGCTTTACGCTCATCAGGATTGAGTTGTGCTGCTTCTGAATCATCGGCTAAATCTTCTCCGGATTTAACCGAAGGCAGCGGGAAATCATCGAGGGGGGTGTTCATCACACTGTCCTCCCCAATTGCTCCCACGAAATCTCTCAGCCGGCATATCGCAAACGGGACAGGTTCGAAGCTGTGGTCCCCGTACTCGACAGGAGTAGAGTGGTCTCCAGTGACACAGAGGAAATACTGGTAGTGCCCTGACTTCTCAGCTTCCCACAGGAGCCTTGCAAGCTGACCAATAGCCCGGTCCACAGCTTCCAGACCTCGCACCTTCAACTTGACAGCCTTGTCATGGCCAGCATCATCAATAGCCTGCATTAACATCATAATAGAAGCTATCAGCACCACACGGTAAATGCTAGTTTTAAAGAGAGCATAGATTTATTTTAACCTTGATGTGCAAGAACCCAAAGTCGTATCCATTTTCTGTGCCGGCTTTATATTCATCCTCACCTGGCACAAAAACGCGAGGTGGTGTGTCCACAGGAGCAGAGAGTGCCTTGGCTATAGCTTTTGCCTTGGAAGTTAATAGAGTTCGATAATCTCCAGTTGCTCCAGGAGCTTCAAGGATATCGATGCCCAATGACAGCCCCAGCCCGGCTATGATCTTGGTAGGAGCTACCATGCATGGCGTGAGTCCATGCTTGGTTTCAAAGGGAGGTACCTAGTATAGGCGCATGGCACTTCGTTAGAAAAGAAAGTCAAGTAGTATGAAGTTCCAGTAGGTAGAAAACATGTTAAATCATAACCAGGGAAGTCCTGTGTGCTTTATATGGGAAACTATTATGCTTGCAGGAGGTAATCTTCAATAGATTTGGAAGAGTCGATGCAAACGCTGGCCAAATGTGTGTTCCTATACGTGTTGTAATGACATATATACATTATACTAGATGGATCCTTACAATATACTACCTCCGATCCATAATAAGTGTCACAGTTTTGAACTAACCCCAGTTCAAAGCTGCGACACTTATTTTGGATTGGAGGGAGTAGTATATAACTGCTATGCCTTGCTTCAAGGCTATTAGTGTAGTAAATGTTATTGTTATAATCATAAGAAATACACTAGAGGAAAACTGAACAGGGCAAGATGCTCTAAGCTTAAGTTGGTAAAAATCTAATATTAGAACTTGAGAATCAGATCAGGATTATGCTTGTTTCTATGGCATTAGGAACCACGGCACTCGAAAGCAAGAACACTGTAGAACTCTTTCCGAATCTATAACTCGAAAGCAAGAACACTGTAGAACTCTTTCCGAATCTATCTCTCATTTTGATATTGCTACCTCCAGAGAGTTGCAAACATAGTAAACGTACAAGACAGATATTGAGTCCACTAACCTCAATCCGAATACCACAGCCTCGCAATAACACAACATTGGCAATATTCTTTCCTTCGACTGCGCGCTTTGCATTAATTGGTTGAGAAACCAGTATACGTGTGATCTCCTTAGAGAGTTCGTTAACCACAGCTGCGGTGTTTTTGGCCTCTTCTGAGTCATCCAAAGGTTCAGCCTTTAGATGCAAGCGGTTGTCTTTCAACGGATCAGTTCCAGAAATGTTTCCGCTTAGTTTTGGTCCTTTCACAACCACACCACATCTGTGCTCAGTGGCGTACCTGTAGAAAAGGGGTGTAAATTATGATAATAGGCAAAGCAATAATAACACATTAATACTCAGTATGAATAGGCAGTGCACCTGACTCTCACTTCATATTCGGGAAAGGATGGGAGCTTCATCCCATCTAATGCAGCACAGAGGATTGGGCCTTCCTCCTCAAAGTGCCTATCTGCCCTCCTGCTGACGATAACCCCGGTGCTTTCATCCAATGTAGCAAAGTTCGACTGTATGAGCAAATAATTCAGCAAAGGGAAACAATACATTCATCAGTTTAGTCATACCATTTACTGCATGGCTTCAAAAGCACCATTAACTAGGGAAATGATATAGCGCGACTGGTTGTGCTAGGACATGGAAAGCGCGACCCAATCGCTGGCAATTGCCAGCGCGCATGAAAAAAGGGAGATGGCAAATTCCGCAATGTGCGGCAATTGGAAAAGACAGACACGGCGGAATTACCATGCGCGTATACTAAAATTGCCACCTGCGTCGAACACCAATTGGCATAAAAATGGCCGCGCTTGCCATGCCTCCCAGCGACCAATCGCGCTGTATGAGATTCCATTAACTAATGGAAATAATATGCAAATCTAACAAGGAAGGGCTCCAGTTTAGTAAAGGGACTGCAAGACCACTCAATGATCTGAACCATTAGCAATAAAGTGGCTACAAATACTCTATGAAGTAAGTTAACTAATTAGAAATGCTAAGGCACAAGAGTGTACTAAGGTTGATCTACTGCTGTGAGAAGTAAGAAATGTAATCACCTTGAAGGCGATGTCGCCAGGGGCCATGGCGAGGCCGGCGCCCATGGACTCGAAGGCGCCACGACCGCGGTAGTACACGCGGGGATCATACCCGAGGAGGGAGAGGTGCGCCGTGTCGCTCCCGCAGGCAAGCCCGGGCTCCACGGGGTCCATGAGCCCGACCACCCCAGCCGCCGCCACAGCGTCCAGCCGCGGTGCCGCCGCCGCCTCTAGCGGTGTACGCCCACCGAGGGACGGGATGGTCACATCCCCGATCCCGTCCACCAGCACGAACGCCACCCTGCTCCTCGCCGCCGCCATCGCCGCCACCGCCGCAAAGATGCCGCCCTTTTCTTCCCCCTTTGCTGCCGCGGCGAGCAGCTGAGCGGCGAGCGGAGCTGGTTGGGTCGGACCAGGTACGGTCGGATCCGGACCGAGACAAGGTGTCCGACCCGGTCGGTTCGCTCGTTAAAAGAACCGACCGAGCCCGAAACTGAAACGAAAAGATAATTTTATTTACTAACTTCGATCCATATTAATGGGCATACATTTAATACAACTTTATACTAGATTTGTACTAAATGTGTACGATTAATATGGGTAGAAGGAAGTAGCAAAATGAACGTTTGGCACTAAGCCTGTCGGTCCGAACGCCATTTTACGTTTACGCTTTTTGAATTTTAAAATGATTTATCTTAAATAAAATTTTTGATTGAAATTATGTTTGTATTATTAAATCCGTTGCATTGAGACATTCAAAACTAGATTTCATATCAATTCTATCTACAATGTGAGATTTTTAGATACCATGGCAAAATTTATCTACAATGATACACCTACATGGCAATTCTTTCTTTGTAGGACAGTGAATTCTTATTTATAGGGCATGACAATTTTTATTTATAAAATATGACAAATTTTTATTTCTAGGACATGTCAATTCTTAGAGCATTTTCATCTATTCGGCCCCCAAGTTGGGTTTCAGCGCTACCGCTTGGCGGTCCGCCGACGAAAATTTCGGCTAGGGCCGATTTTCTTCCCAGCCGCGGCCTCATGAGCCGGCGAACCAAAACGGCGAAAGTTGAACAAAATCCATATAAACATGTCGACATTCATACAAACTGAACGAAACTCAGGCAAATTGGGCGAAATATAGGCGGATTGCATAGATAGTTCGACGGTTTTTACATATAATAAAAAAACTAAAATAAAAACTAAAAAAATCTACTGCATTCCAAGAATGCGGTAGATCTCGGCGTTGCAGTCGTCGCCGTAGCCGTCGCCGCTCGGCGGCTCGTCCTTCGGGGCTTTGCTACACTCCTGGCTGCAGGGCGCCGGCCTCGTCCTCCTCGTCGTTGTCGAGGACGACAACGCCGGTGGGCGGCGGGCTTGCCCGACGACGCGGCACGCCGCCGCTGGTGCTGCCTCCTCCCACCGTCGCCGCCCTGGTGATGCTTCCTCCTCCTGCCGCCGCCGCCGTGTTGCTGTCGCCGCCACGTCGGGCCTGGTTCGCGCGATGTTGCGCCTCGAGAAACTCAAGCGCGCGGCGCTGGTGCTCCAGCTCCTGCCGCTCCCAGTCGGACTTCACCCAAGCGAGGGCGTAGTCGTCGTCGGCGGCCATCGCCTCGTGCTCCGGCTTGACGTAGGCCGGCGGCTCGGCCTCGGCCTCCTTCTTCGGCTGGCGGAGGCGGGAGAGGAAGTTGCCGCGGCCTGGAGGAGTTCGCGCCGGACCCGACGCGGCGAAGCGGCTCTCGTTTATAACGAGGCCGCCGAAGCGCGTGCGCCGTCCAAGCGGCGTCACCTGCTCCTGCTTGACGACGGAGAGCGGAGTGGACGTGCCGGGGCAGCGAGACCCCGATCCGGAGGGCGACGACGAGCCACCATCCATGCGTCGTGGCATGGACTCCCAAATAGGCGTGCGGGTGCGGCCATCGTCGAGCACAAACCCTGGCTCGGTCGCCGGTGGGTAGGTGAGCGGCGGGTCATTGTTGCCCTCGATGTACTCGAGGACTGCGTGGACAGTGCGGCCCGGTGCGCCCCACCAACGGCGGCAGCCGTTGGAGTTCTTCCAACCCAACGACGTCGGACCGCAATTGGTGGATGCTCTGGCTTCAACGTGGCGACGCTCGAAGTACGTCACCCACTCCGGCTTGTTGTCCGCCGCGTAGAGCGGGTTCTGCCGGACCCCCGGCAGCATGGCGGCGCGGATTTCCGCGACCTCTTCGGCGAAGGCGGCACCTCGCGGGATCGGCATCACTGGCACGGCGCCGGCGCTGAGCACCCAGTCCGTGGGGGCACGCATGTCGGCGCGCGCATGGGTAGTTCGCCCGACAAAACAGCGCTGCCTCCCACGGATGGAGGGTGCGGCGGCCGAAGCCGTTCATCGCGGCGCCGTCACCGGGGAAGTGCTCGACCATGGTTGTGGGGAAAGGGAGGGAGAAGAGAGGAGAGGTTTTGCGGCGAGGAAGGAATGGAGTGTGCGGCGGAGACGGCAAGAGGTCGGCTTTTATAGCCGCGGGTGTTGTGACGCCCCCAAAATCAAGCCGTGTACAGTAATCATACACGCAAGGTACACGATCAATATCAGGGACTCACGATGGGATATCACAACACAACTCTACAAATAAAATAATACAAGCTGTTTAATACAAGCCAGGGGCCACGAGGGCTCTAATACAACAGCTCGAGAGCACAAAGTCAGCGGAAGCAATAGTATCTGAGTACAGACAGAAGGATACAAGGTTGCCTTAAGAAGGCTAGCACAAAATCAACACTCGATCGAAAAGGCGAGGCCTCCTGCCTGGGAACCTCCAAGCTACTCCTGGTCAACGGGGAACTCGACTTCGTAGAAGGCATCGGGGGTCTTCATGTTGCGGTGGTCGGCATGGGGATCTCCTGCTCCTGGACTCCAACGTCGGCTGCAGCGGCCGATCAGGCAAAACAGTAAAGGAAATAAAGCAGGTGAGTATCTAGTATACCCGCGAGTCTTACGTCCGCTACTAAGCATTATGCATTGTATCAACGGAAAGAAGAGGTTGTATATAGTGGACTGTAAGACAGAAACTCAGAGCAAGGGTAAGAGGCTAGGCCTAACGAAGACTAGCATCTTCCGATGATGTCTTGCAGCATGAGATAAGAATCAGCCAACAGTTTATATAAAGCATAAAGTAACAATGCAGCAGAAGTTGCTGCAGCATTGTATAATAATAATAAGTTGTAATAATTAACTATGCCTCCGAGTTCACCTCCTCGACATCCCCGCGAGGAAGAAAACCCGGAACCATACAGTTTAATAATAATAGTTTCTAGTGGTAAGATCCAGCTTCAGCATAAAGCGTCCTGTTACCATGGACACGGCTATCGATAGATCAATCTTCCCTGCAGGGGTGCACTTGTGTTACGCTACACGCACGGATCTCCAGGGTGGCGGGAACCTTGTTAGGGAACGCTCCACCGAGGCTATCCGACACTTCATAGCCCATCTTTCAAACTCAACAGAGAGGTCATCCGCCGGTCTAAATCCTAAGTACGCCGGGCCTTGGACCCCAACCCAAATGTACTCCTGCACGGTGCGTGACTGGTCGGTGAAGTTAAATCAAAGCAAATACAAATCACACTGCCGCGGCAAATAAGACAACACCACTTCCCGGCAATCAGCCCGCGGTACTTCTGACGTCTGAAGAGTCCTCGGACGACACTAAGAAGCGGAGGAGCCCATAACTCGTAGTTCCCACGGGTAGGTAGTGCGTACATGGCATATAGCCAACTCAAGACATTCACTGAACCATTTAGCATTTTAATTAACCTGCGAGACAACCGTTATCGTTGCCTCGACTTAACTGACCCACGGACAACGACAGCAGCCAGGACCACCAGTACATCGGTGCCTGCCCCGTCGTCCCACCAAGTCACTGCGGTTACCAACAAGGTGAACCGTCTCCTTACCTTGTCTCGCGTGTGCTCCGGGAGGAGCTCGACTTTCGGGGGTTGGTAACTCTCGCGGCCAACGATCAGGGGCCAAGCACACCGGTACACTGGTCGTACCCTCCCTGTCGTCCCGTCGCAATACCACTCGCGGGCACCGTTGGGTCGCCCGACTTCTTACCTTTAAGGACACCAGTTGGTTCGAGTCCCTACCGTTAAGTGAAACCAGGAGGAATCACCCTCGATGGTACACTTAAGAGGTTTAATAGAGACATCAGCGGAATGAACTAAAGAGGTAAACCTCATATCATCCCGGTGATGCTACGCTACTGAGCCGACGAGAATGAAATACGAGTCCATTCCACTCGTAAGTCAAACTCGAAGCGACTCGGCAGAGTCTCGCCGTTGTAGGTTCCCTAGGGTGTCTGCATTGATCCGTACCTGTTGCAGTTGTAATATATCATTTCCGCGATCACTCCCAAAGTGATCACGGCCTTCTATCTAATCCTAGCTAACAATGCGCAGGGTTCACTGCTGAATAATGCATAAGTAATAATAGGCAGCATAGGATTAAAGGAAGGTACAACAAGGGGCTACAATGACAGGCTATGCAATTGAATAGGATTGTAATCGTAGCAGCAGCAGTAACAATGCCTAGTGCAAGAAAAATACGGAAAGATAGGCGATATCTGGGGGAGGGAATGGCTCTGCTTGCCTGCAAGCTCGACGATAGCGGTACGGTCGTCGACGAAGTAGTCGTACTCGGCAACGGTGTAGTCGACGGAAGCAGCGGGGTCTATCGGAGATTAAGGGGGGAAGAAACAATAAATACACAACAATAATAGCAATACAAATGCAAGACATAACAAATGAATTGTAAACGAGGTTCTAACGCAGTACGATGCACGATACTCGGAGCGGGGATTCATCCGGGGATGAAATACCGGCTCCGGGTGATTATCGAACAAGGTGTCCGGAGGGGGGAGATATCATGCCGGAGGTGTCGTGGACATCCGACACATGTGTGGGTGGTGTATCCGGGTTCGTTGATCTATTCCGAACAACTTTCATGTTCAGAACAAATTCATCCGGAAAGTTTATCGGTGTCGGGCAATCTATCGGACAGTGCCACCGGAGGGGGGGGGGAACAGTTCGATGATCAGTATGTTAGAGGGATGTGGTGAGGATATGGGTATCGTATCTGTAATCGTTGATCCGTTCTGAGTAACTTTCGTATATAAAGTATTTTGATCCGGGCACTTTTTATCGGTACCGGGAATTATCGACAGACAGCCCGAAGGGGGGAATGTCGATGTTCGGTACGTTAGAGGGGGGTGGTAGACATACGGATAGCGTATTTGTATTCATTATATTTTTCTGATCAACTTTCATGTATAAAGTTTTTGAATCCGAGTTACGGTTTAAAAGTTATTGAATTTCAAAGTTTAAATCAATTTAACTGATTTTCTGGATTTTCTTTTATTATTTATTAAACATTATCCAAAACATTATCCACAACATTATCCAGAACAATGCTGACATGTGGCCCACATGTCAGCCTCTGTTATTTATAAAACATTTAATTAAATCAGAAAATGCCTCTGGACCCACATGTCAGCCACTGGAATTTCATTTAAATTCTTTAAAAATCAAACTGACAAATGGGGCCCAGGTGTCATTGACTCCAGTGCTAACTAAAACTGTTTATTTAAACTAAATGGCCAGGGGACCCACATGTAAGTGCCTGGGGGGTTTATTACTCTGCTAATTGATGATTAACTCAAACTAAAACAGTCCGGCCCCACCTCTCATAGGGCTAGCGCAAGGGGGTTAGGGGGCCAATGCCCACGGGGTGAGGCCGACGCCGGCGACGAGCACGACGCTGGCCGGGGATGCGCCTCAGAGGACCAAGACGTGCGCGGTTAGGCCCGTTCGGCTGTGGGCGGTTGCGTGCACCCAGTGGTGCCGCAAGCCGGAGCAGGGGGCAGCCGGAGGGGCGACAACGCCGACGAGCAGCGGCTGCCGGAGCACTTGTACGCGGCGGCGACGTTACAGGGGATGAGGAGGAGAGGGGATGGGCCGGGGGCCACTGGACGCTCACCAGGAGGAAGAAGACGGTGGCAGAGGGCTCGACGGAGGGCTGGGGCGGCCGGAATTGAAGCGGTATGCCGGCGGCTGGAGGTAGAAGAAGCCGTCGATTGCGCGAGCTCGGAGCGTTTCGACGTCGATTGACTGCGGGGGAAGACGAGGACGTCCACCAGCAGGCTCCTGGACAAGCTCCACCACGCCGGGGAGCACGATGGCCACGGCGGCTACGATGACGCGACCATGGCGGGCTCGGGCCGTGCGGGAGGAAGAGGAGGAGAAGGGATCCTGCGAGGGGAGGGAGGGCTAGGGTCCAGGGGGGGAGCCTTATCCACACCGAGGGAGCAGGTGAGGGAGGAGGGGGAGCAGGTGAGGTGGGGGCATGGCGTGCGTGGCCTCTGCCCCCATCCATGGCGACAGTGGAACAGGGGAGGGAGGGGACGGGGGCAGGTAGGGGATGAAGGGGGGCCCAGGTGGGCCGGCTGGTGGCCCAGGGAGATGGGCTTCGCCCATGGGGGGGGTTAGCTAGGTTTTTATTTTTATTTTTCTTTTCTGATATTTTCTGTTGGCATTTATCTTGATCACCATGGCATTTTATAAAATGTGTTAGGTGTCCCAATATTAGTATAACATTATATATCAGTGCCACAAAAGTTTTTGAAGCAAAATAAAATCATTAGATATTTATTTTAAATATTAAATGCCCCAAGTAAGGGTTTTACCCTACTGTTTGAATTGTTTGGAATTTTCTGTAACTCCAAAAATTACCAAAGTTGGTCCAACATGATTATAATGATTTTAGGCAATTTACAGAAATAGTTTCATGATTTTTGGAACAAATTTATTTTCCACTTGTTTATTATAATTCCATGGTAATTTTAATATTTCCCAAGCTATTGTTTTATTTCATAACATTACTAAATCACTTTACTAAAATATCCATTGTTATTTCAATCATGGCCTAATGATTGCTAGGCATCCCATAAATAGGTTCCATCATTTTTGATTGGACTATATTCCATTACCATTTAAAAGCCCATGATAATTTTGATAGCCCCACAACATTGGGTTCAGGATCATCATTGGCTTGGGATCATTCAAATGACCAGGGAGATTTGGCTTAACCAAGATCAGGGTGATGGACATGCATCCACCATTCTTGGAGCAAACTTATAAACTGAAAATTTTATCAGGGTGAGAATCTGACAGAGCTATGATCAAAGGTGATCATGGCTTGATCATCAACAGTAATGATCACTAACAGTGGAATCACTGTAGTGATTACTGTTACTGATTCTGAGGGTGTTACAAATCTCCACCACTACAAAGAATTCTCGTCCCGAGAATTAAAAGTGGTGTAAGGGGTAGAGTTTCGGTTTCGCCTCCTAACAAATCTTCAGGTCCTGGTTGTCGTATTCGAAGAAATTAATCCTTCACGTTGGGGCCTTCACTGCACGACATCGGTGTATCTCGATGGGTTTTCATCCTTTCGTTGGGGGCTTCATCGCACTTACTAACAGGTTAAGAGGTAAAGCTTAAGGGGGTCGGATCGATAGACGGTTAATCAAATGGGGTTGCTCAAGGTTATGGGGTACGAAGTCCTTCCGAGTTTAACCTCAGGGAAGTACATCGTGAGAAGTTTTAAGTGGATACGCACGTATTCGATGCCGATGACGGATGGTGGGAAAGGGCCCCCGATCATCAGGCACAAGCACTGAGTCTGATATCGGACGGAATATCACAAGGTAGAGGACAAGAGTCAGGTTTCGGTCCTGTGGAACTGTGGGTTATGGGCCCACAGAAGGTAAGAAGGGTGGCGACATTCCATGCGAGCACGAGGCAAGGTTTGTCAGAGAACAATTTGTCAACTATGTCGGCAACATCATCAGTGCCAAGGGCGAGGGACGAAGAGAACCATTTTCCTGCTCGTTAAGACGAGGCGGACCAATTGGCAAAGTTCTCGTCCATCGGTGGTCACCGAAAAGTCATCAACAATCGTAACTGGTTGTACAGACAATGTAGCACACCAAAATGTTTACATAAGCAGGGAATTTCACTGCTTAGATAAGATACATTACAAGAAAGGTTAAACAGACCAATGGAAAGGAAAAGGTGTTGATACACAAGTATCAGGTGTATATCTTTCCCAAGGGAAAGCAGAGCACGATGTACACGTCCAAGTTGTATTGGCACGGAGACAAGGTAGGTTGTCAACGATAACGCAAATCATCGAGGGGCATGGAGGGTATTTCACACGATGAATCCAATTGACACATGGAATAAGCCATGTAAGATTATTCGGACAATAATCCACCAAAGGTCGGGGGTTCGCAAAGAATCTGGTGTGAGTATCGGCACTCAACCAGAAGGAGAAAGATTGCAAAGGCATCAGATGATGGAAGCATCGGAATAATTAGATGCTTAAGTACAAGGGAATTATGACTTTCAGATCGGGAGGTGGATGTAACTATCCACACGGACTTATCGGTTGCATGGGATTGCAAAGGCGATGAACACGCATGTTCTCGGGAACTTATCGGAGAGAAATCTTCGGAATCTTCAGGTGAATCAGGCGATCAGCTGGAAGGCAGAGCTCTCCGGAAGGAAGGAGGTACGTAAACCTAAAGTCAGCGTTAATAAAACTTTACCAGCAAGGATAAGAGAGCAGAGTCCCAGAGCATAGGTAAGGAGAAAAAGATCCTAATACCATAGATATCACACGTAGTGACATCGATGTGGGCCCGTAAGCAAAACATTAATTTAGCAAGTAGTTTTGCAAATACTAGACTCGACTTCGACCGAGGAGTGGTTAGGGGCTTCCTACAGGCAGTCAGCTCTCATACCAACTTGTAACGCCCCCAAAATCAAGCCGTGTACAGTAATCATACACGCAAGGTACATGATCGATATCAGGGACTCACGATGGGATATCACAACACAACTCTACAAATAAAATAATACAAGCTGTTTAATACAAGCCAGGGGCCACGAGGGCTCTAATACAACAGCTCGAGAGCACAAAGTCAGCGGAAGCAATAGTATCTGAGTACAGACAGAAGGATACAAGGTTGCCTTAAGAAGGCTAGCACAAAATCAACACTCGATCAAAAAGGCGAGGCCTCCTGCCTGGGAACCTCCAAGCTACTCCTGGTCAACGGGGAACTCGACTTCGTAGAAGGCATCGGGGGTCTTCATGTTGCGGTGGTCGGCATCGGGGATCTCCTGCTCCTGGACTCCAACGTCGGCTGCAGCGGCCGATCAGGCAAAACAGTAAAGGAAATAAAGCAGGTGAGTATCTAGTATACCCGCGAGTCTTACGTCCGCTACTAAGCATTATGCATTGTATCAACGGAAAGAAGAGGCTGTATATAGTGGACTGTAAGATAGAAACTCAGAGCAAGGGTAAGAGGCTAGGCCTAACGAAGACTAGCATCTTCCGACGATGTCTTGCAGCATGAGATAAGAATCAGCCAACAGTTTATATAAAGCATAAAGTAACAATGCAGCAGAAGTTGCTGCAGCATTGTATAATAATAATAAGTTGTAATAATTAACTATGCCTCCGAGTTCACCTCCTCGACATCCCCGCGAGGAAGAAAACCCGGAACCATACAATTTAATAATAATAGTTTCTAGTGGTAAGATCCAGCTTCAGCATAAAGCGTCCTGTTACCGTGTACACGGCTATCGATAGATCAATCTTCCCTGCAGGGGTGCACTTGTGTTACGCTACACGCACGGATCTCCAGGGTGGCGGGAACCTTGTTAGGGAACGCTCCACCGAGGCTATCCGACACTTCATAGCCCATCTTTCAAACTCAACAGAGAGGTCATCCGCCGGTCTAAATCCTAAGTACGCCGGGCCTTGGACCCCAACCTAAACGTACTCCTGCACGGTGCATGACTGGCCGGGGAAGTTAAATCAAAGCAAATACAAATCACACTGCCGCGGCAAATAAGACAACACCACTTCCCGGCAATCTGCCCGCGGTACTGCTGACGTCTGAAGAGTCCTCGGACGACACTAAGAAGCGGAGGAGCCCATAACTCGTAGTTCCCACGGGTAGGTAGTGCGTACATGGCATATAGCCAACTCAAGACATTCACTGAACCATTTAGCATTTTAATTAACCTGCGAGACAACCGTTATCGTTGCCTCGACTTAACTGACCCGCGGACAACGACAGCAGCCAGGACCACCAGTACATCGGTGCCTGCCCCGTCGTCCCACCAAGTCACTGCGGTTACCAACAAGGTGAACCGTCTCCTTACCTTGTCTCGCGTGTGCTCCGGGAGGAGCTCGACTTTCGGGGGTTGGTAACTCTCGCGGCCAACGATCAGGGGCCAAGCACACCGGTACACTGGTCGTACCCTCCCTGTCGTCCCGTCGCAATACCACTCGCGGGCACCGTTGGGTCGCCCGACTTCTTACCTTTAAGGACACCAGTTGGTTCGAGTCCCTACCGTTAAGTGAAACCAGGAGGAATCACCCTCGATGGTACACTTAAGAGGTTTAATAGAGACATCAGCGGAATGAACTAAAGAGGTAAACCTCATATCATCCCGGTGATGCTACGCTACTGAGCCGACGAGAATGAAATACGAGTCCATTCCACTCGTAAGTCAAACTCGAAGCGACTCGGCAGAGTCTCGCCGTTGTAGGTTCCCTAGGGTGTCTGCATTGATCCGTACCTGTTGCAGTTGTAATATATCATTTCCGCGATCACTCCCAAAGTGATCACGGCCCTCTATCTAATCCTAGCTAACAATGCGCAGGGTTCACTGCTGAATAATGCATAAGTAATAATAGGCAGCATAGGATTAAAGGAAGGTACAACAAGGGGCTACAATGACAGGCTATGCAATTTAATAGGATTGTAATCGTAGCAGCAGCAGTAACAATGCCTAGTGCAAGAAAAATACGGAAAGATAGGCGATATCTGGGGGAGGGAATGGCTCTGCTTGCCTGCAAGCTCGACGATAGCGGTACGGTCGTCGACGAAGTAGTCGTACTCGGCAACGGTGTAGTCGACGGCAGCAGCGGGGTCTACCGGAGATTAAGGGGGAAGAAACAATAAATACACAACAATAATAGCAATACAAATGCAAGACATAACAAATGAATTGTAAACGAGGTTCTAACGCAGTACGATGCACGATACTCGGAGCGGGGATTCATCTGGGGATGAAATACCGGCTCCGGGTGATTATCGGACAAGGTGTCCGGAGGGGGGAGATATCATGCCGGAGGTGTCGTGGACATCCGACACATGTGTGGGTGGTGTATCCGGGTTCGTTGATCTATTCCGAACAACTTTCATGTTCAGAACAAATTCATCCGAAAAGTTTATCGGTGTCGGGCAATCTAACGGACAGTGCCACCGGAGGGGGGGGGACAGTTCGATGATCGGTATGTTAGAGGGGTGTGGTGAGGATATGGGTATCGTATCTGTAATCGTTGATCCGTTCTGAGTAACTTTCGTATATAAAGTATTTTGATCCGGGCACTTTTTATCGGTACCGGGAATTATCGACAGACAGCCCGAAGGGGGGAATGTCGATGTTCGGTACGTTAGAGGGGGGTGGTAGACATATGGATAGCGTATTTGTATTCGTTATATTTTTCTGATCAACTTTCATGTATAAAGTTTTTGAATCCGAGTTACGGTTTAAAAGTTATTGAATTTCAAAGTTTAAATCAATTTAACTGATTTTCTGGATTTTCTTTTATTATTTATTAAAAATGATCCAAAACATTATCCACAACATTATCCAGAACAGTGCTGACATGTGGGACCCACATGTCAGCCTCTGTTATTTATAAAACATTTAATTAAATCAGAAAATGCCTCTGGACCCACATGTCAGCCACTGGAATTTCTTTTAAATTCTTTAAAAATCAAACTGACAAATGGGGCCCAGGTGTCATTGACTCCAGTGCTAACTAAAACTGTTTATTTAAACTAAATGGCCAGGGGCCCCACATGTAAGTGCCTGGGGGGTTTATTACTCTGCTAATTGATGATTAACTCAAACTAAAACAGTCCGGCCCCACCTGTCATAGGGCTAGCGCAAGGGGGTTAGGGGGCCAATGCCCATGGGGTGAGGCCGACGCCGGCGACGAGCACGACGCTGGCCGGGGACGCGCCTCAGAGGACCAAGACGTGCGCGGTTAGGCCCGTTCGGCTGTGGGCGGTTGCGTGCACCCAGTGGTGCCGCAAGCCGGAGCAGGGGGCAGCCGGAGGGGCGACAACGCCGACGAGTAGCGGCCGCCGGAGCACTTGTACGCGGCGGCGACGTTACAGGGGATGAGGAGGAGAGGGGATGGGCCGGGGGCCACTGGACGCTCACCAGGAGGAAGAAGACGGTGGCAGAGGGCTCGACGGAGGGCTGGGGCGGCCGGAATTGAAGCGGTATGCCGGCGGCTGGAGGTAGAAGAAGCCGTCGACTGCGCGAGCTCGGAGCGTTTCGACGTCGATTGACTGCGGGGGAAGACGAGGACGTCCACCAGCAGGCTGCTGGACAAGCTCCACCACGCCGGGGAGCACGATGGCCACGGCGGCTACGATGACGCGGCCGTGGCGGGCTCGGGCCGTGCGGGAGGAAGAGGAGGAGAAGGGATCCTGCGAGGGGAGGGAGGGCTAGGGTCCAGGGGGGGCGCCTTATCCACACCGAGGGAGCAGGTGAGGGAGGAGGGGGAGCAGATGAGGTGGGGGCATGGCGTGCGTGTCCTCTGCCCCCATCCATGGCGACAGTGGAACAGGGGAGGGAGGGGACGGGGGAAGGTAGGGGATGAAGGGGGGCCCGGGTGGGCCGGCTGGTGGCCCAGGGAGATGGGCTTCGCCCATGGGGGGGGTTAGCTAGGTTTTTATTTTTATTTTTCTTTTCTGATATTTTCTGTTGGCATTTATCTTGATCACCATGGCATTTTATAAAATGTGTTAGGTGTCCCAATATTAGTATAACATTATATATCAGTGCCACAAAAGTTTTTGAAGCAAAATAAAATCATTAGATATTTATTTTAAATATTAAATGCCCCAAGTAAGGGTTTTACCCTACTGTTTGAATTGTTTGGAATTTTCTGTAACTCCAAAAATTACCAAAGTTGGTCCAACATGATTATAATGATTTTAGGCAATTTACAGAAATAGTTTCATGATTTTTGGAACAAATTTATTTTCCACTTGTTTATTATAATTCCATGGTAATTTTAATATTTCCCAAGCTATTGTTTTATTTCATAACATTACTAAATCACTTTACTAAAATATCCATTGTTATTTCAATCATGGCCTAATGATTGCTAGGCATCCCATAAATAGGTTCCATCATTTTTGATTGGACTATATTCCATTACCATTTAAAAGCCCATGATAATTTTGATAGCCCCACAACATTGGGTTCAGGATCATCATTGGCTTGGGATCATTCAAATGACCAGGGAGATTTGGCTTAACCAAGATCAGGGTGATGGACATGCATCCACCATTCTTGGAGCAAACTTATAAACTGAAAATTTTATCAGGGTGAGAATCTGACAGAGCTATGATCAAAGGTGATCATGGCTTGATCATCAACAGTAATGATCACTAACAGTGGAATCACTGTAGTGATTACTGTTACTGATTCTGAGGGTGTTACAGGTGTGGACGCGCGGCGTAGTGCGGCGAGCTACACGCGGCGAGGCGCGGCGTTCCAATGCCATTACTGCGCCGCCCGTGGGCGATTAGACTGCTCGGCGGGCTGCATTGATTCCCTGAGAAGGCTGACTGGCGGCGGCAGGGAATTGATTCTGTAACACCCTCAGTTGTCTGTAACAGTAATCACTTTTACTGTGGACTTATCACTGTTGCTAATCACTATGCAAAACATGCCATGACCCACTTTGCTTTTGATCATATTCAAACATGCCTTTTGGTTGCTATGAAAAATATGTGGCAAATAAAACTTGTCCAAAAATTATACAACCACTTTTATTAAATCACAAATAATCAGTGGGTCATGCCCATGTGGTTATGGTAATTTATTATGCCTCTGAAAAATTCAAACAATTCAAACACCAGCCAAAACAACACAAATTTTCATTCGAATATTAAAAAGAAATATTAAATATATTTCTTTTGACCCCAAACTTTTTGTAGCACTCTAATGTTACACAATACTGATTATGGGATATGTTAAACATTTTACAAAAATGTAAAAGTAGCAAAAACAAATGAAACAGAAAAGAAAAAGGCAAAGAAAATTGGAAAACCACTAACTGACGCCCAGGGCGACGGCCCACTTGGCCCAGCCCATCCCGCGCCGTGTCTTCTTCCTCCACCCACTCTCACCTGTTCCCGTACGGCGGCAGAGCGCGGGCACGCCGCTGCCAGTCCGGCCCCGCCCTTCACCTGCTCCCTCCCGCCGCGGAGGCGATAAGCACGCCCCCACCCACTCCCTGGACACCCCTCCCCATTCTCCTCTCCCTCCTCGCCTCTCCCGCATCGGGGAAGAACCATCCGCAGCTGCAGTCGCCGTCGCCGTGCACAACCGCGGCCAACCGCCCCCGCAGGCCACGCCACCGTGTCCAGCGAGATCGTCGTCTTCTACTTCGTCTTCCCCGTGGAGGAATCGAGCCGTGGACTGCTACAGCAAGCGCATCGCCGCCGTTCCTCGTCTGCATCTGCCACCGCTCGACGCCAAATTACGGCGACGCCAGGACTTCATCGAGCCCGCTGCCTCCCTCAACACGTCCCCGGTGAGCTTCTCACCCGTCGCCAACCGCCCTTTGAAGCCCGTAGGGTCCCAACGCAAAAGCCCCCTTTTGCTTGCTCCGGCCGCCGCGGTTTGTAGTCGTAGTCGTGCACACAGGACGCCCCAGCTCACGAATTTGGCGTGCACGAGTTGCTGCTGGACTGCACTTCCAATTTGACGCGTTAGGCTGTTCGTTTGCATCACGAATCGCGATATGCCATTGACGCCCGAGCTCGGTTCCGCCGTGGTCGACCTAGCCATCGCCTCAGTGCGTCCCTGCGGTTCGAACGCGACCGCCAGCGTGTCCAACGGTGCCCTGTAGCGAGCTCCCCGTCGACCTCGCCGTCGGCGGGCTCCCGTGACCCTCCGGTGAGGCTGCCAGGTGGGGTCCCCGTGATAGTTATTTGATTAGGGCTTAACCCCAAACCCCTAAGCCGCTGACAGTGGACCCCCCCGGCTAATTACTCTGTTAGTTTAGCTGAAAAGATTAACAGAATAATAAACCCCCCCAGACACTAACACGTGGGTCCCCTGGTCATTATATTAATTAAACATGTTTAGTTATCACTGGAGTCAATGACACCTGGCCCCCCTTCGTCAGTTTGATTTTTAAAAGAATTTAAAAGAAAATTCCAGTGGCTGACATGTGGGCCCAGAGGCTATTTTGATTTATTAAAATGTTTTATATATTAACAGAGGCTGACATGTGGGTCCCACCTGTCAGGCACTGTTTTGGATAATGTTTTGGATAATGTTCTGGATAATGTTGTTATAATAATAAAAGAAATTCAGAAAATCATTTAAATGATTTAAAACTTTGAAATTCAATAACTTTTAAACCGTAACTCGGATTCAAAAACTTTATACATGAAAATTGATCAGAAAAATATAACGAATACGAATACGCTATCCGTATGTCTATCACACCCCTCTAACATAACGAACATCGAACCATCCCCCTCAGGACCGACTGTCCGATAAATTGTCCGGTACTGTTAGAGTGCTATCAAGGAGTAATCCTTGTACTCCACTCGAGGCTGACTTTGTCTTACCGCCATAGGGTCCTGAACAGTGATTGTCCTTCAGGTAAGAAGTCGGGCGACCCAACGGTGCCCGCGAGAGGTATTGCGACGGGACGACAGGGAGGGTACGACCAATGTACCGGTGTGCTTGTCCCTTGATCGTTGGCCGCGAGAGTTACCAAACCACGAAAGTCGAGCTCCTCCAGGAGCACACATGAGACAAGGTAAGGAGACGGTTCACCTTGTTGGTAACCGCAGTGACTTGGTGGGACGACGGGGCAGGCACCGATGTACTGGTGGTCCTGGCTGCTGTCGTTGTCCGCGGGTCTGTTAAGTCGAGGCAACGATAACGGTTGTCACGCAGGTTAATTAAAATGATAAATGGTTCAGTGAATGTCTTGAGTTGGCTATATGCCATGTACACACTACCTACCCGTGGGAATTACGAGTTATGGGCTCCTCTGCTTCGTAGTGTCGTCCGAGGACTCTTCAGACGTCAGCAGTACCGCGGCCTGCGCCGGGAAGTGGTGTTGTCTTATTTGCTCGCGCGGTGGTGTCTTATTTGGATTTGCTTTAACTTCACCGGCCAGCCACGCACCGTGCAGGAGTACGTTCGGGTTGGGGTCCAAGGCCCGTCGTACTTAGGATTTAGACCGACGGATGGCCTCTCTGTTGAGTTTGAAAGATGGGCTATGAAGTGTCGGATAGCCTCGGTGGAGCGTTCCCTGACAAGGTTCCCGCCACCCTGGAGATCCGTGCGTGTAGCGTAACACAAGTGCACCCCTGCAGGGAAGATTAATCTATTCGAATAGCCGTGTCCACGGTAACAGGACGCTTTATGCTGAAGCTGGATCTTACCACTAGAAACTATTATTATTAAACTGTATGGTTCCGGGTTTTCTTCCTCGCGGGGATGTCGAGGAGGTGAACTCGGAGGTATTGTTAATTATTACAACTTATTATTATACAATGCTGCAGCAACTTCTGCTGCATTGTTACTTTATGCTTTATATAAACTGTTGGCTGATTCTTACCTCATGCTGCAAGACATCGTCGGGAGTGCTAGTCTTCGATAGGCCTAGCTTCTTACCCTTGTTCTGGATTTCTGTCTTTCAGTCCACTATACACAGCCTCTTCTTTCCGTTGATACAATGCATAATGCTTAGTAGCGGACGTAAGACTCGCGGGTATACTAGATACTCACCTTCTTTATTTCCTTTACTGTTTTGCCTGATCGACCGCTGCAGCCGACATTGGAGCCCAGGAGCAGGAGTACCCCGGAGGCGCCTACTACGACGTCGAGTTCCCCGTTGACCAGGAGTAGTTCGGTGGATCCCAGGCAGGAGGCCTCGCCTTTTCGATCTGTATCTCTGATGTGGTTTGTGCTAGCCTTCTTAAGGAAAAACTTGACTAACTATGTCTGTACTCAGATATTATGGCTTGTATGACTTATGTATTCGGGTCCGCGTGACCCCCCTCTATTGTAACATATTTGTTTATCCTTTTGTGTTTAGTGTTGTGATGTGATATTCTCACCGTGGCACCCTAATCTCAGCCGTGTACCCTGCGTGTATGATTACTGTACACGGATTGATTTTGGGGGCGTCACAAGTTGGTATCAGAGCCGACTGCCTGTAGGAAGCCACCCCACCACTACTTGGTCGAAGTTGAGTCTAGACTTTGAAAAACTATTTTGCTAACTTAACATTTGGCTTACGGGCCCACATCGATGTCACTACGTGTGATATCTATGGTATTAGGATCCTTTTCTCCTTACCTATGCTCTGGGAATCTGCTCTCTTATCCTTGCTGGTAAGTTTAAAAAAATCTGACATTAGGATCACGTTCTCTTGATTCCACCCGGCGTTTTTGGTGCCTCCCCTATTGATTGAGTCGTGTCGCAGGAGTCATACCCCAGGTCCCGGACCGCGGATCCCATTCTCATTCTGGGCAGGCCGCGTGTTCTCTGGCATTAACTCCTGTGGCCAACAGTTTTCTTGCGGCGTGATTGACATAGTGGAATCTATGTCGCGTCGTGTAATCCTAACCGCGGTCTGCGCGCCGCCTAGTGAGTCATTTTTCCTTAATTTCTACGACGTTACGCTGCCCGATTTTCGATTGACTCTGTGTGTGAATGTGTATGTCTTATATGACTACTCCTATATATATCTGCGCCTCCTTTTCGTTGTCGTTTTACTTCAGGCTTGATTTCGGTATCTCGTTAAAATTTCATCGCTGAAATACCCCTGTTAAATTCTAGCAGGATGGCTGGTCGTGGTGGTCGTGGTCGTGGTCGTGGTGCCAACGACCCACCTCCGCCGCCGGATTACATGGCCGCGATGATGCAGCAGTTCGAGATGAACCATCAGTTCATGCAGAATATCATGGCTCAGTTCCCCCAGCCGAGTCAGAATGGGCACCACCATCAGCATGCCACCGTGACTCTGCACGACTTCACCCGCCTCAACCCCACTATGTTCCGCAACACTGTTCAGCCATTGGATGCCGATGACTGGCTTCGCGACATCACTCACGAGCTGGAGTCCGCTAATGTCGATCCAGCCGACTATGTGAACTTTGCGTCTTATCATCTGAAAGGCGCCGCTGCTTAGTGGTGGAATACCCACAAGCGTTCACTGCCAGTTGGAGAAGTCATCACCTGGGATGAATTTCAGTCTGCCTTTCGCTCCCGCTACATTCCTCAGGGGAACATGGATCGTAAGGCGGAAGAATTCCGCAACCTCACTCAGGGCGACATGACTGTTTAAGCCTATCAGCGCGAGTTCCTCAACCTCTCTCGCTATGCGGAAGAGGAGATCACCACTGATGCTCGCAGGCAGCAGAAGTTCTGTCGTGGCCTCAACCCAGACCTCAGGCTCGCTCTTGCCGTTCATGATTTCGCCAACTTCGCCACCATGGTGAACAAGGCTATCACCGTCGAGACTGCCCAGATGGAGCACAAGAACTCTCTGAAGCGTTATCGTGACATTGGCTCATCTTCGGGCGCAACGCAGAAGCGTCGTATCTGGCTCCCTACCAGTGTGACCCATTCAGCTGTCCCTGCTCCAAGGCCGTCTTATGCTGCACCCCGTCTGCCTCCGCCACCGCAGTTGCCAAGAGCTCTGCCTGCACCACCCAATGCTACCCCCCTTCGTCCTCAGGATGGATTATGCTTCACGTGCCGCCAACCTGGGCATTTTTCCAGAGAGTGCCCCCAGAAACAGAAGCAACTGGTAGTTCACCCCGCTGGCCGCGGAAATGGTCGTGGCAACAACAGGACCCCCAACTATAATACTGGGTCTGCTGCTTATGCTCGTGGACATGCTAACAACGTCAATGTTGAAGAAGCTCAGCAACAACCCTCTACCGTGATGGGTACCCTTCTCGTTAATTCCGTACCTGCTACTGTTTTATTTGATACAGGAGCATCGCATTCATTCATGTCTGAAGCATTGGCATTGTCGCATAACTTCGCATTGGAAAAGATGAACCCACCGATGGTTGTTCGCACCCCGATAGGCTAATGCCGAACCACCAAGATAGTGCCCGAAACCATCGTTGAAATTGAAGGAATTGAATTCCATGCTTCACCCATAATCCTGATGTCTTCCACCATAGACCTCATTCTGGGAATGGATTGGTTGAAATTTCACGATGCCGCACTCTATTGTGGCACCAAGTCTGTCCAACTTTTTCACCCCTCCGGCGAGATTGTTAACCACACCACCCGAGTTACCCATAATGCTGAAACACAGATATTTATGATGAATGCTTTGAATGCCGCCCCCCTCGAAGGCATCGAGAACGTTCCAGTCGTTCGCGATTTTCCCGACGTCTTCCCAGAAGAACTGCCGGGAATACCCCCGATCAGAGAAGTCGAATTTGTCATCGACTTGAAGCCCGGCACCACCCCTATTGCCAAGCGCCCTTACAAGATGCCGCCACATGAACTCCTTGAACTTAAGGAGGAAATCGACAAGGCACTTCAGAAAGGATTCATTCGCCCCAGTTCCTCAGCTTGGGGAGCACCTTCGCTTTTTGTCAAGAAGAGCGATGGGACAAACCGACTGGTCCAAGATTATCGGCCCATTAACCAAGCCACCATCCAGAACAAATATCCACTTCCCCGGATCAACGATATGTATGATCAACTTGCCGGATCCAAGGTGTTTTCTAAACTCGACTTGAGGTTGGGTTATCACCAAATCCGAGTCCGTGATGAGGACATTCCGAAGACTGCCTTCATTACTCGCTATGGTTCATACGAGTACACTGTCATGTCCTTTGGCTTAACCAATGCTCCAGCCACCTTCTCCAGATTGATGAATTATATTTTCATGGAGTACCTCGACCAGTTCGTCGTGGTTTATCTGGATGATATACTGATATATTCCAAGAATGAAGAAGAACATGATGAACATCTTCGTCTTATACTGGAGAAGCTTCGAGAACACAAACTCTACGCTAAGTATTCTAAGTGTGAGTTCTGGCTTCCCGAAGTGACCTACCTTGGACATATGATTTCCAAGGATGGCATTGCCATCACCCCAGAACGTATCCAGGCTATTCTTGACTGGACTCCTCCAAAGACCGTCAAGCAAGTCCGCAGTTTCCTCGGGCTCGCTAGCTATTGCCGCCGTTTCGTCGAGAATTTTTCCAAGATTGCCAGGCCTCTGACTAATCTGCTTCACAAAGGCGTCAAGTTTGAGTGGACAGATAAATGTCAAGAAAGTTTCCAAGCGCTCAAGGACAAGCTAACTTCTTCCCCGGTGCTCGCTCCCCCTGATACTCAGAAGGACTTCGTGATATATTGCGACGCGTCTCGTCAAGGATTAGGCTGTGTCCTAATGCAAGGGCGCAAAGTGATTGCTTATGGCTCTCGTCAGTTGCGTGCCCACGAAGACAAATATCCAACGCATGACCTCGAATTGGCAGCAGTAATTTATGCATTGAAGCTGTGGCGACATTACCTCGTCAGTAATCGTTTCGAGGTCTACACCGACCACCAAAGTCTGAAGTACCTGTTTACTCAGCCAGACCTGAATCTTCGTCAACAACGATGGCTCGAGACAATAGCCGACTTCAACATGGATATTTCGTATACCCCGGGCAAGGCTAATGTGATGGCCGATGCCTTGAGCCGCAAAGCTTACTGTTCTAAACTTGAGGTTCAGGTGCAGCAACCACTTCTGTATGAAGAGTTTCGCAAGTTGAACCTCGAGATTGTTCCTCAAGGTTACGTCAATAACCTGGTTCTCGAGTCAAAGCTCGACGCCCTCATCAAGAGTAGACAATCTCTGGCCCCTGACATTGTGAAGATCAAGCAGGACATCGCAGAAGGAAAGCCCTCCTCTTTTACCATTGATGCTAATGATGGTGATACTGTGTACTTCAAGGGCCACTTAGTAGTTCCTGTGAGCCCGGCCATCATTAACTGTGGTCCGGATATCATGGAAGAAGCCCATAATTCTCCCTTGTCAATCCACCCTGGCAGTACCAAGATGTATAAAGACCTTCGTCAACGGTACTGGTGGCCTTACATGAAGCAAGATATCGCTCGCTTTGTTTCCAAATGTGACGTTTGCAGTCGCGTCAAGGCCGGACATCAGAAACCTGCTGGTTGGTTGCAACCACTCCCTCCTCCTGATTGGAAGTTGGACAAAGTCGAGATGGACTTCGTCACCGGTTTTCCAAAGTCACAGAAAGGTAACGATGCCATCTTTGTCGTCATCGACCGATTCTCCAAGATTGCTCACTTCCTGCCGGTCAAGGAGACGATCACTGCTAGTCAGTTAGCACACTTGTACATCTCCCGGATTGTGTCACTCCACGGTATTCCGCTGGAGATCAGTTCAGACCGTGGCAGCCTTTTCACCTCACGATACTGGACGAGTTTCATGGAAGCTTTCGGGACTCGTCTGTCTCTCAGCACCTCTTATCACCCCCAGTCTCAAGGCCAAGTTGAACGAGTTAATCAAGTGCTGGAAGACATGCTTCGCGCTTGTGTCCTTTCTTTCGGCATGAAGGTCTCGGGTG
Source organism: Bromus sterilis (assembly GCA_950022295.1). Lineage (NCBI taxonomy): Eukaryota > Viridiplantae > Streptophyta > Magnoliopsida > Poales > Poaceae > Bromus > Bromus sterilis. The sequence goes on from OX465600.1 coordinate 224,861,647, forward strand.
AGCCGTTCTCTCACTTAGCATCCAGGCCACAAGCCTACCAGAACTCCGAACTACTGCGACATCTGGACATCGAAAGGGATGAGTTAATAGGTTGAGAGGGGTCAGTGAGCCCAATGTGTGGTTGTACTCTTCATCTTGGATCACCACACAAGAACTCGGACTTAGGGCGGTGTTCAACGAGACAACCCACCGTGTACTCCTACACAGCCTCTCATCGTTCACCTTGTATTAGGTCGATTCACCAACACTTATCTACCATCATCAACATGATCACTACCATCCCGACTCACATCACAGTAACAACATAGTATCATACTAAGCATGCAATAAGCAGTAACATTGCAGGGGCCACATGATATCAAACAAATCCTACAGTTGCTAGGATTGTGGTTTGCTTACTACTGTGACAAAATGATAGGTCATGCAAAGGAATGGGTTCATCTATACGGTAGAAACGTAGCATGGTGATCATCCTAAACAATGCATAAGCGAGACATGAGAGGGAAGTGGGATTTTATCGACATGATCAATGGGGTTTTGCTTGCCTTGCTGACGAGGTTCGGGTTCTGGATCTTCAGCGAAGGGGGTGATCTCTTGCTCCGGTTCCACCTCTACTCGACAAACAAAGCACGAAGTAGCAATCAATATGAATGCAATGCTCAAGCACATGATTGAATGTTAATGCTTGAAGTACAAGTTTTGATGTGTGAGGCAATTCCATTTAAGTGGAATATATTGCATTTAAAATGCAAATTCAAACTCCACATTAGAATTCAATTTAGTCAAGGTGCAATTGACAAAGTTTGATTATTTTGAAACAACTTCAAATGTGTATGATATGCCTCTGATGTGTAAGTGAAAGGTAGCATGTTGCCATGGTTCAAGTTGCCAAAATATTTGAATTGAATTTGATTTAATTTCATTTAAATCAAATAGCAAATGCTACTGATCACATTTTAAATTCAACTCAAACAGAGTTGAAAGTTGAATATTGGGAAAGATAATTTTCTCCTGATCATTTTTCATATATTATTTGTCCAATTTGGAGTTAATATGAATTTTCTATGAATTTCCAAAGTTTGGGGTATTTTCTGGAATTTCTAGAATTAATAAACCATTTTTCTTTTCTGGAAATCCATTAAACTCTTTTATTGCATCAGCATGTGGTCATGCTGACGTGGGGGGGGGGGGGGTCTGACTGGTGGGCCAGGTTTGTCAGTGTCACAAGGGTTAATTAAACCGGTTTAAACTTAACCAGGGGGTTAAGTGCCTGGGGGCCCCACCTGTCATTGACCTGGGGTCAATTAGCAGGGGGGGTTAACCCCTAATGACAGTGGCTTCACCGGCGGCTAGCCGCCGGTGGCCACCAGTGCGGCGGCGCTGCACGGGGAGGGGGCTGCCGGGGGCCATTTGATGCGCGGGAGGCATCAATCGACAGCCCGTGGACGCCCGCGTCGAATGGAGCCAGCCAGAGGGACTGGAGCTCACCGGAGTGTCGCCGGCTTCAAGCCCTAGCGGCGGTCGTGGCACGGGATCGAGGTGAACTAGGCTACGGGGCACCATTTGGGGCGGCTTTGGGCTGGATCGAACCGGAGGAGTGCTGCAGTGACAACGGACAGAGTGACAGGGTCGACTGCGTTGCGGTTGCTCGACGACGACGACCGTGGCGGCAAGGAGCTCCGGCGTCCATGGCGTAAACATCTAGGGAGGAGGAGGGAGACGAAGGAGTGGCTCGTTCGAACCCCGAGCTCACCTTGATGCTAGCAGGGGGGTCAGGGAGGTCGTGGTGGCGGCGAATTCGACGTCGGCGGCTTGCGGGTCCGGCGAGCTATCGGTGAAGCGTGCGTGGTCCTCGGTCTCGATTAGGACGCCATCTTCTCCAGATCGGGGTAAACAGCGACGCTGCGCACGATGGACAGGTTCTTCAGGCTTCTCTCCGGCGCTGGCTACGGTTCTCGTCGACGATGAATGGCGGACGCTCTCGGGGAAGAAGGGGAAAACGAGGAGAGGAAGGGAGAGCACGAGAGAGGAGGGGGAAAAGATTCACGGTTTCATGGCGGTTCTCCAGGACACGAGGAGATGGCACGGGGCGGCCTGGAACGTCCTGGGCGTCGAGGTGGCGTCCACGGCGTCGGCGCCGCGCCACCGAGCTGCTTGGCAGCGCGGGGTGGAAGACGACAGGGGAGTTCCCCTGGTGGGCTGGGCCGGCTAGAGAGGTGGGCCTCGCCCCTGGCGGGAGGTAAGTTTTTTCCTTTTTCCTCTGTTTAATCTTTCCTTTCTTTTTCTGTAATTTGTTTTGGCTCTGATAAAAAAATACCAAACCATTTTATTAAATGCTGAAAACTTTTACATGGCCTCATAATAATATGGACAAGCCACTCATAAACTTTCAACATTTTTTAAATTCAAATGATTTGAATTTTAAATCAAAAACGGGTATTTCTTTAATTCCAAGGTACTGTTTGAATATTTGAAAAATCTATGAGCATGGGGTGGGTCCCACATCACTTGATATGTGATCACACTCATTTATGAGACTTTTCAAAACTCTAACATGAATTTTTGGAAAAGATTTTATCTGGCCTTTTGAATTAATTCATCTGGGGGGTGTTCCTTCTCCCATTTTGATTTTGAATTTGATTTCCAAGATTTCTTTTTTGAAATTTTGACATGATGCAAAGGCACTAGCTAACCCTAGCACATACCTAACAGAGGGATCTGACAACTCGCCCCCACTCAAAAGAATCTCGTCCCGAGATTCAGAAGTCTGCGGGAGGAAGGTGGGGTACTCAGCACTGAGACGGTCTTCTCTCTCCCACGTGGCTTCTCTTTCAGAGTGGTGTGACCATTGCACTTTCAGAAACCTAATCTTCTGACGACGAGTGACACGCTCTGCGGAATCAAGAATACGAACGGGGTATTCTCGATAAGAAAGGTCATCTTGGAGATCAAGCGTTTCATGGTCGACGTCGCGGATGGGGTCCTTGAAGTAACGCCTGAGTTGGGACACATGGAATACATCGTGTACTCGGGAAAGGTGCGGAGGTAGTTCAAGTTGGTAGGCAAATTCTCCACGTTTAGCAATAATGCGGAAAGGTCCGATGTAACGTGGGGCCAACTTGCCTTTGATACCGAAACGTTGGGTTCCCTTCAGAGGAGTAACCCGAAGGTAAGCCTTCTCATCCAGATTGTAGCTCTCTTGCCTATGATGACGATCATAGTAGCTTTTCTGACGAGACTGGGCTGCTTTCAATTGATCACGAACAATGCGAACTTGCTCTTCTGCTTCCTTGATCATATCCGGTCCAAAGAATTGTCTTTCACCGGTTTCAGACCAGTTTAGTGGTGTTCGACATCGTCGTCCATAAAGGAGTTCAAAAGGAGCCATGTTCAGACTAGATTGAAAACTATTGTTATAAGAAAATTCGGCAAATGGAAGAGAATTCTCCCAATTCTTTCCGAATGAGATAACACAAGCTCTGAGCATGTCTTCAAGAATTTGGTTAACCCTTTCGACTTGACCGCTAGACTGAGGATGGAAAGCCGTACTAAAGGAGAGATGAGTTCCCAAAGCACGTTGGAAGCTTCCCCAAAATCTAGAGGTGAAAAGGCTATCGCGATCGGAATTGATTTCCAAGGGAACACCGTGAAGGGATACAATTCTGGAGATGTACAAGTCCGCTAACTGACTAGCAGTTATAGACTCGCGAACCGGAAGGAAGTGAGCAACTTTGGAAAGCCTGTCTATGACAACGAAGATGGCATTGTTTCCTTTCTGGGTTCTTGGAAAACCGGTGATGAAGTCCATACCGACTTTGTCCCATTTCCACTCAGGAATGGATAAGGGTTGAAGTGTACCAGCAGGTCTTTGATGTTCTGCCTTAATGCGACGACAAACATCACATTCGGCAACAAATTGAGCAATGTCTCTCTTCATCCTAGTCCACCAAAATCTCTGGCGTAGATCTCGGTAAATTTTCGTGCTACCGGGATGAATTGAGAGGGGTGTGTCATGGGCTTCCTTGAGGATGAGTTGCCTTAGTTCCCTATTCTTAGGTACTACCAAACGATTTTCAAAGAATACCGTTCCTTTGTTATCTGTGGAGAAACATTTAGCAACTCCGCTATCAATGTTCTCCTTGATCCGGCGAACACCTCGTGCACGCCTTTGGGCAACTATAATTTGATCCTCAAGAGTTGGTTTCGCCACCAAGGTAGAAAGATAGCCACGAGGAACAATTTCAAGGTTGAGCTTGCGAAAGTCCTCATGAAGAAGTGGTTGATACTGCTGTAACATGAGGTTGTTACAGTACGACTTACGACTTAGTGCATCAGCCATGACATTGGCCTTGCCTGGGGTGTAAGAAATTGCTACGTCGTAATCTTTTATCAACTCAATCCAGCGTCTTTGCCTGAGATTAAGATCTGGCTGGGTGACTCCAACGTGGTGTGGGTAGATCCGGACAATGCAGTGGAACTGCGTCTGGTTGAAGTCGTGGAACTGCTCCTCGATGGTGTACTCGGGGTACCATCGATATCCCACGTAGGACATCATCTCGATCAACGTGGCGGGATGGCCACGCACACCGAGGCACCTGGTCAAACGAACAATCTGCCGAGGGGGAAGATCTGCCATCTGAAACAGAAAGCAGGAGTTTGCAAATGCATCAGATTATGAGATAAACCTGGAATGACTCGGACAGCATAACGGCTGTAATTGTAAGAAATGACAATTTCTTTCAATCATGAAAACAACACTTACATAATACGATGTAAGAAATCAGCATTACAACAATGCTAGGAAAACCTGACACAACTTTCCTACGGCTATAAGGAAGCAATCAACGAGATATGCTAATCAGACAGAGGAGAGCCTAGTCCTATCTTCCCGTAGAACAAGATGAGGGTGACTCAGAACTCAGAACGAAGGGGGTAAGGAGAAAAAAGAAGCCTTACGTTGTTCCCTTATATACCCAGAGTAACTATATAACTATAGCAAGCTAGACTCAACTTCGGCCAAGGCTACTAGTCCTACAGTCAGTCCTGCTCTGATACCAAGTCTGCCGGGACCCGGGGTTAGCGTATGCAAGTACAGTTAAGACATAGTCATATGGAGAGCCGAGAACCGCACCCACTTGTCTAAGCAGACAAGGCCAAGCACTGAACATTCTCGGAAAGCATCGTACGTGAGGGGCATCCCATCCAGGCCGGATGATCAACTGTGATGGGTCCTCATTGTCCGCACACAGGTCTAATGATATGGGTGGTGAACTCCCATATTCAAAGACAAGTCGCCTCAACCATACTATCGACTATCTCAAAACTCTTACATAGACTTACTCCAGCCCAATCACTTAGTCGGGGTCTAGGGCGGGCTCGATCATACCACAAAGTGTGCACGAGACGGAGTCTTGGACAATCGCATCGCGATGCCCCAAGCTGCGCACATCTAAGGGCCACTTGGTGTATGAAAGACCGCCAGCCAGAACACAACTAAGGTCTCGAAAACCCATACAAAGGCATGCATGTTATAAACATACACGCAGCACACATGCCTTGTATGAACAGCAGGTACCATTGCAATTCTCTACAAAGTGTACATTTTATTTATAACTCTTATAGAGTACACACAGAGATCACATACATGTGATCCAACATTACAACATAAAGCGGAAGCAAATTATGTCTGAGTACAGACAAGTTTAACAAATTGGCTTAAGAAGCCTTATTCAAACATAAAGCCCTCCACGAGGGAACCAGTCTGCTGACTGGGACTAGACTAGCTTAACTTCAGTCGTCCAGCTCGATGAAGAAGCCACCTTCGGGGTCAGTGGCGTCATCTAAAACATATATTAAGCAAACGTGAGTACAAAGTCGTACTCAGCAAGACTTACATAGGAGCTATACTACTCATGCACATGTATCAAGGTAAAGGGAGGTGGGGTTCACTTGCAGAAATGCCAGCTTTGACTTGGCTAAGCCTGAACTACGAGTACCAGACTTTGAGGTAAGAAGCGTACACGAGTCCACTACTTTCACCAACCAATACACCACTATGGTGCCTTCCTCGACTTTCCCACGAGAAAGCACGCCATAGCACTCACACTTATCTTGGTGTATTTTAGAAGTATCCGGTTCAAGTTATCTAATAATCAAGCTAAGCTTTCCAAGTAGTCCATAACCGCGGACGCGGCTATTCGAATAGTTTTGTTAACCTTGCAAGGGTGTACCGCTACACACATGACCATCATTTACCGCCTTTGATCTCGACACCATTCAAGGGGTGCCAGCGAGGATGCTCACCACAACTGTTACCTCATAGCCTATCTAGTCCAAGAAAGCCGCCTACTTGGGTTGGCTACCACCATCGTGAACCCGGCCGGTTTACCGAAGTGGACCCAAGCGATGTGTGCGTGGTGCATAAGCCGGTCTCGGGTGAGCCGTTCTCTCACTTAGCATCCAGGCCACAAGCCTACCAGAACTCCGAACTACTGCGACATCTGGACATCGAAAGGGATGAGTTAATAGGTTGAGAGGGGTCAGTGAGCCCAATGTGTGGTTGTACTCTTCATCTTGGATCACCACACAAGAACTCGGACTTAGGGCGGTGTTCAACGAGACAACCCACCGTGTACTCCTACACAGCCTCTCATCGTTCACCTTGTATTAGGTCGATTCACCAACACTTTTCTACCATCATCAACATGATCACTACCATCCCGACTCACATCACAGTAACAACATAGTATCATACTAAGCATGCAATAAGCAGTAACATTGCAGGGGCCACATGATATCAAACAACTCCTACAGTTGCTAGGATTGTGGTTTGCTTACTACTGTGACAAAATGATAGGTCATGCAAAGGAATGGGTTCATCTATACGGTAGACACGTAGCATGGTGATCATCCTAAACAATGCATAAGCGAGACATGAGAGGGAAGTGGGATTTTATCGACATGATCAATGGGGTTTTGCTTGCCTTGCTGACGAGGTTCGGGTTCTGGATCTTCAGCGAAGGGGGTGATCTCTTGCTCCGGTTCCACCTCTACTCGACAAACAAAGCACGAAGTAGCAATCAATATGAATGCAATGGTCAAGCACATGATTGAATGTTAATGCTTGAAGTACAAGTTTTGATGTGTGAGGCAATTCCATTTAAGTGGAATATATTGCATTTAAAATGCAAATTCAAACTCCACATTAGAATTCAATTTAGTCAAGGTGCAATTGACAAAGTTTGATTATTTTGAAACAACTTCAAATGTGTATGATATGCCTCTGATGTGTAAGTGAAAGGTAGCATGTTGCCATGGTTCAAGTTGCCAAAATATTTGAATTGAATTTGATTTAATTTCATTTAAATCAAATAGCAAATGCTACTGATCACATTTTAAATTCAACTCAAACAGAGTTGAAAGTTGCATATTTGGAAAGATAATTTTCTCCTGATCATTTTTCATATATTATTTGTCCAATTTGGAGTTAATATGAATTTTCTATGAATTTCCAAAGTTTGGAGTATTTTCTGGAATTTCTGGAATTAATAAACCATTTTTCTTTTCTGGAAATCCATTAAACTCTTTTATTGCATCAGCATGTGGTCATGCTGACGTGGGGGGGTCTGACTGGTGGGCCAGGTTTGTCAGTGTCACAAGGGTTAATTAAACCGGTTTAAACTTAACCAGGGGGTTAAGTGCCTGGGGGCCCCACCTGTCATTGACCTGGGGTCAATTAGCAGGGGGGGTTAACCCCTAATGACAGTGGATTCACCGGCGGCTAGCCGCCGGTGGCCACCAGTGCGGCGGCGCTGCACGGGGAGGGGGCTGCCGGGGGCCATTTGATGCGCGGGAGGCATCAATCGACAGCCCGTGGACGCCCGCGTCGAATGGAGCCAGCCAGAGGGACTGGATCTCACCGGAGTGTCGCCGGCTTCAAGCCCTAGCGGCGGCCGTGGCACGGGCTCGAGGTGAACTAGGCTACGGGGCACCATTTGGGGCGGCTTTGGGCTGGATCGAACCGGAGGAGTGCTGCGGTGACAACGGACAGAGTGACAGGGTCGACTGCATTGCGGTTGCTCGACGACGACGACCGTGGCGGCAAGGAGCTCCGGCGTCCATGGCGTAAACAGCTAGGGAGGAGGAGGGAGACGAAGGAGTGGCTCGTTCGAACCCCGAGCTCACCTTGATGCTAGCAGGGGGGTCAGGGAGGTCGGGGAGGTCGTGGTGGCGGCGAATTCGACGTCGGCGGCTTGCGGGTCCGGCGAGCTCTCGGTGAAGCGTGCGTCGTCCTCGGGCTCGATTAGCACGCCATCTTCTCCAGATCGGGGTAAACGGCGACGCTGCGCACGATGGACAGGTTCTTCAGGCTTCTCTCCGGCGCTGGCTACGGTTCTCGTCGACGACGAACGGCGGACGCTCTCGGGGAAGAAGGGGAAAACGAGGAGAGGAAGGGAGAGCACGAGAGAGGAGGGGGCAAAGATTCACGGCTTCATGGCGGTTCTCCAGGACACGAGGAGATGGCACGGGGCGGCCTGGAACGTCCTGGGCGTCGAGGTGGCGTCCACGGCGTCGGCGCCGCGCCACCGAGCTGCTTGGCAGCGCGGGGTGGAAGACGACAGGGGAGTTCCCCTGGTGGGCTGGGCCGGCTCGAGAGGTGGGCCTCGCCCCTGGCGGGAGGTAAGTTTTTCCTTTTTCCTCTGTTTAATCTTTCCTTTCTTTTTCTGTAATTTGTTTTGGCTCTGATAAAAAAATACCAAACCATTTTATTAAATGCTGAAAACTTTTACATGGCCTCATAATAATATGGACAAGCCACTCATAAACTTTCAACATTTTTTAAATTCAAATGATTTGAATTTTAAATCAAAAAGGGGTATTTCTTTAATTCCAAGGTACTGTTTGAATATTTGAAAAATCTATGAGCATGGGGTGGGTCCCACATCACTTGATATGTGATCACACTCATTTATGAGACTTTTCAAAACTCTAACATGAATTTTTGGAAAAGATTTTATCTGGCCTTTTGAATTAATTCATCTGGGGGGTGTTCCTTCTCCCATTTTGATTTTGAATTTGATTTCCAAGATTTCTTTTTTGAAATTTTGACATGATGCAAAGGCACTAGCTAACCCTAGCACATACCTAAGAGAGGGATCTGACAACTCGCCCCCACTCAAAAGAATCTCGTCCCGAGATTCAGAAGTCTGCGGGAGGAAGGTGGGGTACTCAGCACTGAGACGGTCTTCTCTCTCCCACGTGGCTTCTCTTTCAGAGTGGTGTGACCATTGCACTTTCAGAAACCTAATCTTCTGACGACGAGTGACACGCTCTGCGGAATCAAGAATACGAACGGGGTATTCTCGATAAGAAAGGTCATCTTGGAGATCAAGCGTTTCATGGTCGACTTCGCGGATGGGGTCCTTGAAGTAACGCCTGAGTTGGGACACATGGAATACATCGTGTACTCGGGAAAGGTGCGGAGGTAGTTCAAGTTGGTAGGCAACTTCTCCACGTTTAGCAATAATGCGGAAAGGTCCGATGTAACGTGGGGCCAACTTGCCTTTGATACCGAAACGTTGGGTTCCCTTCAGAGGAGTAACCCGAAGGTAAGCCTTCTCATCCAGATTGTAGCTCTCTTGCCTATGATGACGATCATAGTAGCTTTTCTGACGAGACTGGGCTGCTTTCAATTGATCACGAACAATGCGAACTTGCTCTTCTGCTTCCTTGATCATATCCGGTCCAAAGAATTGTCTTTCACCGGTTTCAGACCAGTTTAGTGGTGTTCGACATCGTCTCCCATAAAGGAGTTCAAAAGGAGCCATGTTCAGACTAGATTGAAAACTATTGTTATAAGAAAATTCGGCAAATGGAAGAGAATTCTCCCAATTCTTTCCGAATGAGATAACACAAGCTCTGAGCATGTCTTCAAGAATTTGGTTAACCCTTTCGACTTGACCGCTAGACTGAGGATGGAAAGCCGTACTAAAGGAGAGATGAGTTCCCAAAGCACGTTGGAAGCTTCCCCAAAATCTAGAGGTGAAAAGGCTACCGCGATCGGAATTGATTTCCAAGGGAACACCGTGAAGGGATACAATTCTGGAGATGTACAAGTCCGCTAACTGACTAGCAGTTATAGACTCGCGAACCGGAAGGAAGTGAGCAACTTTGGAAAGCCTGTCTATGACAACGAAGATGGCATTGTTTCCTTTCTGGGTTCTTGGAAAACCGGTGATGAAGTCCATACCGACTTTGTCCCATTTCCACTCAGGAATGGATAAGGGTTGAAGTGTACCAGCAGGTCTTTGATGTTCTGCCTTAATGCGACGACAAACATCACATTCGGCAACAAATTGAGCAATGTCTCTCTTCATCCTAGTCCACCAAAATCTCTGGCGTAGATCTCGGTAAATTTTCGTGCTACCGGGATGAATTGAGAGGGGTGTGTCATGGGCTTCCTTGAGGATGAGTTGCCTTAGTTCCCTATTCTTAGGTACTACCAAACGATTTTCAAAGAATACCGTTCCTTTGTTATCTGTGGAGAAACATTTAGCAACTCCGCTATCAATGTTCTCCTTGATCCGGCGAACACCTCGTGCACGCCTTTGGGCAACTATAATTTGATCCTCAAGAGTTGGTTTCGCCACCAAGGTAGAAAGATAGCCACGAGGAACAATTTCAAGGTTGAGCTTGCGAAAGTCCTCATGAAGAAGTGGTTGATACTGCTGTAACATGAGGTTGTTACAGTACGACTTACGACTTAGTGCATCAGCCATGACATTGGCCTTGCCTGGGGTGTAAGAAATTGCTACGTCGTAATCTTTTATCAACTCAATCCAGCGTCTTTGCCTGAGATTAAGATCTGGCTGGGTGACTCCAACGTGGTGTGGGTAGATCCGGACAATGCAGTGGAACTGCGTCTGGTTGAAGTCGTGGAACTGCTCCTCGATGGTGTACTCGGGGTACCATCGATATCCCACGTAGGACATCATCTCGATCAACGTGGCGGGATGGCCACGCACACCGAGGCACCTGGTCAAACGAACAATCTGCCGAGGGGGAAGATCTGCCATCTGAAACAGAAAGCAGGAGTTTGCAAATGCATCAGATTATGAGATAAACCTGGAATGACTCGGACAGCATAACGGCTGTAATTGTAAGAAATGACAATTTCTTTCAATCATGAAAACAACACTTACATAATACGATGTAAGAAATCAGCATTACAACAATGCTAGGAAAACATGACACAACTTTCCTACGGCTATAAGGAAGCAATCAACGAGATATGCTAATCAGACAGAGGAGAGCCTAGTCCTATCTTCCCGTAGAACAAGATGAGGGTGACTCAGAACTCAGAACGAAGGGGGTAAGGAGAAAAAAGAAGCCTTACGTTGTTCCCTTATATACCCAGAGTAACTATATAACTATAGCAAGCTAGACTCAACTTCGGCCAAGGCTACTAGTCCTACAGTCAGTCCTGCTCTGATACCAAGTCTGTCGGGACCCGGGGTTAGCGTATGCAAGTACAGTTAAGACATAGTCATATGGAGAGCCGAGAACCGCACCCACTTGTCTAAGCAGACAAGGCCAAGCACTGAACATTCTCGGAAAGCATCGTACGTGAGGGGCATCCCATCCAGGCCGGATGATCAACTGTGATGGGTCCTCATCGTCCGCACACAGGTCTAATGATATGGGTGGTGAACTCCCATATTCAAAGACAAGTCGCCTCAACCATACTATCGACTATCTCAAAACTCTTACATAGACTTACTCCAGCCCAATCACTTAGTCGGGGTCTAGGGCGGGCTCGATCATACCACAAAGTGTGCACGAGACGGAGTCTTGGACAATCGCATCGCGATGCCCCAAGCTGCGCACATCTAAGGGCCACTTGGTGTATGAAAGACCGCCAGCCAGAACACAACTAAGGTCTCGAAAACCCATACAAAGGCATGCATGTTATAAACATACACGCAGCACACATGCCTTGTATGAACAGCAGGTACCATTGCAATTCTCTACAAAGTGTACATTTTATTTATAACTCTTATAGAGTACACACAGAGATCACATACATGTGATCCAACATTACAACATAAAGCGGAAGCAAATTATGTCTGAGTACAGACAAGTTTAACAAATTGGCTTAAGAAGCCTTATTCAAACATAAAGCCCTCCACGAGGGAACCAGTCTGCTGACTGGGACTAGACTAGCTTAACTTCAGTCGTCCAGCTCGATGAAGAAGCCACCTTCGGGGTCAGTGGCGTCATCTAAAACATATATTAAGCAAACGTGAGTACAAAGTCGTACTCAGCAAGACTTACATAGGAGCTATACTACTCATGCACATGTATCAAGGTAAAGGGAGGTGGGGTTCACTTGCAGAAATGCCAGCTTTGACTTGGCTAAGCCTGAACTACGAGTACCAGACTTTGAGGTAAGAAGCGTACACGAGTCCACTACTTTCACCAACCAATACACCACTATGGTGCCTTCCTCGACTTTCCCACGAGAAAGCACGCCATAGCACTCACACTTATCTTGATGTATTTTAGAAGTAGCCGGTTCAAGTTATCTAATAATCAAGCTAAGCTTTCCAAGTAGTCCATAACCGCGGACGCGGCTATTCGAATAGTTTTGTTAACCTTGCAAGGGTGTACCGCTACACACATGACCATCATTTACCGCCTTTGATCTCGACACCATTCAAGGGGTGCCAGCGAGGATGCTCACCACAACTGTTACCTCATAGCCTATCTAGTCCAAGAAAGCCGCCTACTTGGGTTGGCTACCACCATCGTGAACCCGGCCGGTTTACCGAAGTGGACCCAAGCGATGTGTGCGTGGTGCATAAGCCGGTATCGGGTGAGCCGTTCTCTCACTTAGCATCCAGGCCACAAGCCTACCAGAACTCCGAACTACTGCGACATCTGGACATCGAAAGGGATGAGTTAATAGGTTGAGAGGGGTCAGTGAGCCCAATGTGTGGTTGTACTCTTCATCTTGGATCACCACACAAGAACTCGGACTTAGGGCGGTGTTCAACGAGACAACCCACCGTGTACTCCTACACAGCCTCTCATCGTTCACCTTGTATTAGGTCGATTCACCAACACTTTTCTACCATCATCAACATGATCACTACCATCCCGACTCACATCACAGTAACAACATAGTATCATACTAAGCATGCAATAAGCAGTAACATTGCAGGGGCCACATGATATCAAACAACTCCTACAGTTGCTAGGATTGTGGTTTGCTTACTACTGTGACAAAATGATAGGTCATGCAAAGGAATGGGTTCATCTATACGGTAGACACGTAGCATGGTGATCATCCTAAACAATGCATAAGCGAGACATGAGAGGGAAGTGGGATTTTATCGACATGATCAATGGGGTTTTGCTTGCCTTGCTGACGAGGTTCGGGTTCTGGATCTTCAGCGAAGGGGGTGATCTCTTGCTCCGGTTCCACCTCTACTCGACAAACAAAGCACGAAGTAGCAATCAATATGAATGCAATGGTCAAGCACATGATTGAATGTTAATGCTTGAAGTACAAGTTTTGATGTGTGAGGCAATTCCATTTAAGTGGAATATATTGCATTTAAAATGCAAATTCAAACTCCACATTAGAATTCAATTTAGTCAAGGTGCAATTGACAAAGTTTGATTATTTTGAAACAACTTCAAATGTGTATGATATGCCTCTGATGTGTAAGTGAAAGGTAGCATGTTGCCATGGTTCAAGTTGCCAAAATATTTGAATTGAATTTGATTTAATTTCATTTAAATCAAATAGCAAATGCTACTGATCACATTTTAAATTCAACTCAAACAGAGTTGAAAGTTGCATATTTGGAAAGATAATTTTCTCCTGATCATTTTTCATATATTATTTGTCCAATTTGGAGTTAATATGAATTTTCTATGAATTTCCAAAGTTTGGGGTATTTTCTGGAATTTCTGGAATTAATAAACCATTTTTCTTTTCTGGAAATCCATTAAACTCTTTTATTGCATCAGCATGTGGTCATGCTGACGTGGGGGGGTCTGACTGGTGGGCCAGGTTTGTCAGTGTCACAAGGGTTAATTAAACCGGTTTAAACTTAACCAAGGGGTTAAGTGCCTGGGGGCCCCACCTGTCATTGACCTGGGGTCAATTAGCAGGGGGGGTTAACCCCTAATGACAGTGGATTCACCGGCGGCTAGCCGCCGGTGGCCACCAGTGCGGCGGCGCTGCACGGGGAGGGGGCTGCCGGGGGCCATTTGATGCGCGGGAGGCATAAATCGACAGCCCGTGGACGCCCGCGTCGAATGGAGCCAGCCAGAGGGACTGGATCTCACCGGAGTGTCGCCGGCTTCAAGCCCTAGCGGCGGCCGTGGCACGGGCTCGAGGTGAACTAGGCTACGGGGCACCATTTGGGGCGGCTTTGGGCTGGATCGAACCGGAGGAGTGCTGCGGTGACAACGGACAGAGTGACAGGGTCGACTGCATTGCGGTTGCTCAACAACGACGACCGTGGCGGCAAGGAGCTCCGGCGTCCATGGCGTAAACAGCTAGGGAGGAGGAGGGAGACGAAGGAGTGGCTCGTTCGAACCCCGAGCTCACCTTGATGCTAGCAGGGGGGTCAGGGAGGTCGGGGAGGTCGTGGTGGCGGCGAATTCGACGTCGGCGGCTTGCGGGTCCGGCGAGCTCTCGGTGAAGCGTGCGTCGTCCTCGGGCTCGATTAGGACGCCATCTTCTCCAGATCGGGGTAAACGGCGACGCTGCGCACGATGGACAGGTTCTTCAGGCTTCTCTCCGGCGTTGGCTACGGTTCTCGTCGACGACGAATGGCGGACGCTCTCGGGGAAGAAGGGGAAAACGAGGAGAGGAAGGGAGAGCACGAGAGAGGAGGGGGGAAAGATTCACGGCTTCATGGCGGTTCTCCAGGACACGAGGAGATGGCACGGGGCGGCCTGGAACGTCCTGGGCGTCGAGGTGGCGTCCGCGGCGTCGGCGCCGCGCCACCGAGCTGCTTGGCAGCGCGGGGTGGAAGACGACAGGGGAGTTCCCCTGGTGGGCTGGGCCGGCTCGAGAGGTGGGCCTCGCCCCTGGCGGGAGGTAAGTTTTTCCTTTTTCCTCTGTTTAATCTTTCCTTTCTTTTTCTGTAATTTGTTTTGGCTCTGATAAAAAAATACCAAACCATTTTATTAAATGCTGAAAACTTTTACATGGCCTCATAATAATATGGACAAGCCACTCATAAACTTTCAACATTTTTTAAATTCAAATGATTTGAATTTTAAATCAAAAAGGGGTATTTCTTTAATTCCAAGGTACTGTTTGAATATTTGAAAAATCTATGAGCATGGGGTGGGTCCCACATCACTTGATATGTGATCACACTCATTTATGAGACTTTTCAAAACTCTAACATGAATTTTTGGAAAAGATTTTTATCTGGCCTTTTGAATTAATTCATCTGGGGGGTGTTCCTTCTCCCATTTTGATTTTGAATTTGATTTCCAAGATTTCTTTTTTGAAATTTTGACATGATGCAAAGGCACTAGCTAACCCTAGCACATACCTAAGAGAGGGATCTAACATCGGTATCAAGGGCAAGTTGGCTCCTCGCTACATTGGCCCATTCCGTATCCTTTCCAGGAGTGGACCCGTGGCATACCGGTTGGAATTGCCGCCGAACCTCTCCCAAGTACACGATGTATTCCACGTGTCGCAACTCCGTCGCTGCTTCAAGGACCCTATCTGTGAAGTGGAGCATGATATGATCGAGCTGCAACAAGACTTGACTTATCGAGAACATCCGAGCCGCATTCTCGATCAGTCTGAACGTCGAACCCGCAACAAGACCGTCAAGTTCCTCAAAGTCCAGTGGTCGAATCATTCTGAAGATGAAGCCACTTGGGAACGCTAAGATCGCCTTCGCGATGAATACCCCGATCTTTTCCTCGCTACCACTTAAATTCTCGGGACGAGAATTCTTGTAGTGGGGGAGATTTGTTACACCCTCAGTTGTCTGTAACAGTAATCACTTTTACTGTGGACTTATCACTGTTGCTAATCACTATGCAAAACATGCCATGACCCACTTTGCTTTTGATCATATTCAAAAATGCCTTTTGGTTGCTATGAAAAATATGTGGCAAATAAAACTTGTCCAAAAATTATACAACCACTTTTATTAAATCACAAATAATCAGTGGGTCATGCCCATGTGGTTATGGTAATTTATTATGCCTCTGAAAAATTCAAACAATTCAAACACCAGCCAAAACAACACAAATTGTCATTCGGATATTTAAAAGAAATATTAAATATATTTCTTTTGACCCCAAACTTTTTGTAGCACTCTAATGTTACACAATACTGATTATGGGATATGTTAAACATTTTACAAAAATTTAAAAGTAGCAAAAACAAATGAAACAGAAAAGAAAAAGGCAAAGAAAATTGGAAAACCACTAACTGACGCCCAGGGCGACAGCCCATTTGGCCCAGCCCACTCCGCGCCGTGTCTTCTTCCTCCACCCACTCTCACCTGTTCCCGTACGGCGGCAGAGCGCGGGCACGCCGCTGCCAGGCCGGCCCCGCCCTTCACCTGCTCCCTCCCGCCGCGGAGGCGATAAGCACGCCCCCACCCACTCCCTGGACACCCCCTCCCCATTCTCCTCTCCCTCCTCGCCTCTCCCGCGTCGGGGAAGAACCACCCGCAGCTGCAGTCGTTGTCGCCGTGCACAACCGCGACCAACCGCCCCCGCAGGCCACGCCACCGTGTCCAGCGAGATCGTCGTCTTCTACTTCGTCTTCCCCGTGGAGGAATCGAGCCATGGACTGCTACAGCAAGCGCATCGCCGCCGTTCCTCGTCTGCATCCGTCGCCGCTCGACGCCAAATTCCGGCGATGCCAGGACTTCATCGAGCCCGCTGCCTCCCTCAACACGTCCCCGATGAGCTTCTCACCCGTCGCCAACCGCCCTTTGAATCCCGTAGGGTCCCAACGCGAAAGCCCCCTTTTTCTTGCTCCGGCCGCCACGGTTTGTAGTCGTAGTCGTGGACACAGGACGCCCCAGCTCACGAATTTGGCGTGCACGAGTTGCTGCTAGACTGCACTTCCAATTTGACGCGTTAGGCTGTTCGTTTGCATCACGAATCGCGATACGCCATTGAAGCCCGAGCTCGGTTCCGCCGAGGTTGACCTAGCCATCGCCTCAGTGCGTCCCCGTTCGTGAAACCAGTCCAGATCGAAGCGCCGTGCTCCTGCGGTTCGAACGCGACCGGCGGCGTGTCCAACGGTGCCCTGTGGCGAGCTCCCCGTCGACATCGCCGGCGGCGGGCTCCGGTGACCCTCCGGTGAGGCTGCCAGGTGGGGTCCCCGTGACAGTTATTTGATTAGGGCTTAACCCCAAACCCCTAAGCCGCTGACAGTGGACCCCCCCCGGCTAATTACTCTGTTAGTTTAGCTGAAAAGATTAACAGAATAATAAACCACCCCAGACACTGACACGTGGGTCCCCTGGTCATTATATTAATTAAACATGTTTAGTTATCACTGGAGTCAATGACACCTGGGCCCCCTTCGTCAGTTTGATTTTTAAAAGAATTAAAAAGAAAATTCCAGTGGCTGACATGTGGGCCCAGAGGCTATTTTGATTTATTAAAATGTTTTATATATTAACAGAGGCTGACATGTGGGTCCCACCTGTCAGGCACTGTTTTGGATAATGTTTTGGATAATGTTGTTATAATAATAAAAGAAATTCAGAAAATCATTTAAATGATTTAAAACTTTGAAATTCAATAACTTTTAAACTGTAACTCGGATTCAAAAACTTTATACATGAAAATTGATCAAAAAAATATAACAAATACGAATACGCTATACGTATGTCTATCACACCCCTCTAACACAACGAACATCGAACCATCCCCCTCCGGACCGACTGTCCGATAAATTGTCCGGTACTGTTAGAGTGCCCGGATGAATTTATTCCGAACACGAATGTTTCTCAGAATAGATCAACTAGCACGGATACACCCCCTTATGTTTTTCAGGTACCCACGACACCTCCGGTTTGATCCTTCCCCTCCGGTCACCCTGTCCGGTAATCATTCGGAGCCGGTAGTTCATCCTCAGATGAATTTCCGTTCCGAGCAATGTGCATTGCACTGCGTTAGAATACCGTTAACATTTCATCTGTCATGTCATGCATCTTTTTGTATATGCTTGCTGTGTATTTACTGTTTCTTCCCCCCCTTAATCTCCGGTAGACCCCGCTGCTGCCGTCGACTACACCGCTGCTGAGTACGACTACTTCGTCGACGACCCTACTACTACCGTCGAGCTTCTAGGCAAGCAAAGCCATTCTCTTCCCCAGATATCGCCTATCTTTCCGTACATTTCTTGCACTAAGCATTGTTACTGCTGCTGCTACGTTACAATCCTATTCAATTGCATATCCTGTTTTTGTCACCCCTTGATGTACCTCTTTTATCCTATGTTGCCTATTATTATTATACATTATTCAGAAGTGAGCCCTGCACATTGTTAGCTAGGATTAGATAGAGGGCCGGGGTCACTCAGGGGAGTGAACGCGGATACAAATATTATAACTGCACAGGTACAGTACAAAGCAGACACCGCCAAAGGCCCCTATCTGGGTTATGCCTAGTCACCTCAAGTGTGAGCTATCAAGGAGTAATCCTTGTACTCCACTCGAGGCTGACTTTGTCTTACCGCCATAGGGTCCTGAACAGCGATTGTCCTTCAGGTAAGAAGTCGGGCGACCCAACGGTGCCCGCGAGAGGTATTGCGACGGGACGACAGGGAGGGTACGACCAGTGTACCGGTGTGCTTGGCCCCTGATCGTTGGCTGCGAGAGTTACCAAACCACGAAAGTCGAGCTCCTCCAGGAGCACACGCGAGACAAGGTAAGGAGATGGTTCACCTTGTTGGTAACCGCAGTGACTTGGTGGGACGACGGGGCAGGCACCGATGTACTGGTGGTCCTGGCTGCTGTCGTTGTCCGCGGGTCAGTTAAGTCGAGGCAACGATAACGGTTGTCACGCAGGTTAATTAAAATGCTAAATGGTTCAGTGAATGTCTTGAGTTGGCTATATGCCATGTACGCACTACCTACCCGTGGGAATTACGAGTTATGGGCTCCTCTGCTTCGTAGTGTCGTCCGAGGACTCTTCAGACATCAGCAGTACCGCGGCCTGCGCCGGGAAGTGGTGTTGTCTTATTTGCTCGCGCGGTGGTGTCTTATTTGGATTTGCTTTAACTTCACCGGCCAGCCACGCACTGTGCAGGAGTACGTTCGGGTTGGGGTCCAAGGCCCGTCGTACTTAGGATTTAGACCGGCGGATGGCCTCTCTGTTGAGTTTGAAAGATGGGCTATGAAGTGTCGGATAGCCTCGGTGGAGCGTTCCCTGACAAGGTTCCCGCCACCCTGGAGATCCGTGCGTGTAGCGTAACACAAGTGCACCCCTGCAGGGAAGATTAATCTATTCGAATAGCCGTGTCCACGGTAACAGGACGCTTTATGCTGAAGCTGGATCTTACCACTAGAAACTATTATTATTAAACTGTATGGTTCCGGGTTTTCTTCCTCGCGGGGATGTCGAGGAGGTGAACTCGGAGGCATTGTTAATTATTACAACTTATTATTATACAATGCTGCAGCAACTTCTGCTGCATTGTTACTTTATGCTTTATATAAACTGTTGGCTGATTCTTACCTCATGCTGCAAGACATCGTCGGGAGTGCTAGTCTTCGATAGGCCTAGCTTCTTACCCTTGTTCTGGATTTCTGTCTTTCAGTCCACTATACACATCCTCTTCTTTCCATTGATACAATGCATAATGCTTAGTAGCGGACGTAAGACTCGCGGGTATACTAGATACTCACCTGCTTTATTTCCTTTACTGTTTTGCCTGATCGACCGCTGCAACCGACATTGGAGCCCAGGAGCAGGAGTACCCCGGAGGCGCCTACTACGACGTCGAGTTCCCCGTTGACCAGGAGTAGTTCGATGGATCCCAGGCAGGAGGCCTCGCCTTTTCGATCTGTATCTCTGATGTGGTTTGTGCTAGCCTTCTTAAGGCAAAACTTGACTAACTATGTCTGTACTCAGATATTATGGCTTGTATGACTTATGTATTCGGGTCCGCGTGACCCCCTCTATTGTAACATATTTGTTTATCCTTTTGTGTTTAGTGTTGTGCTGTGATATTCTCACCGTGGCACCCTAATCTTAGCCGTGTACCCTGCGTGTATGATTACTGTACACGGATTGATTTTGGGGGCGTCACAGATTCAGTGCGGGGAGGCCTAGGCAAAGCGATGAGGACGATGACAGTTTGTGCCACTGGGCGGGCCCACAAACGCCGCGCCGCTCCAGGATTTCGCACGCTTTCCTTTCGCGTGCTTTCCTTTCATCCGACGCCCCCAGGAAACCCCAGCGCGCTGGGTCGGCTTGGGATCGCCGAATCCAATTTCGGCCCAATCCGACGAAATTTGGGCCATTAGGGGCACAACTGGGCAATTTTTTTCATCCGGCGCAAGATAGCGTCGCCCCGGGGGCCTGCTTGGGGGTGCGGCTGGAGATGCTCTTATTTGCAGTACATTAAAAATCTTAAATGTGGGATGTGATACTGTATGGAACATGGCATTTATTATTAGTAGGACATGATAATTTTTATTTTTTAATGCATGACATTTCTTACAACAGTTCTTACATGTGGGACATGATACTGTATGAAATATGACAATTACTATTCGTATGACATGTCAATTGTTACATGCGGGATATGATACTATATGAAACGGGACAATTTTGAGTAGACATGATGAATTTTTCATGGTTTCAATGGTGCAATAGGTTTTCACACCTCATGGCAATTTTGCCTTGTTTTTTGATTTTTAGATTCTTTTGCACATGGAGAAATTGCACATTTCAAATTCAAAGTATTTTTCTTTTCCTACTCATCCATGGAAATTTCTTATTTTGTTTGAACATGGAAATTCTTATGTTTTGTAGGAAGGAAAGGGTTAAGTTAAGTATAATGTATTGCATCCTTCGCAATGAAAAAATAGCATGCTATTTCTGCACTAATAGCGTGCTATAGCATATGGGGAGAGACAACGCTAAATTTTGGCGATTTTGCTTGCTATGATGCTATTTATGAAATAACACGCTATACCACGCTAAAACATAATAGCACGTAACATGCTATACCGCGCTAATCCTCCATCTGTCCTAACACACCCAATCTTCAACTTTCCACTTCTACATTCTCCATTGACCACGTGCTCCTACGCGGCTGCGGATGCTGCTTCCTCCAACTTGACAGGTCTCCCCCTATTTCTCATGGATTTTTTCTCTGGCACGATGTTGCATCTAGCTGCGCCACTAACGAGTGAGGTATCTGGCAAGTTCTTTGTGTTTTCAGATCAATGACGTGTGTCCAACTAGAATGTTTGCTCGATGCTAGTGTGTTTGGTTCAGTTGTAATGCAAACTTGCAACTTGCAAGTTATCTATGGAACTTATAGCATTTGATTACTCATCACTTTATTAACTACGTAGCTACTTGGAGTACTTCCATGTCCGTCCAAAAAATTTAATTCTTATTAATGGAGATCTCAACGACACCTAATTTCGAATAAGTAATTTTTATTGTTGTTACTCCATGGATTGTTGATGTTATGCTACCATAAAAATGCTCTCCTTTATTATTGAACTATATCCCTTATCTTGTTCAAATCTTTTTTTTTGGATAAATCTAACATTTTTCCAAACGCTATTTTAAATGTAGCACATAATTAGCACGCTATAACTTGTATATCATTTGAAGGAGACCGCCGCTATTTTATTTAGCATGCTATTTTTTCATTGATCCTTCGGAAAATGTCCCTGGGCTTCTTCTTCTTATTCCTGATAAGCTCCTTCGTCTTCGGGAATGTCAACGATTTTTTCTACTCATCGAAACAGTAAAACGCATACATTCAATCACCACACAAGGCATTACAGAATTTACAAAAGTACACTCATATCATGGCCATGCAAACAACAAGGAATTGTCATAACAAAGTCACAACAAGGGGTGTGGGTTCATTTTGATTTATCAATGATTTTATATCATTTATTTAGCAAATACGAGGTTGTTTCAATTTTTAATCTACAGTTAATATAAAACAATTCTAAAATTAATTCCAATAGAGGGTACTATTAAGGTTAACACTAGTAACTAGTGGCAATTGGAAGTAGTTCGGTTTGGGCTCAATTAATTTTTAATGATTTTTTTAGTGCTACTAAGGTGTTTTAGTAATTAATCCTTAATTAAACAAATAATAAAAATACAAATTATTTATCTACATGGTTTTCTATAAAAATTAGGAACTAGTGAAAGTTTGAATTAATTACTTTGAAGTTATAATTAATGCTAAACATTTTATTTAGTGTTCAAAAGTTATTTTTTTAATATTTTGTCATATGAAATTTAATACATGGAATTGAATCAATCCAATGCCGACAGATATGTAATTTATTAAGCTCACATAATTAGTTGTAATTATTTCATTAGGAATTAGAAATTCTAGATTTAGGTCTTTAAATGTGGGGCCAAATTATTAAATTAAAATATCTGGCTAAAAGAAACAAAAATGAATTTGGCCGAGCTGGGTGGCCCGTCGCTCAGTGAGCAT
Source organism: Bromus sterilis (assembly GCA_950022295.1). Lineage (NCBI taxonomy): Eukaryota > Viridiplantae > Streptophyta > Magnoliopsida > Poales > Poaceae > Bromus > Bromus sterilis. Next base: position 224,884,370 of record OX465600.1, read on the forward strand.
AGGATAGCCGTGGGCTGAGAGGTTTGGGCCCAACAGTGGGTTTCCACTGGGGCTGCCAACATAATTAAATTCTACTGGGTGGGCCCACCGTCGGTGGGTCATTAACTCGTGAGGACGTACACGCGCGTCTGATGGGGATCTGACGGCTGAGATTAGACCTACTGGCGATGCAGGTGGATCATCGATCCGGGGATCGACGACCGTGGCGCGTCATATTCCTCATGATGATGTTAACACCGGTGATGACCTAGCTAGCTACGGGGCGGACGAGGGTGGGTCACCGGAGCATCAAAACGACCGTGGCGACATCAGGATCATATGCGGTTCTCCTTCGCGTGCTCCTGGTGCATTCATGGGATACAGGGGCGGTCGATGGCGTCATTTGTGTCGAGGTCAGAGGCGCATCGTCAATGGCGATGTCGTCGATTTGTCATCGGCTCCTGCGTGCATACAAGCATGGCAAGGGGGGTATGCGACGATGGTGATGCATAGAAGCAAGAAAGAGAGAGAGAGAGAGAGGTAGAGCTGCGACACTGACCACCTTCCTTCTTTATTATCGATTGAGCTTGTGCTTGAGCCAGAGCTGCCCCTGCTCATGGGGAGGTAGGGCTTCGTCTTTAGTTATCGAGAGGATGGGGAGAAGAGAGTGTGCTGCGGTGAGGATGGGGTGACCCCACGACTCCTTCATGTGAGACTACCTGGTGCACGTGAAGACAAAAGGCCCGCTGGAAAGCTACGAAAAGCCCGCGATTGGCCCGACCAAGCACCGACGTAGGAGTTCGCGACTAAAATGGAAGGTGCAACTTGGCGTACAAGGCAAGACTAGAACTAGGAAACTATCTCTGTAACCTAGTACGGACTCCCCGAGACCTAGCCTAGTATATAAAGGCTGGGAGGGGAGACGTCCAGATCAACTCAACACGCATCTACTCACCCTAGCCTTGCGAGAACTCGCCTTGGCCTCCACTGTAATCGCCCCCTCAAGCAATAATATCGAGCAGGAAGTGCTTCTCCTGTTAGCCGACGAGTATCGTCCAACCCGTGTCTACCTCTATGACTAACCCAGGGTCCCTGACCATGGGATTTGCCGGGGTTGATCCCCGTCAATTAGCGCCGTCTATGGGAACTTCACAGGTTGGAATCACGATCTCGGGGCCCCATCATTTGGATCCCTCGGTTTCATGGCTCACCTCCCGGCCTTTCGACCGGCTTTCACCGACCTGCGCACTGGAGTCAGCCTGATTTTCGGAGCATATCAAATCTACATCAACCACTGGGGAGCCCTCCGTCTCACAGATCGCGCTCGAGCACCGAGACGGCAGATCCTACATCAGCAATCGAAGCAGCACCCACCAGCGTGACGACTCCGTGAGTCACCCACGACCCCCAGCCCGACTACTCGAGTGGTCCCTGGAAGAAGCGCAACGTGCGCGCAAGCAAGACGACATTCAAGACGTTGTCCCAAGTATTCATGGCAGATATCCACGAGCCAACCACAGATGGCAAAAACCAAGATGACGACCCGAGCAGTTGCCGGGACAACCGCTCGAATAGCAAAGACAGTGATCCTGACAACACTGGCCAGGTCACCGTCACGCTTGGAGAACCAGGAACCATACCAAAGAAAATATACAAAGGAACGGAGCATAGCAATCGCAGGAGCGACGAGCCAAAAAGCAGCAAGCATCAGACCCCAGGCATGGCGAAAGAGGACCATCACGTAGAAAAGATCTACCTGTCCAAGGAAGCAATCACCATAATAAGGGACGCAGTGAAACGCGACAAACTACTCCCAGAGAATGCATCACGAGACGAGCTCAGAGCATACAACAAGCTGGCGAGTGACGCCACCAAGAGAGCAAGACAGCAGCGCCTAGAATTAGAGAAGCAAGGAAAAGCTACCATCGACTCATGAAATAACCGTAGGGCATCTCCTAGAAGCGACTCCTCCGACTACGACTCCCGCATCCGAGCAAGATCCAGATTCAGCAATCTGAGACGCACGGACAAGAAGAAGGTGGCCCGCAAGCTAGATGACGACTTCAAACTAGAGGAGGACGACGACGAGGAAGAACAACTCACGCCAGCCGAAGCCCTGTTCACTGCCCAAGAGTACCTATCTCGTGCTCAGAAAGGCAAGAAAGGCAGCGTAGATCACAACACGACAATGGCACTCAAAATAATGAAAGACGCCATCTCAGCCCCCAAAAGAGCAGGCACAAGACGAGCTCCACGCGAGCAGACCCCGGACAGGGCCCCCAGCTCACCCGATGACGACAACAGCGACGACTGGCGCAAGCGCCCAAACAAAAACCATGACAGCGATGACAATAGCAACAGACGCAACAACAATCGACGAGACGCGCGCGACGACATAACACAAAGCAAAGTCAACCGTGGAAGACGAAGACGAGCAGCCCGCGAAGAGTACTCGGACGAGCAAGCTTCCGACGATAACGTAGAACCATGCGGGGCACTGTGCTTCACACAGTCCATACGGAAAACAAGGATGCCGAAAGGTTTCAAGCTAAACTCCACAACGCACAAGTACGACGGACTGGAAGAACCAGAAGCATGGCTCGACGACTACCTAACGGCCGTAAAATTCCAACGCGGAACCAATATTACAGCAATGCAGTACATACAACTCATGCTCGAGAGCTCAGCACGACACTGGCTGAAGAACCTACCACGAGGATCAATCGATTCCTAGAGGCAGTTCCGCAGCGCTTTCATCGAGAACTTCAAGTCCACCTACAAATGACTGGCATCACTCGAGGAGCTGAGGGCCTGCAGACAAGGATCAAGAGACTCCCTGCGAGCATACATCCAACGATGGACCATACTCAAAAACTCAGCCGAGGACATCTCAGACGAAAGCTCAATCGACGCATTCAGGAGGGGCTTTCAACGCATCAACTTCAAGGAGCAGCTCGGGCAGATGAAAGTACGAACACTCGCAAGACTGCTCGAGCAAGCCAACAACTGGGCAGATGGAGAAGACTCCGTACGGAACGAATCGGAGATCCAGACAGCGCGCTCAGAACGCGACTACGACTACCACACCAGCGACAGAGGATTCGACAGAAGAAGAAAACGTCTGAGGCGCAACTTCTACGACGACAGAGGACCCGGCATGGTCACGACCGGCTTCCCAGATGACAGAGAAGGCAGACACCGCGATGACAGGAGAATAAAGCACAGGGACAACCAAGAAGAAGCACCCCAAATTCAAAAACGGGACTGGAGAACAAGGCAGCCACGAGACGAGACCCGAGCATATCGTTTGGCCAAAGAGCAGCTCGACGGACCGTGCACAATACACGGGTTCAGAAACGAGCGCGGAGAGCTTAGATCAGGGCACACCCTCAGGAACTGCAGGCGATTCATCGAGCTCTCCGAAGAGAAAAGTCGGTCTACAACAACAGCAGCAGCACAACCTTTCGCAAGCGTAGCAGTCGGAACGATCGCCCACAACGCACCGCCAGTGCCTGCAATACCAACAAGACAAGTAGCAGTAATCCAAGAACGAAGCACGACACCCGAGGATGAAACATACCCAGAAGCGCATGGCCGGATCTACATGATACAAGAAGGAAGAGCATCAAACAGGCAGCAGAAGCAAGTCACCAGACAAGTTTTCCTCGCAGTCTCCTCGCACCCTGCTGTCCCAGAATACCTGCGCGGGTCCGAGACTGAAATCACATTCTCCCGAGAGGACCACCCGCCAGCCATCCCGCGCCCAGGACACGCCGCACTAGTACTCAAAGCAAGAATCGGAAACTACGACATGTCACGTGTCTTCATGGACGGCGGCAGCAGAATCAACATCATATTCACCAGAACCCTGGAAGAAATGCTCATCCAAAACTCAGCACTGAAAACTTCAGGCACAAAGTTTCACGGAATCGTGCCAGGGAAGGCAGTATACCCACTCGGAAAAATAAGTCTCGAGGTGGTTTTTGGCAGCACGAGAAACTTCCGCAAAGAGACATTGGATTTCGAAGTGGTCAACTGGAAATCACAATACCACGCCATCCTAGGACGACCAGCCTTCGCACGTTTCATGGCAGTGCCACACTACGCCTATCTCAAGATGAAAATGCCAGGCCCGCGAGGGGTGATCACAATCAGCGGCAGCTTTGTCAGATCCGACCGCTGCGACAAAGAGTTCCACAAAATATCAGAAACCTTCGGAGCACACCAAGCCAGCGGAGCCACAACGTCAGGGGAAGAGGCCCTACCATAGAAGCAAAAGGGAGCCGCATCAATCTATCGTTGACGAGGGGGTGACCCCACAACTCCTATAGATGGGCCTACCCGGTGTACCCGAAGACAGAAGGCCCATCGAGATGCCGCCTGGACCCAGCCTTGGCCCACTAGTGGCACCGACGTAGGAGTCCGCGACTCATAAGGAAGGTGCAAACCTGCCGCACGAAACAAGATCAGGGTTAGGAAACCTCATCTGTAATCCAGGACGGACTCCCCGAGACCTAGCCTAGTATATAAAGGCTAGGAGGGGAGACATCGAGATCAACCAATACGCAATCTGTAACCCTAGCCTTGTGCGCACTAGCCTTGGCCTTCCTGTAATCGCCATCTCCAAGCAATAATATCGAGCAGGAACGTATCCTCCTGTTAGCCAACGAGCTATCGTCCAACCTGTGCCTCTCATGACTAACCCAGGGTCCCTGACCATGGGATTTTCCGGGGTACATCCCCGTCAATTGGCGCCGTCCGTGGGGACTACACAGGTTGGAATTACGATCTCGGCGGTTCCGTCTTCAGCAAGCCACAACTCAAGAGCAAGAACCAGATTCAATCCACCAGAAGAATTCAAGATCACGGCAAACATCTTTACCGCCCAAGCGAGATCGCTCGACCTGCAGCTGTGCCAAGACCCATACTATGGTGGCAACTGAGCCTACCGCCAGCGAAGGAGAACTCGACGACCCAAAAGAAAGGCGCGAGGGTTCTACACAGAGATCCCGATCGAAGAGCTACAACACGAAGCAGAGGACCCGCCGACCACTCGACGACCCGCCTCCACCCAGGCACCTGCCGCACAACAAGACACCGACTCAGAGCTCGACATCAGCGATCGCCAAGATCATCGCCAACGAGGAAGAAATCGACGACCCAGAAGACAGGCGCGAGGATTCTACGAAGAGACCCCACTCGACGAGTCGAACTACACAGCCACGCGCTCGCCGACCACTCGACGACCTGCCGCCATGCAGACAGTTGTCGCCCGCCAGGACAGCGACTTTGAGACTCAGACCGGTGAATACTACGACCCAGATCGAAGACCAGATGAATTTTTCAACCTTATCAAGAACCAGAATTTGAGCGCGGCGATCGAAATCGATCCACGAGTCCACGAGCACCCGGCGGATCACGCGCTGTTCTTCCGAATCTCAAGGATGAAACGACACGCCGGATCCAGCAAACTCACGGTCAGGGAGCAGCTATAAGGACCCTGGACGATCCACTGCTTCGAAGACGACCGGGGAGACATCAGATCGGGCCACACCCTGGGAAACTGTCGCCTGTTCAACGAACTCGCCGACAACCTCAAGGAGGAAAAATAGCGAGAAGCCAAACGCACCCGACGAACCGAGAAGTCGCCGACTCCAAGCCCAGAAAGATGCTCCAACCCGACTCAAGGACAGGTGTGCACGATCCAAGAATGCAGATTATCGCAAGCCCAACAGGACGCCTACACCCTGCAAGCCAGAGCAGCCGAGAGCCTAAACACAGTCGAAGTCTATCAGCTACACGACGCAGAAACTAGTATCACGTTCTCCCAGAGTGATCACCCACCTGTAGTCCCAAGGTCGGGGCACGCGCCCCTGGTACTCGATGCTCAAATTGGAGGGTACGAAATGGACAAAATCTTCATGGACGGAGGCAGCAGCATGAACATAATCTTCGTCAGCACCCTACACAAGATGCTGATCCCACGATCAGTATGGAAAAAATCAAGCACCGTGCTATACAGAGTAGTCCTAGGAGAAGTGGCTACCTCCCTTGGAATAATCGAGCTCGAAGTTGTCTTTGGCAACAGACGCAATTTCACAAGACACATCCTCGAGTTCGAGGTACTTGATTGGCAGTCGCAATACCACGCCATATTGGGACGTCCAGCATTCGTGCAGTTCATCTCGATTCCGCATTACGCCTACCTCAAACTCAAGATGCCAGGATCCACGGGCGTCATTACAGTCAACGGGAGCTTCACCAAATCAGACAAGTGCGATCGCGATTTCCATAAAGTCTCCGACACCTTCGGAGCCGAGCAAGAACTCACAGAAATAGCCATGGCGACAGACAAAAGTATCTTTCTGCTAGCAAGCCGAAGCAAGACAAAAGAGTATGGACGAGACTTCAGGATCGACAGCGACACGATCACCCACTAGGTGCACCCGACGGACCCAGAAAAAACAGTCCGCGTGTACGCCCACCTCCCGGAAGAGCAAGCGACTGCCCTCATTGCTTCCCTCCGCGAAGAATGGGAAATATTTGCCTGGTGCCCAGCCGACATGCCAGGAGTACCGCACGAGTTCGCGGAACAAGCACTGTGCATCAAGCCAAACACCAAGGCAGTGAAGCAGGCGCTACGAAGATTCTCAGAACCCAAGCGCAGAGCAATCGGAGAGGGGGTCAACCGATTACTCGACGCCAAATTCATCCGAGAGACAAAGAACGCCACTTGGATCGCCAACCCTGTGCTGGTCCCCAAGAAAGACACAGACGTGCCGCGGATGCACGTCGACTACGGGCCAGTCAACAAATACTGCCCCAAGGATCACTTTACCCTGGAAAGAATCAATCAAATAATCGACTCGACAGCAGGATGCGACCTACTACCGTTCTCCGACGCCTACTCAGGACTTAATCAGGCCAGAATAGAGAAAAAAGACGAAGAGCACGCCTTGGCCACCACCCCTCGCGGCACACCCTGCCGCCCCAAAATTCCCTTCAGTCTAAACAACGCAGGAACAACATACCAGTGAATGATGCAAGCTTTCATGAGAAACCAGATTGGTGGAAACATCCAGGCCTACATAGACGAGATCATCACCACAATCAAAGAACTCGGACCAGAAGCAGATACAGAGGATGAAAACACAGGTGAACCAGTGCAAGTGGCAGCCGCAAACCCAATCGTTAATGAAGAAGCCAACAATGCAGTCGAGGAGCCAGAGCCAGCCGCACCCGAAGACCCATCTTGGAGAGAGCCGCTCCTCAGATTCCTAATCGACGGCACCCTACCGCATGACGTCGCAGAAGCCAGACATGTCAGTCGGCAGTCCAAAGCTTTCACAGTAATCAATGGGCAACTCTACAAGCGCAGCATTTCCCGGGTCCTACAAAAATGCACAGACGAGGAAGACGGCAAAACCCTACTACTGGAGATCCACGAAGGCACCTGTGGGCACCATGCCAGCAGCCGAGCACTAGTGGCAAAAGCCTTTCGAGCAGGTTTCTACTGGCCAACAGCCATGAGAAACGCAGAAGACATCGTGCGGCGTTGCATCGCCTGTCAAAAATTCTCCAGCAGACCGCACGCTCCAGCCTCAGAACTCAATACCATACCACTATCATGGTCGTTCGCCACCTGGGGACTCGACATGGTGGGCCCGCTCAAGAAATCATCAAAGGGAGGAAGAACACACCTGCTAGTAGCAGTCGACAAGTTCACCAAGTGGATCTAGGCAGTGCCCATCACTAGCTCCACGGCCCTCATGGCAGTGAACTTTATCAAGTCAATAATCTTCAGGTTCGGAGTACCACACAACATCATCACGGACAACGGTACGAACTTCACAGCGGCGGAATTCTAGAACTTCTGCGACGAACTGGGCATCAAAATCAACTACGCATCAGTCGCGCACCCGCAGTCCAACGGCCAAGTGGAAAAAGCAAATGGCCTAGTATGCGGAGGAATCAAAAAAAGGCTCCTTGCACCACTCGAGCAGGCCACGGGCAACTGGATAGAAGAACTCCCTGCAGTACTTTGGAGCCCGCGTACCACTCCAAATACCGCAACCCAGTACACACCTTTCTTCATGGCGTACGGGTCGGAACCAGTGCTACCACATGACCTCAAATTCGGGGCGCCCCGGATCTCAGGGTACGAGGAAGAGGAAGCAGAAGAAGCACTGCAAGATGACAAGGATACAACAGATGAAGCAAGAGACACATCCCTAGCAAGGTCAGAGGGGTACCTGGACAAGCTGCGCACTTACCATAGCAGCCGCCTGCGCACCAGAACCTTCAACAAAGGCGACCTTGTCCTATGACTCATACAAGAGAAAGTCCACAAGCTTGCCCCACAATGGGAAGGACCGTTCATAATCTCAGAAGTCATAGGAGGAGGCGCCTATAGACTGAAGAACCCGAAGACTGATGAGGACGTGGGAAATCCATGGAACGTGGCGAGCCTACGCCTGTTCTACCCATAGTATCCACCAATCATGCTCAACTGGCAGCTCATGTAACCCTTCGACGCAATAAAATGATATTGCCCAAATACTACAACCTCAAAGTACTCGGGGGCTCGAGTACAAAACTCCCCCCGAGAGACGCTATCGTCGCTCACGCGATCTATACCCAAAGCACTCGGGGGCTCGAGTACAAAACCTCCCCTCGAGAGATGCTATCGTCGCTCACGCGATCTATACCAAAAGCACTCGGGGCCCGAGTACAAAAACTCCCCCCGAGAGACGCTATCGTCGCTCACGCGATCTATACCCAAAGCACTCGGGGGCTCGAGTACAAAACTCCCCCCCGAGAGACGCTATCGTCGCTCACGCGATTTTTCACCAAAGCACTCGGGGGCTCGAGTACAAACTCCCCCGAGAGACGCTATCGTCGCTCATGCGATCTTTACCTCAAAAGGCCCGGGGACTCGAGCACATCCCCCTCAGAGAAAAACTACCATCTCCCGCGCGTCTCGTAACTTACAAATAAAGGACCAAGTAAAAACCCCTGACAGGCATCAGCCGCTGAGAACCGTTCAGAATCAAAGGGAAGACACGGTTACAAACAGATAGAACACCAAGTACTCTGGAGAAATCTGGATGGAGCACAAGACACAGACAATCCTTTTAGTCTTCACCTGATCTCCAACGATCACCTAAAGACTCGGGGGCTACTCCCATCGGGAGCGCTGCCGCGCACCCGATAAAAGACAGAAATTAACGGAAGAACAACAAAGGAAACAAATCTCAGCCTACGTTCGACTCTCCGATTCAAACGTAGCCTCGGGGGCTACCCCCATCGGGAGCGCTGTCGCGCACCCGATAGAACCCACAGTGCAAAGATTCGATGGACTCGAAGACAGCTCTCGGTTGCAAAGGACCCGAAGACAGATTCCATTACAAAGACTCAAGCACAGTTCACATTACAAGGACTCGAAGATCATTCCCAGTACAAAAAGACTCGGAGTACATTGGATAGAAGGCAACTCTGATTACTCGAAGGCAATCCTCATTACATGAAGGACTAACCTAGACACAAGAAACCGATAAACCTACGACATCAATCACCCAAGGAATTATGACTTCTACATGTGTGCCCATGCTGGGATGATTGGCACCAAGACTGCGAGCATCATCACAGAAAAAGGAGGAGTCGAAGCAGCCAGCTCATGATGTCAATGACATAACAAAAGGTGAAGCTCGACTTATTTGCGGAGCACCGAAGACGATGCTCCACCAGCTTCTTCTCCTGCTCCACCAGCCTCTTCTCCAGCTCCACCCGAGTTGCCGGCGAAGACGACGCCGCTGCCTCCAGTTCTATAAGGTCGCCTGGCGCGCCCGCTTGATCGGTGGCTTGACGTCGGGGTCCTCTTCAGAGCCGGAGGAGGAAGCAGTTGAAGACGGCTCAGCATCAGCACCCGAAGAGTTGCCGGAGGAGGAAGTAGTTGAAGACGTAGGACTCCTCGACCTGTCAGAACCATCGCTGCTTGTCTTCGGCAAGTACGGATCCATGCGGTTGCCGCTCGAGTCAAAGGCGCGGATGATAAGAGTGTCTTCTCCATCAAAACGGCAACAAAGGGCGTCACCATCACGCAAGTTCAAGCGTCGAGCAAACGATTTCCAGCCAAAGCCAAGAAAAATCAAGCGGGAACTATCGATCTCCAACTTAACATACGAAGGAGATCGCGCGCACCCCTGAAGGCGAAGCAGCACGCCATCAAGACTGCGCTCAGAAACAAGGGCAGAAAATGCAGAAGGAAGCAGAATACGAGCAGCGTTCCGGCCACGGACGCGTAGGAGAAAGTCATAGCGCCAAAAACCCTCCTTTGAAGACGAGGAAGAAGGCGTCGACGGTGCACCACGACGGTCGCCGCGAGAGGAGCGTGGAGTACGACCACCACGACCACGGCGAGCACGGCCGCTGCCGGTGATACCCGCACCTTGCTTGGGTCCCATGATAGGAGGAAGAGAAAGAGGAGCAAGATGAGCAGAGGTCGAACACTGCTGCTAGACGAAGAAGAAGGGTCTATTTATAGCACAAACCCAAGAGCACGCAGAAGCCCAGACGACGGCAACAATTAATTCAAGGACCAAGCGCGCCGGATGAGTCGAATTCCGAGACAAAGATGCCTTCACACGGGAGGCACAGTACGCTGGACGCTTCAAATCTCGCGCGTCTTCAATGCGCGCATCGATAACTCAACAGGCGGCTGCAGCACGCCACCAAAAGCCATCATTATAACCGGTCATGAAGACTTCACGGTTCACAGACAGAGCATCTTTGACGGTCCTCCAGCAAGGAGATCCTTACCAACAAGAGGTAAATTAAAAGGGCAGCGAACAAAAAATACAGCCTGCAAGCACCATCTTTACTGACTCAAATACATTTTTTCAAATATATTTAACTCCCATCGGGAGCCTATCCGCCCATGAGAGTTTCGGGTGCTCCCTCACCTAGAAGAAAAAACGTGCTCGAGTGATTACTCACACCCATGAGAGTTTCGGGTGCTCCTTCACCAGAAGAGAAAACGTGCTCGAGTGATTACTCGCACCCATGAGAGTCTCGGGTGCTCCCTCACCCAGAAGAAAAAACGTGCTCGAGTGATTACTCGCACCCATGAGAGTTTCGGGTGCTCCCTCACCACGACACAAGATAAAGCAAACTTACAGTCGCCAGACCGAACGGTCCCAGAGTAATGGGTGCTCCCTCACCCCGAGAGCGAAGGAGATACTCGAGTGATTACTCACATAACTCTAAAGTACCCGAACACTCGAAGACCTCCCGAGCAAGTACTCCTCTACATTATTCCTCGCCCGAGCGCCCGGCAAAGCTCCGCGAGTGACCGCTAAAACAGCTCACTTGATTGTTTATTCCAAGTGGGTGCATTATATACTAGGCTCCGCGTCTCAATAAAAATACATATTCCTGGAACACGATACACTGTGCCCAGATGCCACGCAAGCTTAGCGTGTAGGTAAGACCCCGCTGCGCAGATCGATCGGGCTGGGACTTGCCGTAGAGCGATTTCACTCCCAACCTTTTCCATGCGCTTGCATGATATAAAAAGCCGGGCGGACGCGCCTAGGCTACAAACTTTACTGGCGGCAATTGATCACTGTAAGACCTGCAGCGTCATGAATTTTGCTTGACACCAGTGTTCCAAGCTCATGTCGAGGGACGTGGGTTTGATTGGGCTACTGCGGTTTTTGCCACTAGTGCAATTCACCAAGGCTCGACCAGTCGAATCCTTGGGCCCTTTCAGCTTAACAATCCCTCGAAACAGGTTTTTTCATGGCCCCAGACTGCCAGCGACCCGCGGTTGAACCGTGCATACATCGAAACGACGCAAGAATGGACTCGAGTCCCTGCGCGACTCTTCGAGTCCCCCAGGCACTCGGGGGCTACTGACGAGGGGGTGACCCCACGACTCCTATAGATGGGCCTACCCGGTGTACCCGAAGACAGAAGGCCCATCGAGATGCCGCCTGGACCCAGCCTTGGCCCACTAGTGGCACCGACGTAGGATTCCGCGACTCATAAGGAAGGTGCAAACCTGCCGCACGAAACAAGATCAAGATTAGGAAACCTCATCTGTAATCCAGGACGGACTCCCCGAGACCTAGCCTAGTATATAAAGGCTAGGAGGGGAGACGTCGAGATCAACCAATACGCAATCTGTAACCCTAGCCTTGTGCGCACTAGCCTTGGCCTTCCTGTAATCGCCATCTCCAAGCAATAATATCGAGCAGGAACGTATCCTCCTGTTAGCCGACGAGCTATCGTCCAACCTGTGCCTCTCATGACTAACCCAGGGTCCCTGACCATGGGATTTGCCGGGGTACATCCCCGTCAATCGTCCTTAGGGCTGCTAAGCCATCGATCCAAATAAAGGGGCGGTCTTCAAGCAACAGCCCCCCTCATGTAAGAAACAAAGGAGGAATATTGAAAATATTTTTCCAAAAGATCTTCCCATTGGCACTCGGGGGCTCACCGAAGTAGCCACCCCCCGAGGCGTTCTTCGCAAACGCGACTCTAAAAAATTGGCACTCAGGGGCTCGCCGAAGCAGCCACCCCCCGAGGCGTTCTTCGCAAACGTGAGTCTAATTTTTTTTGGCACTCGGGGGCTCGCCGAAGAAGCCACCCCCCGAGGCGTTCTTCGCAAACGCGACTATAAAAATTGGCACTCGGGGGCTCGCCGAAGCAGCCACCCCCCGAGGCTATTCTTCGCAAACGCGACTCTAAAAAATTAGCACTCGGGGGCTCGCCGAAGCAGCCACCCCCCGAGGCGTTCTTCGCAAATGCGACTCTAAAAAATTGGCACTCGGGGGATCGCCGAAGCAACCACCCCCCGAGGCGTTCTTCGCAAATGCGGCTCTAAAATTTTTTGGCACTCGGGGGCTCGCCAAAGCAGCCACCCCCCGAGGCGTTCTTCGCAAACGCGACTCTAGAAAATTGGCACTCGGGGGCTCGCCGAAGCAGCCACCCCCCGAGGCGTTCTTCGCAAACGCGACTCTAAAAAATTGGCACTCGGGGGCTCGCCGAAGCAGCCACCCCCCGAGGCGTTCTTCGCAAACATGACTCTAAAAAATTGGCACTCGGGGGCTTGCCGAAGCAGCCACCCCCCCCCCCCCCCGAGGCGTTCTTCGCAAACGCGACTATAAAAATTGGCACTCGGGGGCTCGCCGAAGCAGCCACCCCCCGAGGCGTTCTTCGCAAACGCGACTTTAAAAATTGGCACTCGGGGGCTCGCTGAAGCAACCACCCCCCGAGGCGTTCTTCGCAAACGCGACTCTAAAAAGTTGGCACTCGGGGGCTCGCCGAAGCAGCCACCCCCCGAGGCGTTCTTCGCAAACGCGACTCTAAAAAATTGGCACTCGGGGGCTCGCCGAAGCAGCCACCCCCCGAGGCGTTCTTCGCAAACGCGACTCTAAAAAATTGGCACTCGGGGGCTCGCCGAAGCAGCCACCCCCCGAGGCGTTCTTCGCAAACGCGACTCTAAAAAATTGGCACTCGGGGGCTCGCCGCAGTAACCACCCCCCGAGGTTTCTTCGCAAACACGATCCTAAAACAACAATAAGGGACCCCTCGCCCAACAACTCACCAGCCGACGAAACAAGACCATATTGCACAAGATTGGCTTACAACAGAGGAACAAAGCAAAATAGAATAGCAACACACGCTATCCAGCAAAGAACTAGCGAACAAGCAAAGGGCTAATCCCAAGGCTCCGACTTCACCTTACACAGAGCACCTAACCGACAGTCATTATCCTCGACCACCCACTTTACAACTTCATTTGCAGGCTTATCCGCCATGGCATAATGGTCATCCATCGGCTGAGCTCGACCACCTGGAGGACCTCGAGCTACCAACATAATGTCGACCCCTGGCCAATGACTATGAACCAAGGCAAAAGCATAGCGAGCCCTGCATAAATCTGGTGATTAACTACACGCCGAAGATCCGCAGGATGGGAGAACACCCGACAAAGCTTCTCAAGGGAAGAAGGGACAGGATCCAAAGGATAAAATTCAGCAAAAATCCTGCCCAACACCCCGTATCAGTATTCAAGAGCCCGCGGCACCCTCTCAACCCGCATCCGCAGAACAGCGAACACCCGAGCACGTGCCCTATCCATCCAGAAAGGATTGTTCGTCTGCACGACTGGATCCTCCAGCCGCAACAACTCAGACTGCACTGCCTCCTCCTCCTCACGAGAGCGCCCAACAAGCACTTCGCAGCGAAGAACAGGGACCAGCAGCAAAGCATAAAGAAAAAGAACTCGCGCAGACGAGCAGACGAAAAATAACAAACTCACCCTTCAGGAGATCAGACAGCTTCACCATCCAAGCCGCCAAACCATCCAAGACAGCCTCAGCACGTTCACGCTTTGAACGATGGACCGCAACAGCACCTTTCTGTAGAACGATCTCACATTCGGCCTCTTTCAACCTTAAGCAAATGGACTCGTAAGCACCTTCGCGAGCATCCTCCTTCAGCAAATTCCAAGCCCGAGAAATGCCCGGGATGGCCTACCGCAAAGGGAAACAAGACAACAAGTGATACGTCCAAAACGTATCTATAATTTTTGCTTGCTCCATGCATGTTTTGTGTGATATTGCTATGCTCTAGATACGCTTTCATACATTTTTGATCATATTTGGACTAACCTATTAACTCAGTGCACCCTAGTGCCAGTTCCTGTTTTCTGCTGTTTTTCTATTTAAGTTTTCCCCCATATAAAAAGTGCCAGAAAAATTCGGGAAAATTCAGATAAAAAATCAGCGTGACGGAAGCTTCAAGAAGAGCCCGGGAGGGGCCAGAGGGGAGCCAGGGGGGCCTAGGCAGCCACCCAGCGCGGCCCCACCCCTAGCCGCGCCAGGGGGCGCCTGGGGCCCCTGGTCCACCTCTGGCTGCCCCCCCCTTCGCCTATTTAATCTCCGTCACGGGAAAACTCCAGGAGAGGAACCCTATTCCGCGAACTCGCCTCTGTTCCGCCGCCGCCGCGCTTCCAAGATCGGGAGCACCAGAAGACCTCTTCCCGGCACCCTGCCGGAGGGAGGATTGACCTCTGTGAGTCTCCTCGCCACCATGGATGCTCCCCGGATGTCTCGTGAGTAGTTTTCCTTGGACCATGGGTCCGTTATCAGTAGCTATGTGATGTTCTCCTCCCCTCTTTGATCTTCATTGTTTAGACCTCGTGAGCTGCCCTACATGATCGAGGCACCTTTGTAATATTTTTGCTGTTGCTATGCTGAGTTTGGAGGGATCTGATGGATTATGAGATTATGTTCAGATTGTGATAGAGTAATATATTTGGTTTTTATCTCTTATATTTTTGTTCCTAAGTAATTCTTGCATGCTCTCTGTTGTTGTTTATTGCTTTGGCCAAGTAGTAGGTAGTGACTCTAAGAGGGAGCGTTGTGCTAGATTGTGGGTTCATGCCCCCCCCCAATGACACACTTGAGTGACAGAAACACGAGTCTAGGGGATGTGTTGTTGCCACAAGGGGGAAAACAACGGTGCTTGTAACCGCGGTTACAAGGATTGTTTACTTTACGCAAAGTTCTTTTTAATGCAGTTGTCTGTTGCTTTGGGTTTACACTTTGGGTGGGGCTCGCAAATTAATACCAGCGAGATGTTCTGGATAGATATCTCAAGGTGGATGATTAGTAGTAGATGCAGATGGATTTCGGTCTACTTATTTTGGCGTACTGCCCGTGCTTTTGAACCTCTTCCTTTCTTTTGTAGCATAGTTAGCATTGCGGTGCGTTCATAATCCTGTCAATTGCCCTTCTGTAATTTGTTTACCTCGCATAGCAGTTTTATCGTCTTTTGGGAGAGAGACATCACTAGTGAACATCACGTATCCCGGTCCATATCCTCATTACTGTTTCCAAGCTATATTTACTTTTCTGCATTTACTTTCAAGTTGCTATCATTATCCCTTGTGTTTTACCCTTTTTGAACAACAAGACCGGAGAGATTGACAACCTCTCTGAACTTCCTTGGGAACAAAGTTATCTGTGTCTGTGTGCAGGTCCACGTCAATCGCGCCAGCTGACACCTACTTATCATATCCGGAGTCCTACGGGAGACAAACCTTGGTATCTTCACCGAGGGAAACTCGCTGCTGTACTGCATCACGCCTTCCACTTGGGGCTCACCAACGAAGGGCGAGAAGCCAATAAGCAAGAGAATTTCTGGCGCTGTTGCCGGGGACTCCGAGTGCTAAGATAGGGGAGTTGCACACTACCCTTTACCTTTGTTTTTTAGTCTAGTTAGTTTACCTTTCAGTTTTTATCTTTGTGTCCTTTATCAAAATTTACAAAAAAATCTGCCACACTTGCTGCTACTATGGGTTCCACTGAAAACACCAAGTTGTGTGACTTCACTAGTCACAACAACCAGGACTTTATCTGCACTCCCATTGCCACGCCTGCCACTTCAGCTACCTCTTATAAAATTAAACCTGCTTTGCTAAATCTTGTTATGAGAGATCAATTCTCTGGTGGTGGAGATGATGTTGCTTTACACTTGAATAATTTTGTTGAATTATGTGATATGCAAAAGTATAAAGAAGTAGAAGGTGATGTTGTTAAGCTCAAGCTCTTTCCTTTCTCTTTAAGGGGAGATGCTAAAATCTGGTTTCAATCTTTGCCTAGAAATAGCATAGATTCTTGGGATAAGTGCAAAGATGCTTTTATAGGGAAGTACTACCCTCCTGCTAAGATTATCCAATTGAGGAGTAATATTATGAATTTTAAGCAATTGGATAATGAACTGGTTGCCCAAGCTTGGGAACGAATGAAATCTCTTGTTAAGAAATGCCCTACACATGGTTTGACTACCTGGATGGTTATCCAGACTTTTTATGCAGGCTTGAACTTTACCTCGCGGAACCTGTTAGATTCGGCCGCGGGAGGAACCTTTATGTCAACTACACTTGGTGTTGCCACGAAGCTTCTCGATGAAATGATGACCAATTATTCCCAATGGCACACTGAACGCGCTCCAACAGGTAGGAAGGTAAACTCTGTTGAGGAAATTACCTCCCTCAATGAAAAAGTTGACTTAATTATGTCTCTACTTACCAAGCAACCCTCTATTGATCCACATGATGTTCCTTTAAATTCTTTGGTTCTCAAGAACAATTAGATGTGAACTTTATTGCTAGAAAAAACATCAACAACAATGCTTATAGGGGAAATTTTGCTAGCAATCCTAGACCGTTTCCATTCAATTATGGGAACAACAAAACCTATCCTAGCAACAACTCCTATAATCCTGCTTACACGAAAAGAGACCTACCTAGCTATGATAAATTGGTGGAAATAGAGAAAGCTACCAAGAACTATATGCACACCCAGTTTGAACAAAACAAAGCCTTCTCTAAGCAAATAGGTGAGCATACTGCCATTCTGCAAAACATTAGGGAACAGCTTGATAGCCTGAACAGCGAGATTTCTAATCTCCAGGCTAGACTTACCGCCACCGAACCCATGTTTCGAATATGTCCCACACCCAATCTACTTTGATAAATCAAATGGCAGCCAAACCGGAAGTTATCCCTATGGAAGAGGATAGAATTAAGAGCCTTCCTACACACCACATAGTTGCCACTATCCAAATTATTGAGGACACCCATACTATTAGCACCCAATGCACTCCTAGTCCCGTTGGACCTATTAATGGTGATGCTAATACCTCAACCGTAGAAAAAGAAACTCCTATGAACATAGAGGGTTTCAAACAAGTGGGCCTAGATGACACTACTACCACCTTTGATAGTAGTGATATTGATTTTGATAGTTGCACCCTCTCAGAAGTTATTAGCTTGTTACACAAAATGTCTAGAGACCCCCACACTAACACACTTAATCTTGCCTTCACGGAGCATATCACAAATGCTCTTATCAAAGCTAGGGAGGAGAAGCATAGAGTAGAAGCCTCCATACCTAGGAAGCTAGATGATGGTTGGGACCCCATGATCAAAATTAAATTAAATAACTTCTCTTGCTATGCTTTATGTGATGTTGGAGCTAGTACCTCCGTTATGCCCAAAAGAATATTTGATATGTTTGAATTGAAGCCTTTTGAGCCTTGTTCTTTTGGTGTTCGTCTTGTTGATTCTTCAATAAAGAAACCTTTGGGGAAGATCGACGATGTTCTTATCATTGTCAATGACAACTATGTTCCCATTGATTTTATTTTTATGGATATAGAGTGTGAACCTTTATGTCCAATTATTTTGGGACGTCCTTTTCTTCGCACCGTTGGTGAGGTTATTGACATGAAAGAGGGGAATATAAAATTCCAATTCCCATTCAAAAATGGGATGGAACACTTCCCTAGAAAGAAAATCAAGTTACCTTTTGAGTCCGTTACACGGGCTAGTTATTCTCTTTCCCTTGATAAAACTTGATTCTTCTTTTTGCATCATGCCTAGCTAATGGCTTTAAAGAAGCGCTTTCGGGAGGCAGCCCGCAACAAATTTAGGTGTTTCTTTTTGCTTTTGTTGTGTCTTGATGGTTGTTACTTCTGTAGCAACATCATTGTATCTTTATTTTTCAGCTTTGTGCCAAGTTATAGCCTCTTACGGCAAGGGAAGTAAAAGTTGTGACATGCTGTCCAGAAAACAGATTTTGTCCTCGTGACCAGAAAAATTCCAGAAAAATTCCAGTTCATCTTTTTGAGCTGAATTTTTTACACAGTATGCTCTATACAATTAAGAAACTTTCGTATTTCTAAGTTTTTTTATTTGAGTTGCAGAAGTGCCCCTAAAAAATTCTTTACTATCTGATGTTCTGTTTTTCACAGATTCTGCCACGTTTTGTCTCTCCTTACTTTTGCAAACCTTAAGCTTGCTTTTTCTTTGCAAATTTTTTTTTCCACTCTTGAGAAACAGTATCTCTTCAAGAATATCTTTATATCCAGTGGAGAAAAATTATTTATTAAGGGTACTAACCTCTCTAATCAGCTTATGATGAGTTATGTATGAAGGGAGTTATCAAGTGTGCGATGGAAGATGATGGAAGAAGATCCAGGAGTGTCAAGCGCTCAAGCTTGGGGATGCCCCCATGCATCCCCAATAAATATTCAAGGAGACTCAAGCGTCTAAGCTTGGGGATGCCCCCGTGCATCCCCTTCTCCATCAACAAATCATCAGTTCGTCCTTCGTCTCACTATATTTTTATCACTTCATGCGTTATGTGCTATGCTTGGAGCGTCTCGCTCTTAGGTTTTGTTTTTAGTTTTCTTTAGCTTTGCGTGCTGTTCATAACAAGTTAGATCCCTTCTTACTTTGTGTGGGAGAGAAACACGCTCCACTTTCAAAATCTAGAACACATCATAGGATTCTTCATGCCTATCTTTTTGCTGTTGTGTGTTCTTTATCTTTCCATAGTTGCTGCAATGTTTAGTTTTAGTCTTAGTTTGTCTTTAGCAAGAGCCTTGGCTTTTGTTTAGTTTGTTGCTGGAACTCTTTTTAGTTTTCATGTTTATCTTGTTAAAGAGAGTTGGTTGTTGCACTAAGTTGTGTCTTGTCTTGAAAGTAGGTAATTGAGGTTGCTATTTAATTTTAGTAGTAGTTTGCAATAGTTTTGAGGTATTGTTGTGAGTAATGTTTGGACTTTTGGTGTCAAGAGCTCTTGCCTATTAGTGATAGGTTTCGTATTTTGGGCAATCCGTGTTTATTTTCATAACCTACAAAACTAGTTGAGAACTCTAGCTACTAGATGGATCACTACTCTTCTGAGGAGTCGAATATTAGAGTACACTCACGTACCATGAGTCGAGGATGCGCAAGGATAACCAAACCCCCAAACGCTCCTCCTCGGGGTACTTGTCTCTTTGTGAACCTCCTTATTAGATTGAGAGTTACCGATAATAAGTGCATGAGTTCTTCAGACTAATGTAAGTATTGAGAGTTGACACTTCCACCTTCCCATATTTTGCTAGCCTTTCCCGTGCCGTGCATTGCCTTCTTCTCACTCCAAGATTTGGTGTCCACCTTCGCCGGTACATCCAAACCCTTGGCATGATACGCTTTGTCATCATAAGCCTTCCTTTATCTTTCCTCAAAACAGCCACCATACCTACCTATCAAGGCATTTCCATAGCCTTTCCGAGTTACATTGCCATGCAACTTCCACCTCTTCATGACTTGATCTTCATGTCATACATGTTCCTGCTACACTGACAGCGACATACCTTGCATACATCATGATAGTTACATCTTCTTTATGTTTTGAGTACCTTGTAAAGTGTGAAAGATCTCCTTTACCTTCTTGTAAAATAGAGTGTTGCCCTCAAGTGAGGAAAAGATCCCAAAGTGGACACAACAAAAGATCCCAAAGAGGACAAATGAGAGTTAAATAGAAAGAGCCATTGAGGCCACAAAAAATACAAAAAAAAATAGAAAAAAGAGAAAAAGAAATAAAAAGAGAGAAAGGGGAAACACTAATATCCTTTTGAGAGATCCACACTAGTACCCCTTTATATCCTTGTAATACATAGAGATGATCTTTATGCATATAGCTATGTGGGGACCTTCACACTTTAGAACTTGGTTTGCATATTTGTAACAACCCAGTTTTCACAAAAATTAAAAATTTGTTTTCAGTGTGAATTGTTTGATTGTCTGATTTATTTGCGGTGTTTGCATCCCCGATTTATTGATCGGCGATTATTTTTCCCCCTCTTATCTCGTATCGGACGAAGACCGACCCTTGCCACCCTGACACTCGACCTTTGCGACACCGGGTTTCACCCGATCACCGTCGCGAAAACCGCACGAGACCAGCCGCAGCCAACGGAACGAAAACGCCGTTTAATAATTAAACGGGATATTTTTATAGCGCGCCGGAAAGTGTTTTCGGAACGGTTCCAGCGCGAGGTGAACGCCACCGGCTCGACGCGCTGATCGCGCAGTTCAAAGTTTTACCCGAATCGGAGGTACTGCGGACCCCCGACGGTCAGAAATGTGACCACCGCGCGCGCGAGATAAAAACCGGGGATGTTTTTGCAAACTGCCAGCCACCGGGGCTATATAAAGACCACCACACTCCCACCCATTTTTAGGGTTTCCCTACCCACAAAGTTGCAGCCACCCCGCTCACAATGCCCCCAATTTCGCATTTTTGCCCAATGAGTTCTGGACAGTCAGATCCGGAGATCCGACGGCCCGGATCGCGTCTAGACTTCCACTCTCTCTCCTCTCCCGTGCCATGCCAGTGGAGGCACCTCACCGCAGCCGCCGCGCCCGGCCAGCACGCCGGCCAGCCGGCGCCCCTCTCCCTCCTTCCCTCTCCTCCTCTTCTCTCTGTCCTCTCACCCCACCGCCTCTGCCGTGCAGGTCGCCGCCGTCAAGAGCCAGGACGCCATGGCCTCGAGCTCACCGAGCCGCCCGCCTCGCCTCGCGCCCCCCACGGAAGCTCGCCGCGCCGCCCAGATCCGGCAAGGGTCGGGCCGGATCCGGCGGCCTCCTCCGATGTCGCGCCTCCCCGGCCATCCCTCGTCCCGCCTCCTCGCCGGAGGGCACAGGCCTCCGCCGCCGCAGCTCCCGCTCGGGAGGGACGAGCTGCCCGAGCCGCCCGCTCTCTGCCCCAGCTGGCCTGGCCAGGCCCACGTGGCCCAGCGCCAGTGAGGCCCAACTGGCCACCCCGCGGCCCAGTCCAAGCCAGGTCCACCCCAGTGGCCAGATGGGCCGAAAGCCCACTGGGTGAGGCCCCTTTTTTATTTTTTTTATTTGTTCAGCTGCTGTTTTTTTTTCACTAAGTCCTATTAATTGTGCTGTTGTTTCGGTTCCGCGTTGACGATAGCAAGCGATCCGTAGCCCGGATGACTTCGCGTCCAAAAGACGAATTGTTTAGAATTGCGTGCTCTAGCTTTCATCTTTTGTGAGCATTTGCATTTGAGCTCATCTTGATTGTGTAATTGTATGCTAAAGTGGGCATCAGGCCGTTAAACTGCTACTTTTTCCTGTTATGTGCTGCTGTTATTATTTTGTTGCAACTTTGCATGATGATTGTAACAAATCCCTGAGGCCTATTGCATTGATTCTTTCTCCTATGTGTTAAGCATCATGTGTACTTCAATTACATGATTTAACTTGCCATGTTTGGGTGCTTTAGCTGTATTAAATCTTGCTCCAAAGTGGTGATCCTGATGTTATTGTGCTGCTGTTGCTGAAACTGTTATTTTATTGCAACTTCGGTCGACGATTTCTTCGCAACCGTTTATCGGAATTGAGTGATTCCAATTGCATATTGTTAAGCATCATGTCTACTTTCATTACATGTATTGCATTGTCATGATATGATTGCTGGTCATATAGTTATTGAGCTCCAAAGTTCCTATGCTGCTGTTTTTGACAGCCACCTCAGTTTTTCTCTAAGTCTGTTACTTTGCGATGCCATGTTGTTTGCTTAATATCTTTTGATCTATGATGCCTATTTGCATGATTCTTTTTTCCATTCCTTCCATGTCATGTCTACTTTAGTTTCATATCATTTGTGAGCATGTTTGCATTGTTTATCCTATTTGTGCATTGCTCTAAAGTGTGCTTCGTGATGTTGGCAAATTGTGTTCCAAACTTGTTTTGCATGTATCTTTTTAACCGTAACTCCGTTTCGGGTGTTCTTTATATGTAACTTGATTAGTTTTTCGTGTACTTTGTGTTTGTGCTATTGTTTTCTGTTGTTAACCAACCTAAAATATGGTTTATAACAGAACAGTACCAAATCTTTTAATTGTCGTGCGGCACTTAGTGTATGCCATGTTTAGGTTGTGCCTCACTTAAATTGACTGGCATAGATAGTTTATTTATGCTTCACCTCTTGACTTGTTTGTGTGCTATGCCATGCTTGCTTGAGTTGCCATGTTAACAACCGTTGGTTGATCACTTGTAGCTAAGCAACTTGAACCACCGTAAACGTGCGGTATTCGTCGTGTGTGACCGATACCCCACTTAAACTGTTAGTAACCGTTCTCGACGATAGATCTGTATCGTGTTGCCGTGCCCTGTGTTGCCTCTTTGATCTTGTATTGCTCCGTAGTAATAGTGGTGCACCGTTGATTGCTTTCCAGTGTTTCCTTCTTGTGTGCTTCCGCGGGTACCTCTCGGAGACGATTCGAGCTTGCGATCGGCTACACCTTCGGAACCCGACTTATCAACAGGCAAGGACTATACATTACTTATGATCCATTCTATTTCAACCAGCGGTTTGCATGCTAGTCTAGGTTAGATTCGATGTTTGATCCTACCACATGTTTACAGCCTCTTTCAAACCGATACAGCCATGTCCCCTCCCAGAAAACCTTGTACTGCTATGTTACTATTGCTCGTTGCTCAGCCCCTGCTTAGTATGCATGCTTAGGATGCTACGATGTTACCCTGTTACTCCTTTGTTTGGGATATCACATTATTATATTGTTGTTGATGATATGATTATTATAATGTTGACTATATTCGACGAAGGATGGAAGGTCTAGGCTATCCCGCCCCGACGCTTTGTTCCATTCGAGTCACCTAGGATCCGAGTTCCGGGTATTGGTTTTAAGACTGAGCGTGCCTAATCGCGTGTGGGATTTTATGGGGTCTCCTCTTCTTACCTACCTAGCTTCAAACATTTCTAGAGGTGGCCCGAGCTGATTTACCATTTGAAACCGTGTGTGTGTTGGTCAGCTGCCAGTAGTTTTCAAACAACTCGGGCCAGCGGAGACTTAGTTCCTCTGTTGGTCCACACTTGGTGAGCTAGGGAAGTCCCCTGTTATATAGGTGAGACTAAACCCGACCTTGGCCATACGGAAGAGTCCGATCTGAGAGCGTGGCCAGCTTTTGGATTGGGTGTCGAGTCCCTGGGGGCCACCCGGATTTGTTCATTGTTAGTTAGAGGGACCTGTCGTTTCGTATCTCTTGGAACTAAATCATAAAATGGTTGCCTATAATGGGTAGCAACTGAGAGAGATGGGCGAGCATGCGACGCCTCGTAATGGGCAGTTGGTACACCCCTGCAGGGTTAAATCTTTTCGAGAAGCCGTGTCCACGGTTATGGACGACTTGAGACCTACTCCTTGTTCATAGACAACATCAACTGAGATAATCTTAATATAACTTGATCAACGTGTCTGTGTGCCTTGACTGCTTCTTCTTCGTCGGGATGTGAAGAGGAGGACAAGGATTGGATAGGTGTTATGTTTGCGTATGTAGGTGGATAGCAGACTTGTTGGAGGCGATTCCTCATCGAATGCTTGGCTCCTTATCTTACTCTCTAGATCGTTAGCCACTTCATAAATGCTAGTGCGGCAGCAACCTCACCACTTACCCCTTCCTTACCGTAAACTACTAGTTGTCCTAGAATGACGAGTGATGAAGTCCTTGCTGGGTCAGATGACCACTACAGTTGGATGCTGAGTACCTCTGTACTCATGATACTACCCCCAAACTCTTTTCAGGGTTCTTGATCGACGACAGGTATGGTGACCGACGTTTCACTTGGAGACTCGACGACGACTAGTTAGGCGGATCCCGACGGAGGGCCTGGACCGGTGTGGTTATGGGATCGATGTTTTTCTCTTCGCCAGTAGGCATTTGATTGTAGTCTGTACCCAGACATGTACCTTCCGCTGTTGTATTGTATTTGATGCAGTTGTATGCCGATTGTATGAGATGTTGTATCCTTGTATCTGTAATGTTGTGATATCATGTTGAAATCCGGGGCATATGGCTTTGTCATATGTCGCGGTGGGACCGATATGTGCTTCGTCCCCGGATCTGGATGGAAACGTCTAGATCTGGAACAGTACCACATATCGGGCCTTACAATATTCCAAGGATGAGCCTCCTCAAACGAGCTCTAGGTCTTCATGAGCGAGCAAGTTAGATGCACCCCCACTAGTTCCCTTAGAGAGCTTCTTCGCTCGTATGTGCATCCGTTGCATGGCAATCCCTACTCCTCACATCATATCTATCATTTGGCATCTCTTTCCTATGATTTTCCTCATTGATGTGAGCCTTTCTCATCCTTTTTGTCTTCTTCCTCCACCATATTCTCTCTTTGCCATCCTAAGTGTCAACTCTCGTGCTTACGCTCATCCATTGCATGAGTGCTCAAAATATCGAAAAGGAGTGGATCAAATTGACTTGTACCTGGCTAGTGGTCTGGGGACGAGTCAATATAAGATTCCAAAGAAGACCAAGTGTGAAACTTTAGTAGATTGAGTTCTCAACAAAAATACTTTTTTTCTCGTATTCCCTATCCCCTTCTTGCATGCAAACACCATTTGGAGACATTCGAGTCACGGACAGCGAGAGCTCTTGCGCCTTTTGTTCTTTTGTTACTTGTTTCAATACTAATATAAACTCTTGCATGTTATGACTTGAATTGAATTTCTAACCTTGATTGCTTTACTTTTCAAAGTTCTTTTATGGTTGCTAGCATGTCACCACAGAAATTATGCTTGTTATCATTTACCTACTCGAGGACGAGCAGGAATTAAGCTTGGGGATGTTGATACGTCCAAAACGTATCTATAATTTCTGCTTGCTCCATGCATGTTTTGTGTGATATTGCTATGATCTAGATACGCTTTCATACATTTTTGATCATATTTGGACTAACCTATTAACTCAGTGCACCCTAGTGCCAGTTCCTGTTTTCTGCTGTTTTTCTATTTAACTTTTCCCCCATATTAAAAGTGCCAGAAAAATTCGGGAAAATTCAGATAAAAAATCAGCGTGACGGAAGCTTTGAGAAGAGCCCGGGAGGGGCCAGAGGGGAGCCAGGCGGGCCCAGGCGGCCACCCGGCGCGGCCCCACCCCTGGCCGCGCCAGGGGGGCGCCTGGGGCCCCTGGTCCACCTCTGGCTGCCCCCCTTCGCCTATTTAATCTCCGTCACGGGAAAACTCCAGGAGAGGAACCCTATTCCGCGAACTCACCTCTGTTCCGCCGCCGCCGCGCTTCCAAGATCGGGAGGACCAGAAGACCTCTTCCCGACACCCTGCCGGAGGGAGGATTGACCTCCGGGAGTCTCCTCTCCACCATGGATGCTCCCCGGATGTCTCGTGAGTAGTTTTCCTTGGACCATGGGTCCGTGATCAGTAGCTATGTGATGTTCTCCTCCCCTCTTTGATCTTCATTGTTTAGACCTCGTGAGCTGCCCTACATGATCGAGGCACCTTTGTAATATTTCTGCTGTTGCTATGCTGAGTTTGGAGGGGTCTGATGGATTATAAGATTATGTTCAGATTGTGATAGAGTAATATATTTGGTTTTTATCTCTTATATTTTTGTTCCTAAGTAATTCTTGCATGCTCTCCGTTGCTATTTATTGCTTTGGCCAAGTAGTAGGTAGTGACTCCAAGAGGGAGCGTTGTGCTAGATTGTGGGTTCATGCCCCCTGATGATACGCTTGATTGACAGAAACATGAGTCTAGGGGATGTGCTGTTGCCACAAGGGGGAAAACAACGGTGCTTGTAACCGCGGTTACAAGGATTGTTTACTTTACGCAAAGTTCTTTTTAATGCAGTTGTCTGTTGCTTTGGGTTTACACTTTGGGTGGGGCTCGCAACTTAATACCAGCGAGATGTTCTGGATAGATATCTCAAGGTGGATGATTAGTAGTAGATGCAGATGGATTTCGGTCTACTTATTTTGGTGTACTGCCCGTGCTTTTGAACCTCTTCCTTACTTTTGTAGCATAGTTAGCATTGCGGTGCGTTCATAATCCTGTCAATTGCCCTTCTGTAATTTGTTTACCTCGCATAGCAGTTTTATCGTCTTTTGGGAGAGAGACATCACTAGTGAACATCACGTATCCCGGTCCATATCCTCATTACTGTTTCCAAGCTATATTTACTTTTCTGCATTTACTTTCAAATTGCTATCATTATCCCTTGTGTTTTACCCTTTGTGAACAACAAGACCGGAGAGCTTGACAACCTCTCTGAACTTCGTTGGGAACAAAGTTATCCGTGTCTGTGTGCAGGTCCACGTCAGTCGCGCCAGCTGACACCTACTTATCATATCCGGAGTCCTACGGGAGACAAACCTTGGTATCTTCACCGAGGGAAACTCGCTGTTGTACTGC
Organism: Bromus sterilis; assembly: GCA_950022295.1. Classification (NCBI taxonomy): domain Eukaryota; kingdom Viridiplantae; phylum Streptophyta; class Magnoliopsida; order Poales; family Poaceae; genus Bromus; species Bromus sterilis. Next base: position 224,911,448 of record OX465600.1, read on the forward strand.
ATCACGCCTTCCACTTGGGGCTCACCAACGAAGGGCGAGAAGCCAATAAGCAACAAGAAGCACAAAAGCAAAACAGGTCCATGAACTAAATAAAGATCCGCCGTCCCATTGGGAGGCTGCTTAGCGGCTTCTCGCCCTTCATTAGTGAGCCCCAAGTGGAAGGTGTGATGCAGTACAGCAGCGAGTTTCCCTCGGTGAAGATACCAAGGTTTGTCTCCCATAGGACTCCGGATATGATAAGTAGGTGTCAGCGGCGCGACTGACGTGGACCTGCACACAGACACAGATAACTTTGTTCCCAACGAAGTTCAGAGAGGTTGTCAATCTCTCCGATCTTGTTGTTCACAAAGGGTAAAACACAAGGGATAATGATAGCAAGTAAAAGCAGAAAAGTAAAGATAGCTTGGAAACAGTAATGAGGATATGGACCGGGATACGTGATGTTCGCTAGTGATGTCTCTCTCCCAAAAGACGATAAAACTGCTATGCGAGGTAAACAAATTACAGAAGGGGAATTGACAGGATTATGAACGCACCGCAATGCTAACTATGCTACAAAAGAAAGGAAGAGGTTCAAAAGCACGGGCAGTACGCCAAAATAAGTAAACCGAAATCCATCTGCATCTACTACTAATCATCCACCTTGAGATATCTATCCAGAACATCTCGCTGGTATTAAGTTGCGAGCCCCACCCAAAATGTAAACCCAAAGCAACAGACAACTGCAATAAAAAGAACTTTGCGTAAAGTAAACAATACTTGTGACCACGGTCACAAGCACCGTTGGTTTCCCCCTTGTGGCAACAGCACACCCCCTAGACTCATGTTTCTGTCACTCAAGCATGTCATCGGGGGGGCATGAACCGAGAATCTAGCACAACGCTCCCTCTTGGAGTCACTACCTACTACTTGGCCAAAGCAATAAACAGCAACGGAGAACATGCAAGAATTACTTAGGAACAAAAATATAAGAGATAAAAACCAAATATATTAGTCTATCAAAATCTGAACATAATCTCATAATCCATCAGATCCCATCAAACTCAGCATAGCAACAGCAGAAATATTACAAAGGTGCCTCGATCATGTAGGGCAGCTCACGAGGTCTAAACAATGAAGATCAAAGAGGGGAGGAGAACATCACATAGCTACTGATCACGGACCCATGGTCCAAGGAAAACTACTCACAAGACATCCGGGGAGCATCCATGGTGGAGAGGAGACTCCCGGAGGTCAATCCTCCCTCCGGCAAGGTGCCGGGAAGAGGTCTTCTGGTGCTCCCGATCTTCGGAAGCGCGACGGCGGCGGAACAGAGTCGAGTTCGCGGAATAGGGTTCTGCTTCTGGAGTTTTCCCGTGACGGGGGATAAATAGGCGAAGGGGGGAAGCCAGAGGTGGACCAGGGGCCCCAGGCGCCCCCCTGGCGCGGCCAGGGGTAGGGCCGCGCCGGGTGGCCGCCTGGGCCCCTCTGGGTCCCCTCTGGCCCCTCCCGGGCTCTTCTCGAAGCTTCCGTCACGCTGATTTTTTATCTGAATTTTCCTGAATTTTTCTGGCACTTTTTATATGGGGGAAAAGTTAAATAGAAAAACAGCAGAAAACAGGAACTGGCACTGGGGTGCACTGAGTTAATAGGTTAGTCCAAATATGATCAAAAGTGTATGAAAGTGTATCTAGATCATAGCAATATCACACAAAACATGCATGGAGCAAGCAGAAATTATAGATACGTTTTGGACGTATCAACATCCCCAAGCTTAATTCCTACTCGTCCTCGAGTAGGTAAATGATAACAAGCATAATTTCTGTGGTGACATGCTAGCAACCATAAAAGAACTTTGAAAAGTAAAGCAATCAAGGTTAGAGATTCAATTCAAGTCATAACATGCAATAGTCTATATTAGTATTGAAACAAGTAACAAAAGAACATTAGGTGCAAGAGCTCTCGCTGTCCGTGACTCGAATGTCTCCAAATGGTGTTTGCGTCCAAGAAGGGGGATAGGGAATACGAGAAAAAAGTATTTTCGTGTTGAGAGCTCAATCTACTAAAGTTTCACACTTGGTCTTCTTTGGAATCTTATCTTGACTCGTCCCCTGACCACTAGCCAGGTACAAGTCAATTTGATCCACTCCTTTTCGATATTTTGAGCACTCATGCAATGGATGAGTGTAAGCATGATAGTTGACACTTAGGATGGCAAAGAGAGAAATATGGTGGAGGAGGAAGACAAAAAGGATGAGAAAGGCTCACATCAATGAGGACAATCATAGGCAAGAGATGCCAAATGATAGATATGATGTGAGGAGTAGGGATTGCCATGCAACGGATGCACATACGAGCTAAGAAGCTCTCCAAACTATATGCATAAAGATCATCTCTATGGATTACAAGGATATAAAGGGAGTACTAGTGTGGATCTCTCAAAAGGATAGTAGTGTTGCCCCTTTCTCTCTTTTTATTTCTTTTTCTATTTTTTGTGGCCTCAATGGCTCTTTCTATATAACTCTCATTTGTCCTCTTTGGGATCTTTTAATGTGTCCACTTTTGGATCTTTTCCTCACTTAAGGGCAACACTCTATTTTACAGGAGGGTAAAGGAGATCTTTCACACTTTACAAGGTATTCAAAACATAAAGAAGATGTAACTAACATGATGTATGCAATGTATGTCGCTGCCAGTGTAGCAAGAACACGTATGACATGAAGATCAAGTCATGAAGAGGTGGATGTTGCATGGCAATGTAACTCAGAAAGGCTATGGAAATGCCTTGATAGGTAGGTATGGTGGCTGTTTTGAGGAAAGATAAAGGTAGGCTTATGATGACAGAGTTTATCATGCCAAGGGTTTGGATGTACCGGCGAAGGTGGACACCAACTCTCGGAGTGAGAAGAAGGCAATGCACGGCACGGGAAAGGCTAGCAAAATATGGGAAGGTGGAAGTGTCAACTCTCAATACTTACATTAGTCCGAAGAACTCATGCACTTATTATCGGTAACTCTCAATCTAATGAGGAGGTTCATAAAGAGACAAGTACCCCAAGGAGGAGTGTATGGGGGTTTGGTTATCCTTGCGCATCCTCGACTCATGGTACGTGAGTGTACTCTAATATTCGACCCCTCAGAAGAGTAGCGATCCATCTAGTAGCTAGAGTTCTCAACTAGTTTTGTAGGTTTTGAAAATAAACACGGATTTCCCAAAATACGACACCTATCACTAATAGGGAAGAGCTCTTGACACCAAAAGTCCAAACATTACTCACAACAATACCTCAAAACTATTGCAAGCTACTACTAAAATTGAATAGCAACCTCAACTACCTACTTTCAAGACAAAACACAACTCAGTGCAACAACCAACTCTCTTTAACAAGATAAACATGAAAACTAAAAAGAGTTCCAGCAACAAACTAAACAAAAGCCAAGGCTCTTGCTAAAGACAAACTAAGACTAAAACTAAACATGGCAGTAGCTATGAAAAGATAAAGAACACACAACAACAAAAAGATAGGCATGAAGAATCCTATGATGTGTTCTAGATTTTGAAAGTGGAGCATGTTTACCTCCCACACAAAGTAAGAAGGAATCTAACTTGTTATGAACAGAAAGCAAAGCTAAAGAAAACTAAAAACAAAACCTAAGAGCGAGACGCTCCAAGCATAGCACATAACGCATGAAGTGATAAAAATATAGTGAGACGAAGGACGAACCGATGATTGTTGATGGAGAAGGGGATGCACGGGGGCATCCCCAAGCTTAGATGCTTGAGTCTCCTTGAATATTTATTGGGGATGCATGGGGGCATCCCCAAGTTTGAGTGCTTGACACTCCTGGATCTTCTTTCATCATCTTCTATCGCACACTTGAAAACTCCCTTCATACATAACTCATCATAAGCTGATTAGAGAGGTTAGTACCCTTAATAAATAAAAACATTCCACTGTATATAAATATATTCTTGAAGATATACTGTTTCTCAAGAGTGCCAAAAAGTTTTTGCAAAGAAAAAGCAAGCTTAAGGTTTGCAAAAGTAAGGAGAGACAAAACGTGGCAGAATCTGTGAAAAACAGAACAGCAGATAGTAAAGAATTTTTTAGGGGCACTTCTGCAACTCAAATAAAAAAACTCAGAAAATACGGAAGTTTCATAATTGTATAGAGCATACTTTGTAAATAGTTCAGCTAAAAAATATGAACTGGGATTTTTCTGGAATTTTTCTGGTCACGAGGACTGAATCTATTTTCTGGACAGCATGTCACAACTTTTACTTCCCTTGCCGTAAGTGGCCATAACTTGGCTCAAAGATGAAAAATAAAGATACAATGATGTTGCTACAGAAGTAACAACCATCAAGACACAACAAAAGAAAAAAGAAACACCTAACTTCGTTGCGGGCTGCCTCCCGAAAGCGCTTCTTTAAAGCCATTAGCTAGGCATGATGCAAAAAGAAGAATCAAGTTTTATCAAGAGAAAGAGAATAACTAGCCCGAGTAATGGACTCAAAAGGTAACTTGATTTTCTTTCTAGGGAAGTGTTCCATCCCCTTTTTGAATGGGAATTGTAATTTTATATTCCCCTCTTTCATGTCAATAACCGCACCAACGGTGCGAAGAAAAGGACGTCCCAAAATAATTGGACATAAAGGTTCACACTCCATATCCATAACAATAAAATCAACGGGAACATAGTTGTCATTGACAATGATAAGAACATCGTTGATCTTCCCCAAAGGTTTCTTTATGGAAGAATCAACAAGACGAACACCAAAAGAACAAGGCTCAAGAGGCTTCAATTCAAACATATCAAATATTCTTTTGGGCATAACAGAGGTACTAGCTCCAACATCACATAAAGCATAGCAAGAGAAGTTATTTAATTTAATTTTGATCATAGGATCCCAACCATCATCTAGCTTCCTAGGTATGGAGGCTTCTACTCTAAGCTTCTCCTCCCCAGCTTTGATGAGAGCATTTGTGATATGCTCCGTGAAGGCAAGATTAAGTGTGCTAGTGTGGGGGTCTCTAGACATTTTGTGTAACAAGCTAATAACTTCTGAGAGGGTGCAACTATCAAAATCAATATCACTACTATCAAAGGTGGTAGTAGTGTAATCTAGGCTCACTTGTTTGAAACCCTCTATGTTCATAGGAGTTTCTTTTTCTACGGTTGAGGTATTAGCATCACCATTAATAGGTCCAACGGGACTAGGGGTGCATTGGGTGCTAATAGTTTGAGTGTCCTCAACAATTTGGATAGTGGCAATTGTGTGATGTGTAGGAAGGCTCTTAATTCTATCCTCTTCCTCTTTTTCTCTAGCCCATCTTTCTTTGAGTTTAGCCATCATCCTAATATTTTCATTGATTACTAACTGGATAGCATTAATAGGAGTGGCCTTATTCTCCTCAAGGGGGAGGTTCTAATTTTAAGCATCTCAATATCAAGGGCTAAGCTTTCTACCTTCAAAGAGAGATTATCTATTTTAGCTAATTTCTCTTCTACATTTTTGTTGAAGGCTTTTTGGGTAGTGATAAAGTCTCTAAGCATGCTTTCTAATTCAGAAGAGGGGTTCTTGTTGCTAGGGTAAGTGTTGTTGTTCCCATAATTGGATGGAAACGGTCTAGGATTGCTAGCAAAATTCCCCCTATAAGCATTGTTGTTGAAGTTGTTTCTAGCAATAAAGTTCACATCTACTTGTTCTTGAGCAACCAAAGAATTTAAAGGAACATCATGAGGATCAATAGAGGGTTGCTTGGTAAGTAAAGACATAATTAAGTCAACTTTTTCATGAGGGAGGTAATTTCCTTGACAGAATTTACCTTCCTACCTGTTGGAGCGCGTTTGGTGTGCCATTGGGAATAATTGCTCATCATCTCATCGAGAAGCTTTGTGGCAGCACCAAGTGTAGTTGACATAAAGGTTCCTCCCGCGGCCGAATCTAACAGGTTCCGCGAGGTAAAGTTCAAGCCTGCATAAAAATTCTGGATAACCATCCAGGTAGTCAAACCATGTGTAGGGAATTTCTTAACAAGAGATTTCATTCGTTCCCAAGCTTGGGCAACGTGTTCATTATCCAATTGCTTAAAATTCATAATATTACTCCTCAATTGGATAATCTTAGCAGGAGGGTAGTACTTCCCTATAAAAGCATCTTTGCACTTATCCCAAGAATCTATGCTATTTCTAGGCAAACATTGAAACCAGATTTTAGCATCTCCCCTTAAAGAGAAAGGAAAGAACTTGAGCTTAACAACATCACCTTCTACTTATTTATACTTTTGCATATCACATAATTCAACAAAATTATTCAAGTGTAAAGCAGCATCATCTCCAGCACCAGAGAATTGATCTCTCATAACAAGGTTTAGCAAAGCAGGTTTAATTTCATAAGAGGTAGCTGAAGTGGCAGGTGTGGCAATGGGAGTGCAGATAAAGTCCTGGTTGTTGTGACTAGTGAAGTCACACAACTTGGTGTTTTCAGTGGAACCCATAGTGGCAGCAAGTGTTGGGGTTCGCAGCAGAAAACACAAATTTTTTCTAACTAGCGTTCCCATAACCCAAGATCTAGCTAGCCGTATTACTGTAACGGAAAGGAGTGCGTAAATAACATACCTCGGGGTGTAGTCCGTTACGCGGGAAACGTTCCCGCAAATGTGGTTGATGTAGCCGATCAAGTTTCACAGCCCCCTGGCTGTGTTGAGCACCCGGATGGGTGTAGTGCCACACGTGTAGCACCTCGTAGTACTCGCACACGTACGAGACTCGATGACGACCTCCGTTCTCCGATCCAGCGGAGGTGGCGGAAGCAGACCTTCGGAACCAGAATTTCAACAGCACGACGGCGTGCGTATAGTGGAGACATCCCCAACCCAATGCAGACTCCAAACAAGGGGAGTCCGCTCATAGGAGGGAGAAATAGGGAGAGAGAGATCTACAGAATTTATCTGTATTTTTCTGGAATTTTCTGTGTTAAAAAAAGGGCTACCCACCACATCTATATATAGGGGAAACCGGGGTGCGCATGCCTGTCAACTAGCCATGTGGTACTAAACTTGTAGTACCACATGTGCTAGTGCACATGCGTGGCCGCAAGGGGCAGCCCATGGCCGCCGGCCACTCGGGCCCTTGGCGCACACATGCATGCATGTGCATGCCGTGGGTGGCCCTTGGTGCCAAGTGGCCACATGGGCCTAGCCCATGGCGCCACCTCCCCTTTTTTTCTTTTTTTTCTTTCTTCTTTCTCAAAGAAAAAATAAAACTTAAAAAGAATATTATTCCATTAATTATTTAAATTATATTTTAATATTTAATTCATTAATTAAATAATAAAATATATCTAAATAACTTTCCGAACAATTCGGAACCACGGAACTTTTCCGTCTCCCCTCCGAATCGATTTCGGAGTTCTCTCTTATTCTCCGGTAACTCCGATAGTTCCGAAAAGGTCTCCGACTTCATCGAGCCCTTAAGTGTGTTACCCTACGGTCCGAGAACACTCCAGTCATGACCGAGATGAGGCTACGATCAATGATCATCAGCGGGACCTGGATGCCCATAATGACCCCTGTGCATTCCGGATATCAACACCGATTGGACCTTACGCCGTATAGCATTCCTTTTGTCAGCGATACTGGATTGTTCCGAGATTCGATCAATGACATCCTATGTATGGTTCAACCTCGCTTTGAAAAAATCCTTATTCACTCGTTCCCGTGATATTCATCCCCGTGACCTAGTCACACGCTGCGCAACTTTATGGATGGAATCTCACTGAGTGCGCCCCGAGTATCTATCCATCATGTGGATTGACAAATCCCGCTCTTGTAAACAATACTCCTCAACATATCTCCACGGAATACCCAAGATACAACCGTTATGACCCGAATATTTCAGTCAGGTGGTGGGATGTAAGTCAAAGCATCCGGGAAGATAGCAATTATGCACGTACTCACGGTCAAAGGAACGATCTACCACGTTCTGTAATTACAACACTGAACCTTCATAAGATTTGATCATGCTGTAATGCTTACTTTGGGTAATGTTCATCACGTCACTTAATCAGTGAGGTGACCTCATAGTCAAGAGACTTAATTGTCCATGATCACGAAGCCACGATCATCATGTTGACCATGAACTAGTTATCGATGTAGAGGCTAACTAGGAACTCTGGGGGTTTCTATACCACACCTGCATCATTGTTTCACTGATACAGTTCTAGCACGGTATGAAACTGGTTATGAACTTGCTTAGATATATTGGAATAATCATATATTATTTGCCTCTAGAGCATATATCCAACAGTCTCCCACTTGCACTAGAGTGCTAATAATCTAGCCGCATTTTTCCGATCATAATCATCTTATCACATAAGTGTTCATTGATCATGCATGCTCATGGAAGAGGGTTCGTCAACGAACTGCACCAATTCAGATTCGTATGTTTCCTTTGCAACTGGTACAGGTCAAAAACTCTTTTGACATACCACTCATTATCATATAATGGTTGGATATAAGTTTCGCGGGAGAGTGAGACTATTATTTCACAGTATCCTCCAATGATCTCTTGCTTCAGTCTTTAGAAGACTCATCCATAGTCATATATACTGGGAAATACACTCAACCAGAAGTCCAATACTTCTAACGCTAAACTTTTATCCATACATCTACTTTCTTAAGTAGTATTATGTTTGTAGTACCGTGAATTTTGCTCACATTTCTTTCATGTCTTTAGTGATGTCTCTAATTCCATATAGACCCATAATATGGCTTGCAATTGTAATCTTGCATTACATTCAGGTCTATTATCCTTTCTATATTTTAGAGAATAGTCCTCAGTATTCCTCATATACTGAATGCATGGACTTTATTCAGATTCTGTGTTTTACTCCTAAAGCACATCGGAATCTGTTCTTCTTCCAAGAACTTTTGAGTCATTCTGTTGTTGGATTCACAATGCATGTTATATGGTAGAATCATATGTCAAGAACATATAAGATGACATGTCCAGTACATGGTGCATCTCAATTCTTCCATCAAGACATTGCTTGTGATATTTTGGATTTCATCCATTATATAATTTCTAGCCACAAGAACCTGTTTCTTGTCTTAGAAGATTATTCCGACCTTGTTTCATTATCCGTATCTTAATCTACTCATATAGATTTCAACGTGTAATGTGTTGGTATTTCACATAAAAGAAGATTCTTGCAATCTTGTATTTTATTCGCCTTATGCTCTATATATATCATAATGCACATATGTATATAAGACGATTCTCTATATACACAATCAATGCATACCCATATATATACATATGAGATCATTCTTCACACATATCAATGCATATATGTTTGAGACAATGATCATGCTCCCACTCAAATATATCCATCATATACTCATATATTTGTGGTTCAGCTTTCATCAAGTCATTTTATTGTTCACTATGTCTCACATAATGACAATGCTTCCAAAGCTCCCACTCAGAAAATGCCCTCTGCATTCCAAGCTTCCGGGAAGTCTTCAAAGCTCCCACTCAGTTTCATGAAACTGCAGGCCCACTCAATATTTTGGTCATCACAAAATCACTTGATCAAATCAAGGTTGAGGGTTCCTGTCTTGAGGTACTATAGTCCATCCTTTTAACGAAATAACCTTCGGCATCCCCATTGCAATTCTCTTTCAAATCCCAAATTTTACTGAGATGCAATTTCATGCTATGGTCCATCGTAGTGTAAATGAAATATTTTATTGATTAAAGCATTCCTACGTTTCCGTAGTCAATCACCATTGAACTTTGGTCATAACCAAATAAAGCCTTATGCCCATTACATTATTCTCAATAACTCTCCAGTTTGTCGAGAATATGAAATAACCGATTTATTTCACGGGACGTGAGCCATCCTATATGTAACTCAATATTATTTCATTTCTCCTCGTGTTCTAGGCTACCATCATTCCTTTGTGTCTCAAGCAATGTTATTCTTTATTGTTTTATTAAGAAGACTCATGATTATTGTTCTGTACAGAACGTATTCATGACAACCTTCTAAATTCAACAATGGCTTCAATTCATATACCAAGATCAATCATTTATGGCATATCCTTCCTTATACAGTGTCATTACAGCGGAACATGCTTCCATTGCAATACTCTGATATTCTGAGGGCAAGGTCCAATACCCTGGTCAAAGTTTCCATTATCTCCCATTGGATCCGTGTCGAGATACTTCTTCTCGCATTACCAATCAAGCAACACACATTTTGCTATTCGGGGAGAATATGTAATTTCAATTGCTTGTAGTTTTATTACAAAGAAATTCTTTCTTTTAAGAAACCTTATAACACCATCAGTTATGGAGCTATCATGTCTCGTTAGATTCAGGATGGTTTCCTATTCATGAAGTGGGTGTTTTAACTTAATGAATTAAACAACCTTATTCTACAATAACTATAGTGCTAGGGGAAAGAACGTTTAGACCATACTACGGTTTAGTATGACTACGGATGGTTTAAGTAGTCTAGCACTTTCAACTTCCATCGTAGTTTGTGGTACAACTTCCACAAGTCTCCCATTATGTCAATATCAATACTTATCACTCCGGATCGTAGCGTAGTGATATGTATCCTTGTATTCTCACTTCTCACTGTGATTCCTGAATCTCAGTTTTATGATCTCAGTTGAATACAACTTTCAATTAATCATATGAAGTCTTTAATGATAACTCACGTGCCCATTTAGTACATCATTTATGTATAATGAGTGGCACAAGTTCTACTTGCTAGAACCTTGTCATGGTTATATTTATTGCAGAGGTTCATAGATCGTGTATCTAATCCATCTCATGCAATCAAGTTATGATTTTCATTCGATAATGAACTCACAAGTTAATAGATCATACATTTAATGAATTCATCAGTTATGAAGTCACCTCATGCAATCAAATCTTTGACTTGTTATAATCAAGACAACTTTATCATTAAACATTGAATATTTCTTGAAAATAATAGCAGTATTATAAATGCTTTCTATCATATCATAAATCAAGACGTAATCAAAGGTATAAGCACACTTTTATTCATAAAGATGGAACAACTGACTTGTCTCATTACATGAATAACTTTGTCTCGCGAGATGCAAGACACACAACCAAATGTTCATAATATAATGATTACATAAGATTTATCTAATACTCTAAGTATCTCCTATGATAGATGTCTCGGCGGAATCCATGCTGGCCATCAACTGACTTGATATCCATCAATCCTCGATTTCACCTCTTCCCGTCCATGCAACGGCAGGTCCTGTTTTCATAAAACAGAATAAGTATCAGATACTCATTTACTGCAAATGTTGTATAAGGGAGTAAACATTTATAAAGTATATCAAGTATATACCTTCTCCATCCACGACTTCTGCATCCTTGATAGGAGCAATGTCCGCGGCCAAGAGATCAGCCATGAAGTTCTGGAAACTCATATTAGCTTCTCTTCCGACATAGCTATGAACATAATCACCATAACTCGGAGGGAGTGAGTGCAATAACGTGTTTATTGCAAACTCTTCTGTGGTGCTTTCGTTCATTGTCCAATATTCATAGCCCTCCACCAGGGTCAGGTACATCTCATGCATCCTGTCCAAGTGATCACCAAGGCTTGTGCGTTCTTCCATCTTTGTAGATAGAAACTTGCTTTCTAACTCAAATCTGGCAATTCTGAACTCACGTACGAACATTGTCTTTAGCGTGTCCATCATGTCATATGAGCCAGTGTCCTGAAACTGTATGCCCAAAACCTCTGACATGCTGAAGATCATGACATTCCTGACTACGGAGCATTTCTGTCGGCGAGCATAATGATCAAGTATCTCTTGATCGCCAACATGATCGTCCGGATGTTCTTCCACATGCACTTCTATTGTAAACAAGATGTTTTCTCTCTTGAGCGACGTCCTAAGGCGTAAGTACCAACTAATGAAGTTTGACCCTTTTTTAAGTCTTTCACCTTCCATGAAGAAAGATAGTTCACGTTGCTCTAGTGCATTCATTTTCTACAAACATAATTGCAAGGAACACAATTGATACTAGTTCACAACAATGAGTTCATATAATCATATTATAAATGAGCTCGCACTAAAACAATTCATCCCTAGGAAGCTTTAGTGATTACATGATCCAGATTCACTGCCCGACCTCGAATACCACACGGCCAACGGGTCAGTTTCAAAGGTAGACAACAACTTGTGCGATCACATTATCTTATATGTACTGTGACTCAAGCTCGATCTTTCGATCTCTAGTATTCCGAGGCCATATCTGCATATGCTAGGCTCACCAAATTAACCTCCATGTTATATGCTGCTCAGCAAGGCCATATCTGCATATGCCAGGCTTGCCGAACCCAACCTCATGCAAACTCCATTTAATATTTAGGAAAACTCCGGTATGTACGGAGCATCAAGCCATATGGGAGAACCTTCCAGGCGGTGCACACTTCGGTAGAATACTTGTGTTTGGCTTTGTTAAGGGATCATCTTATCACATGCTACCGTCGTATATCCTATACTAGCAAGTTTTAAGATGTCTGAGCTATGGCAACACTAAGTCTACAGTGTCTCCATTTTAGTTTGTTTTATGATGACGATTACTACTTACTAGTAACACATAGCAAAGCTATCACTACATCACAAACAAACGAACGATAGCCCCCACTTAACAATACAAAGTTTAGACGATCTAGTTGTATATTGCAAGTTTTACGTGGCTGCTAGGGCTTTCATAGTTAAACAAGTTTTAACCTACGAGTCAACCACAACGTCAACCATATGATTGTCTCTATTACACCACGCACGGGGCCCTCCGTTGCAAATGCCACATCCGCTAAAGTAGAGAGACAGATACCCCCCCCCAGCCACTTTATACGGTACAAGCCGCATGTCAAGCATGGAACCACTCTCGCGTAAGCGTACGCGTAAGGTCGGTCGGGGGCCGCTTCATCAAACAATGCCGCAGATGTGAACAAGTACACATGGGAGGGTAACAATCATACAATCAACGCCCACATCCCCGATGTGTTCTATCCGTACAGTAATACTAAGCATAGACCTAGCTCATGATACCACTGTTGGGGTTCGCAGCAGAAAACACAAAAATTTTCTAACTAGCGTTCCCATAACCCAAGATCTAGCTAGCCGTATTACTGTAAGGGAAAGGAGTGCGGAAATAACATACCTCGGGGTGTAGTCCGTTGCGCGGGAAACGTTCCCGCAAACGTGGTTGATGTAGCCGATCAAGTTTCACAGCCCCCTGGCTGTGTTGAGCACCCGGATGGGTGTAGTGCCACACGTGTAGCACCTCGTAGTACTCTCACACGTACGAGACTCGATGACGACCTCCGTTCTCCGATCCAGCGGAGGTGGCGGAAGCAGACCTCCGAAACCAGAGTTTCAGCAGCACGACGGCGTGCGTATAGTGGAGACATCCCCAACCCAGTGCAGACTCCAAACAAGGGGAGTCCGCTCATAGGAGGGAGAAATAGGGAGAGAGAGATCTACAGAATTTATCTGTATTTTTCTGGAATTTTCTGTTTTAAAAAAAGGGCTACCCACCACATCTATATATAGGGGAAACCGGGGTGCGCATGCCTGTCAACTAGCCATGTGGTACTAAACTTGTAGTACCACATGTGCTAGTGCACATGCGTGGCCGCAAGGGGCAGCCCATGGCCGCCGGCCACTAGGGCCCTGGGCGCACACATGCATGCATGTGCATGCCGTGGGTGGCCCTTGGTGCCAAGTGGCCACATGGGCCTAGCCCATGGCGCCACCTCCCCTTTTTTTCTTTTTTTTTCTTTCTTCTTTCTCAAAGAAAAAACAAAACTTAAAAAGAATATTATTCCATTAATTATTTAAATTATATTTTAATATTTAATTCATTAATTAAATAATAAAATATATCTAAATAACTTTCCGAACAATTCGGAACCACGGAACTTTTCCGTCTTCCCTCCGAACCGATTTCGGAGTTCTCTCTTATTCTCTGGTAACTCCGATAGTTCCGAAAAGGTCTCCGATTTCATCGAGCCCTTAAGTTTGTTACCCTATGGTCCGAGAACACTCCAGTCATGACCGAGATGAGGTTACGTTCAATGATCATCAGCGGGACCTGGATGCCCATAATGACCCCTGTGCATTCCGGATATCAACACCGATTGGACCTTACGCCGTATAGCATTCCTTTTGTCAGCGATACTGGATTGTTCCGAGATTCGATCAATGACATCCTATGTCTGGTTCAACCTCGCTCTGAACAAATCCTTATTCACTCGTTCCCGTGATATTCATCCCCGTGACCTAGTCACACGCTGCGCAGCTTTATGGATGGAATCTCACCGAGTGGGCCCCGAGTATCTATCCATCATATGGATTGACAAATCCCGCTCTTGTAAACAATACTCCTCAACATATCTCCACGGAATACCCAAGATACAACCTTTATGACCCGCATATTTCAGTCAGGTGGTGGGATGTAAGTCAAAGCATCCGGGAAGATAGCAATTATGCACGTACTCACGGTCAAAGGAACGATCTATCACGTTCTGTAATTACAACACTAAACCTTCATAAGATTTGATCATGTTGTAATGCTTACTTTGGGTAATGTTCATCACGTCACTTAATCAGTGAGGTGACCTCATAGTCAAGAGACTTAATTGTCCATGATCGCGAAACCACAATCATCATGTTGACCATGAACTAGTTATCGATGTAGAGGCTAACTAGGAACTCTGGGAGTTTCTATACCACACCTGCATCATTGTTTCACTGATACAGTTCTAGCACGGTATGAAACTGGTTATGAACTTGCTTACATATATTGGAATAATCATACATTATTTGCCTCTAGAGCATATATCCAACAGCAAGTGTGACATATTTTTTTGTAGTTTTTTGATAAAAGACACAAAGATAAAAACTGAAAGATAAACTAACAAGACTAAAAACAAAGGTAAAGGGTAGTGTGCAACTCCCCTATCTTAGCACTCGGAGTCCCCGGCAACGGCGCCAGAAATACTCTTGCTTAGCGGCTTCTCGCCCTTCGTTGGTGAGCCCCAAGTGGAAGGCGTGATGCAGTACAGCAGCGAGTTTACCTCGGTGAAGACACCAAGGTTTGTCTCCCGTAGGACTCCGGATATGATAAGTAGGTGTCAGCGGCGCGACTGACGTGGACCTGCACACAGACACAGATAACTTTGTTCCCAACGAAGTTCAGAGAGGTTGTCAATCTCTCCGGTCTTGTTGTTCACAAAGGATAGCAAGTAAAAGCAGAAAAGTAAAGATAGCTTGGAAACAGTAATGAGGATATGGACTGGGATACGTGATGTTCGCTAGTGATGTCTCTCTCCCAAAAGACGATAAAACTGTTATGCGAGGTAAACAAATTACAGAAGGGCAATTGACAGGATTATGAACGCACCGCAATGCTAACTATGCTACAAAAGAAAGGAAGAGGTTCAAAAGCATGGGCAGTACGCCAAAAATAAGTAGACCGAAATCCATCTGCATCTACTACTAATCATCCACCTTGAGATATCTATCCAGAACATCTCGATGGTATTAAGTTGCGAGCCCCACCCAAAGTGTAAACCCAAAGCAACAGACAACTGCAATAAAAAGAACTTTGCGTAAAGTAAACAATCCTTGTGACCGCGGTCACAAGCACCGTTGTTTTCCCCCTTGTGGCAACAACACACCCCCTAGACTCATGTTTCTGTCACTCAAGCATGTCATCGGGGGGGCATGAACCCATAATCTAGCACAACGCTCCCTCTTGGAGTCACTACCTACTACTTGTCCAAAGCAATAAACAGCAACGGAGAACATGCAAGAATTACTTAGGAACAAAAATATAAGAGATAAAAACCAAATGTATTACTCTATCACAATCTGAACATAATCTCATAATCCATCAGATCCCATCAAACTCAGCATAGCAACAGCAGAAATATTACAAAGGTGCCTCTATCATGTAGGGCAGCTCACGAGGTCTAAACAATGAAGATCAAAGAGGGGAGGAGAACATCACATAGCTACTGATCACGGACCCATGGTCCAAGTAAAACTACTCACAAGACATCCGGGGAGCATCCATGGTGGAGAGGAGACTCCCGGAGGTCAATCCTCCCTCTGGCAGGGTGCCGGGAAGAGGTCTTCTGGTGCTCCCGATCTTCGGAAGCGCGGCGGCGGCGGAACAGAGGCGAGTTTGCGGAATATGGTTCTGCTTCTGGAGTTTTCCCGTGACGGGGGATAAATAGGCGAAGGGGGGCAGCCAGAGGTGGACCAGGGGCCCCAGGCGCCCCCTGGCGCGGCCAGGGGTGGGGCCGCGCCGGGTGGCCGCCTGGGGCCCCTGGCTACCCTCTGGCCCCTCCCGGGCTCTTCTCGAAGCTTCCGTCACGCTGATTTTTTATCTGAATTTTCCCGAATTTTTCTGGCACTTTTTATATGGGGGAAAACTGAAATAGAAAAACAGCAGAAAACAGGAACTGGCACTGGGGTGCACTGAGTTAATAGGTTAGTCCAAATATGATCAAAAGTGTATGAAAGTGTATCTAGATCATAGCAATATCACACAAAATATGCATGGAGCAAGCAGAAATTATAGATACGTTTTGGACGTATCAGAGGCACATTACAGATGAAGTCTTTAAACAGAAACAGGCTCGCACTACTCCTCGACTGCAGAATTGTTTGCCTCTACGACCAGTTGCAGCTGGCGGTCCAACCGAGTAGCTCGAGCACTCTGCTCGTCAGTATAATTAGGCAAAGCATCTACCATGGAATCCTCAATAGGAAGACCATGACCCAGAAGAACAACAATAGACGTGGCAAGCCCACTCACCACGTTCTCACGAACCAAGCCCTCCAGCTGATCACCATCGGGACCGAAGGCAGCAACAAGAGAATCAAGACCCTCAGGACGCTCCACCGCATCTGGGAACATATGCTCATGGAGAAGCTTCAGGAGAGTGTAAGCCCGAGCACAGACATCCCCAACGGCTACAGCAGCACCCGAGACAACATCTACAGAGCCACGGAGAACACCTGAACCTGCAGCAGCAACCTTCACCGCCCCAATACTCGCAGAAGCTAGAAAAAGAAAAGAAAAAGGGGGTTTAAAATTCCAACAATATCAGAGACAGATAAACCCTAGCAAATAGACGATAAGAGGAAACAGTCAACCAGTCAGGGAGCCCGCCAAGTCCTGTAGGCGCTCGCACTCAGCCTTCTCGACCTGGAGAAACTGCTCTTCTACTCGCCGCAAACGCTCGAGCTCGCCATGCTGCGCCTGCAGCTCCTTCTCTTTGGACTCCAGAGAAGCCCGAAGCTCAGCAAGCTCTTTCTTGGCAGCCTCCGCCCGCTTGTCAGCACCCTTCTTACGACCTATGGAGCAAAGCATTAGTCAGTCAAAATCAACCAGCCAAAGAAGCAAAAACCAAGAACCAGGATCTCACGTCTCATAGCAGTCAAACTCCCCTGGACCGAGTGATACGTTCCAAACGTATCTATAATTTCTGCTTGCTCCATGCATGTTTTGTGTGATATTGTTATGTTTTTTATATACTTTCATATATCTTTATAACATATTTTGGAATTAACCTATTAATGGTTGCAAGAGTGCACAAGTTCTTGGTTTGTACTTTATGTGTAGGAATTACTTGGATAAAGGAAAAATCACAAAAAGGAGCCTTGTGGAGTTGGACTTTAACTCTCCCGAAATCTGTCCCCACCAGACATGTTTTAAAGATCGCCTCGGAAACGCTAGAAGACGGCCTTAAACGGAAAAACTTAAAACTACAAAGTTGTAGGGAATTTTTTTCCGTTGGACTTAGACATAAAATTCGGCCCAATCGAAGTTCGGATGCTTCCAGAAACCCCGAAATACAGAAGACGTAATCTGGATGACGGGAATCCGAGAGTCTATATAAAGAGAGGAAACCTAGGTCAAAGGGTACCACGAAAATTCCTCCCCCTTGGCAGCCGTCTTGAGGGGGAGATCAATCTCCACAGCAGCACCATCTCCAAGGAAGAAGAAGGGGCCAAGGGCCGCTGCCCCCAAGGGCCGTGGCCGTGGGCGTCGCCGCCGCCGTGGTCACCGCCGTCGTCGTCTCCTTCATCTCCTCCGGGCTGCACCTCTCCTCTCCATCAACAACTCTCCCTCTCACCATGTCCATGTGTGAGTAGTTCCCCTCGGGGCTAAGGCTTATATCTTGATCTATGTGGTTTCTCTCTCTCCCATGATGTGATCTTTGTTGTGATCATAGGCTATGTTTAATCTAGGGTGATCCCATGATATTTCCCCTTCCTCTATGTATTGGATTGATGTACTCAATTGATCTTGTCTAGTATAATCTCCGAGACCAAGGTGACAGCGGTCTATTGGACATGGGTTAGAAGAATATTATCATGAGTGATTTCCTTTTTTGTGTGTGGATTGAAGATTGAGAGTCTCTTGGTGCTTGTCTTTGACTATCCTTTAGATATGTTGTGGTGATTGTGGTACTCTCTTTGGATGGACGCGGTGACATTGGGAAATCCATAGATTGAGAACTACGAACTCTGAGGTGTGTTTTTGTAGCCCTACACAATTCTCGTCCTCTCTTGAACACAAAGGAATGACCTCCGAGTACGTCTCCGTTGCATGTTTTATGGGAAATCATGTGATTAGACTATGTTAATGTTGTTGGGAGTTGCCACTAGTGAAAGTATGAAGCCTAGGCCTTGTTTCCATCATTGTTACACCGTTTGCACTCACTTTTGTTACTTGTTTCTTTGCTGCACTTTTTATTACAGATTTATATTACTTCGTTTTATCACACCTATCACCCATATTTTACCATCTCTTCGCCGAACTAGTGCACCTATACAACTCCTAGTTGTATTAGGTGTGTTGGGAACAAAAGAGACTTCTTATATCTTAATTGCAGGGTTGCTTAAGAGAGGCCATCTTCAACCTCTACTTCCCTGAGTTCGATAAACCTTCGGTCATCCACTTGAGGGAAATTGCTGTTGTCCTACAAACCTCTGCGCTTGGAGGCCCAACATAGTCTACAAGAATAGAAGCGTGAGTAGAAATCACCGAGTCATGAGCGCATCGCCACCGGTCAGTTTCAGTCAGCACACGTTCGCATATCCGAAACAAAGGCTGCACCCAAGCACATACGTCAAGACAAGAGCAAAGGAAAGAAGAAAATCAAATGATTGCTTGCAGCCTCGGGGGCTACTCCCATTGGGAGCACTGCCGTGTGATACACGAGATAACTTCTCGTCCCTCGTTGGTTACCCCAAGTGGAAGGTGAGATGTAGCGTAGCAGCAAGTTTACCTTAGCGAAGATGCTAAGGTTTAAAGTATCAAACCCGTAGGACTCCTGGGTCGACAATTAGGTGGTTCGGCAAGTCAGGCGCCGTTTGAAGATAATCATTTGCTTCTCCTGGACCTGCACACACACAGATAACTTTGCTCCCAACGAGTTCACATGAGTTGTCAATTCCTCCGGCCTTATTGTTTACAAAGGATAAAACGCACGGGATAATAATGATAGTGATAGCTACTGAAAAGTAAATACTGAAAGTAAATTGATAGTGTAAACAGTGGTGGAGGTATGGACCTGGATCTCATGATGTTCACTAGTGATGTCTCCCTCCGAAAAGACGATAAAACAGCCATGCGAGGTAAACAAATTACAGCTGGGACGAGCAACGTACAACTGCATTAAAGAACTTTGCGTAAAGTAAACAATCATTGCACCCGCAAGTACAAGCACCGTTGTCTTCCCCCTTGTGGCAACAACACATCCCCTAGACTCATGTTTCTGTCACTCAAGCTAATCATCGGGGGGAATGAACCCACAATCATGCATAACGCTCCCTCTTGGAGTCACTACCTACTACTTGGCCAAAGCAATAAACAGCAACGGAGAACATGCAAGAGTTACTCAAGAACATAAATATAAAAGAAGAGAATCAAATATATAAGTCAATCACAATCTGAACATAATCTCATAATCCATCGGATCCCAGCAAACTCAGCATAGCAACAGCAGAAATATTACATATGTGCCTCGATCATGTAGGGCAGCTCACGAGGTCTAATCCATAAAGAACAAAGAGGGGAGGAGAACATCACATAGCTACTGATCATGGACCCATGGTCCAAGGTGGACTACTCACGGTTCATCCGGGAAGCATCCATGGTGGTGGAGAAGCTCCCGGAGGTGATTCCTCCCTCCGGGAGGGTGTCGGGAAGAGGTCTTCTGGTGCTCCCGATCTTGGAAGCGCGACGGCGGCGGAACAGAGGAGAGATCGCGAAAAAGGGTTCTGTCCCCGAGGGTTTCTCGTCACGGGGAATAAATAGGCGAAAGGGGGCAGCCAGAGGTGGGCCAGGGGCTCCAGGCGCCCCCTGGCGCGGCCAATGGCCTGGCCGCGCCCTCTGGCCGCCTGGGCCCCCTGGCTCCCCTCTGGCCCCTCCTGGGATCTTCACGAAGCTTCCGGTACGCTGATTTTTCCTATATTTTTCCTGGAATTTTTCTGGTACTTTTAATAAGGGGGAAACCTGAAATAGAAAAACAGCAGAAAACAGGAACTGGCACTGGGGTGCACTGAGTTAATAGGTTAGTCCAAATATGATCAAAAGTGTATGGAAGTTCATCTATATCATAGCAATATCACACAAAAGAGGCATGGAGCAAGCAGAAATTATAGATACGTTTTGGACGTATCAACATCCCCAAGCTTAATTCCTGCTCGTCCTCGAGCAGGTAAATGATAACAAGCATAATTTCTGTGGTGACATGCTAACAACCATATAAGAACTTTGTAAGTAAAGTAATCAAAGCATGCAATTAAATTCAAGTCATAACATGCAAGAATCTATATCTAGTATTGAAGCAAGCAACATATGAACATAAAGGTGCAAGAGCTCTCGCTGTCCGTGACTCGAATGTCTCCAAATGGTGTTTGCGTGCAAGAAAGGGGATGGGGATATACGAGAAAAAGTATTTTTATTGTTGAGAACTCAATCTACTAAGGTGTCACACTTGGTCTTCTTTGGAATCTTATCTTGACTCATCCCCAGACCACTAGCCAGGTACAAGTCAAAATGATCCACTCCTTTTTGACATTTTGAGCACTCATGCAATGGATGAGCGTTAGCAAGAAAGTTGACACTTAGGATGGCAAAGAGAGAATATGGTGGAGGAGGAAGACAAAAAAATGTGAAAGGCTCACATCAACGAGGACAATCATAGGCGAGAGAAAGCCAAATGATAGATATGATGTGAGGAGTAGGGATTGCCATGCAACAGATGCACATATGAGCTAAAAGCTCTCCAATGGAACTAGTGGGGGTGCATCCAACTTGCTTGCTCAAGAAGACCTATAGCTCATTTGAGGAGGCTCATCATTGGAATATACAAGCCAAGTTCTATAGTGTGAAGGTCCCCACATAGTTATATGCATGAATGATGATCTCTATGGAGTACAAGATACAAGATGGAGTACGAGTGTGGATCTTCTCAAAAAGAATAGTAGTGTGCCCCCTTCTCTCTTCTTTTTTTCTCTTTCTCTTTTTTTCTTTTTTTTATATTTTTTTGTATTTTTTGGTTGCCTCAATGGCTCTTTCTATTTAACTCTCATTTGTCCTCTTTGGGATCTTTTAATTTGTCCTCTTTGGGATATTTTAATTTGTCCACTTTGGGATCTTTTCCTCTCTTTAGGGGCAACACTCTATATATTACAAAAAGAATAGAAGATCTTTCACACTTTACAAAGTACTCGAATCATAAAGAAAATGTAAATATCATGATGTATGCAAATGTATGCCTCTGCCAGTGTAGCAGGATATGCAATGATACTAGCGCGTCATGTAGAAATAATTAGGGCAAGGCCCAATTAGCATGCGGATCATCGATCAAGCAAGTAGCATGTATGACATGAAGATCAAGTCATGAGAAGATGGATGTTGCACGGCAATGTATCTCGGAAAGGCTATGGAAATGCCTTGATAGGTAGGTATGGTGGCTGTTTTGAGGAAGGATATAAGGAGGCTTATGATGACAGAGCGTATCATGCCAAGGTTTTGGATGTACCGGCAAAGGTGGACGCTAACTCTCGGAGTGAGAAGAAAGCAATGCACGGCACAAGAAAGGCTAGCAAAATATGGGAAGGTGGAAGTGTCAACTTTCGAATACTCACATTAGTCCGAAGAACTCGTGCACTTATTATCGGTAACTCTCAATCTAATAAGTAGGTTCACAAAGAGACAAGTACCCCGAGGAGGAGTGTATGGGGGTTTGGTTATCCTTGCGCATCCTCGACTCATGGTACGTGAGTGTACTCTAATATTCGACCCCTCAGAAGAGTAGTGATCCAACTAGTAGCTAGAGTTCTCAACTAATTTGTAGGTTTTTGAAAATAAACATGGATTTCCCAAAATACGACATCTATCACTAATAGGCTAAAACTCTTGACACCAAAAGTCCAAACATTACTCAAAGCAATACCTCAAAACTTTTGCAAGTTACTACTACAAAAAGAATAGCAACCTCAATTACCTACTTCAAGTCAAGACACAAAACTCAGTGCAACAGGCAAACTCTCTAAACAAGATAAACATGAAAACTCAAGAGATTTCCAGCAAAAAACTAAACAAAAGATCTTAAAAAGATAAACATGAAAGCTAAGAGCAAATCATGACAGCAACTACGAAAAGATAAAGAACAAACACAGCAATGATAAGCATGAAAAGTCCTATGTTGTGTTCTAAATTTTGGAAGTGGAGCGTGTTTCTCTCCCACACAAATAAAGTTGTGTTCTAACTTGTTATGAACAGCAAGCAAAGCTAAATAAAACTAAAAACAAAACCTAAGAGCGAGACGCTCCAAGAATAGCACATAACGCATGAAGTGATAAAAATATAGTGAGACGAGAGTCGAACTGATAATTGTCGATGGATAAAGGGATGCACGGGGGCATCCCCAAGCTTAGACGCTTGATTCTCCTTGAATATTTCTTGGGGATGCATGGGGGCATCCCCAAGCTTAAACGCTTGACACTTCTTAATCTCCTTTCATCATCTTCCCTCGCACACTTGAAAACTCCCTTCATACATAACTCATCATAATCTGATTAACGAGGTTAGTATCCATAATAAAATAATTTTTTCTCTACTGGAAATAAAGATAACCTTGAAGATCTACTGTTTATCAAGATCTCCAACAAGTTTTTTCAAAGAAAAATCAAGCTTAAGGTTTGCAAAACGAAGAAAAGGCAAAACAAGACATAATCTGTGAAAAACAGACCAGCAGGTAAAAAAATTCTTAGGGGTACTTCTGCAACTCAAATAAAAAAACTCAGAACATACGGAAGTTTCGTAATTGTATAGAGCACGGTGTGTAAAAAATTCAGCTCAAAAAGATGAACTGGGATTTTTCTCTGATTTTTCTAGTCACGAGGACAGAATCTGTTTTCTGGACAGCATGTCACAACTTTCACTCCCCTTGTCGTATGAGGCTATAAAAGGCACAAAGCTTGAAAAGTAAAGATACAATGATGTTTCTACAGTAGTAGCAATCATCAAGAGCACTAAAAATAGAAGAAAAACAAAAAGGAAATCCTAAATTCGTTGCGGGCTGCCTCCCGAAAGCGCTTCTTTAAAGCCATTAGCTAGGCTTAATGCAAATAGATCAAGTCTTTTCAAGAAAATAACTAGCCCGTGTGACGGACTCAAAAGGCAACTTAATCTTTTTCCTAGGGAAGTGTTACATCCCTTTCTTGAGAGGGAATTGGAATTTTATAATCCCTTCTTTCATATCAATAACAGCACCTACGGTGCGAAGAAAAGGACGTCCCAAAATAATTGGACAAGAAGGTTCACATTCAATGTCCATAATAGTAAAATCAACGGGAACATAGATGTCATTGACAATGATAAGAACATCATCTATCTTCCCCAAAGGTTTCTTTACGTAAGAATCGATGAGACGAACACCAAAAGAACAAGCATCAAAAGGTTTCCACTCAAATATATCATACATTCTTTTGGGCATAACAGAGGTACTAGCTCCAAGATGACATAAAGCATAGCAAGAAAAGTTATTCAACTTAATTTTAATCATAGGATCCCAACCATCTTCTATCTTTCTAGGTATGGAGGCTTCTAACCTAAGCTTCTCCTCCCTAGCTTTGATGAGAGCATTAGTAATATGCTCCGTGAAGACAAGATTAAGTGTGCTAGTGTGGGGGTCTCTAGACATCTTGTGAAGGAAACGAATAACTTCAGAAAGAGTGCAATTATCAAAATCAAGGTCGCTACTATCAAGTAGAGTAGTAGTGGTGTCCTCTAGGCTCACTTTTTTGGTAGCTTCTATAGTCATAGGAATTTCTTCTTCTACGGTTGAGGTCATAGCATCACCATTAATAGTTCCTATGGGACTAGGGGTGCATTGGGTGCTAAGAGTTTGGATATCCTCAACCACTTGGATAGTAGCAACAGTATGGTGTGTAGGAAGTCTCTTAATTCTATCTTCTTCCTCCTTATCTCTAGCCCATCTCTCTTTAAGTTTAGCCATCATCCTAATGTTTTCATTAATTTGCAATTGGATAGCATTCATAGGAGTGACCTTCCTCTCCTCAAGGGGAGAAGTTCTAATTTTAAGCAATTCTACTTCATGGGCTCAATTGTCTACCTTCGGCGAGAGGTTTTCTAGTTTGTCTAGTTTTTCTTCTACACTCTTGTTGAAGGCTTTTTTGGTAGTGATAAAGTCTTTAAGCATACTCTCTAATTCAGAAGTGGAGTTTTTGGTGCTAGGATAAGTGTTGTTGTTCCCATAGTTGTTGGAGGGGAACGGTCTAGGATTGCTACCAAAATTACTCCTATAAGCATTGTTGTTGAAGTTGTTTCTAGAGATAAAGTTCACATCTACTTGATCTTGAGCAATCAAAGAATTTAAAGGTACATTTTGAGGATCAATAGGAGATTGCTTGGTAAGTAGAGACATAATAAAGTCAACCTTTTCATTTAGCGAGGAGATCTCCTCGACAGAGTTTACCTTCCTACATGTTGGAGCTCTTTCAGTGTGCCATTGGGAATAGTTGGTCATCATCTCATCGAGAAGTTTTGTGGCAGCACCAAGTGTAGTTGACATAAAGGTTCCTCCCGCGGCCGAATCTAACAAGTTCCGCGAGGTAAAGTTCAAGCATGCATAAAAATTCTGGATAACCATCCAAGTAGTCAAACCATGCGTAGGGCAACTCTTAACAAGAGATTTCATGCGTTCCCAAGCTTGGGCCACGTGTTCATTATCCAATTGTTTAAAATTCATAATAAAGCTCCTCAACTGGATAATCTTAGCAGGGGGATAGTACTTCCCGATAAAAGCATCCTTGCACTTATCCCAAGAATCTATGCTATTCTTAGGCAAGGATTGAAACCAGATTTTAGCTTCATCCCTTAAGGAGAAAGGAAAAAAGCTTAAGCTTAACAATATCACCATCTACTTCTTTGTACTTTTGCATATCACAAAGCTCGATAAAATTATTTAAATGCAAAGCAGCATCATCTCTAGCACCAGAGAATTGATCTTTCATAACAAGGTTCAGCAAAGCAGGTTTAATCTCATAAGAAGGTGCTGAAGTAGCAGGTGTAGAAATATGAGTGCAGATAAAGTCACTGTTGTTGTGACTAGTGAAGTCACACAACTTGGTGTTTTCAGAGGAACCCATAGTAGCAGCAGACAAGATAACTATTTTTTTGATTTTTGATAAAAGACACTAAAGCAAAAACTGAAAGGTAAACTAACAAGACTAAAAAGAAAAGATAAAAGATAGTGTGCGACTCCCCTATCTAGAAGAGTGGAGTCCCCGGCAACGGCGCCAGAAATTTGCTTGATACACGAGATAACTTCTCGTCCCTCGTTGGTTACCCCAAGTGCAAGGTGAGATGTAGCGTAGAAGCAAGTTTCCCTTAGCGAAGATGCTAAGGTATAAAGTATCGAACCCGTAGGACTCTTGGGTCGACAAGTAGGTGGTTCGGCAAGTGAGGTGCCGTTTGAAGATAATCACTTGCTTCTCCTGGACCTGCACACACACATATAACTTTGCTCCCAACGAGTTCAGAGGAGTTGTCAATTCCTCCGGCCTTGTTGTTTACAAAGGATAAAATGCACGGGATAATAATGATAGTGATAGCTACTGAAAAGTAAATACTGAAAGTAAATTGATAGCGTAAATAGTGGTGGAGGTATGGACCTGGATCTCATGATGTTCACTAGTGATGTCTCCCTCCCAAAAGACGACAAAACAACCATGCGAGGTAAACAAATTACAGCTGGCCAATTGACAGGATTATGTGCGCAAACCAATGCTAATTATGCAAAACAGAAAGGAAGAGGCTCAAAAGCACGGGCGGTACGCCAAGAAAAGTAGACCGAAATCCATCTGCATCTACCCACTAATCATCCACCATGAGATATCTATCCAGAACATCTCGCTGGTATTAAGTTGTGAATCCCACCCAAAGTGTAAACTTAAAGCAACGGACAACTGCATTAAAGAACTTTGCCTAATGTAAACAATCCTTGCACCCGCAAGTACAAGCACCGTTGTTTTCCCCCTTGTGGCAACAACACATCCCCTAGACTCATGTTTCTGTCACTCAAGCTAGTCATCGGGGGGCATGAACCCACAATCATGCATAATGCTCCCTCTTGGAGTCACTACCTACTACTTGGCCAAAGCAATAAACAACAACGGAGAACATGCAAGAGTTACTCAAGAACATAAATATAAAAGAAGAGAATCAAATATATAACTCAATCACAATCTGAACATAATCTCATAATCCATCGGATCCCAGCAAACTCAGCATAGCAACAACAGAAATATTACATATGTGCCTCGATCATGTAGGGCAGCTTGCGAGGTCTAATCCATGAAAAACAAAGAGGGGAGGAGAACATCACATAGCTACTGATCATGGACCCATGGTCCAAGGTGGACTACTCACGGTTCATCCGGGAAGCATCTATGGTGGTGGAGAAGCTCCCGGAGGTGATTCCTCCCTCTGGCAGGGTGCCGGGAAGAGGTCTTCTGGTGCTCCCGATCTTGGAAGCGCGGCGGCGGAGGAACAGAGGAGAGATCGCGAAAAAGGGTTCTGTCCCCGAGGGTTTCTTGTCACGGGGAATAAATAGGCGAAAGGGGGCAGTCAGAGGTGGGCCAGGGGCTGCAGGCGCCCCCTTGCCGCGGCCAGGGGCCTGGCCGCGCCCTCTGGCCCCTCCTGGGCTCTTCGCGAAGCTTCCGGTATGCTGATTTTTCCTATATTTTTCCTGGAATTTTTCTGGTACTTTTAATAAGGGGGAAACCTGAAATAGAAAAACAGCAGAAAACAGGAACTGGCACTGGGGTGCATTGAGTTAATAGGTTAGTCTAAATATGATCAAAAGT
The DNA here is from genome assembly GCA_950022295.1 of Bromus sterilis. Taxonomy (NCBI): domain Eukaryota; kingdom Viridiplantae; phylum Streptophyta; class Magnoliopsida; order Poales; family Poaceae; genus Bromus; species Bromus sterilis. Next base: position 224,938,927 of record OX465600.1, read on the forward strand.
GTATGGAAGTTCATCAATATCATAGCAATATCACACAAAAGAAATTTGCAGTTGCAGAATCAGGCCCTTCTTATGAAGCATCTACAGAAATTCTATAACAAAGAAGAGGTGCCCTGGGTGACTCTTATCTGGAACACATATTACCATCAAACAGTACCTCATGCAACTGAGCTCTGTGGTTCTTTCTGGTGGAGGGTTGTAGCCAAATACATGGATAGTTTTGTGGCGGTCTCCAAGATTCAAATTGGCCCTAGGGATTCTGTGCTGTTATGGCTGGATCATTGGATTCAACAGATGAACAGACCTCTAGCTAACAAATTTGCTAGATTGTTTTCTTATGCTAAAGATCCTTTGATCTCTGTCCAAGAGGCTTTGGGTTCCACTGAGCTCACTGAATTGTTTAATCTTCCACTCTCTGGTCAAGCATATGAGGAGCTCATGGAACTTACCTTGATCCTTCAGAATCTCACTTCACAGTTGACTACAGATTGCTGGACATGGAGGCATTGTTCTAAGGAGACTTACACTGCAAAGAAATTTTATACAATGGTTCATGCTTCCATACAACCCAACCCTTTGTTAAATTGGATCTGGAAATCCTGTTGCATCCTCAAAACTAAGGTTTTTGCATGGCTAGTGATTATGGACCGTCTGAACACCAAGGACATGATCATTAGAAGACACTGGCATATTGAGGATGGGCCAGAATGTGTGTTATGCCCCACTCAACAGCTGGAGACCCGAGATCACCTGTTCTTCCATTGTAACTTCAGTGCTAGGATATGGACATACCTTCAAATCGATTGGTCAATGGGGACTGATATGGTGCAGGTAGCATTTCAAGCTAGAAAGGAATTTCAAAAACCTTTCTTTGCGGAGGTTGTGTTTACTGCCTGGTGGAATATTTGGATGGTCAGGAATGGCAAGTGCTTTAAACATGAGAGACCATCCTTTGCAAAGTGGAAAATGGGCTTCACCCATGATCTCACCTTGCTTAGTTACAGGATTAAGCCTAGGTTTAAGGAGGAGCTCCTTAGATGGATCGACTTTTTGCCCCCTTAAGGGCATCTTTTTTTGAAGCTTTGTTATAAATTCTGTAAATATTGTGGCCTTTAATAAAATGCTGGGGGGTGTTATACCCTTCAGTCTTAAAGCTTCAAAAATATCACACAAAAGAGGCATGGAGCAAGCAGAAATTATAGATACATTTTGGACGTATCACCGTGCTCCCAATATGTACAAGACCAGCAAAAGGAAGACCAAAGACAAAAACTACAAACCACTCACAAGTGACTATTTGCGGCCTAGGGGACTACTATTACAAAGATCAGAAAGACAAAGAAAGCACACACCTGCTCAGCCATGCGATCAAAAAACTTCGCCTTATCTTCAGCGGAGAGATCGCGCCTCTCCAAGAAGTGCTTTTCAGGAATCACGGGTTTTACGTCCGGAGGAAAGTCCCCTTCAGAAGCTGCAACAGCTGCAGCAGACCCACCAGACGGAGCAGTCGCAGAAGTCCCCTCCGTGCCTGCAGTCACAGGAGTCGCCCCAGCACCCGACGCCGCAGGAGCGGCGGAACCAGCCAACCGATCAGATGTAGCACCAGAATCAGTCGAAGGAGTAGCGACAGCACCAGCACTCGCAGAGGAAGCAGCCGGAGCAGGAGCAGTACTACAAGACAGTTTACCCTCAGAACACCAGCCAAAAGCAACGAAAATCAGAGACGACAAAGCGAAAATGTAAACTAACCCAACAGGCGCAGCACCTGGACGCAGCAATATCCCGAACCTGCTTTTCTTCGAGGCAGCGGGAGGAGGACGCGACGCAGCAAGCTGCACGACCGCTGGCAAGTCGTCACCATCACCCGCCGCGTCACGACCACTCGCAGGGCGAGTGCGCTTGACACGAAGAGGACTTGAATCCCCAGAGTCATCAGCAACTGATGTTGGTGCGCCCGCGGACTCGACGGCAACAGCACCAGAAGCACCAGAAGCACCCCCACCACTCGCAGGCACAGGATCAACTTCCCCAGGTTCATCGAGTATATCCGCGTCTTCAGGCTGCAGCGGATTGTTCAACAAAGGGACAAGACCCTACAAATCAAACCAACATTAGCAGTCAACAGAAACGGGTCACCAGGGCAAAAATAAATCAACAACAGGTACCTGCGGAAGTGGCAAGTCAGCAGAGTAAGGACGAACAAGACTTTGCTCCCTAATGCTCGTGCACTTTGTGACTTGCTGAACCCGGGCCAACAGGTCGTCATCAGAAAACTCCTCGGGTGAACACCTGGTCGAGTCATCAGGCCCAGTGTATTGCCACATGGGACGCACCCGATGCTGAAGCGGCTGGACACGTCTCTTGACAAACACGGAGATAAGCTGGCCACCAGTCAATTCATCCTTCAGAGCAGTAATCCTTTGCACAACCAGATCCACGAGAGACGACTCGCGCGCAGACAAAGGATGGGCCCATGAAGATCGCTTAACCGCCCGCGCAGCAGAATCAAAAGGGGGCAGACCAAGCCGCTGGCCCTCAACGCATTGGTCCTTCAGATAAAACCAGCTCCTCCGCCACGAAAAGACGGAGTCCAACTTCTCCAGATCAAAATAGGCAGATTTCTCCTTAATTGAAATTCCCACGCCCCCAATGGCATATTCAGAATTTGTCCTCTTCACATTGAAGAGACGTTTCCAGAGGCCCCAATGGTGATAAATTCCCAAAAAACCCTCACAGAGCGTAATGAAACAGGCAATGTGTAGAATCCCATTGGGGGGTCAAATCATGCAGTTGCAACTGATAGGCGCAAAGCAACCCCCAGAGGAAAGGATGAATGTGAAGTGCAAAACCACGGGGGAAGAAACTCTAAAGCATACCCGCTCATCTGGACGGGGCGCAGGAACCTCCTCATCACCAGGAATCCGAGCGGCATCGCGCGCCACCACGCCGTCGGCCACCAGTTCATCCAGATCTGCAGCTCCAAAAGCAGAGCGCTCCCATCTACCGGTCATCCTCGCCGACTCCTGCGCTGCACTACGGGAACGCTTGGACATGGATCTTAACTAGCAAGCCGCACGAAAAGACAGACGGAAGGAAAAGAACAACGAAGGAAGAAGAAAGGAAGACAGGAGAAGGCAATGGCTGGGTGAAAACCTAAAACACACCAGACCCCCCGGTATTTAACCAACAGCCCGAGCAAACAAATCGTCACCGTTAATCTTGGAATCCAGGAGACGTGGCGCGATCCCACGATAGCCAAGAAAAATGAAAAACTCAACCGGCGCACTAACCATACCGCCCACCGCGCGCGAAAAACGAGGGCCATCATCACGAAGTGCGAAATTTTCGGGTAACAGATGTCAGGTCACTCCATTTTCACTTGACATGGCGACCCAAACTGTCAGGCAAACCAGCAAACATCAAACCTCAGCAACGCGTCTCAAACACGCATCTTCGGTCAACATCCAGCTCTTTACAAGCTTTTTTCATATTATTTAAAAGAAAAATTCTTACTCCCATTGGGAGTACCCTTTTGAGTTCGGGTGCTCCCTCACCCAGAAGGCAAAGATGTGCTCGAGTGATCACTCGCACCAAGCAGAAACAACATACTCTCAGAGTTCGGGTGCTCCCTCACCCCAAGAGAAGAAAAGCATTCGAATGACCACTCACAAAAAAGACTCAACAATTCAATAAACATGACTTACCCGCACACTCGACGTCTTTCCGAGTGGGTGCTATCTTATTTTCCTCGCCTGAGTTCATTACAAGCTCCGCGAGTGACGACTAAAACAACTCACTTGATTGTTTATTCCAAGTGGGTGCATTGCTAAATCAGGCTCCGTGCCTCAACAAAAAACAAATTATGCCTGGGCTACGACACACTGTACCCAGATGCCACGCAAGCTTAGCGTGTAGGTAAGACCCCGCTGCGAAGAACGGCCGGGCCGTGACTTGCCGCAGAGCGATTTCACTCCCGACCTTTTCCATGCGCTAGCATGATAGAAAGAACCGAGCGAACGCGCTCAGGCTATATGCTTAAACTGGCAGCAATTGATCCTATAAGACCTGCAGCGGCATGACTTTGCTTGACACCAGTGTTCCAAGTTCATGTCGAGGGACGTGGGCTTGATTTGGCTACTGTGGTATTTGTCACTAGCACAATTCACCAAGGCTCGACCAGTCGACTCTTTGGGCCCTTTCAGCTTAATAATCCCTCGAAACAGATATTGTCATGGATCAAAACTGCCAGCAACCCGTGGCGATGCCGCGCTTACAAACAATAAAGGCGTAGATGAATTCGAGTCCCTGCGCGACTCTTCGAGTCCCCCAGACACTCTGATATGGGGTGGCCTGATCTTCTCAGTAAGCGGACGGTGAATATGAGGGCGATGATAGATAACTTGTATGTAGCCAATGAACTCTCCTTGCTAGATCCCTGTTGCCAATGCGACAGCTCTCTACCCTTTGGATATTCACAACTTCACACACTTGCGCAACGTAGCCGTCGACCACGAGACGGTAATTTGCAATCTACTAATCCCCAGTGGAACAATGGATCACACAGAACTTGCAGTAGAAGAACTTCAGATCGATACGAATTGAAGTCTTAATGATTCAAGAGGAAAGCTTGAAGCTATTCTCAATATCTAGGGTTTATCTAAACGTGGTCTAACCCTAAAACTCGTGGGAGCTGGGTATTTATAAGCTAGGGGGATACAAGAGCCGCAGCCCGTCTGATCTGCGTGTAGGCAGTTTCGGACGTCCGATGGGTTTCGGACGTCCGTCACGTTGGACGTCCGAAACGTGTCGGAAATCCGACTCTGGCGGTGAGGTGTCCTGGATTGGGAGTTCTTCTCGAGGACCTTCATGTCGGACGTCCGTCATATGTCGGACGTCCGATGCGTCGGACGTCCGATGCGTCGGACGTCCGAATCCTGTCGGAAATCCGGCTTCGGTTTTGGAGGTCTTCTGGATACGGAGGTCGCCATACTTCTCGCTAATGTCGGACATCCGAAATGGGTCGGACGTCCGAAAGTTGGAGCATGTCTCCTCTTCTCCTCCTTCTGGATCCTCGTCTTCGTCATGATTCCTAATTATGCAAACATACAAAGATTTAGGCAGTATAAAGTTCTCATTACATAATATATCAGAATCTATTAAGAGCGAGTTCACCTGTTGTTCTATCAACTTTGCACGAGCTCTTGTAATAGGTCCAATTCTGATTTCATCATCCCTCTTCTTTGTTGAATCAACTTGTTCTTCATGACGAACTGGAGATGTGTTGGTAGTAGGGATGTCCTCATCATCTCCCCCCCCCCTTCAAAAGGCGTCGACCTCGACGCTCCAAGGTCATCTCCCATGTATGGTGATAAATCAGCAACGTTGAAACTGTTGCTAGCGCCACCAAACTCGGCAATGGGAATATCAATCGAGTAGGCATTGTCATTGATCTTGGCTAGCACCTTGTAAGGACCAGCACCACGTGGCTTCAACTTGGAATCCCTCATCCCTGGAAATCTGTCCTTGCGCAAATGTACCCAAACCATATCTCCAGGTTGAAAAAGAACTTGCTTCCGTGACTGGTTCCTCGCAGCAGCAACATTCTTGCCTTGCTTCTCAATAGCCTCTCGGGTCTTCTCATGGATCTTCTTTACATAATCTGCTCTGTGGGAGGCCTCCATATTAACTCGTTCCTGCAATGGAAGAGGCAGCAAATCAAGAGGTGTAATAGGCTTAAAACCATATACCACTTCAAAAGGACAAAGGTGAGTAGTAGTGTGTACTGCCCTGTTATAAGCAAATTCAACATGTGGCAAACACTCTGCCCATTCGCGCAGATTTTTCTTGATCATAGCTCGCAATAATTGTGACAATGTTCTATTGACCACCTCCGTTTGACCATCAGTTTGAGGATGACATGTAGTACTGAACATCAACTTTGTTCCCAACTTGCCCCAAAGCGTCTTCCAGAAGTAGCTCACAAACTTTACATCCCTGTCAGAAACAATTGTCTTGGGCACTCCATGCAAGCGTACAATCTCCCTAAAAAACAGGTTAGCAACATGCGACGCATCGTCGCTCTTATGGCAAGCAATAAAATGTGCCATCTTGGAAAATCTATCCACTACCACAAATATACTATTATGACCATATTTAGTGCGTGGCAATCCTAACACAAAGTCCATACTAATATCTTCCCAAGGTGTGGTAGGAGCCGATAGTGGAGTATACAAACCGTGAGGCTTCAGCTTCGACTTGGATGTGTTGCATACAATACAGCGTCGAACAAACCTGTCCACATCACGCCTCATCCTGGGCCAATAAAAATTATCAGCAAGCATGAGTAATGTCTTCTCACGCCCAAAGTGACCCATCAGTCCGCCTGCATGTGATTCCTGCAACAATAGCAAACACACAGAAGATTCTGGAACACAAAGTTTGTTAGCTCGAAACAAAAATCTATCATGGATGTGGAACTTGTCACAAGCATTCCGAAGCAAACACAAACGATATGGTTCAGCAAAATCATGATCAGTTGCATATAAATCACACAAACTCTCTAATCCAGGAATTTTAACATCAAGATGTGTCAATAACATGTTCCTCCTAGATAGAGCATCAGCAACAACATTATCTTTTCCTTTCTTATATTTGATGATGTAAGGAAAAGACTCAATGAACTCAACCCACTTAGCTAAGTGTCTATGCAAATTAGATTGAGCTTTCAGATATTTCAAAGCTTCATGATCAGAATGTATGATAAATTCTTTTGGCCACAAATAATGTTGCCAAACCTCAAGAACTCTAACAAGTGCATACAATTCTTTATCATAAACAGGATAATTCAATCTAGCACCAGAAAGCTTCTCACTAAAATAAGCTATAGGTCTACCTTCTTGCATCAAAACACCACCAATGCCTATACCACTAGCATCACATTCAACTTCAAATTGCTTAGTAAAATCTGGTAACGTAAGTAAAGGTGCAGAAGTAAGCAAACGTTTCAACTCATCAAATGCAAGGTCTTGGGCAACGCCCCAAACAAAAGGCACACCTTTCTTAGTCAATTCATTCAACGGTGCAGCAATAGTACTAAAGTTTTTCACAAAACGTCTATAAAACCCAGCAAGACCGTGAAAACTTCGTACTTGGCTAACATTCATGGGAGTAGGCCAATTTTGAATTGCTTCAATTTTAGAAGAATCTACTTCGACCCCATGCTTAGATACAACAAAACCCAAAAATATGACCTTATCTTTTGCAAATGTGCACTTCTCAAGATTAGCATATAATTTAGAATCACGCAGCACTTGCAAAACTTGTCTAATATGATCAGCATGTTCAAATTCATTGCGGCTGTAAATAAGTATATCATCAAAATACACAACCACAAAATGTCCAATAAACTCCCTCAAAACATGGTTCATTAATCTCATGAAAGTACTAGGAGCATTAGTAAGACCAAAAGGCATAACTAACCACTCATATAAGCCGAACTTAGTTTTGAAAGCAGTTTTCCATTCATCCCCTTCTTTCATCCTAATTTGATGGTATCCACTACGCAAATCAATTTTAGAGAAAATAGCAGCACCACATAATTCATCAAGCATATCCTCTAAACGTGGAATGGGATGACGATAGCGAATAGTGATGTTATTAATAGCTCTACAATCTACACACATACGCCATGTACCATCTTTCTTAGGAACCAAAATAACAGGAACAGCACAAGGGCTAAGGCTGACACGAATATACCCTTTATCCAGAAGCGCTTGTACTTGTTGCTGAATTTCCTTCGTCTCTTGGGGGTTTGTCCTATATGGTGCCCGGTTCGGAAGAGTTGCACCCGGTATAAGATCAATCTGGTGCTCAATACCACGCAAGGGTGGTAATCCTGCTGGAACCTCCGCCGGAAACACATCATCAAAATCCTGCAAAACAGTAGCCACACCAGGAGAAATAGGATGGTTATCATTAGAAACCAAAACCTCGCCTTTATACATGAGGACAAGAGGTATGGCTGTAGGATCCGCACTAAATTCTCGCATGTCTTCTTTGGTGGCTAATGTAAGCAAACTAGTCTCTCTCGCACTTGTCGTTATATTATCACTCACAGTTATTACATTGTTCGCTCGTGTTGTTTCTACATTCACCTCTACCGTCTGACGAGACTCATTCACAATTTGCTGTGGGGACATAGGATGGAGATTAACTTTCTTGCCCTTGAACTCCAAATGATATGTATTGGCTCGACCATGGTGTTGCACATGGCGATCATATAACCACGGCCGACCCAATAAGAGATGGCAAACTGTCATAGGCACCACATCAAAATCGACGGAATCCTTGTATGGGCCTATCTCAAAATTTACGCGCACCATGTGATTTACCTTCATCTCACCACTGTCACTCAACCATTGGACATAATAAGGATGCGGGTGAGGTGAGTATTTCAGATTGAGCTTGGCACATAACTCCTTGCTTGCGAGGTTGCGGCAGCTACCTCCATCAATGATCACTTTGCAAGCTTTGTTGGGACCAACAAGTGCCTTGGTTTGGAACAAATTACAGCGCTGAGAATCAACATGTGGCTGCACTGTAAGAGCACGTTGTGACACAACAATGGTAGGAGCATGCGATGGAAAAGCATCCATGCCTTCTTCACTATGATATCTGTAAGAGCAAAGTTATACCCTCATGAGTTTTGGATATTGTTGGTCAAAACAGTAGAGGAACTAACAAGTTTTCTAGTGTGAAACAGATGGTTAGGTTCCTGAAGTTATAGGTTGGTGATAAAGCTTCCACGAAGATTTACTCACTTATCGAAGCATATCCTCTGGAGCGAAGCTTATCACGGATGTCGACCCCTAAAAAGATAAGGAATCCTGAAGCACGTCTCATCGAAGAAGTTGATCAAGATGGCGCAAGACTTAGTTGTTTTTGCATAGTTATTTTTACTTCTTTGAGTCGTAGGAAAAACCGTACTATCAAGAGGGGTTTAGTAAATGTACTCCGAAGGTTTTGATGAAAAGAATCAGATCGAATCTAAACCAGTGAGAAGCCAGAATCGAAGAAATCTCATGTGAGCTAGGTAATGCTTCACCAGCGAAGACTTTGTTCTTTCGGCTCCTGAAGCAGAACCAAGTCCGTGAGTCAGCTTTACTTGGACCGCAAGTAAAGTTGCGCATTGATTGGAAATATGACCGTTGGGGACAGGTGTCAAGCTGTCACATCGGGTCACTTCAGTCATTTCGCACCTTGGGATTGCTGCCTATAAATACGCCACCCCCGCCTTCATTGGCTGTGTGGCTGCTCCAACATTGATTCCCTACAGAGGAGAGAGAGAGAGAGAGAGCAACCCCACCGAAGCATTTCAAATACCAATACACCGAAGCATAAGTCCTATTGATCTGAGTTGATTCATTATGACTTAGGAAGAAGTTTGCTAGCCTTGTTATCTTGGAGAACTGCAATTCTCCTAGACGGTTAGAGAGTTGTTCTTCAGAGAGCGAAGAGTTATTGTCGCCTCGAAGTCCAGTTTGTCAAAGGTTTCGGTGATTTCCTCAATAATCAACCAAGAGTGAAGAACTGACCAAGCTCAAGGAGATTGGTGCAGTGGAGAAATGGACGGAGAGAGGTTAGCTCCTGTGTTCAATCACAAGTCCCTCCAACCAGACGTAGCACTTTGCAGAGTGTGAACTGGTCGAACAAACATCGCCGAGTCAAGAGTTCGTTTTACTTTCGGCACTTACATTATGTTTGTCAATTGCTTCAGAGTTCTGCTTCGATGCAATTGATTCGATACTTTTGATTCACTATGTTCTGCTTCGATCACGTTCTGCTTCAATGTTTACCTTTCTGTTGAATAGTTTTGATTGCTGTGTTAGGCTTCACTTCAAAGTTTCATGCGAAATTTTGAAGTGATCATTCACCCCCTCCCCCTCTGATCACATACTTGGTCTAACAATTGGTATCAGAGCTAGGCACTCTTTTTGGATTAACCTCCTGGAGTGTTTTCAAGTATGTCTTCTAGTATGTCTTTCGCAGCTATTCGCTCTGGCGAACCTATTCCTATTTTCAATGGGAAGGACTACTCTTACTGGAAGGACAAGATGAAGAGGAATATTATGGCTATCAATTCCACTGCATGGCAAGTTGTCTTACATGGTGTTACAGTTACTGACAAGAATGCTATCACTCCTGAAGAAGCTCAACTGATGGATCTGGATTCGGTTGTCTGGGTGTTCATCACAAATCACTTGACTCCAGAAAAGTATCATGAAGTGAAGAATATTCCTTCGGCAAAAGGTGTCTGGGACTATCTTGAAAAGATTGGTGAAGGTGTTTCTACTCAGAGAGATGCCAGAATTGACACACTCCGAAGCAAATTCTATCGCTTCAAAAGGCTCGAGGGTGAAAAGGTTCACTCAATTTACAGCAGACTCACAGCTCTGGCAAATGAGTTGATTTCCCTCGGTGCTGATGATATAACTCCTCACTCAGTTGTCAGAACACTTCTTCGCTCGCTAGATGATTCGTTCGATCACATTGTTCTGATGATCAAGGAAAGGTCTGATTACAGACATCTTGTTGCTGCTGATGTTCTTGAGAGACTCACTACCTTTGAAATGGAAGAAGATGAGAAACGTGAAATAAATGGTTCTCGAAGAAGATCTCATGCTCTGAAAGCAAAAGCTTCGCGTCATTCTTCGCCCGAAGTCAGTTCTGCTTCAGGTGTCGAATCAGATGATCCTGCAAGCATTGGAAAGGATTTGGCACTGATCATGAGACGCTTCAATCGCTTTCAGAAGAAAGGTTTTTCTTCACCCAAGAAGAGTTATCCTTCAAGAAGCTCGAGTCATTCTTCTCACCGTTCATCCTCAAGAAGCTCTCCATCGAAGGACAACTGCTGCTATAAGTGCAAGAAACCAGGACACTATATTGCTGATTGCCCTCTGTGGGAAGCTGAGAACAAATCGAAGCATTCTCTCAGAGACTCTTCATCGAAGCCTTACAGATCCTCCAGAAGTCATGAGTCAAAGAAACATGATTCCAGTTCAAGAAGGGAAAAGAAGAAAGATTCTGATGATGATAAGAGAAAGAAGTATCATAAGAAGCGTGAGGGTTCTTCATCGAAGACTCACTCGTCTCGTCGAAGCAGCTCTCACCGTGCCAAGGCCTATCTGGGAAAGGAGATGAACTCAGAAGACGAAGCCTCTGGTTCCGAAGCTGAACAAGACTCAAGGTCTGCTTCAGGGTCCGAATCAGATGGTGTTGCTGGATTGGCATTTGCTTCGACAGATGCTTCAGTCAATGCTTCGAGCTCATTCTTCACCAACAACAGTAGTGAAGATGAAACTCCTGCATATTGCTTCATGGCCAAGGCAAAGGTATCTTCATCCAAGTCAACCTATGATACCTCTGATTATTCCTCATGTGAAAGTGATACTAGGATAAGCTATGCTAAACTTGCTAAAATTGCTTCAATTCAACAAGATGAACTTGATTCACTAAGCAAAACCATTAAGAAGTCAGAAACGTTGTTGATCAATGAGATTGAGAAGAATCAAACTTTAACCAATGAGCATGCTGCTCTGAAGGAGAAGGTTGAAGAATTATCCTCTCGGCATGATCTTCTTTCAGTTGATTATGAGAAGCTTACCTATGAATTTCTTCAGAGGAAAGTGGCTCTCGAAAAACTGACAGAGGCTCATGAAGAATTGGAAAATGTCAATCTCTCTCTCATGGCTCAACAAGGTTCTGAAGCAATTGATAAATCTGAACCACCTTGTTTCGATTGTTTGGAACGAAGCAAAACTATTTCCAAAGGGAAAGCTCCTATTGTTATTGATGATACTAATGCCTCCGATGAGGAAAATCCTGCTGTTACCGAGGAACTCCTCAGGTTGAAAAACTTATTTGAAACAGGCATGTTCAAAAGTGTGCAAGGACACCAATATCTCTGTGATATCCTGAGGAAGGCTCTCCTTCACAGGAATCCCAGAATGAAGGTGTTGGCTTTGAAAGAAATATAAATCCTGATGGCACATATTGGGAGCCTGAGCTGTATCCTAAGACTGTTTGGGTTCTAGCTAAGGAGAAACCCATTGATATTGCTAACCTTTCAGGTTTCGATTGCAAAATGAACAAAGTCATTGTGGATGAATCACTTGATTCAGACTACAAACTCATGAAAGATGAACAGGGAAAAGTTTCAGCTGAGTATGTAGGTACTCCACCAAAGAATGGATTTTACAAGAGGCAGATTTGGGTGCAGAAAGCACTTGTTGAAAAATTGCCTGCTAACCATTCTATGCAGGGAAAGCCTTCGGTACCACCGAATCATTTCTACTCTCTTGAGACAAGAAATGATCCTTTGGTGACCGAGTCAAATGTTCCGCAGAAGCAATACTATCGTACTGGTCGCCATACGTATCGTCCTCATAATAATCGTACTAAGATTGCATATGCTCATAATTATGCTAACCATTCGCAGAGGACTTACATTTATGGTGTGCTTGATGGTACACCGAAGCAATACACTCCTGTCCGATTTAATATTGCTTCGACCAGTGCTTCAACGTCTTCTCAGTCACCTGCTCGTTTGTGGGTGGTTAAGAAGAACTAATTCTTCTGCAGGGCTATGTCTCCGGTGGATCCGAATGGGTCATGGATAGTGGTTGTACAAATCATATGACCGGAGACAAGGAGTTGTTCACCGAAGAAAAACTATCTCAATCTTCCTTGAAGTACATTACCTTCGGTGACAACAACAAAGGTAAAGTGTTAGGTTTGGGTAAGATTGCCATATCGAAGGATAAGCACATTGACAAGGTTATGCTAGTTCAATCACTTGGATATAATCTTATGTCTATTTCAAAGTTATGCGATATGGGTATGCTTGTGTTGTTTTCTGCTTCGCGTTGTGTTTTCTTTTCACAGGATGACTATTCGTTTGTCTTCGAGGGTTACCGAAAGGGAGATCTATACATTGTTGACTTTTCTTCGGGCCCTGCTGTATCCACTTGCTTAATGGCAAAAGCTTCATCGGGTTGGTTATGGCATCGAAGACTTGGTCATGCAGGGATGAGAAATCTTCATAACTTAGTGAAGAAGAATCATGTTATTGGTCTTACCGAAGTAAAATTCGATAAGGATCGTCTCTGTAGTGCTTGCGAAGCTGGTAAAATTACGAAGAAACATCATTCAGCGAAGACCATCATGACTACCACTCGTCCTCTTGAATTGCTTCATATGGATCTTTTTGGTCCTCAAAATTATGCAAGTCTGGGAGGAAACAAATATGGTCTAGTTATTGTTGATGACTTCTCACGTTATACTTGGGTTTTCTTTTTGGATGACAAGAGCAAAGTGGTTGAAATCTTCAAGTCATTCGCTAAGAGAGCTCAAACAGAATATGAATTATCTCTGAAGCATATCCGAAGTGATAATGGAACTGAATTCAAGAATACTAATATCGAAGATTTTCTTGATGATCATGGTTTTACTCATGAGTTCTCTGCTGCTTATACACCTCAACAGAATGGTGTAGTTGAAAGGAAGAATAGAACTCTTATTGAGATGGCCAGAACTATGCTTGCTGAATACAAGACTCCTATCAGGTTCTGGGCCGAAGCAATCAATACTGCATGTCACATCATCAACAAGGTTTACCTTCACAAATTCTTGAAGAAAACTTCACATGAGCTTATCACTGGTAACAAACCAAATGTCTCATATCTTAGGGTATTTGGTGCTCCATGCTTTATTAGAGATATGAATCATAGCTCCAAATTTGCCCCTAAGGCACATGAAGGTTTTCTTTTAGGTTATGGCTCAAACTCTCACACTTACAGAGTCTATAACTCTCACTTTGGGAAAGTTATGGAAACTGTAAATGTAAGATTTGATGAAACTAATGGCTCTCAAAAGGAGCATTTGCCTCATGATCTAGATGAACCTCCACTTGATGAAGTGATTAGGTCTATGGCTTTTGGTGAGATTCGCCCTGTCGAAGCTAATGAACGTCAAGCTGTAAGGGATGATGATGGTCCAATGTTCCCACACATAGCCCGGGGCGCTGGAAATCACCATCCTGAAGCTAATGATGAACAGGATCAAGAAGGTCAAGGGAACGAAGGAAATGCTGAAGCTGAACCCGAAGCTGATGCAGATCCTGAAGCATATGCTGAGCCTGAAGCAAATGATACTGCTTTATCACGAGTTCGAAGAAGAGTTGATGTGGATTCGATTCTCGAAGATATCAATCTACCAGGTCGTCCCACTACTCGATCTCGCACTCGCTTGGCTAACTTCTGTGGAAACTTTTCTTTTGTCTCCATGCTAGAGCCTTCAAAATATGATGAAGCCACGAAAGACCCTGATTGGTTATTGGCTATGATGGAAGAACTTCACCAGTTTGAAAGGAACAAAGTCTGGTCACTTGTTGAAAGGCCAGATCCCTCGAAGCACAACGTTATTGGCACCAAGTGGATATTTCGCAACAAGCAAGATGAAGACGGTACTGTGGTAAGAAATAAGGCTAGATTGGTAGCACAAGGTTACACCCAAATCGAAGGCATTGACTTCGGTGAAACCTATGCTCCAGTAGCCCGTCTCGAATCCATTCGTGTCATGCTTGCTTTTTCTAACCACAAAAATATATTGCTATATCAAGTGGATGTCAAGAGTGCTTTTCTTAATGGTGAAATCGAAGAAGAAGTGTATGTTATGCAGCCTCCAGGTTTTGAAGACTCGAAGAATCCTGATATGGTGTACAGGCTTCATAAAGCTTTGTATGGACTGAAGCAAGCACCTCGTGCTTGGTATGAAACATTGAAGGATTTCCTCCTGAAGAAAGGCTTCAAACCAGGAACAACTGACCCCACTCTTTTCACTCGATCATATAACAATGATCTATTTGTGTGTCAGATTTATGTAGATGATATCATTTTTGGCTGTACTAACACTGAGATCAGCGAAGAATTTGCAAGGATGATGTCGAAGAAATATGAGATGTCAATGATGGGAGAATTGAAGTTTTTCCTTGGACTTCAGATTCGACAACAGAAGAATGGCACCTTTATTTCACAAGAGAAATACTTGAAGGATTGCCTAAAGAAGTTTGATCTTGCTGAATGCAAGACCATTAGAACTCCCATGCCTACTAATGGTTTTCTTGATGCAGATGAGAAAGGGAAACCCTTCGATCAGAAAAAGTTTCGGTCTATGATAGGTTCACTCTTATACTTATGTGCATCTAGACCTGACATCATGCTATCAGTTTGTATTTGTGCTCGTTTTCAGGCAAATCCGAAGGAATCGCATCATATTGCTGTGAAGCGAATTCTTCGATATCTAGCACATACTCCTTCGTTGGGACTTTGGTATCCCAAAGGCACTCAGTTTGATTTGATTGGATATTCTGATTAAGACTGGGCTGGTGATAGGGTTGACAGGAAATCTACCTCAGGCACTTGTCATTTTCTTGGTAGATCTCTTGTGTGTTGGGCTTCAAAGAAACAGAATTGTGTCTCAATATCTACTGCTAAAGCTGAATACATTGCTGCTGGCTCATGCTGCACTCAAATACTTTGGCTTAAGCAGACGCTGAAAGATTATGGTATTCATATGAAGAAAATCCCTCTACTTTGTGACAATGAGAGTGCCATCAAGATTGCTCACAATCCTGTGCAACACTCTCGAACGAAGCATATCGATATTCGTCATCATTTTCTTCGAGATCATGTTCAGCGCGAAGACATTGAGATTAGCCATGTAAGAACTGAAGATCAATTGGCAGATATATTCACGAAGCCATTGGACGAGAAAAGGTTTTGTGCATTGAGATGTGAGCTGAACATCTTAGACTCACACAATGTTCAGTAAGATCGAAACTATTCACTGTATATATTCACCTTCGTTGTGTTATTTTTGTTTAGTTTCGCTTGAGTTTTGCTTCGCCCAAGTTTAGCTTCGTTTGCCATTTGCTTTTTGTTCTGTGTTTAGATTGCTTTATTTATTCGTTTCTTTTGTCCTATATGCTTATCACTTTTAGCTTCGTTGTTGTTCTTCGAAGTGATAAGTTTCGGACCCTACCTCTCCATTCTGCTTCGCTTCCAATCTTTTCAATCTTGAATGTTAAGCACAATTGAAACGGAAAGCATATTGCTTCGAACGTCATTGAGTTCCGAATCAAATGCTTCCAACTTTATCGAAGTTTTTGCTCTCGGTCAAGACTTATTCTTCGGCCGTAGAGTCCCCGTCTTCTCCGGGTCGTTGAGTTTCGCTCGCGATACGCCACCACATCTGAGCCGTTGAATCGGAAGAGTCAGTTGCTGAGAACCGTACGATGTGATCTGGTAACCGCTTCAGATCGTGCCTATTTAAGGCGATCCCCCCATCGAAACCGTTCCCACGCATTCATTCACCCCGACTCCTCCATCTTCCTCCTCGAGCATCCGCAGAGCTCCTCGTCCTCGTCGTCGCCGTCGCCGCTTCACTGCTGGAACGTCGCCGCCATGGACCTTCCCCGTCGACGCAGAGCACTTCTCCGCCCTCCGTCGCCGTAGCCGCCGTGCGTCACCAAGTTAGGGTACGCATTGCCTCTCGGATCCAAATCTTGCTCTCCGTGTTCTTCATCTAGGGTTTCGATCTGAGATAGTTAGGGTTTTGATTTCTGTTTTAGGGCTGTTTGATCCGTGCTGATCTTTACAACTTGGGAAAGCTGTTCTTAGCATCAAAGCTATCCCATCTTCTCAGGTCAGTGGACAAGATTCGATTCATTCTCTGTTTTGGCTTAGGTTAGGTCTTGTTTTCGAACTAGTTCTAGCCAAAAATCATACAGAGACGTTGCATCCAATCTGAGATTGATCTGGGTTCCTATCAAAATTGGTTTGTTTTGGTCGAAACTTTTGCCTGTGCTTATTCATTCCCTCTCCTTGTTTCCCTCTTGTCTACGACTCTATTCACAGGATGTCTGACGAAGAGGCTGCCATAGGGAATGAGTCTCCCATAGTTGATGGACTTGAGAATTTCCCTGAACCACCGAAGCCGAAGGGCAAAGGTGGCAAAACGAAGGAAGTGAATAATGCCAGAGGCATTCCCGAAGCAATTCGCATTAAGATGGGGTATAACACTCCTCCAGAAGAAACAGATCAGGATAGGAAGACGAGATTGCAAAAGATTCGCAGATATTGGGCTGTCAGGTGGTACAAGTTCAAGAGCATCCCAACTTGGAAGTGGGCAATGCAATTCGCTTTCAGTCCTCCTTACAGATACACCACAGTCATGTGTGCTCAGTACACCGAAGCCAACCGGACGAAGTACTATCCGAAGCCTCCGGCTGTTCCTCACCCAAATTCACTCAAGACTCCGGATGATTATCCAGATGAGAAAATCAGGCTTGCCATTTTGGCTGAAAAGAAGAGAATCCGCGAAGAAAAGAAAGCTAAAGCTCTTGCAGCTGCTGGACTTGATGATGCTGAACCATCGAAGCCTAAGAAGAGGCGAAAGCTTCGGAAGCTTAGTAATTCGCCACCTCCTGCTTCAGATGAGGAGGCAGAACACGAAGCCGATGACGAAGCTGAAGCAGCTGCTCAACTCGAAGATTCTATCAAAGAAGATCCAGCTGATGAAGCTGATGATGAGTCAGAACACTCACCCATTCCCCCTAGTCCCAAGAAGAAGCTGTTTAAGAAGCCTCTGAAGAAGAAGGCTGGAGCGAAGCCAACTGCTCCTAAGGGTGTTAAGTTTCATGAACCTACAGCACCTCCTGCTCCAAAGAGGAACATTGACTTGACGAACTTGGTGGTCGAAGCACCCTTGTCGTCTAAGCCTCCCCGCCGTCCTGTTCCATCCGAGCAGAGGACCAAGGAACGGCATGACCCGAAGGCAAAGCCTGTGGCTAAGCCGGCTGATGTGCCCGAAGCCAAAGCTCAAGAGCCTGTTAAAGCTTCAAAGCCGAAGACAACTGTGGCTAAGCCTGGCCAAACATATGCCCAGGTTGGCACCAAGAAGCTAACAGAAGTTGAGTTGAGGAAGAGAGACCTCATCGAAGCTGAACGCCTGCATGCCGAAGCTCAAGCCAAGGCTAAGGCAGAGAGAGAAGCAAAAGAGAAAGAGAAAGAAGATAGAGAAGCTGCTGAGCTGGAAAAGCAAAGGAAAGCGCTGGCTGAATCAAACCAGCAAGCTGAAGCGAAGCGCAAGCTAGCTGAAGTTAAAGCTCAAGAGGCTAAGGCAGCCGCCGAAGCCAAACAACTTGCTGAAGCTGAAGCCAAACGCCAAGCTCAGCTTGATATTGTTCGCACGAAGAGAGCAGAAAAATCTGCTAGGGCCGCTCAAAAGGAAGCTGCTGTGGACATGGCGCCGAAGGACTTGCCCCCGAAGCCTGTCGCAGCTCCTCTCCCCGAAGCCCAAGTTGAAGCTGAACACAGTGAACACAACTTTCCAGATGCTAGGGAAGGTGAACTGTGGGACTGTCTGGGTCTGAGCCAGACATATTTCAAGCTTGCTGAAGCCATTCATCCTCACACTATGGATATTGGAGATACATATATCTCACCCAATCTTTCAGCAATGGTCGAAACTTTGTACAATCAGCTGAGAGATCTGCATTCAAGGGACAGATCAGAAACTGCAAAGATCCTGAAATTTCAGAAGAAAGCAGATGAAGAATCTGATGAGGATTTCAAGAGCGAAGCGACTGCTGCTTCGAAGAAAATTGCTGATGTTAATGAGCAAACCAAGCAGAATCTTCAAATTTTTCAAGGCAAGCTGAAATCCGCTATCGAAGAATGCTGCAAATCGCATAATGCTTCGGTCATGGCGCTTGACTCTAAGAGGCGCGACGCCATGGTCCAGCAATTAGCTTCATCTCTTCCCAAGCTGCAACCAAGGAAGAGACGTCTGATTGCTGACACCGAAGAAGTTGATGAAGTTAGCTCCCACCCGACCAAGAAAGCACCAAGAAAGGCATCGCCTCCACGATGCAAAATCATCAAGCTTGGCAAACCCACATCGAAGCCATCCGCCCCCGAAGCTGTTCCACCCCGTGCTCCAACTCAACCCCCACCTCAACAAGCTCCACAACCGTCCGCTCAAGACAATTTTGCTCCACAACCATCTCCACCCCGTCAAGCCATTCCAGACAAAGATTACTCTTCAGCTCACTCTGCTGAAGAGTCTGAAGAAAAAGAAGAAGACGCTCAAGATAAAGTTGTTCTTGCTGAAGCCAATGCCGATGCTGATGTCGAAGCAGAAGCCGAAGCCAATGAGTTGGCCTTAGTCACTCAACCGCAGAGGCGAATCACAGATGCCCGAAGGCACTGCATTCCTGCTCAAGACACCCAGCTGGACTCTCTCTATCCCAGAGAGACTTTTCCCATTTTCATGGGAGAAGGAACTTCTTCAAGGCATGGTCCTGAATTTGACATAGAAGTTCATCGCAAGAAGCTTCGATTCTTTGGCACTAGTCCATATGATTCACCAAGAACTGCTGATGATCTTAGATTCTGGACAGCTGAACAACAGATTTTGTACACGAAGCTTTACTGCCAGAAATGTGTACTGTTCAGACACAGGTACTTGGATATGCACAGTTTATTTGCTGCCACGTGCTTCCAAAACATCGTGGAAACTATCGAAGCACAGAACCTGACTGGATTATTTGCAATGGAAACTCCATTTAACTCAGAGCTAGTGAAGCAATTCTATGCTACTCTGTATGTCTCTGGAACCCCAGAAGATACTAGCACTTGGACTCTTGAATGGATGATTCAAGGGAAAGTCTTCAGGATGTACTCCGAAGAATTCATGGAAGTGGTGAACATTCCTAGACACACTGGCAAACTTGCAAAGGTTCACATGTTACCGGATCCCACTGAAGCTGAATTCGCATCTTTACTGGATCCCGAAGTCACTGGAGATCACATGCCAGAAAACATTCGCCCGAAGCATCTGGTGTTCAATTCCAAGACATGGTTCTATATCCTGTCAAACTCACTGATGCCTCTCAGTACAGCGAATGAAGAATCAAATATTCTATATCCAACTCGTCATGCTCTATTGAAGCTCACCCATGGACATGTGTTTGACTTCGAGGATTGTTTTCTTCGAAACATGGTACAAGCTGCTGAATTGGTAAATCAACTGAAGCCATATGCTCCTTGGCTGCAAGCCATTTGCAACCATGGACGCAGCGAAGAATTCACAGCGAAGCATCACCCGAAGCTGTTCTGTCCTCCGGTCCGCGATACAATGAACATCTTCAGGCGGCCAAATGACCCCTTTGCAACATATGTAGGAGTCAGACAGCACATAAATGAGCGCAACATGTCGAAGCGTTACCAGAAGGAAGTGTATCACTTCGAGGTTGCCATTCGAAACCAACAGCTGCTAGAAAACTTCATCGAAGGCAATCAACGTCAGATGCAACACTTATCTGATGAGATCAATCGCGTTGGAAACATTGCAATGAACAACAACCAATACTTGAAGGTATTGAAGCGTCATTCATGGAAAGGCCTCAGGAAGTTTAACTCTGTGAAGAAACTTGAAGCCGATCGCATATTCAAGGAGTACCCACATCTGCAGAGGAACTTTTCCAGAAATGATTCGGTTGATCGCCCCAACCCCAAGATCCCACCGCTGGAGAAAATCGAAGAAGTACTATTTGTTAACTCCGCCGAACAGATTCGCCCGGATACATTCTCTGATGAAGACTCCCACACATCGAAGCACGAAGACGATCCCCTCGATGACAGCGACCTTGAATTGCTTCAAGCGCCGATGGACTTCGACGAGGAAGAGTCACCGGCTTCGACCGAAGGCGATACTTCTGGAGATGCTTCTTCATCAGGCGAAGACATTCCGCAGGGTCCCAGGGATGCAGCTGACGCGTAAATGCTCTCGATCTGCCTCTCAACCTTTTGTCCTATTCTTGACAAAAAGGGGGAGAAAGTAGCATCGATTGAGTTTAGATTCGCTGCGGGGTTTAGGGTTTTGATTCGATTCGATTTTGCGTGTGTTAAGATTCGACAAACATTCCATTCACTTCGATTGGGTTGTATCTTAACGTTTTACTTCGGTTGTGAACTGTTTTATCCTTGTATATGTTAATAACCCCGTGCTTGCAAGCTGCTCTCCTATATCTTATCTTGCAGGTGGTTATTATCCTTAAGTTCACAGGTCTTTGGATGATTGCATGTTCTTCAAGACAAATTATGTCTGTATGCAATTGATTCGCTAAGATGTGATAGGCTTCCCTTTGATGATATTCTTCAACAAGCATTTACTTCGATTATAAAAATCTTCGATGCTTGCTTTCAGGGGGAGTCAAAAGCTTCATATCTTAGAGTTTGCTCTCAACTCAAAACTCAAAATTTCATATCCATTATCGATGCCTGTTTTGTCAACAATAGTCCAAAAAGGGGGAGATTGTAAGAGCAAAGTTATACCCTCATGAGTTTTGGATATTGTTGGTCAAAACAGTAGAGGAACTAACAAGTTTTCTAGTGTGAAACAGATGGTTAGGTTCCTGAAGTTATAGGTTGGTGATAAAGCTTCCACGAAGATTTACTCACTTATCGAAGCATATCCTCTGGAGCGAAGCTTATCACGGATGTCGACCCCTAAAAAGATAAGGAATCCTGAAGCACGTCTCATCGAAGAAGTTGATCAAGATGGCGCAAGACTTAGTTGTTTTTGCATAGTTCTTTTTACTTCTTTGAGTCGTAGGAAAAACCGTACTATCAAGAGGGGTTTAGTAAATGTACTCCGAAGGTTTTGATGAAAAGAATCAGATCGAATCTAAACCAGTGAGAAGCCAGAATCGAAGAAATCTCATGTGAGCTAGGTAATGCTTCACCAGTGAAGACTTTGTTCTTTCAGCTCCTGAAGTAGAACCAAGTCCGTGAGTCAGCTTTACTTGGACCGCAAGTAAAGTTGCGCATTGATTGGAAATATGACCGTTGGGGACAGGTGTCAAGCTGTCACATCGGGTCACTTCAGTCATTTCGCACCTTGGGATTGCTGCCTATAAATACGCCACCCCCGCCTTCATTGGTTGTGTGGCTGCTCCAACATTGATTCCCTACAGAGGAGAGAGAGAGAGAGAGATCAACCCCACCGAAGCATTTCAAATACCAATACACCGAAGCATAAGTCCTATTGATCTGAGTTGATTCATTATGACTTAGGAAGAAGTTTGCTAGCCTTGTTATCTTGGAGAACTGCAATTCTCCTAGACGGTTAGAGAGTTGTTCTTCAGAGAGCGAAGAGTTATTGTCGCCTCGAAGTCCAGTTTGTCAAAGGTTTCGGTGATTTCCTCAATAATCAACCAAGAGTGAAGAACTGACCAAGCTCAAGGAGATTGGTGCAGTGGAGAAATGGACGGAGAGAGGTTAGCTCCTGTGTTCAATCACAAGTCCCTCCAACCAGACGTAGCACTTTGCAGAGTGTGAACTGGTCGAACAAACATCACCGAGTCAAGAGTTCGTTTTACTTTCCGCACTTACATTCTGTTTTTCAATTGCTTCAGAGTTCTACTTCGATGCAATTGATTCGATACTTTTGATTCACTATGTTCTGCTTCGATCACGTTCTGCTTCAATGTTTACCTTTCTGTTGAATAGTTTCGATTGCTGTGTTAGGCTTCACTTCAAAGTTTCATGCGAAATTTTGAAGTGATCATTCACCCCCTCCCCCTCTGATCACATACTTGGTCTAACAATATCCCTCGTCATCGAATGCGGAAGGATCTTCATCATCACCAGTTTCATACTCGCCAGTTTCTTGATTCACAAACATGACCTTTCTGTTCGGGCAATCTCTCTTGAAGTGACCCGGATTACCGCAAGCATGACAAGTGATCTCGCGATTGCGAGCTGTAGACATGTTGGAGCCTGCACTAGTGGCAGGGGCAGCTGGCTTCTTGGCCATAGAACCATTGGAGGCTGGCTTGGAAACTGAAGAAGAAGCTCGAGTATTGGCACCATAATTCTCCATAGGCGCGGATGTCCTTGGAGAAAATCTGCTAGATGTGGAGTATCTTGACTTCAGGTGTGCCTCTTCTGCAAGCTGGGATTCAGCCTCCCTTGCAAGATGCAATAAATCATTCATATTATAGTATTGGTGATGCCGCACAATACTCTTGATAGTAAATTTCAGCCCATGGAGAAAACGTTGCATAGTCATCTCAACCTCTTCGCGAACTCGCGCACGTTGCAACAACATCTCCATCTCCATATAGTATGCATCAACGGACATAGTACCTTGCTTCAATTGTTGCAATTTATCAAAAGCTGTCCGTAAGTAATTTGTGGGAACAAACCGAGCTTTCATGGTCGCCTTCATGTCACGCCATGTACGAATAGGCTGGCCATTGGTTTCTTGTATCTCGGTCAACACACTCTCCCACCAACGCAAAGCATAACCGTCAAACTCGGAAGAAGCAATCTTGATCTTCTTGTCCTCCGGATAATCATGCAAACGCCATAATTTTTCCATCTTAAGCTCCCATGTGAGGTATTCTTCCACATCCGTGGACCCTTCAAATTTGGGGATATTAAACTTGGGCTTGCTCAAGACATCTTCTTCCTGAATGGGTATACGACGCGCACCAAGACCAAGTGGAGGTTGGCGAACCGGTCCTTGAAGACCACGCCCACGTCCTTGAATGCCCCTCAAATCAGCATTGTCACCATGGACACTACCATCATCTTCCTGAGCATCAGGTTGGCGTTATACCATAGCTGCTTGTATGCCAGTGACAGATGTTGTCATTTGTTGTAGGCTCTGCTGGATAGCAGCAAGTTGTTGTTGCATAGTGGTGACTGCAGCTTCAGTCGCGTCCACTTTTAGTTGTACCGCTTGAACATTTGTATCAATCGCATCAGCGGATTTAGTAAACATCCCAGTCAAGTGATCACGGAGACCTTCATATGCCTCCCATGTAACTGGCGCATCCTTGTCCTGTTTCTGCATCACATCAAAACCACTTTGAGACATGATTAGTAGGTTAGTGCACTAAATCAAAATCTTTTGGTGGACACTCACAACTCACTCAAAACTGACAAGAAAAGGTGAATCTTACCGTTCCAAAGTGAATAGTAATGCATACCCGTTCGGATGGAGGACTAGTGCACGGATGTGATGAAGTGAATACCCGAGTAAAAGAGTGAACACATGACAAAGCAGGATATATGTGGTGGAGCTATAGGTATGGCACCCTAACTACACCGAAGTCAAGTCCTAGTGCTGATCGTGTGATACAAACCCAAAGAAAACTCACACAGTGGAGACAAACGAAAGACAGGCCTCTCAAAAGATCACCACTATGATATGTCCTTTCTAACACTTGTATATCTCTTTGCACTCTTTTATAACTCTTTTTTTTATCACACTTCTTTCTCTTTTTTTTTTGAATCTTTTCTCTTTTTCTCTTGTTTTTTTTGACACTATTCCAAACTGGACGAAATTGCTACAGTACTGCTACAGCGATTTTGATTTTGCTACAGTAACTTTTCTCTTTAGGCCACAATATGTCGCACCGCGGAGAAATTTTCGGGAAGAACACACGAAACAACAAACTAAAACAATGACTCCGATGCAATCTAAGTTATGGCAAAAACTAGAAACCCTAATATTTTTGTATGGCTTTTTCTGGATAGGACGAAAACAAAAACGATCGAATAGATGGATTTGGTGGATGCTTACCGAGGAAACACTGGAAATCT
Organism: Bromus sterilis; assembly: GCA_950022295.1. Taxonomy (NCBI): domain Eukaryota; kingdom Viridiplantae; phylum Streptophyta; class Magnoliopsida; order Poales; family Poaceae; genus Bromus; species Bromus sterilis. Next base: position 224,963,661 of record OX465600.1, read on the forward strand.
GATACCAAGATGATATGGGGTGGCCCGATCTTCTCAGTAAGCGGACGGTGAATATGAGGGCGATGATAGATAACTTGTATGTAGCCAATGAACTCTCCTTGCTAGATCCCTGTTGCCAATGCGACAGCTCTCTACCCTTTGGATATTCACAACTTCACACACTTGCGCAACGTAGCCGTCGACCACGAGACGGTAATTTGCAATCTACTAATCCCCAGTGGAACAATAGATCACACAGAACTTGCAGTAGAAGAACTTCAGATCGATACGAATTGAAGTCTTAATGATTCAAGAGGAAAGCTTGAAGCTATTCTCAATATCTAGGGTTTATCTAAACGTGGTCTAACCCTAAAACTCGTGGGAGCTGGGTATTTATAAGCTAGGGGTATACAAGAGCCGCAGCCCGTCTGATCTGCGCGTAGGCAGTTTCGGACGTCCGATGGGTTTCAGACGTCCGTCACGTCGGACGTCCGAAACGTGTCGGAAATCCGACTCTGGCGGTGAGGTGTCCTGGATTGGGAGTTCTTCTCGAGGACCTTCATGTCGGACGTCCGTCATATGTCGGACGTCCGATGCGTCGGACGTCCGAATCCTGTCGGAAATCCGGCTTCGGTTTTGGAGGTCTTCTGGATACGGAGGTCGCCATCCTTCTCGCTAATGTCAGACATCCGAAATGGGTCGGACGTCCGAAAGTTGGAGCATGTCTCCTCTTCTCCTCCTTCTGGATCCTCGTCTTCGTCATGATTCCTGATTATGCAAACATACAAAGATTTAGGCAGTATAAAGTTCTCATTACATAATATATCAGAATCTATTAAGAGCGAGTTCACCTGTTGTTCTATCAACTTTGCACGAGCTCTTGTAATAGGTCCAATTCTGATTTCATCATCCTTCTTCTTTGTTGAATCAACTTGTTCTTCATGACGAACTGGAGATGTGTTGGTAGTAGGGATGTCCTCATCACACTCGGGGGCTACTGACGAGGGGGTGCCCCCACGACTCCTACATGTGAGACTACCTGGTGCACGTGAAGACAGAAGGCCCGCTGGAAAGCTACGACAAGCCCGCGATTGGCCCGACCAAGCACCGACGTAGGAGTTCTCGACTAACATGGAAGGTGCAACTTGGCGTACAAGGCAAGACTAGAACTAGGAAACTATCTCTGTAACCTAGTACGGACTCCCCGAGACCTAGCCTAGTATATAAAGGCTGGGAGGGGAGACGTCCAGATCAACTCAACACGCATCTACTCACCCTAGCCTTGCGAGAACTCGCCTTGCCCTCCACTGTAATCGCCCCTCACGCAATAATATCGAGCAGGAAGTGCTTCTCCTGTTAGCCGACGAGTATCGTCCAACCTGTGCCTATCTCTATGACTAACCCAGGGTCCCTGACCATGGGATTTGCCGGGGTTGATCCCCGTCATTCCCCAACACACCTAATACAACTAGGAGTTGTATAGGTGCACTAATTCGGCGAAGAGATGGTAAAATACGAGTGATAGGTGTGGCAAAGCAAGGTAATATAAATCTGTAATAAAAAGTGCAACAAGCAAACACGTGACAAAAGTGAGCACAAACGGTGTAACAATGGTGGAAACAAGGCCTAGGTTTCATACTTTCACTAATGGTAACTCCCAACAACATTAACATAGTCTAATCACATGATATTTCCCATAAAATATGCAATGGAGACATACTAAGAGGTCATTCCTTTGTGGTCAAGAGAGGACGAGAATTGTGTAGGGCTACAAAAGCACACCTCAGAGTTCGTAGTTCTCATCTATGGATTTCCCAATGTCACCGCGGCCATCCAAAGAGAGTACCACAATCACCACAACATATCTAAAGGATAGTCAAAGACAAGCACCAAGAGACTCTCAATCTTCAATCAACACACAAAAGAGGAAATCACTCATGAAAATATTCTTTTAACCCATGTCCAATAGACCGCTGTCACCATGGTCTCGGGGATTATACTAGATAAGATCAAGTGAGTACATCAATCCAATACATAGAGGAAGGGGAAATATCATGGGATCCTAGATTAACATAGCCTATGATCACAACGAATATCACATCATGGGAGAGAGAATTGACCACATAGCTACTGGTAGAAACCTTAGCCCCGAGGAGGGACTACTCCCGCATCATGGAGGGAGGAAGCAACGTCGATGGAGATGAATCCGGGGCACTTCCCCATCCCGGCAGGGTGCCGACACAGGAATTCTGGTCCCCTGAAGCTTGTCGACGATGGCGGCGGAGATCGGAATTGCTTCTGGAGAAAAGGGGTCTTGGAATCAGGGTTTTGCGACGGGGGAATAAATAGGAGCCAAAGGGGGGCACCGGGGGGCCACCAGGAGTCCAGGCGGCCACCCGACGCGGCCAAGCCCTAGGCCGCGCCACCTGGCCGCCTGGGCACCAGGTGGGGCCCCTCTGGCCCTTCTTCGGTGAATCCGGAAGCTTCCGGAACGCTGATCTTTTATCTGATTTTTCCCAAATTTTTGGAGCACTTTTAATATGGGGGAAACCTGAAATAGAAAAACAGCAAAAAACAGGAACTGACACTGGGGTGCGCTGAGTTAATAAGTTAGTCCAAATATGATCAAAAGTGTATGAAAGTGTATCTAGATCATAGCAATATCACATAAAACATGCATGGAGCAAACAGAAATTATAGATACGTTTGAGACGTATCATCGATATTCTTGAAAAGCTCTAGTTTATTAGACACTTCCAAAGTTGCGATACATGAAAGGCGTTGTGCACTTCGGATAACTTCAGGAGTAATCCAGTTGATTAGCAACTTCTCCTCAACTTTGAGGGGGCCAATATATCTGGGTGCAAGCTTTTCTCTCACATGGAAATATTGCATTCCTAATGCAGCCTACGAAACACACTATTTGCAAACAAGTTTTTACTCTATTTCGCTCTATCCTATATACCTAAAAGAGTGATTCCTACTACTTTATTTATCTTAACATGCAAGCATACCACATCACTACATATTTATGGGTGGGATAAAGCTCATCTTAATATGCAACTATATATGCATGAGACAAGACCCACCACCATATGCAATTATGCATGAAAAATTAGTTTTTATTATGTTATTTTACTTATATTTCTATTAATATACTTATATTTAATAAATATTTCATAACTAAACATAATCAAATATTCAAATATAATAAGTTGTATGTATTTTTAAATTTTAGTTCACATGTTATTAATATAATTATCTAAAATTCTTATAAGCAAACTGTATTGAAATATATAACAATCATTTTTCGCAGCAACGCACGGGTATCTTCTAGTTTTCTATTTTTTCAATAACGAATCAGTATATTTCGCTCTATTTTCTTAGGTTTTTATAACGAATTTGTATATTTCGCTCTATTTCCTCACTACCCTCAGAGTTGCGCAGGAATTATGGGAGAACTGCCACCGCGCCCCTCCCACGAACACGCAAACCGAACTGCCAGACTCGAAAGAAAGGCTGCCAAAAAAAAAAAAACAGACTCGAAAGAAAAAAAAACTCGAGTGCCCGTCATCCCCTCTCGTCCGGCGACAGGGTCGTAGGGTTTGCTCGCCGCCGCGGACGCCGCTCGTCCTCTCGTGGCCGTCGGCGTCGCCGACCCCCGCCCTGACCTCTCCTCTGTCTAGCGCGACGACGGCCCTCGACGGTGGCCTCCCTGACGCCGGCCCATCTCCCTCCTCCCTGCCAGCCCAGGAATGTGAGAAATCTCCTCTGCCTTCTCTGCAATTGATTTTTTTTTTGCTTGTGTACAACAAAATAACTGCTGCTATACTTGTTTTTTTATGCTTGTGTATGAACAAAGTATGTACTGCGATGATGAAAGCGTTTTTTTTAAACGAAGGCTCGTGAAGAGCTTGATTTTGAATTAACAAAGCCATGAACCGACCAGGAGATTACAACCCGAATTACAACGACCAAACTGATAAATGGGGAACGCTGGCAAGCAAATCCAAAATTACCGCGACCTCAAGCTGCTAAAGAAGAAAGAAAGTGAAGATTACAGCTTGCTAGGGGCGAAGCACTCCACACTAGGATCATACAAAACAAGGCCGAAGCAGCAGAGTAGGACATAGCCACCGTCGAGGATGGACATTGCTCCAAGAGCACCTAGGGAAGGAGGGAGCACAAGGCCTGCCATCTCTGTCACCGAAGAGGGACCCTATCCCCTCGCCATGGCTCATGGCGCTGTACCGCCGGGATTCAGAGAAGCTCACACGAGAGCTAGAAGAATGTCGCCCTCACATCGCAAGGTGTACATAGTGCAACCACCTCGATTTGGGACAGTCCATGCCGGCAGCACCGCCACGGTTCAAGCTCGACTAGTTGGAGAAGGATAGCTTCAAGAAGTCGAACACCGAAGAAGAGACAGCAGGGAACCGAGCCAGGGTGCAAGAGACAATGAAGCAGAGCACCACTATTGTGAAGAACCAGGAGCCTCCAGTACACACCACGCCACTCCCGCTGGGAAGGGGAACCCTACCCCCTTCCGTCAGGAATACGCCCCACCGCCGAACCGAGTGGCATCCACCGCCACCGGAGAGCACCAACCTGTAGAGACGCCGGTGCCTACCACCCACACCACCTCCGCACCAGCTTGATACGCAGGCAAACCTCAACCCAGCGCCTGCAAATCCTCCCAACCGAGCCCCTTTACCCCTGGCGACACCTCCAGGAAGGTCACGACGTGCAGGGCGCCGCCGCCACCAAATCCGAAGAGGATAACGGCTTTTCACCCGGGCAGTGGGTCGGGGTGGAGTGTTAGGGACCTCGACAGCGCCCCCACGGAGGAAAGCAGCGCCCTTGGGCATCACCGCTGGCCGTTGCCGGGCCAGCCACGCCGACCAGGGTTTCCCCCAGGCCCCGAGCTGCTCCACCAGAACTCACCAGTGCAGAAGCCGGCGCGAGACGCGACCAGAGCGAGGCCGAGAGAGGAAGCAGGGGAGAGGGGTCTCGTACCTCCAGATCTGACGCAGAAGGGATCCGCGCCATGCCTGCATTTCACCAGCGAACCGCCGTCCTCATGGCCGAGCAGGGATGGAGCACAGCGGTCCCCATCGCCACCTTCCCTGGCGCCTGCGCAGGCTTTCCCGGTGGCCTTCTCCGGTGGCGGCGAGGGGAGGAAGGGGATTGGAGGGGTGGCGGCGACGGTGGCGGAACCTACATTCGTGATAGCAAACTGATCGATCATCATTTTGACACCATAGCAAACTACATGTAAAACTTTGAAGATCTTCCTTTTCATGTCTTCTTCTCAAGTACTTGTATATGAGACAATAATGTTTTTATGATATTTGTGTGTGAGACAATGATCTTCTGTTCGACTATAACATTTCATGATGTTCGAAAAATCAATTTTATGTTCATATCGACAACAAAACGCTAAAGCACTAGCTGCACTACTCAATGTCCGAATAAATTACATACCAGAGCTGTTACAGACATTTCATAGGGTATATCAAAATTAAGCTGAAGAGACAGAAACTGAAAAAAAACTGTCTGGCTTATTCTCATGGGCTTATTTTCACAGGAGCTTATCTGAGGCTTATTTTCACAGGAGCTTATGCATAAGCCACACCTCAAAAGAACGGGCCCATATTCATGGTGATACTTAGAGAGCTTGGAGTTTGAATTGCCAGTGTATGTCTATGATTATTTTTGTTCATCATTTCAGCCTTGAATTTAGGATGAAATTTCATTTTATAAAATTTCAGAGAAAATTGACATGCTGAATTGTCGACATCAACAACTGCTGGTCTCAAATGTATTCATAAGTTTGTTTCTAGTTATGAAATGCGAGCTGAAGTATGCAAGACTGATGCATTGGCCTGGGGCCATGCTGTATCTGTAGCTACACTTGTGTTGTTGTCTTGTTGAAATTTCTCATTTTATTTGTTCATGAATCAGTGGCACATGGAAACCCAATACTGGTGACACATATGTGCATCCGTTTTCTCAATGAAGAAACTAAATGCTGGAAAGATAATGATCAGGCATATCATGATGTTACCCAAGTCTAACTTTAGATGTCTACAAGAGTACAAGTTTTGAATTAATGAACACATTTCAAGTTTTTTGCAACATGATATCACCCCAGTCCAACTTTAGATGTCTGAATGTGAATACTTCTTAAACTAATATCATGTGCTGGTTGTAATGTAGGTTGCTATTCCAAAATGGTTTGCATGGCTGGACATTTTAAAATGGCTTCTGTGCTGAAGCTAATGATGGAAAATCATGCTACACCAGGTAATTTATAATAAATGTATTAAATCATTGTGAGCTTCCATTTAGTTTATTCTCTAGATTTTATTAGTAGACCCCCCCTCCCATCCACCAGAATAATACCAATAATATTGACATTATAAATTCATGTCATGATGCCTTTACAGCTGTTTTCTTGATTGGAGACTATCGGGTTGTCTATATATAATATAGAAGTCAACATGGCTTCAGTCTAAGTTTCCATTTTCATGAATACCTATTACTTGTATACTTATTGTGTTTCCGTTTGCATTATCTCTGTTTGGAGGTAGTGTAATGACCTTAGACATTTTACCATCCGCATGTAAGGTTAAAATGTCACTTTATTTTTATTTTTTATCATATTTGGAGAACGTAATTGCGCTTAGTTGCTTTCCATATTTCATTTTCCTGGATTTTTTAAATGTAGTTCTCACGAGAGAATAAAATAAATGCTCATTGTTTGCAAAATATATATAACTTATACCTTCTGGGTATTTGTAGAACGAAAGTATGATCTCCCCCCTGACATTTTGGCAGATGAGGTGATTAATGAGAAGAGTGCTTCACATACCCTACACAAGCAACTTCTTAGTGCACATGAGCCAAATTTGCTTGATGAAGATGGTAAGTTCCATTTCTTGAATCAGCAGATCACACTCACACACCAACATTAGAACTTCTGCCTGACTTCATCAGTGGCACTGTTTTTCTAGCAACCATTTTTATTACTCAGTTTTGTCTGATGTGTATTTTATTTCATAACTGATTTATCAGTTTTCTCAGTTTGTTTCTCATCTCATATACTACATGTATTGTGACACACAGTGCCATAATATATCATTGTTAAGTTAAAAATAATAATAATATATATATATCATTGTTCACATTGTAAAGTTATCGGTTGATGCCACAATTTATCATTTAGTTATGTGCAGATATGCTTATATTCGGGTCAAAACCTATGGCTGATCCATTGGACCTGGTAATTTTTGATAAACCTAGATTCACCCTTTTTCATTTTCTGCTTCCACTCTGAGCTGACATCTTATATTGAAGGTCCGCTGTGATGCATGCCAGAAGCCTGTTAAGGCCAGCCAATATGCACCCCATGCTGGTATTGTTCAACATGTTACACCAAATGCTGTTTTGGTTTGATTTTGTTTATATTCACCCTGATGTTTCTGTAAACATCTAGTATATAATTATAATTTAGCATGTCTTCAGGCTAGTCAGCACATAAACTATATAATTTGCTGTATGTATATGCGAAAGGTCCAATGTCATTATGTTGTTGTCATTTGACTTCATTAATGAATATTTGACACTACCACTCTATTATTCATTGTACAACCGGCCAATAATGTTACTCCCTCCATTCCAATGAACTAGTTAAGGTTTTGACAGTGTAAAAATTCCCAAAAATCATGAAAAAAAATATACTGGAACAACACACCCATAATATAAGATGATCCAACGGACCGATAAAAAAAATACACCTGTATATGCCCCGGACGAAAAAAAAACCAAATACTTGAGTACATATTTTTAGCCGCAGTGAGTTGAAACGATTGTTTATTTTGTTGTGGGCAGGTAAACGCATATTTTCATAATCGCTCCATTGGATCCTCTTATAACTTTTGGAGTGATGTTCCACTATTTACTTCATATTTTTTGATAACTTTTAAACCGTTAAAAACTGAAGGAGCCTTAACAAGTTCCACAGACAACAATGATAGACACAATTTTACGTATATATATTGTTGGTCTAATTTATTGTCAAAGTTGAATTTTGAGCTGCGTGCGCGCCTTATTCATTAGAATGTACTCCCTCCGTCCCATAATTTGCGGAGTAGGGAGTAATCAACATGGTCTTGTATTGTGAAGTCATTCATACTCCCTCCGTCCCATAATTTGCGGAGTAGGGAGTAATCAACATGGTCTTGTATTATGAAGTCATTCATTTACTTAGGGTTGCGTTATTCATTCTATTATTATATTATAGTACGTTAAATCGTACAGACAACAATACTTGAAATATTACTCCCTCCGTTCTAAAATAATTGAAGTTCTATGTTTGTCCTAAGTCAAGATTATTTAAATTTGATACTTTATGGAAAAATATGGTGTTCTAGTTTTTTTACAAACACGGTCAAACTTGATGAAGTTTGACTTAGAATAAACCCAGAATTTCAATTATTTTGGCACGGAGGGAGTATATACCAAAAGATTGAGTTTTCACAGTATTTGATTTATGACTGTTCAAACCTTCCTTGTTACACATTTTCTTGGTGTGACTTTAAATGAAATTTACGCCTTCCTTACGAGGTCAGTCCATTGAACTGATCTGGAAATTCATAGATATTTTACGTCTGCAGAGCGATGTAGCTCAGGGAAGGTAAACCCAAACAATTCGATGGGTGTAGAAGACGATGTTCATCCTATGAAGCCTCCAAAGAAGGGCAGAAAAATAAAGCTGACAAGAAATGGAAGTATCCCTATTAATAGGTTACAGGAAATAATCCGAGTTTTGTTTATTTACCTTGAACGTGTACATAGACATTACTATATGCCTTCTCTGTGTGGAATGTTTTACCTCCATATCCATTCTTTGTTATTTTCATTGAAAGCTTTGCTGCCTTGACATCTGATAGATCAAAAGGTACATATAAAAGTGAAATTAAAGTCTCAGCCTGACAATAAGAACATCGGCAATGACTTTGAGTTGACCAATGGAAATGCAAGCAAACCTGTAAATTCTTATGCTGATCAAAGTAAGTGGTACTTCCTTTTTAAATGAATCTGGTGAAATTTTATTCTACTTCATTTGTTGCTGAATAGTTTCTTGAAACATTTGATCTTTGTATGTAATGCTGTTATTATCATTGCCACCACGTTTGTGGTTTGCATTAGTTTGTGATCCTCAATGATAGAAATTTCTGAGCGCACTTTTGTTTACATGTGAAATGCAATAATCCAAGTCCATTATCTAGAGAATTGATAGTACAGACTACTGAGTGTCCGATGTGTTTTGACTCTTGGACTGTATTTTGTTTAACAATACAAGTTACGGCTTCAGTGTCAGGATAGATGTTTCAATTGGTAGCTATATGATGGTTGTGGCAAGGAACAACTTTCTGGTCAGTTTTCAATCGGGCCATGACTTATTTTATGCTTCTTTGTTTATAGGGTTTAAAGCATCTGCCGATAGTACAGCTACCATCAACACCCTTGAAAGTCGTTCTAGAGGTACAAAGCACTTTTCAGTATGCTTATGTTTTGTGCCGCTTATGTTTTCTATGCACATCCATCTAGTCGTGCTAACGACCATTTTTGGCGGGCAAGGGCTTGTACTCGGTTGGCCTTTGCAGAAATAATTTTCTGATTTGACAGCATCCCCTTTATACGTCATAATTTTAAAATTAGTCCAGTGTGCTCCAGCAAATGACATAATTTGACAGTCTCAAACAGCAAATTGTTGATTTGTGATGTCTCAGTACCAATATGATGTCTGGGAGTGAATTTTACCTATGTTTTTCTTCTGGGGTTAAAGCTATGAAATTCAGTTGTGAGCAGTGCTAATATTTCTTAGTTAGACATAGTTTAATCATCAATAATATGTGCTCATACAATGATGCCCACACAACAACTTTTTCTTGGGTGGGGTTTCCTGTTTCAAACAGTGAAATAGGGCATGCTTTCACTACACGGATGTCGGCCAGTTTATTATCAATTCTGCTTGATCATCATCACATGGACTCTTTTTTCACTAACAATTTTGTCGTGTGCAAATATCTTAAAATTGTTAGAAAAGCGCATTAGAATATACGTGAACTATATGCGACTTATAATATATGTGAAATATACGAGACTAGTTTTTGTAAGAGGAAATATGTACATGCTGAACAAATGAACAAAGTATACATGAAGGATCTGAGTGGGAACCACTGTTTCTTGTTCTGGTCCTACTATTCACATTGTCATGACTGTAAAACTTGCACCTGTGGCTAGTTGGTGGCACTGATAACCTAGCAAATGAGAAGTTTCTGCATTCGAAGTTAAGGCAAACATCTCCACTTCATTTGTGCATATTAAATTATTTGGGTTCTGCTCACCTAAAAGGAGTCCAACAACTGGGTGTGGCAGAGATGCGCATGTGGCCACACAAGGAAGGATCGGGTCCGGAATGATGATATACGTGAGAGAGTTGGGGTGGCACCAATTGAAGAGAAGCTTATCCAACATCGTCTGAGATGGTTTGGGCATATCCAGCATAGGCCTCCTGAAGCGCTTGTGCATAGCTGGCGGTTAAGGCATGCTGATTGTGAAGAGAGGTCGTGGGAGACAAAACTTGACTTGGGAGGAGTCCGTGAGGAGAGATCTGAAGGATTGGGTTATCACCAAAGATTTAGCTCTGGACATGGGTGCGTGAAAGTTAGTTATCCACGTGCCAGAACCACGACTTGGTTTCGATATCCATTGGGTTCCAGCTCTAGCCTACCCCAACTTGTTTGGGACTGACATGCTTTGTTGTGGTTGCTGCTGCTCTCCTAAAAGGAGCGTCCACTTGAACATGTTTTTTTAATGTAACTGACAGTAGGAAAGGCTCCTACTAACTACATTCAACAATTCCCTATTCATGCACCCCCCAAAAAAAATCCACCGCTTAGCCTTACAGTAGTGACTAAAAGTCTCTCCAGCAATCTTATTTTAGATGAGATCCCAATCAGTGGTGTACTTCTGTTTATTTTTAAATCTTGTTCTTGTTTCATCATACTGCTTTTGAAGTTCCTCTGCACAGTTACTTCTTATGAGATGTGTTTTGATTTCTTAATTTAATTTATCAGATGCGCCTGCTCCTCTTGCTACAAAAATGTATCATTCACGGGGCAACTACAGGCTTCGATTGGAGCTTGCTCAGCTTTACCGTGAATCATGCGCGGTGCAGTCACACAGCTATGCAAGTAATACAACTCTAAACTCATCTCAGAATAATGGGTTGATACCATGTGATAATTCAGCACTACATGGTTCTGATAATTCAGCACTACATGGTTCTGATAATTCAGCATTACATGGTGCTCGGAAGAGTATCGTTCCTCAAAATAAGGTTTGAGGCCCTCTCCTTGTGATCGTAGGTGCAATATCTTAATATCTTCTATTACTGAGTGGTGCATGTTCATGCAGCTTCTGGATCAGCTGCCTGCAAGCACATCAGGGTTGTGCTCAGGAATCTCTCGGCAATTATCATCAAGCGGGCCAAGCGTTCTGCAGGCAACCAAATCTCAGAGAGCAGACAATCCAGTATCTGCAGTTAGAAATGAATTGGGAAGAAGCAGGTGCAACAAAGCTGCAGTTCCGTCTTCAAAAACCACAGGTTGGAGTACTGCTTCGATTCTGATCATTTGTAGTCTTATAATTATTAAAAGAATGTCTGTTCTATTTTTACTGGAAGGCTCTTGCACCAGTACCTTTTGTTGTGTCCTGAAACCTGCAGAAACAAAACGAGGCGTGCTTATACCATATTACTTCTTGGTTTCTCTTCTCTAGGAAAAAAGAAGACACAACAGCAATCTAACGTGTTACCTGCAATCTGAGTCCTCGGTAGAGTAGCCTATTGATTGGTATTTACCTTTGACCTTATTTGCCATTAATTTTGAATGCAACGTGATACACAATTTAGTATTCAACAATGGCTAATCTTGCATCGATTTCGCAGGTTGTTCATTGGTATAGCAGCTTCATTGGTGAAAGTAATATTTCATTTTGTTCATTTAATATGAAATTTGTTTCAGTCAGAATGACTTTTGGACCAGACGATCTGAATTCAAGGTCATTTTGGTAAGCCTCTATACCCGGTTCAGTCCACATTTAGCGTTCCATGTATATCTCATATGAATTTGATTTCATCTGGTTTTCTGTAGGCTCGTTGACTCTTGGTAGAAGTTAACAACAACTCTGTAGTTCCGGCCCCGGTGATGGAACTACACGTAGATAACGCACCCGCAAAGTCCTTATGTTTATGTGCTCTCAGTCTCCTTGTTATAAATGGCATGATGAATGTTCTCCAAACTTAGCAGTAGCAAGTTTGCTGTAGTGAAAATAACATTGGTTGCTGACATTGTATATTTGGAAAAAGTATCTCATCCAAATGGTCTGGCTGGCTAAAAGCAAAGGTTTCCGAGGTCCCAGCCCATTTATGGAGATATCTTTTTAGTGGATTTTATGAAACCTCCTATTCCACCCTTGCCGCAGAGAGAGAGTTGATTCGGTTTAATGTTTTTCTTCTTTTGGTTTCACTTAGAATTTTAGATGTATTGCCGGAGTTGATTCTGGCATATCCTTGGAGGGGGGGGGGGGGGGTGTTTGTGTTGTATTATTGCGATGGGGTGTGCAAATATGGATTACAATTGAGGTATTAATGCTAGAGCTACGGACGTTTTTTTTACAGGAACGCATGCTACAGGCTGACGTGGAGCCCATTTATTGGAGAAGTGGGAGGGAGGGGGGGGGGGGGGGGGGAAGGGATCCGTAACTAATCCGTACGTCTAGGATTTTCGTTGAGAATATTGTGCCTATTGACTAGGTTGGCCTAGGCTTATATAACTTGTCGAGAACCTAGTCGATTATGACAATAAAGGAATCCTTCACGAACGCTTAATGGTCAAGGTTTCTGGCATGACACACATCTTAAGACACTTAATCTGATAGATTGAGGCATTTATCTTATTGGCATACACGCGTTCCTTTTCATTTACCTTATTGGCATACACACGTTCCTCTTCAATAGAGGTAATCCGTGCCTTTGGTCCTACATATCCAATTTGAGAATTCATTGACATTTTTGAAAGGATTCCATATCGATAATGCAGATATGCTACCAATTATAACATTTTAGGACAAGCATAGTGGCCACAACATTCTATGAAGTTCCTATTTTTTTTGGGACATTTACCGCCTCTATCTTAGCCCAGTCTTATCTTCATCCCTACAAAAAATCATGCTCAACTATGCCCCTCTTGCATCAGTTGCGCTTATGAAAATACCATTTCGTGAGGTTTCCGTCTAGTTAAAGGCGCAATCCTTTGGCCAGCCTCGCCGGTGGCACTTTTTTTCCTTTTTAGTTGGTTCACTAGGTTTTTCTTAATTGATTAGTTAATCTAATCTGTATTTAGGTTAACTTTGTAGTAAACTGAGTCACTGACATGTGGGTTTTCTTTTGCTTAATAAAATTGAAGGAGGTGTGAGAGAGTAAGGGCAAATTTGTCTAAAAAATGTTCCAAACATAGTCAAATAGGTTTGACTGGACGAAACCTCACGGGAGGGTATTTCCATAAACGCCACTAACGGAATATGGGCATAGTTGAGCATGGTTTTTCAGGTATAAAGATGATACTGGGCCAAAATTAGGGAGGAAATGAAATTGTCCTTTTTTGGTTGGGTGCGATTGCCTAAAATATATTAAATGTCCAATTGATAGACATAACAACCAAATGATATAGCATGGAAACTTGGGAAAATACAACACATTCATTTTCTTAAAACTAGAATTATACCCCACGCGTTGCAGCGGAAATTTCTATAAGAACTCTACAATGTAAATTGAAAGAGTATAAGATGCATGTAAGTGAAAGTGGATGACATGGGTAAATTATTGACTACAATAGTGGGTGATGTGGATAGCTTGCATGTTGAGATAGATATCACAAATGCATGTTAGTGGATGACATGGACAAATGATTGGATACAATATGCCGCATCCCCGCCCGTCACCGCTGATGGCGACCTGAGAGGGCCAGCCGCAGTGGATGGTGGCGAGGAGACGGGCCGGCGGAGAGCATGAAATCAGGGAGAGCGGCGCTGTGGTGAAGGAGCACATCTGTCGGCGACGAGATTTAGAGAACCACCCACTGGGCAACAGCCGAGAGACCAGACGACCAAGCCCACCCCGAGAGCCACGACCCCTAGGAGCAAACTTGCGAGACGAGCACGACAAGCACGAAGGCAACGAGCTCTCCGCCCCGGAAGCCACCACCGCCGTGGGCGAGAGCACATGAACCAGGTCCTCATCGGAATCATCCCCGTCCGATGAGAGAGCCAAAAATTTATTCCTAATGGGATCAAGAGGACGAGCGGGTTCAGAACAGGGACCGCGGGGGCTACACCTGTTGGGGAACGGGGCAGAAAACAATAATGTTTCCTACCTACGAATCCCGAACCCAAGAATTATGCTATGCTGACGTATGTAACAGAGGGAATCAGTGTTCACACCTTTGAAGACCGAAAGAGGGAAACGTTCCACGAACGTGGTTGGCGTAGACTATGATCCTATGACCTCCCTGTCGTGTAGAAGACCTCCGGCGATGAAGTAGCACCACAAGTGTAGTGCCTCGCGGGATTACACACGTACGGTGCCACCAATGTTCTCCGGGCTCCGAACCAGGCGAGCAATGGAAAGAAGACGGATTCGGATCCCGGTTACGGCAGCGCGACAACGTGTGTATGGTGGAGAAACCCCCAACCTAGTGCAAACTCCAAACAAGGGGAGTCCGCTCAAGGAAGGATAATGAGAGAGAGAGAGAGAGATAGAACTCAATGGGGTGATGGAAAAGGGGCACCCAATCCCTCCTTATATAGTGCGAGGAGGGGGCATCCTACTCCCCTCCCCCATGTGAGACTAAACCCTTGGGAGGGGGGGGACTCGCCGGCCAAGGGGGGTGGGTCCCTCCCTTGGCGCATGGCCCAAGGAGGAACCCCCTCCTTCCCCTAATGGGCCTCTTTAGGCCCATTTGCCTTTTCCTCATTTTATCTTTATATTTAATTAGATTTCAATATTTAATAATTAAATAATAAAACATTATTTTGAACCTTTCAAAATATCCAGAACAAATTCTGGCACCTTCCGGAATAATTTTGGTGTTCTCTCTTATTTCACCGATGATCCCGGATCTATCTTTAATGCGTAAATTACCCTTAAGTGTGACACCCTACGGTTCGGGACAACAACAGCATGATCGAGACACTCTCTGACCAATGAACATCATGCGGGATCTGGTTACAATCCTTGATGGTCCCTATGCTTCCATCGAATTAACTTCATCGCAGTTGAACCGTTAACGATAAGACTTGATCCCTTTGTTCTGCAGTACTTTGTTTGGTTGAGGTTTGATCGTCGGTATCCTATACCTAATTCATCCTCATCTCTGACAAACATGTTTACTCGTCTGTGCATATTACATCTCCGTGACCTATTCACATGCTTGGAATCCATTGATGCAATATCACCGAGTGGGCCCAAAGCACCTATCCGTCACTCGGATGGACAAATCTCGTTCTTATCAATTTCATACTCCTCAATATATCTACTTCGGAATACCCAAGATGCACCTTTATGGTTACCCTTTTACGGTGCAACGGTTGATACACTCAAAGCATCTTGATAGATAGCAATTAAGTACACTCATCACAGTCTAAGGATTGAGTCACTATGTTATTAAGTTAACGCAATGCTGAACTATGTGACTGGATCACATTGCAATGCTTTAGGTGGGTGTGTGATGCGGATCATCCAACGTACATCACCATGTTACGCTCCCCTCCATCAAGAGACACATGTGAAATACACATATCACACCTAAAGGTGAATCTTCTCCTTTACATGCGTCTACTTGGTGCTCTCGAGGATGTGATGGCGTGGAAGTGATAATGGCTTCTCGCCCTTCGTTGGTTACCCCAAGTGGAAGGTGAGATGTAGGATAGCAGCAAATTTCCCTCAGTGAAGATACCGAGGTTGATGTCTCCAGTAGGACTACGATAGTGATAAGTAGGTGGTGAAGCGAGCAACGCGCCGTTTGAGATATTGCTCTCTTAACCTGGACCTGCACACGACACAAATAACTTTGCTCCCAACGAAGTTTAGATAGGTTGTCAATCTCTCCGGCCTTGTTGTTTACAAAGGATCAAACGCAAGGGATAATGATAATGGTGATAGCAGCTAGAAAGTAAAAGCAGGAAATAAATTGAGCGCGTAAACAGTGATGAGAATATGGACCGGGGTCCCGTGATGTTCACTAGTGATGTCTCTCTCCCAAAAGACGATAAAACTGCTATGCGAGGTAAACAAATCACAGCTGGGCAATTGACATGATTAAAAAAGCACCACAATGCTAACTATGCTACAAAGAAAGGACGAGGCTCAAAAGCATGGGCGGTACGCCAAAATAAATAGACCGAAATCCAATTGCATCTACTACTAATCATCCACCTTGAGATATCTATCTAGAACATCTCGCTGGTATTAAGTTGCGAGCCCCACCCAAAGTGTAAATCCAAAGCAACAGACAACTGCATTAAAAGAACTTTGCGTAAAGTAAACAATCCTTGCAACCGCGGTTACAAGCACCATTGTTTTCCCCCTTGTGGCAACAACACATCCCCTAGACTCATGTTTCTGTCACTCAAGCTAGTCATCAGGGTTCATGAACCCACAATCGAGCATACCGTTCCCTCTTGGAGTCACTACCTACTACTTGGCCAAAGCAATAAACAACAACGGAGAACATGCAAGAATTACTCAAGAACATAAATATAAAAGATAAGAACCAAATATATTACTCAATCACAAACTGAACATAGTCTCATAATCCATCAGATCCCAGCAAAATCAGCATAGCAACAACAGAAAATTACATATGTGCCTCGATCATGTAGGGAAGCTCACGAGGTCTAATCCATGAAGAACAAAGAGGGGAGGAGAACATCACATAGCTACTGATCACGGACCCATGGTCCAAGGTAGACTACTCACAGATCATCCGGGAAGCGTCCATGGTGGAGGGGAAGCTCCCGCAGGTCAATCCTCCCTCCGGTAGGGTGCCAAGAAGAGGTCTGCTGGCGCTCCCGATCTTGGAAGCGCGGCGGTGGCGGAACAGAGGTGAGATCGCGAAAAAGGGTTCTCTCTTCAGAAGAATCCCGTCACGGGGAATAAATAGGCGAAGGGGGGCAGCCAGGGGCCCCACCAGGTATCCATGCGCCCCCTGGCGCGGCCAAGCCGCGCCTGGACCCCTGGTGGTGGCCCTCTGGCCCCACCCAGGTGACTCCGGAAGGTTGTTCTGCGCTGTTTTTTTATCTGATTTTTCTTGAGTTTATGGAGCACTTTTAATATGGGGGAAACCCGAAATAGAAAAACAGCAGAAAACAGGAACTGGCACTGTGGTGCACCGAGTTAATAAGTTAGTCCAAATATGATCAAAATTGTATGAAAGTGTATCTAGATCATAGCAATATCACACAAAACATGCATGGAGCAAGCAGAAATTATAGATACGTTTGGGACGTATCAGGATGGTATACTACTTGACCCTCCACTTTCATGCATACTTAGGTTCAAGAGCTACACGTGTGTCGAGGAGGAGGTGAAGCGCAAGGGAAAGACTACACCATCCGTGAGGGAAGCTTGGAAGAGAAGACAGAAGAGATGAGAAGAAGGGCCGCGAGAAGGAGAAGAGAAGGACTCCTTCCTCCAGGAGTCGGACGTTCAGGCCCCGGGCCTGACCGTCCGGGCCAGAAGCCGGACCGTCCGAAGAGCAATTCCCGAAGCCGACCTTCGACCGTAATTGTTCGAACGCCCGGACCCGAGGCCGGACTGTCCGGGCTACGACCCGGACCATACGACTAGGTCAACGCAGCGGCTCGGGCCACGGTCCATGTACCCCTTCATCCACCCCTAGACTATAAATACCTCTCCCCACCTCCTCTTTAGGGTAAGCAAAGATTATACTAACTTGAGAGAGGTTTGCTCATCTTCCTTCGCCCTTGGGCATCGTCCCCCTTCTTGAGATCTACTACTCCTGAGGGAGAGAGGCTTCTTCTGCGGTTGAGCCTTAGACCTCCATGTTATAACACATGGAGGAAGAATAGATCCATCTATCTCTCTCAAGCCCTATCTCCCATAGGATTTGGAGGAAATACCCATGTATCTTTACCTTTGTTGTTGTTGGATCTTGTGTGTGTATGCTACGTGTGTGATTGAGTGTTTGTGCTAGTGGATCTTGTTCCTTCCCTCTTGTTTGTGTTGATTCCTTGTGGATCTCCCTTTGTGTTCTTCGTCAAATCCACCTCCAATTCGTGAAGATCGGGCCAACCCATAGGTTTGTCCTACATCATTTGGTATCAAGTGAAAGGTTGCCACGATTCGGAGCCCCTTCCCCCCGTGATTCTAGCGAAATTTTGCTTTTTTCTTCCCAATTTCTAAAATCCCCACAAAAAATAGCCATGCCAAATTTCTTTTGATTTCTTGTTCTTGTGAGTTTTTGTTCATTTTGATATGTGGATCTAGTGTTTAGCAAGTGGATCTACCCTCCTTTCCGTTCCCTAGCCCCAACTTTTCTTTTCCCCCATCAATTTTGGCCTCAAAAGTGGCCATTTTCCGCCCCAAATCACAATATTTTCGCTCAAAATCACGACCCGGAGCTCCGCGTTGACCTATCCGGACCATCTGGACTTCAAGTTGGACCGTCGGGGATCGAGTCGGACCGTCCGGACCATCCCCGGACCGCCTGAACAATTACGGATCCTAAAGCGGCCCTCAGTGGTAATTATCCGGACCGTTCGGACCAACAGGCCGGACCGTCCGGGCTAAGGCCGGACCGTCCGAGCTCGGAGCCGGACCGTCCAACCCTCCCATTTCCAGCCTTCCGCAAATCACCGTTTTGTCCATAACATCTTCATCCGGAGTCCATTTTTGACGTTCTTTAGCTCGTTTGTTCCTCTTCACACCCCCTATCAATTTAGATATGTTCCCTAACAATTTGCTTCCATCATATTTTCGCAATTTTGGCATATTTGCTTTGGCTCTTGAGCACACAAGCTCGAAACCGTGCATCTTCGTCGGCTTCAATTATCGGGACCATCACCAACAACAAGGAGTGCCTCTACATCGACTACATCAACCCACGAGCTTCATCCTCGACGACGATCATCCATCCTTCGACCTCCTCAACCGTAAGCAAGGACGGTCTTCTCCGACTTCGTGAAAGGTTACGTGTGACGAAGGTATCCATACCGCCACATCCTTTTCCTTCCTTGCCTTTACCTTGATAGCCCCTCCATATTTGTGATTCCCTCATACCTATTGAGCCTAGATAGTCGAGTATTGCCGGGCTTCGCGAAAACTTGAGCACCATAGTGATAGCATATCATCTTGTTACATCATTGCTTTACCATATAGTGTGATAGCTTGCTCCCGTGCATATCTTGTGACACTAGTAGCGCATATTTGGTTGAGCCTCAAGGCAAGTGGTGAAAAGGAGGAAAAAGAGAGAAAAAAAAACAAGAGGAAAGCTTTTAAGCAAGAGTCAAAAGGGAAAGAATCACAAGCTTCTAAGCATAGAGAGTTCATGAAAATAAATACTTGTGCAAAAGACACGTGGAAGGGAAAGCCTACGCTTGCATGCGTATAGGTTGGTGCCAAGTAGTGAATCGTGCCCTCTAGTGACATCGAGCTAGTGTCTCTCCTTGTGTTTGTGCAACACGAGCTTAGTCTTTGATATGCCATTATTTTGTATGTTCATTCCTTTAATTGCACAAGCCACACTATCTTTGCGCGCGTGTTCTTTTATTGCCCTCCTCTATATTTGTGATCACTTGCTTTGCATTTGGAGTTATTTGGATTGCTTTCAACTCTTACAATATCTTGGACTTCAATTTGCTTGATTTTTGTGCCACTAATCCCTACCAAGATCCACTATAAGCCTTTGGTTGTAGGTGTGTGTTGAAACAAGGTTCACTACCTAAGACACTCTTTTCCATTCACAAAGTACTACACCGCTTGATTCTTCATCAACTTGGGGAAAAGGTAACTTTTGTATTGTTCTTTCCATTTCTACTCACATCTACCTCGAGTGCTATGATGGATAGGGAAGGTACATGCTCCGAGCTCAAGACCACCACCCACACGAGCTACTTCGACTACGGCGATGACATTGAGCTCCATTTCTATGGTACTCATGACCCCGAGGAGTACCTTGAGTGGGAGGATAAGATGTAAAACTACTTCTTGCATCAACAAGTCCACTCCAAAGATAAGGTGAAGCGCGCCACAAGACACTTCTACGACTACGCACACACTTGGTGGGTTCACCGACCTTCCACCTCGCGCTCACGCAAGCGTTGGTCAAGGTTGAAGAGATCTATGAGGCAGGAGTTCTTGCCTTCCCCCTCTCCGAAGAGCTTAGTCTCCAATTGTGGAAGATAAAAAAATGATCCAAGCCATTTGATGAGTACCTCTTGGAGATGAAGCACGCCTTGAGGAGAGCCGGTGAGGATGATCCCATGTGGATGAAATTCCACCTCACTAGCGGCTTGAAGGACTTCTCCATCCACAAGGCCATGCTACCCCGGAGCTACAACTCTCTTGATGCCTTATGCGATGATGTTCTCATGGAGGCAAGATCCCTCAAGGAGGCCGAGACCGCTGGCGCTCAAGAACACATCTCGGTGACCATACCTCAAGATGGAGAGCATGAGGAGGATTCCACCATGGTGGAGAGCGAGGATACTTCTTTCTCCTATGTTGGAGGCGATGTTGATATGACCGAGCATGGTATGTTCCCTTCGGTCCTGGAGGCGAGTGAGGATGTCTTCTACGATGCCCTCTCGGAGGATTATGAAGATGCGCCACCTCAAATGGTGTACATATTTGGAGGCGTTATGGATGAGGAGGTTGAGCATGGGATTTTCCCTTCAACCAAGGAGGCGAATGGAGTTGAGTATGGAGATGAGTGCAACCACGTTCCTCCTACACCCATATATGATGAGATACACCACATCCCATGTGAGGGTGAGACACACCCACCCCACTTGAGTGATATTGACAAAATGAGTGAGTTGTGTGCCACCACCACAAATGAGAGTGAGTGCATTTCCTTTGAGAGGATGAGTATGACCACCACTAGCCCCATATATGATGAGATGCCTCAATTACCATCTGAGGAGAGCCACCACCACCACTTGAGTGACTCTACCATATGTGAGTTTGAGTGCAACCTCCTAGAGGGAGTGAATGAGCCACTACACATTATGAGTGAGGAAGTTGATAGGTCTTGTGAGGCCAATACATTTTCTAACAACTTAACCTCTACTTCTATTGTGTTTTCTCCTTTGGTGCTAGAGATCCTACATGATGACACTCCTATCTTCGACAAGTACCCACCTCAAATGGAGGAGATGATGGCCATGGAGGAACTAGATGCACCCACCACATGGTTCTATCAAGATGATGATGTTGACCACAAATTGGTCTTTTCTACTTGAGCGGCATGACCACGATAACATAGGTGATGGTACTACTCTTGTCCCACCAATGGACCTTGATTACTTGCATGATGATGATCTTCCTATTTCCATGCTTCATGCTTGTGTGCCCAATACATGCTTTGATAAGCCACCTATCTATGATACATATGACGATGAACATGTAAACCGCATTAGTTGTGATGCCACCTTGCATAGGATATCTTGTGACAATTCTTTAGGTCACATCATTCTTGATCACCCGCTTGATTTTTCATATGTTATGCATGAGATCTCCCATATTGAATCTTCATAATCTCATCATAATAACTATGTCATACCCATTAAAATAAACCCCATTTGTGAATATGGCATAGATGACAAATCCATGGTTATTGGCATTTGCTTTTCTAGTGATGATATTGATATGCCCCCTTTGCAAACATTAAGGAATTCATCCCATAGATTATGCCATGAACCCTCTCTTGTGCCACATGATTCCATCTCATCTGTGCACATTATGCATCCCATGAATAAAAATGTTTCAATTTTTTCTGGGTGCACATACTTGCTTGCGTCTCCATTATGCAATAACTAGACACAACCCCCTCATGATGGATGACATGTTCCTATATCGTGCATCTCATTTCTTTGAGCATTGGATTTCATGTGCTAACCGATACACACACGTGCACATCATGATGGATGATGTGTACATATACTACGCTCACACGTTGTTTCTTTTGTCTCAATGTTGTGTAGGTCCTCACATCCACTCGTCAACTTCACGATCCCATGAGTTGACGAAACGAACTCTTGAGATCAATGAAGCTATGGGATGCTTTGGAGCACTAGTTATCCACCCACCCTTGTGCCAGGACTTCGCGCTTCACTTCTATGTGACTCTCTCATGGTTTTGGGTTATCTACCACTTCTCACATTATGACCATATTTCCATGTTCACACTACATTATATGTCCATTCCTATTCCTTTGGCATGCTTTTGTGACCCATGCTTGTCATTACACATGATTCACTTTTCTACCGCTCATATGTATACTTGCATGCTTGGTGGAGATATTTGTTAGTATTTCCATGCTATTTGTGTGCCACACGCTATTGTTGATACTTGTGTTGGGAGAGTCATGATCATGCATTGTTCTTCTTGTATGACTCCTCGCCAACATAGCACTTAGTTGGCCATGCTATGTTTTGGAGATTGCCTTTTGTCCATGAATCATTTGCTTGTTGCACCCCCATGATGAACGATTTCTCTATACATTGGGTTGATGTCAACCATTCCCATGATTTACACATGTTCTGCACTCATTATTGTCAACCTACTCCATATGTTGTGACCCCCCATATTGCCATATATTGCGTGCAACATTGTTTTTCAAATTGTTGAGAATGCCACCATTCTATTCTCACATCTGATTGGAGACATCGACAAATCTCATGAGTCACATGCTTGCTTTCGTTCTTTGCACAATATGCACGTTGATCATTCTTGCTATGACATATACCATGCTTACACCATATATTCTTTTCCCATATTTTGTGCTAATGGTGAAGTACAAGAGAAGCGATGCTTCATGACGGATGATGCATTTGTGTACCATGCACACACATATTTTGCTATCTTTTGTGCATGTGTAGGTTTGGAGTGCTTGGTGAGTGTCACATCTCCAAGTCCGATGCTCCCCTTTCCCCATGGTGATGAGGATCTTGATTCGATGACTGATCTTCCCCAAGGGGGGGGAGATGATGCGAAGCATCGAACGCACATCACCATGTTACGCTCCCCTCCATCAAGAGACATGATACGTCCGAAACGTATATATAATTTCTGCTTGCTCCATGCATGTTTTGTGTGATATTGCTAGGATCTAGATACACTTTCATACAATTTTGATCATATTTGGACTAACTTATTAACTCAGTGCACCACAGTGCCAGTTCCTGTTTTCTGCTGTTTTTCTATTTCAGGTTTCCCCCATATTAAAAGTGCTCTAGAAATTCAAGAAAAATCAGATAAAAAATCAGCACAGAAGAACCTTCGGAATCACCTGGGTGGGGCCAGAGGGCCACCACCAGGGGTCCAGGCGCCCTGGTGGCGCGGCCTAGGGCTTGGCCACTCCAGGGGGGGCACCTGGACACCTGGTGGCCCCCCTTCGCCTATTTATTCCCCGTGAAGGGATTCTTTCGAGGACAGAACCCTTTTTTGCGATCTCGCCTCTGTTCCGCCGCCGACGCGCTTTCAAGATCGGGAGCGCCAGCAGACCTCTTCCCGGCACCCTGTCGGAGGGAGGATTGACCTCCGGGAGCTTCCCCTCCACCATGGACACTTCCCGGATGATCCATTAGTAGTCTACCTTGGACCATGGGTCCATGATTAGTAGCTATGTGATGTTATCCTCCCCTCTTTGTTTTTCATGGATTAGACCTCGTGAGATGCCCTACATGATCGAGGCACATATGTAATTTTTTGGTGTTGCTATGCTGAGTTAGCTGGGATCCGATGGATTATGAGACTATGTTCAGTTTGTGATTGAGTAATATATTTGGTTATTATTTTTTATATTTATGTTCTTGAGTAATTCTTGCATGTTCTCCGTTGCTGTTTATTGCTTTGGCCAAGTAGTAGGTAGTGACTCCAAGAGGGAACATTATGCTCGATTGTGGGTTCATGCCCCCTGATGACTAGCTTGAGTGACAAAAACATGAGTCTAGGGGATGTCCTGTTGCCACAAGGGGGAAGACAACGGTGCTTGTAACCGCGGTTGCAAGGATTGTTTACTTTATGCAAAGTTCTTTTAATGCAGTTGTCTGTTGCTTTGGGTGGGGCTCGCAACTTAATACCAGTGAGATGTTCTGGATAGATATATCAAGGTGGATGATTAGTAGTAGATGCAGTTGGATTTCGGTCTACTTATTTTGGCGTAACGCTCATGCTTTTGAGCCTCGTCCTTTTTTGTAGCATAGTTAGCATTGTGGTGCGTTTTTAATCCTGGAAATTTCCCAGCTGTGATTTGTTTACCTCGCATAACAGTTTTATCGTCTTTTGGGAGAGAGACATCACTAGTGAACATCACGGGACCCCGGTTCATATTCTCATCACTGTTTACACATATCAATTTATTTCCTGCTTTTACTTTCTAGCTGCTATCACCATTATCATTATCCCTTGCGTTTGATCCTTTGTAAACAACAAGGCCAGAAAGATTGACAACCTCTCTGAACTTCGTTGGGAGAAAAGTTATTTGTGTCGCGTTCAGGTCCAGGTTAAGAGAGCAATATCTCAAACGGTGCGGTGCTGATACGTCCCAAATGTATCGATAATTTCTGCTCGTTCCATGCATGTTTTGTGTGATATTGCTATGATCTAGATACACTTTCATACACTTTTGATCATATTTGGACTAACCTACTAACTCAGTGCACCCCAGTGCCAGTTCCTGTTTTCTGCTATTTTTCTATTTCAGTTTTTCCCCATATAAAAAGTGCTCCAAAAATCCGGGAAAAATCAGATAAAAAATCAGCGTGCCGGAAGCTTCCAGAGCAGAGAAGGAGGGCCAGGGGGCCACCAGCAGGTGCCCAGGCGGCCACCTGGCGCGGCCAGGGGCCTGGCCGCGCCAGGGGGGGGGGGCAACTGGACCCCTGGTGGCCCCCCTGGCTGCCCCTTCGCCTATTTAATCTCCATCACGGGAAACCTCCGAGGACAGAACCCTATTTCGCAAACTCTCCTCTGTTCCGCCGCCGCCGCGCTTCCATGATCGGGAGCACCGTCAGGACCCTTCCCGGCACCCTGCCGGATGGAGGATCGACCTCCGGGAGCTTCTCCTCCGCCATGGATGCTTCCCGGATGTGCCGTGAGTAGTCTACCTTGGACAATGGGTCCGTGATCAGTATCTATGTGATGTTCTCCTCCCTTCTTTGTTCTTCATGGTTTAGACCTCGTGAGCTGCCCTACATGATCGAGACACATATGTAATTCTTCTGCTGTTGCTATGCTGAGTTTGATGGGATCTGATGGATTATGAGATTATGTTCAGATTGTGATAGAGTAATATATTTGGTTTTTATCTCTTATATTTTTGTTCCTAAGTAATTCTTGCATGTTCTCCGTTGCTGTTATTGCTTTGGTCAAGTAGTAGGTAGTGACTCCAAGAGGGAACGTTATGCTCGATTGTGGGTACATACCCCCTGATGTCACGCTTGAGTGACAGAAACATGAGTCTAGGGGATGTGCTGTGGCCACAAGGGGGAAAACAATGTTGCTTGTAACCGCGGTTGCAAGGATTGTTTACTTTACGCAAAGTTCTTTTTAATGCAGTTGTCTGTTGCTTTGGGTTTACACTTTGGGTGGGGCTCTCAACTTAATACCAGCGAGATGTTCTGGATAGATATCTCAAGGTGGATGATTAGTAGTAGATGTAGATGGATTTCGGTCTACTTATTTTGGCGTACTGCCCATGCTTATGAGCCTCTTCCTTTCTTTTGTAGCATAGTTACCATTGCGGTGCATTTATAATCCTGTCAATTGCCCATCTGTAATTTGTTTACCTCACATAGCAGTTTTATTGTCTTTTGGGAGAGAGACATCACTAGTGAACATCACATGACCCCGTTCCATATTCTCATCATTGTTTACACGCTTATTTAATTTTCAGTATTTACTTTCAGTTGCTATCATTATCATTATCCCTTGTGTTTTGATCCTTTGTAAACAACAAGACCGGGGAGATTGACAACCTCTCTGAACTTCGTTGGGAGAAAAGTTATTTGTGTTGTTTGCAGGTCCGCGTCAGTTGTGCCGCTGACACCTACTTATCATTGCCGGAGTCCTACGAGAGACAATCTTAAAACCTCGGTATCTTCACCGAGGGAAACTTGCCGCTACGCCGCATCTCACTTTCCACTTGGGGTAACCAACGAAGGGCGAGAAGCAATTATCCTCTCTCGTGTATCAAGAAAATTTCTGGCCCCGTTGACGGGGACTCCGAGTGATAAGATAGGGGAGTTTCCCACTACCTTTTACCTTTACTTTTTAGTCTTGTTAGTTTACCTTTCTGCTTTTATCTTTGTGTCTTATATCAAAAATTACAAAATAATCTGCCACACTTGCTGCTACTATGGGTTCCACTGAAAACATAAAGTTGTGTGAGTTCACTAGTCACAACAACAAAGACTTTATCTGCACTCCTGTTGCCACACCTGCCACTTCAGCTACTTCTTATGAAATTAAACCTGCTTTGCTAAACCTTGTTATGAGAGATCAATTCTCTGGTGCTGGAGATGATGCAGCTTTACACTTGAATAATTTTGTTGAATTATGTGATATGCAAAAGTATAAAGAAGTAGAAGGTGATGTTGTTAAGCTCAAGCTTTTTCCTTTCTCTTTGAGGGACAGAGCTAAAATCTAGTTTCAATGTTTGCCTAGGAATAGCATAGATTCTTGGGATAAGTGCAATGATGCTTTTATTGGGAAATACTACCCACCTGCTAAAATTATCCAATTGAGGAGTAATATTATGAATTTTAGGCAACTGGATAATGAACACGTTGGCCAACCTTGGGAACGTATGAAATCTTTTGTTAAGAAATGCCCTACACATGGTTTGACTACTTGGATGGTTATCCAGAATTTTTATGCAGGCTTGAACTTTACCTCGCGGAACCTGTTAGATTCGGCCGCGGTAGGAACCTTTATGTCAACTACACTTGGTGCTGCCACAAAACTCCTCAATGAGATGATGACCAACTATTCGCAATGGCACACCGAACGTGCTCCAACAGGTAGGAAGGTAAATTCTGTCGAGCAAATTACCTCCCTATATGATAAATTTGATTTAATTATGTCTCTACTAGCCAAGCAACCCTCTATTGATCCTCATGATGTTCCTTTAAATTCTTTGGTTGCTCAGGAACAAGTAGATGTGAACTTCATTTCTTGAAACAACTTTAATAATAATGCTTATAGGGGCAACTTTGCTCGTAATCCTAGACCGTTTCCATCCACTTATGGGAACAACAACACTTACCCTAGCAACAAGAACCCCACTTCTGAATTAGAAAACATGCTTAGAGACTTTATCACTACCCAAAAAGCCTTCAACAAGAATGTGGAAGAAAAGTTAGCTAAATTAGATAATCTTTGTTCGAAGGTAGACATCTTAGCCCTTCATGTTGAGATGTTAAAAAATAGAACCTCTCCCCTTGAGGAGAGCAAGGCCACCCCTATTAATGCTATCCAGTTACAAATTAATGAAAATATTAGAATGATGGCTAAACTTAAAGAAAGATGGGCTAGAGAAAAAGAGGAAGAGGATAGAATTAAGAGCCTTCCTATGCACCACACAGTTGCCACTATCCAAATTGTTGAGGACACTCAAACTATTAGCACCCAATGCACTCCTGGTCCCATTGGACCTATTAATGGTGATGCTAATACCTCAACTGTAGAAGAAGAAACCCCTATGAACATAGAGGGTTTCAAACAAGTGAGCCTAGTTGACACTACTACCACCTTTGATAGTAGTGATATTGATTTTGATAGTTGCACCCTCTCATAAGTTATTAGCTTACTACACAAAATGTCTAGAGACCCCCACACTAGCACACTTAATCTTGCCTTCACGGAGCATATCACAAATGCTCTCATCAAAGCTAGGGAGGATAAGCTAAGGATAGAAGCCTCCATACCTAGGAAGCTAGATGATGGTTGGGACCCTATGATCAAAATTAAATTAAATAACTTCTCTTGCTATGCTTTATGTGACATTGGAGCTAGTACCTCCGTCATGCCCAAAATAACGTACGATATGTTTGAATTGAAACCTTTTGATTCTTGTTCTTTTGGTGTTCTTCTTGTTGACTCTTCCGTAAAGAAACCTTTGGGGAAGATCGATGGTGTTCTTATCATTTTCAATGATAATTATGTTCCCGTTGATTTTATTATTATGGATATAGAGTGCGAACCTTTATGTCCAATTATTTTGGGACGTCCTTTTCTCCGCACCGTTGGTGCTATCATTAACATGAAAGAGGGGAATATAAAATTTCAATTCCCTCTCAAAAAGGGGATGGAACACTTCCCTAGAAATAAAATCAAGTTACCTTTTGAGTTTGTTACACGGGCTAACTATTCTCTTTCTCTTGATAAAACTTGATTCTTCTTTTGCCTTATGCCTAGCTTAAAGGCGTAAAAGAAAGCGCTTATTGGGAGGCAACCTAGGATGTTTTTACTTCTGTTTTTAGTGGTCTTGATGATTGTTACTACTGTAGCAACATCATTGGATCTATATTTTCAAGCTTTGTGCCAATTTATAGCCTCATATGACAAGGGAAGCGAAAGTTGTGACATGCTGTCCAGAAAATAGATTCTGTCTTTGTGACGGGAACAATCGGATCAAATCACCAGTTCGTCTTTTTGAGCTGACTTGTTTACACAGCGTGCTCTATACAATCGTGGAACTTTCGTATGTTCTGTGTTTTTTGATTTGAGTTGTAGAAGTACCCCTAAAAAATTCTTTACTACCCGCTGCTCTGTTTTTCACAGATTCTGCCACGTTTTATCTCTCCTTACTTTTGCAAACCTTAAGCTTGCTTTTTATTTGAAAAAACCTTTTGGAAATCTTGAGAAACAGTAGCTCTTCAAGAATATCCTTATATCCAGTGGGGAAAAATTATTTTATTAAGGGGACTAGCCTCTCTAATCAGCTTATGATGAGTTATGTATGAAAGGATTTTTCAAGTGTGCGATGGAAGATGACGAAAGAAGATCCAAGAGTGTCAAGAGCTCAAGCTTGGGGATACCCCCATGCATCCCCAATAAATATTCAAGGAGACTCAAGCGTGTAAGCTTGGGGATTCCCCCGTGCATCCCCTTCTCTATCAACAATCATCAGTTCGTCCTTCGTCTCACTATATTTTTATCACTTCATGCGTTATGTGCTATGCTTGGAGCGTCCCGCTCTTAGGTTTTACTTTTAGTTTTCTTTAGCTTTGCTTGCTGTTCACAACAAGTTAGACCTCGTCTTACTTTGTGTGGGAGAGAAACACGCTCCACTTTCAAAATCTTGAACACATCATAGGATTTTTCATGCCTATCTTTTTACTGTTGTGTGTTCTTTATCTTTTCGTAGCTACTGCCTTGTTTAGTTTTAGTCTTAGTTTGTCTTTAGCAAGAGCCTTGGATTTTGTTTAGTTTGTTGCCGGAACTCTCTTTAGTTTTCATGTTTTTCTTGTTAAGAGAGTTGGTTGTTGCACAATTTGTGTCTTGTTTTGAGAGTAGGTAATTGAGGTTTCTATTTAATTTTAGTAGTAACTTGCAATAGTTTTAAGGTATTGATGTGAGTAATGTTTGAACTTTTGGTGTCAAGAGCTCTATCCTATTAGTGTTAGGTGTCGTATTTTGGGCAATCTGTGTTTATTTTCAAAACCTACAAAACTAGTTGAGAACTCTAGCTACTAGATGGATCGCTAATCTTTTGAGGGATCGAATATTAGAGTACACTCACGTACCATGAGTCGAGGACACACAAGGATAACCAAACCCCCATACACTCCTCCTTGAGGAACTTGTCTCCTTGTGAACCTCCTCATTAGATTGAGAGTTACCGATAATAAGTGCATGAGTTCTTCAGACTAAAGTAAGTATTGAAAGTTGACACTTCCACTTCCTCATATTTGCTAGCCTCTCCTGTGCCCTGCATTGCATTCTTCTCACTCCGAGAGTTGGCGTCCACCTTCGCCGGTACATCCTGTTGGGGTTCGGGGCAAAAAACACAAAATTTTCTTAACCTACGATACCCAATCTCAAGACCTATGCTATGGAGATGAAAGTAACAGATGGAAATAGTTCACTTACCAGTATGTAGTCCGTTAAGCGGGAAACGTTCCCGCGTGAACGTGGTTGGTGTAGTCGTACCGGCAATCCCCGATGCCGCGCAGCTCCACGATGACTCCAGTAGCCACCCGGTCCTTGAGACCGATGACGGGATTACGTCCCCGTCGGAACATTGTCGGTGAAGACGTCGCGATATGGCCACGACGATGAAGTAGCACCACAAGTGTAGTGCCTCGCGGGATTATACACATAGAGTATCCCCAACGTCCCTCCGGGCTCCTAACCAGTAGAGAAGCGGAAAGAAGATGGATTCGGATCCCGATTCCAGCAGCGCGACGACGTGTGTATGGTGGAGAAATCCCCAACCTAGTGCAGACTCCATACAAGGGACCCGCTCATAGGAGGGAGAAAGGAGGGATAGAGAATTTATTGGATGAATCAAAAGGGCACCCCTACCCCTCCTTATATAAGCTGAGGCGGGGGGGGGGTGGGAACCTTCATCCCTCCCCGAGGTGGGACTAATCCCACGAAGGGGGGTGGTGCGCCGGCCAGGGGGGAGTGGGCCCCTCCCTTGGCGCAAGGCCCAAGGGGGGAGGCTGCCCCTTCCCCTAATGGGCCCTATGAGGCCCATGTACCTTTTTAATTATATAAATTATAATTTTAATATTTAATTCATTAATTAATACTAAAACATATTTAAATAATATTTTGAACAATTCAAAATCTCCAGAAACATTTCTGGCCTCCACCGGAAACAATTCCGATGTTCTCTCTTATTTCTCCGGTGATCCCGAATCAATCCTTACTGCGTCGAATACCCTTAAGTGTAACACCCTACGGTCCAGGAAACAGCAGACATGATCGAGACAATCTCATTGATCAATGACTAATCAATTGGACCTGGTTACAATCCTTGATAGCCCCTGCGCTTCCATCGAATGAACTTCAATCGCTGTTGGACCGTTAACCGTGTGCCTGTTCCCTTTGTCCTATGGTACTTTGCTTGTTGATGGCTTATCGCCCTTCGTTGGTTACCCCAAGTGGAAGGTTTGAGATGTAGTGCAGCATCAGTTCTCGGTGAAGATACCAAGGTTTGTCTCCAATAGGACTCCAGAGATGATAAGTAGGTGTCAGCAGCGCAACTGACGCGGACCTGCACACAGACACAGATAACTTTGTTCCCAACGAAGTTCAGAGAGGTTGTCAATCTCTCCGGTCTTGTTGTTCACAAAGGATAAAACGCAAGGGATAATGATAGCAAGTAAAAACAGTAAAGTAAATATAGCTCAGAAACAGTAATGAGGATATGGACCGGGATACGTGATGTTCACTAGTGATGTCTCTCTCCCAAAAGACGATAAAACTGCTATGCGAGGTAAAAAAATTACAGAAGGGCAATTGACAGGATTATGAACGCACCGCAATGCTAACTATGCTACAAAAGAAAGGAAGAGGCTCAAAAGCACGGGCAGTACGCCAAAATAAGTAGAACGAAATCCATATGCATCTACTACTAATCATCCACCTTGAGATATCTATCCAGAACATCTCGCTGGTATTAAGTTGCGAGCCCCACCCAAAGTGTAAACCCAAAGCAACAGACAACTGCATTAAAAAGAACTTTGTGTAAAGTAAACAATTCTTGTAACCGCGGTTACAAGCACCGTTGTTTTCCCCTTTGTGGAAACAGCACATCCCCTGGACTCCTGTTTCTGTCACTCAAGCGTGTCATCGGGGGGCATGAACCCACAATCTAGCACAACGCTCCCTCTTGGAGTCACTACCTACTACTTGGCCAAAGCAATAAACAACAACGGGGAACATGCAAGAATTACTTAGGAACAAAAATATAAGAGATAAAAACCAAATATATTACTCTATCACAACCTGAACATAATCTCATAATCCATCAGATCCCATCAAACTCCGCATAGCAACAGCAGAAATATTACAAAGGTGCCTCGATCATGTAGGGCAGCTCACGAGGTCTAAACAATGAAGATCAAAGAGGGGAGGAGAACATCACATAGATACTGATCACGGACCCATGGTCCAAGGAAAACTACTCACGATACATCCGGGGAGCATCCATGGTGGAGAGGAGACTCCCGGAGGTCAATACTCCCTCCGGCATGGTGCCGGGAAGAGGTCTTCTGGTGCTCCCGATCTCGGAAGCGTGGTGGCGGCGGAACAGAGGCGAGTTTGCGGAATAGGGTTCTTCTTCTGGAGTTTTCCCGTGACGGAGAATAAATAGGCAAATGGGGGCAGCCAGAGGTGGACCAGGGGGCCCAGGCGCCCCCCTGGCGCGGCCAGGGGTGGGGCCGCGCCGGGTGGCCGCCTGGCCCCGTGGCTCCCCTCTGGCCCCTCTCGGGCTCTTCGCGAAGCTTCCTTCACGCTGATTTTTTATTTGAATTTTCCTGAATTTTTCTGGCACTTTTTATATGGGGGAAAACTGAAATAGAAAAACAACAGAAAACAGGAACTGGCACTGGGGTGAACTGAGTTAATAGGTTAGTCCAAATATGATCAAAAGTGTATGAAAGTGTATCTAGATCATAGCAATATCACACAAAACATGCATGGAGCAAGCAGAAATTATAGATACGTTTTGGACGTATCAACATCCCCAAGCTTAATTCCTGCTCGTCCTTGAGGTAGGTAAATGATAACAGCATAATTTCTGTGGTGACATGCTAGCAACCATAAAAGAACTTTGAAAAGAAAAGCAATCAAGGTTAGAGATTCAATTCAAGTCATAACATGCAAGAGTCTATATTAGCATTGAAACAAGTAACAAAAGAACAATAGGTGCAAGAGCTCTCGCTGTCCGTGACTCGAATGTCTCCAAATGGTGTTTGCGTGCAAGAAGGGGGATAGGGAATACGAGAAAAAAATATTTTTGTTGAGAACTCAATCTACTAAAGTTTCACACTTGGTCTTCTTTGGAATCTTATCTTGACTCGTCCCCAGACCACTAGCCAGGTACAAGTCAATTTGATCCACTCCTTTTCGATATTTTGAGCACTCATGCAATGGATGAGCGTAGGCACGAGAGTTGACACTTAGGATGGCAAAGAGAGAAATAAGGTGGAGGAGGAAGACAAAAAGGATGAGAAAGGCTCACATCAATGAGGACAATCATAGGCAAGAGATGCCAAATGATAGATATGATGTGAGGAGTAGGGATTGCCATGCAACGGATGCACATACGAGCTAAGAAGCTCTCCAAAGGAACTAGTGGGGGTGCATCTAACTTGCTCGCTCATGAAGACCTAGAGCTCGTTTGAGGAGGCTCATCCTTGGAATATGCAAGCCAAGTTCTATAGTGTGAAGGTCCCCACATAGCTATATGCATGAAGATCATCTCTATGGAGTACAAGGATATAAAGGGAGCACTAGTGTGGATCTCTCAAAAGGATAGTAGTGTTGCCCCTTTCTCTCTTTTTATTTCTTTTTCTCTTTTTTCTATTTTTTTGTGGCCTCAATGGCTCTTTCTATTTAACTCTCATTTGTCCTCTTTGGGATCTTTTAATGTGTCCACTTTGGGATCTTTTCCTCACTTAAGGGCAACACTCTATTTTACAAGAAGGTAAAGGAGATCTTTCACACTTTACAAGGTACTCAAAATCATAAAGAAGATGTAACTATCATGATGTATGCAATGTATGTCGCTGCGAGTGTAGCAAGAACATGTATGACATGAAGATCAAATCATGAAGAGGTGGATGTTGCATGGCAATATAACTCGGAAAGGCTATGAAAATGCCTTGATAGGTAGGTATGGTGGCTGTTTTGAGGAAAGATATAAGGAGGCTTATGATGACAGAGCGTATCATGCCAAGGGTTTGGATGTACCGGCGAAGGTGGACACCAACTCTCGGAGTGAGAAGAAGGCAATGCACGGCACGGGAGAGGCTAGCAAAATATGGGAAGGTGGAAGTGTCAACTTTCAATACTTACATTAGTCCGAAGAACTCATGCACTTATTATCGGTAACTCTCAATCTAATAAGGAGGTTCACAAAGAGACAAGTACCCCGAGGAGGAGTGTATGGGGGTTTGGTTATCCTTGCGCATCCTCGACTCATGGTACGTGAGTGTACTCTAATATTCGACCCCTCAGAAGAGTAGTGATCCATCTAGTAGCTAGAGTTCTCAACTAGTTTTGTAGGTTTTGAAAATACACACGGATTTCCCAAAATACGACACCTATCACTAATAGGCAAGAGCTCTTGGCACCAAAAGTTCAAACATTACTCACAACAATACCACTATTGCAGGTTACTACTAAAATTAAATAGCAACCTCAATTACCTACTTTCAAGAAAAGACACAACTCAGTGCAACAACCAACTCTCTTTAACAAGATAAACATGAAAACTAAAAATAGTTCCAACAACAAACTAAACAAAAGCCAAGGCTCTTGCTAAAGACAAACTAAAACTAAAACTAAACATGGCAGCAGCTATGAAAAAATAAAGAACACACAACAGCAAAAAGATAGGCAGGAAAAATCCTGATGTGTTCTATATTTTGAAAGTGGAGCGTGTTTCTCTCCCACACAAAGTAAGACGGGGTCTAACTTGTTATGAACAGAAAGAAAAGCTAAAGAAAACTAAAAACAAAACCTAAGAGCGAGACGCTCCAAGCATAGCACATAACGCATGAAGTGATAAAAATATAGTGAGACGAAGGACGAACTGATGATTGTTGATGGAGAAGGGGATGCACGGGGGCATCCCCAAGCTTAGACGCTTGAGTCTCCTTGAATATTTATTGGGGATGCATGGGGGAATCCCCAAGTTTGAGCGCTTGACACTCCTGGATCTTCTTTCATCATCTTCCATCGCACACTTGAAAACTCCCTTCATACATAACTCATCATAAGCTGATTAGAGAGGTTAGTACCCTTAATAAATAATTTTTCCCTACTGGATATAAAGATATTATTGAAGTGCTACTGTTTCTCAAGAGTGCCAAAAAGTTTTTGCAAAGAAAAAGCAAGCTTAAGGTTTGCAAAAGTTAGGAGAGACAAAACGTGGAAGAATCTGTGAAAAACAGAACAGAAGATAGTAAAGAATTTTTTAGGGGTACTTCTGCAACTCAAATCAAAAAACTCAGAACATACGGAAGTTTCGTAATTGTATAGAGCATACTGTGTAAAAAGTTCAGCTCAAAAAGATGAACTGGGATTTTTCTGGATTTTTTCTGGTCACGAGGACAGAATCTGTTTTCTGAACAACATGTCACTACTTTTACTTCCCTTGCCGTAAGAGGCTAAACTTGGCACAAAGCTTGAAAAGTAAAGATACAATGATGTTTCTACAGTAGTAACAAACATCAAGACACAAAAAAAAGCAAAAAGAAACCTAAATTCGTTGCGGGCTGCCTCCCGAAAGCGCTTCTTTAAAGCCATTAGCTAGGCTTAAAGATTATAGAAGATGCTCTCACAAGAATAAGAATTTTGAAGCAAAAGAGAGCATCAAGAAGCAAATGTGAAACACATTTAAGCCTAACCCACTTCCTATGCATAGGCATCTTGTAATAAAATAAATCAAAGAAGCACAAAGTGACATGCATAGGAAGGTAGAACAAGAACAACTTCAAAACTTTCAACATGAAGAGATGTGTTTTTGTAACATGGATGTTTCTACAACCAAACTTTCCTATCTCAAAGTAATTTTCAGTAGCATCATGAACAACATAAAGAATATAACTATCACATAAATCATGTTGTTCATGACCTACAAGCACACGTGTATTGTTTTCAACACGGTTTTTAGGATGATAAGATAGATGCAACCCATCACATTGAGCCTTGATAAGAGCATAGTTCTCCGGAATATGAATTGGAGATTTCAAAAGGATAATAGGACAATCAAGTGTGGGTGAAATAAAAACAATTTCATGCTTAACATGAGGAACTATAGCAAGTTCATCTCCGTAAGCATTATCCATAGTGGCATCACGGCCATAAGCATAGAAGGCGTCAACTTCATCAAAAAGGGATATTTAAAAAGAATCCATAGGATCATAACACTCATATAAGGTAAGAGTCAAAGAGGTACTCTCATTAGAAGGTAGACATGGATGGCTCCATTCTCCCTCCTCTTGTTCGTCACTCTCCTCCTCTTTTTCATCCAAGGAGCTTTCAGGTTCAGTAATTTCTTCTTCCATAGAGTCCTGCAAAACATTAGTCTCTTCCTTTGGAGGAGAGATTCTCTCAAGATGATCAGTAATATAATAATTTGCATCATAATTTTCCAAACAATAGTTAAGTATAGCAATACTCTCAGATTTGTAAGGGGCGTCATCAATATTTTCAAGAAAAGAAGTAATTTCATAGGCACCCTTAAAAGCAACAAATTCTTCTATTTGTTCTGCATCATAAAAATCATAATTTCCCTTAGCATAAGAAGCTAAGGTTTCATCCTCATTGTACTCACATTGGAAAGCAAGGTGTTTGTGCCTCATAAAGCAACAAGATTCATCCCTGCAGAAAGATATATTATATATTGAGCACAAGTTTTTAGCATACTCATACGATTGATGTATGAGTATCCATAAGTGTATCCCTTTTTGAGACAAGCGGTATTCCTTGTAATATTCTTGTTGATCCTCGGTGAATCCTCCATGCCAATAAGATCTAGTTTCAAAGAAGTTAGACATTGATTGGCAAGTAAGGAACTAGACATACTATTTTTTTTTGATTTTTGATAAAGGACAGAAAGATAAAAAATGAAAGGTAAACTAACAAGACTAAAAAACAAAGGTAAAGGGTAGTGTGCAACTCCCCTATCTTAGCACTCGGAGTCCCCGGCAACGGCGCCAGAAAACTTGCTTGATGGATTCTCGCCCTTCGTTGGTTACCCCAAGTGGAAGTTTTGAGATGTAGTGCAGCAGCAGTTTTCCCTCGGTGAAGATACCAAGGTTTGTCTCCAGTAGGACTCCAGAGATGATAAGTAGGTGTCAGCAGCGCAACTGACGCGAACCTGCACACAGACACAGATAACTTTGTTCCCAACAAAGTTCAGAGAGGTTGTCAATCTCTCCGGTCTTGTTGTTCACAAAGGATAAAACACAAGGGATAATGATAGCAAGTAAAAGCAGTAAAGTAAATATAGCTCGGAAACAGTAATGAGGATATGGACCGGGATACGTGATGTTCACTAGTGATGTCTCTCTCCCAAAAGACGATAAAACTGCTATGCGAGGTAAACAAATTACAGAAGGGCAATTGACAGGATTATGAACACACGCAATGCTAACTATGCTACAAAAGAAAGGAAGACGCTCAAAAGCACGGGAAGTACGCCAAAATAAGTAGACCGAAATCCATCTGCATCTACTACTAATCATCCACCTTGAGATATCTATCCAGAACATCTCGCTGGTATTAAGTTGCGAGCCCCACCCAAAGTGTAAACCCAAAGCAACAGACAACTGCATTAAAAAGAACTTTGCGTAAAGTAAACAACCCTTGTAACCGCGGTTACATGCACCGTTGTTTTCCCCTTTGTAGCAACAACACATCCCCTAGACTCATGTTTCTGTCACTCAAGCGTGTCATCGGGGGGCATGAACCCACAATCTAGCACAACGCCCCCTCTTGGAGTCACTACCTACTACTTGGCCAAAGCAATAAACAGCAACGGGGAACATGCAAGAATTACTTAGGAACAAAAATATAAGAGATAAAAACCAAATATATTAATCTATCACAATCTGAACATAATCTCATAATCCATCAGATCCCATCAAACTCAGCATAGCAACAGCAGAAATATTACAAAGGTGCCTCGATCATGTAGGGCAGCTCACGAGGTCTAAACAATGAAGATGAAAGAGGGGAGGAGAACATCACATAGCTACTGATCACGGACCCATGGTCCAAGGAAAACTACTCACGAGACATCCGGGGAGCATCCATGGTGGAGATGAGACTCCCGGAGGTCAATCCTCCCTCCGGCAGGGTGCCGGGAAGAGGTCTTCTGGTGCTCCCGATCTCGGAAGCGCGGCGGCGGCGGAACAGAGGCGAGTTTGCGGAATAGGGTTCTTCTTCTGGAGTTTTCCCGTGACGGAGAATAAATAGGCGAAGGGGGGCAGCCAGAGGTGGACTAGGGCCCCCAGGCGCCCCCCTGGCGCGGCCAGGGGTGGGGCCGCGCCGGGTGGCCGCCTGGCCCCCTGGCTCCCCTCTGGCCCCTCTCGGGATCTTCGCGAAGCTTCCTTCACGCTGATTTTTATCTGAATTTTCCCGAATTTTTCTGGCACTTTTTATATGGGGGAAAACTGAAATAGAAAAACAACAGAAAACAGGAACTGGCACTGGGGTGCACTGAGTTAATAGGTTAGTCCAAATATGATCAAAAGTGTATGAAAGTGTATCTAGATCATAGCAATATCACACAAAACATGCATGGAGCAAGCAGAAATTATAGATACGTTTTGGACGTATCACTTGTCCGAGGTTTGATCATCGGTATCCAATATACCTAGTTCGTCCTCGTTCTCAACAAACAAGTTTACTCGTTCCCGTGATATTAAAACTCCGTGACCTAGTCACATGTTTGCACAAACCTTATGATGCAATATCACCGAGTGGGCCCAGAGTACCTATCCGTCACTCGGATGGACAAATCCCGCTCTGATCTATTTGCATACTCATCAACCATCTATTTCGGAATACCCAAAGTGCACCGTTATGGCCAGCATATTTCAGTCAGGCGGTGGGATACAAATCAAAGTCTCCTCATAGATGACAATTACGTATGATCATTACGGTCAAAGGATCTGGTCACTACGTTATAGTTATCGCAATGTCGAACTATGTGACTTGATCACATCGCAACACTTCTGGTGGGTGTATGTCCATCATATCATTATCCCAATGAAACGACTCCATTGCTAACAGACTTATTTGTCTCATGGTCAGGAAACCTTGATCATCAATCGCCCAATGGACTAGTATACTGGAGTTAACTAGGGACCTTGTTGTTTGTATACCATACCTGTATTAAGATTTCCGGTTAATACAGTTATAGCATAGTATAAAACGTATTATGAACTAATGGAATATGCTCAATAAAACATATTTTATTTGCCTGTAGGGCACATTCCCAACAGTCTCCCACTTGTACTAGAGTACAAATAATCTAGCTGCACTTTTCTGTGGATCACAACTCCATATCATGTATATGGTTATAGATCATGCTTGCTTGTGGAAAAGGTTCTATCAACAGTCTGGGTACCATTCAGACCCGTATGTCTTTTCAAATCATTAATGTCACCTAGTTTGACATTCCTTCATTATCCAATATAATGATGATGTATATTTCTTTGGCGGTGGAGTGAGACTGCGTTCGTTGTGTTTCAGCAATGACGTCCGTTGGGTCACGCGGACCTTCACTTAGTCATGCACACTAAAAACTCACCTAGTCAGAATTCGAACTTCTCCAGCCAAATTATAACTCCTGCTACTTCTAAAGCGGCCACATCAATGTAGATTTAATTCGTAGTGCATTGTATGCAACTTTGATGTCTAAACATGTTTCTTTCGACTTAGGCATTTATTAGTATGATATCTCAATTTTCTAGGTTAGTGTCAAAACTTGAACCAGCATAACATTTATGGTCAAGTCCACTATCCTTTACAAATTTGAGATGTATCCTCAGTTCTCTCCAGATACTGAAGGATAAACTTAACTCTTTGTTCAATGATTTACTCATAAATCATATCACAACATGTTCTTACTACTAAGAACTTGGGTCACATTACGTCGAGTACATAACTCTGGTTTTATATGAAAGAACCTATGACAAAGACATAGAGGATGCAGCACACCCATTTCTTTCGTCTAACATTGTTATTGTACTGAGATCAACTCGATACTTCTCTTGGATATACAAGCAAGAACTAATTCTTGACTTGTCCCATTCTGAACTCCTTCAGAATCTTATCCAGGAAAGTATTCCAACTCAATGTTTATCAAACACATTAATCTATCTTAATAGATTTTCAATGTTTAATACTTATTCATCTTCATTTATGCAAGATTCAAATAATCATTAATACCAACTACACCATTATTAATATGTTATCCATATATGAGAATGTTGTCACGCTCCCACTCAAAATATGTCATGCACATATTAAGTTCAGGATAACACTCATATAGCTCCCACTCAAATATGTCAGTTACATATAAGGTAAGGATAACATCCACATAGCTCCCACTCAGATATGTCAGTCACATATTAAGTTCAGGATAATAACCACATGGCTCCTACTCAAATATGTCAGACACATATAAGACTAGGATAATAATTCCATATCTCCCACTCAGTTTCATGAAAATGCATGTTTCCTCGATATTTTGGTTAAGCCCAAAATCCTTTGATCATTAATCAATCGAGAATTCCTGTCACAAGACACTAGAATCCATATGTTTTCAAAACCTTCTTGTTGTACCGATTACAACACTTCTTCAAATGCAGGATTTGAGGAAGTCACGGTGTTGATAACCATTTGGATCAATCGTAGTGAGTATCCCATTGACTCAAGCATTGCTACATGTTGTAGTCAACCTATTGAATTTGTCAGAAACAATCGTTGTGACAAATCAATATTGATGTCTTCTTTGATGTTCACATTTATTCCTTATAACCATGAAGTTATTGGGAATATCAAGTAACCTCCTTACTTGATAAGATTCAAGCAAATTTAAATGAAACTCAATATAGGATTTCATGAATCATATTCATATCTCGTACTTAGGTCCACCATCGCTTCTTCGTAGTTTGTAGGTATGTATTGTTCCATTAACTCGACACGTGAATCATGAATATCATTTTGCACAAGGGGCAAATATGTATTCTTGAATCCTACTTTGCTCAGTAAAAGTTTCCACCGAAACAACATGATCTTTATCATTAGTTTCTCCTCCAATTGTAGAGTTTTGCTTCTGGAACATATTCCGTTGCGCTACTATGACATTTGGAGGCAAGGTCAATTACCTTGGTTGAACTTTCACTTTCTTCCATTACCACATTTATTAAGAACAATTCTTGATAAACACCAAACTCAGCAATACAAGTTTTGCTCCTTTGGTTCTAGTTATGGAAGATGCATCCATAGTTGACTAAGGATACACTACAAAGATGATTTATCATATAAATCAGGCTTCCTAGAAACCACAACACACCATGACATATATAGTGTTGGTTTCCACGAACTTAGATGGTTCCCTATACCGAAGTGAGTGTTTGCATATTAAATTAATAACTCTAAACAATAATAACGTAACTCGGTAAGAGATAAATTAGGCCATACACTATTCAATAGAGTATGATTACAATGTTCAGGCACATCAACAATATTGAAGTGTCTCAAGACATTGCAATTTGTGAAACAACTTTCACAAGTCTGTATGCCCAAGACTAACTCAAAACATTTGTCACTTTGATCAAATCGTAGAGACTTTTCTTTCTTGTTAATTTAATATCCATCTTCACTCTGAAATCCCTTTTGATCATATCAAATCATTTCAGACTCATGTTTCATTAGTGAATACACATATTCATCTAAGTCCACATACAAAGTTCATGAAATAATGAAATTCACTACATGCTGACATACAATACATCACAATGTATGATATTCAACAATCAGTACACACTCTGTTTTACAAGAACGCGAGGTTTTAGTCATCTCACCTAAAGAGGCATGGTTTCATGTGTCAAGAGGTCAAGTATCCCAAGACTTCATCAAACCATTCATGACTTAAACTGTAGTGTCATTATTAAGTTTGGATAATTTCTTGGCATTAGAATATTTCTTATAATTGATCAAACTACTATCATCAATATAAGAATAAGTCATTCATAATCGTAATGTGACCATAAAAGATATCATTCATAAAGGAGAACAACTGGCTTGTTTCTCACTAATATGAATAATTGTCTTCGCAAGATGCAAGACACACTAATAAAGTTCACATTCAAACGATCATAAATTTATTAATATATTAATCAATTGATAGATGTAGAGGGAGAGTGTTGTCGACCATCAACTATCTTGATTATCGTCAGCACACATTGTCGCCTCATCCCTTCCAAGCCACTCTGAAGCAGTATGTTCAAGCATCAAATACTTAATCAACTGCAATTAGTGTTTTGCGGGGAAAGACATTTATAACTCGTATATCAAATATACTTTCTCCGTCAATGACTATTCCTGCATTGGTTCTACTCTTAAAGTTCTTAACTTTAACCATGACCTCACAACAGGTGAACAATTCTCCTTCATGACATAGTCTAGACATGGTCTTTGTAGCTGGAAGGAAGCGGATGCAACTCCCCAACTATCGCAAAGTAACCAGTCATTTAGTAGTCCAAGTTATGCACAAGGTGTTCATGTATCTTATACAGTTTCCAAGTGACTTTCTCAGCAGGTTGTTCCTTCCACCATGGTTGAAAGAAACCCCGTCCATATACTCATATTCCATTACTCTGATTTGTGACTTAGTTCTTTCAAGTCCACCTAGCAAGTCATACGTGTTGGTTAACATGCATTCACAATTCAGATTCCATAGAATGAAGTATGGTGCATTGGACAGTCATTCATAAGTGACTGTGAGTACGATACTCATCATCATATTCCTTAATTACGGAGTTATCAGGTGTATCTCCTAGTAGTTCTCGTATTATGTTTAGCAAGTCATTACTAACAAGTATGTCTCTAACGGTGTTGGTACACATCAATGAAGTAAGACCCATCTACCTTAAGTTCTTCATAACGCTAAAGAGCCATAGTTATAAACATTTTAGGCATGACATTATCTACAATGATATTTGCTAAGACATGAAGATTAAGTTCATAATATGTGTAGTTCAATTTTAATCAATTCCAAAACTCCCACTTAG
This sequence comes from Bromus sterilis, assembly GCA_950022295.1. NCBI lineage: Eukaryota > Viridiplantae > Streptophyta > Magnoliopsida > Poales > Poaceae > Bromus > Bromus sterilis. Next base: position 225,007,002 of record OX465600.1, read on the forward strand.
TACAATATCTCTCAAATTTACTAAGTGATCACACAATCCTCGAACACCATACCTCCCCCGATCGTCACGGCCATCAGTATGTTTTTTAAGGTAGGCCATCATGCCAATCACATCATCTATGTGACTCGTGCTCGATCTTTCAATCTACTGTGTTCCAGGCCCGCATCTACATACGTCAAGCCTGCAAATCCAACCTTAATGTTAGTCGTTCAGCAAGGCCATATCTGCATATGCCAGGCTTGCCAAACCCAACCTCATTCGAACGCCATTTAATATGTGTGACACCCGATATGTACGGAATGTCGACCATATGGGAGATCCTTCCAGGCGGTGCCCACTAAGGGAGAACACAATGTTGGTATTGTGAGAGATTATCCTATTTATGCTACCGCCGTTATATCTAGCATATTAGCAAAACAGGATGTAAAACAATAAATCATACAAGATATGATTCCCCCCGACATGCAAATTAAAGTTGAAAACGCCTTTCGACTTTATCTTTTGCAAGTTTAACGTGGCTGCTAGGGGTTTCGTGAAGAGAACCATTTCTATCCTACGAAAACAAGCCACAACACCAATCCCGCAATTGTCTCTATTACACCCCTGTTGGGGCCCTCCGTTCCAAACGTCTTCGCAAAGCTAATGTTAGAGAGACAGACACCCCCAGCCACTTATATGGTACAAGCCATATGTCAAGCGTGGAACCAGTCTCGCGTAAACGCGTAAGGTCGGGCGGGGCCGCTTCATCAGGACATTGCCGCAATGCTAAACGAGTACACGTGAGAGGGTAACAATTGGAGAATTGATGCCCACATACTAGATGTGTTCTATCCGTATAATACATCTACGGATACCCTTGCCGTTGATACCACTGTTGGGGTTCGGGGCAGAAAACACAAATTTTTCATAACCTACGATACCCAATCCCAAGACCTATGCTATGGCGATGCAAGTAACGGATGGAATTAGATCACATACCAGTATGTAGTCTGTTAAGCGGGAAACTTTCCCGCGTGAACGTGGTTTGTGTAGTTGTGCCGGCAATCCCCGACGCCGCGCGGCTCCACGATGACTCTAGTAGCACCCGGTCCTTGAGACCGATGACGGGATTATGTCCCCGTCGGAACGTTGTTGGTGAAGAAGCCGCGATATGGCCACGACGATGAAGTAGCACCACAAGTGTAGTGCCTCGCGGGATTATACACATACAGTATACCCGACGTCCCTCCGGGCTTCGAACCAGTAGAGCAGCGGAAAGAAGATGGATTCGGATCCCGATTCAAGCAGCACGACGGCGTGCGTATGGTGGAGAAATCCCCAACCTAGTGCAGACTCCATACAAGGGGAGTCCGCTCATAGGAGGGAGAAAGGAGGGAGAGATAATTTATTGGATGAATCAAAAGGGCACCCCTACCCCTCCTTATATAGGCTGAGGGGGGGGGTGGGAACCTTCATCCCTCCTCGAGGTGGGACTAATCCCACCAAGGGGGGTGGTGCGCCGGCCAGGGGGGAGTGGGCCCCTCCCTTGGCGCAAGGCCCAAGGGGGAGGCTCCTCCTTCCCCTAATGGGCCCTATGAGGCCCATGTACCTTTTTAATTCATTTTAATTATTTAAATTATAATTTTAATATTTAATTCATTAATTAAATACTAAAACATATTTAAACAATATTTTGAATAATTCAAAATCTCCAGAAACATTTCTGGCCTCCACCGGAAACATTTCCGGTGTTCTCTGTTATTTCTCCGGTGATCCCGAATCAATCCTTACTGCGTCGAATACCCTTAAGTGTAACACCCTATGGTCCGGGATACAACATACATGATCGAGACAATCTCATTGATCAATGACTAATCAATTGGACCTGGTTACAATCCTTGATAGCCCCCGCGCTTCCATCGAATGAACTTCAATCGCTGTTGGATCCGTTAACCGTGTGCCTGTTCCCTTTGTCCTATGGTACTTTGCTTGTCCGAGGTTTGATCATCAGTATCCAATATACCTAGTTCGTCCTCATTCTCAACAAACAAGTTTACTCGTTCCCGTGATATTACAACTCCGTGACCTAGTCACATGTTTGCGCAAACCTTATGATGCAATATCACCGAGTGGGCCCAGAGTACCTATCCGTCACTCGGATGGACAAATCCCGCTTTGATCTATTTGCATACTCATCAACCATCTATTTCGGAATACCCAAAGTGCACCATTATGACAAGCATATTTCAGTCAGGCGGTGGGATACAAATCAAATTCTCCTCATAGATGACAATTACGTATGATCATTACGGTCAAAGGATTTGGTCAGTACGTTATAGTTATCGCAATGTCGAACTATGTGACTTGATCACATCGCAACACTTCTGGTGGGTGTATGTCCATCATATTAATATCCCAATGATACGACTCCATTGCTAACAGAATTATTTGTCTCGTGATCAGGAAACCTTGATCATCAATCGCCCAATGGACTAGTATACTAGAGTTAACTAGGGACCTGGTTGTTTGTATACCACACCTGTATTATGAACTAATGGAATATGCTCAATAAAACATATTTTATTTGCCTCTAGGGCACATTCCCAACACATCCAAACCCTTGGCATGATACACTCTGTCATCATAAACCTTCTTATATCTTTCCTGAAAACAGCCACCATACCTACCTATCAAGGCATTTTTATAGCCTTTCTGAGATATATTGCCATGCAACATCCACCTCTTCATGACTTGATCTTCATGTCATACATGTTCCTGCTACACTGGCAGCGGCATACATTGCATACATCATGATAGCTACATCTTCTTTATGATTTGAGTACATTGTAAAGTGTGAAAGATCTTCTATACCCTCTTGTAAATTAGAGTGTTGCCCTTAAGTGAGGAAAAGATCCCAAAGTGGATAAAATAAAAGATCCCAAAGAGGACAAATGAGAGTTAAATAGAAAGAGCCATCGAGGCCACAAAAAAATAGAAAAAAATAAAAAAAGAGAAAAAAGAAAATAAAATGAGAGAAAGGGGCAACACTACTATCCTTTTGAAAGATCCACACTAGTACTCCCTCTTATCCTTGTACTCCATGGAGATGATCATGCATATAGCTATGTGGGGACCTTCACACTATAGAACTTGGCTTGCATATTACAAGGATGAGCCTCCTAAAAAGAGCTCTAGGTCTGCATGAGCGAGCAAGTTAGATGCACCCCTACTAGTTCCATTGGAGAGATTTTCAGCTCATATGTGCATCTGTTGCATGGCAATCCCTACTCCTCACATCATATCTATCATTTGGCCTTCTCTCCTATGATTGTCCTCATTGATGTGAGCCTTTCTCACCCTTTTTTTTCCTCCTCCACAGTATTCTCTCTTTTCCATCCTAAGTGTCTACTTTGGTGCTTATGCTCATCCATTGCATGAGTGCTCAAAATATCGAAAAGGAGGGGATCAAATTGACTTGTCCTGGCTAGTGGTATGGGGACGAGTCAAGATAAGATTCCAAAGAAGACCAAGTGTGAAACTTTAGTAGGTTGAGTTCTCAACAAAAATACTTTTTTTCTCGTATTCCCTACCCCCTTCTTGCACGGAAACACCATTTGGAGACATTCGAGTCACGGACGGCGAGAGCTCTTGCACCTAATGTTCTTTTGTTACTTGTTTCAATGCTAATATAGACTCTTGCATGTTATGACTTGAATTGAATCACATACCTTGATTGCTTTACTTTTCAAAGTTCTGATATGGTTTCCAGTATGTCACCACAGAAATTATGTTTATTATCACTTACCTACTCAAGGACGAGCAGAAATTAAGCTTGGGGATGTTGATACGTCCCAAACGTATCGATACTTTTTGCTCGTTCCATGCATGTTTTGTGTGATATTGCTATGATCTAGATACACTTTCATACACTTTTGATCATATTTGGACTAACCTACTAACTCAGTGCACCCCAATGCCAGTTCCTGTTTTCTGATGTTTTTCTATTTTAGTTTTTCCCCATATAAAAAGTGCTCCAAAAATCCGGGAAAATCAGATAAAAAATTAGTGTGCCGGAAGCTTCCAGAGCCCCGAAGGAGGGCCAGGGGGCCACCACCAGGTTCCCAGGAGGCCACCTCGTGCGACCAGGGGCCTGGCCGTGCCAGGGGGGCGCCTAGACCCCTGGTGGCCCCCTGACTGCCCCCTTCGCCTATTTAATCTCTGTCACGGGAAACCTTCGAGGACAAAACCCTATTTTGCAAACTCGCCTTTGTTCCGCCGCCGCCGCGCTTCCAAGATCGGGAGCACCGTCAGGACCCTTCCCGGCACCCTGCCGGAGGAGGATTGACCTCAGGGAGCATCTCCTCCACCATGGACGCTTCCCGGATGTGCCGTGAGTAGTCTACCTTGGACCATGGGTCCGCGATCAGTAGCTATGTGATGTTCTCCTCCCCTCTTTGTTCTTCATGGTGTAGACCTCGTGAGCTGCCCTACATGATCGAGGCACATATGTAATTCTTCTGCTGTTGCTATGCTAAGTTTGATGGATTATGAGATTATGTTCAGATTGTGATAGAGTAATATATTTGGTTTTTATCTCTTATATTTTTGTTCCTAAGTAATTCTTGCATGTTCTCTGTTGCTGTTTATTGCTTTGGCCAAGTAGTAGGTAGTGACTCCAAGAGGGAACGTTATGCTCGATTGTGGGTACATGCCCCCTGATGACACGCTTGAGTGACAGAAACATGAGTCTAGGGGATGTGCTGTGGCCACAAGGGGGAAAACAACGGTGCTTGTAACCGAGGTTGCAAGGATTGTTTACTTTACGCAAAGTTATTTTTAATGCAGTTGTCTGTTGCTTTGGGTTTACACTTTGGGAGGGGCTCGCAACTTAATACCAGCGAGATGTTCTGGATATATATCTCAAGGTGGATGATTAGTAGTAGATGTAGATGGATTTCGGTCTACTTATTTTGGCGTACTGCCCATGCTTATGAGCCTCTTCCTTTCTTTTGTAGCATAGTTACCATTGCGGTGCGTTTATAATCATGTCAATTGCCCATCTGTAATTTGTTTACCTGGCATAGCAGTTTTATTGTCCTTTGGGAGAGAGACATCACTAGTGAACATCACGGGACCCCGGACCATATTCTCATCATTTTTTACACGCTTATTTACTTTTCAGTATTTACTTTCAGTTGCTATCATTATCATTATCCCTTGTGTTTTGATCCTTTGTAAACAACAAGACCGGAGAGATTGACAACCTCTCTGATCTTTGTTGGGAGCAAAGTTATTTGTGTTGTGTGCAGGTCCACGTCAGTTGCGCCGCTGACACCTACTTATCATTGCCGGAGTCCTACGGGAGACAATCTTAAAACCTCAGTATCTTCACCGAGGGAAACTTTCCGCTACGCTGCATCTCACCTTCCACTTGGGGTAACCAACGAAGGGCGAGAAGCAATTATCCTCTCTCGCGTATCAGTTGCTCGCTTCACCACCTACTTATCACTATCGGAGTCCTACTGGAGACATAAACATCGATATCTTCACTAAGGGAAATGTGCTACTATCCTACATCTCACCTTCCACTTGGGGTAATCAACGAAGGGCGAGAAGCCGTGATCACTTCCATGCCATCAAGCAAATTTCTGGCGCCGTTGCCGGGTACTCCGAGTGCCAAGATAGGGGAGTTGCACACTATCTTTTACCTTTGCTTTTTAGTCTTGTTAGTTTACCTTTCAGTTTTTATCTTAGTGCCCTATATAAAAAACCACAAAAAAATCTGCCACACTTGCTGCTGCTATGGGTTCCACTGAAAACACCAAGTTGTGTGACTTCACTAGTTACAACAACAATGATTTTATCTGCACTCCTATTGCCACACCTGGCACTTCAGCAACCTCTTATGAAATTAAACCTACTTTGCTAAACCTTGTTATGAGAGATCAATTCTCTGGTGCTGGAGATGATGCTGCTTTACACTTGAATAATTTTGTTGAGCTATTTGATATGCAAAAGTATAAAGAAGTAGAAGGTGATGTTGTTAAGATTAATATTTTTTCCTTTATCTTTGAGGGGAGAAGCTAAAATCTGGTTTCAATCTTTGCCTAGGAATAGCATAGATTCTTGGGATAAGTGCAAAGATGCTTTTATTGGGAAGTATTAGGGCTAGTTCTTTTGGCGGCTTCTCCCAGAAGCTGCCCTCCCCCCAGCTTCTCTGAGAAGCCGCCTAAAAAAGTTAGAGAGGCTTCTGGAATGCCCCGTGTTAGGCCATTTCGGAAGCCTCCCTAACTTTTTGGGGCGGCTTCTCAGAGAAGCTGGGGGGAGGGCAGCTTCTGGGAGAAGCCGCCAAAAGAACTGACCCTTACCCACCTGCTAAAATTATCCAATTGAGGAGCAACATTATGAATTTTAAGCAGTTGGATAATGAACACGTTGCCCAAGCTTGGGAACGAATGAAATCTCTTGTTAAGAAATGCCCTACACATGGTTTGACTACTTGGATGGTTATCCAGACTTTTTATGCAGGCTTGAACTTTACCTCGCGGAACATGTTAGATTCGTCCGCGGGAGGAACGTTTATGTGAACAACACTTGGTGCTGCCACAAAACTTCTAGATGAGATGATGACCAACTATTCCCAATGGCACACCGAACACGCTCCAACAGGTAGGAAGGTAAATTTTGTCGGGGAGATTACCTCCCTAAATGAAAAAGTTTATTCAATTATGTCTCTACTTACCAAGCAACCCTCTATTGATCCTCATGATGTCCCTTTAAATTCTTTGGTTGCTCAGGAACAAGTAGATGTGAACTTTATTGCTAGAAACGACTTCAACATCAATGCTTATAGGGGCAATTTTTCTAGCAATCCTAGATCGTTTCCATCCAACTATGGGAACAACAACCCTTATCCTAGTAACAAGAACCCCACTTCTGAATTAGAAAGCATGCTTAGAGACTTTATCACTACCCAAAAATCCTTCAACAAGAGTGTAGAAGAGAAATTAGACAAATTAGATAATCTATCTTTGAAGGTAGATAGCTTAGCCCTTGATGTAGAAATGATTAAAATTAGAACCTCCCCCCTTGAGGAGAGGAAGGCCACTCCTATTAATGCTATCCAATTGCAAATTAATGAAAATATTAGGATGATGGCTAAACTTAAAGAAAGATGGGCTAGAGAAAAAGAGGAAGAGGATAGAATTAAGAGCCTTCCTACACACCACATAGTTGCTACTATCCAAATTGTTGAGGACACCCAAACTATTAGCACCCAACACACTCCTAGTCCCATTGGACCTATTAATGGTGATGCTAATACCTCAACCGTAGAAGAAGAAACTCCTATGAACATAGAGGGTTTGAAACAAGTGAGCTTATATGACACCACTACCACCTTTGATAGTAGTGATATTGATTTTGATTGTTGTACCCTTTCAGAAGTTATTAGCTTGCTACACAAAATGTCTAGAGACCCCCACACTAGAACACTAAATCTTGCCTTCATGGAGCATATCACTAATTCTCTCATCAAAGCTAGGGAGGAGAAGCTTAGAATAGAAGCCTCCATACCTAGGAAGCTAGATGATGGTTGGGCTCCTATGATAAAAATTAAATTGAATAACTTCTCTTGATATGCTTTATGTGATGTTGGAGCTAGTACCTCCGTTATGCCCAAAAGAATGTATGATATGTTTGAATTGAAACCTTTTGATCCTTGTTCTTTTGGTGTTCGTCTCGTTGATTCTTCCGTAAGGAAACCTTTGGGGAAGATCGACGATGTTCTTATCATTGTCAATGAAAATTATGTTCCCGTTGATTTTACTATTATGGACATACAGTGTGAACCTTTATGTCCAATTATGTTGGGACATTATTTTCTTCACACCGTTGGTGCTGTTATTGACATGAAAGAGGGAAATATAAATTTTCAATTCCCTCTAGAAAATGGGATGGAACACTTCCCTAGAAAGAAAATCAAGTTACCTTTTGAGTCCGTTACGTGGGCTAGCTATTCACTCTCTCTTGATAAAACTTGATTCTTCTTTTGCTTTATGCCTAGCTTAAAGGCGTAAAAGAAAGCGCTTGTTGGGAGGCAACCCAAGATGTTTTTACTTCTGTTTTTATTGGTCTTGATGATTGTTACTACTGTAGCAACATCATTGTATCTTTATTTTCAAGCTTTGTGCCAAGTTCTAGCCTCTTATGATAAGGGAAGCAAAAGTTGTGACATGCTGTCCAGAAAACAGATTCTGTCTGCTTGACGGAAAAAAATCAAAACAAATCACCAGTACATCTTTTTGTGAAACTTTCATATGTTCTGAGTTTTTTATTTAAGTTGCAGAAGTACCCCGAAAAAATTATTTACTACCTGCTGTTCTGTTTTCACAGATTCTGCCACGTTTTTCCTTTCCTTACTTTTACAAACCTTAAGCTTGCTTTTTCTTTCTAAAAAACTTATTGGCAATCTTGAGAAACAGTAGCTCTTCAAGAATATCTTTATTTACAGTAGAGGAAAATTATTTTATTAAGGGTACTAACCTCTCTAATCAGTTTATGATGAGTTATGTATGAAGGGAGTTTTCAAGTGTGCGAAGGAAGATGATGAAAGAAGATCCGGGAGTGTCAAACGCTCAAGCTTGGGGAATCCCCGATGCATCCTCAATAAATATTCAAGGAGACTCAAGTGTCTAAGCTTGGGGATGCCCCCGTGCATCCCCGTCTCCATCAACAATTATCAGCTCGTCCTTCATCTCACTATATTTTTATCACTTCATGCGTTATGTGCTATGCTTGGAGCGTCTCGATCTTAGGTTTCCTTTTAAGTTTTCTTTAGCTTTGCTTGCTGTTCATAACAAGTTAGACCCCAGCTTCCTTTGTGTGGGAGATAAACACACTCCACTTCAATCTAGAACACATCATAGGGTTTTTCATGCTTATCTTTTCTCTATTGTGTGTTCTTTATCTTTTCGTAGTTGCTGCCATGTTTAGCTCTTAATTTTCATGTTTATCTTTTTCAAGAGCTTTAGCTTTAGTTTCGTTTAGTTCAGTTTGGTTTGTTGCTAGAACTCTCTTTAGTTTTCATGTTTATCTTGTTAAGAGAGTTGGTTGTTGCACTGAGTTGTGTCTTGTCTTGAAGTAGGTAATTGAGGTTGCTATTTAATTGTAGTAGTAACTTGCAATAGTTTTGAGGTATTTTTTTGAGTAATGTTTGAACTTTTGGTGTCAAGAGCTCTAGCCTATTAGTGATAGGTGTCATATTTTGGGCAATCCGTGTTTATTTTCAAAACCTACAAAAACTAGTTGAGAACTCTAGCTACTAGATGGATCACTATTCTTTTGAGGGATCAGATATTAGAGTAGACTCACGTACCATGAGTCGAGGATGCGCAAGGATAACCAAACCCCCATACACTCCTCCTCGGGGTACTTGTCTATTTGTGAAACTCCTCATTAGATTGAGAGTTACCGATAATAAGTGCATGAGTTCTTCGGACTAATGTAAGTATTGAAAGTTGACACTTCCACCTCCTCATATTTGCTAGCCTCTTCGGTACCGTGCATTGTCCTCTTCTCACTGCGAGAGTTGGCGTCCACCTCGCCGGTGCATCCAAACCCATGGCATGATACGCTCTGTCATCATAAACCTCCTTATATATTTCCTCAAAACATCCACCATAACTACCAATCAAGGCATTTCCATAGCCTTTCCGAGATATATTGCCATGCAACATCCACCTCTTCATGACTTGATCTTCATGTCATACATCTTCCTGTTACACATCTTCTTTATGTTGAGTACCTTGTAAAGTGTGAAGATCTTCTTTACCTTCTTGTAAAATAGAGTGTTGCCCTTAAGTGAGGAAAAGATCCCAGAGAGGACAAATTTAAAAGATCCCAAATAGGACAAATAAGAGTTAAATAGAAAGAGCCATTGAGGCCACCAAAAAAGTACAAAAAGAGAAAAAAGAGAAAAAGAAATAAAAAGAGAGAAAGGGGAAACACTACTATTCCTTTTGAAATATCCACACTCGTACTCCCTCTTATCTTGTACTCCATAGAGATGATAATTTATGCATATAGCTATGTGGGGACCTTCACACTATAGAACTTGGCTTGCATATTCCAAGGATGAGCCTCCTCAAACGAGCTCTAGGTCTTCATGAGCGAGCAAGTTGGATGCACCCCCACTAGTTCCATTGGAGAGCTTTTCTTAGCTCATATGTGCATCCGTTGCATGGCAATCCCTACTCCTCACATCATATCTATCATTTGGCCTTCTCTTGCCTATGATTTTCCTCATTGATGTGAGCCTTTCTCACCCTTTTTGTCTTCCTCCTCCACCATAATCTCTCTCTTTGCCATCCTAAGTGTCAACTCTCGTGCTTACGCTCATCCATTGCATGAGTGCTTAAAATATCGAAAGGGAGTGGATCAAATTGACTTGTACCTGGCTAGTGGTCTGGGGACGAGTCAAAATAAGATTCCAAAGAAGGCCAAGTGTGAAACTTTAGTAGATTGAGTTCTCAACAAAAATATTTTCTCTCTCGTATTCCCATACCCCCCTTCTTGCACGCAAACACCATCTGGAGACATTCGAGTCACGGACAACAAGAGCTCTTGCCCCTTTATGTTCTTATGTTGCTTGTTTCAATGCTAATATAGACTCTTGCCTATTATGCCTTGAATTGAATTACATACCTTGATTGTGTCGGGACCCGGAATATGCTTATGTAATTCCAGTCACAACTCAATCATACGGAGAGCCGAGAGCCGTACCCACTTGTCTAAGCAGACAAGGCCAAGCACAGAACACTCTCAGATTGCATCGAACGTGAGGGGCATCCCATCCAGGCCCGGATGATCATCTGAGATGGGTCCTCATCGTTCGCTCACAAGTCTAAATGCTTATGGGTGGTGAAATCCCATACTCATAGACAAGTCGCCTCAACCATATTATCGATTGAATTATAACGCTTACATAAACAGACTCCAGCCCGATCACTTAGTCGAGGTCTCGGGCGGGCTCAATCATACAACAAAGTGTGCCACGTGACAGAGTCACGAGCAATCGCATCGCGATGCCCCAAGCTGCGCACATCTAAGGGCCACTTGGTGTATAAAAGACCGCCGGAAAGAACACAACTAAGTTATCGAACCCCACACTAAGACATGCATGTTATAATCATACACGCAGCATACATGTCCAGTGTAAACATCAGGTACACATTGCATGAACTCTACAAAGTATATCTTTATTGACTTACACATAGAGTACACAAAGATCATATGACTATGATCCATCATTACATCAAACAACGGAAGAAAATTAGGTCTGAGTACAGACAAGATTAACAAATGGCTTAGAGAAGCCTTGTTCAACATACATGCCCTTCCACGAGGGACCAGACTGCTGTCTGGAACTATACTAACTTAGTCAACGTCGAGCTTCAGGAAGGTGACTCCACCGGGGTCTGGGTTCTCATCTAAAACATAGAATAAGAAAACGTGAGTACAAAGTCGTAATCAGCAAGACTTACATCAGAACTATACTACTCATGCTCAAGTTTCAAGGTAAAGGGAGGTGGGGTTTCATCATGCAGAAGTGCCAGCTTTGACTTGGCTAGTCCTGTACTACGAGTACCAGACTTGAGGTAAGAAGCGTACACGAGTCCACTACCAAGTCTCCAACCAATACACCACTATGGATACTTCCTCGACTTCCCCACGAGGAAGCACGCCATAGCACTCAGGCTTATCTTGCGAGTTTTAGAGTATCCATTCAAGTTGTCTAATAATCAAGCACATCTTTCCAAGTAGTCCATTATCGCGGACGCGGCTATTCGAATAGTTTGTTAACCCTGCAGGGGTGTACCGCTACACACACATGACCATCAGTTACCTCCAAGTACTCGTCACCATTCAAGGGGTGCCGGCGAGGATGTTCACCACGACACTTACCTCACGGCACCGTTCTAGTCCAAGGAGTCAACTGTCTGAGTTCCCAACCCAACTGGAATTCCGGCCGAGCTTCCAGTCAGGACTCAAACCATGTAGGCACGACTGACAAGCCGACCTCAACGGATGGTTCTCCGCTTGAAAAGCCATGTTCTACAAGCCCTACCATGAATGCCATATTACATTTCCTTTATCTTTCTATGCATATGCCGAATGGAAAACCCGAACTACGTGTGACTCCTGGACTTGGATCGGGGTGAGTTAATAGGTCGAGAGGGGTCAGTGCGCCCAATGTGTGGTTGCTTAAGGAGGTGTTCAACGAGACAACCCACTGTGTTGTTGGGATACGGGGCAGAAAACACAATTTTTTCATACCTACGGTACCCGAACCCAAGATCTATGCTATGGCGATGTAAAGTAACGGAGGGAATCAGTGTTCATACCTTTGAAGACCGAAAGAGGGAAACGTTCTTGCGAACGTGGTTGGCGTAGACTCTGATCTACGACCTCCCTGTCGTGTAGAAGACCACCACCGGCGAGGATGACTCCCGGTAAACCTCTAGCAACGAAGTAGCACCACAGGTGTAGTGCCTCGAAGAGATTATACACGTACGGTACAATCAATGTTCCTCCCGGGCCCCGAACCAGGCGAGCAGCGGAAGAAAGACGGCTACGGATCCCGACTCCAGCAGAGCGACGGCCTGCCTTATGGTGGAGAACTCCAATCCTGGTGCAGACTCCAAACAAGGGGAGTCCACTTCCGGGAAAGAGAAGGAGGAAGAAGGAGATATTGGTGTGTTGGAAAAAAAGGGGGGACTACCCCTCCTTATATAGGCCAAGGGGGTTGGTGTGATCCTTCTCCCCTCCCCCATGTGGGACTAAACTCCCAATGGGGGAGGGGTGCGCCGGCCATAGGGGGGGTTTGGGCCCCACCCTTGGCGCCAAGCCCAAGCGGGGAAACCCCCTCCTCCCCTAATGGGCCCCATGGGCCCATATAGCCTTTTCCCATTTTTTTAATTTATTTAATATGTTTTAAATATTTAATTCAGATAATTAAATAATAAAACATTATTAAAACAATTAAACTTTATTTTGAACTATTCAAAATGTCCGGAAACCATTCCGTCCTCCTCCGGAACTATTCCGGTGATTTCTCCTATTTCACCGATTGATCCCGTAACTGTCTTATGCATCGATTGCCCTTAAGTGTAGCACCCAAACGGTCCGGGAAACAGCAGACATGGTCGAGACTCTTCTCATTGACCAATGACTAGTCAGTTGGACCTGGTTACAATCCTTGACAGCCCCTGCGCTTCCATCGAATGAACTTCGATCGCTTTTGGAAACCGTTAACGATACGACGTAATCCCTTTGTGCTGCGGTACTTTGTTTGTCCGAGGTTTGATCATCGGTATCCTACATACCGTGTTCACATCTCGTTCACAACAAACAACTTCTCTCGTCCATGATCATTGCATCTCTTGTGACCTAGTCACGTCCTTGCAAGGTGTTGATGCAATATCACCGAGTGGGCCCAGAGTACCTGTCCTGTCACAAGGACTGACAAATCCCGCTCTGATCTATTAACATACTCATCAACCATCTATTTCGGAATACCCAAAGTGCACCGGTATAGCTAGCATATTTTAGTCAGGCGGTGGGATACAAATCAAAGTCTCCTCATAGATGGTAATTACGTATGATCATTACGGTCTAAGGACTAAGCCATACGTTACAAAGTCATAGCAACGCTGAACTATGTGACTCGATCACATTGCAATACTTTAGGTGGGTGTACGTCCATCACATCATTCCCCTTAATGATATGACCTCATTGTCAATGGACTTAAGTGTCGCCATGATCAGGAAAGCTTGATCAATCAATTGCCCAATGAGATAGTTTACCCGAGTTAAACTACGGACCATGTTTTATACTACACCTGTATTAGTATTTCCAAGTAATACAGTTATAGCACAGTATAAAATGTATTATGAACAAAACGGATATGTGACAAATATCTTTATTAATTTGTCTCTAGGGCACATATCCAACAGTCTCCCACTTGCACTAGAGTACAAATTACATGAGTTTACATCAGGTATGTATCTAACACCAATGGTCTCTCGGTGTTCTTCAAACTTGCCCTATGGAAGAGGTTTAGTCATCGGGTCTGCTGCGTTCAGATCCGCATGTATCTTGTGAATCCTAGTGGGTCCATCCCTGACGTAGTCTCGCGTCACATGGAACTTTCGGAGGATGTGCTTGGCTGTAGAGTGAGTTCTTGGCTCCTTCGCGTTAGCAATGGCACCCGTGTTGTCGCAGAAGATCCCCACGGGGTCAGTGCAACTGGGAAAGACGCCAAGCTCGATCACGAACTTCTTCAGCCACATCGCCTCGTTTGACGCTTCGCAAGCGGCAATATACTCCGACTCCATTGTAGATTGAGCGACGACTGACTGTTTGCCATCCTCCAGCTAATTGCGCCACCGTTCAACATGAAAACATATCCCTTCTGGGATTTCGAGTCATCTAGATCTGAGCCGAGGCTTGCGTCAACGTAACCTTTTACGGTGAGCTCCTCATCAACTCCTCCATAAACGAGAAAGAGATCCTTGGTTCTTCTCAAGTACTTAAGGATGTTCTTTACTGCTGTCCAGTGAGTCATTCCCGGGTTACTCTGGTAGCGATTAGTCATACTAATGGCCAGCGCTAAATCCGGTCTGGTACATAACATAGCATACATGAGAGAACCTATGGCTGAGGCATAGGGCTTTGAGGACATCTCCTCCTTCTCTTTTGCTGTGGTTGGGCATTGAGTCACGCTTAATTTGACACCTTTTATAACTGGCAAGAGACCTCTCTTGGAGTCATCCATTTTGAACCTTTTCAATATCTTGTCAATATAAGTGTTCTGACTCAAGGCCAACCGTCGATTAGGTCTATCTCTATAGATCTTAATCCCCAATATGTACGCAGCTTCACCTAGGCCCTTCATGGAAAATTGTCCATTCAAATATTCCTTCACTTCCTCTAAGAATTTCTTATCGTTCCCTATTAGTAATATGTCATCTACATATAACACAAGGAATGCTACAGAGCTCCCACTCAGTTTCTTATAGACGCAGAACTCTTCGACGTTTTGGACAAATCCAAAAGCTTTAATGACCTCATCAAATCAAAGATTCCAGCTCCGAGATGCTTGCTTCAACCCATAGATGGACCGTTGAATCTTGCAAACCTTACCAACGTTCCTTGGATCGACAAACCCCTCTGGTTGCATCATATACAACTCTTCCTCAATGTTTCCATTTAGGAATACAGTTTTCACATCCATCTGCCATATCTCGTAATCATGATATGCAGCTATTGCTAGTAGGATCCGAATAGACTTTATCATCGCTACAGGAGAGAACGTCTCCTCGTAGTCAACTCCTTGAATTTGTCGGAAACCCTTCGCGACAAGTCGAGCTTTGTAGACAGATACGTTTCCGTCTGCGTCAGTCTTTTTCTTGAAAATTCATTTATTCTCGACAGCCTTGCGGTCCTCGGGAATATCCACCAAAGTCCATACTTTGTTGGTGTACATGGAGTCTATTTCGGATTTCATGGCTTCAAGCCATTTCTCGGACTCGGGTCCCTCCATTGCTTCTTTGTAACTTGTAGGTTCATCCGACTCATCAGCCGAGATTGCATTCACAAGCTGTCCGTAAAACTCAGTAGGTTGACAGACTCTTGATGACCTACGGGGCATAAAAGGTTCCTCTTCATTCTCATCATGATCATCATTAATGTCATGATCATTATGAATGTCGTTTTGGCCATTCTCTTCAGCTCCCACTGTGGAAGATGGTTCCAGAACAATTTCCGTAGCCGTTTCTTCCAATTGGAGTGATTGGTCAGTCACTTCATCGAGGTCTATTTTCCTCCCACTCAACTCTTTCGCGAGAAACTCCTTCTCAAGAATGTGTCCCGTCTTGGCAACAAACGTTTTGCTGTCAGACTTGTTGTAGAAGGTGTATCCACAAGTTTCCTTGGGATATCCCACAAAGATGCACTTATCCGCCTTGGATTCAAGTTTGTCAGGCTGTAGTTTCCTTACATAAGCCTCACAACCCCAAATCTTCAGGTGAGACAACTTAGGTTTTGTGCCATGCCATTCTTCAAATGGTGTTGTCTTTACGGATTTGGCTGGTGCCCTATTAAGAATATGAACGACAGTTTCTAATGCATACCCCCAGAATGACACAGGCAAATTAGTATGAGACATCATCGATCGTACACTATCCAATAGGGTTCGATTACGTCGCTCAGCCACACCGTATCTCTGAGGTGTGCCTGCCGGCGTAAGCTGTGGTACTATGCCACAAGACTTTAGATGATTGCCAAACTCGTGACTCAAATACTCGCCACCTCGATCCGATCGAAGGTGCTTGATTTTTCTTCCGAGTTGATTTTCGACCTCATTCTGAAATTCCTTGAACTTTTCAAAGGTTTCAGACTTGTGCTTCATCAAGTAAATATACCCATATCTACTCAAGTCATCAGTAAAGGTCACGAAGTAACGAAGACCATTGCGAGTGGGGACGTTCATGGGTCCACATACATCCGAGTGTATGATCCCCAATAAGACATCTGCACGCTCCATTTCGCCATTGAATGGAGTCCTTGTCATTTTGCCCATGAGGCATTGTTCACATGTATCAAGGGATCCAAAATCCAATGACTCAAGAAGTCCATCCTTATGGAGCTTCTCCATGCGTTTTATACCAATATGACCAAGTCGGCAATGCCACATCATCATGTGATCTTCATCATTCTTCAATCTTTTGGCCTCAATATTGTTAATGTGACACACGTCACCATCGAGATCAAGTACGAATAAACCATGCAACTCCGGTGCGTGAACATAAAACATTTCATCCTTATAAATCGAACAACCAATTGTATCAGACTTAAAAGAATAGTGGTCTCGCTTCAAGCAAGAGCCACTAACGATGTTCACACTCAACGCGGGTACATAGTAGCAATTATTCAGAACTAAAACCAATCCCGAAGGGAGACTAAGATGCTTCGTGCCGACCGCCAAGACCTCAATCTGACAACCATTCCCCACGCGCATCGTCACTTCATCTTTGAGCAAGCGTCTCCTATTCCTTAGTCCCTGAATGGAATTAGAAATATGAGCGACAGATCCTGTATCAAATATCCAGGATGTGTTCCCGGCGCTTGTCAAGAGAAGATCAACAATATGTATATCAAATATACCTTCGTCTCTCTTGGCGACCTTGCCAGCCTTCTTGTCCTTTAGGTACTTGGGACAGTTACGTTTCCAGTGACCATCACCCTAGCAGTAGAAGCACTCCACTCCAGGTTTAGGCTTGGGTGCCTTGGGAGGAGCGGCAACTGACTTGCCATCCCTCTTGGGGCCACCTCTCTTGGCCTTCTCCCGCCTGCTTGACTTCTTGAAGTCAGTGGTCTTGTTGACCATGAAGACGGCGTGCTCCTTCTTGATCTCAACCTCGGCGCTCTTCAGCATGGCGAACAACTCAGAAGGGGTTTTGGTCATCCCCTGCATGTTGTAGTTCAGCACAAAACCTTTGTAGCTAGGGGGAAGCGACTGCAACACCCTATCAACAGCAAGTTCATATGGAATCTGGCATTCCAGAGCATTCAAGCGCTGAACGTAGCCAGACATTTTGACTACGTGCTCACTCACGCTGCCGTGCTCGTCCATCTTTGCTGAGAAGAAGGCTTCAGAAGCCTCGTACCGTTCAGCCCTGGCTTGAGGTGCGAAGACCGCCTTGAGGTCGGTGATAATCTCAGATGCACCCATCCTCTCAAAGCGTTTCTGCAGCTCAGCCTCCATGGAGTAGAGCATGCCACTCTGGACAAGGTTGTAATCATCAGTCCTGGAGAGATAGACATTCTTCTCGTCTTGACTGGCATCATCTGCTGGTGCGTCACCTAACGCGTCCTCTAGTACGTATGCCATCTTGAGGGGAACGAGGAGAATCCTCAGGGTGCGGAACCAGTTGGTGAAGTTTGTCCCATCTGTTTTTAGCTTATCTTTCTCTAGGAATGATCCTAAGTTGAACGAGGGGCGAGGTGCTGCCATCTACAAGGTTGATTCATATTTAGACTTTTGTTCATAATGTGGAGTTTCAATTTAATCTCAAAATTCTAGAAAGCTCCCACTTAGATAAACACCTCTCAATTTAACTAAGTGATTACACAATCCCAGCCCCCATACCTCCCCCGATCGTCACGGCCATCAGTATGCGAACCAGGTAGGCCTCTAAGCCAATCACATCAGGCATGTGACTCGTGCTCGACCTTTCGGTCTCCTGTGTTCCAGGCCCGCATCTACATACGTCAAGCTTGCCAATCGAACCTTGATGTTAGCTGTTCAGCAAGTCCATATCTGCATATGCCAGGCTTGCCGAACCCAACCTCATGCGAACTCCGTTTAATATGTAGGACAACTCCGGTATGTACAGAGCATCAAGCCATATGGGAGAACCTTCCAGGCGGTGCCCACCAAGGGAGAACACAATGTTGGTATTGTGAGAGATGGTCCTGTTTCGTGCTACCGTCGATATATCTAGCATACTAGCATAAAACAGGAAGTAAAACTGTAAATCATACAATCTATGATCCCCCTTTATGCAAAGCAAAGTTAAACGCCTTTCTACTTTAGCTTGTGCAAGTTTTACGTGGCTGCTAGGGGTTTCGAGAGAGAGAACCGTTTCTATCCTGCGAAAAACATGCCACAACACCGTCTCCCATCCGTCTCTATTGCACCCCTGTCGGGGCCCTCCGTTGCAAACATCTTCGCATCGCTAATGCAGAGAGACAGACACCCCCAGCCACTTTATATGGTACAAGCCATATGTCAAGCGTGGAACCAGTCTCGCGTAAACGCGTAAGGTCGGTCGGGGGCCGCTTCATCAAACATTGACGCAACGCTAAATGAGTACACGTGGGAGGGTAACGAGTGAAGATTCAATGCCCACATTCTAGATGTGTTCTACCCGTACAATACATCTACGCATAGCTAGCTCATGATACCACTGTTGGGATACGGGACAGAAAACACAAATTTTTCATACCTACGGTACCCGAACCCAAGATCTATGCTATGGCGATGTAAAGTAACGGAGGGAATCGGTGTTCATACCTTTGAAGACCGAAAGAGGGAAACGTTCTTGCGAACGTGGTTGGCGTAGACTCTGATCTACGACCTCCCTGTCGTGTAGAAGACCACCACCGGCGAGGATGACTCCCGGTAAACCTCCAGCAACGAAGTAGCACCACAGGTGTAGTGCCTCGAAGAGATTATACACGTAAGGTACAATCGATGTTCCTCCCGGGCCCCGAACCAGGCGAGCAGCGGAAGAAAGACGGCTACGGATCCCGACTCCAGCAGAGCGACGACCTGCCTTATGGTGGAGAACTCCAATCCTGGTGCAGACTCCAAACAAGGGGAGTCCACTTCCGGGAAGGAGAAGGAGGAAGAAGGAGATATTGGTGTGTTGGAAAAAAAGGGGGGACTACCCCTCCTTATATAGGCCAAGGGGGGGGGGGTGTGATCCTTCTCCCCTCCCCCATGTGGGACTAAACTCCCAATGGGGGGGGGTGCGCCGGCCATAGGGGGGGTTTGGGCCCCACCCTTGGCGCCAAGCCCAAGCGGGGAAACCCCCTCCTCCCCTAATGGGCCCCATGGGCCCATATAGCCTTTTTCCCATTTTTTTAATTTATTTAATATGTTTTAAATATTTAATTCAGATAATTAAATAATAAAACATTATTAAAACAATTAAACTTTATTTTGAACTATTCAAAATGTCCGGAAACCATTCCGTCCTCCTCCGGAACTATTCCGGTGATTTCTCCTATTTCACCGATTGATCCCGTAACTGTCCTATGCATCGATTGCCCTTAAGTGTAACACCCTAACGGTCCGGGAAACAGCAGACATGGTCGAGACTCTTCTCATTGACCAATGACTAGTCAGTTGGACCTGGTTACAATCCTTGACAGCCCCTGCGCTTCCATCGAATGAACTTCGATCGCTTTTGGAAACCGTTAACGATACGACGTAATCCCTTTGTGCTGCGGTACTTTGTTTGTCCGAGGTTTGATCGTCGGTATCCTACATACCGTGTTCACATCTCGTTCACAACAAACAACTTCTCTCGTCCATGATCATTGCATCTCTTGTGACCTAGTCACGTCCTTGCAAGGTGTTGATGCAATATCACCGAGTGGGCCCAGAGTACCTGTCCTGTCACAAGGACTGACAAATCCCGCTCTGATCTATTAACATACTCATCAACCATCTATTTCGGAATACCCAAAGTGCACCGTTATAGCCAGCATATTTCAGTCAGGCGGTGGGATACAAATCAAAGTCTCCTCATAGATGGTAATTACGTATGATCATTACGGTCTAAGGACTAAGCCATACGTTACAAAGTCATAGCAACGCTGAACTATGTGACTCGATCACATTGCAAACTTTAGGTGGGTGTACGTCCATCACATCATTCCCCTTAATGATATGACCTCATTGTCAATGGACTTAAGTGTCGCCATGATCAGGAAAGCTTGATCAATCAATTGCCCAATGAGATAGTTTACCAGAGTTAAACTACGGACCATGTTTATACTACACCTGTATTAGTATTTCCAAGTAATACAGTTATAGCACAGTATAAAATGTATTATGAACAAAACGGATATGTGACAAATATCTTTATTAATTTTTCTCTAGGGCACATATCCAACATGTGTACTCCTACACAGCCTCTCATCGCTCACCTTGTATTAGGGTAGACTAGCAAACATGCCCATGCGTTGCTACGGGGTAAACAAATTTTCGTATATTTAAACATAACGGTCATAAATAAATCTTCGCCTCTGATCCTTTTCTCGTCCTCTACTCGTCGTCGATGTCGCCGTCATCGTCGCCGACGAGGTGGAAGAATGCGCCCCCCACGACATGCCTTGGGTCCAGAAGACCTACGGGGGTGGCGGCGAGGGTGGGGACAGAGGTGGCGAAGAAGGCGACATCGATGGCTTCAATGGCCAGAACACAGACGGTGGCACGTCTAAGGTTTAGACGGTCCTCACGAGGTCACGGATGGCCTCGCAGATATGGGTGTTGTGGTTGTCTATGGGTTGTGGTTGCAGCGAGGCCGGTGGTAGATCCTGGTTCTAGCATGGTCTCAAGAAGCTAGCTGACTTGGTTGGGTGGAGTGTGCTGCACAGGAAAACTTCATGGATTCGATTCAACGTAATATTTTTTTTGTTAATCGACTTCGATCCCACGAGAGAAGGCCCATTAGCGTACGAAATTTGATCGGTACAAAGCGTTTTTTAACGAAGAGTTGTTCTCACTTATAGGTGGCATTGGTGATAATTTCTATCAACTTTAAAACGAAGAGTTTTTTTCACTTATAGGTGGCATTGATGGTAATTTCTATCAACTTTAAGGGCAAATAAGATGACGGACCAAAAAAAGGGAAGAAACGCACCTCCCTTTATTATTAGGTATAGATTCACCAACACAGTTTCACCTTCATCAACACCATGTTCACTATCATCCCGACTCACATCAAAAGCATCCTCATTGTATAAACTCTAAGCATGCAATAAGCAGTAACAGTTGTAGGGGCCACATGATATCAATTAACTCCTATGTCATCTAGGATTGTGGTTTTCTTACTACTGTGACAAGATGATAGATCATGCATCGGATATGGGTTAAACTATACGGTAGAATCGATAACAAGGTGATCATCCTAATCAATGCATAAGCGAGACTGAGAGGGAAGTGGGATTTTATAGACATGATCAATGGGGTTTGCTTGCCTTGCTGACAATACACTAGTTTATCGAAATTCTGCTTCGGGGGTGACTTCCGTCTCGGAAACACTGTTACCGAAGCAATCATCAACAAAGGGGGGCAACATCAAAATAAAATGCACAAGCACATGATATAGTTGTCCATGATGTGAATGCTACTGGTTTGTGGCAAATTCATCTTAATTGAAGTGTATTGCATTTGGAATGCAAATTCAAACTTCAAATTCAAATTATTCCATATGCATGTTTGCTACTGTTCACCCATTTTAAAATGGTCAAACATAGACACAAGTTGCATATTCATAATCCTTGCATTTTTCTAGTAATTTTTCATATATTATTTGTTTAATTTTGAGTTAAAATGAATATTCTATGAATTTCCAAAGTTTAAAGAAATTTCTGTAATATTCTGAATTCTTTTAATTAGAAAAACCCTTTACTGCGTCATGCTGACATCAGCATGACGTGGGGAGGCCTCTGACCAGTGGGGCCCCTCTGTCAGTGGGGGGGGGGTTAATCCCTGCGGTTAGTTTAAACAGGTGGGTTAGTTTAGTGGTAGGGCCCACTGTCAGCCTCTGTTAGGGGGGGTAATGTAATTAGGTGTGGGGTCAACCTTAACCCACCGGCCACATCATCGTTCGCCGGCGGCGAGCTCAGTGCACGGCGGCGCTCACACGAGGGGCAAATTCGGCGTCCCTTTGGTGCGCTGCTTGCACCAAAGTGAGCCCCGTGCTCCCTCAAGTCGATTTGGGCAGGCGGGAGGCCACGGGAGGGGCCGGAGGCGAGGCTAGCAACGACTTTAGCGGCGGCCGGGGGAGGGCTCAGGGGAACAGCGGCTACATGGCATCAAAAGGAGCACGGGTTGGGGAAAAACCATCGGGGTCTCACCGTGGAGACGATGGCGTTGAAGGCCGAGGCGGGGAGGCACCGTGGACAACGAATTCCGGCGAGACCCGTGGCGGCCGTGGCGGAGAGAAGCGACACGGGCGTCGTCCCTAGGGCGAGGAAGCTCGTCCTCTTCAGCTGGAAGGTGCGGGGCGTCACCGTGGTTCTTCTGGACAACTTGAGGCGGCGTCTCGTCGATGTTCGCCGCGTCGGAGCGCGAAGACGGGGCGGCGGCGCTCTTGGTGACGAAGAAATCCGGCGAGGCTAGGGGGGGATAGGTCCAGAGAGAGGGGGAATGGACGTGGCGGCGTTCCAGGCGTCTCCAGGCGCCAGGGGATAGAGATAGGGAGGCAGGTAGCTGCCTGGCACGCCCACGGCGGTCGCCGGCGTGCTGCCTGCCTATCCTAGGGAGGAAGACGCATGTGCCCTCCCCAGGTGGGCTGGGCTGGGCCAGGAGGTGGGGAAAGGTAAGTGGGCCTCTTCTCTCTCTGCTTTCTGTTTTTCTTTCTATTTTTCTTTTCTGTACTTTTTTTCCCTGCTAAATAAAATAGCTAGGCATTTTATAAATTCCTCCAAATTTTTATGTGGCCTCACAAGGTATATAGACAGCCACTCACGGATTTTGGGGATTTTTGAAATTCAAACAATTTGAATTTCAAATCAAATAGAGGTATTATTTAATTTCAAAGCTTTGTTTGGATTTTTTGAGAAATCTTGGTGCATGCAGTGGGACCCACTTCACTTTATATGTGATCATGTTTATTTATAAGACTTCTCAAAAATAACAGAGGAATTTTTGGAAGAAATTTTTGTCTGGCCATTTGAATTAAATTCTTTAGGGCTTTTCTTTTTCCCCAATTGGATTTATTTTGAAATTTTCACATGATGCAAAGGGGCACTCAAACCCTAGCACTTACCCAAGTTGGGGTTCTGACAGATTGCTTTACTTTCAAAGTTCTTATATGGTTGTTAGCATGTCACCACATAAATTATGCTTGTTATCATTTACCTACTCGAGGAGGAGCACGAGTTAAGCTTGGGGATGTTGATACGTCCCAAACGTATCTATAATTTATGCTTGCTCCATGCATGTTTTGTGTGATATTGCTATGATCTAGATACACTTTCATACAATTTTGATCATATTTGGACTAACTTATTAACTCAGTGCACCACAGTGCTAGTTCCTGTTTTCTACTGTTTTCCTATTTCAGGTTTCCCCCATATAAAAAGTGCTCCAAAAATTCGGGAAAATCAGATAAAATATCAGCGCAGAAGAACCTTTCGGAATCACCTGGGTGGGGCCAGAGGACCACCAGGGGTCCAAGCGCCATGGTGGCGCGGCCTAGGGCATGGCCGCGCCAGGGGGGGGGGGGCGCCTGGACACCTGGTGCCCCCCTTCGTCTATTTATTCCCCGTGACGAGATTCTTCTGAGGACAGAACCCTTTTTCGCGATCTCGCCTCTGTTCCAATGCCGCCGCATTTTCAAGATCGGGAGCGCCAGCAGACCTCTTCCCGGCACCCTGCCGGAGGGAGGATTGACCTCTGGGAGCTTCCCCTCCACCATGGAAGCTTCCCCGATGATCCGTGAGTCGTCTACCTTGGACAATGGGTCCGTGATCAGTAGCTATGTGATGTTCTCATCCCCTCTTTGTTGTTCATGGTTTAGACCTCGTGAGCCGACCTACATGATCGAGGCACATATGTAATTTTCTGGTGTTGCTATGCTGAGTTTGCTGGGATTTGATGGATTATGATACTATGTCCAGTTTGTAATTGATTAATATATTTGGTTCTTATCTTTTATATTTATGTTCTTGAGTAATTCTAGCATGTTCTCCGTTGTTGTTTATTGCTTTGGCCATGTAGTAGGTAGTGAATCCAAGAGGGAACGTTATGCTCGATTGTGGGTTCATGCCCCCTGATGACTAGCTTGAGTGACAGAAACATGAGTCTAGGGGATGTGATGTTGCCACAAGGGGGAAAACAATGGTGCTTGTAACCGCGGTTGCAAGGATTGTTTACTTTACGCAAAGTTCTTTTAATGCAGTTGTCTGTTGCTTTGGGTTTACACTTTGGGTGGGGCTCGCAACTTAATACCAGCGAGATGTTCTGGATAGATATCTGAAGGTGGATAATTAATAGTAGATGCAGATGGATTTCGGTCTACTTATTTTGGCGTACCGCCCATGCTTTTGAGCCTCGTCCTTTCTTTGTAGCATAGTTAGCATTGTGGTGTGTTTTTAATCCCGTCAATTGGCCAGCTGTGATTTGTTTACCTCGCATACCAGTTTTATCGTATTTTGGGAGAGAGACATCACTAGTGAACATCACGGGACCCCGATCCATATTCTCATCACTGTTTACACGCTCAATTTATTTCCTGCTTTTACTTTCTAGCTGCTATCACCATTATCATTATCCCTTGCGTTTGATCCTTTGTAAACAACAAGGCCGGAGAGATTGACAACCTCTCTGAACTTCGTTGGGACCAAAGTTATTTGTGTTATGTGCAGGTCCAGGTTAAGAGAGCAATATCTCAAATGGCGTGTTGCTCGCTTCACCACCTACTTATCACTATCGGAGTCCTACTGGAGACATAAACCTCGGTATCTTCACTGAGGGAAATTTTCTGCTATCCTACATCTCACCTTCCACTTGGGGTAAGTAATAACCCTCAACTGTAGGGGATCGAGATAGTCTTCGCGGGTAAGATAACCCAACTTATTGATTCGACACTTGGGGAGCCAAAGAATACGTACATGCTTTGACAATTGAGTAGTCAATTCAACCGCACCTGAAATAAACACTTGCTTGCACAAAGGTATTAGTACCAATTGTAGTATTGAAGTGCTAGTGGTGATGATAATAGTGGTGATGAAACAACTAAAGTAAAACAACAAAAGTAAAACAACTAGTAACCAGCAGGATTGAAACACTGTAGGCTAGGGAGATGGATGGTTGGGCGCTGCTTGGATGAGACCAAACATGTAATAGATTCTAACACGGGCAAGGCTCACAGAAAAGAGAGGATCATCTAGGCAAATATCAAACATCAGGCATGTATCCCAAGGTAGTTGCACGTGCTTGCAATAAGAACTTTGCACAACATCTTTTGTCCTACCCTCCCGCTATGAACGGGGCCAGAAGGAACTTAGGGAGATTAAGGTACTCCTGTCAAAGAGCACCGGAACAAAGCATTAACACTTCATGGATACACGAAATCCTCAAATTATAGTCCATCCCCTTTGGTGTCCCAAGCTGTCACCATTGGGATCGCCGGTTCCGGACTATAATAGGTGCATAGAACTCATAGATAGGATCAAGAACACCAACAAACTCAAGAAAACAAAGGGTGATGGGATCTGAAATCATGGCACTCGGGCCCAAAGTGGCAAGCATTAAGAGCAACAAGTTGTAACAGAGATTATAAACACCAAGTAGATGATATGCAACATGCCCCAAAAAATCTGATGAACTATTACATGATATAACTCATCCAATCCCTACCATCCCCTTTGCCTACAACAGAGAATTACTCACACATGAGAGGATAAGTCATGGAGGGGTGATCGAGAGGTGATGATGATGACGATGGCGATGATTTCCCCTCATCGGAGGCCAAAGCAGCCTCCAGATTAGCTCTCCCGGAGAAGAACCGAGGTTGGCGGCGGCTCCGCGACGTAGATCGAAAAAGCGACTTCTTTTCTGGAGTTTCCTCGCCGAGGGAATAAATAGGGACAAGGTAGGGCACCAGGGGGTGTGGGACCCACCCAGGAGGGCAGGTGGCGCGGCCAGGGGCTGGGCCGCGCCACACACCCTTCTGGGTTCCCCTGGCTGCTCTGTGGCCCCCCTTTGGCATCGTCTAAGCTTCGGGAACACTGATTTTTTATTTGATTTTTGTAGATTTTTCCAGCGTACCTAAATATCCAGAAACATGCACAATATAAAACAGCACTGACAACTCTGCTGAAAACAACGTCAGCCCGGGTTAGTTTCGTCCAAATCATGCAAGAATGAAGCCAAAACAATAGCAAAAGTGTTTGGAAAAGTAGATACGTTTGAGACGTATCAACTCCCCAAGCTTAGCTATTGCTTGTCCTCAAGCAATTCAGTTCAACGAACTGGACGCGACAAATAAAACTTTGACAAACTCTTTTGCTTCAGTAGATGTATATAAGCATGTACTACAAAAGAGTTTAGCAAGTTTTGACACCATGCTACAAGGACAATGCACAAAGCAATCCTTCTTTCATGTGATCAGTCACAAAGAAACAAAAGTAAATAATATGCTGCTGAAAATCAATTCAAGAACACAATGCACATAGCATGAACATACTAGAGTGGTATCTCGCTAGCCTCCATGAGTGAATCAAAACATAAATGTAGAAACTCCTCCGGAGTTTTAAAGGAGACTAGAACTAAGAATTTCAGACTAGAAAAATAACAAGCATGCAAAAGACAATGTAGTACCTTGGGACAATGCATGTTACACTAAGAATGACAATTATGCTCTCAATAGTTGGTGCTTTGAAGAAAGGAAGGTGAGACTCTCGAACCGTGGATTTTTTATGGCAAGATTGAAAACCCGTGAAAGGAAGCAAAGACTAAACATGTGCCAGGGCTCTTGGTTTTGAAAATAGAGATAAAACTCTTTTGAGAAGTGCAACTTTCCAGTCAACGGTGGACGGTAAAGGTCTCTCAATATCTCCCATGCCAACCATATTAATGCCTTTTGCTTACACATGTTCCCTTATCCATAAATCCTTTGATGGTCTCCAAAACCTTTTATTTTGCCTCAAGTATGGAAGGATGGTATCGTTCCATCTATCATAAGCAGTATTTGGTCCATTTCATCCCATCATCAAGTATGGGGGAGGTGTAACTCTCATTTTTTTTATTGACTAGTTAAAACTTCCGTCAAAATATTTTTGGCATGACAGATACTGATTTTCCCCCACCGCACCATGATCTTGTACGGTTGCAAAAGGGAAACATTTGAATAAATTTCGAGATGGCACAAGAAAGTCTAAGTTAGCAGTGGCTGGTAAATACCACATATAGGTAGGTATGGTGGACTCAAATGGAACAACATGTTTGAAAAGGGGTTTGGATGCACAAGCAGAATTCCGCTTGGTGCGAGTGAAGGCTAGCAAAAGACTGGGAAGCGACCAAATAGAGAGAAATAGTTGTCATAATCATGCAGAGCGGCAAAGTAACATTGAATCGGGCATGAAAGTGATATAAATACTCTGAAATAAAAAGATCATCAAGGCAGAACATAATTTTTAGTCTTAACATGCGTGAACATGTGCCAAGTCGATCCAAGAATTCTCCGAAGGGAAATACCACTTCAATATGCAAAACCATGAACAATCCAATGCATGTCAATCATTTCAAGCAACACATTATGAACTCTAGCTATTTGAGACTAACCACAAAGAAAGCATGAACCACTGGGAAAGCATTGTAAACATAGCTCACTATGTCGCTACAAGATGGTCTCTAATCATAAGTACACGCATATGTACAAAAGTAGAAACAAAAAGAGTTCATACCGGCATTCCTTGTTGCATCCCTTCCGTCGATCTTCGTCATTACTGCCTTGTCACTGATACGTCCAAAACGTATCAATAATTTCTGCTTGCTCCATGCATGTTTTGTGTGATATTGCTATGATCTAGATACACTTTCATACATTTTTGATCATCTTTGGACTAACCTATTAACTCAGTGCACCCCAGTGCCAAATCCTGTTTTCTGCTGTTTTTCTATTTCAGTTTTCCCCCATATAAAAAGTGCCAGAAAAATTCGGGAAAATTCAGATAAAAAATCAGCGTGACGGAAGCTTCGAGAAGAGCCCGGGAGGGGCCAGAGGGGGGCCAAGGGGGGGCCAGGCGGCCACCTGGCGCGGCCCCACCCCTGGCCGCGCCTGGGGCCCCGCCACCTCTGGCTGCCCCCTTTCTCCTATTTATCCCCCGTCACGGGAAAACTCCAGAAGCAGAACCCTATTCCTCTGTTCCGCCGCCGCCGCGCCTCCAAGATCGGGAGCACCAGAAGACCTCTTCCCGGCACCCTGCCGGAGGGAGGATTGACCTCCGGGAGTCTCCTCTCAACCATGGATGCTCTCCGGATGTCTCGTGAGTAGTTTTCCTTGGACCATGGGTCCGTGATCAGTAGCTATGTGATGTTCTCCTCCCCTCTTTGATCTTCATTGTTTAGACCTCGTGAGCTGCCCTACATGATCGAGGCACCTTGATAATATTTCTGCTATGGCTATGTTGAGTTTGATCGGATCTGATGGATTATGAGATTATGTTCAGATTGTGATAGAGTAATATATTTGGTTCTTATCTCTTGTATTTTTGTTCCTAAGTAATTCTTGCATGCTCTCCATTGTTGTTTATTGCTTTGGCCAAGTAGTAGGTAGTGACTCCAAGAGGGAGCGTTGTGCTAGATTGTGGGTTCATGCCTCCCCGATGTCATGCTTGAGTGACAGAAACATGAGTCTAGGGGATGTGTTGTTGCCACAAGGGGGGAAAACAACGGTGCTTGTAACCGCGGTTACAAGGATTGTTTACTTTACGCAAAGTTCTTTTTAATGCAGTTGTCTATTGCTTTGGGTTTACACTTTGGGTGGGGCTCGCAACTTAATACCAGCGAGATGTTTTGGATAGATATCTCAAGGTGGATGATTAGTAGTAGATGCAGATGGATTTCGGTCTACTTACTTTGGCGTACTGCCCGTGCTTTTGAACCTCTTCCTTTCTTTTGTAGCATAGTTAGCATTGTGGTGCGTTCATAATCCTGTCAATTGCCTTTCTGTAATTTGTTTACCTCGCATAGCAATTTTTATCCTCTTTTGGGAGAGAGAAATCACTAGCGAACATCACGTATCCCGGTCCATATCCTCATTATTGTTTCCAAGCTATATTTACTTTTCTGCATTTACTTTCAAGTTTCTATCATTATCCCCTTGCGTTTTATCATTTGTGAACAACAAGAACGGAGAGATTGACAACCTCTCTGAACTTCGTTGGGAACAAAGTTATTTGTGTCTCTGTGCAGGTCCGCGTCAGGTGCGCCGCTGACACCTACTTATCATCTCTGGAGTCCTACTGGAGGCAAACCTTGGTATCTTTACTGAGGGAAAACTCGCTTCTGTACCGCATCACGCCTTCCACTTGGGGCCTACCAACGAAGGGCGAGAAGCCAATCATCAAGAGTAATTTCTGGCGCCGTTGCCGGGGACTCCAAGTGTTAAGATAGGGGAGTTGCACACTACCCTTTACCTTTGTTTTTTAGTCTTGTTAGTTTACCTTTCAGTTTTTATCTTTGTGTCTTTTATCAAAATTTACAAAAAAATTATTTATCTTGCTGTTAGAAGTCCTCCTTGTTTAGATGAACATGCTAGGACTAGGTGCTTTGCGGGAATCGGAAGTTCTCGATTTCCGTCAAAGGGATGGAGAAAATATGAAGAAGGCATGGGACATAATTTCTGAAGCACATAAAAGAATTATGCCTTGGATATCTATAAAGATTGTGCTTAGAAATTTTTACCATGGTCTTTTTAAGTGGTGTAAGCACTCTCTTGACATTATAGCTGAAGGAGATTTTCTAGAGTGTGATGAAGATAGGGCTCTTGAGATTTTGCATAGTCTATCTAGTTATTTTGTTTATGATCGTAGTATTGATACTGTCATAGATAGACTTGCCACTATTGAAAAAAGACTGGATGCTCTAGATTTGGGGAAAGTGGAGGAACTTAAGCCCAACAAGAAAGAAATGTTGGAGATAGATGATGATTGGGAGCTCTTTGTTAGGATTAGCATCTCTAACCAAAGCTTCCTTGCTTTTTGTGATATTGGATCCGCAGTTTCTACTATGCCAAAAATAGTTTATGATTCTTTCAAACTGGATATGAATATATTATCATCTTATCATGAACATTCTAATGGAGATTTTTCAGAGGTTAAAGGAAAGGTAAAAGAAGTCCAAGTTGCATTCCTTCATAGGACTGCACCAATGGATTTCTTCATCATGGAGCCAAACCAAAGTAACATTGTGCTCGGAAGAGACTTCCTCCGTGCTATGAAAGGCTTCATTGATATTGGTAATAGGCACATACGCTTACGCGGTATGGCAAAAGGTAAGTATATATTTCCTAGTAAGAAGAAGAATGAGCTTATTGAAAATCAATTTGAAGGTTTTTATGATTCTGATCTTGGATACCCTTGATTCTTCTTTTTGCATCATGCCTAGCTAATGGCTTTAAAGAAGCGCTTTCGGGAGGCAGCCCGCAACAAATTTAGGTTTTTATTTTTGATTTTGTTGTGTCTTGATGATTGTTACTTCTGTAGAAACATCATTGTATCTTTATTTTTCAGCTTTGTGCCAAGCTATAGCCTCTTACAGCAAGTGAAGTAAAAGTTGTGACATGCTGTCCAGAAAACAGATTATGTCCTCGTGACCATAAAAATTCCACAAAAATCCCAGTTCATCTTTTTGAGCTGAATTTTTTACACAGTATGCTCTATACAATTACGAAACTTCCGTATGTTCTGAGTTTTTTAATTTGAGTTGCAGAAGGGCCCCTAAAAAATTCTTTACTATCTGCTGTTCTGTTTTTCACAGATTCTGCCACGTTTTGTCTCTCCTTACTTTTGCAAACCTTAAGCTTGCTTTTTCTTTGCAAAACCTTTTTGGCACTCTTGAGAAAAAGTAGCTCTTCAAGATTATCTTTATATCCAGTGGAGAAAAATTATTTATTAAGGGTACTAACCTCTCTAATCAGCTTATGATGAGTTGTGTATGAAGGGAGTTTTCAAGTGTGCGATAGAAGATGATGAAAGAAGATCCAGGAGTGTCAAGCGCTCAAGCTTGGGGATGCCCCCATGCATCCGCAATAAATATTCAAGGATACTCAAGCGTCTAAGCTTGGGGATGCCCCCGTGCATCCCCTTCTCCATCAACAATCATCAGTTCGTCCTTTGTCTCGCTATATTTTTATCACTTCATGCGTTATGTGCTATGCTTGGAGCGTCTCGCTCTTAGGTTTTGTTTTTAGTTTTCTTTAGCTTTTCTTGCTGTTCATAACAAGTTAGATCCTTTCTTACTTTGTGTGGGAGAGAACCACGCTCCACTTTCAAAATCTAGAACACATCATAGGATTTTTCCTGCCTATCTTTTTGCTGTTGTGTGTTCTTTATCTTTCCATAGCTACTGCCATGTTTAGTTTTAGTTTGTCTTTAGCAAGAGCTTTGGATTTTGTTTAGTTTGTTTCTGCAACTCTTTTTAGTTTTCATGTTTATCTTGTTAAGAGAGTTGGTTGTTGCACTGAGTTGTGTCTTGTCTTGAAAGTAGGTAATTGAGGTTGCTATTTAATTTTAGTAGTAGCGTGCAATAGTTTTGAGGCATTGTTGTGAGTAATGTTTGGACTTTTGCTGTCAAGAGCTCTTGCCTATTAGTGATAGGTGTCGTATTTTTGGAAATCCGTGTTTATTTTCAAAACCTACAAAACTAGTTGAGAACTCTAGCTACTAGATGGATCACTACTCTTCTGAGGAGTCGAATATTAGAGTACACTCACGTACCATGAGTCGAGGATGCGCAAGGATAACCAAACCCCCATACACTCCTCCTCAGTGTACTTGTCTCTTTGTGAACCTCCTCATTAGATTGAGAGTTACCGATAATAATTGCATGAGTTCTTCGGACTAATGTAAGTATTGAGAGTTGACACTTCCGCCTTCCCATGTTTTGCTAGCCTCTCCCGTGCCGTGCATTGCCTTCTTCTCACTCCGAGAGTTGGTGTCCACCTTCGCCGGTACATCCAAACCCTTGGAATGATACGCTCTGTCATTATAAGCCTCTCTTTATCCTTCCTCAAAACAGCCACCATACCTACCTACCAAGGCATTTCCATAGCCTTTCCGAGTTACATTGCCATGCAACTTCCACCTCTTCATGACTTGATCTTCATGTCATACATCTTCCTGCTACACTGGCAGCGACATACATTGCATACATCATGATAGTTACATCTTCTTTATGTTTTGAGTACCTTGTAAAGTGTGAAAGATCTCCTTTACCTTCTTGTAAAATAGAGAGTTGCCCTTAAGTGAGGAAAAGATCCCAAAGTGGACACATTAAAAGATCCCAAAGAGGACAAATGAGAGTTACATAGAAAGAGCCATTGAGGCCACAAAAAAATACAAAAAAAGAGAAAAAAGAGAAAAAAAGAAATAAAAAGAGAGAAAGGGGCAACACTACTATCCTTTTGAGAGATCCACACTAGTACTCCCTTTATATCCTTGTACTCCATAGAGATGATCTTTATGCATATAGTTTGGAGAGCTTCTTAGCTCGAATGTGCATCCGTTGCATGGAAATCCCTACTCCTCACATCTTATCTATTATTTGGCATCTCTTGCCTATGATTGTGCTCATTGATGTGAGCCTTTCTCATCCTTTTTTGCCTTCCTCCTCCACCATATTTCTCTCTTTGCCATCCTAAGTGTCAACTCTCTTGCTTACGCTCATCCATTGCATGAGTGCTCAAAATATCGAAAAGGAGTGGATCAAATTGACTTGTATCTGGCTAGTGGTCTGGGGACGAGTCAAGATAAGATTCCAAAGAGGACCAAGTGTGAAAATTTAGTAGATTGAGTTCTCAACAAAAATACCTTTTTCTCTCGTATTCCCTATCCCCTTTCTTGCACGCAAACACCGTTTGGAGACATTCGAGTCACGGACAGCGAGAGCTCTTGCACCTTTTGTTCTTTTGTTACTTGTTTTAATGCTAATTTAGACTCTTGCCTGTTATGACTTGAATTGAATCTCTAACCTTGATTGCTTTACTTTTCAAAGTTCTTTTATGGTTGCTAGCTTGTCACCACAGAAATTATGCTTGTTATCATTTACCTACTCGAGGACGAGCAGGAATTAAGCTTGGGGATGTTGATACGTCCAAAACGTATCGATAATTTCTGCTTGCTCCATGCATGTTTTGTGTGATATTGCTATGATCTAGATACACTTTCATACATTTGGACTAACCTATTAACTCAGTGCACCCAAGTGCCAGTTCCTGTTTTCTGCTGTTTTTCTATTTCAGTTTTCCCCCATATAAAAAGTGCCAGAAAAATTCGGGAAAATTCAGATAAAAAATCAGCGTGACGGAAGCTTCGAGAAGAGCCCTGGAGGGGCCAGAGGTGGGACAACGGGGGGGCCAGGCGGCCACCTGGCGCGGCCCCACCCCTGGCCGCGCCAGGGGGGCGCCTGGGGCCCCTGGCCCACCTCTGGCTGCCCCCTTTCGCCTATTTATCCCCCGTCACGGGAAAACTCCAGAAGCAGAACCCTATTCCGCGAACTCGCCTCTGTTCCGCCGCCGCCGCGCCTCCAAGATCGGGAGCACCAGAAGACCTCTTCCTGGCACCCTGCCGGAGGGAGTATTGACCTCCGGGAGTCTCCTCTCCACCATGGATGCTCTCCGGATGTCTCGTGGGTAGTTTTCCTTGGACCATGGGTCCGTGATCAGTAGCTATGTGATGTTCTCCTCCCCTCTTTGATCTTCATTGTTTAGACCTCGTGAGCTGCCCTACATGATCGAGGCACCTTTTTAATATTTCTGCTATGGCTATGTTGAGTTTGATCGGATCTGATGGATTATGAGATTATGTTCAGATTGTGATAGAGTAATATATTTGGTTCTTATCTCTTGTATTTTTGTTCCTAAGTAATTCTTGCATGCTCTCCGTTGCTTTTTATTGCTTTGGCCAAGTAGTAGGTAGTGACTCCAAGAGGGAGCGTTGTGCTAGATTGTGGGTTCATGCCTCCCCGATGACATGCTTGAGTGACAGAAACATGAGTCTAGGGGATGTGTTGTTGCCACAAGGGGGGAAAACAACGGTGCTTGTAACCGCGGTTACAAGGATTGTTTACTTTACGCAATGTTCTTTTTAATGCAGTTGTCTGTTGCTTTGGGTTTACACTTTGGGTGGGGCTCGCAACTTAATACCAGCGAGATGTTCTGGATAGATATCTCAAGGTGGTTGATTAGTAGTAGATGCAGATGGATTTCGTTCTACTTACTTTGGCGTACTGCCCGTGCTTTTGAACCTCTTCCTTTCTTTTGTAGCATAGTTAGCATTGCGGTGCGTTCATAATCCTGTCAATTGCCTTTCTGTAATTTGTTTACCTCGCATAGAAATTTTTATCGTCTTTTGGGAGAGAGAAATCACTAGCGAACATCACGTATCCCGGTCCATATCCTCATTATTGTTTCCAAGCTATATTTACTTTTCTGCATTTACTTTCAAGTTGCTATCATTATCCCCTTGCGTTTTATCATTTGTGAACAACAAGACCGGAGACATTGACAACCTCTCTGAACTTCGTTGGGAACAAAGTTATCTGTGTCTGTGTACAGGTCCGCGTCAGGTGCGCCGCTGACACCTACTTATCATCTCTGGAGTCCTACTAGAGACAAACCTTGGTATCTTTACTGAGGGAAAATTCGCTGTTGTCCCGCATCACGCCTTCCACTTGGGGCCTGCCAACGAAGGGCGAGAAGCCAATCATCAGTCACTTGCACGACCGAACGTAGGAAATATATAATCAAATGACATCATGGACTTGAGCTAAACTCTGAAAACAAAGCGAACTAGAGAGGGAAAGAGAATCTTTTTGGGGTTTTTCAAAAGCTAAATAAAAGAAAAAGAAAAGAGAAATCTTTTTGTTGTTTTTGCAAAATAAAAGAACAAAGAAGAACAGGCAAAGACTTCAAAAAGATCAAAGAGAACAAAACGAAAGATACAATGGAAGGGGAGGAGAGTACGTACTCCCCCAAGCTTAGGCTTTTGTCCTAAGTTGGGCTCCTCTACTGCGGTCCCGAGGAGCCTCCTGGTCCGGGGTAATGGTAAGTCCAAGGGTTGTATGAGCCCTCTGTTGCGTACACTGAAGTCCTCGGATCCTCCCATGAGGAAGGTCCCTCATCCCAACCAGAGGAAGACCCTCCGTCCCATCGGGCGGCGGTCTCCTCCTGGACGGGTGGATACACCACGCGCTCCTCCTCATCTGGCGCAACCCCCTCCGTGGGGTCGTGAAATTGGTATCTCCCCATGATCTCATCAAACTGGGTATCTGAATAGCGGTATCCGTTCCTACGAGAAAAATCAAACACAAGTGGTGCCGGTAGACGGATGATCCGTTCCACATTGCCCTCAAACCGCAAAATATAATCAAGTGCATATCGGTCAGAGTCCCTAGTAACAAAGAAGCGCCTCTTCATGGCAGCCAAATCAAGACTAACAAAAGGAAAAAAAACTGTATCATCTGGGCGCGGTTCTCCTTTGAGAAACTGCAAAAGAAGTGTGGCATAGACGCCACCAAAGAGATCCCCCTTGTTGCTATTAGCAGCAAGGCGTCTAGCAATCAGCGTGCCCACATGATACTCGTGATTCCTTGAGAGGGTGTTCGCCATGATAGCAGTATCAGGCGAAGAAGTGTTGCTCGTGTTGTCTCGAGCCAACACCCCTCTAGCAATATAATACGCGAAATACCTGAGATGAGGGAACAAAATGTTGGAGATCTTCTGACGGTTAGTGTTCCTCACTTTAGTGTTGCAAAACAAGTCGAGAAGGGTCTTGAGTGCAGCATTTTGAGAGTTTTTCCTCCTCTTCTCTCCTCTGTCGGGAAAACCTAAAGCTTCACAAAAGGTACTCATATGCATGGTTAGTAACCTTTCGTAAATCTGAAATACAGAAGCATCACTTTCAGGATAGAATCTAAAACTGTTAATAAATATAGCAGTGAGCGTCTCATATTATGGCACACGGCTCGTCACAAGCCGTGTCAAACCTGCTTTGGCACACATGGCGTCGAACTCCTCCTGAATGCTGGCATCCGCCATGAAATCTCTGCATGGAAATGCCATGGCCTTTGCGGGTGATCCGTCCAACAGCTCCAAGGGTACGATTTGTTCCTTGTAGCTGACCCTCGTAGCCGAAGGTGAAGCTGTGGACCGTGTAACACGGCTTGAACGCTCGGGTTTCTTCTTCCCAAGCCATCTTCCTAGCCTATCCATTTCTGAAATTTTTGAAAAATCACAAAAACGGAGGTTTAAGCAAAACTAGTTTGAGAAAAACATTCTACTTACTTTACCAAGGCTCAAACTAGCAACAAAACTTTGAAAATAAAATTCTACACATACATTTAAGCTCAACTAAATAGCACCAAGAACTACTAAATACACACTAATGAAGCCACCAACAAGAAAACTAATTGGAGGGGTGAGGGAGTCACATACCAAGGAGTATTTGTTCCAAATTTCAGCTCAAACGAGTGGCTGTAGAGGGAGATCAAAGTTCTGTGCTCAAGAACAGCAAGAACACAAAACCAGGGCAAGAACATGAGTTTTTGGGGAGAAAGAGAGAGAGTGGAAAAAGAGATGCCAGCAGGGGGTGCATGTGGGCCCCAGGAGGGTGTGTGGCGTGGCTAGGGGATGGGCCGCGCCACCTGGCCTCCTGGGCCAGGGGTGGACCCCCTTCTCAGCCTCAGGTGTCCCCCGGTGCCTTTTTACCTAGAAATTTTTATTTTGAATTTTCTGGAATTTTCCGGACAACTTCACTGTGGAGAATTTTTCAAAGTTCAAAAAGCTGCAAAAACTTTCGTGAACTTGGGGAAAAAGTTAGAACAAGTGAAGCTTTAAACACAAAAAACTTAGGTACTGCAAGGAGAATAAAAGCTAAAGGAAATGAAAACATAACAAGCTCAGCTTTTTACCTATGTAAAACATGCTAGTTAGCAAGGTTGATCAAGTCTTACCAACAAACCGGTGATATATAGAGCAGAAAGTCTCGCCTCTTATGAAGTGATCATTGCATTCTCACTTTGATGGACATTGTCCCCACCATAATTGTTTTGTATTTTTGGTATACATGTAGTGGACAATCCCATTCTCCAATCTTCACGGTCTCGATATTCTCAATGGAGTTAAGGCCATGACTTTTATCGATCTTCTTTGGAAAATACACCGTGTGTTCTTTGTCATTCACGTTGAAGGTGACCTTCCCCTTATTGCAATCAATAATTGCACCTGCGGTGTTAAGAAAAGGCTAATGATTGCTATGAAGAGGAATCTTATGATTCCGAGGACTCACTTGATACTTCCCTTTCTGATGATTTTGATACTTGCTTTGTTGATGGCCATGATGCCACTATGGATGATGCCTACGAACATGAACTTTCTATAGTTCTTTATGTTAAGCATGAAATTATTGTTGTTGCACCCACACTTGATTGCCCTATTATCCTTTTGAAATCTCCAACTATTCCGGAGAATTTTGCTCTTATCAAGGCTCAATGTGATGGGTTGCATCTATCTTATCATCCTAAAAACCGTGTTGAAAACAATACACGTGTGCTTGTAGGTCATGAACAACATGATTTATGTGATAGTTATATTCTTGATGTTGTTCATGATACTACTGAAAATTATTTCGAGAGAGGGAAGTTTGGTTGTAGAAACTTCCATATTACTAAAATACCTCTCTTCGTGTTGAAAGTTTTGAAGTTGTTCTTTTTCCACCTTCCTATGCATGTCACTTTCTGCTTTTTTGATTTATTTTCTTACAAGATGCCTATGCATAGGAAGTGGGTTAGGATTAAATGTGTTTCACATTTGCTTCTTGATGCTCTCTATTGCTTCAAATTTCTTATTCTTATGTGAGCATCTTTTATAAACTTTAAGCCTAGCTAATGGCTTTAAAGAAGCGCTTTCGGGAGGCCGCCCGCAACGAATTTAGGTTTTTCTTTTTTCTTTTGTTGTGTCTTGATGTTTGTTACTACTGTAGCAACATCATTGTATCTTTATTTTTCAGCTTTGTGCCAAGTTATAGCCTCTTATGATAAGGGAAGCAGAAGTTGTGACATGTTGTCCAGAAAACAGATTCTGTCCCTTGACAGAAAAATTCGAATCAAATCACCAGATCTTCTTTTTGATCTGAATTTGTTTTACAGCGTGCTCTATACAATTGTAAAACTTCCTTATGTTCTGAGTTTTTTGATTTGAGTTGCAGAAGTGCCCCTAAAAAATTATTTATTACCTGTTGTTCTGTTTTTCACAGATTCTGCCATGTTTTGTCTCTCCTAACTTTTGCAAACCTTAAGCTTGCTTTTTCTTTGCAAAAACTTTTTGGCACTCTTGAGAAACAGTAGCTCTTCAATAATATCTTTATATCCAGTGGGGAAAAATTATTTTATTAAGGGTACTAACCTCTCTAATCAGCTTATGGTGAGTTATGTATGAAGGGAGTTTTCAAGTGTGTGGTGGAAGATGATGAAAGAAGATCCAGGAGTGTCAAGCGCTCAAGCTTGGGGATGCCCCCATGCATCCCCAATAAATATTCAAGGAGACTCAAGCGTCTAAGCTTGGGGATGCCCCCGTGCATCCCCTTCTCCATCAACAATCATCAGTTCGTCCTTCGTCTCACTATATTTTTATCACTTCATGCGTTATGTGCTATGCTTGGAGCGTCTCGCTCTTAGGTTTTATTCTTAGTTTTCTTTTGCTTTTCTTGCTGTTAATAACAAGTTAGATCCCGTCTTACTTTGTGTGGGAGAGAAACACGCTCCACTTTCAAAATCTAGAACACATTATAGGATTTTTCCTGCCTATCTTTTTGTTGTTGTGTGTTCTTTATCTTTTCGTAGCTGCTGCCATGTTTAGTTTTAGTCTTAGTTTTTCTTTAGCAAGAGCCTTGGCTTTTGTTTAGTTTGTTGCTGGAACTCTTTTTAGTTTTCATGTTTATCTTGTTAAAGAGAGTTGGTTGTTGCACTGAGTTGTGTCTTGTCTTGAAAGTAGGTAATTGAGGTTGCTATTTAATTCTAGTAGTAACTTGCAATAGTTTTGAGGTATTGTTGTGAGTAATGTTTGAACTTTTGGTGTTAAGAGCTCTAGCCTATTAGTGATAGGTGTCGTATTTTGGGAAATCCGTGTGTATTTTCAAAACCTACAAAACTAGTTGAGAACTCTAGCTACTAGATGGATCATTAATCTTTGGAGGGATCGAATATTAGAGTACACTCACGTACCATGAGTCGAGGATGCGCAAGGATAACCAAACCCCCATACACTCCTCCTCGGGGTACTTTTCTCTTTGTGAACCTCCTTTTTATATTGAGAGTTACCGATAATAAGTGCATGATTTCTTCGGACTAATGTAAGTATTGAAAGTTGACACTTCCACCTTCCCATATTTTGCTAGCCTCTCCCGTGCTGTGCATTGCCTTCTTCTCACTCCGAGAGTTGGTGTCCACCTTCGCCGGTACATCCAAACCCTTGGCATGATACGCTCTGTCATCATAAACCTCCTTATATCTTTCCTCAAAACAGCCACCATACCTACCTATCAAGGCATTTCCATAGCCTTTCCGAGATATATTGCCATGCAACATCCACCTCTTCATGACTTGATCTTCATGTCATACATGTTCCTGCTACACTAGCAGCGACATACATTGCATACACCATGATAGTTACATCTTCTTTATGATTTTGAGTACCTTGTAAAGTGTGAAAGATCTCCTTTACCTTCTTGTAAAATAGAGTGTTTCCCTTAAGTGAGGAAAAGATCCCAAAGTGGACACAATAAAAGATCCCAAAGAGGAAAAATGAGAGTTAAATAGAAAGAGCCATTGAGGCCACAAAAAAATACAAAAAATAGAAAAAAGGAGAAAAAGAAATAAAAAGAGAGAAAGGGGCAACACTACTATCCTTTAGAGAGATCCACACTAGTACTCCCTTTATATCCTTGTACTCCATAGAGACGATCATTATGCATATAGCTATGTGGGGATCTTCACACTATAGAACTTGGCTTGCATATTCCAAGGATGAGCCTCCTCAAACGAGCTCTAGGTCTTCATGAGCGAGCAAGTTAGATGCACCCCCACTAGTTCCATTGGAGAGCTTCCTAGCTCGTATGTGCATCCGTTGCATGGCAATCCCTACTCCTCACATCATATCTATCATTTGGCATCTCTTGCCTATGATTGTCCTCATTGATGTGAGCCTTTCTCATCCTTTTTGTCTTCTTCCTCCGCACTTCTCTCTTTGCCATCCTAAGTGTCAACTCTCGTGCTTACGCTCATCCATTGCATGAGTGCTCAAAATATTGAAAAAGGAGTGGATCAAATTGACTTGTACCTGGCTACTGGTCTGGGGACGAGTCAAGATAAGATTCCAGAAAAAGACCGAGTGTGAAACTTTAGTAGATTGAGTTCTCAACAAATAAAAAAAATATCGTATTCCCTATCCCCCTTCTTGCACGCAAACACCATTTGGAGACATTCGAGTCACGGACAGCGAGAGCTCTTGCACCTAATGTTCTTTTGTTACTTGTTTCAATGCTAATATAGACTCTTGCTTGTTATGACTTGAATTGAGTTTCTAACCTTGATTGCTTTACTTTTAAAAGTTCTTATATCGTTGCTAGCATGTCACCACAGAAATTATGTCGTTATCATTTACCTACTCGAGGACGAGCAGGAATTAAGCTTGGGGATGTTGATACGTCCAAAACGTATCTATAATTTCTGCTTGATCCATGCATGTTTTGTGTGATATTGCTATGATCTAGATACACTTTCATACACTTTTGATCATATTTGGACTAACCTATTAACTCAGTGCACCACAGTGCCAGTTCCTGTTTTCTGCTGTTTTTCTATTTCAGTTTTCCCCCATATAAAAAGTGCCAGAAAAAATCGGGAAAATTCAGATAAAAAATCAGCGTGACGGAAGCTTCGAGAAGAGCCCTGGAGGGGCCAGAGGTGGGACAAGGGGGGGGGCAGGCGGCCACCTGGCGCGGCCCCACCCCTGGCCGCGCCAGGGGGGCGCCTGGGGCCCCTGGCCCACCTATGGCTGCCCCCCCCCTTCGCCTATATATTCTCCGTCACGGGAAACTTCCGAAGAGAGAACCCTTTTTCGCGATCTCTCCTCTGTTCCGCCGCCGCCGCGCTTCCGAGATCGGGAGCACCAGAAGACCTCTTCCCGGCACCCTGCCGGAGGGAGGGCCGACCTCTAGGAGTCTCCTCTCCACCATGGATGCTCCTCGGATGTCTCATGAGTAGTTTTCCTTGGACCATGGGTCCGTGATCAGTAGCTATGTGATGTTCTCCTCCCCTCTTTGTTCTTCATTGTTTAGACCTCGTGAGCTGCCCTACATGATCGAGGCACCTTTGTAATATTTCTGCTATGGCTATGTTGAGTTTGATCGGATCTGATGGATTATGAGATTATGTTCAGATTGTGATAGAGTAATATATTTGGTTCTTATCTCTTGTATTTTTGTTCCTAAGTAATTCTTGCATGCTCTCCGTTGCTTTGGCCAAGTAGTAGGTAGTGACTCCAAGAGGGAGCGTTGTGCTAGATTGTGGGTTCATGCCTCCCCGATGACATGCTTCAGTGACAGAAACATGAGTCTAGGGGATGTGCTGTTGCCACAAGGGGGGAAAACAACGGTGCTTGTAACCGCGGTTACAAGGATTGTTTACTTTACGCAAAGTTCTTTTTAATGCAGTTGTCTGTTGCTTTGGGTTTACACTTTGGGTGGGGCTCGCAACTTAATACCAGCGAGATGTTCTGGATAGATATCTCAAGGTGGATGATTAGTAGTAGATGCAGATGGATTTCGGTCTACTTACTTTGGCGTACTGCCCGTGCTTTTGAACCTCTTCCTTTCTTTTGTAGCATAGTTAGCATTGCGGTGCGTTCATAATCCTGTCAATTGCCTTTCTGTAATTTGTTTACCTCGCATAGAAATTTTTATCGTCTTTTGGGAGAGAGACATCACTAGCGAACATCACGTATCCCGGTCCATATCCTCATTATTGTTTCCAAGCTATATTTACTTTTCTGCATTTACTTTCAAGTTGCTATCATTATCCCCTTGCGTTTTATCATTTGTGAACAACAAGACCGGAGACATTGTCAACCTCTCTGAACTTCGTTGGGAACAAAGTTATCTGTGTCTGTGTACAGGTCCGCGTCAGGTGCGCCGCTGACACCTACTTATCATCTCTGGAGTCCTACTAGAGACAAACCTTGGTATCTTTACTGAGGGAAAATTCGATGTTGTACCGCATCACGCCTTCCACTTGGGGCCTGCCAACGAAGGGCGAGAAGCCAATCATCAGTCACTTGCACGACCGAACGTAGGAAATATATAATCAAATGACATCATGGACTTGAGATAAACTCTGAAAACAAAGCGAACTAGAGAGGGAAAGAGAATCTTTTTGGGGTTTTTCAAAAGCTAAATAAAAGAAAAAGAAAATAGAAATCTTTTTGTTGTTTTTGCAAAATAAAAGAACAAAGAAGAACAGGCAAAGACTTCAAAAAGATCAAAGAGAACAAAACGAAAGATACAATGGAAGGGGAGGAGAGTACGTACTCCCCCAAGCTTAGGCTTTTGTCCTAAGTTGGGCTCCTCTACTGCGGTCCCGAGGAGCCTCCTGGTCCGGGGTAATGGTAAGTCCAAGGGTTGTATGAGCCCTCTGTTGCGTACACTGAAGTCCTCGGATCCTCCCATGAGGAAGGTCCCTCATCCCAACCAGAGGAAGACCCTCCGTCCCATTGGGCGGCGATCTCCTCCTGGACGGGTGGATACACCACGCGCTCCTCCTCATCTGGCGCAACCCCCTCCGTGGGGTCGTGAAATTGGTATCTCCCCATGATCTCATCAAACTGGGTATCTGAATAGCGGTATCCGTTCCTACGAGAAAAATCAAACACAAGTGGTGCCGGTAGACGGATGATGCGTTCCACATCGCCCTCAAACCGCAAAATATAATCAAGTGCATATCGGTCAGAGTCCCTAGTAACAAAGAAGCG
Source organism: Bromus sterilis (assembly GCA_950022295.1). Taxonomy (NCBI): domain Eukaryota; kingdom Viridiplantae; phylum Streptophyta; class Magnoliopsida; order Poales; family Poaceae; genus Bromus; species Bromus sterilis. Next base: position 225,050,592 of record OX465600.1, read on the forward strand.
CCTCTTCATGGCAGCCAAATCAAGACTAACAAAAGGAAAAATGGTATCATCTGGGCGCGGTTATCCTTTGAGAAACTGCAAAAGAAGTGTGGCATAGACGCCACCAAAGAGATCCCCCTTGTTGCTATTAGCAGCAAGGCGTCTAGCAATCAGCGTGCCCACATGATACTCGTGATTCCTTGAGAGGGTGTTCGCCATGATAGCAGTATCAGGCGAAGAAGTGTTGCTCGTGTTGTCTCGAGCCAACACCCCTCTAGCAATATAATACGCGAAATACCTGAGATGAGGGAACAAAATGTTGGAGATCTTCTGACGGTTAGTGTTCCTCACTTTAGTGTTGCAAAACAAGTCGAGAAGGGTCTTGAGTGCAGCATTTTGAGAATTTTTCCTCCTCTTCTCTCCTCTGTCGGGCAAACCTAAAGCTTCACAAAAGGTACTCATATGCATGGTTAGTAACCTTTCGTAAATCTGAAATACAAAAGCATCACTTTCAGGATAGAATCTAAAACTGTTAATAAATATAGTAGTGAGCGTCTCATATTATGGCACACGGCTCGTCACAAGCCGTGTCAAACCTGCTTTGGCACACATGGCGTCGAACTCCTCCTGAATGCCGGCATCCGCCATGAAATCTCTGCATGGAAATGCCATGGCCTTTGCGGGTGATGCGTCCAACAGCTCCAAGGGTACGATTTCTTCCTTGTAGCTGACCCTCGTAGCCGAAGGTGAAGCTGTGGACCGTGTAACACGGCTTGAACGCTCGGGTTTCTTCTTCCCAAGCCATCTTCCTAGCCTATCCATTTCTGAAATTTTTGACAAATCACAAAAACGGAGGTTTAAGCAAAACTAGTTTGAGAAAAACATTCTACTTACTTTACCAAGGCTCAAACTAGCAACAAAACTTTGAAAATAAAATTCTACACATATATTTAAGCTCAACTAAACAGCACCAAGAACTACTAAATACACACTAATGAAGCCACCAACAAGAAAACTAATTGGAGGGGTGAGGGAGTCACATACCAAGGAGTATTTGTTCCAAATTTCAGCTCAAACGAGTGGCTGTAGAGGGAGATCAAAGTTCTGTGCTATAGAACAGCAAGAACACAAAACCAGGGCAAGAACATGAGTTTTTGGGGAGAAAGAGAGAGAGTGGAAAAAGAAATGCCAGCAGGGGGTGCATGTGGGCCCCAGGAGGGTGTGTGGCGTGGCTAGGGGATGGGCCGCGCCACCTGGCCTCCTGGGCCAGGGGTGGACCCCCTTCTCAGCCTCAGGTGTCCCCCGGTGGCTTTTTACCTAGAAATTTTTATTTTGAATTTTCTGGAATTTTCCGGACAACTTCACTGTGGAGAATTTTTCAAAGTTCAAAAAGCTGCAAAAACTTTCGTGAACTTGGGGAAAAAGTTAGAACAAGTGAAGCTTTAAACACAAAAAACTTAGGTACTGCAAGGAGAATAAAAGCTAAAGGAAATGAAAACATAACAAGCTCAGCTTTTTACCTATTTAAAACATGCTAGTTAGCAAGGTTGATCAAGTCTTACCAACAAACCGGTGATATATAGAGCAGAAAGTCTCGCCTCTTATGAAGTGATCATTGCATTCTCACTTTGATGGACATTGTCCCCACCATAATTGTTTTGTATTTTTGGTATACATGTAGTGGACAATCCCATTCTCCAATCTTCACGGTCTCGATATTCTCAATGGAGTTAAGGCCATGCCTTTTATCGATCTTCTTTGGAAAATACACCGTGTGTTCTTTGTCATTCACGTTGAAGGTGACCTTCCCCTTATTGCAATCAATAATTGCACCTGCGGTGTTAAGAAAAGGTCTACCAAGAATAATGGACATGCTCCCATCCTCGGGCATGTCAAGCACAACAAAATCAGTAAGTATTAAGCAATTGACAACTTCAATAGGAACATCCTCACAAATACCGACCGGGACGACCGTTGACTTGTCAGCCATCTGAAGGGAAATATCTGTAGGAATTAGTTTCTCTAAACAAAGCCTTTTGTAGAGAGAAAAGGGAATAACACTCACTCCTGCACCAAGATCACATAAAGCAATTCTAACATAATTATTCTTTATGGAAAAGGAATTGTGGGTATACCTGGATCACCGAGCTTCTCGGGAATCTTGCCACTGAAAGAGCAGTTAGCAAGCATAGTAGATATTGCCTCATTAGGAACTTTTCTTTTATTAGTAACAATATCTTTCATATATTTGGAGTAAGGAGGTAACTTAATAGCATCAGTCAAAGTAATCTGAAGAAAAAGGGGTTTCATCCACTCACAAAACTTGTTGTAGTGCTCTTCTTCTTTGGTTTTGACAGACTTACTTGGAAAGGGTCTGGATTTCTGTACCCATGGTTCTCGTTCCTTCCCATTTCTTCTAGCGATGAAGTCTTCTCTAGTGTACTTCTTACGCTTATCAGGTGCTTCTTCTTCTCGAACCTCAGGTGGATCATTCTTTTCAGCATCTTTTTCAGGTTCAACATCGTCTTCAGTCTCAGCATCGGAGGTAGATATGTTCTTTGGATCAACATCATGTTGTTCTTCTTCTATAGGATCATTGGAACTGTCAGCTTCCTTTTGTTTCTTTTTCTTCTTCTTCTTTGGAGAGCTGACAATCTCTTCCTCCTACACTTGAGAATCTTGCTCGATCCTCTTCGGATGCCCCTCTGGATAGAGAGGGTCCTGGGTGTGTGTTCCACCCCGGATCTTTATACCATAGGCATGTAAATTGTCTTGTTTGGCATTGTTAGCAAGCAAATCTTTTTGCACATTAGAAATTTGTTCAAGCTGAGTTTGAACCATATGAAAATGCTTCACAAGACATTTAACATCATTAACTGTTCTTCCTAGAACATCAAGCAAACTTTTGATAGCAAGAGTATTATCATGCAACCGACCTTGTATCTTCTCATTGAAGTGACTTTGCTTCATAATAAAATTATCAAGCTCATCTAAACATTGGTCAGGAGGCTTACCTTTAGGTATGTCACTTGCATTGAAATCTAAAAGAGAGTGTACCTCTACCATAGGTGGGTGAGTGGTAGGCTCACACAGCTTTTCAATTGGAGGTAGATTCTTCACGTCTTTAGCTTTAATACCTTTCTCTTTTATAGACTTCTTTGCTTCTTGCATATCTTCGGGGCTTAGGACAAGCATGCCCCTCTTCTTTAGTGGTGGAGGTGGTTCAGGGATAGACCAATCTTCGTGGTTCTTGGCAATCTTGCCCGTCAATTCTTCCGCATCGTCCGGTGTTCTTTCCCTGAAAACACAACCAGCACAACTATCTAGATAGGATCTAGATTCATCGGTTAGACCAACATAAAATATATCAAGTAATTCATTCTTAGGGATCTCATGTCCCGGTCTAGCCTTGAGGAAACTACAAAACCTCCCCCAAACTCTAGGGAGATGCTCATCCTACAACTGTTTAAAGTTATAAATTCTTTGTAAAGCAGCATGTTGCATATGAGCAGGAAAATACTTGTCAACGAAAGATATAGCCATATCTTGAGGACTTTGAATGGAACCACATGGTAGTGAGTCATACCATGCTCTAGCATCTCCTTTCAAAGAAAAAGGAAGAAGATTGGTCACATAAATGTTCCGGATCCTTTCATCAGTGGTAAACAAGCTACCCAACTCACTGAGTTTGGTCAGGTGCTCGATAGCATCATCATTTTCTCTGCCATAAAAGGGGTCAGCTTCAACTGTGGATATAAGTGAAAGGTCAACAGAGAAATCATAATCAGGATCAGTGATGCATATAGGAGACGTAGCAAAAGTAGGAGCAGGAGTAAACTTGTTCTTCAAGGAGTGCTTTGCAAGCAACTTCTTTATAACGGCAGGGTCGGAATCAGCACATTCATTAAGCTCCCTGCATGAATCACCATCAAGTATAATATAATCGTCCTCAAGGAGTTTCTCCTTAAGGCCAGTAAAATCATGAGTTTTTCCAATAGGGATTTTGGTAACAGGAATTTCAACTCCCGAAAATCGGGCAGCAGCAGCAATCTGTTCTTCAATACAAGAACCAAGTGAACCAGTAGTCTCAAAGGTAGTAGAAGCATCATAAAAAGTGTCTGACATATTGCCAGACTCAGCAAAAGTAGCATGTAACTGAGGTGAATCAAACTTACTCATAACTGAAGGTGATTCAAGTTTAGCACTAGTGCTAAGAGTGGTACCTCGTCTTGTACGGGATGGTAGGATCGGAACCTTGGGGTCTCCTTTCTTACCCATAGTAGATAACGTGCAACAGGTAGGATACTTCAAGTAGACCTGTAAATAAAGCTATGCTCCCCGGCAACGGCGCCAGAAAACAGTAGTTGATAACCCTCAACTGTAGGGGATCAAGATAATCTTTGCGGGTAATATAACCCAATTTATTGATTCGACACTTGGGGAACCAAAGAATACGTACAGGCTTTGACAATTGAGCTGTCAATTTAATCGCACCTGAAATAAACACTTTCTTGCACAAAGGTATTAGTAGCAATGGTAGTATGGAAGTGGTAGTGGTGATGATAATAGTGGTGATGAAACAGCAAAAGTAAAACAACAAAAGTAAACAACTAGTAACCAGCAACATTGAAACACTGTAGGCTAGGGAGATGGACGATTGGGTGCTGCTTGGATGAGATCAAACATGTAATAGATTCTAACACGGGCAAGGCTCACAGAAAAGAAAGGATCATCTAGGCAAATATCAAACATCAGGCATGTATACCAAGGTAGTTGTACGTGCTTGCAATAAGAACTTTGCACAACATCTTTTGTCCTACCCTCCCGCTACGAACGGGGCCAAAAGGAACTTAGGGAGATTAAGGTACTCCTGTCAAAGAGCACCGGAACAAAGCATTAACACTTCATGGATACACGAAATCCTCAAATTATAGTCCATCCCATTTGGTGTCCCAAGCTGTCACCATTGGGATCGCCGGTTCCGGACTATAATAGGTGCATACAACTCATAGATAGGATCAAGAACACCAACAAACTCAAGAAAACAAAGGGTGATGGGATCTGAAATCATGGCACTCGGGCCCAAAGTGGCAAGCATTAAGAGCAACAAGTTGTAACAGAGATGATAAACACCAAGTAGATGATATGCAACATGCCCCAAAAAGTCTGATGAACTATTACATGATATAACTCATCCAATACCCACCATCCCCTTTGCCTACAGCAGCGAATTACTCACACATCAGAGGATAAGTCTTGGAGGGGTGATCGAGAGGTGATAATGATGACGATGGCGATGATTTCCCCTCATCGGAGGCCAAAGTAGCCTCCAGATTAGCTCTCCCGGAGAAGAACAGAGGTTGGCGGCGGCTCCGCGACGTAGATCGGAAAAGCGACTTCTTTTCTGGAGTTTCCTCGTCGAGGGAATAAATAGGGCCAAGGTAGGGCACCAGGGGGTGTGGGACCCACCCAGGAGGGCAGGTGGCGCGGCCAGGCGCTGGGCCGCGCCACACACCCTTCTGGGTGCCCCCTGGCTGCTCTGTGGCCCCCCTTTGGCATCGTCGAAGCTTCGGGAACGCTGATTTTTTATTTGATTTTTGTAGATTTTTCCAGCGTACCTAAATATCCAGAAACCTGCACAATATAAAACAGCACTGGCAGCTCTGCTGAAAAACAACGTCAGTCCGGGTTAGTTTCGTCCAAATCATGCAAGAATGAAGCCAAAACAATAGCAAAAGTGTTTGGAAAAGTAGATACGTTTGAGACGTATCAGTAACCAACGAAGGGCGAGAAGTCGTTATCACTTCCACGCCATCAGGAAACGTGTGACATACACATATCACACCTAAAGGTGAATCTTCTCCTTTACACGTGTCTACTTGGTGCTCTCGAGGATGGTATACTACTTGACCCTCCACTCCCATGCATACTTAGGTTCAAGTGCTACACGTGCGTCGAGCAGGAGGCAAAGCGCAAGGGAATGACTACACCATCCGCGAGGGAAGATTGGAAGAGAAGACGAAAGAGAGGAGAAGAAAGGCCGCGAGAATCCGAAGAGAAGGACTCCTTCCTCCAGGAGTTGGACGTTCGGGCCCCAGGCTGGACCGTCCGGGTCAAGGCCGGACCATCCGGGTCAAGGCCGGACCGTCCGGGCCAGAAGCCAGACCGTCCGAAGAGCAATTCCTGAAGCCGACCTTCGGACGTACAGACCCGAGGCCGAACCGTCCGGGCTAAGGCTGGACCGTCTGGGCTACGGTCCGGATCGTCCGACTAGGTCAACGCAGTTCCAGATATGCCTGCGCGAAGCGGCTCGGGCCACGGCCCATGTACCCCTTCATCCACCCCTAGACTATAAATACCTCTCCCCCACCTCCTCTTTAGGGTAAGCAAATATTAGACTAAACTTGAGAGAGCTTTGCTCATATTCCTTCCCTCTTGGGGATCTTCCCCCTTCTTGAGATCTACTACTCTTGAGGGAGAGAGGCTTCTTCTGCGGTTGAGCCTTAGACCTCCATGTTATAGCACATGGAGGAAGACTAGATCCATCTATCTCTCTCAAGCCCATCTCCAATAGGGTTTGGAGGAACTACCCATGTATCTTTACCTTTGTTGTTGTTGGATCTTGTGTGTGTATGCTACGTGTGTGATTGAGTGTTTGTTCTAGTGGATCTTGTTCCTTCCCTCTTGTTTGTGTTGATTCCTTGCGGATCTCCCCTTGTGTTCTTCGTGTTCTTCGTGTTCTTCGTCAAATCCACCCCCAATTCGTGAAGATCGGGCCAACCCATAGGTTTGTCCTACATCAGTGTGCGTCCATCACATGATTCTCCTAATGATATGGCCTCACTGTCAACGGACGTATGTATCTCCATGATCAGGAAACCTTGATCATCGATTGCCCAATGAGCTAGTATAAGTGAGTTGACTAGGGACCTGGTTGTTTATATAATACACATGTATTAATGTTTCCACTTAATACAGTTCTATCGTAGTATAAAACATATTATGAACAAATAGATATGTGACAAATATCTTTATTAATTTGCCTCTAGGGCACATATCCAACAGTCTCCCACTTGCACTAGGGTACAAATTATACTAGCTTATATCATGTATGTATCTAACACCAATAGTCTCTCGATGTTGCTCAAACATGCTTTGTGGAAGAGGTTTAGTCAGTGGGTCTGCAACGTTCAGATCTGTATGTATTTTGCAAATCCTAGTATGACCATCCTTGACGTAGTCCCGCGTCACATGGAAACGTCGGAGAATATGCTTGGTTTTAGAGTGAGTCCTTGGTTCCCTTGCATTAGAAATGGCACCCGTATTGTCGCATTGAATGCAAACAGGGCCAGTGCAACTAGGGAATACACCAAGTTCAATCACGAACTTCTTCAGCCAATGTGCTTCATTAGACGCTTCGCAAGCGGCAATATACTCCGACTCCATTGTAGATTGGGATACGAATGACTGCTTGCGGCTCCTTCAGCTTACTGCACCTCCATTCAACATAAACACGTATCCCATTTGAGATTTCGAGTCATCGGGATCAGTATCAAGACTAGCATCAGCGTAACCCATTATGGAGAGCTCTTCTTCACATCCTCCATAGACGAGAAACATGTCCTTAGTTCTTCGTAAGTACTTAAGGATATTCCTAGCTGCATTCCAATGATTCATTCCAGGATTACTTTGGAAAGGATTAGTCAGACTAATTGCCAGGGCCACATATGGTCGAGTAATCAGCATAACATACATTATAGAACCTAGGGCTGAAGCATAAGGTTTAGAGGACATTTCCTCCCTTTCTTTTGCTATTGCTGGGCATTGAGTCACACTCAATCTACCTTCTTTCATAACTGGCAAGAGCCCTTTCTTGGAGTTATCCATATTGAACTTCTTCAATATCTTCTCAAGGTAAGTCCTCTGACTCAATGCTAATAGGCGCTTTGATCTATCTCTATATATTTTAATGCCTAATATATATGCATCTGCACCTAGGTCCTTCATGGAAAATTATCCATTTGAGTATTCCTTTACGCCCTCTAGAAATTTTACATCATTCCCTATTAATAATATGTCGTCCACATATAGTACTACGAATGCTACAGATCTCCCACTCAGTTTCTTTTAAACGCATAACTCTTCGACATTTTGGACAAATCCAAACGCTTTGATCACCTCATCAAATCGAAGATTCCAGCTCTGAGATGCTTGCTTCAACCCATAAATGGACCATTGAAGTTTGCATACTTTACCAGCATCCTTAGGATCAATAAAACCTTCCGGTTGTACCATGTACAACCCTTCCTCAATTTTTCCATTAAGAAACTCGGTTTTCACATCCATATTCTATATTTCATAATCATAGTAGACAGCAATTGCAAGTAATATCCGGATAGACTTTAGCATCACTGCAGGAGAGAAAGTCTCTTCATAGTCAACTCCTTGAACTTGCCGGAAACCTTTTGCGACAAGCCGAGCCTTATAAACAGATACTTTTTCATCTGCGACAGTCTTTTCCTTGAATATCCATTTATTCTGCGTCAGTTGTCAATTCCTCCGGCCTTGCTGTTTACAAAGGATCAACGCAAGAGATAATAATAGTGGCAACTGAAAGTAAACTAAGGATGTAAACAGTAATGTGAATATGGACTGGGGTCCCGTGATTTTCACTAGTGATGTCTCTCTCCCAAAAGACGATAAAAGTGCTAGCGAGGTAAAAAAATCACAGCTGGGCAATTGACAGAATTATGAATGCACCGCAATGCTAACTATGCTGCAAAGAAAGGAAGGACTCAAAAGCAATGGGAAGTACGCCAAGGTAAGTAGAACGAAATCCAACTGCATCTACTACGAATCATCCACCTTGAGATATCTATCCAGAACATCTCGCTGGTATTAAGTTGTGAATCCCACCCAAAGTGTAAACTCAAAGCAACAGACAACTGCATTAAAAGAACTTTGCGTAAAGTAAACAATACTTGCACCCGCGGATACAGGTACCGTTGTTTTATCCCTGGTGGCCACAGCACATCCCCTAATCTCATGTTTCTGTCACTCAAGCTAGACATCAAGGGGCTGAACCCACAATCAAGCATAACGCTCCCTCTTGGAGTTGCAAAAAATCACTTGGCCAAAGTAAAATACGGCAACGGAGAACATGCAAGAATTTACTCAAGAACAAAATATAAAAGAGAAGAACCAAATATATTACTCATCACAATCTGAACATAGTCTCATAATCCATCAGATCCTAGAAAACTCAGCATAGCAACAACATAAATTACAAAGGTGCCTCGATCATGTGAGGCAGCTCTCGAGGTCTCGAAAGTGGAAGCACAAAAAGGGGAGAGGAACATCACATAGCTACTGGTCACGGACCCATGGTCCAAGGTAAACTACTCACGGTACATACGGGAGGCGTCCATGGCTATGGATGGTTTCCCGGAGGGGGTTCCTCCTCCCGGCAGGGTGCCGGGGCAGCTTCTCCAGGCAGCCCCGATCTAGAAACGGCGGCGGCGGTACAGAGGCGAGATCGCGGAAAAGAGATCGATATTAGGGGATTCCACCCCGAGGGCTAAATATAGGCGAAGGGGGCACCGCGAGAGGCCACAGGGCAGCCAGGAGGCCCCCTGGCGCGGCCTAGGGTGGGGCCGCACCAGGGACCCTTCTGGAGTCCCTGTGGTGGCCCCCCTTCCCTCCTCTGGTGTTTCCGGAAGCTTCCGGGTCGCTGATTTTTTGTCTGATTTTTCCGGATTTTTTGGAGCACTTTTAATGGCCGGAAAACATGAAAAACAAAAATAGCAGAAAACAGCAACTGGTAGCTAGGTGCACTGGGTTAGTAGATTAGTCCAAATATGCTCAAAAGTGTACGAAAGTTCAAGCAAAACACGGCAAAGTCACACAAAACATGCATGGAGCAAGCAGAAATTATAGATACGTTTGGGACGTATCAGATGCTTCGTGCCGATGTTCACACTCAATGCGGGCACATAGTAGCACTTATACAAAACCAAAATTAATCCCGAAGGGAGACTAAGATGCTTCATGCCGACTGCCACCACGTGAACTTGACAACTGTTGCCCCCCGTGCATAGTCACTTCATCTCTTAACAAGCACGACTTATTCCATAGCCCCTGAATGGAGTTAGAAATATGAGCAACCGATCCTGTATCAAATATCCAGGATGTTCTCCCGACGCTTGTTAAGAAAAGATCAATAACATGTATATCAAATATACCTTAGTCTCTTCTGACAATCTTTCCAGCCTTCTTGTTCTCTAGGTACTTGGGGCAGTTGCGTTTCGAGTGACCATCACCCTTGTAGTAGAAGCACTCAACGCCAGGCTTGGGTCCAAGTTTGTGTTCCTTGTGAGCGACAACTAGCTTTCCACCCTTATTCGGGCTTCCCTTCTTTCCCTTCTCCCTCTTGCCAGACTTCTTGAATTCAACAGTCTTGTTGACCATGAACACATCATGCTTCTTCTTGATCTCAACCTCAGCAGTTTTCAGCATGGCGAACAACTCATAAGGGGTCTTAGTCATCCCTGTATGTTGTAGTTCAACACGAAGCCTTTGTAGCTAGGGGGCAGCGGTTGCAGCACCCTATCAACAACAAATTCATATGGAATATGATATTCTAGAGCATTCAAGCGTTGAACGTAGCCAGACATCTTGACCATGTGCTCACTAACAATGCTATGCTCATCCATCTTTGACGAGAAGAAGGCTTCAGAAGCCTCATATTGTTCAGCCCTGGCTTGTGCTACAAAGACGGCCTTGAGGTCGGTGATTATCTCATAAGCACCCATCCTCTCAAAGCGCTTCTGCAGCTCAGCCTCCATGGAGTAAAGCATGCCACTCTAGACAAGTTTGTAATCATCCATCTTGGAGAGATAGACATTCCTCTCATCCTGGCTAGCGTCTGTTGGTGGTGCGTCACCTATCGCGGCCTCTAGTACGTATGCCATCTTGAGGGGAACGAGGAGAATCCTCAGAGTGTGGAACCAGTTGGTGAAGTTTGACCCATCGCTTTTCAGTTTATCTTTCTCTAGGAATGACCCTAAGTTGAATGAGGGGCGCGATGTCGACATCTACAATGGTTATTTGCACAAAACATATTTAGACTTTGTTCATAATTTGGAGTTCAATTTTAAGCAATTATAGAACTCTTTAAGGCCCAATATGCGGTATTGTTCCAGATCTAGGTGTTTCCACCCAGATCCGGGGACGAAGCACATATCGGTCCCACCGCGACATATGACAAAGCCATATGCCCTGGATTTCCAACATGATATCACAACATTACAGACACAAGGATACAACATCTCATACAAGCGGCATACAACTGCCTTAATACAATATAACAGCGGAAGATACATGTTTGAGTAAAGACTACAATCAAATGCCTACTGGAAAAGAGAAAAACATCGATCCCCATAACCACACGAGTCCAGGCCCTCCGCCGGGATCCTCCTAACTAGTCGTCGTCGAGTCTCCACGTGAAACGTCGATCACCATACCTGTTGTCGATCAAGAACCCTGAAAAGAGTTTGGGGGTAGTATCATGAGTACAGAAGTACTCAACATCCAACTGTAGTGGTCATCTGACCCAGCAAGGACTTCATCACTCGTCATTCTAGGACAACTAGTAGTTTACGGTAAGGATGGGTTAACTGGTGAGGTTGCTGCCGCACTAGCATTTTGAGGTGGCTAACGATCTAGAGAGTAAGATAAGAAGCCAAGCATTCGATGAGGAATCACCTCCAACAAGTCTTGCTATCAACTACTTGCGCAAACATAACACCTATCCTATCCTTGTCCTCCTCTTCGCATCCCGACGAAGAAGAAGCAGTCAAGGCACACACACACGTTGATCAAGTTATATTAAGATTATCTCAGTTGTTGTTGTCTATGAACAAGGAGTAGGTCTCAAGTCGTCCATAACCGTGGACACGGCTTCTCGAAAAGATTTAACTCTGCAGGGGTGTACCAACTGCCCATTACAAGGCTCCGCATGCACACCCATCTCTCTTAGTTGCTACCCATCACAGGAAACCATTTTATGATTTAGTTCCAAGAGATCTGAAACGACAGGTCCTCTAACTAACAACGAACAAATCCGGGTGGCCCCCGGTGAGTCGACACCCAACTCAAAAGCCGGTCGCGCTCTCGAATCGGTCTCTACCGTCTGTCGCAGGTTTGGATAGCCGGTTAATCACACATGGGAAACCGGGTCCTCAGCCGGACAAAGTGGGCCAGCAAGGGAACTATGTCCTCTCTGGTTCAGGGTGGTTTGAAAACTATTGGCGGCCGGCCAGCACCCACACGGTTTCAAATGGTAAATCATCTTGGGCCACCACTAGAAATGTTTGAAGCTAGGTAGGTAAGAAAAGGGGACCCCATAAAATCCCACACGCGGTTAGGCACGCTCAGTCTTAAAACCAATACCCAGAACTCGGGTCCTAGGTGACTCGAATGGAACAAAGCGTCGGGGCGGGATAGCCTAGACCTTCCATCCTTCGTCGAATATAGTCAACATTATAATAATAATCATCAACAACAATATAATAATGTGATATCCCAAACCAAGGAGTAACAGGGTAACATCGTAGCATCCTAAGCATGCATACTAAGCAGGGGTTGAGCAACGAGCAATAGTAACATAGCAGTACATGGCTTGCTGGGAGGGGACATGGCTGTATCTGTTTGAAAGAGGCTGTAAACATGTGGTAGGATCAAACATCGAACCTAACCTAGACTAGCATGCAAACCGCTGGTTGAAATAGGATGGATCATAAGTAATGTATAGTCCTTGCCTGTTGATAAGCCGGGTTCCGAAGGTGTACTTGATCGCAAGTTCGCATCGTCTCCGAGAGGTACCCGCGAAATCACACAAGACGGTAAATACTGGAAAGAAATCAACGAGCAAGCACTCTATTACTACGAGGCAAACTCGAGCAAGCATCAACAAGAAGTCAACACGAGACATCGCACCTACCGTCGAGAGCGATTACTAACAGGTTAAGTGGAGTACTCATCACACACGACGATACCGCACATTTACAAGGTTCAAGTTGATTTGCTACAGGTGATCAACAAAGGTTGTTAACATGGCAAGAACAGAAGCATGGCATAGCACACAAACATGTCAAGAGGTGAAGCATAAGGTAAACTATCTATGCTAGTCAATTTAAGTGAGGCACAACCTAAACATGGCATTACACTAAGTGTCGCACGCTAATTAAAACATTTAGTACTGTTCTTCCCTAAACCATATTTTAGGTTGGTTAATAGCAGCAAACAATAGCATAAACACAAAGTACACGAAAAACTAATCAAGTTACATATAAGAAACATTTTAATCAGAGCAACGGTTAAAAAGTGATGGCAATTACAGTTTACAGTGGCAAGGGTTGTAATTAGCAGGTAAAGAGCATGTAGACAAGGTCAAACATGGCAAAGAAGCACATTTTATTAATCTACACGAAATTCTAAGCAACTTTCATATTTAAAGCGTCGCGATCCGAGCTACCGTTAAAAAGTTACGGACATCGCAACAAAACTAATACAATCTGCCAATTTTAAAAGCCCAGAGAAAAAAATAAATGTTTTCGGGCTGAATCTAGTGTTACTGGGCCGGCCCAACTATGCAGCGCAGCAGAAAAAAAGAAAAAGAAAGAAAAAACGGGGGCGCCTCACCTTGTGGGCTCGGCCCAGGAAGCAGGCGGCGAGGGATAGTGGGCAACGTCCAGGGCGTGAAGCAGGCCGGGGCGGGGGCGAGGCCGGATGGGCCGAGGCCTGGCTAGCTGGGCCAGTGGCGCGCGGGGTAGCCGGCCCACGTGGGCGCAGCAACGGCTGGAATGAGCCGTCCTGGCTCGCCCTCGTCCTGGACAGGACCGAGCGGCGGCGGCACAGGCGGTTGCCGGAGTTCCGGCGGGGCGAGGCGGCACCGAGGCTCATCGGGAGCAGGCGAGACGGCTGGGGCGGCGCCGGATCCCGTCGGTGGCTGCAAGGTGCTCCGGTGAGGGTTGCGGGGCGGCGGCTGCGAGCTCGGCTCCTGCTCGGGCCAGCCATGGCTTGCGGCGACAGCTCCGGCTGCGGTCTGCGAGGAGAGAAGAGACAAAGGGAGATAAGAGGAGCAGGAGAAGGGAGGAGAAGGGCGCAGAGGAGAGGAGCGGCGGGACCTGCGGGGGAGGTGGCTCGGCCAGCTTGCCGGAGACGGGCGGCAGCGGTCGCCGCGCACGGGAGGAAGAGGAGCTCGGGCATGGGGAAACAGTGTGGTGACGTGGCGCTCTCAGATCCGTCCGATCCAGATCCAACGGTCTGTGATGGCTGGGAGCTAGGGTTTCAAGATCTGGGGGCTAGGGGCAGAATTTTGAGACAGATCTCAGGGGGGTAGCTGCAATTTTGTGGCTAGGGAAACCCTAGAAAGGGGTGGGAGTGTGGTGGTCTTTATATAACCCAGGTAGCTAGCAGTTTGCAAAAACATCCCCGGTTTTTCTCTCGCGCGCGCGGTGTTTACGTTTCTGACCGCCGGGGGTCCGCAGGACATCCGATTCGGGTAAAACTTCGAACTGCGCGATCAGCACATCGAGCCGGTGGCGTTCACCTAGCGCTGGAACTGTTCCGAGAACACTTTCTGGCGCGCTATAAAAATATCCCGTTTACTTATTAAACAGGGTTTTTCGTTCCGTTGGCTGCGGCTGGTCTCGTGTGGTTTTCGCGACAGTGATCGGGTGAAACCCGGTGTCACAAAGGTCGAGTGTCAGTGTGGCAAGGGTCAGTCTCCGCCCGGTATGAGATAAGAGGGGGGAAAATAATCGCCGATCGATAAATCGGGGATGCAAACACCGCAAACAAATCAGACAATCAAACAATTCACGCAGAAAACAAAAATTTTAATTTTTGAGAAATCTGGGCTGTTACAAACTCCCACTTAGTTAAACATCTCTCAAAATTTACTAAGTGATTACATAATCCTAGGTTGAATGATCGTCCTCGAATATCACAACGGTCGACGACACATCTCCCTAGGTAGGCCATCATACCAATCACATCCGCTATGTGACTCATGCTTAACCTTTCGGTCATCCATGTTCCAATCTCATATCTACACATGTCAAGCCTGCCAATCTGACCTTAGTGTATGACTGCTCAGCAAGGCCATCTCTGCATATGCTAGGCTTTCCAAACCCAACCTCATGCGAACGCTTAGGTATGTGTGACACCCGATTGTCACGGCGTGCCTATCATAAAGAGATCCTTCCATACGGTGCCCACTAAGGGAGAACATAATGTTGTTATTGTGAGAGATTATCCTATTATGCTACTGTCGTTATATCTAGCATATTAGCAAAACATGAAGCAAAACTGTAAATCATACATGCTATGACCCCCCTTCTTTGCAAATTAAAGTTGATACACTTCTACTTTATGTTTTGCAAGTTTTACGTGGCTGCTAGGGGTTTCGAGAGAGAACCACTTTCTATCCTGCGGAAAACATTCCACAACACCAATCCCGCAATTGTCTCTATAACACCCATGTATGGGCCCTCCGTTGCAAACATCTTCGCGTCGCTAATGTTATAGAGACATACATACCCGGTCACTTATATGGTACAAGCCATATGTCAAGCGTGGAACTAGTCTTGCGTAAACGCGTAAGGTCGGTCGGGTCTGCTTCATCAGGACATTGCCGCAACGCTAAACAAGTACACGTGGGAGGGTAACAATTGGAGAATTGGTGTCTACATCCTAGATGTGTTTTTCCCGTACAATACATCTACGCATAGCCTTGCTCATGATACCACTGTTGGGGAACGGGGCAGAAAACAATAATGTTTCCTACCAACGAATCCCGAACCCAAGATCTATGCTATGCTGATGTATGTAACAGAGGGAATCAATGTTCATACCTTCGAAGACCGAAAGAGGGAAACGTTTCACGAACGTGGTTGGCGTAGACTCTGATCCTATGACCTCCCTGTCGTGTAGAAGACCTCCGGCGTTGAAGTAGCACCACAAGTGTAGTGCCTCGTGGGATTACACACGTACGATGCAATCGATGTTCCCTCCAGGCTCTGAACCAGGCGAGCAGCGGATAGAACATTGATTCGGATCCCGGCTATGGAAGCGCGACGGCGTGCATATGGTGGAGAAACCCCCAACCTAGTGAAAACTCCAACAAGGGGAGTCCGCTAAAGGAAGGAGAGAGAGAGAGATAGAACTCAATGGGATGATGAAAAATGGGCACCCTACCCCTACTTATATAGTCCAAGGAGGGGGTGAATCCTCCTCCCCTCCCTCATGTGGGACTAAACCCTTGGGAGGAGGGAGTGCGCCGACCAAGGGGGGTGGGCCCCTCCCTTGGCGCATGGCCCAAGGGGGAACCCCCTCCTTCCCCTAATGGGCCTCTTTAGGCCAATTTGTCTTTTACTCATTTTATTTTTATATTTAATTATGTTAATTAAATAATTAAACATTATTTAACGATATTTTGAACCTTTCAAAATATCAAGAACAACTTCCGGCACCTTTTGGAACAATTCTGGTGTTCTCTCTTATTTCATCGATGATCCCAAACCTATAATTAATGCATCGATTACCCTTAAGTGTGACACCCTACGGTTCGGGAAAACAACAGACATGATCGAGACACTCTCTGGCCAATGACCATCATGCGGGATCTGGTTACAATCCTTGATGGTCCCAGTGCTTCCATCGAATTAACTTCATCGTAGTTGAACCGTTAATGATAAGACTTGATCCCTTTGTTCTGCGGTACTTTGTTTGTCCGAGGTTTGACCGTCGGTATCCTATACCTGGTTCATCCTCGTCTCTGACAAACATATTTACTCATCTATGCATATTACATCTTCATAACCTGGTCACATGCTTGCAAGCCATTGATGCAATATCAGCGAGTGGGCCCAGAGCATATATCCGTCACTCAGATGGACAAACCCCGTTCTGATCTATTTCATACTCCTCAACATATCTACTTCGGAATACCCAAGATGCACCTTTATGGTTACCCTATTATGGTGTAACGGTTGATACACTCAAAGCATCTTGATAGATAGAAATTATGTATGATCATCACGGTTAAGTATTGAGTCACTATGTTATTAAGTTATCGCAATGATGAACTATGTGACTGGATCACATTAGGTGGGTGTGTGTCCATCACATCATTCTCCTAATGATATGACCTCATTGTCAATGGACGTATGTGTCTCCATGATCAGGAAACCTTGATCATCAATTGCCCAATGAGTTAGTATACCTGAGTTGACAAGGGACCTGGTTGTTTATATACTACACGTGTATTAATTTTTCCGCTTAATACAGTTCTAGAATAGTATAAAACGTATTATGAACAAATAGATATGTGACAAATATCTTTATTAATTTGCCTCTAGGGAACATATCCAACAACACCCACAAAGCGAGGCCAGAGCGGAGGCCCGGGAGGAGTTCGGCGAGGGTCCAGAGGGCGGGGAAGGAGCAGAGCACAAGGGAGATGGGGGAGATGGGCCGGACAAGAGGGGAGCAGAGGGGGAAGGGCGGGGGGCGCGAGGAGAGAGCAATCCGTGGAGAGAATCACAATCTTGCATGGACTGATATACTTATTTCGAAGATGTGGGGCTCTGTTGCTTCCCGTGGGTACGGTGCTGCTGGTTCCCACCGGGAGTCAAGGGTGGTGGTGCAGTGTGTTTGCTCGCCTCAGCTCAGCCCGGAGTTGGCAGGTGCAATGTGGGAAGGGCTAGATCCGGCTAAAATTTGTGTGCTTTGGGAAATTCAGATCTGGTTTCCGGCGGTCAAGCTGTTGTGCGCGTGGAGTTCATCGGCGCCTCTGATGTTTGGTTACAGCCCAGAACCATGGTCGTTCCTAGCTTCGGGCAGCGCTGCGTTGCTCCTTGTCAGCATGGTGCTTGGCAGGGCACGAAGACTAGCACTGCGTCTGGTGCCCTACGCCCGGTCGACCATTGGTGTATATGTGCCCGGAGCTACAGTATTTTCTTCGTCCACGTCTCCGTGAGAGGTGCGGTTGGCTTCGTGATGCTGGTAGTGGTGGTGGACGTCGATTGCCGTGTTGTTGTACGAATGTGCTCAAACTCCGGGTGCCAACTGATACGTCCAAAATGCATCACTATTTTGTATCATAATTCCTCCTTATTCATTGATATATTTCATATTACGGTGATGTTCTTATGTTGTTTTGGCTTATTTTACACAGTTTGCAACTTTCTGGTGCTGAAGCAGCAGACGTAGGATTCAGCGGTAAAAAGTCGACACTGAGTTGCTGAAGAAGAACACCTCCAAATTACCTGAAAATCGACGGAGGGTATTTTCCGAG
The DNA here is from genome assembly GCA_950022295.1 of Bromus sterilis. Taxonomy (NCBI): domain Eukaryota; kingdom Viridiplantae; phylum Streptophyta; class Magnoliopsida; order Poales; family Poaceae; genus Bromus; species Bromus sterilis. Next base: position 225,068,932 of record OX465600.1, read on the forward strand.
GGATTAACGAAGACACGCCGAAGAGGGGCCAGAGGGGGCCACAGGAGCCCCAGGCGGCCACCTGGCGCGGCCCCACCCCTGGCCATGCCGGGAAGGCGCTGGAGCCCTGGGGCCACTCCCGGCTCCCCCTCTGGCCTATATACTCCTCGTTACCCGAAAACCTAAAAACGAAAAGCTTTTACGGAGTTCCTCCGCCGCTCCGTGGCGGAAACCTACAAAGAAGAAAAGGGCTCTCCGGCGGGCAGATTCCGCCGAGGAGATCACACCCCGGAAGGGAAGATCATCTCCATCGTCATCACCATCGTCACGGGCATCATCCAGATCATCATCAACATCATCCCCAACATCAACACCATCTCCACCACCATCTAATCTCACCTCACAAGTTTATCTTGTGTTGTAATCCGTACTATCTATCCTCTCTACTCTATCGGTGTTGATTACTACTTTGTGGTGAATGCTATTGAGTTTTGTTGGAGAAATATCATTATGTCCAGATTGTTTATCATATATTTATCACCTCTGATGATGATCTCTTTTATGTCTTGTGAGTAGATACTTTAGTTCTTGAGGACATGGGAGAAGTTTAGTTGTTAGTAAGCATATGATGTTGAAGTAATTTGTGTTGTTTGATATTTAAGTTGTGTTGTTATTTTCCTAGTGGTGTTTTGTGAGTCGAGCACTCAACACTTCGCCTTCTTAAAGACCTAGGAGGATACATTGTGTATAAAAAATTCTTATGGTGGGTTGCCGGAGTGAAAGAAACCTGAACCCCAGTTTGCACACTTTTGCACAAGGGAATAATGGATCCTTGATCTTATTGTTGTGGTTAGGCTTTGCCTTAATTTCTATCTTGTATTTGCGGATGCTTGCAAGATGTTTAATCATAAGAGTGCACTTATCTTAGTCTAGAAGGTGTGCTAGCATAGACCGACCCACTCAACACTTATCAGCACAACACTTGTTATCAATACGGAGTATGGCGAAAGCACGTGACTACCTCTCCATGTATCCTCAAGAACGCTTTAGTATTTATAAGCTCAGTTTCTAGGCTTATCCTTTGCTCAAAAGGATTGGGCCACTTGCTGATCTTTAGTGCTATTTACTTTGCTTACTTTTATATTATTGTTGCTTATATCGAAAACCCCTAAAAAGTTATCTTTCAGTGCTTGCAGTTATTCCTTGTCCAAAATCACCTATCAATACCTTTCGCTCCTCGTTGGGTTCGACACTCTTACTTATCGAAAAAGCTGCAATAGATCCCTTACGGTTGTGGGTCATCACCAACCTTGCATCGACTATGTTGACGTCGGCGGTAGCGACATCTATGGATGCCATTTTCCTCGGTGGAGGTGCTTTCGTGGAGCTCAAGCGCCTACAACTCACTGTTTTGTGGTTTCCGGGTGAAAACCTAAGATCGGGCCTTCCTGATCGGATGAAGGTGTTGTGTGCTACACACCTTCCCATCCTTGGAGGGGTTATCTTGGAGACCCATACAAAGGCTACCGTTTTTGTGTCCTACTGAGGCTGTTGTGTTAGGTGGATGATGGCGGTGACGCGACTGTCTTGGGGTCGACGGTGGTTGTTCGGTGGAGTTTTTTGGAGATTGGCATCGATGCTTGTAGCACCGCAGTGCGTCCATCTCGTTACCCCTCGTGTAGGTGTCTCACCTCCGTGCTATACATGCCCAAGACCCTCTATTGGTTGTCGTGTATTCTGGTGAGCTTTGTGCTTTTGGTGTTGTCTAGGTTTATCTTTGCTCAACGAAGACGCAATGATGCCTTCCTACCTGGCTAATCGTGTCGTTCCCTGTGGAGGAGGGTCCAAGGGAAAGGTACGCACGCCGGTGTGGTGCGCTAAGATAGTTGTTATAGTGTTATTAGTATTGTGTACCCTCGACGACACACCATTTTCACTCGTATCTCATATGTTCTCATCTTTGTGCTCTTCTCTCTTGTGCCGTTTTCAGCCTGGTTTCCTGATACGTCCAAAACGCATCACTATTTTATATCGTAATTCATCCTTATTCATTGGTATATTTCATATTACAATGATGTTCTTATGTTGTTTTGGCTAGTTTTACACAGTTTTGCAACTTTCCGGTGCCAAAGCAGCAGACGCAGGATTCAACGGTAAAAAGTGGACGCTGAGTTGCTGAAGAAGAATACCTCCAAATTACCTGAAAATCGATGGAGGGTATTTTTCGAAAGATTAACGAGGGAACGTCGAAGAGGTACCAGAGGGGGCCACGGGGGCCCCAGGTGGCCACCTGGCGTGGCCCCACCCCTGGCTGCGCCGGGAGGGCGGCTGGAGCCCTCGGGCCACTCCCGGCTCCCCCCTCTGGCCTATATACTCCTCGTTACCCGAAAACCCTAAATAGAGAAGTTTTTACGGAGTTCCACCGACGCTCCGTGGCGGAGACCTACAGAGAAGAAAATGGCTCTCCGACAGGCAGATTCCGCCGAGGAGAACACCTCCCAGGAAGGGAGATCATCGCCATCGTCATCACCATCGTCACGAACATCATCGAGATCATCATCAACATCATCCCCAACATCAGCACCATCTCCACCACCATCCAATCTCACCTCACAAGTTTATCTTGTGTTGTAATCCGTACTATCTATCCTCTCTACTCTACCGGCATTGATTACTACCGTGTGATGAATATTATTGAGTTTTGTTGGAGAATTATCATTTTGTCATGATTTTTTATCATATATTTATCACCTCTGATCATGATCTCTTTTATGTCTTGTGAGTAGTTACTTTAGTTCTTGAGGACATGGGAGAAGTCTAGTTGTTAGTAGTCATCCGATGTTGAAGTAATTTGTGTTGTTTGATATATAAGTTGTGTTGTTATTTTCCTAGTGGTGTTGTGTGAGTCGAACACTCAACACTTCGCCTTATTAAGGACCTAGGGGAATACATTGTGTATAAATAATGCTTACGGTGGGTTGCCGGAGTGACAGAAACCCGAACCCCAGTTTGCACACTTTTGCACAAGGGAATAATGGATCCTTGATCTTATTGCTGTGGTTAGGCTTTGCCTTAATTTCTATCTTGTATTTGCGGATGCTTGCAAGATGTTTAATCATAAGAGTGCACTTATCTTAGTCTAGAAGGTGTGCTAGCATAGATCCACCCACTCAACACTTATGAGCGCAACACTTGTTATCAATACGGAGTATGGCGAAAGCACGTGACTACCTCTCCATGTGTCCTCAAGAACGCTTTAGTCTTTATAAGTTCAGTTGCCAGGCTTATCCTTTGCTCAAAAGGATTAGGCCACTTGCTGCTTCTCAACGCTATTTACTTTGCTTGCTTTTATCTTATTGTTGCTTATATCGAAAACCCCTAAAAATTTATCTTTCAGTGCTTGCAGCTATTCCTTGTCAAAAATCACTTATCAATACCTTTCGCTCCTCGTTGGGTTCGACACTCTTACTTATCGAAAACTCTGCAATAGATCCCCTACGGTTGTGGGTCATCAAGTACCGTTTTCTGGCGCCGTTGCCGAGGAGCATAGTGCTATTGGTAAGTGAAGCTGGTAAGGAAATTTTTATATTGTTGTTTTTATTTTGTTGTTGCTGCTCTTTGTCCGTATGGACAACCTAGCTATTGGATCGTTGCTTGCGGGGAAACCACATCTGTGGTGGTTGTTCCTCCCCCTACTGAAATTGTGCCTTATAAAATACCAGCTGGTATTATCGATTGTGTTTTGGCTAATCGTTATGCAGGAGACAGACATCCGAGTGAACACTTGCTATATTTGTCACAACTATTTTCACTATTTAAGCTTGCAGGTGTATCAATGGATTTTGTCATGAGCAAATTGTTCTCCATATCTCTTATAGATAAAGCTTCAGATTGGTATAAGCTTCTCGATAACTCTCATTTGCTTGATTGGCAAGAGCTTATGTCTCTCTTTTATACCAAGTTTTATCCTCTTCATGAAATTCATCGAGACAGAAATTATATCTATAACTTTAGGTCTCGTAACGGAGAAAGCATCGCTCAAGCTTGGGGGAGACTGAAATCCCTAATGCTCAAATGTCCTATTCATGAGCTCCCCAAGAAAACTATACTCACAAACTTTTATGCTAGACTTTCTCGTCAGGATAAGGAGATGTTGGATGCCTCCTCTAGTGGGGTATTTCAAACGAAAAGCGTTAAAGAAAGATGGGATCTCCTTGAAAGGATACAGAAGAATACCGAAGATTGGGAAATAGATAAAGGTATTGAACCCACTATAAATTATGAGCATGATTATATAGAGAGCTATGTGAAAACTGATTACTTTAATACCTTTTGCTCTAAGATTGGTCTTGATTCCCATCTGATGATTGATTTTTGTAAGGACTTAGCCTCTCATATTGACTCTTCTAAGAAGAAGAAGGATCAGCATCATAGACCCTTCAAAGAATTACCTATTGATATTCCTGTCGCTGACCCTATTTTGCCTGCAGCTATATATGAAAAGCCCCCTTTTCCCGTAAGAATAAGGGAGCACTCTTTTGTGACAGGCATATTAAATAAAAGTGAGAGAAGAATTGATGAGCCTGAGGACCAGATCAAGGTCGATCCTCAAGTTGCATTGGTTAAGGATCTTGTTACTAATGATGCATTAGATTCCAATATAAATTTTTGTGCTATATCCACTAACCTTATCACAGCCAAGAATAAAGGCCCAATTTCAGGTACTCCAGTAGTATCTGTTAAAATAGGAGATCACAATTATTATGGGCTATGTGATTTGGGATTGAGTGCTAGTGCTATCCCGTATTCACTTTATCAAGAGATCATGGGTGAGATTTCACCTTGTGAACTTGAAGAAGTTGATGTTATTATTCATCTTGCAAACAGAGCAACTATCTCTCCTATCGGAATTGTGAGAGACGTTGAAGTCTTATGCGGAAAGGTAAAATATCCTACCGACTTTCTAGTACTTGGTTCAGTAAGGGATAATTTTTGTCCTATTATTTTTGGTAGACCTTTTCTCAGAACTTGTGGAGCTATAATAGATTGCAAGAAAGGTAAAGTTTCTGTTGAATTCAATGGTGAGCCATATGAATTTAACTTTTCTAAGTTCTCTAAGAAGCCTCGTGGTACTGATTTGCCTAATAACGATAAGATTATTGAAGATATTTCTTCCATTGCTATCCCTCCTAATGATCCTTTGCAACAATATATGGAAGACCACGAGAATGATTTGCACATGGAAGAGAGAAATGAGCTGGACGAAATATTCTTAAGGCAACCTACTATCCTAAAGCACAACCTTCCAGTTGAGCCTTTGGGAATTTTATCGAAACCAAAAGAAGATCCAGTGTTTGATCTTAAACCTCTTCCTGATACGCTCAAATATGCTTGTTTAGATGAAAAGAAAGTATATCCTGTTATTATCAATTCTAACCTTTCAGGGTATGAAGAAGAGCGACTATTGGAAGTACTTCGCAAACATCGAGGTGAAATTGGCTATACCCTTGATGACCTGAAGGGGATTAGTCCAACTATTTTTCAACATACCATCAACCTCGAGCCTGATGCTAAACCAGTTGTTGATCATCAACGATGGTTGAATCCGAAGATGATGGATGTTGTAAGGACCGAGATTCTCAAGCTTCTAGCCGCAGGTATTATCTACCCTATAGCTGATAGTAAATGGGTAAGACCGGTTCATTGTGTTCTAAAGAAAGGAGGAACAACTGTGGTTCCTAATGATAAGAATGAACTAATACCTCAGAGAATTATTATTGGATATAGAATGTGTATTGATTACAGGAAGCAGAACAAGGCAACCAGGAAGGACCACTACCCATTGTCTTTCATCGAACAAATGCTTGAAAGGTTATCCAAAAATACTCACTTTTGTTATCTTGATGGTTATTCTGGCTTCACTCAAATTCATGTTAACACTGCTGATCAAGAGAAGACCACTTTTACTTGTCCCTATGGTACTTATGCTTACAGACGTATTGTAACACCCCGGGTGTAACGCTACAGTGATCACCTTAACAAATTCCAAGTCATCATGATTATGATAATAATCATCATCCTTGATCAAGTGAAGTTTAAATTCAAACTCGTTTGGAAATTCAAAACAATGTGGGAAAATAAAGTTGTTCCAAAAATTGTGCAACCATTTTTCTAAAATGCCAAATATTCAGTGGATCATGTCCATGTGGATTTGGGAATTTATTAAGCTATTAATTAAATCAAACAATTCAAACAATAGCTTAGACAACCCATTTTAATCGTTTGGTATTTAATTAAAATCCTAAATGAATTTATTTAATGCCCACACTTTTTGTGGCCCTGGTGTAAAGTACCACAATAATTTAGGAACAAGTTTCATACTTGGCAAAAATTATTTGAAAGCAAAATAAATTATAACAATAAAGAAAGAATAAAGAAAAGTAAACAAAAAAAAGGAAACACCTAACTACCGCTACGGGAAAGGCCCACCCAACTACCCCCGGGCCTAGCCCACTCCCTCTCTTCTCTTCTCCCTACCTCCTGTTCCTCCTTGCCCGTGACGCCATGGCCTCCATGCCCGAGCCGGACCGGCTCACCTCGCCGGGTCTCTACAGCGCCACCCGGTTGGATAAGGGCGCCCCCCTCGCTGCATGGAAACCCTAGATCGAGCCCCTCGCCATTCCCCCCCCCCTGATTTCCTCCCTCGCGCTCCCTCTCCATCTCCCGCCGCCGCCCATGGACTCCCCGTGCCGCAGCTCGTCGTCTCTGTGGCCATTGGCCACCCCAGGCCTGGCCAGGATGTCGAAGACCTCCGTCGTGCTCCTCCAGTTCGTCTCCCCCATCGAACTCGAGCCAAGACCCCCCTGCATCGCTGGAATTTGGTCGGCCTTCTCGCCATGGTTGCCGGCCGCCGACGTCCAATACGTCGCATGCAGCCCCTGCCCGGCCTCGCCGAGCCCTCCATGGCGTTCTCTGTGAGCTCCACCCCCATGCCCCCTCTTCCCGCCCCGATTCACAGCCGTAGGGTCGTTCCCCGCTCGGGCCGCCATTGGCGGATCTCGAGCTCGCGCTCCCGAGCCGCCGCTGCTGCCTACTATTGCATGATGCTGCTGGGCACGAGGCGCGCCCTGCGCGTTCGCACGACGCCTGACATCGCAACCGCGCACCCCCGCCCTGCCGCCCGCAACCGGCTCCGGTGGCCGCAGTGCCCTTCGCCGCCGGCGAACACACATGCCTCGGCCACGACCTAACCCCCCTCCTCTCTACACACACTGACCCGTGGGCCCCCTCCCCTAACTAACTTGCGAATTAAAATAAAGTGAAAAGCTAACCCCCCCCCATGTGTATGACAGTGGGCCCTAGGCTAATTAGTTAAAGATAAATAAACTGTTAAGTTAAAATGCCCCTTGAGACACTTACATGTGGGTCCCAACCTCTAAATAACCCTCTGGATTAATTAAACTGTTAAAATTAAGCATGTCTCACTGACAGCTGGGTCCCACAGCTTTTGGAATTAATTAAAATGAATTTATATAATCATTAGAGTATGACATGTGGGTCCTGTGCATTATTTAAAAAATAAAATAAATTGTTTTAATAACCAGAGCTGAGATGTGGGGCTGACATGTGGGTCCCACATGTCAATTGACTGGTCAACCAGTACTGTTCTGGATAATGTCTATTTAATATTAAAATAAATTCAGAAATTCTTTTAAAATGATTAAAACTTGGAAAATCAATATCTTTTAAACCGTAAATCAAATAAAAATATTTTATACATCAAAATTGATCAAAAAAATATGACGAATACGGATACGCTATCTGTTTGTCTACCACACCACTCTAACATACCGAACATCGAACCGTCCCCCTCCGGACCGTTTGTCCGATGATTTGTCCGGTACTGTTAAAGTATCAGGATGAATTTATTCCGAACACGAAAGTTGTTCAGAATAGTTCAACTAACTCGGATACCCCACCCATACGTTTGTCGGATGTCCACGACACCTCCAGCATGATCCCTTCCCCCTTCGGACACCCTGTCCGGTAATCACCCGGAGCTGGCTGTTCATCCCCGGATGAATTCCCGCTCCGAGCATATTGCTTCGTACTACGTTAGAGCATCGTTAAGATTTCATATGTCATGCCTTGCAACTGTTTGCTATGATTGCTTTGTATTTACTGTTTGTCCCCACCCCTTATCTCCAGTAGACCCCGTTGCTGCCGCCGACTACACCGTTGCCGAGTACGACTACTTCGTCGACGACCGTACCGCTACTACCGAGCTTACAGGCAAGTAGAGCCATTCTCTTCCCCAGATATCGCCTACCTTTTCCGTACTTGCTTGCACTAGGCATTGTTACTGCTGCTGCTACGATTACAATCCTATTCAATTGCATAGCCTGTTTTTGTCGCCCCTTGGTGTACCTCCTTTATCCTATGCTGCCTATTATAATTATGCATTATTCAGCAGTGAACCCTGCGCATTGTTAGCTAGGATTAGATAGCGGGCCGTGACCACTCAGGGGAGTGAACACGGATACGATATATTAACTGTTACAGGTACGGTACAATGTAGACACCGTCTAAGGCCCCTAGTTCGGCTCTGCCGAGCCACCATCAAGTGTGATCTATCGAGGAGTAATCCTCGTACCTCCACTCATTGCTGACTCCGTATAGCCGCTCTAGGTACCTAAGCAACAGTTGTCCTTAAAGGTAAGAAAGTCGGGTGACCCAACGGTGCCCGCGATCGGTATATTGTCGGGAGCGACAGAGAGGGTACGACCGACGTTACTAGCGTGCTTGGCCCCTGCTCGTATCTCGCGGGAGTTACCAAACCACGAAAGTCGAGCTCTACCAAGAGCACACGCGAGACAAGGTAAGGAGACGGTTCACCTTGTCGGTAACCGCAGAGACTTGGTGGGACGACAGGGTAGGCACCGATGTACTGGTGGACCTGACTGTTGTCGTTGACCGTGGGTCGCTTAAGTCGAGGCAACGATAACGGTTGTCACGCAGGTTAATTAAAATGATAAATGGTTCGGCGGATGTCTTGAGTAGCCTTTTGGCTTGTACGCACTACCTACACGTGGGACGAGGAGTGTGGGCTCCCCTGTATCGTAGTCTCGTTCGAGGGTCTTCAGACGTCAACAGTATCGCGGGCTGATTGCCGGGAAGTGGTGTTTTCTTCTCTTGCTCGAGCGGTGTATTTGTATTTTCTTTGATTTTTCTTCACCGGCTAGTCACGCACCGTGCAGGAGTACGTTCAGGTTAGGGTCCAAAGCCCGGCGTACATAGGATATAGTCCGGCGGATGACCTCTCTATTGATTGCTGAAGGATGGGCTACTTTGTGTCGGATAGCTTTGGTGGAGCGTTCCCTAACAAGGTTCCGACCACCCTGGAGATCCGAGCGTCGTAGAGTCACGCCAGTGCACCCCTGCAGGGAAGATTAATCTATTCGAATAGCCGTGTCCACGGTAACAGGACGCTTTATGCTGAAGCTGGATCTTACCACTACAAACTACTACTATTAAACTGTATGGTTTCGGGTCTTCTTCCTCGCAGGCAGTCGAGGAAGGGAACTCGGAGGCATTATTATTATTAATTATTACAACTTACTATTATACAATGCTGCAGCAACTTCTGCTGCATTGTTATTACATTTCTGCTATTGAACTGTTGGTTGTTTCTCTTCTCATGCTGCAAGACACGTTGGAAGATGCTAGTCTTCGATAGGCCTAGCTTCTTACCCTTATTCTGATTTCTACCTTGCAGTCCACTATATACAGCCTCACCTTTCCATTTTGATACAATGCATAATGCTTAGTAGCGGACGTAAGACTCGCGGGTATGCTAGATACTCACCTTCTTTATTTCCCCTTTTTTTGTTTTGCCTGATCGGCCGCTGCAGTCGACGTTGGAGCTTTGGAGTCCAGGTGAAGGAGATCCCCGATGCCGACCACCGCAACGTGAAGATTCCCGATGCCTTCTACGACGTCGAGTTCCCTGTTGACCAGGAGTAGTTTGGAGGTTCCCAGGCAGGAGGCCTCGCCTTTTCGATCGGTTGTTATTTGTGCTAGCCTTTTTAAGGAAACCTTGTATTCTTGTGTCTGTACTCAGATACTTTTGCTTCCGCTAACTTTGTGCTCTCGAGTTGTTATATTCGAGCCCTCGTGGCCCCTGGCTTGTATTAAACCACTTGTATTACTTTATTTGTAGAGTTGTGTTGTGATATCTCACCGTGAGTCCCTAATCTCGACCGTGTACCTTGCGTGTATGATTACTGTACACGGTCTGATTTTGGGGGCGTCACAAGTTGGTATCAGAGCCGACTGCCTGTAGGACACCCCCTTCCAACTCCTAGGTCGAAGTCGAGTCTAGTCTTTGCAAAACTGCTTTACTAACAGTCTTTGTGTGGCTTATCGGCCCACGTCGCAAAACTGGGTGGTATTAGGATCTTTTTCTCCACACCCTTACTCTGGGACTCTGCTCTCTCTTCCTTTCGGGTTAAAGATTTTGCTAACTCTAACTCTAGGATCTCGTGACTGCTTCCTCCCGGAGAGCCCTAATCACAGATGATGACCTGATTCACCAGAAGATCCTGAAGATGACCTCCGATAAATTGCCGAGACCCTGTGTGGCCATCGCCCTTGCTATGCCCTACCACTGATAAGATTTTATGGATAACTGCATGCACCTTCCGTTTACCCATACAATCCCAGTTGGTCTTGTGTTCACAAGATGCATCGAAATACTTTCCGTTGTTTCGGGAATCCTTTGAGCCTACTGCCTTACAGCTTCTTTTCACCCCGCGGATAATTCCTCACATTTATCGAGGATCCGCTCATCCTAAGTTGTTCCTGTGGTTCCCAAAATACTTTGAAATACTATACGATCTCGCGACAATCCTCGGCAGCCTACTGCTTTGGAGATTCTTTTTACCTGCTTGCACTATGGTTAATCCCGTTTGTCTTGTAGTCTTTGATGGCCTCCCTTGGCATTTCCATTCCGATCTGTTGAATCATCGTGTGCGCGAGTGCACGCAATCATCAGTTGATTCCTATGAATCCATTCTTCCGGCTCAGACGTCATTCCGGACATGAGCTGATTCTCGAATTAATCAAACCTCGATTGATTGTTTGTCTAGTTCTTCTCAACTTATCCGTCATTGATCAAAGCATTTGCTTCTAATCCTTTGTTATGGGAGTCATAATTCCTTTGCATTTAAGCATCGAATTATTCTGATGCTTTTATCTCCAATGCTTTGGCATTCTTTCTTCTTATGGTTGAGTACCGATACTCGCCCAGACTCTTTGTACGCCGCCTGACCTTTTTGGTGGATTACTACCTACTGTCCCCTTGTTCCCTGAGTCATTGATGAATTTTCCCCTGATACAAGATGCCTCCCGCTAATGGTATCATCTACTTCATGTCGTTATCCTTCTTCTTTCGAACTTGTATCCTTTACTCCTGTTGTTGATTGTAAAGATTCGTAAAATGTCCCTATGGGTCGTATATATGCTTCATCCATATGTGTGAACCCATGAACTTCTATGGGTCTTACTCTACTGGTGTTGTGCCAGATAAAAATTTGAACGCTGCAAACTCATCGACAACGAGAAGTGAATGAAAGGCTATGCATTGAAGAAGTGGGAGTCGACCCTGAACCTTTATGTTCATGCCCATGGATACGATGTAGAACTGATAATGAAAGTTTCTCGTAAAGATAATTAACCCCCTTTGGTGTAAATTCTTCTACACCTATGATCCACCATTCTACCTTCGAGTATTACCCCTGGTATCTCGAGGATATCATGCCTTTGCATTACATCTTATGAATTGTGATGAAACAATGCCTACCCCTGTCATAGTCATTTCATGGTTCTGGGTTGTCGTCAACCGGGACCAGCGAATACTTTGCTTCACCATTTCATCATCGACATTTTGACTTCTCCCAAGTGTTAATTGAATTCATGGTGAGAAACACCATCCTTGCCCCTCGATGATTTGTGTGAACATCGACAACATCCTTTGACTCCCTGCCAATACTAACTTGGTCATGTATATCTTTCTCTGCTTTCCCTTGGGAAAGATATACACCCGATACTGCTGTATCATCACATTTTCCTTTCCATTGGTCTGTTTAACCTTTCTTGTGTGATAACTTATCTGAGCAGTGATAATTCCCTGCTTATCTAAACACTTTGGTGTACTACTTTGTCCGTACAACCTGTTACGATTGTTGATGACTTTTTGGTGACCACCGATGGACAAGAACTTTGCCAATTGGTCCGCCTCGTCTTAACGAGAAGGAAGATGGTTCTCTTCGTCCCTCGCCCTTGGCACTGATGTTGTTGCCGACATAGCTAACAAGATGTTCTCTGACTTGCCTTGCAACTTGATCACATTGTTTGTCGCCACCCTTCTTACTCAATGTGGGCCCATAACCCACAGTTCCACAGGATCGAAACCTGACTCTCTTGTACCTTTCTGTTCTCGAGGTTATCCCTCTTGTTTGACCTCCTATGCAACTCACGAGTCCTCTACCTTGTGATATTCGGTTCGATATCAGACTCGGTGCTTATGCATGATGTTCTGGACTCCTTTTCATCCTCCGTTCTCATCGTCGAATGCTTGCCTATCCGCTTGAAAAATTCTCATGCCTTACTTTGTTTCTCTCGATGTATCTCCCTGAGTTTAACTTGTGAGATACTTTGTACCCCATTCCCTTCGACCATCTCGGTTGATTAACCTTGTACCGATCCGACCCCCTCAAGTTTCCCCCCTAACCTATTCGTAAGTACGATGAGGCCCCCGCAGGAAGGATGACCACTCATCGAGATGCACTGATGAAGAGAAATGAAGACATCAAGGAGAATGATTAATTACTTCGAGAAGGACAAAGCACCAGAAGAATCATTAGAATACGAAACCAAAGCTTTACCCCTTACACTACCATTTAATTCTCGGGACGAGAATTCCTTGTAGTGGGGGAGATTTGTAACACCCCGGGTGTCACGCTACAGTGATCGCCTTAAAAAATTCCAAGTCATCATGATTATGATAATAATCATCATCCTTGATCAAGTGAAGTTTAAATTCAAACTCGTTTGGAAATTCAAAACAATGTGGGAAAATAAAGTTGTTCCAAAAATTGTGCAACCATTTTTCTAAAATGCCAAATATTCAGTGGATCATGTCCATGTGGATTTGGGAATTTATTAAGCTATTAATTAAATCAAACAATTCAAACAGTAGCTTAGACAACCCATTTTAATAGTTTGGTATTTAATTAAAATCCTAAATGAATTTATTTAATGCCCACACTTTTTGTGGCCCTGGTGTAAAGTACCACAATAATTTAGGAACAAGTTTCATACTTGGCAAAAATTATTTAAAAGCAAAATAAATTATAACAATAAAGAAAGAATAAAGAAAAGTAAACAAAAAAAAGGAAACACCTAACTACCGCTACGGGCAAGGCCCACCCAACTACCCACGGGCCTAGCCCACTCCCTCTCTTCTCTTCTCCCTACCTCCTGTTCCTCCTTGCCCGTGACGCCATGGCCTCCATGGCCGAGCCGGACCGGCTCACCTCGCCGGGTCGCTACAGCGCCACCCGGTTGGATAAGGGCGCCCCCCTCGCTGCATGGAAACCCTAGATCGAGCCCCTCGCCATTTGCCCCCACCCCCCGATTTCCTCCCTCGCGCTCCCTCTCCATCTCCCGCCGCCGCCCATGGACTTCTCGTGCCGCAGCTTGTCGTCTCCGTGGCCATTGGCCACCCCAGGCCTGGCCAGGATGTCGAAGACCTCCGCCGTGCTCCTTCAGTTCGTCTACCCCATCGAACTCGAGCCAAGACCCCCCTGCATCGCTGGAATTTGGTCGGCCTCCTCGCCATGGTTGCCGGCCGCCGACGTCCAATACGTCGCCTGCAACCCCTGCCCGGCCTCGCCGAGCCCTCCATGGCGTTCTCTGTGAGCTCCACCCCCATGCCCCCTCTTCCCGACCCGATTCACAGCCGTAGGGTCGTTCCCCGCTTGGGCCGCCATTGGTGGAGCTCGAGTTCGCGCTCCCGAGCCGCCGCTGCTGCCTACTATTGCATGCTGCTGCTGGGCACGGGGAGCGCCCTGCGCGTGCGCACGGCGCCTGACATCGCAACCGCGCACCCCCGCCCTGCCGCCCGCCCCCGGCTCCGGTGGCCGCCGTGCCCTTCGCCGTCGGCGAACACGCATGCCTCAGCCACGGCCTAACCCCCCCTCTCTACACACACTGACCCGTGGGCCCCCTCCCCTAACTAAATTGCTAATTAAAATAAAGTGAAAAGTTAACCCCCCATGTGTATGACAGTGGGCCCTAGGCTAATTAGTTTAAGATAAATAAACTGTTAAGTTAAAATTCCCCCTGAGACACTTACATGTGGGTCCCAACCTCTAAATAACCCTCTGGATTAATTAAACTGTTAAAAATAAGCATGTCTCACTGACAGCTGGGTCCCATGGCTTTTGGAATGAATTAAAATGAATTTATATAATCATTAGAGTATGACATGTGGGTCATGTGCATTATTTAAAATATAAAATAAATTGTTTTAATAACCAGAGGCTGACATGTGGGGCTGACATGTGGGTCCCACATTTCAATTGACTGGTCAACCAGTACTGTTCTGGATAATGTCTATTTAATATTAAAATAAATTTAGAAATTCTTTTAAAATGATTAAAACTTGGAAAATCAATATCTTTTAAACCGTAAATCAGATGAAAATATTGTATACATACCACTCTAACATACCGAACATCGAACAGTCCCCCTCCGGACCGTCTGTCCGATGATTTGTCCGGTACTGTTAAAGTATCCAGATGAATTTATTCTGAACACGAAAGTTGTTCAGAATAGTTCAACTAACTCGGATACCCCACCCATACGTTTGTCGGATGTCCACGACACCTCCGGCATGATCCCTTCCCCCTTCGGACACCCTGTCCGGTAATCACCCGGAGCTAGTTGTTAATCCCCGGATGAATTCCCACTCCGAGCATATTGCTTCATACTACGTTAGAGCATCGTTAAGATTTCATATGTCATGCCTTGCAACTGTTTGCTATGATTGCTTTGTATTTACTCTTTGTCCCCCCCTTATCTCCGGTAGACCCCGTTGCTGCCGCCGACTACACCGTTGCCGAGTACGACTACTTCGTCGACGACCGTACCGCTACTACCGAGCTTACAGGAAAGAAGAGCCATTCTCTTCCCCAGATATCGCCTACCTTTTCCGTACTTTCTTGCACTAGGCATTGTTACTGCTGCTGCTACGATTACAATCCTATTCAATTGCATAGCCTGTTTTTGTCGCCCCTTGGTGTACCTCCTTTATCCTATGCTGCCTATTATAATTATGCATTATTCAGCAGTGAACCCTGCGCATTGTTAGCTAGGATTAGATAGCGGGCCGTGACCACTCAGGGGAGTGAACACGGAAATGATATATTAACTGTTACAGGTATGGTACAATGCAGACACCGTCTAAGGCCCCTAGCTCGGCTCTGCCGAGCCACCATCAAGTGTGAGCTATCGAGGAGTAATCCTCGTACCTCCACTCGTTGCTGACTCCGTATAGCCGCTCTAGGTACCTAAGCAACGGTTTTCCTTAAAGGTAAGAAAGTCGGGTGATCCAACGGTGCCCGCGAGCGGTATATTTTCGGGAGCGACAGGGAGGGTACGACCGATGTTACTGGCGTGCTTGGCCCCTGCTCGTATCTCGCGGGAGTTACCAAACCACGAAAGTCGAGCTCTACCAAGAGCACACGCGAGACAAGGTAAGGAGACGGTTCACCTTGTTGGTAACCGCAGAGACTTGGTGGGACGACAAGGCAGGCACCAATGTACTGGTGGACCTGACTGCTGTCGTTGACCGTGGGTCGCTTAAGTCGAGGCAACGATAACGGTTGTCACGCAGGTTAATTAAAATGCTAAATGGTTCGGTGGATCTCTTGAGTAGCCTTTTGGCTTGTACGCACAACCTACACGTGGGACGAGGAGTGTGGGCTCCCCTGCATCGTAGTCTCATTCGAGGGTCTTCAGACGTCAGCAGTATCGCGGGCTGATTGCCGGGAAGTGGTGTTGTCTTCTCTTGCTCGAGAGGTTGATGACGGCTTCTCGCCCTTCGTTGGTGAGCCCCAAGTGGAAGCCCTGATGTAGCACAGCAGCAAATTTCCCTCGGTGAAGATACCAAGGTTTGTCTCCAGTAGGACTCCGGAGATGATAAGTAGGTGTCAGCGGCGCAACTGACGTGGACCTGCACACAGACACAGATAACTTTGCTCCCAACGAAGTTCAGAGAGGTTGTCAATCTCTCCGGTCTTGTTGTTCACAAATGATAAAACGTAAGGGGATAATGATAGCAACTTGAAAGTAAATGCAGAAAAGTAAATATAGCTTGGAAACAATAATGAGGATATGGACCGGGATACGTGATGTTCGCTAGTGATGTCTCTCTCCCAAAAGACGATAAAAATGCTATGCGAGGTAAACAAATTACAGAAAGGCAATTGACAGGATTATGAACGCACCGCAATGCTAACTATGCTACAAAAGAAAGGAAGAGGTTCAAAAGCACGGGCAGTACGCCAAAGTAACTAGACCGAAATCCATCTGCATCTACTACTAATCATCCACCTTGAGATATCTATCCAGAACATCTCGCTGGTATTAAGTTGCGAGCCCCACCCAAAGTGTAAACCCAAAGCAACAGACAACTGCATTAAAAAGAACTTTGCGTAAAGTAAACAATCCTTGTAACCGCGGTTACAAGCACCGTTGTTTTCCCCCTTGTGGCAACAGCACATCCCCTAGACTCATGTTTCTATCACTCAAGCATGTCATCGGGGAGGCATGAACCCACAATCTAGCACAACGCTCCCTCTTGGATAACTACCTACTACTTGGCCAAAGCAATAAACAGCAACGGAGAGCATGCAAGAATTACTTAGGAACAAAAATATAAGAGATAAAAACCAAATATATTACTCTATCAAAATCTGAACATAATCTCATAATCCATCAGATCCGATCAAACTCAACATAGCAATAGCAGAAATATTACAAAGGTGCCTCGATCATGTAGGGCAGCTCACGAGGTCTAAACAATGAAGATCAAAGAGGGGAGGAGAACATCACATAGCTACTGATCACGGACCCATGGTCCAAACAAAACTACTCATGAGACATCCGGGGAGCATCCATGGTGGAGAGGAGACTCCCGGAGGTCAATCCTCCCTCCGGCAGGGTGCCTGATAGAGGCGGGGTGTCCCGATCTTTCGATGAGATGATAACTACGATTTGATGGAGTCGACTTTGACGATCCGACTACGAACGTGCAACAACGTCGCGCCTTAGCAATCGCTAAACCAATCTCTGGAGGTTATTGACCACGCCGGAGCACGATCAACCTGACCACGAAGGTCTAGTGTCTGCATGCAATCGAAGAACATGCAAGAACTATGATAAAGAAATCTGAATATTGCGAGTATATAGATGAAGTATAGATGAAAGATGGGATTCCAAAAGCGGTCTTGATCTGGTCGTTGGACACAAACCGAGTACACGAAGATGCAGCGATTAGCTAAGCAGTCTTTTAACTAAAAGAAATCCAAAGAAAAACCCTAGGGGTTGATCTACTTATATAGGACTAAAGGGTGGAGGCCAAGGGGGTGGAAGGACGTCCCAAGGAGTCCTAAAACTAAACCTAGGTCGTACAAGGCACTTGGGCCCATGTGGAGGTGATGCAACACCTATTGAGTTGGAATTTGATTCGGATTCTGCTGCTGGGTCTCACCGTTTTCGCGATATCTCCACGATCCGAAGGAATTTGAAGGTGAAACCAATTGCGTTGGAAACTAGACGAGATAATCTATCACCAGAAAAAAAATCACCCAATTTGGAGTTCGTATGTAGAAACGGAGGCTGTTTGAAGTTGGGTATATCTCTGCAGTCCGAATCTGAGTCCATGACGTGAAAGACTTGGTCTCTATCTTCTGTTGGGCCAAAAGTGACGTGAAATAACTTCTTGTACAGCACACAATCATGCCCCCTTGTATTGACTTCATTTCTTGATCAAATATAGAGGAATTAATGGTCATATCCATTATAATTATGTCCTCATCATCTTCATGCTTGAACATGCTCCAATGCTCATCCTTCTTGTCCATGCTAGGTCCTTCATTTGTCAGCAACAGAAATATATCGACGTTAGGCAGCATCATATTCACTTGAACATTAGAAACATTACCAAGAAGCGAAAGTACCTGATAATTTAATTGGTGTGCACGATCTCTAGTAATTGGTCCAGTAGGTATATTAGCAGGGGTTGTGGCTGTAACTATGGTAGTCATGTCCTCATCATCCTCCCCTTCTTGAAAATAAAGCCGTCCCCGGCGTTTCTTAATCTGAAATGTGGCTAACAAAAGAGACAAGGTGTACATGTTGTATATATATATATGTCATCCATTCTTACTTCCCTTAGTTTTTGGACATGTAACACATGTATATATGAGTAACTTTCGTATGTCGTGAAATATAAACATATATGATCATCACAATACATAAACGACATGAAAGTATTGCAACTCAGTTTGCATATATATGTGAAGCTCTTATTCATATCTAAAGATGTACAATGCTCATCATTAAACCATCCCAATACCGGTGAATAAGCAATAATTGTTTTTGAAGGACATGCTACAACATGCTTAACTAAGCAGTTATGCAACACGTCATTCGACGTAGTATCATCTCCAAGATTAGAGGTCATATCAAAATGATTAAACACTGGCTTTTTCATAACAGTAACATGATTATCTAATATAGATGGTGTGGTCAAATCAGTAGGTAACTCAACGCATGATGTATTCAAGTCTATTAGGCAAGCAACATCTTCATGTGAAGTTATGACATTCTCGAAAATTGGTTGTGTGATGAAACTACTGGATAGCTCAACACATGTTGCTTTTAAATCAGCAAGGTTCTCATGTGGAGGGGAACGATCCATACCTTTGTCATTACCTTTTTGTGATGATAGATCAGATATTGGAGGAGTGCTTACGACAATTGATGTGGTTATGGTAGTGCTCATAGTGGTTGAAGGAACAACCTTCTCAACTTGTGGTATTTGCACATTCCGCTTGTTCGTCTTCTGGGAAACACGTCTGTCGATTTCCTGTTCAGCTTTACAAGGAAGATGAAACAAACGATCCATAGGATAACACTTTTCATGAATTAGGATATCCTGAATGTCACGGTTTAAACCTTCCCAAAATATGTCCATGAAATATTCTTCACTTTCCTCTAAAAGAGAATGCAAGAATGTAGTTTCTAAAGCATCATAATATTTTGAAACAGTTTTAGTACCTTGTTTTAAATTTTTTAATTTCCTAACCTTGTCACGAGTATAATAAGAGCGAACGAATCTATATCGCATAGCAAGTTTGAGATCATTCCAAGTATTAGGTATATAATCAGGATATAAACTACAATATTCATTCCACCAAATAGAAGCAAAATCTTTGAAAGCACTAATTGCATTTTTTACTTTCTTATGCTCAAGAAAATTATGGGAAACAAATATATCATTTATTTCAAACTCCCACTCAATGTATAAATCAGGTCTTAGACGTCCATGAAAGTGTGGTATAGAAACAATAACCTGATCATGTGCATGCTTATGTGTGTTTACCTTTTGCAGTGACTGTTGTGTAGTTGTAGGTGGTGGCAAATCTCCAACTATAGTTGCCGCCCAAGAAGATCTAACTCCAGAACCTGCCATGATTAGTAGAAAACAAGAAACAAATCACAAGTATATGTCCCTATGAACTACTAGGATGTGGTGGTAAAACGCTCACAGGATAGCAAATATCAATGTCTTACTAGTTCTTACCATGCAGTAGGTGGTGATCGGCAACCAACGGTGTCAAAGAACTCCAAAGATTAAGTAGAGCGATTGCCAGGTGAACGCACGTATACACGATGTAGAAATATGTGGAGCTTGGAAGGCTTTAATATGGTGGCAAAAATATCAGCAATAATCAATTCAGAGATGCAAAATTGAATTAACGCTCAACGACGATACTGTGCTGGTCCTAGTCTAGACCGGACTAGAGACGCGAGCCTAGAACACTAATGTTGTCACGGCGTAGCACAACTAGCAGCAATGAATGATATGAAGTAGCTCTGAATAGCAAGATATATGTGAAGATCATCAACAGAGCAAAGATAATGGTGAAAATAGGCTCCAAATCAAGATACACCAATATTCTCGCTACAAGTTTCCTCTGAATTATATTTGCTAATTTTTTGATATTTTTACTCCCATAGGGCACTGACTTAAGCTTTCCGACGCAATAAGAATCACTCAATTTAGAGTTCGGATGAGGTGTCAAAAAAATTGAGAATCAGCCCGAAATCTGACAAAAACTGTGTTCGGAAACTTTAGAGGTCAAAAAGTCCGTCTTAGAAGCCGATCTGGAGTTTTAAATAACACACTAGCTCCAGAACTATTTAGAAGCGGCTCGGAATTATCTTTAATTTGAGTACTCGTGGAGCCAAAACGGACTTCGGATGAGTTATGCCCGTTTTAGTGGACACTGCTCAAAACTGATTCCGACGATATTTCAAATACGAGTTCAACTAGAGATAGATCCGAATTTTTTTCTTCTTTTTTCTCTTTTTTCCTTTTTTCTTTCTTTTTTTCCTTTTTCTTTTCTCTCTCTTTTTTCAACTCTTTTTCTCTCTTTTTCTATGGTGGATGGTAGAAGTAGGCAGCGGATGGGATGATGGTGCAGCGGCGGCGGTGACTAACGTGAACAGAACTCGAAACTCTAAAGGACTAGATACTAAGACCAGCAACTGAACACGACGATGCAACCGATAATTCAATAAAGCAAAGCACTGAAAACAAAATTGCGAAGTCTCAGATTGGTTTGGATATGATGATATAATCCTATTTTTATGGGTTTTTGTGTGGATGATAGGTGATAAAAAACAGATCTAATATATGGATGTGGAATTCTCACCGAGCAACCTGAAAACTGATACCACTTGATAGAGGCGGGGTGTCCCGATCTTTCGATGAGATGATAACTACGATTTGATGGAGTCGACTTTGACGATCCGACTACGAACGTGCAACAACGTCGCGCCTTAGCAATCGCTAAACCAATCTCTGGAGGTTATTGACCACGCCGGAGCACGATCAACCTGACCACGAAGGTCTAGTGTCTGCATGCAATCGAAGAACAAGCAAGAACTATGATAAAGCAATCTGAATATTGCGAGTATATAGATGAAGTATAGATGAAAGATGGGATTCCAAAAGCGGTCTTGATCTGGTCGTTGGACACAAACCGAGTACACGAAGATGCAGCGATTAGCTAAGCAGTCTTTTAACTAAAAGAAATCCAAAGAAAAACCCTAGGGGTTGAGCTACTTATATAGGACTAAAGGGTGGAGGCCAAGGGGGTGGAAGGACGTCCCAAGGAGTCCTAAAACTAAACCTAGGTCGTACAAGGCACTTGGGCCCATGTGGAGGTGATGCAACACCTATTGAGTTGGAATTTGATTCGGATTCTGCTGCTGGGTCGCACCGTTTTCGCAATATCTCCACGATCCGAAGGAATTTGAAGGTGAAACCAATTGCGTTGGAAATTAGACGAGATAAGTTATCACCAGAAAAAAAAGAATCACCCAATTTGGAGTTCGTATGTAGAAACGGCGGCTGTTTGAAGTTGGGTATATCTCTGCAGTCCGAATCTGAGTCCATGACGTGAAAGACTTGGTCTCTATCTTCTGTTGGGCCAAAAGTGACGTGAAATAACTTCTTGTACAGCACACAATCATTCCCCCTTGTATTGACTTCATTTCTTGATCAAATATAGAGGAATTAATGGTCATATCCATGATAATTATGTCCTCATCATCTTCATGCTTGAACATGCTCCAATGCTCATCCTTCTTGTCCATGCTAGGTCCTTCATTTGTCAGCAACAGAAATATATCGACGTTAGGCAGCATCATATTCACATGAACATTAGAAACATTACCAAGAAGCGAAAGTACCTGATAATTTAATTGGTGTGCACGATCTCTAGTAATTGGTCCAGTAGGTATATTAGCAGGGGTTGTGGCTGTAACTATGGTAGTCATGTCCTCATCAGTGCCGGGAAGAGGTCTTCTGGTGCTCCCGATCTTGGAAGCCCGGCGGCGGCGGAACAGAGGCGAGTTCGCGGAATAGTGTTCTTCTTCTGGAGTTTTCCCATGACGGGGGATAAATAGGCGAAGGGGGGCAGCCAGAGGTGGACCAGGGGCCCCAGGCGCCCCCTGGCGCGGCCAGGGGTGGGGACGCGCCAGGTGGCCGCCTGGGCCCCCCCTAGCCCCCCTCTGGCCCCTCCCGAGCTTTTCTCGAAGCTTCCGTCACGCTGATTTTTTATATCAATTTTCCCGAATTTTTCTGGCACTTTTATATGGGGGAAAACTGAAATAGAAAAACAGCAGAAAACAGGAACTAGCACTGGAGTGCACTGAGTTAATAGGTTAGTCCAAATATGATCAAAAATGTATGAAAGTGTATCTAGATCATAGAAATATCACACAAAACATGCATGGAGCAAGAAGAAATTATCGATACGTTTTGGACGTATCAACATCCCCAAGCTTAATTCCTGCTCGTCCTCGAGTAGGTAAATGATAACAAGCATAATTTCTGTGGTGACATGCTAGCAACCATAAAAGAACTTTGAAAAGTAAAGCAATCAAGGTCAGAGATTCAATTCAAGTCATAACATGCAAGAGTCTATATTATCATTGAAACAAGTAACAAAAGAACAAAAGGTGCAAGAGCTCTTGCTGTCCGTGACTCGAATGTCTCCAAATGGTGTTTGCGTGCAAGAAAGGAGGATAGGGAATACGAGAAAAAAAGTATTTTTGTTGAGAACTCAATCTACTAAAGTTTCACACTTGGTCCTCTTTGGAATCTTATCTTGAATCGTCCCCAGACCACTAGCCTGGTACAAGTCAATTTGATCCACTCCTTTTCGATATTTTGAGCACTCATGCAATGGATGAGCGTAAGCACGAGAGTTGACACTTAGGATGGCAAAGAGAGAAATATGGTGGAGGAGGAAGACAAAAAGGATGAGAAAGGCTCACATAAATGAGGACAATCATAGGCAAGAGATGCCAAATGATAGATATGATGTGAGGAGTAGGGATTGCCATCCAACGGATGTACATACGAGCTAGGAAGCTCTCCAAACTATATGCATGAAGATCATCTCTATGGAGTACAAGGATATAAAGGGAGTACTAGTGTGGATCTCTCAAAAGGAATAGTAGTGTTGCCCCTTTCTCTCTTTTTATTTCTTTTTCTTTTTTCTATTTTTTTGTATTTTTTTGTGGCCTCAGTGGCTCTTTCTATTTAACTCTCATTTGTCCTCTTTGGGATCTTTTAATGTGTCCACTTTGGGATCTTTTCCTCACTTAAGGGCAACACTCTATTTTACAAGAAGGTAAAGGAGATCTTTCACACTTTACAAGGTACTCAAAACATAAAGAAGATGTAACTATCATGATGTATGCAATGTATGTCGCTGCCAGTGTAGCAGGAACATGTATGACATGAAGATCAATTCATGAAGAGGTGGATGTTGCATGGCAATATAACTCGGAAAGGCTATGGAAATGCCTTGATAGGTAGGTATGGTGGCCGTTTTGAGGAAGGATAAAGGGAGGCTTATGATGACAGAGCGTATCATGCCAAGGGTTTGGATGTACCGGCGAAGGTGGACACCAACTCTCGGAGTGAGAAGAAGGCAATGCACGGCACGGGAAAGGCTAGCAAAATATGGGAAGGTGGAAGTGTCAACTCTAAATACTTACATTAGTCCGAAGAACTCATGCACTTATTATCGGTAACTCTCAATCTAATGAGGAGGTTCACAAAGAGACAAGTACCCCGAGGAGGAGTGTATGGGGGTTTGGTTATCCTTGCGCATCCTCGACTCATGGTACGTGAGTGTTCTCTGATATTCGACTCCTCAGAAGAGTAGTGATCTATCTAGTAGCTAGAGTTCTCAACTAGTTTTGTAGGTTTTGAAAATAAACACGGATTGCCAAAAATACGACACCTATCACTAATAGGAAAGATCTCTTGACACCAAAAGTCCAAACATTACTCACAACACTGCCTCAAAACTATTGCAAGCTACTGCTAAAATTAAATAACAACCTCAATTACCTACTTTCAAGACAAAACACAACTCAGTGCAACAACCAACTCTCTTAACAAGATAAAAATGAAAACTAAAAAGAGTTGCAGCAACAAACTAAACAAAAGCCAAAGCTCTTGCTAAAGACAAACTAAGACTAAAACTAAACAAGGCAGTAGCTATGAAAAGATAAAGAACACACAACAGCAAAAAGATAAGCAGGGAAAATCCTATGATGTGTTCTAGATTTTGAAAGTGGAGCGTGTTTCTCTCCCACACAAAGTAAGAAAGGATCTAACTTGTTATGAACAGAAAGCAAATCTAAAGAAAGCTAAAAACAAAACCTAAGAGCGAGACGCTCCAAGCATAGCACATAACACATGAAGTGATAAAAATATAGTGAGACGAAGGACGAACTGATGATTGTCGATGGAGAAGGGGATGCACGGGGGCATCCCCAAGATTAGACGCTTGTGTCTCCTTGAATATTTATTGGGGATGCATGGGGGCATCCCCAAGTTTGAGCGCTTGACACTCCTGGATCTTCTTTCATCATCTTCCAACGCACACTTGAAAACTCCCTTCATACATAACTCATTATAAGCTGATTAGAGAGGTTAGTACCCTTAATAAATAATTTTTCTCCACTGGATATAAAGATATTATTTAAGAGCTACTGTTTCTCAAGAGTGCCAAAAGGTTTTTGCAAAGAAAAAGCAAGCTTAAGGTTTGCAAAAGTAAGGAGAGACAAAACGTGGCAGAATCTGTGAAAAACAGAACAACAGATAGTAAAGGATTTTTTAGGGGCACTTCTGCAACTCAAATCAAAAAACTCAGAACATATGGAAGTTTCGTAATTGTATAGATCATACTGTGTAAAAAATTCAGCTCAAAAAGATGAAACGGGATTTTTCTGGAATTTTTCTGGTCACGAGGACAGAATCTGTTTTCTGGACAGCATGTCACAACTTTTACTTCCCTTGCCGTAAGAGGCTATAACTTGGCACAAAGCTGAAAAATAAAGATACAATGATGTTGCTACAGTAGTAACAATCATCAAGACACAACAAAAGCAAAAAGAAAAAAAAACCTAAATTCGTTGCGGGCTGCCTCCCGAAAGCGCTTCTTTATAGCCATTAGCTAGGCATGATGCAAAAAGAAGAATCAAGGGTATCCAAGATCAGAATCATAAAAACCCTCAAATTGATTTTCAATAAGTTCCTTTTCTTTTTACTAGGGAAGATATACTTACCTTTCGCCATACCGCGTAAGCGTATGTTCTTATTACCAATATCAATGAAGCCTTTCATAGCACGGAGGAAGTCTCTTCCGAGCACAATATTACTTTGGTTTGGATCCATGATGAAGAAATACATTGGTGCAGTCCTATGAAGGAATGCAACTTGGACTTATTTTACCTTTCCTTTAACTTCTGAGATATCTCCATTAGAATGTTCATGATAAGATGATAATATATCCATATCCAGTTTCAAAGAATCATAAACTATTTTTGGCAAAGTAGAAACTGTGGATCCAATATCACAAAAAGCAAGGAAGCTTTGGTTAGAGATGCTAATCCTAACAAAGGGCTCCCAATCATCATCTATCTCCAACATTTATTTCTTGTTGGACTTAAGTTCCTCTACTTTCCCCAAATCTCGAGCATCCGGTCTTTTTTCAATAGTGGCAAGTCTATCTATGACAGTATCAATACTACGATCATAAACAAAATAACTAGATAGACTATGCAAAATCTCAAGAGCCCTATCTTCATCACACTCTAGAAAATCTCCTTCAGCTATAATGTCAAGAGAGTGTTTACACCACTTCAAAATACCATGGTAAAAATTTCTAAGCACAATCTTTATAGATATCCAAGGCATAATTCTTTTATGTGCTTCAGAAATTCTGTCCCAAGCCTTCTTCATATTTTCTCCATCCCTTTGACGGAAATCGAGAACTTCTGATTCCCGCAAAGCACCTAGTCCTAACATGTTCATCTAAACAAGGAGGACCTCTAACATCAAGATAAATAATTTTTTATGTAAATTTTGATAAAAGACACAAAGATAAAAACTGAAAGATAAACTAACAAGACTGAAAAACAAAGGTAAAGGGTAGTGTGCAACTCCCCTATCTTAGCACTTGGACTCCCCGGCAACGGCGCCAGAAATTGCTCTTGATGACGGCTTCTCGCCCTTCGTTGATGGGCCCCAAGTGGAAGGCGTGATGTAGCACAGCAGCAAATTTCCCTTGGTGAAGATACCAAGGTTTGTCTCCAGTAGGACTCCGGAGATGATAAGTAGGTGTCAGCGGCGCAACTGACGTGGACCTGCACACAGGCACAGATAACTTTGCTCCCAACGAAGTTCAGAGAGGTTGTCAATCTCTCCGGTCTTGTTGTTCACAAATGATAAAACGCAAGGGGATAATGATAGCAACTTGAAAGTAAATGCAGAAAAGTAAATATAGATTGGAAACAATAATGAGGATATGGACCGGGATACGTGATGTTCGCTAGTGATGTCTCTCTCCCAAAAGACGATAAAAATGCTATGCGAGGTAAACAAATTACAGAAAGGCAATTGACAGGATTATGAACGCACCACAATGCTAACTATGCTACAAAAGAAAGGAAGAGGTTCAAAAGCACGGGCAGTACGCCAAAGTAAGTAGACCGAAATCCATATGCATCTACTACTAATCATCCACCTTGAGATATCTATCCAGAACATCTCGCTGGTATTAAGTTGCGAGCCCCACCCAAAGTGTAAACCCAAAGCAACAGAAAACTGCATTAAAAAGAACTTTGTGTAAAGTAAACAATCCTTGTAACCGCGGTTACAAGCACTGTTGTTTTCCCCCTTGTGGCAACAGCACATCCCCTAGACTCATATTTCTATCACTCAAGCATGTCATCGGGGAGGCATGAACCCACAATCTAGCACAACGCTCCCTCTTGGAGTCACTACCTACTACTTGGCCAAAGCAATAAACAGTAACAGAGAGCATGCAAGAATTACTTAGGAACAAAAATATAAGAGATAAAAACCAAATATATTACTCTATCGCAATCTGAACATAATCTCATAATCCATCAGATCCGATCAAACTCAACATAGAAATAGCAGAAATATTACAAAGGTGCCTCGATCATGTAGGGCAGCTCACGAGGTCTAAACAATGAAGATCAAAGAGGGGAGGAGAACATCACATAGCTACTGATCACGGACCCATGGTCCAAGGAAAACTACTCACGAGACATCCGGGGAGCATCCATGGTGGAGAGGAGACTCCCGGAGGTCAATCCTCCCTCCGGCAGGGTGCCGGGAAGAGGTCTTCTGGTGCTCCCGATCTTGGAAGCGCGGCGGCGGCGGAACAAAGGCGAGTTCGCGGAATAGGGTTCTTCTTCTAGAGTTTTCCCGTGACGGGGGATAAATAGGTGAAGGGGGGCAGCCAGAGGTGGACAAGGGGCCCCAGGCAGGGGTGGGGCCGCGCCGGGTGGCCGCCTGGGCCCCCCTGGCCCCCCCTCTGGGCCCCCCTCTGACCCCCCCTCTGGCCCCTCCCGGGCTTTTCTCGAAGCTTCCGTCACGCTGATTTTTTATCTGAATTTTCCCGAATTTTTCTGGCACTTTTTATATGGGGGAAAACTGAAATAGAAAAACAGCAGAAAACAGGAACTGGCACTGGGGTGCACTGAGTTAATAGGTTAGTCCAAATATGATAAAAAAATATATGAAAGTGTATCTAGATCATAGCAATATCACACAAAACATGCATGGAGCAAGCAGAAATTATCGATACGTTTTGGACGTATCAGCGGTGTATTTGTTTTTGCTTTGATTTTGCTTCACCGGCCAGTCACGCACCGTGCAGGAGTACGTTCGGGTTAGTGTCCAAAGCCCGGCGTACATAGGATCTAGTCCGGCGGATGACCTCTCTGTTGATTGCCGAAGGATGGGCTACTTTGTGTCGGATAGCTTTGGTGGAGCGTTCCCTAACAAGGTTCCCGCCACCCTGGAGATCCGAGCGTCGTAGAGTCACGCCAGTGCACCCCTGCAGGGAAGATTAATCTATTCGAATAGCCGTGTCCACGGTAACAGGAAGCTTTATGCTGAAGCTGGATCTTACCACTACAAACTACTACTATTAAACTGTATGGTTCCGGGTCTTCTTCCTCGCAGGCGGTCGAGGAAGGGAACTCGGAGGCATTATTATTATTAATTATTACAACTTACTATTATACAATGCTGCAGCAACTTCTGCTGCATTGTTATTACATTTCTGCTATTGAACTGTTGGATGTTTCTCTTCTCATGCTGCAAGACACGTCAGAAGATGCTAGTCTTCGATAGGCCTAGCTTCTTACCCTTATTCTGATTTCTACCTTGCAGTCCACTATATAAAGCCTCCACTTTCCATTTTGATACAATGCATAATGCTTAGTAGCGGACGTAAGACTCGCGGGTATGCTAGATACTCACCTGGTTTATTTCCCCTTTTTTTTGTTTTGCCTGATCGGCCGCTGCAGTCGACGTTGGAGCTTTGGAGTCCGGGTGCATGAGATCCCCGATGCCGACCACCGCAACGTGAAGATTCCCGATGCCTTCTACGACGTCGAGTTCCCCGTTGACCAGGAGTAGTTTGGAGGTTCCCAGGCAGGAGGCCTCGCCTTTTCGATCGGTTGTTATTTGTGCTAGCCTTCTTAAGGCAACCTTGTATTCTTGTGTCTGTACTCAGATACTTTTTCTTCCGCTAACTTTGTGCTCTCGAGTTGTTATATTCGAGCCCTTGTGGCCCCTGGCTTGTATTAAACAGCTTGTATTACTTTATTTGTAGAGTTGTGTTGTGATATCTCACCGTGAGTCCCTAATCTCGATCGTGTACCTTGCGTGTATGATTACTGTACACGGTCTGATTTTGGGGGCGTCACACGTATGCCTTTTGGTTTATTTAATGCCCCTACTACTTTTCAAAGGTGTGTGTCTGATATCTTTCATGGTTTTTGCGAAGAAATTGTGGAGCTATTCATGGATGATTTCTCCGTCTATGGAAGCTCTTTTGACTATTGTCTCCACAACCTTAATAAAGTTTTGCAGAGATGTGAGGAGACAAATTTGGTGCTTAACTGGGAGAAGTGCCAGTTTATGGTCAACGAGGGAATTGTTCTTGGCCACAAGATTTCCGAGAGGGGAATTGAGGTGGACAGGGCCAAAATGGAAGCAATTGAAAGGATGCCCTATCCAAGGGACATCAAAGGTATTCGTTGTTTTCTCGGTCATGCTGGTTTCTATAGAAGATTTATTAAAGACTTTTCTAAGACTTCGAGACCCCTCACTAATCTTCTCCAGAAGGACGTTCCTTTTGTTTTTTATGAAGATTGTAAGGAAGCCTTCGAAGTTCTTAAGAAATCTTTCATAACCGCTCCTATAGTACAACCACCTGATTGGAATTTACCTTTTGAAATTATGTGTGATGCTAGTGATTTTGCTGTTGGAGCTATTTAGGGAAAAAGGTTGATAAGGAGTTGAATGTTATATATTATGCTAGAAAAACCCTTGATAGTGCTCAAAAAAATTATGCTACTACTGAGAAGGAATTCTTAGCAGTAGTGTTTGCTTGTGATAAGTTTAGGCAGTATATTGTTGATTCTAAGATTATTATTCATACTGACCATGCTGCCATTAAGTATCTTATGGAGAAGAAGGATGCCAAACCAAGACTCATCTGATGGGTACTCCTTCTTCAAGAATTTGATTTGCAGATTGTCGATAGGAAAGGAGCAGACAATCCGGTGGCGGATAATCTTTCAAGGATGGAAGATATACCGCATGATCCCATCCCAGTCAACGACAGTTTTCCAGACGAACAACTAGCTATTGTAAAAGTACAATCTCTCTCCGATCCTTGGTTTCCAGATTATGCTAACTTTATCGTTGCAAAGTTTTTGCCTCCAGGTTTAACGTTTTAGCAAAGGAAGAAGTTATTCCACGATTTGAGGCATTACTTTTGGGATGACCCACATCTTTTCAAAGAAGGTCCAGATGGGATTGTGAGAAGATGCATACCAGAACACGAGCAGAAGGACATTCTCAAACAATGTCACGACAGTCCATATGGAGGACATCATGTCGGTGAGAGGACGGCACATAAGGTTCTTCAATCAGGTTTTTATTGGCCTGCTCTCTTTAAGGATGCTAGAAGTTATGTTTCATCCCGTGATAAGTGTCGGAGAGTTGGTAATATTAGTAGAAGGAATGAGATGCCTATGAATTACTCTCTAGTGATTGAGCCTTTTGATTGCTGAGGTTTTGATTTTATGGGTCCTTTTCCTTCCTCACACAAGTACACTCACATTTTAGTTGTTGTTGATTATGTAGCCAAGTGGGTAGAGGCAATCCCCACTGAAAGTGTTGATCGCAAGACATCTTTGAAAATGCTCAAGGATGTAATTTTTCCTAGGTTTGGAGTACCCAGGTATCTCATGACTGATGGGGGTTCACACTTTACGCATGGAGCTTTTAGAAAAGCTTTGGCCAAGTACGATGTCAATCATAGAATTGCTTCACCGTACCACCCTCAAACTAGTGGGCAAGTTGAGCTCACCAATAGAGAGATCAAGTTGATCTTACAGAAGACAGTCAATAGAAATAGAAAAGATTCGTCGAATAAGTTAGGAGATGCTTTGTGGGCGTATAGAACTGCTTACAAAAACCCCATGGGCATGTCTCCCTATAAAATGGTCTATGGCAAGGCTTGCCATTTGCCATTAGAATTAGAACACAAAGCTTTCTGGGCTATTAGAGAGCTTAATGCTGACCCGAAATTAGCCGGGGAAAAGCGTCTCATGAACTTGACTTCTCTAGATGAGTGGAGAAGTGAAGCTTACGAGAGCGCTAAAATGTTCAAGGAAAAGGTAAAGAAGTGGCACGATAGGAGGATTCTAAAACGTGAATTTAATGTTGGTGATAAAGTTTTGTTGTTTAGATCCCGTTTCAGGTTTTCTCTAGGTAAACTACTTTCCAGGTGGGAAGGGCCATTTCATATTGAAGAAGTCTACCGCTCGGGTGCGATCAAGATTAACAATTTCGAAGGTACCAAACCTCAAGTGGTGAATGGGCAAAGACTTAAGCATTACATTGCAGGAGACCCTGTCAATGTTGATGTGGATTTGGTATACACAACAACTCATGAAGAACATGTTGCAGCCCTGTTTCAGACACCAGCAGAAGCATAATAAGTAAAGGTATGTATTACGGTAAGGAAACGTCGCGAACCACCATAAAAGTTCCAGATTACGAGTTTTTGCAAAATATAGAAAATTTGAGGCCGAAGTGGAGCCGGAAACCAGCTCCAGGGGGCCCAGGCCCCCCCTGGCGCGGCCCCACCCCTGGCCGCGCCGGGAGGCCGCCTGGGCACCCAGGGGTCCGTCTCCGATTACACTTTGACCCGTTACCTTCCTTTCTGTGCAGAAAGTTTTGCTATATATTTTCCCGGATTGTTCCGGCAACGTATCTCGCAATTTCGTGTGTTTTCTTTTCGAGCTGTTTCTGCCAGGACTAAAAGTTGAGTAGTAGAGATGTCTTCTTGTGGCACGAGCGGGGAGGACTTCTTGGGATCGCGTCTATGTCAAGTCCAGAAGGATCTTAATCAAGGGAAGCACGTTGATTGGGCTACTGAAGAAGAAATTGTCGCAAGACAAGCGGAGATGGAGCGCTCCGTGAGAGAGGAAGTCAAGACTATCACTGCCAAACAGCAAGGAGGTCCAAGCAATCCCATCATGGTGGGATCTGTCCAACCTCAATATGATCTTTCTCTTAACCTTTCAGGGCCCTCCACTTCACTTGAAGATCAACGCACGCTTTCCACCATCTCCGAAGCCTACCGCATCACCAACCAACTTTGAGAAGATTTCCGTGTACTGAAAGTGCAAGTGGAAATCCTGGAAGCTGAAAACCAAACCCTTTGACGTATAATCAGAGATCCGAAGAAGAACAAGGATGAGGAGTAAATCTCCTTGGGTAATGGCATCCCCTTAGCTTGTTTCAAGCTTGGGGGAGTGCCCGGTATCTTTATCTTTATCATTGTCTTTTAGAGTCAAGTAGAGTCGTATCATGTCTAGGGAAGTTATCTTATAAAATAGGTTTTTGCTTTGAGGTATATCACTCCTTTTTAGAGAGTTATGTATCCATGAGTGTGGAGTCGTCTATGATGGAATATTAATGAGAAGTCTATTGATCCCTTCGCTGCACTCGGTAATCTCTTCACGCAATCGATTATGATGATTCTTATGGTGAGTATTGACCTTATATCAGGTATGGCTTTGAAAACTTTATTTAATCTTGGAAAACATAGCTTTGGTCATAACAACAAGCATGATTTTTCTCAAAGTAGCGACATAGCCAAACCCTCTTTGTTATTATGCTTGTAGTGTTATGTTGACAAGGAAGACAACTTGATGTGCTATGCTTATTTTAATGTTTATGTTTTATATTGCTTTGCATCCAAGTCATCATCAATTGTCTGTTCTCTCAAAGCCCTTGCTAGCCAAACCTCTGTACTAAGCGGATTTCTGCTTGTGCATCCATACCCTGAAACCAGTATTTTCCAGATGAGTCCACCATACCTTCCTATTCGTGGTATTCCACTACCACTCCTAAAGTATAGATTTTTTGTGTTACCCTTAAATATTCAAAATCTTCTATTTTGTGTCCCTGTTTTAGCTCATGACGAAGTAGTAGTTAATTCATGATCTTCTTAAGTTGGACAAGTTTTATCCCGGGATTGCATGTCTATCTGCAAACCCCTAATACGAGGAGGAATTGGCATGAGTGCGCCCAGCTCACAAAAGATAATTACAACAAACAAACCCTCCTTCACGCTTTGTTCATGAGAAATCAGAAAACTTTGGCAGTGATAAACAAAGGAGATTGCGGAGATGTGATCGTCCCCGTGTGGGAGCCGTTCCTCGAAACTTGTCCAATCTGAGAAGTAATTGAGTTATCTATTAGCATGCGTTGACAAATCATGCACCTCTCAAAACTTGTTTTCATTCTGGTTGATTTAAGAATAGCACTTGAATTTTCCCTGCTTGCCTTTAACAAGGCCTTTCCTTTACTTTTATGTTGAGTCAGTTTCCTACTTCTTCCTTTCCCAGAGAGAACAGACACTTGGTGCAGATGAGGATTCATCCATATAATGTTGCATTAAGTTTTGCCATGCCATATCATTGTTGACATTATCTTTTGATAAGTAAGTTGTTTGCAAAAGCTTCTGCCAGGAAAACATCTTCCTTTGTGTTAACATTTTCACTTCATGACTAATAGCATGTTCTTTCAAAAAGTTCCAAATTGTCTCATCAAAACATAAAGAGAAAGAGAAAAAGTAAAATCTATTAGTTGTTCTTTGACTAAATGACATATTTGCCTTGATTTGATGAGTTTCCTTAGCCCTACTCCTGTTTATAATTGTTATTACTCTTTCATAAGGGCCTTATGAGTTGAAGATTGCTGTTGAGGATGTTTGAGTTTGGTGAAGAAATCATGATGCTTCTTGTCCGTATTCTATTTGTCGACACTTCACTCTCTAAACTTGTGGACAGCTTTACCGAGCTCAGTTTTCGCTTGGGGACAAGCGAGGTCTAAGCTTGGGGGAGTTGATACGTCCAAAATGCATCACTATTTTATATCGTAATTCATCCTTATTCATTGGTATATTTCATATTACGATGATGTTCTTATATTGTTTTGGCTTGTTTTACACAGTTTGCAACTTTTCAGTGCCGAAGCAGCAGACGCAGGATTCATCGGTAAAAAGTGGACGCTGAGTTGTTGAAGAAGAATACCTCCAAATTACCTGAAAATCGACGGAGGGTATTTTCCAAAAGATTAACGAAGGCACGTCGAAGAGGGACCAGGGGGGCCACGGGGGCCCCAGGCAGCCACCTGGCGGCGGACCCACCCCTGGCCGCGCCGGGAGGGCGTCTGGAGCCCTGGGGCCACTCCCGGCTCCCCCCTCTGGCCTATATACTCCTCGTTACCCGAAAACCCTAAAAAGAGAAGTTTTTACGGAGTTCCGCCGCCCCTCCGTGGAGGAAACCTACAGAGAATAAAAGGGCTCTCCGACGGGCATATTCCGCCGAGGAGAACACCTCCCGGAAGGGGAGATCATCGCCATCGTCATCACCATCGTCACGGACATCATCAAGATCATCATCAACATCATCCCCAACATCAGCACCATCTCCACCACCATCCAATCTCACCTCACAAGTTTATCTTGTGTTGTAATCCGTACTATCTATCCTCTCTACTCTACCGGCGTTGATTACTACCGTGTGATGAATGTTATTGAGTTTTGTTGGAGAATTATCATTTTGTCCAGATTGTTTATCATATATTTATCACCTCTGATCATGATCTCTTTTATGTCTTGTGAGTAGTTACTTTATTTCTTGAGGACATGGGAGAAGTCTAGTTGTTAGTAGTCATCCGATGTTGAAGTAATTTGTGGTGTTTAATATTTAAGTTGTGTTGTTATTTTCCTAGTGGTGTTGTGTGAGTCGAACACTCAACACTTCGCCTTATTAAGGACCTAGGGGAATACATTGTGTATAAAGAATGCTTACGGTGGGTTGCCGGAGTGACAGAAACCTGAACCCCAGTTTGCACACTTTTGCACAAGGGAATAATGGATCCTTGATCTTATTACTGTGGTTAGGCTTTGCCTTAATTTCTATCTTGTATTTGCGGATGCTTGCAAGATGTAAGATGTTTAATCATAAGAGTGCACTTATCTTAGTCTAGAAGGTGTGCTAGCATAGATCAACCCACTCAACACTTATCAGCACAACACTTGTTATCAATACGGAGTATGGCGAAAGCACGTGACTACCTCTCCATGTGTCCTCAAGAACGCTTTAGTCTTTATAAGTTCAGTTGCCAGGTTTATCCTTTGCTCAAAAGGATTGGGCCACTTGCTGCTCCTCAGCGCTATTTACTTTGCTTGCTTTTATCTTATTGTTGCTTATATCGAAAACACCTAAAAAGTTATCTTTCAGTGCTTGCAGTTATTCCTTGTCCAAAATCACTTATCAATACCTTTCGCTCCTCGTTGGGTTCGACACTCTTATTTATCGAAAACGCTGCAATAGATCCCCTACGGTTTTGGGTCATCATTTCCCTCAAAACGGGGTCAATTTGTTAAGATTTTTATATAATTTTCCTTATAAACCGAATCATGGTTATCAATCAAAATTTTCTTATAAACCAAATCATTTTCTTTTAATAGAGATCAATATTCAGGTGGAGGTTGTTTCTCCCCCTTGACATATTCAAAAAAAAGTTGAGATGAGAAGCGAGAGAAGATGAATGGCATGGTCTTTTTTTAGAACGAAGGCTTAACAAGAGCCCGACTTGGAATTAACAAAGCCAACAACGGCCATCAATACAACGCAATATTACAACACCATCACCCGAAAGAACCGGCAAATGATACAAGAACGTCGGGAAGCAACTCACAATACTCGCCTACAACAAGCTAGGTGTAACAGCCCAGATTTCACAAAAATTAAAAATTTTGTTTTCGGTGTGAATTGTTTGATTGTCTGATTTGTTTGCGGTATTTGCATCCCCGATTTATCGATCGGCGATTATTTCCCCCCCTCTTATCTCGTACCGGACGGAGACCGACCCTTGCCACCCTGACACTCGACATTTGCGACACCGGGTTCCGCCCGATCACCGTCGCGAAAACCGCACGAGACCAGCCGCAGCCAACGGAACGAAAAACCCCGTTTAATAATTAAACGGGTTATTTTTATAGCGCGCCGGAAAGTCTTCTCGGAACGGTTCCAACGCGAGGTGAACTCCGCCGGCTCGACGCGCTGGTCGCGCAGTTCGAAGTTTTACCCGAATCGGAGGTCCTGCGGACCCCCGACGGTCAGAAACGTAAACACCGCGCGCACGAGAGAAAAACCTGGGATGTTTTTGCACACTGCCAGCCACCTGGGCTATATAAACACCACCACACTCCCACCTCTTTCTAGGGTTTCCCTAGCCACAAAATTGCAGCCACCCCCCTCAAACATAGCCCCATTTTCGCACCAAACCCTAGCCAGATCTAAAGTTTTTGCCCCCAGGCGCTCTGGACCGTCAGATCTGGCGATCCGACGGCCTAGAGGCCGTCATGTCGCCACCCACCTCTCTCCTCTCTCCTCCACCAACCTCACGCAGCCGCTCGTGGAACCCCGCGCGCCGCCGGGCCTGAGGCCGCCTCCGGCGCGCCATCGACCAGCAGGTCGTCCTCTCCTCTCGCGCTCCCTCTCCTCTCTCCTTTCCACTCACCTCCCTCTCTGTTGCAGGAGATCGCCGGAGCCCGTAGCGCCTGGCCGGAGTGGCCATGGCCGAAGCCCGCGCCGCCGCGCGCCATGGGGTCTGTCCCCGAGCTTGCCACCCTCTGGAACGCATCAGCCGCCGCCCGGCCTCCTCCACACGACCGAGATCGCGCCGCCCACCCGTGCTCGCGCCTCCCTTCCGGAGTCCGGCCACCGCCGCGCACCTTGCGGTTGGGGTCGGGACGCCCCAATCCGGCGCCCGCCGCCGTTGACCGCCCCCGCCTAGGCCGGCCCAGATCCATCCGCCTGGCGGCCCAGCAACCCCAGCGTGGCCCAGCCGCCACCAACCGCCTCCACGCCGGCCAGTGGCCCGAGGCCACTAGGCGTGAGCCCCGTTATTTTTTTTCCTTTTTTTTTGAACCTGCTGCCTTTTTTTCTAAGTCCCTAGTAAAATGTGTGGTGTATCTGTTTTGCGCTAGCGATTGCGATTAAACCGTAGCTCGGATGACGTTGCGCCCAAAAGGAAAATTGCTTAGATTTGTGTGTACTTCAATCCATCTTTTGTGAGCTTTTTGATTTGAGGCCATCTTGATGTTGATAATCTGTGTTGAAGTGGGCATCAGGCTGTTAACTGCTAATTTTTCCTGTTAGTGTGCTGCTGTAATTATTTTATTGCAACTTTGGTTGATGATTGTGACACATCCATGAGGCCTATTGCATTGATTCTTTTTCCTATGTGTTAAGCATCATGTGTACTTAATTCCCATGCTTTAACTTGTCATATTTGGGTGCTTTAGCTATATTAAATCTTTCTCCAAAGTGGTGACCCTGATGTTAATGTGCTGCTGTTGCTGAAACTGTTAATCTGTTGCAACTTCGGGTGACGGTTGCGTCGCAACCGTTTATCGAAATTGAGTGATTCCAATTGAATATTGTTAAGCATCATGTCTACTTCCATTATATGTATTGCATTGTCATGATATGCTTGCTGGTCATATAGTTATTGAGCTCCAAAGTTGCTATGCCACTGTTTTTGACAGCCACCTCTGTTTTTCTCCAAGTCAGTAACGTCCCGATGCCATGTTGTTTGCTTAATATCTTTTGATCTGTTATGCCTATGACCTTGATTCTTGTTTGTACCTGATCATCATCATGTCTACTTCATGCCCATGTATTTCTATGTCATGTTGCTGCACTTTTTCATATAGCTTTACCCTTGTTTATACAGCATAAAAATAACAGTTTCTGCCCTATTTTCATTATTTTCACCAAGTCCTAGACCAGTAATGTTTTATTGCATTTTGCATGAGCTATAATTAGTTGTTCATGATGCCTATTTGCATGATTCTTTTTGCCATGCCTTCCCTGCCATGTCTACTTTAATTGCATATCATTTGAGAGCATGTTTGCATTCATTATCCTGTTTATGCATTTCTCTAAAGTGTGCTTCCCGATGTTGGCAGATTGTGTTCCAAATTTGTTTTGCTTGTATCTTTTTAACCGTAACTCCGTTTGGAGTGTTCTTTATATGTAACTTGATTAGTTTTTCGTGTAATTTGTGTTTATGATATTGTTTGCTGTTGTTAACCAACCTAAAATATGGTTTAATACAGAACAGTACCAAATCTTTTAATTGTTGTGTGGCACTTAGTGTTACGCCATGTTTAGGATTGTGCCTCACTTAAATTGACTAGCATAGATAGTTTATCTTATGCTTCACCTCTTGCCATGTTTGTGTGCTATGCCATGCTTACTTGAGTTG
Source organism: Bromus sterilis (assembly GCA_950022295.1). Taxonomy (NCBI): domain Eukaryota; kingdom Viridiplantae; phylum Streptophyta; class Magnoliopsida; order Poales; family Poaceae; genus Bromus; species Bromus sterilis. The sequence continues at coordinate 225,107,264 of OX465600.1, forward strand.
CCATGTTAACAACCTTTGTTGATCACTTGTAGCTAAACAACTTCAACCTTGTAAATGTGCGGTATCGTCGTGTGTGACGAGTACTCCACTTAACCTGTTAGTAACCGCTCTCGACGGTAGGTGCGATGTCTCGTGTTGCCTTCTTGTTGATGCTTGCTCGTGTTTGCCTCGTAGTAATAGAGTTCTTGCTCGTTGATTGCTTTCCTGTGTTTACCGTCTTGTGTGCTTCCGCGGGTACCTCTCGGAGACGATGCGAGCCTGCGATCAACTACACCTTCGGAACCCGACTTATCAACAGGCAAGGACTATACATTACTTATGATCCATTCTATTTCAACCATCGGTTTGTGTAACAGCCCAGTTTTTGCAAAAATTAAAAAAATTGTTTTCGGTGTGAATTGATTGATTGCTTGATTTGTTTGCGGTGTTTGCATCCCCGATTTATCGATCGACGATTATTTTTCCCCTCATCTCGTATCGGACGGAGACCGACCCTTTCCACCCTGACACTCGACCTTTGAGACACCGGGTTTCACCCGATCACCGTCGTGAAAACCGCACGAGACCAGCCGCAGCCAGCGGAACGAAAAACCCCGTTTAATAATTAAACAGGATATTTTTATAGCGCGCCGGAAAGTGTTTTCGGAACGGTTCCAGCGCGAGGTGAATGCCTCCGGCTCGACGCGCCGATCGCGCAGTTCGAAGTTTTACCCGAATCGAAGGTACTGCGGACCCCCGGCGGTCAGAAACGTGAACACCGCGCGCGCGAGATAAAAACCGGGGATGTTTTTGCAAACCGCCAGCCACCGGGGCTATATAAAGACCACCACACTCCCACCAATTTCTAGGGTTTCCCTAGCACAAAATTTGCAGCCACCCCCATCCACTTTGCCCAATTTTACCTCCCAGATCCCAGAATTTTCAGACCGTTCGATCCGCGATCGGACGCACCGGATCGCGCCACGTAGCCCACCTCCATCTCTCTCCTCACCTCCTCTCCCCTCCCGTGGAGGCTCCTCGCAGCCGCCGCCGCCTTCGGCCAGCACTCCGGCCGGCGAGCCACCCGACGCCGGTGCCCCTCCTCTCTCCTTCGGCCCCTCTTCCCTCTCCTCTTCCTCCCTCTTCTCTTCCCCTGCCTCACCCTCACCTCCCTCCTCCTCTGCGCAGATCAAGCCAACCGCCCGCCATTGGAGGCCGCCCGAGCTCCGCGCGCCTCGGAGCAGCCCCGTCGCCGCCTGGCCACGGCCCCGCACGGATCCAGCGGGATCCGGCCGCCGCCGCCGCGCCAGGTCCTCTACAGCCGCCCGAGCGCCGCCACCCCTCGCCGGTGGCCGGCAAGCTAGCCGTGCCGGCGCCGCCGTTCTGCCCGATGGGATCGAGGCCGGTCCCGAGCGCCCGCTCGCCTCCGCGTGGGCCAGCCAGGCCGGTCGGCCCAGCAGCCCCAAGCCGGCCTGCTCGCCTCCAAGCCCAGCCGCCACCTCCCTCCAGGCCAGATGGGCCTCTAGAGCCCATGGTGAGGAGATTAGGCCCATCTCTTTTTTTTCTCAGAACTTGATCTGTCAAATATTTTCTAAGTCTGGAGTTTTTTTTACTGCTGTTTCAGTTTTGCGACGATTATAGCGATGAATCCGTAGCTCGTATGAACGTGGCCCCAAAACGAAAGTTGCTCAGTTTTGCGTGCTCTAGCATTCTTATGTAGAAAGTTTTTGCATTTGAGCTCATCTTGATTGTGTAATTGTGTGCTAAAGTGGGCATCAGGCCCTTAAACTACTACTTTTTCCTGTTAAGTGCTGCTGTTATTATTTTGTTGCAACTTTGCATGATGATTGTGACTAATCCATGAGGCCTATTGCATTGATTCTTACTCCTATGTGTTAAGCATCATGTGTACTTCATTTCCATGATTTAACTTGTCATATTTGGGTGCTCTAGCTGTATTAAATCTTGCTGCAAAGTGGTGATCCTGCTGTTATTGTGCTGCTGTGCTGAAAACTGTTACTTTGTTGGAACTTCGGTCGACGAGTGTGTCGCGACCGTTTATCGGAATTGAGTGATTCCAATTGCATATTGTTAAGCATCATGTCTACTTTCATTACATGTATTGCATTGCCATGATATGCTTGTTGTTCATATAGTTATTGAGCGCCAAAGTTGCTATGCTGTTGTTTTTGACCCACCTCTGTTTTTCTCGAAGTCTGTTACTTTGCGATGTCATGTTGTTTGCTTAATATCTTTTGATCTATGATGCCTATTTGCATGATTCTTTTTGCCATGCCTTCTCTGCCATGTCTACTTTAATTTCAAGTCTTTTGTGAGCATGTTTGCATTGATTAACCTGTTTATGCATTGCTCTAAAGTATGCTTCGTGATGTTGGCAGTTTGTGCCCGTAACTTGTTTTGCTTGTATCTTTTTAACCGTAACTCCGTTTGGGGTGTTCTTTATATGTAACTTGATTAATTTTTCGTGTACTTTGTGTTTATGCTATTGTTTGCTGTTGTTAACCAACCTAAAATATGGTTTAGGATAGAACAGTACCAAATGTTTTAATCATCGTGCGGCACTTAGTGTTATGCCATGTTTAGGTTGTGCCTCACTTAAATTGACTAGCATAGATAGTTTTCTTTATGCTTCACCTCTTGCCATGTTTGTGTGCTATGCCATGCTTGCTTGAGTTGCCATGTTAACAACCGTTGGTTGATCACCTGTAGCTAAGCAACTTGAACCACCGTAAACGTGCGGTATTCGTCGTGTGTGACCGATACCCCACTTAAACTGTTAGTAATCATTCCCGACGATAGATCCGTATCGCGTTGTCGTGCCTTGTGTTGTCTCTTTGATCTTGTATTGCTCCGTAGTAATAGTGGTGCACCGTTGATTGCTTTCCAGTGTTTCCTTCTTGTGTGCTTCCGCGGGTACCTCTCGGAGACGATGCGAGCTTGCGATCGACTACACCTTCGGAACCCGATTTATCAACAGGCAAGGACTATGCATTACTTATGATCCATTCTATTTCAACCAGCGGTTTGCATGATAGTCTAGGATAGGTTCGATGTTTGATCCTACCACATGTTTACAGCCTCTTTCAAACCAATACAGCCATGTCCCTTCCCAGCAAACCTTGTACTGCTATGTTACTATTGCTCGTTGCTCAGCCCCTGCTTAGTATGCATGCTTAGGATGCTACGATGTTACCCTGTTACTCCTTGGTTTGGGATATCACATTATTATTATATTGTTGTTGATGATATGATTATTATAATGTTGACTATATTCGACGAAGGATGGAAGGTCTAGGCTATCCCGCCCCGGCGCTTTGTTCCATTCGAGTCACCTAGGACCCGAGTTCCGGGTATTGGTTTTAAGACTGAGCGTGCCTAACCGCGTGTGGGATTTTATGGGGTCCCCTTTTCTTACCTACCTAGATTCAAAAATTTCTAGTGGTGGCCCAAGATGATTTACCATTTGAAACCGTGTGTGTGCTGGTCAGCTGCCAGTTGTTTACAAACCAACCCGGACCAGTGAGGACATAGTTCCCTTGCTGGCCCACCTTGTTCGGCTGAGGACCAGGTTTCCCATGTGCGATTAACCGGCTATCCAAACCCGAGACAGACGGTAGAGACCAGATCGAGAGAGCGGCCGGCTCCTGAGATGGATGTCGACTCACCGGGGGCCACCCGGATTTTTTCGTTGTTAGTTAGAGGGACCTGTCGTTTCGGATCTCTTGGAACTAAATCATAAAATGGTTGCCTGTGATGGGTAGCAACTGAGAGAGATGGGCGTGCGTGCGGAGCCTTGTAATGGGCAGTTGGTACACCCCTGCAGGGTTAAATCTTTTCGAGAAGCCGTGTCCGCGGTTATGGACGACTTCAGACCTACTCCTTGTTCATAGACACAACAACTGAGATAATCTTAATATAACTTGATCAACGTGTGTGTGTGTGCCTTGACTGCTTCTTCTTCTTCGGGATGCGAAGAGGAGGACAAGGATAGGATAGGATAGGTGTTATGTTTGCGTAAGTAGCTGATAGCAGACTTGTTGGAGGCGATTCCTCATCGAATGCTTGGCTTCTTATCTTACTCTCTAGATCGTTAGCCACTTCATAAATGCTAGTGCGGCAGCAACCTCACCACTTACCCCTTCCTTACCGTAAACTACTAGTTCTCCTAGAATGACGAGTGATGAAGTCCTTGCTGGGTCAGATGACCACTACAGTTGGATGCTGAGTACCTCTGTACTCATGATACTACCCCCAAACTCTTTTCAGGGTTCTGATCGACAACAGGTATGGTGATCGACGTTTCATGTGGAGACCCGACGACGACTAGTTAGGCGGATCCCGGCGGAGGGCCTGGACCCGTGTGTTTATGGGATCGATGCTTTTCTCTTTGCCACTAGGCATTTGCTTGTAGTCTGTACTCAGACATGTATCTTCCGTTGTTGTATTGTATTATGGCAGTTGTATGCCGATTGTATGAGATGTTGTATCCTGTATATGTAATGTTGTGATATCATGTTGGAAATCCGGGGCATATGACTTTGTCATATGTCGCGGTGGGACCGATATGTGCTTCGTCCCCGGATCTGGATGGAAACATCTAGATCTGGAACAGTACCGCATATCGAGACTTACAACTTGGTATCAGAGCCTTACCGACCGTAGGATCCCCTCTCTGGCCGAAGTCGAGTCTAGACAAAAATTATTTTGTAGTTATTAAGTTAGTTGTCGGAGAGTAGGATCTTTTTACTCCTTACTTTTGCTCTGGTCAGGACAAGTGCCGTAATTGTTTTACTCTCGCCTTATCCCCTTCAAACTTTAGGATCTCGATGAGTGTGGAGTTTTGGAATAGTTACAATGCTTTGCTTGGGAAGTATTGTCTCGATTCCGATCTCAGGTTTGGAAATTCCTGTAGTATCTTTAGCTTCTCCGATTTCGGGTATCATCTGGGTCATCAATTGCCATCCTTCCTTTTGCCGGTGATTTTACGACTTGCGTCGAAAATCACTATCCCTTGATCTGGTTTCGCGATCGTTCTTCCTCTTGTCACTGACGTTTTCGTTATTCCGGCGATGTCGTCTCTCTGCGGAAATTTATCTCGATGGAAGTTCGACGTCGACATGGAGCAGAGTCCCTTGTTGGTGGTGTTGAAGATCGTCGACTCTCTTTTCTCTCCCCCCCCCTCTCCCCCGGATCATCCTGGATCTCGGGACGAGATCCCTTGTTGGTGGTGTTGTATTGTAACAGCCCAGTTTTTGCAAAAATTAAAAATTTTGTTTTCGGTGTGAATTGATTGATTGCCTGATTTCTTTGCGGTGTTTGCATCCCCGATTTATCGATCGGCGATTATTTTTCCCCTCTTATCTCGTATCGGACGGAGACCGACCCTTGCCACCCTGACACTCGACCTTTGCGACACCGGGTTTCACCCGATCACCGTCGCGAAAACCGCACGAGACCAGTCGCAGCCAACGGAACGAAAAACCCCGTTTAATAATTAAACGGGATATTTTTATAGCGCGCCGGAAACTGTTTTCGGAACGGTTCCAGCGCGAGGTGAACGCCTCCGGCTCGACGCGCCGATCGCGCAGTTCGAAGTTTTACCCGAATTGGAGGTACTGCGGACCCCCGGCGGTCAGAAACGTGAACACCGCGCGCGCGAGATAAAAACCGGGGATGTTTTTGCAAACCTCCAGCCACCGGGGCTATATAAAGACCACCACACTCCCACCCATTTCTAGGGTTTCCCTAGCACAAAATTTGCAGCCACCCCCTTCACTTTGCCCAGTTTTGCCTCCCAGATCCCAGAATTTTCGGACCGTTCGATCCGCGATCAGACGCACCGGATCGCGCCACGTATCCCACCTCCATCTCTCTCCTCACCTCCTCTCCCCTCCCGTGGAGGCTCCTCGCAGCCGCCGCCGCCTTCGGCCAGCACTCCGGCCGGCGAGCCGCCCGACGCCGGTGCCCCTCCTCTCTCCTTCGGCCCCTCTTCCCTCTCCTCTTCCTCCCTCTTCTCTTCCCCTGCCTCACCCTCACCTCCCTCCTCCTCTGCGCAGATCAAGCCAACCGCCCGCCATTGGAGGCCGCCCGAGCTCCGCGCGCCTCGGAGCAGCCCCGTCGCCGCCTGGCCACGGCCCCGCACGGATCCAGCGGGATCCGGCCGCCGCCGCCGCGCCAGGTCCTCTACAGCCGCCCGAGCGCCGCCACCCCTCGCCGGTGGCCGGCAAGCTAGCCGTGCCGGCGCCGCCGTTCTGCCCGATGGGATCGAGGCCGGTCCCGAGCGCCCGCTCGCCTCCGCGTGGGCCAGCCAGGCCGGTCGGCCCAGCAGCCCCAAGCCGGCCTGCTCGCCTCCAAGCCCAGCCGCCACCTCCCTCCAGGCCAGATGGGCCTCTAGAGCCCATGGTGAGGAGATTAGGCCCATCTCTTTTTTTTCTCAGAACTTGATCTGTCAAATATTTTCTAAGTCTGGAGTTTTTTTTACTGCTGTTTCAGTTTTGCGACGATTATAGCGATGAATCCGTAGCTCGTATGAACGTGGCCCCAAAACGAAAGTTGCTCAGTTTTGCGTGCTCTAGCATTCTTATGTAGAAAGTTTTTGCATTTGAGCTCATCTTGATTGTGTAATTGTGTGCTAAAGTGGGCATCAGGCCGTTAAACTGCTACTTTTTCCTGTTAAGTGCTGCTGTTATTATTTTGTTGCAACTTTGCATGATGATTGTGACTAATCCATGAGGCCTATTGCATTGATTCTTACTCCTATGTGTTAAGCATCATGTGTACTTCATTTCCATGATTTAACTTGTCATATTTGGGTGCTCTAGCTGTATTAAATCTTGCTGCAAAGTGGTGATCCTGCTGTTATTGTGCTGCTGTGCTGAAAACTGTTACTTTGTTGGAACTTCGGTCGACGAGTGTGTCGCGACCGTTTATCGGAATTGAGTGATTCCAATTGCATATTGTTAAGCATCATGTCTACTTTCATTACATGTATTGCATTGCCATGATATGCTTGTTGTTCATATAGTTATTGAGCGCCAAAGTTGCTATGCTGTTGTTTTTGACCCACCTCTGTTTTTCTCGAAGTCTGTTACTTTGCGATGTCATGTTGTTTGCTTAATATCTTTTGATCTATGATGCCTATTTGCATGATTCTTTTTGCCATGCCTTCTCTGCCATGTCTACTTTAATTTCAAGTCTTTTGTGAGCATGTTTGCATTGATTAACCTGTTTATGCATTGCTCTAAAGTATGCTTCGTGATGTTGGCAGTTTGTGCCCGTAACTTGTTTTGCTTGTATCTTTTTAACCGTAACTCCGTTTGGGGTGTTCTTTATATGTAACTTGATTAATTTTTCATGTACTTTGTGTTTATGCTATTGTTTGTTGTTGTTAACCAACCTAAAATATGGTTTAGGATAGAACAGTACCAAATGTTTTAATCATCGTGCGGCACTTAGTGTTATGCCATGTTTAGGTTGTGCCTCACTTAAATTGACTAGCATAGATAGTTTTCTTTATGCTTCACCTCTTGCCATGTTTGTGTGCTATGCCATGCTTGCTTGAGTTGCCATGTTAACAACCGTTGGTTGATCACCTGTAGCTAAGCAACTTGAACCACCGTAAACGTGCGGTATTCGTCGTGTGTGACCGATACCCCACTTAAACTGTTAGTAATCATTCCCGACGATAGATCCGTATCGCGTTGCCGTGCCTTGTGTTGTCTCTTTGATCTTGTATTGCTCCGTAGTAATAGTGGTGCACCGTTGATTGCTTTCCAGTGTTTCCTTCTTGTGTGCTTCCGCGGGTACCTCTCGGAGACGATGCGAGCTTGCGATCGACTACACCTTCGGAACCCGATTTATCAACAGGCAAGGACTATGCATTACTTATGATCCATTCTATTTCAACCAGCGGTTTGCATGATAGTCTAGGATAGGTTCGATGTTTGATCCTACCACATGTTTACAGCCTCTTTCAAACCAATACAGCCATGTCCCTTCCCAGCAAACCTTGTACTGCTATGTTACTATTGCTCGTTGCTCAGCCCCTGCTTAGTATGCATGCTTAGGATGCTACGATGTTACCCTGTTACTCCTTGGTTTGGGATATCACATTATTATTATATTGTTGTTGATGATATGATTATTATAATGTTGACTATATTCGACGAAGGATGGAAGGTCTAGGCTATCCCGCCCCGGCGCTTTGTTCCATTCGAGTCACCTAGGACCCGAGTTCCGGGTATTGGTTTTAAGACTGAGCGTGCCTAACCGCGTGTGGGATTTTATGGGGTCCCCTTTTCTTACCTACCTAGATTCAAAAATTTCTAGTGGTGGCCCAAGATGATTTACCATTTGAAACCGTGTGTGTGCTGGTCAGCTGCCAGTTGTTTACAAACCAACCCGGACCAGTGAGGACATAGTTCCCTTGCTGGCCCACCTTGTTCGGCTGAGGACCAGGTTTCCCATGTGCGATTAACCGGCTATCCAAACCCGAGACAGACGGTAGAGACCAGATCGAGAGAGCGGCCGGCTCCTGAGATGGATGTCGACTCACCGGGGGCCACCCGGATTTGTTCGTTGTTAGTTAGAGGGACCTGTCGTTTCGGATCTCTTGGAACTAAATCATAAAATGGTTGCCTGTGATGGGTAGCAACTGAGAGAGATGGGCGTGCGTGCAGAGCCTTGTAATGGGCAGTTGGTACACCCCTGCAGGGTTAAATCTTTTCGAGAAGCCGTGTCCGTGGTTATGGACGACTTCAGACCTACTCCTTGTTCATAGACACAACAACTGAGATAATCTTAATATAACTTGATCAACGTGTGTGTGTGTGCCTTGACTGCTTCTTCTTCGTCGGGATGCGAAGAGGAGGACAAGGATAGGATAGGTGTTATGTTTGCGTAAGTAGCTGATAGCAGACTTGTTGGAGGCGATTCCTCATCGAATGCTTGGCTTCTTATATTACTCTCTAGATCGTTAGCCACTTCATAAATGCTAGTGCGGCAGCAACCTCACCACTTACCCCTTCCTTACCGTAAACTACTAGTTGTCCTAGAATGACGAGTGATGAAGTCCTTGCTGGGTCAGATGACCACTACAGTTGGATGCTGAGTACCTCTTTACTCATGATACTACCCCCAAACTCTTTTCAGGGTTCTGATCGACAACAGGTATGGTGATCGACGTTTCATGTGGAGACCCGACGACGACTAGTTAGGCGGATCCCGGCGGAGGGCCTGGACCCGTGTGGTTATAGGATCGATGCTTTTCTCTTTGCCACTAGGCATTTGCTTGTAGTCTGTACTCAGACATGTATCTTCCGTTGTTGTATTGTATTATGGCAGTTGTATGCCGATTGTATGAGATGTTGTATCCTGTATCTGTAATGTTGTGATATCATGTTGGAAATCCGGGGCATATGACTTCGTCATATGTCGCGGTGGGACCGAGATGTGCTTCGTCCCCGGATCTGGATGGAAACATCTAGATCTGGAACAGTACCGCATATCGGGCCATACAGTTTGCATGCTAGTCTAGGATAGGTTCGATGTTTGATCCTACCACATGTTTACAGCCTCTTTCAAACCGATACAGCCATGTCCCTCCCAGCAAACCTTGTACTGCTATGTTACTATTGCTCGTTGCTCAGCCCCTGCTTAGTATGCATGCTTAGGATGCTACGATGTTACCCCCTGTTACTCCTTGGTTTGGGCTATCACATTATTATATTGTTGTTGATGATATGATTATTATAATGTTGACTATATTCGACGAAGGATGGAAGGTCTAGGCTATCCCGCCCCGACGCTTTGTTCCATTCGAGTCACCTAGGACCCGAGTTCCGGGTATTGGTTTTAAGACACAGCGTGCCTAACCTCATGTGGGATTTTATGGGGTCCCCTTTTCTTACCTACCTAGCTTCAAACATTTCTAGAGGTGGCCCAAGCTGATTTACCATTTGAAACCGTGTGTGTGCTTGGTTGGGCCCTCAGGAGTTTTAAAACAACTCGGGCTAGCGGAGACAGAGTTCCTCTGCTGGTCCACACTGGTGAGCTAGGGAAGTCCCCTGTTATATAGGTGAGACTAACCCCGACCTTAGCCATACGGAAGAGTCCGATCCGAGGGCGTGGCCGGCTCTTGGATTGGGTGTCGACTCCCCGGGGGCCACCCGGATTTGTGCATTGTTAGTTAGAGGGACCTGTCATTTCGGATCTCTCGGAACTAAATCATAAAATGGTTGCCTACGATGGGTAGCAACTCAGAGAGATGGGCGTGCGTGCGGAGGCTTGTAATGGGCAGTTGGTATACCCCTGCAGGGTTAAATCTTTTCGAGAAGCCGTGTCCACGGTTATGGACGACTTGAGACCTACTCCTTGTTCATAGACAACAACAACTGAGATAATCTTAATATAACTTGATCAACATGGGTGTGCCTTGACTGCTTCTTCTTCGTCGGGATGCGAAGAGGAGGACAAGGATAGGATAGGTGTTATACTTGCGTAAGTAGTTGGTAGCAAGACTTGTTGGAGGCGATTCCTCATCGAATGCTTGGCTTCTTATCTTACTCTCTAGATCGTTAGCCACTTCATAAATGCTAGAGCGGCAGCAACCTCACCACTTACCCCTTCCTTACCGTAAACTACTAGTTGTCCTAGAATGACGAGTGATGAAGTCCTTGCTGGGTCAGATGAACACTACAGTTGGATGTTGAGTACTTCTGTACTCATGATACTACCCCCAAACTCTTTTCAGGGTTCTTGATCGACAACAGGTTTGGTGATCGACGTTTCACGTGGAGACTCGACGACGACTAGTTAGGCGGATCCCGGCGGAGGGACTGGACCCGTGTGGTTATGGGGATCGATGTTTTTCTCTTTGCCAGTAGGCATTTGATTGTAGTCTGTACTCAGACATATACCTTCCGCTATTGTATTGTATTTGAGGCAGTTGTATGCCGATTGTATGAGATGTTGTATCATTGTATCTATAATGTTGTGATATCATGTTGGAAATCCGGGGCATATGACATTGTCATATGTCGCGGTGGGACCGATATGTGCTTCCTCCCTGGATCTGGATGAAAACATTTTTTCTGAAACAGTACCGCATATCGGGCCTTACACTAGGTATCTAATGAACAGAAAAAAGCTCATAGCTTGAGGAGTCAGGTCCTCTTACACACGCACACATCCGAGGAGAAGGCGAATGCCGGCTCAAGAGAGGGAACCGACGACAGAGCGTGGCTTGCCGTTGCCGAACGCCAAGGCTGGAGAAGGCACATTCGAGCCAAGTCCATCATCAAAGGAGGCCCCTGCCTCCTCGCCTGGATCGAAGGCACCACACCGTTGAATGCTGGACAAATTCACCCTACAATTTGGATGGCTGGCTTCTAAAGCAGTCGCTGGAGCGGAACCAGACAATCCTCACGCACCGAAGACGGCCACTAAGAGAAGAGCAACACCAAAGACCAACGATCGGCATGGAAAAAAAGGCGAGCTTCCAGAAAGCATCGGCGGGCAGCAGCAAGAGCCAAGCCCCGACTTGACCTTGCACCAGGGGGAACGCCGCCACCACTGGAGACTTGCTGTTGCCGCCGCCGACGCACCACATCCACTCTGTAGCAAAGCTCACATCCCATCTATGTTCCCAAAACAGCGTCTTCAAGAAGATTATGGTGCCCGGGGCGTCGCTGTCGTCCAACCAAAGTTGGGCTTTCGCCCGAGAGACAAAGGGGAAGGGGAAGGGGAAGCAGAACCTGGCCGGCGCCTCCAGAAAGGTGAGCGGCCCCCACGGGTGTCGCCGCCGTCGCAGCCAACAAGGCTCGCATGGGGTTTCCCCGGTCCTGTAGCCCACTGCCCACTCCACCCGGGGCAACTCACGACGGGGCAGGCCGGATCTGGGCGGATTCGTGCGTTTAAGAAGAAGAGGAGTGGAGGCGACCAACTCTGACGCCGACGAAGCCGAAGCCGCCACCGCGCCCAGGTCCCCCATCTCCGGTGGTCTCCCGTCCTCACGGCCAAGACCCACCGGCCCGCGTCCACGCCACCGGTTGCCGAAGCCGAGGGCGCCACATCCGACGGGGCCGCCGCCCCGGAATCCGCAGGCTCCCGCGAGCGATACGAGGCAGCCGAGACCCCGCCGCCACCTTCCTTAGCAGCCCTTCGGGCTTGCCCGGCGGCTGCCTCAGGTGGCGACGAGGGGAGATCGAGGAGGAGGGGAGGCGGCGGCGCGGCTAAGGTTTCGCCCCTCGAGTCGCCCGAGCGGGCGACGCGAGTGAGGGGTGGTGAGTTTTCTTTTTTCTTTCCCTTGCTGCGCTACTCCATCAGTGATGCAGCCCCGAATGGCATGGTCTTGATAGCACAGGTTTCGACGAGCCTAGCTAATTCATGGACGCGCCGCCGGCCAGGTCGAGTCTCGGCCGCTTGGCTGCCTGTGGCCCGTCGTCACACCTTGCGTCGGCTTGGGCCTGGTCAATGACACGTTGCTCCTCGACGGAGGTTATGGCAAAGCGGCAGATCGGACAGCGACGGACACGGCCAAGCCAGTCGAAGATTCAGCGCTGGTGAAAGGAGTGGTTGCAGGGCATCATCCTGCGCTTCCTTCCGTCGTCTTCCAAGAATTCGTCAAGGCACACCATGCAAGCGTGTTCCCTCGTCTCGCCGGCCGCCGGAACACGCAGATCCACCATGGCCCGCGACGTGGCCGGGTCGCTATTCCTTTTTTCATCTTCCATCTCACGCAATCGTTCAGCCCGTGCCTCGTAGACCTCGCGTAAGAATTCTGCAGTTTCTCTCCTGAGCATCACAAACTCGTCAATGGCTTGCTCGCTCCACCCCCGTCTTCTTCTTTCCCTCACAGCCTCATCTAGGACATAATCCATGGCTAGACTCGAGGACAGGGTCACACGGAATAAAGGTCTGGAGAATAAATTCCACCGATAAGCTAGACAGCCGAAATATATAGTACGGAGTACTACCAGTAATCTTCGGCCGGCCTGGGGTGGGATTGGGATATGACCGTCTTCCAATGAAAATCGGATTGGAGCGTGTTTCCCTGCAGCTCGCCGCCGCGAATTTCCCTGCATCTCGCTGTCGCCGATTTGCCCTGCATCACGCCGCCGCCGATTTGCCCTACGGCTCACCGCCGCCTGCCTGCACACCCGGCGCTGCTCGGAAGCTTGCGCGGGCATGTGCAGCTCACCGCCGGGCTCGCCCACGTCTGCACAGCCGGCGCAGCTCACCCTCGATCGGCTCACGGATGCCTGCGCAAGCTACGGCAAGCTGCCCGCTTTCGTGCGTGGTGCGCGACTAGTAGTTGCGCCTGCAATTACAGCTCGCCGGCGTTAAGGAGACCGGCGGCAAGCGGCGTGAAGGAGATAAGGGGCACATCACGTGGAGGGGATTGGCGGCCGGCAGCGTGAAGGAATCAGCTAATCAGCGAAAAGCACGATATATGCGGAAAATACACTCTCGTTAACTTGAAGAGACAATAGCCAAAATACCATACACTAGATAGGGGGCAAGCCGCGCGTTGCCCGCCAAACAACGGGCAAATAGGAATTACTATCGGCTATAAAAACGGTTGACCTTATCGCTGAACATAGCTATAATGAAATACTTTTAAATCATGTCGACTGTTACAAAGAGAACAATTGATAAGAAGATAGTAATTAGTAGGAAGTGTTACATTTCACAGAAGAACATAATAGGAACATATTGTTGTTTACTGTTACATTGGCAGTTCCAAACAAAACAATAAGATAAGGTTCAACTCATATCACATGAGTCTAAACAAAGGTGAAGTGCACATTGTAAGTAGACTATGAGAGGCATAAGATTCAAGCCAATCTTCTTAAGATTGTAATGACAATCAGTAGCTGCAGAGAACGACATATACGATGGTTAAATGGTGACATATTTTGAAGTTGCTCATAGCAATGATTTCAAAAATCACCATACACAAATTTAAAAGAAAATTATAAGTTCAAATGACAGAATATAGTTGGCATTTATAAAAAAATAGATTTTACCCATGATAAAAAAGAAAACAAAATTATAAGTTCAAATAATAAAAATTATGATGGATCATATTTTCAAAACAAAACTAAGAAGTTTAAATCAAACAACATAAATAATGATGATTATGATTTTTTTTTAAATTTGAGAAATATAATAAAGGTTAAATAAAGAAGACATAAATTAATTCTGTTGTAGCATAAAAACTTTAATAATATAGGATGTAAGATACTTAAAAGAGAAATGAACTATAAATAGCACATAGGAACATATGACGCAAACACATAAATAAGTTGTCAAGAAAATGAGATAATACCAAGGATAATAAAACTGATAGTAGAAAAGATGCTATGGGAATGGCCTAAGATGCAAGGAACATTTTTTAGTTTGGTCCTACATATTCACACTACAGGGTTACAAATATATGGAATATATATGCACACAAAGACTCAAACATCCTACCGTAACTGACCTTTAATTTGTTTTCCAGAATTCTTTTAACACAAGCTATACTTCACAATCTTTGAGCGTGCAGAACACATCTGGCACAAATCCACTATACCTTATTCAAATCAACCTGCATACCTAAAACAATGGAAATATTTATAGGGACACAATTATTAGCAGACAACAACCACGAATCTTTCCAGAAATAAGAGAAATAAATTTCATGACCTAATAATTTCATTTCACGAGATGTTAATCAGGAATGTGAACATGTTTATGACAATGCCCAGTGCGCAATTGTTAGGAAAGGACAAAATCTTTGGCACAATTGTACATAATTAAACTGCAGAATTGCTTTCATGTTCCTAATTCCAACCATAAACCGGATTACTGGCAAAATCTGACCAAAGAAAATTCTGATTATGAAAAATAATCTCACATGAAGGAAATGATTTTTAGATTTGATGAAAAATAATTTAATATGAATGCCACAAGTCAAAAAACACGTTTAATACAGAGGGAGCTTAACAATTTCTAGCACACAAAGTAAAACACCAGGGAACTTTTGAGTTGGCAGAAGGTATAGCAAAGGCCAGAGGCTATCCCTAATCATGCAATTTTATTCCAAAGTAACACTCCATGATTTCCCAGGCGTAGCTAGTGATGAACAAGAGTCAGTGGGAAAGTAATCATGGTTGACATGTTTGCTAAATGGAAAAAAATATGGCAACGAAACTCTTTGTAAGAGTTTTCGTACTTTTGAGTTTGAGCTGCTGGGCTCAAAAGGCTTTTTCCAGGAAATATTCTTGTTAAACAGAGCACACACTTTGTTTTTCTTATTGCTATCTTCTTACATAAACAGGGAATACACCTAAGGCAGCAGCTAAGTACAATAAACATGACATGTTCAGGTTAAGTATAAATTACATCAAACAAAATATTAGAGCTATAAAGCTGACAAGAATGATCATAGAAATATTAGAGCTGACAAAAAATATGGAGTGCTACTAATACTCTTCCTATTAAATGAATTTGATTACTGAATTTAGTGCTAGCCAATCATTTAAATTGGCTAGCACTATGTACATACTTTCATGTACAAACTGTGAATGTGCTTCAACATGGAGTATATAATTAGATGGCTAGAACTCCATGCTGGTGTAGCCACAGGTCCACATTAGTCTTAAATCTAGTTTTATTTATTGCAACAAATTGTTTTTCACATGACTTGAGGATTCAGCTAGAATCTAAAAAGGGTGAAATGCTCAAGAACGGGCTAATCTAAATGATCCCTGAATCTTACCGGATTTCAAGCAATGCATGGAAGTTCAGAAAAATAATCAAGCAAGGACAAGTGCTATGCAGCTACTACTGAATTTCAAATTCCAACAAACCATTTTAACACTTGTTTGATGCAAACACACGACAATGGATTTCAACACCTTGCAAACACTTGTTTGTTGCTACTGTACTGAATTTCAAATTCAGTTAAGTGAACATGGCAAACTTGTAAACATTCTAACATGGAAACCTTGGTACGCACACTGTAAATAGAGGAAAAAGAAGATACTAACCTCACAAACTACAAGTCACAATAACTACCTGTTCAGGGTAAGTTTTATCTTTCGACTCCAAAAGAATCAACACATCAACAGCAGGCCATCTTGCAAAGACAATTCCTGTAATCTAAATATATTGTCAATCAATAATGTGAAGAAACTTCTGCTAGTGCTACAGAATTTTATTTTTGTTGTAATAATGGTATTGAACATCCATACAAATTAATGCGTAGGTCGGGGGAGAGGCGCGCGCAGGACCTGGGGTCCGGCGACCTCGAGCTCGGGGAGGAGTCCGCGAACCCTAGGCTGGCGGCGGCGGCATACTGGGAGGGGGAGGACGAGGCGGGTACGGAGGGAGAGGGCGGCCACCGGCGGAGGAGGGAGGTGTGGTCGGGCGCGGCGGAGGGAGCCGTGGACGGGCGCGGCGGTGGGAGGCGGGCTCGGGCGCTGAGGTGAACCTGGCGGCGGCGGGAGACTGGGAGGAAGAGAGGATGGAGGGAGACGGGATAATGGGACGAGCGGTCGAGCGGATGAGACGGGCGCGTGGGTCAGGTCAGATTCGTTGCAGTGGCATTTTCTCCGTAAATATTAGCCTGGACAGGGGCAGCGCGTTATACCGCTTCGCCACATTGCGGGAAGCCGCACGAAGCTGCCTGCACCCAGCTTTTCTTCATCGTGAAGGCAGCCCCGGTGCAGATAAGCTGAGCTGGGATGATAAAAACCAGTTCTTTTTAGCTTATAGCTTATTTTGGCAATAAGCTGCCAAAAGCAGCAAAAGAACTGGCCCTTAACCTTTATTGGCATTTTCCTCATCCTTTTAACCAGAACAATTGCTTCATCAGCATCAAGGTGCTTATCTAGCTCACTCCATCCCAAGAATGCCTGCAACTTAGCCTGGAATAGGAGAATACAAATGTGCCATGTGAGTCAAAACATGACAGGTAATAAAAGCACTGAGATTCAAAATAATAATAAAATAGTAAAGATAGATAAGGCATGTAACTCTATTTCGTGAGTGAATGAAGTCATATGTATGACTAACATCAGTTTATAAACCCCTCTTGAGGGTGACAACAAATATGAGACGTACCAAATATTGAATTCATTCACGATGAAACCTTCTGAAGAGAGAAAAGGTGAAATAAGAAGTAGGCAATTGAATGCACCAAGGTTATAAAATCAGTTTAGCTTATGTGAGCATACAGGGAAAGTTTAAAAATTCAACAATGCAACAATCCTTCATTACAATTATAGCCCCTCAACGGCAGTATAGGTCTCAAACTCTTGAATGAGGAAGTAATAACCACCTGCAGTTTCGGTACCCGGTTAGCTCCTCCAATTAGCTCTACAACATAGATGTCACCAATTTTCATTCCTGGATGCGTGAGCACATTTTTTATTGGAGTCGGAGCCTGGTCCCATAAATCTTCACAAAGCTCATCAAAAAAATTCATGTGTTATGGTGCTCCTGTAACAAACAACATGTCATTCAACATGTAAAACCTTGAAAAATAAATCCTAATCATAATTTAAGATAATAGGTCCACTGTATGCTGAGAAAAATTAAGGGAAAACTGAAAGTATGAACTGGGGGAAAAATTGACCACTACAGAACAAGGAATAAGGACATCAACGGGCGTATGGAAAATACCAACAATGACAAGTTAACAAGCTGGTATGAATCATAATCTTGCAATTTCCACATAATCATGAATATGCAATGAAAATGGGTGCATAACTTCAATGTAGTAGAAACTATCCACAAAAGATATGCAAGAGTAGTATCAAAACAAATTTTATTCAATCGATACTGCACCTATGTACTTAAAAGGAGACAAAGAAATCAACTTGGTCTATCCAAGGTCAGACCATTTGACAAGTAGTGTAAAAAAACATCTTATATTAAATTACAGAGGTAGTATAAAATAACAGGGCCTGTCATTCATGGTACTCCAGATTATGTTTGCTTGCAAGCAAGAGATTCATGTGTTCCGAATGGATCTAACTCAGCACATAAGATGGGAGATGTTAGCATGTTTGTACAGTTTGGCTCATCCTTATGTTTCATATAAACGGCCATCCAAAGATTATGTATGTATCGAAGGACGCACCTGAAATCGGTATCATTATATAGAGATTCAACTGAGCTCAGAGCAGCAGTATTTGCACTCAGAATTTCCTTGGTGTGCTTAACTTGCTTCTTCAACTTAGCCATTGCCTTGGGAGATTGACGGATGGCATCCCCATTACCAAGCTTCTTATTAAACTGATCGGCAAAATAGTTTACCAAACGCATTTCCATTTCGAGGCCAGTTTTGAGTTCCATTTGACATCCTTAACCTACAGAGGAATTAGTTAAGAGCATTAGCAGTAGATTTTGTAGCTACTTGTTTGATACAGCAGCTAAAATTCCATTCTTTTTTTCAGATCTACTATCAGCTAGGCATGTAAAGGCAGAAATATGTCTTGCAAGCAGGCATATGAGTTGAAGCAGAATTGAACAACTAATGGAGCTGAAGGGATGAGAATTTAACCTGGAACTGGTTTACAGACAACTTCTTTCCCAACTCCTTTGCGTTGTATGACGAGGACGTTGAATCCGACGAACTGGACCGCCTGCGGCCTGCGTGAGGGCCCGGCGCTCGGCCTGGCCGAAATAGGGCGGCACGACGACGATGGCGTCCCGCACGGGCAGGCCGACATGGGCATCGGCGATCCCGGACGCGTAGTGGATCACCTGGCCGTCGGCGGCGCGTATGGCGGCGACGCCGCGTGCGTCCTGGACGGGGTCGTACGGGAGGAAGGGTGAATCAGCGAGGGAGCGCGCTTAGGGGAAGGGTTTGACGAGGAGGTCGCGCAGGAGACGGGAAGAGGCGGCTGGGAGAGAGGAGTGCGGGATCGAGGGGAAGCTAGGTTTCGTCGGTGCTTTTATACTACCGAGTCAGAGAGGTCGAAGGGCCAACATCTATACACGTCGCCAAAAAATCCGGATCAAACGGCCAAAAGGCCAAGTGCCCTGAGGAGGCTCCCACTCCCGCACGAATCAACTAAGGGGATGAAAACCGAAAGCGCCAATATACCACGCATAAAACCAAAGTGTCAAAGTACCACACATCTTCGGTTTTCAGATGGCAAAATACCACTGCCGTCAATAGTCAAACAGATTTCGTTAGTCAATACCAACCAATCTTTTTTTTTCGTGTGACATGCCGAAAATGCTCCTCGCACTATCTAAGGAAAAGGAGAGGAAAAGAAACCCACCCCGCACAAAATCTTTCGCACTTTCCTGGATACTGCGCTGCCGCCCGATCCCCGTGCGGTCGTGCCTTGACGCCGTCGCCGCCGGATCCCCTTGCGGTCGTGCCGTGACGTCGCCGCCGTCGGATCCCCGTGCCCCGCCGCCGCCCCACCATGCTTCGCCACCACTAGCTCTCCACCCCACGCTCCCGCTCGCCCTTGGGGCAGTGCGGCGACCGCTGCAGGTCGGCGCTGCTTGGCATCGGCGCCGCCTCCACGGAAGCCACCACCTCGACCAACCCCCGCTTCGCCATCATCGCGACGAAGCCACCCGCCCCCCATCGCCAGTGCACTTCTCCGCCCTCGTCGACATGTCACATTAATTTTGTTTCCTCTCTTTTCTAGCACCTCTCTGATTATCTTGATTATTGTGTGCAACTTCTGGACTTTAGAATGTGCTGCTATGTGTTATTTCAGTGTTGCTACCGATGATGCATTTAAAGTAGAAGTGGACGTTCAGTCATACTTGACAATTGTGGATGGCAGAAAAGTGTATCAAAGAGGAAAAACATGGTCATTTGTGATGGATCGTGGTCTGTCCGTGAAGCATATAGAGCAAGCATGGGGACGGTGTCCTGGTCCGGATCTGAGAATGACCTCCGCGTAATCCTCTGGCGGCATCGGTGGCACGGACGAGTTGCCGAGCGAAAGCTCAGTGCCTTGGCGCCGACGGCGGCGACACTCGTGGGTGTCGTGATCTTCTGAAGACGTCGTCGAGGTTCTGCTCTCCATGTCAAGGCTCCGGGTGAAGACCTTTGTCCAGCTGGACTCGGCAGCGGCGAAGCTTTGCGTCGTATTCCCTCCTGAGGGCGTTGTTGTGGAGCTTAGGTGTGTTAGGGTGTTGCGTGGGTGGTTAGTTCTTACGATGCTTCTTGTTGTTCGCGTGCGCCTGCGTGTGCCATTTATCTTAGGATCAGCTTTGTAAGGGGGCTACCTCACCATCTTGTATCGATCGGACGTGTACCTTGGTCCGGTCCTTTATCTATAAAGGGGGGCGAAAGCCTGTTTTTGGCATATAGAGCAAGCAGTAGAGGAGAATTTCCTGTGGTCACATGATCAACGCATGACAATTTGGTATGGATCCGGTGATGATGGTGTGCCTTTGATTTCTGAATCAGAGATAGCACAATTGTTTGATAGATGTGTTGACTCGGGGATGATAAGGTTTGGTGTGACAATTGAGAACAAACATCAAAACAATGATCCTACTCCTGTCACCGTTGATGATGAGAATGACCAGCCCCTCCATGCTCCTTTCTTTGCATGGCCGAAACAAGCCTATGAAGGGGAGTACGAGGATGATGAGCCTGTGGGATTTAATGAAGAGAAAACATACTTCCCGAAGGAGAATGCCAAGCCGAAGGTAGTTGTTGCATTTGGCATTTTTGAGAAGGAAAATACGGAAAATTGGGTGTGGTTCATGCAACAGCTGAAATTGGCAATTGGAGATCCGCCGGGGCTTGCAATCCATACAGATGCGTGTAAGGGGTTGGAGAACGACATTTCTAAAGTGTACCCAAATTGTGAACATAGAGAATGCATGATGCATGTAATGCTTAACTTCAAGAAAAAGTTCAAAGGTGACATACTAGATAATATATGGCCTGCGGCATGAACATATGAAGTAGAGAAGCATGCAGCTCTAATGGCAGAAATAGAAGCAAAAAGCCCCGAAGCAATAGCCTATTTAAGAAAGGAACATAATCATGTGTGGATGCGAAGCATATTTTCAGCAATGACCAAAGTTGAGTATGTAAGCAATAATTTGGCAGACGTGTTCAATAATTGGGTTAGAGAGTACAAGATGCTTGTACTTGTTGAGTTTCTGGACAATCTTAGGGATATGATAATGCAAATGAGAGCGAAAAGGAGATTAGTTGTTGAAGGGCTGCAAGGTTGCATACTACCTAGTGCGATAAAGGAGTTGAATCAAAAAAGCAAGGGGCTGCATTACTTGGAAGCAAGAGCATCACCCACTTTAGCCGAGATATCAGGAAATGGATGGAGGCACACTGTTGACTTAGAGAAAAAAGAGTGCTCTTGTAGGAGATGGCAGATTTGTGGTAAGCCATGCACACATGCTCTTCGATTTATATTCTCCAAAAAAACAAAATTGGAGGAATATGTTGATGATAGCTTCTCGGTCGCAAGATTCAAGGCATCATATGAGGGAATCCTCCTGCCAATTAGAGGAAGGTCCCAATGGCCTAAGGTAAATCCCGGCTTTGATATGATTCCTCCCAAACTCACGAGGAGTGTCGGGCGTCCAAGAACTAGGAGGATAAAGAATTACAGTGAGGGTGGATCTGGTAGGAAACATAAGTGTAAAATATGTGGACAATTAGGCCATCTTAAAAAGACATGCAAGGAGAAAGAGATTGAAAGTGATGCTGATCGAGATGCAACTCCTCCTCCACGGTAATTATTTTAAGGCTTTCAGTTTTCTTTCACTTGTTGCCATTTGCCTTTCATACTAATCTGTGTGTTGCCTTGTAGGAAAAAATCAAAGACTGAAGCAAGCATGGGGACCACTTCTCCTAGGGCACCAACTAAGAAATCTACTAAGCCTTCTACGCCTACTACAAGTCCAATGAGAAGAAGCATGGCTGCAGCTATTGCACATGCTTCTACACCTCCCAGTGCGTCCACAAGGAGAAAATCTATTGCTGCTAGCCCTCTTCAACAAATTTAGTGCATTTCGGTGTGAGAACCATGATGTTGCTATGTATATGTAGTGTTCTGGTCTGAACTACTTGGCAGTCCTTTTGGTGATCTAAATGATAATTCAAACCATCATGTTGTTGAACATCTATCTTATATTCTATGTATATTTGTGTTGAACTGCTGCTGTCAAAATGCTCCTGGAATGATGCTCTCATGCTCAAATTGTGTTGAATGTAGTGCGTTGGCATGTGAAAAGGTAAGGGTATCTATGTCTTTTTCTAAGAAAGTTAGTCTCAGTTAGTAACTTGTGGTATTTTGGCATGAAAAACTGGAGATGTGTGGTATTTGGGCACTTTGATTTTCATGTGTGGTATTTTGGCGCTTTCGGTTTTCATGTGTGGTATTTTGGCTATTGTCTCTAACTTCAATTGTTGATTCTCCTGATCGGATGCCAACGTGTAGATACCATCAAGGACAGTTTGGTCTTTTCCTGTGCCTATAATTGGAAAAAGAAAAGGAAAAGCAATGAAGAGGAAAAAATGGCATGATAAATAAAATAAAAGTGAACTGAATGGCATTTTTACAAATTCGACCTTGAGAGTGGCAATTATGCGAAGCCACATATTAAGAGTGGCAAATGGCCGATTTTCTCATTTTTTGGATACTATTGCTCTACCTCCGGGGCGATACAATTCACTATCCCGTGTTGCATGCTACGTATGAGCCGGGGTGCTCCGCTCGCTGCCTAAGGGCCACGTTGGGCCTTGAATCTTTGATCAAAAGGAAAAAGCAAAAATACTTTCCAAATACTCCTTCTAAAGCATCCGCAAAGGTTAGATTTGTTGTGTTGAAAACGCCACGTATCGCGAGCTAAGCGCTTTCTTGGATTTTTTTTATTTTTGTGTATGCATTTTTGTTGTTTAGATTATTTTTTTCCGGTGCTTCTTGTAGAGGCATAATTTTGCTTCCTCGAGAGTCAAGCCGTACCTTTTAAAAAATGAAAAATGTTTTTCTTTTCTTTTGACTCTCTCGTCCACCAGCGATTTGTGGCGATCTGATCAAGATAGATACACATGTGGCCGGCGTGTGGAATCCTTGGTCCGACGCTCCATCGAAAGAGAAGACAACCATGTCCGCCTCACACCCAAATTCCGTGCCGTCCTCTCCTTCTCATGGCCACATCAATCCGAAAGACATCCATGTGTTGTCGTTATTTGAAGCGGCAGTATCATCGAGAAGCGTGGGTGTGGCCATGCCAAAATCCATCAACATAGTACAACATATTCTAAGAGAAGCTTGCAATTTGTGCTTATGAATTCAACAGATCATTTTGACTGAAGTATCTCCCTCCGGTCTCCACTGGAAATTGCACTGCCACCATGTGAGTTCATTTCATCTGACATAGGAGCGAAGAACGATAGCTCGATACGAACTGAGGCTGAATTTGCTAAAATCCGAGGAGAGTTATAATATTGAATCACATTCATTGTAGGCTCTTCGACTTTGGCTTCTGTGCTCGGATGTGCTATGGCATTTTCCTAATTAAGACAGACGCAAATTAGGAGATTAAGTGGAACATGACATATATCAACTTGGTCTACTCTACTTGCTCTAAGAACATGTTAATGAAAGGAAGATGTTTTTTATTTAAGAAGATGTTTTTAATTTTATAACACATTTTAAGCTATGCTCAGGGTTTTTGTATGGCATTTGGAGTCAGTTTGTCATAATTTTGAAATGTGTTGCTATATATTTTTCACTGGCATTCTAGGACAGTATAGAATGATTTTATCATAAGATATGCAATAATTAACTTCCAAAACTGAACTAGCCAGTTAATATATATTTTTGAAAATTAAAACACCCCCTTCATTCCTCGAAATATATGTATCGTTTACAAGCGCTTGAGCTACAGACCCCGGCGGGAAATCTAGCCATACCTCAGCCCTAGAGAAGCCAACTTAGCTAGT
The DNA here is from genome assembly GCA_950022295.1 of Bromus sterilis. Classification (NCBI taxonomy): domain Eukaryota; kingdom Viridiplantae; phylum Streptophyta; class Magnoliopsida; order Poales; family Poaceae; genus Bromus; species Bromus sterilis. The sequence goes on from OX465600.1 coordinate 225,131,214, forward strand.
TCAAGTGCCACCATGTTACTCCCCCTATTACAAAAATCATAACCAACACATAGAAAATCAAGAGACATGTGATAGCAGTCCTCGAAGATCGTGCTTGCCGTCGAAGCCGAGCTCCCTTCCTGTAGAGACGTAATCACGTCTATATTATCCAACTCAATCTGGAGCTTGCCACGCCCATCCGTCCTTGCTAAGTTCATGCCAAAACGAACCGCCAAAGCTTATGCTGTGAAAACATCATTGCAAACATTTATCTTCTCATTCGCAACTGCCACAAATCTTCCCTTGTGATCTCGAATCACAACTCCCACTGTACCCTGCAGAAAGTCACGAAATTTGCAGTCAGACTCTTGAAAGCTATAGAAATCTGGTCAGATGTTTAAACTGCTTCTCCATGAGTTAGTTTCCTCCTTTCGAACCACAGGTACCATGATGGCGTAGCAATGGTTTCTCTAAGCTTGTCCTGTCCTAGAATTTTTATCTCATCTTCTGGCAAGCATAACAGATATTCAAAAACATCTTCTCCCGCAAGATCCAGCCGGCAAGCCCGTTTGATAACCTCATATATTCCTAGCAACTTCCAAACTTCAATTGTCGCCCTGCATTCGAATAACAAGTGCTTAATTGCATCAGAAGTCCTCTGTCCTACTACCGGTGTTGCTGGTTGCAACTTGGACAGTGGCTCGGAATTTTGATGTGTCTGTCCGCCAGGAGCGTGCGACATGGGATAGCACCATGCAGCGTTCTCCAAATAAAAATCTTGATCTTCTGCGGATACCTGATCCTCCACACTGATTCCCAAATATCCGACCCCGAGCTCCTGTTCTCCTCAGTCTGCAACTTACTTCCGTATTGCTTTTTTCCTTTCCTCATGGTAAGTTGAACGAACCGAGAAAATTTCATTTTTCGAGGAATGCCATGCAATAAAATCAGACATATCATGGATAGGCAGAGGGATTGCAAGGATCCGTCTCACATCAACTGGCCAAAATATTTGATGGATCATCTCTTCATCCCAGTTACCAGACACTGGATCAATAAGGTCTGAGACTTTAGACAGAAGATTGTGCCCCCTATGAGTTAGAACTTTCTTCGAATTTGAGGTTGGAGTCCATGGGTCATTCCAGATATCAACTTTTTCTCATGTACCAATGCGCCAAATATATCCATCCCTTATAATTTGCACACCAGCAAAGATACTCTGCCAAGTATATGAAGCTTTTTGTTTCCAGGTGGCCTGCAAGAGATCACCTTCCAGGAAATATTTTTCCTTCAGGATCATTGCGAAAAGAGAATTTGGGTTATCAATCAGCCTCCATGCCTGTTTAGACAGTAAAGCAAGGTTAAAACAATGAATGTCTCTAAACCCCACACCACCTTGTTTTTCCGGGATACACATTTTCCACCATGCGAACTAGTGCATTTTCCTTTTCGATGAGTCGTCACCCCACCAATAATGAGACATCGTATATGTAATTCCTTTGCAGATTTTCTTAGGAATTTTAAAAAACGACATCGCATACGTTGGTATGGCTTGCGCAACCGATTTCAAAAGCACCTCCTTTCCTCCTACTGATAGACATTTTTCCTTCCACCCTGTCAGCTTCATAATAATCCGGTCTACTATATATTGGAAGCTCTCCCCCTTGTCCCGCCCAAGCATAGATGGGAGACCAAGGTATTTATCATTTAGGCTCTCAGTCATTATATTCAGAATCGAGGTCACCTCCAGTTTCTCCTCTGCCTTTGTGCTCGGACTAAAAAATATGCTAGATTTATTCTCACTGACCAACTGTCCTGATGCCGAGAAATACATATCCAGGGCGTGTTTGAGAGACGATGCATTTTCAGCATTTTCTTTCATTAATATCAGGGAATCATCTGCGAGAAGTAAATTAGAGACTGTTGTATGTTAATGGCACAAACATAACTTACCTGTTAGCGAGGATGTGTATATTTAACAACTAATGCTTATTTTGTGTTGCTTGATGTTAAATTAGGAGGAGATAGGTCTACAAGGAACAAAGGAGCAGCACTTCTGAGAAGAGGGGAGCCAAAAATCCGAAAGACACTGGGCATATGTAAGGTAGTGCTGGCCAGTGAAGAAAAGGTGTGTCACACATTGAGTTAGATAAACATCAGTTGCTTGATTGATCTATAACACAAATTTGTTGAGTAAGAATGAAGACGAGGAGGACTTGAAGGCCGTCATCAACCGCATCAAAGAGCTGGCCAAGCCTCTCCTTCCTCGGCAAGCTCCTTCATCCTCCGTGGATCCTTGAGTAGAGGTTTTAGCTTAGTTTTTCATTTCTTGGTCTAGTCTGCCTGTTTGGCTGTGTTTTAAAACTATGTTTTGGCTCGTTCGGTGGTGGCCTACATGCCTTTTATACTTGGTGGTGATTGTACTATACTGCTAAAACCTTGTGACCGTCTCGTTGCCGTTTGGCTTTATTTATAAAGTCGGGCCTACCCTTTTATAAAAAAAACACAAAATTAGATTAAGGCTATAGATATCTCCAATATATGTGCTTGTGGGCAGAATAATGTTTATTTGTGTCGCTTGATGTTGAATATGAAGCATAACTGTCGTTGGTTGTATGCAGTATATTCTCTAATCTTGTTAAAATTAAAGCGTAGAACGTATGATAAATTGTTTTCACGATGATATGGGCACATGATAATCACCAAAGTTGAAGATATGCTGATTAGTGAAGAAGATGTGTGGTGGAGAAAAGGAAAGCCATAGGATACACGATTCTTTTATTGAAATGTTTATTCAATTGATGTAATCAAAGAGACAAAGGTAGTGGGATGAAGAAGAATGGTTTAGCGATATATGTAACACAATCCGCCTAGATTTGGTAGTGGCGACGCTCTGCATCGTCTTCCTTCTTGAGGACGCTGCTGTGGAGCCTAGGTGTACTAGGGTGTAGCATGTGGTTGTGTGTAGTTTTTCCAAAACTCTCTACTGATAGCGTTGTGTGGGTGCCGATTATCTTAGGATCAGCTATGTAAAAGGGTTACCTCACCATCTTGTATTTATTGGATTGTGTACCTTGTTCGATTTTTTTATCTATAAATGGGGTCAAAAACCTATTTTCTGATGTAACACAAAGTTAGTGTATGCTACAGTGTAACACCCGGTTAATTAACTAGTTACTATTAAGATATGGATAGCACGTGAAATAACATGGGAATGCAATAATACATTAAAACTAACTTTTGCTTTCCAAATCTGAATTTTGTTCAGACATGAGATTATCTAAGGACATCACAAACCAAGTTGTTACAGTTCATCTCTTCCCCTGAATGTAACACAAATAGAAGGAGAAGCTCACTGTCTACAAAGTGCTGGGAGTTGGATCACTGAACACACAGAATACTTCACTAGCAGCCAGGTTCAGCTTACATGGTACTGCATTTTACATAAGGGAAGAGTAGCAAAAATATACAACCCATACACAAAAGGCTCACCCTTGGTAGTACGGCGTAGTCCAGGATAGCCTGATCAGGAACTATCTACACAGCGTCTAATTTACAGAAGGCTGTAACATGCCAGAGTAACAACACAAAAGGCTCGCCCGTAGCACGGCGAACTCCAGGATAGCACTACCTACACAACATCTAGCTTACCACCACTGAAAACTACCTATTCATAATCGCGCTGACATGCTCTCACCTCCAAACTCACCGTGGCACAGGCGATGGACCGATACGATCTCTCAAGATCTTTTGCTTCTATCTTGAGCCTTGAGATCTCCATAGCATTGCTCATCTTCTGCATGATGGCAGACCGCATTGCGCTGCGCATGAGATAGGCATGTAGTTCGAGACAATGGACAGCCATGGCTAGCGAGCAAACATGCGTGCCAAGTTCTCGGTCCTCGGTATCTTTGTGAGCAATCTTCTCCTCCACCTTTCTCATAGAATCTTGCAATTCAACGCAACGATTATTTGCGTGGATTAATGTTTCCACGCGTGATCTCAGATCCTTGACATCAAAACCATGTCCCTCAAGCAAAGCAAGGCCCTTCATCTTCTGCTCAAGCAGGCCATTGCCGTCCAGAACATGCAGCCTGCTTATGCTTTCTGCTAAATTAGCAAAAGAGGTCATCAAACCCAATGCCATTCCTTCACACACCTCTGGACCATGCTGCTGGAACTGATGGAAATTTGGTCGCTGTGGTGCTTTCCTGAATATTTCCAGTCCCTCAAGCTGTGCCCACACTGGGGAGGTCTTCACAAATGGAAGATGCTGGGTTGCCAAGGGTTGTTCTGAAAGCTGGCCGTTCGTGTCCATGATACTCTCATGCACAGCTACTGATTCTGGCGACAAGGGACGGCAAGAATCATGTGCTTCACCAGCGTAGCCACCTTGCTCAACATCATCCCTTCCATTACCACCTTCTTGTGCACCTGGAATTGAGAGTATCATGATTCATGATACAAGTGCTAGTAGTTCTGTAAGCAGTGCACATTGCTAACTGTTTGGAATCAGAAGGCTTACCTCCGATGTCCTTTCGTGGTGTCGGGGCAATACAACTCACCACATTTACTTTTGGAAGTGTTTCACATCCAGCAGTCACATCATTAGGTAGTTCAGCTACTGTAAAAACAATTGCTAGTTAATATTTGCATTTTTGCAGTGGATGTTGCACGTTAGACGTTAAATGGTCGGAAACTTACAGTTTTCAGAGATGGATATAATGTTGTTGTCTTCCTCGGTAGCTTTAGCAGGAGCAGCCATCTCTTTCACTGGCTGCATTTAGTATATACAAATGTAAAGGAAAGTAAGAAGAAAATGATATTTCGAATGATCTAGGACTGTTGTAAATAATCAAGGGATGTGTTAAAACTTAAAAGTAACATCTCACAGTTTCAGGGTTCGCCCATAGAGCCACTGCTGTTTGAGAAGAGAGACACTCCTCCATTTGTGGGACAGTTCCAACAGTTGATTGCTTATCCTGGTCGATCAATGCAATTTTTGACCCTTCATTGCTTCGAAAATTTGAGTTGAGTGAGGGCGTTCCTAATACTGGACTCTGTGGGACAGGTCTTGGTTGTCCAAAAGCTCCAAATAGAGAAGCCTGTAACTGTCGACTTTGTGGCATAGAGGGTCTGATACTCATCTGAGAAGATGATTGATCAAGAGGACAACTTGGAGCAAGTGAAGATGAACACAGAGAGCCAAATGCTGCCATTGGTGGCAGTGAAGGAAGTGACAACCCAGACCTTAATGCCAATACTGTCTTTCTTTGCTTATGAGCAATTTCATTGTTTTCATTACGAGTGGACAAAACAGGAGAAATCTTTTTTGATATCACATAATCATTCTTCAACTTTTTGTCACGACGAGAACCAGGTTTATTACTGACTTTATCAGAGTCATCATAGAAGGTGGAAACTGGCCTTTTTCGAGAAGTTGATTGAGGTCCATTAGAAGATTTCTGAAATGGATGCATCTGATGGACATACTTCTGGTGCGAATGCTAACACATAGGGGAAAAACAACACATCAGTACACCATAACACTAGGAACTGAGTATACAGCCTTCAAACAGATTGAGGTAACATTAAATAACATCATTGTTGTTTGGAACCTAGAGCAGGGATAATATTCCAACTACGAATGAACTTGCATATTCCAAATTCATTTGCAGCTGCTTCTTGCTTCAGTTGCAGATGTGTTTGCCTAAAAATACAAGATGCAGATATGGCTATCATAATAGGACTGTGTCTATCAATTAACTGGGCCTTAAAGAACAAACAGATGGAAAGTGTCGTTAGCGCTGATTCAAACAGTGCACTATGAAGGTGGGATGAATGAATAGCATGCCGCAATAATAGTGATAAGAGGAACCAAAGAATGGTAATGTTGAAAAGCTATTTTGAAATCTGAAGGACTAAAACTAAGTACCCCCTCCATCCCAAAAAAGTGTCTCAAATTTAGTACTACCTCTCATCGCATTTAGTTGTCGCGGATGGATAACTAGTATAGTGCAAAGTGGTGTGCTACTCAGTACTCACGACAACTAATTCGGACCGGAGGTAGTACAACTTTGTCTAAAGTTAGTATAAAGTTGAGACACTTATTTTGGGATGGAGGGAGTACAATATATTTGTTGCAATCTACTCTCTACTGTAGTTTGCTTGAGACCACCTGCTCCTTGATCAAATACACACTTGAAAACGCTATGTGATAATGACAAAACTAAATAGTACTGCATTGTATTTTCTATCAAGGAAAAGAATGACAGAAGATAATATACGGAATGTGCACCATGTGTACCTTTTTCAAGCACTGTACCCATTTTTTACCGTCCCATTCAAACCGTGGCCGTAGCTGCGTATTTTGCACCGTCAGAACATCCACAGGGTCCACGTTATCCATGTCTGTCTTGCGATTCTTCAAGTTGACTACATACTTCGTGTCAATTTCAGATTCTAAAACCTCCAGAATAGTACCAGGCCGCCAGCCACCTTCATGAAGGACCTCAACATGAGATGCCTGCGAAAATTTGTACTTTGAATCCATACGGCGGGCGGTGATGACGCGCTTTGGCCGAATATATTGAGAATCCACAATCTCAGTGGCCGATTCCTCATCCTTTCGAACATGCATGTACTGTACTAGAAAATGTGTAGCACCAATCACTTTAAGAACAGTAGCTGGGCTCCAGCATTCGCCAAAGTTTGTTGCAGATTGACTCACTTCAACTTGGTCTCCCTGGCTGAACAAAGGACTTCCCTTGCCCTGCACACAACGAGAGTATTCAAAAGTCCACCATGCAAGTCGCCATCTTGCTTTATTCATTTCCACGTACAGTTAATTTTAATACTCCGTTTTTTTCTTAAAAATAGCTATAATGCATTCAAGAGATTTTAGATAATCTAAAGTACGATGATTCATGTTTGAAATTTGTTAAAAAAATGCTAGCCGTGTGCAACATTCCATTTGGGCTAACCACAAAAGCAAAGAAACCAATCCATTTGGGGACAAATGAGCAGTAATACCTGATGAAAATTACTGAAGTGTTTTTTTTCTAAAGATCGATCTAAAGATTGTACGAACAGAGGGAGCATTTTCCCCCCAAACAGAAAAACAGAGGGAGCCTCAGCCAACCCACTTACCACCTCTGCAGCAGGGACCCAGCGGCCACACTGGAACACGCGGTGCGGCCGCAGATCCGTCTCCTTGAACTGCAGCGTCTCCCGCGACGTGGGGAACGTGACCCTGTACGCCCTAGGGCTAGGAGTCACCGGCGGCGGGACAATGGCGGCAACCACGCCGGCCCACCACCCTTCGTTGTGGAAGGCCTCCACCATCTCGTGAATCGCGAACTCCCTTTGCTTCTCGGGCGGTGGCCGCGGCCGCACGTCGGCGGCGTCCGCGGTCTCCCTGAGCGGCTCCTCGTCGTCGCCGACGAGTGTGGAGTAGACCACCGTGTAGCACCCGCGGCCGCCGCTGGAGAGCAGGTGGCCGGCGACGGTGGCCTCGTAGAAGGAGCCGACGAAGCCGGGGTCGTCGCTGCGCACCTCCACCTCCGCGCCGGCCGGCAGCATGAAGTCCTCGTCCTCCGACGACTCGGAGGGCGTCGGGCGGCGCTTCTTCGGACGGCCGCGCCCCATGGGAGCAAGCTGCTTTGGGGTTCTTGCCTCTTGGGAGGGTGTGAGGGAGAAGGGTGGCGGAGGCGACGATGTCGGGGGTGGGTTTTGTACTGGGTGGTGGCGACTCGGCTTCCGAGGCGTAGGGGTGGGGATGGGCAGTGGATGCTACTGACGCGTGGCCACTCCACTTCACTAGTCGGGAGAGGGTAGGCGCGTGTGGTAAACGCCAACGCTGTTTCATCGCAAACCAAAGCAGTAAAAGTGATGTATTTGTAAGGGCTTCAATGTTGTAAGATAGGTGTTGATAAATTTGCCACCTAGGATAAAATGATGATGTGTCATGTAATAAATAAGGTGAGAGAGCAAAGTTGTATGTAGATTAACCAACACCTCTTGCACAAGCTCCAAGGTAAAATAGAGAGCAACCACATTTATTTTCTCATTTTTTATTGAATGTCTTACATACAACCCATTGGAGTACTTGTATGATAGCTTGTTGGTTGATGACATGGACAATGTATCAACAACACTTACATACAAACTATTGAAGATGCCCTAATCCAATGCATTTTTTTTGATAAATGGCTTTATTACTCATTTTTTTTAAATAAATACATCCGGCCTCCGCATAACTAAGATGCACACAGCCGCAAGTCACCAAATCAAATAAATAAATAAATAATTATGCGACAAATTACAAATAAGAACTATCGTCATTCAAGGTAGCTCTATGCGTAGGTCACGCGGCCACCCATGTTGGATAAAAATATCCCTCATCACCGCTTCCAGTCGTGCACACGGCTCCATAAAAAGGTCTCGATATTCCACCAGTTGTAAGATGGACCACGAACGGAGAATACCCGTGCATCGATAGAGAACATGCAAACAAGTGAATTTTTTTATCAGAAAAGATCTTTTCATTTCTACATAGCCAGAGCGATCATGTTACGGCGAGCGCTCCTACCCTAAAATGGTTTAAACTTACTATCTATCTCGTTCAGCCAATTGTCAAAGATATTAGCAACGGATGTGGATTGATATAAGTTTGAAGCCATTTGGATAGCTCACCAAATAGAATGTGCAACCTTACAGGTGAATAATAGGTGTTTTATTGTCTCATCATGAGCACATGAAACACATTTCTTACTCCCTTGCCAGTTGTGCTTGACAAGATTATCTTTCATTAGAATGACACATTTTAGAAGATACCATGCAAAGACTTTAATCTTTAGAAGTATCTTCATTTGCCATATTTTATTATTATTATTATCGACTGGTATTTCAGGTTGGACAAGCGTCCTATACATAGAATCCATAGAGAATTTTCCATTCCTATTAAGATTCCATCGAAACTCATCGTGACCTTGTGACAGCTGCACTACCGCTAACCGTTCTAGCAAGACATTCCAAGACGCTAGTCTAGGCCCGATTAAGTCTCTCCTGAATGCGACATTAGGGGGTGACTCTTGCATGACCGTGGCCAGCGTATCTCCCTTATGTCGCAGAATGGTATATAAGGCCGGATATTGATCTCGGAGTGTGGCATTTCCTAGCCATATCCCAAAATCTTATATCTGACCCATCCTTAATCTTCAAAACCCCAAAGCGATAAAAGTCTTTCTTTGTCGCCATGAGACCAACCCAAAAATGTGAATCTCCAGGCCTCCATACAACCTGAGATAACGCTTTTGTGCCAATATATTTTCGCTTAAGGAGCGTTTTCCATACGCCATCCAAAGTCAATAGCTTATATAGCCACTTACCGAGGAGAGCAGAGTTCTTGACCTGGAGGTCATGGATACCCAACCCCCCTTGGTATTTCAGACGGCAAACGACATTCCACTTGGTCAGTCGATACTTCTGCTTCTCGCTATCCGCTTGCCAAAAGAATCTCGATCGAAAATAATCCAATCTATGTAAGACCCCTTTAGGCAGTTGAAAGAATGATATCATATACAGTACCATGTTGGTTAAAACTGAATTTATGAGTACCAATCTTCCACCTAAGGACAACAACTTCCCTTTCCAGCTAGCTGATATTTTTTGCAAATGTTCTTCGACGTGCTTCCATTCTGCATTAGCCAGCCTCCTATAATGTATGGGTATCCCCAAATACTTAATAGGGAATTGACCTTGCTCGCATCCGAATATCTCGGCATATTGAGTTGCTGCATCCTGGGCCTCGCCGAAACAAAACAATTCACTTTTATGGAAATTAATCTTCAATCCGGATAACTGTTCGAATGCTGATAATATTAATTTCAAATTCGATGCTTTATCTAGATCATGATCCATAAAAAGAATTGTGTCGTCCGCATATTGAAGAATAGATAGTCCTTTATCCAATAGGTGTGGGACTACTCCCTCAATTTGGCCGTCTAGCTTGGCGCGTTCGATCATGATCGCTAACATATCGGCCACAATATTAAACAATATGAGCGATAAAGGATCACCTTGCCTTAATCCCTTTTTGGTTTGGAAGAAGCGACCGATTTTGTCATTGACGTTGACGGCAACACTTCCTCCCGAAACACAACTATGGATCAAAGCACACCATTCCTCTAAAACCCCCTTCATTCTCAGAGTTTGTTGGAGGAACGACCATTTCACTTTATCATAAGCTTTTTCAAAGTCAATCTTGAAAATGACTCCGTTAAGCTTTTTAGTGTGCATCTCATGAACGGTCTCGTGTAAAACCACGACTCCGTCTAGGATATTCCTACCTTGCATAAAAGTCGTTTGTGTAGGTTTAACAACATGATCAACCACCGAATTTAATCTAATGGTTGCGGTCTTCGTGAAAAATTTGAAGCTAACGTTAAGGAGGCATATTGGTCTATACTATTGTATCCTTTCCGCCCCCAAAACCTTAGGTAACAAAACAATTTCCCCGAATTTAAGACGAAACAATTCAAGTTGTCCCACATGCCAACATTGGAACAACTCAATCAAGTCCGTCTTAATGGCATCCCAGAAGTGTTGATATAACTCAGCAGGAAAGCCATCTGGCCCAGGAGCCTTATTATGCTCCATTTGGAAGACCGCCTTTTTAATCTTCTCTTCTGTTATTAGAATTTAAAAAGGTATTCTCCTCATTAGAGACCTGGGTTATGTCTTCCGTCCGAGTCTCATCCATGGACAAAATATCTTCAGCTGGAGCGCCGAACAACCCTTTATAGTAGCTTGTAATGTAAGCCTTAAGTTGTTCCTGACCTTCAAACATACCTTCATCCTGGTTGAGAGCATGAATACTCTTTTTCCGATGTCTGCCATTGGCAACATTCTGGAAATATTTCGTATTTGCATCTCCCTTCAGGATGAGGTTAGATTTTGATCTTTGGTACCATCTAAGCTCTTCCTCCCGCAGCATTCGTGCCACCTCCACATTGGATTGACTTTTAAGCTCAATCTTCTGTTGGGTTAACACTCGTGTTTCTGCCGCGCGATCAAGCTCGTCAATGATGGTACACAAACGCTCCTTTTTTTAGGATCCCGGTTGTGTGCATGGCCCATCCACGAAGATATTTACGCAAGTTACGTATTTTTGCGTTCCATCTTCGGATAGGACTATTACCCGGGACCGGAGCTGACCACACCCTTTTAACCATATCATCGAAACCATCACGCAACAACCATCCCATCTCAAATTTAAAGCGTTGTCGCGCATTTGGTTTCAATGTTCCGGTTAATAAGAGTAGAGGGGCATGATCCGATAGTCCTCTATACGTTCGAGGGCGCATACTGTTACTAATGGGTATTTGTCTTCCCAATCAGTGCTCATCAGTACACGGTCCAATTTCTCGTATGTCGGTTCAGGTAGACTATTCGCTCAGGTGAATCGTCTACCTGTCATATGTACCTCTCTCAAGTCCAAACTATCAATGACAGCATTGAACAAGAAAGGCGAATGACTATCGAATCCCCCCTTGATTTTCTCATGTCGAAACCGTAGTAAATTAAAATCTTCACCTATTAGAATAGGATGTGAATCATTATTTGCTAGGTTCACCAGTTCACGCAGAAAAATAGCCTTACGCTCCTCCTGAGCGACACCATACACGGCAACCCGACTCCATATGAATCCATCAGCTTTGTTACGAATGTGGAATTTTATATGAAATTCCCCACTCGTATAAGCTAACACTTCCATGGAGTCTGAAAGTACGCCGAGTAAAATGCCACCAGATCTACCACGGGAAGGGATAGAGTGCCAAGTATAGTCCATGCCACCTGAAAGGCGATCTAGGACACTCACTGGAAATCCCTCCTTTCGGTTTCCGAAATAGCCAAAAAATCCAATTTATGATCCCGAACATATTGAGCAATATTCAAATGTTTAACCAAGTCACCAAGACCTCTGCTATTCATGAAGATGCCATTCATTGGGAAACAAATTGATTTTTTGATTGTCTCAATGATCTTTTCATTTTTGGATTCTTTTTGTCTTTGACAGATTTGGATTTTCGGCCGGAAGCATGCAAATCATAGATAGATCCTAGCTCCACCTCATCCATACCCACCTCCGTCATCTCACCCACAAGATGAGAAAGAAGTTGTCCATCAATAGTGGCATTCGCCTCCTCCTCATCTATGGGTGTGATGACCGACCTACTAGATGCACCTGGATAAACCTTTAGTCGGTCGTACTCCATATGCTTCAAGGCGGTGGTCGACACAACAATCTCATTTTCATTTTTACCTAAGTTGACTCCTACTTTTACTATGTTGAAAGGTAGCTTAGAAGTAGAAAAAGATAAAAATGAATCACTTTTTTTGGACGTACCTACGTCTTTGGGATCCATCATTGCCGCCTTGCGTCGCATTGCCTTGGAGAGCGCGTCCTCGTCCGTCGCCGAAGACCCATCAACTGCGACTGGATGACACATGCTACGCCTAGGCATAGCCTTAGGCAGAGCATACGGTCCTAGACCCAGCGAGATCAGAGGGGGCAATGGTGGAGAAGAAGCCCCTCGAGCCCAGCCTTCGCCACCTGCGGCGCGGCCGAGGGGATCAGAGTTGGTGAAGCAACCCCCCGATAGCCGCTTCCGTGGCCGATACCTCGAGGAGCAACGCTGCGGAAGGGGGTGGCGTTGGTGAAGTAGCCCCCTCGACCATAGCCTTCGTAGACGCAACCTCCTCCACCGCATTAACCTTCAGCCTCTCCACCGCGGTACACATGCCCGACGTCGGCGCAGCCGTAGGAGATGGAGGTGAGGACGGCTCAGCCGAACCAGCTGCGCTAGCTGTGTTCACCGCCGCGCCATCTCCAAGAGCAGTCCTAAATGTCTCCAATCCAGCACCCACACTCGGACCCGGCGTCGAGGCGCAAGGAGAAGGGGCCGGCATGACGGCCGAAGGGGAACCACTTGGCCGACCGGGCGCCGACTTGGGGCTGTATGGCGCACGCTCCCCAGCAGGTTTCTTCAACTACAGCGGTGATGTCGTGGTCGGTGGTGACGGTTGAATTTCCATAGACATAGCCGACCCGGAAGGAGACGAAGGAGCGGTCACCGGCTGGGCCGCCTGCCCCACCGATGCCGGCAAGCTGCAAGCCACGATTCCACTGAACTCAGCCCTGCCCAACGCCATGCAAGGAGGGGCCATCGGCAGGGCCGCCTGCTCCACCGATGCCACCAAGCTGCAAGCTAGCTGAACCACCTCATGGGTTCCACTACCCACATCTCCACTCAAGCCAACAAGCTGTACATCACTCGACAACCGGTATTGTGAATTAGTATGCACCGGAAGTGGCTTAGGCACTAAGAAAGCACCCCTCGGACCATCTACCCGGTTTCATCCACCCGACCGCATCAGTTGTCTCACTAGCTCTTTGCCTCTGGGAGTCTGCGGATTTTCGTTTATTGGCGTGATAGCCATTCCTTTGAGCAAGTGAGCCACGGAAGCATGCTGGATATGTGACGAGCTTTGCCCTAAATTCGAATCAATAGCCATATCAGTAGCTCGTAGATTTCCATTCGCATTGGACTGCTGACCTCTGTGTCCAGCTTCGTCTCTCCCCTGTAGACCTTTATCTGCCGGATCATCCTTTTCCTTTCGTTCCCAAATGAAAGGGATAAAATCGGGTTCCAGGATGAAACCCAAAGCCTCAGGACGGAAGGTGAAAGCATAACCTTTCAGGTCCAACACACCAGTAGATTTAATATACGGACCCAATGTATCGGCTTTCTTGAAACAGTCGTTCGCAACCATGCCAACTAAGATACGGACAATACTCCAGCGCCTGAGCGCCAGCAAGTCCACGTCTATGGTAGCACCGATGAGGGTGCCGACCGCCCAAAGTCCCAGGAAATGTCTCATGGATGGAGGGACGCCAGAGACATGGACCCAAGTCTGATGCAACTCCATGATAGGCTCTACCTCCTCAGGCCGCCATTGACTGAACAACAACTTAGTATTCTGAGACGGGATTCCAAGAACAATACCATCGATGCGCAGTAAATCTTCCTTGGACGGAAAACTGAGTGTGAATGAGTCATCCCCATTAGGCACGGCTTCCCACACCCAAGATAGATATGGGCATATGCGCGCGACCTGAGCCTCCACTTGCGCAGCAGTAGCATCCAAACCCTCGACACTCACCAACGCCGTGGGCGACCCAGTATTGACCAGCTGCGGCTTGTGCACACTCGACGGGAACAAGCTGAACATCGTGCCATGATCGCCCTGCCCGGCAACAAGAACTGTCGGCTTCGAAATTTTCAACATAGGGCACTTCTTCAACAGATGTTGAGAGTCATCGCAAATGTAGCAGTAATGTGCAACGGTGCAATCCTTGGTTGCATGGGTGTCCACTTCGCACTTCCAACACCTCGTCTTCGGCTTCTTCGCGTCCTGCGTGCTACCCCCAGGATCAGTTTGCACTCCCTCGGTCCCCGACGCTTGAGCAGCCGGTTGCAAAATAGGAGCGATCTGCGTCCGCGCTTGTCCAGTTCCTATCTTCTTCTTTTTCCGCTTCTGCCCCAGATTCGTGGCTTGAGGGGCAGCAACACCGAATGCGAACGCCCCCGTAGCAGGTTGAGCGCCTCCGGCCTGGGCACCCCCAGTCCCGAACACCGTTGGAACAAGGGGTCCCGAAGCAGCGCCGAACCCAGTTCCTCCCTGAACAGCAATGCCCGAGGCAGCAGAAAGTAGACATCCTCCGCTCGATCCGCCCGAGCCAGACGGCACAGCCATAGCCGGCGGCGCGACGACCTCGGCCTAGGTTTCCCGGTTATCAGGATGCCGGCGCGGGGTCGGTCCTAGATGAGAAGACGGCGTCGACGGCTGGTAAGATCGAACAGCAGCGATGCGAGTAGATACATGAATATGAGGGTTTACGTCTGGACTTCTAGGGTTGGACGTACGGTGTAGACCACGTAACCAGATGCCCAAGTGCTTCCATGTTGGACGAATAGCCCAACACAAATCAGGCCCACGTGACTGATTTTTTGAAATTTGAAACACGTTGATCTCGGCCGGACCCGTAATAGATGGATCGTCGATATCCACGCAGGCATCGCCGGTCTTCGCCGTCTTCCCATCGTCCACAACGAGATTGTGCTGCACTTCGGCCGCATCCTGCCTGAGCTCATCATGGAAGAAGTCCCCTAGCACGGGAGGAGGAGTAATGCGGGGGCGAGGAATCGGCCCCCGCCATCCAAGACGCACCGCCGGCTTCTTTAGCAGTCGAGGAGTGAATCTGCGCTCAAGGACACGCGGAGGGGAGTCGTCCGCCGTCGACTCAGAGCAATTCTCCCAAGACCTAGAATCCTTCGATGGATAACCGGCGAAAGTCCAGAACTCCCTCTGGACCTGATCCAGAGGTTTAGGAGAACGACAGAATTCACGAGAAACCTCTCTATTCTCCAGCAAAATGTGATTGGCCACACTGAATGCAATATCTTCCGCCGCCTCCTCTGAATCCACACCAGCAAGCGCCGAAAACCGGGATCCAGAGTCGTCCAACGAGCAAAAATCCGATCCCGTCAAGTCGAGCTGATCTTTAGGATCAATTGATCTAGCAGGTAGATCTCCCTGCCAACATGCACAACTCGATCGAGAAGAATCAGCTTGCTCCCGCTTTGTATCTTCTCGCCCGCGCTCAAATGCCTACCCTCCACGATCTGGCGATCTTCACTCCGTAGGAAGCACAGCCCGGGACGATCCATAAAAAACTTGCCCACTAACCAATCCGGAGATCCGGTTTTGCGGGCGTCGTAGTATGTGGCTTCCCATCGCATCGTGGGCAATGGAATCGGTGGCTGCTCACCGGACATGGGGCCATTGCTCGCCGCCGTATGGGTGGTGGCCGCGGCTGGCGAACCATCCGGGGGCGACGAAGGCGGCACACTAGACTTGGGGCCATCGCTCGCCGCCGTAAGGGGGCTGGTGGCGGCGGCGGGTGCATCATCCGGGAAATCGCCCGGCGAGTCCATCGCTAATCCCGTGAGGTCGTCCACATCATAGTACTCATTGGCTATTGACCTAACCGGGGAAACACCTCACTGTCCTCCAATCCATAGATTAAAATCTGTATATATACCAATGTAAAATATAGCGTGATTCTAAAAATATATTATTAGCGTGCTATTTCGCGCTATGACATGCTATTATCGAGACATTGTACATATATTTATTTAGCGAGACATAGTCCAAAATGCTATAGCGCGACGCTATAGTGTGCTATTTTATTCGTTGATATATACCCACGAATCTTTCACGTGTTCGTTTTTCTCGTAATTCTAACGTAAATTGAGCGGTTTTATAGGCCTTGAGATCGCCGCCACATAAGGCTTGACATTTCGCTTTCTCCTAAATATTCTCACCTGAAAATCCCTTTTCGCAGATAATTGTACATTCATATTGTCAATCGGTTTGTCGGCATTAAACAAACATAGCTTAAAATACTTACTTTGGTGCTTCGTATTTAAATAAGCAATCACTAGCTTTTGTTGGTGTCTGCTATTTTCACGCAGTGCATTATCTGCATCACATTGGAGAGCCTTTCGGTGGAGCAAAAGCGAGAGTTAGCCGATGTCACGGGAAACTATCAGATCTGTTGTGCACAAAGGATAGAGATGAACGTACCGCAGTTGAGAGACATAACCTGACGACGGATGAGGCGTTCGATGATGAACTGATGCCTTTGCACACGTCGGTCCATGTTGACGACATCACCATGAAACAGGAGCGGGCACACTTCAACGTCGTCATGGAGGAGGAGGAGCATGCATCGTCGTTGATGTCGACCTTGCAGCAAGCACATGAGGACCAACGACACAAATCTCGACCTCCTCGCACAATATCGACTAACGAAGAGCCAGATCTACAATGACTTGGCGAGCGCGAAGGCCTTGGTGATCATGGTGGCGGAGAATCCGAACTTCATTGAGCAACAATGGGCATGAAGATGCAGAAAACCGATAGATATCCCGGTAGGGTGGATAGAGGGACTGAACTGAATGTGCAAGAAAGTGTCTAGAGAGGAAGGGGTGAATGTCGCTTCAAATTTTCGCAAAAAAACAAAGAAACTAACCACACCATCGAAAAACCTCTAGAAACAGGAGAGAAAAGAAACATACAACATAGTGCCGAAAGTAAACTCGAAGCTAAATATGGCAAAGTCACAAAGAACGAAACTAAACATCGAAACTAATCATGCAAGACACAAGAATACATGAAGTAATGCATGAAGTAAAATGAGCCTGTTGACGTGGCGATGTTTGGTAAACCAATTCACACTCTACAAAGTGTTACGTCTAATTGAAGGGAATTGCGATTGAACACATGAGAAAACCTCTCTCCGTCCTATTCTCCACTACACCAAACTCTTTTAGTATGGGTAGTTTCACTCGAGGTAGATACTTCGGGCGATCTCCAAAACCTTTGACAAACTGACCTACGCAGCGACAAGTCGTCTTTGCTTGCTGAAGGTAAAGCACTAACCGTCTAGGAGACTTGCAGGCCTCCAAGATAACAAGGCTAGCTAATCTCTACCTAAGTCATCTTGAATCTTCTCAACTCAATTGGACATAGGATTTTTGGAACTCTCAGTAGTTTGGCTTCAACATCTTTCTTGGGATGCTCACAAATCTCTCTCTCTCTTAGAGAACAATCACGGAGCAGTCAACCCGAACCGGCGGGCGGTTGCGGGCTATTTATAGGTGGCGATCCCAAGGGCGAAATGATGATGTGACCCAAGGTGACAGCATGACGCGTGTCCATAACAACCGGATCATTCATTAAGTCGCAACACTCCTTGAGGCGCAAGAAACGATGACTCACTGACCGAGTTCTACTTTGAAGATAGAAAGTATTTTGACTTTGTCATTCGAATGCTTCCATAAAATTCAGCACATCAAATCATCCAGAGACAATTACTGTGTGTACAAAATTGGACCTAGCCAAAGCCTACGATCGTGTGGATTGGCAGTTCCTAGAAGGGGCATTAAGGAATTGGGGTTTCTGTAACACGTGGGTTGAGTGGGTGATGAAGTGGGTGACATCAGTGACATTCACCGTTCGTTGCAACGGTGAGCTGTTAGAAGCCTTTTCGCCGACAAGAGGATTGAGGAAAGGTGACCCCTTGAGCCCGTACCTGTTTCTGATTGTGGCAGATGGATTGGCATCCCTACTAAATAGGGAGACAAATAGAGGTGGACTTAAACCGATCAAGATTGATCGAGGCTACACCGGTATATCAAACCTCCTCTCTGCCGATGACATCCTTTTGTTTTTCAAGAATAATACAGAGAAAGCCGAGGGTGTGTGTGGTGTTCTTAACAAATTTCAAAAGGTTTCAGGCTAGATACTTAGTCTGAATAAGTACTCGCTTCTCTTTAGCCCTGCTTGTCCGGATAATACTAGAGAGGAAATCAAAAGGGTGTCAGGTGTGGAGAATCCCTCGTTCGAAAGCAAATGTCTGGGGATCCCCACACCGGCCGGAGTGTAGAATGAAAAATGACATGTTCCAACCGATCATGGACAGATTCGGGAAGAGATGCAACGATTGGAATGAGAGGTTTATGTCACAAGCAACTAAAGAGATACACATAAAATATCTAGTGCAAGCTTTACCTACCTATGTCATGGGAGTGTTCAAATTAAACCAAAACTTCTGTGAGGGGTATGTCACGGAAATAAAAGGAAAGTTCACTCGACGGCATGGGATAATATGACAAAAACAAAGAGAAATGGTGGCATGAGGTTTACATACATGCATCTCTTCAACCAAGCTCTACTTGCAAGGCAGGGATGGAGGCTGCTGCGAAATCCAAACAACTTATGTGCGTGAGTCCTAAATCAAAATACTATCCTCATGGTAATCTCCTTGACACAGTCTTCTCATTGGATGCATCCCCAACTTGGAGAGGGATAGAATTTGGTCTAGAGTTACTAAAGAAAGGTCTTATCTGGCGCATGAGAGATGGAAGGAAAATTCAAATAAGTAGAGATCAATGGATCCATAGGAATTATGTACTGAAATCTGCTAGGTTCAAGAGAAGGTCTCGACAAGGGGGTAAACCAACTGTTGTTGCCAAATTCAAAGGAATGGAACACAAAACTTATAAACCATATTTAATATCAGTTTGATGTTGATGAAATATGCAAAATCAAAATACCAAGAGTTGATGTGGAAGACAGAGTGGCATGGCATTATGTAACACCCTGGGTGTCACACTACAGTAATCACTTCTGATTACTACCAAGTCCCTGTGATTAACCATGCAATTATCAACTTGATTCAAATCACAATTCCAATTCTCTTTGGATGGAATTAAAAACAAAGTGGAAAATAAAGTTCACCCAAATATTTTGCAACCAATTTTATAAAATGCACAATAATCAGTAGATTATGTAAATAGGTGCATGTGAATTAATTAAGCTTTAAAATAATCCAAAAAATTATTTACATCATCCAAAATCCCCTTTTATTAAGTTGCAGTCCAAAAACAAATACCAAATGAATTTTAAAAAAATGCCCAAATTTTTTGTGGCACTTCTTTAAAGTGTAACATAGGTGCACCAATAAGTTTCACCCCAAGAAAAATTCTTTTGCTAGCCAAATTATTTAATACAACACCACAACTTTTCCGGCAGTGAGAAAAATAGAAAATGTCTATTTCTCGCCCATAGCAACTTACCCAGGCCCAGCCCAACTCCATCATCTCCCTCACTGTTCCCATGTTCCCTCCCCTCGGTTGCCATGGCCGGGAACCGTTCGACGCTGAACAGCTCGCCCCTACTCACTCCCAATCGGCAGCGCGACGACTGTGAGGATAAGATCAACCCCAACGCACCCGTGGACACACGCGAAATATCTTCCCCTCGCACACCGCTCGGTTTCTTCTCACGCAAGGTGACAGCCGCCGCCGTGGACGCGCCGGCGTGAGTTCACGCGACCACCCTCCTCCCCAGCCCGTGCTAGCACGTCCAGGAGCTCCGCCGTGCCCCGCCGCATCAACCCCCCCCCCCCCCCCGTTACTTCGAGCAATCGACGCCCTACACGCGAGCAATCGACGCCGTCTTCCCCCTCTGCCCCGGCGAGGTCGCCGACGAATTCCGGCCGCCACCGCCCACCATCGCGCAAGCTGCCATCCTCGAACGACTCCTGGTGAGCTTGGCCACCATCCCCATGAGCTCGCGCCCCCTGTTTCCCACCTGAACCGCCGAAGCCATTGTTGCCGTGGCTGCACCGCCGCTGTTGCGTTTGTTGCTGTGGCCAAGCTCACGCTTTTGGCACACCAGTGCCTTGCCCGTACTCGTGGCGCTCCTCTGCGTCGATTCCAGTAGCTCACGACCACGTTCCCGAGCTAGGTTGCTAGTTCCACCGTCGCCGTCCCACGGGTTGCCGCCGCGCTCGATGCTGATGTCGTTCCGGCGAGCCCCCGGCCAAACCCTGCGCCCCCGTCGGCGCGGCTTGGTCTCCTCTCGCGAATGGAGCCATCGGCGCGCGAGGAGACGCCCTAAATCGATGGCACGGTCACCGGGCGTGACCTTGCTCGTCGCCGGCGAGCCCCAGTCGCTGACTGGTGGGCCTCCCCGGTCAGATCCACTGTTACACTACTAGAGAAAAGCCTATACATGGAAATCTTATTAGTGACACATCTTCAACGTAATGCGCCACTAGGTTATAAGGGGTGCCGCACTGGTTAAAAATGCGCCACCTCTAAGATCTTAGAGGTGGCGCATATTGTAATATGCGCCACCCATAAGGGTGGGCTAGCCCTGGATCCTCTTATATGTGGCGCATTTAGAAAAATGCGCCACCCCTAAGAACCTTATAGGTGACGCATATTGCTGATGCGCCACCCCTAAGAGCTTATGTGTGGCGCATATTGGAAATGCGCCACCCCTAAGAGCTTATGGGTGGCGCATACAGAAAATGCGCCACCTATAAGGATCTTAGGGGTGGCGCATTGTGATATGCGCCACCACTGACATGCAATATGCGCCACCCCTAAGTATGGAGCTTCCCTTATCTACTCCACCCCACCTACCACCTCTCATTCACTCCACACACTTCTCAAACTAGATATACTCTTCTCACCTACATCTATTCGGTTTTTTCCTCCTCCCCACCTCATTTCTTCCATTTATCCATCCATACTTGGCTTAAAATCTACTTTGTTTCATATTAAAGTAAGTGAGCCTCCTCCCCAACTCTTTTCTTCCATTTATCACCCATAATTGCCTTTCTTAGCTTGGGGTTTCATGTATATGTGAATCTTGAGTTTGATGTATATGCGAAGTATATATTTGAAGCTTGTGGTGGTTTGAGGTATATGAGAAAGCTTGGGTGGTTGATGTATATGTGAAAGCTTGAGGTGGTTTGATGTATATGTGAAGCTTATGGTGGTTTGATGTATATGTGAAGTGTATATGTGAAGCTTATGGTGGTTTGATATATATGTGAATCTTGATTTGCCAATGTTTTGCCAAAATGTTGATTCATTTCTGTTTCGGCAAATTTCTGGCGCACTCTCCGCATGCTCCCATGCATTATTAGGGAAGGTCATGCCAAATTTTTCCGGCGACGACCGTGATATATAATTGTGTTGCTCTCTCTGTGCACGCAGGCAATCATTGTTGGATATGTGCCCTAGAGACAAATTAATAAAGATATTTGTCACATATCCGTTTTGTTCATAATACGTTTTATACTGTGCTATAACTGTATTACTTGAAAATACTAATACAGGTGTAGTATAAAACATGGTCTGTAGTTTAACTCGAGTAAACTATCTCATTGGGCAATTGATTGATCAAGCTTTCCTGATCATGGCGACACTTAAGTCCATTGACAATGAGGTCATATCATTAAGGGGAATGATGTGATGGACGTACACCCACCTGAAGTATTGCAATGTGATCGAGTCACATAGTTCAGCGTTGCTATGACTTTGTAACGTATGGCTTAGTCCATAGACCGTAATGATCATACGTAATCACGATCTATGAGGAGACTTTGATTTGTATCCCACCGCCTGACTGAAATATTCTGGCTATGACGGAGCATTTTGGGTATTCCAAAATAGATGGTTGATGAGTATGTTAATAGATCAGAGCGGGATTTGTCAGTCCTTGTGACAGGACAGGTACTCTGGGCCCACTCGGTGATATTGCATCAACACCTTGCAAGGACGTGACTAGGTCACAAGAGATGCAATGATCATGGACGAGAGAAGTTGTTTGTTGTGAACGAGATGTGAACACGGTATGTGGGATACCGACGATCAAACCTCGGACAAACAAAGTACCGCAACACAAAGGGATTACGTCGTATCGTTAACGGTTTCCAAAAGCGATCGAAGTTCATTCGATGGAAGCGCAGGGGCTGTCAAGGATTGTAACCAGGTCCAACTGACTAGTCATTGGTCAATGAGAAGAGTCTCGACCATGTCTGCTGTTTCCCGGACCGTTAGGGTGTTACACTTAAGGGCAATCGATGCATAGGACAGTTACGGGATCAATCGGTGAAATAGGAGAAATCACCGGAATAGTTCCGGAGGAGGACGGAATGGTTTCCGGACATTTTGAATAGTTCAAAGTAAAGTTTAATTGTTTTAATAATGTTTTTATTACTTAATTATCTGAATTAAATATTTAAAACATATTAAATAAATTAAAAAAAATGGAAAAAAGGCTATATGGGCCCATGGGGCCCATTAGGGGAGGAGGGGGTTTCCCCCCTTGGGCTTGGCGCCAAGGGTGGGGCCCATCCCCCCTATGGCCGGCGCACCTCCCCCCCTTGGGGGTTTAGTCCCACATGGGGGAGGGGAGGAGGATCACACCCCCCTTGGCCTATATAAGGAGGGGTAGACCCCCCTTTTCCCAACACACCAAATCTCCTTCTTTATTCCTTCTCCTTCCCGGAAGTGGACTCCCCTTGTTTGGAGTCTGCACCAGGATTGGAGTTCTCCACCATAAGGCAGGCCATCGCTCTGCTGGAGTCGGGATCCGTAGCCATCTTTGTTCCGCTGGTCGCCTGGTTCGGGGCCCGGGAGGAACATCGATTGTACCGTACGTGTATAATCTCTTCGAGGCACTACACCTGTGGTGCTACTTCGTCGCTGGAGGTTTACCGGGAGTCATCCTCGCCGGTGGTGGTCTTCTACACGACAGGGAGGTCGTAGTTCTGAGTCTACGCCAACCACGTTCGTAAGAACGTTTCCCTCTTTCGGTCTTCAAAGGTATGAACACCGATTCCCTCCGTTACTTTACATCGCCATAGCATAGATCTTGGGTTTCGGGTACCGTAGGTGTGAAAAATTTGTGTTTTCTGCCCCGTATCCCAACAGTGGTATCAGAGCTAGCTATGCGTAGATGTTTTGTATGGATAGAACACATCTAGGATGTGGGCATCGAATCTTCATTCGTTACCCTCCCACGTGTACTCATTTAGCGTTGCGGCAATGTTTGATGAAGCGGCCCCCGACCGACCTTACGCGTTTACGCGAGACTGGTTCCACGCTTGACATATGGCTTGTACCATATAAAGTGGCTGGGGGGGTGTCTGTCTCTCTGCATTAGCGATGCGAAGATGTTTGCAATGGAGGGCCCCGATAGGGGTGTAATAGAGACGGATGGGAGACGGTGTTGTGGCATGTTTTTCGCAGGATAGAAATGGTTCTCTCTCTCGAAACCCCTAGCAGCCACGTAAAACTTGCACAAGCTAAAGTAGAAAGGCGTTTAACTTTGCTTTGCATGAAGGGGGATCATAGGTTGTATGATTTATAGTTTTACTTCCTGTTTTATGCTAGTATGCTAGCTATATCGACGGTAGCACGAAACAGGACCATCTCTCACAATACCAACATTGTGTTCTCCCTTGGTGGGCACCGCCTGGAAGGTTCTCCCATATGGCTTGATGCTCCGTACATACCGGAGTTGTCCTACATATTAAACGGAGTTCGCATGAGGTTGGGCTCGGCAAGCCTGGCATATGCAGATATGGCCTTGCTGAACAACTAACATCAAGGTCCGATTGGCAGGCTTGACGTATGTAGATGCGGGCCTGGAACACAGAAGACCGAAAGGTCGAGCACGAGTCACATGCCTGATGTGATTGGCTTAGAGGCCTACCTGGTTCGCATACTGATGGCCGTAATGATCGGGGGAGGTATGGGGGCTGGGATTGTGTAATAACTTAGTTAAATTGAGAGGTGTTTATCTAAGTGGGAGCTTTCTAGAATTTTGAGATTAAATTGAAACTCCACATTATGAACAAAAGTCTAAATATGTATCCTTGTGAATCAACCTTGTAGATGGCAGCACCTCGCCCCTCGTTCAACTTAGGATCATTCCTAGAGAAAGATAAACTAAAAACAGATGGGACAAACTTCACCAACTGGTTCCGCACCCTAAGGATTCTCCTCGTTCCCCTCAAAATGGCATACGTACTAGAGGACACGTTAGGTGACGCACCAGCAGATGATGCCAGTCAAGACGAGAAGAATGTCTATCTCTCCAGGACTGATGATTACAACCTTGTCCAGAGTGGCATGCTCTAATCCATGGAGGCCGAGCTGCAGAAACGCTTTGAGAGGATGGGTGCATATGAGATTATCACCGACCTCAAGGCGGTCTTCGCACCTCAAGCCAGGGCTGAACGGTACGAGGCTTCTGAAGCCTTCTTCTCAGCAAAGATGGACGAGCACGGCAGCGTGAGTGAGCACGTAGTCAAAATGTCTGGCTACGTTCAACGCTTGAATGCTCTGGAATGCCAGATTCCAGATGAACTTGCTGTTGATAGGGTGTTGCAGTCGCTTCCCCCTAGCTACAAAGGCTTTGTGCTGAACTACAACATGCAGGGGATGACCAAAACCCCTTCTGAGTTGTTCTCCATGCTGAAGAGCGCCGAGGTTGAGATCAAGAAGGATCACGCCGTCTTCACGGTCAACAAGACCATTGACTTCAAGAAGACAAGTAGGCGGGAGAAGGCCAAGAGAGGTGGCCCCAAGAGGGATGGAAAGTCAGTTGCCGCTCCTCCCAAGGCACCCAAGCCTAAACTCGGATTGGAGTGCTTCTACTGCAAGGTTGAAGGTCACTGGAAACACAACTGTCCCAAGTACCTAAAGGACAAGAAGGCTGGCAAGGTCGCCAAGAGAGACGAAGGTATATTTGATATACATATTGTTGATCTTCTCTTGACAAGCGCTGGGAACACATCCTGGATATTTGATACAGGATCTGTCGCTCATATTTCTAATTCCATTCAGGGACTAAGGAATAGGAGACGCTTGCTCAAAGATGAAGTGACGATGCGCGTGGGGAATGGTTGTCGGATTGAGGTCTTGGCGGTCGGCACGAAGCATCTTAGTCTCCCTTCGGGATTGGTTTTAGTTCTGAATAATTGCTACTATGTACCCGCGTTGAGTGTGAACATCGTTAGTGGCTCTTGCTTGAAGCGAGACCACTATTCTTTTAAGTCTGATACAATTGGTTGTTCGATTTATAAGGATGAAATGTTTTATGTTCACGCACCGGAGTTGCATGGTTTATTCGTACTTAATCTCGATGGTGACGTGTGTCACATTAACAATATTGAGGCCAAAAGATTGAAGAATGATGAAGATCACATGATGATGTGGCATTGCCGACTTGGTCATATTGGTATAAAATGCATGGAGAAGCTCCATAAGGATGGACTTCTTGAGTCATTGGATTTTGGATCCCTTGATACATGTGAACAATGCCTCATGGGCAAAATGACAAGGACTCCATTCAATGGCGTAATGGAGCGTGTGAATGTCTTATTGGGGATCATACACTCGGATGTATGTGGACCCATGAACGTGCCCACTCGCAATGGTCTTCGTTACTTCGTGACCTTTAGTGATGATTTGAGTAGATATGGGTATATTTACTTGATGAAGCACAAGTCTGAAACCTTTGAAAAGTTCAAGGAATTTCAGAATGAGGTCGAAAATCAACTCGGAAGAAAAATCAAGCACCTTCGATCGGATCGAGGTGGCGAGTATTTGAGTCACGAGTTTGGCAATCATCTGAAGTCTTGTGGCATAGTACCACAGCTTACGCCGGCAGGCACACCTCGGAGAAACGGTGTGGATGAGCGACGTAATCGAACCCTATTGGATAGTGTACGATCGATGATGTCTCATACTGATTTGCCTGTGTCATTCTAGGGGTATGCATTAGAAACTGCCGTTCATATTCTTAATAGGGCACCATCCAAATCCGTAAAGACAACACCATTTGAAGAATGGCATGGCACAAAACCTGAGTTGTCTCACCTGAAGATTTGTGGTTGTGAGGCTTATGTTAGGAAACTACAGCCTGACAAACTTGAATCCAAGGCGGATAAGTGCATCTTTGTGGGCTATCCCAAGGAAACTTGTGGATACACCTTCTACAACAAGTCTGACAGCAAAACATTTGTTGCCAAGACGGGACACTTTCTTGAGAAGGAGTTTCTCGCGAAAGAGTTGAGTGGGAGGAAAATAGACCTCGATGAAGTGACTGACCAATCACTCCAATTGGAAGAAACGGCTACGGAAATTGTTCTGGAACCATCTTCCACAGTGGGAGCTGAAGAGAATGGCCAGAACGACATTCATAACGATCATGACATTAATGATGATCATGATGAGAATGAAGAGGAACCTTTTATGCCCCGTAGGTCATCAAGAGTCCGTCAACCTACTGAGTTTTACGGACAGCTTGTGAATGCAATCTCGGCTGATGAGTCGGATGAACCTACAAGTTACAAAGAAGCAATGGAGGGACCCGAGTCCGGGAAATGGCTTGAAGCCATGAAATCCGAAATAGACTCCATGTACACCAACAAAGTATGGACTTTGGTGGACATTCCCGAGGACCGCAAGGCCGTCGAGAATAAATGGATTTTCAAGAAAAAGACTGATGCAGACGGAAACGTATCTGTCTACAAAGCTCGACTTGTCGCGAAGGGTTTCCGACAAATTCAAGGAGTTGACTACGAGGAGACGTTCTCTCCTATAGCGATGATAAAGTCTATTCGGATCCTACTAGCAATATCTGCATACCATGATTACGAGATATGGCAGATGGATGTGAAAACTGCATTCCTAAATGGCAACATTGAGGAAGAGTTGTATATGATGCAACCAGAGGGGTTTGTCGATCCAAGGAACGCTGGTAAGGTTTGCAAGCTTCAACGGTCCATCTATGGGTTGAAGCAAGCATCTCGGAGCTGGAATCTTCGATTTGATGAGGTCATTAAAGCTTTTGGATTTGTCCAAAACGTCGAAGAGTTCTGCGTCTATAAGAAACTGAGTGGGAGCTCTGTAGCATTCCTTGTGTTATATGTAGATGACATATTACTAATAGGGAACGATAAGAAATTCTTAGAGGAAGTGAAGGAATATCTGAATGGACAATTTTCCATGAAGGACCTAGGTGAAGCTGCGTACATATTGGGGATTAAGATCTATAGAGATAGACCTAATCGACGGTTGGCCTTGAGTCAGAACACTTATATTGACAAGATATTGAAAAGGTTCAAAATGGATGACTCCAAGAGAGGTCTCTTGCCAGTTATAAAAGGTGTCAAATTAAGCGTGGCTCAATGCCCAACCACAGCAAAAGAGAAAGAGGAGATGTCCTCAAAGCCCTATGCCTCAGCCATAGGTTCTCTCATGTATGCTATGTTATGTACCAGACCGGATTTAGCGCTGGCCATTAGTATGACTAATCGCTACAGAGTAACCCGGGAATGGCTCACTGGACAGCAGTAAAGAACATCCTTAAGTACTTAAGAAGAACCAAGGATCTTTTTCTCGTTTATGGAGGAGTTGATGAGGAGCTCACCGTAAAAGGTTACGTTGACGCAAGCCTCGGCTCAGATCTAGATGACTCGAAATCCCAGACGGGATATGTTTTCATGTTGAACGGTGGCGCAATTAGCTGGAGGAGCGGCAAACAGTCAGTCGTCGCTCAATCTTCAATGGAGTCGGAGTATATTGCCGCTTGCGAAGCGTCAAACGAGGCGCTGTGGCTGAAGAAGTTCGTGATCGAGCTTGGCGTCTTTCCCAGTTGCACTGACCCCGTGGGGATCTTCTGCGATAACACGGGTGCCATTACTAACGCGAAGGAGCCAAGAACTCACTCTACAGCCAAGCACATCCTCCGAAAGTTCCATGTGACACGAGACTACGTCAGGGATGGACACACTAGGATTCACAAGATACATACGGATCTGAACGCAGCAGACCCAATGACTAAACCTCTTCCATAGGGCAAGTTTGAAGAACACCGAGAGACCATTGGTGTTAGGTACATACCTGATGTAAGCTAGTGTAATTTGTACTCTAGTGCAAGTGGGAGACTGTTGGATATGTGCCCTAGAGACAAATTAATAAAGATATTTGTCACATATCCGTTTTGTTCATAATACGTTTTATAGTGTGCTATAACTATATTACTTGGAAATACTAATACAGGTGTAGTATAAAACATGGTCCGTAGTTTAACTCGGGTAAACTATCTCATTGGGCAATTGATTGATCAAGCTTTCCTGATCATGGCGACACTTAAGTCCATTGACAATGAGGTCATATCATTAAGGGGAATGATGTGATGGACGTACACCCACCTAAAGTATTGCAATGTGATCGAGTCACATAGTTCAGCGTTGCTATGACTTTGTAACGTATGGCTTAGTCCTTAGACCGTAATGATCATACGTAATCACGATCTATGAGGAGACTTTGATTTGTATCCCACCGCCTGACTGAAATATGCTGGCTATAACGGAGCACTTTGGGTATTCCAAAATAGATGGTTGATGAGTATGTTAATAGATCAGAGCGGGATTTGTCAGTCCTTGTGATAGGACAGGTACTCTGGGCCCACTCGGTGATATTGCATCAACACCTTGCAAGGACGTGACTAGGTCACAAGAGATGCAATGATCATGGACGAGAGAAGTTGTTTGTTGTGAACGAGATGTGAACACGGTATGTGGGATACCGACGATCAAACCTCGGACAAACAAAGTACCGCAACACAAAGGGATTACGTCGTATCGTTAACGGTTTCCAAAAGCGATCGAAGTTCATTCGATGGAAGCGCAGGGGCTGTCAAGGATTGTAACCAGGTCCAACTGACTAGTCATTGGTCAATGAGAAGAGTCTCGACCATGTCTGCTGTTTCCCGGACCGTTAGGGTGTTACACTTAAGGGCAATCGATGCATAGGACAGTTACGGGATCAATCGGTGAAATAGGAGAAATCACCGGAATAGTTCCGGAGGAGGACGGAATGGTTTCCGGACATTTTGAATAGTTCAAAGTAAAGTTTAATTGTTTTAATAATGTTTTTATTACTTAATTATCTGAATTAAATATTTAAAACATATTAAATAAATTAAAAAATGGAAAAAAGGCTA
This sequence comes from Bromus sterilis, assembly GCA_950022295.1. Classification (NCBI taxonomy): domain Eukaryota; kingdom Viridiplantae; phylum Streptophyta; class Magnoliopsida; order Poales; family Poaceae; genus Bromus; species Bromus sterilis. The sequence continues at coordinate 225,160,707 of OX465600.1, forward strand.
TATGGGCCCATGGGGCCCATTAGAGGAGGAGGGGGTTTCCCCCTTGGGCTTGGCGCCAAGGGTGGGCCCCATCCCCCCTATGGCCGGCGCACCTCCCCCCCTTGGGGGTTTAGTCCCACATGGGGGAGGGGAGGAGGATCACACCCCCCTTGGCCTATATAAGGAGGGGTAGACCCCCCTTTTCCCAACACACCAAATCTCCTTCTTTCTTCCTTCTCCTTCCCGGAAGTGGACTCCCCTTGTTTGGAGTCTGCACCAGGATTGGAGTTCTCCACCATAAGGCAGGCCGTCGCTCTGCTGGAGTCGGGATCCGTAGCCATCTTTCTTCCGCTGCTCGCCTGGTTTGGGGCCCGGGAGGAACATCGATTGTACCGTACGTGTATAATCTCTTCGAGGCACTACACCTGTGGTGCTACTTCGTCGCTGGAGGTTTACCGGGAGTCATCCTCGCCGGTGGTGGTCTTCTACACGACAGGGAGGTCGTAGTTCTGAGTCTACGCCAACCACGTTCGTAAGAACGTTTCCCTCTTTCGGTCTTCAAAGGTATGAACACCGATTCCCTCCGTTACTTTACATCGCCATAGCATAGATCTTGGGTTCGGGTACCGTAGGTGTGAAAAATTTGTGTTTTCTGCCCCGTATCCCAACAATCATGGTCCGCGAGATGCTGAGCGATATCACCGTGACTAGGTGGATGCAATGTGCGACAAACGACATGCTACGGAATAATAGGACGGATATAAGATGTCCGTCTCAGAGATGCAAACTGCAATGCGTGACAGAGCCTGATTCCGGAATATTGGAAAGACACCTGAAGCGTAATGGTTTGATGGATGGCTACACACGGTGGATAAGTGATGAAGCTGGTGAGGAGGAGGACCTCAATGCGCCAGTAAATGAGGAAGGGCAACCAGACAACAACGGCGGGCGAGAAGACGAAGAGCAGCCCGTACATGATCATGAAGAAAATGCCGAAGCAGATCATGAAGATCAAGATGCCGGGCATGAGGCTTCAAGCTGGGTGCGGGACCCTCATGTTACAAGAGCTGTTTGTCAAAGAGGCGATGAATGCAAGAGGTGCGCCTAGAGAGAAGGCCAAGATAGCGCAACTGGAGAAAGACGCGATTACGAAGTTGTACGAAGGATGCAACGACGGGGATACCCGCTTGAATGGAGATGACGGCAAAACACAAATGGACTGACGAAATCTTCGATGATAACATGGCATTCTAGCACGATCGTCTTCCGAAGGGAAACACGTGCCCAACTAGTATCGTTGAGGCCAAGAAAGTCCTTTGCCCTCTTGATCTTACGCACGTTAAATACCACACATGCACAAATGATTGCATGATCTATCGGGGTGAGGACGAAGATAAAACCACATGTTCGGTGTGCGGTGTTAGTCGATACAAGAGAGGGAAGAAAGTTCCTAGAAAAGTGGTATGGTACTTTCCGATCACTCCTCGTCTGCAGAGGTATTTCGTAGATCCCGAGGAAGCAAAGCTCATGACCTGGCACGCAGATAGAAAGAAGCTAAAAGAGGATGACCCGAACCCGGATCCGGAGAAGGAGGACATGCTAAGGCACCCTTCAGATGGTAGCCAATGGACTACGTTGGACCTCGAATACCTAGATTTTGGGAAAGAACCAAGGAACCTCAGGATTGGTGTGAGCGCCGATGGAGTCAATCCGTTTGGCGGCCAGAGCAGCACACACAGTACCTGGCACGTGTTTGTATGCATATACAACCTTCCCCCCTGGAAGTGCATGAAGAAAAAGTACATAACAATGTGTATGCTAGTTCAAGGGCCGAAACAACCAGGTACGGACCTCAATCTATATCTGCAGCTGTTGAAAGAGGAGCTAGAAACGTTATGGAAATACGGAGTCAATACGTGGGACGCCGCGGCAAAAGAATATTTCCCAATGAAAGCCGCGGTGATCACGCCGGTGCACGACTATCTCGGATACGGATATTTCTCAGGGCAGGTGGTCCAAGGATTCTGTGCATGCGTTAGGTGCATGGATAATACAACGTACCGCCAGCTACCAAAAGATCCCGGATCTTCAAAAACCGTGTTCCAGGAGTCTCGGAGGTGGATTCCCAAGAAACACACGTGGAGAAAACAGGGACATCTGTTCGATGGAAGCGAGGAGCTCCGAGAACCCCCAGCTCGAAGGAGCGGCAAAGAAATCGACAACTTGCTGAAAACTTGGAAAGAGTGCCCCGCACCGGGAGAAAAAAGAAGACTCAGCCGTTGATGAGGGTATGGAAAGCGAGGTCTGTTTTCTGGGATATGGAATACTGGAGTCTTCTCCGCAGTCCTCATAGCCTTGATCTCATGCATATCACAAAGAACGTGTGCGAGAGCTTGTTTGGCACGCTGCTCAACATGCCGGAGAAGACCAAGTACGGGCCAAAAGCAAGGAATGACTTGAAATTTATGGGCATCAGGAGGGAACTTCACCCCCCTAGTGACGACAATGATGAGCCGGAGGAGGAAGAGGATACGAAAACACAAAACTCTCGCAAACGGAAAAGGGCGACCAAGAAGAAGACCAGTATTGATCACTGCCCACCGTCATGCTTCACTCTGTGCGAGAGGAGATCAAGAGATTTATCCATTGCCTCATATGAGTAAAATTTCCGAACGGCTACGCGGGGAAGATAAGCAGATACCTAGACGAGGCAAAGCAGCGTTTCAGCGGGATGAAATCTCGCGACTGTGCCGTGCTGATGACGCAGATTCTCCCGGTTGCGATCCGAGGGATAATGGACGAGCACGTCCGTAAAACGTTGTTTGGCATTTGCAACTTTTTTGACATCATCTCTCGGAAGTCGATTTGCGCTACACAACTCAAAAGGCTACAGGAGGAGATCGTGGTCATGCTATGTGAGCTTGAGATCTATTTCCCTCCCGCGTTCTTCGACATTATGGTGCATCTGCTGATCCATGTCGTGGAGGATATCGTCCAACTCGGGCCCGCGTTTCTGCGCAGCATGATGCCGTTCGAAAGGATGAATGGACACAAAAAAATACGTTCGTAACAGGCCCCGTCCAGATGGAAGCATAGTGAAGGGCTTTCTAACCGAAGAGTGCATCTCTTTTTGCACGAATTATCTCAACACCGAGAACCCTGTTGGTCTGCCCGTCAACAAGAACTTTGGCAGGATCGATGGGTGTGGTCACCAGCAGGGAAGCCGCACAATGCATGTCAACTTCGAGGGTCGAGACATCGACTTTGACAGAATGCGCCACGCATAAGAAACCTCTTGGTGGCGCATTCTGGCGAAATGCGCCACCCCTAAGCCTTAACCTCCATCGGGCCCCTCCCCTTGCCCGTGCATAGCAACCATTCCCCTCACACACTACTCGAGCCCTAGCCGCCATCGCGCGTCGCCGGAGGAGCCCCCCCGTCTCGTCGCCTTCGACCATCGGAGCCGCTCCTCGTCGTCGACCACCGGAGCCGCTCCTCGCCGTCGACCACTGGAGCCGCCCCAACCCCTCCACGACGACCTAGGTGACGCCCCTCCACCGTGCCGCCTCTACCTCGACGCCGGCCCCGCCCCTTCCGTTCGAGTGGTCGCCGCCGTCCAGCTACATCCCTCCTCCCCTGCTCCCCCTCCCCTCCATCTTTGCCTCGCCCTTGCTGGCTTCCGACGGTGCCCGTGGTGGCCATGGCCGCCCTCAACCCCCACTTGCTCGAAGCTGCTCGATTTTGTTGCTGCTCATGTGCAAAACCTAGAGAACAGAGGGGATTTGATCTTGATTATGCTAATTGTTGCTTAGAGAAATCAAAGTTTGCCTTTGATGATCAATAACATGGATTTTTTGCTCACTAGATTTAATTGTAAGAGATTATATTCTCTGTTCTACAGCTCATTTAGTAGAAATTCAAAGAGCCAACACTTCTATTCCTCCATTAGATGGTCTTTAGTAGAATTGAATTAAAGAGTTAATCCTAAAAAAAGAACTAAGTAGTTATTAGGTTTCTTATTGATATGCAACTCTATTTTTTTTCTGATCCATGCAAGTGCAAGTACTGAATTGTTAAAATGATTTACATTTACAATGCTGAGATGGAAATTTGAAATTAAAATTATTTACATTTCAAAACTAAATATGTATAGCAAAACACATGTGTAGCCTGTCTCCTGATGACTATGTGTAGCAAAATTTGTTATTGGTTCACCCAGGATGGAAGCAATGATCATTGTTTTAACAAAGATAGATAGATAGATATATAGAGAGATAAGAATATTTAGAATTTCATAAGAATATTTGTATCAAGTGGGTACTTGTGTGATGCAATTGCATATATATGTTGCTTGCTGCCATTGCATATATATGTTGCTTGCTGCAATTGCATATATATGTTGCTTGTGTAGGGTCTGTTTTAATAAATTTAGAAGAGAGAAAAGGAAGAAATGATCTGTTATTGTTTTTAAATGATGCTTTTTAGTGCATTGACAAGATGCTTTTCTTATCAAAAAATTTATGCACTGTTTAGTGCATTGCTAGAATATTTTTATGTTGCTTGTGCCTATATGTAGGCATTTTTTTGTGCAGGTACAAATCATTATCCCCTTTCTCCCGAAATGTTGATTAACTTCCGTTTCGGTTGAGAATGGGGCACTCTCATGTTAAGAAAAATAGCAAAGGTCATGCCGAATTTTTCCGTGAATTCGTGCATGACCTTTGCTATTTTTCTTAACATGAGAGTAGTTGCATTTATTTATTGTGATAATTAATTAAGTAGTTGCATTTCTTAATATTGTACTAGTGCAAACATGTCGACCGGAGCCGACGCCGGTCCTTCTTCTCAGCCGGGAAAAAAAGGAAGCAATTTTGGGAATACTCCCAGGAAGAGGATGAGGAGCAGAGAGAAGAGGAAGTACCTCCGGGCGAGGAGGAATATGAGGAGGAGATAGAGTCGGAGTCCGACTCATCGGAGGATGATGAGATGGATGAAGGGGAGAGGAACACCGCCGAAGAGGACGATTATGCCGGTGGCTCAAACACAGATGGTAGCCAGTCGAGGAAGCGGAATCGGAAACCAACCAAGGTCGGCACCATCAGACAAGAGTTTACCGTTGTGACCTCCGCTGGGATTCCTATCGAGCCCCAAAGTTTCTCGGAAGGGTACGGCCGTCAAGTCGCGGCGATCCTCCGGAACACCATCCCGATCACCACAATAAACCTAAGGAGTCGTGACAACACTCATTATTGTCAGCTCCTTCTCAACAAGTTGCGCAGACGATACAAGTTCCCGGACTCGTACGACAACAAAAACCTCAAAGGGAACAAGGTAAACAAATGGGCCCTCAAGAGGATGAGCAAAGCCTTCTCCAGTTGGAAAACCCAGGTGAAGGAGGAAATTATGGAGCACGACAAATCCTGGAAGGAGCTCAAGGAGAAAGAGCCGATGATCGACGAAGCTACCTACGACCTTTTCAAGGCTAGGTGTGAGTCCGAGGACGCCAAGGCCGCGAGTGCAAAGGGCAAGGCGATGCAGGCGCAGGTCATAGGTAACCACCGTCTCGGAACCGGCGGTTACAGACATTCCAAGCCTAAATGGGACAAGGAGGATGCCGAGTATGCCGCTGCGGGCCTGCCTAACCCCTTTGAGAAATACAAAGTTGATCCACAGACTGAATTCTTTGTGAGGGCCCGGAGCCATAAGGACAAAGAAACCTCGAACATAGTTCTCGATCCTAAGGTTCAGGAGTTTACGACTGCCGTGGTAAGTAGTTCACCACGTGACTTTGTAAGAGCAAAGTTATACCCCCATGAGTTTTGGATATTGTTGGGCAAAACAGTAGAGGAACTAACAAGTTTTCTAGTGTAAAACAGATGGTTAGGTTCCTGAAGTTATAGGTTGGTGATAAAGCTTCAACGAAGATTTACACTTTTACTGAAGCATATCCTCTGGAGTGAAGCTCATCACGGGTGTCGACCCCTAAAAAGATAAGGAATCCTGAAGCACGTCTCATCGAAGAAGATGGCCAAGATGGCGCAAGACTTAGTAGTTTTTGCGTAGTTCTTTTTCACTTCTTTGAGTCGTAGGAAAAACCGTACTATCAAGAGGGGTTTAGTAAATGTACTCCGAAGGTTTTGGTGAAAAGACTCAGATCGAATCCAAACCAGTGAGAAACCAGAGTTGAGAAATCTCATGTGCGCTAAGTAATGCTTCACCAGCGAAGACTTAGTTCTTTCGGCTCCTGAAGCAGAACCAAGTCCGTGAGTCAGCTTTACTTGGACCGCAAGTAAAGTTGCACTTTGATTGGAAATATGACCGTTGGGGACAGGTGTCAAGCCTTCACATCGGGTCACTTCAGTCATTTTGCACCTAGGGATTGCCACCTATAAATACGCCACCCCCGCCCTCATTGGCCGGCGGCTGCTCCGAGATTATTTCCTTACAGAGAAGAGAGAGAGAGAGCAATCCCACCGAAGCAAACCAAAAACCCATCCACAGAAGCATAAGTGCTATTGATCTGAGTTGATTCATTATGACTTAGGAAGAAGTTTGCTAGCCTTTTTATCTTGGAGAACTGCAATTCTCCTAGACGGTTAGAGAGTTGTTCTTCAGAGAGCGAAGAGTTATTGTCGCCTCGAAGTCCAGTTTGTCAAAGGTTTCGGTGATTTCCTCAATAATCAACCACGAGTGAAGAAATGACCAAGCTCAAGGAGATTGGTGCAGTGGAGATACGGACGGAGAGAGGTTAGCTCCTGTGTTCAATCACAAGTCCCTCCAACCAGACGTAGCACTTTGCAGAGTGTGAACTGGTCGAACAAACATCGTCGAGTCAAGAGTTCGTTTTACTTTCCGCACTTACATTCAGTTTATCAATTGCTTCAGTGATCTGCTTCAATGCAATTGATTCGATGCTTTTGATTCGCTATGTTTTGCTTCAATCCTGTTCTGCTTAAATGTTTACTTTTTTGTTGAATCTCTTCGGTTGCTGAGTTATGCTTCACTTCATAGTTTCATGCAAAATTTTGAAGTGATCATTCACCCCCTCCCCCTCTGATCACATACTTGGACTAACGATTGGTATCAGAGCTAGACACTCTTTATTTGGATTAACCTCCTAGAGTGTTTTGCAAGTATGTCTTTCGCAGCCATTCGCTCCGGCGAACCCATTCCCGTGTTCAATGGAAAGGAATATCCATACTGGAAGGACAAGATGAAGAGGAACATTATGGCTATCAACTCAACTGCCTGGCAAGTTGTCTTATATGGAGTTACAGTTGCTGATGAGAACGCCATCACTCCTGAAGAAGCGAAGCTGATTGATCTTGATTCTGAAGTTTGGGTTTTCGTCACCAATCATTTGACACTAGAGAAGTATCATGAAGTGAAGAATATTCCTTCGGCCAAAGGTGTCTGGGACTATCTTGAGAAGATTGGTGAAGGTGTTTCTACCCAGAAGGATGCCAGAATTGACACACTTCGAAGCAAATTCTATCGATTCAAGAGAAATGAGGGTGAAAAAGTCAGCTCCATTTACAGCAGACTCACTGCTCTTGCAAATGAGTTGATCTCTCTTGGTGCTGATGACATTACTCCTCACTCAGTTGTTAGAACTCTGCTTCGCTCATTGGATGATTCGTTTGATCACATTGTGTTGATGATCAAGGAAAGGACTGATTTCAGACGTCTTGTCGCAGCTGATATTCTTGAGAGACTCAATACCTTTGAGATGGAAGAAGAAGAGAAACGTGACATAAATGGTTCTCGAAGGAGATCTCATGCCTTGAAAGCAAAAGCTTCGCGTCATTCTTCACCCGAAGTCAGTTCTGCTTCAGGTGTCGAATCAGATGATCCCGCAAGCATTGGAAAAGATTTAGCACTGATCATGAGACGCTTCAATCGCTTTCAGAGAAAAGGTTTTTCTTCACCCAAGAAGAGTTATCCTTCAAGAAGCTCAAGTCATTCTTCCCACCGATCATTCTCAAGAAGCTCTCCATCAAAGGACAATTGCTGCTACAAGTGCAAGAAACCAGGTCACTACATTGCTGATTGCCCTCTGTGGGAAGCTGAGAACAAATCGAAGCATTCACTCAGGGACTCTTCATCGAAGTCTCACAGATCCTCCAGAAGTCATGAATCAAAGAGGCATGATTCCAGTTCAAGAAGGGAAAAGAAGAAAGATTCTGATGATGATAAGAGGAAGAAGTATCATAAGAAGCGTGAGGGTTCTTCATCGAAGAATCACTCGTCTCGTCGAAGCAGCTCTCACCGTGCCAAGGCCTATCTGGGAAAGGAGATGAACTCTGAAGACGAAGCCTCTGGTTCCGAAGCTGAACAAGATTCAAGGTCTGTGTCTGGGTCCGAATCAGATGGTGTTGCTGGTTTGGCCTTCGCTTCGGCAGATGCTTCAATCAATGCTTCGAGCTCATTCTTCACCAACAACAGAAGTGAAGATGAAACTCCTGCATATTTCTTCATGGCCAAGGCAAAGGTATCCTCATCCAAATCAAACTATGACACTTCTGATTGTTCCTCGTATGAAAGTGACTCAAAGATAAGCTATGCTAAACTTGCTAAAATTTCTTCAATCCAACAAGATGAACTTGATTCACTAAGCAAAACCATTAAGAAATCAGAAACGTTGTTGATCGATGAGATTGAGAAAGGTCAAACTTTAACTAATGAGCTGCTGCTCTGAAGGAGAAGTTTGAAGAATTATCCTCTCGGCATGATCTTCTTTCAGTAGATTATGAGAAGCTCACCTATGAATTTCTTCAGAGGAAAATGGCTCTCGAAAAACTGAAAGAGGCTCATGAAGAATTGGAAAATGTCAATCTCTCTCTCATGGCTCAACAAGGTTCTGAAGCAAATCATAAAACTGAATCACCTTGTTTAGATTGTTTGGAACGAAGCAAAACTGATTCCAAAGGGAAAGCTCCTATTGTTATTGATGATACTAATGCCTCCGATGAGGAAAATCCTGCTGTTACCGAGGAACTCCTCAGGTTGAAAAACTTATTTGAAACAGGCATGTTCAAAAGTGTGCAAGGACACCAATATCTCTGTGATATCCTGAGGAAGGCTCTCCTTCACAGGAATCCCAGGAATGAAGGTGTTGGTTTCGAGAGAAAGATAAATCCTGATGGCACATATTGGGAGCCTGAACAGTATCCTAAGACTGTTTGGGTTCTAGTGAAGGAGAAACCCATTGATATTGCTAACCTTTCAGGTTTCGACTGCAAAATGAACAAAGTCATTGTGGATGAATCACTTGATTCTGACTAAAAACTCATGAAAGATGAACAGGGAAAAGTTTCAGCTGAGTATGTAGGTACTCCACCAAAGAATGGATTCTATAAGAAGCAGATATGGGTGCAGAAAGCACTTGTGGAAAAACTGCCTGCTAACCATTCTATGCAGGGAAAGTCTTCGGTACCACCGAATCATTTCTACTCTCTTGAGACGAGAAATGATCCATTGGTGGCCGAATCAATTGTTCCGCAGAAGCAATACTATCGTACTGGTCGCCATACGTATCGTCCTCATAATAATCATACTAAGATTGCATATGCTCATACTTATGCTAACCATTTGCAGAGGACTTACATTTATGGTGTGCTTGATGGTACACCGAAGCAATATACTCCTGTTCGATTTAATATTGCTTCAACCAGTGCCTCAACATCTTCTCAGTCACCTGCTCGTTTGTGGGTGGTTAAGAAGAACTAATTCTTCTGCAGGGCTATGTCTCCGGTGGATCCGAATGGGTCATGGATAGTGGTTGTACAAATCATATGACCGGAGACAAGGAGTTTTTCATCGAAGAAAAACTATCTCAATCTTCTCTGAAGTACATTACCTTCAGTGATAACAACAAAGGTAAAGTGTTAGGTTTGGGTAAGATTGCCATATCGAAGGATAAGCACATTGACAAGGTTATGCTAGTCCAATCTCTTGGATATAATCTTATGTCTATTTCAAAGTTATGCGATATGGGTATGCTTGTTCTGTTTTCTGCTTCGCGTTGTGTTGTCTTTTCACAGGATGACTATACGTTTATCTTCGAGGGTTAACGAAAGGGAGATCTATACATTGTTGATTTTTCTTCGGGCCCTGCTGTATCCACTTGCTTAATGGCAAAAGCTTCTTCTGGATGGTTATGGCATCGAAGACTTGGTCATGCAGGGATGAGAAATCTTCATAACTTAGTGAAGAAGAATCATGTTATCGGCCTTAGCGAAGTAAAATTCGATAAGGATCGTCTCTGCAGTGCTTGCGAAGCTGGTAAAATTACGAAGAAACATCATTCAGCGAAGACCATCATGACTACCACTCGTCCTCTTGAATTGCTTCATATGGATCTTTTTGGTCCTCAAAATTATGCAAGCCTGGGAGGAAACAAATATGGTCTAGTTATTGTTGATGACTTTTCTCGTTATACTTGGGTTTTCTTTTTGGATGACAAGAGCAAAGTGGTTGAAATCTTCAAGTCATTCGCAAAGAGAGCTCAAACAGAATATGAATTATCTCTGAAGCATATCCGAAGTGATAATGGAACCGAGTTCAAAAATACTCATATTGAAGATTTTCTTGATGATCATGGTTTTACTCATGAGTTCTCTGCTGCCTATACACCTCAACAGAATGGTGTAGTTGAAAGGAAGAATAGAACTCTTATTGAAATGGCCAGAACTATGCTTGCTGAATACAAGACTCCTATTAGGTTCTGGGCCGAAGCAATCAACACTGCATGTCACATCATCAACAAGGTTTACCTTCACAAATTCTTGAAGAAAACTTCACATAAGCTTATCACTGGTAACAAACCAAATGTCTCATATCTTAGGGTATTTGGTGCTCCATGCTTTATTAGAGATATGAATCATAGCTCCAAATTTGCCCCTAAGGCACATGAAGGTTTTCTTTTAGGTTATGGCTCAAACTCTCACACTTACAGAGTCTATAACTCTCACTTTGGGAAAGTTATGGAAACTGTGAATGTAAGGTTTGATGAAACTAATGGCTCTCAAAAGGAGCATTTGCCTCATGATCTAGATGAACCTCCACTTGATGAAGTGATAAGGTCCATTGCTATTGGTGAGATTCGCCCTGTTGAAGCCAATCAACGTCAAGCTGTTAGGGATGATGATGGTCCAATGTTCCCACACATAGCCCGGGGCGCTGGAGATCAACATCCTGAAGCTAATAATGAACAGGACGAAGAAGGTCAAGGGAACGAAGGAAATGCTAATCCTGAAGGAAATGCTGAAGCTGAAGGTGAAGCTGATCCCGAAGCTGATGCAGATCCTGAAGCAGAAGCTGAGCCTGAAGCAAATGATACTACGTTATCACGAGTTCGAAGAAGAGTTGATGTGGATTCGATCCTTGAAGATATCAATCAACCAGGTCGTCCCACTACTCGATCTCGTACTCGTTTGGCTAACTTCTGTGGAAACTTTTCGTTTGTCTCCATGCTAGAGCCTTCAAAATATGATGAAGCCATGAAGGACCCTGATTGGTTTTTGGCTATGATGGAAGAACTTCACCAATTTGAAAGGAACAAGGTCTGGTCACTTGTTGAAAGGCCAGATCCCACGAAGCACAATGTTATTGGCACAAAGTGGATATTTCGCAAGAAGCAAGATGAAGATGGTATTGTGGTAAGAAATAAGGCTAGATTGGTAGCACAAGGTTACACCCAAATCGAAGGCATTTACTTTGGTGAAACCTATGCTCCAGTAGCCCGTCTCGAATCCATTCGTGTCATGCTTGCTTTTGCTAACCACAAAATATATTGCTATATCAAATGGATGTCAAGAGTGCTTTTCTTAATGGTGAAATCGAAGAAGAAGTGTATGTTATGCAGCCTCCAGGTTTTGAAGACTCGAAGAATCCTGATATGGTGTACAGGCTTCACAAAGCTTTGTATGGACTGAAGCAAGCACCTCGTGCTTGGTATGAAACATTGAAGGATTTCCTCCTGAAGAAAGGTTTCAAACCAGGAACAACTGACCCACTCTTTGCACTCGATCATATAACAATGATCTATTTGTGTGTCAGATATATGTAGATGATATTATATTTGGCTGTACTAACACTGAAATCAGCGAAGAATTTGCAAGAATGATGTCTAAGAAATATGGGATGTCTATGATGGGTGAATTGAAGTTTTTCCTCGGACTTCAAATTCGACAACAGAAGAATGGCACCTTTATTTCACGAGAGAAATACTTGAAGGATTGCCTGAAGAAGTTTGATCTTGCTGAATGCAAGACCATTAGAACTCCCATGCCTACAAATGGTTTTCTTGATGCAGATGAGAAAGGGAAACCCTTCGATCAGAAGAAGTTTCGGTCTATGATAGGTTCACTCTTATACTTATGTGCATCTAGACCTGACATCATGCTATCAGTTTGTATTTGTGCTCGTTTTCAGGCAAATCCGAAGGAATCGCATCATATTGCTGTGAAGCGAATTCTTTGATATCTAGCACATACTCCTTCTTTGGGACTTTGGTATCCCAAGGGTACTCAGTTTGATTTGATTGGATATTCTGATTCAGACTAGGCTGGTGATAGGGTTGATAGGAAATCTACCTCAGGCACTTGTCATTTTCTTGGTAGATTTCTTGTGTGTTGGGCTTCAAAGAAACAGAACTGTGTCTCAATATCTACTGCTGAAGCTGAATACATTGTTGCTGGCTCATGCTGCACTCAAATACTTTGGCTTAAGCAGACGCTGAAAGATTATGGTATATTTGTGAAGAAAATCCCTCTGCTTTGTGACAATGAGAGTGCCATCAAGATTGCTCACAATCCTGTGCAACACTCTCGAACGAAGCATATTGATATTCGTCATCATTTTCTTCGAGATCATGTTCAGCGCGAAGACATTGAGATTAGCCATGTAAGAACTGAAGATCAATTGGCAGATATATTCACGAAGCCATTGGACGAGAAAAGGTTTTGTGCATTGAGATGTGAGCTAAACATCTTAGACTCACACAATGTTCAGTAAGATCGAAACTTTTCATTGTATATATTCACCTTCGTTGTGTATTTATTTGTTTAGTTTCATTTGAGTTTTCCTTCGTCCAAGTTTAGTTTCGTTTGCCTTTTGCTTTCTGTTCTGTGTTTTGTTTTATTTTCTTTGTTCGTTTCTTTTTGTCCCCTATACTTATCAATTTTAGCTTCGTTGTTGTTCTTCGAAGTGATAAGTTTCGGACCCTACCTCTCCATTCTGATTCGCTCCCAATCTTCTCTATCTTGAATGATAAGCACAACTGAAACGGAAAGCATATTGCTTCGAACATCATTGAGTTCCGAATCAAATGCTTCCAACTTTATCGAAGTTTTTGCTCTCGGTCAAGTCTTATTCTTCGGCCGTTGAGTCCCCATCTTTTTTGGGTCGTTGAGATTCGCTCGCGATACGCCACTTCATCTGAGCCGTTGAATCAGAAGAGTCACTCGCTGAGAACCGTTCGATACGATCTGACATCCGTTTCAGATCGGGCCTATTTAAGGCGTCCCCCCCAGCGAACCGTTTCTCCCACGATTCACTCTCTCCCGGATTCCCCGTCTTCCTCCTCGAGCACGCCGAAGAGCTCCCGTCCCCGACGTCGCCGTAGCTGCTTCACTGCCGGACCGCCACTGCCGTGGACATTCCCCGTCGACGAAGAGCTCGTCTTCGCACTCCGTCGCCGTAGCGCTTCGCGTCACCAAGTTAGGGTATGCTGAGCTACTTGGATCCAATCTTTTTCTCCGTGTTCTTCATCTAGGGCTTGGATATGAGTGTTGTTAGGTTTTTGTTTTCTATTTATAGGACTGTTTGATCCGTGCTGGTCTTTACTCCCTGGGAAAACTGTTCTTAGAATCAAAAGTGATCCCATCTTCTCAGGTCAGTATTTGAGACTCGATCTAGTCTGTGAATTGGATTAGGTTTGGTATTGTTCTTGAACTGGTTCTAGCCAAATCCATTAACAGAGTTGCATCCAATCTTAGATTGATCTGGGCTCCTGTCAAAATTCTTTTGGTTTTTGTCGAAACTTTTGCCTGTGCTTATTCATTCCCTCTCTTGGTTTCCCTCTTGTCTATAATTCTGGTCACAGGATGTCTGACGAAGAGGCTGCTATGGGGAATGAGTCTCCCATTGTTGAAGGGCTCGAAAACTATCCAGAGCCACCGAAGCAAAAATGCAAAGGAGGCAAAACGAAGGAATTCAATAATGCCCGAGGAATACCGGAAGCCATTCGCCTCAGGATGGGCTATGACACTCCTCCTGAAGAATCAGATCATGACCGAAAGATTCGATTGCAAAGGATTCGACGCTATTGGGCTATCAGGTGGTACAAGTACAAGAGCATCCCAACTTGGAAGTGGGCAATGCAATTTGCTTTCAGCCCACCTTATCGGTACACCACCGCTATGTGTTCTCAATACACAACTGCTAACAGGAAGAAGTACTACCCGAAGCCTCCGGCTGTTTTGCACCCGAATACTCTCAAGACTCCGGATGACTATCCTGATGAGCAAGAGAGACTTGCCATTTTAGCTGAAAAGAAGAGGATTAGAGAAGAAAAGAAGGCAAAAGCACTAGCTGCTGTAGGGCTTGATGAAGCTGAAGCATCGAAGCCTAAGAAGAGGCGAAAGCTTCGCAAGCTGAGTGATTCACCCCCTCCTGCTTCTGAAGAGGAGGCTGATCACGAAGCTGATGACGAAGCTGATGCTGCTGCACAGCTTGAAGATTCGATTGATGAAGATCCTGCTAACGAAGCAGATGATGAGTCTGAACACTCTCCCATTCCACCAAGTCCTAAGAGGAAACAGATTCGGAAGCCACTGAAGAAGAAGGCTGGAGAGAAACCGTCTGCTCCAAAAGGAGTTAAGTTTCAAGAACCCTCAGATCCTCCTGCTCCCAAGAAAAACATTGATTTGACGAACCTGGTGGTTGAGGCTCCCCTGGCTACTAAGTCACCTCGCCGCCTTGTTCCTGCTGAGCAAAGAACCAAGGAAAGGCATGACCCGAAGGCTAAGCCTGCGGCTAAGCCTGCTGCTAGGCCCGAAGTTAAAGCTCCTGAACAAGCCAAAGCTTCGAAGCCAAAGTCAACCGTTGCCAAGCCTGGCCAGACTTATGCCCAGGTCGGCACAAAGAAGCTGTCTGAGGCTGAACTACGCAAGAGAGACCGTGCAGTAGCTGAACGTCTGCATGCTGAAGCACAAGCCCAAGCTAAGGCTGATAAAGAAGCTAAAGAGAAAGAGAGAGCTGATCGAGAAGATGCAGAGTTGGAGAAGCAAAGGAAAGAGCTGGCTGAATCAAACCAGAGAGCTGAAGCGAAGCGCAAGCTAGCTGAAGCAAAAGCTCAAGAGGCTAAGGCTGCTGCCGAAGCCAAACAACTTAGTGAAGCTGAAGCCAAACGACAAGCTCAACTTGATGTTCTTCGCACGAAGAAAGCTGAGAAAATTGCTAGAGCCGCTCAGAAGGAAGCTGCGGTTGATATGGCTCCAAAGGACATTCCTCCGAAGCCAGTCGCAGCTCCCGTCCCCGAAGCTCATATTGAAGCTGAGCACAGTGAACACAACTTCCCAGATGCAAGAGAAGGTGAACTCTGGGACTGTTTGAGCCTAAATCAGGCATACTGCCAGCTTGCTGAAGCTGTTAATCCCAAGGCTGTGGATATTGGGAATATTTATATTTCACCAAATCTTTCTGCTATGATTGAAACTTTATACTATCAGCTGAGGGATTTGCATGCAAGGGACAGATCAGAAACTGCTAAGATTCTGAAATTCAAGAAGAAAGCAGATGATGAATCAAATGAGGATTTCAAGAGCAAAGCCATAGCTGCTTCGAAGAAAATTGCTGTTGTAAATGAGCAAACGAAGCAAAATATACAAGTATATCAAGGCAAGATAAAGTCTGCTATTGAAGAATGTTGCAAGAATCACAATGCTTCAGTCATGGCTCTTGACTCCAAGAAGCGCGAAGCCATGCTCAAGCAATTAGCTTCACCACTTCCCAAGCTGCAACAAAGAAAGAGACGTCTTATTGCTGACACAGAAGAAGCTGATGAGGTGAGCTCTCATTCGGCCAAGAAGGCCCCAAGAAAAGCATCGCCCCTCGATGCAAAATCATCAAGCTTTCCAAACCTTCTACGAAGCCATCCGCCTCCGAAGTCGCTCCACCCCGTGCTCAAACTCCACCTCCACCTCAACCCGCTCCTCACCCATCCGCCCATGACAACTTTGCGCCAGAGCCTTCTCCTCCTCCTCAAGAAATTCCTGAAAAGGATTATTCTTCAGCTCACTCTGCTGAGGAGTCTGAAGAACGAGAAGGCGAAGCCAAAGACCGAGTTGTTGAAGCCAATGCAGATGCAGATGCCGAAGCCGAAGCCGAAGCCGAAGCCAATATATTGGCCATCATAACTCAACCGCAAAGGCGAGTCATAGATGCTCGAAGGCACTGCATTCCTGCCCAAGACACTCAACTGGACTCCATCTACCCTAGAGAGACTTTTCCTATATACCTGGGAGAAGGATCTTCTTCAAGACATGGTCCTGAGTTTGATATTGAAGTTCATCGCCAGAAGCTTCGCTTCTTTGGCACAAGTCCATATGATTCACCAAGGACTGCTGATGACCTTCGCTTCTGGACTGCTGAACAACAAATCCTTTACACGAAGCTATACTGCCAGAAAGGTGTTCTGTTCAGGCACAAGTACTTAGATTTGCATAGTCTATCTTCTGCAACGTGCTTCCAAAATATCATGGAAACCATCGAAGCACAAAATTTGACTGGCATGTTTGCCATGGAGACTCCATTCAATTCCGAGCTAGTGAAGCAATTCTATGCCACTCTCTATGTCTCTGGAAACCCTGATGATACAAGTTCATGGATTCTTGAATGGATGATTCAAGGGAAAGTGCTTAGGATGCATACTGATGAATTTATGGATATAGTGAACATCCCAAGGCACACTGGAGAACTAGATAAGGTTCATATGTTACCTGATCCCACTGAAGCCGAATTTGCTTCACTCTTGGATCCCGAAGTCTCTGGAGATCACATGCCTGAGAACATTCGCCCGAAGCATCTGGTATTCATATCGAAGACTTGGTTTTACATCCTGTCAAATTCACTGATGCCTCTCAGCACTGCGAATGAAGAATCCAACATTCACTATCATACACGTCATGCTCTAATAAAGCTTACTCATGGACATGTGTTTGACTTCGAGGACTGTTTTCTTCGATATATGGTACAAGCTGCTGAATTAGTAAATCAACTGAAGCCATATGCTCCTTGGCTGCAAGCCATTTGCAACCATGGACGCATCGAAGATTTTGTTGCGAAGCATCACCCGAAGCTGTACTGCCCTCCTGTCCGCGACACCATGAATATCTTCAGAAGGCCAAATGATCCATTTGCCACATATGTCGGAGTCAGACAACACGTAAATGAACGCAACATGTCGAAGAAATTCCAGAAAGAAGTATACCACTTTGAAGTTGCAATTCGTAACCAGCAAATGCTAGAAAATTTCATTGAAGGAAATCAGCGCCAGATGCAACATCTTTCAGATGAGATCAATAGAGTTGGCAACATTGCATTAAACAACAACCAGTACTTGAAGGTTTTGAAGCGCCACTCTTGGAAAGGATTAAGGAAGTTCAACTTTGTGAAGAAACTTGAAGCTGACCGGATTTTCAAGGAGTATCCACATCTTCAACGTCACTTCTCCCGAAATGATTCGATCGACCGCCCCAACCCAAAGATCCCGCTGCTAGACAAGATTGATGAAGTCCTCTTTGTTAATCCAGCTGAACAGATTCGCCCAGATACCTTCTCTGATGAAGACTCCCATACCTCGAAGCAAGAAGATGATCCTCTCAACGACAGCGACCTTGAATTGCTTCAAGCGCCGATGGACTTCGACGAGGAAGAGTCACCTGCTTCGACCGAAGGAGACACTTCAGGAGATGCATCTTCTTCAGGCGAAGACAATCAACAGGGTCCCCGAGTTGCAGCTGACGCGTAACTGCTCTTGATCTGCCTCTCAACCTTTTGTCCAATTATTGACAAAAAGGGGGAGAAAGTAGCATCGATTGAGTTTAGATTTGCTGCGGGGTTTAGGGATTTGATTCGATCTTTTGCATGTTAAGTTACGACAAACATTCCATTCTCTTCGATTGGGTTGTAACTTAAGTTTTACTTCGGTTGTGAACTGCTTCACCTTATATGTTAATAACCCCCGTGCTTGCAAGTTGCTCTCCTATCTTTTATCTTGCAGGTGGTTATTATCCTTTAAGTTCACAGGTCATTGGATGATTGCATATTCTTCAAGTCAAGTCAAATTCTCTTTATATGCAATTGGTTCACTAAGATATGTGTTAGGCTTCCCATTGATGATTTTCTTCAACAAGCATTCTCTTCGATTATAAATCTTCAATGCTTGCATTCAGGGGGAGTCATAAGCTTCATATCTTAGAGTTTGCTCTCAACTCAACTCAAAATTCCATATCTTTTATCGATGCCTGTTTTGTCAACAATAGTCCAAAAAGGGGGAGATTGTAAGAGCAAAGTTATACCCCCATGAGTTTTGGATATTGTTGGGCAAAACAGTAGAGGAACTAACAAGTTTTCTAGTGTAAAACAGATGGTTAGGTTCCTGAAGTTATAGGTTGGTGATAAAGCTTCAACGAAGATTTACACTTTTACTGAAGCATATCCTCTGGAGTGAAGCTCATCACGGGTGTCGACCCCTAAAAAGATAAGGAATCCTGAAGCACGTCTCATCGAAGAAGATGGCCAAGATGGCGCAAGACTTAGTAGTTTTTGCGTAGTTCTTTTTCAATTCTTTGAGTTGTAGGAAAAACCGTACTATCAAGAGGGGTTTAGTAAATGTACTCCGAAGGTTTTGGTGAAAAGACTCAGATCGAATCCAAACCAGTGAGAAACCAGAGTTGAGAAATCTCATGTGCGCTAAGTAATGCTTCACCAGCGAAGACTTAGTTCTTTCGGCTCCTGAAGCAGAACCAAGTCCGTGAGTCAGCTTTACTTGGATCGCAAGTAAAGTTGCGCTTTGATTGGAAATATGACCGTTGGGGACAGGTGTCAAGCTGTCACATCGGGTCACTTCAGTCATTTCGCACCTAGGGATTGCCACCTATAAATACGCCACCCCTGCCCTCATTGGCCGGCGGCTGCTCCGAGATTATTTCCTTACAGAGAAGAGAGAGAGAGAGAGCAACCCCACCGAAGCAAACCAAAAACCCATCCATAGAAGCATAAGTCCTATTGATCTGAGTTGATTCATTATGACTTAGGAAGAAGTTTGCTAGCCTTTTTATCTTGGAGAACTGCAATTCTCCTAGACGGTTAGAGAGTTGTTCTTCAGAGAGCGAAGATTTATTGTCGCCTCGAAGTCCAGTTTGTCAAAGGTTTCGGTGATTTCCTCAATAATCAACCACGAGTGAAGAAATGACCAAGCTCAAGGAGATTGGTGCAGTGGAGATACGGACGGAGAGAGGTTAGCTCCTGTGTTCAATCACAAGTCCCTCCAACTAGACATAGCACTTTGCAGAGTGTGAACTGGTCGAACAAACATCGCCGAGGCAAGAGTTCGTTTTACTTTCCGCACTTACATTCAGTTTATCAATTGCTTCAGTGATCTACTTCAATGCAATTGATTCGATGCTTTTGATTCGCTATGTTTTGCTTCAATCCTGTTCTGCTTAAATGTTTACTTTTCTGTTGAATCTCTTCGGTTGCTGAGTTATGCTTCACTTCATAGTTTCATGCAAAATTTTGAAGTGA
Source organism: Bromus sterilis (assembly GCA_950022295.1). Taxonomy (NCBI): domain Eukaryota; kingdom Viridiplantae; phylum Streptophyta; class Magnoliopsida; order Poales; family Poaceae; genus Bromus; species Bromus sterilis. Next base: position 225,180,498 of record OX465600.1, read on the forward strand.
TCATTCACCCCCTCCCCCTCTGATCACATACTTGGACTAACAGACTTCCTTGTCGATTGATTTCTAGTTACTGAAGTTCAGCTTCTTAGTGTTTCACATTCTTTGTGCAGGAAGATGAATTTGTCGCGGCCTCATCGCAGGGATCGTCTATTAAGCCGGTCGGCCCGTGGGACACCTCTTTTAACAGGGCGATGAACAAGGTCAAGAAGGTTGAGAACGTGTCGGCGAAGCCATCGTCAGCCGGCCGTGTGGTCGGCTTTGGTGCGGACCTAAATTGGTCCGAATATTATGGGAAATCGGCGGAGCAGTCGGGTTCGAGGGGGTGCAAGGCGAGAAGGACCGAAGAAGATGCCGCTTATGTTCGTGGACTGGAGGAGAAAGTGAACATGCTTCCGCAGCTTGTCCAGGACGAAGTGGCGAAGACGATGAGCGCCCTCCTTCCTGATATGATGCAGTCACTCGCGAATTGGCAAGCGCGTGGTGGACAAGGGCCCTGTAAGTGCATCAAGTGCCCTCCCCTTGAGGTTTTGGAGTTTGATGACAAAACGGTTAAGGGACTGATGTGTTTGTGAGTATACACAGGAGAACAGTCCCTGATGAGGTGTTTAACCACCAATGTCGACCCCCCAAAATGTTGAGGAACATTGGAGAAAACGGTGCGTTTCCTGAAGAATGAAGTCGCGCGAAATCCTAAGGAAACAGGATCCTGAAGCGTTCGGTTGAAGCTGAAGCTGAAGACGATCCTGAGGAAGTTCGCGCTGAAGACAAAGTTGAAGCGTAGTCTTCTTGAGTAATGAAGTTGCGCGAAATCCTGAGGAAGTAGGATCCTGAAGCGTTCGGTTGAAGCTGAAGCTGAAGACGATCCTGAGGAAGTTCGCGCAGAAGATGAAGTTCAAGCGTAGTCTTCGCTAAGACTTTTTATACTTCTTGAGTCATAGGAAAACACCGCACTGTTGGAGGGGTTGAAGAAAACGAGTTCCGAAGGTCTGAGGAAGTGCTCAGTTAGGAATCCTGAAGAAAAACCCTGAGGAAATCTCCTGCAGTAGAAGTTCAGTTCCTCGGGTGTCTGAGACGTTGTTCTTCAGGACACTGAGGAATCTGTCTTCGGTTGAGGAGTCTGGAAACTGCGAGTGCAGTTCTCCTGAAGAGTTTTCTCCTGCAGTAGAAGTTCGGTCCTCATGTGTCTGAGACTTTGTTCTTCAGGACACTGAGGTAACTAACTTCGGTTGAGGAGTCTGGAGAGAGAATACTTTGACCGTGCCACGTGTTGCGTGGTGAGAGGCTAGAACCTGTCTAGCAACGGTCTGTTCCGAGGGCATGAGAGTAATTGCATGCATGGGCATTTATGTCCATTCACCTCGGGTTGCTCCGCGACTATAAATAGCCACCCCCAGCCCCATTTGTGGGTTGGATGCTCCAAGAGGAAAACTGACACTTGTCATTTGAGAGCAACCCACCTCTGAGGAAACTGAAGAACCTTTGTGAGGAAAACCACCAGCCTGAGTAGTTGAGCATTTCTGAGGAAGTCGGTTCGAGTGATCCGAAGCTTTTTACTCTTGAAGACTGTGATCTTCCAGCCGGTGTAGTAGTCTTCAGTCTGAGGAAGTCAAGATGCAATTGTGACTTCCCGGAGTGACTGAGTCTGTGAAGGTTTCGGGAGTCTACCTTGAAGACTCACCTGAGTTATTGGACGGAGTCTGAGGACTTTAGTTCAAGGAGAACAAGGTGAAGACTATGTCTTCTGAGTTGAATCTCAGCCTCTCCAACCAGACGTAGAGTTGTCACAGCAACTTGAACTGGTCTACCAAACCAATGTCTTCAATCTCTGGTGCTATCTCTTCAACCTCTTAAGCTTCAGTATTTGATATGATATGCTTCAGCTCTCCCTCTGCTCTTTGTCTTCATACTATGCATCTGAAGCACTTCTGCTTATCTGAATTGATTTATTTCTGTTGCATTATGATGAGCTGCCCTAATGATTACATTCTGTGAAGTTTTATTTCTTCATGATTTTGGTTACTTCTTCAGCTTCATGATTTTCTTCAGCTTCATGATTGCTTCAGTCCTGAAGAAAAACAAAATCCTGTAGTAAATTTGAAAATCTCCCATTCACCCCCCCTCTGGTCGATATATTGCACTTTCAATTGGTATCAGAGCAAGGTACTCCCTTGTTCTGTGTGATTCGGTTTAACCACCTGGAGTTTTAGTTATGTCGACCTCAGGTACAATGAGCGTTGCCTCAAACTGCCCCATCTTCGATGGAACTGACTACCCATACTGGAAGAACAAGATGAGGATGCATCTTGAAGCCATTGACAAGGATCTGTGGGACATTGTTGATCAAGGCATCCCTGAAGCAAATCTGATGACTGCTCCTGATGTAGTCAAGAAAAACTGGCAGCTTGATGCAAAAGCTCGAAGAATCATTGGTGGTCATCTCAATAAGGCTCAGTTCAACCGTATCAGTGGTCTGGATACTGCAAAGAAAATATGGACGAGACTGTCTAAAGTTAATGAAGGAGTCTCAGCTCAGCGAGACTCACGAATTGATACACTCCGCAGTCTCTTCAATCGGTTCAAGAGGCTAGATAATGAGCACGTACAACAAACCTTTGACAGACTCACTGACATATCCAATGAACTTCAGGCTCTTGGTGCTGTTGATATCACAGATCATGAAGTTGTGAAGAAACTGCTGAGGTCACTGGATGACTCATTTGAGTTCCTATCACTGATGATTCAAGAAAGGCCAGACTTCAAGACTCTGGACCCTGCGGATATTCTCGAGCGCCTCAATGCTCATGGACTGAAGCTCTCTGAATAACGAGACTTATACAGCTCCACGCCTAAGGTCCGCGCGCTAAAAGCTAGAGCACGAAGAGTGTCCTGTGATGAAGAGTCTGAGGCTGATACTGATAATCCTGAGACTCTCAGCCGTGAACTTGCTCTCCTTACCAGGAAGTTTCAAAGGTTCACGAAGAAGAATCGCTTCGGAAACTCCTCAAGGTCGTTATCAAGAAAAAGCAAAGATGATGACTCTGCCGAAGCTAGAAAGAGAGTCTGTCACAAGTGCAAGAAACCTGGGCATTACATCGCTGATTGTCCTCAATGGGAAAAAGAAGCTAAACTGAAGAAGAATAAAGGGAAAGATGAAAGTTCTGACGAAAAGACAAAGAAGAAATCCTCAAGATCTTCAAAGTCTACTGGATACCGGAACAGTAGCTCCCGTAAGGCTCGCGCTTATCTCGGGAAAGAATTGGACTCGGAAGAATCTGGTTCCAACCCTGATGCTGAGGAAGAAGAATCTGAAGAATCTAAGGGTGTGGCTGGTTTGGCTCTTGCCACGACACTTGTCTCAAAGTCAATCTTCAGCACTGAGGACTCTGGCCCATCACATGCTGTTAATGAAGCGGAAGACACAACTCCTTCCTTCTGCTTCATGGCCAAGTCCTCTAAGGTATCTTCTTACTCATCATCAGATGAACCCTCTGATGAAGAACCTGATGAAAACTATGCCAAACTTGCTAAACTTGCGTCTAAGCAACAACGTGCACTTGAAAAGACTCAGATCTCATTAAACAAAAGTGATGATATGTTGGTTGAGGAAATGACGAAGACTCAAAAGTTGACTGATGAATCAAAAATTCTTCAGTCAAAGTTTGATGACTTGTTCAATCGCCATGAGACACTCCTTACCGATCATGAAAAACTGTCTCATGAGTTCCTCATGAGGAAACAAGAAATTGAACGTGTAAGGATGTCTCATGACGATCTGAGGAAAGAAAATGAGTCACTCCTCTCGCAACAGATCATCATGCCACAAGAAGGATTCAATCCTCCCTGTTTAAAATGCATTGAACGTGATCAAATCATTTCTGTGTCTAGTTCTTCAATGTCTTCAGACTCTGTTATCTCTATTACTTCTGTGGTACCTAACCCCTCATCTGAGGATACCATAGACATTGCTGAAGAAAATGCTAGGTTGAAGAATCTACTGGAAACAGGCATGTTCAAGAGTCTGAAAGGACATCAGACTCTCTGTGACATTCTCAAGAAACAGATCCTCAACAGAAACCCGAGGAAAGAAGGCATTGCATTCACTCGGAGACTCAACCCTGACGGGTCTTACTGGAAACCTGAACAATATCCTGAGACCATCTGGGTTCGGGCAATGATGCCTCCTCTTGACCCCTATACCTTATCTGGTTATGATGCTGCTTCTTCAGATATGATGATTGAGTCATTTGACTCAAACTATAAACTGTTTAAAAATTGTAATGGTGAGGTATTTGCCAGATACATTGGAACTAACTGCAGGAACGGTCCTCCAGTCAAGCAGATCTGGGTGCCAAAGGACCTCATCACTAACCTTCCTGTGAATGCAGATGCAAATGAGCTGAGGATATCATCTGAGGACGATACCTCAAAAGGAAATGATTATAATCATGTATCTGCTAACCATTTTGTTCACAGGGAAGCTCCTCATAAGAATGCTTATTCATTTGTTTATCCTGATACTGTCATCACACACCCCATTAAGTCTCATTATCCTCATCAATCCTCATGTGCCTCAAGACCACCCATAAAGATGTGGGTGGTTAAGAACTAATCATCCGTGCAGGGACATGTCCTGAGGCAATTACAATTTATGCAGATCATATGCCCAGGACAATAACAAATGAGTCAGTTGAAGGATAATTATATTGTTTGATTTCATAGAATCAATCCTGAGGAACATCCTGAGGAATTAATTCTGATGAATCTTAAACTCCTCAAACTGAAACTGGCTCATAACTTGTTGTATGAGATACTAATTCATTTGCAGGAAAAGACTGAATGGGTGATGGATAGTGGATGCACAAATCACATGACTGGTGACAGAAGTCTTCTTATGGAATCATCACTAAGTCCTTCTTCAAAGAAAACCATCACCTTCGCTGATAAAGGTAAAAGTAAGGTATTGGGTCTCGGTAGAGTGGCTATCTCTCGAGACCAACACATTGATAAAGTCATGCTTGTTGAATCTCTTGGGTACAACTTGATGTCTGTATCTATGCTGTGTGATCTTGATCTCGCTGTTCTCTTCGGAAAACATGGTTGTATTGTCTTCATGGTTAGCGATAAATCCACTGTCTTCAGTGGGATTAGGAAAGGTGACCTGTATATTGTAGATTTCTCTGAAGGTCCTCAGGTTGCTACATGTCTCATGGCACGAGCCTCAGAGTGCTGGCTATGGCATCGAAGACTCGGCCACGCTGGAATGAGAAATCTTCAGAAGCTGGTACTGAAGAAACATGTCCTCGGGATTGAGGAAATCAGATTCACAAAGGACCGGCTCTGTGGAGCCTGCGAAGCTGGAAAGATGACCAAGGCCAACCACCCAGCGAAGACCATCATGACCACTACGAGACCACTGGAATTACTTCACATGGATCTATTTGGTCCTCCAAAGTATTCGAGCTTTGGAGGTAATATGTATGGTCTTGTTATTGTTGATGACTTCTCACGATACACTTGGGTGCATTTTCTTCTCTATAAGTCAGGAACTCCAGCAATTCTTAAGTGCTTCGCTCAGCGAGTCATGAACAACTACAACCTGAAGATCAAGCACATTCGAAGCGACAACGGCACTGAGTTCAAGAACTTCGGTGTGGAAGAATTCCTTGATGACTTGGGAATTACTCATGAATTCTCAGCGCCATACACTCCTCAGTCAAATGGTGTTGTTGAGAGAAAGAATCGAACCCTCATCGAGATGGCTCGCACGATGCTGGCTGAGTACAATACTCCACTCAAGTGGTGGGCTGAAGCAATCAACACCGCATGCCACATCGTCAATCGAGTGTATCTTCATAAGTTCTTCAATAAAACTTCATACGAGTTAATGATCGGTAAGAAACCCAATGTAAGTTACTTCAAAGTATTCGGTGCACCTTGCTGGATACGTGATCCTCATCACGAGTCCAAATTTGCACCCAAAGCATGTGAGGGTTTCATGCTTGGTTATGGTATCAACTCGCACACCTACAGAGTCTTCAACATTAGTCATTATAAAATTGTTGAAACTGTAGACGTGCGTTTTGATGAGTCTGATGGCTCCCAAAGAGAGCACCTGCCACATGATTTAGGTGAAGCACCACCTGAAGAACAGATCAAGAAGATGGGTGCTGGTGACATCATTCCTGTGGATCATCCTGAAGAAATCCACGTACCTCCTGCTCCTGAAGAACACCCAAATCCTAAAGCGAATAATTCTGATGATGATCCAGATCCTGAGGCACCTGACACGCCTGAAGTTCCTGAAGCACCTGAAGCTGATGCAAACGAATCTGATTGCAGTGACGAAGATGCACCTCAAGATCATCCACCTCGACTTCCTCGTGTGGCAAATGAAGTTCAAGTGGACAAAATCCTCGCTGACATCAACCTACCAGGTCCTCTTACTCGTGCAAGAGCTAATCGTATAGCTAACTTTTGTGGGCATTTCTCGTTTGTATCAATTTCAGAGCCCACCAAAGTCTCCGAGGCATTCCGTGAAGCGGAATGGATTCAGGCAATGCAAGACGAACTTCTTCAGTTCAAACTGAATGATGTTTGGGAACTAGTCAAACGTCCTGATCCTAGAGTTCACAACGTCATCGGCACGAAGTGGATCTACCGCAACAAACTTGATGAAGATGGACAAGTCATCAGGAACAAAGCTCGTCTCGTAGCTCAAGGATATACTCAAGTTGAGGGGATCGACTTCGGTGAAACCTTCGCTCCTGTAGCTAGACTTGAGTCTATTCGTATTATGCTTGCATTCGCTAATCATCATAATATCAAGTTATATCAAATGGATGTGAAAAGTGCCTTCCTCAATGGTAATATCGAGGAAGAAGTATATGTTGCTCAACCTCCAGGTTTCGAAGACGCCAAGAAGCCTGATATGGTGTACAGATTGAAGAAAGCTCTCTATGGACTGAAGCAATCCCCTCGGGCTTGGTATGACACACTAAGGGACTTCCTCATCAGCAAGGGCTTCAAATCTGGTTCACTCGATCCAACTCTCTTCACAAAACGATATGATGATGCATTATTCATATGCCAAATTTATGTTGATGACATAATATTTGGATGCACTAACAAGAAATACAGTGAAGAGTTTGCATTCTTGATGAGTGAACAGTATCAGATGTCGATGATGGGCGAACTGAAGTTCTTCTTAGGACTCCAAATTCGTCAACAACGCAACGGCATCTTCATCTCTCAGGAGAAGTACCTCAAGGAGTGCCTGAGGAAATTCGGGATGCAAGACTGCAAGGGCATCAAGACACCGATGCCTACAAACGGACAACTTGGCCCCGATGAAAATGGCAAGGAGTACGATCAAAAGGTATACCGCTCCATGATAGGTTCACTGCTATATCTATGTGCATCCAGGCCTGATATAATGTTGAGCGTTTGCATGTGTGCCCGATTCCAAGCGGCACCAAAGGAATCGCATCACCAAGCGGTGAAACGAATTCTTCGATATTTGGCTCACACCCCGTCGCTTGGCTTATGGTATCCAAAAGGCACACAACTGGATCTCGTCGGGTACTCAGACTCAGATTATGCTGGAGATCGAGTGGATCGGAAGTCTACCTCAGGAACATGTCACTTCCTCGGACGTTCTCTTGTATGCTGGTCATCGAAGAAGCAGAACTGCGTCTCCCTCTCCACCGCTGAAGCTGAATACATTGCTGCTGGTGCAAGCTGCTCACAGCTTCTTTGGATGAAGCAAACCCTGAAGGACTACGGCATCAACCTGAAGAAAGTACCACTACTATGTGACAATGAGAGCGCCATCAAGATCTCTCAGAACCCAGTACAGCACTCGAGGAGGAAGCATATTGAGATACGGTATCACTTTCTTTGGGATCATGTCTTGAAGGAAGATATCGTCATCAGCCACGTGAAGACTGAAGATCAACTTGCTGATATATTCACTAAGCCTTTGGATGAGAAGCGATTTAGCACTCTGAGGTGTGAGCTAAATATCTTAGATTCCTCAAACGTCTAGTGAATGGACACACATCCTAACGCTTAAACAATATTGAAGAATCCTGATGCACAACACACGATGCGTCGTACTCCTCAACTCATGAGGAACTACCTTGCTATGTGTGAAGAAATTAACGTGGAATTGACTCAAGATCCATACGACAATTGTATGGTATCAAGTGTCTCATTCCCTATAAGGTGGGTAGCGCCACCGCCCAAACACCTCAGGATTGGGTGATCCTCAACTACCTCAGGATTTGATGTTATTGATCTTCCTCAAGATTCGAAGTCTTCATTTCTGATGATTATCGTGTTTGTCCTCAACAGCGTTCACCGATAGTTATTGATCTTCAGTTTTTGCTTCTTCAACTAGGTGAACGTGATCGGACCCATCTCTCTGTGCTCACTTATCTAATCTGTCTATCTCATATGCGTTAATCAGGAAATTATATTCCTCTGGCATGAGACCTGTCATCATCATTTGCCTGAGACCATTTGTCTTTGTCTTCAGCCATTATCCTCAATGTCCTCAAATCACGGATTTTCTGTTACAACTGTCTTCAATTTGTTGCGATTTTACCGCACGTCGTAATTATCCACTATCACGATATTCACTGAGGATCCCAACAATCAGGGGCTCTCTCGTCCACAAATTTCGCAACCTCTTCAGCTCCCACCCCTCTATAAATAGCTCTCTTCCCTCCCCCCTGGTCATTTACCCCCCAACGCCTCCCTCACTCTCGCATTGCCGCCCTTGAGCTCCTCACGCTCGAGCGCTAACATCGCCGGAGTTCGCCGTCGCCGGGGACGAAGACACATTGTTCCTCAGCATTCGCCTCAAGTCTGGTATGCTTATTCCTCAGTGGTTTATTCCTCAGCACAACATTCCTCAGTACTGTTCATCCTCCACTGTGCTGCTAGCTCACTGAAACCTGTACCTATGCCTCAATCCTTTGTTTTACTCAACCTATTCCTCATGAACGCATATAACCGTACCCCACTTCCCTCGCAACTTAATTCTGTCACAGGTACATGTCTGCTGAGGAATCGCATGGTTCTCATAGTCTCACTTCATTTGCAGCTCAGCTCGAACGTACAATTCCTCAGTCTCCTCAGCTGAAGAAAATGGCTCCTCGACGTAAAATCACTGATACCGCAAAAGACCTGCCCCTACAGCTATATGAAAAGCTGAAGACTCCCGAAAGAGAAACCGGTGAACAACGTAAGAAACGGGTTCAGAAAATCACAAGAGAATGGGCCAAGCGTTGGGTGGCCTACCAATGGCTGAATCCTCAACATGAGGAAATGTTCGCAGTCAATCCGCCCCTGAAGACCTTGGGTATCAAGGCTCGACCTCCACCAGCTCCTGGTGTTGTTCCTGATCCAACCACACTGCGCAGACCTGAAGACTTTCCTGCGGCATATGAGCTTTACCTCAAACGCTCTCGCAGCCGTGTCAAAAATCTGGTCCGTGACATGACTGCTTCAATACAAATTCCGCCTCAAGATCAGTCTCAACCTAGACAACAACCTCCGCCTCAGCACCGCAAAAAGGCTCCGGGCATGAAACCGTTATCTAAGACCTCAACTAAGCCTCAAGCTGTTGGCTCCTCATGTCAACGAACAGATGGTGCTGCCCCCTCTTCAAGAATACGCACTGATGAATCTGGTGCTCCTGAGGCCTCAACCACAATGCCTCAGCATCACCTGAAGACCAAAACTGTTCTTCAACGGGGCCCTCGTCCTTCACCAAAGAAAACTGCTATGCGTGGCGCCATCCATCATACTCCTCAATCTTCTGATGATGAAGATGAATTTGAGGATCTGGCCGGCTTCGTCGCCACTGAAGCTGATAAGATTGAATACGTGCGTGCTGCGGCCAGACGCAAAGCTGAAGCAACGGGTTCAGAAATCCCGCTTCTCCTTGATCCCAAGAAGATCTTGGAGTACATTGAAATTTGGTCTGTTAAGCCTGACACTCCGCTTGATGATTTGGACATTCCGAAAGACATCAAGTTCTATGTTCAACAGTTCCTCATAAATGAGATTCTTCAACGTGATCTTCAGAAACAGTTGAAGGCCAAACTGAAGAAAGTCCACAGTGACTTCAAGAAGAAACCTATCACTGAAGTTACTCCTCAGGAGTTTACTGAGCATCAATGCGAAGTTCAACGTCTCAACATTGAGTTCGCTGCCAATCGTGCTTATATTGGTCAATCCAAGGAACGGATCTCACAAAAGATGACCAAGTTGATGAAGCTTCGACAGCCTGCTGATACCTCTGCCAAAAGCCTCAAGCGCACGCCTGAAGCACAACCCTCAACCCCACCTGCTGCAAAGAAGCCTGCTGTTGAGGATCCCATTGATGCTACACCCCTTTCCTCAGCTCCTCCTACAACACAGCCCGCTGATACCACCACTTATATCACTGCTGCCTCAACTCCACCTCAAAATCCTCAGCGCAGCTTAATTGTCTTCACTCCACCCCCTGCTGCAACACCCTTTGTTCCAACTCCACCGTCCCCACCGCCACCAGTTATCACTGAGGTTGAAGACATGGACGTTGATATTATGGATGATGGAACTCCTCGCATTTATGATGAGGACTATGAGCTGACAAACTCACCCACTCATACTGTCTTCTCACCTGAACCTCACTCCAACACAGTGACCGAGGTGCTTCCTGACACTTCTCTGCAGTCTGAAGCCTCTGTTGGTGCATCGTCCTCAGCGTCTGATGCTGATGACCCCGAAGCCTCTTGTGCTCCAACAAATTCTGCTGCTAATACTGATGCAGCTGACACTACAACTGCTGATCCTCAGCCAGACCCACCTGCTGCTGAAACTGAAGCTGAAGCCGACCAAAGCACAACTACCCCTCCTGAAGCAGAAACCAGTACAAATGCTGAAGCCTCGAAGGATGGCTCTGAAGACAAACAGGCCACATCACCTCGTCTCCCCAAGGACATTAACACATCTGTGCCTAATGCATCTGCAGCGACTCCGCCTCATCCTCAAGCTACTCTTCAGATTGAAGTGCCTCAAGTGCCTTCCCCACCTCAAGGCCCAGTTCAAGCTCGGTCCTTGTGTCCAAAGCAGAAGCGACCATTCTTCCGTGGCCTTGAAGCTGATGATACTCCAAGCTTTGATGCTACTGATTTCTTCAACGCCATGAGTTTCTTTCAAGAGGGGATTCAAAATCCGTATCACTCTGCTCCACCTCGCAAGCTGCTGAGGTTCTGGACTGCCACTCAGAAGAACTACTATGCTTCAGTGCTCTACAAGCAAAACAAACTGTTTCCTCACAAGCACATTCCTCTGATGGATATGGAAGCTCTTCCCTGCTTCAACAATGTGTTTCAGGATCTGCATCATGCCAAGCTGCTTCAATTCTGCTCTGAATGCATACACTGGAATGAAGAGCTTGTGCTTCAGTTTTATGCCACTTTGTATGTTTCCGGAAATCCTCTAGATATCAACACCTGGACCCTCGAGTGGATGACTGAGCATCATCACTACACCATCACTGTTCCTGACGCAATTGAGATACTTGAGTTGCCTCAGTGCACTTCCCCTGCGGCCTGCTCCTATGGGTCTCAGATTCTTCGCGATGACCTGATGAACATGCTCATGAAGCCTCAGGCCCCTGAAGCCCCAGCTCGCACAACGTTTCCAGTCTCTGAGCTTCAGTATCTGCCGAGTACATTGTATCGGATTCTGGCGAAAACCTTCTGCCCCATCAAAGGCTATGAATCCTCAGCTGAAGAAGTTGTTGGCGTCATGAAGAACATCCTTCACAACCTCTGCATGTCTGGGCCAATCAACGTCCCTGACTTCTTCTTCAGAACTCTTGCTGATGCTGCACAGAATCCACACATCCTGAAGCCATACGCGCCATGGATCATGAAGCTCATCCGCGCAGTCACAAGAATTGAGTATCAACCTGATCACCCGAATCACAGGACCTATCTGCCACCTGTCGAAGTGCTTCAGCATACAATTGCCACAAATGACAAAGGCAAAGGCCTCTTTTATGAAGAAGTTCTCCCGACCAATTCCCTCGCTGGAAATATTCGTCATCCTCAGTCTCGCACAACTGATGAAACCCGCACTCATGCTTCAACTGAGGATACAACTCAGGCTCGAGTGATGACTGATCGAGAGCTTCTGATTAGCCTTCATCAGAAAGTTGACAGAAATCATGACTGGGTAAAGCGTCAGTTTTCTGAGATCCTCAGCTACATTGCTCAGACACATTGTTCAGTGAAGAAAGTACATCAGTATACTCATCATACATATCAACATCTTGATGCCTTGATGAAAGAAGTACTCACTCCTGAAGACATTGCATAGTTGGATCTTCAAAAGCCTCCGATTCCAGCAATCAAACCACCGAGGCAATTCAGACGTTGCACGACTCCTCCTCCGGCCATGGATTCTTATTCCTCAAACCAGGAGATGACTGCTGAAGAAGCTGAAGACACAGCTGCCTGCCCTCATAACGCAACGGACTGCCTCAGGCGTGACTCACCTCAGCCTTGAAGCAACTACCAACGGGCGTTAGCTTCAGTTTTTTTCCCTTTTTGTTCATTATATGACAAAGGGGGAGAAGTCTGTTAGTCTTCAAGCGGGTCTTAGTTATGGGGTTCTTCAGTTACAACTCTCGTTCTTCAGACATTTTTGTAATGAGTAGTAAACTAATATTTTGGTGTTTGCCTGATACTTTTTCTCAATTATCTCATGCTATTTTCTCACATTTATCATATATGCATGTGATTGTCTCTGCAAACATCTATATCAGTGCGGTGGTTAAATCCTCAAACATTTCAGAACATGCACTGATACAAAAATACCTGGATAGGGGGAGCTCCTCATCTACCTCAAAATGCTTTAGATATTAAACATTCTTCAACTAAATATGCATATCCTCAGGGGGAGCTTCACTATATTCAGCTTAATGTAAAAAATGTTCTTCAAAGTTTTTATTCTTCAAACTCATAATTTTATCCCCGTTGAAGCTTAACCTGATTGTCATCAAATCACCAAAAAGGGGGAGATTGTAAGTGCATCAAGTGCCCTCCCCTTGAGGTTTTGGAGTTTGATGACAAAACGGTTAAGGGACTGATGTGTTTGTGAGTATACACAGGAGAACAGTTCCTGATGAGGTGTTTAACCACCAATGTCGACCCCCCAAAATGTTGAGGAACATTGGAGAAAACGGTGCGTTTCCTAAAGAATGAAGTCGCGCGAAATCCTGAGGAAACAGGATCCTGAAGCGTTCGGTTGAAGCTGAAGCTGAAGACGATCCTGAGGAAGTTCGCGCTGAAGACAAAGTTGAAGCGTAGTCTTCTTGAGTAATGAAGTTGCGCGAAATCCTGAGGAAGTAGGATCCTGAAGCGTTCGGTTGAAGCTGAAGCTGAAGACGATCCTGAGGAAGTTCGCGCAGAAGATGAAGTTCAAGCGTAGTCTTCGCTAAGACTTTTTATACTTCTTGAGTCATAGGAAAACACCGCACTGTTGGAGGGGTTGAAGAAAACGAGTTCCGAAGGTCTGAGGAAGTGCTCAGTTAGGAATACTGAAGAAAAACCCTGAGGAAATCTCCTGCAGTAGAAGTTCAGTTCCTCGGGTGTCTGAGACGTTGTTCTTCAGGACACTGAGGAATCTGTCTTCGGTTGAGGAGTCTGGAAACTGCGAGTGCAGTTCTCCTGAAGAGTTTTCTCCTGCAGTAGAAGTTTGGTCCTCATGTGTCTGAGACTTTGTTCTTCAGGACACTGAGGTAACTAACTTCGGTTGAGGAGTCTGGAGAGAGAATACTTTGACCGTGCCACATGTTGCGTGGTGAGAGGCTAGAACCTGTCTAGCAACGGTCTGTTCCGAGGGCATGAGAGTAATTGCATGCATGGGCATTTATGTCCATTCACCTCGGGTTGCTCCGCGACTATAAATAGCCACCCCCAGCCCCATTTGTGGGTTGGATGCTCCAAGAGGAAAACTGACACTTGTCATTTGAGAGCAACCCACCTCTGAGGAAACTGAAGAACCTTTGTGAGGAAAACCACCAGCCTGAGTAGTTGAGCATTTCTGAGGAAGTCGGTTCGAGTGATCCGAAGCTTTTTACTCTTGAAGACTATGATCTTCCAGCCGGTGTAGTAGTCTTCAGTCTGAGGAAGTCAAGATGCAATTGTGACTTCCCGGAGTGACTGAGTCTGTGAAGGTTTCGGGAGTCTACCTTGAAGACTCACCTGAGTTATTGGACGGAGTCTGAGGACTTTAGTTCAAGGAGAACAAGGTGAAGACTATGTCTTCTGAGTTGAATCTCAGCCTCTCCAACCAGACGTAGAGTTGTCACAGCAACTTGAACTGGTCTACCAAACCAATGTCTTCAATCTCTGGTGCTATCTCTTCAACCTCTTAAGCTTCAGTATTTGATATGATATGCTTCAGCTCTCCCTCTGCTCTTTGTCTTCATACTATGCATCTGAAGCACTTCTGCTTATCTGAATTGATTTATTTTTGTTGCATTATGATGAGCTGCCCTAATTATTACATTCTGTGAAGTTTTATTTCTTCATGATTTTGGTTACTTCTTCAGCTTCATGATTTTCTTCAGCTTCATGATTGCTTCAGTCCTGAAGAAAAACAAAATCCTGTAGTAAATTTGAAAATCTCCCATTCACCCCCCTCTGGTCGATATATTGCACTTTCAGGCCCATACCGGTCCCGAGCATGGTCGTCAGCAACTCAGGAACCACGGCGGTCACAGTCCCGTCTCCCGCTCCGACTCCGGCCGCCAACACCGCGACGCTGGCGCCGGACGTGATGGTGACTCCTCCAGCCACGATCGAGCAACCGGGGCATAATAATAATGCACCCGCCGGTAGTGAAAAAAGGGCGACCGACGCCACGGGAGGCATAGGACCCTCCGTCTCTTGCATGCCCGTCGTCGTCAGCGGGGTTTCTTCATTGTCTGACCTCGACGCCCTCAAGGTAACTATAAGAGTCGGCAACTCAAACGAGGACTTCATCTCCTTTCCTTTTATTACTGGCATCTCTCTGATCCCTAAATGCATATGTCTCTTTCATAGGAGGACACTCCATGCATTCTACTACAAGTCGTGGACGGCGAGTTGAAGGATGTTGCCAAAGGTAAAATCCTTCAGCCCCAAAATCGAGTGATGCATAATAGGCCGATGGCACCGGAGATGCATAGGGTTCAAATCTCTCTCGTGATTTCGGGCTACGAGAGAGTGGAACCTCCCATTCAACCCCCCAGATACGATGAGGACGGGCCGGCAGTCCTCAATGATTGTTTCAGCAAAATATGCCTTTGGCCGAAGACCTAAATGCGTTTGATGACGGGGGAAGGGGGCACCACACCAAGGACAACGCCGGTAGTCGCCGTGCCGATGCCACATGATCCCATCGGCGCACAACAAGAAGACGACGATCTTGATGATGATATCAACGCCGACCAATTCATCAATACTTTGTATGATGCTGATGACTTATTCATGCCTCCTGCTGAAGGATCCTATCAGCATGACCTGGAAGCTCGCGGTCTAGCTGATCCTGCGGCGAAGCCTGCTTGCTCTATGCGTCTCTTCGTTGCTTCTCAGGAGATGTCTCCAGCAACTTGTGCCTTCACCGAGCCTCAAGCAGATGCCACAATGAGATGTATTCTCAGCCCGACCACACTCCATAAGGCGGCTACTGAGAAGATAAAGGCCGGTGCAGACTGATCGAAATCATAAAAGAAGAAGGGACATAAAAGAAAGAAGGGCGCTTCGAGCAGCCAACCTCCGATGGCGATCAGGGCTCAGGATGGGCCACCGAGACCCAAGGATCTCTCGTTTGAAATCCATGTGGCGGGTAGGGCGATGCTACCTAATGACATGCTCGACCTTGCAACTTCGGATATGCAGAGTGTGCATCATAGTGTTATGGCATTAGAGAAGATGCTTCTTCGTGAGAAGAATCCCTCGTACCCAGTTTTCATGGCCAAGGTGCCACTCAACATGGGCTTCATCAACAATGTCCCCGCGGATATGATAATCCCGCGGTTCTTAGAGATCTTCAATTTGTTTCATCTCAAGCGGCTGGACCATAGCCTTATCCGTCTGTTCTCGCTCAGCCTTTCTATGAGTATCAGGAGAGATAAGACCCCGAGCGTTGCGATATTGGACCCCTTCTACATGCGTGAAAGCATCTTTATGGACGATGGGGACGCGACTCTTGCGGCGGGGTACATCAGAGAATTCATGCTACAAAACGCCGACAAGGATTCATTTCTCATGACCGACTCTCCCAAGTAAGTCATTCGCTCGCCGCCGTAGCATATATGCTTTCTTAGCTTTCTGCCATTGTCCTCTTCCAACATTCCTTTTGGATTGTTTTAATTATGCAGTGAGGATCAAGACTGCGTGCTCATCTGCTTTTCACCGCAACACTCGCATGCCGTGTATCTAGACTTGGGGAGTGTGAAGAAGAAAGATTACAAGTATATCATGAGAGTTTTGGATGATGCTCTCGCCGGCTACAAAGAAGCCGGAGGCAAGATTGTGAAGCACAAGTACATGAACAATCAGCCCGACGTGAGCGTGTTCAACCACGTGAAGCAGTTCCCGTGCGTTAAGCAGCCGGCTGGCAGTGTGAGGGATGCGTACTACGCCCTCCATCACATGCGAGCGATTGTACAGGAAGAGCGCAACCTTACGCTGCCAAGTCATCTGAAAGCGTGGGCCGAAAGGAAGGCGGAAATCGTCGATGCAAATCTTAGGCAGGAGTTCTTTCACATCCAAGGGGAGATGTCGAGTATCATCTGTCATGAAGTATAGATGAAGGGGTCGATCTTCCACTGCAACATTGCGCCATCCAATGGGGAGATAGAAGCCCGCCTAAAGGCCTTGCGTGACACAAGGCCTTTCATGACGAAAGAAGGATGCCGCCCATTCCCTGAGCCGGGTCACAAGTGATGACGATCGATGTGAATTTCATGCTACATTGTTTAATGCTTAGCATTGTTAGTTCCGAACAATATTGATGATTTGTGTTCTAAATAACTTTATCTCTATTGCACAAACACTTTTCCATCTTTGTATAAATGTATCATGCATCATTTTGGCTATGCTACTAGTTTAGCTGAACAGTTTTTATTAAAGTTGTGTTGTGTGTATGTATCTTCCTATATGCTTAAACGATAAATGTGGTCATTGATGTCATTGTCATTCACACTCACTTGTTTGCTGCAACAGATCGATCAAAATGATCAACATTATCAAGATGGAGTGAAGAAAACAATACTCGAAGATTAGTTTTAGGATTTTCTTTTATTTCATTTGTAATAACTTGTATTCGATACTTGTAAACAATACTCGAAAACATGTAATGCTTTCTCTAGTTCTGTAATGCTTCTATTTATGTAATAATTTCTGTGATTCCATTTATGTAATTGTTTCTGTATTTTCTTTTCTTTTTCTGTAATTCTTTTTTTGTTTTCTGTAATAAATATTTTGGTGCCGCATCTCCTGTATAGTTAGTGGCGCATCTGCAATGCGCCACCCCTAAGGAACCTTATGGGTGGCGCATTCTGAAATGCGCCACCCATAAGGTCTTAGGGGTGGCGCATTTCGAAATGCGCCACCCATAAGGGTCTTAGGGGTGGCGCATCTAGAATGCGCCACCCCTAAGCCCTTATTAGTGGCTTGTCCTTAGTGGCGCATCCATAATGCGCCACTAAAGGCTAAAAAAGGGCGCCACCATAAGCCTTTTCTCTAGTAGTGTTAGTGGCTAAACAACCACTGACCAGTGGCCCCCACCCCCTGCTAATCCCGCTGTCAAGAAAATAAAAGAAAGCTGTTAAATTAGTATAACTGTTAGACTTACATGTGGGCCCATGCCCTTAAGTCAACCCTTGGGTTAATTAAATTGATTAATTATGTCTCTGTCTCAATGACAGCTGGGTCCCACTGCTTTTGGAATTAAATAAAATGATTTATAAAAATGCACTGAGTATGACATATGGGCCCCACTATTATTTTGATTTAATAAATTGTTTTATTAAACATGTGAGGATGAAAGTGGGACCCACTGGTCAGGTTTGACCAGTCAAAGATCACTGTTGTGGATAAGGTTCGGATTTAAATAATAAAAATAATTCAGAAAATGATTTAAAATTGATTAAAACTTTGAATTTAAATATCTTTTAAACCGTAAGTCAGATTGAAAAAGTTTATACTCCAAAATTGATCAGGAAAATATAACGAACATGAATACGCTATCCGTATACCCACCACACCCCTCTAACACAACGAACATCGACATTCCCCCCTCCGGGCCGTTTGTCGATAATCACCCGGAGCTGGTATTTCATCCCCGGATGAATTCCCGCTCCGAGTTACGTGCATTGCACTGCGTTAGAACACCGTTAACATTGCATACATCATGCCATTCATTTGTTTGCTATGATTGCTTTATATTTACTGTTTCTCCCCCTTTTTATTCTCCGGTAGACCCCGCTGCTACCGCCAACTTCACCGTTACCGGGTACGACTACTTCGTCGACGACCGTACCCCTACCGTCGAGCTTCCAGGAAAGCAGAGCCATTCGCTTCCCCAGTATCACCTATCTTTCCGTACTTTTATTGCACTAGGCATTGTTACTACTGCTGCTACATTGCTTACCTATTCAATTGCATAGCCTGTCATTGTCGCCCCTTGATGTACCTTCCTTTATCCTATGCTGCCTACTATAGCTATATATTATATTCAGCAGTGAGCCCTGCGCTTTGTTAGTCAACCAGGATTAGATAGCGGGCCGTGATCACTCTGGGAGTGACGCAGATACAATATATATAACTGCAACAGGTACGGTATAATGAAGACACCGCCTAAGGCCCCCTAGCTCGGCTCTGCCGAGCCACCATCAAGTGTGACCTATCAAGGAGTAATCCTTGTACTCCACTCGTTGCTGACTCTATATATCCGCTCTAGGTACCTGAGAAACGGTTGTCCTTAAAGGTAAGAGTCAGGCGACCCAACGGTGCCCGCGAGTGGTATTGCGTCGGGAACGATAGGGAGGGTACGACCGACGTTACTTGCGTGCTTGGCCCCTGCTCGTATCTCGCGAGAGTTACCAAACCACGAAAAGTCGAGCTCTACCAAGAGCACACGCGAGACAAGGTAAGGAGATGGTTCACCTTGTTGGTAACTGCGTGCTTTGACGGGACGACGGGGAAGGCCCCGACGTTACTGGTGGACCTTGTTGCTATTCGTTGTCCGTTGTGTTGTTAGTCAGACAGTGATAACGGTTGTCTGCGAGATAATATTAAAATGCTAAATGGTTCAGTGGATGACTTGAGAGGCCCGTTGGTCTGTATGCACTACCTTCACGTGGGATAAGGAGTTATGGGCTCCCCTGCGTCGTAGTTTGTCCGAAAGCTCTTCAGACGTCAGCAGTACCACGGGCTAATTGCCGGGAAGCCGTGTTGTCTTCTTTGCTGCAGCAGGTGTATTTGGATTTGCTTTTGGTTCACCGCCCAGTCTCGTACCGTGCAGGAGCGTGGAAGGGTGAGGGACCTAGACCCCTGAGTGCATAGGATATAGTCTGGCGGATGGCCTCTCTGCTGAGCCTAGGATGGGTTGCGCCGTGTTGGATAGCTTTGGTGGAGCGTTCCCTAACAAGGTGCCCGCCACCCTGGAGATCCGAGCGTGCAGGCTGAACAGTAGTGCACCCCTGCAGGGAGTTTAATCTATTCGAATAGCCGTGTCCATGGTAACAGGACGCTTTATGCTGAAGCTGGATCCTACTACTACAACTACTACTATTAATCTGTTGGTTCCGGGTTTTCTTCCTTGCCGGGAAGTCGAGGAGGGGAACTCGGAGGCATTTGTTATTGATAATTATTACAACTTACTATTATACAATGCTGCATCAACTTCTGTTACATTGTTACTTTATGCTTTATATGAACTGTTGGCGGTTCTCTTCTTGTGCTGCAAGACTCGTCGGAAGATGCTAGTCTTCGATAGGCCTAGCTTCTCATCCTTATTCTGACTTTATACCTTGCAGTCCACTATATACAGCCTCCCCTTTCCATTTGATACAAATTCATAATTGCTTAGTAGCGAACGTAAGACTCGCGGGTATGCTAGATACTCACCCTTGCTTTATTTCCCCCTTTTGTTTTGCCTGATCGGCCGCTGCAGTCGACATTGGAGCCTTGGAGTCCAGAGCAGGAGATCCCCGATGCCGACCACCACATCATGAAGATCCCCGATGTCTTCTACGACGTCGAGTGCCGTTGACCAGGAGTAGTTTGGAGGTTCCCAGGTAGGAGGCCTCGCCTTTTTGATCTGTTGTTATTTGTGCTAGCCTTCTTAAGGCAGATCATGTGTACCTTGTGTGTGTACTCAGATACTATTGCTTCCGCTAACTTTGTGCTCTCGAGCTGTTGTATTCGAGCCCTCGTGGCCCCTGGCTTGTATTAAATAGCTTGTATTATTTTATTTGTAGAGTTGTGTTGTGATATCTCACCGTGAGTCCCTGATCTCGATCCTCTACCTTGCGTGTATGATTACTGTACACGGTCTGATTTTGGGGGCGTCACAAGTTGGTATCAGAGATGACTTCCTGTAGGACGTCCCTTTCCATCTCCTTGGTCGAAGTCGAGTCTAGTCTTTGCAAAACTACTTTACTAATAGTGTCGTGTGGCTTATCGGCCCACATCGCAAAACTGGGTGGAATTAGGCTCTTTTTCTCCGCATCTTTACTCTGGGACTCTGACCTCTCTCCTCTTTGGGGTTAATGATTTTTTCTAACACTAACTTTAGGTTCTCGTACCTCCTTCCTTCCGGAGAGCCCTGCATTTCAGATGGTCGCTTACTTCGCCAGAAGATGTTGAAGATACTCTCCGATAAATTCTCGAGACCCTTATGCCCACTGCTTTGCGATTCCCCACCACCGATAAGTCAGTGTGGATAATTACATACACCTACCGTTTGGCCATTCTATGCCAATTACTCTTGTTAATACAAGATACCCCGTAATATTCTCAGTTGTTTCAAAAATCTTTTGTTCCTACTGCCTTGCAGCTTCTTTTCACCCTGCGGATAACTCCTCACATTTATCGAGGATCCGTTCATCCTCAGTGGTTCATGTGATTCCCATAATAATTTGAAATACTATCCGATCTCGCGACAATCCTCGTCAGCCTACTGCTTTGGAGATTCTTCTTACCTGCTTGCACTATGATTAATCCCGTCTGTCTTGTGGTCTTCGATGCCCTTCCTTGGCATTGCCATTCCGATCTGTTGAATCATCGTGTGCGCGAGTGCGCGCAATTATCAGTTGACCCCTATGAATCCATTCTTCCGGCTCAGACGTCATTCCGGACATGAGCTGGTTCTCGGTAAATCAAACCTTAATTGATTGACCGTCAAGCTTCTATTCAACTTATTCATGTTTGATCGATGCATCTGAATCTGATACACCGATATGGAAGTAATAATTCCTTTGTACTTAATCATTGAATTCCTCTGATGCTTCTATCTCCAATGCTTTGGCATTCTTTCTTGTTCCATGCTTATATTGGTGATATTGCTATATGTTTTGCTTCACTTTCATACCTTCTACAACATATTAGGACTAACCTACTAATTCAGTGCCCCAGTGCCAGTTTCTGTCTGTCGTTGTCCGCGCATTGCTGAAAAATCAAAAATAAAAGTGCTTGGAAATTTGTAGAAAAATTATATAAAAAATCAGCGGTACGGAAGACTCCAGAAGCCCGAAGGACAGCCGGAGGGGGGCACACCCCAACCAGTCGGCCTCCCGCGTGTGGCCTGGAGGGATGCCGCGACACCTGGCCGCCTTGTTAGGTGGGGCCTCCCCTCGAGCCCCCTTTGGCCCTATTTTTACTCCCGGGGAGGAAACCATGGAAATCCACCTCCTTTTTCCAAAAGAGATTATGATCTCCGCCGCCATCGCCAACAAGCTTCGGGGGACCAGAATTTGCTACTCCGGCACCCTACCGGGACGGGGAAGTGCCCCCGGATTCACCTCCATCGACATTTCTTCCTCCTCATGATGATGCGAGAGTAGTTCCTCTTCGGCGCCGAGGTTTCTACTAGTACCTATGTGGTTAATTCTCTCCCCCATGATGTGATCTTGATTGTGATCATTGGCTATGTTAGTCTAGTTGTCTCCCATGATGTTTCCCCTTCTTCTATGTATTGGATTGATGTACTGCTTTGGTGATATTTCTGGAGTCCACGATGACGCGTAGGACTCTGTTATTATGGTGATATTGATTATGAGATTCGTTCTTCTTGTTGGATTGGGTCATGGCTTGAGAGTCTCTTGATGCTTGTTTTGAGTATAGTTTGCATAGTGCTTCGATGACAGGATGGGTGCTTTGTCAATTTAGAAAGATACTACTCTTGAGATATGTTGTGGTGATTGTTAGTACCATCTTTGGACGCTATCAGTGATAGCGTAGGGTATCCATAGATGTGGAATACAAACTCTAATGTCTGCTTTTGTAGTTGATGTGCGAGAGAGGATACAAATAACTTTGCTCCCAACGAAGTTCAGAGAGCTTGTCAATCTCTCCGGCCTTGTTGTTAATAAAGGATCAAACGCAAGGGATAAAGGATAATAGTGACTGCAACTAGAAAGTAAAAGCAGGAAATAAATTGAGCGTGTAAACAATGATGAGAATATGGACCGGGGTCCCATGATGTTCACTAGTGATGTCTCTCTCCCAAAAGACGATAAAACTGATATGCGAGGTAAACAAATCACAACTGGGAAATTGAGATGATTAAAAACGCACCGCAATGCTAAATATGCTACAAAGAAAGGAAGAGGCTCAAAAGCATGGGCGGTACGCCAAAATAAGTAGACCGAAATCCAACTGCATCTACTACTAATCATCCACCTTAAGATATCTATCCAGAACATCTCGCTGGTATTAAGTTGCGAGCCCCACCCAAAGTGTAAACCCAAAGCAACATGCAACTGCATTAAAAGGATTTTGCGTAAAGTAAATAATCCTTGCAACCACGATTACAAGCACCGTTGTTTTCCCCCTTGTGGCCATAGCACATCCCCTGGAGTCATGCTTCTGTCACTCAAGTGTGTCATTAGGGGGCATGTACCCACCATCGAGCATAACGTTCCCTCTTGGAGTCACTACCTACTACTTGGCCAAAGCAATAAAAAGCAACGGAGAACATGCAAGAGTTACTCAAGAACAAAAATATAAAAGATAAGAACCAAATATATTACTCAATCACAAACTGAACATAGTCTCATAATCCATGAGATCCCAGCAAACTCAGCATAGCAACAACAGAAAGAATTACATATGTGCCTTGATCATGTAGGGCAGCTCACAAGGTCTAATCCATGAAGAACAAAGAGGGGAGGAGAACATCACATATCTACTAATCATGGACCCATGGTCCAAGGTAGACTACTCATGGATCATCCGGTAAGTGTCCATGGTGGAGGAGAAGCTCTCAGAGGTCAATCCTCCCTCCGGCAGGGTGCCGGGAAGAGGTCTGCTGGCGCTCCCAATCTTGGAAGCGCGGCGGCAGTGGAAAAGAGGCGAGATCGCGAAAACGGGTTTTGTCTTCCGAGGTTTCTCGTCACAGAGAATATATAGGCGAAGGGGGGCATCCAGGCGCCCCCCTGGTGTGACCCCACCCTAGGGCGTGCCGGGAGGGCGTCTGTGGCCCTGGTGGTGGCCCTCTGGCCCCACTTTGTTGATTCCGAAAGCTTCCATTGCGCTAATTTTTATTGTATTTTTTCGGAATTTTTGGAGCATTTTTAATACGGGGGAAACCTGAAATGGAAAACAGCAGAAAACAGGAACTGACACTGGTGTGAACTAAGTATATAGGTTAGTCCAAATATGATCAAAAGTGTATGAAAGTGTATATAAAACATAGCAAGATCAAACAAAACATGCATGGAGTAAGAAGAAATTATAGATACGTTTGGGACGTATCAACATCCCCAAACTTAATTCCTGCTCGTCCTCGAGTAGGTAAATGATAACAAGCATAATTTCTGTGGTTACATGCTAACAACCATATAAGAACTTTTAAGTAAAGCTATCAAGGTATGTAATTCAACTCAAGTCATAATAGGCAAGAGTCTATATTAGCATTGAAACAAGCAACATAAGAACATAAAGGTGCAAGAGATCTTGCTGTC
This sequence comes from Bromus sterilis, assembly GCA_950022295.1. Classification (NCBI taxonomy): domain Eukaryota; kingdom Viridiplantae; phylum Streptophyta; class Magnoliopsida; order Poales; family Poaceae; genus Bromus; species Bromus sterilis. The sequence goes on from OX465600.1 coordinate 225,204,739, forward strand.
CGTGACTCGAATGTCTCCAGATGGTGTTTGCGTGCAAGAAGTGGGAGATGGGAATACGAGAAAAATTATGTATTTTTGAGAACTCAATCTACTAAAGTTTCACACTTAGTCTTATTTAGAATCTTATCTGGACTCACCCCCAGACCACTAGCCAAGTACAAGTCAATTTGATCCAATCCCTTTCGATATTTTGAGCACTCATGCAATGGATGAGCGTAAGCACGAGAGTTGACACTTAGGATGGCAAAGAGAGAGATATGATGGAGGAGGAAGAAAAAAAGGGTGTGAAAGGCTCACATCAATGAGGACAATCATAGGCAAGAGAAGGCCAAATGATAAATATGATGTGAGGAGTAGGGGTTGCCATGCAACAGATGCACATATGATGTAAGGAAAGATCTCCAATGGAATTAGTGGGGGTGAATCCAACTTGGTCGCTCAAGAAGACCTAGAGCTCGTTTGAGGAAGCTCAACCTTGGAATATGCAAGCCAAGTTCTATAGTGTGAAGGTCTCCACATAGCTATATGCATATATGATCATCTCTATGGAGTACAAGATATAGAGGGAGTACGGGTGTGGATCTTTCAAAAGGAATAGTAGTGTTGCCCCTTCTCTCTTTTTATTTCTTTTTCTCTTCTTTCTATTTTTTTATTTTTTGGTGGCCTCAATGGCTCTTTCTATTTAACTCTCATTTGTCCTCTTTGGGATATTTTAAATTTATCCTCATTGGAATCTTTTCCTCACTTAAGGGCAACACTCTATTTTACAAATAGTACAGAAGATCTTCACACTTTACAAGGTACTCAACATAAAGAAGATGTAGCTATCATGATGTATGAAAATGTATGCCTCTGCCAGTGTAGAAGGAACATGTATGACATGAAGATCAAGTCATGAGGAGGTGGATGTTGCATGGCAATATATCTCGGAAAGGCTATGAAAATGCCTTGATAGGTAGGTATGGTGGCTGTTTTGAGGAAAGATATAAGGAGGTTTATGATGACAGAGCGTATCATGCCAAGGGTTTGGATGCACCGGTGAGGTGGACGCCAACTCTCGGAGTGAGAAGAGGGCAATTGACGGTACCGAAGAGGCTAGCAAATATGAGGAGGTGGAAGTGTCAACTTTCAATACTTACATTAGTCTGAAGAACTCATGCACTTATTATCGGTAACTCTCAATCTAATAAGGAGGTTCTCAAAGAGACAAGTACCCCGAGGAGGAGTGTATGGGGGTTTGGTTATCCTTGCGCATCCTTGACTCATGGTACGTGATTGTACTCTAATATCCGATCCCTCCAAAGATTAGTGATCCATCTAGTACCTAGAGTTCTCAACTAGTTTTGTGGTTTTTGAAAATAAATACGGATTGCCCAAAATACGACACCTATCACTAATAGGCTAGAGCTCTTGACACCAAAAGTTCAAACATAACTCACAACAATACCTCAAAACTATTGCAAGTTACTACTACAATTGAATAGCAACCTCAATTACCTACTTAAAGACAAGACACAACTCAGTGCAACAACCAACTCTCTTAACAAGATAAACATGAAAACTAAAGAGAGTTTCAACAACAAACTAAAAAAGCTAAGGCTCTTGAGAAAGATAAGCATGAAAACTAAGAGATGAACATGGCAGCAGCTACGAAAAGATAAAGAACACACAACAAAAGAAAGATAAGTATGAAAACCCTACGATGTGTTCTAGTTTGAAGTGGAGCGTGTTTCTCTCCCACACAAAGTAAGTTGGGTTCTAACTTGTTATTAACAGAAATCAAAGCTAAAAAAACTAAAAAGGAAACCTAAGAGCGAGACGCTCCAAGCATAGCACATAACGCATGAAGTGATAAAAATATAGTGAGACGAAGGACGAAATGATGATTGTTGATGGAGAAGGGGATGCACGGGGGCATCCCCAAGCTTAGACGCTTGAGTCTCCTTGAATATTTATTGGGGATGCCCCATGCATCTCCAAGCTTGAGCGTTTGACACACCCGGATCTTCTTTCATCATCTTCCCTCGCACACTTGAAAACTCCCTTCATACATAGCTCATCATAAGCTGATTAGAGAGGTTAGTACCCTTGATAAAATAATTTGACTCTACTGGAAATAAAGACATTCTTGAAGAGCTACTGTTTCTCAACATTGCCAAAAAGTTTTTGCAAAGAAAAAGGAAGCTTAAGGTTTGAGAAAGTGAGGAAAGGCAAAACGTGGCAGAATCTATGAAAAACAAAACAACAGGTAGTAAATAATTTTTTCGGGGTACTTCTGCAACTCAAATCAAAAAACTCAGAACAAACGCTGGAAAGTCAATTGTATGGAGCACGCTGTCAAAACAATTCAGATCAAAAAGATGATCTGGTGATTTTAGGCTAATTTTTTTGTCCAAGGACAAAATCTTTTTTCTGGACAACATGTCACAACTTTTGAACTTTCTTGCAATCGGAGGCTAAACTTGGCACAAATCTTGCAAATGGAGATACAATGATGTTGCTACAGTAGTAACAATCATGAAGACCACTAAAAATAGAAATAAAAACATCTTGGGTTGCCTCCCAACAAGCTATTTCATTTACGCCTTTAAGCTAGGCATAAAGCAAAAATATCAAGTTTTATCAAGAGAGAGAGAGAACAGACTCAAAAGGTATCTTAATCTTCTTCCTAGGGAAGTGTTCCATCCCATTTTTGAGAGGGAATTGAAATTTTATATTCCCCTCTTTCATGTCAATAACGTCACCAAAGGTGCGAACAAAAGGACGTCCCAAAATAATTGGACATAAAGGTTCACACTCTATGTCCATAATAGTGAAATCAATGGAACTTAATTATTATTGACAATGATAAGAACATCATCGATCTGCCCCAAAGTTTTCTTTATGGAAGAATCAAAGAGACGAACACCAAAAGAACAAGGATCAAAAGGTTTCAATTCAAACATATCATACATTCTTTTAGGCATAACGGAGGTACTAGCTCCAACATCACATAAATCATAGCAGCAGAAGTTATTCAATTTAATTTTGATCATAGGATCCCAACCATCTTCGAGCTTCCTAGGTATGGAGGCTTATATTCTAAGCTTCTCCTCCCTAGCTTTGATGAGAGCATTAGTGATATGCTCCGTGAAGGAAAGATTTAGTGTGCTAGTGTGGGGGTCTCTAGACATTTTATGTAATAAGCTAATAACTTCTGAGAGGGTGCAACTATCAAAATAAATGTCACTACTATCAAAGGTGGTAGTGGTTGATACACGAGATCGCTTCTCGTCCCTCGTTGGTTACCCCAAGTGGAAGGCGAGATGTAGTGTAGCATCAAGTTTCCCATAGAAAAGATGCTAAGGTTTAAAGTATCGAACCCGTAGGACTCCTGGGTCAACAAGTAGGTGGTGAAGTGAACAACTGGCGCCGTTGACAATCTAAGGATTGCTAACTTGACCTGGAACTGCACACACTCAGATAGCTTCGCTTCCCAACGAGTACAGAGGAGTTGTCAATTCCTCCGGCCTTGTTGTTTACCAAGGATAAAACACACGGGATAATAAAGATAGATAGTGATAGCAACTGAAAAGTAAATACTGAAATTAAATTGATAGCGTAAACAGTGGTGGAAGTATGGACCGGGATCTCATGATGTTCACTAGTGATGTCTCTCTCCCAAAAGACGATAAAATAGCCATGCGAGGTAAACAAATTACAGCTGGGCAATTGACAGGATTATGTGCGCAAACCAATGCTAATTATGCAAAACAGAAAGGAAGAGGCTCAAAAGCACGGGCGGTACGCCAAGACAAGTAGACCGAAATCCATTTGCATCTACCCACTAATCATCCACCTTGAGATATCTATCCAGAACATCTCGCTGGTATTAAGTTGCGAATCCCACCCAAAGTGTAAACTCAAAGCAACGGACAACCGTATTAAAGAACTTTGCGTAAAGTAAACAATCCTTGCACCCACAAGTACAAGCACCGTTGTTTTCCCCCTTATGGCAACAACAAATCCCCTAGACTCATGTTTCTGTCACTCAAGCTAGTCATCGGGGGGCATGAACCCACAATCATGCATAACGCTCCCTCTTGGAGTCACTACCTACTACTTGTCCAAAATAATAAATAGCAACGGAGAACATGCAAGAATTACTCAAGAACATAAATATAAAAGAAGAGAATCAAATATATAACTCAATCACAATCTGAACATAATCTCATAATCCATCGGATCCCAGCAAACTCAGCATAGCAACAACAGAAAGATTACATATGTGCCTCAATCATGTAGGGCAGCTCACGAGGTCTAATCCATGAAGAACAAAGAGGGGAGGAGAACATCACATAGCTACTGATCATGGACCCATGGTCCAAGGTGGACTACTCACGGTTCATCCGGGAAGCATCCATGGTGGTGGAGAAGCTCCCGGAGGTGATTCCTCCCTCCGGAAGGGTGCCGGGAAGAGGTCTTCTGGTGCTCCCAATCTTGGAAGCGCGATGGCGGCGGAACAGAGGAGAGATTGCGAAAAAGGGTTCCGTTCCCGAGGGTTTCTCGTCACGGGGAATAAATAGGAGAAAGGGGGCAGACAGAGGTGGGCCAGGGGCTCCAGGAGCCCCCCTGGCGTGGCCAGGGGCCTGGCCGCGCCCTCTGGCCGCCTGGGCCCCCTGGCTCCCCTCTGGACCCTCCTGGGCTCTTCGCGAAGCTTCTGGTACGCTGATTTTCCTATATTTTTCCCGGATTTTTTCTGGTACTTTTAATAAGGGGGAAACCTGAAATAGAAAATCAGCAGAAAACATGAACTGACACTGGGGTGCACTGAGTTAATAGGTTAATCCAAATATGATCAAAAGTGTATGGAAGGAAATCAATATCATAGGAATATCACACAAAAGAGTCATGGAGCAAGCAGAAATTATAGATACGTTTTGGACGTATCAACATCCCCAAGCTTAATTTCTGCTCGTCCTCGAGTAGGTAAATGATAACAAGCATAATTTGTGTGGTGACAAGCTAACAACCATATAAGAACTTTGTAAGTAAAGCAATCAAAGCATGCAATTCAATTCAAGTCATAACAGGCAAGAGTCTATATCTAGCATTGAAACAAGCAATATAGGAACATAAAGGTGCAAGAGCTCTTGCTGTTCGTGACTCGAATGTCTCCAAATGGTGTTTGCGTGCAAGAAAAGGGGATATGGATATACGAGAAAAAGTATTTTTATTGTTGAGAACTCAATCTACTAAAGTGTCACACTTGGTCTTCTTTGGAATCTTATCTTGACTCATCCCCAGACCACTAGCCACGTACAAGTCAAAATGATCCACTCCTTTTCGATATTTTGAGCACTCATGCAATGGATGAGCATAAGAAAGAAAGTTGACACTTAGGATGGCAAAGAGAGAATATGGTGGAGGAGGAAGACAAAAAATGTGTGAAAGGCTCACATCAATGAGAACAATCATAGGCGAGAGAAAGCCAAATGATAGATATGATGTGAGGAGTAGGGATTGCCATGCAACGGATGCACATATGAGCTAAAAGCTCTCCAATGGAACTACTGGGGGTGCATCCAACTTGCTTGCTCAAGAAGACCTAGAGCTCATTTGAGGAGGCTCATCATTGGAATATTCAAGCCAAGTTCTATAGTGTGAAGGTCCCCACATAGTTATATGCATGAATGATAATCTCTATGGAGTACGAGTGTGGATCTTCTAAAAAAGAATAGTAGTGTGCCCCCTTCTCTCTTTTTATTTCTCTTTTTCTTTATTTTTTTGTATTTTTTGGTGGCCTCAATGGCTCTTTCTATGTAACTCTCATTTGTCCTCTTTGGAATCTTTTAATTTGTCCTCTTTGGGATCTTTTAATTTGTCCTCTTTGGGATCTTTTCCTCACTTTAGGGGCAACACTCTATATATTACAAAAAAGTATAGAAGATCTTTCACACTTTACAAAGTACTCGAATCATAAAGAAAATGTAAATATCATGATGTATGCAAATGTATGCCTCTGCCAGTGTAGCAGGATATGCAATGATACTAGCGCGTCATGTAGCAATGATTAGGGCAAGTCCCAACTAGCATGCGGCTCATCGATCAAGCAAGTAACATGTATGACATGAAGATCAAGTCATGAGAAGGTGGATGTTGCATGGCAATGTATCTCAGAAAGGCTATGGAAATGCCTTGATAGGTAGGTATGGTGGCTGTTTTGAGGAAGGATATAAGGAGGCTTATGATGACAGAGCGTATCATGCCAAGGGTTTGGATGTACGGGCGAAGGTGGACGCTAACTCTTAGAGTGAGAAGAAAGCAATGCACGACACATGGAAGGCTAGCAAAATATGGGAAGGTGGAAGTGTCAACTTTCGAATACTCACATTATTCCGAAGAACTCATGCACTTATTATCGGTAACTCTCAATCTAATAAGGAGGTTCACAAAGAGAAAAGTACCCCGAGGAGGAGTGTATGGGGGTTTGTTTATCCTTGCGCATCCTCGACTCATGGTACATGAGTGTACTCTAATATTCGACCCCTCAGAAGAGTAGTGATCCAACTAGTAGCTAAAGTTCTCAACTAATTTGTAGATTTTTGAAAATAAACATGGATTTCCCAAAATACGACATCTATCACTAATAGGCTAAATATCTTGACACCAAAAGTCCAAACATTACTCTAGAAAACACCTCAAAACTTTTGCAAGTTACTACTACAAAAAGAATAGCAACCTCAATTATCTACTTCAAGTCAAGACACAAAACTCAGTGCAACAGGCAAACTCTCTAAACAGGATAAACATGAAAACTCAAGAGAGTTCCAGCAACAAACCAAACAAAATCTCTTAAAAAGATAAGCATGAAAGCTAAGAGCAAAGCATGACAGCAGCTACGGAAAGATAAAGAACAAACACAACAAAGATAAGCATGAAAAGTCCTATGTTGTGTTCTAAATTTGGAAGTGGAGCGTGTTTCTCTCCCACACAAAGAAAGCTGGGATCTAACTTGTTATGAACATCAAGCAAAGCTAAAGAAAACTAAAAACAAAACCTAAGAGCGAGATGCTCCAAGAATAGCACATAACGCATGAAGCGATAAAAATATAGTGAAACGAGAGACGAACTGATAATTGTCGATGGAGAAGGGGATGGACGGGGGCATCCCAAAGCTTAGACGCTTGAGTCTCCTTGAATATTTCTTGGGGATGCATGGGGGCATCCCCAAGCTTGAACGCTTGACACTTCTTAATCCTCTTTCATCATCTTCCCTCGCACACTTGAAAACTCCCTTCATACATAACTCATCATAATCTGATTAGCGAGGTTAGTACCCATAAGAAAATAATTTTTTCTCTACTGTAAATAAAGATAAACTTGAAGAGCTACTGTTTCTCAAGATTGCCAACAAGTTTTTGCAAAGAAAAAGCAAGCTTAAGGTTTGCAAAACGAAGAAAAGGCAAAACAGGACAGAATATGTGAAAAACAGACAAGCAGGTAAAAACGAATTTTTAGGGGTACTTCTGCAACTCAAATTAAAAAACTCAGAACATACGAAAGTTTTGTAATTGTATAGAGCACGCTGTGTAAACAATTCAGCTCAAAAAGATGAACTGAGATTTTTCTCTTATTTTTCTAGTCACGAGGACATAATCTGTTTTCTGGACAGCATGTCACAACTTTCACTTCCCTTGTCGTATGAGGCTATAAAAGACACAAAGCTTGAAAAGTAAAGATACAATGATGTTGCTACAGTAGTAACAATCATCAAGACCACTAAAAACAGAAGAAAAACAAAAAGGAAAACCTAAATTCGTTGCGGGCTGCCTCCCGAAAGCGCTTCTTTAAAGCCATTAGCTAGGCTTAATGCAAATAGAAGGAATCAAAGATCATCATAATAATCAGAGTTGTAATATGATTCAAATGGTTCCTCAACAAGTTCGGCCTTGTTCTTTTTAGTAAAGGGGTACACACATTTTGCCTTCCCGCGTAGGCGTATTTGTCCCTTACCTATATCAATGATGCCTTTCATAGCTCGGAGGAAATCCCTACCAAGCACTATGTTTCCTTGGTTTGGCTTCATGACAAAGAAATCAACCATTGCAATCCCTTTTAGGAATGTCACTGGTACATCTTTTATCCTTCCCTGGATCTCAGAAATATCTCCATTAGCATGTTCATGATAAGATGATAATTTGTCCATGTTAAATTTTAAAGAATCATAAACAACTTTTGGCATTGTAGAAACCATAGATCCAATGTCACAAAAGGCAAGGAAGCCTTGGTTAGAGATGCTAATTCTAATAAAGGGTTCCTAGTCACCATCTATCTCATAAAGATCTTTTTTATTTGGCTGGGGTTTCTTTGCTTTTTTCAAGTCTATAACATCCAATCTCTTTTCAATAGTAGCAAGTCTATCTATAACAGTATCAAAACTATGATCATAAACAAAGTAACTAGATAGACCATGAATAATTTCAAGAGCTCTAGCTTCATCACAAGCTAAGAAATGCCCTTCAGCTATAATATCAAGAGAGTGCTTGCACCATCTAAAAAGACCATGGTAAAAATTTCTAAGCACAATTCTTATAGGTATCCAAGGCATAACTCTCCTATGTGCATCAGAAATTCTATCCCAAGCCTTCTTCATATTTTTTACATGTATTTGATGGAAGTCTAAGACCTCATACTCCCTCAAGGCACCAAATCCTAACATGCTTGACTAAACAGAAAGGATAACTAAAAGCAAGATAACTATTTTTTTGATTTTTGATAAAAGACACTAAAGCAAAAACTGAAAGGTAAACTAACAAGACTAAAAAGCAAAGATAAAAGATAGTGTGCAACTCCCCTATCTTGAAGAGTGGAGTCCCCGGCAACGGCGCCAGAAATTTGCTTGATACACGAGATAGCTTCTCGTCCCTCGTTGGTTACCCCAAGTTGAAGGTGAGATGTAGTTTAGCAGCAAGTATCCCTTAGCAAAGATGCTAAGGTTTAAAGTATCGAACCCGTAGGACTCCTGGGTCAACAAGTAGGTGGTGAAGTGAACAACTGGCGCCGTTGACAATCTAAGGATTGCTAACTTCACCTGGACCTGCACACACACAGATAGCTTCGCTTCCCAACGAGTACAAAGGAGTTGTCAATTGCTCCGGCCTTGTTGTTTACGAAGGATAAAACACACGGGATAATAAAGATAGATAGTGATAGCAACTGAAAAGTAAATACTAAAAGTAAATTGATAGCATAAACAGTGGTGGAAGTATGGACCGGGATCTCATGATGTTCACTAGTGATGTCTCTCTCCCAAAATAAAATAAAATAGCCATGCGAGGTAAACAAATTACAGCTGGGCAATTGACAGGATTATGTGCGCAAACCAATGCTAATTATGCAAAACAGAAAGGAAGAGGCTCAAAAACACGGGTGGTACGCCAAGACAAGTAGACCGAAATCCATCTGCATCTACCCACTAATCATCCACCTTGAGATATCTATCCAGAACATCTGGCTGGTATTAAGTTGCGAATCCCACCCAAAGTGTAAACTCAGCAATGGACAACTGCATTAAAGAACTTTGCGTAAAGTAAACAATCCTTGCACCCGCAAGTACAAGCACCATTTTTTCCCTTTGTGGCAACAACACATCCCCTAGACTCATGTTTCTGTCACTCAAGATAGTCATCGGGGGGCATGAACCCACAATCATGCATAACGCTCCCTCTTGGAGTCACTACCTACTACTTGGTGATACGTCCGAAACGTATCTATAATTTCTGCTTGCTCCATGCATGTTTTGCGTGACTTTGCCATGTTTTTCTTGAACTTTCATACACTTTTGAGCATATTTGGACTAATCTATTAACCCAGTGCACCCAGCTGCCAGTCGTTGTTTTCTGCTGTTTTTGTATTTCAGGTTTTCCGGCCATTAAAAGTGCTCCAAAAAATCCGGAAAAATTATATAAAAAATCAGCGTCCCGGAAGGTTCCGGAATCACCAAGGAAGGAGGGGAGGGTCACCATAGGGACTCCAGAAGGGTCCCTGGCGCGGCCCCACCCTAGGCCGCGCCAGGCACCCTCCTGGCTGCCCTGTGGCCCCCTGGTGCCCCCCTTTGGCCCTATTTTTACCACCGCGGAGGAAACCCTGATTCCGGACCCCTTTTCTCCAGAAGCAATTCCGATCTCCGCCGCCATCGCCATCAAGTTTCGGGGGGGGGGGGGGACAGAATTCCTGTGCCGGCACCCTGCAGGGACGGGGAAGTGCCCCCGGATTCATCTCCATCGCCGTTGCTTCCCTCCTCCATGAAGCGGGAGTAGTTCCTCCTTGGGGCTGAGGTTTCTACGAGTAGATATGTGGTCTTCTCTCTCTCCCATGATGTGATCTTGATTGTGATCATAGGCTATGTTAATCTAGGGTGATCCCATGATACTTCCCCTTCCTTTATGTATTGGATTGATGTACTCACTTGATCTTATCTAGTATAATCCCCGAGACCATGGTGACAGCGGTCTATTGGACATGGGTTAGAAGAATATTATCATGAGTGATTTCCTCTTTTGTGTGTTGATTGAAGATTGAGAGTCTCTTGGTGCTTGTCTTTGACTATCCTTGAGATATGTTGTGGTGATTGTGGTACTCTCTTTGGATGGCCGCGATGACATTAGGAAATCCATGATTGAGAACTACGAACTTTGAGGTGTGCTTTTGTAGCCCTACATAATTCTCGTCCTCTCTTGACCACAAAGGAATGACCTTCGAGTGCATCTCCATTGCATGTTTTATGGGAAATATCATGTGATTAGACTATGTTAATGTTGTTGAGAGTTGCAAGAATAGCAACGGAGAACATGCAAGAGTTACTCAAGAACATAAATATCAAAGAAGAGAATCAAATATATAACTCAATCACAATCTGAACATAATCTCATAATCCACCGGATCCCAGCAAACTCAGCATAGCAATAGCAGAAAGATTACATATGTGCCTCGATCATGTAGGGCAGCTCACGAGGTCTATTCCATGAAGAACAAAGAGGGGAGGAGAACATCACATAGCTACTGATCATGGACCCATGGTCCAAGGTGGACTACTCACGGTTCATCCGGGAAGCATCCATGATGGTGGAGAAGCTCCCGAAGGTCATTCCTCCCTCCGGCAGGGTGCCGAGAAGAGGTCTTCTAGTGCTCCCGATCTTGGAAGCGCGACGACGGCGGAACATAGGAGAGATCGCGAAAAATGGTTCCGTTCCCGAGGGTTTCTCTTCACGGGGAATAAATAGGCGAAAGAGGGCAGCCAGAGGTGGGCCAGGGGCTCCAGGCGCCCCCCTGGCGCGGCCAAGGGCCTGGCCGCGCCCTCTGGCCGCTTGGGCCCCCCTGGCTCCCCTCTGGCCCCTCCTGGGATCTTCGCGAAGCTTCCGGTACGCTGATTTTTCCTATATTTTTCCCGGAATTTTTCTGGTACTTTTAATAAGGGGGAACCTGAAATAGAAAAACAATAGAAAACAGGAACTGGCACTGGGGTGCACTGAGTTAATAGGTTAGTCCAGATATGATCAAAACTATATGGAAGTTCATCAATATCATAGCAATATCACACAAAAGAGGCATGGAGCAAGAAGAAATTATAGATACGTTTTGGACGTATCAGTGGTGTCATCTCGGCTCACTTGTTTGAAAGCCTTTATGTTCATAGGAGTTTCTTCTTCTATGGTTGAGGTAATAGCATCACCATTAATAGGTCCAATGGGACTAGGGGCCAGTTCTTTTGGCGGCTTCTCCCAGAAGCTGCCCTCTGTGACGCCCCCAAAATCAGACCGTGTATAGTAATCATACACGCAAGGTACACGATCGAGATTAGGGACTCACGGTGAGATATCACAACACAACTCTACAAAGAAAATAATACAAACTGTTTAACACAAGCCAGGGGCCACGAGGGCTCGAATACAACAGCTTGAGAGCACAAAGTTAGTGGAAGCAGTAGTATCTGAGTACAGACACAAGAATACAATATTGCCTTAAGAAGGCTAGCACAAATAGCAACAAATCAAAAAGGCGAGGCCTCCTGCCTAGGAACCTCCAAACTACTCCTGGTCAACGGGGAACTCGATGTCGTAGAAGGCATCGGGGATCTTCATGTTGCGGTGGTCGGCATCGGGGATCTCCTGCTCCTGGACTCCAAGGCTCCAACGTCGACTGCGACGGCCGATCAGGCAAAACATAAAGGGGGAAATAAAGCAAGGGTGAGTATCTAGCATACCCGCGAGTCTTATGTCCGCTACTAAGCATTTATACATTTGTATCAAATGGAAAGGGGAGGATGTATATAGTGGACAGCAAGATAGAAATCAGAATAAGGGTAAGAAGCTAGGCCTATTGAAGACTAGCATCTTCTGACGATGTCTTGCAACACAAGAAGAGAACAGCCAATGGTTTATATAAAGCATAAAGTAACAATGAAGCAGAAGTTGCTGCAGCATTGTATAATAGTAAGTTGTAATGATTAATAATAATAATGCCTCCGAGTTCCCTTCCTCGACTTCCCTGCGAGAAAGAAGACCCAGAACCATACAGTTTAATAGTAGTAGTTTGTATTGGTAAGATCCAGCTTCAGCATAAAGCGTCCTGTTACCGTGGGCATGGCTATTCGAATAGATTAAACTCCCTGCAGGGGTGCACTAATGTTCAGCCTGCACACTCGGATCTCTAGGGTGGCGTATACCTTGTTAGGGAATGCCCCACCGAGGCTATCCGACACATCGCAGCCCATCCTAAGCTCAGCAGAGAGGCCATCTGCCGGACTATATCCTATGCGCCAAGGGGTCTAGGTCCCTCACCCTTTCACGCTCCTGCACGGTGCTCGTCTGGCCGGTGAAGCAAAAGAAAATCGAAACACACCTGCTGCAGCAAATAAGACAACACCGCTTCCCAGCGATCAGGCCGCAGTACTGCTGACGTCTGAAGAGCTTTCGGACGAACTACGACGCTGAGGGCCCACACCGTAATCCCACGTGTAGGTAGTGCATACAGACCTACGGGTCTCTCAAGTCATCCGCCGAACCATTTAGCATTTTCATTAACCTGCGTGACAACCGTTATCGTTGCCTCGGCTTAACTGACCCGCGGACAACGACATCTGTCAGGACCACCAGTACATCGGTGCCTGCCCTGTCGTCCCACCAAGTCTCTGCGGTTACCAACAAGGTGAACCGTTTCCTTACCTTATCTCGCGTGTGCTCTTGGTAGAGCTCGACTTTCGTGGTTTGGTAACTCTCGTGAGATACGAGCAGGGGCCAAGCACGCCAGTAACGTCGGTCGTACCCTCCCTGTCGTTCCCGACGCAATACCGCTCGCGGGCACCGTTGGGTCGCCCGACTTCTTACCTTAAGGAAAATCGTTTCTCAGGTACCTAGAGCGGCTATACAAAGTCATCAACGAGTGGAGTACAAGGATTATTCCTTGATAGCTCACACTTGAAGGTGGCTCGGCAGAGCCGAACTAGGGGGCCTAAGGCGGTCTCTGCATTGTATCGTACCTGTTACAGTTATAATATTGTATCTGCGTCACTCCCCAGAGTGCTCACGGCCCGCTATCTAATCCTAGCTAACAATGCGCAGGGCTCACTGCTGAATAATACATAATTATAATAGGCAGCATAGGATAAAGGAGGTACATCAAGGGGCGACAAAAAACAGGCTATGCAATTGAATAGGATTGTAATCGTAGAAGCAACAGTAATTCCTAGTGCAAGAAATGTACGGAAAAGATAGGAGATATCTGGGGAAGAGAATGGCTCTTCTTTCCTGGTAGCTCGACAGTAGGGCTAGCGTCGTCAACGAAATAGTCGTACCCGGCAGCGGTGTAGTCGGCGGTAGCAGCGGGGTCTACCGGAGATTAAGGGGGGGGGAACATTAAATAGAAAGTAAACATAACAAACAGATGCATGACATGACATATGCAAAGTTAACGGTGTTCTAACGCAATGCAATGCACGTTGCTCAGAGCGGGAATTCATCCGGGGATGAAATACCGGCTCCGGGTGATTACCGGACAGGGTGTCCGCATGGGGAAGGGTTCATGCCGGAGGTGTCGTGGACATCCGACAAACGTGTGGATGGTGTAACCGTGCTAGTTGAAACAATCCGAACAACTTTCGTGTTCAGAATAAATTCATCCGGATACTTCGACAGTACCAGACAAATCATCGGACAAACGGTCCGGAGGGGGACGGTTCGATGTTCGGTGTGTTAGAGGGGTGTGGTGGCTATATGGGTAGCATATTTGGATTCGTGATATTATTCTGATCAACTTTCATATATAATTTATTTTCATCGGAGTTCCAGTTTAAAAGATATTGAATTTCTAATATTTAAATGCTTTTATAGAATTACTGGATTTTCTTTATTATTAAAGCAACATTATCCACAATAGTAAGGTTGACCAAGTCAATCTAATAGAGGGGACCCACATGTCATAGGCTGGAGCCTTTGACCTGGTCAACTGACTAGTGGGCCCCATGTGTCATAGACTCCGAGTGGATTTCTCTAAAATTACTAAGCCTGAGAATATGTTATTGTTTAGCCCATTTGTGAATTTAATAACTAAATAATTATGCCTCAAACAAATATATTCCCATGACATTTTCTGATCCTGGTTATGTGTACAACATGCCCATGTCATTTGCATTATTAATAAAAGTCAATAACACAAAGGTTTGGGCTAACGAAGTGGTTAAGATAATGCTACTGACTTGGAAGAAATTTGCTAAGTGTGAGAGTTTCTGTTTTAATAGAAAGTAGATTTTTGCAAAATTTATTGTGATCAATCCATGCATAATTTTTAGTTGGCCCAATGTAATGAAATCATCCTTGGCATGTCTAGTTTCGGGATCTATAATTTTTACTCATTTTGAAGTTTGTTTGATATGGATTTGGAGACTACCAAGGAAGCAACGACATGTAGATAGCAGCTGTGCTACGGTGCAAAACAAAAAAAAGGAGGTTTTAATGTCCCTGGAATGACTCGTCTGCTGGATGAAAAGCACGAGCTCGAGCCACTACACCACAATGAAGGATCTTAACAAAATGCAACACTGTAACTACATGAATAAGGGATAAGGCCCTACTCTAGATCTCACGAAACTGGATAAATATTCAGTGTCCATAATCTGAAGAACTGACGGATACAGAGCAGCGATGGGGGCAGCACTGGGAGACCATGGGCTTGCCTGGGGACAGCCGTCCACGACCGAGCGCGGACAACGGGTGAAAGCTGCCAGGGAGGCGCACACGGGGAGCCTGGGAGTGGTCAGGGGTGTCCATAGCTGCCTGCAGCTCGGGAACGCACGGGAGAAAGGAGCTCCGACAGCCATGGTCAGGAGCAGCGGCTAGGGGGCGGCGGCCGGATTGGCGTGGCGAGGAGGGGCGGGGGCGCGGGTATGGCGATAGGACGAGGCGTGACGCAACGCACAGCGGCAGGTGCGGCGCGCGGCGAGCAGCCCCACTGGGGCGCTCACGGGAAGAGCTCCCGGCCATGGTGGCCCGAGCGACACAGCGTCGACGGGAGGGGTGGTTCACGGCGGCGAATCGATGGGGAAGAGAAGGGAATCGAGGTGCAGGCTCACTACGGTTCCATAGGCACGCTCGAGGAGGCTGGGGGTGGACCGGAGCTCACAGCGCGATGATGAGGGCCGCGGCTGAGGAAGACGACGGCGATGTCAAGCTTTTCGTGCCGTTCCAGTCGAAGAGATGCCCGGGGTGACGAAGTTGACGATGAGGAAGCGCTTGGACAACCTGCCGGTCGCCGGGGAGATTGTTGGCCGCGTCAACGCCGAAGACGCGCACCATCAACGCACCATCTTTGGAGCTCGATTACGAGCAGAGGAGGAGGGGGCGCGATGAGGAACGGGAGGGGAACGAACAAGGGCGGTCTAGGGTTTCTATTGGACACACATATAGGATTGGGGAGGGCACGTGGTAGCCATACAACCATGGTGGCCGTGGATGTCCTCCACGCCATGGCCTCCCTGCCACTGTAGCGGGAGGTGGAAGAAAACATGGGAGGGGATGGGCTGGGCCCTGGGTGGGCATTGCACTAGGCGACGTTTAGGCACTTTCCAGTTTCTTGCATTACCTATTATTCAATTCAATCTTTCTATTTTACTTAATAACCATTAAATTTTTACAAAACCATGTAAGCAGTACAAAAATTAGTTTTATCACATATAGTGATGCCACAAAAAGTGTGGGTATTTAATAAAATCATTTGCATTTTTATTTTATTTTAATAGGGATTAAATGGGGTTATTTAGTATCATTTGAAATGTTTAAATTACTAAAACACTTTAATAAATTCCCATTGTTATTCTAATATGATCTAGTGACTTTTGGGCAATTGATAAAATTGGTAGCACAGTATTTGGCTTAGCTTTAATTTCCACTTTGTTTTGGAATTCCCAACTGAGTTTGAATTTGACTTGTGAATTTGAATCAAGGTGATTAACACGTGGCTAATCATAGGGACTGGGTTTTAAGCAAGAGTGATTACTGTAACACTGACACTGGGGGTGTTACAAATCTCCCCCACTACAAAGAATTCTCGTCCCGAGAATTAAAAGGTAGTGGAAGGGGTAAAGCTTTGGTTACGTATTCTAGCGAATGTTCTGGTTCATGTTGCCCTTCTCAAAGAAGTAATCCTTCACGTTGATGTCTTCATTTCGTTGTATCGGTTCATCTCGACGATTTGTGTATCTAGGGTCTTCATCGTACTTATGAATAGGTTAGGAAAAACTTGAGGGGGTTAGATCGGTACAAGGTTAATCAACCGAGGCTGCCCGAGGTAATTGGTACAAAGTATCTTCCGCGTTAAACTCAGGGAGATACATCGAGAGAAACAAAAGAAGGCATGAGAAGTTTTCAAGAGGATATGCAAACATTCGACGATGATAACGGAGGATGAAAAAAGGGGGTACAAAGCATCAGGCATAAACACAGAGTCTGATATCGAACTAAATTTCACAAGATAGAGGACTCGTGAGTTGCATACGAGGTCAAGCAAGAGGAATAACCTCGATAATAGAAAGGTACAAGAGAGTCAGTTTTCGATCCTGTGGAACTGTGGGTTATGGACCCACATTGCATAAGAAGGGTGGTGACAAACAATGCCATCAAGTTCCAAGGTAAGTCAGAGAATCAACTTGTTAGCTATGTCGGCAATAACGTCGGTGCCAAGGGCGAGGGACGAAGAGAACCATTTTCCTGCTCGTTAAGATGAGGCGGACCAATATGCAAAGTTCTCATCCATCGGTGGTTACCGAAATGTTATCAACAGTAGTAACAGGTTGTACGGACGAAGTAGTACACCGAAGTGTTTACATCAGTAGGGAATCATCACTGCTCGGATAATTTATATTCAAAGGAAGGTTAACAGACCAATGGAAAGGAAAATGTGATGAGACTCAAGTATCATGTGTATATCTTTCCCAAAGGAAAGCAGAGCAATATATATGACCAAGTTTGTATTGGCGGGGGGGGGGGGGGGTTCAAAGAAGGTTGTCGATGATAACACAAATCATCTAGGGTCAAGGATGTTATTTCTCTGATGCATCCAAGTAACACTTGGGAGAAGTCGAAATGTCGATGATGATCACGACACATCATGTCAAAAGGTTTCAAGAAAATATAATCGAACAACGGCGACATCAAGCGAAAGGAATGGTGAAGCAAAAGGTATTCGATGTTCTCGGTTGACAACAACCCAGAACCCATGGGTTGGTTACGATAGGGAAAGGTATTGTTCCATCAAATTCATTACATGTAGTGCAAAGGTACGATATCCTCGGGGTACCAGGAGGTAATACTCGAAAGTAGAATGAAAGATCACAGACACAAGAAGAATTTCCACCAAGGGGAGAATTTAACTTTACAAGAAGCTTTCATGATAAGTTCTACATCGTATCCATGGGCATGAACACAAAGGTTCCGGGTCGACTCCCACTTCTTCAATGCATAACATTTCAATCACTTCTCGCTTTCGATGAAGTTGTAGAGTTGGAAATTTATATGGCGTAACACCAGTAGAGTATGACCCTCAGAAGTTTCCGGGGTTCACACAGATGGTTGATACATAGATACAACCCATAGGGACGTCTTACGAATCTATACGACAAACAACAGGAACAAGAGATACAAGTTTGAAACCAGAAGGCTGATGAAACGGACCGGATGATATCATTCACCAGAGGCATCTGATATCAGGGAAAACTCATGAATGACTTAGGGCACAAGGGGACGGTAGGTAGTAATCCACCCAAAAAGGTCAGGCGGCGTACAAAGAGTCTGGTGTGAGTATCGGTACTCAACCAGAAGAAGAAATAATGCCAAAGCATTGGATTATAGTAACATCGGAATAATTCGATGCTTAAGTACAAAGGAATTATGATTTCCATATCGGTGTATTAGATTCAGATACATCGATCAAACATGGATAAGTTGAATAGAAGCTTGACGGTTAAATTTTTTTTGATTTACCAAGAACCATCTCATGTCCGGAATGACATCTGAGCCAGAAGAATGGATTCATAGGGATCAACTGATAATTGTGTGCACTCGCACACACGATGATCCAACAGATCGGAATGGCAATGCCAAGGGAGGTCATCAAAGACTATAAGACAAACGGGATTAATCATAGTGCAAGCAGGTAAGAAGAATCTCCAAAGCAGTAGGCTACCAAGGATTGTCGCGAGATCAAATAGTATTTGAAATTAATTTGGGAATCATGGGAACCACTTAGGATGAACGGATCCTCGATAAATGTGAGAAATTATCCGCAGGATGAAAAGAAGTTGCAAGGCAGTAGGCTCAAAGGATTCCAGAAACAATCGGAAAGTATTTCGATGCAGCTTGTGAACACAAGAGCAACTAGGATTGAATGGATGAACGGAAGGTATAGGTAATTATCCATACACACTTATCAGTGGCAGGGGATTGCAAGGGCGATGGGCACATAGGGTCTCGGCAATTCATCGGAGAGTATCTTCGGCATCTTCTGGTGAAGCAAGCGATCATCTGTAATGAGGGGCTCTCCGGGAGGAAGTAGTCACGAGAACCTAATGTCAGAGTTAGCAAAATCTTTAACCCGAAAGTGAAGAGAGATCCGAGTCCCAGAGTAAAGGTACGGAGTAAAAGATCCTAATACCACCCAGTTTGCGACGTGGGCCGACAAGCCACATGACACTGTTAGTAAAGTAGTTTTCCAAAGACTAGATTCGACTTCGACCAAGGAGTTGGAAGGGGGTGCCCTACAGACAGTCGTCTCTAATACCAACTTGTGATGCCCCCAAAATCAGACCGTGTATAGTAATCATACACGCAAGGTACACGATCGAGATTAGGGACTCACGGTGAGATATCACAACACAACTCTACAAATAAAATAATACAAGTTGTTTAATACAAGCCAGGGGCCACGAGGGCTCGAATACAATAGCTTGAGAGCACAAAGTTAGCGGAAGCAATAGTATCTGAGTACAGACACAGGAATACAAGGTTTCCTTAAGAAGGCTAGCACAAATAACAACAGATCGAAAAGGCGAGGCCTCCTGCCTGGGAACCTCCAAACTAGTCCTGGTCAACGGGGAACTCGACGTCGTAGAAGGCATTGGGGATCTTCATGTTGCGGTGGTCGGCATCGGGGATCTCCTGCTCCTAGACTCCAAGGCTCCAATGTCTACTGCAGCGGCCGATCAGGCAAAACATAAAGGGGGAAATAAAGCAAGGGTGAGTATCTAGCATACCCGTGAGTCTTATGTCCGCTACTAAGCATTTATGCATTTGTATCAAATGGAAAGGGGAGGATGTATATAGTGGACTGCAAGATAGAAATCAGAATACGGGTAAGAAACTAGGCCTATCGAAGACTAGCATCTTCTGACGATGTCTTGCAGCACAAGAAGAGAACAACCAACAGTTTATATAAAGCATAAAGTAACAATGAAGCAGAAGTTGCTGCAACATTGTATAATAGTAAGTTGTAATGATTAATAATAAAAATGCCTCCGAGTTCCCTCCCTCGACTTCTCTTCGAGGAAGAAGACCCGGAACCATACATTTTAATAGTAGTAGTTTGTAGTGGTAAGATCCAGCTTCAGCATAAAGCGTCCTATTACCGTGGACACGGCTATTCGAATAGGTTAAACTCCCTGCAGGGGTGCACTACTGTTCAGCCTGCACGCTCGGATCTCCAGGGTGGCGTACACCTTGTTAGGGAATGCCCCACCGAGGCTATCCGACACATCGTAGCCCATCCTAGGCTCAGCAGAGAGGGCATCCCCCGGACTATATCCTATGTGCCAAGGGGTGTAGGTCCCTCACCCTTGCATGCTCCTGCACGGTGCTAGTCTGGCCGGTGAAGCAAAAGCAAATCCAAACACACCTGCTGCAGCAAATAAGACAACACCGCTTCCCGGCGATCAGGCCGCAGTACTGCTGACGTCTGAAGAGCTTTCGGATGAACTACGACGCGGAGGGCCCACACCGTAATCCCACATGTAGGTAGTGCGTACAGACCAACGGGTCTCTCAAGTCATCCGTCGAACCATTTAGCATTTTAGTTAACATGCGTGACAACCATTATCGTTGCCTCGACTTAACTGACCCGCGGACAACGACAGCAGTCAGAACCACCAGTACATCGGTGCCTGCCCTGTCGTCCCACCAAGTCTCCGCGGTTACGAACAAGGTGAACCGTCTCCTTACCTTATCTCGCGTGTGCTCTTGGTAGAGCTGGACTTTCGTGGTTTAGTAACTCTCGCGAGATACGAGCAGGGGCCAAGCACGCCAGTAACGTCGGTCGTACCCTCCCTGTCGTTCCCGACTTGGGTCGCCCGACTTCTTACCTTAAGGACAACCGTTCCTCAGGTACCTAGAGCGGCTATACAGAATCATCAACGAGTGGAGTACAAGGATTAATCCTTGACAGCTCACATTTGAAGGTGGCTCGGCAGAGCCGAACTAGCGGGCCTTAGGCGGTGTCTTCATTGTTCCGTACCTGTTACAATTATAATATTGTATTGGCGTCACTCCCCAGAGTGTTCACGGACCGCTATCTAATCCTAGCTAACAATGCGCAGGGCTCACTGCTGAATAATGCATAATTATAATAGGCAGCATAGGATAAAGGGGGTACATCAACGGGCGACAAAAAACAGGCTATGCAATTGAATAGGATTGTAATTGTAGCAGCAACAACAGTAATGCCTAGTGCAAGAAATGTACGGAAAAGATAGGAGATATCTGGGGAAGAGAATGGCTCTGCTTTCCTTGTAGTTCGACGGTAGGGGTAGGGTCGTCGACGAAGTAGTCGTACCCGGCAGCGGTGTAGTCGACGGTAGCAGCGGGGTCTACCGGAGATTAAAGGGGGGGGGGGAGAAACAATAAATACAAAGTAAACATAACAAACATATGCATGACATGACATATGTAAAGTTAACGGTGTTCTAACGCAGTGCAATGCACGTTCTCGGAGTGGGAATTCATCCGGGGATGAAAGACCGGCTCCGGGTGATTACCGGACAGGGTGTCCGCAGAGGGAAGGGTTCATGCCGGAGGTGTCATGGACATCCGACAAACGTGTGGATGGTGTAACCGTGCTAGTTGAAACAATCCGAACAACTTTCGTGTTCAGAATAAATTCATCCGGATACTTCGACAGTACCAGACAAATCATCGGACAAACGGTCCAGAGGGGGATGGTTCGATGTTCGGTGTGTTAGAGGGGTGTGGTGGGTATACGGGTAGCATATTTGGATTTGTGATATTATTCTGATCAACTTTCATATATAATTTATTTTCATCGGAGTTACAGTTTAAAAGATATTGAATTTCTAATATTTAAATGCTTTTATAGAATTACTGGATTTTCTTTATTATTAAAGTAACATTATCCATAATAGTAAAGTTGACCAAGTCAATCTAACAGAGGGGACCCACATGTCATAGGCTGGAGCCTTTGACCTGGTCAACTGACCAGTGGGCCCCATGTGTCATAGACTCCCAGTGGATTTCTCTAAAATTACTAAGCCTGAGAATTTGTTATTGTTTAGTCCATTTGTGAATTTAATAACTAAATAATTATGCCTCAAATAAATATATGCCCATGAAATTATTTGATCCTGGTTTGTTTACAACATGCCCATGTCATTTGCATTATTAATAAAAGTCAATAACACAAAGTTTTGGGCTAACGAAGTGGTTAAGATAATGCTACTGACTTGGAAGAAATTTGCTAAGTGTGAGAGTTTCTGTTTTAATAGAAAGTAGATTTTTGCAAAATTTATTGTGATCAATCCATGCATAATTTTTAGTTGGTCCAATGTAATGAAATCATCCTTGGCATGTCTAGTTTTGGGATCTATAATTTTTTACTCATTTTGAAGTTTGTTTGATATGGATTTGGAGACTGCCAAGGAAACAACAACATATAGATAGCAGCTGTGCTACGGTTCAATACAAATAAAAAAGGAGGTTTTAATGTCCCGGGAAGGACTCGAACCCAGCATCTGCTGGATGCAAAGCTTGAGCTCGTGCCACTACACCACAATCTAGATCTCACGAAACTGGATAAATCTTCAGTGTCCATAATCTGAAGAACTGGCGGATACAGAGCAGCGACGGGGGCAACACTGGGAGACCATGGGCGTGCCTTGGGACAGCTGGCCACGACCGAGCGCGGACAGTGGGTGGAGGCTTCCAGGGAGGCGCACACGGGGAGCCTGGGAGTGGTCAGGGGTGTCCATTGGTGCCTGCAGCTCGGGCACGCATGGGAGCAAGGAGCTCCGGCGGCCATGATCAGGAGCAGCGAGTAGGGGGCGGCGGTCGGACTGGCGTGGCCAGGAGGGGCGGGGGCGCCTGTATGGCGACAGGACGAGGCGTGGCGCAACGAACGGCGGCAGGTGCGGCGCGCGGCGAGCAGCCCCGCTGGGGAGCTCACGGGAAGAGCTCCCGTCCATGGTGGCCCGAGCGGCGGAGAATCGACGGGGAAGAGAAGGGAATCAAGGTGGAGGCTCACTGCGGTTTCATAGGCGCGCTCGAGGAGGCTGGGGGTGGACCAGAGCTCGCGGCGCGACGACGAGGGCCGCGGCGGCCGTGGCTGAGGAAGACGGCGGCGATGTCGAGCTTTTCGTGCCGTTCAAGTCGAAGAGATGCCCGGGGTGACGAAGTCGACGATGAGGAAGCGCCTGGACAACCTCCCGGTCGCCGGGCATCTTGTTGGCCGCGTCAACGCCGAAGACGCGCACCATCAACACACCATCTTTGGAGCTCAATTACGAGCAGAGGAGGAGGGGGCGCGATGGGGAACGAGAGGGGAACAAACGAGGGCGGTCTAGGGTTTCTATTGGACACACATATAGGGTTGGGGAGGGCACGAGGTAGCCATCCGGCCATGGTGGCCATGGATGTCCTCCACGCCACGGCCTCCCTGCCACTGTAGCGGGAAGTGGAATAAAACATGGGAGGGGATGGGCTGGGCCCTGGGTGGGCCTTGCACTAGGCGACGTTTAGGCATTTTCCAATTTCTTGCATTACCTATTATTCAATTCAATCTTTCTATTTTACTTATCAACCATTAAATTTTTACAAAAACATGTAACCAGTACAAAAATTAGTTTTATCACATATAGTGATGCGACAAAAAGTTTGGATATTTAATAAAATCATTTGCATTTTTGTTTTATTTCAAAATGGGGTTATTTAGTATCGTTTGAAATGTTTAAATTACTAAAACACTTAAATAAATTCCCATTGTTATTCTAATATGATCTATTGACTTTTAGGCAATTGATAAAATTGGTAGCACAATATTTGGCTTAGCTTTAATTTCCACTTTGTTTTGGAATTGCCAAATGAGTTTGAATTTGACTTGTGAATTTGAATCAAGGTGATCAACACGTGGTTAATCACAGGGACTGGGTTTTAAGCAAGAGTGATTACTGTAGCACTGACACTGGGGGTGTTACAAATCTCCCCCACTACAAAGAATTCTCGTCCCGAGAATTAAAAAGGTAGTGGAAGGGGTAAAGCTTTGGTTACGTATTCTAGGGAATGTTCTGGTTCATGTTGCCCTTCTCAAAGAAGTAACCTTCACGTTTTTGTCTTCATTTCGTTGTATCGGTGCATCTCGACGATTTGTTATTCTTCATCCAAGGTCTTCATCGTACTTACGGATAGGTTAGGGGGAAAAACTTGAGGGGTTCGGATCGGTACAAGGTTAATCAACCGAGGCTGTCCGAGGTAATGGGTACAAAGTATCTTCCAAGTTAAACTCAGGGAGATACATCGAGAGAAACAAAAGAAGGCATGAGGAGTTTTCAAGCGGATATGCAAACATTCGACGATGATAACGGAGGATGAAAAAAGGGGGTCCAGAGCATCAAGCATAAACAGTGAGTCTGATATCGAACTGAATTTCACAAGGTGGAGGACTCGTGAGTTGCATACGAGGTCAAGCAAAAGGAATAACCTCGATAATAGAAAGGTACAAGAGAGTCGGGTTTCGATCCTGTGGAACTGTGGGTTATGGGCCCACATTGCATAAGAAGGGTGGTGACAAACAATGCGATCAGGTTGCAAGGTAAGTCAGAGAACAACTTGTTAGCTATGTTGGCAATAACGTCGGTGCCAAGGGCGAGGGACGAAGAGAACCATTTTCCTGCTCGTTAAGACGAGGCGGACTAATAGGCAAAGTTCTCGTCCATCGGTGGTTACCGAAATGATATCAACAGTAGTAACAGGTTGTACGGACGAAGTAGTACACCGAAGTGTTTACATCAGCAGGGAATCATCACTGCTCGGATAATTTATATTCAAAGGAAAGTTAACAGACCAATGGAAAGGAAAATGTGATGATACACAAGTATCAGGTGTATATCTTTCCCAAAGGAAAGAAGAGCAATATATATGACCAAGTTTGTATTGGCGGCGGGGGGGGGGGGGTTCAAAGAAGGTTGTCGATGATAACACAAATCATCGAGGGGCAAGGATGGTATTTCTCCGATGCATCCAAGTAACACTTGGGAGAATTCAAAATGTCGATGATGATCACGACACATCATGTCAAAAGGTTTCAAGAAATTACAATCGAACAACGGAGACATCAAGCGAAAGGAATGGTGAAGCAAAAGGTATTCGATGTTCTCGGTTGACAACAATCCAGAACCCATGGGTTGGTTACGATAGGGAAAGGTATTGTTCCATCAAATTCATTACCTGTAGTGCAAAGGTACGATATCCTCGGGGTACCAGGAGGTAATACTCGAAGGTAGAACGAAAGATCACAGACGCAAGAAGAATTTCCACCAAGGGGACTATCTAACTTTACAAGAAGCTTTCATGATAAGTTCTACATCGTATCTGTGGGCATGAACACAAAGGTTCCGGTTTGACTCCCACTTCTTCAATGCATAACATTTCAATCACTTCTCGCTTTCGATGAAGTTGTAGAGTTGGAAATTTAACTGGCGTAACACCAGTAGAGTATGACCCGCAAAAGTTTCCGGGGTTCACACAGATGGTTGAAACATAGATAAAACCCATAGGGACATCTTACGAATCTATACGACAAACAACAGGAACAAGAGATACAAGTTTGAAACCAGAAGGCTGATGAAACGGACCGGATGATATCGTTCGCCAGAGGCATCTGATATCAGGGAAAACTCATGAATGACTTAGGGAACAAGGGGACGGTAGGTAGTAATCCACCCAAAAAGGTCAGGCAGCGTACAAAGAGTCTGGTGTGAGTATCGGTACTCAACCAGAAGAAGAAAGAATGGCAAAGCATTGGATTATAGTAACATCGGAATAATTCGATGCTTAAGTACAAAGGAAATATGATTTCCATATCGGTGTATTAGATTCAGATACACCGATCAAGCATGGATAAGTTGAATAGAAGCTTGACGGTTAATCAATTAAGATTTGATTTACCGAGAACTAGCTAATGCCCGGAATGACATCTGAGCCAGAAGAATGGATTCATAGGGATCAACTGATAAATGCGTGCACTCGCGCACACGATGATCCAACAAATCGGAATGGAAATGCCAAGGGAAGTCATCAAAGACTACAAGACAAACGGGATTAATCATAGTGCAAGAAGGTAAGAAGAATCTCCAAAGCATTAGGCTGCCGAGGATTGTCGCGCGATCGAATAGTATTTGAAAGTACTTTGGGAATCACGGGAACCACTTAGGATGAAGGGATCCTCGATAAATGTGAGAAATTATCCGCATGATGAAAAGAAGCTGCAAGGAAGTAGGCTCAAAGGATTCCAGAAACAATCGGAAAGTATTTCGATGCATCTTGTGAACACAAGAGCAACTGGGATTGAATGGATGAACGGAAGGTATATGTAATTATCCATACACACTTATCAGTGGCAGGGTTTTGCAAGGGCGATGGGCACATAGGGTCTCAGAAATTCACCGGAGAGTATCTTCGGCATCTTCTGGTGAAGCAAGCGATCATCTGTAATGAGGGGCTCTCAGGGAGGAAGTAGTCACGAGAACCTAATGTCAGAGTTAGCAAAATCTTTAACCCGAAAGAGAAGAGAGATCAGAGTCCCAGAGTAAAGGTACGGAGTAAAAGATCCTAATACCACCCAGTTTGCGATGTGGGCCGATAAGCCACACGACATTGTTAGTAAAGTAGTTTTCCAAAGACTAGACTCGACTTCGACCAAGGAGTTGGAAGGGGGTGTCCTACAGGTAGTCGGCTCTAATACCAACTTGTGATGCCCCCAAAATCAGACTGTGTATAGTAATCATACACGCAAGGTACACGATCGAGATTAGGGACTCACGGTGAGATATCACAACACAACTCTACAAATAAAATAATACAAGTTGTTTAGTACAAGCCAGGGGACACGAGGGCTCGAATACAACAGCTTGGGAGCACAAAGTTAGCGGAAGCAATAGTATCTGAGTACAGACACAAGAATACAAGGTTGCCTTAAGAAGACTAGCACAAATAACAACAGATCGAAAAGTCGAGGCCTCCTGCCTGGGAACCTCCAAACTACTCCTGGTCAACGGGGAACTCGACGTCGTATAAGGCATTGGGGATCTTCATGTTGCGGTGGTCGGCATCGGGGATCTCCTGCTCCTAGACTCCAAGGCTCCAACGTCGACTGCAGCGGCCGATCAGGAAAAACATAAAGGGGGAAATAAAGCAAGGGTGAGTATCTAGCATACCCGCGAGTCTTACGTCTGCCACTAAGCATTTATGCATTTGTATCAAATGGAAAGGGGAGGCTGTATATAGTGGACTGCAAGATAGAAATCAGAATAAGGGTAAGAAGCTAGGCCTATCGACGACTAGCATCTTCTGACGATGTCTTGCAGCACAAGAAGAGAACATCCAACAATTTATATAAAGCATAAGGTAACAATGAAGCATAAGTTGCTGCAGCATTGTATAATAGTAAGTTGTAATGATTAATAATTATAATGCCTCCGAGTTCCCTTCCTCGACTTCCCTGCGAGGAAGAAGACCCGGAACCATATAGTTTAATAGTAGTAGTTTGTAGTGGTAAGATCCAGCTTCATCATAAAGCGTCCTGTTACCGTGGACACGGCTATTCAAATAGATTAAACTCCCTGCAGGGGTGCACTACTGTTCAGCCTGCACGCTCGGATCTCCAGGGTGGCGTACACCTTGTTAGGGAATGCCCCACCGAGGCTATCCGACACATCGCAGCCCATCCTAGGCTCAGCAGAGAGGCCATCCGCCGGACTATATCCTATGTGCCAAGGGGTCTATGTCCCTCACCCTTGCACGCTCCTGCACGGTGCGAGTCTGGCCGGTGAAGCAAAAGCAAATCCAAACACACCTGCTGCAGCAAATAAGACAACACCGCTTCCCGGCGATCAGGCCGCAGTACTGCTGACGTCTGAAGAGCTTTCAGACGAACTACGACGCGGAGGGCCCACACCGTAATCCCACGTGTAGGTAGTGCGTACAGACCAACGGGTCTCTCAAGTCATCCGCCGAACCATTTATCATTTTAATTAACCTGCGTGACAACCGTTATCGTTGCCTCGAATTAACTGACCCGCGGACAACAACAGCAGTCGGGACCACCAGTACATCGGTGCCTTCCCTGTCGTCCCACCAAGTCTCCGCGGTTACCAACAAGGTGAACCGTCTCCTTACCTTATCTCGCTTGTGCTCTTGGTAGAGCTTGACTTTCGTGGTTTGGTAAGTCTCGCGAGATACGAGCAGGGGCCAAGCACGCCAGTAACGTCGGTCGTACCCTCCCTGTCGTTCCCAACGCAATACCGCTCGCGGGAACCATTGGGTCGCCCGACTTCTTACCTTAAGGACAACCGTGGCTCAGGTACCTAGAGCGGCTATACAGAGTCATCAACGAGTGGAGTACAAGGATTACTCCTTGATAGCTCAAACTTGAAGGTGGCTCGGCAGAGCCGAAGTAGGGGGCCTTAGGCGGTGTCTGCATTGTACCGTACCTGTTACAGTTATATTATTGTATCCGCGTCACTCCCCAGAGTGTTCACGGCCCGCTATCTAATCCTAGCTAGCAATGCGCAGGGCTCACTGCTAAATAATGCATAATTATAATAGGCAGCATAGGATAAAGGAGGTACATCATGGGGCGACAAAAAATAGGCTATGCAATTGCATAGGATTGTAATCGTAGCAGCAGCAGTAATGCCTAGTGCAAGAAATGTACGAAAAAGATAGGCGATATCTGAGGAAGTGAATGGCTCTACTTGCCTGGTAGCTCGACGGTAGGGGTAGGGTCATCGACGAAGTAGTCGTACCCGGCAGCGGTGTAGTCGGCGGTAGCAGCGGGGTCTACCGAAGATTAAGGGGGGGAGAAACAGTAAATACAAAGTAAACATAATAAACAGATGCATGACATGACATATGCAAAGTTAACGGTGTTCTAACGCAGTGCAATGCACGTTGCTCGGAGTGGGAATTCATCTGGGTATGAAATACCGGTTTCGGGTGATTACCGGACAGGGTGTCCGGAGGGGGAAGGGTTCATGCCGAAGGTGTCGTGGACATCCGACAAACGTGTGGATGGTGTAACCGTGCTAGTTGAAACAATCCGAACAACTTTCGTGTTCAGAATAAATTCATCCGGATACTTCGACAGTACCAGACAAATCATCCGACAGATGGTCCGGAGGGGGACGGCTCGATGTTCGGTATGTTAGAGGGATGTGGTGGGTATACGGGTAGCATATTGGGATTCGTGATATTATTCTGATCAACTTTCATATATAATTTTTTTTCATCGGAGTTACAGTTTAAAAGATATTGAATTATTCTAATATTTAAATGCTTTTATAGAATTACTTGGATTTTCTTTATTATTAAAGCAACATTATCCACAATAGTAAAGTTGACCAAGTAAATCTAATAGAGGGGACCCACATGTCATAGGCTGGAGCCTTTGACCTGGTTAACTGACCAGTGGGCCCCATGTGTCATAGACTCCCAGTGGATTTCTCTAAAATTACTACGCCTGAGAATTTGTTATCGTTTAGCCCATTTGTGAATTTAATAACTAAATAATTATGCCTCAAACAAATATATGCCCATGACATTATTTGATCCTGGTTATGTGTACAACATGCCCATGTCATTTGGATTATTAATAAAAGTCAATAACACAAAGTTTTGGGCTAACGAAGTGGTTAAGATAATGCTACTGACTTGGAAGAAATTTGCTAAGTGTGAGAGTTTCTGTTTTAATAGAAAGTAGATTTTTGCAAAATTTATTGTGATCAATCCATGCATAATTTTTAGTTTGTCCAATGTAATGAAATCATCCTCGGCATGTCTAGTTTCGGGATCTATAATTTTTACTCATTTTGAAGTTTGTTTGATATGGATTTGGAGACTTCCAAGGAAGCAACAACATGTAGATAGCAGCTGTGCTACGGTGCAAAACAATTAAAAAAGGAAGATTTAATGTTCCGGGAAGGACTCGAACCCAGCATCTGCTGGATGCAAAGCACGAGCTCGAGCCACTACACCACAATGAAGGATCTTAAAAAAGTGCAACACTGTAACTAATTGAATAAGGGATAAGGCGCTACTCTAGATCTCACGAAACTGGATAAATCTTCAATGTCCATAATCTGAAGAACTGGCAGATACAGAGCAGCGATGGTGGCAGCACTGGGAGACCATGGGCGTGCCTGGGGACAGCCGGCCACGAACGAGCGCGGACAACGGGTGAAGGCTGCCAGGGAGGCGCACACGGGGAGCCTGGGAGTGGTCAGGGGTGTCCATGGCTGCCTGCAGCTCGGGCACGCATGGGAGCAAGGAGCTCCGGCGGCCGTGGTCAGGAGCAGCGGCTGGGGGGCGGCGACTGGACTGGCGTGAAGAGGAGGGGCGGGGGCACGGGTATGGCGACATGACGACGTGTGGCGCAACGCACGGCGGCAGGTGCGGCGCGCGGTGAGCAGCCCTGCTGGGGCGCTCACGGGAAGAGCTCCCGACCATGGTGGCCCGAGTGGCACAACGTCGACGGTAGGGGTGGTTCACGGCGGCGAATCGACTGGGAAGAGAAGGGACTTGAGGTGGAGGCTCACTGTGGTTCCATAGGCGCATTCGAGGAGGATGGGGGGTGGACCAGATCTCGCGGCGGGACGATGAGGGCCGCGGCGGCCGTGGCTGAGGAAGACGGCGGCGATGTCGAGATTTTCGTTCCGTTCCAGTCGAAGAGATGCCCGGGGTGACGAAGTCGACGATGAGGAAGCGCATGGACAACCTCCCGGTCGCCGGGGAGCTTGTTGGACGCGTCAACGCCGAAGACGCGCACCATCAACGCACCATCTTTGGAGCTCGATTCCGAGCAGAGGAGGAGGGGGCGCGATGGGGAACGGGAGGAGAACGAACGAGGGCGGTCTAGGGTTTCTATTGGACACACATATAGGGCTGGGGAGGGCACGTGGTAGCCATCCGACCATGGTGGCCGTGGATGTCCTCCACGCCATGGCCTCCCTGCCATTGTAGCGGGAGGTGGAAGAAAACAGGGGAGGGGATGGGCTGGGCCTTGCACTAGGCGACGTTTAGGAATTTTCCAATTTCTTGCATTACCTACTATTCAATTCAATATGTTCTATTTTACTTATCAACCATTAAATTTTTACAAAAACATGTAACCAGTACCAAAATTAGTTTTATAACATATAGTGATGCCACAAAAAGTTTGGGTATTTAATAAAATCATTTGCAATTTTGTTTTATTTTAATAGGGATTAAATGGGGTTATTTAGTATCGTTTGAAATGTTTAAATTAGTAAAACAGATTAATAAATTCCCATTGTTATTGTAATATGATCTAGTGACTTTTAGGCAATTGATAAATTGCTAGCACAATATTTGGCTTAGCTTTAATTTCCACTTTGTTTTGGAATTCCCAACTGAGTTTGAATTTGACTTGTGAATTTGAATCAAGGTGATCAACACGTGGTTAATCACAGGGACTGGGTTTTAAGCAAGAGTGATTACTATAGCACTGACACTGGGGGTGTTACACCCTCCCCCCAGCTTCTCTGAGAAGCCACCCCAAAAAGTTAGGGAGGCTTCCGGAATGGCCTAACACAGGGCATTCGGTAAGCCTCCCTAACTTTTTGGGGCGGCTTCTCAGAGAAGCTGGCGGGAGGGCAGCTTCTGGGAGAAGCCGCCAAAAGAACTGGGCCTAGGAGTGTGTTGGGTGCTAAAAGTTTGGGTATCCCCAACAACTTGGATAGTACCAACAGTGTGGTGTGTAGGAAGGCTCTTAATTGTATCTTCTTCCTCCTTTTCTCTAGCCCATCTTTCTTTAAGTTTAGCCATCATCCTAATGTTTTCATTAATTTGCAGTTGAACAACATTAATAGGAGTGGCCTTCCTCTCCTCGAGGGGAGAGGTTCTAATTTTAAGCATCTCAATATCAAGGGCTAAGTTGTCTACCTTCAAAGAGAGATTGTCTAATTTCTCTAATCTTTCCTCTACACTCTTGTTGAAGGCTTTTTGACTAGTGATAAATTCTTTAAGCATGCTTTCTAATTAAGAGGTGGGGTTCTTGTTGCTAGGATAAGTGTTGTTGTTCCCATAGTTGGATTGGAACGGTGTAGGATTGCTAGCAAAAATTACCCCTATAAGCATTATTATTGAAGTTGTTTCTAGAGATAAAGTTCACATCTGCTTGTTCTTGAGCAACCAAATAATTTAAAGGAACATCATGAGGATTGATAGGAGATTGCTTGGTAAGTAGAGACATAATTATGTCAACTTTTTCATTTAGGGAGGAAATCTCCTCGATAGAGTTTACCTTCCTACCTGTTGGAGCTCGTTCGGTGTGCCATTGGGAATAGTTGGTCATCATATCATCTGGTAGTTTTGTGGCAGCACCAAGTGTTGTTGACATAAAGGTTCCTCCCGCGGCCGAATCTAACAGGTTCCACGAGGTATAGTTCAAGCCTGTATAAAAGTCTGGATAACCATCCAAGTAGTAAAACCATGTGTAGGGCATTTCTTAACAAGAGATTTCATTCGTTCCCAAGCTTGGGCAACGTGTTCATTATCCAATTGTTTAAAAGTCATAATGTTACTCCTCAATTGGATAATTTTAGCAGGTGGGTAGTACTTCCCAATAAAAGCATCTTTGCACTTGTCCAAGAATCTATAGTATTCCTAGGCAAGGATTGTAACCAGATTTTAGCTCCTTACCTCAAAGAGAAAGCAAAAAATCTTAAGCTTAACAATATCACCTTCTACTTCTTTATACTTTTGCATATCACAGAGTTCAACAAAATTATTTATGTGTAAAGCAGCATCATCTCCGACAACGGAGAATTGATCTCTCATAACAAGGTTCAGCAAGGCAGGTTTAATTTCATAAGAGGTAGCTGAAGTAGCAGGTGTAGCAATAGGAGTGCAGATAAAATCATTGTTGTTGTGACTAGTGAAGTCACACAACTTGGTGTTTTCAGTGGAACCCATAGTACCAGCAAGTGTGTCAGACACTTTTTTTTGATTTTTGATAAAGTACACTAAGATAAAAACTAAAAGGTAAACTAACAAGCCTAAAAAGCAAAGGTAAAAGATAGGTGCAACTCCCCTATCTTGTATATTGGAGTCCCCGGCAACGGCGCCAGAAATTTGCTTGATGTGCGAGAGATGATAATGGCTTCTCGCCCTTCGTTTGTTACCCTAAGTGGAAGGTGAGATGTAGGATAGCAGCAAATTTCCCTAACGTAGAGGATATGGTTTATCTCCCGTAGGACTCCGAAAGCTACAAGTAGGTGTCAACGGCGCAATTTACGCGTACCTGCACACAATACAAATAACTTTGCTCCCAACGAAGTTCAGAGAGGTTGTCAATTTCTCCGGCCTTGTTGTTTACAAAGGATCAAACGCAAGGGATAAAGGATAATAGTGATTGCAACTAGAAAGTAAAAGCAGGAAATAAATTGAGCGTGTAAACAATGATGAGAATATGGACTGGGGTCCGATGATGTTCACTAGTGATGTCTCTCTCCCAAAAGACGATAAAACTGCTATGCGAGGTAAACAAATCACAGCTGGGCAATTGACAGGATTAAAAATGCACCGCAATGCTAACTATGCTACAAAGAAAGGAAGAGGCTCAAAAGCATGGGCGGTACGCCAAAATAAGTAGACCGAAATCCAATTGCATCTACTACTAATCATCCACCTTGAGATATCTATCCAGAAAATCTCGCTGGTATTAAGTTGCGAGCCCCACCCAAAGTGTAAACCCAAAGCAACAGACAACTGCATTAAAAGAACTTTGCGTAAAGTAAACAATCCTTGCAACTGCATTTACAAGCACCTTTGTTTTGCCCCTTGTGGCAACAACACATCCCCTAGACTCATGTTTCTGTCTCTCAAGATAGTCATCAGGGGACTTGAACCCACAAGCGAGCATAACATTCCCTCTTGGAGTCACTACCTACTACTTGGCCAAAGCAATAAAAAGCAACGGAGAACATGCAAGAATTACTCGAGAACAAAAATATAGAAGATAAGAACCAAATATAGTACTCAATCACAAATTGAACATAGTCTCATAATCCATGAGATCCCAGCAAACTCAGCATAGCAACAACAGAAAGAATTACATATGTGCCTTGATCATGTAGGGAAGCTCACAAGGTCTAATCCATGAAGAACAAAGAGGGGAGGAGAACATCACATAGCTACTGATCATGGACCCACGGTCCAAGGTAGACTACTCACGGATCATCCAGGAAGCGTCCATGGTGGAGGAGAAGCTCCCGGAGGTCAATCCTCCCTCCAGAAGGGTGCCGGGATGAGGTCTGCTGGCGCTCCTGATGTTGGAAGCGCGAAGGCGGCGGAACGGAGGCGAGATCGTGAAAAATGGTTCTGTCTTCCGAGGTTTCCCGTCACGGAGAATATATAGGAGAAGGGGGCAGCCAGGGGGGCCACCAGGGGTCCTAGCGGCCCCCTAGCGCGGCCCCAACCTAGGGCACACCAGAAGGGCGCCTGGGGCCCTGGTGGTGGCCCTCTTGCCCCACTTTGGTGAATCCAGAAGCTTCCGTTACGCTGATATATTTTTTGTATTTTTTTGGATTTTTGGCGCATTTTTAATACGGGGGAAACCTGAAATAGAAAAACAGCAGAAAACAGGAACTGGCACTGGGGTGCACTGAGTTAATAGGTTAATTCAAATATGATCAAAAGTGTATGAAAGTGTACATAAAGCATACCAATATCACACAAAACATGCATGGAGCAAGCAGAAATTATAGATACGTTTGGGACGTATCAGTAGTCCTACACAATTCTCATCCTCTTTTGATCCACGGAAAGAATGATCTCCGAGTTACGTCTTCCTTGCATGTTTTTGGTGGGAATATCATGTGTTTCAATTATGTTAATGTTGCTGGGAGTTGCCACTAGTGAAAGTATGAAGCCTAGGCCTTGTTTCTCACCATTGTTACAACGTTTGTGCTCAGTTTTGTCACTTGCTACCTTCCAGTAACTTTTATTACAAATTTACATTTCCTTGCTTTTCCACACCTATCACCGATATTTTACCATCTCTTTGCCGAACTAGTGCACCTATACAACTCCTAGTTGTATTAGGTGTGTTGGGGACACAAGAGACTTCTCGTTTCTTAATTGCAGGATTGCTTAAGAGAGACCATCTTCAACCTCTACTTCCCTCAGTTCGATAAACCTTAGGTCATCCACTTGAGGGAAATTACTGTTGTCCTACAAACCTCTGCGCTGGAAATCCCAACATAGTCCACAAGAATAGAAGTGTGTGTAGACATCAAGCTATTTATGGCGCCGTTGCCGGGGAAGTAAGGTAAGAGGTACTCACTGTTGCGAATGTGCCCTAGAGGCAAATAAAATATGTTTTATTAGCATATTCCATTAGTTCATAATACGTTTTATACTGTTCTATAACTGTATTAAGAGGAAACATTAATGCACATGTGGTATAAAACATCAATTCCCTAGTTAACTCTAGTACACTATCTCATTGGGAAATCGATGATCAAGGTTTCTTGATCATGAGGTTCGACCGCTGATACGTCCAAAACACATCACTATTTTATATCATAATTTACCTCTATTCATTGATATATTTCATATTATGATGATGTTCTTATAGTGTCTTGGATTCTTTTACACAGTTTGCAACTTTCCGGTGCCGAAACAGCAGACACAGGAGTCAGCGGGGAAAAGTGCACATCAAGTGCCCATATCAGCACATCTCCAAATGACCTGAAAATCACATGGTGCAACTTTCAGAAGAAATAACGAAGAATGGTCGAAGGACACCCGGAGGGGGGAAACCAGGCTCTCAAGCGCCTTGGTGGCACGAACCCCCTCCTGGCCGCGCCACCTGGCCTCCTGGGAGGTGGGGCCCACCTCCGGAGCCCCCCTTTCGCCTATATGTTCCTCGTAACCTAAAACCCCCAAGTGAGAGAAGATTTCTAGAGTTCCGTCGCCGCTCCGTGGCGGAAACCTACAGAGAAGAAAAGACCTTTTCGGCGGGCAGATTCCGCCGGGGAGAACTCCTCCCGGAGGGGGAGATCGTCCTTCTCGTCATCACCATCGTCACGGGAATCATTGAGATCATCATCAACATCATCCTCACCATCAGCACCATCTCCATCTTCATCCTATCTCATCTCATCATTGCAATCCAATTTGTAACCCGTACTATCCATCCCCTCTACTCTACCGGTGTTCATTAGTCTTTGTGGTGAATGCTATTGAGTTTTGTTGGAGGATTATTGTTATGACCGGATTGTTTATCATATATTTATCACCACTGATCATGATCTCTTTTATGTCTTGTGAGTAGTTCCTTTAGTTCTTGAGGACATGGGAGAAGTCTAGTTGTTAGTAGTCATATGATGTTGAAGTAATATGTGTTGTTTGATATTTAAGTTGTGGTATTATTTTTCTAGTGGTGTTGCGTGAACGTCGACTACATAACACTTCACCTTTTAAGGACCTAGGGGAATGCATTGTGTATAAAGTATGCTTATGGTGGGTTGCCGGAGTGACAGAAACCTGAACCCCAGTTCACACACTTTTGCACGAGGGATTGTTGGGCCCTAAAGTTTATTGCTATGGTTAGGCGTCTGCCTTAATTTCTCTCTTGAATTTTCGGATGCTTGCAAGAGGTTTAATCATAAGAGTGTGCTTATCTTAGTCTAAATTGAACTAGCATAGGTCCACCCACACAACACTTATCAATACAAAACATAGTACCGATACTGAATATGGCGAAGGCACATGACTATCTCTCCCGTGTGTCCTCAAGAACGTTTTAGCCTTTATAAGTTTAGATCCTTTGGATTATCCTTTGCACAAAAGGATTGGGCCACCTTGCTGCACCTTATTAAAATTTACTTTATTTGCTTTTATCTCCTTGTTGCTTATACCAAAAAAACCCATAAAAATTTACCTTTCAGTACTTGAAGTTATTCCTATCTCAACTTCACTTGTCAATACCTTCTGCTCCTCGTTGGGTTCGACACTCTTACTTATTGAAAATGCTATGATAGATCCCCTACACTTTTGGGTCATCAAGACCATTTTCTAGCGCCGTTGCCGGGGAGCGTAGCTCTATTGTTAAGTGAAATTGGTAAGGAAACCTATATATTGTAAGTGCTGATTTTATTTTGCTATTTCTACTATTAGTACTTATGGACAACTCTGCTCTTGGTACTTTGCTTGAGGGGAACCTCCCCGCCATTACTGTGGTGGAAAACTCTTCCCCACCTACTGAAATTGTGCCCTTTAAAATACCGACTAGTATTATTGATTGTGTTATTGCTAATCGATATGCAGGAGATAGACATCCAGGTGAACACTTGCTATATCTTTCACAACTATGCTCCTTATTTAAGCTTGCAGACATATCGATGGATTTTGTTATGAGAAAACTATTTTCTCTATCATTAAAAGATAAAGCTTTGGATTGGTATATGCTTCTTGATGACTCTCATTTACTAAATTAGCAAGAACTTATGCCTCTCTTTTATGCAAAGTTTTATCCTCTTCATGAAATACATCGAGAGAGGAACTATATCTATAATTTTTGGTCTCATGACGGAGAAAGCATCGCTCAAGCTTGGGGGAGATTGAAGTCCCTAATGCTCAAATGTCCCAATCATGAGCTCCCCAAGGAAATTATTCTTACAAATTTTTATGCAAGGCTTTCTCGTCAAGATAAAGAGATGCTTGATGCCTCCTTTAGTGGGGTATTCTGCACCAAAAGTGTCGAAGAAAGACGGGATATTATCGAAAGGATCCAAAATAACACTGAAGAATGGTAGATTGATAAAGGTATTGAACCCGTTATAAATTATGAGCATGATTACATTAAGAGCTATGTAGAAACTGATTACTTCAATACCTTTTGTGCTAAGATTGGTCTTGGTTCCCAACTTATGATTGATTTTTGCAAAAACTGTCCCTCTCATATTGATTCCTCTAAAAAGAAGGAGGATCAGCATCATAAGCACTTTAAGGATTTACCCGTTGATATTCATTATGCTGACCCTATTTTTCCTACAGTTATCTATGAAAAAAACCCTTTTCCCGCAAGGATGAGGGAGCATTCTTTTGTTACAGGCATATTAAATAAAAGTGAGAGAAGAACTGATGAACTCGAGGACCAGATCAAGGTCAATCCTCAAGTTGCATTGGTTAAAGACCTTGTTACTAATAATGTTTTAGATTCCAATATAAATTTTTGTGCTGTTTCCACTAACCTTGTCACTGCCAAGAATAAAGGCCCAATTTTAGGTACTCCGGTAGTATCTATCAAAATAGGAGATCATAATTATTATGGGCATTGCGATTTGGGATCGAGTGTTAGTGGTATTCCTTATTCACTCTATCAGGAAATCATGGGTGAGATTTCACCTTGTGAACTTGAAAAGGTTGATGTTACTATTTATCTTACAAACAAGGAAGCTATCTCTCCTATTGGAATTGTGAGAGATGTTGAAGTCCTATGCGGAAAGGTAAAATATCCTACTGACTTCCTTGTGGTTCAGTGAAAGATAATTACTGTCCTATTATATTCGTTAGACCTTTTCTCAGAACTTGTGGAGCTATAATAGATTGTAAGAAAGGTAAGGTATCTGTTGAGTTCAATATTGAGCCATATGAATTTAACTTCTCAAAATTTTCCAAACAAACTCGTGGTACTGATTTGCCTAGTAATGATAAAATTATTGAAGATATTTCTTCTATTGCTATTCCTCCTAACGATCCTTTGCAACACTATATGGAGGACCACGAGAATGATATGCATATGCAGGAAAGAAATGAATTAGATGAAGCTTTCTTGAGACAACCTGCTATCCTGAAGCACAACCTTCCGGTTGAACCTTTAGGAACTTTATCACAGCCCAAAGAAGACCTGGTGTTTGATCTCAAGCCTCTTCCGGACATGCTCAAGTATGCTTATTAAGATGAAAAGAAAGTATATCCTGTTATTATCAGTCCAACCTTTCAGGATATGAAGAAGAGCGGTTATTGGAAACCCTCCATAGACACCGAGGTGCTATTGGATATAACCTTGATGACCTCAAGGGAATTAGTCCATCTATTTGTCAACATACTATCAATCTCGAGCCCGATGCTAAACCAGTTGTTGATCATCGACGACGGTTGAATCCAAAGATGAAGGATGTTGTGAGGACGGAGATCCACAAGATTCTAGTCACATGTATCATCTACCCTATAGCTGATAGTAAGTGGGTAAGTCCCGTGCATTGTGTTCCTAAGAAAGGAGGCACAACTGGTGTTCCTAATGATAAGAATGAACTAATCCCTCAGATAATTATTATTGGATATATAATGTGTATTGATTATAGGAAGTTGAACAAGGCGACGAGAAAGGACCGCTACCCGTTGCCGTTCATCGACCAAATGCTTGAAAGGTTATACAAAAACTCCCACTTTTGTTATCTTGATAGATAGTCTCGCTTCTCTCAAATTCATGTTAACACTGCCGATCAACAGAAGACCACTTTTACTTGTCCTTTTGGTACTTATGCTTATAGACATATGCCTTTCGATTTATGCAATGCCGCTTCTAATTTTCAAAGGTGTATGTCTGCTATCTTTCATGGTTTTTGTGAGGAAATTTTTGAGGCCTTCATGGACGATTTCTCCGTCTATGGAACCTCTTTTGACCATTGTCTCCACAACCTTAATAAAGTTTTACAAAGATGCGAGGAGACAAACTTGGTACTGAACTAGGAGAAGTGCCACTTCATGGTCAACGAAGGAATTGTTCTTGGACACAAGATTTCCGAAAGGGGAATCGAGGTAGACAGGGCCAAGATCGAAGGAATTGAAAAGATGCCCTATCCAAGGGACATCAAGGGTATTCATACTTTTCTCGGTCATGCTGGTTTCTATAGGAGATTTGTTAAAGACGTTTCTAAGACTTCAAGACCCCTCACTAATCTTCTCCAGAAGGATATCCCTTTTGTGTTTGATGAAGATTGTAAGGGAGCCTTTGAAGTTCTTAAGATAGCTTTAATAACAGCTCCTATAGTACAACTACCTGATTGGAATTTACCTTTTGAAATTATGTGTGATGCTAGTGACTTTGCTGTTGGAGCTATGTTAGGACAAAGGGTCGATAAGAAATTAAATGTTATACATTATGATAGTAAGACCCTTGATACTTCTCAAAAGAATTATGCTACTACTGAAAAGGAATGTTTGGCAGTAGTATTTGCTTGTGATAAATTTAGACCTTACATTGTTGACTCCAAAGTCATTATTCATACTGACCATGCTGCTATTAAGTATCTTATGGAGAAGAAGGATGCCAAACCTAGACTGATCATATGGGTTCTTCTTCTTCAATAATTTGATTTGCAGATTGTTGACAAGAAAGGAGCGGACAACCCAGTAGAGTACAACCTCTCCAGGATAGAAAACATACCGCATGATACTATTCCTGTTAATGATAGTTTTCCTGATGAACAATTAGCCATTTTGATAATACGATATATTTCTGATCCTTGGTTTGCAGATTATGCTAACTTTATTGTCACCAAGTTTTTACCTCCGGGTTTAACATTTCAGCAAAGGAAATTTTTTTCCCATGATTTGAGGTATTACTTTTGGGATGATCCACACCTTTTCAGAGAATGTGCAGACGGGATCGTGAGAAGATGCATACCAGAGCATGATCAAAAGGATATTTTGAGGAATTTTCACGATAGTCCCTATGAAGGACATCATGCCGATGAGAGGACCGCACACAAGGTTCTCCAATCAGGTTTTTATTGGCCTACTCTCTTTAAAGATGCTAGAAAATATGTTTTATCTTGTGATAAGTGTCAGAGAGTTGGTAACATTAGTAGGAGAAATGAGATGCCTATGAATTACTCTCTAGTTATTGAGCCTTTTGATTGCTGGGGTTTTTATTTTATGGGTCCTTTTCCTCCTTCGCACAAGTACACTCACATTCTAGTAGCTGTTGATTATGTAACCAAGTGGGTTGAGGCAATCCCCACTGAGAGTGCTGATCATAAGACATCTTAGAATATGCTCAAAGATGTGATCTTTCCTCGGTTTGGTGTACCAAGGTACCTCATGACTGATGGAGGATCACATTTTACACATGGTGCGTTTAGAAAAGCTTGGGCAAAGTATGATGTTAACCATAGGATTTCTTCACCCTACCACCCTCAAACGAGTGGGCAATTTGAGCTCACAAATAGGGAGATCAAGTTGATCTTACAAAAGATAGTGAACTATTCTAGAAAGGACTGGTCCATAAAGTTGGGAGATGCCTTGTGGGTGTATCGAACCGCTTACAAAAATACCTTGGGCATGTCTCCGTATAAGATGGTATATGGAAAAGCTTGACATTTTCCTTTAGAATTAGAGCATAAAGCTTTCTGGTTGTTAGAGAGCTTAATGCTGACCCAAAACTTGCTGGTGAAAAGCGTCTCATGAACTTGACTTCTCTAGATGAGTGGAGAAGTGAAACTTATGAGAGCGCG
This sequence comes from Bromus sterilis, assembly GCA_950022295.1. NCBI lineage: Eukaryota > Viridiplantae > Streptophyta > Magnoliopsida > Poales > Poaceae > Bromus > Bromus sterilis. The sequence continues at coordinate 225,246,305 of OX465600.1, forward strand.
AGAATGTTTAAGGAAAAGGTAAAGAAGTGTCATGATAGGAAAATTTTGAAATGAGAATTTAACGTTGGTGATAAAGTTTTGTTGTTTAGATCCTGTTTCATGTTTTCTCCAGGTAAATTACTTTCCGGATGGGAAGGACCTTTTCATATCGAAGAAGTCTACCACTCTGGTGCAATCAAGATTAATAATTTTGAAGGCACCAAACCTCAAGTTGTAAATGGGCAAAGATTGAAGCATTACTTGGCAGGAGACCCTATCAATGTTGATGTGGATACGATACGCACAACCACTCATGAAGAACATGTTGCAGCCCGGATTCAGACACCTGCAGGAGCAGAATAAGAAAAGGTATGTGATACGGTAATAAAAACTTCGCGAACATCCATAAAAGTCCCGTATTACATGTTCTTGAAAAATTAGGAAAATTCGGAGCCAAAGTGGAGCCGGAGACGAGCTCGAGGGGACCTAGGCGCCCTGGTGGCGCAGCCTGCTCCCTGGCCGCGCCACCTGGCTGCCTGGGAGCCTCGGAGTCCGTATCCGACCCCACTTTGGCTTGTTACCTTCCTTTTGTCACAGAAATTTTTGCTATATATTTGCCCGGATCGTCCCGGGTTTGTATCTTGCAATTTCGTGCATTCTCTTTTCGATATGTTTCTGCCAGGACAAACTTTCAGCAAAACCTAGGTGCTATGGCTTCCCCAAGTTCCCCCAAGGACAAGTTCCCCGTCAACGTCATCAACCCGTACATTGCAGAGGAGAAGAGGCACCCTCAAACCCTTTGGGTGGAGGATGGTACCCTTCATCAAGAAGATCTGACGGGACCTGTCAAGGAGGGGAGTGATACGTCCAAAATGCATCACTATTTTATATCGTAATTCATCACTATTCATTGATATATTTCACATTATGATGCTATTCTTATGTTGTTTTGGCTTCTTTTACATAGTTTGCAACTTTCCGGTGCCGAAACAGCAGAAGCAGGATTCAGCGGAGAACAGTGGATATTGAGTTGCTGAAACAGAACATCTCCAAATGATCTGAAAATCGACGGAGGGTATTTTTCCGAAGAATACCGAAGCCTCGCCGAAAAGGAACCAAAGGGGGCACACCAAGTGCCCAGGCACCCCCGTGGCGTGGCATCCACCAGGGGCGCGCCGGGAGGCCTCCTGGACCACTGGGGCCACCCCCGGCTCCCCCTTTTGGCATATATATCCCTCTTCATAAAAAAACCCTAAAAGTGGGAGGAGTTTCCTAAGTTCCACCGCCGCTCCGTGGCGGAAACCTACAGAGAAGAAAAGGCATCTCCGGCGGGCAGATTCCGTTGGAGAGAACACCTCCCGGAAGAGGAGATCATCACCATCGTCACGTGCATCATCGAGATCATCATCAACATCATCCCCATCATCAACACCATCTCCACCTTCATCCCATCTCATCTCACCATTGCAACTTGTGTTGTAACTCGTACTATCTACCTCTCTAATCTACCGGTGTTGATTACTCCTTTGTGGTGAATGATATTGAGTTTTTTTGGAGAATTATTGTTATGTCCAGATTGTTTATCATATATTTATCACCACTGATCATGATCTCTTTTATGTCTTGTGAGTAGTTAGTTTAGTTCTTGAGGACATGGGAGAAGTCTAGTTGTTAATAGTCATATGATGTTGAAGTAATATGTGTTATTTGATATTTAAGTTGTATTGTTATTTTCCTAGTGGTGTTATGTGAGTCGAACGCATAACACTTCGCCTTGTTAAGAACCTAGGGGAATACATTGTGTATAAAGAATGCTTACGGTGGGTTGCCGGAGTGACAGAAACCTGAACCCCAGTTCGCACACTTTTTCACATGGGAATAATGGATCCTTGATCTTATTGTTGCGGTTAGTTTTTGCCTTAATTTCTACCTTGTATTTGCGGATTCTTGCAAGGTGTTTAATCATAAGAGTGCACTTATCTTAGTCTAGAAGGTGTACTAGCATAGATCCACCCACTCAACATTTATCAACACAAAACATAGTACCGATACAGAATATAGCGAAAGCACATGACTACCTCTCCCGTGTGTCCTCAAGAACACATTAGTCTTTATAAGTTCAGTTGCTAGGCTTATCCTTTGCTCAAAAGGATTGGGCCACTTGTTTCTCCTCAGTACCTTTTACTTTGCTTGTTTTTACCTTCTCGTTGCTTATACCGAAAACCCCTAAAAAGTTATCTTTTAGTGCTTGCAGTTATTCCTTGTCCAAAGTCACTTATCAATAGTTTCTTCTCCTCGTTGGGTTCGAAATTCTTACTTATCGAAAATGATACAATAGATATAATACAGTTGAGGGTCATCAAGTACTATATTCTGGCGCCGTTGCCGGGGAGTGTAGTGCTATTGGTAAGTGAAGCTGGTAAGGAAAGCTTTATATTTTGCATGCTGTTTTTATTTTGTTGTTGCTACTTTTTTTCCTTATGGACACCTCTACTCTTGGTTCGTTGCTTTTGGGGAAGCGCCTCGCTATTTTGGTGGTTACTCCCACCCCTACTGAAAATTTTCCTTATAAAATACCAATTGGTAATATCGATTATGTCTTGGGTAATCGTTATGCGGGAGACAGACAGACAGCCAACAGGCGAACACTTGCTATATTTTTCACAACTATGTTCATTATTTAAGCTTGCAGGTGTGTCAATGGAGTTTGTCATGAGGAAATTATTCTCCGTATCACTTATAGGTAAAGCTTCAGATTGGTATAAGCTTCTCGATAACTCACACTTGCTTAATTGGCAAGAGCTTATGTCTTTCTTTTATACAAAGTTTTATCTTCTTCATGAAATTCATCGAGACAGGAACTACATCTATAAATTTTGGTCTCGTGATGGAGAAAGCATCGCTAAAGCTTGGGGGAGATTGTATTCTCTAATGCTCAAATGTCCTATTCATTAGCTCCCCAAGGAAATTATACTTACAAATTTTTATGCTAGGCTTTCTCGTCAGGATAAGGAGATGCTGGATGCCTCCTCTAGTGGGGTATTTCAAATGAGAAGCATTGAAGAGATATGGGATCTCATTGAAAGGATTCAAAAGAACGATGAAGACTGGGAAATTGATAGGTATTGAACCCGTTATAAATTATGAGCATGATTATATTGAGAGCTATGTGAAAACTGATCACTTTAATACCTTTTGCTCTAAGATTGGTCTTGATTCCCAGCTAATGATTGATTTTTTTGTAAGGACTTTGCCTCTCATGTTGACTCCTCTAAGAAGAAGAAGAATCAGTATCATAAACCCTTCAAGGAATTACCTGTTGCTATTAATGTTGCTGACCCTATTTTGCCTGCAGTTATATATGAAGAACCCCCTTTTCCCACAAGGATACGGGAGCACTCTTTTGTGACAGACATAATAAATAAAAGTGAGAGAAGAACTTACGAGCCTGAGGACCAGATCAAAGTCGATCCTCAGGTTGCATTGGTTAAAGATCTAGTTACTAATGATGTTTTGGATTCCAATATAAATTTTTGTGTTGTCTCTACTAACATTGTTACAACCAAGAATAAAGGCCCAATTTCAGGTACACTAGTTGTATCTGTTAAAATAGGAGATCATAATTATTATGGTCTATGTGATTTGGGATCAAGTGCTAGCGCTATTCCTTATTCATTCTATCAGGAGATCATGGGTGAGATTTCACCCTGTGTACTTGAAGAGGTTGATGTTACTATTTATCTACAAAATAGAGAAACTATCTCTTTCATTGGAATTGTGAGAGATGTTGAAGTCCTATGTGGAAAGGTAAAGTATCCTACCAACATTCTAGTACTGTGTTCAGTGCAAGATAGTTTTTTCCCTATTATCTTTGGTAGGCTTTTCCTCAGCACTTGTGGAGCTATAATAGATTGCAAGAAAGGTAAAGTTTCTGTTGAATTCAATGGTGATCCATATGAATTTAACTTTTCTAAGTTCTCTAAGAAGCCTCGTGGTACTGATTTGTCTAGTGATGATAAAATTATTGAAGATATTGCTTCTATTGCTATTCCTCCTGATGATCCTTTGCAGCAATATATGGGGGACCACGAGAATAATATGCATATGCAGGAAACAAATGAGCTAGATGACATATTCTTAAGGCAATCTGCTATCCTGAAGCACAACCTTCCGGTTGAACCTTTAGGAATACTTTCACAACCAAAAGAAGACCCGGTGTTTGATCTCAAACCGCTTCCCGACATGCTCAAGTACGCTTATTTAGATGAAAGGAAAATATATCCTGTTATTATCAATGCTAACCTTTCAGGGTTTGTTGAAGAGCGATTATTGGAGACACTTCATAGACACCGTGGTGCTATTGGCTATACCCTTGATGACCTTAAGGGAATTAGTCTATCAATTTGCCAACATACTATCAATCTCGAGCCTGATGCTAAACCAGTTGTTCATCATATACGACGGTTGAACCCAAGGATGAAGGACGTGGTTAGGACCGAAGTTCTCAAGCTTCTAGCCGCAGGTATCATCTATCCTATAGCTGATAGTAAGTGGGTAAGTCCAGTTTATTGTGTTCCAAAGAAAGGGGGTATGACTGTTATTCCTAATGATAAAAATGAACTAATAACTCAAAGGATTGTTATTGGATATAGAATGTGTATTGATTACGGGAAGTTGAACAAAGCAACCAGGAAGGACCACTATCCGCTGCCTTTCATCGATCAAATGCTTGAGAGGTTGTCCAAAAACACTCACTTTTGCTATCTTGACTAGTACTCTGGCTTATCTCAAATCCATGTTAATACTGCCGATCAAGAGAAGACCACTTTCACATGTCCTTACGGTACTTATGCTTATAGGCGTATGCCTTTTGGTTTATGTAATGCACTTGCTACTTTGTATAGATGTATGTCTGCTATTTTTCATGGTTTCTGTGAGGAGATTGTGGAAGTCTTCATGGACGATTTCTCCGTCTATGGAACTTCCTTTGACCACTGTCTCCACAATCTTAATAAAGTTTTGCAGAGATGCGAGGACACAAATTTAGTGTTAAATTGGGAAAAGTGCCACTTCATGGTTAACGAAGGGATCGTGGAACAATGGAGCGTGTGGAAGACTTGTTAGGGATCATACATTCAGATGTATGTGGACCTATGAACGTCCCCACAGGCAATGGTCTTCGTTACTTCGTGACCTTCACAGATGACTTAAGCAGATATGGGTATATCTACTTAATGAAACATAAGTCTGAAACCTTTGAAAGGTTCAAGGAATTTCAGAGTGAGGTCGAGAATCAACTCGGGAAGAAAATCAAGCACCTTCGATCCGATTGAGGAGGCGAGTATTTAAGTCACGAGTTTGGCGATCATCTTAATACTTGTGGCATCGTACCACAACTTACGCCGGCAGGAACACCTCAGCGTAACGGTGTTTCTGAGCGACATAATCGAACTCTATTAGATAGCGTACGATCGATGATTTCTCATACCGACTTACCTGTGTCATTCTGGGGGTATGCATTAGAAACTGCCGCTTACATTCTTAATAGGGCACCGTCCAAATCCGTAAAGACAACACCATTTGAGGAATGGCATGGTAAGAAACCAAAGTTATCTCACTTGAAGATTTGGGGCTGTGAGGCTCATGTTAGGAAACTTCAGCCTGACAAACTCGAATCAAAAGAGGATAAGTGCATCTTTGTGGGATATCCAAGGGAAACCGTTGGATACATCTTCTACAACCAGTCTGAGGGAAAAACGTTTGTCGCGAAGACTGGATACTTTCTTGAGAAAGAGTTTCTTTCGAAAGAATTGAGTGGGAGGAAAATAGACCTCAACGAGATGATTGACCAATCACTCCAAGTGGAAAAAATGGCAATGGAAGTTGTTCCGGAACCATCTTTCGTAGTGGGAGCTGAAGAGAACGGTCATCATGATATTCATAATGATCGTGACATACATGATGATCATTATCAAGATGAAGAGGATCCTATTGTACCCCGCAGGTCATCAAGAGCCCGAGTAAAAACTCAGTTTTATGGGCAACTTGTGAATACAGTCATGTTCAATGAACCCGACGAACCTGCGAACTACAAAGAAGCAATGGAGGGACCCGAGTCCGGGAAATGGCTGGAAGCCATGAAATCCGAGATAGACTCCATGTATGACAACAAAGTATGGACTTTGGTGGATATTCCCGAGGACCGAAAGGCCTTCGAGAATAAGTGGATATTCAAGAAAAAGACTGACGCAGACGGAAACGTATCTGTCTATAAAGCTCGACTTGTCGCAAAAGGTTTCTGACAAATTCAAGGAGTTGAATACGAAGAGACTTTCTCTCCCGTAGCGATGCTAAATTCTATCCGGATATTGCTAGCAATTGCTGCCTATTACGATTATGAAATATGGCAGATGGATGTGAAAACCGTGTTCCTAAATGGCAACATTGAGGAAGAGTTGTATATGGTACAACCGGAAGGTTTTATTGATCCTAAGGACGCTGGTAAGGTATGCAAACTTCAATGGTCCATTTATGGGTTGAAGCAAGCATCTCGGAGCTAGAATCTTCGTTTTGATGAGGTGATCAAAGCTTTTGGATTTTTCCAAAATAAAGAAGAATTTTGTGTTTATAAGAAAGCGAGTGGGAGCTCTGTGGCATTCCTAGTACTATATGTGGATGACATATTATTGATAGGGAATGATGTGAAATTTCTAGAGGGGGTAAAGCAATATTTGAATGGACAATTTTCCATGAAGGACCTAGGTGAAGCTGCATACATATTAGGCATTAAAACCTATAGAGATAGAACAAGACGCCTATTAGCACTGAGTCAGAGAACTTACCTTGAGAAGATATGGAAGAGGTTCAATATGGATAACGCCAAGAAAGGCCTCTTGCCCGTTATGAAAGGAAGTAAATTGAGTGTGACTCAATGCCCAGCAACAGCAAAAGAAAGGGAGAAAATGTCCTCAAATCCCTATGCCTCAGCCATAGGTTCTATCATGTATGTTATGATGTGTACTCGACCAGATGTGGCCCTGACGGTTAGTCTGACTAATCGTTTCCAAAGTAATCCTGGAATGGATCATTGGATTGCAGTGAAGAACGTCCTTAAGTACTTATGAAGAACTAAGGATCTGGTTCTTGTCTATGGAGGATGTGAAAAAGAGCTCGCCGTAACAGGTTACGTCGATGCCACTCTTGGTACTGATCCCGATGACTCAAAATCCCAGACGGGATACGTGTTTATGTTGAATAGTGGTGCGATTAGCTGGAGGAGCGGCAAGCAGTCAGTCGTCGCCCAATCTACGATGGAGTGGGAGTATATTGCCGCTTGTGAAGCGTCAAACGAAGCTGTAACGACCCAATTCACACAGAATTGAAGTCTCTGTGCTCAAGTGCCAGTCCCTGGATCGAACTCGCTGGCACACACAGTATTATAGATGTATATCAAAGTACAAGTGCATCATTATTACAACGTATGATCCAGAGTGAAATAAATAACAAGTTGCATAGCTCAAGGCTAGCTTCATCAATATAAATATAGCGGAAGCAAAAGCAAGTAACGTGGAGTCCCATCAACAGCCACATGCGAACATGTTGAGTGTAGACTCGCAACCCCTAAACGCGCCTTACTGATCGTCTGAAAAAGCTGCAACACCGAAGGTTACAGCCCGACAACGGGTCAGTACATCTGATTTGTACGACAAGTGACACGGAAAAGTTTATAAAAAGGACCTACAACTACATGCAAGGTAAGTCAAAGGAAAGTCTTATGGTTTAGTTTTGCAGAAAGAAAATTTTCTCCTGAACTAAACTAGTCAAAGTTTTAAGTTAAATTCTACCTGAAACACACAGCAACCCATGCTACTCTTGTCCCAATCAAATTATTATTAAGTGTTCTTCTGTTAAGATCATTCATCAACAGTACTGACTAGTTGCTCAAAGTTCGTCCGTAACCGTGGACACGGCTAATCATGATCAGTTTATGCACTCTGTAGAGTTTGTACACGTTCCCCACTGGACTCAACCCGAAGATTGAGACAAAGACTTTCTGAAGAGGTTGCCTCCACCCTTTGGTAGCCGGTACACCTAACCACACATCTACATCAGCTAGCTACCAGGGCCAGGTTCCCCACAACGTACTCGTGCTAAGCCAGAGCCCATATAGCCAGTGGCTGTACACGGAAGCTACTAGTAATATTGCATGTCTGATCTTTTTGAGCCTGGACGGCGCCCACTGCGTCAGAGGGTACTCTCCATGACGCACCCGGTTCACCACCAAAACAACCATTGGGTGCATTTAACCCCGGCACTGTCCTTAGACAAGGCACAACTACCGGGATGCAACCCGCCCGTCCAGAAGTGATTTCTATTTATTATAAAGTTGCTACACAGTTCATTAAATAGCTTACATGCACTCCATGAATTCTCACAACCCAACCACGTCTACAAAGCATAGCAATAAAGTAACAACACGGCTAGGTTGATCTACGGTAGACAAGTCAAAACATGTGGCTATCCTAACTGGTTTGCAGCAACAGTAAAGTAAACTACCTATCATGCAATAGGGTGATATTTCTTAACATAATGCATATAGAAAATATAGGTATGAGTATGGTCAAAGCATCACTTGCCTTATACATTCGATGAAGATCTTCGCTCTCACGTTCCAGTCAACTCTATTCGTCACACTCCGAGAATCTATCGCAACGAAGGAACTCAAATAAGCAATCACATCACAACGAGACAAACAAAAGATCAATAACACAAACACAAAGGTTTTAGCAACAAAACAAAAAACCTTAAAGTGCAAAGGTTTGGATGTGCTCAAAGGTGATCGGTGGAACGTGAACTCGAGAGAGTCAATGGATAAAGAGTTGTCGATACAAGAGTATGATCAAGGCATTATGAAATCAAGGTAGAGATCATAGCAATATGAATGGTATGTGGATTTTTCCGATAAGATGTCTCATATGATCCAATATGCAAAAAGAATAACGTGAAACGGAATACTACAACACAGGTCATAGCAGGTGCAAAATCAAATTGAATTTGAATTTAAACAGATCAATAAACTTGTGAATTTTCATGTGCACATGATATAAATAGAAGGTACATGGAACGAGTGATCCAACGCAAAAAGAAACGGCGCAAACGGGCGCACCGGTAAAAAGTTACGGCTGCCGGAAGTTCAAATTTGGATCAGCTTGGGATCCAAATTTAAAGACATCAAACTTCTGTAACACTTGGTCCACTGGCTAGAAAGTAGTCGCGAAAACGGTATCGGGGTGACACCGGGGTGCTCTACTGTAAAAAGGACCCGGAAGTAAATAAAAAATTTCTGAAAAACGTGATCGGGTCCCCGGGCGGTTTGGATCCAGATCTGGGAAAAAAATTTCCAAAACGCAACAAATCTTTTTTTTCTCTAACTGCTTCTTCTCCACGCGACTTCGGCCATGGAGCAGGCGGCGGCGGCCGGGCGCGGCGCGCAGGGGGCGGCGGCCGTGGGCGCGCGGGGCCAGGGCGGCTCGGCCCGTGGCGCGGCGGCTCAGCCGGCCGGGTGAGCTCGCCGTCTCGCCGGCGGCGGCTAGGGGTGGCGCGGTGCGGCGGCGCAAATGGGGTGCGGCGAGGGCGCGGCTAGGGCACGGGACGGCGCTACACGACGACTCACCTCGAAACGGCGAAAAAACGCAACTCCGGCGAACTTCCGCGGTAGTCCGGCGAAATTCCGGCGAGATTCCGGCGATGACATCGTCGATGTTGTCGGCGGCGGCGGGTCCCGCGGATTAGTTTAGGCTAACCCTAAAACGCTAACGAAAAATAATTTAGCCCTAATCGGGGCTATTTATAGCCAGCCCCTAATCCCTTTTTTTTAAATCCGAGATAAATACAAAATCGGTCTGCTGGAAAAAAAACAAAACACGCCCATTAGGCCCAAAACAATATTAAAAAAATCACAGAAATTTATTTTTAAATTCCGTCTTCGCCAATATTTTTAAAATAATAAAACTGAATTTTTGGCTTTACCAAAATATTAAAATAAAATAAAAACTTTGCAGCTTATTTTTAAATATTTTTAAATACTTTTCTGGCATTTTAAAAATACCGAAAACTCCGAAAATTGAATTAAAAACTTTTCCGGAGCATAAATAAATTCCCAAAATAATTTTAGAAGATGTTTATAACTCCAAAGTAAAATTATAAAGTCTCCCAAAAATATTTTAAACTATTTTTCAACAAATTAATATGGGGATAAATCCTTTTATATCCTCTCAAATGAATTTCCTTGAGTTGAAAAATGTTTTGAATATTCAAAAGAATTCCAATAAAGATTTAAAACCTTTTCCAAACTTTTAATAAGTTGAAGGAGTCATATTACCTTCCCTCATTTTGTTTTGTTGGTTTTTATTTTAAATTGTAAATTTCAAAACATCAATTATGAATATTAGGGAAAGTCATTTTATTCCCTCTCATCTTAATATTCAATAAACTCCAAAAAGTTTTAAATCCCAGAGACAATCAAACAATCATTATCTATTTAATTTTATTAACATTCCAAAATTTGAAGAATTTTGGGATGTTACAGAAGCGCATTGGCTGGAGAAGTTTGTCATCGAGCTTGGCGTATTCCCTAGTTGCATTGACCCTGTTAACATTTATTGCGACAATACGGGTTCCATTGCTAACGCAAGGGAGCCGAGGACTCACTCTACAGCCAAGCATATTCTCCGGCGTTTCCATGTGATGCGGGACTACGTCAAGGATGGTCATACTAGGATTTGCAAAATACATACGGATCTGAATCCGTCAGACCCAATGACTAAACCTCTTCCACAAGCCAAGTTTGAACAACACCGAGAGACTATTGGTGTTAGATACATACCTGATGTAAACTAGTGTAATTTGTACTCTAGTGAAAGTGGGATACTGTTGGATATGTGCCCTAGAGGCAAATTAATAAAGATATTTGTCACATATCTGTTTGTTCATAATACGTTATATATTGTGCTAGAACTGTATTAAGAGGAAACATTAATACATGTGTGATATATAACAACCTGGTCTCTAGTTAAACTCAGGAATACTAGCTCATTGGGCAATTGATGATCAAGGTTTCCTGATCATGAGAACATAATAGTCTATTGCCAATGAGGTCATATCATTAGGAGAAGGATGTGATGGACACACACCCACCTTAAGCATTGCAGTGTGATCAAGTCACATAAGTTCAGCGTTGCGATGACTTAATAACATAGTGACTGAATCCTCAGACCGTGATGATCATACATAATTTCTATCTATTAGTATTGAGTTGCATGCACCAACCAGTTCAACAGAAAAGCTTAAGCTGATGAGGAAAGGTGGACAATTCACTTATACTCCAACACTCCCCCTCACGTGCAGGCTCCCTCAGGCCGCATACGTGGACATTGGAGTGGGCTGTAATTATTTTAATTAACGCGCGCGCCAGGATTCGATCCTAGGACCTCCTGCGCTGATACCATATTGAGTTGCATGCACCAACCAGTTCAACCCAAAAGCTTAAGCTGATGAGGAAAGGTGGACAATTCACTTATACTCCAACAATTAGGATGCTTTGAGTGCATTAACCGTTACACTGAAACATGGTAACTGAAAAGGTGTATCTTGGGTATTCCGAAGTAGATATGTTGAGGAGTATGAAATATATCAGAGCGAGATTTGTCAATCCGAGTGACGGATAGGTACTCTAGGCCCACTCGGTGGTGTTGCATCAATAGCTTGCAAGCAAGTGACTAGGTCACAAGAGATGTAATATTCACAGATGAGTAAACATGTTATGTCGGAGACGAGGAAGAACTAGGTATTGGATACCGACGATCATACCTGGGACAAACATAGTACTGAAGCACAAAGGGATCAAGTCATATTGTTAACGGTTCAACAACAATGAAGTTTATTCGATGGAAGCGTAGGGGCACATCAAGGATGGTAACCAGATCCCACATGATGGTCATTGGTCAGAGAGTGTCTCGATCATGTCTACTGTTTCCCAGACCATAGGGTGTCACACTTAAGGGCAATCGATGCATTAAGTATTGATTCGGGATCATCGGTGAAAAGAGAGAAAACACCGGAAATGTACCGGGAGGTGCCGGAAGCTGTTTCGGATATTTTGAAAGGTTCAAAATAATATATATTAATGTTTAAATATGTTTTATTATTTAATTAACATAATTAAATATTAAAAATGATTTAAATAATTAATTAAAAAGGTGAAAAGGTATTTGGGCCTTAAAAGGCCCATGAGGGGAAGGGGGAGCCTCCCCCCTTGGGCTTGGCGCCAAGGAGGGGCCCATCCCCCCTCCTAGCCGCAAAACTCCCCCCCTTGGGGGTTTAGTCCCACATGGGGGAAGGGGAGGGGGTGGAGGCCCTCCTTGGCCTATATAAGGTGGGGTGGGGTGCCTTTTTCAATATAACATTGAGTTTCTCTCTCTCTCTTTCTCTGACCTAGAGCGGACTCCCTTGGTTTAGAGTTTGCACCTGGTTGGGGGTTTCACCATCATCCGGACGCCGTAGCGCTGCCGGAATCGGGATCCGGATCAATCTTCTTTCCGCTGCTCTTCTGGTTCGGAGCCCGGAGGGACGTCGGTTGCACTGTACGTGTGTAATCCCGCGAGGCACTACACGTGTGGTGATACTTCATCGTCGGAGGTTCTTCAACACGACAGGGAGGTCGTAGGATCAGAGTCTACGCCAGCCACGTTCGAGGAACGATTCCCTCTTTCGGTCTTCAAAGGTATGAACATCGATTCCTTCCGTTACATACATCAGCATAGCATAGATCTTGGGTTCGGGACTCGTAGGTAGGAAATTTTTTTGTTTTCTGCGCCGATCCCCAACAGGAACTGATACAACTAACAATAGTGGGGATCATCCGTCTCTTCTCCGGGATCAATTGAAGGATAATCATTACTATCACGCGTGTCGTCGTAAATGACGGCATCGTCGGGTTCAACAACACTAACATTTGGAAGGCCTTTCTGTAAACGGTCAAGCATTGACAAGTCATCTGGAGCAGTAACCTCTTCTTCTTCAGGAGGCTCTTCCACATCATTGGTATGGGATTCTTCCTCATCATCGGTATCGGGTTCACTCTCATTGTCTTGTTCCATGTTCTCGGGTTGTGTAGAGTGGTTTCGGAAACGTCTTTTGAGGCTCCGGGTTTCTTGGAAGAATTCTCCTTCGTATGTCTCCGGGTTAATGTGAGGCTCATAATCATCTTCATTGGGGGGAGGTGGTCTAAGATGTGGCGGCACATCATAAACAATATCCCAACCTTTCAGGTTTTCAACCGTTTGGCAAGGGTAGGATAGATAGAAAACCTGGGTGGCCTGTTGAGCCGTAATATAGACATCGTGGACATTTAAATGTGGGTCTTGTCGAATTTTGACTAGACCTACATGTTCATGAGTCCGTCTAGTCTCCGACTGAAGAAACCAATGACATTTTAAGAAATCGACGTTCGGAGGATTTTCATCATAGAATAGAAGTTCGTATATTGCTTCAACTCTTCCATAATATTCGATACCTCCTTCGCCAACAGCAGACACACCCGAATTTGTAGATTTTCGATCGGGCATTATTTTTTCTTTGCCAACGGTACGAAAGCGATACCCGTTGATGTCGTATTTCTCAAATGTACGGACCTTAAATTCAAAACCATTAGCGACTTGTCTCAATTCGGCGTCCATAGGCTCATCAAGTGAATTTGCCTATAAGTTTAATAGGAAAAGATTGGTATATTAGTCGGAAATAGGACCAACAAATGAAACCCTGTATGAATGGTAGTTACCGTTCATTTGAACCAAGAGATGAAACCGGGATTGCCGTCTCCATGTTTGGCGAGAAGCTCATACTCTGCGATGGAATCCCTTTCAATAACCGCTCCATTCAAGTATTGGGCGACGTATCGAATGTACCAATTGATGTGAATAAGACACCACAATTATAAGAAGTTGCAAAACAATATACGTACCGAGCACTTACTCGATGTACAGACCCACTTTTGTTAGGTTGTTGAAGATATATAATGTAAGGGTCCTCCATTCTTCGAGATCCAAAATCATATTTTTCGAAGCACCAACAGATCCAAGCTTCCCTTTGAATAGGATGAGGTTGGATTTACGTCGTTCAGGTTCGCTACTATTGTATCGAGGCTTCGGATTATGCAAATGGCGATTTTTGGCTTCATAGTGTGTTGTCACGAAGTTTGCCGCCTCCTCGGTAATGAATGCCTCGGCCATGGATGCTTCAATTCTACGTTTATTTTTACATTTTTGTCGAAGCGTCTTCTGCATTATCTCGGTTGAATAGCACCAATGGTTTTGCACAGGGACACCCAATCTTGCCTCGGTCGGGAGATGCAATATCAAATGTTGCATCGGATTAAAAAAAACCCGATGGAAAGATCTTTTCTAACTTGTAGAGCAACTCCGCCGCCATCTCTTCCATCTCTTCTAGCATGCCATCGGATAGTTCTTTAGCACAAAGAACACGAAGGAAATAGCTCAGTTCTGCCAGTACTAGCCATTCTTCCTCGGGGATATAGCCGCGCAACATCACCGGCATTACCCGCTCAAGCCATATGTGCCAATCATGACTCTTGAGCCCAAATATTTCCAATTTTTCAGGACTAGACACCTGATACACGAGATAGCTTCTCGTCCCTCATTGGTTACCCCAAGTGGAAGGTGAGATGTAGTGTAGCAGCAAGTTTCCCTTAGCAAAGATGCTAAGGTTGAATATCGAACAGTAGGACTCCAAGATTGACAAGTAGGTGGTGAAGTGAACAATGGCGCCGTTTACAACCTAGGTTGTTAACTTCACCTGGACCTGCACACACAACAGATAGCTTTGCTCCCAACGAGTACAGAGGAGTTGTCAATTCCTCCGGCCTTGTTGTCTACAAAGGATAAAACGCACGGGATAATAATGATAGTGATAGCTACGGAAAAGTAAATACTGAAAGTAAATTGAAGGTGTAAACAGTGTTGGAAATATGGACCGGGGTCCTATGATGTTCACTAGTGATGTCTCTCTCCCAAAAGACGATAAAATATCCATGCGAGGTAAACAAATTACAGCTGGGCAATTGACAGGATTATGTGCGCAAATCAATGCTAATTATGCTATGAAGAAAGGAAAAGGCTCAAAAGCATGGGCGGTACGCCAAGGCAAGTAGACCGAAATCCATCTGCATCTACCTACTAATCATCCACCTTGAGATATCTATCCAGAACATCTCGCTGGTATTAAGTTGCGAATCCTACCCAAAGTGTAAACTCAAAGCAACAGACAACTGCATTAAAGAACTTTGCGTAAAGTAAAAAATCCTTGCACCCGAAAGTACAAGCACCATTGTTTTCCCCCTTGCAGCAACAACACATCCCCTAGACTCATGTTTCTGTCACTCAAGCTAGTCATCGGGGAGCATGAACCCACAATCATGCATAACGCTCCCTCTTGGAGTCACTACCTACTACTTGGCCAAAGCAATAAACATCAACGGAGAACATGCAAGAATTACTCAAGAAGACAAATATAAAAGAAGAGAATCAAATATATAACTCAATCACAATCTGAACATAATCTCATAATCCATCGGATCCCAGCAAACTCAACATAGCAACAACAGAAAGATTACATAAGTGCCTCGATCATGTAGGGCAGCTCACGAGGTCTTATCCATGAAGAACAAAGAGGGGAGGAGAACATCACATAGCTACTGATCATAGACCCATGGTCCAAGGTGGACTACTCACGGTTCATCCGGGAAGCATACATGGTGGTGGAGAAGCTCCCGGAGGTGGTTCCTCCCTCCGGCAGGGTGCCGGGAAGAGGTCTTCTGGTGCTCCCGATCTTGGAAGCGCGACGGTGGTGGAACAGAGGAGAGATCGCGAAAAAGGGTTCCGTCCACGAGGGTTTCTCGTCATGGGGAATAAATAGGCAAAAGGTGGCAGCCAGAGGTGGGCCAAGGGCTCCAGCCCCCCCCCCCCTGGCGCGGCCAGGGGTGGGGCCGCGCCCTCTGGCCGCCTGGGGGCCCATGGCTCCCCTCTGGCCCCTCTCGGGCTCTTCGTGAAGCTTCCGGTACACTGATTTTCCTATATTTTCCTGGAATTTTTCGGGTACTTTTAATAAGGGGGAAACCTGAAATAGAAAAATAGCAGAAAACAGGAACTGGCACTGGGGTGCACTGAGTTAATAGGTTAGTCCAAATATGATCAAAAGTGTATGGAAGTTCATCAATATCATAGAAATATCACACAAAAGAGGCATGGAGCAAGCAAAAATTATAGATACGGTTTGGACGTATCAACACCCTCCTCAGATTCGCTGCATACCCATCGGGGAACATCAAACGGTTTTGCACCCACAAGAGAATTTCCATCCCCCTTTCAAGATTGAACCAGGCCCTTGGCTTCGACCAATTCTTCCTTCCTTCCGGCTGTCGCATGTTCTGTAAAGGTCTATCACATAGAGTCTCCTGGTCGACTCTAGCTTTAGGATTATCCTTTGACTTCCCATCTATGCCGAAAAATGTACCAAATAGGGCCTCACCGATATTCTTTTCAGTGTGCATCACATCAATGTTGTGTGGAAGTTCGAGGTCTTTGAAGTAGGGGAGATCCTAGAAGCATGTCTTGTGAGTCCAGCCGTGTTCCGAATTATATCCCTTGAAATTTCCGAGATGTTCTGGATCAGGCTCGAGAGAGTTGAACTGAGCCAGGACCTGTTCACCCGTCATCGTAGGTGCTGCCAGGTTTTTGACAGCTTTTCCTTTGATGAATTTCTTCCTGTCTGTTCTGAAAGGATGCTTAGGAGGCAAAAACTGTCTATGCAAGTCGAAGCAGGAATACTTGCCACCCGCCTTCAGCCAATGAAACTGAAGAGCAGCCTTGCATGTTGGGCATGCAAACTTGCCATGAACACACATGCCAGAGAAAAGCGCATACGCCGGCAGGTCATGCATCGAGTACTGGTACCACACAGTCATTGTGAAGGTCTTTTTGCTAGCTGCATCGTATGTCTTGAACCCTTCATCCAGAGCTTGTTGCAATTCCTCCTTAAGCGGTTGCATGTACACATCCATATTATTCCCCTGATATTTGGGCCCTGGTATTATCAATGTCAGGAAAATGTTCTTCCTTTTCATAATCTCTGAGGGGGGAGATTGAGTGGCATGACAAATACATGCCAACAACTAATGAGGCTGCCATCAGAGCGAAAGGATTGAACCCATCCGTGCCGACAGCGATTCGGCAATGCTTTGGCTCCTTAGCTTTTTGCCAATGTTTTTATTCGAAGTGCTTCCATGCTAAACCATCTGATGGGTGAGTCAACATCGGCTTCCCATCTGCATCAAATTCCGTTCTCTTCCCATATTTGTGCCATGTCATCTGTCTGGCTGTCTCTCCCATCATCTAAAGGCGTTGAATTCTTGGTATCACTTGAAGATACCGAAGAACATTCACGGGTATTTTGGTCCGCGTCCTCTCACCTTGACCATTGTGTACCACAACATACCTGGATGACTTGCATTTGGGACAATAGTCTTCCTCCGCATACTCTTTCCTAAATAAATCACATCCATTCTCACAAGCATGTATCTGCTCATAGGGCATCTTAACTACCTTGAGGATCTTATCCGATTGGTACAGGTTTGTAGGCATAACATGATCTTTTGGTAGAAACCACCCAAATAGGGTCATGATCGCATTGTAGCATTCTGTGCCCAAGTTGAATTGTGCCTTCAGAGCCATCACTTGTGCGATGGCATCGAGCTGACAAAGCTCAGTGTGAGCATGGAGAGGACGTTTTGAAAACTCCAACATCTCATAGAAGTCCTTCGCAGTTTCCTCCATCTCATCGTCCTCATCCCGCGCATCGTCAAAGTCCTGCACCATGTATTCGATCCCGGTTCCGTACTCGTCCGTGCACTAGCGGACCACCTCCTCTCTCCTGCGTCCGGAAGACTCTCCATGGAAGGTCCACACCGTATAATCAGGCTTAAAACCACACTTCTGCAAGTGTTTACCCATATCCACCTCTGTCGCCTATTTATAGTTGCCGCACCTAACACAGGGGCACCAGGTTTTTCTCTGACCATTTGCAAACTCCGCTCTCAGAAACTCCTTGGTTTCCATTGCCCATTCAGTGGTCATCTCTTTCTGATTAGGGAGACCGGTGTACATCCAGGCACGATCATCGCTCATCTTGTCACTAGCTAGCTACTAAATAACAAATATACAATTTTGTCAATTTTATTACGCCCACTTTTTATTTCTTTTATCATACATAGCTACGGCATATGCAATTAATTAACCTACACACTAATAGGTAAAGATAGGTGAAAGACCAAGTATGTGATCAGAGGGGGAGGGGGTAAATGATCACTTCAAATTTTCGCATGAAACTCTAAAGTGAAGCACAACTTTGCAGCAAAAGTAACTGAACAAGAAGGTAGACAGTGAAGCAGAACTAGAGTGAAGCATAACATAGCGAATCAAGAGCATCGAATCAAATCACAGAAGAAATTTTAATACTGAATGTAAGTGCGGAATGTAAAATAAACTCTTGACTCGGCTATGTTTGGTCGACCAGTTTACACTCTGCAAAGTGCTACGTCTGGTTGGAGGGACATGTGATTGAACACAGGAGCTAACCTCTCTCTCCGTCTGTATATGCACTGCACCAATCTCCTTGAGCTTGGCCAGTTCTTCACTCGTGGTTTATTATTGAGGAAATCACCGAAACATTTGACAGACATGACCTCGAGGCGACAATGACTCTTCGCTCTCTGAAGAACAACTCTCTAACCGTCTAGGAGAATTGCAGTTCTCCAAGATAACAAGGCTAGCAAACTTCTTCCTAAGTCATAATGAATCAACTCAGATCAGTAGGACTTATGCTTCAGTGGATGAGTTTCGGTTTGGCTTCGGTGGGATGCTCTCTCTCTTATCTGTCAGAGAATAATCTTGGAGCAGCCACCCGCCAATGGAGGCGGGGTGGCCTATTTATAGGTGGTGATCCCTATGTGCGAAATGACTGAAGTGACCCGGTGCGACAGCTTTACACCTATCCACAACGGCCGGATTTCTAATCAATGCGCAAATTTACTTGCGGAACAAATAAAGCTGACTCACGGACTTGGTTAAGCTTTAGGAGCCGAAAGAACATAGTCTTCGCTGGTGAAGCATTACCTAGTGCACATGAGATTTCTCATCTCTGGCTTCTCATAGGTTTGGATTCGATCTGAGTATTTTCACCAAAACCGTCGGAGTACATTTACTAAACCCCTCTTGATAGTACGGTTTTTCCTACGACTCAAAGAACTGAAAAAGAACTACGCAAAAACTACTAAGTCTTGCGCCATCTTGATCATCTCCTTCGATGAGACGTGCTTCAGGATTCCTTATCTTTTTTGGGGGTCGACATCCGTGATGAGCTTCGCTCCAGAGGATATGCTTCAGTGAATATGTAAATCTTCCTTGAAGCTTTAGCACCAACCTATAACTTCGGGAACCTAACCATCTGTTTTACACTAGAAAGCTTGTTAGTCCTCTACTGTTTTGTCCAACAATATCCAAAACTCACGGGGGCAAAACTTTGCTCTTACAATCTACCCCTTTTTGGACTATTGTTGACAAAACATGCATCGATAAGAATATGAAAGTTTGAGTTGAGTTGAGAGAAAACTCTAAGATATGAATCCTTTGACTCCCCCAGAATGTAAGCATCGAAGATTTATATAATCGAAGTAAATGCTTGATGGAGTATGTCTTTGGTGGGAATCAAACACATGTCTTAGTGAATCGATTGCATTGAAAAGATATTAGTCTTGAAGAATATGCAATCATCCAATGACCTGTGAACTTAATAGAAATAACCACCTGCAAGAAAAAATATACGAGAGCAACTTGCAAGCAAGGGGGTTATTAACACATAACATGTAGCAGCAGTTCACAGACGAAGTAAAACTTAAGTTACAACCCAATCGAAGAGAATGAAAAGTTTGTTGTAACTTAGCACACAAAATATCGAATCAGAACCCTTAAACCCCGCAACGAATCTAAACTCAATCGATGCTACATTCTCCCCCTTTTTGTCAATGATTGGACAAAAGGTTGAGAGGTAGACCAAGAGTATTTACGCATCGGCTGCAACCCGGGGACTCCGCTGACGGTCTTCTCCCAAAGAAGATGCATCTCCAGAAGTGGTTCCTTCGGCCGAGGCAGGCGACTCAAGTTCTTCGATGTTCATCGGTGCCTGCAGCAAATCGAGGTCACTGTCGTTGAGAGGATCATCTTCTTGCTTCGACGTGTGAGAATCTTCGTCTGAGAAGGTATCTGGGCGAATCTGTTCAGCTGGGTTGACAAACAAAACTTCGTCAATCTTCTCCAACGGAGGAATCTTCGGGTTGGGGCGGTCAATCGAATCATTTCTTGAAAAGTTGCGCTGAAGATGTGGATACCTCTTGTAAATCCGGGCATCTTCAAGCTTCTTGATAGAGTTGAATTTCCTCAAACCTTTCCAGGAATGCCGCTTCAAAACTTTCAGATACTGATTATTGTTCAAAGAAATGTTGCCAACTCTATTGATTTCATCTGAAAGATGTTGCATTTGGCGTTGACTGCCTTCGATGAAGTTCTCAAGAAACTGTTGAGAGCGAATGCCAAATTCAAAGTGGTAGACTTCCTTCTGGAATGTCTTCGACATATTTCTGGCATTTACATGTTGTCTGACTCCAACATAAGTGGCAAATGGATCATTTGACCTTCTGAAGATATATATTGTATCGCGCATAGGAGGACTGATGGTAGGAATTAATGCCCCCTCGTTGGTTACCCAAAGTGGAAGGTTGAGATGTAGATAGCGGAAATTTCCCTTAGCAAACAAGCTAAGGTTGAGTGTCGAACCAATAGGACTCCAACAGATACAAGAAGGTGGTGAAGTGAACAATGGCGCCGTTTACAACCGAGGTTGCTAACTTCACCTGGACCTGCACACACAGCAAATAACTTTGCTTCCCAACGAGTACAGAGGAGTTGTCAATTCCTCCGGCCTTGTTGTTTACAAAGGATAAAACGCACGAGATAATAATGATAGTGATAGCAACGGAAAATTAAATAAAGCAGTAAATTGATAGTGTAGATAGTATTGGAAATATGGACCGGGGTCCTATGATGTTCACTAGTGATGTCTCTGACGGGGATCAACCCCGGCAAATCCCATGGTCAGGGACCCTGGGTTAGTCATGAGATGCATAGGTTGGACGATAGCTCGTCGGCAAACAGGAAGGCTCGCTCCTGCTCGATATTATTAATGGGGGAGATGCGATTACAGTGGAGGCCAAGGCTAGAGCGCTCAAGGCTAGGGTTACAGGTGATATTAGATGTCTTTGGCGTCGCCCCTCCTAGCCCTTATATACCGGGCTAGGTCTCGGGGATTTCATCTACGTGTACAGGTGATCTTTCCTAACCCTAGCTTGCTCCGTACGGCAAGTCCTCGCACCTTCCTTGTGAGTCGCGGACTCCTACGTCGGTACCACCTAGCGGGCCGGGGTTGTATCTTCATGGGCCTTCTGTCTTCATGGACACCAGGTAGGCTTATATGTAGGAGTCGTGGGGTCACCCCCTCGTCAGTAGCCCCCGAGTGCCTAGGGGACTCGAAGAGTCGCGCAGGGACTCGAGTACATTCATTTGTCGTTCATTGGTATGCACGGTAAATCCACGGGTCGCTGGCAGTCTGGTGGCCATGACAAAACCTGTTTCGAGGGATGCTAAGCTGAAAGGGCCCAAGTAGTCGACGGGTCGAGCCTTGGTGAATTGCACTAGGGCAAATACCACAGTAGCCCAATCAAACCCACGTCCCTCGATGTGAGCTTGGAACACTGGTGTCGAGCAAAATTCCGGCCGCTTCAGGTCTTACGGTGTTGATTTGCCGCCAGTAATGTGCATAGCCTAAGGCGCGTCCGCCCGGCTTTTCTAACATGCGCAGTGCATGGGAAAGGTTGGGAGTGAAATCGATCTTCGGCAAGTCCCAGCCCGGCCGTACTTCGCAGCGGGGTCTTACCTACACGCTAATCTTGCGGGGCATCTGGGCACAGTGTATCGTGTTCCAGGAATGTGTGTTTTTGAGGCGCGGAGCCTTATAGCATTGCGCCCGCTTGGAACAAAACATCAAGCGAGCTATTCACTCATTCACCCGAGGAGCTTTGTTTCGAGTGCTCAGTCGGGGGGTTTTTCGCGAGTAATCACTCGAATGCCGTTTCGGCTCTTGAGGTGAGGGAGCACCTGAGACTCTTAGCGCCGTATGGTCTTGGCGAATGCATGTTTGCCTTGCGTCGGGTTGAGGGAGCACCCGAGACTCTCATAAGTGCAAGTGGTCACTCGAGCACATGGCTGACCTTTAGGTGAGGGAGCACCTGGGACTCTTATGATGTACGCTCCCGATGGGAGTAAGATGTTTTTCTCCCTTGTGGAAAAGATCTGGAAGATGGAATCTTTAGGCCTTGATGCCTGTTTGGTTTTCTTCGCCGCTTGTCAGGGATAGCGATGCCTCTGTTTGATGGCTGTCAGGGATGCTCTGTCAGTGAACCGTCACGTCTTCATGACCGGTCATAATAATGGCCACTGTGGCGTGCGGCGGGCGCCGGTTGAGTTTCCCATACGCGCGTTGGAAACGCGCGTGAATTGACGTGTCTCGCGCACAGTGCGTCCCGTGGGAAAGCATCTTCGTCTTGGAGTCCGAGACGTCCGGGGCGTTTTGGTCTTTGAATTAATTGTTACTGTCGTCTTGGCTTCTCTGTGCTTTGAGGATTGTTGTTCTATAAATAAGCCTTTCTTTTCCACAATGTTCCGCCTCTATCCAGCTCGCTGCTTTGCCTCTTCCTTCATCTCTTCTTCCGCTCATGGTTCCCAGGCGAGGTGTTGGTCGTGGCCGTGTTCGTCGTGGCCGTGGTGGACGCACACCACGCTCATGCCGTGGTGGTCGCCATGGTACGGCGCCAGTGCCTTCCTCCTCTCCCTTGGAGGAGGAATTCTGGCGCTATGATTTTCTTTTACGTGTTCGTGGCCAGAGTGCCAATCGCATTCTTCTTCCCTCTGCTTTTTCTACCATTGTCTCTGAACGTGGCTTGGATGGCTTGTTTCTGCATCTTCAAGGGATCTGTCGATCTCCTTCTTATGTTGACTTGGAGGTTGATAGCTCTCGCTTGATTTTTCTTGGCTCTGGTTGGCGTTTGTTTGCTCGGCGGTTGAATTTGCGAGATGGCGATATGCTCAGCTGTCGTTTTGACGGCGAAAGCACTGTCACCGTCCGCGCATTCGACCCGAGCGGCAATAGCATGGATCCGCATGGGCAGGAGTCGAGCAGTGACAACTCCACAAAGTCGAGGAGTCCTTCGCCTGCGTCTTCAACTGCTTATTCCTCCAGGGACTCTTCTGGTTCTAGTGGTGAGCCGTCTTCAATTGATTCCCCCTCTGGCTCTAAAGAAGACCTCGATGTCAAGCCACCGGTTAAACGAGCGCGGCAGGCGACCTTGTAGAACTGGAGGCAGCGGCGTCATCTTCGCCGGCAGCTTGGGCAGAGCTGGAGAAGAAGCCAGAGGAGCAGGAGAAGAAGCTGGTGGAGCATCATTCTTCAATGGCTCCGCAAATAAGTCGAGCTTCACCTTTTGTTATGTCATTGACATCATGAACATGCTGCTTCGACTCCTCCCTTTGTCTGTGATGATGCTCTTGTACTAGAGTCGAATATCCCTCACGGGCACACATGTAGAAGTCATAATTCCTTGGGTGATTCCCTCTTGTAACAGGAGCTGCCTTCTATCCAAATGTAGTTGAATCCTTTGTGTTCTGAAGATGATCCTTATGATGTAAACTATGCTTGATCCTTTGCAATGGAATATATATGTCGCAACCGAATACTGTGTTCGAGTCCTTGACGATCAGGAGCTGTCTGAGAGTTTTGTTCGAGTCCTTTGCGGCCGAGTGCTGTCTTCGAGTCCGTCCCAATACTTTGCACTGCGAGTTCTATCGGGTGTGTGTCAGGACCCGGGGTTAGCGTATGCAAGTTCCGCTACGACATAGTCATATGGAGAGCCGAGAACCGTACCCACTTGTCTAAGCAGACAAGGCCAAGCACAGAACGTTCTCGGAAAGCATCGTACGTGAGGGGCATCCCATCCAGGCCGGATGATCAACTGAGATGGGTCCTCATCGTCCGCACACAAGTCTAAAGATATGGGTGATGAACTCCCATATTCACAGACAAGTCGCCTCAACCATACTATCGACTATCTCATAACTCTTACATAGACTTACTCCAGCCCGATCACTTAGGCGGGGTCTAGGGCGGGCTCAATCATACCACAAAGTGTGCACGAGACAGAGTCTCGAGCAATCACATCGCGATGCCCCAAGCTGTGCACATCTAAGGGCCACTTGGTGTATGAAAGACCGCCAGCCAGATCACAACTAAGGTCTCGAAAACCCATACAAAGACATGCATGTTATAAATATACATGCAGCACACATGCCTTGTATGAACAGCAGGTATCATTGCACTTCTCTACAAAGTATACATTTTATTGATAACTCTCACAGAGTGCCCACAGAGATCACAAGCATGTGATCCAACATTACAACAAAAAAACGGAAGCAAAGTAGGTCTGAGTACAGACAAGTTTAACAAATGGCTTAAGAAGCCTTATTTAAACACAAGCCCTCCACGAGGGAACCAGTCGTCTGACTGGGACTACACTAGCTTGGTCTTCAGTCGACGAGCTCGATGAAGAAGCCACCTTCGGGGTCAGTGGGTTCATCTAAAACATAGAATAAGCAAACGTGAGTACAAAGTCGTACTCAGCAAGACTTACGTAGGAGCTATACTACTCATGCACATGTATCAAGGTAAAGGGAGGTGGGGTTCACTTGCAGAAGTGCCAGCTTTGACTTAGCTAGTCCTGAACTACGAGTACCAGACTTGAGGTAAGAAGCGTACACGAGTCCACTACATCTCCAACCAATTACACCACTACGGTGCCTTCCTCGACTTCCCCACGAGAAAGCACGCCATAGCACTCATGCTTATCTTGGTAAGTTTTATGAGTATCCAGTTCAAGTTGTCTAATAATCAAGCTAAGCTTTCCAAGCAGTCCTTAACCGCGGACGCGGCTATTCGAATAGTTTTGTTAACCCTGCAGGGGTGTACCGCTACACACACATGATCATCGGTTACCGCCTTTGTACTCGACACCGTTCAAGAAGTGTCGGCGAGGATGCTCACCACAACTGTTACCTCATAGCCGATCTAGTCCAAAAAAGCCGCCTACCTGGGTTGGCTACCACTATCGTGAACCCGGCCGGTTTACAGAAGTGGACCCAGATGATGTGTGCGTGGTGCATAAGCCGGTCTCGGTTGAGCCGTTCTCTCACTTAGCAGCCATGCCACAAACCTACCAGAACTCCGAACTATTGCGACATCTGGACATCGAAAGGGATGAGTTAATAGGTTGAGAGGGGTAAGTGAGCCCAATGTGTGGTTGTACTCTTCATCTTGGATCACCACACAAGAACTCGGACTTAGGGCGGTGTTCAACGAGACAACCCACCGTGTACTCCGACACAGCCTCTCATCGTTCACCTTGTATTAGGGTAGATTCACCAACACATTTCCACCATCATCAGCATGATCACTACCATCCCGACTCACATAACAATAGCATCATTGTATCACTCTAAGCATGCAATAAGAAGTAACAAATGCAGGGGCCACATGATATCAACCAAGTCCTACATTTGCTAGGATTGTGGTTTGCTTACTACTGTGACAAATGATAGGTCATGCAAAGGAATGGGTTCCTCTATGCGGTAGAAACGTAGCATGGTAATCATCCTATACAATACATAAGCGAGACATGAGAGGGAAGTGGGATTTTATCGACATGATCAATGTGGGTTTGCTTGCCTTGCTGACGAGGTTCGGGTTCAGGGTCTTCAATGAAGGGGGTTGCCTCCTGTTCCGGTTCCACCTCTACTCGACAAACAACAAACAAGGTAGCAAAGTAAATACAATGACCAATCACATGGTTGAAGGTTGAAACTTGGTTTGCATGAATTTTATGTGTGAGGCAATTCCATTTAAATGGAATATATTGCAAATGAATTGCAAATTCAAACTCCAATTTGAATTCATTTTGGTCAAGTTACAAATGCTATTGTTTGAGCAATGCAAGTCATTTTGAAATGTGTATGATATGCCTTTGATGTGCAATTGAAATGTGGTATGTTGCTATGGTTCAAGTTGCAAAAGCATTTGAATTTAATTGGATTAAATTCCAATTAAACCAAATAGCAATTGCTACTGGTCCCATTTTAAAATCAACTCAAACATAGTTGAACGTTGGATATTTGGATAGATTATTTTCTCCTGATCATTTTTCATATATTATATGTTAAATTTGGAATTAATATGGATTTTCTATGAATTTTCAAAGTTTCACTTAATTTCTGCCATTTTCTGATTTATTCTTTAAATAGAAATTCTCTTTATTGCGTCATAGTGACACAATGCTGGCGTCACAGGGGGGGGGGGGGGTTCTGACGTGTGGGGCCACTTGGTTAGTGGCTGGGTTAGTAAACCCGGTTAGTTTAAACTAACCAGGGGTTAATTAGTAGCCTGGGCCCACATGTAAGTGACCCAGGGGGTAGTTAGCAGGGTGATTAGTGGCTACGCTTCGCCGGCGGCTCAACACCGGCGACCAACCGATGCAGCGGCGACACAGGGGAGGGCGTCTCTGGCCACCATTTGGTGCGCTGAGGCCACCAAACAGAAGCCCGAGCATGCGCGCATCACCCAGAGCGCAGCAGCGCCACCGGGGGGCACCGGAGTGATGCCGGCGACGAGCTCTTGCGGCTATCGTGGCTCGTCTTTGAAGCAGTCGACGCCACAGTGCACTAAAAGGGGCGTGGCCTAGCGCGTTGTGGAGCTGCGGGGATGGGAAACGTGGTGCGCGCGCTAGACGAGACGGAGGGGAACTGGAGCGGTGTCTCCGTCGTCCATGGCAACGGAGCTCGTCGGCTTCCATGGAGGAACCGGCTAGAGGACGAAATCGAGGGGGAAAGGTTAGGGGTTTTGATCCCACGCTCACCAGGAACTCAGCAGAGCAGGCGGCGAGGCAAACGACAGCGTGATTACGACGAATTCGACGGCGATGTCTTGCGGGTCCGGTGATGGCGCGATCGTGATTCAAGCGGCTACGGTGGCTCCGGGCTCTTTATCTACTGCATGGCAACGGAGTCGAAGACGAGGAAGCTTCTGGACAAGCTCTCAGGAGCTCTAGCTCGCAGTGGTCGCGTCTTCTACGGCGGGGTGCTCTGGTGAAGCTTCGGGCGGCGACGAAATCGAGGACGGGAGGAGGGGGAGGAAGCTATGGAGGGGGGGGAATGGATCGGGACGGCTGAGAGGCGTCTCCAGGCGTGACTAGAAGGCTCGGGAGGCGCCAGGCAGGCAGGCTGGTGCTCGCCAGCGTCGGCATGCCCTCCACTGAGGTGCTTGTCGACGCGGTGGGAAGACGACAACGGGGGCTGCGGGCTGGGCCAGGCTAGTGGGCCACGGGCGATGAGTTGGGCCGAATGGCCAGGTAAGCTCTTTATCCTTTTTCCTTTCTGTTTTCTTTTCTGCCTTTTTGTTTTGCTGTGCCTAATAAATAGCTAGGCATTTTATTAAATCCTGAAACTTTTTATGTGGCCTCACAATATACTAGGCTAGCCACTTGTAAAGTTTGAACATTTTTAAAATTCAAATTATTTGAACTTTAAATCAAATAGAGGTTTTTGATTAATTCCAAGGTCCTATTTGAATATTTGAAAAATCCATGAGCATGGGGTGGGTCCCACATCACTTGATATGTGATCACACTCATTTATAAGAATTTTCAAAAATCAAACATGAATTTTTGGAGAAGATTTATTTCTGGCCTTTTGAATTTATTCATCTGGGGGGGGGGTTCCTTCTCCCATTTGAGTTTGAATTTGATTTCAATGATTTCTTTTGAAATTTTTTAACATGATGCAAGGTGACTTTGATCCTAGCACATTACCTAACAGAGGGTTCTGACAGTGCGCGACAGCGCTCCCGATGGGAGTAGCCCCCGAGGCTAAGCTTGAGTCGAAGGGTCGAGCGTAGGCTAAAAAATAGTTTTCTTTTGTCGTTAGTTTCTGTCTTTTACCGGGTGCGTGGCAGCGCTCCCGATGGGAGTAGCCCCCGAGTCTTTAGGTGATCGTTGGCGATCGGGTGAAGACTAAATGAGCCTGTGTCCTGTGCTTCTTCCAAAGTTGCTTCAGAGTACTTGGTGCTCCATCTGATTGCGGCCATGTCTTTCGAGCCTTGTTTTCAGCAGGTGGGGTTGGCTGGGTATTTTTTTCTTGAGTGTTTTTTTAAGCTTCAGACTGCGTGAACGGTTCAGAGTGCGTGGATGTAGAGGTCGCGTGGGTGACGATAGCGTCCTTCGAGGGGAGTCCTTGTGCTCGAGTCCCCAAGTGCTTTGGTTAAGATCGCGTAGGCGATAGCGTTGCTCGGGGGGATTTTGCTCTTAAGCCCCCGAGTGCTTTGATTGAGATCGCATAGGCGATAGTGTTGCTCGCGGGGATTTTTCTCTTAATCCCCCCGAGTGCTTTGATTGAGATCGCGTAGGCGATAGTGTTGCTTGGGGGGATTTTGCTCTTAAGCCCCCGAGTGCTTTGATTGAGATCGCGTAGGCGATAGTGTTGCTCGGGGGGAGTTTGCTCTTGAGCCCCCGAGTGCTTTGATTGAGATCGCGTAGGCGATAGTGTTTCTCGGGGGTAGTTTGCTCTTGAGCCCCCGAGTGCTTTGACTGGGATCGCGTAGGCGATAGTGTTGCTCGGGGGGAGTTTGCTCTTGAGCCCCCGAGTGCTTTGATTGAGATTGCGTAGGCGATAGTGTTGCTCGGGGGGAGTTTGCTCTTGAGCCCCCGAGTGCTTTGATTGAGATCGCATATGCGATAGTGTTGCTCGGGGGGAGTTTGCTCTTGAGCCCCCGAGTGCTTTGATTGAGATCGCGTAGGCGATAGTGTTGCTC
Source organism: Bromus sterilis (assembly GCA_950022295.1). Taxonomy (NCBI): domain Eukaryota; kingdom Viridiplantae; phylum Streptophyta; class Magnoliopsida; order Poales; family Poaceae; genus Bromus; species Bromus sterilis. The sequence continues at coordinate 225,275,429 of OX465600.1, forward strand.
GGGGGGAGTTTGCTCTTGAGCCCCCGAGTGCTTTGATTGAGATCGCGTAGGCGATAGTGTTGCTCGGGGGGAGTTTGCTCTTGAGCCCCCGAGTGCTTTGATTGAGATCGCGTAGGCGATAGTGTTGCTCGGGGGGAGTTTGCTCTTGAGCCCCCGAGTGCTTTGATTGAGATCGCGTAGGCGATAGTGTTGCTCGGGGGGAGTTTGCTCTTAAGCCCCCGAGTACTTTGAGATGGCAATGTTTGGGTAACATTTATTTTATTGCGGTCAAGCGGTTACATGAGTTTCCAGTCATGTCTGACCGATAGGGGCTATGGATAGAACAGTCGCAAGTTTGCTACGTTCCATGGGTTGCCCACGTCTTCGTCTGTCTTCGGGTTCTTCAGCATGTAGGCGCCACCTCCGATGACTTCTGAGACTATGAATGGTCCTTCCCATTGGGGGGCAAGTTTATGGACCTTTTCTTGTATTAGTCGTAGGACTAGGTCACCTTTGTGAAAGGTTCTAGTGCGCAATCGATTGCTTTGGTAGGTACGTAGTTTGTCCTGGTACCCCTCTGATTTTGCCAGGGCTGCATCGCTTTCTTCGTCAGTCGTATCTTTGTCATCTTGTAGTGCTTCTTGTGCTTCTTCTTCTTCGTATCCGGTGACCCGAGGTGCTCTGAACTTGAGGTCATGTGGTAGGACTGCCTCTGCCCCGTACACCATGAAGAAGGGTGTATACTGGGTCGCGGTGTTTGGTGTAGTACGTCGGCTCCATAAGACCGTGGGGAGTTCTTCTACCCAGTTTCCGGCGGCTTGCTCGAGTGGTGCGAGGAGCCGTTTCTTGATTCCCCCGCATACAAGGCCGTTTGCTTTTTCCACCTGGCCATTGGATTGCGGGTGCGCGACTGATGCATAATTGATTTTAATGCCAGTTCTTCGCAGAAGTTCTGGAACTCTGCGGCTGTAAAGTTCGTGCCATTGTCCGTGATGATGTTGTGTGGCACTCCGAATCTGAAGATAATCGACTTGATGAAGTTGACAGCCATGAGGCTTGTGGAGCTGGTGATGGGCACTGCTTCAATCCATTTAGTGAACTTGTCGACTGCGACGAGCAGGTGTGTCCTTCCACCCTTTGATGATTTCTTGAGTGGGCCCACCATGTCGAGTCCCCAGGTGGCGAACGGCCAGGATACTGGTATGGTCTTAAGCTCTGATGCGGGAGCGTGTGGCCTGTTGGCGAATTTCTGGCAAGCGACACAACGTCGCACGATTTCTTCTGCGTTTTTCATGGCTGTGGGCCAGTAGAACCCAGCTCGGAATGCTTTGGACACGAGTGCTCGACTGCTCGCGTGGTGCCCGCAGGTGCCTTCGTGGATTTCGAGCAGTAGGGCTTTGTCGTCCTCTCCGTCGATGCACCTTTGGAGTATCTGGGTGATGCTGCGCTTGTATAGCTGTCTGTTGATCATCGTGAACGCCTTGGATCACCGGCTGATGCGTCTTTCTTCGGCCACGTCTTGTGGTAGCGTGCCTTCGATTAGGAATCGGAGAAACGGTTTTTTCCAGACGGGTCCTTCGAGTTCTGACGGAGCTGTGTTGTCGGATGTGCTGGTGCTTGTGCCTTCTGATGGGGTTGCGGCTTCCACCTGTGCCATTTCTGTTGCGTCTTCGCCGTCCACGACTGCTTCAGGTGTTGCTGCCAGTACCTTGATGGATCTCCGGCTGATGCTTTCGAGGAAAACACCGGGTGATACAGGCCCCCGGGTCGAACCGATGTTTGCGAGCTCGTCAGCTTCTGTGTTGTTGTCCCTGGTGATGTAGTTGAGCTCGCAATCGTCGAAACTTCCTTCGAGTTCGTTGTAGAGCTTTTGGTAGGCCGCCATGTTGTCGGCTATTGCATTGCAGTTTCTCATCGTCTGCTGCACGACGAGATTGGAGTCCCCATAAATTATGAGGCGAGTGGCTCCGCATGTTTTGGCCATGCGCATGCCATGGAGGAGTGCCTCGTATTCTTCTTCGTTGTTGGAGGCGTGACTGAAGTTGATCTGGAGGACATATTTCAGCTTTGTTCCTTTAGGGGAGATGAGCACGATTCCTGCCCCAGCTCCTTGTTGTCTCTTGGACCCATCGAAGAACATTGACCATGAGCTTGATAGGTCTGGAGGGCCTGGCGTCTGAACCTCCGTCCACTCGACCAGGAAATCTGGGAGTACTTGGGCTTTTATGGCTATTGGGTGCTTGAACTGCAGGTCCCATGGGCTGAGCTCAATGTTCCACTCGGCGACTCGCCCGGTTGCTCCAGGGTTGTTGAGTATGTCAGCGAGTGGTGCGCTGCTCACGATTGTGATGGGGTGCTCGTCGAAGTAGTGGGACACCTTTCTTGAGGTAATGATGATGGCCAGTAGTAGCTTCTGATAGTGCGGGTACCGCTGCTGGGATTTGGTCAGGAGCATGCTGAGGTAGTAGATTGGTCTCTGGATGCTCTGGACCTTGCCTTCTTCTGCGCGTTCGACGACGAGCGATGTGCTTACAACACTGCTATGTGCTGCCACGTAGAGGTATAGCTTCTCTCGTTCCTTGGGTACCACCAGGATTGGTGGGGTCGAGAGTGTCTTTTTCAGGTCCGCGAATGCTTGGCGGGCTTCCTCCGTCCACTCGAATTTCTCTCCTTTCCTGAGCAGCTGATAGAAAGGCAGCGTGCGTTCTCCCAGCCTGCTGATGAAGCGGCTTAGGGCTGCGAGTTTTCCAGTGAGCTATTGTACTCCTTTGACGTTGGTTGGTTCTTGCATGCGGGGATGGCTTGGACTTTCTCAGGATTTGCCTTGATTCCTCGGGCAGAGACCATGTAGCCAAGCAGCTTTCCCGCCGGTACGCCGAATGCGCACTTCTTTAGGTTGAGTTTGATTCTGTATTTGTTGAGCGCCGCGAAGGTTTTGCGCAGGTCGTCGAGTAGTGTGGCTGCTTTGGAGGTCTTGATGACGATGTCTTCCACGTAGACTTGCACGTTTCTTCCGATTTTCTCCTTCAGGCAGGCCTGCATCATTCGTTGGTAAGTGGCGCGTGCGTTTTTTAGCCCGAAGGGCATGGTCCTGTAGCAGAATACGCCATAGGGGGTGATGAAAGATGTGTGCTCTTCGTCTTCTTCCTTCGTCCTGATCTGGTTGTATCCTGAGTAAGCATCGAGGAAGGAAACTAGATCGCACCCTGCTGTTGAGTCGATTATCTGATCAGTTCTAGGAAGGGGGAAGTGATCCTTCGGGCAATGCTTGTTGACTGGCCCGTAGTCGACACACATGCGCAACACGGTCGTGTCTTTCTTGGGCACCAGCACTGGGTTGGCTATCCAGGTGGCTTTCTTCGTTTCTCGGATGAACTGAGCGTCGAGTAACCGGTTGACTTCCTCTCCGATTGCTCTGCGCTTGGGCTCCGAGAATCGTCTCAGCGCTTGCTTCACCGGTTTCGTGTTTTGCTTGATGCGTCGGGCGTGTTCCGCGAATTCGCGTGGTATTCGAGGCATGTCGGTTGGGCACCAGGCGAATATTTCCAACTTGTCTCGAAGGAAAGCGACGAGAGCCATCGCCTGCTCCTCTGGTAGGTGGGCGTACACGCGGACTGTTTTGTCCAGGTCCGTCGGGTGTACTTGGTGAGTGACTGTGTCGCTGTCGATGCTGAAGTCGCGTCCGTACTCCCTGGATTCGCTTCGGTTCACCAGTGGGAAGGTAATCTTGTCCGTCACCATGGCTATTTCTCTGAGTTCTTGTTCGGCTCCGAATGTGTCGGAGATTCTGTGGAAGTCGCGATCACATTGATCCAATTTGATGAAGATTCCGTTGATCGTGAGGACTCCTGATGATCCTGGCATCTTGAGCTTGAGGTAGGCTTAGTGTGGGACCGCCATAAACTGCGCGAATGCTGGCCGTCCCAATATGGCGTGATACTGCGATTGCCAGTCGAGTACCTCGAATTCGAGGTCGTGCTTTGCGAAGTTGCGTTGGTTTCCGAAGACAACTTCGAGTTCGATGACTCCGAGGGATGTGGCTGCTTCTCCTGGGACTACCCCGTGTAACTCGGTGCTTGATTTTCTCCATACTGATCGTGGGATCAGCATCTTTTTCATGGTGCTCGCGAAGATGATGTTCATGTTGCTGCCTCCGTCCATGAAGACCCTATCCATGTCGTACCCTCCTATTTGTGCATCGAGAACTAGGGGCGCATGCCCCGGTCTTGGTACTGCTGGTGGATGGTCGTCTTGTGAGAACGTGATGCTGGTCTCCGTGTCATGTAGCTGGTAAACTTCGACTATGTTTATGCTCTCAGCTGCTCTAGCCTGCAGGGTGTGGGCGTCGCGTTGTGCTTGCGGTACCCTTCCTTCCTGGATCATGAGAACTTGTTCTTGCGGCGGGTGATGACCCTCAACGTAGAGGGATCTATTGCAATGTTTTCGATAAGTAAGAGTGTCGAACCCAACGAGGAGCAGAAGGTAATAGCAAGTGACTTTGGTAAGGAGATAACTGCAAGCACTGAAAGATAACTTTTTAGGGATTTTCTTGGTATAAGCAACAGGATAGTAAAGACTGACAGAGTAAAAGGTACTGGATAATAAAGAGTGGCCCACTCCTTTCTTAGATAAAGAGAGGCCTAGCAACTGAACTTATAAAAGCTAAAGTGTTCTTGAGGACACACGGGAGAGGTAGTCAAGTGCTTTCACCATATTCCGTATCAGTACTAAGTGCTGGGTTGATAAGTGTTTGGTGGGTGGATCTATGCTAGTGCACCATCTAGACTAAGATGAATGCACTCTTATGATTAAACACCTTGCAAGCATCCGCAAATACAAGATAGTAATTAAGGCAAAAGCCTAACCATAGCAATACGATCGGTGATCCATTGTTCCCTTGTGCAAAAGCGTGCAAACTGGGGTTCAGGTTTCTGTCACTCCGGCAACCCACCGTAAGCATTATTTATACACAATGCACTCCCCTAGGTCCTTGTTAAGGCGAAGTGTTGAGTGTTCGACTCACACAACACCACTAGGAAAATAACAACACAACTTAAATATCAACCAACACATATTACTTCAACATCATATGGCTACTAGCAACTAGACTTCTCCCATGTCCTCAAGAACTACAGTAACTACTCACAAGACATAAAAGAGATCATGATCAGTGGAGATAAATAGATGATAAACAATCAGAAAACAATAATATTTCTCCAACAAAACTCAATAGCATTCACCACAAAGTAGTAATCAACACCGATAGAGTAGAGAGGATAGATAGTACGGATTACAACGCGAGTTGCAATTGTGAGATAAGATTGGATGAAGATGGAGATGGTGCTGATGGTGGGGATGATGTTGATGATGATCTCGATGATGCCCGTGACGATGGTGATGACAATGGTGACGATCTCCCCTTCCGGGAGGTGATCTCCCCGGCGGAATCTGCTTGCCAGAGATGGCTTTTCTTCTCTGTAGGTTTCCGCCACGGAGCGGCGGCGGAACTCCGGAAACTCTCTCCCTCTTAGGGTTTTTGGACGACGAGGGTTATATAGGCCAGAGGGGGGAGCCGGGAGAGCTCCAAGGGGCCCAGGTGCCCTCCCGGCGCGACCAGAGGTGGGGCCGTGCCAGGTGGCCGCCTGGACACCCTGTGGCCCCCCTCCGGTTGCTCTTTTGCGTGCCTTCGTTATCCTTCTGGAAAACAGCCTCTGTCGATTTTCAGGTAATTTGGAGGTGTTCTTCTTCAGCAACTCAGCGTCCACTTTTTACCGCTGAATCCTGGGTCTGCTGCATCGACACCGGAAAGTTGCAAACTGTGTAAAATAAGCCAAAACAACATAAGAATAGCATCACATCATGAAATATATCAATGGATAAGAAAGAATTACTATATAAAATAGTGATGCATTTTGGACGTATCAACTCCCCCAAGCTTAGACCTCGCTTGTCCCCAAGAGAATACTGAGATCTGTAAACCTGTCCACAAGTTTAGAGAGTGAAGTGTCGATAAATAGAATACGGACAAGAAGCATCAAGGTTACTGCATCAAACTCAAGCATCCTCAACAGCAACCTCAACTCATAAGGCCCTCATGAGAAAGTAATAACAATTATAATCAAAAGTAGGGTTGAGTAAACTCATCAAATTATGGCAAACATAACCTTGGTCAAAGGACAACTAAAAACAATTTGAAGCTTTTGAAAGGACATGTTAATAGTCATGAAGTGCAAATGCTAACACAAAGCAAGATGCTCGCTAGGCAAAAGCTTTCGCAAACAACTTACTTATCAAAAGATAATGTCAACAAGGATATGGCATGGCAAAACTTAATGCAGCTTTATATGGATGAATCCTCATCAACATAAAATGTCTGTTCTCTTAGGGAAAAGAAGGAAGTGGGAAAACTGACTCAACATAAAAGGGTAAGAAAACCTTGTTTTAAAGGCAAGCAGGGAAAACTTATGTGATATCCTTAAATCAAACAGAATAAAAATAGATTTTGGGACGGTGCATAGTTTGTCAACGAATGCTAATAGATATCTCAATTACTTCTCAAGATGGATAAGTTTCGAGGAACGGCTCCCAAGTGAGGACGATCACATCCCCTTAATCTCCTTTGTTTATCACTGCCAAAGTTTCTGATTTCTCATAGACCAGCGTGAAGGAGAGTTTGTTTGTTATATTATCTTTCGAGCTGGGCGCACCCATGCCAGTTCCTCCTCGTATTATGGGTTTGCAGATTAGACATGCAATCCCGGGATAAAACTTGTCCAACTTCAGAAGATCATGAATTACCTACTACTTCCTCATGAGCTAAACAAGAGGCACAAAACAGAAGATTTTGAACATTTAAGGATAACACATAAATTCTATACTTATAGGAGTGGTAGGGGAATACCACGAATAGGAAGGTATGGTGGACTCATATGGAAGGTAAAGGTTTCAGGGTATGGATGCACAAGCAGAAATCTACTTGGCAAAGAGTTTGGCTAGCAAAGGCTTTGAGAGAACAGACAATTGATGCTAATTTAGATGAAAAACATATAAGGCATAAACATTAAGGTAAGCATAACACATCAAGTTGTCTTCCTTGTCAACATAACACTTCAAGCATAATAACATAAAGGTTTTGGCTATGTCGCTACTTGAGAAAACATGCATGTTGTCAAGACCAAAGCTATGTTTGCCAAAATTAAATAAAGTTTTCAAAGCCATACCATATATAAGGTCAATACTCCCCATAAGAATCGTCATATGATGCCGATTGCGTGAAGAGAATATCGAGTGCAGCGACGGAACCAATAGACTTCTCATTAATATTCCATAATATACGACTCCACACTCACGGATACAATCTCTCCACAGACGGAGTGATAGACCTCAATGCAAACACCTATTTCATATAATAAACTCCCTAGACATGATACGACTCTAATTGACTCTAAAAGACTAAGATAAAGATAAAGATACCGGGCACTCCCCCAAGCTTGGAACAAGCTGAGGGGATGCCATTACCCGAGGAGATTTACTCCTCATTCTTGTTCTTCTCAATAAGGTACTCCTTGGCGAAGCGCTTCCATGGCAGCTCCTCTCCAGTCTCGAAGGACATTCCCGTCTCCAGGATCCTGCACTCAGCACCTAAACCCATGCGCAGAAACTTTAGTTCATACTCACAGTTCTGGTTGTGCAGATCATAGATTTGTGCTTGGAGCTGATAAACTTTCTCTTCTAGTGCGGACAATCTTGACCACATCTCCTTCATCTCTTTCCTATGGGAAGCCTCGATCTCGTTCCTGATGTCGAAGTTGGCTTCAACACCACGCTCCACCATCTTCTTGAACTTGAAGACTTCATGTTCCATCTCCTTCAGCCGCTCCTCGGTGCTCCCCTCCATGACTGGTCCCTTCAGATCTTCCTTGTGGAGAACACCGTCCTCCACACGAAGGACCTGGGGGTGCTTGTTCACCTCAGCGAGGTAAGGGTTGATGACGTTGACGACGAACTTGTCCTTGGGGGAACTTGGGGAAGCCATGGCACCTAGGTCTAGCTAAAAGATTTCCTAGCAGAAACAGATCGAAAAGAAAACACATGAAATCGCGAGATACGTTGCCGGAACGATCCGGGTGAATATATAGCAAAAATTTCTGCAACAAAAGGAAGGTAACGAGCCAAAGTGGGGTCGGAGACGGAGTCCTGGGTGCTCAGGCGGCCTCCCGGTGCGGCCAGGGGGTAGGGCGCGCCAGGGGGGTGCCTGGGCCCCCTGGAGCTCGTCTCCGGCTCCACTTAGGCCTCGAATTTTCCTAATTTTCCAAAAACTCGTAATATGGAACTTTTATGGCGGTTCGCGATGTTTCCTTACCGTAATACATACCTTTTCTTATTCTGCTTCTGTCATAATCTGAAACAGGGCTTCAACATGTTCTTCATGAGTTGTTGTGCGAATTATATTTACATCAACATTGACGGGGTCTCCCGTTATGTAATGCTTGATTCTTTGCCCGTTCACAACTTGAGATTTGGTGCCTTCAAAATTGTTAATCTTAATTACACCAAACCGGTAGACTTCTTCGATATGAAATGGCCCTTCCCACCTGGAAAGTAGTTTACCTGGAGAAAACCTGAAACGGGATCTAAACAATAAAACTTTATCACCAACATTAAATTCACGTTTCAGAATCCTCCTGTCATGCCACTTCTTTACCTTTTCCTTGAACATTTTAGCGCTCTCGTAAGCTTCACTTCTCCACTCATCTAGAGAAGTCAAGTTCATGAGACGCTTTTCACCAGCTAACTTTGGGTCAGCATTAAGCTCTCTAACTGCCCAGAAAGCTTTGTGCTCCAACTCTAATGGAAGATGTCAAGCCTTGACATAGACCATTTTATAGGGGGACATGCCCATGGGGTTTTTGTAAGCAGTTCTATATGCCCACAAAACATCTCCTAACTTATTTGACCAGTCCTTCCTATTTCTGTTAACTGTCTTCTGCAAGATCAATTTGATCTCTCTATTGGTGAGCTCAACTTGCCCACTAGTTTGAGGGATGGTACGGTGACGCAATCCTATGATTGACATCGTACTTGGCTAGAGCTTTTCTAAAAGCTCCATCCGTGAAGTGTGATCCTCCATCAGTCATGAGATACCTGGGTACACCAAACCTAGGGAAAATTACATCTTTGAGCATTTTCAAAGATGTTTTGTGATCAGCACTCTCAGTGGGGATTGCTTCAACCCACTTGGTTACATAATCAACAGCAACTAATATGTGAGTGTACTTGTGTGAAGAAGGAAAAGGACCCATAAAATCAAAACCCCAGCAATCAAAAGGTTCAATCACTAGTGAGTAATTCATAGGCATCTCATTCCTCCTACTAATATTACCAACTCTCTGACATTTATCACAAGCTAAACCATAACTTCTAGCATCTTTAAAGAGAGTAGGCCAATAAAAACCTGATTGGAGAACCTTATGTGCGGTCCTCTCACCGGCGTGATGTCCTCCGTAGGGACTATCGTGACATTTCTTGAGAATGTCCTTATGCTCATGTTCCGGTATGCATCTTCTCATGATCCCGTCTGGACCTTCTTTGTAAAGATGAGGGTCATCCCAAAAGTAATGCCTCAAATCATGGAAGAACTTCTTCCTTTGCTGAAATGTTAAACCTGGAGGCAAATACTTTGCAACGATAAAATTAGCATAATCTGCAAACCAAGGATCGGAAAGAGATTGTACTTTAACAACGGCAAGTTGTTCGTCTGGAAAAGTGTTGTTGACTGGGATGGGATCATGCGGAATATCTTCCATTCTTGAAAGATTGTCTGCTACAGGGTTGTCTGCTCCTTTTCTATCAACAATCTGCAAATCAAATTCTTGAAGAAGGAGTACCCATCTGATGAGTCTTGGCTTGACATCCTTCTTCGTCACAAGATACTTGATGGAAGCATGGTCAGTATGAATAATAACTTTAGAATCAACAATATACTGCCTAAACTTATCACAAGCAAACACTACTGCTAAGAATTCCTTCTCAGTAGTAGCATAGTTCTTTTGAGCACTATCAAGGGTCTTACTAGCATAATAAATAACATTCAACTTTTTATCAACCCTTTGTCCTAAAACAACTCCCACAGCAAAATCACTAGCATCAGACATAATTTCAAAGGGCAAACTCCAATCAGGCGGTTGTACTATAGGAGCGGTTATTAAAGCTTTCTTAAGAACTTCGAAAGCCTCCTTACAATCTTCATCAAATACAAAAGGAACATCCTTCTGGAGAAGATTAGTGAGGGGTCTCGAGGTCTTAGAAAAGTCTTTAATAAATCTTCTATAGAAACCGGCATGACCAAGAAAACTACGAATACCTTTAATGTCCCTTGGATAGGGCATCCTTTCGATAGCTTCAAGCTTCGCCTTTTCCACTTCAATTCCTCTCTCGGAAATCTTGTGGCCAAGCACGATCCCTTCGTTAACCATGAAGTGGCACTTTTCCCAGTTTAGAACTAAGTTTGTATCCTCACATCTCTGCAAAACTTTATTAAGATTGTGGAGACAGTGGTCAAAGGAAGTTCCATAGATGGAGAAATCGTCCATGAAGACTTCCACAATCTCCTCACAGAAACCATGAAATATTGCAGACATACATCTCTGAAAAGTAGCAGGTCCATTGCATAAACGAAAAGGCATACGCCTATAAGCATAAGTACCATAAGGACAGGTGAAAGTGGTCTTCTCTTGATCGGCAGTGTTTACATGAATTTGAGAGAAGCCTGAGCACCCGTCAAGATAGTAGAAGTGGGTGTTTTTGGACAGCCTCTCAAACATCTGATCAATAAAGGGCAGCGGGTAGTGGTCCTTCCTGGTTGCCTTGTTCAATTTCCTGTAATCAATACACATTCTATACCCAATAATAGTTCTCTGAGGTATCAGTTCATTCTTATCATTAGGGACTACAGTTGTCCCTCCTTTCTTAGGAACACAATGAACTGGACTTACCCACTTACTATCGGCTATAGGGTAGATAATACCTGCAGCTAGAAGCTTGAGGATTTTGGTCCTCACAACATCCATCATCTTCGGGTTCAACCGTCGTTGATGGTCAACAATAGGTTTGGCATCGGGCTCGAGGTTGATCGTATGCTGACAGATAGATGGACTAATTCCCTTAAGGTCATCAAGGGTATAGCCAATTGCACCACGGTGTTAACGAAGTACTTCCAATAGTCGCTCTTCTTCATATCCTGAAAGGTTAGAGTTGATAATAATAGGATATACTTTCTTTTCATCTAAATAAGCATACTTGAGCGTATCGGGAAGAGGTTTGAGATCAAACATCGGGTCTTCTTTTGGTTTGGATAGAATTCCTAAAGGTTCAACCGGAAGGTTGTGCTTCAGGATAGCAGGTTGTCTCAAGAAGATTTCATCAATTTCATTTCTTTCCTGCATATGAGTATCATTCTCGTGGTCCTCCATGTATTGCTGCAAAGGATCATTAGGGGGAATAGCAATAGAAGCAATACTTTCAATAATTTTATCATCACTAGGTAATTCAGTACCATGAGGCTGTTTGGAAATCTTAGAAAAATTAAATTCATAAGGCTCACCATTGAATTCAACAGAAACTTTACCTTTCTTGCAATCTATAATAGCTCCACAAGTTCTGAGAAAAGGTCTACCAAAAATAATAGGAGAAAAGCTATCTTGTACTGAACCAAGTACAAGAAAGTCGGTAGGATACTTTACCTTTCCGCATAGGACTTCAACATCTCTCACAATCCCAATAGGAGAGATAGTAGCTTTGTTTGCAAGATGAATAGTAACATAAATCTCTTCAAGTTCACAGGGTGAAATGTCACTCATGATCTCCTGATAAAGTGAATAAGGAATCGCGCTAGCGCTCGATCCCAGATCGCATAGCTCGTAATAATTGTGATCTCCTATTTTAACAGATACAACTGGTGTACCTGAAATTGGGCTTTAATCTTGGCTGTGACAATGTTAGTTGAAACAGCGCAAAAATTTATAATAGAATCTGAAACATCATCAGTAACTAAATCTTTAACCATAGCAACTTGAGGATCGACTCTGATCTGGTCCTCAGGTTCGCCTGTTCTTCTCTCACTTTTATTTATGATGCCTGTCACAAAAGAGTGCTCCCTTATTCTTGAAGGAAAAGGGGGCTGTTCATATATAACTGCAGGCAAAATAGGATCAGCAACGTGAATATCAATAGGCACTTCTTTGAAAGTCTTATGGTACTGATCCTTCTTCATCTTAGAAGAATCAATATGAGAGGCAAAATTCTTACAAAAATCAATCATTAGATGGGAATCCAGACCAATCTTAGAGCAAAAGGTATTGAAATAATCAGTCTTCACATAACTCTCAATATAATCATGCTCATAATTTATAGCAGGTTCAATACCTTTATCGATTTCCCAATCTTCAATATTCTTCTGCATCCTTTCGATGAGATCCCATCTTTCTTCCACGCTCTTTGTCTGAAATACCCCGCTAGAGGAGGTATCCAGCCTTTCCTTATCCTGACTAGAAAGCATGGCATAAAAATTTGTAAGTATAATATCTTTGGGGAGCTTATGGATAGGACATTTGAACATTAGGGATTTAAGTCTCCCCCAAGCTTGAGCGATGCTCTCTCCTTCGCGAGACCTAAAGTTATAGATGGAATTCCTGTCTCGATAAACTTCATGAAGAGGGTAAAACTTTGTATAAAAGAGAGACTTAAGCTCTTCCCAATTAAGAGAGTGTGGGTTATCGAGGAGCTTATACAAATCTGAAGCTTTGTCTGTGAGCGATACGGAGAATAAATTCTTCATAACGAACTTCAGTGACAGACCCGCAAGCTTGAATAATGAACATAGTTGTGATAAATATAGCAAGTGTTCACCTGGATGCCTGTCTCCTGCATAGCGATTGGTTAAGACATAATCGACAATACCAGATGGTATCTTATAAGGCACAATTTCAGTAGGGGTAGGAGTGACTACCTTAGCGGTGGGGCGGCTCCCCGAGAACAACGATCCAAGAGTAGGGGTGTTCATAAGGACAAAACAACAACAGTAAAACTAAAACAAAAATATAAAAACTTCCTTACCAGCTTCACTTACCAATAGCGCTACACTCCCCGGCAACGGCGCCAGAAAACGTAGCTTGATGACCCTCAACGTAGAGGGATCTATTGCAGTGTTTTCGATAAGTAAGAGTGTCGAACCCAACGAGGAGCAGAAGGTAATAGCAAGTGACTTTGGTAAGGAGAGAACTGCAAGCACTGAAAGATAACTTTTTAGGGATTTTCTTGGTATAAGCAACAGGATAGTAAAGACTGACAGAGTAAAAGGTACTGGATAATAAAGAGTGGCCCACTCCTTTCTGAGAAAAAGAGAGGCCTAGCAACTGAACTTATAAAAGCTAAAGTGTTCTTGAGGACACACGGGAGAGGTAGTCAAGTGCTTTCACCATATTCCGTATCAGTACTAAGTGTTGGGTTGATAAGTGTTTGGTGGGTGGATCTATGCTAGTGCACCCTCTAGACTAAGATGAATGCACTCTTATGATTAAACACCTTGCAAGCATCCGCAAATACAAGATAGTAATTAAGGCAAAAGCCTAACCATAGCAATACGATCAGTGATCCATTGTTCCCTTGTGCAAAAGCGTGCAAACTGGGGTTCAGGTTTCTGTCACTCCGGCAACCCACCGTAAGCATTATTTATACACAATGCACTCCCCTAGGTCCTTGATAAGGCGAAGTGTTGAGTGTTCGACTCACACAACACCACTAGGAAAATAACAACACAACTTAAATATCAACCAACACATATTACTTCAACATCATATGGCTACTAGCAACTAGAATTCTCCCATGTCCTCAAGAACTAAAATAACTACTCACAAGACATAAAACATATCATGATCAGTGGAGATAAATAGATGATAAACAATCTGAACACAATAATATTTCTCCAACAACACTCAATAGCATTCACCACAAAGTAGTAATCAACACCGATAGAGTAGAGAGGATAGATAGTACGGATTACAACGCGAGTTGCAATTGTGAGATAAGATTGGATGAAGATGGAGATGGTGCTGATGGTGGGGATGATGTTGATGATGATCTCGATGATGCCCGTGACGATGGTGATGACGATGGTGACGATATCCCCTTCCGGGAGGTGATCTCCCCGGCGGAATCTGCCCGCCAGAGATGGCTTTTCTTCTCTGTAGGTTTCCGCCATGGAGCGGCGGCGGAACTCCGGAAACTCTCTCCCTCTTAGGGTTTTTGGACGACGAGGGGTATATAGGCCAGAGGGGGGGAGCCGGGAGAGCTCCAGGGGGCCCAGGCGCCCTCCCAGCGCGGCCAGAGGTGGGGCCGCGCAAGGTGGCCGCCTGGACACCCTGTGGCCCCCCTCCGGTTGCTCTATTGCGTGCCTTCGTTATCCTTCTGGAAAACAACTTCCGTCGATTTTCAGGTAATTTGGAGGTGTTCTTCTTCAGCAACTCAGCGTCCACTTTTTACCGCTGAATCCTGCGTCTGCTGCTTCGGCACCGGAAAGTTGCAAACTGTGTAAAATAAGCCAAAACAACATAAGAATAGCATCACATCATGAAATATATCAATGAATAAGAAAGAATTAGTATATAAAATAGTGATGCATTTTGGACGTATCAGCGGGCTGTGACGTCCCTCCGGGCTTGAGGTCGGCGATTGCTCGGGTAGCCGATTGCATCTGTCTTCTTTCTGCTTCTCCTTCTTGAGTTCGTCGGCTAGCTCGTTGAACAGGCGGCAGTCTCTCAAGGTGTGACCTGACCTGACGCGTCCCCAGTCATCCTCGAAGCTGTGGATCATGCAGGGTCCTGCTAGCTGCTCTCTAGCCATGAGTTTGCTAGATCCGGCGTGCCTCTTCCTTCTTGAGATTCTGAAGATCTGCTCGTGATCCTCCGGGTGTTCGTGGAAACGAGGGTCGGTTTGGATTCCTCGACTCATGTCTTGGTTCTTGATGAGGTTGGCGAATTCATCCGGCCTTCGATCTGTGTCGTAGTACTCGCCTACAGGTGTCTCGGAGTCGCTGTCTTTGTTGGCGGCAGGTGCTCGCGCGACGTCGTGTCGTTTGGTGGTCGTTGGTTGTGCGGCTGCGTGTTGTGGCTCGTTCATTGGGGCCTCGCCGTAGATCTCCCATGCGTGCCTTTTGGGTCGTCGATTCCTTCTTCCTTGGCGGTGGTTTTGCTGATCGCTGGATTCGATCTCGTAGTCATCGTCTTGATGTGTGGCGGGTGCCCGGGCGGTGGTGGGTTGTCGAAAGATTTGCGAGTCCTCCGCTGCGCTTCGCAGTTTGTCGAGTGGAATTCCTTCGTAGAGGCCCCTCGCCGTTCTTCTGGGTCGTCGACTCCTTCGGCGCTGGTGCTGCACTTGGCCGTTACCGTAGTATCGGTCCTGGCACAACTGTAGCTCGAGTGGTCTTGATGGGGTGGTGGAGATGTCCGCAGTGATCTTGAATCCTTCGAGTGTGCTAGATCTGGTTCTTGCCCTTGAGTTGTAGCTTGCTGAAGACGGGACCGCCGAGATTGTGATCCCAACCTATGTAGTTCCCACAGACGGCGCCAATTGACGGGGATCAACCCCGGCAAATCCCATGGTCAGGGACCCTGGTTTAGTCATGAGATGCACAGACTGGACGATAGCTCATCGGCAAACAGGAAGGCTCTCTCCTGCTCGATATTATTAATGGGGGAGATGCGATTACAGTGGAGGCCAAGGCTGGAGCACTCCAGGCTAGGGTTATAGGTGATATTAGATGTCTTTGGCATCACCCCTCCTAGCCCTTATATACCGGGCTAGGTCTCGGAGAGTTCATCTACGTGTACAGGTGATCTTTCCTAACCCTAGCTTGCTCCGTACGGCAAGTCCTCGCACCTTCCTTGTGAGTCGCGGACTCCTACGTCGGTACCACCTAGCGGGCCGGGGCTGTATCTTCATGGGCCTTCTGTCTTCATGGACACCAGGTAGGCTTATATGTAGGAGTCGTGGGGTCACCCCCTCGTCAGTCTCTCTCCCAAAAGACGATAAAATAGCCATGCGAGGTAAACAAATTACAGTTGGGCAATTGACAGGATTATGTGCGCAAACCAATGCTAATTATGCTAGAAATAAAGGAATAGGCTCAAAAGCATGGGCGGTACGCCAAGACAAGTAGACCAAAATCCATCTACATCTACCTACTAATCATCCACCTTGAGATATCTATCCAGAACATCTCGCTGGTATTAAGTTGCGAATCTCACCCAAAGTGTAAACTCAAAGCAACGGACAACTGCACTAAAGAACTTTGCGTAAAGTAAACAATCCTTGCACCCGCAAGTACAAGCACCGTTGTTTTCCCCCTTGTGGCACATCACATCCCCTAGACTCATGTTTCTGTCACTCAAGCTAGTCATCGGGGGGCATGAACCTACTACTTGGCCAAAGCAATAAACAGCAACGGAGAACATGCAAGAATTACTCAAGAACATAAATATAAAAGAGGAGAATCAAATATATTACTCAAACACAATCTGAACATAATCTCATAATCCATCGGATCCCAGCAAACTCAGCATAGCAACAGCAGAAATATTACATATGTGCATCGATCATGTAGGGCAGCTCACGAGGTCTAATCCATGAAGAACAAAGAGGGGAGGAGAACATCACATAGCTACTGATCATAGACCCATGGTCCAAGGTGGACTACTCACGGTTCATCCGGGAAGCGTCCATGGTGGTGGATAAGCTCCCGGAGGTGGTTCCTCCCTCCTGCAGGGTGACGGGAAGAGGTCTTTTGGTGCTCCCGATCTTGGAAGCGCGGCGGCGGCGGAACAGAGGAGAGATCGCGAAAAAGGGTTCCCGTCACGAGGGTTTCTCATCACGAGGAATAAATAGGCTATGGATGGTCTCCTGGAGGGGGTAGCTTCTCCCGGCAGGGTGCCGGAGCAGCTTCTCCAGGCAGCCCCGATCTTGAAACGGCGGCGGCGGCGGTACAGAGGCGAGATCGCGAAAGAGGGATCGATCTTAGGGGTTTCCACCCCGAGGGGTAAATATAGGCGAAGGGGGGCACCGAGAGGGGCCACAGGGCAGCCAGGAGGCTCCCTGGCACGGCCTAGGGTGGGGCCGCGCCAGGGACCCTTCTAGAGTCCCTGTGGTGGCCCCCCTTCCCTCCTTTGGTGTTTCTGGAAGCTTCTGTGTCGCTGATTTTTTATCTGATTTTTCCGGATTTTTTGGAGCACTTTTAATGGCCGGAAAACCTGAAATATAAAAACAGCAGAAAACAGCAACTAGCAGCCAGGTGCAATGGGTTAATAGATTAGTCCAAATATGCTCAAAAGTGTATGAAAGTTCAAGCAAAACATGGCAAAGTCACACAAAACATGCATGGAGCAAGCAGAAATTATAGATATGTTTGGGACGTATCAATATCCCCAAGCTTAATTCCTGCTCGTCCTCGAGTAGGTAAATGATAACAAGCATAATTTCTGTGGTGACATGCCACACAACCATATAAGGACTTTTAAGTAAAGCAATCAAAGCATGTAATTCAATTCAAGTCTTACCAAGCAAGAGTCTATAGTAGCATTGACACAAGCAACAAAAGAACAAAAGGTGCAAGAGCTCTCGCTGTCCGTGACTCGAATGTTTCCAAATGGTGTTTGCGTGCAAGAAAGGGGATAGGGATATACGAGAAAAAAGTATTTTGGTGTTGAGAACTCAATCTACTAAAGTTTCACACTTGGTCTTCTTTGGAATCTTATCTTGACTCATCCCCAGGACACTAGCCAGGTACAAGTCAAAATGATCCACTCCTCTTCGACATTTTGAGCACTCATGCAATGGATGAGCGTAAGCAAGAAAGTTGACACTTAGGATGGCAAAGAGAGAATATGGTGGAGGAGGAAGACAAAAATGTGTGAAAGGCTCACATCAATGAGGACAATCATAGGCGAGAGAAAGCCAAATGATAGATACGATGTGAGGAGTAGGGATTTCCATGCAACGGATGCACATATGAGCTAAGGTAAGCTCTCCAATGTAACTAGTGGGGGTGCATCCAACTTGCTTGCTCAAGAAGACCTAGAGCTCATTTGAGGAGGCTCATCATTGGAATATACAAGTCAAGTTCTATAGTGTGAAGGTCCCCACATAGCTATATGCATGAATGATAATCTCTATGGAGTACAAGATATAAGAGGGAGTACAAGTGTGGATCTCTCAAAAGGAATAGTAGTGTGCCCCCTTCTCTCTTTTTATTTCTTTTTCTCTTTTTTCTATTTTTTTGTATTTTTTTGTGGCCTCAATGGCTCTTTCTATTTCTCTCATTTGTCCTCTTTGGGATCTTTTAATTTTGTCCTCTTTGGGATCTTTTGATTTGTCCACTTTGGGATCTTTTCCTCACTTTAGGGGCAACAATCTATATATTACAAGAAGTATAGAAGATCTTTCACACTTTACAAAGTACTCAAATCATAAAGAAGATGTAACTATCATGAAGTATGCAAATGTATGCCTCTGCCAGTGTAGCAGGATATGCAATGATAGTAGCGCGTCATGTAGCAATTAGGGCAAGGCCCAACTAGCATGCGGCTCATCGATCAAGCAAGTAGCATGTATGACATGAAGATCAAGTCATGAGAGGATGGATGTTGCATGGCAATATATCTCGGAAAGGCTATGGAAATGCCTTGGTAGGTAGGTATGGTGGCTGTTTTGAGGAAGGATATAAGGAGGTTTATGATGACAGAGCGTATCATGCCAAGGGTTTGGATGTACTGGCGAAGGTGGACACCAATTCTCGGAGTGAGAAGAAAGCAATGCACGACATAGCAGAGGCTAGAAAAATATGGGAAGGTGGAAGTGTCAACTTTCAAATAGTCACATTAGTCCGAAGAACTCATGCACTTATTATCGGTAACTCTCAATCTGATAAGGAGGTTTCACAAAGAGACAAGTACCCAGAGGAGGAGTGTATGGGCGTTTGGTTATCCTTGCGCATCCTCGACTCATGGTACGTGAGTGTACTCTAATATTCGACACCTCAGAAGAGTAGTGATCCGTCTAGTAGCTAAAGTTCTCAACTAATTTTTTAAGTTTTGAAAATAAACATGGATTGCCCAAAATACGACATCTATCACTAATAGGCTAAAGCTTTGACACCAAAAGTCCAAACATTACTCAAAACAATACCTCAAAACTATTGCAAGTTACTACTACAAAAGAATAGCAACCTCAATTACCTACTCCAAGTCAAGACACAAAACTCAGTGCAACAGGCAAACTCTCTAAACAAGATAAACATGAAAACTCAAGAGAGTTCCAGCAACAAACTAAACAAAAGCTCTTTGAAAAGATAAGCATGAAAACTAAGAGCTAAACATGACAGTAGTTATGAAAAAGATAAAGAACACACGCAGCAAAGATAAGCATGAAAAATCCTATGTTGTGTTCTAGATTTTGGAAGTGGAGCGTGTTTCTCTCCCACACAAAGAAATCTGGGTTCTAACTTGTTATGAACAGCAAGAAAAGCTAAAGAAAACTAAAAATAAAACCTAAAAGCGAGACGCTCCAAGCATAGCACATAACGCATGAAGTGATAAAAATATAGTGAAACGAGAGACGAACTGATAATTGTTGATGGAGAAGGGGATGCACGGGGGCATACCCAAGCTTAGACGCTTGAGTCTCCTTGAATATTTCTTGGGGATGCATGGGGGAATCCCCAAGCTTGAGCGCTTGACACTCCTGAATCTTTTTTCATCATCTTCCCTCGCACACTTGAAAACTCCCTTCATACATATCTCATCATAATCTGATTAGCGAGGTTAGTACCCATAATAAAATAATTTGTCCTCTACTGGAAATAAAGATATTCTTGAAGGTCTACTGTTTCTCAAGATTTCCAAAAAGTTTTTGCAAAGAAAAAGCAAGCTTAAGGTTTGCAAAACGAAGAAAGGCAAAACAGGACAAAATCTGTGAAAAACAGACCAGAAGGTAGTAAAGAACTTTTTAGGGATACTTCTGCAACTCAAATAAATAAAACTCAAAACATACGAAAGTTCCGTAATTGTATAGAGCACGCGGTGTAAAAATTTCAGCTCAAAAAGATGAACTGGGATTTTTCTGTGATTTTTCTAGTCACGAGGACAGAATATGTTTTCTGGACAGCATGTCACAACTTTCACTTCCTTTGTCATATGAGGCTATAAATGGCACAAAGCTTGAAAAGTAAAGATACAATGATGTTACTACAGTAGTAAAAATCATCAAGACCACTAAAATCAGAAGAAAAAACAAAAAGGAAATCCTAAATTCGTTGCGGGTTGCCTCCCGAAAGCGCTTCTTTAAAGCCATTGGCTAGGCTTAATGCAAATAGATCAAGTATTTTCAAGAAAATAACTAGCCCGTGTGACGGAATCAAAAGGAAACTTAATATTTTTCCTAGGGAAGTGTTCCATCCCTTTCTTGAGAGGGAATTGGAATTTTATAATCCCGTCTTTCATATCAATAACAGCACCCATGGTGCGAAGAAAAGGACGTCCCAAAATAATTGGACAAGAAGGTTCACATTCAATGTCCATAATAGTAAAATCAACGGGAACATAATTGTCATTGACAATGATAAGAACATCATCTATCTTCCCCAAAGGTTTCTTTATGGAAGAATCGACAAGACGAACACCAAAAGAACAAGGATCAAAAGGTTTCAATTCAAATATATCATACATTCTTTTGGGCATAACAGAGGTACTAGCTCCAACATCACATAAAGCATAGCAAGAAAAGTTATTCAACTTAATTTTAATCATAGGATCCCAACCATCTTCTAGCTTTCTAGTTATGGAGGCTTCTACCCTAAGCTTCTCCTCCCTAGCTTTGATGAGAGCATTAGTGATATGCTCCGTGAAGGCAAGATTAAGTGTGCTAGTGTGGGGGTCTCTAGACATCTTGTGAAGGAAACGAATAACTTCAGAAAGGGTGCAATTATCAAAATCAAGGTCACTACTATCAAGTAAAGCAGTAGTGGTGTCATTTAGGCTCACTTTTTTGGTAGCTTCTATAGTCATAGGAGCTTCTTCTTCTACGGTTGAGGTCATATCGCATCACCATTAGTAGGTCCTATGGGACTAGGGGTGCATTGGGTGCTAAGAGTTTGGATATCCTTAACCACTTGGATGGTAGCAACTGTATGGTGTGTAGGAAGGCTCTTAATTCTATCTTCTTCCTCCTTTTCTCTAGCCCATCTCTCTTTAAGTTTAGCCATCATCCTAATGTTTTCATTAATTTGCACTTGGATAGCATTCATAGGAGTGACCTTCCTCTCCTCAGGGGGAGAAGTTCTAATTTTAAGCAATTCTACTTCATGGGCTAAATTGTCTACCTTCGACGAGAGGTTATCTAATTTTTCTAGTTTTTCCTCTACACTCTTGTTGAAGGCTTTTTGGGTAGTGATAAAGTCTTTAAGCATACTCTCTAATTCATAAGTGGAGTTTTCGGTGCTAGGATAAGTGTTGGTGTTCCCGTAGTTGGAGGGGAACGGTCTAGGATTGCTACCAAAATTACTCCTATAAGCATTGTAATTGAAGTTGTTTCTAGAGATAAAGTTCCCATCTACTTGATCTTGAGCAATCAAAGAGTTTAAAGGAACATCATGATGATCAATAGGAGATTGCTTGGTAAGTAGAGACATAATCAAGTCAACTTTTTCATTTAGGGAGGAGATCTCCTCGACAGAGTTTACCTTCCTACCTGTTGGAGCTCTTTCGGTGTGCCATTGGGAATAATTGGTCATCATCTCATCGAGAAATTTTGTGGCAGCACCAAGTGTAGTTGACATAAAGGTTCCTCCCGCGGCCGAATCTAGCAAGTTCCGCGAGGTAAATTTCAAGCCTGCATAAAAAGTTTGGATAACCATCCAAGTAGTCAAACCATGCGTAGGGCAATTCTTAACAAGAGATTTCATGCGTTCCCAAGCTTGGGCAACGTGTTCATTATCCAATTTCCTAAAATTCATAATATAGCTCCTTAATTGGATAATCTTAGCAGGGGGGTAGTACTTCCCAATAAAAGCTTCCTTGCACTTGTCCCAAGAGTCTATGCTATTCTTAGGAAAGGATTGAAACCAGATTTTAGCTCCGTCCCTCAAAGAGACAGGAAAAAGCTTAAGCTTAATAATATCACAATCTACTTCTTTGTACTTTTGCAGATCACAGAGCTCAATAAAATTATTTAAGTGCAAAGCAGCATCATCTCCAGCATCGGAGAATTGATCTTTCATAACAAGGTTCAGCAAAGCAGGTTTAATCTTATAAGAAGGCGCTGAAGTAGCAGGTGTAGAAATAGGAGTGCAGATAAAGTCATTGTTGTTATGACTAGTGAAGTCACACAACTTGGTGTTCTCAGAGGAACCCATAGTAGCAGCAAGCAAGATAACTATTTTTTTTATAAAGGACACTAAAGCAAAAACTGAAAGGTACACTAACAAGACTAAAAAGAAAAGGTAAAAGATAATGTGCAACTTGATGTCTACGCACGCTTCTATTCTTGTAGACTATGTTGGGCCTCCAAGCGCAGAGGTTTGTAGGACAGCAGCAATTTCCCTCAAGTGGATGACCTAAGGTATATCGAACTCAGGGAAGTAGAGGTTGAAGATGTTCTCTCTCAAGCAACCCTGCAATTAAGATACAAGAAGTCTCTTGTGTCCCCAACACACCTAATACAACTAGGAGTTGTATAGGTGCACTAGTTCGGCGAAGAGATGGTAAAATATAGGTGATAGGTGTGGCAAAGCAAGGTAATATAAATCTGTAATAAAAAGTGCAGCAAGCAAGCATATGACAAAAGTGAGCACAAACGGTGTAAGAATGGTGGAAACAAGGCCTAGACTTCATACTTTCACTAGTGGCAACTCTCAACAACATTAACATAGTCTAATCACATGATATTTCCACTAAAACATGCATTGGAGACGCACTCGAAGGTCATTCCTTTGTGGTCAAGAGAGGACGAGAATTATGTAGGGCTACGAAAGCACACCTCAAAGTTCATAGTTCTCAATCTATGGATTTCCCAATGTCACCGCGGCCATCCAAAGAGAGTACCTCAATCACCACAACATATCTCAAGGATAGTCAAAGACAAGCACCAAGAGACTCTCAATATTCGATCAACACACAAAAGAGGAAATCACTCATGATAATATTCTTCTAACCCATGTCCAATAGACCGTTGTCACCATGGTCTCGGGGATTATACTACATCAATCCAATACATAAAGGAAGGGGAAATATCATGGGATCAAACTCGATTAACATAGCCTATGATCACAATCAAGATCACATCATGGGAGAGAGAGAAGACCACATAGCTACTGGTAGAAACCTCAACCCCGAGGAGGAACTACTCCCGCTTCATGGAGGAGGGAAGCAACGGCGATGGAGATGAATCCGGGGGCACTTCCCCGTCCCGGTAGGGTGCCGGTACAGGAATTATTTCCCCCCTAAACTTGATGGCGATGGCGGAGGAGATCGGAATTTCTTCTGGAGAAAAGGGGTCCGAAATCAGGGTTTCCTCCGCGGGGGTAAAAATAGGGCCAAAGGGGGGCACCAGGGGGTCCACAGGGCAGCCAGGAGGGTGCCCTGCGCGGCCTAGGGTGGGGCCGCGCCAGGGACCCTTTTGGAGTCCCTGTGGTGGCCATCCCCTCCTTCCTTGGTGATTCCGGAAGCTTCCGGGACGCTGATTTTTTTATATAATTTTTCCGGAATTTTTGGAGCACTTTTAATGGCCGGAAAACCTGAAATACAAAAACAGCAGAAAACAGGAACTGGCAACTGGGCGCACTTAGTTAATAGGTTAGTCCAAATATACTCAAAAGTGTATGAAAGTTCAAGCAAAACATGGCAAAGTCACACAAAACATGCATGGAGCAAGCAGAAATTATACATACGTTTGGGACGTATCACAACCCCCCTATCTTGAAGAGTGGAGTCCCCGGCAACGGCGCCAGAAATTGCTTTTGATGGTATGAATTAACGCCCCCTCGTTGGTTACCCAAAGTGGAAGGTTGAGATGTAGGTAGCGGCAATTTCCCTTAGCAAAGATAGTAAGGTTGAGTGTCGAACCAATAGGACTCCAACAGATACAAGAAGGTGGTGAAGTGAACAATGGCGCCGTTTACAACTGAGGTTGCTAACTTCACCTGGACCTGCACACACTGCAAATAACTTTGCTTCCCAACGAGTACAGAGGAGTTGTCAATTCCTCCGGCCTTGTTGATTACAAAGGATAAAACGCACGGGATAATAATGATAGTGATAGCAACGAAAAAGTAAATAAAGCAGTAAATTGATAGTGTAGACAGTATTGGAAATATGGAACGGGGTCCTATGATGTTCACTAGTGATGTCTCTCTCCCAAAAGACGATAAAATAGCCATGCGAGGTAAAAAAATTACAACTGGGAAATTGACAGGATTATGTGCGCAAACCAATGCTAATTATGCTATAAAGAAAGGAAGAGGCTCAAAAGCATGGGCGGTACGCCAAGACAAGTAGACCGAAATCCATCTGCATCTACCTACTAACCATCCACCTTGAGATATCTATCCAGAACATCTCGCTGATATTAAGTTGTGAATCCCACCCAAAGTGTAAACTCAAAGCAACAGACAACTACATTAAAGAACTTTGCGTAAAGTAAACAATCCTTGCACCCGCAAGTACAAGCACCATTGTTTTCCCCCTTGTGGCAACATCACATCCCCTAGACTCATGTTTCTGTCACTCAAGCTAGTCATCGGGGGGCATGAACCCACAATCATGCATAACTCTCTTTCTTGGAGTCACTACCTACTACTTGGCCAAAGCAATAAACAGCAACGGAGAACATGCAAGAATTACTCAAGAACATAAATATAAAAGAGTAGAATAAAATATATTACTCAAACACAATCTGAACATAATCTCTTAATCCATCGGATCTCAGCAAACTCGGCATAGCAACAGCAGCAATATTACATATGTGCCTGGATCATGTAGGGCAGCTCACAAGGTCTAATCCATGAAGAACCAAGAGGGGAGGAGAACAGCACATAGATACTGATCATAGACCCATGGTCCAAGGTGGACTACTCACGGTTCATCCGGGAAGTGTCCATGGTGGTGGAGAAGCTCCCTGAGGTGGCTCTTCCCTCCGGCAGGGTGCCGGGAAGAGGTCTTCTAGTGCTCCCGATCTTGGAAGTGCGACGGCGGCGGAAAAAAGGAGAGATCGTGAAAAAGGGTTCCCGTCACGGGGGTTTCTCGTCACGAGGAATAAATATGTGAAGGGGGCAGCCAGGGGGGCCACCAGGGGTCTAGGCGGCCCCTTGGCGCAGCTCCACCCTAAGGCGTGCCGGGAGGGCGCCTGGGCCCATGGTGGGTCCCCTCTGCCCCCCCCCCCCCTCGGTGATTCCCGAAGATTCTTCTACGCTGATTTTTATTGGATTTTTCCCGAATTTTTGGAGCACTTTAATATGGGGGAAACCTTAAATAGAAAAACAGCAAAAAACAGGAACGTTCACTGGGTGCACTGAGTTAATAGGTTAGTCCAAATATGATCAAAAGTGTATGGAAGTTCATCAATATCATAGCAATATCACACAAAAGAGGCATGGAGCAAGCAGAAATTATAGATACGTTTTGGACGTATCAAGGACAGAACAACTTCGGGTGATGTCTGGCTATATAATCTTCACTGCGTCCATAATTGCATATATCTTGGAGCTAGGGACCATAAGGCTTCAATTGATGGACCAGTTCAGCAGCTTGGACCATGTAGCGAAGATAACAGTCCTCAAAGTCGAACACATGACCATGGGTGAGCTTCAGCAGTGCATGATGAACATGATAGTGAATGTTTGATTCATCGGAGGCAATGCTGAGAGGCATCAAGGATTGAGACAATATATAAAACCAAGTTTTTGATATGAAAACCAAATGCTTCAGGCGAATGTTTTCTGGCATGTGATCACCAGTGACTTCGGGATCCAGGAGTGAAGCAAATTCAGCATCTGTTGGATCAGGAAGCAAAGGGACCTTCGCTAACTTGCCAGTATGCTGAGGGATATTGACGATTTCCATGAATTCTTGCGAGTGCATGCGAAACACTTGTCCTTGAATCATCCACTCGAGTATCCAAGTATCAGTATCATCAGGATTGCCGGATACATACAAGGTGGCATAAAATTTCTTGATTAACTCTGAGTTGAAAGGTGTCTCCATTGCAAACAGACTTGTCAGATTCTTTGCTTCAATAGTTTCCATTATATTCTGGAAGCACGTTGCAGACGAAAGGCTTCGCATATCCAGGTACTTGTGCCGAAACAGAACACCTTTCTGGCAGTAAAGCTTCGTATAGATTATCTGTTGTTCAGCAGTCCAGAACCTAAGGTCATCAGCTGTTCTGGGCGAAGCTTATGGCGATGCGCTTCGACATCGAATTCTGGCCCATGTCTGGCGGAAGTACCCACACCTAGAAAAATTGGAAAAGTTTCACGCTGGTAGATGGAGTCAAGTTGAGTATCTTGTGCAGGTGTGCAATGGGACGCTGGCCTTCGAGCAACCAAAGATCGTTTTTGTGGTTGATTTATAATGGACAAGTCATTTGCTTCATCAGCAACATATGCATTGGCTTCGGGCTCTTCTGGAGCAACATGTTCTTCAGCTTCGTCGTCTTCGGACTGTCACAACCCCATTTTAGGTATGTGCTAGGAATAGCAAGTCACTTTGCATCATGTTAAAAATTTCAAAATAAATTGAAATGGGAGAGAGAACACCCCCCAGATGAATTGAATTCAAATGGACAGAATAAAAGTTGATCCAAAAATTCCTTTTGCATTTTTGAAAAGTCTCATAAATGAGTGTGATCACATATCAAGTGATGTGGTAGCAATCCCATGCTCATGGATTTTTCAAATACTCAAACAGGAGTTTGGACTTAAATTTAAACCCCTATTTGAATTAAAGTTCAAATAATTTGAATTTTAAAAAAGTTCAAACTTTACAAGTGGCTAGCCTATTATATTGTGAGGCCATATAAAAAGTTTCAGCATTTTATAAAATGTCTAGCTATTTTTTTACAAAACAAATAACAGAGAGAAAAACAAAAAGAAAAGAGAAAGGGAAAGAGGCCCACTCACCTTGGGCCCCAGGCCCAACTTACCTGTACCGCAGCCCAAGTCCGCCAGGCTCTTGTCGTCTTCCAGCGCGTCGGCAAGCACCTCGGTGGCGGCCATGCCGTGGCCACCGACGCCACCCCGACGACCTGCCTGGTTCCCCGGCGTCAAGCGCGTGTCCAGGAGAAGCCCCTGGACGTACTCGTCACTCTCCCCCTCTCGCCGCACTCTCTCGCGCTCTCTGTGCGTTTCCCCAAAATCCTCCAAGAACAGCCGCCGTTCGTCGACGCAAGAACTCGCAGCCAACGCCGGAGATAGGCGAGGAGATCATGTCCATCATGCGCGCCATCGTCGTTTACCCCGATCTGGAGAAGTTGGCGTCCTAATCGAGCCCGAGGACGACGCACGCTTCACCGAGAGCTCGCCGGACCCGCAAGTCGCCATCGTCGATTACTCCGGCCACAGAGACTCGCCGACCACGCCACTGCTTCCACTGCATCCGCGGTGAGCTCCTGCTTCGCCCCACCCAGTCCACGGCCACCCTCTTGGCCTATACCGTGTTTTTCCATGAGAGACGAAGCTCCTCGCCTCCGGGAACCATGGCGACGGGCCTCTGCTACGCAAACGTCGCCGCCTCCATGTCCTTCGTCTCCTCCTTGTTCCTCTGCGATGATTTCGTGCACCGCTGGCTCAAGCAGAGCACCACGGCGAGCTTTGCCTCGAGCCCGTGCCTCTGCCGCTGCTAGGGCATGACGCCGGCCCCATTCCAGTGCACCCCAGCCACCCCCTCCACTCCAGGACGAAGCGGGCAACTCCCATCTCGCGAACGGAGCCAGCAGCGCGTCAAACGCGTGCCCAGAGCACGATCCCGACGTGCTCCGGCGTGAGCAGGACCTCGTCGGCGATGAGCACTCCATTAGCACATAACCCCATCCCTTAATCCCCCTGGCCCCACCTGCCAGTGACCATGACATGTGGGCCTAGCCTGCTAATTCCCCCTGTTTAAGTTTAAATTGATTAAATCGTTTTAATTAACACAGTGAGACACTGACATGTGGGTCCTAGTGGTCAGTGGCCCCCTGACGTCAGCTTGGTGTCACAGTGACGCAGTAATGCTTATTTGAATTAAAACAAATCCATAAAATGGCAGAAAATATGCTAAACTTTGGAAATTCATAGAAAATTCATCCTAACTCCAAATGTAACAAACAATATGTCTAAAATTATTAGAAAAATTCAAGGAATCTAAATATGCAATCTGTTTTCATGTTTGACCAAGTTTTCTTGGGTGAACAGTGGTAACAAAGCATATGCATTCCTTTTAAATTCAAAATGGAGTTTGAATTTGCAAGACCTTTGCAATATACTTCATTTAAATGGAATTGGCAACACATCAACACCCCTTACACCATGTTATAAAAATTGATCATGTGATTGTGCATTGCCTTTATATTGATCACTTTGTTTGCATTGTTTGCTATCGAATAGAGGTGGAGCCGGAACCCAAGATCACCCCCTTCGTTGAAGACCCCGATACTGAACCTCGTCAGCAAGGCAAGCAAACCCCCATTGATCATATCGATAAAATCCCACTTCCCTCTCAGTCTCGCTTATGCATTGTTTAGGACGATTACCGTGATAACGTTTCTACCGCATAGATGAACCCATTCCTTTGCATGACCTATCATTTTGTCACAGTAGTAAGCAAACCACAATCCTAGCAGATGTAGGAGTTGATTGATATCATGTGGCCCATGCAACTGTTACTGCTTATTGCATGCTTAGAGTGATACAATGTTGATATTGTTATGTGAGTCGGGATGGTAGCAATCATGTTGATGATGGTGGAAATGTGTTGGTGAATCTACCCTAATACAAGGTGAACGATGAGAGGCTGTGTAGGAGTACACGGTGGGTTGTCTCGTTGAACACCGCCCTAAGTCCGAGTTCTTGTGTGGTGATCCAAGATGAAGAGTACAACCACACATTGGGCTCACTGACCCCTCTCAACCTTATTACTCATCCCCTTCGATGTCCAGATGTCTCAATAGTTCGGAGTTCTGGTAGGTTTGTGGCCTGGCTGGTAAGTGAGAGAACGGCTCGACCGAGACCGGCTTATGCACCACGCACACATCATCTGGGTCCACTTCGGTAAACCGCCCGGGTTCACGATAGTGGTAGCCAACCCAGGTAGGCGGCTCTCTTGGACTAGATCGGCTATGAGGTAACAGTTCTAGTGAGCATCCTCGCTGACACCCCTTGAATGGTGTCGAGATCAAAGGTGGTAACTGATGGTCATGTGTGTGTAGCGGTACACCCCTTCAGGGTTAAAAAAAACTATTCGAATAGCCGCGTCTGCGGTTAAGGACTGCTTGGAAAGTTGTGCCTGATTATTAGGAAACTTGAACTGGATACTTATAAAACTTTCCAAGATAAGCGTGAGTGCTATGGCGTGCTTTCTCGTGGGGAAGTCGAGGAAGGCAACATAGTGGTGTAATTGGTTGGAGACATGTAGTGGACTCGTGTACGCTTCTTACCTCAAATCTGCTACTCGTAGTTCGGGACTAGCCAAGTCAAAGCTGGAACTTCTGCTTATGAACCCCACCTCCCTTTACCTTGATACATGTGCATGGGCAGTATAGCTCCTACGTAAGTCTTGCTGAGTACGACTTTGTACTCATGTTTGCTTATTCTATGTTTTAGATGAACCCACTGACCCCGAAGGTGGATTCTTCATCGAGATCGACGACTGAAGACCAAGCTAGTGTAGTCCCAGTCAGCAGACTGGTTCCCTCGTGGAAGGGCTTGTTTATAGATAAGGCTTCTCTAAGCCATTTCTTAAACTTGTCTGTACTCAGACCTACTTTGCTTCCGCATGTTTGATGTAATGTTGGATCACAGTCTTGTGATCTCTGTGTGCACTCTGTAAGAGTTATCAATAAAATTGTATACTTTGTAGAGAATTGCAATGATACCTGTTGTTCATACTAGACATGTGTGCTGCGTGTATGATTATAACATGCATGTCTTAGTATGGGTTTTCGAGACCTTAGTTGTGATCTGGCTGGCGGTCTTTTATACACCAAGTGGCCCTTAGATATGCGCAGCTTGGGGCATCGCGATGCGATTTCTCGTGACTCTGTCACGTGCACACTTTGATGTATGATCGAGCCCGCCCTAGACCCCGACTAAGTGATCGGGTTGGAGTAAGTCTATGTAAGTGTTATAATACAATCGAGAGTATTGTTGAGGCGACTTGTCTATAAATATGGGAGTTCACCACCCATATCATTTAGACTTGTGTGCGGACGATGAGGAACCATCTCAGTTGATCATCTGCCCTGGATGGGATGCCCCTCACGTTCGATGCTTTCCGAGAACATTCTGTGCTTGGCCTTGTATGCTTAGACAAGTGGGTACGGTTCTCGGCTCTCCATATGATTGTGTTGTAGCGGGTCTTGCATATGCTAACCCCGGGTCCCGACAGACTTGGTATCAGAGCAGGACTGACTATAGGATTATCAGCCTTGGCCGAAGTTGAGTTTAGCCTTCTATAGTTATATAGTTACTCTGGGTATATAAGGGAACAACGTAAGGCTTCTTTTTTTTCTCCTTACCTTCATCGTTCTGAGTTCTGAGTCACCCTCATCTTGTTCTACGGGAAGATAGGACTAGGCTCATCTATGTCTTACTAGAACATCTCGTTGTTTACTTCCTTGTAGCTGTAGGAAAGTTGTGTCTGGTTTCCTAGCATTGTTGTAATGCTGATTTCTTACATCTTATTATGTAAGTGATGTTTTTACATTGTAAGAAACTGCTTTTCTTGCAATTACAGCCGTTATGATGTCCGAGTCATTCCAAGATTTCTTCATAATCTGATGCATTTGCAAAATCCTTTCTGCCATTTCGGTTGTCTTTCCAGAATATTTTCTAGGTGGCATTCCCGACAGTTCCATAGTGTTTGTTGTAGGTTTTATTCTAGAAACCTATACTGAATCATTTGCAACTCTTCCTCCCACTTTCGATGTCTTCTAGCCAGAAGAACCACACTAACCATCGTGTTGGGTACTTTGCTACTCTGACATATCTATTGTAGCCCCTAGTAAGCCGTGGTCATCCTCTAGGAAAACCACCCAGTAATCCAATTCCTTGAATCTAGCCACCCGACAGATGTGTAGAGTTCATAGTGGATCTTATGCCAGGAACCGCACCAATTTCCAGACGCCCATACAAAATGGCCCCACGTGAGTTAGCTGAGCTTAAAATCCAACTTGAAGCTTTGTTGGAAAAAGGCTTCATCCGCCCTAGCTCATCGCCATGGGGTTTCCCCGTTCTGTTCGTAACAAAGAAAGATGGAACAGAAAGGATGTGCGTAGACTATCGCCCGCTAAATCTAGCGACGATAAAGAACAAGTACCCACTGCCCAGGATCAATGATCTTTATGATCAACTTGCTGGATCCTCTGTCTTCTCCAAGATGGATTTGAGATTAGGTTATCATCAGATCAAAATCCGAAATGAGGACATTCCCAAAACGGCTTTCACTACTCGTTATGGTCTTTACGAGTACACTGGCATGTCCTTTGGTTTAACCAATGCCCCCGCCACTTTCTCGCGCATGATGAATTCGATCTTCATGGAGTACCTAGATAAATTTGTTGTAGTTTATCTTGATGACATTCTCATCTACTCGAAGAATGAAGAAGAACATGCCGAACATCTTAGGCTGGTATTGATGAAACTTAGAGAGCACCGCCTGTATGCTAAATTATCCAAGTGTGAATTTTAGCTACCAGAAGTGACCTACTTAGGCCACGTGATTTCTGCAAAAGGCATTGCTGTGAATCCCGAGAGAGTTCTGGCCGTCCTTGACTGGACTCCACCTGAATCGGTTAAGAAAGTTAGGAGTTTTCTTGGCCTAGCAAGCTATTGCCGCCGCTTCGTCGAGAACTTTTCTAAAGTTGCAAAGCCTCTATCTGAACTCCTCAATAAAGATAAGAAATTCCTATGGACTCCCAAGTGCGAGGAAAGCTTTCAAGAGCTAAAAAGAAGATTGACTTCTGCACCCGTACTTGCGCCTCCAGACACCAAAAAGGATTTCGAGATCTTCTGTGACGCCTCACGGCAAGGGTTAGGATGCATACTTATGCAAGATAGACATGTGGTAGCTTATCTTTCACGCCAGTTGCGTCCACATGAAGAGAACTATCCTACCCATGATCTTGAACTCGCTGGCGTAGTTCATGCCCTGACAACTTGGCGACATTACCTCCTTGGTAATCGTTGTGAGATCTATTCCGACCACCAAAGCCTCAAATATATATTACCCAGCCAGATATTAATCTCAGGCAAAGACGTTGGATCGAGTTGATAAAAGATTACGACGTAGGAATTTATTACACCCCAGGCAAAGCCAATGTCATGGCTGATGCACTAAGTCGTAAGTCGTATTGTAACAACCTCATGTTACAACAGTATCAACCACTTCTTCATGAGGAATTTTGAAAACTCAATCTCGAGATTGTTCCTCATGGCTATCTTTCTACCTTGGTGGCGAAACCAACCCTTGAGGATAAAATTATAGCCGCCCAGAAACGTGATAGTGGTATTTGAGAGATCAAGAAGAACATTGCTAGCGGAGTTGCTAAATGTTTCTCCATAAATGATCAAGGTGTCGTTTTCTTTGGCACTCGATTGGTTGTACCACGAAAACACAATCTTAGGAGGCTAATTCTTAAGGAGGCCCATGACACACCCCTTTCGATTCATCCTGGTAGCACAAAGATGTATCGAGACCTACGCCAGAGATTTTGGTGGACTAGGATGAAGCGAAAAATTGCTCAGTATGTTGCCGAATGTGATGTTTGTCGTCGCATTAAGGCCGAACACCAAAGACCTGCTGGTACTATTCAACCTTTGCCTATTCCAGAGTGGAAATGGGACAAAGTCACTATGTATTTCATCACTGGCTTTCCAAAAACCAAGAAAGGAAATGATGCCATCTTTGTTGTGGTGGATAGACTTTCCAAAGTTGCACAGTTCCTGCCCGTTCGCGAGTCTATAACTGCTAGCCAGTTAGCGGACTTGTATGTCTATAGAATTGTGTCTCTTCACGGAGTTCCTTTGGAAATCAATTCTGATCGTGGTAGCCTTTTCACCTCTAGATTCTGGGGAAGCTTTCAGAATGCTATGGGAACTCATCTCTCCTTTAGTACAACTTTCCATCCTCAGTCTAGTGGTCAAGTCGAAAGGGTTAACCAAATTCTTGAAGACATGCTCAGAGCTTGTGTTATCTCATTCAGAAAGAATTGGGAGAAGTCTCTTCCATTCGCCGAATTTTCTTATAACAATAGTTTTCAATCTAGTCTGAACATGGCTCCTTTTGAACTCCTCTATGGACGAATATGTCGAACAACCCTAAACTGGTAAGAAACCGGTGAAAGACAATTCTTTGGACTGGATATGATCATGGAAGCAAAAGAGCAAGTTCGCATTGTTCGTGATCAATTGAAAGCAGCCTAGTCTCGTCAGAAAAGCTACTATGATCGTCATCATAGGAAAGAAAGCTACAATCTGGACGAGAAGGCTTACCTTCGGGTTACTCCTCTAAAGGGAACCCAACGATTCGGTATCAAAGGCAAGTTGGCCCCACGTTAAATTGGACCTTTCCGCATTCTTGCTAAACGTGGAGAAGTTGCCTACCAACTTGAACTACCCCCGCACCTTTCCCGAGTACATGATGTATTCCATGTGTCACAACTCAGGCGTTGCTTCAAGGACCCCATCCTCGAAGTCGATCATGAAAAGCTTGATCTCCAAGATGACCTTTCTTATCGAGACTGCCCTGTTCGTATTCTTGATTCCACAGAGCGTGTCACTCGTCGTCAGAAGATCAAGTTTCTAAAAGTGCAATGGTCACACCACTCTGAGAAAGAAGCCACGTGGGAAAGAGAAGACCGTCTCAGTGCCGAGTACCCCTCCTTCCTTCCGCAGACTTATGAATCTCGGGACGAGATTCTTTTGAGTGGGGGCGAGTTGTCACAACCCCAGTTTAGGTATGTCCTAGGAATAGCAAGTCGCTTTGCATCATGTTAAAAATTTCAAAAGAAATTGAAATGGGAGAGAGAACACCCCCCAGATGAATTTAATTCAAATGGCCAGAATAAATGTTGCTCCAAAAATTCCTTTTGCATTTTTGAAAAGTCTCATAAATGAGTGTGATCACATATCAAGTGATGTGGTAGCAATCCCATGCTCATGGATTTTGCAAATATTCAAACAGGAGCTTGGATTTAAATTTAAACCCCTATTTGAATTAAAGTTCAAATAATTTAAATTTTAAAAATGTTCAAACTTTACAAGTGGCTAGCCTATTATATTGTGAGGCCATATAAAAAGTTTCAGCATTTTATAAAATGTCTAGCTATTTTTTCGCAGAGACAAAACAAATAACACAGAGAAAAACAGAAAGAAAAGAGAAAGGGAAAGAGGCCCACTCGCCTTGGGACCCAGGCCCAACTTACCTGTACCGCAGCCCAAGTCCGCGAGGCTCTTGTCGTCTTCCAGCGCGTCGGCAAGCACATCGGTGGCGGCCATGCCGTGGCCACCGGCGCCACCCCGACGACCTGCCTGCTTCCCAGGCGTCAAGCGCGTGTCCAGGAGAAGCCTCTGGACGTGTCACTCTCCCCCTCTCGCCGCATTCTCTCGCGCTCTCTGTGTGTTTCCCCCAAATCCTCCGAGAACAGCCTCCGTTCGTCGACGCAAGAACTCGCAGCCAACGCCGGAGATAGGCGAGGAGATCATGTCCATCATGCGCACCATCGTCGTTTACCCCGATCTGGAGAAGTTGGCGTCCTAATCGAGCCCGAGGACGACGCACGCTTCACCGAGAGCTCGCCGCACCCGCAAGCCGCCGTCGTCGATTACTCCGGACAATGAGACTCCCCGACCACGCCACCGCTTCCATTGCATCCACGGTGAGCTCCTGCTTCGCCTCACCCAGTCCACGGCCACCCTCTTGGCCTATACCGTGTTTTTCCATGAGAGCCGAAGCTCCTCGCCGCCGGGAACCATGGAGACGGGCCTCTGCTACGCAAACGTCGCCGCCTCCATGTCCTTCGTCTCCGCCTTGCTCCTCTGGGACGATTTCGTGCATCGCTGGCTCAAGCAGAGCACCACGGCGAGCTTTGCCTCGAGCCCGTGCCTCTGGCGCCGCTAGGGCATGACGCCGGCGCCATTCCAGTGCACCCCAGCCACCCCCCTCCACTCGAGAACGACGCGGGCAACTCCCAGCTCGCGAACGGAGCCAGCAGTGCGTCAAACGCGTGCCCAGAGCACGATCCCGACGTGCTCCGGCGTGAGCAGAACCTCGTCGGCGACGAGCACTCCATTAGCACATAACCCCAGCCCTTAATCCCCCTGGCCCCACCAGCCAGTGACCATGACATCTGGGCCCAGCTTGTTAATTCCCCCTGTTTAAGTTTAAATTGATTAAATCGTTTTAATTAACACAGTGAGACACTGACATGTGGGTCCCAGTGGTCAGGGCCCCCCTGACGTCAGCCTGGTGTCACAGTGACGCAGCAATGCTTATTTGAATTAAAACAAATCCAGAAAATGGCAGAAAATATGCTAAACTTTGAAAATTCATAGAAAATTCATCCTAACTCCAAATGTAGCAAATAATATGTCGAAAATTATTAGAAAAATTCAAGGAATCTAAATATGCAATCTGTTTTCATGTTTGACCAAGTTTGCTTGGGTGAACAGTGGTAACAAAGCATATGCATTCCTTTTAAATTCAAAATGGAGTTTGAATTCGCAAGACCTTTGCAATATACTTCATTTAAATGGAATTGGCAACACATCAACACCCCTTACACCATGTTATAACAATTGATCATGTGATTGTTCATTGCCTTTATATTGATCACTTTGTTTGCATTGTTTGCTATCGAATAGAGGTGGAGCCGGAACCCGAGATCACCCCCTTCGTTGAAGACCCCGATACTGAACCTCGTCAGCAAGGTAAGCAAACCCCCATTTGATCATATCGATAAAATCCCACTTCCCTCGCAGTCTCGCTTATGCAATGTTTAGGATGATTACCATGATAACGTTTCTACCGCATAGATGAACCCATTCCTTTGCATGACCTATCATTTTGTCACAGTAGTAAGCAAACCACAATACTAGAAGATGTAGGAGTTGATTGATATCATGTGGCCCCTGCAACTGTTACTTCTTATTGCATTCTTAGAGTGATACAATGTTGATACTGTTATGTGAGTCGGGATGGTAGCAATCATGTTGATGATGGTGGAAATGTGTTGGTGAATCTACCCTAATACAAGGTGAACGATGAGAGGTTGTGTAGGAGTACACGGTGGGTTGTCTCATTGAACACCGCCCTAAGTCTGAGTTCTTGTGTGGCGATCCAAGATGAAGAGTACAACCACACATTGGGCTAACTGACCCCTCTCAACCTACTAACTCATCCCTTTTGATGTCCAGATGTCGCAATACTTCGGAGTTCTGGTAGGTTTGTGGCCTGGCTGCTAAGTGAGAGAACGGCTCAACCGAGACTGGCTTATGCACCACGCACGCATCATCTGGTTGCACTTTGGTAAACCGGCCGGGTTCACGATAGTGGTAGCCAACCTAGGTAGGCGGATCTCTTGGACTAGATCGGCTATGAGGTAACAGTTGTGGTGAGCATCCTCGCTGACACCCCTTGAATGGTGTCGAGATAAAAGGCGGTAACTGATGGTCATGTGTGTGTAGCGGTACACCCCTGCAGGGTTAACAAAACTATTCGAATAGCCGCGTCCGCGGTTAAGGACTGCTTGGAAAGTTGTGCCTGATTATTAGACAACTTGAACTAGATACTTATAAAACTTGCCAAGATAAGCGTGAGTGCTATGGCGTGCTTTCTCGTGGGGAAGTCGAGGAAGGCAACATAGTGGTGTAATTGGTTGGAGACATGTAGTGGACTCGTGTACGCTTCTTACCTCAAATCTGCTACTCGTAGTTCAGGACTAGCCAAGTCAAAGCTGGCACTTCTGCTTATGAACCCCACCTCCCTTTACCTTGATACATGTGCATGAGTAGTATAGCTCCTACGTAATTCTTGCTGAGTACGACTTTGTACTCATGTTTGCTTATTCTATGTTTTAGATTAATCCACTGACCCCGAAGGTGGATTCTTCCTCGAGATCGACGACTGAAGACCAAGCTAGTGTAGTAACAGTCAGCAGACTGGTTCCCTCGTGGAAGGGCTTGTTTATAGATAAGGCTTCTCTAATCCATTTCTTAAACTTGTATGTACTCAGACCTACTTTGCTTCCACATGTTTGATGTAATGTTGGATCACAGCCTTGTGATCTCTGTGTGCACTCTGTAAGAGTTATCAATAAAATTGTATACTTTGTAGAGAATTGCAATGATACCTTCTATTCATACTAGACATGTGTGATGCGTGTATGATTATAACATGCATGTCTTAGTATGGGCTTTCGAGACCTTAGTTGTGATCTGGCTGTCGGTCTTTTATACACCAAGTGGCGCTTAGATGTGCGCAGCTTGGGGCATCGCGATGCGATTGCTCGTGACTCCGTCACGTGCACACTTTGATGTATGATCGAGCCCGCCCTAGACCCCGACTAAGTGATCGGGCTGGATTAAGTCTATGTAAGTGTTATAATACAATCGAGAGTATGGTTGAGGCGACTTGTCTATGAATATGGGAGTTCACCACCCATATCATTTAGACTTGTGTGCGGACGATGAGGACCCATCTTAGTTGATCATCCGGCCTGGATGGGATGCCCCTCACGTTCGATGCTTTCGGAGAACATTATGTGCTTGCCCTTGTCTTCTTAGACAAGTGAGTACGGTTCTCGGCTCTCCATATGATTGTGTTCTAGCGGGTCTTACATACGCTAACCCCGGGTCCCGACACGGACTCATCCGTAGAGTGAGCCGAAGAGTAATCTCTCCATGGAGAAGGCTCTTCTTGAGCATGGGGGGAAGGCTATGGTTCAAAGTTGTCATGGTGTGAAGGTTGTGGAGCATATTGAGGTGGAGGTGGAGCATGGGGTTGAGGAGGAGCTTGGGGTGGAACAGCTTCAGGAGAAGGGGGATTTGCAGATGGGGAGGGGAGACGGATGATCTTGCATCGGGGGGGTGAAGCATGTCTCGGGATTTTCTCAGGGGGATGGGAGTTAACTTCATCAACTTCATCTGCTGCATCAGTGATTAAGCGTCGCTTTCTTGGCAGCAGTTTGGGAGGGGAGAAACAAGTTGACGGAGCATTTCTTCATGCTTCTTGGAGTCAATTTCCATTACTGAAGCATTGTGCGACTTGCAACAATCTTCAACAGCAGGTCTAATCTTTCCTTGGTAGACTTGAATATTTTGCTTAGTCGTCTCATTTACATCAGCATTTTTCTTCGAAGCAGCTTCTGCTTCAGCCTTGAAGTCTTCGTCAGAATCTTCGTTGGCTTTCTTCTTGAACTTCAATATTTCGGCTGTTTCAGCCCTGTCCCTAGCATGCAAGTCCCTCAATTGATTGTAAAGATTTTTAATCATAGCAGTGATAGTTGGTGGAATGTACACATTGCCAGTGTCGACTGCTTTGGGATCAACAACTTCAGCTTTCATGCAGAAAGCCTGATGCAGGCTTATACAATCCCATAGTTCACCTACTCTTGGATCAGGGAAGTTGTGGTGACTATGTTCAGCTTCTTCTTGAGCTTCGGGGGCAGGCGTTGTAGTTTTCTTTGGAGCAATTTCTTTAGGCGTCATGTCCACTGCAGTCTGCTTTTGAGCAGCACGAGAAGCTTTCTCGGCTTGCTTTGTTCTCAAAGAATTCAGTGTCGCCTTGCGCTTGGCTTCGGCTTCTCTGAGCTGTTTAGCTCCGGCAGCAGCCTTGGCTTCTTTCTCTTTAACTTCAGCGAGCTTACACTTTGCTTCAGCTTTCTGGTTTGCATCTTCCAGGTCCTTCCTTTGATTTTCAAGCAGAGCAGTTTCTCTGTCTGTCTTCTCCTTCTCTTGAGCTTCTTTATCAGCCTTAGCTTGGGATTTTGCTTCTGAGTATCTTCTTTTAGCTTCAGCAAGATCATTCTTGCACAGTTCAGCTTCAGACATTTTCTTGGTGCCAACCTGGGCATAAGTTTGGCCAGGCTTTGCAACGGTTGTCTTCAGCTTTGAAGCTTTTGATGCTCTGACAGGCTCAGGAGCAGCAGCTTCGGGCTGACCAGCAGACGTCTGCTTCAACGGATCATGCCTCTCTTTGGTCCTTTGCTTAGCTGGGACCAGGCGACGAGGTGGCTTTGAAGCCAATGGAGCCTCTACGACCAAATGAGTTAAGTCAAATCGTTGCCGCGAAGCAGGAGGGTCTGTGGGGTCTTGAATTCTTATGCCTCTTGAAGCAGACGGTTTTTCTCCAGCATTTTTCTTCAGCGACTTCCGAAGATTTTGCCTCTTAGGATCCAGAGCAATTTGGGTATGCTCAGACTCATCGTCAGCATCAGCAGCAGGATCCCCATGAATGGAATCCTCAAGATGTGTGGCAGCAGCAGCATGTGCTCTGTCTTCATCAGTGTGAGGAGGCGATGGTAAAGCAAGCGTTTTCCTCAACCTGCGCTTCTTTGGCTTTCTTCTGATCTTTGAGTCGTTTCTTCTCAGCAAGAATAGTGAGTCTTTATTGCTCTTTGGGGTAGTCATCTGGTGTCTTGATAGTATCGGGGTGAGGGACCTTTGGTGGTATGGGGTAGAATTTTCTTCGGTTCTCAGCAGTGTACTGACCACACATAGCATAAGTGTACTGGTATGGTGGATTGAAGGCAAACTGCATTGCCCACTTCCAATCAGGAATGCTCTTGTACTTGTACCACCGAATTTCCCAGTAGCGGCGAATCTTTTGCAATCGAATCATTCTCATATGATCTGATTCACCGGGCGGAGTGTCATAACCCATTTTCTCGCGAATGGATTCAGTAATGCCTCGGGCATTGTTAACTTCCTTCATTTTGCCTCCTTTGCCTTTCTACCTTGGAGGATCAGGGAGGTTCTCAAGACCATCAACAATAGGTGATTCATCATCGAAGGCAGCCTCTTCATCAGACATCCTGTGAACAGAATAACAGAAGAGAGGGAAAAGAGAATAGGGATGGATAAGCACATGCAAAGGTTTCGACCAAAACAATTTTTACATGAGTTCAGGGAAAAACTAAGATCAGATGCATATCTGGTGTTGAATTAGGCTAGAACAAATCTAAGAACAAGTTCTAACTAAATTCAATCTCAAATAGATCCAACCCTAAGACTGGCCTGAATCGAGGGGAATCTTTTGATGCTACAAAAAAGTTTCCTAGAGATCAAAGATCAACACGGATCAGACAACCCTAGAAACAAAAAGACAAGACAAACTGCGAGTCTCAGATCCAAACCCTAAGAAGATGAACACGCGGAACAGATTGGATCCGAGAGAGAGCTTGGCATACCCTAACTTGGTGACGCGAAGTAGCTACGGCGACGGAGGGTAGTGACGTGCTCTTCATCGCCGGGAACGTCCACGGCGACGACGGTCCGGCAGTCAAGCGGCACAGTCGATGTCGGGGGCGATAGCTCGTCGGCGAACTCAAGGAGGAAGATGGGGAGCGGAGGAGACGATTGAGCGGGGTGAAGGTTCGCAGGGGAGGCATTGACTTATATAGTGGCCGATCTGACATGGCAGTTAGATCGCATCGGACGGCACCCAGCGGTTGTCTCTTCCGATTCTACGGTAGGGATTTAGTGGCGGTTCGTGAGCGAATCTCAGCGGACCGAAAAAGACGGGGACTCAACGGTCGAAGACTAACTCTTGACCGAGAGCAAAAACTTCGATAAAGTTGGAAGCAATTGACTCGGAACTCAATGATGTTCGAAGAAATATGCTTTTCGTTTCAAATATGCTTAACCATACAAGACAGAATAGATTGGGAGCAAATCAGAATGGAGGGGATAGGGTCTGAAACTTATCACTTCGAAGAAAAACGACTAGAAAACTAAAAGTGATAAGTACAGGGGACAAACAAAACGAATAAAAAAAATAAAAACAGAACTGGAAGCAAATGGCGAACGAAGCTAAACACTTAAACAAGGACGAAGGAAAGCACAAGCGAAACTAAACAAACAAACACACAACGAAGGTGAATATATATGGGGGAAATGTTTCGATCTTACTGAACATTGTGTGAGTCTAGGATGTT
Source organism: Bromus sterilis (assembly GCA_950022295.1). Classification (NCBI taxonomy): domain Eukaryota; kingdom Viridiplantae; phylum Streptophyta; class Magnoliopsida; order Poales; family Poaceae; genus Bromus; species Bromus sterilis. The sequence continues at coordinate 225,316,853 of OX465600.1, forward strand.
TAGCTCACATCTCAATGCACAGAACCTTTTCTCGTCCAATGGCTTCGTGAATATGTCTGCCAATTGATCTTCAGTTCTGACATGACTGATCTCAATGTATTCGCGCTGAACATGATCTCGAAGAAAATGATGGCGAATATCAATATGCTTCGTTCGAGAGTGCTGCACAGGATTATGTGCAATTTTGATTAGCACACAGTAAGGGGATTTTCTTCACATAAATACCATAATCTTTCAGCGTCTTCTTAAGCCAAAGATTCTGAGTGCAGCATGAGCCAGCAGCAATGTATTCGGCTTCAGCAGTAGATATTGAGACATAGTTTTGCTTCTTTGAAGCCCAACACACAAGAGATCTACCAAGGAAATGACATGTGCCTAAGGTAGATTTCCTGTCAACTCTATCACCAGCCCAGTATGAATCAGAATATCCAATCAAATCAAATTGAGTTCCTTTGGGGTACCAAAGTCCCAATGAAGGAGTATATGCTAGATACCGAAGAATTTGCTTTACAGCAGTATGATGTGATTCCTTAGGATTGGCCTGAAAACGAGCAAAAATACAAACTGATAGCATGATATCTGGTCTAGATGCACACAGGTATAAGAGAGAACCTATCATAGACCGATACTTCTTCTGATCGAAGGGTTTGCCCTTCTCATCAGCATCAAGAAAACCATTGGTTGGCATGGGAGTTTTGATAGTCTTGCAATCAGTAAGTCCAAATTTCTTCAGGCAATCCTTCAAATATTTTTCTTGAGAGATAAAAGTGCCATTCTTCTGTTGTCGAATCTGAAGTCCAAGGAAAAACTTAAATTCACCCATCATGGACATCTCGTATTTCTTCGACATCATCCTTGCAAATTCTTCGCTGATTTCAGGGTTAGTGCAGCCAAAAATAATATCATCTACATATATCTGACACACAAATAGATCATTGTTATATGATCGAGTGAAAAGAGTGGGGCCAGTGGTTCCAGGTTTGAAGCCTTTCTTTAGGAGGAAATCCTTCAATGTTTCATACCAAGCACGAGGTGCTTGCTTCAGTCCATACAAAGCTTTGTGAAGCTTGTACACCATCTCAGGATTGTTTGAGTCTTCAAAACCTGGAGGCTTCATAACATACACTTCTTCTTCTATCTCACCATTAAGAAAATCACTTTTGACATCCATTTTATATAGCAATATGTTATTGTGGTTAGAGAAAGAAAGCATGACACGAATGGATTCGAGACGGACTACTGGAGCATAGGTTTGACCGAAATCAATGCCTTCGATTTTGGTGTACCCTTGTGCTACCAGTCTAGCCTTATTTCTTACCACAATACCATCCTCATCTTGCTTATTGCGAAATATCCACTTAGTGCCAATAATATTGTGCTTCGTGGGATCAGGCTTATCAACTAGAGACCAAACTTTGTTTCTCTCAAAATGGTGAAGTTATTCCATCATAGCCAATAACCAGTCTGGATCCTTCATGGATTCATGAAATTTTGAAGGCTCTAGCATGGAAACAAAAGAAAAACTTCCACAGAAGTTAGCCAAACGGGTACGAGAGCGAGTAGTGGGACGAACTGGTTGACGAATGTCTTCGAGGATCGAATCAACATAAACTCTTCTTCGGACTCGTGATAAAGTATTATTGTTTGCTTCAAGCTCAGCTTCTGCTTCAGGATCTGCTTCAGCTTCAGCATCTGCTTCAGCTTCACCTTCAGCATTTCCTTCGGGATCAGAATTTTCTTCGTTCCCTTGCTCTTCTTTGACCTGTTCATCATTAGCTTCAGTATGTTGATCTCCAGCGCCCCGGGCTAGGTGTGGGAACATTGGATCATCATCATTCCTGTTAGCTTGACGAGGATTTGTTTTGACAGGGCGAATCTCTCCAATAGCCAAGGACCTGATCAATTCATCAAGTGGAGGTTCATCTAGATCATGAGGCAAATTCTCCTTTTGAGAGCCATTAGTTTCATCAAACCTCACATTTACAGTTTCCATAACTTTCCCAAAGTGAAAGTTATAGACGTTCTAAGTGTGAGAATTTGAGCCATAACCTAGAAGAAAACCTTCATGTGCCTTAGGGGAAAATTTAGAGCTATGATTCATATGTCTAATAAAACATGGAGCACCAAATACCCTAAGGTAAGACACATTAGGCTTGTTACCAGTTATAAGTTCATGTGATGTTTTCTTCAGGAACTTGTGAAGGTAAACCTTGTTGATGATATGGCATGCAGTGTTGATTGCTTCGGCCCAGAACCTGATAGGTGTCTTGTATTCAGCAAGCATTGTTTTGGCCATCTCAATAAGAGTACGATTCTTCCTTTCAACAACACCATTCTGATGCGGTGTATAAGCTGCAGAGAATTCATGAGTGAAGCCATATTCATCAAGAAAATCTTCAATATGAGTATTTTTTTTATTTAGTTCCATTATCACTTCTGATATGCTTCAACTTCGAATCATATTCAATTTGAGATCTCTTGGCGAATGGCGTAAAGATATCAACAACTTTGCTCTTGTCATCCAAAAAGAAAACCCAAGTGTAATTAGAGAAATCATAAACAATCACTAGGCCATACTTATTTCCTCCCAGGCTAGCATATTTTTGAGGACCAAAGAGATCCATATGAAGCAATTCAAGAGGACGAGTAGTGGTCATGATTGTCTTCGCTGAATGATGTTTCTTAGTAATCTTTCCTGCTTCACAGGCACTGCAGAGACGGTCCTTCTCGAATTTTACTTCGGTAAGGCCAATAACATGCTTTTTCTTCGCTAGGACTTGAAGATTTCGCATTCCTGCATGACCAAGCCTTCGATGCCATAACCAACCAGATGAAGCTTTTGCCATTAAGCAGGTGGAAATAGCAGGGCCCGAAGAGAAATCAACAATGTAGAGATCTCCCTTTCAGAAACCTTCAAAGACAAACGTGTAGTCATCATGTGAAAATACAACACAACGCGAAGCAGAAAACAAAACAAGCATACCCATATCACATAGCTTTGATATAGACATTAGATTGTATCCAAGGGATTGGACAAGCATAACCTTATCAATATGTTTATCCTTTGATATAGCAACCTTACCCAAACCAATAACTTTACCCTTATTGTTGTCACGGAAGGTAATGTATTTCTGTGAAGATTCAGTGAGCTTGTCTTCGGTGAACAACTCTTTGTCTCCGGTCATATGATTTGTGCAACCATTGTCCATGACCCATTCGTATCCACCGAAGACATAGCCCTGCAGAAGAATTAGTTCTTCTTAATCACCCACAAACGAGCGGGTGACTTAGAAGGCAATGGAGCACTTGACGAAGCATTAGCTTCATAGCGAACATGATAATAAAGACATGGAGGTCCATCAAGTACACCATAAATAAAATTCCACTTAAGGGGGTTAGGGTAAGAATGAGCATAGGCAATCTTAGAATTGTTATTTCGGTGACGATAAGTATGTCGACCAACGCGGTAGTACTCTTTCTGTGGAACGTTTGCTTTAGGGACCAGCGAATCATTTCTCTCCTCTAGAGAATAGAAATGCTTCGGTGGCACCAAAGAATTTCCCTGCATAGAATGGTTAGCAGGAAATTTTTCCACAAGTGCTTTCTGCACCCATATCTGCCTCTTGTAGAAGCCATTCTTAGGAGGAGTACCAACATACTCAGCTGTAACCTTTCCCTGTTCATCTTTAATGAGCTTGTAGTCTGAATCAAGTGATTCGTCTACAATAGCTTTATCCATTTTGCAGTGAAAATCTGAAAGGTTAGCAATATCAATGGGTTTCTCCTTCGCTAGGACCCAAACAGTCTTAGGATATTACTCAGGTTCCCAATAAGTGCCATCAGTGTTTAGCTTCCTCTTGAAACCAACACCCTCATTTCTGGGATTCCTGTGAAGGAGAGCCTTCCTCAAGATATCACAAAGGTATTGGTGACCTTGCACACTTTTGAACATGCTTGTTTCAAATAAGTTTTTCAACCTGAGGAGTTCCTCGGTAACAACAGGATTTTCCTCATTCGAGGCATTAGTAACATCAGGAAACATAGGTTCTTTACCTCTAGAATCAGTATTGCTTCGCTCTAAGCAAGTTAAACATGGTGAATCAGAATCAGGTTTAGCTTCAGAACCCTGTAGAGCCATGAGAGAGAGATTGACATTATCAAGTTCTTCATGAGCCTCTTTCAGATTCTCGAGAGCCACCTTCCTTTTAAGGAATTCATAGGTGAGCTTCTCATGATCAGTTGAAAGAAAATCATGCCAAGACTGAAGCTCATCAAACTTCTCCTTCAGAGCAGCATGCTCATTAGTCAAAGTTTGACCTTTCTCCATCTCATCAATCAACATGACCTATGATTTTTCAATGGTTTTTCTTAGTGATTCTAATTCATCTTGTTGTCTAGAAGCAAGTTTAACAAGTTTAGCGTAGCTCATTTTAGAGTCACTTTCATAGGATGGGCACTCTGAAGTATCATATGAAGCTTTAGATGAAGATACCTTAGCCTTATCCATGAAGCAGTAGGCGGGAGTCTCGTCTTCACTGCTGTTGTTGGTGAAGAAGGAGCTCGAAGCTTTGGTTGAAGCATCTGCCGAAGCGAATGCCAAACCAGCAACACCATCTGATTCGGACCCAGACCCAGACCTTCAGCCTGATTCAGCTTCAGACCCAGAGACTTCTTCTTCAGAGTCCATTTCTTTACCCAGATAGGCCTTGGCACGGTGAGAACTGCCTCGACGAGACGAGTGAGTCTTCGACGAATAACCCTCGCGCTTCTTATGGTACTTCTTGTCATCACCAGAATCTTTCTTCTTTTCTCTTCGAGAACCAGACTCATGCCTCTTTGACTCATAGCTTTTGGAAGATGTGTGATGTTTGCTTGAGGAATCTCTGTGTGAATGCTTTGACTTGTATTCAATTTCCCACATGGGGCAATCAGCAATAAAGTGGCCTGGTTTCTTGCACTTGAAGCAGCAATTTTCTTTAGTAGGAGAGCTTCTTGAAGACGAACGGTGGGAGGAACTGCTTGAGTGACATGAAGGATAGCTTTTCTTCGGAGAAGATGAACTTCTTCGCTAGAACCAATTGAAGCACTTCATTATGAGAGCCAAGTCCTTTCCAATCCCTGACGGGTCATCTGATTTGACACCTGAAGCAGAACTGGGTTCAGGTGAGGATTGGCGTGAAGCTTTTTTCCTTTAGCGCATGTGATCTTCTTCGAGTTCCATTGACATCATGTTTCTCTTCTTGTTCCAGTTCATAGGTAGTGAGTCTCTCAAGAACATTTTCGGGACTCAGATTCTTGTAATCAGTCCTTTCCTTTATCATCAGTATGAGATGCTCGAAGGATTCATCAAGAGATCAAAGCAATTTTATGACTACCAGATGATCGGTGATATCGGGAGCACCAAGGGAAACCAACTCACTGGAAAGAATGGTGAGTCTGTTGTAGGTAGCCTCAACTCTTTGACCGTCCTTGCGAGCGAATCGATAGAACTTACTTCGAAGGGTATCGATTCGTGCATCTTTCTGTGTCGAAGCACCTTCACCAATCTTTTCAAGATAATCCCAAACACCTTTGGCAGAGACAATGTTCCTCACTTCCAGGTAATTCTCAGCAGAAATGTGATTTGTGATGAATACTCAAACTTCATAATCAAGAGCCATGCATTTGAGCTCGTCAGCAGTGATATCTTTCTTGTCCTTGACGATAACACCATCCTTGAAAATTTCCCAACCAGCCGGATTGATAGCAATAATATTCCTCATCATCTTGTCCTTCCAGTAAGGGTAATCCTTCCCATTGTAAGTGGGAATGGGTTCCCCGGAGCGTATAGCTGCGAATGACATACTTGCAAACAGTCAAGGAGGTTAATCCAAACAAAGAGTGACTAGCTCTGATACCAATTAAAAGACCAAGTATGTGATCAGAGGGGAAGGGGGTGAATGATTACTTCAAATTTTCGCATGAAACTCTGAAGTGAAGCACAACTTTGCAGCAAAAGTAACTCAACAAGAAGGTAGATAGTGAAGCAGAACTAGAGTGAAGCATAACATAGTGAATCAAGAGCATCGAATCAATTGCATTGAATCAAATCACAGAAGAAATTGTAATATTGAATGTAAAACAAACTCTTGACTCGGCGATGTTTGGTCGACCAGTTCACACTCTGCAAAGTGCTACGTCTGGTTGGATGGACTTGTGATTGAACACAGGAGCTAACCTCTCTCCGTACGTATCTCCACTGCACCAATCTCCTTGAGCTTGGCCAGTTCTTCACTCGTGGTTGATTATTGAGGAAATCACCGAAACCTTTGACAGACAGGACTTCGAGGCGACAATGACTCTTCACTCTCTGAAGAACAACTCTCTAACCGTCTAGGAGAATTGCAGTTCTCCAAGATAACAAGGCTAGCAAACTTCTTCCTAAGTCATAGTGAATCAACTCAGATCAGTAGGATTTATGCTTCAGTGGATGAGTTTCGGTTTGGCTTCGGTGGGATGCTCTCTCTCTCTTATCTGTCAGAGAATAATCTTGGAGCACCCACCCACCAATGGAGGCGGGGGTGGCCTATTTATAGGTGGCGATCCCTAGGTGCGAAATGACTGAAGTGATCCGGTGCGACAGCTTGACACCTGTCCACAACGGTCGGATTTCTAATCAATGCGCAACTTTACTTGCGGAACAAGTAAAGCTGACTCGCGGACTTGGTTAAGCTTCAGGAGCCGAAAGAACATAGTCTTCGCTGGTGAAGCATTACCTAGTGCACATGAGATTTCTCATCTCTGGCTTCTCACAGGTTTGGATTCGATCTGAGTCTTTTCACCAAAACCTTCGGAGTACATTTACTAAACCCCTCTTGATAGTATGGTTTTTCCTATGACTCAAAGAACTGAAAAAGAACTACGCAAAAACTACTAAGTCTTGCGCCATCTTGATCATCTCCTTCGGTGAGACGTGCTTCAGGATTCCTTATCTTTTTTGGGGGTCGACATCCATGATGAGCTTCGCTCCAGAGGATATGCTTCAGTGAATATGCAAATCTTCCTTGAAGCTTTAGCACCAACCTATAACTTCGGGAACCTAACCATCTGTTTTACACTAGAAAACTTGTTAGTTCCTTTACTGTTTTGTCCAACAATATCCAAAACTCATGGGGGCAAAACTTTGCTCTTACAATAGGTCCTAATCCCACCCGAGTATGTGTAGATTGGGTTCGTTTTCCCATGCTCTGCTCCCGACCCGACGTAGAATATCTGCAGCACCTCCCCATTGTTCTCCTAATACACGTCTCGACAACAAGCCGAGAGGTTGTGTATCCGGACAACAACAGGGAGTCTCTGACGAAATTCCACGTCGGATTAGGAACAGAGCATGGAAAAACGACCCAATCTACACATACTTGGGCTGTCCATGGATAACGTTGGAAAATTCGAAAGAATTACTATTATAAATATGCAAATGAATGCATATTTATAACTGTAATCCTTTCGAACGGGAGAAGCATACTGGTTATGCGACTTTATTTACCTAGCTAGTGTCATTGGCACGAAGGCCCGAACAGAGCAAATGAAGGGGGGAAGAGGATATAGGACATTATTTTATCACCCTCGAACGTTGGGGAGGTCGTAGAACACGAGGCCCTCGACGGGGGTGCTCGGGATACACACCTGCACATTAAATTTCAAAAAATCAACACAAACAGTACTACCGGTAATTAAGCCAAGTAATACTAACATCTAATTACTAAGTACATTATGTAATACTAACAATCTTCACCGGGATACGATCTACTTCGGCCTAGAGAGAAGGTCTAAATAGAGTGCCTCCGCCATCTTCACTGGAAGGAGCGACGAGTCGTTGTCCACCTCCATTTTCACCGGTAGGAGGGCAGGGTGGGAGCATTGGTTATTGCGATGGCGACAGTTCGGGTTTCTCCTCCTCCTACTGTCCTCCTCCTTTCTCTTCTTTCTTCTCTCTTCCTCCTCCTCCTTCTTTCTCTTATTTCTTCTTCTCTCCACCACCTTCTTCTCCTCCTCCACCACCTTCTTCTTCTTCACCTCCAAATTCTTCTTTTTATTCACCTTCAACTCACTCTTCTTCTTTTATTTTCTTTCTTTTCTCTTTTCTCTTCTTCTTTTCCTATTGTACTCTCCTATTTTTTTTTCTCCTCTTCTTTTTTATTTCTTCTAACTAACTAAATAAACTAATATCTAATTAAACCTAAACCAAACTTCTAACACAACCTAAAACATAAAACTAACTAACTAATTAAAAAACTAACACATATGCAAAAACTAACTAAACTAGAACTAATAAAACCTAAACTAACTACACTAATAAAAATTACTACATCTAATTAACAAAAAAATAAGAAACAAAACAGGGGAGGAGGCCTTACCAGGGGTGGGGGGAGGTGGCTGTGGTGGGGGAGGGGGTTGCAGTGGAGGGAGGTGGCGCCGACGAGGAGGGTCGTCGACGGCGGCGAGACCTGCAGCGGCGCCGGTCAGAGGAGAGGAGAAGAGAGTAGGAGAGAGGAGGAGAGGGGAGGAGAGGAGGGGAGAGGATTGGAGAGGAGGAGAGGGGGAAGGGCCTCACCAGCGGTGAAGGGCGTCGACACGCGGGACGGCGGCGCGGGGGACGGGGCAGGGCGGCGGCGGCGCGGTTCAGGAGAGAGAGGGGTTTGGGGGAGAGAGTGGAGAGAGAGAGAGAGAGACCGTGCGGGGGTTAACGGCCCGTGGCATTGCCGTTTGCAGACAGATGGCAAAGGCCCTTATGCCGTCCGTCCACAGACGGCAAAGCGGAGGGTCGTTAGCCAGGCCGCGTCTCTTGCTTGAGTGGGCCCCCTGGGTTGTTTTGCCGTCTGCCTATGGACGACATATGGACCTTTGTCGTCTGCGTTGGCCAACACAGACGGAAAATTAGTTGTTTGACGTATGTCCGAGGTTTGCCGTCTGTATCTAGGGCAGCAGACGACATACCTCTACTTTGTTGTCTGCCCCGACAAAAAACAGACGGCAAAGACCCTGGCACATGGAAAATTTGTGAATTCCAGTAGTGTTGGATGCTCTCAGTGACAGCGTGGGGTATTCATAGATGTGGAATACAATCTCTAAGGTGTGCTTTTGTAGCCCTACACAATTATAATGCACTTTTGATCCACAAAAAGAATGATCTCTGAGTTACGTCTTCCTTGCATGTTTTTGGTGGGAATATCATGTGTTTTAATTTTGTTAATGTTGTTGGGAGTTGTCACAAGTGAAAGTATGAAGCCTATGCCTTGTTTCTCACCATTTTTACATCGTTTGTGCTCACTTTTGTCACTTGCTACCTTGTTGTAATTTTTATTACAGATTTTTATTACTTGCATTGCCACACCTATCACCCATATTTTACCATCTTCACCGAACTAGTGCACCTATACAACTCCTAGTTGTATTAGGTGTGTTGGGACACAAGAGACTTCTCGCTTCTTAATTGCAGGATTGCTTGAGAGAGACCATCTTCAACATCTACTTCCCTGAGTTTGATAAACCTTAGATCATCCACTTGAGGGAAATTAATGTTGTCCTAGAAACCTCTGCGCTTGGAGGCCCAACATAGTCTACAAAAATAGAAGCGTCTGCAGACATCAGTACCACACTTGCATTTGCTAGGGACCGTAAATTGTGATACCCATTCGTCCCTTCTCTACACAGCTATCAGACGATGGAGCAAGAGGGGAATGAACCTTCACAGTCAACACTCTCACACGCTGCATCGGTTTGAATCCTCGTCGCCACTGTACCACCACAACGGGAGGGGCTAGTGTGATGTATCCTTCCTTGGACCTAGGTGAATTAGAACGGTAGGTACTTGCACAACAAATATTTGCTAACACTTTCGAGAATTTATTTCCTCGATTCTTATTCAGTTTTTATCCAAAGTTTAGCTCTCAGCTGCAAGCAAAGTCATGGCCTCCAAACATATTATATATATGAACCAAGGATAAGGAGAAACAAGTTATGATCACAAATTTAGAATTTAGGTATAATTTTCCCCTCTGGATTAATTCACTATTGATTTACAATAGAAGAAAGAGACACCCATAAGGATATTATTTATTCAACGAAAGTTGAACTCCAAGATTGTTTAGGCCCCGTTGCAACACACAGGCTTTTCTGCTAGTTCATTATAAATGATGATTATTAAATGAATAGTATTATAATTTATAATTGAATTATATGGATAATTTTTATTGATATGTTAACATTTTTAAAAAATTATTGTAAACTATCATAATTTTTAACATATTAAATGTAAGAAGATAACAAATTAACTAAAAAATTATAAAAAAATGTTAATAGTTGTCATTTATCACCAAAATGCTAATAATTTAAAATAGTACTATAATTTATTTACATATTAATTAACTAAATTTCTAGAAAATGTTCATCTAATGTTTTATAAATATTTGTTGAAACAACAATGTAAAATGTATTATAATAATACGTGGTTTCAAAAATAACAATGCAAAATAGTTCAGAATGATAAGTGATTTGAAATATAACACTCCCTTCGATCCATAATAAGTGTAGTACTAGATGAGCGACACTTATTATGGATCGAAGGGAGTAATATTTATTTAATAAATACATTATTATAATTCATATATGTTTTATAAACATGTTTAAACAATAACAATAAATACACTGCAAATGTGCTCATGACACACTTATTGCTTAAAGGATATATGTTCAAACCATGGTTGACATGAGATTTGTTGCCGCGTGCCTCAGAGTTGGTACCGATTTGTGAAAAAACATAAAGCGATATTAATTTATTAATCTAGCCATAATTATGATATGAATATGCAATTAACTTTTCATTTGAGTGATAAATAATTTTAATCAAAGGAAGTACTTATGTATCAATTTTATAATTCACATACACTGTGAAATTAGTTGAACATGTCAGCATGACACAGAGCTAAGGATATTTCATTATAATGGTTTATTTTTGTTTCATGATAATATTTAAATAGTGCATTTTCGTTATAACGTACGGGCAAGGTTTCCTCGTTAATTTGACTAGCAAACATGCCCGTGCGTTGCAACGGAAGAAAAAAATGATACTTCTTTCGCCCAATAGCTACAAAACATGGATGTAAGCAAATCATTCGTGTGTGTAATTTCCTCGCCATGCACGACGACTTTCGCGTCCGTCGAGCCCGCTGCTCTTCGCTTCTTAGGGTCGACAATCGCTACCGCTGGCGAGCTCACCTCGCCACTAAACTTTCCCCTCTGTTACTATCCAACCACCCCAACCACCTCCGTGGCCTCTCCAACATCACACCCTCTCCCAACCTCTTCACTATCAAATCTTTTACATTTTAGATTGTTCTAAAAATATGGGTATCCAATTTTAATTGTGTTGTAAAAGCAATATTTTATTGTTTATCTAAATATTATTATTTTTGTACCTAAAATGTAATTGGCAAGCAAATTTTTTAATCTGGTATTTTAGATGCTCTTAATGCCTGAGCTATGGAGTACCATTCTTGCAAAATCCAAAGTCAACCATGGGTTATACAGTCTTTCTTTCATCGCTCCACATATGTCACCAATTTCATTTAATTAGGTCACCACACATATGAAGGTTAATTAGCTAATCATGTAGGAAGATGTAGTTGCGTACAGTTTTCGGAAATAGATTATAGCCCTTGCATTGCAACAAATGAATTTGGCATCCTATTTAAAAAAAAAGCAAAGACATAATCTGTTGCCATGACAGTGAAAACAATAATGAAAAAACCGATATAAAGGATGATGGACGATGGAACAGAGGAAAAATTATTTTTTATTAAAAAAAATCATCGAGCCCATGCATTCACACGTTTGGATTCTATATTTTATTTCCACGTGATAATTAAGGAAACATAACATGAAAAGTATTAAATAGTAAAATCCCTTTGGTAATTAGATTTATTTTCCACATATTAATTAGCCCGTGTATTGTAATGAAGAAATATGGCATCCACCTTTTATAAAGAGCAAAGGCTAAATTTTGTTGTCATGATAATGAAAATAATGGTATAAATGACGATGAATGGTGGAACTTAGGAAGAATTATTTTATTTTTTGTTAAAAAAATCATCAAGCCCGCGCATTAACACATTATATTCTATATTTTGTTTTCACATACTAATTAAGGAAATATAATATAAAAAGTTTTTAATAGGAAAATAATTTTGGTAATTAAATTTATTTTCCACATATTAATTAGCCCGTGCACTGTAATAAAAGAATCTGGCATCCTAATTTTAAAAATAGCGAAGGCTAGATTTGTTGTCATGAAAATGAAAATAATAATGAAAAAACGGTATAAATGATGATGAATGATGGAACTTAGGAAGATTTTTCTTTTGTTTTTTATTAAAAAAATTATCGAGCCCGAGCATTCGCATGTTTGCATTCTATATATATTTTATTTCCATATTAAAAAAAATTATCAAGCCCGTGCATTCACACATTTATATTATATATTTTATTTCCAGATGCTAATTAAGAAAATATAATATTTAATAGGAAAATACACAATAGGCCCAGCTAGGCCCATTCAAGGATTACTACTAGCGACCCATGGCGATAAAAAGAAAATAAACGCCAAAGCGTTATTTATCACTGGGGAAGAGGCCCAACAGAGACCAGTGAAATGTTTTTTAGGCCCAACAGACCAGCGAATCGTTTTTTTCTTTTAACACTGGATTGCGGGTTTATTTGTTAAAAAGAGAGGGGTTTTTTTTGCAAAAATACTAAAACGGACAAAGAAAGTCACCCCCCCTTTATTATTAGGTATAGATTTTCATTCGCTTGATCCAATGCCCACCATCTCGTCCGTCCCCTCATTCTCGCATCTGTTTTCTTCACATCAAAGCATTTTAAACAACTGCTATGTTATTGGAGATTACCTTTTTTTTAATGTTTAGGGGTAAAGAATACCTTCAAGAGGTGTCTAAAATACGATCATAGGTAAAAGTTGTTTTTGGGCTACCAAATAAAACAAAGCCTCCTACTATCTATTTGCGATAGCAGCTGCGTTGCCCAAAGACAAAACGCAGTCGCACGTCTGCCCCATCCTCCTCATCCTGCCACCGACACTCGTCGTCACCGCTTCAATTTTGGCCGGATCCATCCCCCCGACCCCACTCGACCACTAATCGACAAAATCCATCGATGTCGCTCATCCCCCGGCTGGTTTTTCGCCGCCCGGTGCCCTCTTCTACGCCTCCCACCATCCACTTCTTCGCCGCCGCCGCCACCACGAAATCTCCCTCTTCTCGACGCCTGATGCACCGCCTTCATCGCTTCCCTTCGTCGCCCAACACTCGGCTTCTCTCCACCATCGGAATCCATTGTCTTCGTTATCCGGTTACTCCACCTCATACAACCTCTTCACCCACTGTCGATGTAGACATGACGCCGAAGAAGGGCCTCTTCGATGGTGTGCGACAGCGGTCTTCCATCCGGTTCGGTTTTAAGTTCCAACACACCGATCGGTGGTACTGGCTCACCACCTTCGAATCGTAGTATGAAGCCACGCGCGTACGATGTCGTCGACTGGCGGCTCGACAACTTCCACGATATTTCGTGTGGTGTGAAGCCCCCAAAATAAGATCGTGTACATTAATCATACACGCAAGGTACACGATCGAGATCAGGGACTCACTGTAAGATATCACAACACAACTCTACAAATAAAATAATACAAGCTGTTTAATACAAGTCAGGGGCCACGAGGGCTCGAATACAACAGCTCGAGAGCACAAAGTTAGCGGAAGCAATAGTATCTGAGTACAGACACAAGAATACAAGGTTGCCTTAAGAAGGCTAGCACAAATAACAACAGATCGAAAAGGCGAGGCCTCCTGCCTGGGAATCTCCAAACTACTCCTGGTCAACGGGGAACTCGACGTCGTAGAAGGCATCAAGGATCTTCACGTTGCAGTGGTCGGCATCGGGGATCTCCTGCTCCTGGACTCCAAGGATCCAACGTCGACCGCAGCGGCCGATCAGGCAAAAAAAAGGGGGGGAATAAAGCAAGGGTGAGTATCTAGCATACCCGCGAGTCCTACGTCCGCTACTAAGCATTTTTGCATTTGTATCAAATGGAAAGGGGATGCTGTATATAGTGGACTATAAGGTAGAAATCAGAATAAGAGTAAGAAGCTAGGCCTATCGAAGACTAGCATCTTCTGACGTATCTTGCAGCACAAGGAGAGAATCAGCCGACATTTTATATATAGCAATAAAGTAACAATGAAGCAGAAGTTGCTGCAGCATTGTATAATATAAGTTGTAATGATTAATAATAATAATGCCTCTGAGTTCCCCTCCTCGACTTCCCTGCGAGGAAGAAGACCCGGAACCATACAGTTTAATAGTATTAGTTTATAGTGGTAAGATCCATCTTCAGCATAAAGCGTCCTGTTACCGTGGACACGGCTATTCGAATAGATTAAACTCCCTGCAGGGGTGCACTACTATTCAGCCTGCACGCTTGGATCTCCAGGGTGGCGGGAACCTTGTTAGGGAACGCTCCACCAAAGCTATCCGACACGACGCAGCCCATCCTAGGCTCAATAGACAGGCCATCCGCCGGACTATATCCTATGCGATCAGGGGTCTAGGAACCCTCACCCTTCACGCTCCTGCACGGTGTGTGGCTGGCCGGTGAAGAAAAGCAAATCCAAATACACACCGTCCGGACGAAGAAGACACCACTTCCCGGCGCAGGCCGCAGTACTGCTGACGTCTGAAGAGCTTTCGGGCAAACTACGACGCAGGGGAGCCCATAACTCCTTATCCCACATGAAAGTAGTGCGTACAGGCCTTTGTGGCCTCTCAAGTCATCCACTGAACCATTTAGCATTTTAATTAACCTGCGTGACAACCGTTATCGTTGCCTCGACCTAACTAACCCGCGGACAACGACAGCAGTCAGGACCACAAGTACATCGGTGCCTGCCCTGTCGTCCCACCAAGTCTCTGCGGTTACAAACAAGGTGAACCGACTCCTTACCTTATCTCGCGTGTGCTCTTGGTAGAGCTCGACTTTCATGGTTTGGTAACTCTCGCGAGATACGAGCAGGGGCCAAGCACGCCAGTAACGTCGATCGTACCCTCCCTGTCGCTCCCGATAATATACCGCTCGCGGGCACCATTGGGTCGCCCGACTCTTACCTTTAAGGACACCAGTTGGTTCGAGTGCCTACCATTAAGTGAAACCAGGAGGTATCACCCTCGATGGCACACTTAAAGAGGTTTGACAGAGACATCAGTGGAATGAACTAAAGAGGTAAACCTCGTATCATCTCGGTGATGCTACACTACTGAACCGACGAGAGTGAAATACGAGTTTGTCCACTCGTAAGTCAAACTCGAAGCGACTCGGCAGAGTCTCACCGTTGTAGGTTCCCTAGGGCGTCTGCATTGATCCGTACATGTTGCAGTTGTATATATTTTGTATCCGCGTCACTCCCCTGTGTGGCCACGGCCCGCTATCTAATCCTAGCTAACAATGTGCAGGGCTCACTACTGAATATAATATATAGATATAGCAGGCAGCATAGGATAAGGAAGGTACAACAAGGGGCGACAAAATCAGGCTATGCAATTGAATAGGATTGTAACATAGCAGCATCAGTAACAATGCCTAGTACAAGAAAGTACGGAAAGGTAGGCGATATCTGGGGAAGAGAATGGCTCTGCTTGCCTGGAAGCTCGTAGGAGGGGTAGGGTCGTCGACGACGTAGTCGATCACAGGGGCATCGACAGCGGTCGTCGGATCTATCGGACAATAAGAGGGGGGAGAAACAATAAATACACGGCAATAATAGCGATACAAATACAAGACATAGAAAACGCAATGTTAACGGGGTTCTAACGCAGCGCAACGTGTTTTGCTCGGAGCGGGAATTCATCCGTGGATGAAATACCGGCTCCGGGGGTAATTACCGGACAGGGTGTTCGGAGGGGGGAAGGTACCATGCCGGAGGTGTCGTGGACACATGACAAGCATATGGATGGTGTATCCGTGTTAGTTGATCCATTCCGAACAACTTTCATGTTCAGAATAAATACATCTGGATAGTTATACGGTATCGTGCAATAACCGGACAGACGATCCGAAGGGGGGAAAGTCTCAGGTTTGGTATGTTAGAGGGGTGCGGTGGGTATGAGGGTAGCGTATTCGGGTTCGTTGTATTTTTCTGATCAATTTTCATGTATAAAGTTTTTCCATCGGACTTACGGATTAAAAGATATTAATTTCTAAAGATTTAATCATTTTAAATCAATTTCTGAATTTCTTTTTATTATTTAAATTTAACATTATCCACAACCTTATCCAGACAGTGCTGACAGAGGGGGCCCACCTGTCATATAAAGAGGTGTTTGACTGGTCCAACCTGACTAGTGGGTCCCACATGTCATATTCACATTTTATAAAAAGCATTTTATTTAGTTAAACAACAGTGGGGTCCGTCTGTAAGCCACACATGTGCTAATTAAATTCCTGTTTATTTTAACCAAGGGGTAAGTGGTGTTGGGCCCACCTGTAAGCCATAGGGGGTTTACTTTTAACACATTTTAATTAACAAGGGGGTTATGTCCTCTTAATATGTTTTTAGTGGCTAATCACCCTGGGGGGCTACTTATCAGTGAGGGGGGGTTGCCCACGGCTCTGAACAGAGCACGCCGGTGGCGAGTACCGGAGCGCGCTGGCGAGAGGAGCCACGGCGAGCGGCGGGGTACAGCCCCGCGGGCACGGGCGGGCCGGGGGCGTACACGGGAGGGGCGTGGCCACTTGCCAGAGGGCGGCGAGCGCGCTCACGGCCATGGCGCAACAGCGTATGCAGCACAGCGGGGCCGGAGCGTGGCGTCGACGGGGAAGGGTGCTACGGCGTCCAAATTGAGCGGGGAAAGAGGGGAATGGGAGCAACTCACAAGGGGGAAGCCGATGGCGAGCTTGTACGGGGCAGAGGTGGTCGGAGACGAGCGAATCGCGACGAAGTCGCCGACGACCGTGGCGAGGGTATTGGCGCCGTTCTCCTCCTGTGGTGGCTCCCGAGGATGGCTCCTTCTGCAGGACAACGAGGCCGTCGATGGCGGGGCGATTGAGCGCTTTGGCTGGCGCTAGGGGGGCAATGGCCACTTCAATGGCGGGCGGCGGTCATGGTTCTCCGGGCGGGAGAGAACTGGGGAGAGCGAGGGAGAAAAGGGGGGTCTCGATCTAGGTTTCCATGCGGGCTTCATGGCCTCCTTATCCACGTGAGGGTGGGTGCCCTGTAGCGGCTCGGGTGGCGACCGGGCGCGGCTGCGATGGTGTGGCGCACTGGTGCCATGGCCTCGGTCGCCTTTCCTGTAGCGGGAGGTGGGAGAAGGAAGAGGTGGGCCGGGGTGGGCCTTGCCAGGGGCGTAGGTTAGGAGTTTTTCTTTTATTTTGTTTTCTCTTTTGATTTCTTTTTCTTTTCTATTTTGATTTGTTTTAGCTATTTTAGAAATTTTGTAAAACTTGTAACTTGCTACATAATTGACATTGCACAAAACTAGAGTGCCACAAAAAGATTGGGACTTTTTATAAATTCTTTTGCATTTTTGTTTTTATTAAAAAGGTATTAAATGCCACTGTTTTGTTACTATTTTAATTGTTGTATTTATTTTATAGCACAATAAATCACCAAGACCACATGGAAGTGATCCACTAAATATTAGGCATTTTACAAAAGTGGTTGCATAATTTTTGGATTAAGTTTTATTTCCACCTGTATCTGGAACTTTTATTTTGTTTGAATTTGAACAAGCTTTGATCAAGGTGATCATCACAAGTTAATCAAGGTGACTTGGCATTAGCACAAGGTGATTATTGTAGCGTGACACCCGGGGTGTTACAAATCTCCCCCACTACAAAGAATTCTCGTCCCGAGAATTAAAGGTAGTGAAAGGGGTAAAGCTTTGGTTTCATATTCTAACGATTCTTCTGGGCCTTGTTGTCCTTCTCAAAGAAATTAATCCTTCTCGTTGACGTCTTCATTTTTCTGCATTAGTGCATCTTGATGAGTTGTAATCCTTTCTTTGGGGTCTTCATTTTACTTACGTATAGGCTAGGAGGAAAAACTTAAGGGGGCGGATTGATACAACGTCAATCAACCAAGCTTGTCCTAGGGAATGGGGTAGACATTATCCCACGAGTTAAACTCAGGGACATACATCGAGAGAAACAAAAGAAGGCATGAGAAGTTTTCAAGCGGATATGCAAGCATTCGATGGTGATAACGGAGGATAAAAGGGGTCCAGAGCATCAGACATAAGCACTGAGTCTGATATCGAACTGAATATCACAAGGTAGGGGACTCGTGAGTTGCATACGAGGTCAAGCAAGAGGAATAACCTCGAGAACAGAAGGGTACAAGAGAGTCAGGTTTCGATCCTGTGGAACTGTGGGTTATGGGCCCATATTGAATAAGAAGGGTGGTGACAAACAAGGCGATCAAGTTGCAAGGTAAGCCAGAGAACAGTTTGTTAGCTATGTCGGCAACAACATCGGTGCCAAGGGCGAGGGACGAAGAGAACTATTTTCCTGCTCATTAAGACTAGGCGGACCAATTGGCAAAGTTCTCGTCCATCGGTGGTTACCGAAAGGTTATCAACAATAGTATCGGGTGGTACGGACAGAGTAGTATACCGAAGTGTTTACATAAGCAGGGAATTATCACTGCTCGGATAATTTATATTAAAATAAAGGTTAAACAGGCCAATGGAAAGGAAAATGTGATGATACACAAGTATCAGGTGTTTATCTTTCCCAAGGGAAAGCAGAACAAGAAATACATGATCAAGTTTGTATTGGCCGAGAGTCAAAGGATGTTGTCGATGATAACACAAATTGTCGAGCGGCAGGGATGGTATTTCTCATCATGAATTCAAGTAGCACTTGGTAGAAGCCAAGATGTCCATGATGACCACGACACATTGTGTCGAGGGGTTTCCAGAGAACGAAAACGAATAGCGGAGATTCCAAGCAAAAGGAATGGTGAAGCAAAAGGCATTCGATGTTCTCGGATGGCGACAAACCAGAACCTGTGGAATGGAAATATCGATGAGAAGTATCGCACCAGAAAGAATTTATGAGAGGTGGTGCAACAGACCAATATTGTCGAGATACCAGAGGGGTAATACTCGAATGTTGGACGGAAGATCATAGACGTAATATAAATTTATGCCAAGGGGACAATTTACTTTTATAAAAAGCTTTCATGATAAGTTCTACATGGTATCCATGGGCATGAACACAAAGGTTCAGGGTCGACTCCCACTTCTTCAATGCATAGCCTTTCATTCACTTCTCGCTGTCGATGAATTTGTAGTGTTCAAAAAATTTATCTGGCATATCACCAGTAGAGTAAGACCCGTAGGAGTTCATGGGTTCACACAGATGGATGAAGCATAGATGCAACCCAAAGGGGCATTTTACGAATCTATACGACAATCAACAGGAACATGCGATACAAGTTGGAAAGAAGAAGGCTGATGACACGGAGCATATGATATCATTTGTCAAGGGCATTTTATATCAGGGGAAATTCGTCAACGATTTAGGACACAAGGGGATGGTAATTAGTAATCCACCAAAAAGTTCAGGCGGCATACAGAGAGTCTGGTGCGAGTATCGATACTCAACCATAAAAAGAAAGAATGCCAAAGCATTGGAGATAGAAGCATCGAAATAATTTGATGCTTAAGTACAAAGGAATTATGACTTCCATATCGATGTATCAGATTCAGATACATCGATCAAACATGAATAAGTTGAATAGAAGCTTGACGGTTAATCAATTAAGGTTTGATTGACCGAGAACCAGCTCGTTTCCGGAATGACGTCTGAGCCAGAAGAATGGATTCATAGGGATCAACTGATGATTGCATGCACTAGCACACACGATGATTCAACCGATCAGAATGACAATGCCAAGGGAGGTCATCAAAGACTACAAGACAAACGGGATTGATCATAGTGAAAGCAGGTAAGAAGAATCTCCAAAGCAGTAGGCTGCCGAGGATTGTCGCGATATTGAATAGTATTTAAAAATATTTTGGGAATCACAGGAACCACTTAGAATGAATGGATCCTCGATAAATGTGAGGAATTATCCGCAGGGTGAAAAGAAGCTGCAAGGTAGTAGGCTCAAAGGATTCCAGAAACAACGGAAAGTATTTTGATGCATCTTGTGAACACAAGAGCAAGTGGGATTGAATGGATAAACGGAAGGTGTATGTGGTTATACATATGGACTTATCGGTGGCAGGGAATTGTAAAGGTGATCGACACATATGGTCTCGGGAATTTTATCGGAAAGAAATCTTCGGAATCTTCTCGTGAAGCGAGCGATCATCTGTAATGAGGGGCTCTCCGGGAGGTAGTAGTCACGAGAACCTAATGTCAGAGTTAGCAAAATCTTTAACCCGAAAGAGAAGAGCGAGAGCAGAGTCCCAGAGTAAAGGTACGGAGTAAAAGATCCTAATACCATCCAGTTTGCGACGTGGGCCGATAAGCCACACGACACTGTTAGTAAAGTAGTTTTGCAAAGACTAGACTCGACTTCGACCAAGGAGTGGAAAGGGGGTCTCCTACAGGCAGAAGACTCTGATACCAACTTGTGACGCCCCAAAATCAGATCGTGTACAGTAATCATACACGCAAGGTACACGATCGAGATCAGGGACTCACGGTAAGATATCACAACACAACTCTACAAATAAAATAATACAATCTATTTAATAAAAGCCAGGGGCCACGAGGGCTCGAATACAACATCTCGAGAGCACAAAGTTAGCAGAAGCAATAGTATCTGAGTATAGACACAAGAATACAAGGTTGCCTTAAGAAGGCTAGCACAAATAACAACAGATCGAAAAGGCGAGGCCTCCTGCCTGGGAACCTCCAAACTACTCCTGGTCAACGGGGAACTCGACGTCGTAGAAGGCATCGGGGATCTTCACGTTGCGGTGGTCGGCATCGGGGATCTCCTGCTCCTGGACTCCAAGGATCCAACGTCGACTGCAGCGGCCGATCAGGAAAAACAAAAAGGGGCAAAATAAAGCAAGGGTGAGTATCTAGCATACCCGCGAGTCTTACGTCCGCTACTAAGCATTTATGCATTTGTATCAAATGGAAAGGGGAGGCTGTATATAGTGGACTGCAAGGTAGAAATCAGAATAAGGGTAAGAAGCTAGGCCTATCGAAGACTAGCATCTTCTAACGTGTCTTTCAGCACAAGGAGAGAATCAGCCAACAGTTTATATAAAGCAATAAAGTAACAATGAAGCAGAAGTTGATGCAACATTGTATAATATAAGTTTTAATGATTAATAATAATAATGCCTCCGAGTTCCCCTCCTCGACTTCCCTGCGAGGAAGAAGACCCGGAACCATAGAGTTTAATAGTAGTAGTTTGTAGTGGTAAGATCCAGCTTCAGCATAAAGCGTCCTGTTACCGTGGACACGGCTATTCGAATAGATTAAACTCCCTGCAGGGGTGCACTACTGTTCAGCCCGCACGCTTGGATCTCCAGGGTGGCGGGAACCTTGTTAGGGAACGCTCCACCAATGCTATCCAAGATCGGGAGCACCAGGAGCCCTCTTCCCGGCACCCTGCCGGAGGGAGGAACCACCTCCGGGAGCCTCTCCACCACCATGGATGCTTCCCGGATGAACCGTGAGTAGTCCACCTTGGACCATGGGTCCATGATCAGTAACTATGTGATTTTCTCCTCCCCTCTTTGTTCTTCATGTTTTAGACCTCGTGAGCTGTCCTACATGATCGAGGCGCATATATTCCCCATGCATCCCCAACAAATATTCAAGGAGACTCAAGCGTCTAAGCTTAGGGATGCCCCCAAGCATCCCCTTCTCCATCAACAATCATCAGTTCATTCTTCGTCTCACTATATTTTAAACACTTCATGCGTTATGTGCTATGCTTGGAGCGTCTTGCTCATAGGTTTTACTTTTAGTTTTATTTAGCTTTGCTTGCTGTTCATAACAAGTTAGACCCCATCTTACTTTGTGTGGGAGAGAAACACGCTCCACTCCAATCTAGAACACATCATAGGATTTTTTTTTCATGCTTATCTTTTCACTGTTGTGTGTTCTTTATCATTTCGTAGCTACTGCCATGTTTAGTTTTAGCCTTAGTTTGTCTTTAGAAACATCCTTGGATTTTGTTTAGTTTGTTGCCGAAACTCTCTTTAGTTTTCATGTTTATCTTGCTAAGAGAATTGGTTGTTGCACTGAGTTGTGTCTTGTCTTGAGAGTAGGTAATCGAGGTTGCTATTTAATTTTAGTAGTAACATGCAATAGTTTTGAGGTATTGATGTGAGTAATATTTGAACTTTTGGTGCCAAGATCTCTAGCCTATTAGTGATAGGTGTCGTATTTTGGGTAATTTGTGTTTATTTTCAAAACCTACAAAAACTAGTTGAGAACTCTAGCTACTAGATGGATCACTAATCTTTGGAGGGATCGGATATTAGAGTACACTCACATACCATGAGTCGAGGATGCGCAAGGATAACCAAACCCCCATACACTCCTCCTCGGGGTACTTGTGTCTTTGTGAACCTCCTTATTAGATTGAGAGTTACCGATATTAAGTGCATGATTTCTTCAAACTAATGTAAGTATTGAAAGTTGACACTTCCTCCTCCTCATATTTGCTAGCTTCTCCCGTGTCGTGCATTGCTTTCTTCTCACTCCGAGAACTGGCGTCCACCTTCGCCGGTACATCCAAACCCTTGGCATGATACACTCTGTCATCATAAACCTCCTTATATCCTTTCTCAAAACAGCCACCATTCCTACCTATCAAGGCATTTCCATAGCCTTTCTGAGATATATTGCCATGCAACATCCACCTCTTCATGACATGATCTTCATGTCATACATGTTACTGTTACACTGGCAGAGGCATACATTGCATACATCATGATAGCTACATCTTCTTTATTTTTTGAGTACCTTGTAAAGTGTGAAAAAATCTTCTATACCCTCTTGTAAATTAGAGTGTTGCCCTTAAGTGAGGAAAAGATCCCAAAGTGGACAAAATAAAAGATCCCAAAGAGGACAAATGAGAGTTAAATAGAAAGAGCCATTGAGGCCACCAAAAAAATACAAAAAAAAAGAAAAAAAGAGAAAAAAAAGAGAAAGGGGCAACACAACTATCCTTTTGAAAGATCCACACTAGTACTCCCTCTTATCTTTATACTCCATAGAGATGATCATTCATGCATATAGCTATGTGGGGACCTTCACACTATAGAACTTGGCTTGCATATTCCAAGGACAAACCTCCTCAAAAGAGCTCTAGGTCTTCATGAGCGAGAAAGTTAGATGCACCCCCACTAGTTCCATTGGAGAGCTTTTCTAAGCTCATATGAGCATCCGTTGCATGGCAATCCCTACTCCTCACATTATATCCATCATTTGGCCTTCTCGCCTATGATTGTCCTCGTTGATGTGAGCCTTTCTCACCTTTTGTCTTCCTCCTGCACCATATTTCTCTCTTTTCCATCCTAAGTGTCAACTCTCGTGCTTACGCTCATCCATTGCATGAGTGCTCAAAATATCGAAAAGGAGTGGATCAAATTGACTTGTACCTGGCTAGTGGTCTGGGACGAGTCACGATAAGATTCCAAAGAAGACCAAGTGTGAAACTTTAGTAGATTGAGTTCTCAACAAAAAATACTTTTTCTCATATTCCCTATCCCTTTTCTTTCACGCAAACACCATTTGGAGACAATCGAGTCCGGACAGCGAGAGATCTTGCACCTAATGCTCTTTTGTTACTTGTTTTAATGCTAATATAGACTCTTGCATGTTATGACTTCAATTGAATCACATACCCTGATTGCTTTACTTTTCAAAGTTCTAATATGGTTGCTAGAATTTCACCACATAAATTATGCTTGTTATCATTTACCTACTCGAGGACGAGCAGGAATTAAGCTTGGGGATGTTGATACGTCCCAAACGTATCTATAATTTCTGCTTGCTCCATGCATGTTTTGTGTGATATTTCTAGGATCTAGAAACACTTTCATACACTTTTGATAATATTTGGACTAACCTACTAACTTAGTGCACCCCAGTGCCAGTATCTGCTTTGTGCTGTTTTTCTATTTCAATTTTCCCCCATATTAAAAGTGCTCCAAAAATTCGGGAAAAGGATAAAAAATCAGCTTGAAGGAACCTTCTGGAGTCCTAAAGGAGGACCAGGTGCCCACTTGGCGCGACCTAGGGCTTGGCCGCGCCAGGGGGGCGCCTGGACCCCTGGTGGCCCCCCTTGCTTCCCCCCTTCGCCTATTTATTTCCCGTGACGTGAAACTTCCGAAGAGAGAACCATTTTCCGTGATCTCGCCTCTGTTCCGCTGCCGCCGCGCTTCCAAGATCGGGAGCGCCAGCGGACCTCTTTCCGGTACCCTTCCGGAGGGAGGATCAACCTCCGGGAGATTCCCCTCCACCATGGACGCTTCCCGGATGAGCCGTGAGTAGTTTCCTTTGGACCATGGGTCCGTGATCTATAGCTATGTGATGTTCTCCTCCCCTCTTTGTTCTTCATGGTTTAGACCTCGTGAGCTGCCCTACATGATCGAGGCACATATGTAATCTTTCTGCTGTTGCTATGCTGAGTTTGATGGGATCTGATGGTTTATGAGATTATGTTCAAATTGTGATAGAGTCATATATTTGGTTCTTATCTTTTATATTTTTGTTCCTAAGTAATTCTTGCATGTTCTCCGTTGCTTTTTATTGCTTTGGCCAAGTAGTAGGTAGTAACTCCAAGAGGGAACGTTATGCTCGATTGTGGGTTCGTGCCACCAGATGACACGTTTGAGTGACAGAAACATGAGTCTAGGGGATGTGTTGTTGCCACAAGGGGGAAAACAACGGTGCATGTAACCGCAGTTGCAAGGATTGTTTACTTTACGCAAAGTGATTTTTAATGCAGTTCTCTGTTGCTTTGGGTTTACACTTTGGGTGGGGCTCGCAACTTAATACTAGCGAGATGTTCTAGATAGATATCTCAAGCTGGATGATTAGTAGTTGATGCAGTTGGATTTCGGTCTACTTATTTTGGCGTACTGCCCATGCTTTTGAGCCTCTTCCTTTCTTTGTAGCATAGTTAGCATTGCGGTGCGTTTATAATCCTGTCAATTTGTGACGCCCCCAAAATCAGACCGTGTACAGTAATCATACACGCAAGGTACACGATCGAGATCAGGGACTCACGGTGAGATATCACAACACAACTCTACAAATAAAATAATACAAGCTGTTTAATACAAGCCAGGGGCCACGAGGGCTCGAATACAACAGCTCGAGAGCACAAAGTTAGCGGAAGCAATAGTATCTGAGTATAGACACAAGGGTACAAGGTTGCCTTAAGAAGGCTAGCACAAATATCAACAACGACGAAAAGGCGAGGCCTCCTTCCTAGGAACCTCCAAACTACTCCTGGTTAAAGGGGAACTCGACGTCGTAGAAGGCATCGGGGATCTTCACGTTGCGGTGGTCGGCATCGAGGATCTCCTTCTCCTGGGCTCCAACGTCGACTGCAGCGGCCGATCAGGCAAATAAAAAGGGGGAAATAAAGCAAAGGTGAGTATCTAGCATACCTGCGAGTCTTACATCCGCTACTAAGCATTATGCATTTTTATCAAATGGAAAGGGGAGGCTGTATATAGTGGACTACAAGGTAGAAATCAGAATAAGGATGAGAAGCTAGGCCTATCGAAGACTAGCATCTTCCGACGAGTCTGGCAGCATGAGGTAAGAATCAACCAACAGTTTAATATAACAGTAATGAAATTAACAATGCAGCAGAAGTTGATGCAGCATTGTATAATAATAAGTTGTAATCATAAGTTATAATGCCTCCGAGCTCCCTCCCTCGACATCCTTGCGAGGGAGAAAATCCGGAAACAACAGTTTAATAGTAGTAGTTTGTAGTGGTAGGATCTGGCTTTAGCATAAAGCGTCATGTTACCGTGGACACGGCTATTCGAATAGATCAATCTTCCCTGCAGGGGCTGCACTAGTGTTATCCTACATGCTCGGATCTCCAGGGTGGCGTACACCTTGTTAGGGAATGCCCCACCGAGGCTATCCGACACAACGCATTCCATCCTACGACTAATCAGAGAGGTCCCCGCCGGTCTACAGCCCTAAGGGCAAGGGGGTCATGGGCCTATCACCCCTCGCTCTCTGGGTCGTTGTGAGGAGGGTGAATTCCAATGCCGCAGCGCGATCCGTCCCTGCCGCAATGCTGAACTGGACGTCTTTCAGAGCTTTCGAACGAGGCTACATTGCGGAGGCGCCCATACGCGTAATCCCACGTATAGGTAGTGCGTACAAGCCAAAAGGCTACTCAAGTCATCCGCCGAACCCGTTAAGCATTTTATTAGTTTTCTGTCGAGACAACCGTTATCGTTGCCCCTTATTGAATGAGTCGCGGACAACGACAGCAGTCAGGACCACCAATAATGTCGGTGCCTGCCCTGTCGTCCCACGAACTCGTGCGGTTACAAACAAGGTGAACCGTCTCCTTACCTTGTCTCGCGTTTGCTCTTTGAAGAGCTCGGCTTTCGTACGAAAAAATACCTATCGGCCACGAACAGTACCAGGCCCGCCGCACACCGGTGGAATACACTTGACCCGTCGTTCCGCTAAGATAACCTGCGCGGGCACCGTTGGGTCACCCGACTCCTTACCTGTAAGGACACCAGTTGATTCGAGTGCCTACCATCAAGTGAAACCAGGAGGAATCACCCTCGATGGTACACTTGAAGAGGTTTGACAGAGACATCAGCGAAATGAACTAAAGAGGAACATTCTCGTATGACCCCGGTGGTGCCGAGACACCAGCGGAATGAACTAAATAGGAATACCCTCGTACCATCCCAGTGATGCTACGCTACTGAGCCGACAAGAGTGAAATACGAGTCCGTCCACTCATAAGTCAAACTCGAAGCGACTCGGCAGAGTCTCGCCGTTGTAGGTTCCCTAGGGCGTTTGCATTAATCCGTACCTATTGCAGTTGTATATATTTTGTATCCGCGTCACTCCCTGGAGTGTCCATGGCCCGCTATCTAATCCTAGCTAAAAATGCGCAGGGCTCACTGCTGAATATAATATATAGATATAGCAGGCAACATAGGATAAGGAAGGTACAACAAGGGGCGACAAAAATAGGCTATGCAATTGAATAGGATTGTAACGTAGTAGGAGCAGCATATGCCTAGTGCAAGAAATGTACGGAAAAGACAGGCGATATCTGGGAAAGGAAAATGGCTTTGCTTGCCTGGAAGGTCGGTAGTAGGAGTACGGTCATCGACGAAGTAGTCGTACTCAGCAGCGGTGTAGTCGGCGACGGCGTCAGGGTCTATCGGAGAATAAAGGGGGGAGAAACAATAAATACACAACAATAATAGCAATACAAATTCAATACATATCAGATACAAAGCAACGGGGCTCTAACGCAGTGTTAAGTATTTTTAGGCGGAGCGGGAATTTATCCGGGGATGACTCATTAGTACCGGGTGATTACCGGACATATGATCCGGAGGGGAAGGTCCCATGTCTGCAGTGTTAGAGACATCTAACAGACATGTGGATACTGTATCTGTGCTCGATGATCCATTCTGAATAACTTTCATGTTCAGAACATTTTTATCCGGACAGTTTTACCGGTACCGGGGATTACCGGACAGTGCAACCGGAGGGGGGAATGTCTCATGTGCGGTATGTTAGAGGGGTGTGGTGGGTATGCGGGTAGCGTAGTCATATTCGTTATATTTTTCTGAGCAACTTTGATGTATAAAATATTTTGATCTGACTTACGGTTTAAAAGTTATTCAATTTTAAAGTTTTATTTATTTTAAAAGAATTTCTGGATTTATTTTATTCAATAATTCAACAATATCTAAAATAGTATAATTAACCAGGTCAACCCTGACAGAAGGGACCCACATGTCATACTCTGGCATTTAAATAAATCCTTATATTTATTTAATAGCAAGTGGGGCCAACTTGACATTGTCCATTGGGTTGCACCGAAATTTTACTAAGTCTAGGATTTTGAAGGGTTAAGCATCCATTCGCACATTCGGAAGGCTACGGTTTAGGGTTCTACTCCTCCGATGAATTTGTGCCCAGCATCAACTTTCATCTGTTGTCCGTGATCTCGAATCTGGTACGGATGGTATTTAGGTTAGGGTTCATCTGCCTACATAAAACTTTGCCGGAAGAGTGCTGCTCGACGTTAATTCCTGACACTTGTTAAATATGCAAAGTGTGCCGGATAAGTTCTATTTATCCGCAGCCCAAATGAAGATGTACCCAACATGGGTTTTGCTCTGTATCATGTGCACTATCATGCCATGCCCTCAGATGGTAGGACAGATGCCTGTGGCATGTTTACCTACTGCGCTAAAGTAGCCATCGGGGTAACCCGGTTTTGCATTTTAACGGAAATCTGCATTTTGTAATTTTTACAGGAATTAATCCGGGTATCGAATGGACTTGATCCAATGGCGAAAATCGACCCTTGTTAAGTGTACATCACGTCCATATCACTTTTATCAATGTTCAACTTTCTTTGCTAGCATTTTGCTGCTGTCTAAGAGGGTGTCCAGCAGCGATTTTCAGACTTAGCCATTTTTCTTCAGGTGCAGTAGTAACAACACAAGCAGCAACAGCAGACAGCGAGCACGGCCATGGGGGCACGGCTGCGCGCGGCTAGGGAGCTCACGGTGGGGGGAGGGGCATCGCGGCTGGGCGACGCGGCGAGGCTCAGTGGTGCCGGGGCGAGGCGGGTTGTCGGCGGCGAGATCCAGCGCGCGTGCTGGCTCCAGGTGACGCGACGAGCGCGGGGCAGCCGGGGCACAGGAGGCGGCGTGGATGGGGCTGGGATGTCCACCGGGAGGCTCTGGAGCCGCGGCGGTAGCCATGGCGGCGGCGAACACCGGAGGCAGTGGCGGCTAGGGTTCGCCGGGGGTGCGCGAGGTGGAGGCGTGCGGCAAAGCTCCAAGGTCGAGGAGGTGCGCCAGTAGTAGGGGAAGCCATGGGGGTGAGCGCGGCGGCCAGAGCAGTCGGCGCTGGACGGAGTCGATCGAAGTAGCGCCGTCGCAGCTCCAGGGGAAGGTCACGGCCTGGAGGGGAATCGGGCGAGAGAAGAGAGATCGAGAGAGATGGAGGGAGGGTCGGCGCTGTCTAGGGCACTAAGGGGGCCATGGTGGGCTGGAGAGAGGAGGGAGGGAGATGGGCCCGGGGTGGGCCTGGCAGCAAATTGCCATGTGCGTTTTTTCTGTATATTTGCGTTTTTCCAATATTTGGCTTATCCTATCTTGTACCACTTTGATTTGACTAGAAATCTATTTTGAAAAATGTTCGAGGGGTTCCAATATTTGCATTGTATTATACTCTACTGCCAAAAAAGGTTTGGGATGAAAACAGAATCATTTGAATTTTGGCTAATTATTTAAATGGAATAAATGGGGTTGTTTGGCACTGTTTTTATTTGTTTATCATTTTAAGCATGGTAATAAAATCCCATTTCACTTTTAATATAGCCTACTATTATTTAGGCATTTTATAAAATTGGTTTCACATTTTTTTGTTCATTTAACATTTGCACTTGTTTATTTTATTCCATGGAAATTTAATAGTTTCCTAAAGCTATTGTTTTATTTCATTTATTATTCCTTAATATTACTATACCATTTTAACAAAATAACCATTGCTATATAATCATGTCCTAATTATTGTTAGGCAATTTATAATTTGATTCCATCATTTTGGTTTACTATGATTTCATTTCCATTTTAAATTCCATGATAGTTTTGATATGCCAACTCTAGGGTTTTCATAATTATCCTTGGCTTGTTATTACCCTAATGACTAAGGTTAAAATGGTTTAGGTATTTGCAAGATGGTTATCATCCACCCAAGATTCCTTGGATCAATTCTATAGTCCACACAAATTCGAAAATTTTATCAGGGTGGGAATCCGACAGAGCTATGATCAAGGTGATCATGGCTGGATTAGCAACAGTGATGACCATGAACAGGAGAATGACTGTAGTGATTACTGTACTAGATCTGGGGGTGTTACACAATTTCCGAGCTGTAATTTTTTCACCTCGCATAACAGTTTTATCGTCTTTTGGGAGAGAGACATCACTAGTGAACATCACGGGACCCCGGTCCATATTCTCATCACTGTTTACACGTTTATTTAATTTTCTGTGTTTAGTTTCTAGTTGTTATCATTATCATTATCCCTTGCGTTTGATCCTTTGTAAACAAAAAGACCGGAGAGATTGACAACCTCTCTGAACTTCGTTGGGAGCAATTTGTGTCTGTGTGCAGGTCTAGGTCAAGGAAGCAACCTACGGTGCCTTTGTTTCCTTGCCACCTACTTATCATTATCGGAGTCCTACTGGTCGACATTCTCAAACTACGTATCTTCACCAAGGGAAACTTGCCGCTACACTGCATCTCACCTTCCACTTGGGGTAACCAACGAAGGGCGAGAAGCAATTATCATCTCTCGCATATCAGTGGTGAGTACGATAATTATCATCATCTTCCTTAATTATGGAGTTAGCATGTGTATCTCCTAGCAGTTCTCGTACTATGTTTAGAAATTCATTACTAATGAGTATGTCTCTAACGGTGTTGGTAACAATCAATGAAGTAAGACCCATCTACCTTAAGTTCTACATCACACTAAAAAACTACAGTTATAAACATTGGGTATGACATTATCTACAATGATATTTGCTAAGACATGAAGACTAAGTTCATAATATGGAGTTCGTGTTTTAAAACAATTCTGGAACTCCGACTCAGACAAACATCCCTCATATTTTATTCTAAGTTATTACACAATCCTTGAGAACTATACCTCCTCCCCGTGACACGACCATCAGTATATTCTCAAGGTAGGCCATCATGCCAATCACATCATCCATGTGACTCATGCTCGATCTTTCGATCCTTGTGTCTCGAGGCCATATCTGCATATGCCAAGATCGCCACAATAACCTTAGTGATTATATGCCGCGTATGCAAGGCCATGTTTCTGGACATGCTATGCTTGATCGACCCATCTCTTGTGAACGTAAAAATGTTTGACACCCGTGTGACACATGATGCCTCCATAATGAAGAACTTTCAAGATGATGCTTCACTAAAGAAGGATACTTTGTTGGATTTGTGAGAGATCATCCTATAATGCTACTGTCGTACATCTAAGATATTAGCAAAACAGGATGCAACAATATAAATCAGACTAACTATGATGCCCCATTGAAAATTAAAGTGTAGACGCCTCTACTTTATTTTTTGCAAGTTTTACGTGGCTGCTAGAGCTTTCGAGATAGAACCGTTTCTATGCCTACGAACATACAACCACAACAACTCAACAATTTTCTCTATTACACCCCTGTCGGGGCCCTCCGTTGAAAACGTCTTCGCAAAGCTAATGTTAGAGAGACAGACATCCCCAAAGCCACTTATATGGTACAAGCCATACGTCAAGCGTGGAACCAGTCTCGCGTAAACGCGTAAGGTCGGTCGGGGCCGCTTCATCAGAACATTGCCGCAATGCTAAATGAGTACACGTGAGAGGGTAACAATTGGATAATTGATGCCACATACTAGATGTGTTCCATCCGTACAATACATCTACGCATAGCCTTGCTCTGATACCACTTTTGGGGTTCGGCGTAGGAGACAATATTTTTTCATAACCTACGAGACCCAACCCCAATACCTATGCTATGGCGATGCAAGTAACAGATGGAAATAGGTCACATACCAGTATGTAGTCCGTTAAGCGGGAAACATTCCCGCATGAACATGGTTGATGTAGTCGTACCGGCAATCCCCGATGTCGCGCAGATCCACGATAACTCCAGGAGTCACCCAGTGCTCGTAGACCGATGACGGGATTGTGTCCCCGTCGGAACGTTGTCGATGAAGACCTCACGATACGACCATGACGATGAAGTAGCACCACAAGTGTAGTGCCTCGCGGGGTTACACACATACGATGTACCCGACGTCCCTCTGGGCTCCGAACCAGAAGAGCAGCGGAAAGAAGATGGATTCGGATCCCGATTCCAGTAGCACGACGGCGTGTGTATGGTGTAGAAACCCCCAACCCAGTGCAAACTCCAAAAAAGGGGAGTCCGCTCAAAGGCAGGAGAAAGAGAGAGAGAATTAATTGGATGAATCAAAAGGGCACCCCTACCCCTCCTTATATAAGCTGAGGAGGGGTGGGAACCTCCCTCCCTCCCCGAGGTGGGACTAATTCCACCAAGGAGGGGAGGTGCACCGGCCAATGGGGGAGTGGGGCCCTCCCGTGGCGCATGGCCATAGGGGGGAGGGCCCTCCTTCCCCTAATGGGCCCTATGAGGCCCATATGCCTTTTTAATTCATTTTTAATTATTTAAATCATATTTTTAATATTTAATTCATTCATTAAATACTATAACAAATTTAAATAATATTTTGAACAATTCAAAATCTCCAGAACCATTTCTGGCCTACACAGGAACAATTTCGGTGTTCTCTTTTATTTCATCGTTGATCCCGAATCAATTCTTATTGCGTCGAATACCCTTAAGTGTGACACCCTACGGTCCGGGAAACAGCAGACATGATCAAGACACTCTCTTTATCAATGAATAATCAACTGGACCTGGTTACAATCCTTGATAGCCCCTACGCTTCCATCGAATGAAACTTCATCGTTGTTGGATCTGTTAACGTTGTGCCTGTTTCCTTTGTCCTGTGGTACTTTGCTTGTCCGAGGTTTGATCGTCGGTATCCAATATACCTAGTTCATCCTCGTTACCGACAAACATGTTTACTCGTTCCCATGATATTACAACCCTGTGACCTAGTCACATGATTGCAATCTTTATGATGTAATATCACCGAGTGGGCCAGAGTACTTATCCGTCACTCGGATGGATAAATACCACTTTGATCTATTTGCATACTCATTAACGTATCTATTTCGGAGTACCCAAACTACACCTTTATGTCCAGCATATTTCAGTCAGGCGGTGGATGCAAATCAAGGCATCCTAATAGATAGTAATTACGTATGATCATTACGATCAAAGGATCTAGTCATTACGTTATAGTTATCGCAATGTTAAGCTATGTGACTGGATCACATTGCAACACTTCTGATGGGTGTGTGTCCATCATATCATTCTCCCAATGATACGACCCCATTGTCAATAGGAGATTATGTCCTCATGATCAGGAAACCTTGATCATCCGATTGACAGTGGACAAGTATACTAGAGTTAACTAGGGACCTGGTTGTTTTATACCATTAACTAGGGACCTGGTTTTTTATACCACACGTGTATTAATGTTTCCACTTAATACAGTTATAGCACAGTATAAAACTTATTATGAACTAATGGAATATGCTAATAAACATATTTTATTTTCCTCTAGGGAACATTCCCAACAGAAGAAGCCGACTCTTGATACCATCCAAAGTTTCAACCGGCTCAAGATATTAAGAAAGTCGACTTCTTCCCTGGTGATCTGTCGGGACTCGGAATATGCGTATGTAATTATAGCCTTAATTCAATCACATGGAGAGCCAAGAGACATACCCACTCAACACAAAAGAAGAGGCTCCGGTATATCGTTCTCTCGGAAAGCTCAAACAAGAGGGGCATCCCATCTAGGCCCAGATGATCAACTGTGATGGGGATCCTCATCGTTCGCTCACAAGTCTAATTTATTATGGGTGGTGAACTCCCATACTCATAGACAAGTCTCCTCAAACATGTTGCCGATTGAACCTTAGCATTTACATAAACAGACTCCAGCCCGATTCACTTAATCGGGGTCTCGAGCGGGCTCGATCGTACAACGAAGTGTGCCACGTAACGGAGTTACGTGCAATCACATCGCGATGCTCCAAGCTGCACACAACTCAGAGCCACCTGGTTGTAAGAAAGACCTCCAGCGAGAACACAACCAAGCTATCGAACCCCACACATGACATGCACGATATAAACATACACGCAACATGAATGCCAAGTGTACAATAGCAGGTAACACAACATGAACTCTATAAACTCATAGACTTTATTGCATCTGCTAAATTGAGGAGACACAATAGTTGTATTACAAGCAGAGATCACATGAATGTGATCCAACATTACATCAAACAACAACGGAAGCAAATTATGTCTTAGTAAAGACAAAGATAACAAATGGCTTAAGAAGCCTGAAAGAAAATATAACGACCCTCCAAAGGAACCAGGCTGTTGTCTGGAACTATACGATTTAGTCGGCGTCGAGCTCGAGGTAGAGGCCACCATCAGGGTCAATGGTCTCGTCTCTAAAACATAAAATAAGCAAACGTGCGTAGAAAGACGTACTCAGCAAGACTTACATCACAACTAC
The DNA here is from genome assembly GCA_950022295.1 of Bromus sterilis. Lineage (NCBI taxonomy): Eukaryota > Viridiplantae > Streptophyta > Magnoliopsida > Poales > Poaceae > Bromus > Bromus sterilis. The sequence continues at coordinate 225,351,393 of OX465600.1, forward strand.
ACTACTTTTGGTCATGTATCAAGGTAAAAGGTTGGTGGGTTTGTAATGTAGAAGTGCCAGCTTTGACTTGGCTAACCTGAACTACAATTACTACATTTGAGATAAGAAGCGAACACGAGTCCATCTAGTCTTGATCATCACATCAATACACTACCATGGGTTCTTCCTTGACTTCCCACAAGGAAGCAACCCAAAGCACTCACACTTATCTTGGCAAGTTTTAGAGTAACCATTGAAGTTGTCTAATAATCAAGCATAGTCTCCAAGTATTCCATTACCGCGGACGCGACTATTCGAATAGTTTGTTAACCCTGCAGGGGTGTACTTCTACACACATGAAACTATCATTTACCATCGGGGTCTCGTCACCCTTCAAGCGGGTGCCGGTGAGGACAATTTCCATAACTTTTACCTCACAACCAACTATAATCCAGGAATCGACTATCTGAGTTGGTTACCGCTCAAGAGTCCGGCCGGATCAACGATACGGACCCACACAATGTAGGCGACCAAGACGCCATCCTGGAAGATGGTTTCACTGTCTCACAGGTCCACCCACATATCTAAATGATGCAACCTTTCATTCATTCTTTTTCCATGCATATGCCAAATGGAAATCCCGAACTAGTGTGACTCCTGGACGTGAATTGGGGTGAGTTAGTAGGTTGAGCGGGGATCCGTGTGCCCAACATGTGTTAGTACTCTTTGTCTTGGATTACTACACAAGAACTCGAGCTTAAGGCAGTGTTCAACGAGACAACCCACTGTGTACTCCTACACAACCTCTCATCGTTCACCTTTTTTAGTCAAGTTCACCACACCCTTTCCAACATAAGTAACATGAACACGATTACTACCATCATCAATTCATCACCCAAGATGGACCAATGCTTCCACAACTCTAAGCATAGCATAATCATAACATGGATGAATGTCCACATGATGATCATAAACAATTCCTAGATCTTCTAGGTTGAGGTTTGCTTAATACTGTGGCAGAAATGATAGGTCATGCAAAGGAATGGGTTCCTAGATCTTCTAGCAGTAGAATGTATCATTGTATCATCTTAATCATGCATAATAGAGAGCGAGACGGAAATGGGTTTTTATAGACATGATCAATGAGGGTTTGCTTTCCTTGCTGACGATACACGGGTTACCGGTCTTCTGCTTCAGGAACGCAATACGTCTCGGAAACACTATTATCGATAGAAATCGTCATCGAGGGGGAACATAAATCGCAAGTACAATGCTCAAGCACATGATAGGTTGTGATAACATGATGTACATGGTACTAGTTTGTGGAAAATTCCATTTAATTGAAGTGTATTGCATAAGGTTTGCAAATTCGAACTCCAAATTTGAATTCAAAATATGGCATACGCACCTTTGCTACTGTTCACCCATTTTAAAATGGTCAAACATGAAAACAAGTTGCAATTCATATTCCTTGCGTTTTTTCTGATCATTTTTCATATATTATTTATTAAATTCGGAGTTGTGGTTTAAAAGTTATTGAATTTCAAATTTTATTCAATTTTCTAGAAGTTTCTGATTAATATTTTTAAAAAGAAAAGGAATTACTGTGTCATGCTGGCGTCAGCATGACGTTGGGGGGGGCTCTAACTAGTGGGGTCCCCTTGTCAGTGTCAGTGGGGTTAAAACCCATTTTAATTAAATCTGTTGAATTAGTTTAGGCCACAGGGCCCACGCGTCAGTGACACTTGGGGGTGGTTAGTGCTAATCACGGTGGCCACCCGACGGCGAGTCGCCGGTGGCCACCCGAGACGGCGGAGCACACGGGCACGGAGGCGGATGGCACGGCTGGCCAAGCCGAGGGCACGGGCGTGCTCCTCGTGCTTGCCCACGTGGGGAGAGGAGTTCGACGGCGGAGCTCACCCTGGATGCAATGTTGAGGACGGAGAGGACGGAGGAGTTGCGGCTGCGGCGGAAATGCTCGCTAACGAGCGGCGGCCGTGGCGGAGGAGGTTGACGCAGGCCACGTTTACGGGGCCTCCGAGGCTCGTTTTCTTGCGCGCGGTGACGGCGTCGAGCACGGCGATCTCCGAGGACAAGGCGGCGCGGCGATGGGTGTCTGGTGGCCGCGGAGGAGCACGGCGGAGCGCTCCGTTTGCTTTCTGGTGGCGGCGAAATTCCGGAGAGGTAGAGGGATTGAGGGAGCAGCGAGAGGGGGAAAGGTGAGGGCGTGCTCTGGGCATCGTCATGGCGAGGAGATAGAGGTCGTGGAGGCCTGGAAGGGCTTCAACGTCGAGGTAGCCGTCGGCCGAGCGCTCCCAGCTCGCCACCGAAATGCTTGAAGAAGCCGACAAGCTGGCGGGCTGGGCTAGGCCAGCCAGATGGGATAGGGGGGGGATGAGTTGGGCTAGTCATGTCGATATGCTCAAGATATGGATCCAATCTATATTAAAGTGTAATATTTTCTGTTTATCTTGAGTATAGGGATCCACGCACTATTAAGAGGGGATCAGTGGGTTTGTGTTTAAGATTTGCTCAAAGCTAATTAAAAACAAAAAACATCTCGACACAAAACTGGAGCCCTAAAGTAAAAATATGATCACTGCTTTCGGGCTTCCGACGAGTTTCGGACGTCCGACATTTCAAAGTTTCGGACGTCCGACACTCATCGGACGTCCGACATCTCATATTTTGGTTATCATAGGAAAGGTCAGTAGACATGCAAAAATGCCGGGCTTCCAATGGGTTTCGGACGTTCGATCTGTCGGACGTCCGAACTCTGTCGGACTTTCGATGTGCTACTGATCTTTTTCTTACTATGTTCGTTTCTGCACACATATATTACACTTCGGACGTCCGACCTGGCTCGGACGTCCGACATGTAAACTTTCGGACGTCCGATACCTGACGGACGTCCGACACTTACACAACATTATTGTCCCAACGTCCATTTCGCCCCTTGGACTATAAATACCCCCTCACTCCCACTTGTGAGGGTTGACCACTTCATTTTGAATCCCCCAAGAACACAAGTGCTCCCTCTCACTCTCTCCCTCACCAAATCTCAGATCCCGGAGAGTTCCTTGAGAGTTCTTGATGGATCTTTCACCCTGTGATAGATCCTCCCCTTCCCCATCTTCCAACCAAAGCAAATCACGTTTTGAGCAAGTCTTGTGCATTTCCCATTGATCTTGTTACTCTTGGAGGTTGGAGACTCCTAGGCGGGTAGGAGTTCTTCGGAGAGGAATCGACCATTGTGATTACCCCCGTTGAGTTTGTGAGGGTTTGGTGACCACCTTTAAGGTCAACCGGTAGTGGTTGGGAATCGCCTTCGTGGTGATATCTCAAGGGGAATAGAGTGAGCCTTCGTGGCGTTGGTGTGCCTTCGTGGTTTCACCCACTCTCTCCGAACGGTGAGTAGCTTCCCTCCAAGGAATTGAACATCGGGATACATCATTGTCTCCGCGTCATTCGGTTATCCCTACTCTTTTCCCTTACTACTTGTACTACCGTATTATTTGCCCCTCACTTGCTTGTGTTTATTGTGCTTATTGTTTATCTTGTCTTTGCTAAATAGACCTTGCAATTATTAGGCACACTTTGTTTTCCGCACTATTGCTTAAAAAATTGCTAAGTAGTGATAAAATTTGTAATAAGACCTATTCACCCCCCCCTCTAGGTCTATCTCGATCCTTTCAATTGGTATCAGAGCCTCGTGCTCTATTCTTGTGGCTTAACCGCCCTAGAGCGAGATGACCAAGAACGGCATCCCCGAAAGTTCGGGTGCCAATGTGGAGGAGGTCGCAATTGTTGCGGATGCCGCGAGTTCGGAAGCTGAGAGATTGGCTACCGAACAAAGGGCCGCCGCACAAGCTGCGTTGCCTCCCTCCACGGGGCATGTTAGTTATGAGATTGAGGACCCCAAGTTGTTCACCTCCGGAGATATGGAAAAAGCCTTGCAAAAGGCTTTGGACAATCAAAGGAAGGAAATGGAAGCCTCCTTTGCTAGATTGAAGGCTTCGGCGTCGGAGTCACAAACGTCAAGTGGTGCGGCCCCTAGGTCCCCACAAGCGACCTTTGTGCACCCCGGCTCCGAGGCTCCCTTGCAAAGAGGTGGTCCCTACCAATGGGACTATCCTGCTCCTAAGCTTGTGGAACCAAAGTATAATTTCAACGGCAATCCGCCGGTACTAACCGAGAACACTAACTTTTTGGATTGGAAAAGTCTTATGGCAGATTATCTTAGGTTTGTGTGCGAACCCATTCTGAACCTCATCGACTCCGGAAAAGGCTATTATCTTGTTGATCCGAACAACCTTACTCCAAGTGAAGTGTTTGATCGACATCTCAACCTTGCGGCTATTGGGTTCTTGAAGAGAGGAATGGATGAGTTGACACGTGCACCATTTCTTCATATCACCAATGCGAAGGAAATGTGGGATACTCTTCTCATTGCCAAGTCCGGCACCGGGTCGCTTCAAATGACAAGATACGAGACCGCAAAGAATGCATTGCACAACCTTCACATGAAGAAAGATGAGACGCCCCAACAACTTCATATGCGTCTCAAGGTTCTCTCTGCTCATGTCCAGTCCTTCACATGTGAAAAATGTTTGGATGGATATCAAATCACCAACCGGTACCTTGTGGACAAAATGTTGAATGCTCTCATGATGTATTCTCATCAAATGGTGTGGGAATTGAGGCGTATGCACGACTTCTTCAAGATGACATCGGATGATGTGATTGTCACCTTCTTGCAATATGAAGAGCACCTAAAGGAGTCCAAGAGGCTCCTTACCACATATGGTGGTCCGTCCTCAAACCTTGCTCTCAAGGCTAGGCTCGAGGAGTTTGATGATGATGAGGAAGAAGATGAGTATGAAGATGATGATAACTCCGATGATACTCCCTCATATGATGATATTGATCTCTTTGTGAAGAAGTTCACCAAAGGGGACTTCAAGGGAAGATTCCAAAAGAAGAAGACAAGAAACTGCTACAACTGTGAGAGACCGGGACATTTTGCGGAGGAGTGTCCATATGAGAAAAGAGAGGACAAAACTCGATTTCCTCGGAAGGATGTAGCCAAGAAGCTCCCAAACCCTCTCAACAACAAGTTCAAGAAGAAAGCATTGTTGGAACTTGAAGGGTCCGATCCCGAGGATGTTGGTGGTGTGGCCGGAGTTGCTCAAGATACACAAAAAACATGGAAGCTCCTCAACAAGGAAGGTGAAGTTGTAAACTACAACTACATGAGTGACTACGCCGGCAATGCACACAAGTGTCTTATGGCCAAGTTGGTTGACGATGACACTCCCTCCTCCTCGGCTAAGATCAAGGTAACTCCTATTGATGAGTCCTTCATGTTCTCTTCTGAATCTCATGATGAATTTCATGATGCAGAAAGTGATGATGCTCATGCTATATGTGAAGATTTGTTGTTTGCCAAAGTGAACAAAATGATGAGCTCTCTCAAAGGAAACAAGCTCAAAATGTTTCAATTACTTATGGATGTGGTGGGTAAGCACTCCACAACCATTAAGGATCTTGAAATCCTCCTCACCGAGGAAAAGGAGAACTATACTCTCCTTGAGAGAAAAAATGACTTTGAGTAAGCTCGAAATGACAACTTATGCAAAGTTGTTCACGCATCAAACGACTTAAATGACAAGCATGTTGCCTCCTTGAAAAAGGCTAATGAAATATGTAAAGAGCTTGCTAATGATATGAGCAAACTTGTGGAGCTAAACACCTCCCTTTCTAAGGATGTTGAGGTACTCACCTTGTCCCTCAAGACAAAAGATGAGGAACTCGCCATCCTTAAGAAAAATCTCGAGGCCCACAAACTTGCTCATATAAAAACACTTACGAAGATGTCTCCTACAACTATTGTGCATATTGATGCTTGTGCTACTAACTCTACTCTTGATCAAGCATCTCTCATTGAGGAGAACTTAGCTCTTCATGCTCAACTAAAGAAGGGTCTCTTGACTTGTGCCCAAGGCGAGAAAAACCTAAATGATGTACTAAGTCATCACAAGGAGTCCTTTGCTAAGGAGGGACTTGGTTTTGATCCAAGTACGAGTGTGATAAAGGATGTCACCCTTAGCAAGGGATCAACTCCTCAAAAGGTGATCTTTATTCGTGAAGGGCACAAGGACAAAGGTAAGAAGAAAGTTGATGAGGTTGGTGTTGGGAGTGGGAAGGCCACTAGGGGCAAGTCCATTCCCAACAAGAAGAAAGAAAAGATGCCCCCATCCTATGTGCTCCGTAAGGCAAAGAATGGTGATGTGTATGCCAAATTCATTGGACCCCGTAATGCTTTTCGTTTCTATGCTTTTTGGGTTCCAAAGACCCTTGTTACTAACCTTAGAGGTCCCATTACGAAATGGGAACCTCTAACCAAAGCCTAAACGTGTGTGTAGGGTGCTTTCTCCGGTGGAGTAAAATGGGTGATTGATAGTGGATGCACAAATCATATGACCAGAGAAAGTCGTTTTCTCAAGGACTTCATGGATGCAATACAACCATATATGAGCATTGTCTTTGGTGGTGGTTCCAAGGGAAAGGTACTTGGGTTGGGCAAGGTGGCTATCACTAATGACATGTCACTTGCTAATGTCATGCTTGTCCAATCCCTTCAATACAATTTGCTTTCCGTTCGTCAATTAGCTTCCGTTGGTTATGATACACTATTTGGTCTAACAAGTGTGAAAGTCTTTAGGAGAGATACTCTCGAAGTGGCCTTTGTTGGAGAGTTGGATGGCAACCTTTATACGGTTGATTTCTCGAAAGAGAGCACGTACCATGCAACTTGTCTAATGGCCAAGGCCGACAAGGGGTGGCTATGGCATCACCGGCTAGCCCATGTTGGCATGAGAAATCTAAAAGATCTCCTAAAGGGTGAACACGTCCTCGGACTAACAAACGTGTATTTTGAGAAAGATCGTGTGTGTAGTGTGTGCATCGCCGGGAAGCAACATCAATCAAAGCACACCCCCAAGAATGTTGTGTCAACTTCAAGGCCCTTGGAGCTCCTTCATGTGGATCTCTTCGGGCCTCCATCATGGGATAGTCTTGGTGGAAAGAAATATGGTCTTGTCATTGTCGACGATTACTCAAGATACACGTGGGTGTTCTTCCTCAAGTCCAAGGATGAGACGAAGGCCACCTTCATCGACTTTGCCAAGCAAGCCCAAAGAAAATATAACATGGCTATCTTGGCAATAAGAAGTGACAATGGCTCCGAGTTCAAGAACTACACCTTGGAAGAATTCTTGAGTGATGAGGGGATTGAGCATCAATATTCCGCACCATATACCCCTCAAAAAAATGGTGTAGCCGAGAGGAAGAACCGCACTCTTGTGGAGATGGCCCGGTCCATGTTGGATGAGTACAAGTCTCCTTATAGCTTTTGGGCCGAAGCCATCAACACCGCATGTCATGCGTCAAACCGGCTCTTCCTTCGCAAGATATTGATGAAGACCCCATATGAACTTCTAACCGGACACAAGCCAAACGTCAAATACTTCCGTGTATTCGGTTGTAAGTGTTTCTTTCTCAATAAGAAAGATAGGTTAGCAAAGTTTTAATCCAAAACAATTGAGGGTATATTTGTTGGGTATGCTTCAAACTCTCACGCCTATAGAGTCTACGACAAATCCACCGGATGTGTTGTGGAAACTTGTGACGTGGAGTTTGATGAATTTAATGGCTCTCATGGGGAGCAAGTTGATCTAAGTGATGTAGGTAATAATGAAGATTCCTCTCAAGATATTTTGGCTATGGGCATTGGAGATCTTGTGCCCATAGCTCAAGTGCCTAGAGATGATGAGGTTGGTGATGGGCCAAGTGTTTCCCCAACACAAGCACCTCCTCCTACCACTCAAGATCCAATTGCTCATGATGAGCCCATTATCCAAGAACAAGAACAAGACCCTCCACAACCCGATGTGTCCACTGAACCACATGTTGTGGGTGCGGTTGATCCACGTGATCTACTTGACCGTCTTTGCTTTGGAGAAAATGATGAAATTGAGGATGGCTCCGCCCTTGATGATGAACCAAATGTTGCCCATGAGCCCGAATGGGTAGAGCCTATTGAAACTCCAACTTCCATCATGCCATTGGTGGCTAGACGTGTTGATGTTGACAAGATCCTCACGGGATTGGGGCAAGGTATAGTTACTCGTCGTCAACTTATGAACTTTTGCGCTCACTTCTCGTGTGTGTCTTGTATTGAACCACTTAGGGTTGAACAAGCACTTGAGGATGCAGATTGGCTCATTGCAATGCAAGATGAGCTCACTAGCTTCACCCGGAATGAAGTTTCATCTCTCGTGGAGAGGCCTTCCGGTCATGATCATAACATCATTGGAACCAAGTGGATCTTCAAAAACAAGTTAGATGAATATGGTAATATCATTCAAAACAAGGCAAGACTAGTGGCTCAAGGGTACTCCCAAGTTGAAGGCTTCGATTTTGATGAGACCTTTGCTCCCGTTGCTCGCCTTGAATCTATACGCATGTTTCTTGCTTATGCCGCATTCAATGGATTTCCATTATTTCAAATGGATGTGAAAAGTGCTTTTCTCAATGGTCCTCTACAAGAGGATGTATATGTAGCTCAACCACCCGGCTTTTGTGACCCTCATCACAAGGACCACGTGTACAAACTTCATAAGGCATTATATGGTCTTAAGCAAGCTCCTAGGGCTTGGTATGACCATCTTAGGAAGTTTTTACTCGAGGAAGGATTTGTGAGGGGTGTCATTGATGCCACTCTTTTTACCAAGAGAACCAATGGTGAATTGCTCATATGCCAAATCTATGTAGATGACATCATATTTGGTTCTCCTAATCCATCTTTGTGCAAGTGGTTCTCGGAAACTATGACCAAGAACTTTGAGATGTCCATGATGGGGAGCTTGAAGTATTTCCTTGGATTTAAAATCGAGCAATTTGCCGAAGGAACCTTCATCTCTCAAAAAAGTACATTCAAGACATGCTCGGGAAGTTTGGTATGAAGGATGCCAAGCCATGCAAGACACCCATGCCAACCAAGGGATATCTAGATCCAGACCTTTCCGGTATTCCATTTGATGCTACTCTTTATCGTTCTATGATTGGGTCATTGCTTTACCTTTGTGCATCTAGACCGGATATCATGCTTAGCATAGGAATGTGTGCAAGATATCAAGCCTCTCCCATGCAGAGTCATCATTTGGCGGTTAAGCGCATTCTTAGATACCTTGTTCGTACTCCTTTGTTGGGCCTTTGGTACCCCAAGGAAGCCAAGTTTGATCTCTTGGGGTACACCGATGCGGATTGGGCCAGAGATAAGGTGGATCGGAAGTCAACATCCGGTTCATGCCAATTTCTTGGGCGCTCATTGGTAAGTTGGCATTCCAAGAAGCAAAATTGTGTCTCCCTCTCCACCGCTGAAGCCGAGTATGTGGCCGCCGCAAGTTGTGCTACTCAAGTTCTATGGATGAGGCAAACCTTGAAGGACTATGGCCTCACCTACAAGAAGGTACCCATCTTATGTGACAATGAAAGTGCTATCAAGATAGCCAACAACCCTTGTCAACATCCCCGCACTAAACATATTGACATTCTTCATCACTTCATACGGGATCATATTCAAAAAGGTGATATTGTTCTTGCACATGTGGGCACCGACAAGCAACTTGCCGACATCTTCACCAAGCCGTTGGATGAAGCAAGGTTTTGCCAACTAAGGGGTGAACTTGGTATCTTGGAACGTTATAGCTTCTCGGCCTAGGGGTATCTTGCTCTCATTCATGCACATAGCAACTATCTTGTCTAGATGTAGGCATATCTGTAGGGGGAGACACTCAATAAATGAGTTATCTCCTTCTACATGATGCATAAATGGATTCCCACATCAACAATCCGCGTGCTCACCACGGTGAACCCATGTGTAGCGGTTATCGATGGAGTAAGTGTCTTTGAACCCAAGGTACATCTTCGCGGTATCAAAGCACTATACATTCAAACATGGTGGCTTCGGCCACCACCTCTCCTTTGAGAAAGGTTTGCTTTGATCATTCATGTGTGCATCCAGTGCTATGATTTTGTGTGTTTATCTAATTTTGTCCCCTGACATGATTGTTTGATCTTCTAGCGTCACCTAATTCTTCATGTTTTCGGGCCTATTCGTCAACTTCCAGTAGCCTGTCGGAATTCCGTTGGATTTCGGACGTCCGATGCGTAGGACGTCCGAAACAGGTCGGATTTCCGACATTTCCTGTTGTCCACACCTGGATCTCCAGCCTGTACAGCCTGCTCAGAATCTGCCCTCTTCGGAAATCCGTTGGCTTTCGGACGTCCGACACGTCGGACGTCCGAAATGCGTCGGACGTCCGAAGTGGGCTGCCCTATATATACTGGGCGTCGGGCCGAGGGGGGAAGTTTTCCTTCCCCTCGGCCGTTCCCCACTGGACCCCTCGTGCGCCTCCATCGCCTGACGCCGCCGCCGGCCGCCCCGGCCTCCCCGGTGCTCCTTTCCCCCGGATCTCCTCCCCCGCGGTACCTCTCGTCACGATCTGCCTTTCCATCCGATTAGTTTTTGCCATTTTTTCCTGGTTCTTGCCTCATTCTTGCATCTCCTTCCTCTAGGGATTCTCAATGGTGAGGAAAAAAACTTGCGGTCGCAAGAATCGCGAGGCCTCCGGTTCCCATGGTATGCGTTGTCCTAGCTTTCTCTCCTTCGTGTGTCTTCCTTTGTTGATTAGGGTTTCGTACTCATACTCCTCATATATGGCTAGGTGGTTCCGGGGATGAGCCGCCTCGTCTTCGTCGCCGCATGAAGCATCCTACGTACACAGAACCCTCCTCGGACAGTGAGCACACTCCTAGCGAGGAGGATAGTCCCTATGCTTCTGAGTCTGAGGCTGACGAGGAGTTTGTTGTTGAAGAAGATGATCCCCCAGTGGTGACTCGCCCCTCCAAACTTGGGGTGCGTCGCCCGACTAAGGGCTCCTCATCGGCGTCTGGTGCTCTTGCTGGTGCTGATCATGATGATGCGCCTCCTATCCCGATACATATCTCATATGAGCCGGTGGTTTCTACTGGACGTATGATGGCAGACTACTCGAAGATCTCTTTGGATGCCTACCGCAAGCTTCGCCGTGTTAATCAGTTTGAGGCTCCTCAGGATTGTCTGGACAGCCGGTTTCGGACCAATGTGCAGGCCGATATATTCACATCTGTTGCAGTTCGTCAGGACCTTGCAAACTCCCATGCCTGCATCCCCCTTGACTTCATCCGGGAGAATCCCGACAAATTTCCCGGTGTGATGGAGATTATTGAGTCTGTGGGGCTCGGTCCAGTGTTCAGCTTTCTGCGTGACTGGAACACTGCTGCGATCCATCAGTTCTATGCCACCTGCTACTTTCACACCAATCACAGGGAGATCTCATGGATGACTGGAGAGCAGCAGTGCACATCCACCTTTGCTCAGTTTCAGAGGGCTCTACACATTCGCTCCTCTGGAGTCCGGATTCATGCCTCTACCAAGGAGAAGCCCAAGGGGATCAATGACATATCCATTTGGAAGAAGCCCTATAGGTTCCTCTACCAGTGCATCCTCCGGACTCTTTATCCCAAGTCTGGTGACAAGACTCATTGCAGCAGCTCGGCTATCACACTGATGTGCCATATCCATGACTCTCCTTAGAAGCGTCTTGATGTGGCCCACTATCTCTGGCACGAGATTTGGATGGCGAGTCTTCAGCAGCGTCGCCAATATCCGCATGCACCCTTCATCATGGCTCTCATTCAGTTCGTCGTCTCCTCCCCATTGGAGATCACTCAGCCCCACGCTGTTTGGTCCATTCCGGAGCACATGTACTTTGATGCTCCTGAGGTTGGTATGACGTGCCCTGTTCCGATACACACCACGGTTCGTGGCAACCTTGAGCGTCAGTCTGTGGAGCAGGCTCCTATGCGCCGTATGGCTCAGTTTTTGGGAAAGGACCAAGCGGCTATGATGCGCGCTATTTCTTTCAACTGCCACTCCAACCACACGGTGGTCTCGCGTCTTATCCAGTCCAAGAACTCCCTCAAGGCTTGTCTGCGTGCACATGGCGAGGCCAACGTCAGTGATGATGAGCGCCTTCCGGATGCTCCTCCCGCTGATCTTGGTTTCGATTTTCCTACTGGACCGGAGTGGGAGGATTTCTTCCCTGGAGACCCTGGCGCTAGTGGCAGTGGGACTCACTAGTTTGTCAGCGCGTGTGCCCCCTTTTTGGTCCTTGATGCCAAAGGGGGAGAGTCATATGTCATATGTGTGTTTTCTTTTGGTGTCATATGTGTGTTTTCTTTTGGTGTCTAGGTGTTCGTGACTTGATTATGTCGTTATGTGGGATCTGGTGTGTGTAAGACCTTTATGTGTGATTGTCTTGTGTACTGTGTTAATGCATTGTGTACTTTGTGTTACGCATGGTGTTGCTCTTGAGTTTGGCTAGCTTGTGGCATTATTGGTCTATTATGTTTTGGTGCAATCTAATATTTCATCTCCATAATCAATGATTGCTTGCCTTGATATCATGTATTGTGACTCGCTCCAAAATGTGTGCATCTTGTGCGAAAGTAGAGAATCTTATATGCACACATTAAGGGGGAGCTCATTGTAAAACTTACTCCCACCAAAAGCATATTGTTGAACAATTTTGGGGAGCTATATGTATGTTGTCATCAAATACCAAAAAGGGGGAGATTGAAAGTGCTATCTTGCCCTTAATTATATTTTGATGTTGATGACAATTTACATATAGAGGACTAATCATGTGTGCCAAGTATATCTCAGGTTTTAGTCCTCAGTGCGATGTGTTGGTGGATCAAGGACCATCTATTCACTTCTTTATAGTGGCAGGGTCGGAATCAGCACATTCATTGAGTTCCCTGCAAAGATCATCATCAAGTATAATATAATCATCCTCAAGGAGATTTTCCTTAAGGCCTGCAAAGTTATGAGTTTTTCCAATAGGAGTTTGGGTAACAGGAATTTCATCACCCGAAAGTCGGGCAGCAGCAGCAATCTGTTCATCTATAAAAGAACCAAGTGAACCTGTAGTCTCAAAGGTAGTAGAAGCATCATCAAAAGTATCTGACATATTGCCAGACTCAACAGAAGTAGCATGTAATCGTGGTGAATCAAACTGACTTATAACTGAAGGTGAATCAAGTTTAGCACTAGTGCTAAGAGCAGTACCTCGTCTCGTACGGGATGGTAGGATCGGAACCTTGGGTTCTCCTTTCTTACCCATAATGGATAACGTGCAGCAGGTAGGATACTTTGAGTAGACCTATAAATAAAGCTATGGTCCCCGGCAACGGCGCCAGAAAACAGTACTTGATAACACTCAACTATAGGGGATCAAGATAGTCTTCGCGGGCAAGATAAGCCAATTTATTGATTCGACACTTGGGGACACAAAGAATACGTACATGCTTTGACAATTGAGTTGTCAATTCAACCGCACCTGAAATAAACACTTTCTTGCACGAAAGTATTAGGAGCAACTGTGATACGGTGGTAGTAGTGGTGGTGATAATAGTGGTGATAGTGGTAGTGGAACAGCAAAAGTAAAACAGCGAAAGTAAACAACTAGTAACCAGCAGAAAGAAAACACTGTAGGCTAGGGAGATGGATGGTTGGGCGTTGCTTGGATGAGAACGAACATGCAACAGATTCTAACTTGGGCAAGGCTCACAGAAAACAAAGGATCATCTAGGCAAATATCTAACATCAGGCATGTATCCCAGGGTAGTTGTACGTGCTTGCAATAAGAACTTTGTACAACATCTTTTGTCCTTCCCTCCCGCTACGAACGGGGCCAAAAGGAACTTAGGGAAATTAAGGTCTCCTACAGTGGAGAACCGGAACAAAGCATTAACACTTCATGGATACACGGAATCCTCAAATCATAGTCCATCCCCTTTGGTGTCCCAGGCTGTCACCACTGGGATCGCCGGTTCCGGACTATAATAGGTGCATACAACTCATAGATAGGATCAAGAACACCAAAAACTCAAGAAACAAAAGGGTGATCAGATCTGAAATCTTGGCACTCGGGCCCAAAGTGACAAGCAATAAGAGCAACAAGTTGTAACAGATATGATAAACACCAAGTAGATGATAGGCAACATGCCCACAACTAATCTCATTGAACTATTACATGATCTAACTCATCCAATCCCTACCATCCCCTTTGCCTACAGCAGGGAATTTCTCACACATGAAAGGAGAAGTCATGGATGGGTGATGGAGAGGTGATGACGATGACGATGGCGATGATTTCCCCCTCACCGGAGGCCAATTCAGCCTCCAGATTAGCTCTCCGGAGAAGAACAGAGGGTTGCGGCGGCTCCGCAGCGTAGATCGAAAAAGCGACTTCTGTTTCGACGTTTCCTCGACGGGAGAATAAATAGGGGCCAAGGTAGGTCACCAGGGGGTGTGGGACCCACCCAGGAGGGTAGGTGGCGCGGCCAGGGGGTGGGGCCGCGCCAGGCACCCTCCTGGCTGCCCCTTGGCTGCCCTGTGGCCCCCCTTTGGCCTGACGGAAGCTTCCGGAACGCTGATTTTTAATATAATTTTTTGGGATTTTTCCAGCGTACCTAAATATCCAGAAACCTGCACAAAAGAAAAACAACACTGGTAGCTCTGCTGAAAACAGCGTCAGTCCGAGTTAGTTTCGTCCAAATTATGCAAGAATGAAGTCAAAACAATAGCAAAAGTGTTTGGAAAAGTAGATACGTTTGAGACGTATCAACTCCCCCAAGCTTAGCTATTGCTTGTCCTCAAGAAATTCAGTTCAACGAACTGGACGCGACAAAGAAAACTTTGACAAACTCTTTTGCTTCACTAGATGTATATAAGCATGTACTACGAAAGAGTTCAGCAAGTTTTGACACCATGCTACAAGGACAATGCACGAAGCAATCCTTCTTTCATGTAATCAGTCACAAACAAACGTAAAGTAAATAATATGCTGCTGAAAATCAATTCAAGATCACACTGCACATAGCATGAACATATCAGAGTGGTATCTCGCTAGCCTCCATGAGTGAAGCAAAACATAAATGCAGAAGCTCCTCCGGAGTTTTAAAGGAGACTAGAACTCAGAACTCAGAATAAGAAACATCACAATCATGCAGAAGACAATGTAGTACTTTGGGACAATGCATGTTACACTAAGAATGACAATTATGCTCTCATAGTTGGTGCTTTGGAGAAAGGAAGGACAATGTATTGTGACTCGCTCCAAAATGTGTGCATCTTGTGCGAAAGTAGAGAATCTTATATGCACACATTAAGGGGGAGCTCATTGTAAAACTTACTCCCACCAAAAGCATATTGTTGAACAATTTTGGGGAGCTATATGTATGTTGTCATCAAATACCAAAAAGGGGGAGATTGAAAGTGCTATCTTGCCCTTAATTATATTTTGATGTTGATGACAATTTACATATAGAGGACTAATCATGTGTGCCAAGTATATCTCAGGTTTTAGTCCTCAGTGCGATGTGTTGGTGGATCAAGGACCATCTATTCACTTCTTTATAGTGGCAGGGTCGGAATCAGCACATTCATTGAGTTCCCTGCAAAGATCATCATCAAGTATAATATAATCATCCTCAAGGAGATTTTCCTTAAGGCCTGCAAAGTTATGAGTTTTTCCAATAGGAGTTTGGGTAACAGGAATTTCATCACCCGAAAGTCGGGCAGCAGCAGCAATCTGTTCATCTATAAAAGAACCAAGTGAACCTGTAGTCTCAAAGGTAGTAGAAGCATCATCAAAAGTATCTGACATATTGCCAGACTCAACAGAAGTAGCATGTAATCGTGGTGAATCAAACTGACTTATAACTGAAGGTGAATCAAGTTTAGCACTAGTGCTAAGAGCAGTACCTCGTCTCTTACGGGATGGTAGGATCGGAACCTTGGGGTCTCCTTTCTTACCCATAATGGATAACGTGCAGCAGGTAGGATACTTTGAGTAGACCTATAAATAAAGCTATGGTCCCCGGCAACGGCGCCAGAAAACAGTACTTGATAACCCTCAACTGTAGGGGATCAAGATAGTCTTCGCAGGCAAGATAAGCCAATTTATTGATTCGACACTTGGGGACACAAAGAATACGTACATGCTTTGACAATTGAGTTGTCAATTCAACCGCACCTGAAATAAACACTTTCTTGCACGAAAGTATTAGGAGCAACTGTGATACGGTGGTAGTAGTGGTGGTGATAATAGTGGTGATAGTGGTAGTGGAACAGCAAAAGTAAAACAGCGAAAGTAAACAACTAGTAACCAGCAGAAAGAAAACACTGTAGGCTAGGGAGATGGATGGTTGGGCGTTGCTTGGATGAGAACGAACATGCAACAGATTCTAACTTGGGCAAGGCTCACAGAAAACAAAGGATCATCTAGGCAAATATCTAACATCAGGCATGTGTCCCAGGGTAGTTGTACGTGCTTGCAATAAGAACTTTGTACAACATCTTTTGTCCTTCCCTCCCGCTACGAACGGGGCCAAAAGGAACTTAGGGAAATTAAGGTCTCCTACAGCGGAGAACCGGAACAAAGCATTAACACTTCATGGATACACGGAATCCTCAAATCATAGTCCATCCCCTTTGGTGTCCCAGGCTGTCACCACTGGGATCGCCGGTTCCGGACTATAATAGGTGCATACAACTCATAGATAGGATCAAGAACACCAAAAACTCAAGAAACAAAAGGGTGATCAGATCTGAAATCTTGGCACTCGGGCCCAAAGTGACAAGCAATAAGAGCAACAAGTTGTAACAGAGATGATAAACACCAAGTAGATGATAGGCAACCTGCCCACAACAAATCAGATTGAACTATTACATGATCTAACTCATCCAATCCCTACCATCCCCTTTGCCTACAGCAGGGAATTACTCACACATGAAAGGAGAAGTCATGGATGGGTGATGGAGAGGTGATGACGATGAGGATGGCGATGATTTCCCCCTCACCGGAGGCCAATTCAGCCTCCAGATTAGTTCTCCGGAGAAGAACAGAGGGTTGCGGCGGCTCCGCAGCGTAGATCGAAAAAGCGACTTCTGTTTCGACGTTTCCTCGACGGGAGAATAAATAGGGGCCAAGGTAGGTCACCAGGGGGTGTGGGACCCACCCAGGAGGGCAGGTGGCGCGGCCAGGGGGTGGGGCCGCGCCAGGCACCCTCCTGGCTGCCCCCTGGCAGCCCTGTGGTCCCCCTTTGGCCTGACGGAAGCTTCCGGAACGCTGATTTTTAATATAATTTTTTGGGATTTTTCCAGCGTACCTAAATATCCAGAAACCTGCACAAAAGAAAAACAACACTGGTAGCTCTGCTGAAAACAGCGTCAGTCCGGGTTAGTTTCGTCCAAATTATGCAAGAATGAAGTCAAAACAATAGCAAAAGTGTTTGGAAAAGTAGATACGTTTGAGACGTATTAACGCGCCGGCGCCGGCGGCGTCCGAAGGGCGTCCCGCCGAGGGCAACAAGAAGGCCAAGGCGGCGAAGGCTGCGGCGCCGGCTGCCGAGCGGCTGCAGTCGGCCATCGAGAAATGCATCGCCGACGGCGCAAGCAACGCCGCGATCAGGGAGGAGACGTCCAGGGCGAGGTGGGCCGAACTGTTGGGCAAGCAGGACGCCAAGCTCGACCTCCTGAGGAACACCGTCGCCACCAAGAAGAGGAACACCGATCTCGCCTTCCTTTCGACAATGGCGACGATGGATTTGGGATCGGTGGACGCGCAGATGAGGGCCTGGCTCGTCTCCGAACGCGACAAGATCTTGCCCCAGATGGCGCCGCCCTTTGTCACGCCACCCGCGCCCCCGCAGACCCGCCTGCGCTGGACGTGCCTGCCTCGCCCAAGAGCACGCCGCCGACACCGGGCACGCCGTCTACGCCGGTTGAGACATACGGCGAGCCGCTGGCTTCTGCGGTCGACCTGGACGGCCCCCTTTGAGAGCTGCCAGCCGGCCGGCCTACTTTTTTTGTTCCCCGCGTAGATCACGCCGCTTGTGGCGCGTTTGATCGCCGAACCATGGCATGTTGATCGCCGAACTATGCTGTTTTTTGAAGCGGGAAGAAAACTATTCGAACTTGTGTGCGCGTTGCCGCTTTTCTTGGGTCCGCCCTTGGGGGCGCGGCTGGGGGGAACCTCACCCCAAGAGCTATCGCCGCGCAAGTGCCCCCCAAGCGGCGCTAAAAATAGCGCCGAAAGTAGTCTTGGGGGGCCGAACGACTGGAGATGCTCTAAGTGTCGGACGTCCGTCAGGTATCGGACGTCCGAAAGTTTACATGTCGGACGTCCGAGCCAGGTCGGACGTCCGAAGTGTAATATCTGTGTGCAGCAAAGAACATAGTAAGAAAAAGATCAGTAGCACATCGGAAGTCCGACAGAGTTTGGACGTCCGACGGATCGGACGTCCGAAACCCGTCGGAAGCCCGACATTTTTGCATGTCTACTGACCTTTCCTACGATAACCAAAATACGATATGTCGGACGTCCGATGAGTGTCGGACGTCCGAAACTTTGAAATGTCGGACGTCCGAAACTCGTCGGACGCCCGAAAGCAGTGATCATGTTTTTTACTTTAGGGCTCCACTTTTGTGTCGAGATGTTTTTTGTTTTTAATTAGCTTTGAGCAAATCTTAAACACAAACCCAGTGATCCCCTCTTAATAGTGCGGGGATCCCTATACTCAAGATAAACAGAAAATCTTACACTTTAATATAGATTGGATCCATAATGTGACATATTAATAGCCACTCCCAAGTTTTGGAGATTTTTGAAATTCAAATTATTTGAATTTCAATTTAAATACGGTTTAATTTAATTTCCAAGGTCTTGTTTGGATTTTTTGAAAATTCTTGGAGCATGAAGTGGGACCCACTTCACTTTATATTAGATCATGCTCATTTATAGAACTTTTCAAAAATACTAGAGGAATTTTTGGAAGCACTTTTTGTTGGACCATTCGAATTAAATTCATTTGGGGCTTTTCTTTTCCCCAATTCAATTTCTTGTTGAAATTTTATTACATGATGCAAAGATGATAGCCTAGCTTAACACATACCTAACTTGGGGTTGTGAAATGATCCGTCACAACAATTCATCATTGGGACGGTTGATGACCCTCAGCTGTAGGGGATCATTTGTAGCGTTTTCGCGTGTAAGTTAACCCAATTTATTGATTCGACACAAGGGGAGCCAAAGAGTATTTATAAGCTTTGACAGTTTAGTCGTCAATTCAACCACACCTGAAATATACTTGCTTGCAACAAAATACTAATAGCAACTGTGGTATGATAGTGGTAGTGGCGACAACGAAAGTAAAACAGCGAAAGTAAATTACTAGTAACCAGTAGCATTGAAACATTATAGGCTAGGGAGATGGATGGTTGGGCGCTTCTTGGACAAGAGTGAACATGTAATAGATTCTAACACGGGGCAATGCACACAGAAAAGCAATGATCATCTAGGAAAATATCAAACATTAGGCATGTATCCCGTAGGTAGTTGTGCGGGCCTGCAATAAGAACTTGCACAACATATTTTGTCCTACCATCCCGCTATGAACGGGGCCAAAGGGAACTTATGGAGATTAAAGTGCTCCTGACAAAGAGCACCGGAAAAAAGAAATAAACTCAATGGATACAAGAAATCCTCATATTATGGACCATCCCCTTTGGTGTCCCAAGCTGTCACCTTTGGGATTGCCGGTTCCGGACCATAATAGGTGCATGAAACTCATAGATAGGATCAATAACATAAATATACTCATGAAAACACAAGTGGTTCAGATCTGAAAACATGGCACTCGGGCCCAAAGTGACACGCATTAAAAGCAACAAGTTGTAGCAAAGATGATAAACACCATAGTAGATGATAGGCAACATGCCCCCAACAATCTGAAGAACTATTACATTATCAAACTCATCTAATCCCTACCATACCCTTTGCCTACAGCAGGGAATTAATCACACATGTGAAGAGAAGTCATGGAGGGAGGACGGATTGGTGATGGTGATGACGATGGCGATGATCTCCCCTCTCCGGAGGCCAAATCAGCCTCCAGATTAGCCCTCTGCGACGGAAACTGGAAAAACGACTTCTGTTTTGGGGTTTTCCCTTAACGGGAATGTAACACCCTCACTGTCATGAACAATAATCACTTTGCTAATCAAGGATTACTGTTGCTAATCACTTTTGATAATCGCTGTTATTCAAACTGGCCTTGATCAAACTTTTCAACTTGTTCTTTTTCTATCCATGATGGTTGGCATTGAAGCAATGTGGACATGCCTTGCCCATCATGGATCAAAACAAATCCAAGCCCCTTTGCATTTGAAATCAAAACTTAGCTCAAATGCCTTTTGGTTGGATATTAAAAACATTGTGCAAAATAAAACTTTTTCCAAAAATCTTGCAACCAATTTTGTAAAATGCCTAAAAATCAGTGGATTACTTTCCTATGGTTTTGGGGATTCATTATGCATTGAAATAAATGCAACAAATAAAAACAGTAGCCAACTATCCCTTTTCATCTATAGAATAATGAAAACAAATGCTAGAAGAATTTATTTAATCACCAAACTTTTTGTAGCATTGCTACATAGGGCAATACAAAAATAGGAGCAAGTCTCATGTCTAATAAAAATCATTTGATGGACCAACAAAAATAAAAGAATAGTACAAACAACCGAGAAATTGCAAAAAAAAAAAGAAAAAGGAACAACCCACCCCCTGTTCCCCTTGGGCCCAGCCCAACTAAACCTCCCCCTAAGCCAGCCCACCCCACCTATCTGGCCCACCCCCACCCATCTCCCTCCCCTGTTCACAGGGACCTCGTGGACTTCATCCACGCCAGCCATGGCGCCCGGCCATGCCGTGGCGGCCATCCACAGCGCCGCCGGCGGTATAAGAGCCACCCCGCCCCCTTGGAAACCATAGCCGCCACCAGACCGCCCCCCTCTCCCTCTCACCATCTCCCTTGTCGCTCTTCCTCTCTGTCGCTCGGCCGTGTGAAGCCATCGCCGCCGCAAGCGCGCCACCGCGGTCAACGGCGATAAGGAGGCGCGCCGCCATGTCCAACATCCTCCTCACGGTCGACTCCGTCGCCTCGGGCTCCCCATCGTCGTCGAACGCCACTACTCCAACCGAATCGGTCGTCTTCCTCCTCCCGACCCGCAGCTCGCCGGCGACGAGTTCGTCGCCTCAAGCCCTCCCCGAGCACGCTGCCCCCTCTACGCACCTCGCCGTGAGCCTCTGCCTCGATTCCCCCCTCTCCCCTTGGACGTGTCGTGCCGTAGGATCCTCCTCGCCGTGCCCCCTGCTGCCGGCGTCCTCCATGGACGTGGCGCACTCGCCGTTCTCCCTGGCCGCGCCCACGCGCCCCACTGGCATCAACAGTCGCGCCCGGGCCGTGCCCTAGCTCCCCTGGACGCGCCCCGCTCATGGCCTCTCCGCGCGCCACACGCCCGTCGTGCCCCCTCCTTTGGCTCGACCGCCGCTTGACCTCGTCGTGGCCTACAGCGCCGCTCGCCTCACCCACAGGCGACCGTGCCCCACCGTGCCAGCCTCCTCCCACCACAGGCCGCAAACCCCGCCGTGGCCTCGGCCTCGCCGCTGCTGCTGGCCACAGTGGCTCGCCGCTACTGCTGGCCGGCCATGGCCTAGGTTGTGCGGTTGTGGCCTAGAGCCACTTCCATGTGGGGCCGCTCCCCTAATTGTGTTAGCTAATTAGGCTATTAACAAAAACAGATACTTACATGTGGGTCCCAGCCCCACTTAAACCTCTGTTAATTTAAATAACTGCTAAACTAAACATGTGTCACTTACAACTGGGCCCTACATGTAAGGAATTAATTAAAACAAAATTTAATATATGTGTGGCTGACATATGGGGCCCATGGGTCAGTTGACCTGGTCAAAGGCTACAGCCTATGAAATGTGGGTCCCCTCTGTCAGGGTTGACCAATCAACGGGACTGTTGTGGATAATGTTGAATAATAATTAAAAATAAATACAGAAAATGATTTAAAATGATTTAAACTTCAAAATTCAATATATTTTAAACTGTAAGTCAGATTAAAAAACTTTATACATCAAAATTGATCAGAAAAATATAACAAATACAGATACGCAATCCGTATGTCTACCACACCCCCCTAACGCATCGAATATCGACACCCCCCCTCCCGGGCTGTCTGTCGGTAATTTCCGGTACCGATAAAAATTGCCCGGATCAAAATACTTTGTATACGAAAGTTGCTCAGAACGGATCACCGAATACAAATACTATACCCATACCTTCACCACACCCCCTCTAGCATACCAAACGTTGAACCGTCCCCCTCCGAACCGGCTGTCCTATGATTTGCCCGATACTGTTAAACTATCCGGATGGATTTGTTCCGAACACGAAAGTTGTCCGGAATGGTTCAACTAACCCGGATACACCACCCACACATGTGTCGGATGTCCACGACACCTCCGGCATGGTACCTTCCCCCCTCCGAACACCCTGTCCGGTAAATACCCCGGAGCCGGTATTTCATCCACGGATGAATTCCTGCTCCGAGCATATTGCATCGTGCTGCGTTAGAACCCCGTTAACATTGCGTTCGCCATGTCTTGTATTTGTATTGCTATTATTGCCGTGTATTTATTGTTTCTCCCCCCCCCCTCTTATTGTCCGATAGACCCGACGACCGCTGTCGATGCCCTTGTGATCGACTACGTCGTCGACGACCGTACCCCTACCGTCGAGCTTCCAGGAAAGCAGAGCCATTCTCTTCCCCAGATATCGCCTATATTTTCCGTACATTCTTGCACTAGGCATGGTTACTGCTGCTGCTACGTTACAATCCTATTCAATTGCATAGCATGTTTTTGTCGCCTCTTGTTGTACCTTCCTTATCCTATGTTGCCTGCTATATCTATACATTATATTCAGCAGTGAGCCCTGCGCATTGTTAGCTAGGATTAGATAGCGGGACGTGGTCACTCAGGGGAGTGACGCGGATACAAAATATATACAACTGCAACAGGAACGGATCAATGCAGACGCCCCAGGGAACCTACAACGGCGAGACTCTGCCGAGTCGCTTCGAGTTTGACTTACGAGTGGAATGGACTCGTATTTCACTCTCGTCGGCTCAGTAGCATAGCATCACCGGAATGATACGAGGTTTACCTCTTTAGTTCACTCCGTTGATGTCTCTGTCAAACCTCTTTAAGTGTGCCATCGAGGGTGATACCTCCTGGTTTCACTTAATGGTAGGCATTCGAACCAACTGGTGTCCTTAAAGGTAAGAGTCGGGCGACCCAACGGTGCCCGCGAGCGGTATATTGTCGGGAACGACAGGGAGGGTACGACCGACGTTACTGGCGTGCTTGGCCCCTGCTCGTATCTCGCGAGAGTTACCAAACTACGAAAATGTCGAGCTCTACCAAGAGCACACGCGAGACAAGGTAAGGAGACGGTTCACCTTGTTGGTAACCGAAGTGACTTGGTGGGACGACAGGGCAGGCACCGATGTACTGGTGGTCCTGACTGCTGTCGTTGACCGCGGGTCGGTTAAGTCGAGGCAACAATAACGGTTTTCACGCAGGTTAATTAAAATGCTAAATGGTTCAGCGGATGACTTGAGAGGCCCGTTGGTCTGTACGCACTACCTTCACGTGGGATAAGGAGTTATGGGCTCCCCTGCGTCGTAGTTTGTCCGAAAGCTCTTCAGACGTCAGCAATACCGCGGCCTGCGCCGGGAAGTGGTGTCTTCTTCGTCTGGACGGTGTGTTTTTGGATTTGCTTTCGCTTCATCGGCCAGCCACGCACCATGCAGGAGCGTGCAAGGGTGAGGGTCCTAGACCCCTTGGCGCATAGGATATAGTCCGGCGGATGGCCTCTCTATTGAGCCTAGGATGGGCTGCGTCGTGTCGGAGAGCCTCGGTGGGGCGTTCCCTAACAAGGTTCACGCCACCCTGGAGATCCAAGCGTGCAGGCTGAACAGTAGTGCACCCCTGCAGGGAGTTTAATCTATTCGAATAGCCGTGTCCACGGTAACAGGACGCTTTATGCTGAAACTGGATCTTACCACTAGAAACTATTACTATTAAACTGTATGGTTCCGGGTCTTCTTCCTCGCAGGGAGTCGAGGAAGGGAACTCGGAGGCATTATTATTATTAATCATTACAACTTATATTATACAATGTTGCAGCAACTTCTGCTTCGTTGTTACTTTATGCTTTATATGAACTGTTGGCTGTTTCTCTTCTCATGCTCCAAGACTTCGTCGGAAGATGCTAGTCTACGATAGGCCTAGCTTCTTACCCTTATTCTGATTTCTATCTTGCAGTCCACTACATACAGCCTCCCCTTTCCTTTGATACAAATGCATAATGCTTAGTAGCGGACGTAAGACTCGCGGGTATGCTAGATACTCACCTGCTTTATTTTCTTTACTGTTTTGCCTGATCGGCCGCTGCAGTCGACGTTGGAGCCTTGGAGTCCAGGAGCAGGAGTTCCCCGATGCCGACCACCGCAACATGAAGATCCCCGATGCTTCCTACGACGTCGAGTTCCCCGTTGACCAGGAGTAGTTTGGAGGCTCCCGGGCAGGAGGCCTTGCCTTTTCGATCTGTATCTTTGATGTTATTTGTTCTAGCCTTCTTAAGGCAAAACTTGACTAACTATGTCTGTACTCAGATATTATGGCTTGTATAACTTATGTATTCGGGTCCGCGTGACCCCCCCTTTATTGTAACATGTTGGTTTATCCTTTTGTGTTTAGTGTTGTGCTGTGATATTCTCACCGTGGCACCCTAATCTCAGCCGTGTACCCTGCGTGCATGATTACTGTACACGGTCTGATTTTGGGGGTGTCACAGGGAATAAATAGGGGCCTTGGTAGGGCACTAGAGGGGGGAGGCCCCCAGGCGGCTAGCCGGCGTGGCCAGGGGTGGGGCCGCGCCACCAGGGCGCCTTGAGCCCCTGTGGCCCCCCTCTGGTCCCATTTCTGGTCCGTGGAAGCTTCGGGTGCGTGGATTGTTTATGAATTTTCCTGGAATTTTCTGAAGCACCTAAAAATCCATAAATCTACACATAATAAAACCATATAGGCAGCTCTGCTGAAAACAGTGCCAGTCCGGGTTAGTTTAGTTCAAATCATGCAAGAATGAGGGAAAAACAATAGCAAAAGTGTTTGGAAAAGTACATACCAGGGAGTATTTGCTCAAAATCTCATCTCAAACGATGGGCTGTAGAGTGAGATCGAAAATCGCCTCCAAGAACAGCAAGAACGCAAGAAAGAGTGCAGAACTCGTGTTTTTGGAGAGAGAGGAAGGAGGAAGAAGATATACCTGGAGATGGGGCTTGTGGGACCCAGGCGCCCTATGGGCGCGGCCAGGGGGCTGGCCGCGCCAGCTGGCCACCTAGGCCACTGGTGGCCCCTCTGGTCAGCCCCAGGTGCTTCTGGCTCATTCTCATCGTGGAATTTTTTTTTTATTTTTCTATATTTTTTTTAAACTTCACTGTTGAAAAAAATTTAGAGTTCAAAAAGCTGCGAAACTTTCTGAAAACTTGAAGCAGTGATTAGAATTGTGAAGCTTAAAAAACATATAAACTTGGTACAGCAAGGAGAATAAAAGCTAAAGCAAATGAAAACATAACAAGCTTCACTTTTTACCTATATAAAACATGCTAGCTAGTAAGGTTGATCAAGTCTTACCAACACACCGGCGATATATAGAGAAACAAGTATCACCTCTCATGAAGTGATCATTGCACCTTTACTTTAATGAACGTTGTCCCCACCATAATCGTTTTGTATTTGTGGTGCACATGTAAAGGACAATCCCATTCTCCAATCTTCACGGTCTCGATATTCTCTATAGAGTTAAGGCCATGCCTTTTGTCGATCTTTATTATCAATGTTGAAGGTCACCTTTCCTTTACTGCAATCAATAATAGCACTTGCGGTGTTTAGAAAAGGCCTACCAAGAATAATGGACTTGCTCCCATCGTTGGGCATGTCAAGCACAACAAAATCTGTAAGAATTAAGAAATTAGCAATTTCAACGGGAACATCCTCGCAAATACCAATCGGGACGGCTATTGACTTGTCAGCCATCTGGAGAGAGATATCTGTAGGGATTATCTTATCTAAAAATAACCTTTTATAAAGAGAAAAAGACATAAAACTCACTTGTGCTCCCAGATCACATAAGGTAGTTTTGACATAATTATTTTTTATGGAGCAAGGAATAGTGGGTATACCTGGATTACCAAGCTTCTTAGGAATCTTGCCACTGAAAGAGTAGTTAGCAAGCATAGTAGATATCGCCTCATTAGGAACTTTTCTTTTATTAGTAACAATATCTTTCGTATATTTGGAATAAGGAGGTAACCTAATAGCATCAGTCAAAGGAATTTGCAGAAAAAGAGGTTTCATCCATTCACAAAATTTATTATAGTGCTCTCCTTCTTTAGATTTGAGAGACTTTCCTGGAAAGGGTATGGGTTTTTGTACCCATGGTTCTCTTTCCTTCCCATGTCTTCTTGCAATGAAGTCTTCTCTTGTGTATTTCTTGCGTTTTTCGAGTGCTTCTTCTTCTCGCACCTCGGGAGGATCATCCTTCTCCTTATCATTTTCTTCGGACTCAGCACCGTCTTCAGTTTCAGCATCGGAGGTAGATATGCTGTTAGGATCAACAGCAGGTTCTTCACTTGTAATATGATCTTGGGAGTTGTCAGCTTCCTTGTGTTTCTTCTTCTTCTTTTTCTTCTTTGGAAAGCTAACAATCTCGTCTTCTACCTTCACTTGAGAATCTTGCTCGATACTCTTTGGATGCCCCTCGGGATAGAGAGGGTCCTAGGTGTGTGTTCCACCCCTGGTTTTGATGCCATAAGCATGAATATCCTGTTTGGCATTATTAGCAAGCAAATATTTTTGCACATTAGTAATTGTTCAAGCTGAGTTTGAACCATATGAAAATGCTTAACAAGACATTTAACATCATTAGTTGTTATTTCAAGAACACCAAGTAAACTTTTGATAGCAAGGTAA
The DNA here is from genome assembly GCA_950022295.1 of Bromus sterilis. NCBI lineage: Eukaryota > Viridiplantae > Streptophyta > Magnoliopsida > Poales > Poaceae > Bromus > Bromus sterilis. The sequence continues at coordinate 225,378,494 of OX465600.1, forward strand.
TTATCATGCAACTGACTTTGTATCCTCTCATTAAAATGGTCTTGCTTAATAATAAAATTATCAAGATCATCTAAGCATTGGTCGGGAGGCTTACCTTTAGGGATGACACTTTCAGTAAAATTGAATAGAGAGTGTGCCTCTACCAAGGGAGGGTGAGTAGTAGGCTCAAACAACTTCTCAATTGGAGGTAAATTCTGCATGTCTGTGGCTTTAATGCCTTTCTCCTTTATAGAATTATTTGCTTCTTGCATATCTTCGGGGCTCAAGACAAGCATGCCCCTCTTCTTTGGTGGTGGAGGTGGTTCAGGGACGGACCAATCTTCGTGGTTCTTGGCAATCTTTCCCATTAATTCTTCAGCATCGTCCGGTGTTCTTTCCCTGAAAACGCAACCAGCACAACTATCCAGATAGCATATAGATTCATCGGTTAGACAAACATAAAATATATCGAGTAATTCATTCTTTGGGACTTCATGTCCCGGTGTAGCCTTAATTAAACCACAATGCCTCCCCCAAGCTTTAGGGAGGTGCTCATCCTGCGATTGTTTAAAGTTATAAATTCTTTGTAAAGCAGCATGTTGCATATGAGCAGGAAAATATTTATCGACAAAGAATGGACCTATTCCTGAGGACTCTCAATGGAACCATGATGTAGTGTATCATACCATGCTTTAGCGTCTTCCTTCAAAGAAAAAGGAAAAATCTTGGCCACATAAAATTTTTGTATTCTCTCATCAGTAGTAAATAGGCTACCCAACTCGACGAGTTTGGTCAGGTGTGCTATAGCATCATCATTTTCTCTGACATAAAATGGGTCAGCTTCGACTCTAGATATAAGTGAAAGATCAACAGAGAAATCATAATCAGGATCAGTGATGCATATAGGGGATGTAGCAAATTTAGGATCGGGAGTAATCTTGTTCTTCATGGAGTGCTTTTCAAGCAGCTCCTTAATAACATCAGTGTCAGAGTCGACACACTCTTTGAGTTCCCTGCAAAAATCATCATCAAGAGTAATATAATCATCATCAATGATTCTCTCCTTGAGTTCATCTAAGTCTGGATAACCAAAGGCTTTGCACTTAGGAATATAGGTGGCAGGAGTCTTAGTCTTGGACTGTGCTGCAACCTTAGCAATCTAAGCTTCAAGATAGTGACCAAGGAAAATAGTATCATCAAGTGTAGTGGAAGCATCATCAAAAGTATCGGTCATAGTAACAGACTCAGTAGAAGTATCATGTGGTGGTGATGGTGAAGCGAACTTACTTATAACGGAAGGTGAATCAAGCGTAGCACTGGTACTCAGAACGGTACCTTTTCTTGTAGTGGATGGTAAGATCGGAACCTTGGGGTCTCCTTTCTTACCCATAGCGGATGAAGTGTAGTAGGAAGGATACTTCAAGTACACTTGTAAATATTGCTATACTCCCCGGCAACGGCGCCAGAAAACAGTACTTGATGACCCTCAATTGTAGGGGATCGTTTGTAGCGTTTTCGCGGGTAAGTTAACCTAATTTATTGATTCTACACAGGGGAGCCAAAGAGTATTTATAAGCTTTGACAGTTGATTTTTCAATTCAACCGCACCTGAAATATACTTGCTTGCAACAAAATATTAATAGCAACGGTGGTATGATAGTGGTAGTGGCAACAGCGAAAGTAAAACAGCGAAACTAAATTACTAGTAACCAGTAGGATTAAAACACTGTAGGATAAGGAGATGGATGGTTGGGCGCTTCTTGGATAAGATTGAACATTTAATAGATTCTAACACGGGGCAAGGCACACAGAAAAGAAATGATCATCTAGGCAAATATCAAACATTAGGCATGTATCTCGTAGGTAGTTGTACGTGCTTGCAATAAGAACTTGCACAACATCTTTTGTCCTACCATCCCGCTACGAACGGGGCCAAAGGGAACTTATGGAGATTAAGGTGCTCCTGTGAAAGAGAACCGGAACAAAGCAATAAACTCAATGGATACATGAAATCCTCAGATTATGGACCATCCCCTTTGGTGTCCCAAGCTGTCACCTTTGGGATCGCCGACTCCGGACCATAGTAGGTGCATACAACTCATAGATAGGATCAAGAAAATAAATATACACATGAAAACACAAGTGGTTCAGATCTGAAAACATGGCACTCGAGCCCTTAGTCACAAGCATTAAGAGCAACAAGTTTTAGCAAAGATGATAAACACCATATTATATGATTGACAACATGCCCCCAAAAATCTGACGGACTATTACATGATCAAACTCATCCAATCCCTACCACCCCCTTTGCCTACAGTAGGGAATTACTCACACATGTGAAGAGAATTCATGGAGGGAGGATGGATTGGTGATGGTGAAGACGATGGCGATGATCTCCCCTCTCCGGAGGAAAAATCATCCTCCAGTTTGGCCCTCCCGACGAATTACAGAGGGTGACGGCGGCTCCACGACAGAAACTGGAAAAGCGACTTCTGTATTGGGGTCTTCCCGTCATGGGAATAAATAGGGGCCTTGGTAGGGCACCAGAGGAGGGGCCCCTAGGCGGCCAGCCGGCATGGCCAGGGGTGGGGCCGTGCCAGCAGAGCGCCTGGAGCCGCTGTGGCCCCCTCTGGCCCCACTTCTGGTCCGTGGAAGCTTCGGGTGCGTGGATATTTTATGAATTTTCCTAGAATTTTCTGAAGCACCTAAAAATCCATATATCTGCACATAATAAAACCATATAGACAGCTCTGCTGAAAAAAGCATCAGTCCGGGTTAGTTTAGTTAAAATCATGCAAGAATGAGGGCAAAACTATAGCAAAAGTGTTTGGAAAAGTAGATACATTTTGAGACGTATCAATGGTGCTCTCTGATAAATAGGAAAACACGCTCATCGAGTTCCTCCGTGAGAATCGAGACATCTTTGCATGGAAACCTTCTGACATGCTGATATGTCCAAAACGTATCTATAATTTCTGCTTGCTCCATGCATCTTTTGTGTGATATTGCTATGATATTGATGCACTTCCATACACTTTTGATCATATTTGGACTAACCTTTTAACTCGGTGCACCCCAGTGCCAGTTCCTGTTTTCTGCAGTTTTTGTATTTCAGATTTTCCCATTACTTAAAATGCCAGAAAAATTCCAGGAAAAATATAGAAAAAATCAGCGTACAGGAAGCTTCGGGAAGAGCCAAAGTGGGGCCAGAGGGGAGCCATGGGTGGCCCAGGCGGCCACCACCTAGGCCACGCCATGGGGGCGCCTGGGGCCCCTGGTCGACTTCTTTCTGCCCCCCTTCGCCTATATATTTCTCTCATCCCGTAACCCTCGAGGACAGAACCCTTTTTCGCGATCTCTCCTTTGTTCCGCCGCCGCATCGCTTCCAAGATCGGGAGCACCAGGAGCCCTCTTCCCGGCACCCTGCCGGAGGGAGGAACCACCTCCGGGAGCTTCTCCACCACCATGGATGCTTCCCGGATGAACCGTGAGTACTCCACCTTGGACCATGGGTCCATGATTAGTAGATATGTGATGTTCTCCTCCCCTCTTTATTCTTCATGGTTTAGACCTCGTGAGCTGCCCTACATGATCGAGGCACATATGTAATCTTTCTGCTGTTGCTATGCTGAGTTTTCTGGGATCTGATGGATTATGAGACTATGTTCAGATTGTGTTTGAGTAATATATTTGATTCTCCTCTTTTATATTTATGTTCTTGAGTAATTCTTGCATGGTCTCCGTTGTTGTTTATTTCTTTGGCCAAGTAGTAGGTAGTGACTCCAAGAGGGAGCGTTATGCATGATTGTGGTTCATGCCCCCTGATGACTAGCTTGAGTGATAGAAACATGAGTCTAGGGGATGTGTTATTGCCACAAGGGAGAAAACAACGGTGCTTGTACTTGCGGGTGCAAGGATTGTTTACTTTACGCAAAGTTCTTTAATGCAGTTGTCTATTGCTTTGAGTTTACACTTTGGGTGGGATTCACAACTTAATACTAGCGAGATGTTCTGGATAGATATCTCAAGGTGGATGATTAGTAAGTAGATGCAGATGGATTTCGGTCTACTTGTCTTGGCGTACCGCCCAAGCTTTTGAGCCTCTTCCTTTCTTTGTAGCATAGTTAGCATTGGTTTGCGCACTTAATCCTGTCAATTGCCCAGCTGTAATTTGTTTACCTTGCATGGCTATTTTATCGTCTTTTGGGAGAGAGACATCACTAGTGAACATCATGGGACCCCGGTCCATATTTCCACCACTGTTTACACCTGCTATTTATTTTCTGCTTTATTTCCTTTTCTGTTGCTATCCCTATCATTATTATCCCGCGTGTTTGACCCTTTGTAAACAACAAGGCCGGAGGGATTGACAACCTCTCTGTACTCGTTGGGAGCAAAGTTATCTGTTGTGTGTGCAGGTCCACGTCAACCGCCTAATTGCTGGCGCCGTTATCACCTTCCCGTCGTTGTCGGAGTCCTACAGGAGACAAACCTTGGTATCTTCACCAAGGGAAATTTTCTGCTGTCTACATCTCAACCTTCCACTTTGGGTAACCAACGAGGGGCGAGAAGCCATCAAAGCTAATTTCTGGCGCCGTTGCCGGGGACTCCACTCTTCAAAATAGGGGAGTTGCACACTATCTTTTATCTTTGCTTTTTAGTCTTGTTAGGTTACCTTTTAGTTTTTTCTTTAGTGTCCCTTATCAAAAAAAAAGTTACCTTGCTTGCTGCTGCTATGGGTTCCACCGAGAACACGAAGTTGTGTGACTTCACTAGTCATAACAACAGTGACTTTATCTGCACTCCTATTGCTCCACTTGCCACTTCAGCACCTTCTTATGAGATTTGACCTGCTTTTCTGAACCTTGTTATGAAAGATCAATTCTCCGGTGCTGAAGATGATGCTGCTTTGCACTTAAATAATTTTGTTGAGCTCTGTGATATGCAAAAGTACAAAGAAGTAGATGGTGATATCGTTAAGCTTAAGCTTTTTTCCTTTCTCCTTGAGAGGAGGAGCTAAAATCTGGTTTCAATCCTTGCCTAGGAATAGCATAGATTCTTGGGATAAGTGCAAGGATGCTTTTATTGGGAAGTACTACCACCCAGCTAAGATTATCCAATTGAGGAGTAATATTATGAATTTTAAGAAATTGGATAATGAGCATGTTGCCCAAGCTTGGGAACGCATGAAATCTCCTGTTAAGAATTGCGCTACGCATGGTTTGACTACTTGGATTCTTATCCAAACTTTTTATGCAGGCTTGAACTTTACCTCGCGAAACTTGCTAGATTCGGCCGCGGGAGGAACCTTTATGTCAACAACGCTTGGTGCTGCCACAAAACTACTCGATGAGATGATGGCCAACTATTCCCAATGGCACACCGAAAGAGCTCCAACAGGTTGGAAGGTAAACTCTGTCGAGGAGATCTCCTCCCTAAATGAAAAAGTTGACTTGATTATGTCTCTACTTACCAAGAAATCTCCTATTGATCCTCATGATGTTCCTTTAAATTCTTTGATTGCTAAAATCAAGTAGATGTGAACTTTATCTCTAGAAACAACTTCAATAACAATGCTTATAGGAGTAATCTTGGTAGCAATCCTAGACCGTTCCCCTCCAACAACTATGGGAACAACAACACTTATCCTAGCACCAAGAACTCCACTTCTGAACTAGAGAGTATGCTTAAAGACTTCATCACTACCCAAAAAGCCTTCAACAAGAGTGTAGAGGAAAAACTAGACAAATTAGATAATCTCTCGTCGAAGGTAGACAATTTAGCCCATGAAGTAGAATTGCTTAAAATAAGAACTTCTCCTCTTGAGGAGAGGAAGGTCACTCCTATGAACGCTATTCAAGTGCAAATTAATGAAAACATTAGGATGATGGCTAAACTTAAAGAGAGATCGGCTAGAGAAAAGGAGGAAGAAGATAGAATTAAGAGCCTTCCTACACACCATACCGTTGCTACTATCCAAGTTGTTGAGGATATCCAAAATCTTAGCACCCAAAGCACCCCTAGTCCCATAGACCTATTAATGGTGATGCTATGACCTCAACCGGAGAAGAAGAAACTCCTATGACTATAGAAGCTACCAAACAAGTGAGCCTAAAGGACACCACTACCACTTTACTTGATAGTAGTGACCTTGATTTTGATAATTGCACCCTTCCTGAAGTTATTGGTTTCCTTCACAAGATGTCTAGAGATCCCCACACTAGCACACTTAATCTTGCCTTCACGGAGCATATCACTAATGCTCTCATTAAAGCTAGGGAGGAGAAGCTTAGGGTAGAAGCCTCCATACCTAGAAAGCTAGAAGATAGTTGGGATCCTATGATTAAAATTAAGTTGAATAACTTCTCTTGCTATTCTTTATGTGATGTTACAGCTAGTACCTCCGTTATGCCCAAAAGAATGTATGATGTGTTTGAATTAAAACCTTTTGATCCTTGTTCTTTTGGTGTTCGTCTTGTTGACTCTTCCGTAAAGAAACCTTTGGGGAAGATCTATGATGTTCTTATCATTGTCAATGACAATTATGTTCCCGTTAATTTTACTATTATGGACATTGAATGTGAACCATCATGTCCAATTATTTTGGGACGCCCTTTTCTTCGCACCGTTGGTGCTGTCATTGATATGAAATAAGGGAATATAAAATTCCAATTCCCTCTCAAGGAAGGGATGGAAAACTTCCCTAGAAATAAGATTAAGTTACCTTTTGAGTCCGTTACACGGGCTAGATATTCTCTTACTCTTGATAAACTTAATTTTCTCTTTTTGCATCATGCCTAGCTTAAAGGCATAAAAGAAAGCGCTTTTGGGAGGCAGCCCACAACGAATTAGGTTTATTTTGCTTTTGTTGTGTCTTGATGTTTGTTACTACAGAAGAAACATCATTGTATCTTTACTTTTCAGCTTTGTGCCAAGTTTAACCTCCGATTGCAAGAAAGTTCAAAAGTTGTGACGTCCTGTCCAGAAAACAGATTCTGTCCTTGGACAGAAAAATTCGAATAAAATCACCAGATCATCTTTTTTATTTGAATTTTTTTGAATGTGTGCTCTATATAATTTTCTTTCGAGTGTCTTTTCTGAGTTTTTTTATTTGAGTTGCAGAAGTGCCCCAAAAAAATTATTTACTAGCTATTGGTCTGTTTTTCAAAGATTCTGTCTTGTTTTGCCTTTTCTTCGTTTTGCAAAACTTAAGCTTGATTTTTCTTTGCAAAAACTTTTTGGCGATCTTGAGAAACAGTAGCTCTTCAAGAATATCCTTATTTCCAGTGGAGAAAATTATATTTTATTTTGGGTACTAACCTCGCTAATCAGATTATGATGAGTTATGTATGAAGGGAGTTTTAAAGTGTGCGAGGGAAGATGATAAAAGAAGATTAAGAAGGGTCAAACGCTCAAGCTTGGGGATGCCCCCGTGCATCCCCAAGAAATATTCAAGAAGACTCAAGCATCTAAGCTTGGGGATGCCCCCATGCATCCCCTTCTCCATCAACAATTATCAGTTCGTCTTTCGTTCCACTATATTTTTATCACTTCATGTGTTATGTGCTATGCGTGGAGCGTCTTTCTCTTTATTTCCTTTTTTGTTTTCTTTAGCTTTGCTTGCTGTTCATAACAAGTTAGAACCCATATTTATTTGTGTGGGAGAGAAACACGCTCCACTTCACCCTAGAACACAACATAGGATTTTCATGCTTATCTTTGTTGTGTGTGTTCTTTATCTTTTTCTTAGCTGCTGTCATGTTTAGCTCTTAATTTTCATGCTTATCTTTATAAGAGCTTTTTTTTAGTTTGTTGCTGGAACTCTCTTGAGTTTTCATGTTTATCTTGATTAGAGAGTTTGCCTGTTGCACTGAGTTTTGTGTCTTGACCTGAAGTAGGTAATTGAGGTTGCTATTCAATTGTAGTAGTAACTTGCAATAGTTTTGAGGTATTGCCATGAGTAATGTTTGAACTTTTGGTGTCAAGAGGTTTAGCCTATTAGTGATAGATGTCGTATTTTGGGCAATCCGTGTTTATTTTCGAAAAACCTACAAAATTAGTTGAGAACTTTAGCTACTAGATGGATCACTAATCGTTGGAGGGATCGAATATTAGTGTACACTCACGTACCATGAGTCGAGGATGCGCAAGGATAACCAAACCCCAATACACTCCTCCTCGGGGTACTTGTCCCTTTGTGATCCTCCTAATTAGATTAAGAGTTACCGATAATAAGTGCATGAGTTCTTCGGACTAATGTGAGTATTCGAAAGTTGACACTTCCACCTAGCCATATTTTTCTAGCCTCTTCGGTACCGTGCATTGCCCTTTCTCACCTCGAGAGTTGGCGCATACTTCGCCGGTGCATCCAAATCCTTGGCACGATACGCTCTGTCATCATAAGCCTCATTATATCTTTCCTCAAAACAGCCACCATACCTACCTATCAAGGCATTTCCATAGCCTTTCTGAGATACATTGCCATGCAAGATCCACCTTCTCATGACTTGATCTTAATGTCATACATGCTTTTGCTTGATCGATGAGCCGCATGCTAGTTGGGCCTTGCCCTAATCATTGCTACATGACGCGCTAGTATCATTGCATATCCTGCTACACTGGCAGAGGCATACATTTGCGTACTTCATGATAGTTTCATTTTCTTTATGTTGAGTACTTTTGTAAAGTGTGAAAGATCTTCTATACTTCTTGTAATATAGAGAGTCTTGCCCTTAAAGTGAGGAAAAGATCCCAAAGAGGACAAAATAAAAAGATCCCAAAGAGGAAAAATGAGAGTTAAATAGAAAGAGCCATTGAGGCCACCAAAAAAATACAAAAACATAAAAAAATAGAAAAAGAAATAAAAAGAGAGAAGGGGGCAACAGTGTTATTCCTTTTGAGAGATCCACACTCGTACTCCATCTTATATCTTGTACTCCATAGAGATTATCATTCATGCATATAGCTATGTGGGGACCTTCACACTATAGAACTTGACTTGTATACTCCAATGATGAGCCTCCTCAAATGAGCTCTAGGTCTTCTTGAGGAAGCAAGTTGGATGCACCCCCACTAGTTCCATTGGAGAGCTTACCTTAGCTCATATGTGCATCAGTTGCATGGAAATCCCTACTCCTCACATCATATCTATCATTTGGCTTTCTCTCGCCTATGATTGTCCTCATTGATGTGAGCCTTTCACACCTTTTTTGTCTTCCTCCCCCATCATTTCTCTCTCTTTGCCATCCTAAGTATCAACTTTCTTGCTTACGCTCATCCATTGCATGAGTGCTCAAAATATCGGAAGGGAGTGGATCATTTTGACTTGTACATGGCTAGTGGTCTGAGGATGAGTCAAGATAAGATTCCAAAGAAGACCAACTGTGAAACTTTAGTAGATTAAGTTCTCAACAATAAAAACTATGTTTTACTCTATCGTATATCCCTATCCCCTTTCTTGCACGCAAACACCATTTGGAGACATTCGAGTCACGAACTGCGAGAGCTCTTGCACCTTTACGTTCTTATGTTGCTTGTTTCAATGCTAATATAGACTCTTGCCTGTTATGGCTTGAATTGAATTACATGCCTTGATTGCTTTACTTAAAAGTTATTATATGGTTGGCAGCATGTCACCATAGAAATTATTCTTGTTATCATTTACCTACTCGAGGACGAGCAGGAATTAAGCTTGGGGATGTTGATACGTCCAAAACGTATCTATAATTTCTGCTTGCTCCATTCATCTTTTGTGTGATATTGCTATGATATTGATGCAGTTCCATACACTTTTGATCATACTTGGACTAACCTATTAACTCAGTGCACCCCAGTGCCAGTTCCTATTTTCTACTGTTTTTGTATTTCAGGTTTTCCCATTACTTAAAGTGCCAGAAAAATTCTGGGAAAAATATAGGAAAAGTCAGTGTACAGGAAGCTTCGGGAAGAGCCAAAGTGGGACCAGAGGGGAGCCAGGGGTGGCCCAGGCGGGCACCTGGCGCGTCCACCCCCTAGGCTGCGCCAGGGGGGTGCCTGGGGCCCCTGGTCCACCTCTGGCTGCCCCCCTTCGCACATATATCTCTCTCGTCCCGAAACCCTCGAGGACAGAACCCTTTTTCGCGATCTCTCCTATGTTCCGCCGCGGCAGCGCTTCCAAGATCGGGAGCACCAGGAGCCCTCTTACCGGCACCCTGCCGGAGGGAGGAACCACCTCCGGGAGATTCTCCACCACCATGGATGCTTCCCGGATGAACCGTGAGTAGTCCACCTTGGACCATGGGTCCATGATTAGTAGCTATGTGATGTTCTCCTCCCCTCTTTGTTCTTCATGGTTTAGACCTCGTGAGCTGCCCTACATGATCGAGGCACATACGTAATCTTTCTGCTGTTGCTATGCTGAGTTTGCTAGGATCTGATGGATTATGAGACTATGTTCAGATTGTGTTTGAGTAATATATTTGATTCTCCTCTTTTATATTTATGTTCTTGAGTAATTCTTGCATGTTCTCCGTTGCTGTTTATTGCTTTGGCCAAGTAGTAGGTAGTGACTCCAAGAGGGAGCGTTATGCATGATTGTGGGTTCATGCCCCCTAATGACTAGCTTGAGTGACAGAAAGATGAGTCTAGAAGATGTGATGTTGCCACAAGGGAGAAAACAACGGTGCTTGTACTTGCGGGTGCAAGGATTGTTTACTTTACGCAAAGTTCTTTAATGCAGTTGTCTGTTGCTTTGAGTATACACTTTGGGTGGGATTCGCAACTTAATACCAGCGAGATGTTCTGGATAGATATCTCAAGGTGGATTATTAGTAGGTAGATGCAGATGGATTTCGTTCTACTTGTCTTGGCATACCGCCCAAGATTTTGAGTCTCTACCTTTTTTGTAGCATAGTTAACATTGGTTTGCGCACATAATCCTGTCAATTGCCCAACTATAATTTGTTTACCTTGCATGGATATTTTATCGTCTTTTGGGAGAGAGACATTGTAAGGCCCCCGATGCAGTGCTAACTCAAGTTAGTCACTTTCGCGTCTCGCTCAAGTTAATAGCGCATAAAAGGGCACCGACTCACGACACTCGCACTCGTGTCGCTGCCTGATTCTCGACAACAGGTATAAGAACAATGAACTTTATACTAAGACATAAATATATAGAGTCCAGGGCATACATCGCCGCTGGTATTTATTACGTCATCTCAGAGGTCCATAGACCCAACAGTACATCATGCAACAAGCGGGAGACAATCACGACCGAGTACGGTCAAAATCCAAATGGCCCTAGAGAGGGCTACACATAAGCAAGTCCACCCACGGATCGTCGGAACCCAACTATAGGATCTACTGAAAGAACTCATCCTCGTCGTCGTCCTCCGAGGGAACCTCCACGAAGTAACGTGCGGTACTCGGGTCGAGGTAGTAGTCAACTACAGCGGCCGATCAGGCAAAACAGTAAAAGCACAAAAGGAAACCAGGCGTGAGATTATATCATTACAGGATAACTAACTTCCTACGGTAAGACAAGGTAAAAGTAAAGGTTGCAGCTGCAATAGCATGTATGGTGGCTATCGTTCTATTAGAGTAGAGGTATGATCCAAGACTGCACTTGACATCGTGGCATAAGTCTGCTATTCACCTACTTACGTCAAAAATAACACAACCTGGATCTCCTCTCGGTCCCCCTGGACGAAGAAAAGCAGCCAAGGCACTCACACGGTAGGCAAGTTTTAATTATGATCCAATTTTGTGTTATTCTATGAACAAGGAGTAGGTCTCAAGTCGTCCATAACCGCGGACACGGCTTTTAGAAAAGATTTAAACCTGCAGGGGTGTACCAACTGCCCATCATAGGCTTCGCATGTACGCCCGGTTTCCACTTGGCTAGGTAAGCGCCTGAAACTCCGGAACATCAGAGTCCCTCTAACTAACAACGCACAATTCCGGGTGGCCCCCGGTGAGTCGACACCCAACTCAAAAGCCGGTCGCGCTCTCGAATCGGTCTCTACCGTATGACTCCAGGTTTGGATTGCCGGTTAATCTCATATGAGACCGGGTCCTCAGCCGGTCAAGGTGGGCCAGCCAAGGAACAAGTCCTCCTGGCCCAAGGTGGTTTGTAAACAACTGGGGTACCACCAGCACACACACGTTGCAAATAGTAAATCAGCTCGGGCCTCCACTAGAACTTTTTGGAGCTAGGTAGGTAAGACAAGGGGGCCCCATAGAACCCCACACACGATTACGCACACTCGTGAAGAAACACAATACCCGGAACTCGGGACCTAGGTGACTCAAATGGAACAAAACACCTGGCGGGAACAGCCTGGTCTCCCATCATTCGTCAAGTATAGTTAACATCATAAATATCAACCAACTTCTTTAACAACATGATATCCCAACCATACCATAGGGTAAGAAGAAAGTTTTCCTACTCATACTAAGCAATGGCTGAGCAGCGGTAACTTAGCAATACAATGTTTTGCTGGGATGTGGGGATCATGGCTGTTTGGTTTGATTATGGCATAAACAAGGTGGATAGGATCAAACAAACGTTCTAGACTACAGCTAGGCAGGTAGGAAGAAAGGTATCAAGTAATGGTATGAATCTTCCCCTTGCCTGGGTAATCGGTCAACGGAGTAGACGTAGTAGGGTCCTCGGGCTCGGTGTCGAAAATCTCCACGTAAATCTCCTTGGCAGTCTCAGGTGCAAACGTAAATTACCGGAAAGGAAAAGGCACAGAAGTAAGCAATGGTTGCAATGCACAGGAAAAGATGGTATGATCAAGTTTAATAGACATGATGTGACCCTATCTAGTCAGATTTAAATGAAGGTGGTGACGACATGTCGACAACTTCATATGCAATTTATTTACATTGAATGGCCTTGGTCTTAGCCTTACTTTTGGTGTGAGTAGCATGGCAACAGGGCATGGCATGAAACAATAACAACAATTGACATTAATAAACATCGTGAAATAACTATCGATTCCGGAGACGGAGAAAAGTGTCGGTGAATTTGAAACCGGGAAGGTACAACAGAGGAAAAGGATCCAGCCACATTGCATATGACAATATGCTAGGGCTGATCTGAGATTGCAAAGAGTTGAAAATGACATGGAGCAAAGCTTGAATGATCAGATGAACAAGATTTTCGACATGCACTGAAGTTGAAAGAAAGCAAGGAAAAGAAAGGCAAGGTTTGATATGGTTAAGTGATCACACCATGTCCACTGAGTTGCACAAAACATCAGATGGACATCGCCATTTGAATCCTTGCATTTTTCTACCCCAAAACCATATATGGCTTGTCACACTTTGAATTTGCAAAACACTTTGCAAATTCAAAAGAAATGAGGGGCTTCTTTGCAAAATTACCACTACTCCAAAATTTAGAGGGGGCAAAATGCAAAACGGACATCACCACTTTGATCAGTCGGAAAAACTACCCCAAATTTATATATTGGATTATATGTTTGAGGTAGGTTGAGTTCAAAGTTCAAATTCAGATTGAATTTGAATTCAAATCAAAATTTAAACTTAAACAGAAAAAGAAAAAAAGGAAAAGGAGAGGGCTGCAACTCCAGTGGGCTGGATTCAGCCAACCGGCCCATTTCTCCTCCTCTTCCTCTGGGCCATCCCACTTCCTGCGCGGGCAACACCTCACTGACGCGAGGGACCCAGTCGTCAGCCACTCAAAAAAAAGGGGCGTTGCGCTCGGGGGGGCTCGAACCCTCGACGCAGATCTCTACCACCTCGCCCCTGACCACTACACCACTGTGTGTTTCTCGACAAGGAACAGCTCCAAGGCAACATAAACTGACCCCGGCCTCTATCTGAACCTGAAGAAAAATGGAAACTCACGCCTAACGAGATTCAGGCGACCGTGGCCTCGAGCACACGTCTCCGGCGACGCGGCTGGGCGCCGGACTGCGTAGCTGGGACATCCAGGTCCATGCAGGCGGACGGGCTCTAGCCGGGACGTTCTGGTGGTGACGCTACCCTCATCTGAAGTCGGCGGCGCCCCACTGTTCTGCATCTGACAGAGGATGCATACGACGACGACAGGGATTGCGGCGACGCTGGCATCGCGTGCGGTGCACCTAATCGACGACGGCGTGATGCAACTTGCTCATTGGACAACCGAGATCACGACGGCGGCCGCTGGCCACACTGGACCTGCACGGAGACGGACAAGCGCTCGAAGGAAAATTGCGGCGGCGCACAGCTAAACTGTCCTGCATCCTTGCAGAGACGCCGCGCGGCTACGTAGAGGAGCAAGGCGGCCCCTTTTGTGGCCAGGCGCGTGTTCTGGGCTCGTCTACTGCTCGCACGGACACGCCTGAGAAGTGCTATGAGCACGGCACTCACGGGGTTGTCGCAGACGAGGAAGAGACTACGCGGCCCTACGCAGGATGGGGAGGAGGAAGGGGAGAGATTCCTCACCACGGGGTTGTCGCAGACGAGGAAGGAGCCGAGGCGGAGGGAGACGACACCGTTGCCGACGTCGGGGAAGAAGACGACGCAGAGGCAGAGGACGATGTCGCGCGGGAAGCAGGGGCCTTCACGTCGTCATCTGTGTGGGGAAAAAGATGAGGGTGAGCTCCTGGATGGCGGGTGCGAGCGCACGCCCGCCGGCACGGCGAGGCGGCGGTGGAATTGCTCACCGGAGTCATGGCTGGAGGTGTAACAGGGGAGGTCGAGGAGCTCACAGGAGGCGGCGGCGAAACGAACTGGAGAGGGGAATGGGGTAAGCTAGGGTTCCCGGAGCCCTGGCTATATAGGGGGCCTCTCCCGGCCACGTCGACGTCGGGGCTTCCCTCGTGGCCGCCGGCTGTGAGAGGGGCGGCGAGGTCCCCTCCGGCCACGCTGTAAAGACGAGACACCGCGGCTGTTGGATCAGATCAACGGTGGAGGTGGCGCCCCACTTACCGGTTCGCGGATGGGCTGGAGCCTGAGTGGAGGCAGGCCAGCTTGGCTGGGCCTGGCTGGTCTGTCTCCGCGGAAAAAAAAAACAGTGAAGGCTTTTTCTATTTTCCAAAAACAGAAGAAACCCAAGAATTCTTCAGGGCAAACTAGGAAAAAGAAAAACATATAAAAATATGTTTTGGGAACCTTGGAATATTCTCCATTTTCTAAAATTGGTTTGACCAATTTTTGAGCAACAAAAATGTGGGGGCATTTCGAAAATTCAAACCACATTGAACTGTGGCCCACCTTTTTGGAGTTTGCAAAAATGGGGAAAGGCTTTTGAAAAGGTTGGGAAGGGCAAAGAATTGGCTATGCCAAGTTTGGGGTCAAGGGGAGCATGCATGCATCCTAGAAAAATCCTCAAACACCCTTCTTGAACCACTTTGTTTGAATTCAAAAGCAAATAAATGAACTCAACTCTTGTTGGCAAATTAAATCATCATATGAAATTATAATCTTTAGCAAAATGCCAAGTTACAAAGTCAACAGACAAAGTACAATCTCATGATGATTTATTTTTATTGCACATGGGTTGCTACAGCACTCCCCCACCAACACAAGATCTCGTCCCGAGATCCAAGCCTGAAATAACTCTGGATACTCAGAATAGATGATCTTCACGCTCCCACGCTGCTTCCTTCTCCGAATGATGTGCCCACTGAACCTTCATGAACTTGACGGTCTTGTTGCGAGTCTTGCGCTCGGACGTTTCAAGAACACGGACTGGACGCTCTGAGTAAGAAAGTTCCGCACTCAGCTGGATCTCGCCCAAGTCAACGGTCTGCTCTGGCTGTTTGAAGCACTGCTTTAGCTGGGACACATGGAACATGTCATGCACCATGGAAAGTTTCTCTGGAAGCTCGATCCGAAAGGCAAGGGGTCCTCTAGTCTCAAGGATGCGGAAAGGTCCGACAAATCTTGGAGCGAGCTTTTCTTTGATGCCAAAGCGGTGGGTACCCCTCAATGGAGACACTTTGAGGTATGCCCATTCACCAACTTGGAAAGCTACAACACGGTGTCTTTTGTCATAATAGGCCTTCTGCCTAGACTGTGCTGCCTTTAGGTTCTCTCGGACAATCTTCACTCTGTCCTCTGCCTCTTGGATCACATCTGGACGGAACAACTGCCTCTCACCTGTCTCGGACCAGTTCAAAGGTGTCCTGCACTTGCTGCCATACAAGCCTCCAAATGGAGCAGCCTGCAGACTTGCCTGGTAGCTGTTGTTGTAAGAGAACTCAGCATACGGCAAGCACTCTTCCCACTTCATGCCAAAAGATATGACACATGCTCGAAGCATGTCCTCGAGGATTTGGTTCACGCGCTCGACTTGCCCACTTTTCTGAGGGTGATAAGTGGTACTGAACAACACTGTTGTACCAATCGCCTTTTGAAAGGCCTGCCAAAACTTAGACGTGAAAAGGCTGCCTCTATCGGAACTGATCTTCTTGGGAATGCCATGCAAAGATACAACTCTTGCGGTGTACAAATCCGCCAACTGAGCTGCTGAAATGGAGTCCTTCACTGGAAAGAAGTGGGCAACTTTGGAAAGATTGTCAATGACAACAGAGATGGCATTGTTCTTCTTCTGTGACAAGGGGAAGCCTGTGATGAAATCCATCTCTATGTGATCCCATTTCCACTCCGGAATCTCAAGTGGCTGAAGCAACCCTGCAGGCTTCTGGTGATGTGCCTTCACTCTCCTGCACACATCACACTGAGACACGTAACGGGCAACATCCCGCTTCATACGAGTCCACCAAAAGCTTTTTTTGAGATCTTGATACATCTTTGTACTGCCAGGGTGAAGAGACAGCTTGGAATCATGGGCTTCCTTCATGATGACCTCTCTGAGATCTACCTCCTTGGGAATAACAACTCTCTTTTCAAACAACACGGTGCCGTCATTATGCACTGAAAAGCAACCGTACTTTGGAACTGAGGCGGCAATACCATGTTTGATCTTTTGTATCATTGAGCTGCCAGACTGAGCTTGACGGACCTTCTCATGGATAGTGGGCTCTACCACAAGGTTGGCAAGGTAGCCTGTTGGAACTAGCTCGAGATTGAGCCTTCGAAAGGACTCACACAAATCAGGGTGGATATTCTGCACCTGGATATTATTGCAATCGCCCTTGCGGTTCAGCGCATCAACTATGACATTCGCCTTCCCAGGCGTGTACTGAATATCAATTGTGTACTCAGTAATGGTTTCAAGACATCTTCTTTGCCACAAGTTCAGATTTGGTTGAGTGAACAAGTACTTCAGACTCTTGTGGTCGGTGAACACATCCACCTTCCTCCCTAGGAGGAGGTGTCGCCAAGTGATCAAAGCGTGCACAACTGCTGCAAGCTCCAAGTCGTGTGTGGGATAATTCCTCTCACTCGTCTTCAACTTCCGTGAGGTATAGGCTACAATATTCCTGCCTTGCATCAAAACTCCGCCTAGACCTTGCAAGGAGGCATCACAAAACACCTGAAAAGGCTGTGACTCATCTGGCGGCGTGAGAATTGGAGCTGTGGTCAACTTCTCTTTCAACTCCTCAAAGGCTGACTGGCAAGCTTGTGACCAAGTGTACCGTTTGCCTTTGCACAACAATTCAGTCATTGGCTTAGCTATTTTGGAGAAATTCTGCACAAACCTCCTGCAATAGCTGGCGAGGCCGAGAAAACTCCTTAGATGCTTCACATTCTTCGGCGGAGCCCACTCTTGAATAGTGTGAACTCGCTCTGGATCAACCGCAATTCCCTCAGCGGAAATAACATGGCCCAGAAAATTGACCTTGTCCAGCCAAAACTCACACTTGGAAAACGTGGCATAGTAACGGTGCTCTCTCAACTTCTGCAGCACCAGGCGTAGATGTTCCTCATGTTCAGCCTCTGACTTGGAATAGACAAGAATGTCGTCGAGGTAGAGGATCACGAACACATCAAGCCATTCTTGGAACAAATAGTTCATAGCTCTCATGAAAGTTGGAGGGGCATTTGAGAACCCGAAAGTCATGACTGTGAACTCATATAGCCCATAACGTGTGCTGAACGCGGTCTTGGGAATGTACTCTTCACGAACACGGATTTGGTGATACCCCATCCTCAAGTCAAGCTTGGAAAACACCTTAGACCCATTTAACTGTTCGAACAGATCATTGATGCGGGGTAGAGGGTATTTGTTCTTGATGGTCTTCTTGTTGATACCGCGATAGTCCTGGACCAAGCGGCTAGTCCCATCCTTCTTCTGGACAAACAAAGCTGGTGCATCCCAAGGGGAAGTGCTCGCGCGGATAAAACCGCCTGCCTCCAGCTCTGTCAACTGCTTCTTGAGCTCAATCAACTCCTTCGAACACATCTTGTACGGATGCCGAGAAATCGGCTGGGTACCAGGCTCTAGCTCAATAACGAACTCAATAGCTCGAACTGGGGGAATTCCTGGCAACTCCTCCGAAAAGACGTCTGGGAACTCATAGACAACTTTGACTTCTTCGAGCAAAGGCGCGACTCCTGCGTTCAAAGCGTACAACTGTGCTGGTCCTGCCATAGAGACACAAGTGTACAAGACCTCTGCGCCTGAATTTTTTGGTCTCGCAGCAGAAAACAATAATTTTCTAACTAGCGTCGCCCTTAACCCAAGATCTATCTAGCTGTAATGTTGTAAAGGAAAGACTTGCGGAAACATACCTCGGGGTGTAGTCCGTTGCGCGGGAAACGTTCCCGCGAACGTGGTTGATGAAGCCGTATACCTTTCACAGCCCCCTGGCTGTGTTAGCACCCTGTTGGGTGGTAGTCCCGCACGTGCAGCACCTCGTAGTACTCACACACGCACGGACTCGATGACGATCTCCTTTCTCCGATCCAGCGAAGGTGGCGGAAGTAGACCTCCCGGAACCGAAGTTTCGGCGGCACGACGGCGTCCGCGTAGCAGAGAAGCCTCAATCCCAGCACAGGTTCCAGACAAGGGGACCCCGGCTTGAGAGAGACGAGAGAGGGGAGAAGACCGATCAAAACCGATCTCAATTCGGAGTAATATTGAATTCTCTGCAAATTTTTCTGTCTTCAAGAAGTGCGCCCCTGCCCATATTTATATAGGCAGACGGAAGGAGTCAAATCACCTTCCCTTGGCAATGTGGGACTAATCCCTTGCCAAGGGGGAGGGTGTGGCTAGGAGGAGGGGGGAAGTGGGGCGCCCCTTTTTTTCTTTTCCTTTTCCCTTTTTTTTCTTCCTTCCCCTAATGGGCTTCTTTCACAAATAAGGCCCATTGCACTTTTTAATCTGAAATAAATTATTATTACTTATTAATTCACTTAATTAATAAATAATACATATTATTTCATCTCCCGATGAACCGGAACTCCTTCCAGCTCACTCTGAACGTCCTTCGGACCAACACGGAACTTTTCTGGTACGTATTTCTCTCTTCTCCGGTACCTCTGATAGTTAGAAAAGGTCTCCGATATTCATCGAGCCCTGAAGTGTGTTACCCTACGGTCCGAGAACACTCCAGTCATGACCGAGACAAAGGCTACGGCCAATGATCAATATCGGGACCTGGATGCCCATGATGACCCCTGTCCATTCCGGAAGCAACCGATTGAACCGTACACGTTGTATACCATTCCCTTTGTCAGGCGATACTAGATTAGTCCAAGATTCGATCAACTGCATCCAATGCATTAGTTCTATCTTGTTACCGACAAATCTTATTCACTCGTTCCGTGATATTCATCCTTGTGACCTAGTCACACGCTGCGCAGCTTTATGGATGCAATCTCACCGAGTTGGCCATGAAGTATCTTTCCATTATATGGATTGACAAATCCCGTTCTTGAATCAACACTCCTCAACATATCCCATCGGATAGCCCAAGATACACCTTTATGGTCACCATGTTTCAGTGTGACGGTTAATGCACTCAAAGCATCCTCAGAAGATAGCAATTATGCGTCATCTCACGGTCAAAGGAACAGGCTACTACGTTCTGTAATTACAACACTGAACTTTTACGATTTGATCATGTTGCAATGCTTGTATTGGGTAATGTTCATCACGTCATTCATTCAATGAGGTGACCTTACCGTCAATTGACTTGATTGTACATGATCGTGAAACCACAATCATCAGTTGACGATAAACCAGTCATCATGAGAGGCTGACTAGGAACTCTGGTTGTTTCTATACCACACTTGTATCATTGTTTCCCTGATACAGTTCCAGCACAGTATGAAACTGGTCATGAACTTATTTAGATATATTGGAATAATCATATATTATTTGCCTCTAGAGCATATATCCAACAGTCTCCCACTTACACTAGATAGAAAATAATCTAGCTGCATATTTTCTCGATCATAATCATCTTATCATATAAGTGTTTATTGATCATGCTTGCTCATGGAAGAGGTTTCGTCAACGATCTGTACCCATTCAGATTCGTATTTTCCTTTGCAACAGGTATTGGTCAACTTGCTTGATATACCCTTCATTATCTAATAATGCTTGAATTATAAGTTTGGCGGGAGAGTGAGACTTCTTATTTTACAGTATTCTCAAATGACAAAATGGTTTTAGTCCCTAGGACTCCCATAGTCATGTATACTGAAAAATACACTCAGCCAGAAGTCTAAACTTCTTACGCTAAACTTTATTCAACCTTCTACTTCCTTAAGTAGATATTTATATTTTGTAGAGTTTTGGTTCGTGAAATTATAGCTGACATTTCCTTTCTGTTCCTTTTGGTGATATCTCTAATTCATATAGACCAATAATAAGTCTTGCAATCGTAATCCAGTATTACATTCAAGTATATTATCTTTTCTATCATTTAGAGTATTGTCCTCAGTTTCTCTTCAGATACTGAATTCTTGGACTTTGCTCAGGTTCTGTGTTTTGCCAACCAAGCACATCGGAACCTGTTCTTCTTCTAAGAACCTTTGAGTCATTCTGTTATTCGATTCACAACTTCCGTTTTATGGTAGAATCATATGTCAAAGGTCATATAGGATCACATGTCTTGAGACAAAGTGCATACCTATTCTTCCATGAAAACATTATTTTGTGATATTAAGGTTTTACATCCTTTATATAATTCCTAGCCACAAGAACCTTTTCTTGTTTAGGATATCATTCCAATCCTTTTGATGTTCATTACACGTGTCCTAATCTATCCTTATAGATTTTAGTGTGTGACACATCTGTATTTCGTTCATATAAGATTCTCGTAATCTTTCATCTTATTAGCCTTAATCTCCATGTATATCAACGTATATATATGAGTTTGTTTTCACATATATCATCGTATATATATGAAATTGACATTGTGCTCCCTCTCAAATATATCCGACATATATCTGTAAGTAAGATTTTATTACGTTTCTATTCTAATTATGTCAGACATAATAATATTGCTCCCAAAGCTCCCACTCAGAAAATGCTCTCTGCATTCCAAGTTTTCAGGAAGTCTCCAAAGCTCCCACTCAGTTTCATGAAATTGCAGTCCATCTCAATATTTTGATTACTTCAAAATCACTTGATCAAATCAAGGTTGAGAGTTTCTGCCTTGAGGTACTATGGTCGATCTTCTCGAAACATTCTTTCGTTATGCCAATTGCTACTTCTCTTCAAATTCCACAACTTGAATGTGATGTAATTTCAAGATATGGTCCCTTCATAGTATTCGTGAATGAAGTACCCATATTGATTTAGCATTGCTACGCTTCCGTAGTCAATCATTATTGAATTTAGCCATAATATCTTTTATGTGCCAAATCAATCTTTATGTGTTGCATCATTCTTAATAACTTCCTTGTTATTCGAAATGTGAAATAACTACTTTATTTCATAGGATGTGCGCCATCCCATATGCAACTCAATATGATTTCATTTCTCCTCGTTTCCTAGGTAACCATCAATCCTTCGTAATTTATGAGCAGTGTCCCTTTTGTTTCACTTAAGAAGACTCATGATTATTGTTTTTTACAGAACGCATTCATGACAATCTTCTTATTTTTAAACTAAGGCTTTAACTTATATACCATGATCATCATCAATAGCATATTTCCTCTTTTCATGGAGTCATTGCAGCGGAACGTTTTCCGTTGCGTTACTCTGTTATCTGGAGGCAGGGTCAATCACCCTGGTCAAAGAATTCACTTTTCTCCCATTGATTTATTCCTTGAGAACCATCTTCTCATTCACCAATTCAAGCAATACAAGTTTTTCTATTTGGGAAGGTGTGTTTTACAATTTCTCACAACTCTAATACAAAGAAATTTATATCATATAAAACTTCTAGAAACTTTCTAACACCATCATCATATGGAGTCATCAGCTTTATTAAATTCAGAATGGTTTCCTTATTTCATGAAGTGGGTGTTTTAACTTAATAAATTATAACAACTTTGTTCATTCAAAATAGCATTAGCGTAAGGGGAATGTATTTAGACCATACTACATTTTAGCATGACTACGAATGGTTTTAGGTGCTTGAGCACTTTAAACTTCCATCGTAATTTGTGGTATTACTTCCACAATTCTCCCGTTTATGTCAACTATAATACTTATCACTTTGATCACATCATGGTGATTCGTTTTCTTATATTTTACTTCACTGTGATTCCGTAATCTCAGATTTATGATCTCAATTGAATGCCTTGTTCAATTAATCATGCGAAGCATCTTTAATGATTATTCATGCGCTTGGTTAATACATCATTTATGTACAATGTTTGGCGCAAGTTCTACTTTGTTAGAACTCCGTCATTAGACATCTTGGTTGATAATAAATTCATGAGTTAATAGATCGAGTATCTAATGACTTCATCATTTATGAATTCATCTCATGCATTTAGTATAGTTATGACTTTTGACCTTATTGTTATTCATAATAACTTAATCATTAAACATTGAATATCACTTGAAAATTATGGTGTTTTATAAATGCTTCTATCATAATATAAACTCAATTGCAATCATAGTATAAGCACACTTTATTCATCAAACTGGAACAACTGACTTGTCTCAAAATATGAATAACTTTGTCTCGCGAGATGCAAGACATACCACTAAGTGTTCATATTCGATTGATTACAAAAGATTTATCTAATACTCTCAGTATAATCCTATTATAGATGTCTTGGTGAAATCTTGGTGGCCATCAACTGTCTTGGTTGCCATCAATCCTGGATCGCACCTCTTCCCGTCCATGCAACAGTAGGCCCGGTTTTCATAAAATAGAACAAGTATCAAATACTTATTAAACTGCAAATGTTGTATAAGGGAACAAACATTTATAACGAGTATATCAAACATATACCTTCTCCATCAACAATTTCTCCTTCAATGGGTTCAACCTCTAAATCTCGGAGGTTGACCATGAACTCAAAGAACTAAAGGCTTTCACCTCTTCAGACATAGTCATGGACAAAATCTGTGTAACTCGGTGGAATCGAGTGTAGCACCGTGTTTATAGCAGACTCCTCTGTGGTCCAATAGTCAAAGTCCTCTACGAGTTTCAGATGTATCCCATGCATCTTGGCTATGTGAGTTTTTAGACAAGTGTTCTCTTCCATCTTTGTAGTAAGAAACTCATTTTCTAACTCAAATCTGGCCACTCTGAACTGATGTATAAACAATGACTTCATCATGTCGATTGTGTCAAACGTGTCCATATTCGCATATTGTTCACGTAAATCTTGCGGAAAGCTAGTTTCTATGACACTTTTAACCATGGCGTAAGTCCTTCGACGATTATGGTAATCAAGCATTACTTTTTCATCCATGTTGTCTACTGGAGGGTCTCCCATACGCTCTTGTCTCACGAACAAGAGGTTAGCTCTCTTGAGCACAGTCCTAAGGTATAAGTACGAATCAACGAAATTTGACCCATCATCTTTAAGTCTTTCACCGCGTAAGAAAGTAACCAATCCATGATACTGATTCATGTCCATTTTAATTTTCTACAAAATATTTGCAAATAAAACAATTAAGACTAGTTCATAACAATGAGTTCATAATAATCATATTATAGATGAGCTCACACTAAAACAATTATCCCTAAGAATTTTTAGTGATTACATGATCCAGATTCACTATCCGTCCTCGAATATCACAACGGTCGACGGATTAGTTTCAAAGGTAGACAACTAGTTTGTGCGATCACATCCTATATGTGACTCATGCTCGATCTTTCGATCTCTAGTATTCCGAGGCCATATCTACATATTCTAGGCTCGCCAAATTGACCTTAGTGTTATATGCTTCTTAGCAAGGCCATATCGACATATGCTAGGCTTGCCAGGACCAACCTCATGCGAACTCTAATGTATGTATGACACCCGATCGTCACGGCCTGCCTATCATAAAGAGAACCTTCCAAGTGGTGCACACTTCGGTAGAATACTTATGTTTGGCATTTTATAAGGGATCATCTTATTTAATGCTACCGTTGTGTATCCTATACTAGCAAGTTTTAAGATGTATGATCATGGTGGCACTAAGTCTACAGTGTCTCCATTTAAGTTTGTATCATCATGATGAACGTTTACTACTTTCTAGTAACACATAGCAAAGCTATCACTACATCAAGATTAAGCAAACAAAAATAGTCCCCTCTGCAATATAAAGTTAGACGCCTCTATATTTGTATATTGCATGTTTTACGTGGCTGCTAGGGCTTTTCATAGATCAACCGTTTCTACAAACATTGAACCACAACGCCAATTATAGATTGTCTCTATTACACCCCGTACGGGGCCTCCGTTGCAAATGCCATATCCGCTAGACAAACACCACCCAGAGCCACTTTATACGGTACAAGCCGTATGTCAAGCGTGGAACCAGTCTCGCGTAAGAGTACGCGTAAGGTCGTTCGGGGGCCGCTTCATCAAACAATGCCACAGATATAACAAGACCACGTGAGAGGGTAACAATCGTAGAATCAACGCCCACATCCCCGATGTATTCTAACCGTACAGCAATACGAAGCATAGATCTAGCTCATGATACCGCTGTTGGGTCTCGCAGCAGAAAACAATAGTTTTTCTAACTAGAGTCACCATTAACCCTATATCTATCTAGCTGTAATGCCGTAACGGAAAGCCTTGCGGAAACATACCTCAGGGTGTAGTCCGTTGCGCGGGACACGTTCCCACAAACGTGGTTGATGAAGCCGTAAACCTTTCACAGCCCCCTGGCTGTGTTAGCACCCTGTTGGGTGGTAGTGCCGCACGTGCAGCACCTCGTAGTACTCGCACACGTACGGACTCGATGGCGACCTCCGTTCTCCGATCCAGCGAAGGTGGCGGAAGTAGACCTCCCGGAACCGGAGTTTCGGCAGCACGACGGCGTCCGCATAGCAGAGAAGCCTCAATCCCAGCACAGGTTCCAGACAAGGGGACCCTGGCTTGAGAGAGACGAGAGAGGGGAGAAGATCGGTGAAAACCGATCTCAATTGGGAGTAATATTGAATTCTCTGTGAATTTTTCTGTCTTCAAGAAGTGCACCCCTGCCCATCTTTATATAGGCAGACGGAAGGAGTCAACTCCCCTTCCCTTGGCAATGTGGGACTAATCCCTTGCCAAGGGGGATGGTGCGGCTAGCAGGAGGGGGGAAGTGGGGCGCCACCCACATGGGCCCCAAGGCCCATGGCGCCCCCCCCCCCTTTTTTCTTTTCCTTTTCCCTTTTTATTCTTCCTTCCCCTAATGGGCTTCTTTCACAAATAAGGCCCATTGCACATTTTAATCTGAAATAAATTATTATTAATTATTAATTCACTTAATTAATAAATAATACATATTATTTCATCTCCCGATGATCCGGCACTCCTTCCAGCTCACTCCGAACGTCCTTCGGACCAACACGGAACTTTTCTGGTACGTCTTTCTCTCTTCTTCGGTAACTCCGATAGTTCTGAAAAGGTCTCCGATATTCATCGAGCCCTTAAGTGTGTTACCCTACGGTCCGAGAACACTCCAGTCATGACCGGGACAAAGGCTACGGCCAATGATCAATAGCGGGACCTGGATGCCCATAATGACCCATGTGCATTCCGGAAGTAACCGATTGAACCGTACACGTTGTATACCATTCCCTTTGTCATGCGATACTAAATTAGTCCAAGATTCGATCAACTGCATCCAATGCATTAGTTCTATCTTGTTACCGACAAATCTTATTCACTCGTTCCGTGATATTCATCCTTGTGACCTAGTCACACGCTGCGCAGCTTTATGGATGCAATCTCACCGAGTTGGCCATGAAGTATCTTTCCATTATATGGATTGACAAATCCCGCTCTTGAATCAACACTACTCAACATATCCCATCGGATAGCCCAAGATACACCTTTATGGTCACCATGTTTCAGTGTGACGGTTAATGCACTCAAAGCATCCTCAGAAGATAGCAATTATGCGTCATCTCACGGTCAAAGGAACAGGCTACTACGTTCTGTAATTACAACACTGAACTTTTACGATTTGATCATGTTGGAATGCTTGCATTGGGTAATGTTCATCACGTCATTCATTCAATGATGTGACCTTACCGTCAATTGACTTGATTGTCCATGATCGTGAAACCACAATCATCAGTTGACGATAAACCAGTCATCATGAGAGGCTGACTAGGAACTCTGGTTGTTTCTATACCACACATGTATCATTGTTTCACTGATACAGCTCCAGCACAGTATGAAACTGGTCATGAACTTATTTAGATATATTGGAATAATCATATATTATTTGCCTCTAGAGCATATATCCAACATGAATCATGTGTCAACTTCACGGATCTTGAAGGGCAATCAATGTTGGCCTTGTGCTGCACAAGCCAATCCATGCCCAAAATGACATCAATGTCGGAACGAGGCAAGACAACCAGGGATGCTGAAAAGATAACAACCTGGATACAGATCTCCGCATCTGGAACAAAAACGGACGAGCTGGACCTAGAACCAGGAGTGTGAACCGCAAGGGGTTTCTGGAGCAACTCGGTCTGAAGGTCATTTGTTGAAGCAAAGGAGTGTGATACGAACGAATGGGAAGCTCCGGAATTGAACAGAACTGTCGCTGGGACTGAACACACAAGCAACCTACCAAGAACGATCTCTGAAGACTGTTGAGCATCTGTGAGCATCACGTTGTTCACTCGAACTGCACGTGGCTGTTCCTTCACCATCGCAGTGCTCGGAGTAGAGCGAGGTGGAGGCGGTGGAAGCCGAGCAAAGCGCGGATCGGTGTAGTTGGGAGAAATGTGCCCCGGCTCCCTGCACTTGTAGCAGATCACGCCTGGCCTGGGCTGCTGCTACAGCCTGGGTGGCCTCGCGTGTGGTGGTGTAGAGCGAGGCCCCTGCTGAACTGGGACGGGAGGGCGGGCAAAAGTGCGGACAACTGCCCCCCTCTTCTGGAACTACTGCCTCTGCAGTGGCACCTCTGTGACCCAAGTCTTTGACTTCTCGTGGACCATCGCTGCGGAACTATGCTCTCTCTGGCGCTTTCTGTCTGCGTCCCCACTCTGCTCTGGCTGACTCCTGGCGGATAGCCTGATCCACGAACTGTGAGAACGGCGTGGGATTGCACTGGGTGAGTGCGTACTTGATCTCTGTGCTGAGACCTCCACGGAATCTGGCAATGCGCTTGGCCTCTATGCTGACCTCCTCCGGAGCGTACCTGGCGAGCCTGACGAATGCCAGGTTGTACTCCTAGACTGACCTATCACCCTGTCTCAGAGCCAATAACTCCTCTCGCTTCCTGTCCATCAAGCCACTCAGAATATGTGCTGCTCTAAATTCTGCGACGAAGTCTCCCCACGTGATGATAGCATCGCCCTTGTTGGCCTTGTAGGTATCGTACCAACTGGCTACTGCACCCTGAAGCTGGAAGGAGGCGAAGGTGACGTAGTCGACTGGTCTGACGGTGTTTGCATTGAAGTGCTTCTTGATTTTTGCGATCCAATCATCCGCTTCCAGCGGGTCTCGAGCCTCGAAGAACCAGGGTGGGTTGATAGCAAGGAACTGCTGCAGAGTCGTGTACTGTGGTCGATCACTCCTCTGGGCAGTCTGGTTCTGCAGCATCTGTAAGATCGCAGTTGTGCCCTGAGCCACTGCGGTCACAGCCTCCCCAAGGAGAGGGTTCTCTGGCGGCGGCATGTTCACTCTTGGCATCCTGTATACAGGAACACTTATGAGAACATGGTAGAAACATTGACGAAACCAGAAGATAAAGCAATATTGACAACACAACTTCCTCACGAGGTATGAGGAAGCCGAAGGCTGAAAATCCACCAAGGTTAACCCGGAAAGTCGAAAGCTAGGTGCTACTTGAATCCCCAAACCAAGATCATCCAAATCCAAGATAATAATCTGCTAGTGAGCACACAACAATATATACGAGTGGTTGAAGACCTGAACGTTGAGACATCTTCCCTGAGCGGCCCGCCGAAGCGGTCTCCTATAGGGGTAGAAACCACATCCGGAAGATGCCAACCATCCCTGTATAGGAGTTTCACCTGAGGTACGCCGTAAGCGAGGTGGATCTGTCAACCCCAAGTGGCGGCTCAGTGTTCTCAACGTACGCCAACCCTTCTCGTCGAAAGGAAAAAATTATAGAGGAATCGGAGCCTCATGTAAACGAGAACCTAGATTTTTTTTGAAAGGGGATAAGTTGCAGAGATAAAACAACGTTTCACTTCCTCACGTAAAAAGGGGTGGGAGGGTGGGGTAAGAAGAAAAAGAAAGAGTTCCTACTCTCCGATTTTTCCTTAGTAACTACAAAATAGGTTCTAGACTCAACTTCGGCCAGTAAGGGGTCCTACAGTCAGTCCTGCTCTGATATCAAGTTGTAAGGCCACCGACACATGAAACTCACACTCGTGTCGCTGCCGGATTCTCGACAACAGGTATAAGAACAATGAACTTTATAGTAAGACAAAAATATATAGACTCCAGGGCATACATCACCGCTGGTATTTATTACATCATCTCAGAGGTCCATAGACCCAAGAGTACATCATGCAAAAAGCGGAAGACAATCACGACCGAGTACGGTCAAAATCCAAATGGCCCTAGAGAGGGATACACATAAGCAAGTCCACCCACGGATCGTCGGAACCCAACTATAGGATCTACTGAACGAAGTCATCCTCGTCGTCGTCCTCCGGGGGCACCTCCACGAAGTAACGTCCGGTACTCGGGTCGAGGTAGTAGTCAACTACAGCGGCCGATCAGGCAAAACAGTAAAAGCACAAAAGGAAACCAGGGGTGAGATTATATCATTACAGGATAACTAACTTCCTACGGTAAGACAAGGTAAAAGTAAAGGTTGCAGCCACACTAGCATGTATGGTGGCTATCATTCTATTAGAGTAGAGGTAAGATCCAAGACTGCACTTGACATCGTGTCATAAGTGTGCTATTCACCTACTTATGTCAAACATAACACAACCTGGATCTCCTCTCGGTCCCCCAGGACGAAGAAAAGCAGCCAAGGCACTCACACGGTAGGCAAGTTTTAATTATGATCCAATTTGATGTTATTCTATGAACAAGGAGTAGGTCTCAAGTCGTCCATAACCGTGGACACGGCTTTTAGAAAAGATTTAAACCTGCAGGGGTGTACCAACTGCCCATCATAGGCTTCGCATGTACGCCCGGTTTCCACTTGGCTAGGTAAGCGCCTGAAAATCCGGAACGTCAGAGTCCCTCTAACTAACAACGCACAATTCCGGGTGGCCCCCGGTGAGTCGACACCCAACTCAAAAGCCGGTCGCGCTCTCGAATCGGTCTCTACCGTATGACTCCAGGTTTGGATTGCCGGTTAATCTCATATGAGACCGGGTCCTCAGCCGGTCAAGGTGGGCCAGCCAAGGAACCAGTCCTCCTGGCCCAAGGTGGTTTGTAAACAACTGGGGTACCACCAGCACACACACGTTGCAAATAGTAAATCAGCTCGGGCCACCACTAGAACTTTTTGGAGCTAGGTAGGTAAGACAAGGGGGCCCCATAGAACCCCACACACGATTAGGCACGCTCGTGAAGAAACACAATACCCGGAAATCGGGACCTAGGTGACTCAAATGGAACAAAACACCTGGCGGAAACAGCCTGGTCTCCCGTCATTCGTCAAGTATAGTTAACATCATAATAATAATAAATATCAACCAACTTCTTTAACAACATGATATCCCAACCATACCATAGGGTAAGCAGCAAGTTTTCCTACTCATACAAAGCAATGGCTGAGCAGCGGTAACTTCGCAATACAATGTTTTGCTGGGATGTGGGGATCATGGTTGTTTGGTTTGATTATGGCATAAACAAGGTGGATAGGATCAAACAAATGTTCTAGACTACAGCTAGGCAGGTAGGCAGAAAGGTATCAAGTAATGGTATGAATCTTCCCCTTGCCTGGGTAATCGGTCGACGGAGTAGACGTAGCAGGGTCCTCGGGCTCGGTGTCGGAAATCTCCACGTAAGTCTCCTCGGCAGTCCCAGGTGCTAACGTAAAGTACCGGAAATGAAAAGGCACACAAGTAAGCAATGGTTGCAATGCACAGGCAAAGATGGTATGATCAAGTTTAATAGACATGATATGACCCTATCTAGTCAGATTTAAATGAAGGTGGTGACGACACGTCGACAACTTCATATGCAATTTATTTACATTGAATGGCCTTGGTCTTAGCCTTACTTTTGGTGTAAGTAGCATGGCAACAGGGCATGGCATGAAACAATAACAACAATTAACATTAATAAACATCGTGAAATAACTATCGATTCCGGAGACGGAGAAAAGTGTCGGTGAATTTGACACCGGGAAGGTACAACAGAGGAAAAGGATCCAGCCACATTGCATATGACAATATGCTAGGGCTGATCTGAGATTGCAAAGCTTGAGTGATCAGATGAACAAGATTTTCGACATGCACTGAAGTTGAAAGAAAGCAAGGAAAAGAAAGGCAAGGTTTGATATGGTTAAGTGATCACACCATGTACAATGAGTTGCACAAAACATCAGATGGACATCACCATTTGAATCCTTGCATTTTGCTACCCCAAAACCATATATGGCATGTCACACTTTGAATTTGCAAAACACTTTGCAAATTCAAAAGAAATGAGGGGCTTCTTTGCAAAATTACCACTACTCCAAAATTTAGAGGGGGCAAAATACAAACTGGACATCACCAGTGTGATCAGTGGGCAAAACTACCCCAAATTCATATATTGTATTATATGTTTGAGGTAGGTTGAGTTCAAAGTTCAAATTCAGATTGAATTTGAATCAAATCAAAATTTAAACTTAAAAAGAAAAAAAAAGGAAAAGGAAAAGGAGAGGGTTGCAGCCCCAATGGGCTGGATTCGGCCAACCGGCCCATCTCTCCTCCTCTTCCTCTGGGACAGCCCACTTCCTGCGCGGGCAACACCTCACTGACGCGAGGGACCCACTCGTCAACCACTCAAAAAAAGGGCGTTGCGCTCGGGGGGGCTCGAACCCTCGACGAAGCTCTCTACCACCTCTCCCCTGACCACTACACCACTTCGTCTTGCTCGACAAGGAACAGCTCCAAGGCAACATAAACTGACCCCGGCCTCTATCTGAATGTGACGAAAAACAGACACTCACGCCTGACGAGATTCAGGCGACAGTGGCCTCGAGCACATGTCTTCGGCGACGCGGCTGGTCGCCGGACTGCGTAGCTGGGACATCCAGGTCCATGCAGGCGGACGGGCTCGAACCGGGACGTTGTGGTGGTGACGCTACCCTCATCTGAAGTCAGCGGCGCCCCACTGTTCTGCATCTGACAGAGGATGCACACGACGACGACGACAGGGATTGCGACGACGCTGGCATCACGTGCGGTGCACCTAATCGACGACGGCGTGCTGCAACTTGCCCACTGGACAACCGAGATCACGACGGCGGCCGCTGGCCACACTGGACCTGCACGGAGACGGACTAGTGCTCGAAGGAAAATCGCGGCAGCGCACAGCTGAACTGTGCTGCATCCTTGCAGAGACGTCGCGCGGCTACGTAGGCGACCAAGGCGGCCCCTTTTGTGGCCGGGCGAGTGCTCTGGGATCGTCTACTGCTTGCACGGACACGCCCAAGAAGTGCTACGAGCACGGCACTCACGGGGTGCGCGGCGACGACGTCCTACGGCGGAGACGAAACCACCTACAGAGACTACGCGGCCCTACGCGGCATGGGGAGGAGGAAGGGAGGCGATTCCTCACCACGGGGTTGTGGGAGACGAGGAAGGAGCTGAGGAAGAGGGAGACGACACCGTTTCCGACGTCGGGGAAGAAGACGACGCAGAGGCGGAGGACGAGGTCGTGCGGGAAACAGGGACCTTCACGTAGTCATCTGCGTGGGGCAAAAGATGCGGGTGAGCTCCTGGATGGCGGGTGCGAGCACACGCCCGCCGTCATGGCGAGGCGGCGATGGAATTGCTCACCGGAGTCACGGCTGGAGGCGGAACAGGGGAGGTCGAGGAGCTTGTAGGAGGCGGCAGCGAAACGAACTGGAGAGGGGAATGGGGCAAGCTAGGGTTCCAGGCGCCCTGGCTATATAGGGGGCTTCTCCCGGCCACGTCGACGCTGGGGCTGCCCTCGTGGCCGCCGGCTATGAGAGGGGGCGGCGAGGTCCCCTCCGGCCACGCTGTAAAGACGAGACACCGCGGTCGTTGGATCATATCAACGGTGGAGGTGGCTCCCCACTTACTGGTTCGCGGATGGGCTGGAGCCCAAGTGGAGGCAGGCCAGCTGTGCTGGGCCTGGCTGGTCTGTCTCCACAGAAAAAAAATAGTGAAGGCTTTTTCCATTTTCCAAAAACAGAAGAAACCCAAGAATTCTTCAGGGCAAACTAGGAAAAATAAAAACATATAAAAATATGTTTTGGGAACCTTGGAATATTCTCCATTTTCTAAAATTGGTTTGACCAATTTTTGAGCAACTAAAATGTGGGGGCACTTCGAAAATTCAAATCGCATTGAACTGTGGCCCACCTTTTTGTAGTTTGCAAAAATGGGGCAAGGCTTTTGAAAAGCTTGGGAAGGGCAAAGAATTGGCTATGCCAAGTTTGGGGTCAAGGGGAGCATGCATGCATCCTAGAAAAATCCTCAAACACCCTTCTTGAACCACTTTGTTTGAATTCAAAAGCAAATGAAATGAACTCAACTCTTGTTGGAAAATTAAATCATCATATGAAATTATAATCTTTAGCATCATGCCAAGTTACAAAGTCAACAGACAAAGTACAATCTCATGATGATTTCTATTTATTGCACATGGGCTGTTACAGACATCACTAGTGAACATCATGGGACCTCGGTCGATATTTCCACCACTGTTTACACCTGCTATTTATTTTTTGCTTTATTTACTTTTCTGTTGCTATCGCTATCATTATTATCCCGTGTGTTTGATCCTTTGTAAACAACAAGGCCGGAGGGATTGACAACCTCTCTGTACTCGTTGGGAGCAAAGTTATCTGTTGTGTGTGCAGGTCCACGTCAACCGCCTAATTGCTGGCGCCGTTGTCACCTTCCTGTCGTTGTCGGAGTCCTACTGGAGAAAAACCTTGGTATCTTCACCATGGGAAATTTGTTGCTGTCTACATATCAACCTTCCACTTTGGGTAACCAACGAGGGGAGAGAAGCCATCACATGCCAAGCGTCCCGAGGGAAGTCGCTGAGCACCACCTTAAAACAGATCCATACCTGAAGCTGGTGAAACAATTCCTCCGTTGTTTCAACGATGAGAGAAGAGATGCTATTGGAGAAGAGGGTTCATCATGGAAGTTTTTCATCCGGAGTGGTTGGAAAATCCGGTCCTTGTTTTGAAAAAGAACTAGACTTGGCGTATGTGTATTGACTACAAAGACATAAACAAAGGCTTCCTGAATGATCCTTTTGATCTACCTCGCATCGATCAGATTAGAGATTCAACTGGAGGATGTGAGCTCTTATGTTTTCTCGATGCCTACTCAGGGTATCATCAGATTAAGATGGCCATTGAGTACCAGGAGATGACATCTTTCATTCCCCCCTTTGCAGCTTTTTGCTAGACTTCTAAGCCTTTCGGTTTGAAAAATGAAGGAGCTACCTATCAATGGACTGTGAAGAGTTGCCTCAAGGAGCAAATTGGGCGCAATGTGCATGCTTATGTGGATGACATAGTGGTAAAGTCCCAGTTAGCCGACTCCCTGATTGGCAACCTACAAGAAACTTTCAAGAATCTACATACTTACCAGATGAAACTGAACCCGACCAAGTATACTTTTGGAGTCCCAGCTGGAAAACTCCTTGGATACATCGTATCTGAGAGAGAAATCGAGGCAAATCCAGAAAAGATCAGTGCCATCATGGCACTCCAGAAGCCGACTACTGTCAAGGGAGTCCAGCGAGTCATGGGGTGTGTTGCTTCCTGATACGTCCAAAATGCATCACTATTTTATATACTAATTCATCCATATTCATTGATATATTTCATGTTATGATGCTATTCTTATGTTGTTTTGGCTTGTTTTACACAGTTTGCAACTTTCCGATGCCGAAGCATGACGCAAATTACCTGAAAATTAACGGAGGCTGTTTTTCAGAAGAATGACAGGGACACGCAAAACGGGAACTAGAGGGGGGCCACCTGGTGCCCAGGCGCTCCTCTGGCGCGGCCCCCACCGGGGGCGCACCGGGTGGCCGCATGGACCCCTGGGGCCACCCCAGGCTCCCCCCCTCAGGCCTATATATTCCTCTTCACCTAAAAACCTAAAAAAGAGAGGAGTTTCGCGAGTTCCTCCGTCGTTACGTGGCGGAAACCTACAGAGAAAAAAAGACATCTCCAGCGGGGAGATTCCACCGGGGAGAACACCTCCCGAAAGGGGAGATCATCACCATCGTCATCACCATCGTCACGGGAATCATCGGGATCATCATCAACATCATCCCCAACATCAGCACCATCTCCACCACTATCCTATCTCATCTCACAATTTAAACTTGTGTTGTAATCCGTACTATCTATCCTCTCTACTCTATCGGTGTTGATTACTACCTTGTGGTGAATGCTATTGAGTTTTGTTGGAGAAATATTATTATGTCCAGATTGTTTATCATCTATTTATCCCCACTGATCATGGTCTCTTTTATGTCTTGTGAGTAGTCACTTTAGTTCTTGAGGACATGGGAGAAGTCTAGTTGCTAGTAGCCATATGATGTTGAAGTAATATGTGTTGGTTGATATTTAAGTTCTATTGTTATTTTCCTAGTGGTGTTGTGTGAGTCGAACACTCAACACTTTGCCTAATTAAGGTCCTAGGGGAATGCATTGTGTATAATTAATGCTTACGGTGGGTTGCCGGAGTGACAGAAACCTGAACCCCAGTTTGCATGCTTTTGCACAAGGGAATAATGGGTCCCTGATCATACTACTGTTGATAGGATTTTGGCTTAATTACTATCTTTTATTTGCGGATGCTTGAAAGATGTTTAATCATAAGAGTGCACTTATCTTAGTCTAGAAGGTGTACTAGCATAGATCCACCCACTCAACACTTATCAACACAGCACATATTATCATGGAGTATGGCGAAAGAACGTGACTATCTCTCCCGTGTGTCCTCAAGAACCCTTTAGCCTTTATAAGTTCAGTTGCCAGGCTTATCCTTTGCTCAAAAGGATTGGGCCATTTGTTACTCCCCAGTACCTTTTATCTTGTTTTTTTTACCCTCTTGTTGCTTATACCGAAACCCCCCCTAAAAATCTATCTGTCAGTGCCTGCAGTTATTTCTTTACCAAAGTCACTTACCAATACCTTCTGCTCCTCGTTGGGTTCGACACACTTATTTATCGAAAACGCTACAATCAATCCCCTACAGTTGAGGGTCATCAAGTACTGTTTTCTGGCGCCGTTGTCGGGGAGCGTAGCGCTATTAGTAAGTGAAGCTGGTAAGGATGCTTTTATATTTCTGTTTTTATTTTGTAGTTGCTACTTTTTGTCCTTATGGACACCTCTAGTCTTGGTTCGTTGCTTATGGGAAAACGCCCGCCTACTGTGGTGGTTACTCCTACCCCTACAGAACTTGTGCCTTATAAAATACCAACTGGTATTATCGATTATGTCTTGCCTAATCGTTATGCAGGAGACAGACATCCAGGTGAACACTTGCTATATTTATAACAACTATGTTCATTATTCAAGCTTGCAAGTGTGTCAATGGAGTTTGTCATGAAGAAATTATTATCCTTATCACTTATAGATAAAGCTTCAGATTGGTATAAGCTCCTCGATAACTCACATTTGCTTAATTGGCAAGAGCTTATGACTCTCTTTTATACAAAGTTTTATCCTCTTCATGAAATTCATCGAGACAGGAACTACATCTATAAATTTTGGCCTCGTGACGGCGAGAGCATCGCTCAAGCTTGGGGGAGACTGAAGTCCCTAATGTTCAAATGTCCTATTCATGAACTCCCCAAAGATATTATACTTACAATTTTTTATGCTAGGCTTTCTCGTCAGGATAAGGAGATGTTGGATGACTCCTCTAGCGGGGTATTCCAAACAAGAAGCGTTGAAGAAAGATGGGATCTCATTGAGAGGATCCAGAAGAACACTGAAGACTGGTAAACCAATAAAGGTATTGAGCCCGCTATAAATTATGAGCATGATTATATTGAGAGCTATGTGAAAATCGATTACTTTAATAACTTTTGCTCTAAGATTGGTCTTGATTCCCATCTTATGATGGATTTTTGTAAGAACTTTGCCTCTCACATTGACTCTTCTAAAGAAGAGAAGGATCAGTATAGTAAACCCTTTAAATAATTACCTGTTGATATAAATGTTGCTGACCCTGTTTTGCCTGCAGTTATGTATGAGAAGCCCCCTTTTCCCAGAAAGATAAGGGAGCACTCTTTTGTGACAGGCATAATAAAAAAAGTGAGAGACGAACTAACGAACCTGAGGACCAGATCAAGGTCGATCCTCAAGTTGCAGTGGTTAAAGATCTAGTTACTAATGATGTTTAGGATTCCAATATAAATTTTTGTGCTATTTCAACTAATAGTGTTAAAGCCAAGAATAAGGGTGCAATTTCAGGTACACCAGTTCTATTTGTTAAAATTGGAGATCACAATTATTACGGGATATGCGATTTGGGATCAAGTGTTAGCGCTATCATCCCTTGTACAATCTATCAGGAGATCATGGGTGATATTTCACCCTGTGAAGTTGAAGAGATTGATGTTACTATTTATCTAGCAAACCAAGAAACTATCTCTCCCATTGGAATTGTGATAGATGTTGAAGTCCTATGTGGAAAGGTAAATTATCCTACCGACTTTCTAGTACTTGGTTCAGTACAAGATAGTTTTTTCCCTATTATCTTTGGTAGGCCTTTCCTCAGCACTTGTGGAGTTATAATAGACTGCCAAAAAGGTAAAGTTTCTATTGAATTCAATGGTGACCCATATGAATTTAACTTTTCTAAGTTCTCCAAGCATCCTCATGGTACTAATTTACCTAGTGATGATAAAATTATTGAAGATATTGCTTCCATTGCTATTCCTTCTAATGATCCTTTGCAGCAATATATGGAAGACCATGAGAATGATCTGCATATGCAAGAGAGAAGTGAGTTAGACGAAATATTCAAAAGAAAAACTACTATCCTGAAGCACGACCTTCCGGTTGAACCTTTAGGAATCCTAGCACAACCAAAAGAAGACCCGGTGTTTGACCTCAAACCACTTCCCGATACACTCAAGTATGCTTAATTAGATGAAAAGAAAATATATCATGTTATTATCAATGATAACCTTTTAGGATTTGAGGAAGAGCGATTATTGGAGACACTTCATAGACACCGTGGTGCCCTTGGCTATACCCTTGATGACCTTAAGGGGATTACTCCATTGATTTGCCAACATATTATCAATCTCGAGCCTGATGGTAAGCCAGTTGTTAATCATCAACGACGGCTGAACCCAAGGATGAAGGACATGGTTAGGACTGAAATTCTCAAGCTTCTAGCCAAAGGTATCATCTATCCTATAGCTGATAGTAGATGAGTAAGTCCCGTTCATTGTGTTCCTAAAAATGGATGTATGACTGTTGTTCCTAATGATAAAAATGAACTAATACCTCAAAGAGTTGTTATTGGATATAGAATGTGTATTCATTATAGGAAGTTGAACAAGGAAACAAGAAAGGACCACTACCCGCTGCCCTTTATCGACCAGATGCTTGAGAGGTTGTCCAAAAACACCCACTTTTTCTATCTTGACGGGTACTCTGGCTTCTCTCAAATTCATGTTAACACTACAAATCAAGAGAATACCACTTTCACGTGTCCTTACGGTACTTGTGCTTATAGGCGTATGCCTTTTGGTTTATGCAATGCACCTGCTAATTTTCAGAGATGCATGTCTGCTATTTTTCATGGTTTCTGCCAGGAGATTGTGGAAGTGTTCATGGATGGTTTCTCCGTCTTAGGAACTTCCTTTGACCACTATCTCCACAATCTTGATAAAGTTTTGTAGAGATGTGAGGACGCATATTTAATTTTAAACTGGGAGAAGTGCCACTTCATGGTTAAAGAAGGGATCGTTCTTGGTCACAAGATTTCCGAGAGGGGAATTGAAGTGGACAAGGCGAAGATTGAAGCTATTGAAAGGATGCCCTATCCAAGAGACATTAAAGGTATTTGTAGTTTTTTCGGTCATGCTGGTTTCTATAGAAGATTTATCAAAGACTTTTCTAAGACCTCAAGAACCCTCACTAATCTTCTCCAGAAGGATGTTCCTTTTGTAGTTGATGAAGATTGTAAGGAGGCTTTCGAAGTTCTTAAGAAAGATTTGATAACCGCTCCTATAGTACAACCACCTGATTGGAAACTTCCCTTTGAAATTATGTGTGATGCTAGTGATTTTGTGGTTGGAGTTGTTTTAGGACAAAGGGTTGATAAGAAATTGAATGTTATACATTATGCTAGCAAAACCCTTGATAGTGCTCAAAAGAATTATGCTACTACTGAGAAGGAATTCTTAGCAGTAGTGTTTTCTTGTGATAAGTTTAGACCTTATATTGTTGATTCTAAATTATTATTCATACTGACCATGTTGCTCTTAAGTAGCTTATGGCGAAGAAGGATGCCAAACCAAGACTCATCCGGTGGGTACTCCTTCTTCAAGAATTTGATTTACAGATTATTGATAGGAAAGGAGCAGACAATCCGATTGTGGATAATCTTTCAAGAATGGAAGATATACCGCATGATCTCATCCCAGTCAATGACAGTTTTCCAGACGAGCAACTTGCCGTTGTAAAAGTACAATCTCTTTCCGATCCTTGGTTTGCAGATTATGTTAATTTTATCGTTGCAAAGCATTTGCCTCCAGGTTTAACATTTCAGCAAAGGAAGAAGTTCTTCCATGATTTGAGGAATTACTTTTGGGATGACCCTCATCTTTTCAAAGAAGGTCCGGATGGGATCGTGAGAAGATGCATACCGGAGCACGAGCAAAAGGACATTCTCAGACAATTTCACGATAGTCCCTATGGAGGACATCATGCCGGTGAGATGACCGCACATAAGGTTCTCCAACCAGGTTTTTATTGGCCTACTCTCTTTAAAGATGCTAGAAATTATGTTTTATCTTGTGATAAGTGCCAGAGAGTTGGTAATATTAGTAGGAGGAATGAGATGCATATGAATTACTCTCTAG
Source organism: Bromus sterilis (assembly GCA_950022295.1). NCBI lineage: Eukaryota > Viridiplantae > Streptophyta > Magnoliopsida > Poales > Poaceae > Bromus > Bromus sterilis. Next base: position 225,418,148 of record OX465600.1, read on the forward strand.
TGATTGAGCCTTTTGATTGCTGGGGTTTTGATTTTATGGTTCCTTTTCCTCCCTCACACAAGTACACTCACATTTTAGTAGTTGTTGATTATGTAACCAAGTGGGTCGAAGCAATCCCCACTAAGAGTGCCGATCACAAGATATCTTTGAAAATGCTCAAAGATGTAATTTTTCCTAGGTTTGGTGTACCGAGGTACCTCATGACTGATGGAGGATCACACTTCACGCATGGAGCTTTTAGAAAAGCTTTAGTCAAGTACAATTTCAATCATAGAATTGCTTCACCGTACAATCCTCAAAGTAGTGGGAAATTTGAGCTCACCAATGGAGAGATCAAGTTGATTTTTCAAAAGACAGTTAACAGTTCTAGAAAGGACTAGTCAAAGAAGTTAGGAGATGCTTTGTGGGCGTATAGAACTGCTTAGAAAAACACCATGGGCATGTCCCCCTATAAAATGGTCTATGGCAAGGCTTTCCATTTGCCATTAGAATTAGAACACAAAGCTTTCCAGGCTGTTAGAGAGCTTAATGCTGACCCAAAGTTAGACGGTGAAAAGCGTCTCATGAACTTGACTTCTCTAGATGAGTATAAGTGAAGATTACGAGAGTGCTAAAACGTTTAAGGAAAAGGTAAAGAAGTGGCATGATAGAAGGATTTTGAAACATGAATTTAATGTTGGTGATAAAGTTTTGTTGTTTAGATCTCGTTTCTGGTTTTCTCCGAGTAAATTACTTTCTAGATGGGAAGGGCCATTTCATATCGAATAAGTATACCGCTCCGGTGCAATCAAGATTAACAATTTTGATGGCACCAAATCTCAACTTGCGAATGGTCAAAGACTCAAGAATTACATGGCGGGAGACCCTGTCAATGTTGATGTAAATTTGATACACACAACAACTCATGAAGAATATGTTGCATCCCGGTTTCAGACACGTGCAAAAGTATAATAAGAGAAGGTATGTATTACGGTAAGGAAACATCGCGAACATACAAAAAAGTTCCATATTACGAGATTTTGCAAAATTAGGAAAATTCAAAGCCTAATTGGAGCCGGAGAGGAGCTCCAGGGGGCCCAGACACCCCCCCCCCCTGGCGCGGCCTACCTCCTGGCCGCGCCGGGAGGTCGCCTGGGCACCCCGAAGTCCGTCCCCGACTCCGCTTTGGCTTGTTACCTTCCTTCTGTTGCAGAAATTTTTGCTATATATTTTCTCAGATAGTCCCGGCATCGTATCTCGCGATTTCGTGTGTTTTCTTTTCGAGTTGTTTCTTCCAGTAAAACTTTTAGCTAGACCTAGGTCCCATGGCGTCCCCAAGTTCCCCCAAGGACAAGTTTGTCGTCAACGCCATCAACCCTTACCTCGCTGAGGTGAAGAAACACCCTCAAACCGTTCGGTTGGAGGATGGTGTTCTCCACCATGAAGATCTAAAGGAACTTGTCAAGGAGGGGAGCATCAAGGACAGGCTAGAAGAAGTGGAGCAAGAAGTCTTCAAGTACAAGAAGATGGTTGAGTGTGGTGTGGAATCCAACTTTGACCTCATCAACGAGCTGAAGGCATTGTACAAGAAGGATATGAAGCAGATGTGGGCGTGCATCACCGCATCTGAAGAAAGAATTGAGGAGCTCCAAGGGCAGATTTATGACCTGCACAACCAGAACTGTGAGTATGAACTAAAGTTTCTACGCATGGGTTTAGGTGCTGAAAGCAGGATCTTGGAGACTGAAGCTTCTTATGAGACGGGAGAACCTCTTCCATGGAAGCGCTTCGCCAAGGACTACATGATCAACAGGAACAAGAATGAGGAGTGAAATCTCCTCTTGTAATGGCATCCCCTTAGCTTGTTCCAAGCTTGGGGGAGTTCCCGGTATATTTATCTTTATCTTAGTATTTTAGAGTCAAGTAGAGTCGTAACATGTCTAAGGAAGTTATTATATGAAATAGGTGTTTGCATTGAGGTCTATCACTCCTTTGTGGAGAGTTTGTATCCGTGAGAGTGGAGCCGTCTATGATGGAATATTATTGAGAAGTCTAGTGGTTCCTTCGCTGCACTCGGTATTCCCTCCACACAATCGACCTTATATGATGATTGTTATGGGGAGTATTGACTTTATATCAGGTATGGCTTTGAAAACTTTATTTTATTTTGGAAAACATAGCTTTGGTCATGACAACATGCATGTTTTCTCAAGTAGCGACATAGCCAAAACCTTTATGTTATTATGCTTGAAGTGTTATGTTGACAAGGAAGACCACTTGATGTGTTATGCTCACCTTAATTTTTATGCTTTATGTGCTTTGCATCTAAGTCATCATCAATTGTTTGTTCTCTCAAAGCCTTTGCTAGCCAAACTTTTGCCAAGCAGATTTCTGCTTGTGCATCCATACCCTAAAACCAATATCTTCCATATGAGTCCACCATACCTTCCTATTCGTGGTATCTCACTACCACTCTTAGAAGTATAGAATTTATGTGTTATCCTTAAATGTTCAAAATCTTCTGTTTTATGCCTCTTGTTTATCTCATGAGGAAGTAGTAGGTAATTCATGATCTTTTTAAGTTGGACAAGTTTTACCCAGGGATTGCATGTCTAATCTGCAAACCCATAATACGAGGAAGAACTGGCATGAGTGCGCCCAGCTCGTAAGATATTACAACAAACAAACCCTCCTTCACACTTGGTCTATGAGAAATCAGAAACTTTGGCAGTGATAAACAAAGGAGATTAAGCGGATGTGACGTCCCCACTTGGGAGCCGTACCTCGAAACTTGTCCAACTTGAGAAGTAATTGAGCTATCTATTAGAATTCGTTGACAAACTATGCACCTCCCAAAATTTGTTTTAATTATGTTTGGTTTAAGGATAGCACATGAGTTTCCCCTTCTTGGCTTTAACAAGGCTTGTCCTTTACTTTTATGTTGAGTCAGTTCTTCCCACTTACTTCTTTCCCAAAGAGAACAGACATTTGATGTTGATAAGGATTCATTCATATAATGCTGCATTAAGTTTCACCATGCCACATCCTTGTTGACATTATCATTTGGTAAGTAAGTTGCTTGCAAAAGCTTACGCCAAGCAAGCATCTTCCTTTGTGTTAGCATTTTCACTTCGTGACTAATAACATGTTCTTTCAAAATCTTCAAATTGTTTCATTATAAGGTGAAAGAGCAAAAATAAAAGTTATTAGTTTTCCTTTGACCAAGGATATGTTTTCCATAATTTGATGAGTTTCCTTGGCCCTACTTTTGATTATAATTGTTACTACTTTCTCATAAGGGCCTTATAAGTTGAGGTTGTTGTTGAGGATGCTTGAGTTTGGTGAAGAAATCATGATGCTTCTTGTCCGTATTGTATTTATCGACACTTCACTCTCTAAACTTGTGGACAGGTTTACTGAACTCAGTACTCGCTTGGGGATAGGCGAGGTTTAAGTTTGTGGGAGTTGATACGTCCAAAATGCATCACTGTTTTATGTAGTAATTCATCCCTATTCATTGATATATTTAATGTTATGATGGTATTCTTATGTTGTTTTGGCTTGTTTTACACAGTTTGCAACTTTCCGATGCCGAAGCAGCAGACGCATGATTCAGCGATAAAAAGTGGACGCTGAGTTGCTGAATCAGAAGACCTCCAAATTACCTGAAATCTAACGGAGGCTGTTTTCCAGAAGAATGATGGGGACACGCAAAACGGAAACCAGAGGGGGCCACCAGGTGCCCAGGCGCCCCCATGGCGCGGCCCGCACCGGGGGCGCGCCGGGTGGACGCCTGGACCCCTGGGGCCACCCCAGGTTCCCGCCTCTGGCCTATATATTCCTCATCACCTAAAAACCCTAAAAAGAGAGGAGTTTCGCGAGTTCTGCCGCCGCTCCATGGAGCAAACCTACAAAGAAGAAAAGACATCTCCGGCGGGGAGATTCCGTCGGGGAGAACACCTCCTGGAAGGCGAGATCATCGCCATCGTCATCACCATCGTCCACTACTAGAAACTATGATTTTACCTAGGGTCATATACCCTAGGTGAAATGCTAAAAACCATAGGTAAAGACTTTACCTAGAGCTTTCCCTAGGTAAAGAACCTTAGGTAAAGTATAGTTGGTAAAGAGGTCTTTCCCTAGGGTGCATGTGGCAAGCTCTAGGGAAACTTTCTTTACCTACGGGCACATACCCTAGGGAAAGATTGTGGGGTCCCTCTCAATTGTGCCACCCCACAACTTCCCCTACAATAGTTTCCCTACAAAATGTTTGAATAATACCCTAGGGATACATTTTATTCAAATATTCTAAATAAAAATTTGCAATTCGAATTTAAAATCATATTCAACATAATTCAAATAAATGAACTTGAAACCATAATTCAAATTTATAAATTGCAGCAAAAGTCATCATTCGCATCAAGACTCATGGCAAGTTTAGAGCCAGAATTCAGAAAATAAACTATTGCTAATACATTACTAAACTACTGCAAGTTGAATAACTAAATCACTATGTACAAGTGTTGTTGGTCAAGCCAAGTATCTGCTACTACAAAAATACTTGTAACAACACGTTATCTATATATGCACCAAGAAAATGGTCTTCAAGTGTCAAGTGGCAAACTCTGCCCAAGGTTGGCCTCCCATGAGTTGTGACAAGTTGAGTGAGGAAGTTTTAGATGCCATGAAAAGAACCGAACATCTTTACAACGGCTTCAGATTCAAATCTTGGGAACAAGCATCCAAAGTGACATTATGGTCGTGAAATTAGTGATGACAAGCATTTTAGCACTTAGTTGTAAGTAAAGGTATATAGCGAGTGTAAGTAGAAAGATAAAAGTTATTTGACTCCGAGGCAGAACACATGGAAGTTTCAAATTAACAATGGTTTAACTCAAATAGCATGTTTAACTTTGTATTATAAGTACTTGGCACCATCATAACAGGAAAACATGTGTGACGGACATACTAAAATTGTTCCTTGTATAATACTATATGTCAAGGAAGAGAAAATGAAATACACAACCCTGATTAATACAGATATCAAGATGAATGTCACTGAACCTTGATAGTATCCATCAATCATCAAACCATGATCACCAGTAAGAACATGCTCCTGCAGATAAAGATAATTATATAATAAGTAAAGAGTGCGAACAACTGATTGTTTTGGTGTGTGCAAATAAACTAAAAATATCAATCATGGCAATAACTACGTAAAGAATCAAACAATTTCTAGTTCATGGTTCAAATTTTCATGAGTGCAGATGACTAGAGTTCATGCGTCGCTCATTTCTATCAACAATACCTGAATTACCATATAACTAGAGAAAGAAATCAAATCGAAACTAAGCAAATAACAACACCTGACAAGATTCTCAGTTTGCAATCATATCGTAAGATTGATTGCTTCTTTAAATCCACACTAGTATTGTTCCAGATCAAGTTTAAGAAAGGGAAATGGCTGACTGTGCATACATATGTGTATTTAAATTTGAACTTAAACTAAGAAGATTATCTGGTATATATTTTGCATGAAAAGTGCTTAGTATTACACGCCACAAGACTACTTAGAAACCATAGATTTACAGTTACAAAAAATATACATTCCAACTATATACTGCTCGTGAGCACACCAGTTGTGCTGCCAGCCAAATGCTCCTCGCCAAGCCGTGCCCTGCATCGCGGCTGCACTGCAAGTCGTTCCCTGTTTTGCCACTGCAGCAGCCCGACAGGGCAGCCACGACGAACAAGCTACAAACCCGTTAAGAAAGTGTGATACTTTCCAACTGCAAATCCTATGGGGGAAACCAATGTGAAGTACCTTAGAGTATTTATCATTGTCACGGCAAAACAGAAACCTGCAGTTGGCCATCATGAATCAAAGAAATTAGAGAGCCAAAATCAAACCACAAAATCAACAGATCACCCCCTTCGCATACATACGAAAAGATTAATATAGCAATATGTTGCGTAGGACTGATTGTTTGTACCTTGTAGTCTAATTCACGTACATACATATTATATGCATACGGATGGAAGATTAATCAAGCTGTGTGCTAAATTGCTTAGTTAGCTTTGGACATACGTACAAGTTCTAGGTGAATTGATCTAGCGATAAAAAAATAACAGTAGTAAATATTTCGAATGAACCACCGATGTGTTTTTACTGCTTCTAATTAGTTCCTAAAAAGCTAAACAACTGACAGTCAAGACAATGCACACACCATTTGTGGCAATGGCAACGGTGATTTGTGCAGAAGTGTAACACTGTATTAGCCGATACCCTTGTACTGGTCGTGTATCAAACAAAAATGACGCAAATACAAGCTAAAGTATGGAGAATCACCTAGACAGTTGGGGCGTCAAGGCCAGTGCGGAGGTGAATCCAGGCTTCCTGAAGATCATCTAGATGGCGACGCTGTCGTCCGAGCCGACCGGCCAGCGCCCGCACGCGTTAGGCGGCGCCGGCACCGACAGCCTGTCATCCACGACCTAGATCTCCCTGTTCTCCCTCCCTCCCTGAAAGTTGCAACACGTGCAAAAAAAGATATGTTAGAACAAGGTAAAGCAATCCCGACCGAGAAGTGGTGGATGGGGTCATGGATCTGGATCCGGGGCGGCCAAGCATTGAAATCAAGCATGGGCGACAGCGGGTCCGGTCGCTGGAAGCTTATAGGGCACATCGACGGAGAGCGACGGAGACCAGACAAGGCGGGGTCGGAGAGCAGCAGTCAGAGGCCATGGCTGTGGGATCTGGTGGGGATGAACACGGCGGAGCTGGGTAGGGCAAGATAGTACTGGGGCATTACTCGATTTCGGCAGGATGTTTTTGGGAGAGAGAAGGGGGAAATTTTGGGCCTCTGGTGGCGCTTCCAGAGAGGGAAGCAAGCTAACTAGGCCCAAAATTTTCATTGTGCCCACCATTTCTCACCCTCGCGCCATGCCATTTCACTGGAAATTGTCTTTCCCTAGGGTGCACTATTCATTTTCTTTACTATCCCTTGAGGAAGTCAATAAGCTCTAGGTAAAGAATTTGGCCCTAGGTAAAATTTAGATTTCTAGTAGTGGTCACGGGCATCATCGAGATCATCATCAACATCATCCCCAACATCAGCACCATCTCCACCACCATCCTATCTCATCTCACAATTGCAACTTATGTTGTAATCCGTACTATCTATCCTCTACTCAATCGGTGTTGATTACCACCTTGTGGTGAATGCTATTGAGTTTTGTTGGAGAAATATTATTATGTCCATATTTTTTATCATCTATTTATCCCCACTGATCATGATCTCTTTTATGTTTTGTGAGTAGTTACTTTAGTTCTTGAGGACATGGGAGAAGTCTAGTTGCTAGTAGTCATATGATGTTGAAGTAATATGTGTTGTTTGATATTTAAGTTGTGTTGTTATTTTCCTAGTGGTGTTGTGTGAGTCGAACACTCAACACTTCGCCTTATTAAGGAGCTAGGGGAATGCATTGTGTATAAAGAATGCTTACGGTGGGTTGCCGGAGTGACAGAAACCTGAACCCTAGTTTGCATGCTTTTGCACCAGGGAATAATGGGTCCCTGATCATACTACTGTTGATAGGATTTTGGCTTAATTACTATCTTTTATTTGCGGATGCTTGAAAGATGTTTAATCATAAGAGTGCACTTATCTTAGTCTAGAAGGTGTACTAACATAGATCCACCCACTCAACACTTATCAACACAGCACATAGTATCGATACGGAGTATGGCGAAAGCACGTGACTATCTCTCTCGTGTGTCCTCAAGAACCCTTTAGCCTTTATAAGTTCAGTTGCCAGGCTTATCCTTTGCTCAGAAGGATCGGGCCATTCGTTACTCCTCGGTACCTTTTATCTTGCTTGTTTTACCCTCTTGTTTCTTATACCTAAAACCACCCCTAAAAAGCTATCTTTCAGTGCCTGTAGTTATTTCTTTACCAAAGTCACTTACCAATACCTTCCTCTCCTCGCTGGGTTCGACACTCTTATTTATCAAAAACGCTACAATCGATCCCCTACAGTTGAGGTTCATCACTTCCCTGAGTCGGTTTATAAGCCGTCTTGGGGAAAAGGCCATCCCGTTATACCGACTTTTACGACAGACAGAGAAATTTGTTTGGGACGCAGAGGCAGATGAAACGATCGAGTCATTAAAGAAGCAACTGTCCCAAGCACCCATCTTCGCAGCTCCCAAACCCAAGGAACCTATGCTTCTCTACATAGCAACTAACGATTGAGCGTTCATCATTGCAGTTGTTGTTGAATGCAAAGAAGAGGGCAAGGAACATTCCCTGCAGAGACCTGTTTACTATGTCAGCGAGGTCTTGACATTATCCAAGCAACGATATCCTCAATGGCAGAAATTGGTCCTGGGCGTGTTTATGGCGAGCTGGAAATTGAACCAGTATTTTCAGGAGCACCCAATAACAGTGGTCAGCTCGACACCGCTCTCCGACATCATCCAGAATCGAGAGGCTACTAGAAGAATTGCTAAGTGGGCCATCGAACTGGGAGCCTATCACATCAAGTATGAGCCACGAACAGTTATCAAATCCCAGGCCCTGGTCGACTTTATCAATGATTGGACGAGACTCCAGGCACCCTCGGATAAGCCGACTACCAAGTACTGGACGATGCACTTTGATGGAAGTCGGCAGCTCCAGGGATCAGGAGCCGGAGTCGTTCTCACCTCACCCAGGGGGGAGAAATTCTGCTACGTTTTACAACTGCAATTTACTTGCACTAACAATGCAGCTGAATACGAAGCCCTACTCCATGGCCTGCGATTGGCACGTGAGATGAACATAAGCCGGATCCAATGCTTTGGTGATTTTGACCTTGTCTCCCAGCAAGTATCGGAGAAGTGGGATTCTAAAGACCCCATTATGGCGGCCTACAGACGAGAAGTTTCGAGACAAGCCGAATTCTTTACCGGCTACCAAGTGGACCATGTGGATCGCAGGAAAAACAAGGCAGCCGGCGCTTTGTCCCGACTCGGTTCTCAACGGAAGCCGGTTCCACCAAACGTATTCCTTGATGCACTGTTGCATCCATCTGTGAAGCTTCCCACAGAGCAGGATATAGCAGTGCCAGATCCCGAGATGGTCTTAGTACCTGCAATACATGCCACTCCGTCGTGGGTCATACCATATTTGGACTATAAGACCCAGGGTATTCTTCCGACTGATGAGATATTGGCCCGACAAATTGTCAGACGTAGCAAATCCTTTGTGCTTATCAATGGATAGCTACACCGGCTTAGTCCCACCCAAGTTTTCCATAGATGTGTTTCACCAGAAGAAGGATGAGATATACTAAACGAAATAAATTCTGGAGACTGTGATCATCTTGCCGGCTCCCGGTCACTTGTGGACAAAGCTTATCGACATGGATTCTACTGGCCCACAGCTCATGTAGATGCGGAGGACATCGTAAACAAGTGTGATGGTTGCCAGCGTTATGCAAAGCAATGCCACGTGCCGACTCAAGAACTCAGGATGATTCCAATCACTTGGCCTTTTGCAGTCCGAGTGCTCGATATGGTGGGGCCTTTCAGGCGATCCAAGTGCGGAAATACTCACCTCTTGGTTGCAGTAGACAAATTTACCAAGTGGGTCGAAGCAGAGCCGGTCAGCAAATGCGATGCGGCCACGGCGCTCAAATCCTTGAAGAAGATCATCTTCAGATTTGGTTACCCGCGCAGCATCATCACTGACAATGGAAGTAATTTGTCAGAAGATGTCATGCAGCGTTTTTGTGAGAAGGAGCATATCCGGCTTGATATTGCGTATGTGGCTCACTCATAGTCCAATGGACAGGCCGAGAGGGCTAATCAGGAATTACTATGTGGCATCAAACCCCGACTTCGTGTTCCTTTGCTACAAACGCCGGGTTGTTGGGTTGAGGAATTACCCTCCGTACTTTGGAATATCGGGACCACGCCCAACAGGTCGACTGGTTTAACACACTACTTCCTCGTATATGGAGCTGAAGCCGTCCTCCCAAGTCACATCCGTCATGACTCACCCCGAGTCACTGCTTATGTTGAGGCTGACAACTAAGAAGCAAGACATGACTCTTTAGATGTCCTTGATGAAGAACGAGACTTAGCGGCGTTATTAGCAAGATCTGCGGTGTTATCACAGTCGACGCGTCAAGAGTCGGACTTTTCAAGAGGGGGACTTAGTACTCCTCCTAATAAAAAAAAGGAAAGGAATGCACAAGTTATCCCCGCATTGGGAAGGACCGTTTGTGGTGAGAAAGAATTTATACAATGGATCCTACTACCTGGTTGATATACGCTAGCCGACTGCCATGCGCACGTCCAAAGAAGAGACTCCCAGGCCGTGGAATATAGCTCAGCTCTGTCCATATTATACTTGAGTAGACAGGAACATTCTTGTACACCAGTATATAGATATCTGTAATATAAGAAGCCGACTTCCTTTCTTTTAGAAAAGTCGATTTTTGTTTTCTATGCCGACTTCCTTTTCCTTTTTTCTTTTTCTTTTTATCTTGCACTTCATTACATTCTTGCATTTAATTCCTTGGAAACCTGGAGGGCTTGATCACCCCTTTCTCTTGTACCAGGCATGTATACAGCTTTATTTAGGGACCCTGGGACTTGAAGTCTTCCGACTTCAATTCTTCAACTGGGGACTCGGCATATACATGAAATTGGCCTACTATGGCTTTATTTTTTGCCTGTATAGCTGATGCAAACTCGCACTTCTATGACCTATGTGACCCGTTTTAGTTCAAACACCAACCGGATTTATCAGATGCCTGTTGAGTTTGATTCAATTACATAGAACACTAGAATAATTCATGTGATGCTTGCTCACAGAGAAGTTTCTCGACTTACGCGCAATTAAGTGACCAATAATTCTTTTCCACAAGACAGACTGAAAACCTCCTGTTAAGGAGTCAGACAGTGTTGAATTTGTATTGATAATGAATGTTGTGACAGTCACGCGTACGGTCGGCTTCTATATGAGCTCTTACATTCCTTGCATACATAAGCAATTTTTTATTTTTTGTTTTGTCGATTTACTTTTTTCAGCATATACAAACATATCAATGCCACAATATCGACTTTTATGAACATTATCAAATAAACTACAAGTCGATACTTGGGGGATACAGGTTGACTCTAACATGACTCGGCATGAACATAAATTAATCATACCGACTCATGGGACTACACCTCAAGATTTCAAAAATAAACTCACATGTTGGTTTTCCTATGACTCGGTATGACATACAATGATCTTTGCCGACTCATGGGGGCTATGTGTTGATTTTATCATGATTCGGCATGGCACGCGATTAAATCATCCCGATTCATGGGGGCTACACATGGTCAAGATACGGACTCCTCAAAGATTGTTCCCTAGTTAATACAAGTCGGTTATGCAATAACCAGCTGATTAAAGAATTACAAGAACAAAGAGAAACTTTACTAAAATCAGATATTCTTTTTTATTAAAAACCTGTCTTCATAAGACAGAAGATTACAGACATGACCAGCATTCGAAAGAAAAACCACTGTGATGCATCATGGCTAGATCTCTTCAACTTCATCATCACTGTTGGAAACACCATTATAAATTCACTATCGCTGCTATTGGAGCTTTCCACGCAGCACTCCATGTGATTCCCATCAAAATCAAAACATCTTGCCCATAAGGTTTCTCCTCAATCATACCTAAAGATGATCCTATCCCGCTTTTTTAGACTACGGGAGCGGATAAAAGTTTTCCAACCTTTCTCCAAGAACATGGAGTCGTTGCTAGAGAAGCTTGTGGTCCCCCAGATAGGCCCGTGAGGACAACCATCCGACCGAAGCCACAACCCGGGGGGCTTTGAGTCTTCCATGACTTGAGAAAAGGAGCTAGGAAGATCAACCCATCGACGAGGCTTTGAGCAGAGCCTTATGAGGAACTCATGGATAAACGCCCCCTCATGAACAGCACCACAAGAGGAAGAAGAAGAAATCCTCCCGCGGGATCCACGCCCTTGTTCACCACGTCCACCTCTACCTCTTCGACATCGGCCACGACCACCATGGGAACCAATGCCTCCGCGAGCATTGAGGTTTGGCCCATCCATGGCCGTGGACTCGCGGTTGCGGAACTTGGGAGCCATGAAAAGGATAACTCGCGGCATGAGAAGGAAGGAAGGAAGAAGAAGATATACGATTCATTTGATGTTGTGACTGATTATATATCAATGAGAGGTGGTGTAGTTAAATCAATATCATTATAGCTTGTGGATTACCCATGTCAAGCGGTATTTAAGAGGAATACTCTTCGATTTTTACAATCGCATGAATGAAACATTCAATGGTGACGCTTCCTTTTCTGAAAGCATTTAAGAAGGTATAACAGTTGACATGGTAACGGCTCTTTTACCATAATCAACAAAAGATCGGCTTGTCAAAGGAAAACGAGTTCTTCTGATGAAGTTAAAGCTATGAAGAGCCGGCTTCAGCACTTGCAGAAGAATACATGAAGATCGCCAGGAAGCCAGCATCACGTCAATCTTGCGGGCTAATGTCGGGGGGTAGATCAAGACCATAACCCGGCATATCGAAGACCCAGACCGACTCAGAAGAAGGAGGCCCAGAAGGGGACTCGGTGTTGGCCCGGGTCATGCCAAACAAGAAGCCCGAAGACCCTACAAGGAAATAGGACTTACCTTGGCTAACAAGGAAGCCACTTGTAAACTAGAATAGGACTCCAGCTTGTGTAGAAGTCAGACTCGTGTAAACCTAGGGACCCAGCATCTATATAAGCCGGCACCCTTGGACCCCAAAAGGACAACTCAACTTAGAACCTCTCGAGGCATAGGTAGTGATTCTGCACCCTTGTAATTGAGAAGTTGACATCCAATAATAAAAAAGCAGGAGAAGGTCTTTACCTTACGAGGGACCGAAACCTGGGTAAAATCTCGTGTCTCATGATCTCGCCGACTCTCTCCTCATATCCACCTCGCAGCAAAGGCCTCACGCTAAGTCCTCCAATGAGGACATCTGCCGTGACTTTCCCACAACATACCTCACCCGAATACGCCTCTAAGACGATCTCATATAAAAAACTGTTATATATATATATTACTGTTCGCATTGTCGAGACAAATGATTTTTCTTGTTCAATCATCTCAATTCGAGATTGAATGCACAAGTTATAGTCATCGCAGTCTGACCCAACCACGACAAAAATATGGCGCCTCATCCCAGAATCCCATTTCTGATACATGACGCAAATTATTTGGTCGTCAATATGGTCTAAAAGTCGAACAACTTTTTTGTTTGTATTAATTTTGATATAGGGTTATATATAGTATGTGGGTTCCAGAAACCAAACTGTTGTTTCAGGCCAACAAAGATTCTTGCGGCATGTGGGGTTTCAGATCTAGAAAAGTTTTTATTGGTGCGTTAAGTGTATTGCTCTTTGGGGTTGGACTGGACGTGGCGGCCACATCCAGTCTAGACTGCCCTATATCTGTTCCTAGATATAATTTTTTGGCATAAAACCACTTGTGCGTATAAAAAGAAAAAAGAAAACCACATTTAAATGTAAATGACAAAATTACCGTAGACGCATGGTCGGCAAGTAACACGTGGCATGTGACGCCACAGCTTGTGACACGTGGTACATGCCTCCATAGACCATGGCGGCACGTTGACACATGCCACTTGCCGAGCCTATTCTCATTGTAGTTTTGTCATTTGCATTCAAATGTGATATTTTTTATTATTTTCATATTGCATAATGTAACAGCCCAGTTTTCACAAAAATTAAAAAATTTGTTTTTGGTGTGATTTGATTGATTGCCTGATTTGTTTGCGGTGTTTGCATCCCCGATTTATCAATCGGCGATTATTTTTCCCCTCTTATCTCGTACCGAACGGAGACCGACCCTTGCCACCCTGACACTCGACCTTTGCGACACGGGTTTCACCAGGATCACCGTCGCGAGACCGCACGAGACCAGCCGCAACCAACGGAACGAAAAACCCCGTTTAATAAGTAAATGGGTTATTTTTGTAGCGCGCCGGAAAGTGTTCTCGGAACGGTTCCAGCGCTAGGTGAACGCCTCCGGCTCGACGCGCTGATCGTGAAGTTCGAAGTTTTACCCGAATCGGAGGTACTGCGGACCCCCGGCGGTCAGAAACGTGAGCACCGCGCGCGCGAGAGAAAAACCGGAGATTTTTTTGCAAACTGCCAGCCACCGGGGCTATATAAAGACCACCACACTCCCACCCATTTCTAGGGTTTCCCTAGCACATTTTGCAGCCACACCCCCAATTTTGCTCAATTTTGCCCAATGAGTTCTGGACCGTCAGATCCGGAGATCCGACGGCCCAGATCGCGTCTAGCCACCCCAGCGGCCTGCTCTCCTCTCTCCTCTAGCACGCAGCCGCCTCTCCATCCCCTGGATCCCGTCGCGCCGCCGCCTCCCAGCTCCGCCCGCCGCCGGATAGCTGCCGGCCAGCAGCCGCCGCCCCCATGGTCGCAGGTCCTCTCCTCTCCCCGCGTGCCTCTCCTCCTCATCTCCTTCTCCCTCTCTCTCACCTTTTCTCTCTGCTTTCTGCGAAGCCGAGCCGCCATGGCCTGAAGCTCGCACCGCCACCGCCGAGCTTGAAGCTCCCTCGCCGCCAGCCGCTGCCCGGGCCAGATCCCCTCCTCCGGCGTCCGTTCCAACCGGATTCGGCCGCCCCTTCGTCGCCGCCTCTCGCCGGAGGGCTTGCTCCGTCGCGCCGTCGGCCTCCACCCCGTGCGGGAACGGGAGCAGCACGAGCGCCCGCTCGCTGCCTCCAGCGCGTCCGCTCACGTGGGCCAGCCAAGCCGCGGCCCAGCTCCTCCAGCCCGAGCCGGCCAGCCCAGCGCGACCCATCTCCACCGCGCCAGCAGCCCAAGACCAGCCAAGCCTCTCCAGGCCAGATGGGCTGTGGCCCATGGGTGAGCTGCCTTTTTTTCCTTTTATTTATTTATTTATCTTTTTTTCTGTTGGGCCAGTAGATTTCGGCCTGTTTAGTTTTTTTTCTGTTGCTAGGTTATTTTTATTTAATTGCAGATTGTATTAGGATTTTTTCGGCGCCCGTATCTTTTCACCGGTAGCTCGGATCGCGACGCGTAAAATATGAAACTTGCTTAGAATTGTGTCTAGTTTAATAATTTGTGCTTGTTTGCCATGTTTGACCTTGTTTACCTACTAATTACAACTGCCTGCCACTGTAAACTGTTATTGCAATAACTTTTTATCCGTTGCTCTGCTTAAAATGTTCTTTATATGTAACTTGACTAGAATTGCTTGTAGATTGTGTTCATGCTGTTCTTGCTTGCTAATAAAAAATAATAAAATATTGTTTATGGCAAAACAGTACCAAATGCAATAAATATCGTGGGGTCCGCAATAGTTGCCATGCATAGGTTTAACCCCCACTTAAAGTGACTAGATTAGATAGTTTATTTATGCTTCACCTCTCGCCATGCTTGCTTGAGTTGCCATGTTAATAAAAAATTTCTCACCTTGTGTAGCTAAACAACTTGAACCGATTCTAAATGTGCGGTATCGTCGTGTGTGACGAGTACTCCACTTAAATTGTTAGTGACCGCTCTCGACGGTAGGTGCGATGTCTCGTGTTGCTTCTTGTTGATGCTTGCTCGTGTTTGCCTCGTAGTAATAGATGCTTGCTCGTTGATTGCTTTCCAGTGTTTACTTCTTGCGTGCTCCTGCGGATACCTCTCGGAGATGATGCGAGCTTGCGATCAACTACACCTTCGGAACCCGACTTATCAACAGGCAAGGACTATACATTACTTATGATCCATTCTATTTCAACCAGCGGTTTGCATGCTAGTATAGGTTAGGTTCGATGTTTGATCCTACCACATGTTTACAGCCTCTTTCAAACCGATACAGCCGTGTCCCCTCCCAGCAAACTTTGTACTGCTATGTTACTATTGCTCGTTGCTCAGCCCCTGCTTAGTATGCATGCTTAGGATGCTACGATGTTACCCAGTTACTCCTTGGTTTGGGATATCACATTATTATTATTGTTGTTGATGATATGATTATTATAATGTTGACTATATTCGACGAAGGATGGAAGGTCTAGGCTATCCCGCCCCGACGCTTTGTTCCATTCGAGTCACCTAGGATCCGAGTTCCGGGTATTGGTTTTAAGACTGAGCGTGCCTAACCGCGTGTGGGATTTTATGGGGTCCCCTTTTCTTACCTATCTAGCTTCAAACATTTCTATTGGTGGCCCGAGCTGATTTACCATTTGAAACCCCGTGTGTGTGCTTGGTGGATCCCCTCGCAATTTTTAAACAACCCGGACCAGCGGAGACATGGTTTCCCTGTTGGTCCACCTTTGACCGGCGAGGGCCCGAGGCCTCACGTTAGGCTTCTCGGAAACCCAAACCCTGTTGATACGGAAGAGTCCGATCCGAGAGCGTGGCCAGCTTTTGGATTGGGTGTCGACTCCCCTGGGGCCACCCGGATTTGTTCGTTGTTAGTTAGAGGGACTTGTCGTTTCGGATCTCTTGGAACTAAATCATAAAATGGTTGCCTGTGATGGGTAGCAACTGAGAGAGATGGGCGTGCGTGCGGAGCCTCGTAATGGGCAGTTGGTACACCCCTGCAGGGTTAAATCTTTTCGAGAAGCCGTGTCCACGGTTATGGACGACTTGAGACCTACTCCTTGTTCATAGACAACAACAACTGAGATAATCTTAATATAACTTGATCAACGTGTGTGTGCCTTGACTGCTTCTTCTTCGTCAGGATGCGAAGAGGAGGACAAGGATAGGATAGGTGTTATGTTTGCGTACTAGGTGGATAGCAGACTTGTTGGAGGCGATTCCTCATCGAATGCTTGGCTTCTTATCTTACTCTCTAGATCGTTAGCCACTTCATAAATGCTAGTGCGGCAGCAACCTCACCACTTACCCCTTCCTTACCGTAAACTACTAATTGTCCTAGAATGACGAGTGATGAAGTCCTTGCTGGGTCAGATGACCACTTCAGTTGGATGCTGAGTACCTCTGTACTCATGATACTACCCCCAAACTCTTTTCAGGGTTCTCGATCGACAACAGGTATGGTGATCGACGTTTCACGTGGAGACTCGACGACGACTAGTTAGGCGGATCCCGGCGGAGGGCCTGGACCCGTGTGGTTATGGGATCGATGTTTTTCTCTTTGCTAGTAGGCATTGGATTGTAGTCTGTACTCAGACATGTATCTTCCGCTGTTGTATTGTATTTGAGGCAGTTGTATGCCGATTGTATGAGATGTTGTACCCTTGTATCTGTAATGTTTTGATATCATGTTGGAAATCCGGGGCATATGGCTTTGTCATATGTCGCGGTGGGACCGATATGTGCTTCGTCCCCGAATCTGGATGGAAACATCTAGATCTGGAACAGTACCGCATATCGGGCCTTACAACTTGGTATCAGAGCCTTACCGACCGTAGGATCCCTTCTCTGGCCGAAGTTGAGTCTAGAAAAAACTATTTTGTAGTTACTAAGTTAGTTGTCGGAGCGTAGAAATCTTTTTACTCCTTACCCTTGCTCTAGTCAGGACAAGTGTCGTAAGTGTTTTAAATCTCGACTTATCCCCTTCAAACTCTAGGATCTCGAAGTGTGGAGTTTCGGAATAGTTACAATGCCTTGCTTGCAGCGTATTGTCTCGATTCCGAGCTTAGGTGGGAATTCATGTAGTACCTTTAGCTTCTCCGATTCTGGATATCATCTGGGTCATTCATTGCAACCCCTCCTTTTGCCCGGTGTTTTTACGACTTGCGTCGAAAATCACCTAACCCTTGATCTTGTTTTCGCGATCGTTCTTCCTCTTGTCACTGACGTCTTCGCTATTCCGACGATGTCGTCTCTCTGCGGAAATTTATCTCGATCGAAGTTCGACGTCGACATGGAGCAGAGTCCCTTGTTGGTGGTGTTGAAGATCGTCGACTCTCTTTTCTCTCCCCCCTCTCCCCCGGATCGTCCTGGATCTCGGGACGAGATCCCTTGTTGGTGGTGTTGTATTGTAACAGCCCAGTTTTCACAAAAATTAAAAAAACAAAACGGTGTGATTTTATTGATTGTCTGATTTGTTTGCGGTGTTTGCATCCCCAATTTATCAATCGGCAATTATTTTCCCCCCTCTTATCTCGTACCGGACGGAGACCGACCCTTGCCACCCTGACAATCAACCTTTGCGACACGGGTTTCACCAGGATCACCGTCGCGAGACCGCACGAGACCAGCCGCAGCCAACGGAACGAAAAACCCCGTTTAATAAGTAAATGGGTTATTTTTGTAGCGCGCCGGAAAGTGTTCTCGGAACGGTTCCAGCGCTAGGTGAACGCCTCCGGCTCGACGGGCTGATCGTGAAGTTCGAAGTTTTACCCGAATCGGAGGTACTGCGGACCCCCGGCAGAAACGTGAGCACCGCGCGCGCGAGAGAAAAACCGGAGATGTTTTTGCAAACTGCCAGCCACCGGGGCTATATAAAGACCACCACACTCCCACCCATTTCTAGGGTTTCCCTAGCACATTTTGCAGCCACACCCCCAATTTTGCTCAATTTTGCCCAATGAGTTCTGGACCGTCAGATCCGGAGATCCGACGGCCCAGATCGCGTCTAGCCACCCCAGCAGCCCGCTCTCCTCTCTCCTCTAGCACGCAGCCGCCTCTCCATCCCCTGGATCCCGTCGTGCCGCCGCCTCCCGGCTCCGCCCGCCGCCGGAGAGCTGCCTGCCAGCAGCCGCCGTCCCCATGGTCGCAGGTCCTCTTCTCTCCCCGCGTGCCTCTCCTCCTCCTCTCCTTCTCCCTCTCTCTCACCTTTTCTCTCTGCTTTTTGCGAAGCCGAGCCGCCATGGCCTGAAGCTCGCACCGCCGCCGCCGAGCTTGAAGCTCCCTCGCCGCCAGCCACCGCCCGGGCCAGATCCCCTCCTCCGGCGTCCGTTCCAGCCGGATCCGGCCGCCCCTGCGCCCCCTGCCTCGCCGCCTCTCGCCGGAGGGCTTGCTTCGTCGCGCTGTCGGCCTTCACCCCGTGCGGGAACGGGAGCAGCTCGAGCGCCCGCTCGCTGCCTCCAGCGCGTCCGCTCGCGTGGGCCAGCCAAGCCGCGGCCCAGCTCCTCCAGCCCGAGCCGGCCAGCCCAGCGCGGCCCATCTCCACCGCGCCAGCAGCCCAAGACCAGCCAAGCCTCTCCAGGCCAGATGGGCTGTGGCCCATGGGTGAGCTGCCCTTTTTTTTCCTTTTTTTATTTATTTATCTTTTTTTTCTGTTGGGCCAGTAGATTTCGGCCCGTTTAGTTTTTTTTCTGTTGCTAGGTTTTTTTTATTTAATTGCAGATTGTATTAGGATTTTTGCGGTGCCCGTATCTTTTCACCAGTAGCTCGGATCGCGACGCGTAAAATATGAAACTTGCTTAGAATTGTGTCTAGTTTAATAATGTGTGCTTGTTTGCCATGTTTGACCTTGTTTACATGTTGTTTACGTGCTAATTACAACTGCCTGCCACTGTAAACTGTTATTGCAATAACTTTTTATCTGTTGCCCTGCTTAAAATGTTCTTTATATGTAACTTGACTAGAATTTCTTGTAGATTGTGTTTATGCTGTTCTTGCTTGCTAATAAAAATAATAAAATATTGTTTAGGGAAAAACAGTACCAAATGCAATAAATATCGTGGGGTCCGCAATAGCTGCCATGCATAGGTTTTACCCCCACTTAAAGTGACTAGATTAGATAGTTTATTGATGCTTCACCTCTTGCCATGCTTGCTTGAGTTGCCATGTTAACAACCTTTTTCTCACCTTGTGTAGCTAAACAACTTGAACCGATTCTAAATGTGCGGTATCGTCGTGTGTGACGAGTACTCCACTTAAATTTTTAGTAACCGCTCTCGACGGTAGGTGTGATGTCTCGTGTTGCTTCCAATTGATGCTTGCTCGTGTTTGCCTCGTAGTAATAGATGCTTGCTCGTTGATTGCTTTCCCGTGTTTACTTCTTGTGTGCTCTTGTGGATACCTCTCGGAGACGATGCGATCTTGCGATCAACTACACCTTCGGAACCCGACTTATCAACAGGCAAGGACTATACATTACTTATGATCCATTCTATTTCAACCAGCGGTTTGCATGCTAGTATAGGTTAGGTTCGATGTTTGATCCTACCACATGTTTACAGCCTCTTTCAAACCGATACAGCCATGTCCCCTCCCAGCAAACTTTGTACTGCTATGTTACTATTGCTCGTTGCTCAGCCCCTGCTTAGTATGCATGATTAGGATGCTACGATGTTACCCAGTTACTCCTTGGTTTGGGATATCACATTATTATTATTGTTGTTGATGATATGATTATTATAATGTTGACTATATTCGACGAAGGATGGAAGGTCTAGGCTATCCCGCCCCGACGCTTTGTTCCATTTGAGTCACCTAGGATCCGAGTTCCGGGTATTGGTTTTAAGACTGAGCGTGCCTAACCGCGTGTGGGATTTTATGGGGTCCCCTTTTCTTACCTATCTAGCTTCAAACATTTCTAGTGGTGGCCCGAGCTGATTTACCATTTGAAACCCCGTGTGTGTGCTTGGTGGATCCCCTCGCAATTTTTAAACAACCCGGACCAGCGGAGACATGGTTTCCCTGTTGGTCCACCTTTGACCGGCAAGGGCCCGAGGCCTCACGTGAGGCGTCTCGGAAACCCAAACCCTGTTGAGACGGAAGAGTCCGATCCGAGAGCGTGGCCAGCTTTTGGATTGGGTGTCGACTCCCCGGGGGCCACCCGGATTTGTTCGTTGTTAGTTAGAGGGACTTGTCGTTTCGGATCTCTTGGAACTAAATCATAAAATGGTTGCCTGTGATGGGTAGCAACTGAGAGAGATGGGCGTGCGTGCGGAGCCTCGTAATGGGCAGTTGGTACACCCCTGCAGGGTTAAATCTTTTCGAGAAGCCGTGTCCACGGTTATGGACGACTTGAGACCTACTCCTTGTTCATAGACAACAACAACTGAGATAATCTTAATATAACTTGATCAACGTGTGTGTGCCTTGGCTCCTTCTTCTTCGTCGGGATGCGAAGAGGAGGACAAGGATAGGATAGGTGTTATGTTTGCGTACTAGGTGGATAGCAGACTTGTTGGAGGCGATTCCTCAGCGAATGCTTGGCTTCTTATCTTACTCTCTAGATCGTTAGCCACTTCATAAATGCTAGTGCGGCAGCAATCTCACCACTTACCCCTTCCTTACCGTAAACTACTAGTTGTCCTAGAATGACGAGTGATGAAGTCCTTGCTGGGTCAGATGACCACTACAGTTGGAAGCTGAGTACCTCTGTACTCATGATACTACCCCCAAACTCTTTTCAGGGTTCTCGATCGACAACAGGTATGGTGATCGACGTTTCACGTAGAGACTCGACGACGACTAGTTAGGCGGATCCCGGCGGAGGGCCTGGACCCGTGTGGTTATGGGATCGATGTTTTTCTCTTTGCCAGTAGGCATTTGATTGTAGTCTGTACTCAGACATGTATCTTCCGCTGTTGTATTGTATTTGAGGCAGTTGTGTGCCGATTGTATGAGATGTTGTACCCTTGTATCTGTAATGTTGTGATATCATGTTGGAAATCCGGGGCATATGGCTTTGTCATATGTCGCGGTGGGACCGATATGTGCTTCGTCTCCGGATCTGGATGGAAACATCTAGATCTGGAACAGTACCGCATATCGGGCCTTACACATAAGTAGTTTTTTGTGTTAAAAATTCCCCTATATATGGAATGGATTTGGAAGATGTTGAACAACCGAGAAAAGTCATTCATTGGACCTCAATTCAAAAGGCGATTTTGCTACCCGCCGAAACGTTCAGAGATTGTTGGCGAGTGATCGGCGCTAGTTAAGCGCCGGTCAGACCGCAGCCGTCTGATCTCCGCGATTTAACGGTCCAGATTTGCGCGTACCCCTTCGCACACGACTGCAATATTTGCGGTACATTTGCAACTTTTTTATTATATGGATGCAACATTTTTTTATTTTTGGTGTTTTTTGCAGAAAAAATTTATGTTAATAAATTTTAATCGCTGGTGGTAGCATTTTTACTATCGGTTGCAACTTTTTTGGAACATGGATGCAACAAAAATTTATTGTGTGCATTTTTTTTTTAAAAGTTCACTCTTGCAACAAAAAATCTGATAAAAAAATTACGTACGATATTTACCATCAATTCGTGGCAGCAAATTTAATGTACGCTTGTTGCTTTTTTTTATAATGGTTGCAACAAATTTTGGAACCCATCATCACCGATCACATTTCAATTTTTTTTTAGCAAAAATCATTAGTAACATTTTTATATCGTGCCACCAAATGAATGCGCTTAGCACTAAAATACTAATAAGTACATCTGTTTAGCCAAAAAATAACATAGATCAATATAATAATATTAGTATAATAGTAGTACAAATAGTAGCATTTTATACTACGGTTGCAACATTTATCACGTGTCACATGCAACAAAACCGAAAAAGTGAACACAAGTGAGTCTTGGACCGACCGGCCTTAAACTTTGGCCGGTCGACCGGCCAGCCGAGATTGTTTGAGGTGTTCGAGTTTAGATGCTCTAAATCCAAAGCTGAAATAAAATCCAAAAAGTAGAATAAGGTATAAAAATCATAGTGCTACAAAGGATGAGTTGTCATCACGAGTTAAGCCCACCTTCTCGAGACAGAAAAAAAAAAGCAAGAAGAGAGGCATGTGGTCTTGCGTTGTTCGTCTCTTGTGAAGACCCAGCTGCTGCTGACCGGAGCTCCCCTTTCCCGGACAGGAAACTTCTTTGGTCTCCGCGGTCTGCCCAGCCATTGCTGCAGTTGCCATTCCTGGCCGCTCGCTGTCTCCACGGACCAAAAAGCACACCTCCATCGAGAGCAGCCACAGCAGCTGCCCTGCTGCCTCCTCAGTCCTCACATGGCACTCCACTCCACGATCCCACAAACAAAGCATCTTCCTTCCACAAACCAACGCAGCAGCAGCTTCTTCTTCCCAACACCGCCGAGAGTCCCATGGCTAAAGCGCGTCCACCCGAGCTGACCCTCGCCGTCGCCGGCTCAACGGGGGCGCTCCGCCGGCTGCAGTGCAGGCGGTCCCCGAGCCCTCTCTATGCCGAGCTCGCCGCGATGCTCCCCGGCGTCTCATCTGCGGTACGTGCGTGCTCTCGCCTCAGTCGTCGTAGGTTCTTGATCTTGGGCACTGGCAATGGCGACGCGACGCCCTCGTTTCTGCTCTCCGAGAGTTACCCTGATTGATGGACTCGCGGATGCATGTAGGCGAACCAGGTGGAGATCTTGGACGCAGCGGTGGCGCACCTGAAGGTGCTGGCGGACACGGCGGCCGTGCTCGAAGCGTACAGGGCGCTTCAGCGCGACGCGGGGCCTGTGCGCCCAGCGGCCGTCCAGGTGGCTTCACGAGAGGCGGTCTGCATAGCCGTGCGGCTGCCGCCGGCGGCGGCGGCGCGTCCGGGCGCGCTGACGCGCGTGCTGGAAGTGTTCGACCGTAGGGGCGTGGAGGTTCTGGCTGTCACGGTGACGCGCTAGGGGGTGCCGCCGAAGTCACCGTAACCGCCGTCGCCGTGTTGCCGGAGGTCGTGGAGCTCATCAAGGCGGAGATCACCGGCATCAAGTGATCCATGCGGCTTCGGAGCTAACCTTTTTGGCATATTGAATTGTTTTACATCGTGCAATCCATTAAGATGGAGTTTTTTTTTTTTGAAAACAAAACACATAACTTTATTCAATCGAAATAACAGTTACGTACATCGTTTATGAGAAGGGGTACAATTTCACTAAAAGGATCCTCAAACCAAAGCACAGGTAAAGAAAATTTAGCTAATCTAGCAACCTCATGAGCTACTTTATTAGAATCCCTATTACAATGTTCGAACTTAGTTACATGGAAGTCACAAGCAATATGATAACAATCATCAAAAATTGCCGCCGCCACTCCAGCCGAACGTCCTCCATTCTTCATGGTATCTATGACCTCAAGATTATCAGAATTAATCATGAGTCGATTGCAACCGATCCTTTGTGCGAGGGAGAGACCAAATCTGAGGGCCAATGCTTCAGCTGTCAAAACATCCGCGCACCAGTCCAATTTACAATTTCCTCCCGCAATGAACTCTCCTTTATCATCCCTTAAGACTGCCCGAGCAGTACCCCTAAGTAAGTCTTGCTCAAAAGAAGCATCAACGTTAAGTTTCACAAAACCTAACGGAGGTTTGATCCACCCTCCTCTTTTAAAAGAGGCCTTTGGAGATGAAGCAATCACGAAGTTTGCCACTAGTGCACGAATACCCATGACCATCTGTTTGACCTCAGAAGCGATCTTTTCATGAACCCATTTCCGTCTTACCCACCATAAATACCAAGCAGTTATAGCTATCATCTCTCGAGGATTCGGGGTCTCCAAGGTGGATAAATCTTGGTCAGAAAGTAGAAGTAAATATTCCAAAACCGCCTCCCCAGCACGATCAACTACACATGCTCTTTTAATAACGTCTTCCATCCCCAGTCTTTTCCAAACCTCCTTTGCTTTGTTACAAAGAAATAACAAGTGTTTTGTATCTTCTGGACCAGACGAACAAGATGGACATTGGGGGGAAACTTTCATGTGTCTATTGGCAAGTGTCACACGACATGGAAGGGTGCCATGAAGGGTTCGCCAAATAAAAATTTTAACCTTCGTCGGGCACGACAACTTCCAAATATTACTCCAGATGGGATTTATAGTGGATCGACCCATCCCATTTGTATATTGAAGTTTCCGACCATGCTGATGGTCCCATTCCACAAAATAAGCAGACTTGACCGAAAACATACCATTTTTTGTGTAGCTCCAAGCAATAAAATCAGACATCTCATGTTGTGGAAGAGGTAATGCAAGTACTCGCATAGCGTCAATTGGCCACAAAGTTTGTTTCACCAGATCTTCATCCCAAGAATTAGAACTAGGGTCAATAAAATCTGCCACCTTTGACAAGAGGTGGTTACTTTTAGGTGTGACAACTCTTCTATTTGCACAATTTGGGATCCAAGCGTCTTCCCAAATATCGATATTCTCTCCGTTTCCAACGCGCCAAATATAACCGTGCTTCAAAGTATTCACACCCGCCATAATACTTTGCCAAGTAAAAGAAGATCCTTTTCTTAACTTTGCATTAAGTAAATCACCATCGGGGAAATACTTAGCTTTCAACACAGTAGCACAAAAGGAGTCAGGGTTCTGAATGAGACGCCAAGCCTGCTTGGCCAACATTGCCAAATTAAAACAATGGATATCACGAAATCCCATCCCCCCTTGACTCTTAGGGACACACATTTTCCACCAGGCCATCCAATGCATTCTCTTTTGATTGTCCTCGTCTCCCCACCAGAAATGCGACATTGCATCAATAATTCCCTTGCAATTTTTTTTAGGAATTTTAAAGACCGACATCGCATAGGTAGGAATAGCTTGCACAACCGCCTTGAGAAGAATTTCCTTTCCACCGGTGGATAATAATTTTTCCTTCCAACCACTAATCTTTTTAATAACACGATCAATAAGATATTGAAAACAGTCAGTTTTATCCAACCCCACATTTGCTGGTAGTCCTAGATATGTATCATTGAGGGCCTCAGTCATAATATTCAAATTTGTACAGATATCTGCTCTAGTATCCACATCTGTATTGGGGCTAAAAAATATACTGGATTTTTCAACACTAACCAATTGCCCCGACGCCGCACAATAAGAATCTAGAACTGATCTTAGAGCCTCAGCATTTTGCATGTTTGCTTTCATAAGGATTAAAGAGTCGTCAGCAAACAGGAGATTTGTGATAGAGGGTGCCTCTCTACAGACCTTCACTCCCGAGATATTACCGTTCCCCTCCGCATGCATCAAGAGAGCATTGAGACCCTCCGTGCAAAACAAAAAAAGGTAAGGAGATAACGGATCTCCCTGTCTTAAACCCCTCGATGGCTTGAAACTCTCACTTTCTTCCGTATTAAACCAAACCCGGTATTCAACCGTAGAAACACACTGCATGATAAAATTAACCCAACTGTCTCGAAAGCCGAGTTTCAACATAATTTGCCTCAAAAAATTCCACTCCACACGATCATAAGCTTTTTGCATATCCAGTTTGATAGCGCATAAACCCTCTTTGCCATCTCTTTTATTCTTAATTTTATGGAAGCACTCATAGGCCACTAACACATTATCCGTGATCATTCTACCAGGCACAAAGGCGCTCTGTGATGGACTAATAATCTCCGGTAAGAAAACCTTCAAGCGAGATGCCACCATTTTTGCAATTATCTTGTACAACACATTACACAAACTTATCGGCCTAAATTGGGTAACCTTCTCTGGAGAATTTACCTTTGGGATCATAACTATTGCAGTGTCATTCCAACCAGATGGAATTTTACATGTATTCACCGCTTGAAGGACTTCCTCCACCAGATCGTCCCCAAGCATTGGCCAAAATCTTTTATAGAAGATCGCATGAAGACCGTCTGGCCCCGGAGATTTTAAATCACCAATGGAAAAAAGAGCTTTACGAACATCTTCAGCAGAATACGGAGCAAGAAGCACATTATTCATCTCTGTAGAAACTCTCCTCCGAACAAGGGATAAAATTTCTTGGCTTGGATGCACCACTTGTGAGGTAAAAATGTTAGAAAAATAGCTGATAATATGGTCCTTCAATTCCGTACCTTGTCGCCATACTCCTGTGTCGTCAAGGAGTTTTTTTATATTGTTTCTCTTCTTTCTCGCCGTAGCCGCATTATGGAAAAAGGATGTATTCCGATCACCATGCATCAACCAATTTGCTCGACCCCTCTGTAACCAGAAAATTTCCTCTTGATCCAAAAGATTTTCGATGAGGACGAGGATTTCCTTTTGACGAGTACGGGTTACATCATTCAAAGGGCCCCTCCTAAGTTTCTCCAATTCTTTTTTTAGATTATTGATTCTCCTTTTTGGGCCCTTCAGAGTAACTCGATCCCAATAGTGCAAATCTACATGCACCGCTCGGGTACGGGCCGCAAGAGATGGTCCAATGCCCGCCATCTTAGCCTTTTCCCAGGCCGTCTTCACAATTTCGTCAACGGTCTCCTCCTTAAGCCATCTAGCTTCAAAGGGTTTTGTGCAGCTTTTTGGTTTGCTAAATAAATTATTATCAAAGTAATCCAAATCTAGAATCAACGGCCGATGGTCAGAGTGCACATGTTTCTCGTTAATAACCGCGGCTCGAGGGAAATTATTTGCCCATTGAACATTACAAACTGCACGGTCAAGACGTTCTTTAACAACACCCCTACTCCACGTGAACTGGTCCCCCACAAACCCCATATCTTCTAAACCACACTCAATAAGACAATCACGAAAGTCTTTCATCATAGACAAAGGTCTTGCCTTTCCACCCTCTTTTTTCAGAAGAATAAAGAATTTCATTAAAATCACCAAGAACCACCCAAGGATGAACGCCCGTTTTATGCAAAGTACGAATATAATCCCAAGACTTATGGCGGTCACTCCAAGCCGGGTGACCATAAAAACCCGTAAAACGCCAATGAACATCATCCCCCTCCATGAACATAATATCAATAAAATGAGACGAGAAATAGTTTAACTCGATTTATTTGCTTTATGATAGAAGATAACAAGGCCACCGGCCCGACCATCACTCTCTACTACAAACATAGAATCAAAAGCTAAAGTACGACGAAGATCATCAGCCTTACATTTATTCAAATGAGATTCAGATAGAAAAATCAAGTCCGCGCCAATCCGCCCTTGGAGTTCCAAGAGCTCACGAACTGCCGTGGTAGAGAGCATTCCACGGCAGTTCCATCCTAAGATTTTCATTTGTCCCGGCGGTCCCCCTCGCCGGAGGCCGCCGATGCATCTTCAACTTCCTTCTCTTCTCCAACAGATTCCCTCCGCTGCTGGACATAATCCTCCTCCTTCCCTTCTATCTCCTCTGTAACATGTTTGATTACACCATCTACACCCTTGGAAGTTTCCACTCTTCCCGTACACACACGCTTACAAGAGATATTAACATCATCATACAACATGAGCTCAACACTGTCCGCACTAGCATTCTCAAAAGAGAAGACCAAATCACTTCCTGTAGGAATTTTATCAGTGAAAGCACTCCTTTTGTTGCCTGTTACCTTCTCTCCTGTAGCTTTATTGGCAATATCCTTCTTGCTGCCATTTTTTCCTTTTGCTCCATCACGAATGAATCTCTTCCAGGTGCCCTTAGGATCCTCCTGTGTACTCAATTTAGGTGCAGAAAAAGTGAAGATAGGAGCCTGAGAATCAGCTACATCATTAGTCTCTTGAGGAAAATAGCCTTCATGCAGATTCTTCAGAGCCGCATACTGATCCCTTCTCAAACCTTCCCGGTGAGGTATACTAGTAGTCGAACCATCACGATTGGCTTCCACAACATGTGAGCCTGAAGCATTCCCACATACTTGTACATTCTCCTGAGCATGTGCCAACCCCATAGCCAAATCAGTAGAAATACCCCCCCCCCCAGCTATGGGAGCAAAAGGAGCTGCGCCCAGGCCTTCCTGGACATGGCCGATGCCCTGCAATGCCGTTTGAACTCCCTCTGTAGCCTCTCCCACCTGACCAGACTGAATTTTTTCACCAGTAATCATCATGGAAGCATCAGATTTTTGAGCAGATTCTTCATCAGCCAACTTGGTTCCCTTCTTTTCAACTGCAAGTTCGTCAACAGCGGCGGCTACCTCCCTGACAATACCCTCCATGGCCTTTGAGGGGCCCCTCCTGCCGTGACCGACGATTGGATAATCTTCACTTCGAGGGAGGCCCCCAAAATTCTGAGTGCGCTTCATTATTCCTTGCTCCTTCCAATATGCATCCACCCGAAGATTACTGGTGTACATGGGCTTTCTCTTGTCTTTTGGAATAGAACAAAACCGCTCTGAAGTATGACCTATGATACCACAACACTCACAATATTGTGGCAGTTTTTCATATTTGACATCAAAAGTAATTTCCTCTGAACTACCCAATGGAGTGAAAGCAACTGAATCATTCAGAGGCTCATGCAGCATTATCTCCACACGAATGCGTAGATATTTATCAACAATCACCTTATTGCGATGGGATACCTCAATCACGTCGCCAAGTTGCTCCCCAAAAAACCAACCCAGCTTCTCTGTCTTGAGCTCAAACGGGAGATCATGCACTTGAGCCCAAATGGCCATGACGCCAAGATCGACGTAAGCCGGATCACCCCTCCCATCGAAGGCAGCAAAAATAACACCATCACGTTTGTAATGCCACGGCTGAGACTTCAACACAAATCGCCGATCACCCTCGACGGAGAAGTTAAGGACAAACCTCCCGTCCTTGCTAGCAACCTCCTGGATGGTAGCAGTGCCTTCCAAGCGCCATGCCAAATTGCGAAGATCGTCAATGATGGTTTTTGGATGCACTTGGAAAGGCGAGAGGAGGCGAGCCACCACCCGATTGCCGCCAACAGCCTTCCGAGCAGCTTCCAGGTCGATGACGAGAGGCTGAACCTCACCACGGAGGCGACGAGCGACGGCCTTCCCCTTACGAAGCATCGGCGGCGGAGTCGCAGAAAAGCCCCCGCTAGGAGGCGCCGCCGGCGTCAGCAGCCCTGGCACCAACATCAATTCTCCCTGCTCTCCCTCTCTCTTCTCTTCTTCCACCTCCCCTGCCCCCTGACGCACTCCTCTAACAGCTGATGAGCTCGCCATGGATTCCTCAACCTGTATATTGGAGCCTAAGGAACACCTCCTCCTATCGATCGTGAACAGTATTGGATGAATACTACTACTAGGCCAACAACGATTGAAGTAGTGGGAGCTCTCTCCGGAAATCTCTCCTTCCAAATAAGGTTTAAATTCTCCATTAATGATAAATTGATGCTGATCCAGCCGTTTCCTTGTGCACAAATTCTCAATAAATTTTGATCCCCTTTTTGTTGACTTGCTGCAAATTACCTTAGAATCCTCTGATGCTATAATAGTGCGTGAATCCCTCCTTTCTATCACTGAATCAATCGGATCTTGCTTTCCAACGGACCAAATCCCCCCAGACACCCCGTTCATAAAAGTCTCAGATCTCTCTCTCATCTTCCTAAGGCAACATACCTTGTTTTTCGCAGACTCGATTAGGAGCTTTGATTTCTCCCGCAGATGCCTCCACTGTTGGTCGTCTAGGAGGCAAACCCTCCCCTCCATCCCTGCCCAGCCGTGAGGCCTAGCCGGGATTACCGCCGCCGCTGCCGCGGGCTTCATGGATAAGTCCGTCGCCAGGCGGTCGCCATAGTGAGAGTCCACGTTCAGCATTAAGATGGAGTTGAAACTATTTAGAATACTGTGACGTTCATGGCAACAACAAAAACTTGCGGCATTAAACTTCAGCAGATGGTCGCAACAAGCTATGAGAAAATGGTAGCCAATTCTGCCTTGGGCCCGATGGCCTTCTAGTGTCGTTTTTTAAGAAGTTTTGGGCGTGATTAAGCAGTTAAGCCCGTGATTATGCTGATGTTTCATAAGCTTTACTGTACATCGTAATCCTTGACATGCCTCGATTGAATTTTGGTGTACTATTTATGATCCTTAAAGTAGTTGGAACAATGGATATTCGACAATTTAAATCGATCACGATGATTAGCGTAATACAATGGATTGTTTCTAAGGTATGCACGACGTCCTCTGCACCAGTAATGGAATGCCTGGCACATCCCGAACAATCTGCATTCTTTTGGGGTCGGCGTATTCTATTGGGATTTTGGCCCTTTATGAAAATTATGGAGTATCAATTTAAACTCAGCCCACAATACCAACGGCCATTTTTTATATATTTTTCAATTTTCAAGGAAATATTATGAAGCTCATGCAAGAAAATGCTGTGGGTGCTCGGAACATGCAAGGAAACCGCTCCTCCTTCTCTAGCGCTCACCTAGCACTCTAGCGCTCCACCGCTCCTCCGCCGTTGGCCACTCCGACCACCTAAAGCCCTTCCGTGCACCACTCCGGTCACGGCATACACCATGATTTGCTTGTTTGTCATCATCCACTTGGATCATCCATGTCGCTCTCGGATCTGGTTTCCGAGAGGGGCAAGGAATTCAAGCATCGTATCATGAAGAAGTTCAACATTCCCATCCACTATCTAGAAGGTAGCATCCATCGTGGTTTTATCATGTTGGTGGCATTCAAGAGATCCAAGATGAGGCTAAATGATGAGTCTTACAGGCATGCTTTGGAGGATCTGCAACCACGTTTAAATATTCTCGGCTCATGAATATGTCATTCAAGTTCTATGTTTCTTGCTGTCATGTTGGTTATGCTATCATTCGGGGAGGAAATATTGCAAATTACATGTTCAATGTTGAATGATTTCTTTGGGGCAATGGGGGTCCCAATTCTGCTAGAGAATATCGCAGTTATCTTCAAGAACAAACAGTGAATGCACAGTGGTTAATCGTGGTGGCAACAAGAGATCATACGCTCATGTTGTTCAAACACCACAGATCATCACCAGCAATTTGAATTTCGATCACCATTGGACACTAACAGTGCTGTCAATAATGGAGCCACCATTAATCTGAATCTTAATGATGCATTAACCTCACCTAATCATGTGCCATTAGGGAGGACTGGTAATTATGTCAAAAGGAATGATACTAGGAACCGATCATGTGGTTTCTGTTATACGTGCTTATTCACCGAGCACCCTAGGCCCAAATGAAATAATCACATTAGATGTCGGGCATGCAATAGACTGAACCACATTCAAAGGGATTGCCATTTTAGCGGATACAAGGCCCAAAATGTTTCCATTTCCAGGCCGGCAAATGTGTCAACGTTACAATCAAATATGGAAAGAACAGCAGAGAATCACTCTATTGTCGCACCGACCCCACAAGCCAGTGACCCAACGCTTCGACTCTCGGCGAGTACAAGAGATGCCAGTGAGCAAATTACTGAGGCACCGTCATTTCAATACCTACCATCATCACTGCGGGTTTTCTCCCCTCCTCCAGAATCCTCTGCTCTGTGAGCTCCACCATGGAAAACTTTGCCTTCGATCCAAACCCTTTTCTCCCTAACGGATGCAATGTGATAGAGGTGCAAGGATGACCTGCAAGAATCAGAGTCATCCACGGCCGCATCAACAGCAGCAACGACGACCTTGCCATTGCCACCATTCTTCCCATGCCTCAAGGTGAAGTGGATTTTTTACAATGTCAGAGGAGAATTGATTGAGTTTCTTATCTCTCATAGAGTGGCATTTTCATCCATATCTAGATGCCCGTTTGGACAAGCATATGTGAGATTTGTCAGTGTAGTCAACAGAGATCGCCTGATTCAGAGAGGTCCTATTCCTTTTGATGATATCCACTTGGTTTTTCAAAAACATAATGAGGGTATGAAATGCAGAAGTTATAACCTGAATAGAGAAGTGTGGTTGTTGTTAGTTGGTTTTCCTGTAGATCTTAGAACACATGCATGAGATTGGTAATGTAGTGGCTAGTTTTGGGAAATTGTTGGTATGGGAAAGACTTAAAACCTCTGAGGCTGTTGTGGCAGTGAAAGTAAGGATTGATCTGCTCAAAGATGTACCTGCTGGCATTGTTGTCTCTCATGCCAACCAGATTATGAGCCAGTCATGGACTTTTCTAGTGGTCATCTTTCAGGATCATCCACTGGGTGGCCCAATGAACGAGGAAGATCCTATTCCTATAAATGTTAACCCTCACCCTAGACCCCAGGAAGATTTCCATCACCCCAATGAAGACAACATTGTTGTTGGTCCTGCTGCATTTCACCTTGAGCAGCAGAACATGCCAATTTTAGATGGTGCACAATTACAGCAGAATGTTGATGCTCTTGCACCTGCTGACAATTGGGGGCACTGGGAAGAACATGGACAAGAGCAACATCGGCATAAAAATGAGGAGATTGACCAGGAAAATCATGCAAGAGAATTTATTCAACTCAATGATTTGATGGAGCCATTTGCACATGAGGAGGTAGTCAATCATATGGATTGTGAACTCGCATTATCCATCGGTATTCAAGGCCCAGTTAATAGCTCTGTTGCTTCTACTGGAGAGATTTCACCCAATCTGATGGATATGGAATTGGTCCTTCCCACTGTTGGGATTCGGAGTAGAAAACAAAAAAATTCCGGCACTACGAAACCAAGTCCCAAGATTGGATCTAGATAGATGCAAACAATGGTAGCGATCTTGTTACCTTAACAACCGTTCAACGGTAGTTCTCTTGCAGTGGAAGAAGTTGATGGAGAGTTGGGGAGCTTGACGTAGCGCAACCCCTCGAACATATCTGATCCGTTTGACTTCACACGAACAGATCTAGAAGTCCCTCGAACGAAGATCGAACGTACGATCTCTCTACGTTTGATCCACACGTACGGTGTAGTAGATCCGGCAGGGATCCGCCGTCCAGAGCTCGGCACCGCCAGAGTAGAGAGGAGGAAGGAGCAGCCCTTCGGCGTAAGGTGGAGTTTAGATCTAACGGAGAAGAGAGAGGAGGGGCAGTCCTGAGGCCAAAAGAACAAACTTGTGTCTCCTTGGGGGTGCTCCCTCCTCATCTATTTATAGTGGGAGGGGAGAGGAGGCCACCTTGGAGGAGGGGGCAGCCCTAGGGGGCACCCTAGGGTTTCCCTCCCTCTGGTGGGGCGCCAAGGAACGGGGGAGGAAGCTTCCTCCCAGGTGCCTTCCCCATATGGGCCTCCTTGGTCAAAGTGCTCCCTCCCCACTTGGGCCTTCCAAGTGAGAGGGGGCCCATTGATATTAAATCTATTTTATTAATTTCAAAACAATTTGTGAATTGACAAAAAATAAATATTAAACATATTTAGACCATCCCGGAACTTTTCCGACCCTCCAGTTTTACCCGGTTTTCTCAAAACTCTTCCCGGTGCCCCGAAACGATTCTGGTTTTCTCTCCGATTAAATCTCAATCACTCCGAAACTTTTCCGGTGGGTTATACTCGTGCTCCTATCACTCTAGTACTCAACAAATCTACCACCCTTAAGTGTGTGACCCCATAGGTTCGGTAGAATACGGACATGAACCGGAAACTGACTTTCCTCGGATCAATAACCAATAGCGGAGCCATGGACACCCATAATGGTTCCTGCACCTACACGAATATGAATTCGAGTGAACCTCTGTTTGACATGCCAATCCCTTTGCTTCGCGATACTTTACAAAACAT
Organism: Bromus sterilis; assembly: GCA_950022295.1. NCBI lineage: Eukaryota > Viridiplantae > Streptophyta > Magnoliopsida > Poales > Poaceae > Bromus > Bromus sterilis. The sequence continues at coordinate 225,452,479 of OX465600.1, forward strand.
GAGGTGAGATTATATAGGTATCCGCATGATCGACTCATTAATCATTATACCAATTATCCTCATATCGGTTTTGTTCTTTTTCTCGTTCACGTATTCCGTATCCCATGTGATCTATTCACAAAGTATCCGGCCGGATGTTGGTGGATACGTAATACCGAGAGGGCCCAAAGAATATTTGTCCTAAATAGGAGGAGCAAATCCCAACTTGAATCATGAAGTCCCTAGACATACTTTCGAGTGTGACTGAGCAAAGCCTTTATAGACACGCCTGTTACGGGTGGTGTTTGGACAGAGTCAAAACCCACCCTCCGGTATATAGGTACTTAACATTCTCATGGTCTATAAGGATACATGCAAATGTCAACTCATCTGATGATTTAACTCATAATACAATGATGATGAAATCTCAAAGCAAATCATACAATTGGGTCGGTTCAACACCCTTGTTCTAGCAACAACGTGCTCCCATGTATTACCGGCATATTCAATGCCCTATGTGAGGAAAACATGACATCCATAATACATAGGTTAGTCCTAGAGGCATACTAAGAACACTTTGTGTTTATACTCCACACCTGCATATGGGTTTTCCTCCAAAGGCAGTTAACATGCACTTGGAAAACGTCCGCATAAGCCATTGCAGTTATAGCACGGACATATAAACATTAATAATGAACCTGGAATTATAATAATACATTTTATTATTGCCTCTAGGGCATAGTTCCAACACCCGCTCATCCTCCAAGCATGCCCACTCTCCCTCTTGATATGATAGGTCTCAATACCCCAACTGAAGCAGTACCACAGGAACAAGATAACCTGTTGTCACTGTTCAACAAAGTCACTCAGAATCAGTATGAGAATATCACTATACAAGAAGAAAAGAGAGTTGAAGAAGAAACAATGTTGCCTACCAACCATAATGTTGTAGTGGAGCATGAGAATATATCACACCAAAAGGGAAGATTGTTGCAAGTAGATGATGAAATGTTGCAGGCTACTATTAACCTTCAAGGTAATGCACCACCTACTAAATACCATCAATCTGCAACATTATATTTTCCTAAAACTTCTATTTGCCACATGCCAGCTATTTTCCACATGGAACATGCATAACTCAACATTGATCCTACAGAAGCTGGTATAGAGAAAAAAAAATACCACTGAACTTGCACCTGAGGTGATGCAAGAACATGATCATATCAACCACCCAATTGTGGTAACCACTATCAATCACGAGGGATATACTAATTTCATGGAAAGTAATTCATATGCACTACCTAGATTTCCCTTTCCTTTCTTTAGACATGATAACCTGACTCCACTTCTGCTAGAGATAATCAACATCTGCCCATTGAGGAAAAGGAGCTATTAAACCAGCAAGGAATGTAATTATGGAAGGCACACTTTGCTCCACCACAGGAAAAACCAGCTGTTCAGGTGACTTTTGTACGGTTTAATTTCATCATACTTGCTCTCACTTCCCCTGACAGTTTTGAATCATGCAAAGAATTACTTAGATCACAAATGTGGAATATCATAGCAGATGTAGAAATACATCAGAATTTTTTGATGTTCCATTTTCCCGACAACTGTCCACTCTCACAGGCACCTGTTTGTCAGAACTTGCCACTTATCAATGCTGAATCAGAGGACAATGCATCCAACATCAATTTGGAGCTCTCCCCTGCTGCTTCCATGATGGAACCACCTCACACTATCCAGTACAAAAGGAAGAGGAAGGACTGATACGTCCAAAACGTATCTATAATTTCTTCCTGTTCGAGGCCCTTTTATGTGACATTGTTGAATGTTTTGCTACATTTTATATCATTCCTCACACTATCCAGTACAAAAGGAAGAGGAAGGACTGATACGTCCAAAACGTATCTATAATTTTTTCCTGTTCGAGGCCCTTTTATGTGACATTGCTGAATGTCTTTCTACATTTTATATCATTTTACTAACCTACTAACTCAGTGCATCCAGTGCCAGTTTTTGCCTGCTTAATCGGTTTCACTATGAAATGACGGGCCTGCTCTGCTTACTTCTTCGTGTGCATGTCTGTTCGCTTATACGTATTTTTATTAGTCGTGTCGATGCTGCAGCAACCACCACCTCTGCTCGCTGCAGAACACATGACACCTTAGGCGTAGCTCATGCTTGTCTCTATTCCATCACTTCGAGACCTTCGTTTTGTTTTCTTTCATGAATATGTAGGGATGATTTTTTTGGTTTTTTTTTCGTGAATACACAAGCGGTACCTTAATCTATTCAGTGTTGCAAGCGTTTGGTTTTGAGCTGTGTACATATATTTATATTTATAGGCAATTTTTCTGGTTTCAATTTTGAAAAATAAAAACACTTTCATCACACACATATAACTTTGATCGAGTGTCGCTGCTGCAAACGGCACAAGAGTCATATCAAGGCTGTCCAATGATACTACAAGAGGGATGTGATGCTGCAAGGCCACACGCCCTATCTAACCGGAAGCACACAACATTCTGCCCCATTTTTTTATTAAAAAGTCAGACCGCCATGTTGCAAAATCGACTACGTAAACACTGCAAGGGCAATGATGGTCGTCGGTACTATATGTCAGTCGGACAACGCTGCGAAGCCGACCAAATGATCGTTGCAAGGATGACCGGCATTGCTATAGATGTACATGTCTCGTTGTGAAATTAATTGTTGTTGTTGCAAGTTGAATGTGGGAAGCTATAAAGCTAACTAGGTGTAGAATTCAAGATTGTACAATGAACTAAGTGAATTTTACCATCTATGAATCATCTCATGATTAATGTGTGGTTAATATGAATTTTTTGTAGATATATGTGTGTATCTCCTTGTCGCTGCTAGGTGGCATCTTTTAAATGCTATAGCATCGAGGTTGTTAGACGCCTTGGTCGGTACGCTAATATTCACTCCTGTTGCAACGCACGGGCATATCTGCTAGTTTGTGTTAATGTGTGAATGTTACTACATGAGCATGCTGTTTCTGAATGATGAATGGTGTAAATTGTGAATAATTCAGTCCACAAAAAATTATCTAAGGGTAGTACAGATATTTCAGCACACAATTCAATCCATAATCTCAAACTACAATTTCAGATAAGAACTCAATGAAATTTTTTGTGGGAAATATATTATGGGAGAAGTTTTCCAAATCTTGATTCTCTAGAATCCTGCACAAAAAGAACTGGTTCTAAGTCAAAGTGGCAAGGCAATGCATCTGAAGATAATATGTTGAGCGCTCGTCTTGGAGTATAGCTGCATCGTTGACAAATACTTGGCCGGCTCTCTTCAGGACATGTAAGCCCTGTTTCTTTCAGCTTTAGAAAGTGGATTCTCGTGAAAAAAAGTTGAAGCTGAAACAAACAACTATTAGGAATCAGCTTTGCCGGTGAAGCTGAAGCTGGATTCAGACCATTTCTAGTGCAATTGTCTGAAGCACGTCCAAGTGAACTTTAGTGGCAAAGCTGATTCACACCAGTGAAGTGAAGATGTAGGTGATTCGAAGCAAGCTAAAGCTGAAACAAACAAAGTCGTAGTCCGGTCAAAACAACACGCTAGAATTCAAGTGTGCACATCTTCGTTTGGCGTTGGGGGCTAGGATCAAAGTAAATGTCTGGTATGCTGGAGGGTTCTGAGGTTTTAATGTGGAGTTTATCGCGCTAACAAGTGAATTGAAGAAACATTGAAAGTTGTTTTTGCAAAAAACACACACCTACAGGCTACAGCGTTGTGGTCACTTAGCCATTGACTGGTCTTTTGATTTGAAGAGCGGCTGTAGACATGCATTTAAGATTTCAGGTAGTGGAAACATTCCTTTGCATATACTCCTATACACAGTAAATTTCTCAAAACTAATTAGTTATGCCAGAAATGTGTTGGTCTAGAATCGTACTTCCTCGTCCCTAAATATAATGTGTTTTTACAGTTCAATTATTAGTTTGATTTTTTAAATAAAGAAACTTGAAAAAAAAACTAGGGAATGTCAAGCTAAACAATCTGCCGCCATGTTCACCTCCCTAGGGCAATGCTCAAAGCAGAAGTAGCACACCTATTTCATAGTAATGCCTTACATAATACTCACCATCAGTGCAATGCTCAAAGCAAAAGTAGCTCACTATCAGGGCAGTCCAATGAGTATAAGACATTTTCACAACGTCTAACATAATGGGATAGAGCTAGTATTTGTTCACCATCAGGTTTTAGGTAGAATATCATCAAGTACAAGGCCAGTGCATCTCTAAGGGAGATGTTTGGATTAAGGTACATTGTACATTTGTTCGAAAATTGGAATGGAGATACATTGTATTGCATATTCAGTTGAATTTTTATTGTGGATAACAAATAATTTTGTATAAAAAGGATGATATATAATATATTAATACCAAGAAGATACCAATTACATCCGAGCTCTACAACGACACAACATTAAGACCTGGTCAAGACATAGAGGCTGTAAAAATATCAAAAGTAAGATTATTGAAAGTAAAAAAAACGAAGCGGTAATAACACATGACAAGCAAGCAAGCAGCAACATCAAGTCCCGTCATTTGATAACATATGGCTAAGATAAAGGTTCTTTGTAAGCAACACCTTCAGAAGAAAAATGACATGCAAACACCATCATCATCGAATCCAACTGATGAAGATCGGATCTAACCGACGAAGATCGGATCTTGGGTATCATCTCAAAGGATACATCTAAAGAATCTCCAAAGCAATGCCTTCAACAGAAAACGGTGTGAAAACACCACCGCTGCTAGTGCTAGATGCGGTCATCGCAGGTCAGATCTAGGGTTTTCACCTTGGAGCCCAAGGCACCATGTGTTGCCATCACCACTTGCCGAAAAAAATGATGCTGCCTGGATAGGTGCATGCACATATCATGATCACAGGAAGTTGAAATCAAATTATTCCATGGCAAACTGGCCCAAAGAGTCGCCAGGGTATGGACCACACCCTCGCATAGACAGCACCACAAATGCAAGGTCTTTGCTTGCGAATTATGAGCTATCGCACAACACTGATAGTTAATCGTCATGGGCAATATTAGAATCTTAAATGCATGAGTTCCAAAGCCAATGTGGTAGAATCCACTAATGACTCATGTCCGCTCTTCTATGCCGCCCTGGAAACGGCTTTGCACCTGTTCGCGGAGTGCTCCTAATCCAAGCTGATCTGGACCGACATCATTGACAAATTGGGTAGGCCTTTCGACACTGATAAGGACCTCTGTGACTTCGACCCAGCAAAACACTTGCTTGCAGACCAAGTGGAGGGCTCAACTTGCACTGCTCCCTTGCGAAATGAAGAACATCTGGAAGACTACGATCTTACTTGTCTCATGGATGCTATGGAAGGAGCGCAACAACCGGATCTTCAACACGATGGCATGCAACACCCCACAACTCATGGGACTAATTTCGGATGAGGCACGATGTTTGTCCAAGGAAGTTGCTAGCAAAGCACTCCCTGAAGAACAAGTTTACTCCTGATCCTACTTTTGCTACGTCACCTATATGCATCTCAGATCCTGATTATGATTTCTCTGTTGACCTTTCACTTATATCCACAGTTGAAGCTAATCCTTTTTATGGCAGAGAAAATGACGATGCTATCGAGCACCTGACCAAACTCACTGAGTTAGGTAGCTTGTTTACTACTGATGAAAGGATCCGGAACTTTTATGTGACCAAGATCCTTCCTTTTTCTTTAAAAGGAGATGCTAGAGCATGGTATGATGCACTACCATGTGGATCCATCCAAAGCCCTCAAGACATGGCTATATCTTTCGTTGATAAGTATTTTCCTGGTCATATGCAACATGCTGCTTTACAAAGAATTTATAATTTTGAACAGTTGCAGGATGAGCATCTCCCTAAAGCTTGGGGGAGATTTTGCAGTTTGCTGAAGGCTAGACCGGGACACGAAATCCCTAAGAATGAATTAATTGATATCTTTTATGCTGGTCTAACCGATGGGTCTAAATCATATCTCGATAGTTGTGTTGGTTGTATTTTCAGACAAAGAACACCGGACGATGCCGAAGAACTGATGGGCAAGATTGCCAAAAACCATGAAGATTGGTCCGTGCCTGGACCACCTCCACAACCAAAGAAGAGGGGCATGCTGGTCTTAAGCCCCGAAGATATGAAAGAAGCAAAGAAGTCCATAAGAGAAAAAGGTATTAAAACTCAAGATGTAAATAATCTACCTCCGATCGAGAAGCTGTGTGAGCCTACCACTCACCCACCTACGGTATAAGTACATTATTTTTTAGACTTCAATGCAAGTGACATCCCTAAAGGTAAACCTCCTGACCAATGTTTAGATGAGCTTGATAATTTTATTATGAAGCAGAATCACTTCAATAAAAAGATACAAGGTCAGTTGAATGAAAACACTCTTACTATCAAAAGATTGCTTGATGTTCTAGGTAGAACAGTTAATGATGTTAAATGTCTTGTGAAGCATTTTCATATGGTTCAAACTCAGCTTGAACAAATTTCTAATGTGCAAAAAGATTTGCTTGCTAATAATGCTAAACAGGACAATTTACAAGCTTACACTACAGGAAACAGGAGTTTTGCCGTCAGCCAAAGCTGACGGCAAACATATGAAAAGCGGACGGCAAAGGCTTTGCCGTCAGCTCCCAGACGGCAAAACAGTTGTCAGCTGCTCTGCCGGCAACGGGCAGCTTTGCCGTCAGCTGAAAATCGACGGACGGCAAAGCCTTTGCCGTCAGCATTTTTGAGCAGGCTGACGGCAAAGATATAGTACGACACAACCGATGACTTAACCCCGTCATAGGTTAACGGTGGGCTTTGCCGTCAGCTTGCAAACGGCAAAGTCCTGGTCCTTTGCCGACAGCCAAAGATCCAGCACACGTGAACCCAGGTTGGCTCTTTGCCATCCACCAGCTGACGGCAAAGACATCAATAATATATTATTATTGCTTTTTTTGTCATTTCAGCAAGTCAAACACAACATAGCACAGTTTAAACTTATCACAAACTTCGGAAAAATAATAAAATGGAGTACTGAAAACTGTTTCATTGACCATTATCACAATTATACACAGATCACAATCTGATTTTGAATAATGTTACAATAGCTCCAATTACAAATGGAATAAAAAGCCTATATTAACTCGACGACCGCGAGCACGAAAGAAATGCAGTAAAGATTGGACCACAACAGAATCACCATCAAACTCCATACTTGTGCAAAAGCTCTGCGGCTGCAAGGAAAACAACAAGTATCGAATGAGTTGCTCTTAGTATCCCTCTTATCATAAAAATCTTTGGTGCAGACCTACAAAGCAAACATAGTTGGGCAAGGAAATTTACTAAACTATTGCTCCATTGCGATATTTGGACAAAAAAATTAACATAGCAACCACCAGTAGGAGAGCAAGCAGTAGCTAGAAAGGTAGAGGAGGATGAGGGGAGCACTTTGGTAGGCAGCACGGCGGTGGAGACCATCGGACGCCGTCGGAATCGACCGAGGAAGAAAGAGGATCGGGAGAGAAAGAAAAGAGATCTGGAGAGAAAGAAAAGGTCGCCGGTTTGAGAGAGAGAGAGGCGTGAGAGAGATAAGGAGAGAACCCGCGTGGGGTGTTTTTTTTCTTTGTCGTGAGCGGGCAGACGGCCAAGCTAGTCTCCGTTTGATCTCCGTTAAAGGTCTGGGCTTTCCGGCCTTTTTGTTTATTTTTTTAATCGTTGCCGTCTATTTTTTCTTTGCCGTATGTTTTAGTTGCTCTTTGCCTACTGCTTTTCTTTGCCGTCTGTGAGTTTTTTCTTTGTCGACTGCTTTTTCTTTGTCGTCTGCTTTTAGGTTAGCTGATGGCAAACCACTTCTTTTCCGTCAGCCCCGTATAAAAGTAGACGGCAAAGACAAAGCAGTAGGCAAATCTCATGTTTCCTGTAGTGTTATGGTATAAAGATCCGGGGTGGAACACACACCCAAGACCCTCTTTATCCAGAAGGACACCCGAAGAGGATCGAGCAAGATTCTCAATTACAGGAAGAAGAAATTGTTAGCTCTCCAAAGAAGAAGAAAAAGAAAAAGAAACACAAGGAAGCTGACAATTCCAATGATCCTATAGAAGAAGAAGAACCAACTGTTGACCCAAACAGTATATCTACCTCCGATGCTGAGACTGAAGATGGTGCTGAACCTGAAAAAGATGCTGAGAAGAATGATCCACCCGAGGTTCGTGAAGAAGAAGCACCCGATAAGCGCAAAAAGTATACAAGAGAAGAATTCCTAGCAAGAAGACACGGTAAGGAACGAGAACCATGGGTGCAGAAACCCATGCCTTTCCCAAGCAAGTCCATCAAAACCAAAGAAGAAGAGCACTCAACAAGTTTTGTGAGTGGATGAAACCTCTTTTTCTTCAAATCCCTTTGACTGATGCTATTAAATTACCTCCTTACTCTAAATATATCAAAAATATTGTCACTAATAAAAGAAAAGTCCCTAATGAGGCAATATCTACTATGCTTGCTAACTACTCTTTTAGTGGCAAGATTCCTGAGAAGCTCGGTGATCCAGGTATACCCACCATTCCTTGCTCCATAAAAAATAATTATGTTAGAACTGCTTTATGTGATCTTGGTGCAGGAGTGAGTGTTATGCCCTTTTCTCTCTACAAAAGACTTTGTTTAGAGAAACTAATTCCTACAAATATCTCCCTTCAGATGGCCGACAAGTCTACGGCCGTCCCTATCGGTATTTTTGAGGATGTTCCTGTTGAAGTTGCCAATTGCTTAATACTTACTGATTTTGTTGTGCTTGACATGCCCGAGGATGGGAGCATGTACATTATTCTTGGTAGACCTTTTCTTAATACCGCAGGTGCCGTTATTGATTGCAATAAAGGGAAGGTCACCTTCAACGTAAACGATAAAGAACACACGGTGTATTTTCCAAAGAAGATCGACAAAAGGCATGGCCTTAACTCCATCGAGAATATCGAGACCGTGAAGATTGGAGAATGGGATTGTCCACTACATGTATACCACAAATACAAAACAATTATGGTGGGGACAATGTCCATTAAAGTGAGAGTGCAATGACCACTTCATAAGAGGCGAGACCTTTTGCTCTATATGCCACCGGTTTGTTGGTAAGACTTGATCAACCTTGCTAGCTAGCAAGTTTTATATAGGTAAAAAGTTGAGCTTGTTATGTCTTCATTTCCTCTAGCTTTTATTCTCCTTGCTGTACCAAAGTTTCTATGTTTAAAGCTTCACTTGCTCTAACTTCTCTCTCAAGTTCACGAAAGTTTTTGCAGCTTTTTGAACTTTGAAAAAATTTCTACAGTGAAGTTGCCCAGAAAATTACAAAAAATTATATTTGAAGTTTCCAGGTAAAAGGCCACCAGAGGGCATCTGTGGCTGACCAGGGGGGGCCACCACCAAGCCAGAAGGCCAGGTGGCGCGGCCCAGCCCCCTGGCCGCGCCACCCACCCTCCTGGGTGGGCCTCATGCCCCCTGGTGGCATCTCTCTTCTCACTCTCTCTCTTTCTGCCCGAAAACTCGAGTTCTTCCTCTGGTTTTCTCGTTCTTGTTGTTCTTGAGCTCGTACCTTCGATCTCCTCTTCCAGCCACTTGTTTGAGCTGATTTCTTGAACAAGTGCTCCCTGGTATGTAACTCCCTCACTCCTCCAATTAGTTTTCTAGTTGGTGGCTTCTTTAGTGAGTATTTAGTGGTTCTTGGTGCTGTTTAGTTAAGCTTAAAAGTTTAAGTAGAAATTTATTTTTCAAGTTTTGCAGCTAGTTTGAGCCTTGGTTAAGTGAGAAGAATGTTTTGTCCAAACTAGTTTTGCTTAAATCTTCATTTTTGTGAATTGCTAAAAATTTCAGGAATGGAGAAGTTAGGGAGGTGGCTTGGGAAGAAGAAGCCCGAGCACTCAAGCCGTATAACACGTTCCGCAGCTGCACCTTCGTCCACGAGAGCTAGTTACAATGAAGATATCGTACCCGTGGAATTGTTGGACGTGTTTCCCGCGAAGCCCATGGAATTTCCATGCGACGATTTCATGGAATACGCCGGCATTAAGGAAGAGTTTTATGCTCTTTGCGAGAATGCAGGTTTGGCACGGCTTGTTACGAGCCGTGTTCCTCAGTATGAAACACTCACTGCCGTTTTTGTTAACAGTTTCAGATTTTATTCTGACAATGATACTGTGGTGTTTCGACTTTATGATCAGTTGCTAACCATGCCTATGAACAGATTTTGTGAAGTTTTAGGTTTACCAGGCTTGGTTGAGAAGAAGAAGAGGAAGAATATTCCAACCGTTGAGATCAACACCCTCCTCGACTCCTTCTGCAACACTGAAGTGAGGAGGTCCAATCGGCAGAAGATTTCTAACATTATGTTTCCTCATCTCAGGTACTTTGCCTATTATGTTGCGAGGGGAGTGTTGGCTCGAGACAACACGAGCAGCACTTCCATGCCCGATACAGCTATTATGGTAAATGCTCTTTCAGGTAAGCATGAGCATCATGTGGGTACGCTCATTGCGAAGCGCCTTGCTACTAATAGTACCAAGGGAGATGTCTTCGGTGGGGTTTATGCAACACTTCTTTTGCACTCCGTTCAGGGAGTGCCGCGCCCAAATGATGCTATCCTTCCTTTTACTAGTCTTGACTTGGCTGCCATGAAGAGGCATTTCTTTGTTACTAAGGCCTCTGACAGCTTTGCACTTTATTATATCTTGCGGTTCAAAGATAATGTGGAACGCCATGCCGTCTACCTGCACCACTTGTGTTTGATTTTTCTAGCAGGAACGGATTTCGGTTTTCGGTGGCCGAGTTCGATGAGATCATGGGGAGATACTAGCACCACGACCCCACGGAGGGGGTCGACCCAGATGAGGGGGAGCACGTCGTGTATCCACCCGCTCAGGAGGAACACGAGGTGCATTCACCAGTCCAGGAGGAGACCGTCACCCCCTACGGTGAAGGATCTTCCTCTGGATGGGAGTCGGGACCTTCCACCTCAGGGTGGGATAATCCCAGGGTGCCGGTGTACGCCCCCGACTTCCCCTACGACCCATGGATGCACCAGTACTACCCGGGAGCAGGAGGCTCCTCGGGACAGCAGTAGAAGAGCCCAACTTAGGCCAAAAGCCTAAGCTTGGGGGAGTACGTGCTCTTCTCCTCCTTCCATTTGTATCTCCCGTTGGTTCGCTTTTATCTTTTTGTAGTTTTTGCCTGCTCTTCTTTGTTCTTTTAGTTTGCAAAAACCCAAAAAGATTTCTTCTTTCTTTTGTTTTCGTTAAACCTTAAAAAACCCAAAAATATGTTTCCTTTGCTCTTTAGTTTCCTTTGTTTTCAGAGTTCAGCTCGAGTCCGTGATGATTATAATTTCCTACGTTCGATTGTGCAAGTGACAAGGCAGTAATGACGAGATCGACGGAAGGGATGCAACAAGGAAAGCCGGTATGAACTCTTCTTGTTTCTACTTTTGTACATATGCATGTACTTATGACCAGCTTGTAGCGACATAGTGCTATGTTTACAATGCTTTCCCAGTGGTTCATGATTTCTTTGTGGTTAGTCTCAAATAGCTAGAGTTTATAATGTGTTGCTTGAACTGATTGACATGCATTGCATTGTTCATGGTGTGGCATATTGAAGTGGTATTTCCCTTCGGGGGATTCTTGGATTGACTTGGCACATGTTCACGCATGTTAAGACTAAAAAGTCTGTTCTGCCTCGATGATCTTTTTACTTCAGAGTAGTTATATCACTTTCATGCCCGATTCAATGTTACTTTGTCGCTCTGCATGATTATGACCGTTATGCTCTCTGGTTGGTTGCTTCCCAGTCTTTTGCTAGCCTTCCTCCAGCACCAAGCGGAATTCTGCTTGTGCTTCCACAATCACCTTTCTAAACCCAGTTGTTCCATTTGAGTCCACCATACCTACCTATATATGGTATTTACGTGCCATCCCTAACGAAGACTTTCATGTACCATCTCAAAACCTTATTCAAAAGTTTCCTTTTTGTAACCGTACAAGATCATGGTGCGGTAAAGGGAAATCAGTATCTTTCATGCCAAAAAGATTTGATGGAAGTTTTAACTAGTCAAATGCAAAAGAGAAAAGTTGCACTTCCCGCATACTTGATGATGGAATGAAATGAGCCAAATGCTGCTAAGGATAGATGGAATGAGAAACAAACTCCTTCCATACTTGAGGCAAAAATAAAAGGCATCATTGACCATCAAAGGATAGATGGAGTTGGGAACAAAAGTGTAAGCAAAAAAAAAGAGAGAAAAAGAGTAAAAAGATACAGTTGGCATGGAAGATATTGGGAGATCTTTACCGTTCACCGTTGACTGGAAAGTTGCACTCTCAAAAAGAAATTTATCTCTGTTTTAAAGCTGCGAGCTCTGGTACATGTTTAGTCTTTGCTTCCTTTCACGGGTTTTCAACTTGCCATCAAAAGCCACGGTTCGAGAGTCTCCACCTTCCTTTCTCCAAAGCACTAACTATGAGAGCATAATTGTCATTCTTAGTGTAACATGCATTGTCCCAAAGTACTACATTGTCTTCTGCATGATTGTGATGTTTCTTATTCTGAGTTCTGAGTTCTAGTCTCCTTTAAAACTCCGGAGGAGCTTCTGCATTTATGTTTTGCTTCACTCATGGAGGCTAGCGAGATACCACTCTGATATGTTCATGCTATGTGCAGTGTGATCTTGAATTGATTTTCAGCAGCATATTATTTACTTTACGTTTGTTTGTGACTGATTACATGAAAGAAGGATTGCTTCGTGCATTGTCCTTGTAGCATGGTGTCAAAACTTGCTGAACTCTTTCGTAGTACATGCTTATATACATCTAGTGAAGCAAAAGAGTTTGTCAAAGTTTTCTTTGTCGCGTCTAGTTCGTTGAATTGAATTGCTTGAGGACAAGTAATAGCTAAGCTTGGGGGAGTTGATACGTCTCAAACGTATCTACTTTTCCAAACACTTTTGCTATTGTTTTGACTTCATTCTTGCATAATTTGGACGAAACTAACCCGGACTGACGCTGTTTTCAGCAGAGCTACCAGTGCTGTTTTTCTTTTGTGCAGGTTTCTGGATATTTAGGTACGCTGGAAAAATCCCAAAAAATTATATTAAAAATCAGCATTCTGGAAGCTTCCGTCAGGCCAAAGGGGGCCACAGGGCAGCCAGGAGGGTGCCTGGCGCGGCCCCACCCCCTGGCCGCGCCACTTGCCCTCCTGGGTGGGTCCCACACCCCCTGGTGACCTACCTTGGCCCCTATTTATTCTCCCGTCGAGGAAACGTCGAAACATAAGTCGCTTTTTCGATCTACACTGCGGAGCCGCCGCAACCCTCTGTTCTTCTCCGGAGAGCTAATCTGGAGGCTGAATTGGCCTCCGGTGAGGGGGAAATCATCGCCATCGTCATCGTCATCACCTCTCCATCACCCATCCATGACTTCTCCTTTCATGTGTGAGTAATTCCCTGCTGTAGGCAAAGGGTATGGTAGGGATTGGATGAGCTAGATCATGTAATAGTTCAATCAGATTTGTTGTGGGCATGTTGCCTATCATCTACTTGGTGTTTATCATCTCTGTTACAACTTGTTGCTCTTATTGCTTGTCACTTTGGGCCCGAGTGCCATGATTTCAGATCTGATCACCCTTTTGTTTCTTGAGTTTGTGGTGTTCTTGATCCTATCTATGAGTTGTATGCACCTATTATAGTCCGGAACCGGCGATCCCAGTGGTGATAGCCTGGGACACCAAAGGGGATGGACTATAATTTGAGGATTCCGTGTATCCATGAAGTGTTAATGCTTTGTTCCAGTTCTCCGCTGTAGGAGACCTTAATTTCCCTAAGTTCCTTTTGGCCCCGTTCGTAGCGGGAGGGAAGGACAAAAGATGTTGTGCAAAGTTCTTATTGCAAGCACGTACTACTACCCTGGGATACATGCCTGATGTTTGATATTTGCCTAGATGATCCTTTGTTTTCTGTGAGCCTTGCCCAAGTTAGAATCTGTTGCATGTTCGTTCTCATCCAAGCAACGCCCAACCATCCATATCCCTAGCCTACAGTGTTTTCTTTCTGCTGGTTACTAGTTGTTTACTTTCGCTGTTTTACTTTTGCTGTTCCACTACCACTATCACCACTATTATCACCACCACTACTACCACCGTATCACAGTTGCTCCTAATACTTTCGTGCAAGCAAGTGTTTATTTCAGGTGCGGTTGAATTGATAACTCAATTGTCAAAGCCTGTACATATTCTTTGTGTCCCCAAGTGTCGAATCAATAAATTGGGTTATCTTGCCCGCGAAGACTATCTCGATCCCCTACAGTTGAGGGTTATCACGCGTCTGGGTCGTAGACGCCGTTCTTGGTCTTGGCGAGCATCGTGCGCGTCTCCGCCCATTTGTCGCATGTCTCGATCAGCGTGAAGACGTGGATGAACTTGAAGTCCGTGCCGGTGTCATCTCGATACATCCTGAACATGCGCGTGTACTGCAAAAGACATGTCAGTATAGGCGAGAGCGCGGCGAGTTCGCGTCGAGATCATACCTTCTGATCGGCGCTGGCGCCGCTTTCCGGCCGGGCGTTCACCTCCGCTTGAACACCGTGCCACTTGTTGCACTCCGTCTGGATCGCCGCCCAGTGGTTTGCCATGGCCTTCGCCCCGCGATCCATGTAGGTGGTGTTGAATTTGGGGTCGACCATCTTGCGCTCGTCGAAAGCTGCCTTGATCCTTAACCAGTACGTGTCGCCGCTTTGGTTGGAACCGGTGATCGGGTCCATGCTCACCATCTTCCATGCCTCGGCGAGGCACTCATCCTCCTTGGCCGTCCACTTGTACCGGCCCAAGGACGGCTCGCCGCTCTTCCTCTTCTTCTTACCTTTGCCGCCCAAGTCCTCCGGCGGCGCCTGGGTCTCTTCTTCGACGTCAACCTCGAAGTCTTGCGTCCCCTCGTCGGCAGGTTGGCCGAAGTCGGTGTCCTGGGCGAAGAACGCCTCCGAACCGACGGCGATGCGAGCCTCGGACCCCGCGGCGATGATGTCCTCCATTTCCGTGGTGAACGGGATGGACTCTCAGTGCAGCAAGGACGGGGCAGCTGTGGCCGCCGCGTAGGCCGGCGAGTAGACAGGCGAGCAGGACGCCGACGTAGTCCGGGGTAGCGGGAAGGCGAGGTTGGGGTTGAAGCCGCTGTGGTCAGGCGACGCCGCCCAAGCCGATGGCGTGGAAGGAGAGAAGTTGCCAGCGGGGGAGGTGACACTCTGCTGAGTTTGGAGAGGGAACATTACCCCGCCGGAGCGAAGAGACGCCGCGGCTGCAATTACCTCCTTGGCCGCCACCGCCTGCGCGAGCGTCTCCTAGAGCTCACGCTTCGCCGCCACCGCAGTGTCTGCCGTCTCCTTCAGCTCCTTCGCCGCGGGATCCTGGAGCTCCCTGGATTGTTGGACGAAGAGGCGGTTGCGGCGGTCGGTCGTCGACACAGAGCATCGCGTTTGGTCGGCGAGCCACTGGCCGTCCGTAAAGCCCTCCGGCCTTGGCAGCGGCGCTCTCGGCTTCCTTGGCTTCTTGGGCGGCACGGCGCGCTCGACGCGGCGAGGGGACTCGTATTTCTTCTTCGGCGCCATGGGGAGATCTGGGGGAAATGGTGGGAGACGGAGCAAATGGCGGGGGAAGGGGGAGAAAACGGCGGGAGGGAAAGGCCTATCTCGCCGACAGAGCGGCCCCACGCGTCATTTCGTTTCATCCGGCGCCCCCAAGAGACCCCCAGGGCACTGGGTTTGGGTTGGGATCGCCGGATCCACTTTTGGCCCAATCCGGCGCTAAATGGACTCTTGGGGGCGCGGCTGGGCGAATTTCGTCCGCCCGGCGCGGAAAAAGGCGTCCTGGGGGCCTCTTGGGGGCGCGGCTGGAGATGCTCTCACACAGCATTATTGTCCCAACGGCCATTTCGTCCCTTGGACTATAAATACCCCCTCACTCCCACTTGTGAGGGTTGACCACTTCATTTAGATCCCCCAAGAACACAAGTGCTCCCTCTCACTCTCTCCCTCACCAAATCTCAGATCTCGGAGAGTTCCTTGAGAGTTCTTGACGGATCTTTCACCCAGTGATAGATCCGCCCCTTCCCCATCTTCCAACCAAAGCAAATCACGTTTTGAGCAAGTCTTGTGCATTTTCCATTGATCTTGTTACTCTTGGAGGTTGGAGACTCCTAGGCGGGTAGGAGTTCTTCGGAGAGGAATCAACCATTGTGATTACCCCCGTTGAGTTTGTGAGGGTTTGGTGACCACCTTTAAGGTCAACCGGTAGTGGTTGGGAATCGCCTTCGTGGTGATATCTCAAGGGGAATAGAGTGAGCCTTTGTGGCGTTGGTGTGCCTTCGTGGTTTCACCCACTCTCTCCGAACGGTGAGTAGCTTCCCTCCAAGGAAGTGAACATCGGGATACATCGTTGTCTCTGCGTCATTCGGTTATCCCTACTCTTTTCCCTTACTACTTGTACTACCGTATTATTTGCCCCTCACTTGCTTGTGTTTATTGTGCTTATTGTTTATCTTGTCTTTGCTAAATAGACCTTGCAATTATTAGGCACACTTTGTTTTCCGCACTATTGCTTAAAAAATTGCTAAGTAGTGATAAAATTTGTAGTAAGACCTATTCGCCCCCCCTCTAGGTCTATCTCGATCCTTTCAGCTATCTAATCCTAGCTAACAATGCGCAGGGCTCACTGCTGAATATAATATATAGATATAGCAGGCAGCATAGGATAAGGAAGGTACAACAAGGGGCGACAAAATCAGGCTATGCAATTGAATAGGATTGTAACGTAGCAGCAGCAGTAACAATGCCTAGTGCAAGAAAGTACGAAAAGGTAGGCGATATCTGGGGAAGAGAATGGCTCTGCTTGCCCGGAAGCTCGTGGGAGGGGTAGGGTCGTCGACGACGTAGTCGATCACAGGGGCATCGGCAGCGGTCGTCGGGTCTATCGGACAATAAGAGGGGGGAGAAACAATAAATACACGGCAATAATAGCAATACAAATACAAGACATGAAAAACGCAATGTTAACGGGGTTCTAACGCAGGGCAACGTGTTTTGCTCGGAGCGGGAATTCATCCGTGGATGAAATAGCGACTCCGGGGGTAATTACCGGACAGGGTGTTCGGAGGGGGAAGGTACCATGCCGGAGGTGTCGTGGACATCTGACAAGCATATGGATGGTGTATCCGTGTTAGTTGATCCATTCCGAACAACTTTCATGTTCAGAATAAGTTCATCCGGATAGTTATACGGTAACGGGCAATAACCGGACAGACGATCCGAAGGGGGAAAGTCTCGGGTTTGGTATGTTAGAGGGGTGCGGTGGGTATGCGGGTAGCGTATCCGGGTTCGTTGTATTTTTCTGATCAATTTTCATGTATAAAGTTTTTCCATCGGACTTACGGATTAAAAGATATTAATTTCTAAAGATTTAATGATTTTAAATCAATTTCTGAATTTCTTTTTATTATTTAAATTCAACATTATCCACAACCTTATCCAGACAGTGCTGACAGAGGGGGCCCACCTGTCATACAAAGAGGTGTTTGGCTGGTCAAACCTCACTAGTGGGTCCCACATGTCATATTCACATTTTATAAAAAGCATTTTATTTAGTTAAACAAAAGTGGGGTCCATCTGTAAGCCACACATGTGCTAATTAAATTCCTGTTTATTTTAACCAAGGGGTAAGTGGTGTTGGGCCCACCTATAAGCCACAGGGGGTTTACTTTTAACACATTTTAATTAACAGGGGGGTTATCCCCTCTTAATATGTTTTTAGTGGCTAATCACCCTGGGGGGCCTACTTGTCAGTGAGGGGGGGGGGGTTGCCCACGACTCTGAACAGAGCACGCCGACGGTGAGTACCGGAGCGCGCCGGCGAGAGGAGCCACGGCGAGCGGCGGGGTACAGCCCCGCGGGCACGGGCGGGCCGGGGGCGTACACGGGAGGGGCATGGACACTTGACAGAGGGCGGCGAGCGCGCTCACGGCCATGGCGCGGCAGCGTATGCAGCATAGCGGGGCCGGAGTGTGGCGTCGACGGGGAAGGGTGCTACGACGTCCAAATTGAGCGGGGAAAGAGGGGAATGGGAGCAGCTCACAAGGGGGAAGCCGATGGCGAGCTTGTACGGGGCCGAGGTGGTCGGAGACGAGCGAATCGCGGTGTAGTCGCCGACGGCCGTGGCGAGGGGATTGGCGTCGTTCGCCTGCTGTGGTGGCTCCCGAGGATGGCTCTTTCTGCAGGACGACGAGGCCGTCGATGGCGGGGCGATTGAGCGCTTTGGCTGGGGCTAGGGGGCCATGGCCACTTCAATGGCGGGCGGCGGTCATGGTGCTCCGGGCGGGAGAGAACTGGGGAGAGAGAGGGAGAAAAGGGGGGGGGGGTCTCGATCTAGGTTTCCATGGGGGCTTCGTGGCCTCCTTATCCACGCGAGGGCGAGTGCCCTGTAGCGGCTTGGGTGGCGACCGGGCGCGGCTGCGATAGTGTGGCGCACTGGCGCCATGGCCTCGGTCCCCTTCCCTGTAGCGGGAGGTGGGAGAAGGAAGAGGTGGGCCGGGGTGGGCCTTGCTAGGGGCGTAGGTTAGGAGTTTTTCTTTTATTTTGTTTTCTCTTTTGATTTCTTTTTCTTTTCTATTTTGATTTGTTTTAGCTATTTTTAGAAATTTTGTAAAACTTGTAACTTGCTACATAATTGACATTGCACAAAACTAGAGTGCCACAAAAAGATTGGGATTTTTTATAAATTCTTTTGCAATTTTGTTTTTATTAAAAAGGTATTAAATGCCACTGTTTTGCTACTATTTTAATTGTTGGATTTATTTTATAGCACAATAAATCCCCAAGACCACATGGAAGTGATCCACTGAATATTAGGCATTTTAAAAAAGTGGTTGCATAATTTTTGGATTAAGTTTTATTTCCACCTGTATCTGGAACTTTTGTTTGGTTTGAATTTGAACAAGCTTTGATCAAGGTGATCATCACAAGTTAATCAAGGTGACTTGATATTAGCACAAGGTGATTACTGTAGCATGACACCCGGGGTGTTACATGTGGCAAGAGTGAAGCACGTCGAAACTACAATGACCATTGTGTCCCAACCGACGAGAAATGATGAGGATGTCATCTTCGACGAGATGGACAATCCTTGGGAGACTGACGAGTAAAGGATGGCCAAGATTGCGCCGAAACATCCATAGTACCTGCAATAGAAGTAGGAGTGGACGTGGAAGTGCGCACGACACCTAAAGAAGCTACATCAAGGAAAGCACAACGATGAGGTAGGGTTATCCTTGATGTGGATCAAGATCGAGGAAGCGTCCGAGAAGGGAGGTGAGTCCAACGGTGTTGATTCGAAGAAACTTGTGGAAGAGATCAATGAGGAAAAATCCAAGAAGGAAGAGTCCGATGGCGATGAAGATTAGTAGTTTAGTAGTAATTTAATATTAATAAATTAGTAGTAGTTTAATTTATATATTTTTATTAATTTAATTTAAATGTTTTTGGTCTGAATAAAAAAATGTACTTTGAAAAAAATCAATACATAGCTGTTCTATCTTAGATTTCTAGGGCAACTATTGGAAACTATTGTTTTTACCTAAAATAAATACTCCGATCTATATTAATGGACTTAAGTTTGTCTAGATATACATGCATCTAGTCTAAATATTTAACTAGATACATACGAATTTAAACAAAGTTAAATCCATTAATATGAATCAGAGGTAATACTATATTTTTATACCTTAAATTATTACTCCAAGAAGTTTTTTCTGTTGAAGATGCTTAACAGGCTAGGGTTGCCCAATACAGCCGCCACACCCTTCCCGCGCATCTCCCTCCCTGGAGGATTGATGACCTCGCTAGCGTGAGCACCCTCTCGTGTCGTCGTCCCCTTCGCCGCCTCGCCTTCTCCCCCACCTCACCCCCGTCTGCCAGGCGGCGGTCCTTCCTCAGCGCCGTTGAGGCAGCTGCCGAGGAAGCAGTCTTGATGTGCCTGGAGCCCTGCGCTCCCTTGCCACCCCCACGCTGGATGAGTAACACATCTGCACCATCAAGGGTGAGATCCTCCATATACGCTTGTCTTCTAAATTACTGCACTGCTCAAGTCTTGCGGCGCGATGTCCGATCTCACACGACAACAACAGTTGCATCCTGCTGCAAGGGCAAAAAACCCGAATTGGAACCAGGTGAGGTAACTGAAAGTGGGCTTGTTGTATTGCAAGACATGAATCACACATTAGGATGTATTTTCCGTCTAGGGTTTGGCTACTGAATCTCTACTACTTAATGCTAAGACTGAATGCATAGTTCCTTCATCTTGTGCAGGCATTATATCAAGGGCCATTTTGTCGCATATGAAATGAGAGCAATTTTCTAATAAATTTAACTGAATGAATGCATAGTTCCTTCATCTTCATATGGAGGACGCCACAAGAGAGATGGAGATGATCGACGGCCGAAAGAAGATGGCTGATGAGGGGCAGGGGCAGGAGGAGGTGACAGATGAGCACAAGAGGTCGCAGGAGGACGAAAAGGTAGAGGAATGGATGCTCTCTCACCTCACCTGGTTTCGCAGAGAGTGGACGGATATGTGGTCCGACCATTTCGGCGACGTCGAGAAGAGAAGTGCGTACACTTATCCATGCTCTCTCATGGTCCTGTCTTTATTAATTACCTAATGTTTAGTTTTAGATTTCTTCTCGCAAAAAAAGATTTGGATTTCTGTTATATATATGGGGAAGACGATTCCATCCAAAAACGAGATGATTCAACCATACAGCCTAATATTTCTAACTAGAATTTGGACAGGCTTTAAATAATTACCACGAACTGTAGTGGTCCAATGGCAGATGTGATTAATATTTGGGAAAAAAGATAGAAAAATGAAAATAAACTCTATGGTAGTTCCTAGCATGAACTCAATTAGATGGCAGGATCATATTCATCGATGCATGGGTGCAGCACTGCAGCTGCGGTGCCCCCGATGCAGTTCAATAAGGAGCCGGTTCCGAGCCATGCCAAGCTCTTCCCTGCGCTGCAGATTTTTTCTGTCAGGGTGATGGAGTTCAAGGGTAAAATGTGCTGGCCAATGGATGTCTTCGGCCTCATTGCTGTGCATGACTCGGTGGACCGGAACCGCAACACCATCTTTGAGCGCCACAGGGGTAACTGTCAGACACTCACTGCGAAGTTACCACCTCACCTCTGCTTTCTTTCTGCATTTGGTATCAGTTAATCTTGTGTTGATTCTCCGAGGGATTTAATTTCTAGGAAACCGTATGAATTTTCTAGCCAAAACTGACAGTGTTTGGAGGTAATTAGTCTAGAACTTCATGTTTTATATGGTAGCATTATAAGTTGTTCACCATGAGATATTGAGATGTATGTCCCAGCTCTGTTCAGAATTTGGATGTCAAGAGAGCTGGGACAACAATGTTTGTTAAATGTTTTTGTAGATTCTTTTCTTTTGTACGAGCCTTTCGAAAGTCTCAAATTTCTTGTTAGTTTGCGAATTCAATTTTGTATCTGATATCTTCATCAGAATGTATTAAATGAAATTTACAGGTCTATCATAAATTATAGTTTGTACATAACTACTCACTGAGCGGCTCCTCTAATGTGGTGATACCAAATATTTGTCACCCTGACATATCTAATGTAAAATAGTCTAGTCACGCAAGATATCTTAAAAGGGTGTGATATTACGACTTTGTAATACTCAAACTTTCTCTTTACTTGAACTGTTCGTTTCAAAAGGATGCATGAATTAATTTGAAGTTAGCTTGTGTGTGGAGCTGCACTGTACATCGTGTGCATTGCTTGCCACTGCAATCTATAGTGGTTATTATTGAGATAGTTTCTATTATTATTGATCTAAATTCGATGTTCAGTTAAAAAACTATGAATTTTCGTGTCTGATTGCATCAGTGCCTATTTTTCTTTCAATTTGTTTTCATAGGTAGATAGGTGATAGTGATATCATTATCTCAAATCAGTGAATCATGTCATGAATATATGCAGGATTCATCTCTGGTCCTTACTGGTCCGAGCCGTGCAGTCCTGTTGTATGACCCAGTTGATTTTGAGATTGAGCTAAGAGTCAAGGGCGCAAAACTCTCTGAAGATAAGGTCTTGAGTGCTGCAGTTTTTGAGTATAATTGCATCACTCAGGAGGATAGAGCTGGTTCTCTCCGGACGCGCATGGAACGAGGCCTGCGTTGCACACTGGAGTTCAGGTATGCTCATCTTCACATGGCATTGGAGGCCCAAATACAAGTCTGGGTTGCGGAAGGATTGACTGAGATTTGTGGCAAGTTCATCACTCGTACAACCAGTATCTACGAGAATGTCACGTTGCTGGACTCTAGAGACGGAATGGTCTCCATCTCTGATGATGGGTTCATTAATTTGTCGCGCAATGTTGTCGTGGTTGAAGGACAGGATGATCATGAACGACTCATCGTTGGTGTTCAAGCAAGGCGAAGTGGTGAGGAGGAGACCAACAGCCTTTGCAAAGAGGTCACCTTTATCCCGAAAAGATCTGGTGAGACCCATGATATGCTTGATGTTGGATTTTGCAAGATGAGCGTTGTGGTTTCGTGGTCGCTGGTGTTTTGATGTGAGAAAATGTGTGCACACTGTAGTTCCGTGTTCTGTCAATGTAGTCTTTAATGTTTGGTGACTTCGTATTAATAGTTGCTCCTAGGCGTGTCTTGACTCTTGACTAGTTCATTAGAAACATAGTGCTTACTGGTATTTGAATTTATTTTCTTTACAGTGAATCTGTTAAATGCCCAGCCATTTTGTTTTGAAATCGCTACATTACATTGATGCTGTCATCCGGATAATATTCTGTGAGCAATTGCGATAGTGGGGGGTCGATGAAGCGGAAGTAAGACGAGATCCTTACATTTAGTAGCACATTAGGATGGCATAGCCTTACCGTTAATGGTGAGGTTCAAAGGAGAAAAGGTTTGCGGTGGATATCATTCCTGATGATTTGATACACTAGGGAGTCCACCGTGAAAAGAGACAAGGGAGGGGAGAATACCGGAGAAAACCGATCTCAATTCGGAGTAATATTTATTTTCTCATGAATTTCTGTGTATTAAATATGTGCACCCTGGCTATCTATATATAAGCAGAGGGGAGGGAGTCAACCCCCCTCCCTTAGCAATGTGGGACTAAAGTCCCTTGCTAAGGGGGGTTGGCCGGCCAAGGGGGGGAGGGGGCGCACCCCTCATGGGCCCTAGGGCCCATGGCGCCTCCCCCCTCTTTTTCTTTTTCTTTTTCCCTTTTAATTCCCCTAATGGGCCTTTTTCTCCACTAAGGCCCATAGCACATATTAATTAGAAATAAAATGATTTTAATTATTAATTCAATTAATTAATAACTAAAACATAATATTCCATCTCCCGGTGCTCCGGAACACCTTCCGGTTCACTCCGAACTTGTTTCGGTTCAACACGGTACTTCTCCGATATTGTTTCCTTTATTCTCTGGTTGCTCCGATGGTTCCGAAAAGGTCTCCGATTTCATCGAGCCCTTAAGTGTGTTACCCTACGGTCCGAGAACACTCCAGTCATGACCTCGCAGAGGCTATGGTCAATGATCATCAGCGGGACCTGGATGCCCATAATGACCCCTGTGCATTCCGGATATCAACACCGATTGGACCTTACGCCGTATAGCATTCCCTTTGTCAGCGATACTGGATTGTTCCGAGATTCGATCAATGACATCCTATGTCTGGTTCAACCTCGTTCCGAACAAATCCTTATTCACTCGTTCCCGTGATATTCATCCCCGTGACCTAGTCACACGCTGTGCAGCTTTATGGATGGAATCTCACCGAGTGGGCCCCGAGTATCTATCCATTATATGGATTGACAAATCCCGCTCTTGTAACAATACTCCTCAACATATCTCCACGGAATACCTAAGATACAACCGTTATGACCCGCATATTTCAGTCAGGTGGTGGGATGTAAGTCAAAGCATCCGGGAAGATAGTGATTATGCACGTACTCACAGTCAAAGGAACGGTCTACCATGTTCTGTAATTACAACACTGAACCTTCATAAGATTTGATCATGTTGTAATGCTTACTTTGGTTAATATTCACCACGTCACTTAACCAGTGAGGTGACCTCATAGTCAAGAGACTTAATTGTCCATGATCGCGAAACCACGATCATCATGTTGACCATGAACTAGTTATCGATGTAGAGGCTAACTAGGAACTCTGGGGGTTTCTATGCCACACCTGCATCATTGTTTCACTGACGCAGTTCTAGCACGGTATGAAAATGGTTATGAACTTGCTTAGATATATTGGACTAATCATATATTATTTGCCTCTAGAGCATATATCCAACAGTAACAAGTGGCCCAATCCTTTTGAGCAAAGGATAAGCCTAGAAACTGAACTTATAAAGGCTAAAGTGTTCTTGAGGACACACGGGAGAGATAGTCACGTGATTTCGCCATACTCCGTATCGATACTATGTGTTGTGTTGATAAGTGTTGAGTGGATGGATCTATGCTAGTACACCTTCTAGACTAAGATAATTGCACTATTATGATTAAACATCTTGCAAGCATCCGCAAATACAAGATAGTAATTAAGGCAAAATCCTAACCATAGCAATACGATCGATGATCCATTGTTCCCTTGTGCAAAAGCGTGAAAACTGGGGTTCAGGTTTCTGTCACTCTGGCAACCCACTGTAAGCATTCTTTATACCCGATGCATTCCCCTAGGTCCTTAATAAGGCGAAGTGTTGAGTGTTCGACTCACACAACATCACTAGGAAAATAACAACACAACTTAAATATCAAACAACACATATTACTTCAACATCATATGACTACTAACAACTAGACTTCTCCCATGCCCTCAAGAACTAAAGTAACTACTCACAAGACATAAATGAGATCATGATCATTGGGGATAAATAGATTATAAACAATCTGGATACAATGATATTTCTCCAACAAAACTCAATAGCATTCACCACAAAGTAGTAACCAACACCGGTAGAGTAGAGAGGATAGATAGTACGGATTACAACACAAGTTGC
Organism: Bromus sterilis; assembly: GCA_950022295.1. NCBI lineage: Eukaryota > Viridiplantae > Streptophyta > Magnoliopsida > Poales > Poaceae > Bromus > Bromus sterilis. The sequence continues at coordinate 225,477,638 of OX465600.1, forward strand.
AATAGTGAGATGAGATAGGATGGTGATGGAGATGGTGCTGATGTTGGGGATGATGTTGATGATGATCTCGATGATGCCTGTGACGATAGTGATGACGATGGCGATGATCTCCCTTCCGGGAGGTGTTCTCCCGGGGGAATCTTCCCGCCGGAGATTTCTTTTCTTCTCTTTAGGTTTCCGCCACGGAGCGGCAGCGGAACTCGCGAAACTCTTCTCTTTTTAGGGTTTTCGGATGAAAATGGATATATAGGCCAAAGAGGGGAGCTTGGGGTGGCCCTAGGGGTCCAGGAGGCCACCCGGCACGGCCAGGGTTGGGGTCGCGCCAGGGGGGCGCCTGGGCTCCTGGTGGCCCCCTCTAGTCTCCGTTTTGCGTGTCCCCATTATTCTTCTAGAAAACGGGCTCCATCGATTTTCAGGTAAGTTGAAGATCTTCTGATTCAGCAACTTTGCATGCACATTTTACCGCTGAATCCTGCGCCTACTACTTCGATATCGGAAAGTTGCAAGTTGTGTAAAACAACACAAAACAACGTAAGAATAGCATCATAACATGAAATATATCAATGAATAAGGGTGAATTACTATATAAAATAGTGATGCATTTGGGACGTATCAACTCCCTCAAGCTTAGACCTCGCTTGTCCCCAAGCGAATGCTGAGCTCGGTAAACCTGTCCACAAGTTTAGAGAGTGAAGTGTCGATAAATAGAATATGGACAAGAAGCATCATGATTTGTTCACCAAACTCAAGCATCCTCAACAGCAACCTCAACTCATAAGGTCCTTATGAGAAAGTAATAACAATTATAATCAAAAGTAGGGCTGATAAAACTCATCAAATTATGGCAAACATATCCTTGGTCAAAGGACAACTAATAACTTTTACTTTTGCTCTTTCACGTTATAATGAAACAATTTGAAGATTTTGAAAGAACATGTTATTAGTCATGAAGTGAAAATGCTAACTCAATGGAAGATGCTTGCTTGGTGTAAGCTTTCGCAAACAACTTACTTATCAAATGATAATGTCAACAAGGATGTGGCATGGCAAAACTTAATGTAGCATTATATGAACGAATCCTCATCAACATACAATTTCTATTCTCTTTGGGAAAAGAAGGAAGTGGGAAGAAAACTGACTCAACATAAAGGTAAAGGACAAGCCTTGTTAAAGGCAAGCAGGGAAAACTCATGTGCTATCCTTAAATCAAACATAATGAAAACAAATTTTGGGAGGTTCATAGTTTGTCAACGACTGCTAATAGATAGCTCAATTACTTCTCAAGTTGGACAAGTTTTGAGGAACAACTCCCAAGGTGGGGATGATCACATCCCCTTAATCTCCTTTGTTTATCAATGCCAAAGTTTCTGATTTCTCATAGACCAAGCGTGAAGGAGGGTTTGTTTGTTGTATTATCTTACGAGCTGGGCGCACTCATGCCAGTCCTCCTCGTATTAGGGGTTTGCAGATTAGACATGCAATCCCGGGGTAAAACTTGCCCAAATTAAGAAGATCATGAATTACCTACTACTTCCTCATGATCTAAACAAGAGGCACAAAACACAAGATTTTGAACATTTAAGGATAACACATAAATTCTATACTTTTAGAAGTGGTAGTGGAATACAACGAATAGGAAGGTATGGTGGACTCATATGGAGATATTGGTTTTCAGGGTATGGATGCACAAGCAGAAATCTGCTCGGCAAAGAGTTTGGCAAGCAAAGGCTTTGAGAGAACAGAAAATTGATGATGACTTAGATGCAAAGCACATAAAGCATAAACATGAAGGTAAGCATAACACATCAAATTGTCTTCCTTGTCAACATAACACTTCAAGCATAATAACATAAAGGTTTTGGCTATGTCGCTACTTGAGAAAACATGCATGTTGTCATGACCAAAGCTAAGTTTGCCAAAATTAAATAAAGTTTTCAAAGCCGTACCTGATATAAAGTCAATACTCCACATAAGAATCATCATATAAGGTTGATTGGGTGAAGAGCATACTGAGTGCAGCGAAGGAACCAATAGACTTCTCATTAATATTCAATCATAGACGACTCCACACTCATGGATACAAACTCTCCACAAAGGAGTGATAGACCTCAGTGCAACACCTATTTCATATAATAATTTCCCTAGACATGATACGCCTCTACTTGACTCTAAAGGACTAAGATAAAGGTAAATATATCGGGAACTCCCCCAAGCTTGGAACAAGCTATGGGGATGCCATTACCCGAGGAGATTTGTGATGCCCCCAAAATCAAGTCGTGTACAATAATCATACACGCAAGGTACACGATCGAGATCAGGGACTCACGGTGAGATATCACAACATAACTCTACAAATAAAATAATACAAGTTGTTTAATACAAGCCAGGGGCCATGAGGGCTCGAATACAACAGCTCGAGAACACAAAGTTAGTGGAAGCAATAGTATCTGAGTACAGACACAAGGTACACATGATCTTCCTTAAGAAGGCCAGCGCAAAAACTACTCCTGGTCATCGGGGATCTCCATGTCGTAGAAGGCATCGGGGATCTTCATGCTGCGGTGGTCGGCATCGGGGATCTTCTGCTCCTAGGCTCCAACGTCGACTGCAGCGGCCGATCAGGCAAAACAAAAAGGGGGGAAAATAAAGCAAGGGTTAGTACCTATGTAAGGCCTGATATGCGGTACTGTTCCAGATCTAGATGTTTCCATCCAGATGTAGGGACGAAGCACATATCGGTCCCACCGCGACATATGACATTGTCATATGCTCCGGATTTCCAACATGATATCACAACATTACAGCTACATGAATACAACATCTCATACAATCGGCATACAACTTCCTTAAATACATTACATCAGCGGAAGATACATGTCTGAGTACAAACTACAATCAAATGCCTAGTGGCAAAGGTAAAACACACCATTCTCGTAACCACACGGGTCCAGGCTCTCCGCCAGGATCCACCTAACTAGTCGTTCTCGATTCTTCGTGAAGGCGTCCAGAAGAAGGGTCGTCGAGCTCCTCTGAAGTCCAAGATTGTTGCATAACGTGCGTAAAAGTGAAAACAAAGAGGTGAGCTATATCAAAAGTCTTGTAACTAACTTCTCACGGGTAAGATGGCGATAGTGGTGAGGTTGCATACGCACTAGCAATATATGAGTAGCTAACGGTCTATTTTAGAGTAAGATGAGAACCAAGCATTCGATGAGGAATCGCCTCCAACAAGTCTAGCTCTCAACTATTTACGCAAACATAACACCTATCATATCCTTGTCCTCCCCTTCATCACCCGATGAAGAAGAAGCAGTCAAGGCACACACACGTTGATCAAGTTATATTAAGATTATCTCAGTTGTTGTTGTCTATGAACAAGGAGTAGGTCTCAAGTCGTCCATAACCGTGGACACGACTTCTCGAAAAGATTTAACCCTGCAGGGGTGTACCAACTGCCCATTACAAGGCTCCGCACGCACGCCCATCTCTCTCAGTTTATACCCATCATAGGCAGCCATTTTATGATTTATTCCCGAGAGATCCGAAACGATAGGACCCTCTAACTAACAACACACAAATCTGGGTGGCCCAAGGGAGTCGACATCTAGTTCAGGAGCCGGACGCGCTCTCGTCCTGGTCTCTTCCGTATCAACTGGGTTTGGGTTACCGTGGAAAACACCATGCCCGGGCCGTCGCCGTCCAAGTGTGGACCAATAGAATATACCACCCCACTGGTCCGGTTTGTTTTAAATCCACTGGCTGCAGACTAGTTATGCATGTGGTTTCAAATGGTAAATCAGCTTGGGCCACCACTAGAAATGTTTGAAGCTAGGTAGGTAAAAAGATGGGAACCCATAGCATCCCACACGTGGTTAGGCACGCTCATCAAGAGACAAAATACCCGAAACTCGGGTCCTAGGTGACTCGAATGGAACAAAGCGTCGGGGCGGGATAGCCTAGACCTTCCATCCTTCGTCGAATATAGTCAACATTATAATAATCATATCGTCCACAACAATATAATAATGTGATAGCCCAAACCAAGGAGTAACAGGGTAACATTCGTAGCATCCTGAGCATGCATACTAAGCAGGGGCTGAGCAACGAGCAATAGTAACATAGCAGTACATGGTTTGCTAGGAGGGGACATGGCTGTATTGGTTTAAGAGAGGCTGTAAACATGTGGTAGGATCAAACATCGAACCTAACCTAGGCTAACATGCAAACCGCTGGTTATAATATAATGGATCATAAGTAATGTATAGTCCTTTCCTGTTGATAAGTCGGGTTCCGAAGGTGTAGTCGACCGCAATCTTGCATCGTCTCCGAGAGTATTCGTGGGAGCACACAAGAAGTAAACACTGGAAAAGGCAATCGACGAGCAAGCATCTATTACTAGAAGCAATCAGCAGCAAAAAACATCAAGAAGGTAACACGAGACAATGCACGGTATCGCATCTATCGTCGAGAGCGGTTACTAATAGGTTAAGTGGAGTATTCGTCACACACGACGATACCGCACATTTACAAGGGTTCAATTAGTTTAGCTACACAACATGAGCAAAGGTTCTTAACATGGCATCTCACTCAACCATGGCATATCACACAATCATGACAAGATGTGAAGCATAAGATAAACTATCTAATCTAGTCACTTTAAGTGGGGGTAAAACCTATACATGGAAACTATTACGGACCCCACAATAATTATTGCATTTGGTACTGTTCTGCCCTAAACATATTTTATTATTTTTATTAGCAAGCAAGAACAGCATAAACAAGATCTAGACGCAATTCTAGTCAAGTTACATATAAGAAACATTTTTACCGGAGCAACGGTTGAAAACTTATTAAAGAAACGGTTTACGATGGCATGCAATGTAATTAGCAGTGAAACAACATGTAGAAAAGTTCAAACATGGAAACAAGCAACATTTTATTAAAGTAAACGAAAAACGGAGAAACTTTCATGTAGAAAGTGTCTCTATCCGAGCTACCGGTTAGATCGCAAACGTACATGCGAAACAAAACAACAGCAGTTACAGACTTAGAAAAAATAAAACAAAATCAAACAAAGAAGAAAAAAATGAGGAAGGGGCTGCTCACCCTGGGCCTCGGCCCATCAGGCCGCTGAAGAGGGGAGGAGGCCGGCCTGGCTGGCGCTGGGCCACATGGTCGTGCTGCGCTGGCTGGGCCGCGAGGGGAGCCGCGGCTGGGCCGCTAGGGCGCCGCGTGGCCCTCTATGGGCGACCGAGAGAGCGAGCGCTCCTCCTTGTCTCGACAGGAGCAGGAGGCGGCGGCGTCGGCTTCCTCCAGCCGGAGCTCGCCGGACCCAGCGCAGGTGAGGCGGGATGGCGCGAGGGAAGGGGGCGCAGGCGGCTACAGTTCCGAGCGCTGGGGGCGCGCCAGCGTGGTCTTGGGGGAGGCGCGGGGAGCTTCGAGGCCATGGCCATGGCTTCCTGGCACAGAGAAGGAGAGAGAGGAGGTGAGGGAGAGGGAGGAAGAAGGAAGAAAGGGAAAGGGAAAGGTGGAGAGGCGCGGGCGCGGCTCACCCGGCGGCGGCTCGCCAGAGCAGAGCACGGCGGTGTGCTGTTGACGAGGAGGCTGCGACGGGGTGCCTCGGGAATCCACAGGAAGGGAGGAGCTCAGGCTGGGAGAGAGAAGGTGGGGGCTGGGGCGCGTCTCGGCCGTTGGATTGGCCGATCCGACGGTCCAGATCGCAGGGAATTAGGGTTTGGGAAAAAATGGGGATAAAACTACAAAAACTGGGGAAAAATGGTGTAATCTCAGATCTGGGGTTGCCTAGGTTCTTAGGGAAAACCCTAAGTGGGGTGGTGGTCTATTTATAGCCCACGTGGCTAGTAGTTTGCAAAAACATCCCCGGTTTCTCTCTAGCGCGCGTGGTGTTTACGTTTCTGTCCGACGGGGGTCCGCAGGACCTCCGATTCGGGTAAAACTTCGAACCGCGCGATCAGCGCGTTGAGCCGGTGGAGTTCACCTTGCTTCGAAAACGTTTCGAGAAGACTTTCTGGCGCGCTATGAAAATAACCCGTTATACTTATTAAACGGGGTTTTCATTCCGTTGGCGACGGCGGGTCTTGTGCGGGCTGTTGCGACGGTGATCGGGCGTAACCCGGTGCCGCAAAAGTCGAGTGTATAGGTGGCAAAGGTCGGTCTCTGTCCGGTACGAGATAAGAGGGGGGGGGGGGAAATAATCGCCGATCGACAAATCAGGTATGCAAACACCGCAAAAAAATCAGACTATCAAACAATTCAACGAGAAAACGAAAATTTTAATTTTTGTGAAAATTTGCGATGTTACAATCTAGCATACCTGCGAGTCTTACGTCCGCTACTAAGCATTTATGCAGTTGTATCAAACGGAAAGGGGAGGCTGTATATAGTGGACTGAAAGGTAGAAAGTTAGAATAAGGAAGAGAAGCTAGGCCTATCAAAGACTAGCATCTTCCAACGAGTCTTGAAGCACAAGAAGAGAATAGCCAACAGTTCAATAGCATGAATGTAATAACAATGCAACAGAAGTTGCTGCAGCATTGTATAATAGTAAGATGTATTAGATAACAATTATATATGCCTCTGAGATCCCCTCCTCGACTTCCCTGCGAGGAAGAGAAACCGGAACCAACAGTTTAATAGTAGTAGTTTGTAGTAGTAGGCTCTGGCTTCAGCATAAAGCGCCATGTTACCGTGGACACAGCTATTCGAATAGATCAAACTCCCTATAGGGGTGCACTACAGTTCAGCCTGCACGCTCGCATCTCCAGGGTGGCGTACACCTTGTTAGGGAATGCCCCACCGAGGCTATCGGACACGCCGAGGCCCATCCTACGGCTCATCAGAGAGGTCCCCGTCGGTCTACAGCCCTAAGGGCAAGGGGGTCATGGGCCTATCACCCCTCGCTCTCTGGGTCGTTGCGAGGACGGTGAATTCCAGCGCGGCAGCGTGATCCGACCGTGTAACACCCCAGGTGTCACGTCACAGTGATCACTTTTGTTAGTTTGTAATCTCAGTGGTTAACCATGACTTGATCATAATTGAATCGAATAATATTAAAACCCCTTTGATGGAATTAAAAAAAGGTGGAAATAAAACTTAACCCAAAAATAGTGCAACCAATTTTAATAAATGTTTAATAACTAGTAGGTCGTATTAAAATAGCAATGGTATTTTCTTTCAATGGTTTAAGTGATATAAAAAAATAAAAAAGTATAGAAAGTAGCTCCATTTAATCATGTAATGATTAAATAATATACCAATGAAATTATTTGCTCTCCAAACTTTTTGTAGAGGTGATATAAAAATACAACACTATTTGTGGTACAAGTTTCACACTTTTATAAAATCAAATGATGGCTAAATAAAATGGAAACTAAATGGAACAAAAGATAAATGCGAAAAATGGTAAAGGTTTATTCCATGCCCAGGGTAACTTCCCCCCTCCCCTCCCCACTGGGCCCGGCCCACGTGACCTCCTCCCTCTTCTTCCCTGTTCACTTGTGCGTGTCTAGCATCCCACAGCGCCATGACTGTCGACGACGCCGTGGCAACCATCTGCCGCTTCCCGGCGCACTACAAGACGTCGCCGAGCCTCTGCGCCAAACCCTAGCCGTCCCCTTCTACCTCCTTCAGGCTGCCCCTCCCATTTCCCCGCCTCCTCTCGGCTCCCGGCATGGAACCGCTCGGCCGTGGGCACGCGCTCGTCGCCGGCGCGGCCACCGGCCTCCCCGGCGGCCACAAGCTTGTTCGGCCGCCTCCCCTTCGTCTTCCGGGTCATCTCCCCCATCGAGCTCGAGCCAAAGTCCACGAACATGTCCGAATCGCGCCGCCTCTTCCACCACTGTCGCGGCGATCCCCGACCAAATTCGTCGCCGGCTTCACTCCCCCACGCCCACTGCCATCCCCGTCGTGCTCCTGGTGAGCTGCCGCCCGATTCCCCCCTCCGCTCTACTCAATTTGGTCACCCTGGCGCCATGGCCGCGAGGCCCTGCTCCACCCGCCGCTTGAGCTCACCGCCGGCCACGATCTCGTCCACCACTCGAGCCACCGCGAGACCCAACCGATGCGCAACACTTGACTCGCTCGAGCCCTGGCCTCAGCTTCTTAAATGACGTTGTCGTAGACGTGCGTACAGTCGCCGCCGTGCCCGCCTGTGCGCTGGTGGTGCGCCCCTGCTGGCCGCCGCGCCTCCCATGGGCCATGGCCTGGCGGCCGTGCAGAGCCGGCCGACCTCCGGCCGCGCCCCACCCCTGTGCCCACTCGTCGGTGCGGCCATGCTCCCACGCCTCGCCGCGGCTCCCTTGTCGTCCAAGCCAGGGTCATCGTTCCGCTGTTCTCCGGCGTGGCTACAACTAGCCACGAGCTACCCCCCCCTGTTAATCAAAACATTAGGAGGTAACCCCCGTGTTGATTTAATTGAGTCAATGACACATGGGCCCCATACCCCTCTAATTACCTATGAATTGAAATAACCAGAGAAAACCCTCTAATGAGACTTACAGGTGGGCCCAGCCTTTTAAGCTAATAAAACTGGATTAGTTATAATCTGTCTCACTGACAGCTGGGACCCACCACTAATCACACTAAAATATTTAATCTGTTAAAACATGTCTGAATGACATGTGGGGCCCCCTGTTAGTTAGATAATTTAAGTGTTTAATAATAATATTCAGTGTATGACAAGTGGGACCCCACTGGATATTTAGACTTAATAAAATGAATTATTAAAATGAGATCCTGACATGTGGGTCCTCCCTGTCAGCACTGCTGTGGATAATGTTTTGGATAATGTTTCTATTAATAATAAAATAAATTCCAGAAAATGATTTAAACTTAGAAATTAAATATCTTTTAAACCGTAGCTCTGATGAAAATATTTTATACATCAAAATTGATCAGAAAAATATAACGAATACGGATACGCTATCTATTTGTCTACCACACCCCTCTAACATACCGAACATCGATCGTCCCCCTCCGGACCGTCTATCCGATGATTTGTCCAGTACTGTTAAAGTATCCGGATGAATTTATTCTGAACACGAAAGTTGTTCAGAATAGTTCAACTTACCCGGATACCCCACCCACACATTTGTCGGATGTCCACGACACCTCCGGCATGATCCCTTCCCCCTCCGGACACCCTGTTCGGTAATCACCCGGAGCTGGCTGTTCATCCCCGGATGAATTCCCGCTCCGAGCAACGTGCATTGCACTGTGTTAGAACACCGTTAACATTGCATTTGTCATGTCATTCATCTGTTTGTTATGTTTGCTTTATATTTACCATTTCTTCCCCCTCTCTTATTGTCCGGTAGTCTCGACGTCTGCTGCCGATGCCCCTGTGATCGACTACTTCGTCGACGACCGTACCTCTACCGTCGAGCTTCCAGGCAAGCAGAGCCATTCTCTTCCCAAGATATCGCCTATATTTTCCGTACTTTCTTGCACTAGACATTGTTACTGCTGCTTCTACGATTACAATCCTATTCAATTGCATAGCCTGATTTTGTCGCCCTTTGTTGTACCTACCTTATCCTATGCTGCCTGCTATATCTCTATATTATATTCAGCAGTGAGCCCTGCGCATTGTTAGCTAGGATTAGATAGCGGGCCGTGGCCACCCAGGGGAGTGACGCGGATACAAAATATATACAACTGCAACAGGTATGGATCAATGCAGACGCCCTAGGGAACCTACAACGGCGAGACTCTGCCGAGTCGCTTCGAGTTTGACTTACGAGTGGACGAACTCGTATTTCACTCTCGTCGGCTCAGTAGCGTAGCATCACCGGGATGATACGAGGTTTACCTCTTTAGTTCATTCCGCTGATGTCTCTGTCAAACCTCTTTGAGTGTGCCATCGAGGGTGATACCTCCTGGTTTCACTTAATGGTAGGCACTCGAACCAACTGGTGTCCTTAAAGGTAAGAGTCGGGCGACCCAACGGTGCACGTGAGCGGTATATTGTCGGGAGCGACAGGGAGGTACGACCGACGTTACTGGCGTGCTTGGCCCCTGCTCGTATCTCACGAGAGTTACCAAACCACGAAAAGTCGAGCTCTACCAAGAGCACACGCGAGACAAGGTAAGGAGACAGTTCACCTTGTTGGTAACCGCAGAGACTTGGTGGGACGACAGGGCAGGCACCGATGTACTGGTGGTCCTGATTGCTGTCGTTGACCACGGGTCAGTTAAAGGAAACGATAACGGTTGTCACCCAGGTTAATTAAAATGCTAAATGGTTCGGCGGATGACTTGAGAGGCCGCAAAGGCCTGTACGCAGTACCTTCACGTGGGATAAGGAGTTATGGGCTCCCCTGCAACGTAGTTTGTCCGAAAGCTCCTCAGACGTCAGCAGTACCGCGGCCTGCGCCGGGAAGTTGTGTCTTCTTCGTTCGGACGGTGTGCATTTGGATTTGCTTTTGCTTCACCGGCAAGCCACGCACCGTGCAGGAGCGTGAAGGGCAAGGGTTCCTAGACCCCTGATCGCATAGGATATAGTCCGGCGGATGGCCTCTCTGTTGAGCCTAGGATGGGCTCCGTCGTGTCGGATAGCTTTGGTGGAGCGTTCCCTAACAAGGTTCCCGCCACCCTGGAGATCCGAGCATGAAGGCTGAACAGTAGTGCACCCCTGCAGGGAGTTTAATCTATTCGAATAGCCGTGTCCACGGTAACAGGACACTTTATGCTGAAGTTGGATCTTACCACTACAAACTACTACTATTAAACTGTATGGGTTCCGAGTCTTCTTCCTCGCAGGGAAGTCGAGGAAGGGAACTCAGAGGTATTATTATTATTATTAATCATTACAACTTACTATTATACAATGCTGCAGCAACTTCTGCTCCATTGTTATTACATTCATGCTATTGAACTGTTGGCTGTTTCTCTTCTCATGATGCAAGACACGTCAGAAGATGCTAGTCTTCGATAGGCCTAGCTTCTTACCCTTGTTCTGATTTCTACCTTGCAGTCCACTATATACAGCCTCCCCTTTCCATTTGATACAAATTCATAATGCTTAGTAGCGGACGTAAGACTCGCGGGTATGCTAATACTCACCTTTGCTTTATTTCTCCCTTTTTGTTTTGCCTGATCGGCCGCTGCAGTCGACGTTGGAGCCTTGGAGTCCAGGGGCGGGAGATCCCCGATGCCGACCACCGCAACATGAAGATCCCCGATGCCTTCTACGACGTCGAGTTCCCCGTTAACCAGGAGTAGTTTGGAGGTTCCCAGGTAGGAGGCCTCGCCTTTTCGATCTGTTGTTATTTGTGCTAGCCTTCTTAAGGCAACCTTGTATTCTTGTGTCTATACTCAGATACTTTTGCTTGCGCTAACTTTGTGCTCTCGAGCTGTTGTATTCGAGCCCTCGTGGCCCCTGGCTTGTATTAAACAACTTGTATTTTTTATTTGTAGAGTTGTGTTGTGATATCTCACCGTGAGTCCCTAATCTCGATCGTGTACCTTGCGTGTATGATTACTGTACACGGTCTGATTTTGGGGGCATCATGTCGGGACCCGGGGTTAGCATATGCAAGCCTCGCTACAACACAATCATATGGAGAGACGAGAACCGTACCCACTTGTCTAAGCAGACAAGGCCAAGCACAGAACGTTCTCGGAAAGCATCGAACCGTACCCACGTGGTCTACTCATGCACATGTATCAAGGTAAAGGTAGGTGGGGTTTCACTTGCAGAAGTGCCAGCTTTGACTTGGCTAGCCCTGAACTACGAGTACAAGACTTGAGGTAAGAAGCGTACACGAGTCCACTACATCTCTTCAACCAATTACACCACTATGGTGCCTTCCTCGACTTCCCCGCGAGAAAGCACGCCATAGCACTCACACTTATCTTGGTGTGTTTTAGAAGTATCCAGTTCAAGTTGTCTAATAATCAAGCTAAGCTTTCCAAGCAGTCCATAACCGCGGACGCGACTATTCGAATAGTTTTGTTAACCCTGCAGGGGTGTACCGCTACACACACGTGTCATCAGTTACCGCCTTTTGCGTGTCACCGTTCAAGATATGACAGCGAGGATGCCACCACAACTGTTACCTCATAGCCGATCTAGTCCAAGAAAGCCGCCTACCTGGGTGGGCTACCACTATCGTGAACCCGGCCGGTTTACCGAAGTGGGCCCAGATGATGTGTGCGTGGTGCGTAAGCCGGTCTCGGGTGAGCCGTTCTCTCACTTAGCAGCCAGGCCACAAACCTACCAGAACTCCGAAATATTGCGACATCTGGACATCGAAAGGGATGAGTTATTAGGTTGAGAGGGGTCAGTGAGCCCAATGTGTGGTTGTACTCTTCATCTTGGATCACCACACAAGAACTCGGACTTAGGGCGGTGTTCAACGAGACAACCCACTGTGTACTCCTACATAGCCTCTCATCGTTCACCTTGTATTAGGGTAGATTCACCAACACATTTCCACCATCATTAACATGATCACTACCATCCCGACTCACAGATCAAACTAACCTCATTGTAACTCTAAGCATGCAATAAGCAGTAACAGTTGCAGGGGTCACATGATATCAACCAACTCCTACATCTGCTAGGATTGTGGTTTGCTTACTACTGTGACAAGATGATAGGTCATGCAAAGGATATGGGTTCAACTATGCGGTAGAAACGTTATCATAGTGATCATCCTAAACAATGCATAAGCGAGACATGAGAGGGAAGTGGGATTTTATCGACATGATCAATGGGGGTTTGCTTGCCTTGCTGACGAGGTTCGGGTTCGGGGTCTTCAACGAAGGTAGCAGCCTCCTGTTCCGGTTCCACCTCTACTGGACAAACAACAAACAAGGTAGAAAAGTAAATACAATGCACAATCACATGATTGAAGGTTGAAACTTGATGTATATGTTTCTGATGTGTTACGCAATTCCATTTAAATGGAGTATATTGCAAATGAATTGCAAATTCAAACTCCAATTTGAATTCATTTTAGCCAAGTTATAATTGAAATTGTTTGATCAAGTTAAACCATTTTTAAATGGTTATGATATGCCTCTGATGTGTAATTGAAATGTAGTATGTTGCTATGGTTCAAGTTGCAAAAGTATTTGAAAAGAATTTGATTTAATTCCATTTAAACCAAATAGAAAATGCTACTGGTCCCAATTTAAATTCAACTCAAACATGGTCGAAACGTGGATATTTGGATAGCTTATTTTCTCCTGATCATTTTTCATATATTATTTGTCCAATTTGGAGTTAATATGAATTTTCTATGAATTTCCAAAGTTTGGGGTAATTTCTGCCTTTTCTGGAATTGTTTTAATTAGAAAAGCTTTTATTGCGCCAGCACTGCATCAGCATGACGTCAGGGGTTTTTGACCCTGGTCAAACTGACCAGTGGGCCAGGGATGTTAGCCTCTCATCTAATTTCCCTGTTAGATTAATCTAACAGAGAGGATTAGAGGGGGATGGGCCCACCTGTAAGTGACCCAAGGGGGTTGGATTAGGGGCTAAACACCCCGGCCACGTCGGACTTGCCGGCGGCTAGTCGCCGGCGACCATCCGACGCGGCGGCGACGCACGGGACGGCGGCTCCGGCCACCATTTGGTGCGCTGAGACCACTAAACGGGAGCCTGAGCTCGTCCGCATCACCCAGAGCACAGCAGCGCCACCGGGGGGCACCGGAGTGATGCCGGCGACGAGCCCTAGCGGCGGCCGTGGCTCGGCGACGACGAAGACGACGCTGCGGTGCGCCAAACAGAGCAGGGACTAGTGCGTTGCAAACCTGGGGGGTACGTAACACGACGCACGCCATAGTTGGGACGGAGGAGCTCAGGGGCGACCTCGTCGGCGTTCATGGCGGCGGCCGTGATGCTGTGGAAAGGGGGAAAACGCTACGGCCAAAAGGAAAGGCTGCGGGCGACTGGGGAAGAACTAGAAGCTCACAACAAAGCTAATGGCGGTGACGACGAGGCCTGGGAGGCTGGAATGGCAGAGTAATCGAACGGCGACGGTCGATGGCCGGAGACGAAGGCGATGAAGGGGGCGGCGGCTACAAAGCTTCCGGCCTCGATTCCTTTGGCATCTAGGCGTAGTCGACGACGACGGAGGTGATGGACATCATGGCGCGGCTTCTTGTCGGCGGTGGCTGCGTGGACTCGGCGGCGTGCTCCACGGTGGTTCTCGGGCGGCGACGAAATCGAGCGGGAGAGGAAGGGGAGAAGCTTTGGAGGGGGGGAATGAAGGAGGCGTGCTCCAGGGCGTCTCCAGGCGCGAGAAGGAGGCGTGGGGAGGCCTGGAAGGCTCTCGGCGGTGACGTGGCGTCCACGGCTGGCTCGGTGGCATTCCACCGAGCAGCTTGGAGGCGCGGGGCGGGGAAGAAGACCCTGCTGCCCCTGGTGGGCCGGCTGGGCTGGGTGGGCTGCTCTCGCCTGGGCACCAGGTAAGCTTTTCCTGTTTCTTTTCTGTTTTTCTTTTCTGTCATTTGTTTTGGCTAGCAAAAATAAATACCTAGCCATTTTCTAAAATGCTGAAACTTTTTATATGGCCTCATAATAATATAGACTAGCCACTTATAAAGTTTGGCACTTTTTAAAATTCAAATAATTTGAATCTTAACTCAAATAGGGGTTTTTGATTAATTCCAAGGAACTGTTTGAATAATTGAAGAATCCATGAGCATGGGGTGGGTCCCACATCACTTGATATGTGATCACACTCATTTATAAGACTTTTCAAAAATCTAACATGAATTTTTGGAGAAGATTTTTATCTGGCCTTTTGAATTAATTCATCTGGGGGGGGGTTCCTTCTCCCATTTTGCTTTTGAAATTGATTTCAATGATTTATTTTGAAATTTTTGAGATGAATGCAAGTGACTTTGATCCTAGCACATTACCTAACAGAGGGTTCTGACAACTCGCCCCCACTCAAAAGAATCTCGTGCCGAGATTCAGAAGTTTGCGGGAGGAAGGTGGGGTACTCGGCACGGAGACGGTCTTCTCTTTCCCACGTAGCTTTTCTTTCAGAGTGGTGTGACCATTGCACTTTCAGAAAGTTAATCTTCTGACGACGAGTGACACGCTCTGCGGAATCAAGAATACGAACGGGGTATTCTCGATAAGAAAGGTCATCTTGGAGATCAAGCGTTTCATGGTCGACTTCGCGGATGGGGTCCTTGAAGCAACGCCTGAGTTGGGACACATGGAATACATCATGTACTCGGGAAAGGTGCGGGGGTAGTTCAAGTTGGTAGGCAACTTCTCCACGTTTAGCAAGAATGCGGAAAGGTCCGATGTAACGTGGGGCCAACTTGCCTTTGATACCGAAACGTTGGGTTCCCTTCAGAGGAGTAACCCTAAGGTAAGCCTTCTCATCTAGATTGTAGCTCTCTTCCCTATGATGACGATCATAGTAGCTTTTCTGACGAGACTGGGCTGCTTTCAATTGATCACGAACAATGCGAACTTGCTCTTCTGCTTTCTTGATCATATCCGGTCCAAAGAATTGTCTCTCACCGGTTTCTGACCAGTTTAAAGGTGTTCGACATCGTCGTCCATATAGGAGTTCAAAAGGAGCCATGTTCAGACTAGATTGAAAACTATTGTTATAAGAAAATTCGGCGAATGGCAGAGATTTCTCCCAATTCTTTCCGAATGAGATAACACAAGCTCTCAGCATGTCTTCAAGAATTTGGTTAACCCTTTCGACTTGACTGCTAGACTGAGGATGGAAAGCTGTACTAAAGGAGAGATGAGTTCCCACAACATTCTGAAAGCTTCCCCAGAATCTAGAGGTGAAAAGGCTACCACGATCAGAATTGATTTCCAAAGGAACACCGTGAAGGGATACAATTCTAGAGACGTACAAGTCCGCTAACTGGCTAGCAGTTATAGACTCGCGAACTGGAAGGAGGTGAGCAACTTTGGAAAGCCTATCTATGACAACGAAGGTGGCATCATTTCCTTTCTAGGTTCTTGGAAAGCCGATGATGAAGTCCATACCGACTTTGTCCCATTTCCAATATGGAATAGGCAAAGGTTGAAGTGTACCAGCAGGTCTTTGGTGTTCTGCCTTAATGCGACGACAAACATCACATTCGGCAACAAATTGAGCAATGTCTCTCTTCATCCTAGTCCACCAAAATCTCTGGCGTAGATCTCGGTACATTTTTGTGCTACCAGGATGAATCGAGAGGGGTGTGTCATGGGCTTCCTTGAGGATGAGTTGCCTTAGTTCCCTATTTTTAGGTACTACTAAACGATTTCCAAAGAATACCGTTCCTTTACTATCTGTGGAGAAACATTTAGCTACTCCGCTAGCAATGTTCTCCTTGATCCGGCGAACACCTCGTGCACGCCTTTGGGCAACTATGATTTGATCCTCAAGAGTTGGTTTCGCCACCAAGGTAGAAAGATAGCCATGAGGAACAATCTCAAGATTAAGCTTGCAAAATTCCTCATGAAGAAGTGGTTGATACTGTTGTAACATGAGGTTGTTACAATACGACTTACGACTTAGTGCATCAGCCATGACATTGGCTTTGCCTGAGGTGTAAGAAATTCCTACGTCGTAATCTCTTATCAACTCAATCCAGCGTCTTTGCCTGAGATTAAGATCTGGCTGGGTGAAAATGTATTTGAGGCTTTGGTGGTCGGAATAGATCTCACAACGATTACCAAGGAGGTAATGTCGCCAAGTTGTTAGGGCATGAACTACGGCAGCGAGTTCAAGGTCATGGGTAGGATAGTTCTCTTCATGTGGCCGCAACTGGCGTGAAACATAAGCTACCACTTGTCTATCTTGCAGAAGTATGCATCCTAACCCTTGCCGTGATGCGTCACAATAGATCTCGAAATCCTTTTTGGTGTCTGGAGGTGCAAGTACGGGTGCAGAAGTCAATCTTCTTTTTAGCTCTTGAAATATTTCCTCGCACTTGGGAGTCCATTGGAATTTCTTATCTTTCTTGAGGAGTTCAGTTAGAGGCTTTGCAACTTTAGAAAAGTTCTCGACGAAGCGACAACAATAGCTGGCTTGGCCAAGAAAACTCCTAACTTTCTTAACCGATTCAGGTGGAGTCCAGTCAAGGACGGCATGAACTCTCTCGGGATTCACAGCAATGCCTTTTGCAGAAATCACGTGGCCTAAGTAGGTCACTTCTGGTAGCCAAAATTCACACTTGGAGAATTTAGCATACAGGCGATGCTCTCTAAGTTTCATCAATACCAGCCTTAGTTGTTCGGCATGTTCTTCTTCGTTCTTCGAGTAGATGAGAATGTCATCGAGATAAACTAGAACAAATTTATCTAAGTACTCCATGAAGATCGAATTCATCATGCGTGAGAAAGTGGCGGGGGCATTGGTTAAACCAAAGGACATGACGGTGTACTCGTAAAGACCATAACGAGTAGTAAAAGCCGTTTTGGGAATGTCCTCGTTTCGGATTTTGATTTGATGATAACCCAATCTCAAATCCATCTTGGAGAAGACAGAGGATCCTGCAAGTTGATCATAAAGATCATTGATCCTGGGCAATGGGTACTTGTTCTTTATCGTCGCTAAATTTAGCGGGCGATAGTCTACGCACATCCTTTCTGTTCCATCTTTCTTCGTTACGAACAGAACGGGGCAACCCCATGGGGATGATCTAGGGCGGATGAAGCCTTTTTCCAACAAAGCTCCCAGTTGGGTTTTAAGCTCAGCTAACTCACGTGGGGCCATTTTGTATGGGCGTCTAGAAATTAGTGCGGTTCCTGGCACAAGATCCACTATAAACTCTACACATCTGTCGGGTGGCTAGGTTTAAGGGTTTGGATCTCTGGATAGCTTCCTAGAGGATGACCAAGGTTTAATAGGGGCTACAACAGATATGTCAGAGTAGCAAAGTACCCCAACACGATGGTTAGAGTGGTTCTTCTGGCTAGAAGACATCTAAAGTGGGAGGAAGAGTTGCAAATGAATCACTATAGGTTTCTAGAACAACAACTACAACAACTCTACGGAACTGTCGGGCATGCCACCTAGAAAACTTCTGGAAGGACATCTGAAATAGAGGGAAAGATTTTGCAAACGCATCAGATTATGAAGAAACCTGGAATGACTCGGACAACATAACGGCTGTAATTGCAAGAAAACAATTTTCTTTCAATGTAGATACAACACTTACATAATACGATGTAAGAAATCAGCATTACAACAATGCTAGGAAACCGGACACAACTTTCCTACGGCTACAAGGAAGCAAACAACGAGATATTCTAATCAGACAGAGGTGATCCTAGTCCTATCTTCCTGTAGAACATGATGAGGGTGACCCAGAACTTAGAACGATGAGGGTAAGGAGAAAAAAGAAGCCTTACGTTGTTCCCTTATATACCCAGAGTAATTATATAACTATAGAAGGCTAGACTCGACTTCGGCCAAGGCTGATAATCCTACAGTCAGTCCTGCTCTGATACCAAGTCTGTCAGGACCCGGGGTTAGCGTATGCAAGCCTTGCTACAACACAATCATATGGAGAGCCGAGAACCGTACCCACTTGTCTAAGCAGACAAGGCCAAGCACAGAACGTTCTCGGAAAGCATCGAACGTGAGGGGCATCCCATTCAGGACGGATGATCCACTGAGATGGGTCCTCATCGTCCGCACACAAGTCTAACTGATATGGGTGGTGAACTCCCATACTCATAGACAAGTCGCCTCAACCATACTATCAATTGTATTATAACCCTTACATAGACTTACTCCAGCCCGATCACTTAGTCGCGGTCTAGGGCGGGCTCTATCATACCACAAAGTGTGCACGAGATAGAGTCTTGAACAATCGCATCACGATGCCCCAAGCTGCGCACATCTAAGGGCCACTTGGTGTATGAAAGACCGCCAGCCAGATCACAACTAAGGTCTCGAAAACCCATACTAAGACATGCATGTTATAAACATACACGCAGCACACATGTCTAGTATGAAAAGCAGGTATCATTGCAATTCTCTACAAAGTATATACTTTATTCATAACTCTTACAGAGTGCACACAGAGGTCACAAGTCTGTGATCCAACATTACATCAAACATGCGGAAGCAAAGTAGGTCTGAGTACAGACAAGTTTAACAAATGGCTTAGAGAAGCCTTATCTATAAACAAGCCCTTCACGAGGGAACCAGTCGTCTGACTGGGACTACACTAGCTTGGTCTTGGTCTGAGTCTTCAATCTTCGAGCTTCGGTTAGAAGCCACCATCAGGTAGGTGGGTTCATCTAAAACATAGAATAAGCAAACATGAGTACAAAGTCGTACTTAGCAAGACTTACGTAGGAACTATACTACTCATGCACATGTATCAAGGTAAAGGTAGGTGGGGTTTCACTTGCAGAAGTGCCAGCTTTGACTTGGCTAGCCCTGAACTACGAGTACAAGACTTGAGGTAAGAAGCGTACACGAGTCCACTACATCTCTTCAACCAATTACACCACTATGGTGCCTTCCTCGACTTCCCAACGAGAAAGCACGCCATAGCACTCACACTTATCTTGGTGTGTTTTAGAAGTATCCAGTTCAAGTTGTTTAATAATCAAGCTAAGCTTTCCAAGCAGTCCATAACCGCGGACGCGGCTATTCGAATAGTTTTGTTAACCCTGCAGGGGTGTACCGCTACACACACGTGTCATCAGTTACCGCCTTTTGCGTGTCACCGTTCAAGAGATGACAGCGAGGATGCCACCACAACTGTTACCTCATAGCCGATCTAGTCCAAGAAAGCCGCCTACCTGGGTGGGCTACCACTATCGTGAACTCGGCCGGTTTACCGAAGTGGACCCAGATGATGTGTGCGTGGTGCGTAAGCCGGTCTCGGGTGAGCCGTTCTCTCTCTTAGCAACCAGGCCACAAACCTACCAGAACTCCGAACTATTGCGACATCTGGACATCGAAAGGGATGAGTTAATAGGTTGAGAGGGGCTCTTCATCTTGGATCACCACACAAGAAGTCGGACTTAGGGCGGTGTTCAACGAGACAACCCACTGTGTACTCCTACACAACCTCTCATCGTTCACCTTGTATTAGGGTAGATTCACCAACACATTTCCACCATCATTAACATGATCACTACCATCCCGACTCACAGATCAAAGTAACCTCATTGTAACTCTAAGCATGCAATAAGCAGTAACAGTTGCAGGGGTCACATGATATCAACCAACTCCTACATCTGCTAGGATTGTGGTTTGCTTACTACTGTGAGAAGATGATAGGTCATGCAAAGGATATGGGTTCAACTATGCGGTAGAAACGTTATCATGGTGATCATCCTAAACAATGCATAAGCGAGACATGAGAGGGAAGTGGGATTTTATCGACATGATCAATGAGGGTTTGCTTGCCTTGCTGACGAGGTTCGGGTTCAGGGTCTTCAACGAAGGGGGCAGCCTCCTGTTCCGGTTCCACCTCTACTCGACAAACAACAAACAAGGTAGCAAAGTAAATACAATGCACAATCACATGATTGAAGGTTGAAACTTGATGTATATGTTTCTGATGTGTTAGGCAATTCCATTTAAATGGAGTATATTGCAAATGAATTGCAAATTCAAACTCCAATTTGAATTCATTTTAGCCAAGTTACAATTGACATTGTTTGATCAAGTTAAACCATTTTGAAATGGTTATGATATGCCTCTGATGTGTAATTGAAATGTAGTATGTTGTTATGGTTCAAGTTGCAAAAGTATTTGAAAAGAATTTGATTTAATTCCATTTAAACCAAATAGCAAATGCTACTGGTCCCAATTTAAATTCAACTCAATAATGGTAGAAAGTTGGATATTTTGATAGCTTATTTTCTCCTGATCATTTTTCATATATTATTTGTCCAATTTGGAGTTAATATGAATTTTCTATGAATTTCCAAAGTTTGGGGTAATTTCTGCCTTTTCTGGAATTGTTTTAATTAGAAAAAGCTTTTATTGCGCCAGCACTGCATCAGCATGACGTCAGGGGTTTTTGACCCTGGTCAAACTGACCAGTGGGCCAGGGCTGTTAGCCTCTCATCTAATTTCCCTGTTAGATTAATCTAACAGAGAGGATTAGAGGGGGATGGGCCCACCTGTAAGTGACCCAAGGGGGTTGGATTAGGGGCTAAACACCCCGGCCACGTCGGACTTGCCGGCGGCTAGTCGCCGGCGACCATCCGACGCACGGGACGGCGGCTCCGGCCACCATTTGGTGCGCTGAGACCACGAAACGGGAGCCCGAGCTCGTCCGCATCACCCAGAGCACAGCAGCGCCACCGGGGGGGCACCGGAGTGATGCCGGCGACGAGCCCTACCGGCGGCCGTGGCTCGGCGACGACGAAGACGACGCTGCGGTGCGCCGAGAAGAGCATGGACTAGTGCGTTGCAAACCTGGGGGTTACATAACACGACGCACGCCATAGTTGGGACGGAGGAGCTCAGGGGCGACCTCGTCGGCATTCATGGCGGCGGCCGTGATGCTGTGGAAAGGGGGAAAACGTTACGGCCAAAAGGAAAGGCTGCGGGCGACTGGAGAAGAACTAGAAGCTCACCACGAAGCTAATGGCGGTGACGACGAGGCCTGGGAGGCTGGAACGGCGGAGTAATCGAACGGCGACGGTCGACGGCCGGAGACGAAGGCGATGAAGGGGGCGGCGCCTACAAAGCTTCCGGCCTCGATTCCTTCGGCATCTAGGCGTAGTCGACGACGACGGAGGTGATGGACATCATGGCGCGGCTTCTTGTCAGCGGTGGCTGCGTGGACTCGGCGGCGTGCTCCACGGTGGTTCTCGGGCGGTGACGAAATCGAGCGGGAGAGGAAGGGGAGAAGCTCTGGAGGGGGGGAATGGAGGAGGCGTGCTCCAGGGCGTCTCCAGGCGCGAGAAGGAGGCGTGGGGAGGCCTGGAAGGCTCTCGGCGGCGACGTGGCGTCCACGGCTGGCTCGGTGGCATTCCACCGAGCAGCTTGGAGGCGCGTGGCGGGGAAGAAGACCCTGCTGCCCCTGGTGGGCCGGCTGGGCTAGGTGGGCTGCTCTCGCCTGGGCGCCAGGTATGCTTTTCCTGTTTCTTTTCTGTTTTTCTTTTCTGTCATTTGTTTTGGCTAGCAAAAATAAATACCTAGCCATTTTCTAAAATGCTGAAACTTTTTATATGGCCTCATAATAATATAGACTAGCCACTTATAAAGTTTGGCACTTTTTAAAATTCAAATAATTTGAATCTTAACTCAAATAGGGGTTTTTGATTAATTCCAAGGCACTGTTTGAATATTTGAAAAATCCATGAGCATGGGGTGGGTCCCACATCACTTGATATGTGATCACACTCATTTATAAGACTTTTCAAAAATCTAACATGAATTTTTGGAGAAGATTTTTATCTGGCCTTTCGAATTAATTCATCTGGGGGGGGGGTTCCTTCTCCCATTTTGCTTTTGAAATTGATTTCAATGATTTATTTTGAAATTTTTGAGATGAATGCAAGTGACTTTGATCCTAGCACATTACCTAACAGAGGGTTCTGACACATCACAAGTTGGTATCAGAGCCAACTGCCTGTAGGTAACCCCCTTCCAACTCCTTGGTCGAAGTCGAGTCTAGTCTTTGCAAAACTACTTTACTAACAGTGTCGTGTGGCTTATCGGCCCACGTCGCCAACTGGGTGGTATTAGGATCCTCTTCTCCGCACCTTTACTCTGGGAATCTGATCTCTCTTCTCTTTCGGGTTAAAGGTTTTGCTAACTCTAACTCTAAGTTCTCGTGACTGCTTCCTCCCGGAGATCCCTCATCACAGAAGATGACCTGATTCACCAGAAGATGCCGAAGATTACTCTCCAATAGAATTCCCGAGACCATACGTGCCGATACCTTGACAATTCCTTGCCACCGATAAGTCTGTATTTATAACTACATACACCTTCCGTTCATCCATTCAATCTCAGATGCTCTTGTGTTTACCAGATGCCTCGATATACTCTCCGTTGATTGGTAAATCCTTTGTGCATACTGCCTTGCAGCTTCTTTTCACACTGCGGATATTCCTCGCGTTTACTGAGGATCCGTTCATCCCCAGTTGTTTCTGTGATTCCCAAAATACTTTGAAATACTGTTCGATCTCGCGACAATCCTCGGCAGCCTACTGCTTTGGAGATTCTCCTTTCCTGCTTGCACTATGATTAATCCCGTTTGTCTTGTAGTCTTTGATGACCTCCCTTGGCATTGCGATTCTGATATTTTAAATCATCGTGTGTGCTAGTGCATGGACTCAACAGCTGATCCATATGAATCCATTATTCTGGCTCAGACGTCGTTCCGGACATGAGCTGGTTGTCGGTAAATCAAACCTTAATTGGTTAACCGTCAAGCTTCTATTCAACTTATTCATGTTTGATCGATGTATCTGAATCTGATACAGTGATATGGAAGTCATAATTCCTTTGTACTTAAGCATCGAATTATCCTGATGCTTCTATCTCCAATGTTTTGGCATTTCTTCTTCTTATGGTTGAGTACCGCTACTCACACCGGACTCTCTATACCCCCACCTGACCCTTTGGTGGATTACTACCTACCATCCCCTTGTGTTCTAAATCATTGACGAGCTTCCTCTGATACGTAATGCCTTTGGTGAATGGTATCATCTGCTCCATGTCGTCAGTCTTCTGCTTTCGAACTTGTATCCCTTGCTGATGATTTTTTCTATATGGGTTTCAAAATGCCCCGATGGGTTAACCCTATGCTTCCCTAATCTGATGAACCCAAATTTTATGCGGGTTATACTCTACTGGCCTTCCGCCAGATGAGCTTGCAATCCTACAACCTTCATGTGAGCGAGAAGTGAGTGAAGGGCTATGCATTAAAGAAGTGGGAGTCGACCTTGAACTTGTGTTCATGCCCATGGATACGATGTGGAACTGATCATGAAAGCTTCTCGTAAAGATGATTAACCCCTTGGTATAAATTCTTGTACCCCTATGATCCACCGTTCTACCTTCGAGTATTACCCCTGGTATCTCGAGGATATCATGACTTTGCCCTACATCTTATGAATTGTGAGGAAACAATGTCTATCTCTGTCATAGCCATTTCATGGTTATGGGTTGTCGTCAACCGAGAACACCGCTTACCTTTTGCTCCACCAACCCTTTTGTTTGGTGATGTTGCTATTCGATTGCATTCTCTTGAAACCTCTCGACATAAAGTGGCGTGGTCATCATCAGCATTTTTGCTTCTTCCATGTGTCTATTGAATTCATGGTGAGAAATACCATCCTTGCCCCTCGATGATTTGTGTTATCATCGACAACGTCCTTTGACTCCCTGCCAATACAAACTTGGTCATATATCTTGCTCTGTTTTCCCTTGGGAAATATATACAGGTGATACTTGTGTATCATTACATTTTCCCTTCCATTGGTCTGATTAATCGTATATACACCTAACACTGGTGTATAATCACATTTCCCTTTCCATTGGTCTGTTTAACCTTTCTTTAAATATAAATTATCCGAGCATTGATAATTCCCTGCTGATGTAAACACTTCGGTGTACTACTTTGTCCGTACAACCTGTTACTACTGTTGATAACATTTCGGTAACCACCGATGGACGAGAACTTTCCCTATTGGTCCGCCTCGTCTTAACGAGCAGGAAAATGGTTCTCTTTGTCCCTCGCCCTTGGCACTGATGTTGTTGCCGGCATAGTTGACAGGATGTTCTCTGACTTACCTTGCAACTAGATCGCATTGTTTGTCACCACCCTTCTTATTCAATGTGGGCCCATAACGCACAATTCCTCAGGATCGAAAACTGACTCTCTTGTACCTTTCTGTTCTCGAGGTTATTCCTCTTGAGTGACCTCGTATGCGACTCGCGAGTCCTCTACCTTGTGATATTCTGTCCAATATCAGACTCATGTCTGATGCTCTGGACCCCTTTTCATCCTCCGTCATCGGCATCGAATGCCTATCCGGTTGAAACTTCTCATGCCTTCTTTTGTTTCTCTCGATATATTCCTTGAGTTAAACTCGGAATATAGTTTGTACCCCATTCCCTTGGACTACCCCGGTTGATTAGCCTGGTACTGCTCCGTCCCCCTTAAATATTATCTCCTAACCTATTCGTAGGTACGATGAAGCCCGGAGGAAGGATTAAAAATCGCCGAGATGCACTGATGTAGAGAAATGAAGACTTCAACGGGAAGGATTAACTTCTTCGAGAAGGGAAACAATAACCAGAAGAATCGCTAGAATACGAAACCAAAACTCTACCCCATACACTACCTCTAATTCTCGGGACGAGAATTCTTTGTAGTGGGGGAGATTTGTAACACCCCGAGCGTCACGTCACAGTGATCACTTTTTTTAGTTGCTAATCTAAGTGGTTAACCATGACTTGATCATAATTGAATCGAATAATATTAAAACCCCTTTCATGGAATTAAAAAAAGGTGGAAATAAAACTTAACCCAAAAATAGTGCAACCAATTTTAATAAATGTTTAATAACTAGTAGGTCATATTAAAATAGCAATGGTATTTTCTTTCAATGGTTTAAGTGATATAAACAAATAAAAAAACTATAGAAAGTAGCTCCATTTAATCATGTAATGATTAAATAACATACCAATGAAATTATTTGCTCTCCAAACTTTTTGTAGAGGTGATATAAAAATACAACACTATTTGTGGTACAAGTTTCACACTTTTATAAAATCAAATGATGGCTAAATAAAATGGAAACTAAATGGAACAAAAGATAAATGCAAAAATGGTAAAGGTTTATTCCTTGCCCAGGGTAACTTCCCCCTCCCCTCCCCACTGGGCCCGGCCCACGTGACCACCTCCCTCTTCTTCCCTGTACACTGGTGCGTGTCAAGCATCCCACGGCGCCATGACTGTCGACGATGCCATGGCAACCATCTGCCGCTTCCCTGCGCACTACAAGACGTCGCCGAGCCTCTGCGCCGAACCCTAGCCATCCCCTTCTACCTCCTTCACGCTGCCCCTCCCATTTCCCCGCCTCCTCTCGGCTCCCGGCATGGAACCGTGCGGCCGTGGGCATGCGCTCGTCGCCGGCACGGCCACCGGCCTCCCCGGCGGCCACAAGCTTGTCCGGCCGCCTCCCCTTCGTCTTCCGGGTCATCTCCCCCATCGAGCTCGAGCCGAAGTCCACGGACATGTCCGAATCGCGCAGCCTCTTCCACCACTGTCGCGGTGATCCCCGACCAAATTCGTCGCCGTCTGCACTCCCCCACGCCCGCTGCCATCCCTGTCGTGCTCCTGGTGAGCTGCCACCCGCTTCCCCCCTCCGCTCTACTCAATTTGGTCACCCTGGAGCCATGGCAGCGAGGCCCTAGTCCACCCGCCGCTTGAGCTCACCGCCGGCCACGATGTCGTCCACCACTCGAGCCACTGCGAGACCCAATCGATGCGCAACACTTGACTCGCTCGATCCCTGGCCTCGGGTGCTTAAATAATGTTGTCATAGACGTGCGTAGGTCTCCGACGTGCCCGCCTGTGCGCTGGTGGTGCGCCCCTGCTGGCCGCCGCGCCTCCCATGGGCCATGGCCTCGCCGTCGTGCAGAGCCGGCCGCCCTCCGGCCGCGCCCCACCCCTGTGCCTACTCGTCGGTGCGGCCATGCTCCCACGCCTCGCTGCGGCTCCCTCGTCGTCCAAGCCAGGGTCGTCGTTCCCCTGTTCTCCGGCGTGGCTACAACTAGCCACGAGTTAACCCCCCTGTTAATCAAAACATTAGGAGATAACCCCCCTGTTGATTTAATTGAGTCAATGACACATGGGATCCATACCCCTCTAATTACCTATGAATTGAAATAATCAGAGAAAACCCTCTAATGAGATTTACAGGTGGGCCCAGCCTTTTAAGCTAATAAAACTGATTAGTTATAAACTGTCTCACTCACACCTGGGCCCCACCACTAATTATACTAAAATAATTAATTTGTTAAAACATGTCTGAATGACATGTGGGGCCCCCTGTTAGTTAGCTAATTTAAGTATTTAGACTTAATAAAATGAATTATTAAAATGAGAGGCTGACATGTGGGTCTCCCTGTCAGCACTGTTATGGATAATGTTTTGGATAATGTTTCTATTAATAATAAAATAAATTCCAGAAATTAATTTAAAATGATTTAAACTTAGAAATTAAATATCTTTTAAATCGTAGCTCTGATGAAAATATTTTATACATCAAAATTGATCAGAAAAATATAACGAATACGGATACGCTATCTGTTTGTCTACCACACCCCTCTAACATACCGAACATCGATCATCCCCCTCCGGACCGTTTGTCCGATGATTTGTCCGGTACTGTTAAATTATCCGGATGAATATATTCTGAACACGAAAGTTGTTCAGAATAGTTCAACTAACCCGGATACCCCACCCACACGTTTGTCGGATGTCCACGACACCTTCGACATGATCCCTTCCCCCTCCGGACACCCTGTCCGGTAATCACCCGGAGCTGGCTGTTCATCCCGGATGAATTCCCGCTCCGAGCAACGTGCATTGCACTGCGTTAGAACACCGTTAACACTGCATTTTTCATGCCATTCATCTGTTTGTTATGTTTTCTTTATATTTACTTTTTCTTCCCCCTCTCTTATTGTCCGGTAGTCTCGACGTCCGCTGCCGATGCCCCTGTCATCGACTACTTCGTCGACGACCGTACCTCTACCGTCGAGCTTCCAGGCAAGCAGAGCCATTCTCTTCCCCAGATATCGCCTATCTTTTCCGTAATTTCTTGCACTAGGCATTGTTACTGCTGCTGCTACGATTACAATCCTATTCAATTGCATAGCCTGATTTTGTCGCCCCTTGTTGTATCTTCCTTATCCTATGCTGCCTGCTATATCTATATATTATATTCAACAGTGATCCCTGCGCATTGTTAGATAGGATTAGATAGCGCGCCGTGGCCACTCAGGGGAATGGCGCGGATACAAAATATATACAACTGCAACAGGTACGTATCAATGCAGACGCCCTAGGGAACCTAAAACAGCGAGACTCTGCCGAGTCGCTTCGAGTTTGACTTACGAGTGGACGAACTCGTATTTCACTCTCGTCTGCTCAGTAGCGTAGCATCACCGGGATGATACGAGGTTTACATCTTTAGTTCATTCCGCTGATGTCTCTGTCTAACCTCTTTAAGTGTGCCATCGAGGGTGATACCTCCTTGTTTCACTTAATGGTAGGCACTCGAACCAACTGGTGTCCATAAAGGTAAGAGTCGGGCGACCCAATGGTTCCCGCGAGCGGTATATTATCGGGAGCGACAGGGAGGGTACGACCGACGTTACTGGCGTTCTTGGCCCCTGCTCGTATCTCACGAGAATTACCAAACCACGAAAAGTCAATCTCTACCAGGAGCACACGTGAGATAACGTAAGGAGACGGTTCACCTTGTTGGTAACCGCAGAGACTTGGTGGGATGACAGGGCAGGCACTGATGTACTGGTGGTCCTGACTGCTGTCGTTGACCGCGGGTCAGTTAAGTCGTGGCAACGATAACGGTTGTCATGCAGGTTTATTAAAATGCTAAATGGTTCGGCGGATGACTTGAGAGGCCGCAAAGGCATGTACGCACTACCTTCACGTGGGATAAGGAGTTATGGGCTCCCCTGCGTCGTAGTTTGTCCGAAAGCTCCTCAGACGCCAGCAGTACCGCGGCCTGCGCAGGGAAGTTGTGTCTTCTTCGTCCGGACGGTGTGTATTTGTATTTGCTTCACCGGCCAGCCTCGCACCGTGCAGGAGCGTGAAGGGTGAGGGTTCCTAGACCCCTGATCGCATAGGATATAGTCCGGCGGATGGCCCCTCTATTGAGCCTAGGATGGGCTGTGTCGTGTCGGATAGCTTTGGTGGAGCGTTCCCTAACAAGGTTCCTTCCACCCTGGAGATCCGAGCGTGCAGGATGAACAGTAGTGCACCCCTGCAGGGAGTTTAATCTATTCGAATAGCCTTGTCCACGATAACAGGATGCTTTATGATGAAGCTAGATCTTACCACTACAAACTACTACTATTAAACTGTATGTTCCGGGTCTTCTTCCTCGCAGGGAAGTCGAGGAAGGGAAATCGGAGGCATTATTATAATTAATCATTACAACTTACTATTATACAATGTTGCAGCAACTTCTGCTCCATTGTTATTATATTCATGCTATTGAACTGTTGGCTATTTCTCTTCTCATGCTGCAAGACACGTCAGAAGATGCTAGTCTTCGATAGGCCTAGCTTCTTATCCTTGTTCTGATTTCTACCTTGCAATCCACTATATATAGCCTCCCCTTTCCATTTGATACAAATGCATAATGCTTAGTAGCGGACGTAAGACCCGCGGGTATGCTAGATAGTCACCTTTGCTTTATTTCTTCCTTTTTGTTTTGCCTGATCGGCCGCTGCAGTCGACGTTGGAGCCTTGGAGTCCAGGAGCAGGAGATCCCCGATGCCGACCACCGCAACATGAAGATCCCCGATGCCTTCTACGACGTCGAGTTCCCCGTTGACCAGGAGTAGTTTGGAGGTTCCCAAGCAGGAGGCCTCGCCTTTTCAATCTTTTGTTATTTGTGCTAGCCTTCTTAAGGCAACTTTGTATTCTTGTGTCTGTACTCAGATACTTTTGCTTCCGCTAACTTTGTGCTCTCGAGCTGTTGTATTCGAGCCCTCGTGGCCCCTGGCTTGTATTATTTATTTATTATTTGTAGAGTTGTGTTGTGATATCTCACCGTGAGTCCCTAATCTCGATCGTGTACCTTGCGTGTATGATTACTGTACACGGTCTGATTTTGGTGGCGTCACAGACCGTGCCGCAATGCTGAACTGGACGTCTTTCAGAGCTTTCGATCGAGACCACAACGTGGAGGGCCCACACCGTAATCCCATGTAAAGGTAGTGCGTACAAGCCAAAAGTCTACTCAAGTCATCCACCTGAACCGTTAGTCGTTTTATTATTATCTGTCGGGACAACCATTATCGTTGCCCCTTTCTGGGTGAGTCGCGGACAACGACAGCAGCCAGGACCACCAGCACATCGGTGTCTGCCCTGCGTCTCACCAACTCTTGCGGTTACCAACAAGGTGCACCGTCTCCTTACCTTATCTCGCATGTGCTCTTGGAAGAGCTCGACTTTCGTACTACAAGGTATCTCACGGCCAACGAGCAAGGATCAGGCCCACGATGGTATCCGCCTGTCCTGCCGTCCCGATACAATCCTTGCGCTGGCACCGTTGGGTCACCCGACTCCTTACCTTTAAGGACACCAGTTGATTCGAGTGCCTACCATCAAGTGAAACCAGGAGGAATCACCCTCGATGGTACACTTGAAGAGGTTCGACAGAGACATCAGCGGAATGAACTAAAGAGGTAAACCTCGTATCATCCTGGTGATGCTACGCTACTGAGCCGATGAGAGTGAAATATGATTCCATCCACTCGTAAGTCAAACTCTAAGAGACTCGGCAGAGTCTCGCCGTTGTAGGTTCCCTAGGGCGTCTGTATTGATCCGTACCTGTTGCAGTTATAATATTTTGTAATCCGCGTTCACTCACCAGAGTGATCACGGCCCGCTATTCTAAACCCAGCTAACAATGCGCAGGGTTCACTTAGGATTGTAACAAAGCAGCATAGGACAAAGGAGGTTACATCAAGGGGCGAAAAAAATAGGCTATGCGATTGAATAGGATTGTAACGTAGCAGCAGCAGTATCAATGCCTAGTGCAAGAAAAGTACGGAAAGATAGGCGATATCTGGGGAAGAGAATGGCTCTTCTTGCCTGGAAGCTCGGTTGTAGGGGTACGGTCGTGGATGAAGTAGTCGATCACAGGGGCATCGGCAACGGACGTCGAGAATATCGGACAATAAAAGAGGGGGAAGAAACAATAAATACACAGCAATAATAGAAATACAAAAATATGACATAGCAGATACAAAGGAACGGGGCTCTAACGCAGTGTTCGGTGATTTGCTCGGAGCAGGAATTTATCCGGGGATGATTCATCAGTACCGGTTGATTACTAGACAGATGATCCGGAGGGAAGATTCCATGTCTGCAGTGTTAGAGACATCTGACAGACATGTGGATAGTGTATCCGTGCCCGCAGATCCAGTCTGAACAACTTTCGTATTTGGAACACTTTCATCTGGAAAGTTTTACCGATACTGGGAGTTATCGACAGACGACCCGGAGGGGGGGAATGTCGATGTTCGGTGTGTTAGGGGGTGTGGTAGACATACGGATAGCGTATTCGGATTCGTGATATGTTATGATCAACTTTGATGTATAAATTATTTTCATCGGAGTTACAGTTTAGAAGGTATTGATTTTCTAAATTTAATTAATTTTATTTATTTTCTAGATTTTCTTTTATTAAGTAAATCATCATTATCCACAATAGTAATGTTGACCAAGTCAACCTGACAGAGGGGACCCACATGTCGTAGCCTGAAGCCTTTGACCTGGTCAACTGACCAGTGGGCCCGAGGTGTCATAGACTCCCAGTGGATTTCTCTAAAATTACCAAGTGTGAGAATTTGTTATATTTTAGCCCCCTATGAAATCAATAACTAAATAATTATTGCCTCCAACAAATAAATTCCCATTACATTATTCGATCTTGGTTATTTGTACCACATGCCCAAACCATTTGCATTATTAAAAAAATCATTAGCACAAAGTCTTGGGCCAATGAAGTGGTTAATCTAATGTTGGTGACTTAGTAGATATTTGTTAAGTCTAGGAATTTCTATTATAAACAGAACTTTGCTGTTTTCAAAAGGCTATAAGTAGGGGTCTACAACTCCTATTATTTTGTTGCCAGCATCATCCTGAGCACCTTTCTATGATCTATAAATTGGTACAAGTTTCATTCACATTAGAGTTCATTTGCCTATTTAAATCGTTGCTAGAAAAGTCCTACCCAGTGTTATCTCCAGAAATGCTTATAAGATATGAACTTTGCTTTGATGATGCCATTGATCTATGGGTCTAATTGAGATGATGCCTATAGTTGCTTTGTACTACAACAAGTGTACAATCATGTACTTCCCTCAATTGGCATATAAGATCCATATAGATTGTTCATTATCATTTCTAAAGTAGCTATGAACTTGATACTATTTTATGTCCATTTCATTTTAACAGAAACTTGCACTTTGTGAATTTCAAAGGATTAAATCCTTGCACATTCAGGAATAGGTCCAATGTAACAATTTGAAGCCTGATACCTCTACTATCATTTCATAGAATTTTCTAATTTTTCTGGGACATGTTGGTTATTGTTTTGTAGGTGCCAAATGGGGTACAGACCTAGTAACAACATGTAGCATCAGCAGCCGATAGTAAAGTTCAGCAGCCGCAGTTGTTCGAGCAGGGAGGTCCAGGGCTCGGGGAGCAGAGGCACGCGGGGAGCACGTCCATGGCTAGCTGGGCGGGCGGCCATGGTGGATGGGCACACACCGGCGCGACCCTGGGAGCGGCCAAGGGGCGGCCGAACACAGCCAGAGGGTGCGTTGGGCGCGGCCCAGGGAGGCAGGGCGCAGCCGAGCACGGTCCGGCCACAGCCAGAGGGTGCATTGGGCGCGACCGATCATGGTCCGGCCATGGCGACAACGGCGTTGATCTCGGTTAACCGCAGGAACAAGGGGGGTGGAAACAAAAGGAAAAGGGGGAGAGGCTGCGCTCACAGGGCGGCACAAGGTGGTTGGTGAGTGCGTTGGAGCGGAAGACGGCGACGGAGTTCGTTGGAGCAGACATGGTGACCGCGGGCGTGGTCGAAGACGAGGTAGTTGTTGCGATGCTTCTCGAGACAAGGCAGAGAACCATCTCGATGGAGATGAGGGCCCCGGAGCTCCCAGATGCGTCAGCGGGACGAGGTGCGGTCTGTGGTCGCGTCAATGGCGGCGGAAGAGCACTCGATTTGTGAGGGAGAAAGATGGAGAGTCCAAGTGGGGGGGGGGGAGGAATTAAGGATGGGCTTGGTCTAGGGTTTGCTAGAGGGGCGGCAGCTCGGGGGGACTTATCTTCGCCGGCGATCGGGCGATGGCCGCCACGACCCCCCCCCCCCCCCGTGAACAGGAGGTTGAGGAAAGGGGTAGGGTGGCTGGGCCACCGTGGGAGGGGAGGGGGGCTTGGGTGGGCTTTGCCCACGGCGTAATATAGGGATTTGCTTTTATTTAGTTTTCTCTTTTTTTTTTAATTATTTTCTTTGTGTTTATATTTTATTTAGCCATTAATTAAGTTTTGTAAAACATGTAACTGATCCCAATATCCATGTTATATAATTGTGCCCATCAACAAAAGTTTTGGTTACAAAATAAATTCATTCACATTATTTATTTATTTGAAAATGGAACAAATGTAGTTGTTTTGCTACTGTTAGACTTGTTTAAAATATTTAAGCATTGTAATAAAATATCATTTGTATTTTAGTATGGCCAAATGATTTTTTGACATTTAATAAAATTGTTTGCAACATTTTTGGTTTCACTTTTAATTCCACTTTGTTTTTAATTCCAACCAAAGGGGTTTTAATATTATTTCACCTTGAATATGATCAAGGCAATATTAATCATTGTCATTAATCATTAACAATAGGTGATCACTGTAGCTTGACACCGAGGGTGTTACAAGATTTCACTCCTCATTCATGTTCCTATTGATTCTTCAGATCTCTGATGTCGCGGCGAAGGGTTCAGTTTTCAGACTCCAGGACTTCCACTTGTACTTTCAATACACGGAAATTTTCACAGAGTTGATTGGTAATGCGGTAAGCCTCAAAGATGGTGGAAGTCATGCGTTGATCTTCAAGTGAAGGGCCCGTTCCTGAAAGGTTAAGAGAAAGATCATAATGAGGTTGGATAGTCCCTGCCATGACGAGGTTACTTGATCTTCCTACTTGTGTTGATAGACCCCCTAGTTGCTGAGCGGTGATAATCTTGACTTCTTCTCTAACGGAGCGCTCCATCTCCGCTTGTATTGCAGCGATTTCTTCTTCTGTAGCCCAATCAACGCACTTCCCTTGGTTTAGATCCTGCTGAACTTGACGTAGACGTCGGCCCAAGAATTCCTCTCCGCTTGAGACGCAAGAAGACATCTCTAATAATGCCTTTTTATCCTGGAAGAAAACAGCTCGAAAAGAAAACACATGAAATCGCGAGATGCGGTGCCGGGACTATCCGGGAAATTATATAGCAAAAATTTCTGCAACAAAAGGAAAGTAACGAGCCAAAGTGGGATCGAAGACAGACTCCGGGGTGCTCAGGTGGCCTCCCGGCGCGGCCAGGAGGTAGGCCGCGCCAGGGGGGCGCCTGGGGCCCCTGGAGCTCCTCTCCAGCTCTAATTAGGCTTGTAATTTTCTATATTTTGCAAAAACTCGTAATATGGAACTTTTTATGGAGGTTCGTGATGTTTTGTTACCGTAATACATACCTTTTCTTATTCTGCTTCTGCTCGTGTCTGAAACCGGGCTGCAACATATTCTTCATGAGTTGTTGTGTGTATTAAATTTACATCAATATTAACGGGGTCTCCCGCCATGTAATGCTTGAGTCTCTGTCCATTCACAACTTGAGGTTTGGTGCCACAAAAATAGTTCATCTTGATTGCACCAGAGCGGTAGACTTCCTCGATATGAAATGGCCCTTCCCATCTGGAAAGTAATTTACATAGAGAAAACCCGAAACGAGATCTAAACAATAAACTTTATCACCAACATTAAATTCACGTTTCAGAATCCTTCTATCATGCCACTTCTTTACCTTTTCCTTAAACATTTTAGCACTCTCGTAAGCTTCACTTCTGCACTTATCTAGAGAAGTCAAGTTCATGAGGAGCTTTTCACGGGTCAACTTTGGGTCGGCATTAAGCTCTCTAACAGCCCAGAAAGCTTTGTATTCTAACTCTAATGGCAAATGGCAAGCCTTGCCATAGACCATCTTATAGGGAGACATGCCCATGGGTTTCTTGTACGCAGTTCTATACGCCCACAAAGCATCTCCGAACTTCTTTGACCAGTCCTTCCTAGAACTGTTAACTTTCTTTTGCAAGATCAACTTGATCTCTCTATTGGTGAGCTCAAATTGCCCACTAGTTTGAGGATGGTACGGTGAAGCAATTCTATGATTGACATCATACTTGGCTAAAGCTTTTCTAAAAGCTCCATGCGTGAAGTGTGATCCTCCATCAGTCATGAGGTACCTCGGTACACCAAACCTAGGAAATATTACATCTTTGAGCATTTTCAAAGATGTCTTGTGATCAGCACTCTCAGTGGGGATTTCTTCAACCCACTTGATTACATAATGAACAACTACTAAAATGTGACTGTACTTGTGTGTGGGAGGAAAAGGACCCATAAAATCAAAACCCCAGCAATCAAAAGGCTCAATAACTAGAGAGTAATTCATAGGCATCTCATTCCTCCTACTAATATTACCAACTCTCTAACAGTTATCACAAGATAAAACATAATTTCTAGCCTCTTTAAAGAGAGTAGGCCAATAAAAACCTAATTGGAGAACCTTATGTGCGATCCTGTCACAGGCATGATGTCCTCCATAGGGACTATCGTGACATTGTCTGAGAATGTCCTTCCGCTCGTGTTCCGGTATGCATCTTCTCACAATCCTGTCCGGACCTTCTTTGAAAAGATGAGGGTCATCCCAAAAGTAATGCCTCAAATCATGGAAGAACTTCTTCCTTTGCTGAAATGTTAAACCTGTAGGGAAATACGTTTCAACGATAAAATTAGCATAATCTACAAACCAAGGATTGGAAAGAGATTGTACTTTTACATCGGCAAGTTATTCGTCTGGAAAATGGTCGTTGACTGGGATGGGATCATGCGGTATATCTTGCATTCTTGAGAGACTGTCCGCTACCGGATTATCTGCTCCTTTCCTATCAAAAATCTGTAAATCAAACTCTTGAAGAAGGAGTACCCACCGGATGAGTCTTGGTTTGGCATCCTTCTTCGCAATAAGGTACTTCAGAGCAGAATGGTCAGTATGAATAATAACTTTTGAATCAACAATATAAGGTCTAACTTATCACAAGCAAACACTACTGCTAAGAATTCCTTCTCAGTAGTAGCATAATTCTTTTTAGCACTATCAAGGGTTTTTCTAGCATAATGTATAACATTGAATTTCTTATCAACCATTTGTCCTAAAATAGATCCAACAGCAAAATCACTAGCATCACACATAATTTCAAAGGGCAATTTCCAGTCAGGTGGTTCTACTATAGGAGCGGTTATTAAAGCTTTCGTAAGAACTTCCAAGGCTTCGTCACAATCTTCGTCAAATACAAAAGGAACATCATTCTGGAGAAGATTACTGAGGGGTCTCGAGGTCTTTGAAAAGTCTTTAATAAATCTTCTATAGAAACCAGCATGACCGAGAAAACTTGGATAGGGCATCCTTTCAATAGCTTCAATCTTCGCCTTGTCCACTTCAATTCCCCTCTCGGAAATCTGGTGACAAAGAACAATCCCTTCGTTAACCATGAAGTGGCACTTCTCCCAGTTTAAAACTAAATTTGTGTCCTCGCATATCTGCAAAACTTTATTAAGATTGTAGAGACAGTGGTCAAAGGAAGTTCCATAGACAAAAAAATCGTCCATGAAGACTTCCACAATTTCCTCAATCTCTCTGGCCTTGCCGCTTAGAAAGGATCAAAGGCAACAGATAAAACATAATGATAACTGCAACTAGAAAGCAAGAATTCAAGTAAACTAAGGGTGTGAACAATGGTGGAAATATGGACCGGGGTCCCATGAAGTTCACTAGTGATGTCTCTCTCCCAAAAGACAATAAACAACTATGCGAGGTATAGAAATTACAGCTCGGCAATTGACAGGATTAAAAATGCACTACAATGCTAACTATGCTACAAAAGAAAGGAAGAGGTTCAAAAGCAGGGCCAGTACGCGAAAATAAGTAGACCGAAATCCATCTGCATCTACTAATAATCATCCACCTTGAGATATCTATCCAGAATATACCGCTGGTATTAAGTTGTGAGAACAACCCAAAGTGTAAACCGAAAGCAACAGACAACTGCTTTGAAGAACTTTGCGTAAAGTAAACAATCCTTGCAACCGTGGTTGCAAGCACCATTCTTTTCCCCCTTGTGGCAACAGAACATCCCCGAGACTCATGTTTTTGTCACTCAAGCTAGTCATCGGGGGGCATGAACCCACAATCATGCATAACGCTCCCTCTTGGAGTTACTACCTACTACTTGTCCAAAGCAATAAACAGCAACGGAGAACATGAAAGAATTACTCAAGAATACAAATATAAAAGGAGAAGAACCAAATATATTACTCATCACAATCTGAACATAGTCTCATAATCCATCAGATCCCAGCAAACTCAACATAGCAACAGCAGAAAGAATTACATATGTGCCTTGATCATGTAGGGCAGCTCACAAGGTCTAATCCATGATGAACAAAGAGGGGGAGAGGACATCACATAGCTACTGATCATGGACCCATGGTCCAAGGTGGAATACTCACGGCTCATCCGGGAAGCGTCCATTGTGGTGGAGAAGCTCCCGGAGGTCAATCCTCCCTCCGGAAGGGTGCCAGGAAGAGATCTTCTGGTGCTCCCGATCTTGGAAGCTCGGCGGTGGCGGAACAGAGGGGAGATCGCGAAAAAGGGTTCTCTCTTCGGGGGTTTCGGGATGAGAGAAATATATAGGCGAAGGGGGCAGCCAGGGGGGCCACCAGGAGTCCAGGCGGCCTCCCGGCGCGGCCCTACCCTAGGCCCTGCCCCCTGGCCTCCTAGGCACCTGGTGGGCCCCCCTGGGCCCCCTTCGGGCGTCTGGAAGCTTCCGGGTCATTGATTATTTATATATATTTTCCCAGAATTTTTCTCGCACTTTAAGTAATGGGAAAACCTAAAATACAAAAATAGTAGAAAACAGAAACTGGCACTGGGCTGCACTGAGTTAATAGGTTAGTCCAAATATGATCAAAATTGTATGAAAGTGCATCAAAAGCATAACAATATCACCCAAAACATGCATGGAGCAAGCAGAAATTATAGATACGTTTGGGACGTATCAACATCCCCAAGCTTAATTCCTGCTCGTCTTCGAGTAGGTAAATGATAAGAAGCATAATTTCTCTGGTGACATGCTACCAACCATAAGAAGAATTTTAAGTAAAGCAAGTAAGGCATGTAATTTCTTCTTATGGTTGGTAGCAACGGATGCACATGTGAGCTATGGAAAGCTCTCCAATGGAACTAGTGGGGGTGCATCCAACTTTCTTGCTCAAGAAGACCTAGAGCTCATTTGAGGAGGCTCATCTTTGGAATATACAAGCACGTTCTATAGTGTAAAGGTCCCCCACAGAGCTATATGCATGTATGATCATCTCTATGGAGTACAAGATATAAGAGGGAGTACGAGTTTGGATCTCTCAAAAGGAATAGTAGTGATGCCCCCTTCTCTCTTTTTATTTTCTTTTTCTTTTTTGTTTGTTTTTTGTTTTTTTTTTGGTGGCCTCAATGGATTTTTCTATTTAACTCTCATTTTCCTCTTTGGGATCTTTTAATTTGTCCTCTTTGGGATCTTTACCTCACTTTAGGGAAAACACTCTATTTTACAAGAAGTATAGAAGATCTTTCACACTTTACAAAAGTACTCATCATAAAGAAGATGAAGCTATCATGATGTATGCAAATGTATGCCTCTGCCAGTGTAGCAGGAACATGTATGACATGAAGATCAAGTCATGAGAATATGGATGTTGCATGGAAATATATCTCGGAAAGGCTATAGATATGCCTTGATAGGTTGGTATGGTGGCGGTTTTGAGGAAGGATATAAGGAAGTTTATGATGACAGAGCGTATTATGCAAAGGGTTTGTATGCACCGACGAAGTATGCACCAACTCTCGAGGTGAGAAAAGGGAAATGCACGGTACCGAAGAGGCTAGAAGATATGTGAAGGTGGAAGTGTCAACTTTCGGATACTTACATTAGTCCGAAGAACTCATGCACTTATTATCGGTAACTCTCAATCTAATCAGGAGGTTCACAAAGAGACAAGCACCCCGAGGAGAAGTGTATGGGGGTTTGGTTATCCTTGCGCATCCTCAACTCATGGTATGTGAGTGTACTCTAATATCTGGTCCCTCCAAAGATTAGTGATCCATCTAGTAGCTAGAGTTCTCAACTAGTTTTTGTAGTTTTTCGAAAATACACACGGATTGCCCAAAATACGACATCTATCACTAATAGGCTAGAGCTCTTGACACCAAAAGTTCAAACATTACTCGAAACAATACCTCAAAACTATTGCAAGTTACTACTACAATTGAATAGCAACCTAAATTACCTACTTAAAGTCAAGGCACACAACTCGGTGCAACAAGCCAACTTTCTAAACAAGATAAACATGAAAAATCAAAAGAGTTCCAGAAACAAACTAAACAAAAGCTCTTAAAATGATAAGCATGGAAACTAAGAGCTAAACATGACAACAGCTACGAAAAGATAAATAACACACAACAAAACAAAGATAAGCATGAAAATCCTATGATATGTTCTAGTTTAAGTGGAGCGTGTTTATCTCCCACACAAAGAAAGCTGGTTTCTAACTTGTTATGAGAAGCAAACAAAGATAAAGAAAACTAAAAAGAAAGTAAAGAGCAAGACGCTCCAAGCATAGCACATAACACATGAAGTGATGAAAATATAGTAGAACGAAGAACAAACTGATAATTTTTGATGGAGAAGGGGATGCACGGGGGCATCCCCAAGCTTAGATGCTTGAGTCTCCTTGGATATTTCTTGGGGTGCATGGGGGACTCCCCAAGCTTGAGCGTTTGACACTCCCGGATCTTCTTTCATCACCTTCCTTCGCACACTTGAAAACTCCCTTCATAAATAACTCATCATAAGCTGATTAGAGAGGTTAGTTCCCATAATAAAACAATTTGCTTCTACTGGAAATAAATATTTTCTTGAAGGGATACTTTTTCTCAAGACCACCAAATTTTTTTTGCAAATAAAAACCTAGCGCAAGACTTGCAAAATTGGGAAAAGGCTAAACAGGGCAGAATCTGTGAAAAACAGACGAGCAGGTAGTAAATAATTTTTTTTGGGTACTTCTGCAACTCAAATAAAAAAACTCAGAACGGACGCTCGAAAGCTAATTGTATAGAGCACGTTTTCAAAACAATTCAGATCAAAAAGATGATCTGGTGATTTTAGCCGAATTTTTTCGTCCAAGGATAGAATCTGTTTTTTGGACAGCATGTCACAACTTTTGAACTTTCTTGCAATCGGAGGCTAAACTTGGCACAAAGCTTGAAAATAAAGATACAATTATATTTCTACAGTAGTAACAATCATCAAGACCACTAAAAACAGACGTAAAAACATCTTGTGTTGCCTCCCAACAAGCGCTTTCTTTTACGCCTTTAAGCTAGGCACAAAGCAAAAAGAAAGAATCAAAGATCACCGAAGTCATCAGAATCATAAAAACCTTCAAATTGATCTTCAACAAGTATATTCTTCTTTTTCCTAGGAAAGAGGTACGTACCTTTCGCTTTCCCACGTAAGCGTATGTGTCCCTTACCTATATCAATGAAGCCCTTCATGGCTCGGAGGAAGTTCCTTCCAAGCACTATGTTTCCTTGGCTTGGCTCCATGATGAAGAAATCAACCATTGCAATCCTTTTAAGGAATGTAACTTGAACGTCTTTTACCTTTCCCTGGATCTCAGAAATATCTCCAATAGCATGTTCATGATAAGATGAAAAATTGTCTATGTTTAATTTTAAAGAATCATAAACTACATTTGGCATTGTAGAAACCATGGATCCAATATCACAAAAGCAAGGAAGTCTTAGTTAGATATGCTAATTCTAACAAAAGGCTCCCAATCATCATCTATCTCCAACATATCTTTCTTCTTGGGCTTAGGTGTCTCTACCTTCCTCAAGTCTAGAGCATCCATTCTTCTTTCCAGAGTAGCAAGTCTATCTATAACAGTATCAAAACTATGATCATAAACAAAATACCTAGATAGACCATGTATAATATCAAGAGCTCTATCTTCATCACACTCTAAGAAATGTCCTTCAACAATAATATCAAGAGAGTGTTTACACCACTTAAAAAGACCATGGTAAAAATTTCTAAGCACAATTTTTATAGGTATCCAGGGCATAATTCTCCTATGTGCATCACAAATTATGTCCCATGCCTTCTTCGTATTTTCTCCATCCCTTTGAAGGAAATCTAGAGCTTCCGATTCCCTCAAAGCACCAAGTCCTAACATGCTTGACTAAACAAGAAGGGATACTAAAAGCAAGGTAAATGATTTTTTTGTTGTTTTTGATAAAGGACACTAAAGCAAAAAACTAAAAGGTAAACTAACAAGACTACAAAGAAAAGATAAAAGATAGTGTGAAACTCCCCTATCTTGAAGAGAGGAGTCCCCGGAAACGGCGCCAGAAATTGGTTTGATGGAAGGCGTGTAGTGCCCCTCGTTGGCTACCCCAAGTGGAAGGTTGAGATGTAGCGTAGTGGCAATTTCCCTCGGCAAAGATATCAAGGTTTGTCTCCCGTAGGACTCCAACAGCGACAAGTAGGTGGTTCGGCAAGTGATGCGCCGTTTAAAATCACTTGTTTAGACTGGACCTGCAGACAGATACAAATAACTTTGCTCCCAACGACTACAGAGAGGTTGTCAATATCTACGGCCTTGCCGTTTACAAACGATCAAACACAACAAATAAAAGATAATGATAACTGTAACTAGATAGTAAGACTGCAAGTAAACTGAGGGTGTGAATAGTGGTGGAAATATGGACCGGGGTCCCATGAAGTTCACTAGTGATGTCTCTCTCCCAAAAGACGATAAACAGCTACGCGAGGTAAACAAATTACAGCTGGGCAATTGGCAGGATTAAAAATGCACCGCAATGCTAACTATGCTACAAAAGAAAGGAAGAGGGTCAAAAGCATGGGTTGCGCGCCAAGATAAGTAAACTGAAATCCATCTGCACCTACTACTAATCATCCACCTTGAGATATCTATCCAGAACCACTACTAGGGAATGCCCTTTTAGTGGCGTCCTTTTTTTCTGTTTAGTGGCGCATTTAGGATGCGCCACTAACTACAAGCTACTAATAAGGGCTTACAGGTGGCGCATTCTGGATGCGCCACCCCTAAGACCCTTAGGCGTGGCGCATTTCTATAAGCTCTTAGGGGTGGCGCATTCTGAAAATGCGCCACTATTAATTTTTTTAAAATTTTAATTTTGAATCTGTATCTGGAAAACAATTTTTTTTTTCTTAAACTCAGGTTAGTATGCTTAATGCCCTGTCAATATGCTTAATCTCAGGTCAAACTAACCTCCGTGGTCAAACTTTCCCGAGGGTCACCCATCCTAGCACTACTCCAGCCCCAGCACGCTTAACTTCTCGGTTCTATTCAACTCTCACTCCAGCTCACCTATCAGGCACTTGTTGATATATCTAACATATAAATCCTATTAAACCATGTTGATGTCTAGGACCTTGTTAATGTTCATGGGTGTGCTAAAATTTTCAACATTTTTTGAAACTTTCTCGATGGGACCATTAGCATATTTTGAACTTTTAAAAAAAATGATTTTTTAAAAAAAAATATTTTTTTAATTTTTTATAATTTTTTAATGCTACTATCTAAAATTTTCAACATTTTTAACTTCCCGATTTTCAACTCTCTATCCTGTTTTGAATTTTAAAAAAAATAAAAAAATATATTTTTTAAAAAATTTCAATTTTTTTTGTTACTAGTGGCGCATTTCATACAAAATGCACCACTACTAAGTTCAAAAAAATTTCATTTTTTCTCTTTTTTTGGGCCTTCAGATCTTCAAACGCCCGTAACTTTTTTCTGTTAGGTTTTTGAGGATTCTAAAAATGTTCAACGGGTTAAAAGGCGGTCCACGGGGGGGGGGGGGGGGGGGGCTGTATTTGGGAATTTTCCCGCGCAGTTTTTTCTTATTAGTGGGGCATATGGGAAATGCGCCACCCCTAAGGGCTTATGGGTGGCGCATTCTGGATGCGCCACTAAT
Organism: Bromus sterilis; assembly: GCA_950022295.1. Classification (NCBI taxonomy): domain Eukaryota; kingdom Viridiplantae; phylum Streptophyta; class Magnoliopsida; order Poales; family Poaceae; genus Bromus; species Bromus sterilis. Next base: position 225,520,747 of record OX465600.1, read on the forward strand.
AATTCCTTAGGGGTGGCGCATTTCCAGAATGCGCCACCCCTAAGCTCTTAGGGGTGGCGCATTTCCAAAATGCGCCACCTATAAGGTTCTTACGGGTGGTGCATTTGGAGAAATGCGCCACGTATAAGGGGATCCAGGGCTGGCCCACTCTTAGGTTTAGCGCATTTTTTAAAATGCGCCACCTATAAGGGCTTATAGGTGGCGCATTTTTTACCAGTGCGCCACCCCTTACAACATAGTTGCGCATTACATATAAAATGCGCCACTAATAAGCTTTCCATGTATAGCTATTTCCCTAGTAGTGAACATCTCACTGGTATTAAGTTGCGAGCCCCACCCAAAGTGTAAACCCAAAGCAACAAACAACTGCATTCAAAAAACTTTGCGTAAAGTAAACAATCCTTGCAACCACGATTACAAGAATCGTTGTTTCCCCCTTGTCGCAACAACACATCCCCTAGACTCATGTTTCTGTCACTCAAGCTAGTCATCGAGGGGCATGAACCCACAATCATGAATAACGCTCCCACTTGGAGTTACTACCTACTACTTGGCCAAAGCAATAAACAGCAACGGAGAACATGAGATAATTACTCAAGAACACAAATATAAAAGGAGAAGAACCAAATATATTACTCATCACAATCTGAACATAGTCTCATAATCCATCAGATCCCAACAAACTCAACATAGCAACAATAGAAGGAATTACATATGTGCCTTGATCATGTAGGGAAGCTCACAAGGTCTAATCCAAGAAGAACAAAGATGGGGGAGAGGCCATCACATAGATATTGATCATGGACCCATGGTCCAAGGTGGACTACTTACGGCTCATCCGAAAAGCGTCCATGGTGGTGGAGAAGCTCCTGGAGGCCAATCCTCCCTCTGGCAGGGTGCCGGGAAGAGGACTTCTGGTGCTCCCGATCTTGGAAGCGCGGCAGCGGCGGAACAGAGGCGAGATAGCGAAAATGGGTTCTCTCTTCGGGTGTTTTGGGACGAGGCGAAGGGGGGCAGCCAGGGGGACCACCAGGAGTCCAGGCGGCGTCCCGGCTCGGCCCTACCCTAGGTCGCGCCCCCTGTCCACCTGGGTAAGAGGTGGGGCCCCTCTGGCCCCTTTCGGGCATCGGGAAGCTTCCGGTATGATGATTTTTTTATATATTTTTCCCGGAATTTTTCTGGCATTTTACGTAATGGGAAAACCTGAAATAAAAAGACAGAAGAAAACAAAAACTTGCCCTCGGGTGCAGTGAGTTAATATTTTAGTCCAAATATGATCAAAAGTGTATGAAAGTGTATCAAAAGCATACCCAATTAATATTCAAGGAGACTCAAGCGTCTAAGCTTGGGGATGCCACCGCGCATCCCCTTGTCCATCAACAATCATCAGTTCGTCCTCCGTCTCACTATATTTTTATCACTTCATGTGTTATGTGCTATGCTTGGAGCCTCTCGATCTTAGGTTTATTTTTTTAGTTTTCTTTAGCTTTGTTGGAGATATGCCCTAGAGGCAATCATGTTATGATGTTATCTCCTTATGTATTCATGAGTTATTTGTATTGTCCTTGAACATCATCATTGATATGTATCAATAAGTATGTGACTTGTTTGAGAGACTATATATTCTATGATGATTGTGCTAATGGTCCCTAGTTGATAAGGTTATGCGGACACATATCCTTGACTAGTATATGATTCGATTGATGACTATGTTTAACAAGTCCTGAGCATGGAGATGCTACTGATAGTATGGACTTAGTGATGGGATCACTGAGTTGGACAGAGACCCACTTTGAGACACAACGAGATATTGTCATCCGTTAGTCTCAATACAATGTATATGCCATGACCTAGACCTGAGTTCCTCGCATGTTCTCGGGATGAGGAATGACTCACTTAGGGACTATCAAACGCTACACCGTAACTAGGTAGTTATAAAGGTAGCTTACGGGTGAATCATGATACATGCCATGAGACATGGTTGATCAAGATGGGATTTTCCCTCCACTTTGGAGAGATATTCTATCGGCCCTCTCGAGTGATAAGATTCAGAAAGCATGGCCATGCGACATGGGTTAAGTGTTAACCCGGTTCAGGAATCTGTATCACGATTTCGAGAAGAGAGGTCAAGCTATCACAAGGGTGAAAAGTACTCTCCTTGAGCTTGACAACATATATCGTGAGGCAAAAGGAATGTTGCATATGACACTTTGTAATGGTTCATCTTATGACTTTACGCATATATGGGAGTCGGCACGTTCTGCTAGGAACCACTACCGACTATCGAACCGGATGTGATTCGGGACGTGTCCATGTGTACGTGAACCTATAGGGTCGCGCGCTTAAGGGGAAAGGAGCCCAATCGGATGTGATCCGAATGGATTATGGATGGAGGGTCCGGATTGCCTCAAGGGTTGAGGCCATTCCACGGGCGCCTATATAAAGGCTAGGGCGAACCCTGAAGGGGTACAGGACAGACCACAACCCTATCCGCCACTCCACCTCCAGGCCGAACCGCCGGACCTAGCAGTCCGCCGCCCAGCGCTCCTTCTTGTACGTGCGCATCCCTTGGAGGCGCTGCACCTGTGGCGCTTGGACAAACTGTTCGCTGGATCGAATCACGGGACTCCGTTTGTGGGATCGGTACGAGGGATCGGTTCGAGGGATTCGTGGAGCAGCCGCCGACGCGCATCGCCAACTCTCCTTCCGCTGTCGTGACTGCGCGTCTAGTGGTAAACCCTAATCACGTAGTTCATCTCCAGTAGCAGTGATCTTGGTTGTGCGCGGTAGAAATTTTTGTTTTAGCGCTAGCGTAGCGGACCGCGTGCCAAAACAGTGGTATCAGAGCCTTTGCTGCGTGGTGATGAATTCGTGATAGAATTTCATATGGAGAGATGTAGATCGGATCTTGTGTTGCTAGATCAGATTGGTTTTGCATGTTTGAGGTACTTGATTTCATGAGCTGTCCCGAGGCGCGAGCTACTTAGGTCGTGCCACAACCTCCCTAGAGGTCGGTTATCCGCCATTGGGATAGAAAGTGAGCCGTAAATCCTATTGTGGCACGCGGATATCACTAGGTGATTGATCCGGGACACAGATCAGGACACGGCGTAGATATGATATGCGTTGTCCAGAAATCTTTGAGCAGGTTCGGTTCAAAGGCCATATCTTGGTCATATGAACTCCGATTGAGCTCCGTGACCTACCAAACGATGCAGAATGAAAAGATATGCAAAATTTCGACCTAATTAATTAGGCGATTTTTCGCAGACCTAATTTGACTAGTGCTAAAAGAGGTTTAGACGGCGGTAGAACGTGTAACTTGGTTTTGCAAGGTATGATTGTGATTTGGTATAGCCCATTATGTATGTTATTATTCATGGCCTGCGTGTCATGGTTTTGACAACCGGCTGGAGCCATATGGTTATCCCGTTATTGTATTAATGACCTGCGTGTCAACTTGTGGAGCCATGTAATGCAATTTACTTTCATAGCTATTAGTTTGTAATAGCATAGTAACTTATGTAACACTTGGTGGTTGACACCATGGCGTGGCGATGGAGATCACCACGAGGACAAACGTACATGGAGATGGAGATCGCCATGGGAGGTTCGCGCATATGGAGATGGAGATCACCATGCGCTATCATAAAGGGGCTATACCATATCACGTGTATAAACTTCCTGTGAAAGTTTATCCCTTTATGCATCCTTCTTTGACATGGTAGATGTTTTAAGTAGGATGGTCCCTCAAAGAATGTCAAGTAAAATTTGCCTCCCCAACTGTTGCACATCACATTAGGGTGCTGCTAGATCTCCTTGGCGTGATGGATTTGTGTCGGACACTTACATGCATAGCACTTGGTAAACTTGTCGAGGCTATCAAACCAGTTTTGGGCTTCGGTGCATTAGTGTTGGTGTGTATGTGATGCGCATCAACAAACAGGAGTCGTATGGTTGATATGATTAGCAAGGAGTTGCTTACCAGTAGATCGAGTCAGCTAGCAGTGATGCAAAAGCTCACTAGTCAATTCGCCCCATCGGATCCTGAATCACTTAGTGTCAACTAGAGGGATGTTGAACTTAGTGGGAGTAATTTTATTAAAGCGTTTAATATGAATTGCTCTTCATGAATACATGTCTTAGTATTTTTCATTTTATGTTGTAGATCAATGGCACCACCTGCTACAGTTACCAATTTTCCGTTGAAATCCATCCTTGAGAAAGATAAACTGAATGGAACAAACTTTACCACCTGGTATAGAAATCTGAGAATTGTTCTCAAGCATGATAAAAAGGAAAATGTTCTAGAGGAACCGCTTCCAGAGGAACCTGCTGCTAAGAATGCCTATCAGAAACTCAAGGATGAGTCTACTGAGATCAGCTGCCTCATGTTGGCTTCTATGGAGCCCGAGCTGCAACAGTAGTTCGAAGACATTAGGGCTTTCGATATTATCGAGAGTCTTAAGGGCATGTTTCAGGTTCAGGCTAGGACCGAAAGGTTCAATGTCTGGCGATCCCTGATGGATTGCAAGCTGAAAGAGGGTGATCCACTGAGCCCGCATGTCATCAAAATGATGGGATACATGCAAGCTTTGGATCGTCTTGGGGATCCCCGTTGAACATTTTTAGAATCCTGAAAAACCTAACAGAAAAAAAGTTAAGGGCGTTTGAAGATCTGGAGACAAAAAAATGAAAAAAAAATTGAACTTAGTAGTGGCGCATTTTGTATGAAATGAGCCACTAGTAACAGAAAAAATTGAAATTTTTTAAAAAATATTTTTATTATTTTTTTAAAAATTTCAAAATAGGCTAGAGCACCGATCGGGAAGTTTCAAATCTTTTTTGACAATTTTAGCTAGTAACATTAAAATTTTAAAATAAAATAAAATATTTATTTTTTTATGTTCAATTTTTTTAAAAAAGTTCAAAATATGCTAATGGTCCCATCGGGAAAGTTTCAAAAAATGTTGAAAATTCTAGCACACCCATAAACATCAACAAGGTCCTGGACATCATCATGGTTTAATAGGATTTATATGATAGATATATCAACAAGTGCCTGCTAGGTGAGCTGGAGGGGGAGTTGAATATAACCAAGAAGTTAAGCGTGCTGGGGCTGGAGTAGTGCTAGGATGGGTAACCCGCGGGGAAGTTTGTCCATGGAGGTTAGTTTGACCTGAGATTAAGCATAGTGACCGGACATTAAGCATACTAACCTGAGATTAAGAAAAAATAAAAAATAAAAAATAAAAAGTTGTTATCCAGATCCAGATTCAAAATTCAAAAATTTAAAAAACTAATAGTGGCGCATTCTGAATATGCGCCACCCCTAAGACTATTATGGGTGGTGCATTTTCAGAATGCGCCACCCATAAGGGCTTATGGGTGGCGCATTTTGAAATGCGCCATGCATAAGAGTTTTAGGGGTGGCGCATTTTAAATGCGCCACTATTAAGGCTTATTAGTGGCTTGTCCTTAGTGGCGCATTTGTAATGCGCCACTAACCGAAAAAAAGGACACCACTATAAGGCCCTTTCCTAGTAGTGGGGATAGAGCGTCCCCGACTTCGTTTAGCTTGCGTTCCACATAGTCCACCTAGTACCCGATGAAGAAACCGGCTTGTCTTTCTAGCTCACGCCGAGAGGCTGCCATGGTAGCATCTTTGGAGTTCCATCTTCCTAACACATGCTGAGAAACAAGGTTGGAATTACCATAGCATCGGATCGGGCTTATGTTCATCTCACGAGCCAACCGCAGCCCATGGAATAGAGCCTCATATTCTGCTGCGTTGTTGGTGCAAGTGAACTGTAGCTGCAAGACATAGCAAAATTGTTCTCCTTTGGGGGAGGTGAGGACCATGCCAGCTCCTGACCCTTGGAGCTGCCGACTCCCATCGAAGTGCATTTTCCAGTATTTGGTGATCACCTTCTCTGGAGGCGCCTGGATTTCCGTCCAATCATTTATGAAGTCGACTAGCGCTTGGGACTTGATGGTCGTGCGTGGTTCATACTTGATGTGATAAGCCCCCAACTCTATAGCCCACTTTGCAATCCTTCCCGTGGCTTCACGGTTCTGGATGACATCTGCAAGTGGTGCTGACCTGACTACAGTTATGGGGTGCTCCTGGAAGTAATGCTTGAGCTTCCGACTCACCATGAACACACCAAAGACCAGTTTCTTCCAGTGAGGGTAGTGTTTCTTCGATGAAGTCAGGACCTCAGTAACATAATAGACCGGCCTTTGCAAAGGGTCCTCCTTACCGGCTTCCATACGTTCAACCACAACCGGAGCACTGACTGCTCGGTTGTTGGATGAAATATACAGTAGCATCAATTCCTTTGGCTTAGGAGCTTCCAGGATTGGAGCCTAGGTAAATTGTTTCTTTAGTGCTTCCAGGGCTTGATCCGCTTCGTCATCCTAGACGAATTTCTCCGACTTTCGCAAGAGTCGGTATAGGGGGATTGCTTTTTCTCCAAGTCGGCTCATAAACCGACTCAGGGCAGCTACGCATCCTGTGAGTCATTGGACTCCCTTCATAGAGGCCGGTTTCTGGAGAGCCATGATGGCATTAATCTTCTCCGGGTTTGCCTCAATGCCTCTCTCAGATACTATGTACCCAAGGAGATTTCCTGTAGGGACCCCAAAGGTGCACTTGGCCGGGTTTAGCTTCATCTGGTACTTGCGAAGATTCTTGAAGGTTTCCTATAGGTTACTGATGAGTAAGTCGGCCAGCTGAGATTTGATTACGACGTCGTCCACATATGTGTGTACGTTGCACCCAATTTGCTCTTTAAGGAAATTCTGCACCGTTCGCTGATATGTGGATCCTGCATTCTTCAGACCGAAAGGCATAGAAGTATAGCAGTATATCCCAAAAGGAGTGATGAAAGCTGTTTTCTCCTGGTCTTCAAGGGCCATCTTGATCTGGTGGTAGACGAAGTAGGCATCGAGAAAACACAGGAGCTCGCATCCCGCAGTAGAGTCAATGATCTGATCAATGCGAGGTAGTGCGAATGGATCTTTTGGGCAAGCCTTGTTTAAGTCGGTGTAGTCAATGCACATACGCTAAGTCTCGTTCTCTTTCAAAACGAGGACCGGGTTTGCAAGCCATCCGGCTAGAAAACTTCTTTGATGAACCCGGCGGCAAGGAGCCAGGCTATCTCTTCCCCAATGGCGTTCCTCCTTTCGTCATTGAAACGACGAAGGAATTGTTTGACCGGCTTCAGTTTTGGATCAATATTTAGGTGGTTCTCAGCGAGTTCCCTCGGGACACCTGGCATGTCAGAAGGTTTCCATGCGAAGATTTCCCGATTTGTCAGATAACCCTGCCCAATGATGAACTGCTGGGAAGTGTCACTATGGACAAAGTCGACTTTCTTTGTGTCTTGAGTCGGTTGGAACTTGGGGTTGTTGTCGGGAGTCGGTTTCTTCAGGATGGTGGTGTCCGTCGGGTCTACCTTCTCCTAGTATCCTGACAGGTCCACTTTGGCACAGGCCGACTCAGCAAACTTGACGTGTTGCTCGTCGCTGATGGCTTCTCGCCCCTCGTTGGTTACCCAAAGTGGAAGGTTGAGATGTAGACAGCAGCAAATTTCCCTCGGTGAAGATACCAAGGTTTTCTCCAGTAGGACTACGACAACGACAGGAAGGTGACAACGGCGCCAACAATTAGGCGGTCGACGTGGACCTGCACACACAACAGATAACTTTGCTCCCAACGAGTACAGAGAGGTTGTCAATCCCTCCGGCCTTGTTGTTTACAAAGGATCAAACGCACGGGATAATAATGATAGCGATAGCAACAGAAAAGGAAATAAAACAGAAAATAAATAGAAGGTGTAAATAGTGGTGGAAATATGGACCGGGGTCCCATGATGTTCACTAGTGATGTCTCTCTCCCAAAAGACGATAAAATAGCCATGCAAGGTAAACAAATTACAGCTGGGCAATTGACAGGAATATGTGCGCAAACCAATGCTAACTATGCTACAAAGAAAGGAATAGGCTCAAAATCTTGGGCGGTACGCCAAGACAAGTAGACCGAAATCCATCTGCATCTACCTACTAATCATCCACCTTGAGATATCTATCCAGAACATCTCGCTGGTATTAAGTTGCGAATCCCACCCAAAGTGTAAACTCAAAGCAATAGACAACTGCATTAAAGAACTTTGCGTAAAGTAAACAATCCTTGCACCCGCAAGTACAAGCACCGTTGTTTTCTCCCTTGTGGCAACAACACATCCCCTAGACTCATGTTTCTGTCACTCAAGCTAGTCATCAGGGGGCATGAACCCACAATCATGCATAACGCTCCCTCTTGGAGTTACTACCTACTACTTGGCCAATGCAATAAACAGCAACGGAGAACATGCAAGAATTATGCAAGAACATAAATATAAAAGAGGAGAATCAAATATATTACTCAAACACAATCTGAACTAGTCTCATAATCCAACAAATCCCAGCAAACTCAGCATAGCACCAGCAGAAAGATTACATATGTGCCTCGATCATGTCGGGAAGCTCACGAGGTCTAAACCGTGAAGAACAAAGAGGGGAGGAGAACATCACATAGCTACTGATCATGGACCCATGGTCCAAGGTAAACTACTCACGGTTCATCCGGGAAGCATCCATTGTGGTGGAGAAGCTCCTGGAGGTGGTTCCTCCCTCCGGCAGGGTGCCGAGAAGAGGGCTCCTGGTGCTCCTGATCTTGGTAGCGCTGCAGCGGCGGAACAGAGGAGAGATCGCGAAAAAGGGTTCTGTCCTCGAGGGTTTCGGGAAAAGAGAGAGATATATAGGCGAAGGGGGGAAGCCAGAGGTGGACCAGGGGCCCCAGGCGCCCCCCCTGGCGCAGCCTAGGGGGTGGCCGCGCTAGGTGGCTTTCTGGGCTACCCCTGGCTCCCCTCTGGCCCCACTTTGGCTCTTCCCGAAGCTTCCTGTACGCTGATTTTTCCTATTTTTCCCGGAATTTTTCTGGCACCTTAAGTAATGGGAAAACCTGAAATACAAAAACAGAAGAAAACAGGAACTGGCACTGGGGTGCACTGAGTTAATAGGTTAGTCCAAATATGATCAGAAGTATATGGAAGTGCATCAATATCGTAGCAATATCACACAAAAGATGCATGCAGCAAGCAGAAATTATAGATACGTTTTGGACGTATCAGTCGCACTCTGTAGCCCTAGACCGGCCCCCATCTACCGTGATTTGGCTGTAGGGACCCGGCATCTTCAGCTTTAGGTAGACATAGCATGGCCGGGCCATGAGCCTGGCATAAGTCGGTCTGCCTAAGATGGCGTTATATGGGCTCTCGAGTTTCACCAGCTCATTGGGTATGATCTCGGAGCGAAAGTTTTCAGCGGTTCCAAAGGCTATATCCAGGTAGATCTTCCCTATCGGGCGTGCCGACTTGCCTGGGAATATTCCATGGAACACGGTGTTGGAGGTTGGCAGCTGTTTGTGAGTTAACCCCATCCTACGGAAAGTTTCGTAGTAAAGGATGTTGATACTGCTTCCTCCGTCCATGAGCACTTTGTCAAGCGTGTAGCACCCGATTTGTGGAGAAACTACCAGGGCTAGAGAGCCCGGGTTCTCTACCACTGGGGGAGGTCATCCCTTGTCTAGGTGATTGGCTTCTCAGACCAGTTAAGCCACCTGGGACAAGCCGGCTCCGTGGCTACAGACATGGCGGCTCTCTGCTGCAGGTTCCTGTCCCTTTGACAGCTGTTGGTGGTGAAGACATGATAAGCTGAGTGGTCTTGGAGTTGTTTTGAGTTTGATTGGAATCCATCCAGTCCTGATTGGTTCTGCTGTCCTCCTCCCCTGGATCCTTGGTGTTGAGGTGCTGCGTCGGCTCCTTGATGTCCAAAATCTTGATTATTGTTATTATGACCGGCTCCTCCACCTGACCAAGGGGGTCCCTGGCCTCCACACCGTGCAAACTCTTTCATGAAGTTGCAATCTTCCCAGGTGTGATTGGATGGACGACCGGGTTTGCTATGCATCGGGCAAGGTCTTTTCATGGCTTCTTCGAAGGTAATTGGGGGTTGGAAACCTCTTTCTGGCTTGCGGTAGTTGTTTCCCCCCTGCTTCTTCCTTTGGGAGCCGACATTTGTGTTGGTTACCAAGTCGGAATCATTCTGATCGAGTCGACGCTTAGTCGGTTGGCTCTGACTCTGTGACCCCTTGTCGTTGTTCTTTTTATTCTGGGCAGCTTTATCCTCTTCGGGTCAGCATCCTTGGTCTTATCAGACTCGACATACTTGATGACCGCATTCATGAGCTTTCCCATGTTAGTGACCGTTCTCTTGGGTCGGCCAAGCTGGTGTACTAGGGGCTCAAACTTGCAGTTTATTTCCAAGACGATCACTGTTGTTTGAGAAGTAATAGTGTCTGAGGAGTGGACTATGTCTGCGACTCGTCGTGCCTAGCTTAGGGCCGACTCTCCTTCCTTCTAGACACAGTGCTCCAACTCGACGATTGTGGTTGCTCGTCGGCAGGTACCTTGGAAATTCTTGACAAACTTATCTCTGAGGTCTGCCCAGGAGGTGATGGAGTTCTCTGAGAGGTTTTTGAACCATGTATGAGCCAGACCTTCCAACATCATCGTGAAGTAACGGGCACAGACTTCTTCGCCGGCTTGCAGCATATCCAAGGCGAGGTCGTAGCTTTCGATCCAAGCCGTTGGGTCCATGTCAGCTGTATAGTTTGGAATCTTACGTGGTCCCTTGGAATCTGGGGGCATGCGCGTGTTCCTCAGAACCAACACTAGACATCGGTTACCCAAGGATCTGCTGACAAACTCGGTGTTTTGATTTTGCGAGGGAACTTGGGGCGCCGGCTCTACACGGTGGTTAGTGTTAGGAGCCGACAGGTCCATAATCCTCAGTGCCCCCTGGGGGCTCACAGGCGGTGGTGCTCTGTGGTGGCGTTAGTTGTCCGAGGCTGCCGGAGCCTGCGACTCTGCTTGTCGTCTCACACTTTGATATGGAGTTCCATGTATGTATGGGACCCCTTGTGAGCATTGACCTTGTTGTGTGATCGCAGTTTTGAGGAAGTCGGTGGCTTCTCGGGCGGCACGATCTGCTGGAGTGTCTCCCTGGATTGGCGCATGGGTGAGAAAATTAGTCACCGCCATGACATTAGCCATGGGATTGTCGAAGTGATGGGGAGGTGTGTGGAAACAATCTTGGCGTGGCGGACGAGCCGGCTGTCTGGGAGGCGTAAATCCAGGGGGAGTCGATTGGTCAGGGCTATGGAAGAGCGTCCGTCCTTGGTACCCAAGGGGGAACCGACTCGTGTATCCCTGAGGGCGTGTGAGGGCGAGGCTTAGCTGCTGAGCCTTTATCAGTTTCGACTCTCCACGGATGCGTGCGGCTTCCTAGACGAGCCGGGCCTCTATCTCAGCCATTTGCGCCTTTTCGGTGTTGACCTCCATTTGTAAGCTTGCTATCCACGCCTTAAGTTTGTTGACCCTTATCTTCCAGGCCTCCTGATTCTCCGTTGTTACTTCCATGGCCAAGGCCTCATCAAGGGAGTTTAAGGCATCTATGAGGGCTTCAGCTCCAGTGGGGGATTGCTCTGACGATCGAGCTGCTGGTTGCCTATCTGCATTAGGGGTCGCGCTGGCCGCTGGCTCTGCGCCTTGATTTTGGGTTGCTTGACTCTCCAGTCCTCCAATGTCGGCCATGAACACAGTGGTGCAATATGGAGGCTCAAAGTGAGGATAATCCGGGTTATACTCTGGCACACCGGTGCCGAGTCTGTTTCTCCCCACGGATCGGATGTACCCCTCGTTTGATAAGCTTCCTTCACTAGGGTATGAGTCGCCACCCTTAATTCTTCCGAGGCATCGTACATCGGAGACTCGACAGAGCGCTCCGTCTCTGGAGACTCGTCAATGAATCCGACGAAAGCATACTTGGAGTCGGCATGTCGGCGACTCGAAGTTTCGACAGGCACTTCAGGATCTGGCATAGTCTCAGATCCATCGGTCCTGCCGATGAAGATGTGGATAGACCCGGTCGGGACCCGATATCCTAATTCGACAGAATCGGCTTCAGGGACCCAAGTTGAGTCGTCGATGCAGAGCCTTCCACACCGGCTTCTGGTGATCCGTCCGGCAACAAATCCCTCCATGCCTTGTAGAGCTCTCTCTAGAATCTCAACACCTGCAAGCGCAGGCCCCACGGTGGGTTCCAACTGTCGTGGGAAAGTCACGGAAGATGTCCGAAGAGTCGAACTTGACATGGGACGTTTGCTGCGAGATGGATACGAGGAGAGAGTAGACATGGACAAGAGACTCGGCGATTTACCTAGGTTTCAGCCCCTCTTTGTCTCGAGGTAAAAGCCTATTCCTGCTTCTTATTATTATGGGTTCTGACTCTTCCAATAGAAGAGTCGGTGAATCTCAATTCACAATAGGACTAGTCCCTTTTCGGCGTGACCTAGATCTCCTCAAGACTAAGGTTACGATCCGGCTCTCGTGTAATCGATCCACCGACTCTTCTATTGGAAGAGTCAGAACCCATAATAATAAGAAGCAGGAGTAGGCTTTTACCTCGAGACAAAGAGGGGCTGAAACCTGGAAAAATCGCCGAGTCTCTTGTCCATGTCGACTCTCTCCTCGTATCCATCTCGCAGCAAAGGTCCCATGTCAAGTTCAACTCTTCGGACATCTGCCGTGACTTTACCACGACAGATTCCCCCGTGCAACCCCTTCTCCATCAACAATTATCAGTTCGTCCTTCTTTCCACTATATTTTTATCACTTCATGCGTTATGTGCTATGCTTGGAGCATCTTGCTGTTTACTTTTAAGTTTTCTTTAGCTTTGTTTTCTGTTCATAACAAGTTAGAACCCAGATTTATTTGTGTGGGAGAGAAACACACTCCCCTTTAAACTAGAACTCATCTTAGGATTTTCATGCTTATCTTTCTTTTTGTGTGTGTTCTTTATCTTTTCGTAGTTGTTGTCATGCTTAGCTCTTAGATTTCATCTTCATTTATTTTTAAGAGCTTTTGTTTAGTTTGTTGCTGGAACTCTCTTGAGTTTTCATGTTTATCTTGTTTAGAGAGTTGGCCTGTTGCACTGAGTTTTGTGTCTTGACTTGAAGTAGGTAATTGAGGTTGCTATTCAATTGTAGTAGTAACTTGCAATAGTTTTGAGGTATTGTTTTGAGTAATTTTATAACTTTTGGTGTCAAGAGCTATAGCCTATTAGTGATAGATGTCGTATTTTGTGAAATCCGTGTTTATTTTCAAAAAACTACAGAAAACTAGTTGAGAACTCTAGGTACTAGATGGATCACTTATCTTTGGATGGATCGGATATTAGAGTACACTCACGTACCATGAGTCGAGGATGCGCAAGGATAACCAAACGTTCATACACTCCTCCTCGGGGTACTTGTCTCTTTGTGCATCTCCCTATTAGATTGAGAGTTACCGATAATAAGTGCATGAGTTCTTCGGACTAATGTAAGTATTCGAAAGTTAACACTTCCACCTCCTCATATTTTGCTAGCCTCTTCAGTACCGTGTGTTGCCTTTTCTCACTCCGATAGTTGGCGCATACTTCGCCGGTGCATACAAACCCTTGGCATGATATGCTCTGTCATCATAAACCCCCTTATATCCTTCCTCAAACAGGCCACCATACCTACCTATCAAGGTATTTCCATAGCCTTTCTGAGATATATTGACATGCAACATCCACCTTCTCATGACTTGATCTTCATGTCATACATGCTTTTGCTTGATCGATGAGCCGCATGCTAGCTGGGCCTTGCCCTAATCATTGGTACATGATGCGCTAGTATCATTGCATATCCTGCTACACTGGCAGAGGCATACATTTGCATACATCATGATTGCTCCATCTTCTTTATGTTGAGTTCTTTTGTAAAGTGTGAAAGATCTTCTATACTTCTTGTAAAATAGAGTATTGCCCCTAAAGTAAGGAAAAGATCCCAAATAGGAAAAATTAAAAGATCCCAAAGAGGGAAAATGAGAGTTAAATAGAAAGAGCCATTGAGGCCACAAAAAAAATACAAAAAATAGAAAAATGAGAAAAAGAAAATAAAAACAGAGAAGGGTGCAACACTACTATTCCTCTTGAGAGACCCACACTTGTACTCCCTCTTATATCTTGTACTCAATAGAGATCATCATACATGCATATAGCTATGTGGGGAACCATTACACTATAGAACTTGGCTTGTATATTCCAATGATGAGCCTCCTCAAATAAGCTCTAGGTCTTCTTGAGCAAGCAAGTTGGATGCACCCCCACTAGTTCCATTGGAGAGCTTTACGTAGCTCACATGTGCATCCGTTGCATGGCAATCCCTACTCCTCACATCATATCTATCATTTGGCTTTTGTTAGACCAAGTATGTGATCAGAGGGGGAGGGGGTGAATGATCACTTCAAAATTTTGCATGAAACTATGAAGTGAAGCATAACTCAGTAACCGAAAGGATTCAACAGAAAGGTAAATGTCGAAGCAGAACATGATTGAAGCAAAACATAGCGAATCAAAAGCATCGAATCAATTGCATCGAAGCAGATCACTGAAGCAATTGATAGACTGACTGTAAGTGCGGAAGGTTAAACGAACTCTTGACTCGGCGATGTTTGTTCGACCAGTTCACACTCTGCAAAGTGCTACGTCTGGTTGGAGGGACATGTGATTGAACACAGGAGCTAACCTCTCTCCTTCCGTTTCTCCACTGCACCAATCTCCTTGAGCTTGGTCAGTTCTTCACTCGTGGTTGATTATTGAGGAAATCACCGAAACCTTTGACAAACTGGACTTCGAGGCGACAATTACTCTTCGCTCTCTGAAGAACAACTCTCTAACCGTCTAGGAGAATTGCAGTTCTCCAAGATAAAAGGCTAGCAAACTTCTTCCTAAGTCATAATGAATCAATTCAGATCAATAGGACTTATGCTTCGGTGGGGTTTCTCTCTCTCTCTCCTCTGTAGGGAATCAATCTTGGAGAAGCCGCCGGCCAATGAGGGCGGGGGTGGCGTATTTATAGGTGGCAATCCCTAGGTGCGAAATGACTGAAGTGACCCGATGTGACAGCTTGACATCTGTCCCCAACGGTCATATTTCCAGTCACAGCGCAACTTTACTTGCGGTCCAAGTAAAGCTGACTCACGGACTTGGTTCTGCTTCAGGAGCCGAAAGAACAAAGTCTTCGCTGGTGAAGCATTACCTAGCTCACATGAGATTTCTTCAACTCTGGCTTCTCATTGTTTAAGATTCGATCTGAGTCTTTTCATCAAAACCTTCGGAGTACATTTACTAAACCCCTCTGAATAGTACGGTTTTTCTTATGACTCAAAGAAGTAGAAAAGAACTACGCAAAAACAACTAAGTCATGCGCCATCTTGATCATCTTCTTCGATGAGACGTGCTTCAGGATTCCTTATCTTTTTAGGGGTCGACATCCGTGATGAGCTTCATTCCAGAGGATGTGCTTCGGTAAAAGTATAAATCTTCGTTGAAGCTTTATCACCAACCTATAACTTCAGGAACCTAACCATCTGATTCACACTAGAAAACTTGTTAGTTCCTCTACTGTTTTGACCAACAATATCCAAAACTCTTGAGGGCATAACTTTGCTCTTACAATCTCCCCCTTTTTGGACTATTGTTGAAAAAACAGGCATCGATAAAAGATTTGGGATTTTGAATTTGAGTTGAGAGCAAACTCTACGATATGAAGCTTATGAATCCCCCTGAATGCAAGCATCAAAGATTTATGTACTCGAAGAAAATGCTTGTTGAAGAATATCATCAATGGGAAGTCTAACACATATCCTTGTGAATCAATTGCATACAAAGATAATTTGTCTTGAAGAATATGCAATCATCCAATAACCTGTGAACTTAAAGATAATAACCACCTGCAAGATAAAATGTAGAAAAGCAACTTGCAAGCACGGGGTTATTAACATATACGATAAAACAGTTCACAACCACAACCGAAGTAAAACTTTAAGTTACAACCCAATCGAAGTGAATGGAATGTTTGTCGTAACTTAACATGCAAAAGAACGAATCAAAACCCTAAACCCCGCAGCGAATCTAAACTCAATCGATGCTACTTTCTCCCCCTTTTTGTCAAGAATTGGACAAAAGGTTGAGAGGTAGAACGAGAGCATTTACGCGTCAGCTGCAACCCTGGGACCCTGCACATTGTCTTCGCCTGAAGAAGATGCATCGCCTGAAGTTTCTCCTTCGGTCGAAGCAGGTGACTCTTCCTCGTCGAAGTCCATCGGCGCTTGAAGCAATTCAAGGTCGCTGTCGTCGAGAGGATCGTCTTCGTGCTTCGATGTGTGAGAGTCTTCATCCGAGAAGATGTCGGGGCGAATCTTTTCAACAGGGTTGACAAAGAGAACTTCATCAATCTTGTCCAGTGAAGGAATCTTGGGGTTGGGGCGATCAATCGAGTCATTTCTTGAGAAGTGCCTCTGCAAATGTGGGTACTCCTTGAATATGCGATCGGCTTCAAGTTTCTTCACTGAGTTGAATTTCCTTAGGCCTTTCCAAGAATGACGCTTCAGAACCTTCAACTATTGGTTGTTATTCAAGGCAATGTTACCAACTCTGTTTATCTCATCAGATAGATGTTGCATCTGTCGCTGATTTCCTTCGATGAAGTTTTCAAGCAGCTGTTGGTTTCGAATAGCAACTTCAAAGTGGTACACTTCTTTCTGATAACGCTTCGACATATTGCGTTCGTTGACGTGCTGTCTGACTCCAACATATGTTGCAAATGGGTCATTTGGCCGCCTGAAGATATTCATTGTATCGCGGACCGGCGGGCAAAACAACTTCGGGTGATGCTTCGCAGTGTAATCTTCGCTGCGTCCATGGTTGCAAATGGCTTGCAGCCAAGGAGCATATGGCTTCAATTGATTAACCAATTCAGCAGCTTGTACCATGTATCGAAGAAAACAATCCTCGAAGTCAAACACATGTCCATGAGTGAGCTTCATTAGAGCATGACGAGTTGGGTACAGAATATTGGATTCTTCATTCGCAGTACTGAGAGGCATCAGGGAGTTTGACAGTATGTAAAACCATGTCATCGAAATGAACACCAGATGCTTCGGGCGAATGTTTTCTGGCATGTGATCTCCAGAGACTTCGGGATCAAATAAAGATGCAAATTCAGCTTCAGTGGGATCTGGTAACATGTGAACTTTTGCAATTTCTCCAGTGTGTCTTGGGATGTTTATAATATCCATGAATTCATCTGTATGCATCCTGAAGACTTTCCCTTGAATCATCCATTCAAGAATCCATGTGCTAGTATCTTCTGGGGTTCCAGAGACATATAGTGTGGCATAGAATTGCTTCACTAGCTCTGAATTGAATGGAGTTTCCATGGCAAATAATCCAGTCAAGTTCTGTGCTTCGATGGTTTCCATGATGTTTTGGAAGCACGTTGCAGAAGCTAGACTGATCATATCCAAGTACTTGTGTCTGAAAAGTACACCTTTCTGGCAGTAAAGCTTCGTGTACAAGATTTGCTGTTCAGCAGTCCAGAATCGAAGATCATCAGCTGTTCTTGGTGAATCATATGGACTAGTGCCAAAGAATCGAAGCTTCTTGCGATGAACTTCAATGTCAAATTCAGGACCGTGTCTTGACGAAGATCCTTCTCCCAGGAAAATGGGAAAAGTCTCTCTTGGATAGATGGAGTCCAGCTGGGTGTCCTGAGTAGGAATGCAATGCCTTCGAGCATCTGTGATTCGCCTTTGCGGTTGAGTGACGATGGCCAACTCATTTGCTTCGGCTTCAGCTTCGATTTCTGCATTAGCATTGGCTTCAGCATTAATAGCTTGATCTTGGGCTTCGCCTTGTTTGTCTTCAAACTCCTCAGCAGAGTGAGCTGAAGAGTAATCCTTTTCAGGAATGGCTTGAGGGGGTGGAGAGGGTTCTGGTGCAAAATTGTCTTGAGCGGATGGTTGTGGAGCAGGTTGAGGTGGAGGAGGAGTTGGAGCACGGGGTGGAATGACTTCGGGGGCGGATGGCTTCGATGTGGGTTTGCCAAGCTTGATGATTCTGCATCGAGGGGGCGATGCCTTTCTAGGGGCCTTCTTTTCCGGATGAGAGCTCACCTCATCAGCTTCTTCAGTGTCAGCAATGAGACGCCTCTTCCTTTGTTGCAATATAGGAAGTGGTGAAGCTAATTGCTTGAGCATGGCTTCGCGCTTCTTTGAGTCAAGAGCCATGACTGAAGCATTGTGAGTCTTGCAGCATTCTTCAATGGCAGACTTTAACTTGTCTTGAAAGACTTGAATATTTTGCTTCGTTTGTTCATTAACAATAGCAATCTTCTTCGAGGCAGCTATGGCTTCGCTCTTGAAGTCCTCATCAGACTCATCATCTGCTTTCTTCTTGAATTTCAGAATCTTAGCAGTTTCTGATCTGTTCCTTGAGTGCAAATCTCTCAGCTGATTGTTCAAAGTTTCGAGCATGGCTGAAAGATTTGGTGAAATGTAGATATTCCCAATATCGACAGCTTGGGGATTTACAGCTTCAGCAAGCTTACAGTATACCTGAAACAGCCTTAAACAGTCCCAGAGCTCACCTTCTCTAGCATCTGGAAAATTGTGTTCACTATGCTCAGCTTCATCATGGGCTTCGGGGACAGGAGCTGCGACTGGCTTCGGGGGAATTTCCTTCGGTGCCATGTCCACAGCGGCTTCCTTTTGAGCGGCCCTGGCAGCTTTCTCAGCCTTCTTTGTGCGAAGGATATCCAGCTGAGCTTGGCGTTTGGCTTCAGCTTCAGCAAGTTGTTTGGCTTCGGTGGCAGCCTTAGCCTGTTGTGCTTGAGCTTCAGCTAGCTTGCGCTTCGCTTCAGCTTGCTGGTTTGCCTCAGCCAGCTCCTTCCTTTGCTTTTCAAGATCAGCTGCTTCCCTATCAGCTTTCTCTTTCTCTTTGGCTTCTTTTTCAGCCTTAGCTTTGGCTTGAGCTTCGGCGTGCAGACGTTCAGCTTCAATGCGGTCTCTCTTCCGCAATTCATCTTCTGTCAACTTCTTTGTGCCAACCTGGGCATATGTTTGGCCAGGCTTAGCCATAGTTGTCTTCGGCTTCGAAGCTTTAACAGGCTCTGGAGCTTTGGCTTCGGGGATGGCAGCAGGCTTAGCCACAGGCTTTGCCTTCGGGTCATGCCGTTCCTTGGTCCTCTGCTCGGATGGAACAGGACGGCGAGGAGGCTTGGAGGACAGGGGTGCCTCGACTACCAAGTTCGTCAAGTCAATGTTCCTCTTTGGAGCAGGAGGTGCTGTAGGTTCATGAAACTTAACACCCTTAGGAGCAGTTGGCTTTGCTCCAGCCTTCTTCTTCAGAGGCTTCTTACTCAGTTTCTTCTTAGGACTTGGGGGGATGGGTGAGTGCTCTGACTCATCATCTGCTTCATCAGCAGGATCTACATCGATCGAGTCTTCAAGCGGAGCAGCTGCTTCAGCTTCGTCATCTGCTTCGTGTTCAGCCTCCTCTTCTGAAGCAGGAGGGGGTGAATCACTCAGCTTCCGAAGCTTTCGCCTCTTCTGAGGCTTCGATGGTTCGGCTTCATCAAACCCTGCAGCAGCAAGAGCTTTTGCCTTTTTCTCGTCTCGGATCCTCTTCTTCTCAGCCAGAATAGCAAGCCTTTCTTGCTCTTCAGGATAATCATCCGGGGACTTGAGAGAGTTTGGGTGCGGGACAGCCGGAGGCTTCGGGTAGTACTTCTTTCGGTTGGCTGCTGTGTACTGAGCGCACATGGTGGTGGTGTACCGATAGGGTGGACTGAAGGCGAATTGCATTGCCCACTTCCAGGTTGGAATGCTTTTATACTTTTACCACCTGATAGCCCAGTATCTATGAATCTTTTGCAGTCGAATCTTTCTATCATGATCTGTCTCTTCTGGCGGGGTGTCATAGCCCATCTTGAGGCGAATGATTCGGGTATGCCTCGGGCATTATTTACTTCCTTAGTTTTGCCTCCTTTGCCCTTCTGCTTCGGTGGCTCTGGGTAATTTTCCAGTCCTTCAACAATCGGAGACTCATTTCCCATTGCAGCTTCTTCGTCAGACATCCTGTGAACAGAATCATAGACAAGAGGGAAACAGGGAGAGGGAATGAATAAGCACAGGCAAAGGTTTCGACCAAAACCAAAACAATTTGACAGGAGCCCAGATCAAACTCAGATTGGATGCAACTCTGTTTATGAATTTGGCTAGAACAAGTTCGAAAACAAGACCTAACCCAATCTAGTTCAGAGAACGAATTGTATCATACGTGCTGACCTGAGGAGATGGGATTGCTTAGATGCTAAGAACAGCTTTCCCAAGATGAAAAGACCCGCACAGATCAAACAGCCCTATAAACAGAAATCAAAACCCTAACAAACTTAGATCCAAACCCTAGATGAAGAACACAGAGAACACGATTGGATCCAAGATGCTGTGCGTACCCTAACTTGGTGACGCACGACGGCTACGGCGACGGAGGGCGGAGAAGTGCTCTGCGTCGACGAGGAAGGTCCACGGCGGCGGCGTTCCGGCAGTGAAGCGGCGACGGCGACGACGAGGACGAGAGCTTTGCGGATGCTCGAGGAAGGAGACGGAGAAGTCGGAGAGAATGAGCGTGGGGTGAACCGTTTCGATGGGGGAACGCCTTAAATAGGCCTGACCTGGAGCGGTTACCAGATCAGATCGAACGATTCACAGCGACTGACTCTTCCGATTCAACGGCTAAGATGAAGTGGCGTATCGCGAGCGAATCTCAACGACCCGGAGAAGACGGGAACTCAACGGCCGAAGAATAAGTCTTGACCGAGAGCAAAAACTTCGATAAAGTTGAAAACATTTGCTTCGGAACTAAATGATGCTCGAAGCAATATGCTTTCCGTTTCAATTGTGCTTATCATTCAAGATAGAAAAGATTGGGAGCGAAACAGAATAGAGGGGGTAGGGTCCGAAACTTATCACTTCGAAGAACAACATCGAAGCTAAAAGTGGTAAGCATAGGGGACAAAAGAAACGAATAAATAAAACAAACTAAACACAGAACAGAAAGCAACTGGCAAACGAACCTAAACTTGGACGAAGGAAAACTCAAGCGAAACTAAACAAAAAGAAACACAAACGAAGGTGAATATATACAGTGAAAAGTTTCGATCTTACTGAACATTGTGTGAGTCTAAGATGTTGAGCTCACATCTCAATGCACAAAACCTTTTCTCGTCCAATGGCTTCGTGAATATGTCTGCCAATTGATCTTCAGTTCTTACATGGCTAATCTCAATGTCTTCACGCTGAACATGATCTCGAAGAAAATGATGACGAATATCAATGTGCTTCGTTCGAGAGTGTTGCACCAGATTGTGAGCAATCTTGATGGCACTCTCATTGTCACAAAGCAGAGGGATTTTCTTCACATAAATACCATAATCTTTCAGCGTCTGCTTAAGCCAAAGTATTTGAGTGCAGCACGAGCCAGCAGCAATGTATTCAGCTTCAGCAGTAGATATTGAGACACAATTCTGTTTCTTTGAAGGCCAACACACAAGAGATCTACCAAGAAAATGACAAGTGCCTGAGGTAGATTTCCTGTCAACCCTATCACCAGCCCAGTCTGAATCAGAATATCCAATCAAATCAAACTGAGTGCCTTTGGGATACCAAAGTCCCAAAGAAGGAGTATGTGCTAGATATCGAAGAATTCGCTTCACAGCTATATGATGCGATTCCTTCGGATTTTCCTGAAAACGAGCACAAATACAAACTGATAGCATGATGTCAGGTCTAGATGCACATAAGTATAACAGTGAACCTATCATAGACCGAAACTTTTTCTGATCGAAGGGTTTCCCTTTCTCATCTACATCAAGAAAACCATTAGTAGGCATGGGAGTTCTAATGGTCTTGCATTCAGCAAGATCAAACTTCTTCAGACAATCCTTCAAGTATTTCTCTTGTGAAATAAAGGTGCCATTCTTCTGTTGTCGAATCTGAAGTCCAAGGAAAAACTTCAATTCTCCCATCATTGACATCTCATATTTCTTCGACATCATCCTTGCAAATTCTTCGCTGATCTCAGTGTTAGTACAGCCAAAAATAATATCATCTACATAAATCTGACACACAAATAGATCATTGTTATATGATCGAGTGAAAAGAGTGGGGTCAGTTGTTCCTGGTTTGAAGCCTTTCTTCAGGAGGAAATCCTTCAGTGTTTCATACCAAGCACGAGGTGCTTGCTTCAGTCCATACAAAGCTTTGTGAAGCCTGTACACCATATCAGGATTCTTCGAGTCTTCAAAACCTGGGGGCTGCATTACATACACTTCTTGTTCGATTTCACCATTAATAAACGCACTTTTGACATCCATTTGATATAGCAATATATTTTTGTGGTTAGCAAAAGCAAGCATGACACGAATGGATTCGAGACGGGCTACTGGAGCATAGGTTTCACCAAAGTCAATGCCTTCGATTTGGGTGTAACCTTGTGCTACCAATCTAGCCTTATTTCTTACCACAATACCGTCTTCATCTTGCTTTTTGCGAAATATCCACTTGGTGCCAATAACGTTGTGCTTCGTGGGATCTGGCCTTTCAACAAGTGACCAGACCTTGTTCCTTTCAAATTGGTGAAGTTCTTCCATCATAGCTAATAACCAATCAGGGTCCTTCATGGCTTCATCATATTTTGAAGGCTCTAGCATGGAGACAAAAGAAAAAATTCCACAGAAGTTAGCCAGACGAGTACGAGAATGAGTAGTGGGACGACCTGGTTGATTGATATCTTCAAGGATCGAATCCACATCAACTCTTCTTCGAACTCGGGATAACGCAGTATCATTTGCTTCAGGCTCAGCTTCTGCTTCAGGATCTGCATCAGCTTCGGGATCAGCTTCACCTTCAGCTTCAGCATTTCCTTCAGGATTAGCATTTCCTTCGTTCCTTTGACCTTCTTCGTCCTGTTCATCATTTGCTTCAGGATGTTGATCTCCAGCGCCCCGAGCTATGTGTGGGAACATTGTACCATCATCATCCCTAACAACTTGACGTTGATTGGCTTCAACAGGGCGAATCTCACCAATAGCCATGGACCTTATTACTTCATCAAGAGGAGGTTCATCTAGATCATGAGGCAAATGCTCCTTTTGAGAGCCATTAGTTTCATCAAACCTTACATTCACAGTTTCCATAACTTTCCCAAAGTGAGAGTTATAGACTCTGTAAGTGTGAGAGTTTGAGCCATAACCTAAAAGAAAACCTTCATGTGCCTTAGGGGCAAATTTGGAGCTATGATTCATATCTCTAATAAAGCATGGAGCACCAAATACCCTAAGATATGAGACATTTGGTTTGTTACCAGTGATAAGCTCATGTGAAGTTTTCTTCAAGAATTTGTGAAGGTAAACCTTGTTGATGATGTGACATGCAGTATTGATTGCTTCGGCCCAGAACCGAATAGGAGTCTTGTATTCAGCAAGCATATATAGTTCTGGCCATCTCAATAAGAGTTCTATTCTTCCTTTCAACTACACCATTCTGTTGAGGTGTATAAGCTGCAGAGAACTCATGAGTAAAACCATAATCATCAAGAAAATCTTCAATATGAGTATTCTTGAATTCAGTTCCATTATCACTTCGGATATGCTTCAGAGATAATTCATATTCTGTTTGAGCTCTCTTAGCGAATGACTTGAAGATTTCAACCACTTTGCTCTTGTCATCCAAAAAGAAAACCCAAGTATAACGTGAGAAGTCATCAACAATAACTAGACCATATTTGTTTCCTCCCAGGCTTGCATAATTTTGAGGACCAAAAAGATCCATATGAAGCAATTCAAGAGGACGAGTGGTAGTCATGATGGTCTTCGCTGAATGATGTTTCTTCGTAATTTTACCAGCTTCGCAAGCACTGCAGAGACGATCCTTATCGAATTTTACTTCGGTAAGACCAATAACATGATTCTTCTTCACTAAGTTATGAAGATTTCTCATCCCTGCATGACCAAGTCTTCGATGCCATAACCAACCAGATGAAGCTTTTGCCATTAAGCAAGTGGAAACAGCAGGGCCCGAAGAAAAATCAACAATGTATAGATCTCCCTTTCGGTAACCCTCGAAGACAAATGAATAGTCATCCTGTGAAAAGACCACACAACGCGAAGCAGAAAACAACACAAGCATACCCATATCGCATAACTTTGAAATAGACATAAGATTATATCCAAGTGATTGGACTAGCATAACCTTGTCAATGTGCTTATCCTTCGATATGGCAATCTTACCCAAACCCAACACTTTACCTTTGTTGTTATCACCGAAGGTAATGTACTTCAGAGAAGATTGAGATATTTTTTCTTCGATGAAAAACTCCTTGTCTCCGGTCATATGATTTGTACAACCACTATCCATGACCCATTCGGATCCACCGGAGACATAGCCCTGCAGAAGAATTAGTTCTTCTTAACCACCCACAAACGAGCAGGTGACTGAGAAGACGTTGAAGCACTGGTCGAAGCAATATTAAATCGAACAGGAGTGTATTGCTTCGGTGAACCATCAAGCACACCATAAATGTAAGTCCTCTGTGAACGGTTAGCATAAGTATGAGCATATGCAATCTTAGTATGATTATTATGAGGACGATACATGTGGCGACCAGTACGATAGTATTGCTTCTGCGGAACATTTGATTCGGTCACCAATGGATCATTTCTCGTCTCAAGAGAGTAGATATGATTCGGTGGTACCGAAGACTTTCCCTGCATAGAATGGTTAGCAGGCAACTTTTCCACAAGTGCTTTCTGCACCCATATTTGCCTCTTGTAAAATCCATTCATTGGTGGAGTACCTACATACTCAGCTAAAACTTTTCCCTGTTCATCTTTCATGAGTTTGTAGTCTGAATCAAGTGATTCATCCACAATGACTTTGTTCATTTTGCAGTCGAAACCTGAAAGGTTAGCAATATCAATGGGTTTCTCCTTAGCTAGAACCCAAACAGTCTTAGGATACTGTTCAGGCTCCCAGTATGTGCCATCAGGACTTATCTTTCTCTCGAAACCAACACCTTCATTCCTGGGATTCCTGTGAAGGAGGGCCTTCCTCAGGATATCACAGAGATATTGGTGTCCTTGCACACTTTTGAACATGCCTGTTTCAAATAAGTTTTTCAACCTGAGGAGTTCCTCGGTAACAGCAGGATTTTCCTCATCGGAGGCATTAGTATCATCAATAACAATAGGAGCTTTCCCTTTGGAAATAGTTTTGCTTCGTTCCAAACAATCCAAACAAGGTGATTCAGATTTATCAATTGCTTCAGAACCTTGTTGAGCCATGAGAGAGAGATTGACATTTTCCAATTCTTCATGAGCCTCTGTCAGTTTTTCGAGAGCCACTTTCCTCTGAAGAAATTCATAGGTAAGCTTCTCATAATCAACTGAAAGAAGATCATGCCGAGAGGATAATTCTTCAAACTTCTCCTTCAGAGCAGCATGCTCATTGGTTAAAGTTTGATTCTTCTCAATCTCATCGATCAACAACGTTTCTGACTTCTTAATGGTTTTGCTTAGTGAATCAAGTTCATCTTGTTGAATTGAAGAAATTTTAGCAAGTTTAGCATAGCTTATCCTAGTATCACTTTCACATGAGGAATAATCAGAAGTATCATAGGTTGACTTGGATGAAGATACCTTTGCCTTGGCCATGAAGCAATATGCAGGAGTTTCATCTTCACTATTGTTGTTGGTGAAGAATGAGCTCGAAGCATTGACTGAAGCATCTGCCGAAGCAAAAGCCAAACCAGCAACTCCATCTGATTCGGACCCTGAAGCAGACCTTGAGTCTTGTTCAACTTCGGAACCAGAGGCTTCATCTTCTGAGTTCATCTCCTTTCCCAAATAGGCCTTGGCACGGTGAGAGCTGCTTCGACGAGACGAGTGAGTCTTCGATGAAGAACCCTCACGCTTCTTATGATACTTCTTCCTCTTATCATCATCAGAATCTTTCTTCTTTTCCCTTCTTGAACTGGAATCATGTTTCTTTGACTCATCACTTCTGGAGGATCTGTAAGGCTTCGATGAAGAGTCTCTGAGTGAATGCTTCGATTTGTTTTCAGCTTCCCACAGAGGGCAATCGGCAATGTAGTGTCCTGGTTTCTTGCACTTATAGCAGCAGTTGTCCTTCGATGGAGAGCTTTTTGAGGATGAACGGTGATAAGAATGACTTGAGCTTCTTGAAGGATAACTCTTCTTGGGTGAAGAAAAACCTTTTCTTTGAAAGCGATTGAAGCGTCTCATGATCAGTGCTAAATCTTTTCTAATGCTTGAGGGATCATCTGATTCGACACCTGAAGCAGAACTGGCTTCGGGTGAAGAATGACGCAAAGCTTTTGCTTTCAGGGCATGGGATCTCCTTCGAGAACCATTTATGTCACGTTTCTCTTCTTCTTCCATTTCAAAGGTACTGAGTCTCTCAAGAACATCAGCAGCAACAAGACGTCTGTAATCAGTCCTTTCCTTGATCATCAGCACAATGTGATCAAACGAGTCATCCAACGAGCGAAGCAGAGTTCTCACAACAGAGTGAGGTGTAATGTCATCAGCACCGAGGGAAATCAATTCATTTGCAAGAGTTGTGAGTCTGCTGTAAATAGAACTGACTTTTTCACCCTCGTTTCTCTTGAAGCGATAGAATTTGCTTCGGAGAGTGTCAATTCTGGCATCTTTCTGGGTAGAAACACCTTCACCAATCTTCTCAAGATAGTCCCAGACACCTTTGGCAGTTGGAATATTCTTCACTTCATGATACTTTTCAGGTGTCAAGTGATTGGTGATGAAAACCCAAACTACAGAATCAAGATCAATCAGCGTTGCTTCTTCAGGGGTGATCTCCTTCTCATCAGCAAAAGTGACTCCATACAAGACAACTTGCCAGGCAGTTGAGTTGATAGCGATGATATTTCTTTTCATCTTGTCCTTCCAGTACGGGTAGTCCTTCCCATTGAAAATAGGAATAGGTTCGCCAGAGCGAATAGCTGCGAAAGACATACTAGAATACATACTTGAAAACACTCCAGGAGGTTAATCCAAATAAAGAGTGCCTAGCTCTGATACCAATTGTTAGACCAAGTATGTGACCAGAGGGGGAGGGGGTGAATGATCACTTCAAAATTTTGCATGAAACTATGAAGTGAAGCATAACTCAGTAACCGAAAGGATTCAACAGAAAGGTAAATGTCGAAGCAGAACATGATTGAAGCAAAACATAGCGAATCAAAAGCATCGAATCAATTGCATCGAAGCAGATCACTGAAGAAATTGATAGACTGACTGTAAGTGCGGAAGGTTAAACGAACTCTTGACTCGGCGATGTTTGTTCGACCAGTTCACACTCTGCAAAGTGCTACGTCTGGTTGGAGGGACTTGTGATTGAACACAGGAGCTAACCTCTCTCCGTCCGTTTCTCCACTGCACCAATCTCTTTGAGCTTGGTCAGTTCTTCACTCGTGGTTGATTATTGAGGAAATCACCGAAACCTTTGACAAACTGGACTTCGAGGCGACAATTACTCTTCGCTCTCAGAAGAACAACTCTCTAACCGTCTAGGAGAATTGCAGTTCTCCAAGATAAAAGGCTAGCAAACTTCTTCCTAAGTCATAATGAATCAATTCAGATCAATAGGACTTATGCTTCGGTGGATGGGTTTTTGAAATGCTTCGGTGGGGTTTATCTCTCTCTATCCTCTGTAGGGAATCAATCTTGGAGCAGCCGCCGGCCAATGAGGGCGGGGTGGCGTATTTATAGGTGGCAATCCCTAGGTGCGAAATGACTGAAGTGACCCGATGTGACAGCTTGACATCTGTCCCCAACGATCATATTTCCAGTCACAGCGCAACTTTACTTGCGGTCCAAGTAAAGCTGACTCACGGACTTGGTTCTGCTTCAGGAGCCGAAAGAACAAAGTCTTCGCTGGTGAAGCATTACCTAGCTCACATGAGATTTCTTCAACTCTGGCTTCTCACTGTTTAAGATTCGATCTGAGTCTTTTCATCAAAACCTTCGGAGTACATTTACTAAACCCCTCTGAATAGTACGGTTTTTCTTATGACTCAAAGAAGTAGAAAAGAACTACGCAAAAACAACTAAGTCATGCGCCATCTTGATCATCTTCTTCGATGAGACGTGCTTCAGGATTCCTTATCTTTTTAGGGGTCGACATCCGTGATGAGCTTCACTCCAGAGGATGTGCTTCGGTAAAAGTATAAATCTTCGTTGAAGCTTTATCACCAACCTATAACTTCAGGAACCTAACCATCTGATTCACACTAGAAAACTTGTTAGTTCCTCTACAGTTTTGACCAACAATATCCAAAACTCTTGAGGGCATAACTTTGCTCTTACAGCTTTCCCTCGCCTATGATTGTCCTCATTGATGTGAGCCTTTCACACAAATTTTTCTTCCTCCTCCACCATCTCTCTCTCTCTTTCCCATCCTAAGTGTCAACTTTCTTGCTTACGCTAATCGAGTGCATGAGTGCTCAAAATATCGAAAGGGTGTGGATCAGTTTGACTTGTACCTGGCTAGTGGTATGGGGACGAGTCAAGATAAGATTCCAAAGAAGACTAAGCGTGAAACTTTAGTAGATTGAGTTCTCAACCAAAATAAATAGTATGTTTTTTCTCTCTCGTAATCCCATCTCCCACTTCTTGCACGCAAACACCATTTGGAGACATTCGAGTCACGGATAGCGAGAGCTCTTGCACCTTTATGTTCTTATGTTGCTTGTTTCAATGCTAATATAGAATCTTGCTTGTTATGACTTGAATTGAATTACATGCCGTCATTTCCCTACTTAAAAGTTATTTTATAGTTGGTAGCATGTCACCACAGAAATTATTCTTGTTATCATTTACCTACTCGAGGACGAGCAGGAATTAAGTTTGGGGATGTTGATATGTCCCAAACGTATCTATAATTTCTGCTTGCTCCATGCATGTTTTGGGTGATATTTCTATGCTTTTGATGCACTTCCGTACACTTTTGATCATATTTGGACTAACCTATTAACACAGTGCACCCCGGTGCCAGCTTCTATTTTTTGTTGTTTTTGTATTTCAGGGTTTCCCATTACTTAAAGTGCCAGAAAAATTACAGGAAAATAAATAAAAAATCAGTGACCCGGAAGCTTCCAGACGCCCGAAGGGGGGCCAGGGGGGCCCACCTGGTGACGAGGCGACCAGGGGGCGCGACCTAGGGTGGGGTCGCGCGGGGAGGCCGCCTGGAGGCGACCAGGGGGCGATCTCCCCGTTGTTCCTACGTCACCGCGCTTCCAAGACCGGGAGCACCAAAAGACCTCTTCCCGGCACCCTGCCGGAGGGAGGATTGACCTCCAGGAGCTTATCCACCACCATGGACGCTTCCCCGATGAGCCGTGAGTAGTCCACCCTGGACCATGGGTCCATGATCATTAGCTATGTGATGTCCTCTCCCCCTCTTTGTTTTTCTTTGATTAGACCTTGTGAGCTGCCCTACATGATCAAGGCACATATTTAATTCTTTCTGTTGTTGATATGTTGAGTTTGCTGGGATCTGATGGACTATGAGACTATGTTCAGATTGTGATGAGTGATATATTTGGTTCTTCTCCTTTTATTTTTATGTTCTTGAGTAATTCTTGCATGTTCTCCGTTGCTTTTTATTAATTTGGCCAAGTGGTTGGTAGTAACTCCAAGAGGGAGCGTTATGCATGATTGTGGGTTCATGCCCCCTGATGACTACCTTGAGTGACAGAAACATGAGTCTAGGGGAAGTGTTGTTGCCACATGAGTCAAAGAAGGCAAAGATGCACTTCTTTGGGAATCCTTTAAATAGAGACAGGGCACAAGTCAAAACATTCAAATGCCTATCAATCTACAGGATTTCATCCACACCCAGGATAGTGCTGCCATGAGAGAGCTTTAGGAACCTGTTAGTATCCAGGATATTAAAACTGTCATTGATGACTTGCCCAATGCTAAATCTCCAAGACCTGATGGCTTTAATAATGAATTCAACAAGGCATGTTGGGACATCATTGCTCCTGACATTCTGAAACTCATTGAAGAATTTTTCAAGGGTGACATCAACCTTGAAAGTATTAATTCTTCTTTCATCACACTTGTCCCTAAAATCCAAAACCCACAAACCCCCAGTGACTTCGGGCCAATTTCCCTGCTCAACACCTCACTCAAAATTATCACCAAAATTCTGGACAACAGACTGCAAAATATTATTCTTAATCTGATTCACATCAACCAGTATGGTTTTATTAAAGACAGAGCCATACAAGACTGCATTTGCTAGGCATTTGAATTTCTATTCCATTGCCACCAATCAGGAAAAGAATGCCTGCTGCTTAAATTGGATTTTGAAAAGGCTTTTGACACTATAGAATACTCTACCATCATCCAGGTTTTAAGAGCAAAAGGATTTGGAGACAAATGGATTTCTTGGATGAACCTCCTTTTCAACTCTGCCACATCTTCAGTTCTGCTAAATGGTATTCCAGGGAAAAAGTTCTACTGCAAGATAGGGGTTAGACAAGGAGACCCCCTCTCCCCTCTACTTTTTGTGATCACTGTTGACCTCCTGAAATCTATGATTAATAGTCCAATGATCAACAGAGCTCTCACTCCACCTCTGCAGTTCTCCTCCTGCCCATATTTCCTTATTGTGCAGTATGCTGATGATACTCTTTTGATCCTAGAAGCTGATGCCAAACAAATCCTTTTCCTAAAGACAATACTCAACACTTTCACAAGTGCTACTGGGTTAAAAGTTAATTACCATAAGTCTAGTATGATTCCCATAAACCTGGATGAGGAGAGAGCCTCTCATTTTATTCAGACCATGCAATGTCAGCAGAGCAAGTTTCCAATCACCTACCTGGGAATCTCCCTTGGAATTCACAAACCCAATGTGGAACATTGTCTTCCTTTGGTGAAAAAAATTGCTTCAAAACTAAATGGAGTGACCACTTTTCTCTCTTATGCTGGCAGACTGATTGCTGTGTAATCCATCTTATCCTCTATGGTTGTGTATCACAGGACATGCCTTGACCTCCCTGAAACTTTCAAACAACAAATATGCAAATACCTCAGACAGAGAGGTCCAAATATGGAGGACAAAAAACCTGCTCTGGTGGCCTGGAACACTGTCTGCATACCAAAACATGAAGGTGGCCTTGGAGTGCCAAGCATATCTGTCCAGAACAATGCTCTGCTCCTGAAAAATTTACACAAATTCTTTAACAGAGCAAATATCCCCTGGGTGAGCCTCATTTGGGAAACTTATTACTCCACTGGCCAGCTACCTGGTGTTGGCTCCCTTGGATCCTTCTGGTGGAAAACTAATCTGAACCTGCTGCCCATGTACAAAGCTATTGCAAAATGCAACATTGGATATGGAAAAAGTGCACTCTTTTGGTCAGATCTTTGGTCACAACAATGCTTACAAACTCAATATCCACACCTTGCCCCCTTTGCAAAGTCCCAAACAATTACAGTACATGATTACATGAGGAAAAAACATATGGAAGATCTGTTTCACTTACCTCTCTCTTCAGAAGCATACCTGGAATTTCAAGCAATGGATCAACTTTGTCCGAACTACAATCACAATAACAGTAATGAATCTGTAGATAAATGGAGTTACATCTGGGGTTCCAGCTCTTTCAGTTCTTCAAAATCTTACAAAAGAATCATTGGAACCACCACTGCTCCCCCTCATTTCAAATGGGTATGGGAAACTTCTTGCCAACCAAAGCACAAGGTCTTTTTCTGGTTATTACTGCATGACAGGCTCAACACCAGAAACCTCCTCAGAAGGAAATCTTTCACCCTAGATTCTTACAATTGTGCCACATTGGGTTGTGATTAGGAAGAAACCTTGAGACATCTTTTCTAGAGTTGCCCCTTTGCTAACCAATGTTGGGACTTTGTATGTCCAAATAGAAGTCAGAACATGCACACCCTGGACATAATTCAGGACATCAAAATGAAGCTCCACATCTCCTTTGCAATGGACATCATCATTATAGCCTCCTGGACAATCTGGATCACTCCAAACAACATAATTTTCAAGAACATAGAACCTTCTATGCAGCACTGGAAGGATCTTTATTTTGTTGAACTCAAGGTTCTGAATTATAGGATGAAGAACAAACTTTCTCAATCTTTCAAAGATTGGCTTGAGTCTTTTAGTTAATTTCTTTTATATTTCTTTATGCTCATGCCTATGTTTTTGAGGCTTTTCCACTTTTTTTGTTTTTTCTTGGCTTATGCCAAGCCACCAGGTAACTAATACTTTTTATTTAAACAATGCAAAAAATGAAGTTGGGCTTTGCCCTACTGTTCTGCCTCAAAAAATAAGGGGGAAACAACGGTGCTTGTACTTGCGGGTGCAAGGATTGTTTACTTTATGCAAAGGTCTTTTAATGCAGTTGTTCATTGCTTTGGGTTTACACTTTGGGTGGGGCTCGCAACTTAATACCAGCGAGATGTTCTGGATAGATATCTCAAGGTGGATGATTAGTGAGTAGATGCAGATGGATTTCGGTCTACTTGTCTTGGCGTACTTCCCATGCTTTTGAGCCTCTTCCTTTCTTTTGTAGCATAGTTAGCATTCCGGTGCATTTTTAATCCTGTCAATTTCCCAGCTTTAATTTGTTCACCGTGCATAGTTGTTTATCGTCTTTTGGGAGAGAGACATCACTAGTGAACTTCATGGGACCCCGGTCCATATTTCCACCACTGTTTACACCCTCAATTAACTTCCTGTTTTTACTTTTAGTTGCATTTATCACTACTATCTACCCTTGCGTTTGACCCTTTGTAAACAACAAGGCCAGAGAGATTGACAACCTCTTTGTACTCGTTGGGAGCAAAGTTATCTGTTGCTGTCTGCAGGTCCGGCTCAACTCTTGCGCTATCAAGTCTAGTGTCGTTGTCACCTACTTGTCATTTTCGGAGTCCTACTGGTTCGATAATCTCGGTATCTTCATTGAGGGAAATTTTCCTCTACGCTACATCGCACCTTCCACTTGGGGTAACCAACGAAGGGCGAGAGGTATTATCTCCTCGCTAGCATCAAGAAAATTTCTCGCGCCGTTGCCTTGGACTCCACTCTTCAAGAAAGGGGAGTTGCACACTATCTTTTATCTTTGCTTTTTAGTCTTGTTAGTTTACCTTTCACTTTTTATCTTTGTGTCCTTTATCAAAAATCACAAAACAGATTGCTTGTCCTGCTTGATGCTACTATGGGTACCACTGAAAACACCAAGTTGTGTGACTTCACTAGTCACAACAACAATGATTTTATCTGCACTGCTATTGCTACACTTGCCACTTCAGCAACTTCTTATGAAATTAAACCTGCTTTGCTAAATCTTGTTATGAAAGAACAATTCTCTGGTGCTGGATATGCTGCTGCTTTACACTATCATGCGGCTCCTCGATCAAGGAAAATCATGTAT
Organism: Bromus sterilis; assembly: GCA_950022295.1. Taxonomy (NCBI): domain Eukaryota; kingdom Viridiplantae; phylum Streptophyta; class Magnoliopsida; order Poales; family Poaceae; genus Bromus; species Bromus sterilis. The sequence goes on from OX465600.1 coordinate 225,554,297, forward strand.
GACATGAAGATCAAGTCATGAGATGGTGGATCTTGCAATGCAATGTATCTCGGAAAGGCTATGGAAATGCCTTGATAGGTAGGTACGGTGGCTGTTTTGAGGAAGATATAGGGATGTTTATGATGACAGAGCGTATTGTGCCAAGGGCTTGGATGCACTGGCGAAGTATGAGACAACTCTCAAGGTGAGAAAGGGTAATGCACGGTACCGAAGAGGCTAGCAAAATATAGGAAGGTGGAAGTGCCAACAATCGAATACTCGCATTAGTCCGAAGAACTCATGCACTTATTATCAGTAACTCTCTATCTAATCGGGAGATTCACAAAGAGACGAGTACCCCGAGGAGGAGTTTTATGGGGGTTTGTATATCCTTGCGCATCCTCGACCCATGGAACGTGAGGGTACTCTATATATTACAACCCCTCCAGAGGTTAGCGATTCATCTAGTAGCTAGAGTTCTCAACTAATTTTTGTAGTTTTTGAAAATAAGCACGGATTGCCCAAAATATGACACCTATCACTAATAGGCTCAGGCTCTTCGCACCTTGATGTCCAAAAATTACTCTAAGCAATACCTCAAAACTATTGCATGTTACTACTACACTTGTAATAGCAACCTTAATTACCTACTCATGCAAGACACACAACTCAGTGCAACAAGCCAACTCTCTAAACAAGATAAACATGAAGACTCAAGAGAGTTCCTAGAACATCATAAACAAAATCTCTTCAAAAGATATGATAGATAACTAAGAGTGAAGCATGACAGTAGCTATGAAAAGATAAAGAACACACACAAAAAGAAAGATAAGCATGCAAGTTTCTATGGTGGAGTGGAGTGTGTTTCTCTCCCAAACAATGAAGGCTAGGATCCAACTTGTTATGAACAGCAATCAAAACTAAAACAAACTAAAAATAAAAGAGCAAGACGCTCCAAGTCTAGCACATAATATATGAAGCGATAAAAATATAGCATGGAGAAGGACGAACTTATGATTGTTGATGGACAAGGGGATGCATGGGGGCATCCTCCAGCTTAGACGCTTGAGTCTCCTTGGATATTTCTTTGGGTGCATGGGGGAATCCCCAAGCTTGAGCGCTTGACACTCCCGAATCTTCTTTCATCATCTTCCTTCGCATACATAGAAACTCCCTTCATACAAAACTCATCATAAACTGATTAGAGTGGTTAGTACCCATGATAAAATAATATTTCTCTACTGGAAATAAAGATATTCTTGAATAGCTAATGTTTCTCAAGATTTCCAAGAAGTTTTTGAAAATAAAAGGCAAGCTTAAGGTTTGCAAAACGAAGGAAAGGCAAAACGTGGCAGAATCTGTGAAAAACAGACCACCAGGTAGTAAATAATTTTTTCGGGGTACTTCTGCAACTAAAATCAAAAAAATCAGAACCGATGCACGAATGACAATTGTATTGAGCATGCTGTTAAAAAATTCAGATCAAAAGATGATCTGGTGATTTTAGCCGAATTTTTCGTCAAGGGGGCAGAATCTGTTTCTGGACAGCATGTCACAACTTTTGAACTTTCTTGCAATCGGAGGCTAAAACTTGGCACAAAGCTTGAAAATAAAGATACAATGATGTTGCTACAGTAGTAAAAAACTTTAATACCACTAAAATTGAAAGTGAAAAAATCTTTGGTTGCCTCCCAACAAGCGCTTTCTTTTATGTGTTTTAGCTAGGCATGATACAAGAAAATCAAGTTTTATCAAAATCAAAAGAATAGCTTGCACTTGTAACGGACTCATAAGGTAAGTTGATTTTCTTTCGAGGGAAGTGTTCCATTCCCTTTTTAAGGGGGAAATGAAATCTAATGGTCCCCTCTTTTATGTCAATGATAGCACCAACGGTGCGAAGAAAAGGACGTCCCAAAATAATTGGAGATGAAGGATCACATTCAATGTCCATAACAAGACAATCAACGGGAACATAGTTATCATTGACAATAATAAGCACATCATCAATCCTTTATAAAGTTTTCTTTACGGAAGAATCTACAAATCGAACACCAAAAGAACAAGTATCAAAAGATTATAAGTTAAGCATATCATACATTCTTTTGGGCATAACGGAGCCACTAGCTCCAACATCACATAAAGCATAGCCAGAGAAGTTATTTAATTTGATTTTGAGTATGGGATCCCAACCATATTCTAGCTTCCTAGGGATAGAAGTCTCAAGTTTGATCTTATCCTCCTTGGCTTTGATAAGATCATTGGTAATATGCTCGGCAAAGGCAATGTAAGTGTGCTAGTGTGGGGGTCTTTAGCCATTCTTTGTAAAAAGGTGATAACTTCTGAGAGACTACAATTCTCAAAATCTAGATTACTAAAGAAAAACTCTACCAAAAATGAATTTTTTTCAATTACTTCAAGTGCTTTCTCACAAGAAGGTAGGGAATGGAACCGCTTCTTTGGTTTTCGGAGAGAAAAAACAAACAATTTAAATTTAAATTGATCATTATCCATCCTAGGAGGTTTTTGTTTATCACACACCCTTTCATTATTTTCTAAGTGATAGATAGCATCCTCTCCTTTCTCAGAAAATTGGTTTTTTAAATCATAATTGAGGAAAGGCCTACTAATGGGTCTGCAAACATAGTAACTATCATAAAAAACATAATTGCACAATTCGAAAGGATCAAAGTAATCCCCACTAGGGGTTCCGTGCCTGGGGAAAAATTCAATACTAGTCGAACCCATAATGGCAGCAATAAGCAAGAACAAGATAAAAAAATTGTTTTTGTGGTTTTTCATAAAAGACACTAAGATAAAAATGATAAAGTAAACTAAAAAACTAAAAAGCAAAGGTAAAAGATAGTGTGCAACTCCCCTTTCTTGAAAAGTGGAGTCCCCGGAAACGGCTCCAGAAATTGCCTGATGCGAGCGAGGAGGTAATAGCTGTCGCCCTTCGTTGGTTACCCCAAGTGGAAGGTTGAGATGTAGCGTAGCGGCAAATTTCCCTTAGCAAAGGTACCAAGGTTTAAGTCAGTCCATTAGGACTCCAAGATCGACAAGTAGGTGGTTCGGCAAGTGATGCGCCCTTGAAAATCACTTGCTTTACCTGGACCTGCACACGCACAGATAACTTTGCTCCCAACGAAGTTCAGAGAGGTTGTTAATCTCTCTGGCCTTGTTGTTTACAAAGGATTAAACGCAAGGGTAGATAGTAGTGATAATTGCAACGGAAAGTAAAAGTGATAAAATAAATTGGAGGTGTAAACAGTGGTGGTGATATGGACCGGGGTCCCATGATGTTCACTAGTGATGTCTCTCTCCCAAAAGACGATAAACAGCTAAGATGGGTGAACAAATTATAGCTGGGCAATTGACTGAATTATAAACACACCGCAATGTTAATTATGCTACTTGAAAGTAAAGAGGCTCTAAAGTATGGGCAGTACGCAAAGACAACTAGACCGAAATCCATTTGCATCTACTTCTAATCATCCACCTTGAGATATCTACCAGAACATCTCGCTGGTATTAAGTTGCGAGCCCCGCCCAAATTGTAAACTCAAAGCAATAGACAATTGCATTAACATTCTATGCGTAAGGTAAACAATCCTTGCAACCGCAGTTACAAGCACCGTTGTTTTCTCCCTGGTGGCAACAACACATCCCCTAGTGTCATGTTTCTGTCACTCAAGCTAGATATCGGGGGGCATGAACCCACAATCATGCATAATGCTCCCTCTTTGAGTCACTATCTAGTACTTGACCAAGCAATAAAAAGCAACGGAGAACATGCAACAATTACTCAAGAACAAAATATAAAAGTTAAACCAAACATATAACTCATCACGATCTGAACATAATCTCAGGATCCATCGGATCCCAGCAAACACAGCATAGCAATATCAGGAAAATTACATAGGTGCCTTGATCATGTAGGGCAGCCCACAAGGTCTAAACATTGAAGAACAAGGGTGGAGAGAAGACATCACATAGCTACTGGTCATGGACCCATGGTCCAAGGTAGACTCCTCAGGACACATCCGCGAGGCGTCCATGGTGGTGGAGAGGTCCCCGGAGGTCTATCCTCCCTCCGGCAGGGTGCCGGGAAGATGTCTTCTGGCGCTCCCAATCTTGGAAGAGCGGTGGAGGTGGAACAGAGATGTAATTTGCGATACGGGCTTCTCCTCGAGGGTTTCAGCGACGAGGGGTAAAAATAGGCCGAAGGGGGGCACCATAGGTGGGCCCCACCTCCTAGGCGCACTGGTGGCGCGGCCAAGGGTGGGGCCGCACCACCTGGCCGCCTGGGAGGGGGTGGCCCCCCTCCGGCTCTTCTTCGGTGGCTCTGGAAGCTTCCTTGACGCTGATTTTTATTCTGGTTTTCCGTAATTTTTCTGGCATTTTAACTTGGGGAAAATCACTGCAACTACAGACATCAGCCAACAGAAACTAGCACTGGGTGCACTGAGTTAGTAGGTTAGTCCAAATATGTGTAAACAACATGTACCAATGTCACATAAAAGTGCATGGAACAAGCAGAAATTATAGATACATTTGGGACGTATCGGTGGTGAATGGAATCGGGTTGGCTCCCGCGGGGGTGTGATCTCGGGCGGGGTAGCTACCTCCGGCGCACTCTGAAAAAGCACCCGCCCCGGCATACCTTGCGGGATCCGACTCGTGTTCCTTCCTTGATGAGCGGCGGAGAAGTGTGCCATCTGGGTATTCAACTGTGTTGTCTGTTCCTCCACGCGCCTGGCTTCTCGTGCGAGCCGACATGCTTCTTCCGCCATTTTTTCCTTCTCGATCTGGATTTCCCCATGTATTCTGGACACATGCTTCTCGAGCTCGTCGATCTCTGCCTTTCGTGACTCCTGATTTTCCGCAGTGATCGGGGTGGCGAGAACGGTCCGCAAAGCATCCATAGTAGCTGTGAGGGCCTCCGTTCCAGTCAAGACCGGTTCTGCAGTATGGGCAGCTAACCCCCCAGACGGATCTATGATCGTGTTCTGCTATTCCTGGGGGGCCGCCATGTAGATAGTGGCGTAGTACGGTGGCTGAAAATAGGGGAGATCTGGATCGTACTCCTCTGCTCCCAGCCCGAGCATGTCGCTTCCAACAGAGCGGATAGACCCGGCATCTGAGTCCTTTCCTTCACTAGGATATGAGTCGGTATCGGAGAGTTTTGTTGAGTGTAGCTTCCAAGGTCACGAAAGAACGCGACGGCTCTGGAGATCCGTTGGAAAACCCGATGAAGACATGCCTAGAGTCGGATTTCAGCCGACTCGCGGTTTCAGTAGGTACGTCACGATCTGGCTCTGGCTCCGATCTATCCAATCTACCGATGAAGAGGTGAACGGAGACGACCGGGACCCGATAGCCTGACTCAATGGAGTCGGCTTCGGGGCCCCAGGAGGTGTTGTCGATGTAGAGCTTTCCGTGCCGGCTTCTGGTGATCCGAGCGGAAATAAAACCTTCCATGTCTCGCTAAGCTCCCTCCAGAATTACGACGCCTGCGTGCGCAGGCCCCACGGTGCGAGCCAATTGTCGTGGGAAAGTCACAACAGATGTCCTCATTGGAGGACTTAGCATGAGACCTTTGTTGTGAGGTGGATATGAGGAGAGAGTCGGCGAGATCACGAGACACGAGATTTTACCCAGGTTTCGACCCCTCGTAAGGTAAAGACCTACTCCTTCTTTTCTATTATTGGGTGTCGACTTCTCGATTACAAGGGTGTGGAATCACTACCTATGCCTCGAGAGGTTCTAAGTTGAGTTTTCCTCTTGGGGTCCAAGGGTGCCGACTTATATAGTTGAAGGGTCCCTAGGTTTACACGAGTCCGACTTCTACACAAGTTGGAGTCCTATTCTAGTTTACAAGTGGTTTCCTTGTTAGCCAAGGTAAGTCCTATTTCCTTCTAGGGTCTTCGGGCTTCTTGTTTGGCACGACCCGGTCCAACACCGAGTCCCCTCCTAGGCCTCCTTCTTCTGAGTTGGCCCGGTTCTTCGATATGCCGAGTTATGGTCTTGATTCATCCCCCCGACATAGTACCCGGTACTGCAATCGTTTATCTCAGATTTTGTTGATGCTAGTTATATGTTCTACATTTTCAAGTAGGTGTTGCAAGATTATATTAAATTAAAGGTAAATAGAGAAGTCCTTCTTTTTTATCTTCTTTATATAATTTTAAAATAGAAGAAAAACAACTATGAGTATTTTTACCCGTGGATATTACCTGTAACCGGTCTGATATGGTTCTGATACGGGTGTTATGTTGACTAATAGTCTTATGTATATAACGCCTATATAAAATCTCACACCTAACTTATCAACGTAAACACATGGAACCTTAATATCACATGGCAATGTTATCACCACACTTTTCATGATTTGTATAGCTACACTTGGTGAAACTATGAAGTCCGGTCAAACTTCTTATTATTGGAATCACCTTTTAATCAACTTGCTCAATCACCCACCATCGCAAACTTTCTAGCATCTTTGCCGACACTTTAATTTTCAGTTTTGATTATCTTATAGAAATATAAAAATATCATATTCCATGTTATCTTTTAATAGCCTTTGTGCAACTAACAATATCGACTAGCAAGATTGGCATCCTTGTTAGAAACTGATATGGACACAAATAAAGTTAATATTTATGTTGTGATACGAGTATCCCCGTGAATTGATATCTTGGCTTCTCACTAAGGCTAATGGAAAACTTACTACCTGCTACATACTCCTACACTGGAAAGCCTAGCATTGCTATCAACATAGGAAGCTGTAGCACTATGGCTTGGCGTCGAGGAGTCCGAGTGGCTAGCCCGATAGAGGGAAGCCAGTCAGCCGAAGGCTAAACACCAATCCAAGAAGTAATCCAGCATTGACCAATGTCTGGTCGGGCTACCCTCCTTCTAATCCTCCAACAATGGTAGCATCACTAATGACAATGACGCACTTCCGGTCGTAGCCGCCTACACCGCGGAGTACTACCGATGCTCCAAAGAACACAAGGGGAAGGGATCAACGAGGAACCGGTGAAATTAGGTAGGTCCCTGGCTCTATGTTAAACTTTGTGAATTTCTATTCTATGTCCTATTAAACTAGACATGTCTGATCATCTGTTCAATTTATCTACATGCTATTTGGATCACGTTGCATGAGATTGCATGGATTTGGGGTTTGGGATAGGATGGGGACAGATGTGAACGCATTCAAATGATGGGTGATTAGGTGTCTGCGGGCATATAGGAGTTAAAAATCTCTCTTTCTCTCCCAAATGGATCCAAGACCTCATAATTTTCTTCAAGCATCTCTTATACCGTCATAGACCTCTCATCATTTATCTTCTCTATATAACAGTCTTTATTAATTTAAAAGAAGGAGTTCACTAGATAGCGGCGCCGCATGTCCTCCAACCTGTGCGGCGGCTTCGGAAACATGAAAAAACATCATGTGATCCCGCGTACGGGCCATATCCATGCATGCATGAGGCCATCGATGCATCTGAACCTACACTCTCTTTGGTCGCTTTCACTTATCCCATACTACCATCACATGCATGCAACTTTGCAGAATCCCTGTGACAAAATAATTACCAGTAGTACTAGTATAATATATTAGCATAAACGCAGTCTCATCAGGTTTAACCAAGGTTGAATTATTTTATCGCCTTTCCAGATTTAATTTTACCAAGTTGTCATATTTTGTTATAAAAGATTTTTAATGCTTGCAAAATCTAGTTACCACATTTATTTTTGATGTACTTTCCAATTTAATTTTACCAAGTTGTCATTTTTTATAAAATGTTTTTAATGCTTGTAGAATCCAGTTGCCACATTATTTTTTGATGTACTTTCCAATTTAATTTTACCAAGTTCTTTTTTTTTTGAATAAAAAGTTTTTGATGCTTGAAAAATCTAGTTGCCATATTGTTTTCTGATGTACTTTCCAATTTAATGTTACCAAGTATGTTTTTTTTTGAATAAAATGTTTTTTATGCTTGAAAAATCTAGTTGCCACATTATTTTTTATGTACTTTCCTAATTTAATTTTACCAAGTTGTCATATTTTTCCATAAAAGCCTTTTAATGCTTGTAAAATTTAGTTTCCACATGCTAGAGCACATCTAGATGTGTCCTAAGATAGAGCACATCTAAGTTCAATCAAACTAGAAAGAAAAAGAAAAAATATTAAAAAAATATCTACATAAATCTTAATGCAAAATCAGCTGTCTAGAACTTAGATGTGCTCTATCTTAAAGCACATCTAGATGTGCCCTAGACAAACTATATTTTTTATTGTGCTTACGAATTAAATTTTTACCAAGTTGTCATATTATTTTATAAGTGGTTTAAGAGGTTGTAAAAATAAATTATTATTGTGTTTTTTGCTTGTCTACCTAGTTGTCAGATTAATTATACCATGTTATAAAATTATTTTCAAATAAACATTGCTACACATTTGTGTATTATTGCAAACAAAATCAATTTGCAAAAATTTTAGAGAGTAGTACAGTATATTTAGCTGCTTTGTGGACTTGTACTACTCTTTTGAGGCACTGTAGCTAATAAAATAGTACTACTATTGTAGCACAGCTGCCCCTGTCGGCCTAGACCTTCCATCACCTTTTACTGTAGCAGGTCTAGTTATTTCTGAGCTACTAGTATCCAAGTGGCTTGACGCTCGCTGCGCTGGTTCAATTTTTTTAGCGTAGCGTCCCGCCGCACGAGATGATAACTGTGTGCACGCCGCTCGCTAGCTTTTCCCTTAAAAGAATGTTATTTCAACAAGGGTTGTGAAGCAATCTTTATTCATGTTCATCCCTAGACTCCCAAATAATTTCCATAAATTTTCCTACATATAAAAACACCAAATGTACTAAAACATTCGATCCCCATGTGCAAAACGAAAAAACAAAGTTTTTCCCAAATAGACATTTGTAAATCAAGTGCCACTTGCCTAGATCTAATTGAGCTGCATTTTTCCACCATGATCACCTTAGTAAGTTACCACTACACACCAAAACGTATCTCCGCTCCCTTGGAATATCTCTAAAAATCGAACACAAACACTTTCAGTTTGACACACATTTTTATCCTAGCTCTCACAACATTGCTTCAGTTCATCTGCAATCTCGCCAATACACTACTACAACATAAATGCACATATATGATGTGGTTTCGCTTGACAAAGTTCAACTACAATCTCCTTTGGCCGTTGGCATTCGTTGACTTATCAGCTCATAGGTCAAAAAAGGGCTCTGCACCATGTTTAGAAGCATCCGACCAGCGTCGATCACCTGCACATGCGCCACTGCGCCTAGTCAAGACTCCATGAACACTGTAGTTGCATGGTGTCTACTACACATTTTTATTCTTGGGACTTCAAGCACAAAAGATTGTAGGACAAAAATAAATTTTCCTCATCTAGATGATTATCAGAGGTTTATCGATCCGTGGAATGTGTAGGTTGAAAGTGATTTGTCTCAAACAACCCTAAAATAAAGATACAAGAATTCCCTTGTCTTCCCAACACACCTAATGTAATTTCCAATTGTATAGGTTTAATATAGATGGTAAGATTAGCTTTGTTTAATCTGAAGTAAAAGTATCTTTGTGTAATCTAAATAAATAGTGACATCAATGTAAGAGTAACGAAATTAAATAAATCATCTTTCAATGCTTTGAAACAAGGTCTAGGGTTCATACTTTCGCTAGTGTTAACTCAGAACATCATTAACATAGTTGAACACCATGATAAGCCATAAAAAATTGTCGTAAAGAATCACTCCAAAATTTTTTATTTTTATCAGATCAAAGTAGGATGACATCATGTAGGTGCGCAAATCGCAAACCACCTTAAAGTTGTTTTTATAATATTAATCTATTGAACCACCCCACTGTCACGTCAGACAGCCCCAGAAATTATACTCTGACATCACCATATGATCTTTATTGTTCCAACATATTATCCCTAGAGTTACTCGAATGTCACTAAGGGTCTTCGAAAGTTATACTAGACATGCATCATGTAATATCAATGATTTCCAAAAGATTCAATACAATATAAATAATCTTCATAGATGAGCAAGATTGACTCGCCACAAAGAAAATAGATGGGGATACATCATAAGATTCAAATCCATTAACAAAACACATGATCATAATCAAGAAGGGAAACTTACGCGATCAAGAGACACAGAGAGAGAGAGAGAGAGAAAGAGAGAGAGAGAGGTATGGAGGGAGGGGAAGAGAGAGAGATCATAGCTACTAGTATATACCATAACCCCCAAAGTAGGACCATTCAAAAATCATCGTTAGTGGAGAGAAAGATTTGTTGGTGATGAAGATGGTAAAGATGTCCTCGATGGTCTTCCGGCATCACTGGTGGAGAGGGGGGAGTGCCCCTCCTTATTCTTGTTCCTTAGTATTATCTCTTGCTTAGAAGGGTGTTTCCCCCTCTGGTTTTCGTGGCTTTGGTGGCATGTAGACGACCCCCCCCCCCCCTCTCCCGTATTTGATATAATTTTCAAGGTTGTTTATAATGTTGTATTGTGAGTCTCTTCACCATTTTTTATATTCACGAAGATGCGTAACTCCCAAATATCTGAAAAATAGAGAGGTTTGGAAACTTGAGGACTCCTTTTCGGCCGAAGGAAAGCTCCAACCGACTTGCGAGCTGCTCACACGGCCAGCCTCTGGCCACCTTTCTAGCCATGGGTCCCTTTCGGTACTAAAATGGTCATCATATATATACAGCGACTACAGTGACATGATAGTCGTTTTGTCCAGGCCGTACATTGAGAAGGTGTGGTAGTTTTCATATGTGGTGAAGCACTCAAAGGATTCATTTATCAAGAGCTAACCATGAGCATCAACGACAATTTTCGCCTCCACCACCCGCACCATCATCATCGGACAGGCCCGGGCCATGCGCTATGCTCGCCGCGCGTACAACACCACCAATGTGGCGATGAGCATCAGGCTGATGTCACCCATCTCGTCACGCTCTCGTGTACAGGAAAGTAGGGACCGAGAGCTGGCGGGGTGGATGAGGTGACCTGGCGGGGTGGATGAGGTGAGCTGGCCGGGGCATCACCGGTGAGAGGGCCACGTGCGGAGGAGCTCGGCGTCGATATTTTGTGGCGGCTCTGTGGTAGGAAAGAATGCGAAAGTGAGGAGGTAGGAGTTTCAATGAACATGAGGAGGACCATGACGCTGGGCCTTGGCTGAGCGGCCACCGGTTGTGCAAGCTCCTACATGCGCAGGTTGGGACATATGTTAGATAAAACCAGAATAAAGTAAAGACAAGACACACCGATTTAACGTGAAAACCCTTGCGGTAAAAACCACGGACGCACGAAGACGCAACTTCACTATGATGGAAGAGTATTACAAGCACAAGACGACAAGCCGTCTTTAGATGCGACTACATGGGGTATATATAGGAGGCAACACATAAGAGTCCTAGTAGGACAAGTAAACGAGTTGTATTCGTACGCGTCAGTACCAATGCAAAGCCCCACACCGCTCATGACACGGTGCCCGTGTATAACACGGTAAACGAATTTGGATCATATTTTAACAATCTCCACCTTGAACCAAATTTCCTCCAGTAGTCGAAGAAAGAAATAACTACATCCAAATCAGCATAAACACCTTCTGCGTCAAAGTCCATAGGACTAGTGAGAGATACCAACTAAGTCTAAGCAAACCTCAAACTTATTTGTCGGAACTGGCTTTGTCATCATATCCGCAGGATTATCATGCGTACTTATCTTGCTCACCTTCAAATCACCTCTAGCGAATGAAGTGATATCCGACATCAATGTGCTTCGTTCTCTCATGATACATTTGATTCTTAGTGAGACATATAGCACTTTGACTGTCACAAAATATTTCAGGGCAAGACTCATCTCCACAAAGCTCAGTGTATAAACCTCTCAACCGAATAGCTTCTTTGCATGCCTCAGAAACAGCCATATACTCAGCATCAGTAGTGGAACAAGCCACGATAGACTGCAAAGTCGCTCTCCATCTCAAAGCACAACCACGAATGGTGAAAACATAACCTGTGAGTGATCTTCTCTTATCCAAATCACCAGCAAAATCAGAATCAACATAACCAACAAGCCCATCCTTACATTTCCCAAACTGTAAATAAGCATTAGAAGTACCTCGTAGGTATCTGAAAATCCACTGAACAACTTTCCAATGCTCTTTTTCAGGATTAGCCATGTATCTACTAACAACGCTCAATGTGTGTGATAAGTCCGGACGAGAACAAACCATGGCATACATAAGTGAACCAACTGCACTTGAATAGGGAACTCTAGACATGTGTCCGATATCAACATCTGATTTAGGACATAAGGCTGATGATAATTTGAAATCTGCACCTAATGGAGTACTCACTGGCTTGGCATCATGCATATTAAAACGACGAAGAACATTATCAACATATCCCTTCTAACTGAGATATAATTGTCCAGATGGTCTATCTCTGGATATTTCCATGTCAAGAATTTTCTTTGCTGCACCCAAATCCTTCATCTCAAATTCATTACTCAATTGCTTCTTTAGTTCATTAACATCTGACATACTCTTTGCAGCAATGAGCATATCATCAACATAAAGGAGCAAATAAATAGCTGAATCATTAACAGATTTCAAATAAACACAGCTATCATAATCAGACCATTTGAAACCTTGAGAGAGCATAAAAGTTTCAAATCTCTTGTACCACTGTCGAGGGGATTGCTTCAATCCATAAATAGATTTATTTAACTTGCAGAAAAGATTCTCCTTTCCAGGAATAATAAAACCTTCCGATTATTCCATATAAATATCCTCTTCTAACTCCCCATGTAAGAAAGAAGTTTTAACATCCAATTGTTCAAGCTCATAATCATGCATGGCAACAATACTAAGTAAAGTTCGAATAGAGCTATGCTTCACAACGGGGGAAAAGACTTCATTAAAGTCAATACCTGGAATCTGGCTATAACCTTTGGCAACCAACCTTGCTTTATATCTTGCCTCATCATTTGGAGAAATACCCTCCTTTCTTTTGAAAACCCACTTGCAACGAATATGTTTCTTCTCTCTAGGTAATTTTACTAAATCCCAAGTGCCATTCTTTTCAAGTGATTCCATCTCATCATGCATAGCAATTGTCCACTTATTACTATCACTAGAAATAATAGCCTCGAAATATGAAGAAGGCTCAGCATTACCTTCAATTTCTTCTGCAATAGATAAAGCAAAAGAAACTATATTGCACTCATGAATTAACCTTGAAGGTGCCTTAGAAACACCACGCCTAACTCTGTCACGTGCAAGATTCCAACTTGGTGGAACAATAGGCTGATTTGGAGTGACATGTTCATCATCAACGGCGGGTTCATCATGTGCAACAAAAAATTTCTTATCTGATGTGGAATCAATAACCTGCTCCACCTGAACAGTAGGATGCTGAATAGTAGACTGTTGTTCACTCTCGACAGGAACATCGGTAGAAGGAACATCATGTAACATAGCAGTTTCATTAAAGATAACATTTCTGCTAATAACAATCTTCTGAGTTTCAGGATTCCACAATTTAAAACCTTTAACACCAGATTTATATGCAAGAAAGATGCACTTAATAGCCCTAGGCTCCAACTTTCCATTATCAACATGAGCATAAGCAGTGCAACCAAAAACTCTCAATTGTGAATAATCAGCAGGTGAACCAGACCATACCTTAGTTGGAGTTTTCTTATTAAGAGAAATAGAAGGTGAATGGTTAATAAGATGGCAAGCAGTGGAAGAAGCCTCAGCCCAAAAACACCTACTCAAACCGGCATTTGACAACATGCAACGGGCCTTGGAGATAATGGTTCTGTTCATACGTTCAACAACACCATTTTGTTGAGGAGTATAAGGAACGGTGTAATGTCTGACAATGCCTTCAGACTTGCAATAATACTTTGCTTAGAACAGAATTCCATACCATTATCAGTATGAAGTATCTTTACCTTCCTTTCAGTTTGCCTTTCAATCATAACTTTCCACTCTTTAAATGCAGAGAATCCCTCATATTTATGCTTCAAGAAATAAGGCCCAAACTTTCCTCAAGTAATCATCAATAATAGTCAACATGTATCTAGCACCACCTAGTGACTTTCTGCGAGAAGGCCCCCATAAATCGAATGCACATAATCAAGAATACCTTCAGTAGTATGAGTAGAAGTGTTGAACTTCACCCTCTTGTGCTTCCTGAAAATACAATGCTCACAAAATTTCAATTTTCCAGTTTGATAACCAGCAAGAAGACCTTTCTTATTTAACTCTGCCAAACCAAGTTCACTCATATGTCCAAGACGCATATGCCAAAGGTTAGCAGCATCACAATCAGAATTATTTGAAACAGCTGGAGTAGCGTTACCTGAGATGGTAGAACCTCGAAGGTAATAAAGACCATTGGTCAAACTTAAGTCACCCTTCATAACAATGAGAGAACCTTTAGTGACTTTCAAAAAGTTATCTCCACCTAAATACTTGTACCCCTTTGCATCAAGGGAACTCAAAGAAATAAGATTTCTCTTCATCTTTGGAATATACCGAACATCTGTTAAAGTTCTGATTGTGCCATCAGACATCTTGATTCGAATAGAACCTATGCCTTCAATCTTGCATGGTGAATTATCAAACCCCAAAACGGAACCAGCAGCAGTAGTAGAATCCAAAGTATTAAACCAATTTCTATTTGGGCACATATGAAAAGAACATGCAGTGTCAAGTACCGATTTATCATTGGCCTCAGCACATCCAGCAATACCGACAAGAGCATCATCAGAACTATCATCACGAGCAACATTAGCAGAATTTTCACCTTTGTTACCTTTCGGTTTGTATGTGCCATTCCTCTTTTCCTTATTCTGCAACTTAAAACACTCAGAGATATCATGTCCTTCTTTCTTGCAATATCTGCAATACTTGTTCTTGCCTCTGGATTGCGAGCGGCCTCTGTAGCCTTTCTTACTTTTGCCTCTGTTTCCATTACTTGAGCCCTTCTCATTTGTCCTGCCACGAACAGATAATCCCTCGGCTTGAGAGGAACTAGAACCATCACCAGACACCATTAGCTTCATCTTCTCCTTAGAGTGCAAAGCTTCATAAACCTCATTAAGGGTGAGAGTATCACGACTGTATAATATGGTATCTCTAAAATTGGTGTAAGAACTTGGCAGTGAACATAATAAAATTAAGCACATATCTTCCTCCTCATATTTAACCTCCATTGCAGCTAGATATGACTTAGAAAATTGCCTCCCTCAGTTAACTTGTGCAGGAATAATTTTTTCTTGAGATGCATCTTGCTACTAAGATCTTTTGTCATGCAAATCTCTTCCAGCTTTAACCATAGAGCGGCAGCAGTTTTCTCGCTCAAAACATCCTGCAAACTATCATTGTGCAGGTGGAGTTGAATTTGTGACAAAGCCTTTCGATCCTTCCTTTTCTCCTCAGCAGTCCAATCCGGAATCCTGTTCTTCCCAAAACTATCCAGTGCGTCATCATAATCGGATTGCGCCAATAACGCCCGCATCTTGACTTGCCATAGAGAAAACCTTGTGTCACGGTCCAACAACTGAAGATCATACTTCATAGAAGCCATGAGTAGATCAAATTTGTGCACAAAGTAATTCAAGCCAAAGATAAAATTCTCGGAGAATTAATTAAAGCGGAGCAACGATGTGGGAATAATAGCACCTGATAACCGTAACAATTGGAAAACAATTAGCAGATAAGGATGAAGAGTAGCAGCCAATCTCCCGTGTCAAGTAAAAGTCTTGGATGGCTCCAACGAAAAATACTACTCCCTCCGTCCCATAATGTAGTATCATTTTTAAGCTAGTCTAGCTTTAAAAATGTTACTATATTATGGGATAGAGGTAGTAGTACCAATTAGCTTCGGTTCCTGATGGATCAACAGCAGCAACGATTCGGCGAAAGCAGCAGGCACGGATGGAAACTCGAATCGGAACAGCATGACTTGGCGGATGGATTAACTCGGCGACTTGATCAATCCACATCAGCGGCACATGCAGCGTACAGCTCTGCGGAATAACTTTTCTGCTCAGATGGAACTCGGCCATGAAACTTTAATAACCCAGCGGAACGGATAGAAGTCATTATCGATCTCGATATCGAGGCCCTGTCGGATTCGACGGAACACGTCTCCGCGGAAAAATATCTCGTCTCGAAAAAACGATCTCTGTATCAACTTGGCTCTGTATACCACTTGTTAGATAAAACGAGATCAAAGTAAAGACAAGAGACACCGATTTAACGTGGAAACCCTTGCGGGAAAAACCACGGACGCACGAAGGCGCAACTTCACTATGATGGAGGAGTATTACAAGAACGAGACGACATGCCGTCTTTAGGTGCGACTACATGGGGTATATATAGGAGGCAACACATAAGAGTCCTAGTAGGACAAGTAAACGAGTTGTACTCGTACGCGTCGGTACCAACGCAAAGCCCCACACCGCTCATGACACGGTGCCCGTGTATAACACGGTAGACGAATTTGGATCATAGTTTAACAACATAAGGGCAACTCCAATGCGCTGACGCAAACGGACACCGGATTTATCCGGTTTGGGCGGGCGCGTCCACGCGCGTGTCCGCTACTGTCCAGCGCCTTGCGCGGTCGCCCAACGCGTCGACGCAAATGCAAAAGTAAAAAAAATAGAAATTAACTAAGTGTGCGTTTGGTTAGTTTCTGTGCAGGGCATGTATTTGGTTCTTAGTTTATGTGCAGGGTCTGGCTGAATGAACGAGGATCAGTCACTAGTGGACAGACCCCCCTTTCGTCCAGCCCAAAAAAGGCATCGCTCCCGGTTCATTTCAGAACCGGGACCGATGCCGGGCAACGGTCCCGGTTCGTCTGGAATGGGCAACGGTCCCGGTTCATGTGAGGCAACGGTCCCGGTTGTTGCCACAAACCGGGACCAATGCTATGGCGACCAACACGTGGCGCACTGCGAGGCATTGGTCCCGGTTGTTGGCAAAAACCGGGACTGTTGCCCTGGCTATATAAGCCCCCAACCAGCACTTTGTCATTTTGCCTCAAAAAATTTCAGGATTGTGTTGGGGTGGGGTGGGTGCTAGAATTTTTTTCCTTTGATTGCACACCAGGTGTTCGACGAAATGTCCGAGCCACACTTAGGTCCTCAGAACACCGTATCCTCGGCCGAGGTTAGCAACCTTATCTTCTCCATCTGTAACTGATACAAAAATACTGCACGTGTGCATATATAGTGGTCTTTTCACTATTCATGAAGTTATTGTAATGGTTAATTATATGACGCAGATCGAAGAACGGGTGCGATGGATGTACAGTGATCGACGCGGGTCCGAGTTTATTACAAACCTGCATACATTTCTCAATGTGGCTAATGCAAACAAAGTGGATAATTTTATGCCTTGTCCCTGTATTGACTGTCGGAACGTGGCGGAGTACTCTTCCTCGAGAACACTTCAAGGCCACCTGCTTCGGAGAGGTTTCATTCCCGGATATTATTTTTGGTCCAAGCACGGAGAAAGAGGGGTTAGGTAGGAAGACAATGAAGAAGAGGAGGATGATGATAGCTATCCTATGTCCCCTGAAGAATTCGGTGACACTTCAATGGAAGACAATGAAGAAGATGGAGCTCCTCGAGGTGACAATGAAGAAGAACAACGGGAATCGGATGAGACCGCTGATGGTCTTGGTCGGGTCATCTCTGATGCAAAGCGAGACTGTGAAACAGGAAAAGAGAAGGAGGATCACAAAAAGCCCTTGTACCCAAATTGCGAAGATGGCAGCACAAAGCTCGGTACCACACTGGAACTGTTGAAATGGAAGGCAGATTTTGGTTGTTCTGACACCGGATTTGAGAAGTTACTGCAAATAATGAAGTCGAAGCTTCCACCGGATAACGAATTTCCTGCGACAACACACGAAGCAAAGAAGGTTATCTGCCCTCTAGGATTAGATGTGCAGAAGATACATGCATGCATTAATGACTGCATCCTGTACCGCGGTGAAAAGTACGAGAGTATGGATAAATGCCCGGTATGCACTGCGAGTCGGTACAAGATTAGACAAGATGACCCTGGTGATGCTGAGGGAGATGACGAGCCCCCGAGGAAGAGGGTTCCTGCTAAGGTTATGTGGTATGCTCCTATAATACCAAGGTTGAAACGTCTGTTCAGAAACAAGGAGCATGCCAGGTTGCTGCGATGGCAAAAAAGAAGACCGTAAGAAAGACGGGAAGTTGAGACACCCCGCTGATGGGTCGCAGTGGAGAAAAATCGAGAGAGGCCACTCAGACTTTTAAAATGAAGCAAGAAACTTATGGTTTGGTCTAAGTACAGATGGCATGAACCCTTTTGGAGAGCAGAGTTGCAGTCACAGCACCTGGCCTGTGACTCTATGTATCTACAACCTTCCTCCTTGGGTGTGCATGAAGCGGAAGTTCATCATGATGCCAGTGCTCATCCAAGGACCGAGGCAACCCGGCAACGACATTGATGTGTACCTAAGGCCATTAGTCGATGAACTTTTGGAGCTGTGGGCCAAACCAGGTGTACGCGTGTGGGATGAGGACAAACAGGAGGAATTTGACCTGCGAGCGTTGCTTTTCGTAACCATCAATGATTGGCCCGCTCTTAGTAACATTTCAGGACAGTCAAACAAGGGATACAATGCATGCATGCACTGTTTAGATAAGACTAAAGGTATATATTTGGTTAAATGTAAGAAGGTTGTGTACCTCGGGTGTCGTCAATTTCTGCCGCCCAATCATATCATGAGAAAGAAAGGCAAGCATTTCAACGGTTAGGCAGATCACCGGAAAAAGCCTAAGCTCCCTAAAGGTGCTGATGTATTTGGTATGGTGAATGACCTAGAAGTAATCTTTGGAAAGGGTCCTGGCAGTCAATCTGTTCCGAAAGACGTCGTTACCAGACACGCGGCCATGTGGAAGAAGAAATCTATATTTTGGGAGCTACCCTATTGGGTAGACCTAGAGGTCTGTTCTTCAATCGACGTGATGCACGTGACGAAGAATCTTTGCGTGAACCTGCTAGGGTTCCTGGGAGTGTATGGGAAGTCAAAAGATACACCAGAAGCACGGGAGGACCAGCAACGTATGAAAGACCCATACCACAGGCATACTGATAAAGGGCGTCTAAGCAGCTACGCTCTTACCAAAGCAGAGAAGGAAATCTTTTTTGAATGCCTTAGAAGTATCAAGGTCCCGGCAGGCTTCTCGTCAAATATAAAGGGAATAATAAATATGGCAGAGAAAAAATTCCAGAACCTCAAGTCTCATGATTGCCACGTGATTATGACGCAGTTGCTTCCGGTTGCATTGCGGGGGCTTCTACCAGAAAATGTTCGAGTACCCATTGTGAAGCTATGTGCATTTCTTAATGCAATATCTCAGAAGGTAATCGATCATGCAAGTCTGGAAAGGCTACAGAACGATGTGGTCCAATGTCTCGTCAGTTTTGAGTTGGTGTTCCCCCGTCCTTCTTCAATATTATGACGCATCTGCTGGTTCACCTGGTCGACGAGATTGCCATTCTAGGTCCTGTATTTCTACACAATATGTTCCCCTTCGAGAGGTTCATGGGAGTTTTAAAGAAATATGTTCGTAACCGTGCAAGGCCAGAAGGAAGCATCTCCAAGGGCTATGGAACAGAGGAGGTCATTGAGTTCTGTGTTGACTTTATTCCTGACCTTAAGCCGATTGGTGTTCCTGAATCACGGTATGAGGGGAGACTGAGTGGAAAAGGAACGCTAGGAAAGAAAGCAAAGATATTTCAGGACGGGCATTCTTTGACTCAAGCACACTACACAGTTCTACAAAGTTCTATCTTCGCCCAACCGTATATCGAGGAACACAAGAATGTTCTACGCTCCAAGTTCCCGGGGGGAGGATGACCAATGAATTCAAGTCAAACACATGGAGACTTTCGGCACTTGGTTGCAATTACGTCTCATGCATGACACCACTATTGGAAATCAACTCTACTTGCTGGCCGCGACACCGTCTGAGACTGTATTGACTTTCCAAGGGTACGAGATAAATGGGAATACATTTTACACGGTCGCCCAAGATAAGAAGAGCACCAACCAAAACAGTGGTTTCCTCTTTGATGCAACAAACGAGGATGGTACAAAGGACACATACTATGGTTACATAGATGAGATATGGGAACTTGACTATGGACCTACTTTTAAGGTCCCTTTGTTTCGGTGCAGTTGGGTCAACATGAATGTAGATGGGGTAAAGATCGACCAGCTGTACGGAATGACAACAGTGGATCTCAAGAATCTTGGTCACACAGACGACCCATTCGACCTAGCCAAAGATGTGGCTCAGGATTTCTATGTGAAGGACATGTCTTCTAGACCGAAAAAAAGGAAAAACAAGGATACGAATACATCAGACAATGAGCCCAGGCGTCACATAGTTCTTTCAGGAAAAAGAAACATTGTGGGAGTCGAGGACAAGACAGACATGTCCGAAGATTACGATAAGTTTCATGAAATTCCTCCATTCACAGTGAAAACTGACCCAACTATCCCATTAAGCAATGAAGATGCTCCGTGGTTACGGCGCAAGAAGCGATCATAAGCAATGTAGGAAACAAGTGATGTGTAATAATGTATTGAACCATTGGTGATTTTTTTATGATGTTTGCAATTAGCCAAGTTTGAACATGATGCTTTCCAATTATAGTGCTTTCCAATTTCAAAATGCGGTCAATTTCACCCCGTTCCTGCTGAATTGGCGGCAATTTGTCTTTTTCAGCAGAGGTGCATAAGAAACATTTTACATAGAAACTTTTGTAAATTGTTAATAAAATATGGTCTAGTATAATACAAAAATGGTTTGGTTCAAATTGACATCAAATATTTGGTAGATCCTTCACAAAAAGACCCTACTTTCGGCACTCGGAAAATGAAAAATGGATTTTTCGTGCAACGGAAATGAAAACTTCCTTTGGCAAACTTGTTGGCCATTCAAATATACACACATATGCAAAATATGAGATCATTTGGGGAAACTATCATTCGAAATTAGCTATAACTTTGGCCATTTGGCTTGAAAGCCATGAACCTTCATACTCGATAGCCCATTTTGAGAAGACTTTTTAATAGATTTGCATTATTCCAAGTTTGTTGGTTTGTATGGTTACTAGGACATAAATTAGGATGCAACGCAAATGTTATATATTTTTTTGATATTTTTTGAATTTTTTAAGCACCGATTTCAAAATGCGGTCAAAACGGGGGAGGGGGGCATGGCCGGTGATAGCTAGGTGTGGAATCTTGAAAAACTCTTTGTAGATCTCTAATGAAATGAGTACTTGTGCACTTGGAAATGTTTTTTTTGAAAAAATAAAGAGCTATCTATCAAGCACTTGTAGTTCAAATTTCACCCCGTTCCAACTGAATTGGCGGCAATTTGTCTTTTTCAGCAGAGGTGCATAAGAAACATTTTACATAGAAACTTTTGTAAATTGTTAATAAAATATGGTCTAGTATAATAAAAAAATGGGTTGGTTCAAATTGACATCAAATATTTGGTAGATCCTTCACAAAAAGACCCTACTTTCGGCACTCAGAAAATGAAAAATGGATTTTTCGTGCAACGGAAATGAAAACTTCCTTTGGCAAACTTGTTGGCCATTCAAATATACACACATATGCAAAATATGAGATCATTTGGGGAAACTATCATTTGAAATTAGCTATAACTTTGGCCATTTGGCTTGAAAGCCATGAACCTTCATACTCGATAGCCCATTTTGAGAAGACTTTTTTAATAGATTTGCATTATTCCAAGTTTGTTGGTTTGTATGGTTACTAGGACATAAATTAGGATGCAACGCAAATGTTTTATATTTTTTTGATTTTTTTTGAATTGTTTAAGCACCGATTTCAAAATGCGGTCAAAACGGGGGAGGGGGGGGCATGGCCGGTGATAGCTAGGTGTGGAATCTTGCAAAACTCTTTGTAGATCTCTAATGAAATGAGTACTTGTGCACTTGGAAATGTTTTTTTTGAAAAAATAAAGAGCAATCTATCAAGCACTTGTAGTTCAAATTTCACCCCGTTCCAGCTGGATTGGCGGCAATTTGTCTTTTTCAGCAGAGGTGCATAAGAAACATATTACATAGAAACTTTTGTAAATTGTTAATAAAATATGGTCTAGTATAATAAAAAAATGGGTTGGTTCAAATTGACATCAAATATTTGGTAGATCCTTCACAAAAAGATCCTACTTTCGGCACTCGGAAAATGAAAAATGGATTTTTCGTGCAACGGAAATGAAAACTTCCTTTGGCAAACTTATTGGCCATTCAAATATACACACATATGAAAAATATGAGATCATTTGGGGAAACTATCATTTCAAATTAGCTATAACTTTGGCCATTTGGCTTGAAAGCCATGAACCTTCATACTCGATAGCCCATTTTGAGAAGACTTTTTTAATAGATTTGCATTATTCCAAGTTTGTTGGTTTGTATGGTTACTAGGACATAAATTAGGATGCAACGCAAAGGTTTTATATTTTTCTTATTTTTTTGAATTTTTTAAGCACCGATTTCAAAATGCGGTCAAAACGGGGGAGGGGGGGCATGGCCGGTGATAGCTAGGTGTGGAGTCTTGCAAAACTCTTTGTAGATCTCTGATGAAATGAGTACTTGTGCACTTGGAATTTTTTTTTTGAAAAAATAAAGAACAATCTATCAAGCACTTGTAGTTCAAATTTCACCCCGTTCTAGCTGAATTGGCGGCAATTTGTCTTTTTCAGCAGAGGTGCATAAGAAACATTTTACATAGAAACTTTTGTAAATTGTTAATAAAATATGGTCTAGTATAATACAAAAATGGGTTGGTTCAAATTGACATCAAATATTTGGTAGATCCTTCACAAAAAGACCCTACTTTCGGCACTCGGAAAATGAAAAATGGATTTTTCGTGCAACGGAAATGAAAACTTCCTTTGGCAAACTTGTTGGCCATTCAAATATACACACATATGCAAAATATGCAAGTTTGTTGGTTTGTATGGTTACTAGGACATAAATTAGGATGCAACGCAAAGGTTTTATATTTTTTTGATATTTTTTTATTGTTTAGTTAAAAAAATATTTTTCAAAACAAAAAATGGTTTTGGATTAGTTAATTAAATTGAAGCACTTTTGCTGTTAAAAGTTTTTTCAAATTCCAAACAAAAAATCATTTTAAATTGAAACACCTAACTAATTATAAAAGAAAGTAAATTTGAAAATGGCCGGAAGCCGAAACATTGCATAAAAGGGTCAACGATGCCGGTTGGTAGCACCAACCGGGACCAAAAACTCAACGGTCCCGGTTGGTGCTACCAACCGGGATCGATGACCCTGGTGCGACGTGGCAGCACCAGGCCCCTCCCCGCCCAGGCCAACGGTCCCGGTTGGTAGCACCAACCGGGACCGTTGAGTCTTTGGTCCCGGTTGGTGCTACCAACCGGGATCGATGGCCCTTGCTATAATACCCCGCAACCTCTTCTTCCTCCCCCAACTCCACCAAATCCCCCAACCTCTTCTTCTTCTGCGCGCCGATTCGACACACCGAGCCCCTCTCCGGCCTCCCCGAGCTCTTCGTCGCCTTCACCGTGAGCTGCTCGATGTTTTCCCCCTCTTAGCTCCCCTCCTCGTACTCTCTGTCGCCGATTGCCATGAGCAGGACCACGGCCGCCGCCGGGCTTGACGCTGCCCGTGCTCGTCTTGGTGCGTGGATAGCACCAGTGCACGTGGGTGAGCCAGGGCAACCCCCTGGTACCCTTCTCCCCCTCTCCCGTGCCTTGGAACCCAATTCCGGCGAGATCAGTAGTCGGGCCGCCGCCGTGTTCGACGCCATCGACGCCACAGAGCCTCCCTTGACCCCCGACTACTGCCAGCAGACGCGCGAGGTACCCAGCAACACGCCTGTGGTCTCCATTCCCTCTCCCGTGGCCTAAATCGGGATCCCGACCAACTCCGGCGAGCTACAGAGCTCACTGGCGACGTGCCGACGTGGCCTGGTCATTAGGACCCTAAGTATACTAGTTGATTTAATCTGTTAAAAAACCTACTCTATGACATGTGGGCCCTGCCCAGTTAAAACC
This sequence comes from Bromus sterilis, assembly GCA_950022295.1. Classification (NCBI taxonomy): domain Eukaryota; kingdom Viridiplantae; phylum Streptophyta; class Magnoliopsida; order Poales; family Poaceae; genus Bromus; species Bromus sterilis. The sequence continues at coordinate 225,578,485 of OX465600.1, forward strand.
TAATTAAAATGTTTAGTTAATATATAAGTGACTTACATGTGGGTCCCCCACTAAATTAATTAGATTTAATTAATTTGTTTATTAACCGTGACACTGACCAGTGGGACCCACTGGTCAGTTAATTAAAAATGATTATTAATTCATTTAATAATAAATAAAAGAATTAATAAATAGAAATTGATTTTAAAATGTAATAAACTTGTTTAATTAATATCTTTTAATCCGTAACCCGAATTAAAATAATTTATACATGAAAGTTGCTCAGAAAAATTCAACGAATCCAAATACGGTATCCGTATGTCTACCACACCCCCCTAACATACCGAACATTGAACCTCCCCCTCCGGACCGCCAGTCCGATGAATTGTCCGGTACTGCTACAGTACCCGGATCAATTTATTTCGAACACGAAAGTTGTTCGGAATAGGTCAACTCACCCGGATACATAACCCACACGTGTGTCGGATGTCCACGACACCTCCGGCATCACCCCCCTCCGGACACCCTGTCCGGTAATCACCCGGAGCCGGTAATCCATCCCCGGATGAATTTCCGCTCCGAGCTTATTGCATCGTACCACGTTAGAGTGACGTTTACAATTCATCTGTCTTGTCTTGCATTGATTGCTATTGCTTGTTGTGTATTTACTGTTTCTCCCCCCCCTTTAATCTCCGGTAGTCTCTGCGCTTTGCTAGTCATAGGTTAGCGGGCCGTGATCACTTTGGGAGTGATCGTGGAACTATATATATAAACTGTATAGGTACGTTCATTGTAGACACCGTCATCGGTCCCCCCTAACACGGATCTGCCGAGTCACCTCAAGTGTGAGATATCGAGGAGAAATCCTCGGGGCTCCACTTGATGTCGACTCCGTAGCTCCGCCTTAGGGCCCCAAGACACGGATGTCCTTACAGGTAAGAAGTCGGGTGACCCAACGGTGCCCGCGCAGAGTATCTTAGCGGAACGACGGGTCGGGTGTATTCCACCGGTGTGCGGCGGGCCTGGTACTGTTCGTGGCCCAGGAGCAGGAGTACCCCAGCGGAGCTTACTACGACGTCGAGTACCCGACTGACCAGGAGTAGTTTCGGTGGTTCCCAGGCGAGGTCGCCATTAGCGCCGAGCTTATTGCATCGTTTTACATTAGATCACCGATTGCATTTCATTTGTCATGCCTTGTATTGTTTGCTATGATTGCCGTGTATTTCTGTTTCTCCCCCCCCCTTTAATCTCCGGTAGACTCTGCTGCTACCGTTGACTACACCGCTGCCGCCTACGATTTTCATTATAATAGCTTGCAATTCTTAATTTGCAGATACTATGGATCCAATATTTCATAGAGATGAAAATGAGGAAAACTTGCTTCACGATATGATCAACGACAATGAAGGTCAAGATGTCACCCGCCGGTTTCTGAACGATTCCGGTGAGGGAGACGAGTCTCTCCACCGAGAAGAAGCATCGGACGGGAGACAAGTCGGCTCCGGCTCCGCCTCCGGCGGAACCTTTAATCTCGAAAACACCGGCGAGGTTGATTAAAATGTTGTTAATTAAAATGCAGCAGTATATGTACATGCATATATTAACACTCTTTCTTCTTTTAGCCCTCCGGATCCGGATCCGGCCATTCCTCCGCAAGACCGAAACGAGGCCCAACCAAAAAGTTGGCTGACAATGTGAGGTATAGGATCGAAGAGGTCGGTCCAGACGGCGAAACGTTAGCTCCGGATGATGTCAAGAAAAATTTTGTGAAGGCATGCGGAACTCTTGTGAGGGACAACATCCCGATCACCATTCGAGAATGGATGCAGCTAAAGGACCCTACAATCTCGTTTGTGTGCGACACCATGAAAGACAGGCTTTGGAACATGCTCATGCATAATTTTCTCCTGCGGATGCCAGAGGTGGATAATCCAGCTCAGGAGGCGGCAGCTAGACTGGAGCTAGAGGCTAGAGTCAAGAAGTTTGCTCTCAACAAGATGGCCGAGCAATTCAAGAGTTGGAAGAAAAACTTGTACCTAAAATTTGTCAAGTTAGACAAGACTCCGGATTTCGAACACGGCTATGGTAAGATAAGAGAGCAGTGGGATGATTTTGTGGCGTACAAGAAATCGGAGCACGCGCAGCAAAGGTCTGAAATAAATCAGACGAATGCCGCTAAGAAGATTTACCACCATAAAATGGGGCCTGCTGGCTACGCCGGTTGCATGCCTAGGTGGGAGGCAATTGAGGCCAAGTATTTTGATGCCGGGATCACTCCAGAGCCTACAACATGGAACGAACGGACAAGAAACTGGTTTTACGGCCATGGGGGCACGTTGGACCAAGATGGGAAGGCAATATATAACCAGTCACACATAGATGATCCCCTGCTGCCCATCGATGATATTAGAGATGCAGTACGTGATATTGAAGAGGGACGGTTCATTCCCGATAGAGAGGACGACGAGCTCACACGCGCCCTAAAAAATAAAGAACACCCAGGGCGAGCACGAGGCACGCCAGGCTCCAAGTGTTGGAAACTTGCCTTCCCTTCGGAAAGCAAGAAATATCCAGATAAAAGCCATCAGAGGAGGAAGGAAATGGAGGCAGCTGAGAAAGCGGCGGCTGAGAGAGAGAAAGTGGCGAATGAGGCTGAGAAAACGGCCACCAAAGAGCGGCTGCGTAATGTAGAAGAAGACTTAAAGCGGGCGGAGGAGCTGATCGGCAGACTTAGCCAGCAAAGTGGCGGCCAACCTCAACAGCTCTTGTTAGAAACTGGATTCGATGCTACCGGCGCCCCATCGAATCGGAAAAGCTCCCAAGCTTCCACGCAGCTCCAGCAGGATGATGATGATGCACTGACAACGGCTGCTCCTAAACGCTACCCAGTGGATTATATCACGGAGAGCACACGTTGTGAGCTTAAGGTGCAAGTGATGAACTTAAAGGTGACGGTGGCGGTCGGCATGGCCCTATCAATCCCGGAGAAACCAACTTATCATTGCAACCCGACTCCAGAAGGGTACGCTGTCGTCATGGTGGATGATGTGATGGATGATTATGAGGAGCTGAAGCTGGACGACCCTTCAGGTGAAGATGGGGAGCTGAAAGAACTAGGAGAAGCAAAAAAGGGGAGTGTTCTATGGCGAAAGGAGCACATCGTGCTTCCAGATTATGTGCCGCCAAGGTCACCTACTCTTTAGAAGAGCAATCCACCTTCGCCGCCACGTGACCATTCTTCACCGCAACCATCGCCTTCACCGCATCACCACTCTCTGGCTAAGCCGTCTCCACCGTCGCCTCAGGCATCTCCACCGTCGCCTCAGCCGTCTCCATCTCCTGAGCCTCAGAGCCAGAAGCGGAAGCGTACCTATACTAACATGTAAGTGGGGGACCCACATGTAAGTCACTTATATATTAACTAAACATTTTAATTAGGTTTTAACTGGGTAGGGCCCACATGTCATAGAGTAGGTTTTTTAACAGATTAAATCAACTAGTATACTTAGGGTCCTAATGACTAGGCCACGTCAGCACGTCGCCGGTGAGCTCTGTAGCTCGCCGGAGTTGGTCGGGATCCCGATTTAGGCCACAGGAGAGGGAATGGAGACCACAGGCATGTTGCTGGGTACCTCGCGCGTTTGCTGGCAGTAGTCGGGGGTCAAGGGAGGCTCTGTGGCGTCGATGGCGTCGAACACGGCAGCGGCCTGGCTACTGATCTCGCCGGAATTGGGTTCCAAGGCACGGGAGAGGGGGAGAAGGGTACCAGGGGGTTGCCCTGTCTCACCCGCGTCCACTAGTGCTATCCACGCACCAAGACAAGCACGGGAGCGACGGCAGCGTCAAGCCCGGCGGCGGCCGTGGTCCTGCTCATGGCAATCGGCGACGGAGAGTACGAGGAGGGGAGCTAGGAGGGGGAAAACAACGAGCAGATCACGGTGAAGGCGACGAAGAGCTCGGAGAGGCCGGAGAGGGGCTCGGTGCGTCGAATCGGCGGGCAGCCTGCCGGCGTCGACGGTGAATTCCGCACGGAAGAAGAAGAGGTTGGGGGATTTGGTGGAGTTGGGGGAGGAAGAAGAGGTTGCGGGGTATTATAGCAAGGGCCATCGATCCCGGTTGGTAGCAACAACCGGGACCAAAGACTCAACGGTCCCGGTTGGTGCTACCAACCGGGACCGTTGGCCTGGGCGGGGAGGGGCCTGGTGCTGCCACGTCGCACCAGGGTGATCGATCCCGGTTGGTAGCACCAACCGGGATTGTTGAGTTTTTGGTCCCGGTTGGTGCTACCAACCTGGATCGTTGACCCTTTTATGCAATGTTTCGGCTTCCCGCCATTTTCAAATTTACTTTCTTTTTTAATTAGTTAGGTGTTTCAATTTAAAATGATTTTTTGTTTGGAATTTGAAAAAACTTTTAACAGCAAAAGTGCTTCAATTTAATTAACTAATCCAAAACCATTTTTTATGTTGAAAAATATTTTTTTAACTAAACAATTCAAAAAAAATCAAAAAAATATAAAACCATTGCGTTGCATCCTAATTTATGTCCTAGTAACCATACAAACCAACAAACTTGCATATTTTGCATATGTGTGTATATTTGAATGGCCAACAAGTTTTCCAAAAGAAGTTTTCATTTCCGTTGCACGAAAAATCCATTTTTCATTTTCCGTGTGCCGAAAGTAGGGTCTTTTTGTGAAGCATCTACCAAATATTTGATGTCAATTTGAACCAACCCATTTTTGTATTATACTAGACCATATTTTATTAACAATTTACAAAAGTTTCTATGTAAAATGTTTCTTATGCACCTCTGCTGAAAAAGACAAATTGCCACCAATTCAGCTGGAACGGGGTGAAATTTGAACTACAAGTGCTTGATAGATTGCTCTTTATTTCTTCAAAAAAACATTTCCAAGTGCACAAGTCCTCATTTCATCAGAGATCTACAAAGATTTTTGCAAGATTCCACACCTAGCTATCACCGGCCATGCCCCCGTCCCCCGTTTTGACCGCATTTTGAAATCGGTGCTTAAACAATTCAAAACAAATCAAAAAAATATAAAACCTTTGCTTTGCATCCTAATTTATGTCCTAGTAACCATACAAACCAACAAACTTGGAATAATGCAAATATATTAAAAAAGTCTTCTCAAAATGGGCTATCGAGTATGAAGGATCATGGCTTTCAAGCCAAATGGCCAATGTTATAGCTAATTTGAAATGATAGTTTCCCCAAATGATCTCATATTTTGCATATGTGTGTATATTTGAATGGCCAACAAGTTTGCCAAAGGAAGTTTTCATTTCCGTTGCACGAAAAATCCATTTTTAATTTTCCGAGTGCCGAAAGTAGGGTCTTTTTGTGAAGGATCTACCAAATATTTGATGTCAATTTGAACCAACCCATTTTTGTACTATACTAGACCATATTTTATTAACAATTTACAAAAGTTTCTATGTAAAATGTTTCTTATGCACCTCTGCTGAAAAAGACAAATTGCCGCCAATTCAGCTGGAACGGGGTGAAATTTGAACTCCAAGTGCTTGATAGATTGCTCTTTATTTTTTCAAAAAAACATTTCCAAGTGCACAAGTACTAATTTCATCAGAGATCTACAAAGAGTTTTGCAAGATTCCACACCTAGCTATCACCGGCCATGCCACCCCCTCCCCCGTTTTGACCGCATTTTGAAATCGGTGCTTAAACAATTCAAAAAAATCAAAAAAATATAAAACCTTTGCGTTGCATCCTAATTTATGTCCTAGTAACCATACAAACCAACAAACTTGGAATAATGCAAATCTATTAAAAACGTCTTCTCAAAATGGGCTATCGAGTATGAAGGTTCATGGCTTTCAAGCCAAATGGCCAAAGTTATAGCTCATTTGAAATGATAGTTTCCCCAAATGATCTCATATTTTGCATATGTGTGTATATTTGAATGGCCAACAAGTTTTCCAAAGGAAGTTTTCATTTCCGTTGCACGAAAAATCCATTTTTCATTTTCCGAGTGCCGAAAGTAGGGTTTTTTTGTGAAGGATCTACCAAATATTTGATGTCAATTTGAACCAAACCATTTTTGTATTATACTAGACCATATTTTATTAACAATTTACAAAAGTTTTTATGTAAAATGTTTCTTATGCACCTCTGCTGAAAAAGACAAATTGCCGCCAATTCAGCAGGAACGGGGTGAAATTGACCGCATTTTGAAATTGGAAAGCACTATAATTGGAAAGCATCATGTTCAAACTTGGCTAATTGCAAACATCACAAAAAAATCACCAATGGTTCAATACATTATTACACATCACTTGTTTCCTACATTGCTTATGATCGCTTCTTGGGCCGTAACCACGGAGCATCTTCATTGCTTAATGGGATAGTTGGGTCAGTTTTCACTGTGAATGGAGGAATTTCATGAAACTTATCGTAATCTTCAGACATGTCTGTCTTGTCCTCGACTCCCACAATGTTTCTTTTTCTTGAAAGAACTATGTGACGCCTGGGCTCATTGTCTGATGTATTCGTATCCTTGTTTTTCCTTTTTTCGGTCTAGAAGACATGTCCTTCACATAGAAAACCTGAGCCACATCTTTGGCTAGGACGAATGGGTCGTCTGTGTGACCAAGATTCTTGAGATCCAGTGTTGTCATTCCAGACAGCTGGTCGACCTTTACCCCATCTACATTCATGTTGACCCAACTGCACCGAAACAAAGGGACCTTAAAAGTAGGTCCAAAGTCAAGTTCCCATATCTCATCTATGTAACCATAGTATGTGTCCTTTGTACCATCCTCGTTTGTTGCATCAAAGAGGACACCACTATTTTGGTTGGTGCTCTTCTTATCTTGGGCGACCGTGTAAAATGTATTCCCATTTATCTCGTACCCTTGGAAAGTCAATACAGTGTCAGACGGTGTCGCGGCCAGCAAGTAGAGTTGATTTCCAATAGTGGTGTCATGCATGAGGCGTAATTGCAACCAAGTGCCGAAAGTCTCCATGTGTTTGACTTGAATCCATTGGTCATCCTCCCCCGGGAACTTGGAGCGTAGAACATTCTTGTGTTCCTCGATATACGGTTGGACGAAGATAGAACTTTGTAGAACTGTGTAGTGTGCTTGAGTCAAAGAATGCCCGTCCTGAAATATCTTTGCTTTCTTTCCTAGCGTTCCTTTTCCACTCAGTCTCCCCTCATACCGCGATTCAGGAACACCAATCGGCTTAAGGTCAGGAATAAAGTCAACACAGAACTCAATGACCTCCTCTGTTCCATAGCCCTTGGAGATGCTTCCTTCTGGCCTTGCACGGTTACGAACATATTTCTTTAAAACTCCCATGAACCTCTCGAAGGGGAACATATTGTGTAGAAATACAGGACCTAGAATGGCAATCTTGTCGACCAGGTGAACCAGTAGATGCGTCATAATATTGAAGAAGGACGGGGGGAACACCAACTCAAAACTGACGAGACATTGGACCACATCCTTCTGTAGCCTTTCCAGACTTGCATGATCGATTACCTTCTGAGATATTGCATTGAGAAATGCACATAGCTTCACAATGGGTACTCGAGCATTTTCTGGTAGAAGCCCCCGCAATGCAACCGGAAGCAACTGCATCATAATCACGTGGCAATCATGAGACTTGAGGTTCTGGAATTTTTTCTCTGCCATATTTATTATTCCCTTTATATTTGACGAGAAGCCTGCCGGGACCTTGATACTTCTAAGGCATTCAAAAAAGATTTCCTTCTCTGCTTTGGTAAGAGCGTAGCTGCTTAGACGCCCTTTATCAGTATGCCTGTGGTATGGGTCTTTCATACGTTGCTGGTCCTCCCGTGCTTCTGGTGTATCTTTTGACTTCCCATACACGCCCAGGAACCCTAGCAGGTTCACGCAAAGATTCTTCGTCACGTGCATCACGTCGATTGAAGAACGGACCTCTAGGTCTACCCAATAGGGTAGCTCCCAAAATATAGATTTCTTCTTCCACATGGCCGCGTGTCCGGTAACGACGTCTTTCGGAACAGATTGACTGCCAGGACCCTTTCCAAAGATTACTTCTAGGTCATTCACCATACCAAATACATCAGCACCTTTAGGGAGCTTAGGCTTTTTTCCGGTGATCTGCCTCACCGTTGAAATGCTTGCCTTTCTTTCTCACGATATGATTGGGCGGCAGAAATTGACGACACCCGAGGTACACAACCTTCTTACATTTATCCAAATATATACCTTTAGTCTTATCTAAACAGTGCGTGCATGCATTGTATCCCTTGTTTGACTGTCCTGAAATGTTACTAAGAGCGGGCCAATCATTGATGGTTACGAAAAGCAACGCTCGCAGGTCAAATTCCTCCTGTTTGTCCTCATCCCACACGCATACACCTGGTTTGGCCCACAGCTCCAAAAGTTCATCGACTAATGGCCTTAGGTACACATCAATGTCGTTGCCGGGTTGCCTCGGTCCTTGGATGAGCACTGGCATCATGATGAACTTCCGCTTCATGCACACCCACGGAGGAAGGTTGTAGATACATAGAGTCACAGGCCAGGTGTTGTGACTGCAGCTCTGCTCTCCGAAAGGGTTCATGCCATCTGTACTTAGACCAAACCATAAGTTTCTTGCTTCATTTTTAAAGTCTGAGTGGCCTCTCTCGATTTTTCTCCACTGCGACCCATCAGCGGGGTGTCTCAACTTCCCGTATTTCTTACGGTCTTCTTTGTGCCATCGCAGCAACCTGGCATGCTCCTTGTTTCTCAACAGACGTTTCAACCGTGGTATTATAGGAGCATACCAAATAACCTTAGCAGGAACCCTCTTCCTCGGGGGCTCGTCATCTCCCTCAGCATCACCAGGGTCATCTTGTCTGATCTTGTACCGACTCGCAGTGCATACCGGGTATTTATCCATACTCTCGTACTTTTCACCGCAGTACAGGATGCAGTCATTAATGCATGCATGTATCTTCTGCACATCTAATCCTAGAGGGCAGATAACCTTCTTTGCTTCGTGTGTTGTCGCGGGCAATTCGTTATCCGGTGGAAGCTTCGACTTCATTATTTGCAGTAACTTCTCAAATCCGGTGTCAGAACAACCAAAATCTGCCTTCCATTTCAACAGTTCCAGTGTGGTACCGAGCTTTGTGCTGCCATCTTCGCAATTTGGGTACAAGGGCTTTTTGTGATCCTCTAGCATGGTCTCAAACTTCTCCTTCTCTTTTCCTGTTTCACAGTCTCGCTTTGCATCAGAGATGACCCGACCAAGACCATCAGCGGTCTCATCCGATTCCTGTTGTTCTTCTTCATTGTCACCTCGAGGAGCTCCATCTTCTTCATTGTCTTCCATTGCAGTGTCACCGAATTCTTCAGGGGACATAGGATAGCTATCATCATCCTCCTCTTCTTCATTGTCTTCCTGCCTAACCCCTCTTTCTCCGTGCTTGGACCAACAATAATATCCGGGAATGAAACCTCTCCGAAGCAGGTGGCCTTGAAGTGTTCTCGAGGAAGAGTACTCCGCCACGTTCCGACAGTCAATACAGGGACAAGGCATAAAATTATCCACTTTGTTTGCATTAGCCACATTGAGAAATGTATGCAGGTTTGTAATAAACTCGGACCCGCGTCGATCGCTGTACATCCATCGCATCCGTGCTTCAATCTGCGTCATATAATTAACCATTACAATAACTTCGTGAATAGTGAAAAGACCACTATATATGCACACGTGCAGTATTTTTGTATCAGTTACAGATGGAGAAGATAAGGTTTCTAACCTCGGCCGAGGATACGGTGTTCTGAGGACCTAAGTGTGGCTCGGACATTTCGTCGAACACCTGGTGTGCAATCAAAAGAAAAAAATTCTAGCACCCACCCCACCCCAACACAATCCTGAAATTTTTTGAGGCAAAATGGCAAAGTGCTAGTTGGGGGCTTATATAGCTAGGGCAACAGTCCCGATTTTTGCCAACAACCGGGACCAATGCCTCGTAGTGCGCCACGTGTTGGTCGCCAGAGCATTGGTCCCGGTTTGTGGCAACAACCGGGACCGTTGCCTCACATGAACCGGGACCGTTGCCCATTCCAGACGAACCGGGACCGTTGCCCGGCATCGGTCCCGGTTCTGAAATGAACCAGGAGCGATGCCTTTTTTGGGCTGGACGAAAGGGGGGTCTGTCCACTAGTGATGTTTATTGGTTGCATGCATACTTTGTATCCTGGCTGGGGCGAAACGGAAGGCACGTTGTTTGATTTCCCACGTGTTTAGGAGAAAGCACAAAGCATGTTGTTTGGTTACATGTGTTGCATGTATTGTGGTAACCTCCTCATCGATGTGGTGAGATTACCAACACACTAGACATAGATACCCGACGAGGAGATTATACCAGCACACTAGAGGCAGGCAGAAAATAAGCACAAACACACAAATAACCAGTACAGATAATAACCCATAAACATAGTACGACAGTTAAACAACTAGTTTTGATCCTAACCAGTACATCACTTAGACAAGTAACCACTCCGGTGATCCCCTAGACATTGAAGGCAAAGGCATCATCGTGCTTGCTACACTTAGTCACCACTTCAATGCCATCATGGTTGAAGACAATGACCTTGTGCATGTAGGGAGTAGCCATCTTGAAGATCACCATGTACCCAATCTTGATCGTGTGGATGGCGACGAAGGTGGACCAAACTTGATCTCGGGTGACCTTACTATTCACCAGCCTGATGGTGACTCTCCAACCCTGATCAAGAGAGACTCTGTCGTCCACCAGCCTCCATGCAGAGCCGGTGTTGGTCTTCATCCTGAACATCGTCTACATGTCGTGGAAATTCTGCATGAACGCCAGGGGCATTGGCAGGGACTCCAACTTTGCCGCAAGGATGACCTTGCGGAAGGAAGTTGGCCCAACATTCGGAAGGTAGCATCCGTAGTTCCAACGCTTGTTGCAGGGTTGTGTGGCCTCCGAAATGTCCAAGGCCATGATCGCCATCACCTCCGGGACCTTCTTGGTTCTGAGCGGCACGTCCTCCTTGCCCTTGTCCATGGGTGTCGGTACCTCCTTCCCCTTGTCCATCTGCATAGGTGAACAACACGAAGGTAGAAGGTTGATCGGCAATAAAACCCTAACCACTTACCCACAACCTCTCCCTCGTCGGCAATATGAATAACCACCTGACGCTCTACTTAGCCACCATCAGCCTCAATTATCCCACTTCCACCTTGTTGGAGATATGCCCTAGAGGCAATCATGAGATGATGTTATTTCCTGATGTATTCATGAGTAATGGTATTCTCCTTGAACAACATAACTTGTATGTATCAATAAGTATGTGACTTGTTTGTGAGACTTAATATTTTATGCTGATTGTTCTAATGGTCCCTCGTTGATAAGGTTATTCGGACAAGTACCTGATACGTCCCAAACGTATCTATAATTTATGCTTGCTCCATGCATGTTTTGTGTGACTTTGCCATGTTTTGCTTGAACTTTCATACACTTTTGAGCATATTTGGACTAATCTATTAACCCAGTGCACCCAGCTGCCAGTTGTTGTTTTCTGCTGTTTTTGTATTTCACGTTTTCCGGCCATTAAAAGTGCTCCAAAAAATCTGGAAAAATCAGATAAAAAATCAGCGACCCGGAAGCTTCCGGAATCACCAAGGTAGTGGAGGGGGGCACCACAGGGACTCCAGAAGGGTCCCTGGCGTGGCCCCACCCTAGGTCACGCCAGGGAGCCTCCTGGCTGCCCTGTGGGTCCCCTCGACACCCCCCTCCGCCTATATTTAGCCCTCGGGGTGGAAACCCCTAATATTGATATGCTTTTCGCGAACTCCCCTCTGTACCGCCGCTGCCGCCGTTTCAAGATCGGGGCTGCCTGGAGAAGCTGCTCCGGCACCCTGCCGGAAGGAGGAACCCCCTCTGGGAGACCATCCATAGCCATGGACGCCTCCCGTATGTACCGTGAGTAGTCCCCCTTGGACCATGGGTCCGTGACCAATAGCTATGTGATGTACCTCTCCCCTCTTTGTGCTTCCACTTTCGAGACCTCGTGAGCTTCCTCACATGATCGAGGCACTATTGTAATTTTTGCTGTTGCTATGTTGTGTTTGCTAGGATCTGATGGATTATGAGACTATGTTCAGATTGTGATGAGTAATATATTTGGTTCTTCTCTTTTATATTTTGTTCTTGAGTAAATTCTTGCATGTTCTCCGTTGCAGTATTTTACTTTGGCCAAGTAGTTTGCTTGCAACTCCAAGAGGGAGCGTTATGCTTGATTGTGGGTTCAGCCCCTTGATGTCTAGCTTGAGTGACAGAAACATAAGACTAGGGGATGTGTTGTTTCCACCAGGGATAAAACAACGGTGCTTGTACCCGCGGGTGCAAGGATTGTTTACTTTACGCAAATTTCTTTTAATGCCGTTGTCTGTTGCTTTGAGTTTACACTTTGGGTGGGATTCGCAACTTAATACTAGCGAGATGTTTTGGATAGATATCTCAAGGTGGATGATTCGTAGTAGATGTAGTTGGATTTCGGTCTACTTACCTTGGCATACTGCCCATTGCTTTTGATCCCTTCCTTTCTTTGCAGCATAGTTAGCATTGCGGTGCCTTCATAATTCTATCAATTGTCTGGCTGTGATTTGTTTACCTCGCTAGCACTTTTATCGTCTTTTGGGAGAGAGACATCACTAGTGAAAATCACGGGACCCCGGTCCATCTTCACATTATTGTTCACACCCTCAATTTACTTTCAGTCTTTACTTTTAGTTACCACTATTATTATCTCTTGCTTTGATCCTTTGTAAACAACAAGGCCGGAGGAATTGACAACTCCTCTGTACTCGTTGGGAGCAAAGTTATTTGTATCTGTGTGCAGGTCCATGTCAACTCCCTAGCCCGAAGTAATTTCTGGCGCCGTTGTCACCTACTTGTATCTCTTGGAGTCCTACTGGTTCGATAACGTTGGTATCTTCACCGAGGGAAATTTGCTGCTCCGCTACATCTCAGCTTTCACTTGGGGTAACCAACGAGGAGTGAGAATTATCCTCACCGTATCAAGCTAATTTCTGGCGCCGTTGCCGGGGACTCCAGTCTACAAGATAGGGGAGTTTCACACTATCTTTTATCTTTGCTTTTTAGTCTTGTTAGTTTACCTTTCAGTTTTTACTTTTGTGTCCCTTATAAAAAATACCTGCTGCTACTATGGGTTCCAATGAAAACACCAAGTTGTGTGACTTCACTAGTCACAACAATAGTGACTTTATCTGCACTCCTATTGCTCCACCTGCCACTTCATCACCTTCTTATGAAATTAAACCTGCTCTGCTTAATCTTGTTATGAAAGATCAATTATCAGGTGCTGGAAAGGACGCTGCCTTGCACTTGAACAATTTTATTGAGCTCTGTGATATGCAAAAGTACAAGGAAGTGGATGGAGACATCGTCAAGCTGAAGCTTTTTCCTTTCTCTTTGAGAGGAAGAGCCAAGGAGTGGCTGCAATCCTTACCCAAGAACAGTATCGATTCTTGGAGTAAATGCAAAGATGCTTTTATAGGGAAGTACTACCCCCTGCTAAAATTATTCAATTGAGAAGTAACATTATGAATTTCAGGAAATTGGATAATGAACACGTTGCCCAGGCTTGAGAACGTATGAAGACGCTTGTCAAGAACTACACCACACATGGACTAACTACCTGGATGGTTATCCAGACCTTTTATGCAGGCTTGAAATTTACCTCGCGGAACCTGTTAGATTCGGCCGCGGGAGGAACTTTTATGTCAACCACACTTGGTGCTGCGACAAAGCTACTTGATGAGATGATGCTGAACTACTCTCACTGGCACACCGAAAGATCTCCAATTGGTAAGAAGGTAAATTCTATCGAGGAGATCTCCTCTCTAAATGAAAAGTTTGACTTTATCATGTCTCTACTTACCAAGAAAGCTCATATTGATCCTCAAAATGTTCCTTTAAATTCTTTCATTGCTCAGGATCAAGTAGATGTGAACTTTATCTCTAGAAACAACTTCAACAACAATGCTTATAGGAGTAACATTGGTAGAAATCCTAGACCGTTCCCCTCCAACAGCTATGGGAACAACAACACTTATCCTAGCACCAAAAACTCCACTTCTGAATTAGAGAGTATGCTTAAAGACTTTATCACTACCCAAAAATCCTTCAACAAGAGTGTAGAGGAAAAATTAGATAAATTAGATATCCTCTCTTCGAAGATAGACAACATAGCCCATGATGTAGAGATGCTGAAGATTAGAACTTCTCCCCCCGAGGAGAGGAAGACCACTCCTATGAATGCCATCCAAGTCCAAATTAATGAAAACATTAGGATGTTGGGAAAACTAAAAGAGAGATGGGCCAGATAAAATGAGGAAGAAGAAAGAATTAAGAGCCTTCCTACCTACCACACAGTAGCCACTATCCAAGTAGTTGAGGATGTCCAAACTGTTAGCACCCATCACACCCCAAGTCCCAGTGGACCTACCAATGGTGATGCTACCACCTCAACCATAGATGAAGAAACCTCTATGAACATAGAGGCTTTCAAACAAGTAAGCCTAAATGATATCACTACATCCTTGATAGATAGTAGTGACCTAGACTTTGACAACTGCACTTTACCTGAATTTATTGGTTTCCTACACAAGATGTGTAGAGACCCCCACACTAGCACACTTAATCTTGCCTTCACAGAGCATATCACTAATGCTCTAATCAAAGTTAGGGAGGAGAAGCTTAGATTAGAAGCCTCCATGCCTTGGAAGCTGGAAGATGGTTGCGATCCTATGATAAAAATCAAATTGAATAACTTCTCTTGCTTTGCTTTATGTGATCTTGGAGCTAGTACCTCTGTTATGCCCAAAAGAATGTATGATATATTTGAATTAAAACCTTTTGATGCTTGTTCTTTTGGTGTTCGTCTCGTCGATTCTTCCGTAAAGAAACCTTTGGGGAAGATAGATGATGTTCTTATCATTGTCAATGAAAACTATGTTCCCGTTGATTTTACTATTATGGACATTGAATGTGAACCTTCTTGTCCAATTATTTTAGGACGTCCTTTTCTTCGCACAGTTGGTGCTGTTGTTGACATGAAAGAGGGGAATATCAAGTTCCAATTCCCTCTCAAGAAAGGGATGGAACATTTCCCTAGGAAAAATATTAAGTTACATTTTGATTACGTCACACGGGCTAGTTATTCTCTTGAAAAGACTTGATCTTCTTCTTTAAGCCTAGCTAATGGCTCTAAAGAAGCGCTTTCGGGAGGCAGCCCGCAACGAATTTAGGTTTTTATTTTTTCTTTTCTTCTGTCCTTAGTGGTCTTGATGATTCTTACTACTGTAGCAACATCATTGTATCTTTACTTTTCAAGCTTTGTGCCTTTTATAGCCTCATACGACAAGGGAAGTGAAAGTTGTGACATGCTGTCCAGAAAACAGATTCTGTCCTCGTGACTAGAAAAATCAGAGAAAAATCCCAGTTCATCTTTTTGAGCTGAATGTTTTACACAGCGTGCTCTATACAATTACGAAACTTTCGTATGTTCTGAGTTTTTTTATTTGAGTTGCAGAAGTACCCATAAAAAATTCGTTTTTACCTGCTGGTCTGTTTTTCACAAATTCTGTCCTGTTTTTCCTTTTCTTCGTTTTGCAAACCTTAAGCTTGATTTTTCTTTACAAAAACTTGTTTGCAATCTTGAGAAACAGTAGCTCTTCAAGGTTATCTTTATTTACAGTAGAGAAAAAATTCTTGAGTAAATTTTTGCATGTTCTCCGTTGCAGTATTTTACTTTGGCCAAGTAGTTTGCTTGCAACTCCAAGAGGGAGCGTTATTCTTGATTGTGGGTTCAGCCCCTTGATGTCTAGCTTGAGTGATAGAAACATGAGACTAGGGGATGTTCTATTGCCACCAGGGATAAAATAACGGTGCTTGTACCCGCGGGTGCAAGGATTGTTTACTTTACGCAAAGTTCTTTTAATGCAGTTGTATGTTGCTTTGAATTTACACTTTGGGTGGGATTCACAACTTAATAATAGCGAGATGTTCTGGATAGATATCTCAAGGTGGATGATTCCTAGTAGATGCAGTTGGATTTCGGTCTACTTACCTTGGCGTACTGCCCATTGCTTTTGAGCCCTTCCTTTCTTTGCAGCATAGTTAGCATTGCGGTGCCTTCATAATTCTATCAATTGCCTGGTTGTGATTTGTTTACCTTGCTAGCACTTTTATCGTCTTTTGGAAGAGAGACATCACTAGTGAAAATCACGGGACCCCGGTTCATCTTCACATTATTGTTCACACCCTCAATTTACTTTCAGTCTTTATTTTTAGTTACCACTATTATTATCTCTTGCGTTGATCCTTTGTAAACAGCAAGGCCGGAGGAATTGACAACTCCTCTGTACTCGTTGGGACCAAAGTTAATTGTATCTGTGTGCAGGTCCACGTCAACTCCCTAGCCCGAAGTAATTTCTGGCGCCGTTGTCACCTAATTGTATCTCTTGGAGTCCTACTGGTTCGATAACCTTGGTATCTTCACCGAGGGAAATTTGCTTCTACGCTACATCTCAGCTTCCACTTGGGGTAACCAACAAGGAGTGAGAATTATCCTCACCGTATCAGTACCCTTGACTAGTATATGATTCATTTGATGACTATGTTTCACAAGTCATGGGCATAGAGATGCTAACCGATTGTATGTACTTAGTGATGGGATCACTGAGTCGGACATAGATCCACTTTGAGACGCAACAACATGTTGCCATTTGTTACTCTCAATACAATGTATATGACATGTCCTCGACGTGAGGTCCTCGCATGTTCACAAGATGAGGACTTACTCACTTAGGGTCTATCAAACGCTACACCGTAACTGGGTAGTTATAAAGGTAGCTTTCTGGTAATTCATGATACATGCCGCGAGACAGGGTAGATCAAGATGGGATTTTCCCCTCCAACTTGAAGAGATACTCTATGGGGCCTCTCGAGTGTTAAGATTCAGAAAGCATGGACATGCGACATGGGTTAAGTGTTAACCCAGTTTAGGAATCTGTATAACGGGTTTGAGAAGAAAGGTCAAGCTACTACAAGGGTGACATGTACTCACCTTGAGCTAGACAACATATATCGTGAGGCAAAAGGAATGATGCAAATGACACTTTGTAATGCTTCGTTGCGATGGGAGCGGACACGTTCCGCTAGGAACCGCTAGCGACTGACCGAACCAAATATCCCTAAACCTTCCATTTTCAGGTTTGAAAACTATTGGTTAGAAATTGATGGTTTCAAAGAATATGTACAACTCAATTGGAAAAAATACTATGCAAAAAATAACAGTGTGCATAATATCACTTCTAAATTCAAGAGACCGAGACAAGGGCTCAAGATATGGTCTAGATCCATTCTCCATATGGGTGAGACAATTAAAGCCACTGGTGAGATAATTGCATGCTTAGATGGTATTGAAGAATTTGGGAATTTATGTAATGCTGAATGGAGTGGCAGAAATATTCTTAAGAAGCCCTTGATCCACCATCTTAATCTACAAAACTTTTACTAGAAACAAAGAGTCACTATCAGGTGGGTGAAAGCAGGAGAAGGTAACTCAAACAAATTCAAAGCCAAGGCTACCAACAAATACAGACACAACCATGTTGCAACCATTGCTGATTCTGATAATATCATCCACCATTCTCACTATGATAACGCAAATGTATTCTGGAATGCATTCAAGGAAATATTGAGTACAACGGTGCCTACACATAATCCCGTGATGCTAGAAGCTCTTCTGCATAGCTCTATGGATCTCTCATCTCTAGATGAGACATTCACCAAAGAGGACATTGACAACACTATCAAGGCACTCCCCTATGATAAAGCTCTTGGCCCATATGGTTTCAATAATAATTTCATCAAATCATGCTGGCACATTATTGCTCCTAATTTTTACATACTGCTGGATGGCTTCTATCATGGGAAAATTTATCTGAGAGGAATAAATTCATCATATATTGCTCTCATTCCCAAAAAGGATGACCCTACACATGCCAATGACTACATGCCCATCTCACTTCTGAACTGCTCTATTAAGATCACCACCAAGCTTATTTCCAACAGAATTCAGAAATACATTATGTAGATTGTGCATGGGAATCAGTATGGCTTCCTCAACAATAGATCCATCCAAGACTGTTTAGCATGGTCATATGAATTCATCCACCATTGCAATCAATCAGAACAAGAACTCATCATCATCAAGCTTGACTTTAAAAAAGCATTTGATATATTGGAGCATCAAGTTATTAATAATATATTGCATGCTAGGGGATTTGGTCCTAGCTGGCTCATGTGGATAGATATGATATTGACTTCAGGGAGCTCAGTTGTCCTATTGAATGGAATTCCTGGTAAAAACTTTCAATGCAGAAGAGGAGTAAGACAAGGATATCCTTTATCACCACTTCTCTTTGTTCATTCTATAGATTTGCTTCAATCCATACTTAATGAGGCCATGCATAATCATCTTAGTAGTTATCCTCTACCTCATAACACCATTGGGTATTTCCCTGTTATCCAATATGCAGACGACACTTTACTCATTATGCAAGCATGTCTGCCTCAAGTGTTGCAGCTCAAAGATATACTCTTGTATTACAATCAATTTACTGGCCTCAAGATAAAATTTTCCAAAACCACTATGGTGCCTATCAATATTGATGACACTACTATTCAAGCCCTTGTTGAATCATTGAGATGTCCCACTAATAGATTTCCACTCACATATTTAGGCCTGCCACTGAATTTTACAAGACAAAGAAAGGAAGATTTCTTGCATTTCCTACAGAAGATTGACAGAAGATTATTAGGATGCTCTACTTTACTATTCCAAGGAGAAAAATTGACACTGATTAAATCATTATTCACCGGTCTGAATACATCCTAATGTGTACCTGATACGTCTCAAACGTATCTATAATTTTTGCTTGCTCCATGCATGTTTTGTGTGACTTTGCCATGTTTTTCTTGAACTTTCATACACTTTTGAACCTATTTGGACTAACCTATTAACTCAGTGCACCCAGTTGCCAGTTTCTGTTTTCTCCTGTTTTTGTATTTCAGGTTTTCCGACCATTAAAAGTGCTCCAAAAAATCTGGGAAAATCAGATAAAAAATCAGCGCAACGGAAGCTTCCGGAATCACCAAAGGAGGGAAGGAGGGCCACCACCAGGCAGCCAGGAGGGCAGGTGGCGCGGCCCCACCCTGGGCCACGCCAGGCATGTCACAACCCTAGTTTTGGTATGTGCTTTTATTACTAGAAATAATTGCATCATGTTTAAATTCTTGGTTTAAGAATTGGGGATTTGGAAAAGCCTCAAAAAGAATTTAAATAAAAGGCCAGATAAAAAGTTTTTCCAAAATTCCTCCAAACAATTTTGAAAAGTCCTATAAATGAGTATGATCATTTTAAAAATGATTTGGAGTCAAACCCATGCTCATGGATTTTTCGAATATTCAAACAGAGGCTTGGAAATTAAATTTAAATGCTATTTGAATTGGATTCAAATAATTTGAATTCCAAAAATCCTCAAAACTTGGGAGTGGCTAGTTCTATGTCACATATGTCCAAGCTAAATATTTGGGGATTTTTAAAAATGCTTTGGTATATTTTTTTCAGAGCAAAACAAATAAAACAGAAAGCAGAAAAAGAAAAAAAAGAAAGAAAAGGGGTAGCGCCCACTTACCTGCAGCCCAACTCAGGGAGGTGGCCCAGCCCAGGGGCAAGGGCGTCTTCCTCCCCGAGCCAGGCAGGCAGCTCGCCGGCGGCCACGGCATGCATGCCAGGCAGCTGCCTGGCTGCCCCCTCTCCCTTATCCGGCGCCGTGGACGCCCCCTTGCAGCCCCCCTTCCATTCCCCCTCCCCTGGACCCTTTCCCCTCTCTCCCCGGCGAGATCCCGCGAGGACCTGAGCGCACCTGCCGTCCGCCGTCGTGCACCTGCGTGCCCACCGACCACCCCTTGCCAAGCCAACATGTCAAGGCGATCCACGACGTCGCGAAGCCCCTCTGCGCGGAAGGAATTGGAGCCGGGCGCCCTGTAGACGACGGGAGCTTCACCGCGGAGCTCCGGCCGCCGTGGCCTTTCTCCGACAAATTGCACCGCCGCCGCTGCCCCTCCGGTCTCCTCGCCCCCTCCCGCGTGCTCAGGGTGAGCTCTTCTTCCCTCCCAGCCTCCCCGTTTTCCTCCAGAAGCACTCCGTCGCCAGCTCCGTCGAGCCCGTGCTCGGCCGCCGTGTCCCCTTGCTCACCGGCGTGCTCTCGGCGTCCCCCTGGCCTCCCCTTGGCGTCCACGAGAAGCGCGCGTTCGAGAGGAGCCGAACGGAGCCTTCCCCGTGGACTCCCGTGGCCGGAGCCGCCAGTTCCAGTGGGCGCCGCCACGGTTTGGCCACCGACGGTTAGCCGCCGGCCGGTTAGGCCATTAGGGCCCTAACCACTCCCTAACCCCACCCTAATCACCCACTAACAGGTGGGGCCCTAACCGCCTAAACCCCCTGTTAGTTTTAATTAAAACGGGATTAACCCCCAGACCCACTTACAGGGATGGCCCACTCGTCAGCCCCCCCCTGCGTCATGCTGATGTCATGCTTGCGCATTAAATCGTTTTCTATTTAACAGAATTCCAGAAAATAGCTAAATCTTTGAAATTCAATAACTTTTAATCCATAACTCCAAATCAAACAAATAATATATGAAAAATCATCAGAAAAATTCAAGGATTCCAAATATCATACTTTCATAGATGAAAAACACATCTATGATGATGAACCAGTAGCATTTAGCTATTTGGCTTATTTGGAATAATTCAAAATAAATGTTTAAATCATTTCAAATTAAATCTTTGCAATGCCAACCTTATCACATGAACATCAGAGGCATATCATACACATGACCACATGGTTTACCATATCCAAACATTAGCAAATGCAACTTTGGCTAATTTGAACCACATTTGGAGTTTGAATTTGATTTCCTTTTTCAAATCAACTTCAATTAAACTTGTTGCAAATTGAACATAGATCACATTAGTACCATGCCATGTTTCATTCTTGAATGTGCATTGCAATGTGACGCTTATACTTTGTTGTCTCGGTGTTTGCTTCTTCTCGATAGATCCATCGCCGGACGTAGTTCCTGTTTCTTCGGAGAGTGGCACCCCCCGAGTCTCGACAATAAGGCAAGAAAACCCCCTTTGATCATATCTATAAAAACCCAGTTTCCCTCTTGTTCTCTTATGCATGATTAGGTGATTCACATGTTATCGTTCTACCGTCAGTTGAACCCATCCTTTGCATGACCTATCATTGCTGCCACATTATTAAGCAAACCTCAACCTAGCAGATACAAGATTGTTTGTGTTCATCATGTGGCCCTTCATCCAGGATATGCTATGCCATGCTAGAGTTGTTTGCAATGAAGTTGATCCATCTGGGTGATGTATCGGGATGGTAGTGAACACATGCAACAAGGTGGTAACGTGTTGATGAAGTCACCCTAATATAAGTGAACAATGAGAGGCTATGTAGGATTACACAGTGGGTTGTCTCATTTACACTGCCCTAGGCCCCGAGTTCTTGTGTTGTGATACAAGACACAGATTACTACCACATGTTGGTCTCATTGACCCCTCTCGACCTATTAACTCACCCCGACTAGGGTCTAGGATTCGCATGGGTTAACTTTATTCTATTTGCTTTCGTACTTAGCACGGTTTTAGGCAAGCGCAGCACCATCCGTCGAGGTGGGCTTGTCGGACCGTCCATACATCGTCTGGGTCCTGAACGAAAACCCCGGCCGGATTCCCGATTGGGGTACATACTCAGATAGGCGATCCCCTGGACTAGAGTTGGAGCCGTGAGGTAAGTGTCGTGGTACTATCCTCGCCGACACCGCTTGAAGGTGACGAGTTCTAGGAGGTAAGTGGTAGCTACGTATGTGAAGAATTACACCCCTGCAGGGTTAATGAACTATTCGAATAGCCGTGTCCGCGGTTATGGACTACTTGGAGATCTTTACTTGATTATTAGACAACTCAAATGGATACTCTAAAAATCTCAAGATAAGTGTGAGTGCTTTGGGTTGCTTCCTCGTGGGGAAGTCGAGGAAGGATCCATGGTTGTGTATTGATGTGGTGATCAAGATTAGATGGACTCGTGTGCGCCTCTCATCTCAACTCTATGTAGTCGTAGTACAGGATAGCCAAGTCAAAGCTTTCTGCATTACAACCCCACTTGCCTTTACCTTGATATCTGAGCATGAGTAGTTTAGTTCTGACGTAAGTCTTGCTGAGTACGACTTTGTACTCACGTTTGCTTATTCTATGTTTTAGAGACGATACCACTGACCCTGATGGTGGCCTCCCCCTTCAAGCTCGACGTCGACGAAGTAATGTAGTCCCAGACAGCAGCCTGGTCCCTCTGGAGGGTCGTTGTGTTTTCTTAAAGGCTTCTTAAGCCATTTGTTAACCTTGTCTTTACTAAGACACAATTCGCTTCCGTTGTTGTATGATGTAATGTTGGATCACAATGATGTGATCTCTGCTTGTAACAAGACTATATCTGCTCTGTTTAGCAGATGCAATAAAGATATGAGTTTGTAGAGTTCATGTTGTGTTACCTGCTGTTATACACTTGGCATGCATGTTGCGTGTATGTTTATATCATGCATGTCATGTGTGGGGTTCGATACCTTAGTTGTTCTATCGCCGGCGGTCTTTTATACACCAAGTGGCCCTTAGATGTGCGCAGCTTGGGGCATCGCGATGCGATTGCTCGTGAATCTGTCACGTGGCACACTTTTTTGTATGATTGAGCCCGCCCGAGACCCCGACTAAGAGATCGGGCTGGAGTCTGTTTATGTAAGTGTTAGGATTCAATCGATAATATGGTTGAGGCGACTTGTCTGTGAGTATGGGATTTCACCACCCATAATCATTTAGACTTGTGAGCGGGCGATGAGGACCCATTTCAGTTGATCATCCGGCCTGGATGGGATGCCCCTCACGTTCGAGCTTTCCGAGAGTGTCTTGTACTTGGCCTTGTCTGCTTAGACAAATGGGTATGGCTCTCGGCTCTCCATATGATTGAATTGTGACTGGAATTACATATGCAAACCCTGGATCCCGACAAGGCACCCTTCTGACTTCCTCGTGGCCCTTCTCGACGCCCCCCTTCGCCTATATTTACCCCTCGGGGTGGAAACCCCTAATACAGACTCCTCTTTCGCGATCTCGCCTCTGTTCCGCCGCCGCCGCCGTTTCTAGATCAGGGCTGCCTGGAGAAGCTGCTCCGGCACCCTGCCGGGAGAAGCTACCCCCTCCGGGAGACCATCCATAGCCATGGACGCCTCCCGTATGTACCGTGAGTAGTTTCCCTTGGACCATGGGTCCGTGACCAGTAGCTGTGTGATCTATCTCTCCCCCCTTTTGTGCTTCCACTTTCGAGTCCTCGTGAGCTGCCTCACATGATCGAGGCATCTATGTAATTTCTGTTGTTTCTATGCTGAGTTTGTTGGGATCTGATGGATTAGGAGACTATGTTCAGATTGTGATGAGTGATATATTTGGGTCTTCTCTTTTATATTTTGTTCTTGAGTAAATTCTTGCATGTTCTCCGTTGCGGTATTTGCTTTGGCCAAGTATTTTATTTTCATCTCCAAGAGAGAGCGTTATGCTCGATTGTGGGTTCAGCCCCTTGATGTCTAGCTTGAGTGACAGAAACATGAGACTAGGGGATGTGCTGTTGCCACCAGGGATAAAACAACGGTGCTTGTACCTGCGGGTGCAAGGATTGTTTACTTTACGCCAAGTTCTTTTAATGCAGTTGTCTGTTGCTTTGAGTTTACACTTTGGATGGGATTCGCAACTTAATACCAGCGAGATGTTCTGGATAGATATCTCAAGGTGGATGATTCGTAGTAGATGCAGATGGATTTCGGTCTACTTACCTTGGCGTACTGCCCATTTCTTTTGAGCCCCTCCTTTCTTTGCAGCATAGTTAGCATTGGGGTGCCTTCATAATCCTGTCAATTGCCCAACTATGATTTGTTTACCTCTCTAGCACTTTTATCGTATTTTGGGAGAGATACATCACTAGTGAAAATCACGGGACCCTGGTCCATCTTCACATTATTGTTCACACCCTCAATTTACTTTCAGCTTTTATTTTCCTTTGCACCTTTTATCTCTTGCGTTGATCCTTTGTGAACGACAAGGCCGGAGGAATTGACAACTCCTATGTACTCGTTGGGAGCAATGTTATTTGTTGCTGTGTGCAGGTCCACGACAACACCCTAGTCAGGAAGCAATTCCTGGCGACGTTGCCACCTACTTGTATCTCCTGAGTCCTACTGGTTCGATAACCTTAGTATCTTTACCGAGGGAAACTTCCCGCTGCACTGCATCTCAAACCTTCCACTTGGGGTAACCAACGAGGGGCGAGAAGCCATCACGCAAATTTCGGGCGCCGTTGCCGGGGACTCAAGTCTACAAGATAGGGGAGTTGCAAACAATCTTTTACCTTTGCTTTTTAGTCTTGTTAGTTTACCTTTCAGTTTTTACTTTTGTGTCCCTAATCAAAAATACCAAAAATACCTGCTGCTACTATGGGTTCCAATGAAAACACTAAGTTGTGTGACTTCACTAGTGACAACAACAGTGACTTTATCTAGACTCCTATTGCTCCACCTTCCACTTCAGCACCTTCTTATGAGATTAAACTTGCTCTGCTTAACCTTTTCATGTAAGATCAATTCTCAGGAGCAGGAGAAGATGCTTCCTTGCACCTAAACAACTTTATCGAGCTCTGCGACATGCAGAAGTACAAGGAAGTGATGGAGACATCGTCAAGCTGAAGCTTTTTCCTTTCCCTTTGAGAGGAAGAGCCAAGGCGTGGCTAAAATCTTTGCCCAAGAACAATATCGATTCTTGGAGTAAATGCAAAGACGCTTTTATAGGGAAGTACTATCCCCCTGCTAAAATTATTCAATTGCGGAGTAACATTATGAATTTCAGGCAATCGGATAATGAACATGTTGCCCAGGCTTGGGAATGTATGAAGACGCTTGTCAAGAACTGCCCCACACATGGACGGACTACCTGGATGGTTATCCAGAATTTTTATTCAGGCTTGAACTTCACCTCGCGGAACCTATTAGATTCGGCCGCGGGAGGAACTTTTATGTCAACCACGCTTGGTGCTGCCACAAAGCTACTTGATGAGATGATGTTGAACTACTCGCAATGGCACACCGAGAGATCTCCAACCGGTAAGAAGGTAAACTCTGTCGAGGAGATCTCCTCTTTAAATGAAAAGGTTGACCTTATCATGTCTCTACTTACCAAGCAACCTTCTATTGATCCTCAAGATGTTCCTTTAAATTCTTTGGTTGCTCAGGAGCAGGTAGATGTTAATTTTTTCTCTAGAAACAACTTCAACAATAATTCTTATAGGAGTAACTTTGGTAGCAACAATCCTAGGCCTTTCCCATCCAACAACTATGGGAACAACACTTATCCTACCACGAGAAACTCCACTTCAGAACTAGAGACCTTGCTCAAAGACTTTATCACTACCCAGAAAGCCTTCAACAAGAGTGTGGAGGAGAAATTAGATAAATTAGATAATCTTTGTTTGAAGGTAGACATCTTAGCCCTTGATGTTGAGATGTTAAAAATTAGAACCTCTCCCCTTGAGGAGAGTAAGGTCACTCCTATTAATGCTATCCAGTTACAAATCAATGAAAATATTAGGATGATGGCTAAACTCAAAGAGATATGGGCTAGAGAAAAGGAGGAAGAAGAGAGAATTAAGAGCCTTCCTACCTACCACACAGTAGCCACTATCCAAGTAGTTGAGGATGTCCAAACTATTAGCACCCATCACACCCCTAGTCCCACTGGACCTATCAATGGTGATGCTACCACCTAAACCATAGATAAAGAAACCTCTATGAACATAGAGGCTTTCAAACAAGTGAGCTTAAATGATATCACTACCTCCTTGATAGATAGTAGTGACCTAGACTTTGACAACTGCACTTTACCTGAAGTTATTGGTTTCCTACACAAGATGTCTAGAGACCCCCACACTAGCACACTCAATCTTGCCTTCACAGAGCATATCACCAATGCTATAATCAAAGTTAGGGAGGAGAAGCTTAGACTAGAAGCCTCCATACCTAGGAATCTAGAAGATGGTTCGGATCCTATGATAAAAATTAAATTGAATAACTTCTCTTGTTATGCTCTTTGTGATGTTGGATCAAGTACCTCTGTTATGCCTAAAAGAATGTATGATATGCTTGAATTGAAACCTTTTGATCCTTGTTCTTTTGGTGTTTGTCTTGTTGATTCTTCCATAAAGAAACCTTTGGGGAAGATCGACGATGTTCTTATCATTGTCAATGACAATTATGTTCCCGTTGATTTCACTATTATGGACATTGAGTGTGAGCCCTCTTCTCCAATTATTTTGGGACGTCCTTTTCTTCGCACAGTTGGTGCTATCATTGACATGAAAGAGGGAACTATCAAATTCCAATTCCCTCTCAAGAAAGGGATGGAACATTTTCCTAGGAAAAATATTAAGTTACCTTTTGAGTCCGTCACACGGGCTAGTTATTCTCTTGAAAAGACTTGATCTTCTGCTTTAAGCCTAGCTAATGGCTCTAAAGAAGCGCTTTCGGGAGGCAGCCCGCAACGAATTTAAGTTTTTGTTTTTGTTTTTGTTCTGTTCTTAGTGGTCTTGATGATTGTTACTACTGTAGCAACATCATTGTATCTTTACCTTTCAAGCTTTGTGCCAAGTTTAGCCTCATACGGCAAGGGAAGTAAAAGTTGTGACATGCTGTCCAGAAAACAGATTCCGTCCTCGTGACTAGAAAAATCAGAGAAAAATCCCAGTTCATCTTTTTGAGCTGAATTGTTTACACAGCGTGCTCTATACAATTACGAAACTTCCGTATGTTCTGAGTTTTTTATTTGAGTTGTAGAAGTACCACTAAAAAATTCGTTTCTATCTGCTGTTCTGTTTTTCACAGATTCTGCCATGTTTTGTCTCTCTTCACTTTTGCAAACCTTAATCTTGCTTTTTCTTTGAAAAAACCTTTTGGCAATCTTGGGAAACAGTAGCTCTTCCTGGAAATCTTTATTTGCAGTAGAGGAAAATTATTTTATTAGGGTACTAACCTCTCTAATCAACCTACAATGAGTTATGTATGAACGGAGTTTTCAAGTGCGCGATGGAGGATGATGAAAGAAGATTCAGGAGGGTCAAACGCTCAAGCTTGGGTATGCCCATGTGCACCCCCAATAAATATTCAAGGAGACTCAAGCGTATAAGCTTGGGGATGCCCCCGTGCATCCCCTTCTTCATCAACAATTATCAGTTCGTCTCTCGTTGCACTATATTTTTATCACTTCAGGCATTATGTACTATTCTTGGAGCGTCTCGCTCTTAGGTTTTGTTTTTAGTTTTCTTTTGCTTTGTTTGCTGTAGTAACAAGTTAGACCCCAACTTACTCTTTTGTGTGGGAGAGATTCACGCTCCGCTTGAAGTAGAACTCCTCATAGGATTTGCATGCTTATTCTTTTAGCGGTGAGCTATTCTTTTTCTTTTCTTAGCTGTTGTTCTGTTTAGTTGTAGTGCTTTAGTTTTCTAGAGCTTTTCTTTTTGTCTTAGGTTGAACTTTCTATAGGTTGCATGTTTTATCTTATTAGAGAGTTTGCATGTTGTACTGAGTTCTGTGTCTTGACTGAAAGTAGGTAGTTAAAGTTGCTATTCTCTTTGTAGTAGTAACTTGCAATAGTTTTGAGGTATTGACTAGAGTAATGTTTGAACTTATGGTGTCAAGAGCTCTTGCCTATTAGTGATAGATGTCGTATTTTGGGCAATCCGTGTGTTTTTCGAAAACCAAAAACCCCTGTTGAGAACTCTAGCTACTAGATGGATCACTAACCTCTGGAGGGTTCGAATATTAGAGTACACTCACGTACCATGAGTCGAGGATGCGCAAGGATAACATAACCCCCATACACTCCTCCTCGGGGTACCTGTCTCTTTGTGAACCTCCTGATTAGATTGAGAGTTACCGATAATAAGTGCATGAGTTCTTCGGACTAATGTGAGTATTCGAAAGTTGACACTTCCACCCACCTATACTTTTTCTAGCCTCTTCAGTACTGTGCATTGCCCTTTCTCACCTCGAGAGTTGGCGCATACTTCGCCTGTGCATCCAAACCCTTGGCACGATACGCTCTGTCATCATAAGCCTCCTTATATCTTTCCTCAAAACAGCCACCATACCTACCTACAAGGTATTTCCATAGCCTTTCCGAGATACATTTCCATGCAACATCCACCTTCTCATGACTTGATCTTCATGTCATACATGCTACTTGCTTGATCGATGAGACGCATGCTAGTTGGGCCTTTCCCTAATCATTGCTACATGAAGCACTAGTATCATTGCATATCCTGCTATCCTGGCAGAAGCATACATTTGCATCATAATAGTTACATTTTCTTTATGTGAGTACCTTTGTAAAGTGTGAAAGATCTCCTATATTCTTGTAAAATATAGAGTATTGCCCCTAAAGTGAGGAAAAGATCCCAAAGATGACAAAATCAAAAGATCCCAAAGAGGACAAATGAGAGTTAAATAGAAAGAGCCATTGAGGCCACCAAAAAAATAAAAAAAAAGAGAAAAAAAATAAAAAGAGAAAAGGGGGCATACTACTATTCCTTTTGAGAGATCCACACTAGTACTTCATCTCCTATCCCTTGTACTCCATAGAGATCATCATTCATGCATATAGCTATGTGGGGACCCTTCACACTATAGAACTTGGCTTGTATATTCCAATGATGAGCCTCCTCAAACGAGCTCTAGGTCTTCTTGAGCAAGCAAGTTAGATGCACCCCACTAGTTCCCTTGGAGAGCTTTTAGCTCACATGTGCATCCGTTGTATGGAAATCCCTACTCCTCGCATCATATCTATCATATGGCCTTCTCTCGCCTATGATTTTCCTCATTGATGTGAGCCTTTCACACCTTTTTGTCTTCCTCCTCCACCTTTTTCTGTTTCGCCTTTTAGGTGTCAACTTTCTTGCTCACGCTCATCCATTGCATGAGTGCTCAAAATATCGAAAGGGAGTGGATCAGTTTGACTTGTACCTGGCTAGTGGTCTGGGGACGAGTCCAGATAAGAATCCAAAGGAGACCAAGTGTGAAACTTTAGTAGATAGTTGTTCTCAACAACCTTATTTTTTCTCTCGTATTTCCCTATCCCTTGCTTGCACGCAAACACCATCTGGAGACATTCGAGTCACGGACAGCGAGAGCTCTTGCACCTTTTGTTCTTTTGTTGCTTGTGTCAATGCTAATATAGACTCTTGCTTGTTAAGACTTGAATTGAATTGCATGCTTTGATTGCTTTACTTAAAAGTCCTTTTATGGTTTTGTGGCATGTCACCACAGAAATTATGCTTGTTATCATTTACCTACTCGAGGACGAGCAGGAATTAAGCTTGGGGATGTTGATACGTCCCAAACGTATCTATAATTTCTGCTTGCTCCATGCATGTTCTGTGTGACTTTGCCATGTTTTTCTTGAACTTTCATACACTTTTGAACCTATTTGGACTAACCTATTAACTCAGTGCACCCAGTTGCCAGTTTCTGTTTTCTGATGTTTTTGTATTTCAGGTTTTCCGGCCATTAAAAGTGCTCCAAAAAATCCGGGAAAATCAGATAAAAAAGCAGCACAACGGAAGCTCCCGGAATCACCAAAGGAGGGAAGGAGGGCCATCACCAGGAAGCCAGGAGGACAGGTGGCGCGGCCCCACCCTGGGTCGCGCCAGGCACCCTCCTGACTGCCTCGTGGCCCTTCTCGACGCCCCCCTTCGCCTATATTTACCCCTCAGGGTGGAAACCCCTAACACGGACTCCTCTTTCGCGATCTCTCCTCTGTTCTGCCGCCGCCGCCGCTTCTAGATCGGGGCTGCCTAGAGAAGCTGCTCCCGCACCCTGCCGGGAGAAGCTACCCCCTCCGGGAGAGCCTCCATAGCCATGGACACCTCCCGTATGTACCGTGAGTAGTTTCCCTTGGACCATGGGTCCGTGACCAGTAGCTATGTGATCTATCTCTCCCCCTTTTGTGCTTCCACTTTCGTGTCCTCGTGAGCTGCCTCACATGATCGATGCATCTATGTAATTTCTGCTGTTGCTATGCTGAGTTTGTTGGGATCTGATGGATTATGAGACTATGTTCAGATTGTAATGAGTAATATATTTGGTTCTTCTCTTTTATATTTTGTTCTTGAGTAAATTCTTGCATGTTCTCCGTTGCGGTATTTGCTTTGGCCAAGTATTTTATTTGCATCTCCAAGAGAGAGCGTTATGCTCGATTGTGGGTTCAGCCCCTTGATGCCTAGCTTGAGTGACAGAAACATGAGACTAGGGGATGTGCTGTTGCCACCAGGGATAAAACAACGGTGCTTGTACCTGCGGGTGCAAGGATTGTTTACTTTACGCAAAGTTCTTTTAATGCAGTTGTCTGTTGCTTTGAGTTTACACTTTGGGTGCGATTCGCAACTTAATACCAACGAGATGTTCTGGATAGATATCTCAAGGTGGATGATTCGTAGTAGATGCAGATGGATTTCGGTCTACTTACCTTGGCGTACTGCCCATTGCTTTTGAGCCCTTCTTTTCTTTGCAGCATAGTTAGCATTGTGGTGCCTTCATAATCCTGTCAGTTGCCCAACTGTGATTTGTTTACCTCGCTAGCACTTTTATCGTCTTTTGGGAGAGAGACATCACTAGAGAAAATTACGGGACCCTGGTCCATCTTCCCATTATTGTTCACACCCTCAATTTACTTTCAGCTTTTACTTTCCTTTGCACCTTTTATCTCTTGCATTGATCCTTTGTGAACGACAAGGCCGGAGGAATTGACAACTCCTATGTACTCGTTGGGAGCAAAGTTATTTGTTGCTGTGTGCAGGTCCACGACAACACCCTAGTCAGGAAACAATTCCTGGCGACGTTGCCACCTACTTGTATCTCCTGAGTCCTACTGGTTCGATAACCTTGGTATCTTCACCGAGGGAAACTTGCTGCTGCACTGCATCTCAAACCTTCCACTTGGGGTAACCAACGAGGGGCGAGAACCATCAGTACCCTGCCTATACCAGATTATGGAGCAGATCAATAGACATACCAAGCACTTCTTTTGGAGAAAATATGGAATGGAAGAAAAGGGTATTGCACTTATTGCATGGCATAAAGTTACTAGACACAAAGACCAGGGTGGATTGGGAGTTCTGGACCTCTCTATTCACAACAAATGTCTCCTTATGAGGCACATGCATAAGTTCATTAATCCACAGAACCTACCTTGGGTGAAGATAATATGGAAATAATACTGTTCACTAGGATTTGATCCAAATAGAAAAATATGATCTTTTTGGTGGAGAAACATATTGAAGTTGGCTGCCAACTACAACCAATGGAACAAATGTAATATTGGTAAAGGAAACATAGTTCTCCTATGGCAAGATGACTGGGGACATTGCATAATTAAAGATATACAACATGAGCCTTTTGCATATGTGAACAACCCCAATCAAAACATATTGCATTTCTCCCTACACCAAGACATTACTGAATGTTTCAACGCGCCAATATAGATTCAGGCCTATCAGCTACTGGAAATTTTACAAGGCTGGGTTAACCCCATTCAATTGACGGCATAGCATGACACATGGGGGATTGATCAAACAGTTGCTGGATTTTCATCTATGAAACTCTATTTGAAACACTTCTCTGCAGAACAGAAAAACAATATTTTCAGATACTCATGGAAAAATGCAGTAATCCTAAGATACAAAATATTCTTCTGGTTACTCATACATGGCAGAATCAATTAATACCAGAAATTTGTTGCACATGAAATCATTTCAAGTGCCATCATACATTTGTGTACTTTGTGACCTTCAGACTGAAAAAACCTCTCATCACCTCATCTGGGATTGTTCTTTTGCTCTAGGATGCTGGGACTCCAACACAAATGAAAGATACAGAGGCATATCCATATTTGATGAAATCATGAACAACAGGCTTGCATTACCCACAAGCATTTCTATGGAAATTACCATTATGGGAGCATGGAATATTTAGATACAAAGAAACAACCTCATCTTCCACAACAGACCACATTCCACCACCAACTGGAGCAGATGCTTTAGAAGGGACCTCAATCTCTAGTTAAGCATAGAGAGACATTAAAGAGTTGGATAACTTATTTTTTAAATTAAGACCATGTATAGAACTATTCCTAAAACTGGTCTTGGTTGATGTATTTTGGGAGGTGATAACAATTCATATAACATCATACTTTAGAAAACTTTGTTCTACAGTCATGCCTTCCAAAAAAAACCTTCCCTCGATACAAGTCTACCCCTGCTTTTTATTGCCAACTCATACCAAGCGTAAAGACCTCAAACTCTAACTGGAAATAAGATCCAAACTAACACACTCAATCCTCTCCTTTTACATCTCGGAGATAAAAAATAAAATAACTAATAGAACTTGTACGTGATCCTCTACTCCTCTAAGTAGCACTCTTTAATCAAGAAACTAATTAATCTATCCGGCCATATTGATCGCATATACTTCATTAAACTAAAAAACTGATTTTTTTTGCTTGCACGCTTGGAACTATTCCACCAAACACAAAAATAGTACCAACATTACTTCATCTTGGAGGGGTGCTGAAGTTTGGCTTTACCATATCCTTCTTTGGTTCGATATTATTCGCTATAATGCTATTGATGGCGCCTCAAGCTATTTCTGTTATATGGTGCCACCGGCAAGTGAGGCATCTAGATAATTCTTCGTGTTTCAATATCTGTGATATGTGTGTTCAATTAGAATGTTTGCTAAATATTAATGTGGCACCCCGGCTCAGAGGACCGGAACGCCCCGTGCACCAGCCCAGAGATCAAGTCTTCTGGAACACGGCACTGATTGGTATAGAACTGAAAAACTTTCTATTACCGAAGATAGGAGTACACGAGGTCTATTACAACGCTAGCGGAGACACAACTTGCTCCTCAGGCTAGCCTCAGCTCTACACCAAGCAGCAGCATAACTTTCTAGCAGCGGAATCACGACGACAGCGGAACAATAACGGCGATGACGAACTCCAATCCACAGGGACACTGGCTGGGACACCTCCTAGCTCGCAAACACCTAGAACGTCGTCCTACGCATCCAAAGCACGGCCTGCAAATCTGGCATAACATGCCAGGTCAGTACATGGAATGTACTTGCAAGCTCACAACAACCATGCAACAAGGCAAAACAATAACATGGCAACAGGTTAAAGTATATTAGTGAATTAAACAGGTGAGCAACCATATCATGAAAACAAATATTTATCAAGCATATTATCAGCATTAAGACTAATGCACACACAATGGACCCCACATGATCGTCGCATGATCACTTGGCTTACCTCAGAGTCCTTATAGACTCAAGAACCGGGTCACTTCGTGACCAAACACTTCCATGGGTCGCCGCATGACCGCACGGGTCATCGCACGACCATTCAACGGGTTAGGTGTCCTTCGTTACCACCCAACCAATCCACTTATCGTATAACCATCCACTTACCACAAACTTACCACCGAACTCAAGTTCATCATATGGTGTGACCTAGTACGAACTGTGTCCCATGACCGAGGACTCGGCTATTCGAATAGATTGTGACTCTGCAAAGTTTGTGCACGTTACTCACACTATGGAGTTCTTCCTCCATCCAGCGCCTCGGTACTTGTCCCACGGGATCCTTGGAACTCGTACCGCAGGAGTGGACTAGGACTTCTCCAACGAGACCGATACTACCGTGTGACCCTCTTACCGTATCACCGACATCCCATCTTGGTTAGCCCCCATGGTTAGGTGTCCTTCGTTACCACCAGAACCATCTGTGGTTAGGTGTCCTTCGTTACCACCAGAACCACTCTTAAACTTTGTCCCCCGTCGGGGACCGCGCGCAAAACATACTCGGGCTAGTCGAATCGACGATTGCAAGATAAGGAAACGTTGGTCAAAGACTGCTGATCCGGCTCTACCACCGTCCTAACCCACGGCAAGCCGACCATTAGACCTTGGGAGTATCATAGTTAGTATCATACATGTCAATTAAGAAAATTTGATAATATGACATATAATTAAATGAAAAAAGAGAGGGTTGAGTATCATATTATGATACGGTATCATAATAAATGTTAAGTTAGTATGTGCATTGCATGTCAATGAATAATACTACTTATGGTATTAAGCTATAATACTATGCATTGTAGAGATAGTATCAAACACTAGTATCATGTCCATGATACTAACCTTATGATACTAGTGGATGTCCAGTGCCAGCAAGTGCAGAATGTTGCCTACCCCAAGTACATCTCCAATCCCTACCTCTAGGAGTGGGTCAAGCCGGACTACAACCATGCCATTACACCTGGAGCCACGATGCACGCGACATCGTTTCGTGACCCGGCGACGGTGTGGCGTGGCCCTGATGGTCTCTGACGCCTGCTGATCGAGACCAAGAACAACCAGCGGGACCTCGCGGTGCTCTAACGCAGCCGAGACTTCCAGCACTTGGTGTTGATATACGCCGACTATTGCACCACATCGACATCGACATGTGGGAATGCCCGGATTTCTTCCATGTGACCTCGGACGGCAATGTGATCTATCGTCAGCGCGTACGATGATGCCACCGTGACGTACATGTCGAATGATGTGTAGGGGAACGCAACAGAAAACAAAAAAATTTCGGTATAGCGAGCACGCCCAGGACCACTATGGAGACGCATACAAGGTTTTGATCTGATCGTTACCGACTCGTAGCGCAGCGGGAAGTAGAGTCGATGAAGATCGTCGGTGCAGATCCCCGCAGCTAGGATTTACAACCTCCCAACCGCGAGAATGTATTCCCTCGTGTGCCCCACGAACAGCGCTCCGGGAGGCGGTCGGACAGTCCCTCGGACGATGTCACGGACAGCCCTTCGGGAGGACCCTCGAAACTCGATCTGTAACTCGGACAGCCCTTCGGGAGGACCCTCGAAACTCGATCTGTAACTCGGACAGCCCTTCGGGAGGCACACTCGAACTAAGATCGAAACAACGACCTCTCTACCAAGTTGCACACATACGGTGTCAGCTATCCAGCAGGGCTTCGCCGTCCAGAACTAGTTCCTGCCGGAACCCAGACAGCCTTTCGGCTCTACGAAACTCTTTCGTGTGAGGGAGAGAAGAAGCCAGATAATTGCATGGCATGTGATGAGAACTCAAGTGAGAGCTTGGATCAAGGATATGGGGCTGCCCTCACACCTCTATTTATAGGAAACCCAAGGGGGCTTTCTTGGCTCCCAAGTCCTTCTAGAAGGCTTTCCAAAAATATCTCAAGTAGTACTTTTTACTATTCATGACACCACTTTTTCGCGTCCGAAAAATCCGAAAATATTTTTGTGGGTCTTAGAATAATTCCAACACCCACCAAAATGATTTTCGGCGCGTTCCGAAACAATTCCAGATTAGTGATTTTCATCTGCGAAAAGCAACCTAAGCATTTCCGGCAGCTCCGGAACATTTCCGGCAGCTCCGAAATATTTCCGAAAAAAATATTTTAATCTTTTCTCCAGAAAGATTCCAGAAGTTACCAGAACAATTCTGGCACTCTCCAAAATTACCAGGTGCTCTCCGAAACCTTTTCGGCTTAGTGGTTTACCCCGAAACAACTTTTCGGTTTTCTCTCTCGGAACTTTTCCGCCGTCTCCGAAACCTTTCCGGTGACTTTATCTCAGACTCCCTGTCTAGTATTCAACAGATAGATGACCCTTAAGCGTGTGACCCTGTAGGTTCGATGAAGTATAGACATGACCAGAACACTTTCCGATCAATGATCAATAGCGGAACCGAGGACATCCATATTGATCCCTATACCCATACGAAGAATTATTCGAGTGAACCTTTAGTTGCTGTGTGCTATTCCTGTTGCTTCGCGATATATTACAAATACCCGAGGTGAGACTTATTGGCATCCCCGTGAATCAACAACTTGTCCACTATGCCAGTTACCTCGTTCCTGGTATTGTTCTCTTTTCTCGTTCCCGCGTTCCGGCATCCCTGTGATCAAATCACACTGTGTCTGGCCAGACGATGGTGGATACCGTAACACCGAGAGGGCCCTAAGAATATCTCTCCAACGACGGAGGAGCAAATCCCAATCTCGAGCTACCTAGTTCCTTGTCATACTTTTCCGTGAACCCGCAAGCTGCCGTAATAGCCACCCTTTTACAGATGACGTTTAACAAAACCCCAAAGTTCACGAAGCAAGTACGAAGGAACTCGATACTCTCATGGTCTAAGGAATTATGCAAACGCACAACTTTCTCTGTGTTATTAACCATTAACTTGTGACGAATGTATCTCATAGCATAACATCAATTCGGGTCGATTCAACACAAATGTTCTTCTAACATTGTGCCCTCAACATTGCCGGCATAGACATGCCCATGATCAGGAAAACAGGATCATCATGCAATACATGAGCCAGTCTTAGAGGCATGACTAGGAATACATTTTACTGTTTATTATACCACACGTGCACATGAGTTTCCCTCCGAGCCTCGTGGATATTGCAGACTCGAGAATCATTGCAGTTATAGCATGGAACATAAACATTCATTACAAACTCGGAGATACAAAATAACTGTTATTACTGCCTCTAGGGCATATCTCCTACAGACTCCCACTTGCACTAGAGTCATAATCCAGTTACATGGCTTCCCTAACACCAATGGCTATCCGGTGCTGCTCATGCTTTGCTCGTGGTAGAGGCTTTGTCATCGGGTCTGACACGTTCAGATCCGTGTGAACTTTGCGTACTTTCACTAAACCCGCTTCGACATGATGTCGAATGAGTTTATATTTGCGTTCAATATGTCTTGTCTTATGGTGCGAACTTGGCTCCCTTGCCTGAGCCACGGCGCCACTATTATCACAATAGATCTCCACCGGGTCCAGAGCACTTGGAACCACACCAAGGTCTTCAAGAAATTGCTTGATCCATACCGCCTCTTTGGAGGCTTCTGAAGCAGCAACATATTCCGCCTCTGTCGTAGAATCCGCCACAGTCTTTTGTTTGGAACTTTTCCAATCAACTGCGCCGCCGTTCAATATGAAAACATAGCCTGATTGAGATTTGAAGTCATCTGGGTCAGTCATGAAGCCTGCATCAGTGTAACCACTTACAATGAGCTCTTCATCACCTCCGTACACAAGGAGTAAATCCTTGGTCCGTTTGAGGTACTTAAGAATACCCTTGACTGCGGCCCAGTGTTCCAATCCTGGATCACTTTGGTACCGGCTGCTAACACTTAGCGCATATGAAACGTCCGGTCTTGTACATAGCATGGCATACATAATAGAACCAACTGCCGAGGCATATGGAACATCATTCATTTGTACTCGCTCATCGAGAGTCCGAGGACACTGATTCTTGCAAAGCACTGTGCCAGGTGACATGGGGAGTAGGCCTTTCTTGGAGTTCTCCATGTTGAACCTTTTCAACACCTTGTCAATGTACGTGCTTTGGCTAAGCGCTATTAGGCGTCTTGATCTATCTCTATAGATCCTAATGCCCAATACATATGCCGCTTCGCCTAAGTCTTTCATTGAAAAACTCCTTTTCAATGAGTCTTTTATTTCGCTAAGGAAATTCACATCATTTCCAATCAACAATATGTCATCCACATACAAGATTAGAAATGCTTTTGCGCTCCCACTAAACTTCTTGTAAACACAAGATTCTTCGTCATTCCTGATGAAGCCAAACCGTTTGACTACTTCATCAAAATGAATGTTCCAGCTCCTTGATGCTTGCTTCAGACCATAAATGGCTTTCTGAAGCTTGCATACCTTTTTAGCATCCTTATGAATGACAAAACCTTCTGGCTGTATCATGTATACATCCTCTTTGAGGTTTCCATTTAGGAAAGCCGTTTTGACGTCCATCTGCCATATTTCATAGTCGAAATAAGCAGCAATTGCTAGTAATATCCGTACAGACCTAAGCATAGCTACTGGCGAGAACGTCTCGTCGTAGTCCACTCCTGGAACTTGCGTGAACCCTTTCGCGACAAGTCTAGCTTTGTGGATAGTAATGTTACCATCCGCGTCCGTCTTTCTTTTGAAAATCCATTTACAACCAATGGGCTTTACGCCTTCTGGAAGTTCTTCCAAGTTCCAAACTTGGTTTTCGTACATGGATTCCATCTCGGATTTCATGGCTCTGTGCCATTCCCTTGAGCTGGGGCCCGCCATCGCTTCTTTGTAGTGCGCAGGTTCATCGTCTTCAAGAATGAAGATTTCATCATGAAACCACTCAGGTGGCTGGACAGCCCTACCTGATCTACGCGGTTCAGTTACAACATTGTCTGAAGTTTTTGCATTATATGCGACAACTTCCGGCTCGGTTGTAGGGATAATTTGCGGAATTACTTCCGGTTCTTTAGCCATAGCAACGGTCGCCGAAGATTCACTAATCTCATTAAGTTGTACTGTCCTCCCACTTACTTCTTTGGCGAGAAACTCTTTCTCAAGAAAGACTCCGCTTTTAGCGACAAACACTTTGTGCTCGGAGGGTAGGTAGAAGGAATACCCAATTGTTTCTTTTGGATAACCTACAAAGTTACATTTGTCTGATCTGGGATCGAGTTTGGTTGGTTGTAAACGTTTTACAAGTACCTCACATCCCCAAATTTTAAGGTGCGACAAACTGGGTTTCTTCCCATTCCACATCTCATGTGGTGTCGTTTCAACAGACTTAGACGGTGCTCGGTTTAGTGTGTGAGCGGCAGTTTCTAGTGCGTGACCCCAAAAAGATATCGGCAGATCTGTAAGAGACATCATCGACCTTACCATGTCTAACAAGGTTCGGTTACGTCTTTCCGATACTCCATTTCGCTGTGGAGTTCCGGGAGGCGTAAGCTGTGAAACGATTCCACGGTCACTTAGATGTTGGCCAAACTCATGACTAAGGTATTCGCCTCCGCGATCAGACCGCAGAAACTTAATCTTTTTGTCACGATGATTTTCTACCTCATTCTGAAATTCCTTGAACTTTTCAAAGGTTTCTGACTTATGCTTCATCAAGTAGATGTAGCCATACCGACTTAAATCATCAGTAAAAGTCACGAAGTAGAAATACCCACCCCGTGCGGCTGTGCTCATTGGACCACATACATCACTATGTATTATTTCCAATAATTCACCCGCCCGTTCAGGATGACCCTTGAACGGCATCTTGGTCATTTTTCCCATTAGACAAGCTTCACATGTGTCAAATGATTCAAAATCAAAGGACGGTAAAACTCCATCTCTTTGGAGTCTTTGCATGCGTTTCTTTCCGATGTGGCCAAGCCGACAGTGCCACAAATAAGTGGTTGTGGTATCAACCTTCTTAAGGCGTTTAGCATTCATGTTAAAGACATCATTTTCACATTCAAGATTTAGTATGAAAAGGCCCCCAACAATGGGTGCAAATCCATAAAACATATCCTTACAATAAAGTGAACAACCATTGTTCTCAGACTTGTACGAATACCCATCGTGTACTAAACATGATCCAGAGATAATGTTTCTACACAATAGTGGAACAAAATAACATTTATTTAGCTCTAAGATAAATCCTGAAGGGAGACGTAGAGGCATAATGCCGACGGCTTGAGCGGCGATCCCAGCGCCGTTCCCGACGCGCATCATGACTTCATTCTTTGCTAGCTTGCGGACCTTCTGCAGTCCCTGTATCGAGTTGCAAATGTGAGCAACCGATCCGGTATCAAATACCCAAGACTTAGAATTTTCGCTAGCAAGCAAAACATCAATGACATTAACTTGTATAACAATTATACCTTTTCCGGTTTTCCCGGACTTCTTATCGGCCAGATACTTCTTGCAGTTTCTCTTCCAGTGTCCTGTGCCCTTGCAGTAGAAGCACTCAGTTTCATTCTTGGCTCCGCCCTTAGAGTTGCTTT
The DNA here is from genome assembly GCA_950022295.1 of Bromus sterilis. Taxonomy (NCBI): domain Eukaryota; kingdom Viridiplantae; phylum Streptophyta; class Magnoliopsida; order Poales; family Poaceae; genus Bromus; species Bromus sterilis. The sequence goes on from OX465600.1 coordinate 225,618,669, forward strand.
GGGAGCCGGTCTTACCGGCACCCTTGCCCTTCTTTGGCTTGCCTTTCTTTTTGAAACTGGCGGTTTTATTCACAAGCAACACTTGCTTGTGATTTTTCCGCAGTCCTTCTTCCACAGTTTTCAGCATGGCGAGCACCTCTTCTGGTGTTTTCTCCATCCCACTCATGTTGTAATTCATGACAAAACCGTTGTAAGACGGGGGGAGTGAAGAAAGCATCATGTCCATCATATGGGATGCTGGAATTGGAAATTCCAGGGTTTTAAGCCTTTCAGCATAGCCAATCATTTTGACTATGTGTTCGCCAACTGAACCGCCCTCAGCCATCTTTAAATTCATCAAGATATTCATGATATCAAAACGTTCAGACCTTGCGGTTTCCTTGTACAGAGCATCCAATTCCCGGATCATATCACGGGGTTTATGGAATTCAAAACGTTTTTGGAGCTCTGGACTCATGCAAGCTAGCATGAGGCACTGTACTGCGTTGTGATCATCATCCTGAGTGGCCCAGACATTTTGTTCATCTTCCGAGGCACCTGCCGCCGGTTTAGCTGGAAGAGCTTTTTCAAGCACATAGATTTTCTTAGCGCTCCTGAGGACAATCCTCAGGTTACGGACCCAGTCCGCATAGTTGTTTCCAGTCGCAGCTAACTTTTCTTTCTCTAACAATGGCCCCAAGTTGAAAGCGGTGTTGCGAGCCATTTGATCTACAACGGTAAACACAAGTTTCACTTAGACTTTGTTCATAATGATTTTTGCACTAGTGAATAAACAATTTTATTCTAAAGTGTGCTCCCACTTAAATCAATATCTCTCAAAATTGATTATGAGTGATTCAAGATCCAAATATCAATACAACGCCATAGAATCATCATCTCATGACGAGGATTTTGATTTGGTAGGCCAACTTGCCGATCACATCTCTATGTGACTCTTGTTCATCTTTCGATGCGTGTGTTCCGAGCTCAGGACGATCCTGCCATGAACGTCAAGACAACCAAGTGATCCTGCTGCGAGGTCTGACCTCACCCGCCTTACATTTCTCCAATCGTTCGTACCCATGCATCCATGGCGCACCCCGAGAGTATAGATGCTGTGACGGCGCTACACTTGGGAGAACACTAACTACTTGATATTTTAAGTGAGAGATCACCCTAATAAAAAGAGACTACCGCGCAATCAAGAAGGGTGCAACATAAGGGATAAACATCCCATGCAATTCATAATAGCATGATATGGTATAGCCCCTTCTGACGGAGAAGTCAAGTATTTCTTCGTCTTTGGCATTTGCGTCGGAGTTCACCTTCGCGAAGATTGCCACCACCTTGTCGATGCACCAAATAATATTGCTATCTTTATAGCAAATGAATAAGTGCATTACCTAAGGTTGACACGCAGGTCATCAAAGTGACAATCATATGGCTCCAGCCATCATGCCGAATCATGACACGCAGGTCATGTTAATAAATTTACATTATATAGTCATCTCATACATAATCGAATTAATATGAGCTTTGCTATACCACATCACATGCACATCCTGCAAAAACAAGTTAGACGCCTCTAAACCGGTTTATGCAAAATTTTATTTTACGTGGCTTCTAAGGTTTTGACTTAAACCGCAACTACCAACGTTTTATCATCAAGTATGATTATTCAAGTCACTAGATTAACATTGCGGGGTGTATGAAGCACGAGATAATAAAATCTCGAACCCCATACTGAACTTCGTCATACGCGTGATCCCCGTGCAGATCATATCTGCATTGCCCTTTAGTCTGCGAATTTCATCTTTCTTTTGACTATGGCGGAACCCAAAGAACTGATAGCACTTCGTTGATCAATCAGGATCGCGGATTGCCAGAACTTTGTAAAATTCCACCATGCTGTCTCGAGATCAGAAATACGCAAATTCTAGGGAAGCAACAAGAATATCGGGTAACAGATTTCATCTGCCACCCGCATAAATAATTTTCAGCAATAGATCTGATCTACTCCAAAATTATATTATGCAATACCCATACATCTCCATGTATTCTAGATCATAACATGCATCTACGCATAGCACGGCTCTGATACCACTGTAGGGGAACGCAACAGAAAACAAAAAAATTTCGGTATAGCGAGCACGCCCAGGACCACTATGGAGACGCATACAAGGTTTTGATCTGATCGTTACCGACTCGTAGCGCAGCGGGAAGTAGAGTCGATGAAGATCGTCGGTGCAGATCCCCGCAGCTAGGATTTACAACCTCCCAACCGCGAGAATGTATTCCCTCGTGTGCCCCACGAACAGCGCTCCGGGAGGCGGTCGGACAGTCCCTCGGACGATGTCACGGACAGCCCTTCGGGAGGACCCTCGAAACTCGATCTGTAACTCGGACAGCCCTTCGGGAGGACCCTCGAAACTCGATCTGTAACTCGGACAGCCCTTCGGGAGGCACACTCGAACTAAGATCGAAACAACGACCTCTCTACCAAGTTGCACACATACGGTGTCAGCTATCCAGCAGGGCTTCGCCGTCCAGAACTAGTTCCTGCCGGAACCCAGACAGCCTTTCGGCTCTACGAAACTCTTTCGTGTGAGGGAGAGAAGAAGCCAGATAATTGCATGGCATGTGATGAGAACTCAAGTGAGAGCTTGGATCAAGGATATGGGGCTGCCCTCACACCTCTATTTATAGGAAACCCAAGGGGGCTTTCTTGGCTCCCAAGTCCTTCTAGAAGGCTTTCCAAAAATATCTCAAGTAGTACTTTTTACTATTCATGACACCACTTTTTCGCGTCCGAAAAATCCGAAAATATTTTTGTGGGTCTTAGAATAATTCCAACACCCACCAAAATGATTTTCGGCGCGTTCCGAAACAATTCCAGATTAGTGATTTTCATCTGCGAAAAGCAACCTAAGCATTTCCGGCAGCTCCGGAACATTTCCGGCAGCTCCGAAATATTTCCGAAAAAAATATTTTAATCTTTTCTCCAGAAAAATTCCAGAAGTTACCAGAACAATTCTGGCACTCTCCAAAATTACCAGGTGCTCTCCGAAACCTTTTCGGCTTAGTGGTTTACCCCGAAACAACTTTTCGGTTTTCTCTCTCGGAACTTTTCCGCCGTCTCCGAAACCTTTCCGGTGACTTTATCTCAGACTCCCTGTCTAGTATTCAACAGATAGATGACCCTTAAGCGTGTGACCCTGTAGGTTCGATGAAGTATAGACATGACCAGAACACTTTCCGATCAATGATCAATAGCGGAACCGAGGACATCCATATTGATCCCTATACCCATACGAAGAATTATTCGAGTGAACCTTTAGTTGCTGTGTGCTATTCCTGTTGCTTCGCGATATATTACAAATACCCGAGGTGAGACTTATTGGCATCCCCGTGAATCAACAACTTGTCCACTATGCCAGTTACCTCGTTCCTGGTATTGTTCTCTTTTCTCGTTCCCGCGTTCCGGCATCCCTGTGATCAAATCACACTGTGTCTGGCCAGACGATGGTGGATACCGTAACACCGAGAGGGCCCTAAGAATATCTCTCCAACGACGGAGGAGCAAATCCCAATCTCGAGCTACCTAGTTCCTTGTCATACTTTTCCGTGAACCCGCAAGCTGCCGTAATAGCCACCCTTTTACAGATGACGTTTAACAAAACCCCAAAGTTCACGAAGCAAGTACGAAGGAACTCGATACTCTCATGGTCTAAGGAATTATGCAAACGCACAACTTTCTCTGTGTTATTAACCATTAACTTGTGACGAATGTATCTCATAGCATAACATCAATTCGGGTCGATTCAACACAAATGTTCTTCTAACATTGTGCCCTCAACATTGCCGGCATAGACATGCCCATGATCAGGAAAACAGGATCATCATGCAATACATGAGCCAGTCTTAGAGGCATGACTAGGAATACATTTTACTGTTTATTATACCACACGTGCACATGAGTTTCCCTCCGAGCCTCGTGGATATTGCAGACTCGAGAATCATTGCAGTTATAGCATGGAACATAAACATTCATTACAAACTCGGAGATACAAAATAACTGTTATTACTGCCTCTAGGGCATATCTCCTACATGATGCGCTCGCCGACGGCAGCAATAGGCTACGCTTCAATTTTGGCAACTTCTATAAGTCGAAGGCCTTCCTTGACCCAATAAGCAACATCGCGTCATATGGGGTTGCCGAACGAATCTGACTCCACGACCGATGATACTATATAATTCAAAGTCCTTCCAACACTAGAAAATTTACTGTATAATTTCATGTAAGAGTGTATAATTTTCAAGATAGTAAGAGATTGTATAAAAAATCTGAAGTAGAGATATGTACATATGGAGTGGGGGGCAATCCCCCCCCTCCCCCTCCTCCCATCCTTTGATCAAGTTGTGAAGTTTTTTTTGGGACAACTTATATTCTATTTTCTTAGCAAGATCAGCCACTACAAACAATTGTTAGTTCCTAACCCAATCCTTAATGAACCCATTCGCATTTTTTGGCATCACACCTAGTTAGTGCATGAGTTCATACCAAGGGAAATATGGCTGACATCATACTGTAAAAAACTCATGCGCTGGCCGATAGCAGAGATGGAGTCCCTCTACGATAATCACGTCCACATCATTGACAGGGTTATGAAGGGAAGAGAGTTTCTTGAAGTATTAGGGCTCAACTTGCCGACGCAGGCTGACGTGGAGGTGACCTTTCAGGCAATGAATTTGAAGAGGGTCGAGCCCTTCGACCTGGCATGGCGATCAGCTGATGTGCAGAGCGTGTGCGCGGTGTGGGCAGCCGGCGTCAAGGGCGACATCAGGCCTTTCGTCTTGTGGGTGTTGGCATCTAGGAAACTCAAGGAGAGGGCGACGGTCCTTTTTAGGGTGTTCAAGCTCAAGCCCACGACAAGCACATCGTCCTAGTGTGCAATGAACCATTCTGATAATCGTGCAATAACCAACTCCACAAGCAGGGAGTTTTTCCCCAGTGTTGTGCCGCCGTCTAAAGGCCATCTATCGTTGGCAGATGTCATCGAGTGCTGGAACGGTCACCTCAAAATGAGTCAAATGAATAACCCTGAAGATATGGTGATTCAAGAAATTTTGAAGACTATAAACATTTACAATTGAATTTGGCTAATTCCACCCTTCACATGTCCGTGGACGCGTCCATTCGCGTCCGCGAATAGTGGGGGGGAGTTTTTGAAGGGAACTCGTTGAATCCCTTATGTGTTCAGAACTCCCAAGGCCACTAGATAATACCCTCATTGTTGCGCGCCCATCCAACGGCCATCTGCCACTGGGAGATGTCCTCGAGTGCGAGAACAATCACCTCAAAATGGGTCATGTGAGTAACCCTGAAGATGCGGCGATTCAAGAAATTTTTAGGCCTTTAAAGTATCTACAATCGAATTTGGCTAATTCAAGTTGTCGGATAGATTTTTTCCAAGGGAAATCTCTCAAAACCTTAATTCGAACACGGGGGGCTTGGCTCGAGATCTCGAGGACGGTGATGGTGAGGACGACGAGACCTGCAGTCACACGGCACAAACCACACAACCAAACACAGGGAGTTACCCAGGTTCACGCCACCATGGAGGTGTAAAACCCTACTCCTGCATGTCTGGGATTGCTCCGGTGGAGATGAAAATGGTGAGCTACAAGTTTGAGACCTGGAATGGCCGATCCCTTCTATGGCGCCCGAGCTATCACTTATATAGTTGCCTTGGTCCTCTTCCCCCACAACCTAGTGGGAAGGGTTGCCACATGGAGACCATTATGGAGGGGATAGGCCCTTCTCTTATCCTAAATAAAGTTACCTGCTCCTGCTAAATCAAAATGTCCTTGGCAGTGGTTGATCCCGACTTGGCTTCATCTTGCACGTCTTGCACCAAAGTGGTCCACACAACTTGGCGTAGCTTGGAAGCGAAGAAAGGTTACGCGCGCTTGTCCTGCTGGCGGAGATCTTAACACTATGAAATCATTGGGGCGATGCTGTCGAGGAGCAGATGACCTCAGGAGGCCTTAGACATACTCCCTCCGGAGACAGGGCCTCACGAGGGAAAGTCCCCTAGAGAGATCTTGATGTGCAATGCTTGGGAATGGCGATGTTCTCCCGAAGGGGGTTTCTTCACGAGGGAGGATCTTCGGGAAGTGGGCTTCCAACAAGTAACCCCCAAGGAAAAGTGACCATAGGTCTTGATTTTTCCAGGCATACCTTGGTCTCAAGGCATGGCCCAAGGTACCCTGGTTTCCACTGGGCCGACACAAGCCTTCATACGTTCACAGACGCGTCCATTCGCGTCTACGAACAATGACCAATCATGCTACAATTTTTTAATACCACAACTGGATACCTCAAATTAGAATTTTTTTTCAAAAGAATAATATGCATGCAACATAAAATATATGTCATCGGACTATTAAAATTTGACATGATATACTACTAAAATCTTGGTTAAATCTTCATCTATGCCCACCCTTGCCTTTTCCTTTGGCCTTGTGCTTGTTGTCGCCACCGTGTTCTTCGCGAAAGTATTGGTCGAAGACACAAAACGAATCAAGCTTGATTTTCTCACTAGAAGTTGAGTGATTCGTTAGACTCGTCCTCCTCCTCGCACGAAGGCAGTCCTACCATGGCACGAATGGCCCAATTCTACTCCTTTGCAAGGCTGTTGGCAGTTCGCCTTTAATGCTTCTAGAAGATCCAAGAGCGATGAGTATGCTCTCTAGAGGCGCATGACTCCGCCTCCGCCTCCACGCAAAGAGATTCCTTCTCCACTGTGCCCTCCCAGACTTGCAGCACCCTCCTGTGATGACGGTGGGTACGCCGCTCTTTCATGCTGATACGTCCCAAATGTATCTACTTTTCCAAATCCTTTTGTTATTGTTTCCCATCATGCTTGCATGATTTAAATGGAACGAACTCGGATTGACGCTATTTTCAACAGAGTTGCATGTATGTCTATTTATGTGTATGAAAAAGGTAAAAAATCAAGTTTCTTCGAAAAATCCTGAAACAATCCATAAATTCTACTTAACCAAAAGACCCACGGAGCCAGAAGAAGACTAGGTGGTGCGGCCAGGGGGTAGGTCATGCCCCCAGGCTGCCTGGCCAGGTGGGGCAACCCCAGGCCCCCTCTGGCCTATATTTTTCCTTGGAAGCCAAAACCCTTGCGGCGCAGATCATACTTCCAGTTTCCGTCCCGGAGCCTCCACCACCTCTGTTCTTGCTCGAGAGAGCTAATCTGAAGGTATTGGCCTCAAGTTAGGGGAAATCTTCGCCATCGTTATCACCATCATCTCTCCATCAACCATCTATTTTTTCATCCATGTGTGAGTAATTCCCTCCGGTAGGCAAAGGGGATTATAGGGATTGGATGAGATTAATCATGTAAAAGTTCATCAGATAGTTGGGCTCATGTTGCATATCATCTACTATTATGTTTGTCATCTTTATTGCATGTTGGTCTTGAGAATACCTCGGTCTTGTACATGTTGGTCATCAACCCAGTGGCCTCCTTCAAGCAAACCAAAATAATAGAAATCGCCTCAAACTCCTCATGGATAGGGTTGGCAAAGATATGCCTACATCATCAGTGAATAGAGAGACCCAACACGTTTCCACATGTTCCTTGATAGGTCCCAATATTCCCCCATCGCATGCCTTTTGGAATATCTTATGAAGAGGGTCGATGGCAACGATGAAGAACATTGGAGACAAAAGGTCCTTCTTCCTTGAGGCTACATCAATGGAAGAAGGGCATACCATCGTCACCAATCAGGAGCAACACCGAACTGTCGCAACACCTCAAGCGAGTAATCCTAGTTCACGGAGTCGAAGGCCTCCGAGATGTCCAACCTGAGAAAAACATAGCCTTGTTTTTCAGTGATGATCCTTAATGCGGTTTTGCATGAGGTTATTATGAATGCACCACTTATGGATGATGGCACTCTAGCATTTGGAGACAAGAGTTGGTAGAAGGGGTTCTTGGCAGTTTGCTAGAAGCTTGGACAAGATCTTAGGTATGTTTTGAATCATTTTGATCAGTTGGAAATTTCCCACAGTAATGAAATCATGGTTCTTGGGGAGGAGGACGATGTTTTCCGAGCTAAGAAGATTCACACAACCCCCACGCAGGTTTGCCATTTGCAGAATCACAGCCATAAGATCTTCCTTCATGATGTTGCAACACTACATGAACAAAATCTCCAATTAAGCAATCAGTCCCCAATGTATTAACCGAGGGAATGGAGAAGACCACATCCTTGATCTCCTTCTCATCATAGGGAGAGTCGTGGTTAGCCACATCGTGGATGGAGAGCCCGATGCTCTACCAGATGAGATAACGTGTGCGTCGAATCATTTTTTTGAGGTGCTTCTAGAAGCGATCGAACAAGACATACTCTTTTTTCTTCCTAGTGATGGTGACTCTCCCCTTGTGTTGTAGAGACTGGATGAAGTTCGTAGGATAATGTCCATTAACATATGCGTGGAAGATCAATTTTGGAATTCACATCTCTGAGCGGATCCAAGTGAGATGAGATCGTGGTTGAATCTTGACTTTTTAGATGGATATATGACCAAGGTACGAGCTATTCAGTAGACTCTGAAGAGCATGCTCCTCCTCGGTCAGAGGGAAGTATTCCTACACAAGGTCAAAGCAGTAGATAATCTTCTTCACAATGCCGATCTGGGACCTAATCACCCCCATCATATTCCTCCTTCCACTTATTCAGAGCCTTTAGTTGTCCTATAATTCTTCATTTGGATGCGGGGATGGCGCCAGAGGCCCTGATCGGCTTGCACCAAGAAGCGGTGACGGTGTCGCGATATACCAGAGGAGCAAACATAACTCTTTGAACTTGAAGGATGAATTACGCACCTCATGGATGTATCCCTAGAGGTATAGGGGGCATTATCAGAGCATGAGATCGAGATCGATTGAAGATGAGAAAAAATGGAACAACAATCCTAATCATCTAAGTGGAATAAATGATCAATCTTTTTCATCACTAGCTTGTCTTGTGTAATTGACAAAGTGAACCTTCTTCCCTACATGAAAATCTCTGAGATGGAGAAACTCGAGAGCTCCCCTGAATTTTTCGATAAGACATATATTGAAAGGTAGCAGGTGCATTGCATAAACCAAAAGGCATACATCTATAAGAAAAATTCCAAAAGTACATAAAAGTAAAAAAAATCTTGATACTCAGGAGAGACGAATATTTTAGAAAAAAAGAGAGTAACCATCTAAGAAACAAAAGTGTGTGTTCTCAGAAAACATTTCTAACTGAGAACTTATCGAGCCCTCTCAGACCATCCGTGTTATCATCCATTGGATCCAAATTTAGAGTAGTTCTAGCAGTTAGATTGTGTTTAGCTGATAGATCTTGTGTTTTGTGCGTTTCTGGCCGTTCGAAGCACTATGTAATCTTGGTTTCCAGCTAACTGGTGGAAAAATTGGTTCACTATGGTTAATTGGGCTCCAGAACCAGCACGAAACCCATTTAATAAGCACACACCAATTTGTTGGTTCGATCCGACCAATCTTGTATTCTTCGGAATAAATATGTATGAGATAATGCCATAGATAGAATAGAGCGGACAATTTTTCTTGAGCGCGCGCGTCGCATGATGATGCGGTCCTCACCGGCCGAGGACGCCGCCGGTATGTCAAGGGGTGAGGCATCGCACGCAAAGCTGGTCCGTCAGCACTCAATCAAGTAGTAAAGTAACCATTCCTTATTCCATTAATGGCATTTAAGGTGCTCCGCACAGCGGTGGTGGATGGTGGAGGTACGTGCAGTGTGTACTTATTTCGGCGAGTACACCCTCTTATATCCGTGCCGACGACCGCACCACCATCGGTCCCCTCCCCTGCCCGCATTACAGCTACCAATCTCAGTCTAGGGCGAAACTTAGGTGGGCCTCAAGTGGGTATTGTTCTACAGAAAGTCTAAGAGGCAGTGATGCAACACACGAGTGATACGTCCCAAACCTTTATATAATTTCTGCTTGTTCCATGCTTATATGGGTGACTTTGCTACATGTTTTGCTACACTTTCATACATTTTTCAATATATTTGGACTAACCTACTAACTCACTGTCGTAGTGTCAGTTTCTGTCTGTTGTTGTCTGTGCATTGCAGGTATTTCCCAATATTTAAAGTGCTCGAAAAAATCCATAAAAATATATATATATATAAATCAGCAGTTCAGAAGCTTCCGGAAGCCCGAAGGAGAGTCGAAGTGGGTGAGCCCCCTCCCAGGCGGCCACCTGGCGCGGCCAGGGGTGAGGCCGCGCCTCGGACCCACCTGGTGGGGCCAGGCCTCCCACGGTGACCTCCTTCCACCTATATTATCCCTCGGGGTAAAAACACCTGAGAGGTCCTCCGTTACGCGACTTTCCCCACCGTTCCGCCGCCGACGCGATCCCGAGATCGGATCGCCAGAAGACCCTGTCCAAGCACCCTGTCGGAGGGAGGATTGATTTCTGGGAGCTTCTCCACCATCATGAGCACGTCCCGGATGTGCCATGAGTAGTCCACCTTGGACCATGGGGCAATGAACAGTAGTTATGTGATGTTTTCTCTCCAATCTTGTGCCTCAATTATTAGCCCTTGTGAGCTGCCCTACATGATCAATGCATCTATGTATTAGTTATGTTGTTGCTATGCTATGTTTGCTGGGATTCGATGGATTATGAGATTATGTTCAGATTGCGATGAGTAATATATTTGGTTTACCTTTTATGTTTTAGTTCTCGAGTATTTTTGCATGTCCTCCATTGCTATTTATTGCTTTGGCCAAGTAGTAGATTGGAACTCCAAGAGGGAGAATTATGCTTGATTGTGGGTTCATGCCCCCCGATGTCTAGCTTGAGTGATAGAAATATGAGACTAGGGGATGTGTTGTTGCCACCTGATACGTCCCAAACATATCTATAATTTCTGCTTGCTCCATGCATGTTTTGTGTGACTTTGCCATGTTTTTCTTGAACTTTCATACACTTTTGAGCATATTTGGACTAACCTATTAACTCAGTGCACCCAGTTGCCAGTTCTTGTTTTCTGCTGTTTTTGTATTTCAGGTTTTCCGGCCATTAAAAATGCTCTAAAAATTCCGGAAAAATTATATAAAAAATCAGCGTCCCGGAAGCCTCCGGAATCACCAAGGAAGGAAGGGAGTGCCACCACAGGGACTCCAGAAGGGTCCCTGGCGCGGCCCGACCCTAGGCCACACCGGGAACCCTCCTGGATGCCCTGTGGCCTCTCTTGGTGCCCCCTTTGGCCTATATTTAGCTCCCATGATGGAAACCCCTAAGATCGAAGTACTTTTTCGAGAAGCGATTCCAATCTCCGCCGCCATCGCCAACAAGCTTCGGGGGACCAGAAATCCTGTGCCGGCACCCTGCCGGGACGGGGAAGTGCCCCCGGATTCATCTCCATCGATGTTGCTTCCTCCCTCCATGAAGCGGGAGTAGTTCCTCCTCGGGGCTGAGGTTTCTACCAGTACCTATGTGTTCTTCTCTCTCTCCCATGATGTGATCTTCGTTGTGATCATAGGCCATGTTAATGTTTCCCATGATATTTCCCCTTCCTCTATGTATTGGATTGATGTATCACTTGATCTTATCTAGTATAATCCCCGAGACCAAGGTGACAGCGGTCTATTGGACATGGGTTAGAAGAATATTTTCATGAGTGATTTCCTCTTTTGTGTGTTGATTGAAGATTGAGAGTCTCTTGGTGCTTGTCTTTGACTATCCTTGAGATATGTTGTGGTGATTGTGGTACTCTCATTGGATGGCCGCGGTGACATTGGGAAACCCATAGATTGAGAACTACGAACTTTGAGGTGTGCTTTTGTAGCCCTACATAATTCTCGTCCTCTCATGACCACAAAGGAATGACCTCCGAGGGCGTCTCCATGCATGTTTTCGTGGAAATATCATGTGATTAGACTATGTTAATGTTGTTGGGAGTTGCCACTAGTGAAAGTATGAAGCCTAGGACTTGTTTCCACCATTGTTACACCGTTTGTGCTCACTTTTGTCACATGTTTGCTTGCTCCACTTTTTATTACAGATTTATATTACCTTGCTTTGCCACACCTATCACTCGTATTTTACCATCTCTTCGCCGAACTAGTGCACCTATACAACTCCTAGTTGTATTTGGTGTGTTGGGGACACAAGAGACTTCTTGTATCTTAATTGCAGGGTTGCTTGAGAGAGACCATCTTCAACCTCTACTTCCCTGAGTTCGATAAACCTTAGGTCATCCACTTGAGGGAAATTGCTGCTGTCCTACAAACCTCTGCGCTTGGAGGCCCAACATCGTCTACAAGAATAGAAGCGTATGTAGACATCACCACCAGGGAGAAAACAACGGTACTTGTAACTGCGGTTGCAAGCATTGTTTACCTTACGGATAGTTGCCTATTGCTTTGAGTTTACACTTTGGGTGGGGCTCGCAACTTAATACCAGCGAGATGTTCTGGAGAGATATCTCAAGGTGGATGATTAGTGAGTAGATGCTGATGAATAAATGGTCTACTTGTCTTGGCGTACTGTCCATACGATTGAGACTCTAGCTTTCTTGTAGCATAATTAGCATTGCGGTGCGTTTATAATTCTGTCAATTGCCCAGCTGTAATTTATTCACCCAGCATAGTTATTTATCATCTTTTGAGAGAGAGAGACATCACTACTGAACATCATGGGGCCCCGGTACATATTTCCACCATTGTTTATAGCTCAGTCATTTACTGCGTTTATTTCCTTTTTGTTGCAATCATCACTACTATTCCCGCTTGTGTTTTGATCATTTGTAAACAACAAGACCGGGGAGATTGACAACCTCTCTGAACTCGTTGGGAGCTAAGTTATTTACTTCTGTGTGTAGGACCAAGTAAAGGGAGTAATATCTTTGCAGATGGAGGTTGCTCGTTTGACCACCCTCTTGCAGAACCTTGAGTCCTACTAGAGACATAAACCTTGGTATCTTCACCAAGGGAAATTTTCTACTATCTACATCTCAACCTTCCACTTGGGGTAACCAACGAGGGGCGAGAAGCCATTAACGAGCAACCTCTCTCCCTTCCACACCCTCGTTGCTACTGGTGTTCTCTTCGTTCTGTTGATGCATGCCCCAACTCCCACCTCCCATAGCTGCTTCGTAGCCACTCGCTACGACGACATAGCTCTATCTGCATGCGGCTATGTTAGTACCCCATGGTCACCCTCACACATCTATCCCACTTGTTCGCAAATGTCGTAGCTCTAGGATGTGTTACCAAATTTGATGAGATCAGGGGAACAATCTGTTGGGGTTTGCAGCAGAAAACAATAATTTTTCTAACTAGCGTTCCTGATTGCCCAAGATCTATCTAGCCGTATTACCGTAACGGAAAGACTTGCGAATAACATACCTCGGGGTGTAGTCCGTTGCGCGGGAAACGTTCCTGCAAACGTGGTCGATGTAGTCGATCGAAGTTCACAACCCCCTGGCTGTGTTAGCACCCTGTTGGGTGGAGTGCCACACGTGTAGCACCTCGTAGTACTCGCACACGTATGGAACTCGATGATGACCTCCGATCTCCGATCCAACTAAGGTGGCGGAAGTAGACCTCCAGAACCGGAGTTTCAACATCACGGCGGCGTCTGTTTGGTGAAGTGTCAATCCCACTACAGGCTCCAAAAATGGGAGCCCACCGTGGAACAGGCGAGGGGGTGGAGAAGACCAGAGAAAACTGATCTCAATTCAGAATTATATTTAATTTTACATGAATTAATTGCTATTAAAAAAGTCTACCCACCACATCTATATATAAGGGGAGGGGAGGGAGCCAAACCCCCTCCCTTAGCAATGTGGGACTAAAGCCCCTTGCCAAGGGGGGGTGGCCGTCCAAGGAGGGGAGGGGGCCGCACCCCCACATGGGCCCTAGGGCCCATGGCGCCTCCCCTTTCCTTTTCCTTTTTTTTCTTTTTCCTTTTTCCCTTTTATTCCCCTAATTGGCTTCTTTCATAAATAAGGCCCATTGCAGTTTTTAATTTTAAATAAAATGATTTTAATTATTAATTCGTTTAATAAATAAATGAAACATATTATTTCATCTCCCGGTGATCCAGAACACCTTCCGGCTCACTCCGAACATCCTTCGGACCAACATGGAACTTTTTCGGTATGTCTTCCCTTATTCTTCGGTAACTCTGGTAGTTCTGAAAACGTCTCCGATAACATCGAGCCCTTAAGTGTTTTACCCTACGGTCCGAGAACACTCCAGTCATGACCGAGATGAGGCTACGGTCAATGACGATCAGTGGGACCTGGATGCCCATAATGACCCCTGTGCATTCCGGATATTAACACCGATTGGACCTTATGTCGTATAGCATTCCCTTTGTCATCGATACCAGATAAGTCCGAGATTTGATCAATGACATCCTATGTCTGGATCTATCTCGTTACCGACAAATCTTATTTCACTCATTCCGTGATATTCATTCATGTGGCCCAGTCACACGCTGCGCAGCTTTATGGATGCAATCTCACCGAGTGGGCGCTTAGTATCTTTCCATTACATGGATTGACAAATCCCGCTCTTGAATCAAAACTCCTCAACATATCTCAACGGAATACCCAAGATACACCTTTATGGCCAGCATATTTCAATCAGGCGGTGGATGTAGGTCAAAGCATCCGAGAAGATAGCAATTATGCATGATTTCATGATCTAAGGAACGGTCTACTACGTTCATTAATTTCAACACTGAACCTTCATGATTTTATCATGTTGCAATACTTACATTGGGTAATGTTCATCACGGCATTCATCTAATGAGGTGACCTCACAGCCAATTGACTTTATTGTCCATGATCGTGAAACCACAATCATCAGTTGACCATGAACTAGTTATATAGAGACTAACTAGGAATGATGGTTGTTTCTATACCACACTTGTATCACTGTTTCAGTGATACAGTTCTAGCACAGTATGAAACTGATTATGAACTTACTTAGATATATAGGAATAATCACAACATATTTGCCTTTAGAGCATATATCTAACAGTCTCCCACTTGCACTAGAATGCTAATAATCAAGGTGCATTTTTTCGATCATAATCATCTTATCATATAAGTGTTTATTGATCATGCTTGCTTATGGAAGAGGTTTCATGTAAGGCCCGATATGCGGTACTGTTCCAGATCTAGATATTT
Source organism: Bromus sterilis (assembly GCA_950022295.1). Classification (NCBI taxonomy): domain Eukaryota; kingdom Viridiplantae; phylum Streptophyta; class Magnoliopsida; order Poales; family Poaceae; genus Bromus; species Bromus sterilis. Next base: position 225,633,901 of record OX465600.1, read on the forward strand.
CCATCCAGATCAGGGGACGAAGCACATATCGGTCCCACCGCGACATATGACACGGCCATATGCCCCGGATTTCCAACATGATATCACAACATTACAGCTACAAGAATAAAACATCTCATACAATCGGCTTACAACTGCCTTAATACATTACATCAGCGGAAGATACATATCTGATTACAGACTACAATCAAATGCCTATTGGCAAAGGTAAAACACACCATTCCCGTAACTACACGGGTCCAGGCTCTCCGCCGGGATCCGCCAAACTAGTCGTCGTCGAGTCTTCGTGAAGGATTCCAGAAGAAGGGTCGTCGAGCTACTCTATAGTCCAAGATCTTCTGTATAACGTGTGTAAAAGAGAGAAGAAATGGGTGAGCTATATCAACAAGTCTTGTAACTAACTTCGCACGGTAAGATGGGGTAGTGGTTGAGGTTGAAGCCGCACTACCAATATATGAGGTGGCTAACAATCTATTTAGAGTAAGATGAGAACCAAGCATTTGATGAGGAATCGCCTCCAACAAGTCTTGCTGTCGGCTTCTTATGCAAACATAACACCTATCATATCCTTGTCCTCCCCTTCACATCCCGACGAAGAAGAAGCAGTCAAGGCACATGCACGTTGATCAAGCTATTAAGATTATCTCAGTTGTTGTTGTCTATGAACAAGGAGTAGGTCTCAAGTCGTACATAGCCATGGACACGGCTTCTCGAAAAGATTTAACCCTGCAGGGGTGTACCAACTGCCCATTACAAGGCTCCGCACGCACGCCAAGCTCTCTTAGTCGGGCCCGTTAAAGACACTCATTGAAGAGTTGTTCCGAGAGAACCGGACGTCATAAGCCCTCTATCTAACAACACACAATTCCGGGTGGCCCCCGGGGTGTCAACACCCAATCCAAAAGCCGTCCACACTCTTGGATCGGACTCTTCCGGCTGATGCATGTCGGATTATCGGTGCACTCACTGAGGCCCGGGTCCTAGCTGATCAAGTGGACCAACAGGAAAACCATGTTCCCACTGGCCCGGTTTGTTTTAAAATCTGCTGGGGGCCCAACCAAGCACACACACGGTTTCAAATGGTAAATCATCTTGGGCCACCTCTAGAAATGTTTGAAGCTAGGTAGGTAAGAAAAGGGTACCCCATAAAATCCCACACGCGGTTAGGCACGCTCATCAAGAGACACAATACCCTAAACTCGGGTCCTAGGTGACTCAAATGGAACAAAGCATCAGGGCGGGATAGCCTAGACCTTCGTCGAGTATAGTCAACATTATAATAATCACATCATCCACAATAATATAATAGTGTGATAGCCCAATCCAAGGAGTACCAGGATAACATAAGTAGCATCCTAAGCATGCATACTAAGCAGTGCTTAAGCAAGCAAGGTACATGGCCAAACAATGGTTTGCTGGGATGTGGGGGGCATGGCTATTTGGGTTTATTTGAGAGGCATAAATTTGAGGTGGTAGGATCAAGCAATCATTCTATCCTATACCTAGGCACAAATGATCTGAAAGTTATAAGCATGATATATGCTCCCCCTTACCTGATGAGAAGACGATTCCGAAGGTGTAGTCGATCGCAAACTCGCAACGTCTTCGAGAGTACCTGCGGGAGCACACAAGAAGTAAACACTGGAAACACAATCAACGGAGATATATCTATTACTACGAAGCAATCATGAGCAAGCATCAACAAGAAGGCAACACAAGACACGGAAATATGATACGCATCTACCATCGAGAGCGGTTACTAATAGGTTAAGTGAAGTATCAGTCACACACGACGATACCGCACATTTATTATCAGTTCAAGTTTTTTAGCTACAAAACATGAGCAAAGGTTGTCAACATGGCATCTCACTCAATCATGACATATCACACAATCTTGGAAAGAGGTGAAGATTAAATAAACTATCTATGCTACACAAGTTAAGTGGGGTAAAGCCCTAAGCAATGCATATACTAAGTACCCCCACGAAAATAATATCTTTTGGTACTGTTTTTTCCTAAACATAATTTTATTGTTTTTATTAGCAAGCAAGAACAGCATATTCACAATCTACACGAAATTCTAGTCAAGTTACATATAGGAAACATTTTATTCGGAGCCACGGTTAAAAAGTTACGGCCTATTACATTTACGATGGCATGGGACGCAAATAGCAGTGAAATAACATGTAGACAAGTTCAAACATGGCAAAGGGAAACATTTTATGAATATGCACGAAAAACTGAGAAACTTTCATGTAGAACACGTCGCGATCCGAGCTACGAGTTAAAAGATATAGCCATCGCAAAACGGTAATAAATACTGCCATTTATCTGTCCAGAAAAGATTAAATCCTATTATGGGCCGAATCTGCAGCAAACGGGGTAAACAGAGGCGAGCGCAGGAAACTAAATAACGCTCACGGGCAACAAATAGCATTGGGCCAAGCCCAGCACGAATCAACAAAAAAATAAAAAAAGGCTCACCTAGCGGGCCGTGGACCAGCCGATGGGGAGGCCGCTGGATAGCGTGGATCTCGCCGTGGCAAGAGCGGGCGGTAGTGTAACAGCCCAGTTTTTGCAAAAATTAAAAATTTTGTTTTCGGTGTGAATTGTTTGCTTGTCTGATTTGTTTGCGGTGTTTGCATTCCCGATTTATCGATCGGCGATTATTTTCCCCCTCTTATCTCGTACCGGACGGAGACCGACCCTTGCCACCTTGACACTTGACCTTTGCGACACCGGGTTTCACACGATCACCGTCGCGAAAACCGCACGAGACCAGCCGCAGCCAACGGAACGAAAAACCCCGTTTAATAATTAAACGGGTTATTTTTATAGCGCGCCGGAAAGTGTTTTCGGAACGGTTCCAGCGTGAGGTAAACGCCGCCGGTTCGACGCACTGATCGCGCAGTTCGAAGTTTTACCCGAATCGGAGGTACTGCGGACCCCCGGCGGTCAGAAACGTGAGCACCGTGCGCGCGAGAGAAAAACCGGGGATGTTTTTGCAAACTGCCAGCCACCGGGGCTATATAAAGGCCACCATACCTCCACCCATTTTTAGGGTTCCCTAGCCACAATTTTGCAGCCACCCCCCTAACAATGCCCCAATTTCGCATTTTTGCCCAATGAGTTCTGGACCGTCAGAACCGGAGATCCGACGGCCCAGATCGCGTCTAGCCTCCACTCTCTCTCCTCTCTTGTGCCATGCCCGTGGAGGCACCTCACCGCCGCCTCTCGCCTCCGGCCAGCAGGCCACGGCCGCCGGAGCCTCCCCGCCGGCTCCCCTCCTCCCGCGGCCTTCCTCTCCCTCCCCTCTCCTTCTTTCCCTCTCCCTCTCCTCACCGCAGCTCTCTCCTCGAAGGTCTCCACGGCCGCGCGCCGCCGCCTTTCCATGGCCTCGAGGTCGAGCCCGAGCCGGCACGAGCTCCCTGCCGGAGGCCTCCTAGCGCGGATCCGGCGAGCCACCGCCCGATCCCGGCGCCTCCTCGCCTCCAGCCTCCTCCGCCGCCAGCACCGGTGGCCGGCGCGCCACCGGGCAAGCCGCCGCCGCCTGCTTCCCACGTCGGGGACGGGCGCGACCTCCAGCGCCCCTGCGGGCTGGCTTGGGCAGCTAGGTGGGCCGCCAGCCCAGCCGCGCCTCCACGGCCCACTCGCCCTCCACGGCCCACAGCCGGCCAGATCCGAGTCCAGCAAGCCACTTGGGCCGAGCCCAGTGGGTGAGCCCTTTTATTTTTTTTCTCCCTTTGCCTCTGTAATTTTTCTAAGTCTGGAAAATATCTTGTGTTGATTCATTTTTGTGCTGCTGATTCGATTCCACGTTGACGATAGCAGGCGATCCGTAGCCCGGATGACTTCGCGCCCAAAAGACGAATTGTTTAGAATTGCGTGCTCTAGCTTTCATATTTTGTGAGCTTTCGCATTTGAGGTCATCTTGATTGCGTGATTGTGGGCTGAACAGGGCATCAGGCCGTTAAACTGCTACTTTTCCTGTTAGTATGCTGCTGTAATTATTTTGTTGCAACTTTGCATGATGATTGTGACTAATCCATGAGGCCTATTGCATTGATTCTTTCTCCTATGTGTTAAGCATCATGTGTAATTCAATTCCATGCTTTAACTTGCCATGTTTGGGTGCTTTAGCTGTATTAAATCTTGCTCCAAAGTGGTGATCCTGATGTTATTGTGCTGTTGTTGCTGAAACTGTTATTTTGTTGCAACTTCGGTCGACGAGTGTGTCGCGACCGTTTATCGGAATTGAGTGATTCAAATTGCATATTGTTAAGCATGATGTCTACTTTCATTACATGTATTGCATTACCATGATATGCTTGCTGGTCATGTAGTTGTTGAGCTCCAAAGTTGCTATGCTGCTGTTGTTGACAGCCACCTCAGTTTTTCTCTAAGTCTGTTACTTTGCGATGCCATGTTGTTTGCTTAATATCTTTTGATCTATGATTCCTATTTGCATGATTCTTTTTGCCATGCCTTCCATGTCATGTATACTTTAATTGAAAGTCATTTGTGAGCATGTTTGCATTGATTACCCTGTTTGTGCATTGCTCTAAAGTATGCTTCGTGATGTTGGCAGTTTGTGCCCGTAACTTGTTTTGCTTCTATCTTTTTAACCGTAACTCCGTTTGGAGTGTTCTTTATATGTAACTTGATTAGTTTTCTGTGTACTTTGTGTTTGTGCCATTGTTTGCTGTTGTTAACCAACCAAAAATATGGTTTAGGGCAGAACAATACTAAATCTTTTAATCGTCGTGCGGCACTTAGTGTATGTCATGTTTAGGTTGTGCCTCACTTAAATTGACTAGCATAGATAGTTTACTTTGTGCTTCACCTCTTGACCTGTTTGTGTGCTATGCCATGCTTGCTTGAGTTGCCATGTTAACAACCGTTGGTTGATCACCTGTAGCTAAACAACTTGAACCACCGTAAACGTGCGGTATCGTCGTGTGTGACGAGTACCCCACTTAAACTGTTAGTAACCGTTCTCGACGATAGATCCGTATCGCGTTGCCGTGCCTTGTGTTGTCTCTTTGATCTTTTATTTCTCCGTAGTAATAGTGGTGCACCATTGATTGCTTTCCAGTGTTTACTTCTTGTGTGCTCCCGCGGGTACCTCTCGGAGACGATGCGAGCTTGCGATCGGCTACACCTTCGGAACCCGACTTATCAACAGGCAAGGACTATACATTACTTATGATCCATTCTATTTCAACCAGCGGTTTGCATGCTAGTATAGGTTAGGTTCGATGTTTGATCCTACCACATGTTTACAGCCTCTTTTAAACCGATACAGCCATGTCCCCTCCCAGCAAACCTTGTACTGCTATGTTACTATTGCTCGTTGCTCAGCCCCTGCTTAGTATGCATGCTTAGGATGCTACGATGTTACCCTGTTACTCCTTGGTTTGGGATATCACATTATTATATTGTTGTTGATGATATGATTATTATAATGTTGACTATATTTCGACGAAGGATGGAAGGTCTAGGCTATCCCGCCCCGACGCTTTGTTCCATTCGAGTCACCTAGGACCCGAGTTCCGGGTATTGGTTTTAGGACTGAGCGTGCCTAACCGCGTGTGGGATTTTATGGGGTCCCCTTTTCTTACCTATCTAGCTTCAAACATTTCTAGTGGTGGCCCAAGCTGATTTACCATTTGAAAACCGTGTGTGTGTCTGTCGGGTAGCTCCTGGCAGATATTATTTAAAACAACCCGGACCAGTGAGGACATAGTTCCCTTGCTGTCCCATCATGACCGGCTGAGGACCCGGTGTCCCATGTGTGATTAACCGGCAATCCAAACCTGGAGTCATACGGTAGAGACCAGATCGAGAGCGCGGCCGGCTCCTGAGCTGGATGTCGTCTCACCGGGGGCCACCCGGATTTGTTCGTCGTTAGTTAGAGGGACTTGTCGTTTCGGATCTCTTGGAACTAAATCATAAAATGGTTGCCTATGATGGGTAGCAACTGAGAGAGATGGGCGTGCGTGCGGAGCCTTGTAATGGGCAGTTGGTACACCCCCTGCAGGGTTAAATCTTTTCGAGAAGCCGTGTCCACGGTTATGGACGACTTGAGACCTACTCCTTGTTCATAGACAACAACAACTGAGATAATCTTAACAACCTGATCAACGTGTGTGTGTGCCTTGACTGCTTCTTCTTCGTCGGGATGCGAAGAGGAGGACAAGGATAGGATAGGTGTTATGTTTGCGTAAGTAGTGGATAGCAAGACTTGTTGGAGGCGATTCCTCATCGAATGCTTGGCTCCTTATCTTACTCTCTAGATCGTTAGCCACTTCCTAAATGCTAGTGTGGCAGCAACCTCACCACTTACCCCTTCCTTACCGTAAACTACTAGTTGTCCTAGAATGACGAGTGATGAAGTCCTTGCTGGGTCAGATGACCACTACAGTTGGATGCTGAGTACCTCTGTACTCATGATACTACCCCCAAACTCTTTTCAGGGTTCTTGATCGACAACAGGTATGGTGATCGACTTTTCACGTGGAGACTCGACGACGACTAGTTAGGCGGATCCCGGTCGAGGGCCTGGACCCGTGTGGTTATGGGGATCGATGTTTTTCTCTTTGCCAGTAGGCATTTGATTGTAGTCTGTACTCAGACATGTATCTTCCGCTTGTATGAGATGTTGTATCCTTGTATCTGTAATGTTGTGATATCATTGTTGGAAATCCGGGGCATATGGCTATGTCATATGTCGCGGTGGGACCGATATGTACTTCGTCCCCGGATCTGTATGGAAACATCTAGATCTGGAACAGTACCGCATATCGGGCCTTACAGGTAGGCTGGCGGGGACGTGAGCCGTTGGGCTGCTGCAGGCGGACCGCCGGGGCGAGGCCGTCCCACGTGGCGGCTCGTCCCGATCTGGGTCGAATCTCATTGGCGGCAGCGACGTCGGGGCTGCTCCCGGCTGCGGCTAGGCGGGATGGTCGCGCGGCGGTGAGGGAAGGCCAAGGCACGGTGGCGCGGTGGATGCAGGCGGACGGAGGCGGAGGCTGCCGGCAGCGAGCGTCCATGACGGCAACGCGGGAGTTCCTCGGGTTGGCGCGGCGGGCGGCCATGGCCACGCTGGCGCCGCTGCTCAACCTTGAGAGCGGACAGAGGGTGAGGAGAGGGGGAAGAGGAGAAGAGGGACGCCGCGGGCATGTAGGAGCTCACCGGAGCGGGCGGCGACGGCAGAGCCTCGCCGGAGCGCGAGCGGCAGAGGTGCGGGAGCTCGGGCGGCCAGGGTGTGCGGGCTGCTCGCGGCCTGATTCGGCCCGAGGCGGGCCCGGCGGCGTCCCGCGGCGCCCGGGTCGGCCCAGAGCACGGTGGAGGCTGGCTGGGGCGACGTGACGTGTCCTGGAGCCGTCCATCTCGTAGATCGACGACCGAGAGCGGTCAGGAGCTAGGTTATCGGATCTGGGGGTCTAGATGGCAAATTTGGGGGTTTTGTGAGGGGGTGGATGCAAAATTGGACTAGGGGAACCCTAGAAGGGCTAGAGGAGGGTGGTTGTGGCACCCCGGCTCAGAGGACCAGAATGCCCCGTGCTCCAGCCCAGAGATCAAGTCTTCTGGAACACATCACTGCTTGATATAGAACTAAACATCTTTCTATTTACAAATATACGGGTACAAAGGGTTTTATTACAATGCTGGCAGAGCGAGACAAAGAACAAGCTTGCTCCTCAAGCTCGCCACGGATCTACATCAAGCAGCAGACTAACTCTCTAGCAGCGGAATATAACTCGGTAGCGGAACAACGGCGGCGATGATGAACTCCACTCCACAGGGACACTGGCTGGGACACCTCCTAGCTCGAAAACACCGGGAACGTCGTCCTACGCATCCAAAGCACGGCCTGCAAATCTGGCATGACACGCCAGGTCAGTACATCGGATGAACTTGCAAGCTCACAACAACCACGCATCAAGGCAAAACAATAACATGGTAAGAGGTTAAAGTATATTAGTGGATTAACCATATGAGCATCGATATCATGCAAGCAGGTAATCATATACCATCAACATATCATCAGCAGATTATCAACATGGTAGACTAATGCACAACCCATCATCGTTTAAGGTCGCATGGACCCCACATGATCACCGCACGAGCATGTGGCTTACCTCGGAGTCCTTACCGACTCAAGCACCGGTCATCGCATGTCCATCAACATACCTGGATCGTCGCACGATCTTTCAACAGGTTAAGTGTCCTCTGTTACCACCCAACCAATCCAGTCATCATATCAACTTACCATGCTCATGCAACCGAACTCATTTTGATCTGATGGTGTGACCTACTGTGAACTGTGTCCAATACCGTGGACTCGGCTATTCGAATAGATTTATGTGACTCTGCAGAGTTTGTGCACTTTACCCACACTGTGGAGTCCCTCCTCCATCCAGTACCTTGGAACGTCTCCCAGGAGTGGAGTAGGATTTCTCCAACGAGACCGTTCTACCAGTGACTCCCCTTACCGTATCACCCGACATGCTTCGAAAGTCAAGCGTTGGGTAGCCCCGTGTCCTCTAGCCACACCAGCCATCGCATATAAACTGACCGTCGCACGGTCCATAAACTTTGTCCCAATAGGGAACGGGCCGAAAACATATCTGCCTCTCAAGACTACCGCCGCTTACCGGGCCAGGGTAATCCGTGCGCGCATATCCTTCCCTACTTGGTGATACGCATAAGAGAAACAACCGATAGACCGAGCCAAGGCCTACCCATATAGGCGAGTATGGCTGCACCAGATAAGCTCAGTTCGGCGGCACCTGATCAACTCGGTCACGGGATTTGTCTCCAACAGCAAACACAAACATCAGGTGCAACATGAGCATTCATATAACATTATTATGCAATACATAGAGAAACCATCCAAGGTACAGTTATAGTTGTATTATTACTAGGCATGTTTACATGATTAGCTTAACCAGGTTGAAATGATCCACACGATATCAACATGATATTATCACATGGCATTATCATGAGCACGGCGGGAGATTGTAATGCATACAAGCATAGCATCCATAAGTTGATCAAGCATGAACGTAGCATAATAAAGGCATGTCATGGATGTCATGGCTTCAACCTATCATGGACATAATATGGCAATATGTTAATTAAAACATAGCACAATCACAACATGATCAAGGCATATCAAGAATGTCGCATCATCGAAGGTTAGGGCAAGTTATTAAGCACGTCAAAGCTTTACGAAGGTGCAAAAGAAGTTGTGGCTTGTCTTCACCAATACGGTATGAAGAGGCTCCGGGTCTTAAACACAAGAAAAGCCCTGAAAGATTTTAGAAAACGACAGCGAAGAAAAACGGTCAAATACAACGTTTTCTTGACCAGCAAATAACAACAGCAAGGCATGGCATGAAACCTATGCCAAAACGAAGAGGATCTCGATACGAAATCAACGCAAAAAGAATCACCCCGTTTGGACTTACGGTTGCGGAGATATGGGGTGGAGAAGATCAGGGGCTGATCTGCAAATAAAATATTTGCTTCTTAGTCCTGGCGGCTGAGACAGAAGGCGGAATACGCTTTCGATAGAAGAAAACGTATTCTGTGCTGAAGAATCAAGGAATGTGTTTTCCTTACGGGAAAACGTACTTTGTGAAATGCGCCTCCACTTGAAAGAAAACGGGCCTAGGGCGCTGGCGAGCGGGGCCCGCTGGTCAGTCTCCCTCTCTCCTTCCTCTGCTTCCTCTGTTCTCCTTCTCCTCTTTGTGGACGCAGAGACAAGGGAGGCACGGCTGGTGTGGTGGCCGCCGAGGGCCGATGCAGGAGTGGACGACGAGGTGCCCGCCGGTGGAGCTCGGGAGCGCGGCGCGCCGGGGCGGCCGCAGGTGGTCTCGGGGCCTCGCGGCTCAGCCGGTGTCCACGGTACCCACGGGAGGGGCGCGGCGGCAGTGGTCGTGGCCAGCGCCGGACTGGGCCGGCTGCGGGTTCCCGGCCGAAGGGAGATCGGCGGAGGAGGCGCGGGCACCAGGGGGGCTACGGCTGCGGAATGGGAGGAAGAGGGTGGCCCTGGGGCTCACATTTGGCCGGAGGGAGGGCGGCGGCAATGGCGACAGTGGGGCGCGGGGTGTGGCTGCGGCGACGAATTGGAGATTGGGAAGGAGCTAGTAGAGGTGGGGGAGGCCGATGGGTGCTACTGGAGGGCCTCGGGTGCACGCTTTTTATATCCAGGGCGAGATCCCGTGGTCGGGCGACAACACGCAGACGCAGCCTCGGCGTGGGGTGACCTGGCGAGGTTCGAGGTCGTTCGAGAGAGCTCGGGAAGGTGGCGTGGCGCACGTGAGCGGCGCAAAGCCGTGCGGCGCGGGGTGACAAGGAGAAGAGTACAGGGGCGTGTTGTGGCAGGATGTGGACGCGTCGGGCACGCGTAGAGCACGGCCAGAGCACGCCTGATGTAGCCTGGGAGCGCGGCCACCAAGGGGAGGTTCATCTGGGGAGTGTTTCCACATGGCCAAAGATTTCTAGGGGGGTCCTTCTGGAGCTGATTGAAGTGGTGTGCCTGGCTGGCCAAATGGTGCACTGTGGTGAGCTCTATCTCAAAGAAGAGTTGGATACAGCAAACTTGGAGCAGAAACATAGCTCACATGGTGGGCGTGAGGTGGTTCCAGGTTGTCTTCTGGGATGAGGATAGGAAGGACTAGTGATCTCGAAAGTTTGGGGTCAAATGGTTCAATGCACATGGCACTTCCTTTGCAAATGTGGCATGGGGGCTGAAGGTGTTTTTACTGTGTCATGGATTGCACATGGCTCCCCTATGCATGATTTTTGGCTGAGCTTAATCATACACCAGGGTGAGTAGATGCATCAAGTTTTACCTCAAATGGAGCAATCTAGCTAGTACTTCATTTGCAAATGTCCAAATAGGCCAGAATGCAAAGTTGAAGCTAGCATCTCCTAGGATTGTTGGAATTGGCTGTAAATTTGTGGGGTGAGGTTATTGGGTGGTGTTCACATGTGTGTAAAATTTCATGGCCATTGGACAAGCCTAGCTAGCACTTGCTTCACAAGGTGTCCTACTGACCAGAAACTTAAACATGATGATGCACACACATGGATAATGGGACTTGGCTAAAACTTGGTTTGATGGAGTTTTTTGGATGTGGGAATAGGCGCAAAAAGTTTCAAGGCAAATGGGATCCCCTATCATGCACTTTCTTCATAATGCCCCCTTGCTGCATCCAAACTTTGGGAATTTATGGTGGGTGTTTGGCTAGGCAATTGCTGGTGTAATTTGGTGTAGGCTCATGATATGATCATAAGAGATTGCACAAAAAGTGTCACCAGAAATTGATCAAGGAAAATGGCACTCCCTTCACAAAGCTCCAATCTGCCCCCATAGACAAATGAATTTTTCTGGAGGAAAAATCCACTTGGGCCATGCAATATTTTTGTAGAATTTGAAAGATATGGCATCAAGAGAGTGTGGGAATTATTTGGGGATTTATGGAGCGATAAAAATATGGGTTGCTTCACGATCCTCAAATAATGGGAATATTCATTTTATTGGAAAAGGAATACATGGTTTGAATAAAATGGTGGCTTGTATGGGATGGATCCATGGAATGTCATGGGAGAGGCTTGGATACAATGGCTACTTGAGCATGGAAAGAAAATATGCTCAAGTTTCAAGTTCAAAGAGGTGTTGAAAATCCAATCAAATGCCAATTCCAGAATAAATCAGAAAAAGTTTTAGGAAAAGAAAGTTCCAAAATCCAGGATGTCACAAACCTACCCCCCTTAGAAAAATCTCGTCCTCGAGATTTGGTTGCTCAGGAAACCATTGCAAACATACCGTCCTTAGGAAACTCATTGCTTCTCGGATTTCCTTTTTCTGCATACTGTTCCCTTAGTACCATCCAATATATTTTGCTCAGGGGGCTTGCTTCACCCAATCCATATATCTGACGGAACGTCCTTCCTGTCCATATCAGATAATTTCCTGTTGACTCCCATCCTTGTGTCTGTTGACTTGTATGATAACGGATGTCTTGTCATGGGCTAAATGCTAACAATACCCATATTATTCTTGTGGTACCTCGGGCCTTATCTGCGGCACGGTCTTGAATCCTTTTGTGTTGACCTCTTCGAGAACAAGAGCTTGGCCTTCACGGTTAACTGATATCTCGGGCTGATTACAGTCGTGGTGATCCATGGTGCGGGACTCTGACTGACGGCACATCGGGATGCATCACATTACTTCTCGCTGCTCCATCATGAGTATGAATCTTGGTTGGAGCACAAATTCTGAATGTTTCCCCACGCTGAGATTCACTTGTCCTGCTGCCATATCCACGGGGGTGATAGACTATGTTATGCTCGGACGTGGACTTTATAGTCAAAATGATGAGTTGGACAGGTGATCTTCAGCGAAGCAGACTAGGGTATCTTGGCAGAACCGACAATTCCGAACTTGAGTAATTGCTTGGGCTGACGGGCTGGGTACGCGGTCCTTTGCCCATCTAGTGAGATCTCTCAGTAGTGGGTGTCCATGGTGGTCCATATGGCTACAACTGATCGAGGAAATTTGGCCTTGAGGTTCATACGATTCATCCTTTTGCCTTATCCGTCGGGCTTGTAAGAGTTGCATACTTTGGACTTCCTGTAATGTGCAACGCTTATTCTCGTAGCACATATTGCAGCGAGATTCGACATGGGCCATGTCTGTCTGCCCCTGGGTCTTGTTACTGTGGCAATCACCTTCTTGTGTTGGCTTCACCTTCGTCAACATTCTTTCCTTGGTACTGCTTGCATAACGGCTTGTTATTCTGTCGGCATCTTCCTCTGAGACAGGCGGGTTACCTTCACCTTTTGTCTTTTGGCTCATCATGATAACCTTGGTTGCAGTGAACGGGGTCTCAAGGTCATCCTTCTTCGGGCTCTGGTCTGACTTGAGGAGCTGACCCTCGTGGTTGGGGGCCAGATCCAATGCTTCATGGCTTCCTTTCCTCGGGTGCTTCTTCGTGACTTTGTCGGTCTTCCTTCCAGGCTGAGGTGTGTATCTAATTCTTCTGCTGACTTGTCTGCCGAGATTTTCGGTTCTTTACTGCTGTTCATGTGCATAACCCTTTCTTGATTTCAAGCATGGCCGCCTCCACACTGGGTAGCCTATATTCCTGAGAAGAATGCCCATAGAACGTGCGGGTCCTGACGATGTTGAAGCCTTTACTGTTTTTTAATAACCGGATTTCTAACCATACCATTGCAGGTATGATGACGTGTCGAGGAAGACTGGGTAGCTTGTCTGCTAAGCTTGGTCGGGGTAGCTTGCTGGGGAAGACCGGGTGTCGTACCTCAGAAGTTTTCTCTGGTGGTGTATTGAGGAAGGCGGGGTGTCATACACGGGAAGCTGCCTTGCTAGCTTGCTGAAGAAGACTGAGTGTCTTGCCTTGGAAGCTTTCCTGATAGCTTACTGAAGAGGACGTGTTGTCTTGTCTCTGAAGTTTGCCTCTTTGCACTGTGGTTGCACCGTTCACTCGTGCTGGAGTTCTTGCGGAAGTTTACTGTGGAAAGTTGGGTGGCTTGTGCTGGACTCCCTTCCTAGGGCTTACTGAGCACGACTGGGTATCTTGTACCATAAGCTTTACTCGGTGACTTGTGTTGAAGGCTGAATGACTTGGACAAGAAGATATCCAAATAGCGTACTAAGGAAGACTGATACTCTGTACATGTCGGCTGTGTCTGGTATCTTGTCACGGAAGACTGAGGTTCCTTACGGCCGAAACTTTCCCATCCTGACATGGGGACAAATCTGAACGCGGTGTCTGCCAAATTACTGACTGCTGGCTTGTTAGAGGGAAACATTCTCCCAATCATTGTCTTGCTGGATTCTGAATTCATGATACATTCTGACTGTCTTCCAGAATATACTGAAATATCTTGCATCGGATAGGATTTTCGTTGGTGTATGTTGTGCCTCGGACATTTACACTTTCCTTTGCTTGAATCTTCGCGACTGCCGTAGTTGACACCGACTTGATTGACATGAGGGCTTCAGTTGCATCCATACGTGAGCTACATAGTTCAATGCAGTCGGGTATGAGTCCCTTATGACTTGCTGATTTCCCAATTCCTTACGGCCTTTCACTGATGGAATCTTCATGGTCATAACGGTTACCGGAATGATCCTGTCTTGATTCGAAAGTTTATCCAGGCAGAACTTGTACTGGATCTCAATATTCCCACTGCCTTCTGTGTGAATCCTTCTTGACTTGGTATCTTCATGATGCTTTGCGATCTGTCACTGAGTCTTCGAGGTATGTTGGGGTTATGAGAAACTTTCTATCGGGGTGGACAAGGTGACACCAAAGAACCAAACGAAGATCGAATGAAAGCCAACGAAGATATCCAATGGAGCGAAGATTGACGGCGATCGATGGAAGAATCACTTTAAAAGATTTAGCGGTAGTCGATGACCATCTGAACCCCTTGCATAAAACCGGCAAATAACCCAGTAGCCACCAGAACTCTGATCTGGAGCATTTACTGGAATAATTCAAGCACTGCTCAAGACGGCCGACCAAGAATCAGCTCAGAGCATGAGACATCGTTGATAAAAGAATGCAGAGGTCCCCTAAGACGGCAGAGAAAACAGCTCAGAACATAGGGTCTCCACTGCGAAGAGAAACTCAACAACTGCCTGAGACGGCCGAGCAAACACCTCAAAACACGGACGGTGGTTGAAAAGAGAAATGAAAAGTAGGCCTCCACCCCGGACGGACGACCATGAATCAGCTCAGAACCAAGTGTGGTGCCATTATCCAAAAGAAAGAGAGCAAGGGTTCTTCCGGGTCATATACTACCCGCAAAACATATTCGATAAACACCGAAGAACAAAATGCTAAGTTGATGAGGAAACTCAACGAAGCAAAGATCAATAGTACCGACAGTGACTCAGGTTACAGGTACCTAGATCACATATTACTACTAGCACAACATCAATCAACATGCAACAAACAGCATGCACTATGACCTATGCGAAACTTAGGTGCTACAGTCCATCAACGGATGGCTGGAAGCAGGGGGTTCCGGCGGAGGAGTTGCCGAAGCCAAGGCGGCGACGAGCATCCTTCTTGCTTCCCTTGCATCACTGACCAGCTCGTTGAGGAGGGCGTACTCGGTGACCATGTAGCGAGACATACAGGTCACCGCTGCATCGGCTTCTGCAAGCGGCCTGGGAAATCCTATCTGCTGAGGATTGGAGATCAAGGTGGGATAGAAATGAAAGGCGCGATCCTGATACATAGCGCTCTCCTGCTGGCGAAGGCCAGCGAGTCCTGCCAAAATAGCTAGCTGGATGGCACGATCTGGGGTCGGAGCGAAGCCACCTTGGAAGTCGTAGGCGCGCATGCCAATGGGGAGGTTGACTGCTATGAGGACCTTGGCACGATACTCCAGCATCAACCCTCCGATTGACGTTGGGGTCACTTGGTACCGTGGAATCTGTCCATTGGGGTAGAGAGTCCACCAAACGTCGGCGAGCAGATGGGCAAAGCTAGTTGGTGAGGGTGAGGATAGGTGGTCGAGTGGATACTCCGCCATCTACACTCATCAAACAGATCGTTAGCGAAAGAATGAGATCTATATGCAGCAAACAAATGCATCAGTCAGGTGCAGCACACAAGCAAGCTATGACTCTATCTCTAACGTTAATCTAGTGTCCTTCTAACGTTTGCGCGGGCTAGCGGGTCCTATAGCCAGTCATGCTCTCATACCAAGCATTGTGGCACCCCAGCTCAGAGGACCGGAACGCCCCGTCCTCCATCCCAGAGATCAAGTCTTCTGGAACACGGCACTGCTTGATATAGAACTGAACAGCTTTCTATTAACAAATATACGGGTACAAAGGGTTTTATTACAATGCCGGCGGAGCGAGACGGAGAACAAGCTTGCTCCTCAAGCTCGCCACGGATCTACATTAAGCAGCAGACTAACTCCGTAGCAGCGGAATATAACTCGGCAGCGGAACAACGGCGACGGTGATGAACTCCACTCCACAGGGACACTGGCTGGGACACCTCCTAGCTCGCAAACACCGGGAACGTCGGCCTACGCATCCAAAGCACGGCCTGCAAATCTGGCATGAAACGTCAGTTCAGTACATCGAATGTATTTGCAAGCTCACAACAACCATGCATCAAGGCAAAACAATAACATGGCAACAGGTTAAAGTATATTAGTGGATTAACCATATGAGCATCGATATCATGCAAGCAGGTAATCATATATCATCAACATATCATTAGCAGATTATCAACATTGTAGACTAATGCACAACCCATCATCGTTTAAGGTCGCATGGACCCCACATGATCACCGCATGAGCATGTGGCTTACCTCGGAGTCTTTGCCGACTCAAGCACCGGTCATCGCATGTCCATCAACATACCTGGATCGTCGCACGATCTTTCAACGGGGTAAGTGTCCTTTGTTGCCACCCAACCAATCCAGTCATCATATCAACTTACAATGCTCATGCAACCGAACTCATGTTGATCTGATGGTGTGACCTACTGTGAACTGTGTCCAATACCGTGGACTCGGCTATTCGAATAGATTTATGTGACTCTGCAGAGTTTGTGCACTTTACCCACACTATGGAGTCCCTCCTCCATCCAGTACCTTTGAACATCTCCCAGGAGTGGACTAGGATTTCTCCAACGAGACCGTTCTACTGGTGACTCCCCTTACTGTATCACCCGACATGCTTCGCAAGTCATGCCTTGGGTAGCCCCGTGTCCTCCAGACACACCAGCCATCGCATGGCTATTGACCCTCGCATGGTCCATAAACTTTTTCCCAATCGGGGATGGGCCCAAAACATACCTGGCTCTCAAGACTACTGCCGCTTACCGGGCCAGGGTAATCCAAGCGCGCATAGCCTTCCCTACTTGGTGATACGCATAAGAGAAACCACCGATAGACCGAGCCAAGGCCTACCCATACAGGCGAGTGTGGCTGCACCAGATAAGCTCAGTTCGGCGGCACCTGATCAACTCGGTCACGGGACTTGTCTCCAACAGCAAACACAAACATCAGGTGCAACATGAGCATTCATATAACATTGTTATGCAATACATGGAGAAATCATCCAAGGTACAGTTATAGTTGTATTATTACTAGGCATGTTTACATGATTAGCTTAACCAGGTTGAAATGATCCACACGATATCAACATTATATTATCACATGGCACTACCATGAGCACGGCGGGAGATTGTAATGCATACAAGCATAGCATCGATAACTTGATCAAGCATGAACGTAGCATAATAAAGGCATGTCATGGATGTCTTGGCTTCAACCTATCATGGACATAACATGGCAATACGGTAATTAAAACATAGCACAATCACAACATGATCAAGGCATATCAAGAATGTCGCATCATCGAAGGTTAGGGCAAGTTTTTAAGCACGCCAAAGCTTTACGAAGGAGCAAAATAAGTTGTGGCTTGCCTTCCCCAATAGGGTATGAAGAAGCTCTAGTTCTTCAACACAAGAAAATCCCTGAAATATTTTAGAAAACGACAGCAAAGAAAAATGGTCAAATACAACATTTGCTTGACCAGCAAATAACAACAGCAAGTCATGCCATGAAACCTATGCCAAAATGAAGAGGACCTCGATACGAAATCAACGCAAAAAGAATCACCCTGTTTGGACTTACGGTTGCGGAGATATGAGGTGGAGAAGATCAGGGGTTGATCTACAAATTAAATATTTGCTTCTGGGTCCTGGCGGCTGAGACAGAAGGCGGAATACGCTTTCGAACGGTGAAAGCGTATTTGAGGCTGAAGGAGACAGAAATACTGTACCGAAGAAGCAAGTAATGTGTTTTCCTTACGGGAAAACGTACTTTGTGAAATGCGCCTCCACTTGAAAGAAAACAGGCCTAGGGCGATGACGATCGGGGGATGTTGGTCAGTCTCCCTCTCTCCTTCCTCTGCTTCCTCTGTTCTCCTTCTTCTCTCCGTGGACGCAGACACAGTGGAGGCACGGCTGGTGCGGTGGCCGCCGAGGGCCGATGCAGGAGTGGACGGCGAGGTGCCCGCCGGTGGAGCTCGGGGGCGCGGCGCGCCTAGGCGGCCGCAGCTGGTCTTGGGGCCCCGCGGCTTAGCCGGTGTCCACGGCGCCGTGGCCAGCACCGGACTGGGCCGGCTGCGGGTTCCCGGTTGAAGGGAGCGCGGCGGAGGAGACGCGGGCTCCAGGGGAGGCTACGGCGGCGGAATAGGAGGAAGAGGATGGCCCTGGGGCTCCAATTTGGCTAGAGGGAGGGTGATGGCAATGGCGACAGTGGGCGTGGGGTGTGGCTCCAGCGACGAATTGGAGATGGGGAAGGAGCTAGGAGAGGTGGGGGAGGCCGATGGGTGCTGCCGGAGGGACTCGGGTGCATGCTTTTTATAGCCAGAGCGAGATGCCGTGGTCGGGCGACGACACGCAGACGCGGCCTCGGTGTGGGGTGAAATGGCGAGGTTCAATGTCGTTCGGGAGAGCTCGGGAGGGTGGCGTGGCGCACGCGAGCGATGCAAAGCCATGCAGCACGGGGTGACAAGGAGAAGAGTACAGGGGCGTGCTGTAGCACGATGTGGACGTGTCGGGCACGCGCGGAGCGCGCCCAGAGCACGCCTGATGTAGCCTGGGAGCGCGGCCACCAAGGGGAGGTTCATCTGGGGAGTGTTTCCACATGGCCAAAGATTTCTAGGGGGGTCCTTCTGGAGCTGATTGAAGTGGTGTGCCTGGCTGGCCAAATGGTGCACTGTGGTGAGCTCTATCTCAAAGAAGAGTTGGATACAGCAAACTTGGAGCAGAAGCATAGCTCACATGGTGGGCGTGAGGTGGTTCCAGGTTGTCTTCTGGGATGAGGATAGGAAGGACTAGTGATCTCGAAAGTTTGGGGTCAAATGGTTCAATGCACATGGCACTTCCTTTGCAAATGTGGCATGGGGGCTGAAGGTGTTTTTACTGTGTCATGGATTGCACATGGCTCCCCTATGCATGATTTTTGGCTGAGCTTAATCATACACCAGGGTGAGTAGATGCATCAAGTTTTACCTCAAATGGAGCAATCTAGCTAGTACTTCATTTGCAAATGTCCAAATAGGCCAGAATGCAAAGTTGAAGCTAGCATCTCCTAGGATTGTTGGAATTGGCTGTAAATTTGTGGGGTGAGGTTATTGGGTGGTGTTCACATGTGTGTAAAATTTCATGGCCATTGGACAAGCCTAGCTAGCACTTGCTTCACAAGGTGTCCTACTGACCAGAAACTTAAACATGATGATGCACACACATGGATAATGGGACTTGGCTAAAACTTGGTTTGATGGAGTTTTTTGGATGTGGGAATAGGCGCAAAAAGTTACAAGGCAAATGGGATCCCCTATCATGCACTTACGTCATAATGCCCCATTGCTGCATCCAAACTTTGGGAATTTATGGTGGGAGTTTGGCTAGGCAATTGGTGGTGGAATTTGGTGTAGGCTCACGATATGATCATAAGAGATTGCACAAAAAGTTTCACCAGGAATTGATCAAGGAAAATGGCACTCCCTTCGCAAAGCTCCAATCTACCCCCACACACAAATGAATTTTTCTGGAGGAAAAATCCACTTGGGCCATGAAATTGTTGGAGAATTTGGCAAGATATCGCATCAAGAGAATGTGGGAGTTATTTGGGGATTTATGGAGGAATAAAAATATGGGTTGCTTCACGATCCTCAAATAATGGTAATATTCCTTTTATTGGAAAAGGAATACATGGTTTGAATAAAATGGTGGCTTGGATGGGATGGATCCATGGAATGACATGGGAGAGGCTTGGATACAAGGGCTACTTGAGCATGGAAAGAAAGTATGTTCAAGTTTCAAGTCCAAAGAGATGTTCAAAATCCAATCAAATGGAAATTCCAGAAATAAATTAGAAAAATTTTTGGAAAAAGAAAGTTCCAAAATCCAGGATGTCACAGTGGTGGTCTATATATAGGCTGGCCGGGATGGCAGGTTTAAGAAAACGCCCCCGGTCTCTCTCGCGCGCGTCCGGCGATTACGTTTCTGACCGTCGGGAGTCCATACGACCTCCGATTCAGACGAAATCTCGAACCACGCGCTCTGTGCGGCGAGGCCTGCCGATTCTACCTCACTTTGATAATGTTCCGAGAACATTTTCCGGTGCCCAATAAAATATATATTTTAAATATTAAATGGGGTTTTTCATTCCGATGGAGATGGCTGGTTTTGTGTCGGAAGATGCGACGGTGCTTGGGTGAAACCCGGTGTCGCAAGGTCGTGTGCCATGGTGGAAAGGTTCGGTCACGCATGCCGGTACGAGAAGGAGGGGGGGAATAATCACTGATTAATAAATCGGCGAAGCTAATATTGCAAATAATTTTAGCAATCAAAGCAACGAACAAATATTTTAATTAGGGTGGAATTACGGGTTGTTACATTTCGTCAACGATCTGTACTGACTCAGATTCGTATGTTTCCTTTGCAACTGGTATTTATCAACCGTCTTGATATACCAATCATTATCTATCGGGACCCGGAATATGCGTATGTAATTCCAGTCACAACTCAATCATATGGAGAGCCGAGAGTCCTACCCACTTGTCTAAGAAGACAAGGCCAAGCACAGAACACTCTCGGAAAGCATCGTACGTGAGAGGCATCCCATCCAGGCCGGATGATCAACTGAGATGGGTCCTCATCGCCCGCTCACAAGTCTAAATGATTATGGGTGGTTAAATCCCATGCTCATAGACAAGACGCCTCAACCATATTATGGATTGAATTATAACACTTACATAAACAGACTCCAGCCCGATCACTTAGTCGGGATCTTGTGCGGGCCCAATCATACAACAAAGTGTGCCACGTGACAGAGTCACGAGCAATCGCATTGTGATGCCCCAAGCTGCGCACATCTAAGGGCCACTTGGTGTATAAAAGACCGCCGGCAAGAACACAACTAAGCTATCGAACCCCACACTAATACATGCACGTTATAACCATACACGCATCATACATGTGTAGTGTAAACAGCAGGTACTCATCACATGAACTCTACAAAGTATATATTTATTGACTTACACATAGAGTACACAAAGATCATATGACTATGATCCATCATTACATCAAACAACGGAAGAAAATTAGGTCTGAGTACAGACAAGATTAACAAATTTCTTAGATAAGCCTTGTAAACATACATAGCCCTTCCACGAGGGACCAGACTGCTGTCTGGAACTATACTAGCTTAGTCAACATCGAGCTTCAGGAAGGTGACTCCATCGGGGGCTGGGTTCTCATCTAAAACATAGAATAATAAAACGTGAGTAAAAAATCGTACTCAGCAAGACTTACATCAGAAAAATACTACTCATGCTCAAGTTTCAAGGTAAAGGAGGTGGGGTTCAAGATGCATAAGTGCCAGCTTTGACTTGGCTAGTCCTAAACTACGAGTACCAGACTTGAGGTAAGAAGCGTACACGAGTCCACTACTAAGTCTCCAAACAATACACCACTATGTTTACTTCCTCGACTTCCCCACGAGGAAGCACGCCGTAGCACTCACGCTTATCTTGCGAGTTTTATAAGTATCCATTCAAGTTGTCTAATAATCAGTCACAGGTTCCAAGTAGTCCTTGACCGCGGACGCGACTATTCGAATAGTTTTGTTAACCCTGCAGGGGTGTAAACTACACACACATGACCATAAGTTAATGCCAGGTCTCGTCACCATTCAAGGGGTGTCGGCGAGGATGTTCACCACGACACTTCTCTCACAACCGGTCTATTCCAGGAGTCGACTATCTGAGGTAGATCCCGCTCGAGAGCCCGGCCGGATCAACGATACGGACTCAGACAATGTAGGCAACTGAGAGGCCATCCGAGAAGATGGTTTCACTGTCTCACAGATCCACCCACATATCTATATGATGCAACCTTTCATCCATTCTTTTTCTATGCATATGCCAAATGGAAATCCCGAACTAATGTGACTCCTGGACGTCAACACGGATCAAGGTACTAGGCCGAGAGGGGTCAGTGAGCCGAATGTGTGGTTGTACTCTTTGTCTTAGATTACCATACAAGAAATCGGGCTTAAGGCAGTCTTCAACGAGACAACCCACTGTGTACTCCTACAAAGCCTCTCATCGTTCACCTTGTATTAGGGTGGATTCACCAACACAGTTTCACCTTCATCAACACCATGATCACTACCATCCCGACTCACATCAAAAGTATCCTCATTGTAAACTCTAAGCATGCAATAAGCGTTAACAGTTGCAGGGGCCACATGATATCAATCAACTCCTATGTCAGCTAGGATTGTGGTTTGCTTACTACTATGACAAGATGATAGGTCATGCATCGGATATGGGTTCAACTATGCGGTAGAATCGATAACAAGGTGATCATCCTAATCAATGCATAAGCGAGACTGAGAGGGAAGTGGGATTTTATAGACAAGATCAATGGGGTTTTCTTGCCTTGCTGACGATACACGGGTTTAACGGACTTCTTCTTCTTCGAGGGTGATCACCGTCTCGGAAAGTCTGTTACCGGAACAATCAAAAACAAAGGGGGGGAACAACATTGAAATAGAATGCACAAGCACATGATATAGTTGTCCATGATGTGAATGCTACTGGTTTGTGGCAAATTCATCTTAAATGAGGTGTATTGCATTTGGGATGCAAATTCAAACTTCAAATTCAACTTCAAATTGTGCCATATGCATGTTTGCTACTGTTCACCCATTTTAAAATGGTCAAACATAGAAACAAGTTGCATATTCAAAATCCTTGCTTTTTTCTGATAATTGTTCATATATTATATGTTTAATTTGGAGTTAATATGAATTTTCTATGAATCTGAATTCTTTTAAACTTGAAAAAGGATTAATGCGTCATGCTGGCATCAGCATGACGTGGGGGGGGGGGTCTGGCCAGTGGGGTCGGCTTGTCAGTGGGTTAGTTAACTGTCCTGGTTAGTTTAAATTAACCCGGGGTTAATTAGCATCCTAACAGCACCAGCCACGTCAGCACCAGCCACGTCAGCTCACCGGCGGCTTGTCGCCGGTGACCAACAGAGACGGCGGCGTTGGCCGTGCGGCCAATTCCGGCGGCCAAAAGGGGCGCCGCTAGGTGCGTTCAAAAGCTGGTGAGCTCTCTCGTCGTTGGTTGTACTCCGGCGTGGCGTGCGGGGTCGGGAACGTCGGCGACGACCTCATCGGCGGCGGGCGGCGCTCGGGTGCAGATGCTGGCAATGCTGGAGTGTGCAAAAGAGGGGTGGTTTTGGGTGCAGTAGCACCAGTGAACGGTGGCGAGGAGAATGGGCACCTCCGCGTGACCAATTGGTCACCGGAGCACTGCCGGCGATGACACGCGCGGCGGCGCCATACTGTGTCCATGGTGGCGGTGGCTAGACAGCGAGGGGAGACGCGGGGATAGATGGGAAAGGAGAAGGGGATCACCAGAAATGCGATGGAGGACAGGGCGAGGCCAAAGACGCTCTGACGAAGGCGAATCAGCTCGGGGAAGCACGGCGGCCGGCGGGGAGGACGACCAAGGGCGCGGCGCGATGGAGGCGTCCTAGCTCGATTGCGTCCTCTCGAAGACGAAGACGACCACGCGGAACGCGAAGGACATGCCGGTTTGCCTCCTCGACGACGTTGGCCAGGCCGGACCACGATGGTGCTCTGCGGCGGCGCTCGGGTTTGCGTGGGCGCGATGAAGGAGGACAGGGAAAAGCTAGCCAAGGGGGGTAATGGATGTTGACGTGTCTAGGGACTCGTCGTGGCACGTCTAGCGGCCTCAGGGACGTCCACGGCGAGCAGGAGGTGGCAAGAGGCGTCGGTGGCTTTCCACCGAGCAGCTTGTGGGCGCGGGGAGGTATAAGACAAAGGAGAAGGCTGCTGGGCTGGGCTTGGCTTGGTTAGTTGGGCCAGAAGCATGTAAGGCCCTTTTCTTTATTCTTTTTCTTTATCTTTCTGTTTTTTTATTGTGTCTGCTAAATAAATTAGCTAGACAATTTTATAACTGCCCAAAAAAATTATGTGGACTTGTAATTCATATAGCTAGCCACTTATAAAGTTTGGGAATTTTTAAAATTCAAATAATTTGAATTTCAAATCAAATAGAAGTATTCATTAATTTCCAAGCCCTATTTGGAATTTTTTAGAAATCTTGGAGCATGCAGAGGGACCCACTTCACTTTATATGTGATCATGCTTATTTATAAGACTTTTCAAAAATAGCAGAGAAATTTTTTGAAGCAATTTTTGTCTGGCCATTTTGAATTATATTCTTAGGGCTTTCTGCTTTCCCCATTTTGGATTTCTTTCGAATTTTTTGCATTATGCAAAGGAGCACTTGAACCCTAGCACATAGCTAAACTTGTGTTGTGACAACTCGCCCCCACTCAAAAGGATCTCGTCCCGAGATTCAGAAGTGGTCGGGAGGAAGTTGGGGTAATCGGCACGGAGGCGGTCTTCTCTTTCCCATGTAGCTTCTTTCTCGGAGTGGTGTGACCATTGAACTTTGAGAAACCTAATCTGCTGACGACGAGTGACACGCTCTGCTGAATCAAGAATACGAACAGGGTACTCTCGATAAGAAAGGTCATGTTGGAGATCAAGCGTTTCATGGTCGACTTCGCGGATGGGGTCCTTGAAGCAACGCCTGAGTTGTGACACATGGAATACATCATGTACTCGGGAAAGGTGCGGGGGTAGTTCAAGTTGGTACGTGATACGTCCAAAATGCATCACTATTTTATATAGTAAATCTTTCTTATTAATTGATATATTTCATGATATGATACTATTCTTCTGTTGTTTTGGCTTATTTTACACAGTTTGCAACTTTCGGTTGCCGAAGCAGCAGACGCAGGATTCAGCGGTAAAAAGTGGACGCAGAGTTGCTGAAGAAGACTACCTCCAAATTACCTGAAAATCGACAAAGGATATTTTCCAGAAGGATCACGAAGACACGCAAAAGAGCGACCAGAGGGGGGCCACAGGGTGCCTAGGCGGCCACCTGGCGCGGCCCCCACCCAGGATGCGTCGGGAGGGCGCCTAGACCCCTGGGACCACTTCCGGTTCCCCCCTCTGGCCTATATAACACACATCATTCAGAAAACCTAAAGAGGGGGGAGTTTACGGAGTTCCGCTGCCGCTCCGTGGCGGAAACCTACAGAGAAGAAAAGCCATCTCTGGCGGGCAGATTCCGTCGGGGAGATCACCTCCCGGAAGGGGAGGTCATCGCCATCGTCATCACCATCGTCACGGGCATCATCGAGATCATCATCAGCATCATCCCCATCATCAGCACCATCTCCACCTCCATCCAATATCATCTCACAATTGCAACTTGTGTTGTAATCCGTACTATCTATCCTCTCTACTCTATCGGTGTTGATTACTACTTTGTGGTGAATGCTATTGAGTTTTGTTGGAGAAATATTATTGTGTCCAGATGGTTTATCATCTATTTATCCCCACTGATCATGATCTCTTTTATGTCTTGTGAGTAGTTACTTTAGTTCTTGAGGACATGGGAGAAGTCTAGTTGTTAGTAGTCATATGATGTTGAAGTAATAGGTGTTGTTTAATATTTAAGTTGTGTTGTTATTTTCCTAGTGGTGTTGTGTGAGTCGAACACTCAACACTTCGCCTTATCAAGGACCTAGGGGAATATATTGTGTACAAAGAATGCTTACGGTGGGTTGCCGGAGTGACAGAAACCTAAACCCCAGTTTGCACGCTTTTGCACAAGGGAACAATGGATCACCGATCGTATTGATATGGTTAGGCTTTTGCCTTAATTACTATCTTGTATTTGCGGATGCTTGCAAGGTGTTTAATCATAAGAGTGCACTTATCTTAGTCTAGAGGGTGTACTAGCATAGATCCACCCACTCAACACTTATCAACACAGCACATAGTACCGATACGTAATATGGTGAAAGCACATGACTACCTCTCCCGTGTGTCCTCAAGAACGCTTTAGCCTTTATAAGCTCAGTTGCTAGGCCTCTCCTTTGCTCAGAAAGGATTGGGCCACTCGTTACTCTCCATTGCCTTTTACTTTTCTCTCTTTTACTTTCCTGTTGCTTATACCAAGAAAACCCCTAAAAAGTTATCTTTCAGTGCTTGCAGTTATCTCCTTGCCAAAGTCACTTTTGCTATTACCTTCTGCTCCTCGTTGGGTTCGACACTCTTACTTATCGAAAACGCTGCAATAGATCCCTTACGGTTGTGGGTAATCAAGTACCGTTTTCTGGCGCCGTTGTCGGGGAGCGTAGCGCTATTAGTAAGTGAAGCTGGTAAGGAAGTTTTTATATTTCTGTTTTTTAGTTTTGTTGTTGCTGCTTTTGTCCTTATGGACACCCCTACTCTTGGATCGTTGTTCTTGGGGAGCCGCCCCACAACTAAGGTAGTCACTCCAGCCCCTGCTGAAATTGTGCCTTACAAGATACCATCTGGTATTATCGATTATGTCTTAGCTAATCGCTATGCAGGGGACAGACATCCAGGTGAACACTTGCTATATTTATCACGACTATGTTCATTATTCAATCTTGCAGATGTGTCACTGGAGTTCGTTATGAAGAAATTATTCTCCATATTGCTTACGGACAAAGGTTCAGATTGGTATAAGCTCCTCGATAACTCACATTCTCTTAATTGGGAAGAGCTTATGTCTCTCTTTTATACAAAGTTTTACCCTCTTCATGAAGTTCATCGAGACAGGAATTACATCTATAACTTTAGGTCTCGCGACGGAGAGAGCATCGCTCAAGATTGGGGGAGGCTTAAATCCCTAATGTTCAAATATCCTATCCATAAGCTCCCCAAAGATATTATACTTACAAATTTTTAGGCCAGGCTTTCTCGTCAAGATAAGGAAATGTTGGCTGCCTCCTCTAGTGGGGTATTTCAGACAAAGAGCGTTGAAGAAAGATGGGATCTCATCGAGAGGATCCAGAAGAATACTGAAGACTGGGAAATCGATAAAGGTATTGAACCGGCTATAAATTATGAGCATGATTATATTGAGAGCTATGTGAAAACTGATTATTTTAATACCTTTTGCTCTAAGATTGGTCTCGATTCCCATCTAATGATGACCTTAAGGGAATTAGTCCATCTATCTGTCAACATACTATCAACCTCGAGCCCGATGCTAAACCTGTTGTTGACCATCAACGACGGTTGAACCCAAAGATGATGGATGTTGTGAGGACCGAAATCCTCAAGCTTCTAGCCGCAGGTATTATAAACCCTATAGCTGATAGTAAGTGGGTAAGTCCAGTTCATTGTGTTCCTAAGAAAGGAGGGACAACTGTTGGGATACGGGGCAGAAAACACAAATTTTTCATACCTACGGTACCCGAACCCAAGATCTATGCTATGGCGATGTAAAGTAACGGAGGGAATCGCTGTTCATACCTTTGAAGACCGAAAGAGGGAAACGTTCTTGCGAACGTGGTTGGCGTAGACTCTGATCTACAACCTCCATGTCGTGTAGAATACCACCACCGGCGAGGATGACTCCCGGTAAACCTCCAGCAACGAAGTAGCACCACAGGTGTAGTGCCTCGAAGAGATTATACACGTACGGTACAATCGATGTTCCTCCCGGGCCCCGAACCAGGCGAGCAGCGGAAGAAAGACGGCTACGGATCCCGACTCCAGCAGAGCGACGGCCTGCCTTATGGTGGAGAACTCCAATCCTGGTGCAGACTCCAAACAAGGGGAGTCCACTTCCGGGAAGGAGAAGGAGGAAGAAGGAGATATTGGTGTGTTGGAAAAAAGGGGGACTACCCCTCCTTATATAGGCCAAGGGGGGGTGTGATCCTCCTCCCCTCCCCCATGTGGGACTAAACTCCCAAGGGGGGGGGGGTGCGCCGTCCATAGGGGGGTTTGGGCCCCACCCTTGGCGCCAAGCCCAAGGGGGGAAACCCCTTCCTCCCCTAATGGGCCCCATGGGCCCATATAGCCTTTTTCCCAAAAAAATTTAATTTTTTTAATATGTTTTAAATATTTAATTCAGATAATTAAATAATAAAACATTATTAAAACAATTAAACTTTATTTTGAACTATTCAAAATGTCCGGAAACCATTCCGTCCTCCTCCGGAACTATTTTGGTGATTTCTCCTATTTCATCGATTGATCCCGTAACTGTCCTATGCATCGATTGCCCTTAAGTGTAACACCCTAACGGTCCGGGAAACAGCAGAC
The DNA here is from genome assembly GCA_950022295.1 of Bromus sterilis. Taxonomy (NCBI): domain Eukaryota; kingdom Viridiplantae; phylum Streptophyta; class Magnoliopsida; order Poales; family Poaceae; genus Bromus; species Bromus sterilis. The sequence goes on from OX465600.1 coordinate 225,662,197, forward strand.
ATGGTCGAGACTCTTCTCATTGACCAATGACTAGTCAATTGGACCTGGTTACAATCCTTGACAGCCCCTGCGCTTCAATCGAATGAACTTCGATCGCTTTTGGAAACCGTTAACGATACGACGTAATCCCTTTGGGCTGCGGTACTTTGTTTGTCCGAGGTTTGATCGTCGGTATCCTACATACCGTGTTCACATCTCGTTCACAACAAACAACTTCTCTCGTCCATGATCATTGCATCTCTTGTGACCTAGTCACGTCCTTGCAAGGTGTTGATGCAATATCACCGAGTGGGCCTAGAGTACCTGTCGTGTCACAAGGACTGACAAATCCCGCTCTGATCTATTAACATACTCATCAACCATCTATTTTGGAATACCCAAAGTGCACCGTTATAGCCAGCATATTTCAGTCAGGCGGTGGGATACAAATCAAAGTCTCCTCATAGATGGTAATTACGTATGATCATTACGGTCTAAGGACTAAGCCATACGTTACAAAGTCATAGCAACGCTGAACTATGTGACTCGATCACATTGCAATACTTTACGTGGGTGTACGTCCATCACATCATTCCCCTTAATGATATGACCTCATTGTCAATGGACTTAAGTGTCTCCATGATCAGGAAATCTTGATCAATCAATTGCCCAATGAGATAGTTTACCCGAGTTAAACTACGGACCATGTTTTATACTACACCTGTATTAGTATTTCCAAGTAATACAGTTATAGCACAGTATAAAACGTATTATGAAAAAAACGGATATGTGACAAATATCTTTATTAATTTGTCTCTAGGGCACATATCCAACAGTCTCCCACTTGCACTAGAGTACAAATTACACTAGTTTACATCAGGTATGTATCTAACACCAATGGTCTCTCGGTGTTCTTCAAACTTGCCCTGTGGAAGAGGTTTAGTCATCGGGTCTGCTGCGTTCAGATCCGTATGTATCTTGTGAATCCTAGTGTGTCCATCCCTGACGTAGTCTCGCGTCACATGGAACTTTCGGAGGATGTGCTTGGCTGTAGAGTGAGATCTTGGCTCCTTCGCGTTAGCAATGGCACCCGTGTTGTCGCAGAAGATCCCCACGGGGTCAGTGCAACTGGGAAAGACGCCAAGCTCGATCACGAACTTCTTCAGCCACAGCGCCTCGTTTGACGCTTCGCAAGAGGCAATATACTCCGACTCCATTGTAGATTGAGCGGCGACTGACTGTTTGCCGCTCCTCCAGCTAATTGCGCCACCGTTCAACATGAAAACATATCCCGTCTGGGATTTCGAGTCATCTAGATCTGAGCCGAGGCTTGCGTCAACGTAACCTTTTACGGTGAGCTCCTCATCAACTCCACCATAAACGAGAAAGAGATCCTTGGTTCTTCTTAAGTACTTAAGGATGTTCTTTACTGCTGTCCAGTGAGCCATTCCCGGGTTACTCTGGTAGCGATTAGTCATACTAATGGCCAGCGCTAAATCCGGTCTGGTACATAACATAGCATACATGAGAGAACCTAGGGCTGAGGGATAGGGCTTTGAGGACATCTCCTCCTTCTCTTTTGCTGTGGTTGGGCATTGAGTCACGCTTAATTTGACACCTTTTATAACTGGCAAGAGACCTCTCTTGGAGTCATCCATTTTGAACCTTTTCAATATCTTGTCAATATAAGTGTTCTGACTCAAGGCCAACCGTCGATTAGGTCTATCTCTATAGATCTTAATCCCCAATATGTACGAAGCTTCACCTAGGTCCTTCATGGAAAATTGTCCATTCAGATATTCCTTCACTTCCTCTAAGAATTTCTTATCGTTCCCTATTAGTAATATGTCATCTACATATAACACAAGGAATGCTACAGAGCTCCCACTCAGTTTCTTATAGACGCAGAACTCTTCGACGTTTTGGACAAATCCAAAAGCTTTAATGACCTCATCAAATTGAAGATTCCAGCTCCGAGATGCTTGCTTCAACCCATAGATGGACCGTTGAAGCTTGCAAACCTTACCAGCGTTCCTTGGATCGACAAACCCCTCTGGTTGCATCATATACAACTCTTCCTCAATGTTGCCATTTAGGAATGCAGTTTTCACATCCATCTTCCATATCTCGTAATCATGATATGCAGCTATTGCTAGTAGGATCCGAATAGACTTTATCATCACTACAGGAGAGAACGTCTCCTCGTAGTCAACTCCTTGAATTTGTCGGAAACCCTTCGCGACAAGTCGAGCTTTGTAGACAGATACGTTTCCGTCTGCGTCAGTCTTTTTCTTGAAAATCCATTTATTCTCGACGGCCTTGCGGTCCTCGGGAATATCCACCAAAGTCCATACTTTGTTGGTGTACATGGAGTCTATTTCGGATTTCATTGCTTCAAGCCATTTCTCGGACTCGGGTCCCTCCATTGCTTCTTTGTAACTTGTAGGTTCATCCGACTCATCAGCCGAGATTGCATTCACAAGCTGTCCGTAAAACTCAGTAGGTTGACGGACTCTTGATGACCTACGGGGCATAAAAGGTTCCTCTTCATTCTCATCATGATCATCATTAATGTCATGATCGTTATGAATGTCGTTCTGGCCATTCTCTTCAGCTCCCACTGTGGAAGATGGTTCCAGAACAATTTCCGTAGCCGTTTCTTCCAATTGGAGTGATTGGTCAGTCACTTCATCGAGGTCTATTTTCCTCCCACTCAACTCTTTCGCGATAAACTCCTTCTCAAGAAAGTGTCCCGTCTTGGCAACAAACGTTTTGCTGTCAGACTTGTTGTATAAGGTGTATCCACAAGTTTCCTTGGGATAGCCCACAAAGATGCACTTATCCGCCTTGGATTCAAGTTTTTCAGGCTGTAGTTTCCTTACATAAGCCTCACAACCCCAAATCTTCAGGTGAGACAACTTAGGTTTTGTGCCATGCCATTCTTCAAATGGTGTTGTCTTTACGGATTTGGATGGTGCCCTATTAAGAATATGAACGGAAGTTTCTGATGCATACCCCCAGAATGACACAGGCAAATCAGTATGAGACATCATCGATCGTACACTATCCAATAGGGTTCGATTACGTCGCTCAGCCACACCGTTTCTCTGAGGTGTGCCTGCCGGCGTAAGCTGTGGTACTATGCCACAAGACTTTAGATGATTGCCAAACTCGTGACTCAAATACTCGCCACCTCGATCCGATCGAAGGTGCTTGATTTTTCTTCCGAGTTGATTTTCGACCTCATTCTGAAATTCCTTGAACTTTTCAAAGGTTTCAGACTTGTGCTTCATCAAGTAAATATACCCATATCTACTCAAGTCATCAGTAAAGGTCACGAAGTAACGAAGACCATTGCGAGTGGGGACGTTCATGGGTCCACATACATCCGAGTGTATGATCCCCAATAAGACATACGCACGCTCCATTACGCCATTGAATGGAGTCCTTGTCATTTTGCCCATGAGGCATTGTTCACATGTATCAAGGGATCCAAAATCCAATGACTCAAGAAGTCCATCCTTATGGAGCTTCTCCATGCGTTTTATACCAATATGACCAAGTCGGCAATGCCACATCATCATGTGATCTTCATCATTCTTCAATCTTTTGGCCGCAATATTGTTAATGTGACACACGTCACCATCGAGATCAAGTACGAATAAACCATGCAACTCCGGTGCGTGAACATAAAACATTTCATCCTTATAAATCGAACAACCAATTGTATCAGACTTAAAAGAATAGTGGTCTCGCTTCAAGCAAGAGCCACTAACGATGTTCACACTCAACGCGGGTACATAGTAGCAATTATTCAGAACTAAAACCAATCCCGAAGGGAGACTAAGATGCTTCGTGCCGACCGCCAAGACCTCAATCTGACAGCCATTCCCCACGCGCATCGTCACTTCATCTTTGAGCAAGCGTCTCCTATTCCTTAGTCCCTGAATGGAATTAGAAATATGAGCGACAGATCCTGTATCAAATATCCAGGATGTGTTCCCGGCGCTTGTCAAGAGAAGATCAACAATATGTATATCAAATATACCTTCGTCTCTCTTGGCGACCTTGCCAGCCTTCTTGTCCTTTAGGTACTTGGGCAGTTGCGTTTCCAGTGACCTTCACCCTTGCAGTAGAAGCACTCCACTCCGGGTTTAGGCTTGGGTTCCTTGGGAGGATCGGCAACTGACTTGCCATCCCTCTTGGGGCCACCTCTCTTGGCCTTCTCCCGCCTGCTTGACTTCTTGAAGTCAGTGATCTTGTTGACCATGAAGACGGCATGCTCCTTCTTGATCTCAACCTCGGCGCTCTTCAGCATGGCGAACAACTCAGAAGGGGTTTTGGTCATCCCCTGCATGTTGTAGTTCAGCACAAAACCTTTGTAGCTAGGGGGAAGCGACTGCAACACCCTATCAACAGCAAGTTCATCTGGAATCTGGCATTCCAGAGCATTCAAGCGCTGAACGTAGCCAGACATTTTGACTACGTGCTCACTCACGCTGCCGTGCTCGTCCATCTTTGCTGAGAAGAAGGCTTCAGAAGCCTCGTACCGTTCAGCCCTGGCTTGAGGTGCGAAGACCGCCTTGAGGTCGGTGATAATCTCATATGCACCCATCCTCTCAAAGCGTTTCTGCAGCTCAGCCTCCATGGAGTAGAGCATGCCACTCTGGACAAGGTTGTAATCATCAGTCCTGGAGAGATAGACATTCTTCTCGTCTTGACTAGCATCATCTGCTGGTGCGTCACCTAACGCGTCCTCTAGTACGTATGCCATCTTGAGGGGAACGAGGAGAATCCTCAGGGTGCGGAACAAGTTGGTGAATTTTGTCCCATCTGTTTTTAGCTTATCTTTCTCTAGGAATGATCCTAAGTTGAACGAGGGGCGAGGTGCTGCCATCTACAAGGTTGATTCACAAGGATACATATTTAGACTTTTGTTCATAATGTGGAGTTTCAATTTAATCTCAAAATTCTAGAAAGATCCCACTTAGATAAACACCTCTCAATTTAACTAAGTGATTACACAATCCCAGCCCCCATACCTCCCCCGATCGTCACGGCCATCAGTATGCGAACTAGGTAGGCCTCTAAGCCAATCACATCAGGCATGTGACTCGTGCTCGACCTTTCGGTCTCCTGTGTTCCAGGCCCGCATCTACATAAGTCAAGCCTGCCAATCGAACCTTGATGTTAGCTGTTCAGCAAGGCCATATCTGCATATGCCAGGCTTGCCGAACCCAACCTCATGCGAACTCCGTTTAATATGTAGGACAACTCCGGTATGTACGGAGCATGAAGCCATATGGGAGAACCTTCCAGGCGGTGCCCACCAAGGGAGAACACAATGTTGGTATTGTGAGAGATGGTCCTGTTTCGTGCTACCGTCGATATATCTAGCATACTAGCATAAAACAGGAAGTAAAACTGTAAATCATACAACCTATGATCCCCCTTTATGCAAAGCAAAGTTAAACACCTTTCTACTTTAGCTTGTGCAAGTTTTACGTGGCTGCTAGGGGTTTCGAGAGAGAGAACCGTTTCTATCCTGCGAAAAACATGCCACAACACCGTCTCCCATCCGTCTCTATTACACCCCTGTCGGGGCCCTCCGTTGCAAACATCTTCGCATCGCTAATGCAGAGAGACAGACACCCCCCCAGCCACTTTATATGGTACAAGCCATATGTCAAGCGTGGAACCAGTCTCGCGTAAACGCATAAGGTCGGTCGGGGGCCGCTTCATCAAACATTGCCGCAACGCTAAATGAGTACACGTGGGAGGGTAACGAATGAAGATTCGATGCCCACATCCTAGATGTGTTCTATCCGTACAATACATCTACGCATAGCTAGCTCTGATACCACTGTTGGGATACGGGGCAGAAAACACAAATTTTTCATACCTACGGTACCCGAACCCAAGATCTATGCTATGGCGATGTAAAGTAACGGAGGGAATCGGTGTTCATACCTTTGAAGACCGAAAGAGGGGAACGTTCTTGCGAACGTGGTTGGCGTAGACTCTGATCTACGACCTCCCTGTCGTGTAGAAGACCACCACCGGCGAGGATTCTATTATAAAAAATTTTGTTGTTTCAACTAACATTGTCACAACCAAGAATAAAATCCCAATTTCAGGTACACCAGTTGTATATGTTAAAATAGGAGATCACAATTATTACGGGCTATGCGATCTGGGATCAAGTGCTAGCGCGATTCCTTATTCGCTTTATCAAGAGATCATGGGTGAGATTTCACCCTGTGAACTCGAAGAGATTGATGTTACTATTCATCTTGCAAACAAAGCTACTATCTCTCCTATTGGGATTGTGAGAGATGTTGAAGTCCTATGCGGAAAGGTAAAGTATCCTACCGACTTTCTCGTACTTGGTTCAGTGCAGGATAGTTTTTGTCCTATTATTTTTGGTAGACCTTTTCTCAGAACTTGTGGAGCTACTATAGATTGCAAGAAAGGTAAAGTTTCTGTTGAATTCAATGGTGAGCCATATGAATTTAACTTTTCTAAGATCTCTAAGCAGCCTCGTGGTACTGAATTACCTAATGATGATAAAATTATTGAAAGTATTGCTTCTATTGCTATTCCCCCTAATGATCCTTTGCAGCAATACATGGAGGACCACGAGAATGATACTCATATGCAGGAAAGAGATGAAATTGATGAAATCTTCTTGAGACAACCTGCTATCCTGAAGCACAACCTTCCGGTTGAACCTTTCGGAATTCTATCCAAACCAAAAGAAGACCCGGTATTTGATCTCAAACCTCTTCCCGATACGCTCAAGTATGCTTATTTAGATGAAAAGAAAGTATATCCTGTTATTATCAACTCTAACCTTTCACGATATGAAGAAGAGCGATTATTGGAGATACTTCGTAAACACCGTGGTGCAATTGGCTATACCCTTGATGACCTTAAGGGAATTAGTCCATCTATCTGTCAACATACTATCAACCTCGAGCCCGATGCTAAACCTGTTGTTGACCATCAACGACGGTTGAACCCAAAGATGATGGATGTTGTGAGGACCGAAATCCTCAAGCTTCTAGCCGCAGGTATTATCTACCCTATAGATGATAGTAAGTGGGTAAGTCCATTTCATTGTGTTCCTAAGAAAGGAGGGACAACTGTTGGGATACGGGGCAGAAAACACAAATTTTTCATACCTACGGTACCCGAACCCAAGATCTATGCTATGGCGATGTAAAGTAACGGAGGGAATCGGTGTTCATACCTTTGAAGACCGAAAGAGGGAAACGTTCTTGCGAACGTGGTTGGCGTAGACTCTGATCTACGACCTCCCTGTCGTGTAGAAGACCACCACCGGCGAGGATGACTCCCGGTAAACCTCCAGCAACGAAGTAGCACCACAGGTGTAGTGCCTCGAAGAGATTATACATGTACGGTACAATCGATGTTCCTCCCGGGCCCCGAACCAGGCGAGCAGCGGAAGAAAGACGGCTACGGATCCCGACTCCAGCAGAGCGACGGCCTGCCTTATGGTGGAGAACTCCAATCCTGGTGCAGACTCCAAACAAGGGGAGTCCACTTCCGGGAAGGAGAAGGAGGAAGAAGGAGATATTGGTGTGTTGGAAAAAAGGGGGGACTACCCTTCCTTATATAGGCCAAGGGGGGTGTGATCCTCCTCCCCTCCCCCATGTGGGACTAAACTCCCATGGGGGGGGGTGCGCCGGCCATAGGGGGGTTTGGGCCCCACCCTTGGCGCCAAGCCCAAGGGGGGAAACCCCTTCCTCCCCTAATGGGCCCCATGGGCCCATATAGCCTTTTTCCCATTTTTTTAATTTATTTAATATGTTTTAAATATTTAATTCAGATAATTAAATAATAAAACATTATTAAAACAATTAAACTTTATTTTGAACTATTCAAAATGTCCGGAAACCATTCCGTCCTCCTCCGGAACTATTTCGGTGATTTCTCCTATTTCACCGATTGATCCCGTAACTGTCTTATGCATCGATTGCCCTTAAGTGTAACACCCTAACGGTCCGGGAAATAGCAGACATGGTCGAGACTCTTCTCATTGACCAATGACTAGTCAGTTGGACCTGGTTACAATCCTTGACAGCCCCTGCACTTCCATCGAATGAACTTCGATCACTTTTGGAAACCGTTAACGATACGACGTAATCCCTTTGTGATGTGGTACTTTGTTAGTCCGAGGTCTGATCGTCGGTATCCTACATACCGTGTTCACATCTCGTTCACAACAAACAACTTCTCTCGTCCATGATCATTGCATCTCTTGTGACCTAGTCACGTCCTTGCAAGGTGTTGATGCAATATCATCGAGTGGGCCCAGAGTACCTGTCCTGTCACAAGGACTGACAAATCCCGCTTTGATCTATTAACATACTCATCAACCATCTATTTCGGAATACCCAAAGTGCACCGTTATAGCCAGCATATTTCAGTCAGGCGGTGGGATACAAATCAAAGTCTCCTCATAGATGGTAATTACGTATGATCATTACGGTCTAAGGACTAAGCCATACGTTACAAAGTCATAGCAACGCTGAACTATGTTACTCGATCACATTGCAATACTTTAGGTGCGTGTACGTCCATCACATCATTCCCCTTAATGATATGACCTCATTGTCAATGGACTTAAGTGTCGCCATGATCAGGAAAGCTTGATCAATCAATTTCCCAATGAGATAGTTTACCCGAGTTAAACTACGGACCATGTTTTAAACTACACCTGTATTAGTATTTCCAAGTAATACAGTTATAGCATAGTATAAAACGTATTCTGAAAAAAACGGATATGTGACAAATATCTTTATTAATTTGTCTCTAGGGCACATATCCAACAACAACTGTAGTCCCTAATGATAAGAATGAACTAATACCTCAGAGAATTATTATTGGATATAGAATGTGTATTGATTACAGGAAGTTGAACAAGGGAACTAGGAAGGACCACTACCCGCTGCCCTTTATTGATCAGATGCTTGAGAGGCTGTCGAAAAACACCCACTTTTGCTATCTTTTCGGGTACTCTGGCTTCTCTCAAGTTCATGTTAACACTGCCGATCAAGAGAAGACCACTTTCACTTGTCCTTATGGTACTTATGCTTATAGGCGTATGCCTTTTGGTTTATGCAATGCCCCTGCTACTTTTCAGAGATGTATGTCTGCAATATTTCATGGTTTCTATGAGGAGATTGTGGAAGTCTTCATGGATGATTTCTCCGTCTATCGAACTTCCTTTGACCACTGTCTCCACAATCTTAATAAAGTTTTGCAGAGATGCGAGGATACAAACTTAGTTCTAAACTGGGAAAAGTGCCACTTCATGGTTAACGAAGGGATCGTGCTTGGCCACAAGATTTCCGAGAGGGGAATTGAAGTGGACAAGGCAAAGATTGAAGCTATCGAAAGGATGCCCTATCCAAGGGACATTAAAGGTATTCGTAGTTTTCTCGGTCATGCTGGCTTCTATAGAAGATTTATTAAAGACTTTTCTAAGACCTCGAGACCCCTCACTAATCTTCTCCAGAAGGATGTTCCTTTTGTATTTGATGAAGATTGTAAGGAGGCTTTCGAAGTTCCTAAGAAAGCTTTAATAACCGCTCCTATAGTACAACCGCCTGACTAAAGTTTGCCCTTTGAAATTATGTGTGATGCTAGTGATTTTGTTGTTGGAGCTGTTTTAGGACAAAGGGTTGATAAAAAATTGAATGTTATACATTATGCTAGTAAAACCCTTGATAGCGCTCAAAAGAATTATGCTACTACTGAGAAGGAATTCTTAGCAGTAGTGTTTGCTTGCGATAAGTTTAGGCCGTATATTGTTGATTCTAAAGTTATTATTCATACTGACCATGCTGCCATTAAGTATCTTATGACGAAGAAGGATGCCAAGCCAAGACTCATCAGATGGGTACTCCTCCTTCAAGAATTTGATTTACAGATTGTTGATAGAAAAGATGCAGACAACCCTGTAGCGGACAATCTTTCAAGGATGGAAGATATACCGCATGATCCCATCCCAGTCAACGACAATTTTCCAGACGAACAACTTGCCGTTGTTAAAGTACAATCTCTTTCCGATCCTTGGTTTGCAGATTATGCTAATTTTATCGTTGCAAAAGTATTTGCCTCCAGGTTTAACATTTCAGCAAAGGAAGAAGTTCTTCCATGATTTGAGGCAATACTTTTGGGATGACCCACATCTTTTCAAAGAAGGTCCAGACGGGATCGTGAGAAGATGCATACCGGAACACGAGCAGAAGGACATTCTCAAGAAATGTCACGATAGTCCCTATGGAGGACATCACGCCGGTGAGAGAACCGCACATAAGGTTCTCTAATCGGGTTTTTATTGGCCTACTCTCTTTAAAGATGCTAGAAATTATGTTTTAGCCTGTGATAAATGTCAGAGAGTTGGTAATATTAGTAGAAGGAATGAGATGCCTATGAATTACTCACTAGTGATTGAGCCTTTTGATTGCCGGGGTTTTGATTTTATGGGTCCTTTTCCTTCTTCGCACAAGTACACTCACATATTAGTTGCTGTTGATTATGTAACCAAGTGGGTTGAAGCAATCCCCACTGAAAGTGATGATCACAAAACATCTTTGAAAATGCTCAAAGATGTAATTTTCCCTATGTTTGGTGTACCTAGGTATCTCATGACTGATGGAGGATCACACTTCACGCATGGAGCTTTTAGAAAAGCTTTAGCCAAGTACGATGTCAATCATAGAATTGCTTCACCGTACCATCCTCAAACTAGTGGGCAAGTCTGACCTCACCAATAGAGAGATCAAGTTGATCTTGCAAAAGACAGTTAACAGAAATAGGAAGGACTGGTCAAATAAGTTAGGAGATGCTTTGTGGGCGTATAGACCTGCTTACAAAAACCCCATGGGTTGTCTCCCTATAAAATGGTCTATGGCAAGGCTTGCCATTTGCCATTAGAGTTAGAACACAAAGCTTTCTGGGCTGTTAGAGAGCTTAATGCTGACCCAAAGTTAGTTGGTGAAAAGCGTCTCATGAACTTGAATTCTCTAGATGAGTGGAGAAGTGAAGCTTACGAGAGCGCTAAAATGTTCAAGGAAAAGGTAAAGAAGTGGCATGATAGGAGGATTCTGAAACGTGAATTTAATGTTGGTGATAAAGTTTTATTGTTTAGATCCCATTTCAGGTTTTCTCCAGGTAAACTACTTTCCAGGTGGGAAGGGCCATTTCATATCGAAGAAGTCTACCGGTCTGGTGCAATCAAGATTAACAATTTTGAAGGCACCAAACCTCAAGTTGTGAATGGGCAAAGACTCAAGCATTACATGGCGGGAGATCCCGTCAATGTAGATGTAAATATAATACGCACAAGAACTCATGAAGAACATGTTGCAGCCCTGTTTTAGACACCGACAGAAGCAGAATAAGAAAAGATATGTATTACGGTAAGGAAATATCGCGAACCGCCATAAAAGTTCCATATTATGAGTTTTTGCAAAATTAGGAAAATTCGAGGCCTAAGTGCAGCCGGAGAGGATCTCCAGGGGGCACAGGCGCCCCCCTGGTGCGGCCTACCTCCTGGCCGCGCCGGGAGGCCGTCTGGGCACCCAGGAGTCCGTCTCCGACCCCACTTTGGCTCGTTACCTTCCTTTTGTTGTAGAAATTTTTGCTATATATTTGCCCTGATCGTTCCGGCAACGTATCTCGTGATTTCGTGTGTTTTCTCTTTAATCTGTTTCTGCCAGGAAATCTTTTAGCTAGACCTAGATGCCATGGCTTCCCCAAGTTCCCCCAAGGACAAGTTCGTCGTCAACGTCATCAACCCTTACCTCGCTGAGGATGGCGTCCTCCATCAAGAAGATCTGAAGGGACCTGTCAAGGAGGGGAGCATCCAGGCCAGGCTAGAAGAAGTGGGGCAAGAAGTCTTCAAGTACAAGAAGATGATCAAGCGGGGTGTTGAAGCCAACTTCGACCTCATCAATGATCTGAAGGCTTTCTACAAGAAGGAGATGAAGGAGATGTGGAAAAGCATCACTGCATCTGAAGAAAGAATTGAAGAGCTCCAAGGGAAAATTTATGATCTACATCACCAGAACTGTGAGTATGAACTAAGGTTTATGCGCATGGGTATGGGTGCTGCATGCAGGATCCAGGAGACAAACTTCTCATATGAGACTGGAGAACCCCTTCCATGGAAGCGCTTCGCCGAGGACTACGTGATCAACATGAACAGGAATGAGGAGTGAAATCTCCTTGGGTAATGGCATCCCCTTGGCTTGTTCCAAGCTTGGGGGAGTGCCCGGTATCTTTATCTTTATCTTAGTCTTTTAGAGTCAAGTAGAATCATATCATGTCTAGGGAGGTTATTATATGAAATAGGTGTTTGCATCGAGGTCTACCACTCCTTCTGTGGAGAGATTGTATCCGTGAGTGTGGAGTCGTCTATAATGGAATATTAATGAGAAGTCTATTAGTTCCTTCGCTGCACTCGGTATTCTCTTCGCGCAATCGGCCTCATATGAAGATTCTTATGGGGAGTATTGACCTTATATCAGGTATGGCTTTGAAAACTTTATTTAATTTTGGCAAACATAGCTTTGGTCATGACAACATGCATGTTTTCAAAAGTAGCGACATAGCCAAAACCTTTATGTTATTATGATTGAAGTGTTATGTTGACAAGGAAGACAACTTGATGTGTTATGCTTACCTTAATGTTTATGCCTTATATGTTTTGCATCCAAATTAGCATCAATTGTCTGTTCTCTCAAAGACCTTGCTAGCCAAACTCTTTGCCAAGTAGATTTCTGCTTGTGCATCCATACCCTGAAACCAATACCTTCCATATGAGTCCACCATACCTTCCTATTCGTGGTATTCCCCTACCACTCCTATAAGTATAGAATTTATGTGTTATCCTTAAATGTTCAAAATCTTCTGTTTTGTGCCTCTTGTTTAGCTCATGAGGAAGTAGTAGGTAATTCATGATCTTCTTAAGTTGGACAAGTTTTACCCCGGGATTGCATGTCTAATCTGCAAACCCATAATACGAGGAGGAACTGGCATGGGTGCGCCCAGCTCGAAAGATAATATAACAAACAAACCCTCCTTCACACTTGGTCTATGAGAAATCAGAAACTTTGGCAGTGATAAACAAAGGAGATTAAGGGGATGTGATCGTCCCCACTTGGGAGCCGTTCCTCGAAACTTGTCCATCTTGAGAAGTAATTGAGCTATCTATTAGCATTCGTTGACAAATTATGCACCGCCCCAAAATCTATTTTTTATTCTGTTTGATTTAAGGATAGCACATGAGTTTTCCCTGTTTGCCCTTAACAAGGCCTTTCATCCACTTTCATGTTGAGTCAGTTGTCCCACTTCCTTCTTTTCTCTAAGAGAACAGACATTTGATGTTGATGAGGATTCATCCATATAAAGCTGCATTAAGTTTTGCCATGCCACATCCTTGTTGACATTATCTTTTGATAAGTAAGTTGTTTGCGAAAGCTTTTGCCAAGCAAGCATCTTCCTTTGTGTTAGCATTTGCACTTCATGACTAATAACATGTTCTTTCAAAAGCTTCAAATTGTTTCATTTAAAAGAAAGAGCAAGAGTAAAAGTTATTAGTTGTCCTTTGACCAAGGATATGTTTGCCATAATTTGATGAGTTTCCTCAGCCCTACTTTTGATTATAATTGTTATTACTTTCTCGTAAGGGCCTTATGAGTTAAGATTGCTGTTGGGTATGCTTAAGTTTGATGAAGAAACATTGATGCTTCCTGTCCGTATTCTATTTATCGACACTTCACTCTCTAAACTTGTGGACAGGTTCACCGAGCTCAGTATTCTCTTGGGGACAAGCGAGGTCTAAGCTTGGGGGAGTTGATACGTCCAAAATGCATCACTATTTTATATAGTAAATCTTTCTTATTCATTGATATATTTCATGATATGATGCTATTATTATGTTGTTTTGGCTTATTTTACAAAGTTTGCAACGTTCCGGTGCCGAAGTAGCAGACGCAGGATTCAGCGGTAAAAAGTGGACGCTGAGTTTCTGAAGAAGAATACCTCCAAATTACCTGAAAATTGACGGAGGCTATTTTCCAGAAGGATCACGAAGACACACAAAAGAGCAACCAGAGGGGGGCCACAGGGTGCCTAGGCGGCCACCTAGCGCGGCCCCCACCCTGGCCGCGCCGGGAGGGCGCCTAGACCCCTGGGACCACTCCCAGTTCCCCCCTCTGGACTATATAACACACATCATTCAGAAACCCTAAAGAGGGGGGAGTTTACGGAGTTCCGCCGCCGCTCCATGGCGGAAACCTACAGAGAAGAAAAGCCATCTCTGGCGGGCAGATTCCACCGGGGAGATCACCTCCCGGAAGGGGAGATCATCCCCATCGTCACGGGCATCATCGAGATCATCATCAACATCATCCCCATCATCAGCACCATCTCCACCTCCATCCAATCTCATCTCACAATTGCAACTTGTGTTGTAATCCGTACTATCTATCCTCTCTACTCTATCGGTGTTGATTACTACTTTGTGGTGAATGCTATTGAGTTTTGTTGGAGAAATATTATTGTGTCCATATTGTTTATCATCTATTTATCCCCACTGATCATGATCTCTTTTATGTCTTGTGAGTAGTTACTTTAGTTCTTGAGGAAATGGGAGAAGTCTAGTTGTTAGTAGTCATATGATGTTGAAGTAATATGTGTTGTTTGATATTTAAGTTGTGTTGTTATTTTCCTAGTGGTGTTGTGTGAGTCGAACACTCAACACTTCGCCTTATCAAGGACCTAGGGGAATACATTGTGTACAAAGAATGCTTACGGTGGGTTTCCGGAGTGACAGAAATCTAAACCCCAGTTTGCACGCTTTTGCACAAGGGAACAATGGATCACCAATCGTATTGTTATGGTTAGGCTTTTGCCTTAATTACTATCTTGTATTTGCGGATGCTTGCAAGGTGTTTAATCATAAGAGTGCACTTATCTTAGTCTAGAGGGTGTACTAGCATAGATCCACCCACTCAACACTTATCAACACAGCACATAGTACCGATGCATAATATGGCGAAAGCACATGACTACCTCTCTCGTGTGTCCTCAAGAAAGCTTTAGCCTTTATAAGCTCAGTTGCTAGGCCTCTCCTTTTCTCAGAAAGGATTGGGCCACTCGTTACTCTCTAGTGCCTTTTACTTTGCTCGCTTTTACTTTCCTGTTGCTTATACCAAGAAAACCCCTAAAAAGTTATCTTTCAGTGCTTGCAGTTATCTCCTTGCCAAAGTCACTTGCTATTACCTTCTGCTCCTCGTTGGGTTCGACACTCTTACTTATCGAAAACGCTGCAATAGATCCCTTACGGTTGTGGGTCATCAGTAGGCAACTTCTCCACGTTTAGCAAGAATGCGGAAAGGTCCGATGTAACGTGGGGCCAACTTGCCTTTGATACCGAAGCGTTGGGTTCCCTTCAGAGGAGTAACCCGAAGGTAAGCCTTCTCATCCAGATTGTAGCTTTCTTGCCTATGATGACGATCATAGTAGCTTTTCTGACGATACTGGGCGGCTTTCAATCGATCACGAACAATGCGAACTTGCTCTTCTGCTTCTTTGATCATATCCGGTCCAAAGAATTGTCTTTCACCGGTTTCTGACCAGTTAAGGGGTGTTCGACATCGTCGTCCATAGAGGAGTTCAAAAGGAGCCATGTTCGGACTAGATTGGAAACTATTGTTATAAGAAAATTCGGCGAATGGAAGAGACTTCTCCCAATTCTTTCCGAATGAGATAACACAAGCTCTGAGCATGTCTTCGAGAATTTGGTTAACCCTTTCAACTTGGCTGCTAGACTAAGGATGGAAAGTTGTACTAAAGGAGAGATGAGTTCCCATAGCATTCTGAAAGCTTCCCCAAAATCTAGAGGTGAAAAGGCTACCACGATCAGAATTGATTTCCAAAGGAACACCATGAAGAGACACAATTCTAGAGACATACAAGTCCGCTAACTGACTAGCAGTTATAGACTCGCGTACTGGAAGGAAGTGAGCAACTTTTGAAAGTCGGTCAATGACAACGAAGATGGCATCATTTCCTTTCTGGGTTTTTGGTAAGCCGGTGATGAAGTCCATACCGACTTTGTCCCATTTCCACTCGGGAATAGGTAAAGGTTGAAGAGTACCAGCAGGTCTTTGGTGTTCGGCCTTAATGCGACGACAAACATCATATTCGGCAACATATCGAGCAATGTCTCTCTTCATCCTGGTCCACCAAAATCTCTGGCTTAGATCTCGGTACATTTTTGTGCTACTGGGATGAATCGAGAGGGGAGTATCATGGGCTTCTTTAAGGATGAGTTGCCTTAGATCCCTATTCTTAGGTACTACCAAACGATTTTCAAAGAATACCGTTCCTTTACTATCTGTGGAGAAACATTTAGCAACTTCGCTAGCAATGTTCTCCTTGATCCGGCGAACACCTCGTGCACGCCTTTGGGAAACTATGATTTGATCCTCAAGAGTTGGTTTCGCCACCAAGGTAGAAAGAAAACCATGAGGAACTATCTCAAGATTGAGCTTGCGAAATTCCTCATGAAGAAGTGGTTGATACTGTTGTAACATGAGGTTGTTACAATACGACTTACGACTTAGTGCATCAGCCATGACATTGGCTTTGCCTGGGGTGTAAGAAATTCCTAAGTCATAATATTTTATCAACTCTATCCAGCGTCTTTGCCTGAGATTAAGATCTGGCTGGGTGAAAATGTATTTGAGGCTTTGGTGGTCGGAATAGATCTCACAACGATTAGCAAGGAGGTAATGTCGCCAAGTTTTCAAGGCATGAACTACGGCAGTGAGTTCAAGATCATGGGTAGGATAGTTCTCTTCATGTGGATGCAACTGGCGTGAAGCATAAGCTACCACAGTCTATCTTGCATAAGTATGCATCCTAACCCTTACTGTGAAGCATCACAATAGATCTCGAAATCCTTTTTGGTGTCTGGAGGCGCAAGTACGGGTACAGAAGTCAATCTTCTTTTCAGCTCTTGAAAGCTCTCCTCGCACTTGGGGGTCCATTGGAATTTCTTATCTTTCTTGAGGAGTTCAGTTAGAGGCTTTGAAACTTTGGAGAAGTTCTCAACGAAGCGTCGGCAATAGCTTGCTAAGCCAAGAAAACTCCTAACTTGCTTAACCGATTCAGGTGGAGTCCAGTCAAGGACAGCCTGAACTCTCTCGGGATTCACAGCAATGCCTTTCGCAGAAATCACGTGGCCCAAGTAGGTCACTTCTGGTAGCCAAAATTCGCACTTAGAGAACTTGGCATAAAGGTGATGCTCTCGAAGTTTCATCAATACCATCAAGATGTTCGGCATGTTCTTCTTCGTTCTTTGAGTAGATGAGAATGTCATCAAGATAAACTACAACAAATTTATCCAAGTACTCCATGAAGATCGAATTCATCATGCGCAAGAATGTGGCGGTGGCATTGGTTAAACCAAAGGACATGACGGTGAACTCATAAAGACCATAACGAGTAGTGAAAGACGTTTTTGGAATGTCCTCGTTTCGGATTTTGATTTGATGATAGCCTAATCTCAAATCCATCTTGGAGAAGACCGAGGATCCAGCAAGTTGATCATAAAGATCATTGATCCTGGGAAGTGGGTACTTGTTTTTTATCATCTCTGGATTTAGCGGGCGATAGTCTACGCACATCCTTTCTGTTCCATCTTTCTTCGTTACGAACAGAACAGGGCAACCCCAGGGCGATGAGCTAGGGCGGATGAAGCCTTTTTTCCAACAAAGCTTCAAGTTGGATTTTAAGCTCATCTAACTCACGTGGGGCCATTTTGTATGGGCGTCTAGAAATTGGGGCGGTTCCTGGGGCAAGATATACAATGAATTCTACACATCTGTCAGGAGGCATTCCTGGCAGTTCTTCAGGAAAGACATCCGGGAAGTCACGAACCGCCGGAATATCTTCAAGGTCAGGAAGGGGAAGCACATTCAAAGTATGCATTTGGGTTCTAGAACTGGGTGAGGTGTAGTCAATTTTCTGTCCTGAAGGATGGGTAAGTTTAACTGACTTGGCTTTACAATCAAGGAAAGCATTCTGTCTTGATAACCAATCCATTCCTAGGATTACATCAATGTGTGAAGACTTGAGGGCTATAAGAGAAGCAAGGAATACTAAACCCTCAATTGCAATTTGATTGCCATGGCTTACTCTATTAGTTTTCCACTTGGAACCAGGAGTTTGAATGATCATTGGAGAAAACATTTCTTCAAATGGAAACTCATGCTGAAGTGCATAACTTTCCGACATGAATGAATGAGATGCTCCTGGATTGAAAAGAATGGAGGCGGGAACATGATTGACTAGGAGTGTGCCAAGGATGACGTCAGAAGTAGCAGTGGTTTCCTCAACTGAGATTTGGTTCACATATCCACTACTTGTGGCTGAAATCTTTGCTGGGATGGTTTTGGTGGTGGATTTCTTTGAAGGCTTATGACTAGGTCGACGGGGAGCCAAAAACACTGTAGGGCATTGTCGGAAGTAATGGCCTGGCAGACCACACGTGAAACACGTCCTGCCTGAATTGCTGGGAGTAGGATTACTTGATTGTACACTATCATTCCTAGGAGGAACAATGTGTTGAGGTGGATGGGATATATTGGATGGTGGCCTCTGAAGAAGGTTTGGAGGTATGGCACTAGTAGGTATCCATATTCGGTGTTTCTGAGGGGCTGAACTTGAAGAAGGAGCAAACTCTCGAGCATGCTTGCGAGACTCTTCGAACACTTCATTGCCATGCTCACTCGGAAGGATCTGTTGACTAAAACCTCAAAGGTGGAAAATTCAAGGAGGTTGAGATCATGGCGAAGGATAGGGCTAAGTCCCTTATGGAACCTTGCCTACTTTCTGGCATCGGTGGTGATCTCATCTTGGGCATATCGAGCAAGACGGTTGAACTCTCTCACATCCTCATGCATGGACATCTCTCCTTGAGTCAGATTGCAGAACTCTTCCTTCTTGTGCTCCATTAACTCTTCCAGAAGGTGGTACCCTCGAAAGGCATCACGGAACTCCTGCCAAGTCACTAGGTGACCATCAGGCTGCATCGCAACATAGTTCTCCCACCATTCAGCAGCAGCATCTTCCAGAAAGTATGCCGCAAAGATAACTCGATCATTGGGAGCAACATGTGCCGTGTCAAGCTTACGCTCGATGGAACGGAGCCAATCATCAGCTTCAAGGGGCTCAGAAGAACATCGGAATACCGGTGGCTTGAGGAGAATGAAATCCTGAATGTTGTCAACCACATTACGCTGACGAGCGGTATTCTTCTCGATGAGCTCCAAAAGGCGTGTCTGACCACGTCGATTCCGCTCAGCTTTCATCATGATTTCCGCCACAGAAGACGGTGGTGGAGGTTCATCATCATTTCGATTCCAATCATGGTCTCGATTCCGACGAACAGCACTACGAGTTCCACCTGACATCCTGTGTGATAAAAATCAACAATCAGAACAGGTTGTACGATGGAATCAAAGATAAGAGGACATGATTTCTGATGAAAGGATCATAATGCAAAGGCAAAGATTCATAGAAACACGAGATAAATCGGGCAGCATAACGGCTACACAGGGATGAAAAATGAGACAACCTCAAAGATAACGAGCATCACTTCCTAAGAAACAGTAGGGAATGAAGACTCAGAAGACCACAACAGTCCTACGGCTACAAAGAAGCAATCAACGAGATGTTCTAGTAAGACATAGATGAGCCTAGTCCTATCTTCCCATAGAAAAGATGAGGGTGACTCAGAACTCAGATTGATGAGGATAAGGAGAAGAAGCCTTACGTTGTTCCCTTTATACCCAAGTAACTATATAACTATAGAATGCTAGACTCGACTTCGACCAAGGTTTGAATAATCCTACAGACAGTCCTGCTCTGATACCAAGTCTGTCGGGACCCGGAATATGCGTATGTAATTCCAGTCACAACTCAATCATATGGAGAGCCGAGAGTCGTACCCACTTGTCTAAGAAGACAAGGCCAAGCACAGAACACTCTAGGAAAGCATCGTACGTGAGGGGCATCCCATCCAGGTCGGATGATCAACTGAGATGGGTCCTCATCGCCCGCTCACAAGTCTAAATGATTATGGGTGGTTAAATCCCATGCTCATAGACAAGTCGCCTCAACCATATTATTGATTGAATTATAACACTTACATAAACAGAATCCAGCCCGATCACTTAGTCGGGATCTCGGGCGGGCTCAATCATACAACAAAGTGTGCCACGTGACAGAGTCACGAGCAATCGCATCGCGATGCCCCAAGCTGCGCACATCTAAGGGCCACTTGGTGTATAAAAGACCGCCGGCAAGAACACAACTAAGCTATCGAACCCCACACTAAGACATGCACGTTATAACCATACACGCATGTCTAGAGTAAACAGCAGGTACTCATCACATGAACTCTACAAAGTATATCTTTCTTGACTTACACATAGAGTACACAAAAATCATATGACTATGATCCATCATTACATCAAACAACGGAAGCAAATTAGGTCTGAGTACAGACAAGATTAACAAATGGCTTAGAGAAGCCTTGTAAACATACATAGCCCTTCCACGAGGGACCAGACTGCTCTCTGGAACTATACTAGCTTAGTCAACGTCGAGCTTCAGGAAGGTGACTCCATCGGGGGTTGGGTTCTCATCTAAAACATAGACTAAGAAAACGTGAGTACAAAATCGTACTCAGCAAGACTTACATCAGAACTATACTACTCATGCTCAAGTTTCAGGGTAAAGGAGGTGGGGTTCAACATGCAGAAGTGCCAGCTTTGACTTGGCTAGTCCTGAACTACGAGTACCAGACTTGAGGTAAGAAGCGTACACGAGTCCACTACCAAGTCTCCAAACAATACACCACTATGTTTACTTCCTCGACTTCCCCACGAGGAAGCACGCCATAGCACTCACACTTATATTGCGAGTTTTATAAGTATCCATTCAAGTTGTCTAATAATCAAGCACAGGTTCCAAGTAGTCCATGACCGCGGACGCGGCTATTCGAATAGTTTTGTTAACCCTGCAGGGGTGTAAACTACACACACATGACCATCAGTTACCGCCAAGTCTCGTCACCATTCAAGGGGTGCTGGCGAGGATGTTCACCACGACACTTTGCTCACAACCGGTCTATTCCAGGAGTCGACTATCTGAGGTAGATCCCGCTCGAGAGCCCGGCCGGATCAACGATACGGACTCAGACAATGTAGGCAAACGAGACGCCATCCGAGAAGATGGTTTCACTGTCTCACAGATCCACCCACATATCTATATGATTCAACCTTTCATCCATTATTTTTCTATGCATATGCCAAATGGAAAAGCCCGAACTAATGTGACTCCTGGACGTCAACACGGATCAAGGTACTAGGCCGAGAGGGGTCAGTGAGCCCAATGTGTGGTTGTACTCTTTGTCTTAGATTACCATACAAGAACTCGGGCTTAAGGCGGTGTTCAACGAGACAACCCACTGTGTACTCCTACAAAGTCTCTCATCGTTCACCTTGTATTAGGGTGGATTCACCAACACAGTTTCACCTTCATCAACACCATGATCACTACCATCCCGACTCACATCAAAAGTATCCTCATTGTAAACTCTAAGCATGCAATAAGCTTTAACAGTTGCAGGGGCCACATGATATCAATCAACTCCTATGTAAGCTAGGATTGTGGTTTGCTTACTACTGTGACAAGATGATAGGTCATGCATCGAATATGGGTCCAACTATGCGGTAGAATCGATAACAAGGTGATCATCCTAATCAATGCATAAGCGAGACTGAGAGGGAAGTGGGATTTTATAGACATGAGAAATGGGGTTTGCTTACCTTGCTGACGATACACGGGTTTAACGGACTTCTTCTTCGGGGGTGATCACCGTCTCAGAAAGTCTGTTACCGGAACAATCATCAACAAAGGGGGAACAACATTGAAATAGAATGCACAAGCACATGATATAGTTTTCCATGATGTGAATGCTACTGGTTTGTGGCAAATTCATCTTAAATGATGTGTATTGCATTTGGGATGCAAATTCAAACTTCAAATTCAAGTTCAAATTGTGCCATATGCATGTTTGCAACTGTTCACCCATTTTAAAATGGTCAAACATAGAAACAAGTTGCATATTCATAATCCTTGATTTTTTTTTGATAATTTTCCATATATTATATGTTTAATTTGGAGTTAATATGAATTTTCTATGAATTTTAGAAGTTTATAGTATTTTCTGCCATTTTCTGAATTCTTTTAAACTGGAAAAAGGATTAATGCGTCATGCTGGCATCAGCATGACGTGGGGGGGTCTGACCAGTGGGGTCGACTTGTCAGTGGGTTAGTTAACTATCCCGGTTAGTTTAAATTAACCCGGGGTTAATTAGCATCATGGGCCCACATGTAAGTGGCCCAGGGGTGGGTTAATTAGCAACTAACAGCACCAGCCACGTCAGCTCACCGGCGGCTTGTCGCCGGTGACCAACAGAGACGGCGGCGTTGGCCGTGCGGCCGATTCCGAGGGCCAAAAAGGGCACCGCTAGGTGCGTTCAAAAGCTGGTGAGCTCGCGCGTCGTTGGTTGTACAACGGTGTGGCGTGCGGGGTCGGGATCGTCGGCGGCGAACTCATCGGCGGCGGGAGGCGCTCGGGTGCAGCTGCTGGCGATGCTGGAGTGTGCAAAAGAGGGGGGGTTTGGGTGCAGCAGCACCAGTGAACGGTGGCGAGGAGAATGGGCACCTCCGCGTGACCAATTGGTCACCGGAGCACTGCCGGCGACGACACACGCGGCGGCGGCATACTGTGTCCATGGTGGCGGTGGCTAGACAGCGAGGGGAGATGCGGGGATAGATGGGAAATAAGAAGGGGATCACCAGAAATGCGATGGAGGACAGGGCGAGGCCGGAGACGCTCTGACGACGGCGAATCAGCTCGGGGAAGCACGGCGGCCGGCGGGGAGGACGACGAAGGGCGCGGCGCGATGGAGGCGTCCTAGCTCGATTGCGTCCTCTCGGAGACAAAGACGACCACGCGGAACGCGAAGGACATGCCGGTTTGCCTCCTCGACGACGTTGGCCACGCCGGACCACGACGGTGCTCTGCGGCGGCGCTCGGGTTTGCGTGGGCGCGACGAAGGAGGAGAGGGAAAAGCTAGCCAGGGGGAAATGGATGTGGACGTGTCCAGGGAGTCGTCGTGGCGCGTCTAGAGGCCTCAGGGACGTACATGGCGAGCAGGAGGTGGCAAGCGGCGTCGGTGGATTTCCACCGAGCAGCTTGTGGGCGCGGGGAGGTAGAAGACAAAGGAGAAGGCTGCTGGGCTGGGCTTGGCTTGGTTAGTTGGGCCAGAAGCTGGTAAGGCCCTTTTCTTTATTCTGTTTCTTTATCTTTCTGTTTTTTTGTTGTGTCTGCTAAATAAATTAGCTAGACAATTTTATAAATGCCCAAAAAAATTATGTGGACTTGTAATGCATATAGCTAGCCCCTTATAAAGTTTGGGAATTTTTAAAATTCAAATAATTTGAATTTCAAATCAAATAGGGGTATTAATTAATTTCCAAGCCCTATTTGGAATTTTTGAGAAATCTTGGAGCATGTAGTGGGACCCACTTCACTTTATATGTGATCATGCTTACTTATAAGACTTTTCAAAAATAACAGAGAAATTTTTGGAAGCAATTTTTGTCTGGCCATTTTGAATTAAATTCTTAGGGCTTTCTGCTTTCCCCATTTTGGATTTCTTTTGAAATTTTTGCATGATGCAAAGGAGCACTTGAATCCTAGCACATACCTAAACTTGGGTTGTGACATTATTGTATAATGTTTGGATATAAGTTTCGCGGGAGAGTGAGACTATTATTTCACAGCATTCTCTAATGACATCTGATTCAGTCTTCAAAAGACTATTCATGGGCATGCATACTGGGAAATACACTCACCTAGAAGTCTAAACTTCTTACGCTAAACTTTATCCATACATCTTCTTCCTTAAGTAGTATTATGTTTTGTAGTGTTATGATTCGTGAATCTCTGGCTCACATTTCTTTCATCTCTTTGGTGATGTCTCTAATTTATATAGACCCATAAGAAGGCTTGCAATTGTAATCCGGTATTACATTCAAGTATATTATCACTTCTATATATTTTAGACTTTCGTCCTCAGTATTCCTCATATACTGAATGCATGGACTTTATTCAGATTCTATGTTTTACTCCTAAAGCACATCGGCATATGTTCTTCTTTTAAGAAATTTTGAGTCATTCTGTTGTTGGATTCACAACACATGTTTTATGGTGGAATCTTATATCATATATCATATGAGATCACATGTCTAATGACATGGTGCATCCCTATTATTCCATCAAAACATTGCTTGTGATATTTGGGTTTATATCAATTATATAATTTCTAGCCACAAGAACCTGTTTCTTGTCTAGAACATTATTCCAACTCTACTTTTGGTTCATTAGACGTGTCTTAATCTATCATTATAGATTTCAACATGTAATGCGTTAGTACTTCATATAAAGAAGATTCTTGCAATCTTATGTTTTATCTACCTTATTCTCTATATATAATAACGCATACATGTATATGAGACGGTTCTCCATATACGCATATATACGAGATCATTCTCAACACATATGAATACATATATGTTTGAGATAATGATTATGCTTCCACTCAAATATATCCATCATATCTATTTGTGGTTCATCTTTCATTAAGATACTCTTTTATTCTTATGTCTTACATAATATTATTGCTCCTAGAGCTCCCACTCAAAAAATGCCCTCTGCATATTCCAAGTTTCGAGGAATCTTCAAAGCTCCCACTCAGTTTCATGAAACTACAAGCCTACTCAATATTTTGATCATCACCAAATCACTTGATCAAACCAAGGTTGAGAGTTCCCGTCTTGAGGTACTATAATCCATTTATTCAACGAAAATAATCTTTCGTTATACCTATTGCAATTCACTCTTCAAATCCTAATTTGAGAGAGATGCAATTTCAGTCTATGGACTAAGTATAAATGAAATGTTTTATTGATCAGAGCATTGCTACGCTTTCGTAGTCAATCATTTATTGAATTCTGATCATAACAATTTTATGAGCCAAATAATACTTTTTCCCGTTACACCATTTCTCGATAATTTTCCTTGTTTATCGGGAATATGAAATAACTGATTTATTCCACACGTCGTGAGCCATCCTTTATGTAACTCAATATTATTTCATTTCTCCTCGTGTTTTAGGCTACCATCATTCCTTTGCATTTTGTAAGCAGTTTTATTCCTTTTGTTTTATTAAGAAGACTCATGATTATTGTTCTGTACAGAACTTATTCATGATAACCTTCTAAATTCAAAAAAGGCTTTAACTCATACGCCATGATCATCATCTGTGGCATACTTCTTCTTTTACAGTGTTGTCACAGCTGAACATGTTTCCCGTTGCATCACTCTGATATTACGAAGGCAAGGTCTAGTACCCCGATCAAAGTTTCCACTATCTCCCATTGGCTCATGTGTCGAGAACCTTCTTCTCGTATTACCAATCCAGCAATACCAGTTTTTCTACTAGGGAGAATGTGTTATTTTAATTGCTTGAAATTCTTAATACAAATAAATTCTTTCTTTAGAAACTTTCTAACACCATTATCGTATGGAACCATCTGTCTCACTAGGTTCGGGATGGTTTCCTTATTCATGAAGTGGGTGTTTTTAACTTAATGAATTAAACAATCTTGTTCGATAATAATATTAGCGCAAGGGGAAAACATTTAGACCATACTACATTTTAGTATGATTACAAGTGGTTTAACTAATTGGGTACTTTAAACTTCCATCGTAATTTGTGGCATCCTTTTCCACAAGTCTTCCATCATGTCAACTTTCACACTTATCACTTAGATCATAGCATAGTGATTTGTATCCTTATATTCTACTTCATGTTGTGATTCCTGAATCTCATATTCATGATCTCAATTGAATACAATGTTCAATTAATCATGTGAAGTATTTTAATGATAATCCATGTGCTTAATTAATACTCCCTCCGATCCATAATAAGTGTCACTCATTTTGTACTAAGCTAGTACAAATTTTGTACTAGATGAGCGACGCTTATTTTGGATCAGAGGTAGTACATCTTCTATGTATAATGATTAGCATAAGTTCTACTTGCTAGAACTTTGTCATTTTAAATGCACAAGTTAATAGATCGCTTATCTAATGACTTCATCAATTATGAATTCCTTGTCATTGGACATCTTATTCGATAATAAATGCACAAGTTAATAGATCGTGTATCTAATGACTTCATCAATTATGAATTCATCTTATGCAATTAAATCTAATTATGACTTTTGACTTGTTGCCATACAAGACAACTTTATCATTAAACATTGAATATCACTGGTCAATAATGGTGTTTTATAAATACTTCTATCATAACATAAATCAAGACGTAATCAAAATATAAGCACACTTTATTCATTAAACTGGAACAACTGATTTGTCTCATACGTGAATAAATTTGTCTCACGTGGTGTAAGACATACTACTAAGTGTTCATACTAAAGTGATTACATAAGATTTATCTAATACTCCAAGTATAATCTTATGATAGATGTCTTGGTGAAATCTTGCTGGCCATCAACTGTCTTGGTTGCCATCAATCCTCGATCGCACCTTTTCCCGTCCATGCAACGGCAGGTCCTGTTTTCATAAAACAGAATAAGTATCAGATACTCATTAACTGCAAGTGTTATATAAAGGGAACAAAACATTTATAACAAGTATATCAAATATATACCTTTTCCATCAACAACTTCTCCTTCAATGGGTTCAACCTCCAAGTGCTGGAGTTGATCAATGAACTCAAAGAATCCGAGGCTTTCACCTATTCCGACGTAGCCATGGACACAGGTTGTATAACTTGGTGGAAGCGAATGCAACACCGTGTATATCACAACATCATCTGTGGTCCAGTAGTCAAAGTCATCTACGAGGCTTAGATCCATCTCATTAATCTTGGCGATGTGTGTTTTCAGACCGGAGTTCTCTTCCATCTTTGTAGAAAGAAACTTACTTTCTAACTCAAATCTGGCTATTCTGAACTGTCGTATGTATAATGAATTCAACATATCAATCATGTCAAACGTGTCCATATCATGATATAGATGACGTAAGGAACGGTCTACTACGTTCATTAATTGCAACACTGAACCTTCATGATAGCAATTATGCATGATTTCACGATCTAAGGAACGGTCTACTACGTTCATTAATTGCAACACTGAACCTTCATGATTTGATCATGTTGCAATACTTACATTGGGTAATGTTCATCACATCATTCATCTAATGTGGTGACCTCATAGCCAATTGACTTGATTTTCCATGATCGCGAAATCACGATCATCAGTTGACCATGAACTAGTTATATAGAGGCTAACTAGGAACGTTGGTTGTTTCTATACCACACATGTATCATTGTTTCACTGATACAGTTCTAGCACAGTATGAAACTGGTTATGAACTTACTTACATATATTGGAATAATCACACATTATTTGCCTCTAAAGCATATATCCAACACAATCCCCTCACTCGTTCGATTGATTTGTAAATGTTTTGTCGTAATTTTTGCCTCATCGGCTAGCTTCACTGACACAGTGCTCCTTCGAGACTTTGGTGTCGCCAATGCATAATTCTGTTCATTCTGATGGTTACAGCTAGTGATATTATGCCGCCAAATTCAGTAACAACACATGGTCGAAAAGCATACCATGAGAGAAGGTGCTGAAAACAAATCTCATCCAAGTCAATTCTACTAAAGACTGAAAGAAATGGAACACTAATGTCAACTTTATGTTAGAAACACCAATTTTTTAGGATTATGATGGTTATAAATGGCAACTATGTTCGTAATTTTTTTATTTTAATGTAAAACTGATGGAAGAGTTGCTTCAATAAATAAAATCTGCTATGGTGATCATCGACCAGATGGTATGTGCTTGACATGATGTGGTGATGCAGGGATGCACAAAACGTAACCACATCATATCTTACATTCTTAAGAAGTTGCTCCCCACTACTACCAATTCTCTTAACATGCACACACTCCACCTCATCATGCATGCCACATCACTCTCCACTAGCATATTTCTCTCAATATGTAAGCAGGGCACCTCATCATCCAACATGCATGAGAAAAACTCACCTCAATATGCCATTATGCATAATAAAAACCCACATGCAACATGCATGCATGAAAATTTTTATTTTATTATATTTATATTAAATTCATATATTAGTTCAAAAGTTATTGTTTTAAATATACATGCTTAATTAACCAAACATTTTCACTAAAATATTTTGCAAAAAAATTCCGCAACAACGTGCGGGGCATCATCTAGTTAAGTTAGTGTTTACATCAACATGCGTTGGTTATAAATTTTTATAGGAGTAGTTAAACTATAATTGGTAAAGTTGTTAGCATGTATTGTACCATGATTACTCAAGTGGTACGTATATTTAACTCTGTTAGTCAAATAGAAGTTGGTTAAATAATGCAATTTCTTAATTTTTGCTAAATCATTGATGACAAAAACTGATTATATGTATTCCCTCCGTCATGGTTTAGAAGGCACAGTTAAACTTGCGTGTGCTTTCATAATAGACAAGGTTTAAGGCACGAAGGCAATTACTTATATTAATTAGTACTACTACTCCACTCATATATGCATGCGTCCTCTTAATTTTTTGCTGCTCTAGGCGGGTGAAGTTGATGCATGCATGTGTGAATGTAATTAGTACTACTACTTCACTCATTTATTGATACTAATTTTTCTACATCTTACAACCAATCGGTGATTACCTTAGTCCCAGAGATTTTCCAAGCGTGTCTTCTAAACCGTGACGAAGAGAGTATAAATTTACGCCAATCCTACCTGTAATTTTGCCTTGTTTTTCTTCCTATTTTGTACGGATGCTCTTTATCAACTATATCTCCTGATCTCATCAATAATCTTACGTTAAAGGGCTTCAACGAAGAGTTGGACACACTGAAAAAGTATCGCGGCAAGGAAGTGATTGGAGAACTGTAAAGGGGAGACACGAGCTTATGCATCATGGAATGTCTTTTTTGGAATTAGGGTGCATGAATGTTGATCTGTATCTCTTGTCCCATTGTTTTATTGCAGGAAGGTAAAAGTGTTAATGCTATGTTTTCCGCTGATCGTTCTTCTTGCTTACAAGTACTTTCTACTTATATGGTTGCTGCTATAAGTGATGTATTTTATGATGCTTTGAGTGACTTCTTCACTTGTGAATGGGACAACCAAATTGTGCATTGCGATGGGGATGATTCTTGGGATGTTCAGTTTGTTATATGTTGTGTAATTTCAGGATGTTCAGTGTACTATAGACCTTAAAAGTGAAGAAAGATATGAAGATCTATGTTGGAAGTGGTATGTCTGAAGAGTGAAGATTACTCAGAATTTGTGACCTTCCAAGATATTCACCATATTCATCTTCATCGTTCTGCAGCCATAATGATAGTGGTAAGCCAGTTTCTCCTATCAAATAAGGATGTCCTCATCTTGTTCCTTTTCAACAATCATTATCTCCCATTCAGAGTAAATGAAGTTATATTGTTTGATGTGCAACTGTTAGGATTACTTGAGTATGTGCTTCATTCACGGCCTAATGATCGATCATATACAGTGTTGGCAAGATATATCGCCCATGGATGTGTCCTTTCAGAAAAATATTGTATGTGTTCATTAAATTAATAATTTTCTTATACGATTTAATGCCCTGCACAAGAACGTCCCAACACGGGACAGAATTGCAACAAGATTGTTTGATGCTTTCTTTGATTGGATAGAGACGTGGAATTTGCTGTGTGTGTGACCCTTTCTTTTCATGTTGTGGGTGCCTCCCCTAGGTGTATTTGGGTCTTGTTGTGCTGTTGCCTCAGCGTATTCGGATTTGATGTAACGGATGATTGAACTTGTGGCTGTTGCTTTATATATAAAGCGGGGTGAAAGCCTAATTTCTGATAGAGACGTGGAAAATGATCTCAAGGCTTAAGTATCTTGGAACCATGCTTTTCTGCACAATTTCCAATAGACGACTACATGTTATCATAAGGTTGTCTAAGATAATAAGGCGATTCTTAGTGTTTCGACAATCAATATTTGGGCCAATTTTAGAGGATTTCGAATGTAACCTGACACTACAATGTTACTATAATTTCAAGCCGACATGTTGCAGTTATCAATACATTTCTACAACGATGATTTTTTTGAGGCAGAACAGTAGGGCAAGGCCCCACTGTAATTTGTCCTTTATTAAAGATAAATCAAAGGTTCATATACAAGGTGGCTTGAGATAAGCCAAAATTCTATGACGATGATCGTGTGGTCATTTTGGATTATCTCCAGTATGATGTTTAATATTGGTAATTTTACAATCTCCAAAATTATCAGTTTGTTTGGCTTATCGTGTTTTTTGCTCTGAAGCATTGCTACTATTTTATCGGGTACTTGCACTACCAGCTAACCAGAAGAGAAGCTTATTATACGTGCAATGGAGCAAATCACTTCAAACAAAATACTAAAACTATATACATATTATTTTGTGTGAATTTAACTACATAGTGAACTTCTTACAACGAAAAAATAGATGGGTGCAACAACGCGTGCCATTAATGATCTAGTGTTAATAAAGTTGAGAGTTGCCATTGTTGAAAGTATGAAACTTAGGCCTTGTTTCCAAACATTGATACACCATTTTTAGTCACTTTTGTTGCTCGTTACCTTGTAATTTTTATTACATATTTGTTTTACTTTGTTCTACCACCCCTATTACTCTATTTTACCATATCTTCGCTGAACTAGTGTATCTATATAATTTACCATTGTATTGAGTGTGTTGGGGACACATGAGATTTTTTGTATTTGATTGCAAGGTTTCTTGAGAGAGACCATCTTCATCCTACACCTCCCACGGATTGATAAACCTTAGGTCATTCACTTGAGAGAAATTTCTATTATCCTACAAAACTCTGCGCTTAGAGGCACAACAAAGTCTACAAGAATAAAGTTGTGTACTGGACATCAGGTCCTCACAACGTGACTTCATCAAGTTCCAGAAAACCATGGAAGTATGCTTGGCCTTCACTAGAATCCAAGTCATGCGCGAGGAAGCCATCGATGTGGTAATTGGGTTTATGCTGGAGGAGCGTGAAACCATGATTCCTGACCCAGTGAAGGGTGCTCAGTTCGTAGACATCCTACGTTGGGCCATGAATCAGGCAGGCTCCAGCGGCACTGCACAGAGTGCAAGATGGGCCAAGTACAGGGAGTACAAGGCTCCTCAAGATCAGCGTGCCACAATGTTTTGCACTAAGATGGTGTTGCCGTTGGAGGACGACCATGACTTGGTGCAAATGGTGGTCACGCCGCCTAAGTCAGGCGATGTCATCCTTCTTGATGAAGAAGATGAAGATGTGGAGGACAAAAATAAAATGACTATGGCCCCGCGTTGCTCGAAGCGGGGCAAAGGTTGCCTCGTCTAGAATTAGGCGCTTTTAATCCCCACCGTCTATGTAATAATAAAGCATCGTAAGAATCCTAGAATCCATCAGTGCAGAACTGGTGGATTCGAGGGTTCATCGGTTGTGTTTCCCCTAAGCACGCTCCAATCCAGACCGTAAATCTCACTCTCAGCCGATATGTTCAATACACTCACGTTCCAATCCAAACCGCAAATCTAATCTACCACGACTCAAAAGTAGTAAATCAAGAGACAGTGTAAGGGATTACCGCCATGGCCAATGCGCTCGTCAATTCGATGCTCACCGCTGTCTTCGATCTTCGCCGCCATTGCTCTAGTGCTCGCCGCCTTCGGTGTGAGCGGAGAAGAGAGGATACGGAGTGATGAGGGAAAGTTATGAGGCGGCTTCGTGAAGGAACGCGACTTCTCGAGCGTGGCTCCTCACGTGCAAAGGGATCCACCAGTTGCACTCGACTCAGCTTGGCTGGATGAAAACTGCATATCTATGCGTTCCTAGTGGGCTTGGCTAGAAAATGATTTGAGCTTCCAACGATGCGAACAAATAAACAGTAGAGGCAGGCAACCAAATAGGACGATTTATTTTCGCATCGATCTGTTTAGGTTGTATGCGAGCAACCAAACGTGCCCTAAGAGAATAGATGAAGGAAGAGAAAGAGAAACAGTGGAGCTGATGGTGGGGATTACCAGTCACTAGAAGCGTCGGTTATTGGTAGCGGCATGAGTTGCCTCCTCCCTGGCAGCCTGTAGTCAAGGAATCGGAAGGGGAGAAGTTGTTGACCTGGTGCGGCTCGACCTGGTCAGTTTTGATCCAGTCTCATGTCTATTGTGCAAAAATAATCCAAAGAAAAATAAACTACAGACATGGCACGATGAGTCAGCCACAAAATTGAGCAAAACACTAAGAGCAACTTTAGCATATGCGCCATACTTTTGGCGTGAATATCAGTTTGCGGTCGCTACAAAAGAGAAATAGCACACGAAAACGAGTGCATAGTTTCGCAGGTACATAATTCACCGGAAAATCGCCGGAGTTAGAAATGCAGAAAAAAAACACTTAATAGGGGGATCATCGGAGGACGCTGGGAGCCGCCTCACTGCCTGTTGTTCTTGGAGAGGTAGTAGTCGTGAGTATGCCTGTGAGTTTGAGATAGAGCTTGGCCTCCTAGAGGCGCTTGGTCGCGCCTTCCTCACCGACGGCCAGCGCATCCTTGGCGACAAGTAGCGGCAATCGACACCGGCCAGAGAAGGTTTCCCATCTCCTGGATGCACACCCACATGATCTTCCCGCCACTACGGGAGAAGGCACTGCAGGCGCGGGCCTGCTTAGACCGTGATGGGTCGACTTGGAGGCGCAGGGCCACAGGAGTGGCCCGCCTCGTGGTCGTGGCGAGCGTGCTTGGACGAAGGTCGACCTGGTCCGGCCTTCCCGCTTGAAGCACCGCCATCGGGCATGAGGATTTCTCGTCGGAGAGAAAGCAGAGGGAACTACGAAGGAAAAAAGTTGCGGCGACGGAGGGGGGGGAGTTTGCGGACGATAACCCAACCCTCCCCCCCCCCCCTCCCCCCCCCCCCACCACACACACACGCGCGCGCTCTCTATAGATATAGCGGTGTGGGGGATTTTGTGGGCTGTCTAGAGATTTGGCGGATCTGTTCTAGCCTGAAATTCCGTTCATCCGCCAAAAAACTCGTATATATACGGGCCAGTGTCGGGATGACGTATCTGCTATAGTTGCTCTAAATGAGCTAAAATATGGCAGACCTTTGTTAAATGGGGTACAAATTAAGAATTTTTGCTAAAGAGGTAATCTCTATCACAAAACGTTGAACTTGAAGGTAAAAAGGGAATTAACTCTAAAAGCTTGTATACAAAGTTATGCTTGAGAGCGCAAAGGCAACTAGTGTCACCATTTATTAAAAAGAGATAAGTAACAAAAAAAGACTAATTATTACAAGGGCACTACTCTCCCGATATGGATAGATCTAAATATTCCACATCCGCAATGACCCAAAGTATTGCCCTTTCTTAATGGTATTAAGTAGGATGAACGGAGGGGCAAAGTGGTTCCGGAAGACACTCACGTTCCTCTCATCCAAATGGTCCAACCAACAAGCATAGTAAGCGAAGGCATTGCCCTCTTATGGATCCTTGCGGTGAAAGCCAAGTTTTTTTGTTTTTTTAGAGAAAAGACGTAGTTGAGCCCGAGTGGAGCGCTAGCCTAGTCCGACTTTGAATTAACAAAGTCATCAACCGGCTAGGATACAACTGCAACACCCACAAGGAAGATGAACAAGCGAAAGCGGAAAGATACAAAGGCGCTGGAAAGCGGCTAACAAGCCTCACACACTTCACGCGGGAAGGATCTAATAAGAAACACAAGGAGAAGATGATGAGGCCTCCAACGCGACTATACATGAACGGAGACAATGTCTGCTATGAAATGGGACAGAAGTGCATTTATAAGGTGAATCATCACCATCCACTAAGGTCCTCGGCAAGACACTACCATCCAGCTCCATCTTCGAAGGAGGCCACAACCTCCTCGCCTGGCTCGCAAGGCGCCGCACCGTCGAAGAACGGAAAGTTCCCCTGAACAAGGATGGAGTCGCCGGGACTCCCACGGAACGGATCAGAGCACACCACCTATGCCGATGGGTCCTTCCAGAGCGAAGCACGCCGCACAATCCATGGCCAGACCGCCGGAGGAGTCAGCCTTGGACGAAGAGGACACACCATTGACGCCACCAAACGCATCCCCGCAGCACACACCACCTACCCAGCCCCCAAAGGCGGCGCCTTCAAGAAGGACAGCAACGCTGAGAACGCCGCCGCCGCCCACCGAGGTTGGGCTTTCGCCCAGGAGGCAGGAGGAAGGTGAGTGGAGGGGGCAGATCAGACCTACACCTCCAAGGAAGAAGTGGCACCCGCAGGCGCCGTCGAGGTCGCGGCCTGCCATGCCGGCCAAGGATTTCTCCGATCTAGCCCCACACCACCGTCCCGCCCGCGGCACGGAGTAGGAAGGTCGAAACCGATCCAGATCCGAAGGGGGAGAACACATCCAGCAGCGAAGAGAGGGCGCCGCCAGATCTGGTGTTGCCGGCCACCGAGCCAGCGCCAGGTCCACGCCCAGCAGGGCCCCGCCGCCCACACGGCCGGGGCACCACCACCACGCCCGCGCCACCGCTAGCCGCAGAGCCGGCGGCGCCACTTCGACCAGGGCCGCCGCCCCGGAGTCCGCAGCCCTCTTCGAGGCAGAGCAGCAGGATCCCCAGCGCCACCTTCCTCGGCGGCGCCCTGGGCTTGCCCGGTGGCAGCCTCAGGCGGCGGCGAGAGGGAGTGAGATGGGGGAGAGGCCTCGGCGATCTAGGGTTTTCGCCCCCCGAGTCGCCCAGACGGGGCGGCGCATGGGTGGCGGGCGATCTCAAACAACACTCTGTTTTCCCAACAATGGCGTGAAAGCCAAGTCAATCCATCAACTTTTATGTTTCTAGATGTTGCCTAAGCGAAAGTATCAGCATCCACAAGATGAAGCTAGTCAATAACCATGTCCCATAGCTTCAGTGTGTAGCGAAATTTGAAGAAAAGTTGCTCAGTGAATTCTTGTTCCTCTTGCAAAGCAGACAAGGGCCACAATTTGACCACCCCCTCTTGATCAACCGGATAGTGGTACCGACTCTATTCTGAATGGAAAGCCATGCCAAAAAATCAACTTTCACGAGGAGTGGAGCCTTCCAAAAAACCTTGTTCATCTCCGTGCGAGTGGTCGTCAAGAATTGTGCGTCAAGAGAAAAACACCGAGTAGTGCCATTGTGTTGTATGCTTTCAAACGATGTTATCATCCACCGTGTTGAGAAGGTGGACCTCGTGCAGACAAGTGGGTAATTTTTTTTTCTGGAATACGCAATAGCATGCGTATCATATATTGAAGACAGAATGGGAGAGAATCCCGGGTCCACGGATGAAAGTGCAATATATCAACCAGAGGGGGGTGAATGGGAGATTTTCAATTTTACTACCAGATTTTGGTTTTCTTCAGGACTGAAGCAATCATGAAGCTGAAGAAGTAACCAGAATCATGAAGAAATAAAACTTCACAGAATGTAATCATTAGTTCAGCTCATCATAATGCAACAAAAATAAATCAATTCAGATAAGCAGAAGTGCTTCAGATGCATAGTATGAAGACAAAGAGCAGAGGGAGAGCTGAAGCATAATAAGTCAACATAGCAAGTACTGAAGCTTAAGAGGTTGAAGAGATAGCACCAGAGATTGAAGACATCGATTTGGTAGACCAGTTCAAGTTGCTGTGACAACTCTACGTCTGGTTGGAGAGGCTGAGATTCAACTCAGAAGACATAGTCTTCACCTTGTTCTCCTTGAACTAAAGTCCTCAGACTCCGTCCAATAACTCAGGTGAGTCTTCAAGGTAGACTCCCGAAAACTTTACAGACTCAGTCACTCCAGGAAGTCACAATTGCATCTTGACTTCCTCAGACTGAAGACTTCTACACCGGCTGGAAGATCACAGTCTTCAAGAGTTAAAAGCTTCGGATCACTCGAACCGACTTCCTCAGAAATGCTCAACTACTCAGGCTGGTGGTTTTTCCTCACATAGGTTCTTCAGTTTCCTCAGAGGTGGGTTGCTCTCAGATGACAAGTGTCAGTTTTTCTCTCGGAGCAGCCAACCCACAAATGGGGCTGGGGGTGGCTATTTATAGCCGCGGAGCAACCCGAGGTGAAAGGACATAAATGCCCATGCATGCAATTACTCTCATGCCCTCGGAAATGACCGTTGCTAGACAGGTTCTAGCCTCTCACCACGCAACACGTGGCACGGTCAAAGTATTCTCTCTCCTCACGATTTTCAGAAGAATCGCACTGGCGATCTTCAGACTCCTCAACCGAAGTTAGTTACCTCAGTTTCCTGAAGAACAACGTCTCAGACACCCGAGGACTGAACTTCTACTGCAGGAGATTTCCTCAGGGTTTTTCTTCAGGATTCCTAACTGAGCACTTCCTCAGACCTTCGGAACTCGTTTTCTTCAACCCCTCCAACAGTGCGGTGTTTTCCTATGACTCAAGAAGTATAAAAAGTCTTAGCGAAGACTACGCTTCAACTTCGTCTTCAGCGCAAACTTCCTCAGGATCGTCCTCAGCTTCAGCTTCAACCGAACGCTTCAGGATCCTGGTTCCTCAGGATTTCGCGCAACTTCATTCTTCAGGAAACGCACCGATTTCTCCAATGTTCCTCAACATTTTGGGGGGTCGACATTGGTGGTTAAACACCTCATCAGGGACTGTTCTCCTGTGTATACTCACAAACACATCAGTCCCTTAACCTTTTTGTCATCAAACTCCAAAACCTCAAGGGGAGGGCACTTGATGCACTTACAATCTCCCCCTTTTTGGTGATTTGATGACAATCAGGTTAAGCTTCAACGGGGATAAAATTATGAGTTTGAAGAATAAAAACTTTGAAGAACATTTTTAACATTAAGCTGGATATAATGAAGCTCCCCCTGAGGATATGCATATAAGTTGAAGTATGTTTAATATCTAAAGCATTTTGAGGTATATGAGGAGCTCCCCCTATATCCAGGCATTTTTGTAGCAGTGCATGTTATGAAGTGTTTGAGGAATTACCCAACGCACTGATAGAGGTGTTTGCAGAGATAATCACAAGCATATAAGATAAACTTGAAGAAATAGCATGAGGTAACTAAGGAAGTATCAGGCAAACACCAAAATAACAGTTTACAACTCATTACAAAAAATCTGAAGAACGAGAGTTGTAACTGAAGAATCCCATAACTAAAACCCGCTTAAAGACTAACACATTTCTCCCCCTTTGTCATAAAATGATCAAAAAGGGAAAAAATGAAGCTAACGCCCCTTTGAATATGCTTCAAGGCTGAGGTGAATCACGCCTGAGGCAGTCCGTTGCAGTGTGAGGGCAGGCGGCAGTGTCTTCAGCTTCTTCAGCAGTCATCTCCTGGTTTGAGGAATAAGAATCCATGGCCGGAGGAGTTGTGCAGCGTCTGAATTGCCTCGGGGGTTTGATCGCAGGAATCGGAGGCTTTTGAAGATCTAATTGTGCAATGTCTTCAGGGGTGAGTACTTCTTTCATCAAGGCATCAAGATGTTGATATGTATGATGAGTATACTGATGCACTTTCTTCACTGAAGAATGCGTCTGAGCCATGTAGCTGAGGATTTCAGAAAACTGACGCTTCACCCAATCATGATTACGATCAACTTTCTGATGAAGACTAATCAGAAGCTCTCGGTCAGTCATCACTCGAGCCTGAGTTGTATCCTCAGTTGAGGCATGAGTTCTGGTTTCATCAGTTGTGCGAGACTGAGGATGACGAATGTTTCCACCGAGGGAATTGGTCAGGAGAACTTCTTCATAGAAGATGCCTTTGCCCTTATCGTTTGAAGCAATCGTATGCTGAAGCACTTCGACAGGCGGCAGATAGGTCCTGTGATTCGGGTGATCAGGTTGGAAATCAATTCCAGTCACGGCGCGGATGAGCTTCATGATCCATGGCGCGTATGGCTTTAGGATATGAGGATTCTGAGCTGCATCAACCAGAGTTCTGAAGAAGAAGTCAGGAACGTTGATTGGCCCAGACATGCAGAGGTTGTGAAGTATGTTCTTCATGATGCCAATGACTTCTTCAGCAGTGGATTCATAGCCTTTAATGGGGCAGAAGGTCTTCGCCAGAATCCGATACAATGTACTTGGCAGATACAGAAGCTCAGAGACTGGAAACTTTGTTCGAGCAGGGGCTTCAGGGGCCTGAGGCTTCATGAGCATGTTCATCAGGTCATCTCGAAGAATTTGAGACCCGTAGGAGCAAGCAGCTGGGGAAGTGCACTGAGGCAACTCAAGAATATCAATTGCTTCAGGAACAATGATGATGTAGTGATGATGCTCAGTCATCCACTCAAGGACCCAGGTGTTGATATCCAGAGGATCTCCTGAAACATACAACGTGGCATAAAACTGAAGCACAAGCTCTTCATTCCAGTGGATGCATTCGGAGCAGAACTGAAGCATCTTGGCATGATGCAGATCCTGAAGCACACTGTTAAAGCAGGGAAGGGCTTCCATATCCATCAGAGGAATGTGCTTGTGAGGAAACAGTTTGTTTTGCTTGTAGAGCACTGAAGCATAATAGTTCTTCTGAGTGGCAGTCCAGAACCTCAGCAGCTTTCGAGGTGGAGCAGAGTGATATGGATTTTGAATCCCCTCTTGGAAGAAACTCATGGCGTTGAAGAAATCAGTAGCATCAAAGCTTGGAGTATCATCAGCTTCAAGGTCACGGAAGAACGGTTGCTTCTGCTTCGGACATAAGGACCGAGCTTGAGCTGGGCCTTCAGGTGGTGAAGGCGCTTGAGGCACTTCAATGTGAAGAGAGGCTTGAGGCTGAGGCGGAGCAGCTGCAGAGGCTTCATGCACAGATGTGTTGAGGTCCTTGGGAAGACGAAGTGATGTAGCTTGTTTGTCTTCAGATCCATCCTTTGAGGCTTCAGCATTAGCGTTTGTACTGTTTTCTGCTTCAGGAGGAGCATTGGTGTTGTGCTCAGCTTTAGCTTCAGTTTCAGCGGAGGGGGGTCGGGCTTGGGATCAGCAGTGGTAGTGTCAGCAGCATCAGTATCAGTGGTAGTGTTTGCTGCAGCATCAGTATCAGCAGCAGAATTTGTTGGAGCACTGGAGGCTTCGGGGTCATCAGCTTCAGACGCTGAGGACGATGCACCAACAGAGTCTTCAGACTGCAGAGAAGTGTCAGGAAGCACCTCGGTTACGGTGTCAGAGTGAGGCTCAGGTGAGAAGACAGTATGAGTGGGTGAGTGTGTCAGCCCATAGTCATCATCATGGACACGAGGAGTTCCATCATCCATAATGTCGACGTCCATGTCTTCAACTTCAGTGATAGTTGGTGGCGGTGGGGACGGTGGAGTTGGAACAATGGGTGTTGCAGCAGGGGGTGGAGTGAAGACGATTAAGCTGCGCTGAGGATTTTGAGGTGGAGTTGAGGCAGCAGTAATATGAATGGTGGTATCAGCGGCCTGTTTTGTCGGAGGAGCTGAGGAAAGTGGTGTAGCATCAATGGGTTCTTCAACAGTAGGCTTCTTCGCAGCAGGTGGAGTTGAGGGTTGGGCTTCAGGCAGGCGCTTGAGGCTTTTAGCAGTGGCATCAGTGGGTACTGAGGAAGCAGGCTGTCGAAGCTTCATCAACTTTGCCATCTGTTGTGAGATCCGTTCCTTGGATTTACCAATATAAGTACGGTTGGCAGCGAACTCAATGTTGAGGCGTTGAACTTCACATTGATGCTCTATAAACTCCTGAGGAGTAACATCAGTGATAGGTTTCTTTTTGAAGTCACTGAGGACTTTCTTCAGTTTGGCCTTCAACTGTTTCTGAAGATCTCGTTGATGAATCTCGTTTATGAGGAACTGTTGAACATAGAATTTGATGTCTTTCGGGATGTCCAAATCATCAAGCGGAGTGTCAGGCTTGACAGACCAAATTTCAATGTACTCCAAGATCTTCTTGGGATCAAGGAGAAGCGGGATTTCTGAACCCGTTGCTTCAGCTTTGCGTCTGGCCGCAGCACGCACATATTCAATCTTATCAGCTTCAGTGGCGACGAAGCCGGCCAAATCCTCAAATTCATCTTCATCATCAGAGGATTGAGGAGTATGATGAATGGCGCCGCGCATAGAGGTTTTCTTTGGTGGGGGGCGAGGGCCGCGTTGAAGAACAGTTTTGGTCTTCAGCTGTGACTAAGGCATTGTGGTTGAGGCCTCAGGGGCACCAGATTCATCAGTGCGTATCCTTGAGGAGGGGGCAGCACCATCCGTGCGTTGACATGAGGAGCCAACAACTTGAGGCTTAGCTGAGGTCTTCTGGGAAGGTTTCATGCCAGGAGCCTTTTTGCGGTGCTGAGGCGGAGGTTGTTGTCTGG
The DNA here is from genome assembly GCA_950022295.1 of Bromus sterilis. Classification (NCBI taxonomy): domain Eukaryota; kingdom Viridiplantae; phylum Streptophyta; class Magnoliopsida; order Poales; family Poaceae; genus Bromus; species Bromus sterilis. Next base: position 225,702,845 of record OX465600.1, read on the forward strand.
GTTGAGACTGATCTTGAGGCGGAATATGTATTGAAGTAGTCAAGTCATGGACCAGATTCTTGACACGGCTGCGAGTGCGCTTGAGGTACTGTTCATATGCTGCAGGAAAGTCTTCAGGAGTGTGCAGTGTTGTGGGATCAGGAATGACTCCAGGAGCTGGTGGAGGTCGAGCCTTGATACCCAAGGTCCTCAGTGGCGGATTAACTGCAAACATTTCCTCATGCTGAGGATTGAGCCATTGATAGGCCACCCAACGCTTGTCCCATTCCCTCGTGATCTTCTGTACCTGTTTCTTTCGTTCATCAGCGGTTTCTCGTTCGGGAGTCTTCAGCTTCTCATATAGTTTCGGGGGCAAGTCTTTAGCGGTATCAGTGTGCTTACGTCGAGGAGCCATTTGCTTCAGCGGTGGAGACTGAGGAATTGTACGTTCAAGCTGAGCTGCAAATGAAGTGAGACTATGAGAACCATACGATTCCTCAGCAGACATGTACCTGTGACAGAATTAAGTTGTGAGGGAAGTGGGGTACGGTTATATGCGTTCATGAGGAATAGGCTGAGGAAAACAAAGAAACGAGGCATAGGTACAGGTCTCAGAAAGCTAGCAGTACAGTTGAGGATGAACTGGCTTCAGGACACAACAGTACTGAGGAATAATATGCTGAGGAATAAACCACTGAGGAATAAGCATACCAGACTTGAGGCGAATGTTGAGGAACAATGAGTCTTCGTCCCCGGCGACGGCGAACTCCGGCGACGTTAGCGCTCGAGCTTGAGGAGCTAAAGGGCGGCGGCGCGAGAGTGAGAGAGGCGTTGGGGGTAAATGACCGGAGGAGGGGGTAGAGGGCTATTTATAGAGGGGTAAAAACTGAGGGGTTGCGAAATTTGTGGACCAGATTGCCCCTGATTGTTGGGATCCTCAGTGGATATCTTAATGGTGGATAAGCCCGACGTGCGGTAAAATCGAGACAGTTGTAACAGTAAATCCGTGATTTGAGGAACTTGAGGACAAAGGCTGAGGATGAAGACAACTGGTCTCAGGCTGATGATGAAGACTAATGGTCTCAGCCTGAGGAATACATGATTTCTGGATGAACGCATATGAGATAGACAGATTAGATAAGTGAGCACAGAGGGGCGGGTCCGATCACGTTCACCTAGATGAAGAAGCAAAAGCTGAAGATTAATAACTATAGGTGAACGTTGTTGAGGACAAAACTCGGTAATCATCAGTAATGAAGACTTCGAATCTTGAGGAAGCTGAATAACATCAAATCCTGAGGAAGTTGAGGAACACCAAATCCTGAGGTGTTTGGGCGGTGGCGCTACCCACCTTATAGGGAATGAGACACTTGATACCATACAATTTTCGTATGGATCTTGAGTCAATTCCACGTTAATTTCTTCACACTTAGCAAGGTAGTTCCTCATGATTTGAGGAGTACGACGCATCGTGTGTTGTGCATCAGGATTCTTCAATATTGTTTAAGCATTAGGATGTGTGTCCATTCACTGGACGTTTGAGGAATCTAAGATATTTAGCTCACACCTCAGAGTGCTAAATCGCTTCTCATCCAAAGGCTTAGTGAATATATCAGCAAGTTGGTCTTCAGTCTTCACGTGGCTGATGACGATATCTTCCTTCAATACATGATCCCGAAGAAAGTGATACCGAATCTCAATATGCTTCGTCCTCGAGTGATGTACTCGATTCTGAGAGATCTTGATGGCGCTCTCATTGTCACATAGTAGTGGTACTTTCTTCAGGTTGATGCCGTAGTCCTTCAGGGTTTGCTTCATCCAAAGAAGTTGTGAGCAGCTTGCACCAACAGCAATGTATTCAGCTTCAGCGGTGGAGAGGGCGACGCAGTTCTGCTTCTTCGATGACCAGCACACAAGAGAACGTCCGAGGAAGTGACATGTTCCTGAGGTAGACTTCCGATCCACACGATCTCCAGCATAATCTGAGTCTGAGTATCCGACGAGATCCAGCTGTGTGCCTTTTGGATACCATAAGCCTAGCGACGGGGTGTGAGCCAAATATCGAAGAATTCGTTTCACCGCTTGGTGATGCGATTCCTTAGGTGCCGCTTGGAATCGGGCACACATGCAAACTCTCAACATTATATCAGGCCTAGACGCACATAGATATAGCAGAGAACCTATCATGGAGCGGTATACCTTTTGATCGTAGTCCTTGCCATTTTCATCAGGACCAAGTTGTCCATTTGTGGGCATCGGTGTCTTGATGCCCTTACAGTCTTGCATCCCGAATTTCCTCAGGCACTCCTTGAGGTACTTCTCCTGAGAGATGAAGATGCCGTTGCGTTGTTGACGAATTTGGAGCCCTAAGAAGAACTTCAGCTCGCCCATCATCGACATCTGATACTGTTCACTCATCAAGAATGCAAATTCTTCACTGTATTTCTTGTTAGTGCATCCAAATATTATGTCATCAACATAAATTTGACATATGAATAATGCATCATCATATCGTTTTGTGAAAAGAGTTGGATCGAGGGAACCAGATTTGAAGCCCTTGCTGATGAGGAAGTCCCTTAGTGTGTCATACCAAGCCCGAGGGGCTTGCTTCAGTCCATAGAGGGCCTTCTTCAATCTGTACACCATATCAGGCTTCTTTGCGTCTTCAAAACCTGGAGGTTGAGCAACATACACTTCTTCCTCGATATTACCATTGAGGAAAGCACTTTTCACATCCATTTGATATAACTTGATATTATGATGGTTAGCGAATGCAAGCATAATACGAATGGACTCAAGTCTAGCAATAGGAGTGAAGGTTTCACCGAAGTCGATCCCCTCGACTTGAGTATATCCTTGAGCTACGAGACGAGCTTTGTTTCTGATGACTTGTCCATCTTCATCAAGTTTGTTGCGGTAGATCCACTTCGTGCCGATGACATTGTGAACTCGAGGATCAGGACGTTTGACTAGTTCCCAAACATCATTCAGTTTAAACTGAAGAAGTTCGTCTTGCATTGCCTGAATCCATTCCGCTTCTTGGAATGCCTCGGTAACTTTGGTGGGCTCTGAAATCGATACAAACGAGAAATGCCCACAAAATTTAGCTATACGATTTGCTCTTGCACGAGTAAGAGGACCTGGTAGGTTGACATCAGCGAGGATTTTGTCCACTTGAACTTCATTTGCCACACGAGGAAGTCGAGGAGGATGATCTTGAGGCGCATCTTCGTCACTGCTGTCAGATTCATTTGCATCAGCTTCAGGAGCTTCAGGAGCTTCAGGGGTATCAGGTGCCTCAGGATCAGGATCGTCATCAGGATTATTTGCTTCAGGATTTGGGTGTTCTTCAGGAGCAGGAGGTATGTGGATTTCTTCAGGATGATCCACAGGAATGATGTCACCAGCATCCATCTTCTTGATCTGTTCTTCAGGTGGTGCTTCACCTAAATCATGTGGCAGGTGCTCTCTTTGAGAGCCATCAGACTCATCAAATCGCACGTCTACAGTTTCAACAATTTTATAATGACTAATGTTGAAGACTCTGTAGGTGTGCGAGTTGATACCATAACCAAGCATGAAACCCTCACATGCTTTGGGTGCAAATTTGGACTCGTGATGAGGATCACAAATCCAGCAAGGTGCACCGAATACTTTGAAGTAACTTACATTGGGTTTCTTACCGATCATTAACTCGTATGATGTTTTATTGAAGAACTTGTGAAGATACACTCGATTGACGATGTGGCATGCAGTGTTGATTGCTTCAGCCCACCACTTGAGTGGAGTATTGTACTCAGCCAGCATCGTGCGAGCCATCTCGATGAGGGTTCGGTTCTTCCTCTCAACAACGCCATTTTGCTGAGGAGTGTATGGCGCAGAGAATTCATGAGTAATTCCCAAGTCATCGAGGAATTCTTCCACACCGCAGTTCTTGAACTCGGTGCCGTTGTCGCTTCGAATGTGCTTGATCTTCAAGTTGTAGTTGTTCATGACTCGCAGGGTGAAGCGCTTGAGGATAGCTGGGGTTTCTGACTTATAGAGAAGAAAATGCACCCAAGTGTATCGTGAGAAGTCATCAACAATAACAAGACCATACACATTACCTCCAAAGCTTGAATACTTTGGAGGACCGAATAGATCCATGTGAAGCAATTCCAGTGGTCTCGTAGTAGTCATGATGGTCTTCGTTGGGTGCTTGGCCTTGGTCATCTTTCCAGCTTCGCAAGCACCACAGAGCCGGTCCTTTGAGAATCTGATTTCCTCAATCCCGAGGACATGTTTCTTCAGTACCAGCTTCTGAAGATTTCGCATTCCAGCGTGGCCGAGTCTTCGATGCCATAGCCAGCACTCTGAGGCTCGTCCCAAGAGGCATGTAGCAACCTGAGGACCTTCAGAGAAATCTACCATATACAGGTCACCTTTCCTAACCCCACTGAAGACAACGGAGTTATCGCTAACCATGAAGACAATACAACCATGTTTTCCGAAGAGAACAGCGAGATTAAGATCACACAGCATAGATACAGACATCAAGTTATATCCAAGGGATTCAACAAGCATGACTTTATCAATGTGTTGGTCTCGAGAGATAGCCACTCAGCCGAGACCCAATACCTTACTTTTACCTTTATCAGCGAAGGTGATGGTTTTCTTTGAAGAAGGACTCAGTGATGATTCCATAAGAAGACTTCTGTCACCAGTCATGTGATTTGTGCATCCACTATCCATCACCCATTCAGTCTTTCCCTGCAAATGAATTAGTATCGCATACAGCAAGTTATGAGCCAGTCTCAGTTTGAGGAATTTAAGGTTCCGCGGAATTAGTTCCTCAGGATGTTCCTCTGGATTAATTCTATGAAACAAAAAAATATAATTATCCTTCAACTGACTCAAATGTTGTTGTCCTGGGCATATGATCTGCAGAAATTGTAATTGCCACAAGACATGTCCCTGCAAGGATGATTAGTTCTTAACCACCCACATCTTTATGGGTCGTCTTGAGGCACATGAGGATTGATGAGGATGATGAGACCTAATGGGGTGTGAGATGGCAGCATCAGGATAAACAAATGAATAAGCATTCTTATGAGGAGCTTCCCTGTGAACAAAATGGTTAGCAGATACATGATTATAATCATTTCCTTTTGAGGTATCGTCCTCAGATGATATCCTCAGCTCATTTGCATCTGCATTCACAGGAAGGTTAGTGATGAGGTCCTTTGGAACCCAGATCTTCTTGACTGGAGGACCGTTCCTCCAGTTAGTTCTGATGTATCTGGCAAATACCTCACCATTACCATTCTTAAACAGTTTATAGTTTGAGTCGAATGACTCAATCATCACATCTGAAGAAACAGCATCATAACCAGATAAGGTATCGGGATCAGGAGGAGGCATCTTTGCCCGAACCCAAGTGGTCTCAGGATATTGTTCAGGTTTCCAGTAAGACCCATCAGGGTTGAGTTTCCGAGTGAATGCGATGCCTTCTTTCCTCGGGTTTCTGTTGAGGATCTGTTTCTTGAGGATGTCACAAAGAGTCTGATGTCCTTTCAGACTCTTGAACATGCCTGTTTCCAGTAGACTCTTCAACCTAGCATTTTCTTCAGCAATGTCTATGGTATCCTCAGATGAGGGGTTAGATACCACAGAAGCAATAGAAATAACAGTCTGAAGAATTAAGGAACTAGGCACAGAGATGATACGATCAAGTTCAATGCATTTTAAACAGGGAGGATTAAATCCTTCTTGAGGCATGATGATCTGTTGGGAGAGGAGTGAATCATTTTCTTTCCTCAGATCGTCATGAGACATCCTTACGCATTCAAGTTCTTGTTTCCTCATGAGGAACTCATGAGACAGTTTTTCATGATCGGTAAGGAGTGCCTCATGACGATTGAACAAGTCATCAAACTTTGACTGAAGAATTTTTGATTCATTAGTCAACTTTTGAGTCTTCGTCATTTCCTCAACCAACATATCATCACTTTTGTTTAGTGAGATCTGAATCTTTTCCAGTGCACGTTGTTGCTTAGATGCAAGTTTAGCAAGTTTAGCATAGTTTTCATCAGGTTCTTCATCAGAGGGTTCATCTGATGATGAGTAAGAAGATACCTTGGAGGACTTGGCCATGAAGCAGAAGCAGGAGTTGTGTCTTCAGCTTCATCATCAACATGTGATAGACCAGATTCCTCAGTGCTGAAGATTGACTTTGAGACAAACGTCGTGGCAAGAGCCAAACCAGCCACACCCTCAGATTCTTCAGATTCTTCTTCCTCAGCATCAGGGTTGGAACCAGATTCTTCCGAGTCCAATTCTTTGCCGAGATAAGCGCGAGCCTTACGGGAACTGCTATTCCTGTATCCAGTAGACTTTGAGGATCTTGAGGATTTCTTCTTTGTCTTTTCATCAGAACTGTCATCTTTCCCTTTCTTCTTCTTCTTCAGTTTAGCTTCCTTTTCCCATAAAGGACACTCAGCGATGTAATGCCCAGGTTTCTTGCACTTGTGGCAAACTCTCTTTCTAGCTTCGACAGAGTCATCATCTTTGCTTTTTCTTGAGGACGATCTTGAGGAATTTCCGAAGCGATTCTTCTTCGTGAAACTTTGAAACTTTCTGGTGAGGAGAGCAAGTTCTCGGCTGAGAGTCTCAGGATTATCAGTATCAGCCTCAGACTCTTCATCAGAGGACACTCTTCGTGCTCTAGCTTTTAGCACGCGGACCTTAGGCGTGGGGCTGTATAAATCTCGTTTTTCAGAGAGCTTCAGTTCATGAGCATTGAGGCGCTCGAGAATGTCCGCTGGATCCAGTCTTGAAGTCAGGCCTTTCTTGAATCATCAGTGATAGGAACTCAAATGAGTCATCCAATGACCTCAGTAGTTTCTTCACAACTTCATGATCTGTGATATCAGCAGCACCTAGTGCTTGAAGTTCATTGGATATGTCAATGAGTCTGTCAAAGGTTTGTTGCACGTGCTCATTGTCCAGCCTCTTGAACCGATTGAAGAGAGTGCGGAGTGTATCAACTCGTGAGTCTCGTTGAGCTGAGACTCCTTCATTGACTTTAGACAGTCTTGTCCATATCTTCTTTGCAGTATCCAGACCACTGATACGGTTGAACTGAGCCTTGTTGAGATGACCACCAATGATGCTTCGAGCTTTTGCATCAAGCTGCCAGTTCTTCTTGACAACTTCGGGAGCAATCATCAGATTTGCTTCAGGAATGCCTTGATCAACAATGTCCCACAGATCCTTGTCAATGGCTTGAAGATGCATCCTCATCTTTTCTTCCAGTATGGATAGTCTGTTCCGTCGAAGATGGGGCAGTTTGAGACAACGCTCATTGTACCTGAGGTCGACATAACTAAAACTCCAGGTGGTTAAACCGAATCACACAGAACAAGGGAGTATCTTGCTCTGATACCAATTGAAAGTGCAATATATCGACCAGAGGGGGGGTGAATGGGAGATTTTCAATTTTACTACCAGATTTTGGTTTTCTTCAGGACTGAAGCAATCATGAAGCTGAAGAAGTAACCAAAATCATGAAGAAATAAAACTTCACAGAATGTAATCATTAGTGCGGCTCATCATAATGCAACAAAAATAAATCAATTCAGATAAGCAGAAGTGCTTCAGATGCATAGTATGAAGACAAAGAGCAGAGGGAGAGCTGAAGCATAATAAGTCAACATAGCAAGTACTGAAGCTTAAGAGGTTGAAGAGATAGCACCAGAGATTGAAGACATCGATTTGGTAGACCAGTTCAAGTTGCTGTGACAACTCTACGTCTGGTTGGAGAGGCTGAGATTCAACTCAGAAGACATAGTCTTCACCTTGTTCTCCTTGAACTAAAGTCCTCAGACTCCGTCCAATAACTCAGGTGAGTCTTCAAGGTAGACTCCCGAAACCTTCACAGACTCAGTCACTCCGGGAAGTCACAATTGCATCTTGACTTCCTCAGACTGAAGACTTCTACACCGGCTGGAAGATCACAGTCTTCAAGAGTTAAAAGCTTCGGATCACTCGAACCGACTTCCTCAGAAATGCTCAACTACTCAGGCTGGTGGTTTTTCCTCACATAGGTTCTTCAGTTTCCTCAGAGGTGGGTTGCTCTCAGATGACAAGTGTCAGTTTTTCTCTCGGAGCAGCCAACCCACAAATGGGGCTGGGGGTGGCTATTTATAGCCGCGGAGCAACCCGAGGTGAAAGGACATAAATGCCCATGCATGCAATTACTCTCATGCCCTCGGAAATGACCGTTGCTAGATAGGTTCTAGCCTCTCACCACGCAACACGTGGCACGGTCAAAGTATTCTCTCTCCTCACGATTTTCAGAAGAATCGCACTGGTGATCTTCAGACTCCTCAACCGAAGTTAGTTACCTCAGTTTCCTGAAGAACAACGTCTCAGACACCCGAGGACTGAACTTCTACTGCAGGAGATTTCCTCAGGGTTTTTCTTCAGGATTCCTAACTGAGCACTTCCTCAGACCTTCGGAACTCGTTTTCTTCAACCCCTCCAACAGTGCGGTGTTTTCCTATGACTCAAGAAGTATAAAAAGTCTTAGCGAAGACTACGCTTCAACTTCGTCTTCAGCGCAAACTTCCTCAGGATCGTCCTCAGCTTCAGCTTCAACCGAACGCTTCAGGATCCTGGTTCCTCAGGATTTCGCGCAACTTCATTCTTCAGGAAACGCACCGATTTCTCCAATGTTCCTCAACATTTTGGGGGGTCGACGTTGGTGGTTAAACACCTCATCAGGGACTGTTCTGCTGTGTATACTCACAAACACATATGTCCCTTAACCTGCACTTACAACGGAAATACAACACACGGCTCGGCTCCTTCTCACCGTGGAGGCCGAGCACCCCACACAAATCTAACACCCCAGGCGACTATCTCCTATTCGCCCGCAAATCCACCTTCAGGAGCCCCGCACGCTTCCAAGCCTCCCCTTCGTCCTGGATCTTCTGCACGACCCTCGCCGAGGACGGCGTATCCCCCTCAAACACAATCTTGTTGCGATGCTTCCAGAGCTCCCATAAGCCCAGCATGCAGAAGGCCCTCGTCGATTTTCTGCTCTCGATCTTCTGATCGCACCGCTCCATCCACTGCGCCAAGTTCTTGTCCAGACGGGGCACAAGGTCGCCCCTGCCAGCATCTGTCAAGGCCCCCTGCCAAACCTGCCGCGCAAAGACACATCCTACCATGAGGTGGGAAATGTCCTCCGGGTGCTGGTCACAAAAAGGGCATGCCGCGGGGTGAGGCAGCCCCCTCCTCGCCAACCTCTCAGCCGTCCAACACCTATCCTTGGTGGCCAGCTAGGCGTAGAGGCGACATCGGAGCGGGGCCTTCGACTTCCACGTGAACTCAGCCAGCGGCGAGGCCTCAAGGCCCGCAAACCTCGCCGCATAAGCCGAACGCGCCGAAAAAAGGCCCTCCCGCTCCCAAGACCAGACAAGCGTGTCTGGGCTGCCAGCCACCATGTGAACCTGCTGGATCCGTGGCCAGAGCTGCAAGAATTGTGCAAGCTCCGCCGCCCCCAAATTAGGGCCCAGGCTCCGCGCCCAACTATCTCTATCCAGGGCCATACTCACCGACACCGAAGCCCTCACCCTGCTGGGGACCCTCGCGTACAGCAAAGGGGCGATCTCGCAAATCCGGAGGCCGTCCAGCCAGCGGTCCTCCCAAAAGATCGTTGAGGCGCCGTCCCCCACCGTCGCCCTGGCCGCCGCCTGGAAGAGCGCCCTGGACTCCGCGGGGACCGGGATGTGAAACTCCCTCCAGGGCCTCGCCTCATCGGCCCTCTTAAGCCACGGCCAGCGCGCCTGCAGAGCCAGATTAAGCCATCGAAGGTTCGGCACCCCCAGGCCACCTGCCCACGTGGGCCTGCACACCACGTCCCAAGCCACCGCGCAGTGTCCGCCCTTGGCCTCCGCACTGCCGGTCCACAAGAAGCTTCTACAGATTTTGATCATCGCCCCAATGGTCTTCGCCGGAAGATCAAGGGCCAGCATGCTATGAATAGGAACCGCGCCCCAAGACAAGTGGGTAATGAATTGCCAAAGATGGTAAAGAATAGATCCAATGCATAGACGCTTCCACACAAGATGAGGTATAAAGGATTATAGAAACCTAGTCTTACCCTTGCTACAATGCAACGCGGAGATGGTTTCAAAAAAGTGCGGAGACACTGATTCGAACACGAAACATCTTGTCACAAATAGGAATGACTTCACCACTGCACCAAGACTACCATTCAAAGGAACAACATGATCGTTGTGACAATCTTGTCGGCCCAAGAGCCCTCGTGCAGAACCTCTTTAACCTTCAATCTTTACTTTTAAAGACCTCAAAAATCACCAGAGCGATATCCTTTGGTTTACACTTATTGAGTCATGGTAGTCTCAAAAAGAAGCACGTGTCCCATTGCCGATGATGATAGTGGTTTGAGATGTAAAATAAAATCTTTATCGTCTCCATCACATTCCCTAAGGCAACCCACATTCTCGAGGGTTCCCTTCCACATCTAAACCACAACCAAATCAATATGCGTTTATTCATTTGCCTGTGAAACATTAGGGTGTCTTCAATACAAATCCTCAAATCTTTCGTAAACGTTTCGTTCATGGTCCAAATATGTTTTATTATTCAATGTGGATTTGTATTTTTCTGTGTACCGATTTGCTATCCCGGGTTTTTTTTCACAAATCAAACGCAAAACTGAAGAGGCTTTGTGGTTCCATCCAAAATCACCAAAAACTCCTTTCATGCGTGAAGCGATTGCCGTGTATTAATGTTGGTCAACCCTCTCTACGGTTGGCATCGAACACGAATCATCACATTGATGTTGGTCAAAGCGACGGGACATGTCATTGGACTCGTAATGATGCATCAATCGAGAGCTTCGATCTCCGCACATGTTAATATCAAAACAATGGCCGCATTAATGTCGATTGATCATTCGTTCACCTACTCGCAGCTATTATGCACGACTCCAGCCTTGTCTACACCCTAAACCGTTCCTCTTTGATTCTCTACGTCTCTGCTTCTCTTCATCTCCGATCTCCATAATGCTAAAGTCCACGTCGAACGCAGGTGGTGGAAGCAGATCTCCATTCGGATCAGGTGAATCGTGGTGCAGCCGCCGTCGATCTTCTGGGGCCTTCCTCCTCCATGAAGTCGGCTCCTCTGGCAATGAGATCGTGATCCCGTGCGACGAGGAGGACCAAAAACCAATGTAACTACCGCAACTGCGCCTCCCTTCTAGGTCGTCCGGACGGACGAGTGATCCCTGAGCGAGGCCGCCACCGGCAAGGGCAAGGTCAATGGTCAGGCTGCTGTTGCTCCCTAGCCGTGGTCGTCGTTGGCAGAGGTGACCTTGCACGCAACGAAGGAACACGAGCGGCAACCGATGATCGGGCAATGTTGTCGCAACCTTGCGCCTTTCTTCGCTGGAAAGACCGGTCCGACGACAACGATAGCAGGAACAATGATGAAGGTGCCATGGGGTAGCTCATCCTGACATACGAGGTCAGCATCCACTGATATATATATTTTTATTAGTTAAGAAGATGAAATATAATCTGATTCATATAAATTATGTTCAAATTTTAATGAATTTCATCCAAGTTTTTTTTAATTTACCTAAATTTGCCTTTTTTTAATTGAATATAGACAAACGTTTTGCGGCAAAGGTTGGATAGCCGATTCCCGTATCAATGTCCATAGACTTGTTCGAACCATTCCACAAACGAATACCTTATCCGTTTTAAGAGATCGACATTGGAGATGTCCTTACAAAGTGATAATCATCCACGCTACGAAATGGGTAATCCATTTCAACGTATAAGGATGTATGTATTTAAAATTTCAATTTTGATCATAAATTGCATCAATAATATATTTATTTTGTGACCTAAAAATATACCATTAATAACTTATTTCAAATATGGCATTTTTTCCATATATAAGCCCAATTTGATTGGTCTAATTTATGGTTAAAAAATAATTTTGGGATGAGTGTGAAATGTAAGGAGGATTCCGCGCAACTTGCATGGTCAAGACAACTAGTCAGCGCAGTCCAAAGAAAAATCTGACTACATCTGACTATTTCCACGTTAGATGTATGGTCGTAGTTCTTCGTCGTCTCCATTACATGGCCTCCCTGCATTGAAGAAGCCAAGAAACTGATGCTGTTATATGCCTAACTTATCAAGAGTAATGCTCTTCATAGCACGGCAATCGAATAGTGGATTACTCACATCACCAGGCACCAGATCTGCTGTCTTCTCTTCATTTGCTTATCATCCATTCACATGGTAAGTCCTCCGACTGTTCGAACGCCTTGTGTTTTCTCATAATATTTTCCCCTTTGTGCTTCAAGTATGTGCTCTTGTAGTAGTTGTGATGCCAAACCTGCCTTTTTCAGTATCCGTACATCAGAGACCAGACTATCTGATGAACTGAATATATTTCCGACAGCGGAAGAGGCCCCTCGAGGAATGCAAAGGCTCTTCTTCATCAGAAGCACAACAAATGATCATGCACAATTTGAACATGCTGAGTTCCATCATTTTCCTTCTTGTCTTCCCTATCCTGCCCACAGTTGTCGCCTACCCCTACCCCTCCACGGCAGCACCCTCAAATCTTTGGAAAATACCTAGTATGTATAGCACAGTAGCCATGGCAGGAAATTCCAGTGCCCTTGTCATTCTCGAGAGCGGCAGCACCTCATACCGATTGTTTTTTGGCTTCTACACCATAGGCGGACATGCATTCACTCTCTCTGTCTTTCTCTTGGGTCCCCAGGCTCCAGTCATCTGGTCTGCTAACCCTGATAATCCTGTAAGCCCGGACGCCATGTTGAACTTCACCAGTGATGGGAATATGCTGCTCAGCGATGGGGATGGCACCGTGATCTGGTCAACAGCCACAAAGAGCAAGTCAGTTGCAGGCATGCGGCTAGATGCTTCAGGGAACCTTGTGTTGTTTGATCAGAAGAACTCCTCTGTTTGGCAGTCTTTTGACCACCCAACAGATACATTGGTCCTGGGACAATCACTCTGTAGGGGCATGAACATAAGCATAAAACCCTCCAACACAAAATTGCCATCTGCTCGGATTTACCTTTCTGCGGAATTTGAAGGACTGCAGTATTCATACCAGCCAGCAGCCTATTCACAATTGGTCACTGAAACGACTAGCGCAACACCAAACTGTTATGCATTTGTCAATGGCAGCTTTGGGTTCCCAGATACGGTTTTCTCGTTGCCGCCAGCAAGATCATTGCAATTCATGCAATACATGCGGTTAGAGTCTGATGGGCATTTGAGGCTTTACGAGATGCAGGGCTACTCAAGCCCACGGCTGCTGTTTGATGTATTGAGCGTAGCCATGAACTTCTGTGATTACCCACTCGCATGTGGTGACTATGGTGTTTGCAGCGATGGACAATGCTCTTGCCCTACTTTGAGCTACTTTAGGTCAAACAATGAACGTCATCCAGATGCTGGTTGCACGCTCTCAACCAGCATCTCATGCGACCATGCGAATGACCACCAGTTGCTACCACTCGACAACGTTTCTTACTTCAGTAACGACAGTTTCCGGTCATTGGCTGCTTCAAGTCCCTCAGAAGAGGTCTGCAAGCAATCTTGCTTAAAGGATTGTGCTTGCAGGGTTGCCATTTTCCAGTATTATGGATACAGTAGTGATAGTGGTAAGTGCTTGCTGTTATCAGAGCAGAAGCTAATTTCCCTAGCAGAAGATTCATCATACCGCCTTTCAGCATACATCAAGATACAGGGTAATCAGTCAATTAAAAAGAGGATCAGAACTATAGTTGGCTCAATAATTGCCGGTGTTTCCGCACTTGCGATCGTGTTCTCTGCCATAATATGGACAAAGTGTAATAAAGAGGAAGAATTGGTCTTTGATAGTATACCTGGGGCACCAAAGCGTTTCTCCTTTCACGAGTTGAAGGTAGCTACCAGCAACTTCTCTGTGAAGCTTGGGGGTGGTGGCTTTGGATCAGTCTTCAAAGGCAAGATAGGCAGCGAAACAATCGCTGTCAAATGTTTGGAAGGTGTTGATCAAGGAACGGATGAGTTCTTAGCAGAGGTCATGACAATTGGCAGAATGCATCACCATAATCTTGTCAGGTTGATAGGATTATGTGCCGAGAAGTCGCACAGGATTCTTGTCTATGAGTACATGTGCAACGGTTCATTGGATAAATGGATATTTCATGCATGTTCAGTTTTCACTTTGTCTTGGAAAACTAGACGTAACATCATAATGGCCATAGCCAGGGGTTTATCTTACCTCCATGAAGAATGCCAGCAAAAGATTGCCCATTTGGACATCAAGCCACAGAACATCCTCCTTGATGATGGGTTCAATGCAAAGCTCTCTGATTTTGGACTGTCCAAAATGATAAATAGGGACCAGAGCAAAGTTATGACTCGAATGCGAGGCACTCGTGGATATCTAGCTCCCGAATGGTTGGGCTTGAAAATCACTGAGAAGGTTGATATCTACAGCTATGGCATTGTGGTGGTGGAAATCATCTGTGGCCGAGAGAATTTGGATGAATCACTGCCTGAGGGGAGCATCCACCTGATAAGCCTGCTCGAAGAAAAGGCAAGGTCTGGTCACCTGCTCGATTTAGTGGACAGTGACAGCACTGATATGCAATTTCATACGGAGGAGGTCATGGAAGTGATGAGGCTTGCAATGTGGTGCTTACAGGTTGATAGCAGCCGAAGGCCCTTGATGTCAACGGTCGCAAAGGTGCTGGAAGGCGTGACAAGCTTGGAGGCTTCACCTGACTTCAACTTTGTCCCTAATTTTGCATCAAATCGTGCTGGTGTTGCAGGGTCAACTTCTTCCTATGTACCATCAGAATCGCATTTATCAGGGCCTAGATGAAAGCTTCTGATTTCCATATCTGACTGAGGGTAGCTTTTGCATCCTTCGTTTCGCCAGAAATCTTTTGTAAACAATTTGGTGCATCACTGCTCACAGCTCATCAATTTTATAGAATGTGTCTTAAACAAACATCTGGAGAGATGAAGGCAAAGATAGAAGACAAGATAACTTATTCTTTGCACATGCACACAACAATAAACGAGATTTATATATCATATTTATATTTTGCAATACGAATAATGATGAGTTACCTGTATCTTTTCTACTGCTATTGCACTCAATTGGACATCAACAGGTAGATACTTAGAATGCACTGCCGGGCCTTTATTTGGAACTAATTGTCTGACAAGTTTCATATGTTCTTGTTATTTTGTTTTAGTTTTCTCTGCATGCGATTTAGCAACTGGATATTGGATTTTTGGATCATGTGCATTCAGAAGGGAAAAAATATTAAACAGCAACTCACAGGCTAAAACAAGAGAGCAAAGAATAAGCTTGTGTGGGTGGCAGCTTGTAATTTTGAATTGCATAGTTGTGCATCTCAAACAAATTCCAAAATTTTATTTAGATGTTGCAACAAGCTATCCATGCATCTTCTTTTTCTTCACAAAAGAGATTCTTCTTGAATTGAGATTTGAGAATCCACACATCTATGATATCGTGCAGTTGGTGTAACATGATCTTTTTACTATCTCTGACACTGCAGTTAGTGTAGTCCACGCAATCTTTTTTGTCTATGTAACAATCAGCATTAGTTCATAACTCGATATTATAAATTTTGTTGGTTGGTCAAATTACCTTAGAATTGATCGGTTTGGTATGCAAACCTTCTTGTATTAGGCAAAAAATGTCATCCCATTATTATCATGGAGGTAACATGGTGAGGGCATGATGCAAGAACAAAAGGTGAGAGTGCAAAGATTTGTCAAACAAGGTTGAATAATTTCCCAATCAAGTAAAGTGCAAAGTCTGGTCTCCTCTAAGAGTGTACCACATTCTAAGAGTGCACGTGGATAGGTAACTTCCACGCACCCCTGTCCATAGCTAAATCATTGATGATATCCTAGTCCTTCCAACCTCTCTTCACGGACTCCTCCCATGTCAAGTTTGGTCTACCCCAAACTCTTTTGACATTACCAGCAACGCCTGTTATGCATTGGAACTTCAGGAGGCCTGTGATGTATATGCCCAAACAACCTCAGACGGTGTTGGACAAGCTTCTCTTTCAATTCGTGCCACTTCAACTCTACATTCCGGGCCCGATCCTTCATTGTGTGGCAGCAGATCCATCCCAACATCATCTCCACTCGATGTTCAGGATATCGGTAACCGGTACCATATCGGTAGGGTGTTGAATAGGGATTAATCGGTGAATCAGCCATTTAACTGAATTTACCGTAACCCATTTATCGGGAGGTTAATTAGGGCCATATCTATATATCCTAGGCTATATAGCAGCATGCAATGCACCAAGCGTCTAAATATGCAATCCAAGGCTACATAGCAACAAGGAAAAGTGTTTCCTTGATGATCTGATGATGTTACAGACGATCTGGAAGGCCATAAACCTGCACATTGGGAGGCGGTGGCGGCTGCTCGGGGATGGGAGGCAATGGTGGGGGCTGCTCGGGGACGGGAGGGGCAGCGGATGCTCCTCCACGAGAGGGAGTAGACACAGATCAAGAAGGAATGGGAGGGAGCGAACTAACCTAATGCATGGCTATGAAAAGTAGGGGGAACGGCCCTGTTTTGGGCTAAAAATGATTAGGGATTCATTGGCACAGCCGATAATTCAGCCTAACAGCTGATAAATCGGCTTGTCAGACAAATTAAGTGGGCCTACCGGTTAATGGATCGAATATCATGTACTCGTATCGGGAGAGGGGGGGTCCGACTTACAGTTAACTGGCTGATATTGATAGTTAACTGACCAATATTTGGAACAGTGTCTCAGCTACACCTAGTTGTTGGACATGTTGCCTTTTAGTTGGCCAACATTCAGCGCCATACAACATCGCAGGTCGAATCGTTGTTCTGTAGAACCTGCCTTTTAGCTTTTGTGGCGCTGTCTTATCACAAAGAACGCCAGAACCTTGGCGCCACTTCACACATCCAGCTTTGATTCGATGGCTCATATCTTCATCGATATCACCATCCTTGACCCCAAATATCGAAAGATGTCCTTCTGAGGTACCACCTGCTCATCAAGGCTAACTTCCTCCTCTTCCTCGTGCCTAGTACTAAAACCACACTTCACGTACTCAATTTAAGTTGTACTAAGCCTAAAACATTTCGATTCTAAAGTCTATCTCCACAGCTTCTATTAACCCCCGTCCGACTATCGTTGACTAGCACCACATCATCCGCAAAGAGCATAAACCATGGGATGTCCCCTTGTATATCCCTTCTGACCTCATCCATTATCAAAGCGAACATATAAGGGCTCAAAGCTGACCCATAATGAAGTCATATTTTAATTCAGAAGTCATCAATGTTGCCATTGCTTGTTCACACATTTGTCGTACATGCACTTGATGAGAGTAATGTGCTTTGTAGGGACTTTGTATTTCTCCAACGCCCACCACATAACATTTTGTGGTATCTTATCATAGGCCTTCTCCAAGTCAATCAACACCATATGCAGGTCTTTTTTTTTCTCCATGTATCTCTCCACAAGTTGTCGTACCAAGAAAACAACTTCCATGGTCGACCTCCCAGGCATGAAACCAAACTGATTTTTGGTCATGCTTGTCATTCTTCTGAAGTGCTGCTCAATGACTCCCTCACATACCTTCATTGTATGGCTCATCAACTTAATTCCACGATAATTAGTACAACATTGAACACCCCCCCCCCCTTGTTCTTGAAGATTGGTACTAATATACTTCGCCTCCATTCTTCAGGCATCTTCTTTGACCGAAAAATAAGGTTGAAAATCTTGGTTAGCCATATTATCACTATGTATGGCCTCTCCACACCTCAATGGGAATACAATCAGGGTCCATTGCCTTGCCTCCTTTCATCCTTTTAAAGTCTCCTAACCTCAACCTCCTTCATTCACCGCACAAAACATCTGTTCATATCATCAAAGGAGTAGTCCAGCTAAATCATGGAGCTCTCATTATGCCTATTGAATAGCTTGTTGAAGTATTCTCGCCATCTATGCTTGATCTCCTCGTCCTTCACCAGAAGCTGATATGCTCCGTCCTTAATGCATTTGACTTGGTTCACATCCCTCATCTTCCTCTCTTGGATCTTGGCCATCTTATAGATGTCCCTTTCACCTTCCTTCGTGTTTAAACCCTGGTAGAGTTCCTCATACACCCGCCCCCTTGCTTCACTCACATCTCGCTTTGCAGTCTTCTTCGCCACCTTGTACTTCTCTATGTTGTCTTCATTCCTATCCAGGTATCATCTGAAACAGACTTTCTTCTCCTTAATAACCTTCTAGACATCATCGTTCCGCCACCAGGTATCTTTAGGTTCGATTCTACTACCCCTGGTCACCCCAAACTCCTCTAAAGCTACCCTCCAAATGCAATTCATCATCTTCATCCACAAATTGTTTTCATCACCTCCTTCCTCCCAAGGGCCCTCCTTGATAACCCTCTCCTTGAAAGCCTGAGCTGCCTCCCCCTTGAGCTTCCACCAGTTTGTTCTAGCGACTCTGGCTCGCTTATCCCATTGGACACGAATTCAAAAGCGAAAGTCAGCCACCACAAGCTTATGTTGAGGGAACACTCTCCAGGTATCACCTTACAATCCAGGCAAGCATGCTTGTCTTCTCTTCTCAAGAGGGTGAAATCAATATGGCTAGAGTATTGTCCACTACTAGAAGTCACTGGATGGGATTCTCTCTTTCTAAAGTGGGTGTTAGCTACGATCATGTCGTAGACTAAAGCGAAGCTTAAAACATCCTCTCTTTCTTGATTCCTATCGCTATATCCAAAGCTGCCTTGCACCCCTTCAAAACATGTGTTAGATGTACCTGGGGGTCCATTGAGGTGTCGTCCTATGAAGAGCCTCTCACCAATAGGTACACTCCCAAGCGTGTCCTCCGGGCCTTCCCAGAACTTCATCTTGGATGTCCAGACTAGAGGTCAAAGAAACCTAAATGGTACACACTGTCATTAACCCTCTATTTCTTGACCATAATAAGCATATATGTGTATGACACAAGCATTTCTCTTCTCTTTAATCTGCTTGGTAGTTGGATTTGCAGCCAACAACAGGAAAGAAACTTGTATAAACTATAGCATTGTGTAAGAACAAGCCAGTAGCAGGATAGCCTGCAGCATAGCAGTGGTTGCGATCGGAATAGGATTAGCCTGTTGAATCTTAGTGTTGTATCAAGCCTGGATAGATACCAGATTAATAGGTTCTTAACAGACTAGGATTAGAGTTCTGTAGGTTTTCCCTTCCGTTACGTTTGAGTTGGAGTCTCCAATTTATAAGTAGCTATAGGCTGTATATGAATCTCAAGCTACCAATAAAGATAAGTCTCATCCCAGTGATCTTCGACCTTTTCATGAAAGAAACAGAGTGCTCTTGGGCCCTCGAGATCCCACTAGGCACAGCTACACTCTCCAATCCAGAAGCTCTAACAAAAACATCGTGTAGGACTAAGCACCAGTATCCTGACTCAGGAAGTTAATGGATTTCGAACTCTTAGAACTCGCAACTCCCAGTTGCATGGTAAATGGGCCGAGGGAAAATCGGATGGAAATGATCAGATCCCATTATGCATGCCAAGATGTATAAACTGAAGCACCAAAAGTCAACTAATACACACTTGTCACTGCACTGGACTGAACTTTTAAAATTAGTACGGCATTGGTCTTAGAATATATCATCACTCACTTGTTTGAGCTTTCTAGAGCAGTCTCCAGGAGATGCTCGATCCTGTATTTCATCACAGGCTGCCCGGATCTCGTCCTTTTGAACATCTTCTCCCTAAGCTCCTTCCGCTTTGCTTCGGACTTCTCTCGCTCCTCCTTCTTTGCCTGGATCATCGCATCCCGCTCCTTCTTAGCCTTCTCATCCTCTACACGTTTCTTCTCGTACTCTACATTCAAGCTTTTTGAAGTGTGCTTCTTCCTCTTATCATGTGGTTTTGGCACATCCGTTGCATCAGCACCTCCTTCCTACAAATGTGAATTGCATCAAGACACAAAAACTACCTGTCCACTTGTAAAACCAACAAGACACAATGCAAAGTTATGATAAGTCTCGGTTGTGGCCTTGTCCTTCCTACAAATGTGAATTGCATCAAGACACAAAAACTACCTGTCCACTTGTAAAACCAACAAGACACAATGCAAAGTTATGATCAGTCTCGGTTGTGGCCTTGTCCTCTAAAAGCTATCCACATTTTATTGTCAAAAACAAAGGAATATATAAGCCCATCACAACTTCCAATATCCAATTTGGTCAAATTGTCACTTAAAAGATAAAACGGTCTTGGTAGTTATATTGAAGATAATTACCTCAAGGATTGGAAATTGTGGGTGGTAATTTGACTGATTTTGTTGCTTCTTTGACCTCTTGTACTTGCTAATCAATTTAGCATTTCTGTAGAACTCTTTCTGCTTCTCTGCAAATGAGAGTAATGATTAATGTTAACTCAGTTGTGTTGATAACTTGGAACATTACTGCAATAAAACCAGATGATGAAGGAAACATCACATATCGTAGAGGCATATGATTCAAAATGGACAAAAAATTCTTTGACGAACAAGTCAAATTTTACATGAAAAATACCAGGAACAGCTCTTCTATTAGGGTGCGTTTGGTTCCAAGGACTAGCAAAGTGGATAGGGATAGCCCCAACCAGCCTGCTAAAGGTATCCTTTTTTTGTGTTTGGCTGACTAAATGAGGCGCTAGGGATCTCGCTGCGTCCTCCTTCGCCCCGTCCTCCTACCCCGTTCGCGCCGTCGCGCCTCCTCCTCCGCCCCGCCACCCCGCCCTCGGCCTCGCTTCTCCGCCCCGCCGCGCCACCTCCTCCGCCCCGCCGCCCCACCCTCGGCCTCGCTTCTCCGCCCCGCCGCGCCACCTCCTCCGCCCCGCCGCCCCACCCTCTCCAGCCCCACCGCCCCACCCTCTCCGGCCCCGCCGCGGCGCCTGGCTGGCCCGTCGGCCTCGTCGGCCTCGCCCCGTGCCTGGCCGGCCCCGTCCTCCTCTGCCCCGCCGCCGCCACCAGCTCGCCGCCGGCCCGCCCAGCGAGTCCCCCCACGCCAGCGCCGTCACGCCCAGAACACTCGTGGCCTCGCTCCTCCGCCCCGCCGCCCGACCTTCTCCGGCCCGCCGCGGCGCCTGGCCGGCCTCGTCAGTAGCGCCTTCGCCGGCCTTGTTAGCCTCGTCGCGCTCCCTGGCTGACCCTGTCTTCCTCCGCCGGGAAAGCGTCGCGTGCGCCTGGGATAGCCGGGTCCGTGAGATATTTGGTGGACGAGCGTAGCCTGGTTTTCGGGGAATATGCTCAGCATCTGGCTATCCTTATCCTTGCTTGCCCACAAACCAAACAACTGCTATCCTGCTAAAAATGGGCTATCCCTGTCCCAAGGTGGGATAGCCCAACAACCAAACGCACCCTTAAGCAGCAAACACAAGCATGAAATTCAGACATGTTTAAGTATGCTATATAATTTCCCTTATATTAAGTAACGGAAACTCACTTGGAGTAATACGTAGGACATACAAAAGAATGATTGTCATAGTAAAAATTCCATGAGAGTAAAAAACTTGAGCTGAGGAGATACTGTTATAATAAGGTCAATACATCTACGACACTGAGCGACTTTTCGTTCTCCTATTTCACCAATGTTTCTGAATCATGTAGTTGAGCCCTGATTGACCTTTCTCCCCCCAGAGCACTCTAATTTACGAAGAACTTTCATCAAAATTCATGATCAAACTAAGCTAACTGTAACTGAGCACATAGCAAATTCAGGGGACAAAATTATAGCAAAACAAAATGCGGAACAGACAGACAGACAAGTCGCGTGTGGTTTCTGCACCCGCGTAAAGGCACGAAGGCAGCGGTTACTCACTGCTGAGTGCCGGGTTGTAGCCGGTGTTCCTGGACTTAGCGTTGGCGAAGGCCGCGAGGGAGAGCGCCCCGCCGCTGCCTCCCAGCCGCGACTCGTTCCGCTTCTTCCCGCCCCACCTCCCCTTCCCCTTCTTGAACCCTCCTCCGGCGCTTCTTCCCGCCGCCGCCGCGTCCTCGCGTGGTGGTGGCCGTTTCATGGTGACAGTGGCGATGTGGGCTGGTGGCTCGTGTGCTCGTTCAAACCCTAGGCTTTCAATCAATCCAGGAACCCTGCGCAGGGAAGAAGAACAACACAAGAGCACTAGTCGTCTTTGGGCCACTAACTAAAGGCCTAACTACAAGTTCGACCGACCGACGACCCAACGACTAGTAGGCTGCGCCTATATCCGGCCCAATACAGATGCCTGGGAAGAGGTTTTTAGAAGCTTCCATTGCTCCATTGCTAGGGGGATGCGAGCGGTGGCTATCTCGGATTTTGGCCTGCGTCATTCAAGGTATACAAGATGAGGAGGTGTGCCACCTGCGAGCTAGTAAGCGCCGAAGGAAAAACCAGATCAAGAATCTTGCTCGAGAGGACGGTTCGGTGGCAGAAGAAAAGGTTGAATTAGAAGGGATGACGACCAGTTTTTATGAGAACTTGTATACTGCGGAAGGCACCCACAACATGGAAGAGGTCTTGAACACCATCCCAGTTAAGGTAACCGAAACAATGCGTGCTGTTTTAACTGCCCCATACACAAAGGACGAGGTTAAGGCTGCGTTGTTCCAGATGTTCCCGATCAAATCCCCGGGGCCCGATGGTTTCCCGGCACATTTCTTCCAGCGTCATTGGGGGATCTGTGGAGACGAAGTTACAAAGGTTGTCTTATCAGTGGTGGAAGGCCGTGAGTCTGCAAGAAGCATCAATGACACTCTGATTGTTCTCATTCCTAAAGTGAAAGACCCAACGCTACTGACCCAATTTCGCCCCATCAGTTTGTGCAATGTCATCTACAAGATAGCCTCAAAAGTTGTTGCAAACCGTCTGAAAGTAATTCTCCCCGACATCATCTCTAATGAGCAGTCCGCGTTTGTTCCGGGTAGACTAATAACGGACAATATTATAGCAGCTTATGAGTACCTCCACTTTATGAAAAGGAACAAAGCTAAGAGAAATCAATACTGTGCCTTGAAACTGGACATGACCAAGGCCTATGATCGTGTCGAATGGGACTACCTGCGCACAGTACTCCTCAAACTGGGTTTCCCAGAAGGCTGGGTGGGCATTGTGATGGATATGATATCTTCGGTCAGGTTCTCCGTTTTGTTCAATGGTAAAAAGCTTCAAGAATTCACTCCTTCCCGAGGCATCCGTCAGGGTGACCCCATCTCCCCGTATCTGTTTTTGCTAGCAGCAGAGGGCCTTTCATGCCTCCTTAACTCCAGAGCTCAGTCACCAAATTTGAGTGGCCTGCAGGTGGCTCCCCTAGCGCCACCGGTAAATCACTTATTATTTGCAGATGACAGCCTGCTGTTCGTAAAAGCTAATACTATGGGAGCTGTTGAGGTCAGCCAAGTCCTTGAAACTTATTGTCAAGCAAGTGGGCAGCGCATCAACTATGGAAAATCTTCTATATATTTTAGCAAAGGAGTGTCGGAAGCTAACCGTGACGAGATCAAGGGGATCCTTCAGGTTCCTAATGAGACTCTTAACGAGAAGTATTTAGGCATGCCATCTGATGTGGGCTCTTCGAAGAATAAAGCTTTTAAATTCTTGAAGGATAGGCTATGGAACAAGGTACAGGGCTGGATTGAAAAGTCTCTTTCCACTGCTGGGAAGGAGATTTTGGTCAAGTCAGTCGCGCAAGCTGTCCCGGTTTATTCAATGTCATGCTTCAAGCTGCCACGAGGTTTATGCGAGCATCTCAACATGTTAATGCGGAAATTTTGGTGGGGAAGCAAAGAGGGAAAGAGGAAACCACATTGGGTGTCTTGGAGAACAATGACCCAACCAAAAGGCATGGGCTTCAAAGATTTTGAATTATTCAATCTTTCGCTGCTAGCAAGGCAGGCGTGGAGAGTACTCAAATCTCCTAATTCTCTAAGTGCTCGAATTTTGAAAGGAGTCTATTTCCCGAACAGTGATATTCTGCATGCAGAACTTGGCAGTCACCCGAGCCAGGTTTGGAGGGCGATTTTGGAGGGCCGAGATGTCTTGAAGCAAGGTCTGATAAGAAGGATTGGCACAGGCAATGATACCCTCATATGGGAGGACAACTGGATCCCGTGTGATGAGTTCCTGAGACCATACGGGTGCCAAAGCTTAAACCCTCCTACACGGGTAGCAGAACTCATATCACATGTGGATGCTCGGTGGGATATGCAGAAGATCACTGAAACCTTTCTACCATTGATGTTCCTCTCATCTTGGGAATACCCATATGCACGACGGATATTGCAGATTCTTGGGCGTGGCACTACGAGAGGAAAGGGGAATTCACTGTGAGATCTGCTTATCGGATGTTGCTTGCGACAAAGCTGAGGAGGGAAGCATGGATAGAGGGCTCGGCGGGACCATCAACTACCGCACAGGAATCAAAAGACTGGAAAGCACTTTGGAAGGTACAAGTACCAGGAAAAATTAAGATGTTTTTGTGGCGCTTGTCAAAAAAGTCTCTTCCCACAGAGGATGTGAGAGCACACCGTAATATGGCACAATCCACCCGATGTGGTCTATGTGGTGCTGAGGATTCATGGCGCCACTCTCTTTTTCTATGCCCAATGGCGAGGTGCATTTGGGCGTTGGCAGAACCTGAGATCGCGGAGTATCTTGTGGATGCAAATGACACTAGAGCAAAGTTTTGGTTGTTCCAGATCATGGACACCCTAACTCATGAAGCATTTATTAAGATCTCGGTGACAATGTGGGCGATATGGACTGCCAGAAGAAAGGCGATTCATGAAGGTGTTTTCCAAAGCCCACACTCAACTCATGGCTTCATTCAGCGCTTCCTATCAGACATACAGTTATCGGGACAGCAGCAAGCTCATCAACCTACGCCAGGCCATCTTACCCGAAGAACAAACCAACGACCTCATGCTCCTTCTCGGCAGAATGCCCCACCGGAGGGGGTAGCAAAAATCCACGTTGACGCGGGGGTTTTGGATCGGGTTCGTGGATCGGCGGCGGCAGTTGCCAGGGACTCAGCTGGGAACTACCTGGGAAGCTCGAGCCTGGTTATTGACGGCCTCCATGATCCGGCAATCCTCGAAGCCATTGCTTGCCGAGAGGGGCTTGCCTTAGCACAAGATCTTGGCATCCAACGACTTATTATCGCATGTGATTCCAAGCAGGTGGTGTCCGATATTTCATGTGGAAGTAGAGGAATCTTCTCCTCTATCTCGACGGAGATCAATCAAATGAAGCAGAACATGGACTGCAAGCTGGTTTTTGAAGGACGGGAATCAAACAATGAAGCTCATCAATTAGCTAGATTTTCTTTATCGTTGCAACACGGGCGCCACATGTGGCTTTTACAGCCCTATGATCCTGTAACTATCCCACTTGTTGTGGCGTACTGTGAATAAAGTTATTTTTCACGCTCAAAAAAAAGATGAGGAGGTGTGCCTTGCGACTATTCGTGTAGAGAAGCGCAATTTCTAGCTCAAAACCTCATGCTTCAAAGGATTAATATTTCATGTCAGGTTGAAAAAGCGGCGGCAGAGATCAATCATCACAGCAGAGGGGGGAATAGTATGATCATCGATGAACTTGTTGCAAACTTAGCTTTATTTACGTCTTGTCATTTTTCTTTTGTCAAAAAGACCACTAGTAGAGAGGCTCTCAAGGTAGTTAAATTTGCTTCTTCGTTGAATGTGGGTGGGTATGTGTGGCTACTGGCCCCGTATGATCCTATTTGTATCCCGTTGAACTTGTTGGTGGTGGTATAAAGTTTTCTTAAAATCTCAAAAAAAAACTTCCAAAACCGGGGGGTTTTCTGTATCTGTTTTCTATGTTGATTTTCAATGGTTTTTTATTTGGATTTTGGTTTCCTGTGTTTCTTTATAGTTTTTCTGTGGGTATATTTTATTTTAATACATTTTTTCATACATGTTGTTGATACGTTTCAAACGTATCTATTTTTTCAAATATTTTTGCTATTGTTTTAACTTTATTCTTGCATGATTTGAATAGATCTAACCCGGACTGCCGTTGTTTTCAGCAGAGTTGTCTATATGTCAGTTATTGTATAGGAAAAAGGTGAAAAATAAAGTTTATCAAAAAATTCTCAAAAAAATCAAAAATTCCAACTTGTCGTAAGACCCACGGAGCCAAAGGGCCACCTGGAGGGGGGTTGCCCCTGGTCTAGGCGGCCAGGGGGCGCCGCCAGGGCTTGGTCGCGTCACATGGTCACCTAGCCAGGTGGGGCCACCCCCGAGGCTCCCCTTTGGCCCTTATTTTTACTCCCATCAAGGAAACCCTGAATCGGACCATCATACTCCAGTTTTTCATCGCGGAGCTGCCATCACCTGTATTCTTCTTCGGAAGAGCTAATCTGGAGGTTGTTTTGGCTTCGGTGAGAGGAATTCATCATCATCGTCATCACCATCACCACTCCATCATCCCTCCATGTTTTTCCCATCTATGTGTGAGTAATTCCCTGATGTAGGCAAGGGGATGTAGGGATTGGATGAGATCTATTATGTAATAATTCGTTAGATTATTGGGGACATGTTGTCTATCATCTATTATGGTGTTTATCATCTTTGTTGCATCTTGTTACTCTTAATGCTTGACACTAAGGTCCGAGTGTCGTGATTTCAGATTTGAACTTGTTATATTTTCATCAGTATATTCATGTTTTGATCGTATCTACAAGTTGTATGCACCTGTTATAGTCTGGAACCGACGATCTTAATGGTGACAGTTTGGGACATCAAAGGGGATGGACTATAACTTGAGGATTACAAGTATCCATAGATTATTAATGCTTTGTTCCGGTGCATTTTGAAAGGAACACCTTAATCTCCATTAGTTCATGTTGGCCCCGTTGATAGCAAGATGGTAGAACAAAAGATGTTGTGCAAGTTCTTATGGGAAGCACATACAACTATCTTTGGGATACATGCCTAATGTTTGATATATGCCTAGATGATCATTACTTTTTGTGAGTCATGCCCCATGTTAAGTCTAGTACGTGAAGTATCTTATCTATGCAGCGCCCAATCATCCATCTCTCAGCCTACAGTGTTTTAATCATGCTTGTTACTAGTTGCTTTATGATACGTCCCAAACGTATCCATAATTTTTGCTTGCTTCATGCTTCTTTTGGTGATATTGTTATATGTTTTGATGCACTTTTATATCATTTACAACATATTTTGGACTAACCTACTAATTCAGTGCCCGGTGCCCGTTTCTATCTGTTATTGTTCGTGCATTGCAGAAAAAGGACAAATATAAAAGTGCTCAGAAAATTCCAGAAAAAATACTAAAAAAATATCCAAGTTGGAAGACTCCAAAAGCCCGAAGGAGGCCCCGAGCGGGGCCACTATTGGAGATATGCCCTAGAGGCAATCATGTTATGATGTTATATCCTTATGTATTCATGAGTTATTTGTATTGTCCTTGAACATGATCACTGATATTATCAATAATTGTGTGACTTGTTTGTGAGACTATATATTCTATGATGATTTTTCTAATGGTCCCTAGTTGATAAGGTTGTGCGGACACTTATCATTGACTAGTATATGATTCGTTTGATGACTATGTTTCACAAGTCATGGGCATGGAGATGCTACCCGATAATATGGACTCAGTGATGGGATCCATGAGTTGGATAGAGACCCACTTTGAGACGCAGCGAGATACTGTCATATGTTAGTCTCAATATAATGTTTATGTCATGTCCTACACCTGAGGTCCTTGCATGTTCTCGGGATGAGGAATGACTCACTTAGGGACTATCAAACGCTACACAGTAACTGGGTAGTTATAAAGATAGCTTTCAGGTGAGTCATGATTAAATTTGAGAATGGTTTTAAAAACTGGTTAAAATGGTTCAATGTTCATGATGGGTTTAAATGGTTTAGGTTTTATTAGGTTCGGATGTTTTCAGTCAGTTTGGTTTGGTTTGGGTCTATAGAAAAAATGGTTTGGTAATAGTTGGTTGTGGACTTAAATAGTTTAGTTGTCGTGGGCTTTAAACCGGTTCCTCACCCGGTCAGTATCCGAAATTCCCCACACCGCGAGCCCGCAACGACTACTCGAGGACGAGGAGTTGAGGAATTGGTCTTCCTCCAGACGCCGCCTACTGCCAGCCTCTCTCGTGCTTGCCTACGCACCTCCTCCCGTCGCCTCTCCCGTGCTCTCCTACGCACCTCCTCCCACCGAACGTCGTCGAACGCATCTCCCATGCATGGCTCGCTGAGCTCGGCCATGGCTCGCTGGCGCTCCTCCGAGGCTCCCACCACGACTCACCGAAGATACGCCGGACTCGACCCCAACTACCTTTAGACGATGACGGCGCCTGACTTTTCCCCGCTTGGTGAGCTCCTCTTCCTCCTCACTTCTCTGTCTCTAATTACAGTACATTACAGTCTTGTGATTTCTCATCTGAGCACCAATTTAGATGTAAATTGTACTAGATTTCTCTGTCTATCTTTAGATGTAAATATTTTGTGGTACTAATTCTCATTGATATATATACACTAGGTGTAAATTTGTGAATAATTTGTTATGATCTGATCTCAAGCTGTTGTAGCATTTTCTAAGAGTAATTTTCCATATGTGTTTTCTATGCAGTGTGCTTTGAAATTTGAGGCATGTCTACCTCAAAGGTTTCCGAGAGCGGGGACTCCATGGATGAGGATACGAGTCAAGTACCACGTTCTAGAAGGTCCAAGGTATGGGAGCATTATGAACAATATTTGGTTAGCGTACATGGTGATCTCAAGACCGTATGCAAATATTGTGGAACACAACTTCACACCAAGTTTGGGACTACAAGTTTGAGAACCCCCGTTGTGGAGTCTTGCCAATCGATTGAGGATGCTTGCAGAAAGAGGTTTTTTTCTACCTTGAAAAAAGCACCGTCCGAAGGCACGTTTGTGTTTGATCAAAAAGTATGTCGTGAGCTAATGGTCAAGTTTTGCGTCCATGCCGAGATCCCTTTTCTTAAGTTCGAAGATCCTTACCTTCAAGCATGGATTGACTCAATGCAGCCAGCATTTCATATCAAGGGTCGTCACACAATCCGCGATGATGCAATGAAGATGTACCATGGAATGAAGAAGGATATTGTAACAACCCAGAATTTCCCCCCTAATTACATTTTTTGCTTGTTATATTTTTTGTTGATTGTTAGAGTTATTTGTAGTATTTGTTTTCGCCAATTTATTAACTGGTGAAATATATTTTTCCCCTACTTCTCGTACCGGCATGTGTGACCGAACTTTTCCCCAATGACACGCAACCTGTTGCGGCACCAGGTATTCACCTGATCATCGTCGTAACTTCCAGCACAGGACCATCCTTTACCATCGGTGCGAAAACCCCCATTTACATTTAAATGGTTATTTTATCAGGCGGTGTGTCAAATTTCGTGCGATTCCGACTTCGTCGGGTAGGTAAGCAATCGAATGTGCCAGGCATAGTAGCCGATGTAATTCCATGGGTGTATTTATAAAATTTCACGCGAGTAGACAACTGGCCATTTCTCTCGTATCTGCTAATCTTAGTCCACCCAAAAACTAGGCCCAAATCCCCCTAAACCAGGCCCAAAACAATCCCTAAAGCCCCTGATGGCTTCTCGCCCCTCGTTGGTTACCCCAAGTGGAAGGTTGAGATGCAACGTAGTGGTAATTTCCCTCAGTAAAGATACCAAGGTTTGTCTCCAGTAGGACTCAACGATAAGTACGATAGGTGGCAACGGCGCCAGAAATTATTCTGATGCGTGGAGTTGTCGTGGACCTGCACAAAACAAATAACTTTGCTCCCAACGAGTTCAGAGGAGTTGTCAATTCCTCCGGCCTTGTCGTTTACAAAGGATCAAACGCAAGAGATAAAAAAGGTACTAGTAAAAGTAAAACAGAAAGGTAAATAGTGGGTGTGAACAATGGTATGAAGATGGACCGGAGTCCCGTGATTTTCACTAGTGATGTCTCTCTCCCAAAAGACGATAAAAATGCTAGCGAGGTAAACAAATCACAGTTGGGCAATTGACAGGATTATGAAGGCACCGCAATGCTAATTATGCTGCAAAGGAAGGAAGGGCTCAAAAGCAATGGGCAGTACGCCAAGGTAAGTAGACCGAAATCCATCTGCATCTACTACGAATCATCCACGTTGAGATATCTATCCAGAACATCTCGCTGGTATTAAGTTGCGAATCCCACCCAAAGTGTAAACTCAAAGCAACAGACAACTGCATTAAAAGAACTTTGCGTAAAGTAAACAATTCTTGCACCAATAGGCACAATCACCGTTGTTTTATCCCTGGTGGCAACAGCACATCCCCTAGTCTCATGTTTCTGTCACTCAAGCTAGACATCAGGGGGCTGAACCCACAATCGAGCATAACGCTCTCTCTTGGAGTTGCAAGCAAATAACTTGGCCAAAGCAAATACTGCAACGGAGAACATGCAAGAATTTACTCAAGAACAAAATATAAAAGGGCAAACCAAATATATTACTCATCACAATCTGAACATAGTCTCATAATCCATTAGATCCCAACAAACTCAGCATAGCAACAGCAGAAAATTACATAGGTGCCTCGATCATGTGAGGCAGCTCACGAGGTCTCGAAAGTGGAAGCACAAAAGAGGGAGAGGACATCACATAGCTACTGATCACGGACCCATGGTCCAAGGGGGACTACTCACGGTACATACGGGAGGCGTCCATGGCTATAGATGGTCTCCCGGAGGGGTGATCTCCTTCCGGCAGGGTGCCGGGGCAGCTTCTCCAGGCAGCCCCGATCTGAAAACGGCGGCGGCGGAACAGAGAGGTTTTCGCGAAAAAGAGTTCTTGTTTAGGGGTTTCTACCCCGAGGGGGTTATATAGGCGAAGGGGGCGTCGAGGGGCCACCCAGGGTAGCCAGGAGGGTGCCTGGAGCGCCCTAGGGTTGGGTCCGCGCCAGGGACCCTTCTGGCTCCCTGGTGGTGGTCCCGACTCTCTCCCTTGGTTATTCCGGAAGCTTCCTGCCCGCTGATTTTTAATATAATTTTTGCGGAATTTTTTGGGCACTTTAATCAGCCGGAAAACCTGAAAAACAAAAACAGCAGAAAACCAGAAGCTGGCAACTGGGTGCACTGAGTTAGTAGGTTAGTCCAAATTGGTTTAAAAGTGTAATAAAGTTCAACTAAAACATGGCAAAGTCACACAAAACATGCATGGAGCAAGCAGAAATTATAGATACGTTTGGGACGTATCAACATCCCCAAGCTTAATTCCTGCTCGTCCTCGAGTAGGTAAATGATAACAAGCATAATTTCTGTGGTGACATGCCACACAACCAAATAAGGACTGTTAAGTAAAGCAATCAAAGCATGCAATTCAATTCAAGTCTTAACAGGCAAGAGTCTATATTGGCATTAACACAAGCAACAAAAGAACAAAAGGTGCAAGAGCTCTTGCTGTCCGTGACTCGAATGTCTCCAGATGGTGTTTGCGTGCAAGCAAGGGACTGGGAAGAAAGAGAAAAAGGTTGTTGAGAACAACTATCTACTAAAGTTTCACACTTAGTCTCCTTTGGATTCTTATCTGGACTCGTCCCCAGACCACTAGCCAGGTACAAGTCAAACTGATCCACTCCCTTTCGATATTTTGAGCACTCATGCAATGGATGAGCGTGAGCAAGAAAGTTGACACCTAAAAGGCGAAACAGAAAAAGGGTGGAGGAGGAAGACAAAAAGGTGTGTGAAAGGCTCACATCAATGAGGACAATCATAGGCGAGAGAAGGCCATATGATAGATATGATGTGAGGAGTAGGGATTGCCATACAACGGATGCACATGTGAGCTAAAAGCTCTCCAATGGAACTAGTGCGGTGCATCTAACTTGCTTGCTCAAGAAGACCTAGAGCTCGTTTGAGGAGGCTCATCATTGGAATATACAAGCCAAGTTCTATAGTGTAAAAGTTCCCCACATAGCTATATGCATGATGATAATCTCTATGGAGTACAAGGGATAGAAGATGAAGTACTAGTGTGGATCTCTCAAAAGGAATAGTAGTATGCCCCCTTCTCTCTTTTTATTTTTCTTTTTCTCTTTTTCTCTTTATTTTTATTTTTTTGGTGGCCTCAATGGCTCTTTCTATTTAACTCTCATTTGTCCTCTTTGGGATCTTTTGATTTTGTCCTCTTTGGGATCTTTTCCTCACTTTAGGGGCAATACTCTATATTTTACAAGAAGATAGGAGATCTTTCACACTTTACAAAGGTACTCACAAAAATAAAATGTAACTAATCATGATGCAAATGTATGCCTCTGCCAGGATAGCAGGATATGCAATGATACTAGCGCGTCATGTAGCAATGATTAGGGCAAGGCCCAACTAGCATGCGGCTCATCGATCAAGCAAGTAGTATGTATGACATGAAGATCAAGTCATGAGAGGGTGGATGTTGCATGGTAATGTATCTCGGAAAGGCTATGGAAATGCCTTGTAGGTAGGTATGGTGGCTGTTTTGAGGAAAGATATAATGAAGCTTATGATGACAGAGCGTATCATGCCAAGGGTTTGGATGCACCGACGAAGTATGCGCCAACTCTCGAGGTGAGAAAGGGCAATGCACGGTACCGAAGAGGCTAGAAAAAGTATGGGTAGGTGGAAGTGTCAACTTTCGAATACTCACATTAGTTCAAAGAACTCATGCACTTATTATTGGTAACTCTCAATCTAATAGGAGGTTCACAAAGAGACAGGTACCCCGAGGAGGAGTGTATGGGGGTTTGGTTATCCTTGCGCATCCTCGACTCATGGTACGTGAGTGTACTCTAATATTCGAACCCTCCAGAGGTTAGTGATCCATCTAGTAGCTAGAGTTCTCAACAGGGGTTTTTGGTTTTCGAAAAACACACGGATTGCCCAAAATACAACATCTATCACTAATAGGCAAGAGCTCTTGACACCAAAAGTTCAAACATTACTCTAGTCAATACCTCAAAACTATTGCAAGTTACTACTTCAAAAAGAAAAGCAACTTTAACTACCTACTTTCTAGTCAAGACACAGAACTCAGTGCAACAGGCAAACTCTCTAACAGGATAAAACATGCAACCTATAGAAAGTTCAACCTGAAAATAAAAGCTCTAGAAAAACTGAAGCACTACAGCTAAACAGACCAGCAGCTAAGAAAAGAAAAAGAACAACTCACAGCTAAAAGAAATAAGCATGCAAATCCTATGAGAAGTTCTAGTTCAAGTGGAGCGTGTTTATCTCCTACACAAAAGAGTAAGTTGGGGTCTAACTTGTTACTACAGCAAAGAAAGCAAAACAAACCTAGAAAAGTAAAGAGCGAGACGCTCCAAGCAAAGCACATAACACATGAAGTGATAAAAATATAGTGCAACGAAAGACAGACCGATGATTGTTGATGAAGAAGGGGATGCACCGGGGGCATCCCCAATCTTAGACGCTTGAGTCTCCTTGAATATTTATTGGGGGTGCACTTGGGCATCCCCAAGCTTGAGCGCTTGACACTCCTGGATCTTCTTTCTGTTGGAAAACGTAGTAGAAAACAAAAAATTTCGGCCTACGAATCAAGAACCCAAGATCATCCAAGAAGATTGCATACAAGGTTTTAGGTCATGGCTCACCAATCGATGTAGCGGAAGTAGAGTTGGTGAAGCTCGTGGACGTAGTGGAAGTAGATCTCGCAAGTTCTCCCATGAACAGTCCCTTGATCAATCCCACGAACAAGTCCCGCGATCTAGTCTCACGGACAAGTCCCATGAACAAGCTCCTCGAAGAAGGGTCGAAGGTACGACCCCTCCATTAGTATCCACACATCCCGTAGCAGCAATCCAGCAGCGCTCCGCCGTCCAGAGATGAACGCCACCGAGAAAACTAGAGGGAGAAAACCCTAACGGATTCCGATCTAGAACAACGTCTAAACCGGGGTCTAAAAGTGGAGCAACGGGGTTTAGAGGAGGGAGGGTGGCGCATAGGCCTTGTGGACAAGTTGTGTTGCGCCCCCCACCCCTCCCCCACATTATATAGGTGGCCAAGAGGCCCTTGGGGCGCAGCTCAAAAGGAATTGGGAGTCCAACTTTGACTCCCAAGCCTTCCAAACCTTACCACACCTTCCCACCGGAAAACTGCCATAATGGGTTTTGGTATTCCCACCTGGAGGAGGTTTCCTTCCCCTTGGTGCGCCCCACCCCCTTGGCCGGCCAGGGCAGCCTAGGTGGCTTGCCCCCCAAGGCTAGGGGCGCAGGGGAGTGGGTGGTACTGCCCGGAACCTTCCGGAACCTTCTAGAAGCTTCCAGGACCTTCCGGGACCTACCGGGACTGTTTCGGGACATTCCGGACACTTTTGGAGCACTTCCAATACCTTCCGGAACCTCTAACGAATGTTCCGGAGCCATCTAAATGGGTTTCGGAGCCATCCGGGCAAAGGTTATTATGTCCGGTGAACACAACATATTGTTTAAGCTGTCCACCGATCACCGAAACTATTCCGGTTGATCGTAAACTTTCCCATCACCATTTTCATATGTTCCGGAACCACCTGGGACTACTCCAGAGAGATCCGAACATATCCTAAATACCCAGAACTACTTCTGGTGCCCTTATGAACTATTCCATAAATCTCCGGAACTACTTCCGGTACCCGTATGAACTATTCTGCTTTGCTTCCACTAAACCTTCTACCATACTAGTATTCTAACAGACTACTGCTCGTTAAGTGTGTGACCCAATAGGTTCGGTATAATGCGGACATGACTCAGAACATCTTCCGGACATAGGTCAACAGCCTTTCGTCAATAGCCAATAATCAACAGCGGAGCCATGGACACCCATGTTGACTCCCGCACATACACGAAGAAACTTCGAGTGAACCATTATGTTTATTCATGTACCATTCCCTTTGCTTCGTGATATATGACAAAGTTAGAGGAGAGATGTTTGGCACCCATGTGTAACAACTTCTTGAACACAAGCCACTCGTTATCCTCTTTGCTCGTTTGTCCATTTTCTCGTTATCGTATTCCGGTATCCCCGTGACTGAATCACAATGCGTCTGGCCAGACTATAATGGATACCGTCATACCGAGTGGGCCCGAAGTGAATATCTTCTTCATCGTGAAGGAGCAAATCCCATTCTTGAACTATCACAGTCACTAGCCACACCATCTGACATACCCAGAACTTATTTTACTACTTCCCATTTACGGGAGGATTCATCTAAGAACCAAAGCATGTCTTCCTGTGTGAAGCAACTCGATACTCTCATGGTCTAAGGAATTACGTATATGATAACATTTCATGATATGACTTATAACGTAGTTACGATGTGATATCTAAGTATATCATTAAATACTGGGGTCGGTTCAACATCATTGTTCTGCTAACAATATGTTCCCATTGCTACTGACATCCTTGTTACAAGAACAATGTCCATGATTAAGAAAACGTAATCATCAGTTAGCACATGAGCTGGTCTTAGAGGCTAAACCAGGAACTCTTGGTGTTTACATTTCCACACATGCAAGTGAGTTTTCTTCTGAATCTCATAGTCAGTGTCATTGCAATTATAGCACAGAAATATAAACATTAATTACGAACGTGGAAATATATATATAATAACATTTTATTATTGCCTCTAGGGCATATTTCCAACAGTCTCCCACTTGCACTAGAGTCAATAATATTATCAGTGCTTGAGCATTTTACACCTATGGCATACCGGTGTAATACATGCTTCATTTGTGGTATAGACTTCATCATCGGATCTGATGCTTCAGGCCCGTTTGTATCTTGCATATCTTCGCGTTTTTCACGCTATCATAAAATTTACTAATTTTATCAGTTTAGCTTTGTATATGTTTGAATCATTTGGCAGGACCTTGGTTCCTTCAGAATAAGTCATGAAATCATTCGTCAATGTTCCATGAGCTTCAAGCATCTAGGAAACCATACCATGTTCATAAATGAACTGATGACTCAAAATACCCTCCCTTGTTACTTCTTTAAGCAACAATATACTTAGCCTCTGTTGTAGAATTCGCCACAGTATCTAACTTAACACAGTTCCTTCATACTGTGCCACCCTTACGTGTGAAACACATAATCCCAATTAAAATCGAAAATCGGTTGGAGTAAGTATGAAGACTGAATTGGTGTAACTGTTTACATCAAAAATTCAGCTGGTGTAACTTGTTACAACGAGCTCTTCATTATCTCCATTTTCCGAGAAACATATCTTATCTATCATAAGTTTAACTTTTCACTGTTTGTCCAATGATCAACATATTGATCACTTTGGTATCTTGCTCACAACCTTTTGGAGCACTGGACATATCTGGTCGTTTTACATATTATGGTGTACATGATTAATCCAAACACATAGGTGAGTGAAATCCAATTCATGTGTTTTGCTTATCTGTGTTCATGAACACCGATTTCCGCAAACAACTTTTCACCATGACCTCGGCAAGAACATCCTTCTTGGCGTATTAATACTAAACTACTTTAGTATCATGTCAACATGTAATGTTGGCTTTAGCATGATCAGACACTTACTATCTACATAGATCATTGTGCTCAATACTAATGCTATATTAGCCCAAGTACTTCAGCTGAAAACTATTTCCAATAAAGTCCTTATTCGTGTCAAGAAATTTATATCATTTCTAATCAACAATATGTCATCTACATAAGGTTTTTAGAAATATTATTCAGCTCCCACTTACTTTCTTGAATATTCAAGCATCTTCGTTATTCCTGATGAAAACAAACTCTTTTCGCAATTTCATCACAACGAAAATTCCAACTCCATTATGCTAGCTTCAGTCCATCACTGGATATCCAAGGCTTGCATCTATTTTAGCATCCTTTGAATCGACAAAACATTCCGGTCGTATCACGTATACGTCCTTTGTTATATTTCCGTGTAGGAACTTTGTTTTTGACGTTCATTCTACCATATCCTATAAATGAGATATGTAGTAATTGCTAGTATAACCCGAACTGACTAAAGCATTTCTACGGTCGACATTATTTCGCCGTAGTCAACCTTTGAACTTGCTAGAAAACAATTTTCCAACGAGTTGAGCTTTATGGATAAAACAATTTCATCCGAATCAATTATAGATCCATATATATATATTCTTCAGACTTTTATTCTTTCGGAGGGTCTACCAAGTTCAAAACTTGACTTACTTCCATGGATACTATCTCGGATTATTTGGCATTTAGCCAAATCCCGGAGTCAGGGCCCATCAACGCTTCTTTGTATATCACAGGTTTATCATTGTCGAACAACAATATCTCGTTTTACATATCATGAATGTTTGTACGAGTTTTGTCTAACCTGTGTAGTTCAGCTGCGCACTTATTTGAAGATTCAACAATCTTTAACAAGTTGCACTGTCCTCTCACTCACTATTTTGCAAGAAACCATTTTCTTCAAAACACATTGTTCTTAACAGCAAACAGTTTTGCTTTTGTGTAGTGATAGAGGAATACCAAACCTTTTGGAATAACCTTC
The DNA here is from genome assembly GCA_950022295.1 of Bromus sterilis. Lineage (NCBI taxonomy): Eukaryota > Viridiplantae > Streptophyta > Magnoliopsida > Poales > Poaceae > Bromus > Bromus sterilis. Next base: position 225,740,507 of record OX465600.1, read on the forward strand.
ACAAAGTAGCACTTATCTGATTTGGTGTTTTGAGTATGTCAAACATATGTCTCGTACACCCAAATTTTAAGAAAAGACAATATGGTTTTAACAGTCCATACCACATCTAATATGGTGTCATTTCAACAGATTTGATGGTGCTCTTTTCAGTGTAAAAGCCGTAGTCACTAACGCATAACTTTAATAAGTATAATGGCAAATTGATAAACGTCATATTTGATCTTACCGTGTCATACATGGCTTGACTACATCTCTCGAACACTTTACTCATAGTGGTGTTCCGGGAGACGCAAGTTATGACACTTCTTCACAACTCATCAGACGTTCGCTAAACTTGTAACTCAAATATTACTTTCTACAATCTAATTTGCAGAAGCTTTATTTTCTCGTTACAATGAATTTCTATTTCACTCTTAAATTCCTTGAACATTTCAAAGATTTCAGACGTATGTCTCTATTGAACAGATATCCACATATCTACTTCAACTCATGAGTGAAGATAGGGAATCCACTGCACACAACTACACTTATTGGACTACACACATCATCATGTATGATTACCAATGGTTTAGTTGCCCGTTCATGTATGGCCTATCAATGGTGTTTTAGTCACATTACTTCGAGACAAAGATCGCAAGCGTCAAGTGATTCGTAGTCATATGACTCGAAAGTCCATCACTTATGGAAATTCTTCATGCATGTTATGTCACTTGTGATAAACGGCAGTGCCACATCTATGTGGTATTTCTGTCAGTCTTGCGACGTTTAGCGTCAGTGTTATGGATGTTTAGTATTATTATCAAGATTCATAACATACAACCTATTCATAATGGAAGTATGGCCTTTACGTTATTCATAGCTTTGAACAACTCTCCTGCAACAAACATGATTCAAAATGATGTTTTGCAACAAGGCTAAAGTGTAGTAACAATTTACTCAACTCTAAAATGAATTATGAAGATAATCATAGAGTCAACAGACGGTATAGTAAACCTTTTACTGTGTTCCCGAGCGTGTCAAAACTCATCATTAGCTAGTCATAAAGGCCATAGTATTTCTTGCATCGAGTTGCAACAATATGCAATCGATGTGATATTCCGGTGATCAACAGTTTAATCACAATATACAGAACCCACAATTAACTGCTTAATCATGATTCCCAAGAATTACATCTCTTGACCAGCAATGAATTCATCTATAACTCCGTATGACTTTCATTTCTGAGCTGGTTATTCCAGTCTTCTTTCGTTTTGCCTTTATACGTATCATAGTTCTATTTCCAATGTCACTCCTACTCACAGAAGATCACACATGATCAAGGGTGGCGCAGGCCATGGACTTTCTGGCGTGTAAGTCTTACTAACACCCTATGGAACTTCCTTTCCCTTAATCCTCATCATCATATGATCATTGTTCTTCTGGATCCCACACTTATCAGTTTTGTTTAGAGCACAATGAACATTTTCACTAATGCTTACAATCATACATTGTACTAGATATCTTATATCCAACATTAATTGTCTTACTACTGAAAACAATTTTTCAGTTCCATGAATATAACATAACTATCCCAAACTTTTCGAAGTTCGGGTTTCATGGTGGTGAAGACAATGCACTTAGCTGTGGTGGAATTCTAGCATTTTGGATTATGGATGTAAGTCACATCATCCATAGCATCAGCGGGAGAGCATCATAAATTTGCGATAGGACATGGTCCTTCTCGGCACTATTGAGGATAGTCCTCACAATACGGTACCAATCGTAAAGTTTTTACCAGATAATACAGTTAATCAAAATCAATTGGGAAGGTGGTAACGCGAGCCATTATTCTACAACGATAATGCAAATACTAAGACTTTGTTCATAATTAAGTTGCACTTGTGATTAATCAATTTAATTACTTAGTGCGCTCCCACTCAGATCAATATCTCTCGTAATTGATGCTGGAGTGATTCAAGATCCAATCCAATCGTCCGCCATTGATGTGACATCACTGATGACTTAGACTGGACCGGTAGGCCAACTTGCCAATCACGCCAAAGGTGATTCTTGTTCATCTTTCGATGGGCGTGTTCCGGTAGCAAACTTTTATCCAAACCGTCAAGATAACCAAGTGTAATGTGCTGTGTGTTCTTTTAACACACCCGTCTTTTATGCGTCACACCGTGTGCACCCATGTGACATGACCTGCTCCGATGTGAAACATAGTATAGACGGTGCTACAGTTGGAAGAACACTATCAACTTGATATTGTTTTGCGAGAGATCACCCTAATAAAATACGACTATCGCGCATCAAACAAGGGTGCATCAAAGGGATAAACATCACAGGCAGTTCATAAAATTATGTGATATGATATAGCCCTTTGCTTCGTGAAGTCTTCGTAGTCTTCACGCCGTCGTGGTAGAAGTCACCGCGTCCACCAATTTTCTCCTTGGCACCGGGAACATCACCACGGCTTCCGGCATGTGCGTCGGGGTCCACCTCCGCATCGTAGATCATCACCTTGCATCTATCTATTGCTTTGCCTCGAGCTAATAAACAGTTCTGGCACGCAGGCCATAATTAAGTGACAATCATATGACTCCAGTCATCATGCCGTACCACGACACGCAGGTCGCGAATAAATATTACATAACATATAGCATCTCATACAAACACATTGCAAATCTTGAAGGCTATACCACATCACATGCATACTCTGCAAAAACGAGTTAGATCGCCATCTACACGGGTTGTTGCAACTTTTATCGTGGTTGTTAAGCAGGTTTACAAGGCAAACGAGAAACCCTAGACAAAACAAAAACACGATACTTCTTTTGTTGCTAGTTTAACATACGGGGTGCGTGTAGCAACTAATGCCACAAGCCAAACTTCGTTAAACGCGTGACCCCCGTGTGGATTTGAGTTCATAAAATCCACAAGCCCGTTCATGTAAAATTTTCTATAGCAAGACTAGGATGAGATCCAAGGAATTTGATGTAGTCCATGATCAAGGCAACCAGCATACTAAGAGCAGCATAGAGGGATCATGGCAAAACTCAAACCTTGTAGCAAAATCACATCATGCCGTCGAGCAAAGAAAAGATCACATGATAGGGAAGCAAACAAGAAAATCAATGCCTCATATCAACATATGATCTACCTAAACATGCATCTAATCAAGGATCGCTCATGATACCACTGTTGGAAAACGTAGTAGAAAACAAAAAAATTCGGCCTACGAATCAAGAACCCAAGATCATCCAAGAAGATTGCGTACAAGGTTTTAGGTCATGGCTCACCAACCGATGTAGCGGAAGTAGAGTTGGTGAAGCTCGTGGACGTAGTGGAAGTAGATCTCGCAAGTTCTCCCATGAACAGTCCCTTGATCAATCCCACGAACAAGTCCCGCGATCTAGTCTCACGGACAAGTCCATGAACAAGCTCCTCGAAGAAGGGTCGAAGGTACGACCCCTCCATTAGTATCCACACATCCCGTAGCAGCAATCCAGCAGCGCTCCGCCGTCCAGAGATGAACGCCACCGAGAAAACTAGAGGGAGAAAACCCTAACGGATTCCGATCTAGAACAGCGTCTAAACCGGGGTCTAAAAGTGGAGCAACGGGGTTTAGAGGAGGGAGGGTGGCGCATAGGCCTTGGGGACAAGTTGTGTTGCGCCCCCACCCCTCCCCCACATTATATAGGTGGCCAAGAGGCCCTTGGGGCGCAGCTCAAAAGGAATTGGGAGTCCAACTTGGACTCCCAAGCCTTCCAAACCTTACCACACCTTCCCACCGGAAAACTGCCATAATGGGTTTTGGTATTCCCACCTGGAGGAGGTTTCCTTCCCCTTGGTGCGCCCCACCCCCTTGGCCGGCCAGGGCAGCCTAGGTGGCTTGCCCCCCAAGGCTAGGGGCGCAGGGGAGTGGGTGGTACTGCCCGGAACCTTCCGGAACCTTCTAGAAGCTTCCAGGACCTTCCGGGACCTACCGGGACTGTTTCGGGACATTCCGGACACTTTTGGAGCACTTCCAATACCTTCCGGAACCTCTAACGAATGTTCCGGAGCCATCTAAATGGGTTTCGGAGCCATCCGGGCAAAGGTTATTATGTCCGGTGAACACAACATATTGTTTAAGCTGTCCACCGATCACCGAAACTATTCCGGTTGATCGTAAACTTTCCCATTACCATTTTCATATGTTCCGGAACCACCTGGGACTACTCCAGAGAGATCCGAACATATCCTAAATACCCAGAACTACTTCTGGTGCCCTTATGAACTATTCCATAAATCTCCGGAACTACTTCCGGTACCCGTATGAACTATTCTGCTTTGCTTCCACTAAAACCTTCTACCATACTAGTATTCTAACAGACTACTGCTCGTTAAGTGTGTGACCCAATAGGTTCGGTATAATGCGGACATGACTCAGAACATCTTCCGGACATAGGTCAACAGCCTTTCGTCAATAGCCAATAATCAACAGCGGAGCCATGGACACCCATGTTGACTCCCGCACATACACGAAGAAACTTCGAGTGAACCATTATGTTTATTCATGTACCATTCCCTTTGCTTCGTGATATATGACAAAGTTAGAGGAGAGATGTTTGGAACCCATGTGTAACAACTTCTTGAACACAAGCCACTCGTTATCCTCTTTGCTCGTTTGTCCATTTTCTCGTTATCGTATTCCGGTATCCCCGTGACTGAATCACAATGCGTCTGGCCAGACTATAATGGATACCGTCATACCGAGTGGGCCCGAAGTGAATATCTTCTTCATCGTGAAGGAGCAAATCCCATTCTTGAACTATCACAGTCACTAGCCACACCATCTGACATACCCAGAACTTATTTTACTACTTCCCATTTACGGGAGGATTCATCTAAGAACCAAAGCATGTCTTCCTGTGTGAAGCAACTCGATACTCTCATGGTCTAAGGAATTACGTATATGATAACATTTCATGATATGACTTATAACGTAGTTACGATGTGATCTCTAAGTATATCATTCAATACCGGGGTCGGTTCAACATCATTGTTCTGCTAACAATATGTTCCCATTGCTACTGACATCCTTGTTACAAGAACAATGTCCATGATTAAGAAAACGTAATCATCAGTTAGCACATGAGCTGGTCTTAGAGGCTAAACCAGGAACTCTTGGTGTTTACATTTCCACACATGCAAGTGAGTTTTCTTCTGAATCTCATAGTCAGGGTCATTGCAATTATAGCACAGAAATATAAACATTAATTACGAATGTGGAAATATATATATAATAACATTTTATTATTGCCTCTAGGGCATATTTCCAACACTTTCATCACCTTCCATCGCGCACTTGAAAACTCCCTTCATACATAACTCATTGTAGGCCGATTAGAGAGGTTAGTACCCTAATAAAATAATTTTCCTCTACTGCAAATAAATATTTCCAGGAAGAGCTACTGTTTCTCTTGCCTGCCCAAAAAAGTTTGCATAGAAAAAGCAAGCTTAAGGATTGCAAAACTGCAAAAAGAAAAACTGGGGCAGAAGCTGAGAAAAACAGAACAGCAGAGAAAGGGGAATTTTTTCGAGGTACTTCTGCAACTCAAATAAAAAAACTTTGAACAGGGGCTAGCAAGCCAATTATATGGAGCATGCTGTCAAAAAATTTCAGATCAAAAAGATGATCTGGTGATTTATCGCGAATTTTCCCGTCAAGAAGACAAAATCTGTTTCTGGACAGCATGCTCCAACTTTTGAACTTTCAAGCACTCTGAGGCTAAACTTGGCACAAAGCTTGAAAAATAAAGATACAATGATGTTGCTACAGTAGTAACAATCATCAAGACCACTAAGAACAGAACAAAAGCAAAAAGAAAAACCTAAATTCGTTGCGGGCTGCCTTCCGAAAGCGCTTCTTTAGAGCCATTAGCTAGGCTTAAAGCAGAAGATCAAGTTTTTTCAAGAGAATAACTAGCCTGTGTGACGGACTCAAAAGGTAACTTAATCTTTTTCTTAGGGAAATGTTCCATCCCTTTCTTGAGAGGGAATTGGAACTTGATAGTTCCCTCTTTCATGTCAATGATGGCACCAACTGTGCGAAGAAAAGGACGTCCCAAAATAATTGGACAAGAGGGCTCACACTCAATGTCCATAATAGTGAAATCAACAGGAACATAATTGTCATTGACAATGATAAGAACATCGTCGATCTTCCCCAAAGGCTTCTTTACGGAAGAATCAACAAGACGAACACCAAAAGAACAGGGATCAAAAGGTTTCAAATCAAGCATATCATACATTCTTTTGGGCATAACAGAGGTACTTGCTCCAACATCACAAAGAGCAAAACAAGAGAAGTTATTCAATTCAATTTTAATCATAGGATCCCAACCATCTTCTAGCTTCCTAGGTATGGAGGCTTCTAGCCTAAGCTTCTCCTCCCTAACTTTAATTAGAGCATTGGTGATATGCTCCGTGAAGGCAAGATTTAGTGTGCTAGTGTGGGGGTCTCTAGACATCTTGTGTAGGAAACCAATAACTTCTGGTAAAGTGCAGTCATCAAAGTCTAGTTCACTACTATCTATAAGGGAAGTAGTGATATCATTTAAGCTCACTTGTTTGAAAGGCTCTATGTTCATAGAGGTTTCCTCTTCTATGGTTGAGGGTGTAGCATCACCATTGATAGGTCCAGTGGGACTAGGGGTGTGATGGGTGCTAGCAGTTTGGATCTCCTCAACTACTTGGATAGTGGCTACTGTGTGGTAGGTAGGAAGGCTCTTAATTCTATCTTCTTCCTCCTTCTATCTAGCCCATCTCTCTTAAGTTTTCCCAACATCCTAATGTAGGGATTAATTTGGACCTGGATGGCATTCATAGGAGTGACCTGCCTCTCCTCAGGGGGAGAGGTTCTAATCTTCAGCATCTCTACGTCATGGGCTATATTGTCTACCTTCGAAGAGAGGATATCTAGTTTATCTAATTTTTCTTCCACACTCTTGTTGAAGGCCTTCTGGGTAGTGATAAAGTCTTTGAGCATAGTCTCTAGTTCTGAAGTGGAGTTTCTAGTGGTAGGATAAGTGTTGTTCCCATAGTTGTTGGATGGGAAAGGCCTAGGATTGTTGCTACCAAAGTTACTCCTATAAGCATTATTGTTGAAGTTGTTCCTAGAGACAAAATTGACATCTACTTGCTCCTGAGCAACCAAAGAATTTAAAGGAACATCTTGAGGATCAATAGAGGGTTGCTTGGTAAGTAGAGACATGATAAGGTCAACCTTTTCATTTAAAGAGGAAATCTCCTCGACAGAGTTTACCTTCTTACCAGTTGGAGCTCTCTCGGTGTGCCATTGTGAATAATTTAGCATCATCTCATCTAGTAGTTTTGTAGCAGCACCAAGTGTGGTTGACATAAAGGTACCTCCTGCGGCCGAATCCAACAGGTTCCGCGAGGTGAAGTTCAAGCCTGCATAAAAAGTCTGGATAACCATCCAGGTAGTCAGTTCATGTGTAGGGCAGTTCTTGACGAGCGTCTTCATACGTTCCCAAGCCTGGGCAACGTGTTCGTTATCCAATTGCCTGAAATTCATAATGTTACTCCGCAATTGAATAATTTTAGCAGGGGGATAATACTTCCCTATAAAAGCATCCTTGCATTTACTCCAAGAATCAATACTATTCTTGGGTAGAGACTGTAGCCACTCCTTGGCTCTCCCTCTCAAGGAGAAAGGGAAAAGCTTCAGCTTGACGATGTCTCCGTCCACCTCCTTGTATTTCTGCATGTCGCAGATCTCGATAAAGTTGTTTAGGTGCAAAGCAGCATCTTCTCCTGCTCCTGAAAATTGATCTTTCATGACAAAGTTAAGCAGAGCAGGTTTAATCTCATAAGAATGTGCTGAAGTGGCAGGTGGAGCAATAGGAGTGCAGATAAAGTCACTGTTGTTGTGGCTGGTGAAGTCACACAACTTAGTGTTTTCATTGGAACCCATAGTAGCAGCAGGTATTTTTGGTATTTTTGATTAGGGACACAAAAGTAAAAACTGGAAGGTAAACTAACAAGACTAAAAAGCAAAGGTAAAAGATAGCGTGTAACTCCCCTATTTTTGATACAGGAGTCCGACAACGGCGCCAGGAATTAGCTTGATGGCTTCTCGCCCCTTGTTGGTTACCCCAAGTGGAAGGTTGAGATGCAGCGTAGCGGTAATTTCCCTCAGTAAAGATACCAAGGTTTGTCTCCAGTAGGACTCAACGATAAGTACGATAGGTGGCAACGGCGCCAGAAATTATTCTGATGCGTGGAGTTGTCGTGGACCTGCACAAAACAAATAACTTTGCTCCCAACGAGTTCAGAGGAGTTGTCAATTCCTCCGGCCTTGTTGTTTACAAAGGATCAAACGCAAGAGATAAAAAAGGTACTAGTAAAAGTAAAACAGAAAGGTAAATAGTGGGTGTGAACAATGGTATGAAGATGGACCGGAGTCCCGTGATTTTCACTAGTGATGTCTCTCTCCCAAAAGACGATAAAAATGCTAGCGAGGTAAACAAATCACAGTTGGGCAATTGACAGGATTATGAAGGCACCGCAATGCTAACTATGCTGCAAAGAAAGGAATAGCTCAAAAGCAATGGGCAGTACGCCAAGGTAAGTAGACCGAAATCCATCTGCATCTACTACGAATCATCCACCTTGAGATATCTATCCAGAACATCTCGCTGGTATTAAGTTGCGAATCCCACCCAAAGTGTAAACTCAAAGCAACAGACAACTGCATTAAAAGAACTTTGCGTAAAGTAAACAATTCTTGCACCAATAGGCACAATCACCGTTGTTTTATCCCTGGTGGCAACAGCACATCCCCTAGTCTCATGTTTCTGTCACTCAAGCTAGACATCAGGGGGCTGAACCCACAATCGAGCATAACGCTCTCTCTTGGAGTTGCAAGCAAATAACTTGGCCAAAGCAAATACTGCAACGGAGAACATGCAAGAATTTACTCAAGAACAAAATATAAAAGGGCAAACCAAATATATTACTCATCACAATCTGAACATAGTCTCATAATCCATTAGATCCCAACAAACTCAGCATAGCAACAGCAGAAAATTACATAGGTGCCTCGATCATGTGAGGCAGCTCACGAGGTCTCGAAAGTGGAAGCACAAAAGAGGGAGAGGACATCACATAGCTACTGATCACGGACCCATGGTCCAAGGGGGACTACTCACGGTACATACGGGAGGCGTCCATGGCTATAGATGGTCTCCCGGAGGGGTGATCTCCTTCCGGCAGGGTGCCGGGGCAGCTTCTCCAGGCAGCCCCGATCTGAAAACGGCGGCGGCGGAACAGAGAGGTTTTCGCGAAAAAGAGTTCTTGTTTAGGGGTTTCTACCCCGAGGGGGTTATATAGGCGAAGGGGGCGTCGAGGGGCCACCCAGGGTAGCCAGGAGGGTGCCTGGAGCGCCCTAGGGTTGGGTCCGCGCCAGGGACCCTTCTGGCTCCCTGGTGGTGGTCCCGACTCTCTCCCTTGGTTATTCCGGAAGCTTCCTACCCGCTGATTTTTAATATAATTTTTGCGGAATTTTTTGGGCACTTTAATCAGCCGGAAAACCTGAAAAACAAAAACAACAGAAAACCAGAAGCTGGCAACTGGGTGCACTGAGTTAGTAGGTTAGTCCAAATTGGTTTAAAAGTGTAATAAAGTTCAACTAAAACATGGCAAAGTCACACAAAACTTGCATGGAGCAAGCAGAAATTATAGATACGTTTGGGACGTATCAGCCCCCTACCTATTTAAGACATCCCCATACCCCAAAATGGACAAACCCTAGCCCTACTACCTCCAATTCCGCGCCTGCCCTCTTCCCCGCCGCCACATGGCACCAACCAGCCACCAACCACCTCCAGATCAAGATTAGCTGCTCTAGATCGGTCGATCCGGAACGGACGGCCCAGAGGCCTCCACATCGCCTCGCATGACCCACGCCCGAAGCCCCGCAGTCGTCCTGAGCTCCTCCTTTTCGGTTCGCGTCGTCGCGCCACCTCCGGTTTGTTGAGCCGCCGCGCAAATCATCGGCGGCAAGCCACCCCCGTAAGTCTGCCTCACCCCGCGCCCCCTTTCTTCCTCTCCTTCTTCTGCTCTCGCTAATCTCTCTCCCTGTTTCCCGAGACGTCCCCATGAACTCCGGCAGGAGCTCGCCGCCGCTAAACATTCGGCCACCGCGCGGCCAGATCTGGTGACTGGCGGACGGATCTTCTCGTCCCCGTCAAGTTCCACCCCGCCCCGACCTCCTGCCTCACCTGTACCCCTCGCCGGAGTAGCCTCGGTAGCCGCCGCTGGTCTCGTCCGGAGGGGGAGGATGACCCGTACCGTGCCCGCTCGCGTGGGCTGCGTGGGCTGGCGCGCCTGCATGGCCCAGCCAGCTCGGCTGCGGCCCAACCATGCCTGTGTCCGCCTCCCTTCCCCGCCCGCGGAGGCAGACGCGCTAACCTCCGCCCACTTGCGTCTTGGGCTCGACCCAGGGAGGTGAGGCTGCAACTCCCGTTTTTATGGGAGCAACTAATTAGCGGGTACCCTCCCGCACGCCTCTGTAGAGGTCACTTTTCGCGCCATCCGAAGTTGCCACGTGGCACGTTTTGGACGCACAGCGCGCAGCCACAGCGCATGCCAGATTCAGCCACGGTTTTTTGCGCAGCCACAACCCTGCCACAATCCAGTTTTTCTGCCACAACCACAGTTTTTTCAGCCACAACCCTACCACAGTGCAAGCCACAGGTCTGCACGCAGCCACAATTGTTGTTCGCGCGGGACACAGTAAAAATACGATACGTGTCGGATCCAGAGAGCGTCAAAAGTGACCTCTGCGAGGGGCGCGCGGGAGGGTGCCCGCTAATTAGTGATTGGCCCTTTTTATTTTTATTTTGTTTTTGCGTAGTTGGGTTGGCCCAATATCTATGTAGCGCTCGTGAGTGTTGTTTAGTTAGGTTGCGCCCTCTTGTTTTGGCCCAGTAGATGAATAGTATATTTTTCTGAGCATTTAAATTGCAAATTGTGTTACCGTTTTGTGAGGCTTATATCTTTTAGACCGTAGCTCGGATTGCCACGTGTTCTACATGAAAGTTGCTCCGTTTTACCTGTTGATTAATAAAATGTGCTCATTTGCCATGTTTGCTCTTGTCTACATGTTGTTTCATTGCTATTTACATGCTATGCCACCGTGAGCAGTTTATTTGATAACTAAATAACCGTAACTCCGTTTGAGAAGTTCTTTATATGTAACTTGACTAGAATTTCGTGTAGGTCATGAATATGGTGCTCTTGCTTGCTAATAAAAATAAAAATATATGTTTAAGGCAGAACAGTACCAAATGTTTTAATTGTCGTGGGGTACTTAGTGTTATGCCATGTTTAGGAATTTACCCCACTTAACTTGACTAGCATAGATTGTTTACTTATGCTTCATCTCTTACCATGATTGTGTGACATGCCATGCTTGTGTGTGATGCCATGTTAACAACCTTTGCTCATGTTGTGTAGCTAAACAACTTGAACCGTCATAAATGTGCAGTATCGTCGTGTGTGATAGATACTTCACTTAACCTTCTAGTAACCGTTCTCGACGGTACATGCGATATCATAGTGCGTTGTATTGTAATGCCTGAAGGGAATATGCCCGAGAGGCAATAATAAAGTGGTTATTATCTTATTCCATGTTTATGATAAATGTTTATTTTCATGCTATAATTGTGTTAACCGGAAACGTTAATACATGTGTGTTTAATAAACAGAGAAAAGGTTCCTAGTAATGCCTCTCTTTATATTAGCTTGTTGATTAACGGATGATCAAGGTTTCCTGATCATGAACATTGGATGTTGTTAATAACAAGGTCATGTCATTGGAGAATGATGTGATGAACATACACCCACAGTAGTTATAGCTATACGATCATGTCATCAAGTTTCTATTGCTGTATCAAACTTTCACGAAGTAACCCTAATCCTTAGACCATGAGATCACGTCAATCACTGACACCGGAAGAGTACTTTGATTCCATCAAACGTCACACCGTAACAGGGTGATTATAAAGGTGTCGTTGGGTACTTGGAAAGTGTTAGTTGAGGCTCGTGGATCAAGAGTGGGATTTGTCCATCCAGATGACGGAGAGATATACTCTGGGCCCTCTCGGTGATATCACATTGACATCGCTTGCAAGCACGTGACTGGCTCACGAGGATGTTATATCACGGAACGAGTAAAGAGTACTTGTCGGTAACGAGATCGAACTAGGTATGGATGATACCAAATGATCGGATCTCGGACAAGTAAAATATCGCGAGACAAAAGGAATTGGTTATGGAGTAATGGTTCACACGATCACTTGTTCATCGTTGAATAAGTGGGAGTCATTATGGATCTCCAGATCCCGCTGATGATTATTGATCAGAGAAGTGTCTCGGTCATGTCCACTTTGTTCACGAACCGTAGGGTGACACACTTAAGGTTTGCCGAAGTGTTTTAAGTGGATACGAAACGCAGGAGAAAATACTGGACAGCACAGGACAGCACAGGGACTGTTTCGATAAAACTGCCGGAATAGTTTCGGAATATCGAAATAGTGCAAGGGGATAATTGTTAATGTGTTCATTAAGTGAATTGTTCATAAATGAAGTACTAATTTAATGAAGTGTTCATTAAGTTGAGTGGCATTAAACCAAGTGTATTAAAAGTGTTTTAATGCAAAGTCTCTTGGAATTTTGAGTGGAGATTGAAGGGCATAATAGTGGCTTTTGGTTTTTGTGAGTGGAGACTCCATTACCATCAATAGGGAAGAGGTGGGGGCACCCTTGGGGCGTGCTCAACCCCTTGGGCTGGCTGCCCCCCCTCTCCTATAAAAGGAGGAGGTGGAGACCCCCTCTACTCACTCATTCCTCCATCTCTCATATGCCCTTTGGTTGGCATCTTCCTCCCCTTGCTAGCTGATCCAGTTTCACGAGTACGGTGCTTAGGCGAAGCCCTGCTCAAGATCTTCTCTACCACCACCACCACTATGTTGTAGTGCTGCTGGAGTTCCCGAGGATCCACTACTTCCGCTGCCCAACTGGAGCAAGGGGCGGAGGTCGTCGCTGATCCGTACGTGTGACCGATTACGGAGGCGCTGCCCGTTTGTGGCGCCCATCTTCATCACGACCTTGAGGTCGGCAAGTGATCGACTACATCACCCACGAGAATCGTTCTCGTTAAAGCTTTTTGGTCTTCGAGGGTGAGTCCTTCTCAAACCGTTACAAGTTATCTCCTAGATGTGATCTTGGCAGTTGCAATCGTAGGAAATTTTTTGTTTTCTATGCAACGAACCCTTCAGTGGTATCAGAGCCTCGTCTATGCGTAGATGCTTTGTACGGTTAGAACACATAGAGATGTGGGCGTTGATCCTCTAGTTGTTACCCTCTTTTGTGCACTTGTTCATATTGCGGCAATGTTGGATTGAAGCGGCCCTAAGCGCAGATTGCGTGTCACGCTTGACATACGGCTTGTACCGTATAAAGTGGCTTTGGGGGTGTCAGTTTCTCTAACATTAGTGATATGGAATTTGCAACGGAGGGCCCTGGAAAGGGACGAAAAGAAACAACTAGCGAATCAACGTTGTGGTTCTTGTCCGTAGGTAAGATCGGTTCTTTCCTAGGAAGCCCAAAACCACGTAAAATTTGCAAAGATAATTTAGAAGCGTCTAACTTGTTTTTGCAGGGCATGTGATGTGATATGGTCATTGTTACAAAATTGTTGTATGAAATGAGATTTATTGTAAACAACCGGCAGGAGCCATATGGTTGTGTTTTTCCTTTTTAAGGCCTGCGTGCTGTAGATATATCCATGAGATATATTGTAATGGAGAAGGACGACCATGGTGGTGGCGCCATGGACCTTGGTGCCGCGCCGGTGGCATGATGGAGATCATACCAAGACGCACAAGATGGAGATCTAATGCGAGAAGGACCATATCATATCACATTATCCATGCATGTGATGTTTATCCTTTTATGCATCTTATTTTGCTTAGTTACGATCATGATCGCTTCGGTAGCATTATAAGATGATCCCTCTCACTTAATATCAAGATAATTATATGTTCTTCCTTAGTATGCACCGTTAAGAAAGTTCATCGTTTCGAGACACCACGTGATGATCGGGTGTGATAGACTCTACGTTCGCATACAACGGGTGTTTCAAGCCTAGCATGTACACACATGGCCTTGAAACACATGCAAATACTAAGGTTCTACTTGGCGAGCCTAGCATGTACAGACATGGCCTCGGAACATGGACCGAAAGGTTAAGCACGAGTCATATGGATGATATGATGAACCATATTGAGATGCTCGCCATTGCAGCTACACCGCCTCACGTGATGATCGGTCGTGGTGTAGGGAATTTGGTTTGTGTAATCATCAAAGACGACTCGAGGGATGTTGTTTTTGAGTGGGAGTTAGATGAACTCATTTTATCATGAACTAAATCAAAGTGAATTTGCATAGTTCGTTGTAGTCATTGGCATTTGTTTACTACCTTTGCGCTTAGCTATAATTGAGATAATAGAACTATAGAATTCTGGATATTTAACTTTACGGACTGGTACCGTATTGTTTGAGTGTCAATCTAAAGTTTAAAGTCTTATTGCAAACTTTAGCAAACCTTGCTTGCTCCATGAAGTTTAATAATGTGTATTAAATCGAGAGTAACAATTCCAGTGTTAGTGTCTAAGTATCACACTTGCCTCCATGATCCTTGATATTCAAATGTTGTTTGTTATTATCAAGGTTATCTAGGAGCTGAAATGATTGTTTCAGAAACTATCATGTGTGGAAGATATAGCGATATCTGAAACAATGTTTAGTTGCAATGTGATAGAGTAAAATTTAGTGAGAAACATGTTCTCATATTGTCTGAGAATTTGTGAAGGTTGGAGACACTATGTGTCCTAATCTCCCAAAAAGGTTTTGGGAACTAATATTGTACTCACAGTTTGTCCCTATGAGCTATGGTAGTTCTGTCATGAAAGTTGTCATGATAGGATGAATGGAAGATGTAGGTAAAATGTTTACTACACTATAAGATTACTAAAGAATGGAATTTGGAAGAACACCAAACATTTGATGACGGTGATCTACATCAAAGTGAGAATCAAAGGGTGTTAGTATTTGACTAACACACTTTAGATTATGTGTCATATGAATGGTGCCACAAGTGATGTTGATAAATTCATCTAAAAAGGAAAGGAATTGCTGAAAGAGGATCTGAAAAATATTTTGGCGAAAAGAAAAAGGAAAAGACTGGAAATGTCCAGCTCGGGTATATAGATGATATACATGTTATGGGTATATTCATTGCTTGTTAAACAGTGTGATTCTTGAGTATTGGATACTGATTGGTTGGTATGAAGTGTCATACAGAACAACGCAATACAAGAGTTGCAATGGCCTGAGTAACTAGCAAATGAATATGGGATGATTCTCATCAAGAACAAAATAAAGTGTTATTGTGTTTATCGTTGGAATTAAACCTAGCCTTCAAGATTTATTTGAATAATTGTTATTCTGTTCTGGTGTTATACGAACAATAGTTGTTCAAATTATCACCATATTCATAGAAGATGGATGAACTCTATAAATCTTGTTGGAGAAATCACATCCATAATAACTGATGCTAAACATGTCGCAAGACAAATGATTAGAAGATCACTTATGAGTGACACCACCGTTTGAATCATATTGGAAAGAAACACATGAAGAAACTCCATGGTAATGGAATTTTGGAGTCTTTTGATTTTGAATCAATTGACGGTTGTGAGAAATTTCTAGAGATGATTGAAACACCGTTGAAATCATATTGGAAAGATAACATGAAGAAACTCCATGTTGGTGGAATTTTGGAGTCTTTTGATTTTGAATCAACTGACGCTTGTAAGAATTTCCTAGAAATGATTGAAACTCCGTTCATAGGCCAAAGAAGGACGGACGACTAACTTATTGGACATTATACATGTTGATGTGTATAGTTCATTATGTGTAGCCGTGTGTGGTGGGTCTTATAACTTCATATACTTTAACCGAGGATTTGAGTGAATATATGTGTATATTTACTTGATAAGGAAGAAGTATGAAATGTTTGAAAATGTTCAAATAAATTTCAAGATGAAGTGAAAATCATTGTAACGAGAAAATAAGAGTTTATGATTGGATCATAAAAGAAGATTTTTGAGTTAAAAGTTTAGCAAATGCCTGAGAGTTTAGGAATCGTTCCAAAACTTGCATTTCCCGAAACACCATAGGAGTATGGAGTGTTCGAGAGATGTAATCAAACCTTGTTTGACATGGTAAGGATCAAAGGTGTTATTTATAAAATTGCCATTATATTTTAAGGATTAAGCTTTAGAGACTACCGCTTTTCACTGAAAAGAGCGCCATCGAGATCCGTTGAAATGACACCATATAAGTTATGGAATGGGATAAAACCCAATTTGTCTTTTCTTAAATTTTGGTATGCAAGGCATATGTAAAATGTTTACAACCAAAGTCGGATAAAATACGTCTTTGTAGGTTATCCCAAATTAACCGTTGGGTATTCCTCCAGAACACTAAAGACAAAAGTTTTTTTGTGGCTAAGAGCATCAAGTTTCTTGAGAAGGAATTTTTGCGAAAAGTCAAGTGGGAGGACAGTAGAACTTCGATTAGGTTGTTGAACCTAAGCTTTATGTGCTAAGTGGCGCAGCGCCGGAAAGTGTCCCGGAAGCGGCCGCAATGCTCTTGGCTCCCGTGTCCCAAAGGTTGTGGTCACGGCGATCTAAGTTCCTATTGAACTGCGTAGTTCGGATAATCGATCAAATAGTAAGATTTGAGATTGAATCATTGTTATTTGATAATAATGGACCGACTACATGCAAAGAAGCGATGATGGGCCCTGACTCCGTCAAAATGGCTAGAAGCTATAAAATCCGTGATAGTTCCATACACGAGAAACCAAGTTTCTGAACTTGGAAGACCCTCTAGATACCGTGTTTGGATCTATAAAGAAACAGACGTGGATGTTCTCACATCTATGAAATATTCGACATATCGTTAAAATGGTTTACGATTATGTTCAAAGAGTTGGCTATGACAAGATTTGATCTTTCATAACGATATTTAGTCTGGACGGATTATTGTAGCAACCACTACATATGCTAGTTTTTGTATATGGTAGTTGAACAAACGGAACAACATTCTTCTAATAGAATGGTTACCTAGGACGTGTACAGGACACGGTCCAAAGGGTTCTGTTAATTCAAAGGATGCTAAAATAGCATGCAAATTTCAATGGTTGAAATAAGCATTCGCGGAGTTGGAATCTTCATCATGATGAAATTGTTAAAACGTTTAGTTTCATCAGAGACGGTGAAGATGCTTGCTTTTGCAAGAAATTAAGTGGGAGCGCTGAGACATATTTCTAATACATTATGTAGAAGACATATTGTTGATTGGAAATGATGTATCTTTTATTGACACGGGTGAAGTTTCATTGAAAATTTGATTTTAATGGAAGATTTGGGCAAAAGCAGTATATTGGGCTAATATGGTCTATATAGATAGATTGAGGTGCTAATATGGTTGGGCCGAAGTACATATATGAAATATTGAATAAGTTCAATATGGAAACGACGAGAAAAGTTCTTGCCGCATGGAAAAGGTTGAAGCGAGATTCAAGTGTTTTGACACTTGATGAGTAAAATCACATGAATGATTTGATCAATCATGTACACCATGATATGTACAATTCCAAGAATGTCCTATGCTCTAAATGTTATGAGCATATACCAGAATGATTCATAAGATGATCATTGGACAATAGTAAAGATATCCTTACGTGCTTTGGAAGGACTAAGAATATATATTATGTATGTTGGACAATAGTTCATTGTAAAGTGTTACATTGATACTAGTTTTGTCGCAAGATACAATCTAAATTTATCTCAATTTTGGCGGTATGTTAAGGTGGCAAAATGTAATGGAAGAAAGTTCCATGATAGATTTGGAATAGTTCCAAATGGATTTGGATGAGTTCCAAAGTTAAGACATTATAACGAATACTACAACGAAAGGCTAAGTATATGACTGCTCTAGCAGCAGCAAAGGAGGGCATTTGTGTCAAGAAGTTTGTTTGACAAACTAGGTGTAGTTCCAAGCGAGCTAATACTATGAAGATCTATTGTACGACAATAGATTCAACATGTTTTGAGCTCAAGGGACTAAGGTCTCACCGGAGGACCAAATTTATGCAATGCCATCTCATTAGTGAATGAGTGATGCGTAGAGACGCAAAGAAATGCAAATACACACGGACCTGAAGTGTCAGATCTGGAGATTAGGTTTACCACTAGCAATGCGTATGGATAACAACTGAATGCCATAGGTGTTGGATGCGCAAGTACCAAACTAGATTATTGACTCTAGTGCAAGTGGGAGACTGAAGGGAATATGCCCGAGAGGCAATAATAAAGTGGTTATTATCTTATTCCATGTTTATGATAAATGTTTATTTTCATGCTATAATTGTGTTAACCGGAAACGTTAATACATGTGTGTTTAATAAACAGAGAAAAGGTTCCTAGTAATGCCTCTCTTTATACTAGCTTGTTGATTAACGGATGATCAAGGTTTCCTGATCATGAACATTGGATGTTGTTAATAACAAGGTCATGTCATTGGAGAATGATGTGATGAACATACACCCACAGTAGTTATAGCAATACGATCATGTCATCAAGTTTCTATTGCTGTATCAAACTTTCACGAAGTAACCCTAATCCTTAGACCATGAGATCACGTCAATCACTGACACCGGAAGAGTACTTTGATTCCATCAAACGTCACACCGTAACAGGGTGATTATAAAGGTGTCGTTGGGTACTTGGAAAGTGTTAGTTGAGGCTCGTGGATCAAGAGTGGGATTTGTCCATCCAGATGACGGAGAGATATACTCTGGGCCCTCTCGGTGATATCACATTGACATCGCTTGCAAGCACGTGACTGGCTCACGAGGATGTTATATCACGGAACGAGTAAAGAGTACTTGTCGGTAACGAGATCGAACTAGGTATGGATGATACCAAATGATCGGATCTCGGACAAGTAAAATATCGCGAGACAAAAGGAATTGGTTATGGAGTAATGGTTCACACGATCACTTGTTCATCGTTGAATAAGTGGGAGTCATTATGGATCTCCAGATCCCGCTGATGATTATTGATCAGAGAAGTGTCTCGGTCATGTCCACTTTGTTCACGAACCGTAGGGTGACACACTTAAGGTTTGCCGACGTGTTTTAAGTGGATACGAAACGCAGGAGAAAATACTGGACAGCACAGGACAGCACAGGGACTGTTTCGATAAAACTGCCGGAATAGTTTCGGAATATCGAAATAGTGCAAGGGGATAATTGTTAATGTGTTCATTAAGTGAATTGTTCATAAATGAAGTACTAATTTAATGAAGTGTTCATTAAGTTGAGTGGCATTAAACCAAGTGTATTAAAAGTGTTTTAATGCAAAGTCTCTTGGAATTTTGAGTGGAGATTGAAGGGCATAATAGTGGCTTTTGGTTTTTGTGAGTGGAGACTCCATTACCATCAATAGGGAAGAGGTGGGGGCACCCTTGGGGCGTGCTCAACCCCTTGGGCTGGCTGCCCCCCCTCTCCTATAAAAGGAGGAGGTGGAGACCCCCTCTACTCACTCATTCCTCCATCTCTCATATGCCCTTTGGTTGGCATCTTCCTCCCCTTGCTAGCTGATCCAGTTTCACGAGTACGGTGCTTAGGCGAAGCCCTGCTCAAGATCTTCTCTACCACCACCACCACTATGTTGTAGTGCTGCTGGAGTTCCCGAGGATCCACTACTTCCGCTGCCCAACTGGAGCAAGGGGCGGAGGTCGTCGCTGATCCGTACGTGTGACCGATTACGGAGGCGCTGCCCGTTTGTGGCGCCCATCTTCATCACGACCTTGAGGTCGGCAAGTGATCGACTACATCACCCACGAGAATCGTTCTCGTTAAAGCTTTTTGGTCTTCGAGGGTGAGTCCTTCTCAAACCGTTACAAGTTATCTCCTAGATGTGATCTTGGCAGTTGCAATCGTAGGAAATTTTTTGTTTTCTATGCAACGAACCCTTCAATGCCTTCTTGATCTTGTTGTTGCTTGTGATTGCTTTGTAGTAATAGATGCATCTCCGTTGGTTGCATTTCCAGTGTTTACTTCTTGTGTGCTCCCGCGGATACTCTCGAAGACGATGCGAGCTTGCGATCGCCTACACTTTTGGAATCGTCTTCTCACAGGTAAGGGGGGACATATATCATGCTTATAACTTTCAGCTCACTTGCCTAGCTATAGTATAGAACGCTTTCTTGATCCTACCACCTCATATTCATGCCTCTCAAATAAACCCAAACAGCCATGTCCCCCACATCCCAGCAAACCTTTGTTTGGCCATGTATCTTACTTGCTCTGCGTAGTATGCATGCTTAGGATGCTATCTATGTTACCCATTTATTTCCTTGGATTGGGCTATCACACTATTGTATTATTGTGGATGATATGCTTATTATGATGTTGACTATATTCAACGAAGGGTGGAAGGTCGGGCTATCCCGCCTCGATGCTTTGTTTCATTCGAGTCACCTAGGATCTGAGTTCCCGGTATTGTGCCTCTTGACGAGCGTGTCTAACCGCGTGTGGGATGCCATGGGGTCCCCTTTTCTTTCCTACCTAGCTCCAAACATTTCTAGTGGTGGCCCGAGCTGGTTTTCCATTTTCATCATAATAGGAGAGGCGGGCAGGGGCCCGCAGGTTCTCAAAATAGGTTCACGCGGGCCAGTGGGATAGTATATCGTGTTGGTCCAAAGCTTTGCGGAGTGCAGGATGCCTACCTGCTTTGCAGATGTCATTCCAACATGTCGTGACACTGACGAGGCCAATTCAAGAGACGGCCAACTCTTGAGTTGGGTGTCGACTCTATCGGGGGCCACCAGAATTTGTGCGTTGTTAGTTAGAGGGACTATGTCATTTCTGAACTCTCGGGACTAAATCATAAAATGCTTGACTGTGATGGGTAGCAACTGAGAGAGATGGGCATGCGTGTGGAGCCTTATAATGGGCAGTTGGTACACCCCTACAGGGTTAAATCTTTTCGAGAAGTCGTGTCCACGGTTATGGACGACCTGGGACCTAATCCTTGTTCATAGATAACATCAACTGAACCATAACTAAAACTTGATCAACATGTGAGTGCATTGACTTCTTCTTCGTCGTCGGGATGCGAATATGAGGACAAGGATGGATAGGTGTTATGATAGCGTAAGTAGCTGATAACAGACTTGTTGGAGACGTTTCCTCATCGAATCCTTGGGTTCTCATCTTCCTCTAAATAGATCATTAGCCACTCATATATATTGCTAGTGCGGCTAAAACCTCAACCACTACCCCCATCTTACCATGAGAAGTTAGTTATACTGACTTTGATATAGCTCGCCTCCTTCTTTTCTCTTTTATGTACCCTATGCAAATGATCTTGGACTACAGAGGTGTTCGACGACCCCTCTTCTGGACGCCTTCGTGGAGACTCGGAGATGACTAGTTAGGCGGATCCCGGCGAAGAGCCTGGACACATGTGGTTACGGGATCGGTGTGTTTTACCTTCGCCATTAGGTATTTGATTGTAATCTATCCTCAAACATATATCTTCTGATGTTGTATTGTATTAAGTCAGTTGTATGCCGATTGTATGAGATGTTGTATCCTTGTAGCTGTAATGTTGTGATATCACGTTGAAATCTGAGACATATGGCTTCGTCATATGTCGCGGCGGGACTGATATGTGTTTCGTCCTTGGGTCTGGACGGAAACATTCAGATCTGAAACAGTATCGCATATCGGGTCTTACAGATATCCAAGTTGAGCTACAAAATTTGGATTCTCGCATTTGCTTAACATATGACTTGTGGACTTCATCAGAAGACTTGGGCTACATGTCCATCACTGATCATTATATCGATGAAGATTTCAACTAAAAGAAGAAGATCATAAGTTTCACAGAAGTGAAGTATCCCCACACAGTCTATGTGATTGAAGAATAAATTGTTTGTTGCCTAATAGAATGGGGCATAAGAGGCAAGCTGTTCACTTTGACACTAGATAATGCGAGCAATAATACTAATGCATGTGATGAATTGGTCAAATATCACAAACATGAGCTACTCCTTGAAGGTCAACATTTGCATGTGAGGTGTTCTGCACATATTCTTAATCTATTGGTTCAGGATGGGATGAAAATAATCCATGAAGACAAGATACGGGAGCTGCTGAAGTATATTGACTCTTCCCCTTCAAGACTATAAGATTTCAATACAATTGCAGTTGGGATGGGTTTGTCTCCAAAGAAAGGTATCTCTGTTGACACACCAACCAGATGGAACTCAACATGGAAAATGCTTGTAGAGGCATTGAAATAGAAACCCGTCCTCAATAGTTATGCCAATCGAAAGTTTTTGGATTCTCCAAGTGTGGGATAATGGGAGAGGGCAGAAGCAATTTGTGTGTTTCTTATTGCTTTTGAAGATCTTACCTTAATTGTTTCAGCTCACAGAAAGCCAACTGCACACAAGTTTCTGCCGATTATGCTTTGTATTCGACATGCATTGAAAGATTCTGGTTGGAAGACCTCTGATGTGTTGAAGGAATTGGCGGTAGCGATGCAAACAAAGCTCGATAAATATTGGGATCTCGAGGAGAAGGAGAATGCAGATCCTAACTATCGCAGAGAAAACAAGGATATTGAGCTTAACTATGCACTTGACATTGGTACATTCCTAGATCCAAGGTGGAAAGAAGATTACTTTGATTTCTTCTATTCCAAGGTGTGTACCATTGAGGAATGGATTTCAAGACAAGTGGAGATTTATTTAGAATGGGCGTAAAAGTATGTCAGAGAATATGAGTTAATTGCAGTGACAAGCACTACAAACTCAACACCTTCTAGTCAAGGCAATACCACCATTGGATCACCTATAGCACGGAAAAGAAAGTTGGAAGAAGAGTTTGCCCAACACAAGTCTCGTCGGAGGTCATGTGTACATAAGTCTGAGCTTGACGTGTACTTGGAAGAAGCATGTGAGGAGGAAGGTGTTAACTTTGATGTCTTGGGTTGGTGGAAGAGGCACGCCGGAAAGTTTTCTATATTGACATATATGGCCCGTGATTTTCTCGCAATTACTTTGAGCACAGTGGCCTCAAAATTAGACTTCAGTTGTGGGGGGAGGATACTTGGCGACACTAGAAGCTCTTTGAACCCTGATATGTTACAAGCACTTGTTTGTGCTAAAGATTGTATGTTTATACCAAAGGAGGGTGAGTTAACCACATGTCAGTCCTTTTAACATGTGACCACATGTTCATGCTTTTCCCACAAAAAGTCAAGAATAACCTACATTTCGTGTTATAGAAATATTTTCTTTGATGCCATATGTCGTAGAAATATTTGTTGTAATTGATAAGGATTCATCCAGACTTCATGTATGCATCATGAGATATGATTTCTTGATCTTGTTGTTCTAAAAAATCTACTCCTGCTGCATTTTGATTAATTAATTAATTTGCCATGTCATTTTGATTCCTTTGGAACGAGCAAAGAAAACACAAAAAAAATGTGCTAGATAATAACTGAATACCCATTTTCTCTGTTATGGACAAATTTGTCAAGTCATCTAAACTTCTGGAGGTATTGTTCTTTTCTGGATAATAACTTATTTACTGATTTGCTCTGTTCTAAACTTGTGAATTCTTGTGGCCATTTCCTCTTTTCATCTAAATTTAGTTAGGATTTAGTTATGAATTCTGTTCTGAACTTGTGATGGGTGGCATGCGTTGGCAGCTGGTAGAAGGTTGAGCCTGATGTCAAGGAGGAGGAGACTTCGGCGGCGAAGCCAAAAGCACCGTCAGCAGTATGTCCGGGTCTGCGATCCATGTAGTGTAGATCCTGATGCGTTTCATGGGTTTTTCAAGTATGTGGTGAACGTAAATGTGAAGGCAATTTTCCTATAGTCTCTTGGATTTGGATCCTGGAAGGTTGCATTTACTGTGATGCTTAAGCTCTTCCTAGTTTGTGCTAATATTTGTGCTGGGTATTGGGAAGTATTCCAAACTGATGGTGAGTTGAATGGTTAGACATGGATAATTATGCCTATTCCTGGTTTGACTGCACACTCGCATGTTGCCAATCTTGTGATTTAACGAAGTAATTTGTCCATGCATGTTACCACAGTTTTGAACGCGCATGTATGAGACATCTACATATGTTCTCATTTATCCCCATATGCAAGATGGCCACCCGTAAACTAATAATGAATTTGGTTATATAATTGGGTTTAAACCTAAGGCTATGTAACATGTTTAGTTTGGTTTATGTGAAAAATAGGGGTTCAGTTTTAGTTGGGCTAAAAATTATATTAAACGGGTATGGTTTAGGTATGGGTAAGAGGAATACGTATACGGGTATAGTTTATGTATGGTTCAGTTTTAGAACCATTCTCAGGTTTGGTCGTGATACATGCCGCGAGACATGGTTGATCAAGAAGGTATTTTCCCCTCCACCATGGAGAGATATTCTCTGGTACCTCTCGAATGGTAAGATTCAGAAAGCATGGCCATGCGACATGGGTTAAGTGTTAACCCGGTTCAGGAATCTGTATCACGGTTTTGAGAAAGAGAGCTCAAGCTATCACAAGGGTGAAAAGTACTCGCCTTGAGCTTGACAACATATATCGTGAGGCAAAAGGAATATTGCATATGACACTTTGTAATGGTTGGTCTTATGAATTTACGCACATATGGGAGCCGACATGTTCTGCTAGGAACCGTTATCGACTATCGAACCGGATGTGATCCAAGTCATGTACATGTGTACGTGAACCTATAGGGTTGCGTGCTTAAGGGGAAAGGAGCCCATTCGGATGTGATCCGAATGGATTATGGATGGAGGGTCCGGATTGTCTCAAGGGTTGAGGCCACTCCACAACCCTAGCCTATATAAGGGCTAGGGCAAACCCTGAAGGGGTACGGGTCAGACCACAACCCTAGCCGCCACTCCACCTCCAGGCCGAGCCACCGAACCTAGCAACCCGCCACCTGACGCTCCTCCTTGTATGTGTGCATCCCTTGGAGGCACCACACCTGCGACACTCGGACGAACTGTTCGCTGGATCGGTTCGCGGGACTCCGTTCATGGGATCGGTACGAGGGATCGGTTTGAGGGATTCGAGGAGCAGCCGCCGACGCGCATCGCCAACTCTCCTTCTGCTCCCGTAACTGTGCGTCTAGTTGTAATCCCTTATCACGTAGTTCTTCTCCAGCAGCAAGATCTTAGTTGTGCGTGATAGGACATTTTAATTTGGCGCTAGTGTAGCGTGCCGTGTGCCCCAACAGTGGTATCAGAACCTCTTCAACGTGGTTGACGAGGATCGGCCTCGGCAAATGATGACGAGAGAGTTGACTAGTGCAACGCCTCTCCTCGTTGGTTACCCCAAGTGGAAGGTGTGATGTAGGATAACGGCAAATTTCCCTCGGTGAAGATACCAAGGTTTATCTCCAGTAGGACTCCGGAGATGATAAGTAGGTGGCAAGGAAGCAATGGCACCGTTTGAGACAAAATCTGCTTCCTTGACCTGGACCTACACACAACACAAATAACTTTGCTTCCCAACGAGTAGAGAGGTTGTCAATCTCTCCGGCCTTGCTGTTCACAAAGGATCAACGCAACGTATAATAGTCATAATGATAGCAACTGGAAAGTAAAAGCAAGAAAGTAAATGAGCGTGTAAACAGTGATGAGAATATGGACCGGGGTCCCATGATGTTCACTAGTGATGTCTCTCTCCCAAAAGACGATAAAACTGCTATGCGAGGTAAACAAATTACAGCTGGGCAATTGACAAGATTATAAATGCACCGCTATGCTAACTATGTTACAAATAAAGGAAGAGGCTCAAAAGCATGGGCGGTAGGCCAAAATAAGTAGACCGAAATCCAACTACATCTACTACTAATCATCCACCTTGAGATATCTATCCAGAACATCTCGCTGGTATTAAGTTGCGAGCCCCACCCAAAGTGTAAACCCAAAGCAACAGACAACTGCATTAAAAATCACTTTGCGTAAAGTAAACAATCCTTGCAACCGCGGTTACAAGCACCGTTGTTTTCCCCCTTGTGGCAACACCACATCCCCTAGACTCATGTTTCTGTCACTCAAGCGTGTCATCGGGGGGCATGAACCCACAATCGAGCATAACGTTCCCTCTTGGAGTTACTACCTACTACTTGTCCAAAGCAATAAACAGCAACGGAGAACATGAAAGAATTACTTAGGAACAAAAATATAAAAGATAAGAACCAAATATATTACTCTATCACAATCTGAACATAATCACTTAATCCATCAGATCCCATCAAACTCAGCATAGCAACAACAGAAAGATTACATATGTGCCTCGATCATGTAGGGCAGGTCACGAGGTCTAAACCATGAAGAACAAAGAGGGGAGGAGAACATCACATAGCTACTGATCACGGACCCATGGTCCAAAGAAAACTACTCCCGACACATCCGGGAAGCGTCCATGGTGGAGGGGAAGCTCCCGGAGGTCGATCCTCCCTCTGGCAGGGTGCCGGGAAAAGGTCTGCTGGCGCTCCCGATCTTGGAAGCGCGGCGGCGGTGGAACAGAGGCGATATCACGAAAAAGGGTTCTGTCCTCGGGGGTTTCGCGTCACGGGGAATAAATAGGCGTAGGAGGGCAGCCATGGGGGCCACCAGGTGTCCAGGCGGCCACCCGGCGCGACCCCACCCTAGGCCAGGCGACCTGGTTGCCTGGGCACCAGGTGGGGCCCCTCCGACCCTCCTTCGCGACTCTGGAAGCTTCCGTTGCGCTGATTTTTTTATCTGATTTTTCCCGGATTTTTGGAGCACTTTTAATATGGGGGAAAACTGAAATAGAAAAACAACAGAAAACTGAAACTGGCACTGGGGTGCACTGAGTTAATAGGTTAGTCCAAATATGATCAAAAGTATATGAAAGTGTATCTAGATCATAGCAATACCACACAAAACATGCATGGAGCAAGAAGAAATTATAGATACATTTGGGACGTATCAACATCCCCAAGCTTAATTCCTGCTCGTCCTCGAGTAGGTAAATGATAACAAGCATAATTTCTGTGGTGACATACTAGCAAACATACAAGAACTTTGAAAAGTAAATTAATCAAGTTATGTGATTCAATTGAAGTCATAACATGCAAGAGTCTATATTAGCATTGAAACAAGCAACGAAAGAAAATTAGGCGCAAGAGCTCTCGCTGTCCGTGACTCGAATGTCTCCAAATGGTGTTTGTGTGCAAGAAGGGGGATAGGGAATACGAGAAAAATTATTTTTATTGAGAACCCCATCTACTAAATTTTCACACTTTCTCTTCTTTGGAATCTTATCTTGACTCGTCCCCAGACCACTAGCCAGGTACAAGCCAATTTGATCCACTCCCTTTTGATATTTTGAGCACTCATGCAATGGATGAGCGTAAGCACGAGAGTTGACACTTAGGATGGCAAAGAGAGAAGTATGGTGGATGAGGAAGACAAAAAGGGTGAGAAAGGCTCACATCAATGAGGACAATCATAGGCGAGAGGCCAAATGATAGATATGATGTGAGGAGTAGGGATTGCCATGCAACGGATGCACATATGAGCTAAAAAGCTCTCCAATGGAACTAGTGGGGCTGCATATAACTTGCTCGCTCATGAAGACCTAGAGCTCTTTTGAGGAGGCTCATCCTTGGAATATGCAAGCCAAGTTCTATAGTGTGAAGGTCCCCACATAGCTATATGCATGTATGATCATCTCTATGGAGTACAAGGATAAGAGGGAGTACTAGTGTGGATCTTTCAAAAGAATAGTAGTGTTGTCCCTTTCTCTCTTTTTATTTCTTTTTCTTTTTTTCTATTTTTTTTGTATTTTTTGGTGGCCTCAATGGCTCTTTCTATTTAACTCCCATTTTTCCTCTTTGGGATCTTTTGTTTTGTCCACTTTGGGATATTTTCCCCACTTAAGGGAAACACTCTAATTTACAAGAGGGTATAGAAGATCTTTCACACTTTACAAGATACTCAAACATAAAGAAGATGTAGCTATCATGATGTATGCAATGTATGCCTCTGCCAGTGTAGCAGGAACACATATGACATGAAGATCAAGTCATGAAGTATATCTCAGAAAGGCTATGGAAATGCCTTGATAGGTAGGTATGGTGGCTGTTTTGAGGAAAGATATGAGGAGGTTTATGATGAAAGAGCGTATCATGCCGAGGGTTTGGAAGTACCGGCGAATGTGGACGCCAACTCTCGGAGTGAGAAGGCAATGCACTGCACGGGAGAGGCTAGCAAATATGAGGAGGTGAAAGTGTCAACTTTCAATACTTACATTAGTCCGAAGAACTCATGCATTTATTATCGGTAACTCTCAATCTAATAAGGAGGTTCACAAAGAGACAAGTACCCCAAGGAGGAGTGTATGGGGGTTTGGTTACCCTTGCGCATCCTCGACTCATGGTACGTGAGTTTACTCTAATATCCGATCCCTCAAAAGATTAGTGATCCATCTAGTAGCTAGAGTTCTCAACTAGTTTTGTAGGTTTTTAAAATAAACACGGATTGCCCAAAATACGACACCTATCACTAATAGGCTAGATCTCTTGACACCAAAAGTTCAAACATTCCTCACATCAATACCTCAAAACTATTGCAAGTTACTACTAAAATTATATAGCAACCTCAATTACCTACTGTCAAGACAACACACAACTCAGTGCAACAACCAACTCTCTTAACAAGATAAACATGAAAACTAAAGAGAGTTCCAGCAACATACTAAACAAAATCCAAGGCTCTTGCTAAAGACAAACTAATACTAAAACTAAACATGGTAGTAGCTACGAAAAGATAAAGAACACACAACAGTAAAAAGATAGGCATGCAAAATCCTATGATGTGTTCTAGATTGGAGTGGAGCGTGTTTCTCTCCCACACAAAGTAAGCTGGGGTCTAACTTGTTATGAACAGCAAGCAAAGCTAAAGAAAAATAAAAATAAAACCTAAGAGTGAGACGCTCCAAGCATAGCACATAACGCATGAAGTGATAAAAATATAGTGAGACGAAGGACGAACTGATGATTGTTGATGGAGAAGGGGATGCACGGGGTCATCCCCAAGCTTAGACGCTTGAGTCTCCTTGAATATTTATTGGGGATGCATGGGGGAATCCCCAAGCTTGAGCGCTTGACACTCCCGGATCTTCTTTCATTAACTTCCATCGCACACTTTAAAACTCCCTTCGTACATAACTCATCATAAGCTGATTAGAGAGGTTAGTACCCTTAATAAAATATTTTTTCCCCACTGGATATAAAGATATTTTTGAAGAACTTATGTTTCTAAAGATTGCCAAAAAGTTTTTGCAAATAAAAAGCAAGCTTAAGGTTTGCAAAAGTAAGGAAAGGCAAAACATGGCAGAATCTGTGAAAAACAGAACATCAGGTAATAAATAATATTTTTGGGGTACTTCTGCAACTCAAATAATAAAAACTCAGAACATACAAAAGTTTCACAATTTTATAGAGCATGTTGTGTAAGAAATTCAGCTCAAAAAGATGAACTGGTGATTTGTTCCTATTTTTCCGTCAAGAAGACATAATATGTTTTCTGGACAGCATGTCACAACTTTTGCTTCCCTTATCATAGGAGGCTATAACTTGGCACAAACATGAAAATAAAAATACAATGATGTTGCTACAGTAGTAACAATCATCAAGACCACTAAGAACAGAAGTAAAAACATCTTCGGTTGCCTCCCAACAAGCGCTTTCTTTTACGCCTTTAAGCTAGGCATAAAGCAAAAGAAGAGTCAAAGGTCTCCAAGATCATCGGAGTCATAAAAACCTTCAAATTGATTTTCAATAAGCTCATTCTTCTTCTTCCTAGGAAAGAGGTACTTACTTTTCGCCTTACCGCGTAAGCGTATGTGCCCGTTATTAATATCAATGAAGCCTTTCATAGCTCGGAGGAAGTTCCTCCCAAGTACGATGTTGCTTTGGTTTGGCTCAATGATGAAGAAATCCATCGGTGCAACCCTATGGAGGAATGCAACTTGGACTTACTTTACCTTTCCTTTAACCTTTGAAATATCTCCATTAGAATGTTCATGATAAGATGACAATTTATCCATATCTAGTTTCAAAGAATCATAAACTATTTTTGGCATAGTACAAACCATAGATCCAATATCACAAAAATCAAGGAAGTCTTTGTTAAAGATGCTAATCCTAACAAAGGGCTCCCAATCATCATCTATCTCCAACATTTCTTTCTTATTGGACTTAAGTTCTTCTACCTTCCTGAAGTCTAGAGCATCCATCCTCTTTTCAATAGTGACAAGTCTATCTATAACAGTATCAATACTACGATCATAAACGAAATAACTAGATAGACTATGCAAAATATCAAAAGCTCTAGCTTCATCACACTCTAAAAGTCTCCTTCAGCTATAATATCAAGATAG
The DNA here is from genome assembly GCA_950022295.1 of Bromus sterilis. Classification (NCBI taxonomy): domain Eukaryota; kingdom Viridiplantae; phylum Streptophyta; class Magnoliopsida; order Poales; family Poaceae; genus Bromus; species Bromus sterilis. Next base: position 225,771,158 of record OX465600.1, read on the forward strand.
TGTTTACACCACTTATAAAGACCATGGTAAAAATTTCTAAGCACAATTTTATAGGTATCCAAGGCATAATTCTTTTATGTGCTTCAGAAATTCTGTCCCATGCCTTCTTCATGTTTTCTCCATCCCTTTTACGGAAATCGAGAACTTCTGATTCCCGCAAAGCACCAAGTCCTAACATGTTCATCTAAACAAGGAGGACTACTAAAAGGAAGATAAATAATTTTTTTATGATTTTTGAAATAAGACATAAAGATAAAAACTGAAAGGTAAACTAACAAGACTAAAAAGCAAAAGTAAAATGTAGTGGGCAACTCCCCTATCTTAGCACTCGGAGTCCCCGGCAACGGCGCCAGAAATTTGCTTGATGACGAGAGAGTTGACTAGTTCAATGCCTCTCCTTGTTGGTTACCCCAAGTAGAAGGTGTGATGTAGGATAACGACAAACTTGCCCTGGTGAAGATACCAAGGTTTATCTCCAGTAGGACTCTGAAGATGATAAGTAGGTGGCAAGAAAGCAATGTCACCGTTTGAGACAAAAGTTGCTTCCTTGACCTGGACCTTCACACACCACAAATAACTTTGCTTCCAAACGAGTACAGAGAGGTTGTCAATCTCTCCGGCCTTGCTGTTCACAAAGGATCAACGCAACAGATAATAGTGATAATGATAGCAACTGGAAAGTAAAAGCAAGAAAGTAAATGAGTGTGTAAACAGTGGTGAGAATATGGATCGGGGTCCCGTGATGTTCACTAGTGATGTCTCTCCCAAAAGACGATAAAACTACTACGCGAGGTAAGCAAATTACAGCTGGGCAATTGATAGGATTATAAACGCACCGCAATGCTAACTATGTTACAAAGAAAGGAAGAGGCTTAAAAGCATGGGAAATACGCCAAAATAAGTAGACCGAAATCCAACTGCATCTACTACTAATCATCCACCTTGAGATATCTATCCAGAACATCTCGCTGGTATTAAGTTGCGAGCCCCACCCAAAGCATAAACCCAAAGCAACAGACAACTCTATTAAAAAGCACTTTGTGTAAAGTAAACAATCCTTGCAATCGCGGTTACAAGCACCATTGTTTTCCCCTTGTGGCAACAACACATCCCCTAGACTCTTGTTTCTATCACTCAAGCATGTCATCGGGGGGCATGAACCCACAATCGAGCATAACGTTCCCTCTTGGAGTTACCACCTACTACTTGGCCAAAGCAATAAACAACAACGGAGAACATGCAAGAATTACTTAGGAACAAAAATATAAAAGATAAGAACCGAATATATTACTCTATCACAATCTGAACATAATCTCATAATCCATCAGATCCCATCAAACTCAGCATAGCAACCACAGAAAGATTACATATGTGCCTCGATCATGTAGGGCAGCTCAAGAGGTCTAAACCATGAAGAACAAAGAGGGGAGGAGAACATCACATAGCTACTGATCACGGACCCATGTTCCAACGAAAACTACTCACGACACATCCGGGGAGCGTCCATGGTGGAGGGGAAGCACCCGGAGGTCGATCCTCCCTCCGACAGGGTGCCGGGAAGAGGTCTGCTGGCGCTCCCGATCTTGGAAGCTCGGTAGCGGCGGCAGAACAGAGGCGAGACCGTGAAAAGGGGTTCTGTCCTCGGGGGTTTCGCGTCACGGGGAATAAATAAGCGAAGGGGGCAGCCAGGGGGGCCGCCAGGTGTCCAAGAGGCCACCCGGCGCGGGCCCACCCTAGATCGCGCCACCTGGCCGCCTGGGCACCAAGTGGCCCCCCTGTGGCCCTCCTTCGTAACTCTGTAAGCTTTCGTTGCGCTGATTTTTTTATCAGATTTTCCCGGATTTTTGGAGCACTTTTAATATGGGGGAAAACTGAAATAGAAAAACAACAGAAAAAAAAACTGGCACTGGGTGCACTGAGTTAATAGGTTAGTCCAAATATGATCAAAAGTGTATGAAAGTTTATCTAGATCATGGAAATATCACACAAAACATGCATGGAACAAGCATAAATTATAGATATGTTTGGAACGTATCAACAAATCACATGGTTAGGAACCCTGGGTTTGATCGTAAGAGAAGGAGTGCAAGGTTGGCGATCTTGTCGACTAAAAGGAGACAGGGATTCACCCTGGTTCAGGACCCTAGATCAGTAAAACCCCTACTTCCTGCTTGATGTATTATATGGTGGAGGCGATTACAGTGGAGGTCTCGGTAAGATTGCTCTAGCCGAGGATATAGCTATGCAAGATTGGATGCCCTAGACGTCCCCTCTCCCATCCTTTATATGCTAGGCTAGGTCTCGAGGTGTCCGTCTAGGTTTACATAGATAGTTTCCTAATCTAGCTAGTCTTCGCAGTCATGCCTTGGACTCCATATCGTATTGGACTCCATGTCGGTGCAACCGTCGGTGCTTCGGGTGGGCTGATCTTGGACCAGCCGAAGCTTCTAGTGGGCCTACCGTATTGACATGCAACAGGTATCCTCATGCTGAGGAGTCGTGGGGGTATCCCCTTGTCAGTAGCCCCCGAGTGCCTGGGGGACTCGAAGAGTCGCGCACGGACTCGAATTTGTGTTAGCTGCAATAGTGTAAGTTGTTTTTGCGAGTTGTAAATTTATTCGTAAGAGATAGTTTTGAGACGGATGCTAAGCTAAAGGGCCCAAGGCACTCGACGGGTCGAGCCTCAGTGAATTGCTGATACGTCCAAAATGCGTCACTATTTTATATTGTAATTTAACCCTATTCATTGATATATTCCACTTTAAAGTATTATTCTTATGTTGTTTTGGCTTGTTTTACACAGTTTGCAACTTTCCGGTGCCGAAGCAGCAGAAGCAGAATTCAGCGGTGAAAAGTGGACATCAAGTTGCTGAATCAGATCAACTCCAAATTCGACGTGGATCATTATTTTGAAGATTCACTGGAGGAGATCGAAGATCGACCAGAGGGGACCCACCAGGGCTCCAGAAGGGTCCCTGGCGCGGCTCCCCCCTAGGGCGCGCCAGGCACCCTCCTGGATGTCTGGTGGCCCACCTCGGTGCCCCCTCTGGCCTATATTACCCCCCTGGGGTAAAAACCCTAAAAAGAGAGGAGTTTCGGAATTTCGTCGCCGCCTAGTGACGGAAACCTACAAAGAAGAAAAAGCCATCTCCGGCGGGTAGATTCCACCCGGGAGATCATCTCCCAGAAGTGGAGATCATCGCCATCGTCATCATCATCGTCATGGGCATCATCGAGATCATTATCAACATCATCCCCAACATCAGCACCATCTCCATATCCATCCCATCTCATCTCACAATTGCAACTTGTGTTGTAATCCGTACTATCTATCCTCTCTACTCTATTGGTGTTGTTTACTACTTTGTGGTGAATGCTATTTAGTTTTGTTGGAGAAATACCATTGTGTCCAGATTGTTTTCCACCCATCTATCACCTCTGATCATGATCTCTTTTATGTCTTGTGAGTAGTTACTTTAGTTCTTGAGGACATGGGAGAAGTCTAGTTGTTAGTAGTCATATGATGTTGAAGTATTGATAACCCACAAGTGTAGGGGATCGCAACAGTCTTCGCGGGTAAGAATAACCCAATTTATTGATTCGACACAAGGGGAGCCAAAGAATACTTATAAGACTTAGCAGTTGAGTTGCCAATTCAACCACACCTGAAAAAACACTAGACAAGATATAAGTAGCAACGGTGTGTTGACGGGTGTAGCCTTTAAGACTTCCCCAATCACCAACACCACAAAGTAGTAACAAATTAGTAGGAGCAGCAAAGAAAGTAAAAGTAACAACGAAGGTAATGAAGGTGAAAGATGGACCGGGGTTCAAGGTTTCACTAGTGGTACCTCTCTAGGCAAAAGAACAAGGTGCTGGGTGAACAAATTACAGTTGGGCAATTGACAGAATTGCACCAACTCTAGCCAAAGAACAAACTAGAGCATCCTAGTCTAAGAACCAAACGTAGGCATGTGTTCCGTATGTAGTTGTACGTGCTTGCAATAAGAACTTTGCACAACATATTTTGTCCTACCATCCCGCTACGAACGGGGCCACTTAAGGAACTTATGGAGATTAAGGTGCTCCTGCGGCGGAGCACCGGAACAAAGCATTAACACTCCATGAACACATGTGATCCTCAAATTATAGCCCATCCCCTTTGGTGTCCCAAGCTGTCACCATTGGGATCGCCGGTTCTGGACTATAATAGGTGCATACAACCGTAGATAAGATCTAGAACAACAATTATAATCATGCAACCATAACGTGCTCAGATCTGAGATCATGCTACTCGTGCACTAGTAACAAGCATTAAGAAAAACAAATTGCAGCAACAATAATTCATAAACCTCTTAGGACTGAACAAGGTAACAATTCATCGGATCCCAACAAACACAACACCAATTACATCATATGGATCTCAATCATGTAGGGCAGCTCATGAGAACATTGTATTGAAGATCTAGGGGGAGAGAATACCACATAGCTACTTCCCAGAACCCGTAGTCCAAGGAGGAACTACTCAAGAAGCCTCATGGGGGAAGGAGAGTCGATGAAGATGGCCCCGGGGGCCAAGGCCCACCCCGGTAGGGTGCCGAAGCAGGATCCTGGTGACCCCCGAAACTAGTTTTCGATGGCGGCGGAGATCGGAATCGCTTCTGGAGAAAGTACTTCGATATTAGGGGTTTCCTCCTCGGGGGTAAAAATAGGGGCCAAAGGGGGCACCGACAGGGGCCACGAGGTAGTCAGAAGGGCAGGTGGCGCGGCCTAGGGCTGGGCCGCGCCAGGCACCCTCCTGGCTGCCTGGTGGTGGCCCTCCCTTCCTTCCTTGGTGATTCCGGAAGCTTCCGGGACGCTGATTTTTTTATATAATTTTTCCGGAATTTTCGGAGCACTTTTAATGGCCGGAAAACCTGAAATACAAAAACGGCAGAAAACAGGAACTGGCAAATGGGTGCACTGAGTTAATAGGTTAGTCCAAATAGGTTCACAAGTGTATGAAAGTTCAAGCAAAACATGGCAAAGTCACACAAAACATGCATGGAGCAAGAAGAAATTATAGATACGTTTGGGATGTATCAACCACTGATGAACCTGAGGACCTGATCAAGGTCAAGCCTCAAGTTGCAATGGTTAAGGAACTGGTAACCAGTGATATTGAAGAATCTATTATTATTTTTTGTGTTGTTTCCACTAACATTGTCACAGCCAAGAACAAAGGCCCAATTTCAGGTACACCAGTTGTATCTGTAAAAATAGGAGATCATAACTACTATGGGCTATATGATTTGGGATCCAGTATCAACGATATTCCTTTCACACTTTATCAAGAGATCATGCACGAGATTCAGCCGTGTGAGATCGAAGACATAGATGTCACGATTCATCTTGCAAATAAACAAACATTCTCTCTAGTTGGGATTGTCAGAGATGTTGAAGTTCTCTATGGGAAGGTAAAATATCCTACTAACTTTCTTGTACTTGGTTCAGTGCAAGATAGTTTTTGCCCTATTATCTTTGGAAGGCCCTTCCTCAGCACTTGTGGAGCGATAATAGATTGCAAGAAAGGTAAAGTTTCAGTTGAATTCGACAGTGATCCGTATGAATTTAACTTCTCTAAGTTTTCTAAGCAGCCTCGTGGTACTGACTTGTCTAGTAATGACAAAATTACTGAAGAAATTGCTTCTATTGCTATTCCTCCTAACGATACTTTGCAGCAATTTATGGAAGACCACGAGAATGACATGCGTATGCAGGAGAGGAATGAGCTAGAAGACATATTTTTAAGACAAAATCCTATCCTGAAGCACAACTTCCCGGTTGAACCGTTAGGAAACCTCTCACAACCAAAAGAAGACCCGGTGTTCGATATCAAACCACTTCCCGATACACTCAAGTATGCTTATTTAGATGAAAAGAAAATATATCTTGTTATTATTAATTCTAACCTTTCAGGATTTGAAGAAGAGCGATTATTGGACACACTCCGCAGACACCGAGGTGCTATTGGCTATACTCTTGACGATCTCAAGGGTATCAGTCCATCCATTTGCCAACATACTATGAATCTCGAGCCCGATGCTAAACCGGTTGTTGATCATCAACGACGGTTGAACCCAAAGATGAAGGACGTGGTTAGGACGGAGGTTCTCAAACTTCTAGCCGCAGGTATCATCTATCATATAGCTGATAGTAAGTGGGTAAGTCCAGTTCATTGTGCTCCTAAGAAGGGAGGTATGACTGTTGTTCCTAATGATAAAAATTAACTAATACCTCAGCGGACTATTATTGGATATAGAATGTGTATTGATTTACGGAAGTTGAACAAGGCCACCAGGAAGGACCATTATCCTCTGCCCTTTATTGATCATATGCTTGAGCGGTTGTCTAAAAACACCCACTTTTGCTATCTTGATGGGTATTCTGGCTTCTCTCAGATTCATGTCAACACTGCGGATCAGGAGAAGACCACTTTCACGTGTCCTTACGTTACTTATGCTTATAGGCGTATGCCTTTTGGTTTGTGTAATGCACCTGCTACTTTTCAGAGGTGTATGTCTGCTATATTTCATGGTTTCTGTGAGGAGATTGTGGAGGTCTTTATGGACGATGTTTCCATCTATGGAACCTCCTTTGACCACTTTCTCCACAATCTTAATAAAGTTTTGCAGAGATGTGGAGAAACAAATTTGGTGCTCAATTGGGAGAAGTGCCATTTCATGGTTATCGAAGGGATAGTTCTTGGTCACAAGATTTCTGAAAGGCGAATTGAAGTGGACAAGGCAGAGATTGAAGCTATTGAAAGGATGCCCTATCCAAGGGACATCAAAGGTATTCATAGTTTTCTCGGTCATGCTGGTTTCTACAGAAGATTAATCAAGGACTTTTCTAAGACCTCGAGACCCCTCACCAATCTTCTCTAGAAGGATGTTCCTTTTGTATTTGATGAAGATTGTAAGGAAGCCTTCGAAGTTCTTAAGAAAGCCTTGATAACCGCTCCTATAGTACAACCGCCTGACTGGAATTTGCCCTTTGAAATTATGTGTGATGCTAGTGATTTTGCTGTTGGAGATGTTTTAGGACAAAGGGTTGATAAGAAGTTGAATGTTATACATTATGCTAGCAAAACCCTTGACAGTGCTCAAAAGAATTATGCTACTACTGAGAAGGAATTCTTAGCAGTAGTATTTGGTTGTGATAAGTTTAGGCAGTATATTGTTGATTCTAAGGTTATTATTCATACTGACCATGCTGCCATTAAGTATCTTATGCAGAAGAAGGATGCCAAACCATCATAAGATGGGTACTCCTTCTTCAAGAATTTGATTTAAAGATTGTCGATAGAAAGGAGAAGATAATCCGGTAGCGGACAACCTTTCAAGGATGGAAGATATTCCGCACGATCCTATTCCAGTCAACGACATTTTTCCAGATGAACAACTTGCTGCTGTAAAAGTACAATCTCATTCCGACCCTTGGTTTGCATATTATGCTAATTTTATCGTTGCAAAGTTTTTGCCTCCAGGTCTTACATTTCAGCAGAGGAAGAAATTCTTCACGGATTTGAGGCATTACTTTTGGGATGACCCACATCTTTATAAAGAAGGTGCGGACGGGATCGTAAGAAGGTGTATATCGGAGCACGAGCAGAAGGACATTCTTCAACAATGTCACGATGGCCCCTATGGAGGACATCATGCCGGTGAGAGGACCGCACATAAGGTTCTCCAATCAGGTTTTTATTGGCCTACTCTCTTTAAGGATGCTAGAAATTATGTTTTATCTTGTGATAAGTGTCAGAGAGTTGGTAATATTAGTAGGAGAAATGAGATGCCTATGAATTACTCACTAGTAATCGAACCTTTCGATTGTTGAGGTTTTGATTTTATGGGTCCTTTTCCTCCTGCACACAAGTACACACACATCTTACTTGCAGTTGATTATGTAACCAAGTGGGTTGAAGCAATCCCCACTGAGAGTGCTAAACACAAGACGTCTTTGAAAATGCTCAAGGATGTAATTTTCCCCAGGTTTGGTGTACCTAGGTATCTCATGACAGATTGAGGGTCACACTTCACGCATGAAGCTTTTAGGAAAGCTCTAGCCTAGTACGATGTCAATCATAGAATTGCATCACCGTACCACCCTCAAAATAGTGGGCAAGTTGAGCTCACCAATAGAGAGATCAAGGTGATCTTACAAAAAATAGTGAACAGTTCTAGGAAGGACTGGTCAAAGAAGTTAGGATATGCTTTCTAGGCATATAGAACTTCTTACAAGAATCCCATGGGCATGTCTCCGTATAAGATGGTCTATGGCAAAGCTTGCCATTTGCCATTAGAGTTAGAGCACAGAGCTTTCTGGGCTGTCAGAGAGCTGAATGCTGACCCAAAGTTAGCTGGTGAAAAGCGACTCATGAACTTAACTTCTCTAGATGAGTGGAGAAGTGAAGCTTACGAGAGCTCTAAAATGTTCAAGGAAAAGGTAAAGAAGTGGCACGATAAAAGGATTCTGAAACGTGAATTTAATGTTGGTGATAAAGTTTTGTTGTTTAGATCTCATTTCAGGTTTTCTCCGGGTAAACTACTTTCCAGATGGGAAGGACCTTTCCATATCGAAGAAGTATATCGGTCCGGTGCAATCAAGATTAATAATTTTGAAGGCACCAAACCTCAAGTTGTGAATGGACAAAGACTCAAACATTACATGGCAGGTGATCCTATCAATGTGGATGTGAATATGATATACACAACAACTCATGAAGAACATGTTGCAGCTCAGTTTCAGACACCGGCAGGAGCAGAAAAAGAAAAGGTATGTATTACGGTAAGGAAACATCGCGAACATCAATAAAAGTTTATTTTTTGAAGTTTTTGGAAAATTAGGAAAATTCCAAGCCCAAGTGGAGCCGGAGAGGAGCTCCAGGGGGCCCAGAAGGCCTCCCGGCGCGCCCCCTCCAGGCCGTGCCAGGCACCCTCCTGGGAGCCCTGGACTCCGACTCCGACTCCACCTTGGCTTGAAACCTTCCTTCTGTTGCGGAAATTTTTCTATATATTTGCCCGGATAGTCCCGGCACCGTATCTCTCGATTTCGCGTGTTTTCTTCCTTGGTTTGTTTCTGTCAGAAAAAAATTCAGCAGACCTAGGTGCCATGGCTTCCCCAAGTTCCCCCAAGGACAAGTTCGTCGTCAACGTCATCAACCCTTACCTCGCGGAGGTGAGGAAGCACCCCCAGATCCTTCATGTGGAGGATGGTGTCCTCCACAAGGAAGATCTGAAGGGACCAGTCAAGGAAGGGAGCACCGAGGAGCGGTTGAAGGAGATGGAACATGAGGTCTTCAAGTTCAAGAAGATGGTGGAGCGTGGTGTTGAAGCTAACTTCGACATCATGAACGAGATAGAGGCTTCCCACAAGAAGGAGATGAAGGAGATGTGGTCAAGTTTGGCCGCACTAGAAGAAAAAATTTATGAGCTTCAAGCACAGATCTATGATCTGCAGAACCAGAACTGTGAGTATGAACTTAAGTTCTTACGCATAGGTTTGGGTGCTGAGTGCAGGATCCTGGAGACGGGAATGTCCTTCGAGACTGGAGAACCTTTGCCTTGCAAGCGCTTCGCCAAGGAGTACGTGATCAACGAGAACATGAATGAGGAGTAAATCTCCTCGGGTAATGGCACCTCCTCAACTTGTTCCAAGCTTGGGGGAGTGGCCGGTATCTTTATCTTTAACTTTGTCTTTAGGATTCAAGTAGAGTCGTATCATGTCTAGGGAAGTTACTTTATGAAATAGGTGTTGCATTCAGGTCTATCACTCCTTTTGTGGGGAGTTTTTGTATCCGTGAGTATGGAGTCGTTTATGAAGGAATATTAATGAGAAGTCTATTGGTTTCTTCGCTGCACTCGGTATTCTCTTCACGCAATCGACATTATGAGCTGATTCTTATGGGGAGTATTGACCTTATATCAGGTATGTCTTCGAAAACTTTATTTAATCTTGGCAAGTATAGCTTTGGTCATAACAACAAGCATGTTTTTCTCAAAGTAGCGACATAGCCAAAACCTTTGTATTATTATGCTTGAACTGTTATGTTGACAAGGAAGACAACTGTATGTGCCATGCTAGTTTTAATGTCTATGCTTTGTATTGCTTGCATCTAAGTCATCATCAATTGCCTGGTCTCTCAAAGCCTTGCTAGCCAAAACCCTGTACCAAGCGGAATTCTGCTTGTACTTCCATATCCTGAAACCAACATCTTCCACTTGAGTCCAACATACCTTCCTATTCGTGGTATCCCACTACCACTCCTAAAGTATATAATTTATGTGCTATCTTTAGATGTTCAAAATCTTATGTTTTGTGCCTCTGATTCAGCTCATGAGGAAGTGATGGGTAACCCATGATCTTCTTAATTTGGACAAGTTTTATCTTGGGATTGCATGTCTAATCTGCAAACCCCTAATACGAGAAGGGACGGGCATGAGTGCCCAGCTCGTAAAAGATAAATGATAACACACAATGTCCTTCGCCCATTTATGAGTGATAAACAAAGGAATTTAAGGGGATGTGATCGTCCCCACATGGGAGTCGTTCCTTGAAACTTGTCTAAATCGTGAAGTGAGTGAGTTATCTATCAGTAGTCGTTGATGAATCATGCACCTCCCAAAATCTGTTTTATTCTGTTTGATCTAGAGACGGCACATGAGTTTTCCCCGCTTACCCTTTTTGCATGGGGTTTATCCTTTATTTGTGCTGAGTCCATCCTTCCTACTTCCTTGCTTTCTGAGAGAGAACAGACACTTGATGTTGATAAAGATTCTTGCATATAAAGTTGCATTAAGAGTTAGCATGTTACATCTTTGACATTATCTTTTGATAAGTAAGTTGTTTGCAAAAGCTCATGCCTAGTAAACATCATCCTTTGTGTTAACATGTGCACTTCTTGACTAATAACATGTTCTTTCGAAAGCTTCAACTTGTTTCATTATAAGTGAAAGAGCAAAAGTAAAAGTTATTAGTTGTTCCTTGACCAAGGTTATGTTTGCCATGATTTGATGAGTTTTCCTGGTCCTACTATGTTATAATTGTTACTACTTTTTCATAAGGGCCTTATGAGTTGAGGTTGCTGTTGAGGATGCTTCAGTTCGGTGAGAAATCTTGATGCTTCTTGTCCGTATTCTTTTATGACACTTCACTCTCTAAACTTGTGGACAGGTTTGCCGAGCTCAGTAATCACTTGGGGAAAAGCGAGGTCTAAGCTTGGGGGAGTTGATACGTCCAAAATGCATCAGTATTTTATATTGTAATTTAACCCTATTCATCGATATATTCCACTTTAAAGTATTATTCTTATGTTGTTTTGGCTTGTTTTACACAGTTTGCAACTTTCCGGTGCCGAAGCAGCAGAAGCAGAATTCAGCGGTGAAAAGTGGACATCAAGTTGCTGAATCAGATCAACTCCAAATTCGACGAAATTTGACGTGGATCATTATTTTGAAGATTCACTAGAGGAGACCAAAGATCGACCAGAGGGGACCCACCAGGGCTCCAGAAGGGTCCATGGCGCGCCCCCCTAGGGCGTGCCAAGCACCCTCCTAGATGCCTAGTGGCCCACCTCGGTGCCCCCTCTGGCCTATATTACCCCCTGGGGTAAAAACCCTAAAAAGAGAGGAGTTTCGGAGTTTTGCTGCCTCCTCGTGGCGGAAACCTATAGAGAATAAAAAGCCATTTCCGACGGGAAGATTCCGCCGGGGAGATCATCTCCCGTAAGGGGATATCATCGTCACGGGCATCATCGAGATCATCATCAACATCAGCACCATCTCCATCTCCATCCCATCTCATCTCACAATTGCAACTTGTGTTGTAATCTGTACTATCTATCCTCTCTACTCTATTGGTGTTGTTTACTACTTTGTGGTGAATGCTATTGAGTTTTGTTGGAGAAATACCATTGTGTCCAGATTGTTTTCCACCCATCTATCACCTCTGATCATGATCTCTTTTATGTCTTGTGAGTAGTTACTTTAGTTCTTGAGGACATGGGAGAAGTCTAGTTGTTAGTAGTCATATGATGTTGAAGTATTATGTGTTGTTTGATATTTAAGTTGTGTTGTTATTTTCCTAGTGGTGTTGTGTGAGTCGAACACTCAACACTTCGCCTTATTAAGGACCTAGGGGAATACATTGTGTACAAAGGATGCTTATGGTGGGTTGCCGGAGTGACAGAAACCTGAACCCCAGTTCGCACACTTTTGCATAAGGGAGTTATGGATCCTCGATCGTAATGCTGTGGTTAGGCTTATGCCTTAATTACTACCTTGTATTTGCGGATGCTTGCAAGGTGTGTAATCATAAGAGTGCACTTATCTTAGTCTAGAAGGTGTACTAGCATTGATCCACCCACTCGACACTTATCGACATAATACATACTACTTGGCGGAATATGGTGAAAGTAACCTGGCTATCTCTCCCGTGTGTCCTCAAGAACGCTTTAGCCTTTATAACTTCAGTTGCTAGGCCTATCCTTTGCTCAAAAGGATCGGGCCACTTGTTACTCCTCAGTTACCCTGTTTACTTTGCTTGTCTTTTACCCTTCTGTTGCTTAAACCCAAAAATCCCTAAATATTTATCTTTTAGTGTTTGCAGACCTTTCCTTATCCAGGGTCACTTGTCAATACCTTCTGCTCCTCGTGGGATCGACATCCTTATTTATCGAAAAGCTACAATTGATCCCCTAGACTTGTGGGTCATGAAGAATCGTTTATTGGCGCGGTTGACAGGGGAGGCATCCCAACTAAACCTATCAACTTCACCGCCATCAATTGCGCTCGCGGCAAATACCACAGTAGCCCAGTCAAGCTCGAGTCCTTCGACACGAACTTGGAAACGACTCATGTCAAGCAAGGTCCATGCTGCTGAGGGCGTATAGGATCAATGCCGCCAGTTAAAGTACTGAATACGACCCTAACCCTTCCGTTAGTGGTTAACTCTGTCATGCACCGAGCATGGAACGATCGGATTGAAGTCGCGCCATGGCAAGTCCCGGCCCGGCCGACGGATAAGCGGGGTCTTACCTACAGGAAAGCTCACGTGGCATCTGGGGTGAAGTGTATCGCACCCCAGGTCATTTAATAGGGGTGCGTGGCCAATATAGAGTGCACCCACTCGGAAAACGGTCGAGTGGACTTATAGTGTTGATACGTCTCAAACGTATCTACTTTTCCAAACACTTTTGCTATTGTTTTGCCCTCATTCTTGCATGATTTGGACTAAACTAACCCGGCCTGACGTTGCTTTCATCAGAGCTACCTGTATGGTTTTCTTATGTGCAGGAATATGGATTCTAGGTGTCTCAGAAAATTCCAGGAAAAATCACAGAAAATCCACGCAATCGAATGGACCCCGAGCCAGAAGTGGGGCCAGAGGGAAGCTAGGGGGGCTTCAGGCGCCCTGCTGGCGCGTCCCCACCTCTAGCTGCGCCGGTAGGCCGCCTGGTTGGGTCCTCCCCCCTCTGGTGCCCTACCAAGCCTCCTATTTATTCTCGTCGCGAGGAAACCCCCATAACAGAAGTCGTTTTCCCAGTTTCCGTCATGGAGCCGCCGCCACCCTCAGTTCTTCTTCGGGAGGGCTAATCTGGAGGCTGTTTTGGCCTCAGGTGAGGGCAGATCATCGCCATCGTCATCACCATAACCAACCCATCATACCTCCATGACTTCTCCTTTCATGTGTGAGTAATTCCCTGCCGTAGGCAAAGGGTATGGTAGGTATTGGATGAGAGTATCATGTAATAGTTCGTCAGATTGTTGGGGGCATGTTGCCTATCATCTACTGTGGTGTTTATCATCTTTGGTACAACTTGGTTCTCTTAATGCTTGTCACTTTGGGCCCGAGTGCCATGTTTTCAGATCTGAACCACTTGTGTTTTCATGAGTTTATTTGTGTTCTTGATCCTATCTATTAGTTGTATGCACCTATTATGGTCCGGAACCGGCGATCCCAAAGGTGACAGTTTCGGACACCAAAGGGGATGGACTATAATTTGAGGATTTCATGTATCCATTGAGTGTTAATGCTTTGTTCCGATGCTCTTTGACAGGAGCACCTTAATCTCCATAAGTTCCTTTTGGCCCGGTTCGTAGCGGGATGGTAGGACAAAAGATGTTGTGCAAGTTCTTATTGCAAGCACGTACAACTACCTACGGGATGCATGCCTAATGTTTGATATTTTCCTAGATGATCCTTGCTTTTATGTGTACCTTGCTGATACGTCCAAAATGCATCACTATTTTATATAGTAATTCTTTCTTATTCATTGATATATTTCATGATATGATGCTATTCTTATGTTGTTTTGGATTATTTTACACAGTTTGCAACTTTCCGGTGCCGAAGCAGCAGACGCAGGATTCAGCGGTAAAAAGTGGACGCCGAGTTGCTGAAGAAGAACACCTCCAAATTACCTGAAAATCGACGGAGGCTGTTTTCTAGAAGGATCACGAAGACACGCAAAAGAGCAACCAGAGGGGGGCCACGGGGTGCCCAGGCGGCCACCTGGCGCGGCCCCACCCCTAGCCGCGCCGGCGGGGGGGGGGGGGGGGGGGGGGGCGCCTGGACCCCTGGGGCCACTCCCGGCTCCCCCCTCTGGCCTATATACCCCTCGTCGTCCAAAAACCCTAAAAAGAGGAGAGTTTCCGGAGTTCCGCCACCGCTCCGTGGCGGAAACCTACAGAGAAGAAAAGCCATCTCTGGCGGGCAGATTCCGCCGGGGAGATCACCTCCCGGAAGGGGAGATCGTCGCCATCGTCATCACCATCGTCACGGGCATCATCGAGATCATGATCAACATCATCCCCATCATCAGCACCATCTCCACCTCCATCCAATCTTGTCTCACAATTGCAACTCATGTTGTAATCCGTACTATCTATCCTCTCTACTCTATCGGTGTTGATTACTACTTTGTGGTGAATGCTATTGAGTTTTGTTGGAGAAATATTATTGTGTTCAGATTGTTTATCATCTATTTATCCCCACTGATCATGATCTCTTTTATGTCTTGTGAGTAGTTACTTTAGTTCTTGAGGACATGGGAGAAGTCTAGTTGTTAGTAGTCATATGATGTTGAAGTAATATGTGTTGGTTGATATTTAAGTTGTGTTGTTATTTTCCTAGTGGTGTTGTGTGAGTCGAACACTCAACACTTCGCCTTATCAAGGACCTAGGGGAATGCATTGTGTATAAAGAATGCTTACGGTGGGTTGCCGGAGTGACAGAAACCTAAACCCCAGTTTGCACGCTTTTGCACAAGGGAACAATGGATCACCGATCGTATTGCTATGGTTAGGCTTTTTCCTTAACTACTATCTTGTATTTGCGGATGCTTGCAAGGTGTTTAATCATAAGAGTACACTTATCTTAGTCTAGAAGGTGTACTAGCATAGATAAACCCACTCAACACTTATCAACACAACACATAGTACCGATACGGAATATGGCGAAAGCACATGACTACCTCTCCCGTGTGTCGTCAAGAACACTTTAGCTTTCATAAGTTTAGTTGCTAGGCCTCTCCTTTGCTCAGAAAGGATTGGGCCACTTGTTACTCTCCAGTATCTTTTACTTTGCTCGTTTTTACTTTCCTATCGCTTATACCAAGAAAACCCCTAGAAAGTTATCTTTCAGTGCTTGCATTTATCTCCTTACCAAAGTCACTTGCTAATACCTTCTACTCCTCGTTGGGTTCGACACTCTTACTTATCGAAAACACTGCAATAGATCCCATTACGTCGTGGGTCATCAAGCTACATTTTCTGGCGCCGTTGCCGGGGAGTGTAGCGCTATTAGTAAGTGAAGCTAGTAAGGAAGTTTTTATATTTCTGTTTTAGTTTTGCCGTTGCTATTTTTGTCCTTATGAACACCCCTACTATTGGATCGTTGTTCTCGGGGAGCCGCCCCACCACTAAGGTAGTTACTCCTACCCCTACTGAAATTGTGCCTTATAAGATACCATCTGGTATTATCGATTATGTCTTAACTAATCGCTATGCAGGAGACAGACACCCAGGTGAACACTTGCTATATTTATCACAACTATGTTCATTATTCAAGCTTGCAGGTGTGTCACTGGAGTTCGTTATGAAGAAATTATTCTCCGTATCGCTTACAGGAAAAGTTTCAGACTGGTATAAGCTCCTCGATAACCCACATTCTCTTAATTGGGAAGAGCTTATGTCTCTCTTTTATACAAAGTTTTACCCTCTTCATGAAGTTTATCGAGACAGGAATTACATCTATAACTTTAGGTCTCGCGAAGGAGAAAGCATCGCTCAAGCTTGGGGGAGGCTTAAGTCCCTAATGTTCAAATGTCCTATCCATAAGCTCCCCAAAGATGTTATACTTACAAATTTTTATGCCATGCTTTCTAATCAGGACAAGGAAAGGTTGGATGCCTTCTCTAGCGTGGTATTTCAGACAAAGAGCGTTGAAGAAAGATGGGATCTCATCGAAAGGATCCATAAGAATACTGAAGATTGGGAAATCGATAAAGGTATTGAACCTGCTATAAATTATGAGCATGATTATATTGAGAGCTATGTGAAAACTGATTATTTCAATACCTTTTGCTCTAAGATTGGTCTGGATTCCCATCTAATGGTTGATTTTTGTAAGAACTTTGCCTCTCATGTTGATTCTTCTAAGATGAAGAAGGATCAGTACCATAAGCCTTTCAAAGAAGTTCCTATTGATATTCACGTTGCTGATCCTATTTTGCCTGCAGTTATATATGAAGAGCCCCCTTTCCCTTCAAGAATAAGGGAGCACTCTTTTGTGACAGGCATCATAAATAAAAGTGAGAGAAGAACAGGCGAACATGAGGACCAGATCAGAGTCGGTCCTCAAGTTGCTATGGTTAAATATTTAGTTACTGATGATGTTTCAGATTCTATTATAAATTTTTGCGCTGTTTCAACTAACATTGTCACAGCCAAGAATAAAATCCCAATTTCAGATACACCAGTTGTATCTGTTAAAATAGGAGATCACAATTATTACGGGCTATGCGATCTGGGATCAAGTGCTAGCGCGATTCCTTATTCGCTTTATCAAGAGATCATGAGTGATATTTCACCTTGTGAACTCGAAGAGATTGATGTTACTATTCATCTTGCAAACAAAGCTACTATCTCTCCTATTGGGATTGTGAGAGATGTCGAAGTCCTATGCGGAAAGGTAAAGTATCCTATCGATTTTCTTGTACTTGGTTCAGTGCAAGATAGTTTTTGTCCTATTATTTTTGGTAGACCTTTTCTCAGAACTTGTGGAGCTATTATAGATTGCAAGAAAGGTAAAGTTTCTGTTGAATTCAATGGTGAGCCATATGAATTTAACTTTTCTAAGATTTCCAAGAAGCCTCGTGGTACTGAATTACCTAGTGATGATAAAATTATTGAAAGTATTGCTTCAATTGCTATTCCCCCTAATGATCCTTTGCAGCAATACATGGAGGACCACGAGAATGATACTCATATGCAGGAAAGAAATGAAATTGATGAAATCTTCTTGAGACAACCTGCTATCCTGAAGCACAACCTTCCGGTTGAACCTTTAGGAATTCTATCCAAACCAAAAGAAGACCCAGTGTTTGATCTCAAACCTCTTCCTGATACGCTCAAGTATGCTTATTTAGATGAAAAGAAAGTATATCCTGTTATTATCAACTCTAACCTTTCAGGATATGAAGAAGAGCGATTATTGGAGGTACTTCGTAAACACCGTGGTGCGATTGGCTATACCCTTGATGACCTTAAGGGGATTAGTCCATCTATCTGTCAACATACTATCAACCTCGAGCCCGATGCTAAACCTGTTGTTGACCATCAACGACGGTTGAACCCAAAGATGATGGATGTTGTGAGGACCGAAATCCTCAAGCTTCTAGCTGCAGGTATTATCTATCCTATAGCCGATAGTAAGTGGGTAAGTCCAGTTCATTGTGTTCCTAAGAAAGGAGGGACAACTGTATTCCCTAATGATAAGAATGAACTAATACCTCAGAGAATTATTATTGGATATAGAATGTGTATTGATTACAGGAAGTTGAACAAGGAAACCAGGAAGGACCACTACCCTCTGCCCTTTATTGATCAGATGCTTGAGAGGCTGTCCAAAAACACCCACTTCTGCTATCTTCACGGGCACTCTGGCTTTTCTCAAATTCATGTTAACACTGCCGATCAAGAGAAGACCACTTTCACTTGTCCTTATGGTACTTATGCTTATAGGCGTATGCCTTTTGGTTTATGCAATGCCCCTGCTACTTTTCAGAGATGTATGTCTGCAATATTTCATTGTTTCTGTGAGGAGATTGTGGAAGTCTTCATGGACGATTTCTCCGTCTATGGAACTTCCTTTGACCACTGTCTCCACAATCTTAATAAAGTTTTGCAGAGATGCGAGGATACAAACTTAGTTCTAAACTGGGAAAAGTGTCACTTCATGGTTAACGAAGGGATCGTGCTTGGACACAAGATTTCTGAGAGGGGAATTGAAGTGGACAAGGCGAAGATTGAAGCTATCGAAAGGATGCCCTATCCAAGGGACATTAAAGGTATTCGTAGTTTTCTCGGTCATGCTGGTTTCTATAGAAGATTTATTAAAGACTTTTCTAAGACCTCGAGACCCCTCACTAATCTTCTCTATAAGGATGTTCCTTTTGTATTTGATGAAGATTGTAAGGAGGCTTTCGAAGTTCTTAAGAAAGCTTTAATAACTTCTCCTATAGTACAACCGCCTGACTGGAATTTGCCCTTTGAAATTATGTGTGATGCTAGTGATTTTGCTGTTGGAGCTGTTTTAGGACAAAGGGTTGATAAAAAGTTGAATGTTATTTATTATGCTAGTAAGACCCTTGATAGTGCTCAAAAGAATTATGCTACTACTGAGAAGGAATTCTTAGCAGTAGTGTTTGCTTGTGATAAGTTTAGGCAGTATATTTTTGATTCTAAAGTTATTATTCATACTGACCATGCTGCCATTAAGTATCTTATGACGAAGAAGGATGCCAAGCCAAGACTCATCAGATGGGTACTCCTTCTTCAAGAATTTGATTTGCAGATTGTTGATAGAAAAGGAGCAGACAATCCTGTAGCGGACAATCTTTCAAGGATGGAATATATACCGCATGATCCCATCCCAGTCAACGACAGTTTTCCAGACGAGCAACTTGCCGTTGTTAAAGTACAATCTCTTTCCGATCCTTGGTTTGCAGATTATACTAATTTTATCGTTGCAAAGTATTTGCCTCCAGGTTTAACATTTCAGCAAAGGAAGAAGTTCTTCCATGATTTGAGGCATTACTTTTGGGATGACCGACATCTTTTCAAAGAAGGTCCAGACGAGATCGTGAGAAGATGCGTACCGGAACACGAGCAGAAGGACATTCTTCAGCAATGTCACGATAGCCCCTACGGAGGACATCACGCCGTGAGAGAACCGCACATAAGGTTCTCCAATCAGGTTTTTATTGGCCTACTCTCTTTAAAGATGCTAGAAATTATGTTTTAGCCTATGATAAATGTCAGAGAGTTGGTAATATTAGTAGGAGGAATGAGATGCCTATGAATTACTCACTAGTGATTGAGCCTTTTGATTGCTGGGGTTTTGATTTTATGGGTCCTTTTCCTTCTTCACACAAGTAAACTCACATATTAGTTGCTGTTGATTATGTAACCAAGTGGGTTGAAGCAATCCCCACTGAGAGTGATGATCATAAAACATCTTTGAAAATGCTCAAAGATGTAATTTTCCCTAGGTTTGGTGTACCTAGGTATCTCATGACTGATGGAGGATCACACTTCACGCATGGAGCTTTTAGAAAAGCTTTAGCCAAGTACGATGTCAATCAAAGGATTGCGTCACCGTACCATCCTCAAACTAGTGGGCAAGTTGAGCTCACCAATAGAGAGATCAAGTTGATCTTGCAAAAGACAGTTAACAGAAATAGGAAGGAATGGTCAAATAAGTTAGGAGATGCTTTGTGGGTGTATAGAACTGCTTACAAAAACCCCATGGGCATGTCTCCCTATAAAATGGTCTATGGCAAGGCTTGCCATTTGCCATTAGAGTTAGAGCACAAAGCTTTCTGGGCTGTTAGAGAGCTTAATGCTGACCCAAAGTTAGCTGGTGAAAAGCGTCTCATGAACTTGACTTCTCTAGATGAGTGGAGAAGTGAAGCTTACGAGAGCGCTAAAATGTTCAAGGAAAAGGTAAAGAAGTGGCATGACAGGAGGATTCTGAAACGTGAATTTAATGTTGGTGATAAAGTTTTATTGTTTAGATCCCGTTTCAGGTTTTCTCCAGGTAAACTACTTTCCAGGTGGGAAGGGACATTTCATATCGAAGAAGTCTACCGGTCTGGTGCAATTAAGATTAACAATTTTGAAGGCACCAAACCTCAAGTTGTGAATGGGCAAAGACTCAAGCATTACATAGCGGAAGACCCCGTCAATGTTGATGTAAATATAATACGCACAACAACTCATGAAGAACATGTTGAAGCCCTGTTTCAGACGCTGACAGAAGCAGAATAAGAAAAGGTATGTATTACGGTAAGGAAATATCGCGAACCGCCAAAAAAGTTCCATATTATGAGCTTTTGAAAAATTAGGAAAAATCGAGGCCTAAGCGGAGCCGGAGAGGAGCTCCAGGGGGCCCAGGCGCCCCCCTGGCGCGGCCTACCTCCTGGCCGCGCCGGGAGTCCGCCTGGGCACCCAGGAGTCCGTCTCCGACCCCACTTTGGCTCGTTACCTTCCTTTTGTTGCAGAAATTTTTGCTATATATTTGCCCGGATCGTTCCGGCAACGTATCTCGCGATTTCGTGTGCTTTTCTCTTCGATCTGTTTCTGCCAGGAAATCTTTTAGCTAAACCTAGGTGCCATGGCTTCCCCAAGTTCCCCCAAGGACGAGTTCGTCTTCAACGTCATCAACCCTTACCTCGCTGAGGTGAACAAGAACCCCCAGGTCCTTTGTGTGGAGGACGGTGTTCTCCACAAGGAAGATCCGAAGGGACCAGTCATGGAGGGGAGCACCGAGGAGCGGCTGAAGGAGATGGAACATGAGGTCTTCAAGTTCAAGAAGATGGTGGAGCGTGGTGTTGAAGCAAACTTCGACATCAGGAACGAGATCGAGGCTTCCCATAGGAAAGAGATGAAGGAGATGTGGTCAAGTTTGTCCGCACTAGAAGAAAAAGTTTACCAGCTCCAAGCACAAATCTATGATCTGCACAACCAGAACTGTGAGTATGAACTAAAGTTTCTGCGCATGGGTTTAGGTGCTGAGTGCAGGATCCTGGAGACGGGACTGTCCTTTGAGACTGGAGAGGAGCTACCATGGAAGCGCTTCGCCAAGGAGTACCTGATTGAGAAGAACAAAAATGAGGAGTAAATCTCCTCGGGTAATGGCATCCCCTCAGCCTTTCCAAGCTTGGGGGAGTGCCCGGGTATCTTTATCTTTATCTTAGTCTTTTAGAGTCAAGTAGAGTCGTATCATGTCTAGGGAGTTTATCATATGAAATAGGTGTTTGCTTTGAGGTCTATCACTCGGTCTGTGGAGAGATTGTATCCGTGAGTGTGGAGTCGTCTATAATGGAATATTAATGAGAAGTCTATTGGTTCCTTCCCTGCACTCGGTATTCTCTTCACGCAATCGGCTTCATATGACGATTCTTATGGGGAGTATTGACCTTATATCAGGTATGGCTTTGAAAACTTTATTTAATTTTGGCAAACATAGCTTTGGTCTTGACAACATGCATGTTTTCTCAAGTAGTGACTTAGCCAAAACCTTTATGTTTTTATGCTTGAAGTGTTATGTTGACAAGGAAGACAACTTGATGTGTTATGCTTACCTTAATGTTTATGCCTTATATGTTTTGCATCTAAATTAGCATCAATTGTCTATTCTCTCAAAGCCTTTGCTAGACAAACTCTTTGCCAAGTAGATTTCTTCTTATGCATCCATACCCTGAAACCATTACCTTCCATATGAGTCCACCATACCTTCCTATTCGTGGTATTCCCTACCACTTCTATAAGTATAGAAATTATGTGTTATCCTTAAATGTTCAAAATCTTCTGTTTTGTGCCTCTTGTTTAGCTCATGAGGAAGTAGTAGGTAATCCATGATCTTCTTAAGTTGGACAAGTTTTACCCCGGGATTGCATGTCTAATATGCAAACCCATAATACGAGGAGGAACTGGCATGGGTGCGCCCAGCTCGAAAGATAATATAAAAAACAGAGCCTCCTTCACGCTCGGTCTATGAGAAACCAGAAACTTTGGCAGTGATAAACAAAGGAGATTAAGGGGATGTGATCGTCCTCACTTGGGAGCCGTTCCTCGAAACTTGTCCATCTTGAGAAGTGATTGAGCTATCTATTAGCATTCGTTGACAAACTATGCACCGCCCCAAAATCTATTTTTATCCTGTTTGATTTAAGGATAGCACATGAGTTTTCCATGCTTCCCCTTAAACAAGGCTTTCTTCCACCTTCTTGTTGAGTCAGTTTTACCACTTCCTTCTTTTCCCTAAGAGAACAGACATTTGATGTTGATGAGGATTCATCCATATAAAGCTGCATTAAGTTTTGCCATGCTATATCCTTGTTGACATTATCTTTTGATAAGTAAGTTGTTTGCGAAAGCTTTTGCCTAGCGAGCATCTTCCTTTGTGTTAGCATTTGCACTTCATGACTATTAACATGTTCTTTCAAAAGCTTCAAATTGTTTTTAGTTGTCCTTTGACCAAGGATATGTTTGCCATAATTTGATGAGTTTCCTCGGCCCTACTTTTGATTATAATTGTTATTACTTTCTCATAAGGGCCTTATGAGTTGAGGTTGTTGTTGAGGATGCTTGAGTTTAATGAAGGAACCTTGATGCTTCTTGTCCGTATTTTATTTATCGACACTTCACTCTCTAAACTTGTGGACAGGTTTACCGAGCTCAGTATTCGCTTGGGGACCAGCGAGGTCTAAGCTTGGGGGAGTTGATACGTCCAAAATGCATCACTATTTTATATAGTAATTCTTTCTTATTCATTGATATATTTCATGATATGATGCTATTCTTATGTTGTTTTGGCTTATTTTACACAGTTTGCAACTTTCCGGTGCCGAAGCAGCAGACGCAGGATTCAGCGGTAAAAAGTGGATGCTGAGTTGCTGAAGAAGAACACCTCCAAATTACCTGAAAAATCGACGGAGGTTGTTTTCCAAAAGGATCACGAAGAGACGCAAAAGAGCAACCAGAGGGGGGGGCACGGGGTGCCCAGGCGGCCACCTGGCGCGGCCCCACCCCTGGCCGCGCCGGGGGTGCGCCTGGACCCCCGGGGCCACTCCCGGCTCCCCCCTCTGGCCTATATACCCCTCATCGTCCAAAAACCCTAAAAAGAGGAGAGTTTCCGGAGTTCCTCCGCCGCTCTGTGGCGGAAACCTACAGAGAAGAAAAGCCATCTCTGGCGGGAAGATTCCGCCGGGGAGATCGTTGCCATCGTCATCACCATCGTCACGGGCATCATCGAGATCATCATCAACATCATCCCCATCATCAGCACCATCTCCACCTCCATCCAATCTTGTCTCACAATTGCAACTCGTGTTGTAATCCGTACTATCTATCCTCTCTACTCTATCGGTGTTGATCACTACTTTGTGGTGAATGCTATTGAGTTTTGTTGGAGAAATATTATTGTGTTCAGATTGTTTATCATCTATTTATCCCCACTGATCATGATCTCTTTTATGTCTTGTGAGTAGTTACTTTAGTTCTTGATGACATGGGAGAAGTCTAGTTGTTAGTAGTCATATGATGTTGAAGTAATATGTGTTGGTTGATATTTAAGTTGTGTTGTTATTTTCCTAGTGGTGTTGTGTGAGTCGAACACTCAACACTTCGCCTTATCAAGGACCTAGGGGAATGCATTGTGTATAAAGAATGCTTACGGTGGGTTGCCGGAGTGACAGAAACCTAAACCCCAGTTTGCACGCTTTTGCACAAGGGAACAATGGATCACCGATCGTATTGCTATGGTTAGGCTTTTGCCTTAATTACTATCTTGTATTTGCGGATGCTTGCAAGGTGTTTAATCATAAGAGTACACTTATCTTAGTCTAGAAGGTGTACTAGCATAGATCCACCCACTCAACACTTATCAACACAACACATAGTACCGATACGGAATATGGCGAAAGCACATGACTACCTTTCCTGTGTGTCCTCAAGAACACTTTAGCTTTTATAAGTTTAGTTGCTAGGCCTCTCCTTTGCTCAGAAAGGATTGGGCCACTTGTTACTCTCCAGTATCATTTACTTTGCTCGTTTTTACTTTCCTGTCGCTTATACCAAGAAAACCCCTAAAAAGTTATCTTTCAGTGCTTGCAGTTATATCCTTACCAAAGTCACTTGCTAATACCTTCTGCTCCTCGTTGGGTTCGACACTCTTACTTATCAAAAACACTGCAATAGATCCCATTACGTCGTGGGTCATCACTTGCCCCGAGTTAAAATCTAGTACATGTTCACTCTCATCCAAGCAACGCCCAACCATCCATCTCCCTAGCCTACAACGTTTTAATCCTGCTGGTTACTAGTAGTTTACTTTTGCTGTTTTACTTTCGTTGTTGCCACTATCACTTCCATATCACCGTTGCTATTAATATTTTGTTGCAAGCAAGTATATTTCAGGTGCGGTTGAATTGACAGCTCAACTGTTAAATCTTATAAATATTCTTTGGCTCCCCTTGTGTCGAATCAATAAATCGGGTTATCTTACCCGCAAAGACTATCTCGATCCCCTATAGTTGAGGGTCATCAAGTACCGGTTTCTGGCGCTGTTGCCGGGGAGCATAACTTTTTTTACAAGTCTACTTGAAGTATTCTTCCTGCTGCACTTTATCCACTATGGGTAAGAAAGGAGACCCCAAGGTTTCGATCTTACCATCCACTACAAGAAAAGGTACTGTTCTGAGCACTAGTGCTACACTTGATTCACCTTCGTTTATAAGTAAGTTTGCTTGACCACCACCACCACATGCTACTTCCACTGAGTCTATTACTATGTCCGATACTTTTGATGATGCTTCCACTACTCTTGAGGAAATTGGTTTTCTTGGTCGCTATCTTGAAACTCAAATTGCTAGGGTTGCAAAACAATCTGAGACTGAAACACATGCTACCTATTTTCCTACTTGCAAAGCCTTTGGTTACCCAATCTTGGAAAAACTCAAGGAGAGACTCCTTGAGGATGATTATGTTATTCTTGATGATGATTTATGCAGGGAACTTACAGAGTGTGCCGACTCTGACCCTGATGCTGTTAGGAAGCTGCTCGAAAAACACTCCATGAAGAACAGGATTACTCTACATCTGAAGCTGACCTCTTTTATGGCAGAGAAAATGATGATGCTATAGCACACCTGACCAAACTCACTGAGTTAGGTGGCTTGTTTACTAATGATGAAAGGATAAGAAACTTTTATGTGGCTAAGCTTTTTCCTTTCTCTTTGAAGGGAGACGCTAAAGCATGGTATGATGCACTACCCTATGGTTCCATTAAGAGTCCCCAGGACTTAGCTCAATCTTTTTTTGATAAGTACTTTCCTGCTCATATGCAACAGGCAGTTTTACAAAGAATTTATAACTTTAAACAATTGCAGGATGAGCACCTCCCTAAATCTTGGGGGAGGTATTGAGGTTTAATTAAGGCTATACTGGGACATGGAGTCCCTAAGAATGAATTACTTGATATATTTTATGTTGGTCTAACCGATGAAAATAGATCCCATTTGGATAGTTGTGCTGGTTGTGTTTTCAGGGAAAGAACACCGGACGATGCAGGAGAATTAATGGGCAAGATTTCCAAGAACCACGAAGATTAGTCCATCCCTGAACCACCTCCACCACCAAAGAATAGGGGCATGCTTGTCCTAAGCCTCGAAGATATGCAAGAAGCAAATAAGTCTATAAAAGAGAAAGGCATTAAAGCTGAAGACGTGAAGAATCTACCTCCTATTGAGAAGTTGTGTGAGCCTACTACTCACCCTCCCTTGGTAGAGGTACACTCTCTTTTAGATTTCAAAGAAAGTTACATCCCTAAAGGTAAGCCTCCTAGTCAATGTTTAGATGAGCTTGATAATTTTATTATTAAGCAAAATCACTTTAATGAGAGGATACAAAGTTAGTTGCATGATAATTCCCTTGCTATCAAAAGTTTACTTGATGTTTTAGGTATAACAGTTAATGATGTTAAATGTCTTGTTAAGCATCTTCATATGGTTCAAACTCAGCTTGAACAAATTTCTAATGTGCAAAAAGATTTGCTTGCTAATAATGCCAAACAGGATATACAGGCTTATGGTATAAAGACTCGGCGTAGAACACACACCCATGATCCTCTCTATCCGGAGGGGCATCCGAAGAGGATCGAGCAACATTCTCAAATACAGGAAGAATACATTGTTAGCTCTCCGAAAAAGAAGAAGAAGAATAAGAAGAAACAAAAGGAAGCTGACAATTCAAATGATCCCATAGTAGAGGAAGAGCCTGTTGTTGATCCAAATAGCACATCCACCTCCGATGCTGAGACTGAAGACGGTGCGGAGCCCGAAAAAGATAAGTATAAGAATGACCGTCCTGAAGTCAGAGAAGAAGAAGCACCCGATAAACGCAAGAAATACACAAGAGAAGACTTCATTGCAATAAGACATGGGAAGGAAAGAGAACCATGGGTACAAAAACCCATGCCCTTTCCAGGTAAGTCTCTCAAAACCAAAGAAGAAGAGCACTATAATAAATTTTGTGAATGGATGAAACCTCTTTGTCTTCAAATTCCTTTGACTGATGCTATTAAGTTACCTCCTTATTCGAGATATATGAAAGATATTTTTACTAATAAAATAAACGTCCCTAATGAGGCAATATCTACTATGCTTTCTAACTACTCTTTCAGTGGCAAGATTCCTGAGAAGCTTGGTGACCCAGGTATACCCACCATTCCTTGCTCCATAAATAATAATTATGTCAAAACTTCTTTATGTGATCTTGGTGCAGGAGTGAGTGTCATGCCTTTTTATCTTTATAATAGTCTATGTTTAGATAAAATATTCCCTAAAAATATCTCTCTCCAGATGTCCGACAAGTAAACAACCGTCCCGATTGGTATTTGTTAGGATGTTCCTGTTAAAGTTGCCAATTGCTTAATTCTTACTGATTTTGTTGTGCTTGACATGCCCGAGGATGGGAGCATGTCCACTATTCTTGGTAGACCTTTTCTTAACACCGCAGGTGCTATCATTGATTGCAATAAAAGAAAGATCACCTTCAACGTGGATGATAAAGAACACATAGTGTATTTTCCAAAGAAGATCGACAAAAGGCATGGCCTTAACTCCATAGAGAATATCGAGACCGTGAAGATTGCAGAATGGGATTTTCCTCTACACGTGCACCACAAATACAAAACCATTATGGTGGGGACAATGTCCATTAATGTAAAGGTACAATGATCACTTCATAAGAGGTGAGACTTTCTGCTCTATATATCGCCGGTTTGTTGGTAAGACTTGATCAACCTTGCTAACTGATACGTCTCAAACGCATCGATAATTTATGCTCATTCCATGCATGTTTTGTGTGATATTGCTATGATCTAGATACACTTTCATACACTTTTGATCATATTTGGACTAACCTACTAACTCAGTGCACCCAAGTGCCAGTTCCTGTTTTCTGCTGTTTTTCTATTCCAGGTTTCCCCCATATTAAAAATGCTCCAAAAATTCGAGAAAAATCGGATAAAAAAATCAGCGCAACGAAGCCTTCTAGAATCGCCAAAGTGGGGCCAGAGGGCCACCACCAGGTGTCCAGGAGGCCACCTGGCGCGGCCAGGGGCCTGGCCGCGCCAGGGAGGGGGGGCGCCTAGACCCCTGGTGGCCCCCCTGGCTGCCCCCCTTCGCCTATTTATTCTCCTTCACGGAGAAACTCCGAAGACAAAACCCTATTTCGCAAACTCGCCTCTGTTCCGCCGCCGCCGCGCTTTCAAGATCGGGAGCACCGTCAGGACCCTTCCCGGCACCCTTCGGGAGGGAGGATCGACCTCCGGGAGCTTCTCCTCCACCATGGACGCTTCCCGGATGTGACGTGAGTAGTTTCCTTTGGACCATGGGTCCGTGATCAGTAGTTATGTGATGTTCTCCTCCCCTCTTTGTTCTTCATGGTTTAGACCTCGTGAGCTTCCCTACATGATCGAGGCACATATGTAATTCTTCTGCTGTTGCTATGCTGAGTTTGATGGGATCTGATGGATTATGAGATTATGTTCAGATCATGATAGAGTAATATATTTGGTTTTTATCTCTTATATTTTTGTTCCTAAGTAAGTCTTGCATGTTCTCCGTTGCTGTTTATTGCTTTGGCCAAGTAGTAGGTAGTGACTCCAAGAGGGAACGTTATGCTCGATTGTGGGTACATGCCCCCTGATGACACACTTGAGTGACAGAAACATGAGTTTAGGGGATGTGCTGTGGCCACAAGGGGGGAAAACAACGATGCTTGTAACCGCGGTTGCAAGGATTGTTTACTTTACGCAAAGTTCTGTTTAATGCAGTTGTCTGTTTCTTTGGGTTTACACTTTGGGTGGGGCTCGCAACTTAATACCAGCGAGATTTTCTGGATAGATATCTCAAGGTGGATGATTAGTAGTAGATGCAGATGGATTTCGGTCTACTTATTTTGGCGTACTGCCCATTGATACGTCCCAAACGTATCTATAATTTCTGCTTGTGCCATGCATGTTTTGTGTGACTTTGCCATGGAAACCCTCGAAGACAAACGTGTAGTCGTCCTGTGAAAACACAACACAACGCGAAGCAGAAAACAATACAAGCATACCCATATCACATAGCTTTGATATTGACATGAGATTGTAACCAAGTGATTGGACAAGCATAACCTTATCAATGTGTTTGTCCTTCGATATAGCAACCTTACCCAAACCAATAACTTTACCCTTGTTGTTGTCACCGAAGGTAATGTACTTCTGAGAAGATTCGGTGAGTTTGTCTTCGATGAACAACTCTTTGTCTCCGGTCATATGATTAGTGCAACCACTGTCCATGATCCATTCGGATCCACCAGAGACATAGCCCTGCAGAAGAATTAGTTCTTATTAACCACCCACAAACGAGCAGGTGACTGAGAAGGCAATGGAGCACTTGACGAAGCAACTGCTTGATAACGAACAGGGTTATAACGGCAAGGGGGACCATCAAGCACACCATAGATAGAATTCCTCTTAAGGGGGTGAGGATAAGAATGGGCATAAGCAATCTTAGAATTATCATTGCGGTGACGATAAGCATATCGACCAACACGGTAGTACTCCTTCTATGGAACATTAGCTTCAGGGACCAGCGAGTCATTTCTCTCCTCTAGAGAGTAGAAGTGCTTCGGTGGCAATGAAGACTTTCCCTGCATAGTGTGGTTAGCAGGCAGTTTTTCCACGAGTGATTTCTGCACCCAAATTTGCCTCTTATAGAAGCCATTCTTAGGAGGAGTACCAATTTACTCGGCCGAAACCTTTCCTTGTTCATCTTTGATAAGCTTGTAGTCCGAATCAAGTGATTCATCTACAATAGCCTTATCCATTTTGCAATGAAAACCTGAAAGGTTAGCGATATCAATAGGTTTCTTCTTTGCCAGGACCCAAATAGTTTTAGGATACTGCTCAGGTTCCCAATAAGTGCCATCTGGGTTTAGCTTTCTCTGGAAGCCAACACCCTCATTCCTTGGATTCCTGTGAAGGAGAGCCTTCCTTAGGATATCACATAGGTACTGGTGACCTTGCACACTTTTGAACATGCCTGATCCAAACAAGTTTTTCAACCTGAGGAGTTCCTCGGTAAGAGCAGGATTTTCCTCATCAGAGGTGTTAGTAGCATCAGGAAACATAGGTGCTTTGCCTCTAGAATCAGTATTGCTTCGCTCAAGACAAGTTAAGCAAGGTGAATCAGAACCAGTTTTAGCTTCAGAACCTTGTTGAGCCATGAGAGTGAGGTTGACGCTTTCAAGCTCTTCATGAGCCTCTTTCAGATTCTTGAGAGCCACTGTGACGCCCCCAAAATCAATCCGTGTACAGTAATCATACACGCAGGGTACACGGCTGAGATTAGGGTGCCACGGTGAGAATATCACAGCACAACACTAAACACAAAAGGATAAACAAATATGTTACAATACCAGGGATCACGAGGATCCGAATACATAAGTCATACAAGCCATAATATCTGAGTACAGACATAGTTAGTCAAGTTTTGCCTTAAGAAGGCTAGCACAAATCACATCAGAGATACAGATCGAAAAGGCGAGGCCTCCTGCCTGGGATCCACCGAACTACTCCTGGTCGACGAGGAACTCGACATCGTAGTAGTCGCCTCCGGGGTACTCCTACTCCTGGGCTCCAACGTCGACTGCAGCGGCCGATCAGGCAAAGAGGAAAAAAGGGAAATAAAGCAAAGGTGAGTATCTAGCATACCCGCGAGTCTTACGTCCACTACTAAGCATTATGAAATTGTATCAACGGAAAGAAGAGGCTGTATATAGTGGACTGCAAGATAGAAATCAGAATAAGGGTAAGAAGCTAGGCCTATCGAAGACTAGCATCTTCCGACGATGTCTTGCAGCATGAGGTAAGAATCAGCCAACAATTTATATAAGCATAAAGTAACAATGCAGCAGAAATTGCTGCAGCATTGTATAATAATAAGTTGTAATAATTAACAATGCCTCCGAGTTACCTCCTCGACTCCCCTGCGAGGAAGCAAACCCGGAACCATACAGTTTAATAGTAATAGTTTGTAGTGGTAAGATCCAGCTTCAGCATAAAGCGTCCTGTTACCGTGGACACGGCTATTTGAATAGATTAATCTTCCCTGCAGGGGTGCACTTGTGTTACACTACACACACGGATCTCTAGGGTGGCGGGAACCTTGTTAGGGAACGCTCCACTAAGGCTATCCGACACTCCGTAGCCCATCTTTCAAACTCAACAGAGAGGTCATCCGCCGGACTATATCCTATGTACGCGGGGCTATGGACCCTAACCACGACGTACTCCTGCACGGTGCGAGGCTGGCCGGTTAAGTTAAATCAAATAAAATACAAATCACACTGCCGCGGAAAATAAGACAACACCACTTCCCGGCGTAGGCCGCGGTACTGCTGACGTCTGAAGAGTCCTCGGACGACACTATGAAGCAGAGGAGCCCATAACTCGTAATTCCCACGGGTAGGTAGTGCGTACATGGCACATAGCCAACTCAAGACATTCACTGAACCATTAGTCATTTTATTAACTTGCGGGACAACCGTTATCGTTGCCTCGACTTAACTGACCCGCGGACAACGACAGGATCCAGGACCACCAGTACATCGGTGCCTGCCCTGTCGTCCCACCAAGCCACTGCGGTTACCAACAAGGTGAACCGTCTCCTTACCTCCTGGAGGAGCTCGACTTTCGTGGTTTGGTAACTCTCGCGGCCAACGATCAGGGGCCAAGCACACCGGTACACTGGTCGTACCCTCCCTGTCGTCCCGTCGCAATACCTCTCGCGGGCACCATTGGGTCGCCCAACTTCTTACCTGAAGGACAACCGTTGCTCAGGTACCTAGAGCGGTTATACAGAGTCAGCAACGAGTGGAGTACAAGGATTACTCCTTGATAGCTCACACTTGATGGTGGCTCGGCAGAGCCGAGCTAGGGGGCCTGAGGCGGTGTCTGCATTGTACCGTACCTGTGCAGTTATAATAAGTGTATCCGCATTCACTCCCCTGAGTGATCACGGCCCGCTATCTAATCCTAGCTAACAATGCGCAGGGCTCACTGCTAAATATAATATATATAATAGGCAGCATAGGATAAAGGGGGTACATCAGGGGGCGACAAAAACAGGCTATGCAATTGAATAGGATAGTAGCGTAGCAGCAGCAGTAACAATGCCTAGTGCAAGAAAATTACGGAAAGATAGGCGATATCTGGGGAAGAGAATGGCTCTGCTTGCCTGGTAGCTCGACGGTAGGGGTAGGGTCGTCGACGAAGTAGTCGTACTCAGCAGCGGTGTAGTCGACGGCAGCAGCGGGGTCTACCGGAGATTAAGGGGGGAAGAAACAGTAAATACACAGCAAGCATATACAAACAGATGCATGACATGATAGATGCAATGCTAACGGTGTTCTAACGCAGTGCAATGCACGTTGCTCGGAACGGAAATTCATCCGGGGATGAACTGTCAGCTCCGGGTGATTACCGGACAGGGTGTCTGGAGGGGGAGATATCATGCCAGAGGTGTCGTGGACATCCGACACATGTGTGGGTGGTGTAGTTAGTTGATCTATTCCGAACAATTTTCGTGTTCGAAATAAATTCATCCGGGTACTTTAGCAGTACCGGACAATTTATCGGACAGTCGGTCCGGAGGGGGACGGTTCAATGTTCGTTGTGTTAGAGGGGGTGATAGATATACGGACATCGTATTCGTATTCGTTATATTTTTCTGATCAATTTTCATGTATAAAGTTTTTGAATCTGAGTTACGGTTTAAAAGATATTGAATTTCAAAGTTTAAATCAATTTAAATGATTTTCTGAATTTCCTATTATTATTATATCAACATTATCCAAAACATTATCCAAAACAGTGCCTGACATGTGGGACCCACATGTCAGCCTCTGTTTATTTATAAAACATTTTAATAAATCAGAAAAGCCTCTGGGCCCACATGTCATAGAGATAACTAACTAACAATTTCTATTAATTTATTTATTTTGTTAAACCGGAGGATTAACAGGGGGTGGCCCACTGTCAGTGTCAGGAGGGGGCGGGGTTAGGGGTTAGTTACCCCCTGACGTGAAGGGCCCACTGGCCAGTGGCACGGGATCTCACCGGCGGTGATGGCCGGCGGCGAGCTCGTGCGTGTGCACGGTATAGGGCATAGGAGAGGGCGTGGGAGGGCGCAATCGAAAACTGGGAGCAGGCCGCGTCCAATGGTGGTGATGTTGGTCCCAGGGGCGCCGGAATCGGTGCCGGCGTCGAGGTTTGGCGGCGGGCGGAAGCTGCGAAGACGACGACGACGTTTCCGTGCGAAAACTCGAGCGTGCGCTAGCGCGTGAAGCAACTGGGAGCATCCTAAGATGAACGGCTCGCTTGGCGCACCATAAGCGTGAGCTAGACCACGGTGGCGACGACAACCGGCGGCGGCCGGAGTACGGGCGAGGTGAACACGATGCCTGGGGCCTCGAATTTTTGCGCTAGCAGAGGGGAAACGATCGTGTGCTCATCGTGAAGGCACACGTAGGCCCGTTGAGTGCTTAGAAGCAGCAGGCGGCGGCAATCAACGACGAGGTCCGGCGAGGCAGAGGAGGAAGATGGCTCCGATTCGCCAAACTTCGGGGCTCCGAGCTTGCACCAGTGCTTGCAGTCGACGAAGAAGAGGATGGAGGTGCGGGGGGACACGGTCTCATGCGCCGAGGGGGACGGTGGCCACGGAGGTGCGCTGGTCCATGGCGACGGCGGCGCATCGCGGCTTTGCCCTGATGAGAACGAAGCGAGGAGGGGAGGAAACAGTGCGGGTCTTTGATCCACAATTCGCGGGACTCGCCCTTATCACGACGACGACTCCACGGGGGCAGGGGGAGCAGGTGAGAGGTGGGGGCATGGCCACAGTGGCCATGGCTGTCGCCGGGGTGGGGGGGGCAGGTGAGGGGGAAGACGACAGGGGAGGGGCGTGGGCCGGGGTAGATGGGCCGAGTGGGTATTGCCCATGGGTGTTAGATAGGTCTTTTTGTTTTCTTTATTTCTTTTCTCTTCTTTCTTTTCTGTTTCATTTGGTTTTGCTACTTTTACATTTTTGTAAAATGTTTAACATATCCCATAATCAGTATTGTGTAACATTAGAGTGCTACAAAAAGTTTGGGGTCAAAAGAAATATATTTAATATTTTATTTAAATATCTGAATGACAATTGGTGCTGTTTTGGCTGGTGTTTGAATTGTTTGAATTTTTCAGAGGCATAATAAAATACCATAACCACATGGGCATGACCCAATGATTATTTGTGATTTAATAAAAGTGGTTGTATAATTTTTGGACAAGTTTTATCTGCAACATTATTTTTAATATCAACAAAACTGCATTTGGATTTGATTTGATTCAAATTTGATCATGGCAAGACTTAGCAACAGTAATTGTCATTAGCAAAAGGATTACTGCTACAGACAACTGAGGGTGTTACAACCACTTTCCTTTGAAGGAATTCATATGTGAGCTTGTCATGATCAGCTGAAAGAAGATCACGCAGAGACTGAAGCTCTTCAAACTTTAGCTTTAGAGCTTCGTGCTCATTTGTCAAAGTTTGACCTTTCTCAATCTCATCAATCAACAAGACTTCTGATTTCTTACTAGTTTTGCTTAGTGAATCTAATTCATCTTGTTGTCTAGAAGCAAGTTTGGCAAGTTTAGCATAGCTCACTTTAGAGTCACTTTCATATGATGAACATTCAGAGGTATCAGAGGAAGCTTTAGAGGAGGATACCTTGGCCTTGGCCATGAAGCAGTAGGAAGGAGTTTCGTCTTCACTACTGTTGTTGGTGAAGAAAGAGCTCGAAGCTTTGGTTGAAGCATCTGCCGAAGCAAAGTCCAAACCAGCAACACCATCTGATTCGGACCCAGACCCAGACCCAGACCTTGAGCTTGATTCAGCTTCGGACCCAGAGGCTTCGTCTTCCGAGTTCATTTCCTTTCCCAGGTAAGCTTTGGCACGTTGAGAACTGCTTCGACGAGACGAGTGAGTCTTCGACGAGGAGCCCTCACGCTTCTTATGATACTTCTTCTTCTTGTCATCATCAGAACTTTTCTTCTTATCTCTTCGAGAGCTAGATTCATGCCTCTTTGACTCGTAGCTTTTGGAGGATCTGTGATGTCTGCTTGAGGAGTCTCTGTGTGAATGCTTCGACTTATGGTCTACTTCACAGAGGGCAATCAGCAATATAATGGCCTGGTTTCTTGCACTTGTAGCAGCAATTGTCTTTAGCAGGAGAGCTTCGTGAGGACGACCGGTGAGAAGAACTGCTTGAATGACGTGAAGGATAGCTTTTCTTCGGTGAAGATGAACTTCTTCGCTGAACCGATTGAAGCGCTTCACAATGAGAGCCAAGTCCTTTCCTATCCCATACGGGTCATCTGATTCGACACTTGAAGCCGAACTCGGTTCTGGTGAAGAATGGCGTGAAGCTTTTGCTTTTAGAGCATGAGATCTTCTTCGACTTCCATTGACGTCACGGTTCTCTTCAAGTTCAAGTTCATAAGTGGTGAGTCTCTCAAGAATATCTGCAAGAGTCATGTCCTTGTAATTGCTTCATTCTTTGATCATCATGATGAGGTGCTCAAAGGATTCGTCTAAGGACTGAAGTAATTGCCTGACAACCAAATGATCTGTGATATCTGGAGCACCAAGGGCGACAAGCTCATTGGAGAGAGTGGTGAGTCCGTTGTATGTGGATTCCACCTTTCTCCATCCTTGCGAGCAAACCGATAGAATTTGCTTCGGAGAGTATCAATACGGGCATCTTTCTGTGTCGAAGCACCTCCTCCTATCTTCTCCAAATAATCCCACATACCTTTGGCAGAGGCAATGTTCCTCACTTCCAAGTACTTCTCCACAGAGATGTGATTGGTGATGAAGACTCGAACCTCAGCATCTAGAGCCATACATTTGAGCTCATCAGATGTGATAAACTTCTTGTCCTTGATGATAACTCCATCTTTGACAATCTCCCAACCAGCCGGGTTGATAGCCGTGATATTCCTCATCATCTTATCCTTCCAATACGGGTAGTCCTTCCCATTGTAAGTGGGAATGGGTTCCCCGGATTGAACAGCTGCAAACGACATACTTGAAAACACTCAAGGAGGTTAATCCAATCAAGAGAGTGACTAGCTCTGATACCAATTGAAAGACCAAGTATGTGATCAGAGGGGGAGGGGGTGAATGATCACTTCAAATTTTCGGTTGAAACATTGAAGTGAAGCACAACACAGCAGCAAAAGACTCAACAGGAAGGAAGACAGTGAAGCAGAACTAGAGTGAAGCATAACAGAGTGAGTCAAAAACATCGAGGCAATCGCAACGAATCATAACTAGTGAAGCAATTGCAGTACTGAATGAAAATGCGGAAAGTAAAACGAACTCTTGACTCGGCGATGTTTGTTCGACCAGTTCACACTCTGCAAAGTGCTACGTCTGGTTGGAGGGACTTGTGATTGAACACAGGAGCTAACCTCTCTCCGTCCTTATCTCCATTGCACCAATCTCCTCGAGCTTGGACAGTTCTTCACTCTTAGTTGATTATTGAGGAAATCACTGAAACCTTTGACAAACTGGACTTTGAGGCGACAATCACTCTTCGCTCTCTGAAGAACAACTCTCCAACCGTCTAGGAGAATTGCAGTTCTCCAAGATAACAAGGCTAGCAAACTTCTTCCTAAGTCATAGTGAATCAACTCAGATCAACAGGACTTATGCTTCAGTGGTTGGGTTTCGATTTGGCTTCGGTGGGGTGCTCTCTCTTTTAACTGTCAGAGAATAATCTGGGAGCAGCCACCCACCAATGATGGCGGGGGTGGCGTATTTATATGTGGCGATCCCTAGCTGCGAAATGACTGAAGTGACCCGATGTGACAGCTTGACACATGTCCACAACGGTCGGATTTGTAGTCAATGCGCAACTTTACTTGCGGAACAAGTAAGCTGACTCACGGACTTGGTTAAGCTTCATT
This sequence comes from Bromus sterilis, assembly GCA_950022295.1. Lineage (NCBI taxonomy): Eukaryota > Viridiplantae > Streptophyta > Magnoliopsida > Poales > Poaceae > Bromus > Bromus sterilis. Next base: position 225,808,043 of record OX465600.1, read on the forward strand.
AGCCGAAAGAACAATGTCTTCGCTAGTGAAACTTTACCTAGTGCACATGAGATTTCTCATCTCTGGCTTCTCACAGGTTTGGATTCGATCTGAGTCTTATCACCAAAACCTTCGGAGTACATTTACTAGACCCCTCTTGATAGTATAGTTTTTCCTACGACTCAATGAAGTGAAAAAGAACTACACAAAAACTACTAAGTCTTGCGCCTTCTTGATCAACTTCTTCGATTAGACATTCTTCAGGACTCCGTATATTTTTAGGGGTCGTCATCCGTGATGAGCTTCGCTCCAGGGCATGTGCTTCAGTAATTGTGTAAATCTTCGTTGAAGCTTTATCACCAACCTATTGCTTCAGGAACCTAACCATCTGTTTCATACTTGCAAACATGTTAGTTCCTCGACTGTTTTGTCCAACAATATCCAAAACTCATGGGGGCAAAACTTTTTCTCTTACAAAAAAGATCAAGTCGTATCAATTGAACCATCATCAAGATCATCAAAAAGCTCGTCAGTAGTACAACTAGTCTTAAGAGGTCTTTCAAATAAAGGCCTAATAAAAATGCTCCTAGGGATAAAATCAAAAGGAGGAAGATCAATTGGAGTTTCATTTATAAATTTGTTCAAGATAGGTGTCTCTTCCAAAGTCTTCACAGTTTCAACTTTTTTGGTAATGGGTGGATTATGTTTAGTTCGAGGAACCTTGGGAACGTAAATGAACTTAGGTTCCTCTTTTGCCAGAGTTTCTTCCTTTTTAATTTTGATTGAGGAAAAAGTACTTCCTCAATCTTATCTATCCTAGAAGATTCCAAATCATGAAATTTGATGGTCTCCAAAGTTTTAACAAATTTATGCATGGAGCTATCGAGTCTATTCAAATTTCCTTGAATCTTACGATCCAACTCATTTATCTTGGTGATACTTGGCATCTCTAACTCTATATTTTCATGTTTTTTCATAATGTGAGCTAGAGTAATGTCCTCTTTAATGCTAGCAACAGGGAGACTCCCAACAAGATTTTCGAAAACATTAAGAGCTTCCCAAATTGGGGCTTCTATGAAATTCCCATTGATAGCGGTATCTAAAACAAACCTATTCCAAGAAGTAATTCCAACATAAAAATTTCTAAGCAGGATAGTAGTGGATTGCTTCTTGGTGGCTCTTTTTTGAGAATCATTAATTCTATACCAAGCATCTTTTAGACTTTCACCACCTCTTTGTGTAAAGGTAAGCACTCCTGCCTCACCAAAGGCAAAAGGACCAGCCATAATGATAACCACTAGCAAGGTATTTTTTTTGTATTTTTGATAAGGGACACAAAGGTAAAAACTGAAAGGTAAACTAACAAGACTAAAAAGCAAAGATACAAAATAGTGTGCAACTCCCCTATCTTGTAGGCTGGAGTCCCCGACAACGGCGCCAGAAATTAGCTTGATGGCTTCTCGCCCTCGTTGGTTACCCCAAGTGGAAGGTTTGAGATGTAGATAGTGGCTAATTTCCCTCGGTGAAGACACCAAGGTTATCAAACCAGTAGGACTCGCAGATATACAAGTAGGTGTTAACGGCGCCAGATATTAGGCGGTTGACGTGGACCTGCACACAGCAACAAATAACTTTGCTCCCAACGAGTACAGAGGGGTTGTCAATCCCTCTGGCCTTGCTGTTTACAAAGGATCAAACACAAGAGAAGATAATAGTGGCTGCAACTAGAAAGTAAAAACAGAAAGTAAATTGAGGGTGCAAATAGTGGTGGAGGTATGGACCGGGGTCCCATGATGTTCACTAGTGATGTCTCTCTCCCAAAAGATGATAAAATGGCTATGCAAGATAAACAAATTACAGCTGGGCAGTTGACAGGATTACAGGCGCAAACCGATGCTACTAAGAATAGCATGGGCAGTACGCCAAGGTAAGTAGACCAAAATCCATCTGCATCTACTACAAATCATCCACCTTGAGATATCTATCCAGAACATCTCACTGGTATTAAGTTTTGAATCACACCCAAAGTGTAAACTCAAAGCAACAGACAACTGCGTTAAAAGAACTTTGCGTAAAGTAAACAATCCTTGCACCCGCGAGTAGACGCGCCATTGTTTTCCCCTGGTGGCAACAACACATCCCCTAGTCTCATGTTTCCGTCACTCAAGCTAGACATCGGGGGGTTGAACCCACAATAAGCATAACGCTCTCTCTTGGAGTTGCAATAAACCACTTGGCCAAGGTAATAAACGACATCAGAGAACATGCAAGAATTACTCAAGAACTCAAATATAAAAGAGAAGAACCAAATATATTACTCATCACAATCTGAACATAGTCTCATAATCCATCAGATCCCAGCAAACTCAACATAGCAACAACAGAAAGATTACTTATGTGCCTCGATCATGTAGGGCACGTCACGAGGGCTAAGAAGTGAAGCACAACGGAGGAGAGAAAACATCACATAGCTACTGATCATGGACCCATGGTCTAAGGTGGACTACTCACGAGTCATCCGGGAAGCGTCCATGGCGATGGAGGAGCTCCCGGGGGTGAATCCTCCCTCCTGCAGGGTGCCGGGACAGCATCTCCTGGCAGCCTTGAAACGGCAGCGGTGGCGGAACAGAGAAGGGATCGGGAAAAAGGGCTTGCTCCCCGAGGGTTTCCGGACGGGGGGGGGGGGTAAATATAGGCGAAAGGGGGCAGCCAGAGGGCCATCAGGGAGGCCAGGCGCCCCCTGGGCGTGACCCCACCCTAGGTCGCGCCACCAGGGCGCCCGGGGCCCTGGTGGGTCCCCTCTGGCGCCCACTTTATGTTTACAGAAGCTTCCAATGCGCTGATTTTTTATATGATTTTCCGAGAATTTATTGGTCACTTTAAGTACCGGGAAACCTGAAAAAACAGCAGGAAACAGGAACTGGCACTGAGGTGCACTGAGTTAATAGGGTAGTCCAAATATGATCAAAAGTGTATGAAAGTTCATCTAAAACATGGCAAAGTCACACAAGACATGCATGGAGCAAGCAGAAATTATAGATACGTTTGGGACGTATCACCACCCAGATGTGATGACTGATTAGTTTTGAGGAGGCCTGAGAGGCCCTCTGTTTCTAACAAAAACAATAAGGTGAGATTGGGTCTCTTTGTCGAATCCCTCTTGACGGCTTAAACATATCCAACTTCTTTCCATTGAACAACACCGAGAAAGAAACAAATTTGATCATATTCATAATTCTGTCCACCCACAAAACATGAAATCCCATCTTTAACATAATGGCCTCCAGATAGTTCCATTCCACTCTATCATATGCTTTCATCATGTCCAGTTTTAACGCACAGTTACGGTGCTTCAACACTTAATTTCTCTTCATAAAGTTCAAACATTCATAAGAAACGATTATATTGTCAGTGATTTGTCTTCCTGGAACAAAGGTTGACTGTTCCGGAGAAGATAATTTCTAGCAAAATAACCTTAAGACGGTTGGCCAGCACTTTAGACGCAATCTTGTAGATGACGTTACAGAGACTAATGTGCCGAAACTGGGCAAGATTATCTGGACTTTTGACCTTTGGGATAAGAACTAAAAGAGTATCATTGATGCACTCAGCGCTATCTGTACCATCCAAAATTCTCAGAACCACCTTTGTTACCTCTTCCCCACAAATATCCCAGTGTATTTGGAAGAAAGCTGCTGGGAATCCATCTGGCCCGGGAGCCTTGTCATTGTACATTTGAAACAATGCAGTTTTAATTTCCAAAGCTGAGAATGGAGCGAGAAGTTCATTGTTCATCTCGGCTGTCACCTGTGAATGAACATCATCACGCACTACCTGCATGTTAGTTGTACCCTCAGAAGTATAAAGATGCAAATAAAAAATCTGAAGCCATCTTTTCGAGTTCAACAATGCTTGAAATAACATCCCCATTATTATTCCTTAGGTTCTTGATCAAGTTCTTTCTTCTCCTCATGCTGGCCCGGATGTGAAAGAATTTCAAATTTCTATCTCCACCCACAGGCCAATCAATTGTTGATCTCTGCCGCCACAAAGTTTCTTTCCTATTATAAAGCTCAACTAGCCTGTCAGTGACTTCTATTTCCCTCCGGGAAGGGCCGGTCCGGTTAGGTATTGTCCCCAGTATTTCAAGTTCATGCTTCAGCTTTTTTATCTCCCGCCAGACGTTACCGAAGGTTTCCTTGTCCCAGACCGATAGGTCATCAGAAATCCCAGCTAGTTTTCCTCTAATGCTTTGCACTGTCGCTCCATCCTCCTTTCCCTTCCAAAGATTGCTTATGAAATCTTTCCAATCCGGGTGAGACTCCCACATCTGTTCAAATCTAAATACCTTTGGACCTTTCGACAATCTCTCGTCATCAAGACATAAAATGATAGCCACATGATCGGATGTAGCAGCAGCCTGGTGCTCCAAGACAGCCGAAGGGAACAACGCGGTCCAAGGGGCATCCGCTACTGCCCGGTCCAAACGGACCCTCATGAACGAACCTCCTGCTACCTTCTTCTCAAATGTCCACTTTGTCCCAGAAAAACCAATATCCATTAAGCCGCAAACATCAAGCGCATCTTTGAACCCATCCATCTGGGTTTGGCTCCGATTACCCACTCCTTCATATTCTGCACTATGTATCGCTTCATTAAAATCGCCCATCATGAGCCAAGGACGATTCGAATGGGCAGCCAAATCCTTCAACGTGTCCCACGTCTTATGTCTCTCCGGAACTTGGGCTTCACCGTAAACACATGTAAACCTCCATGGTGAAGAACACATTGCATCTATGTGGGAATCAACGTGGTACTTCGATGAACTCAAAATTTCAAGTTTTATATCTTCCTTCCAAAAGATTACAATCCCTCCAATCCGACCCGTGTTGCTCACGGAAAAAACTGTATCAAAACCAAAAGATTGACATAAAATCTCAGCCCGCGCTTTCTGTAACTGGGTTTCAACAAGGCATAGCACGGCTGGGGCATTTTTGTTCGTGATTTCATGAACCTCTCGAACTGTCGCCGGGGTACCCAACCCTCGACAGTTCCAACATATGAGACTCATTGCTCCCGGCGGTCATCCTCTAGGGATGCCGCCGATTTCTCTGTTGCCATCTCTTCATCACCCTGTCCACTAAATTCTCCTCCCAATCTGAATTTCTTCTTGTTTACATTCTTTTGAGGAGTCTCAGAAGTACTAGGTGCTGCACCTGTCCCCCCCCTAAAAGATCTACTACTTTTATCAATTGGGACCAATGCCGAACCCTTATTAGTAGCATCAGATCCTTTTGCTTCTGGATCCTCAGAAATCGCATCATCTGCCATTCGTTTCCCCAACAGCTGGCCCTCTGCTCGGGGCACTTGTGAGGCCGCCAAATCAAACTGGCTAGACGGATTCTTCTCAATTGGATGATTTGGCTGCTGGTAAGCTGCATTGAACCTCCACGCAACTAGTTGTAGCCCTTCATTGCCCCGACCTCTCCCCGCAGCAGCATCTCCTCTTCCTCTACCCATACCATAGGGAGCAGCACCCCCCCTTCTAGAGTTCCTGCGCTCAACCGGTCCAAACCTTCCTCGGCCCTGTCCTCCATCAGCAAGGATAACCCCCCCCCACTCCAGCTTACTCTCGTCATGGATACCGTCCCCACATTCCTCATGCCAATGCCCCATGAGGCCACACGCTCCACAGAAAATGGGAAACTTTTCATATTTCACTTGATACCACCCCTTTTTCTTATCTTTTGTCATCGACACAAAGCGTGTGATCTTCTTAGTCACTTTCATATTCACTCGAACCCTTACAAATTCGCCCACAAAACCAGCAGGCAGCTTTAGTTGAACTTCCATCACCTCTCCAATAGGTTTGCAAATCCCCTTGATGATATTTTAATGCAGAAAGTTATCCGGCAGTTTATGAATTTGAGCCCACACCGACAACTTATCCAAGACAAACAACATAGGGTTCATGTAGCCGTCATATTCCTCGATGAACAACGCCTGATTGCGGAAGAACCACGGCCCTAACTTCATTGCCTTATTCCAGTCAGCCAGACACCCGAACTGCACCGTGAAGAGGTTATCCTCCACCCTCCTCCAGACCACTGTTTTCGCTGGATTCCAAGTGAATCGCATATCAGCGAAGAGCGCACTCTGACTGAACGAATGATCCGTCAAAACTCTAGCAATTGCTAGCCACTTGACCGCTTCATGTGGCTCCTTCATATCCTCCTCCCAAACGAAGCCACCTTCATCTTCTTCTTGCAGGTTTAGTCGCCCCAACAATTGCTCTACCGGGTCAGAACCCCCACTTCCGCTTCCCTCTCCTGCCATGATCAAACCTAGATCAGATCGGTTCCAGCACAGGTCGAGGGCACTCCCGCCTTCCTGTGTACTATCTTCATGGGAGCCCCGTCCAGCCGCGATCAGAAGTAGGTCAAGATCCTGCTAGAGAAACCCGAGCCGATCACGAGATCGCCCGGGGATAGGATAAACCCTAGTTTTTCGCCGACTAGGGGAACGTCACATTGGCATAATCCGCGGATTGCTCTTGTGCTATGGCATGTGACGCTGCTTTTTTTTTTGAGAACTGCATGTGACGCTGCTATGTCCTTGGAATAAATTCGAGTCGGCCCATGTGTCGAGACGGCCCGCTATTGGGAATGCCGGACTCTATTTGGAGGCGGCCCATAGATGCTCTCACGCGTTAAAACCCTAACCATCGTTCCCCATCGCTTATCCAACCAAAGCACCCTATGTTAAAAAAAAAAAAACCAAAGCACCCACCTCCTCCGGAGCCAAGTCCCAATCCATAACCTTCCCTTGCCGTACAACCCGATGGCGCCTCCGGCGTGGGTCATCCTGAGCCGGGAGGCGAGCGCGTCCGCCGACCACTCCCAGGCTACCGAGTTCTCCCTCGTCCTTGCCGTACCGCCGCGCGTCACCACCGTCGCACTTCACCCGAGCGTTTACCCCGTCCACCCGGACCCCATTGCCAGGCACAAGTTCCCCTGCGTCCTCGCCGCCGACCCCTCCGGCCTTCTCATACTCGTCATCCCCCCGCCCCTCTCCGAACGGGATAAGGGGGTGGTGCGCACCTTGAGGTTCCCAGACGGCGTCGAGCGTTTTGTCCACAGCTTCCGTGCCCCTAAACCGCGCTACGTCGTCTACGACGTGTCCTCCGCCGCCGTCTGGCCCGTCCCCGACCCCAATTGCATCATATTTGACGACGACATCGGCGTCATTCGTGCCCCCGGGGGCAGCGGCAGCTTCATCGTCGTTGACTTCCAGCACATCTTCGGCGGCCGCAAAGTCAGCCTCCTCTGTTTCTCGTCCGAGAGCGGCGAGTGGGTTGAGAAGAGACTCGATAACCCCCAGACGACCTGGATATGGACCTTCTCTGACGTGGTCTCCCATGGTGGCAAGCTCTGGTGGGTGGACAAAGCGGCGGGCCTTCTTGCCTTCGATCCCTTTGCCGATGAGCCGGTCATGGAGTACATCCAGCTCCCGGAAGGGAAAGTCCAGCATGGAGATGGTTGCGACTACTGCACCACCTGGAGAGACCTCCGCAGCCGCCGCCTCGTGCAGCTGAGCAACGGCTTGTTCCGCTGCGTGGAGATGAGTTGCGGGAGCCACAGCGGTCCCAAGGTCTCCATGCGCACGTTGGCTGATCCCGCAACTGGACACTGGGCGTTCAATGTGAGCTTTTCCGACATCTGGGCCGGTAACACCTATAAGGTGTCAGGACTGCCGGAGAAGTCCCCCGTGCTCGCTTTCGTCCACCCCAACAATCCATACGTGGTCTACTTTTCCCTGGAAGATCGCCTCTTTGGCGTCCACATGCTTGCTTATATTAGGTTCCTCCGCTTTAGATTGGTACTTATCTGCATGCTATATATGTTTTCTGCCCTTGACCGAGTATATGAATGTTCTCCAGCCATCTATTTGATCCTTGCCTTTTTCCATGAGGATCAATTGATGTATTTGCTGAAACTTCAGTGTGTGTCCTCTTATACAAAGGTGCCTTTCAGTTAGGCTGGAAGTGTCATAGCTACTACTCCCTCCATTCCAAAATAACTGTCTTATGATACTATTAAAATTACCATAGTAATAGTATATACTTATTAATAGTTTGTAATACAAACCGGGGCATTTCCATACAATGTCCAGGGCCTTCGTCTTCTCCGTGAACCAGCAGGTCGTCATCGGGCACCATTTTCCATAGCACGTCATTGAACATTTAACGGAGACGGGTAGCTTGTCTTTTGTTGTCCTCCCTAATGGCAAAAAAATTATTTGGGTTCAAGAATAGTCCAGAAGGTACCTTCTTCTTAGGGACAGCCAATGTTTTGGGGCACATATTCACATGGGAGTGCCTACGTCTCAATCGACTGAGACCTAGTTAGGTCTCAGTCGAGTGACGTCACTGTAGGTGGGTTAGATTTGTTAAGTGCCTTTGCTTTTTTAGGTTGTTTCCATGTCTGTTATGGGGCTTTTTTTTGTTTATTTTTTGGTCTGACACAAATATTGCCAATCCAACACCTGTACCGGTGATCTGTTCGCTTGTTCTAGCTCTTGCATCCTTTACTTTTTTTATCCGCGCATGCAAAAAAATAAATTGGATAATTAGAAGAAAAAATGTTGTACATGTAAGGCATTTTATTATTTGGTCACAAGTAGAGGAAAATACAACTACAATCATGTAGAACGTGTGTGTCTGGATGTTAAAACAAACATAAATATAGAGTAGAATTTGAGTGGATTGCACACACACAAAATGAACACGCCACCATAGTACAGACATGTAATTACGGTCGGGTGTGCGGACATGCAGTTGCGGTCGAGTGTATAGACATGCAGTTGCGGTCGGGTGTGCGGACATGCAGTTGCGGTCGGGTGTGAAAACAATTGCGGTCGGGGTGTGCAGACATGCAGTTGCGGTCGAGTGTATAGACATGCAATTGCGGTCGGGTGTGCGGACATGCAGTTGCGGTCGATTCTATGGATATGCAGTTGCGCCCGGGTCTATGGACATGCAGTTGCGGTGGGTTCTATGGACATGCAGTTGCACCCGGGTTTATAGACATGCGGTTGCGGTGGGTTCTATGGAAATGCAGTTGCACCCGGGTCTATAGACATGCAGTTGCAGTCGAGTCTATGGACATGCAGTTGCACCTGGGTCTATAGACATGCAGTTGCAGTCGAGTCTATAGACATGCAGTTGCACCCGGGTCTATAGACATGCAGTTGCGGTCGAGTCTATGAACATGTAATTGCATTCGGTTCTATGGACATGCAGTTGCGGTCGGTTCTACGAACATACAGTTGCATCCGGTTCTATTAAAATACAGACATGCAGTTGTATCCGGGTCTATGTACATGCAATTGCACCCGAATCAAAGAAAGCCCACCAAAAGCGGCTGAACCGGTACAGGCCCAGTCAAACAAAAAAAACGAGAAAATGTGAGGCAAAAAAACCCTTCCCGTGAATCTAAAAGCAGAGATAAAATCAATGGTGGATCGGTCGACTAAGACCTAACTAATTCTCAGTCGACTGAGAATTAGCCAGACCGTATTCACATTTGTAAAACCCCCAGCAAGGTGCTTCTTCATCCTACAAGCTCGAGATCTAATTTTCCTTCCACACAAATTACATTGCATCAACAACTTCTTGTCCAGATTTGGACAGAATGCATATTTCCATGCTGGATCCTGGCTCCTTTCTGGCCTCCTCTTAGGATCTTTGAATGGATCATAGTGCTCGCCAGCTTGTGCTTCAGCTTGAGCTGATCGAACAACTTGTGATATATCTGGCTCTGGCTGGGAGGACATGGTTCTTGGGCAGTAGCAACTAGGGGAGGAGCAGACCAGGCACCACCAGCAGCAGCAACCAGGGGAGAAGCAGACCAGCAGAAGAAGCAAGCCAGCAACCAGGGGAGGAGCAGACCAGCAGAAGAAGCAAGCCAGCAAACAGGGGAGGAGCAGATCAACAGAAGAAGCAAGCCAGCAACCAGGGGAGGAGCAGACCAGCAGCAGCAGCACTCAGGGGAGGGGCAGACCAGCTTGCGGCGGCGCTGTCCGACAGGATTGTTTTGCGCCGGCGCCGACCAAGGGGAGAGGCCGGAGAGGGTCGCAGGAGAGGTTTGGGTCAGGGGAGGGGGTAACTGGGCTCGATCTAGGTTTCAGGAGGATTGGGGAATAGAAAAAAAATATGATAGGTGGGGCCATTTTTTAGTTGAACAACTCAAAAACTGGACTAGTCAATCGAGTCGTGTGACTCACCCAATTAGTCGAGTCGACAAGTTGAGTTGACTTCTTTGTGCGACTCATTGACTATTCGCTCGACTCGAAAACCTTGATGTGCATGCGAATTGCATGGCTATTTTACCATTTTAGCTAGTTATTGCTATGCCGACAATTATCTTAATTTCATGGTTCTGGTCTTATGTGTTTATCATTCCATTGTTGCATATTTCATTTGCTATTCTGTTATGCGAGTGTCTGATCATTACTACTCCCTCCGATCCATAATACGTGTCACTCATTTTGTACTAAGCTAGTACAAACTTTGTACTAGATGCGGGACACTTATTATGGATCGGAGGGAGTACCATATTACATACGTACATAAGATGATTTTACAATTATTGGGTTACCATAGTTGTTACCTTGTTTTCTTTTTGCATCTAGTTTTATGCAAGGAACATTATGTACTGCTACTAATATACTTGTACTGAGTAAACCTCAAGCCGCTGACAATTTTGTTTAGTAATCTTTGCTTTAGGATAGACTTAGATATTTGAGTCTGGAGTCACATCACCCTAGCTATTGCCTTCACTAATAATTGGACCTTGTATACCTTTTAGTTCAAAAGCAATGATATTGTCACAAAGAGATCCATGAGCGACAATTTTCTTTGCCTTTCAACCCTTTCTTTTGATACTAGTTTTTATCACACCACTTACTCCTATGTGTTGAGTTTCCCATTTTGAATTCCAAAGGCATATTCTCGTGCATTTCTTCATATAAACAATTCCTTGAATTGTTCAATCCGAGTTTCTTGCGAATAGCCCTGGGTGTTCGGTTAAAATGACCGAACAGCTACACCTCACACAATTATAAATGACAAGTCTATATGTCAAGTTTTAGTAACAGAAACAACTTCAACACTTGGCGCATAACCATATCACTTATATTAGACTATCAGTACAACACTTGGTGCATCGACTTAAACTAGATTGATATCTAAATCAGACTATCCGTACAACAATTGGCGCATATCCATATCAGACTATCAAACATCAGTACAAGATTGACGCATCAACTCACGTAAACTTCAATTGGTATCCATATCAGAGTTCGTGGCTTCCTGGGGTTGTTTGCCTTGCTCGCTTGTCGCTTTTGTTGGTTTTTTTTTGAGCGATAAAAAACTTTACTCCTCAAACACACCGTTAACTGGAATCTTGGCAGGATCATGTGGCTCAAGAAGCCACATATGTCTACCAGGATCCAGTAACGTAGCAAACTTACAAAGAGTATGAGCTTCCCTATTAGTTTTTCTACTTTCAAAAATAAACAAACAGCTATTAAAAGATAACATTCTTTCTCGAATCTCCTTGATGATCATGCCATGTCTACCGTCAGATCCCACCTTTATATCATCCACCACACTTTTGGAGTCGCATGAAATAACAATGTCTTGAAGCATCATGTCACTCGCCAGGTATAGAGCTTCCCGACAGGCTAACGCTTCGAGGCAAGTTGGGTCCAAAATCCCCTTGAACACCATTGACGAAAATCCCCTTGAACACCATTGTCGCTTTTGTTGGTGTGCGACTGACGGCTGGGCCTGTGCGCCTCGCTGCCTGGTTGCCTGCAGGCTGGAGCAAAACGGCCAGGAAGGCCCATTCAGGTGTCCAGGTGGGCTTGCCAATTGGTGGGAGGGGGGCGGCTAGCCGGCTAGCTTTCGCTGGACACTGTGCAACTTTCAATTAGTTTGGTTCTAACCGAACTATTTCGGTTTCATACTGAATAAGCTAAAATAAATTTGGTTACTAAATTTCTAATTGTACCATTAATCGTTAACCATATGAATCAACTATATGGTTTCGGTTCGGTAAGGTTCGATTTGGTTTATCGGTTCAGTTACCAAATGCCCGGGCCTACTTGTGAAGGCCATATTCTCATGAACACTTCTCAAGGAATATAATACCTTTCTCGGTGCTTATACACGTTTCTGGTAAGTCAAAGCATCGTAGTACCGTTATTGCTATTGGCATATAATCAATATTAGGGCATTTTCAATGTGGATCCCTAAAACGGACGCAATATCGCTGCATTGATATGGGAACCGGTCATACTACCGCTTCCCAAAATGTCTGCCTTGTTTTGCCCATCTCTTCATTTGAAATCCATAGCAATATGTTCAAGGTAAGGTTGACCACAACCAAAAAGAGGGGATGTTCATAGTTCTTACATGCACCCGATCACAAAAGTTCCAGCTCGATAAGCGCTTCAACATCCGGACACGGACGGCTTGCACGATCATTGCCGCATCGGGATCCCACTTGTCCATCTTCATGGTCAACATTTTGGCAAGTTGTGAGCTCAACCATCCTCTCTTCAGGTTTGATCTTGTTTTTCGGCCACCGCCATCAAGATGTTAAACCTCTCCTTTTCCTCCTTCACGTCATTGTGCTTGACACATGCCTCCTTCGCCATGGTCCTTGAACCTCTCCGTCATCTTGGGGCGGCTCTTTTGTTGGGTCCGTTGGATCACCCGCTTCGTCCTTATTGCTGATGTCGGGGGTCTTGATGGTATTGGCAATGGATAGTTGTCGCTTGGTTGGACATTCAACTTCAACCAACAATTGCATGAGGACGAAGCTCTTCTTTTCCATCTCAAATACAATTTGCAAGCATGGGAGAGCTAGCCAAAAAATGATTTTTGACAAGCATACCTGGCCAATAATTTGCATATCCGGTCAAATGACCAACACAAAGGGCATATCCGCGTCAACAATTTGCACATCCGGCAAATTAACAAAACATAGAAGAACTTACATGCTTGGCGATTTTCGCACCACTTGGCCACCAATTGATTAGTTGTTTGTGGTGGCCACAATACTTGGCCACGAACACTTGGATGGTGTACCATCGATGGTTGAGCGATTTTGTTTGATGATCTTGGATGCCCTTAGACACCCAGATACCATACGATGCACTGCGTTAAGATTTTGTGTCTTGTGGAGTGTAAAAGAAAACAATTTAGTTTTGCTCTGAAGTGTACCCTTATTAATAGCTATTACCTCCGTCCTAGTTTATTAGCCCCCCTTGTATTTAGGGTCATATTTTGACAATAATTTTAACTAATAAAATGTTAATGCGTGTCATAAAAATTATATCATTGAATTCGTATTTGAACATAGTAAATTATATCGTTGAATTCGTATTTGAACATAGTTTCCGATGATATAATTTTTCTGTGTCATGCATTAACATTTTGTTGGTTGAACATATGGTCAAAATTTGGCACAGAATATGAAGGGGACCACTAGACCAGGAAGAATGTAGTATTTTATTCACTAGATATACTCCATTCGGCGATTCACAAATGTTTGCATAAACCTAGTTTTAATTGTTGGTATTTGATTCGAAGTTGACACTCAGTGCACAAAACTCATTGCATTAATGCCAATTAGCATGTGCTGCTACTGTTATTGTGAATTTATACATGGTATCTTGTTATTGGTTATGTGTGAACCAAGTACTAATTAGGGTATAAGACTATATGTTCAGCGAATGATAGCAAACATGTACACTGTATAAAGATACGGTTTTGCTATTTCATATGTACATGAGATTTAACTAAGTCACATGCATGTTTAGAATTGATTGTTTTTTTTTATCGTGTGAAGCAAGCTGGAAGCTGCACTCACGTTATGGAGCCAAATAGTTTTTTTTGCTGCCGTCCTGGTGGGCTGGGTCACATCTAGTGAGGTGGTAACGGGGACGGGGGGCTGGTTTCTTTTCGGTCAGTAATACTAGCAGATTTATTTCTTTTTTTTAGGAAACATGCGTTTTCTCTTTTTCTCTTTTCCTGTAGAGAATTTATATTGGTAAAAAATAAAGCAGAAAATCATGTAAACGTATTTTATAGATGAAACAATTATTTTCTTATGTTACTAGTTGAGGAGCTATAGAACAACAAATAGCAAATACGCGTTTTTGTTTCTACATCAATTGCAACTTTCACCACGATTTTGTTTTGCTCCAGTTGCAAGTTTATTATTGACTTGCAACAGGGTTCGATTTATTTTTGCTGCTCCAGTTATAAGTCCAACACCGATTTGCAACTAAAACATTTTTTTCTTGTACCAGTTGCAAGTCCATCATCGACTCGCAACTGATCTCGTTTTTTTTTCTCCATCATAATTTGATTTGAATTTATGAGTTTTTAAATTCAAGTGTTTTAAAGAATTTTTTTTTCTCAGTTGCAAGCCCACCAACGAGTCACAATTGGTTCTGACTTTTTTCCTCAGTTGCCAGTCCATCATCGAGTCGCAACTGGGTTCGATTTTTTCTCAGTTACAACTTACAAGTTCACCAACTAGTCGCAACTAGATCCGACTTTTTTTTTCTCAGTTGCAAGTCCACTAATGAGTAGCAACTGGGTTCAATTTTTTTTTCAGTTGCAAGTCCACCAACGAGTCGCAACTGGTTCCAAATTTTTTTCTCAGTTCAAGTCCACCAACGAGTCGCAACTAGGTTCGACTTATTTTTCTCAGTTGCAAGTCCACCAACGAGTCACAACTGAGTTCGATTTTTTTATTCAGTTACAAGTACACCAACGAGTCACAACTGGATCCGATTTTATTTCTCAGTTGCAAGCCCACCAAAGAGTCGCAACTGGTTCCGACTGTTTTTCCTCGGTTGCAAGTCCACCATCGAGTCGCAACTGGATTTGATTTTTTTTCTCAGTTGCAAGTCCACCAACGAGTCGCAACTGGGTCCGACTTTTTTTTCTCAATTGCAAGTCCACCAACGAGTCGCAACTCGGTCCAATTTTTTTCTCAGTTGCAAGTCCACCAACGAGTCGCAACTGGGTCCGACTTTTTTTTCTCAATTGCAAGTACACCAACGAGTCGCAACTCGGTCCAATTTTTTTCTGAGTTGCAAGTCCACCAACGAGTCGCAACTAGGTTCGATTTTTTTCTCAATTGCAAGTCCACCAACGAGTCGCAACTCGGTCCAATTTTTTATTCAGTTACAAGTACACCAACGAGTCGCAACTGAATCTGATTTTATTTCTCAGTTGCAAGCCCACCAAAGAGTCGCAACTGGTTCCGACTATTTTTTTCCTCGGTTGCAAGTCCACCATCGAGTCGCAACTGGATTTGATTTTTTTCTTAGTTGCAAGTCCACCAACGAGTCGCAACTCGGTCCAATTTTTTTCTCAGTTGCAAGTCCACCAACGAGACGCAACTGGGTTTGACTTTTTTTCTCAGTTGCAAGTCCACCAACGAGTCGCAACTCGGTCCAATTTTTTTCTTAGTTGCAAGTCCACTAACTACTCGCAACTAGGTTCGATTTTTTACTCAGTTGCAAGTCCACTTATGAGTCGCAAATGGGTTCAACTTTTTTTTTCTCAGTTGCAAGCCCATCAACGAGTCGCAACTGGGTTTGACTTTTTTTCTTCTCAGTTGCAAGTCCAACAATGAGTCGCAACAGGTTCTAATTTTTTTCTCAGTCGCAAGTCCACTAACGAATCACAACTAGGTTTGATTTTTTCTGAGTTGTAAGCCCACCAATGATTCACAACTGGGTCAAACTTTCTTTCTCAGTTGCAAGTCAAACAACGAGTCGCAACGGAGTTCGACTTTTTTCTCAGATGCAAGTTCACTAACGAAGCAACTGGGTCTGACTTTTTTCTCTCAGTTGCAAGTCTACCAACGAGTCGCAACTGACCCGATATTTACTTACAATTTTGAAAATTAACCTTTTTTACATTTACTATAATATTTTTTTGATACGGTTGTGCTTTTTTTCTTAAATTTTGCATCCCCCTCACATACACAATATAATCCTCAATTTTTTAATACAATTGTAACAAATCATTTTTCTTTTATCCTTTTTTACTCCATTTGTGGTGGGCTTTCATTTTTTACTGCCCAAAATTTTAATTATTCAATAAAAATATAGAAACACTTCAATTTTCATTATTTATTTTCTAAAAAAACAAAAAACTAAATTAAAAATATTTTCAAAATATATACAAACTAATACGCGACTACACGCACAGCAAAATCCAAACCGAATTAAAAAATATTGCAACTAAACGCATCTTTTTTTCCTGTCTATTGAAGCCCACTAGACAAACTATCAACCTCAAACAAACAAACAAAAGCCCAGTTAAAAAAAACATGTGAGCTGACATCATCGCATGTGACTTAGTTAAGTCACATGCGCATGTGACTTAGTTAAGTCACATGCGCATGAGCCCTAGTCGCTCCCATAAAGATACATCTAGATGGGTGGAAATCAATTAATAGGAAGCAATTGCTGATTATCTTCTTTTGGGCATAACATTGATATTTTGAAACTCATTTTTCCTGGCATTGTAACAAGTTTAAATTATTGACAATACTTAATATTCTCTTTCATACACATTGGATCGTTAGTTCCTGTGACAGTGCCACTATAGTATGTTCTGTTGTATGAGTACCTGATTTTCTTTGAGTCTTGTACCTGATTTGATTACAGTTTCTACTATTTATATCACTGGAAGCTATAGCTTGTTTTGTTCAAACACATCGCATACCAATATTTTGTCTAGCATCTTACATGTGTTAGCTTTGGTTGAAGGTTTCTCAGGATTGGGCTCTGGTGATGGTAGAGGGAAGCGCCGTCAACGTCATGGGAAGCGCCACCAACGTCGTGGGGAGGTTCCTCTTGCAAGGCCAAAGCGCCAAGCCAAGTGAAGTTAGCTGCGAGTCATGACTGGTTCATAATCTAGTGGAATTCTGTTTGTCTGTGTAAACTTGGTATGTTTTGCTACTTCTGACTGTCCATGCCGATGGTTCATGGTACTACTCGTTTCGTACGTCTTGCTCTCAGTATGTAGCAGATTTTAGGGCCATGCTAGGCGCCAGCCGGCTGTAGATTAAGGAATAATCAGCCGCCTGCCCGACCGTCCGCTTACGCGTGATCATGTTTCCTTTTTTGCCGCTTTCTTCCACCTCTGTCATGTGAAGCAACACCAGCGCTGCTTCAGAAATCTCAGCCACCTCTCTCACACGGAGTAGCAGCGAAGATGTTGCAACCAACGAGCTCGTAGAACCAACGACCTTGCAGCAACGGGATGCTGCAACTGGCAAGCTCACAGCATCAACGCCGCTCCCCACCCCATTACAGCATCGGCGATATTGCAACAGAGGGAATGTTATGGGCGACCTTAAAGCAGCGGTGATGTGCATCTCGTATCTGTATCATTGGCGTCGACACACATGTCATCACCGTTGCTTGCAGGTTTGTTGGCCCTGTCCCGATGTCGAGTACTTTCCGACGACGGCGACAATCAACGACGGCAAAGATTTTGTACACAATCAGCGGCTAGTTTTCGACAGCACATGCACGTACGGAACTAGCCTAAGCAGCTGGTGGATGGATCGTGAACTAGCACATGCATGTATAATACTCCAGCGACTTGCACAATACGGCTGCACACGAACACGGCGATTTGATAGCAACACGAGCGTGTCGCTCGCGGTTCTTTCTATTGATTTTTCTGGTTCTGGTTCAGTGAGTTTACAAGCCGGGTTACAACGCATATATATGTGCAGAATAGGCTAGTTGCTAATCCTATTCCTACTAGAATACATGTACCTAGCCTGGATCGGACACACACCTACCATCAAAGGATCGGTCGGGTTTAATTCCAACAACCACCCCCCTAAACACGACATCGTCATGTTACAGCTCGGACGCCGATCCTTCTTTGCATATCCAAAACTTCTCTCGATCCAAAGCTTTGGTTAGGATGTCCGCCAGCTGATCATCGGTGCAGATATGGTTGACCTTTACCTTACCTTCTTCTACGCATTCCTTTATGTAGTGATACATCGTATCAATGTGTTTGTTTCTATCATGTCGCACTGGTTCTTCGCGCAGATAAGTTGTAGACTCGTTGTCAACACTAAGCTCCACTTGCTTCGGATCTCGATTCATGAGATCATCATGTAGCATCCCTTGCCATACACCTTGACACGCCGCAGTTGTTTTACAACTCATTTTTAAACGAGGTCTCATTGGAACATATGTTGGTTTGCAGTCATCCTTTCCACAACTTTCAAGTACCTTCTTTGCATATGCCTTCTGACATAGCATGATGCCCTCCGGCTTTTGCTGTACCTCGATCCCAAGGTAGTAACTCAAGAGCCCTAGATCATCCATCTTGAAAAACTCTTTCATTTGTAGCTTGAATTTTGCAATCACCTCTTCATCTGCTCCAGTAATCAACAGGTCATCGACGTAGATGCCAACTTGTAGACGATCACTTCCTTGACCTCGCTTATACATGGTATGCTCTAGTGGACTTTTCTCAAACCCAAGAGAAATCAATGCACTGTCAAGCTTGATGTTCCATGCCCGAGGGGTTTGCCGTAGCCCGTACAATGCTTTGTGTAGCTTCAGTACCTTTTGTTCTTCTCCTTCTTGGATGTACCCCGGTGGTTGCTTCACATATATTTCTTCTTCTATCTCCCCAGTCAAAAATGCGGATTTCACATCCATGTGATGTATCCTCCAAGATTCTTGAGCCGCGAGAGAAATAAGTAATCTCACCGATTCCATCCTTCTAACTGGAGCGAACACTTCTTCGGAGTCCACACCTTGGTCTTGCACGCATCCTTTAGCTACGAGTCTTGCTTTATGCTTAACCAAATTTCCTTCGGCATCTTTCTTGACTTTGTACATCCACTTGAGCTCAATGACCTTATGCTCGTTGGGAAGATCCACAATCTCCCATATCTTGTTGTCTCGGATCGACCCAATTTCTTCATCCATAGCACGACGCCAACACTCCTTCATAACTGCATCTTCAAAAATTTCCGGTTCCTCGATGTGCAAACACCGTTGCCCTTTCTTCATCTTCACCGATTTTATTTGAAGTGCTTCCTCTGAAGAGATGTCTAACTCGCGTTGATTGTGTGCTATTGAAGAGAATACACTTGCTTCTGAACTTGCCAAAGTTCCTGTTTCTGGCCATACACCGCCATGATGCCTTGAAGAGGATACACTTTCTTCTGAACTTGCCAAAGTTCCTGTTTCTGGCCATACACCGCCATGACGCCTTGTGGCGTGGACTTCTGGCGCCACGTCTTCGCCTGCTCCTAGCACGATCACACAGTCGCGCTTTGCATCATGGTCTTCTGGCACGACCCCGTTGGGGTGCCTTGTGTCGTGGTCTTCTGGCACCACGGCATCGCCTTCTTCTAGCGTGGCCACATTGTCACGCCTTGTGTTATGGACTTCTGGCGCCACAACTTCGCCTAGTGTTGGAACTTCTGTGTCTGTAGCATCGACAAATTTTTCCGGAACATGATTATGATGGCAAACTTTCTCTTCCCCAAGCATGACAGTTACTTTAGTCAAAGCTTGAAAGTCTGGATCCTCCTCGTCCACTAGCTCGCACATCAGCATCATGTCTCCATCGTCGCCTTCCTCGGCCATGAGCGCCTGTTGCTTCGGTGCTTCCTCGCAGTCAGCCTTGAAGTGCCCGAGGAGGCCGCACTTATGACACCTCACTTTTCTGATGTCAAACTTCCTCCTCGGTGGTGCAGGCGCATCCTCGTCGTCCGAGTCGGTGAAGTTCTTTCTCACCGAGCGCTGCTTTCCCTTCTTCTTGCTGCTGCTCGTGGATCCGCCTTGCTTTTCTTTTGACAAGGCAATCCATTGCGCCTTTGTAAGCATGAGGTGCTCACTCTCCTTCGGGTCGCCAAAACTGAGCCGTATTCTCTCGTCGTGTGCCTTGAACCTTCCGACGAGATCCTCAACCGTGAGAGTCTTCAGGTCGAGACATTGCTCAATCGATGTGACGATCTGGATGTAGCGTGCCGGCGCGGCGCGCAAAAAACGTCGGACGATCGCAACTTCTTCTAGGGTTGAACCATAGTTGCGGATGCCGTTGACGAGGGTCTTGAGACGGGCGGCAAACTGATCAACCGTCTCACTTTCCTCCATCTTTAGGCACTCGTAACTTCTCATCAGGGACTGGAGATGTTCTTCCTTGACACGGTCATGACCCTGGTGCAGAGTCTTGATGGTCTCCCATGCCTCCTTCGCCGATTTCTTTCCGACGAGGTGTTGCATCACATCCTTCGGCACGACGGAGTAGATCGCCGTTAACGCCTGACGATCCTTCCGATACTTCGCGCCGCCCTTCGCGTACTCGTCGCCGCCGGGGTCAACAGCTTCCCAGAACTCAGCTCCTTCCATCGCCACCTCCATGTTCATCGCCCAGAGTGCGTAGTCCTCACGATCCAGACGGGGGAATTGAGACAACCCCACCGTCGGCATCGGTGCTGTCGCTGCCGTTGCCGCCACCACAATCTCCTTGCCTGTGTCCGACATGATCCTCGATTACTTTTCGAAAACCACGCCGATCAACGAAGCTCTAGATACCAATTGTTGGCCCTGTCCCGATGTTGAGTACTTTCCGACGACGGCGACGATCAACGACGGCAAAGATTTTGTACACAATCAGCGGCTAGTTTTCGACAGCACATGCACGTACGGAACTAGCCTAAGCAGCTGGTGGATGGATCGTGAACTAGCACATGCATGTATAATACTCCGGCGACTTGCACAATACGGCTGCACACGAACACGGCGATTTGATAGCAACACGAGCGTGTCGCTCGTGGTTCTTTCTATTGATTTTTCTTGTTCTGGTTCGGTGAGTTTACAAGCCGGGTTACAACGCATATATACGTGCAGAATAGGCTAGTTGCTAATCCTATTCCTACTAGAATACATGTACCTAGCCTGGATCGGACACACACCTACCATTGAAGGATCGGTCGGGATTAATTCCAACAAGGTTCGCAGCAACGCCGCCGCTTGGCTGGTAGCATTGGTCGCAGAGCTGACTTGAAGCACGGCGACACCGTCGCAGCACCGGTTCGCACCAACCTAGTGGTCCCCTTGCACCACTCCTCGCAGTATCGCCAGCGCCATTGCAACTCCCACTCGTAGGACGACGACCACATTGCAGCATTGAATGCTTCCGGTGAACGGCCTCGCAGCATTCCGGAGTCTTCGCCGCTTCCGTCGACGAGTAGCCTCGCAACTCCGGAAGCTTCCGGCGATCGGCCTTGCAGCATCCTGCAGTCTCCCCGCAGCATCGATGCTCTCTTGTCGCCTCGCAACATTCGCCGTCTAGCTTCTTTTGTTGTCGGAGCATTATCTTTGACTCGCCGGAGTACTGCTCGCAGCATTTCGCAACCGATGAGCTTGCAGCATTGACGACCTCTGCAACAGCGAGCTAGTTGCAACGACGAACTCGTATCACTTCGTTGACGCCAATCACACGCACCGGCGGCCAGAGTGCAGCGGCGTGTGGTCAGCCTTGCAACAACACAACACGCGGCCGACGTGCAACGGCATGGAGAGACGACCGACCCAGCAGCGGCACGCAGCCAAGCACCAGTGGCACGGCTCGAGGATGAGGCGGCTATAGCTACAGCCGGTTGGTTCCAATCCTTTTCCCAGATTTTAATAACAAATTATGCCGTGCTTTGGCTTTCTTATTGAGTATGGTTCCTACTAGATCGGTACGTACACAGATTTTAATAACTTAGTTATGCCGTGCTTTCGCTTTCTTATTGAGTATGGTTCCTTCCAGATGGATACGCTCGCTTCGCTGCAACGGGATTTCCTGCCATGATATATCAACTGCACATTCTTATATTACCTTGGATCCATATTAATGGACTTAATTTTATCTAAATTTATATGTATCTAGTTAAGTATTTAGCCTAGATGCATGTGTTTTTAGGCAAACTTAAGTTCATTAAAATTGGGCTGGAGGGAGTACAATTTTAATACACTTTACAGAAATCAGATAATATGTTAAATCTTATATTAATCCTCGAGAACTAAGCAAAATTATCCATCATATCTCCTGATTTGCTATCTACGGTCGTAGGATCAATTACCTAAGGAGCCCTTGCCCGCCAGTGGTGAGGCCCGTTCACTATGGATACAGTAAATTACTGTAACTACAGTATACGAAGGAATTCTTCCCTACGCCTCAGGCTGCCTGGGGCCTGACGCCGATGTTGTCGTTTGCCATCCCACCACTTAGACGCCTAACAAACGTGTAAACGGAGCTGATGAAAATAAAAAGAAAAATAAACGAGGCTGATGAAAATAAGAAGGAAAAGTATAAGTGCTGAACGTCAGGTACATGGCAGTCTGTTTATCAATTTTGATGCACGGGTCGGATTCAATCAGCTTTTACGTTTTTTCCAATTTAAAAAAGTTTTATCTTTTTTTTTAAATAGCCGATTAATATTCCGTTTTCACCATTAAATTCGCCGTGACGAGATCTTCAAACTAGATCTCGTGTTGATTTGTTTTGAGATTTTTTTTTCAATCAAACGTTGTCATATTGTTTACACTAAAGTTGTCATGTTGTTTACACTAAAGTTGTCATGTTGTTTACACTAAAGTTGCCATAATTTGTTTCATCTATTTTTTCCTTTAGATTTAAAGCTATCATTGTATTTTAACTTCTTTTGACTCATCGATGAGGACCCCGGAGAGCTACGGTGACTCAATTTTTCCATGTTTTATTTGTAGCGTGTACAATTGCCGTCTAAAATTTTTTCATTTGGAAAAAAATGAAATTAAAAGAAAAAAAAAATTGACACCTGAAACAAAAGTTACTAGCGTCTACAACTTGAAGTTTCCACCCTCACGTAACTAAACTTGTCATAAAAACATTAGGGATTGCCATGTACTCGTGCCACACATGTGATAGTTATGAGCGTCCCAAGTTTTTTCTGTTGGGGAACGGGGCAGAAAACAATAAATTTTCCTACCTACGAAAACCGAATCCAAGATCTATGTTATGACGATATAATGTAACTGAGGGAATCGTGTTCATACCTTGACCGAAAGAGGGAAATGTTCTACGCACGTGATTGGCGTAGACTCTAATCCTACGACCTCCCTGTCGTGTAGAAGACCACTCGCGATGGAGACCTCTGGCGACCTCCGGCAACCTCCGGCGATGAAGTAGCACCACAGGTGTAGTGCCTCGAGGAGATTACACACGTACGATGCAACTGATGTTCCCTCCGGGCCCCGAACCAGCCGAGCAGCGGAAAGAAGACGTATTCGGATCCCGACTCCGGTAGAGCGATGTCATGCTTTGGTGGAGAACTCCCAACCAAGTGCAAACTTCAAACAAGGAGAGTCCGCTCGAGGTAGGAGAAATAGAGAGAAGAGCAAACTTGATGTTTTATGGAAAAGGGGGTGTACCCCTCCTTATATAGGCCAGGGGGGTGCCATCCTCCTCCCCTCCCCCATGTGGGACTAAACTCCCAAGGGGAGGGAGGTGCGCCGGCCTAGGGGGGATGGGCCCCACCCTTGGCGCATGGCCCAAGGGGGGAACCCCCTCCCTTCCCTAATGGGCCCCATTGGCCCATTTGCCTTTTTCCATTTTATTAATTAATTTAAATATATTTTAATATTTAATTCTATTAATTAAATAATAAAACATGATTAAATATAATTAAACTTTATTTTGAACCTTTCAAAATATCCAAAACAACTTCCGGCAACTCCCGAAACAATTCCGGTGCTCTCTCCTATTTCACCGATGATCCCGAATCTTTCCTAATGCATCGATTACCCTTAAGTGTGACACCCTACGGCCCGGAAATAGCAGACATGATCAAGTCACTCTCTTGATCAATGACCATTAGTAGGACCTGCTTACAATCCTTGATAGCCCCTGCGCTTCCATCGAATGAACTTCATCGTTGTTGGAAACCGTTAACGATAAGACTTTATCCCTTTGTCCTGCGTGTAAGGCCCGATATGCGGTACTGTTTCAGATCTGGACGTTTTCGTCCAAACCCGAGGACGAAGCACATATCGGTCCCACCGCGACATATGACGAAGTCATATATCCAGGATTCAACATGATATCACAACATTACAGCTACAAGGATACAACATCTCATACATGCGGCATACAAGTGCCTGAATACATTACATCAGCGAAGGATACATGTCTGGGTACAAACTACAGTCATATGCCTAGTGGCAAAAGTAAAACACACCATGCCCACGTATCCACACGGGTCCAGGCTCTCCACCGGGGACCCCTAGCTAGTCGTCGTCGAGTCTCCACGTGAAACGTCGTTCACCGTACCTGCTGCCGATCAAGAACCCTGAAAAGAGTTTGGGGGTAGTATCATGAGTACAGAAGTACTCAGCATCCAACTGTAGTGGTCAACTGACCCTGCAAGGACTTCATCACTCATCATTCTAGGATAACTAGTAGTTCACGGTAAGGATGGGGTAAGTGGTGAGGTTGCTGCCGCACTAGCATTTGTGAGGTGGCTAACGATCTAGAGAGTAAGATAAGAAGCCAAGCATTCGATGAGGAATCGCCTCCAACAAGTCTTGCTATCCACCTATTTATGCAAGCATAACACCTATCCTATCCTTGTCCTCCCCATCATCACCCGATGATGAAGAAGCAGTCAAGGCACACACACGTTGATCAAGTTTCATTTATGATTATCTCAATTGTAGTTTTCTATGAACAAGGAGTAGGTCTCAAGTCATCCATATCCGCGGACACGGCTTCTCGAAAAGATTTAACCCTGCAGGGGTGTTCCAACTGCCCATTATAGGCGTCACATGCTCGCCCATCTCGCTTAGTTGCTACCCGTTAGAGGCAACCATTTTATGATTTAGTTCTGAGAGATCCGAAACGACATAATCCCTCTAACTAACAACGAAAAAATCCGAGTGCCCCCCGAGGAGTCGACATCCAATCCAAAAGACGACCGCGCTCTCGGATCGACCTCTTCCGTCTCAACAGGGTTTGGGTTACCAAGACACCTCAACTGAGGTCCCGGGCCCTCGCCGTCCAAGGGTGGACCAACAAAGAAACCACATCTCCGCTGGCCCGGGGTGTTTATAAAATGCTGGCGGCCAACCAGCACACACACGGTTTCAAATGGTAAATCATCTTGGGCCACGACTGGAAATGTTTGAAGCTAGGTAGGTAAGAAAAGGGGACCCCATAGCATCCCGCACACGATTAGGCACGCTCAGTCTTGGAACCAATACCCGGAACTCGGATCCTAGGTGACTCGAATGGAACAAAGCGTCGGGGCGGGATAGCCTAGACCTTCCATCCTTCGTCGAATATAGTCAACATTATAATAATCATATAATCCACAACAGTATAAATAATGTGATAGCCCAATCCAAGGAGTAACAGGAGGTAACATTCGTAGCATCCTAAGCATGCATACTAAGCAGGGGCTGAGCAACGAGCGATAGTAACATAACAGTACATGGTTTGCTAGGAGGGGACATGACTGTATCGGTTTGAAGGAGGTTGTAAACATGTGGTAGGATCAAACATCGTACCTAGGCTAGTCTAGCATGCAAACCGCTGGTTATAATAGAATGGATCATGAGTAATGCATAGTCCTTGCCTGTTGATAAGTCGGGTTCCGAAGGTGTAGTCGATCGCACGCTCGCAACGTCTCCGAAGGTAACCCCGGGAGCACACAAGACGGTGAACACTGGAAAGCAATCAACGAGATGCATCTATTACTACGACGCAATCACAGCAAGCAAGCAATGCACAATCAAGCATGTTCAAGTATGATGCATGTCATTTTAATATCACGGCATGAACATAAGAACGGGCAAGTTTAAATGAAGCATCGGGAAGCAAGGTTGCGATGCTACCGACAACCTTCATATGCATTAGATGGGTGCTCAATGGATCCGGAGGATCCTTACGTTGTAGTTATTATGGTGCATGATCATGGCATAAGCAATGGAATATACCATGGCATGGATAAGGATTGCCCACACATGAAGATATACTTCAAGACAGGATTCCTTAACATAACCTAGATGCAAATGGCATGGCATGGTATATGATGCACCTAATGCATTCTACTGCAAACAATAAAATAAAGAGAGGGGAAACACTATCGAAAACTGCGGTCATCGCAAGATCTATAGTGCTCGAAACAAGTGAGAAGTGTGTCAACGAAGAAGGGAAGTGATGTTGTATCACCTATGGAACAGGTGGACAACATCATATATTTGAGTGGTGCGACAACTTGTTGGTCATGAAGTGATCAACAACAACGAGGTTCACGGACATCACCGATGAATATGCATGCATCTCTCGATGATGTAAAAGGGAATTGGCATCACACAAACTACATGGAACCAACTCAAACATATGGAAACAATATGCTAAGGTGGCCCATTCACAAGTATGTGACACAAAGCAACGGAAAAGATTCGGAGAGAATCACTCGATGCAACATTGTGAGGGGTTACGTGCAAAATGCTATATCACCAAAATAAAGCATGCCCATTTAACAAAATGGACAGCCCAAATTCATGTATGACATGAATTATTTGGAGCTAGTATGCACATGTTACACAAACTTGAATTTGGATCAATTCGAAATGCATTTGATGATCCCAGAAAAAAGAAAAGGCTTGGAATGCCCTCTGGGCTGCCTCGGGCTATTCTGGCCCATAGCCTCGCGAGCATCTTGCTATTGAGCGCCCACGGTTGATGATTACAAGCGGGCCAAGCCCCACTGCACTGCAGAAAGAAAAAACAAAGATAAAGGAAACAAAAGTGGGCTCTTGCGCAATTGAGGGATTGAACCCGAGATCTCTTGGTCTCCCTACGGAGCTGTACCACTGCGCTAGCCCAAGTAATGCAACCAGGATCGCTACTTACTTGAGCTAACGTGTGCAGGGCGGGATAACTGAAGAAAGACAAAGACCCGCACTTGTCTGACGAAACTGAACCCGCAAGAATAGCCACGCAGTACGTAGAGGCAAAAAGCGTTGGCTTTGCACGACTATGTATCGAACAGGGATCTCCCAGGTGTACAACCACGACACCGATACCACTGGGATACTGAAGGCGACTTGACAACTATCGATTCTGTAGCAACAAGTTACAGACATGGCGCTATCTGAAACTAAAGAAAAAATACAGCGGCAATTGAACCTGACGAAACTGAAAGAAATACATGACTCGCCTTCCATCGACATAAATCACAGTGCGAGGAGGAGATGCACTCGCTCGTACGGGCAGCCTCGTAGATGCGCTGGGCATGCGTGTGCAAGCCAAAGCAGTGGGCTGCAGCATGGGAGGGCTGCTGGTGCACGCTCTGCTTGTGATCTCGGGCGGACGGGTTCACTCCAGCGAGCACGATATGGCGGCGACCATGCACGGAATTCACGGCGACTGCGACGTCCTACGCGTGGAAGGGAATAGATAGAAGGAGGCGAGGGCAGCGGCTCACAGAGGGAGGCTTGGTGTAGGCGATCGGCTCGAGGGGGCGCTCGGAGAAGAAGTTGCAGGGAAGGCCGACGCCGGGCTGCAGATATGAAGACGTGGACGTTGGGGCTACTCGAGGATCGCCGGTCTCCTTCTGGACGGCGACGGGGCACGAATACGAAGCAGAGGACCACAACGGCTTGACCATGGCGTGAACTTTGGAGCTCCCGTGCTCCTAATCATGGAGGGCTGGAGGAGAAGATCATGGAGGACTGCAGGGGATGGAAAGGAGAAAAGAGAGGTGAAGAGACGAGATGGCGGCGGAGATGGGGAGAGGAGAGGGCTAGGGTTCAAGAGGAGGGGGCGAGAGGGCTTAAAAGGGGCGAGGGAGAGAGGCTGGATGAGGGGCTCAACCTCTCCTCTCTTCCATGGACGCTAGAGAGGGGAGGGGAACCAGGAGGGTGGAGATTTTTTTTTGAGGGGAGGGGAACCAGGAGGGTGGAGAAGAAAAGAAAAACGGGGCTTCGGGAGGTTGGGCTGGAAGCTGGACCCGAAAGAAGGAATTGGCCCATGAGGCCGGGAGGGAATTTCCGCCTTTATAAATAAAAAAAAGACAAAAACAAAAAGGCATGTGAAAAAAATATGAATGAGTGGGAAAAAAATCATATAAAAATATGAGTTAGGATCCCACTGATTTATAGATGATTTAGAGAATTCCTTGGGTCCTAAATATTTAAGTAATTCAACTGGCATTTAAATTATTTTAAATGCAATTTGAACTACAACCCCATTTTCAAGACATGGCTAAAATATTGGAATTTGGCATGGAGTTTTCTCATGACAAAACATGATGGATTCCAGAATATCTTGCTTGGATGATCAAAGGTGAGGCTTGGGGAAAGGCAAAGGCAAGAAAAGGAAGAAAAGAATAACTGGGAATAATCCTTTTACATAATTAGAAAAATGTTTTGACATTTTTCTGTCACATAGATTATTGCAAAGACAAATGTGCAAATTTATCATCCCTAATGGGAAAAATAAAAGTGCAAATTTTTATGAAATTTTCTAGTTTTGGGTTGTTACAACTCGCCACCACCAACAGAGGATCTCGTCCTGAGATCCGGCATAACCCGGGGGAAACGGACCGAGATGTTGCAAGAAGGAAGATCGAGCGAGAGGTGAAACTTCCCGACACCACCAACATAGGCTCTGCTCATCGTGACATCGACGTTTGCTTCCGTCAGGATCCAACCTGACTGGAGATGCCGATATCGGAGAAGAAAACTTTCATAGGTTCGGGAAACTGATCGCGAGGAAGCTCGGATTCAACGAGTGGGTATCATAACAAAACTGAATTCACTCGAGAGAAGAAACTCAAGGTTTCCGGAATGAGATTACCTAGGTGCTACTGGATGAGACGAAACATGAGAATCCGAATCGAAACAATACCATAGCAGCAATTCTACAATAACATCACTCAGGAAGGTGCAAAAACCTGGACAACGAGACGGGACAAAGGAGGATCCACACACAGTGCCGAGTACATCGGACAAAGGGGGACAGCCGAAGCGGGAGGTTCAGGATCCATTAGTTGGATAATAACCACACAACCCGGTTCGCTGTTTCACGTGGGCCGCGCATTTGTCGATGTAGAGCGAGAAGCCCACGAGCCATGCTCAGCCAGTTCGAAGTACACCGACCAACCCGCTGCTGGTAAAGTATTGGTCCGACTGAAATCTCCTAACGAGAACCTAGATTTGGTTTTGAAGAGGATAAGTTGAAGGGGAAAATCATTACATCGCACTTCCTTACCAGAGGGAGGGGATAAGGAGTAAAAAGAATCCTACTCTCCGATAATTAACTTAGTAACTACAAAGTAGTTTTTTTCTAGACTCAACTTCGACCAGTAAAGGGATCCTACGGTCGGTAAGGCTCTGATACCAAGTTGTAAGGCCCGATATGCGGTATTGTTTCAGATCTGGACGTTTCCGTCCAAACCCGAGGACGAAGCACATATCGGTCCCACCGCAACATATGACGAAGTCAGATTTCCCGGATTTCAACATGATATCACAACATTACAGCTACAAGGATACAACATCTCATACATGCGGCATACAAGTGCCTGAATACATTACATCATCGGAGGATACATGTCTGGGTACAGACTACATTCAAATGCCTAGTGACAAAAGTAAAACACACCATGCCTGTTGGGAAACGTAGTAGAAAACAAAAAAATTCGGCCTACGAATCAAGAACCCAAGATCATCCAAGAAGATTGCATACAAGGTTTTAGGTGGCTCACCAAAGGATGTATCAGAAGTAGAGATGGTGTAGCTCGTTGAAGTAGATCTCGCGGATCGTACCACAAACAGTCCCTCGATCAAGATCACCGAGGAAGAAGAAGCACCTCGATCCGTCCCACGCAC
This sequence comes from Bromus sterilis, assembly GCA_950022295.1. Taxonomy (NCBI): domain Eukaryota; kingdom Viridiplantae; phylum Streptophyta; class Magnoliopsida; order Poales; family Poaceae; genus Bromus; species Bromus sterilis. The sequence continues at coordinate 225,838,034 of OX465600.1, forward strand.
AAGTCCCTCGAGCAAGTCCCTCGAACAAGATCTCCGAGGAAGAAGAAGCTCCTCGGAGAAGGACCAAAGATATGATCCCTCTATTAGTATCCACACGTTCCGTAGCAGAAATCCAGCAGCGCTCTGCCGTCCAGAGATGAACGCCACCGAGAAAACTGGAGGGAGAAAACCCTAATGGATTCCGATCTAGAACAACGTCTAAACCGGGGTCTAATTGTGGAGCAACGGGGTTTAGAGGAGGGAGGGTGGCGCATAGGCCTTGGGGACAAGTTGTTTGCTGCGCCCCCACCCCCTCCCCTCATTATATAGGTGGCCAGGAGTCCCTTGGGGCGCAATAAGGGGGGTGGGGAGTTCAACTTGGACTCCCAAACCTTCCCACGGGAAACCTGCCATATTGGAGAGTTGGACTTCCCACCTGGAGGAGGATTCCTCACCCTTGGTGCGCCCCCACCCCTTGGCCGGCCAGGGCAGCCTAGGTGGATTGCCCTCCAAGGGGGCGTGGGGTAGTGGGTGGTACTGCCCGGAAACTTCCAGAACCTTCCAGAAGCTTCCAGGACCTTCCGGGACCTTCCGGGATCGTTTCGGGACATTCCGGAACCTTCTGGAGCACTCCCAGGACCTTCCGGGACCGTTGTCGGACGTTCCGGAGCCATCCGGATAGTTTCCAAGACCATCCGAGTTACATTTTAAGCCACCTGATGACCGCGAAGGTTGTCGGGACGCCCAACGATTATCCAGAAACTATTCCGGTTGATCCAGGACTTCCCCAGTACCATTCTCATATGTTTCGGAACCACCTGGGACTAATCCAGAGTGATCCGGACATATACTTAAATACCCAGAACTACTTCTGGTGCCCTTATGAACAATTCCATAAATCTTCGAAACTACTTCCGGTACCCGTATGAACTATTCTGCTTTGCTTCCACTAAACCTTCTACCATACTAGTATTCTAACAGACTACTGCTCGTTAAGTGTGTGACCCAATAGGTTCGGTATAATACGGACATAACTCAAAACATCTTCCGGACATAGGTCAACAGCCTTTTGTCAATAGCCAATAATCAACAGCGGAGCCATGGACACCCATGTTGACTCCCGCACATACACGAAGAAACTTCGAGAGAACCATTATGTTTATTCATGTACCATTCCCTTTGCTTCGTGATATATGACAAAATTAGAGGAGAGATGTTTGGCACCCATGTGTAACAACTTCTTGAACACAAGCCACTCGTTATCCTCTTTGCTCGTTTGTCTCTATTTCTCGTTATTGTATTCCGGTATCCCCGTGATTAAATCACAATGCGTCTGGCCAGACTAGAATGGATACCGTCATACCGAGTGGGCCCAAAGTCAATATCTCTTCATCGTGAAGGAGAAAATCCCATTCTTGAACTATCACAGTCACTAGCCACACCATCTGACATACCCAGAACTTATTTTACTACTTCCCATTTACGGGAGGATTCATCTAAGAACCAAAGCATGTCTTCCTGTGTGAAGCAACTCGATACTCTCATGGTCTAAGGAATTACGTATATGATAACATTTCATGATATGACTTATAACGTTGTTATGATGTGATCTCTAAGTATATCATTCAATACTGGGGTCGGTTCAACATCATTGTTCTGCTAACAATATGTTCCCTTTTCTACTGACATCCTTGTTACAAGAACAATGTCCATGATTAAGAAAACGTAATCATCAGTTAGCACATGAGCTGGTCTTAGAGGCTAAACCAGTAACTCTTGGTTTTTACATTTCCACACATGCAAGTGAGTTTTCTTCTGAATCTCATAGTCAGGGTCATTGCAATTATAGCACATAAATATAAACATTAATTACGAACGTGGAAATATATATAATAACATTTTATTATTGCCTCTAGGGCATATATCCAACAGTCTCCCACTTGCACTAGAATCAATAATATTATCAGTGCTTGAGCACTTTACACCTATGGCATACCGGTGTAATACATGCTTCATTTGTGGTATAGACGTCATCATCGGATCTGACGTTTCAGACCCGTTTGTATCTTGCATATCTTCGCGTTTTCACGCTATCATAAAATTCACTAATTTTATCAGTTTAGCTTTGTATATGTTTGAATCATTTGGCAGGACCTTGGTTCCTTAGAATAAGTCATGAAATCGTTTCATCAATGTTCCATGAGCTTCGAGCATCTAGGAAACCATACCATGTTCATAAATGAACTGGTGATTCAAAATACCCTCCCTTGTTACTTCTTTAAGCAAAAATATACTTATCCTCTGTTATAGAATTCACCACAGTATCTAACTTAACACAGTTCCTTCATACTGTGCCACCCTTACGTGTGAAACATATAATCCCAATTAAAATCGAAAATCGGTCGGAGTAGGTATGAAGACTGAATTGGTGTAACTGATTTACATCAAAAATTCAGCTCGTGGAACTCATTACAACGAGCTCTTCATTATCTCCATTTTTCGAGAAACATATCTTATCTTTCATAAGCTTAATTTTTCACTGTTTGTCCAATGGTCAACAACTTGATCACTTTGGTATCTTGCTCACAACCTTTTGAAGCACTGGACATATCTGGTTGTTTTACATATTCTGGTGTACATGATTAATCCAAACACACGGGTGAGTGGAATTCAATTCACGTGTTTTTTCTTATCTGTGTTCATCAACACCGATTTCTGCAAACAACTTTTCACCACGACTTCGGCAAGAACATGTTTCTTGGCATTTCATACTAAACTACTTTAGTATCATGTCAATATGTAGTGTTGGCTTTAGCATGATCAGGCACTTACTATCTTCATAGATCACTGTGCTCAATACTAATGCTATATCATCCCAAGTTCTTCAACTGAAAACTATTTCCAATGAAGTCCTTATTTGTGTCAAGAAATTTACATCATTTCTAATCAACAATATGTCATCTACATAAGGTTTTAGAAATATTATTCAGCTCCCACTTACTTTTTTGAACATTCAAGCATCTTCGTTATTCTCGATGAAAACAAACTCTTTTGGAAATTTCATCACAACGAAAATTCCAACTCCATTATGCCAGCTTCAGTCCATTACTGGATATCCAAGGCTTGCATCTATTTTAGCATCCTTTGAATCGACAAAACATTCCGATCGTATCACATATACGTCCTTTGTTATATTTCCGTGTAGGAACTTTGTTTTGACGTTCATTCTACCATATCCTATAAATGAGATATGTAGTAATTGCTAATATAACCCGAACTGACTAAAGCATCTCAACGGTCGAAACTATTTCGCCGTAGTCAACCTTTGAACTTGCTAGAAAACAATTTTCCAACAAGTTGAGCTTTATGGATAAAACAATTTCATCCGAATCAATTATAGATCCATATATATATTCTTCAGACTTTTAGTCTTTCGGAGGGTCTACCAAGTTCAAAACTTGACTTACTTCCATGGATACTATCTCGGATTATTTTGCATTTAGCCAAATCCCGGAGTCAGGGCCCATCAACGCTTCTTTGTATATCACAGGTTTATCGTTGTCGAACAACAATATCTCATTTACATAAAAATGTTTGTACGAGTTTTGTCTAACCTGTGTGGTTCAGCTGCGCACTTCTCTGAAGATTCAACAATCTTTGACAAGTTGCACTTTCCTCCCACTCACTTTTTTGTAAGAAACTATTTTTCTTCAAAACACAACATTCTTAACAACAAACAGTTTTGCTTTTGTGTAGTGACAGAGGAATACCAAAACTTTTGGCATAACCTTAACAAAGTAACACTTATCTGATTTGGGGTTTTGAGTATGTCAAACATATGCCTCATATACCCAAATTTTAAGAAAAGACAACATGGTTTTAACAGTTCATACCACATCTAATATGGTGTCATTTCAACAGATTTGATGGTGCTCTTTTCAGTAAAAGCCGTAGTCACTAACGCATAACTTTAATAAGTATAATGGCAAATTGATAAACGTCATATTTGACCTTACCGTGTCATACATGGCTTGATTACATCTCTCGAACACTTTACTCATTGTGGTGTTCCGGGAGATGCAAGTTATGACACTTCTTCACAACTCATCAGACGTTCGCTAAACTTGTAACTCAAATATTACTTTCTACAATCTAATTTGCAGAAGCTTTATTTTCTCGTTACAATGAATTTCTATTTCACTCTAAAATTCCTTGAATATTTCAAAGATTTCAGACGTATGTCTCTATTGAACAGATATCCACATATCTACTTCAACTCATGAGTGAAGATAGGGAATCCACTGCACACAACTACACTTATTGGACTACACACATCATCATGTATGATTACCAATGGTTTAGTTGCTCGTTCATGTATGGCCTATCAACAGTGTTTTAGTCACATTACTTCGAGACAAAGATCGCAAGCGTCAAGTGATTCATAATCATATGACTCGAAAGTCCATCACTTATGGAAATTCTTCATGCATGTTATGTCACTTGTGATAAACGGCAGTGCCACATCTATGTGGTATTTCTGTCAGTCTTGTGAAGTTTAGCGTCAGTGTTATGGATGTTTAGTATTATTATCAAGATTCATAACATACAACCTATTCATAATGGAAGTATGGACTTTACGTTATTCATAGCTTTGAACAACTCTCTTGCAACAAACATGATTCAAAATGATATTTTGCAACAAGGCTAAAGTGTAGTAACAATTTACTCAACTCTAAAATGAATTATGAAGATAACCATAGAGTCAACACACGGTATAGTAAACCTTTTACCGTGTTCCCGAGCGTGTCAAAACTCATAATTAGCTAGTCATAAAGGCCATAGTATTTCTTGCATCGAGTTGCAACAATATGCAATCGATGTGATATTCCGGTGATCAACAGTTTAATCACAATATACAGAATCCACAATTAACTGCTTAATCATGATTCCCAAGAATTACATCTCTTGACCAGCAATGAATTCATCTATAACTCCGTATGACTTTCATTTCTGAGCTGGTTATTCCAGTTTTCTTTCTTTTTGCCTTTATACGTATCATAGTTCTATTTCCAATGTCACTCCTACTCACGAAAGCTCACACATGATTAAGGATGGCGCATGCCATGGACTTTCCGGTGTGTGAGTCTTACTAACATCCTTTGGACTTCCTTTCCCTTAATTCTCATCATCATATGATCGGTGTTCTTCTGGATCCCACACTTATCAGTTTTGTTCTAGAGCACAGTGAACATTTTCACTAATGCTTACAATCGTACATTTTACTAGATATCTTATATCCAACATTAATTGTCTTACTACTGAAAACAATTTTTCAGTTCCATGAATATAACATAACTATCCGAAACGTTTCGAAGTTCGGGTTTCATGGTGGTCAAGACAACGCACTTAGCTGTGGTGGAATTCTAGCATTTTCGATTATGGACGTAAGTCACATCATCCATAGCATCAGCGGGAGAGCATCAAAAATTTTGCGATAGGACAAGCTCCTTATCGACACTATTGAGGATAGTCCTCACAATACGGTACCAATCGTAAAGTTTTTACCAGATAATATAGTTAATCAAAATCAATTGGGAAGGTGGTAACGCGAGCCATTTATTCTATAACGATAATGCAAATACTAAGACTTTGTTCATAATTAAGTTGCACTTGTGATTAATCAATTTAATTACTAAGTGTGCTCCCACTCAGATCAATATCTCTCGTAATTGATGCTGGAGTGATTCAAGATCCGACCCAATCGTCCGCCATTGATGTGACATCACTGATGACTTAGACTGGACCGGTAGACCAACTTGCCAATCACGCCAAAGGTGATTCTTGTTCATCTTTCGATGGGCGTGTTCCGGTAGCAAACTTTTATCCAAACCGTCAAGACAACCAAGTGTAATTGCAGTGTGTTCTTAACACACCCGCCTTTTATGCGTCACACCATGTGCACCCATGTGACATGACCTGCTCCGATGTGAAACATAGTATAGACGGTTCTACAGTTGGAAGAACACTATCAACTTGATATTGTTTTGCGAGAGATCACCCTAATAAAATACGACTACCGCGCATCAAACAAGAGTGCATCAAAGGGATAAACATCACAGGCAGTTCATAAAATTATGTGATATAGCATAGCCCTTTGCTTCGTGAAGTCTTCGTTGTCTTCACGTCGTCGTGGTAGAAGTCACCGTGTCCACCAACTTTCTCCTTGGCGCCGGGACCAACACCACGGCTTCCGGCATGTGCGTCGGGGTCCACCTCCGCATCGTAGATCATCACCTTGCATCTATCTATTGCTTTGCCTCGAGCTAATAAACAGTTCTGGCACGCAGGCCATAATTAAGTGACAATCATATGACTCCAATCATCATGCCGTACCATGACACGCAGGTCGCGAATAAATATTACATACCATATAGCATCTCATACAAATACATTGCAAATCTTGAAGGCTATACCACATCACATGGATATTCTGCAAAAACGAGTTAGATCGCCATCTACACGGGTTGTTGCAACTTTTATCGTTGTTTATTAGCAGGTTACATGCAAACGTTGTTCCCTATACCAACCAAACACGATACTTCATTGTGTTGGGAAACGTAGTAGAAAACAAAATTTTTCGGCCTACGAATCAAGAACCCAAGATCATCCAAGAAGATTGCATACAAGGTTTTAGGTCATGGCTCACCAACCGATGTAGCGGAAGTAGAGTTGGTGAAGCTCGTGGACGTAGTGGAAGTAGATCTCGCAAGTTCTCCCACGAACAGTCCCTCGATCAATCCCTCGAACAAGTCCCGCGATCTAGTCCCACAGACAAGTCCCATGAACAAGCTCCTCGAAGAAGGGTCGAAGGTACGACCCCTCCATTAGTATCCACACATCCCGTAGGAGAAATCCAGCAGCGCTCCGCCGTCCAGAGATGAACGCCACCGAGAAAACTAGAGGGAGAAAACCCTAACGGATTCCGATCTAGAACAGCGTCTAAACCGGGGTCTAAAAGTGGAGCAACGGGGTTTAGAGGAGGGAGGGTGGCGCATAGGCCTTGGGGATTGATTGTGTTGCGCCCCCACCCCTCCCCCACATTATATAGGTGGCCAAGAGGCCCTTGGGGCGCAATAAGGGGGGTGGGGAGTCCAACTTGGACTCCCAAACCTCCCAAACCTTCCCACCGGAAACCTGCCATATTGGAGAGTTGGACTTTCCACCTGGAGGGGGATTCCTTCCCCTTGGTGCGCCCCCCACCCCTTGGCCGGCCAGGGCAGCCTAGGTGGCTTGCCCCCCAAGGCTAGGGGCGCAGGGGAGTGGGTGGTACTGCCCGGAACCTTCCGGAACCTTCCATGACCTTCTAGAAGCTTCCAGGACCTTCCGGGACATACCGGGACCGTTTCGGGACATTCCGGACACTTCTGGAGCACTTCCAGGACCTTCCGAGACCGTTCTCGGACATTCCGGAGCCATCCGGATAGTTGCCAAGACCATCCGAGTTACAGTTTAAGCCACCCGATGACCGCGAAGGTTGTCGGGACGCCCAGCGATTATCCGGAAACTATTCCGGTTGATCCAGGACTTCCCCAGTACCATTCTCATATGTTCCGGAACCACCTGGGACTACTTCAGAGTGATCCGGACATAACCTTAAATACCCAGAACTACTTCTGGTGCCCTTATGAACAATTCCATAAATCTCCGGAACTACTTCCGGTACCCGTATGAACTATTCTGCTTTGCTTCCACTAAACCTTCTACCATACTAGTATTCTAACAGACTACTGCTCGTTAAGTGTGTGACCCAATAGGTTATAATGCGGACATGACTCAGAACATCTTCCGGACATAGGTCAACAGCCTTTCGTCAATAGCCAATAATCAACAGCGGAGCCATGGACACCCATGTTGACTCCCGCACATACACGAAGAAACTTCGAGTGAACCATTATGTTTATTCATGTACCATTCCCTTTGCTTCGTGATATATGACAAAGTTAGAGGAGAGATGTTTGGCACCCATGTGTAACAACTTCTTGAACACAAGCCACTCGTTATCCTCTTTGCTCGTTTGTCCATTTTCTCGTTATCGTATTCCGGTATCCCCGTGACTGAATCACAATGCGTCTGGCCAGACTATAATGGATACCGTCATACCGAGTGGGCCCGAAGTGAATATCTTCTTCATCGTGAAGGAGCAAATCCCATTCTTGAACTATCACAGTTACTAGCCACACCATCTGACATACCCAGAACTTATTTTACTACTTCCCATTTACGGGAGGATTCATCTAAGAACCAAAGCATGTCTTCCTGTGTGAAGCAACTCGATACTCTCATGGTCTAAGGAATTACGTATATGATAACATTTCATGATATGACTTATAACGTAGTTACGATGTGATATCTAAGTATATCATTAAATACTGGGGTCGGTTCAACATCATTTTTCTGCTAACAATATGTTCCCATTGCTACTGACATCCTTGTTACAAGAACAATGTCCATGATTAAGAAAACGTAATCATCAGTTAGCACATGAGCTGGTCTTAGAGGCTAAACCAGGAACTCTTGGTGTTTACATTTCCACACATGCAAGTGAGTTTTCTTCTGAATCTCATAGTCAGTGTCATTGCAATTATAGCATAGAAATATAAACATTAATTACGAACGTGGAAATATATATATAATAACATTTTATTATTGCCTCTAGGGCATATTTCCAACAGTCTCCCACTTGCACTAGAGTCAATAATATTATCAGTGCTTGAGCATTTTACACCTATGGCATACCGGTGTAATACATGCTTCATTTGTGGTATAGACTTCATCATCGGATCTGATGCTTCAGGCCCGTTTGTATCTTGCATATCTTCGCGTTTTTCACGCTATCATAAAATTTACTAATTTTATCAGTTTAGCTTTGTATATGTTTGAATCATTTGGCAGGACCTTGGTTCCTTCAGAATAAGTCATGAAATCATTCGTCAATGTTCCATGAGCTTCAAGCATCTAGGAAACCATACCATGTTCATAAATGAACTGATGATTCAAAATACCCTCCCTTGTTACTTCTTTAAGCAACAATATACTTAGCCTCTGTTGTAGAATTCGCCACAGTATCTAACTTAACACAGTTCCTTCATACTGTGCCACCCTTACGTGTGAAACACATAATCCCAATTAAAATCGAAAATCGGTTGGAGTAAGTATGAAGACTGAATTGGTGTAACTGTTTACATCAAAAATTCAGCTGGTGTAACTTGTTACAACGAGCTCTTCATTATCTCCATTTTCCAAGAAACATATCTTATCTATCATAAGTTTAACTTTTCACTGTTTGTCCAATGATCAACATATTGATCACTTTGGTATCTTGCTCACAACCTTTTGGAGCACTGGACATATCTGGTCGTTTTACATATTATGGTGTACATGATTAATCCAAACACACATGTGAGTGAAATTCAATTCATGTGTTTTGCTTATCAATGTTCATGAACACCGATTTCCTCAAACAACTTTTCACCGTGACCTCGGCAAGAACATCCTTCCTGGCGTTTTCATACTAAACTACTTTAGTATCATGTCAATATGCAGTGGTGGCTTTAGCATGATCAGGCACTTACTATCTTCATAGATCACTGCGCTCAATACTAATGCTATATTAGCCCAAGTACTTCAGCTGAAAACTATTTTCAATAAAGTCCTTATTTGTGTCAAGAAATTTATATCATTTCTAATCAACAATATGTCATATACATAAGGTTTTAGAAATATTATTCAGCTCCCACTTACTTTCTTGAATATTCAAGCATCTTCGTTATTCCTGATGAAAACAAACTCTTTTGGCAATTTCATCACAACGAAAATTCCAACTCCATTATGCTAGCTTCAGTCCATCACTGGATATCCAAGGCTTGCATCTATTTTAGCATCCTTTGAATCGACAAAACATTCCGGTCGTATCACATATACGTCCTTTGTTATATTTCCGTGTAGGAACTTTATTTTGACGTTCATTCTACCATATCCTATAAATGAGATATGTAGTAATTGCTAATATAACCCGAACTGACTAAAGCATTTCTACAGTCGACACTATTTCGCCGTAGTCAACCTTTGAACTTGCTAGAAAACAATTTTCCAACGAGTTGAGCTTTATGGATAAAACAATTTCATCCGAATCAATTATAGATCCATATATATATTCTTCAGACTTTTAGTCTTTCCGAGGGTCTACCAAGTTCAAAACTTGACTTACTTCCATGGATACTATCTCGGATTATTTGGCATTTAGCACAATCCCGGAGTCAGGGCCCATCAACGCTTCTTTGTATATCACAGGTTTATCATTGTCGAACAACAATATCTCGTTTTACATATCATGAATGTTTGTACGATTTTTGTCTAACCTGTGTGGTTCAGCTGCACACTTCTCTGAAGATTCAACAATCTTTAACAAGTTGCACTGTCCTCCCACTCACTATTTTGCAAGAAACTATTTTTCTTCAAAACACATTGTTCTTAACAGCAAACAATTTTGCTTTTGTGTAGTGATAGAGGAATACCAAAACTTTTGGCATAACCTTAACAAAGTAGCACTTATCTGATTTGGGGTTTTGAGTATGTCAAACATATGCCTCATATACCCAAATTTTAAGAAAAGACAACATGGTTTTAACAGTCCATACCACATCTAATATGGTGTCATTTCAACAGATTTGATGATGCTCTTTTCAGTGTAAAAGCCGTAGTCACTAACGCATAACTTTAATAAGTATAATGGCAAATTGATAAACGTCATATTTGATCTTTACCGTGTCATACATGGCTTGATTACATCTCTCGAACACTTTACTCATAGTGATGTTCCGGGAGACGCAAGTTATGACACTTCTTCACAACTCATCAGACGTTCGCTAAACTTGTAACTCAAATATTACTTTCTACAATCTAATTTGCAGAAGCTTTATTTTCTTGTTACAACGAATTTCTATTTCACTCTAAAATTCCTTGAACATTTCAAAGATTTCAGACGTATGTCTCTATTGAACAGATATCCACATATCTACTTCAACTCATGAGTGAAGATAGGGAATCCACTGCACACAACTACACTTATTGGACTACACACATCATCATGTATGATTACCAATGGTTTAGTTGCCCGTTCATGTATGGCCTATTAACGGTGTTTTAGTCACATTACTTCGAGACAAGGATCGCAAGCGTCAAGTGATTCATAATCATATGACTCGAAAGTCCATCACTTATGGAAATTCTTCATGTATGTTATGTCACTTGTGATAAAGGGCAGTGCCACATCTGTGTGGTATTTCTGTCAGTCTTGCGACGTTTAGCGTCAGTGTTATGGATGTTTAGTATTATTATCAATATTCATAACATACACCCTATTCATAATGGAAGTATGGCCTTTACGTTATTCATAGCTTTGAACAACTCTCTTGCAACAAACATGATTCAAAATGATGTTTTGCAACAAGGCTAAAGTGTAGTAACAATTTACTCAACTCTAAAATGAATTATGAAGATAATCATAGAGTCAACACACGGTATAGTAAACCTTTTACCGTGTTCCCGAGCGTGTCAAAACTCATCATTAGCTAGTCATAAAGGCCATAGTATTTCTTGCATCGAGTTGCAACAATATGCAATCGATGTGATATTCCGGTGATCAACAGTTTAATCACAATATACAGAACCCACAATTAACTGCTTAATCATGATTCCCAAGAATTACATCTCTTGACCAGCAATGAATTCATCTATAACTCCGTATGACTTTCATTTCTGAGCTGGTTATTCCAGTCTTCTTTCGTTTTGCCTTTATACGTATCATAGTTCTATTTCCAATGTCACTCCTACTCACAGAAGATCATACATGATCAAGGGTGGCGCATGCCATGGACTTTCTGGCGTGTAAGTCTTACTAACACCCTATGGAACTTCCTTTCCCTTAATCCTCATCATCATATGATCAGTGTTCTTCTGGATCCCACACTTATCAGTTTTGTTTAGAGCACAATGAAAATTTTCACTAATGCTTACAATCATACATTGTACTAGATATCTTATATCCAACATTAATTGTCTTACTACTGAAAACTTATTTTTCAGTTCCATGAATATAACATAACTATCTCAAACTTTTCGAAGTTCGGGTTTCATGGTGGTGAAGACAATGCACTTAGCTGTCGTGGAATTCTAGCATTTTGGATTATGGACATAAGTCACATCATCCATAGCATCAGCGGGAGAGCATCAAAAATTTGCGATAGGACAAGCTCCTTATCGACACTATTGAGGATAGTCCTCACAATACGGTACCAATCGTAAAGTTTTTACCAGATAAAACAGTTAATCAAAATCAATTGGGAAGGTGGTAACGCGAGCCATTATTCTACAACGATAATGCAAATACTAAGACTTTGTTCATAATTAAGTTGCACTTGTGATTAATCAATTTAATTACTTAGTGCGCTCCCACTCAGATCAATATCTCTCGTAATTGATGCTGGAGTGATTCAAGATCCAACCCAATCGTCCGCCATTGATGTGACATCACTGATGACTTAGACTGGACCGGTAGGCCAACTTGCCAATCACGCCAAAGGTGATTCTTGTTCATCTTTCGATGGGCGTGTTCCGGTAGCAAACTTTTATCCAAACCGTCAAGATAACCAAGTGTAATGTGCTGTGTGTTCTTTTAACACACCCGTGTTTTATGCGTCACACCGTGTGCACCCATGTGACATGACCTGCTCCGGTGTGAAACATAGTATAGACGGTGCTACAGTTGGGAGAACACTATCAACTTGATATTGTTTTGTGAGAGATCACCCTAATAAAACACGACTACCGCGCATCAAACAAGGGTGCATCAAAGGGATAAACATCACAGGCAGTTCATAAAATTATGTGATATAGTATAGCCCTTTGCTTCGTGAAGTCTTCATTGTCTTCACGTCGTCGTGGTTGAAGTCACCGTGTCCACCAACTTTGTCCTTGGCGCCGGGAACATCACCACGGCTTCCGGCATGTGCGTCGGGGTCCACCTCCGCATCGTGGATCATCACCTTGCATCTATCTATTGCTTTGCCTCGAGCTAATAAACAGTTCTGGCACGCAGGCCATAATTAAGTGACAATCATATGACTCCAGTCATCATGCCGTACCACGACACGCAGGTCGCGAATAAATATTACATCATATAGCATCTCATACAAACACATTGCAAATCTTGAAGGCTATACCACATCACATGCATACTCTGCAAAAACGAGTTAGATCGCCATCTACACGGGTTGTTGCAACTTTTATCGTGGTTGTTAAGCAGGTTTACAAGGAAAACGAGAAACCCTAGATAAAACAAAACACGATACTTCTTTTGTTGCTAGTTTAACATACGGGGTGCGTGCAGCAACTAATGCCACAAGCCAAACTTCGTTAAACGCGTGACCCCCGTGTGGATTTGAGTTCATAAAATCCACAAGCCCCTCCATGTTAAATCTTCTATTGCGAGATTAAGATGAGATCCAAGGAGTTTGATGTAGACCATGATCAAGGCAACCAGCATACTGAAAGCAGCATAGAGGGATCAATGGAAAACTCAATCCTTGTAGCAAAACCTCAACTTGCCATCAAGCATAGAAAAAAATCACATGACAGGGAAGCAACAAGAAAATCAATGCCTCATATCACACATATGATCTAGACCTAAACATGCATCTAATCAAGGATCGCTCATGATACCACTGTAGGGAAACGTAGTAGAAAACAAAAATTTTCGGCCTACGAATCAAGAACCCAAGATCATCCAAGAAGGTTGCATACAAGGTTTTAGGTCATGGCTCACCAACCGATGTAGCGGAAGTAGAGTTGGTGAAGCTCGTGGACGTAGTGGAAGTAGATCTCGCAAGTTCTCCCACGAACAGTCCCTCGATCAATCCCACGAACAAGTCCCGCGATCTAGTCCCACGGACAAGTCCCATGAACAAGCTCCTCGAAGAAGGGTCGAAGGTACGACCCCTCCATTAGTATCCACACATCCCGTAGCAGAAATCCAGCAGCGCTCCGCCGTCCAGAGATGAACGCCACCGAGAAAACTAGAGGGAGAAAACCCTAACGGATTCCGATCTAGAACAGCGTCTAAACCGGGGTCTAAAAGTGGAGCAACGGGGTTTAGAGGAGGGAGGGTGGCGCATAGGCCTTGGGGATTGATTGTGTTGCGCCCCCACCCCTCCCCCACATTATATAGGTGGCCAAGAGGCCCTTGGGGCGCAATAAGGGGGGTGGGGAGTCCAACTTGGACTCCCAAACCTCCCAAACCTTCCCACCGGAAACCTGCCATATTGGAGAGTTGGACTTTCCACCTGGAGGGGGATTCCTTCCCCTTGGTGCACCCCCCACCCCTTGGCCGGCCAGGGCAGCCTAGGTGGCTTGCCCCCCAAGGCTAGGGGCGCAGGGGAGTGGGTGGTACTGCCCGGAACCTTCCGGAACCTTCCATGACCTTCTAGAAGCTTCCAGGACCTTCCGGGACATACCGGGACCGTTTCGGGACATTCCGGACACTTCTGGAGCACTTCCAGGACCTTCCGAGACCGTTCTCGGACATTCCGGAGCCATCCGGATAGTTGCCAAGACCATCCGAGTTACAGTTTAAGCCACCCGATGACCGCGAAGGTTGTCGGGACGCCCAGCGATTATCCGGAAACTATTCCGGTTGATCCAGGACTTCCCCAGTACCATTCTCATATGTTTCGGAACCACCTGGGACTACTCCAGAGTGATCCGGGCATATCCTTAAATACCCAGAACTACTTCTGGTGCCCTTATGAACAATTCCATAAATCTCCGGAACTACTTCCGGTACCCGTATGAACTATTCTGCTTTGCTTCCACTAAACCTTCTACCATACTAGTATTCTAACAGACTACTGCTCGTTAAGTGTGTGACCCAATAGGTTCGGTATAATGCGGACATAACTCAGAAAATCTTCCGGACATAGGTCAACAGCCTTTTGTCAATAGCCAATAATCAACAGCAGAGCCATGGACACCCATGTTGACTCCCGCACATACACGAAGAAACTTCGAGTGAACCATTATGTTTATTCATGTACCGTTCCCTTTGCTTCGTGATATATGACAAAATTAGAGGAGAGATGTTTGGCACCCATGTGTAACAACTTCTTGAACACAAGCCACTCGTTATGCTCTTTGCTCGTTTGTCTCTATTTCTCGTTATCGTATTCCGGTATCCCCGTGACTGAATCACAATGCGTCTGGCCAGACTATAATGGATACCGTCATACCGAGTGGGCCCGAAGTGAATATCTTCTTCATCGTGAAGGAGCAAATCCCATTCTTGAACTATCACAGTTACTAGCCACACCATCTGACATACCCAGAACTTATTTTACTACTTCCCATTTACGGGAGGATTCATCTAAGAACCAAAGCATGTCTTCCTGTGTGAAGCAACTCGATACTCTCATGGTCTAAGGAATTACGTATATGATAACATTTCATGATATGACTTATAACTTTGTTACGATGTGATCTCTAAGTATATCATTCAATACTGGGGTCGGTTCAACATCATTGTTCTGCTAACAATATGTTCCCATTGCTACTGACATCCTTGTTACAAGAACAATGTCCATTATTAAGAGAACGTAATCATCAGTTAGCACATGAGCTGGTCTTAGAGGCTAAACCAGGAACTATTGGTGTTTACATTTCCACACATGCAAGTGAGTTTTCTTCTGAATCTCATAGTCAGGGTCATTGCAATTATAGCACAGAAATATAAACATTAATTACGAACGTGGAAATATATATAATAACATTTTATTATTGCCTCTAGGGCATATTTCCAACAATGCCCACGTATCCACACGGGTCCAGGCTCTCCGCCGGGGACACCTAGCTAGTCGTCGTCGAGTCTCCACATGAAACGTCGTTCACCGTACCTGCTGCCGATCAAGAACCCTGAAAAGAGTTTGGGGGTAGAATCATGAGTACAGAAGTACTCAGCATCCAACTGTAGTGGTCAACTGACCCAACAAGTACTTCATCACTCATCATTCTAGGATAACTAGTAGTTCACGGTAAGGATGGGGTAAGTGGTGAGGTTACTGCCGCACTAGCATTTGTGAGGTGGCTAACGATCTAGAGAGTAAGATAAAAATCCAAGCATTCGATGAGGAATCGCCTCCAACAAGTCTTGCTATCCACCTATTTATGCAAGCATAACACATATCCTATCCTTGTCCTCCCCATCATCACCCGATGATGAAGAAGAAGTCAAGGCACACACACGTTGATGAAGTTTCATTTATGATTATCTCAATTGTAGTTGTCTATGAACAAGGAGTAGGTCTCAAGTCGTCCATAACCGCGGACACGACTTCTCGAAAAGATTTAACCCTGCAGAGTTGTACCAACTGCCCATTATAGGCGTCGCATGCTCGCCCATCTCTCTCAGTTCCTACCCGTTAGAGGAAACCATTTTATGATTTAGTTCCGAGAGATCCGAAACGACATAATCGCTCTAACTAACAACGAACAAATCCGGGTGGCCCCCGGGGAGTCGACATCCAATCCAAAAGCCGGCCGCGCTCTCGGATCGGCCTCTTCCGTCTCAACAGGGTTTGGGTTACCAAGACACCTCAACTGAGGTCCCGGGCCCTCGCCGACCAAGGGTGGACCAACAAAGAAACCACGTCTCCGCTGGCCCGGGGTGTTTGTAAAATACTGGCGGCCGACCAGCACACACATGGTTTCAAATGGTAAATCAGCTTGGGCCACCACTGGAAATGTTTGAAGCTAGGTAGGTAAGAAAAGGGGACCCCATAGCATCCCGCACACGATTAGCCACGCTCAGTCTTGGAACCAATCCCCGAAACTCGGATCCTAGGTAACTCGAATGGAACAAAGCGTCGGGGCATGATAGCCTAGACCTTTCATCCTTCGTCGAATATATTCAACATTATAATAATCATATAATCCACAACAGTATAAATAATGTGATAGCCCAATCCAAGGAGTAACAGGAGGTAGCATTCATAGCATCCTAAGCATGCATACTAAGCAGGGGCTGAGCAACGAGCAATAGTAACATATCAGTACATGGTTTGCTGGGAGGGGACATGGCTGTATCGGTTTGAAGGAGGCTGTAAACATGTGGTAGGATCAATCATCGTACCTAGGCTAGTCTAGCATGCAAACTGCTGGTTATAATAGAATGGATCATAAGTAATGCATAGTCCTTGCCTGTTGATAAGTCAGGTTCCAAAGGTGTAGTTGATCGCACGCTCACAACGTCTTCGAAGGTAACCCCGTGAGCACACAAGACGGTGAACACTGGAAAGCAATCAACGAGATGCATCTATTACTACGACGCAATCACAGCCATCAAGCAATGCACAATCAAGCATGTTCAAGTATGATGCATGTCATTTTAATATCACGGCATGAACATAAGAACGGGCAAGTTTAAATGAAGCATCGGGAAGCAAGGTTGCGATGCTACCGACAACCTTCATATGCATTAGATGGGTGCTCAATGGATCCGGAGTATCCTTACGTTGTAGTTATTATGGTGCATGATCATGGCATAAGCAATGGAATATAACATGGCATGGAGAAGGATTGCCCACACATGAAGATATACTTCAAGACGGGATTCCTTAACATAACCTAGATGCAAATGGCATGGCATGGTATATGATGCACCTAATGCATTCTACTGCAAACAATAAAATAAAGAGAGGGGCAACGCTATCGGAAACTACGGTCATTGCAAGATCTACGGTGCTCGAAACAAGTGAGAAGTGTGTCAACGAAGAAGGGAAGTGATGTTGTATCACCTATGGAACAGGTGGACAACATCATATATTTGAGTGGTGCGACAACTTGTTGGTCATGAAGTGATCAACAACAACGAGGTTCACGGACATCACCGATGAATATGCATGCATCTCTCGATGATGGAAAAGGGAATTGGCATCACACAAACTACATGTAACCAACTCAAACATATGGAAACAATATGCGAAGGTGGCCCATTCACAAGTATGTGACAGAAAGCAACGGAAAAGATTCAGAGAGAATCACTCGATGCAACATTGTGAGGGGTTACATGCAAAATGCTATATAACCAAAATAAAGCATGCCCATTTGAAAAAATGGACAACACCATCACCTTCCTCATATTTTTCTACCCCAAATTCATGTATGACATGAATTATTTTGAGCTAGTATGCACATGTTACACAAACTTGAATTTGGATCAATTCGAAATGCATTTGATTTTTTTTGAGATAACGAAATGCATTTGATGATCCCAGACAAAAGAAAAGGCTTGGAATGCCCTCTGGGCTGCCTTCGGGCTATTCTGGCCCATAGCCTTGCGAGCAACTTGCTATTGAGCGCCCATTGTAGATTACAAGCGGGCCAAGCCCCACTGCGCTGCAGAAAGAAAAAACAAAGATAAAGGAAACAAAAGGGGGGGCAGGGGGCCTCTTGCGCCATTAAGGGATTGAACCCAAGATCTCTTGGTCTCCCTAAAGCTGTACCACTGCGCTAGGCCAAGGGATGCAACCAAGGTCACGAAACTGAACCCACAAGAATAGTCACGCAGTATCTATAACTACTTATAAAAGAGCAAACAATATTTTTCCTAAGCGCACCCCGTTAAATGTACACGAGACAATTACCATCGTATGATAAGATCCACTAAACTTAATCCAACAGCTCACCTTACACTAATCAGTTTTTTGTGTGCACATAGAAATTTACGATGACGGACTACTCCACCACGGACGAAAAATCCCACGTCCCTCACCCTCCAATCACGCACGCAAAGAACCAAAACTAAATAAATTACCGTCCCTCATCAATGCCGCCACGACACCTTCGTCGGCACGCTCCCGCCGCTCCCACTCGCGCCCCTCCGAGCTCAGCTGCCGCCGGGCCAGACCGCCGCCGCCGGCGGCACACGCGGCGCGCTCTCGCCGATCCTTGTGCGCACCCCTCCACGCTCGATAGCCGCCGGCACACCTGCGGGCCACGTTGCCGCCGCCATGCGCGGCGCGCTCAGGCCGCTCCCCACGCGCGCCCCTCCGTGCTCGGTCGGTGAGGAGGTTCGAGTTCTCATCTACAACTGCAGGCAGCGCGATCTTCATGCCTTCCACCTCAATCTGTCGTCCTGTCCCTTCAAGGATACGTCTCCACCTGATCAATTCGTCCTCAAGTGTCCAGTTCGCCAGACGCCAGATTCACATCCACGCGAGCCTTCAACGATGAACTTCATGCTAGCGTTACCACACGCCGTTGTAAGGGTGTGAGACCGTGGAGTTGGTTAGTTCCCCCTGATAACTTTCTTTAACATTTCGGCACCACATCTTTTCATATCAAGGATGTTCATCTCCCTTACTACTTATTTGTTGCAATATATGGACAGAGTTACGATCTTCAATTACTTTCCTGTTTCTTATGATTTTGTCCGGTCTAAAAACAAATAAATTGTGGATTACTAGAAAAACTTATGGATACATACCTTGATGATTTATTCATAGGGAACCAGTACCAATAAACTTGAGAATTCTTCACCAAGATTAGTCACTACAACCTGAACAAGCTTTGCTATCAACTTAGCTTAATCCTTGTTTATGGTTATTAACAGATCTATCCTGCATGTAGAAATCACGTACTCCTACGTTCTGTTTTTTCTAATTACAGTTTCATCCTTAGCTTGTTTGCAAGTAAAAAACATGTGCATACGACAACCATTAAATCGATAACTGTGCAAAGCAATAGTGATATACCTTATACATTTGTGGGATCACCCTATAGAACCCAGTACATGGTTGAAAAGTATTCTACATGTTGGGACACGACCACCATGTTATTTCTGAACTATATCTATAAATGGGTGTAGTTTTAGGCATACATACAGAGCCACCTCAATCAGTCGTCCTGTCCCTTCAAGGATACGTCTCCACCTGATCAATTCGTCCTCAAGTGTCCAGTTCGCCAGATGCTAGATTCACATCCACGTGAGCCTTCAGCGATGACCTTCATGCTAGCGTTACCACACGCCGTTGTAAGGGTGTGAGACAGTTGATTTGGTTAGTTCCCCCTGATAACTTTCTTTAACATTTCGGCACCACATCTTTTCATATCAAGGATGTTCATCTCCCTTACTACTTATTTGTTGCAATATATGGACAGAGTTACGATCTTCAATTACTTTCCTGTTTCTTATGATTTTGTCCGGTCTACAAACAAATAAATTGTGGATTACTAGAAAAACTTATGGATACATACCTTGATGATTTATTCATTGGGAACCAGTACCAATAAACTTGAGAATTCGTCACCTAGATTAGTCACTACAACCTGAACAAGCTTTGCTATCAACTTAGCTTAATCCTTGTTTATGGTTATTAATAGATCTATCCCGCATGTAGAAATCACGTACTCCTACTCTTACGTTCTGTTTTTTTAATTACAGTTTCATCCTTAGCAGTGTTTGCAAGTAAAAGCATGTGCATACGGCAACCATTAAACCGATAACTGTGCAAAGCAATAGTGATATACCTTATACATTTGTGGAATCACCCTACAGAACCCAGTACATGGTTGAAAAGTATTCTACATGTTGGGACACGACCACCATGTTATTTCTGAACTATATCTTTAAATGGGTGTAGTTTTAGGCATACATATAGAGCCACCTCAATCAGTCGTCCTGTCCCTTCAAGGATACGTCTCCACCTGATCAATTCGTCCTCAAGTGTCCAGTTCGCCAGACGCCAGATTCACATCCACGTGAGCCTTCAACGATGACCTTCATGCTAGTGTTACCACACGCCGTTGTAAGGGTGTGAGACAGTGGATTTGGTTAGTTCCCCCTGATAACTTTCTTTAACATTTCGGCACCACATCTTTTCATATCAAGGATGTTCATCTCCCTTACTACTTATTTGTTGCAATATATGGACAGAGTTACGATCTTCAATTACTTTCCTGTTTCTTATGATTTTGTCCGGTCTACAAACAAATAAATTGTGGATTACTAGAAAAACTTATGGACACATACCTTGATGATTTATTCATAGGGAACCAGTACCAATAAACTTGAGAATTCTTCACCAAGATTAGTCACTACAACCTGAACAAGCTTTGCTATCAACTTAGCTTAATCCTTGTTTATGGTTATTAACAGATCTATCCTGCATGTAGAAATCACGTACTCCTACGTTCTGTTTTTTCTAATTACAGTTTCATCCTTACCTGTGTTTGCAAGTAAAAAACATGTGCATACGACAACCATTAAATCGTTAACTGTGCAAAGCAATAGTGATATACCTTATACATTTGTGGGATCACCCTATAGAACCCAGTACATGGTTGAAAGGTATTCTACATGTTGGGACACGACCACCATGTTATTTCTGAACTATATCTATAAATGGGTGTAGTTTTAGGCATACATACAGAGCCACCTCAATCAGTCGTCCTGTCCCTTCAAGGATACGTCTCCACCTGATCAATTCGTCCTCAAGTGTCCAGTTCGCCAGATGCCAGATTCACATCCACGTGAGCCTTCAGCGATGACCTTCATGCTAGCGTTACCACACGCCGTTGTAAGGGTGTGAGACAGTGGATTTGGTTAGTTCCCCCTGATAACTTTCTTTAACTTTTCGGCACCACATCTTTTCATACCAAGGATGTTCATCTCCCTTACTACTTATTTGTTGCAATATATGGACAAAGTTAACATCTTCAATTACTTTCCTGTTTCTTATGATTTTGTCTGGTCTACAAACAAATAAATTGTGGATTACTAGAAAAACTTATGGATACATACCTTGATGATTTATTCATAGGGAACCAGTACCAATAAACTTGAGAATTCTTCACCAAGATTAGTCACTACAACCTGAACAAGCTTTGCTATCAACTTAGCTTAATCCTTGTTTATGGTTATTAACAGATCTATCCTGCATGTAGAAATCACGTACTCCTACTCTTACGTTCTATTTTTTAATTACAATTTCATCCTGAGCTGTGTTTGCAAGTAAAAAACATGTGCATACGGCAACCATTAAACCGATAACTGTGCAAAGCAATAGTGTTATACCTTATACATTTTTGGGATCACCCTATAGAACCCAGTACATGGTTGAAAAGTATTCTACATGTTGGGATACGATCACCATGTTATTTCTGAACTATATCTTTAAATGAATGTAGTTTTAGGCATACATACAGAGCCAACGTCAACTATTGATTTATTTTAGTTTTCCTCTTTCATGCTGAAGTTCCTAATGAATTGTCTTGAGTCCAAATTTCTCTCGATGAGCTGCTCAATTGAAGGTACATGCAGTTCTTTATTTCACTTCCGTTTAATTTCCTTCGGCAGTTTAATTTCACTGAAAGTTGGTGCACTTTCATTGAATTTTGGTATTATCCATATATTTAATTGATAAGGGTGTCAGTGTCAAGTTTCTCTACTCTGCTGGAAGATCATTGATTTTGCAGCTCACTACCGAGATGATGGAGCAAGAAGGGCATGGTAGTTCAAAGTATAAACAAATATTTTGGCCACCATAGGATAAGAAAAGGTATCATAGGTAAGCTTCAATTTTTTATTAAATTACCTGTGGCCTTCCAAATATTAGGAGTTCTACTGGAGCGGGCTAATATTGATGATTTTAATCATGTATCGCTTAGTAATGATACTTAGAAAATGATGTCATAACAGGACACATCATTTCTGAAGTTTATAATTTAAAATGCATTAAAGTGTTACAGTATCATATTTCCCCCTCTTCTACTCACGAAATATTAACATATTACCTTTTCTTTCTAGCACTTTATCTCAAAAGATACCCCTTCGGACAAGGCAATAAAGAAGCTGTAGAAGATAGACGAAGAAGCTATAATTTGAGTCAATACTATTTGTTCTCGAAGTAGTTCTAGGTAAACAACTTTATAAACTAGAGGATACCCCGCGCGTTGCTGCGTGAATCGATTGAAATATATTTTGGATGATTTGATTGTATAAAACATGAATAATTGAATTAATAATATACAAACTAAAAGTAAAAAATACATGTTATATATGTATTGTATTTTATTATGTGAAGTTGAAAATATTTATTAAATATAAGTGACGTAATATAATGGAAAACTTTATCATGCATTCTAAATATTGTGAGGTGGCATGTGTCATGAAATAGACGTGTGCATGGAAAGAACTAATAACTAGATGATACCCTGCGCGTTGCTGCGGGAATCAGTTGCAATATATTTTGAATGATTGATTGCATGAAACATGAATATTTGAATTAATATTATATAAACTAAAGTATAAAAATACATTTTACGTATTGTATTTTATTATTGTGTAGTTAAAAAATATTTATTAAATATAAGTAATGTAATATAATGGAAAAAAATCCATGCATGTATTGATGTATGCATGAGATCAATTAATGAGGAAGAATTTGTTTTCATGCATATTGTGGTGAGTCTTTGATGATGTGACATGTATTCATGGAGTAATATAATGGGGAAAATCCATGCATGTTGAGAGAGGTGGCATGTGTGATTAAATGGATGTGTGCATGATATCAACTAATAATGAAGAACTTGTTCTCATGCATATTGTGGTGGGCCTTTGATGAGGTGACATGCTTGCATGTTGAGATAGAAAAGATAGTGGAGATGATCTATTATAGTATTATAGATAAATAGCTTGTTCTCATGCATATTGTGGTGGGCCTTTGATGATGTGGCATGTGTGCATGTTATGATAATGTTGAAAATATTTATTAAATATAAGTGACGTAATATAATGGAAAACTTTTTCATGTATTCTAAATATTGTGAGGTGGCATGTGTCATGAAATGTATGTGTGCATGAAAAGAACTAATAATAAATAGTTTGTTCTCATGCATATTGTGGTGGGCCTTTGATGGGGTGGCATGTGTGCATGTTAAGATAATATAGATAGTGGGGAGCAACTTCTTAAGAATAGTAGATGTTATCCAAGTTGGAGCAACAAAAACGAAGCTGTATACATTTTTGGTGGAGAATTATACTATTAATTGAAACGTGTGTTGCACGTACAAGCTGGTGGCATGTGTGCATGTTAAAATAATAGAGATAGTGGGGAGCAACTTCTTAAGAATAGTAGATGTTATTCAAGTTGGAGCAACAAAAACAAAGGTGTATACATTTTTGGTGGAAATTTATACTAGCACGTACAAGCTGACTAGTAGGCAAAAAGGGTTGGCTTTTGTAACACCCTTAGAATCAGCAACAGTAATCACTACAGTGATTCCACTGTTAGTGATCATTACTGTTGATGATCAAGCCATGATCACCTTTGATCATAGCTCTGTCAGATTTTCACCCTGATAAAATTTTCAAATAAATGTGGATTATAAATTTTCTCCAGGGAATTGTGGATGATTGATAACCACCTTGCAAATACTTACACCAAATCCACCCCAGTCATTTGCATAAACCCAAGTCCATGATAGTTGTGAAACCAAATGAAGTGGGTTTATCAAAATTGTTTTGAAAATTAATATGAAAATGAAATCATAGTTAAACCAAAATGATGGAATCAAATTATTAAATGCCTAACAGTCAATAGGCCATGGTTATCATAGCAATGGTTGTTATTATTAAAATGGTATTGTAATAATATGAAATAAAAACAGTAGCTTGAGAATTATTATATTGCCATGGGAAAAATAATAAACAAGTGGAAATTATAGTTGAACTAGAAATTGAGAAATTATTTTTATTCAAATGCCTAATAATCTCTAGGTCATAATAAAATATTAATGGGATTTTTTTACATGGGTTAAAACAATCTGGAAACTAAAGTTCAACTAAAAATTGTGAACCCAATTTTATCAAATGCTTATTAATCAGTAGGTCATATAAAAATAGAAATGATACTTTATTAACCTATTTAAATAATGCAGATAAATATAAACATTAACCATAATACCCCCATTTAATGATTTACGAATTAAATAAAATCTAAATGATTTTAGTTCTGGTCCATACTTTTTATAATAGTGTTCTATGGTGCAAAAATAATTTTGGAACAAATTGTATGCTGTAGAAAAATATAAAATACATTAAACTAAATACAAACAGAAAGAACAAAAGAAAAAGAAAGAAAATAAAATAAAAAATAAAATCCCTAAATCTCGCCTGGGGCGAGGCCCACCCCGGCCCAACCCCCTCTCCCCTCTCTCTCTCCTTCTCTGTTATTTCCCCCTCCCACCCCGCACGGTACTGTCGCCATGGACAGAGAGGGCAGCACGCTTGCCCTCCCCTCACCTGCTCCCGGGCCCCCCATCCCACCTGCTCCCACCTGCCCCCTCCCTTGACGATAAGGACCCCTCTGATCGAGATCCAGTTCTCCTTCCTCCCCCACCCTCCTCATCGATCTGGAGAGGACGCCACCGCCTCTGTCGCCGCCGTCGCCATGGCGTTGACGCCGCGCAGCCCAGAGGCTCTCCGCCCTGCCCGTGAGCCCATGGGAACAACGCGCTCCCCGCCCGCCGCCTCGCTATGAGCTGCCTCCCCCTCTGCTCCCTTTCGCCCGGTTCCCTGCACCCGCCCCGTGCTCCGCCGCGCCGTGTTCCCATGCTCCCCCAGCCTCCACACGCCGATGTTGCCCCCGTGTAACCCGCGCCTCTGCCCCGCGCCCAACGCACACCGTGGCTGCGCTCCGCGCGCGCTCACGCACGGTCACGCCCTTGCCTCCCCATGGCCGCGCTCACCCCGCGCCTTGCCTCCCCTGACCCGCGCTCCCCGCGCCCCCCGTGCATGCCCGCATGGCCTCACGCGCTCGCGCCCCTTGCCCCGCTCCCCGCCGTGCCCCCTGGCCGGTTTCACCTCGCTGCTGTGTGTGGCTGGCCGCCGGCGCGGCCTCTTGGTGGCCATGGCCTAACCGCACCCCAGCCCCCTAAGCCCCTGGCTAATAACCCCCCCCCCCCCCCCCCCTGACCGACATGTGGGCCCAGGCGCTAAAAAATTAGATTAGTGACTAGTCTAGATGCTAAAAGAAAATAACCCCTAGTTAATAAACCTGAGACCATGACATGTGGGCCAATATGCCCCCTAGTTAACAGATTAAAAATGATCAGAAAAAACTACAGTGTGGCTTACAGGTGGGCCTAGCCCTTTAATTAAACCCCTGGTTAATTAAAACAATTAGAATTAACTGTCTCTATGACAGGTAGGCCCCACTGCCTGTTTAGGTTTAATTAAATTAAACTAGTAGTTGCTGTCTATGACGTGTAGGCCCCATTGGATAAATTAGATTTAATAAATGGAATTATTGAAATGTGAGGCTGACATGTGGAGCCCACATGTCAGCACTATTCTGGATAATGTTCTATTTAATAAATAAAAAAAATTCAAAATGATTATAAATAGTTTTAAAATTGAATAAAACTTTGAAAAATTATATAAAATAAACCGTAAGTCAGATGAAAATACTTTGTATATCAAACTTGATCAGAAAAATATGTAGAATAATAATACGCTATCCGTATGTCTACCACACCCCCTAGCACATCGAACATCGAACCGTCCCCCACCGGCAGCTCTGTCGGTAATTTTCAGTACCGATAAAGGTTGCCCGGATCAAAATACTTTGTAAAGGAAAGTTGCTCAGAACGGATCACCAAATACAAATACGATACCCATGCCCTCACCACACCCCTCTAACATACCGCACATGAGACTTTCCCCCTCCGGGTCGTCTGTCCGGCAATCACCCGGAGCCGGTAAAATTGCTGATTGATTCTGTTTTCGTCCGCAATGTAAATCACCGCGTTAGTTTACCCCTAGCATCGTGTATTGCCGTGTATTTTATTTGTATTGCTTTCATTGCCGTGTATTTATTGTCCCCCCCTCTTTCTACCGATAGACGATGCGACCGCTGCCGATGTTTCCCCCTTTGTTCGACTACGTCGTCGTCGACCGTGTACCACTACCGTCGAGCTTCCAGGAAAGCAGTGCCCCTTCACCTCTCCCTCATATCGCCTATCTGTCTTTATTATTTTGTTGCACTAGGCATATGCTGTTGCTACGATGCTTACCTATTCAAATGCATAGCCTGTCTTTGTCGCCCTTTGATGTACCTTTCCTTTATCCTATTGCAACCTATATAATATATATTATTTTAGCAGTTAGCCCTGCGCTTTGTTAGTTAACTAGGTTTAGATAGCGGGCCATGATCACTCTGGGAGTGATTGCAGAAATCGATATATTACAAATGCTACAGGTACGTCACAGAGCAGACGCCCAAAGGAACCTACAACGGCGAGACTCTGCCGAGTCGCTTCTAGTTTGACTTACGAGTGGTTGGAATCGTATTTCACTCTCGTCGTCGGCTCGGTAGCGAAGCATCACCTGGATGATTTCCTCTTTAGTTCATTCCGCTGGTGTCTCGGCACCATCGGGGTGATACGAGGATATGCCTCTTCAGTTCATTCCGCTGATGTCTCTGTCGAACCATCTCAAGTGTACCATCGAGGGTGACTCCTCCTGGTTTCACTTGTTGGTAGGAACCTGAACCGACTGGTGTCCTTAAAGGTAAGGAGTCGGGTGACCCAATGGTGCCCGCGCAGGGTATCTTAGCGGAACGACAGGTCAGGTGGATTCCACCGGTGTGCGGCGGGCCTGGTACTTGTTCGTGGCCGAAAGATATCATGTTGTACGAAAAGTCGAGCTCTATCAATAGCACACGCGAGACAAGGTAAGGAGACGGTTCACCTTGTTGGTAACCGCACGGGCTTGATGGGACGACAGGGCAGGCACTGACGTTACTGGTGGTCCTGGCTGCTGTCGTTGTCCGCGACTCTTTCAGTAAGGGGCAACGATAACGGTTGCCTCGACAGAAAACTAATAAAATGCTTAATGGGTTCGGCGGATGACTTGAGTAGCCTTCGGGCTTATACGCACTACCTACATGTGGGAATTACGCGTATGGGCGCCTCTGCAACTTAGCCTCGTTCGAGAGCCTTCAGACGTCAGCAGTACCGCGGGCTGATTGCCGGGAAGTGTGTGTCTTATTTGCTTGCGCAGAGTGTCTTATTTGGATTTGCTTGCACTTCACCGGCCAGCCACGTACCCTGCAGGAGTACGTCGGGGTTGGGGTCCAAAGCCTGGCGTACTTAGGATTTAGACCGGCGGATGGCCTCTTTGCTGTGCTCGAAGGATGGACTTCGTTGTGTCGGATAGATTCGGTGGGGTGCTCCCTAACCAGGTGTACGCCACCCTAGAGATCCGAGCGTGTAGTGTCACACTAGTGCACCCCTGCAGGGAAGATTAATCTATTCGGATAGCCGTGTCCACGGTAACAGGACGCTTTATGCTGAAGCCAGACCCTACCACTACAAACTATATATTTATACTTGTTGGTTTCGAGTTTTCTTCCTTGCGAGGATGTCGAGGGAGGAAGATCGGAAGCATTGTTAATTGTTATTACAACTTATTATTATACAATGCTGCAACAACTTCTGCTGCATTGTTACTTTCATTTCTGTTATATAAAACTGTTGGTTGATTCTTACCTCATGCTGCAAGACTCATCGGAAGATGCTAGTATTCGATAGGCCTAGCTTATTTCCCTCTTATCCTGGTATTTCTATCTTGCAGTCCACTATACAGCCTTCCCTTTCCATTTGATACATGCATAAATGCTCAGTAGCTCGACGTAAGACTCGCGGGTATACTAGATACTAACTTGCTTTATTTTCCCCCTTTATTGTTTTGCCTGATCGTCCGCTGCAGTCGACGTTGGAGACCAGGAGCAAGAGATCCCCGGTGCCCTCTACGACGTCGAGTTCCCCGTTGACCAGGAGTACCTTGGCGGTTCCCAGGAAGGAGGCCTCGCCTTTTCGATCGTGTTGTGTTTGTGCTAGCCTTCTTAAGGCACCCTTGTATTTTGGTGTTTGTACTCAGATACCTTTGCTTCCGCTAACCTTGTGCTCTCGAGCTGTTATATTCGAGCCCTCGTGGCCCCTGGCCTGTATTAAACATCTTGTATTATTTTATTTGTAGAGTTGTGTTGTGATATCCCACCGTGAGTCACTGATCTCGATCGTGTACCTTGCGTGTATGATTACTGTACACGACTTGATTTTGAGGGCGTCACAAGTTGGTATCAGAGCCGACTGCCTGTAGAAAGCCCCTAACCACTCCTTGGTCGAAGTTGAGTCTAGACTTTGCAAAACTACTCTGCTAACTTAATGTTTGGCTTACGGGCCCGCATTGTTATCACCACGTGTGATATCTTTGGTATGAGGATCTTTTTCTTCGTACCTATGCTCTGGGACTCTACTCTCTTATCCTTGCTGGTAAGTTTTACTAACTCTGACTTTAGGTTCTCGTACCTCCTTCCTTCCGGAGAGCCCTGCATTTCAGATGATCGCCTGATTCACCTGAAGATTCCGAAGAATACTCTCCGAGAAATGCCTGAGAACCTACGTATCATCGCCTTTGCCATCCCCTGCCACCGATAAGTCCGGAAGGATAATTTCATCCACCCCCCCCCCCCGATTTGGAAATCACAATTCCCTTGTACTTAAGCATCGAGTTATTCTGATGCATCTATCACCCAATGCCTTTGCATTCTTTCCCCTTCTGGTTGAGTGCCGATACTCACCTCAAATTCTTTGCAAACCACCCGACCTTTCGTGGATTATTATCCGACTAATCTTACATGTCTTATTCCATGTGTCAATTGGGTTCACCGTGTGAAACACCGTCCCTGCCCCTCGGTGATTTGTGTTATCATCGACAACCTCCCTTGGCTCCGTGCCAATAGAACTTGGTTATATTTATCGTACTCTGCTTTCCCTTAGGAAAGATTGACACCTGATACTTATGCATCATAACATTTTCCCTTTTCATTGGTCTGTTTGATCTGATGATCACATTTTCCTTCCATTGGTTTGTTTAATCTTTCTTCTGAAGTAACTCATTTGAGCAGTGATAATTCCCTGCTTATGTAAACACTTCGGCGTACTACCTTGTCCGTACAACCAGTTACAATTGTCGATGACTTTTCGGTGACCACCGATGGACAAGAACTTTGCCAATTGGTCTGCCTCGTCTTAACGAGCAGGAAAATGGTTCTATTCGTCCCTTGCTCTTGGCACTTATGTTGTTGCGACATAGTTGAAAAGCTGTTCGCCATCATACCTGGCTACTTGACCGCATTGAATGTCAATACCATTCTTATTCAATGTGGGCCCATAACCCACAGTTCCACAGGACCGAAACCTGACTCTTGTCATCTACCCTGTGATATTCCAACCGATATCAGACACAGTGCTTGTGCCAGATGCTCTGAACCCATTTTCATCATCCGTCATCGATGTCGAATGGTTATGTCGTCGATATGTAACGGCAGATGCCATGGGGATGGCTAAAGAGGGGGACAGACCGAGGTTAGTGTCGCTGGTACCGGAAGCGAGAATGGGAACACACGGTGAGACACCTCGATGTACCCAGGTTCGGGGCTCTCCGTAGAGATAACACCCCTAGTCTTGCCGAGGTAGCTATATGTAATAACTCTGGCTACAATGAATGCTCCTTGAGCTGTTTGAGAGGAAGGAGAAGAGGGCCTCTGGTCTCTACTCTCTCCTTGCTCTCTCTGGTGGGTGAGGTTGCAATAACTGCTCCGTCCCCCCTCACGCAGGAGGGGTACCCGGGGCTCTTATAGGCCGAGCCCAGGGTTCAAAGGTAAATACACAAGAGGAAGGGCCCAGCTGTCTGCCTCAGATCGGCTAGGGACCTAACATCGTGCTTCTCCGGATGACCCGGTGTAGACTTGCGGCTCGCCATGCTGCTACCCGTAGACCTCGGTAATGAACAGTGAGGCTAGATACTTAGGCCTGTCGGCCTGTCCACGTGATCGACGCTGGAGGAGACCGCACGCCTCTAACAGTCCCGATCTTCAGGGATTGCGTATTGAATGCTCTTGTACCAGGTGTCCGATCTGGACCTCTGATCGGACGCTGCTCTTCTTACTTCGGCCGGATGCTCTTGGGTGAGGCCAATTGCGCCTGCTCCGGGGCAATCTGCCCTCACTTGGAACAGTTCGGCCCACTTCTTGGTTGCTCTTGTTTAGCTCGACCTTGATTAGATCAGTGACCATTAGGTCGGTGATCTTTGCTTTGATGAACTATTTCCCCTGGGTGACCCTACCCGGGGGTCATTCCCCCGACAGTAGCCCCTGAAGCTGCGGAGGTCCCGCCGAACTCAGAGATGGCGAGGCCTGCGCAGGTTCCTTACAAAAATGCTTTCCTCATCTCTGACCGATTGTTCCAATAGGCCGGTTGCTTGCTACCTGCCGATTGCTCTTGTTCTTCCAATTGCTCTTGATCTTCCGATTGCTCGTGATCTTCCGATTGCTTTTGATCTTCGTATGAACTGCTCTCAATGGGCCGATTGCGCTTGATTGGCCGATTGCGCTTGACTTCCTCGACCGATCCGCCCAACGGTTGGTTTGACTGGAATGTTGACCGAACTTGCCGCTTCGAATTCGCCGAAGAATACGGGACGTCGTGCCATGATTTGACATGCCATGACTGCTGCCTCGACCCACGCACGCACGTCCCGTCCCATCCGCCGGATCTTCTGTGCTCCGAACTGAAGCTGCTCTGTGGATACCCGCGGCCGCACCACCTGTCAGATCGGCACACCCGATCCCACTACCTCTTTACCGCGCCTTTAAATATCTGACGGGGTGAGAGATGCGTCTCGCACCCCTCACTCCATCCTCTTCCTCATGTTCTCCTCCATTTCCTCCGCTGCCGCACCGCTCGCCCCGCCGTGCTGCTACCGTTTCCTCCGACACCCAGAGCCGCCGCCCCGAAGACTGGGCTGCCGCACTCCACCGCCCTTGCCATCACTCCTCCTCCGCCACCATAGGTGGGCTTGGATCTATATTTCCTCCGCCTCTGCCGCCGTCTTCTCCGCCGCCGCCGCCTTCTTCCTCGTCTCTGTCTTGCTCCTCCTCGCCCACCACGGAGTCCGACGCCTCGATGGTGGACGACGCCGCCGCCGGCTCCCAGAGGGGAGCTTGGAAAGGCTCCAATGTGACAGAGATGAAGGTTGCACTCCTCCGCCGGTCTCGCAAGATCCCGGCGGACCTTGAATTCCGCATTCCCGGCGACGAGATCGTGCCCGCGCCCCGGGATGGCGAACGCGTTGTCTTCCTTGCGCATTTCGAGCGCGGATTTGGGCTCCCGGTGAGCCAATTTTTCCACGATTTCCTCGCCTTCTACCGTATGCAGCCGCACCATCTCGGAGCGAACGCCATTATGTTTCTCTCCACTTTTGTGGCATTATGCGAAGCCTACCTTGGAGTCCGGCCCACCATTGGTCTCTGGTGCCGGATCTTTCACTTCCGCAGCTTCCAAGTGGGCACTGGTGTGCACACTGTCAACCCCAAGACCAAAAAGAAAGAGGAGGTCAAGGTGATGGCCGAATGCAGCGGCGCCACCATCTACCTCCGCCAGGTCGGACTCTATCCTCATCCCCAACTGCCGCAGTCCATCAAGAACTGGCAGACGGGGTTCTTTTATGTTTCCTCACCACAGAATCAAGATTTGCTGAATCTGCCCGAGTTCTCTCTGCCCCCGCCGACTGCGAAGTATCATTGGGCTGAGAAACCGGGGGACGGGGATACCGATCTGGATCGCCATATGGCTTACATCCAGAAGCTGATGGAACAAGGGCTGCAGCCCGCCGATCTGGTGGAGACTTGGCTCTTCCGCCGAGTGCTCCCACTGCAACGCCGCTGCCATCAGATCTGCGACATGCATATGCGCCGCGACCCCACTCGGATCTCCACCTTCCGAATAGATGAGAAAGAGTTCTTCCACCGAATCAACAACATTACCAATCTTAAAGTTACTGAACCTTTCGAGTTCGGACTGAAGCCGTTCGGCCGATCTCGGCCCTGCCCCGAGGTATGCTTCAACTATGATTCTTTGCTTTAGCTTTTTTATTTCCCTCATAATAATTTTGATCGGATCCTTCTCCTCAGGAGTTCCTGGCCTCCAGGCTCATGCTGGATGGACAGTCCGCTTCGGGCTACCACCCTGACCGAGCTGAAGAGGACGCTCAGGACTTGGAGCTTGAAGACGATCGAATCCGAGACCGAAGCCCGAACTGCTTCCCTCAGACTCGGCTTCAAGAAGCCGGGTGAGTCTGATTCCTCCGTCAAACGCTTCATGGCCGAATGGAGCAGTGATTCTGATCCTCTTGCTGACCTCGGCGCAGAATTTGAGCCCGTCGAACAGACACTGCCCAAAGGGAAACGCCCCCGACCTGATGATGCCGGCACCTCCAAGATTGCCAAGAAGAAAGGGAAAACGGGCACGCGCCAAGCTTCCCCTGAAATTAGTGGCCCTGTGCTTTCTCCTACCCCATTGAACATTGCTCGCCCTGGCTTTTCCATGGCCAAGTTTGCTGCTCAACTTCCTCGAGCTGCCTGGTACATATCTTCACCTCTTCTGTTCTTCTTGACTTTTCCTGTGCTGCTTTGCTCACTTGTGCTCTTTTATCACAGGGCTGCCCGATCTGTGGACCCTGCCGGACCTGGGGGTGCGCCGATTTCTCCCCCTACCCCCTCTGCTGCTCCTGCCCGCATGACCCCGGCAACCTCGGCCACCTCCAACGTGTCTGTGACTGCTCGCAAGAAAGGTGCCGCTCACACCCATAAGGCCGAGCGGGCCAAGAAGAAAGTTGCTGCTGCCGCGACCCAAACGTGATCGATCGCTCCACCGCCGACCTCTGCTGCTCTTCCGACTGCAGGCACGCAGTCGGCCACTCCTGATCCGACCGCTGCTGTTGCTTCTCCAATTCTGCTGGACCCTTCTGGCATCGCACATGTTGATGTGCCGATGCCAGATCGGCCTACCGCTGATGCTCCTCAGCCTGAGGCTTCTCCAGCCCAGGCCACTGCCGCTGACCCATCCCCCGCTGCTGGCTCGGGGAGCGCCGCTGTCATATCCACCGAGCCCACTGCTGTTCCACCTACTGCTCCGCTTGTTACTCATGTTGCTGCCGGATCCAGTGCTTCTACAGCACCGTCCTTCGGTGTCCTTGTTCGCCAACCGCCATCCGGCCGCCTACTCGTGCTGGCCGACCGATTCCACGAGGCATACTTTGGCACCTCCGATGTCTCGCCTGTCTGACCTGCTGCCGACTCGGCCACTCCTCCGCCTCGTGGCTCTGAGGACCAACTTCCGTCCCAGCTTCTGGATCGGCTGGGTGGTCTTGCCACCGACATCCGACGCTTCGCCGATGCCTCGCTGGGTTAAATCCTTGCCTCCAACCACTCTGTTACTGTGAGCTCTCTTTTCAGTGGGGGCGCGCCTAGCGCACCCACTGGGTGTAGTCCCCGAGATTCGGGCCGATTGCTTGCAATCTGTCCAGATCTTCATTTCTCTTTATTACCTTATGCCTTTGCTTTAACTTTGATCGGCCCATTTTTTAGGCCATCTGTGATAGGTGTAAAGCTGTATTTGAAGAGCTTCTGGCCGCTTATTCAGCGGGTCAGAAGTCCATTGCTGCTCTGAAAAAGAAT
Organism: Bromus sterilis; assembly: GCA_950022295.1. Lineage (NCBI taxonomy): Eukaryota > Viridiplantae > Streptophyta > Magnoliopsida > Poales > Poaceae > Bromus > Bromus sterilis. Next base: position 225,872,701 of record OX465600.1, read on the forward strand.
GCCGATGCCCAAGCTGACAAGATTCATGAACTCACAGGTATATTCTGCTTGTCCTTTCTTGCTTCCTCTGATTATGATTATGTCCTTACTCCATTGCACACCTGTAGCCGCCGCCACTCGCTCCACCGAGCTGGAGGCTGCCCAGAAGAGAATCGCCGAACTGGAGACCCAGCTCGGTGAGAAGAATGGCCAGCTCGGCTGCGCCGAACAAGACAACCACCGCCTGGCTGCTGCCGAAACTGAGCTTCAAGCCAAACTTCAACGAGCTGTCGACGATCTTGCCGCTGCCCGACGCACTCATGAACATGAACTTTAAAGGCTCTCCGATGCCCGAATTGAGGTTGAGGGCCAACTCATGAAGGAAAGGGATGCCGATGTTAAACGTGCTGAGGATATGGACACCCAGCAGATCATAGAGATCCAGCGTGCCCAAGCCAGTGTTGATCTTGCCCACACTTGTCTCCACCGAGTGGATCTTGCTCTTGCAGGTAATTCTTGCTTTTGCCACTCCGGTCTAACTTTGCCATTAACCGGACTAACTTCCTTCTCTGATTGCTTCTTCCAGATGCCTGGCCTCACTCCAACACCGCCGCTGATGAAGCAGTTGCCACAGCCCTCCGAGTGCGGGGTGTGGTGGTTGCTGCTGACGCCGGCTGGGATGCCGGAGACTTCGTGGTTGCCCTGGACGCTCGGGTTCCTCATGTGAAAGGTTCCCTGTGCACATACAAGACTTGCATCCAGAAGTTGAATGACAAGCTGTTCAAGGGCAAGCAGAAAACCATTGCATTTGACAAGCATGAAGATGTTGCTCGGAGTTTGAAAGCTGTAGGCCGCCAGGTTGACCATATGCTCGACTCTGCCTTCCGATCTGGGGTGCAAGCCGCCCTCTCTATCGCGAAAAGCTGGTACCCTGGAATTGATCTGTAACTGATGACTGCTCTACGGGAGGGTTCGGAAGAATCCATCGGCGATCTCTGGACTCAGATCTGCCACATTGCCCAGGAGCTTGCCAATGGTATGGATCTCCTGGAGGTCACTACCTATGTTGATTCTGCTGGCTAGCCGACTGGAGTTGCCTCCTTCAGCGACCTTCTGTACACCACAAGCGAGGAAAATGCGCCCCAGTCCCGACCTGCTCGTCAGGTCGGCAACAAGAACTCCCACTCTTCAGATTACGCCGATGATGATGCTGAGGAAGAGAGCGAGGGTTCCTCCGACGGGCACTCGGTGAGTGCCGCCCAGGAGCCCCCTCGCGATCAAGCCAAGAGCACCGCCTCTTCTGCTGCCGAAGGTGCCACCAGTACGGCTCCAACCGCTCCCTCTGCGCCGGATGCGCCGGATGCTCCAGATGCACCAGCTGCTTAAGCTCGGCACACCGACCTTGTTTCCTGCTTTTGCTCGATAAACAATTAAATTCCAAGTGCGCCCGTCGAGGGCCACTTTCATGTAATGAACACCATTCGGCCAACTAGCCCTATCTTTGCTTGTGAACTTAATCTTTGCTTAAATGATCATGGCATTCCGCCTTTGCGTTTTTCAACCGATTGCCTTTTTCTTTGCCACTTGTTCTCTCTTGGTCAAAACTCTCACCAACCTTACAGCCGACCTGCGGTCTGTGGTTGGATCGCAGAATAGACCTTTAAAAGAATTTTTTGACAAATACTTCTAGGTTCTCGGTTTTCCTCGCAAAGGTGAAAGTTTCATAGGTGGGCCGCTTGCAACCTGCCGATTGCTTGGCCAGCTAGCCTGGTTGTGAACGGCTTGCTCCGAACTAGATATACTTTGAGTATAAACTTTCCGATTGGAAATTCTGTTCGGCCGCATCCCCCCGACATTACAGCCAACATGCGGTCTGCATTCGGTTCGGACCAGCTTTCACAAAACTCTTCGCTCGTTTCTCTTTTTCTCCAAGTATACCCTTTCCGGGGCAACCGGCCAGTCCCCGGGTCTGCTTTTGCTGACCCTGGAACTGAGACATGCTAAATCAAATAATTTCATAACTCCTGCCGAATGCAGTCTCATGGACGCACGGCTATTCTCATTGATAATAATTCCGCAAAGGGAGGGGATACAACAATACCATTCAACTGTAAAACGGACATAACAGCTCGGCATCCAAGGACGCTCCGTTTCTTGCCCCGAAGTATCCACGTATCGGGTCGGCTTCCTGAGATCAATGAGGTAATATGCATTGTTTTTGAGTGCTCGACTGACGACGAATGGACCTTCCAAGGAGAGGATAACTTGTGCTGGCCATCCGATTTCTGGATTCGGCGCAACACCAAGTCACCCTCACGAAAAGCTAGGGGGCAGATCTTCTTGTTGTGGTAGTGACGCAGCTTCTGCTGGTATATTGCCGACCTGGACAAGACCAGGAGGCATGCTTCTTCTTTGAGATCAACGTCGTCCTCACGAGCTTCCTTGGATTATGCTTCCATGTACATGGCATGACGAGGTGAATCAAACTCAATGTCGCAATTGAGCATTGCTTCGGCGCCATATACTAGGAAGAAAGGGGTGAATCGAGTTGAACGGTTCGGCGTGGTGCGCAAACTCCAAAGTACTGTTGGCAGCTCATCAATCCATGCGCCGGGTGCTCTTTCCAGTGGCTCCACCAATCTTGGCTTGATTCCGGACAAAATGAGACCATTGGCCCGCTCTGCTTGACCATTTGACTGGGGGTGCGCCACAGACGCGACGTCCAACCGGATGCCCTGCTGGGAGGCAAACCGAGCTAGCGCCCCCTTTGCAAAGTTTGTTCCATTGTCAGTCATGATGCTGTGTGGCATTCCATATCTGACCATGATGTCTGCTATGAACGTGACCGCAGTCGGCCCGTCCAGTTTCTTGATCGGCCTTGCCTCTATCCACTTGGTAAATTTGTCCACTTCTACCAGCAAGTGTGTCATACCACCTCTTCCTGTTTTAAACGGCCCTACCATGTCCAGACCCCAGACTGCAAACGGCCATGTGATCGGAATTGTCTTGAGTGCTGAGGCTGGTAGGTGGCTCTTTGCTTTAAATCTTTAACACCCACTGCAATGCTTGACCAGATCTTCTGCCGCTGCTTTCGCAGTTGGCCAATAAAAACCATGGCGAAAAGCCTTGGCGACTATTGCTATTGCTGATGAATGATGACCGCATTCACCTTGGTTGATGTCTCGGAGCAGCTCCAGCCCCTTGTCCTCTTCCACACATCGCTGAAGAACTCCTGTTGCACTTCGGTGCACCAGCTCATTGTTGATGATTGTGTATGCTCCCGATCGGCGCTGGATTTGCTGAGCTTCTACTTCATCTTCTAGGAGTATGCCATCTACCAGGAAGTCTCTGAATGGTTCTGCCCATGATGGTGCCGCCACAATCACCATTACAGTGATTGCTTCTGGCTCTGGTTGTGCGTCTGCCGCTATTGGAAGCTCGGCGGGGGAAGAGCCGACTGCATCCGGCATGGTTTCCTCAGTCCTCGAGCTGACGACGGCAGCCCCTGGTTCACAATCGGCAGCCCCTAGTGCTGCCGAATGCTCCTTTTCTTTTTGATTTTTTGCTTCTAGCTCTGCCATCTTCAGGTCGGCCGGAATAAAGATTGACTCTGATTCTGGGGAAGGATTGATGGATGGCTTGTGGATATTTTCTAGTGATATTCCTGGAGGAACTTCCTTTCTGGTGGATCCAACTTGGACAGTACATCTCCTGCTTCATTTTCAACTCTGGGAATGTGGTGGAATTCACACCCCTCAAAGAATCTGGACAACTGCTGCACAAGGAATCTGTATCGTGCCATATTTTCATTCTTTGTATCCCAAGTGCCAGTGCATTGCTGCACCACCAGATCGGAATCACCGTAACATAGAATTCGCCGAATTCCAATCTCCTTGGCCACTCGGACACTATGCACCAAAGATCGTATTCGGCCACATTATTTGATGCTGCAAAGTGAATCTGTAGTACATATTCAAGCTTGTCACCTTTTGGGGAAGTGAGAACAACAGCAGCCCCTAGTCCGGTCATCATCTTGGAGCCATCAAAGTGCATTTGCCAGAACTGAGAGTCCGGACAGGGGGGGTATATATTGAGTTTCTGCCCAATCCACCAAAAAATCCGCCAGAACCTGAGACTTGACTGCCGTCCGAGGCTCATACTTGATCCCATGTGTTGCGATTTCTATGGCCCATTTTTCCACCCGACCGGATGCGTCCCGACTGCCAATGATTTCTGCTAATGGAGCCGAACTGACCACCGTGATCGGATGCGCCTAGAAATAAGGCTTCAACTTTTTTGCTTCCATGTACACACCATAGCAAATGGGGATAGTTTTGCTTTGAGGTGGAGAGTACTTCACTGACATAATATACTGGCCTTTGGACCGGTTGCGCCTTGTCCTTTTCAGGACGCTCGACCACCATAACAATACTAACCACCCGATTGGTTGCTGCAATGTACAACATCATTGGCTCTTTTTCCTTCGGAGCTGCCAATACTAGAGCAGTGGACATCATATGCTTGAGCTGTTTGAATGCCTCGTCCGCCTGCAGTGTCCAGCTGAACTTGTCTGTTTTCTTCATTAGTTGGTACAGTGGAATTGCCTTCTCTCCCAGCCGACTGAGAAATCGGCTGAGCGATGCCAAGCATCCGGTGAACTTCTGCACATCTTTGAGATTTCTGGGCTTGCCCATCCTCTCAATTGCTGCAATCTTCTCAGGGTTTCACTCTATCCCTCTCTCGGACACCAGAAAACCGAGCAACTTGCCGGTTCGCACGCCGAACACACACTTCTCTGGGTTGAGCTTGATCTGGTATGCCCGCAAATTTGCGAATGTCTCCTTGAGGTCATCCAACAAGGTTGATCCCAGCACCGACTTGACCACGAGGTCATCTACATATACATGTATGTTCCGACCTAACTGAGGCTGAACGCACCGCTACATAGTACGCTGATAAGTCACGCCGCCGTTTTTCAGGCCGAATGGCATGGTGATGTAGCAATAAGCCCCGAAAGGGGTAATAAAAGCTGTTTTAATCTGATCGTTTACATCAAGATTAATCTGGTGATAGCCTGCTGTGGCATCCAGAAAGCACAGGAGCTGACAGCCAGCCGTAGAATCAATCACTTGATCGATACGGGGCAGCGCAAAAGGATTCTTGGGGAAGGCCTTATTCAGGCAAGTGTAATCTATACACATGCGCCAAGTTCCATTCTTCTTCGGAACCAGAACTGGATTAGATAACCAGTCTGGGTAGAACACTTCCTTGATAAATCCTGCTGCGAGCAACTTGGCTATCTCATCGCCGATTGCTCCTCTCTTCTCTTCTGAAAAACGCCGAAGTGGCTGCTTGATCGGCTTGGATCCAGGTCGGATATGAAGCTTGTGCCCGGCAAGTTCCCTCGGTACACCAGGCATGTCATGTGGGGACCATGCGAAGATGTCACGGTTCTCACGGAGGAACTCGACGAGCTCGCCTTCCTATTTGCTGCTGAGTTCGGCCCCAACAATGACGCATTTGCTCGGGTCGGAGGGGTCCAGAGCAATCTTCTTGCTGTCCTTTGCCGCTTGAAATATGGTCTCATCATCCGGCCTCTTGTCCTTCGTGCTCGGCATGGGGTCCTTCATTTGGGCTTGGACTGCTGCCACCACCTTGTCCAGCTGGCGCCGTTCTGCATCTATGACCAGAGCATCAGCTAGCTTGGAACCTGCGGATGAACACTCCAGTGACTTCCTGTAGTTACCACACACAGTGATTGGACCATTCGGCCCTGGGAGCTTCATCTTTAAGTATGGCTGCATGATGTTGAACATGAACTTGGTGATTGCAGGAGACCCAAGCAGGACATGGTATGGGCTGCTCAGATCGGCCACCTCGAACCAGATCGGCTCTTGGCGGAAATTCTCTTCCGACCCGAATACTACCTCAAGCCGAATGCGGCCTAATGGGGTACATGACAGGCCAGACACTATCCCATGGAACGTAGTTCTGCTGGGCTCTAACTCGCTCTCACTGATGCCGAGATTGATCATTGTGTCTCTGTACAGAATGTTGATGGCACCGCCTCCATCAATAAGCGTCCTGGTGAACTTGCATGAATACAATTGAAATTCCAAGTATGTGCTCAGAGGGGGAGGGGGTGAATGATCACTTCAAAATTTTCTACTGAAACTATTGAAGTGAAGAATAAGTAGGGCGGAATAGCGAAGTAAAACTGGAAGCGAAACTAAATGCAGTGAATCAAAACACATTGAAGCATAATTGCGAAGCAAATGCAATACTGAAGGTAAATGCTTGAAGTAAAGCGAACTGGGAATCGGCGATGTTTGTTCAACTAGTTCACGCTCTGCAAAGCGCTACGTCTGGTTGGAGGGACTGGTGATTGAACACCTAGAGTAAATCTCTCTCCGTCCGTTGCTCCACTGTATCAAACTCCTTGAGCTTGGTCAGTTCTTCACTCGTGGTCGATTATTGAGGAAATCACCGAAACCTTTGACAAACTGGACTTCGAGGAGACAATTACTCTTCGCTCTCTGAAGAACAACACTCTAACCGTCTAGGAGAATTGCAGTTCTCCAAGATAAAAAGGCTAGTAAGCTTTCACCTAAGTCATCTCGAATCTACTCAGATTAATGGGACTTAGGCTTCGGTATTCTGGATTTTGGGTTTTGCTTCGGTGACGTTTTGGGGTGCTCTCTTCAATCTTTCTGAGGAATATTCTTGGAGCAGGCACCCGCAAATGGAGGAGGGGGCGGCGCATTTATAGTTGGCGATCCCGAGGTGCAGAATGACCAAATTGACCCGAGGTGAAAGCTTGACATGTGTCCACAACGGTCGGATTTGTCATCACTGTGCAACTTTACTTGCGGAACAAGTAAAGCTGACTCACGGTCTTAGTTTTGCTTCAGAAGCCAAAGAACAAAGTCTTTGCTACTGAAACTTAACTTAGTGCACATGAGATTTCTTCGCTCAGGCTTCTCACTAGGTGTGGATTTGATCTGAGAATTTTCTCAACGACTTCGGTGTCCACAAACTAAATACCCCTCTTGATAGTACGGTTTGTCCTATAACTCAAAGAACTGAAAAAGAACTACACAAAAACATCTAAGTCTTGCGCCGATTTCTTCATTTCCTTCAATGAGTTGAGCTTCAGGACACCTTCATTTTTGGGGGTCATCCTCCGTGATTAAGCTTCGCTCTGGGGGTAATGCTTCGATAACTTGAAGACCTTCCCTGAAGCTTTATCACCTAGCTTGTCCTTCAGGAACCTATACAACTTTTTACACTAGAAAACATTGTTAGTTCCTCTACTGTCTTGTCCAACAATATCCAAAACACACGGGGGCAAAACTTTGCTCTTAAAATCTCCCCCTTTTTGGACTATTGTTGACAAAACAGGCATCGATAAAAGATATTGAAGTTTTTGTGAAGTGATGGGACAAACTCTAAGATATGAAGTTTTTGGCTCCCCCTGAATGCAAGCATCGAAGATTTATATAATCGAAGTTAATGCTTGAAGGAAATTTCTTCGGTGGAGAGCAAAACAACTATCTTAGCGAAGACAATTGCAGTTGAAGATATATATCCAATAATGTATGCAATTTCTTCCAATGACCTGTGAGTTATAAAATAATAACCACCTGCAAGATAGAAGATACGAAGCAATACTTGCAAGCAAAGGGCTTATTAAAACTTAATCGTAGCACAGGAGTAGCAAGACCGAAGTTAAACTTAAGTTACAACCCAATCGAAGAGAATGGAATGTTTGTTGTAACTTAACCAGGCGAAGCAAAAACAAATAGCAAAAGCCCTTTCCCCGATGCAGATCTAACTCATCGATGCCCTCATTCTCCCCCTTTTTGTCAATGATTGGACAAAAGGTTGAGAAAAGGTTCAAGAGATCTATTGCGTGGCATCAGCACCCTGGGAACCTGATGAAGCCGATCTTGACGAAGACTCATCCGATGAAGACTGATCGCCAGAGGATTCTTCTTCAGAAGAAGACGTAGGAATAGCTTCGTGGCGCGTCTGGGTGATGAGGTTGATGTCGAGGTCGCTGTCGTCGAGGCCGTCGTCGTCCTTTGAAGTAATGGAGTCGTTCTCGGAGACGGTATCATGCCGGATGGGTTCAGGTTCGTTGACGAAGAATACTTCATCAATCTTGTGCAGGGGAGGGATCTTCTGATTCGGGCGGTCCACCATATCATCACGGGAAAAGTTTCGCTGGAGGTGCGGATACTCTTTGTAGATGCGATCTTTACGAAGGCCTTTGACAGAGTTGAATTTCCGGAGCCCCTTCCAGGAATGACGTTTGAGAACATGAAAATTTTGATTGTTGTTGAGTGCAATGTTGCCAACTCTGTTTATCTCATCAGCAAGACATTGCATCTGGTGCTGATTGGCTTCAATGTAGTTTTCAAGCATTTGCTGCGACTGAAGATTAACTTCAAAATGATGGCAGTCTTTCTGGAACTTCTTGGATAAGTTTCGCTCATTGACTTCATGGCGCACACCAACATATGTGGCAAAAGGACCATTGGGCTTCCTCAGCAATGCCAAAGAGTCACGCACTGGTGGAAGGAAAAGCTTCGGATGATGGCGAGCCACAAAGTCTTCGTTCCTACCATAATTGCATACAACTTGCAGCCAGGGAGTATAAGGTTTCAGTGTGAATGGAAGCTCTGCTGCATGAACCAAGTTCCTAATGAAGCAGTCTTCAAAGTCAAAGATAAGACCACGAGTGAGCTTCATAATTGCATGCCGCGTCTCTGGATAAATGTTCGATTCTTCCGAAGCAGTACTCAATTGGATCAATGAGTTGGACAAGATGTAGAACCAAGTCCTGGAGATGAAGTTCAAATGCTTCGGGCGAATGTTTTCAGGAAGGTAGCTTGCAGAGACTTCAGTATCTAACAAAGTAGTAAATTCTTCTTCAGCCAGATCAGGTTCTAAGTGAATCTTTTCTTGGACTCCAGAATGCCTTGGAATATTGACTATCTCCATGAATTCGGCAGAGGACATCCTGAAGACTTTGCCTTGAATCATCCAGTCCAGCGTCCATGAGCTGGGTTCATTTGCATCACCAGAAACATAAAGAGTTGCATAGAATTGCTTGATGAGTTCAGAATTGAAGGGAGTGCTTAAAGCAAAAAACCGAGTCAGATTCTGATTCTCAATGGTTTCGGCGATGTTCTGAAAGCAAGTGGCAGTGGAAAGACTTCGCAGATCCAGAAATTTTTGCCTGAACAGAACTCCTTGCTGACAAAAGACTTTGGTGTATAGGATTTGTTGCTCTGCAGTCCAAAAGCGAAGATCATCTGCGGTGAGATCTGAAGCATACGCACTGACACCAAAGAAACGGTGGCGCTTCTGATGCTGTTCCAAGTTGAAGTCTGGGCCATGCCTTGAAGAATAACCAGCGCCCTTGAAAATAGGAAAAGTTTCACGAGGGTAATTGGAGTCAAGCTGGGTATCTTGGCAGGGGCGCGAATGAGCGCGAAACCTTTGCAGAAGAGCAATTGGATTGGCTCTAGAAGGGCCAGCAGTCTGAGCAACAATGAGTGCTTGCTCTTGCGAAAGATTCAGTATCTGAACTTGTTCTTCTTCGTCGTCATGTGCTTCGGTGCGAGGCGCATTGGTTTCGGACTCTTGAGCGGTTCTGGCAGGGGAAAAGTCTCGGGTGACATGTGTTCTGGAGTGGGTTGGGGATGGTGCATTTTCTTCATGGGGAGGTGATGGAGGTGGTGCGGGAGCAACTTGCGGAGTGGGAATTCTTTGCGGTGAGGGGGATGGAGCACGGATGGGTGTGGGTGCACGGGGTGGTATGGGTGTGGGAGTTCGTGCAGGTGTTGGAGTAGGGGTAGGAGCTCTTTGTGGTGGAATTGGTTTGGGGGTGGTTCTGGTAGGAGGAGGTGTGGGAGGTTTGTTGGGTGGAGCTGAAGGTTTTGGTATGGGTTGGGATGGCTTTGGCTTCGGAGTAGGAGTGGGAACTGCTTCAGGAGTTTCCTTCGGCTGCTCATCACTAGTGTCCATGTCAGTAGCTGAAGCGAAAGTAACCTTGCGCTTCTTTGAGGTTCTCTTCTTGGGTGAAGGACCTGAAGCCTTTGAAGCAGTAGGCTTTGCAACCGATGGTTGTGCAACAACTGGTACTGCTTCGAGCGAAGCCTTGCGCTTCCTTGAATCCCTTTCCATAATGGATGCATTATGGGTCTTCATCATTTCATCAACAACGGCCTTGATTTTTCCTTTGAAGATTTTGATGTTATTCTTGGTGGTGGAGTTGACGTCCGTCACTTGTTGAAGCAATTTCAGAGCGTGCTATTTGAATTATCCATCTATTTCAGATTCAGCTCGCTTCTGATAGTTGTGAATCTTTTTGATTTCAGCCCTATCTCTTGAATGAAAATCCTTCAGCTGACTGATCATTGTGGAGATCATTGCTTTGATGGAGCTTGAGATGTAAACTTCTCCAAGATCAACAGCTTCAGGCTCTTCAGCAGCACATTTTTCCCAAAGGGCTTCAGTGATGCCCAACTGATCCCATAGTTCGCCTTCACGCGGGTCAGAGAACTGATGTTCACTATGGCGATCAGCTTCAGCTTGAGCTTCAGGCAGAGATATGCCTTTCTGCTTCGATGGAATAGCTTCAGCGGAGGTAGTCATATCAACAACGGGCTTCTTCTGACTTGCCCTAGCTGCTTTCTCAGCTTTCTTTGTCCTGAGGCCATCTAAAGTGGCCTTGCATTTTGCTTCATGCTCAGCCAGCTGTTTAGCTTTATCGGCAGCTTTCTCTTCATTCTTTTCGGCTTCGGCGAGCTTGCGCTTCGTCTCAGCCTTCTCTGCAGCCAATCTGGCGGAGTCCAACTCCTTTTTCTTTTGAGCGGCTTCCTCATCTTCTTTCTTCTTTTCGGCAGAGCTTCTGGCAAGAATGTTGCGCTCAAGTGCCTCTTCGAGGTCTTTCTGTCTCAGTTCTTCTTCAGTGAGCTTTCTCTTCACTGAAGGGTTTGGTGCGGCAGACTGCTTGGGATTCGTTGGTGCTGAAGCCTTGGCAGTTTGTTTCTTGGCAGGGTCATGCCTCTGCTTCGATCGCCTCTCAGTGTTGAGGGCATCAACCGGCGGCTTGGAGGCCAAGGGCTTCGCAACCACCAAGTTTGATAGATCAATGGTGGGGCGAGCAGAGGACTTGTCCTTGAGGTCTTGAAAAGAAATCCCCTTAGCAGCAAGTTTCTCTCCTGGCTTCTTCTTCAGTGAGATCTGAAGCCTTTGCTTCTTGGGGGGAGCAGGATCATCAGATTCATCATCCGCTCCAGATTCTGATTCGTTGTCAGCAGCATTAGATTTGTCCAACATCGAATCCTCCAGAGCAACTTGTTCTTGTTTAGCTTGCTCTTCATCTTCTGTGGTAGCATGAGGAGGAGAAGCAAATTTCTTCTTCAGCTTCTTCTTCTTCTTCTTCGAGCTAGGCCCAACATCATGGGCTTCAGCTTCAGCCAACTTGGCTGCCTTCTTCTCTTCTTTCAGTCTCTTCTTTTCTGCAGCAATTCTCAAACGTTCTTGCTCTGCGAGATAGTCATCTAGGGTCTTAAGAGTATTGGGGTGAGGGAACTTCGGTGGAATAGGGTAGTATAAATGGCGATTTTCTTCGGTGTACTGACTGCACATAGCCGAAGTATATTGATAGGGTGGACTGAAGGCAAATTGCATAGCCCACTTCCAGTCGGGAATGCTCTTGTACTTGTACCATCTAACAGCCTAGTACCGGCGAATGTTTTGCAAGCGAATCTTGCACTGATCCGTGGTTTCTCTAGGTGGCGTGTCATATCCCAGTTCAATGCGAATGGATTCGGGGATGCCTCTGGCATTGTTGGTTTCCTTCGTTCTTCCACCTTTCTTCTACGGAGCAGACCGTTCTGTTTCGTTGATTTGGTCAAGATTGGGTGACTCATTCCCGAAGCCTAACTCCGCAGACATCCTGTGAAAAGCATAAAGGTTGCGAGGGAAAAGGAAAGTATGGAATGACCACCAACAAAAGTTTCGATCCAAAAACACAAGGTTTTGACAAGAGATTCAGTGATGAATATGGGAGAGATATCCAATCTGTTCTGAGCTAGACTTAGCAACCTCAAACGAGTGGCAAACCCTAACACAAAACAGACAGCATCTAACCCTAACTTCTAACCTGAATCGAGATGGGAAGCTTTTGCTATTAGAAACAAATTTCCCAACAGTACAACGATCCAATGGATCAAAGAAACCTAAGGAAATCATCCCAAAACAAACCTAAGAACTTGGATCCGATCGAGAATAGGAAGAGCAAAGAGAAGAAGAGATCGGATCGGGGGCTCGGCGTACCCTAACTCGGTGGCGTCGAGCAGCTACTGCGGTGATGAGCGGAGAGGACGTGCTCGTCGACGGCGTGAAGTCCACGGCGGCGCTCTTCCGGCAGTGAAGCGGCGAGAACGGCGACGGAGACGAAGAGTTCGGCGGCACGCTCGGGAGATAGGGTTCCGGAGAGAAGAGAATGAGGAGGTGAGATCGATTTGCTGGGGTGGGATGCCTTATATAGGCCGGTCTGACAGGAGTTGTCAGATCAGATCGAATGGCTCCCAGCGTCCGTCTCTCCGGATTCTACGGCGAGGATTTCGTGGAGAATCGCGAGAAAATCTCAACGACCCGGATTTGACGGGATCTCAACGACCGAAGAAAATGTCCTCGACTTGAGTAAAACTTTGATAAAAATTGGAAGCATTTGATTCGGAACTCAATGATGTTCGAAGCAAAATACTTTCCGTCTCAATTGTGCTCAACCATTTTGGACAGACAGAAAAATAAAGAAAAAGAACAGAAGGGGTAGGGTCCGAAACTTATCACCTCGAAGAAAAATCAAACGAAGCAAAAGGTGATAAGCATAGAGGACTAAATCCAAGCGAAATAAAATAAAGTAAACAAAGCAAAATCAAACAACGAAACCAAATAGGTAAGTAACGAAGTAAATGAATATATACAAGAGTAAAAGGTTCGGTCTTACAGTACATTTCGTGAGTCCAATATATTGAGCTCACACCTTAACGCACAGAACCTTTTCTCATCCAATGGTTTCGTGAATATGTCTGCCAGTTGATCTTCAGTTCTGACATGACTTATAACAATATCTTCACGCTGAACATGATCACGAAGAAAATGATGGCGAATGTCAATATGCTTCGTGCGAGAGTGCTGTACAGGATTGTGAGCAATTTTTATTGCACTCTCATTATCACATAGAAGGGGGATTTTCTTCACATGAATACCATAATCCTTCAGTGTTTGCTTCAGCCATAGAATCTGAGTACATCATGACCCAACAGCTATGTATTCAGCTTCAGCAGGAGATATTGAAACACAGTTTAGCTTCTTTGAAGCCCAACACACAAGTGATCTTCCAAGGAAATGACAAGTCCCTGAAGTTGATTTCCTATCCACACGATCACCAGCCCAGTCTGAATCAGAATAGCCAATAAGATCAAACTGAGCTCCCTTGGGATACCACAAGCCCAAGGTTGGAGTGTGAGAAAGATACCAAAGAATTCGCTTTACAACAGTATGATGTGATTCCTTTGGATTGGCCTGAAAACGAGCACAAATACATACTGAAAGAATAATGTCAGGTCTAGATGCACAAAGATATAAAAGAGATCCAATCATAGACCAATATTTCTTCTGGTCGAAGGCTTTTCCCTTCTCATCTGCATCTAAGAAGCCATTGGTAGGCATTGGAGTCTTAATAGTTTTTCATTCAGTAAGACCAAACTTCTTCAGGCAATCCTTGAGATATTTTTCTTGAGAAATAAAGGTGCCATTCTTCTGTTGACGGATTTGAAGTCCAAGGAAAAACTTCAATTCACCCATCATCGACATCTCATATTTCTTCGACATCATTTTGGCAAATTCTTCGCTGATTTCAGTGTAAGTGCATCCAAAAATGATATCATCTACATATATTTGACATACAAACAAATCACCATTATAGCATCGAGTGAAAAGTGTTGGGCCAGTTGTTCCTGGTTTGAAGCCTTTCTTCAGAAGGAAATCCTTCAATGTGTCGTACCAAGCACGGGGTGCTTGCTTCAACCCATAGAGGGCCTTGTGTAACCTGTACACCATGTCGGGTTTCTTTGGGTCTTCAAAACCTGAAGGCTGCATAACATACACTTCTTCCTCGATTTATCTATTAAGAAAAGCACTTTTCACATCCATTTGATAAAGCAGAATACCATTGAAATTTGCAAAAGCAAGCATAACACGAATGGATTCGAGTCGAGCAACTGGAGCATAAGTTTCGCCGAAATCGATACCTTCGATTTGGGTGTAGCCTTGTGCTACCAGTCGTGCTTTCTTTCTCACCACTATACCGTCTTCATCTTGCTTGTTGCGAAAAATCCACTTTGTACCAATGATGTTGTGCTTCGTGGGATCAGGTATATCAACTAAGGACCAGACTTTGTTTCGCTCGAATTGGTTAAGTTCTTCGAGCATTGCAGTTTACCAATCTGGATCCTTCATGGCTTCATCAAACTTTGAAGGTTCTAGCATGGAGACAAACGAAAAGTTTCCACAGAAGTTAGCCAACCGAGTACGAGAGCGAGTTGTGGGACGACCTGGTTGATGAATTTCTTCGAGGATCGAATCAACATCAACTCTTCTTCGAACTCGTGATAAGGTTGAATCATTTGCTTCAGGCTCAGCTTCAGCTTCAGGATCTGCTTCAGCTTCAGGATCTTCTTTAGCTTCAGGATCTGCTTCACCTTCAGCTTCAGCATTTCCTTCGGGATTAGCATTTCCTTCGTTCCTTTGTTCTTCTTCGTCCTGTTCATCATTAGCTTTAGGATGTTGATCTCCAGCGCTCCGGGCTATGTGTGGGAACATTGGACCATCATCATCCCTATTAGCTTGACGAGCATTGGCTTCAACAGGGCGAATCTCTCCAATAGCCATGGACCTGATCACTTCATCAAGAGGAGGTTCATCTAGATCATGACGCAAATGCTCTTTTTTAGAGCCATTAGTTTCATCAAACCTCACATTCACAGTTTCCATAACTTTCCCAAAGTGAGAGTTATAGACCCTGTAAGTGTGAGAGTTTGATCCATAACCTAAAAGAAAACCTTCATGTGCCTTAGGGGCAAATTTGGAGCTATGATTCATATCTCTAATAAAGCAAGGAGCACAAAATACCCTAAGATACGAAACATTTGGTTTGTTACCAGTGATAAGCTCATGTGAAGTTTTCTTCAGAAATTTGTGAAGGTAAACCTTGTTGACGATATGACAAGTTGTGTTAATTGCTTTGGCCCAGAACCTGATAGGAGTCTTGTATTCAGCAAGCATAGTTCTGGCCATTTCAATAAGAGTTCTATTCTTCCTTTCAACAACACCATTCTGTTGAGGTGTGTAAGCAGCAGAGAAGTCATGAGTAAAACCATGATCATCAAGAAAATCTTCAATATGAGTATTTTTGAATTCAGTTCCATTATCACTTCGGATATGCTTCAGAGATAATTCATATTCTGTTTGAGAACTCTTAGCGAATGACTTGAAGATTTCAACAACTGTTCTCTTTTCATCCAAAAAGAAAACCCAAGTATAACGAGAGAAATCATCAACAATAACAAGACCATATTTTTTTCCTCCCAGGCTTGCATAATTTTGAGGACCAAAAAGATCCATATGAAGCAATTCAAGAGGACGACTAGTAGTCATGATAGTCTTCGCTGAATGATGTTTCTTCGTAATTTTACGAGCTTCACAAGCACTGCAGAGACGATCCTTATCGAGTTTTATTTGCTAAGGCCAATAACAGGTTCTTCTTCACTAAGTTATGAAGATTTCTCATCCCTGCATGACCAAGTCTTCGATGCCATAACCATCCAGATGAAGCTTTTGCCATTAAGCATGTGGATACGGCAGGGCCCGAAGAAAAATAAACAATGTATAAATCTCCTTTTCAGTAACCCTCGAAGAGAAACGTATAGTCATCCTGTGAAAAGACAACACAACGCGAAGCAGAAAATAGAACAAGCATACCCATATCGCATAACTTAGAAATCGACATACGATTATATCCAAGGGATTGGACTAGCATAACCTTATCAATGTGCTTATCTTTCGATATGGCAACCTTACCCAAACCTAAAACTTTACCCTTATTGTTATCACCGAAGGTAATGTACTTCTGAGAAGAGTGAGATAGTTTTTCTTCGGTGAATAAATCCTTGTCTCCGGTCATATGATTTGTGCAACCACTATCCATGACCCATTCAGATCCACCGGAGACATAGCCCTGCAGAAGAATTAGTTCTTCTTAACCACCCACAAACGAGCAGGTGACTGAGAAGAGGTTGAAGCACTGGTTGAAGCAATATTAAAGCGAACAGGAGTGTATTTCTTCGGTTTACCATCAAGCCCACCATAAATGTAAGTCCTCTGTGAATGGTTAGGATAAGAATGAGCATATGCAATCTTAGTATTGTTATCATGAGGACGATAAGTATAACGACCAGTGCGATAGTATCGCTTCTGCGGAACATTTGATTCGGGCACCAATGGATCATTTCTCCTTTCAAGAGAATAGAAATGATTCGGTGGTACCGAAGACTTTCCCTGCATGGTGTGGTTAGCAGGCAGTTTTTCCACAAGTGCTTTCTGCACCCATATTTGTCTCTTATAGAAGCCATTCTTAGGAGGAGTACCAACATACTCAGCTGTGACCTTTCCCTGTTCATCTTTGATGAGCTTGTAGTCAGAATCAAGTGATTCGTCTACAATAGCTTTGTTCATCTTGCAGTCAAAACCTGAAAGGTTAGCTATATCAATGGGGTTCTCCTTCGCTAGGACCCAAACAATCTTAGGATACTGCTCAGGTTCCCAATAGGTGCCATCAGGTTTTATCTTTCTCTCGAAACCAACACCCTCATTCCTTGGGTTCCTGTGAAGGAGAGCCTTCCTCAGGATGTCACAAAGATATTGGTGACCTTGCACACTTTTGAACATCCCTGTTTCAAATAAGTTTTTCAACCCGAGGAGTTCCTCGGTAACAACAGGATTTTCCTCATCAGAGGCATTATATCATCAATAATAATAGGAGCTTTGCCTTTGGAATCAGTTTTGCTTCGTTCCAGACAAGTTAAGCAAGGTGAATTAGTTTTATGATTTGCTTCAGAACCTTGTTGAGCCATGAGAGAGAGATTGACATTTTCCAACTCTTCATGAGCCTCTTTCAGTCTTTCGAGAGCCATTTTCCTCTGAAGAAATTCATAGGTGAGCTTCTCATAATCAACTGAAAGAAGATCATGCCGAGAGGATAATTCTTCGAACTTTTCCTTCAGAGCTGCATGCTCATTAGTTAAAGTTTGACCTTTCTCTATCTCATCGATCAACAGAGTTTCTGATTTCTTAATGGTTTTGTTTAGTGAATCAAGTTCATCTTGTCGGATTGAAGCAATTTTAGCAAGTTTAGCATAGCTTATCTTCGAATCACTATCATATGAGGAACAATCAGAAGTATCATAGTTAGATTTTGATGAAGATACCTTCGCCTTGGCCATGAAGAAATATGCAGGAGTTTCATCTTCACTACTGTTGTTGGTGAAGAATGAGCTCGAAGATTTTGCCGAAGCATCTGCTGAAGCAAATGCCAAACCAGCAACACCATCTGATTCGGACCCAGACCCAGACCTTGAGCCTGATTCAGCTTCGGACCCAGAGGCTTCGTCTTCAGAGTTCATCTCCTTTCCCAGATAGGCCTTGGCACGGTGAGAGGTGCTTCGCCGAGACGAGTGAGTCTTAGATGAAGAACCCTCACGCTTCTTGTGATACTTCTTCCTCTTGTCATCATCAGAATCTTTCTTCTTATCTATTCTCGAACTGGAATCATGTCTCTTGGATTCATAGCTTCTGGAAGATCTGTGGGACTTGGATGAGGAGTCTCTGAGCGAATGCTTTGCTTTGTTCTCAGCTTCCCACAGAGGGCAATCAGCAATGTAGTGACCTGGCTTCTTGCACTTGTAGCAGCAGTTGTCCTTCGATGGCGAGCTTCTTGAGGATGAGCAGTGAGATGAGTGAGTTGAGCTTCTTGAAGAATAACTCTTCTTCGGTGAAGAAAAACCTTTTCTTTGGAAACGGTTGAAACGTCTCATGATCAATGCTAAATCCTTTCCAATGCTTGCAGGATCATCAGATTCGACACCTGAAGCAGAACTGACTTCGGGCGAAGAATGACGCGAAGCTTTTGCTTTCAAAGCATGAGTTTTTCTTCGAGAGCCATTTATGTCAAGTTTCTCATCTTCTTCCATTTCAAATGTATTGAGTCTGTCAAGAATATCAGCGGCAACAAGACGTCTGAAATCAGTCCTTTCCTTGATCATCAGCACAATGTGATCAAACGAATCATCCAATGAGCGAAGCAAAGTTCTTACAACCGAGTGAGGAGTAATGTCATCAACACCGAGGGAAATCAACTCATTTGAAAGAGCAGTGAGTCTGCTGTAAATGGAGCTGACTTTTTCACCCTCGTTTCTCTTGAAGCGATAGAATTTGCTTCGGAGTGTATCAATTCTAGCATCCTTCTGGGTAGAAGCACCGTCACCAATCTTTTCAAGATAGTCCCAGACACTTTTGGCAGATGGAATATTCTTCACTTCATGATACTTTTATGGTGTCAGATGATTGGTGATGAAAACCCAAACTTCAGAATCAAGATCAATCAGTTTTGCTTCTTCTGGAGTGATGGCCTTCTCATCGGCAACAGTGACTCCATACAAGACAACTTTACAGGCAGTCGAGTTGATAGCCATGATATTTCTCTTCATTTTGTCCTTCCAGTACGGGTAGTCCTTCCCATTGAAAACAGGAATAGGTTCGCCGGAGCGAATAGCTGCGAAAGACATACTTGAAGCCACTCTAGGAGGTTAATCCAAAACACACAGAGTGTAGGGAGTGACTAGCTATGATACCAATTGAAAGTCCAAGTATGTGATCAGAGGGGGAGGGGGTGAATGATCACTTCAAAATTTTCTACTGAAATTATTGAAGTGAAGCATAAGTAGGGCGGAATAGCGAAGTAAAACTGGAAGCGAAACTAAATGCAGTGAATCAAAACACATTGACGCATAATTGCGAAGCAAACGCAATACTGAAGGTAAATGCTTGAAGTAAAACGAACTGGGACTCGACGATGTTTGTTCGACCAGATCACGCTCTGCAAAGCGCTACGTCTGGTTGGAGGGTGTAAGGCCCGATATGCGGTACTGTTCCAGATCTAGGTGTTTCCACCCAGATCCGGGGACGAAGCACATATCGGTCCCACCGCGACATATTACAAAGCCATGTGCCCCGGATTTCCAACATGATATCACAACATTACAGATACAAGGATACAACATCTCATACAATCGGCATACAACTGCCTCAAATACAATACAACAGCGGAAGATACATGTCTGAGTACAGACTACAAGCAAATGCCTACTGGCAAAGAGAAAAACATCGATTCCCATAACCACACGGATCCAGGCCTTCCGTCGGGATCCGCCTAACTAGTCGTCGTCGAGTCTCCACGTGAAACTTTGGTCACCATACCTGTTGTCGACCCGAACCCTGAAAAGAGTTTGGGGGTAGTATCATGAGTACAGAAGTACTCATCATCCAACTGTAGTGGTCATCTGACCCAGCAAGGACTTCATCACTCGTCACTCTAGGACAACTATTAGTTTACGGTAAGGAAGGGGTAAGTGGTGAGGTTGCTGCCGCACTAGCATTTATGAAGTGGCTAACGATCTAGAGAGTAAGATAAGGAGCCAAGCATTCGATGAGGAATCGCCTCCAACAAGTCTTGCTAACAACTACTTACGCAAACATAACACCTATCCTTGTCCTCCTCTTCGCATCCTGACGAAGAAGAAGTTGTCAAGGGACACACACGTTGATCAAGTTATATTAAAATTATCTCAGTTGTTGTTGTCTATGAACAAGGAGTAGGTCTCAAGTCGTCCATAACCGTGGACACGGCTTCTCGAAAAGATTTAACCCTGCAGGGGTGTACCAGCTTCCCATTACGAGGCTCCGCACGCACGCCCATCTCTCTCAGTTGCTACCCATCACAGGCAACCATTTTATGATTTAGTTCCAAGAGATCCGAAACGACAAGTCCCTCTAGCTAACAACGAACAAATCCGGGTGGCCCCCGGTGAGACGACATCCAGCTCAGGAGCCGGCCGCGCTCTCGATCTGGTCTCTACCGTATGACTCCAGGTTTGGATTGCCGGTTAATCACACATGGGACAACCGGGTCCTCAGCCGGTCATGATGGGCCAGCAAGGGAACTAAGTCCTCACTGTTCTGGGTTGGTTTAAAAACTACTGGCGTACGACCAGCACACACACGGTTTCAAATGGTAAAATCAGCTTGGGCCACCACTAGAAATGCTTGAAGCTAGGTAGGTAAGAAAAGGGGACCCCATAAAATCCCACACGCGGTTAGGCACGCTCAGTCTTAAAACCAATACCCGGAACTCGGATCCTAGGTGACTCGAATGGAACAAAGCGTCGGGGCGGGATAGCCTAGACCTTCCATCCTTTGTCGAATATAGTCAACATTATAATAATCATATCATCAACAACAATAATAATAATGTGATATCCCAAACACAGGAGTAACAGGGTAACAACGTAGCATCCTAAGCATGCATACTAATCAGGGGCTGAGCAACGAGCAATAGTAACATAGCAGTACAAGGTTTGCTGGGAGGGGACATGGCTGTATCGGTTTGAAAGAGGCTGTAAACATGTGGTAGGATCAAACATCGAACGCAACCTAGACTAGCATGCAAACCGCTGGTTGAAATAGAATGGATCATAAGTAATGTATAGTCCTTGCCTGTTGATAAGTCGGGTTCCGAAGGTGTAGTCGATCACAAGCTCGCATCGTCTCCGAGAGGTACCCGCGGAAGCACACAAGACGGTAAACACTGGAAAGCAATCAACGGTGCACCACTATTACTACGGAGCAATACAAGATCAAAGAGACAACACAAGACACGACAACGCGATACGGATCTATCGTCGAGAACGGTTACTAACAGTTTAAGTGGGGTATCGGTCACACACGACGAATACCGCACGTTTACGGTGATTCAAGTTACTTAGCTACAGGTGATCGACCAACGGTTATTAACATGGCAACTCAAGCAAGCATGGCATAGCACACAAATATGTCAAGAGGTGAAGCACAAAGTAAACTATCTATGCTAGTCGATTTAAGTGAGGCACAACCTAAACATGGCATAACACTAAGTGCCGCACGATGATTAAAAGATTTGGTACTGTTCTGTCCTAAACCATATTTTAGATTGGTTAACAACAGAAAACAGTAGCATAAACACAAAGTACACGAAAAACTAATCAAGTTACATATAAAGAACACCCCACACGGAGTTACGGTTAAAAAAAGATATAAGCAAAAGAAGTTACGGGCACAAACTGCCAACATGCCGAAGCACACTTCAGAGCAATGCATAAACAGGACAATGAATGCAAACATGCTCACAAATGATATGAAATTAAACTAGACATGACAAGGAGGGCATGGCAAAAAGAATCATGCAAAAATACATCATAGATCAAAAGATATTAAGATATTAAAAAATGGATCTCGGGCCTCACATGGGTTTTGGCCCATCTGCAGCAGAGGAGAGGCCCAGCGGGGGCGTGCGGTTGGAGGGAGGCTGGCCGGCTCGGGCTGCTCGGCTCCTCCCGAGCGGGAGCACCGACGGCGGCGACAGCAGCCTCGGTGGCGGCGCCGGCCACCGGCGCGAGGCGGCGCAGGGCGGACGCGAGCTCGAGGTGGGAGGAGGTCGGCGGCCTTGGCGTCGAGCTCCTGGCGGCGCCATGGCGGGCGGACGCGACGAGGTGCTCGGGGCCGGGCATGGCTTCGGGTGGCGTCGGTTCCTGCAGGGGAGGGAGGCGGAGGTGAGGGGGTGAGAGAGGACGTGAGGAAGAGGAAGGAGGGGTCGGGCGCGGCTCCCTGCTGCTGCTCCGGCGGCCGGAGAAGGCCGGCGGCGGCTCGAACGACGGGAAGGCGGCGGTGAGGAGCTCCACGGGCAGCTGGCTAGGAGAGAGAGAGGAGAGGAGAGAGGGTGGAGGCTAGACGCGATCCGGACCGGCGGATCTCCAGATCTGACGGTCCAGAACTCATTGGGCAAAAATGCGAAATTGGGGGCATTGTTAGGGGGGTGGCTGCAAAATTGTGGCTAGGGAAACCCTAAAAATGGGTGGAGGTGTGGTGGTCTTTATATAGCATGGGTGGCTAGCAGCTTGCAAAAACATCACCGGTTTTTATCTCGCACACACGGTGCTCACGTTTCTGACCGCCGGGGGTCCGCAGTACCTCCGATTCGGGTAAAACTTCGAACTTCGCGATCCGTGCATCGAGCCGGAGGCGTTCACCTCGCGCTGGAACCGTTCCGAACACACTTTCCGACGCGCTATAAATAAACCCGTTTATTTATTAAACGGGGTTTTTCGTTCCGTTGGCTGCGGCTGGTCTCGTGCGGTTATCGCGACGGTGATCGGGTGAAACCCGGTGTCGCAAAAGTCGAGTGTCAGGGTGGCAAGGGTCGGTCTCCGTCCGGTACGAGATAAGAGGGGAAAAAATAATCGCCGATCGATAAATCGGGGATGAAAACACCGCAAACAAATCAGACAATCAAACAATTCACAGCGAAAACAAAATTTTAAATTTTTGTGAAATCTGGGCAGTTACAATACAACACCACCAACAAGGGATCTCGTCCCAAGATCCTGGACGATCCGGGGGAGAGGGGGAAGGGGGAAAGAAGAGAGTCGACGATCTTCAACACCACCAACAAGGGACTCTGCTCCATGTCGACGTCGAACTTCTGTCGAGATAAGTTTCCACAGAGAGACAACATCGTCGGAAAAACGAAACCTTCAGTGTCAAGAGGAAGAACGATCGCGAAAACCGGATCAAAGGATAGTGTCTTCGATGCAAGTCGTAAAAACACCGGTAAAAGGAGGGATGGCAATGGATGACCCAGATGATACCCAAAATCGAAGAAGCTAAAGGTACTACAGGAATTCGCAAACCTGAGAACGGAATCGAGACAATATGCTGCAAGCAAGGCATTGTAACGGTTCCGATACTCCACACACTCGAGATCCTAGAGTTTTGAAGGGGGTAAGACGAGAATAAAATACTTACGACACTTGTCCTGGCCAGAGCAAGGGTAAGGAGTAAAAAGAATCCTACTCTCCGATAACTAACTTAGTAACTACAAAATAGTTTTCGTCTAGACTCGACTTCGGCCAGAGAAGGGATCCTACGGTCGGTAAGGCTCTGATACCAAGTTGTAAGGCCCGATACGCGGTACTGTTCCAGATCTAGGTGTTTCCACCCAGATCCGGGGACGAAGCACATATCGGTACCACCGCGACATATGACAAAGCCATGTGCCCCGGATTTCCAACATGATATCACAACATTACAGATACAAGGATACAACATCTCATACAATCGGCATACAACTGCCTCAAATACAATACAACAGCGGAAGATACATGTCTGAGTACAGACTACAAGCAAATTCCAACTGGCAAAGAGAAAAACATCGATTCCCATAACCACACGGGTCTAGGCCTTCCGCCGGGATCCGCCTAACTAGTCGTCGTCGAGTCTCCACGTGAAACTTCGGTCACCATACCTGTTGTCGACCCGAACCCTGAAAAGAGTTTGGGGGTAGTATCATGAGTACAGAAGTACTCATCATCCAACTGTAGTGGTCATCTGACCCAGCAAGGACTTCATCACTCGTCACTCTAGGACAACTAGTAGTTTACGGTAAGGAAGGGGTAAGTGGTGAGGTTGTTGCCGCACTAGCATTTATGAAGTGGCTAACGATCTAGAGAGTAAGATAAGGAGCCAAGCATTCGATGAGGAATCGCCTCCAACAAGTCTTGCTAACAAATACTTACGCAAACATAACACCTATCCTATCCTTGTCCTCCTCTTCGCATCCCGACAAAGAAGAAGCAGTCAAGGCACACACACGTTGATCAAGTTATATTAAAATTATCTCACTTGTTGTTGTCTATGAACAAGGAGTAGGTCTCAAGTCGTCCATAACCGTGGACACGGCTTCTCGAAAAGATTTAACCCTGCAGGGGTGTACCAGCTTCCCATTACGAGGCTCCGCATGCACGCCCATCTCTCTCAGTTGCTACCCATCACAGGCAACCATTTTATGATTTAGTTCCAAGAGATCCGAAACGACAAGTCCCTCTAGCTAACAACGAACAAATCCGGGTGGCCCCCGGTGAGACGACATCCAGCTCAGGAGCCGGCCGCGCTCTCGATCTGGTCTCTACCGTATGACTCCAGGTTTGGATTGCCGGTTAATCACACATGGGACAACCGGGTCCTCAGCCGGTCATGATGGGCCAGCAAGGGAACTAAGTCCTCACTGTTCCGGGTTGGTTTAAAAACTACTGGCGTACGACCAGCACACACACGGTTTTAAATGGTAAAATTAGCTTGGGCCACCACTAGAAATGCTTGAAGCTAGGTAGGTAAGAAAAGGGGACCCCATAAAATCCCACACGCGGTTAGGCACGCTCAGTCTTAAAACCAATACCCGGAACTCGGATCCTAGGTGACTCGAATGGAACAAAGCGTCGGGGCGGGATAGCCTAGACCTTCCATCCTTCGTCGAATATAGTCAACATTATAATAATCATATCATCAACAACAATAATAATAATGTGATATCCCAAACACAGGAGTAACAGGGTAACAACGTAGCATCCTAAGCATGCATACTAATCAGGGGCTAAGCAACGAGCAATAGTAACATAGCAGTACAAGGTTTGCTGGGAGGGGACATGGCTGTATCGGTTTGAAAGAGGCTGTAAACATGTGGTAGGATCAAACAGCGAACCTAACCTAGACTAGCATGAAAACCGCTGGTTGAAATAGAATGGATCATAAGTAATGTATAGTCCTTGCCTGTTGATCAGTCGGGTTCCGAAGGTGTAGTCGACCACAAGCTCGCATCGTCTCCGAGAGGTACCCGCGGAAGCACACAAGACGGTAAACACTGGAAAGCAATCAACGGTTCACCACTATTACTATGGAGCAATACAAGATCAAGGGACAACACAAGACACAACAACGCGATACGGATCTATCGTCGAGAACGGTTACTAACAATTTAAGTGGGGTATCGGTCACACACGACGAATACCGCACGTTTACGGTGGTTCAAGTTACTAACATGTCAACTCAAGCTACAGGTGATCAACCAACGGTTATTAACATGGCAACTCAAGCAAGCATGGCATAGCACACAAACATGTCAAGATGTGAAGAACAAAGTAAACTATCTATGCTAGTCGATTTAAGTGAGGCACAACCTAAACATGGCATAACACTAAGTGTCGCACGATGATTAAAAGATTTGGTACTGTTCTGTCCTAAACCATATTTTAGATTGGTTAACAACAGCAAACAGTAGCATAAACACAAAGTACACGAAAAGCTAATCAAGTTACATATAAAGAACACCCCAAACGGAGTTACGGTTAAAAAAGATATAAGAAAAACAAGTTACGGGCACAAACTGCCAACATCACGAAGCACACTTCAGAGCAATGCATAAACATGACATTGAATGCAAACATGCTCACAAATGATATGAAATTATACTAGACATGACAAGGAGGGCATGGCAAAAAGAATCATGCAAAAATACATCATAGATCAAAAGATATTAAGCAAACAACATGGCATCGTAAAGTAACAGACTTAGAGAAAAACAGAGGTGGCTGTCAAAAACAGCAGCATAGCAACTTTGGAGCTCAACAACTATATGACCAGCAAGCATATCATGGCAATGCAATAAAGGGAATGAAAGTAGACATCATTCTTAACAATATGCAATTGGAATCACTCAATTCCGATAAACGGTCGCGACACACTCGTCGACCGAAGTTGCAACAAAACAACAGTTTTTAGCACAGCAGCACAATAACATCAGGATAGCTACTTTGGAGCAAGATTTAATACAGATAAAGCACCCAAACATGGCAAGTTAAAGCATGGAATTGAAGTACACATGATGCTTAACACATAGGAGAAAGAATCAATGCAATAGGCCTCATGGATTTGTTACAATCATCATGCAAAGTTGCAATAAAATAATAACAGCAGCACTTAACAGGAAATGTAGCAGTTTAACGGCCTGATGCCCACTTCAACGCAGAATTACACAATCAAGATGGCCTCAAATGCAAATGCTCACAAAAGATGAATTAAGGTTCACGCAATTCTGAGCAACTTTCGTTTTGGGGGCATGTTCATCGGAGCTACCGTTTAACGGGAAATCGCATCGCAAAAGCAGATCAGTAGCAATATTTATCAGCAGTTAGTAAAAAAAAACAGACCCCAGGGAAAAAAAATGGATCTCGGGCCTCACATGGGTTTTGGCCCATCTGCAGCAGAGGGGAGGCCGGCCTGGGCTGGCCTGGCTGGGCAGTGGGCCGCGGTGGCGCGCCTGGCCCACGTGGTCGAGGAGGCCCAGTGGGGGCGTGCGGTTGGAGGGAGGCTGGCCGGCTCGGGCTGCTCGTCTCCTCCCGGGCGGGAGCACCGATGGCGGCGACAGCAGCCTCGGTGGCGGCGCCGGCCACCGGCGCGAGGCGGCGCAGGGCGGACGCGAGCTCGAGGTGGGAGGAGGCCGGCGGCCTCGGCGTCGAGCTCCTGGCGGCGCCATGGCGGGCGGACGCGACGAGGTGCTCGGGGCCGGCCATGGCTTCGGGCGGCGCCGGTTCCTGCAGGGGAGGGAGGCGGAGGTGAGGGGGTGAGAGAGGACGGGAGGAAGAGGAAGGAGGGGTCGGGCGCGCCTCCCTGCTGCTGCTCCGGCGGCCGGAGCAGGCCGGCGGCGGCTCCAACGATGGGAAGGCGCGGTGTGGAGCTCCATGGGCAGCTAGCTAGGAGAGAGAGAGGAGAGGAGAGAGGGTGGAGGCTAGACGCGATCCGGACCGTCGGATCTCCGGATCTGACGGTCCAGAACTCATTGGGCAAAAATGCGAAATTGGGGGCATTGTTAGGGGGGTGGCTGCAAAATTGTGGCTAGGGAAACCCTAAAAATGGGTGGAGGTGTGGTGGTCTTTATATAGCATGGGTGGCTGGCAGTTTGCAAAAACATCACCGGTTTTTATCTCGCGCGCACGGTGCTCAAGTTTCTGACCGCCGGGGGTCCGCAGTACCTCCCATTCGGGTAAAATTTCGAACTGCGCAATCAGTGCGTCGAGCCGGAGGCGTTCACCTCGCGCTGGAACCGTTCCGAAAACACTTTCCGGCGCGCTATAAAATAACCTGTTTAATTATTAAACGGGGATTTTCGTTCCGTTGGCTGCGGCTGGTCTCGTGCGGTTATCGCGACGGTGATCGGGTGAAACCCGGTGTCGCAAAAGTCGAGTGTCAGGGTGGCAAGGGTCGGTCTCCGTCCGGTACGAGATAAGAGGGGGGAAAATAATCGCCGATCGATAAATCGGGGATGCAAATACCGCAAACAAATTAGACAATCAAACAATTCACAGCAAAAACAAAATTTTAAATTTTTGTGAAATCTGGGCTGTTACAGAGGGACTGGTGATTGAACACCTGGAGCAAATCTCTCTCCGTCCGTTGCTCCACTGCACCAAACTCCTTGAGCTTGGTTAGTTCTTGACTCGTGGTTGATTATTGAGGAAATCACCGAAACCTTTGACAAACTGGACTTCGAGGCGACAATTACTCTTCGCTCTCTGAAGAACAACACTCTAACCGTCTAGGAGAATTGCAGTTCTCCAAGATAAAAAGGCTAGTAAGCTTTCACCTAAGTCATCTCGAATCTACTCAGATCAATGGGTCTTAGGCTTCAGTATTCTGGATTTTGGATTTTGCTTCGGTGACGTTTTGGGGTGCTCTCTTCAATATTTCTCAGGAATATTCTTGGAGCAGCCACCCGCAAATGGAGGAGGGGGCGGCGTATTTATAGTTGGCGATCCCGAGGTGCGGAATGACCAAATTGACCCGAGGTGACAGCTTGACACGTGTCCACAACGGTCGGATTTGTCATCACTGCGCAACTTTACTTGTGGAACAAGTAAAGCTGACTCACGGTCTTAGTTCTGCTTCAGAAGCAAAAGAACGAAGTCTTTGCTACTGAAACTTAACTTAGTGCACATGAGATTTCTTTGCTCAGGCTTCTCACTAGGTGTGGATTTGATCTGAGCATTTTCTCAATGACTTCGGTGTCCACAAACTAAATACCCCTCTTGATAGTACGGTTTGCCCTATGACTCAAAGAACTGAAAAAGAACTACACAAAAACATCTAAGTCTTGCGCCGATTTCTTCATTTCCTTCAATGAGTTGAGCTTCAGGACACCTTCATTTTTGGGGGTCATCCTCCGTGATTAAGCTTCGCTCAGGGGGTAATGCTTCGATAACTTGAAGACCTTCCCTGAAGCTTTATCACCTAGCTTGTCCTTCAGGAACCTATACAACTGTTTACACTGGAAAACATTGTTAGTTCCTATACTGTCTTTTCCAACAATATCCAAAACACACGGGGGAAAAACTTTGCTCTTACAACAATGGTGCCGCCAAGATTACATCCACCACGAGCATATAATTGCCCGGGTTGGGCATTGCGCTCGGGTGGTCTTCTGGGCCCCATGTTATGGCATTGTCCGACCAGTTGAACCTCTGAGAAATTGCTGGCATGGTGGCATTGACTGCCTGCTCACGGGCTCTCCGACTGCCCTTGTCATCTGACTCGCTGGTGAAGATCATATATGCTGCATCATGACCTGGGAACTTCTGCCGAGCATTTGCTGGTGGTGGGCCTGGGGGTGAGGGTGGCGGTGGGGGTGGATTTCCTGCTCCTCCCTTTGCCAAACGCTCCACCCAAATGCACTGCCGAGTGGTGTGCGATGCGGGCTTGCCTACTCCACTGTGCATCTTGCAGGGCTGGTTCATCATGTCTTCAAACGTGTACGGGGGCCTGGGTTGACCTGGCGGTCTCTCTGTAGGCTTCATCTTCTGATGCCTCCCGCAGCCCCTTGTTCCTCTTGGTGTTGCACTGTTGCTACCTACCGATTGCCATACTGGGCATCCGACTGCTCATCCTTTCTCTTGTTGAAACCAGTGTTGTTGTTGTTGTTGTTGTTGTTGTTGTTGAAATTGGGGGTGTTGCTGTTGTTGTTGTTGTTGAAGTTGTTGTTCATCTGGATCTCATGCCTCTCGCGCCGGTTGGGACCATTTTCTTCTGCCGATTGCTGCTGCTGGTCGGATGGCTGCCCTTGGATGAAACCACTAGGACTTAATGTGATCCAGCGCATTGCAGAGTCAGATGCGGCAAATGAATTGGCTATCCTCATCAGGTCGGCCAAAGATGTTATCTCCTTGCGCAGGAGCTTGTGCTTCAACAAAGACCCGTCGAAGCAGCCGTCAGTGAAGTACTGGATGGCTTGGATTTCATGAACTCCCTCGCAAGTGTTCCTGAGCTTGATCCACCGCTGAAGGTAATCGCGCAGGGGCTCGTCCTTTCCCTGTACGTAGAGATCCAGGTGCCGAGGCAGACCCGGGCGCTCATAAGTACCCGTGAAATTGCGGACAAATGCGTCCTCAAAATCCTTCCAGCAATTGACACTGTTGCTGGGAAAGATGTTCAACCAGGACCGAGCTGAACCTTGGAGCATGAGCGGAGCATAGAGTACTGCTACGCGCCGACCACCTCCTGTGATACCGACGGCTGTCATATAATCGACCAGCCAATCTTTTGGCTTGACTGATCCATTGTACTTGGGGGTGTCCCTGGGCAATTTGAAACCTTTGGGGAACTTCTCTTGCCGAATGTGCGGGACGAAACATGCTGGACCCGCCGACGCATCATCTTCCGGTTGCTTATCCTGCCGCAACTGCTCGATTCGGTCTCTTGCGTTGTTGTCTGCGATTGCTCGGGGACCTAACCGCTGGCTGATTGACGGCCGGACTGATGCCGCCGGTTGCTCATTGCGCCTGCTGTTGAGTGCTGGCTCATCCCTCCGACTGCCTCCTGCAGCCCCTTGATTCTTCCGACTGCGGTGCAAACTACCATGCGGTGATGATGCTTGCCTTTGCTGCCGCTGTGGCGCATTCGGCTGATTCGCACCCGCAGTTGCCTGAAGCGACTTTGATGCTACTGGCCCTTGCTGCTTGGTGGCCGCCCTTTGCTGCTGGTTCGCTGTGGTTATGAGGTCGCGCATTCGGCGCGTCCTCTCCCGCAGCTCTTCTCCTTCTAGATGCTCCAGCTCGGTGGTGATCTGCTGGGCAGCTCTCATGTTCTTCACAGGAGAACTGTATAAAACCTGTGGTGCCACAATGATGGACGCTACAGGCTGCTGGGCTCCTCCCAGCTCTCTTCCGACCTCTCGGCCGGCTACCCGAAGCTCCTCAATGACTGGGGGTGGGACAACACGCTGCTGAATGCCATGCGCTGCGTTGTACTCCCGAACTGATGCCTCCATTCGGCGCTTTTCAGCGTCGATCCGATCTGATTGCTCCTTCAGAGCTTTACACACCTTCTCCAGCTCGGCGTGAGCCACAGCTGGATCGACATGAAGATCCACGGGAGTGCTGAGCACATCCGGTGGGTTGCTTGGGCCTCCTGCTGCTGCAGTTGCTGCCCTCGCGGCTCGGGAAGCTGAAGTGGAACTGTGGCGACTTGACGCCCCTGCCATCATGACCTCCGCACGGATGTGCGTAGTCGCGCCCTCTGTCCCCACAGCGTCCGGCCCTCCTGGCAGCGGATCCGTGAGCTCAGAAAACACCCGTACCTCCCTG
This sequence comes from Bromus sterilis, assembly GCA_950022295.1. Lineage (NCBI taxonomy): Eukaryota > Viridiplantae > Streptophyta > Magnoliopsida > Poales > Poaceae > Bromus > Bromus sterilis. The sequence goes on from OX465600.1 coordinate 225,903,597, forward strand.
GGAAACACGTCAGGGAGTGCTGCGACGAAGAAGCGATGTCCGCTGAAAGGAATGATGACGCCGCGCGGTAGAGGCATTCCAGCCCCAAACGCGAGGCATTGTTGATGACAAAGTCCCACGCTCCGCTCCTCATCACCAGGCCGGAGGCGAAGCGCACGCGCGATGCAGATGATGGTCCCGTCCGGATCAGAACTCCAGTCGACGCCTCAGCCTGCCCCACGGTGGGCGCCAACTGTCGTCGATATGTAACGGCAGATGCCATGGGGATGGCTAAAGAGGGGGACAGACCGAGGTTAGTGTCGCTGGTACCGGAAGCGAGAATGGGAACACACGGTGAGACACCACGATGTACCCAGGTTCGGGGCTCTCCGTAGAGATAACACCCCTAGTCCTGCCGAGCTAGCTATATGTAATAACTCTGGCTACAACGAATGCTCCTTGAGCTGTTTGAGAGGAAGGAGAAGAGGGCCTCTGGTCTCTACTCTCTCCTTTCTCTCTCTGGTGGGTGAGATTGCAATAACTGCTCCGTCCTCCCTCACGTAGGAGGGGTACCCGGGGCTCTTATAGGCCGAGCCCAGGGTACAAAGGTAAATACACAAGAGGAAGGGCCCAGCTGTCTGCCACAGATCGGCTAGGGACCTAACATCGTGCTTCTCCGGATGACCCGGTGTAGACTTGCGGCTCGCCATGCTGCTACCCGTAGACCTCGGTAATGAACAGTGAGGCTAGATACTTAGGCCTGTCGGCCTGTCCGCGTGATCGGCGCTGGAGGAGACCGCACGCCTCTGACAGTCCCGATCTTCAGGGATTGCATATTGAATGCTCTTGTACCAGGTGTCCGATCTGGACCTCTGATCGGACGCTGCTCTTCTTACTTCGGCCGGATGCTCCTGGGTGAGGCTGATTGCGCCTGCTCCGGGGCAATCGGCCCTCACTTGGAACAGTTCGGCCCACTTCTTGGTTGCTCTTGTTTAGCTCGGCCTTGACTAGATCAGTGACCATTAGGTCGGTGATCTTTGCTTTGATGAACTATTTCCCCTGGGTGACCCTATCCGGGGGTCATTCCCCCGAAAGGTTACCTATCCGCTTGAAACTTCACATGCCTTCTTTAATTTCTCTCGATGTATTCCCCTGATTTTAAACTCGGGAGGTACTTTGTACCCATACCCTTGGACAACCCCGTTTGGTTGATCTTCTATCGATCCGACCCCTTAAAGTGTTTCCTCCTACCCTATCCGTAAGTACGATGAAGACTCCGATGAAAGGATGACAACTCGTCGAGATGCACCGATACAGAGCAATGTAGACCTCAACGTGAAGGATTGATTTCTTGGAGTAGGATAACAAGCACCCGAAGAATTGCTGGAATACGAAACCGGGACCCTACCCCTACCACTACCTTTTTAAATTCTCGGGACGAGAATTGTTGTAGTGGGGGAGATTTGTAACACCCTCAGAATCAGTAACAGTAATCACTACAGTGATTCCACTGTTAGTGATCATTACTGTTGATGATCAAGCCATGGTCACCTTTGATCATAGCTCTGTCAGATTTCCACCCTGATAAAATTTTCAAATAAATGTGGATTATAAATTTGCTCCAGGGAATTGTGGATGATTGATAACCACCTTGCAAATACTTACACCAAATCCACCCCAGTCATTTGCATAATCCCAATTCCATGATAGTTGTGAAACCAACTAAAGTGGGGTTATCAAAATTGTTTTGAAAATTAATATGAAAATGAAATCATAGTTAAACCAAAATGATGGAATCAAATTATAAAATGCCTAACAGTCATTAGGCAATGGTTATCATAGCAATGGTTGTTATTATTAAAATGGTATTGTAATAATATGAAATAAAAACAGTAGCTTGAGAATTATTATATTGCCATGGGAAAAATAATAAACAAGTGGAAATATAGTTGAACTAGAAATTGAGAAATCATTTTTATTCAAATGCCTAATAATCTCTAGGTCATAATAAAATATTAATGGGATTTTATTACATGGGTTAAAACAATGTGGAAATTAAAGTTCAACTAAAAATTGTGAACCCAATTTTATCAAATGCTTATTAATCAGTAGGTCATATAAAAAAAGAAATGATACTTTATTAACCTATTTAAGTAATGCAGATAAATATAAACATTAACCATAATAGCCCCATTTAATGATTTAGAATTAAATAAAATCTAAATGATTTTAGTTGTGGTCCATACTTTTTATAATAGTGTTCTATGGTGCAACAATAAATTTGGAACAAATCGTATGCTGTAGAAGAATATAAAATACATTAAACTAAACACAAACAGAAAGAACAAAAGAAATAGAAAGAAAAAAATAAAAATAAAATCCCTAAATCTCGCTTAGGGCGAGGCCCACCCCGGCCCAGCCCCCTCTCCCCTCTCTCTCTCCTTCTTTGTTCTTTCCCCCTCCCACCGCGCACGACACTGTCGCCATGGACAGAGAGGGTAGCACGCCTGCCCTCCCCTCACTTGCTCCCCGACCCCCCATCCCACCTGCTCCCACCTGCCCCCCTCCCTTGACGATAAGGATCCCCTGATCGAGATCAAGTTCTCCTTCCTCCCCCCACCCTCCTCATCGATGTGGAGAGGACGCCGCCGCCTCTGTCGCCGTCGTCGCCATGGCGTTGACGCCGCGCAGCCCAGAGGCTCTCTGCGCCCCGCCTGTGAGCCCACGGGAACAATGCGCTCCCCGCCTGCCACCTCGCTGTGACCTGCCTCCCCCTCTGCTAACTTTCGCCCGGTTCCCTGCACCCGCCCCGTGCTCCGCCGCGCCATGTTCCTATGCTCCGCCAGCCGCCACACGTTGATGTTGCCCCTGTGCAACCCGCGCCTCTGCCCCGCGCCCAACGCACGCCGTGGCTACGCTCCACGCGCGCTCCCGCACGGCCACACCCTTGCCTCCCCATGGCCGCGCTCACCCCGCGCCTTGCCTCCCCTGACCCGTACTCCCCGCGCCCCCCCTGCATGCCCGCATGGCCTCACGTGCTCGCGCTCGCGCCCCTTTCCCCGCTCCCTGTCGTTCCCCTGGACTGTTTCACCTCGCCGCTGTGTGCGGCTGGCCGCCAGCACGGCCTCCTGGTGGCCATGGCCTAACCGCACCCCACCCCCCTAAGCCCCTGGCTAATAAACCCTCACTGACCGACATGTGGGCCTAGGCGCTAACAAATTAGATTAGTGGCTAATCTAGATGCTAAAAGAAAATAACCCCTAGTTAATAAACCTGAGACCATGACATGTGGGCCACTATGTCCCCCTAATTAACAAATTAAAAATAATCAGAGAAAACCACAGTGTGGCTTACAGGTGGGCCTAGCCCTTTAATTAAACCCCTGGTTAATTAAAACAATTAGAATTAACTGTCTCTATGACAGGTAGGCCCCACTGCCTGTTTAGGTTTAATTTAATTAAACTAGTAGTTGCTGTCTATGACATGTAGGCCCCATTGGATAAATTAGATTTAATAAATAGAATTAGTAAACTGTGAGGCTGACATGTGGAGCCCACATGTCAGCGCTATTCTGGATAATGTTCTGTTTAATAAATAAAAGAAATTCAAAATGATTATAAATAGTTTTAAAATTGAATAAAACTTTGAAAAATTATATAAAATAAACCGTAAGTCAGATGAAAATACTTTGTATATCAAACTTGATCAGAAAAATGTGTAGAATAATAATACGCTATCTGTATGTCTACCACACCCCCTAGCACAACGAACATCGAACCGTCCCCCTCCGGCAACTCTGTCGGTAATTTCCGGTACCGATAAAGGTTGCCCGTATCAAAATACTTTGTATACGAAAGTTGCTCAGAACGGATCACCGAATACAAATACGATACCCATGCCCTCACCACACCCCTCTAACATACCGCACATGAGAATTTCCCCCTCCGGATCGTTTGTCCGACAATCACCCGGAGCCGGTAAAATTGCCGATTGATTCTGTTTCGTCCGCAACGTAAATCACCGCGTTAGTTCACTACTAGCATCGTGTATTGCCGTGTATTTTATTTGTATTGCTTTCATTGCCGTGTATTTATTCTTTCCCCCCTCTTTCTACCAATAGACGATGCGACCGCTGCCGATGCTTCCCCCTTTGTTCGACTACGTTGTCGTCGATCGTGTAGCACTACCGTCGAGCTTCTAGGCAAGCAGTGCGCCTTCACCTCTCCCTCATATCGCCTATCTGTCTTTATTATTCTGTTGCACTAGGCATATGCTGCTGCTACGATGCTTACCTATTCAAATGCATAGCCTGTCTTTGTCGCCCTTTGATGTACCTTTCATTTATCCTATTGCAGCCTATATAATATATATTATTTTAGCAGTTAGCCTTGCGCCTTGTTAGTTAAATAGGTTTAGATAGCGGGCCGTGATCACTCTGAGAGTGATTGCGGAAATCGATATATTAGAACTGCTGCAGGTACGGCACATAGCAGACGCCCAAAGGAACCTACAACGGCGAGACTCCGCCGAGTCGCTTCTAGTTTGACTTACGAGTGGTTGGACTCGTATTTGACTCTCGTCGTCGGCTCGGTAGCGAAGCATCACCTGGATGATACGAGGTTTTTCTCTTTAGTTCATTCCGCTGGTGTCTCGGCACCACCGGGGTGATACGAGGATATGCCTCTTCAGTTCATTCCGCTGATGTCTCTGTCAAACTATATCAAGTGTACCATCAAGGGTGACTCCTCCTGGTTTCACTTGTTGGTAGGAATCTGAACTGACTGGTGTCCTTAAAGGTAAGGAGTCGGGTGACCCAACGGTGCCCGCGCAGGGTATCTTAGCGGAACGACATGTCAGGTGGATTCCACCGGTGTGCGGCGGCCCTGGTACTTGTTCGTGGCCGAAAGATATCTTGTTGTACGAAAAGTCGAGCTCTATCAAGAGCACACGCGAGACAAGGTAAGGAGACGGTTCACCTTGTTGGTAACCGCACGAGCTTGGTGGGACGACAGGGCAGGAATCAACGTTACTGGTGGTCCTGGATGCTGTCGTTATCCACGACTCTTTCAGTAAGAGGCATCGATAACGGTTGTCTCGACAGAAAACTAATAAAATTCTTAATGGGTTCGGCGGATGACTTGAGTAGCCTTCGGGCTTATACGAACTACCTACACATGGGAATTACGCGTATGGGCGCCTCTGTAACTTAGTCTCGTTCGAGAGCCTTCAGATGTCAGCAGTACCGCGGGCTGATTGTCGGGAAGTGTGTGTCTTATTTTCTTGCGCAGAGTGTCTTATTTGGATTTTCTTGCACTTCAACGGCCAGCCACGTACCGTGCAGGAGTACGTCGGGGTTGGGTCCAAAGCCTCGCGTACTTAGGATTTAGACCAGCGGATGGCCTCTCTGCTGTGCTTGAAGGATGGACTTCGTTGTGTCGGATAGCTTCGGTGGGGTGCTCCCTAACCAGGTGTACGCCACCCTGGAGATCCGAGCGTGTAGTGTCACACTAGTGCACCCCTGCAGAGAAGATTACTCTATTCGGATAGCCGTGTCCACGGTAACAGGACGTTTTATGCTGAAGCCAGACCCTTCCACTACAAACTATATATTTATACTTGTTGGTTTCGAGTTTTCTTCCTCGCGGGGATGTCGAGGGAGGAAGCTCGAAGATATTGTTAATTGTTATTACAACTTATTATTCTACGATGCTGCAACAACTTCTGCTGCATTGTTACTTTCATTTCTGTTATATAAAACTGTTGTTCATTCTTACCTCATGCTGCAAGACTTGTCGGAAGATGCTAGTTTTCGATAGGCCTAACTTATTTTCCTCTTATCCTGATATTTCTATCTTGCAGTTCACTATACAGCCTTCCCTTTTCATTGGAGTTGTTCCTGATCTCGATCGTGTACCTTGCGTGTATAATTACTGCACATGACTTGATTTTGGGGGCGTTACAGCTTTGCACGGCTATGTATCGAACCACGGATCTCCCAGGTACAACCACGACACCCATACCAGTGGGATACTGAAGGCGACTTGACAACTATCGATACTGCAGCAACAAGTTACAGACATGGCGCTATCTGAAACTAAAGAAAAAATACAGCGGCAATTGAACCTGACGAAACTGAAAGAAATACATGACTCGCCTTCCATCGACAGAAATCACAGCGCGAGGAGGAGATGCACTCGCTCGTACGGGCAGCCTCGTACATGCGCTGGGCATGCGTGTGCAAGCCAAAGCAGTGGGCTGCAGCATGGGAGGGCTGCTGGTGCACGCTCTGCTTGTGATCTCGGGCGGACGGGTTCACTCCAGCGAGCACGATATGGCGGCGACCATGCACGGAATTCACGGCGACTGCGACGTCCTACGCGTGGAAGGGAATAGATAGAAGGAGGCGAGGGCAGCGGCTCACAGAGGGAGGCTTGGTGTAGGCGATCGGCTCGAGGGGGCGCTCGGAGAAGAAGTTGCAGGGAAGGCCGACGCCGGGCTGCAGATATGAAGACGTGGACGTTGGGGCTACTCGAGGATCGCCGGTCTCCTTCTGGACGGCGACGGGGCACGAATACGAAGCAGAGGACCACAACGGCTTGACCATGGCGTGAACTTTGGAGCTCCCGTGCTCCTAATCATGGAGGGCTGGAGGAGAAGATCATGGAGGACTGCAGGGGATGGAAAGGAGAAAAGAGAGGTGAAGAGACGAGATGGCGGCGGAGATGGGGAGAGGAGAGGGCTAGGGTTCAAGAGGAGGGGGCGAGAGGGCTTAAAAGGGGCGAGGGAGAGAGGCTGGATGAGGGTCTCAACCTCTCCTCTCTTCCATGGACGCTAGAGAGGGGAGGGGAACCAGGAGGGTGGAGAAGAAAAGAAAAACGGGGCTTCGGGAGGTTGGACTGGAAGCTGGACCCAAAACAAGGAATTGGCCCATGAGGCCGGGAGGGAATTTCCGCCTTTATTAATAAAAAAAAGACAAAAACAAAAAGGCATGTGAAAATATGAGTTAGGATCCCACTGATTTATAGATGATTTAGAGAATGCCTTGGGTCCTAAATATTTAAGTAATTCAACTGGCATTTAAATTATTTTAAATGCAATTTGAACTACAACCCCATTTTCAAGACATGGCTAAAATATTGAAATTTGGCATGGAGTTTTCTCATGACAAAACATGATGGAGTCCAGAATATCTTGCTTGGATGATCAAAGGTGAGGCTTGGGGAAAAGGCAAAGGCAAGAAAAGGAAGAAAAGAATAATTGGGAATAATCCTTTTACATAATTAGAAAAATGTTTGGAAATTTTTCTGTCACATAGATTATTGCAAAGACAAATGTGCAAATTTATCATCCCCAATGGGAAAAATAAAAACGCAAATTTGTATGGAACTTGCTAGTTTTGGGTTGTTACACTGCGGTACTTTGTTTGTCCGGTGTTTGATCGTCGGTATCCTTATACCTAGTTCACACCTCGTTATCAACAAACAAGTTTACTTGTCTGTGAATATTACATCTCTTGTGACCTAGTCACTTGCTAGCAAACTATTGATGCAATATCACTGAGTGGGCCCAGAGTACCTGTCCGTCACATGGACTGACAAATCCCGCTTTTATCTATTTTCATACTTATCAACATATCTATTTCGGAATATCCAAAGTACACCTTTATGGCCACCATATTTCAGTGAGGCGGTGGATGCAAATCAAAACATCCTAATAGATAGCAATTACGCATGATCATTACAGTCTAAGGGTTAAGTCATATGTTACAAAGTTATCACAATGTTGAACTATGTGACTTGATCACATCGCAATGCTTTATGTGGTTGTGTGTCCATCACATCATTCTCCCAATGATATGACCTCATTGTCAGTAGGCGGTTTGTACCTCATGATCAGGAAACCTTGATCATCGATTCACCAATGAGCTAGTGTACCTGAGTTTAACTAGGGACGGGGTGTTTATATACTACACGTGTATTAGTGTTTCCGATTAATACAATTCTAGCATAGTATAAAACGTATTATGAACAAAATGAATATGTGACAAATATCTTTATTAATTTGCTGCTAGGGCACATATCCAACAGTCTACCACTTGCACTAGAGTACAAATTACACTAATTTACATCAGGTATGTATCGAACACATATAGTTTTTCGGTGTTGTTCAAACTTGCCCTGTGGAAGAGGTTTAGTCATTGGGTCTGCTGCGTTTAGATCCGTATGTATCTTGTGAATTCTAGTATGACCATCCTTGAAGTAGTCCTGCGTCACATGGAAATGTCGGAGAATGTGCTTGGCTGTAGAGTGCGTTCTTGGTTTCCCCGCATTAGCAATGGTAACCGTATTATCGCAATATATGTCAATGGGGTCAATGCAGCCAGGGAAGACACCAAGCTCGATCACGAACTTCTTCAGCCAATGCGCTTCATTTGACGCTTCGCAAGCGGCAATATACTTGTAACAGCCCAAAACTAACAAAATTCCATAAAAAATGCATTTTTATTTTTCCCATTGGGATAAAAATTTGCACATTTATTCTTTTCCATAACCCATGTGACAGCAAAATGGCCAAGCATTTTTCTAGTCATGAAAAAGGATTTCCCCTTTTTCTTTTCTTTTCCTCCATTTCTTTCTTTGGTTCCTTACCATTTTCCCAAATCCATCATGTTGATCCCCTTATTGAAATCTTTTGCAAATAATCATATTTTGCCATGATTTAGCCCCTGCCCAAATCCCAAGATTTTGCCTTTTCATAAAATGGGGTTGTAATTTAAATAGCTTTACATTAATTTAATTGCCATTTTTATTACTTAAATATTATTGGCCCAATTCATTTTCTAAAAATACTATAATTCATATGGATAGGAAATCATATTTATATATGATTTTCAACATACATTATGTATTTTCTCTTGCCCTTATTGTTTGCTGTCATTTATTTAAAATGATTAAAAGCAGATAATAAGAAGAGTGACTTGGGCCTCCCCTCTCTCCTCCCAGCCCACCTAAACGAAACCCCAGCCCAGGCCGAACCGGTACCCCTCTCTTTCCCCTCACGTGGCTTCACTCTCTCGCTACACGCCATGGCAGAAAGGAGAAGGTGGAGCCCTCCCGACAGCCTCTCTCACCCTCCCCTTTATCTAGCCAGCCCAGATGCCCCCAAAACCATAGCCCCTTCCTTCCTCTTCCCCCGTCGCCATCTCCCTCTTCCCCTCGTTTGTTTCTTCTTGCAGCAGCCATGGGAGCCCGAGGGGAGCTCGAGTTCGTGAGTTCGCGCGACCGATAGTCGACGCCGTCGACGAGGCTGTCCTCCATGGAGCCGTGCGTGTCCTAGGGAGCCTAATCCGTGGCCGGTGCGCCGTGGTTCATCGTCATCTTCCCCGCGCCCGGCGAGGAGCACCTCTGCCTCGATGCCGTGTGTCACGGCTGACAAGGCGTCACCTCTCGACAGCGTGGGTGAGGAGAAGAGCCAGGCAACATGAGAGGCGGCGTGGTGGAGTGCGTGTGGGCTGAGGCCTGTTGGGCCAGCCGGTGGCCTGCGTGCCATTGGGTATAAGTGGTGGCCAGTGTGTGTGTGAGGGGATTATCGAATAAGCTGTAACCCTAACCTAAAGGAGCTGCCCTCCTGGATTCTATCGATCCCTTTCTTCCTCCTATCTCTCTTGCCCGCCGCCTCTCTCCTTCTCCTCCCCAGATCTCGGCGAAACCTAGTTATAGAGGGTGAGGACCGTGACAATTGGTATCAGAGGTCAGTGAATCTGGAGACTGCCTACCTCAAACCCCGTTATCTCACAAAGCAGGCGCTCCAGACGGCGGCGATGGAAGAGCAGCTGGCCGCGTTGCTCAAATCGTTCAACGAAGGACGCGATGCGAACGAGGCCAAGTTGGAGGCCATCCCGGCCTCCCTAGAGTTGTGGCGGCCCGCCGTCGTCCACATCGCGCTTCATCCGGCGCTGGCGGACTCAAGGGCACCAGATCCAGCAACGGGTGCGGTGGTGCACACGGCGTCGGACCCGCCATCGCGCCTGGGGCACCATGGGCCGCGAGGCCACGGCGAGAACATCGACTCCGGGGGCTTGGCACACGGGGTGGTCACCACCCTGACGCTGCCTCCGGTGACGGGTGCGTCTCCCCCTCCTTCCCTTGACATTGTATCCCTGAGTCTTGAGCAGCGTCGCACGGGGGAGTACCATCCACCTTCACCACAACCCCGTGGTGGGTGGACTCTTCCCAAGCTGGATTCTCCGTCCTTCTGTGGCGAGAACCCCTAGTTTTGGAAGGCCAAATGTGAGAAATACTTTGATGTGTATGGAGTTCATCCGGATTTGTGGGTACGGGTGGCCACTCTTCACTTTGGAGGGAATGCCGCACATTGGCTCCAAATCAACGAAGCTAACAACACCACATTCACATGGGCAACATTGTGTTCTGCACTTAGTGAAAAATTTGGACGGGAGCAGTACCAAAAACCAGCTCCGTCAGTTCAACACAATTCGCCAAGTTGGCACTGTGACTGAGTACATGGTTTAGTTTGAGGTGCTCATGCATCAACTGCTCGCGCATAACGCGGCGTTTGATCCTTTATTTTTCACCACTCAGTTCTTAGATGCTCTTAAGCATGATGTCAGAATGGGTGTTGCTCTGCACCAACCTCGCAACTTGGACTCCGCCTTTTCCTTGGCTTTATTGTAGGAGGAGCTTCTGGGGAAACTACCGCGTCGGGATATTGCTCGTCATGAACAGCCACGGCATCCTCATCGACCAGTACTGGCGTTGGGGGCACCCCCTGCGCGTGCTCTACTTCCAGCACCGCCAGCGGCAGCGGATGATCGCCGCGCTTTGGAGGCGGCTCGGGCCGCAGATCGCCATTCGGACCGTGGAGGCGACCGAGTCTCGGCCCTCCGCAACTAAAGGCATGCTCGGGGGTTATGTTTCACCTGCGGCGAACATTGGGCTCAAGGACACCAGTGTGCGGCAACGGTGCAGCTTCATGTAGTGAAAGAATTGTTGGAGCTACTTCAAGCTGCCGACCCACTCCCTGATCAGCAGTCCGACTCAGACGATGACCAGTTGATGTCCATATCCAAGTTGGCCACGGCAGGGGCAACCACGCCTCACACGGTGCGGCTGTTGGGAAAAATTGGTGGCCGGGAAGTTCTAGTGTTAGTGGACTCCGGCAGTTCTCACAGCTTCATCAGCGACGACGTTGCTGCCGCGCTGCAGTCACAGGTGCGCATGATGCAGCCAATCTGAGTGAAAATTGCTGATGGGGGCATATGCTCTGCTCAAGTTTCATCCGTGCGTGTGTATGGACGACGCAAGCCCAATCCTTCACTACAGACGTGCGGGTGCTGTCGTTGGGATGTTATGACATGGTGGTAGGCATAGTCTGGCTGGAGAAATGTGGGCCGATGCGGGTGAATTGGACCGCAAAGACACTGCAATTTGAGCATAAAGGCCAGCAGATCACCCTGCAAGGGCTTCAGCCGACAACTACCCGGGTGCTTCCAGCCACACTTGCCACAATTCCATTGCGTGGTAGCCCTTTATCAAGTGGAAAATCAGGAGGGTGCACCCGATATGCCGTCATTCATTCAGGGTGTGGTGGATAGTTTCCAGTCCGTGTTTGAGGCCCCGACTGAGCTGCCGGAGAGCCGCGAATGGATCACACTATTCCCTTGTGTAACACCCCGGGTGTCACACTACAGTAATCTCCTACAGTAATCACTTTTACTGTTGCCAAGTCACTGTGGTAGAGCATGGATGATCACCCTTGATAATACTGACCCAAATTCAACCCAATTAAAAATTTCCAAAACCAGGTGGAAATAAAACAGTGCCCAAAAATTGTGCAACCAATTTTGTTAAATGCACAAAAATCAGTAGACCAAGATACCAAGGTGATGGATATTTATTATGGCATATAAATATTTACACAATTGAAACAACAACCAAAACATCCCTTTTTAATCGTTGCATATTCAAATGGAATCCTAAATGATTTTATTTTGAGCCCTAACTTTTTTTGGTGTTGCTTTAAGATGCAACACTAATAACAGAACGAGTTTCACTTCTTGCAAAAATCCAAATAATAGGTGAATAAATGAAATAGTAGCAAAACTTACTCCATCAAATATTTTGCTAGGTAAATAAAATTCAAAGGAATTTTTCTGTGCCCCAAACTTTTTAGTGGAACTCTGGTTGGGTGCAACACAAATATAGGAACATGTTTCACATTTTACAAAAGTGCAAAAGCAACAAAAACAAATACAACAGAAAGAAAGAAGAGAAAAGAAATAGAAGATTGCAAAACTAACTAAAACTCGCCTCGGGCAAGAACCCCCACGGCCCAGCCCAACCCCGGCCTCCTTCCTCCCACCTGCTCCCATCCCCTCCTCCACCTACTCCGTCTCCGAGGCCGCGCCATGGCCATGGAAGCCACGGTTGGCCCCCTCTCCCCTGTGCGTCGTGGAGATGATAAGGCCGACCACCTGCTCCCTTGACCCTCTGCTCATTCCTCTCCCCCTTCCCACACACCTTCCCTCCTCTCCCGTGCGGCACCGGGCGCTGCCGTGGCCGCGCCACCGTCGTTGTAGCGGCCAACGCCCGCCTCTCGCCGTCGCAAGATGTCCAGGAGGATCGTCACCGACGCCTTCGTCACCTCCAGCAACGAATCGAGACGGGGCGCGCTGTAGACTGCGAATCGGCCGCCCCCTTCCGCCTCGGCCGCGACACCTCGACGACGGTTGCGTCGCCATTGCCGCTCCCCAGGCCGCCCTAAGCTTCCCTTCCACCTCATTGTGAGCCGCCGCCCATTTCCCCTTCCCTCTTGCTCGTTTTGGTCACCTCCAGCACAGTTGCCGCGGTGTCGTGCTCCGGCCACCGCTTGTGCTCCCCATGTCCGTCGAGTAGGTCGTTCGTGGCGTCAACCCAGGGCACCCTTGGATGCGCAACCGGACGCTCGTTCGATTCCCCCCTTACGCTTGTGTTTTGGTCGCTGGAGTGGCCGCGACGACCTCGCCGTGCTCCCAACACCCGTCAGCTGTTGTTGCCGTTGCTGCCGCTGCTGCGCCCGTGGCCACGCCCCCTCCCGTGTACGCCCCGGCCCGCCCGTGCCCGCGGGGCTGTACCCCGCCGCTCGCCGTGGTTCCCCTCGTCGACGTGCTACGGTACTCGTCGCCGGCGTGCTCTGTTCAGAGCCGTGGGAAACCCCCACCTCCTAACCCACTCACAGTGCCCCCCCAAATCCTATTTATCTTAAGTTAATTAAGTGGTTAACTTGGCAGGTCTATGACAAGTGGGCCCTGCCCCTTTTCTTAATTAAGGTGTTGCTTGTTACAACTAAAAATAACCTCAATGAGACTTACATGTGGGCCCTGGGCCATTAAGTTAATCCCATGTTTAAGTTAAATAAATTGGTTAAGTAGATGTCTCAATGACAGGTAGGCCCCACTGGATATTAGATTTAATTAAATTTTTTTATTAGTACTGTGTATGACTGTGGGGTCCCACATGTAAGTTTGACTGGGTCTATGCCATTGTTTTGGATAATGTTGAATTTAAATAATAGAAGAAAATCCAGAAATTCTTTTTAATTGAATAAAATTTGGAAATTCCATATCTTTTAAACCGTAAGTCAGATTGGAAAACTTTATACATGAAAATTGATCAGAAAAATATAACGAATACGAATACGCTACCCTTACACCCACCCCCCCTCTAATGTACCGACCATCGAACCATCCCCCTCCGGCAACGTTTGTCCGATGATTGCCCGATACCGATAAACTATCCGAATGAATTTATTCTGAACACGAAAGTTGTTCAGAATAGATCAACTAACTCAGATACACCACCCATATGTTTGTCGGATGTCCACGACACCTCTGGCATGATACCCTCCCTCTCCGGACACCCTGTCCGGTAATCACCCGGAGCTGGCAGTTCATCCCCGGATGAATTCCCGCGCCAAGCATAATACATGGTACTGCGTTAGAACACCGTTAACATTGTGTTTGCCATGTATTGTATTTGTTTTGCTATTATTGTTGTGTATTTATTATTTCTCCCCCCTCTCTTATTGTCCGGGAGTCCCGACGACCGCTGTCGATGCCCCTGTGATCGACTACGTCGACGACGACCGTACCCCTACCGTCGAGCTTCCAGGCAAGCAGAGCCATTCTCTTCCCCAGATATCGCCTACCTTTCCGTACTTTCTTGCACTAGGCATTGTTACTGTTGCTGCTACGTTACAATCCTATCCAATTGCATACATGTTTTTGTCGCCCCTTGATGTACCTTCCTTGATCCTATGCTGCCTATTATATATATTATATTCAGCAGTGAGCCCTGCGCATTGTTAGTTAGGACTAGATAGTGGGCCGTGATCACTCAGGGGAGTGACACGGATACAAATATTATAACTACAAAGGTACGGTACAATGCAGACACCGCCGCAGGCCCCCTAGCTTGGCTTTGTCGAGCCACATCAAGTGGAGCTATCGAGGAGTAATCCTTGTACTCCACTCGTTGCTGACTCTGTATAGCCGCTCTAGGTACCTGAGCAACGTTTGTCCTTAAAGGTAAGAAGTCGGGCGACACAACGGTGCCCGCGAGTGGTATTGCGACAGGACGACAGGGAGGGTATGACCAGTGTACCGGTGTGCTTGGCCCCTGATCGTTGGCCGCGAGAGTTACCAAACCCCAAAAGTTGAGCTCCTGCAGGAGCACACGCGAGACAAGGTAAGGAGACGGTTCACCTTGTTGGTAACTGCAGAGACTTGGTGGGACGACAAGGCAGGCACCGATGTACTGGTGGTCCTGGCTGCTGTCGTTGTCCGTGGGTCAGTTAAGTCGAGGCAACGATAACGGTTGCCCGCAAGTTAATAAAATGACTAATGGTTCGGCGGATGACTTGAGTAGCCTTTTGGCTTATACGCGCTGCCGACACGTGGGAATTACGAGTTATGGGCTCCCCTGCTTCGTAGTGTCGTCCGAGGACTCTTCAGATGTCAGCAGTACCGCGGCCTGCGCCGGGAAGTGGTGTTGTCTTATTTGCTTGCGCCGTGGTGCCTTATTTGGATTTGCTTTAACTTCACCAGCCAGCCTTGCACCGTGCAGGAGTACGTCGGGGTTAGGGTCCAAAGCCCCGCGTACATAGGATATAGTCCGGCGGATGACCTCTCTGTTGAGTTTGAAAGATGGGATGCGGAGTGTCGGATAGCCTCAGTGGGGCGTTCCCTAACAAGGTGCCCGCCACCCTGGAGATCCGTGCGTGTAGTGTAACACAAGTGCACCCCTGCACGGAAGATTAATCTATTTGACTAGCCGTGTCCACGGTAACAAGACGCTTTATGCTGAACCTAGATCTTACCACTACAAACTATTATTATTAAACTGTATGGTTCCGGGTTTGCTTCCTCGCAGGGGAGTCGAGGAGGGAACTCGGAGGCATTGATAATTATTACAACTTATTATTATACAATGCTGCAGCAACTTCTGCTGCATTGTTACTTTATGCTTTATATAAACTGTTGGTTATTCTCTCCTCATGCTGCAAGACTCGTCGAAAGATTCTAGTCTTCGATAGGCCTAGCTTCTTACCCTTATTTTGATTTCTATCTTGCAATCCACTATATATAGCCTCCCCTTTCCATTTGATACAATGCATAAATGCTTAGTAGCGGACGTAAGACTCGCGGGTATGCTAGATACTCACCTTTGCTTTATTTCCCCTTTTTTTTCCTGATCGGCCGCTGCAGTCGACGTTGGAGCCCAGGAGCAGGAGTACCCCGGAGGCGATTACTACGACGTTGAGTTCCCCGTCGACCAGGAGTAGTTTGGAGGTTCCCAGGCAGGAGGCCTCGCCTTTTCGATCTGTTGTTATTTGTGCTAGCCTTCTTAAGGCATCCTTGTATTCTTGTGTCTGTACTCAGATACTATTGCTTCCGCTAACTTTGTGCTCTCGAGCTGTTATATTCGAGCCCTCATGGCCCCTGAGTTGTATTAAACATCTTTTATTATTTTATTTGTAGAGTTGTGTTGTGATATCACACCATGAGTCCCTAATCTCGATCGTGTACCTCGCGTGTATGATTACTGTACACGGTCTGATTTTGGGGGCGTCACAAGTTGGTATCGGAGCCGACTGCCTGTAGGACACCCCCTTCCAACTCCTTGGTCGAAGTCAAGTCTAGTCCTTGCAAAACTACTTTACTAACAGTGTCGTGTGGCTTACCGGCCCACGTCACAAACTGGGTGGTATTAGGATCTTTTACTCCGTACCTTTACTCTGGGACTCTGATCTCTCTTCTCTTTCGGGCTAAAGATTTTGCTAACTCTGAAATTAGGTTCTCGTGACTACTTCCTCTCGGAGAGACCCTCATTACAGATGATCGCTTGCTTCACGAGAAGATCCCGAAGATACTTTCCGATAAATTCTCGAGACCCTATGTGCCCACCGCCCTTACAATCCCCTGCCACCCATAAGTGCGTATGGATAATTACTTATACTTTCCGATCATCCATTCAATCCCAGTTGCTCTTGTGTTCACAAGATGCATCAAAATACTTTCCGTTGTTTCGGGAATTTTTTGAGCCTACTTGCTTGCAGCTTTATTTTCACCCTGCAGATAATTCCTCACATTTAACGAGGATCCGTTCATCCTAAGTGGTTCGTGTGATTCCCATAATACTTTGAAATACTATCCGATTTCGCGACAATCCTTGGCAGCCGACTGCTTTGGAGATTCTTCTTACCTGCTTGCACTATGATTAATCCCGTTTATCTTGTAGTCTTTGATGACCTCCCTTGGCATTGCCATTCTGATCTGTTGAATCATCGTGTGTGCTATTGTAGGAAATCATCAGTTGATCCCTAGGAATCCATTCTTCTGGCTCAGACGTCATTCCGGACATGAGTTGGTTCTTCGTAAATCAAACCTTAATTGATTAACCGTCAAGCTTCTATTCAACTTATTCATGTTTGATCGATGTATCTGGATCTGATACACCGATATGGAAGTCATATTCCTTTGTACTTAAGCATCAAATTATTCCGATGCCTCTATCTCCAATGCTTTGACATTCTTTCTTCTTATGGTTGAGTACCGATACTCGCCCCAGACTCTCGGTACGCCGCCTGACCTTTTTGGTGGAGTACTACCTGCCGTCCCCTCGTGTCCTAAATCATTGACGAGCTTCCCCTGATGCAAAATGCCTTTGGCAAACGGTATCATCTGGTCCGTGTCATCGTCCTTCTCCTTTCAAACTTGTATCTCTTGATCCTATTGTTTGTCGTACAAATCCGTAAAAATGTCCGTATGGGTTGTATCTATGCTTCCTTCATCTGGGTGAACCCATGAACTTCTGCGGGTCATACTCTACTAGTGTTATGCCAGATAAATTTTTGAACGATAAAAATTCGTCGACAGCGAGAAGTGAATGAAAGTCTATGCATTGAAGAAGTGGGAGTCGACCCTAAACCTTTGTGTTCATGCCCATGGATACTATGTAGAACTTGTCATGAAAGATTCTCGTAAAGATAATTAACCCCTTTGAGTAAATTCTTCTACACCTATGATCCACCATTCTACCTTCGAGTATTACCCCTGGTATCTCGAGGATTGCACTACATCTTGTGAATTGTGATAAAAAAATGCCTATCCCTGTCATAGCAATATCATGGTTCTGGGTTGTCGTCAACCGGGAACACCGAATACTTTTGCTTCACCATTACTTTTCCTTGATGTCGACGTTGTTCGATTGTATTTCCTTGAAACCTTTTGACATGACGTGTCGTGGTCATCATCGACATCTTGGCTTCTACCAAGTGTTAATTGAATTCATGGTGAGAAATACCATCCTTGCCGCTCGAGGATTTGTGTTATCATCGACAACATCCGTTGACTCCTGCCAATACAACTTGGTCATGTATATCTTACCATGTTTTCCCTCGGGAAAGATATGCACTTGATACTTGTGTATCATCACCTTTTCCTTTCCACTGGTCTGTTTAACCTTTCTTGTAATGTATCTTATCCGAGAAGTGATAATTCTCTTCTTATCTAAACACTTTGGTGTACTAATTTGTCCGGACAACCTGTTGCGACTGTTGATGACTTTTCGGTGACCACCGATGGATGAGAACTTTGCCTACTGGTCTGCCTCGTCTTAACGAGCAGGAACACGGTTCTCTTTGTCCCTCGCCCTTGGTACCAACGTTGTTGCCGACTTAGCTAACAAGCTATTCTCTGACTTACCTTGCAACTTGATCGCATTGTTTGTCACCACCCTTCTTATTCAATGTGGGGCCATAACCCACAGTTCCACAGGATCGAAACCTGACTCTCTTGTACCCATATGTTCTCAAGGTTATTTCCTCCTGCTTGACCTCGTATGCAAATCACGAGTCCTCTACCTTGTGATATTCAGCTCGATATCAGACTCAGTGCTTATGTCTGATGCTCTGGTCCCCTTTGCATCCTCCGTTATCAACGTCGAATGCCCGCATATCCGCTTGAAAACTTATCATGCCTTCTTTTGCTTTCTCTCGATGTATCTCCCCGAGTTTAACTCGGAAGATACTTTGTACCCCATTCCATTGGACAGCCTCGGTTGATTAACCGAGTACCAATCCGGCCCCCTTGGAATTTTCCTCCTAGCCTACGTAGGTACGATGAAGCCCCCATAGGAAGGATGACAACTCATCAAGATGCACCGATACAGAGAAATGAAGACAACATCATGAAGGACCAGCTTCTTCGAGAAGGGCAACATGAACCAGAAGATTCGTTAGAATACGAAACCAAAGCTTTACCCCTTTCACTACCTTTAATTCTCGGGACGAGAATTCTTTGTAGTAGGAAAGAATTGTAACACCCCGGGTGTCACACTACAGTAATCCCCTACAGTAATCACTTTTACTGTTGCCAAGTCACTATGGTTGAGCATGGATGATCACCCTTGATCATAGTGACCCAAATTCAACCCAATTAAAAAAATTCCAAAACCAGGTGGAAATAAAACATTGCCCAAAAATTGTGCAAACAATTTTGTTAAATGCACAAAAATCAGTAGACCAACATACCAAGGTGATGGATATTTATTATGGCATATAAATATTTAAACAATTCAAACAACAATCAAAGCATCCTTTTTAATCGTTGCATATTCAAATGGAATCCTAAATGATTTTATTTTGAGCCCTAACTTTTTTTGGTGTTGCTTTAATGCAACACTAATAACAGAACGAGTTTCACTTCTTGCAAAAATCCAAATAATAGGTGAATAAATGAAACAGTAGCAAAACTTACTCCATCAAATATTTTGCTAGGTAAATAAAATTCAAAGGAATTTTTCTATGCCCCAATCTTTTTAGTGGAAATCTGGTTGGGGGAAACACAAATATAGGAACATGTTTCACATTTTACAAAAGTGCAAAAGCAACAAAAACAAGTACAACAGAATGAAAGAAGAGAAAAGAAATAGAAGATTGCAAAACTAATTAAAACTCGCCTCGGGAAAGAACCCCCACGGCCCAGCCCAACCCCGACCTCCTTCCTCCCACCTGCTCCCATCCCCTGCTCCACCTGCTCCTTCGCCGTGGCCGCGCCATGGCCATGGAAGCCACGGTTGGCCCCCTCTCCCCTGTGCGTCGTGGAGATGATAAGGCCGACCACCTACTCCCTTGATCCCCTGCTCATTCCTCTGCCTCTCCCCACACACCTTCCCTCCTCTCCCGTGCGGCACCGAGCGTTGCCGTGGCCGCGGCCAACGGCCGCCTCTCGCCGTCGCAAGATGTCCAGGAGGACTGTCACCGACACCTTCGTCACCTCCAGCAACGAATCGAGACGGGGCGCGCTGTAGGCTGCGAATCGGCCGCCCCCCTTCCGCCTGATACGTCCAAAATGTATCTATAATTTCTGCTTGCTCCATGCATGTTTTGTGTGTCATTGCTATGATCTAGATACACTTTCATACACTTTTGATCATATTTGGACTAACCTATTAACTCAGTGCACCCCAGTGCCAGTTCTGCTTTCTGCTGTTTTTCTATTTCAGTTTTCCCCCATATAAAAATTGCCAGAAAAATTCGGGAAAATTCAGATAAAAAATCAGCGTGAAGGAAGCTTCGCGAAGAGCCCGAGAGGGGCCAGAGGGGAGCCAGGGGGGCCCAGGCAGCCACCCGGCGCGGCCCCACCCTTGGCCGCGCCAGGGGGCACCTGGGGACCCTGGTCCACCTATGGCTGCCCCCCTTCGCCTATTTATTCTCTGTCACGGGGAAACTATAGAAGAAGAACCCTATTCCGCAAACTCTCCTCTGTTCCGCCGCCGCCGCGCTTCCGAGATCGGGAGCACCAGAAGACCTCTACCCGGCACCCTGCCGGAGGGAAGATTGACCTCCGGGAGTCTCCTCTCCACCATGGATGCTCCCCGGATGTCTCGTGAGTAGATTTCCTTGGACCACGGGTCCGTGATCAGTAGTTATGTGATGTTCGCCTCCCCTCTTTGATCTTCATTGTTTAGACCTCGTGAGCTGCCCTACATGATCGAGGCACCTTTGTAATATTTCTGCTGTTGCTATGCTGAGTTTGATGGGATCTGATGGATTATGAGATCATGTTCAGATTGTGATAGAGTAATATATTTTGTTTTTATCTCTTATATTTTTGTTCCTAAGTAATTCTTGCATGTTCTCCGTTGCTGTTTATTGCTTTGGCCAAGTAGTAGGTAGTGACTCCAAGAGGGAACGTTGTGCTCGATTGTGGGTTCATGCCCCCGATGACACGCTTGAGTGACTGAAACATGAGTCTAGGCGATGTGTTGTTGCCACAAGGGGGAAAACAACGGTTCTTGTAACCGTGGTTGCAAGGATTGTTTACTTTACGCAAAGTTCTTTTTAATGCACTTGTCTGTTGCTTTGGGTTTACACTTTGGGTGGGTCTCGCAACTTAATACCAGTGAGATGTTCTGGATAGATATCTCAAGGTGGATGATTAGTAGTAGATGCAGTTGGATTACGGTCTACTTATTTTGGCGTACTGCCCGTGCTTTTGAACCTCTTCCTTTCTTTTGTAGCATAGTTAGCATTGCGGTGCGTTCATAATCCTGTCAATTGCCCTTCTGTAATTTGTTTACCTCGCATAGCAGTTTTATCGTCTTTTGGGAGAGATACATCACTAGTGAACATCACATATCCCGGTCCATATCCTTATTATTGTTTCCACGCTATATTTACTTTACTACTTTTACTTGCTATCATTATTCCTTGTGTTTTTACCATTTGTGAACAACAAGACCGAAGAGATTGACAACCTCTCTGAACTTCGTTGGGAACAAAGTTATCTGTGTCTGTGTGCAGGTCCACGTCAGTTGCGCCGCTGACACCTACTTATCACCTCCGGAGTCCTACTGGAGACAAACCTTGGTATCTTCACCGAGGGAAACTCGCTGCTGTACTGCATCACGACTTCCACTTGGGGCTCACCAACGAAGGGCGAGCAGCCATCAAGTGAATTTCTGGCGCCATTGCCGGGGACTCCGAGTGCTAAGATCAGGGAGTTGCACACTACCCTTTACCTTTGTTTTTTAGTCTTGTTAGTTTACCTTTCAGTTTTTGCTTTAGTGTCTTTTATCAAAAATCCAAATTTTTTTAATAGTATGTCTAGTTCCTTACTTGCCAATCAATGTCTGACTTCTTTGAAACTAGATCTTATTGTCATGGAGGATTCACTGAGGATCAACAAAAGTGGTACAAGGAACACCGCTTGTCTCAAAAGGGGATACACTTATGGAAACAAATACATCAGTTGTATGAGTATGCTAGAAACTTGTGCTCAATATATAATATATCTTTCTGCAGGGATGAATCTTGTTGCTTTATGAGGCATAAACAACTTGCTTTCCAATGTTAGTACAATGATGACGAAACCTTAGCTTCTTATACTAAGAGAAACTATGATTTTTATGATGCAGAGCCAATAGAAGAATTTGTTGCTTATAAGGGTGCCTATGAAATTACTTCTGTTCTTAAAAATATTGATGATGCCCCTTACAAATCTGAGAGTCTTGATATTCTTAACTATTGTTTGGAAAATTACGATGCAAATTATTATATTACTGATCATCTTGAGAGAATCTCTCCCCCGAAGGAAGAGACTAATGTTTTGCAGGACTCTATGAAAGAAGAAATTGATGAA
Source organism: Bromus sterilis (assembly GCA_950022295.1). NCBI lineage: Eukaryota > Viridiplantae > Streptophyta > Magnoliopsida > Poales > Poaceae > Bromus > Bromus sterilis. The sequence continues at coordinate 225,925,777 of OX465600.1, forward strand.
ACCGAAAGCTCCTTGGATGAAAAAGAGGAGGAGAGTGACGAAAAAAAGGAGGAAGAATGGATCCATCCATGTCTACCTTCTAATGAGAGTAACTCTTTGAATCTTACCATATATGAGTGTTATGATCCTATGGATTCTTTTGAAATATCCCTTTTTGATGGAGTTGATGCCTTCTATGCTTATGGCCATGATGCCACTATGGATGATGCTTACGGAGATGAACTTTCTATACTTCCTCATGTTAAGCATGAAATTGTTGATGTTACACCCACACTTGATTTTCCTATTATCCTTTTGAAATCTCCAACTCCGGAGAATTTTGATCTTATCAAGGCTCAATGTGATGAGTTGCATTTATCTTATAATCCTAAAGACCGTGTTGAAAACTATACACGTGTGCTTATAGGTCATTAACACCATGATTTATGTGATAGTTATATTCTTGATATTGTTCATGATACTACTGAAAATTATTTTGAGAGAGGGAAGTTTGGTTGTAGAAACTTCCATATTACTAAAACTCCTCTCTTTATGTTGAAAGTTTTGAAGTTGTTCTTGCTCCACCTTCCTATGCATGTCACTTTGTGCTTATTTGATTTATTTTCTTACAAGATGCCTATGCATAGGAAGTGGGTTAGGCTTAAATGTGTTTCATATTTTCTTCTTGATGCTCTCTTTTGCTTCAAATCCTTATTTTTATGAGAGCAACTTTTATGATCTTCATGCCTAGCTAATGGCTCTAAAGAAGCGCTTTCGGGAGGCAGACCGCAACGAATTTAGGTTTCTTTTTGCTTTTTGTTGTGTCTTGATGTTTGTTACTACTGTAGCAACATCATTGTATCTTTATTTTTCAGTTTTGTGCGAAGTTATAGCCTCTTATTATAAGGGAAGCAAAAGTTGTGACATGCTGTCCAGAAAACAGATTCTGTCCCTTTGACAGAAAAATTCGAATCAAATCAGCAGATCATCTTTTTGATCTGAATTTTTTCGACAGCGTGCTCTATACAATTGTGAAACTTGCGTATGTTCTGAGTTTTTTGATTTGAGTTGCATAAGTATCCCTAAAAAATTCTTTACTACCTGCTGTTCTGTTTTTCACAGATTCTGCCACGTTTAGTCTCTCCTAACTTTTGCAAACCTTAAGCTTGTTTTTTATTTGAAAAAACCTTTTGGAACTCTTGAGAAACAGTAGCTCTTCAAGAATATCTTTATATCCAGTGGGAAAATTATTTTATTAAGGGTACTAACCTCTCTAATCAGCTTATGATGAGTTATGTATGAAGGGAGTTTTCAAGTGTGCGATGGAAGATGATGAAAGAAGATCCAGGAGTGTCAAGCACTCAAGCTTGGGGATGCCCCCATGCATCCCCAATAAATATTCAAGGAGAATCAAGCATCTAAGCTTGGGGATGCCTCCGTGCATCCCCTTCTCCATCAACAATCATCAGTTCGTCCTTCGTCTCACTATATTTTTATCACTTCATGCGTTATGTGCTATGCTTGGAGCGTCTCGCTCTTAGGTTTTATTTTTAGTTTTCTTTAGTTTTGCTTGCTGGTCATAACAAGTTAGACCCCTTCTTACTTTGTGTGGGAGAGAAACACGCTCCACTTTCAAATCTAGAACACATCATAGGATTTTTCCTGCTTATCTTTTTGCTGTTGTGTGTTATTTATCTTTTCATAGCTACTGCCATGTTTAGTTTTAGTCTTAGTTTGTATTTAGCAAGAGCCTTGGCTTTTGTTTAGTCTGTTGCTGGAACTCTTTTTAGTTTTCATGATTATCTTGTTAAAGAGAGTTGGTTGTTGCACTGAGTTGTGTCTTGTCTTGAAAGTAGGTAATTGAGGTTGCTATTTAATTCTAGTAGTAGCTTGCAATAGTTTTGAGGTATTGTTGTGAGTAATGTTTGAACTTTTGGTGTCAAGAGCTCTAGCCTATTAGTGATAGGTGTCGTATTTTGGGAAATCCGTGTTTATTTTCAAAACCTACAAAACTAGTTGAGAACTCTAGCTACTAGATGGATCACTAATCTTTGGAGGGATCGGATATCAGAGAACACTCACGTACCATGAGTCGAGGATGCGCAAGGATAACCAAACCCCCATACACTCCTCCTCGGGGTACTTGTCTCTTTGTGAACCTCCTTATTAGATTGAGAGTTACCAATAATAAGTGCATGAGTTCTTCAGAATAATGTAAGTATTGAAAGTTGACACTTCCACCTTCCCATATTTTGCTAGCCTCTCCCGTGCCGTGCATTGCCTTCTTCTCACTCCGAGAGTTGGTGTCCACCTTTGCCGGTACATCCAAACCCTTGGCATGATACGGTCTGTCATCATAAGCCTCCTTATATCTTTCCTCAAAACAGCCACCATACCTACCTATCAAGGCATTTCCATAGCCTTTCCGAGTTACATTGCCATGCAACATCCACCTCTTCATGACTTGATCTTCATGTGATACATGTTCCTGCTACACTGGCAGCGACATACACTGCATACATCATGATAGTTACATCTTATTTAGGATTTTGAGTACCTTGTAAAGTGTGAAAGATCTCCTTTACCTTCTTGTAAAATAGAGTGTTGCCCTTAAGTGAGAAAAAGATCCCAAAGTGGACACAATAAAAGATCCCGAAGAGGACAAATGAGAGTTAAATAGAAAGAGCCATTGAGGCCACAAAAAAATACAAAAAAATAATATAAAAAAGAAATAAAAAGAGAGAAAGGGGAAACACTACTATCCTTTTGAGAGATCCACACTAGTACTCCCTTTATATACTTGTACTCCATAGAGATGACCATTATGCATATAGCTATGTGGGGACCTTCACACTATAGAACTTGGCTTGCATATTCCAAGGATGAGCCTCCTCAAACGAGCTCTAGGTCTTCATGAGCGAGCAAGTTAGATGCACCCCCACTAGTTCCATTGGAGAGCTTCTTAGCTCGTATGTGCATCCGTTGCATGGAAATCCCTACTCCTCACATCATATCTATCATTTGGCATCTCTTGCCTATGATTGTCCTCATTGATGTGAGCCTTTCTCATCCTTTTTATCTTCCTCCTCCACCATATTTCTCTCTTTGCCATCCTAAGTGTCAAGTCTCATGCTTACGCTCATCCATTGCATGAGTGCTCAAAATATCGAAAAGGAGTGGATCAAATTGACTTGTACCTGCCTAGTGGTTTGGGGACGAGTCAAGATAAGATTCCAAAGAAGACCAAGTCTGAAACTTTAGTAGATTGAGTTCTCAACACAAAAATACTTTTTTCTCGTATTCCCTATCCCCCTTCTTGCATGCAAACACCATTTGGAGACATTCGAGTCACGGACAGCAAGAGCTCTTGCACCTTTTGTTCTTTTGTTACTTGTTTCAATGCAAATATAGACTCTTGCAAGTTATGACTTGAATTGAATCTCTAACCTTGATTGCTTTACTTTTCAAAGTTCTTTATGGTTCCTTGCATGTCACCATAGAAATTATGCTGTTATCATTTACCTACTCGAGGACGAGCAGGAATTAAGCTTGGGGATGTTGATACGTCCAAAACGTATCTATAATTTATGCTTGCTCCATGCATGTTTTGTGTGATATTGCTATGATCTAGATACACTTTCATACACTTTTGATCATATTTGGACTAACCTATTAACTCAGTGCACCCCAGTGCCAGTTCCTGTTTTCTGCTGTTTTTCTATTTCAGTTTCCCCCATATAAAAAGTGCCAAAAAAATTCGGGAAAATTAAGATAAAAAATCAGCGTGAAGGAAGCTTTGCGAAGAGCCCGAGAGGGGCCAGAGGGGAGCCAGGGGGGCCCAGGCGGCCACCCGGCGCGGCCCCACCCCTGGCCGCGCCAGGGGGCGCCTGGGGCCCCTGGTCCACCTCTGGCTGCCCCCCTTCGCCTATTTATTCTCCGTCACGGGGAAACTCCAGAAGAAGAACCCTATTCCGCAAACTCTCCTCTGTTCCGCCGCCGCCGCGCTTCCGAGATCGGGAGCACCAGAAGACCTCTTCCCGGCACCCTGCCGGAGGGGGGATTGACCTCCGGGAGTATCCTCTCCACCATGGATGCTCCCCGGATGTCTCTTGAGTAGTTTTCCTTGGACCATGAGTCCGTGATCAGTAGCTATGTGATGTTCTCCTCCCTTCTTTGATCTTCATTGTTTAGACCTCGTGAGCTGCCCTACATGATCGAGACACCTTTGTAATATTTCTGCTGTTGCTATGCTGAGTTTGATGGGATCTGATGGATTATGAGATTATGTTCAGATTGTGATAGAGTAATATATTTGGTTTTTATCTCTTATATTTTTGTTCCTAAGTAATTCTTGCATGTTCTCCGTTGCTGTTTATTGCTTTGGCCAAGTAGTAGGTAGTGACTCCAAGAGGGAACGTTGTGCTCGATTGTGGGTTCATGCCCCCCGATGACACGCTTGAGTGAAAGAAACATGAGTCTAGGGGATGTGCTGTTGCCACAAGGGGGAAAACAACGGTGCTTGTAACCGCGGTTGCAAGGATTGTTTACTTTATGCAAAGTTCTTTTTAATGCAGTTGTCTGTTGCTTTGGGTTTACACTTTGGGTGGGGCTCGCAACTTAATACCATTGAGATGTTCTGGATAGATATCTCAAGGTGGATGATTAGTAGTAGATGCAGTTGGATTACGGTCTACTTATTTTGGCGTACTGCCCATGCTTTTGAACCTCTTCCTTTCTTTTGTAGCATAGTTAGCATTGCGGTGCGTTCATAATCCTGTCAACCGCCCTTCTGTAATTTGTTTACCTCGCATAGCAGTTTTATCGTCTTTTGGGAGAGAGATATCACTAGTGAACATCACGTATCCCGGTCCATATCCTTATTATTGTTTCCACGCTATATTTACTTTACTACTTTTACTTTCTATCATTATCCCTTGTGTTTTTACCCTTTGTGAACAACAAGACCGGAGAGATTGACAACCTCTCTAAACTTCGTTGGGAACAAAGTTATCTGTATCTGTGTGCAGGTCCAAGTCAGTTGCGCCGATGACACCTACTTATCATCTCGAGAGTCCTACTAGAGACAAACCTTGGTATCTTCGCTGATGGAAACTCGCTGCTGTACTGCATCACGCCTTCCACTTAGGGCTCACCAACGAAGGGCGAGAAGCCATCACCGCCTCGGCCGCGGCACCTCCACGATGGTTGCGTCGCCATCACCGCTCCCCAGGCCGCCCTAAGCTTCCCTTCCGCCTCACTGTGAGCCGCCGCCCATTTCCCCTTCCCTCTTGCTCGTTTTGGTCACCTCCAGCACCGTTGCCACGGTGTCGTGCTCCGGCCGCCGCTTGTGCTCCCCATGTCCGTCGAGTAGGTCGTTTGTGCCGTTAACCCAGGGCACGCTTGGATGCGCAACCGGACGCTCGTTCGATTCCCCCCTTACGCTTGTGTTTTGGTCGCTGGAGTGGCCGCGACAACCTCGCCGTGCTCCCAGCACCCGTCGGCTGCTGTTGCCGTTGCTGCCGCTGCTGCGCCCGTGGCCACGCCCCCTCCCGTGTACGCCCCGGCACGCCCGTGCCCGCGAGGCTGTACCCCGCCGCTCGCCGTGGCTCCTCTCGCCGGCCCGCTCCGGTACTCGCCGCCGGCGTGCTCTGTTCAGAGCCGTGGGCAACCCCCACCCCCTAACCCACTGACAGTGCCCCCCCAAACCGTATTTATCTTAAGTTAATTAAGTGGTTAACTTGGCAGGTCTATGACAAGTGGGCCCTGCCCCTTTTCTTAATTAAGGTGTTGCTTGTTAAAAATAAAAATATCCTCAATGAGACTTACATGTGGGCCCTGGGCCATTAAGTTAATCCCATGTTTAAGTTAAATAAATTGGTTAAGTAGATGTCTCAATGACAGGTAGGCCCCACTGGATATTAGATTTAATTAAAACATTTTTATTAGTACTGTGTATGACAGTGGGGTCCCACATGTAAGTTTGACTGGGTCAATGCCACTGTTTTGGATAATGTTGAATTTAAATAATAGAAGAAAATCCAGAAATTCTTTTTAATTGAATAAAATTTGGAAATTCAATATCTTTTAAACCGTAAGTCAGATTGGAAAACTTTATACATGAAAATTGATCAAAAAACTATAACGAATACGAATACGCTACCCGTACACCCACCACCACCCTCTAACGTACCGAACATCGAACCGTCCCCCTCCGGCAGCGTTTGTCCGATGATTGCCCGATACCGATAAACTATCCGAATGAATTTATTCTGAACACGAAAGTTGTTCAGAATAGATCAACTAACTCGGATGCACCACCCATACGTTTGTCGGATGTCCACGACACCTCCGGCATGATATATCCCCTCTCCGGACACCCTGTCTGGTAATCACCCGGAGCTGGCAGTTCATCCCCGGATGAATTCCCGCGCCAAGCATAATACATGGTACCGCGTTAGAACACCGTTAACATTGCGTTTGCCATGTATTGTATTTGTTTTGCTATAATTGTTGTGTATTTATTGTTTCTCCCCCCTCTCTTATTGTCCGGTAGTCCCGACAACCGCTGCCGATGCCCCTGTGATCGACTACGTCGAGGACGACCGTATCCCTACCGTCGAGCTTCCAGGCAAGCAGAGCCATTCTCTTCCCCAGATATCGCCTACCTTTCCGTACTTTCTTGCACTAGGAATTGTTACTGCTGCTGCTACGTTACAATCCTATCCAATTGCATAGCCTGTTTTTGTCGCCCCTTGATGTACCTTCTTTTATCCTATGCTGCCTATTATATATATTATATTCAGCAGTGAGCCCTGCGCATTGTTAGTTAGGACTAGAAATTGGGCCGTGATCACTCAGGGGAGTGACGCGGATACAAATATTATAACTACACAGGTACGGTACAATGCAGACACCGCCTGAGGCCCCCTAGCTCGGCTCTGTCGAGCCACATCAAGTGGAGCTAACGAGGAGTAATCCTTGTACTCCACTCGTTACTGACTCTGTATAGCCGCTCTAGGTACTTGAGCAACGTTTTTCCTTAAAGTTAAGAAGTCGAGCGACCCAACAGTGCCCGCGAGTGGTATTGCGACGGGAAGACAGGGAGGGTACGACCAGTGTACCCGTGTGCTTGGCCCCTGATCGTTGGCCGCGAGAGTTACCAAACCCCGAAAGTCGAGCTCCTCCAGGAGCACACGCGAGACAAGGAAAGGAGACGGTTCACCTTGTTGGTAACCGCAGAGACTTGGTGGGACGACAGGGTAGGCACCGATGTATTGGTGGTCCTGGCTGCTGTCGTTGTCCACGGGCCAGTTAAGTCGAGGCAACGATAACAGTTGCCCCGCAAGTTAATAAAATGAATAATGGTTCAGCGGATGACTTGAGTAGCCTTTTGGCTTATACGCGGTGCCTACACGTGGGAATTACGAGTTATGGGCTCCCCTGCTTCGTAGTGTCGTCCGAGGACTCTTCAGACGTCAGCAGTACTGCGGCCTGCGCCGGGAAGTGGTGTTGTCTTATTTGATCGCGCAATGGTGTCTTAATTGGATTTGCTTTAACTTCACCGGCCAGCCTCGCACCGTGCAGGAGTACGTCGGGGTTAGGGTCCAAAGCCCCGCGTACATAGGATATAGTCCGGCGGATGACCTCTCTGTTGAGTTTGAAAGATGGGCTGTGGAGTGTCGGATAGCCTCGGTGGGGCATTCCCTAACAAGGTGCCCGCCACCCTGGAGATCTGTGCGTGTAGTTTAACACAAGTGCACCCTTGAAGGGAAGATTAATATATTCGAATAGCCGTGTCCACGGTAACAGGACGCTTTATGCTGAAGCTGGATCTTACCACTACAAACTATTATTATTAAACTGTATGGTTCCGGGTTTGCTTCCTCGCAGGGGAGTCGAGGAGGGAACTCGGAGGAATTACTAATTATTAAAACTTATTATTATACAATGCTGCAGCAACTTCTACTGCATTGTTACTTTATGCTTTATATAAACTGTTGGCTATTCTCTCCTCATGCTGCAAGACTCGTCGAAAGATGCTAGTCTTCGATAGGCCTAGCTTCTTACCCTTATTCTGATTTCTATCTTGCAGTCCACTATATATAGCCTCCCCTTTCCATTTGATACAATGCGTAAATGCTTAGTAGCGGATGTAAGACTCGCGGGTATGCTAGATACTCACCTTTGCTTTATTTCCCCCTTTTTTTTGTTTTGCCTGATCGGCCGCTGCTGTCGACGTTGGAGCCCAGGAGCAGGAGTACCCCGGAGGCGACTACTAGGACGTCGAGTTCCCCGTCGACCAGGAGTAGTTTGGAGGTTCCCAGGAAGGAGGCCTCGCCTTTTCGATCTATTGTTATTTGTGCTAGCCTTCTTAAGTCATCCTTGTATTCTTGTGTCTGTACTCAGATACTATTGCTTCCGCTAACTTTGTGCTCTCGAGTTGTTGTATTCGAGCCCTTGTGGCCCCTGCCTTGTATTAAACATCTTGTATTATTTTATTTGTAGAGTTGTGTTGTGATATCTCACCGTGAGTCCCTAATCTCGATCGTGTACCTCCCGGGAAAGTCCATAATAACTACATGAGGCTTCGAAGGAATGTTGTATGGTTCTTTTGCATAAAAGCTAAATTTGTTTCAAAAAGCATAATATTTTGATAAGCGGTTTTAGACGAAAACAAGAATTTTTCCATCATAAATTTCATCAAGGTGAGGATTCTCGATCCACTCACATCCTTCATAGGTTCCAAGAATAGGGGCAAAGAGGGGATAAGCAAGACAGGTTCTGTATGTCAAGAAAGATTCATGTGTCGTCCATGACCGTGAACACGACTATTCGAATATTTTTAGACTCTGCAGAGGTTATACACTTTACCCACACGACACAATCTCGCCTTGTTGCCACCAGTGGCCGCCGGCGTAGTACACTATTTTGTATATCGCCAGGGAGATTGTGACGAGGTCTTTCATTAGACCCATCCTTAATATGACATGCCCACTAGGTTTCACAAGGTAGTAACCGCAGTTCACAGTCCTTGACCCTTTTTGTGCCGAGGATACTCCTCGCAAGGCAACTATCCCATCTGCGGTACGACGATGACGATAATAAGGATGAACTAACTAATTAACTAAGCCAGTGCCCATATAGCATGTGGTTGTACTGTTATCACATTCTTCAAATGCAAGACTTATTGGGCCTCATGCGGCACGGACGACGGATTGCTTCCTTCACCGTGTGAAGCGCATCCAATCTCTCCTTCAATCCTTGATCCAGCAGTTGCCCGCGCCAGTATTTAGATGGTAAGTTTCACCCAGAGTAGAAGAGAGTAGAGGAAGTAAAAAATGGCCAACCGGCCTAGCTCAGCAAGCTCAACAATAAGTTTCAAGTGTTAATGATCCGAAGATCATTCAGATAAGGACCTATATAATAATGAGCATGGCTAAGAATTTCTACTCTACTAGATTGTTATACAGTTCTACTCAGGTGTCATGTAAATAGGCGACAAGCGGATCAGGGTAATGTGCCAATCGACACGCTAGCTACAAGATAAAATAGCATGCAATAGTGTTTATAAAATACAATGCAATTTTATAAAACATAGGGTAAACATGATCAAAGAGGGAGGCATGCCTTCATTGTTGATTCCATCTTCGGTAGCTTGAAACTGTCCATGTCCAACATCGTCACTCCCTGCTCGTCGTAACGATCGCAAATGAAAAAAAATAAATACCAAAGAAAAAGTAAATCCAAGAATTTTTTTCCAAATAGATCAAGGTTGGATGAATAACAAGATATTGATCAAGATGAATATTTCAAATGAGATAGAACGATAGGAAGATAAGTTGAGAGGATTCAATGAATATTGGATTGATACGACTAAGGAAGGCTCAACGATCCAGACTAGTGTTCTAATAAGAACTATGATACTAGCAGCTAGTAGTGCCCACTACACATCTCGACTAACTATATAGGAAACTACTATATAACAACGCAATGATATCAACACGCATATGGAGAGGAACCATCCTATAACTACATAATCACAACATAGCATGAAGAAGGTAATAGTTAACCACAAATAAATATTTATATAGAATCTAAATATTTATAATGATTAATAGCAGCCAAAAATATACATCAACAATAATAATTCAAAAGCAATTGTCGTATAAGACAAAAAAAACTATACTAATTAAACAATCAAACACCATTCAGCGACATGAATTGAGTGGGATCTAGGTTTGGTCCTTAAGAAATAGTAAATCATATAGATCGAAAAAATCACAAACCAAATACATATCATCTAATATAAACAAGTTAAACATCACATCAAATAAATAACAATTATTCTACGCATGACATGATAATACATGGTAATGTAACATTGCCCTACAAGAAGCAAGAACATGTCATGTTCAAGAATAACAATTAACCACAAATAAGTATTTAAATGCTTCTAAATATTTATAATGGTTAACATCAAGCATAATCAAAGATCAACCATAACAACTATTACCAAGCATTTCTAAAACACGAGTCAACCCAACACTATTGTGAAACATAATTAAACAACTAAATATAGACACATATCATACAAAGAATGAAAATATTGCATCACAAAGATGTCTTATCTAGTAACACAAGCATCAAACACAAGAGTGGTAATAAGAGGATACTAATCTAAGACATGCTCTTAATAACAAGAATAATAATATGCAAAAACTACTACCAATAATATTACTACTACATGCTTAAATAACCAAGAATGATGCGCACACTAAGTGCATGATCAAAGCACAACTCTAGCAATATCATATATAACTCGTCCTTAGCTTATGATAGCTCATATCAACAATTATTAAATCACTCATAATACTAACATGAGACATAGGTAATAGTCTATAAGAAGTACAAAGAATTAAGTACTCTAGTACAACCCATGAAACATGATAAGACATGAAAGATCACTATCAAGACATGATGTCAAGGCTTAGGCATACTGCAAATGGAATATAAGATGAACAAGATATAATTCTAAGCGTGGATATGATCATCACACGAGAGAATAAACTATACTCCAATAAAATAAACCCCGTATATATGAGATAAGTTCATTGATATTAATAAGCATGATGATCAAGCATGGTACTAGCATAACACCCTACATACTAGTATTGAGATATAAGCACATCGAGTACACATATCGGCATGTAAGCTAGTAAACAACTAGATCATGGCATAAACGGAATATAATTAACATTAATATAACAGCATGCAAGACATGAAGACACACATTTCTATCTATTACAACCTACACTTGCAAATACATAGATAAAATAGCTTAGGCATCATGCAAGACAAGAATTGGTACACCCACACTATATATTCTATTTATACAACCACACAATATAAATGACATGATATTAATCAAGCAAAATAAATCTTACTTATATCAACATAAGATTGATAAACTACTAACATGTATCTCTACCAAGTAAAGGTTGACCATATGTGTGATCATAAAATACAAACAAGCAATCATATAACACATAGTAAAGCACAATCAAAACATGCATCCACTTTATGCAACACTAAAATACATGATAATAAACACACATGACAATTACCAAGATGTAATAACTAGATTCTATACCTCAAGAATAACTCTATATAGAAATACAATTATTCATCATGACCTAATGCATCCAACTATGAAACATCGATAAAAAATCTACTAAATAAGGACTTTTAAGTAAAGCAATTAAAACATGCAATTCAATTCAAGTCTTAACAAGCAAGAGTCTATATTAGCATTGAAACAAGCAACATAAGAACAAAAAGGTGCAAGAGCTCTCGCTGTCCGTGAGTCGAATGCCTTCAAATGGTGTTTGCGTGCAAAAAGGGGGATTGGGAATACAAGAGTGAAACCATTTAATTTGTTGAGAACTAAATCTACTAAAGTTTCACACTTGGTATCCTTTGAAGTCTTATCTGGACTCGTCCCCAGACCACTGGCTAGGTACAAGTCAAACTGATCCGCTCCCTTTCGATATTTTGAGCACTCATGCAATGGATGAGCGTGAGCAAGAAAGTTGACACCTAAATGGCGAAAGAGAAAGAAGGTGGAGGAGGAAGGAAAACAGGTGTGAAAGGATCACATCAATGAGGACAATCATAGGCGAGAGAAAGCCAAATGATAGATATGATGTGAGGAGTAGGTATTGTCATGCAAGGGATGCAGATGTGAGCTATGGAAAGCTCTCCAATGGAACTAGTGGGGGTGCATCCAACTTGCTTGCTCAAGAAGACCTAGAGCTCATTTGAGGAGGCTCATCATTGGAATATACAAGCCAAGTTCTATAGTGTAAAGGATCCCACATAGCTATATGCATGTATGACGATCTCTATGGAGTACAAAGATAGAAGATGAAGTACGAGTGTGGATCTCTCAAAAAGGAATAGTAGTGTGCCCCCTTCTCTCTTTTTATTTGTATTTTTCTCTTTTTTCTCTTTTTTTATTTTTGATGGCCTCCATGGCTCTTTCTATTTAACTCTCATTTTTACTCTTTGGTATCTTTTAATTTTGTCCTCTTTGGGATATTTTCCTCACTTTAGGGGCAACACTCTATATATTACAAGAAGTATAGGAGATCTTTCACACTTTAAAAAAGTACTCACATACAGAAGATGTAACTATCATGATGAAAATGTATGCCTCTTCCAGTGTAGCAGGATATGCAATGATACTAGCGCGTCATGTAGCAATGATTATGGCAAGGACCAACTAGCATGCGGCTAATCGATCAAGCAATGGCATGTATGACATGAAGATCAAGTCATGAGAAGATGGATGTTGCATGGCAATGTATCTCGGAAAGGCTATGGAAATGCCTAGTAGGTAGGTATGGTGGCTGTTTTGAGGAAAGATATAATGAGGCTTATGATGACAGAGCGTATCATGCCAAGGGTTTGGATGCACCGGCAAAGTGTGCACGAACTCTCGAGGTGAGAAAGGGCAATGCATGATACCGAAGAGGCTAGAAAAATATGGGTGGTGGAAGTGTGAACTTTCGAATACTCACATTAGTCTGAAGAACTCATGCACTTATTATCGGAAACTCTCAATCTAATCAGGAGGTTCACAAAGAGACAAGTACCCCGAGGAGGATTGTATGGGGGTTTGGTTATCCTTACGCATCCTCGACTCATGGTACGTGAGTGTACTCTAGTATTCAACCCCTCCAGAGATTAGTGATTCATCTAGTAGCTAGAGTTCTCAACATGGTTTTTGGTTTTCGAAAATACACACGGATTGCCCAAAATACGACATCTATCACTAATAGGATAAAGCTCTTGACACCAAAAGTTCAAACATTACTCTAGTCAATACCTCAAAACTATTGCAAGTTACTACTACAAAGAGAATAGCAACCTCAATTACCTACTTTCAGTCAAGACACAAAACTCAGTGCAACAGCCAAACTCTCTAAACAAGATAAACATGCAAACTCAAGAGAGTTCAAGCCTAAACTAATTAAAAGCTCTTGAAAAGAAAAAGTAAACATGAAAGCACAAGAGATAAACATGACAACATCTAAGAAAAGATAAAGAACACTCACAGCAAAGATAAGCATGAAAATCATATGAGATGTTCTAGTTTAAGTGGAGTGTGTTTCTCCCCCACACAAAAGAAAGTTGGTTCTAACTTGTTACGAACATCAAGCAAAGCAAAATAAAACTATTAAGTAAAGAGCAAGACACTCCAAGCATAGCACATTACGCATGAAGTGATAAAAATATAGTGGAACGAGGGACGAACTGATAATTGTTGATGGAGAAGGGGATGCACGGGGGCATACCCAAGCTTAGACGCTTGAGTCTCCTTGAATATTTATTGGGGGTGCATGGAGGCATCCCCAAGCTTGAGCGTTTGACAATCCAAGATCTTCTTTCATCATCTTCCGTCGCACACTTGAAAACTCACTTCATACATAACTCATCATAAGCTGACTAAAGAGGTTAATACCCTATTAAAATAATTTAACTCTACTGGAAATAAAGATTTTCAGTAAGGGCTACTATTTCTCTTGATTGCCCAAAAGTTTTTGCAAAGAAAAAGCAAGCTTAAGATTTGCAAAACTGCGAAAAGATAAAAAAGGGGCAGAATCTAGGAAAAACAGAATAGTAGAGAGTAAAGAATTTTAAAGAAATACTTATGAAACTCAAATAAAAAAACTCAGAAGACACGCCTAAACGATAATTGTATGGAGCATACTATCAAAAAAATTCAGATAAAAAAGATGATCGGGATTTATCGCGAATTTTTCCGTCAAGCAAACATAATCTGTTTCTGGACAGCATGCCTCAACTTTTGATCTTTCTTCCAATCAGAGGCTAAATTTGGCACAAAGCTTGAAATAAAGATATAATGATGTTGCTACAGTAGTAAAAAACATCAAGACCACTAAAAATAGAAGGAAAAACAAATTGGGTTGCCTCCCGACAAGCGCTTTCTTTTACGCCTTTGAGCTAGGCACAAAGAAAAAAAGATCAAGTCATATCAATTGAACCATCATCAAGATTGTAAGATCAAGAATGATCAGAGGGGGAGGGGGTGAATGATCACTTCAAACTCTTCGGACAGAATTGAAGCCAAACACTCGAAAAAGTAGAAGCTTAAACTATGACGAAGGAAAAACAACCTCGAGATGAAATAAGGGGAGAGATCATCGAGGGAATCCATATCGAGGGGAAACACCAAAGGCAAACATACAGAATGTAAATACTGAATGTAAGGTCAGGAATTAGAACGAGCCTGACGCAGCGATGTTTGGTGACCCAGTTCACTCTCTGCAAAGATCTACGTCTGGGTGGAGGGACTGGTGATTGAACACCTGGAACAAACCTCTCTCCGTCTTGTCTCCACTGAACCAAACTCCTCGAGTTTGTCCAGTATTCTCTCTGGGTAGATGATTCAGGCCATCTCCGAACCTTTACAGACGTCCTTCCGCAGCGACAATTACTCTTCGACTGCTGGTAGGCGACCTCTACTATCTAGGAGACTTGCAGATCTCCAAGATAAAAGGCCGGCTAATCAAGTTCTAAGTCTCAGTGAATTTTCTCAACTCAGCTCTGGGACTTGGATATTCTCTCGGGTTTTCTCTACTGGGATGCTCAGAATCTTCAGTGGAGCAGCCAACCGCAACTGGCGGGAGGGTGCGGGCTATCTATAGGTGGCGATCCCAATGGCGAAATGTCCGAAGTGACCCGATGTGACAGCTTGACGCGTGTCCACAACGGTCGGAATTTCAATCACTGCGCAACTTTACTTGAGGAACAAGAAAGCTGACTCACCGAATGAATTCTCTCTCGGCGGCACCAAGTACGATGACTTTGCCTTTGAGCTACAATTGAACTCGGTGAGATTTCTCTCGGTAGGAAAACTCTCTGGGTTTTGAGTTAAGCTGAGCAAATACTTTCGACATATAACTTAACTAGCAAACCCCTCTTGATAGTACGGTTTTCCTATGACTCAATAAAATGAAAGAGAAACTAGCAAAAAGACTAAGTCTTGATCCAGCTCCAGCTTTCTCTTCGTTGCGTATTCCTTCGAGAGGGCCAAATCCCACGACGACATTTTTAGGGGTCGTCGTCCTTCATAGCTTTCGGTAGGAACTCCCTCGGTGTTATCCTTCGAACTTCTCTATGCAAACTCCATTCTTCAGGAACCTAATAATCTGTTTATACTCGAAACTCATATTAGTTCCTCGACTATTTTTGCTCAAGAATCTCCAAAACCTTCGGGGCAAGAATTTGCTCTTACAATCTCCCCCTTTTTGGACGATTGTTGACAAAACAGGCATCGACAAATAATTGAAAAGATTTGTATTGCGATGGAATGACAGAGCTTAAGGTAAATGGTATACTCCCCCTTAATGTATGCACGGAGATGATATCTGTCGAATTCGAGCATATATTGATTGATTCGAGGGGAAATCCATTTATCCTTCACGAGTGAGATTGCAGTCCAGAATGAAAACCAGAGAAGTATGCAATCTCCTCGAATGAGCTGTGAACTTAGAATTTTCCTGCAAGACATTTTACGATGGAAAGCATATGCAGGGAATTTATTTGATAACAGCAGTTCAAGGTCTACGACTACTTAAAGTTATTACAACCCGATCGAACAAGTAGCCAGAAGTTCAAATAAACACCCGAAAGCAAATGCCCTTAACCCCGCAACAAACTAATTTCTTCGATGCCACTACATCTCCCCCTTTTTTCTACAAGAGAATAAAAATTCGAGAGAATAGGGTCGAGAGAAATCTAATCGCGTGAAGCGCTGCGATGAAGAAGGCGATGGCGACGATGACGACGGCCCCGAGAAGATTCAACATGGGAAGCTTGGAGCGAAGGAGTGCGTTGGTGTCGATGTCGAGGAAGACGGCCTTCGTCAGGGGATAGGTGCGCCTGGAAGGAATGAGCATCTCCAGAAGAATTCCGAGCGGAGTCTAGAGTCCGACGTCGTAGAACATTTGGCGACCAGCTGGGCGTAGCACGAGCATGAGCTTCTTCTTCGTCAGATTCGAAGTGCAGAGCAATATTGTAATAATCATTGACAACGCATATTGCTCGGTTTCCAGGAAGCAGAGGAATTCTTGGATCAGGGCGGTCACGTTGATCAACTTGTTCCCAGGGCCTGTCCAAATGAGGTGGATAAGCTTCGAAGACGGAGAGGTGAAGCTGGCCCCAAGTGTTGAATTTCCTCAACCCCTTCCATTCACGGCGTAAACTCTCTCGGCCGATCTGATTGTTATTCATCACAATATTTCGAAGCATATTTCTTTCATTCATCATTGCTTGCTTCTGGAGACGATCTTCGTCGATAAAATGTTTGAGCATCTGTTGCGTTCGAAGAGAAACGTCCATATGGTTTACCGGCTTGATGAATTTCTTCTGGATGTTCTTATCATTGACATGCTCTCGAGGACCAACGTATTCAGCAAACACATCGTTGGATCGAGCAGCAACGTTTAGCACATCTCTGACAGGGGGTAGGAAAAGCTTCGGGTGGCAGGACGCAGGAAATGGTTCTTCTCGAGAATAATTGCATAGCGGATCTTCAAAGTCGAAGGGAATGCCATTGACTAGCTTCACGATAGCATGCTGGGCTATGTTTGGAATAGGAAAATCATCGTGCACATCAAGCATTGGGATCAAAGTCTTTGATAGGATATAGAACCATGCTTTTGCTTCGAACACCAAATGCTTGGCATCGGTACAGGAGGATATCCATCGCGCACAATATCGGGATCCATCACAACTGAGAATTCTGCAGGAGTAAAATCTGGCAATGTGTGCAGTTTGTGAGGTAATCCTTCGAACCGAGGTAAATTCACAATCTCCAGTAATTGGTCGACAGTCAGATGGAAAACTTGGCCTTAAATCATGTAGTCGAACTTCCAAGTTTCAGGCTGCCTAGGGTGCCCAGTGACATAGAAGGTGGAGTAGAATTGCTTAATAAGCTCGGGGTTGTATCCATCCTTGAGGGCAAACATGCGATGCGCATGAAAATCATCGATAATTTGTTGAAGATTTTGAAATGCCATCACCGAATAGAATGAAGGCATGTCCAAAAATGAATGCTTGAAAATCTTGTCCTTGTTCAGCAGCACTTGGGCGTAGTAAATTTCTTGATCTTGGTTCCAAAAACGAAGGGAAACTGAAGTTCTGGGCAGCTCATAGGGACTCTTGCCGAAAAAATTGCGCTTGTGATCAGGTTGATGAAAACGAGGGCCACCACGAGGAACATTAGCTTGAAACAGCGGGAGCATTTCTCTCGGGTGGTTCGAATTCAGCAGCTCATCAACATTCTCAGGGTTGACATTTAATCTAGACGGGCCAGCAGCAGCAAAGTTTCCAGTAGGTTGCGATGGGATATTGATAACCTCTCGAGGACCAACCTCTGCCTCAGGAACAACAATTTCTTCGGGGTCCACGAGGAGCTGAGCATTTTCTACGGCAACTTCTTCTTGCTCGGCCATTTCAACATCAGCATTAGCAGCTGGTTTTTCTTTGGTTTCCATTGCGGCTAAGTCAGCATCTAGCTGTATTGCCATATCAAGCTGGCCATCTTGATCTTCTGAAACTTCTTCCGAGGACGAGGAATATGACGACGAGGAAGAATTCGAGGAACTTCCAGAGCCATCTCCTTCGACCTTTCCTTGGCCTTCGAGCAGAAGCACTTCACCAGACTGACGGGAGCGAGTGGTAATGTCCACATCCGCTTCTTCTTCGTTGACGGACACAGCCGGTGAGAAATCTTTCGGGGCATCAGCTTGGGGAGCATCTTGTGGGGAAGTTTCTGGTCGGGTCTCAACTGAGACAGGGGCATCACTTTCTTGCTCGACTAGAGCAACTTGCTCGGTCGCAGCAACAGGTGATGGTTGAGGTGTAGGAGCACAGGGTGGTGATGGTTGGCGCGGTGGAGTGGGTTGCCGAGGTGGAGTTGGTTGGCGAGGTGGAGTTGGTTGTCGAGGTGGAGTTGGTTGGCGAGGTGGAGTTGGTTGTCGAGGTGGAGTTGTATTTTGTCGGGGGTGTGATTCTTGTCGTGCTGGTGCAACATCGACGTTTGGGGTGGGGCTCTTTCTTTCTTTCTTCTTCGGCTCTTGCGTTTGCGCAGAGGAGCCACCAGCGACCTTTTCTGTTGACTTCCGCTTGCGAGAATGTTTCTCGGCAAGGGAATCATTATGATTTAAGCACAGGTCAGTTACAACTTGTCGAACGGTGATATTTATGCACATGGCATTCTCTTGAGCCTCAGTCTGAGTAACTATTGCTTCAGCAATCTTTCGATCGAAGAATTTTTTAGATTCTTCATCATCATCTTGACTTTTGGCTTCGTTATAAAAGGTCTCGGTCTGGATCGCCTTGTGATACAGAGCCAAGTATTCTTCCCATTTCATCATTTGATCATTAACTTCGAGCTGAATTTCTTCGGGGACGAAATCAGTCGGACCAACATCCTGAGGAGCATTGGCCATTTTGTACAGCACTCGGCATATTTCAGCAGCATCCCATTCTCCTCGAATAGGCGATGCAGCCCCATTGGAACTTCCTACATCTTCACGAGGAATAACCTCTGCCTGAGCAGCTGGCAGGACTTGGGGAGTAGGTGCAACAGGTGGAACCTTTGCCTTTTCTCTCGCCTTGGCTTCCTTGGCTTTTTTCTCGGCAGCCTTGGTCGCCTTGGGATCTATCGGCTTTTGCTTCGGTGGCGGTGGAACCTTTTCCTTCGCCTTCTCCGGAATATTATCGAGGGTTGCAGATGCAGCAGCAACAGCAACTTTCTCTCGATCTTCCACTTCTTTCAATCTCCTCTCGGTGTCATATTTGGCGGACACCAGATGCACTATGCCATGTTTCTTGGCAAACTCAGCTCTTTTCTCTTCGGGGGTAGCTTGAAAAGCTAACAACAGCGCCCTTTCCTTCTCTTTGTATTGAAATTCCTTTTCTTTTGCACGCTTCTCTTGAGCAATCTTGTCTTTCCTCTGGGCCAGAGTCTCTTTATCTTCAACAGCTTGCTTTCCCTTTGCCTTCGCAGAAGGTTTTGCATGACCAGATGTAGGCGCAACAGTGGCCAGAGGAGCATCAGTGACTAGATCAGTCATGTCAATAGTTGCTCGAGGAGCCGGATTTGCTTCGGGATCCTGAATCCTTATGCCTTTGTTACCAGGCTTCTTTCTCTTTGAGGGAATGACCTTGGCAGGAGGTTCATCAGATTCATCATCCTCATCACCATCATCCTTAGAGGATGCAGCAGGAGGTGAAAGAACTTCGACCTTCTTGGCTCGCCGAGTAGTTTTCTTCTTTCCCTTTGGTGCGGCACTTGGGCCAGCACCCTGAGCAGCAGCTAATTTTCTGGCTTTGGTAGCCTTACGCTTCTCAGCAGCTATTCTTCGAGCTTCAACAATGTCCTGGAAATCAGCCGCAGTTTTCAGTGTTGTTGGATCAGCATTTGGAGGAGGAGGACCTTTCTTATCCTTTGTCCAGCCAGGCTTCAATGCAGTCACATCTGACCATGGATTCTTCAACGCAAACAACACTTCCCAAAGAGGAATAATGTACTTGTACTTGTACCATCGAAGGGATTGCAACCTTCTGATTTCTTGCAATCTGTTGTCTCTCGTTTTCTGATCTTCTTCGGGTCCTTCTGGTGTTCTGAGATTTTTGGCGATAATCACATCTTCTGACAACCCTTCACAGTTGTTGTGAATTTTGGTATGGCCACCAACTTTCTTGGGAGCCCTGATATTTCCTTCGAGATCTGCCATATTCCTGCGAACAGAATAGGAACGAGGGAAATATAGGAAAGATATGAACATGCACCAACTGTTTTTGAAAGAAAATCATTTTGAACACATTAAACATATAGAGAGATTTCCTTCTACTGCAGGTTTTCATACATGTGCTAGGCTAGATTTCTATCGAGTATAAATCTAACAAAGAACAAGTGTGAATTTCTTGCGTAGACAACAAATCTATCGATATGTTTCTGTGAGATTGGATCTGGGATGAATTTCATGCCTTGATCGAGTGAAAGCTTGAGGGCAAGCCTAGAAACAGCTTTCACAGGAATCAAAGATCCAAACGGATCAAACACACCTAAGAAAATCAGAGAAAAACATGAAACAAATCTGGATTGAAGAACAGGGCGAAGAGAGAATTGAATCCTAACTTGGTGGCGCACGGCAGCTACGGCGGCGGGAAGATGTTCTCCGCCGACGGGAATGTCTATGGCGATGTTTGCCCGGCAGTTAAGCGGCGAGAACGGCGTCGGCGACGAGCAGCACTCCGGCGTGCGAGAGATCGGGAGCTCGAGCGCGGGGAAGAAGAAGATGCGAGGAAAAAGTGACCTAGCCGGGTGGGTGGATATTTATAAGGGGGGGGGGGTCTAACCTAGCGGGCAGATCCGATCCAACGGCTAAGATCACGCGCCTCTCCGAATTCAACGGGCGGATTTTGTGGCGGTAATCTCGGGGAATTCCAACGTACCGAAAGATAAGTACTCAGTTGTCCGAGAATAAACTTAGATAAAAGTTCGATCAATTTTCCTTCGGAATCAATGACATTCGAAGGGAATCAATCGAGTATAAATGTACATGTTCACGAGAAAAAGCATAGAGTGGGTACAAGAAGAAAAGAGGGAAAACAGGGTCCGATGCTTAATCACTTCGAGGGAAAAACCAAACGAGTAAGAGTTCGAAGTGACAAGTATATAGTACAAAACAGCAACTCGAGAGAAAAACAAATAACTAAACTACTACGAGCGAAAACTAAACGACAGGAAATAGACATATATTACAGGGTGTCGAAAGAGTTCGATCTTACAACACGTTCTGTGAATCTCAGATGTTTAGTTCACATCTAAGAGCACATAACCTTTTCTCGTCCAGGGGCTTCGTACAAATGTCGGCCAATTGTTCTTCGGTGCACACATGGCTGATGACGATGTCTTCACGCTGAACATGATCACGAAGGAGATGATGTCGTATATCAATATGCTTCGTGCGAGAATGTTGCACTGGATTATGGGAAATTTTGATAGAACTCTCATTTTCACAGAGAAGTGGGATTTTCTTGACATGAATACCATAATCCTTCAGCGTTGGCTTGAGCCACATAATTTGTGTGCAACAGGAGCCTGCAGCAATATACTCGGCTTCTGCCGTAGAAATTGAAACACAGTTCTGTTTCTTCGAAGCCCAACAAACCAGAGATCTACCGAGAAAATGACAATTGCCTGAGGTAGATTTCCGGTCACACGATCTCTAGCCCAATCAGAATCAGAATATCCAACGAGATCAAATTGAGTTCCTTTGGGATACCATAAACCCAACGAAGGTGTGTCTGCAAGATATCGAAGGATTCGTTTCACTCCAATGTGATGTGGTTCCTTCGGTTTTTCCTGAAATCGAGCACAAATACATACTGCGAGCATAATGTCAGGTCTAGATGCACTAAGATATAAAAGTGAACCAATCATAGACCGATATTTCTTTTGATCGAAGGGTTTGCCCTTCTCATCTGCATCAAGAAAACCACTCGTGGGCATGGGTGTCTTGATGGTCTTGCATTTGACGATGTCAAACTTCTTCAGGCAATCTTTGAGGTATTTCTCCTGAGATATGAATGTGCCATTTTTTCTGTTGAACGTTTTGAAGTCCGAGGAAAAACTTCAATTCTCCCATCATGGAAATTTCATATTTCTTCGACATCATCCTTGCAAATTCTTCGCTGATGTCAGGGTTAGTACAGCCAAAAATAATATCATCGACATATATTTGACAAACAAAGAGTTCACCATTATATGATCGAGTGAAAAGTGTGGGGTCAGTGGTTCCTGGTTTGAAGCCCTTCTTAAGAAGAAAACCTTTAAGGGTATCATACCAAGCTCGAGGGGCTTGTTTTAACCCATAAAGAGCCTTGTGCAATTTGTACACCATGTAAGGATTCTTCGGGTCTTCAAAACCTAGTGGCTGCATAACATAGACTTCTTCCTCGATTTCTCCGTTAAGAAATGCACTTTTCACATCCATTTGATAAAGCAATATACCATTGTGATTTGAAAATGCAAGCATGACACGAATAGATTCAAGTCGAGCAACTGGGGCATAGGTCTCACCAAAATCAATACCTTCGATTTGTGTGTAACCTTGTGCAACCAGTCGAGCTTTGTTCCTTACCACTATTCCATCTTCATCTTGCTTGTTGCGAAATATCCACTTAGTGCCAATGATATTATGCTTCGTGGGATCAGGTCTTTTAACAAGTGACCAGACCTTATTTCTCTCGAACTGATTCAGTTCTTCGAGCATAGCAGATAACCAGTCTGGGTCCATCATGTCTTCATCAAATTTCGACGGTTCTAGCATGGAGACGAAAGAAAAACTACCTCAGAAGTTAGCTAAACGAGTACGAGAACGAGTAGTTGGACGACCTGGTTGACTTATCTCTTCGAGAATAGAATCAACATCCACTCTTCTTTGGACTCGAGGGAAAACTTCTTGAGGATCAGCTTCTCCTTCGGGATTAGCATTCCCTTCGGAGTCATCATTCCCTTCGGGATTGGCTTGGCCTTCGGGATTAGGTTCTTCTTCGTTCTGTCCAGCATTTCCATCAGGTTGTTGATCTCCAGCGCCCCGGGCTATGTGTGGGAACATTGGATCATCATCATCCTGATCATCTCTACGAGGATTTCCTTCGACAAGGCGAATGTCTCCAGTAGCCATGGACCTGATCACTTCATCCAAAGGAGGTTCATCTAGATTAAGAGGCAATTGCTCTCGTTGAGAGCCATTAGTTTCATCAAACCTTACATTTACAGTTTCTACAACTTTGCCAAGATGGGAGCTGTAAACTCTGTAAGTGTGAGAGTTCGAGGCAGAACCTAGAAGAAAACTTTCATGTGCCTTAGGGGAAAATTTAGAGCTATGATTCATATCTCTAATATAGCATGGAGCACCAAATACCCTAAGGTAAGAAACATTAGGCTTGCTACCAGTGATAAGTTCATGTGATATTTTCTTCAGGAACTTGTGCAGATAAACCTTGTTGATGATATGACATGCAGTATTGATAGCCTCAGCCCAGAACCTGATAGGAGTCTTGTATTCAGCAAGCATAGTTCTTGCCATTTCAATAAGAGTTCGATTCTTCCTTTCAACCACACCATTTTGGTGAGGTGTATAAGCAGAAGAGAATTCATGAGTGAAACCATAGGCATCAAGAAAATCTTTGATATGTGTATTCTTGAATTCTGTACCATTATCACTTCTGATATGCTTCAATGATACTTCATACTCGGTTTGAGCTCTCTTAGCGAAAGTTTTGAAGATATCGACCACTTTGCTCTTATCATCGAGGAAGAATACCCAAGTATATCGAGAGAAATCATCAACAATAACGAGACCATACTTGTTGCCTCCCAGGCTCTCATAATTTTGAGGACCGAAAAATCCATATGAAGCAATTCAAGAGGTCGAGTAGTTGTCATGATAGTC
The DNA here is from genome assembly GCA_950022295.1 of Bromus sterilis. Classification (NCBI taxonomy): domain Eukaryota; kingdom Viridiplantae; phylum Streptophyta; class Magnoliopsida; order Poales; family Poaceae; genus Bromus; species Bromus sterilis. The sequence continues at coordinate 225,949,815 of OX465600.1, forward strand.
TTCACGGAATGATGTTTCTTGGTAATATTTCCTGCTTCACAGGCACTGCAGAGACGATCTTTGTCGAATTTAACTTCGTTAATACCAATGACATGTTTCTTGGATACGAGAGTTTGAAGATTTTTCGTCCCTGCATGACCAAGTCTTCTATGCCATAACCAGCCAGATGTGGCCTTAGCCATTAAACATGTGGAAACAGCTGGTCCCGAGGAAAAAATCAACAATATAGAGATCTCCTTTACGATAACCCTCGAAGACAAATGTATAGTCATCCTGTGAAAACACAACACAACGAGAAGCACAAAACAACACCAACATGCCCATATCACATAGCTTGGAAATAAACATAAGATTATATCCGAGGGATTGATCAAGAATAACCTTGTCAATATGTTTATCTTTCGATATTGCAACCTTACCCAAACCAATAACTTTCCCTTTGTTGTTGTCACCGAAGGTAATGTACTTCTGAGAAGAATGTGAAAGACTATCATCGATGAACAACTCTTTGTCTCCGGTCATATGATTAGTGCAACCAGTGTCCATGATCCATTCGGATCCACCGGAGACATTTCCCTACAGAAGAATTAGTTCTTCTTAACCACCCACAAACGAGCAGGTGACTAAGAAGGAGCAGATGTACTGGTAGATGCAACATTAGCATTTTGAGCGGAATGATTTCTGCGTGGAGAACCATCAAGTACACCATACACATAATTCTTCGACGAGGGGTTAGTATAACAATGGGAAATAGCAATCTTATCATTGTTATCACGATGGCGATAAGTAGTACGGTCAACACGATAATATTCTTTCTGAGGAATATTAGATTCAGGCACAAAAGGATCATTTCTCTCTTCGAGAGAATAGAAGTGTCTTGGTGGTACCGTAGGTTTTCCCCTGCATAGAATGGTTAGCTCGTAATTTCTCAACGAGAGATTTGAGAACCCAAATCTGTCGCTTGTAAAAGCCATTCTTTGGAGGAGTAACAACGTACTCAGCAGACACCTTTCCTGCCTGATCTTTGGTAAGCTTGTAGTCTGAATCAAGTGATTCATCTACGATAGCCTTGTCAATTTTACAGCTGAAACCTGAAAGATTAGCAATATCAATCGGTTTTTCCTTCGCTAGAACCCATACAGGTTTTGGATACTGTTCAGGTTCCCAGTACGTGTCGTCGGGGTTGAGTTTCCTTTCGAAACCAACACCTTCTTGGCGTGCATTCCTATGAAGAAGAGCCTTCCGTAGGATATCACACAAATGCTGGTGACCTTGAACACTTTTGAACATTCCTGTGTCAAACAATTCTTTCAACCTGAGGAGTTCCTCGGTAACTGTGTCATTTTCCTCGACCGAGGGATTAGAATCAATAACAATAGGTCCCTTTCCTTTACGAGCAGATTCAAGTTTATCACGATCCAAACAAGTTAAGCAAGGAGTAGTTGAATCATTTTTAGCTTCTGACCCTTGTTGAGACATGAGAGTGAGATTGATGTTTTCCAACTCTTCATGAGCCTCTTTCAGTTTCTTGAGAGCTATCTTCCTTTGAAGGAATTCATAGTTAAGCTTCTCACGATCAGCTGAAAGAAGATCATGCCGAGCAGAAAGCTCGTCATACTTTTCCTTCAGAGTTGCATGCTCATTGGTTAAAGTTTGAACTTTCTCAATTTGATCGATCAATAAGGTCTCAGATTTTTGCATGGTTAGACTTATTAGGGGTTTCCTCGTCGGGGGGTAAATATAGGCGAAGGGGGGCACCGAGAGGGGCCACAGGGCAGCCAGGAGGCTCCCTGGCACGGCCTAGGGTGGGGCCACGCCAGGGACCCTTCTAGAGTCCCTGTGGTGGCCCCCCTTCCCTCCTTTGGTGTTTCCGGAGGATTCCGGGACACTGATTTTTTAATATAATTTTTCCAGAATTTTTGGAGCACTTTTAATGGCCGGAAAACCTGAAATACAAAAACATCAGAAAACAGGAACTGGCAACTGGGTGCACTGAGTTAATAGATTAGTCCAAATATGCTCAAAAGTGTATGAAAGTTCAAGCAAAACATGGAAAAGTCACACAAAACATGCATGGAGCAAACATAAATTATAGATACGTTTGGGAATATCAACATCCCCAAGCTTAATTCGAGCTCGTCCTCGAGTAGATAAATGATAACAAGCATAATTTCTGTGGTGACATGCCACACAACCATATAAGGACTTTTAAGTAAAGCAATTAAAGAATGCAATTCAATTCAATTCTTAACAAGCAAGAGTCTATATTAGCATTCACACAAGCAACAAAAGAACAAAAGGTGCAAAAGATCTCGCTGTCCGTGACTCGAATGTCTCCAGATGGTGTTTGCGTGCAAGCAGGGGACTGGGAAAAAGAGAGAAAAAGGTTGTTGAGAACAACTATCTACTAAAGTTTCACACTTTGTCTCCTTTGGATTCTTATCTGGACTCGTCCCTAGACCACTAGCCAGGTACAAGTCAAACTGATCCACTCCCTTTCGATATTTTCAGCACTCATGCAGTACATGTGCGTGAGCAAGAAAGTTGACACGTAAAAGGAGAAACAGGAAGAAGGTGGAGGAGGAAGACAAAAAGTTATGAAAGGCTCACATCAATGAGGACAATCATAGACGAGAGAAATCCATATGATAGATATGATGCGAGGAGTAGGGATTGCCATGCAACGGATGCACATGTGAGCTAAAAGCTCTCCAAGGGAACTAGTGGGGGTGCATCTAACTTGCTTGCTCATGAAGACCTAGAGCTCGTTTGAGGAGGCTCATCATTGGAATATACAAGCCAAGTTCTATAGTGTGAAGGGTCCCCACATAGCTATATGCATGTATGATGATCTCTATGGAGTACAAGGGATAGAGGATGAAGTACTAGTGTGGATCTCTCAAAAGGAATAGTAGTGTGCCCCCTTCTCTCTTTTTATTTTTCTTTTTCTATTTTTTTGTATTTTTTTGGTGGCCTCAATGGCTCTTTATATTAAACTCTCATATGTCCTCTTTGGGATCTTTTGATTTTGTCCTCTTTGGGATCTTTTACTCACTTTAGGGGCAACACTATATTTTACAAGAATATAGGAGATCTTTCACACTTTACAAAGGTACTCACATAAAGAAGATATAAATATCATGATGCAAATGTATGCCTCTGCCAGGATAGCAGGATATGCAATGATACTAGCACGTCATGTAGCAATGATTAGGGCGAGGCCCAACTAGCATGCGGCTCATCGATCAAGCAAGTAGCATGTATGACATGAAGATCAAGTCATGGGAAGGTGGATGTTGCATGGCAATGTATCTCGGAAAGGCTATGGAAATGCCTTGTAGGTAGGTATGGTGGTTGTTTTGAGGAAAGATATAAGGAGGCTTATGATGACAGAGCGTATTGTGCCAAGGGTTTGGATGCACCGGCGAAGTATGTGCCAACTCTCAAGGTGAGAAAGGGTAATGCACGGTACCGAAGAGGCTAGAAAAAGTATAGGTGGGTGGAAGTGTCAACTTTCGAATACTCACATTAGTCTGAAGAACTCATGCACTTATTATCAGTAACTCTCAATCTAATCAGGAGGTTCACAAAGAGACAAGTACCCCGAGGAGGAGTGTATGGGGGTTTGGTTATCCTTGCGCATCCTCGACTCATGGTACGTGAGTGTACTCTAATATTCTAACCCTCCAGAGGTTAGTGATCCATCTAGTAGCTAGAGTTCTCAACTGGGGTTTTTGGTTTTCGAAAATCACACAGATTGCCCAAAATACGACATCTATCACTAATATGCTCGAGCTCTTGACACCAAAAGTTCAAACATTACTCTAGTCAATACGTCACAACTATTGCAAGTTACTACTACAAAGAGAATAGCTACTTCAACTACCTACTTTCTAGTCACGACACAAAACTCAGTGCAACAGGCAAACTCTCTAACAAGATGAAACATGCAACCTATAGAAAGTTCAACCTAAGACAAAACAAAAGCTCTAGAAGAAAACTAAAGCACTACAACTAAACAAAGCAACAACTAAGAAAAGAAAAAGAACAACTCACAGCTAAGAAAATAAGCATGCAAATCCTATGAGGACTTCTAGTTCAAGCGGAGCGTGTTTCTCTCCCAAACAAAAGAGTAAGCTGGGGTCTAACTTGTTAGTACATCAAACAAAGAAAAACAAACCTAGAAAAGTAAAGTGCGAGACGCTCCAAGCATAGCACATAATGCATGAAGTGATAAAAATATAGTGGAACGAGGGACGAACTGATAATTGTTGATGAAGAAGGGGATGCACGGGGGCATCCCCAAGCATAGATGCTTGAGTCTCCTTGAATATTTATTGGGGGTGCACATGGGAATCCCCAAGCTTGAGCATTTGACACTCCAATATCTTCTTTCATCATCTTCCATCGCACACTTGAAAACTCCCTTCATACATAACTCATTGTAGGCTGATTAGAGAGGTTAGTGCCCTATTAAAATAATTTTCCTCTAATGCAAACAAAGATTTCCAGGAAGGGCTACTGTTTCTCTTGCCTACCCAAAAGTTTTTGCAAAGAAAAAGCAAGCTTAAGGATTGAAAAACTGTGAAAAGAAAAACAGGGACAGAAGCTGAGAAAAACATAACATCAGAGAGAAAATAATTGTTTCGAGGCACTTCTGCAACTCAAATCAAAAAACTCAGAACAGACGCCTGAAAGGTAATTGTATGGATCATACTGTCAAAAGAACTCAGATCAAAAAGATGATCTAGTGATTTATCTCGAATTTTTCCGTCAAGCAGACATAATCTGTTTCTGGACAACATGCACCAACATTTGACCTTTCTAGCAATCTGGGGCTAAACTTGGCACAAAGCTTGAAAAGTAAAGATACAATGATGTTTCTACAGTAGTAACAATCATCAAGACCACTAAGAACAGAAGAAAAACAAAAAGCAAAACCTAAATTCGTTGCGGGCTGCCTCCCGAAAGCGCTTCTTTAGAGCCATTAGCTAGGCTTAAAGAAGATGATCAAAGCTCTCCAAAATCATCAGAAGGTTCACCAAGGATTTCAAAAGGGTTTTCAATAAGCTCATCCTTGTTCTTCCGAGGGAAGAGGTACGTACCTTTTGCCTTACCACGCAAGCGTATTTGTCCTTTACCTATATCAATGAAGCCTTTCATGGCTCGGAGGAAGTCCCTTCCAAGCACTATATTTCCTTGATTGGCCTTCATGATGGAGAAGTCAATCTCCACACTCCTTTTAAGAAACATGACCTGGACATCTTTTAATCTTCCCTGGATCTCAGAAATATCAACATTAGAATGTTCAAGGAAAGACGGAAATTTGTCCATGCTTGGAAGGTACAAAGAATCATAAATAAAGCTTGGCATTATAGAAATTGTAGATCCAATGTCATAAAAGCAAGGAAGATTTGATTAGAGATAACAATCCTAACAAAAGGCTCCCAGTCATTTTCTATTTCCAAAATCTCCTCTCTAGGAGGATTTGGCTTTTCTAATCCTCTTAAGTCTAGAGCATCAAGTTTCTTCTCAATAGTAGCAATTCTGCCTACCACGGTGTCAAGACCATCATAAACAAAATAACTAGATAAACCATGTATAATTTCAAGAGATCTATCTTAATCACACTCTAAAAAGTCTCCTTCAGCTATAAGATCAAGAGAGTGCTTACACCACTTAAAAAGGCCAAAGTAAAAAAATTATGAGCACAATTCTTATAGGTAACCAAGGCATGTTTGCCTTATGTGCTTCATAAATTCTGTACCATGCCTTCTTCATATTCTCCCCATTCCTTTGGTGGAAATCCAAAACTTCGGATCCTCATAGTACCAACTCCTAACATACTTGGCCACACAAGAAAGGTAACAGGTATTTTTGGTATTTTTGATAAGGGACACAAAAGTAAAAACTGAAAGGTAAACTAACAAGACTAAAAAGCAAAGATAAAAGATAGTGTGCAACTCCCCTATCTTGTAGACTAGAGTCCCCGGCAACGGCGCCAGAAATTGGGCGGTTGCTGGGTCTAGGCTCCAGTCGCTCTTTGGAATCCCCGGCAACGGCGCCAGAAATTGGCTTGATGGCTTCTCGCCCCTCGTTGGTTACCCCAAGTGGAAGGTTTGATGTAGCATAACAGCAAGTTTCCCTTAGTGAAGATGCTAAGGTTTAGATTGTCTCCAGTAGGACTCCAAGAACGAAAAGTATGTGGTAAAGTGAACAATGGCGCTGTTCACAACTCAAGGTTGCTAACTTCACCTGGACCTGCACACAGATACAAATAACTTTGCTCCCAACGAGTACAGAGGAGTTGTCAATTCCTTCGGCCTTGCTGTTTACAAAGGATCAACGCAAGAGATACAAGTGCAACTAAAAGTAAAGACTGAAATTAATTGAGGGTGTAAACAATAATGTGAATATGGACCGGGGTCCCGTGATGTTCACTAGTGATGTCTCTCTCCCAAAAGATGATAAAAGTGCTAGCGAGGTAAACAAATCATAGCTGGGCAATTGACATGATTATGAAGGCACCGCAATGCTAACTATGCTAGAAAAGAAAGGAAGATGCTCAAAAGCAATGGGCAGTACGCCAAGGTAAGTAGACCGAAATCCATCTGCATCTACTACGAATCAGCCACCTTGAGATGCCTATCCAGAACACCTCGCTGGTATTAAGTTGTGAATCCCACCCAAAGTGTAAACTCAAAGCAACAGACAACTGCATTAAAAGAACTTTGCGTAAAGTAAACAATCCTTGCACCCGCGGGTACAAGCACCGTTGTTTTATCCCTGGTGGCAACAACACATCCCCTAGTCTCATGTTTATGTCACTCAAGCTAGACATCAGGGGGCTGAACCCACAATCAAGCATAACGCTCCCTCTTGGAGTTGCAACAAACTACTTGGCCAAAGCAAAATACTGCAATGGAGAACATGCAAGAATTCACTCAAGAACACAAATATAAAAGAGAACCAAATATATTACTCATCACAATCTGAACATAGTCTCATAATCCATCAGATCACAGCAAACTCAGCATAGCAACAGCAGAAATTACAAAGTTGCCTCGATCATGTGAGGCAGCTCACGAGGTCTCGAAAGTGAAAGCACAAAGAGGGGAGAGGTACATCACATAGCTACTGGTCATGGACCCATGGTCCAAGGGGGACTACCCACGGCACATCCGGGAGGCATCCATGGCTATGGATGGTCTCCCGGAGGGGGTTCCTCCTTCCGGCAGGGTGCTGGGTCAGCTTCTCCAGGCCGCCCCGATCTTGAAACGGAGGTGGCGGCGGTACAGAGAGGAGAACGGGAAAAGCAGATCGATATTAGGGGTTTCCTCGTCGGGGGGTAAATATAGGCAAAGGGGGGCACCGAGAGGGGCCACAGGGTAGCCAGGAGGCTCCCTGGCGTGATCTAGGGTGGGGCCGCGCCAGGGACCCATCTGGAGTCCCTGTGGTGGCCCCCTTCCCTCCTTTGGTGTTTCCGGAGGCTTCCCGAACGCTGATTTTTTATATAATTTTTCCGGAATTTTTGGAGCACTTTTAATGGCCGGAAAACCTGAAATACAAAAACAGCAGAAAACAGGAACTAGAAACTGGGTGCACTGAGTTAATAGATTAGTCCAAATATCCTCAAAAATGTATGAATGTTCAAGCAAAACATGGCAAAGTCACACAAAACATGCATGGAGCAAGCAGAAATGATAGATACGTTTGGGACGTATCAGTGAGCAATCACCTCCTGACAAGCTCGACGTAGACCCTCATCCCAGGTACGGGTGTACACCACAAAGCCGTTGGTGTCAGACCACGGAGTAACCTCCAATCCTCGGAGCTCACACCGCACAATCAGGCGGAGCTCCACATCTTCCATACCGTAGATCTCGTAAGCCCTGAACTCCACAACTGGGTGGTGAACAAGCTCAAGCAGCTCAATCAGATCCTTAACAAAGTGTGTCTTCCCATCTTGAGTCAGCTAGAGGTGGTGCAAAGGAACTCCAGCCATCTACACATTTTTTTAATAAGTTTAAGTTAGATGACAAGTGAGCAAAATTTTAACATAATAAAACAATTATAAATGGTTTACTATAGAAGGGATAAGAGAGGTAAGCATTTTATACATGATCATCTCTTTATTTTAGAAAATAGTTTTTGATTTTCCCCCCATCCTATCTACCGTCCATTCTAACTAGGCTGCTACGATGTGAACAGAGTCTCTGATACCAAGTCCGTGGGGACCCCGGACTATATGTCTGAAATGGCCAGCTATGTATACTGTCATGCTCCCATGACTAGTGTTGCATGACACACAACTTGACATGGATATCATAGTCTCAATGTTCATACAATACCGAATACAACTGTCACAACCCTAGTTTTGGTATGTGCTTTTTATTTCTAGAAATAATTGCATCATGTTTACATTTCCTTTTTAATAATTGGGGATTTGGAAAAGCCTCAAAATGAATTTAAATAAAAGGCCAGATAAAAAGTTTTTTCCAAAAATCCTCCAAACAATTTTGAAAAGTCCTATAAATGAGTGTGATCATTTTAAAAATGATTTGGAGTCAAACCCATGCTCAAGGAATTTACAAATATTCAAACAGAGGCTTGGAAATTCAATTTAAATGCTATTTGAATTGAAATTCAAATGTTTTGAATGTCAAAAATCTTCAAAACTTGGGAGTGGCTAGTACTATGTCACCTATGTCCAAGATAAATATTTGGGGATTTTTAAAAATGCTTTGGTATTTTTTTTCAAAGCAAAAAAAATTAAAACAAAAAGCAAATAAAAGAAAAAGAAAAAGAAACAAAAAAGACCGAAAGCCACTTACCTGGCCCACCTGGCCCAGCAGAGGAGGCCCATCCCAAAGGGGCAAGGGCGTCTTCCTCCCAGGCCAGGCAGGCAGCCAGCTCGCCGCCGGCCGCGGCATGGCCGCCAGGCAGCTGCCTGGCTGCTTCCCCGTCGTTATCCGACGCCGTGGACGCCCCCAAGAAGCCCCCTTCCATTTCCCCCTCCCCTGGACCCTTTCCCCTTCGTTCCCGGCGAGATCCCGCGAGGTTCCGGAGCGCTGCGAGTTCGCCGGCTCGCGCCACCGCGGCCACTGGCCTTCACCCGCCTCATCGAGTTGTCCAAGACGCGCGCCGCCGTCGTCTTCGTCGCCTCGGACCTTCAATTCGAGCGGAGCGGCTTCAACAACGACGCCAGCGACCATTTCTTCCACCACGTCATCCGAGCTCCGGCGAGGAATTGGATGGCCACCGCTGCATCTCCTGCTTCCTCGTCCACACCGGTGCATCCAGGGTGAGCGCACGCACGTTTTCCCCAAGCCCCGCTCGCTCGAGCACTCTCTTTCACTCACTCCGTCGAGCCCGAGCACGGCAGCCGCCGCGGAGCTTGTCCCTGCCATGGCATCCGGCCTCGTCCGGTGCGCGCAACGGCACACCTGGACGCGCACGTACACGGGGCACGGTTTGGTACCCCTGCCGTGGCCTCCCGTGCCCGCAATCGTCGGCAGAAGAGAGCGCCGCCGCCTCCCGTGGCCACCGCGGCTAAACGCCGGCCGACCTGGTTAATTAGGTGGCTAACCCCCTGTTCATTTGACCCAAGGTCAATAACAGGTGGTCCGAGGGCCCCCCTCTAATTAACCAGAGGCTAATTAAAACGGGGATTAACCCTGGGTCACTGACCAAGGGGTCCCACATGTCAGCCCCCCTCTCGCGTCAGCATGACGCAAGCATGACGCAGTAAAGTCTTTTTCAATTTACAGATAATCCAGAAAATTCCAGAAATTGATTAAATCTTTGAAATTCAATAACTTTTAAACCATAACTCCAAATCAAAAGTGTTATATATGAAAAATCATCAAAAAAATTCAAGGATTCCAAATATCATATTGTCATAGATGAAAAACACATCTATGATGATGGACCAGTAGCATTTAGCTATTTGGTTTATTTGGAATAATTCAAAATAAATGTTTAAATCATTTCAAATTAAATCCTTGCAATGCCAACCTTATCACATGAACATCAGAGGCATATCATACACATGACAACATAGTTTACAAAGACCAAACATTAGCAAATGAAGCTTGGGATAATTTGAACAACATTTGGAGTTTGAATTTGAATTCCGTTTTCAAATCAACTTCAACTAACATGTGACAAATTGAACATAGGTCACATCAGTACCATGCCATGATTCATTTCTTTAATGTGCATTGCAATGTGATGTTTACATTGTTGTTGTCTCGGTGTTTGTTTCTTCTCGATAGATCCATCGCCGGACGTAGTTCCTGTTTTCTCGGAAGAGTGGCACCCCCCGAGTCCCGACAATAAGGCAAGCAAACCCCCTTTGATCATATCCCAGTTTCCCTCTTGTTCTCTTATGCATGATTAGGTGACTCACATGTTACCGTTCTACCGCTAGTTGAACCCATCCTTTGGATGACCTATCATTGCTGCCACAGTATTAAGCAAACCTCAACCTAGCAGATACAAGATTGTTTGTGTTCATCATGTGGCCCTTCATCCATGATATGCTATGCCATGCTAGAGTTTTTTGCAATGAAGTTGATCCATCTGGTGATGTATCGGGATGGTAGTGAACACATGCAACAAGGTGGTAACGTGTTGATGAAGTCACCCTAATATAAGTGAACAATGAGAGGCTGTGTAGGAGTACACAGTGGGTTGTCTCATTTACACTGCCCTAAGCCCCGAGTTCTTGTGTTGTGATCCAAGACACAGATTACTACCACATGTTGGCTCATTGACCCCTCTCGACCTATTAACTCACCCCGACTATGGTCCAGGATTCGCATGGGTTAATTGTTCTTCTAATTGATTTCATAACGTAGCATGGTTTTAGGCAAGCGCAACACCATCCGTCGAGGTGTGCTTGTCGGATCGTCCATACATCGTCTGGGTCCTGAACGGAAACCCCGGCCGGATTCCCGATTGGGGTACATACTCAGATAGGTGATCCCCTGGACTAGAGTTGGAGCCGTGAGGTAAGTGTCATGGTACTATCCTCGCCGACACCGCTTGAAGGTGACGAGTTCTAGGCGGTAAGTGGTAGCTATGTATGTGAAGAAGTACACCCCTGCAGGGTTAATGAACTATTCGAATAGCCGTGTCTGCGGTTATGGACTACTGGGAGATCTTTACTTGATTATTAGACAACTCAAATGGATACTCTAAAAATCTCAAGATAAGTGTGAGTGCTTTGGGTTGCTTCCTCGTGGGGAAGTCGAGGAAGGATCCATGGTGGTGTATTGATGTGGTGATCAAGATTAGATGGACTCGTGTGCGCCTCTCGTCTCAACTCTATGTAGTCGTAGTAAAGGATAGCCAAGTCAAAGCTTTCTGCATTACAACCCCACTTGCCTTTACCTTGATACCTGAGCATGTGTAGTATAGTTCTGACGTAAGTCTTGCTGAGTACGACTTTGTACTCACGTTTGCTTATTTTATGTTTTAGAGACGAGACCGCTGACCCTTATGGTGTCCACCCCTCAAGCTCGACGTCGACGAAGTAATGTAGTCCCAGACAGCAGCCTGGTCCCTCTGGAGGGTCGTTGTGTTTTCTTAAAGGCTTCTTAAGCCATTTGTTAACCTTGTCTTTACTAAGACATATTTTGCTTCCGTTGTTGTATGATGTAATGTTGGGTCAAATTTATGTGATCTCTGCTTGTAACACTACTATATCTGCTCCGTATAGCAGATGCAATAAAACTATGAGTTTGTAGAGTTCATGTTGTGTTACCTGCTGTTTACACTAGACATGTATGCTGCGTGTATGATTATAACGTGCATGTCTTAGTGTGGGATTCGATAGCTTAGTTGAGTTCTTGCCGGCGGTCTTTCATACACCAAGTGGCCCTTAGATGTGCGCACCTTGGGGCATCGCGATGCGATTGTTCGTTACTCTGTCACGTGGCACACTTTGTTGTATGATTGAGCCCGCCCAAGATCCCGACTAGGTGATCTGGCTGGAGTCTGTTTATGTAAGTGTTATAATTCAATCGATAATGTGGTTGAGGCGACTTGTCTATGAGTATGGGATTTCACCACCCATAATCATTCAGACTTGTCAGCGGACGATGAGGACCCATCTCAGTTGATCATCCGGCCTGAATGGGATGCCCCTCACGTTCGATGCTTTCCGAGAGTGTTCTGTGCTTGGCCTTGTCTGCTTAGACAAGTGGGTACGACTCTCGGCCCTCCATATGATTGAATTGTGACTGGAATTACATATGCAATCCCCGGGTCCCGACAACAAGTCTTACAATAACATAGTCTTACATGGCCTCATCGGGCTCAAATAGCAGCGGAAAAGGCAAAAGCATCAAATGTAGCAGCGACACAATCCACATGGTAGATCAGAGCATAGCACGTCCTAGTAGTCTATAACATCATCGTCATATACCTGCTCCTCCAAGCCTGGCCGTTCAAATAACCAGGGACAAAGCCGTGAGTACATACAAAGTACATGCAAACCACCTAAAGAAAGAAACAAAGATTTGTATACGAAAATAATAGGATGGCTATATGGTGGAGTTTCTCATAGGGATTTCCTATCTACTCAAGATTATTATTAAATAGGCAAAGTTTTAAACTTGGAAAGTTTTATTTCCCACAATGAATTTGGATAAGTCAAGTCTAACCCTTTTCCACAATGTCAACATCATCATCGCGAACCATAAACTTAGTACCGGGCTTTCTCATCTACTCGAATAGTTTTCACTCGGCAGAGGTTGTACACTTTACCCACCACATTTGATACATCCGCCGTGTGTCCCCACGGATCGTCATACCTCAGTATGCGGGTCTCAGATAGTCGACCATAGTCTTTCCCTTGACTAACCTAGTACAGGTGATCTACCCGATGCCCACATCTTGAAATGTCCACGTGCAAGGTCATGCTCCTCTTGGACACATGCCTTCACCGTAGTAGAGGTGTGGCAAAGTTCCATGCCACCGCTGCCTCGGCAGCGACCTCACCCCCCACGCATCGGTAGGCTTACAGGATTCTAGGTACTCTCGTTTACCTCCATCATATGGTTAGAAGATCCCCGTACTAAGATATGCAAGCTTCCAACTAGCCATGTCCCATACCAGAGTATAGTGGTTGTACTATAAGTCTAGTTTTTGGCGGCACTTATAGAGAGTCCTTCCAGACTTTTTCAATGTCTGACGTTGTTCCACAATCCCGGCCATACCACCTTCTTTGGTGATGCCGTACCATATAGGGTGAAGTATGACTATCCAAGTTGTTATGTAATGCTAATTACTAGAGCGAGTGATGGTCTCGACAGGATATCGGGATCACCGGGGTTCTAATTTGTTCTCCCAAATAGGTAGGCTATGGAGTGGTGGAGTTTTCGTATTATAACAAGTATAATCCGAGACCATATGAATATAATACTATCATGATACAATATAAGTGATACAAAGAAAAGTAAACATGGTAATGCGGAGTTTTGAGTTTTGACGGTGACTTGCCTTCCTCGGCGATGTACCCTGGACCGACTTCTTCAACGGATTGGGAGGAGTCTTCACCTGCAGCGTCAAGCGTATCGTCTACACGTTGCGGAAGAAAAGAATTTCACCATTACAATGGGCCAATAACAAGCAATGCACACAACGCTCAACTGTTCAAACAAATTCACAAGCAACTAAGGATAAACAATTTTCAAGGTTTTATCACCAATAAATATTAAATCCTATAACTCACAACAAGGTTAAAGTTTATAACATGGCATTGGAGTAAATATGATGGAATTACTAACATAAGGATTAAAGTTAAGCAAGCCTTAACTAGAAGTGGGTTTTTAACTTATTTTATTCACTAACTCATTTTTATTTTATTTTATTTTATTTTATTTTTATCAACTGAAAACACCATAATTAGCTACTGACCAGAGGAAATTTAAATAGCATGCTAACAAATTAATAACACTAACATAAATTTTATAGAAATTAAACAAGCAACCAATTTAATATTAAATGGTCACAATTTTATTTTAGCGAATCAAAACTCTAACAATGCACAAAAATAGAGCATAAATTTAGAAACATCACACAATTAATTTCATATTTTTCTGATATATATTAAATTTTCTCAAAATATTAATATTCTGACGCTTTAATAAAAAGAAAAAGTCAGCAGCAAGCCGGCCCAGGGTTAACCCTCGCTCGGGGGCATTTTCTCCATTGGGCCGAGCCTGTGCACATGGCGCGCTGTGTAAGACCCTCAGTGTTTGTAACAGTAATCACTTTGACTGTTGACTATTACTTTTGCTAATCACTATTACTAATCTTGGCATTGATCACCTAGAATCAAAACAAATCCAAAATCCCGTTTGGTGAATATTCAAAACAATATGAGAAATGAAAATTGGTGCAAAAATTGGGCAACCAATTTTGTTAATTGCACAATAATCATCGGGCCATGATAAACCAACCTTGAGCATTTATTGCAATATCTAAATATTGCAAACAATCCAAACCAGTAGCAAAACAGACCGATTTGATAGTTGCATATTAAAAAGAATTATCAAAAGAGTTTATAAAACCCCCAATCTTTTTGTGGCACTCTAGTCATGTGCAATACCAATTATGGAACAAGTTCCATATTTTAGAAAAAGTCAAAAGCTAACAAAACAATACCAACTGAAAAGCAAAAAAAGAAAAGAAAACAGAAAACAGGATAACCCTAAAACTTGCCCAGGGCGAGACCCACCCCAGCCCAAATCATCTCAACCCCCATCCCCTTCCTCGCTACAGTGGGGGAGACGACGGCCATGGCATGGCGGCCATCACACGGCCGAACCGCGCCGTGCCGCCGTGGCAGCCATCCAGTGGCTCGCCGCCGATGATAAGATCACCCCGCACCTCCCCCTGGACAAACCCTAGATCTCGCCCCTTCGTCCTCGCCTCGTTATCGTCGGGGGAAAACCGGTCCCGAGCCTGATACGTCCCAAACGTATCTATAATTTTTTCTTGCTCCATGCATGTTTTGTGTGACTTTTCCATGTTTTACATGAACTTTCATACACTTTTGATCATATTTGGACTAACCTATTAACTCAGTGCACCTCAATGCCACTTCCTGTTTTCTGCTGTTTTTATATTTCAGGTTTTCCGACTATTAAAAGTGCTTCAAAAATTCCAGAAAAATCAGATAAAAAATTAGCGCGTCAGAACCTTTCGGAGTAGCCTGGCTAGGGCCACCACCAAGGACCTAGGTGCCCTGGTGGTGCGCCCTAAGGCTGGGCCGCGCCGAGGGGGGGGCTGGGACCCTGGTGGCCCTGGGAGAAATCACCTCCGGGAGCCCCTCCATCTCCATGGGCGCCTCCCGGATGTGCCGTTAGTAGGCTACCTTTGACCACGGGTCCATGACCAGTAGCTATGTGATGTTTTCTCTCCTCCCTTGTGCTTCATCTTCTAGACCTCGTGAGCTGCCCTACATGATCGAGGCACTTATGTAATTTTCTGCTGTTGCTATGTTGAGTTTTCTGGGATCTGATGGATTATGAGACTATTCAGATTGTGATGAGTAATATGATTTATTCTTCTCTTTTATATTTGAGTTCCCGAGTAATTTTTGCATGTTCTCCGTTGCCGTATTTTACTTTGGCCAAGTGGTTTATTGCAACTCCAAGAGGGAGCGTTATGCTTGATTGTGGGTTCAGCCCCCTGATGTCCAGCTTGAGTGACAGAAACATGAGACTAGGGGATGTGCTGTTGGCACATGGAATAAAACAACGGTGCTTGTACTTGCGGGTGCAAGGATTTTTTACTTTATGGAAAGTTCTTTTAATGAAGTTGTCTATTGCTTTGAGTTTACACTTTGGGTGGGATTCACAACTTAATACCAGCGAGATGTTCTGGATAGATATCTCAAGGTGGATGATTTGTAGTAGAGGAAGATGGATTACGGTCTACTTACCTTGGCCCACGGCCCATGCTTTTGAGACTCTTTCTTTCTTTTGTATCATAGTTTGCATTGCGGTGCGTTTTGTAACAGCCCAGATTTCAAAAAAATTAAAAATTTTGTTTTCGGTGAGAATTGTTCGATTGTCTGAGTTGTTTGCGGTGTTTGCATCCCCGATTTATTGATCGACGATTATTTCCCCCCTCTTATCTCATATCGGACGGAGACCGACCCTTGCCACCCGGACACTCGACATTTGCGACACCGTCTTTCGCCCGATCACCGTCGCGAAAACCACACGAGACCAGCCGCGGCCAACGGAACAAAAAACCCCGTTTAATAATTAAACGGGTTATTTTTATAGCGCGCCGGAAAGTGTTCTCGGAACGGTTCCAGCGCGAGGTGAACGCCGCCGGTTCGACGCGCTGATCGCGCAGTTCAAAGTTTTACCCGAATCGGAGGTACTGCAGACCCCCGGCGGTCAGAAACGTAAACACCGCGCGCGCGAGAGAAAAACCGGGGATGTTTTTGCAAACTTCCAGCCACCTGGGCTATATAAAGACCACCACACTCCCACCTCTTTCTAGGGTTTCCCTAGCCACAAAATTGCATCCATACCGCCAGTTTTGCCCGCAATCTTCGTCCAAAAGCCCCAGACCTGCGAAACCCTAGCCCCAGGACATCCCTGGCCGTCAGATCTGGAGATCTGCAGCTCAGGAGGCGCCACGTCAGCGCCCCGTAGCCAAACCTCTCTCCTCTCTCTCTCCCGCAGCCGCCCGAGGGGCCTCGCCCCGCCGCCTCCAGCCGGACGCCGGAAGCCGCGCCGCCGCGCTCCCAGGTCAGACCCCCGCCGGCATCTCCTCCTCCGCTTCCCCCTGACCTCCTCCGCCGCCCTCTGCTGCAGGACCACTGCCGCCGGAAGCCGTGACGCCGCTGCACGCCATGGCTTCGGCCTGAAGCTGCGCCGCCACGGGAACCACCTGCCGCGCCGCCCCTTGCGCGGATTCGGCAAGCCCCGCGCGGATCCGCTCCGACGACCCCGTCCCCGACCACCTAGCGCCGCCCTCGTCAGTGCAACAGGCCGCCGCCGCCGCTCGGGATCCGCAGGGACGAGCGTCCCGTGCCCTCGCCCCAACCGCCTCGTCGCCTTGGGCCGGCCTACCAGGCCCAGCCCGCCAGGACGAGCCAACCTCTCCAGCCGGCCAGGTGGGCCGAAAGCCCACTCGGGTGAGGCCCTCTCTTTTTTTTTGTTATGTTTTTTTTCTTTTATCTATTATTTGGCAGATTGTATAGTTTTTTTTGCGAGTGTTATAACTTTTTAACCGTAGCTCGGATCGCGACGCGTAAAACATGAAACTTGCTTAGAATTTTATGTAGACTATTAAAATGTGATCTTTTTCCATGTTTGACTTTGTTTACATGCTATTTACCTGCTAATTACAACCCTTGCCACTATAAACTGTAATTTCCATAACTTTTCAACCGTTGCTCTGTTTAAAATGTTTCTTATATGTAACTTGACTAGAATTGCATGTAGATTGTGTTTATGTTGTTCTTGCTTGCTAAATAAAATAATAAAATATTGTTTAGGGTAAAACAGTACCAAACATATTTATTTTGCGGGGTAAATAGCGATATGCCATGTGTAGGAATTTTACCCGCTTAACTTGACTAGTATAGGTAGATTATTTATGCTTCACCTCTTGCCATGTTTGTGTGCTATGCCATGCTTGAGTGAGATGCCATGTTAAAAAACTTTGTTGATCACCTGTAGCTAAACAACTTCAACCGTTGTAAATGTGCGGTATCGTCATGTGTGACGAGTACTCCACTTACTAACCGCTCTCGACGGTAGGTGCGATGTCTCGTGTTGCCTTCTTGATGATGCTTGCTCGTGTTTTCTTCGTAGTAATAGATGCTTGCTCCCTGATTGCTTCCGGTGTTTACCGTCTTGTGTGCTTCCGCGGGTACCTCTCGGAGACGATGCGAGCTTGCGATCAACTACACTTTCGGAACCCGACTTGTCAACAGGCAAGGACTATACATTACTTATGATCCATTCTATTTCAACCAGCGGTTTGCATGCTAGTACAGGATAGGTTCGATGTTTGATCCTACCACATATTTACAGCCTCTTTCAAACCGATACATCCATGTCCCCTCCCAGCAAACCATGTACTGCTATGTTACTATTGCTCGTTTCTCAACCCCTGCTTAGTATGCATGCTTAGGATGCTACGATGTTACCCTGTTACTCCTTGGTTTAGGCTATCACATTGTTATATTGTTTTGGATGATATGATTATTATTATTATAATGTTGACTATATTCGACGAAGGATGGAAGGTCTAGGCTATCCCACCCCGACGCTTTGTTCCATTCGAGTCACCTAGGACCCGAGTTCCGGGTATTGGTTTTAAGACTGAGCATGCCTAACCGCGTGTGGGATTTTATGGGGTCCCTTTTCTTACCTACCTAGATTCAAAAATTTCCAGTGGTGGCCCAAGCTGATTTACCATTTGAAACCGTGTGTGTGCTGGTCGGCCTCCAGTAGTTTTCAAACCAACCTGGACCAGTGAGGACATAGTTCCCTTGCTGGCCCACCTTGTTCGGCTGAGGACCCGGTTTCCCATGTGTGATCAACCGGCTATCCAAACCCGAGACAGACGGTAGAGACCGATTCGAGAGCGCGGCTGGCTTTTGAGTTGGATGTCGACTCACCGGGGGCCACCCGGATTTGTTCGTTGTTAGCTAGAGGGACCTGTCATTTCGGATCTCTTGGAACTAAATCATAAAATGGTTGCCTGTGATGGGTAGAAACTAAGAGAGATGTGCGTGCATGCGGAGCCTTGTAATGGGAAGTTGGTACACCCCTGCAGGGTTAAATCTTTTCGAGAAGCCGTGTCCACGGTTATGGACGACTTGAGACCTACTCCTTGTTCATAGACAGCAACAACTGAGATAATCTTAATATAACTTGATCAACGTGTGTGTGTGCCTTGACTGCTTCTTCTTCGTCGGGATGCGAAGAGGAGCACAAGGATAGGATAGGTGTTATGTTTGCGTAAGTAGTGGATAAAAAGACTTGTTGGAGGCGATTCCTCATCGAATGCTTGACTTCTTATCTTACTCTCTAGATCGTTAGCCACCTCATAAATGCTAGTGCGGCAGCAACCTCACCACTTACCCCCATTCTTACCGTAAACTACTAGTTGTCCTAGAATGACGAGTGATGAAGTCCTTGCTGGGTCAGATGACTACTACAGTTGGATGCTGACTACCTCTATACTCATGATACTACGCCCAAACTCTTTTCAGGGTTCTTGATCGACAACAGGTATGGTGATCGATGTTTCACGTGGAGACTCGACGACGACTAGTTAGGCGGAACCCGGCGAAGGGCCTGGACCCGTGTGGTTATGGGGATCGATGTTTTTCTCTTTGTCACTAGGCATTTGATTGTAGTCTGTACCCAGACATGTATCTTCCGTTGTTGTATTGTATTAAGGCAGTTGTATGCCGATTGTATGAGATGTTGTATCCTTGTATCTGTAATGCTGTGATATCATGTTGGAAATCCGGGGCATATGACTTCGTCATATGTCGCGGTGGGACCGATATGTGCTTCGTCCCCGGATCTGGATGGAAACATCTAGATCTGGAACAGTACCACATATCGGGCCTTACACGTTTTTAATCCTGTCAATTGCCCAGCTGTGATTTGTTTACCTCGCATAGGATTTTTATCGTCTTTTGGGAGAGATACATCACTAGTGAACGTCATGGGACCCCGGTCCATATTTCCACCACTGTTTACACCCTCAATTTACTTTCTGATTTTACTTCCAGTTGCAATCACCACTATCATCATCTCTTGTGTTTGATCCCTTGTAAACAGCAAGGCCGGAGGGATTGACAACCCCTCTGTACTCGTTGGGAGAAAAGTTACTTGTTGTGTGGGGGGGTCCACGTCAAGCACTGTGACACCTACTTGTATTTCTGCGATTCCTACTGGAGACAAACCTTGGTATCTTCACCGAGGGAAATTTTTATGCTATCCTACATCTCAACCTTCCACTTGGGTAACCAACGAGGGGCGAGAAGCCATCAAAGCTATTTCTGGCGCCGTTGCCGAGGACTCCAGTCTAATATATAGGGGAGTTTCACACTATCTTTTACCTTTGCTTTTTAGTCTTGTTAGTTTATCTTTCAGCCTTTACTTTTGTGTCCCTTATCAAAAATACCAAAAATACCTATTAATTTGTCAGTGGTTATCATTATGGCTGGTCCTTTTGCCTTTGGTGAGGCAGAAGTGCTTACCTTTACTCAGAGAGGTGGTGAAAGTCTGAAAGATGCTTGGTATAGAATTAGTGATTATGAAAAAAGAGCCACCAAGAAGCAATCCACTACTATCCTGCTTAGAAATTTTTATGTTGGGATTATTTCTTTGAATAGGTTTGTTTTAGATACTGCTATCAATGGGAACTTTATAGAAGCTCCAGTTTGGGATGCTCTTAATGTTATTAAAAATCTTGTTGGAAGTCTCCCCATTGTTAGTATTGAGGAGGACATTACTCTAGCTCACATTATGATAAAACTTGAAAAGATAGAGTTAGAGATGCCAAGTATAAATAAGATAAATCAGTTGGATCGTCAGATTTAAGGAAATTTGAATAGGCTACATAGCTCCATGCATAAGATTATTAAAACTTTGGAGACTATCAAATTTCTTGATGTGGAATCTTCTAGGATAGATAAGATTGAGGAAGTTATTCACACTCTAGGAACTACTTTATCCTCAATCAAAATTAAAAAGGAAGAAACTCTGGCAGAAGAGGAACCCAAGTTCGTTCACGATCCCAAGGTTCCTCGAGCTAAACAGAACCCCCTATTGCCAAGAGAGTTGAAACAGTGAAGACTTTGGAGGAAACACCTATCTTGATTAAACCTTTTAATGAAACTCAATTTTATTTTCCTTCTTTTGATTTTATCCCTAGAAGCATTTTTATTAGGCCCTTGTTTGAAACACCTCTTAAGACTAGTTGTACTATTGAATAGATTTTGGATGATCTTAATGATGGTTCAATTGATACAACTTGATCTTCTTGCTTTGTGCCTAGCTCAAAGGCGTAAAAGAAAGCGCTTGTTGGGAGGCAACCCAATTTGTTTTTTCCTTCTATTCTTAGTGGCCTTGATGATTTTTACTACTGTATCAACATCATTGTATCTTTATTTTTCAAGCTTTGTGCCAAGTTTGTCCTCTGATTGCTAGAAAGATCAAAAGTTGGTGCATGTTGTCCAGAAACAGATTCTGTCTGCTTGACAGAAAATATTCCAATAAATCACCAGATCATCTTTTTGATCTAATTTGTTTTGACATTATTCTCCATACAATTATCTTTCAGGCGTCTATTCTGAGTTTTCTGATTTGAGTTGCAGAAGTATTTATTTAAAATTCCTTACTCTCTGTTGTTATGTTTTCACAGATTTTGCCCCTGGTTATCTTTTTGCAGTTTTGCAGACCTTAAGCTTGCTTTTCCTTTGCAAAAACCTTTATGCAATCAAGAGAAACAGTAGCCCTTCCTGAAAATCTTTATTTCCAGTAGAGGTAAATTATATTAACAGGGTACTAACCTCTCTAATCAGCTTATGATGACTTATGTATGAAGGGAGTTTTCAAGTGTGCGATGGAAGATGATGAAAGAAGATCTTGGAGTGTCAAACGCTCAAGCTTGGGGATGCCCATGGGAACCCCCAATAAATATTCAAGGGGACTCAAGCGTCTAAGATTGGGGATGCCCCCATGCATCCCCTTCTTCATCAATGATTATCAGTTCGTCCCACGTTGCACTATATTTTTTATCACTTCATGCATTATGTGCTAGATTGGAGCGTCTCGCTCTTTACTTTTCTTAGTTTCTTTTGATTTGCTTGCTGTAGTAACAAGTTAGACCCAAGATTTATTTTGTGTGGGAGAGAAACACGCCCCTCTTAAACTAGAACACCTCATAGGATTTGCATGCTTATTCTTTGCTGTGAGTTGTTCCTTATCTTTTCTTAGCTGCTGCCCTGTTTAGTTCTTGTGCTTTAGAGTTCTTCTAGAGCTTTTGTTTTGTTTTAGGGTTGAACTTTCTATAGTTTGCATGTTTATCTTGTTTAGAGAGTTTCCTTGTTGCACTGAGTTGTGTGTCTTGACTAGAAAGTAGGTAGTTGAAGTTGCTATTCTCTTTGTAGTAGTAACTTGCAACAGTTTTGAGGTATTGACTTGAGTAATGCTTGAACTTATGGTGTCAAGATATTTAGCCTATTAGTGATAGATGTCGTATTTTGGGCAATCCGTGTGATTTTCGAAAACCTAAACCCAATTGAGAACTCTAGCTACTAGATGTATCACTAATCTCTGGAGGGGTCGGATATTAGAGTACACTCACGTACCATGAGTCGAGGATGCGCAAGGATAACCAAACCCCCATGCACTCCTCCTCGGGGTACTTGTCTCTTTTTGAACCTCCTGATTAGATTGAGAGTTACCGATAATAAGTGCATGAGTTCTTCGGACTAATGTGATTATTCGAAAGTTGACACTTCCACCACCCATATTTTTCTAGCCTCTTCGGTACCGTGCATTTCCCTTTCTCACCTCGGGAGTTGGCGCATACTGTTGGAAATATGCCCTAGAGGCAATAATAAAATGTTATTATATATATTTCCACGTTCGTAATTAATGTTTATATTTCTGTGCTATAATTGCAATGACCCTGACTATGAGATTCAGAAGAAAACTCACTTGCATGTGTGGAAATGTAAACGCCAAGAGTTCCTGGTTTAGCCTCTAAGACCAGCTCATGTGCTAACTGATGATAACGTTTTCTTAATCATGGACATTGTTCTTGTAACAAGGATGTCAGTAGCAATGGGAACATATTGTTAGCAGAACAATGATGTTGAACCGACCCCAGTATAGAATGATATACTTAGAGATCACATCGTAACTACGTTATCAGTAATATCATGAAATGTTTTCATATACGTAATTCCTTAGACCATGAGAGTATCGAGTTGCTTCACCCAGGAAGACATGCTTTGGTTCTTAGATGAATCCTCCCGTAAATGGGAAGTAGTAAAATAAGTTCTGGGTATGTCAGATGGTGTGGCTAGTGAATGTGATAGTTCAAGAATGGGATTTGCTCCTTCACGATGAAGAAGATATTCACTTCGGGCCCACTCGGTATGACGGTATCCATTATAGTCTGGCCAGACGCATTGTGATTCAGTCACGGGGATACCGGAATACGATAACGAGAAAAGGGACAAACGAGCAAAGAGGATAACGAGTGGCTTGTGTTCAAAAGTTGTTACACATGGGTGCCAAACTTCTCTCCTCTAACTTTGTCATATCGCGAAGCAAAGGGAATGGTACATGAATAAACATAATGGTTCACTCGAAGTTTCTTCGTGTATGTGCGGGAGTCAACATGGGTGTCCATGGCTCCGCTGTTGATTATTGGCTATTGACAAAAGGCTGTTGACCTATGTCCGGAAGATGTTCTGAGTCATGTCCGCATTATACCGAACCTATTGGGTCACACACTTAACGAGCAGTAGTCTGTTAGAATACTAGTATGGTAGAAGGTTTAGTGGAAGCAAAGCAGAATAGTTCATACGGGTACCGAAAGTAGTTCCGGGGATTTATGAAATAGTTCATAAGGGCACCAAAAGTAGTTTTGGGTATTTAAGGATATGTCCGGATCACTCTGGGGTAGTCCCAGGTGGTTCCGGAACATATGAAAATGGTAATCGGAAAGTTTACGATCAACCGGAATAGTTTCGGTGATCGGTGGACAGCTTAAACAATATGTTGTGTTCACCGGACATAATAACCTTTGCCCGGATGGCTCCGAAACCCATTTAGATGGCTCCGGAACATTCGTTAGAGGTTCCGGAAGGTATTGGAAGTGCTCCAAAAGTGTCCGGAATGTCCCGAAACAGTCCCGATAGGTCCCGGAAGGTCCTGGAAGCTTCTAGAAGGTTCCGGAAGGTTCCGGGCAGTACCACCCACTGCCCTGCGCCCCTGGCCTTGGGGGGCAAGCCACCTAGGCTGCCCTGGCCGGCCAGGTGGTGGGGCGCACCAAAAAGGGGTGGGAGATCCTCCAGGTGGGATTTCCAAATACCATTATGGAAGGCTTCCGGTGGGAAGGTATGTGTAGGTTTGGAAGGCTTGGGAGTCCATGTTGGCCTCCCAAATCTCCTTGAGCTGCGCCCTAGGCCCCTTGGCCACCTATATAAGGTGAGCCAAGGGTGGGGGAAGACACACACAATCAATCCCCAAGTCCTATGCGCCACCCTCCCTCATCTAAACCCCGTTGCTCCACTTTTAGACCCCGGTTTAGACGCTGTTCTAGATCGGAATCCGTTAGGGTTTTCTCCCTCTAGTTTTCTCGGTGGCGTTCATCTCTGGACGGCGGAGCGCTGCTGGATTGCTGCTACGGGATGTGTGGATACTAATGGAGGGGTCGTACCTTCGACCCTTCTTCGAGGAGCTTGTTCATGGGACTTGTCCGTGGGACTAGATCACGGGACTTGTTCATGGGATAGATCGAGGGACTGTTCGTGGGAGAACTTGCGAGATCTACTTCCACTACGTCCACGAGCTTCACCAACTCTACTTCCGCTACATCGGTTGGTGAGCCATGACCTAAAACCTTGTATGCAATCTTCTTGGATGATCTTGGGTTCTTGATTCGTAGGCCGAAATTTTTTGTTTTCTACTACGTTTCCCAACAGTGGTATCATGAGCGATCCTTGATTAGATGCATGTTTAGGTAGATCATATGTTGATATGAGGCATTGATTTTCTTGTTTGCTTCCCTATCATGTGATCTTTTCTTTGCTCGACGGCATGATGTGATTTTGCTACAAGGTTTGAGTTTTGCCATGATCCCTCTATGCTGCTCTTAGTATGCTGGTTGCCTTGATCATGGACTACATCAAATTCCTTGGATCTCATCCTAGTCTTGCTATAGAAAATTTTACATGAACGGGCTTGTGGATTTTATGAACTCAAATCCACACGGGGGTCACGCGTTTAACGAAGTTTGGCTTGTGGCATTAGTTGCTACACGCACCCCGTATGTTAAACTAGCAACAAAAGAAGTATCGTGTTTTTGTTTTGTCTAGGGTTTCTCGTTTGCCTTGTAAACCTGCTTAACAACCACGATAAAAGTTGCGACAACCCGTGTAGATGGCGATCTAACTCGTTTTTGCAGAGTATGCATGTGATGTGGTATAGCCTTCAAGATTTGCAATGTGTTTGTATGAGATGCTATATGTTATGTAATATTTATTCGCGACCTGCGTGTCGTGGTACGGCATGATGACTGGAGTCATATGATTGTCACTTAATTATGGCCTGC
Source organism: Bromus sterilis (assembly GCA_950022295.1). Classification (NCBI taxonomy): domain Eukaryota; kingdom Viridiplantae; phylum Streptophyta; class Magnoliopsida; order Poales; family Poaceae; genus Bromus; species Bromus sterilis. Next base: position 225,975,171 of record OX465600.1, read on the forward strand.
GTGCCAGAACTGTTTATTAGCTCGAGGCAAAGCAATAGATAGATGCAAGGTGATGATCTATGATGCGGAGGTGGACCCCGACGCACATGCCGGAAGCCGTGGTGTTGGTCCCGGCACCAAGGACAAAGTTGGTGGACACGGTGACTTCAACCACGACGACGTGAAGATAATGAAGACTTCACGAAGCAAAGGGCTATACTATATCACATAATTTTATGAACTGCCTGTGATGTTTATCCCTTTGTTGCACCCTTGTTTGATGCGCGATAGTCGTATTTTATTAGGGTGATCTCTCGCAAAACAATATCAAGTTGATAGTGTTCTTCCAACTGTAGCACCGTCTATACTATGTTTCACATCGGAGCAGGTCATGTCACATGGGTGCACATGGTGTGACGCATAAAAGACGGGTGTGTTAAAAGAACACACAGCACATTACACTTGGTTATCTTGACGGTTTGGATAAAAGTTTGCTACCGGAACACACCCATCGAAAGATGAACAAGAATCACCTTTGGCGTGATTGGCAAGTTGGCCTACCAGTCCAGTCTAAGTCATCAGTGATGTCACATCAATGGCGGACGATTGGGTTGGATCTTGAATCACTCCAGCATCAATTACGAGAGATATTGATCTGAGTGGGAGCGCACTTAGTAATTAAATTGATTAATCACAAGTGCAACTTAATTATGAACAAAGTCTTAGTATTTGCATTATCGTTGTAGAATAATGGCTCGCGTTACCACCTTCCCAATTGATTTTGATTAACTGTATTATCTGGTAAAAACTTTACGATTGGTACCGTATTGTGAGGACTATCCTCAATAGTGCCGAGAAGGACCATGTCCTATCGCAAATTTTTGATGCTCTCCCGCTGATGCTATGGATGATGTGACTTATGTCCATAATCCAAAATGCTATAATTCCACGACAGCTAAGTGCATTGTCTTCACCATCATGAAACCCGAACTTCGAAAAGTTTGGGATAGTTATGTTATATTCATGGAACTGAAAAATAAGTTTTCAGTAGTAAGACAATTAATGTTGGATATAAGATATCTAGTACAATGTATGATTGTAAGCATTAGTGAAAATGTTCATTGTGCTCTAAACAAAACTGATAAGTGTGGGATCCAGAAGAACACCGATCATATGATGATGAGGATTAAGGGAAAGGAAGTTCCATAGGGTGTTAGTAAGACTTACACGCCGGAAAGTCCATGGCCTGCGCCACCCTTGATCATGTGTGAGTAGGAGTGACATTGGAAATAGAACTATGATACGTATAAAGGCAAAACGAAAGAAGACTGGAATAACCAGCTCAGAAATGAAAGTCATACGGAGTTATAGATGAATTCATTGTTGGTCTAGAGATGTAATTCTTGGGAATCATGATTAATCAGTTAATTGTGGATTCTGTATGTTGTGATTAAACTGTTGATCACCGGAATATCACATCGATTGCATATTGTTGCAACTCGATGCAAGAAATACTATGGCCTTTACGACTAGCTAATGATGAGTTTTGACACGCTTGGGAACACGGTAAAAGGTTTACTATACCGTGTGTTGACTCTATGATTATCTTCATAATTCATTTTAGAGATGAGTAAATTGTTACTACACTTTAGCCTTGTTGCAAAACATCATTTTGAATCATGTTTGTTGCAAGAGAGTTGTTCAAAGCTATGAATAACATAAAGGCCATACTTCCATTATGAATAGGTTGTATGTTATGAATCTTGATAATAATACTAAAACATCCATAACACTGACGCTAAACGTCGCAAGACTGACAGAAATACCACATAGATGTGGCACTGCCGTTTATCACAAGTGACATAACATGCATGAACATTTTCCATAAGTGATGGACTTTCGAGTTATATGATTATGAATCACTTGACGCTTGCGATCTTTGTCTCGAATTTATGTGACTAAAACACCGTTAATAGGCCATACATGAACGGGCAACTAAACCATTGGTAATCATACATGATGATGTGTGTAGTCCAATAAGTGTAGTTTTGTGCAGTGGATTCCCTATCTTCACTCATGAGTTGAAGTAGATATGTGGATATCTGTTCAATAGAGACATACGTCTGAAATCTTTGAAATGTTCATGGAATTTTAGAGTGAAATAGAAATTCATTGTAACAAAAAAATAAAGCTTCTGCAAATTAGATTGTAGAAAGTAATATTTGAGTTACAAGTTTAGCGAACGTCTGATGAGTTGTGAAGAAGTGTCATAACTTGCATCTCTCGGAACACCACTATGAGTAAAGTGTTCGAGAGATGTAATCAATCCATGTATGACACGGTAAGATCAAATATGACGTTTATCAATTTGCCATTATACTTATTAAAGTTATGCGTTAGTGACTACAGCTTTTACACTGAAAAGAGCACCATCAAATCTGTTGAAATGACACCATATTAGATGTGGTATGGACTGTTAAAACCATGTTGTCTTTTCTTAAAAATTGGGTATATGAGGCATCTGTTTGACATACTCAAAACCCCAAATCAGATAAGTGCTACTTTGTTAAGGTTATGCCAAAAGTTTTGGTATTCCTCTATCACTACACAAAAGCAAAACTGTTTGCTGTTAAGAACAATGTATTTTGAAGAAAAATAGTTTCTTACAAAAGAGTGAGTGGGAGGACAGTGCAAATTGTCAAAGATTGTTGAATCTTCAGAGAAGTGCGCAGCTGAACCACACATGTTAGACAAAAATCGTACAAACATTCATGATATGTAAAACGAGATATTGTTGTTCGACAATGATAAACCTGTGATATACAAAGAAGCGTTGATGGGCCCTGACTCCGGGATTTGGCTAAATGCCAAATAATCTGAGATAGTATCCATGGAAGTAAGTCAAGTTTTGAACTTGGTAGACCCTCTGAAAGACTAAAAGTCTGAAGAATATATATATGGATCTATAATTGATTCGGATGAAATTGTTTTATCCATAAAGCTCAACTCGTTGGAAAATTGTTTTCTAGCAAGCTCAAAGGTTGACTACGGCGAAATAGTGTCGACCGTAGAAATGCTTTAGTCAGTTCGGGTTATACTAGCAATTACTACATATCTCATTTATAGGATATGGTAGAATGAACGTCAAAACAAAGTTCCTACATGGAAATATAACAAAGGACGTATACGTGATACGACCGGAATGTTTTGTCGATTCAAAGGATGCTAAAATAGATGCAAGCCTTGGATATCCAGTGATGGACTGGAGCTAGCATAATGGAGTTGGAATTTTCGTTGTGATGAAATTGCCAAAAGAGTTTGTTTTCATCTGGAATAACGAAGATGCTTGAATATTCAAGAAAGTAAGTGGGAGCTGAATAATATTTCTAAAACCTTATGTAGATGACATATTGTTGATTAGAAATGATATAATTTTCTTGACACGAATAAGGACTTCATTGGAAATAGTTTTCAGTTGAAGAACTTGGGCTGATATAGCATTAGTATTGAGCATAGTGATCTATGAAGATAGTAAATGCCTGATCATGCTAAAGCCAACACTACATATTGACATGATACTAAAGTAGTTTAGTATGAAATGCCAAGAAACATGTTCTTGCCGAAGTCTTGGTGAAAAGTTGTTTGCAGAAATCGGTGTTGATGAACACAGATAAGCAAAAACACGTGAATTGAATTCCACTCACCCGTGTGTTTGGATTAATCATGTACACCATAATATGTAAAACGACCAGATATGTCCAGTGCTTCAAAAGGTTATGAGCAAGATACCAAAGTGATCAATATGTTGATCATTGGACAAACAGTGAAAAGTTAAACTTATGATAGATAAGATATGTTTCTCGGAAAATGGAGATAATGAAGAGCTCGTTGTAACAAGTTACACCAGCTGAATTTTGATGTAACCAGTTACACCAATTCAGTCTTCATACTTACTCCGATCGATTTTCGATTTTAATTGGGATTATGTGTTTCACACATAAGGGTGGCACAGTATGAAGGAACTGTGTTAAAGTTAGATACTGTGGCGAATTCTATAACAGAGGCTAAGTATATTGTTGCTTAAAGAAGTAACAAGGGAGGGTATTTTGAATCATCAGTTCATTTATGAACATGGTATGGTTTCCTAGATGCTTGAAGCTCATGGAACATTGATGAATGATTTCATGACTTATTCTAAGGAACCAAGGTCCTACCAAATGATTCAAACATATACAAAGCTAAACTGATAAAATTAGTGAATTTGATGATAGCGTGAAAACGCGAAGATATGCAAGATACAAACGGGCCTGAAACATCAGATCCGATGATGAAGTCTATACCACAAATGAAGCATGTATTACACCGGTATGCCATAGGTGTAAAATGCTCAAGCACTGATAATATTATTGACTCTAGTGCAAGTGGGAGACTGTTGGAAATATGCCCTAGAGGCAATAATAAAATGTTATTATATATATTTCCACGTTCGTAATTAATGTTTATATTTCTGTGCTATAATTGCAATGACCCTGACTATGAGATTCAGAAGAAAACTCACTTGCATGTGTGGAAATGTAAACACCAAGAGTTCCTGGTTTAGCCTCTAAGACCAGCTCATGTGCTAACTGATGATTACGTTTTCTTAATCATGGACATTGTTCTTGTAACAAGGATCTCAGTAGCAATGGGAACATATTGTTAGCAGAACAATGATGTTGAACCGACCCCAGTATTGAATGATTTACTTAGAGATCACATCGTAACTACGTTATAAGTAATATCATGAATTTTTTTCATATACGTAATTCCTTAGACCATGAGAGTACCGAGTTGCTTCACACAGGAAGACATGCTTTGGTTCTTAGATGAATCCTCCCGTAAATGGGAAGTAGTAAAATAAGTCCTGGGTATGTCAGATGGTGTGGCTAGTGACTGTGATAGTTCAAGAATGGGATTTGCTCCTTCACGATGAAGAAGATATTCACTTCGGGCCCACTCGGTATGACGGTATCCATTATAGTCTGGCCAGACGCATTGTGATTCAGTCACGGGGATACCGGAATACGATAACGAGAAAAGGGAAAAACGAGCAAAGAGGATAACGCGTGGCTTGTGTTCAAAAGTAGTTACACATGGGTGCCAAACTTCTCTCCTCTAACTTTGTCATATATCGCGAAGCAAAGGGAATGGTACATGAATAAACATAATTGTTCACTCGAAGTTTCTTCGTGTATGTGCGGGAGTCAACATGGGTGTCCATGGCTCCGCTGTTGATTATTGGCTATTGACAAAAGGCTGTTGACCTATGTCCAGAAGATGTTCTGAGTCATGTCCGCATTATACCGAACCTATTGGGTCACACACTTAACGAGCAGTAGTCTGTTAGAATACTAGTATGGTAGAAGGTTTAGTGGAAGCAAAGCAGAATAGTTCATACGGGTACCGGAAGTAGTTCCGGGGATTTATGAAATAGTTCATAAGGGCACCAAAATTAGTTTTTGGTATTTAAGGATATGTCCGGATCACTCTGGAGTAGTCCCAGGTGGTTCCGGAACATATGAAAATGGTAATGGGAAAGTTTACGATCAACCGGAATAGTTTCGGTGATCGGTGGACAGCTTAAACAATATGTTGTGTTCACCGGACATAACAACCTTTGCCCGGATGGCTCCGAAACCCATTTAGATGGCTCCGGAACATTCGTTAGAGGTTCCGGAAGGTATTGGAAGTGCTCCAAAAGTGTCCGGAATGTCCCGAAACAGTCCCGATAGGTCCTGGAAGCTTCTAGAAGGTTCCGGAAGGTTCCGGGCAGTACCACCCACTGCCCTGCGCCCCTGGCCTTGCGGGGCAAGCCACCTAGGCTGCCCTGGCCGGCCAGGTGGTGGGGCGCACCAAAAAGGGGTGGGAGATCCTCCAGGTGGGATTTCCAAATACCATTATGGAAGGTTTCCGGTGGGAAGGTATGTGTAGGTTTGGAAGGCTTGGGAGTCCAAGTTGGACTCCCAAACCTCCTTGAGCTGCGCCCTAGGACCCTTGGCCACCTATATAAGGTGAGCCAAGGGTGGGGGAAGACACACACAATCAATCCCCAAGTCCTATGCGCCACCCTCCCTCCTCTAAACCCCGTTGCTCCACTTTTAGACCCCGGTTTAGACGCTGTTCTAGATCGGAATCCGTTAGGGTTTTCTCCCTCTAGTTTTCTCGGTGGCGTTCATCTCTGGACGGCGGAGCGCTGCTGGATTGCTGCTACGGGATGTGTGGATACTAATGGAGGGGTCGTACCTTCGACCCTTCTTCGAGGATCTTGTTCATGGGACTTGTCCGTGGGACTAGATCACGGGACTTGTTCATGGGATTGATCGAGGGACTGTTCGTGGGAGAACTTGCGAGATCTACTTCCACTACGTCCACGAGCTTCACCAACTCTACTTCCGCTACATCGGTTGGTGAGCCATGACCTAAAACCTTGTATGCAATCTTCTTGGATGATCTTGGGTTCTTGATTCGTAGGCCAAAATTTTTTGTTTTCTACTACGTTTCCCAACACATACTTCGTCGGTGCGTCCAAACCCTTGGCATGATGCGCTCCGTCATCATAAGCCTCCTTATATCTTTCCTCGAAACAGCCACCATACCTACCTACAAGGCATTTCCATAGCCTTTCCGAGATACATTGCCATGCAACATCCATCTTCTCATGACTTGACCTTCATGTCATACATGCTACTTGCTTGATCGATGAGCCGCATGCTAGTTGGGCCTTGCCCTAATCATTGCTACATGACGCGCTAGTATCATTGCTTATCCTGCTACTCTGGCAGAGGCATATATTTGCATCATGATAGTTACATCTTATTTATGTGAGTACTTTTTTAAAGTGTGAAAGATCTCCTATATTTCTTGTAATATATAGAGTGTTTCCCCTAAAGTGAGGAAAATATCCCAAAGAGGACAAAATTAAAAGATCACAAAGAGGACAAATGAGAGTTAAATAGAAAAGATCCATAGAGGCCACCAAAAAAACAATAAAATAAAATAAAATAAAAATAAAAAGAGAGAAGGGGGCACACTTCTATTCCTTTTGAGAGATCCACGCTCGTACTTCATCATATATCCCTTGTACTCCATAGATATCATCATACATGCATATAACTATGTGGGGATCCTTCACACTATAGAACTTGGCTTGTATATTTCAATGATGAGCCTCCTCAAACGAGCTCTAGGTCTTCTTGAGCTAGCAAGTTGGATGCACCCCCACTAGTTCCATTGGAGAGCTTTCCATAGCTCACATGTGCTTTCGTTGCATGGCAATCCCTACTCCTCACATCATATCTATCATATGTCTTTATCTCGCCTACGATTGTCCTCATTGATGTGAGCCTTTCACACCTTTTTTTAACCCTCCTCAGTTTCTTTCTATTTCACCGTTTAGTTGTCAAATTTCTTTCACACGCTCATCCATTGCATGAGTGCTCAAAATATCGAAAGGGAGTGGATCAGTTTAACTTGTACCTGGCTAGTGGTCTGGGGACGAGTCCAGATAAGATTCCAAAGGAGACCAAGTGTGAAACTTTAGTAGATTTAGTTCTCAACAATAAAAAGTTTTCTCTCTCGTATTCCCAATCCCATTTCTTGCACGCAAACACCATTTGGAGACATTCGAGTCACAGATAGCGAGAGCTCTTACACCCTTTGTTCTTATGTTGCTTGTTTCAATGCTAATATAGACTATTACTTTTTAAGACTTGAATTGAATTTCATTCTTTAATTGATTTACTTAAAAGTCCTTATATGGTTGTGTGGCATGTCACCACATAAATAATGCTTGTTATCATTTGCCTACTCGAGGACGAGCAGGAATTAAGCTTGGGGATGTTGATACGTCCCAAACGTATCTATAATTTATGCTTGCTCCATGCATGTTTTGTGTGACTTTGCCATGTTTTAGATGAACTTTCATTAACTTTTGATCATATTTGGACTCACCAGTAACTCAGTGCACCTCAGTGCCAGTTCCTGTTTTCTGCTGTTTTTATATTTCAGTTTTTCCGACTATTAAAAGTGCACAAAAAATTCCAGAAAAATCAGATAAAAAATTAGTGCATCGGAACCTTCTGGAGTAGCCTGGGTGGGGCCAGAGGGCCACCACCAGGGACCCATCCACCCTGGTGGCACGCCCAAGGGCTGGGCCGCGCCGAGGGGGCGCCTGGGACCCTGGTGCCCCCCCTGGATGCCCCCTTCTCCTATATAGTCCAACCACAAAGGAAATCTCTGATATACAAGTCTTTTTCCCGATCTCCTCTCTTTAGCGCCGCCGTCGCTGTTCCAAGATTGGGGCTGCCCGGAGACGTTGTCCCGGCACCCTGCTGGAGGGAGGAATCACCTCCAGGAGCCCCTCCATCTCCATGGAGGCCTCCCGAATGTGCCGTTAGTAGTCTACCTTGGACCATGGGTCCATGACCAGTAGCTATGTGATATTTTCTCTCCTCCCTTGTGCTTCATCTTCTAGACCTCGTGAGCTGCCCTACATGATCGAGGCACTTATGTAATTTTCTGCTGTTGCTATGCTGAGTTTGCTGGGATCTGATGGATCATGAGACTATGTTCAGATTGTGATGAGTAATATATTTGGTTCTTCTTTTTTATATTTGAGTTCTTGAGTAATTCTTGCATGTTCTCCGTTGCCGTAGTTTACTTTGGCCAAGTGGTTTATTGCAACCCCAAGAGGGAGCGTTATGCTTGATTGTGGGTTCAGCCCCCTGATGTCTAGCTTGAGTGACAGAAATATGAGACTAGGGGATGTGCTATTGCCACCAGGGATAAAACAACGGTGCTTGTACTTGCGGGTGCAAGGATTGTTTACTTGATGGAAAGTTCTTTTAATGCAGTTGTCTGTTGCTTTGAGTTTACACTTTGGGTGGGATTCACAACTTAATACCAGCGAGATGTTCTGGATATATATCTCAAGGTGGATGATTCGTAGTAGATGCAGATGGATTTCGGTCTACTTACCTTGGCGTACTGCCCATGCTTTTGAGCCTCTTCCTTTCTTTTGTAGCATAGTTAGCATTGCGGTGCGTTTTTAATCCTGTCAATTGCCCAAATGTGATTTGTTTACCTCGCATAGACTTTTTATCATCTTTTGGGAGAGAGACATCACTAGTGAGCGTCATGGGACCCCGGTCCATATTTCCACCACTGTTTCCACCCTCAATTTACTTTCTGCTTTTACTTCCAGTTGCAATCACCACTATCATTATCTCTTGTGTTTGATCCTTTGTAAACAGCAAGGCCGGAGGGATTGACAACCCCTCTGTACTCGTTGGGAGCAAAGTTACTTGTTGTGTGTGCAGGTCCACGTCAAGCGCCGTGAAATCTACTTGTATTTCTGCGAGTCCTACTGGAGACAAACCTTGGTATCTTCACCGAGGGAAATTTGCTGCTATCCTACATATCAACCTTCCACTTGGGGTAACCAACGAGGGGCGAGAAGCAATCAACGCCCTCAAGCCAAGCCATCGTGTCCACGTTGTTCATCGTCGTCGTCTTCTTCTCCATGCCAAAGGAATCGGGCCGGGATCGACTACGCGGAGCGCTGCACCACCATTCCCCGTTTCTCCGCCGTCGCCGTCGCAGAGAAATCCAGCCGCCGATAATCCCTCCTCGAGCACGCTCTTAACGGCTACACCTCCATGGTGAGCCCCATCACCTTAGCCAAGTCTCTCCTTGGCTTGGCCTTCGCCATAGCCGTATCCGCCATGGATGCCGTGGGCTCGCCGCCGTGGTGGAGCTCGCCCCCGTGGCCGTAGCGCTCGCGCTTCGCTGCCATGCACACCATCGTGCTTCTAGTACGCCAAGGAGACCAACGCACACACACACACTTCCCCTCTCGCGCACCGTAGCCACGTCGTCATTGCCGCCGCGGTTTTGCCTGCTGCCACGCTCGTCGTCGTTGTGGATTCCGACCGTCTTCGGCGACGCCCCCACCACCAATCGACTCGCGCTGGTCTCCTTTTTCGAACGCGCTCGGGCACGACCCCTCCAATGGTCTGAATCGAGCACAAGCTCGTCGCCGGTGTCACGGACCTCGCCGGCGCTGACGTGGTGAGGCTGACCCGTGGGCCCTCCCCATCAGATTCGCCATTAGTGGCTAATGGCCACTATTAGGTGGGCCAACTAGTGTAAATTAATTTGGGATTAAATCAAAAGGAAAACTGTTAAATAAACCCCCCTCCCACGACACATGAACCCCACCAGATAACTCTTTGATTTTATTTAAATAGAAAACTGCTAGAATGACATGTGGGCCCAATCAATTTAAATAATCTGTTAATTATAAACATGTGTCATTGACACATGGGCCCCACTGGGTTATTAGTTTAATTAAAATTCAATTATTAAAATGAGCATATGACATGTGGGACCCCACTGTTATTTTAATTTAATATATTGTTTTATTAAAATGTAAGGCTGACCAGTGGGACCCACTGGTCAGGTTTGACTGGTCAACATCCCTGTTCTGGATAATTTTTAATTAATTATTTAAATAAATTCAGTAATTGTTTAAAATGAATAAAACTTTAAAATTGAATATCTTTTAAACCGTAAATTAGATGAAAATAATTTATATATCAAAATTGATCAAAAAATATAAAGATTAAGAATATGCTATCCATATGTCCACCCCCCTCTAACACAATGAACATCGATATTCCCCCATCTGGGCCGTCTGTCGATAATCACCCGGAGCCGGTATTTCATCCCTGGATGAATTCCCGCTCCGAGCCAAATACAATGCATTGCGTTAGATCACCGTTAACGTTGCATATGTCATGGCATGCATCTTTTTGTTATGCTTGCTCTTTATTTACTGTTTCTTCCCTCCTTAATCTCCGATAGACCCCGCTGCTGCTGCCGACTACAGCGCTGCCGTGTACGACTACGTCGTCGACGACCGTACCCCTACCGTCGAGCTTCTAGGCAAGCAGAGCCATTCGCCTTCCCCATATATCGACTATATTATCCGTTATTTTCTTGCACTAGGCATTGCTGCTGCTGTTACGTTACTTTCCTATTCGATTGCATAGCATGTTATTGTCTCCACTTGTTGTACCTTCTTTATCCTATGCTGCCTGCTAAATAAATAAATATTATACAGGTTTTAGCCCTACGCCTTGTAGTCAACTAGGATTAGATAGCGGGCCGTGTTCACTCTGGGGGTGAACACGGATAAAGTATTTACAACTGCAATAGGTACGGTACCGAGCAAACACCGCTAACGGTCCCCAACCACGGATCTGCCGGCTCACCTCAGGTGTGAGATATGGAGGAGTAATCCTTGAGGCTCCACGTGTTGTTGACTCCATAGTTCCGCCTTAGGGTCCCGAGCCGCAGTTGTCCTTAAAGGTAAGAAGTCGGGTGACCCAACGGTACCCGCGAGTAGTATTGCGACGGGACAACAGGGAGGGTACGACCGACGTACTGACGTGCTTGGACTCTGACCGTTGTCCGCGAGAGTTACCGAAATCACGGAAGTCGAGCTCTTTCATGAGTCACGCGAGACAAGGTAAGGAGAAGGTTCACCTTGTTGGTAACCGTGTGCTTTGACGGGACGACGGAGCAGGACGTACTAGTGGTCCTGTCTACTATTCGTTGTTCGTAGTATGAGTTAGTCCGACAACGAGAACGGTTGTCCGCGAGTTAATTAATAAACAATGGTTCGGTGGATGACTTGAGTAGCCTTTTGGCCTATATGCACTACCTACACGTGGGATAAGGAGTGTGGGCTCCCTTGCATCGTAGTCTCGTTCGAGGGTCTTCAGACGTCAGCAGTACCGCGGCCTGTGGCTGGAAGTGGTGTTGTCTTCTTTTCTCGAGCAGTGTGATTTGTATTTGATTTTGATTTTGCTTCACCGGCTAGCCACGCACCATGCAGGAGTACGTCCAGGTTAGGGTCCAAAGCCAGGCGTACATATGATATAGTCCGGCGGATGACCTCTCTGTTGAGTTCGAAGGATGGGATACTTTGTGTCGGATAGCTTCGGTGGGGTGTTCCCTAATAAGGTATATGCCACCCTGGAGATCCGAGCGTTGTAGTGTCACACTAGTGTACCCCTGTAGGTAAGATTAATCTATTCGAATAGCCATGGCCACGATAACATGCCGCTTTATGCTGAAGCCAGATCATACTACTACAAACTACTGCTATTAAACTGTTGGTTCCGGGTTGTCTTCCTCGCGGGGATGTCGAGGAAGGGAACTCGGGAGCATTGATAATTATTACAACTTACTATTATACAATGCTGCATCAACTTTTGTTGCATTTTTATTTCATTCATGTCGTTACAAATTATTGGCTATTCTCTCCCCATGCTGCAAGACTCGTCAAAAGATGCTAGTCTTCGATAGGCCTAGCTTCCCATCCTTATTCTGGTTTTCTGCAATCCAGTCCAGTATATAGCCTCCCCTTTCCACTTGATACCAATGCATAAATGCTTAGTAGCTGGACGTAAGACTCGCGGGTATGCTAGATAATCACCTTTTCCCTTTATTTTATGTACCCGACCGGTTGCTGCCATCAGACGTTGGATCCCAGGAGCAGGATTACCCAGGTGGCGTCTACTATGATGTCGAGTACCCCGCTGACCAGGAGTAGTTCGATGGTTCCCTGGCAGGAGGCCTCATCTTTTCGATCTGTATCTCTGATGTTATTTGTGCTAGCCTTCTTAAGGAAAAACTTGACTAACTATGTCTGTACTCAGATATTATGATTGTATAAATTATGTATTTCGGATCCTTGTGATCCCTGGCTTGTAATATCAGATCTTTATCTTATTTGTGTCTAGTGTTGTGCTGCGATATTTACCGTGACACCCTGATCTCGATTATGTACAGTGCGTGCATGATTAAGTACATGATCGTAAATCGGGGGCATTACAAGTTGGTATCAGAGCCGACTGCCTGTAGGAAACACCCTACCCACTACTTGATCAAAGTTTTCTAGCCATTGCAAAACTATTTGGCTACAGGCCCACGTTGTTATCACCCTGTTGTGATATCTATGGTATTAGGATCTTTTTCTTCGTACCTTTGACTCTGGGATTCTACCTTCTTATCCTCGCTTGTAAGGTTTACTAACTCTGACATTAGGATCACATCCTCTTGATTCCACCCAGCGTTCTGCTTCTTAATCCTCTATTGAGTCGTGTCGCAGGAGTTTGGACCCAAATCCCGGACCGCGGATCCCCTTTCTCATTCAGGGCAGGCCGCGCGTTCTATGGCACTATTCTTGTGGATAACAGTTTTCTTGCGGCGTGATTGACATAGCCTTTGCGTATTCCTTACCGCGGTTTGCGCGCCGCCTAGTCTGTCCTTTTTCCTTAATTTCTACGACGTTAAGCTGCCTGATTTTTGATTGACTCTGTGCGTGGATGTGTATGTCTTATATGACTACTCCTATATATTCGTGCCTCCTCTTCGTTGTCGCTTTACCTCATGCTTGCTTCCGGTATCCCGCTAAATTGTCATCACTGAAATACCCCTGTTAAATTTTAGCAGATGGTTAGACCTGGTGGTCGTGGTGCCAACGAACCACCTCCTCCGCCGGACTACATGGCCGCGATGATGCAGCAATTTCAGTTGAACCAAGTGTTCATGCAAGGAGTTATTGACCAGCTCCAGAACAAGAATCAGAACCACCACCAGAACCATCAACATGAAATTGATCTGGAGGGATTCATGCGACTCAGTCCCCCTACCTTCCACCATCCTGAACAGCCATGTGAAGCCGATGATTGGCTCCACGATGTCACTCGTCAGTTGGAGTCTGCTGGAGTGAATGCTGTCAACTACGTCACCTTTGCGACTTACCTCCTGAGGGTCCCCGCTGCACTATGGTGGGACACCCACAAGAGCTCGCTAGCAAAAGGGATTGTCGTCTCCTGGAATGACTTCCGGACTTCTTTCCATGCTCGTTACATCCCCTAGGAGATTATGAACCTTATGAAGGCCGAGTTTCGCAACCTGGTTCAGGGCAGTAAATCTGTCGAGGCATATGAGAGGGAATTACTCCACCTCTCTCGCTATGAGCGAGAGAGCGACCTCCCAGATGATGCAAGTAGGCAGGAGAAGTTCCGTGATGGACTCAATTCAGATCTCCAGCTTTCCCTGGCCTTGCATGTCTTCCCCGACTTCTCCACACAGGTGAATCAGACTATCACGCTTAAGACCGCTCAGTTCAAGTACAAGGGTGCGCAGAAGCGCTTTCCTGACGTTGGCTCATCTTCAAGCTCAGCACAGAAGCAACGCGTCTGGATCCCCCACAACATGTATCGTCCTATTGCCCCTGCACCAAGGCCGTTGTATGTGGCACCCCTTCTGCCTCCGCCACCGCCGAGACAACCTAAGACTGAGTCTGCTCCGCATAATGTTACACCCCTCCGTCCTCAAGATGGACTGTTCTTCAAGTGCCGTCAGCCGGGTCACATTTCTACGGAATGCCCCCAGCGACAGAATCAACTGGTCGTTCACCCTGCTGGCCGCGGAAATGGCCGTGGCAACAACATGACCCCTACTATAATACTGGGTCTACTGCTCATGCTCGTGGTCACGCCTACAATATTAATGTTGAAGAAGCTCAGGAACAACTTGCTACCGTGATGGGTACCCTTCTCGTTAATTCAATACCCGCTACTGTTTTATTTGATTCAGGAGCATCGCATTCATTCATGTCGGAAGCATTTGCATTGTCGCATAACTCCACGTAAGAAAAGATGAACCAACCAATGTTGTTCACACCCCGATAGGCCAATGCCGAACCACCAAGATAGTGCCCAAAACCATGTTGAAATTGAAGGAATTGAATTCCTTGCTTCCCCCATCATCCTGATGTCTTGCACCATAGACCTCATCTTGGGAATGGATTGGCTGAAAGATCACAGTATCACAATGTACTGTGGCACCAAGTCTGTCCAACTTTTTCATCCCTCTGACGAGATTGTTAACCACACCACCCGAATTACCTGAGATGCTGAAATGCAGATCTATATGTTGAATGCTTTGAATGTCTCACCTCTTGACGGAATTGAGAACTTTCCAATCGTTCATGATTTTCCCAACGTCTTTCTAGAAGAATTGCCGGGAATACCCCGACCCGAGAGGTTGAATTCGTCATCGACTTGAAGCTTGGCACCGTTCCTATTGCCAAGCGCCCTTATAAGATGCCGCCTCACCACCTCCTTGAACTGAAGAAGGAGATCGACACGACACTCCACAAATGTTTCATTCGTCCATGTTCCTCTTCTTGGGGAGCACCTTCGCTCTTTGTCACAAAAAGTTCTGGAACAAATCGTTTGGTCCAAGATTACCGGCCTATCAACCAAGCCACCATCCAGAACAAATATCCGCTTCCTCGGATCAATGATTTGTATGACCAACTTTCTGGATCTACGGTGTTTTCGAAACTCGACTTGAGGTTGGGTTACCATCAGATCCGAGTTCGTGAAGAGGATATTCCAAAGACCGCTTTCATTACTCGCTATGGTTCATACGAGTACATTGTCATGTCCTTTGGCCTGAGTAATGCTCCGGCCACCTCCTCCCGACTGATGAACTATATATTCATGGAATATCTCGACAAGTTTTTTGTGGTTTATCTGGATGATATCTTATTATACTCCAAGAATGAAGAAGAACATGATGAACACCTTCGTCTTATACTAGAAAAGATTCGAGAACACAAACTCCATGCCAAGTATTCTAAGTGTGAGTTCTAGCTTCCAGAAGTAACCTACCTTGTTCATGTGATTTCCAAGGATGGATTTTCCATCAACCCAGAACGTATTTAGGCTATCCTGGATTGGACTCCCCCCAAGACTGTCAAGCAAGTCAGAATTTCCTCGGACTCGCTAGCTATTGCCGCCGATTCGTCGAGAACTTCTCCAAGATTGCCAAGCCTCTGACTAATCTGCTTCACAAAGGCGTCATGTTTGAGTGGACAGATAAATGTTAGGAAAGTTTCCAAGCTCTCAAGGACAACCTCGCTTCTCCCTAGTGCTTGCTCCGCCTGATACTCAGAAGGACTTCGTGATATATTGTGACACGTCTCGTCAAGGATTAGGCTGTGTCCTAATGCAAGAGCGCCGCATGATTGCTTATGGCTCTCGTCAGTTGCGTTCTCACGAAGATAAGTATCCAACACATGATCTCGAATTGGCAGAAGTAATCTATGCATTGAAGTTGTGGCGACATTACCTCGTCGGTAATCGTTGCGAGATCTACACCGACCACCAAAGTCTGAAGTACTTGTTTACTCAGCCAGACCTGAATCTCCGCCAACAGAGATGGCTCGATACAATAGCCGATTTCAACATGGATATTCATTATACCCCTGGCAAAGCTAATGTAATGGCCGATGCCTTGAGCCGCAAAGCCTACTGTAGTGAACTGGAAGTTCAAGTACAACAACCACTTATGTATGAAGAGCTTCGAAAGCTGAACCTTGAGATGTTCCTCAAGGAGAAGTGAATAAACTAGTTGTTCAACCGGGCCTCGATGTCATCATTAAGGGACTACCGAACTGTGACTCTTTCGTCGAGAAGATAAAGAGGTTTATCTCTAGAGGACAGCCCTCAGTTTTCACTATTGCTGATGACGGTACATTGTACTTTAAGAATCGTCTAGTGGCCCGTCAAAGTAAACCCAATCTAAACTTGACCCTGCATGTCATGAAAGAAGCTCACGGCACCCCTTTGTCGATTCACCCTTGTAGCACCAAGATGTACCAATACATTCGTCAGCGGTACTGGTGGTCTAACATGAAGCAAGACATCGCTCGATATGTTGACGAGTGTGACGTTTTCCGCCGCGTCAAAGCCGAACATCAAAGAACTGCTGGAACTCTGCAACCACTTTCTATTCCTGAATGGAAGTGGGACAAGATCGAGATGGACTTCGTCACTGGTTTCCCCCGGCCACAGAAAGGTCATGATGCCATCTTTGTCGTCATCGACGGATTCTCCAAAGTTGCCCACTTTCTGCCAGTCAAGCAGACGATCTCTGCTAGTCAGTTAGCAGACTTGTATGTTTCTAGAATCGTGTCACTCCGCGGTATTCCGTTTGAGATCAGTTTTGATCGTGGCAGTATTTTCACCTCATGATTCTAGGATAGTTTCCAAGAAGCTATGGGCAATCATCTGAATTTCAGCACCGCTTATCACCCCCAGTCGGAAGGACAAGTTGAACGATTCAACCAAGTGCTTGAAGATATGCTTCAAGGTTGTGTCATCTCATTCGGTAAGAAATGGGATGAATCTCTTCCATTTGCTGAATTCTCGTACAACAATAGCTATCAAGCTTGTCTGCAGATGGCCCCCTTTGAAGTTCTTTATGGACGTAAGTGTCGAACCCCTCTGAATTGGTCAGAAACTGGGGAACGAAACCTCATTGTCCCGGACATTATACAGCATGCAGAAGTTCAGGTTCGTGTTATCCGTGAACATTTGAAAGCTGCTGAGTCCCGCCAGAAAAGCAACGATGACTGCAAGCAAAAAGAAATGGTCTATCAACCCGGCGAACATGCTTACCTTCGTGTCACTCCCATGAGGGCACTCATTATTTCGGGATCAAAGGCAAGTTGGCTCCTCGCTACATTGGTCCGTTCCGTATTCTTTCCCGAAATGGACCAGTGGCATACCGATTGGAATAGCCGCCGAACCTTTCCCAAGTCCATGATGTTTTTCATGTGTCGCAACTCTGACGCTGCATCAAGGATCCTATCCGAGTAGTGGATCATGACATGCTCAAATTGAAACAATACTTGTCTTATCAAGAACATCCGAGTCGCATTCTTGATCAGTTTGAACGTCGAACCCGCAACAAGGCAATCAAGTTCCTCAAAGTTGAGTGGTCGAATCATTCTGCAGATGAAGCCACTTGGAAGCGCGAAGATCAACTTCGTGAAGAATACCCCAATCTTTTCTCCTCTACCGCTTAAATTCTCGGGATGAGAATTCTTGTAGTGGGGGAGATTTGTAACACCCTCAGTGTCTATAACAATAATCACTTTGACTGTTGACTATTTCTGTTGCTAATCACTATTACTAATCTTGGACTTGATCACTTGGAATCAAAACAAATCCAAAATCCCCTTTGGTGAATATTCAAAACAATATGATAAATGGAACTTGGTCCAAAAATTGGGCAACCAATTTTGTTAATTGTACAATAATCAGTGGGCCATGATAAAAAAACCTTGATCATTTATTGCAATATCTAAAT
This sequence comes from Bromus sterilis, assembly GCA_950022295.1. Taxonomy (NCBI): domain Eukaryota; kingdom Viridiplantae; phylum Streptophyta; class Magnoliopsida; order Poales; family Poaceae; genus Bromus; species Bromus sterilis. The sequence continues at coordinate 225,993,429 of OX465600.1, forward strand.
ATTGCAAACAATCCAAACCAGTAGAAAAACAGCCCGATTTGATAGTTTCATATTAAAAATAATTATCGAAAGAGTTTATAAAAACCTCAAACTTTTTGTGGCACTCTAGTCATGTGCAATAACAATTATGGAACAAGTTCCATATTTTACAAAAAGTCAAAAGCTAACAAAACAATACCAACAGAAAAAAAAGAAAAGAAAACAGAAAATAGGAAAACCCTAAAACTCGTCCAGGGTGAGGCCCACCCCAGCCCAAATCCACTCAACCCCCATCCCCTTCCTCGCTACAGTGGGGGAGAGGTTGGCCATGGCGTGGCGGCCATCCCATGGCCGAGCCGCACCGTGCCGCCGTGGCAGCCATCCGGTGGCTCACCGTCGGGGATAAGACCACCTCGCACCTCTGTAACAGCCCAGTTTTCACAAAAATTAAAAAATTTGTTTTCAGTGTGAATTTTTTGACTGTCTGATTTGTTTGCAGTGTTTGCATCCCCGATTTATCGATCGGCAATTATTTTTACCCCTCTTATCTCGTATCGGATGGAGACCAACCCTTGCCAACCTGACACTCGACCTTTGCAACACTGGGTTTCACCCGATCACCGTCGCGAAAACCGCACGAGACCAGCCGCAGCCAACGGAACGAAAAACCCCGTTTAATAATTAAACGGGTTATTTTTATAACGCGTCGGAAAGTGTTCTCGGAACGGTTCCCGCGCGAGGTGAACGCCTCGGGCTCGACGCGCTGATCGCGCTGTTCGATGTTTTACCCGAATCGGAGGTACTGCGGACCCCCGGCGGTCAGAAACGTGAGCACCGCGCGCTCGAGAGAAATACTGAGGATGTTTTTGCAAACTGCCAGCCACCGGGGCTATATAAAGACCACCACACTCCCACCCCTTTCTAGGGTTTCCCTAGCCACAAAATTGCAGCCACCCCCTCACAATAGCCCCAATTTTAGCAATTAGTCAATTTTTGTCCAAATCCCAGCCAGATCCATCCTGGACCGTCAGATCTCACGATCCGACGGCCCAGGAATCTCCCCACCAACCACTCTCCTCTCTCTCTCCTAGCCGCCGCCATCTGCACCGTGGAGGTCGTCGCCGTCGGCTTGCTGTGCCGCCACGCTCTGGTGAGGAGCCCCTGCGCTGCGCCCCTGCTCCTCTTCTTTTCTCTCCCCTCACCTCCTTCTCTCCTCCCCTCTACAGGCCGCTCCGCTGCTGAGATACGCGCCGTTGGCGCCATGGAGATGGCTGCCCGAGCCCAAGCTCCGCCGCCCGACGGGAGCCCGCCTCCACGCCTTCCTCCGGCCGGTCCCGCGACGACGACCTCTCCTTGGCAGCCTCCCCCGCTTGCCGCGACCTGCGGGCGTCCCTCGCCCCGCCGGAGCACTACCGGCGTCTTGCTAAGTGTGCGAAAAACAGTGTGCTGTATCAGTTTTGCGATGTAGTTTACGAGCGATCAGTAGCCCAGATGAGTTTGCGCCCAAAAGGAAAATTGCTTAGAATTGTGTGTACTTCAATCCATCTTTTGTGAGCATTTGCATTTGAGGTCATCTTGATTGTGTAATTGTGTGCTAAACAGGGCATCAGATCATTAATTGCAACTGTTGCTGTTAAACTTATTGAAACTGTTAATTTGTTGAAAATTTGGGTGACGGTTGCTTCGCAACCGTGCGTCGGAATTGAGTGATTCCTTTTGCGTTGCGTTAAGCATTGTTTCTACTTAAGTATCATGCATTCACATGCCATAATTGCTTGATGCATCATGATTGTATCTTACTCCAAAGTAGCTACCCTACTGTTATTGTGCTGCTGTTTATATTTTGTTGCAACTTTGGTCGACGAGTGTGTCGCGACTGTTTATCGAAATTGAGTGATTCCAATTGCATATTGTTAAGCATCCTGTCTACTTGCATGATGTGTATTGCATTGCCATGATATGCTTGCTGGTCATATAGTTATTTAGCTCCAAAGTTTCTATGCTGCTGTTTTTGACAGCCACCTCTGTTTTTCTCTAAGTCTGTAACGTCACGATGCCATGTTGCATGCTTAATATCTTTTGATCTATGGTGCCTTTTTGCATGATTCTTTTTGCCATGCCTTCCCTAGCATGTGTACTTTAAATTCATATCATTTGTGAGCATGTTTGCATTGATTATCATGTTTATGCATTGCTCTAAAGTGTGCTTCCCGATGTTGGCGGATTGTGCCCGTAACTTGTTTTGCTTATATCTTTTTAACCGTAACTCCGTTTGGGGTGTTCTTTATATGTAACTTGATTAGTTTTTCGTGTACTTTGTGTTTATTCTATTTTTGCTGTTGTTAACCAACCTAATATATGGTTTAGGACCGAACCGCACCAAATGTTTTAATCATCGTGCAACACTTAGTGTATGCCATGTTTATGTTGTGCCTCACTTAAATTGACTAGCATAGATAGTTTACTTTGTGCTTCACCTCTTGACATGTTTGTGTGCTATGCCGTGCTTGCTTGAGTTGCCATGTTAATAACCGTTGGTTGATCACCTGTAGCTAAGAAACTTGAACCACCGTAAACATGTGGTATTCGTCGTGTGTGACCGATACCCCACTTAAACTGTTAGTAACCGTTCTCGACGATAGATCCGTATCACGTTGCTGTGTCGTGTGATGTCTTCTTGATCTTGTGTTGCCCCATAGTAATAGAGTGCCTGCTCGTTCATTGCTTTCTAGTGTTTATCGTCTTGTGTGCTTCCGCGGGTACCTTCAGAGACGATGCGAGCTTGCGATCGGCTACACCTTCGGAACCCGATTTATCAACAGGCAAGGACTATACATTACTTATGATCCATTCTATTTCAACCAGCGGTTTGCATGATATTCTAGGTTAGGTTCGATGTTTGATTCTACCACATGTTTACAACCTCTTTCAAACCGATACAGCCATGTCCCCTCCCAGCAAACCTTGTACTTCTATGTTACTATTGCTTGTTGCTCAGCCACTGCTTAGTATGCATGCTTAGGATGCTACGATGTTACCCTGTTACTCCTTGGTTTGGGCTATCACATATTTATATTGTTGTTGATGATCTGATTATTATAATGTTGACTATATTCGACGAAAGATGGAAGGTCTAGGCTATCCCGCCCCGACGCTTTGTTCCATTCGAGTCACCTAGGATCCGAGTTCCGGGTATTGGTTTTAAGACTGAGCGTGCCTAATCGCGTGTGGGATTTTATGGGGTCCCCTCTTCTTACCTACCTAGCTTCAAACATTTCTAGAGGTGGACCAAGCTGATTTACCATTTGAAACCGTGTGTGTGCTGGTCAGCTGCCAGTAGTTTTCAAACAACTCGGGCCAGCGGAGACAGAGTTCCTCTGTTGGTCCACACTGGTGAGGTAGGGAAGTCCCCTGTTGTATAGGAGAGACTAATCCCGACCTTAGCCATACGGAAGAGTCCGATCCGAGAGCGTGGCCGGCTTTTGGATTGGGTGTCGACTCCCCGGGGGCCACCCGGATTTGTGCGTTGTTAGATAGAGGGACCTGTCGTTTCGGATCTCTCGGAACTAAATCATAAAATGGTTGCCTATGATGGATAGCAAATGAGAGAGATGGGCGAGCATGCGACGCCTCGTAATGGGTAGTTGGTACAACCCTGCAGGGTTAAATCTTTTCGAGAAGCCGTGTCCGCGATTATGGACGACTTGAGACCTACTCCTTGTTCATAGACAACAACAGCTGAGATCATCTTAATATAACTTGATCAACGTGTGTGTGTGCCTTGTCTACTTCTTCTTCGTCGGGATGCGAAGAGGAGGACAAGGATAGGATAGGTGTTATGTTTGCGTAAGTAGCTGATAGCAAGACTTGTTGGAGGCGATTCCTCATCGAATGCTTGGCTTCTTATCTTACTCTCTAGATCGTTAGTCACTTCATAAATGGTAGTGCGGCAGCAACCTCACCACTTACCCCTTCCTTACCGTAAACTACTAGTTGTCCTAGAATGATGAGTGATGAAGTCCTTGCTAGGTCAGATGACCACTACAGTTGGATGCTGAGTACGTCTGTACTCATGATACTACCCCCAAACTCTTTTCAGGGTTCTTGATCGACAACAGGTATGGTGATCACTGTTTCACGTGGAGACTCGACGACGACTAGTTAGGAGGATCCCGGCGGAGGGCCTGGACCCGTGTGGTTATGGGATCGATGTTTTTCTCCTTGCCAGTAGGCATTTCATTGTAGTCTGTACTCAAACATGTGTCTTACGCTGTTATATTGTATTAAGGCAGTTGTATGCCGATTGTATGAGATGTTGTATCCTTGTATATGTAATGTTGTGATATCATGTTGGAAATCCGGGCATATGGCATTGTCATATGTCGCGGTGGGACCGATATGTGCTTCGTCCCCGGATCTGGATGGAAACATCTAGATATGGAACAGTACCGCATATCGGGCCTTACAACTTGGTATCAGAGCCTTACTGACCGTAGGATCCCTTTTCTGGCCGAAGTCGGGTCTAGAGAAAAACTATTTTGTAGTTACTAAGTTAGTTGTCGGAGAGTAGGATTCTTTTTACTCCTTACCCTTACTCTGGTCAGGACAAGTGTCGTAAGTGTTTTAATCTTGACTTATCCCCTTCAAACTCTAGGGTCTCGAGTGAGTGGAGTTTCGGAACCGTTACAATGCTTTGCTTGCAGTGTATTGTCTCGATTCTGAGCTCAGGTTGGGAAATCCTTTAGTACCTTTAGTTCTTCCAACTCTGGTTTACATCTGGGTCATCCATTGCCATCCCTCCTTTTATCGGTGTTTTTACGACTTGCGTTGAAAATCACTATCCCTTGATCTGGTTTTCGCGATCGTTCTTCCTCTTGTCACTGACGGTTTCTTTTTCCGACGTTACCGTCTCTCTGCGGAAATTTATCTCGACGGAAGCTCGACGTCGACATGGAGCAGAGTCCGTTGTTGGTGGTGTTGAAGATCGTCGGCTCTCTTCTTTCCCCCTTCCCTTCTCCCCCGGATCGTCCTGGATCTCGCGACGAGATCCCTTGTTGGTTGTCTTGTATTGTAACAGCCCAGTTTTCACAAAAATGAAAAAAATTGTTTTCGGTGTGAATTGTTTGATTGTCTGATTTGTTTGCGGTGTTTGCATCCCCGATTTATCAATCGGCGATTATTTTTACCCCTCTTATCTCGTATCGGACGGAGACCGATCCTTGCCACCCTGACACTCGACCTTTGCGACACCGGGTTTCACACCATCACCGTCGCGAAAACCGCACGAGACCAGCCGCAGCCAACGGAACAAAAAACCCCCGTTTAATAATTAAATGGGTTATTTTTATAGCGCACCGGAAAGTGTTCTCAGAACGGTTCCCGCGCGAGGTGAACGCCTCCGGCTCGACGCGCTGATCGCGCAGTTCAAAGTTTTACCCGAATCGGAGGTACTGCGGACCCCCGGCGGTAAGAAACGTGAGCACCGCGCGCGCGAGAGAAAACTGGGGATGTTTTTGCAAACTGCCAGCCACCGGGGCTATATAAAGACCACCACACTCCCACCCCTTTCTAGGGTTTCCCTAGCCACAAAATTGCAGCCACCCCCCTCATAATAGCCCCAATTTTTGCAATTAGTCAATTTTTGGTCCAAATCCCAGCCAGATCCATCCTGGACCGTCAGATCTCGCGATACGACGGCCCAGGAATATCCCCACCAACCACTCTCCTCTCTCTCTCCTAGCCGCCGCCGTCTGCACCGTGGAGGTCCTCGCCGCCGGCTTCCTGTGCCGCCACGCTCCGGTGAGGAGCCCCTGCGCTGCGCCCCTCCTCCTCTTCTTTTCTCTCCCCTCACCTCCTTCTCTCCTCCCCTCTGCAGGCCGCTCCACTGCTGGGATCCGCGCCGTCGGCACCATGGAGATGGCTGCCCGAGCCCAAGCTTCGCCGCCCGACGGGAGCCCGCCTCGACGCCTTCCTCCGGCCGGTCCCGCGCCGGCGACCTTGCCTTGGCCGCCTCCCCCGCTTGCCGCGCCCTGCCGGCGTCCCTCGCCCCGCCGGAGCACCACCGGCGTCGAGCCGGCAATGGCCGCAGCCGCCACGCCGCTCGGGAGGAGCCCCGAGCCGGCTGCTTCCTCCTTCGCCCTGTTGACGGCTAGGCTGGGCCGGCCTCACAACGCAGTAGCCCGAGCCGCCAGCTGGCCCAAGGCCTAGCCGCCAGGCCCCCCTCCAGCAGCCAGTGGGCCGACCCATGGTGAGCCCGCCTCCACTTTATTTTTCTTATCTCTTCTCTGTTATTTTTGCTAAGTCTGGGAAAAACAGTGTGCTGTATCAGTTTTGTGATGTAGTTTACGAGCGATCCGTAGACCGGATGAGTTTGCGCCCAAAAGGAAAATTGCTTAGAATTGTGTGTACTTCAATCCATCTTTTTTGAGGATTTGCATTTGAGGTCATCTTGATTGTGTAATTGTGTGCTAAACAGGGCATCAGATCGTTAATTCCAACTGCTGTTGTTAAACTTGCTGAAACTGTTAATTTGTTGAAACTTCGGGCGACGGTTGCTTCGCAACCGTGCGTCGGAATTGAGTGATTCCTTTTGCCTTGCATTAAGCATTGTTTCTACTTCAGTATCATGCATTCACATGCCATAATTGCTTGCTGCATCATGATTGTATCTTGCTCCAAAGTAGTTACCGTGTTGTTAGTATGCTGCTGTTTATATTTTGTTGCAACTTTGGTCGACGATTGTGTCGCGACCGTTTATCGGAATTGAGTGATTCCAATTGCATATTGTTAAGCACCATGTCTACTTCCATTATGTGTATTGCATTTCCATGATATGCTTTCTGGTCATATAGTTATTTAGCTCTAAAGTTGTTATGCTGCTGTTTTTGACAGCCACCTCTGTTTTTCTCTAAGTCTGTAATGTCACGATGCCATGTTGCATTCTTAATATCTTTTGATCTATGATGCATTTTTGCATGATTCTTTTTGCCATGCATTCCCATGTCATGTCTACTTTAATTTCATATCATTTGTGAGCATGTTTGCATTGATTATCATGTTTATGCATTGCTCTAAAGTGTGCTTCCCGATGTTGGCAGACTGTGCCCGTCACTTGTTTTGCTTATATCTTTTTAAGCGTAACTCCGTTTGGGTGTTCTTTATATGTAACTTGATTAGTTTTTCGTGTACTTTGTGTTTATGCTATTGTTTGCTGTTGTTAACCAACCTAAAATATGGTTTAGGAAAGAACCGTACCAAATGTTTTAATCATTGTGCGACACTTAGTGTATGCCATGTTTAGGTTGTGCCTCACTTAAATTGACTAGCATAGATAGTTTACTTTGTGCTTCACCTCATGACATATTTGTGTGCTATTCCATGCCTTGTTGAGTTGCCATGTTAATAACCGTTGGTTGATCACCTGTAGCTAAGCAACTTAAACCACCGTAAACGTGCGGTATTCGTCGTGTGTGACCGATACCCCACTTAAACTGTTAGTAACCGTTCTCGACGATAGATCAGTATCACGTTGCCGTGTCGTGTGATGTCTTCTTGATCTTGTGTTGCCCCGTAGTAATAGAGTGCCTGCTCGTTGATTGCTTTCCAGTGTTTATCATCTTGTGTGCTTCCGCGGGTACCTTCGGAGACGATGCGAGATTGCGATCGGGACCTTCAGAACCCGACTTATCAACAGGCAAGGACTATACATTACTTATGATCCATTCTATCTCAACCAGAGGTTTGCATGCTATTCTAAGTTAGGTTCGATGTTTTATCCTACCACATGTTTACAGCCTCTTTCAAACCGATACAGCCATGTACCCTCCCAGCAAACCTTGTACTGCTATGTTACTATTGCTCGTTGCTCAGCCCCTGCTTAGTATGCATGCTTAGGATGCTACGATGTTACCCTGTTACTCCTTGGTTTGGGCTATCACATATTTATATTGTTGTTGATGATATGATTATTATAATGTTGACTATATTCGACGAAGGATGGAAGGTCTAGGCTATCCCGCCCCAACGCTTTGTTCTATTCGAGTCACCTAGGATCCGAGTTTCGGGTATTGGTTTTAAGACTGAGCGTGCCTAATCACGTGTGGGATTTTGTGGGGTCCCCTCTTCTTACCTACCTAGCTTCAAACATTTCTAGAGGTGGCCCAAGCTGATTTTCCATTTGAAACCGTGTGTGTGCTGGTCAGCTACCAGTAGTTTTCAAACAACTCGGGCCAGCGGAGACAGAGTTCCTCTGTTGGTCCACACTGGTGAGCTAGGGAAGTCCCCTGTTATATAGGCGAGACTAACCCCGACCTTAGCCATACGGAAGAGTCCGATCCGAGAGCATGGCCGGCTTTTGGATTGGGTGTCGACTCCCCGGTGGCCACCCGGATTTGTGCGTTGTTAGATAGAGGGACCTGTCGTTTCGGATCTCTCGGAACTAAATCATAAAATGGTTGCCTATGATGGATAGCAACTGAGAGAGATGGGCGAGCATGCGACGTGTCGGGACTCGGAATATGCGTATGTAATTCCAGTCACAACTCAATCACATGGAGAGCCGAGAGTCGTACCGACTTGTCTAAGCAGACAAGGCATCGTACGTGAGGGGCATCCCATCCAGGCCGGATGATCAACTGAGATGGGTCCTCATCGCCCGCTCACAAGTCTAAATGATTATGGGTGGTGAAATCCCATACTCATAGACAAGTCGCCTCAACCATGTTATCGATTGAATCATAACCCTTACATAAACAAACTCCAGCCCGATCACTTAGTCGGGGTTTAGGGCGGGCTCGATTATACAACAAAGCGTGCACGTGACAGAGTCACGAGCAATCGCATCGCGATGCCCCAAGCTGCGCACATCTAAGGGCCACTTGGTGTATAAAAGACCGCCAGCCGGATCACAACTAAGGTCTTGAAAACCCATACTAAGACATGCATGTTATAAACATACACGCAGCACACATGCCTAGTATGAACAGCAGGTATCATCACATAATTCTACAAAGTGTATCTTACTGACTTACAGATAGAGCATACAAAGATCACATGTGTGTGATGAACATTACATCATACAACGGAAGCAAATTAGGTCTGAGTACAGACAAGTTTAACAAATGGCTTAGAGAAGCCTTGTTCTAATAACATGCCCTTCCACGAGGAACCAGACTGCTGTCTGGAACTATACTAGCTTAGTCAACGTCGAGCTTCTGGAAGGTGACTCCATCGGGTGTGGGTTTCCATCTAAAACATAGAATAAGAAAACGTGAGTACAAAGTCGTACTCAACAAGACTTACATCAGAACTACACTACTCATGCTCAAGTCTCAAGGTAAAGGAGGTGGGGTTTAACATGTAGAAGTGCCAGCTTTGACTTGGCTAGTCCTGTACTACGAGTACCAGAATTGAGGTAAGAAGCATACACGAGTCCACTACCAAGTCTCCAACCAATACACCACTATGGTTACTTCCTCGACTTCCCCACGAGGAGCACACCATAGCACTCACGCTTATCTTGCGAGTTTTAGAAGTATCCATTCAAGTTGTCTAAAAATCAGGTACAAGCTCCATGTAGTCCTTAACCGCGGACGCGGCTATTCGAATAGTTTTGTTAACCTTGCAAGGGTGTAAGCTACACACACATGACCATCGGTTACCGCCTTTTGCTCGCTACCGTTCAAGAGGTGACAGCGAGGATGTTCACCACGACACTACGCTCACAACCGGTCTATTCCAGGAGTCGACTATCTGAGTTGCCTCCGCTCGAGAGCCCGGCCGGATCAAGGAAACGGACTCAAGCAATGAAAGTGACTATCACAACCCCAAGTTAGGTATGTGCTAGGGTAAGCTTAGGCCTTTGCATCATGCAAAAATTTCAAAAGAAATTCAAAAATGGGGAAAAGAAAAGCCCTAAAGAATTTAATTAAATGGCCAGACAAAAATTTCTTCCAAATTTTCCTCTAGTATTTTTGAAAAGTCTTATAAATATGCATGATCACATTTAAAGTGAAGTGGGTCCCACTACATGCACCAAGATTTTTCAAATATTCCAAATAGGGCTTGGAATTTAAATTTGACCCCTATTTGACTTGAAATTCAAATGTATTGAATTTAAAAAATGCCCAAATCCTAAAAGTGACTGGCTACTGGTCACCTAGTATTTCTAAAATTATTTTGGGCATTTTTATAAAATGCTTTGGTATTTTTACCAGAGCAAAACAAAAGAAGAAAAAGAAAACCGAAAAGAAATAACATAAAATAGAAAAAGGAAAGCTAGCCCACCCCGGCCAGGCCGCAGGCCCAACTCACCGTACCCCTGGCCCAGCCCACGGCCACCTTGTCTTCTTCCTCCCCTCGCTTCCAAGCACCTCGGTGGCGAGCCGAGCGCCGTGGACGCCACCGAGGTCCTTCTAGGCCTCCCCTGCCCCCCTCCTGGCGCCACGACGTCGCCCAGAACACCCCGCGCCACATCCCCCTTCTCCTGCTAGCTCTCCCTCTCCGTCCTCGCCATTTTCGAGCAAGATCCGAAGCGAGCCTCAGCGCGCCGCCGAGAAACGCGTGGCCACCGGCCACCATGCGGCGAGCTAGCCTGTCTAGGAGGTTCCCCGTCGACAGCTTCATCAGCCTGCGCCACCAATTCGAGCCGGGGCACCACAGGAACGCCGCCCCCTTCAACGACTTGCCTCCGGCCGCCTTCGACTCCGGCGAGCAGTTCTCCTGCTCCGAGCCCCCTCAAGCCTCGCCGTGCCCGCCGTTGAGTTCTGGTGAGCTTCACGAGTTTCTCACCCTTAGTAGCGCTTCTCCCCGGCCCCTCGTCGCCGTTCTTCGCCGCGGACAGAACACGGCCGCCGCGGGCCTCGACGCCGTCGTGCTCCAGGGCCTCCCCGGGACACCCCGACTGGCACCCCTCGATGCGGAAGAGCACGAGGCACACGCCCGTGCCCTCCATTTCCCCTCCCGTGGCCTGCAGCGCAACTCCGGCGGAGCGCCGCCGCGTGCAGATCCGCCGGCGTCAAGCCGGCCATTAGGCCCCCCTAACCGCGTGCTTAATCCCCCCCTTAACCACCCCCTAACACACTGACAGGTGGGGCCCAGCCCTAATAACCCCCTCTGTTTATATTTAAACATGGGATTAACCCCCACTGAGGCTTACAGGTGGGCCCCTGATGTCAGCCCCCTGCTGATGTCATGCTTGCTTCAGCATGATGCAATAAATCTTTTTCCAGAAAATTAGAAATGAATTTAAGAATTACAGAAAATCCAGAAAATTAGCCAAACTTCAATAAATCATAGAAAATTCATATGAACTCCAAATTGGACAAATAATATGTCTAAAATTATCAGAAAAATACAAGGATTATGAATATGCAACTTGTTTATATGTTTGACCATTTTAAAATGGGTGAACAGTAGCAAACATGCATATGGATCCTATTCAAATTCAAATTTGGAGTGATTTTGCAAATGACTTTGCAACACATTTATTTTAGATGGATTCATCCACACATCAGAGGCTTTACCTCACCTTTACAACATCACTTCATGATCAACCTTTTCAAATGAACTTTCATGCATTCAAATGCATTAGAGATTCATCGATAAATCAAATGGAGTTTGAATTTGCAATTCAATTGCAATATACTCCTTTTAAATAGAATTGTCCACACAATGCAACCATGAACATCACCATTACAATCTTATTCCTGTGATTGTGAATTGTACATTATGTTGATCCTATGATTGTCATGTTGCTAATAGAAGTGGAGCCGGAACCCGAGATCACCCCCTTCGTTGAAGACCCCGTGACTGAACCTCGTCAGCAAGGCAAGCAAAACTCCATTGATCATGTCTATAAAATCCCAATTCCCTCTCAGTCTCGCTTATGCATGTTTAGGAGATCACCTTGTATCAATTCTACCGCATAGTTGAACCCATATCCGATGCATGACCTATCATCTTGTCACAGTAGTAAGCAAACCACAATCCTAGCTGACATAGGAGTTGACTGATATAATGTGGCCGATGCAACTGTTACTGCTTATTGCATGCTTAGTGGTACAATGAGGTTGCTTTTGATGTGAGTCGGGATGATAGTGAACATGGTGTTGATGAAAGTGAAACTGTGTTGGTGAATCTAACCTAATACAAGGTGAACCATGAGAGGCTGTGTAGGAGTACACAGTGGGTTGTCTCGTTGAACACCGCCTTAAGTCCGATTTCTTGTGTGGTGATCCAAGAAGAAGAGTACAACCACACATTGGGATCACTAACCCCTCTCATCCTAGTACCTCACCCCGTTGAAACCCCAGAAGTCGCAGTAGTTCGGAGTTCTGGTAGGCCTGTGGCACGGTCTGCGAAGTGGATGAACGGCTTTTCAAGACCGGCTTGGAACCCTGCACACATCGTTTGAGGCTGTACTGGAACCTCGGCCGGACTTCCATACGGATCCCCCTCAGATAGGCGACTCTCTGGACTAGAACGGAGCTGTGGGCGAAGTGCTGTGGTGGCATCCTCGTTGTCACCTCTTCAACGGTGACACGCAAAAGGCGGTAACTGATGACACGTGTGTGTAGCGGTACACCCCTGCAGGGTTAACAAAACTATTTGAATAGCCGCGTCCGCGGTTAAGGACTGCTTGGAAAGCTTAGCTTGATTATTAGACAACTTGAATTGGATACTTCTAAAACTCGCAAGATAAGCGTGAGTGCTATGGCGTGCTTTCTCGTGGGGAAGTCGAGGAAGGCACCGTAGTGGTTTAATTGGTTGAAGAGATGTAGTGGACTCGTGTACGCTTCTTACCTCAAGTCTGGTACTCGTAGTTCAGGACTAGCCAAGTCAAAGCTGGCACTTCTGCAATTGAACCCCACCTCCCTTTACCTTGATACATGTGCATGAGTAGTATAGTTCCTACGTAAGTCTTGCTGAGTACGATTTTGTACTCCCGTTTACTTATTCTATGTATTAGATGAACCCTCACTGACCCCGAAGGTGGATTCTTCATCGAGCTCGACAACGGAAGACCAAGCTAGTGTAGTCCCAGTCAGACGACTGTTCCCTCGTGGAAGGGCTTTTTTATAGATAAGGCTTCTCTAAGCCATTTGTTAAACTTTTCTGTACTCAGACCTACTTTGCTTCCGCATGTTTGATGTAATGTTGGATCACAGACTTGTGATCTCTGTGTGCACTCTGTAAGAGTTATCAATAAAGTGGTATACTTTGTAGAGAATTGCAATGATACCTGCTGTTCATACAAGGCATGTGTGTTGCGTGTATGATTATAGCATGCATGTCTTAGTATGGGTTTTCGAGACCATAGTTGTGATCTGGCTGGCGGTCTTTTATACACCAAGTGGCCCTTGGATGTGCGCATCTTGGGGCATCGCGATGCGATTGTTCGAGACTCTGTCTCTTGCACACTTGGATGTATGATCGAGCCCGCCCTAGACCCCGACTAATTGATCGGGCTGGAGTAAGTCTATGTAAGAGTTATGAGATAGTCGATAGTATCGTTGAGGCGACTTGTCTGCGAATATGGGAGTTCATCACCCATATCATTAGACTTGTGTGCAGACGATGAGGACCCATCTCAGATGATCATCCGGCCTGAATGGGATGCCCCTCACGTACGATGCTTCCCGAGAACGTTCTGTGCTTGGCCTTGTCTGCTTAGACAAGTGGGTACGGTTCTCGGCTCTCCATATGACTATGTCGTAGAGGGACTTGCATACGCTAACCCCGGGTCCCGACAGACTTGCTAGATCATGTCTATAAAATCCCAATTCCCTCTCAGTCTCGCTTATGCATGTTTAGGAGATCACCTTGTATCGATTCTACCGCATAGTTGAACCCATATCCGATGCATGACCTATCATCTTGTCACCGTAGTAAGCAAACCACAATCTTAGCTGACATAGGAGTTGACTGATATAGTGTGGCCCCTGCAACAGTTACTGCTTATTGCATGCTTAGTGGTCCAATGAGGTTGCTTTTGATGTGAGTCGGGATGATAGTGAACATGGTGTTGATGAAAGTGAAACTGTGTTGGTGAATCTAACCTAATACAAGGTGAACCATGAGAGGCTGTGTAGGAGTACACAGTGGGTTGTCTCGTTGAACACCGCCTTAAGTCCGAGTTCTTATGTGGTGATCCAAGAAGAAGAGTACAACCACACATTGGGCTCACTGACCCCTCTCATCCTAGTACCTCACCCCGTTCAAAACCCAGAAGTCGTAGTAGTTCGAAGTTCTGGTAGGCCTGTGGCACGGTCTGCGAAGTGGATGGACGGCTTTTAAAGACCGGCTTGGATCTTGCACACATCGTTTGAGGCTGTACTGGAACCTCGGCCGGACTTCCATACGGATCCCCCTCAGATAGGCGACTCTCCGGACTAGAACGGAGCTGTGGGCGAAGTGCTGTGGTGGCATCCTCGCTGTCACCTCTTGAACGGTGACACGCAAAAGGCGGTAACTGATGACACGTGTGTGTAGCGGTACACCCCTGCAGGGTTAACAAAACTATTCGAATAGCCGCGTCCGCGGTTAAGGACTGCTTGGAAAGCTTAGCTTGATTATTAGACAACTTGAACTGGATACCTCTAAAACTCGCAAGATAAGCGTGAGTGCTATGGCGTGCTTTCTCATGGGGAAGTCGAGGAAGGCACCATAGTGGTGTAATTGGTTGAAGAGATGTAGTGGACTCGTGTACGCTTCTTACCTCAAGTCTGGTACTCGTAGTTCAGGACTAGCCAAGTCAAAGCTGGCACTTCTGCAATTGAACCCCACCTCCCTTTACCTTGATACATGTGCATGAGTAGTATAGTTCCTACGTAAGTCTTGCTGAGTACGACTTTGTACTCACGTTTACTTATTCTATGTTTTAGATGAACCCTCACTGACCCCGAAGGTGGATTCTTCATCGAGCTCGACGACGGAAGACCAAGCTAGTGTAGTCCCAGTCAGACGACTATTCCCTCGTGGAAGGGCTTGTTTATAGATAAGGCTTCTCTAAGCCATTTGTTAAACTTGTCTGTACTCAGACCTACTTTGCTTCCGCATGTTTGATGTAATGTTGGATCACAGACTTGTGATCTCTGTGTGCACTCTGTAAGACTTATCAATAAAGTGGTATACTTTGTAGAGAATTGCAATGATACCAGCTGTTCATACAAGGCATGTGTGCTGCGTGTATGATTATAACATGCATGTCTTAGTATGGGTTTTCGAGACCTTAGTTGTGATCTGGCTGGCGGTCTCTTATACACCAAGTGGCCTTGGATGTGCGCAGCTTGGGCATTGCGATGCGATTGTTCGAGACTCTGTCTCGTGCACACTTGGATGTATGATCGAGCCCGCCCTAGACCCCGACTAATTGATCGGGCTGGAGTAAGTCTATGTAAGAGTTATGAGATAGTCGATAGTATGGTTGATGCGACTTGTCTGCGAATATGGGAGTTCATCACCCATATCATTAGACTTGTGTGCGGACGATGAGGACCCATCTCAGATGATCATCCGGCCTGAATGGGATGCCCCTCACGTATGATGCTTCCCAAGAACGTTCTGTGCTTGGCCTTGTCTGCTTAGAGAAGTGGGTACGGTTCTCGGCTCTCCATATGACTATGTCGTAGCGGGACTTGCATACGCTAACCCCGGGTCCCGACAGACTTGCTAGATCATGTCTATAAAATCCCAATTCCCTCTCAGTATCTCTTATGCATGTTTAGGAGATCACCTTGTATCGATTCTACTGCATAGTTGAACCCATATCCGATGCATGACCTATCATCTTGTCACAGTAGTAAGCAATCCATAATCCTAGCTGACATAGGAGTTGACTGATATAATGTGGCCCCTGCAACTGTTACTGCTTATTGCATGCTTAGTGGTACAATGAGGTTGCTTTTGATGTGAGTCGGGATGATAATGAACATGGTGTTGATGAAAGTGAAACTGTGTTGGTGAATCTAACCTAATACAAGGTGAACGATGAGAGGCTGTGTAGGAGTACAAAGTGGGTTGTCTCGTTGAACACCGCCTTAAGTCCGAGTTCTTGTGTGGTGATCCAAGAAAAAGATTACAACCACACATCGGGATAACTGACCCCTCTCATCCTAGTACCTCGCCCCGTTCGAACCCCAGAAGTCGCAGTAGTTCGGAGTTCTGGTAGGGCTGTGGCACGGTCTGCGAAGTGGATGAACGGCTTTTCAAGACCGGCTTGGAACCCTGCACACATCGTTTGAGGCTGTACTAGAACCTCGGCCGGACTTCCATACGGATCCCCCTCAGATAGGCGACTCTATGGACTAGAACGGAGCTGTGGGCGAAGTGCTGTGGTGACATCTTCGCTGTCAGCTCTTTAACGGTGACACGCAAAAGGCGGTAACTCATGACACGTGTGTGTAGCGGTACACCCCTGCAGGGTTAACAAAACTATTCGAATAGCCGCCTCCGCGGTTAAGGACTGCTTGGATATCTTAGCTTGATTATTAGACAACTTGAACTGGATACTTCTAAAACTCGCAAGATAAGCGTGAGTGCTATGGCGTGCTTTCTCGTGGGGAAGTCGAGGAAGGCACCATAGTGGTGTAGTTGGTTGAAGAGATGTAGTGGACTCGTGTACGCTTCTTACCTCAAGTCTGATACTCGTAGTTAAGGACTAGCCAAGTCAAAGCTGGCACTTCTGCAATTGAACCCCACCTCCCTTTACCTTGATACATGTGCATGAGTAGTATAGTTCCTACGTAAGTCTTGCTGAGTACGACTTTATTCTCACGTTTTCTTATTCTATGTTTTAGATGAACCCTCACTGACCCCGAAGGTGGATTCTTCATCGAGCTCGACGACGGAAGACCAAGCTAGTGTAGTCCCAGTCAGACGACTGTTCCCTCGTGGAAGGGCTTGTTTATAGATAAGGCTTCTCTAAGCCATTTTTTCAACTTGTCTGTACTCAGACCTACTTTGCTTCCGCATGTTTGATGTAATGTTGGATCACAGACTTGTGATCTCTGTGTGCACTCTGTAAGCGTTATCAATAAAGTGGTATACTTTGTAGAGAATTGCAATGATACCTGCTGTTCATACAAGGCATGTGTGCTGCGTGTATGATTATAACATGCATGTCTTAGTATGGGTTTTCGAGACCTTAGTTGTGATCTGGCTGGCGGTCTTTTATACACCAAGTGGCCCTTGGATGTGCGCAGCTTGGGGCATCGCGGTGCGATTGTTCGAGACTCTGTCTCGTGCACACTATGATGTATGATCGAGCCCACCCTAGACCCCAACTAAGTGATCGGGCTGGAGTAAGTCTATGTAAGAGTTATGAGATAATCGATAGTATGGTTGAGGCGACTTGTCTGCGAATACGGGAGTTCATCACCCATATCATTAGACTTGTGTGCGGACGATGAGGACCCATCTCAGATGATCATCCGGCCTGAATGGGATGCCCCTCACGTACGATGCTTCCCGAGAATGTTCTGTGCTTGGCCTTGTCTTCTTAGAAAAGTGGGTACGGTTTTCTCGTCTCTTGATATGACTATGTCGTAGAGGGACTTGCATACGCTAACCCCGGGTCCCGACAGTGACCGAGACGCCACCTTTGGTAGATGGTTTTCCTGCCTCACAGGTGCACCCACATATCTATATGATGCAACCATTCCTTCATTCTTTTTCTATGCACATGTCAAAAGGAAATCCCGAACTAATGTGACTCCTGGACGTCAACACGGATCAAGGTACTAGGCCGAGAGGGGTCAGTGAACCCAATGTGTGGTTGTAATCTTTGTCTTGGATTACCATACAAGAACTCGGTGCTTAAGGCGGTGTTCAATGAGACAACCCGCTGTGTACTCCTACACAGCCTCTCATCGTTCACCTTGTATTAGAGTGGATTCACCAACACGTTATCATCAACATCACTGCGATCATCCATCCTGACTCACAAACAAGGTAACACCATCCTGACTCACCAACACGTTATCAGCAACAAGCAGTAACTGTTGTAGGGGCCACATGCTCATCATTCAACTCCTATATCTGCTAGGATTGTGGTTTTCTTAATACGGTGACAAAATGATAGGTCATGTATCGGATATGGGTTCAACTATGCGGTAGAGTCGACACAAGGTGATCTCCTAAACATGCATAAGAGGGACTGAGAGGGAAATGGGATTTAATAGACATGATCAATGGGGTTTTCTTGCCTTGCTGACGAGGTTCGGTATGGTGTCTTCAACGAAGGGGGTGGCCTCCGGTTCCGGCTCCACTTCTATTGAGCAAACATCACAAACATTGCAATCAATATAATGTGCAATGCACAATCACATGATCAAGTTGTAGAACATGATGTACATGGTACTGATGTGTTGACAATTCCATTTAAGTGAAGTGTATTGCAAAAGAATTGCAAATTCAAACTTCAAATTTGAATTCAAATTAAGCCATATGCAATCTTGCTACTGTTGCCCCATTTTAAAATGGTTAAACATGAATTTTTTTGTATATTCTTAATCCTTGCATTTTTCTGATAATGTTTCATATATTATTTGTTAAATTTGGAGTTAAAATGAATTTTCTATGAATTTCCAAAGTTTAGCTATTTTTCTGCAATTCCTAGAATTAAATTAAATTGGATAAAAGGTCTATTGCGTCAGCATGAGGTCATGCTGACGTGGGGGATTCTGACGGCTGGGTCCCACTGGTCAGTGAGAGGGGAATTAATCCCTCTCTGTTTAAACTAACAGGGGGTTTAGGGGGGCCAGGGGCCCACCTGTCAGCCACTGTTAGGAGGGGTTAGTGGTTAATTAGGCCACAGGGTTAGGGTTAATGGCTCCGGTGAGCTCTGGCTCGCCGGAGTTCCACCGGACTTGGGCTAGGGGCATGGAGAGGGGTTATGGGGGCACTGGCGAGGGCGCCGTCAGCTCCCGCGTCATCTGGGGCTAGCTGGGGGTCTTGGGGGAGGCTCCAGGCCACGGCTACGACGACAAGTGCGGCGGCCGGAGCACTGGAAAGGAGACGACGGCGAAGGAGGCCACGGGCAGAAGCGCGGGAGGGCTGGGGAGAAAGAGGAGCTCAACCTGAGCACGCTGCGGTGCTCTTCGTGGCCGGGGAGAGGCTGGACGGATGGGAATGGCTCGCCGGAGTTTGCTGTAGCCGGCGGGAAGAACTTGACGCTCGGTACGTCCATAGGGCTTCCCGACTTCAATTGAATGGTCACGGCGACGTAGACGAGTGCTGCAGATCGGCTAGACACGGCAGCGCGTCGGATGGAGCTCGGTGGCCGCGTGGAAACTTGACGGCGGCGTATCTCGGGACCTCGCGGAAACTCGCCGGAGGACGAAGGGGAAGAGGTCCAGGGGAGGGGGAAAAGGTGGCGGGGCCTATGAGTGTCTCGGTGGCGAGGAGAAGAGGCACGGGGGGCCTTGGAGCCTTCTCGGCGTCGCGGTGGCATCGCCGCGTGCCGCCAGCTCTCCACCGAGGTGCTTGAGGTAGACGACAAGCACCCGGTGAGCTGGGCTGGGCCGCCTGGAGGCTAGGGGGGGGTAAGTTGGGACTGAAGCCAGGTTGTTTTCTTTTTCCTTTCTTTCTGTTTTTATTTTTCTGTAGTTTGTTTTGCTTTGAATAAAATATCAAAACATTTTATAAAATCCCCAAATCATTTATATGGACTTACATGGCTTATAGTTAGCCACTCCCAAAATTTGAAGATTTTTGAAATTCAAACTATTTGAATTTCAATTTAAATAGGGTATTATTTAATTTCCAAGCCCATTTCTAAATTTTTGACAAATCTTGGAGCATGCAGTGGGACCCACTTCACTTTATATGTGATCATGCATATTTATAAGACTTTTCAAAAATACAAGAGGAATTTTTGGAATAAATTTTTGTCTGGCAATTTATTTAAATTCTTCAGGTCTTTTCTTTTCCCCATTTTTGAATTTCCTTTTGAATTTTTCACATGATGCAAAGGGGCACTCAAACCCTAGCACTTACCCTAGTTGGGGTTCTGACAACTCGCCCCCACTCAAAATAATCTCGCCCCGAGATTCAGAAGTCGTCGGGAGGAAGGAGGGGTACTCGGCACGGAGGCGGTCTTCTCTTTCCCATGTTGCTTCTTTCTCGGAGTGATGTGACCATTGCACTTTCAGGAACTTGATCTTCCGACGACGGGTGACACGCTAAGCTGAATCAAGAATAAGAACAGGGTACTCTCGATAAGAAAGGTCATCTTGGAGATCGAGCGTTTCATGGTCGACTTCGCGGATGGGGTCCTTGAAGCAACGCCTGAGTTGTGACACATGGAATACATCATGTACTCAGGAAAGGTACGGGGGTAGTTCAAGTTGGTAGGCAACTTCTCCACGTTTAGCAAGAATGCGGAAAGGTCCGATGTAACGTGGGGCCAACTTGCCTTTGATACCGAATCGTTGGGTTCCCTTAAGAGGAGTAACCCGAAGGTAAGTCTTCTCATCCAGATTGTAGCTTTCTTGCCTATGATGACGATCATAGTAGCTTTTATGACGAGACTGGGCGGCTTTCAATTGATCACGAACAATGCGAACTTGATCTTCTGCTTCCTTGATCATATCCGGTCCACAGAATTGTCTTTCACCGGTATCTGACCAGTTAAGGGGTGTTCGACATCGTCGTCCATAGAGGAGTTCAAAAGGAGCCATGTTCAGACTGGATAGGAAACTGTTGTTATAAGAAAATTCGGCAAATGGAAGAGACTTCTCCCAATTCTTTCCGAATGAGATAACACAAGCTCTGAGCATGTCTTCCAAGATTTGATTAACCCTTTCAACTTGATCGCTAGACTGAGGATGGAAAGCTGTACTAAAGGAGAGATGAGTTCCCATAGCATTCTTGAAGCTTCACCAAAATCTAGAGGTGAAAAGACTACCTCGATCAGAATTGATTACCAAAGGAACACCGTGAAGAGACACAATTCTAGAGACGTACAAGTCCGCCAACTGACTAGCAGTTATAGACTCGCGAACGGGAAGGAAGTGAGCCACTTTGGAAAGTCTATCAATGACGACGAAGATGACATCATTTCCTTTCTGCGTTTTTGGAAAGCCGGTGATGAAGTCCATACCGACTTTGTCCCATTTCCACTCGAGAATAGGCAAAGGTTGAAGTGTGCCAGCAGGTCTTTGGTGTTCTGCCTTAATGCAACGACAAACATCACATTCAGCAACAAATCGAGCAATGTCTCTCTTCATCCTGGTCCACCAAAAATTTTGGCGTAGATCTCGGTACATTTTTGTGCTACCGGGATGAATCGAGAGGGGTGTGTCATGGGATTCTTTGAGGATTAGTTGCCTTAGATCCCTATTCTTAGGTACTACCAAACGATTTTCAAAGAATACAGTTCCTTTGCTATCTGTGGAGAAACATTTAGCAACTCTGCTAGCAATGTTCTCTTTGATCCGACGAACACCTCGTGCACGCCTTTGGGAAACTGTGATTTGATCCTCAAGGGTTGGTTTCGCCACCAAGTTGAAAAGAGATCCACGAGGAACAATCTCGAGGTTGAGCTTTTGAAATTCCTCATGAAGAAGTGGTTGATACTGTTGTAACATGAGGTTGTTACAATACGACTTACGACTTAGTGCATCAGCCATAACATTGGCTTTGCCTGGGGTGTAAGAAATTCCTACGTCGTAATCTTTTATCAACTCAATCCAGCGTCTTTGCCTGAGGTTAAGATCTGGCTGGGTGAATATGTATTCGAGGCTTTGGTGGTCGGAATAGATCTCACAACGATTACCAAGGAGGTAATGTCGCCAAGTCTTCAACGCATGAACTACGGCAGCGAGTTCAAGATCATAGGTAGGATATTTCTCTTCATGTGAACGCAGCTGGCGTGAAGCATAAGCTACCACATGCCTATCTTGCATAAGTATGCATCATAACCCTTGCCGTGAAGCGTCACAATAGATCTCGAAATCCCTTTTGGTGTCTGGAGGCGCAAGTACTGGTGCAGAAGTCAATCTTCTCTTTAGCTCTTGAAAGCTTTCCTCGCACTTGGGGGTCCATAGGAATTTCTTATCTTTCTTGAGGAGTTCAGTTAGAGGCTTTGCAACTTTGGAGAAGTTCTCAACGAAGGGGCGACAATAGCTTTCTAAGCCAAGAAAACTCCTAACTTGCTTAACCGATTCAGGTGGAGTCCAGTCAAGGACGGCCTGAACTCTCTCGGGATTGACAGCAATGCCTTTCGCAGAAATCACGTGGCCTAAGTAGGTCACTTCTGGTAGCCAAAATTCGCACTTAGAGAACTTGGCGTAAAGGCGATTCTCTCGAAGTTTCATCAATACCAACCTAAGATGTTCTGCGTGCTCTTCTTCGTTCTTCGAGTAGATGAGAATGTCATCAAGATAAACTAAAACAAATTTATCTAGGTACTCCATGAAGATCGAATTCATTAAGCGCGAGAATGTGGCGGGGGCATTGGTTAAACCGAAGGACATGACGGTGTACTCATAAAGACCATAATGAGTAGTGAAAGCCGTTTTTGGAATGTCCTCGTTTCGGATTTTGATTTGATGATAGCCTAATCTCAAATCCATTTTGGAGAAGACAGAGGATCCAACAAGTTGATCATAAAGATCATTGATCCTGGGCAGTGGGTACTTGTTCTTTATCGTCGCTAGATTTAGCGATTGATAGTCTACGCACATCCTTTCTGTTCCATCGTTCTTCGTTATGAACAGAACGGGGCAACCCCATGGCGATGAGCTAGGGCGGATGAATCCTTTTGCCAACGAAGCATCAAGTTGGGTTTTAGCTCAGCTAACTCATGTGGGGCCATTCTATATGGGCATCAGGAAATTGGGGCTGTGCCTGGTATAAGATGCACCATGAATTCTATACATCTGTCGGGTGGCATGCCCGATAGTTCTTCAGGAAAGACATCCAGGAAGTCGCGAACCACCAGAATATCTTCAAGGTCAGGAAGGGGAAGCACATTCAAAGTATGCATCTGGATTCTAGAGTTGGGTGATGTGTAGTCAATGATCTGACCTGAAGGATGGGTGAGTTTAACTGATTTGGCTTTACAATCAAGGAAAGCATTCTGCCTCGATAACCAATGCATTTCTAGGATGACATCAATGTCCGAAGACTTGAGGGCTATAAGAGAAGCAAGGAATACTAAACCCTCAATTGCAATTTGATTACCATGGCTTACTGTATTAGTTTGCCACTTTGAACCAGGAGACCGAATTATCATTGGAGAAAACATTTCTTCAAAAGAAAACTCATGACGAAGTGCATAACTCTCCGACATGAATGAATGAGAAGCTCCTGGATCGAAAAGAATGGAGGCGGGAACATGATTGACTGGGAGTGTACCAAGAATGACGTCAGAAGTAGCAGTGGTGTCCTCAACTGAGATTTGGTTCACATATCCACTACCTGTGACTAAAAGCTTTGCTGGGGAATTTTTGGTGGTTGATTTCTTTGGAGGCTTGGGTCGAGAATGACGTGGTGCCGTCAAGACCTGAGGGCATTGACGAAAGTAATGTCCTGGAAGACCACACTTAAAGCATACCCTGTCTGAATTGCTGGGAGTGGGATTACTTGGTTGCACACCATCATTCCGGGGTGGAATAATGTGTTGGGGTGGATGGCATATATTGGATGGTGGCCTCTGAAGAAGGTTTTGAGGTATGGCACCAGTTGGAATCCAAATTATGTGTTTCTGAGGGGCTGAACTTGAAGAAGGAGCAACCTCAAGAGCATGCTTGCGGGACTCTTCGAACACTTCATTGCCATGCTCAGCTCTGAAGGATCTGTTGACTAAATCCTCAAAGGTGGAAAATTCAAGGAGGTTGAGATCATGGCGAAGGATGGGGCTAAGTCCCTTACGGAACCTTGCCTGCTTTCTGGCATCGGTGGTGATCTCATCTTGGGCATACCGAGGAAAATGGCTGAACTCTCTCACATACTCATGGTTGGACATCTCTCTTTGAGTCAGATTGCAGAACTCTTCCTTCTTGCGCTCCATCAACTCATCCAGAATGTGGTACCCTCGAAAGGAAACACAGAACTCCTGCTAAGTCACTACGTGACCATCTGGCTGCATAGCAATATAGTTCTCCCACTATTGAATAGCAGCACCTTCCAGGAAGTATACCGCGAAAATAATTCGGTCATCGGGAGCAACATGTGCAGTATCAAGCTTACGCTCGATGGAACGGAGCCAATCCTCAGCTTCAAGGGGATCAGAAGAACATCGGAATACTGGTGGGTTGAGGAGGATGAAATCCTGAATGCTCACAACCACATTGCGATGCACTACAGGAAACAAGAGTTTTGCCGTCAGCTTCCAACTTAGCCGTCAGCTTTCTATCGGGGCTGACGGCAAAGATTGCTATGCCGTCAGCTAGAATAAAAGCTAACGGTAAAGAATTAGCTGTTGGCAAAAAAATCTCTGTCGTCGGCTGTTTCAAAGCCGTTAGCTGGCTGACGGCAAAGTCTCACCAGGCTGACGGCAACGCGGCGACTGACGGCCTACATGGGCCCGGGCCCACCACGTGCCAAGGGATAACGGGCTGGCGCTTTGCCGTCAGCCAGCTGACGGCAAAGCACCAGCGCCGTTAAGTGCTCGTGCTAGCCCTATTCTGTCATTTCTCTCGCGCCCTCTCTCTCTCCCGTGCTGCCGCCGTCGCCGCCCAGGGACCTAGCCGCCACTGCTCCCCGTCGAGCTCGTCGCCCCCGGCCCGGATCCAGCCCTCGCCGCCACCTCCCCCGACTGGGACCAGAAGTCGCCGCCGCCACCTCCCCCGACCTGGATCCAGTCGCCGCCGTCACCTCCCCTGGCCGCCGCCGCTCACCCTGCCACCGGCTTCCTACTCGGCTCGCCCTCCCCCTCTAGCTCTTGGCAGCGCCGCCGCTCTCCTCTCCCCCAGCAGTCGACCCCCCTGGTGAGCACCCCCTCCATTTTCTCCATTTTTTATTTATTTTGTATTCATTTTTGTTTCTATTTAATGTTAGTAGATATCTATGTTAAATTTTAGTTGGCTTATCAGTAGTTAGTTAAATTTTTAGCTAGCTAGATCTGTTAGTAGATTAGGTCTAGGGTTTGTTAGATTTAGAAATTAGTTAGTATACTAATTAGGATTTAATTTTGTTTCTATTTATTGTTAGTAGATATTTATGTTAAATTTTAGTTAGCTTATAATTATTTATTAAAAAAATTAGCTAGCTAGATCTGTTAGTAGATTAGGGCTAGGGTTTGTTTGATTTAGGAATTAGTTATTACTAAATTAGGATATATAGTTAGTATTGTTAGTGGGCAAGAGATCTTATTTATCTAAGAAAAAAAGGAAAAAAGAGTAGGAAAAGAAGAATAAGAATTATAAGAGAAGCAGTATGTATGTTAGAAAGAAATAGAAGTTAAAAAAAAGGAATGAATGGAAAGGAAATAAAAGAAATAAATAAATGGAAAGTAAATAAATGGAAGTAACAAATGTTAGGATTTCTAGATATATTGGAGCTTAGCTTGTTGTTGCTAAGGTTGCCTTATTTAATTGCATAGGTTCCCGTGACTAACACTGTTTCCTACTGGGGACGCCAAACGTCTCGCTCCTCTTAGTTTCACCCTACCCAAAAGATAGGTGTATAGCTAGTTCTTTCCTTCTCAAATCATGCAAGTCACGTAACCCATATGCGTCCCCCGTTTGAATGATTCCATTTATAAATATGCATTCATTTGCATATTTATAATTGGATTCTTTCGAATTGTCCAACGTTATCCATGGACAGCTCGAGTATGTGTAGATTGGATTCATTTCCCCATATATGCTCTCCTCCGGATCGGACGCAGGATTTCGTCAGCGCCACCTTGTTGTTCTCCGGGTACACATCCTCTCGGTTTATGCTGAGACGTGTATCAGGAGAACAACGGGGAGGTGTTGTCGAAATTTTGCGTCGGATCGGGAGGAGAGCATGGGGAAATGAATCCAATCTGCACATACTCGGGTGGGATTAGGACCTATCTTTACCTATTAGCTAGTGTGCATATGACGTATCACCGTAATTAATTATATGCCTTCTGGTGTTAATTTGTACTAGCTAGCTAGCCAGAATGAATGATCGTGCGTGGATGTACACCGGTCACCCTAGTCAAAAAAATATGACTGAGGAATGGTTGGCCAAGACCGAGGAGTTCCTAGAGGTTGCATTTAGTGCTGGCCAACCAAGAACATGGTGCCCCTGCACTAGATGTAGGAACTATTCACAACAGACAAAGGATGTAATGGGTAAACACCTGCAAATACGTGGTTTCATGCCTGATTATACGTTGTGGTCATTTCATGGAGAGTCGGACCAACGTGACAGACATGAGGTAGTGCGTCAGCGCATTGAGGATTGTGGTACAGGGATCGAAGACATGGTCAATGACTACAACGATGCTCGTCTTGAGGACGAAGAACCGGAGGAAACTGCCAAGGCCTTTTATGCCATGCTAGAGTCTTCAAAACTCCCACTGCATGCGCACACCAAGCTTTGTCAACTAGATGCCATCGCACAAACAATGGCTCTTAAGGCACAATTCAACTTGTCCAGAGAGTGCTATGATGCGATGATGACCTTATTCGGGCGCTTTCTACCGGACGCTCATATTATGCCTGCAAACCTATACCACTCAGACAAAATACTCGGTGCACTGAAGATGCCCATCGAGCGGATACATGCTTGTGAGAAAGGATGCGTCTTATTTAGGCATGAGTATGCGGATGATAATTATTGTCCACGCTGCAAGTCCTCCAGGTATATTGTCATAGACAACGGTCTTGGTGAGAAGACGCAGAGAAAAATACCCGTAAACATTCTTCGGTACCTACCGATCTTACCAAGACTTCAACGGCTTTACATGCTTGAAGAAACAGCAAAACAAATGACATGGCACAGAGATGGAATTAGACGTGCTACAGATGAATACGGGAATTTGATGTTGACCCACCCCTCTGATGGTGAAGCGTGGAAGATGTTCAATGAAATACATAAAGAAGGTAAAGCCAAAGACCCAAGAAATGTGGCACTCGCCATTAGCCTCGATGGGTTCAATCCTTTCGGTATGAAGGCAACCCAGTATAGTTGTTGGCCCGTATTCATCATGCCCCTCAATCTTCCCCCTGGAGTACTTATGCAAAGAAAGCACATCTTCTTGACGTTGATAGTTCCGGGGCCCAACTATCCCGGAAAAAATATGAATGTGTACTTGCAACCACTGATGGATGAGTTGAAAGAAGCTTGGGATAATGGGATCCGGACATATGACGCAGCTAGCAAAAAAACTTCCAACTACATGCTTGGTTGATGTACTCCATCCATGACCTGCCGGCGTTTGCACTTTTTGTTGCATGGTGCATGCACGGAAGGTTCCCATGCCCGCAATGCAAGTCTGCTCTTAAGTTTCATTGGCTACCGGAGGGTCGCAAGTATTCTTGCTTCGACTTGCATAGACAATTCCTGCCTCTGGACCATGGATTCAGAAAAGACAAGAAGAATTTCACCAAAGGTAAAGTTGTCGAGCACGAGGCACCACCTATGATGACGGGCGCACAAATTCTTGATCAGTTGAACTCACTAGAGCCTGATCCGAACCGACCAGGGTATTTCTTGGGATATAATACGGAACACGCCTGGACCCACAAGCCATGCTTTTGGGATCTCCCGTATTTCAAAGACCTTGCTCTTCCACACAACATTGACATGATGCACACTGAAAAAAATATGGGCGAGGCCCTTTTTGGTACATTGTTCGGCACTGATAAGGGGAAAGATAATTTTAAGGCTAGAGTCGATCAGGAGAGTCTGTGTAATAGGAAGTCACTGAACATGCGACAACCGAAAGGGAAGAAGAATTGGGAGAAGCCAAAGGCATGGTTCAATCTTAAAAGGGAACACATGAGGGAAATCCTCATCTGGGTGAAAAAAAAGTTGATGTTCCCCGATGGGTATGCAGCGAATCTAGCAAGGGGAGCAAGTCTTGAAAAGTTGAAAATCTTTGGGCTGAAGAGTCACGATTGGCACATATGGCTTGAGCGGATAATGCCAGTGATGTTGCGCGGCTACATCCCCGAGGATGAATGGCTAGTAATGGCAGAGCTAAGCTATTTCTTCCGTGTTCTTTGTGCTAAAGAATTATCGCCTATTGTGATAGAAGAGATGGAAAAACTGGCGCCGGAGTTGATATGAAAGTTAGAGAAGATCTTTCCACCGGGTTTCTTTAATCCGATGCAGCATATGATTTTGCATCTACCGATGGAGGCAAGATTGGGTGGCCCTGTGCAAAACCGTTGGTGCTATGCAACCGAGAGAATGCAGAAGACGCTTCGAGTAAAATGTAAAAATAAACGGAGAATTGAAGCATCAATGGCTGAGGCATTCGTTGTCGAGGAAGCGGCAAACTTCGTGACAGCACACTATGCTGCCACTAATTACAGTTTGCATAATCCAAAGCCTCGGTACAATACTGGCGACCCCGAGCGACATGAATCCAAGTTCAAACTCTTTAAAGGGAGCCTCGCACCTTGTGGGGTTATGAAGACAAAGACGTTGACCTTCGAGGAATGGAGCATCATTACATTGTATATCTTGACAAACATGACAGAAGTGCGGCCATACATCGAGTAAGTGCGCGGTACATATTAATTGTTCTGCAACTTCTTGACGAGTTGTGTGTCTAACTTCTCTTAATTATTTGATTCAGTCGATTCGTCGCGCAATTCTCGAATGGAGTGGCGATCGAAAAAGACTCCATCGAAGAGATTAATCTTCTTGAGAAGCGGGGAGGCGGCAATCCCGGTTTCATCTCTTGGTTTACACAAACGGTACTTCTTATATGATATACAGGCCATTGTTATTTCTTCGTCGTCTCAGTACCGACTAATACAACAAGCCTTTCCTTTTCAACTTGTAGGCTAATTCAGAGTCGATGGATGCTGAATTGAGACAAATCGCAAATGGTTTTGACTTTAAGGTCCATACATATGAAAAATACGACATCAATGGGTATCGCTTTCGTACTGGTATGAAAGAGCAAACTATGCCCGATCGGAAAACAACGAATTCCGGTGTGTCCGCTATAGATGGAGGAGTCGAGTATTATGGAATAGTTGAAGAAATATACGAACTGCTATATTATGGTGAAAATCCTCCGAATGCCGTTGTCTTCAAATGTCATTGGTTCGATCCGAAGGAAACTAGACGAACTCATGAGCATGTTGGGCTAGTTGAAATTAAACAGAAGAACCGTTTAAATGTTGCCGAAGTTTATATTGTGGCTCAACAGGCCACACAAGTTTTCTATCTTCCATGGGCCTGCCAAAGTGTAAAGAATCTCGAAGATTGGTATGTCGTCTATGACGTGCCTCCACATGGTAAACTACCTGCCCCCAATGAAGAAGAGGATTATCAACCTCACATAGACCCAGACACATATGACGGAGAATTCTTCCAAGAAACATGTGTGGCCAAAAAACATTTCGGAAAAACCTCTACGTTTGGTCAAAACATGGAAGTAGAGAATGACAATGCGGAGGAAGAGGAAGAAGTGGAACACGAAGAGGTTACCGATGATGATGAGGAGGAAGATGAAGAAGTGGAACACGAAGAGGTTACCGATGCGGATGACCTATCATTGCTTGACCGGTTACAAAAAGGCTTTCGAAATGTGGTTGACACTGAACCCGATCCCGGAGAAGAGATCATTCATGACGACACGCGTGATAGTGACGATGATGTTTTTATTGATCCTGGAGAAGATACAGATGATCCCGACTATTAGTTGTATGCATCCCAACTTTCTTTTGTTTTTTGTATATATGAATTTGTATTATTTATTTCCTTAATGTACTAATTCATCTTTATATGCATATGTTTGTTTTTTGTATTATTTATTTCCTTACTTTACTAATTCATCTTTACTCCGTAACAGGTGTTGACACATGGCGAGCCGTAGGGACCCACCGGTGGAGTCTCGACCACCTCTACCTCTACGGAGAGAGTTGCTGGCGGGTATTTTCGCAGCCAGCTCGCCGCCGGCGCGTGCTGAGCAGCCTCGTGGGAGAGGTCGGGGAAAAGGCCCAAAGAGAGCTAAACCCGGTGGTCGAGGAGGTGGTCGAGGAGCAGGTGGCGCCCTAGCCGAGTCACCCACTCACAGGACAGTCTCACCGGTGCAGGAGCCACCGCCGGTGCAGTCGGAGGCACCGGAGCAGCGGCCACCGCCGGTGCAGTCGGAGGCACCGGATCAGCGGACACCGCCGGTGCAGTCAGAGACACCGGAGGCACCGAGGCAGTCGACGGAGCCTCGTTGGGATGATCCTTGGGAGGAGCGTGCTCGCACGGATGATGATGATGCTGATGAGGATGATGATAGCGATGACGACGGGGCTGAGGGGGGTGAGGGGGATGATGGGGGTGAGGGGAGCTCCTCTTCCAAGAAGCCGGTGTACCAGCGTGGTATGACACGGCTCCCACCACGTCCGGACCCTGCGCAGAGGGTATTGATTGCGCCAGATGGGGAGAAGTAAGTTGATGAATTTTTTGTGTTCCTTGTATATATATATCATACATGTACATATGGTCCAACAAGAACTAATGTCTTTGTGTTCTTATTTTGCAGGGCGTGGACTTACCCGGAAGGTGCTCGGAATCCGAACTGCCTCCTTGGTGCCGTGCTTAAGGAGCAGTTCCCCGGGCTAGTCCAGTTGCCTATTGAGGGTAGGGTTCCTGAGCCCGGCCTCACTTGGCCACACTACAAAGCCGCCCCGGCCCCGCCAGATGAACGCATCAACAACGTTGAATGCCGTACCAAAGCCGACATGGTGGTGGCTACTTTTTGGGTAAGTATTCTAAGCATTGCAATCATTTATTAGTGTTGGAATCATTTCACTCATCTTTTCATATGTTTGATGCATTTTTTAGTGCTACTATAGGGTTGAGGAGGGGATGGAGCCGGCGGCCCAGAAGAATCTCGAGAAGGAGATAGTGAGGCTACTCACGAACACTAGGCACGAGATGCGTGTTGAGTGTGTTCGAGATTGGTACGCCAAGAAGGGCGTGAAGAAGGCCAAGAAGAAGTGTAGAAAAGTTTTCCTTAAGAAGGATGAATACTTGGAGGTAAATTCCTACACTTATAAGTAAGGCCTAGTTAGCTCCAACTTTTCTTTATAAGCTTATGAAGCTCAAACTTGGCTTTATAAGCTTATAAGTGTCAAACTTTTCTTTATAAGCTTATGAAGCTCAAACTTGGCTTTATAAGCTTATAAGTGTCAAACTTTTCTTTATAAGCTTATGAAGCTCAAACTTGGCTTTATAAGCTTATAAGTGTCAAATTTTTCTTTATAAGCTTATGAAGCTCAAACTTGGCTTTATAAGCTTATAAGTGTCAAACTTGGCTTTATAAGTTTATAAAGGTCAAACTTGGCTCTATAAGCTTGTAAAACTAAAAAATGATAATAATAGCTTAGTTACATAAAACTTGACTTGTACTTGGCTTAAAAAAGATATTCAATGACTTTATAAGATTATTAATTTATAGGCGCCCCCGAGATGGTGTGCAAATAAGATGGATTGCTTTGAGGCGACAGTGGACAAATGGCTCAGTAATGCCTGGCTGTCCACCCACAAAAGCGCCAAGGCTAGGCGTGCACAAATGGTAGGTGTGGCACACCACCAAGGCAATCTCAACGTCAAGGAGTACGCAAAAAAATGGGTATGTGCCTTTTTGTTTTAAGTTTCATGTCCTTTCATCATTAATCAATTGATTTGTTTCATGCCTTTTCTTTGCTTTTCATTGTAGGCGAAGCACCATAATCAGCCTGTGCCTAAGGGATTTCGCTCATTTGCCATGGCCCATAAGGGAAAGTACAAAACGGTAACGGCATATTCCGAGGGCGACGGTGTTGAGGCGTACACCAGCGCTGCAGCCTACCACAAGATGATGGCCTATTCTGAGGTGGCGAAAGAGCTACGCGGTCCTCAGTTTGACCCGAGCGAGGAGGAGATTGATCCGGAGGCCTTGATGATTTCTGGTGGCGGTAAGCATCATGGCAGCACCTCCATGTGCAATGGCTTCGTACATTGCCCGGAGACTCTACCTCAGATCAAGGCGAGGAAAACGAGCTCCGCTCCTGCTGTACGACCTCGCCCGCGGCCAGTGGACATTGCTATCCAGGTATAACTTTGTCTCAATTTTTCTTTCCGTTCTTTAGATTACGTAGCAATGATGACAATAATTGCTATATTTTTGAGTGTTCTCAGGACGCCATTCAGAGGGAGAGACAGGCGACACAAGAGATGTTGTCGGAGCAGCTTGCGGAGAGGGACCGGCTGGCGGAGGAGAGGACCCAGAGGATACTCGAGGAGGAGAGGGCACGCAATAATGCCCAGACGAAGGCCATCTACGACCTCTTCTCGGTAAGTTACTACTTTTGCATATATCCACCAAGAATGCATATGCATATGTTTGGTTCACTTGCTAATATGCTCAAGTCCTCAAAACCTAACTCGCAGAGTATGTGGGAGAAGCAAGGTCTTACCCCTCCACCGATGCCGACGCCTATCGTTTCTCCTCCCGGAACTGTAAGTTTCTTTCAATGATCAATATATCCCGGTCTTATACCATCAAGTGTCATCATGCTTACCACATTGCAACTCATCCTTTGTTGCAGCATAATTCCGGAGCTGCATCTCACAACCCACAAGAATCTCCTAGTGAATCCCCGAGCAACCCACGTGGCGGCGCTTCTCAGCCTTGAGGTGGCCTCCGGTAAGTTACATAAAGCTCATCAATGACATTATATGCTCATAAAGCTCAATAATGGTAGTAATAGCTTAGTTACATAAATATTTACTTATTCTTGGCTTATAAAAGCTAAAAAATGACTATATAAGCTTATAAAACTTATACTTGGCTTTATAAGGTTGTAAACCTAAAAAATGAATTATACTTGGCTTATAAAAGCTAAAAAATGACTATATAAGCATATAAAACTTATACTTGGCTTTATAAGCTTGTAAACCTAAAAAATGAATTATACTTGGCTTATAAAAGCTAAAAAATGACTATATAAGCTTATAAAACTTATACTTGGCTTTATAAGCTTGTAAACCTAAAAAATGAATTATACTTGGCTTATAATAGCTCCTCAATGACTTCATAAGCTCATAAAGCTGAAAAATGATGTTAATAGCGTAGTTCGATGAAAATTGAGTGATACTTGGCTTCTAAAAGCTCAATAGTGAATTTATAAGCTTATAAAGCTCAAACTTGGCTTTATAAGCTTTTAAGCTCAAATTAGATTTTATAAGCTTATTAAGTTCAACAATGACTTATACTTGTCTTATAAAAACTCAATAATGAATTTACTAGCTTAAGTGGCTTATAAACCTAAAAATGACTTATACCTCGCATATAAAGCTCAAAAATGAATTAATGACTTAGTTAGCTCTAAAATGAGATATATTTAGCTCTTGAGGTCTAAGAAGAACAAGTATTGTAGAATAAGAAGAAGGATAGGAGGAAAAGAAAGAAGTGAAGAAGAAAGAGGGGAAAAAGAAAGTAAAAGAAGAAAAGTTCTTCTTATTCTTACTTTTTCTCTTCTTTCTTTTTCTCCATCTTCTCTTCTTCCTTTCATCTTATTCTTATTCTTCCTCTTCTTCTCCTTACTCTTCTTCTCCTTGTTCTTCTTTTTCATTTTTATTTTCATCTTTTCATCATTTTGGATTTCTTCTTTTCCGTATGTAACATATGATTATGTTTTCATTTTGCAGATTTGCCTTTATGCATGGATGGATGCTTCTTTGTTGTAGATATAGTATGTTAGGATGGAGATGACTTGTAGATGTATATCATGTTGGGTACTTTCCTTTTGTATATATGATGACTTGTTGTTTTAAACTTGGAGATGGCTTGTTGTTTTAAACATGGAGATGACTTGCTTTTTTAAACATGGAGATGGCTTCTTTTTGTTTATATGACTTGTGGATGGCTTCTTTTTGTATATATGACTTGTGGATGGCTTCTTTTGTATACGTGACTTGTGGATAGCATTATGATTGTATATATGACTTGTGGATGGCATTCTATACATATATATATATATTATTGTTTATATGAAGGGAATTAAAGAAAAAAAAATTAAAAAGATAGATACAGAGAGCTTTGCCGTCAGCTAGCTGACGGCAACGGCGTTGCCGTTAGCAAGCTGACGGCAAAGTGGACACGTGGCGGCAGCCTGTGCAATCTGGGCTGTGACAGTGACCATTTGGTCATGGCTTTGCCGTCGGCCTTCAACCGGCTGACGGCACACTGCTGACATGTGGGCCCAGGCAAAGGCTTTGCTGTCAGCCAGGCGGCTAGCTGACGGCAGTGCACGCCGTTAACTCAGCCCACGGGGTTAAGTCAGAGCTGGCCCGTACGAGTGGCTTTGCCGTCAGCAAGTACAAAAAGGCTGACGGCAAAGGCTTTGCCGTCGGTCGATCTTGAGCTGACGGCAAAGCAGCTCACTGCCGACTGATGAGCTGCCAACAGGTTTGCCGTCGTGGAGCTGACGGCAAAGCCTTTGCCGTCAGCTTTTCATATGTTTGCCGTCAGCTTTGGCTGACGGCAAAACTCCTTTTTCCTGTAGTGTGATGGGCGGTATTCTGCTCGATGAGCTCCAGAAGGCGTGTTTGATCACGTCTATTCCGCTCGGCTTCCACCATGATTTCCGCCGCAGAAGGCGGTGGTGGAGGTTCATCATCATTTCGATTCCGATCACGGTCTCGATTCCGAAGAACAGCACTACGA
The DNA here is from genome assembly GCA_950022295.1 of Bromus sterilis. Lineage (NCBI taxonomy): Eukaryota > Viridiplantae > Streptophyta > Magnoliopsida > Poales > Poaceae > Bromus > Bromus sterilis. The sequence goes on from OX465600.1 coordinate 226,028,218, forward strand.
GTCCCACCTGACATCCTGTGTGATGAAGATCAACAATCAGAACAGGTTGTATGATGGAATCAAAGATAAGAGGACATGATTAGGAGGGAAAGATTGTAATGCAAAGGCAAAGATTCACAGAAAATCGGAATAATTCCGGCAGCATAACGGCTACACCGGGATGGAAAACAAGACAACCTCGAGGAGATTGGACATAACTTCCTCAAGGAACTCAAAAACTCGATGAGTCTGGACGACCACAACAATCCTACGGCTACAAGGAGGCAATCAACGAGATGTTCTAGTCATACATAGATGAGCCTAGTCCTATCATCCCGTTTAAAAGATAAGGGTGACCAAGAACTCAGATCGATGAGGGTAAGGAGAAAAATAAGCCTTACATTGTTGCTTTATACCCAGAGTAACTATATAACTATAGAATGCTAGACTCGACTTCGACCAAGGGTTGAATAATCCTATAGACGGTCCTCCTCTGATACCAAGTCTGTCGGGACCCGGAATATACGTATGTAATTCCAGTCACAACTCAATCACATGGAGAGCCGAGAGCCGTACCCACTTGTCTAAGCAGACAAGGCCAAGCACAGAACACTCTCGGAAAGCATCGTACGTGAGGGGCATCCCATCCAGGCCGGATGATCAACTGAGATGGGTCCTCATCGCCCGCTCACAAGTCTAAATGATCATGGGTGGTGAAATCCCATACTCATAGACAAGTCGCCTCAACCATGTTGTTGATTGAATCATAACCCTTACATAAACAAACTCCAGCCCGATCACTTAGTCAGGGTCTAGGGCGGGCTCGATTATACAACAAAGTGTGCACGTGACAGAGTCACGAGAAATCGCATCGCGATGCCCCAAGCTGCGCACATCTAAGGGCCACTTGGTGTATAAAAGACCGCCAGCCGGATCACAACTAAGGTCTCGAAAACCCATACTAAGACATGCATGTTATAAACATACACGCAGCACACATGCCTAGTATGAACAGCAGGTATCATCACATAACTCTACAAAGTGTATCTTTATTGACTTACACATAGAGCATACAAAGATCACATGTCTATGATCAACATTACATCATACAACGGAAGCAAATTAGGTCTGAGTACAGAGAAGTTTAACAAATGGCTTAGAGAAGCCTTGCTCAACAAACATGCCCTTCCACTAGGGACCAGACTGTTGTCTGGGACTATACTAGCATAGTCAACGTCGAGCTTCAGGAAGGTGACTCCATCGGGTCTGGGTTTCCATCTAAAACATAGAATAAGCAAACGTGAGTACAAAGTCGTACTCAGCAAGACTTACATCAGAACTACACTACTCATGCTCAAGTATCAAGGTAAAGGAGGTGGGGTTTAACATGCAGAAGTGCCAGCTTTGACTTAGCTAGTCCTGTACTACGAGTACCAGAATTGAGGTAAGAAGCGTACACGAGTTCACTACCAAGTATCCAACCAATACACCACTATGGTTACTTCCTCGACTTCCCCACGAGGAGCACACCATAGCACTCACGCTTATCTTGCGAGTTTTAGAAGTATCCATTCAAGTTGTCTAATAATCAGGTACAGGTTCCAAGTAGTCCTTAACCACGGACGCGGCTATTCGAATAGTTTTGTTAACCTTGCAAGGGTGTAAGCTACACACACATGACCATCGGTTATCGCCTTTTTCTCTCCACCGTTCAAGAGGTGACAGCGAGGGTGTTCACCACGACACTTCGCTCACAACTGGTCTATTCCAGGAGTCGACTATCTGAGTTGCCTCCGCTCGAGAGCCCGGCCGGATCAACAAAACGGACTCAAACAATGCAAGTGACCGAGACGCAACCTTTGGCAGATGGTTTTCCTGCCTCACAGGTGCACGCACATATCTATATGATGCAACCGTTCCTTCATTCTTTCTCTATGCACATGTCAAAAGGAAAGCCCGGACTAAAGTGACTCCTGGACGTCAACACGAATCAAGGTACTAGGCCGAGAGGGGTCAGTGAGCCCAATGTGTGGTTGTACTCTTTGTCTTGGATTACCATACAAGAACTCGGTGCTTAAGGCGGTGTTCAACGAGACAACCCACTGTGTACTCCTACACAGCCTCTCATCGTTCACCTTGTATTAGGGTGGATTCACCAACACGTTATCATCAGCATCACTGCGATCATCCATCCCGACTCACAAACAAGGTAAACTCATTGTATCACTAAGCAGTAACAGTTGTAGGGGCCACATGCTCATCATTCAACTCCTATATCTACTAGGATTGTAGTTTGCTTAATACGGTGACAAAATGATAGGTCATGCATCGGATATGGGTTCAACTATGCGGTAGAATCGACACAAGGTGATCTCCTAAACATGCATAAGCGGGACTGAGAGGGAAATGGGATTTTATAGACATGATCAATGGGTTTTGCTTGCCTTGCTGACGAGGTTCGGTATGGTGTCTTCAACGAAGGGGGTGGCCTCTGGTTCCGGCTACACTTCTATCGAGAAAACATCACAAACATTGCAATCAATATAATGTACAATGCACAATCACATGATCAAGTTGTAGAACATGATGTACATGGTACTGATGTGTTGAAAATTCCATTTAATTGAAGTGTATTGCAAAAGAATTGCAAATTCAAACTTCAAATTTGAATTCAAATTAAGCCATATGCAAACTTGCTACTGTTTCCCCATTTTAAAATGGTTAAACATGAAAAGAAATTTCATATTCTTAATCCTTGCATTTTTCTGATAATTTTTCATATATTATTTGTTAAATTTGGAGTTAAAATGAATTTTCTATGAATTTCCAAAGTTTAGCTATTTTTCTGCAATTTCTGGAATTAAATTAAATTGGATAAAAGGTTTATTGCGTCAGCATGAGGTCATGCTGACGTGGGGGGTTCTGACGGCTGGGTCCCACTGGTCAGTGAGAGGGGAATTAACCCCTCTCTGTTTAAACTAACATGGGGTTTAGGGGGGCCAGGGGCCCACCTGTCTGCCACTAATAGGAGGGGTTAGTGGTTAATTAGGCCACAGGGTTAGGGTTAATGGCTTCGGTGAGCTCTGGCTCGCCAGAGTTCCACCGGACTTGGGCTAGGGGCACGGGGAGGGGTTATGGGGGCACTGGCGAGGGCGCCGTGAGCTCCCGCGTCGTCTGAGGCTAGCTGGGGTCTTGGGGAGGCTCCAGGCCACGACTACGAAGACAAGTGCGGCGGCCGGAGCACAGGAAAGGCGACGACGGCGAAGGAGGACAAGGGCAGAAGCGCGGGAGGGCTGGGGAGAAAGAGGAGCTCAACCTGAGCACGCTGCGGTGCTCTTCGTGGCCGGGGAGAGGCTGGACGGAGGGGAATGGCTCGCCGGAGTTTGCTGTAGCCGGCGGGAAGAACTTGACGCTCGCGACGTCCACAGGGCTTCCCGGCTTCAATTGAATGGTCACGGCGATGTAGACGAGTGCTGCAGATCGGCTGGACACGGCAGCGCGTCGGATGGAGCTCGGTGGCCGCGTGGAAACTTGACGGCGGCGACGGCGTCTCTCGGGACCTCGCGGAAACTCGCCGGAGGACGAAGGGGAAGAGGTCCAGGGGAGGGGGAAAAGGTGGCGGGGCCTATGAGTGTCTCGGTGGCGAGGAGAAGAGGCACGGGGGGCCTTGAAGCCTTTTCGGCGTCGCGGTGGCGTCGCCGCGTGCCCCCAGCTCGCCACCGAGGTGCTTGAGGTAGACGACAAGCACCCGGTGGGCTGGGCTGGGCCGCCTGGAGGCTGGGGGGTAAGTTGGGCCTGAAGCCAGGTTGTTTTCTTTTTCCTTTCTTTCTGTTTTTATTTTTCTGTAGTTTGTTTTGCTTTGAATAAAATATCAAGACATTTTATAAAATCCCCAAATCATTTATATGGACTTACATGGCTTATAGTTAGCCACTCCCAAAATATGAAGATTTTTGAAATTCAAACTATTTGAATTTCAATTTAAATAGGGTATTATTTAATTTCCAAGCCCTTTTCTGAATTTTTGACAAATCTTGGAGCATGCAGTGGGACCCACTTCACTTTATATGTGATCATGCATATTCATAAGACTTTTCAAAAATACCAGAGGAATTTTTGGAATAAATTTTTGTTTGGCCATTTATTTAAATTCTTCAGGGCTTTTCTTTTCCCCATTTTTGAATTTCTTTTTGAATTTTTCACATGATGCAAAGGGGCACTCAAACCCTAGCACTTACCCTAGTTGGGATTATGACACGATGCCTCGTAATGGGATGTTGGTACACCCCTGTAGGGTTAAATCTTTTCGAGAAGCCGTGTCCGCGGTTGTGGACGACTTGAGATCCACTCCTTGTTCATAGACAACAACAGCTGAGATCATCTTAATATAATTTTATCAACGTGTGTGTGTGCCTTGTCTTCTTCTTCTTCATCGGGATGCGAAAAGGAGGACAAGGATAGGATAAGTGTTATGTTTGCGTAAGTAGCTGATAGCAAGACTTGTTGGAGGCGATTCGTCATCGAATGCTTGGCTTCTTATCTTACTCTCTAGATTGTTAGTCACTTCATAAATGCTAGTGCGGCAGCAACCTCACCACTTACCCCTTCCTTACCGTAAACTACTAGTTGTCCTAGAATGACGAGTGATGAAGTCCTTGCTGGGTCAGATGACCACTACAGTTGGATGCTGAGTACTTCTGTACTCATGATACTACCCCCCAACTCTTTTCAGGGTTTTTGATCGACAACAGGTATGGTGATCGCTGTTTCACGTGGAGACTCGACGACGACTAGTTAGGCGGATCCCGGCGGAGGGCCTGGACCCGTGTGGTTATGGGATCGATGTTTTTCTCCTTGCCAGTAGGCTTTTGATTGTAGTCTGTACTCAGACATGTATCTTCCGCTGTTATATTGTATTAAGGCAGTTGTATGCCGATTGTATGAGATGTTGTATCCTTCTATCTGTAATGTTGTGATATCATGTTGGAAATCCGGGCATATGGCATTGTCATATGTCGCGGTGGGACCGATATGTGCTTCGTCCCCGGATCTGGATGGAAACATCTAGATCTAGAATAGTACCGCATATCGGGCCTTACAACCTCCCCCTGGACAAACCCTAGATCTCGCCCCCTTCCTCTCCTTGTTCTCGTCGGGGGAAAACCGGTCCAGAGCCCATCGTCGCTGCCATCGCGCTCCTGCGTGGCCATCGACGCCCTCACGCCAAGCCATCGTGTCCGCGCTGTTCATCGTCGTCGTCTTCTTCTCCATGCCAAAGGAATCGGGCTGGGATCGACTACGCGGAGCGCTGCGCCACCGTTCCCCATTTGACCGGCGTCGCTGTCGCAGAGAAATCCCGCCGCCGACAAGCCCTCCCCTAGCACGCTCTTAACGGCTACACCTCTACGGTGAGCCCCTTCACCATAGCCAAGTCTCCACTTGGCTTCCCCTTCACCATAACCGTCTCCGCCATGGATGTCGTGGGCTCGCCGCCGTGGCCGTAGCACACGCGCTTGGCTGCCAGGCACGCCATCGTGCTTCTGGTACGCCAAGGAGATCAACGCGCACACACATTGCCCCTCCCGCGCACCGTAGCCACGTCGTTGTCACCGCCGTGGTTCTGCCTGCTGCCACGCTCGTCGCCGGCGTGGATTCCAGCCGTCTCCGGCGACGCCCCCACCACCAATCGACTAGCGCTGGTCTCCTCTTTCGAACGCGCCCCGACATGCCCCCTCCCATGGCCTGAATCGAGCGCAAGATCTTCACTGGCGTCACGGACCTCGCCGGCGCCGGTGCGGTGAGGCTCACCAATGGGCCCTCCCCGTCAGATTCGCCATTAGTGGCTAATGGGCCACTGTCAGGTTGGCCAACCACTGTTAATTAATCTGAGATTAAATCAAAAGGAAAACGGTTAAATAAAACCCCCTCCCTATGACACAAGAACCCACCAGATAACTCTTTGATTTTATTTAAATAGAAAAGTGTTAGAATGACATGTGGGCTCAGCCCATCTAAATAATATTTAGATTAAATAATCTGTTAAATATAAACATGTGTCATTAACACATGGACCCCATTGTTATTTAAATTTAATAAATTGTTTTATTAAAATGTGAGGCTGACTAGTGGGACCCACTTGTCAGGTTTGACTGGTCAACATCCCTGTTCTGGATAATGTTTAATTAATTATTTAAATAAATCCAGTAATTGTTTAAAATGAATAAAACTTTAAAATTGATTATCTTTTAAACCGTAAATTAGATGAAAAGAATTTATATATCAAAATCGTTCAGAAAAATATAACGAATAAGAATACGCTATCTGTATGTCCACCAGCCCCCTCTAACACAACGAACATCAACATTCCCCCCTCCGGGCTGTCTATCGATAATCACCCGGAGTCGGTATTTCATCCCTGGATGAATTCCCGCTCCGAGCCAAATACATTGTACTACGTTAGAGCACCGTTAACATTGCATCTATCATGGCATGCATCTGTTAGTTATGTTTGCTCTGTATTTACTGTTTCTTCCCCCCCTTATTCTCCGGTAGACCCCGTTGTTGCCGTCGACTACATCGCTACTGAGTACGAATATGTCATCGACGACCGTACCGCTACCGTCGAGATTCCAGGCCAGCAGAGCCATTCTCCTTCCCCAGATATCGCCTATATTTTCTGTACTTTTCTTGCACTAGGCATTACTGCTGTTGTTTGATACGTTCCAAACGTATCCATAATTTCTGCTTGCTCCATGCATGATTTGTGTGACTTTGCCATGTTTTAGATGAACCTTCATGCACTTTTGATCATATTTGGACTAACCTATTAACTCAGTACACCCGAGTGACAGTTCCTGTTTTCTGCTATTTTCGTATTTCAGGTTTTCCCGGTACTTAAAGTGCCCCAAAAATTCTGGAAAAATTATAAAAAAAATCAGCGTCCAAGAAGCTTCCGGAATCACCAAAGGAGGGAAGGAGGGGAACCACCAGGGCTCCAAGTGCCCTGGTGGCGCGGCCCTAGGGGGGGCACACTAGGGACCCTCCTGGATCCCTGGTGGACCCCCTCGGTGCCCCCCTTCGCCTATATTTAGCCCTCGCGGAGGAAACCCCTAATATTGAAGTACCTTTTCCCATCTCCTCTCTGTACCGCTGTCGCCGCCGTTTCAAGATCGGGGCTGCCAGGAGAAGCTGCCCCAGCACTCTGCAGGAAGGAGGAACCACCTCCGGGAGACCCTCCATCGCCTTGGATGCCTCCCGGATGTGCCGTGAGTAGTCCCCCTTGGACCATGGGTGCATGACCAGTAGCTAAGTGATGTTCTCCTCCCCGCTTTCTGCTTCCACTTTTGAGACCTCGTGAACTGCCCTACATGATCGAGGCACCTTTGTAATTTTCTGCTGTTTCTATGCTGAGTTTGCTAGGATCTGATCGATTATGAGATTATGTTCATATTTTGATGAGTAATATATTTGGTTCTTCTCTTTTATATTTGAGTTCTTGAGTAATTCTTGCATGTTCTCCGTTGCCGTATTTTACTTTGGTCGAGTGATTTATTGTAACTCCAAGAGGGAGCGTTATGCTTGATCGTGGGTTCAGCCCCCTGATGTCTAGCTTGATTGACAGAAACATGAGACTAGGGGATGTGCTATTGCCACCAGGGATAAAAAATGGTGCTTGTACTTGCCGGTGCAAGGATTGTTTACATTACGCAAAGTTCTTTTAATGCAGTTGTCTGTTTCTTTGAGTTTATACTTGGGTGAGATTAGCAACTTAATAGCAGCGAGATGTTCTGGATAGATATCTCAAGGTGGATGATTCGTAGTAGATGCAGATGGATTTCGGTCTACTTACCTTGGCGTACTGCCCATGATTTGGAGCCTCTTCCTTTCTTTTGTAGCATAGTTAGCATTGCGGTGCGTTTATAATCCTGTCAATTGCCTAGCTGTGATTTGTTTACCTCGCTAGCACTTTTATCGTCTTTTGGGAGAGAGACATCACTAGTGAAAGTCATGGGACCCCCGTCCATATTTCCACCATTGTTTACACCCTCAATTTGTTTTCATTCTTTACTTTCAGTTTCCACTGTTATTATCTCTTGCATTGATCCTTTGTAAATAGCAAGGCCGGAGGAATTGACAACTCCTCTGAACTTGTTGGGAGTAAAGTTATTTGTATCTGTGTGCAGGTCCAGGTGAAGTTAGAAACCCCGAGTTTTGAACGGCGCCATTGTTCACTTTACCACCTACTTGTATCTCTTGGTGTCCTACTGGTCGATCTCAACTTTGGTATCTTTGCCAAAGGAAACTTGCTTTTGTGCTACATCAAACCTTCCACTTGGGGTAACCAACGAGGGGCGAGAATCGGGGTACTCGAGTCTACAAGATAGGGGAGTTGCACACTATATTTTATCTTTTCTTTTTAGTCTTTTCGTTTACCTTTCAGTTTTTGCTTTTGTGTCTTATATGAAAAAACATAAAAATAGTTGCTACCTTTTGTCTTGGTCTTTCTCTTCCTACTGATGCTATCTTTACCATGGGTGTGGAACCACCCAAATATGGAAGGATGGACATGTTTCACTTGGATCGTCTTCGATCAATTTGTGCTCGCTCTAAAAACCCAACCGACTTGGTTGAGGGAAAATCATTGGATGAGCATGCTCATTATACGCGGCACCGTCTATCTCAGAAAGGGAAACACTTATGGGATCAAATACAAGTTTCTTATTGCTATGCTGAGTGTTTATGCCACATTTATGATTTTACTTGTTGCTCTAATATAGATCGTAAACACCTTCCTTTCCAATGCGATTTTAATGAAAATGAGATCCTATCTTCTTATGCCAAAGGTGTTTATGATTATTTTGATGTTGAAAAGATTGAAGAGTTTGTTGCTTTTAAGGGTGCTTATGAGATTGCTTCTTTGATTGAAAAGTATTATGATACTATTCACAAGTATGAAAAAAAAATCCGTGCTTAAGTATTGCTTTGAGAATTATATTTCCAATGCTTATATTGAGGATTTTAAAAATAGAATGTTTGCTTCCCAAGAAGAGGCTAATGATTGCTATGATAAGGAATCTTATGATTCCGAGGACTCACTTGATACTTCCCTTTTTGATTATTTTGATACTTGCTTTGTTGATGGCCATGATGCCACTATGGATGATGCTTACAAAGATGAATTTGCTATAGTTCCTTATGTTAAGCATGAAATTGTAACTATTGCACCCACACTTGATTTCCCTATTATCCTTTTGAAATCTCCAACTATTCCGGATAATTTTGCTCTTATCAAGGCTCAATGTGATGGGTTGCATCTATCTTATCATCCTAAAAACGGTGTTGAAAACAATACATGCGTGCTTATAGGTCATGAACAACATGATTTATGTGATATTAATATTCTTGATGTTGTTCATGATGCAACTGAAAATTACTTTCAGAGAGTAAAGTTTGGTTGTATAAACTTTCATGTTACAAAACACCTCTCTTTTTGATGAAAGTTTTGAAGTTGTTCCTCTTCCACCTTCCTATGCTTGTCAATTTTTGCTTCTTTTATTTATTTTATTACAAGTTTCCCATGCATAGGAAGTGTGTTAGGCTTAAATGTGGTTCACATTTGCTTCTTAATGTTCTCTTTTGCTTCAACTCTTATTCTTATGTGAGCATCTTTTGCAATCTGCATGCCTAGCTCAAAGGCGTAAAAGAAAGCGCTTGTTGGGAGGCAACCCAATTTGTTTTTCCTTCTGTTCTTAGTGGTCTTGATGATTGTTACTACTGTAGAAACATCATCGTATCTTTACTTTTCAAGCTTTGTGCCAAGTTTAGCCTCTAATTGCAAGAAAGATCAAAAGTTGGTGCATGCTATCCAGAAAAAGATTTTGTCTGCTTGACGGAAAAATTAACGGTAAATCACCAGATCATCTTTTCGGTCTGAATATTTTTGACAGTATGCTCCATACATTTATCGTTCAGGCGTCTGTTCTGAGTTTTTTTATTTGAGTTGCAGAAGTATTTCTTTAAAATTCTTTTCTCTCTGCTGTTCTGTTTTTCCCAGATTCTGCCCCTGTTTACCTTTTCGCAGTTTTGCAAACCTTAAGCTTGCTTTTTCTTTGCAAAAACTTTTGGGCAGTAAGGAGAAACAGTAGCCCTTCCTGAAAATCTTTATTTTCAATAGAGGAAAATTATTTTGATAGGGTACTAACCTCTCTAATTAGCTTACGATGAGTTACTTATGAAGGGAGTTTTCAAGTGTGCGATGGAAGATGATGTAAGAAGATCTTGGAGTGTCAAGCGCTCAATCTTGGGGATGCCCCAATGCACACCCAATAAATATTCAAGGAGACTCAAGCGTCTAAGCTTGGGGATGCCCCCGTGCATCCTCTTCTTCATAAAAAATTATTAGTTCGTCCCTCGTTGCACTATATTTTTATCACTTCATGCGTTTTGTGCTATGCTTGGAGCGTCTCGTTCTTTACTTTTCTTAGTTTCTTTTGATTTGTTTGCTGTAGTAACAAGTTAGACCCCAGATTTCTTTTGTGTGGGAGAGAAACAAGCTCCGCTTAAACTAGAACACCTCATAGGATTTGCATGCTTATTTCTTAGCTGTGAGTTGTTTTTATCTTTTCTTAGCTGCTGCCCTATTTAATTGTAGTGCTTTAGAGTTTCTCTGGAGCTTTAGTCTCAGGTTTGAACTTTCTATAGGTTGCATGTTTATCTTGTTAGATAGTTTGCCTGTTGTACTGAGTTTTGTGTCTTGACTTGAAAGTAGGTAGTTGAAGTTGTTATTCTCTTTGTAGTAGTAACTTGCAATAGTTTTGAGGTATTGACTAGAGTAATGTTTGAACTTATGGTGTCAAGAGATTTAGCCTATTAGTGATAGATGTCGTATTTTGGGCAATTCGTGTGATTTTCGAAAACCAAAACCCCTGTTGAGAACTCTAGCTACAAGATGGATCACTAATCTCTGGAGGGTTCGAATATTAGAGTACACTCACGTAACATGAGTCGAGGATGCGCAAGGATAACCAAACCCCCATACACTACTCCTCGGGGTACTTGTCTCTTTGTGAACCTCCTGATTAGATTGAGAGTGACCGATAATAAGTGCATGAGTTCTTAGGATTAATGTGAGTATTCAAAAGTTGACACTTACACCACCCATATTTTTCTAGCCTCTTCGGTACCGTGCATTGCCCTTTCTCACCTCAAAAGTTGGCGCATACTTCGCTGGTGCATCCAAACCCTTGGCATGATATGCTCTGTCATCATAAGCCTCCTTTTATCTTTCCTAAAAACAACCACCATACCTACCTATCAAGGCATTTCCATAGCCTTTCCGAGATACATTGCCATGCAACATCCACCTTCTCATGACTTGGTCTTCATGTCATACATGCTACTTGCTTGATCGATGAGCCGCATGCTAGATGGGCCTTGCCCTAATCATTGCTACATGACGTGCTAGTATCATTTCATATCCTGCTATCCTGGCAGAGGCATACATTTGCATCATGATAGTTATATCTTCTTTATGTGAGTACCTTTATAAAGTGTGAAAGATCTCCTATATTCTTGTAAAATGTAAAGTGTTGCCCCTAATGTGAGGAAAAGATCCCAAAGAGGAAAAAATCAAAAGATCCCAAAGAGGACAAATGAGAGTTAAATAGAAAGAGCCATTGAGGCCACCAAAAAATACATAAAATAGAAAAAGGAGAAAAATAAAAATAAAAACAGAGAAAGGGGCACACTACTATTCCTTTTGAGAGATCCACACTAGTACTTCGTCCTCTATCCGTTGTACTCCATAGAGATCATCATACATGCATATAACTATGTGGGGACGCTTCACACTATAGAACTTGGCTTGTATATTCCAATGATGAGCCTCCTCAAACGAGCTCTAGGTCTTCTTGAGCAAGCAAGTTGGATCCACCTCCACTAGTTCCCTTGGAGAGATTTTAGCTCATATGTGCATCCGTTGCATGGCAATCCCTACTCCTCACATCATATCTATCATATGGACTTCTTGCCTATGATTGTCCTCATTGATGTGAGCCTTTTACACCTTTTTGTCTTCCTCCTCCACCTTCTTTTTGTTTCGCCGTTTAGGTGCCAACTTTCTTGCTCACGCTCATCCATTGCATGAGTGCTCAAAATGTTGAAAGGGAGTGGATCAGTTTCACTTGTACCTGGCTATTGTTCTGGGGACGAGTCCAGAGAAGAATCCAAAGGAGACCAAGTGTGAAACTTTAGTAGATACAGTTCTCAACAAAAGTTTTTCTCTCTTTTTCCCAATCCCCCTTCTTGCACGCAAAAACCATCTGAGGACATTCGAGTCACGGACAGCGAGAGCTCTTGCACCCTTTGTTCTTTTGTTTCTTGTGTCAATGCTAATATAGACTCTTGCTAGTTAAGACTTGAATTGAATTGCATGCTTTGATTGCTTTACTTAAAAATCCTTATATGGTTGTGTGGCATGTCACCACAGAAATTATGCTTGTTATCATTTGCCTACTCGAGGACGAGCATGAATTAAGCTTGGGGATGTTGATACGTCCCAAACGTATCTATAATTTCTTCTTGCTCCATACATGATTTGCGTGACTTTGCCATGTTTTAGATGAACTTTCATACACTTTTTATCATATTTGGACTAACCTATTAACTAAATGCACCCCAGTGCCAGTTCCTGTTTTCTGCTGTTTTTGTATTTCAGGTTTTCCCGATACTTAAAGTGCCCCAAAAATTCCGGAAAAATTATATAAAACATCTGCGTCCAGGAAGCATCCGGAATCATCAAAGGAGGGAAGGAGGGGACCCACCAGGGCTCCAGGAGCCCTGGTGTCGCGGCCCTAGGGGGGGCGCCAGGGACCCTCCTGGATCCTTAGCGGACCCCCTCAGTGCCCCCCTTCGCCTATATTTAGCCCTCGCGGAGGAAACCCCTAATATCAAAGTACCTTTTCCCATCTCCTCTCTGTAGCGCCGCCGCCGCCGTTTCAAGATCGGGGCTGCCAGGAGAAGCTGCCCCGGCACCCCGCCGGAAGGAGGAACCACCTCCGGGAGACCCTCCATCGGCATGGACGCCTCCCGGATGTGCCGTGAGTAGTCCCCCTTGGACCATGGGTCCATAACCAGTAGCTAAGTGATGTTCTCCTCCCCTCTTTGTGCTTCCAGTTTCGAGACCTCGTGAGCTGCCCTACATTATCGAGGCACCTTTGTAATTTTCTGTTGTTGATATGCTGAGTTTGCTGAGATCTGATGGATTATGATATTATGTTCAGATTTTGATGAGTAATATATTTGGTTCTTCTCATTTATATTTGAGTTCTTGAGTAATTCTTGCATGTTCTCTGTTGCCGTATTTTACTTTGGCCAAGTGATTTGTTGCAACTCCAAGATGGAGCATTATGCTTTATTGTGGGTTCAGCCCCCTGATGTCTAGCTTGAGTGACAGAAACATGAGACTAGGGAATGTGTTGTTGCCACCAGGGATAAAACAACAGTGCTTGTACTTGCGGGTGCAAGGATTGTTTACTTTACGCAAAGTTCTTTTAATGCAGTTGTCTGTTGCTTTGAGTTACACTTTGGGCGGGATTGACCACTTAATACCAGCGAGATGTTCTGGATAGATATCTCAAGGTGGATGATTCGTAGTAGATGCAGAAGGATTTCGGTCTACTTACCTTGGCGTACTGCCCATGCTTTTGAGCCTCTTCCTTTCTCTTGTAGCATAGTTAGCATTGCGGTGCGTTTATAATCCTGTCAATTCTCCAACTGTGATTTGTTTACCTCGCTAGCATTTTTATCGTATTTTGGGAGACAGACATCACTAGTGAAAGTCATGGGACCCCGGTCCATATTTCCACCATTGTTTACACCCTCAATTTATTTTCAGTCTTTACTTTCAGTTGCCACTGTTATTATCTCTCTCGTTGATCCTTTGTAAACAGCAAGGCCGGAGGAATTGTCAACTCCTCAGAACTCGTTGGGAGCAAAGTTATTTGTATCTGTGTGCAGGTCCAGGTGAAGTTAGCAACCTTGAGTCGTGAACAGCGCCATTGTTCACTTTACCACCTACTTGTATCTCTTGGAGTCCTACTGGTCGATCTCAACTTTGGTATCTTTGCCAAAGGAAACTTGCTGTTGTGCTACATCAAACCTTCCAGTTGAGGTAACCAACGAGGGGCGAGAAGCCATCACTGTTACGTTACTTTCCTATTCAATTGCATAGCCTGTCAATGTCTCCACTTGTTGTACGTTCTTTTATCCTATGCTGCCTGTTAAATAAATATTTATTATACAGCAGTTATCCCTACGCCTTGTAGTCAAGTAGGATTAGATAGAGGGTCGTGTTCAGTCTAGGGGTGAACGCGGATACAATATATTACAACTGCAATAGGTAAAGTACCGAGTAGACACCGCTAATGGTCCCCTACCATGGATCTGTCGAGTCACCTCAGGTGTGAGATATCGAGGAGTAATCCTCGGGGCTCCACGTGATGTTGACTCCGTAGTTCCTCCTTAGGGTCCCGAGCCCCGGTTGTCCTTAAAGATAAGAAGTCGGGTGACCCAACGGTACCCATGAGTGGTATTGCGATGGGACGACAAGGAGGGTTACCTAAATCACGGAAGTCGAGCTCTTTCATGAGCGACGCAAGACAAGGTAAGGAGATGGTTCACCTTGTTGGTAACCGCGTGCTTTGACGGGACGACGGAGGGGGCACCGATGTACTGGTGGTCCTGTCTACTGTTCGTTGTCCGTTGTGTGAGTTAGTCGGACAACGACAACGGTTGTCCGAGAGTTAATAAAATAACTAATGGTTCGGTGGATGACTTGAGTAGACTTTTGGCTTGTACACACTACCAACATGTGGGATAAGGAGTGTGTGCTCCCCTGCATCGTAGTCTCGTTCGAGGGTCTTCAGACCTCAGCAGTACCGCGGCCTGCGCCGGGAAGTGGTGTTGTCTTCTTTGCTCGAGCAGTGTGATTTGTATATTCTTTGGATTTTGCTTCACCGGCCAGCCACGCACCGTGCAGGAGTACGTCCGGGTTAGGGTCCAAAGCCCGGCGTACATAGGATATAGTCCGGCGGATGACCTCTCTGTTGAGTTTGAAGGATGGACTACTTTGTGTCGGATAGCTTCAGTGGGGTGTTCTCTAGCAAGGTATACGCCACCCTGGATATCCGAGCGTTGTAGTGCCACACTAGTGCACCCCTACAGGGAAGATTAATCTATTCGAATAGCCGTATCCACGGTAACAAGACTCTTTATGCTGAAGCCAGATCATACTACTACAAACTAATTCTATTGAACTGTTGGTTCCAGGTTGTCTTCCTAACGGGGATGTCGAGGAAGGGAACTCGGGAGCATTGATAATTATTACAACTTACTATTATACAATGTTGTAGCAAGTTATGTTGCTTTGTTATTTCATTCATGTCGTTATAAACTATTGGCTATTCTCTCCCCATGCTGCAAGACTCGTCGGAAGATGCTAGTCTTTGATAGGCCTAGCTTCTCATCCTGATTCTAGTTTTCTGCAATCCAGTCCACTATATAGCCTCCCCTTTCCATTTGATACCAATGCATAAATTCTTAGTAGCTGGACGTAAGACTCGTGGGTATGCTAGATACTCCACTTTCCTTTATTTCCCCCTTTGTTTTATGTACCCGACCGGTTGCTGCCATCGACGTTGGAGCCCAGGAGCAGGAGTACCCATGTGGCGTCTACTACAACGTCGAGTACCCCGCTGACCAGGAGTAGTTCGGTGGTTCCCAGGAAGGAGGCCTCACCTTTTTGATCTGTATCTCTGATGTTATTTGTGCTAGCCTTCTTAAGGCAAAACTTGACTAACTATGTCTGTACTTAGATATTATGATTGTATAACTTATGTATTTCGGACCTTGTGATCCCTGGTTTGTAATATCAGATATTTATCTTATGTCTATCTAGTGTTGTGCTGTGATATTTACCGTGACACCCTGATCTCGATTATGTATAGTGCGTGCATGATTAAGTACATGATCGTAAATCGGGGGCGTTACACGCTGGCTGTTTCCTTTTTTTAACAAAAACCGAAGGGGTAAGTTGCGATCTCGGTCGTCGGATCCCAGCCGATCGGACGGCTCCAGGTCGTCTTCCCCGAGAGGCCGATCCCGAACGGCTAGGGCTAGCCATGGCGTACAGGGGGGTGCAAGGGAATCACCGACGACGCTCTCATCGACGACGGAGGGCGGCGAATGGCGGGGGAGGTGTGGCGCGGCCTGGGGGTTTCGTTTCCCCCGAAAATGGAGGCTGTCGATGTGGGCAAACGGGGCGTCTGGTAGACGATGGGAGGACGACGGCGGCTTCTTTGGTCTCGTCGGCGGTGCTGCAGGGGCGCCGGGTCACCGGCGTAAGGCGGAGGCAGGGGTGCGGCTCGCCGTCCACCCCCCTCCTCCTCTTCTTCTATCTCCTTTCCCTCCTCCTTTCCTCCTCCTAGATTCTCCTCCTTCTTTTGTCTCTCGGCCGAGCTGGGTTGGGGTGGCGCTAGGTGGTGTTGGGGGGGGGGGGGGGTGGGTGGAGCGAGGTGGTGGAGTGAGGAGAGGGGCTGTGGGGCGCCCCTTTTATAGTGTGGCGAGGGGAGCCAATGGGGCAGGAACGAGCGGGGCGAGGTGAGGGTGAACGTGCGGGGGTGATACACGAGCTCCTCGCTGGTTGGGTGAGCGAGGCGGTGCAAGGGATGACGTCCTCGTGTGTGCATCAGTGGGGGCCTACGGGTGTGATGTAAGCGGTGGTGGAGAGGGTGCCAGGTGGGATCGGGTTGTCAGGGTGGTAGGGGAGACAGGAAGATGGGCTTCTGCCTAGTAGTATAGTTCCCTTCTATTTTTGTTAAAGCTAAAACTGGTTTTTGTAATATTCTACTCTCCTTTGTGATTAAAAGTTTAACTATACTTCAAACTTGATTCTCCTAATATTTTTATAAAATCTCATAATTATTAACCTAGTTGTTTCAGAATTTTTAAGGAAATTTTAGTGGGGTTAATAGTATTATCACTATTATAGTAATAGCAATTAATTATTTTAGAACTTTTTAAATCTTTTAATTAAATACCACCAGCTATAGAGGTATTTGTAATTATTTAAATAATGAATTTTTATAAAGACAAAAATTTATTGAGGAGCCATTTTATTGGCTCTAATTGTTATGAGTGGCTAAATGTGTTATTGCAATATAAGTGGAGTGATTGTAATATTGATATGGTGACTAATGGCTTCCCGCCCCTCTTTGGTTACCCCAAGTGGAAGGTTAAGAAGTAGGATAGTAGAAAATTACCCTCGGTGAAGATACCAAGGTTATCGAACCGGTAGGACTCACAAAAATACAAGTAGGTGTCAGCAGCGCCAGAAATTGTTGCCGGATGTAAACGAGGTTGACGTGGACCTACACACACAAGTAACTTTGCTCCCAACGAGTACAGATGTGTTGTCAATCCCTCCGGCCTTGCTTTTTACAAAGGATCAAAAAGAAAAGATAATGATAGATAATAGTGACTGCAACCAAAATTAAAACGTGAAGTAAATTGAGGGTTTAAACAGTGGTGGAAATATGGATCGAGGTCTACTGAAGTTCACTAGTGATGTCTCTCTCCCAAAAGATGATAAATAACTATGCGCGGTGAACAAATTACGGCTCGACAATTGACAAGATTAAGAACGCACCGCAATGCTAACTATGCTACAAAGAAAGGAAGCGGCTCAAAAGCATGGGCATTACGCCAAGAAAAGTAGACCGAAATCCATCTGCATCAAAATTTGCGAATCCCACCCAAAGTGTAAACCCAAAAAAATAGACCACTGCATTAAAAGAACTTTTCATAAAGTAAACAATCCTTGCAACCGTGGTTACAAGCGCCGTTGTTTTCCCCCTGGTGGAAACAACACATCCCCTAGACTCATATTTCTTTCACTCAAGCTAGTCATCAAGGGGTTGAACCCACAATCATGCATAACGCTCCTTCTTGGAGTTCCAATCTACTACTTTGCCAAAGTAATAAAAAGCAACGGAGAACATGCAAGAATTACTCAAGAACAAAGATATAAAATGAGAAGAACCAAATATATTACTCAATGACAATCTGAACATAGTCACATAATCCATCAGATCCCAGCAAACTCAACATAGAAATAGCAGAAGAATTACATAGATTCCTTGATCATGTAGGGCAGCTCAGAAGGGCTAATAATTGAGGCACAAGATTGGAGAGAAAACACCACATAGCTGTTGGGGATCGGCGCAGAAAACAAAAACTTTCCTACCTACGATTCCCGAACCCAAGATCTATGCTATGCTGATGTATGTAACGGAAGGAATCGGTGTTCATACCTTTGAAGACCGAAAGAGGGAAACGTTCCTCGAATGTGGTTGGCATAGAATCTGATCCTACGGCCTCCCTGTCGTGTTGAAGAACCTCCGACGATGAAGTAGCACCACACGTGTAGTGCCTCGCGGTATTACACACGTACGGTGCAACCGACGTCCCTCCGGGCTCCAAACCAGAAGATCAGCGGAAAGAAGACTGATCCGGATCCCGATTCCGGCAGCGCGACGGCGTCCGGATGATGGTGAAACCCCCAACCAGGTGCAAAATCCAAACAAGGGGAGTCCGCTCTAGGTCGGAGAAAGAGAGAGAAAGAACTCAAAGTTGTGTGTTCAGAAAAGGCACCCCACCCCTCCTTTTATAGGCCAAGGAGGGGGGGAACTCTCATGCCCTCCCCATTTGGGACTAAACCCCATAAGGGGGGGGGGGGGGAGTGCGCCGGCCGTGGGGGGGATGGGCCCCTCCCTTGGCGCCTAGCCCAAGGGGGGAGGCTCCCCCTTCCCCTCATGGGCCATTTAAGGCCCATATGCCTTTTTCTCCTTTTTAATTAATATTTAAATCAATTTTAATATTTAATTCTGTCAATTAAATAATAAAACATATTTAAACATCAATATATATTATTTTGAACCTTTCAAAATATCCGGAAAAGCTTCCGGCACCTCCCGGTACATTTCCGGTGTTTTCTCTCTTTTCACCGATGATCCCGAATCAATCCTTAATGCATCGATTTTCCTTAAGTGTGACACCCTACGGTCCGGGAAATAGTAGACATGATCGAGACACTCTCTGACCAATGACCATCATGTGGGATCTGGTTACAATGCTTGATGTGGCCCTACGCTTCCATCGAATAAACTTCATCGTTGTTGAACCGTTAACAATATGACTTGATCCCTTTGTTCTTCGGTACTATGTTTGTCCGAGGTATGATTGTCGGTATCCAATACCTAGTTCCTCCTCCTCTCTGACATAACATGTTTACTCGTCTGTGAATATTACATCTCTTGTGACCTAGTCACTTGCTTGCAAGCTATTGATGCAACACCATCGAGTGGGCCCAGAGTACCTATCCGTCACTCGGATTGACAAATCCCGCTCTGATCTATTTCATACTCCTCAACATATCTACTTCGGAATACCCAAGATACACCTTTTCAGTTACCATGTTTCAGTGTAACGGTTAATGCACTCAAAGTATCCTAATAGATAGCAATTATGTATGATCATCACGGTCGAAGGATTCAGTCACTATGTTATTAAGTCATCGCAATGTTGAACTTATGTGACTTGATCACACTTCAATGCCTAAGGTGGGTGTGTGTCCATCACATCATTCTCCTAATGATATGACCTCATTGTTAATAGACTATTATGTTCTCATGATCAGGAAACCTTGATCATCAATTTCCCAATGAGCTAGTCTGCCTGAGTTTAACTAGGGACCAGGTTGTTATATATCACACGTGTATTAATGTTTCCGCTTGATACAGTTCTAGCACAATATATAACGTATTATGAACAAACAGATATGTGACAAATATCTTTATTCATTTGCCTCTAGGCCACATATCCAACAGTCTCCCACTTGCACTAGAGTACAAATTACACTAGTTTACATCAGGTATGTATCTAACACCAATAGTCTCTCGGTGTTGTTCAAAATTGGCTTGTAGAAGAGGTTTAGTCATTGGTTCTGACGGATTCAGATCCGTATGTATTTTGCAAATCCTATTATGACCATCCTTGACGTAGTCCCGCTTCAAATGGAAACGCCAGAGAATATGCTTGGATGTAGAGTGAGTCCTCGGCTCCCTTGCGTTAGCAATGGCACCCGTATTGTCGCAATAAATGCTAACAGAGTCAGTGCAACTAGGGAATACGCCAAGCTCGATGACGAACTTCTTTAGCCAATGCGCTTCATTTGACGCTTCGCAAGCAGCAATATACTCCGACTCCATTGTAGATTGGGCGACGACTAACTGCTTGCCGCTCCTCCAGCTAATCGCACCACCATTCAACATAAACACGTATCCCGTCTGGGATTTTGAGTCATCGGGATCAGTACCAAGACTGGCATCGACGTAACCTGTTACGGCGAGCTCTTCTTCGCATCCTCCATAGACAAGAACCAGATCCTTAGTTCTTCGTAAGTACTTAAGGACGTTCTTCACTGCAATCCAATGATCCATTCCAGGATTACTTTGGAAACGATTAGTCAGACTAACCGCCAGGGCCACATCTGGTCGAGTACACAGCATAGCATACATGATAGAACCTATGGCTGAGGCATAGGGCTTTGAGGACATTTCCTCCCTTTCTTTTGCTATTGCTGGGCATTGAGTCACACTCAATTTACTTCCTTTCATAACGGGCAAGAGGCCTCTCTTTGCGTTATCCATATTGAACCTCTTCAATATCTTCTCAAGGTAAGTTCTCTGACTCAGTGCTAATAGGCGTCTTGATCTATCTCTATTGATTTTAATGCCTAATATGTATGCAGCTTCACCTAGGTCCTTCATGGAAAATTGTCCATTCAAATATTCCTTTACCCCTTATAGAAATTTCACATCATTCCCTATCAATAATATGTCATCCACATATAGTACTAGGAATGCCACAGAGCTCCCACTCGCTTTCTTATAAACACAGAATTATTCTTCATTTTGGAAAAATCCAAAAGCTTTGATCACCTCATCAAAACGAAGATTCCAGCTCCGAGATGCTTGCTTCAACCCATAAATGGATAGTTGAAGTTTGCATACCTTACCAGCGTCCTTAGGATCAATAAAACCTTCCGGTTGTACCATATACAA
Source organism: Bromus sterilis (assembly GCA_950022295.1). Classification (NCBI taxonomy): domain Eukaryota; kingdom Viridiplantae; phylum Streptophyta; class Magnoliopsida; order Poales; family Poaceae; genus Bromus; species Bromus sterilis. The sequence goes on from OX465600.1 coordinate 226,049,376, forward strand.
CTCTTCCTCAATGTTGCCATTTAGGAACGCGGTTTTCACATGCATCTGCCATATTTCATAATCGTAATAGGCAGCAATTGCTAGCAATATCTGGATAGACTTTAGCATCGCTACGGGAGAGAAAGTCTCTTCGTAGTCAACTCCTTGAATTTTTCGGAAACCTTTTGCGACAAGTCGAGCTTTATAGACAGATACGTTTCCGTCTACGTCAGTCTTTTTCTTGAATATGCACTTATTCTCGACGGCCTTTCGGTCCTCGGGAATATCCACCAAAGTCCATACTTTGTTGGCATACATGGAGTCTATCTCGGATTTCATGGCTTCCAGCCATTTCTCGGACTCGGGTCCCTCCATTGCTTCTTTGTAGTTCGCAGGTTCGTCAGGTTCATTTAACATGACTGCATTGACAAGTTGCCCATAAAACTGAGTTTTTACTCGGGCTCTTGATGACCTGCGGGGTACAATAGGATCCTCTTCATCTTGATCATGATCATCATGTATCTCACGATCGTTATGAATATCATGATGACCGTTCTCTTCAGCTCCCACTACGGAAGATGGTTCCAGAACAACTTCCATTGTCATTTCTTCCACTTGGAGTGATTGGTCAATCATCTCGTTGAGGTCAATTTTCCTCCCACTCAATTATTTCGAAAGAAACTATTTCTCAAGAAAGCGTCCAGTCTTAGCGACAAACGTTTTGCCCTCAGACTGGTTGTAGAAGGTGTATCCAACGGTTTCCCTTGGATATCCCACAAAGATGCACTTATCCGCTTTTGATTCAAGTTTGTCAGGCTGAAGTTTCCTAACATAAGCCTCACAACCCCAAATCTTCAAGTGAGACAACTTTGGTTTCTTGCCATGCCATTCCTCAAATGGTGTTGTCTTTACGGATTTGGACGGCGCCCTATTAAGAATGTAAGCGGCAGTTTCTAATGCATACCCCCAGAATGACACAGGTAAGTGGGTATGAGACATCATCGATCGTACGCTATCCAATAGAGTTCGATTACATCGCTCAGAAACACCGTTACGCTGAGGTGTTCCTACCGGCGTAAGTTGTGGTACGATGCCACAAGTCTTAAGATGATCGCCAAACTAGTGACTTAAATACTCGCCTCCTCGATCGGATCGAAGGTGCTTGATTTTCTTCCCGAGTTGATTCTCGACCTCACTCTGAAATTCCTTGAACCTTTCAAAGGTTTCAGACTTATGTTTCATTAAGTAGATATACCCATATCTGCTTAAGTCATCTGTGAAGGTCACGAAGTAACGAAGACCATTGCGTGTGGGGACGTTCATAGGTCCACATACATTTGAATGTATGATCCCTAACAAGTCTTCCGCACGCTCCATTATTCCATTGAATGGAGTCCTTTTCATCTTGCCCATAAGGCATGGTTCACATGTATTAAGGGATCCAAAATCCAATGACTCCAGAAGTCCATCATCATGAAGCTTCTTCATGCGCTTTTCACCAATATGACCAAGTCGACAATGCCACATCGTCATGTGTTCTTCGCCACTAGGTTTTAATCTTTTCGCCTCTACGTTATCAATATGAAGTATATCACAATCGAGATTAAGAATGAATAAGCCATTTTTCTCCGGTGCGTGAACATAAAACACATCATCCTTATAAATCGCACAACCAATTGTATCTGACTTAAAAGAATAGTGGTCTCGCTTCAAGCAAGAACCACTAACGATGTTCACACTCAATGCGGGTACATAGTAGCACTTATTCAAAATCAAAACTAATCCCGAAGGGAGACTAAGATGCTTCGTGCCGACCTCCACCACTTCAATCCGGCAGCCGTTTCCCACGCGCATCATAACTTCATCTTTCATCAAGCGTCGCCTATTCTGTAGCCCCTGAGAGGAGTTAGAAATATGAGCAACAGATCCTGTATCAAATATCCAGGATTTGTTCCCATCGCTTGTTAAGAAAAGATCAATAACGTGTATATCAAATATACCTTTGTCTCTTCTGACAATCCTGCCAGCCTTCTTATCCTCTAGGTACTTGGGGCAGTTGCGTTTCCAGTGACCATCACCCTTGCAGTAGAAGCATTCAACGTTGGGCTTGGGTCCAGGTTTGGGTGCCTTACGAGGAGTGACAACTGGCTTGTCACCCTTCTTCGGGCTTCCCTTCTTTCCCTTCTCTTTCTTGCCAGACTTCTTGAATTCAACGGTCTTGTTGACCATTAATACAGCATGCTCCTTCTTGATCTCAACCTCAGCAGTTTTCAGCATGGCGAACAACTCAGAAGGGGTCTTAGTCATCCCCTGCATGTTGTAGTTCAACACAAAGCCTTTGTAGCTAGGTGGCAGCGACTGCAGCACCCTATCAACAGCAAGTTCATCTGGAATCTGACATTCCAGAGCATTCAAGCGTTGAACGTAGCCAGACATCTTGACCACGTGCTCACTAACACTGCTATGCTCATCCATCTTTTCTGAGAAGAAAGCTTCAGAAGCCTCATAACGTTCAGCCCTGGCTTGGGGTGCAAAGACGGCCTTGAGGTTGGTGATTATATCATATGCACCCATCCTCTCAAAGCGTTTATGCAGCTCAGCCTCCATGGAGTAAAGCATTCCACTCTGGACAAGGTTGTAGTCATCCGTCTTGGAGAGGTAGACATTCTTCTCATCCTGACTAGCGTCTGCTGGTGGTTCGTCACCTAACGCGGCCTCTAGTAAGTATGCCATCTTGAGGGAACGAGGAGAATCCTCAGAGTGCGGAACCAGTTGGTGAAGTTTGACCCATCGGTTTTTATTTTGTCTTTTTCTAGGAATGAACCTAAGTTGAATGAGGGGCGAGGTGCAGCCATCTATAATGGTTATTTGCAAAACACATATTTAGACTTTGTTCATAATTGGAGTTCAATTTTAATTAATTCTAAAACTCCCACTTAGTTAAACATCTCTCCAAATTTACTAAGTGATTAACATAATCCTAGTTTGAATGATCGTCCTCGAATATCACACGCCGACGACACATCTCCCTAGGTAGGCCATCATGCCAATCATATCCGTTATATGACTCATGCTTAACCGTTCGGTCATCCGTATCCCAAGCTCATATCTACATATGTCAAGCTTGCCAGTCAAATCTTAGTGTATGGCTGGTCAGCAAGGCCATATCTGCATATGCCAGGCTTGCCAAACCCAACCTCATTCGATCGCTAATGTATGTATGACACCCGATCGTCATGGCCTGCCTATCATAAAGAGATCCTTCCAGGCGGTGCCCACTAAGGGAGAATACAATCAAGGTATTGAGAGAGATTATCCTATCATGCTACCGTCGCATATCTAGCATTTAGCAAGACAGGAAGTAAAACTGTAAATCATACAAGCTATGATCCCCACTTACATGCAAATTAAAGTTAAAACTCGTTCTACTTTATCTTTTGCAAGTTTTAAGTGGCTGCTAAGGGTTTCGAGAGAGAACCGCTTTCTATCCTGCGAAAACAAGCCACAACACCAATCCTGCAATCGTCTCTATTACACCCCTGTCGAAGCCCTCCGTTGCAAACGTCTTCGCGTCGCTAATGTTAGAGAGACAGACACCCCCCAGCCACTTATATGGTACAAGCCATATGTCAAGCGTGGAACCAGTCTCGCGTAAACGCGTAAGGTCGGTCGGGGCCACTTCATCAGGACATTGCCGCAACGCTAAACGAGTACACGTGGGAGGGTAACAATTGGAGAATTGATGCCCACATCCTAGATGTGTTCTACCTGTACAATACATCTACCCATAGCCTTGCTCATGATACCACTGTTGGGGATCGGTGCAGAAAAAAAAAATTCCTACCTACGAGTCCCGAACCCAAGATCTATACTATGTTGATGTATTTAACGGAAGGAATCGGTGTTCATACCTTTGAAGACCGAAAGAGGGAAACGTTCCTCGAACGTGGTTGGCGTAGACTCTGATCGTACGACCTCCCTGTCGTGTTGAAGAACCTCCGACGATGAAGTAGCACCACACGTGTAGTGCCTCGCGGGATTACACACGTACGGTGCAACCGACGTCCCTCCGGGCTCCGAACCAGAAGAGAAGCGGAAAGAAGACTGATCCGGATCCGGATTCCGGCAGCGCGACGACGTCCGGATGATGGTGAAACCCCCAACCAGGTGCAAACTCCAAACAAGGGGAGTCCGATCTAGGTCGGAGAAAGAGAGACAAAGAACTCAAAGTTGTGTGTTGAGAAAAGGCACCCCCACCCCTCCTTTTATAGGCCAAGGCGGGGGGGACTCTCCTCCCCTCCCCATGTGGGACTAAACCCCACAAGGGGGGGTGGAGTGCGCCGGCCATGGGGGGGGGGATGGGCCCCTTCCTTGGCGCCTAGCCCAAGGGGGGAGGCTCCCCCTTCCCCTCATGGGCCTCCCGGTACATTTTTCTCCTTTTTCTCCTTTTTATTTATATTTAAATCATATGCCTTTTTCTCCTTTTTAATTAATATTTAAATCATTTTAAATATTTAATTCTGTCAATGAAATAATAAAACATATTTAAACATCAATATATATTATTTTGAACCTTTCAAAATATCCGGAACAGCTTCCGGCACCTCCCGGTACATTTCCGGTGTTTTCTCTCTTTTCACCGATGATCCCGAATTAATCCTTAATGCATCGATTGCCCTTAAGTGTGACACCCTACGGTCCGGGAAACAGTAGACATGATCGAGACACTCTCTGACCAATGACCATCATGTGGGATCTGGTTACAATCCTTGATGTGCCCCTATGCTTCCATCGAATAAACTTCATCGCTGTTGAACCGTTAACAATATGACTTGATCCCTTTCTTCTTCGGTACTATGTTTCTCCGACATAACATGTTTACTCGTCTGTGAATATTACATCTCTTGTGACCTAGTCACTTGCTTGCAAGCTATTGATGCAACACCACCGAGTGGGCCCAGAGTACCTATCCGTCACTCGGATTGACAAATCCCGCTCTGATCTATTTCATACTCCTCAACATATCTACTTCGGAATACCCAAGATACACCTTTTCAGTTACCATGTTTCAGGGTAACGGTTAATGCACTCAAAGTATCCTAATAGATAGCAATTATGTATGATCATCACGGTCTAAGGATTCAGTCACAATGTTATTAAGTCATCGCAATGCTGAACTTATGTGACTTGATCACACTGCAATGCTTAAGGTGGGTGTGTGTCCATCACATCATTCTCCTAATGATATGACCTCATTGTCAATAGACTATTATGTTCTCATGATCAGGAAACCTTGATCATCAATTGCCCAATGAGCTAGAATATCTGAGTTTAACTAGGGACCAGGTTGTTATATATCACATGTTTATTAATGTTTCCGCTTAATACAGTTCTAGCACAATATATAACGTATTATGAACAAACAGATATGTGACAAATATCTTTATTAATTTGCCTCTAGGGCACGTATCCAACAATAGCTACTGATCATTGACCATGGTGCAAGGTGGACTACTCACGGCTCATCGGGGAAGCGTCCATGGCGATGGAGAAGCTCCCAGAGATGAATCCTCCCTCCGGCAGCGTGCCAGGACAGGGTCTCCTGGCAGTCCCGATCTTGAAACGGTGGTGGCGGCGGAACAGAGAAGGGATCACAGAAAAGGTTTCTGTCCTTGAGGGTTTCGCGACGGGGGGCAAATATAGGCGAAGGGGGGCATCCAGGGGTCCACCAGGGAGTCTAGGCGCCCCCGGTGCGGCTAGGTGTGGGGCCTCAACAGCAGGGCCCCTGGACCCCTAGTGGGTCCCCCTGGCCCCCTTCGGGCATCCGGAAGCTTCCGTCGCGCTGATTTTTTATATATTTTCCTCGGAATTTATTGGGAACTTTAAGTATTGGAAAACATGAAATACAAAAACAGCAGAAAACAGAAACATGCACTGTGGTGCACTGAGTTAATACGTTAGTCCAAATATGATCAAAAGTGTATGAAAGTGTATTAAAAGCATATCAATATCACCCAAAATATGCATGGAGCAGGCATAAATTATAGATACGTCTGGAACGTATCAACATCCCCAAGCTTAATTCCTGCTCGTCCTCGAGTAGGTAAATGATAACAAGCATAATTTCTGTGGTGACATGCTACCAACCATATAAGAATTTTAAGTAAGGCAAGCAAGGCATGTAATTCAATTCAAGTCTTAACAAGCAAGAGTCTATATTTGCATTGAAACAAGCAACATACGAATATAAAGGTACATGAGCTCACGCTGTCCATGAGTCAAATGTCTCTAAATGGTGCTTGCGTGCAAGAAGTGGGAGATGGATTTAGAGAATAAAACATACTATTTATTTTGTTGAGAACTCAGTCTACTAAAGTTTCACAGTTGGTCCCCTTTGGAATCTTATCTTGACTCGTCCCCAAACCACTAGCCAGGTACAAGTCAAGTTGATCCACTCCCTTTCGACTTTGAGCACTCATGCAATGGCTGAGCGTAAGCAAGAAAGTTGACAAAAAGGTGTGAAAGAGAATAATGATGGAGGAGGAAGACAAAAAGGTGTGAAAGGCTCACATCAATGAGGACAATCATAGGCGATATAAAGCCAAATGATAGATATGATGTGAGGAGTAGGGATTGCTGTCAGAACCCTCTATTAGGTATGTGCTAGGATCAATCCTCACCTTGCATCATGTCAAAAATTTCAAATGAAATTGAAACTGGAGAAGGAACCCCTAGATGAATTAATTCAAATGGCCATTTTAAAAGTTGCTCCAAAAATTCCTCTGGCATTTTTGAAAGGTCTCATAATTGAGTGTGATCACATATCAAGTGACGTGGAATCAAACCCATTCTCAAAGACTTTTCAAAAATCCAAACAAGGCCTCAGAATTAATCAAATACCCCTATTTTAATATGAATTAAAATATTTTGAATTTCAAAAATCTTCAAAACTTGGGAGTGACTAGTTACATGTCACATAAGGCCATATAAATGTTTTGAGGATTTATAAAAATACTTTGGTATTTATTTTATCAAAGTTAACACAGAGCAGAAATAATTTAAAAGAAAAGAAAGACAGAGAGGGAAAAGTGGACCAACTCACCCACCCAACAGCCCAGCCTGGACCAACCCACATTCCCCTTCTATCGTCTTCCTCACGCAGAGGCACGCACAGATGCGTGCCGGGCATGCCGTGGCCGCCGACGTGCCCCTCGCCACGCAACGGCCTCCCTGCTCCTCTCCTTGCGCCACGGAGACGTCCTCGACGCCGTGCTTCGTTTCCCCCTCCTCGTGGTCACTTCCCCTTCTCTCTCACTCGATTTCTTCATCACCCGAGACTCACCGGAGTTCGCCGCCGAGAAAACATGCGGCCACCGCAGGAGCTAGCCCCGAAGGCCATGTCCCCCGAGCTCGTCATCCTCGTCTTCGTCCGTCTAGAGAAGATGGCGAGCTGATTCGGCTCGAACCGCCGCAATCGTCATTACCATCTCGCCGGAGCCGCCGCACGCCATCGTCAGTTCGTCTATAGTTGAGCTCAGGGTGAGCCCCTCTACGTTTCCCCCATCCTAGCGCCGCCCGCCCGTCCTCAGTACTGCTCCACCATGCGAGCAGAAGCTCGCCGCCAGCATGGATGACGGCGAGGGAGCTCCAGTGCTCCTCCGTCCCCTCTGTGCTGTCCATCGTGCTCCTGGCACCTCTAGGAGTCGATTGGAGCAGCGCACACCCAAGCTAGCCCACGGCGACGACCTCGTCGTCGTTGCTCCGCCACGGCCGCCGCTAGGGCTTGACACCGGCAACGTTCCGGTGAACCCCTGTGCCTCTGATGTGCTCCATTCGACGCGCGCGAGCAAGGGCTCCAAGATGGTGGTCTCCGCGCGCCACTTGGCTCACCGTGCCGCCGTCCCGTGCATCGCCGCCCTGCTGGTGGGTCGTCGGCGACTCGCCGCCGGTGAGGTCGACGTGGCAGGATTAGTTAACACTAATCCCCACCCCACTGTGACACTGACCAGTGGGACCAAGGCCACTTAACCCCCCTGTTTAAATTAAAACACTAGATTAATTAAATAAGAAACTGACAGGTGGGCCCCCCATGTCATTTTGACCAGGGTCAAAACCCTGCTGACGCAATAGATGGAATTCTAGTATAAAAATAAATCCAGAAAAGTTTTAAACTTTGGAAATTAATAACTAATTCATTTTAAATCCAAATTGGACATATAATATATGAAAAATTATTAGAAAACTGCAAGGATTCTGAATATGCACTTTGTTTTCATGTTTGCCCATTTTAAAATGGGTGAACAGTGGAATATGTGTATATGGGTCCTTTCTAAATTCAAATTTGGAGATGTTTTGCAAATTCCTTTGCAATGCACTTCTTTTAAATGGAATGATCAACACATTGTAACCTTGAACATCACATTATAACCTTGATCATGTGATTGTGCATTGTATTTATATTGATAGTTTGTTTGCATTGTTTGCTATCGGATAGAAGTGGAGCCGGAGTCCGAAATCACCCCCTCCGTTGAAGATACCCCGTACGACCCTCGTCAGCAAGGCAAGCAGACCCCCATTGATCATGTAGATAAAATCCCACTTCCTTCTCAGTCTCGCTTATGCATTGATTAGGATGATCACCATGATAACGTTTCTACCGCAATAGTTGAACCTATTCCAATGCATGACCTATTATGTTGTCACAGTAGTAAGCAAACCACAATCCTAGCAGATTTAGGAGTTGATTGATATCATGTGGCCCCTGCAACTGATACAGCTTATTGCTTGATTAGAGTTACATTGAGGTTACTCTTTTATGTGAGTCGGGATGGTAGTGATCATGATGATGATGGTGGAAATGTGTTGGTCAATTTGACCTAAACAAGGTGAACGATGAGAGGCCGTGTAGGAGTACACAGTGGGTTGTCTCGTTGAACACCGCCCTAAGTCTGAGTTCTTGTGTGGTGATCCAAGACAAAGAGTGCAACAACACATTGGGCTCACTGACCCCTCACAACCTATTAACTCATCCCGTGTCGATGTCCAGATGTCGCATTACTTCGGAGTTCTGGTAAGTTTGTGGCCTAGTAGCCAAGTGAGAGAACGACTCAACCAAGACTGGCTTTCGCACCACGCACACATCTTCTGGGTCCACTTCGGTAAACTGGTCGGGTTCACGATAGTGTAAACCAATCCAGGTAGGCGGCTTTCATGGAGTAGATCGGCTATGAGGGAACAGTTTTGGTGAGCATCCTCGCCGGCACCCCTTGAATGGTGCCGAGACCTGGCGGTTACTGATGATCATGTCCGCGGTTATGGACTACTTGGAGATCTTAACTTGATTATTAGACAACTTCAATGGTTACTTTAAAATTGCCAAGATAAGCGGGAGTGTTATGGCATGCTTTCTCGTGGGAAGTCGAGGAAGGCATCATAGTGGTGTAATTGTTTGGGATACTTGGATAGATAGACTCGTGTACGCTTCTTACCTCATTCTGGTATTCGTAGTACAGGACTAGCCAAGTCAAAGCTGGCACTATTGCATTGAAACCCCACGTCCCTTTGCCTTGATACATGTGCATGAGTAGTATAGTTCCTATGTAAGTCTTGTTGTGTACTACTTTGTACTCACGTTTGCTTATTTATGTTTTTAGATGAAACCACTAACCCCGAAGGTGGCTTCTTCCTGGAGCTCGACGACTGATCAAGCTAGTGTAGTCCCAGACAGAGGTCTGGTCCCTCGTGGAGGGCTTGTTTATAAATAAGGCTTCTCTAAGCCGTTTGTTAAACTTGTCTGTACCCAGCCATAATTTTCTTCTGCTTGTATGTTGTAATGTTGGATCAGAGTCTTGTGATCTCTTTGTGGACTCTATGAGAGTTAAATAACGTTGTAAACTTTGTAGAGTAATGTGATGATACATGTTGTTCACACTAGACATGTATGTCGCGTGTATGATTATATCTTTCATGTTTTAGTGTGTGTTTTCAATAGCTTGGTTGTGATCTTGCTGGCGGTCATTTATACATCAAGTGGCCCTTAGATGTGCGCAGCTTGGGGGATCGCGATGCGATTGCTCGTGACTTTGTCACGTGGCACAATTTGTATGATCGAGCCCGCCCGAGACCCCAACTAAGTGATCGGACTTGAGTATGTTTATGTAAGTGTTATAATTCAATCGAGAATATGGTTGAGGAGACTTGTCTATGAGTATGGGATTTCACCACCCATAATCATTTACACTTGTTAGCGGGCGATGAGGACCCATCTCAGTTGATCATCCGACCTGAATGGGATGCCCCTCACGTTCGATGCTTTCCGAGAGCGTTCTGTGCTTGGACTTGTATCCTTAGACAAGTGGGTACGGATCTCGGCTCTCCATATGATTGTGTTGTAACAGGAATTACATACGCAAACCCCGGGTCCCGACAGACCTGGTATCATAGCAGGACTGACTATAGGATTATCAGCCTTGGTCGAAGTCGAGTCTAGCCTTCTATAGTTATATAGTAACTTTGGGTAATAAGGGAACAACGTAAGGCTTCTTTTTTGTCCTTACCCCCATCGTTCTGAGTTCTGAGTCACCCTCATCTTTTCTATGGGAAGATATGAAGGGAATATGCCCGAGAGGCAATAATAAAGTGGTTATTATCTTATTCCATGTTTATGATAAATGTTTATTTTCATGCTATAATTGTGTTAACCGGAAACGTTAATACATGTGTGTTTAATAAACAAAGAAAAGGTTCCTAGTAATGCCTCTCTTTATACTAGCTTGTTGATTAACGGATGATCAAGGTTTCCTGGTCATGAACATTGGATGTTGTTAATAACAAGGTCATGTCATTGGAGAATGATGTGATGAACATACACCCACAGTAGTTATAGCAATACGATCATGTCATCAAGTTTCTATTGCTGTATCAAACTTTCACGAAGTAACTCTAATCCTTAGACCATGAGATCACGTCAATCACTGACACCGGAAGAGTACTTTGATTCCATCAAACGTCACACCGTAACAGGGTGATTATAAAGGTGTCGTTGGGTACTTGGAAAGTGTTAGTTGAGGCTCGTGGATCAAGAGTGGGATTTGTCCATCCAGATGACGGAGAGATATACTCTGGGCCCTCTCGGTGATATCACATTGACATCGCTTGCAAGCACGTGACTGGCTCACGAGGATGTTATATCACGGAACGAGTAAAGAGTACTTGTCGGTAACGAGATCGAACTAGGTATGGATGATACCAAATGATCGGATCTCGTACAAGTAAAATATCGCGAGACAAAAGGAATTGGTTACGGAGTAATGGTTCACACGATCACTAGTTCATCGTTGAGTAAGTGGGAGTCATCATGGATCTCTAGATCCCTCTGATGATTATTGATCAGAGAAGAGTCTCAGTCATGTCCATTTTATTCACGAACCGTAGGGTGACACACTTAAGGATTCGTTGACGCGTTTGAGTGGATACGGAACGCCGGAGAATATACAGGACAGCACATGGACTGTTTTGATAAAACTGCTGGAATAGTTTCGGTATATCAAAATAGTGCAAGGGGATAATTGTTAATGTGTTCATTGAATGAAGTGTTCATCAATGAAGTACTCATTGAATGAAGTGTTCATTAATTTGAGTGACATTAAACAAGATAATTAAAAGTGTTTTAATGTGATAAAACTCTTGGAATTTTGAGTGGAGAATTATGGAAGTTATGGGAATAATGTGTGACCCTTTGTTTTTGTGAGTGGAGAGTCCACCCACATGATGAGGGGAGAGGTGGGGGCACCTCTTGGGGCGTGCTACCCCTTGGGGGCTGCCTCCCCCTCCTATATATAGATGGGTGGAGACCCCTCTACACACTAATTCCTCCATCTCTCATATGCCCTTTGGTTGGCATCTTCCTCCCCTTGCTAGCTGATCCAGTTTCACGAGTACGGTGCTTAGGCGAAGCCCTGCTCAAGATCTTCTCTACCACCACCACCACTATGTTGTAGTGCTGCTGGAGTTCCCGAGGATCCACTACTTCCGCTGCCCAACTGGAGCAAGGGGCGGAGGTCGTCACTGATCTGTACGTGTGACCGACTACGGAGACGCTGCCTGTTCGTGGCGTCAAGTCTTCATCACGACCATGAGGTCGGCGAGTGTTCGACTACATCACCCACGAGAATAGTTCTCGTTAAAGCTTTTGGTCTTCGAGGGTGAGTCCTTCTCAAACCGTTACAAGTGATCTTCTAGATGTGATCTTGGATGTTACAACCGTAGGAAATTTTTTGTTTTCTATGCAACGAACCCATCAGTGGTATCAGAGCCTCGTCTATGCGTAGATGATTTGTACGGTTAGAACACATAGAGATGTGGGCGTTGATCCTCTAGTTGTTACCCTCTTTTGTGCACTTGTTCATATTGCGGCAATGTTGGATTGAAGCGGCCCTAAGCGCAGATTGTGTGTCACGCTTGACATACGGCTTGTACCGTATAAAGTGGCTTTGGGGGTGTCAGTTTCTCTAACATTAGTGATATGGCATTTGCAACGGAGGGCCCTGGAAAGGGATGAAAAGAAACAACTAGCGAATCAACGTTGTGGTTCTTGTCCGTAGGTAAGATCAGTTCTTTCCTAGGAAGCCCAAAACCACGTAAAATTTGCAAAGATAATTTAGAAGCGTCTAACTTGTTTTTGCAGGGCATGTGATGTGATATGGTCATTGTTACAAAATTGTTGTATGAAATGATATTTATTGTAAACAACCGGCAGGAGCCATATGGTTGTGTTTTTCCTTTTTAAGGCATGCGTGCTGTAGATATATCCATGAGATATATTGTAATGGAGAAGGACGACCATGGTGGTGGCGTCATGGACCTTGGTGCCGCGCCGGTGGCATGATGGAGATCATACCAAGACGCACAAAGATGGAGATCTATTGCGAGAAGGACCATATCATATCACATTATCCATGCATGTGATGTTTATCCTTTTATGCATCTTATTTTGCTTAGTTACGATCATGATCGCTGCGGTAGCATTATAAGATGATCCCTCTCACTTAATATCAAGATAATTATATGTTCTTCCTTAGTATGCACCGTTAAGAAAGTTCGTCGTTTCGAGACACCACGTGATGATCGGGTGTGATAGACTCTACGTTCGCATACAACGGGTGTTTTCAAGCCTAGCATGTACAGACATGGCCTTGAAACACATGCAAATACTAAGGTTCTACTTGGCGAGCCTAGCATGTACAGACATGGCCTCGGAACATGGACCGAAAGGTTAAGCACGAGTCATATGGATGATATGATGAACCATATTGAGATGCTCGCCATTGCAGCTACACTGCCTCACTTGATGATCGGTCGTGGTGTAGTGAATTTGGTTCGTGTAATCACCAAAGACGACTCAAGGGATGTTGTTTTTGAGTGGGATTTAGATGAACTCATTTTATCATGAACTAAATCAAAGTGAATTTGCATAGTTCGTTGTAGTCATTGGCATTTGTTTACTACCTTTGCGCTTAGCTATAATTGAGATAATAGAACTATAGAATTCTGGATATTTAACTTTACGGATTGGTACCGTATTGTTTGAGTGTCAATCTAAAGTTTAATGTCTTATTGCAAACTTTAGCAAACCTTGCTTACTCCATGAAGTTTAATAATGTGTATTAAATCGAGAGTAACAATTCCAGTGTTAGTGTCTAAGTATCACACTTGCCTCCATGATCCTTGATATTCAAATGTTGTTTGTTATTATCAAGGTTATCTAGGAGCTGAAAGGATTGTTTCAGAAACTATCATGTGTGGAAGATATAGCGATATCTGAAACAATGTTTAGTTGCAATGTGATAGAGTAAAATTTAGTGAGAAACATGTTCTCATATTGTATGAGAATTTGTGAAGGTTGGAGACACTATGTGTCCTAATCTCTCAAAAAGGTTTTGGGAACTAATATTGTACTCACAGTTTGTCCCTATGAGCTATGGTAGTTTTGTCATGAAAGTTGTCATGATAGGATGAATGGAAGATGTAGGTAAAATGTTTACTACACTATAAGATTACTAAAGAATGGAATTTGGAAGAACACCAAACATTTGATGACGGTGATCTACATCAAAGTGAGAATCAAAGGGTGTTAGTATTTGACTAACACACTTTGGATTATGTGTCATATGAATGGTGCCACAAGTGATGTTGATAAATTCTTCTAAAAAGGAAAGGAATTGCTGAAAGAGGATCTGAAAAAATATTTTGGCAAAAAGAAAAAGGAAAAGACTGGAAATGTCCAGCTCGGGTATATAGATGATATACATGTTATGGGTATATTCATTGCTTGTTAAACAATGTGATTCTTGAGTATTGGATACTAATTGGTTGGTATGAAGTGTCATACGGAACAACGCAATACAAGAGTTGCAATGGCCTGAGTAACTAGCAAATGAATATGGGATGATTCTCATCAAAAACAAAATAAAGTGTTATTGTGTTTATCGTTGGAATTAAACCTAGCCTTCAAGATTTATTTGAATAATTGTTATTCTGTTCTGGTGTTATACGAACAATAGTTGTTCAAATTATCACCATATTCATAGAAGATGGATGAACTCTATAAATCTTGTTGGAGAAATCACATCCATAATAACTGATGCTAAACATGTCGCAAGACAAATGATTATAAGATCACTTATGAGTGACACCACCGTTTGAATCATATTGGAAAGAAACACATGAAGAAACTCCATGGTGATGGAATTTTGGAGTCTTTTGATTTTGAATCAATTGACGGTTGTGAGAAATTTCTAGAGATGATTGAAACACCGTTTAAATCATATTGGAAAGATAACATGAAGAAACTCCATGTTGGTGGAATTTTGGAGTCTTTTGATTTTGAATCAACTGACGCTTGTAAGAATTTCCTAGAAATGATTGAAACTCCGTTCATAGGCAAAGAAGGACGGACGACTAACTTATTGGACATTATACATGTTGATGTGTATAGTTCATTATGTGTAGCCGTGTGTGGTGCGTCTTATAACTTCATATACTTTAACCGAGGTTTTGAGTGGATATATGTGTATATTTACTTGATAAGGAAGAAGTATGAAATGTTTGAAAATGTTCAAATAAATTTCAAGATGAAGTGAAAATCATTGTAACGAGAAAATAAGAGTTTATGATTGGATCATAAAAGAAGATTTTGAGTTAAAAGTTTAGCAAATGCCTGAGAGTTTAGGAATCGTTCCAAAACTTGCATTTCCCGAAACACCATAGGAGTATGGAGTGTTCGAGAGATGTAATCAAACCTTGTTTGACATGGTAAGGATCAAAGGTGTTATTTATAAAAATTGCCATTATATTTTAAGGATTAAGCTTTAGAGACTACCGCTTTTCACTGAAAAGAGCGCCATCGAGATCCGTTGAAATGACACCATATAAGTTATGGAATGGGATAAAATCCAATTTGTCTTTTCTTAAATTTTGGTATGCAAGGCATATGTAAAATGTTTACAACCAAAGTCGGATAAAATGCGTCTTTGTAAGTTATCCCAAAGTAACCGTTGGGTATTCCTCCATAACACTAAAGACAAAAGTGTTTTGTGGCTAAGTGCATCAAGTTTCTTGAGAAGGAATTTTTTGCGAAAAGTTAAGTGGGAGGACAGTAGAACTTCGATTAGGTTGTTGAACCTAAGCTTTATGTGCTAAGTGGCGCAGCGCCGGAAAGTGTCCCGGAAGCGGCCGCAATGCTCTTGGCTCCCGTGTCCCAAAGATTGTGGTCACGGCGATCTAAGTTCCTATTGAACTGCGTAGTTCGGGTAATCGATCAAATAGTAAGATTTGAGATTGAATCATTGGTATTTGATAATAATGGACCGACTACATGCAAAGAAGCGATGATGGGCCCTGACTCCGTCAAAATGGCTAGGAGCTATAAAATCCGTGATAGTTCCATACACGAGAAACCAAGTTTCTGAACTTGGAAGACCCTCTAGATACCGTGTTTGGATCTATAAAGAAACAGACGTGGATGTTCTCACATCTATGAAATATTCGACATATCGTTAAAATGGTTTACGATTATGTTCAAAGAGTTGGCTATGACAAGATTTGATCTTTCATAACGATATTTAGTCTGGACGGATTATTGTAGCAACCACTACATATGCTAATTTTTGTATATGGTAGTTGAACAAACGGAACAACGTTCTTCTAATAGAATGGTTACCTAGGACGTGTACAGGACACGGTCCAAAGGGTTCTGTTAATTCAAAGTATGCTAAAATAGCATGCAAATTTCAATGGTTGAAATAAGCATTCGCGGAGTTGGAATCTTCATCATGATGAAATTGTTAAAACGTTTAGTTTCATCAGAGACGGTGAAGATGCTTGCTTTTGCAAGAAATTAAGTGGGAGCGCTGAGACATATTTCTAATACATTATGTAGAAGACATATTGTTGATTGGAAATGATGTATCTTTTATTGACACGGGTGAAGTTTCATTGAAAATTTGATTTTAATGGAAGATTTGGGCAAAACCAGTATATTGGGCTAATATGGTCTATATAGATAGATTGAGGTGCTAATATGGTTGGGCCGAAGTACATATATGAAATATTGAATAAGTTCAATATGGAAACGACGAGAAAGGTTCTTGCCGCATGGAAAAGGTTGAAGCGAGATTCAAGTGTTTTGACACTTGGTGAGTAAAATCACATGAATGATTTGATCAATCATGTACACCATGATATGTACAATTCCAGAATGTCCTATGCTCTAAATGTTATGAGCATATACCAGAATGATTCATAAGATGATCATTGGACAATAGCAAAGATATCCTTACGTGCTTTGGAAGGACTAAGAATATATATTATGTATGTTGGACAATAGTTCATTGTAAAGTGTTACATTGATACTAGTTTTGTCGCAAGATACAATCTAAATTTATCTCAATTTTGGCGGTATGTTAAGGTGGCAAAATGTAATGGAAGAAAGTTCCATGATAGATTTGGAATAGTTCCAAATGGATTTGGATGAGTTCCAAAGTTAAGACATTATAACGAATACTACAACGAAAGGCTAAGTATATGACTGCTCTAGCAGCAGCAAAGGAGGGCATTTGTGTCAAGAAGTTTGTTTGACAAACTAGGTGTAGTTCAAAACGGGCTAATACTATGAAGATCTATTGTATGACAATAGATTCAACATGTTTTGAGCTCAAGGGACTAAGGTCTCACCGGAGGACCAAATTTATGCAATGCCATCTCATTGGTGAATGAGTGATGCGTAGAGACGCAAAGAAATGCAAATACACACGGACCTGAAGTGTCAGATCTGGATATTAGGTTTACCACTAGCAATGCATATGGATAACACCTGAATGCCATAGGTGTTGGATGCGCAAGTACCAAACTAGATTATTGACTCTAGTGCAAGTGGGAGACTGAAGGGAATATGCCCGAGAGGCAATAATAAAGTGGTTATTATCTTATTCCATGTTTATGATAAATGTTTATTTTCATGCTATAATTGTGTTAACCGGAAACGTTGATACATGTGTGTTTAATAAACAAAGAAAAGGTTCCTAGTAATGCCTCTCTTTATACTAGCTTGTTGATTAACGGATGATCAAGGTTTCCTGGTCATGAACATTGGATGTTGTTAATAACAAGGTCATGTCATTGGAGAATGATGTGATGAACATACACCCACAGTAGTTATAGCAATACGATCATGTCATCAAGTTTCTATTGCTGTATCAAACTTTCACGAAGTAACTCTAATCCTTAGACCATGAGATCACGTCAATCACTGACACCGGAAGAGTACTTTGATTCCATCAAACGTCACACCGTAACAGGGTGATTATAAAGGTGTCGTTGGGTACTTGGAAAGTGTTAGTTGAGGCTCGTGGATCAAGAGTGGGATTTGTCCATCCAGATGACGGAGAGATATACTCTGGGCCCTCTCGGTGATATCACATTGACATCGCTTGCAAGCACGTGACTGGCTCACGAGGATGTTATATCACGGAACGAGTAAAGAGTACTTGTCGGTAACGAGATCGAACTAGGTATGGATGATACCAAATGATCGGATCTCGTACAAGTAAAATATCGCGAGACAAAAGGAATTGGTTACGGAGTAATGGTTCACACGATCACTAGTTCATCGTTGAGTAAGTGGGAGTCATCATGGATCTCTAGATCCCTCTGATGATTATTGATCAGAGAAGAGTCTCAGTCATGTCCATTTTATTCACGAACCGTAGGGTGACACACTTAAGGATTCGTTGACGCGTTTGAGTGGATACGGAACGCCGGAGAATATACAGGACAGCACATGGACTGTTTTGATAAAACTGCTGGAATAGTTTCGGTATATCAAAATAGTGCAAGGGGATAATTGTTAATGTGTTCATTGAATGAAGTGTTCATCAATGAAGTACTCATTGAATGAAGTGTTCATTAATTTGAGTGACATTAAACAAGATAATTAAAAGTGTTTTAATGTGATAAAACTCTTGGAATTTTGAGTGGAGAATTATGGAAGTTATGGGAATAATGTGTGACCCTTTGTTTTTGTGAGTGGAGAGTCCACCCACATGATGAGGGGAGAGGTGGGGGCACCTCTTGGGGCGTGCTACCCCTTGGGGGCTGCCTCCCCCTCCTATATATAGATGGGTGGAGACCCCTCTACACACTAATTCCTCCATCTCTCATATGCCCTTTGGTTGGCATCTTCCTCCCCTTGCTAGCTGATCCAGTTTCACGAGTACGGTGCTTAGGCGAAGCCCTGCTCAAGATCTTCTCTACCACCACCACCACTATGTTGTAGTGCTGCTGGAGTTCCCGAGGATCCACTACTTCCGCTGCCCAACTGGAGCAAGGGGCGGAGGTCGTCACTGATCTGTACGTGTGACCGACTACGGAGACGCTGCCCGTTCGTGGCGTCAAGTCTTCATCACGACCTTGAGGTCGGCGAGTGTTCGACTACATCACCCACGAGAATAGTTCTCGTTAAAGCTTTTGGTCTTCGAGGGTGAGTCCTTCTCAAACCGTTACAAGTGATCTTCTAGATGTGATCTTGGATGTTACAACCGTAGGAAATTTTTTGTTTTCTATGCAACGAACCCATCAGTGGTATCAGAGCCTCGTCTATGCGTAGATGATTTGTACGGTTAGAACACATAGAGATGTGGGCGTTGATCCTCTAGTTGTTACCCTCTTTTGTGCACTTGTTCATATTGCGGCAATGTTGGATTGAAGCGGCCCTAAGCGCAGATTGCGTGTCACGCTTGACATACGGCTTGTACCGTATAAAGTGGCTTTGGGGGTGTCAGTTTCTCTAACATTAGTGATATGGCATTTGCAACGGAGGGCCCTGGAAAGGGATGAAAAGAAACAACTAGCGAATCAACGTTGTGGTTCTTTTCCGTAGGTAAGATCGGTTCTTTCCTAGGAAGCCCAAAACCACGTAAAATTTGCAAAGATAATTTAGAAGCGTCTAACTTGTTTTTGCAGGGCATGTGATGTGATATGGTCATTGTTACAAAATTGTTGTATGAAATGAGATTTATTGTAAACAACCGGCAGGAGCCATATGGTTGTGTTTTTCCTTTTTAAGGCATGCGTGCTGTAGATATATCCATGAGATATATTGTAATGGAGAAGGACGACCATGGTGGTGGCGTCATGGACCTTGGTGCCGCGCCGGTGGCATGATGGAGATCATACCAAGACGCACAAAGATGGAGATCTATTGCGAGAAGGACCATATCATATCACATTATCCATGCATGTGATGTTTATCCTTTTATGCATCTTATTTTGCTTAGTTACGATCATGATCGCTGCGGTAGCATTATAAGATGATCCCTCTCACTTAATATCAAGATAATTATATGTTCTTCCTTAGTATGCACCGTTAAGAAAGTTCGTCATTTCGAGACACCACGTGATGATCGGGTGTGATAGACTCTACGTTCGCATACAACGGGTGTTTTCAAGCCTAGCATGTACAGACATGGCCTTGAAACACATGCAAATACTAAGGTTCTACTTGGCGAGCCTAGCATGTACAGACATGGCCTCGGAACATGGACCGAAAGGTTAAGCACGAGTCATATGGATGATATGATGAACCATATTGAGATGCTCGCCATTGCAGCTACACTGCCTCACGTGATGATCGGTCGTGGTGTAGTGAATTTGGTTCGTGTAATCACCAAGGATGACTTGAGGGATGTTGTTTTTGAGTGGGAGTTAGATGAACTCATTTTATCATGAACTAAATCAAAGTGAATTTGCATAGTTCGTTGTAGTCATTGGCATTTGTTTACTACCTTTGCGCTTAGCTATAATTGAGATAATAGAACTATAGAATTCTGGATATTTAACTTTACGGATTGGTACCGTATTGTTTGAGTGTCAATCTAAAGTTTAAAGTCTTATTGCAAACTTTAGCAAACCTTGCTTACTCCATGAAGTTTAATAATGTGTATTAAATCGAGAGTAACAATTCCAGTGTTAGTGTCTAAGTATCACACTTGCCTCCATGATCCTTGATATTCAAATGTTGTTTGTTATTATCAAGGTTATCTAGGAGCTGAAAGGATTGTTTCAGAAACTATCATGTGTGGAAGATATAGCGATATCTGAAACAATGTTTAGTTGCAATGTGATAGAGTAAAATTTAGTGAGAAACATGTTCTCATATTGTATGAGAATTTGTGAAGGTTGGAGACACTATGTGTCCTAATCTCTCAAAAAGGTTTTGGGAACTAATATTGTACTCACAGTTTGTCCCTATGAGCTATGGTAGTTTTGTCATGAAAGTTGTCATGATAGGATGAATGGAAGATGTAGGTAAAATGTTTACTACACTATAAGATTACTAAAGAATGGAATTTGGAAGAACACCAAACATTTGATGACGGTGATCTACATCAAAGTGAGAATCAAAGGGTGTTAGTATTTGACTAAC
Organism: Bromus sterilis; assembly: GCA_950022295.1. Taxonomy (NCBI): domain Eukaryota; kingdom Viridiplantae; phylum Streptophyta; class Magnoliopsida; order Poales; family Poaceae; genus Bromus; species Bromus sterilis. Next base: position 226,070,335 of record OX465600.1, read on the forward strand.
ACACTTTGGATTATGTGTCATATGAATGGTGCCACAAGTGATGTTGATAAATTCTTCTAAAAAGGAAAGGAATTGCTGAAAGAGGATCTGAAAAAATATTTTGGCAAAAAGAAAAAGGAAAAGACTGGAAATGTCCAGCTCGGGTATATAGATGATATACATGTTATGGGTATATTCATTGCTTGTTAAACAATGTGATTCTTGAGTATTGGATACTAATTGGTTGGTATGAAGTGTCATACGGAACAACGCAATACAAGAGTTGCAATGGCCTGAGTAACTAGCAAATGAATATGGGATGATTCTCATCAAAAACAAAATAAAGTGTTATTGTGTTTATCGTTGGAATTAAACCTAGCCTTCAAGATTTATTTGAATAATTGTTATTCTGTTCTGGTGTTATACGAACAATAGTTGTTCAAATTATCACCATATTCATAGAAGATGGATGAACTCTATAAATCTTGTTGGAGAAATCACATCCATAATAACTGATGCTAAACATGTCGCAAGACAAATGATTATAAGATCACTTATGAGTGACACCACCGTTTGAATCATATTGGAAAGAAACACATGAAGAAACTCCATGGTGATGGAATTTTGGAGTCTTTTGATTTTGAATCAATTGACGGTTGTGAGAAATTTCTAGAGATGATTGAAACACCGTTTAAATCATATTGGAAAGATAACATGAAGAAACTCCATGTTGGTGGAATTTTGGAGTCTTTTGATTTTGAATCAACTGACGCTTGTAAGAATTTCCTAGAAATGATTGAAACTCCGTTCATAGGCAAAGAAGGACGGACGACTAACTTATTGGACATTATACATGTTGATGTGTATAGTTCATTATGTGTAGCCGTGTGTGGTGCGTCTTATAACTTCATATACTTTAACCGAGGTTTTGAGTGGATATATGTGTATATTTACTTGATAAGGAAGAAGTATGAAATGTTTGAAAATGTTCAAATAAATTTCAAGATGAAGTGAAAATCATTGTAACGAGAAAATAAGAGTTTATGATTGGATCATAAAAGAAGATTTTGAGTTAAAAGTTTAGCAAATGCCTGAGAGTTTAGGAATCGTTCCAAAACTTGCATTTCCCGAAACACCATAGGAGTATGGAGTGTTCGAGAGATGTAATCAAACCTTGTTTGACATGGTAAGGATCAAAGGTGTTATTTATAAAAATTGCCATTATATTTTAAGGATTAAGCTTTAGAGACTACCGCTTTTCACTGAAAAGAGCGCCATCGAGATCCGTTGAAATGACACCATATAAGTTATGGAATGGGATAAAATCCAATTTGTCTTTTCTTAAATTTTGGTATGCAAGGCATATGTAAAATGTTTACAACCAAAGTCGGATAAAATGCGTCTTTGTAAGTTATCCCAAAGTAACCGTTGGGTATTCCTCCATAACACTAAAGACAAAAGTGTTTTGTGGCTAAGTGCATCAAGTTTCTTGAGAAGGAATTTTTTGCGAAAAGTTAAGTGGGAGGACAGTAGAACTTCGATTAGGTTGTTGAACCTAAGCTTTATGTGCTAAGTGGCGCAGCGCCGGAAAGTGTCCCGGAAGCGGCCGCAATGCTCTTGGCTCCCGTGTCCCAAAGATTGTGGTCACGGCGATCTAAGTTCCTATTGAACTGCGTAGTTCGGGTAATCGATCAAATAGTAAGATTTGAGATTGAATCATTGGTATTTGATAATAATGGACCGACTACATGCAAAGAAGCGATGATGGGCCCTGACTCCGTCAAAATGGCTAGGAGCTATAAAATCCGTGATAGTTCCATACACGAGAAACCAAGTTTCTGAACTTGGAAGACCCTCTAGATACCGTGTTTGGATCTATAAAGAAACAGACGTGGATGTTCTCACATCTATGAAATATTCGACATATCGTTAAAATGGTTTACGATTATGTTCAAAGAGTTGGCTATGACAAGATTTGATCTTTCATAACGATATTTAGTCTGGACGGATTATTGTAGCAACCACTACATATGCTAATTTTTGTATATGGTAGTTGAACAAACGGAACAACGTTCTTCTAATAGAATGGTTACCTAGGACGTGTACAGGACACGGTCCAAAGGGTTCTGTTAATTCAAAGTATGCTAAAATAGCATGCAAATTTCAATGGTTGAAATAAGCATTCGCGGAGTTGGAATCTTCATCATGATGAAATTGTTAAAATGTTTAGTTTCATCAGAGACGGTGAAGATGCTTGCTTTTGCAAGAAATTAAGTGGGAGCGCTGAGACATATTTCTAATACATTATGTAGAAGACATATTGTTGATTGGAAATGATGTATCTTTTATTGACACGGGTGAAGTTTCATTGAAAATTTGATTTTAATGGAAGATTTGGGCAAAACCAGTATATTGGGCTAATATGGTCTATATAGATAGATTGAGGTGCTAATATGGTTGGGCCGAAGTACATATATGAAATATTGAATAAGTTCAATATGGAAACGACGAGAAAGGTTCTTGCCGCATGGAAAAGGTTGAAGCGAGATTCAAGTGTTTTGACACTTGGTGAGTAAAATCACATGAATGATTTGATCAATCATGTACACCATGATATGTACAATTCCAGAATGTCCTATGCTCTAAATGTTATGAGCATATACCAGAATGATTCATAAGATGATCATTGGACAATAGCAAAGATATCCTTACGTGCTTTGGAAGGACTAAGAATATATATTATGTATGTTGGACAATAGTTCATTGTAAAGTGTTACATTGATACTAGTTTTGTCGCAAGATACAATCTAAATTTATCTCAATTTTGGCGGTATGTTAAGGTGGCAAAATGTAATGGAAGAAAGTTCCATGATAGATTTGGAATAGTTCCAAATGGATTTGGATGAGTTCCAAAGTTAAGACATTATAACGAATACTACAACGAAAGGCTAAGTATATGACTGCTCTAGCAGCAGCAAAGGAGGGCATTTGTGTCAAGAAGTTTGTTTGACAAACTAGGTGTAGTTCAAAACGGGCTAATACTATGAAGATCTATTGTATGACAATAGATTCAACATGTTTTGAGCTCAAGGGACTAAGGTCTCACCGGAGGACCAAATTTATGCAATGCCATCTCATTGGTGAATGAGTGATGCGTAGAGACGCAAAGAAATGCAAATACACACAGACCTGAAGTGTCAGATCTGGATATTAGGTTTACCACTAGCAATGCATATGGATAACACCTGAATGCCATAGGTGTTGGAGCACGCTCTGCTTGGAGGCACACCATTCCGCTATATCCCTGCTGCACTTCCAGGAGAAGAGGGGTATTACACCGAATTGTACAATTATCACTCCCTGGAGGATCCTTTCCTTCAGATCACCGCTCGACACGCTCATGATAGGGATCGTGATGCACTCGCCCTCCGGTTTAAGCTTCACTCCACTCGTGCCCATCTGTATAGAGCACTTACACTGCTGTATCCTTTTGTGAGTGTTGGATCAGTGGAGCATGATGCGAGCTACACAGTGAGGACTCAGATGCCTTCTCGAGTTTCTTGGCCCGAGATTGGAGTCATAATTCCACCCCGTGGTCCTCTTCTTCCACCCTACGCTGGACCTAGGCCCCATCCTTGCTCAAATTGATATCGGGGTCCGTAGGCCTACATGTATCCCGATGCACGTCCTCAGCTTCTAGGTTACATGGGTAACTTCTACGAGGGTTACTACGGAGATGGAGAGGATGATGAGTGAGATCGCCTGTGGTCTTTCTCTAGCGAGGATGTAGTTGTATCTTAGTATGTTGCTAGTAATGTGATCTAAGTTCCAGAGGCTTAGATAAATAATGTATATGAAGTCAGAGTGCCTCTGAAGGTTGTATCATCTTCATCACGTTTGTATTAGCTTGGAGCTTGTACTAAAACGATGTATGGTTTGTATGACAACTTGTGTATATATGGCTTGTATGCTTTTATCACCATGTTGTCAAGATGATTACTTCCTGTACTCTGTGATTCTTCCAGTACATTCAATCCATTGCTTGAACTCTTTCAATCAACTCTGTTTGATATTAATCTTGTCTTTTAGGATGTCTCAAGGAACCCGTGGCCAACTTGGTCGTGCCCACGCTCGTGGGAATGACCCGGAGGAAGGTGACCTTCCACCGCCACCATGATGCATGCCTCATGATTAGATGGAGGTCGAGAGGAACAGAAGGGACTCTCACCAGTTGCTGCAGGTCATCGCTCAGAACACCGCCCAGCAGTGCAATGAGATGGTGTCGCAGAATGACTTCATCCGGCTTCATCCCCCGGTTTTCAGCTACTCCACTGAGCCCCTTGATGCCGATGACTGGCTTCGCATTATCGAGAGGAAGCTCCAGGCAGGACATGTTGCAGATGGTGACAAGGTCAACTATATCACCTACCACCTCAAGGGTGCAACTAGCTCTTGGTGGGAGAATTTTCTGAACATGCGTCCCGCTGGACCGCCCACTACTTGGAATGAGTTATGTGAGGCTTTTCGTGAGCATCACATTCCGAAGGGACTCATGGACCGCAATTGTGAGGAGTTCTATAACCTCACCCAAGGCAGGAGGTCTGTTGATGAGTTTAGTCGTGAATTCAACCGACTTGCTCGTTATGCTATTGAAGAGGTCTCAACCGACTCCAAGAAACAAGAGAGGTTCCGCCGAGTACTCAATTCTGGACTCCGTCGTGAGCTCAATCTGCATGACTTTGCCACCTTGCAGGTCCTTGTCGACAAGGCCATTAAGGCGGAGGACATGAACATCCCCGGAGATTTCCGCAAGCACCCAAGAGATGACAGTTCATCCAGTTCAGGCCCTCAGAAGCGCAGAATTTGAATCCCAAACAGTATGTTCCGCCAGAACAACCCACCGAGGCCATCCTTTGTGGCGCCTCGTCCGCTAGCTCCATTCCACCCCGCTCCACCTGTCAACCCAGCTCCCCACACTGTCTTCGGAGTTTGCTACAAGTGCGGCCAGGAGGGCCACTATTCTCGTGAGTGTCCCCAGAATCAGCACCAGAATCAGAATGCTCCACCGCGTGCCGGAGGTAACCCCAATGGTCGTGGAAAGCCACCCCTGAAGGTCTTCGTCACCAAGCCACCTCCTCCCGCTACTCGTGGATGTGTGAACCTGATCTCTGCTGAAGAGACTGATGAGATCTCTGACATCATTCTTGGTACGCTCCCTGTCAATTATGTTCCTACTTCCGTTCTTTTCGACCCAGGAGCATCTCCTTCATTCATGTCGGAGAGTTATGCACTTCGTCATGACTTATCCTTTGTTGAACTGTCCACCCCAATGATAATTCAAACTCCAGGTTCAAGATGGCAAACTAATAGAGTAAGCAATGGTAATAAAGTTGAAATTGAGAGTTTAGTATTCCTTGCTTCACTTATAGCCCTCAAGTCTTCAGACCTTGATGTCAACCTTGGCATGGATTGGTTATCGAGGCAGAATTATGTCCTTAATTGAAAAGCCAAGTCAGTTTAACTTACCCATCCTTCAGGCCAGACAATTAACTACACCTCACCAAGATCGAGAACCCAGATGCATTCGTTGAATGTGCTTCCCCTTCCCGACCATGAAGATATTCCGGTGGTTCGTGACTTCACGGATGTATTTCCTGAAAAGCTGCCGGGAATGCAACCCGACAGATGTGTAGAATTCATCGTAGATCTTATGCCAGGCACAACCCCAATTTCGAGACGCCCATATAGAATGGCCCCGGATGAGTTAGCTGAGCTTAAAATCCAACTCAAAGCTTTGTTGGCAAAAAGCTTCATCCTCCCTAGCTCATCGCCATGGGGGTTCCCCGTTCTGTTCGTAACGAAGAAATATGTAACAGAAAGGATGTGTGTAGACTATTGCCCACTAAATCTAGCGAAGATAAAGAACAAGTACCCACTTCCCAGGATCAATGATTTTTATGATCAACTTTGTGGACCCTCTGTCTTCTCCAAGATGGATTTGAGATTAGGCTATCATCAAATCAAAATCAGAAACGAGGACGTTCACTACTCGATATGGTCTTGACGAGTTCACCGTCATGTCCTTCGGTTTAACCAATGCCCCCGCCACATTCTCGCTCTTGATGAATTCGGTCTTCATGGAGTACCTAGATAAATTCGTTGTAGTTTATCTTGATGACATTCTCATCTACTCGAAGAACGAAGAAGAGCATGCAGAACACCTTAGGTTGGTATTGATGAAACTTCGAGAGCATCGCCTGTATGCCAAGTTCTCTAAGTGCGAATTCTGGCTACCAGAAGTGACCTACTTAGTCCACATGATTTCTACAAAGGCATTGATGTCGATCCCGAGAGAGTTCAGGCCGTCCTTGACTGGACTCCACCAGAATCGGTTAAGAAAGTTTGGAGTTTTCTTGGCCTAGCAAGCTATTTTTTCACAACCCTCTGCTTAGGTTTGTGCCAAGGTTAAATTCCTTTGCATCATGAGAAGTAAATTTCAAAATAAATTGGAATTAGGGTAAAAGAAAAACCCTAAAAGAATTAAATAAAAAGGCCAGATAAAAAGTTTTTCCAAAAATCCTCCAAACATTTTTGAAAAGTCTTATAAATAGGTGTGATCATTTTAAAAATGATTTGTAGTAAAACCCATGCAATAGGATTTTTCAAAATTTGAAACAGGAGGTTGGAAAATCAATTTTAATCATAATTGAATTGGATTTAAATATTTTTAAATCCAACAATCCCAAAACAATGGGAGTGACTAGGTATGTGTCACATAAGCCCATATAAATTGCTCTGGGATTTTTATAAAATGAATTGATATATAATTCAATTCAAAACAAATAATACAGAAAACAAAAATAAAAAAAAGAAAAAGGAAAAAGGCAAGGGGCTACCTACCTCACTCACCTGACCCACCTGGCCCAGCAGAGGACGCCCAGCCCAAAAGGGCATAGGCGTCTTCTACACTGGCCATGCAGGCAGCCAGGTAATGTTTTGTTCAGGCGGATGTCGAGATCATCTCGAGAATCCCTCTATGCACGGCGCCAATTGAGGATTTCTGGTCGTGGCAGTTTGAGAAGAGCGGTCAATTCTCTGTAAAGTCTGCTTACCGTATGCTTCTGAATGTTAAAAAATCAAATGAGGATCTGCTTGCTGGGAGGGTCTCAACTGCCTCGAGGCGAGACGATGAGTTGGGCTGGACCTCACTTTGGAACATCAAAATACCTTCCAAGGTGAAAACTTTTATGTGGAGATTGGGGAAGTAATCGCTCCCATCTGAGGATCTACGGAAGCATCCCAACATGAGCTCATCTGATGCGTGCATCCTGTGTGGGACCTGCGACTCCTGGAGGCACTCATTGCTTGAATGTTCGATGAGTAGATGCGTGTGGGCCCTAACAGACGAGGAGATCATGGAATCTATTGTAGAGGTTATGAAACCAAATGCAAAACTATGGTTATTTCATGTGAGGGAGAAATTTTCTGAAGCAAGTTTTATCGTCTTTGCGGTCACCCTTTGGGCTATTTGGACATCCAGACGGAAGGCTATCCATGAAAATATCTTCCAAACTCCTTTTGCCACAAAAGCTTTTGTAACAAGATTCATGAGTGAGTTAGATATGGCGAATGCTTTGTTGCTGGCTACCTCGCAATCTCACATGCGATATGGGAAATCACTGAATGAGAATTTGGTACATGAGGCTCAGCGAAGACCAGTGCATGCTGAGTTGATCCGGGGCTCCTGGGAAACTTTACCAGGCACCTTTAGGATCAAGGTTGATGGAGGACTCTCGAGGAATGGCTTGGTGGGAGCTGCAGCTGCTGTTTGCAGAGACGAGAACGGGTTTTACCGGGGATCGTCGGCACTCACAATGGAAGGTCTAGTTGACCCAACATCTCTTCAAGCTGTGGCATGCAGGGAAGGCCAGGCGCTTGCGGAGGACCTGGGTTTGCGCAAGGTGGTGATCTCGTCGGATTGCAAAACGGTGATAAACGACATAGAGGATGGGGGAGGTGGAGCTCATGGTGCTATTGTAAAAGAGATCATACTGAGATCGACAAACTTTCAGGTGTGTGATTTCAAGTATGAGAAGAGGAGCACTAATGTTGATGCTCATAATCTGGCGAAGCATTCCGCAAATCTGTCTCCGGGTCGCCATGTGTGGCTTCTATCCCCCCATGACCCTTTTTCTATTTCTACAAGTCTTCACTAAGTTGTAAGGAGGGGTCTGTAAATGCTCAAAAAAAAGGCAGGCAGCCAGGTCGCCGGAGGCCAAGGCATGGCTTCCAGGCAGCTGCCTGGCTTCTGGCCTGCCTCTTATGGGCGCCATGGAGAAGCCCTAGACCTCCCATGTCGTCCCCCCCTGGAGCCTCCTTTCCCTTCTTCCCAAGCGCTCCCGCGAAGACCCCAGCGCACTGCCGAGCTCGCCGTCGCACCTGCACACGACCACCGGCCCGCTCCCATAGCACCACCGTTTCCCTGACGTTCCCCGTGGATCTCCTCGTCGCCCCGGCCCGTCAATTCGAGCAGAGCAGCTACAACGGCGACATGGGCTTCGATCTCCTCCGCCACGGACCTCCGACTCCGGCGAGCAATCATGCACTTTCCGCTGCGTCTCCGGCTCCGTAGACCACACAGACGCACTCCCAGTGAGCTACTCTCCACTCCCAGCCTCCCCGTTCTCCTCCGGAAGCACTCCGTCGCCGAGCTCAGCGAAGCCCGAGCAGCTCCGCCGAGGGAGCTCGTCCCCGCCATGGCCTCCGGCCTCCTCCGGTGGGCGCAAAGGCACCCCTGGACACGCACGTCCACGGGGCACATTTTGGTGCCCCTGCCGTGGCCTCCCGTGCCCGCAATCGTCGGCAGAAGAGAGCGCCGCCGCTCTGTGGTCGCCGCCGGCCTCCTCTCCGGCGAGGCCCACCTGCCAGGGTAATTAGGGGGCTAACCCCCTGATTAGTTGGGCCTTAGGCCACTGACAGGTGGGGCCAGCCCCCTCTAATTAAATCAAAAGTTTAAATTAAACAGGAATTAACCACTGTGCCTATGACAATGCTGGTCCAGATGTCAGCCCCCCTGGTGACATCAGCATTGCATCATGCTGATGCAATAAGTGATTTTCTCTGTTTAATTTAATTCCTGGAAATTCCAGAAATTGATTAAATCCTCAGAAATTCATAGAAAATTATCTGTAACTCAAATTAAAAGTGTAATATATGAAAAACCATCAGAAAAATGCAAGGATTCCAAATATCATATTTTCACACATATATGATGATGGACCAGTAGCATTTAGCTATTTGGGTTATTTGGAATAATTCAAAATAAATGTTTAAATCATTTCAACTTAAATCTTTGCAGTGCCAACCTTATCACAGGAACATCAGAGGCATATCATACCCATGTCAAGATGGTTTACCATATCCAAACATTAGCAAATGCAACTTGGGATAATTTGAACCACATTTGGAGTTTGAATTTGAATTCCCTTTTCAAATCAACTTCAATTAACATGTGACAAATTCAACCTAGGTCACATCAGTACCATGCCATGATACATTATGCATCTTGATTGTGCATTGCAATGTGATGTTCATACTTGTGTCCCGGTGTTTGCTTCTTCTCGATAGATCCATCGCCGGACGTAGTTCCTGTTTTCTCTGAAGAGTGGCACCCCCGAGTCTCGACAATAAGGCAAGAAAACCCCCTTTGATCATATCTATAAAAACCCAGTTTCCCTCTTGTTCTCTTATGCATGATTAGGTGATTCACATATTACCATTCTACCGCTAGTTGAACCCATCCTTTGCATGACCTATCATTGTTGCCACAGTATTAAGCAAAACACAACCTAGCAGATACCAGAATGTTTGTGTTCATCATGTGGCCCTTCATCCATGTATGTTTATGCTATGCTTAGTATGGTTACAATGTGGTTGATCCATCTGGGTGATGCTTCAGGATGGTAGTTGTGACACCCGGGGTTTTGGCCCCTTTTTATTTGCAACTTTATTTGCTGATTTTCTGGAATTTGAATTTATTTGCCTGGATTTTCTCAACTCAGATGGCCTTGATCACTTGGGCCTAAATTTTCCCCTAGGCCAAGTGACCTCTAAACCCTTCTCCCCCATGGCTATGATCAAGCTTTGATCATATTAGCCCTTGCCCTATTTTTATTCCTTATGAAATCCTTTTTCACTAAAGGAAATTGGCCTTTTCCCTCTCCTTTTTGAAGCTAGCCTCACTTCTGCTCCTCCTTTTGGCCTGAAACTTTTTGTGCTAAACAATGGAGTCATGCCCCATGATGCTATGCAAAAACATGGGCAAGTTTAGTACAAAAATTCTCCTCTAAAAATTCTTTACACTTCTGTCCAGAAATGTACTTTGTGAAGCAAGTACAATTTTTACTGGTCCATTTGCTCTGAAATTTTTACCACAAGAGCACCCTCCTAGATAAACCAGGCATACCAATTTTCAGCCCCAAATACCGAGCCAAACTCCCTGGAGAAAATTTTGAACTTTCCTGCAAAAAACTTTTTTTGAAGTTGCCAAGTGCTGGAGCCCACCTGTAAGCTGCCCATGACCTTCCCTGCACTCCTGGACGTTGGCTACATGCCAGGGACACGCTGGAGCCACAGTGGCTGCCCCCAGTGCACACGTGCACAGGGTGAGCACGCGCACAGGCGGCCATCGGCGTGCTCTGGCCACGGCCGAGCTATCGCCGTCGAGCGCCCGCCTCGCCCCTCGAGCCAGTGGTCGTGCCTGCGTGTCCGTAGTGGCCGTGGCACCCCCGCACGCCACCTGGCCCCTCCCAAAGCCGCGCCGCTCGCCGGAGCCCTCGACATCGCCGCCGCTGTTCGTCTGAAGCCCGCGCGTGGTGGCCACAGTGGCACGCACGCTTCCGCGTTGCCCGCTTCGTCTCCCCCGCGTCTTGTACCTCTATCAAGCACGCGAGGCACCAGTGCCCCCTCAAAGTCGCGCCGCCCGTCCGATGCAGAGCCTCCGCCGCGGCCGCGCCTGAACCGTATCGTCGCCCCACTGCTGCAGAGACCCTGGGCACGCACGCACGCGTGCTACACCACAATTAGAACCCCCTAGAACTCACCCGAGCCTCCACTGCTCACCCGCACGCGAGTACGGCACCCGTCTCCTTCTGTCCGGCGACACACAGAAGGGAATCAGCGCCATGCCTATAAATTGGCCCCTCCCTTGCTCCCAGCAACCACAGCACACCCCACACCACTCATAGAGAGCACATTCAAGGAGGAAGTCGGCCGGGGAGGCCCCTTGTCGGAGATCACACCGCAGCGCCGCCGCCACCGTAGCTGGAGAGGAGCCTAGCGACGTCGTCCGGCCACTATTCGTGGGACTTCAGGTACGTGGATGCTCGTCGTGACCCCCTGCATCTCCTCCCCTAGCTCCCGTCCACCCTCACGGCCTCCTCGCCGGCAAGCCGCCGTCGCCGGAGCCGTAGCCCCTGTTTTCGGGAAAAATACAGAAAAATCAGCGTACAGGAAGCTTCCAGAAGAGCCCGGGAGGGGCCAGAGGGGGCCAAGGGGGGGCCAGGCGGCCACCCGGCGCGGCCCCACCCCTATCCGCGCCAGGGGGCGCCTGGCACCCCTGGCCCACCTCTGGCTGCCCCCTTTCGCCTATTTATCCCCCGTCACGGGAAAACTATAGAACGAGAACCCTATTCCGCGAACTCGCCTCTGTTCCGCCGCCGCCGCGCTTCCAAGATCGGGAGCACCAGAAGACCTCTTCCCGGCACCCTGTCGGAGGGAGGATTGACCTCAGGGATTCTCCTCTCCACCATGGATGCTCCCCGGATGTCTCGTGAGTGGTTTTCCTTGGACCATGGGTCCATGATCAATAGCTATGTGATGTTCTCCTCCCCTCTTTGATCTTCATTGTTTAGACCTCGTGAGCTGCCCTACATGATCGAGGCACCTTTGTAATATTTCTTCTATTGCTATGTTGAGTTTGATCGGATCTGATGGATTATGAAATTATGTTTAGATTGTGATAGAGTAATATATTTGGTTTTATCTCTTATATTTTTGTTCCTAAGTAATTCTTACATGTTCTCCGTTGCTGTTTATTGCTTTGGCCAAGTAGTAGGTAGTGACTCCAAGAGGGAGCGTTGTGATAGATTGTGGGTTCATGCCTCCCTGATGACACGCTTGAGTGACAGAAACATGAGTCTACGGGATGTGCTGTTGCCACAAGAGGGAAAACAACGGTGCTTGTAACCACGGTTACAAGGATTGTTTACTTTACGCAGAGTTCTTTTTAATGCAGTTGTCTGTTGCTTTGGGTTTACACTTTGGGTGGGGCTCGCAACTTAATACCAGCGAGATGTTCTGGATAGATATCTCAAGGTGGATGATTAGTAGTAGATGCAGATGGATTTCGGTCTACTTACTTTGGCGTACTTCCCGTGCTTTTGAACCTCTTCCTTTCTTTTGTAGCATAGTTAGCATTGCGGTGCGTTCATAATCCTGTCAATTGCCTTTCTGTAATTTGTTTACCACGCATAGAAATTTTATCGTCTTTTGGGAGAGAGACATCACTAGCGAACATCACGTATCCCGTTCCATATCCTTATCACTGTTTCCACTTTACATTTATTTTACTACTTTTATTTGCTATCATTATCCCTTGCGTTTTATCCTTTGTAAACAACAAGACCGGAGAGATTGACAACCTCTCTGAACTTCGTTGGGAACAAAGTTATCTGTGTCTGTGTGCAGGTAAGCGTCAGTTGCGCCGCTGACACCTACTTATCATCTCTGGAGTCCTGCTGGAGACAAACCTTGGTATCTTCACCGAGGGAAAACTGATGTTGCACTACATCTCAACCTTACACTTGGGGAAACCAACGAAGGGCGAGAAGCCATCAAGCAAGTTTTCTGGCGATGTTGCCGTGGACTCCGAGTGCTAAGATAGGGGAGTTGCACACTACCCTTTACCTTTGTTTTTTTTAGTCTTGTTAGTTTACCTTTCAGTTTTTTTTTGTCTTATATGAAAAATCAAAAAAATAGTTGCTACCTTTTGCCTTTGTCTTGCTTTTCCTACTAATGCTATCTTTACCATGGGTGTTGAACCACCCAAATATGGAAGGATGGACATGTTTCACTTGGCTCGTCTTTGATCAATTTGTGCTCGCGCTAAAAATCCAACCGACTTGGTTGAGGGAAAATCATTGGATGAGCATGCTCATTACACGCGGCACCGCCTATCTCAGAAAGGGAAACACTTATGGGACCAAATACAAAATTCTTATTGCCATGCTAATCTTTTGTGCCACATTATGATTTTACTTGCTGTTCTAATATAGATCATAAACACCTCCCTTTCCAATGTGAGTTTAATGAAAATGAGATCTTATCTTCTTATGCTAAAGGTGTTTATGATTAATTTGATGTTGAAAAGATTGAAGAGTTTGTTGCTTTTAAAGGTGCCTATGAGATTTCTTCTTTGATTGAAAAGTATCACGATACTATTTTCGAGTCTGAAAACTTTGCAGTTCTTGCTTATTGCTTCGAGAATTATACTTCCAATTCTTATATTGAGGATTTTAAAAATAAAATGTTTGCTGCCCAAGAAGAGGCCAATGATTGCTTTGAGGAGTAATCCCATGATTCCTAGGACTCACTTGAAATATCCCTTTCTGAAAATTTTGATACTTGCTTTGTTGATGGCCAAGATGCCACTATGGATGATGCTGACAAAAATGAACTCTCTATAGTTCCTTATGTTAAGCATGAAATTGTTTCTATTGCACCCACACTTGATTGTCCTATTATCCTTTTGAAATCTCCAATTCATATTCCGGAGAACTATGCTCTTATCAAGGCTCAATGTGACGGGTTGCATCTATCTTATCATCCTAAAAACCGTGTTGAAAACAATACACGTGTGCTTGTAGGTCATGAACAACATGATTTATGTGATAGTTATATTCTTGATGTTGTTCATGATGCTACTGAAAATTACTTTGAGAGAGGAAAGTTTGGTTGTAGAAACTTCCATGTTACAAAAACACCTCTCTTCATGTTGAAAGTTTTGAAGTTGTTCTTGTTCTACCTTCCTATGCATGTCACTTTGTGCTTCTTTGATTTATTTTCTTACAAGATGCCTATGCATAGGAAGTGGGTTAGGCTTAAATGTGATTCACATTTGCTTCTTGATGCTCTCTTTTGCTTCAAAATTCTTATTCTTGTGAGAGCATCTTCTATAATCTTTCAGCCTAGCTAATGGCTCTAAAGAAAGCGCTTTCGGGAGGCAGCCCGCAACGAATTTAGGTTTTTCTTTTTTGCTTTTGTTGTTTCTTAATGTTGTTACTACTGTAGCAACATCATTGTATCTTTATTTTTCAACTTTGTGCCAAGTTTTAGCCTCTTATGGCAAGGGAAGTAAAAGTTGTGACATGCTGTCCAAAAAACAGATTCTGTCCTCATGACCAGAAAAATTCCAGAAAAATCCTAGTTCATCTTTTTGAGCTGAAATTTTTACACAGTATGCTCTATACAATTACAAAACTTCCGTATGTTCTAAGTTTTTTCGATTTGAGTTGTAGAAGTGCCCCTAAAAAATTCTTTACTATCTGCTGTTCTGTTTTTCACAGATTCTGCCCCGTTTTGTCTCTCCTAACTTTTGCAAACCTTAAGCTTGCTTTTTCTTTGAAAAAACTTTTTGGCACTCTTGAGAAACAGTAGCTCTTCAAGAATATCTTTATATACAGTGGAGAAAAATTATTTATTAAGGGTACTAACCTCTCTAATCAGCTTATACTGAGTTATGTATGAAGGGAGTTTTCAAGTGTGCGATGGAAGATGATGAAAGAAGATCCAGGAGTGTCAAGCGCTCAAGCTTGGGGAGGCCCCCATGCATCCCCAACAAATATTCAAGGAGAGTCAAGCGTCTAAGCTTGGGGATGCCCCCAAGCATCCCCTTCTCCATCAACAATCATCGGTTCGTTCTTCGTCTCACTATATTTTTATCACTTCATGTGTTATGTGCTATGCTTGGAGCGTCTCGCTCTTAGGTTTTGTTTTCAGTTTCTTTAGCTTTGCTTGCTGTTCATAACAAGTTAGATCCTTTCTTACTTTGTGTGGGAGAGAAACACGCTCCACTTTCAAATTTAGAACACATCATAGGATTTTTCATGCCTATCTTTCTGCTGTTGTGTGTTCTTTATCTTTCCATAGCTACTGCCATGTTTAGTCTTAGTCTTAGTTTGTCTTTAGCAAGAGCCTTGGCTTTTTCTTAGTTTGTTGCTGGAACTCTTTTTAGTTTTCATGTTTATCTTGTTAAAGAGAGTTTGTTGTTGCACTGAGTTGTGTCTTGTTTTGAGAAGTAGGTATTTGAGGTTGCTATTTAATTCTAGTAGTAGCTTGCAATGGTTTTGAGGTATCGATGTGAGTAATGTTTGAACTTTTGGTGTCAAGAGCTCTTGCCTATTAGTGATAGGTGTCGTATTTTGGGAAATCTGTGTGTATTTTCAAAACCTACAAAAACTAGTTGAGAACTCTAGCTACTAGATGGATCACTACTCTTCTGAGGAGTCGAATATCAGAGAACACTCACGTACCATGAGTCGAGGATGCGCAAGGATAACCAAACCCCCATACACTCCTCCTCGGGGTACTTGTCTCTTTGTGAACCTCATTATTAGATTGAGAGTTACCGATAATAAGTGCATGAGTTCTTCGGACTAATGTAAGTATTGAAAGTTGATACTTCCACCTTCCCATATTTTGCTAGCCTCTCCTGTGCCGTGCATTGCCTTCTTCTCACTCCGAGAGTTGGTGTCCACCTTCGACGGTACATCCATGTCGGGACCCGGGTTTAGAGTATGTAATTCCGGTCACAATGCAATCACATGGAGAGCCGAGAGCCGTACCCACTTGTCTAAGCAGACAAGGCCAAGCACAGATCACTCTCGGTAAGCATCGAACGTGAGGAGCATCCCATCCAGGCTGGATGATCAACTGAGATGGGTCCTCATCGTCCTCTCACAAGTATAAATGCTTATGGGTGGTGAATCCCATACTCATAGACAAGTCGCCTCAACCATGTTATCGATTGAATCATAAACCTTACATAGACTTACTCCAGCCCGATCACTTAGTCGGGATCTCGGGCGGGCTCGATCATACAACAAAGTGTGCACGTGACAGAGTCACGAGCAATCGCATCGCGATGCCCCAAGCTGCGCACATCTAAGGGCCACTTGGTGTATAAAAGACCACCGGCAAGAACACAACTAAGCTATCGAACCCTACGCTAAGACATGCATGTTATAATCATACACGCAGCATACATGTCCAGTGTAAACAGCAGGTAATCACAACATGAACTCTACAAACTCATAGTCTTTATAACTTCTGCTAAACAGAGCAGACATAGTAGTTGTATTACAAGGAGAGATCACATGTCTGTGATCCAACATTACATCAAACATCAACGGAAGAAAAATATGTCTTAGTAAAGACAAGTTTAACAAATGGCTTAAGAAGCCTGAAAGAAAATACAACGACCCTCCAAAGGGCACAGGCTGCTGCCTGGAATTATACGACTTGGTCCACGTCGAGCTCGAGGTAGAGGCCACCATCAGGGTTAGTGGTATCGTCTCTAAAACATAGAATAAGCAAACGTGAGTACAAAGTCGTACTCAGCAAGACTTACATAGGAACTATACTACTCATGCACATGTATCAAGACAAAGGGAGGTGGAGTTTCACTTGCAGAAGTGCCCTCTTTGACTTGGCTTTTCCTGTACTACGAATACCAGAAAGAGGTAAGGAGCGTACACGAGTCCAAGTAACAAGTCTCCAACCAATACACCACTATGGATACTTCCTCGACTTCCCCACGAGGAAGCACGTCATAGCACTCACACTTATCTTGGCAAGTTTTATAAGTATCCAGTTCAAGTTATCTATGATCAAGTAAAGGTCTCCAAGTAGTCCATAACCGCGGACATGCCTATTCGAATAGTTCATTAACCCTGCAGGGGTG
The DNA here is from genome assembly GCA_950022295.1 of Bromus sterilis. Taxonomy (NCBI): domain Eukaryota; kingdom Viridiplantae; phylum Streptophyta; class Magnoliopsida; order Poales; family Poaceae; genus Bromus; species Bromus sterilis. Next base: position 226,087,334 of record OX465600.1, read on the forward strand.
TACTTCTACACACACGCCTCATCATTTACCGCCTGGGGATGGACCCTTCAAGTGAGTACCGGCGAGGATGCTGCCACGACACTTCACTCACGGCACCATCTCTAGTCCTAGGGAGTCGCCTATTTGAGTTGGGACCACGATCGGAATCCGGCCGATTTTTCCGATGCGGACTCAAACGTTGTGTGACCGCCATCAAGCTCAACTCGATCATGATCACTTGATTCAACGTGCCCACAACCTACGCCAACCACTTACCTTGGTTCTAGCTGCTTGAGATCGTTAAAGGGCGAACTACTTGCGACTCCTGGACTGGTCCAAGGTGAGGTACTAGGCCGAGAGGGGTCCGTGAGCCCAATGTGTGGTCGTACTCTTAGTCTTGGATAACAACACAAGAAGTCGGGATTAAGGCAGTGTTCAACGAGACAACCCACTGTGTACTCCTACACAGCCTCTCATCGTTCACCTTTGTTTAGGGTAGATTCACCAACACGTTACCACAATCATTCACATCATTACTACCATCCCGACTCACAACAAAGTAGCCTCAGGTAACAACTCTAAGCAATGCAATAAGATGTAACAGTTGCAGGGGCCACAAGACATCAACCAACTCCTACATCTGCTAGGATTGTAGTTTGCTTACTACTGTGACAAAATGATAGGTCATGCAAAGGAATGGGTTCAACTAGCGGTAGAACGTATCATGGTGACATCCTAAACATGCATTTGCGAGAATGAGAGGGAACTGGGATTTTATCGACATGATCAAAGAGGGGCTGCTTGCCTTGCTGGCGATCATGAGGTACTGTACGTCTGACGTGAGGTTGAACTCGTCTCCGAGATCAACTCTACCGAGAAGAAGCAATCACCGAAGCACTGGAAGTAAAGCACAATCAAGATAATACAATGCACAATCAATATGCAAAACAAAGCATGGCAAGGTACTGATGTGACTTAGGTTTAATTTGCAACATGTTAGTTGAAGTTGATTTGAAAAGTGAATTCAAATTCAAACTCCAAGTGTTATTCAAATTTGGTCAACTTGCATTTGCTAAAGTTTGTTCATTGTAAACCAATTGGTCATGTGTGTGAAATGCTTCTGAAGTGTAAGTGATCACCTTTGCATTTCATTGGTTGAATTTCAAATGAGCATTGTAATTTATTTGATTTAATACAAAAGAGCCAAATAGCAAAATGCTACTGATCCCTTATTGTAAACATTTCAAACATGGTTGAAAGTTGGTTATTTGGATAGAGAATTTTCTCCTGATAATTTTTTATATATTACACTTTGAATTTGGAGTTATAGTTTAAAAGATATTCAATTTCAAAGTTTAGGCCATTTTCTGGAATTTACTGAATAAATAAATTGATTTCTTTTACTGCATCAGCATTGCATCATGCTGACGTCAGGGGGTTTGACCAGCAACTAACAGTGTGGCCCCACCTGTCAGCCTCACTGGGGGTTAATTAATTCTGTTTAAATTTAAACCAAATTGATTAGGGCTGTGGGCCCAGCGTCAGTGAGACGAGAGAGGGGATTAGCAGGGGAGTTAGCTGGGGATAATGGCGCGGGTCGCTGGACGCCCTGTAGCCGGCCGGAGTTCACGCCGGAGAGGGGAAACGGGCATGGGGGAGGAGCGGGGAGGCACTAGGACGAAGCCCTCGTTGTCACGCATCGCGTACGGCTAGTGAGGGCTCAAGCGGAGGCCTGTGGCCACGACCTCGACGGAGAGTGCGGCGGCCGGAGCTGCTGCGGTGGCGGGGAAGGCAACAGAGGGATGGGGAGAGCCACGAATGGGGGGGGGGGAACGACGGTCCGTTCTCACCTGAGCACGAAGGCGAGCTCGGGGCGGCCGGGGAGGAGCTGGACGAGGCAGATTTCTCGCCGGAGTTTGTTGCGGCCGGCGGCGAGGATGTGAAGGGGGCGACGCCTCTGGTGAAGCTCTGCTCAAATCAGCGGCGTGGTCCAACGAGGAGCTCCTCTGCGGGTCTTCTGGACACTGCGGTTCGACGGGAGGGAGCCGGTGGCCACGCGGGCGCACGGTGGCCGCTCCGGTGAGCTGTCGGGGGTGGCGCGGAACTGGCAGAGGAGAGAGGGAGATGAACTTGCGAGGGGGGGGGAAGGGCCTGGGAGCTTCTGGGCGTCGTCCACGCGAGAAGATAGAGGAAGGGGAGAGAAGGAGGTGGCGAGGAGGTGGAGGTGGCGACCATGCCGTAGTGCACGGCTGGTCTGTCCCTCCTTCTGGGGAGGAGGAAGACGACAGAGAGGTGCGGCTGGGCTGGGCCGAGGCCAGGTAAGTGGGCCTCGCCCTGGGCGCAAGGTAAGCCTCTGCCTTTTGTTTTCTTTTTATTGTTCTGTTATTTGTTTTGTCCTTTAAATAAAATACTAAGGCATTTTATAAAAACCCCCAAATAATTTTATAAACTCTAGGTGACTTAGTATTAGTCAACCCCAAGTTTTTGGGAATTTTTGAAATTCAAATTATTTGAATTCCAATTAAAATAGGCATTTGATTTAATTTCCAAGACACTATTTGGATTTTTGAAAATTCTATGAGCATGGGATTAATCCCAAATCACTTTTAAAATGATCACACTCATTTTTAGGATTTTTCAACATATCCAAAAGAATTTAGGAAAAAGATTTTTGTATGGCCTTTTTATTAAAAATCTTTGGGGCTTTTCTTTTCCCCAATTCCTTTTATTTTGCAATTTTTTTTTCAAGATGCAAAAATGCAAGCTTGGAAAAGCACAAACCTAAATTAGGTTTCCTACAATCCAAACCCTTGGCATGATACTCTCTGTCATCATAAGCCTCCTTATATCTTTCCTCAAAACAGCAACCATACCTACCTATCAAGGCATTTCCATAGCCTTTCCGAGTTACATTGCCATGCCACTTCCACCTCTTCATGACTTGATCTTCATGTCATACATGTTCCTGCTACACTGGCAGCGGCATACATTGCATACTTCATGATAGTTATATCTTCTTTATGCTTTTGAGTACCTTGTAAAGTGTGAAAGATCTCCTTTACCTTCTTGTAAAATAGAGTGTTGCCCTTAAGTGAGGAAAAGATCCCAAAGTGGACACATTAAAAGATCCCAAAGAGGACAAATGAGAGTTAAATAGAAAGAGCCATTGAGGCCACACAAAAATACAAAAAAATAGAAAAAAGAGAAAAAGAAATAAAAAGAGAGAAAGGGGCAACACTACTATCCTTTTGAGAGATCCACACTAGTACTCCCTCTATATCTTTGTACTCCATAGAGATGATCATCATGCATATAGCTATGTGGGGACCTTCACACTATAGAACTTGGCTTGCATATTCCAAGGATGAGCTTCCTCAAACGAGGTCTAGGTCTTCATGAGCGAGCAAGTTAGATGCACCCCACTAGTTCCATTGGAGAGCTTCTTAGCTCGTATGTGCATCTGTTGCATGGCAATCCCAACTCCTCACATCATATCTATCATTTGGCATCTCTTGCCTATGATTGTCCTCATTGATGTGAGCCTTTCTCATCCTTTTTGTCTTCCTCCTCCACCATATTCTCTCTTTTCCATCGTAAGTGTCAACTCTCGTGCTTACGCTCATCCATTGCATGAGTGCTCAAAATATCGAAAAGGAGTGGATCAAATTGACTTGTACCTGGCTAGTGGTCTGGGGACGAGTCAAGATAAGATTCCAAAGAAGACCAAGTGTGAAAATTTAGTAGATTGAGTTCTCAACACAAAAATACTTTTTCTCGTATTCCCTATCCCCTTTCTTGCACGCAAACACCATTTGGAGACATTCGAGTCACGGACAGCGAGAGCTCTTGCACCTAATGTTCTTTTGTTACTTGTTTCAATGCTAATATAAACTCTTGCATGTTATGACTTGATTTGAATCGCTAACCTTGAATGCTTTACTTTTCAAAGTTCTTATATGGTTGCTAGCATGTCACCAAAGAAATTATGTTGTTATCATTTACCTACTCGAGGACGAGCAGGAATTAAGCTTGGGGATGTTGATACGTCCAAAACGTATATATAATTTCTGCTTGCTCCATGCATGTTTTGTGTGATATTGCTATGATCTAGATACACTTTCATACATTTTTTAACATATTTGGACTAACCTATTAACTCAGTGCACCCTAGTGCAAGTTCCTGTTTTCTGCTAATTTTCTATTTCACTTTTCCCCATATAAAAAAATGCCAGAAAAATTCCGGGAAAAATACAGAAAAAATCAGCATACAGGAAGCTTCCAGAAGAGCCCAGGAGGGGCCAGAGGGGGGCCAAGGGGGGGCCAGGCGGCCACCCGGCGCGGCCCAACCCCTGGCCGCGCCAGGGGGGCGCCTGGGGCCCCTGGCCCATCTCTGGCTGCCCCCTTTCTCTTATTTATCCCCCGTCACGGGAAAACTCCAGAACGAGAACCCTATTCCGCGAACTCGCCTCTGTTCCGCCGCCGCCGCGCTTCCAAGATCGGGAGCACTAGAAGACCTCTTCCCGGCACCCTGCCGGAGGGAGGATTGACCTCCGGGAGTCTCCTCTCCACCATGGATGCTCCCTGGATGTCTCGTGAGTAGTTTTCCTTGGACCATGGGTCCGTGATCAGTAGCTATGTGATGTTCTCCTCCCCTCTTTGATCTTCATTGTTTAGACCTCGTGAGCTGCCCTACATGATCGAGGCACCTTTGTAATATTTCTGCTATTGCTATGTTGAGTTTGATCGGATCTGATGGATTATGAGATTATGTTCAGATTGTGATAGAGTAATATATTTGGTTTTATCTCTTATATTTTTGTTCCTAAGTAATTGTTGCATGTTCTCCGTTGCTGTTTATTGCTTTGGCCAAGTAGTAGGTAGTGACTCCAAGAGGGAGCGTTGTGCTAGATTGTGGGTTCATGCCTCCCTGATGACATGCTTGAGTGACAGAAACATGAGTCTAGGGGATGTGTTGTTGCCACAAGGGGGAAAACAACGGTGCTTGTAACCACGGTTATAAGGATTGTTTACTTTACGCAGAGTTCTTTTTAATGCAGTTGTCTGTTTCTTTCGGTTTAAACTTTGGGTGGGGCTCACAACTTAATAGCAGCGAGATGTTTTGGATAGATATCTCAAGGTGGATGATTAGTAGTAAATGCAGATGGATTTCGGTCTACTTACTTTGGCGTACTGCCCGTGCTTTTGAACCTCTTCCTTTCTTTTGTAGCATAGTTAGCATTGCGGTGCGTTCATAATCCTGTCAATTGCCTTTCTGTAATTTGTTTACCTCGCATAGAAATTTTATCGTCTTTTGGGAGAGAGACATCACTAGAGAACATCACGTATCCCGGTCCATATCCTTATCACTGTTTCCACGTTACATTTATTTTACTACTTTTATTTGCTATCATTATCCCTTGCGTTTTATCCTTTGTAAACAACAAGACCGGAGAGATTGAAAACCTCTCTGAACTTCGTTGGGAACAAAGTTATCTGTGTCTGTGTGCAGGTCCGCGTCAGTTGCGCCGCTGACACCTACTTATCATCTCTGGAGTCCTGCTGGAGACAAACCTTGGTATCTTCACTGAGGGAAAACTGTTGCTGCACTACATCTCAACCTTACACTTGGGGAAACCAACGAAGGGCGAGAAGCCATCAGGTGGCCCAGTGGTGCTGGTGGTAACGTGGACACCTAACCACCGGGATACCCAAGACCGTGTGTCGGTGTGTCCGTAGGGAGGTTACGCGGTAGTCGGTTTTCGTTGGAGATGTCCTAGTCCACTCCTGCGGTGCGAGTTCCAAGGATCCTGTGGGACAAGTACCGGGGTGCTGGATGGAGGAAGAACTCCATAATGTGGGTAACGTGCACAAACTCTGCAGAGTCAAAATCTATTCGAATAGCCATGTCCTCGGTCATGGGACACAGTTCGTACTAGGTCACACAATGGTGAACACTAATCTGGTTAATAATGTGGATTTTAATGCTGAAACTTTGTTCATGTGATTGGTTGGGTGGTAACTGAGGACATCTAACCCATTGAGTGGTCGAGCTACGACCCGTATGATGGTGGGTCAAGAGACGACCCAGTTACCGAGTCAGGATGACTCGGAGGTAAGCTGCATGAATCATGTGGTGTTCTTAAGATAAGTGGTATTATTTTTCTTGCCATGTTTGCCATGTTATTGTTTGCATCCTTGCCATGCTATTGTTTCTCCTGATGACTTGGCTGTTATGAGCTTGCAAGTACATTCCATGTACTGACCTGGCGTGTCATGCCAGATGCAGGAGGTGTCGCACCCGAAGAGTTGGCTGAGCTATACTACGCGAACTAGGCCGTGTCCCAGCAGTGTCCCCGTGGAGTGGAGTCCCGTCACCTCGTTATTCCGCTACCGTAGAGTCCTTCGTCGATCGTATTGAGGCCCCGAGATGTGACATAAATAATGTTGATAGTGTGCCACACGAGATGTGCCGCCATGCCTCGTAGCAGTTTGTATCTGTACCAATATGTTGTGCATTGCCAGAAGACTTGATCTCTGGGCTGGCAATGTGAGGTAAACCGGTTGCTCTGAGCCGGGGTACCACAACGATTGGTATCAGAGCCACCCTGACTGTAGGACATGCTAGTTAGGACGCGCGCTAGAGGAACGTTAGCCTAGAGGCTTGCTAGATCTGTGCACCTTGAGTGATGCATTGGTTGATGCATGGCATGTAGATGCATTTTTTTTGCTAATGGCTAACCCTGTGAGTGTAGATGGCACCCGTTCCATACCCCTTTGAGTACGAGGCGTCACCGACAGGCTTTTCGTCGCTGCTCCGCCGAGTTTGGCTCCGTCTGTATCCGCAGGGAGAAGACTCGGTGTTCCAGGTGTACTGCGAGAAGCTGGCTGACTACGTGCACGAGTAACGCGCTGAGGTGTTCCTGTTCTCGAGCTCCACGTACGGCAGCCTTTCGCGTTCCGCGAAGGGAGGACCCGCTTCCACCCCAGAGCAGGCTATTCTCTATGCCTCACTTGAGGCTCTTATTGACCTGCGTCACCATGAAGTTAGGATGCAACTTCACCCAGGTCTTTCTCACTACCCCACTTTGTCTCCCTCCGGGCAGATCCTTTTCCCGCCAGACTCGGAGTGCGACCGGACGGCCGTGCACCTCGCTCGCTACATGGTCGCTCAGTATGAGTTGGTCATTAGTCTTGCTGAGGAGTTGGCTCGTTCCCGGGAGGCACTCGCTTCTATCAGCAGTGTTCAGTCACCCCCTCCACTGCCTCCCACCTATACTCCGGTGCCAGCCCCACCTACTCCACCTGCACCCACCCCACCAACCCCAGCTGTTCCGATAGCCGTTCGGCGCGAGACCCCAGAGGAGTGGGCCGCGTTGAATGCTACCCCTGCTGCTCCCTTGCTTAGACAGCGTACTCCTCCTCCTCCTGAGGGAGAGCCCTCTCTACAGCGTCACCGCCTTGACACCCCCACCCGCATCGCGATCCACGTTGCTAGTTCTGATTCCGAGGATAGTTCCAATGGTTCCGCTAACTGCTAGTGCCCGCTCCCTCACGACTAGGAGGAGGTCGAGTAGTATGATCGCTTCTACCGTTATGTTATGCATGTTGTCAACTGCCGTATGAGAAGTACTCGTTATGCTATCCATGCTAGTCGTTATGTATGATGTCATGATGGTATGTATAATTATGAGGTTGCTTCGCCTTTTTGTTCGGATTTTGTTGATGATGTTCTCATATTCCCGTTTTGGTGTAGGTGACTCAGACAGACCCTTACTTGCTTTTTCTTAAAAGGCACCACGCCTGGTTCTGTGCTGATTCTTGGTCGGCCGTCTGGGGTGGATGCCTCCTTGTTTTTCCTTCTCTTTCAATGACTGGCTTGTGTTCTGAGCTGCTTTCAGGCCGTCTCAGGCAGTCGTTGAGTTTCTTTTCGCAGTGGAGACCGTATGTTCTGAGCTGTTTTCTCGGCCGTCTTAGGGGACCTCTGCTTTCTTCTTAATCACCCTTCTCCAAGTTCTGAGCTGTGTTGCGACCGTCGTGAGCAAGTGGTGAGCTACCCCGGCAACGCCCCAGATCTGAGTTGTCAAGACCACTCTGGTGGCCGCTGGTTTAATTGCCATTTTATCAAGGGATTCGGATGATCACCAACCACCACCCCTTGGAGTTTCGAGTTTCCTCCACCTTGCCGTCACTTTGCCTATTTCCCTCTTTGTGGTTTCTCATGATATTGGTGCTCTATTTGGGAACGGATATAAGATGAGGCGAGGTGAGTGCAGCCACTCTGGTGATGACGACACCCCCCGTCGTCGATCCGCCAGGCAAGTTGGACTATCACCCGAGCGTCCACCACCTCCTCCACCACAGGCACCTACCACAGATCAGGTCATCAGGATGTTTGAGGAAAGAAGGAAGCAGGAACTCATGAAATTACTGCGAGGTATGCAGAAAATTATGGGACAGAATCAGAATCAGGGATCACGTTCCAAGCTTTCTGACTTTCAGCGCACCCAACCATCGAGCTTTGATCAAGCAACAGACCCCATTGAGGCAGATGACTGGCTGAGAACCATGGAAAAGAAACTGGAGATCGCTCACTGTGATGAGGTGGATAAGGTTCCTTTTTCCACCCATTACCTTGAGGGCTATGCCGCAATTTGGTGGGACAATACCAAGGCCGTATGTCCTGCGGGGGAAGATATCACTTGGGAGAACTTCAAGGAGAAGTTCCGCACTTACCATATTCCCACCGAAGTGATGAAGACCAAGCAGAGGGAATTTCTCGCTCTTGTCCAAGGAAGCATGACTGTGACTGAATACTTGAACAAGTTCAACCACCTGGCAAGATACTCGGTTCATGATGTGGCCACTTAAGAGAGAAAGGTAGACCGCTTCCTTGGTGGTCTTAGCCCCACTCTCCGTTGTCAGCTCAGCATGTTGGACTTCCCATACTTCCAGACACTCGTCAACAAGGCACTCATAGCAGAACGCGAATACATGTCGGTCGCCGAACTCAAGGGAAGCTATGAAGACCGCAAGTGCAAGTATGAAGCCAAGAAGATCCCGTATGAGCCACAGGCCCAGAAGCCCCGTATGGTACAGCCCGTTACCCAGCCGGCTCAAGCCAATTCCAAGCCCGCCTGGAACCACGGCAGCTCCGCAACCGACAAGCCGTCCACCCAAGAGAAGTCTAACCTCAACCCCCAAGCAAGGGCAGACTACCTTCGCAGAGGCGCCTGCTTTAATTGTGGGCAACAAGGACACTTTGCCAGACAATGCCAGAGCAAGCCGGGGAACCCAGCACCTCAAGTCAACAACATCCGGGGGCAGAACAACTATCGCCAGGCCCGAGTCAACCACGTCTTGGACGAAGAAGCCCGCGGATCCTCAGACGTATTCATCGGTATGTTTCCTATTAATAACATACCCGCAGCTATACTATTTGATTCCGGGGCAACCGATTCGTTTATATCGCGGAGTTTCTCCACCCAAAACAATTTCCCTATTGATCTTTTGGACACAATCGTGGTGGTCAAAACCCCTGGAGGTGTGCTCAAAGCAGACAGTATATGCAAGAACCTGACCATTGAGATATATGGAGTGAAGTTCCCTACCTCTCTCATGGTGTTGGAATCCTAGGGACTGGATGCAATCCTTGGGGTGAATTGGCTTACCACCCATGAGGTTCGCCTTGCCTTCAAGACCCGGATAGTGGAACTGGTCAACCTAGACCGAAAGGCAACCCAGTTCACCGCTGTTGGTATGCCACGCAAGAAGGAAGCAACGGTATGCCAGATCACCACCTCAGAAATGGACAAAATCCCTGTTGTCAGATAGTTTCCCGATGTGCTTCCAGAAGAATTGCCGGGTATGCCGCCAGACAGGGAGCTGGAGTTCGCCATCGAGCTTGTCCCCGGTAGTTCCCCTATATACAAGAAGTATTACCGGATGCCTTCCATCGAACTGGTGGAACTGAAGAAGCAGCTGGATGAATTGTTGCAGAAGGGGTACATTCGCCCCAGCACCTCACCTTGGGGATCGCCGGTATTATTTGTCAAGAAGAAAGATGACACCTTGCGGATGTGTGTGGACTACCGCCCCCTGAATGAAGTCACCATCAAGAATAAGTATCCGCTGCCCCGCATTGATGACTTGTTCGACCAATAAAAGGTGCCCGGGTATTCTCTAAGATAGATCTTCGCACGGGCTATTACCAATTGAAGATCAGAAAGGAAGACATTTCCAAGACGGCCTTCACCACCAGATATGGCCTATATGAGTTCACGGTCATGTCCTTCAGCTTAACGAATGCCCCAGCCTATTTCATGGGCATGATGAACAAGGTCTTCATGGACTTTCTGGACAAGTTCGTGGTGGTATTCATCGATGACATACTCATATACTCCGAAAGTGAAGAAGAGCATAAGCAGCATCTCCGCACAGTGCTGGAACGACTGCGAGCTCACCTCCTTTACGCCAAATTCAGCAAGTGCGGGTTTTGGTTAAAGGAGGTGGGATTTCTGGGGCACATCCTGACAGCTCAAGGAGTAGCCATAGACCCCAGCAAGGTGGCCGATGTGTTGAATTGGAAGCCACCAACCACCGTGACGGAAGTCCGAAATTTCTTGGGATTGGCGGGTTATTATCGCCGATTCATTGAAGGGTTCTCCAAGATAGCCAAGCCTATGACCGAGTTGTTGAAGAAGAACCAGAAATTTTTCTGGACCAAGGAGTGCGATGACAGCTTCGAGCAACTAAAGACCAAGCTAACCTCAGCCCCTGTTTTGACTCTGCCGGACATTCACAAGGGATTTGATATATACTGCGATGACTCCAAACATGGCCTTGGCTGCGCGCTAATGCAAGAAGGAAAGGTTGTAGCATACGCCTCCAGGCAGCTACGCCAACATGAAGTTAATTAACCCACGCATGACTTGGAACTGGCTGTTGTGGTGCACACATTGAAATTGTGGAGGCATTACCTCATCGGGCAACGATGTGAGGTGTACACCAATCATAAAAGTCTCAAGTACATCTTCACGCAGCCGGACCTCAACCTCAGGCAGAGAAGGTGGCTCGAGTTGGTCAAAGATTACGACCTCGGGATAAATTATCACCCCGGGAAGGCTAACATGGTCGCCGACGCCCTTATCCGCAAGCCAAGCTAAGTGAATGCACTCTGGGAAAGGCTCCATGATACGCCTCAAACGTATCTACTCTGGGATAGGCAAAGGGTATGGTAGGGATTGGATGAGTTTAATCATGTAATAGTTCGTCAGGTTGTTGGGGGCATGTTGCCTATCATCTAGATTTGTGTTTATCTTCTTTGCTACAACTTGTTGTTCTTAATGCTTGTCACTTTGGGCCCGAGTGCCATGTTTTCAGATCTGAACCCTATGTGTTTTCATGAATATATTTGTGTTCTAGATCCTATCTATGAGTTGTATGCACCTATTATGGTCCGGAACCGGCGATCCCAAAGGTGACGGCTTGGGACACCAAAGGGGATGGTCCATAATTTGTGGATTCCATGTATCCATTGAGTGTATTGCTTTGTTCCGGTGCTCTTTGACAGGAGCACCTTAATCTCCATAAGTTCCTTTTGGCCCCGTTCGTAGCGGGATTGTAGGACAAAAGATGTTGTGCAAGTTCTTATTGCAAGCACGCACAACTACCTACGGGATACATGCCTATTGTTTGATATTTGCCTAGATGATCATTGCTTTTCTGTGTGCCTTTCCCCGTGTTAGAATCTATTATATGTTTACTCTCATCCATGCAGCGCCCAACCATCCATCTCCCTAGCCTACAGTAATTTCAATCCTGCTGGTTATTAGTTGTTACTTTTTGCTATTTACTTTTGATGTTGCCACTATCACTATCATATTATCGTTACTACTTATCTACCGTTGCAAGCAAGTATATTTCAGGTGCGGTTGAATTGACAACTCAACTGTCAAAGCTTATAAATACTCTTTGGCTCCCCGTGTGTTGAATCAATAAATTGCGTTAACTTACCCGCGAAGACTATCTCGATCCCTTACGCCTATGGGGCATCAAGCAGAGTTTTCTGGCGCTGTTGCCGGGGAGCATAGCAATATTTACAAGTCTACTTGAAGTATCCTGCCTGCTGCACATCATCCTCTATGGGTAAGAAAGGAGACCCCAAGGTTCCGATCTTACCCTCCCGTACAAGAAAAGGTACTGTTCTGAACACTAGTGCTACACTTGATTCACCTTCTGTTATGAGTAAGTTTACTTCACCACCACTACATGATGCTTCTATTGAGTCTGTTACTATATCCGATACTTTGTATGATGCTTTCACTACTCTTGATGATGCTACTTTTCTTGGTCACCATATTGAAACTCAGACTGCTAAGGCTGCAGTAAAATCCAGGACCAAGACCCCTGCTACCTATATTCCTACCTGCAAAACCTTTGGTTACCCGAGCTTAGATGAACTCAGGGAGAGAATCCTTAATGATGATTATGTTACTCTTGATGATGATTTTTGCAGGGAACTCAGAGAGTGTGTCGGCTCTGACCCTGGTGCTGTTAAAGAGTTGCTCAAAAGGCATGCCATGAAGAACAAAGTTATTCCTGATCCTCAAATTTCCACATCTCCTATATGCATCACTGATCCTGATTATGATTTCTCTGTTGATCTTTCACTTAAATCTACATTCGAGGGTGACCCCTTTTATGGCAGAGAAAATGATGATGCTATAGCACACTTGACCAAACTCGTTGAGTTAAGCAACCTATTCACTATTGATGAGAAGATACGAAACTTCTATGTGGCCAAGCTTTTTCCTTTTTCTTTGAAGGAAGACGCTAAATCATGGTACGATGCATTACCTTATGGTTCCGTTAAAAGTCCTCAGCACTTAGTCAAAAAATTTGTTGATAAGTATTTCCCAGCTCATCTGCAACATGCTGCTTTGCAAAGAATCTATAACTTTAAACAATTGCAGGATGAGCAACTCCCTAAAGCTTGGGGGAGGTTTTATGATATACTTAAGGTTATGCCGGGACATGGAGTTCCCAAGAATGAACTGCTTGATATATTTTACGCTGGTTTAACCGATGAATCCAGATCCTATCTGGATAGTTGTGCTAGTTGTGTTTTCAGGGAAAGAACACCGGACGATGCGGAAGAATTAATGTGCAAAATTGCCAAAAACTATGAAGACCGGTCCGTCCCTGAACCACTTCTACCACCAAAAAAGAGGGGTATGCTTGTTCTGAACCCCGAAGATATGCAAGAAGCAAAGAAGTCTATAAAGGAGAAAGGTATTAAAGCCGAAGACGTGAAGAATTTACCGCCTATTGAGAAGTTGTGTGAGCCTATTACTCACCCTCCCTTGGTAGAGGTACACTCTCTATTAGACTTTACTGAAAGTGACATCCCTAAAGGTAAGCCTCCCGACCAATGCTTAAATGAGCTTGATAATTTTATTGTTAAGCAAGACCATTTTAATAGGAAGTTACAAAGTCAGTTGCATGATAATTCAATTGCTATCAAAAGTTTATGTGATGTTCTAGAGAGAACAGTTAACGATGTTAAATGTCTTGTTAAGCATTTTCATATGGTTCAAACTCAGCTTGAACAAATTTCTAATGTGCAAAAATATTTGCTTGCTGATAATGCCAAACAAGACATACAAGCCTATGGAATCAAAACTAGGGGTGGAACACACACCCAGGACCCACTCTATCCTGAGGGGCATCCAAAGAGGATCGAACAAGATTCTCAAGTACAAGAAGAAGACAAGATTGCTAGCTCTCCGAAGAAGAAAAAGAAGAAGAAGAAATACAAGGAGGCTGACAATCCTAATGATCCTATTACAAGTGAAAAGCTAGCTGTTGATCCTAACAGCATATCTACCTCCGATGCTGAAACAGAAGACGGTGCCGAGCCTGAAGAAAAGGACGCGGAGAAGGATGATTCTCCCAAGGTAAGAGAAGAAGAAGCACCCGATAAACGCAAGAGGTACTCTAAAGAAGACTTCATCGCAAGAAGACATGGGAAGGAAAGAGAACCATGGATATAGAAACCCATGCCCTTTCCAGGTAAGTCCCTCAAATCTAAAGAAGAAGAGCATTATAATAAATTTTGTGAATGGATGAAACCTCTTTTTCTTCAAATTCCTTTGACACATGCTATTAAGTTACCTCCTTATTCCAAATATATGAAAGATATTGTTACTAATAAAAGAAAAGTTCCTAATGAGGCAATATCTACTATGCTTGCTAACTACTCTTTCAGTGGCAAGATTCCCAAGAAGCTCGGTGATCCAGGTATACCCACCATTCCTTTCTCCATAAAGAATAATTATGTCAGAACTGCTTTATGTGATCTTGGGGAAGGAGTGAGTGTTATGCCTTTCTCTCTTTACAAAAGGATTTGTTTAGAGAAACTAATCCCTACAGATATCTCCCTTCAGATGGCTGACAAATCAACAGCTGGCCCAATAGGTATTTGTGAGGATGTACCCGTTGAAGTTGCTAATTGTTTAATCCTTACAGATTTTGTTGTGCTTGACATGCCCGAAGATGGGAGCATGTACATTATTCTTGGTAGACCTTTTCTTAACACCGCAGGTGCCATCATTGATTGTAATAAAGGGAAGTTCACTTTCAACGTTGATGATAAAGAACACACGGTGTATTTTCCAAAGAAGATCAAAAAGAGGCATGGCCTTAACTCTATAGAGAATATCGAGACCGTGAATATTGGAGAGTGGGATTGTCCACTACATGTGCACCACAAATACAAAACCATTATGGTGGGGACAATGTCCATCAAAGTAAAGGTGCAATGATCACTTCATAAGAGCGGAGACTTCTTGTTCTATATATCGCCGGTTTGTTGGTAAGACTTGATCAACCTTACTAGTGGGCTTGTTTTATATAGGTAAAAAGTAAAGCTTGTTACGTTTTCATTTGCTTTAGCTTTCATTCTCTTTGCTGTACCAAGTTTTTATATTTTTGAAGCTTCACAATACTAATCACTGCTTTAAGTTTTCAGAAAGTTTTGCAGCTTTTTGAACTCCGAGAAATTTTCAACAGTGAAGTTTTCAGAAAAATTCCAGAAAATTTAAAATAAAAATTTCCATACCGGGAGTGACCTAGAGGCACCTGGGGCTGACCGGGGGGACCACCAGCGGCCCAGGCGGCCAGCTGGCGCGGCTTGCCCCCTGGCCGCGCCCACAGGGCGCCTGGGGCCCACAGGGCAGCCAGCCAGGTATGTCTTCTTCCTCCTCCTTCCTCTCTCTCCAAAAACACGAGTTCTGCATTTGGTTCTTGCGTTCTTGCTGTTCTTGGAGTCGATTTTCGATCTCTCTCTACAACCCACCATTCGAGCTGAAATTTTGAGCAAATACTCCCTGGTATGTAACTCCTTCACCCCTCCAATTAGATTTTTGATTGGTGGCTTCATTTGTGAGTATTTAGTAGCTCTTGGTGTTGTTTATGTGAGCTTGCATGCATGTGTAGAATTATATTTTCCAAGTTTTGATGCAAGTTTATGCCTTAGCTAAGTGAGTTGAGTAGTTTGCCTTAACTCACTTTGTTTAATTCCTTGTTTTTGTAATTTGTCAAAAATTTCAGAAATGAGTTTGCTAGGAAGAACAAAGGGGTGGCTTGGGAAGAAAAGGCCCGAGCGCTCCGATCGAGTTACAAGAGCTGCAGCTTCACCCTCAACTGCTAGGGTGAGCTACAACGAAGATCATGTGCCCTTGGAGTTGTTGGAGGACACAAATCAAGCACGTGCAATGACTTTCCCGTGCGATGCATTCCTTGAAGCTGCAGGAATTAGGGATGAGTTCTATAATCTTTGTGCTAATGCAGGTCTGACGCGGCTCGCTACGTGTCGTGTTGCCCAGTATCAAAAACTCACCTCCTGTTTTATCAATAGTTTTAGATATAACCTTGATGCTGGTTCTGTTGAGTTTAAAATTTATAATGATCTTTTGACCATGCCTTTGGAAAGGTTTTGTGAAATAATAGGTGTGCCGAACGTGGGATAGACGTTGAAGATGAGCTCTCAACCCTCCGAGCTGAGAACCGTCTTCAACTCGCTCTGTAGCATGGATACGAGGGATATTCATCGGTCAAATATCTCCAGCATCTTATTTCCACACCTCAGGTATTTTGCGTGTTATATTGCTAGAGGGGTGTTAGCTCGTGACAACACGAGCAACATATCTGCGGCGGATATTGCTATCCTGGCAACCGCCCTTTCAGGGAGGTTTGATTATAATGTGGGTGCCTTAATTGCTCGACGCCTTGCTATGAACGGTAACAAGGGAGACTTATTTGGTGGCGTTTACGCCACACTTATCCTAGAGTCTATTAATGGCACCCCACACCCCGATGATAAGCCTTTTACTTATTTAAGTTTTGATCTTGCTGCTATGAAAAGGCATAAGTTTGTTACCATGACTTCCGAGTTTGGTAACCTTGATTATATCTTGCGATTCGGAGCTACCACGGAATGAAAGATCTGTCTACCTGCACCTCTTTTTTTTTATTTTTCTCACAGGAACGGATGGTCCTTTGATACTACCCAGTTCAATGAGTTCGTGGTCCAGCGTCAGTTTCATAACCCCATGGAGGGGGTTGTGCCCGATGAGGAGGAGCATTGTGAGTTCCCACCTTTCCAGGGAGAGACCGTCACCCAGTTTGGTGAAGGGTGTTCCTCTGCTTGGAGCGCGGATCCTTCTGCGTGGGAGGATCCGAGGACTTCGGTGTACGCACCGGAAGCCTCATACGACCCTTGGACTCACCCGTACTACCCTGGAGCAGGAGGCTCCTGGGGACATTAGCTGCTACCAACTTAGGCCAAAAGCCTAAGCTTGGGGGAGTACGTGCCCTTCTCACTTTTCCATTGTATTATCCATCTTATTCGCTTTGATCTTTTCGAAGCTTTTGCCCGTTTTTCCTTCTTTCTTTCTTTGCAAAAACAACAAAAAGATTTTCTCTTTTCATTTGCTTTCTTTTAACCTTTGAAAAACCCAAAAAGATTTCCTTTCTCTCTTTAGTTTGCTTTGTTTTCAGAGTTCAGCTTGAGTCCGTGATGGCATTTGATTATATTTCCTACGTTCGATCGTGCAAGTGACCAGGCAGTAATGACGAAGATCGACGAAAGGTAAGCAACAAGGAAAACCGGTATGAACTCTTCTTGTTTCTAATTTTGTACATATGCCTGTACTTATGATCTAGAGACCAGCTTGTAGTGACATAGTGCTATGTTTACAATGCTTTCCCAGTGTTCATGCTTTCCTTGTGGCCAGTCTCAAATAGCTAGAGTACTTAATGTGTTGTTGAAATGATTTACATGCATTGCATTGTTCATGGTTTGGCATACTGAAGTGGTATTTCCCTTCGGAGAATTTCTGGATTGACTTGGCACATGTTCACACATGCTAATGACTAGAAAGTCTATTTTTCCCTTGATGATATTTTTGTTTCAGAATAGTTATATCACTTTCATGCCCGATTCAATGTTACTTTGTCGCTCTGCATGATTATGACAGTTATTGCTCTCTAGTTGGTCGTTGCCCAGTCTTTTGCTAGCCTTCGCTCGCACTAAGAGGAATTCTGCTTGTGCTTCCAAACTCCTTTTCAAACCCAGTTGTTCCATTCGAGTCCACCATACCTACCTATATATGGTATTTACCGGCCACTCCTAACTTAGACTTTCTTGTGCCATCTCAAAATTTATTCAAAAGCTTCCCTTTTGTAACCGAACAAGCTCATGGTGCGGTGAGGGGAAATCAGTATCTTTCATGCCAAAAATATTTTGACGGAAGTTTTAACTAGTCAAAACAGAAAAAGAAAAAAATATGAGAGTTACACCTCCCCCATACTTGATGATGGAGTGAAATGGACCAAATGATGGTTATGATAGGTGGAACGATACCCTCCTTCCATCCTTGAGGAAAAATAAAAGGTTCCGTAGACCATCGAAGGATTTATGGATAAGGGATTATGTGTAAGCAAAAAGGCATTATATATGGTTGCCATGGGAGATATTGAGAGACCTTTACCGTCCACCGTTGACTGGAAAGTTACACTTCTCAAAAATGTTTTATCTCTGTTTTCAAAACCAAGAGCTTTGGCACTTGTTTAGTCTTTGCTTCCTTTCATGGGTTTTCAACCTTGCCATCAAAAGCCACGGTTCGAGAGTCTCCCCTTCTTTCTTCAAAGCACCAACTATGAGAGCATAATTGTCATTCTTAGTGTAACATGCATTGTCCCAAAGTATTACATTGTCTTCTGCATGCTTGTGTTATTGATAGTTTGAAATACTGAGTTCTAGTCACCTTTAAAACTCCGGAGGAGTTTCTGCATTTATGTTTTGCTTCACTCATGGAGGCTAGAGAAATGCCACTCAAGTATGTTCAAGCTATGTGCATTGTGATCCTCTCTTGATTTTCATTAGCTTATTATTTGCTTTTAGTTGTTTGTGACTGGTCACATGAAAGAAGAATTGCTTCGTGCATTGTCCTTGTAGCATTGTTTCAATACTTGCTAAACTCTTTTCGTAGTACATGCTTATATACATCTATTGAAGCAAAAGAGTTTGTCAAAGTTTTCTTTGTCGCGTCCAGTTCGTTGAACTGAATTGCTTGAGGACAAGCAATATGATAAGCTTGGGGGAGTTGATACATATCAAACATATCTACTTTTCCAAACACTTTTGCTATTTTTTTGCTCTCATTCTTGCATGATTTGGACGAAACTAACCCGGACTAACGCTGTTTTCAGCAGAGCTGCCTGTATGGTTTATTTGTGCGCAGGAAAATGGATTTTTAGATGTCCCAGAAAATTCCCAGAAAAATACCAGAAAATCCACGCACCGAAGGAGCCAGGAGCCAGAAGTGGGACCAGAGGGGAGCTCTGGGGGCCCCAGGCACTCCCCTGGCGCGGCCAGGGGTGGGGCCGCGCCCTCAGGCCGCCTGGGCTGCTCCCCCTCCTCTGGTGCCCTACCGATGCTCCTATTTATCCCCGTGACGAGAAATCCCCAGAACAGAAGTCGTTTTCCCAGTTTCCGTCGCGGAGCCGCCGCCACCCTCTGTTCTTCTTCGGGAGGGCTAATCTGGAGGCTGATTTGGCCTCCGGAGAGGGGAGATCGTCGCCATCGTCATCACCATCGCCACTCCATCCATCCTCCATGACTTCTCTTCATATGTGTGAGTAATTCCCTGATGTAGGCAAAGGGGATGGTAGGGATTGGATGAGTTTAATCATGTAATAGTTCGTCAGATTGTTGGGGGCATGTTGCCTATCATCTAGATTCGTGTTTATCTTCTTTTCTACAACTTTTTGTTCTTAATGCTTGTCACTTTGGGCCCGAGTGCCATGTTTTCAGATCTGAACCCTATGTGTTTTCATGAATATATTTGTGTTCTAGATCCTATCTATGAGTTGTATGGACCTATTATGGTCCGGAACCGGCGATCCCAAAGGTGACATCTTGGGACACCAAAGGGGATGGTCCATAATTTGTGGATTCCATGTATCCTTTGAGTTTATTGCTTTGTTCCGGTGCTCTTTGACAGGAGCACCTTAATCTCCATAAGTTCCTTTTGGCCCCGTTCGTAGCGGGATGGTAGGACAAAAGATGTTGTGCAAGTTCTTATTGCAAGCACGCACAACTACCTACGGGATACATGCCTATTGTTTTATATTTTCCTAGATGATCATTGCTTTTCTGTGTGCCTTGGGCCGTGTTTGAATTTATTATATGTTTACTCTCATCCATGCAGCGCCCAACCATCCATCTCCCTAGCCTACAGTGTTTTCAATCCTGCTGGTTATTAGTTGTTACTTTTTGCAATTTACTTTTGATGTTGCCACTATCACTATCATATTATCGTTACTACTTATCTACCGTTGCAAGCAAGTATATTTCAGGTGCGGTTGAATTGCCAACTCCACTGTCAAAGCTTATAAATACTCTTTGGCTCCCCGTGTGTCGAATCAATAAATTGGGTTAACTTACCTGCGAAGACTATCTCGATCCCTTACGCCTGTGGGGCATCACTCCACCCTCAGCTTCGGGAGGAAGTCACTCAACTCAACCTAGTGTTGTGTGACTTAATGACCAGGGAGACGTTGGAAATCACCCCAACGTTGGTAGAAGAAATTCAGGGAGCCCAAACTCAAGATCCGGAAATACAAGAAATCAAGGAACGGATTCCGCGTGGCAAGGCCAAATCCTTTCACCTGGATACCCAGGGAGTGCTATAGTTCGAAAACCGGATATGTGTGCCAGACCAGGCTAATTTGAGGCAGCAGATACTGCGAGAAGCACATGAGTCCGCATATTCTATCCACCCCGGAAGCACCAAGATGTACCGGGATTTGAAGACCACATTTTGGTGGCCCAGAATGCGCAATGATATTGCGTACTATGTGGCGTGCTGTTACATATGCAACTGAGTCAAGGCCGAGCACCAAAAGCCAGCTGGATTACTGCAACCTCTGCAAGTCCCGCAATGGAAGTGGGATGACATATGCATGGACTTTATTGTGGGGCTCTCAAGGACCGCCCGGGGTCACGACTCCATATGGGTAATTGAGGATATGCTCACCAAAGTGGCCCACTTTATTCCAGTCAGGACCACTTACCGAGCTGATCAGCTGGCAGAGTTATACATGTCCCGGATTGTCAGTCTCCATGGGATACCAAAGACCATCACCTCAGACAGAGGGTCAGTATTCACGTCTGCATTCTGGCTACGACTTGACGAAGCCTTGGGTACCACACTGAAGCACATCACCGCTTACCATCCCCAAACGGATGGAAAGTGTCACAACCCCAAGTTAGGTATGTGCTAGGGTAAGCCTAGGCCTTTGCATCATGTTAAAATTTTCAAAAGAAATCAAAATGGGAGAGAGAACACCCCGCAGATGAACTAATTCAAAAGTCCAGATAAAAATTTCTTCCAAAAATTCCTCTGGTATTTTTGAAAAGTCTTATAAATATGCATGATCACATCTAAAGTGAAGTGGGTCCCACTGCATGCACCAAGATTTTTCAAATATTCCAAAAGGGGCTTGGAAATTAATTAATATTTGAGTTGAAATTCAAATTAATTGAATTTAAAAAATCTCCAACACTTGTGAGTGGCTAGCTATATATTTTATAAGCCCACATAAAAGTTTTCAAGATTTTATAAAATGCCTTGCTATTTTATTTGGGGCAAAACATTTTACAGAAAAAGAAAAACAGAAACAATTATAAATGAAAAAGAAAAAGGGCGAAGGAGCCCACCTACCTGGGCCTCTCGGCCCAACAATTGTCTCCTACCTCCCCGCAGCTCCAAGCAGCTCGGTGGAGGCAGGGAGACCACGGCGACGCCACCGCGACGCCTCGGCCCTTCTAGCCCTTCTAGACCTCCCCAGCGCTCCTCTTCATGCCACGAGTTGCGCAAAAGCCGCTCGCGCCATTTCCCCCTCTCGTGTGGCTCGTCCCCTTCGTCACCGGCGAGATCCCCCCCGCACCCGAGCAACCGAGCTCGCCGCTGTCCTTCGTTCGCGTGGCCACTCGCCGAACTAGAGAGCGCCACCGTGTCCAGCATCTTCCCCGGCGATGACTTCGTCGATCCCCCCGGCCAATTCGAGCAGAAGAGCAGCTCTGGCGACGCGAGCTCCAAGTCTGCACCGCCGGTCAACCGAAGCTCCGGCGACGAATCGAGAGCTCTACTGTCCCTCTCCTACGACGTCGAGCCTACCATCTTCACCGGGGTGAGCCCCTGCTCCGATTACCTCCTCCTGCAGCTCTTCCCGCGCCCCGCAGCCCTTTCCGGACGAGCACCAAAGCTCCGGCCGCCGCGAGCTTGAAGTAGTCGTGGCCTCGAGCCCTCTCGTGGTCACACAGCTAGTCAGGGGGATGTGCGCCTTCGTGCTCGCCCTCCTTGCGGTCTCGGAGCGGCAAACGGTGCCGGATTCACCACTCCAGTGGAGCGCCGCCGCGGCTGCAGGCCACCGGCGGCTCAACGCCGGCAGCCCGCCGACGTGGCCATGTGGTTAGGGCCTAATGACCCTGCTAACTAACCCCCTAACCCCTATGACAGGTGGGACCCAGCCCGTAATAACCCCCCAGTTTAATTAATCAACTGGATTAATTAAACTGAGGCACTGACAGCCCGGACCCACACGTCAGCTACCCCCTGACGTCACCCTGACGCAATAACTCTGTTTAAATCGATTCATTTAATTCCAGAAAATCTAGAAAATAGCCAAATATTTGGAAATTCATAGAAAATTCATTTTAACTCCAAATTGGACAAATAATATGTCTAAAATTATCAGAAAAATACAAGGATTCTGAATATGCAATTTGTTTCTATGTTTGACCATTTTAAAATGGGTGAACAGTAGCAAACATGCATATGGATCCTTTTCAAATTCAAATTTGGAGTGAATTTGCAAATGACTTTGCAACACATTTATTTTAGATGAATTCATCCACACATCAGAGGCTTTACCTCACCTTTACAACACCACTTCATGATCAACCTTTTCAAATAAACTTTCATGCATTCAAATGCATTTGAAATTCATCGATAAATCAAATGGAGTTTGAATTGGCATTTCAAATGCAATATACTCCTTTTAAATGGAATGCTCAACACATCAGTACCGTGAACATCACCATTACAATCTTATTCTTGTGATTGTGCATTGTACATTATGTTGATCCTATGATTTTCATGTTGCTGATAGAAGTGGAGCCGGAAACCGAGATCACCCCCCTTCGTTGAAGACCCCGTGACTGATCCTCGTCAGCAAGGCAAGAAAACCCCCATTGATCATGTCTATAAAATCACAATTCCCTCTCAGTCTCGCTTATGCATGTTTAGGAGATCACCTTGTATCGATTCTACCGCATAGTTGAACCCATATCCTTTGCATGACCTATCATCTTGTCACAGTAGTAAGCAAACCACAATCCTAGCAGATGTAGGAGTTGGTTGATATCATGTGACCCCTGCAACTGTTACTTCTTATTGCATGCTTAGTGGTACTATGAGGTTGCTTTTGATGTGAGTCAGGATGATGGTAAACATGGTGTTGATGAAAGTGAAACTGTGTTGGTGAATCCACCCTAATACAAGGTGAACGATGAGAGGCTGTGTAGGAGTACACAGTGGGTTGTCTTGTTGAACACCGACTTAAGTCCGAGTTCTTGTGTGGTGATCCAAGAAGAAGAGTACAACCACACATTGGGCTCACTAACCCCTCTCGACCTAGTACCTCACCCCGTTCGAACCCCAGGAGTCGCATTAGTTCGGATTTATGGTAGGGTTGTGGCACGGTCTGCGAAGTGGATGAACGACTTTTCAAGACCGGCTTGGGACCCTGCACACATCGTTTGAGGCTGTACTAGAACCTCGGCCGGACTTCCGTACGGATCCCCCTCAGATAGGCGACTCTCTGGACTAGAACGGAGTTGTGGGCGAAGTGGCGTGGCAACATCCTCGCCGGTACCCGCTTGAAGGGTCCCACTCCCAGGCGGTAACTGATGAGTGTGTGTGTGTAGCGGTACACCCCTGCAGGGTTAACAAAACTATTCGAATAGCCGTGTTTGCGGTTAAGGACTGCTTGGAAAGCTTAGCAAGATAAGTGTGAGTGCTATGGCGTGCTTTCTCGTGGGGAAGTCGAGGAAGGCACCATAGTGGTGTAATTGATTGGAGATGTAGTGGACTCGTGTACGCTTCTTACCTCAAGTCTGGTACTCGTAGTTCAGGACTAGCCAAGTCAAAGCTGGAACTTCTGCAAGTGAAACCCCACCTCCCTTTACCTTGATACATGTGCATGAGTAGTATAGCTCCTATGTAAGTCTTGCTGGGTATGAATTTGTACTCACGTTTCCTTATTCTATGTTTTAGATGAACCCACCGACCCCGATGGTGGTTTCTACTCGAAGCTCGAAGATTGAAGACTCAGACGAAGACCAAGCTAGTGTAGTCCCAGTCAGACGACTGGTTCCCTCGTGGAGGGCTTGTTTTTAGATAAGGCTTCTCTAAGCCATTTGTTAAACTTGTCTGTACTCACACCTACTTTTCTTCCGCTTGTCTGTTGTAATGTTGGATCACATGCTTGTGATCTCTGTGTGCACTCCGTAAGAGTTATCAATAAAGTTGTATACTTTGTAGAGAATTGCAATGATACCTGTTGTTCATACAAGGCATGTGTGCTGCGTGTATGTTTATAACATGCCTGTCTTTGTATGGGTTTTCGAGACCTTAGTTGTGATCTGGCTGGCGGTCTTTTATACACCAAGTGGCCCTTAGATGTGTGCAGCTTGGGGCATCGCGATGCTATTGTTCGAGACTCTGTCTCGTGCACACTTTAATGTATGATCGAGCCCGCCCTAGACCCCGACTAAGTGATCGGGCTGGAGTAAGTCTATGTAAGGGTTATAATACAATCGATAGTATGGTTGAGGCGACTTGTCTATGAGTATGGGAGTTCACCACCCATATCAATTAGACTTGTGTGCGGACGATGAGGACCCATCTCAGTGGATCATCCGGCCTGAATGGGATGCCCCTCACGTTCGATGCTTTCCGAGAACGTTCTGTGCTTGGCCTTGTCTGCTTAGACAAGTGGGTACGGTTCTCGGCTCTCCATATGATTGTGTTGTAGCGAGGCTTGCATACGCTAACCCCGGGTCCCGACATTCTTGGTATCAGAGCAGGACTGCCTGTAGGATTATCAGCCTTGGCCGAAGTTGAGTCTAGCCTTCGATAGTTATATAGTTACTATGGGTATATAAGGGAACAACGTAAGGCTTCTTTTTCTCCTTACCCTCATTGATCCGAGTTCTGAGTCACCCTTACCTTTTCTACGGGAAGATAGGACTAGGCTCATCTATGTCTTACTAGAACATCTCGTTGTTTGCCTCCTTATAGCCATAAGATGGTTGTGGTTGTCCAGAGTCTCCGTGTTTTGAGTTCCTTGAAGAAGTTATGTCCAATTTCTTCGAGGTTGTTTCATTTTCCATCCCAGTGTAGCTGTTATGCTGCCGGAATTGTTCCGTGTTTATTTGAGTCATTGCCTTCGCATTATTATCTTTTCCGCCTAAATCATATCCTTTTATCCTTGCCTCCATCGTACAACCTGTTCTTATTGTTGATTTTTATCACACAGGATGTCAGGTGGAACTCGTAGTGTTGTTCTTCGGAATCGAGACCGTGATCGGAATCGAAATTATGATGAACCTCCACCACCGCCTTTTGCGGCGGAAATCATGATGGAAGCTGAGCGGAATAGACGTGATCAAACACGCCTTATGGAGCTCATCGAGCAGAATACTGCCCACCATCGTAATGTGGTGGTCAGCATTCAGGACTTCATCTTCCTCAAGCCACCGGTATTCCGATGTTCCTCTGAGCCCCTCAAAGCTGATGATTGGCTCCGTTCCATCGAGCGTAAGCTTGATACAGCACATGTTGCTCCCGATGACCGAGTTATTTTCGCGGTATACTTCTTGGAAGGTGCTGCTCTTCAGTGGTGGGAGAACTATGTTGCAATGCATCCAGATGGTCACGTAGTGACTTGGCAGGAGTTCTGTGTTTCCTTTCGAGGTTACCACATTCTGGATGACTTGATGGAGCGCAAGAAGGAAGAGTTCTGCAATCTGAATCAAGGAGAGATGTCCAGTCATGAGTATGTGAGGGAGTTCAACCGTCTTACTCGTTATGCCCAAGATGAGATCACCACCGATGCTAGAAAGCAGGCAAGGTTCCGCAAGGGACTTAGCCCCATCCTTCGTCATGATCTCAACCTCCTTGAGTTTGCCACCTTTGAGGATTTAGTCAACAGATCCTTCAGAGCTGAGCATGGCAATGAAGTTTTTGAGAAGTCTCGCAAGCATGCTCTTGAGCTTGCCCCTTCTTCCAGTTCACGCCCTCAGAAGCGTATGATCTGGATTCCTAACAGTTTGATCCACCAAAACAACCCACCGAGGCCATCCCTTGTGCCACCTCGTCCACCAGCTCCACCAAACAACCCAGCTCCCCGCACTATCTTTGGAGCCTGCTTTAGATGTGGCCAGCCTGGTCACTATTCTCGTGAGTGCCCCGTCAGTCAGAATGCTCCACCCCATGCTAAATGGAACCCCACTGTTCGTGCCAAACCACCCCCGAAGGTTTCCACTGCCAAGCCATCCACCTCAGAAAATCTTATACGTGTGAACCAAATCTCAGTTGAGGAAACTGATAGTACTTCTGACGTCATTCTTGGTACGCTCCCAGTCAATTTTGTTCCCACTTCTGTCCTTTTCGATCCAGGAGCATCTCACTCATTCATGTCGGAGAGTTATGCACTTCGGCATGAGATATCCTTTGATGAAATGTTCACCCCTATGATCATTCAAACTCCTGGTTCAAAATGGCAAACTAATAGAGTAAGCCATGGCAATCAAATTGCAATTGAGGGTTTAGTATTCCTTGCTTCACTCATAGCCCTCAAGTCTTCCGACATTGATGTCATCCTTGGTATGGATTGGTTATCAAGACAACATGCTTTTCTTGATTGTAAAGCCAAGTTAGTTAGACTTACACATCCTTCAGGCCAGACAATAGCTTACTCCTCACCAAGAACAAGAACCCAGGTGCATTCTTTGAATGTGCTTCCCCTTCCCGACCTTGAAGATGTTCCGGTGGTTCGTGACTTCCCGGATGACTTTCCTGAAGAGCTGCCGGGCATGCCACCCGACAGATGTGTAGAGTTCATAGTGGATCTTGCCCCAGGAACCGCACCAATTTCCAGACGCCCATACAAAATGGCCCCATGTGAGTTAGCTGAGCTTAAAACCCAACTGGAAGCTTTGTTGGAAAAAGGCTTCATCCGCCCTAGCTCATTGCCATGGGGTTGCCCCGTTCTGTTTGTAACGAAGAAAGATGGAACAGAAAGGATGTGCGTAGACTATCGCCCGCTAAATTTAGCGACGATAAAGAACAAGTACCCACTGCCCAGGATCAATGATCTTTATGATAAACTTGCAGGATCCTCTGTCTTCTCCAAGATGGATTTGAGATTATGTTATCATCAAATCAAAATCCGAAATGAGGACATTCCCAAAACGGATTTTACTACTCGTTATGGTCTTTACGAGTACACCGTCATGTCCTTTGGTTTAACCAATGCCCCCGCCACTTTATCACGCATGATGAATTCGATCTTCATGGAGTACTTAGATAAATTTGTTGTGGTTTATCTCGATGACATTCTCATCTACTCGAAGAACGAAGAAGAACATGCCGAACACCTAAGGGTGGTATTGATGAAAATTAGAGAGCATCGCCTGTATGCTAAATTCTCCAAGTGTGAATTTTGGCTACCAGAAGTGACCTACTTAGGCCACGTGATTTCTGCAAAAGGCATTGCTGTGAATCCCGAGAGAGTTCAGGCCGTCCTTGACTGGACTCCACCTGAATCGGTTAAGCAAGTTAGGAGTTTTCTTGGCTTAGCAAGCTATTGCCGTTGCTTCGTCGAGAACTTTTCTAAAGTTGCAAAGCCTCTAACTGAACTCCTCAAGAAAGATAAGAAATTCCTATGGACTCCCAAGTGCGAGGAAAGCTTTCAAGAGCTAAAAATAAGATTGACTTCTGCACCCGTACTTGCACCTCCAGACACCAAAAAGGATTTCGAGATCTTTTGTGACGCCTCACGGCAAGGGTTAGGATGCATACTTATGCAAGAGAAACATGTGGTAGCTTGTGCTTCACGCCAGTTGCGTCCACATGAAGAGAACTATCCTACCCACGATCTTGAACTCGCTGCCGTAGTTCATGCCCTATCAACTTGGCGACATTACCTCCTTGGTAATCGTTGTGGGATTTATTCCGACCACCAGAGCCTCAAATACATTTTCACCCAGCCAGATCTTAATCTTAGGCAAAGACGCTGGATTGAGTTGATAAAAGATTATGACTTAGGAATTTCTTACACCCCAGGCAAAGCCAATGTCATGGCTGATGCACTAAGTCGTAAGTCGTATTGTAACAACCTCATGTTACAATAGTATCAACCACTTCTTCATGAGGAATTTCGAAAGCTCAATCTCGAGATTGTTCCTCGTGGATCTCTTTTCAACTTGGTGGCGAAACCAACACTTGAGGATCAAATCATAGTTTCCCATAGGCGTGCACGAGGTGTTCGCCGGATCAAGGAGAACATTGCTAGCGGATTTGCTAAATGTTTCTCCACAGATAGCAAGGGAACGGTATTCTTTGGAAATCGTTTGGTAGTACCTAAGAATAGGGAACTAAGGCAACTCATCCTCAAAGAAGCCCATGACACACCCCTCTCGATTCATCCCGGTAGCACAAAAATGTACCGAGATCTACGCCAGAGATTTTGGTGGACCAGGATGAAGAGAGACATTGCTCGATTTGTTGCCGAATGTGATGTTTGTCGTCGCATTAAGGCAGAACATCAAAGACTTGCTGGTACACTTCAACCTTTGCCTATTCCAGAGTGGAAATGGGACAAGGTCGGTATGGACTTCATCACCGGCTTTCCAAAAACCCAGAAAGGAAATGATGCCATCTTCGTTGTCATAGATAGACTTTCCAAAGTTCCTCAGTTCCTTCCAGTTCGCGAGTCTATAACTGCTAGCCAGTTAGCGGACTTGTATGTCTCTAGAATTGTATCCCTTCATGGTGTTCCTTTGGAAATCAATTCTGATCGTGGTAGCCTTTTCACCTCTAGATTCTGGGGAAGCTTTCAGAATGCTATGGGAACTCATCTCTCCTTTAGTACAGCTTTCCATCCTCAGTCTAGTGGTCAAGTCGAAAGGGTTAACCAAATTCTTGAAGACATGCTCAGAGCTTGTGTTATCTCATTCGGAAAGAATTGGGAGAAGTCTCTGCCATTCGCCCAATTTGCTTATAA
Organism: Bromus sterilis; assembly: GCA_950022295.1. Classification (NCBI taxonomy): domain Eukaryota; kingdom Viridiplantae; phylum Streptophyta; class Magnoliopsida; order Poales; family Poaceae; genus Bromus; species Bromus sterilis. Next base: position 226,116,230 of record OX465600.1, read on the forward strand.
AAATAGTTTTCAATCCAGTCTGAACATGGCTCCTTTTGAACTCCTATATGGACGACGATGTCGAACACCCCTTAACTGGTCAGAAACCGGTGAAAGGCAATTCTTTGGACCGGATATGATCATGGAAGCAGAAGAGCAAGTTCGCATTGTTCGTGATCAATTGAAAGCCGCCCAGTCTCGTCAGAAAAGCTACTATGATCGTCATCATAGGAAAGAAAGCTACAATCTGGACGAGAAGGCTTACCTTCGGGTTACTCCTCTGAAGAGAACCCAACGATTCGGTATCAAAGGCAAGTTGGCCCCACGTTACATCGGACCTTTCCGCATTCTTGCTAAACGTGGAGAAGTTGCCTACCAACTTGAACTACCCCCGCACCTTTCCCGAGTACATGATGTATTCCATGTGTCACAACTCAGGCGTTGCTTCAAGGACCCCATCCGTGAAGTCGACCATGAAATGCTTGATCTCCAAGATGACCTTTCTTATCGAGAATACCCCGTTCGTATTCTTGATTCAGCAGAGCGTGTCACTCGCCGAAACAAGATCAAGTTTCTGAAAGTTCAATGGTCACACCACTCTTAAAGAGAATCCACGTGGGAAAGAGAAGACCGTCTCCGTGCTGAGTACCCCTCCTTCCTCCCGCAGACTTCTGAATCTCGGGACGAGATTCTTTTGATTGGGGGCGAGTTGTCACAACCCCAAGTTAGGTATGTGCTAGGGTAAGCCTAGGCCTTTGCATCATGTTAAAAATTTCAAAAGAAATCAAAATGGGAGAGAGAACACCCCCCAGATGAACTAATTCAAAAGGCCAGATAAAAATTTCTTCCAAAAATTCCTCTGGTATTTTTGAAAAGTCTTATAAATATAAATGATCACATCTAAAGTGAAGTGGTCCCACTGCATGCACCAAGATTTTTCAAATATTGCAAAAGGGGTTTGGAAATTAATTAATACCCCTATTTGAGTTGAAATTCAAATTAATTGAATTTCAAAAATCTCCAAAACTTGTGAGTGGCTAGCTATATATTTTATAAGCCCACATAAAAGTTTTCAAGATTTTATAAAATGCCTTGCTATTTTATTTGGGGCAAAACATTTTACAGAAAAAGAAAAACAGAAACAATTATAAATGAAAAAGAAAAAGGGCAAAGGAGCCCACCTACCTGGGCCTCTTGGCCCAACTTACCCAGGCCGGCCCAGCCCACCTGAGACGTTTGTCTCCTACCTCCCCGCAGCTCCAAGCAGCTCGGTGGAGGCAGGGAGACCTCGACGACGCCACCGCGACGCCTCGGCCCTTCTAGGCTTCCCCAGCGCTCCTCTTCACGCCACGACTTGCGCAGAAGCCGCTCGCGCCTTTTCCCCCTCTCGTGTGACTCGTCCCCTTCGTCACCGGCGAGATCCCCCCCCCCCCCCCGCATCCGAGCAACCGAGCTCGCCGCTGTCCTTCGTTCGCGTGGCCACTCGTCGAACTAGAGAGCGCCACCGTGTCCAGCATCTTCCCCGGCGACGACTTCGTCGATCCCCCCGGCCAATTCGAGCAGAAGAGAAGCTCTGGCGTCGCGAGCTCCAAGTCCGCACCGCCGGTCAACCGAAGCTCCGGCGACGAATCGAGAGCTCTACGGTCCCTCTCCTACGACGTCGAGCCTACCATCTTCACCGGTGTGAGCCCCTGCTCCGATTACCTCCTCCTGCAGCTCTTCCTGCGCCCCGCAGCCCTTTCCCGACGAGCACCAAAGCTCCGGCCGCCGCGAGCTTGAAGTAGTCGTGGCCTCGAGCCCTCTCGTGGTCACACAGCTAGTCAGGGGGATGTGTGCCTTCATGCTCGCCCTCCTAGCGGTCTTGGAGCGGCAAACGGTGCCGGATTCACCACTCCAGTGGAGCGCCGCTGCGGCTGCAGGCCACCGGCGTCTCAACGCCGGCAGCCCGCCGACCTGGCCATGTGGTTAGGGCCTAATGACCCTGCTAACTAACCCCCTAACCCCTATGACAGGTGGGACCCAGCCCGTAATAACCCCCCAGTTTAATTAATCCACTGGATTAATTAACCTGAGGCACTGACAGCCCGGACACGTCAGCTACCCCCTGACGTCACCCTGACGCAATAACTCTGTTTAAATCGATTTCTTTAATTCCAGAAAATCCAGAAAATATCCAAATCTTTGGAAATTCATAGAAAATTCATTTTAACTCCAAATTGGACAACTAATATGTCTAAAATTATCAGAAAAATACAAGGATTCTGAATATAAATTTTTTTTCTATGTTTGACCATTTTAAAACGGGTGAACAGTAGAAAACATGCACATGGATCCTTTTCAAATTCAAATTTGGAGTGAATTTGCAAATGACTTTGCAACACATTTATTTTAGATGAATTCATCCACACATCAGAGGCTTTACCTCACCTTTACAAAACCACTTCATGATCAACCTTTTCAAATGAACTTTCATGCATTCAAATGCATTTGAAATTCATCGATAAATCAAATGGAGTTTAAATTTGCATTTCAAATGCAATATACTCCTTTTCAATGGAATGCTCAACACATCAGTACCATGAACATCACCATTACAATCTTATTCATGTGATTGTGCATTGTACATTATGTTGATCCTATGATTGACATGTTGCTGATAGAAGTGGAGCCGGAAACCGAGATCACCCCCCTTCGTTGAAGACCCCGTGACTGATCCTCGTCAGCAAGGCAAGCAAACCCCCATTGATCATGTCTATAAAATCACAATTCCCTCTCATACTCTCTTATGCATGTTTAGGAGAGCACCTTGTATCGATTCTACTGCATAGTTGAACCCATATCCTTTGCATGACCTATCATCTTGTCACAGTAGTAAGCAAACCACAATCCTAGCAGATGTAGGAGTTGGTTGATATCATGTGACCCCTGCAACTGTTACTGCTTATTGCATGCTTAGTGGTACTATGAGGTTTCTTTTGATGTGAGTCGGGATGATGGTAAACATGGTGTTGATGAAAGTGAAACTGTGTTGGTGAATCCACCCTAATACAACGTGAACGATGAGAGGCTATGTAGGAGTACACAGTGGATTGTCTCGTTGAACACCGCCTTAAGTCTGAGTTCATGTGTGGTGATCCAAGAAGAAGAGTACAACCACACATTGGGCTCACTGACCCCTCTCGACCTAGTACCTCACCCCGTTCGAACCCTAGGAGTCGCATTAGTTCGGAGTTCTGGTTGGGCTGTGGCACGGTCTGCGAAGTGGATGAACGGCTTTTCAAGACCGTCTTGGGACCCTGCACACATCGTTTGAGGCTGTACTGGAACCTCGGCCGGACTTCCATACGGATCCCCCTCAGATAGGCGACTCTCTAGACTAGAACGGAGCTGTGGGCGAAGTGTCGTGGCAACATCCTCGCCGGTACCCGCTTGAAGGGTCCCACTCCCATTCGTTAACTGATGAGTGTGTGTGTGTAGCGGTACACCCCTCCAGGGTTAACAAAACTATTCGAATAGCCGCGTCCATGGTTAAGGACTGCTTGGAAAGCTTAGCTTGATTATTAGACAACTTGAACTGGATACTTCTAAAACACACCAAGATAAGTGTGAGTGCTATGGCGTGCTTTCTCGTGGGGAAGTCGAGGAAGGCACCATAGTGGTGTAATTGATTGGAGATGTAGTGGACTCGTGTACGCTTCTTACCTCAAGTCTGGTACTCGTAGTTCAGGACTAGCCAAGTCAAAGCTGGCACTTCTTCAAGTGAAACCCCAGCTCCCTTTACCTTGATACATGTGCATGAGTAGTATAGCTCCTATGTAAGTCTTGCTGAGTACGACTTTGTACTCACGTTTGCTTATTCTATGTTTTAGATGAACCCACCGACCCCGATGGTGGTTTCTACTCGAAGCTCGAAGATTGAAGACTCAGACCAAGACCAAGCTAGTGTAGTCCCAGTGAGACGACTGGTTCCCTCGTGGAGGGCTTGTTTTTAGATAAGGCTTCTCTAAGCCATTTGTTAAACTTGTCTGTACTCAGACCTACTTTGCTTCCGCTTGTCTGTTGTAATGTTGGATCACATGCTTGTGATCTCTGTGTGCACTCTGTAAGAGTTAGCAATAATGTTGTATACTTTGTAGAGAATTGCAATGATACCTGCTGTTCATACAAGGCATGTGTGCTGCGTGTATGTTTATAACATGCATGTCTTTGTATGGGTTTTCGAGACCTTAGTTGTGATCTGGCTGGCGGTCTTTTATACACCAAGTGGCCCTTAGATGTGCGCAGCTTGGGGCATCGCGATGCGATTGTTCGAGACTCTGTCTCGTGCACACTTTGATGTATGATCGAGCCCGCCCTAGACCTCGACTAAGTGATCGGGCTGGAGTAAGTCTATGTATGGGTTATAATACAATCGATAGTACGGTTGAGGCTACTTGTCTATGAGTATGTGAGTTCACCACCCATATAAATTAGACTTGTGTGCAAACGATGAGGACCCATCTCAGTGGATCATCCGGCCTGAATGGGATGCCCCTCACGTTCGATGCTTTCCGAGAACGTTCTGTGCTTGGCCTTGTCTTCGTCGACAAGTGGGTACGGTTCTCGGCTCTCCATATGATTGTGTTGTAGCGAGGCTTGCATACGCTAACCCCGGGTCCCGACAGCCAGACAGAGCGGGTAAATCAGATATTGGAGGATATGCTCAGGGCATGTGTACTAGCTTACGGGTCCAAGTGGGAGGACTGCCTACCATATGCAGAATTCTCATACAATAACAGTTACCAGGCCAGCCTCAAGATGTCACCCTTTGAAGCGTTATATGGGCGGAAATGCCGCACCCCCTTGAACTGGTCACAGACGGGGGACAGTCGCCTCTTTGGCACCGACTTAATGCTCGAAGCAGAAAATCAAGTCAAGGAAATTCAGGACCGGTTGAGAGCCGCCAAGTCTCGACAAAAGAGTTACTATGACACCAAGCATCGAGAGGTGAACTTTGAGCCTGGGGAATACGTCTATCTCCGAGTGACACCAATGAAAGGAGTAAGGAGATTCCAGACCCGAGGAAAGCTTGCCCCAAGGTATGTCGGGCCATTCCCAATAATGGCTAAGCGGGGAAAAGTAGTATTCCAACTGGAATTACCCCCATAAATGACAGATGTCCATGACGTATTCCATGTATCGCAACTACGCAAGTGTGTTTCGCCACCAGTCAAACGAGTGGATATGAAAGAGTTAGAGCTGGCCCGGGATCGGACATATGAGGAGAAACCAGTCAGGATTTTGGATGAAATGGAAAGGACCACCCGCAGTAAGCTAATACGGTTTTACAAGGTGCTCTGGGAGCGCCATACCGAGGAAGAAGCCACCTGGGAAAGGGAAGAGTTTCTGAAGGCTGCATATCCGTATCTGTTCCCTGAGCAACCAAATCTCGAGGACGAGATTTACCCTAAGGGGGGTAGGTTTGTGACACCCGGGGGTTTTGGCCCCTTTTTATTTGCAACTTTATTTGCTGATTTTCTGGAATTTGAATTTATTTGCCTGGATTTTCTCAACTCAGATGGCCTTGATCACTTGGGCCTAATTTTTCCCCTAGGCCAAGTGACCTCTAAACCCTTCTCCCCCATGGCTATGATCAAGCTTTGATCATATTAGCCCTTGCCCTATTTTTATTCCTCATGAAAATCCTATTTCACTAAAGGAAATTGGCCTTTTCCCTCTCCATTTTGAAGCTAGCCTCACTTCTTATCCTCCTTTTGGCCTGAAACCTTTTGTGCTAAACAATGGAGTCATGCCCCATGATGCTATGCAAAAACATGGGCAAGTTTAGTATAAAAATTCTCCTCTAAAAATTCTTTACACTTTTGTCCAGAAATGCACTTTGTGAAGCAAGTACCATTTTTACTGGTCCATTTGCTCTGAAATTTTTACCACATGAGCGCCCTCCTAGATAATGCAGGCATACAAATTTTCAGCCCCAAATACCTAGCCAAACTCCCTCGAGATAATCTTGAACTTTCCTGCAGAAAACCTTTTTTGAAGTTGCCAAGTGCTGGAGCCCACTTGTAAGCTGCCCATGACCTTGCCTGCACTCCTGGACGTTGGCTACACGCCAGGGACACGTTGGAGCCACATTGGCTGCCCCCAGTGCACGCGTGCACAGGGTGAGCATGCGCACTAGTGGCCATTGGCGTGCTCTGGCCATGGCCGAGCTGTCGCCGTCGAGCGCCCGCCTCGCCCCTCGAGCCAGTGGCCGTGCCTGCGTGTCCGTAGTGGCCGTGGCACCCCCGCACGCCACATTGCCCCTCCCAAAGCCGCGCCGCCCGCCGGAGCCCTCGACGTCGCCGCCGATGTTCGGTTGAAGCCCGCGCGTGGTGGCCACAGTGGCACGCACGCTTCCGCGTTGCCCGCGTCGTCTCCCCCGCGTCCTCTACCTCTATCAAGAACGCGAGGCACCCGTGCCCCTCAAAGCCGCGCCGCCCGTCGATGCAGAGCCTCTGCCGCGGCCACGCCTGAACCGTCTCTTCGCCCCACTGCTGCAGAGACCCTGGGCACGCACACACGCATGCTACACCACCATTAGAACACCCTAGAACTCACCCGAGCCTCCACTGCTCATTCGCACGCGAGTACGGCGCCCGTCTCCTTCTGTCCGGCGACACCCGGAGGGGAATCTGCGCCATGCCTATAAATTGGCCCCTCCCTTCCTCCCAGCCACCACAGCACACCCCCACACCACTAACAGAGAGCACATTCAAGGAGGAAGCCGGCCGGGGAGGCCCTTTGTCGGAGATCACACCGCAGCGCCGCCGCCACCGTAGCTGGAGTGGAGCCTAGCGACGTCGTCCGGCCACCATTCGCAGGACTTCCGGTACGTGGATGCTCTCCTTGACCCCCTGCATCTCCTCCCCTAGCTCCCTTCTACCCTCACGGCCTCCTCGCCGGCGAGCCACCGTCGCTGGAGCCGTAGCCCCTGTTTTCCCCGATCCCTTTCAATCTGACCACGGGACCCCACTGTCGGGACCCAGAATATGCATATGTAATTCCATTCACGATACAATCACATGGAGAGCCGAGAACCGTACCCACTTGTCTAAGCAGACAAGGCCAAGCACAGAACGTTCTCGGTAAGCATCGAACGTGAGGGGCATCTCATTCAGGCCGGATGATCATCTGAGATGGGTCCTCATCGTCCGCTCACAAGTATAGATGCTTATGGGTGGTGAATCCCATGCTCATAGACAAGTCGCCTCAACCATGTTATCGATTGAATCCTAACTCTTACATAGACTTACTCCAGCTCGATCACTTATTCGGGGTCTAGGGCGGGCTCGATCATACAACAAAGTGTGCACGTGACAGAGTCACGAGCAATCGCATCGCGATGCCCCAAGCTGCGCACATCTAAGGGCCACTTGGTGTATAAAAGACCGCCAGCCAGATCACAACTAAGGTCTCGAAAACCCATACTAAGACATGCATGTTATAAACAACCACGCAGCACACATGCCTATTATGAACAGCAGGTATCATCACGTAACTCTACAAAGTACTTCTTTATTGACTTACACATAGAGTATACAAAGATCACATGTCTGTGATCAACATTACATCATACAACGGAAGCAAATTAGGTCTGAGTACAGACAAGTTTAACAAATGGCTTAGAGAAGCCTTGTACAACAAACATGCCCTTCCACGAGGGACCAGACTGCTGTCTCGAACTATACTACCAAGTCAACGTCAAGCTTCAGGTCGGCGACTCCATCGGGGTCCGGGTTCTCATCTAAAACATAGATTAAGCAAACGTGAGTACAAAGTCGTACTCATCAAGACTTACATCAGAACTACACTACTCATGCTCAAGTATCAAGGTAAAGTAGGTGGGGTTTCATCATGCAGAAGTGCCAGCTTTGACTTGGCTAGTCCTGTGCTACGAGTACAAGACTTGAGGTAAGAAGCGTACACGAGTCCACTATCCAAGTCTCCAACCAATACACCACTATGGTTACTTCCTCGACTTCCCCACGAGGAGCACACCATAGCACTCATGCTTATCTTGCGAGTTTTATAAGTATCCATTCAAGTTGTCTAATAATCAGGTACAGGTTCCAAGTAGTCCTTAACCGCGGACACGACTATTCGAATAGTTTTTTTAACCTTGCAAGGGTGTAAGCTACACACACATGACCATCGGTTACCGCCAGGTCTCGCCACCGTTCAAGAGGTGACAGCGAGGATGTTCACCACGACACTTCGCTCACAACCGGTCTATTCCAGGAGTCGACTATCTGAGTTGCCTCCGCTCGAGAGCCCGGCCGGATCAACGAAACAGACTCAAACAATGTAAGTGACCGAGACGCCACCTCTGGCAGATGGTTTTCCTGCCTCACAGGTGCACCCACATATCTATATGATGCAACCATTCCTTCATTCTTTTTCTATGCAGATGTCAAATGGAAATCCCGAACTAATGTGACTCCTGGACGTCGACACGGATCAAGGTACTAGGCCGAGAGGGGTCGGTGAGCCCAATGTGTGGTTGTACTCTTTGTCTTGGATTACCATACAAGAACTCGGTGCTTAAGGCGGTGTTCAACGAGACAACCCACTGTGTACTCCTACACAGCCTCTCATCGATCACCTTTGCTTAGGGAGGATTCACCAACACAGTTTCACTTTCATCAACACCATGTTCACTATCATCCCGACTCACATCAAAAGCATCCTCATCGTACCACTAAGCATGCAATAAGCAGTAACAGTTGCAGGGGCCACATGATATCAAACAAATCCTATGTCATCTAGGATTGTGGTTTGCTTACTACTGTGACAAGATGATAGGTCATGCATCGGATATGGGTTCAACTATGCGGTAGAATCGATATCAAGGTGATCTCCTAAACATGCATAAGCGAGGCTGAGAAGGAATTGGGATTTTATAGACATGATCAATGGGGTTTGCTTGCCTTGCTGACGAGGTTCACACACGGTGTCTTCAACGAAGGGGGTGGCCTCCGGTTCCAGTTGCACGTCTATCGAGCAAACAAAGCAATCAAGGGATAAATATAATTGCGATGCTCAAGCACATGATAAGTTGTGAAAACATGATGTACATGGTACTGATGTGTTTACAATTCCATTTAATTGAATTGTATTGCAAAAGAATTGCAAATTCAAACTCCAAACTCAAATTCAAATTATGCCATATGCACATTTGCGACTGTTGCCCCATTTTAAAATGGTCAAACATGAAAAAAATTTGCATATTCTTAATCCTTGATTTTTTCTGATAATTTTTCATATATTATATGTTTAATTTGGGGTTAATTTGAATTTTCTATGATTTATTGAAGTTTAAATGATTTTCTGTCTTTTCTGTAATTTCTTTAATTTATTTCTAATTTTCTGGAATTTGATTTATTGCATCAGCATGATGCAATCATGACATCAGCAGGGGGCGGACAGGTGGGTCCACCCTGTCAGTGACACACTGTTAAAAATGTGTTTAGTTTTAATTTAAACAGAGGATTAGGGGGCTGGCCCCACTTGTCAGCCACTCTGGGGGGATTAAGAGGTGATTAGGGGGGCCTAATGGCCGGCTTGACGCCGGCGGCCTCTGGACACGGCGGCGCTCGCCGAGATCGGGTCCCCGTCCACGGTTGGATGCGATGCGGGCACTGGGGCGTAGCCCTTGCTCATGCGCATCGCCCCGAGTACACGGCGACCATAGGGGAGCACCGGGGGCACGGCGGCGACCTCGTCGGCAGCGACCCGTGCTCGGTTTCGACGGAAAGACGGCCCAGTGCAGTAAGGAGAGTGGGAAAAGGGGGGGGAGAACGTGGAGCTCACCCTGAGTCTAATGGAGGGGACGGGGAGGCCAGAGGGACACCGGAGACGGCTAATTCGACGACGAGCTTCACGGCGGCCGGCGGCGTCTCGTCGAAGATGGCGACGACCTCGGGTCTTCTAGGATCGATTATGCGGTTGAGGAGACGAAGACGAGCACGGCGAGTCTTCTGGACATCATGGCGCAGCTCGAGGAGGACGATAGCCACGCAGGTTCGACGGCGGCGCTCCGCCGTGCGCTCGGGCTGCGCGGGAATCGCGAGAGGGAGAGAGGGAGAGCGAGTAGGGAGAGGGGGATTGGACGCGGGGCGTCGCGGCGTGCTCCGTGCTGCAGGTGACGTGGGCGGGGAGTAGCTGCGTGGCCCTGGTGGCCACGGCGGCCACGGCATGCCAGGCACGCAGCTGTGTGCTCGTGCCCGGGGAGGAAGACGACAACGAGGAGGTGGGCTGGGCCAGATGGTGTTTGAGTTGGGCTGAAAGCCAGGTGAGCCTTTTTCTTTATTATTTCTGTTTTTCTTTCTGTAATTTTGTTGTGCCTTGATAAATAAATACATAGGCAATTTATAAAATGCCCAAAACTTTTATATGGACTTACAAAGCATATAGTTAGCCACTCACAAGTTTTGGAGATTCTTGAAATTCAAACAATTTGAATTTAAATTCAAATTGGAGTTTAATTTAATTTCCAAGCCCTATTTGGAATTTTTGGCAAATCTTGGTGCATGCAGTGGGACCCACTTCACTTTATATGTGATCATGCATATTTATAAGACTTTTCAAAAATACCAGAGCAATTTTTGGAAGAAATTTTTGTCTGGCCATTTCATTAAAATTCTTTAGGGCTTTTCTTTTCCCCATTTTTGACTTTATTTTTGAATTTTTGCATGATGCAAAGGGCACAAGCAACCCTAGCACTTACCCTAGTTGGGGTTCTGACAACTCGCCCCCACTCAAAAGAATCTCGTCCCGAGATTCAGAAGTCGTCGGTAGGAAGGAGGGGTACTCGGCACGGAGGCGGTCTTCTCTTTCCCACGTTGCTTCTTTCTCGGAGTGATGTGACCATTGGACTTTCAGGAACTTGGTCTTCTGACGACGAGTGACACGCTCTGCGGAATCAAGAATACGAATAGGGTACTCTCGATAAGTAAGGTCATCTTGGAGATCAAGCGTTTCATGGTCAACTTCGCGGATGGGGTCCTTGAAGCAACGTCTGAGTTGTGACACATGGAATACATCGTGTACTCGGGAAAGGTGAGGGGGTAGTTCAAGTTGGTAGGCAACTTCTCCACGTTTAGCGAGAATGCGGAAAGGTCCGATGTAACGTGGGGCTAACTTGCCATTGATACCGAATCTTTGGGTTCCCTTCAGAGGAGTAACTCGAAGGTAAGCCTTCTCATCCAGATTGTAGCTTTCTTGCCTATGATGACGATCATAGTATCTTTTCTGATGAGACTGGACGGCTTTCAATCGATCACGACCAATGCGAACTTGCTCTTCTGCTTCCTTGATCATATCCGGTCCAAAGAGTTGTCTTTCACCGGTTTCTGACCAGTTTAGGGGTGTTCGACATTGTCGGCCATAAAGGAATTCAAAAGGAGCCATGTTCAGAGTAGATTGAAAACTATTGTTATAAGAAAATTCGGCAAATGGAAGAGACTTCTCCCAATTCTTTCTGAATGAGATAACACAAGCTCTGAGCATGTCTTCAAGAATTTGGTTAACCCTTTCGACTTGACCGCTAGACTGAGGATGGAAAGCTGTACTAAAGGAGAGATGAGTTCGCATAGCATTCTGAAAGCTTCCCCAGAATCTAGAGGTAAAAAGGCTACCACGATCAGAATTGATTTCCAAAGGAACACCGTGAAGAGACACAATTCTAGAGACGTACAAGTCCGCTAACTGGCTAGCAATTATAGAATCGCGAACAGGAAGGAAGTGAGCAACTTTGGAAAGCCTATCTATGACAACGAAGATGGCAACATTTCCTTTCTGGGTTTTTGGAAAGCCGGTGATGAAGTCCATACCGACTTTGTCCCATTTCCACTCTGGAATAGGCAAAGGTTGAAGTGTACCAGCAGGTCTTTGAAGTTCTGCCTTAATGCAACGACAAACATCACATTCGGCAACAAATTGAGCAATGTCTCTTTTCATCCTAGTCCACCAAAATCTCTCGGTACATTTTTGTGCTACCGGGATGAATTGAGAGGGGTGTGTCATGGGCTTCTTTGAGGATGAGTTGCCTTAGTTCCCTATTCTTAGGTACTACCAAACGATTTCCAAAGAATACCGTTCCCTTGCTATCTGTGGAGAAACATTTAGCAACCCCGCTAGAAATGTTCTCCTTGATCCAGCGAACACCTCGTGCACGCCTTTGGGCAACTATGATTTGATCGTCAAGAGTTGATTTCGCCACCAAGGTAGAAAGATAGCCATGAGGAACAATCTCAAGATTGAGCTTTCGAAATTCCTCATGAAGAAGTGGTTGATACTTTTGTAACTTGAGGTTGTTACAATACGACTTACGACTTAGTGCGTTAGCCATGACATTGGCTTTGCCTGGGGTGTCAGAAATTCCTAAGTCATAATCTTTTATCAACTCAATCCAGCGTCTTTGCCTGAGATTAAGATCTGGCTGGGTGAAAATATATTTGAGTCTTTGGTGGTCGGAATAGATCTCACAATGATTACCAAGGAGGTAATGTCGCCAAGTTGTTAGGGCATGAACTACGGCAGCGAGTTCAAGATCATGGGTAGGATAGTTCTCTTCATGTGGACGCAACTGGCGTGAAGCACAAGCTACCAAATGTCGATCTTGCATAATTATGCATCCAAACCCTTGCCGTGAGGCGTCACAATAGATCTCGAAATCCCTTTTGTCGTCTGGAGGTGCAAGTACGGGTGCAGAAGTCAATCTTCTTTTTAGCTCTTGAAAGCTTTCCTTGCACTTGGGAGTCCATAGGAATTTCTTATCTTTCTTGAGGAGTTCAGTTAGAGGCTTTGCAACTTTGGAAAAGTTCTCGACGAAGCGGCGGCAATAGCTGGCTAGGCCAAGAAATCTCCTAACTTGCTTAACCGATTCAGGTGGAGTCCAGTCAAGGATGGCCTGAACTCTCTCGGGATTCACAGCAATGCCTTTTGCAGAAACCACGTGGCCTAAGTAGGTCACTTCTGGTAGCCAAAATTCACACTTGGAGAATTTAGCATACAGGCGATGCTCTCTAAGTTTCATCAATACCAGCCTTAGGTGTTAGACATGTTCTTCTTCGTTCTTCGAGTAGATGAGAAAGTCATCAAGATAAACTACAACAAATTTATCTAGGTACTCCATGAAGATCAAATTCATCAAGCGCGAGAATGTGGCGGGGGCATTGGTTAAACCGAAGAACATGACGGTGTACTCTTAAAGACCATAACGAGTAGTAAAAGCCGTTTTGGGAATTTCCTCGTTTCGGATTTTGATTTGATGATAGCCTAATCTCAAATCCATCTTGGAGAAGACAGAGGATCCTGCAAGTTGATCATAAAGATCATTGATCCTAGGCAGTGGGTACTTGTTCTTTATCGTCGCTAGATTTAGCGGGCGATAGTCTACGCACATCCTTTTTGTTCCATCTTTCTTCGTTACGAACAGAACGGGGCAACCCCATGGTGATGAGCTAGGGCGGATGAAGCCTTTTGCCAACGAAGCATCAAGTTGGGTTTTTTGCTCAGCTAACTCATGTGGGGTCATTCTATATGGACGTCTCGAGATTGGGGTTGTGCCTGGTATAAGATCCACTATGAATTCTACACACCTGTCGGGTGGCATCCCCGACAGCTCTTCAGGAAAGACATCCGGGAAGTCACGAACCACCGGAATATCTTCAAGGTTTGGAAGGGGAAACACGTTCAAAGTATGCATATGGATTCTAGAGCTGGGTGAGGTGTAGTCAATGGTCTGGCCTGAAGGATGGGTAAGTTTAACTGATTTGGCTTTACAATGAAGGAAAGCATTCTGCCTTGATAACCAATCCATTCCTAGGATGACATCAATGTCTGATGACTTGAGGGCTATAAGATAAGCAAGGAATACTAAACCCTCAATTGCAATTTGATTGCCATGGCTTACTCTATTAGTTTGCCACTTTGAACCAGGAGTTTGAATGATCATTGGAGAAAACATTTCTTCAAAGGAGAACTCATGACAAAGTGCATAACTCTCCGACATGAATGAATGAGAAGCTCCTGGATCGAAAAGAACGGAGGCGGGGACATGATTGACTGGGAGTGTACCAAGAATGACGTCAGAAGCAGCAGTGGGGTCCTCAACGGAGATTTGGTTCACGCAAACACTACTAGTGGAGGAAGGCTTTATTGGAAAGGCTTTGGTGGTTGATTTCTTTGGAGGCTTGGGTCGAGAATGACGTGGTGCCATCAAGACCTGAGGGCATTGACGGTAGTAATGGCCTGGAAGACCACACTTAAAGCATACCATGTATGAATTGCTGGGAGTGGAATTACATGGTTGCACACCATCATTCCTGGGAGGAACAATGTGTTGAGGTGGATGGCATATATTGGAGGTTGGTCTCTGCAGAAAGTTTTAAGGTATGGCTCTGGATGGAATCCAAATTCGGCGTTTCTGAGGGGCTGAACTTGAAGAAGGAGCAAACTCAAGAGGAGCACCTTCCAGGAAGTATACCGCGAAAACAACTCGGTCATCGGGAGCAACATGTTCCGTGTCAAGCTTACGCTCGATGGAACGGAGCAAATCATCAGCTTCAAGGGGCTCAGAAGAACATCGAAATACCGGTGGCTTGAGGAGGATGAAGTCCTGAATGCTCACAACCACATTACGCTGACGAGCGGTATTCTGCTCGATGAGCTCCAGAAGGCGTGTTTGATCACGTCGATTCTTCTCAGCTTCCATCATGATTTCCTCCGCAGAAGGAGGTGGTAGAGGTTCATCATCATTTCGATTCCGATCACGGTCTCGATTCCGACGAACAGCACTACGAGTTCCACCTGACATCCTGTGTGATAAAAATCAACAATCAGAACAGGTTGAATGATGGAATCAAAGACAAGAGGACATGATTTCGGAAGAAAAGATCATAATGCGAAGGTGTCGGGGCCCGGGGTTAGCGTATGCAAGTCCCGCTAGGACATAGTCATATGGAGAGCCGAGAACCGTACCCACTTGTCTAAGCAGACAAGGCCAAGCACAGAACGTTCTCGGAAAGCATCGTACATGAGGGGCATCCCATCCAGGCCGGATGATCAACTGAGATGGGTCCTCATCGTCCGCACACAAGTCTAATGATATGGGTGATGAACTCCCATATTCACAGACAATTCGCCTCAACCATACTATCGACTATCTCATAACTCTTACATAGACTTACTCCAGCCCGATCACTTAGTCGGGGTCTAGGGCAGGCTCGATCATACCACAAAGTGTGCACGAGACAGAGTCACGAACAATCGCATCGCGATGCCCAAGCTGCGCACATCTAAGGGCCACTTGGTGTATGAAAGACCGCCAGCCAGATCACAACTAAGGTCTCGAAAACCCATACAAAGACATGCATGTTATAAACATACACGCATCACACATGCCTTGTATGAACAGCAGGTATCATTGCAACTCGCTACAAAGTATACATTTTATTGATAACTCTTACAGAGTGCACACAGAGATCACAAGTATGTGATCCAACATTACAACAACAAGCGGAAGCAAAGTATGTCTGAGTATAGACAAGTTTAACAAATGGCTTAAGAAGCCTTATTTAAACACAAGCCCTCCACGAGGGAACCAGTCATCTGACTGGGACTAGACTAGCTTGATCTTCACTCGTCTAGCTCGATGAAGAAGCCACCTTCGGGGTCAGTGGGTTCATCTAAAACATAGATTAAGCAAACGTGAGTACAAAATCGTACTCAGCAAGACTTACATAGGAGCAATATTACTCATGCACATGTATCAAGGTAAAGGGAGGTGGGGTTTCACTTGCAGAAGTGCCAACTTTGACTTGGCTAGTCCTGAACTACGAGTACCAGACTTGAGGTAAGAAGCGTACACGAGTCCACTACTTTCTCCAACCAATTACACCACTATGGTGCCTTCCTCGACTTCCCCACGAGAAAGCACGCCATAGCACTCACACTTATCTTGGTGTGTTTTAGAAGTATCCAGTTCAAGTTGTCTAATAATCAAGCTATGCTTTCCAAGCAGTCCTTAACCGCGGACGCGGCTATTCGAATAGTTTTGTTAACCCTGCAGGGGTTTACCGCTACACACACATGATCATCTGTTACCGCCTTTGTACTTGACACCTTTCAAGAAGTGTTGGCGAGGATGCTCACCACAACTGTTACCTCATAGCCAATCTAGTCCGAGAAAGCCGCCTACCTGGGTTGGCTACCACTATCGTGAACCCGGCCGATTTACCGAAGTGGACCCAAGTGATGTGTGTGTGGTGCATAAGCCGGTCTCGGATGAGCCGTTCTCTCACTTAGCAGCCAGGCCACAGACCTACCAGAACTCCGAACTATTGAGACATCTGGACATCGAAAGGGATGAGTTAATAGGTTGAGAGGGGTCAGTGAGCCCAATGTGTGGTTGTACTCGTCATCTTGGATCACCACACAAGAACTCGGACTTAGGGCGGTGTTCAACGAGACAACCAACCGTGTACTCCTACACAGCCTCTCATCGTTCACCTTGTATTAGGGTAGATTCACCAAGACCTTTCTACCATCATCATCATGATCACTACCATCCCGACTCACATAACAGTATCAACATGGTATCATTCTAAGCATTCAATAAGCAGTAATAATTGTAGGGGCCAGATGATATCAATCAACTCCTACAGTTGCTAGGATTGTGGTTTGCCTAGTACTGTGACAAATGATAGGTCATGCAAAGGAATGGGTTCATCTATGCGGTAGAAATGTAGCATGGTAATCATCCTATACAATGCATAAGCGAGAAATGAGAGGGAAGTGGGATTTTATCGACATGATCAATGGGGTTTTGCTTGCCTTGCTGACGAGGTTCGGGTTCGGGGTCTTCAACGAAGGGGGCATCCTCCTGTTCGGGTTCCACCTCTACTCGACAAACAACAAACAAGGTAGCAAAGTAAATACAATGCACAATCACATGGTTGAAGGTTGAAACTTGATGTATATGCTTTGATGTGTGAAGCAATTCCATTTAAATGGAGTATATTGCAAATTGAATTGCAAATTCAAACTCCAATTTGAATTCAAACTTAGGCAAGTTACATGTGACATTGTTTGATCAAGTTGAAACATTTTGAAATGTGTATGATATGCCTCTGAAGTTCAAGTATTATGTGATATGTTGATGTGGTTCAAAATGCAAAAGCATTTGAAAAGAAATTGAATTAATTCCATTTAAATCAAATAGAAAATGCTACTGATCACATTTTAAATTCAACTCAAACATAGTTGAAAGTTGGATTTTTGGATAGCTTATTTTCTCCTGATCATTTTTCATATATTATTTGTTAAATTTGGAGTTAAAATGAATTTTCTATGAATTTCCAAAGTTTCAGCCTTTTTCTGGAATTTCTCTGATTTAATTAAACGATTTAACTGGTTTACTGCGTCAGCACTGCGCCAGCATGGCGTCAGCAGGGGGCTGACCAGTGGGGCCGGGGTGTCAGTGGGGGGTTAATTAACCCGGTTAGTTAGTGGCCTTGGGCCCACGTGTAAGTGTCACTAGGGGGGGGATTAAGCACGGGGGTTAGGCCCTAATGACGCCGGCTTGACGCCGGTGGCTCTGGCCATGGCGGCGCCTCGCCGGAAATCGGCTACGGGGAACGGGAGGCTACAGGGAGGGCACCGGTGCGTTCCTGGTGGCGCCGTGCATCGAATGGGGGGAGCCAGGGTTCACGGGGAGGTCTGGAGCGTCGACGACGAGGTTGGGGGGGGAGGCTAGCGTGCACGGACTGGGCTAACCTTGCGCGCGTTCGAAAGCTGGCAGTGCCAGGAGTCATCTGCACGCTCTGGGGCAACAAGGAGGGCACTGGAGCGAGCTCTACTTCGACCATGGCGGCAACCGTGCTCGGCTTCCATGGCGACCAAGGCTTGAGGAAGAGGAAAAAGGCGGGGTTTGGGGGGTTTCGCTCTCCGGAGTGCAGGGAACTCAACGGAGCCCGAAGCAAGGTTGGGGAGACTCTGCACACGGCGAATCGACGACGACAAGCTCGCGGCTCCGGCGAGGTCGCGATGGCGATTCCGACGTCTACGTGGGCTCCGGGCCCGATTCCTTTGGCCTGGTGATGAAGACGATGACGGCAACGCTCCTGGACAGGGTTGCAAGGCTCGACGGGCTCGATGGTCGCGTGTGTGCACAGCCGTGCTCCGGCGTTCTGCTCGGGCGGCGGTGAAATCGAGCGGCACAGGAGGGGAAGAAGTTCTGGAGGGGGGGGGAATGGAACGGGACGGCCGAGAGGCGTCTCCAGGCGTGGCTAGAAGGCTCGGGAGGCGCCAGGCAGGCAGGTGGCGTGGCGGCCGCGGCATGCCGGCCACCGAGCTGCTTGCCGCCGCGCTGGAAGAAGACAAGGGGGTCCATGTGGGCTTGGGCCAGGGGGGCGACGAGTTGGGCCGAAATGGCCAGGTAAGCTCCTTTTCCTTTTCTCTCTGTTTTATTTTTCTGTATATGTTGGCCTTGCTAAATTAAATAGCTGGGCATTTTTAAAAATGCTAAAACTTTTTATATGGCCTCATATTATAATAGACTATCCACTTATAAAGTTTGGCACTTTTTAAAATTCAAATGATTTGAACTTTAAATCAAATAGGGGTTTTTTATTAATTGCAAGGCACTGTTTGAATATTTGAAAAATCCATGAGCATGAGGTGGGTCCCACATCACTTGATATGTGATCACACTCATTTATAAGACTTTTCAAAATTCTAACATGAATTTTTGGAGAAGATTTTTATCTGGCCTTTTGAATTAATTCATTTGGGGGGGTTTCTTCACCCATTTTGCTTTTGAATTTGATTTCAAAGACTTCTTTTGAAATTTTTAGCATGATGCAAGATGACTTTGATCCTAGCACATTACCTAACAGAGGGTTCTGACAACTCGCCCCCACTCAATAGAATCTCGTCCCGAGATTCAGAAGTCTGCGGGAGGAAGGAGGGATACTCGGCACTAAGACGGTCTTTTCTTTCCCACGTGGCTTCTTTCTCAGAGTGGTGTGACCACTGAACTTTCAGAAACTTGATCTTCTTTCGGCGAGTGACACGCTCTGCAAAATTAAGAATACGAACAGGGTATTCTCTATAAGAAAGGTCATCTTGGAGATCAAGCGTTTCATGGTCGACTTCGCGGATGGGGTCCTTGAAGCAACGCCTGAGTTGGGACACATGGAATACATCATGTACTCGGGAAAGGTGCGGGGGTAGTTCAAGTTGGTAGGCAACTTCTCCACGTTTAGCTAGAATGCGGAAAGGTCCGATGTAACGTGGGGCCAACTTGCCTTTGATACCGAAACGTTGGGTTCCCTTCAGAGGAGTAACCCGAAGGTAAGCCTTCTCATCCAGATTGTAGCTCTCTTTCCTATGATGACGATCATAGTAGCTTTTCTGACGAGACTGGGCTGCTTTCAATTGATCACAAACAATGCGAACTTTCTCTTCTGCTTCCTTGATCATATCCAGTCCAAAGAATTGTCTTTCACCGGTTTCTGACCAGTTTAGTGGTGTTCGACATCGTCGTCCATATAGGAGTTCAAAAGGAGCCATGTTCAGACTAGATTGAAAACTATTGTTATAAGCAAATTCGGCGAATGGCAGAGACTTCTCCCAATTCTTTCCGAATGAGATAACACAAGCTCTAAGCATGTCTTCAAGAATTTGGTTAACCCTTTCGACTTGACCGCTAGACTGAGGATGGAAAGCTGTACTAAAGGAGAGATGAGTTCCCGTAGCATTCTGAAAGCTTCCCCAGAATCTAGAGGTGAAAAGGCTACCATGATCAGAATTGATCTCCAAAGGAACACCATGAAGGGATACAATTCTAGAGACGTACAAGTCCGCTAACTGGCTAGCAGTTATAGACTCGCGAACTGGAAGGAAGTGAGCAACTTTGGAAAGCCTATCTATGACAACAAAGATGGCATCGTTTCCTTTCTGGGTTTTAGGAAAGCCGGTGATGAAGTCCATACCGACTTTGTCCCATTTCCACTCTGGAAAAGGCAAAGGTTGAAGTGTACCAGCAGGTCTTTGATGTTCTTCCTTATTGCGACGACAAACATCACATTCGACAACAAATTGAGCAATGTCTCTCTTCATCCTAGTCCACCAAAATCTCTGGCGTAGATCTCGGTACATTTTCGTGCTACCGGGATGAATCAAGAGGGGTGTGTCATGGGCTTCCTTGAGGATGAGTTGCCTTAGTTCCCTATTCTTAGGTACTACCAAACGATTTCCAAAGAATACCGTTCCTTTACTATCTGTGGTGAAACATTTAGCAACTCCGCTAGCAATGTTCTCATTGATCCGGCGAACACCTCGTGCACGCCTTTGGGCAACTATGATCTGATCCTCAAGAGTTGGTTTCGCCACCAAGGTATAAAGATAGCCATGAGGAACAATCTCAAGATTGAGCTTTCGAAATTCCTCATGAAGAAGTGGTTGATACTGTTGTAACATGAGGTTGTTACAATACGACTTACGACTTAGTGCATCAGCCATAACATTGGCTTTCCCTGGGGTGTAAGAAATTCCTACGTCGTAATCTTTTATCAACTCAATCCAGCGTCTTTGCCTGAGGTTAAGATCTGGCTGGGTGAAAATGTATTTGAGGCTTTGGTTGTCGGAATAGATCTCACAACGATTACCAAGGAGGTAATGTCGCCAAGTTGTTAGGGCATGAACTACGGCAGCGAGTTCAAGCTCATGGGTAGGATAGTTCTCTTCATGTGGCCGCAACTCGCGTGAAGCATAAGCTACCACATGTCGATCTTGCAGAAGTATGCATCCTAACCCTTGCCGTGATGCGTCACAATAGATCTCAAAATCCTTTTTGGTGTCTGGAGGTGCAAGTACGGGTGCAGAAGTCAGTCTTCCTTTTAGCTCTTGAAAGCTTTCCTCGAACTTGGGAGTCCATAGGAATTTCTTATCTTTCTTGAGGAGTTCAGTTAGAGGCTTTGCAACTTTAGAAAAGTTCTCGACGAAGCGACGGCAATAGCTGGCTAGGCCAAGAAAACTCCTAACTTGCTTAACCGATTCAGGTGGAGTCCAGTCAAGGACGGTCTGAACTCTCTCGGGATTCACAGCAATTCCTTTTGCAGAAATCACGTGGCCTAAATAGGTCACTTCTGGTAGCCAAAATTCACACTTGGAGAATTTAGCATACAGGCGGTGCTCTCTAAGTTTCATCAATACCAGCCTTAGGTGTTCGGCATGTTCTTCTTCGTTCTTCGAGTAGATGAGAATGTGATCGAGATAAACTACAAAAAATTTATGTAAGTACTCCATGAAGATCGAATTCATCATGCGTGAGAAAGTGGCGTGGGCATTGGTTAAACCAAAGGACATGACGGTGTACTCGTAAGGACCATAACGAGTAGTAAAAGCCATTTTGGGAATGCCCTCGTTTCGGATTTTGATTTGATGATAACCTAATCTCAAATCCATCTTGGAGAAGACAGAGGATCCTGCGAGTTGATCATAAAGATCATTGATCCTGGGCAATGGGTACTTGTTCTTTATCGTCGCTAAATTTAGCGGCCGATAGTCTACGCACATCCTTTCTGTTCCATCTTTCTTCGTTACGAACAGAACGGGGCAACCCCATGGCGATGAGCTAGGGCGGATGAAGCCTTTTTCCAACAAAGCTTCCAGTTGGGTTTGAAGCTAAGCTAACTCACGTGGGGCAATTTTGTATGGGCGTCTAGAAATTGGTGCGGTTCCTGGCATAAGATCCACTATAAACTCTACACATCTTTCGGGTGGCATTTCCAGCAGCTCTTCAGGAAAGACATCCGGGAAGTCACGAACCACCGAAACATCTTCAAGGTCGGGAAGGGGAAGCACATTCAAAGAATGCACTTGGGTTCTTGTTCTGGGTGAGGTGTAGTTGACGGTCTTGCCCGAAGGGTGGGTGAGTTTCACTGATTTGCCTTTGCAATCCAGGTAGGCATTCTGTCTTGATAGCCAATCCATGCCAAGGATGACATCAATATCTGAAGACTTGAGGGCTATGAGTGAAGAAAGGAATACTAAACCCTCAATTGCAATTTGATTACCATGGCTTACTCTATTAGTTTGCCATCTTGACCCTGGAGTTTGAATAATCATTGGGGTGGACAATTCAACAAAGGATAACTCATGAAGAAGTGCATAACTTTCCAACATGAATGAATGAAATGCTCCTGGGTCGAAAAGAACGGAAGTAGGAACATAATTGACTGGGAGAGTACGAAGAATGACGTCAGTGGTGTCGTCAGTCTCTTTGGCGGCAATCTGATTCACATGTCCACGAGTGGAGGGAGGAGCTGGTTTTGTGGTGTAGACCTTCTGGGGTGGCTTGCCACGACCATTGTTGTTGCCTCCGGCACGGGGTGGAGCATTCTGATTCTGGAGTTGGTTCTGGGGACACTCGCGGGAGTAGTGGCCTGCCTGACCACACTTGTAACAGGCTCCAAAGACAGTGCGTGGAGCTGGGTTGTTTGGTGGAGCTGGGTGGAACTGAGTTGGTGCACGAGGCGCCACGTAGGATGGCCTCGGTGGGTTGTTCTGGCGGAACATACTGTTGGGGATCCAGATCTTGCGCTTCTGGGAGCCGGAACTAGATGAACCATCGTCCCTAGGGTGTTTGCGGAAGTCATTGGGAGTGTTCATGTCCTCTTCCTTAATGGCCTTGTTGACAAGGACCTGGAATGTGGCAAAGTCATGTAGGTTGAGCTCACGACGGAGTCCGGAATTGAGTCCACGACGGAACCTCTCTTGCTTCTTTGCATCGGTGGAGACCTCTTCAGTAGCATAGCGAGCCAGTCGGTTGAACTCACGACTAAACTCGTCAACGGTCCTTCTGCCTTGGGTGAGGTTGCAGAACTCCTCACGCTTGCGGTCCATAAGACCCTTGGGAATGTGGTGCAAACGGAAGGAAGTGCAGAATTCATCCCAAGATGCAGGCGGTCCGACGGGACGCATGTTCAGGAAGTTCTCCCACCAAGAGCTAGCTGCACCTTCGAGGTGATAGGTGGCATAGTTGACCTTGTCGCCATCTGCAACATGGCCTGCCTGGAGCTTCCTCTCGATGTTGCGAAGCCAGTCATCGGCGTCAAGGGGCTCGGTGGAGTAACTGAAAACCGGGGGATGAAGCCGGATGAAGTCGTTCAAAGACACCAACTCGTTGTGCTGCTGAGTGGTGTTGCGGGCAATGACCTCCAGCAAATGGTGAGAGTCTCGGCGGTTCCTCTCAACCTCCATCAGAACCTGAGCCATCGTGGGTGGGGGTGGAAGGTTGCCTTCCTCCTGTTCATTCCCACGACCCTGGGCACGACCAAGCTGGCCACGGGTTCCTTGAGACATCCTGAAGGTGAAAACCAAAGTCAAACAGAGTTGATTTGAAGAATCTAATCAAGGTATTGAAGTACTGGAAGGATTACAGAGCAAAGGAAGTAATCATCTTGAAAACATGGTGATAAAATCCTACAAGACATATATTCACAAGCTGTCATACAAACAATACATCATTTTAGTACAAGCACCAAGCTAATACAAACGTGATGAAGATGATACATCCTTCAGAGGCACTCTGACTTCCTATACATTATTTATCTAAGCCTCTGGAACTTAGACACCTTGCGTACAATATACTAAGATACTACTACCTCCTCACTAAGTAAGACCACAGGCGGTCTCACTCATCTCCATCTCCATAGTAGTCCTCGTAAAAGTTACCCGCGTATCCCGGTAGCTGAAGGTGACCATCGGAAAACACGGAGGCCTGTGGACCCTGATATCCATTTGGGCAAGGATGGGGCCTAGGTCCAGCGTAGGGTGGAAGTAAAGAACCACGGGGTGGAAAAATGCCTCCAATCTCGGGCCAACAACTCGAGAAGGCATCTGAGTCCTCACAGGGTAGATAGCATCATACTCGACTGATCCAACACTCATGAAGGGTGCCAAGAGTGTCAGTGCTCGATACAGACGAACACGGGTGGCGTGAAGCTCAAAACGGAGAGCGCGTGCATCACGATCTCGATCACTAGCAAACCTAGCAGTCATCTGAAGTACTGGATCTTCTGCAGAGTGATCTGAGTAGAGTCCGGTGTAATATCCCTCTTCTCCTGGAAGTGCAGCAGGGATATAGAGGAACGAGGTCTCTCTCAGCATAGTGTGCTCCTCTCTCAGCAGGGTAATACATGAGTATGCAGCATCCTGCACAGCCATGTTCTCTGTCATGCCAATGCAATGTCCAAAGTGGATAGGCTGAGTGACTCCATTGTGGTGCGGGTAGATCCTGACGATGCAGTGGAACTGGGTCTGGTTGAAATCAAGTAACTGCTCCTCAACTGTGTACTCAGGGTACCATCAATATCCCACATAGGACATCATCTCGATCAACGTGGCGGGATGGCTACGTACACCGAGGCACCTGGTCAAATGAACAATCTGCCGAGGGGGAAGATCTGCCATCTGAAACAGAAAGAAGGAGTTTGCAAATGCATCAGATTATGAAGAAACCTGGAATGACTCGGACAGCATAACGACTGTAATTGCAAGAAAAAGACAATTTCTTACAACATGGAGACAGCACTTACATACGATGTAAGAAATCAGGAAGCATAACCACTCTAACAAACCGATCACAACTTTCCTACGGCTACAAGGAAGCAAACAACGAGATGTTCTAATCAGACAGAGGTGAGCCTAGTCCTATCTTCCATAGAATAAGATGAGGGTGACTCAAAACTCAGAACGATGAGGTAAGGAGAAAAAAGAAGCCTTACGTTGTTCCCTTATATACCCAGAGTAACTATATAACTATAGAAGGCTAGAATCGACTTCGGCCAAGGCTGCTAGTCCTACAGTCAGTCCTGCTCTGATACCAAGTCTGTCGGGACCCGGGGTTAGCGTATGCAAGTCCCGCTACGACATAGTTATATGGAGAGCCGAGAACCGTACCCACTTGTCTAAGCAGACAAGGCCAAGCACAGAACGTTCTCGGAAAGCATCGTACGTGAGGGGCATCCCATCCAGGACGGATGATCAACTGAGATGGGTCCTCATCGTCCGCACACAAGTCTAATGATATGGGTGATGAACTCCCATATTCATAGACAAGTCGCCTCAACCATACTATCGACTATCTCATAACTCTTACATAGACTTACTCCAGCCCGATCACTTAGTCGGGGTCTAGGGCGGGCTCGATCATACCACAAAGTGTGCACGAGACAGAGTCTCGAACAATCGCATCACGATGCCTCAAGCTGCGCACATCTAAGGGCCACTTGGTGTATGAAAAACCGCCAGCCAGATCACAACTAAGGTCTCGAAAACCCATACAAAGACATGCATGTTATAAACATACACGCAGCACACATGCCTTGTATGAACAGCAGGTATCATTGCAATTCTCTACAAAGTATACATTTTATTGATAACTCTTACAGAGTGCACATAGATATCACAAGTATGTGATCCAACATTACAACAACAAGCGGAAGAAAAGTATGTCTGAGTACAGACAAGTTTAACAAATGGCTTAAGAAGCCTTATTTAAACACAAGCCCTCCACGAGGGAACCAGTCGTCTGACTGGGACTAGACTAGCTTGATCTTCAGTCGTCCAGCTCGATGAAGAAGCCACCTTCGGGGTCAGTGGGTTCATCTAAAACATAGATTAAGAAAACGTGAGTACAAAATCGTACTCAGCAAGACTTACATAGGATATATACTACTCATGCACATGTATCAAGGTAAAGGGAGGTAGGGTTTCACTTGCAGAAGTGCTAGCTTTGACTTGGCTAGTCCTGAACTACGAGTACCAGACTTGAGGTAAGAAGCGTACACGAGTCCACTACTTTCTCCAACCAATTACACCACTATGGTGCCTTCCTCGACTTCCCCACGAGAAAGCACGCCATAGCACTCACACTTAACTTGGTGTGTTTTAGAAGTATCCAGTTCAAGTTGTCTAGTAATCAAGCTAAGCTTTCCAAGCAGTCCTTAACCGCGGACGCGGCTATTCTAATAGTTTTGTTAACCCTGTAGGGGTGTACCGCTACACACACACATGATCATCTGTTACCGCCTTTGTACTCGACACCATTCAAGAAGTGTCGGCGAGGATGCTCACCACAACTGTTACCTCATAGCCGATCTAGTCCGAGAAAGCCGCCTACCTGGGTTGGCTACCACTATCGTGAACCCGGCCGGTTTACCGAAGTGGACCCAAGTGATGTGTGCGTGGTGCATAAGCCGGTCTCGGATGAGCGGTTCTCTCACTTAGCAGCCAGGCCACAGACCTACCAGAACTCCGAACTATTGCGACATCTGGACATCGAAAGGGATGAGTTAATAGGTTGAGAGGGGTCAGTGAGCCCAATGTGTGGTTGTACTCGTCATCTTGGATCACCACACAAGAACTCGGACTTAGGGCGGTGTTCAACGAGACAACCAACCGTGTACTCCTACACAGCCTCTCATCGTTCACCTTGTATTAGGGTAGATTCACCAACACCTTTCTACCATCATCATCATGATCACTACCATCCCGACTCACATAATAGTATCAACATGGTATCATTCTAAGCATTCAATAAGCAGTAATAATTGCAGGGGCCAGATGATATCAATCAACTCTTACAGTTGCTAGGATTGCGGTTTGCCTACTACTGTGACAAATGATAGGTCATGCAAAGGAATGGGTTCATCTATGCGGTAGAAACGTAGCATGGTAATCATCCTATACAATGCATAAGTGAGACATGAGAGGGAAGTGGGATTTTATCGACATGATCAATGGGGTTTTGCTTGCCTTGCTGACGAGGTTCGGGTTCGAGGTCTTCAACGAAGGGGGCAGCCTCCTGTTCCGGTTCCACCTCTACTCGACAAACAACAAACAAGGTAGCAAAGTAAATACAATGCACAATCACATGGTCTAAGGTTGAAACTTGATGTATATGCTTTGATGTGTGAAGCAATTCCATTTAAATGGAGTATATTGCAAATTGAATTGCAAATTCAAACTCCAATTTGAATTCAAACTTAGCCAAGTTACATGTGACATTGTTTGATCAACTTGAAACATTTTGAAATGTGTATGATATGCCTCTGAAGTTCAAGTATTATGTGACATGTTGATGTGGTTCAAAATGCAAAAGCATTTGAAAAGAAATTGAATTAATTCCATTTAAATCAAATAGCAAATGCTACTGAACACATTTTAAATTCAATTCAAACATAGTTGAAAGTTGGATTTTTGGATAGCTTATTTTCTCCTGATCATTTTTCATATATTATTTGTTAAATTTGGAGTTAAAATGAATTTTCTATGAATTTCCAAAGTTTCAGCCTTTTTCTGGAATTTCTGGAATTTCTCTGATTTAATTAAACGATTTAACTGGTTTACTGCGTCAGCACTGCGCCAGCATGGCGTTAGCAGGGGGCTGACCAGTGGGGCCGGGGTGTCAGTGGGGGGTTAATTAACCTGGTTAGTTAAACTAACCAGAGGGTTAGTTAGTGGCCTTGGGCCCACGGGTCAGTGTCACAAGGGGGGATTAAGCACGGGGGTTAGGCCCTAATGACGCCGGCTTGACGCCGGTGGCTTTGGCCACGGCGGCGCCTCGCCGGAATCGGCTACGAAGAACGGGAGGCTACGGGGAGGGCACCGGCGTGTTCCTAGTGGCGCCGTGCATCGAATGGGGGGAGCCAGGGTTCACGGGGAGGTCTGGAGCGTCGATGGCGACGTGCTGGGAGGAAATAGAACGACGGCGAGGTTGGGGGGAGGCTAGCGTGCACGGCCTGGGCTAACCTTGCGCGCGTTCGAAAGCTGGCAGTGCCAGGAGTCATCTGCGCGCTCTTGGACAACAAGGAGGGCACTGGAGCGAGCTCTACTTCGACCATGGCGGCAACCGTACTCGGCTTCCATGGCGACCAAGGCTAGAGGAAGAGGGAAAAGGAACTCAACGGATCCCGAAGCAAGGTTGGGGAGGCTCTGCACACGGAGAATCGACGACGACAAGCTCGCGGCTCCGGCGAGGTCGCGATGGCGATTCCGGCGTCTACGTGGGCTCCGGGCCAGATTCCTTTGGCCTGGTGATGAAGACGATGACGACAACGCTCCTGGAAAGGGTTGCAAGGCTCGAGGGGCTCGATGGTCGCGTGTGTGCACGGCCGTGCTCCGGCTTTCTTCTCGGGCGGCGGTGAAATCGAGCTGCGCAGGAGGGGAAGAAGCTTTGGGGGGGGGGAATGGAACAGGACGGCCGAGAGGCGTCTCGAGGCGTGGCTAGAAGGCTCGGGAGGCGCCAGGCAGGCAGGTGGCGTGGAGGCCGCGGCATGCCGGCCACCGAGCTGCTTGCCGCCGCGCTGGAAGAAGACAAGGGGGGTCCAGGTGGGCTTGGGCCAGGGGGGCGACGAGTTGGGACGAAATGGCCAGGTAAGCTCCTTTTCCTTTTCTCTCTGTTTTATTTTTCTGTTATATGTTGGCCTTGCTAAATTAAATAGCTGGGCATTTTTAAAAATGCTGAAACTTTTTATATGGCCTCATATTATAATAGACTAGCGACTTATAAAGTTTGGCACTTTTTAAAATTCAAATGATTTGAACTTTAAATCAAATAGGGTTTTTTTATTAATTCCAAGGCACTGTTTGAATATTTGAAAAATCCATGAGCATGGGGTGGGTCCCACATCACTTGATATGTGATCACACTCATTTATAAGACTTTTCAAAATTCTAACATGAATTTTTGGACAAGATTTTTATCTGGCCTTTTGAATTAATTCATCTAGGGGGGGTTTCTTCCCCCATTTTTCTTTTGAATTTGATTTCAAAGACTTCTTTTGAAATTTTTAGCATGATGCAAGATGACTTTGATCCTAGCACATTACCTAACAGAGGGTTCTGACAGAAGGCAATGACTCATAGGAACACGGAACAAATCGGGCAGCATAACGGCTACACCGGGATGAAAATGAAACAACCTCGAAGAAATTGGACATAACTTCTTCAAGGAACTTAACAGAACGATGAGTCTGGACGACCACAATTGTCCTACGGCTACAAGGAGGCAAACAACGAGATGTTCTAGTAAAGAGATAGACGAGCCTAGTCCTATCATCCCGTAGAAAAGATAAGGGTGACTCAGAACTCAGATCGATGAGGGTAAGGAGAAAAAAAGAAGCCTTACGTTGTTCCCTTATATACCCAAGTAACTATATAACTATAGAGTGCTAGACTCGACTTCGACCAAGGGTTGAATAATCCTAAAGACAGTCCTGCTCTGATACCAAGTCTGTCGGGACCCAGAATATGCATATGTAATTCCAGTCATGATACAATCACATGGAGATCCGAGAACCGTACCCACTTGTCTAAGCAGACAAGGCCAAGCACAGAACGTTCTCGGTAAGCATCGAACGTGAGGGGCATCCCATTCATGCCGGATGATCATCTGAGATGGGTCCTCATCGTCCGCTCACAAGTCTAGATGCTTATGGGTGGTGAATCCCATACTCATAGACAAGTCGCCTCAACCATGTTATCGATTGAATCCTAACTCTTACATAGACTTACTCCAGCCCGATCACTTAGTCGAGGTCTAGGGCGGGCTCGATCATACAACAAAGTGTGCACGTGACAGAGTCACGAGCAATCGCATCGCGATGCCCCAAGCTGCGCACATCTAAGGGCCACTTGGTGTATAAAAGACCGCCAGCCATATCACAACTAAGGTCTCGAAAACCCATACTAAGACATGCATGTTATAAACATACACGCAGCACACATGCCTAGTATGAACAGCATGTATCATCACGTAACTCTAAAAAGTACTTCTTTATTGACTTACACATAGAGTATACAAACATCACATGTCTGTGATCAACATTACATCATACAACGGAAGCAAATTTGTTCTGAGTACAGACAAGTTTAAGAGCAAGTTTTGCCCCCGAAGGTTTTGGACATTGTTGGACAAAGCAGAAGTGGAACTAATATTGTTTTCGAGTATAAACAGATACTTAGGTTCCGAAAGAATGGAGTTTGCAAGTAGAAGGTCAAAGGAGAACTCACTGCAGTGAAGCTGCAGTCATCTACCGAAATCTTTGAAGGAAGACGACCCCTAAAAATGTTGTCGAAGAAGATGTTTCTCTCGAGCAAAAGCGCAACGAGGAGAAAGCTGAAGCTGATCGAAGACTTAGTCTTTTTGCTAGTTTCTCTTTATTTCTTGAGTCGTAGGAAAAACCGTACTATCAAGAGGGGTTTGCTAGTTGAGATCTTTGTCGAAGTGAATTTGCTCTGCTCAACCAAAAACCCACAAAAGCCTACCGAGAGAAATCTTACCGAGTCGAGCGAATAGCTCGAAGGCAAAGTCATCGCACTTCGTGCCTTCGAGAGAGAACTCGGTCGGTGAGTCAGCTTACTTGTTCCTCAAGTAAAGTTGCGCAGTGATTGGAATCCGACCGTTGTGGACACGCGTCAAGCGGTTGCATCGGGTCACTTCAGTCATTTTACCCATCGGGATCGCCAACTATAAATACCCCGCACCTACCCACAATTTCGGGTCGGCTGCTCCACTGAAGATTCTAAGGCAGAAGTCTGAGAGCATCCCAAAAGAGATTCATCGAGAGAAAACCTACACCCAAGTCTGAACTGAGTTGAGCAATTCATTATGACTTAGGTTGACATTAGCTGATCCTTTTATCTTGGAGAACTGCAAGTCTCCTAGACGGTTAGGCGTCGCCTGTCAAGCAGTCGAAGAGAAATTGTCACTGCTGAAGGAAGTTTGTAAAGGTCTTGGAGATGTCCTGAATCATCTACCACGAGTGAAAACTGGACAAGCTCAAAGAGTTTGTTGCAGTGGAGAAAAGGACGGAGAGAGTTTTGCTCCAGGTGTTCAATCACCAGTCCCTCCAACCAGACGTAGCACTTTGCAGAGTGTGAACTGGTTTACCAAACATCGCTGTGTCAGGCTCGTTTTCCTTCTAGCATTTACTTCAAGTATTTTCTCGTAGCCTGTTTGTCTTCGATGTTTTCCTTCGCTCCAAATCCTTTCGAGCCTTGCATTACTTTCGATACTGTATTTCCTTCGAGATGTCTTTAGTCCTACGATGTTTACATGATTTCCTTCTAAGTTCCTTAGAATTTTTAGAAGTGATCATTCACCCCCTCCCCCTCTGATCATTCTTGAGCTTTCAATTGGTATCAGAGCTAGGCACTCCCTATGCTCTGCGTATTGTGGTCTAATAACCTGGAGTGTTGTCAAGAATGTCGTTTGCAGCTGTTCGCTCAGGGGAACCAATCCCTATTTTCAATGGGAAGGACTATACCTATTGGAAGGACAAAATGAAGAGGAATATCATGGCTATCAACTCTGCCGCTTGGGAAGTTGTCAAGAATGGTGTAACTGTCAAGGACACTGATGCCATTACTCCTGAAGAGACAAAGAAGATAGAGCTAGATGCTGAAGTCTGGGTATTCATCACAAATCATCTGATTCCTGAAAAATATCATGAGGTCAAGAATATTCCTTCGGCCAAAGGTGTTTGGGATTATCTCGAGAAGATTGTTGAAGGTGTCTCTACTCAGAAAGATGCTCGAATTGACACCCTTCGAAGCAAGTTCTATCGGTTCAAGGGGCACGAGGGAGAAAAAGTTTGTTCCATATACAGCAGACTCACTGCGCTGTCAAATGAACTGATTTCCCTCGGTGCAGATGACATTACCAATCGGATTATTGTCAGAACTTTGCTCCGTTCTCTTGATGATTCCTTCGATCACATTGTGCTGATGATTAAGGAAAGAACTGATTTCAAGGATATGGTTGCCGCTGATATTCTTGAAAGGCTTAATACTTTCGAGATGGAAGAAGATGAGAAATGTGACGTCAATGGGAGTCGAAGAAAATCTCATGCACTAAAAGCCAGAGCTTCACATCACTCCTCTCCTGAAGCTAGTTCTGAATCGGGTTGTGCCTCAGATGACCCCGAGAACATTGGAAAAGATCTCGCACTAATAATGAGAAGATTCAATCTCTTTCAGAGAAGGAACTCCTCTTCACCGAAGAAAAACTTTTCCTCAAGACATTCAAATAATTCATCTCAACATCGATCATCATCCAGAAACTCTTCAGCGAAAGATAACTGTTGCTATAAGTGCAAGAAGCCAGGTCACTTCATTGCTGATTGTCCTCTCTGGGAAATTGAACATAAATCAAAGCACTCTCACATCAGCTTTTCGAGCAAGTCTTACAGATCGAGCAAAAACCATGATTCGAAGAAATATGATTCAAGGTCCAGAAAAGACAAGAAAGATGGTTCTGATGATGACAAAAAGAAGAAGTATCACAAGCATCGAGAGGGTTCTTCCTCTAAATCACTTTCCTCTCGTCGACAGAATTCACACCGAGCCAAAGCCTATCTGGGTAAAGAGATGAAATCTGAAGATGAAGCTTCCGGTTCTGAAGAAGGATCAAAGTCAAGATCTGGTTCTGGTTTTGAATCTGATGGTGTTGCTGGGATAGCATTCGCCTCGAACAAGAATTCAAGTTCATTCTTCTCCAACCAGAGCAGTGAAGATGAATCTCCAGCTTACTGCTTCATGGCCAAGGCTAAGGTACCCTCATCTAAGAAATCCTACGATACTTCTGATGGATCTGCTTATGAAAGTGACTCTAGGATAAGCTATGCTAAACTTGCTAAAATTGCTTCTATCCAACAAGATGAACTAGATTCTCTAAGTGAAACCATTCAAAAATCTGAGACCTTGTTGATCGACGAGATTGAGAAGGGTCAAACTTTGACAAATGAGCATGTTGCTCTGAAGAAAAAGTATGATGAGCTTTCCTCTCGGCATGATCTCCTCTCAGTGGACTACGAGAAGCTAACCTATGAAATACTTCAAGGGAAAATGGCTCTCGAGAAACTGAGAGAGGCTAATGAAGAGTTGGAAAGTGTCAATCTCACGCTCATGGCTCAACAAGGCTCAGAAACTAAAAATGAATCTACTTCACCTTGCTTAACCTGTTTGGAACGAAGTAAAATTGAGTCTATTTCTGAGAGATCGAAAGGAAAGAAACCTATGGTTATCGATGATACTAACCCCTCGAACGAGGAAAACATTACCGAGGAACTCCTCAGGTTGAAGAACTTATTTGAAACAAGCATGTTCAAAAGTGTGCAGGGACACCAGTACTTATGTGATATCCTTCCAAAGGCTCTTCTTCACAGGAATCCTCGTAACGAAGGAGTTGGCTTCGAAAGGAAAATCAATCCTGATGGAACCTACTGGGAACCCGAGCAGTATCCTAAAACTGTCTGGGTTCTTGAGAAAGAAAAGCCCATTGATATTGCTAACCTTTCAGGTTTCAGTTGCAA
This sequence comes from Bromus sterilis, assembly GCA_950022295.1. NCBI lineage: Eukaryota > Viridiplantae > Streptophyta > Magnoliopsida > Poales > Poaceae > Bromus > Bromus sterilis. Next base: position 226,149,634 of record OX465600.1, read on the forward strand.
AATTGACAAAGCTATTGTTGATGAATCACTTGATTCTGACTACAAGCTTGTCAAAGATCAGGAAGGAAAGGTGTCGGCTGAGTTCGTTGGTACTCCTCCAAAGAATGGCTTTTATAAGCGACAGATTTGGGTTCGCAAATCTCTCGTAGAAAAACTGCCCCCTAACCATTCTATGCAGGGAAAATCCTCGGTACCACCGAATCACTACTATTCTCTCGAGGATAGAAATGAACCCTTGGTGCCTGCTTCAAATGTTCCCCAGAAGGAATACTATCGTGTCGATAGAAATGTTTATCGTCATCGTAATGATAACACCAAAATTGCAATTACCCATCGTTACTCTAACCCCTCATCGAGGAATTATATTTATGGTGTGCTTGATGGTCCTGATCGACAATGCAATCCTGTTCGATATAATATTGCTGATCCATCTAGCTCTACCATGCCTTCTAAGTCACCTGCTCGTTTGTGGGTGGTTAAGAAGAACTAATTCTTCTGCAGGGCTATGTCTCCGGTGGATCCGAATGGGTCATGGATAGTGGATGTACAAATCATATGACCGGAGACAAAGAGTTGTTCGCCGAGGAAAAACTATCTGAATCCTCACAGAAATATATTACCTTCGGTGACAACAACAAAGGGAAAGTACTTGGTTTGGGTAAGGTTGCAATATCGAAAGACAAGCATATTGATAAGGTTTTGCTTGTACAATCTCTAGGATATAATCTTATGTCTATATCGAAACTTTGTGATATGGATATGCTTGTTCTGTTTTCTGCGTCTCGTTGTGTTGTCTTTTCACAGGATGATTATTCCTTCGTGTTCGAAGGATATCGCAAGGGTGATCTTTACGTCGTTGATTTTTCTTCGGGACCTGCTGCGTCCACATGTTTAATGGCCAAAGCCACTTCTGGTTGGTTATGGCACCGAAGACTTGGTCATGCAGGGATGAAAAATCTTCAAACTCTTATCTCGAAGAAGAACATCGTTGGAATTGATAATGTAAAATTCGATAAAGATCGTCTATGAAGTGCCTGTGAAGCAGGAAAGATTGCCAAGAAACATCACTCTGCAAAAACCGTCATGACAACTACTCGTCCTCTTGAATTACTTCATATGGATTTATTCGGTCCTCAAAATTATGCTAGTCTTGGAGGAAACAAGTATGGTCTGGTTATTGTTGATGATTTCTCTCGATATACTTGGGTTTTATTTCTAGATGACAAGAGCAAGGTTGTTGAAATTTTCAAAACTTTCGCAAAGAGAGCTCAAACTGAATATGAATTATCTCTCAAGCATATCAGAAGTGATAATGGTACTGAATTCAAAAATACTCATATCGAAGATTTTCTTGATGAATATGGCTTCACTCATGAATTCTCGGCTGCTTATACACCGCAACAAAATGGTGTGGTCGAGAGAAAGAATCGAACACTTATTGAAATGGCCAGAACAATGCTTGCTGAATACAAGACTCCTATCAGGTTCTGGGCCGAAGCTATGAACACTGCATGTCATATCATCAACAAGGTTTATCTGCATAAGTTTCTGAAGAAAACTTCACATGAACTCATCGCTGGTAAAAAGCCAAATGTGTCTTATCTCAGCGTTTTTGGTGCTCCATGTTATATCAGAGACATGAATCACAGCTCCAAGTTTGCCCCAAAGGCTCACGAAGGTTTTCTTCTAGGTTATCGTTCGAATTCTCACACTTACAGAGTTTACAACTCACATCTTGGCAAAGTGGTAAAAACTGTAAATGTTCGACTTGATGAAACTAACGGCTCTCAAAAGGAGAAATTACCTCTTAACCTGGATGAACCACCTTAGGATGAAGTTATCAGGTACATGGCTATTGGAGATATTCGGCCTGTCGAAGGAAATGCTCAACAAGCAAACAGGGATGATGATGGTCCAATGTTCCCACACATAGCCCGGGGCGCTGGAGATCAACATCCTGAAGAAATTGATGCACAGGTCGAAAGAGAACGCATAAACGAAGAATATGTTGATCCCGAAGGACAAGCTGAACCCGAAGATCAACCTGATCCACAAGATGAAGAATCCTTTCCTCGTGTTCGAAGAAGAGTGAATGTCGACTCAATTCTCGAAGAGATTCGTTTACCAGGTCGTCCCACCACTCGTTCTCGTACTCGATTAGCTAACTTCTGTGGAAATTTTTCGTTTGTATCCATGCTAGAACCTTCAAAATTCGATGAAGCCATGAGAGACTCAGACTGGATGACTGCCATGCTCGAAGAACTTAACCAGTTCGAAAGAAATAAAGTCTGGTCCCTTGTCGATAGACCTGATTCCACGAAGCATAATATCATTGGTACGAAGTGGATTTTTCTCAACAAGCAAGATGAAGATGGCATAGTGGTAAGGAATAAAGCTCGACTGGTTGCACAAGGCTATACCCAAATCGAAGGTATTGATTTCGGTGAGACTTATGCCCCAGTTGCTCGTCTTGAATCCATTCGTGTCATGCTTGCTTTAGCCAATTACAATGGTATATTGCTATATCAAATGGATGTCAAAAGTGCATTTCTTAACGGTGAGATCGAAGAAGAAGTGTATGTTATGCAGCCACCAGGTTTTGAAGACCCGAAGAATCCTGATAAGGTGTACAGATTACACAAGGCCCTATATGGGTTAAAGCAAGCACCTCGTGCTTGGTATGAAACGCTGAAGGATTTTCTTCTTAAGAAGGGCTTCAAACCAGGAACAACTGATCCGACTCTTTTTACTCGTGCATACAAAAATGATCTTTTTGTGTGTCAGATTTATGTCGATGATATTATTTTTGGCTGCACTAACCCTGATATTAGCGAAGAATTTGCTCGTATGATGTCGAAGAAATATGAAATGTCAATGATGGGAGAATTGAAGTTCTTTCTCGGGCTTCAAATCCGTCAACAGAAGAATGGTACTTTCATTTCTCAAGAGAAGTATCTCAGAGATTGCCTGAAGAAGTTTGATCTTGTCAGTTGCAAAACTGTCAAGACTCCAATGCCTACGAATGTTCATCTAGATGCAGATGAGAAGGGCAAACCTTTCGATCAGAAGAAATATCGCTCGATGATTGGTTCGCTTCTTTACCTTTGTGCATCTAGACCTGACATTATGCTATCAGTATGTATGTGTGCTCGTTTTCAGGCAAACCCGAAGGAATCTCATCATATTGCTGTCAAGCGAATCCTTCGATATCTGGCACACACACCAACCTTGGGTCTTTGGTATCCCAAGGGTGCCCAGTTTGATCTCGTTGGTTATTCAGATTCTGACTGGGCTGGTGATCGAGTCGACAGGAAATCTACCTCAGGCACATGTCATTTTCTCGGTAGATCTCTTGTCTGTTGGGCCTCGAAGAAACAGAATTGTGTATCTATTTCTACGGCTGAAGCCGAGTATATTGCTGCCGGTTCATGCTGTAGTCAGATTCTGTGGCTCAAGCAAACGCTGAAAGATTATGGTATTCTTGTGAAGAAAATTCCATTGCTTTGTGATAACGAGAGTGCAATCAAAATTGCTCATAATCCAGTGCAACACTCTCGAACGAAGCATATTGATATTCGTCATCATTTTCTTCGAGATCATGTTCAGCGAGAAGATATTGTTATCAGTCATGTTCGCACTGAAGATCAATTGGCTGATATATTCACAAAGCCCTTGGATGAAAAGAGGTTCTGTACACTGAGGTGTGAGTTGAACATCTTGGACTCACGCAATGTGCAGTAAGATCATAACCATCGGTATTATGTATTATAAATTTTCATTGATATTTACTTTCGTTAATTTTCTATCGTGTTTCCTTTTTCGTTTATTTTGTTCGTTTGGTTTTGTCCTACACACTTATCACTCCGAGCTTTTATCGCTGTTTTTAACCTCGGATTGACTAAGCATCGGACCCCGTTTTCCCTCTATTCTATCCCTAACTATTCTGTGCTTTTCTCTCGTGAACATGTACATATTGTACTCGATCAAGATTCCCCTCGAATGTCATTGATTCCGAAGGAAAATCTATCGAAGTTTTATCTACTTTTATACTCGATGTTCGATGAGTTTGGTCTCGGACGTGGAGCAACTATCTTTCGGTTCGTTGGGATTTCCCGCGATTACCGCCACAGAATCCGTCCGTTGAATGCGGAGAGACGCGAAATCTACGCCGTTGGATCAGATCTGACAGCTCGGTCAGACCCTCCCTTATAAATACTGATCCACTCCACCGGCTTAGACATCGCTATTCCTTCGACTTCGTCTCTTCGCCTCCAGACGCTCTCTCGCGCGCCGCCGTGCTGCCTCGTCGCCGTCGACTCCCTCGCCGCTTAGCTGTCGGAAGGAAGCCGCCGGAGACGTTCCCGTCGACGAAGATCATCATCCGCGTCGCCGTAGTCGCCTCACATCACCAAGTTAGGGTATGTGTGGCTCTGGAGTCGATTCAATCTCGTTCTGTTCATCGTTTCCAGCTTTTGTGTTGATTTTTTTTCTGATTTCTTTTAGGTCTGTTTGATCCGTTTGGATCTTTGAAACTTGGGAAATCTGTTTCTAGCTTTTCTGTCGATTCCCCATCTGTCCTTGGTAAGAAATCCCTCGGATTCTCTCACTTAGGCAAATCCTACAATATCGTTTCGATAGATTTAATCTTGTGCGATTTATTCATACAAGTTCTTCGTTAGATTTCCACCCGTTGAAAATCTAGCCTAGCACTTTCATGAAAATTTGTGATAAGACAAATCTCTCGATAAGATTGCTGCATTCAAAATGTTTTTCCTCGAAATTGTTGGTACTTGTTCACAACTTTCCTATATTCCCTCGTATCCTTATTTTTCGCAGGAAAATGTCTGGTAACGAAGGAAATATTAGAGTTCCCAAGCGTGTGGGAGGCCGAACAAGAATCACCAATAACTCTGAAGGTTTGTCTGAGGAAGTGATCATTGAAAAGAATTTGAGAACGCCGTCTGGTTCTGAGGATGATCGTACAAGAGAAAATCGTCTGCAAGAGATTCGAAGACTTCAAGCTCTTCGTTGGTATGAATACAAGTCTCTTATTCCTCGATGGGAGAGGCTGTTTGCTATGAAGAATCCTTGGGTTGATGTCAAAGCTCTAAGGCCAAAGTGGACGAAATTTAATCGACCACCTCCTCCAGCTGATGCTCACCCTTCTGCCCTCAAAACTCCTGATGATTTTAAAGAGCTCGTTGAAGCACGTGAACTTCGAGCACAAAAGAGGAAAGAAGCTAAAGCTCGAAAGGAAGCAGCTGCTGCTAAAGCTGCCGAAGAAGTTGGCCCTAGCGCCAAACCGAAGGGTGGCAAGAAGTCAGCCAAGAGACAGAAAAAGGTTGTAATAGTTTCACCTCCTGATGCTAGCTCCGAAGGAGAAGCTAATTCAGATGATCAAGAACCTGGTACAGAGGCTGATGTCGAGGACTTACCTCTGAAGAAAAAGCCGAGAAGTAGAGGCATAAGGATCCAGGAGCCAGCTCCACAGGCTCCTCGAGGAAATGTTGACTTAACCAACTTGGTCACAGATCCACCTATTTCATCTGCTCCACCTGTTCCTGCTCGCCAACCAAAACCTTCGGCTCCAAGGAAGGGAAATCAAGCTCAAGTTGGTGAAGATGATGAAACGCTTATTCAGCGAAAGGAAAGGCTGGCCAAGCAAAAGGAACAAGAGGAAAAAGACTTAATTAATTCTAAGCTCCTAAACTTTCACAGTCAGCCCGAGCATAAAAAGGCTCTGGTTGCTCAACAACTGGACATTCTTCACTTGGTCAGTGAAAAATATCGACGACAGATTTCTGCAGGCACTATCCCTAGTGACCCGAAAGAAAAGGTCACCGAGAAAGTTGTGACTCCCACAGTCACGAAAGAAAAGGTAATAGCCCCTAGTGCTTCGAAGAAGAATGCTGTGGCCCCTAGTGCCTCGAAGGATAAAGCAGTGGTCTCAAAACCCATTGCTGCTACCAAGGCCACCAAGGAAGCCGAAAAGAAAGCCAAAGAGGCAAGACAGAAGGCTCAAGCTGCTCCAGTTCCTCGAGCTGCACCAGCTCCTGCCCCTGTTGCACCTGCTGTTTCCGGCCCTCGTGCCAATGAAGAGAGTTCCAATGAAGGAGAATCAAATGCCAATGCTCCTTGGGATGCTGCACATATATCTCACATTCTCTGGAAAATGGCTACTACACCGAGCAAAGTCACTTCCGAGGATGATGTTCCTGCTGAAATCCAAGAGCATGTTGCTCGATACATGATACGCTGGGAAGGCTACATCACCCAGGATCGTAAGGATAAGGAGAAAGTCAGGTTTTACACCAGGCAACTCCAAGAGGAAACCGAGGACATTGAGTCCCGAAATTTTTTCAAGTCCAAGATTGCATCTGCTGAAGCTTCTAGGAGGACTCAGAAGGAAAATTTAACTGCTGTGTTTGACAAGGTAAAACAAGTTGTGTCTGCTGTTTGCAAAGAGCATAATGATGCTCTGTTCCATAGACAATCTCGAAAGAGAAAATCTGCTGCCCCAACCTCTGAGCGTGGGACGCCAGAGATCGAGAAGAACGCCAAGAAGTCCAAGTCCACCGAGGTCGTTGCTACCACAGAACGACAAGAAACTGAACCAAACCCCACCAAGCAACCCACTCCTCCCCGTAAGAAAACTCCACCACCTCGCCAAACAAGTTCACCGCCTCGACAAACAACTCCACCCCCTCGTCAAGCTACACCTCCACCCCGACAACAAACACCTCCACCTCCAGCTCCATCTCCACCCCGTCAACCCTGACCACCAAAAGCCTCGCCACCACCTCCAAACCCACCATCTCCACCTCATGTCATTCCATCGACCACCCCCGCCACTGAATTCCAAGCTCATGCAGAGACCGAGCAAGTTGCTCGTGTCGAGCAAGAAACTCTAGTCCAGAAATATTACTCTTCTGCCCGGACTATGCCTGAAGGAGAAGATGTTGATGTTGACATCACGACAGTTTCCTCTCGACGAGATCCTGTCGTTAGCAATAGTTCTGGAGATAACAGCTCAAGTGATAATTCTTCATCCTCCTCATCCAGTTCTTCGAACGAAGAAATGGTTGATGCGTTTGCTCAATTTGATGAAGACTTGGAGGCCATGGAAATTGAAGAGGCCGCACAAAATGCTCAAACCGACGAAGGAGATGCCGTCGTAGCTCAGGCCGAGGAGAATGCTCCTGCAGTCACTCCGGCTCAGGATATTGTCAACATCCCATCATCTATCTCTCGACCTGCTGAACCAGAGTTCCAGATGCCAGATAACGCTGCTGAGGTTTTTCCCATTGATGAGCTGCTTCACTCTGCTCATCCGAGAGAAATGCTGCCCTTGTTCTGCTCAGATGTTCCTCGCGGAGGTCCCATCTTCAAAAGGCGCGAACACAAGCCATTTTTCTTCGGTACCAATCCCTACGAGAAGCCCAGAAGTGCTTATTCTCTTCGGTTTTGGACTCAAGAGCAAGCTATCTATTATACTCGTGTGTTGTACAACAAGGCAAGAGTTTTCCAGCATCAATATCTTGATATGCCTTCGGTGTACTCCACTACTTGTTTCGAGAACATTGCCGAGACAATTGATAGCCTGCATGCTCACAAGATGTTTGCTCTCGATTTTGGTTACAATCCCGAGCTTATCAAACAGTTTTATGCAACACTTTATGTCTCTGGAGATCCTGAGAACTCGAAGACATGGAAATTTGACTATATGATTCAAGGCCAAGTTTTTCACATGACTGTCGACCAATTTCTGGCTATCATCAATTTACCTCGGTTCGAAGGATTACCTCACAAACTTCATGACTTACCTGCTGCAACTCCTGCTGAATTCTCTACGCTAATGGATCCAGAAGTCGTAGGAGATCACTACCCCACCGAGCCGAAGCCAAGACACTTGGTATTTGAAGCAAAGGCATGGTTTTATATTCTCTCGAAGACCTTGATGCCAATGCTTGATGTGCACGATAATTTTCCAATTCCAAATGATGTGCAACTTGCCCTGTTGAAGTTAGTCCACGGTCATCCCTTCGATTTTGAAGACTACTTCCTCAGAACTTTGGTGTCTTGTGCTGATGACCACAATTCCCACAAGCCATATGCACCATGGCTGATGGCAATCTGCAATTACTCTCGGGACGTGCCATTCCCCGTATCTATTTACCCGAAGATTTTCACTCCACCTGTTCGAGAAGTATTGCAGGTTGTTGCTCGACCCAACGACCCTTTTGCTGAGCACACTGGCATCCGCGCCCACTTAACTGAGCGCAATATTCGCTCGAAGTTTATCAAGCCAGTGCATCATATGGAAGTTTCTCTTCGGTCCCAGCAAATGCTTCAACATCACATTGATCAAGATTTTATTCAGAAGCAAGCTCTGATGGATGAGATCAATCACTTGCGTAACATTACCATGAACAACAATAAGATGCTGCGTGAATGCCTTCGCCGTGATTGGAAAGGTCTTCGGAAGTTCAATTCCCTCGGTCAACTTCAACGTTGCGGGTTCGAAGAATATCCTCCCCATCTGAACAGGAATTGGACCAATGATGATCGAGTAGATCGACCGGATCCCAATATCCCTCGCCTACCGAAGAACAGAGATGTGCTAAGTGTCGATGATTATTATCATATCACTTTGGAAAATTTATCCTCTGACTCCGAGCAAGAAGAAGAAGCCCCTCCTCAACGTCAACCCAGAGTTCACTCGCCACTTCCTCGAAGCCCCAGGACCCCGCCGGAATCGCAGCTGGAATCTTCAGGAGATCAACATTCATTCCGCACGAAGATCACTCCTCCAGGCGCTCGTCCAATTCGTCGTGCTCCAACGCTCGCCGAATCTTCTCGTCGTCGCCGGAGCCAGCGTCGCGAGTAGGGATTTCTTTCGACCCTATTCTCTCGATCTTTTTGTATGTTGTGACAAAAAGGGGGAGATGTAGTGGCATCGAAGAAATTAGTTTGCCTATGGGGTTAAGGGATTTGTTTTTCATTCGATAAACTCTTGATTTTGAGGCTTTCTGAGTAGTTTCAACAAACTATCGATTCACATTCGATCTGGTTGTAACTAACTCTAAGTAGGACTGTGAACTGCTACTCTTTTCGTAAGATATCTATCTGCTACTTGCAATACTTAACCTTTTGCAGGAAGTTATCTTTCATATAAGTTTACAGGTCATTCGAGGAGATTGCATATTACTAATTGGATGCTATCTGGAATGCAATTTCTCTCGCTAAGTTTTTTTGATGTTTTTCCCTCGACACTACTTGTCAAATATGCACTTCACAGGAAATCTTTATCTTCCGTGCATACATCAAGGGGGAGTACTTCATCGATCTCAGCACTGGTTTATCATCGAAAACTCAAACTTTTTCAAATTATTTATCGATGCCTGTTTTGTCAACAATCGTCCAAAAAGGGGGAGATTGTAAGAGCAAGTTTTGCCCCCGAAGGTTTTGGACATTGTTGGACAAAGCAGAAGTGGAACTAATATTGTTTTCGAGTATAAACAGATACTTAGGTTCCGAAAGAATGGAGTTTGCAAGTAGAAGGTCGAAGGACAACTCACTGCAGTGAAACTGCAGTCATCTACCGAAATCTTTGAAGGAAGACGACCCCTAAAAATGTTGTCGAAGAAGATGTTTCTCTCGAGCAAAAGCGCAACAAGGAGAAAGCTGAAGCTGATCGAAGACTTAGTCTTTTTGCTAGTTTCTCTTTATTTCTTGAGTCGTAGGAAAAACCGTACTATCAAGAGGGGTTTGCTAGTTGAGATCTTTGTCGAAGTGAATTTGCTCTGCTCAACCAAAAACCCACAAAAGCCTACCGAGAGAAATCTAACCGAGTTGAGCGAATAGCTCGAAGGCAAAGTCATCGCACTTCGTGCCTTCGAGAGAGAACTCGGTCGGTGAGTCAGCTTACTTGTTCCTCAAGTACAGTTGCGCAGTGATTGGAATCCGACCGTTGTGGACACGCGTCAAGCGGTTGCATCGGGTCACTTCAGTCATTTTACCCATCGGGATCGCCAACTATAAATACCCCGCACCTACCCACAATTTCGGGTCGGCTGCTCCACTGAAGATTCTAAGGCAGAAGTCTGAGAGCATCCCAAAAGAGATTCATCGAGAGAAAACCTACACCCAAGTCTGTACTGAGTTGAGCAATTCATTATGACTTAGGTTGACATTAGCCGATCCTTTTATCTTGGAGAACTGCAAGTCTCCTAGACGGTTAGGCGTCGCCTGTCAAGCAGTCGAAGAGAAATTGTCACTGCTGAAGGAAGTTTGTAAAGGTCTCGAAGATGTCCTGAATCATCTACCACGAGTGAAAACTGGACAAGCTCGAAGAGTTTGTTGCAGTGGAGAATAGGACGGAGAGAGTTTTGCTCCAGGTGTTCAATCACCAGTCCCTCCAACCAGACGTAGCACTTTGCAGAGTGTGAACTGGTTTACCAAACATCGCTGTGTCAGGCTCGTTTTCCTTCTAGCATTTACTTCAAGTATTTTCTCGTAGCCTGTTTGTCTTCGATGTTTTCCTTCGCTCCAAATCCTTTCGAGCCTTGCATTACTTTCGATACTGTATTTCCTTCGAGATGTCTTTAGTCCTACGATGTTTACATGATTTCCTTCTAAGTTCCTTAGAATTTTTAGAAGTGATCATTCACCCCCTCCCCCTCTGATCATTCTTGAGCTTTCAGAAACGGACTCAAACAATGTAAGTGACCGAGACGCCACCTCTGGCAGATGGTTTTCTTGCCTCACAGGTGCACCCACATATCTATATGATGCAATCATTCCTTCATTCTTTTTCTATGCAGATGTCAAATGGAAAGCCCGAGCTAATGTGACTCCTGGACGTTGACACGGATCAAGGTACTAGGCCGAGAGGGGTCAGTGAGCCCAATGTGTGGTTGTACTCTTTGTCTTGGATTACCATACAAGAACTCGGTGCTTAAGGAGGTGTTCAACGACACAACCCACTGTGTACTCCTACACAGCCTCTCATCGATCACCTTTGCTTTGGGTGGATTCACCAACACAGTTTCACTTTCATCAACACCATGTTCACTATCATCCCGACTCACATCAAAAGCATCCTCATCGTACCACTAAGCATGCAATAAGCAGTAACAGCTGCAGGGGCCACATGATATCAAACAACTCCTATGTCAGCTAGGATTGTGGTTTGCTTACTACTGTGACAAGATGATAGGTCATGCATCGGATATGGGTTCAACTATGCGGTAGAATCGATATCAAGGTGATCTCATAAACATGCATAAGCGAGGCTGAAAGGGAATTGGGATTTTATAGACATGATCAATGGGGTTTGCTTGCCTTACTGACGAGGTTCACACACGGTGTCTTCAACGAAGGGGGTGGCCTCCGGTTCAAGTTGCACGTCTATCGAGCAAACAAAGCAATCAAGGGATAAATATAATTGCGATGCTCAAGCACATGATAAGTTGTGAAAACATGATTTACATGGTACTGATGTGTTTAAAATTCCATTTAATTGAAGTGTATTGCAAAAGAATTGCAAATTCAAACTCCAAACTCAAATTCAAATTATGCCATATGCACATTTGCTACTGTTGCCCAATTTTAAAATGGTCAAACATGAAAACAAATTGCATATTCTTAATCCTTGCATTTTTCTTATAATATTTCATATATTATATGTTTAATTTGGAGTTAATTTGACTTTCTATGATTTATTGAAGTTTAAATGATTTTCTGTCGTTTCTATAATTTCTTTAATTCATTTCTAATTTTCTGGAATTTGATTTATTGCATCAGCATGATGCAATCATGACATCAGCAGGGGGCTGACAGGTGGGTCCACCCTGTCAGTGACCCACTGTTAAAAATGTGTTTAGTTTTAATTTAAACAGAGGATTAGGGGGCTGGCCCCACTTGTCAGCCACTGTGGGGGGATTAAGAGGTGATTAGGGGGGGCCTAATGGTCGGCTTGACGCCGGCGGCCTCTGAAACGACGACGCTCGCCGGGATCGGGTTCCCGTCCACGGTTGGATGCGCTGCGGGCACTACGACGTAGCCCTTGCTCGTGCGCATCGCCCCTAGTACACGGCGACCACAGGGGAGCACCGGGGGCACGGCGGCGACCTCGTCGGCGGCGACCCGTGCTTGGTTTCGACGGAAAGACGACCCAGTGCAGTAAGGAGAGTGGGAAAAGGGGGGGAAAGAACGTGGAGCTCACCCTGAGTCTAGTGGAGGGGACGGGGAGGCCAGAGGGACACCGGAGACGGCTAATTCGACGACAAGCTTCACGGCGGCCGGCGGCGTCTCGTCGAAGATGGCGACGACCTCGGGTCTTCTGTGCTCGATTACGCGCTTGAGGAGACGAAGACGAGCACGGCGAGTCTTCTGGACATCATGGCGCAGCTCGAGGAGGACTGGACGCGGGAATCGCGAGAGGGAGAGAGGGAGAGCGAGCAGGGAGAGGGGGATTGGACGCGGGGCGCCGCGGCGTGCTCCGTGGTGCAGGTGACGTGGGCGGGGAGCAGCTGCGTGGCCCTGGTGGCCACGGCGGCCACGGCATGCCGGGAACGCAGCTGTGTGCTCGTGCCCGGGGAGGAAGACGACAACGAGGAGGTGGGCTAGGCCGGCTGGTGTTTGAGTTGGGCTGAAAGCCAGGTGAGCCTTTTTCTTTATTCTTTATGTTTTTCTTTCTGTATTTTTGTTGTGCCTTGATAAATAAATACATAGGCAATTTATAAAATTCCCAAAACTTTTATATGGACTTACAAAGCATATAGTTAGCCACTCACAAGTTTTGGAGATTTTTGAAATTCAAACAATTTGAATTTAAATTCAAATTGGAATTTAATTTAATTTCCAAGCCCTATTTGGATTTTTTGGAAAATCTTGGTGCATGCAGTGGGACCCACTTCACTTTATATGTGATCATGCATATTTATAAGACTTTTCAAAAATACCAGAGCAATTTTTGGAAGAAATTTATGTCTGGCCATTTAATTAAAATTCTTTAGGGCTTTTCTTTTCCCCATTTTTGATTTTCTTTTTGAATTTTTGCATGATGCAAAGGGCACAAGCAACCCTAGCACTTACCCTAGTTGGGGTTCGGACACCCACCCGTCAGCCACTCCACTCAGTCCCGAAGCGGTACAAGTGGAGGCGTATTCGACAGAGTACGCCTTCGACGTGGCCTCCTCTAGATATTCATGGAAAATCAATTTAATTCATTTAAAAAGTAAATTTTGACCAAACTTTGACCATCAATTACTCCTAAACCACAAGGCCTAGTGAGTTGATTCCTTTTGCTACATTTTTCTCTTGAGCTCCTCTTCAAGTTGGCAAAGTTTGGGAGCTCGGCTCTCTGTTTAGGTCCACTGGACAATAGAAGAGTGCTCTGGACTCATTTCTATTTGCCACTTGTTTTATTTTTTCAGAAGGTGATCGAGTGCTTGCAGAAGACCAGGAGTTCAAGGACACTCCACTTGACCAAGGCAAGCCATAACAATCTGGTCATCAAGATCTTGAGTTGCCTTTTGTTGATTTGAATCATTTAACTTGGGTTTCTCTTGCCCTTATATTGCTTGCTAATAAAATTAAATAACCATAATAAGTTGATGGATATGAACATGCCATGCCTACTGATTTTATCATGCCACCCTAGTACATGTTATCACATTGCTTATTTTATCTCCATGTCTATGCCGGAATCATGCTAGTGATGATCATGCTTCTACTCATATGCCATGCTAGTTGTTGCATATGCATGATAGTAGTATCATATTCATGCCATGTTGCTATGCCTTCATATTGCTATTCACTAGAACCTAATGAACATAATAATAGTTGACCAAGTGCCACCGAACCGAGCTTATCCGTGCAGCCACATTTTCTTGTATGGGCGGGCCTTGACTCGTGCTATCATAGTGCCTTCTACGGATATCACCCAATAGGGGAGGTTATGCACACACGCTACCCTGATCAGGTAGGTGGTGATAATCTCGACATCCATAGTGTTTACCCGGGAGTCCCCGTTGGGACAGTTTGCCACAAGGTGGCCGAGTGGTTCTGGTGGTAACGTGGACACCTAACCACAGGGATACCCAAGACCGTGTGTCGGTGAGTCCGTAGGGAGGTTACGTGGTAGTCGGGTTTCGTTGGAGATGTCCTAGTCCACTCCCACGGTGCCAGTTCCAAGGATCCTGTGGGACAAGTACCGGGGTGCTGGATGGAGGAAGAACTCCATAATGTGGGTAACGTGCACAAACTCTGCAGATTCAAAATCTATTCGAATAGCCGTGTCCTCGGTCATGGGACACAGTTCGTACTAGGTCACACAATGGTCAACACTAATCTGGTAAATAATGTGGATGTTAATGTTGAAACTTTGTTCATGTGATTGGTTGGGTGGTAACTGAGGACACCTAACCCGTTGAGTGGTCGAGCTACGACCCGTATGATGGTGGGTCAAGAGACGACCCGGTTACCGAGTCAGGATGACTCGGAGGTAAGCTGCATGAATCATGTGGTGTTCTTAAGATAAGTGGTATTATTATTCTTTCCATGTTTGCCATGTTATTGTTTGCATCCTTGCCATGCTATTGTTTCTCCTGATGACTTGGCTGTTATGAGCTTGCAAGTACATTCCATGTACTGACCTGGCGTGTCATGCCAGATGCAGGAGGTGTCGCACCCGAAGAGTTGGCTGAGTTGTACTACGCGAACTAGGCCGTGTCCCATTAGTGTCCCCGTGGAGTGGAGTCCCGTCACCTCGTTATTCCGCTGCCGTAGAGTCCTTCGTCGATCGTATTGAGGCCCCGAGATGTGACATAAATAATGTTGATAGTGTGCCACACGAGATGTGCCGCCATGCCTCGTAGCAGTTTGTAATCCCGAACCTATGTACCTGTATAATTATTATGAAGCGGTTGTATCTGTACCAATATGTTGTGCATTGCCAGAAGACTTGATCTCTGGGCTGGCAATGTGAGGTAAACCGGTTGCTCTGAGCCGGGGTGCCACAGTAGTGAACACATGCAACAAGGTGGTAACGTGTTGATGAAGTCACCCTAATATAAGTGAACAATGAGAGGCTGTGTAGGAGTTCACAGTGGTTTGTCTCATTTACACTGCCCTAGGCCCCGAGTTCTCGTGTTGTGATCCAAGACAAGAGTACTTCCGCATACAGGGTTATGGACCCCGTTTGGCCTATTAACTCACCCCGATAATGGTCCAGGATTCGCATGGGTTATGTGCTTCTTCGATTTGGTTTTGTGTCGTTGGAGGAGGAGATGCACACCACGTAGCACGGCATTGACAAGCGTAGATCCATCCGTCAAGGTGGGCTTGTCTTACCGTCCATACATCGCCTGAGTCCTGAACGGAAACCCCGGCCGGATTTTTGCATTGGGGCACATACTCAGGTAGGAGACCCCCTGAACTAGATTTTGTGCCGTGAGGTAAGTGCCTTGGTGTTTATCCTCATCCGCCATCCGCTTGAAGTATGACGAGTCATGGGAGGTAAGTGATGACACGTGTGTGAAGCTGTACACCCCTGCAGGGTAATGATCTATTCGAATAGCCGTGTCCGCGGTTATGGACTACTTTGAGACCTTTACTTGATTATTAGACAACTCAAATGGATACTCTAAAAATCTCAAGATAAGTGTGAGTGATTTGGATTGCTTCCTCGTGGGGAAGTCGAGGAGGGATCCATGGTGGTGTATTGATGTGGTGATCAAGATTAAGTGGACTCGTGTACGCCTCTCATCTTGACTCTTTGTAGTTGTAGTACAGGTTAGCTAAGTCAAAGCTTTCTGCATTACAACCCCACTTTCCTTTACCTTGATACCTGAGCATAAGTAGTATAGTTCTGATGTAAATCTTGCTGAGTACGACTTTGTACTCACGTTTGCTTAATTTATGTTTTAGAGTTGAGACCGCTGACCCTGAAGGTGGCCTCCCCTCAAGCTCGACGACGACGAAGTAAATGTAGTCCCAGACATCAGCTTGGTCCCTCTGGAGGATCGTTGTGTTTTCTTAAAGGCTTCTTAAGCCATTTGTTAACCTTGTCTTTACTAATACATAATTTGCTTCCGCTGTTGTATGATGTAATGTTGGATCACAGTGATGTGATCTCTGCTTGTAACACTACTATATCTGCTCTGCATAGCAGAAGTAATAAAACTGTAACTTTGTAGAGTTCGTGTTGTGTTACCAGCTGTTTACACTAGACATGTATGCTGCGTGTATGGTTATAACGTGCATGTCTTAGTGTGGGGTTCGATACCTTAGTTGTGATCTTGCCGGCGGTCTTTTATACACCAAGTGGACCTTAGATGTGCGCAGGTTGGGGCATCGCGATGTGATTGCTCGTGACTCTGTCACGTGACACTTTGTTGTATGATCGAGCCCGCCCGAGACCCTGACTAAGTGATCGGGCTGGAGTAAGTCTATGTAAGTGTTATAAGATAGTCGATAGTATGGTTGAGGCGACTTGTCTATGAGTATGGGAGTTCACCACCCATATCATTTAGACTTGTGTGCGGACGATGAGGACCCATATCAGTTGATCATCCGGCCTGGATGGGATGCCCCTCACGTTCGATGCTTTCCGAGAACGTTATGTGCTTGGCCTTGTCTGCTTAGACAAGTGTGTATGGTTCTCGACTCTCCATATGACTATGTTGTAGCGGGACATGCATATGCTAACCCCGGGTCCTGACATATTTCCACTGCTTCGTATAGAACTTCTCCAAAGTTGGAAAGCCTCTAACTGAACTCCTCAAGAAAGATAAGAAATTCGAATGGAACTCCAATTGCGAGGAAAGCTTTCGAGAGCTAAAAATAAGATTGACTTATGCACCCATACTTGCACCTCCAGACACCAAAAGGGATTTCGAGATCTATTGTGATGCATACTTATGCAAGATCGACATATGGTAGCATACGCTTCACGTCAACTGCTCCCACATGAAGAGAACTATCCTACCCATGATCTTGAACTCGCTACCATAGTTCATGGCCTAAAAACATGGCGACATTACCTCCTTGGTAATCATTGCGAGATCTATTCAGATCACCAAAGCCTCAAATTCATATTCACCCATCCAGATCTTAATCTCAAGCAAAGACGCTGGATAGAGATGATAAAAGATTACGACGTAGGAATATCATACACCCCAGGCAAGGCCAATGTCATGGCTGATGCACTAAGTCGTAAGTCGTATTGTAACAACCTCATGTTACAACAGTATCAACCACTTCTTCAAGTGGAATTTTGCAAACTCAATATTGAGATTGTTCCTCATGGCTTTCTTTCTACCTTGGTGGCAAAACCGACTCTTGAGGATCAAATCATAGTTTCCCAAAGGCGTGCACTAGGTATTCACCGGATCAAGGAGAACATTGCTAGCGGATTGCTAAATGTTTCTCCACCGATAGAGAAGGAACGGTATTCTTTGAAAATCGTTTGGTAGTACCTAAGAATAGGGATCTAAGGCCACTCATCCTTAAAGAAGCTCATGACACACTCCTCTCAATTCATCCCGGTGCACAAAAATGTACCGAGATCTACGCCAGAGATTTTGGTGGACTAGGAAGAAGATAGACATTGCTTGATATGTTGCCAAATGTGATGTTTGTCGTCGCATTAAGGATGAACACCAAAGACCTACTGGTACTTGATACGTCCCAATTGTATCTATAATTTCTGCTTGCTCCATACATGTTTTGTGTGACTTTGCCATGTTTTAGATGAACTTCCATACACTTTTGATCATATTTGGACTAAACTATTAACTCAGTGCACCCCAGTGTCAGTTTCTGTTTTCTGCTGTTTTCTATTTTAGGTTTTCCGACAATTTAAAGTGCTCCAAAAATCCAGGAAAATCAGATAAAAAAATCAGCGTAAAAGAACCTTCCGGAATCACCTAGGTGGGGCCAAAGGTCCACCACCAGGGGCCCTTGTTGCGCGCCCTAGGGCTTGGCCGCGCCTGGGGGCCCCTGGACCCCTGGTGGCCCCCCTGGCTGCCCCCCTTCGCCTATATATTGCCCCCATCGAGGAAACCCTAAATATAGAAGTCTTTTTCCCGATCTCCTCTTTGTACCGCCGCCGCCACTGTTTCAAGATCGGGGCTGCCAGGAGACACTGTCCCGGCACCCTGCCAGAGGGAGGATTCACCTCAGGGAGCCCCTCCATCTCCATGGACGCCTCCCGGATGTGCCGTGAGTAGTCTACCTTGGACCATGGGTTCATGACCAGTAGCTATGTGATGTTTTCTCTCCTCCCTTGTGCTTCATTTTCTAGTCCTCGTGAGCTGCGCTAAATGACCGAGGCACGTATGTAGTTTTCTGCTGTTGCTATGCTAAGTTTGCTGGGATCTGATGGATTATGAGACTATGTTCAGATTGTGATGAGTAATATATTTGGTTCTTATCTTTGATATTTGAGTTCTTGAGTAATTCTTACATGTTATCCGTTGCCGTATTTTACTTTGGCCAAGTGGTTTATTGCAACTCCAAGAGGGAGCGTTATACTTGATTGTGGGTTCAGCCCATGCTTTTGAACCTCTTCCTTTCTTTTGTAGCATAGTTAGCATTGCGGTGCGTTTTTAATCCTGTCAATTTTTTTACCTCGCATAGCCTTTTTATCGTCTTTTGGGAGAGAGATATCACTAGTGAACGTCATGGGACCCCGGTCCATATTTCCACCACACTTTACACCTTCAATTTACTTTTTTCTTTTACTTTCTGTTACAGTCACCAGTATCATTATCTTTTGCGTTGATCCTTTGTAAAAATCAAGGCCGGAGGGATTGACAACCCCTCTGTACTCGTTCGGAGCAAAGATACATGTTGTGTGTGCAGGTCCAGGTGAAGTTAGAAACCTCGGTTGTGAACGGCGCCATTGTTCACTTTACCACCTACTTGTCGTTCTTGGAGTCCTACTGGTCGATACTCAACCTTAGCATCTTCGCTAAGGGAAACTTGACGCTGCACTACATCAAACCTTCCACTTGGGGTAACCAAAGAGGGGCGAGAATCCATCAAGCCAATTTGTGGCGCCGTTGCTGGGGACTCCAGCCTAAAAGATAGGGGAGTGATACGTCCCAAATGTATCTATAATTTTTGCTTGCTCCATACATGTTTTGTGTGACTTTGCCATGTTTTTCTTGAACTTTCATACACTTTTGAGCATATTTGGACTAACCTATTAACTCAGTGCACCCAGTTGTCATTTCCTGTTTTCTGCTGTTTTTGTATTCAGGTTTTCCGGCCATTAAAAGTGCTCCAAAAATTCCAGAAAATTCTATAAAAAATCAGCGTCCCGGAAGCCTCCGGAAACACCAAAGGAGGGAAGGGGGGCCACCACAGGGACTCTAGAAGGGTCCCTGGCGTGGCCCCACCCTAGGCCGCGCCAGGGGGCCTCCTGGCTACCCTATGGCCCCTCTCGGTGCCCCCCTTCGCCTATATTTACCCCCCGACGAGGAAACCCATAATATCGATCTACTTTTCTTGTTCTCCTCTGTGTACCGCCGCCACCGCCGTTTCAAGATCGGGGCTGCCTGCAGAAGCTGCCCCGGCACCCTGCCGGAAGGAGGAACCCCCTCCAGGAGACCATCCATAGCCATGGACGCCCCCCGGATGTGCCGTGAGTAGTCCCCCATGGACAATGGGTCCGTGACCAGTAGCTATGTGATGTACCTCTCCCCTCTTTGTGCTTTCACTTTCCAGACCTCGTGAGCTGCCTCACATGATCGAGGCACCTTTGTAATTTCTGCTGTTGCTATGCTGAGTTTGCTGGGATCTGATGGATTATGAGACTATGTTCAGATTGTGATGAGTAATATATTTTGTTCTCTTTATATTTGTGTTCTTTAGTAAATTCTTGCATGTTCTCCGTTGCAGTATTTTGCTTTGGCCAAGTAGTTTTTTGCAACTCCAAGAGGGAGCGTTATGCTTGATTGTGGGTTCAGCCCCCTGATGTCTAGCTTGAGTGACAGAAACATGAGACTAGGGGATGTGCTGTTGCCACCAGGGATAAAACAACGGTGCATGTACCCGCAGGTGCAAGGATTGTGTACTTTACGCAAAGTTCTTTCAATGCAGTTGTCTGTTGTTTTGTGTTTACACTTTGGGTGGGATTCGCAACTTACTACCAGCGAGATGTTCTGGATAGGCATCTCAAGGTGGATGATTCGTAGTAGATGAAGATGGATTTCGGTCTACTTACCTTGGCGTACTGCCTTTGCTTTTGAGCCCTTCCTTTCTTTTGTAGCATAGTTAGCATTGCGGTGCCTTCATAATCCTGTCAATTGCCCAGCTGTGATTTGTTTACCTCGCTAGCAATTTTATCGTCTTTTGGGAGAGAGACATCACTAGTGAACATCACGGTACCCCAGTCCATATTCACACCATTGTTCACACCCTCAATTTACTTTCAGTTCTTACTTTGAGTTGCATTTTTATCTCTTGCGTTGACCCTTTGTAAATAGCAAGGCCAGAGGAATTGACAACTCCTCTGTACTTGTTGGGAGAAAAGTTATCTGTTGCTGTGTGCAGGTCCATGTCAACCTCGTTTCCATCCAGCAACAATTTCTGGCGCTGTTGACACCTTGGTATCTTCACCGAGGGAAATTTGCTGCTACGCTACATCTCACCTTCCACTTGGGGTAACCAACGAGAAGTGAGAGAAGTATCCTCACCGTATCAAGGCAATTTCTAGCGCCGTTGCCGGGGACTCAAGTCTACAAGATAGGGGAGTTGCACACTATCTTTTATCTTTTCTTTTAGTCTTGTTAGTTTACCTTTCTGTTTTTACTTTTGTGTCCCTTATAAAAAATACCAAAAATACCTGTTACTTTGCTAGTAGTTACCACTATGGCTGGTCCTTTTGCCTTTGGTGAGGCAGAAGTACTTACCTTTACTCAAATAGGTGGTGAAAGTTTGAAAGATGCTTGGTATAGAATTAATGATTCTCAAAAAAAGAGCCACCAAGAAGCAACCCACTACTATCTTGCTTAGAAATTTTTATGTTGGGATTACTTCTTGGAATAGGTTTATTTTAGACACTCCTATCAATGGGAACTTTATAGAGGCCCCAGTCTGGGAAGCCCTTAATGTTATTGAAAATCTTGTTGGAAGTCTCCCCATTGCTAGTATTAAGGAGGACATTACTTTTGCTCACATTATGAGAAAACTTGAAAAAATAGAGCTAGAGATGCCAAGTATCGATAGGGTGAATGAGTTGGATCGTAAGATTCAAGGGAATTTAAATGGGATAATTTTTTTTGTGCCCTTAGTTGGGTCACACTCGACCGATATACCCCTAGTTTTAGAAAACACGCGCTCTTGCCCAAATCACTTTGGTCATCTTATGTTTTTTGCCGTTTGACCGTTTGAATGTAACTTTGAAAACTTTTAAAACAGATTCATACTTACTCGGAAAAATGCAAATAAGATATCAAAATGTTCAGAAAAGCATCACCATATGTTCATGTCATTTTCATTCATGAAAAAAGTGTTGAAAAGTCCACATCTCAGTTTGAGCTTATATGATCGCAACATGAATAGGAAAATCTTAAAAATTTGAAACAAAATTCAAAAAATATATTATTTATTTTACATGTAAACATTGACAGATGTTTTGAGTTCCCGCAAAGTTCTATCATTGAATATCATTCATGAAATTCATGCCCAAAAAGACAAACTCAACCCTTCGAAACAAAGGAGGGTTGAATTTGTCTTTTTTGGCACGACTTTCATGAATGATATTCCATGAGACACCTATCTTTAATTTTAATGAAACTCCAATTGATTTTCCTCCTTTTGATTTTATTGCAAGAAGCATTTTCATTCGGCCTTTATTTGAGAAACCTATTAAGACTAGTTGTACTATTGAAGAGATTTTTGATGATCTTGATGATAGTTCAATTCATACAACTTGATCTTCCGCTTTAAGCCTAGCTAATGGCTCTAAAGAAGCGCTTTCGGGAGGCAGCCCGCAATGAATTTAGGTTTTTATTTTTATTTTTCTTCTGTTCTTAGTGGTATGATGATTGTTACTACTGTAGCAACATCATTGTACCTTTACTTTTCAAGCTTTGTGCCAAGTTTAGTCTCAGATTGCAAGAAAGGTCAAAAGTTGGTGCATGTTGTCCAGAAACAGATTCTGTCTGCTTGACAGAAAAAATCGCGATAAATCACCAGATCATCATTTTGATCTGAGTTTTTTTTTGACAGTATGCTCCATACAATTACCTTTCAGGCATCTGTACGGAGTTTTTTTTATTTCAGTTGCAGAAGTGCCTCGAAAAAATTCTTTTCTCTCTGCTGTTCTGTTTTTCTCAGCTTCTGTCCCTGTTTTTCTTTTCGTAGTTTTGCAATCCTTAAGCTTGCTTTTTCTTTGCAAAAACTTTTGGACAGGAAAGAGAAATAGTAGCCCTTCCTGGAAATCTTTATTTTAGTATGGCACTAACCTCTCTAATCAGTCTACAATGAGTTATGTATGAAGGGAGTTTTCAAGTGTGCGATTGAAGATGATGAAAGAAGATCTTGGAGTGTCAAATGCTCAAGCTTGGTGATGCCCATGTGCACCCCCAATACATATTCAAGGAGACTCAAGCGTCTAAGCTTGGGGATTCCCCCGTGCATCCCCTTCTTCATCAACAATTATCAGTTCATCCCTCGTTCCACTATATTTTCATCACTTCATGCGTTATGTGCTATGCTTGGAGCGTCTCGCTCTTTACTTTTCTTATGTTTGTTTTTGCTTTGTTTGCTGTAGTAACAAGTTAGACCCCAACTTACTTTTTGTGGAAGAGAAACACGCTCCGCTTGAACTAGAACTCCTCATAGGATTTTCATGCTTATTTTCTTAGCTGTGAGTTGTTTTTCTTCTTTTCTTAGCTGCTGCTCTGTTTAGTTGTAGTGCTTTAGTTTTTCTAGAGCTTTTGTTTTGTCTTAGGTTGAACTTTCTATAGGTTGCATGTTTTATCTTGTTAGAGAGTTTGCCTGTTGCACTGAGTTTTGTGTCTTGACTAGAAAGTAGGTAGTTGAAGTTGCTATTCTTTTTGTAGTAGTAATTTGCAATAGTTTTGAGGTATTGACTAGAGTAATGTTCAAACTTTTGGTGTCAAGAGCTCGAGCCTATTAGTGATAGATGTCGTATTTTGGGCAATCCGTCTGATTTTCAAAAACCAAAAAACCCCTGTTGAGAACTCTAGCTACTAGATGGATCACTAACCTCTGGAGGGTTCGAATATTAGAGTACACTCACGTACCATGAGTCGAGGATGCGCAAGGATAACCAAACCCCCATACACTCCTCCTCATGGTACTTGTCTCTTTGTGAACCTCCTTATTAGATTGAGAGTTACCGATAATAAGTGCATGAGTTCTTCAGACTAATGTGAGTATTCAAAAGTTGACACTTCCATCCACCTATACTTTTTCTAGCTTCTTTTGTACCGTGCGTTGCCCTTTCTCACCTCGAGAGTTGGCGCATACTTCGCCGGCGCATCCAAACGCTTGGCACGATACGCTCTGTCATCATAAGCCTCCTTATATCTTTCCTCAAAACAGCCACCATAAGTACCTACAAGGCATTTCCATAGCTTTTCCGAGATACATTGCCATGCAACATCCACCTTCTCATGACTTGATCTTCATGTCATACATACTACTTGCTTGATCGATGAGCCGCATGCTAGTTGGGCCTTGCCCTAATCATTGCTACATGACGCGCTAGTATCATTGCATATCCTGCTATCCTGGCAGAGGCATACATTTGCATCATGATAGTTACATCTTCTTTATGTGAGTACCTTTGTAAAGTGTGAAAGATCTCCTATATTCTTGTAAAATATAGAGTGTTGCCCCTAAAGTGAGGAAAAGATACCAAAGAGGACAAAATCAAAAGATCCCAAAGAGGAAAAATGAGAGTTAAATAGAAAGAGCCATTGAGGCCACCAAAAAAATACAAAAAAATAGAAAAAAGAGAAACGGAAAAATAAAAAGAGAGAATGGGGCACACTACTATTCCTTTTGAGAGATCCACACTAGTACTTCATCCTCTATCCCTTGTACTTCATAGAGATCATCATCATGCATATAGCTATGTGGGGACCCTTCACACTATAGAACTTGGCTTGTATATTCCAATGATGAGCCTCCTAAAAAGAGCTCTAGGTCTTCTTGAGCAAGCAAGTTAGATGCACCCCCACTAGTTCCCTTGGAGAGCTTTTAGCTCACATGTGCATCCGTTGCATGGAAATCCCTACTCCTCACATCATATCTATCATATGGCCTTCTCTCGCCTCTGATTGTCCTCATTGATGTGAGCCTTTCACACCTTTTTGTCTTCCTCCTCCACCTTCTTTCTATTTCGCCTTTTAGGTGTCAACTTTCTTGCTCACGCTCACCCATTGCAAGAGTGCTCAAAATATCGAAAGGGAGTGGATCAGTTTGACTTGTACCTGGCTAGTGGTGTGGGGACGAGTCCAGATAAGAATCCAAAGGAGACTAAGTGTGAAACTTTAGTAGATAGTTGTTCTCAATAATCTTTTTTCTCTCTTTTTCCCAGTCCCCTCCTTGCTCGCAAACACCATCCGGAGACATTCGAGTCACGGACAGCGAGAGCTCTTTCACATTTTGTTCTTTTGTTGCTTGTGTCAATGCTAATATAGACTCTTGCTTGTTAAGACTTGAATTGAATTGCATGCTTTGATTGCTTTACTTAAAAGTCCTTATATGGTTGTGTGGCATGTCACCACAAAAATTATGCTTGTTATCATTTACCTACTCGAGGACGAGCAGGAATTAAGCTTGCGGATGTTGATACGTCCCAAACGTATCTATAATTTCTGCTTGCTCCATGCATGTTTTGTGTGACTTAGCCATGTTTTTCTTGAACTTTCATACACTTTTGAGCATACTTGGACTAACCTATTAACTCAGTGCACCCAGTTGCCAGTCCTGTTTTCTGCTGTTTTTGTATTTCAGGTTTTCCGGCCATTAAAAGTGCTCCAAAAATTCCGGAAAAATTATATAAAAATCAGCATCCCGGAAGCCTCCGGAAACACCAAAGGAGGGAAGGGAGACACCACAGGGACTCCAGAAGGGTCCCTGGCGCGGCCCAACCCTAGGTCGCGCCAGGGAGCCTCCTTGCTGCCCTGTGGCCCCTCTCGGTGCCCCCCTTTGCCTATATTTACCCCCCGACAAGGAAACCCTTAATATCGATCTTCTTTTCTCGTTCTTTCGGGACCGGGGGTTAGCGTATGCAAGTCCCGCTACTACATAGTCATATGGAGAGCCGAGAACCGTACCCACTTGTCTAAGCAGACAAGGCCAAGCACAGAACGTCCTCGGAAAGCATCGAACGTGAGGGGCATCCCATCCAGGCCGGATGATCTACTGAGATGGGTCATCATCGTCCGCACACAAGTCTAAATGATATGGGTGATGAACTCCCATACTCATAGATAAGTCGCTGCAACCATACTAATGACTATCTTATAGCACTTACGTAGACTTACTCCAGCCAGATCACTTAGTCGAGGTCTAGGGCGGGCTCGATCATACAACAAAGTCTGCATGTGACAGAGTCACGAACAATCGCATCGCGATGCCCCAAGCTGCGCACATCTAAGGGCCACCTTGTGTATAAAATACCGCCTGACAGATCACAACTAAGGTCTCGAAAACCCATACTAAGACATGCATGTTATAATCATACACGCAGTACACATGTCTAGTATGAACATCAGGTATCATTGCAATTCTCTACAAAGTTTACAACTTTATTGATAACTCTTACAGAGTGCACATAGAGATCACGAGAACATGATGCAACATTACATCAAACATGCGGAAGCAAAGTAGGTCTGAGTACAGAAAAGTTTAACAAATGGCCTAAGAAGCCTTAACTAAAAACAAGCCCTCCACGAGGGAACCAGTCTGCTGACTGGGACTACACTAGCTTGGTCTTGGTCTTGGTCTTCATTCGTCGAGCTCCACGTAGAATCCACCTTCGGAATCGGTGGGTTCATCTAAAACATAGATTAAGAAAACGTGAGTAGAAAGTTGTACTCAGCAAGACTTACGGAGGAGCTATACTACTCATCCACATGTAACAAGGCAAAGGGAGTTGGGTTTAGATGCACATGTAATAAGTGCCAGCTTTGACTTGGCTAGTCCTGAACTACGAATACCAGACTTGAGGTAAGTAGCGTACACGAGTCCACTAGATATCACCATCCAATTACACTACTATGGTGCCCCTCTCAACTTCCCCACGAGAAGGCATGCCATAGCACTCACACTTATCTTGGTGTATTTTAGAAGTATCCGGTTCAAGTTGTCTAATAATCAAGCTAAGCTTTCCAAGCAGTCCATAACTGTGAACACGGCTATTCGAATAGTTTTGTTAACCCTGCAGGGTGTACTACTACACACACGCCTCATCAGTTACCGCCTGGGGATGGACCCTTCAAGTGAGTATCGGCGAGGATGCCTCCACGACACTTCACCCACAGTTCCGTTCTAGTCCAGAGAGTCGCCTATTTGAGGGGGTCCGTATGGAAGTCCGGCCGAGGTTCCAGTACAGCCTCAAACGATGTGTGCAGGTTCCTAAGCCGGTCTTGAGTAGCCGTTCATCCACTTCGCAGACCGCGCCACATTCCTACCAGAACTTGCGAACTACTGCGACCTCTGGGATTCGATACGGGGTGAGGTACTAGGTCGAGTGGGGTCAGTGAGCCCAATGTGTTGTTGCACTCTTTTTCTTGGATCACCACACAAGAACTCGGGCTTAAGGCGGTGTTCAATGAGACAATCCACCGTGTACTCCTACACAGCCTCTCATCGTTCACCTTGTGTTAGGGTGGATTCACCGACACAGTTTCACCTCCATCAACACCATCTTCACTACCATCCCGACTCATAGTTCAACAACATCAACAACATTGTAATCTCTGAGCATGCAATAAGATGTAACATTTGCAGGGGCCACATGATCACAAACAACTCCTATGTCACCTAGGATTGTGGTTTTCTTACTACTGTGACAAGATGATAGGCCATGCAAAGGATATGGGTTCAACTATGCGGTAGAATCGACAACATGGTGATCATCTTAGATAACGCATAAGCGAGACTGAGAGGGAAATGGGTTTTTATTGACATGATCAAGGGGGGGGGGGCTTGCCTTGATGACGAGGTTCGATAACGGTATCTTCAACAAAGGGGGTGGCCTCCGATTCCAGTTGCACGTCTATCGAGCAAACAAACAATCAAGGGATAAATATAATGAAATGCTCAAACACATGATCAATATTGTAGTGGTGATGTTCCTGGTCACAATGTGTTGGAAATTCCATTTAAAAGAAGTCAATTGCAAAGTCATTTGCAAATGCACTTCAAATTTGAATTCAATTTAAAGCCATATGCACATTTTCTCTGTTCACCCAATTTAAATTGGTCAAACATAAAAACAAAGTCCATATTCACATTCCTTGCATTTTTCTGATAATTTTAGACATATTATATGCCTTATTTGGAGATAAATGAATTAGATATGAATTTCTAAAGTTTATACATATTTTTGCCTTTTTCTGAATTGTTTTAGTTGATTTAATCAATTATGGCATCATGCTGACGCATGGCTGACGTGTGGGGGGTGACAAGTGGGTCCACCCTGTCAGTGGCTGGGGCTAATTTAATCTTCTGTTTAACCTAACCCCTAATTAGATTAGGGCGTGGGCCCACTGGTCAGTGGCCCAGGTGGGGGGCTGTTTAGTGCTCGGGATTAGGGGTTCTAATGGCGCCGGGTCACTGTTCGCCGGAGTTCCGCTGGAACTTTGCCGGGAAATTGAAATAGGGCACGGGAGTGGGATTGGGTGGCACTGGGAGGAAGCGGAGGCTCGCGCGCATCTAGCAGGGCCATCGGGGGGTCAAGGAGATGCTCTGGAGCGCGAGGGCTTCAATGGAGGCGGCGGTCAGAGCTCTGTCGTCGATGAGCTCGGCGCTAGAGGCTACGGATTGGAGCTAGGCTAGGAGAAAGGGATGCGTGCGCTCACCCTGAAGACAAAGACGGGCGCGAAGTCGTCGGGGAGGAGCTCGGCGGCGGTTAATCGCTCGTCGGAGCTTCGATGGCCGGCGACGAAATCTTGACGCAGGCGTCACTTGCAAGGTGGATGGCCTTCGATTCGAGGCGCTACTCCACGGAGAGGAAGGCGGCGGTGCTCTTGGACATCCTGGATCGGCGGGAGGGTCACGGGGGCCACGGCGGTGCACGACGGCGGCAACGATTCATCCTCGGTTGCGCGCTGAAGAACGAGAGGGGGAGGTGGAAGAAGACCCAAGAGAGAGGAGATTGAGCGCGGTGTCTCCAGGCGTCCACGGGGCAGAAGGAGGTCGAGGGAGGGAGCGCGGTGTCTCCAGGCGTCCACGGAGCGCGAGAAAGTGGCGGGGGCATTGGTCAAACAAAAGGACATGACAGTGTACTCGTAAAGACCATAACAAGCAGTGAAAGTCGTTTTTGGAATGTCCTCGTTTCAGATTTTGATTTGATGTTAACCTAATCTCAAATGCATCTTGGAGAAGACAGAGGATCCATCAAGTTGATCATAAAGATCATTGATCCTGGGAAGTGGGTACTTGTTCTTTATCGTCGCTAGATTTAGCGAGCGATAATCTACGCACATCCTTTCCGTTCCATCTTTTTTCGTTACGAACAGAATGGGGAAACCCCATGGAGATGAGCTAGGGCGGATGAAGCCTTTTGCCAACAAAGCTTCGAGTTGGATTTTTAGCTCAGCTAAATCATGTGGGGCCATTCTATATGGGCGTCTAGAAATTGGGGCAGTTCCTGGCATAAGATTAACAATGAATTCTACACATCTGTCGAGTGGCTAGATTTAAGGAGTTGAGTTACTGGGTAGTTTTCCTGAGGATGACAATGGCTTACTAGGGGCTACAACAGATATGTCAGAGTAGCAAAGTACACCAACACGATGGTTAGTGGGGATATTCTGGCTAGGAAACATCTAAAGTGGGAGGAAGAACTGCAAATGCATCAATATAGGTTTCTAGAATAAAACCTACAACAAACTCTAGAGAACTGTCGAGCATGTCGCCTAATAATTCTTATGGAAATACAACCGAAATGGAGGGAAGGATTTTGCAAATGAATCAGATTATGAAGAAACCTAGAATGACTCGGACAGCATAACGGCTGTAATTGCAAGAGAAATGGAAATCCTCACAACATTTCAACAGAACTTACATAAAAAGTCCAAAACAGGAAGTACTATAACTCTAGACAAACGAAGACAACTTTGCTACGGCTATAAAGAAGCAATCAACGAGATGTTCTAGGGAGACATAGATGAGCCTAGTCCTATCATCCCGTAGAAAAGATAAGGGTGACTCGTAACTCAGATCGATGAGGGTAAGGAGAAAAACAAGCCTTACGTTGTTCCCTTATACCCAGAGTAACTATATAACTATAGAATGCTAGACTCGACATCGACCAAGGCTTGATAATCCTACAGACAGTCCTGCTCTGATACCAAGTCTATCGGGACCCGGAATATGCGTATGTAATTACAGTCACGATGCAATCACATGGAGAGACGAGAGCCGTACCCACTTGTCTAAGCATACAAGGCCAAGCACAGAACACTCTCGGAAAGCATCGAACATGAGGGGCATCCCATCCAGGCCGGATGATCAACTGAGATGGGTCCTCATCGTCCACTCACAAGTCTAAATTCTTATGGGTGGTGAATCCCATACTCATAGACAAGTCGCCTCAACCATGTTATCGATTGAATCCTAACTCTTACATAGACTTACTCCAGCCCGATCACTTAGTCGGGTCTAGGGCGGGCTCGATCATACAACAAAGTGTGCACGTGACAGAGTCACGAGCAACCGCAGCGTGATTCCCCAAGCTGCGCACATCTAAGGGCCACTTGGTGTATAAAAGACCGCCAGCCAGATAACAACTAAGGTCTCGAAAACCCATACTAAGACATGCATGTTATAAACATACACGGAGCACACATGCCTAGTATGAACAGCATGTATCATCACATAACTCTACAAAGTGTATCTTTATTGACTTACACATAGAGCATACAAAGATCACATGTCTGTGATCATCATTACATCATACAACGGAAGCAAATTAGGTCTGAGTACAGACAAGTTTAAAAAATGGCTTAGAGAAGCCTTGTTCAAAAAACATGCCCTTCCACGAGGGGCCAGACTGCTCTCTGGAACTATACTACCAAGGTCAACGTCGAGCTTCACGAAGGTGACTCCATCGGGGGTCTGGGTTCTCATCTAAAACATAGAATAAGCAAACGTGAGTACAAAGTCCTACTCAGGAAGACTTACATCAGAACTACACTACTCATGCTCAAGTTTCAAGGTAAAGGAGGTGGGGTTCAATATGCAGAAGTGCCAGCTTTGACTTGGCTAGTCCTGTACTACGAATACCAGACTTGAGGTAAGAAGCGTACACGAGTCCACTACCATGTCTCCAACCAATACACCACTATGGTTACTTCCTCGAATTCCCCACGAGAAAGCACGCCATAGCACTCACACTTATCTTGCGAGTTTTAGAGTATCCATTCAAGTTGTCTACGATCAAGTAGAGGTCTCCAAGTAGTCCATAACCGCGGACACGGCTATTCGAATAGTTCATTAACCCTGCAAGGGTGTACATCTTCACACGCATGTCATCACTTATCGCCTCGTTCTCGTCACCCTTCAAGCGGGTGTCGTACGTGGATGAAACCAAGGCACTATCCTCACATCACCTTCTCTAATCCAGGAGTCGACTACCTGAGTTTGGCACCGCTCGAGAGTCCGGCCGGTTCAACGAAACGGACTCAGATAATGCAAGGGACCGAGACGCCACCTCTGCCAGATGGTTTCACTGCCTCACATGTCCACCCACATATCTATATGATGCAACCTTTTCTTCATTCTTTTTCTATGCACATGCCAAATGGAAAGCCCGAATCTATTGTGACTCCTAGACCGGATCGGGTACGTAAATAGGCCAAACGGGGCTCCCATAAACCCTACATGTGGTCATACTCTTTGTCTTGGATCACAAAACAGGAACTCGGGGCCTAGGGCAGTGTTCAACGAGACAACCCACTGTGTACTCCTACACAGCCTCTCATCGTTCACCTTTGTTTAGGGTGGATTCACCAACATGTTAACAACAACATCATTGTGATCATCCATCCCGACTCACCATAAAAGTAACTTCATTGTACCACTAAGAAGCAATAAGCATTAGCAGTTGTAGGGGCCACATGCTCAACAACCAACTCCTAAATCTGCTAGGATTGTGGTTTGCTTAATATTGTGACAAAAGGATAGGTCATGCATCGGAATGGGTTCAACTAAGCGAAAGAACGTGTCTCGGTGATCTCCTAAACATGCATAAGCGAGACTGAGAAGGAAGTAGGATTTAATAGACATGATCAATGGGGTTTGCTTGCCTTGCTTGACGTTACACGGGTTTTACCGGACTTCCTCTTCTTCAAGGGTGATCACCGTCTCGGAACGTCTGTCATCGGAGGCAATCATCAACAAGGGGGGGGGGACAACTTCGGAAGTAAATGCACAAGCACATGATATAGTTGTTCCATGATGTGAATGGTACTGATTTGTGGCACATTCAATTTAAATGAAGTGTATTGCATTTGGAATGCAAATTCAAACTTCAAATTCAAATTCAAATTATGCCATATGCATGTTTGCTACTGTTCACCCATTTTAAAATGGTCAAACATAGAAACAAGTTGCATATTCATAATCCTTGCATTTTTCTGATAATTTTTCATATATTATATGTTAAATTTGGAGTTAATATGAATTTTCTAAAGTTTATGTGATTTTCTGCCATTTTTTGAATTCTTTTAATTCAATTTCCATTTACTGCGTCATGCTGAGCTCACTGTAACGTCAAGGGGGGCTGACTGGTGGGGTCGGCTTGTCAGTGGCACAGAGGTTAATCCTCTGTTTATTTTAAACCGATGATTAGATTAGGCCATTGGGCCCACATGGTAGTGAGGATTAGAGGGGGATTAGTCCCCTAATCACCTGCCACGTCGGCCTCGCCGGAGTGAGGTCGCCGGCGACCAAATCGCACGGCGGCGCTCACTGGTTTCGGCGGTTCCGGGCAAGCTGGGCACGAGGAAGCTGCCAGGGGGTAGCCCGTGCTCGCCCGCTTCAAGTTGTGCCACCAGGGAGGCCAGGGGGCGGCCGGAACCTCGCCGGTGCCAAGTTGCGCGGCGGCCGGAGCTCTGGTGCGAAGGCCACGGTGCTCCAGGCCACGGGAGTAGTCGGGAGGAGAGGGGAAACGCGCGCGAGATCCACCTGAGTGTGCTGGAGGGGTTGAGGACGCCGGAGGAAGCGAGACGCCGACGTATTTCGTTGAGGAAGTCCACGGCGGACGGTGGCGATACGTTGAGGACGACGATGTTTTCGGTGGGCTTTGACCCAAAATTAAGAGGGGACTCGACGTAGACGACGACGGTGGTCCTTCCGGGCACGATGGCGCGGCGAGGGGGAGCCGGTGGCCACGTCGGGCACGACGGCGTGCTCCAGTTGGGCTCGGTTCTTGCGCAAAATGGCGACGCCGAGAGAAGGAGGTGACCAGGGGCTAGGGGGAAAGATGGAGAACCTTATGGGCGTCTGCGTGGCGTCCTGGGGGAGAAGGGGAGGGCCTGGAAGCTCCTCGGTGGCCTGCGCGGCGGTGAGCGCGCCACCGAGCTGCTTCGGGCGCCGGGGAGGAAGACGACACCGGGGGGCAGGTGGGCTGGGCCGGGTACTGCTAGTTGGGCCAGCGGCCTGCAGGGTTGGGCTGCTTTCCCTTTTCCCCTTTTCTTTCTGTTTCTTTCTATATTTCTTTTTCTCCTATTTGTTTTGCTCTGAAATAAATAGTAGAGCATTTTATAAAATACCCAAATCTTTTATGTGGGCTTAGGATATAAGTAGCTAGCCACTTATATTTTTTGGGCATTTTTGAAATTCAAATAATTTGAATTTCAATTCAAATTGGGGTATTATTTAATTTCCAAGGCACTGTTTGAATTTTAGAAAATTCCAATTGCATGGGAATGAACCCAAACCACTTTTGAAATGATCATCATCATTTATAGGAATTTTCCAAATGTTCAAATGATTTTTGGAAAAAGATTTTTATCTGGCCATTTATTTAAATTCTCAGGGCTTTTCTTTTCCTCATTTTTGAATTTCTTTTTGGATTTTCTTCATGATGCAGAGGGTCAAGCAAGCCCTAGCACTTACCCTAGTTGGGGTTCTGACAATGTAGCTCTGGTCCTAGCACATACCTAGAAGAGGGTTCTGACAACTCGCCCCCACTCAAAAGAATCTCGTCCCGAGGTTCAAAAGTCTGCGGGAGGAAGGAGGGGTACTCGGAACTAAGACGGTCTTCTCTTTCCCACGTGGCTTCTTTCTCAGAGTGGTGTGACCACTGACCTTTGAGAAACTTGATCTTCTTTCGGCGAGTGACACGCTCTGCGGAATCAAGAATATGAACAGGGTATTATCGATAAGAAAGGTCATCTTGGAGATCAGCGTTTCATGGTCGACTTCGCGGATGGGGTCCTTGAAGCAACGTCTGAGTTGTGACACATGGAATACATCATGTACTCGGGAAAGGTGCGGAGGTAGTTCAAGCTGGTAGGCAACTTGGCCACGTTTAGCAATAATGCGGAAAGGTCCGATATGACGTGGGGCCTTCTTGCCTTTGATACCGAAACGTTGGGTTCCCTTCAGAGGAGTAACCAGAAGGTAAGCCTTCTCATCCAGATTGTAGCTTTCTAGCCTATGATGACGATCATAGTAGCTTTTCTGACGAGACTGGGCGGCTTTCAATTGATCACGAAAAATGCGAACTTGATCTTCTGCTTCTTTGATCATATCCGGTCCGAAGAATTGTCTTTCACCGGTTTCTGACCAATTTAGGGGTGTTCGACATCGTCGTCCATAAAGGAATTCAAATAGAGCCATGTTCAGACTAGATTGGAAACTATTGTTATAAGCAAACTCGACGAATGGAAGAAATTTCTCCCAATTATTTCCGAATGAGATAACACAAGTTCTGAGCATGTCTTCCAGAATTTAGTTAATCCTTTCGACTTGACCGCTAGACTGAGGGTGGAAAGCTGTACTAAAGGAGAGATGAGTTCCCATAGAATTTTGGAAGCTTTGCCAGAATCTAGAGGTGAAAAGGCTACCGCGATCAGAATTGATTTCCAAAGGAACACAATGAAGTGATACGACTCTCGAGATGTACAAGTCCGCTAACTGACTAGCAGTAATGTACTCGCGAATTGGAAGGAAGTGAGAAACTTTGGAGAGTCGATCGATGACTACGAAGATGGCATCGTTTCCTTTGTGGGTTTTTGGAAATCCAGTGATGAAGTCCATACTGACTTTGTCCCATTTCCACTCGGGAATAGGAAAAGGTTGAAGAGTACCAGCAGTTCTTTGATGTTTGGCCTTAATGCGACGACAAACAGCACATTCGGCAACATATCGGGCAATGTCTCTCTTCATCCTAGTCCACCAAAATCTCTGGCGTAGATCTCGGTACATTTTTGTGCCACCGGGATGAATTGAGAGGGGTGTATCATGAGCTTCTTTAAGGATCAGCTGCCTCAGGTTCTTATTCTTAGGTACTACCAAACGATTTCTGAAGAAAACCGTTCCTTTTCTATCTATGGAGAAACATTTAGCAACTCCGCTAGCAATGTTCTCCTTGATCCGGCGAACACCTAGTGTACGCCTTTGGGCAACTATGATTTGATCCTCATGAGTTGGTATCTCAACCAGGGTGGAAAGATAGCCATGAGGGACAATCTCAATATTGATCTTGCAAAATTCCTCATGAAGAAGTGGTTGATACCGCTGTAACATGAGGTTTTTACAGTACGACTTACGACTTAGTGCATCAGCCATGACATTGGCTTTGCCTGGGGTGTATGAGATCCTACGTCGTAATATTTTATCAACTCTACCCAGCGTCTTTGCCTGAGATTAAGTTCTGGCTAGGTGAAAATGTATTTGAGGCTTTGGTGATCTGAATAGATCTGACAATGATTACCAAGGAGGTAATGTCGCAATGTCTTGAGTGCATGAACTACGGCAGCGAGTTCAAGATCATGGGTTGGATAGTTCTCTTCATGTGGACGCAGTTGCCGTGAAGCATATGCTACCACATGTTGATCTTGCATAAGTATGCATCCTAACCCTTGCCGTGAGGCGTCACAATAGATCTAGAAATCCCTTTTGGTGTCTGGAGGTTCAAGTACGGGTGCGCAGGTCAATCTTCTCTTCAACTCTTGAAAGCTTTCCTCGCACTTGGGAGTCCATTGGAATTTCTTATCTTTCTTGAGGAATTCAGTTAGAGGCTTTGCAACTTTAGAAAAGTTCTCGACGAAGCGGCGGTCATAGCTGGCTAGGCCAAGAAAACTTCTAACCTGCTTAACCGATTCAGGTGGAGTCCAGTCAAGGACGGCCTGAACTCTCTCGGGATTGACAGTAATGCCGTTGGCAGATATCACGTGGCCTAAGTAGGTCACTTCTGGTAGCCAGAATTCACACTTGGAGAATTTAGCATATAGGCGATGCTCTCGAAGTTTCATCAATACCAACCTAAGATGTTCTGCGTGCTCTTCTTCATTCTTCGAGTAGAGGAAAATGTCATCTAGATAAACCCCAACTAATTTATCTAAGTACTCCATGAAGATCGAATTCATTAAGCGCGAGAATGTGGCGGGGGAATTGGTTAATCCGAAGGACATGACGGTGTACTCATAAAGACCATACCGAGTAGTGAAAGCCGTCTTGGGAATGTATTCTTCTCGGATTCTGATTTGATGATAGCCTAATCTCAAATCCATCTTGGAAAAGACAAAGGATCCTGCAAGTTGATCATAAACATCATTGATCCTGGGCAGTGGGTACTTGTTCTTTATCGTCGCTAGGTTTAGAGGGCGATAGTCTACACACCTCCTTTCTGTTCCATCTTTCTACGTTACGAACAGAACGGGGCAACCCCATGGCGATGATCTAGGGCGGATGAAGCCTTTTGCCAACGAAGCTTCCAGTTGGGTTTTAAGCTCAGCTCAGTCATCTGGGGCCATTCTATATGGACGTCTTGAGATTTGGGTTGTGGCTGGGATAAGATCCACTATGAAATCTACACATCTGTTGGGAGGCATACCCAACAGATCTTCTGGAAAGACATCCGGGAAGTCACGAACCACCGGACTATCTTCGAGGTCAGGAAGGGGAAGCACATTCAAAGATTGTACTTGGGTTCTTGTTCTGGGTGAGGTGTAGTTGATTGTCTTGCCTGAAGGGTGGGTTAGTTTCAGTTATTTGGCTTTGCAATCTAGTTAAGCATTCTGCCTTGATAGCCAATCCATGCCAAGGATTACATCGATATCTGAAGACTTGAGGGCTATGAGTGAAGCAAGGAATACTAAACCCTCAATTGCAACTTGATTACCATGGCTTACTCTATTAGTTTTCCATTTTGATCCAGGAGTTTGAATAACCAAGGGGTGAACATTTCTTCAAAGGATACATCTGTTGGGAATGTGCCCTAGAGGCAAAGAAAATATGTTTTATCGAGCATATTCCATTAGTTCATAATACGTTTGATACTATGCTATAACTGTATTAAGCGGAAACATCAATACAGGTGTGGTATACAAACAACCAGGTCCCTAGTTAACCCTCGTATACTAGTCCATTGGCCGATTGATGATCAAGGTTTCCTGATCATGAGACAATAGCGTCTGTTGACAATGGAGTCGTATCATTGGATAATGATATGATGGACATACACCCACCAGAAGTGTTGCGATGTGATCAAGTCACATAGTTCGAAATTGCGATAACTATAACGTAGTGACCAGATCCTTTGACCGTAATGATCATACGTAATTGTCATCTATGAGGAGACTTTGATTTGTATCCCACCGCCTGACTAAAATATGCTGGCCATAACGGTGCACTTTGGGTATTCCGAAATAGATGGTTGATGAGTATGAAAATAGATCAAAGCGGGATTTGTCCACCTGTGTGACGGATAGGTACTCTGGGCCCACTCGGTGATGTTGCATCATAAAGTTTGCAAACGTGTGACAAGGTCACAGAGTTGTAATATCACGGGAACGAGTAAACTTGTTTGTTGAGAACGAGGACGAACTAGGTATAGTGGATACCGATGATCAAACCTCGGACAAGCAAAGTACCCCAGGACAAAGGGAACAGGCACACGGTTAACGGATCCAACAGCGATTGAAGTTCATTCGATGGAAGCGCAGGGGCTATCAAGGATTGTAATCAGGTCCAATTGATTAGTCATTGATCAATGAGAATTGTCTCGATAATGTCTGCTGTTTCCCGGACCGTAGGGTGTTACACTTAAGGGTACTCGACGCAGTAAGGATTGATTCGGGATAACCGGAGAAATTGGAGAGAACATCGGAATTGTTCCGGTGATGACCGGAATTGTTCCGATGAAGGCCAGAAGTTGTTCCGGGTATTTTGAAAGCTTCAAAATATATTTAATATATGTTTTATTATTTAATTATCTGAATTAACTATTAAAATGTATTTAAATATAATTAAAAATGGAAGAAAAGGCATATGGGCCTCCTAGGGCCCATTAGGGGGAGTGGGAGTCCTCCCCCATGGGCCATGGCGCCATGAAGGGGCCCATGCCCCCCTAGGGGCGCATTTCCCCCCCTCCCCTTGGTATTAGTCCCACATGGGAAGTTGAGGGGAGGTTGCCCCCCCTCCTTGGCCTATATAAGGAGGGTTAGGGTGCCCTTTTCTTCACATCCAAAATTTGAGACAAGTTTCTCATCTCTCTTCCTCCTTTCTCCTTCCTCGAGTGGACTCCCCTTGTTTGGAGTCTACACTTGGTTGGGGATTTCTCCACTATACTCACGCCGTCGTGCTGCTGGAATCGGGATCCGAATCCATCTTCTTTCCGCTGCTCTACTGGTTCGGATCCCGGAGGGACGTCGGGTATACTGTATGTGTATAATCCCGCGAGGCACTACACTTGTGGTGCTACTTCGTCGTCGTGGCCGTATCGCGAGGTCTTCATCGGCAACGTTCCGACGAGGACGTAATCCCGTCATCGGTCTACAAGGATCGGGTGGCTACAGGAGTCATCGTGGATCTGCGCGGCATCGGGGATTGCCGGTACGACTACACCAACCACGTTCATGCGGGAACGTTTCCCGCTTAACGGACTACATACTGGTATGTGATCTATTTTTCTCCGTTACTTGCATCAGCATAGCATAGGTCTTGGGTATGGGTCTCGTAGGTTATGAAAAATTTGTGTTTTCTTCCCCGAACCCCACAGTGGTATCAGAGCAAGGCTATGCGTAGATGTATTGTACGGATAGAACACATCTAGTATGTGGGCATCAATTCTCCAATTGTTACCCTCTCACGTGTACTCATTTAGCGTTGCGGCAATGTTTGATGACGCGGCCCCCGACCGACCTTACGCGTTTACGCGAGACTGGTTCCACGCTTGACATACGGCTTGTACCATATAAAGGGGCTGGGGGGGTGTCTGTCTCTCTGCATTAGCGATGCGAAGATGTTTGCAACGGAGGGCCCCGACAGGGGTGTAATAGAGACAATTGTGGATTGGTGTTGTGGCTTGTTTTCGTAGGATAGAAACGGTTCTTTTCTCGAAACCCCTAGTAGCCACGTAAAAGTTGCAAAAGATAAAGTATAAAGGCGTTTTCAACTTTAATTTGCATGTCGGGGGGAATCATAGCATGTATGATTTATGTTGCATCCTGTTTTGCTAATATGTTAGATATACGACGGTAGCATAATAGGATGATCCCTCACCAAAACCAACATACTGTCCTTACCCTAGTGAGCACCACCTGGAAAGTTCTACATTATGGAGGCACCACGTGTCACACGTGTGTCAAACATTTTTTCGTTCACATGAGGTGGGTGTAGAAAGCCTGGCATATGTATATGATATGGCCTTGCATGACACAGCAACAAATCACATAGGGTGTGATGGCGAGCCTGACATATGTATATGATATGGCCTCGGGACACAAGAGACCGAAAGGTCGAGCATGAGTCACATGGATGATGTAATTGGCATGATGGCCTACCTTGAACAACATACTGATGGCCGTGACGATCGGGGGAGGTATGGTGTTCAAGGATCGTGTAATCACTTAGAATAAACTATGAGGGATGTTTGTCTGAGTGGGAGTTCCAGAATTGTTTTTGAAACATGAACTCCATATTATGAACTTAATCTTCATGTCTTAGCAAATATCATTGTAGATAATGTCATACCAATGTTTAGAACTATGGCTTTTTTTAGTATGATAGAACTTAAGGTAAATGGGTCTTACTTCATTGATGTGTACCAACACCATTAGATACATACTCATTAGTAATGACTTGCTAAACATAATACGAAGAACTGCTAGGAGATACACCTGACAACTCCGTAATCAAGGAAGATGATGATGAGTATCGCACTCACCGTCACGTATGACTGACTGTCCAATACACCATAATTCATTCTATAGAATCTGAATTGTGAATGCATGTTAACCAACACGTATGACGTGCTAGGTGAACTTGAAAGCACTTGGTCACAAATCAGAGTAATGGAATATGAGTATATGGACGGGGTTTCTTTCAACCATGGTGGAAGGAACAACCTGCTGAGAAAGTCACTTGGAAAATGTATAAGATACATGGAACACCTTGTGTATAACTTGGACTACTGAATGACTGGTTACTTTGCGATAACTGGGGAGTTGCATCCGCTTCCTCCCAGTTACAAAGACCATGTCTGGACTATGTCATGAAGGAGAATCGTTCACCTGTCATGAGGTCATGGTTAAAGTCAAGAACTTTAAGAGTAGAACCAATGCAGGAATGGTCATTAACGGAGAAGGTATATTTGATATACGAGTTATAAATGTTTTCCCACGAAACACTAATTGCGGTTGATTAAGTATTCGATGCTTGAACTTACTGCTTGAGAGTGGCTTGAAAGGGATGAGGTGACAATGTGTGCTGACGGCAATCAAGATAGTTGATGGTCGACAACACTCTCCCTCTACATCTATCAATTTATTAATATATGAATAAATTTTATGATCGTTTGAATGAGGACTTTGTTAGTGTGTCTTGCATCTCGCGAAGACAATTATTCATATTAGTGAGAAACAAGTCAGTTGTTCTCCTTTTATGAATGATATCTCTTATGGTCACATTACGATTATGAATGAGTTATTCTTATATTTTTGATAGTTGTTTGATCATTTATAAGAAATATTGTAATGCCAAGAAATATCCATGCTTAATAATGACACTACAGTTTAAGTCATGAATGGTATGATGATGTCTTAAGATACTTGATCTCTTGACACATACAAATCATGACTTTTAGGTGAGATGACTAAAACCTCGCATTCTGGTAAACAGAATGTGTACTGATTGTTGAATATCAGACATGGTGATGTATCGTATGTCAGCATGTGGTGAATTTCATTATTTTGTGAACTTCATATGTGGACTTAGATGAATATTTGTATTCACTAATGAAACATGAGTCTGAAATAATTTTTTATGATCAAAAGGGATTTCAGAGTAAAGATGGATATTAAATTAACAAGAAAGACAAGTCTCTACGATTTGATCAAAGTGACAAATGTTTTGAGTTAGTCTTGGGCATAAAGACTTGTGTGAAAGTTGTTCCACAAATTGCAATGTCTTGAGACACTTCAATATGATTGACGTGCATGAACATTGTGATCATATTCTATCGAAGAGTTTATGGTCTAAGTTATCTCTTACCAAGTTAGGTTATTATTGTTTAGAGTTATTAATTTAATGTGCAAACACTCACTTCAGCATAGGGAACCATCTGAGTTCGTGGAAACCAACACTATATATGTCATGGTGTGTTGTGGTTTCTAGGAAACTTGATTTATGTAAGATAAATTATCTTTGTAAATGTATCCTTAGACAACTATGGATGCATCTTCCACAACTAGAACCAAAAGGAGCAAAACTTGTATTGCTATGTTTGGTGTTTGTCAAGAATTGTTCTTGATAAATGTGGTAATGGAAGAAAAGTGAAAGTTCAACCAGGGTAATTGACCTTGCCTCCAAATGTCAGAGTAGTGCAACGGAATATGTTCTGGAAGCAAATCTCTACAATAAGAGGAGAAACTAATGATAATGATCATGATCTTTTGATGGGAGCTTTTACTGAGAAAGGTAGGATTCAAGAATATATATTTTCCCCTGGTGCAAAATGATATTCATGATTCACTTGTCATGTTAATGGAACAAGACATTCCTACAAACTACAAAGAAGCAATGGTGGACCTAAGTACGAGATATGACTACGAGTCATGAAATCCTATGTTGAGTTACATTTAAGATTGCTTGAATCTTATCAAGTAAGGAGGTTACTTGATATTCACAATAAATTCAGAGTTATGAGGAATAAATGTGAACATCAAAGGGACGTCAAGATTGGTTTGTCACAAAGATTGTTTCTGACAAATTCAATGGGTTGACTACAATGTGTAGCAATGCTTCAGTCAAAGGGATATTCACTAGATTGATCCAGGATTGTTATCAATACCGTGACTTCCTCAAATCCTGTATTTGAAGAAGTGTTGTAATTGGTACAACAAGAAGGTTTTGGAAAAACATATGGATACTAGTGTCTCGTAAACTGAATTCTCATTTTGATGGATGATCAAAGGATTTTGGACTTAACCAAAATATCGAGGAAACATGCATTTGCATGAAACTGAGTGGGAGTTGAATAGTTTCCTGAAACTTAATATGTAGACGACATATTTTGAGTGGGAGCTATGGGAGTATTATCCTAGACTTATATGTAAATGACATATTTAAGTAGGAGCCATGTGGTTAGTATCCTGAACTTAATATGTGTCTTAAATATCTAAGTGGGAGCCATGTGGATGTTATCCTTGTCTTATATGTGGCCGACATATTTGAGTGCGAGCAATATGAGTGTTATCCTATAACTTAATATGTGCATGACATATTTGAGTGGGAGCATGATAACATTATCATATATGGATAACATATTATAAATGGTGTAGTTGGTGTTAATGATTATTTGAATCTTTCATAAATGAAGATGAATAAGTATTAAGCATTGAAGATCTATTAAGATAGATATGTGTTTAATAACATTGAGTAATAATACTTTCCTGGATAAAATTCTGAAGGAGTTCAGAATGGGACAAGTCAAGAAGTGGTTCTTACTTGTATATCCAAGAGAAGTGTTGAGTTAATCTCAGTACAAGAACAATGGTTAATGGTTAATGAAAGAAATGGATGTGTTTGATCCTCTATGCCTTTGTCATAGGTTCTTTCATATAAAACTAGAGTTATGTACTCGACGTAATGTGACCCAAGTTCTTAGTAGTAAGAATATGTTGTGATATGATTTATGAGTAAATCATTGAACAAAGAGTTAAAGTTTATCCTTCAGTGTCTGAAGAGAACTGAGGATACATCTCAAATTTGTAAAGGATAGTGGACTTGACCATAAATGTTATGTTGGTTCAAGTTTTGACACTAACCTAGAAAATTGAGATATCACACTAATGAATGCCTAAGTTGAAAGATACATGGTTAGACATCAAAGTTGCATACAATGCACTAAGGATTGAATCTACATTGATGTGGCTGCTTTAGAAGTAGCAGGAGTTATATTATGGCTTAAGAAGTTCGACTTCTGATTGAGCGAGTTTCAAGTGTGCATGACTATGGGAAAGTCCGTGTGACCCACCGGATGTCATTGCTATGACACAGCAAACGAAGTCTCACTTCACCTCCAAATATATATAGCTCATCATTATAGTGGATAATGAAGGAATGTCAAATTAGGTGACATTATGATTTGCAAAAGGACATACGGTTCTGAATGGTACCCAGACCGTTGATACAACCTCTTCCACAAGCAAGCATGATCAATAAGGAGTTATGATCCAGAGAAAATGCAACTAGATTATTTGTACTCTAGTGCAAGTGGGAGACTGTTGGGAATGTGCCCTAGAGGCAAATAAAATATGTTTTATCGAGCATATTCCATTAGTTCATAATACGTTTGATACTATGCTATAACTGTATTAAGCGGAAACATCAATACAGGTGTGGTATACAAACAACCAGGTCCCTAGTTAACCCTAGTATACTAGTCCATTGGGCAATTGATGATCAAGGTTTCCTGATCATGAGACAATGGCGTCTGTTGACAATGGAGTCGTATCATTGGATAATGATATGATGGACATACACCCACCAGAAGTGTTGCGATGTGATCAAGTCACATAGTTCGACATTGCGATAACTATAACGTAGTGGCCAGATCCTTTGACCGTAATGAGCATACGTAATTGTCATCTATGAGGAGACTTTGATTTGTATCCCACCGCCTGACTGAAATATGCTGGCCATAACGGTGCACTTTGGGTATTCCGAAATAGATGGTTGATGAGTATGCAAATAGATCAAAGAGGGATTTGTCCATCCGTGTGACGGATAGGTACTCTGTGCCCACTCGGTGATGTTGCATCATAAAGTTTGCAAACGTGTGACTAGGTCACGGAGTTGTAATATCACAGGAACGAGTAAACTTGTTTGTTGAGAACGAGGACGAACTAGGTATAGTGGATACCGATGATCAAACCTCGGACAAGCAAAGTACCCCAGGACAAAGGGAACAGGCACACGGTTAACGGATCCAACAGCGATTGAAGTTCATTCGATGGAAGCGCAGGGGCTATCAAGGATTGTAATCAGGTCCAATTGATTAGTCATTGATCAATGAGAATTGTCTCGATCATGTCTGCTGTTTCCCGGACCGTAGGGTGTTACACTTAAGGGTACTCGACGCAGTAAGGATTGATTCGGGATCACCGGAGAAATTGGAGAGAACATCGGAATTGTTCCGGTGATGACCGGAATTGTTCCGATGAAGGCCGGAAGTTGTTCCGGGTATTTTGAAAGGTTCAAAATATATTTAAT
The DNA here is from genome assembly GCA_950022295.1 of Bromus sterilis. Classification (NCBI taxonomy): domain Eukaryota; kingdom Viridiplantae; phylum Streptophyta; class Magnoliopsida; order Poales; family Poaceae; genus Bromus; species Bromus sterilis. Next base: position 226,193,800 of record OX465600.1, read on the forward strand.
ATATGTTTTATTATTTAATTATCTGAATTAAGTATTAAAATGTATTTAAATATAATTAAAAATGGAAGAAAAGGCATATGGGCCTCCTAGGGCCCATTAGGGGGAGAGGGAGTCCTCCCCCATGGGCCATGGCGCCATGAAGGGGCCCATGCCCCCCTAGGGGCGCATTTTCCCCCCCTCCCCTTGGGATTAGTCCCACATGGGAAGTTGAGGGGAGGTTGCCCCCCTCCTTGGCCTATATAAGGAGGGGTAGGGTGCCCTTTTCTTCACATCCAAAATTTGAGACAAGTTTCTCATCTTTCTTCCTCCTTTCTCCTTCCTCGAGTGGACTCCCCTTGTTTGGAGTCTACTTGGTTTGGGATTTCTCCACTATACGCACGCCGTCGTGCTGCTGGAATCGGGATCCGAATCCATCTTCTTTCCGCTGCTCTACTGGTTCAGAGCCCGGAGGGATGTTGGGTATACTGTATGTGTATAATCCCGCGAGGCTCTACACTTGTGGTGCTACTTTGTTGTCGTGGCCGTAACGCGAGGTCTTCATCGGCAACGTTCCGACGGAGACGTAATCCCGTCATCGATCTACAAGGATCGGGTGGCTACAGGAGTCATCGTGGATCTGCGCGGCATCGGGGATTGCCGGTACGACTACACCAACAACGTTCATGCGGGAACGTTTCCCGCTTAACGGTCTACATACTTGTATGTGATCTATTTCTGTCCGTTACTTGCATCAGCATAGCATAGGTCTTGGGCATGGGTCTCGTAGGTTATGAAAAATTTGTGTTTTCTGCCCCAAACCCCACAACATCATGCCGAAGTGCATAACTCTCCGACATGAATAAATGAGAAGCTCCTGGGTCCAAAAGAACGGAAGTATTAACAAAATTGACTAGGAGCGTACCAAGAATGACGTCAGAAGTACCATCAGTCTCTTCAGCTGAGATTTGGTTCACACGTCCAAGATTTTCGGAAGTGGATGGCTTGTCGGTGGAGACCTTCGGGGGTGGCTTGGCATGAACATTGGGGTTCCCTTTGGCATGGGGTGGAGCATTATGACTCATGGAACAATCATGAGAATAGTGACCTGGCTGGCCACATCTGAAGCATGCTCCGTAGATAGGGCGGATAACTGGGTTGCTTGGTGGAGCTGGGTTGGATGGAGCTGTTGGACGAGGCGCCACAAAGGATGGCCTCGGTGGTTTGTTCTGGCGGAACATACTAGTGGGGATCCCGATTCTGCGCTTCTGAGGGCCTGAACGGGATGATCCTTAATATCTGGGGTGCTTGCAAAATCTCCGGGAGTGATCATGTCCTCAGCCTTGATGGCCTTTTTCACAAGGACCTGGATGGTGGCGAAGTCATGAATATTAAATTCACGGTGGAGCTCAGAATTAAGCCCACGTTGGAACCTCTCTTACTTCTTGGCGTCGATGGAGACCTCTTCAGTTGCACATCGAGCCAACCAGTTGAACTCACGGCTGAACTCGTCAACGGACCTTCTGCCTTGGGTGAGGTTGCAGAACTCCTCACGTTTACGATCCATAAGACCCTTGGGGATGTGGTGCTCACAGAATGCAGTGCAGAACTCATTCCATGTAGTGGGCGGTCCTACAGGACGCGTGTTGAGATAGTTTTCCCACCAAGAGCTAGCTGCACCCTCGAGGTGGTAGGCGGCATAGTTGACTTTGTCGCCATTTGCAACATGTCCAAAATGCAGTTTTCTCTCGATGATGCGAAGCCAGTCATCGGCGTCAAGGGGCTCGGTGGAATAGCTGAATACTGGGGGATGAAGCTGTATGAAATCATTTAGCGACACAAGTTCATTTCGCTGCTGGGCAGTGTTCCGAGCAATGACCCCCAATAACTCACGAGAGTCCCTTCGAATTCTTTCAACCTCCATGAGTACCTGGGCCATTGTGGGCGGCGGTGGCAGGTCACCTTACTCCGATTCATTCCCACGAGCATGGGCACGACCAAGTTGACCACGGGTTCCTTGAGACCACCTGAAGGAGAAGAAACATGTCAAAAGATGTTGAATGATTTTGCAAATGCATCAGATTATGAAGAAAACATGGAATGAATCGGACAGCATAACGGCTTTAATTGCAAGAAAACAATTTTCTTTCAATGTAGATACAACACTTACATAATAAGATGTAAGAAATCAGCATTACAACAATGCTAGGAAAACGGACACAACTTTCCTACGGCTACAAGGAAGCAATCAACGAGATGTGCTAATCAGACAGAGGTGAGCCTAGTCCTATCTTCCCGTAGAAAGGATGAGGGTGACTCAGAACTCAGAACGAAGGGGGTAAGGAGAAAAAATAAGCCTTACGTTGTTCCCTTATATACCTAGAGTAACTATATAACTATAGAAGGCTAGACTCGACTTCGGCCAAGGCTGATAATCCTACAGTCAGTCCTGCTCTGATACCAAGTCTGTCGGGACCCGGGGTTAGCGTATGCAAGTACCGCTACAACATAGTCATATCGAGAGCCGAGAACCATACCCACTTGTCTAAGTAGACAAGGCCAAGCACAGAACGTCCTCGGAAAGCATCGAACGTGAGGGGCATCCCATCCAGGACGGATGATCAACTGAGATGGGTCCTCATCGTCTGCACACAAGTCTAAATGATATGGGTGATGAACTCCCATACTCATAGACAAGTCGCCTCATCCATACTAACGACTATCTTATTACACTTACATAGACTTACTCCAGCCCGATAAGTTAGTCGGGGTCTAGGGCGGACTCGATCGTACAACAAAGTGTGCACGTGACAGAGTCACGAACAATGGCATCGCGATGCCCCAAGCTGCGCACATCTAAGGGCCACTTGGTGTATAAAAGACCGCCTGCCAGATCACAACTAAGCTCTCGAAAACCCATACTAAGACATGCATGTTATAATCATACACGCAGCACACATGACTCGTATGAACAGCATGTATTATTGCAATTCTCTACAACATTTACAACTTTATTGATAACTCTTACAGAGTGCACACAAAGATCATGAGACCGTGATCCAACATTACATCAAATATGCGGAAGAAAACTAGGTATGTGTACAGACAAGTTTAACAAATGACCTAAGAAGCCTTAACTAAAAACAAACCCTCCACGAGGGAACCAGTCTGCTGACTGGGACTACACTAGCTTGGTCTTGGTCCGAGTCTTCATTCTTCGGGCTCCAGGTAGAAGCCACCTTCGGAACCGGTGGGTTCATCTAAAACATAGGTTAAGCAAACGTGAGTACAAAGTCGTACTCAGCAAGAGTTACGGAGGAGCTATACTACTCATGCACATGTAACAACACAAAGGGAGGTGGGGTTCAGATGGAGAAGTGCCAGCTTTTACTTGGCTAGTCCTGAACTACGAATACCAGAATTGGGGTAAGAAGCGTACATGAGTCCACTAGATATCACTATCAGAACCCTCTTTCAGGTATGTGCTAGGACCAGAGCCTCATTGCATCCATGCAAAAATTCAAATTGGAATTCAAAATGGGGAAGCAGAAACCCTAATTGAATTTAATTCAAATGTCCAGATAAAAATCTTTTCAAAAATTCATTTGAAAAGTTGTAAAACTTCTGAAAATGTGTATGATCATGTTCCAAGTGGTGTGGGACCCACTACATACATATGGAATTTTACAAAATTCCAAATAGAGTTTTGGAAATTAATTAAACCCTTATTTGGATTAAGATTCAAATTATTTGAATTTTAAAAATGCCCAAAAGTTATAAGTGGCTAGCAATATGCATTAGAAGTCCACATAAAAATTTGGGACATTTTATAAAATGCCTAGGTATTTTTATCTAAGGCAAAACAGATTAAACAGAAGAAATAAAAAGAAAAGAAAAGAAAGGAAACAGAGGAGAGAGAAGTTACCTCACGCCCAGGCGAAGGCCCACCTAACCTGGCCGGCCCAGCCCAGCTCCCTCGCCTTGTCTTCTTCCTCCCCCGCGGCTCCATGCAGCTCGCTGGAGCAGAGCACGCGCGAGGACGCCACGGCGACACCAACCCCCTTCTAGGCCTCCCCTCTGCCCCAGCGTGTGCCACGCAACGCCACAACCCCCCCTCCCGCCGCACCTCTAGATCTCTCCCAGGTCCCTCTCTTTCTTCTCCGGCGAGGTTCTAGCGCAGCGGTCGAAACCCTAGCCGGCGCACGGCGTGCCCCGACGTGGCCACTTTCCAAGCTAGCCGGCGCCATTTTGTCTGCCAGCTCCAGCGTCGTCTACTCCTCCGATCCCCCACGTCAATTGAAGTCCATCGTGACCGGAGTCGACGCGAGGCACAAGTTCATGCCGCCGGCCGCCGAGGAAGAAAACTTCAATTGCGCAGCGACCCGAGCTTCCCCGGCTCCGCCGACTTCACCCTTCGACTCACGGTGAGGAGCTCGTACTCCTGCCCTATCTCCTGTCTCCTCCCGTGCCCTCGAACGAGATTCCGGCGAGGTCAGTGCCTCGGCCGCCGCCGCGGTTGACGCTGTCGTCGCCACAACGCACAAACTTGACCCCCTCCTATGCCAAACGACGCGCGGCGTCTCGCGGAGCCCGGCAGTGCCCCCAGCTTCCCCTCCCCCGCTCAAAACCGCAAGTCTGGCGGAACTCCGGCGAGTTCCCCAGCGAGCTCGCCATTAGGGCCTAACCCTAAGCTAACCCCCCTCCTAATCTACCCCCTGGGCCACTGACAGTGGGCCCAGGCTAGCTAATTAACCTCAGGTTATTTTAAACAAAGAAAGTTAACTAACCCTCCCACTGACAACAGGGACCCACCTGTCAGCCCCCCCCCCACGTCAGCACTGACGTCATGATGACGCAGTAACTTGATTAAATCATTTCATTTAATTCCAGTAAATCCAGAAAATATCCCAAACTTTGGAAATTCATAATTAATTCATATTAACTCCAAATTGGACAAATAATATGTCTAAAATTATCAGAAAAATTGGGTGAACAGAGACAAATGTGCATATGGCTTTAATTTGAATTCAAATTTGAAGTGCATTTGCAAATGACTTTGCAATTGGCTTCTTTTAAATGGAATTGCCAACACATTGTGACCATGAACATCACCACTACAATGTTGATCATGTGCTTGAGCATTGCAAATAAATTTATACCTTGATTGCTTTGTTTGCTCGATAGACGTGCAACCGGAATCAGAGGCCACACCCTTCGTTGAAGACCCCGTTATCGAACCTTGTTAGCAAGGCAAGCAACCCCCCTTTGATCATGTCGATTAAAACCGCCTTAAGTGGATTGTCTCGATACACAGTGGGTTGTCTCGTTGAACACCGCCTTAAGTCCGAGTTCTTGTGTGGTGATCTAAGAAGAAGAGTGCAACCACACATTGGGCTCACTGACCCCTCTCGACCTAGTACCTCACCCCATATCGAACCCTAGAGGTCGCAGTAGTTCGCAAGTTCTGGTAGGGTTGTGGCACGGTCCGCTAAGTGGATGAACGGCTTCTCAAGACCGGCTTGGGACCCTGCACACATCATTTGAGGCTATAATGGAACCTCGGACCGACTTCCATACGGATCCCCCTTAGATAGGCGACTCTCTGGACTAGAACGGAACTGTGGGTGAAGTGTTGTGGTGGCATCCTCACTGTCACCTCTTGAACGGAGACACGCAAAATGTGGTAAGTGATGACACGTGTGTGTAGTAGTACACCCCTGCAAGGTTAACAAAACTATTCGAATAGCCGTGTCCGCGGTTATGGACTGCTTGGAAAGCTTAGCTTGATTATTAGACAACTTGAATCGGATACTTCTAAAACACACCAAGATAAGTGTGAGTGCTATGGCGTTCCTTCTCGTGGGAAGTCGAGAGGGGCACCATAGTGGTTTAATTGTATGGTGGTAAGTAATGGACTCGTGTACGCTTCTTACCTCAAGTCTGGTACTCGTAGTTCAGGATTAGCCAAGTCAAAGCTTCTGCAAGTTGAACCCCACCTCCCTTTGCCTTGATACATGTGCATGAGTAGTATAGCTCCTCCGTAAGTCTTGCTGAGTACGCCTTTGTACTCACGTTTTCTTAATTTATGTTTTAGATGAACCCACCGGTCCCGAAGGTGGATTCTACCTAGAGCTCGAAGATTGAAGACTCAGACCAAGACCAAGCTAGTGTAGTCCTAGTCAGCAGACTGGTTCCCTCGTGGAGGGCTTGTTTTTTTGGGAAGGCTTCTTAAGCCATTTGTTAAACTTGTCTGTACTCACACCTACTTTGCTTCCGTGCTTGATGTAATGTTGGATCACGATCTCATGATCTCTGTGTGCACTCTGTAAGAGTTATCGATAAAGTTGTATACTTTGTAGAGAATTTCAATGATACCTGATGTTCATGCTAGACATGTGTGATGCGTGTATGATTATAACATTCATGTCTTAGTATGGGTTTTCGAGACCTTAGTTGTGATCTGGTGGGCGGTCTTTTATACACCAAGTGGCCCTTAGATGTGCGCATCTTGGGGCATCACGATGCGATTGGTCGTGACTCTAGCACGTGCACATTTTGTTGTATGATCGAGCCCGCCCTAGACCCCGACTAAGTGATCGGGCTAGAGGAAGTCTATGTAATTGTTATGAGATAGTCGATAGTATGTTTGAGGTGACTTGTCTGTGAATATGGGAGTTCATCACCCATATCATTTAGACTTGTGTGCGGACGATGAGGGCCCATCTCAGTTGATCATCCGGCCTGGATGGGACGCCCCTCACGTTCTATGCTTTCCGAGAATGTTTTGTGCTTGGCCTTGTCTACTTAGACAAGTGGGTACGGTTCTCGGCTCTCCATATGACTATGTTGTGGCGGGACTTGCATACGCTAACCCCGGGTCCCGACAGACTTGGTATCAGAGCAGGACTGACTGTAGGATTATCAGCCTTGGACGAAGTCGAGTTTAGCTTGCTATAGTTATATAGATACTCTGGGTATATAAGGGAACAACGTAAGGCTTCTTTTTTTCTCCTTACCCCCTTCGTTCTGAGTTCTGAGTCACCCTCATCTCTTCTATGGGAAGATAGGACTAGGCTCACCTCTGTCTTTTTAGCACATCTAGTTGTTTGCTTCCTTGTAGCCGTAGGAAAGTTGTGTCCGGTTTCCTAGCATTGTTATAATGTTGATTTCTTACATCTTATTATATAAGAGCTGTATCTACATTGCAAGAAAACAATTTTCTTCAATTACAGCCGTTATGTTGTCCGAGTCATTCCAAGTTTTCTTCATAATCTGATGCATTTGCAAATTCATTCAAACATCTGTTGACGTGTTTCTTCTCCTTCAGGATGTCTCCAGGAACCCGTGGTCAACTTGGTCGTGTCCATGCTCGTGGGAATGAATCAGCGGAAGGTGACCTTCCACCACCACCCACCATGGCCCAGGTTCTCTTGGAGGTTGAAATAAATCGAAGGGACTCTAATGAGTTATTGGGGGTCATTGCTCGAAACACTGCCCCGCAGCGGAATGAGCTTTTGTCGCTAGATGACTTCATCCAGCTTCGTCCCCCAGTATTCAGCTATTCCACCGAGCCCCTTGACGCCGATGACTGGCTTCGCAGCATCGAGAGAAAATTCAATTCAGGGCATGTTGCAGATGGCGACAAAGTCAACTATGTCACCTACCACCTTGAGGGTGCAGCAATCTCTTGGTGGGAGAACTATCTCAATATGCGTCCCGCAGGTCCACCCACAACATGGAATGAGTTCTGCACCGCATTCCATGAGCATCACATCCCCAAGGGTCTTATGGACCGTAAACGTGAGGAATTTTGCAACCTCACCCAAGGAAAAAGGACTATTGAAGAGTACAGCCGTGAGTTCAACCGGTTGGCTCGTTATGCAACTGAAGAGGTCTCCACCGACTCCTAGAAGCAAGAGAGGTTCCGACGTGGACTCAATTCGGAGCTCCGCCGTGAGCTTAATCTTCATGACTTCGCCACCTACTAGGTCCTTGTCAACAAGGCCATCAAGGCGTAGGACATGATCACTCCCGGAGATGTTCGCAAGCATCCCAGAGATGAAGGATCATCCAGTTTAGGCCCTTAGAAGCGCAGAATCTGGATCCCCACTAGTTTGTTCCACCAAAACAACCCACCGAGGCCATCCTTTGTGTCGCCTCGTCCACCAGCTCCATCCCACCCAGCTCCACCAAGAAACCCAGTTGTCCGCCCTATCTACGAAACATGCTTCAGATGTGGACAGCCAGGTCACTATTCTCGTGATTGTTCCATCAGTCAGAATGCTCCACCCCATGCTATAGGGAACCCCAATGTTCGTTCCAAGCCAGCCCCGAAGGTCTCCACTGCCAAGCCATCCACTTCATCAAATCTTGGGCGTGTGAACCAAATCTGAGCTGAAGAGACTGATGGTACTTCTGACGTCATTCTTGGTACGCTTCCAGTCAATTTTGTTCCTACTTCCGTTCTTTTCGACGCAGGAGCTTCTCATTCATTCATGTCGGAGAGTTATGCACTTCGGCATGATGTACACTTTGAATAAATGTTCACCCCTATGATCATCCAAACTCCTGGTTCAAAATGGCAAACTAATAGAGTAAGCCATGGTAATCAAGTTGCAATTGAGGGTTTAGTATTCCTTGCTTCACTCATAGCCCTCAAGTCTTCAGATATCGATGTAATCCTTGGCATGGATTGGCTATCAAGGCAGAATGCTTACCTTGATTGCAAAGCCAAATCAGTGAAACTAACCCACCCTTCAGGCAAGACAATCAACTACACCTCACCCAGAACAAGAACCCAAATACAATCTTTGAATGTGCTTCCCCTTCCCGACCTCGAAGATATTCCGGTGGTTCGTGATTTCCCAGATGTCTTTCCTGAAGAGCTGCTAGGTATGCCTCCCGACAGATGCGTAGAATTCATAGTGGATCTTATCCCAGGCACAGCCCCAATCTCAAAACGTCCATATAGAATGGCCCCACATGAGTTAGCTGAGCTCAAAGCCCAACTTGAAGTTTCTTTGGCCAAAGGCTTCATAGCCCTAGCTCATCGCCGTGGGGTTGCCCCGTTCTGTTCGTAACGAAGAAAGATGGAACAGAAAGGATGTGCGTAGACTATCGCCCGATAAACCTAGCAACGATAAAGAACAAGTACCCACTCCCCGGATCAATGATCTTTATGATCAAATTGCAGGATCCGCTGTCTTTTCCAAGATGGATTTGAGATTAGGCTATCATCAAATCTGAATCCGAGAAGAAGACATTCCCAAGACGGCTTTCACTACTCGTTATGGTCTTTACGAGTACACCGTCATGTCCTTCGGATTAACCAATGCCCCGCCACATTCTCGCGTTTAATGAATTCGATCTTCATGGAGTACTTAGATAAATTCGCTGTGATTTATCTAGACGACATTCTCATCTACTCGAAGAACGAAGAAGAGCACGCAGAACATCTCAGGTTGGTATTGATGAAACTTTGAGAGCATCGCCCATATGCTAAATTCTCCAAGTGTGAATTTTGGCTACCATAAATGATCTACTTAGGCCACGTGATATCTGCCAAAGGCATTGCTGTCAATCCCGAGAGAGTTTAGGCCGTCCTTGAATGGACTCCACCTGAATGGGTTAAGAAAGTTAGAACTTTTCTTGTCCTAGCCAGCTATTGCCGCCGCTTTTTCGAGAACTTTTCTAAAGTTGCAAAGCCTCTAACTGAACTCCTCAAGAAAGATAAGAAATTCCAATGGACTCCCAACTGCGAGGAAAGCTTTCAAGAGTTGAAGAGAAGTTGACCTCTGCACCCGTACTTGCGCCTCCAGACACCAGAAGGGATTTCGAGATCTATTGTGACGCTTCACGGCAAGGGTTAGGATGCATACTTATGCAAGATCGACATGTGGTAGCATACGCTTCACGGCAACTGCGTCCACATGAAGAGAACTATCCAACCCATGATCTTGAACTCGCTGCCGTAGTTCACGCACTCAAAACATTGCGACATTACCTCCTTGGTAATCATTGTGAGATCTATTCAGATCACCAAAGCCTCAAATACATCTTCACCCAGCCAGAACATAATCTCAGGCAAAGACGCTGGGTAGAGTTGATAAAAGATTACGACGTAGTAATCTCATACACCCCAGGCAAAGCCAATGTCATGGCTGATGCACTAAGTCGTAAGTCGTAGTGTAACAACCTCATGTTACAACAGTATCAACCACTTCTTCATGAGGAATTTTGCAAGCTCAATATTGAGATTGTCCCTCATGGCTATCTTTCCACCCTGGTGGCGAAACCAACTCTTGAGGATCAAATCATAGTTGCCCAAAGGCGTGCACGAGTTGTTCGCCGGATCAAGGAGAACATTGCTAGCGGAGTTGCTAAATGTTTCTCCACAGATAGCAAAGGAACGGTTTTCTTCCGAAGTCGTTTGGTAGTACCTAAGAATAAGAACCTGAGGCAGCTGATCCTTAAAGAAGCTCATCATAGAACCCTCTCAATTCATCCCGGTAGCACAAAAATGTACCGAGATCTACGCCAGAGATTTTGGTGGACTAGGATGAAGAGAGACATTGCTCGATATGTAGCCGAATGTGATGTTTGTCGTCGCATTAAGGCCGAACATCAAAGACCTGCTAGTACACTTCAACCTTTGCCTATTCCCGAGTGGAAATGGGACAAAGTCAGTATGGACTTCATCACTGGCTTTCCGAAAACCCAGAAAGGAAACGATGCCATCTTCGTTGTCATCGATCGACTCTCGAAAGTTTCTCACTTCCTTCCAATCCTCGAGTCTATTACTGCCAGCCAGTTAGCAGACTTGTATGTGTCAAGAGTCATATCACTTCATGGTGTTCCTTTGGAAATCAATTCTGAACGCGGTAGCCTTTTCACCTCTAGATTCTCGCAAATCTTCCAAAATGCTATGGGAACTCATCTCTCCTTTAGTACAGCTTTCCATCCTCAGTCTAGCGGTCAAGTCGAAAGGGTTAACCAAATTCTGGAAGACATGCTCAGAGCTTGTGTTATCTCATTCGGAAAGAACTGGGAGAAATCTCTTCCATTGGCCGAGTTTGCTTATAACAATAGTTTTCCAACTAGTCTGAACATGGCTCCATTTGAATTCTTCTATGGACGACGATGTCGAACACCCCTCAATTGGTCAGAAACTGGTGAAAGAAAATTCTTTGGACCGGGTATGATTAAAGAAGCAGAAGATCAAGTTCGCATTGTACGTGATCAATTGAAAGCCGCCCAGTCTCGTCAGAAAAGCTACTATGATCGTCATCATAGGCAAGAAAGCTACAATCTGGATGAGAAGGCTTACCTTCGGGTTACTCCTCTGAAGGGAACCCAACGTTTCGGTATCAAAGGCAAGCTGGCCCCACGTTATATCGGACCTTTCCGCGTTCTCGCTAAACGTGGCCAAGTTGCCTACCAACTTGAAGATCAAGTTGCACCGATCCCGAGTACACGAAGTATTCCATGTGTCACAACTCAGGCGTTGCTTCAAGGACCCCATCCGCGAAGTCGACCATGAAACGCTTGATCTCCAAGATGACCTTTCTTACCGAGAATACCCTGTTCGTATTCTTGATTCCGCAGAGCGTGTCACTCGCCGAAAGAAGATCAAGTTTCTCAAAGTTCAATGGTCACACCACTCAGAGAAACAAGCTACGTGGGAAAGAGAAGACCGTCTCCGTGCCGAGTATCCCTCCTTCCTCCCGCAGACTTCTGAATCTCGGGACAAGATTCTTTTGAGTGGGGGCGAGTTGTCAGAACCATCTTTTAGGTATGTGCTAGGACCAGAGCCTCATTGCATCCATGCAAAAATTAAAATTGGAATTCAAAATGGGGAAGCAGAAGCCCTAATTGAATTTAATTCAAATGGCCAGATAAAAATCTTTTCCAAAAATTCATTAGAAAAGTTGTAAAACTTCTGAAAATGTGTATGATGATGTTCCAAGTGGTGTGGGACCCACTTCATACATATGGAATTTTACAAAATTCCAAATAGAGCTTTGGAAATTAATTAAACCCCTATTTGGATTAAGATTCAAATTATTTGAATTTTAAAAATGCCCAAAAGTTATAACTGGCTAGCAATATGCATTAGAAGTCCACATAAATATTTGGGACATTTTATAAAATGCCTAGGTATTTTTATCTAAGGCAAAACAGATTAAACAGAAGAAATAAAAAGCAAAGAAAGGAAACAGAGGAGAGAGAAGTTACCTCACGCCTAGGCGAAGGCCCACCTAACCTGGCCGGCGCAGCCCAACCCCCTTCTAGGCCTCCCCTCTGCCCCAACGTGTGCCACGCAATGCCACAACCCCCCCCCCCCCCCCCCGCACCTCTAGCTCTCTCCCAGGTCCCTCTCTTTCTTCTCCGGCGAGGTTCTAGCGCAGTGGCCGAAACCCTAGCCGGCGCACGGCGTGCCCCGACGTGGCCACTGGCCAAGCTAGTCGGCGCCATTTTGTCTGCCAGCTCTAGCATCGTCTACTCCTCCGATCCCCCACGTCAATTGAAGTCCATCGTCACCGGATTCGACGCGAGGCCCAAGTTCTTGCCGCCGGCCGCCGAGGAAGAAAACTTCAATTGCGCCGCGTCCCGAGGTTCCCCGGCTCCGCCAAATTCACCCTTCGACTCACGGTGAGAAGCTCGTCCTCCTGCCCTATCTCCTGCGTCCTCCCGTGCCCTCGAACGAGGTTACGGCGAGGTCAGTGCCTCGGCCGCCGCCGCGGTTGACGCTGTCGTTACCACAGCGCACGCACTTGACCCCCTCCTATGTCAAACGACGTGCGGCGTCTCGCAGAGCCCGACAGTGCCCCCAGCTTCCCTTCCCGCGCTCAAAACCGCAAGTCCGGCGGAACTCCGGCGAGTTCCCCGACGATCTCGCCATTAGGTCCTAACCCTAAGCTAACCCCCCCCCCTCCTAATCTACCCCATGGGCCACTGATAGTGGGCCCAGGCTAGCTAATTAACCTCGGGTTATTTTAAACAGAGAAACTTAACTAACCCTCCCACTAACAACAGGGACCCACCTATCAGCCCCCCCACACGTCAACACTGACGTCATGATGACGCAGTAACTTGATTAAATCATTTAATTTAATTCCAGTAAATCTAGAAAATAGCCCAAACTTTGTAAATTCATAATTAATTCATATTAACTCCAAATTGGACAAATAATATGTCTAAAATTATCAGAAAATCCAAGGAATGTGAATATGGACTTTGTTTCTATGTTTGACCAATTTAAATTAGGTGAATAGAGACAAATGTGCATATGGCTTTAATTTGAATTCAAATTTGAAGTGCATTTGCAAATGACTTTGCAATTGGCTTATTTTAAATGGAATTTCCAACACATTGTGACCATAAACATCACCACTAAAATGTTGATCATGTGCTTGAGCATTGCAAATAAACTTATACCTTGATTTCTTTGTTTGGTCGATAGACATGCAACCGGAATTGGAGGCCACCCCCTTCGTTGAAGACCCCATTATCGAACCTCGTCAGCAAGGAAAGCAACCCCCTTTGATCATGTCGATAAAAACCCAATTCCCTCTCTTTCTCTTATGCTATGATTAGGATGATCACCTTGTGTCGATTCTTACCGCATAGTTGAACCCATATCCTTTGCATGGCCTATCATTCTGTCACAGTAGTAAGCAAACCTCAATCCTAGCTGACATAGGAGTTGTTTGTGATCATGTGTCCCCTGCAACTGTTACTGCTTATATGCATGTTTAGTGGCTACAATGTTGATGTTGTTGTTGAACTGTGAGTCTGGATGGTAGTGAACATGGTGTTGTTGAAGGTGAAACTGTGTCGGTGAATCCACCCTAATACAAGGTGAACGATGAGAGGCTGTGTAGGAGTACACAGTGGGTTGTCTCGTTGAACACCACCTTAAGTCTGAGTTCTTGTGTGGTGATCCAAGAAGAAGAGTGCAACCACACATTGGGCTCACTGACCCCTCTCGACCTAGTACCTCACCCCGTATCGAACCCCAGAGGTCGCTGTAGTTCGCAAGTTCTGGTAGGGTTGTGGCACGGTCCGCTAAGTGGATGAACGGCTTCTCAAGACCGGCTTGGGACCCTGCACACATCGTTTGAGGCTATAATGGAACCTCGGCCGGACTTCCATACGGATCCCCCTCAGATAGGAGACTCTCTGGATTAGAACGGAGCTGTGGGTGAAGTGTTGTGGTGGCATCCTCGCTGTTGTAATCCCCCTCAGATAGGAGACTCTCTTCACCGACATAGTTTCACCTTCATTAACACCATGTTCAACAACATCAACAACATTGTAATCTCTAAGCATGCAATAAGCTGTAACATTTGCAGGGGCCACATGATCACAAACAACTCCTATGTCAGCTAGGATTGTGGTTTTCTTACTACTGTGATGAGATGATAGGCCATGCAAAGGATATGGGTTCAACTATGCGGTAGAATCGACAACAAGGTGATCAACTTAGATAATGCATAAGCGAGACTGAGAGGGAAATGGGTTTTTATCGACATGATCAAAGGGGGGGATGCTTGCCTTGCTGGCGAGGTTCGATAACGGTATCTTCAATGAAGGGGGTGGCCTCCGATACCAGTTGCATGTCTATCGAGCAAACAAACAATCAAGGGATAAATATAATGCAATGTTCAAACACATGATCAATATTGTAGTGGTGATGTTCATGGTCACAATGTGTTGGCAATTCCATTCAAAAGAAGTCAATTGCAAAGTCATTTGCAAATGCACTTCAAATTTGAATTCAATTTAAAGCCATATGCACATTTGTCTCTATTCACCCAATTTAAATTGGTCAAACATAAAAAAAGTCCATATTCACATTCCTTGCATTTTTCTGATAATTTAAGACATATTATATGCCTTATTTGGAGTTAAAATGAATTAGATATGAATTTCTAGAGTTTATACATATTTCTGCCTTTTTCTGAATTGTTTTAATTGATTTAATCAATTATGGCGTCATGCTGACGCAGGGCTGACGTGTGGGGGGCTGACAAGTGGGTCCACCCTGTCAGTGGCTGGGGCTAATTTAATCTTCTGTTTAAACTAACCCCTAATTAGATTAGGGCGTGGGCCCACTGGTCAGTGGCCTAGGTGGGGGGTGGTTAGTGCTCGGGATTAGGGGTTCTAATGGCGCCGGGTCACTGTTCGCCGGAGTTCCGCTGGAACTTTGCCGGGAAATTGAAATAGGGCACGGGAGTGGGATTGTGGGGGCACTGGGAGGAAGCTGAGGCTCGCACGCATCTAGCAGGGCCATCGTGTAACATCCCAAAATTCTCCGAATTTTGGAATGTTAATAAAATTAAATAGATAATGATTGTTTGCTTGATGTGTTTGATTTTCTCTGGGATGTAAAACTTTTTGGAGTTTATTCAATATTAAAAAAAAGATGGAATAAAAGGACTTTCCCTAATATTCATAATTGGTGTTTTTGGAATTTATTATTTAAAACAAAACGAAAAAAAACAAAATGAGAGAAGGTAATATGACTCCTTCAACATATTCAAAGGTTGGAAAATGTTTAAATCATTATTGGAATTCTTTTGAATATTCAAAACATTTTTCAACTGAAAGAAATTCATTTGAGAGGATATAAAATGACTTATCCCCTTTTTAATAAAGTTGGAAAATATTTAGAATATTACTTTAAAGTTTTTAAAATTTATTATGAGTATTATAAATAACTCTAAAATTATTTTAGGGATTTTATACTGCTAAGAGAATTTTTATTTCATTGAAATGATTTATTAAATATTTTAAAAGAGTTCAAAAAGTATTCCAATGGGATTTTTTATTTGACCAAATTATTTATTGGTTTAACAATTTTAAAATTTATATTTTATAATTTAGAAATGGTTTGCCAATGATTTTGACCAAATAAAAATATATTTATATAATGTATTGGATTTTATTTGATTTATGGAAAGTATTTTATATTTAAATAAATTATTTAGAAAACGTTTTTATTTTTATTTTCCTTTTTGGAAAATTTATTCATTAAATAATTTTCTTTAGATTATTTGAAGAATTTAGAATTTTATTTCATATTTTTCTGACGTGTAATTATTTTTCTAGAATGGTTTGAAGTTTCGGATTTTAAATAAAAAGAAAACTCGTAGCCCCGGCCCAGTGGCCTTTTTCCGCCGCGAGAGTAATTGGAGCCCGAGTCGGTTTGTTTTTTTTTCTTCTTTTTCTCTGCCTATTTATAGTTTTTTAGAAAATTTCTTTTCTTTTTATTTTTGTTTTGGAAACCATAGAGGCGGGTCCCGCCGCCGCCGCCCGGCTGGCCGCGCCACCGCGCCGGCCTCGCGCCGCCAGAACGCCGGCCGCGCTACCCGTCGGCCGCGCCGCGGCAACCGCACACAGCCGCCTCGCCGGAGCCGCGACAGGGCGCCGCCGCGCACCTCCCGCCTCCACTCCGCCGCCGGCCGCCGCCCTGCCGCGCGCGCCGCTCGCCTCCTACGCCGCCGCCCGGCCACCGCCGCCCCCCACACCGCAGTTCGCCGGAGTCAACCCCGGCCAGATCTGGTCCCAGGGACCCGATCGCTTTTTCGGGGAAAAATTTAATTGCTGATAGGTCCCTGCTGGCAGAAAACACCCCGGCGCCGTACTCGCAATATCTCACCGTGCGTCGGATCGAGGTGAAACTTGTTCCTACGCGCTCGTGTTGTTCTGTACTTTAGCATGGAATAAATTTTTTGCACACTTTTGAATTTGAGTTTATTTCAAATTCAAATTCAAATTCCAGAGGTCGTATCTTTTAAACCGTTGATCCAAATCGAGTGATTCCTTTTGCGTTGGCTCACTCGTTCCATGTACTTTCTGTTCATAGCATGTGCACACAAAAATTCAAATGTTTCTTGATCTGTTTAAATTCAAATTCAATTCAATTTTGCACTTGCTATGACCTGCGTTGTAGTATTCCGTTTCACGTGATTATTTTTGCATATCGGATCACTTGAGACATGTTATCGGTAAGATTCACACACTTTTATTGTGGGCATGATTTTCACCTTGATTTCATAAATGCCCGTAGTCAAAATTCCTTACAGATGAATCTCTATCTGTTGACTCTCTCGAGGTCACTTCCACCGATCACCTTCGAGCACATCGACACCTTTGCACTTCAAAGCCTTCTTGTTTTGTTGCTAAAACCTTTTGTAAAAACTAATCATGATTAGCCGTGTCCCCGGTTATGGACATCTTTGAGCTACTAGACATTACTGTTACTGGAGGATCTTAACAGATGAATCACCATAATAATTTGAGTGGGCAAGATTTAATAAAGGGTGTGGATTGAGACTGGTGTTTCCAGTTCAATCTTAAGTAGTAAGTTAAACTAAAATTTTGACTAGGTAGATTGGGAAAAATCATCTTTCTGCAAAATAAAACCATAAGCCTTTCCTTTGACTTATCCTTACATGTAGCGATAGGTCTGTTATATCATTTTTCGTGTGACTTGCCGTACAAATCAAATGTACTGACCCGTTGTCGGGCTGTAACCTTCGGTGTTGCAGGATTGTATACGACGAGTAAGTGATGCGATGTAGGGTTGCGATGTCTATACTCAACTATGCCGGTGGAGTTGATGGACACCACGAAGCTCTTTATTGTTTTCCCGCTGTATTATATTTGTTAGCTAGCCTTGAGCTATGCAGGTATGTTTATTTGTAATACTGGATCTTCGATGTAATATATATGACATGTGGTTTATTCTTGATATTACATCGTGTACTGTGTGTGCTAGCTATTGATCCAGGGACTAGCACAGAATGCACAGAGACTTGGATTCTTAGCAAATCGGGTCGTTACACATCGGGGGGTCAAGGAGATGCTCTGGAGCGCGAGGGCTTCAATGGAGGCGGCGTCCGGAGCTTTGTCCTCGACGAGCTCGGCGCTAGAGGCTACGGATTCGAGCTGGGCTAGGAGAAAGGGATGTGCGCACTCACCCTGAAGACGAAGACGGGCGCAAAGTCATCGGGGAGGAGCTCGGCGGCGGTTAATAGCTCGTCAGAGCTTCGGTGGCTGGCGACGAAATCTTGACGCAGGCGTCACTTGCAGGGTGGCTGGCCTTTGATTCGAGGCACTACTCCACGGAGAGGAAGGCGGCGGTGCTCTTGGACATCCGGTCTCGACGGGAGGGGCACGGGGGCCACGGCGGTGCACGACGGCGGCGACGATTCGTCTTCGGGTGCGCGCTTAAGAACAAGAGGGGGAGGTGGAAGAAGACCCGAGAGAGAGGAGATTGAGCGCGGTGTCTCCAGGCGTCCACGGAGCAGAAGGAGGTCGAGGGAGGGGAGCAGGAGGTGGGTGAGGTGGCCACGGCGCCCACGGCATGATCTCCAGCGAGCAGCATCGGGGCCAGTGGAGGAAGACGACATGGGATGCCCGGGTGGGCTGAGTTGGGCCAGAGGAAGTGGGTCGTCGCCCTGAGCGTCACATAAACTCTCCTCTGTTTTTTTTCAGTTTATTTAATTTTGTAATATGTTTGACCTAGCTAATTAAATAGCTAGACATTTTTATAAATGCCCATATTTTTTTATATGGCCTCGTAATATATAGAGCTAGCCACTTATAAATTTTGGGCACTTTTAAAATTCAAATTATTTGAACTTTAATTCAAATAGGGGTTTATTTAATTTCCAAAGCCACTTATGGATTTTCGTAAAATTCCATGTGTATGAAGTGGGCCCCACAACACTTGGAACATGATCATACACATTTGCAGAGATTTTACAAACATTCAAATGGATTTTTGGAAAAGATTTTTATCTGGACATTTGAATTAAATTCATTTCGGGCTTCTGCTTCCCCATTTTGAATTTAAATTTGAATTTTGAGCATGAATGCAATGTAGCTCTGGTCCTAGCACATACCTAGAAGAGGATTCTAACACGTTCTCCTCTCTGTACCGCCGGCACCGCCATTTCAAGATCGGGGCTGCCTAGAGAAGCTGCCCCGGCACCCTGCCGGAAGGAGGAACCCCCTCCGGGAGACCATCCATAGCCATGGACGCCTCCCGGATGTGCCGTGTGTAGTCCCCCTTGGACGATGGGTCCGTGACCAGTAGCTATGGGATGTACCTCTCCCCTCTTTGTGCTTTCACTTTAGAGACCTCGTGAGCTGCCTCACATGATCGAGGCACCTTTGTAATTTCTGCTGTTGCTATGCTGAGTTTGCTGGGATCTGATGGACTATGAGACTATGTTCCGATTGTGATCAGTAATATATTTGGTTCTCTTTTATATTTGTGTTCTTGAGTAAATTCTTGCATGTTCTCCGTTGCAGTATTTTTCTTTGGCCAAATAGTTTGTTGCAACTCCAAGAGGGAGCGTTATGCTTGATTGTGGGTTCAGCCCCCTCATGTCTATCTTGAGTGACAGAAATATGAGACTAGGGGATGTGTTGTTGCCACCAGGGATAAAAAAATGGTGCTTGTTCCCGCGGGTGCAAGGATTGTTTACTTTACGCAAATTTCTTTTAATGTAGTTGTCTGTTGCTTTGAGTTTACACTTTGGGTGGGATTCGCAACTTAATACTAGCGAGATGTTCTGGATAGGCATATCAAGGTGGATGATTTGTAGTAGATGCAGATGGATTTCGGTCTACTTACCTTGGCGTACTGCACATTGCGTTTGATCCCTTCCTTTCTTTTGTAGCATAGTTAGCATTGCGGTGCCTTCATAATCCTATCAATTGCCCAGCTATGATTTGTTTACCTCGCTAGCACTTTTATCGTCTTTTGGGAGAGAGAGATCACTAGTGAACATCACGGTACCCCGGTCCATATTCACACCATTGTTCACACCCTCAATTTACTTTCAGTTGCACTTTTATCTCTTGCGTTGACCCTTTGTAAACAGCAAGGCCGAGGGAATTGACAACTCCTCTGTACCCGTTGGGAGCAAAGTTATATGTTGTTGTGTGCAGGTCCACGTCAACCTCGTTTCCATCCGGCAACAATTTCTAGCTCCGTTGACACCTTCTTGTATCTCTTGAGTCCGCTGGAGACAATCCTTGGTATCTTCACCGAGGGAAATTTGCTGCTACGCTACATCTCACCTTCCACTTGGGGTAACCAACGAGAAGTGAGAGAAGTATCCTCATCGTATCAGGGAGTTGCACACTATCTTTTATCTTTTCTTTTTAGTCTTGTTAGTTTACCTTTCAGTTTTTGCTTTTGTGTCTTATACCAAAAACCCAAAAAATAGTATGTCTAGTTCCTTGCTTGCCACCAATGTCTAAATTCTTTGAAACCAGATCCTATTGGAATGGAGGATTCACTAAGGATCAACAAGAATATTACAAGGAACACCGCTTGTCTCAAAAGGGGATACACGTATGGAAATTAATACATCAGTTGTATGAGTATGCTAGAAAGTTGTACTCAATATAATATATCTTTGTGCAGGGATGAATCTTGTTGCTTTATGAGGCATAAACACCTTTCTTTCCAATGTGAGTACAATGTTGATGAAAACTTAGCTTCTTATGCTAAGGGAAATTATGATTTTTATGATGCAAAGCAAATTGAAGAATTTGTTGCTTTTAAGGGTGCCTATGAAATTACTTCTCTTCTTAAAAATATTAATGACACCCCTTACAAATCTAAGAGTCTTGTTATACTGAACTATTGCTTTGAAAATTACAATACAAATTATTATATTATTGATCATCTTGAGAGAATCTCTCCCCCAAAGGAAGAGACTACTGTTTTGCAGGACTCTATGGAAGAAGAAATTGCTGAAATTGAAAGCTCCTTAGATGGAAAAGAGGAGGAGAGTGACAAACAAAAGGAGGAAGAATGGAGCCATCCATGTCTACGTTCTAATGAGAATAACTCTTTGACTCCTACCTTATATGAGTGTTATGATCCTATGGATTCTTTTGACATATCCCTTTTTGATGAAGTTGATGCCTTCTATACTTGTGGCCTCGATGCCATTATGAATGATGCTTACGGAGATGAACTTTCTATAGTTCCTTATGTTAAGCATGAAATTGTCGCAATTGCACCCACACTTGATTGCCCTATTATCCTTTTGAAATATCCAACTCATATTCCGGAGAATTTTTCTTTTATCAAGGCTCATTGTGATGGGTTGCATCTATCTTATGTTCCAAAAAACCATGTTGAAAACAATACACGTGTGCTTGTAGGTCATGCACAACATGATTTATGTGAGAGTTATATTCTTGATGTTGTTCATGGTACTACTGAAAATTATTTTGAGAGAGGAAAGTTTGGTTGTAGGAACTCCCATGTTACAAAAACACCTCTCTTTTGTTGAAACTTTTGAAGTTATTCTCGTTCCACCTTCCTATGCTTGTTTCTTTGTGTTTCTTTGATTTATTTGCTTACAAGATGCCTATGCATAGGAAGCGGATTAGGCTTAAATGTCTTTCACATTTGTTTCTTGATGCTCTCTTCTGCTTCAACTCTTATTATCTTGTGAGCATCTTTTGCAATCTTCGTTCCTAGCTCAAAGGCGTAAAAGAAAGTGCTTGTTGGGAGGCAACCCAATTTATTTTTCCTTCTATTTTTAGTGGTCTTGATGATTGTTACTACTGTAGCAACATCATTGTATCTTTAATTTTCAAGCTTTGTGTCAAGTTTAGCTTCTGATTGCAAGAAAGATCAAAAGTTGGTGCATGCTTTCCAGAAACAAATTCTGTCTGCTTGACGGAAAAAATTCCAATAAATCACCAGGTCATCTTTTTGATCTGCATTTTTTGGACAATATGCTCCATAAAATTATATTTCAAGAGCCTGTTTTGAGTTTTTTGATTTCAGTTGCGGAAGTATTTCTTTAAAATTCTTTACTCTCTGTTGTTCTGTTTTTCACAGGTTCTGCCGTTGTTTATCTTTTCGCATTTTTGAAAACCTTAAGCTTGCTTTTTCTTTGCAAAAACCTTTGGGAAATCAAGAGAAACAATAGCCCTTCTTGAAAATCTTTATTTCTAGTAGAGGTAAATTATTTTAATATGGTACTAACCTCTCTAATCAGCTTATGATGACTTATGTATGAAAGGAGTTTTCAAGTGTGCGATGGAAGATGATGAAAGAAGATCTTGGAGTGTCAAGCGCTCAATCTTGGGGATGCCACAATGCACCCCCAATAAATATTCAAGGAGACTCAAGCGTCTAAGCTTGGGTATGCCCCCGTGCATCCTCTTCTTCATCAACAATTATCAGTTCGTCCCTTGTTCCACTATATTTCTATCACTTCATGCGTTATGTGTTATGCTTGGAGTGTCTCGCTCTTTACTTTTCTTAGTTTATTTGCTTTGCTTGCTGTTAGTAATAAGTTAGACCCCAGCTTTCTTTTGTGTGGGAGAGAAACACGCTCCACTTAAACTAGAACACCTCATAGGATATTCCTACTTATTCTTCGCTGTGAGTTGTTCTTTATCTTTTCTTAGCTGCTGCCCTGTTTAGTTCTTGTGCTTTAGAGTTTTCTTCTAGAGCTTTTAATTGTTTCAGGCTAGAACCTTGTACAGTTTGCATGTTTATCTTATTTAGAGAGTTTGCCTATTGCACTGAGTTGTGTGTCTTGACTAGAAAGTAGGTAGTTGAAGTTGCTATTCTTTTTGTAGTAGTAACTTGCAATAGTTTTTAGGTATTGACTTGAGTAATGTTTGAACTTATGGTGTCAGAGCTTTAGCCTATTAGTGATAGATGTCGTATTTTGGGCAATCCGTGTGATTTTCGAAAACCTAAATCCTGTTGAGAACTCTAGCTACTAGATGGATCACTAATCTCTAGCGGGGTCGAATATTAGAGTACACTCACGTACCATGAGTCGAGGATGCGCAAGGATAACCAAACCCCCATACACTCCTCCTCGGGGTACTTCTCTCTTTGTGAACCTCCTAATTAGATTTAGAGTTACTGATAATAAGTGCATGAGTTCTTCGGACTAATGTGAGTATTCGAAAGTTGACACTTCCACCACCCATATTTTTCTAGCCTCTTCGGTACCGTGCATTGCCCTTTCTCACCTCGAGAGTTGGCGCATACTTCGCCGGTGCATCCAAACCCTTGGCATGATACACTCTGTCATCATAAGCCTCCTTATATCATTCCTCAAAATAGCCACCATACCTACCTACAAGGCATTTCCATAGCCTTTCCGAGATACATTGCCATGCAACATCCATCTTCTCCTGACTTGATCTTCATGACATATATGCTACTTGCTTGATCGATGAGTTGCATGCTAGTTGGGCCTTGCCCTAATCATTGCTAAATGACGCGCTAGTATCATTGCATATCCTGTTACCCTGGCAGAGGCATACATTTGCATCATGATAGTTACATCTTCTTTATGTGAATACTTTTGTAAAGTGTGAAAGATCTCCTATACTTTTTGTAATATATAGAGTGTTGCCCCTAAAGTGAGGAAAATATCCCAAAGAGGACAAAATCAAAAGATCCCAAAGAGGACAAATGAGAGTTAAATAGAAAGGGCCATGGAGGCCACCAAAAAATACAAAAAATAGAAAAAAGAGAAAAATAAAATAAAAAGAGATAAGGGGGCACACTACTATTCCTTTTGAGAGATCTACACTTGTACTTCATCCTCTGTTCTTTGTACTCCATAGAGATCATCATACATGCATATAGCTATGTGGGGACCTTCACACTATAGAATTTGGCTTGTATATTCCAATGATGAGCCTCCTCAAATGAGCTCTATGTCTTCTTGAGCAAGCAAGTTGGATGCACCCCCACTAGTTCCTTTGGAGAGCTTTCAATAGCTCACATGTTCATCCGTTGCATGGCAATCCCTATTCCTCACATCATATCTATCATATGGATTTCTCTCGCCTATGATTGTCCTCATTCATGTGAGCCTTTCACACATTTTTTCTTCCTCTTCCACCTTTTTCTATTTCGCCGTTTAGGTGTCAACTTTTTTTCTCACGCTCATTCATTGCATGAGTGCTCAAAATTTCGAAAGGGAGTGGATCAGTTTGACTTGTACCTGGCTAGTGGTCTGGGGACGAGTCCAGATAAGACTCCAAAGGAGACCAAGTGTGAAACTTTAGTAGATTTAGTTCTCAACAATAAAAAGTTTTCTCTCTCGTATTCCCAATCCCTTTTCTTGCACGCAAACACCATTTGGAGACATTCGAGTCACGGACAGCGAGAGCTCTTGCACCTTTTGTTCTTATGTTGCTTGTTTCAGAGCTAATATAGACTCTGGCTTGTTAAGACTTGAGTTGAATTGCATGCTTTAATTGCTTTACATAAAAGTCCTTATATGGTTGTATGGCATGTCACCACAGAAATTATGCTTCTTATCATTTACCTACTCGAGGACGAGCCGGAAGTAAGCTTGGGGATGTTGATACGTCTGAAACGTATTTAATTTTTGCTTGCTCCATGCATGTTTTGTTTGACTTTTCCATGTTTTAGATGAACTTCCATACACACTTTTGATCATATTTCCACTAACCTATTAACTCAGTGCACCCCAGTGGCAGTTTCTGTTTTCTGTTGTTTTTCTATTTCAGGTTTTCCGACAATTTAAAGTGCTCCAAAAATCCTGGAAAAATCAGATAAAAAATCAGCGTAAAAGAACCTTCTGGAATCACCTGGGTGGGGCCAGAGGGCCACCACCAGGGGCCCAGACGCCCTGGTGGCGCGCCCTAGGGCTTGGCCGCGCCAGGGGGGCGCCTGGACCCCTAGTGGACCCCTCGCTGCCCCCCTTCGCCTATATATTGCCCCCGTCGAGGAAACCCTGAATATAGAAGTCTTTTTCCCGATATCCTCTTTATACCGCCGTCGATGCCGTTTCAAGATCGAGGCTGCTAGGAGACGCTATCCCAGCACCCTGCCGGAGGGAGGATTCACCTTCGGGAGCCCCTCCATCTCCATGGAGACCTCTCATATGTGCTGTGAGTAGTCTACCTTGGACCATGGGTCCATGAAAAGTAGATATGTGATGTTTTCTATCCTCCCTTGTGCTTCATCTTCTAGTCCTTGTGAGCTGCCCTACATGATCGAGGCACATATGTAATTTTTTGCTGTTGCTATGCTGAGTTTGCTGGGATCTGATGGATTATGAGACTATGTTCAGATTGTGATGAGTAATATATTTGGTTCTTCTCTTTTATATTTGAGTTCTTGAGTAATCCTTGCATGCTCTCCGTTGCCGTATTTTACTTTCGCCAAGTGGTTTATCGCAACTGAAAGAGGGAGCGTTATGCTTGATTGTGGGTTCAACCCCCTGATGTCTAGCTTGAGTGACAGAAACATGAGACTAGGGGATGTGTTGTTGCCACACGGGGGAAAACAACGGTGCTTGTACTTGCGGGTACAAGGATTGTTTACTTTACGCAAAGTTCTTTTAATGCAGTTGTCTGTTGCTTTGAGTTTACACTTTGGGTGGGATTCGCAACTTAATAACAGCGAGATTTTCTGGATAGATATCTCAAGGTGGATGATTCGTAGTAGATGCAGATGGATTTCGGTCTACTTACCTTGGCGTACTACCCATGCTTTTGAACCTCTTCCTTTCTTTTGTAGCATAATTAGCATTGCGGTGCGTTCTTAATCCTATCAATTTCCCACCAATGATTTGTGTACCCCGCATAGCATTTTTATCGTCTTTCGGGAGAGATACATCACTAGTGAACGTCATGGGACCCCGGTCCATATTTCCACCACTGTTTACACCTTCAATTTACTTTCTTCTTTTACTTTCTGTTGCAGTCACCACTTTCATTATCTCTTGCATTGATCCTTTGTAGACAGCAAGGCCGGATGGATTGAAAACCCCTCTGTACTCGTTGGGAGCAAAGTTATTTGTTGTGTGTGTAGGTTCAGGTGAAGTTAGCAACCTCGGTTGTGAATGGCGCCATTGTTCACTTTACCTTGCTGCTGCGCTACATCAAACCTTCCACTTGGGGTAACCAACGAGGGGTGAGAAGCCATCCGTACTCTTCAACCTTTGCCTATTCCCGAGTGGAAATGGGACAAAGTCAGTATGGACTTCATCATTGGCTTTCCAAAAACACAGAAAGGAAATGATGCCATCTTCGTCGTCAATGATCGACTTTCCAAAGTTGCTCACTTCCTTCCAATTTGCGAGTCTATTACTGCTAATTAGTTAGCGGCCTTGTATGTCTCAAGAATCGCGTCTCTTCACGGTGTTCCATTAGAAATCAATTTTGATCGTGGTAGCCTTTTCACCTCTAGATTCTGGCCAAGATTCCAAAATACTATGGGAACTCATCTCTCCTTTAGTTCAGCTTTCCACCCTCAGTCTAGCGTTCAAGTCGAAATGGTTAACCAAATTCTCGAAGACATGCTCAGAGCTTGTGTTATCTCATTCGGATAGAATTGGGAGAAATCTCTTCCATTCGCCGAATTTGCTTATAACAACAGTTTCCAATCTAGTCTTAACATGGCTCCATTTGAATTCCTCTATGGACGACGATGTCAAACAACCCTCAACTGGTCAGAAACCGATGAAAGACAATTGTTTGGACCGGATATGATCAAAGAAGCAGAAGATCAAGTTTTCATTGTTCGTGATCAATTGAAAGCCACCCATTCTCGCCAGAAAAGCTACTATGATCGTCATCATAGGAAAGAAACCTACAATCTGGATGAGAAGGCTTACCTTCGGGTTACTCCTCTGAAGGGAACCAACGCTTCGGTATCAAAGGCAAATTGGCCCCATGTTACATCGGACCTTTCCGCATTCTTGCTAAACGTGGACAAGTTGAACTGCCCCCGCACCTTTCCCGAGTACATGATGTATTCCATGTGTCAAAACACAGGCGTTGCTTCAAGGACCCCATCCGCGAATTCGACCATGAAACGCTTGATCTCCAAGATGAGCTTTCTTATCGAGAATACCCCATTCGTATTCTTGATTCTGCAGAGCATGTCACTCGTCGTCAGAAGATTAAGTTTCTGAAAGTGAAATGGTTACACCTGTCACAACCCTAGTTTTCGTATGTTCTTTTATTACTAGAAATAATTGCATCATGTTTAAATTCTCTGGTTTAAGAATTGGGGATTTGGAAAAGCCTCAAAAAGAATTTAAATAAAAGGCCAGATAAAAACTTTTTCCAAAATTCCTCCAAACAATTTTGAAAAGTCCTATAAATGAGTATGATCATTTTAAAAATGATTTGGAGTCAAACCCATGCTCATGGATATTTAAAATATTCAAAAAGAGGCTTGGAAATTAAATTTAAATGCTATTTGAATTGGATTCAAATAATTTGAATTCCAAAAATATTCAAATCTTGGGAGTGACTAGTAGTATGTCACATATGTCCAAGATAAAATTTTGGGGATTTTTTAAAAATGCTTTGGTATTTTTTTCAGAGCAAAAAAAATAAAAACAGAAACCAGAAAAAGAAAAAGAAACAAAAATGCTGAAAGCCACTTACCTGGCCCACCTGGCCCAGCTAGCCGGCCCAGCACGCCAGGGGTACATGCGTCTTCAACCCCTGGCCAGGCAGGCAGGCAGCTCGCCGGCGAGCCCGGCATGGACGCCAGGCAGCTGCCTGGCTGCCCCCTCCCCTTAATCGGCGACGTGGAGACGCCCAAGCTCTCCTCCTCCATTTCCTCCTCTCCCTGGACCTCTCCCCTCTCGCCTCGCCGTTTTTCTCCGCCGCACCCGAGAGGAGTCGTCGCCGCCGCTGTGCCCAGACGCGGCCAACGGCCTCCTACTACCAAGCCGAGGTGTCCGCCGTGACCGTCGTCGCCGTCTTCGTCGAGCACCACCTTCAATCGAGCCGACGAGCCCCCGAGGACGACGCCCCCTTCTCCGACTTGCCGCCGGCAGTCGTGAGCACGTCGTCAAATTCGCGGCCACCGTAGCTCCTCCGCCCCTCCTTTCTACTCCAGCGTGATCCCGGTGAGCATGCGCTCCATTCCCCCCTACCCCCCCCCCCCCCCCCCGATCGCTCTAGCCCCGGAGTCACCCTCCCCGTCGTGGGCGTCTCCGGCAGCTTCCCCCGCCGCAAGCAGCCGTCGCCCTAGACCACGCCGTTGACGCCTGACTCGCCAGGGAGACGCGCGCGTGCGTTCTCTGTCTCCTGGTGGTCGCGGCGCCACGAACCGTGGCCGGAGCCGCCCTCTCCAGTGGGCGCCGCCGCGTCCAGTGCCGCCGGTGGCTAAACGCCGGCCACTGGGTTAATTAGGGGGCTAACCCCTGTTTAGTTTGGCCCTAGGCCACTGACAGGTGGGGACAGCCCCCCCTTAATCCTCTGTTTAATTTTTAATTAAACGGGGATTAACCCTAGTTCCACTGACTTGGATGGCCCACTGGTCAGCCCCCCCACCTTGCGTCATGATGACGTCAGCCGTGCGCAATAAATCCTTTTCTAATTTAACAGAATTTCCAGAAAATAGTTAAATCTTTGAAATTCAATAACTCTTAATCCATAACTCCAAATCCAATAATTTATATATGAAAAATCATCAGAAAAATTCAAGGATTCCAAATATCATACTTTCATAGATTAAAAACACATCTATGATGATGAACCAGTAGAATTTAGCTATTTGGGTTATTTGGAATAATTCAAAATAAATGTTTAAATCATTTCAAATTAAATCTTTGCAATGCCAACCTTATCACATGAACATCAGAGGCATATCATACACATGACCACATGGTTTACCATATCCAAACATTAGCAAATGCAACTTTGGCTAATTTGAACAACATTTGGAGTTTGAATTTGAATTTCTTATTCAAATCAACTTCAATTAACTTGTTGCAAATTGAACATAGAGCACACCAGTACCATGCCATGTTTCATTCTTGAATGTGCATTACAATGTGATGTTTACATTGTTATTGTCTCGATGTTTGCTTCTTCTCGATAGATCCATCGCCAGACGTAGTCCCTGTTTTCTCCGAAGAGTGGCACCCCCGAGTCCCGACAATAAGGCAAGCAAACCCCCTTTGATCATATCTATAAAAACCCAGTTTCCCTCTTGTTCTCTTATGCATGATTAGGTGATTCACATGTTATCGTTCTATCGCTAGTTGAACCCTTCCTTTGCATGAGCTATCATTGCTGCCACAGTATTAAGCAAACCTCAACCTAGCAGATACAAGATTTGTTTGTGTTCATCATGTGGCCCTTCATCCATGTTATGCTATGCCATGCTAGAGTTGTTTGCAATGAAGATGATCCATCTGGGTGATGTATCGGGATGGTAGTGAACACATGCAACAAGGTGGTAACGTGTTGATGAAGTCACCCTAATATAAGTGAACAATGAGAGGTTGTGTAGGAGTACACAGTGGGTTGTCTCACTTACACTGCCCTAGGCCCCGAGTTCTTGTGTTGTGATCCAAGACACAGATTACTACCACATGTTGGGCTCATTGACCCCTCTCGACCTATTAACTCACCCCGACTAGGGTCCAGGATTCGCATGGGTTAATTGTTATTCTATTTGCTTTCATAACGTAGCACGGTTTTAGGCAAGCGCCGCACCATCCGTCGAGGTTGGCTTGTCGGACCGTCCATACATCGTCTGGGTCCTGAACGGAAACCCCGGCCGGATTCCCGATTGGGGTACAACTCAGATAGGCGATCCCCTAGAACAGAGTTGGAGCCGTGAGGTAAGTGTCGTGGTACTATCCCCGCCGACACCGCTTGAAGGTGACGAGTTCTAGGCGGTAAGTGGTAGCTACGTATGTGAAGAAGTACACCCCTGCAGGGTTAATGAACTATTCGAATAGCCGTGTCCGCGGTTATGGAATACTTGGAGATCTTTACTTGATTATTAGACAACTCAAATGGATACTCTAAAAATCGCAAGATAAGTGTGAGTGCTTTGGGTTGCTTCCTCGTGGGGAAGTCGAGGAAGGATCCATGGTTGTGTATTGATATGGTGATCAAGAGTAGATGGACTCGTGTGCGCCTCTCATCTCAACTCTATGTAGTCGTAGTACAGGATAGCCAAGTCAAAGCTTTCTGCATTACAACCCCACTTTCCTTTACCTTGATATCTGAGCATGAGTAGTATAGTTCTGACGTAAGTCTTGCTGAGTACGACTTTGTACTCACGTTTGCTTATTCTATGTTTTAGAGACGAGACCACTAAACCTGATGATGGCCTCCCCTTTCAAGCTCGACGTCGACGAAGTAATGTAGTCCCAGACAGTAGCCTGGTCCCTCTGGAGGGTCGTTGTGTTTTCTTAAAGGCTTCTTAAGCCATTTGTTAACCTTGTCTTTACTAAGACATAATTTGCTTCCGTTGTTGTATGATGTAATGTTGGATCACAATGATGTGATCTCTGCTTGTAACACTACTATATCTGCTCTGTTTAGCAGATGCAATAAAGCTATGAGTTTGTAGAGTTCATGTTGTGTTACCTGCTGTTTACACTAGACATGTATGCTGCGTGTATGATTATAACGTGCATGTCTTAGTGTGGGATTCGATAGCTTAGTTGAGTTCTTGCCGGCGGTCTTTTATACACCAAGTGGCCCTTAGATGTGCGCAGCTTGGGGCATCGTGATGCGATTGCTCGTGACTCTGTCACGTGGCACACTTTGTTGTATGATTGAGCCCGCCCGAGACCCCGACTAAGAGATCAGGCTGGAGTCTGTTTATGTAAGTGTGATGATTCAATCGATAATATGGTTGAGGCGACTTGTCTATGAGTATGGGATTTCACCACCCATAATCATTTAGACTTGTGAGCGGGCGATGAGGACCCATCTCAGTTGATCATCCGTCCTGGATGGGATGCCCCTCACGTTCGAGCTTTCCGAGAGTGTCTTGTACTTGGCCTTGTCTGCTTAGACAAGTGGGTATGGCTCTCGGCTCTCCATATGATTGAATTGTGACTGGAATTACATATGCAAACCCTGGGTCCCGACAGATTTGGTATTAGAGCAGGACTGCCTGTAGGATTACAAAACCTTGGCCAAAGTCGAGTCTAGCATTCTATAGTTATATAGTTACTTTGGGTATAAGGGAACAACGTAAGGATTCATTTTTCTCCTTACCCTCATCGATCTGAGTTCTGAGTCACCCTCATCTTTTCTACGGGAAGATAGGACTAGGCTCTTCTATGTCTATACTAGAACATCTCGTTGTTTGCTTCTTCATAACTGTAGGATTGTTTTGGTTGTCTAGAGTCACCATTCCATCAAGCCTTTTGAGAAGGTTCTGATCATTCTTGCAGATTGATTCATTTTTCCACCCCGGTACAGCCGTTATGCTATCCAATTTGTTCCGTGTTTCCAGTGATTCCAATGCTTTTGCATTACAATCTTGTCCGCTCTTAAATTTTGTCATCTTTGCTTTGATTCCATCATAAATCCTATTCTTATTGTTGATTTTTATCACACAGAATGTCAGGTGGAACTAGATGTGTTGAATCTGGTCACGGTAATCAAAGTGGTGATGATGATCCTCCTTCACCGCCTTCTGCAGCGGAAATCATGATGGAGGCTGAGCGAAATCGACGTGATCAAACACACCTTTTGAAGCTCATTGAGAAGAATACTTCTATTCAGAGAGATACGGTAATATCCATCCAGGACTTTATCCTTTTGAACCCGCCGGTATTTCGATGTTCATCTGAGCCCCTTGATGCCTATGATTGGCTCCGTTCCATCCAGCATAAGCTTGAGACGGCGCATGTTTCTTCCAGATGATCGTGTGATGTTTGCGGCATACTTTCTGGAAGGTGATGTTGGTGAATGGTGGGAAATTTTTGTTGCAATGCAGCCTGATGGTCACGTAGTGACTTGGCAGGAGTTCCGTGATGCCTTCCAAGGGTACCACATTCTGGATGAGTTGATGGAAAGAAAGAGGGAAGAGTTCTGCAACCTATCTCAGGGAAATATGACTGTTCATCAGTACAGGACAGAGTTCAATCGTCTTTCTCGTTATGCCCCTGAGAAGATATCAACCAATGCCAAGAAGCAGGCAAGGTTCCGCAAGGAACTTAGCCCTGTTCTTCGTCATGATCTCAATCTCCTTGAATTCGTCAACTTCGAGGATTTGGTCAATAGATCATTCAGAGCTGAGCATGGAAATGTGGTCTTCGAAGAGTCTCGCAAGCGTGATCGTGATCTTGCTTCCTCTTCTAGTTTGGGTTCTCAGAAACGTCGATTTTGGATCCCAACTAGTGCCCTCCCCTCCCACTTGATTCCAAGACCATCTCCACAAAGCAAGAAAACCCAGAAAGGTAGTAGAGAGCTTGCCATACAAACTCCACAACCTAACACCCGTTTGTGCTACAAGTGTGGTAATCCTGGCCACATTGCACAACAGTGTTCATTGCATGAGAATGTTCCTCCTCGTCCAAAACATAAAGCCAAAGCTAGGCCACCAAAGCCTTCCAAAGCCAAGTCCGCTATTGTTGAATACGGACGTGTGAACCATGCCACCATCAAAGAAGCCCAAGAGGATACGAAGGTTGTACTCGGTACACTTCCTGTTAACTCCAAACCCGCTTCTGTTCTATTTGATTCTGGAGCTTATCATTCCTTTTTGTCTTAAAAGTTCGCACTCCTGCATGACATTTCATTTGAGGAGTTGCCTACCCCTTTCATGATTAAAACTCCAGGATCCACATGGCGTACCAGTAGGGTAAGTCATGACAATGAAATTTCCGTTGAGGATGTTGTATTCCTTGCTTCTCTCATAGCCCTCAAATCTTCAGATATCGATATCATCTTAGGTATGGATTGGTTGTCCAAACACCGTGCCAAGATTGATTGTGCCACTAAATCTGTCCAACTCACTCATCCTTTCGGCAAGATAGTCCATTTCACATCTCAAGGTTCAGAAACCCAGCTATATTCGTTGAATGAACATCCACTTCCAGACCTTGAAGATATTCCGGTGGTTTGTGACTTTCCGGATGTCTTTCCAGAAGAGCTGCCGGGGATGCCACCCGACAGGTGTGTAGAATTCATTGTAGATCTTATACCAGGCACAGCCCCAATTTCCAGACGCCTATATAGAATGGCCCCACATGAGTTAGCTGAGCTAAAAACCCAACCTGAAGCTTCGTTGGCAAAAGGCTTCATCCGCCCTAGCTCATCGCCATGGGGTTGCCCCGTTCTGTTCGTAACGAAGAAAGATGGAACAGAAAGGATGTGTGTAGACTATCGCCCGCTAAATCTAGGGATGATTAAGAACAAGTACCCACTACCCAGGATCAATGATCTTTATGATCAACTTGCAGGATTCTCTGTCTTTTCCAAGATGGATTTGATATTAGGTTATCATCAAATCAAAATCAGAAACGAGGACATTCCCAAAACGGATTTCACTACTCGTTATGGTCTTTACGAGTACACCGTCATGTCCTTCGGTTTAACCAATGCCCCAACCACTTTTTCGCGCTTGATGAATTCGATCTTCATGGAGTACTTAGATAAATTTGTTGTGGTTTATCTTGATGACATTCTCATCTACTCGAAGAACGAAGAAGAACACGCAGAACATCTTAAGCTGGTATTGATGAAACTTAGAGAGCATCGCCTTTATGCCAAGTTCTCCAAGTGTGAATTTTGGCTACCAGAAGTGACCTACTTAGTCCACGTGATTTCTGCTAAAGGTGTTGCAGTAAATCCCGAGAGAGTTCAGGCCGTCCTTGACTGGACTCCACCTGAATCGGTTAAGCAAGTTAGGAGTTTTCTTGGCTTAGCAAGCTATTGCCGTCGCTTCGTCGAGAACTTTTCTAAAGTTGCAAAGCCTCTAACTGAACTCCTCAAGAAAGATAAGAAATTCCTATGGACTCCCAAGTGCGAGGAAATCTTTCAAGAGCTAAAAAGAAGATTGACTTCTGCACCCGTACTTGCGCCTCCAGACACCAAAAAGGATTCCGAGATCTATTGTGACGCTTCACGGCAAGGGTTAGGATGCATACTTATGCAAGATCGACATGTGGTAGCTTATGCTTCACGCTAGTTGCGTCCACATGAAGAGAACTATCCTACCCATGATCTTGAACTCGCTGGCATAGTTCATGCCCTGAAGACTTGGCGACATTACCTCCTTGGTAATTGTTGTGAAATCTATACGGATCACCAAAGCCTCAAATACATATTCACCCAGCCAGATCTTAACCTCAGGCAAAGACGCTGGATAGAGTTGATAAAAGATTACGACTTGAGTATCTCTTACACCCCAGGCAAAGCCAATGTCATGGCTGATGCACTAAGTCGGAAGTCGTATTGTAACAACCTCATGTTACAACAGTATCAACCACTTCTCTATGAGGAATTTCGTAAGCTTAATCTCGAGATTGTTCCTCATGGATTCCTTTCCACCTTGATTGTGGAACCAACCCTTGAGGATCAAATCAAAGCTGTTCAACAACGTGCTCGAGGTATCCGATATATCAAACAGAACATTGCTAGCGGTAAGGCAAAATGTTTTACCCTAGACAATGAGGGTATTTTGTACTTCGAGAATAGGATGGTAGTTCCGAAGAATAGGAATCTAAGGCAGCAGATCCTTAAGGAAGCCCATGACACCCCTCTCTCGATTCATCCTGGTAGTACTAAGATGTATCAAGATCTACGCCAGAGATTTTGGTGGACTAGGATGAAGCGAGAAATCGCTCAATTTGTTGATGAGTGCGATGTTTGCCGTCGTGTGAAAGCAGAGCATCAAAGACCTGCTGGTACTCTTCAACCTTTAGCCATTCCTGAGTGGAAATGGGATAAAGTCAGTATGGATTTCATCACTGTCTTTCCAAAGTCTCAGAAGGGAAACAATGCCATCTTCGTGGTCATTGACCGTCTTTCCAAAGTTGCTCATTTCCTTCCTGTTCGCGAGAGTATAACTGCTAGCCAATTAGCGGATTTATATGTCTCCCAAATTGTTTCTCTCCATGGTGTTCCATTGGAAATCAATTCAGACCGTGGAAGTCTTTTCACCTCTCGATTTTGGGAAAGTTTTCAAAATGCTATGAGAACCCTTCTCTCCTTTAGCACCGCTTTCATCCCCAGTCAAGTGGTCAAGTAGAAAGAGTCAAACAAATTCTCGAAGACGTTCTCAGAGCCTGTGTTATCTCATTCGGAAAGAGTTCGGAGAAATCTCTTCCATTCGCTGAGTTTGCTAATAACAACAGCTTCCAATCTAGCTTGGGCATGGCACCCTTTGAAATTCTCTATGGACGAAAATGTCGAACACCATTGAACTGGTCAGAAACCGATGAAAGACAATTCTTTGGACCGGATATGATCCAGGAAGAAGAAGAGAAGGTTCACATTGTTCGTGAGCAATTGAAAACAGCCCAGTCTCGTCAGAAAAGCTATTATGATCGTCATCATAGGCCAGAGAGCTACGAGCTGGACGAGAAGGCTTACCTTCGGGTTACTCCTCTGAAGGGAACCCATCGCTTCGGTATCAAAGGAAAATTGGCCCCACGTTACATAGGCCCCTTTCGCATTCTAGCTAAACGTGGAGAAGTTGCCTACCAACTTGAACTACCACCGCATCTTTCTCAGGTTCACGATGTCTTCCACGTATCTCAACTCAGGCGTTGCTTCAAGGACCCCATCCGCGAAGTAGACCACGAAACGCTTGATCTCCAAGAAAACCTGTCGTATCGAGAGTATCCCGTCTGTATCCTCGATGAAGCTGAGCGTACCACCCGACGTCAGAAGATCAAGTTCCTCAAAGTGCAGTGCTCCAATCATTCTGAGAAAGAAGCCACCTGGGAACGAGAAGACCGTCTCTGAGTAGAGTACCCCACCCTCTTCCCGACTACTTCTGAATCTCGGGACGAGATTCTTTTGAGTGGGGGCGAGTTGTCACAACCCTAGTTTTGGTATGTGCTTTTATTACTAGAAATAATTGCATCATGTTTAAATTCTCTGGTTTAAGAATTGGGGATTTGGAAAAGCCTCAAAAATAATTTAAGTAAAAGGCCAGATAAAAAAAATTCCAAAATTCCTCCAACCAATTTTGAAAAGTCCTATAAATGAGTATGATCATTTTAAAAATGATTTGGAGTCAAACCCATGCTCATGGATTTTTCAAATATTCAAACAGAGGCTT
Source organism: Bromus sterilis (assembly GCA_950022295.1). Taxonomy (NCBI): domain Eukaryota; kingdom Viridiplantae; phylum Streptophyta; class Magnoliopsida; order Poales; family Poaceae; genus Bromus; species Bromus sterilis. The sequence continues at coordinate 226,229,843 of OX465600.1, forward strand.
GGAAATTAAATTTAAATGCTATTTGAATTGGATTCAAATAATTTGAATTCCAAAAATCTTCAAATCTTGGGAGTGACTAGTAGTATGTCACATATGTCCAAGATAAAATTTTGGGGATTTTTTAAAAATGCTTTCGTATTTTTTCAGAGCAAAAAAAAATAAAAACAGAAAGCAGAAAAAGAAAAAGAAACAAAAAGGCTGAAAGCCACTTACCTGGCCCACCTGGCCCAGCTAGCCGGCCCAGCCCGCCAGGGGTACATGCGTCTTCAACCCCTGGCCAGGCAGGCAGGCAACTCGCCGGCGAGCCCGGCATGGACGCAAGGTAGCTGCCTGGCTGCCCCCTCCCCTTAGACGGCGTCGTGGAGACGCCCAAGCTTTCCTCCTCCATTTCCCCCTCTCCCTGGACCTCTCCCCTCTCGCCTCGCCATTTTTCTCCGCCGCACCCGAGAGGAGTCGTCACCGCCGCTGTGCACAGACGCGACCAACGGCCTCCTACTACCAAGACGAGGTGTCCGCCGTGACCGTCGTCGCCGTCTTCGTCGAGCACCGCCTTCAATCGAGACGACGAGCCCCCGAGGACGACACCCCCTTCTCCGACTTGCCGCCGGCAGCCGTGATCACGTCGTCAAATTCGCGGCCACCGTAGCTCCTCCGCCCCTCCTTTCTACTCCAGCGTGATCCCGGTGAGCATGCGCTCAATTCCCCCCTACCCCCCGCTCGCTCTAGCCCCCGGAGTCACCCTCCCCGTCGTGGCCGTCCCCGGCAGCCGCCCCCGCCGCAAGCAGCCGTCGCCCTAGACCATGCCGTTGACGCCCGACTCGCCAGGGAGACGCGCGCGTGCGTTCTCTGTCTCCTGGTGGTCGCGGCGCCACGAACCGTGGCCGGAGCCGCCCTCTCCAGTGGGCGCCGCCGCGTCCAGTGCCGCCGGTGGCTAAACGCCGGCCACTGGGTTAATTAGGGGGCTAACCCCTGTTTAGTTTGGCCCTAGGCCACTGATAGGTGGGGCCAGCCCCCCCTTAATCCTCTGTTTAATTTTTAATTAAACGGGGATTAACCCCAGTTCCACTGACTTGGATGGCCCACTGGTCAGCCCCCCCTTGCGTGATGATGACGTCAGCCGTGCGCAATAAATCCTTTTCTTATTTAACAGAATTTCCAGAAAATAGTTAAATCTTTGAAATTCAATAACTTTTAATCCATAACTCCAAATCAAATAATTTATATATGAAAAATCATCAGAAAAATTCAAGGATTCCAAATATCATACTTTCATAGATGAAAAACACATCTATGATTATGAACCAGTAGCATTTAGCTATTTGGGTTATTTGGAATAATTCAAAATAAATGTTTAAATCATTTCAAATTAAATCTTTACAATGCCAACCTTATCACATGAACATCAAAGGCATATCATACACATGACCACATGGTTTACCATATCCAAACATTAGCAAATGCAACTTTGGCTAATTTGAACAACATTTGGAGTTTGAATTTGAATTTCTTATTCAAATCAACTTCAATTAACTTGTTGCAAATTGAACATAGAGCACACCAGTACCATGCCATGTTTCATTCTTGAATGTGCATTACAATGTGATGTTTACATTGTTATTGTCTCGGTGTTTGCTTCTTCTCGATAGATCCATCGCCGGACGTAGTCCCTGTTTTCTCCGAAGAGTGGCACCCCCGAGTCCCGACAATAAGGCAAGCAAACCCCCTTTGATCATATCTATAAAAACCCAGTTTCCCTCTTGTTCTCTTATGCATGATTAGGTGATTCACATGTTATCTTTCTATCGCTAGTTGAACCCATCCTTTGCATGACCTATCATTGCTGCCACAGTATTAAGCAAACCTCAACCTAGCAGATACAAGATTTGTTTGTGTTCATCATGTGGCCCTTCATCCATGTTATGCTATGCCATGCTAGAGTTGTTTGCAATGAAGATGATCCATCTGGGTGATGTATCGGGATGGTAGTGAACACATGCAACAAGGTGGTAACGTGTTGATGAAGTCACCCTAATATAAGTGAACAATGAGAGGTTGTGTAGGAGTACACAGTGGGTTGTCTCATTTACACTACCCTAGGCCCCGAGTTCTTGTGTTGTGATCCAAGACACAAATTACTACCACAGGTTGGGCTCATTGACCCCTCTCGACCTATTAACTCACCCCGACTAGGGTCCAGGATTCGCATGGGTTAATTGTTATTCTATTTGCTTTCATAACGTAGCACGGTTTTAGGCAAGCGCAGCACCATCCGTCGAGGTTGGCTCTTTGGACCGTCCATACATCGTCTGGGTCCTGAACGAAAACCCCGGCCGGATTCCCGATTGGGGTACAACTCAGATAGGCGATCCACTGGACCAGAGATGGAGCCGTGAGGTAAGTGTCGTGGTACTATCCCCGCCGACACCGCTTGAAGGTGACGAGTTCTAGGCGGTAAGTGGTAGCTACGTATGTGAAGAAGTACACCCCTGCAGGGTTAATGAACTATTCGAATAGCCGTGTCCGCGGTTATGGAATACTTGGAGATCTTTACTTGATTATTAGACAAATCAAATGGATACTCTAAAAATCGCAAGATAAGTGTGAGTGCTTTGGGTTGCTTCCTCGTGGGGAAGTCGAGGAAGGATCCATGGTTGTGTATTGATGTGGTGATCAAGAGTACAGGATAGCCAAGTCAAAGCTTTCTGCATTACAATCCCACTTGCCTTTACCTTGATATCTGAGCATGAGTAGTATAGTTCTGACGTAAGTCTTGCTGAGTACGACTTTGTACTCACGTTTGCTTATTCTATGTTTTAGAGACGAGACCACTAAACCTGATGATGGCCTCCCCCTTCAAGCTCGACGTCGACGAAGTAATGTAGTCCCAGACAGCAGCCTGGTCCCTCTGGAGGGTCGTTGTGTTTTCTTAAAGGCTTCTTAAGCCATTTTTTAACCTTGTCTTTACTAAGACATAATTTGCTTCCGTTGTTGTATGATGTAATGTTGGATCACAGTGATGTGATCTCTGCTTGTAACACTACTAGATCTTCTCTGTTTAGCAGATGCAATAAAGCTATGAGTTTGTAGAGTTCATGTTGTGTTACCTGCTGTTTACACTAGACATGTATGCTGCGTGTATGATTATAACGTGCATGTCTTAGTTTGGGATTCGATAGCTTAGTTGAGTTCTTGCCGGCGGTCTTTTATACACCAAGTGGCCCTTAGATGTGCGCAGCTTGGGGCATCGTGATGCAATTTCTCGTGACTCTGTCACGTGGCACACTTTGTTGTATGATTGAGCCCGCCCGAGACCCCGACTAAGAGATCGGGCTGGAGTCTGTTTATGTAAGTGTGATGATTCAATCGATAATATGGTTGAGGCGACTTGTCTATGAGTATGGGATTTCACCACCCATAATCATTTAGACTTGTGAGCGGGCGATGAGGACCCATCTCAGTTGATCATCCGGCCTGGATGGGATGCCCCTTACGTTCGAGCTTTCCGAGAGTGTCTTGTACTTGGCCTTGTCTTCTTAGACAAGTGGGTATGGCTCTCGGCTCTCCATATGATTGAATATTGAATAGAATTACATATGCAAACCCCCGGGTCCCGACAACACCACTCCGAGAAAGAAGCCACATGGGAAAGAGAAGACCGTTTCAGTGTCGAGTACCCCTCCTTCCTCCCGATGACTTCTGAATCTCGGGACGAGATTCTTTTGAGTGGGGGCAAGTTGTCAGAACCCTCTGTTAGGTATGTGCTAGGAGCAAGCCTCACCATGCATCATGTCAAAAATTTCAAATGAAATTGAAATGGTAGAAGGAACCCCCCCTCAGATGAATTAATTCAAATGGCCATTTTAAAAGTTGCTCCAAAAATTCCTCTCGCATTTTATAAAAGTCTCATAATTGAGTGTGATCACATATCAAGTGATGTGGAATCAAACCCATACTCAAAGATTTAAAAAAATCCAAACAGGTCCTTGGAATTAATCAAATACCCCTATTTGAATTTGAATTCAAATATTTTGAATTTCAAAAATCTTCAAAACTTGGGAGTGACTAGTTACATGTCACATAAGGTCATATAAATGTTTTGAGGATTTGTAAAAATACTTTGGTATTTATTTTATCAAAGTTAACACAGAGCAGAAATAATTTAAAAGAAAAGAAAGACAGAGAGGGCAAAGTGGCCCAACTCACCCTCCCAGCAGCCCAGCCTGGCCCAGCCCACCTTTCCCTTTTGTCGACTTCCTCAGGCAGAGGCACGCACAGCAGCGTGTCGGGCATGCCGTGGCCACCGACGTGCCCCTGGCCACGCAGCTGCCTCCCTGCTCCTCTCCTTGCGCCACGGAGACGTCCTCGACGTCGTGCTTCGTTTCCCCCTCCCCGTGGTCACTTCCCCCTTCTATCTCGCTGGAGTTCACCGCTGAGAAAACACGCGGCCACCACAGGTGCTATCCCCGAAGGCCATGTCCACCGAGCTCGTCGTCCTCATCTTCGTTCGTCTCGAGAACATGGCGAGCTGATTCAACTCGAAGCCGCCGCAATCGTCGTCACCATCTCGCCGGAGCCGCCGCATGCCATCATCGATTCCGTCGCCTACGAAGCACCCCCGACTGCGCCGCCGCCTCCATTGAGCTCAGGGTGAGCCCCTTTATTTTTTCCCCATCCTAGCACCGCCCGCTTGTCCTCTGTACTACTCCAACATGCGAGCAGAAGGTCGCCGCCGTCATGGACGACGGCGAGGGAGCTCCAGTGCTCCTCTGTCCCCTCCGTGCTGTCCATCGTGCTCTTGGCACCTCCAGGAGTCGATTGGAGCAGTGCACACCCAAGCTAGCCCACGGGGACGACCTCGTCGTCGTTGCTCCGCCACGGCCGCCGCTAGGGCTTGACGCCGACAACGTTCCGGTGAACCCATGTGCCTCTGTTGTGCCCCATTCGACGCGCACGAGCAAGGGCTCTAAGATGGTGGTCTCCGCGCGTAATTTGGCTCGCTGTGCCGTCGTCCCGTGCGTCACTGCCGTGCTGGTGGGTCGCCGGCGACTCTCCGCCTGTGAGGTCGACGTGGCAGGATTAGTCAACACTAATCCCCACCCCCTGTGACACTGACCAGTGGGCCCAAGGCCACTTAACCCCCCTATTTAAATTTAAACACTGGATTAATTAAACAAGAAACTGACAGGTGGGTCCCCCATGTCAGTTTGACCAGGGTCAAAACCCCGCTGACGCAATAAATGGAATTCTAGTATAAAAATAAATCCAGAAAAGGCTTAAACTTTGGAAATTAACAACTAATTCATTTTAACTCAAAATTGGACATATAATATATGAAAAATTATCAGAAAAATGCAAGGATTCTTAATATGAACTTTGTTTTCATGTTTGACCATTTGAAAATGGGTGAACAGTGGCATATGTGCATATGGGTCCTTTTTAAATTCAAATTTGGAGATGTTTTGCAAAATCCTTTGCAATGCACTTCTTTTAAATGGAATGATCAACACATTGTAACCTTGAACATCACATTATAACCTTGATCATGTGATTGTGCATTATATTTATATTGATAGCTTGTTTGCATTGTTTGCTATCGGATAGAAGTGGAGCCGGAGTCCGAGATCACCCCCTCCGTTGAAGATACCCCGTACGACCCTCGTTAGCAAGGCAAGCAAACCCCCATTGATCATGTCGATAATCCAACTTCCCTCCTCGTCTCGCTTATGCATTGATTAGGATGATCACCATGATAACGTTTCTACCACAATAGTTGAACCTATTCCGATGCAGGACCTATCATCTTGTCACAGTAGTAAGAAAACCGCAATCCTAGCAGATTTAGGAGTTGATTGATATCATGTGGCCCCTCCAACTGTTACATCTTATTTCATGCTTATATTTAAAATGAGGTTACTCTTTTAAGTGAGTCGGGATGGTAGTGATCATGATGATGATGGTGGAAATGTGTTGGTTTATTTGACCTAAACAAGGTGAACGATGAGAGGTTGTGTAGAAGTACACAGTGGGTTGTCTCGTTGAACACCGCCCTAAGTACGTGTTCTTGTGTGGTGATCCAAGACATAGAGTGCAACCACACATTGGGCTCACTGACCCCTCTCAACCTATTAACTCATCCTGTGTCGATGTCCAGATGTCGCATTAGTTCGAAGTTCTGGTAAGTTTGTGGCCTGGTAGCCAAGTGAGAGAACGGCTCAACCGAGACCGGCTTTCGCACCACGCACACATCATCTGGGTCCACTTCGGTAAACCGGCCGGGTTCACGATAGTGTAAGCCAACCCAGGTAGGCGGCTTTCATGGACTAGATTGGCTATGAGGTAACAGTTGTGGTGAGCATCGTCGCCGGCACCCCTTGAGTGGTGCTGAGACCTGGCGGTAACTGATGATCATGTGTGTGAAAGTAGTACACCCTGCAGGGTTAACAAAACTATTCGAATAGCCATGTCCGCGGTTATGGACTACTTGGAGATCTTAACTTGATTATTAGAAAACTTCAACGGTTACTTTAAAATTTCCAAGATAAGCGTGAGTGCTATGGCGTGCTTTCTCGTGGGAAGTCGAGGAAGGCACCATAGTGGTGTAATTGTTTGGGAGACTTGGATAGATGGACTCGTGTACGCTTCTTACCTTATTCTGGTATTCGTAGTACAGGACTAGCCAAGTCGAAGCTGGCACTACTGCATTGAAACACCACCTCCCTTTGCCTTGATACATGTGCATGAGTAGTATAGTTCCTACATAATTCTTGCTGAGTACGACTTTGTACTCACATTTGCTCATTTATGTTTTTAGATGAAATCACTGAACCCGAAGGTGGCTTCTTCTGCAGCTCGACAACTGATCAAGCTAGTGTAGTCCCAAACAGAGGCCTGGTCCCTCGTGGAGGGCTTGTTTACAAATAAGGCTTCTCGTTTGTTAAACTTGTCTGTACCCAAACAAATTTGCTTCCGCTTGTATGTTGTAATGTTGAATCACAGTCTTGTGATCTCTTTGTGCACTCTATGAGAGTTAAATAGAGTTGTAAACTTTGTAGAGTAATGTGATGATACCTGTTTTTCACACTAGACATGTATGTTGCGTATATGATTATATCGTGCATGTCTTAGTGTGGATTTTCAATAGCTTGATTGTGATCTTGCTGGAGGTCTTTTATACACCAAGTGGCCCTTAGATGTGTGCATCTTGGGGCATCGCGATGCGATTGCTCGTGACTCTGTCACGTGGCACACTTTATTGTACGATCTAGCCCGCCCGAGACCCCGACTAAGTGATCGGACTAGAGTATGTTTACGTAAGTATTATAATTCAATCGATAATATGGTTGAGGAGATTTGTCTATGAGTATGGGATTTCACCACCCATAATCATTTAGACTTGTGAGCGGACGATGAGGACCCATCTTAGTTGATCATCCGGCCTGGATGGGATGCCCCTCATGTTCTATGCTTTCCGAGAGCGTTCTGTTCTTGGCCTTGTCTTCTTAGACAAGTGGGTACGTCTCTTGGCTCTCCATATGATTGAGTTGTAACAGGAATTCCATACGCAAACCCCGGGTCCCGACAATTTCCATCCAACGGATGCACATATGAGCTAAGGTAAGCTCTCCAATGGAACTAGTGGGCGTGCATCCAACTTTCTTGCTCAAGAAGACCTAGAGCTCATTTGAGGAGGCTCATCATAGGAATATAAAAGCCAAGTTCTATAGTGTAAAGTTCCCCACATAGTTATATGCATGTATGATAATCTGTATGGAGTACAAGATATAAGATGGAGTACGTGTGTGGATCTCTCAAAAGGAATAGTACTGTGCCCCCTTCTCTCTTTTTATTTTATTTTCTCTTTTTTCTATTTTTTGTATTTTTTTGTGGCCTCAATGGCTCTTTCTATTTATCTCTCATTTGTCCTCTTTGGGATCTCTTAGTTTGTCCTCTTTGGGTTCTTTTAGATTATCCTCTTTGGGATCTTTTCCTTACTTTAGGGGCAACACTCTATATATTACAAGAAGTATAGAAGATCTTTCACACTTTACAAAAGTACTCAACATAAAGAAGATATAGTTATCATGATGTATGCAAATGTATGCCTCTGTCGGTGTAGCAGGATATGCAATGATACTAGCGCGTCATGTAGCAATGATTAGGGAAAGACCCAACTAGCATGTGGCTCATCTATCAATCAAAAGCATGTATGACAAGAAGATCAAGTCATCAGAAGGTGGATGTTGCATGGCAATGTATCTTGGAAAGGCTATGGAAATGCCTTGATAGGTAGGTATGGTGGCTTTTTTGAGGCAGGATATAATGAGGTTTATGATGACAGAGTGTATCATGCCAAGGGTTTGGATGCACCGGCGAAGTATGCGCCAACTCTCGAGGTGAGAAAGGGCAATGCACGGTACCGAAGAGGATAGAAAAATATGGAAGGTGGAAGTGTCAACAATTGAATACTTACATTAGTCCGAAGAACTCATGCACTTATTATCAGTAACTCTCAGTCTAATCAGGAGGTTCACAAAGAGACAAGTAGCCCGAGGAGGAGAGTATGGGGGTTTGGTTATCCTTGCACATCCTCGACTCATGGTACGTGAGTGTACTCTAATATCTGATCCCTCCAATGATTAATGATCCATCTAGTAGCTAGAGTTCTTAACTATTTTTTGTAGTTTTTCGAAAATAAATACGGATTTCAAAAATACGACATCTATCACTAATAGGCTAAAGCTCTTGACACCAAAAGTTCAAACATTACTCAAAATAATACCTCAAAACTATTGCAAGTTACTACTACAATTGAATAGCAACCTCAGTTACCTACTTTCAAGTCAAGACACACAACTCAGTGCAACATGCCAACTCTCTAAACAAGATAAACATGAAGATTCAAGAGAGTTCCATCAACAAACTAATAAAAACTCCTGAAAAGGAAATAAACATGAAAACACAAGAGCTAAACATGACAATAGGTATGAAAAGATAGAGAACACACATAGCAAAGATAAGCATGAAAATCCTATGATGTGTTCTAGGAAAAAGTTGAGCGTGTTTCTCTCCCACACAAATAAAGCTAGGTTCTAACTTGTTATGAACTTGGAGCGTCTCGGTAAGTAAAGAGCGAGACGCTCCAAGCATAGCACATAATGCACGAAGTGATAAAAATATAGTGGAACGAAGGACGAACTAATAATTGTGATGGAGCAGGGAATGCATCGGGGGCATCCCCAAGCTTAGATGCTTGAGTCTCCTTGGATATTTCTTGGGGGTGCATGGGGGCATCCCCAAGCTTGAGTGTTTGACACTCCTGGATCGTCTTTCATCACCTTCCTTCGCACACTTGAGAACTCCCTTCATACATAACTCATCATAAGCTGATTAGAGAGGTTAGTACCGTATTAAAATAATTCACCTCTACTGGAAATAAAGATTTTTTGGAAGTGCTACTTTTTTTTCTTGATTGCCAAAAATAATTTGAAATAAAAAGCAAGCTAAAGATATGCAAAACTGAGAAATGGTAAAGCAAGGCAGATTCTGTGAAAAATAGAACAGCAGAGAGGAAAGAATTTTTAAGAAATACTTCTGCAACTCAAATAAAAACTCAGAACATACGCCTGAAAGACAATTGTATAAAGCATAATGTCAATAAAATTCAGATCAAAAAGATGATCTTGTGATTTATGAGTGTTTTTTCCGTCAAGCAGACAAAATCTGTTTCTGGACAACATGTCACAACTTTTGAACTTTCTTGCAATCAGAGGCTAAAACTTGGCACAAAGCTTGAAAATAAAGATACAATGATGTTGCTACAGTATTAACAAACATCAAGACCCCTACAAACAGAAGGAAAAACAAATTGGGTTGCCTCCCAAAAGGTGCTTTCTTTTACGCCTTTGAGCTAGGCATGATGATTATAAAAGATTCTCACAAGAGAATAAGAATTGAAGCAAAAGAGAGCATCAAGAAGCAAAAGTGAAACGCATTTAAGCCTAACCCACTTCCTATGCCTAGTAACCTTGGAAATAAATAAATCATGAAAGAAAAATGTAACAATCATAGGAAGGTAAAAGAAGAACAACTTCAAAACTTTCATCAAAAAGAGAGGAGTTTTAGTAACATGGAAGTTTCTACAACCAAACTTTCCTCTCTCGAAATAATTTTCAGTAGCACCATGAACAACATAAAAAATATAAATATCACATAAATCATGTTGTTCATGACCTACAAGCACACGTGTATTGTTTTCAACACAGTTTTTAGGATCATAAGATTGATGCGACCCATCACATTGAGCCTTGATAAGAACAAGATTCTCTGGAATATGAGTTGGAGATTTCAAAAGGATAATAGGGCAATAAAGTGTAGGTGCAATAGCAACAATTTCATGCTTATTATGAGGAACTATAACAAGTTCATCTCCATAAGCATCATTCCTAATGGCATCATGGACACAAGTATAGAAGGCATCAACTTCATCAAAAAGGGATATTTCAAAATAATCCATAGGATCATAATACTCATATAAGTTAAGAGTCAAAGAGTTACTCTTATTAGAAGGTAGACATGTGAGCTTCATTCTTCCTCCTTTTGTTTGTCACTCTCCTCCTCTTTTTCATCCAAGGAGCTTTCAGTTTGAGCAATTTCTGCTTCCATAGAGTCCTGCAAAACATTAGTCTCTTCCTTTGGGGGAGAGATTCTCTCAACATGATAAATAATATAATAATTTTCATTGTAATTTTCAAAGAAAATGTTAAGTATGGCAAGACTCTCAGATTTGTAAGGGGCATCATCAATATTTTTAATAAGAGAAGTAATTGTAACAGGCCAGTTTTTGAAAAAATTAAAAATTTTGTTTTCGGTGTGAATTGTTTGATTGTCTGATTTGTTTGCGGTGTTTGCATCCCCGATTTATCGATCGACGATTATTTTCCCCCCTCTTATCTCGTACCGGACGGAGACCGACCCTTGCCACCCTGACACTCGACCTTTGCGACACCGGGTTTCGCCCAATCACCGTCGCGAAAACCGCACGAGACTAGCCGCAGCCAACGGAACGAAAAACCCCGTTTAATAATTAAACGGGTTATTTTTATAGCGCGCCGGAAAGTGTTTTCGGAACGGTTCCAGCGCGAGGTGAACGCCTCCGGCTCGACGCACTGATCGCGCAGTTCGAAGTTTTACCCGAATCGGAGGTACTGCGGACCCCCGGCGGTCAGAAACGTGAGCACCGTGCGCGCGAGCTAAAAACAGATGATGTTTTTGCAAACCGCCAGCCACCGGGGGTATATAAAGACCACCACACTCCCACCCATTTTTAGGGTTTCCCTAGCCACATTTTGCAGCCACCCCCCTCACATTAGTCCCAATTTTTGCAGCCTATCCCCCTAGATCTGAAACCCTAGCCTCCCAGGCGTTTTCGGCCGTCGATCTGCCAGATCAAGGGCCTAGATGCGCCCAGCAGCCCACCTCTCCTCTCTCCTCCACCGAGCCGCCTCCACGCCCGCGGGCTCACGGCCGCGCCAACGCTGCCGCGCGTCTCCAGCCAGGTCGCCCCGGCCGGCACCTCTCCTCCTCTCCCTTCCCCTCTCCTCTCTTTCCCCCTCCTCCCTCTCTCTAACTCCCTCTCTCGCTGCAGGTGGCCGCCGCTCCATGACGGGGCCGAGCCCGTGCACGAGGCCGCCGCCTCCCTCCTCCGCCGAGGCACCAGCCACCGGAACCACGCCGGCCCCCTCCGCCGCCAGGGCCGCCGCGCACCTTCGAACATCGCGCCTCGCCGCCTCCTCACCGCCGGTGGCCGGCGCGCCACCGGGAGGCAGCCGCCGCCGCTGGTGCCCCCGCTCGGGAGCGAGCTCGGGAGCGGCCAGCCCCAGCCGGCGCCCACGTGGGCCACCGCAGCCAGGCCGGCCTCAAGGCCCAATCGCCCCCTACTAGCGCCCCAGGCCACTTGGGCCAGGCCCATGGGTGAGCAGCCCCTTTTTCTTCTTTTTGTTTTGTTTTTTTTTTCTGTTGTGCCAGTAGATTCGGCCCGTTTAGGTTTTTTTTTGTCTCTGCTAGGTTTTTTTTAATTAATTTAGGCAGTTTGTATTAGGATTTTTGCAGTGCCCGTAACTTTTAAACCGTAGCTCCGATTGCGACGATTTAAATATGAAACTTGCTTAGAATTGTGTCTAGTTTAATAATTTGTTGCTTGTTGCCATGTTTCACTTTGTTTACTTGTTGTTTATCTGCTAATTACACTGCTTGCCACTGTGAACTGTAACTGCTATAACTTTTTATCTGTTGCTCTGTTTAAAATGTTCTTTATATGTAACTTGACTAGAATTGCATGTAGGTTGTGTTTTTTCTGCTGTTGCTTGCTAATAACAAATATAAAATATTGTTTAGGGCAAAACAGTACCAAATTCCATTTTTATCGTGGGGTCCGCAATAGTTTGCATGTCTAGGATTTCACCCCACTTAAATTGACTAGCTTAGGTAGTTTATTTATGCTTCACCTCTTGCCATGTTTGTGTGCTATGCCATGCTTTCTTGAGTTGCCATGTTAATAACCGTTGTTTGGTCACCTGTAGCTAAGCAACTTGAACCACCGTAAACGTGCGGTATTCGTCGTGTGTGACGAGTACTCCACTTAAACCGTTAGTAACCGTTCTCGACGATAGATCCGTATCACGTTGTCGTGCCTTGTGTTGTCTCTTTGATCTTGTATTGCTCCGTAGTAATAGTGGTGCACCGTTGATTGCCTTCCAGTGTTTCCTTCTTGTGTGCTTCCGCGGGTACCTCTCGGAGACGATGCGAGCTTGCGATCGACTACACCTTCGGAACCCGACTTATCAACAGGCAAGGACTATACATTACTTATGATCCATTCTATTTCAACCAGCGGTTTGCATGCTAGTCTAGGTTAGGTTCGATGTTTGATCCTACCACATGTTTACAGCCTCTTTCAAACCGATACAGCCATGTCCCTTCCCAGCAAACCTTGTACTGCTATGTTACTATTGCTAGTTGCTCAGCCCCTGCTTAGTATGCATGCTTAGGATGCTACGATGTTACCCTGTTACTCTTTGGGTTGGGATATCACCTTATTATATTATTGTTGATGATATGATTATTATAATGTTGACTATATTCGACGAAGGATGGAAGGTCTAGGCTATCCCGCCCCGACGCTTTGTTCCATTCGAGTCACCTAGGATCCGAGTTCCGGGTATTGGTTTTAAGACTGAGCGTGCCTAACCGCGTGTGGGATTTTATGGGGTCCCCTTTTCTTACCTATCTAGCTTCAAACATTACTAGTGGTGGCCCAAGCTGATTTACCATTTGAAAACCAAGCATATATGCCTGTTGGGTAGCTCCTGGCAGACATCCTTTAAAATAACCCGGACCAGTGAGGACATAGTTCCCTTGCTGGCCCACTTTGTTCGGCTGAGGACCCGGTTTCCCATGTGTGATTAACCGGCTATCCAAACCTGCGACAGACGGTAGAGACCAGATCGAGAGAGCGGCCGGCTCCTGAGATGGATGTCGACTCACCGGGGGCCACCCGGATTTTTTCGTTGTTAGTTAGAGGGACCTGTCGTTTCGGATCTCTTGGAACTAAATCATAAAATGTTTTCCTGTGATGGGTAGCAACTGAGGGTGATGAGTGTGCGTGCGGAGCCTTGTAATGGGCAGTTGGTACACCCCTGCAGGGTTAAATCTTTTCGAGAAGCCGTGTCCACGGTTATGGACGACTTGAGACCTAGTCCTTGTTCATAGACAACAACAACTGAGATAAGCTTAAAATAACTTGATCAACGTGTGTGTGCCTTGACTGCTTCTTCTTCGTTGGGATGCAAAGAGGAGGACAAGGATAGGATAGGTGTTATGTTTGCGTAGTAGGTGGATAGCAAGACTTGTTGGAGGCGATTCCTCATCGAATGCTTGGCTTCTTATCTTACTCTCTAGATCGTTAGCCACTTCATAAATGCTAGTGCGGCGGCAACCTCACCACTTACCCCTTCCTTGTCGTAAACTACTAGTTGTCCTAGAATGACGAGTGATGAAGTCCTTGCTGGGTCAGATGACCACTACAGTTGGATGCTGAGTACCTCTGTACTCATGATACTACCCCCAAACTCTTTTCAGGGTTCTTGATCGACAACAGGTATGGTGATCGACGTTTCACGTGGAGACTCGACGACGACTAGTTAGGCGGATCCCGGCGAAGGGCGTGGACCCGTGTGGTTATGGGATCGATGTTTTTCTCTTTGCCACTAGGCATTTGTTTGTAGTCTGTACTCAGACATGTATCTTCCGTTGTTGTATTGTATTAAGGCAGTTGTATGTCGATTGTCTGAGATGTTGTATCCTGTATCTGTAATGTTGTGATATCATGTTGGAAATCCGGGGCATATGGCTATGTCATATGTCGCGGTGGGACCGATATGTGCTTCGTCCCCGGATCTGGATGGAAACATCTAGATCTGGAACAGTACCGCATATCGGGCCTTACAACTTGGTATCAGAGCCTTACCGACCGTAGGATCCCCTCTCTGGCCGAAGTCGAGTCTAGACAAAAACTATTTTGTAGTTACTAAGCTAGTTATCGGAGAGTAGGATCTTTTTACTCCTTACCCTTGCTCTGGTCAGGACAAGTGTCGTAAGTGTTTTAATTCTTTTCTTATCCCCTTCAAAACTCTAGGATTTCGAGTGTGTGGAGTATCGGAATAGTTACAATGCCTTGCTTGCAGCGTATTGTCTCGATTCCGAGCTCAGGTTGGGAAATCCTGTAGTACCTTTAGTTCTTCCAACTCCGGTTTACATCTGGGTCATCTATTGCCGTCCATCCTTTTGCCCGGTGTTTTCACGACTGCGTCGAAAAGCACTATCCCTTTGACCAGGTTTTCGCTGTCATTCTTCCTTTTGACACCTGATGGTTTTGTTTTTCGACGATGTCGTCTCTCTGCGGAAATCTATCTCAACCGAAGTTTGATGTCGACATGGAGCAGAGTCCCTTGTTGGTAGTGTTGAAGATCGCCGTCTCTCTTTTCTCTCCCCCCTCTCCCCCGGATCGTCCTGGATCTCGGGACGAGATCCCTTATTGGAGGTGTTGTATTGTAACAACCCAGTTTTTGCAAAAATTAAAAATTTTGTTTTCGGTGTGAATTGTTTGATTGTCTGATTTGTTTGCGGTGTTTGCATCCCCGATTTATCGATCGGCGATTATTGTCCCCCCTCTTATCTCGTACCGGACGGAGACCGACCCTTGCCACCCTGACACTCGACCTTTGCGACACCGGGTTTCGCCCAATCACCGTCGCGAAAACCGCACGAGACTAGCCGCAGCCAACGGAACGAAAAACCCCGTTTAATAATTAAACGGGTTATTTCTATAGCGCGCCGGAAAGTGTTTTCGGAACGGTTCCAGCGCGAGGTGAACGCCTCCGGCTCGACGCACTGATCGCGCAGTTCGAAGTTTTACCCGAATCGGAGGTACTGCGGACCCCCGGCGGTCAGAAACGTGAGCACCGTGCGCGCGAGCTAAAAACAGATGATGTTTTTGCAAACCGCCAGCCACCGGGGCTATATAAAGACCACCACACTCCCACCCGTTTTTTGGATTTTTCTAGCCACATTTTGCAGCCACCCCCCTCACATTAGTCCCAATTTTCGCAGCCTAGCCCCTCAGATCTGAAACCCTAGCCTCCCAGGCGTTTTCAGCCGTCGATCTGCCAGATCAAGGGCCCAGATGCGCCCAGCAGCCCACCTCTCCTCTCTCCTCCACCGAGCCGCCTCCACGCCCGCGGGCTCACCGCCGCCTTCACGGCCGCGCCATCGCCGCCGCGCGTCTCCAGCCAGGTCGCCCCGGACGGCACCTCTCCTCCTCTCCCTTCCCCTCTCCTCTCTTTCCCCCTCCTCCCTCTCTCTAACTCCCTCTCTCGATGCAGGTGGCCGCCGCGCCATGACGGGGCCGAGCCCGTGCACGAGGCCGCCGCCTCCCTCCTCCGCCGAGGCACCAGCCACCGGAACCACGTCGGGCCCCTCCGCCGCCAGGGCCACCGCGCACCTTCGCCCGTCGCGCGTCGCCGCCTCCTCGCCGGCGGTGGCCGGCGCGCCACCGGGAGGCAGCCGCCGCCGCTGGTGCCCCCGCTCGGGAGCGAGCTCGGGAGCAGCCAGCCCCAGCCGGCCCCCACGTGGGCCACCGCAGCCAGGCCGGCCTCAAGGCCCAACCGCCCCCTCCTAGCGCCCCAGGCCACTTGGGCCAGGCCCATTGGTGAGCAGCCCATTTTTATTCTTTTTGTTTTGTTTTTCTTTTTTTTTCTGTTGGGCCAGTAGATTCGGCCCGTTTAGGTTTTTTTTTGTCTCTGCTAGGTTTTTTTTAATTAATTTAGGCAGTTTGTATTAGGAGTTTTGCAGTGCCCGTAACTTTTTAACCGTAGCTCCGATTGCGACGATTTAAATATGAAACTTGCTTAGAATTGTGTCTAGTTTAATAATTTGTTGCTTGTTGCCATGTTTCACTTTGTTTACTTGTTGTTTATCTGCTAATTACACTGCTTGCCACTGTAAACTGTAACTGCTATAACTTTTTATCTGTTGCTCTGTTTAAAATGTTCTTTATATGTAACTTGACTAGAATTGCATGTAGGTTGTGTTTTTGCTGCTGTTGCTTGCTAATAAAAAATATAAAATATTGTTTAGGGAAAAACAGTACCAAATTCCATTTTTATCGTGGGGTCCGCAATATTTTGCATGTCTAGGATTTCACCCCACTTAAATTGACTAGCTTAGGTAGTTTATTTATGCTTCACCTCTTGCCATGTTTGTGTGCTATGCCATGCTTGCTTGAGTTGCCATGTTAATAACCGTTGTTTGGTCACCTGTAGCTAAGCAACTTGAACCACCGTAAACGTGCGGTATTCGTCGTGTGTGACGAGTACTCCACTTATACCGTTAGTAACCGTTCTCGACGATAGATCCATATGACGTTGCTGTGCCTTGTGTTGTCTCTTTGATCTTGTATTGCTCCGTAGTAATAGTGGTGCACCGTTGATTGCCTTACAGTGTTTCCTTCTTGTGTGCTTCCGCGGGTACCTCTCGGAGACGATGCGAGCTTGCGATCGACTACACCTTCGGAACCCGACTTATCAACAGGCAAGGACTATACATTACTTATGATCCATTCTATTTCAACCAGCGGTTTGCATGCTAGTCTAGGTTAGGTTCGATGTTTGATCCTACCACATGTTTACAGCCTCTTTCAAACCGATACAGCCATGTCCCTTCCCAGCAAACCTTGTACTGCTATGTTACTATTGCTCGTTGCTCAGCCCCTGCTTAGTATGCATGCTTAGGATGCTACGATGTTACCCTGTTACTCTTTGGGTTGGGATATCACCTTATTATATTATTGTTGATGATATGATTATTATAATGTTGACTATATTCGACGAAGGATGGAAGGTCTAGGCTATCCCGCCCCGACACTTTGTTCCATTCGAGTCACCTAGGATCCGAGTTCCGGGTATTGGTTTTAAGACTGAGCGTGCCTAACCGCGTGTGGGATTTTATGGGGTCCCCTTTTCTTACCTAAAATTTCTAGTGGTGGCCCAAGCTGATTTACCATTTGAAAACCATGCATATATGCCATTCGGGTAGCTCCTAGCAGACATCCTTTAAAATAACCCGGACCAGTGAGGGCATAGTTCCCTTGCTGGCCCACTTTGTCCGGCTGAGGACCCGGTTTCCCATGTGTGATTAATTGGCTATCCAAACCTGCGACAGACGGTAGAGACCAGATCGAGAGAGCGGCCGGCTCCTGAGATGGATGTCGACTCACCGGGGGCCACCCGGATTTGTTCGTTGTTAGTTAGAGGGACCTGTCGTTTCGGATCTCTTGGAACTAAATCATAAAATGGTTGCCTGTGATGGGTAGCAACTCAGAGTGATGAGCGTGCGTGCGGAGCCTTGTAATGGGAAGTTGGTACACCCCTGCAGGGTTAAATCTTTTCGAGAAGCCGTGTCCACGGTTATGGACGACTTGAGACCTACTCCTTGTTCATTTACAACAACAACTGAGATAAGCTTAAAATATCTTGATCAACGTGTGTGTGCCTTGACTGCTTCTTCTTTGTTGGGATGCGAAGAGGAGGACAAGGATAGGATAGGTGTTATGTTTGCGTAGTAGGTGGATAGCAAGACTTGTTGGAGGCGATTCCTCATCGAATGCTTGGCTTCTTATCTTACTCTCTAGATCGTTAGCCACTTCATAAATGCTAGTGCGGCGGCAACCTCACCACTTACCCCTTCCTTGCCGTAAACTACTAGTTGTCCTAGAATGACGAGTGATGAAGTCCTTGCTGGGTCAGATGACCACTATAGTTGGATGCTGAGTACCTCTGTACTCATGATACTACCCCCAAACTCTTTTCAGGGTTCTTGATCGACAACAGGTATGGTGATCGACGTTTCACGTGGAGACTCGACGACGACTAGTTAGGCGGATCCCGGCGGAGGGCCTGGACCCGTGTGGTTATGGGATCGATGTTTTTCTCTTTGCCACTAGGCATTTGTTTGTAGTCTGTACTCAGACATGTATCTTCCGCTGTTGTATTGTATTAAGGCAGTTGTATGTCGATTGTATGAGATGTTGTATCCTGTATCTGTAATGTTGTGATATCATGTTGGGAATCCGGGGCATATGGCTATGTCATATGTCACGGTGGGACCGATATGTGCTTCGTCCCCGGATCTGGATGGAAACATCTAGATCTGGAACAGTACCGCATATCGGGCCTTACAGTAATTTCATAGGAACCCTTAAAATCAACAAATTCTTCTATTTGCTCTGCATCATAAAAATCATAATTTCCCTTAGCATAAGAAGCTAAGGTTTCATCATTATTGTACTCACATTGGAAATCAAGGTGTTTATGCCTCATAAAGCAACAAGATTCATACCTGCATAAAGATATATTATATATTGAGCACAAGTTTCTAGCATACTCATACAACTGATGTATTAGTCTCCATAAGTGTATCCCCTTTTGAGACAAGCGGTGTTTCATGTTATATTTTTTCATCCTTAGTGAATCCTCCATGCCAATAAGATCTGGTTTCAAAGAAGTTAGGCATTGGTGGCAAGCAAGGAACTATACATACTATTTTTTTTAGGTTTTTTGTATAAGACACAAAAGCAAAAAACTGAAAGGTAAACTGAAAAGACTAAAAACCAAAGATAAAAGATAGTGTGCAACTCCCCTATCTTGTAGACTGGATTCCCAGCAACAGCGCTAGAAATTGGCTTGATGGCTTCTCGCCCCTTATTGGTTACCCCAAGAGGAAGGTTAAGAAGTAGGATAGTAGCAAATTTCCCGCAGTGAAAATACCAAGGTTATTGAACCGGTAGGACTCACAAAAATACAAGTAGGTGTCAACGATGCCATAAATTGTTGCCAGATGGAAACGAGGTTGACGTGGACCTGCACACACAACAAGTAACTTTGCTTCCAACGAGTATAGAGGGGTTGTCAATTCCTCCGGCCTTGTTGTTTACAAAGTATCAAACGCAAGAGATAATGATAGATAATAGTGAATGAAACTAGAAAGTAAAACATGAAGTAAATTGAGGGTGTAAATAATGGTGGAAATATGGAACGGGGTCTCATGAAGTTCACTAGTGATGTCTCTCTCACAAAAGACGATAAACAACTATGCGAGGTGAACAAATTACAGCTGGGCACTTGACATGATTAAGAACGCACCGCAATGCTGACTATGCTACAAAGAAAAGAAGATGCTCAAAAGCATGGGCAGTACGCCAAGACAAGTAGACCGAAATCCATCTGCGTCTACTCACAAATCATCCACCTTGAGATATCTATCCAGAACATCTCGCTGGTATTAAGTTGCGAGCCACGTCCAAAGTGTAAACCCAAAGCAACATACAAGTACATTAAAAGAACTTTGCGTAAAGTAAGCAATCCTTGCAACCGTGGTTACAAGCATCGTTGTTTTCCCCTGGTGGCAACAACACATCCCCTAGACTCATGTTTCTGTCACCCAAGCTAGTCATCAGGGGGCTGAACCCACAATCATGCATAACGCTCCCTCTTGGATTTCCAGTCTACTACTTGGCCAAAGTAATAAAAAGCAACGGAGAACATTCAAGAATTACTCAAGAACAAAAATATAAAAGGAGAAGAACCAAATATATTACTCAATCACAATCTGAACATAGTCTCATAATCCATCAGATCCCAGCAAACTCAACATAGAAATAGCAGAAGAATTACATAGATGCCTTGATCATGTAGGGAAGCTCACAATGGCTAAGAATTGAGGCACAAGATTGCAAAGAAAACACCACATAGCTACTGATCATGGACCCATGGTTCAAGGTGGACTACTCACGGCTCATCGGAGAAGCGTCCATGGTGATGGACAAGCTCCCGGAGATGAATCCTTCCTCCGGTAGGGTGCCGGGAAAGGGTCTCCGTGCAGCCCCGATCTTGAAACGGTGGAGGCGGCGGAACATAGAAGGGATCGCGGAAAAGGGTTCTGTCCTTGAGGGTTTCGCATCCGGGGGTAAATATAGGCGAAGGGGGCAGCCAGGGCTTGACCAGGGAGTCCAGGCATCCCCCTGGCGCGACCAGGGGTGGGGCGGCGCCAGCAGGGCGCCTGGACCCCTGGTGGGTCATCCCGGCCCCCCTTCGGGCATCCAGAATCTTCCGTCGCGCTGATTTTTGATATAATTTTTCTAAAATTTATTGGGCACTTTAAGTAATGGGAAAACCTAAACTACAACAAACAGCAGAAACAGAAACTAGCACGGTGGTGCACTGAGTTAATAGGTTAGTCCAAATATGATCAAAAGTGTATGAAAGTGTATTAAAAGCATAGCAATATCACCCAAAATATGCATGGAGCAGTTAGAAATTATAGATACGTTTTGGACGTATCAGTGACTTATTTAGCAAGACAAGGGAATAACAAAGCAGGGCATACCATTAACACAAGGCAAGAAATTATCAAGCATGGCATGACAAGGAGTGGAGAAGTAGGGCATAACAACATTCATCAAGCATAGCATAGCACTTTCATTCGCATCACATCACAACTTAGCAAGTTTTTGTTCACCCTAAAATTTAGCATTTTAATAAACAAGGCAATAAAAGTTGGGATGTGACACCTCACAACCCCAAATCTTCAAGTGATAGAACTTTGGTTTCTTGCATGCCATTCCTTAAATGTAGTTGTCTTTACGGATTTGGATGGTACCCTATTAAGAACATAAGCGGCAATTTCTAATGCATACCCCCATATATAATGACACATGTAAGTCGGTATGAGACATCATCGATCATACACTATCCAATAATGTTCGATTACATCATTCGGATACACTGTTTCGTTGAGGTGTTCCCGCCGGCGTAAGTTGTGGTACAATGCCACAAGTTTTAAGATGATCACCAAACTCTTGACCAAAATACTCGCCTCCTCGATCGGATCAAAGGTGCTTGATTTTCTTCCCGAGTTAATTCTCGGCCTCACTCTGAACTTCTTTGAACTTTTCAAAGGTTTCATACTTGTGTTTATCAAGTAAATATATCCATATCTACTCAAGTCATCAGTGAAGGTCACGAAGTAACGAAGACCATTGTGTGTGGAGACGTTCATAGGTCCACATACATCTGTATGTATGATCCCTAGTAAGTCTACCGCACGCTCCATTATTCCATTGAATGGAGTCCTTGTCATTTTCCCGTTAGGCATGGTTCACATGTGTCAAGGGATCCAAAATCCAATGACTCCAGAAGTCCATCTTTATGAAGCTTCTCCCATGCGGTTTATACCAATATGACCAAGTCGACAATGCCACATCGTCATGTGCTCTTTGCCACTAGGCTTTAATCTTTTGTCCTCTATGTTGTTGATATGACATAAATCACAATCGAAATTAAGTACGAATAAGCCACTCCTCTCCGGCGCGTGAACATAAATCACATCATCCTTATAAATCGCACAACCAATTGTATCTGACTTAAAAGAATTGTGGTCTCGCTTCAAGCAAGAACTACTAACGATGTTCACACTCAATGCGGGTACATAGTAGCATTTATTCAAAATCAAAACTAATCCCGAAGGGAGACTAAGATGCATCGTGCCGACAACCAATATTTCAACTTGACAGTCGTTGCCAACGCGCATCGTCACTTCATCTTTCGTCAAGCGTTCCTTATTCCATAGTCCCTGAACGGAGTTAGAAATATAAGCAACAAATTCTGTATCAAGTATCCAGGATGTGTTCCCGGTGCTTGTTAAGAAAAGATCAACAACATGTATATCAAATATACCTTCGTCTCTCTTGGCAATATTGCCAGCCTTCTTGTCCTTTAGGTACTTGGGGCGGTTGCGTTCCTAGTGGCCGTCACCCTTGCAGTAGTAGAACTCAACTCCAGGCTTGGGTCCAGGTTTGGTTGCCTTCTGATGAACGACAACTGGCTTTCCATCATTCTTCGGGCTTCCCTTCTCTCCATTTTCCCTTTTCCCAGACTTCTTAAATTCACAGTCTTGTTCACCATGAATACAGCACACTCCTTTTTTATCTCAACCTCATCACTTTTTAGCATGGCAAACAACTCACAAGGGGTCTTGGTCATCCCTGCATGTTGTAGTTCAGCATAAAGCCTTTGTAGCTAGGGGCAGCGATTGCAGCACCCTATCAACAACAAGTTCATCCGGAATCTGGCATTCCCGAGCATTCAGGCGTTGATAGTAGCCAGATATTTTCACCACATGCTCACTAACACTGTTGTGCTCATCCATATTTGCTGAGAAGAAGGCTTCAGAAGCCTCGTATCGTTTAGCCCTGGCTTGTGGTGGAAAGACGGCCTTGAGGTCGGTCATTATCTCATAAGCACCCATCCTCTCAAAGCGTTTCTGCAGTTCAGCCTCCATGGAATAGAGCATGCCACTACGGACAAGGTTGTAATCATCAGTATTGGAGAGTTAGACATTCTTCTCATCCTAATAGGCGTCTGTTGGTGGTGCGTAACCCAACACGGCCTCTAATACGTATGCCATTTTGTGGGGAACGAGGAGAATCCTTAGAGTGCAAAACCAGTTGGTGAAGTTTGACCCATCGGTTTTCAGTTTGTCTTTCTCTAGGAATGACCCTAAGTTGAATGAGGGACATGGTGCAGACATCTACAATGGTGATTTACAAAGATACACATTTAGACTTTTGTTCGTAATGTGGAGTTTCAATTTTAATTAAACTACCGAACTGGCCCGCGCATTTGCGCACCTAGGTTGTCTTGCTATTGTTAATTTTTGTCATTTGTGCACCCACTTACATGAATTGAATTTAATATTTATATTTTACTTGAATTTATGCATTAATAATTATTAATGTGCAAGGGACTCTTCTATGTTGAGAAAACTTTTCATCTACGGCTACATGAACTGGCTAGTTCAAAAAGTAAGCATATTGTCCTGGCACATTGATCTGTTTAGTTTCATAGTAATATAAATATAGTCTTTTATCATGGAATTAACAATTTTATCCAATGAGATATTCATATTATATAAGGAATTATCAAATGGCATAGTACATAGAAGTAAGAATGTCATAAATATTGTAATTCATGAATTGCAACCAATAAATTCATTTGTTTAGTTCGAAATTGTACACAAAAACACTACTGTTACTTAAAAGTATAATATAAAAAGTTGTAGTAGCGGGAATTGATGCTTAAAGGGCTTAGAATGATGCCCCTCCAAAATATATAGTGCCGTTATAGCGTACTATTTAAAACTTCGACAATATGTTATGCAACATATTCTAAATTCTGGACATTAGCATTGCCTCAGAGGATATGTTGTTAGCCTTTACATATAAATCTATATTTTTTCTATTAAATCTCGACGATCATGTGAGTAGAACCATTGCTATCTATTTTCTTTAGGAATGACCTCAAACATATGGCGAGCATGTCGAACTGGTAGATAAAGGGATGACTGGAATTGGGCAGAGGAAAAAAGGACATGTTAAAAAATTATTCTGTTGCGCGGTAAGAAGTGCTTGCAGCTGGGTATCAATTTCATACTCATCATGTCGTTGATAGCAAAGTGAAGCTGCTCCCGCTTGTAAGGTGCATGCATGGTCGGTGTCTTGCTGAGGATGCAGCCATGCTAATCTATCTTTCTCTATGTCTCACCATGTGTGGCAGCTTGGCCGAATATTGAAGTACAAAATTGATGACCTTGGGGTAATATGTTAACTCATGAGTGCCACCTCGGAAACACTTTAATTTTCATAACCAAACCCAACAGATAAATTGAAGATTGAGATCAACTCTTACTAACCTTCAATTGTCATAATTAATTAAGGATAATCACCTACAGAGATAATGATTTGCACTTTCACAAAGAATCTTCTAAGAGAAAATGCACACTGAGTATAAAATAATCTAGGGAAACGCTATACTACTCCACCGCACAGGGTCCCTATCGTGCGGCGGCTCGTACAGGTGCCGAAGATTCTCGTAAACTCATCCCACGCGCCAGGCCAATCACCCCCTCCTAGAGAGAAAAAACAGACCACACGCACGCTCGAAGGTAGGCCCGCCTGAATTAGTCCATTCCCCCACTCCCTTCCTCATTCAGCGGCGGAAGCGGCGCCACAGCCATCTCAATTCCTTCCACCGGGGACGAGCGCGGCGCGCGCCTCTCCAATCCGAAGACGGCGGAGCTTTCAGCACACGCCGATGCGAGCGAAGGCGACACAGAGATGGGGGGAGGCATCAACGGCAGGGTGGAGGACCGGTCCGCTGCTCCCAAACACACCGCTCCGAACGCCGGTGTGCCCCAAGTTCTGGTGAGTGCCCGGATCCTCTACAGGTATTTTTCCCTCATCTCGTTTTTCTTTTTAAGGGGGGCGGTGGTTGATTTTTTTCTCAACATCACCGGTTAGCTTGATAAGGGGAGGGGACGGAGGGGGCATGGATCTCCGGCGAGGCGTCGCAGATCCACTGGTCGGGAGGTCTGATTAGGGGCGGCCGCACACATTATGTGTTTCCAGCATGGTTGTATTTGTGTGGAAACTAATGGAGAGTTCGAGGAGGAGGAAGGGGGCTAGGGCAGGGTGTCTGGCGATATTTCCAGGGATGAAGCACGGAGAGGGATTAGGTCTCAGGCGAGGGAGTTGGGTCTCCGGTAAGGCGTCAGCGAGGGGGCGCTCATCCCACTGTATTCGAGCACAGGGTTATTCGCAACGAGGCCGCCAGGAGCTTGGCAAGCGTGGAAAACTAATCTGACCACTTGGCAGAACAAATTTGGCAAATGAAGTGGGTTAGTAAAGCAAATTCAAGTTAGACAACCCAATACTAATAATATTGCAATTTTTTGATAGAACTAATCTAGAAATTTGATACAAATTAATCTAGAAAGTTACCAGATTATCCTGATTTCTTTTGTTAGTTTTTTTTCCGGTTGATAGTAATTACTAATTAGCTACCAGATTTGTATATGCCTAGCTTTTCAGATTAAGTAGTACCCAGTTGCCGTATTACATATAAAGAGTACTTTGAATGAGGTCAGCCAGATTTTTCGTTAGCTTAATTGTCGGTGTTGCAAGCATTTAGATATCATATTTAGTAATTGCTTGCTTGACAGATTTTACAACAACACTTAGATATCACCGCTTTAATTTTTTTAGACAGCATACCATTTTTAATGTGGCAACAAGTTTTACAAAAAAACTGACAATTGTTTCTGGCCAATAGCCACCAAAAAGCATATATATGTGGCAACTACTCACTTTTTTTATGGAAAGTAAACATTAGAAATTTGACAACTAGACCAATACACAAGAGAGAACCAGTCCTGGTTCATGGGCAAGGTCTTTTCCACAACATCATGACAACTATATACAATGTATATTCACAACTAGGTAGAATAAAAATGGCAACTAGGCTGTGGAGGTCGCGCACACCGTCAGCCGGCGGCGGCCGCGTCGTGCTTGCCTTGCCCCCCCCCCCCTCTCCCCCCATTGTTTTTTGTATGTTAATTCATGGGCTAGTCAACACATTTTTTTTTTCGCACATGCAAGTTAACTCCTGGCTAGGTTGCATCGGTATTTTTTGTGTTTCCTAGGTTTGCAAGTTAAAATCCTGGCTAGCTGTCATTTTTTTTCATTTTTGCACTTGCAAGTTTAAATCCTGGCCAGGTTGTCACATTAATTTGCTTGAACCTGCAAGGGCTAGTCTCCATATATTTTTACATACTTAAGAGGTTGTTTATTTCATAACACAGGCCTTCAATTTTTCTTGGTTTTCTTTCGTAACTTAATTCATGGCTAGTCACCACATTTCTTGTTTGTATTTTGCAAGTTGATTCCTAGCTAGGTTGCCTCATTAATTTGTTTCTTTTTAGGTTTTGCAAGATAAATCTTGGCTAGTTCCATATTTGTTTCTTTTGTTCGCACTCGCAAGTTAATTCATGGCTAATTCGCCACATTTTTTATCTGACACTTGCAAGTTAACCCCTGTCTAGGTTGCCACATTTTTATTGGTTTAATTAGAAGGTTCGGCAAAGCAGATTCTTATATATGCGGCAACTACTTATCTATTTTTAAATGCAACAAGTAGTCTAAAAACAAGAGACAAGTTTTTTAAAGCAACATTCTTCTCGGCTGAGAAAACATAAACATATGGGTAACAAGGGGGGAGGGTGGGGGTTAATGCGGCAATCAATTAGGTTTTTTAAATGCGACAAGTTGACAAAAAACAAGAGACAACACATGAGGCAAAAACTTGTCTCATGTTTTAGACTATTTGTCACGTTTTTTAAAAACTTGCAAGCTTCACAAGTAATGAGGCAACACATAAGTTTGCCAGGTTTTGTAATTACCTAGTCATTTTTGGTTTTGGAACATGCTCAGTTTCTAGATTAAAAGTATGCAGCTACCAGGTCTAACATATACTGAGTCGCCGAAAAACGCAAACGTGTTTTGGTCGGCAACAATTTTAACATGCTATTAGTTGCCAGATTTTAGAAGCCCTTAGTTATAAAAGTAAAAAACACTTAGTTGACAGATTGTATGTATTTTTGTTGCAACTTTTTAAAATCTTTTTTGAGCAGTTCACCTTTAGCTAGTAGATTTTTTTCTGGCAAGCACGTACTGTTATATGTGGCAACCATTCACCGCTTTTTTCAGCAGTAAGTTGTTTTAAATGTGACAAGTAGACCAAATACAAGAAGACAAAATCCCTTCCCCTTTTTTGAAACAAACATGTTGCTGCACTATTTCGTTCTTGCTTTTTTATGTGGAAGTTAGCATCGTTAAAATACCAGGAGCATATACACGCCCTAACCACCTTCTTGTTTTTGCTTTTCTAATGCAGGTCAGTTTTTCATTAATGTGACAAATGTACCAGTATCAATATAAATCAGTCACGGTACATACCAGCCATTGCACTAGCCGAAATATACAACTCCATGGTTTCTTTTCGTACGCATATTTTATTTTTCTTACATGATCACACGAATAACCTGCAAATGGTGTAAAATAAAAATAATCAACATCAAGTTTTGTATATCGTACACTAACATGTTTTCTCCTCCTTTGTTGTTTTTGTATGAAGGAGATAATATGTGTAAGGAAGAGGTGATGGCAACAATTAACAAGGCCATCTCAAGTCGCCATATTTTTGTTGATCTTTCCCCATGGGGAGGCACTAAAGAGCACACACATCAAGCTTTTCGAGATGTAGTTAAGACAACAATTGGTCTAATAGTAGTTGTATCTATATGCTAGGACAGTACATCGATATACTTGACTTTTAATTCTACTATGTGTTCTTCATTAGATCCATCTGGTTTCCACACGAAGCCTGTGTGTTTTTGTTGTCTTTTTTGTACATTTTTAAAGTGCAAGGGGGAGATGGAGAGGGGGGGATGAGGATGGGATCACCTTTTTACGTAGTTGCCAGAAAATTTCCAAGCAGCACCTAGAATTTTTTCTGCTTTTTTTTATGTTCAAATGTGTTTTAGATCCAATACGGGGGAGAGAAGAGAGGTGCAAGAAGTGTGTGAGAGAGGTAGCTTTTTGCAGGCCTGGGGAACCGGTTTGAGGAGACAGGTCCAACTTTTTTTGTCCTTATCCCATCTGTGGGCTGACGCGTGTAAAAAAGGTCAAACCAGGGGGTGTTTGGTGGTCTGCGCATTGAAAACCAAAGTAACAACTGGCTATCTAGTGTTAGGGGGTAGCCGCCGCACGGGAATACCCCGATGCGGCGCCGCTGCCTAGTCAAGTCCAATAATCTATTGGATTCATTTGCAGCAATAAGAATTTGCACAAAACATTCTGTGGATAGATATCTACACCCAATATTGGCTATTGTTACTTGAGAATAAAGTATGGCATGCACTGTATCCTAAATTATGTACCTTTAGTGGTTATCTCTCACGTAGAATTATACACAATCATCTGAATGGAAACAACCATCGTATAACTCTTCTATTTAAGCATTACCCAGTCTCCACATTCATATTAAAAGAAACAATAAAGAAAATTGTACTCTTTTCTTAATCGTTACCTCAAGTACATGAGCAGGTCCAAGTGTCGATAGGGTAGACATAGGAAAAGGGCATATGAAGGAACAAAAGTAGCTGGGGTCGATTTCGTATCCGTGATGTCATCTAGAGTGAAGTGATGCTGCTGTTGCTGCTTGAAGCCACATGCACGGTTGGCGCATTGCCATGGTTGCAGCGCTGCTGATTTTTTTTCCTCACAGCAGTCTCACACCGCCATGATTAACATGTATGCAGGATACATCTCAAGCACAGGATCCTTCATCCACCGCCCATCCTACTTTTATTGTAGATCTGTGTCAACCTATAAGCTATTGCCTATTGCCTATGGATAGTAGAGGGGTAATGAGAGCTGAAAGTAGGGCACGTGAGAGGTGATGGTAACATCCAAAGAGGTAGTAAACTGGAGAGGTCGGGTAGAAATCCACGGCGGCGAGCAATCCATAGAAAATAACATCTCGGGAGGAAAGATGCTCACGGATCGCTTCCCAGCAGGAAGAGGAAGAGAATGATTTTTCGGTTGAAAGTTTGGACTCTGTATGGTAAATAGGAGTTCTTTAAGAAGGTTCCTTATCCAAGGAAGGGAGGAGCTTTTGGAAGTAGCCAAACGTAGATCCGTAGGATAAGAAGACACCATCACACATACGTTTGTTTCATGCATGAATCCTTATTTTCTACGATGGCATTCATGTTTCTATTTTTTCTTTCTATTGACTTTCCACCGTGTGCACAGACATGCATATGTAGTACTTGATAAATCACAGCCGTTCTTTTTAACTATTTCTTTAATATCGCATCTGAACCGTACGTTTTCTATCGTTTTAAGTATATAATAGATTCTAGAAAGCTCTCACTTAGAAAAACACCTGTCAATTTTACTAAGTGATTACACAATCCTAGAACACCATACCTCCCCCGTTCATCACGGCCATCAGTATGTTTTTAAGGTAGGTCATCATGCCAATCACATCAGTTATGTGACTCGTGCTCGATCTTTCAATCTACTGTGTTCCTGGCCCGCATCTACATACGTCAAGCCTGCCAATCTGACCTTAATGTTAGCCGCTTAGCAAGGCTGAAAGCTCAAGAATAATCAGAGGGGGAGGGGGTGAATGATCACTTCAAATTCTTCAGAGGGAATTGAAGACAAACACTCGAAAAAGTAGCAGCTAACACGGCGACGAAGGAAAAACAGCCTCGAGATGAAATAGGGAGAGATATCATCGAGGGAATCCATAGCGAGGGGAAACACCAAAGGTAAACATGCAGTAAACTAAAGACTGAATGTAAAGACAAGTAATAGAACGAGCCTGACGCAGCGATGTTTGTTGACCCAGTTCACTCTCTGCAAAGAGCTACGTCTGGGTGAAGGGACTGGTGATTGAACACCTGGAGCAAACCTCTCTCCGTCCTTGTCTCCACTAAACCAAACTCCTCGAGTTTCTCCAGTATTCTCTCGGGGTAGATGATTCAGGCCATCTCGGAACCTTTACAGACTTCCTTCTGCAACGACAATTACTCTTCGACTGCTGGTAGGCGACCTCTATCGTCTAGGAGACTTGCAGTTCTCCAAGATAAAAAGACAGACTAATCTAGATCTAAGTCTCAGTGAATTTGCTCAACTCAGTTTTGGGACTTGGATTTTCTCTCGAGTTTCTCTCTCTTGGGATGCTCAAAATCTTCACTGGACCAGCCCACCGCAACTGGCGGGAGGGTGCGGGGTATTTATAGGTGCGATCCCAATGGTGAAATGTCTGAAGAGACCCGATGTGACAGCTTGACGCGTGTCCACAACGGTCGGAATTTCAATCACTGCGCAACTTTACTTGAGGAACAAGTAAGCTGACTCACCGAATGAATTCTCTCTCGGCGGCACCAAGTACGATGACTTTGCCTACGAGCTACAATTCAACTCAGTGAGATTTATCTCGGTAGGAAAACTCTCTGGGTTTTAAGTTAAGCTGAGAAAATACTTTCGACAGAGATCTTAACTAGCAAACCCCTCTTGATAGTACGGTTTTCCTATGACTCAATAAAATGAAAGAGAAACTGGCAAAAAGACTAAGTCTTGATCCAGCTCCAGCTTTCTCTTCGTTGTGTATTCCTTCGAGAGTGCCAAATCCCTTGACGACATTTTTAGGGGTCGTCTTTCTTCATTGCTTTCGGTAGAAACTCCCTCGGTGTTATCCTTTGAACTACTACACGCAAACTCCATTCTTCAGGAACCTAATAATCTGTTTATACTCGAAAACTCATATTAGTTCCTCGACTGTTTTGCTCAACAATCTCCAAAACCTTCGGGGCAAGATTTTGCTCTTACAATCTCCCCCTTTTTGGACGATTGTTGACAAAACAGGCATCGACAAATAATTGAAAAGATTTGTATTGCGATGGAATGACGGAGCTTAAGGTAAATGGTATACTCCCCCTTAATGTATGCACGGAGATGATATCTTTCGAATTCGAGCATATATTGATTTAATTGAAACGAGGGGAAACACATTTATCCTTGGCGAGTGAGATTGCAGTCCAAGATGAAAACCAGAGAAGTATGCAATCTCCTCGAGTGACATGTGAACTTAGAAATTTCCTGCAAGACAGTTTTTGATGGCAAGCACATGCAGGGGAAATTTATTCGATAACAACAGTTCAAGGTCTACGACTACTTAAAGTTATTACAACCCAATCGAACAAGTAGCCAGAAGTTCAAATCAAAAGAAACACCCGAAGGCAAACACCCTTAACCCCGCAGCAAACTATTTCTTCGATGCCACTACATCTGCCCATTTTGTGAACAAGTGAACAAAAAGTCGAGAGAATAGGGTCGAGAGAAATCTAATCGCGTGAAGCGCTGTGATGACGACGGCGATGGAGACGATGACGGCGGCTCCGAGAAGATTCCGCATGCAAAGCTTGGAGCAAAGGAGTTCGGCGTCGTCGATGTCGAGGAAGATGACCATCGTCTGGGGACAGGTGCGCTGGAAAAGAATGCACGTCTTTAGAAGAATTCCGAGGAGAATCTGGAGTCCGACGGCGTTGAATACCAGGCGACCAGCTGGGCGGAGTAGGAGCAGGAGCTTTTTCTTCGTCAGATTCTGAATGCAGCGCAATATTGTAATAATCATCCACAAAGCAAACTGCTCGGTTTCCTGGGAGAAGAGGGATTCTGGGATCCGGGCGATCTGGTCGATCAACTTGCGCTCACGGCCTTTCCAAATGTGGAGGATAAGCTTCGAAACCGGAACGGTGAAGTTGGCCGCAAGTGTTGAACTTACTCAATCCTTTCCATTCTCGGCGTAAACTTTCTTGGCTGATCTGATTGTTATTCATCACAATGTTGTGGAGCATGTTGATTTCATTCATCATGGCTTGCTTCTGAATACGATCTTCATCGATAAAATGTTGAAGCATCTGTTGCGACCGAAGAGAAACCTCCATATGATTGACTAGCTTGATGAATTTCTTTCGAATATTCTTTTCATTAACATGCTCTCGAGGACCAACATATTCAGCAAACACATCATTGGCTCGAGCAGCAATGTTCAGCACATCTCACAGGGGGTGTGAAAATCTTCGGGTGGTAGGAAGCAGGGAATGATTCTTCTCGAGAATAATTGCATAGACCCATGATCCAGGGAGTGAAGGGTTTGTATGCATGAGGATTGTCAGCACATGACACAAGGGTCCGAATGAAGCAGTCTTCAAAGTCGAAGGGAATGCCATTCACGAGCTTCACAATTGCATGCTGGGCGAGGCTTGGAATAGGAAAATCATCATGCACATCAAGCATTGGAATCAAAGTCTTCGACAATATATAAAACCAGGCTCTAGCTTCGAAGACTAAGTGCTTGGGCATAGGAACAGGGGGCTATCCATCGCCAACAACATCTGGATCCATCACGATAGAAAACTCTGCAGGAGTCAAATCTGGCAAAGTGTGCAGCTTGTGAGGTAATCCTTCGAACCGAGGTAAATTTACAATCTCCAATAACTGGTCGACTGTGAGATGGAAAACTTGTCCTTGAATCATGTAATCAAATTTCCAAGTAGCTGGCTGTCTTGGGTTCCCAGAGACATACAAGGTGGAGTAAAACTGTTTGATGAGCTCTGGGTTATATCCATCCTTGATAGCAAACATACGATGGGCTTGAAGATGATCGATGATCTGAGAAAGGTTTTGAAATGTCAGCAGCGAATAAAATGAGGGCATGTCCAGAAACGAGTGCTTGAATAACTTGTCCTTGTTCAGCAGCACTTGGGCGTAGAAAATCGCTTGGTCTTGCGTCCAGAAACGAAGGGAAACTGATGTTATGGGCAACTCATACGGACTTCTGCCAAAAAATTTGGGCTTGTGATCTCTTTGGCTAAAACGAGGGCCACCACGAGGAACATTATCTTGGAATAGCGGGATCATTTCTCTCGGGTGGTTCGAGTTCAGAAGCTCATCCACTGGCATATCATTGTTATTGTTCAAACCAGATGGGCCAGCAGCTTCAAAGTTTCGAGCAGGTTGCGAGGGAATATTAATAATCTCTCGGTGAGCAACTTCTGCATCAGGAACGGGATTAGCAATCTCTTCGGGGCCCGTGAGGAGCTGAGTATTAACAACAAGGATTTCTTCTTGCTCGTCCATCACAACATCAGCATCAGTAGTTGGTTCTGCCTCTTCAGTTTACATTGTTGCTAAGTCAGCTTCCAGTTGTCTTGCCATATCAATCTCGCCATCACGATCTTCTGATATTTCTTCGGAGGACGAGGAATATGATGACGAGGAAGAATCCGAGGAACTTCCAGAGCCATCTCCATCGACCTCTCCTTGGCCTTCGAGCACAGGCACATCAGTTGTCTGACGAGATCGAGTGGTAATGTCCACTTCTTCTTCCTCTTCGTGCACAGACTCAGCTGGGAAGAAATCTCTTGGGGCTTCAGTTTGCGGTTGTTCTTGTGGGGTAGAAACTTGTCGTGTCTCAACTGAGACAGGGGCAGATCTTTCTTGCTCGACCCGAGCAGATTGCTCGGTCACAGCAGCAGGGGATGGTTGAGGTGTAGGAGCACGAGGTGGTGTGGATTGACGAGGTGGGGTTGGTTGGCGAGGTGGAGTTGGTTGGTGAGGTGGAGTTGGTTGGCGAGGTGGAGGAGTATTTTCTCGGGGGATTGAAACTTGTCGAGCTGGTGCAGCATCGTCGGTTGGAGGGGGACTCAATCTAGCTTTCTTCTTCAGCTCGTGCGCTTGCGCAGAGGAGCCACTGGCAACCTTTTCTGTCGACTTCCTCTTGCGAGAATGTTTCTCGGCAAGGGAATCATTGTGCTTGAGGCATAGGTCAGTTACAACTTGTCGGACCTTGATGTTCATGCACATGGCATTCTGTTGAGCCTCAGTCTGATTTGCAATGGCAGTAGAAATTTTCTGATCGACGAATTTCTGATATTCTGGATCATCATCTTGACTCTTGGCTTCATTATGAAAAGTCTTGGTTTGAATAGCTTTGTGGTATTGTGCTAAGTACTCATCCCATTGCAGCATATATTCATTAACTTCTAGCTGAATTTCTTCGGGAACACAGTCAGTTGGAGCAACTTCGTGAGGAGCATTTGCCATCTTGCAGAGCACTCGACATATTTTGATGGCGTACCATTCTGTTTGAATCGTAGAAGTAGGTTCATTAGAACTTACTTCATCTTCACGAGGAATAACCTCGGCTTGGGCAGCAGGCATGACCGGTGGAGCAGGTGCAGAAGGTGGAACTTGTTGTTGAGCTGGTGCAGCAGCACGAACTTTTTCCTTTGCCTTGGATTTCTTCTCGGCAGCCTTGATAGCCTTGGGATTAATCGGGTTTTTCTTCGGCGGCACCGGAACCTTTTCCTTCGCCTTCTCAACAGGAACTTTCTCGAGTCTGTCGGGACCCGGGGTTTGCATATGTAATTCCAGTTACAACACAATCATATGGAGAGCCGAGAGTCGTACCCACTTGTCTAAGTAGACAAGGCCAAGCACAGAACACTCTCGGAAAGCATCGAACGTGAGGGGCTTCCCATCTAGGCCGGATGATCAACTGAGATGGGTCCTCATAGTCCGCTCACAAGTCTAAATGCTTATGGGTGGTGAAATCCCATACTCACAGACAAGTCGCCTCAACCATATTATCGATTTAATCCTAACACTTACATAAACAGACTCCAGCCCGATCTCTTCATCGGGGTCTCAGGCGGGCTCGATCATACAACAAAGTGTGCCACGTGACAGAGTCACGAGCAATCGCATCGCGATGCCCCAAGCTTCGCACATCTAAGGGCCACTTAGTGTATAAAAGACCGCCGGCAAGATCACAACTAAGCAATCGAAGCCCACACTAAGACATAGTAACAGCCCAGATTTCACAAAAATTAAAAATTTTGTTTTCGGTGTGAATTGTTTGATTGTCTGAATTTTTTGCGCTGTTTGCATCCCCGATTTATCGATTGGCAATTATTTTTTCCCCTCTTATCTCGTACCGGACGGAGACCGACCCTTGCCACCTTGACATTCGACCTTTGCGACACCGGGTTTCACCCAATCACCGTCGCGAAAACCGCACGAGACTAGCCGCAGCCAACGGAACGAAAACCCTGTTTAATAATTAAGAGGGTTATTTTTATAGCGCGTCGGAAAGTGTTCTTGAAACTGTTCCAGCGCTAGGTGAACACCGCCGGCTTGACGCGCTAATCGCGCAGTTCGAAGTTTTACCCGAATCGGAGGTACTGCAGACCCCCGGCGGTCAGAAACGTAAACACCACGCGCGCGAGAGAAAAACCGGGGATGTTTTTGCAAACTGCCAGGCACCTGGGCTATATAAATACCACCACACTCCCACCTCTTTCTAGGGTTCCCTAGCCACAAAATTGCAGCCACCCCCCTGTTTTTGCCCCAAAATTGCCCCCAAATACCCCATTTTCGCCACCCTAGCCTTCCCTGCGATCTGGAACGTTGGAGCGTCCGATCCAACGGCCCAGATGCGCCCTGATCTCCACCTCTCTCTCTCCTCACGAGGGTGCCGCCAGCCCGTGGGTAGCATGCCGCCGCCGTGCGCCTCCGGCGAGCAGCGCCGCCTCCGGTGAGCCCGTGCCGCGCGCCTCGCGCCTCCTCCTTCCCTCTTGATCTCTCTCATCTCCTCCCTCTCTCTCCTGCAGGACACCGAGACCGCAGCCACGCCATGGATGCCCTGAGCTTGAAGCTCATCCCGCGCCGCCACCCGATCTCCTCGCTTGAGAGCTACAGGTCATTGCCGCCCCCGGATCTAGCCGGACCGGGCGCCGCCGCGCCGCCCCATGCCTTCCACACCACGCGCCTCCGGGACCTCCCTCCTCACCGGCCGGTGAGCCAGCGCCGTTGCGGCCAGGAGCTGGACGAGGACGTCGGCCCGTGCCGCTCGCGTTGGCTGCGTGGGCCTCGCGCCCCAGCCCAGCAAGCGGCCCAGCGCCCCTCGCCAACCAGGCCGAGCTGGCCTCCCTGGCCCAGCCGCCTCATGGGCCGGCCCAAAACGTGAGGGCCTCTTATTTTTTTTCTTTTATGTTTTTTTTTCTTTTTTTTCTGCTAAGTCTGGAAACTGTGTGCTGATCTGATTTTGCGACGTAATTTGCGATCAAACCGTAGCTCGGATGACGTTGCGCCCAAAAGGAAAATTGCTTAGAATTATGTGTACTTCAATCCATCTTTTGTGAGCAATTTGATTTGAGGCCATCTTGATGTTGATAATCTGTGTTGAAGTGGGCATCAGGCCGTTAACTGTTGCTAATTCTGTTAAGTGTTGCTGTTATTATTTTATTGCAACTTTGGTTGATGATTGTGACACATCCATGAGGCCTATTGCATTGATTCTTTTTGCATACTGTTAAGCATCATGTCTACTTCCATTACATGTATTGCATTGTCATGTTTGCATTCCTGGTCATAGTTATTTTGAGCTCCAAAGTTGCTATGCCACTGTTTTTGACAGCCACCTCTATTTTTCTCTAAGTCTGTAACGTCACGATGCCATGTTGTTTGCTTAATATCTTTTGATCTGTTATGCCTATGACCATGATTCTTGTTTGTACCTGATCACCATCATGTCTAGTTCATGCCCATATATTGCTATGTCATGTTGTTGTACTTTTGCATATAGTTATACCCCTGTTTATACAGCATAAAAATAACAGTTTCTTCCCTGTTTTCATTATTTTCACTAAGTCCTTGACCAGTAATGTTTTATAGCTTTTTGTGTTGCTTATAACTAGTGAACCATGATGCCTTTTTGCATGATTCTTTTTGCCATGCCTTCCCTGCCATGTCTACTTTAGTTGCATATCATTTGTGAGCATTTTTGCATTCATTACCCTATTTATGCATTGCTCTAAAGTGTGCTTCCTGATGTTTGGCAGATTGTGCGTGTAACTTGTTTTGCTTGTATCTTTTTAATCGTAACTCCGTTTGGAGTGTTCTTTATATGTAACTTGATTAGTTTTTCGTGTACTTTGTGTTTATGCTTTTTTTTGCTGTTGTTAATCAACCTAAAATATGGTTTAGGACAGAACAGTACCAAATTCTTTAATTGTCATGGGGCACTTAGTGGTATGACGTGTTTAGGTTGTGCCTCACTTAAATTGACTAGCATAGATAGTTTCCTTTATGCTTCACCTCTTGTCATGATTGTGTGATATGCCATGCTTGAGTGAGATGCCATATTAACAACCTTTGTTGATCACCTGTAGCTAAACAACTTGAACCTTTCCAAATGTGTGGTATCGCCGTGTGTGACGAGTACTCCACTTAACCTGTTAGTAACCGCTCTCGACGGTAGGTGTGATGTCTCGTGTTGCCTTCTTGTTGATCCTTGCTCGTGCTTGCCTCGTAGAAATAGATGCTTTCTCGTTGATTGCTTTCCAGTGTTTACCGTCTTGTGTGCTTCCGCGGGTACCTCTCGGAGACGATGTGATCTTGCGATCAACTACACCTATGGAACCCTACTTATCAACAGGCAAGGACTATGCATTACTTATGATCCATTCTATTTCAACCAGGGGTTTGCATGCTAGTCTAGGTTAGGTTCGATGTTTGATCCTACTACATGTTTACAGCCTCTTTCAAACCGATACAGCCATGTCCCCTCCCAGCAAACCATGTACTGCTATGATACTATTGCTCGTTTCTCAGCCCCTGCTTAGTATGCATTCTTAGGATGCTACGATGTTACCCTGTTACTCCTTGGTTTGGGCTATCACATTATTATATTTTTGTTGATGATATGATTATTATAATGTTGACTATATTCGACAAAGGATGGAAGGTCTAGGCTATCCCACCCCGACGCTTTGTTCCATTCGAGTCACCTAGGATCCGAGTTCCGGGTATTGGTTTTAAGACTGAGCGTGCCTAACCGCGTGTGGGATTTTATGGGGTCCCATTTTCTTACCTACCTAGCTTCAAACATTTCTAGTGGTGGCCCAAGCTGATTTACCATTTGAAACCGTGTGTGTGTTGGTCGGCCGCCAGTAGTTTTCCAACCAACCCGGACCAGTGAGGACATAGTTCCCTTGTTGGTCCACCTTGTTCGGCTGAGGACCCGGTTTCCCATGTGAGATTAACCGGCTATCCAAACCTGCGACAGACGGTAGAGACCGATTCGAGAGCGCGGCCGACTTTTGAGTTGGGTGTCGACTCACCGGGGGCCACCCGGATTTGTTCGTTGTTAGCTAGAGGGACCTGTCATTTCGGATATCTCGGAACTAAATCATAAAATGGTTGCCTATAATGGGTAGCAACTGAGAGAGATAGGCATGCGTGCGGAGCCTTGTAATAGGCAGTTGGTACACCCCTGCAGGGTTAAATCTTTTCGAGAAGTCGTGTCCACGGTTATGGACGACTTGGAACCTACGTCTTGTTCATAGATAACATCAAATGAATCATAACTATAATTTGATCAACGTGTGTGTGCCTTGACTGCTTCTTCTCCGTCGGGATGCGAAGAGGAGGACAAGGATAGGATAGGTGTTATGTTTGCGTAAGTAGTTGATAGCAAGACTTGTTGGAGGCGATTCCTCATCGAATGCTTGGCTTCTTATCTTACTCTCTAGATTGTTAGCCACTTCCTAAATGCTAGTGCGGCAGCAACCTCACCACTTACCCCTTCCTTACCGTAAACTACTAGTTTTCCTAGAATGACGAGTGATGAAGTCATTGCTGGGTCAGTTGACCACTACAGTTGAATGATGAGTACCTTTGTACTCATGATACTACCCCCAAACTCTTTTCAGGGTTCTTGATCGACAACAGGTATGGTGATCGACGTTTCACGTGCAGACTCAACGACGACTAGTTAGGCGGATCCCGGTGGAGGGCCTGTACCCGTGTGGTTATGGGGATCGATGTTTTTCTCTTTGCCACTAGGCATTTGATTGTAGTCTGTACTCAGACATGTACCTTCCGCTGATGTATTATATTTAAGGCAGTTGTATGCCGATTGTATGAGATGTTGTATCCTTGTATCCGTAATGTTGTGATATCATGTTGGAAATTCTGGGCATATAGCATTGTCATATGTCGCGGTGGGACCGATATGTGCTTCATCCCCGGATCTGGATGGAAACATCTAGATATGGAACAGTACCGCATATCGGGCCTTATAGACATGCACGTTAGAACCATACACGCAGCATACATGTCTAGTGTAAACAGATGGTAATCACAACATGAACTCTACAAACTCAGTCTTTATAACTTCTGCTAAACAGAGCAGACATAGTGGTTATATTACAAGTAGAGATCACATGGTTGTGATCCAACATTACATCAAGCATCAACGGAAGCAAATTATGTCTTAGTAAAGACAAGGTTAACAAATGGCTTAAGAAGCCTGACAGAAAAGTACAATGACCCTCCAGAGGGCACAGGATGCTGTCTGGGACTATACGACTTGGTCTACGTCGAGCTCGAGGAAGAGACCACCTTTAGGGTCAGTGGTCTCGTCTCTAAAACATAAATTAAGAAAACGTGAGTACAAATACATACTTAGCAAGACTTACGTAGGAACTATACTACTCATGCACATGTATCAAGGCAAATGGAGGTGGGGTTTCACTTGCAGAAGTGCCAGCTTTGACTTGGCTAGTCATGTACTACGTTTACCAAAGTGAGGTAAGAAACGTACACGAGTCCAAGTAACAGTTTCCAACCAATTACAACACTATGGATACTCCCTCGACTTCCCCACGAGGAAGCACGCCATAGCACTCACGCTTATCTTGGCAAGTTTTATAAGTATCCAATTCAAGTTGTCTATGATCAAGTAAAGGTCTCCAAGTAGTCCATAACCGCGGACACGGCTATTCGAATAGTTCATTTACCCTGCATAGGTGTACTGCTACACACACGCTTCATCAGTTACCGCCTGGGGATGGACCCTTCAAGTGAGCACCGGCGAGGATGCTGCCACGACACTTCACTCGCGGCACCATCTCTAGTCCTAGGGAGTCGCATATTTGAGTTGGGACCACGATCGGAATCCGGCCGATTTTTCCGATGCAGACTCAAACGTTGTGTGACCGCCATCAAGGTCAACTCGATCATGATCACTTGATTAAACGTGCCCACAACCTATTCCAACCACTTACCTTGGTTCCACCTGCTTGAGATCGTTAAAGGGGAAACTACTTGCGACTCCTAGCCGAGGTCCGGGGTGAGGTACTAGGCCGAGAGGGGTCAGTGAGCCCAATATGTGGTTGTACTCTTAGTCTTGCATAACAACACAAGAACTCGGGCTTAAGGCGATGTTCAATGAGACAACCCACTGTGTACTCCTACCCAGCCTCTCATCGTTCACCTTTGTTTAGGGTAGATTCACCAACACGTTACCACCATCATTCACATGATCACTACCATCCCGACTCACAACAAAGTAGCCTTAGTAACAACTCTAAGCAAGCGATAAGCCTTAACAGTTGCAAGGGCCACAAGATAATAGTCAACTCCTATATCTGCTAGGATTGTGGTTTGCTTACTACTGTGACAAAATTATAGGTCATGCAAAGGTATAGGTTGAACTAGCAGTAGAACGTATCATGGTGACATCCTAAACATGCATCAGCGAGAATGAGAGGGAACTGGGATTTGATCGACATGATCAAAGGGGGGGTTCTTGCCTTGCTGACGATCACGACGTACTAGTCTTCTGTCGTGAAGTTAAACTCGTCTCCGAGATCAACTCTACCGAGAAGATGCAATCACCGAAGCACTCGAAGTAAAGCACAATCAAGATAATACAATGCACAAGCAATATGCAAAACATAGCATGGCAAGGTGCTGATGTGACCTATGTTTATATTGCAACATGTTAATTGAAGTTGATTTGAAAAGTAATTTCAAATTCAAAATCCAAATGTTACTCAAATTAGGTCAACTTGCATTTGCTAATGTTAGGTCATGGTAAACCATGTGATCATGTGTGTGATATACCTTTCATGTACAAGTGATCATGTTTGCGTTGCATTGGTTGAAGTTGGATTAGCATTTGAATTCAAATTGAATTAATTCCAATTAAGCCAAATAGCAAAAGCTACTGGTCCCCATTTAATATCAACTCAAACATAGCTGAAAGTTGGAAATTTGGATAGAGGATTTTCTGCTGATCATTTTTCATATATAAATCTTTTCATTTGGACTTATAGTTTAAAAGATATTAATATTTGAAATTTAGGCCATTTTCTGGAATTAACTGGATTAAATAAATCATTAACTTTTATTGCGTCATGATGACATCATGATGACGCAGGGGCTGGCCTGACAGGGGGGTCCCACTGGTCAGCCTCTGTGGGGGTTAATAAGCTTTGTTTATTTTTAAACTCGATTTGATTAAGGCCCTGGGCCTAGTGTCAGTGGGGAAAGGGGTGGTTAGCAGAGGTCATTAGGGGCACTAATGGCCAGGGTCGCCGACTTCACTGTTGATGGCCGGAGAGTTCACCGGAACTGGCTAGGAGGCTCGGGAGAGGGGATGAGGAGCACTGGCAGATGCCTCGCGGGCTTCCACATCCAACAGAGCAAGTGGGGGTCAAGGGGGCGCTCGGGGTCACGTCCACGACGACGAAGGCGGCAGCTGAAGCTCCTGGTCATGGAAAAAGGCGGCAGGGAGCATGGGGAGAAGCACGGCTAGGGGTAAACGGAGCTGGGAGCTCACCAGAAGGCAATGACTCACTCGACAAAGCCGGAGGAAGGCCGGGGACGACGAATTTGAGCTCGGGTTAATGGCGGCCGGCGGCGAAGATTTGATGCGGGAGTCTCCTGGAGTCGTCCTCGGCTTCGATTGGGGTTACAGCTCAACGGAGACGAGGGCGCGGGAGCGTCTGGACAACTCGGCTACTCGAGAGGAGGTCGTTGGCCACGGGTGTGCACGTCGGCGGCGAGGTGAGGTCCTCGGTGTGCGCTGAATTCGGCGAGAGAGGGAGAGGAACGAGCCAGCAAGGGGGGGAAGATGGCCTGGCGCCATCCAGACGCTGCGTGGCAAGAGAGGAAGAGGAGGGGAGGGCCTGCGCTGGCCAGAGCAGGAGGTGGCAGCCATGCCCGCAGCGCACGGCTCCTCTGTCTCTCCTTCTAGCAAGAGGAAGAAGACAAGGGCTGCTGGAGTGGGCTGGGCCAGATGGGCCTTCGCCCTAGGCATAAGGTAAGGCTTTTCTTTCTGTTTTTCTTTTTTTGTTTCTGTTCAATCTTTTTTCCCTAAAAATAAATACTAGGGCATTTTAATAAATCCCTAATTATTTTTATAAAACCTAGGTGACTTAGTATTAGTCAACCCCAAGTTTTTGGGAATTTTTGAAATTCAAATTATTTGGATTTCAATTCAAATAGTCATTTTATTTAATTTCCAAGCTACTATTTGGATTTTTGAAAAATCAATGAGCATGGGATTAATCCCAAATCACTTTTAAAATGATCACACTCATTTTTAGGATTTTTCAACATATCCAAAAGAATTTTGGAAAAAGATTTATTTCTGGCCCTTTTATTTAATTCATTTAGGGCTTTTCTTTTCCCCATTT
The DNA here is from genome assembly GCA_950022295.1 of Bromus sterilis. Lineage (NCBI taxonomy): Eukaryota > Viridiplantae > Streptophyta > Magnoliopsida > Poales > Poaceae > Bromus > Bromus sterilis. The sequence continues at coordinate 226,272,473 of OX465600.1, forward strand.
CTTTTTCTTTTGTAATTTTTTCAAGATGCAAAAATGCAACTAGGCTTAAGCACAAACCTAGGTCAGGGTCTTGACAACTCACCCCCACTCAAAAGAATCTCGTCCCGAGATTCAGAAGTCGTCGGGAAGAATGTGGGGTACTCAGCTCGTAGACGATCCTCTCATTCCCAGGTGGCTTCTTTCTCTGAATGATGTGACCACTGCACTTTGAAGAATATGATCTTCTGACGTCTGGTGCTACGCTCGACTTCATCAAGAATACGAACAGGGTACTCTTGATAAGAAAGTTTATCTTCAAGATCAAGAGTTTCGTGGTCTACTTCGCGGATGGGGTCCTTGAAGCAACGCCTGAGTTGAGAGACGTGGATGACATCATGAACCTGGGAGAGGTGAGGGGGTAGTTCCAATTGGTAGGCAACTTCTCCACGTTTAGCGAGAATGCGAAAGGGGCCGATATGACATGGGGCCAACTTGCCTTTGATACCGAAGCGATGGGTACCCTTTAGAGGAGTAACCCGAAGGTAAGCCTTCTCATCCAGATTGAAGCTTTCTTCCCTATGATGACGATCATAATAGCTTTTCTGACGAGACTGGGCTGTCTTCAATTTCCCCCGAACAATGCGAACCTGCTCTTCTGCATCCTGAATCAAATCCGGTCCAAAGAATTGTCTTTCACCGGTTTCTGACCAGTTTAGGGGTGTTCGACATTTCCGTCCATAGAGAAATTCAAAAGGAATCATGCCCAAACTAGATTGGAAGCTATTGTTATACGCAAATTCGGAAAAAGGAAGAGAATTCGCCCATTTCTTTCCGAAAGAGATAACACAAGCTCTGAGAATGTCTTCGAGAATTTGATTTACCCTTTCTACTTGACCACTGGACTGTGGGTGATAAGCGGTGCTAAAGGAGAGATGGGTTCCCATAGCATTCTAGAAACTTTCCCAAAATCGAGAGGTGAAAAGACTACCACGGTCTGAATTGATTTCCAAAGGAACACCGTGAAGTGATACGATTTGGGAGACATACAAGTCCGCTAATTGACTAGCAGTTATAGACTCGCGAACAGGAAGGAAGTGAGCAACTTTGGAAAGTCGATCAATGACAACGAAGATGGCATCATTTCCTTTCTGGGTTTTCGGAAAGCCAGTGATGAAGTCCATACTGACTTTGTCCCACTTCCACTCGGGAATAGGCAAAGGTCTAAGTGTACCAGCAGGTCTTTGATGTTCTGCCTTAACGCATCGACAAATCACATTCAGCAATGAACTGAGCGATTTCTCGCTTCATCCTAGTCCACCAAAATCTCTGGCGTAGATCTTGATACATCTTTGTACCACCGGGATGAATCGAGAGGGGAGATTCATGAGCTTCTTTAAGGATCAGCTGTCTAAGGTTCTTATTCTTCGGTACTACTATCCTGTTCTCAAAGTATACAACACCTTCATCATCTAGCGTAAAACATTTAGCCTTACAACTAGCAATGTTTGCTTTGATGTGTCGGATACCTCGAGCACGTTTTTGAGAAGCTTTTATTTGATCCTCAAGAGTTGGTTTCACTACTAAGGTGGAAAGGAATCCATAAGGAACAATCCCAAGGTTGAGCTTTCGAAGTCCTCATGAAGAAGTGGTTGATACTGTTGTAACATGAGGTTCTTACAATACGACTTACGACTTAGTGCATCAGACATGACATTGGCCTTGCCTAGGGTGTAAGAAATTCCTATGTCGTAATCTTTTATCAACTCAATCCAGCGTCTTTGCCTGAGATTAAGATCCGGCTAGGTGAAAATGTATTTGAGGCTTTGGTGATCGAAATAGATCTCACAATGATTACCAAGGAGGTAATGTCGCCATGTTTTGAGTGCGTGACCTACGGCAGCGAGTTCAAGATCATGGGTAGGGTAGTTCTGTTCATGTGATCAAAACTGGCGAGAAGCGTATGCTACCACATGACGATCTTGCATAAGTATGCATCCTAACCCTTGCCGTGAAGCGTCACAATAGATCTCGAAATTACTTTTGGTGTCTAGAGGCGCAAGTACGGGTTCAGAAGTCAGTCTTCTTTTTAGCTCTTGAAAGCTTTCCTCGCACTTGGGGGTCCATTCGAATTTCTTATCTTTCTTGAGGAGTTTAGTTAGAGGCTTTGCAACTTTGGAGAAGTTCTCAACGAAGCGGCGGCAATAGCTTGCTAAGCCGAGAAAACTTCGAACTTGATTAACCGATTCAGGTGGAGTCCACTCAAGGACGACCTGAACTCTCTCGGGATTGACAGCAAAGCCTTTTGCAGGTATCACGTGGCCTAAGTAGATCACTTCTGGTAGCAAAAATTCACACTTGGAGAATTTAGCATACATGCGATGCTCTCGAAGTTTCATCAATACCAACCTAAGATGTTCTACGTGCTCTTCTTCGTTCTTCGAGTAGATGAGAATGTCATCCAGATAAATCACAACAAATTTATCTAGGTACTCCATGAAGATCGAATTCATCAAGCGCGAGAATGTGGCGGGGGCATTGGTTAAAACGAAGGACATGACGGTGTACTCGTAAAGACCATACCGAGTAGTGAAATCCGTTTTGGGAATGTCCTCGTTCCGGATTTTGATTTGATGATAGCCTAATCTCAAATCCATCCTGGAAAAGACAGAGGATCCAGCAAGTTGATCATAAAGATCATTGATCCTGGGCAGTGGGTACTTGTTCTTTATCGTCGCTAGGTTTAGCGGGCGATAGTATACGCACATCCTTTCTGTTCCATCTTTGTTCGTTACGAACAGAACGGGGCAACCCTGTAACAGCCTAGATTTCACAAAAATAAAAAATTTTGTTTTCGGTGTAAATTTGTTTGATTGTCTGATTTTTTTGCGGTGTTTCCATCCCCGATTTATCGATCGGCGATTATTCCCCCCCCTCTTGTCTCGTATCGGACGGAGACCATCCCTTTCCACCCTAACACTCGACCTTTGCGACACCGGGTTTCACCCGATCACCGTCGCGAGAACCGCACGAGACCAGCCGCAGCCAACGGAACGAAAAACCCCGTTTAATAAGTAAACGGGTTATTTTTATAGCGCACCGGAAATTGTTCTCGGAACGGTTCCAACGCGAGGTGAACGCCACCGGCTCGACGCGCTGATCGCGCAGTTCGAAGTTTTACCCGAATCGGAGGTCCTGCGGACCCCCGGCGGTCAGAAACGTAGAGACCGCGCGCGCGAGAGAAAAACCGGGGATGTTTTTGCAAACTGCCAGCCACCTGGGCTATATAAAGACCACCACTCTCCCACCCCTTTCTAGGGTTTCCCTAGCCACAAAATTGCAGCCACCCCCCCTCCACTTTGCCAGATCTGCCCAATAGCACCTCAATTTCGGAACCCTAGATCCAAAACTACCCCCAACCGTCAGATCTGGGCATCCAGCGGCCCAGATCGCGCCACGTCACCCCTATCCTCTCTCCTCCACCAACCTCACGTAGCTGCCCGTGGTTGCCGCCGCCGCAACTCCGGCCGCCATGCCGCAGCCGCCGCGCCCGGCCGCCTTCCTCCACCCCTCGCGCCCCTCCTCTCCCTCTCTTCCTCTGCTCTTCCCCGTGCCTCACCTCCCTCGCCTCCCTCTCACAGGAACTGCCGAAGTGCCGCCCGCCATGGAGCTCGGGCCGGAGCTCCACCGCGTCGCCTCCCCGTCCATCCTCACCGGCGTCCAGATCCGTCTTGCGCCGCCTCCCCATCCTACGCTGGAGCCCGCCTCGCTCGCCGGCGTGCGAAGCCGTGAACCAAGCACCATCGCTGGTGGCCTCCCGAGCCGGCCGCTTTCCTTCCTCGTCGAGCTGGAGCCACCGGTAGTTGGGCCGGCCCATGAGACGTATAGTTTTTTTTCTGGTTATAAATTGGCATATTTTTTTATTATTTTGCGACGCGAATATCTTTTCACCGGTAGCTCCGATGGAGACGCTTTCTACATGAAAGTTGCTCCGTTTTGCGCGTAGATTAATAAAATGTTGCTTGTTGTCATGTTTGACATTGTTTACATGTTAATTACATCGCATGCCACCGTAACGGTTTATCTAATAACTTTTTAACCGTTGCTCGGTTTAAAATGTTTCTTATATGTAACTTGACTAGAATTGCATGTAGATTGTGTTTATGCTGCTCTTGCTTGATAATAAAAATAATAAAATATTGTTTAGGGAAAAACAGTACCGAATTCCATTTTTATCGTGGGGTCCGCAATAGATTGCCATGTATAGGTTTTACCCCCCACTTAAAGTGAATAGATTAGATAGTTTATTTATGCTTCACCTCTTGCCATGTTTGTGTGCTATGCCATGTTAACAACCTTTGCTCACCTTGTGTAGGAAACAACTTGAACCATCGTAAACGTGCGGTATCGTCGTGTGTGACGAGTACTCCACTTGACATGTTAGTAACCTCTCTCGACGGGAGGTGCGATTTCTCGTGTTGCCTTCTTGATGTTGCTTGCTCGTGTTTGCTTCGTAGTAATAGATGCTTTCTCGTTGATTGCTTTCCAGTGTTTACCGTCTTGTGTGCTCCCGCGGATACCTCTCAGAGACGATGCGAGCTTTCGATCAACTACACCTTCGGAACCCGACTTATCAACAGGCAAGGACTATACATTACTTATGATCCATTCTATTTCAACCAGCGGTTTGCATGCTAGTCTAGGATAGGTTCGATGTTTGATCCTACCACATGTTTACAGCCTCTTTCAAACCGATACAGCCATGTCCCCTCCCAGCAAACCATGTACTGCTATGTTACTATTGCTCGTTGCTCAGCCCCTGCTTAGTATGCATGCTTAGGATGCTAAGATGTTACCCTGTTACTCCTTGGTTTGGGATATCACATTATTATATTGTTGTTGATGATATGATTAATTATTATGAATGTTGACTATATTCGACGAAGGATGGAAGGTCTAGGCTATCCCGCCCCGATGCTTTGTTCCATTCGAGTCACCTAGGACCCGAGTTCCGGGTATTGTGTCTCTTGACGAGCGTGCCTAACCGCGTGTGGGATTTTATGGGGTCCCCTTTTCTTACCTAGCTAGCTTCAAACATTTCCAGTGGTGGCCCAAGCTGATTTACCATTTGAAACCGTGTGTGTGCTGGTCGGCCGCCAGTTGTTTTCCAACCAACCCGGACCAGTGAGGACATAGTTCCCTTGCTGGCCCACCTTGTCCGGCTGAGGACCCGGTTTCCCATGTGTGATTAACCGGCTATCCAAACCTGCGACAGACGGTAGAGACTGATTCGAGAGCGTGGCCGGCTTTTGAGTTGGGTGTCGACTCACCGGGGGCCACCCGGATTTGTTCGTTATTAGTTAGAGGGACCTGTCATTTCGGATCTCTTGGAAATAAATCATAAAATGGTTGCTTGTGATGGGTAGCAACTGAGAGAGATGGACGTGCGTGCGGAGCCTTGTAATGGGCAGTTGGTACACCCCTACAGGGTTAAATCTTTTCGAGAAGCCGTGTCCACGGTTATGGACGACTTGAGACCTACTCCTTGTTCATAGACAACAACAACAGAGATAATCTTAATATAACTTGATCAATGTGTGTGTGTGCCTTGACTGCTTCTTCTTCGTCGGGATGCGAAGAGGAGGACAAGGATAGGATAGGTGTTATGTTTGCGTAAGTAGTTGATAGCAAGACTTGTTGGAGGCGATTCCTCATCGAATGCTTGGCTTCTTATCTTACTCTCTAGATCGTTAGCCACTTCATAAATGCTAGTGCGGCAGCAACCTGACCACTTACCCCATCCTTACCGTAAACTACTAGTTGTCCTAGAATGACGAGTGATTAAGTCCTTGCTGGGTCAGATGACCACTACAGTTGGATGCTGAGTACTTCTGTACTCATGATACTACCCCAAAACTCTTTTCAGGGTTCTTGATCGACAACAGGTATGGTTATCGACATTTCACGTGGAGATTCGACGACGACTAGTTAGGAGGATCCCGGCGGAGGGCCTGGACCCGTGTGGTTATGGGATCGTTGTTTTTCTCTTTGCCACTAGATATTTGATTGTAGTCTATACTCATACATGTATCTTCATCTGTTGTATTGTATTAAGGCAGTTGTATGTCGATTGTATGAGATGTTGTATCCTTGTACCTGTAATGTTGTGATATCATGTTGGAAATCCGGGGCATCTGACTTTGTCATATGTTGCGGTGGGACCGATATGTGCTTCGTCCCCGGATCTGGATGGAAACATCTAGACCTGGAACAGTACCGCATATCGAGCCTTACAACTTGTTATCAGAGCCTTACCGACCGTAGGATCCCCTCTCTGGCCGAAGTCGAGTCTAGACAAAACTATTCTGTAGTTACTAAGTTAGTTGTCGGAGAGTAGGAATCTTTTTACTCCTTACCCTTGCTCTGGTCAGAACAAGTGTCGTAAGTGTTTTAATTCTGATCTTATCCCCTTCAAACTTAGGATCTCGAGTGTGTCGAGTTTCGGAACCGTTACAATGTCTTGCTTGCAGCGTATTGTCTCGATTCCGATCTCAGGTTTGGGAATTCCTGTAGTACCTTTAGCTTCTCCGGTTTCGGATATCATCTGGGTCGTCCTTTGCCCTCCCTCCTTTTGCCCGGTGTTTTCACGACTTGCGTCGAAAAACACTATCCCTTTGACCAGGTTTTAACTGTCGTTCTTCCTCTTGACACCGACGGTTTCGTTTTTCCGACGATGCCGTCTCTCTGCGGAAATTTATCTCGATGGAAGTTCGACGTCGACATGCAGTAGAGTCCCTTGTTGGTGGTGTTGAAGAATCGTCGACTCTCTTCTCTCCCCCTTCCCCTCTCCCCCGGATCGTCCAGGATCTCGGGACGAGATCCCTTGTTGGTGGTGTTGTATTGTAACAGACCAGATTTCACAAAAATTAAAAATTTTGTTTTCGGTGTGAATTTGTTTGATTGTTTCATTTTTTTTGCGGTGTTTTCATCCCCGATTTATCGATCAGCGATTATTTTTTCCCCCTCTTATCTCGTATCGGACGGAGACCGACCCTTTCCACTCTGACACTCGACCTTTGCGACACCGGGTTTCACCCGATCACCGTCGCGAGAACAGCACGAGACCAGCCGCAGCCAACGGAACAAAAAACTCCGTTTAATAAGTAAACGGGTTATTTTTATAGCGCGCCGGAAATTGTTCTCGGAACGGTTCCAACGCGAGGTGACCGGCACCGGCTCAACGCGCTGATCGCGCAGTTAGAAGTTTTACCCGAATCGGAGGTCCTGCGGACCCCCGGCGGTCAGAAACGTAGACACCGCGCGCGCGAGACAAAAACTGGGGATGTTTTTACAAACTGCCAGCCACCTGGGCTATATAAAGACCACCACTCTCCCACCTCTTTCTAGGGTTTCCCTAGCCAAAAAATACCAGCCACCCCCTCCACTTTGCCAGATCTGCCCAAAAGCACCTCAATTTCGGAACCCTCGATCCAAAACTGCCCCAACCGTCAGATCTGGGCATCCAGCGGCCCATATCGCGCCACGTCACCCCTATCCTCTCTCCTCCACCAACCTCACGCAGCTGCCCGTGGATGCCGCCGCCGCAACTCCGGCTGCCATGCCGCAGCCGCCGCGCCCGGCCACCTTCCTCCACCCCTCGCGCCCCTCCTCTCCCTCTCTTCCTCTCCTCTTCCCCGTGCCTCACCTCCCTCGCCTCCCTCTCACAGGAACTGCCGGAGCGCCGCCCGCCATGGAGCTCGGGCCGGAGCTCCACCGCGCCGCCGGGAGCGCGCGCCCGAAGCCAAACCGCGTCGCCTCCCCGTCCACCCTCACCGGCGTCCAGATCCGGCCTGCGCCGCCTCCCCATCCCGCGCTGGAGCCCGCCTCGCTCGCTGGCGTGCGACGCCGTGAACCAGGCGCCATCGCCGGTGGCCTCCCGAGCCGGCCGCTTGCCCTCCTCGTCGAGCTGGAGCCACCGCCCCGCTGTAGGCCGCGCCAAGGCCCACCTCGGCCAGATCCGCAGCCCAGCCGCCAGCCAGGCCCCTCCCCCTGTCGAGCCAGTGGGCCGAGCCCACTTGGTGAGCAGCCAAGTTTTTTTTCTTTTTTATTTATTATTTTTTCTGCAAGTTGGGCCGGCCCATGAGACGTATAGTTTTTTTTCTTGTTATAAATTGGCAGATTTATTTATTATTTTGCGACGCGAATATCTTTTCACCGGTAGCTCCGATGGAGACGCTTTCTACATGAAAGTTTCTCCGTTTTGCGCGTAGATTAATAAAATGTTGCTTGTTGCCATGTTTGACATTCTTTGCATGCTGTTTACCTGTTAATTACATCGCATGCCACCGTAACGGTTTATCTAATAACTTTTTAACCATTGCTCGGTTTAAAATGTTTCTTATATGTAACTTGACTAGAATTGCATGTAGATTGTGTTTATGCTGCTCTTGCTTGATAATAAAAATAATAAAATATTGTTTAGGGAAAAACAGTACCGAATTCCATTTTTATCGTGGGGTCGCAATAGTTTGCCATGTATAGGTTTTACCCCCCACTTAAAGTGAATAGAATAGATTAAATAGTTTATTTATATTTCACCTCTTGCCATGTTTGTTTGCTATGCCATGTTAACAACCTTTGCTCACCTTGTGTAGCTAAACAACTTGAACCATCGTAAACTTGCGGTATCGTCGTGTGTGACGAGTACTCCACTTAACTTGTTAGTAACCGCTCTCGATGGTAGGTGCGATGTCTCGTGTTGCCTTCTTGATGTTGCTTGCTCGTGTTTGCTTCATAGTAATAGATGCTTGCTCGTTGATTGCTTTACAGTGTTTACCGTCTTGTGTGCTCCCGCGGATACCTCTCGGAGACGATGCGAGCTTGCGATCAACTACACCTTTGGAACCCGACTTATCAAAAGGCAAGGACTATACATTACTTATGATCCATTCTATTTCAACCAGCGGTTTACATGCTAGTCTAGGATAGGTTCGATGTTTGATCCTACCACATGTTTACAGCCTCTTTCAAACCGATACAGCCATGTCCCCTCCCAGCAAACCATGTACTGCTATGTTACTATTGCTCGTTGCTCAGCCCCTACTTAGTATGCATGCTTAGGATGCTACGATGTTACCCTGTTACTCCTTGGTTTGGGATATCACATTATTATATTGTTTTTGATGATATGATTATTATGAATGTTGACTATATTCGACTATACATTATTATGAATGTTCCAAGTACAACATCGGTTGACTTGTGGGAATCCATAATGGATACGTGATTCACATAACCATATTCATAGGCAGGAGGCTTGACATTGGAAGATTTGGGCGGTGGCTTGCCACGACGAAAGGCTTTCTTTGGTTTAGGTGTGGTGGCTACATGATTGTAGGGACACTCTCGAACATTGTGGCCTGTTTGTCCGCATTGGAAACAAACACCACGTGGAATGAAAGGAACATGAGCACTTGATTGTCCAACAACATTCCAAGGAGGAACATTGGGTTGAGGTGGACGATATATGGTGGTTGATGGTCTGGAAGCACTTACAGCATGACTGACGTCATTGAAGGGAATCCATACACATCGTTTTCGAGAAACTAGGCCAGAAGATTGTGCATACTCATGATCACGCTTGCGAGATTCTTCATACAACTCATTTCCATACTCGGCCTTGAAGGATTTGTCGACCAAGTCCCGGAAGTTGACGAACTCGTGAAGATTCAGATCATGACGAAGGACGGGACTAAGTCCCTTGCGGAACCTTGCTTGTTTCTTGGCATCGGTGGATACTTCTTCTTGGGCATAACGTGCTAGACGAGTGAACTCAGTCCGATACGCATGAACAGACATTTTTCCTTGGGTCAGATTGCAAAATTCTTCTCTCTTGCGCTTCATCGGCTGATCCGGAATATGATATCCTCGGAACTCATCACTGAACTCTTGCCAAGTCACCACGTGACCTACTGGTTGCATTGCCATGAAGTTCTCCCACCACTGAAGAGCAGCACCTTCCAGAAAATATCCCGCGAAGGGCACATGATCACCGGGAGCAACATGAGCGGTCTCAAGCTTACGCTCGAGGGAACGAAGCCAATCATCGGCATCAAGGGGCTCAGAAGAACATCGGAAAACTGGTGGGTTGAGGAGAATGAAGTCCTGGATGGTAACAACACTATCTTGCTGACGAGAAGTGTTCTTCTCGATACACTCGAGAAGACGTGTCTGATCACGATGATTCCTTTCAGCCTCCAACATGATTTCTTCCGTTGAGGATAGTGGTGGAGGTTCTTCATCGTCTATGTTACCAGAACTGGGATCAACACCTGGATTTGCACCTGACATTCTGTGTCATAAGAATCAACAATCAGAATAGGATTTAGGACACAATTCTATGTTAAGATAACAAGACCATAATGCAAAGGCATCAAAGTCACAAATGGACAGCATAACGGCTGCACAGGGATGGAAATTGAGACAATCTACAGGATGACGGACATCACTTCCACATGAACACTATGGAATGATGACTCTGGAAGACTAACACACTCCTACAGCTAAAAAGAAGAAATCAACGAGATGTCCTAGTAAAGACATAAAAGAGCCTAGTCCTATCTTCCCGTAGAACAAGATGAGGACGACTCAGAACTCAAATCGATGAGGGTAAGGAGAAAAAAGAAGTCTTACGTTGTTCCCTTATACCCAAAGTAACTATATAGCTATAGAATGCTAGGCTCGACTTCGGCCAAGGTTAGATATTTCTACAGGCAGTCCTGCTCTGATACCAAGTCTGTCGGGACCCGGGGTTTGCATATGTAATTCCAGTTATGACACAATCATATGGAGAGCCGAGATTCGTACCCACTTGTCTAAGCAGACAAGGCCAAGAACAGAACACTCTCGGAAATCATCGAACGTGAGATGGATGATCAACGGAGATGGGTCCACATCATCCTCTCACTAGTCTAAATGCTTATGGGTGGTGAAATCCCATACTCACAGACAAGTCTCCTCAACCATATTATCGATTGAATCCTAACACTTACATAAACAGACTCCATCCCGATCTCTTAGTCGGGGTCTCGGGCGGGCTCGATCATACAACAAAGTGTGCCACGTGACAGAGTCACGAGCAATCGCATCGCGATGCCCCAAGCTGCGCACATCTAAGGGCCACTTGGTGTATAAAAGACTGCCGGCAAGATCACCACTAAGCAATCGAAGCCCACACTAAGACATGCACGTTATAACCATACATGTAGCATACATGTCTAGTGTAAACAGATGGTAATCACAACATGAACTCTACAAACTCAGTCTTTAGAACTTCTGCTAAACAGAGCAGACATAGTGGTTATATTACAAGTAGAGATCACATGGTTGTGATCCAACATTACATCAAGCATCAACGGAAGAAAATTATGTCTTAGTAAAGACAAGGTTAACAAATGGCTTAAGAAGCCTGAAAGAAAAGTACAACGATGCTCCAGAGGGCACAGGCTGCTGTCTGGGACTATACGACTTTGTCCACGTCGAGCTCGAGGAAGAGGCCACCTTCAGGGTCAGTGGTCTCATCTCTAAAACATAAATTAAGCAAACGTGAGTACAAAGACGTACTCAGCAAGACTTACGTAGGAACTATACTACTCAGGCACATGTATCAAGGAAAAGGGAGGTGGGGTTTCACTTGCAGAAGTGCCAGCTTTGACTTGGCTAGTCCTGTATTATGTTTACCAGAGTGAGGTAAGAAACCTACACGAGTCCAAGTAACAATTTCCAACCAAATACACCACTATGGATACTCCCTCGACTTCCCCACGAGGAAGCACTCCTTAGCACTCACGCTTATCTTGGCAAGTTCTATAAGTATCCAGTTCAAGTTGTCTATGATCAAGTAAAGGTCTCCAAGTAGTCCATAACCACGGACATGGCTATTCGAATAGTTCATTTACCCTGCAGGGGTGTACTGCTACACACACGCTTCATCAGTTACCGCCTGGGGATGGACCCTTCAAGTGAGTACCGGCGAGGATGCTTCCACGACACTTCACTCACGGCACCATCTCTAGTCCTAGGGAGTCGCCTATTTGAGTTGGGAGCACGATCGGAATCCGGCCGATTTTTCCGATGCCGACTCAAACGTTGTTTGACCGCCATCAAGCTCAACTCGATCATGATCACTTGATTAAACGTGCCCACAACCTACGCCAACCACTTACCTTGGTTCCACCTGCTTGAGATCGTTAAAGGGGAAACTACTTGCGACTCCTGGACGAGGTCCGGGGTGAGGTACTAGGCCGAGAGGGGTTAGTGAGCCCAATCTGTGGTCGTACTCTTAGTCTTGGATAACAACACAAGAACTCGGGCTTAAGGTGATGTTCAATGAGACAACCCACTGTGTACTCCTACACAGCCTCTCATCGTTCACCTTTGTTTAGGGTAGATTCACCAACACGTTACCACCATCATTCACATGATCACTACCATCCCGACTCACAAAAAAGTAGCCTCAGTAACAACTCTAAGCATGTGATAAGCTGTAACAGTTGCAGGGGCCACAAGATAACAGTCAACTCCTATATCTGCTAGGATTTTGGTTTGCTTACTACTATGACAAAATGATAGGTCATGCAAAGGAATAGGTTGAACTAGCGGTAGAACTTATCATGGTGACATCCTAAACATGCATCAACGAGAATGAGAGGGAACTGGGATTTTATCGACATGATCAAAGGAGGGGGTTTCTTGCCTTGCTGACGATCACGAGGTACTGGTCTTCTGTCGTGAAGTTAAACTCGTCTCCGAGATCAACTCTACCGAGAAGATGCAATCACCGAAGCACTCGAAGTAAAGCACAATCAAGATAATACAATGCACAAGTAATATGCAAAACATAGCATGGCAAGGTGCTGATGTGACCTATGTTTATATTGCAACATGTTAATTGAAGTTGATTTGAAAAGTAAATTCGAATTCAAACTCCAAATGTTACTCAAATTAGGTCAACTTGCATTTGCTAATGTTTGGTCATGGTAAACCATGTGATCATGTGTGTGATATACCTCTGATGTACAAGTGATAATGTTTGCGTTGCATTGGTTGAAGTTGGATTAGCATTTGAATTCAAATTGAATTAATTCCAATTAAGCCAAATAGAAAAAGATACTGGTCCCCATTTAAGATCAACTCAAACATAGTTGAAAGTTGGAAATTTGGATAGAGGATTTTCTGCTGATCATTTTTCATATATAAATCTTTTCATTTGGACTTATAGTTTAAAAGATATTAATATTTGAATTTTAGGCAATTTTCTGGAACCAACTGGATTAAATAAATTATTGACTTTTATTGCGTCATGATGACATCATGATGACGCAGGGGCTGGCCTGACAGGGGGGTCCCACTGGTCAGCCTCTGTGGGGGTTAATAAGCTTTGTTTATTTTTAAACTCGATTTGATTAAGGCCATGGGCCCAGTGTCAATGAGGGAAAGGGTGGGTTAGCAGAGATCATTAGGGGCACTAATGGCCAGGGTCGCCGGACTTCACTGCTAATGGCCGAAGAGTTCGCCGGAACTGGCTAGGAAGCTCGGGAGAGGGGATGAGGAGCACTGGCAGATGCCTCGCGGGCTTCCGCATCCAACGGAGCAAGTGGGGTCAAGGGGTGCTCGGGGTCACGTCCACGACGACGAAGGCGGCGGCTGAAGCTCCTGGTCATGGCAAAAGGCCGAAGGGAGCACAGGGAGAAGCACGGCTGGGGGGAAACGAAGCTGGGAGCTCACCAGAAGGCGATGATGCACTCGACGGAGCAGGAGGAAGGCCAGGGATGGCGAATTTGAGCTCGGCTTAATGGCGGCCGGCGGCGAAGATTTGATGCGGGAGTCGCGTGGAGTCGTCCTTTGCTTCGATTGGGGTTACAGCTCGACGGAGACGAGGGCGCGGGAGCGTCTGGACAACTCGGCTGCTCGAGAGGAGGCCATTGGCCGCGGGTGTGCACGTCGGTGGCGAGGTGAGGTCCTCGGTGTGCGCTGAATTCGGCGAGAGAGGGAGAGGAACGAGCCAAGGAGGGGGGCAAGATGGCCTGGAGCCTTCTAGACGCTGCGTGGCAAGAGAGGAAGAGGAGGGGAGGGCCTGCGCTGGCCAGAGGAGGAGGTGGCGGCCATGCCCGCAGCGCACGGCTCCTCTGTCTCTCCTTTTGGCAAGGGGAAGAAAACAAGGGCGGCTGGAGTGGGTTGGGCCAGATGGGCCTTCACCCTAGGCGTAAGGTAAGGCTTTTCTTTCTGTTTTTCTTTTTTTGTTTCTTTTCAATATGTTTTTCCCTAAATATAAAAACTAGGGCATTTTAATAAATTCCCAATTATTTTTATAAAACCTACTCCCTCCGTTCTAGAATACATGTCGTTTAAGCATTCTATGTATAAATCTACTCACGTTATGTAATTTTCGAACTTTCCTAAAATACCCTCCCACTGTCCCACTCGCAATCTCCTCCCTCCCCATCCCAGATGCCTCCCTCCTAGTCCCAGATCCCCTCCCCTCCCTCCCAGTCAGGTGCTCCATGGCGGCCGTTTACTCACTGCTCAAGCACGCCTCCTTCCCGGAGTAGCTCTTCCTCCACTTCATCGCTGCGGCGCCCGGGGACAGGGAACTCCGCGCCGCCGTGGCAGCCTCGTTCCCCTCATTCTTGCTGGATGGGACTCTGGTTCAAGATCTAGCCGTTCTGCGCCGAGGCCGTGGCCAGACTCATCTCGGCCTCCGTGCGCGCCACGCTACGCATGGAACCACCTCGCCGACCTGCTCCTGCCTCGGGGAGACGCATCTGCCGGCCGCCGCCGTCGTCGATGCCGCGCCCAAGTACTGCACGCCAACTTCTCCAGCTACTTCACGTCGGCCTTCTAGTCCGACCCGGCCCTCGGCGCACGCGTCTAGGCGGACCGCCGCCGCCCGCCCTGCTACGTCAATACCGGCGTCATGGTCGTCGACCTCTGCCACTGCCACTGGCGGGCCGGCAACTACCGCCGCCGCATCGAGCGCTGGATGAAGATCAAAGGAGAAGTGCATCTACAAGGTGGGCTCGCTGCCCCCGTTCTTGTTGGTCTTCACCGGCGAGGCGGAGGAGTGCCTGGGCCCATGAATCTAGGCCGAGGAGCGTCTGGGAGCAGCCACGGGCGGAGCAGAGGACGATGACGATTCCAAAATAGGGGCACCGATGTCTTTTTATTCCGTTTCATCTAGTCGGAACGTTTTTCCCAGCGTCTTATATTTGGAAACAGAGGGAGTAGGTGACTTAGTATTAGTCAACCCCAAGTTTTGGGAATTTTTGAAATTCAAATTATTTGAATTTCAATTCAAATAGGCATTTGATTTAATTTCCAAGCTACTGTTTGGATTTTTGAAAAATCAATGAGCATGGGATTAATCCCAAATCACTTTTAAAATGATCACACTCATTTTTAGGATTTTTCAACATATCCAAAAGAATTTTGGAAAAAGATTTATTTCCGGCCCTTTTATTTAATTCATTTAGGGCTTTTCTTTTCCCCATTTCTTTTTCTGTTGCAATTTTTTTCAAGATGCAAAAATGCAACTAGGCTTAAGCACAAACCAAGGTCAGGGTCTTGACAGAGTGCTGCAGATGCAGCAGCAGCAACCTTCTCTCTCTCTTCAACTTCTTTCAAACGCCTTTCAGTGTCATACTTGGGAGACACCGGATGAACAATGCCATAAGTCTTGGCAAACTCAACCTTCTTCTCTTCGGGGGTGGCATGAAAAGCCAACATAAGTGCCCTTTCCTTTTCTTTCTCTTGAATCTCTTTTTCTTTAGCACGTCTTTCTTGTGCAAGTCTTTCTTTCCTTTCGACCAATGTTTCTTTGTCCTCGACACCAGCGGCTTGCTTTCCCTTCGCCTTCGCAGAAGGTTTTACACGAGTAGTTTCAGGTGCAGAAGTGGCCAGAGGAGCATCAGTGACCAGATTGGTCATGTCTATTGTTGCTCGAGCAGCAGGATTTGATTCTGGCTCCAGAATCCTTATGCCTTTTATACCGGGCTTCTTCTTCGACGACTTGCTCTTCAAAGGAATGATCTTGGTTGGAGGATCATCAGATTCATCATCTGCATCAGCATCGTCTCGAGAGGAAGCAACAGGGGGGAAACAATCTCGGCCTTCTTGGCTCGCTTTGTTGTTTTCTTCTTTCCTTTCGGTGCGGCACTTGGGCCAGCACCCTGAGCTTCATTGCCTTCGGCCTCAGCAGCAAGTGCCTTCTTCCTTGCATTGGCAGCCTTGCGCTTCTCAGCAGCTCGCTTTCAAGCATCAACTATATCTTGAAAATCAGTAGCAGTTTTTAGAGTAGATGCAGCAGCATCTTCAGGAGGAGGACCTCTCTTATCCTTCGTCCAGACAGGCTTCAAAGAAAGCACATCTGACCAAGGATTTTCAAGGCAAACAACACTTCCCAACGAGGAATAATATGCTTGTACTTGTACCAACGAAGGGATTGCAATCTTCTGATTTCCTGCAGCCGATTATCTCTCGTTTTCTGATCTTCATCACTTGAATTTGGTGGCGTTCTGAGTTTCTTGGTAATGGTCACATCCTCGGACAAGCCTTCACAATTGTTGTGAATTTTTGTTCGACCGCCCACTTTCTCGGGTTTCCTTAAGTTTCCAGCGTTCTCAGCCATCAACCTGTGAGCAGAATAAGGAACGAGGGAAAAACAGGAAAGATGTGAACATGTACCAGAAGGTTTTCGAGAGAAAATCATTTTGAATGCAACAAACATATAGAAAGACTTTCCTCTACAGCAAGTTTTCATACATGTGCTAGGCTAGATTTCTATCGAGTATAAATCTAATGAAGAACAAGCATGAATATCGTGAGTAGAACGCAAATCTGTCAACATGTATCTGAGAGATTGGATCCGGGATGAATTTGATACCTGGATCGAGTGAAAGTTTGATGGAAGACCTAGAAACAACTTTCACAGAGTTCAAAGATCCAAGCAGATCAAACAAACCTAAGAAAAAGAAAAGAAAATCAAGAACAAATCTGGCTCGATGAACAGAGAGATGAGGAATCGAATCCAGAGCCGTGCATACCCTAACTTGGTAATGCGCGGCAGCTACGGCGACGTTGATGAAGATCTCCGTCGACGGGAAGGTCTCCGGCGACGTCCTTCCGGCAGTGAAGCGGCGAGGATGGCGTCGGCGACGAACAACACGTCTGTGTGCGAGAGAGAGCTCGAGCGGGAGGAGTAAGAAGAAGACCATGGAAAAGTGATGCGGCCGGTGGGGTGGATCGGTATTTATAGGGGGGTCTGACCTAACGGACAGATCCGATCCAATGGCGCAGATCACGCGTATCTCCGCATTTGACGGACGGATTTGGTGACGGTAATCTAGGGAAATCCCAACGTACCGAAAGATAGTTACTCAGTTGTCCGCGAACAAACTCATCGACCACGAGTGAAAACTTAGATAAAAGTTCGATCAATTTTCCTTCGGAATCAATGACATTCGAAGGGAATCAATCGAGTACAAATACACATGTACACAAGAATAAAGCAAAGAGTGGGTACGAATAGAACAGATGGAAAACAGGGTCCGATGCTTAATCACTTCGAGGGAAAAACCAAACGAGTAAGGGTTCGATGTGACAAGTATATAGGACAAAACTGCAACTCGAAAGAAAAGCAAATAACTAAACTACTGCGAGAGAAAACTAATCGACAAGAAATGTACATATATTACAAGGTACACGACTTGATTTTGAGGGTGTCACATTCCTGCTCGTCCTTGAGTAGGTAAATGATCACAAGCATAATTTCTGTGGTGACATGCCACATAACCATATAAGGACTTTTAAGTAAAGCAATTAAAGCATGCAATTCAATTCAAGTCTTAACAAGCAAGAGTATATATTAGCATTGAAACAAGCAACATAAGAACAAAAAGGTGCAAGAGCTCTCGCTGTCCGTGACTCGAATGTCTTCAAATGGTGTTTGCGTGCAAAAAGGGGGATTGGGAATACAAGAGAGAAAACTTTTTATTTGTTGAGAACTAAATCTACTAAAGTTTCACACTTGGTCTCCTTTGAAGTCTTATTTGGCCTCGTCCCCAGACCACTGGCCAGGTACAAGTCAAATTGATCCGCTCCCTTTCGATATTTTGAGCACTCATGCAATGGATGAGTGTGAGCAAGAAAGTTGACACCAAAACAGCGGAAGAGAAAGAAGGTGGAGGAGGAAGGCAAACAGGTGTGAAAGGCTCACATCAATGAGGACAATCATAGGCGAGAGAAAGCCAAATGATAGATATGATGTGAGGAGTAGGGATTGTCATGCAACGGATGCACATGTGAGATATGGAAAGCTCTCCAATGGAGTGGGTTGCATCCAACTTGCTTGCTCAAGAAGACCTAGAGCTCATTTGAGGAGGCTCATCATTGGAATGTACAATCCAAGTTAGCTATATGCATGTATGATGATCTCTATGGAGTACAAAGATAGAAGATGAAGTACGAGTGTGGATCTCTTAAAAAGGAATAATAGTGTGCCCCCTTCTCTCTTATTATTTTTATTTTTCTCCTTTTTCTCTTTTTTTATGGCCTCCATGGCTCTTTCTATTTAATTCTCATTTGTCCTCTTTGGGATCTTTTAATTTTGTCCTCTTTGGGATCTTTTCCTCACTTTAGGAGCAACACTCTATATATTACAAGAAGTATAGGAGATCTTTCACACTTTACAAAAGTACTCACATAAAGAAGATGTAACTATCATGATGCAAATGTATGTCTCTTCCAGTGTAGCAGGATATGCAATGATACTAGCGCTTCATGTAGCAATGATTAGGGCAGGGCCGAACTAGCATGCGGCTAATCGATCAAGCAATGGAATGTATGACATGAAGATCAAGTCATGAAAAGGTGGATGTTGCATGGCAATGTATCTCAGAAAGGCTATGGAAATGCCTTGTAGGTAGGTATGGTGGTTTTTTTGAGGAAAGATATAATGAGGCTTATGATGACAGAGCGTATCATGACAAGGGTTTGGATGCACCGGCGAAGTATGCGCCAACTCTCGAGGTGAGAAAGGGTAATGCACGATACCGAAGAGGCTAGAAAAATATGAGTGGTGGAAGTGTCAACTTTTGAATACTCACATTAGTCTGAAGAACTCATGCACTTATTATCGGTAACTCTCAATCTAATCAGGAGGTTCACAAAGAGACAAATACCCCAAGGAGGATTGTATGTGGGTTTGGTTATCCTTGCGCATCCTCGACTCATGGTACGTGAGTGTACTCTAATATTCCACCCCTCCAGAGATTAGTGATCCATCTAGTAGCTAGAGTTCTCAATAGGGTTTTTGGTTTTCGAAAATACACACGGATTGCCCAAAATACGACATCTATCACTAATAGGATAAAGCTCTTGACGCCAAAAGTTCAAACATTACTCAAGTCAATACCTCAAAGCTATTGCAAGTTACTACTATAAAGAGAATAGCAACCTCAATTACCTACTTTCAGTCAAGACACAAAACTCAGTGCAACAGGCAAACTCTCTAAACAAGATAAACATGCAAACTCAAGAGAGTTCAAGCCTAAACTAATTAAAAGCTCTTGAAAAGAAAAAGTAAACATGAAAGCACAAGAGCTAAGCATGACAACAGCTAAGAAAAGATAAAGAACACTCACAGCAAAGATAAGCATGAAAATCCTATGAGATGTTCTAGTTTAAGCGGAGTGTGTTTCTCTTACACACAAAAGAAAGTTGGGTTCTAACTTGTTACGAACAGAAAGCAAAGCAAAAGAAAACTAAAAGGTAAAGAGCAAGACACTCCAAGCATAGCACATTACGCATGAAGTGATAAAAATATAGTGGAACGAGGGACGAACTGATAATTGTTGATGGAGAAGGGGATGCATAGGGGCATACCGAAGCTTAGACGCTTGAGTCTCCTTGAATATTTCTTGGGGGTGCATGGAGGCATCCCTAAGCTAGAGCGTTTGACAATCCAAGATCTTATTTCATCATCTTCCGTCGCACACTTGAAAACTACCTTCATACATAACTCATCATAAGTTGATTAGAGAGGTTAATACCCAATTAAAATAATTTACCTCTACTGGAAATAAAGATTTTCAGTAAGGCTACTATTTCTCTTGACTGCCCAAAAGTTTTTGCAAAGAAAAAGCAAGCTTAAGATTTGCAAAACTGCGAAAAGATAAAAAGGGGAAGAATCTATGAAAAACAGAATAGTAGAGAGCAAAGAATTTTAAAGAAATACTTATGAAACTCAAATCAAAAAACACAGAAGAGACGCCTGAAAGATAATTGTATGGAGCATACAGTCAAAAAAATTCAGATAAAAAAGATGATCGGTGATTTATCGCGAATTTTTCCGTCAAGAAAACAGAATCTGTTTCTGGACAGCATGCCACAACTTTTGATCTTTCTTGCAATCAGAGGCTAAACATGGCACAAAGCTTGAAAATAAAGATACAATGATGTTTGCTACAGTAGTAAAAAACATCAAGACCACTAAAAACAGAAAGACAAACAAATTGGGTTGCCTCCCAACAAGCGCTTTCTTTTACGCCTTTGAGCTAGGCACAAAGCAAAAATGAAAGACCAAGTATGTGATCAGACGGGGAGGGGGTGAATGATCACTTCAAATTTTTGGTTGAAATTTTGAAGTGAAGCACAACACAGTAGCAAAAGACTCAACAGGAAGGAAGACAGTGAAGCAGAACTAGAGTGAAGCATAACAGAGCGAGTCAAAAACATCGAGGCAATTAGAACGAATCATAACTAGTGCAGAAATTGCAGTACTGAATGTAAATGCGGAAAGTAAAACGAACTCTTGACTCGGTGATGTTTGTTCGACCAGTTCACACTCTGCAAAGTGCTACGTCTGGTTGGAGGGACTTGTGATTGAACACAGGAGCTAACCTCTCTCCGTCCTTATCTCCACTGCACCAATCTCCTCGAGCTTGGCCAGTTCTTCACTCTTGGTTGATTATTCAGGAAATCACTGAAACCTTTGACAAACTGGACTTCGAGCCGACAATCACTCTTCGCTCTCTTAAGAACAACTCTCTAACCGTATAGGCGAATTGCAGTTCTCCAAGATAACAAGGCTAGCAAACTTCTATCTAAGTCTTGGTGAATCAACTCAAATCAATAGGACTTATGCTTTAGTGGTTGGGTTTCGATTTGGCTTCGGTGGGGTGCTCTCTCTTTAACTGTCAGAGAATAATCTGGGAGCAGCCACCCACCAATGATGGCAGGGGTGGCATATTTATAGGTGGCGATCCCTAGGTGCGAAATGACTGAAGTGACCCGATGTGACAGCTTGACACCTGTCCACAACGGTCGGATTTGTAGTCAATGCGCAACTTTACTTGCGGAACAAGTAAGATGACTCACGTACTTGGTTAAGCTTCAGTAGCCGAAAGAACAATGTCTTCGCTAGTGAAACTTTACCTAGTGCACATGAGATTTCTCATCTCTGGCTTCTCACAGGTTTGGATTCGATCTGAGTCTTATCACCAAAACCTTCGGAGTACATTTACTAGACCCCTCTTGATAGTACATTTTTTCCTACGACTCAATGAAGTGAAAAAGAACTACACAAAAACTACTAAGTCTTGCGCCTTCTTGATCAACTTCTTCGATTAGACATCCTTCAGTACTCCGTATATTTTTAGGGGTCGTCATCCGTGATGAGCTTCGCTCCAGGGCATGTGCTTCAGTAATTGTGTAAATCTTCGTTGAAGCTTTATCACCAACCTATTGCTTCAGGAACCTAACCATCTGTTTCATACTTGCAAACATGTTAGTTCCTCGACTGTTTTGTCCAACAATATCAAAAACTCATGGGGGAAAAAAATTGCTCTTACAATCTCCCCCTTTTTGGACTATTGTTGACAAAACAGGCATCGATAAAAATATGGAAGTTTGAGTTAAGTTTCGAGCAAACTCTAAGATATGAAGCCTTTGACTCCCCCTGAATGTAAGCATCGAAGATTTGTATAATCGAAGTGAATGCTTCATTGAGAATAACTTCGGTGGGGAGCATAACATATATCTTAGCAGACCGAATGCATTTAAAGAATGTAGTCTTGAAGAATAAGCAATCTTCTCAATAACGTATGAACTTAATAGAAATAACCACCTGCAAGATAGACAATATACGAGGGCAAACTTGCAAGCTAGGGGGTTATTAACACAGTAGTAGCAGTTCACAGACAAGATAACTTTAAGTTACAACCCAATCGAAGAAAGGAATGTTTGTTGTAACTTAAACACACAAGAGTTCAAATGATCGAATCAAATCCCTAAAGTCATGCTCATAGTTTATAGTGGGTTCAATACCTTTATCAATTTCCCAGTCTTCAGTGTTCTTCTGGATCCTTTCTATAAGTTCCCATTTTTCTTCCATACTTCTGGTCTTGAATACCCCGCTAGAGGAGGCATCCAACATCTCCCTATCCTGACGAGAAAGCCTGGCATAAAAATTTGTAAGTATAATTTCCTTGGGGAGCTCATGGTTTGGGCATTTGAGCATCAGGGACTTCAGTCTCCCCCAAGCTTGAGCGATGCTCTCTCCGTCGCGAGAACAAAAGTTGTAGATGTAGTTCCTGTCTTGGTGAATTTCACGAAGAGGATAAAACTTTGCATAAAAGAGAGACATAAGATCTGGCCATTCAAGAAGATCAGAGTTATCGAGTAGCTTATACCAATCTGAAGCTTTATCTTTGAGTGATACGGAGAATAGTTTCTTCATGACGAACTCCATTGTTACACCTGCAAGCTTAAATAAGGAACATAATTGTGATAAATATAGCAGGTGTTCTCCCGGATATCCTTCTCCTATATAACGATTAGCCAAGACATAATCAATAATACTAGATGGTATTTTATAGGGCACAATTTCAGTAGGGGTAGGAGTGACCACCACAGTCGTGGGGCGGCTCCTTACCAACAACGAACCAACGGTAGAAGAGTCCATAAGGACTAAAGGTAACAACAGAAAATAAAGGTTTCCTTACCGGCTTCACTTACCAATAGCGCTACACTCCCCGGCAACGGCGCCAGAAAAGCTCGTTGATGGCGGTGAAGTTAATAGGTTTAGTTGGGTTGCCTCCCCTGTTAACCGCTCCAATAAACGATTCTTGATAACCCACAAGTCTAGGGGATCAATTGTACCTTTTTGATAAATAAGAGTGTCGATCCCGACGAGGAGCAGAAGGTGCTGATAAGTGACACTGGATAAGGAAAGGCTGCACACACTCAAAGGTAAATATTTAGGGGTTTTTGGTTTAAGCAACAGAAAAGTAAAAGACAAGCAAAGTAAACAGGGTAACTGAAGAGTAGCAAGTGGCCCAACCCTTTCACAAGGATAAGCCTAGGAACTAAACTTATAAAAGCTAAAACGCTCTCGAGAACACATGGGAGAGATAGCCAAGTTACTTTCACCATATTCCGCAAAGTAATATGTATTGTGTTGATAAGTGTTGGTGGGTGGATCAATGCTAGTACACCTTCTAGACTAACATAAGTGTACTCTTATGATTACACACCTTGCAAGCATCCGCAAATACAAGGTAGTAATTAAGGCATAAGCCTAACCACAGCATTACGATCAAGGGTCCATAACAACCTTGTGCAAAAGTGTGCGACTGGGTTTCAGGTTTCTGTCACTCCGGCAACCCACCGTAAGCATCCTTTGTGCACAATGTATTCCTCTAGTACCATGAAGGTGAAGTCTTAAGTGTTCGACTCACATAACACCACTAGAGAAATAACAACACAACTTAAGTATCAAACAACACATAAAACTTCACAATCATATGACTACTAACAACGAGACTTCTCCCATGTTCTCAAGAACTAAAGTAACTACTCACAAGACATAAAAGAGATCATGATCAGAGGTGATAGATGGGTGGAAAACAATCTGGACACAATGATATTTCTCCAACAAAACTCAATAGCATTCACCACAAAGTAGTAATCAACACCAACAGAGTAGAGAGGATAGATAGTAAGGCTTACAACACAAGTTGCAATTGTGAGATGAGATGGGATGGAGATGGAAATGGTGCTGATGTTGGGGATGATGTTGATGATGATATCGGTGATGCCCGTGACGATGATGATGGCGATGATATCCCCTTCCGGGAGGTGATCTCCCCGGCGGAATCTACCCGCCGGAGATGGATTTTCTCCTCTGTAGGTTTCCGCCCCGTGGCGGCGGCAAAACACGAAAACTCTTCTCT
The DNA here is from genome assembly GCA_950022295.1 of Bromus sterilis. Taxonomy (NCBI): domain Eukaryota; kingdom Viridiplantae; phylum Streptophyta; class Magnoliopsida; order Poales; family Poaceae; genus Bromus; species Bromus sterilis. Next base: position 226,296,736 of record OX465600.1, read on the forward strand.
TTTTAGGGTTTTCACCCCAGGGGGGTCTTATAGGCGAGAGGGGGCACTGAGGGGGCCACCAGGAATCAAGGAGGGTGCCTGGCGCGACCAGGAGAGGGGCCGTGCCAGGCACCCTTCTGGCTGCCTGGTGGGTCCCCTCACCTCCATCTTCGGTGATCCCTAGTCAATTCCCATAAAACTACTCCCCGTAAATTTTCATCGCAATTGGACTTCATCTGATTCAGCAACTTGGTGTCCTCTTTTCACCGCTGAATTCTGGTTCTGCTGCTTCGGCTCCGAAAAGTTGTAAACTGTGTAAAACAAGTCAAAACAACATAAGAACAATATTTTAAAGTGGAATATATCAATGAATAGGATGAAATTACAATATAAAATAGTGATGCATTTTGGACGTATCAACTCCCCCAAGCTTAGACCTTGCTTGTCCCCAAGCGATTGCTGAGCTCGGTAAACCTGTCCACAAGTTTAGAGAGTGAAGCGTCGATAAAAGAATACGGACAAGAAGCATCAAGATTTCTCACCAAACTGAAGCATCCTCAACAGCAACCTCAACTCATAAGGTCCTTATGATAAAGTAATAACAATTATAACAAAGTAGGACCTGGAAAACTCATCTAATCATGGCAAACATAGCCTTGGTCAATGAACAACTAATAACTTTTACTTTTTCTCTTTCACTTATAATGGAACCAGTTGAAGCTTTTGAAAGAACATGTTATCAGTCAAGAAGTGCACATGTTAACACAAAGGAAGATGTTTATTAAGCATAAGCTTTTGCAAACAACTCACTTATCAAAAGATAATGTCAACAAAGATGTAGCATGCTAACTTTCAATGCAGTTTGTATGCAAGTATCTTTATTAACATCAAGTGTCTGTTCTCTCTCAAGAAGGAAGGAAGTAGGAAGGACTGACTCAGCACAAAATAAAGGATAAAACCCGTGCAAAAGGGTAAGCAGGGAAAACTCATGTGCCATCTCTAGATCTAACAGAATAAAAACAGACTTTTGGGAGGTGCATGATCCGTCAACGACTGCTGATGGATAACTCACTCACTTCATGATTTGGACAAGTTTCGAGGAACGGCTCCCATGTGGGGATGATCACATCCCCTTAAATTCCTTTTTTTATCACTCATAAATGGGCGAAGGAACTTGTGTGTTAGTATTTATCTTTTAAGAGCTGGGCACTCATGCCAGTCCCTTCTCATATTAGGGGTTTGCATATTAGGCATGCAATCCCAAGATAAAACTTGTCCAAATTAAGAAGATCATGGGTTACCCACCACTTCCTCATGAGCTGAATCAGTGGCACAAAACAGAAGATTTTGAACATCTAGAGATAGCACATAAATTATATACTTTAGGAGTGGTAGTGGAATACCACAAATAGGAAGGTATGGTGGACTCAAGTGGAAGATGTTGGTTTCAGGTTATGGAAGTACAAGAAGAATTCCGCTTAGTACAGAGTTTTGGCTAGCAAGGCTTTGAGAGACCAGACAATTGATGACAACTTAGATGCAAGCAATACAATACAAAGCATAAACATTAAAACTAGCATGAAACATCAAGTTGTCTCCCTTGTCAACATAACACTTCAAGCATAATAACACAAAGGTTTTGGCTATGTCGCTACTTTGAGAAAAACATGCTTGTTGTTATGACCAAAGCTATACTTGCCAAGATTTAAATAAAGATTTCGAAGCCATACCTGATATAAGGTAAATACTCCCCATAAGAATTAGCTCATAATGTCGATTGTGTGAAGAGAATACCGAGTGCAGTGAAGAAACCAATAGACTTCTCATTAATATTCCTTCATAGACGACCCCACACTCACGGATACAAAGCTCTCCACAAAAGGAGTGATAGACCTCAAAGAAACACCTATTTCATAAAGTAACTTCCCTAGACATGATACGACTCTACTTGACTCCTAAAGACAAAGATAAAGATAAAGATACCCGGCACTCCCCCAAGCTTGGAACAAGCTAAGGGAGTGCCATTACCCGAGGAGATTTACTCCTCATCCTTGTTCTTGTCGGTCACGTACTCCTTGGCGAAGCGCTTCCATGGCAGCTGTTCTCCAGTCTCGAAGGACATTCCCGTCTCCAAGATCCTGCACTCAGCACCTAAACCCATGCGCAGAAACTTTAGTTCATACTCACAGTTCTGGTTCTGTAGATCATAGATCTGTGCTTGGAGCCCATAAACTTTTTCTTCTAGTGCGTCCAAACTTGACCACATCTCCTTCATCTCTTTCTTGTGGGAAGCCTCGATCTCGTTCATGATGTCGAAGTTAGATTCAACACCACGCTCCACCATCTTCTTAAACTTGAAGAACTCATGTTCCATCTCCTTCAGCCGCTCCTCGGTGCTCCCCTCCTTGGCTGGTCCCTTTAGATCTTCCTTGTGGAGAACACCGTCGTCCACATGAAGGACCTGAAGGTGCTTCCTCACCTCTGCGAGGTAAGGGTTGATGACGTTAACGACGAACTTGTCCTTGGGGGAACTTGGGGAAGCCATGGCACCTAGATCTGCTGAAAGTTTTCCTAGCAGAAACGGACCGAGAAAGAAAAAACACGAAATCGCGAGATACGGTGCCGGGACTATCCGGGAAAATATATAGCAAAAATTTCTGCAACAGAAGGAAGGTTTCAAGCTTAGGTGGAGTCGGAGTCGCAGTCCAGGGCAACCAGGAGGGTGCCTGGCGCGGCCAGGAGGGGGGCCGCGCCAGGAGGCCTCTTGGGCAACCTGGAGCTCCTCTCCGGCTCCACTCGGGCTTGGAATTTTCCTAATTTTGCAAAAACTTTGAAAAGTAAACTTTTACTGACGTTCGTGGTGTTTTATTACCATAATTCATACATTTTCTTATTCTGCTCCTGCCTGAGTCTGAAACCGGGCTGCAACATGTTCTTCATGAGTCCTTGTATATATCATGTTTGCATCCACATTGATTGGATCACCTGCCATATAATGTTTGAGTCTTTGTCCATTCACAACTTGAGGTTTGGTGCCTTCGAAATTATTGATCTTGATTGCACCAGACCGATATACTTCTTCGATATGAAAAGGTCCTTCCCATCTGGAAAGTAGTTTACCTGGAGAATACCTGAAACGAGATCTAAACAACAAAACTTTATCACCAACATTAAATTCACGTTTCAGAATTCTTTTATCGTGCCACTTCTTTACCTTTTCCTTGAACATTTTAGCGCTCTCGTAAGCTTCACTCCTCCACTCATCTAGAGAAGTCAAGTTCATGAGACGCTTTTCACCAGCTAACTTTGGGTCAGCATTTAGCTCTCCGACAGCCCAGAAAGCCTTGTGCTCTAACTCTAATGGTAAATGGCAAGCCTTGCCATAGACCATTTTATACGGAGACATGCCCATGGGGTTTTTGTAAGCAGTTCTATACGCCCACAAAGCATCTCCTAACTTCTTTGACCAGTCCTTTCTAGAACTGTTTACTGTCTTTTGTAAGATCAACTTGATCTCCCTATTGGTGAGCTCAACTTGCCCACTAGTTTGAGGATGGTGCGGTGATGCAATCCTATGATTGACATCGTACTTGGCTAGAGCTTTCCTAAAAGCTCCATGCGTGAAGTGTGACCCTCCATCTGTCATGAGGTACCTTGGTACTCCAAACCTAGGAAAAATTACATCCTTGAGCATTTTCAAAGATGTCTTGTGATCAACACTCTCAGTGGGGATTGCTTCAACCCACTTGGTTACATAATCAACAGAAACTAAGATGTGTGTGTACTTGTGTGTAGGAGGAAAAGGACCCATAAAATCAAAACCCCAGCAATCGAAAGGTTCGATCACTAGAGAGTAATTCTCAGGCATCTCATTTCTCCTGCTAATGTTACCAACTCTCTGACACTTATCACAAGATAGAACGTACCTTCGGGCGTCCTTAAAAAGAGTAGGCCAATAAAAAACTGATTGTAAAACTTTATGTGCGGTCCTTTCACCGGAATGATGTCCTCCATAGGGACTATCTGTAACAGCCCAAAACAGACAAAATCCAGAAAATTTTGCATTTTTATTTTTCCCATTGGGGATGAAAATTTGCACATTTATTCTTTGCAATAATCCATGTAACAGAATAATGCCCAAGCATCTTTCTGATTATTTAAAAGGATTATTTCTATTCCTTTATTTTTCTTTCTTCTGCCTTTGCCATTTTCCCCAAGCCACTCTGTTGATCCCCTCATCAAGCCCTTCTGCGTTACATCATGTTTTGCCATGTGGATGCTCCATGAAAATTCCCATGATTTTATCATGTCTAGAAAATGGGGTTGTAGTTCAAATGGAAATTTAAATTAATTTAAATGCCATTTGAAATACTTAAATATTTTGGACCCATTTCATTTTCTAAAAATCCTATATTTGCTAAGGATCCATAATCATATTTTTATATGATTTTTGGAATTCATTTGCTATTTCTTTTAGCCTTTTCCTCTGCTGTCTTTGTTAAAAGAATAAACGTAGGGATTTGCCATAGCCAGTTGGGCCTCCTCTCTTCCTCCCAGCCAGCCCAACCTTCTAGCCCCAGCCCAACCCGACTCCTCCACCTCCTTTTCCCTGCACATGGAGCACCCCCCCCTCAAGCACATGGCGTGAGCCGTGGAGGAGAGGCACTCCTTGAGCCACGTTGCCCCGCCCCTCTCATATATCTAGCTGCCCCCTCTCGCCCCCGCGGAACCCTAGCCCCATTCCTCCCAGCCGCCGCCTCCCAATTCCCCTTTTTGCTCTCCGCGTCCGCCATGGCAGGAGGCCATGGAGCTCGATTTCGCCGCCGATCATCGTCCTCCTCGACCGGGAGCTCGTGGAGGGCTTCATCCACATCTCCTTCGTCGTCCCCGAGCAGTTGCTGAGAGGTAGGAGACAAGGCCGAGCCGCGGCCTCTTCTTCCTCACCGCAGCCATCTTCATCCCCGACGACGGCCACGTCGACCCGATCCTCCTCCTCGTGATCGATCTCTTCCCCGGCCTTCTCCCGGTGAGCCTCGAGTAGTCCCGTAGCTTCTCGAACGGTAGTTGTAGCGCGTAGCTAGGTGGTGTCGCCGGATGTGTTTCTGGCAGCAGGATCGAGCCGTGTGTGACGTCGGTGAGGCCATGGCATGGTGCGCGCGCGTTTGGCATGTCTCTCGCGATGCAGTGCACGCCCGAGCAGGATTTGAGCTCATCCAGTAGCTCCTGTCCGCGTTTTGGTTCGGCAGTGTGGAGTTTCCGCCAGTGCAACTCCGGCGAGGAGAAAGGTGGTAAATTTGGGTGTCCCCGCGTCAGATCTGGGCACGTGCGTGTTCAGGAATGTCACGGGAAGAATTAGAGGTACGCCGGCGAGTCTCCGGATGCTGGTAGCCGACGCCACGGTCACAGAAATCCATGGCCGCGCAATGTCTGAATTTCGGTCGTCAGTGTTTAAAGTTCAGAGAACTCGTAGCATAGTTTAACCTGTTTCGCGATTGCTGTTGCGTGTATTATGTGTTGCGTGTATCCATCCAAATCTGCTCCATTTTTGTGTTGCGTGTATTATGTGCATCTTTGCCCCAACTATATCTTGTCATATATTGTTTTGGGGCAGAAGAATGTGAGGAAGGTGATGCATTATTTGGCGATGGTGCGTTTTGCACGAAACCCCTCATGATGATACACGTGGTGCATTTCTTTCATTATTTTCCTAGTTGTTGTTCTTCAGGCGTCGTAGTTCTTGCAATGACCGTAGTTCTCGGTAGCGTAGTCCAGATCTTTTCTCTTTGCTTGCAATAGAAGCATTAGGTGCATCATACCATGCCATGTCATTTGCATTTATGTTATGTTAAGGAATCCCATCTTGAGGTTATCCTCGTGTGTGGGCTATCCTTGTTTATATTATGTTTAAGTCTTTGCATACGCCATGATCATGCATCGTAACAAATGCAACATAAGAATCCTTTGGAATTCAATAAGCACCCAACTAATGCATGAGAGGTTGTCGGTAGCACTGCACCCTTGCTTCCCGATGCTTCATTTAAACTTGCCCAACCTTACGTTCATGCCATGCTATTAAAATGACACGCATCATACTTGATCATGCTTGCTTGACGTGGCTTGCCTGTGATTGCTTCGTAGTAATAGATGCATCTCCGTTGATTGCTTTCCAGTGTTTCCTTCTTGTGTGCTACCGCGGGTACCTTTCAGAGACGATGCGAGCTTGCGATCAACTACACCTTCGGAACCCGACTTATCAACAGGCAAGGACTATACATTACTTATGATCCATTCTATTTCAACCAGCGGTTTTCATGCTTGTCTAGGATAGGTTCGATGTTTGATCCTACCACATGTTTACAGCCTATTTCAAACCGATACAGCCATGTCCCCTCCCAGTAAACCATGTACTCCTATGTTACTATTGCTCGGTTCTCAGCCCCTGCTCAGTATGCATGCTTAGGATGCTACGATGTTCCCCTGTTACTCCTTGGTTTGGGCTATCACATTATTATATTGTTGTGGTTGATATTCTTATTATAATGTTGACTATATTGGACGAAGGATGGAAGGTCTAGGCTATCTCGCCCCGACGCTTTGTTCCATTTGAGTCACCTAGGATCCGAGTTCCGGGTATTGGTTTTAAGACTGAGCGTGCCTAACCGCGTGTGGGATGCTATGGGGTCCCCTTTTCTTACCTACCTAGCTTCAAACATTTCTAGTGGTGGCCCAAGCTGATTTTACCATTTGAAACCGTGTGCGTAACTGGTCTGCAGCCAGTGGATTTAAAACAACTCGGGCCAGCGGAGACATAGTTCCTCTGTTGGTCCACACTGGTGATCTAGAGGCCTGCCCACATGTGAGGGGATCAGTTACCTCGACCTTAGCCTGACGGAAGAGTCCGATCCGAGAGCGTGGCCAGCTTTTGGGTTGGGTGTCGACTCCCCGGGGGCCACCCGGATTTGTTCGTTGTTAGTTAGAGGGACCTGTCGTTTCGGATCTCTTGGAACTAAATCATAAAATGGTTGCCTGTGATGGGTAGCAACTGAGAGAGATGGGCGTGCGTGCGGAGCCTTGTAATGGGCAGTTGGTACACCCCTGCAGGGTTAAATCTTTTCGAGAAGCCGTGTCCACGGTTATGGACGACTTGAGATCTACTCCTTGTTCATAGACAACAACAACTGAGATAATCTTAATATAACTTGACCAACGTGTGTGTGCCTTGACTGCTTCTTCTTCGTCGGGATGCGGAGAGGAGGACAAGGATAGGATAGGTGTTATGCTTGCGTAAGTAGGTGGATAGCAGACTTGTTGGAGGCGATTCCTCATCGAATGCTTGGCTTCTTATCTTACTCTTTAGATCTTTAGCCACTTCATAAATGCTAGTGCGGCAGCAACCTCACCACTTACCCCATCCTTACCGTAAACTACTAGTTGTCCTAGAATGACGAGTGATGAAGTCCTTGCTGGGTCAGATGACCACTACAGTTGGATGCTGAGTACTTCTGTACACATGATACTACCCCCAAACTCTTTTCAGGGTTCTTGATCGACAACAGGTATGGTGATCGACTTTTACCTGGAGACTCGACGACGACTAGTTAGGCGGATCTCGGCGGAGGGCCTGGACCCGTGTGGTTATGGGGACCGATGTTTTTCTCTTGCCAGTAAGAATTTGATTGTAGTCTGTACTCAGACTTATACCTTCCGCTGATGTATTGTATTTAAGGCAGTTGTATGCCGATTGTATGAGATGTTGTATCCTTGTATCTGTAATGTTGTGATATCATGTTGGAAATCCGGGGCATATGGAATTGTCATATGTCATGGTGGGACCGATATGTGCTTCGTCCCCGGATCTGGATGGAAACATCTAGATCTGGAACAGTACCGCATATCGGGCCTTACAACTTGGTATCAGAGCCTTACCGACCGTAGGATCCCTTTTCTGGCCGAAGTCGAGTCTAGACAAAAACTATTTTGTAGTTACTAAGTTAGTTATTGGAGAGTAGGACTCTTTTTACTCCTCATACCCTCCCTCTAGTAAGGAAGTGCGATGTAATGTTTTCTCCTTTAACTTATCCTCTTCAAGACCAATCTAGGTTACCGTTTAGGAGATTTTAGTCGGACCAATACTTTATCAGCAGCGGGTTGGTCGGCGTACTTCGAACCGGCTGAGCATGGCTCGTGGGCTTGTCGCTCTACATCGACAAATGCGCGGCCCGCGTGAAACAGTTGAACCGGGTTGCGTGGTTATTATCCAACTAATGGATTCTGAACCTCCCGCTTCGGCTGTCCCCCTTTGTCCGCTTGAGTCCGCACTGTGTGTGGATCCTCCTCTGTCCCGTCTCGTTGTTCAGGTTTTCGCACCTTCCTGAGTGATGTTATTGTAGAAATGCTGGTATAGTATTGTTTCGATTCGGATTCTCATGTTTCGTGGCATCCAGTAGCACCTAGGTAATCTTATTCCAGAAACCTTGAGTTTCGTTCCTGAGTGGATTTAATTTTGTTGTGATATCCCCTCGTTGAATCCGAGCTTGCTCTCGATCAGTTTCCCGCACCTATGGACGTTCTTCTCCGATATCAGCATCTCCAGTCAGGTTGGATCCTGACGGAAGCAACATCGTTGTCACGATGAGCGAAGCCTATGTTGGAGGTGTCGGGAAGTTTCACCTCTCATTCGGTCTTCCTTCTTGCAACATCTCGGTCCTTCCCCACGGGGTTATGCCGGATCTCGGGACGAGATCCTCTGTTGGTGGTAGCGTGTTGTAACAGCCCAAAACTGACAAAATCCAGAAAATTTTGCATTTTTATTTTTCCCATTGGGGATGAAAATTTGCACATTTATTCTTTGCAATAATCCATGTAACATAATAATGCCCAAGCATTTTTCTGATTATTTAAAAGGATTATTTCTATTTCTTTATTTTTCTTTCTTCTGCCTTTGCCATTTTCCCCAAGCCACTCTATTGATCCCCTCATCAAGCCCTTCTGCGTTACATCATGTTTTGCCATGTGGATGCTCCATGCAAATTCCCATGATTTTATCATGTCTAGAAAATGAGGTTGTAGTTCAAATGGAAATTTAAATTAATTTAAATGCCATTTGAAATACTTAAATATTTTGGACCCATTTCATTTTCTAAAAATCCTATATTTTCTAAGGATCCATAATCATATTTTTATATGATTTTTGGAATTCATTTGCTATTTCTTTTAGCCTTTTCCTCTTCTGTCTTTGTTAAAAGAATAAACGCAGGGATTTGCCATAGCCAGTTGGGCCTCCTCTCTTCCTCCCAGCCAGCCCAACCTTCTAGCCCCAGCCCAACCCGAATCCTCCTCCTCCTTTTCCCTGCACATGGAGCACCCCCCCCCCTCACGCACATGGCGTGAGCCGTGGAGGAGAGGTACTCCTTGAGCCACGTCGCCCCTCCCCTCTCCTATATTTAGCTGCCCCCTCTCACCCCGCGGAACCCTAGCCCCATTCCTCCCAGCCGCCGCCGCCTCCCAATTCCCCTTTTTTGTCTCCGCGTCCGCCATGGCAGGAGGCCATGGAGCTCAATTTCTCCGCCGACCATCGTCCTCCTCGACCGAGAGCTCGTGGAGGGCTTCATCCCCATCTCCTTCGTCATCCCCGAGCAGTTGCTGAGACGTAGGAGACAAGGCCAAGTCGCGGCCTCTTCTTCCTCACCGCGGCCATCTTCATCCCCGACGACGTCCACGTCGACCCAATCCTCCTCCGCGTGATCGATCTCTTCCCGGCCTCCTCCAGGTGAGCCTCGAGTAGTCCTGTAGCTTCTCGAACGGTAGTTGTAGCGCGTAGCTAGGTGGTGTCGTCGGTTGTGTTTCTGGCAGCAGGCTCCAGCCGTGTGTGACGTTGGCGAGGCCACGGCATGGTGCACGTGCGTTTGGCATGTCTCTCGCGATGTAGTGCACGCCCAAGAAGGATTTGAGCGCATCCAGTAGCTCATGTCCGCATTTTGGTTCGGCCGTGTTGAGTTTCCGCCGATGCAACTCTGGCGAGGAGAAAGGTGGTGCATTTGGGTGTCCCCGCGTCAGATCTGGGCATGTGCGTGTTCAGGAATGTCACGGGAAGAAGTAGAGGTACGCCGGCGAGTCTCCGGATGCTGGTAGCCGACGCCACGGTCACCGGAATCCACGGCCGCACAATGTCTGAATTTCGGCCGTCAGTGTTCAAAGTTCAGAGAACTCGTAGCATAGTTTAACCTGTTTCTCGGTTGTTGTTGTTCAACATCATTTCATTCGCGTAGTGGCACCGCCTCTGGGGTTCAAACCGAGAGGTCTGGGTTCTTTTTCCAGTGCAGCACAGGGATTGGGCTCGGCCCTGAAGCAATCTCGCCGGTGGGTGCTGCTGGCCAGCCTCCCCGCGCGGCCTACTGGGCCAGATGGCCAAGGCCAGCCCACCAGAGGGTTTTCCCTCCTTTCTTTTATTGGATTCTATTCAAATCCATCCAAATCTGCTCCATTTTGCCGTTGCGTTTACTATGTGCATCTTGCCCCAACTATATCATGTCATATATTGTTTTGGGGCAGAAGAATGTGAGGAAGGTGATGCATTATCTGGCGATGGTGCGTTTTGCATGAAACCCCTCATGATGATGCACGTGGTGCATTTCTTTCATTCTTTTCCTAGTTGTTGTGCTTCAGGCGCCGTAGTTCTTGCGATGACCGTAGTTCTCGGTAGCGTAGTCCTGCTCTTTTCTCTTTGCTTGCAATAGAAGAATTAGGTGCATCATGCCATGCCATGTCATTTGCATTTATGTTATGTTAAGGAATCCCATCTTGAGGTTATCCTCGTGTGTGGGCTATCCTTATTTGTATTATGTTTAAGTCTTTGCATATGCCATGATCATGCATCGTAACAAATGCAGCATAAGAATCCTTTGGAATTCATTAAGCACCCAACTAATGCATGAGAGGTTGTCGGTAGCACTGCACCCTTGCTTCCCAATGCTTCATTTAAACTTGCCCATCCATACGTTCATGCCATGCTATTAAAATGACACGCATCATACTTGATCATGCTTTCTTGACGTGGCTTGCCTGTGATTGCTTCGTAGTAATAGATGCATCTCCGTTGATTGCTTTCCAGTGTTTCCTTCTTGTGTGCTACCGTGGGTACCTTTCGGAGACGATGCGAGCTTGCGATCAACTACACCTTCGAAACCCAACTTATCAACAGGCAAGGACTATACATTACTTATGATCCATTCTATTTCAACCAGCGGTTTGCATGCTGGTCTAGGATAGGTTCGATGTTTGATCCTACCACATGTGTACAGCCTATTTCAAACCGATACAGCCATGTCCCCTCCCAGTAAACCATGTACTCCTATGTTACTATTGCTCGGTTCTCAGCCCCTGCTCAGTATGCATGCTTAGGATGCTACGATGTTTCCCTGTTACTCCTTGGTTTGGGCTATCACATTATTATATTTTTGTGGTTGATATGATTATTATAATGTTGACTCTATTCGACGAAGGATGGATGGTGTAGGCTATCCCGCCCCGACGCTTTGTTCCATTTGAGTCACCTAGGATCCGAGTTCCGGGTATTGGTTTTAAGACTGAGCGTGCCTAACCGCGTGTGGGATGTTATGGGGTCCCCTTTTCTTACCTACCTAGCTTCAAACATTTCAAGTTGTGGCCCAAGCTGATTTTACCATTTGAAACCGTGTGCGTAACTGGTCTGCAGCCAGTGGATTTAAAACAACCCGTGCCAGCGATGACATAGTTCCTCTGTTAGTCCAGACTGGTGAGCTAGAGGCCTGCCCACATGTGAGGCGATCAGTTACCTCGACCTTAGCCTGACGGAAGAGTCCGATCCGGGAGCGTGGCCATCTTTTGGGTTGGGTGTCGACTCCCCCGGGGCCACCCGGATTTGTTCGTCGTTAGTTAGAGGGACCTGTCGTTTCGGATCTCTTGGAACTAAATCATAAATAGGTTGCCTGTGATGGGTAGCAACTGAGAGAGATGGGCGTGCATGCGGAGCCTCGTAATGGGCAGTTGGTACACCCCTGCAGGGTTAAATCTTTTCGAGAAGCCGTGTCCACGGTTATGGACGACTTGAGAACTACTCCTTGTTCATAGACAACAACAACTGAGATAATCTTAATATAACTTGACCAACGTGTGTGTGCCTTGACTGCTTCTTCTTCGTCGGGATGCGGAGAGGAGGACAAGGATAGGATAGGTGTTATGCTTGCGTAAGTAGGTGGATAGCAGACTTGTTGGAGGCGATTCCTCATCGAATGCTTGGCTTCTTATCTTACTCTCTAGATCGTTAGCCACTTCATAAATGCTAGTGTGTCAGCAACCTCACCACTTACCCCATCCTTACCGTAAACTACTAGTTGTCCTAGAATGAAGAGTGATGAAGTCCTTGCTAGGTCAGATGACCACTACAGTTGGATGCTGAGTACTTCTGTACACATGATACTACCCCCAAACTCTTTTCAGGGTTCTTGATCGACAACAGGTATGGTGATCGACTTTCACGTGGAGACTCGACGACGACTAGTTAGGCGGATCTCGGCGGAGGGCCTGGACCTGTGTGGTTATGGGGATCGATGTTTTTCTCTTGCCAGTAGGCATTTGATTGTAGTCTGTACTCAGACATATACCTTCCGCTGATGTATTGTATTTAAGGCAGTGGTATGCCGATTGTATGAGATGTTGTATCCTTGTGTCTGTAATGTTGTGATATCATGTTGGAAATCCGGGGCATATGGCATTGTCATATGTCGCGGTGGGACCGATATGTGCTTCGTCCCCGGATCTGGATGGAAACATCTAGATGTGGAACAGTACCGCATATCAGGCCTTAAACTATCGTGACATTGTCGAAGAATGTCCTACTGCTCGTGCTCCGGTATACACCTTCTTATGATCCCGTCCGCACCTTCTTTGTAAAGATGTGGATCATCCCAAAAGTAGTGCCTCAAATCCGTGAAGAATTTCTTCCTCTGCTGAAATGTAAAACCTGGAGGCAAAAACTTTGCAACGATAAAATTAGCATAATCTACAAACCAAGGGTCGGAATGAGATTGTACTTTTACAACAGCAAGTTGTTCATCTGGGAAACTGTCGTTGACTGAAATAGGATCGTGCGGGATATCTTCCATCCTTGAAAGATTATCCGCCACCAGATTGTCTTCTCCTTTTCTATCGACAATCTGCAAATCAAATTCTTGAAGAAGGAGTACCCATCTAATGAGTCATAGTTTGGCGTCCTTTTTCTGCATAAGATACTTAATGGCAGCATGGTCAGTATGAATAAAAACTTTAGAATCAACAATATACTGCCTAAACTTATCACAAGCAAACACCACTGCCAAGAATTCCTTCTCGGTAGTAGCATAATTCTTTTGAGCACTATCAAGTGTCTTGCTAGCATAGTGGATGACATTCAGCTTCTTGTCAACCCTTTGTCCTAAAACAGCTCCAACAGCAAAATCACTAGCATCACACATAATTTCAAAGGGAAAATTCCAGTCAGGTGGTTGTACTATAGGAGCGGTTATCAAGGCTTTCTTAAGAACTTCAAAAGCTTCCTTACAATCTTCATCAAATACAAAAGGAGAATCCTTCTGGAGAAGATTGGTAAGGGGTCTCGAGGTCTTAGAAAAGTCCTTGATAAATCTTCTATAGAAACCAGCATGACCTAGAAAACTACGAATACCTTTGATGTCCCTTGGATAGGGCATCCTTTCAATAGCTTCAATCTTTGCCTTGTCCACTAAATTCCCCTTTCGGAAATCTTGTGTCCAAGAACTATCCCTTCGTTAACCATGAAATGGCACTTCTTCCAATTGAGCACCAAATTCGTTTCTTCACATCTCTGCAAAACTTTATTAAGATTGTGGAGACAGTAGTCAAAGGAGTTTCCATAGACGGAAAAGTCGTCCATGAAAACTTCTACAATCTCCTCACAGAAACCATGAAATATTGCAGACATACACCTCTGAAAAGTAGCAGGTGCATTACACAAACCAAAAGGCATACGCCTATAAGCATAAGTACCGTAAGGAACCGTAAAGGTGGTCTTCTCTTGATCTGCGGTGTTAACGTGAATCTGGGAGAAGCCAGAATACCCATCAAGAAAGCAGAAGTGGGTGTTTTTAGACATCCGCTCGAGCATCTGATCAATAAAGGGCAGAGGATAGTGGTCCTTCCTGGTGGCCTTGTTCAACTTCCTGAAATCAATACACATTCTATATCCAATAATAGTCCTCTGAGGTATTAGTTCATTTTTATCATTAGGAACAACAGTCATACCTCCTTTCTTAGGAACACAATGAACGGGAATTACCCACTTACTATCAGATATAGGATAGATGATACCTCCGGCAAGAAGTTTGAGAACCTCCGTCCTAACCACGTCCTTCATCTTTGGGTTCAACCGTCGTTGATGATCAACAGCTGGTTTAGCATCGGGCTCGAGATTGATAGTATGTTGGCAAATGGATGGACTAATACCCTTGAGATCATCAAGAGTATAGCCAATAGCACCTCGGTGTCTGCGGAGTGTCTCCAATAATCGCTCTTCTTCATACCCTGAAAGGTTAGAATTGATAATAACAGGATATACTTTCTTTTCATCTAAATAAGCATACTTGAGCGTATCGGGTAGTGCTTTTAGATCTAACACCGGGTCTTCTTTTGGTTGTGAGAGGATTCCTAAAGGTTCAACCGGGAGGTTGTGCTTCAGGATAGGAGTTTGTCTTAAAAATATGTCTTCTAGTTCATCCCTCTCCTGCATATGTATGTCATTCTCGTGGTCTTCCATAAATTTTTGCAAATTATCATCAGGAGGAATAGCAATAGAAGCAATTTCTTCAATAATTTTGTCATTACTTGACAAGTTAGTACCATGAGGCTGCTTAGAAAACTTAGAAAAATTAAATTCATATGGCTCACCGTTGAATTCAACAAAAACTTTACCTTTCTTGCAATCTATTATAGCTCCACAAGTGCTGAGGAAGGGCTCACGAAAGATAATAGGGAAAAAACTATCTTGCACTGAACCAAGTACAAGAAAGTCAGTAGGATATTTTACCTTCCCGCAGAGTACTTCAACATCTCTCACAATCCCAACTGGAGAGATTGTTTGTTTATTTGCAAGATGAATCGTGACATTAATGTCCTCGATCTCACACGGCTGAATCTCGTGCATGATCTCTTGATAAAGTGTGAAGGGAATAGCGCTGACGCTAGATCCCAAATCACATAGCCCATAGTAATTATGATCTCCTATTTTGACAGATACAACTGGTGTACCTGAAATTGGGCCTTTGTTCTTGGCTGTGACAATGTTAGTGGAAACAGCACAAAAACTAATAGTGGATTCTTCAATATCACTGGTTACCAGATCCTTGACCATTGAAACTTGAGGCTTGACCTTGATCATGTCCTCAGGTTCGTCAGTGGTCCTTCCGGTTTTTTTAGAATACCTGTAACAAAAGAGTGCTCCTTTATCCTTGAGGGATAAGGAGGCTGTTCATACACAACTGTGGGTAAAACAGGATCAGTAACATTAATCTCAATAGTTGACTCCTTGAAAGGTTTTTGATGTTGACTCTCCTTCTTCTTACAAGAATCAATGTGAGAAGCAAAGTCCTTGCAAAAGTCAACCATTAGCTGGGAATCAAGACCAATTTTAGAGAAAAAAGTATTAAAGTAATCAGTCTTCACATAACTCTCAATGTAGTCATGCTCATAGTTTATAGCGGGTTCAATACCTTTATCAATTTCCCAGTCTTCTGTGTTCTTCTGGATCCTTTCTATAAGATCCCATTTTTCTTCCATACTTTTGGTCTGGAATACCCCGCTAGAGGAGGCATCCAACATCTCCCTGTCCTGACGAGAAAGCCTGGCATAAAAATTTGTAAGTATAATTTCCTTGGGGAGCTCATGGTTTGGGCATTTGAGCATCAGGGACTTCAGTCTCCCCCAAGCTTGAGCGGTGCTCTCCCCGTCGCGAGACCAAAAGTTGTAGATGTAGTTCTTGTCTTGGTGAATTTCACGAAGAGGATAAAACTTTGCATAAAAGAGAGACATAAGATCTGGCCATTCAAGCAGATCAGAGTTATCGAGTAGCTTATACCAATCTGAAGCTTTATCTTTGAGTGATACGGAGAATAGTTTCTTCATGACGAACTCCATTGTTACACCTGCAAGCTTAAATAAGGAACATAATTATGATAAATATAGCAGGTATTCTCCCGAATGTCCTTCTCCTGTATAACGATTAGCCAAGACATAATCAATAATACAAGATGGTATTTTATAGGGAACAATTTCAGTAGGGGAAGGAGTGACCAGCACAGTCGTGGGGCGGCTCCTTACCAGCAACGAACCAACTGTAGAAGAGTCCATAAGGAATGAAGGTAACAACAGAAAATAAAGGTTTCCTTACCGGCTTCACTTACCAATAGCGCTACACTCCCCGGCAACGGCGCCAGAAAAGCTCGTTGATGGCGGTGAAGTTAATAGGTTTAGTTGGGTTGCCTCCCCTGTTTACCGCGCCAATAAACGATTCTTGATAACCCACAAGTCTAGGGGATCAATTGTACCTTTTCAATAAATAAGAGTGTCGATCCCGACGAGGAGCAGAAGGTGCTGATAAGTGACACTGGATAAGGAAAGGCTGCACACACTCAAAGGTAAATATTTAGGGGGTTTTGGTTTAAGCAACAGAAAATTAAAAGACAAGCAAAGTAAACAGGGTAACTGAAGAGTAGCAAGTGGCCCAATCCTTTCACAAGGATAAGCCTAGGAACTAAACTTATAAAAGCTAAAACGCTCTCGAGAACACATGGGAGAGATAGCCAAGTTACTTTCACCATATTCCGCCAAGTAATATGTATTGTGTTGATAAGTGTTGGTGTGTGGATCAATGCTAGTACACCTTCTAGACTAAGATAAGTGTACTCTTATGATTACACACTTTGCAAGCATCCGCAAATACAAGGTAGTAATTAAGGCATAAGCCTAACCACAGCATTACGATCAAGGATCCATAACTCCCTTGTGCAAAAGTGTGTGAACTGGGGTTCAGGTTTCTGTCACTCCGGCAACCCACCATAAGCATCATTTGTGCACAATGTATTCCTCTAGGCCCATGAAAGGTGAAGTGTTAAGTGTTCGACTCACATAACACCACTAGAGAATTAACAACACAACTTAAGTATCAAACAACACATAACACTTCAACATCATATGACTACTAACAACGAGACTTGTCCCATGTTCTCAAGAACTAAAGTAACTACTTACAAGACATAAAAGAGATCATGATCAGAGGTGATAGATGGGTGGCAAACAATCTGAACACAATGATATTTCACCAACAAAAGTAAATAGCATTCACCACAAAGTAGTAATCAACACCAACGGAGTAGAGAGGATAGATAGTACGGATTACAACACAAGTTGCAATTATGAGATGAGATGGGATGGAGATCGAGATGGTGCTGATGTTGGGGATGATGTTGATGATGATCTCGATGATGCCCGTGACGATGATGATGATGATGGCGACGATCTCCCCTTCTGGGAGGTGATCTCCCCGGCGGAATCTGCCCGCCGGAGATGTCTTTTCTCCTCTGTAGGTTTCCGCCCCATGGCGGCGGCGAAACACGGAAACTCTTCTGTTTTTAGGGTTTCACCCCATGGGGGTCTTATAGGCGAGAGGGGGCACCGAGGGGGGCCACCTGGCATCCAGGAGGGTGCCTGGCGCTGCGAGGAGGGGGGCAGCACCAGGCACCCTTCTGGCTGCCTGGTGGGTCCCCTCACCTCCATCTTCGGTGATCCCCAGTCAATTCCCATAAAACTACTCCCCGTAAATTTTCATTGCATTTGGACTTGATCTGATTCAGCAACTTGGTGTCCACTTTTCACCGTTCAATTCTGGTTCTGCTGCTTCAGCACCGAAAAGTTGTAAACTGTGTAAAACAAGCCAAAACAACATAGGAACAATACTTTAAAGTGGAATATATCAATGAATAGGATGAAATTACAATATAAAATAGTGATGCATTTTGGACGTATCATGGGTCCACCCCCTTCCTTCCTTTGTGATTCGGGAAGCTTCCGGGTCGCTGATTTTTTATATAATTTTTCCGGGATTTATTTGACACTTTTAATGGCCGGAAAACCTGAAATACAAAAACAGCAGAAAACTGGAACTGGAAACTGGGTGCACTGAGTTAATAGGTTAGTCCAAATATGATAAAAAGTGTATGAAAGTTCAAGCAAAACATGGCAAAGTCACACAAAACATGCATGGAGCAAGCAAAAATTATAGATACGTTTGGGACGTATCACTTCATCGCACACCTTACGATCCTGCGACTAGCCTTCGAAGACCTGCGCACTGGCATCAACCTGACCTTTGGGGAGTACCAGATCTACATCAACCAGTGGGGCACTCTCCGCCTCACAGATCGTGCTCGAGCACCCACGGCGACAACTGTCACGGCAGTAGCGGCCGAAGACGAAGCACCCTCCCACACAGCGACCCCGCGAGCCAGTCGTGACTCCCACCTCAACATAAAGCATCGAACCTCTCGCGACTGCACGTGTGGGTCGCTAACTTGGAAGAAAAAAGGCACGGACGTGACTAGGCTATCGGCTGAAGCATCGTTCCAGGTGTTCATGGCACACACTAGCGATCCAACTTCAGGCGACAGAGATTACTGTCAACCTTGGTGAACCAGGGACCATACCAAGGAAAGAATTTAAAAGGCAGGAGCACAGCAACCGCAAGAACGACGAGTCGGAGAGCAGCAGGCGCCAGATCTCGGAAGTGGCAAGAGAGGACCAACGCACAGAGAAAATCTACCTATCTAAAGAAGCAATCGCCAGAGTAAAAGACGCAGTAAAACGCGGACAATTACTCCCAGAAGACGCAACTTGTGATGAGCTTAGAGCATACAACAAGCTGGCGAGTGACATCACCAAGAAAACAAGACAGCGGCGACTAGAACTGGAGAGTCAAGGAAAAACTGCTATCGACCCGAGGACCAAAAGCAAAGCACTGCCCGAAAGTGACTCCTCTGGCCACGGCTCTCCCCCTCGAGGCAAATCTAGATTTGGAAACTTAAGACGTATCGATAAGAAGAAAGTTGCCCGCAAACTGGACGACGACTTCAGGCTCGAAGAGGACGACGAGGAAGAAGAACAACTCACACCAGCAGAAGCCCTCATAACTGCCCAAGCATATCTCCATGGTGCCCAGAAGGGCAACAAGGACAAAGCAGATCGCAACACGGCACTGGCGCTCAAAGTAATGAGCGATACCATCGCCGCCTCGGCACCTAAAAAATCAAGCACAAGGCGAGTGCCCCGCGAGCAGACACCAGACATGGACCCCAGTTCACTAGACGACGATGAGGACGACAGCAACGACGACTGGCGCAAGCGCTCAAACAGAAGCAAAAACCATGACAGGGACGACAATGGCAATCGACGTAGCAACAATCGATGAGACGCACGCGACGACATAACGCAAAAAAAAGTCAATTGAGGAAGGCGCAGGCGCACAGCCCGCGAAGAGTACTCAGACGAGCACGCATCCGACGAAGACATGGAACCATGCGGCGCACTATGCTTCACGCGAACCATACGCGGGACACGGATGCCGAAAGGTTTTAAATTAAACTCCACAACGCACAAATACGATGGACTAGAGGAACCAGAGGCATGGCTCGATGACTACCTAACAGCCGTCAAGTTCCAACGAGGAACCAATATCACGGCAATGCAGTACGTACAGCTCATGCTCGAGGGTTCGGTGCGGAACTGGCTGAAGAATCTACCACGAGGATCGATCAGTTCCTGGAAGCAGTTTCGCAGCGCCTTCATCGAGAACTTCAAATCTAACTACAAACGACCAGCATCACTCGAAGAGCTGAGAGCCTGTAGGCAAGGAACCAGAGAGTCCCTGAGGGCATACATTCAGCGGTGGACCATTCTCAAAAAATCAGCCGAGGACATATCGGACGAAAGTGCGATCGACGCATTCAGAAGAGGCCTACAGCGCATCGACTTCAAAGAGAAACTCGGGCAGATGAAGGTCCGAACACTCGCACGGTTATTAGAACAAGCCAACAACTGGGCCGACGGAGAAGACTCCATACGGAACGAATCAGACATCCAGACAACACGCTTAGAACGCGACTACGACTATTACACCGAAGACAGAGGGTTCGACGGAAGAAGAAAGCGCCCCAGGCATAACTTCTACGACGACAAAGGACCCGATATGGTCGCGGCCGGTTTCCCAGACGACAGAGACGGCAGACATTGCGACGACAGCAGGATGCGGCGGAGGGACAACCCAGAAGAAGCACCGCACGTCCAGAAACGAGATTGGAGATCAAGGCAGCCACGAGACGACAGCCGAGCATACCGCTCGGCTAACGAACAGCTCGATGGGCCCTGCACACTACATGGGTTCAAAAACGAACACGGAGAACTCAGATCGGGACACACCCTAAGAAACTGCAGGCGTTTCACCGAGCTCTCCGAAGAAAAAAGCAGGTCTACAGCACCTACAGCACAACCTCTCACAAGCGTAGCAGTTGGAACAATCGCCCACAATGCACCACATGCGCCCGCCGCACCAGCAAGACAGGTGGCAGCGATCCAGGAGCGGTGCATGACACCCGGCGAAGAAGAAAAGTACCCAGAGGCACATGGTCGAATTTACATGATACAGGAAGGAAGACCATCCAACAGACAGCAGAAGAAGGTCACCAGACAAGTTTTCCTCGCAGTCTCCTCGCACCCGGCCACCCCAGAATATTTGTGCGGGTCTGAGACTGACATTACCTTTTCCCGAGAAGACCACCCGCCAGCCATCCCGTGTCCAGGACACGCCGCACTGCTACTCGAAGCAAGAATAGGAAACTACGAGATGTCGCGAGTCTTCATGGAAGGTGGCAGCGGAATCAACATCATATTCACCAAAACACTGGAAGAAATGCTCATCCAAAATTCAGCACTTAAAACTTCAGGCATGACTTTCCACGGAGTCGTGCCAGGCAAAGCAGTCTACCCTCTCAGAAAGATAAGCCTGGAGGTGGTTTTCAGCAACACAAGCAATTTCTGTAAGGAAACGTTGGACTTCGAAGTGGTCGACTGGAAATCGCAGTACCATGCGATCCTCGGTCGACCAGCCTTCGCACGCTTCATGGCAGTACCGCACTAAGCCTACCTCAAGCTGAAAATGCCAGGCCCACGAGGAGTCATCACAGTGAGCGGCAGCTTCATCAGATCAGATCGCTGCGACAGAGAATTCCACAAGATATGAGAAACCTTTGGAGCACATCAGACCCGCAGAGTCGCCACACAAGAAGAAGAAGCGCTCCCATAGAAGTCAAGTCACAACCTGGAAGACCCGCCGGCACCAAACGCTAAGGACCCAAGTTATCTTAGCAACAACTTTACATTCCTAGGGCTATCAAGCCATCGATCCAAATAAAGGGTTTTCTTCAACAGCCCCCTCGTGTAAGAACAACAGGAAAGATACCGAAAATATTTTTCAAAAAAGTGCTTACGCGACTTGAAAATTGGCACTCGGGGGCTCGCTCGCAGCAGCCACCCCTCGGGGCGTTATTCGCTTACGCGACTCAAAATTAGCACTCAGGGCTCACTCGCAGCAGCCACCCCTCGGGGCGTTATTCGCTTACGCGACTCAAAATTCGCACTCGGGGGCTCGCTCGCAGCAGCCGCCCCTCGGGGCTTTATTCGCTTACGCGACTGAAAATTGGCACTCGTGGGCTCGCTCGCAGCAGCCACCCCTCGGGGCCTTATTCTCTTACGCGACTGAAAATTGGCACTCGGGGGCTCGCTCGCAGCAGCCACCCCTCGGGGCCTTATTCGCTTACGCGACTGAAAATTGGCACTTGGGGGCTCGCTCGCAGCAGCCACCCCCTGGGACGTTATTCTCTTATGCGACTTCAAATTATGACCCGGGGGCTCGCTCACCTCAGCCACCCCTCAAGACAATATCAAACCGCACGACTCAACTTTCCAACATTCAAGGGTTTCATCCACATCAACGGCTCAGCAAAATAATACAACAAAATCCCACGGGATGCCACACCAACTGCACTGCACGCTATCCAGAAGAAGAAATTCTACACAGACTACAGCTACACAAGGGAGAATCTACAACAACCAAGCAAAGTTTAATCTCAAGGCTCCGATTTCACTTTGCACAGAGCACCCAGAAGAAGGTCATTTTCTTCGCACACCCACTTCACAACTTGACTCGCAGGCTTGTCCGCCGCGGCGTAATGATCACCCATCGGCTGATCTCGACCACCAGGAGGACCCTGAGATGCCAGCATAATATCTACCCCAGGCCAATGACTATGGACAAATGCAAACACACAGCGAGCCCCTGCATGAATCTGGTGATTCACTACGCTACGAAGCTCAGCAGGTTGATAGAACACCCGGCAAAGCCTCTCAAGTGACGATGGAACAAGATTCAGCGGATAAAATTCGCAGAAGATCCCACCAAGCACCATGCAGCAGTACTCAAGAGCTCGCGGCACCCTTTCAACCCATAGCCGAAGAACTGCGAACACTCGACACGCGCCCTATCCATCCAAAAGGGATTATTCGCCTGCACGACCGGATCATCCAGCTGTAACAACTCTGACTACACGGCCTCCTCCTCCTCCTCCTCACGAGCCCGCCCAGCCAGCACTTCGTAAGAAGAACAAGAATCAGCAGAAAGAACAAGGAATATCTATCGCGCAGTTGAACAGTCGAAAAAGGACAAACTCACCCTTCAGAAGATCAGACAACTTCACCACCCAAACAGCTAGGCTATCCACAACAGCCTCAGCACATTCATGTTAGGAGCGATGGATTGCGACAGCATCCTTGAGACGAACAATCTCACGCTCCGCCTCTTTAAGTCTCAAACAGACAGACTCATAGTCACCCTCACGAGCATCCTTCTTCAGCAAATTCCAAGCCCGAGAAACGCCCGGGGTGGCCTACCGCAAAGGAGAACAAGTCAAAGAAAAAAGGGACAACAAGCAGTACAAAAAGGACAAAGCAGTTACACCAATTAAAAGATCCACCATCCCGCAGGAGGCACATTACAATTCAAGTTCCAAGACAAAGCACAAAATCCTAGATCACCTACTCCGCACCCTGAGAGCTACGGATATCAGCCTCCACAACCAGCTGTAGCTGACGGGCAAGACGAGTGGTCCGACTAATCTGCTCGTCTGTATAATCAGGCAGGCTATCCACCATGGAATACTCAATAGGAACACCATGCCCTAGAAGAACAACAAAAGACGTGGCAAGCCCACTCAACACATTTTCACGGACCAAGCCCTCCAACTGGTCGCCGTTTGGTCCGAATGCAGCAACCTGCGAATCAAGACCCTTCGGCCTCCTCTCCTCATCCGGGAACAAATGCTCATGAAGAAGCTTCAGAAGAGTCGAAGCCCGACCGCAGACATCCCTCACTCCAGCAGCACCCGACACAGCATCCGCAGCGCCGCGAAGAGTGCCCGACCCCGCTGCAGCAGCCTCCACCACCTCAACACCCATGGAGCCTGCGCCAAGTGGGAAGATTAAGTGCTTAGAAACTCAAGAGAAGAACCACAGCAAAAGGAAAGAGAACAGTATCCTCACCTACCAAAGAGCTCGCCAAGTCACGCAGGCGTTCGCACTCAACCTTTTCATCCTGCTGGAATCGCTCCTCCACCTGCTGCAACCGTTCGAGCTCACCACGCTGCACCTGTAGATCCTTTTCCTTGGACTCCAAAGCGGCCAGAAGCAAAGAGAGTTCCTTTTCCGCAGTCTCGACCCGCTTCTCAGCACCCTTTTTGCGACCTGCAGTGAGGACATCGTTCAAGTGACCAATCAAAATCGAAACAAGATCAAAAGGAGATTTACGAGGGGTGACCCCACGACTCCTACATGTGAGACTACCTGGTGCGCATAAAGATAGAAGGCCCATTGGGAAGCTACGACAAGCCCGCGATTGGCCCAGCCAGGCACCTACATAGGAGTCCGCGACTATGAGGACAAACATAGGCGAGAGAAATCCAAATGATAGATATGATGTGAGGAGTAGGGATTGCCATGCAACGGATGCACATATGAGCTAAGGTAATCTCTCCAATGGAACTAGTGGGGGTGCATCCAACTTGCTTGCTCAGGAAGACCTAGAGCTCTTTTGAGGAGGCTCATCCTTGGAATATGCAAGCCACGTTCTATAGTGTAAGGATCCCCACATATTTATGCATGAATCATATGAAAACATCTATGGAGTACAAATATAACTATGGAGTACGAGTGTGGATCTTTCAAGAGGAATAGTAGTGTTGCCCCCTTCTCTTTTTTTGCATTTTTGTGGCCTCATTGGCTCTTTCTATTTATCTCTCATTTGTCCTCTTTGGGATCTTTTAATTTGTCCTCTTTTGGAATCTTTTATTTTGTCCTCTTTGGGTTCTTTTCCTCACTTAAGGGCAACACTCTATATTTTACAAGAGTATAGAATATCTAATACTTTAAGAGAAGTAGTCAACATAAAGAAAACTGAAAACTATCATGATGTATGCAAATGTATGCCTCTGCCAGTGTAGCGGGATATGCATTACTAGTGCGTCATGTAGCAATGATGAGGGCAAGGCCCAACTAACATGCGGCTCTACGATCAAGCAAAATCATGTATGACATGAAGATCAAGTCACGAGATGATGGATGTTGCATGACAATGTATCTCGAAAAGGCTATGGAAATGCCTTGATAGGTTGGTATGGTGGATGTTTTGAGGAATATATTGTGACGCCCCCAAAATCGGACCGTGTACAGTAATCATACACGCAAGGTACACGACCGAGATCAAGGACTCACGGCATGATATCACAACACAACTCTAATAATAAAAATAATACAAGTTGTTTAATACAAGCCAAGGGCCACGAGGGCTCGAATACAACAGCTCGAGAACACAAAGTTAGCGGAAGCAATAGTATTTGAGTACAGACACAAGGTACACATGATTTTTCTTAAGAAGGCTAGCATAAAAACAACAACGATTGAAAAGGCGAGGCCTCCTTCCTGGGAACCTCCAAACTACTCCTGGTCGTCGAGGATCTCCATGTCGTAGAAGGCATCGGGGATCTTCACGTTGCGGTGCTCGACATCGGGGATCTTCACGTTGTAGTGGTCGGCATCGGGGATCTCCTGCTCATGGATGCCTCGCGTCTGATTGCAGCAAGCGTGTATACAAAACCAAAAGGGGAGGGGGAAAGCAAGGGTGAGTATCTAGCATACCCGCGAATCTTATGTCCGCTACTAAGCATTTATGCATTTGAATCAAATGGAAAGGGGAGGCCATATATAGTGGACTGAATGGTAGAAAGTCAGAATAAGGATGAAAAGCTAGGCCTATCGAAGACTAGCATTTTCCGACGATTCTTGAAGCACAAGAAGAGAATAGCCAACAATTATATATAAAGCATAAAGTAACAATGCAGCAGAAGTTGCTGCAGCATTGTATAATAGTAAGTTGTATTAGTTAACAATTATCAATGCCTCCGAGAATCCTTCCTCGACTTTCCTGTGAGGAAGAAAACCCGAAACCAATCAGTTTAGTAGTAGTAGTTTGTAGTAGTAGAGTCTGGCTTCAGCATAAAGCGTCATGTTACCGTGGACACGACTATTCGAATAGATTTTCTTCCCTGCAGGGGTTGCACTACTGTTACACTACACGCTCGGATCTCTAGGGTGGCGTACATCTAGTTAGGGAATGCCCCACCGAGGCTATCCGACACGACGTAGTCCTACCTAGGCTCAACAGAGAGGTCATCCGTCGGACTAAATCCTATGTACGCAGGGACTTTGGACCCTTTCCCTTTGTACTCCTGCACGGTGCGAGTCTGGCCGGTGAAGCAAAAGAAAATATCACCACTACAGCAAAAATACACACCACTTCTCGGCAATCAGGCTACAGTACTACTGACGTCTGAATAGCTTTCGATAGAATGTATGGCGTGGAGGGCCCACACTGTAATCCCACGTGGATTTAGCGCGTATAGGGCACGTCGACCCACTCAAGTCATCCACCTGACCCATTTAAGCATTTTAATATTATCTTGCGGACAACCGTTATCGTTGCCTGACTAATTCACACAACGGACAACGAACAACAGTCAAGACCACCAGTACATCGAGTCCTGCCCTGTCGTCCCGTCAAAGCACGCGGTTACCAACAAGGTGAACCGTCTCCTTACCTTATCTCGCGTGTGCTCTTGTAAGAGTTC
Organism: Bromus sterilis; assembly: GCA_950022295.1. Taxonomy (NCBI): domain Eukaryota; kingdom Viridiplantae; phylum Streptophyta; class Magnoliopsida; order Poales; family Poaceae; genus Bromus; species Bromus sterilis. Next base: position 226,323,042 of record OX465600.1, read on the forward strand.
GACTTTATTGGTTTGGTAACTCTCACGGACAATGATCAGGGTCCAAGCCCACCAGTACGTCGATATTCCCTCCCAGTCGTCCCGTCACAATAACACTCACGGGCACCATTGGGTCACCCGACTTCTTACCTTTAAGGACCACCGTGGTTCAGAACCCTAGGGCGGCACTACAGAGTCGGCAACGAGTGGAGTACGAGGATTTCTCCTCGATGGCTCACACTTGAGGTGGCTCGGTAGAGCCGTGATAGGGGCTTTTGGCGGGGTCCGCTCTGTACCGTACCTGTGGCAGTTATACATATATATATATATATATATATATATATATATATATATATATATATATATTGTATCCGCGTTCACTACCCAGAGTGATCATGGCCCGCTATCTAATCCTAGTTGACTAACAGCACGCAGGGCCAACTACTGAATATAATATATATAATTAATAGGCAGCATAGGATAAAGGAAGGTACATCAAGGGGCGACAGTGACAGGCTATGCAATTGAATAGATAAACAACGTAGCAGCAGCAGAAATGCCTAGTGCAAGAAATGTACGAAAAAGATAGGCGGTATCTCAGGAAGGAGAAATGCTCTGTTTGCGTGGAAGCTCACGGTAGGGGTACGATCGTCAATGACGTAGTCGATCACAGGGGCGTCGACAGCGGTCGTCGGGTCTACCAGACAATAAGAAGGGGCAAGAAACAATAAATACAATAAAATAATAGCAATACAAATACAGGACATGGCAGATGCATGGTTAACGGCGTTCTATCGCAGTGCAAGGTGCTTTGCTCGGAGCGGAAATTCATCCGGGGATGAACTGCCAGCTCCGGGTGATTATCGACAGATGACCCGGAGCGAAAGGTTCCATGTTCGGTATGTTAGAGGGGGTGGTGGGTGTACAAATAGTGTATTCTTATTCGTGGTAATTTTCTGATCAACTTTTATGTACAAATTATTTTGATCTGACTTACGGATTAAAATATATTGATTTTCAAAGTTTAAATCAGTTTAAACCACTTTTCTGAATTTATTTTATTATTAAATCAAACATTATCCAGAACAGTGAGGTTGACTGGTCAACTGACATGTGGGTTCCACATGTCAGCCTTTGGACAAATAAATTAATTCTTTCTATTTAAATAGTGTAGTGGGCCCACATATCATAGGCAGTGGTATTTAATCATAGTTTTATTTAAACAGCAAAGGGAGTGACGGGGATGTACCCCGGAAAATCCCATGGTCAGGGACCCTGGGTTAGTCATGAGAGGCACAGGTTGGACGATAACTCATCGGCTAACAGAGGATACGTTCTTGCTCGATATTATTGCTTGGAGATGGCGATTACAGGAGCGCCAAGGCTAGTGCGCACAAGGCTAGGGTTACAGATTGTGTATTGGTTGATCTTTGACGTCTCCCCTCCTAGCCTTTATATAATAGGCTAGGTCTCGGGGAGTCTGACTTGGATTACTGATGAGGTTTCCTAACCATAATCTTGTACCGCACGGCAAGTTTGCACCTTCCTTATGAGTCGCAGACTCCTATGCCGGTGGCACTAGTGGGCCAAGGCTGAACCCAGGCGGCATCCTTGTGGGCCTTCCGTCTTCGGGTACACCGGGTAGGACCATCCATAGGAGTCGTGGGGTCACCCCCGAGTGCCTGGGGGACTCGAAGAGTCGCGCAGGGACTCGAGTCCTTTCTTGCATCGTTTTCGATGTATGCACGGTTTAACCACGGGTCGCTGGCAGTCTGGGGCCATGACAAAACCTGTTTCGAGGGATGCTAAGCTGAAAGGGCCCAAGGAGTCGACTGGTCGAGCCTTGGTGAATTGCACTAGTGGAAAAGACCGCAGTAGCCCAATCAAACTCATGTCCCTCGACATGAGCTTGGAACGCTGGTATTGAGAAAAAGTCATGCCGCTGCAGGTCTTATAGTGATCAATTGCCGCCAGTAAAGTTCGTAGCCTAGGCGCGTCCGCCCGGGTTTTTCTATCATGCAAGCGCATGGAAAAGGTTGGGAGTGAAATCGCTCTGCGGCAAGTCCCAGCCCGGCCGATCAGTGCAGCGGGGTCTTACCTACACGCTAAGCTAGCGTGGCATCTGGGCACAGTGTATCGTGTTCCAAGAATATGTATTTTTATTGAGGCGCGGAGCCTAGTTAGTGATGCACCCACTTGGAATAAACAATCAAGTGAGCTGTGTTAGCGGTCACTCGCGGAGATTTGTCGAGTGCTCGGGCGAGGAGTAATGCAGAGGAGTACCAGCTCGGGAAGTCTTCGAGTGCTCGGGTACTTAGAGTTCTGCGAGTAATCACTCGAGTATCGCCTTCGCTCTCGGGGTGAGGGAGCACCCGATACTCTCGGACCGTACAATCTGGTGTGTGTAAGTCTGCTTATCTTGTGTCGTGGTGAGCGAGCACCCGAAACTCTCATGGGTGCGAGTAATCACTTGAGCACGTCTTTTCTTCTAGGTGAGGGACCACCCGAAACTATGATGTCTTCTTGCCCTTCGTTGGTGAGCCCCAAGTGGAAGGCGTGATGCAGTACAGCAGCGAGTTTCCCTCGGTGAAGATACCAAGGTTTGTCTCCAGTAAGACTCCGGAGATGATAAGTAGGTGCCAGCGGCGCGACTGACGCGGACCTGCACACAGACACAGATAACTTTGTTCCCAACGAAGTTCAGAGAGGTTGTCAATCTCTTCGGTCTTGTTGTTCACAAAGGGTAAAAACACAAGGGATAATGATAGCAAGTAAAAGCAGTAAAGTAAATATAGCATGGAAACAATGATAAGGATATGGACCGGGATATGTGTTGTTCACTAGTGATGTCTCTCTCCCAAAAGACGATAAAACTGCTATGCGAGGTAAACAAATTACAGAAAGGCAATTGACAGGATTATGAACGCACCGCAATGCTAACTATGCTACAAAAGAAAGGAAGAGGTTCAAAAGCACGGGCAGTACGCCAAACTAAGTAGACCGTAATCCAACTGCATCTACTACTAATCATCCACCTTGAGATATCTATCCAGAACATCTCGCTGGTATTAAGTTGCGAGCCCCACCCAAAGTGTAAACCCAAAGCAACAGACAACTGCGTTAAAAAGAACTCTGCGTAAATTAAACAATCCTTGCAACCGCGGTTACAAGCACCGTTGTTTTCCCCCTTGTGGCAACAGCACATCCCCTAGACTCATGTTTCTGTCACTCAAGCGTGTCATCGGGGGGCATGAACCCACAATCGAGCACAACGTTCCCTCTTGGAGTCACTACCTACTACTTGGCCAAAGCAATAAACAGCAACGGAGAACATGCAAGAATTACTTAGGAACAAAAATATAAAAGATAGAAACCAAATATATTACTCTATCACAATCTGGAAATAATCTCATAATCCATCAGATCCTTTCAAACTCAGCATAGCAACAGCTGAAATATTACAAAAGTGCCTCGATCATGTAGGGAAGCTCACGAGGTCTAAACAATGAAGATCAAAGAGGGGAGGAGAACATCACATAGCTACTGATCAAGGACCCATGGTCCAAGGAAAACTACTCACAAGACATCCGGGGAGCATCCATGGAGGAGAGGAGACTCCCGGAGGTCAATCCTCCCTCCGGCAGGGTGCCGGGAAGAGGTCTTCTAGTGCTCCCGATCTTCGGAAGCGCGGCGGCGGCGAAACAGAAGCGAGTTTGCGGAATAGGGTTCTTCTTCTGGAGTTTCCCCGTGACGGAGAATAAATAGGCGAGAGGGGGCAGCTAGAGGTGGACCAGGGGCCCCAGGCGCCCCCCTGGCGCGGCCAGGGGTGGGGCCGCGCCGGGTGGCCGCCTGGGCCCCCCTGGCTCCCCTCTGGCCCCTCTCAGGCTCTTCGCGAAGCTTCCTTCACGCTGATTTTTTATCTGAATTTTCCTGAATTTTTCTGGCACTTTTTATATGGGGGAAAACTGAAAGAGAAAAACAGCAGAAAACAGGAACTAGCACTGGGGTGCACTGAGTTAATAGGTTAGTCCAAATATGATCAAAGGTGTATGAAAGTGTGTCTAGATCATAGCAATATCACACAAAACATGCATGGAGCAAGCAGAAATTATAGATACGTTTTGGACGTATCAACATCCCCAAGCTTAATTCCTGCTCGTCCTCGAGTAGGTAAATGATAACAGCATAATTTATGTGGTGACATGCTAGCAACCATAAAAGAACTTTGAAAAGTAAAGCAATCAAGGTTAGAGATTCAAGTCAAGTCATAAGAGGCAAGAGTCTATATTAGCATTGAAACAAGTAACAAAAGAACATTAGGTGCAAGAGCTCTCGTTGTCCGTCACTCGAATGTCTCCAAATGGTGTTTGCGTGCAAGAAGGGGGATAGGGAATACGAGAAAAAAAAGTATTTTTGTGTTGAGAACTCAATCTACTAAAGTTTCACACTTGGTCTTCTTTGGAATCTTATCTTGACTCAGCCCCAGACCACTAGCCATGTACAAGTCAATTTGATCCACTCCTTTTCGATATTTTGAGCACTCATGCGATGGATGAGCGTAAGCACGAGAGTTGGCACTTAGGATGGCAAAGAGAGAAATATGGTGGAGGAGGAAGACAAAAAGGATGAGAAAGGCTCACATCAATGAGGACAATCATAGGCAAGAGATGCCAAATGATAGATATGATGTGAGGAGTAGGGATTGCCATGCAACGGATGCACATACGAGCTAAGAAGCTCTCCAATGGAACTAGTGGGGGTGCCTCTAACTTGCTCGCTCATGAAGACCTAGAGCTCGTTTGACGAGGCTCATCCTTGGAATATGCAAGCCAAGTTCCATAGTGTGAAGATCCCCACATAGCTATATGCATAAAGATCATCTCTATGGAGTACAAAGATATAAAGGGAGTACTAGTGTGGATCTCTCAAAAGGATAGTAGTGTTTCCCCTTTCTCTCTTTTTATTTCTTTTTCTCTTTTATTATTTTTTTGTATTTTTTGTGGCCTCAATGGCTCTTTCTATTTAACTCTCATTTGTCCTCTTTGGGATCTTTTAATGTGTCCACTTTGGGATCTTTTCCTCAATTAAGGGCAACACTCTATTTTACAAGAAGGTAAAGGAGATCTTTCACACTTTACAAGGTACTCAAAATCATAAAGAAGATGTAACTAACATGATATATGCAAGGTATGTCGCTGCCAGTGTAGCAGGAACATGTATGACATGAAGATCAAGTCATGAAGAGGTGGAAGTTGCATGGCAATGTAACTCGGAAAAGCTATGGAAATGCCTTGATAGGTAGGTATGGTGGCTGTTTTGAGGAAGGATATAAGGAGGCTTATGATGACAGAGCGTATCATGCCAAGGGTTTGGATGTACCGGCGAAGGTGGACACCAACTCTCGGACTGAGAAGAAGGTAATGCACGGCACAGGAAAGGCTAGCAAAATATGGGAAGGTGGAAGTGTCAACTCTCAATACTTACATTAGTCCGAAGAACTCATGCACTTATTATCGGTAACTCTCAATCTAATAAGGAGGTTCACAAAGAGACAAGTACCCCGAGGAGGAGTGTATGGGGGTTTGGTTATCCTTGCGCATCCTCGACTCATCGTACGTGAGTGTTCTCTGATATTTGTCTCCTCATAAGAGTAGTGATCCATCTAGTAGCTAGAGTTCTCAACTAGTTTTGTAGGTTTTGAAAATAAACACGGATTTCCCAAAATACGACACCTATCACTAATAGGCAAGAGCTCTTGACACCAAAAGTTCAAACATTACTCACATCAATACCTCAAAACTATTGCAAGTTACTACTAAAATTAAATAGCAACCTTAATTACCTACTTCTCAAAACAAGACACAACTCAGTGCAACAACCGACTCTCTTTAACAAGATAAACATGAAAACTAAAAAGAGTTGCAGCAACAAACTAAACAAAAACCAAGGCTCTTTGCTAAAGACAAAGTAAAACTAAAACTAAACATGGCAGTAGCTATGAAAAGATAAAGAACACATAACAGCAAAAAGATAGGCATGAAGAATCCTATGATGTGTTCTAAATTCTGAAAGTGGAGCGTGTTTCTCTCCCACACAAAGTAATACGGGATCTAACTTGTTATGAACAGCAAGCAAAGCTAAATAAAACTAAAAACAAAACCTAAGAGCGAGACGCTCCAAGCATAGCACATAACACATGAAGTGATAAAAATATAGTGAGACGAAGGACGAACCGATGATTGTTGATGGAGAAGGGGATGCACGGGGGCATCCCCAAGCTTAGACGCTTGAGTCTCCTTGAATATTTATTGGGGATGCATGGGGGCATCCCCAAGCTTGAGCGCTTGACACTCCTGGATCTTCTTTCATCATCTTCCATCGCACACTTGAAAACTCCCTTCATACATAACTCATCATAAGCTGATTAGAGAGGTTAGTACCCTTAATAAATAATTTTTCTCAACTGGATATAAAGATATTCTTGAAGATCTACTGTTTCTCAAGAGTGCCAAAAAGTTTTTGCAAAGAAAAATCAAGCTTAAGGTTTGCAAAAGTTAGGAGAGACAAAACGTGGCAGAATCTGTGAAAAACAGAACATCAGGTAGTAAAGAATTTTTTAGGGGCACTTCTGCAACTCAAATCAAAAAACTCAGAACATACAGAAGTTTCTTAATTGTATAGAGCATACTGTGTAAAAATTTCAGCTCAAAAAGATGAACTGGGATTTTTCTGGAATTTTTCTGGTCACGAGGACAGAATCTGTTTTCTGGACAGCATGTCACAACTTTTACTTCCTTTGCCGTAAGAGGCTATAACTTGGCACAAAGTTGAAAACTAAAGATACAATGATGTTGCTACAGAAGTAAAAATCATCAAGACACAACAAAATCAAAAATAAACACCTAAATTCGTTGCGGGCTGGCTCCCGAAAGCGCTTCTTTAAAGCCATTAGCTAGGCATAATGCAAAAGAAGAATCAAGTTTTATCAAGAGAAAGAGAATAACTAGCCCGTGTAACGGACTCAAAAGGTAACTTGATTTTCTTTCTAGGGAAGTGTTCCATCCCCTTTTTTAATGGAAATTGGAATTTTATATTCCCCTCTTTCATGTCAATAACCGCACCAACGGTGCGAAGAAAAGGACGTCCCAAAACAATTGGACATAAAGGTTCACACTCTATATCCATAACAATAAATTCAACGGGGACATAGTTGTCATTGACAATGATAAGAACATCATCGATCTTCCCCAAAGGTTTCTTTATGGAAGAATCAACAAGACGAACACCAAAAGAACAAGGCTCAAAAGGCTTCAATTCAAACATATCAAATATTCTTTTGGGCATAACGGAGGTACTAGCTCCAACATCACATAAAGCATAGCAAGAGAAGTTATTTAATTTAATTTTGATCATAGGGTCCCAACCATCATCTAGCTTCCTAGGTATGTAGGCTTCTACTCTAAGCTTCTCCTCCCTAGCTTTGATGAGAGCATTTGTGATATGCTCCGTGAAGGCAAGATTAAGTGTGCTAGTGTGGGGGTCTCTAGACATTTTGTGTAGCAAGCTAATAACTTCTGAGAGGGTGCAACTATCAAAATCAATATCACTACTATCAAAGGTGGTAGTAGTGTCATCTAGGCTCACTTGTTTGAAACCCTCTATGTTCATAGGAGTTTCTTTATCTACGGTTGAGGTATTAGCATCACCATTAATAGGTCCAACGGGACTAGGAGTGCATTGGGTGCTAATAGTTTGAGTGTCCTCAACAATTTGGATAGTGGCAACTGTGTGGTGTGTAGGAAGGATCTTAATTCTATCCTCTTCCTCTTTTTCTCTAGCCCATCTTTCTTTAAGTTTAGCCATCCTCCTAATATTTTCATTAATTTGTAATTGGATAGCATTAATAGGATTGGCCTTATTCTCCTCGAGGGGGGAGGTTCTAATTTTGAGCATCTCAATATCAAGGGCTAAGCTTTCTACCTTCAAAGAGAGATTATCTATTTTAGCTAATTTCTCTTCTACATTTTTGTTGAAGGCTTTTTGGGTAGTGATAAAGTCTCTAAGCATTCTTTCTAATTCAGAAGAGGGGTTCTTGTTGCTAGGGTAAGTGTTGTTGTTCCCATACTTGGATGGAAACGGTCTAGGATTGCTAGCAAAATTTCCCCTATAAGCATTGTTGTTGAAGTTGTTTCTAGTGATAAAGTTCACATCTCCTTGTTCTTGAGCAACCAAAGAATTTAAAGGGACATCATGAGGATCAATAGAGGGTTGCTTGGTAAGTAGAGACATAATTAAGTCAACTTTTTCATTGAGGGAGGTAATTTCCTCGACAGAGTTTACCTTCCTACCTGTTGGAGCGCGCTCGGTGTGCCATTGGGAATAATTGGTCATCATCTCATCGAGAAGCTTTGTGGCAGCACCAAGTGTAGGTGACATAAAGGTTCCTCCCGCGGCCGAATCTAACAGGTTCCGCGAGGTAAAGTTCAAGCCTGCATAAAAAGTCTGGATAACCATCCAAGTAGTCAAACCATGTGTAGGGCATTTATTAACAAGAGATTTCATTCGTTCCCAAGCTTGGGCAACGTGTTCATTATCCAATTGCTTAAAATTCATAATATTACTCCTCAATTGGATAATCTAAGTAGGAGGGTAGTACTTCCCTATAAAAGCATCTTTGCACTTATCCCAAGAATCTATGCTATTTCTAGGCAAAGATTGAAACCAGATTTTAGCATCTACCCTTAAAGAGAAAGGAAAGAGCTTGAGCTTAACAACATCACCTTCTACTTCTTTATACTTTTGCATATCACATAATTCAACAAAATTATTCAAGTGTAAAGCAGCATCATCTCCAGCACCAGAGAATTGATCTCTCATAACAAGGTTTAGCAAGGAAGGTTTAATTTCATAAGAGGTAGCTGAAGTGGCAGGTGTGGCAATGGGAGTGCAGATAAATTCTTGGTTTTTGTGACTAGTGAAGTCACACAACTTGGTGTTTTCAGTGGAACCCATAGTAGCAGCAAGTGTGGCAGATTTTTTTTGTAATTTTTTATAAAAGACACAAAGATAAAAACTGAAAGATAAACTAACAAGACTAAAAAACAAAGGTAAAGGGTAGTGTGCAACTCCCCTATCTTAGCACTCAGAGCCCCCGGCAACGGCGCCAGAAATTCGCTTGATGGCTTCTCGCCCTTCGTTGGTGAGCCCCAAGTGGAAGGCGTGATGCAGTACAGCAGCGAGTTTCCCTCGGTGAAGATACCAAGGTTTGTCTCCAGTAGGACTCCGGAGATGATAAGTAGGTGTCAACGGCGCGACTGACGCGGACCTGCACACAGACACAGATAACTTTGTTCCCAATGAAGTTCAGAGAGGTTGTCAATCTCTCCGGTCTTGTTGTTCACAAAGGGTAAAAACACAAGGGATAATGATAGCAAGTAAAAGCAGTAAAGTAAATATAGTGTGGAAACAATGATAAGGATATGGACCGGGATACGTGATGTTCACTAGTGATGTCTCTCTCCCAAAAGACGATAAAACTGCTATGCGAGGTAAACAAATTACAGAAAGACAATTGACAGGATTATGAACGCACCGCAATGCTAACTATGCTACAAAAGAAAGGAAGAGGTTCAAAAGCACGGGCAGTACGCCAAAGTAAGTAGACCGTAATCCAACTGCATCTACTACTAATCCTCCACCTTGAGATATCTATCCAGAACATCTCTATGGTATTAAGTTGCGAGCCCCACCCAAATTGTAAACCCAAAGCAACAGACAACTGCATTAAAAAGAACTCTGCGTAAAGTAAACAATCCTTGCAACCGCGGTTACAAGCACCGTTGTTTTCCCCCTTGTGGCAATAGCACATCCCCTAGACTCATGTTTCTGTCACTCAAGCGTGTCATCGGGGGGCATGAACCCACAATCGAGCACAACGTTCCCTCTTGGAGTCACTACCTACTACTTGGCCAAAGCAATAAACAGCAACGGAGAACATGCAAGAATTAGTTAGGATCAAAAATATAAAAGATAGAAACCAAATATATTACTCTATCACAATCTGAACATAATCTCATAATCCATCAAATCCTTTCAAACTCAGCATAGCAACAGCTGAAATATTACAAAAGTGCCTCGATCATGTAGGGCAGCTCACGAGGTCTAAACAATGAAGATCAAAGAGGGGAGGAGAACATCACATAGCTACTGATCACGGACCCATGGTCCAAGGAAAACTACTCACAAGACATCCGAGGAGCATCCATGGTGGAGACGAGACTCCCGGAGGTCAATCCTCCCTTCGGCAAGGTGCCGGGAAGAGGTCTTCTGGTGCTCCCGATCTTCGGATGCGCGGCGGCGGCGAAACAAAGGCGAGTTTGCGGAATAGGGTTCTTCTTCTGGAGTTTCCCTGTGACGGAGAATAAATAGGCGAAGGGGGCAGCCAGAGGTGGACCAGGGGCCCCAGGCACCCCCCCCCTTGGCGCGGCCAGGGGTGGGGCCACGCTGGGTGGCCGCCTGGGCCCCCCTGGCTCCCCTCTGGCCCCTCTCGGGCTCTTCGCGAAGCTTCCTTCACGCTGATTTTTATATGAATTTTCTTGAATTTTTCTGGCACTTTTTATATGGGGGAAACTGAAATAGAAAAACAGCAGAAAACAGGAACTGGCACTGGGGTGCACTGAGTTAATAGGTTAGTCCAAATATGATCAAAAGTGTATGAAAGTGTATGTAGATCATAGCAATATCACACAAAACATGCATGGAGCAAGCAGAAATTATAGATACGTTTTGGACGTATCAAACTCTCATGGGTGGATATGCTCCCGATGGGAGTTAAATATATTTGAAGAATGTATTTGAATTAGTAAGAATGGTACTTGCAGGCTGCATTTTTCGTTTAAGCTGCAATTTTAATTTTACCTCTTCTTGGTTGGATAACGATCACCTTGCCGAAGGACCATCAAAGATGCTCTGTCTGCGAACCGTCATGTCTTCATGACCGGTCATAATGATGGCTTTTGGTGGCGTGTTGCGACCTCCTGTTGAGTTACCGATGCGCGCATTGAAAACGCGCGAGATTTGACGCGTCCAGTGCACACTGCCGCCCGTGTGAAGGCACCTTTGTCTCGGAATTCGAATCGCCCGTCGTGCTTGGTCTTTGAATTAACTTCTGCCATCGTCTGGGCGTTTCTGCGTGCCCTTGAGTTTGTGCTATAAATAGACCCCTCTTGTTCATCTGGCAGTGGTATTCGACCTCTGCTCATTTTTCTCCTCTTTCTCTTCCTCTTCTCATGGCGCCCAAGCGCGGTGCTAGTATGACTGGTCGTGGTCGTGCTCGTGGTGGCCGTGGTGGTCATACTCCGCGCTCTTCTCGCGGTGGTCAACATGGGGCAGCGTTGGTGCCTTCCTCCTCTTCCTCGGAGGAGGGTGTTTGGTGCTATGACTTTCTCCTACACGTCCTTGGCCGGAGCGCTGCTCGCATTCTCCTTCCTTCTGCATTGGCTGCCATTGTTTCTGAGTATAGTGTGGATGGCCTGCTTCTTCGTCTTCAGGGGTGCTCTCGGCCTCCTTCTTATGTTGAGTTGGAGGTTGACAGTTCTTGCTTGATTTTTCTTGGTTTTTGCTGGAAATCATTTTCCCGGTGTTTGAACTTGCGTGATGGTGATACTCTTTGTTGCCGCTTTGATGGAGAAAATACTCTCACCATCCGCGCTTTTGACACGAGCGGCAATCGCATGGATCCATCCTGGCAAGAGACAAGCAGTGACAATTCCGGAAGGTTGGGGAGTCCTCCGTCCATGTCTTCAACGGCTTCATCCACTGGCGATTCCTCGGGTGGTGATGTTGTGTCCTCCAGCTCTGGAGAGGACCTCGACGTCAAGCCATCGATCAAGAGGGCGCGCCAGGAGACCTTGTAGAACTGGAGGCAGCGGCGTCGTCTTCGCTGGCAGCTCGGGTGGAGCTGGAGAAGAAGCTGGTGAAGCAGGAGAAGAGGCTGGTGGAGCATCAATTTTGGTGCTCCGCAAATAAGTCGAGCTTCACCTTTTGTTATGTCATTGACATCATGAGCTGGCTGCTTCGACTCCTCCTTTGTCTGTGATGATGCTCGCTGCATTGGTGCCAATCATCCCAGCATAGGCACACATGTAGAAGTCATAATTCCTTGGGTGATTGGTGTTGTAGTATTTTCAGTTGCTTCATTTTTGTAACTAGGTTGATTCTCCATGTAATGAGGATTGCCTTCGAGTAATCAGAGTTGCCTTCTATCCAATGTACTCGAGTTTTTGTACTGAGAATGATCTTCGGGTCCTTTTAGTGAGAACTGCGGTTGAGTCCTTGAAATGTAATCTGTATTCGAGTCCTTTTGAAATGTGATCTGGCTTCTAGTCCTTTCAATGAGAGCTGCCTTCGAGTCCATCAAGTCCTTGTACTGTAGATTCTATCGGGTGCGCGACAGTGCTCCCGATGGGAGTAGCCCCCGAGGCTACGTTTGAGTTGGAGAGTCGAACGTAGGCTGGGATTTGTTTCCGTTGTCGTTCTTCTGTTAACTGCCGTCTTTTATCGGGTGCGCGGCAGCGCTCCCGATGGGAGTAGCCCCAGAGTCTTTACGTGATCGTGTTGATCAGGTGAAGACTAAAGGATTGTTTGTGTCATGTGCTCCATCCGTATTTCTCCAGAGTACTTGGTTTTCCATCTGGTTGTAGCCGTGTTTTCCCTTTTATTCCGAACAGTTTTCAGTGGGTGGCGCCTGTCGGGGGGGTTTTTGCTTGGACCCTTTAAGTTTCGGGCTATGTGAGCAACGATAGCGTCTCTTGGGGGGAGATGGTGCTCGAGCCCCATAATGGTTTTAAGTAAAGATCGCGTGAGCGACGATAGCATCTCTCGGGGGGAGTTTTGTACTCGAGCCCCCGAGTGATTTTAATTAGAGGTCGCGTGAGCGACGATAGCGTCTCTCGGGGGGAGTTTTGTACTCGAGCCCCCGAGTGCTTTAGATGAAGATCGCGTGAGTGACGATAGCGTCTCTCGGGGGGAGTTTTGTACTCGAGCCCCCGAGTGCTTTAGATGAAGATCGCGTGAGCGACGATAGCGTCTCTCGGGGGGATTTTTGTACTCGAGCCCCCGAGTGATTTAGATGAAGATCGCGTGAGCGACGATAGCGTCTCTTGGGGGGAGATGGTGCTCGAGCCCCCGAATGGTTTTAAGTAAAGATCGCGTGAGCGACGATAGCGTCTCTCGGGGGGAGTTTTGTACTCGAGCCCCCAAGTGATTTTAAGTACAGGTCGCGTGAGCGAAGATAGCGTCTCTCGGGGGGAGTTTTGTACTCGAGCCCCCGAGTGCTTTAGATGAAGATCGCGTGAGTGACGATAGCGTCTCTCGAGGGGAGTTTTGTACTCGAGCCCCCGAGTGCTTTAGATGAAGATCGCGTGAGCGACGATAGCGTCTCTCGGGAGGATTTTTGTACTCGAGCCCCTGAGTGATTTAGATGAAGATCGCGTGAGCGACGATAGCGTCTCTCGGGGGGAGTTATACTCAAGCCCCGGGGTGCTTTAGGTAAAGATCGCGTGAGCGACGATAGCGTCTGTCGGGGGGAGTTATACTTGAGCCCCCGGGTGCTTTGGGTGGTAGTATTTGGGCAACATCACTTTATTGCGTCGACGGGTTACATGACCTGCTAGTCGAGCATGATTGGTCGAGACTATGGGTAGAACAGGCGTAGGTTCGCTACGTTGCATGGGTTTCCCACGTCCTCGTCGGTCTTCGGATTCTTCAGTCTATAGACGCCTCCTCCTATGACTTCTGAAATTATGAACGGTCCTTCCCATTGGGGGGCAAGCTTGTGGACTTTCTCTTGTATGAGTCGTAGGACGAGATCGCCTTTGTTGAAGGTTCTGGTGCGCAGGAGGCTACTTTGGTAAGTGCGCAGCTTGTCCTGGTATCCCTCTGACTTTGCCAGGGCTGTGTCTCTTGCTTCGTCTGTTGTGTCCTTGTCATCTTGCAGTGCTTCTTCTGCTTCCTCTTCCTCGTACTCCGAGATCCTGGGCGCCCCGAATTTGAATTCATGTGGTAGCACTGCTTCCGATCCGTAGACCATCAAGAAAGGTGTGTACTGGGTTGCGGTATTTGGGGTAGTGCGCAGGCTCCATAGTACTGCAGGGAGTTCTTCTACCCAGTTGCCCGCGGCCTACTCGAGTGGTGCGAGGAGCCGTTTTTTGATGCCTCCGCATACTAGGTCGTTTGATTTTTCCACCTGGCCGTTGGACTGTGGGTGCGCGACTGATGCGTAGTTGATTTTGATGCCTAGTTCTTCGCAAAAGTTCTGGAATTCTGCTGCTGTGAAGTTCGTACCGTTGTCCGTGATGATGTTGTGCGGTACTCTGAACCTGAAGATTATTGATTTGATGAAATTCACTGTCGTGAGGGCTGTGGAGCTCGTGATGGGCACTGCTTAGATCCACTTGGTGAACTTGTCGACTGCTACTAGCAGGTGAGTTCTTCCTCCCTTTGATGATTTGAGGGCCCACCATGTCGAGTCCCCAGGTGGCAAACGGCCATGATAGTGGTATGGTCTTGAGTTTTGAGGCTGGAGCGTGCGGCCTGCTGGCGAATTTTTGACCGGCGATGCAACGCCGCACAATGTCTTCTGCGTTTTTCATCGCGGTGGGCCAGTAAAACCCTGCTCGGAATGCTTTGGACACGAGTGCTCGACTGCTCGCATGGTGCCCGCAGGTACCCTCGTGGATTTCGAGAAGTAGGGCTTTGCTGTTTTCTTCGTCGATGCACTTTTGGAGTATCTGGGTGATGTTGCGCTTGTATAATTGTCTGTTGATCACTGTGAATGCCTTGGATCGATGATTGATACGCCGAGCTTGTGAAACGTCTTGCGGTAGTGTGCCTTCGATTAGGAATCGGAGGAACGGTTTGGTCCACGCTGGTCCTTGGAGTGATTTCGGATCTGTAGGTTCGACCGCTTGGCTAATGTTTCCTTCGATTGGGCTCGCTGATGCCACCTGTAACAGACCAGTTTTCACAAAAATAAAAAAAAAATATTTTCGTTGTGAATTGTTTGATTGTCTGATTTGTTTGCGGTGTTTGCATCCCCGATTTATCGATCGGTGATTATTCCCCCCCCCCCTCTCTTATCTCATATCGGACGGAGACCGACCCTTTCCACCCTGACACTCGACCTTTGCGACACCGGGTTTCACCCGAGCACCGTCGCGAAAACCCGCACAAGACCAGCCGCAGCCAATGGAACGAACAACCCCGTTTAATAATTAAATGGGTTATTTTTATAGCGCGCCCGAAAGTGTTCTCGGAATGGTTCCAGTGCGAGGTGAATGCCACCGGCTCTACGCACTGATCGTGCAGTTCGAAGTTTTACCCGAATCGGAGGTCCTACGGACCCCCGACGGTCAGAAACGTAAACACCGCGCGCGAGAGAGAAAAACCGGCGATGTTTTTGCAAACTGCCAGCCACCTGGGCTATATAAAGACCACCACACTCCCACCTCTTTCTAGGGTTTCCTAGCCACAAAATTGCAGCCACCCCCTCCACTTTGCCCCAAAAATACCCCATCTTCGTCCAAACCCTAGCCAAGATCTGGAAAATTCCCCCCAAGCGCTCTGGACCGTCAGATCTGGTGATCCGACGGCCCAGAGGACGCCACGTCAGCACCCAGCCTCCCAACTTCTCTCTCTTCTTCCTCCAGCCGTGGACAACCGCGTCGCCGCCGCCTCGCCTCCGGCCAACTCCGGATGTCGCGCCCGTCCGGTGAGCCAGTCCCGCCGGCCTCCTCCTTCCCTTCATCTCCTCCCTCACCCCCGTTCTCCTCTCCTGCCACAGGTCGCTTCCGAAGGAGCCGTGCCACTGGTCGCCATGGCGCCGCCGTGGAGGTCCCGAGCTCGGGCTCGCCGCGCCCTCCGCTCTCGGCCTCGCCCCTCGCCCCTCGCCGGCAGCGGCCGCACCTTCGCCCACGCCCGTTTCCCCGCCTCACGGCCTCCTCCCTGCCACGCCGGACTCTCCCTTCGTCGCCGGAAGCCACCCCCGGCGCCGCTGCTCCCGTACGGCTCAGGGTCCAGCCGCTCGAGCGCTCCAACTGCTGTCGTCGCCTTCTGGGCCAGCGAGCCCAGCCGGCCTGCCCCAAGCGCGCGGCCCAGCCAGCTCCCTCCAATACAGGCCGCAGCCCCCGCCGCAGTTGGGCCGAGCCCATGGTGAGGGCAGCCCACCTTTTTTTCTCTCGTTTTCTTTTTCTTTTCTATATTTTTGCTAAGTGATGTATTTTTTTACTGTTGTTTCAATTTTGCGAGTAAATTTGCGGTTAAACCGTAGCCCGGATGACATTGCGCCCAAAAGGAAAATTTCTTAGAATTGTGTGTAATTCAATCCAACTTTCATGAGAATTTTTATTTGAGTCCATCTTGATGTTGTTAATCTGTGTTGAAGTGGCAATCAGGCCGTTAACTGCTACTAATTGTTGTTATGTGCTGCTATTGTTATTTTATTGCAACTTCGGTTGATGATTGTGACTCATCCATGAGGCCTATTGCATTGATTCTTTTTGCATACTGTTAAGAATCATGTTTACTTCCATTACATGTATTGCATTTTCATTTTTGCATTCATTATCCTGTTTATGCAATGCTCTAAAGTGTGCTTCCCGATGTTGGCAGATTGTGACCGTAACTTGTTTTGCTTGTATCTTTTTAACCGTAACTCCGTTTGGGGTGTTCTTTATATGTAACTTGATTAGTTTTTCGTGTACTTTGTGTTTATGCTATTGGTTGCTGTTGTTAACCAACCTAAAATATGGTTTAGGGAAGAACAGTATCAAATCTTTTAATTGTCGTACGGTACTTAGTGTTATGTCGTGTTTAGGTTGTGCCCTACTTAAATTGACTAGAATAGATAGTTTACCTTATGTTTCACCTCTTGAAATGTTTGTGTGCTATTCCATGCTTGAGTGAGATGCCATGTTAACAACCTTTGTTGATCACCTGTAGCTAAACAACTTGAACCTTTCCAAATGTGCGGTATCGTCGTGTGTGACGAGTACTCCACTTAACCTGTTAGTAACCGCTCTCGACGGTAGGTGCGATGTCTCGTGTTTCCTTCTTGTAGATGCTTGCTTGTGTTTTCTTCGTAGTAATAGATGCTTGCTCGTTGATTGCTTTCCAGTGTGTACCGTCTTGTGTGCTTCCGCGGGTACCTCTCGGAGACGATGCGAGCTTGCGATCAACTACACCTTCGGAACCCGACTTATCAACAGGCAAGGACTATGCATTACTTATGATCCATTCTATTTCAACCACCGGTTTGCATGCTAGTATACGATAGGTTCGATGTTTGATCCTACCACATGTTTACAGCCTCTTTCAAACCGATACAGCAATGTCCCTTCCCAGCAAACCATGTACTGCTATTTTACTATTGCTCGTTGCTCAGCCCCTGCTTAGTATGCATGCTTAGGATGCTACGATGTTACCCTGTTACTCCTTGGTTTGGGATATCACATTATTATATTGTTGTTGATGATATGATTATTATAATGTTGACTATATTCGACGAAGGATGGAAGGTCTAGGCTATCCCGCCCCGATGCTTTGTTCCATTCGAGTCACCTAGGATCCGAGTTCCGGGTATTGGTTCTAAGACTGAGCGTGCCTAACCGCGTGGGGGATTTTATGGGGCCCCGCTTCTTACCTACCTAGCTTCAAACATTTCCAGTGGTGGCCCAAACTGATTTACCATTTGAAACCGTGTGTGTGTTGGTCGGCCGCCAGTAGTTTTCAAACCAACCTGGACCAGTGAGGACATAGTTCCCTTGCTGGCCCACCTTGTTTGGATGAGGACCCAGTTTCCCATGTGTGATCAACGGCTATCCAAACTCGAGACAGACGGTAGAGACCGATTTGAGAGCGCGGTCGGCTTTTGAGTTGGGTGTCGACTCACCGAGGGACACCCGGATTTGTTCGTTGTTAGTTAGAGGGACCTGTCGTTTCGGATCTCTCGGAACTAAATCATAAAATGGTTGCCTATCATGGGTAGAAACTGAGAGGGATGGGCGTGCGTGCGGAGCCTTGTAATGGGCAGTTGGTACACCCCTGCAGGGTTAAATCTTTTCGACAAGCCGTGTCCACGGTTATGGATGACTTGAGACCTACTCCTTGTTCATAGACAACAACAACTGAGATAATCTTAATATAACTTGATCAACGCGTGTGTGTGTGCCTTGACTGCTTCTTCTTCGTCGGGATGCGAAGAGGAGGACAAGGATAGGATAGGTGTTATGCTTGCGTAAGTAGCTGATAGCAAGACTTGTTGGAGGCGATTCCTCATCGAATGCTTGGCTTCTTACCTTACTCTCTAGATCGTTAGCCACTTCATAAATGCTAGTGCGGCAGCAACCTCACCACTTACCCCATCCTTACTGTAAACTACTAGTTGTCCTAGAATGACGAGTGATGAAGTCCTTGCTGGGTCAGTTGACCACTACAGTTGGATGCTGAGTACTTTTGTACTCATGATACTACCCCCAAACTCTTTTCAGGGTTCTTGATCGACAACAGGTATGGTGATCGACGTTCCATGTGGAGACTCGACGACGACTAGTTAGACGGATCCCGGCGGAGGGCATGGACCTGTGTGGTTATGGGATCAATGTTTTTCTCTTTGCCACTAGGCATTTGCTTGTAGTCTGTACTCAGACATGTATCTTCCGTTGTTGTATTGTATTTGAGGCAGTTGTATGCCGATTGTATGAGATGTTGTATCCTTGTATCTGTAATGTTGTGATATCATGTTGGAAATCCGGGGCATATGGCTTTGTCATATGTCGCGGTGGGACCGATATGTGCTTCGTCCCCGGATCTGGGTGGAAACACCTAGATCTGGAATAGTACCGCATATCGGGCCTCACAACTTGGTATCAGAGCCTTACCGACCGTAGGATCCCTTTTCTGGCCGAAGTCAAGTCTAGACAAAAATTATTTTGTAGTTACTAAGTTAGGTATCGGAGAGTAGGAATCTTTTTACTCCTTTACCCTTACTCCGGTCAGGACAAGTGTCGTAAGTGTTCTAATCTTGACTTATTCCCTTTCGAACTTTAGGATCTCGAGTGAGTGGAGTTTCGAAACCGTTACAATGCCTTGCTTGCAATGTATTGTCTCGATTCCGATCTCGGGTTGGGAAATCCGGTAGTATCTTTAGTTCTTCCGACTCTGGGTAGATATCTTGGTCGTCTTTTGACTCCAATCCTATTGTCCGGTATCCTCGCGATTGGCGTGAGAATGCTTCCCTTGATCTTCGCTTTCAACTGTCGTTCCTCCTCTTGACACCGACGGTTTCGTATTTTCGACGATGTCGTCTCTCTGCGGAAAGTTTCTCGACAGAAGATCCTCGTTCGACATGGAGCAGAGTCCCTTGTTGGTGGTGTTGAAGATCATCGACTCCTTTTTTTTCTTCCCCCTTCTCCCCCGGATCGTCCAGGATCTCGGGACGAGATCCCTTGTTGGTGGTGTTGTATTGTAACAGACCAGTTTTCACAAAAATTAAAAAAAAATGTTTTCGGTGTGAATTGTTTGATTGTCTGATTCGGCTTCGTTGTTGGAGGCATGGCTGAAGTTGATCTGGAGGACGTATTTGAGCTTCGTTCCTTTGGGGGAGACCAGAACGACTCCTGCTCCGGCTCCTTGCTGCCTTTTGGACCCATCAAAAAGCATTGTCCATGAGTTCGATAGGTCCGGGGGGCTGGTGTCTGGACCTCCCTCCACTCAACCAGAAAATTTGGGAGGACTTGGGCCTTGATTGCTGTTGGGGGTTTGAACTGCAGGTCACGCGGGCTGAGCTCAATGTTCCACTCGGTGACTCGCCCAGTCGCTTTGGGGTTGTTTAGCATGTCCGCGAGTGGTGCACTGCTCACGATTGTGATGGGGTGTTCGTCGAAGTAATACGACACCTTTCTTGAGGTTGTGATGATGGCCAGTAGTAGCTTCTGGTAGTGTGGGTACCGCTGCTGGGATTTTGTCAAGAGCATGCTGAGATAATAGATCGGCCTTTGTATGCTGTGGACCTTGCCTTCTTCTGTGCACTCGACGACGAGCGTTGTGCTTACCACGCTGTTGCGTGCTGCCACATAGAGGTACAGCTTTTCTCGTTCTTTGGGTACCGCCAAGATTGGTGGGGTCGAGAGTGTTTTCTTCAGGTCCGCGAATGCTTTGCGGGCTTCTTCGGTCCACTCGAATTTCTCCCCATTTCTGAGCAGCTGGTAGAATGGTAGGGTGCGCTCTCCCAATCTGTTGATGAAGCGACTCAAAGTTGCGAGTCTTCCGGTGAGCTGTTGCACGCCTTTGATGTCGGTTGGCTCCTGCATCCTGGCGATTTCTTGAACTTTCTCAGGGTTTGCTTCGATTCCTCGAGCAGAGACCATGTACCCGAGCAATTTCCCGGCTGGGACGCCGAATGCGCACTTCTTCGGATTGAGCTTGATTCTGTATTTTTTGAGTGCTGCGAAGGTCTCGCGCAGGTTGTCGAGTAGCGTGTTTGCACTGTAAGTTTTGATGATGATGTCGTCCACGTAGACTTGCGCGTTTCTTTCGATTTGCTCTTTCAAGCAGGCTTGCATCATCCGCTGGTATGTGGCACAGGCGTTCTTGAGTCTAAAGGGCATTGTCTTGTAGCAGAATATGACGTAAGGGGTGATGAATGATGTATGCTCTTCGTCTTCTTCCTTCATTCTGATCTGATTGTATCCTGAGTAGGCGTCGAGGAACGATAGTAGATCGCATCCTGCTGTCGAGTCGATTATCTGATCGATTCTTGGCAGGGGAAAGAGATCCTTTGGGCAGTGTTTTTTCACTGGCCCGTAGTCGACGCACATTCGTAGCACATCTGTGTCTTTCTTGGGGACCAGCACAGGGTTGGCGATCCAAGTGGCTTTCTTCGTCTCTCGGATGAATTGGGCGTCGAGTAGTCGGCTGACCTCCTCCCCGATTGCTCTGGCTTCCAGGGTGTAGGCGCCCTATTGGGCTTGTGATACCCTGCCTTCTTGGATCGTGTACACCTGTCCTTGAGTGGGCGACTGCTCGGTTCGTCGGGTGCGCTTGGCTTCTCGCTGTTTTTCCTCCTTGAGGCTGTCGGCGAGTTCGTTGAATAGGCGGCAGTCTCCCAGAGTGTGGCTCGATCTGATGAATCCCCAGTTGTCTTCGAAGCAGTGGATCGTGCAGGGTCCTTCTAGCTGTTCCCTGACCGTGAGTTTGCTGGATCCGGTGTGTCGTTTCTTCCTTGAGATTCGGAAGAACAGCGCGTGATCCGCCGGGTGCTCCTGGACTCGCGGGTCAATTTCGATCCCCTCCCTTAGATTTTGGTTCCTTATAAGGTTGGCGAATTCGTCTGGTCTTCGATCTGGGTCGTAGTATTCGCCGGTCTGAGTCTCAGAGTCGTTGTCCTGGCGGGCGACAGTTGTCCGCACGGCGGTGGGTCGCCGAGTGGTCGGCAAGCACGTAGCTGTATTGTGCGAATCGTAGAGTGGGGTCTCTTCGTAGAATCCTCGCGCCTGTCTTCTTGGTCGTTGATTTCTCCTTCGCTGGTGATGATCTTGACGATCGCTGGTCTCGATCTCGGAGTCGGTGTCTTGTTGCGTGGCGGGTGCCTGGGTGGCGGTGGGTCGTCGAGTGGTCGGCGAGTCCTCTGCTTCATGTTGTGGCTCATCGATCGGGATCTGTGTGTAGAGCCCTCGCGCCTTTCTTTTGGGTCGTCGAGTTCTCCTTCGCTAGCGGTGAGCTCGGTTGCCGCTATAGTATTGGTCTTGGCACAGCTGTAGGCTGAGCGATCTTGATGGAGCGGCGAAGATGTTCGTCGTGATCTTGAGTTCTTCAGGTGGATTGCATCTGGTTTTTGCTCTTGAGTTGTGGCTTGCTGAATACGGAACCGCCGAGATCATAATTCCAACTTGTGTAGTTCCCACAGACGGCGCCAATTGACGGGGATGTACCCCAGAAAATTCCATGGTCAGGGACCCTGGGTTAGTCATGAGAGGCACAGGTTGGACGATAACTCATCGGCTAACAGGAGGATACGTTCCTACTCGATATTATTGCTTGGAGATGGCGGTTATAGGAGGGCCAAGGCTAGTGCGCAAAAGGCTAGGGTTGCAGATTGTGTATTGGTTGATCTTTGATGTCTCCCCTCCTAGCCTTTATATACTAGGCTAGGTCTCGGGGAGTCCGTCTTGGATTACAGATGAGGTTTCCTAACCATAATCTTGTACTGCACGGCAAGTTTTCACCTTCCTTACGAGTCGCAGACTCCTATGTCGGTGGCACTAGTGGGCCAAGGCTGGACCCAGGCGGCATCCTTGTGGGCCTTCCGTCTTCGGGTACACCGGGTAGGCCCATCCATAGGAGTCGTGGGGTCACCCCCTCGTCAGGGAGGGTCCCACTTGTCATCCACACGTGTTATAATTAATTTAATTAATCACCAGGGGGTTATCCTAATGGCATAGGGCCCATATTTAAGTGAATCAACAGGGGGGATAATTTTAATTCATCTTAACAGGGGATTAGGGGCTAATCTAACGGGTGGGTCCACTTGTCAGTGGGACACCCCACGATTTAACCATGCCGACGCCAGTGGGAAGCATAGCTCGCCAGCGATGGCCACCCGGCCGATTCCGACCACGGTTCGAGGCGCCCCTGGGCTCTAAGCGTAGCTGGCACACGTGCCCATCAGTTGGGACCGATGGGAGTCCGCGGGGTGGCCACATTTGATCGAGTTGTGGTGCTATGCGGCGGCGGGAGCCAGCCAACGGCAACACGACCGTCTGCGGGCGAACGGGCATGGGGGAGGGGCGCGACGGGCGCGGCGACAAGCGCAAGTGGCGTGCGCGGGAGTGGCCCAGGAGTACAGTGAGCGCGAGGACGGCCGAAGACAGAGGCCACGATGAGATTTCACGGCGGCCGGAGCTCGGCCTCGTGGCGACGGAGCTACAGGACACAGGGGAGGAAGGGAAAGAGGTTGGGGAGGACCGCGAGCTCACCAATAGTTGGGTGGGCAAGCAAGGGGAGCCGGAGGCGCAGTTACGACGACACTTTCGTTGATGGTGTGCGGTAGCTGTGATGAAAGGGAACTAGACCGATGGCGATGGCGGATGCTCCTCGTCCTCAATCTCGTCGCATCGACGATGAAGGAGCATGTTGTTCATCTTCTAGGCATCGTCTCGTAGCTCGGGGAGGCCAGTGGCCGCGACTACCATGGTGGCGTGATGATGTGTACTTCGGGCGACGGTGACAGTGAGAGAAAAGGCCCGAGGTGGAAGGGAAGGAAGGGTGCTAGGGTTTGTCCAGGGGCTCGGGGAGGTCAATATACGCCACAAGGGCACGTTGGATGATCGACACGGCGCCCACAGTAGCCATGGCACCGTGGATGCTCGCCACGCCATGGTGAACAGGAGAGTGGGGAAGAAGACGAGGGGAGGGGAAAGTGGGCCGGGTGGCTGGGCTTGGGTGGGCTTTGACCTGCACAACTTTCTATGTTTAACTGTTTTCTATATTTTTCTTTATACATTTCTGTTTATATTTTTGTTTGACCATCAATTGATTTTTGTAAAATAGGTGAGTGATCCCAATATTCATATTACATATTTATGCCCAGCTACAAAAAGTTTGGAGGAGAAGTAAATTCATTCGAATATTATATTAAATGAAAAGGATTTATTATGGCTCCTTCAACTACTATTTTGAGTTATTCAAATTATTTGACACTTTAATAATTTATCATTTATATATTATCATGACTTACTAACTATTAGAGATTTTATAAAATTGGTTGAACAAATTTTGGATTAAGTTTATTTACACTATTGTTTTAATTCCATCCAAAGGGGTTTTAATATTATTTGATTTTGAATATGATCATGGCAATATTAATCATTGTGACTTATCATTAACAATAGGTGATCACTATAGCTTGATACCGAGGGTTTTACAACTCTCCCCCACTACAAAGAATTCTCGTCCCGAGAATTAAAAGGTAGTGAGAGGGGTAAGGTTGTGGTTTTATAATCTAACGAATCTTCTGGTTCTTATTCCACTTCTCGAGGAAGTAAATTCTTCTAGTTGATGTCTTCATTTCTTTGCATCGGTGCATCATGTCGGTGTTGTCTTTCTTTCTTCAGGGTCCTCATCATACTTACGAATAGGGTAAGAGGGGAAACTCAAGGGGGTCAGATCGGTACCAGGTTAATCAACTGGGGTTGTATGAGTGAATGAGGTAAGGAGTATCTCTCGGTTTAAACTCAAGGAAATACATCGAGAGGAATTAAAGGAGGCATGTGAAGTTTCAAGAGGATAGACAATCATTCAACATCGATGACGAATGATGAAAAGAGGTTCAGATCATCAGGCATGAGCACTACATCTGATATAGGACTGAATATCACAAGGTAGGTGACTCGTGAATTTCATATGAGGCCAAGCATGAGGAATAACCTTGGGAACGGGGATGTACAAAAGAGTCAGGTTTTGGTCCTGTGGAACTGTGGCATAGTTCGGATTATGAGTAGGAGGGGTGGTTACATGGTATGAAACCATAATGAAAGGTTTTTCAGAGAACAGCTTGTCATCTATGTCGGCAACAACGCCGGTACCAAGGGCGAGGGACGAAGAGAACCATTTTCCTGCTCGTTAAGACGAGGCGGACCAATAGGCAAAGTTATCGTCCATTTGTGGTTACCGAAATGTCATCAATAATGATAACAAGGTTTTCTGACGGAGTAGTACACCGAGGTGTTACATAAGCAGGGAATTATCACTTCTCAAACAAGTTAGATTGCAAGAAAGGTTAAACAGACCAATGGAAAGGAAAATGTGATGATACACAAGTAAAGGGGGTATATTTTCTCCAATGGAAAGCAGAGCAAGATATACATGACCAAGTTTGTATTGGCAGGGATTTAAAGGAGGTTGTCTATGATAACACAAATCATCGAGGGGCAAGGATGGTATTTCTCACGATGAATCCAAATAACACTTGGAAAAATTCCAAATGTTGATGAGGACCACAACTCATTATGTCGAGAGGTTTCAGAGGATGCCATCGAATAGCAACGATGTCAAGAAAAAGGGATGGTGAGCAAAAGGTATTCGGTGTTCTCGGTTGACGACAACCCAGAACCCATGGAGTGGTTACGACAGGGAAAGGTATTGTTCCATCAAAATTCATTATATGTAGTGCAAAGGTATGATATCCTCGAGGTACCAGGAGGTAATACTCAAAGGTAGAATGGAGGATCATAGGTGCAGCAGAACTTATACCAAGGGGATAATTATCTTTACGAGAAGCTTTCATGATAAGTTCTACATCGTATCCATGGGCATGAACGCAAGTTCAAGGACGACTCCCACTTCTTTAATGCATAACCTTTCATTTACTTCTTGATTTCGAGGAATTGCCGTGTTGGAATCTTATCTGGAGTAATACCAGTAGAGTATGAGCCGCATACAGTTTGGGTTCATACATATTAGGGGAAGCATAGGTGTAACCCATCGGGGCATTTTGAAACCCATATAACAAAAATCATAAGCGAGGGATACCAGTTCGAAAGCAGAAGGCTGACGACACCGAGTAGATGATATCATTCGCCAGAAGCATCTGATATGAGGGAAAATTCATAAATGACTTAGGGCACAAGGGGACGGTAGGTATAAATCCACCAAAAGGCCAGGTGGGGTATAGAGAGTCTGGTGTGAGCATCGGTACTCAACCATAAGGAGAAAGAATACAAAGGCATCAGATGACAGAAGCAGCTGAATATTTTGATGCTTGAATTCAAAGGAATTATGATTTCCAGAATGAAGGATCGGAAGCAGACGCTCCGATCAAAAGATGAGTAAGTTGAATGAAATTAGACGGACAATCAATCAAGGTTTGATTTACCGATATCCAGCTCATGCCCGAAATGATGTCTGGGCCGGAAGAATGAGTTCATAGGGATCAACTGATGATTGTGTGCTCCCACACACATAATGATTCAATAAGATCAGGACGACAATGACAAGGGGTTTCAATGAAGAATACTCAGACATATGTAATTAACCATAATGCAAGCAGGTAAGAAGAATCTCCAAAAGCAGAAGGCTGCGGATGGATTCACGGGAGTCAGATAGTATTTCAAAGCATTTCAGAATCACATGAACAACTGGGGATGAACGGATCCTCGATAAGCTTGAGAATTATCCGCATTGTGAACAGAACCTGCAAGGTAGCAGGCACGAAGGATTCTCAAAACATCGGAGAGTATTTTGAGGTACCTTGCAACAACAAGAGCAACTGGGATTGAACAGATGAACGGAAGGTATAGGTAATTATCCATGCGCACTTATCGGTGGTAGGGGATTGCAAGGGCGATGGGCGCATAGGGACTCGGCAATTCATAGGAGAGTATCTTCGACATCTTCTGGTGAATCAGGTCATCATATGTGATGAGGGCTCTCTGGGAGGAAGCAGTCACGAGAACCTAGAGTTAGAGTTAGCAAAATCTTTAACCCAAAAGGAAGAGAGAGCAGAATCCCGGAGTAAATGTACGAAGTAAAAGATCCTAATACCATCCCCGTTGCATTATCGGCCCGTAAGCCACACAACAAAGTTAGTAAAATAGTTTCGCAAAGTCTAGACTTGACTTCGACCAAGGAGTAGGAAGGGGTGTCCTACAAGCAGTCGACTCTGATACCAACTTGCGACGCCCCCAAAATCGGACCGTGTACAGTAATCATACACGCAAGGTACACGACCGAGATCAAGGACTCACGACATGATATCACAACACAACTCTAATAATAAAAATAATACAAGATGTTTAATACAATCCGGGGGCCACGAGGGCTCGAATACAACAGCTCAAGAGCACAAAGTTAGCGAAAGCAATAATATCTGAGTACAGACACAAGGTACACATGATTTGCCTTGAGAAGGCTAGCAAAAAAACAATGATAAAAAAGGCAAGGCCTCCTGCCTGGGAACCTCCAAAGTACTCCTGGTCATCGGGGATCTCCATGTCATAGAAGGCATCGGGGATCTTCACGTTGCGGTGGTCGGCATCGGGGATCTCCTGCTCCTGTACGCCTTGTGTATGATTGCAGCAACCGTGTATACAAAACCAAAAGGGGAGGGGGAAAGCAAGGGTGAGTATCTAGCATACCCGCGAGTCTTACGTCCGCTACTAAGTGTTGAGTCTCGCGGCAGAAAACAATAATTTTTCTAACTAGCGTCGCCCTTAACCCAAGATCTATCTAGCTATAATGTTGTAACGGAAAGACTTGCGGAATAACATACCTCGGGGTGTAGTCCGTTGCGCGGGAAACGTTCCCGCAAACGTGGTTGATGAAGCCGTAAACCTTTCACAGCCCCCTGGTTGTGTTAGCACCCTGTTGGGTGGTAGTGCTGCACGTGCAGCACCTCGTAGTACTCGCACACGTACGGACTCGATGACGACCTCCGTTCTCCGATCCAGCGAAGGTGGCGGAAGTAGACCTCCGGAACCAGAGTTTCAGCAGCACGACGGCGTGCGTATAGTGGAGAAGCCTCAATCCCAGCGCAGGTTCCAGAAAAGGGGACCCCGGCTTGATAGAGACGAGAGAGGGGAGAAGACCGGTGAAAAGCGATCTCAATTCGGAGTAATATTTATTTTCTCACGAATTTCTGTGTATTAAATATGTGCACCCTGCCCATCTATATATAGGCAGAGGGGAGGGAGTCAACCCCTCTCCCCTATCAAGGTGGGACTAAAGTCCCTTGCTAGGGGGAGGTGGCCGGCCAAGGGAGGATGGGGGCGCACCCCTCATGGGCCCTAGGGCCCATGGCGCCTCCCTCTCTCTCTCTTTTCTTTTTTCCTTTATTCCCCTAATGGGCTTCTTTCCCAAAGCTGGTCCATTGCACTTTTTAATTATAAATAAAATGTTATTAATTATTAATTCACTTAATTAAAAAATAATACATATTATTTCATCTCCCGATGATCCTGAACTCCTTCCAGCTCACTCCGAACAACCTTCGGACCAACACGGAACTTTTCCGGTACGTCTTTCTCTCTTCTCCGGTAACTCTGATAGTTCCGAATAGGTCTCTGATATTCATCGAGCCCTTAAGTGTGTTACCCTACGGTCCGAGAACACTCCAGTCATGACCGAGACAAAGGCTACGGTCAATGATCAATAGCGGGACCTGGATGCCCATAATGACCCCTGTGTATTCCGGAAGTAACCGATTGGACCGTTCACGTTGTATACCATTCCCTTTGTCATGCGATACTAGATTAGTCCAAGATTCGATCAACTGCATCCAATGCATTAGTTCTATCTTATTACCGACAAATCTTTATTCACTCGTTCCGTGATATTCATCCTTGTGACCTAGTCACACGCTGCGCAGCTTTGTGGATGCAATCTCACCGAGTTGGCCATGAAGTATCTTTCCATTATATGGATTGAAAAATCCTGCTCTTGAATCAACACTCCTCAACATATCCCATCGGATAGCCCAAGATACACCTTTATGGTCACCATGTTTCAGTGTGACGGTTAATGCACTCAAATCATCCTCAGAAGATAGCAATTATGCGTGATCTCACGGTCAAAGGAACAGGCTACTATGTTCTGTAATTAGAACACTGAACTTTTATGATTTGATCATGTTGCAATGCTTGCATTGGGTAATGTTCATCACGTCATTTATTCAATGAGGTGACCTTACCGTCAATTGACTTGATTGTCCATGATCGTGAAACCACAATCATCAGTTGACGATAAACCAGTCATCATGAGAGGCTGACTAGGAACTCTGGTTGTTTCTATACCACACCTGTATCATTGTTTCACTGATACAGTTCCAGCACAGTATGAAACTGGTCATGAACTTATTTAGATATATTGGAATAATCATATATTATTTGCCTCTAGAGCATATATCCAATAGTCTCCCACTTGCACTAGATAGCAAATAATCTAGCTGCATATTTTCTCGATCATAATCATCTTATCATATAAGTGTTTATTGATCATGCTTGCTCATGGAAGAGGTTTCGTCAACGATCTGTACCCGTTCAGATTCGTATGTTCCTTTGCAACAGGTATTGGTCAACTTTCTTGATATACCCTTCATTATCTAATAATGCTTGAATTATAAATTTGGCGGGAGAGTGAGACTTCTTATTTTACAGTATTCTCTAATGACAAAATGGTTTTAGTCCCTAGGACTCCCATAGTCATGTATACTGAAAAATACACTCAGCCAGAAGTTTAAACTTCTTATGCTAAACTTTATTCAACCTTCTACTTCCTTAAGTAGATATTTATATTTTGTAGAGTTTTTGTTCGTGAAATTATAGCTCACATTTCCTTTCTATTCCTTTTGGTGATATCTCTAATTCATATAGACCCATAATAAGGCTTGCAATCGTAATCCGGTATTACATTCAAGTCTATTATCTTTTCTATCATTTAGAGTATTGTCCTCAGTTTCTCTTCAGATACTGAATGCTTGGACTTTGCTTAGGTTCTGTGTTTTGCCAACCAAGCACATCGGAACCCGTTCTTCTTCTAAGAACTTTTGAGTCATTCTGTTATTGGATTCACAACTTCCGTTTTATGGTAGAATCATATGTCAAAGATCATATAGAATCACATGTCTTGAGACAACGTGCATGCCTATTCTTCCATTAAAACATTATTTTGTGATATTAAGGTTTTACATCCTTTATATAATTCCTAGCCACAAGAACCTTTTCTTGTTTAGGATATCATTCCAATCCTTTTGATGTTCATTACACGTGTCCTAATCTATCCTTATAGATTTTAGTGTGTGACACATCTGTATCTCGTTCATATAAGATTCTCGTAATCCTTTCATCTTATTAGCCTTAATCTCCATGTATATCAACGTATATATATGAGATTTTTTCACATATATGATCGTATATATATGAAATTGACATTGTGCTCCCACTCAAATATATCTGACATATATCTGTAAGTAAGCATTTATTAAGTTTCTATTCTAATTATGTCAGACATAATAATATTGCTCCCAAAGCTCCCACTCAAAAAATGCTCTCTGCATTCCAAATTTTCAGGAAGTCTTCAAAAGCTCCCACTCAGTTTCATGAAATTGCAGTCCGTCTCAATATTTTGATTACTTCAAAATCACTTGATCAAATCAAGGTTGAGAGTTCTTGCCTTGAGTTACTATGGTCCATCTTATCGAAACATTCTTTCGTTATGCCAATTGCTACTTCTCCTCAAATTCCACAATTTGAATGTGATGCAATTTCAAACTATGGTCCCTTCATAGTGTTCGTGAATGAAATACCCATATTGATTTAGCATTACTACGCTTCCGTAGTCAATCATTATTGAATTTAGCCATAACATATTTTATGTGCCAAATCATGCCTTTATGTGTTGCATCATTCTTAATAACTTCCTGGTTATTCGGAATGTGAAATAACTACTTTATTTCATAGGATGTGAACCATCCCATATGCAACTCAATATGATTTCATTTCTCCTCGTTTCCTAGGTAACCATCAATCCTTCGTAATTTATGAGCAGTGTCCCTTTTGTTTCACTTAAGAAGACTCATGATTATTGTTCTGTACAGAACGTATTCATGACAATTTTCTTATTTTTTAACTAAGTCTTTAACTAATATACCATGATCATCATCAATAGCATATTTCCTCTTCTCATGGAGTCATTTCAGCGGAACGTTTTCCGTTCCGGTACTCTGTTATCTGGAGGTAGGGTCAATCACCCTGGTCAAAGAATTCACTTTTCTCCCATTGGTTTATTCATTGAGAACCATCTTCTCATTCACCAATTCAAGCAATACAAGTTTTGCTATTTGGGAAGGTGTGTTTTACAATTTCTCACAACTCTAATACAAAGAAAGTTATATCATATAAAACTTATAGAAACTTTCTAACACCATCACCATATGGAGTCATCAGCTTCATTAAATTCAGAATGGTTTCCTTATTTCATGAAGTGGGTGTTTTAACTTAATAAATTATAACAACTTGGTTCATTCAATAGTATTAGCGTAAGGGGAATGTATTTAGACCATACTACATTTTAGTATGACTACGAATGGTTCAGGTGCTTGAGAACTTTAAACTTCCATTGTAATTTGTGGAATTATTTCCACAAGTCTCCCATTTATGTCAACTATAATACTCATCACTTTGATCACATCATGGTGATTTGTATTCTTATATCCAACTTCACTGTGATTCCGTAATCTCAGATTTATGATCTTAATTGAATGCCTTGTACAATTAATCATGCGAAGCATCTTTAATGATTATTCATGCGCTTGGTTAATACATCATTTATGTACAATGTTTGGCGCAAGTTCTACTTTGTTAGAACTCCGTCATTAGTCATCTTGGTTGATAATAAATTCATGAGTTAATAGATCACGTATCTAATGACTTCATCATTTATGAATTCATCTCATGCATTTAATCTAACTATGACCTTTGACTTTATTGTTATTCAAAATAACTTAATCATTAAACATTGAATATCACTTGACAATTATGGTATTTTATAAATGCTTCTATCATAATATAAACTCAATTGCAATCATAGTATAAGCACACTTTATTCATCAAACTGGAACAACTGACTTGTCTCAAAACATGAATAACTTTGTCTCGCGAGATGCAAGACATACCACTAAGTGTCCATATTCAATTGATTACAAAAGATTTATCTAATACTCTGAGTATAATCCTATGATAGATGTCTTGGTGAAATCTTGGTGGCCATCAACTGTCTTGGTTGCCATCAATCCTGGATCGCACCTCTTCCCGTCCATGCAACGGCAGGCCCTGTTTTCATAAAACAGAACAAGTATCAAATACTTATTAAACTGCAAATGTTGTATAAGGGGACAAACATTTATAACGAGTATATCAAATATATACCTTCTCCATCAACAATTTCTCCTTCAATGGGTTCAACCTCTAAATCTCGGAGGTTGACCATGAACTCAAAGAACTGAAGGCTTTCACCTCTTCCGACATAGTCATGGACAAAGTCTGTGTAACTCGGTGGAAGCGAGTGTAGCACCGTGTTTATAGCAGACTCCTCTGTGGTCCAATAGTCAAAGTCCTCCACGAGTTTCAGATGTATCCCATGCATCTTGGCTACGTGAGTTTTCAGACAAGTGTTCTCTTCCATCTTTGTAGTAAGAAACTCATTTTCTAACTCAAATCTGGCCACTCTAAACTGATGTATAAACAATGACTTCATCATGTCGATTGTGTCAAACGTGTCCATATCCGCATATTGTTCACGTAAATCTTGCGGAAAGCTAGTTTCTATGACACTTTTAACCATGGCGTAAGTCCTTCGACGATTATGGTAATCAAGCATTACTTTTTCATCCATGTTGTCTACTGGAGGGTCTCCCATACGCTCTTGTATCACGAACCAGAGGTTAGCTCTCTTGAGCACAGTCCTAAGGTATAAGTACCAATCAACGAAATTTGACCCATCCTCTTTAAGTCTTTCACCACGTAAGAAAGTAACCAATCCATGATACTGATTCATGTCCATTTTAATTTTCTACAAAATATTTGCAAGGAAAACAATTAAGACTAGTTCATAACAATGAGTTCATAATAATCATATTATAGATGAGCTCACACTAAAACAATCATCCCTAAGAAGTTTTAGTGATTACATGATCCAGATTCACTATCCGTCCTCGAATATCACAACGGCCGACGGATTAGTTTCAAAGGTAGACAACTAGTTTGTGCGATCACATCCTAT
This sequence comes from Bromus sterilis, assembly GCA_950022295.1. Taxonomy (NCBI): domain Eukaryota; kingdom Viridiplantae; phylum Streptophyta; class Magnoliopsida; order Poales; family Poaceae; genus Bromus; species Bromus sterilis. The sequence goes on from OX465600.1 coordinate 226,355,847, forward strand.
ATATGACTCATGCTCGATCTTTCGATCTCTAGTATTCCGAGGCCAAATCTACATATGCTAGGCTCGCCAAATTGACCTTAATGTTATATGCTGCTTAGCAAGGCCATATCGACATATGCTAGGCTTGCCAGGCGCAACCTCATGCGAACTCTAATGTATGTATGACACCCGATCGTCACGGCATGCCTATCATAAAGAGAACCTTCCAGGTGGTGCACACTTCGGTAGAATACTTATGTTTGGCATTTTATAAGGGATCATCTTATTTAATGTTACCGTCGTGTATCCTATACTAGCAAGTTTTAAGATGTATGATCATGGTGGCACTAAGTCTACAGTGTCTCCATTTAAGTTTGTTTCATCATGATGAACGTTTACTACTTTCTAGTAACACATAGCAAAGCTATCACTACATCAAGATCAAGCAAATAACAATAGCCCCCTCTGCAATATAAAGTTAGACGCCTCTATTTTGTATATTGCATGTTTTACGTGGCTGCTAGGGCTTTTCATAGATCAACCGTTTCTACGAACATTGAACCACAACGCTGATTATAGATTGTCTCTATTACACCCCGTACGGGGCCCTCCGTTGCAAATGCCATATCCGCTAAAGTAAGAGAGATAGACACCCCCCAGAGCCACTTTATTCCGTACAAGCCGTATGTCAAGCGTGGAACCAGTCTCGCGTAAGCGTACGCGTAAGGTCGGTCAGGGCCGCTTCATCAAACAATGCCACAGATATAACAAGTACACGTGAGAGGGTAACAATCGTAGAATCAACGCCCACATCCCCGATGTGTTCTAACCGTACAACAATACGAAGCATAGATCTAGCTCATGATACCACTGTTGGGTCTCGCAGCAGAAAACAATAATTTTTCTAACTAGCGTCACCCTTAACCCAAGATCTATCTAGCTGTAATGCTGTAACGGAAAGACTTGTGGAATAACATACCTCTGGGTGTAGTCCGTTGCGCGGGAAACGTGCCCGCAAACGTGGTTGATGAAGCCGTAAACCTTTCACAGCCCCTGGTTGTGTTAGCACCCTGTTGGGTGGCAGTGCCGCACGTGCAGCACCTCGTAGTACTCGCACACGTACGAACTCGATGACGACCTCCGTTCTCCGATCCAGCGAAGGTGGAGGAAGTAGACCTCCGGAACCAGAGTTTCAGCAGCACGACGGCGTGCGTATAGTGGAGAAGCCTCAATCCCAGCGCAAGTTCCAGACAAGGGGACCCCGGCTTGAGAGAGACGGGAGAGGGGAGAAGACCGGTGAAAACCGATCTCAATTCAGAGTAATATTTATTTTCTCACGAATTTCTGTGTATTAAATATGTGCACCCTGCCCATCTATATATAGGCAGAGGGGAGGGAGTCAACCCCTCTCCCCTAGTAAGGTGGGACTAAAGTCCCTTGCTAGGGGGAGGTGGCCGGCCAAGGGAGGAGGGGGCGCACCCCTCATGGGCCCTAGGGCCCATGGCGCCTCCCTCTCTCTCTCTTTTTTTTCCTTTATTCCCCTAATGGGCTTCTTTCCCAAAGCTGGCCCATTGCACTTTTTAATTATAAATAAAATGTTATTAATTATTAATTCACTTAATTAAAAAATAATACATATTATTTCATCTCCCGATGATCCGGAACTCCTTCCCGCTCACTCCGAACAACCTTCGGACCAACACGGAACTTTTCCGGTACGTCTTTCTCTCTTCTCTGGTAACTCTGATAGTTCCGAATAGGTCTCTGATATTCATCGAGCCCTTAAGTGTGTTACCCTACGGTCCGAGAACACTCCAGTCATGACCGAGACAAAGGCTACGGTCAATGATCAATAGCGGGACCTGGATGCCCATAATGACCCCTGTGTATTCCGGAAGTAACCGATTGGACCGTTCACGTTGTATACCATTCCCTTTGTCATGCGATACTAGATTAGTCCAAGATTCGATCAACTGCATCCAATGCATTAGTTCTATCTTGTTACCGACAAATCTTTATTCACTCGTTCCGTGATATTCATCCTTGTGACCTAGTCACACGCTGCGCAGCTTTATGGATGCAATCTCACCGAGTTGTCCATGAAGTATCTTTCCATTATATGGATTGACAAATCCCGCTCTTGAATCAACACTCCTCAACATATCCCGACGGATAGCCCAAGATACACCTTTATGGTCACCATGTTTCAGTGTGACGGTTAATGCACTCAAAGCATCCTCAGAAGATAGCAATTATGCGTGATCTCACGGTCAAAGGAACAGGCTACTACGTTCTGTAATTACAACACTGAACTTTTACGATTTGATCATGTTGCAATGCTTGCATTGGGTAATGTTCATCACGTCATTCATTCAATGAGGTGACCTTACCGTCAATTGACTTGATTGTCCATGATCGTGAAACCACAATCATCAGTTGACGATAAACCAGTCATCATGAGAGGCTGAGTAGGAACTCTGGTTGTTTCTATACCACACATGTATCATTGTTTCACTGATACAGTTCCAGCACAGTATGAAACTGGTCATGAACTTATTTAGATATATTGGAATAATCATATATTATTTGCCTCTAGAGCATATATCCAACACTAAGCATTTATGCATTTGAATCAAATGGAAAGGGGAGGCTATATATAGTGGACTGAATGGTAGAAAGTCAGAATAAGGATGAGAATCTAGGCCTATCAAAGACTAGCATCTTTCGACGATTCTTGAAGCACAAGAAGAGAATAGCCAACAATTATATATAAAGCATAAAGTAACAATGCAGCAGAAGTTGTTGCAGCATTGTATAATAGTAAGTTGTATTACTTAACAATTATCAATGCCTCTGAGAATCCTTCCTCGACTTCTCTGCGAGGAAGAAAACCCGAAACCAATCAGTTTAGTAGTAGTAGTTTGTAGTAGTAGAATCTGGCTTCAGCATAAAGCGTCCTGTTACCATGGAGACGGCTATTCGAATAGATTTTCTTCCCTGCAGGGGCTGCACTACTGTTAGACTGCATGCTCGGATCTCCAGGGTGGCGTACACCTGGATAGGGAATGCCCCACCGAGGCTATCCGACACGACATAGTCCTACCTAGGCTCAACAGAGAGGTCATCTATCGGACTAAATCCTATGTACGCAGGGACTTTGGACCCTTGCCCTTTGTACTCCTGCACGGTGCGAGTCTGGGGTGAAGCAAAAGAAAATACCACCGCTGCAGCAAAATGACACACCACTTCCCTGCAATCAGGCCGCTGTACTCCTGACGTCTGAAGAGCTTTCGATAGAATGTACGCCACGGAGGGCCCGCACCATAATCCCACGTGGAGTTAGCGCGTATAGGGCACGTCGACCCACTCAAGTCATCCACGTGACCCATATAAGCATTTTTAATATTATCTCGCACACAACCATTATCGTTGCCTGACTAATTCACACAATGGACAACAAACAACAGTCAAGACCAGCAGTACATCGGGGCCTGCCCTGTCGTCCCGTCAAAGCACGTGATTACCAACAAGGTGAACCGTCTCCTTGCCATATGTGACGCCCCCAAAATCAGACCGTGTACAGTAATCATACATGCAAGGTACACGATCGAGATCAGGGACTCACGGTGAGATATCACAACACAACTCTACAAATAAAAATAATACAAGCTGTTTGATACAAGCCAGGGGCCACGAGGGCTCGAATATAACAGCTCGAGAGCACAAAGTCAGCGGAAGCAATAGTATCTGAGTACAGACACAAGGATACAAGGTTGCCTTAAGAAGGCTAGCACAAATATCAACAACGATCGAAAAGGCGAGGCCTCCTGCCTGGGAACCTCCAAACTACTCCTGGTCAAAGGGGAACTCGGCGTCGTAGAAGGCATCGGGTATCTTCATGTTGCGGTGGTCGGCATCGGGGATCTCCTGCTTCTGGGCTCCAAGGCTCCGACGTTGACTGCAGCGGCCGATCAGGCAAAACAATAAAAGGGGAAAAATAAAGCAGGTGAGTATCTAGCATACCCGCGAGTCTTACGTCCGCTACTAAGCATTTATGCATGTATCAAATGGAAAAGGGAGGCTGTATATAGTGGACTGCAAGGTAGAAATCAGAATAAGGGTAAGAAGCTAGGCCTATCGAAGACTAGCATCTTCCGACGAGTCTTGCAGCATGAGGTAAGAATCAGCCAACAGTTTAATATAACAGTAATGAAAGTAACAATGCAGCAGAAGTTGCTGTAGCATTGTATAATAATGAGTTGTAATCATTATTAACAATGCCTCCGAGTTCCCTCCCTCGACATCCCCGCGAGGGAGAAAACCCGGAACCAACAGTTTAATAGTAGTAGTTTGTAGTGGTAGGATCTGGCTTCAGCATAAAGCGTCCTATTACCGTGGACACGGCTATCGATAGATTAATCTTCCCTGCAGGGGTGCACTAGTGTGACACTACACGCTCGGATCTCCAGGGTGGCGTACACCTGGTTAGGGAGCACCCCACCGAGGCTATCCGACACAACGCAGTCCATCCTACGACTCATCAGAGAGGTCCCCGCCGATCTACAGCCCTAAGTGCAAGGGGGTCATGGGCCTATCACCCCTCGCTCTCCGGGTCGTTGCGAGGAGGGTGAATTCCAACGCCGCAGCGCGATCCGTCCCTGCCGCAATGCTGAACTGGACGTCTTTCAGAGCTTTCGAACGAGGCTACATTGCGGAGGCGCCCAAACGCGTAATCCCACGTATAGGTAGTGCGTACAAGCCAAAAGGCTACTCAAGTCATCCGCCGAACCCGTTAAGCATTTTATTAATTTTCTGTCGAGACAACCATTATCGTTGCCCCTTATTGAATGAGTCGCGGACAACGGCAGCAGTCAGGACCACCAGTAACGTCGGTGCCTGCCCTGTCGTCCCACCAACTCGTGCGGTTACCAACAAGGTGAACCGTCTCCTTACCTTGTCTCGCGTGTGCTCTTGGTAGAGCTCGACTTTCGTCCAACAGGAAATCCTTCGGCCACGAACAGTACCAGGCCCGCCGCACACCGGTGGAATACACCTGACCTGTCGTTCCGCTAAGATACCCTGCGCGGGCACCGTGGGGTCACCCGACTCCTTACCTGTAAGGACACCAGTTGATTCGAGTGCTTACCATCAAGTGGAACCAGGAGGAATCACCCTCGATGGTACACTTGAAGAGGTTCGACAGAGACATCAGCGGAATGAACTAAAGAGGGAATATTCTCGTATCACCCCGGTGGTGCCGAGACACCAGCGGAATGAACTAAAGAGGAATACCCTCATATCATCCCAGTGATGCTACGCTACTGAGCCGACGAGAGTGAAATACGAGTCCGTCCACTAGTAAGTCAAACTCGACGCGACTCGGCAGAGTCTCGCCGTTGTAAGTTCCCTAGGGCGTCTGCATTGATCCGTACCTGTTGCAGTTATAATATTTTGTAATCCGCGTTCACTCACCGGAGTGATCACGGCCCGCTATTCTAAACCTAGCTAACAATGCGCAGGGTTTACTGCTGAATATTATATATATTTTTATAAGGCAGCATAGGATAAAGGAAGGTACATCAAGGGGAGACAAAAACATGCTATGCAATTGAATAGGATTGTAAAGTAGCAGCAGCAGTAACCATGCCTAGTGCAAGAAAAGTACGGAAAAGATAGGCGATATCTGGGGAAGGAAAATGGCTCTGCTTGCCTGGAAGCTCGGTAGTAGCGGTACGGTCATCGACGAAGTAGTCGATCACAGGGGCATCGGCAGCGGACGTCGAGACTACCGGACAATAAGAGAGGGGGAAAACAATAAATACACGACAATAATAGCAATACAAAAATATGACATAGCAGATACAAAGCAACGGGGCTCTAACGCAGTGTTAAGTAATTTAGGCGGAGCGGGAATTTATCCGGGGATGACTCATCAGTACCGGTTGATTACCGGACCGGTGATCCGGAGGGGGAAGGTTCCATGTCTGCAGTGTTAGAGACATATGACAGACATGTGGGTAGTGTATCCGTGCTAGTGGATCCATTCTGAACAACTTTCATGTTCAAAACAATTTCATCCAGAAAGTTTGACCGGCTCCGATCGTCTGACAGACAGATGAACCGGAGGAGAAAAGCACCACGTTCGGTATGTTAGATGGGTGCGGTGGGGGTATGGGTAGCATATCCGTACTCGTTGTATTATTCTGATCAACTTTCATGTATAAAATATATTGATCTGAGCTACGGTTTATTTTATATTATTATCTAAAGTTTTAAATGATTTTCTTTATTGCCGGGAATTATTTTAATTCAAAATAATTGGTTTAAGATTTATATATCCAGACGGAGACAGCCACAGTCAATGACATGTGGGGCCAGTGGGGTCTAGTCAACAGTTGACCAGTCAAGGTTGACTGGTCAACAGGTCAAGGTGGGGCCGAGACCTCATTGTCTCATTTCTGGATTCTCTGTAATTTGGCTAAGTCTGGGAATTTTTGTTTTAAACATCAATTAGCAGTTTTCAAAAGGCTACGGTTTTTGGTTCTGCTCACCCGACAAATTAGTGCCCTATATCAAATCGAAGCATTTTCTATGGTCTACAATCTGGTACAAATTTCATGTTTGTTGGATTTCATTTGCTTAATTAATACTTTGTTTGAACAGTGTCATCTGTTAATAATTCCAGAAACTATTATAGTTAACAGAACATAGCACTTTGTGATTTTCGTAGAAATTAATTCATGCATCGAATGGAGTTGGTCCAGTGGGGTAAACTGAAGTTGGTTATGTGTATAACAAGCCCATGTCTTTTGATGTTATGATAGGATACTTTAACATGTCCAAAATGTGCTCTAAAGTAGCTAGGAAATAATCTGTTTCCTGTCATTTTCCCATTAACCAAAACTTGCACTTTGTGAATTTTATAGGATTAAATCCTTGCACATTCAGAAGTTGGTCCAATGTAACAATTTGAAGCTTGTTACTTATACTCTATGTTTATATCATTTTTAACCACTTTAGAATTCGTTTTGCTCTAATTTTGTTGTTGTCCAAAGGGGCACTTTGTAGTATTGGCTACTGTCTAAAAGGGCATGACATTCTTCAGTGATTGCAGCGACAACACACATTAGTTGCAGCGACGTTGAGCATCAGAGGGGCGCCTAGGGCACGACGAGGGGTGGATGTAGTGTGGCCAGGGGCGTGCTGGGCGCGGCCAGAGGACGGCAGTGCGCGACCGAGGGCAAGGCCAGGCGCGACCAAGGCGCAACCAAGGCGCGACGAGCGTGTGGCCGGTCACGGTGGCCACGGTGGTGCGGCACAACGAGGGCAAAGGGAAGGGGAGCAAGGGAGGCTCACATCGGGGAGGAACGGCGGCGGTTGAGGCTGCGGAGCAGGGAGAGAGGGGGGTGCTCACGGTAGGTTGGGGGCATCGCGGCGGCGCGAGGGAGACCTGCGGAGGCGGCCGTGGCCACGGAGGGCGCCATCGCCGGCGAGCCTTGGCGGCCCGTGCACCGGGGCCACGGAGGCTAGGGTTCGGCCAAAGTCGCGCAAGGAGGCGGCGACCACAGATTGGCGTGGTGGGGGAGGTGAAGCGCCGCGAGGGGGGCAGGGCGGTGCAGCCGGCGTGTGGGGCTGGCCGGTGGCGGCCGGAATCGGCGGCTGCCGCGCCGCCAGGAGGAGGGGAAGGGGAACGGGGTCGGGGGAGGGAGGCTTCGGGCGAGAGGGCGAGAGGAACGGGCGAGGGGGGCGGTTCGTGCGAGGCAGGTTGACCGGGGTTTGGGCTAGGCTGTTGTCTAGGCCGCCAGGGTTAGGTGGCTGGCTGGACCGGCCTGGGTTGGCTGGGCACTAGGCCCAGTCGGCTTGGGCCAGTTCCTTTTTTTATTTACTTTTCTGTTTTTTCTATTTATTTAAATTTGCTAGCCTTAGGATTTTACAAAAATGGGTAACTAGCACCAATAATATTTTTAATCAGTATATGAGTGCCACAAAATGTCTTGGACACAAATAAAAGTAATTTAATATTTGAATTAAATATTAAATGGTTAATAGGGGGGGTTTTGCTACTGTTTATAATTTTTTGCATTTTACCATAGCTCAATAAATAACCACAACCATACCAACATGGTCCAAAGATTATTAGTGATTTTCTAAAGGTGGTTTCATAATTTTTAGGCAAAGTTTATTTGCCACATGGTTTTTAATATTCAACCAAAAGCATTTGAGCTTTGATTGATCTCAAATCAAAGGGCATTTGATTTGAGCTTGGACTGTATTTGATTCATGATGATCAAGGTCCATGACCTCATTGCTTTCAACAATATCAAGGGGGAATTTGAATGTGAACTGACCCAAGTTGATCAAAGCAAAATTTTGATCAAGGCCATTTTGAGCAACAGAGATTATCAACAGTGATTAGCAACAGTAATCCTGATTACTGTAGGTGATTACTGTAGCGTGACACCCGGGGTGTTACAAATCTCCACCACTACAAAGAATTCTCGTCCCGAGAATTAAAAGTAGGGCAAGGGGGTAAGGTTTCGGTTTCGTATTCTAACGATTCTCCCGGTTCTTGTTGTCCTTCTCGAAGAAGTTAATCCTTCTCGTTGATTTCCTCATTTCTCTGCATCAGTGCATCTCGACGAGTTGTCATCCTTCTTCGGGGTCTTCATCGTACTTACGAATAGGTTGGGGGGGTAAACTCAAGGGGGATCGGATCGGTACCAGGTTAATCAACCGAGGTTGTCCGAGGGAACGATGTAAAAAGTATTTTCCGAGTTTAAACTCAGGGGAATACATCAAGAGAAAAAAAGAAGGTATGAGCATCTCAAGAGAATAATCATGCATTCGATGCCGATGACGGATGATGACAGGGGTTCAGAGCATTAGGCATAAGCATGATATCGGGCCGAATATCGCAAGGTAGATGACAAGAGTCAGGTTTCGATCCTATGGAACTGTGGGTTATGGGCCCACAGAGAATCTGGTTTTGGTCGGTTATGTCGGCAACAACGTTGATACCAATGGCAAGGGACGAAGGGAACCATTATTTCTGCTCGTTAATACGGGGCAGACCAACCGGCAAAGTTCTCGTCCATAGGTGGTTATTGAAATGTCATCGTCAATAGTAACAGGTTGTATGGACAACGTAGTACACCGAAGTGTTTACATCAGCAAGGAATTATCGCTGCTCGGATAATTTATATCGCAAGAAAGGATAAACATACCAATGGAAAGGAAAAGGTGATGATACACAAGTATCAGATATATATCTTTCCCAAGGGAAGGCAGAGCAATATATACACGACCAAGTTGTATTGGCAGGAAGCCAAGGGAGGTTGTCGATGATAACACAAATCATCGAGGGGCAAGGAGGGTATTTCACACGATGATTCCGATTGACACATGGAAGAAGCCATGTAAGATTAGTCGGATAATAATCCACCAAACGTCGGGTGGTTTGCAAAGAATCTTATGTGAGTATCGGCACTCAACCAGAAGGAGAAAGAATGCAAAGGCATCGGGTGATAGAAGCATCGAAATAATTTGATGCTTAAGTACAAGGGAATTATGATGTCCACATCGGGAAGTGGATGTAATTATCCATACAGACTTATTGATGGCAGGGGATTGCAAAGGCGATCAACACGTAGGTTCTCGGGGATTATTTTTTTTGGATAGTAATCTTCGACATCTTCAGGTGAAGCAAGAGATCATCTTGGGTGAAGGGCTCTCCGGGTAGATGCGACCACGAGATCCTAATGTCAGAGTTAGCAAAATTTCCCGAAAGGATAAGAGAGTAGAATCCCAGAGTAAAGGTACGGAGAAAAAGATCCTAATCCCACCCAATTTTGCGTCGTGGGCCGATAAGCCACACGACACTGTTATTAAACTAGTTTTTCAAAGACTAGACTCGACTTCGACCAAGGAGTTGGAAGGGGTGTCCTACAGGCAGTCGGCTCTGATACCAACTTGTGACGCCCCCAAAATCAGACCGTGTACAGTAATCATACACGCAAGGTACACGATCGAGATCAGGGACTCACGGTGAGATATCACAACACAACTCTACAAATAAAAATAATACAAGCTGTTTGATACAAGCCAGGGGCCACGAGGGCTCGAATATAACAGCTCGAGAGCACAAAGTCAGCGGAAGCAATAGTATCTGAGTACAGACACAAGGATACAAGGTTGCCTTAAGAAGGCTAGCACAAATATCAACAACGATCGAAAAGGCGAGGCCTTCTGCCTGGGAACCTCCAAACTACTCCTGGTCAAAGGGGAACTCGGCGTCGTAGAAGGCATCGGGGATCTTCATGTTGCGGTGGTCGGCATCGGGGATCTCCTGCTTCTGGGCTCCAAGGCTCCGACGTTGACTGCAGCGGCCGATCAGGCAAAACAATAAAAGGGGGAAAATAAAGCAGGTGAGTATCTAGCATACCCGCGAGTCTTACGTCTGCTACTAAGCATTTATGCATGTATCAAATGGAAAAGGGAGGCTGTATATAGTGGACTGCAAGGTAGAAATCAGAATAAGGGTAAGAAGCTAGGCCTATCGAAGACTAGCATCTTCCGACGAGTCTTGCAGCATGAGGTAAGAATCAGCCAACAGTTTAATATAACAGTAATGAAAGTAACAATGCAGCAGAAGTTGCTGCAGCATTGTATAATAATAAGTTGTAATCATAATTAACAATGCCTCCGAGTTCCCTCCCTCGACATCCCCGCGAGGGAGAAAACCCGGAACCAACAGTTTAATAGTAGTAGTTTGTAGTGGTAGGATCTGGCTTCAGCATAAAGCGTCCTGTTACCGTGGACACGGCTATCGATAGATTAATCTTCCCTGCAGGGGTGCACTAGTGTGACACTACACGCTCGGATCTCCAGGGTGGCGTACACCTGGTTAGGGAGCACCCCACCGAGGCTATCCGACACAACGCAGTCCATCCTACGACTCAACAGAGAGGTCCCCGCCGGTCTACAGCCCTAAGTGCAAGGGGGTCATGGGCCTATCACCCCTCGCTCTCCGGGTCGTTGCGAGGAGGGTGAATTCCAACGCCGCAGCGCGATCCGTCCCTGCCGCAATGCTGAACTGGACGTCTTTCAGAGCTTTCGAACGAGGCTACATTGCGGAGGCGCCCAAACGCGTAATCCCACGTATAGGTAGTGCGTACAAGCCAAAAGGCTACGCAAGTCATCCGCCGAACCCGTTAAGCATTTTATTAATTTTCTGTCGAGACAACCGTTATCGTTGCCCCTTATTGAATGAGTCGCGGACAACGGCAGCAGTCAGGACCACCAGTAACGTCGGTGCCTGCCCTGTCGTCCCACCAACTCGTGCGGTTACCAACAAGGTGAACCGTCTCCTTACCTTGTCTCGCATGTGCTCTTGGTAGAGCTCTACTTTCGTACAACAGGAAATCCTTCGGCCACGAACAGTACCAGGCCCGCCGCACACCGGTGGAATACACCTGACCTGTCGTTCCGCTAAGATACCCTGCGCGGGCACCGTGGGGTCACCCGACTCCTTACCTGTAAGGACACCAGTTGATTCGAGTGCTTACCATCAAGTGGAACCAGGAGGAATCACCCTCGATGGTACACTTGAAGAGGTTCGACAGAGACATCAGCGGAATGAACTAAAGAGGGAATATTCTCGTATCACCCCGGTGGTGCCGAGACACCAGCGGAATGAACTAAAGAGGAATACCCTCATATCATCCCAGTGATGCTACGCTACTGAGCCGACGAGAGTGAAATACGAGTCCGTGCACTAGTAAGTCAAACTCGACGCGACTCAGCAGAGTCTCGCCGTTGTAAGTTCCCTAGGGCGTCTGCATTGATCCGTACCTGTTGCAGTTATAATATTTTGTAATCCGCGTTCACTCACCGGAGTGATCACGGCCCGCTATTCTAAACCTAGAGGGTTTACTGCTGAATATTATATATATTTTTATAAGGCAGCATAGGATAAAGGAAGGTACATCAAGGGGAGACAAAAACATGCTATGCAATTGAATAGGATTGTAAAGTAGCAGCAGTAGTAACCATGCCTAGTGCAAGAAAAGTACGGAAAAGATAGGCGATATCTGGGGAAGGAAAATGGCTCTGCTTGCCTGGAAGCTCGGTAGTAGCGGTACGGTCATCGACGAAGTAGTCGATCATAGGGGCATCGGCAGCGGACGTCGAGACTACCGGACAATAAGAGTGGGGGAAAACAATAAATACACGACAATAATAGCAATACAAAAATATGACATAGCAGATACAAAGCAACGGGGCTCTAACGCAGTGTTAAGTAATTTAGGCGGAGCAGGAATTTATCCGGGGATGACTCATCAGTACCGGTTGATTACTGGACCGATGATCCGGAGGGGGAAGGTTCCATGTCTGCAGTGTTAGAGACATATGACAGACATGTGGGTAGTGTATCCGTGCTAGTGGATCCATTCTGAACAACTTTCATGTTCAAAACAATTTCATCCGGAAAGTTTTACCGGCTCCGGTCGTCTGACAGACAGATGAACCCGAGGAGAAACGCACCACGTTCGGTATGTTAGATGGGTGCGGTGGGGGTATGGGTAGCATATTCGTACTCGTTGTATTATTCTGATCAACTTTCATGTATAAAATATATTGATCTGAGCTACGGTTTATTTTATATTATTTTCTGAAGTTTTAAATGATTTTCTTTATTGCCGGGAATTATTTTAATTCAAAATAATTGGTTAAAGATTTATATATCCAGACGGAGACAGCCACAATCAATGACATGTGGGGCCAGTGGGGTCTAGTCAACAGTTGACCAGTCAAGGTTGACTAGTCAACAGGGTCAAGGTGGGGCCGAGACCTCATTGTCTCATTTCTGGATTCTCTGTAATTTGGCTAAGTCTGGGAATTTTTGTTTTAAACATCAATTAGAAGTTTTCAAAAGGCTACGGTTTTTGGTTCTGCTCACCCGACAAATTAGTGCCCTATATCAAATCGAAGCATTTTCTATGGTCTACAATCTGGTACAAATTTCATGTTTGTTGGATTTCATTTGCTTAATTAATACTTTGTTTGAACAGTGTCATCTGTTAATAATTCCAGAAACTGTTATAGTTAACAGAACATAGCACTTTGTGATTTTCGTAGAAATTAATTCATGCATCGAATGGAGTTGGTCCAGTGGGGTAAACTGAAGTTGGTTATGTGTATAACAAGCCCATGTCTTTTGATGTTATGATAGGATACTTTAACATGTCCCAAATGTGCTCTAAAGTACCTATGAAATAATCTGTTTCCTGTCATTTTCCCATTAACCAAAACTTGCACTTTGTGAATTTTATAGGATCAAATCCTTGCACATTCAGAAGTTGGTCCAATGTAACAATTTGAAGCTTGTTACTTATACTCTATGTTTATATCATTTTTAACCACTTTAGAATTCGTTTTGCTCTAATTTTGTTGTTGTCCAAAGGGGCACTTTGTAGTATTGGCTACTGTCTAAAAGGGCATGACATTCTTCAGTGCTTGCAGCGACAACACACATTAGTTGCAGCGACATTGAGCATCAGGGGGGCGCCCAGGGCACGACGAGGGGTGGATGTAGTGTGGCCAGGGGCGTGCTGGGCGCGGCCAGAGGACGACAGTGCGCGAACGAGGGCGAGGCCAGGCGCAACCAAGGCGCGACGAGCGTGTGGCCGGTCACGGTGGCCACGGTGGTGCGGCACAACGAGGGCAAAGGGAAGGGGAGCAAGGGAGGCTCACAGCGGGGAGGAACGGCGGCGGTTGAGGCTGCGGAGCAGGGAGAGAGGGGTGTGCTCACGGTGGGTTGGGGGCGTCGCGGCGGCGCGAGGGAGACCTGCGGAGGCGGTCGTGGCCACGGAGGGCGCCATCGCCGGCGAGCCTTGGCGGCCCGTGCACCGGGGCCACGGAGGCTAGGGTTCGGCCAAAGTCGCGCAAGGAGGCGGCGACCACAGATCGGCGTGGTCGGGGAGGTGAAGCGCCGCGAGGGGGGCAGGGCGGTGCAGCCGGCGTGTGGGGCTGGCCGGCGGCGGCCGGAATCGGCGGCTGCCGCGCCGCCAGGAGGAGGGGAAGGGGAACGGGGTCGGGGGAGGGAGGCTTCGGACGAGAGGGCGAGAGGAACGGGTGAGGGGGACGGTTCGTGCGAGGCAGGTTGACCGGGGGTTGGGCTAGGCTGTTGTCTAGGCCGCCAGGGTTAGGTGGCTGGCTGGGCCGGCCTGGGTTGGCTGGGCACTAGGCCCAGTCGGCCTGGGCCAGTTCCTTTTTTTTATTTACTTTTCTGTTTTTTCTATTTATTTAAATTTGCTAGCCTTAGGATTTTACAAAAATGGGTAACTAGCACCAATAATATTTTTAATCAGTATATGAGTGCCACAAAATGTCTTGGACACAAATAAAAGTCATTTAATATTTGAATTAAATATTAAATGGTTAATAGGGGGTTTTTGGCTACTGTTTATAATTGTTTGCATTTTACCATAGCTCAATAAATAACCACAACCATACCAACATGGTCCAAAGATTATTAGTGATTTTCTAAAGGTGGTTTCATAATTTTTAGGCAAAGTTTATTTGCCACATGGTTTTTAATATTCAACCAAAAGCATTTGAGCTTTGATTGATCTCAAATCAAAGGGCATTTGATTTGAGCTTGGACTGTATTTGATTCATGATGATCAAGGTCCATGACCTCATTGCTTTCAACAATATCAAGGGGGAATTTGAATGTGAACTGACCCAAGTTGATCAAAGCAAAATTTTGATCAAGGCCATTTTGAGCAACAGAGATTATCAACAGTGATTAGCAACAGTAATCCTGATTACTGTAGGTGATTACTGTAGCGTGACACCCGGGGTGTTACACCTTATCTCGCGTGTGCTCTTGGAAGAGTTCGACTTTCGTGGTTTGGTAACTCTCGTGGATAACAATCAGGGTCCAAGCCCACCAGTATGTCGATATTCACTCCCTATTGTCCCGTCGTAATCCCACTCGCGGGCACCGTTGGGTCACCCGACTTCTTACCTTTAAGGACCACCGTGGTTTAGAACCCTAGGGCGGCACTACAGAGTCGGCAACGAGTGGAGTACGAGGATTTATCCTCGATGGCTCACACTTGAGGTGGCTCGATAGAGCCGTGATAGGGGCCTTTGGCGGGGTCTGCTCTGTACCATACCTGTGTAAGTTATATATATATTTTGTATCCGCGTTCACTACCCAGAGTGATCACGGCCCGCTATCTAATCCTAGTTGACTAACAACACGCAGGGCCAACTGCTGAATGTAATATATATAATTAATAGGCAACATAGGATAAAGGAAGGTACATCAAGGGGCGACAATGACAGGCTATGCAATTGAATAGGTAAACAACGTAGCAGTAGCAGCAATTCCTAGTGCAAGAAATATACGGAAAAGATAGGCGATATCTAGGGAAGGAGAATGGCTCTGCTTGCCTGGGAGCTCGCGGTAGGGGTACGGTCGTCGATGGCGTAGTCGATCACAAGGGCGTCGACAACGGTCGTCGGGTCTACCAGACAATAAGAAGGGGGGAGAAACAATAAATACACTCAAATAATAGCAATACAAATACAAGACATGGCAGATGCATGCTTAACGGTGTTCTATCGCAGTGCAAGGTTCTTTGCTCGGAGCGGAAATTCATCCGGGGATGAACTGCCAACTCCGGGTGATTATCGACAGATGACCCGAAGGAGGAAAGTTCCATGTTCGGTATGTTAGAGGGGGGGTGTGCGGATAGCGTATTCTTATTCGTGGTAATTTTCTAAGCAACTTTCATGTACAAAATATTTCCATCTGACTTACGGATTTAAAAATATTGATTTTCAAAGTTTAAATCGTTTTAAACCAGTTTTTTGAATTTTTTTTATTATTAAATCAAACATTATTCAGAACAGTGAGGTTGACTGGTCAACTGACATGTGAGTCCCACATGTCATAAGCAGTGGTATTTAATCACAGTTTTATTTAAACAACAAAGGGAGGGTCCCACTTGTCATCCACACTTGTTATAATTAATTTAATTAATCACCAGGGGGTTATCCTAATGGCATGGGGCCCATATTTGAGTGACTCAACGGGGGGTTAATTTTAATTCGTTTTAATAGGGGGATTAGGGGCTAATCTAATAGGTGGGTCCACTTGTCAGTGGGACACCCCACGATTTAACCACGCCGACGGCAGTGGGAAGCAGTGCTCGCCGGCGGTGGCCGCCAGGCCGATTCCGATCACGGTTCGAGGCGCCCCTGGGCTCTAAGCGTAGTTGGCACATGCACCCATCGATTGGGACCGATGGGAGGCCGCGGGGTGGCCGGATTTGAGCGGGCTGCGGTGCTATGCGGCGGCCGAAGCCAGCCAACGGCAACACGACTGTCTGCGGGCGAACGAGCATGGGGGAGGTGCGCGACGGGAGCGGCGACAAGCGCAAGTGGCGTGCGTGGGCGCGTCCCGGGAGTACAGTGCGCGCGAGGACGGCCGGAGACAGAGGCCACAACGAGATTTCGCGGCGGCCGGAGCTCGACCTCGTGGCGACGGAGCTATGAGACACAGGGGAGGGAGGGAAAGAGGTTGGGGAGGACCGCGAGCTCACCGGTAGTTGGGTGGGCGAGAAAGGGGAGACGGAGGCGCAGTTACGACGACGCAATCGTCGACGGCGTGCGGTAGCCGTGATGAAAGGGAACTAGCCCGATGGCGATGGCGGATGCTCCTCGACCTCAATCTCGTCGCGTCGACGACGAAGGAGCCTGCTGTGCATCTTCTGTACATCGTCTCGTAGCTCAGAGAGGCCGGTGGCCGCGACTACCACGGCGACGTGATGACGTGTGCTTCGGGCGACGGTGACATTGAGAGAAACGGCGCGAGGGGAAAGGGAAGGAAGGGTGCTAGGGTTTGTCCAGGGGCTCGGGGAGGTCCATATACGTCACGAGGGCACGCTGGATGATCGACACGGCGCCAACAGTGGCCATGGCACCGTGGATGCTCACCACGCCATGGTGAACGGGGGAGTGGGGAAGAAGGCAAGGGGAGGGGAAAGTGGGCCGGGTGGTTGGGCTTGGGTGGGCTTTGACCTGCGCAACTTTCTATGTTTAACTATTTTCTACATTTTTCTTTATTCTTTTCTATTTATATTTTTTTGTTTGACCATCAATTGATTTTTTTAAAATAGGTGAGTGATCCCAATATTCATATTACATATTTGTGCCCAGCTACAAAAAGTTTGAAGCAGAAGTAAATTCATTCAAATCTTCTAATTTACTAAACCCACTAGGGGTAAAAGCTCTCACAGTCAATTGAGGCAATCGATTTGGATTGTATCCTCAATTTTGACCGGATCGCTTGAGGCTGGCAGTGGTTGGTATAAATTTCATAGAGAAGGGCGTGTAAAATTTCTCTTAGGTTCATTAAAATATATGAAATTGACATATATGTTGCTTGTATGTGCACACATTGTCAGTTTTGTATCTCTAATATGAATTATTAGCAGAGAAATTTTCTAACGGTGTGAAGTATTAGCAACATTTACTATTTAGGATGTCCAGATGCTAGCTTGGCTTCCTTTTTAGATATGGGCTTGCCTTATTTTTTAGGATGCAGTTATGGTACCATATGATTGTCGAGTTCCATCTAATTTCACTTCTTGGCATGGACATATACCATGTGGAATAATATATGCCTCATCATTGGGTTTTCAGCTTTGCACGTTGAGCTAAATATTGTTTAGAGTATACCGCACAGCTTGCATAACAATAACTTGTTGAAATTATTGTTCGATCAGTTTCAGCCTTTCAGCTTTTTTGGATTTGAATTTAATCATATACATCACTTCCAGATCAAGGAATACACTAACCTACCTTTTAAATGAATAATCATGATTATTCTAATACCATTTGACATTCACGTTGATCTCCCTTTGACAAAAATAATCGTGATTGTTCTCAAACCATTTGCTCTCTCTCTCTCTGTGTGTGTGTGTGTATTAGATCCTTGGTTTAGAAATGAATCGCTCTCTCTCTCTGTATATTAGATCCTTGGTTTAGAAATGAAGTACGGTATTAAAGATATCAAAAACATCTTGTTATAGTCTTACAGATAGGAAATTGGATATGATGTGTGCCACAAGTATCTAGCTTCTTAGTTCTATTCTCATGGATTTTCTTCTTTTTATGCAGATCTTTGCTTATATTTGATATAGTTGTTCAGATGGTGAGAAAATGAAGAACCATCCTTATGAGGTAGCGGTATGGTCTGGTTTGGATACTTTGAATCTTCAGATTTTAATATTTGCATGATCCATTAGGTGTCATTGGGTTTTCAACTTTGCACGTTGAGCTAAATATTGTTTAGCGTATACCGCATAGCTTGCATAACAATAACTTGTTGAAATTATTGTTCGATCAGTTTCAGCCTTTCAGCTTTTTTGGATTTGAATTTAATCATATACAACGCTTCCAGATCAAGGGATACACTAACCTACCTTTTAAGACGATGACGAAGGGCCGCACAACCTTGCAGATGACGAAGGGCGCCACAGTGAGTTCGATCAAGACGATGTGGGCCGGCAATGGGGTTGCTGAACTCGAATGTCAAGGTCAGGGAGTTGATCCAACAGGAGCTTCGGCGGGTGGCGGTGATGAATTGGGCTGATTCATGGTATTGGGACATGCGGCAGCGATGACTGCTTTCGTACCTGAAGACTGAAGACTTCCCAAGTTCCCATCGATGGTGTATCTGTTTCACACCGGAACGCCCAAATATATGTACAACAGCATATTTCTATAGCTTACTGGAGATTGATTTTTGTTCATTCTTCACGAGGTTTGTTGTCAGTTTTCACCTTACGAAGTGAAATCTCATGATTTGTTTCTTATCCATTACAAATGATTTTTTTATTAACATTTGTTTTCCTATTGTATTAGGTTTAGTCTTACAGAGAATGGAGGACAAGATGGGTTTGAAACTGATGATGATAACTGCAGCATGGCATCTTTTCTGTCCATTCGAAACACCTCTGGTGCCTTGGACAAAGAACTACATGCCGGTCGCCTCATCAGGAAAAAATTTGAGATAGAAAAGGTGGGACAAAACCTACATTGATGTATTACTCTGTTTGAAGATCCGAAGTATTTTGCTATAAAAGTAGAAGTATGCCATTTGGTTAATGTTCATAATGGGCACATGACTATATGGGCATCTTCTGACATTGCGCCTTTTGGAGGTAACAATATTAGATCATAGAATTATGTTAAAGTTGTAGATAACAATGGAATGCTCCTTCTCATGTGCAGTCATGTTAATTTGACACTGACTCACAAATAGTTAGACCCTGCTGAGTGTGACATTCTCTTTCTTTCACCTGATCATAGTTCATTCATGGGAACGTTGAAGATCAGGGTTCCACTTCAGTGATGATGACTGAAGATTAGAACGAGAAAGTGAAGGTGATGATATTGTATCACTTGAAATCAGTTCCTTGATAACAGCAGACCGGTCATCCGGCATTGATCTGCATTTTTTTCAAAAGTGTGTCACAAGCTTCACCCACTGCCAAGCTATCCAGTAGTTACATTTTTTTTCTTGATATTGTAGTCATTGTGTTTCTCTGGTTCGTGTCGTTGCAATCTGTCAGCATGATGTTTTTGTTCATGCAATATTTTCAAGGTGACATGTCTTAATATTTGCCTCTGGTTTTACTAGCCTATATTGCAACCCTCATATAATGCAGATGAATGGAGAGGGAAGACCTTGCAGAATCTATAATTACACATAAGTGTAGGGTCTCCTCGGTGTGAAGTTTAAAATTGTGAGTTCCAACATTTTGTATGTTGAAGTGCAAGTGCGTTCATGATTTCAGTGTATAAGGTTGCTTTATTTCCCTTTTTTATCTAGGTTATTAACTAATGTCAAGAAGGTATCTTGTGCACATTAGAATCTCGGCAAGCAGTGGCCACCCTTCCCTGTTTGCTAAGGATCTTTGCCGCACCAGTGAGCCAGATCCAGGAATGTGTCACTGTGCCCATCTTCAAGCACCATAAGTCGTCGTATCAGATTCAATCACCTAGACTGTCATGTCAATAAGGAGCGCGCACTGACTTATGCCCGGACCGGAAGTAGCATATATGAATTAAAGGGAGATCTAATCAAATTGAAAATGTTGAAACAGGTGTTGAGAGTTGAGAGTTCATCAGGAAATAATGTCATGATCAGGGGAATTTTCAATAAGGAAGTTGCCAATGGTGAGAAAGCATCTAAACAAGGAATTAGTCCTTACATTGATTTTATTTTTACTGCTCAGCAAAATTCTCACCTAAGATTTTTTTTTGTGCTACCAAGGATGCAAGATGGACCTGGAGATATTGATGCATCAGTGTTGAATTCCATGATGTTGCACCGATTATGTGGATCCTACTTATTAGTAGTGATGGATTTGTTTGCGGGGACAACTATGTTAGAAATAACACGATGTGATCATCGAGAAAGATGGCAAGTGGTTTGTACTATTGCGTGTGCACTAAACTCTAAAATGTATTTACTGCATGATTTGTTACACAAATAAAAAACCAGCAGGTTTTTAGTTTGTATGTGCTTCTAAATTTCAGAGGCTGTTATAAACATATATTTATTTCTACTAGCGAGGGTGGTGCCACCTATACATCGGAGCAAGGGAAAATTAATGATCGGAGGTGGTGTTCTTTCCTTTAGTTTATATACTATGGGAACACATTTAAACTAATCTGCCAACGGTTGATAGTTATATATGATGGATCATTAGCAAAAGAAAATGATACGAGAGTAACTACTGTAAACCTTCCTATTGGAAACTCTAGATTACAAAACACAGTTGATTCAAATTTATTTTGATTGTCCACTTGCATGCTTAAATGTAAACAGTTGATTTAAAGTTATTTTGATTGTTTACTTGCATGATTAGATGTTTTAGATTGAATGAGCATACGTTTCACCAAAACCATATGTGCTGGTTTGTTATTTTCGTTTTTATGTTATTTCCTACGTATAGGTCCTATTCACCTTAGAACTTGTACTGTACAGGATGATACATTCAAGCTTTACACACAATCCTGATATATCTTACGTGTATTAATTTTGGGTGGCAACACACATCTTCGCTATTTCGAGTGATATATCAAGTTATAAACATGGCCCTGTATGTTTTTAGATTCCCTTATGAGAGCTAACTGTAGTTAAAATATTTATTTTGTCATATTAGCGTGATTTATGAAATTGCCTAGCTAACAGAGATAGTTGCAATTTTGTAAAGATCGTGTTGTGAAGAATAAAGAGAGGGTAAGACAGAGAAGAAATATAAGCTTCTTTTGGTAGGTCATCATGATATATGCAACAAACTTAGATAATATATGAGTTGCTTTTCTGAAGATCATGGTTGTCAAGACAACACGAGAGTCTAGAGAAAGGGAAGAAAACATAGGTTATTCAAACATGACTGATGAATCTCGAATGAACGAAGCTAATAACTTTTTGAGATTCTGAAAATGCTTTATTTCTTATACAACTGGGAGGTTCCATACTTCCATGGATGATCTGTTAGCTCCTTTCTTTTTTAGATTTTACTCTTAAACCATGATCTGTGTGCTCAGCCTGTGCGATTCATTTAGATGAAAACAAAGAGATTTACAAATTCTAAAAGTGCATATTTATTGCCCTTTAGTTTAAAACAATATGAAAATGTACGTCCATATTAATAAAAATTTGGCTTGCTGGCATTTTTTTTGCATAATCCGGGAGCTTATCAAAAAAGTCGTGTATTATTGGGTAACGTTTACAGACCAATGGAAGGATTGTAAGGTATCCACAAGTATATATGGTTATTCTTATAAACTAAGAAATGACGAGAATCGTATGCATTAAAATCGAGAAATATTTACAGTAAAATGTGGTTGTGTTTCCATCTGTGAGGAAACACAGAATGTGTCATTGTAAGTGTATTTGCACACAGTAATGCATCCTGGCTTTTGTTAAACCATAGTAATTTTGTTGTACATAATTGTTTGAGATGACAAGTCTTGAAACCTCTAGACTAATGTTTTCATCAGGATCTCCTTAGTTTGAAGGTCATAGGACAAACATATTTATATATGTGTTGGCTGAGTTTGTTATTAGATAAAGCACGGTATCTCTTGCCCTCGGTTATACGTTCACTTAAATTTTCTCAACTATTTTACTCGTAATCTTTGATGTTTAATGAAGGAAAGATTGATCAATTCATATGCCGCTTAACATGAAAGATGAAAGGTGGAACCATTGCAGAGTACGCAGCGCGGCAAAGCGCGCCTATCACTTCTAGTATTATATTAAATGAAAGGATTTATTATGGCTCCTTTAGCTACTGTTTTGAGTTATTCAAATTATTTAACACTTTAATAATTTCTCATTTATATATTATCATGACTTACTAATTATTAGAGATTTTAAAAAATTGGTTGAAGAAATTTTGGATTAAGTTTATTTAAACTATTGTTTTAATTTCATCCAAAGGGGTTTTAATATTATTTGATTTTGAATATGATCAAGGAAATATTAATCATTGTGACTTGTCATTAACAACAAGTGATCACTGTAGCTTGACACCGAGGGTGTTACAGATATAAGGAGGTTTATGATGATAGAGCGTATCATGCCAAGGGCTTGGATGCACCGTCGAAGTTTGCACCAACTCTCAAGATGAGAAAGGACAATGCACGGTACCGAAGAGGCTAGAAAAATATGGAAGATGAAAGTGCCAACAATTGAATACTCGCATTAGTCCGAAGAACTAATGCATTTATTATCGTCAACTCTCTATCTAATCAGGAGGTTCACAAAGAGGTTATTTGATATTCTCAATAACTTTAAAGTTATGAGGAATAAATGTGAACATCAAAGAAGACATCAAGATCGATTTGTCACAAAGAATGTTTTTGACAAATTCAAAAGGTTGACTACAATATGTAGCGATGCTTGAGCCAATGGGATATTCACTATGATTGATCCAAATTGTTATCAATACCGTGACTTTCTCAAGCCCTGCATTTGAAGAAGATTTTAGAAAACATATGGATACTAGTGTCTCGTAACCTGAATTCTCGATTTGATTGATGATCAAAGGTTTTTGAACTTAGCCAAAATATCGAGGAAACATGCATTTGCATGAAACTGAGTGAGAGCTGAATAGTTTTCTAAACTTGGTATATGTACGACATATTTTGAATGAGAGCCATGTGGATGTTATCCTAGTCTTATATGTAACTGACATATTTGAGTGAGAGCCATGTGGATGGTATTCGAGTCTTATACTATTTGACTAACATATTTAAGTGGAAGTTATGTAAAATGTTATCCTGAATTTAATATGTGCATGGCATATTTGAATGGGAGCATAACAACATTCTCATATATGGATGGAGATCATGACACCATTCCATCTTCCCGCACTACCTCCAAAAATCGATGGGGAGGAAATAATCTACCTATTCTTGAGAGTAGAGCTATGGCCTTTCCTAAAAAATAAAAATAAATTACATTCAAATAAATAAATAAAAGATACTATGCCCTGTATTTAAAAATCCTAAAATTTTAAGGACTAAACTGTAGTACAACTGAACAAAACCCCGAGGGTCTCAACCGCTAAATCCCCAACCTCCTCCTTCGCCACTGTCTCCCTCTCCTTCAGATCTCGCTCGCCATGGACCTCCTCGACGCGGGACACCGCCACTCGTCGGAACTTCCCGCCGCCGGCGCCGACATGGAAGGCGCTTCAGTGCTTCCGATCTCCGGAGCTGCCTACCAACCATACGTCTCCGAGCTCCTTTCCTTCTCCATCGAGCGCCTCCACAAGGTACGCCCGCGAGATCACTCCCGCTTGCGGCGGCCCGTAAATTCCGTAACCGTTACTACGATCGATGGTTCTAGTGATCTCGTGATGTGTTGGTGGTGGTGTTCATGGTGGCGCAGGAGCCGGAGCTGCTGCGGGTGGACGGAGAGCGGGTGCGGCGGCAGATGCAGGAGGTGGCCGTGGAGAACTACGCCGCCTTTATAGCCGCCTCCGAGGCGCTCTCCTTCGTGCGGGCGCAGCTCGAGGGGTTCAACAAGCACCTCGAGGCACTGGTAATGTCAAGCTGTTCTCAGCTCCTTGCAGCCTTAGCGTGAAAAACATTTGTTACCTTATGTGGACGATAAGTAAGTACAGTAGATCTCAACTTAACTTACTCTGCTGTGCGAAAATCAAACAAAGTTAGGTTGACTGATCCGATGACTGCTTCATTTTGAGGTGCATGATCTAGGCATATAGCTAGTAGATCTCATTTTGACATTGCAACATGAAATGTGAGGTGTAGTTTTGTTTTGCTGTGTCTTCGTCTGCAAATGTGATTGCGCTGTCACTTGTGAGTGCTGTTTAGTTGAGAGGCGCAATGAAACAATCCAAGTCTGCCCACTGTTCATTCCTCAGCTTGTCAGTTTGTATATACTTCACTATTAACATGAGTGAATTTTCTTGGTTTCATCAGTTTATTGCCTATTTATAACTGTGTGAGAATGTATCCCTGCCTGTCGCTTCAATTTTAAACACCAAACAATTAGCTTTAACTATTCGTTTCCTCGCAAAAGTTGGCCTACTTTCTTGCGTGGTTGAGAAATTTGACTGGCTCATATGAAACATCTATTCTAATATTCTTCTCTAAACTGTTTACGATTTATATGCTTATCACGTGATTGATTTTAACTGTATCTCCATGACCCTAGTTCTATGCACTGCGAGGAAAATGATCTATTCTACATACATGTTTATTGATGTTATGCATCACCTTGCTCTGAAAAACCACCACCATCATCTGTTGAACCAGTCTTTGTCACTAAATACTGCAAAATTTCCAAGTGGTGTTCATTTTGTATTACCAACAGTGGGGAGCTAAAATTAATCACATGTCCTTATGCACCTTTACTTCATCCAAGAATGACTTGTATATGATTCAGGCCATCTTGGAAGTAGGAAATGAAAATATGCAATGCTTGACAATTATTTTTTTACTCATTGTAGGTAGAGGAGATACCAAATTTAACATCTGGTTGCACCGAGTTTGTTGAGTCCGCACATCAAATTTTGGAAGAGAGGAAGCTCAATCAAACATTACTTGCCAACCACAGTACCTTGCTTGACCTTCTTGAAATCCCACAACTTATGGACACGTATGTGACATGCTTTGTTAGTGTTTCCTTTGGTATTTGCTTCATGCGTATTTGTGTTGACTGATGTTGTAGATATGTCATTTGGTTTTTGTTTAATTTGTATTGATTATAGACCCATATTTTTGTCCTGTACTGCATAGCTTCAAATGTTGTAACAATGATGAATCCCTAACAATCAACAAGTTGCTGCTTACAGATGCATACGGAATGGGAACTATGACGAGGCACTCGACCTAGAAGCTTTTGTTAGTAAAATATCAAAGTTGCACCCTGAGTAAGTCAAGTAACATTATACTTTTTGTGACCCATCATTGAAATCATTAACTATTTGCTATTTCAATTGAAGTTTACCTGTCATCCAAGGATTAGCTGCTGAAGTCAAGAAGACGATACAATCACTAATTTCTCAACTTCTCCAAAAACTTCGGTCAAATATTCAGGTGATGATGCTCGTCGACTAAACTTATTTATTCTAGGACCATTTTTCGTATTTTACACTGGCCCAGATTATTCTATGCTGTCCTCTGTGCAGTTGACTGCTATAAATATTATATTTTCATGTAGTGGCAAATGTATTTCCTTGTGTTCCATAGTGTCATTTCCTGCCCCCGATTGTATGGTCTGCCTAGTCTCCTTCAGCACATTTGTATCTAAGTCTGGTCCAATTTATTGCCTACAGTTGCCCGAATGCCTCCGTATTGTCGCACATCTGCGCCGGATTGGAGTGTTCAGTGAGTCAGAGTTACGCTTACAGGTATTCTGAACCTTTCAAGTTAGTTTGATAGTACTCCCTCCGATCCATAAAAAGTGTCGCCCACTTAGTACAAAGTTTGTACTAACTTAGTACAAAATGTGTGACACTTTTTATGGATCGGAGGGAGTACAATTTTGTTGATTTTTTTTCTTTAGGGCTAGCATGTCTCCAAGTTACCATGTATCTGTAGTTGGTGCATGTATTGTAGAATACAATTTTATAGGTCATAACAGTGGTTAGAATACAATTTGTTTTTCTTTCACAACTCTGATATAAGCTATAGTTCCTGAGATGCAGGGAAGCTTGGCTTTCTGGGATTCTTGATGATCTGGACCAAAGGAATGTGTATGATTATCTGAAAGGCATGGTGACTTGCCACAGAACGCATCTATTTGATGTTGTCAATCAATATCGAGCAATATTCAACAATGATAAATCTGGAAGTGAAGAGAACGGTGATGGTGGGCTACTTTTCAGCTGGGCAATGCACCAAGTTAGTAATCACCTCACCACTCTTGAAGTTATGTTGCCAAATATAACGGAAGGTGGGTCCCTGTCAAACATTCTTGAACAGTGCATGGTAAGCATTTGCTTTCGCTTAATTTTCTTGTTGAGTAACTGTTGCACCAAAAGTTTCAACTTTTTGTAATGTTGTATCACTTTATCATCAACAAAAGTTTCAACTTAATGTAATGTTGTATTACTTTATCATCTTGCAGTATTGTGCGATGGGTCTTGGCTTGGTTGGACTGGATTTCCGCTGCCTGCTTCCACCAATTTTTGAAAAGTAATTTTTATTTGATTACTAGAATTTATTGTCTATGCTGGAAAGGGATTGTATTTGCTGACATTATCTGCTTCTTGCAGTGCGGTTTTAAATTTATTCTCAAAGAATATGAGTACAACCGTTGAGAATTTTCAGGTAAGCATACGTGTTGTGACGTGCTATTTTTCTTCTCTAGATGAACATGAGATGAATTCGTATTAGAAGATCGTTGGTACTTTCTTCATTTTTTCAAATTATACTCTGTAATTCTCTAGACTCTCTCCTACAAACATTACTATAGCAACATAAATTAACACCGTTATATTTTTTGTCCGATCATGCAAGGTTGTCCTGGACTCACATCGTTGGGTTCCGATGCCATCTATTGGCTTTGTCACAAATGGAGTTGTGGATGATACGTCTGATGATGTAACACCACCATCTGTTTTAATGGAACATCCACCTCTCGCAGTGTTTGTTAATGGTATGTTTTACTTGTAGCGTTTTCAGGAACTAACTTGTATTCATCACGTGTTGACTCTAATGGTGCAAGTGAGTATACATGTTGACATGTCCTTGTTTCAAACTCTTGGATGTGCAGGTGTTTCAGCAGCAATGAATGAGCTAAAACCATGTGCACCATTGAGCTTGAAGCATGTCCTTGCTCAGGAGGTGGTGAAAGGATTACAAGCAGTTTCTGACTCCCTCGTCAGATACAATGCCATGCGGATGCTGCGTGGAAACGAGTCCTCTCTTTTCCTCTCGCTTTGCCAGGCATTTATTGAGGTAACTTAAGCTTCATTCATATAAGATAAGCACCACACATGGAAGTAGGGTAAAAAACTGCACCTCCGGAAACTAAAGAAAACAAGCCCCAAAACTATCAGATCTAAATTCCAGTTGGCGATATCTCTTTTTTGTCTCGGAGAAGTCTCATATGTAAATTCACCATCTCATCTCAGGTCGCATATCCTTATTGTGCTGCATGTTTTGGACGATGCTACCCCAATGGAGCAGCGCTGATCACAGAGTGCCGCAGCTTACGCGATGCTGTCAGCCAACTACCCATAAGGTCAGGTTCAGGGATCAGCAGCATTGATCGAAAGCCTTCAGGAGGTATCGAAAGAAGGCAGTCCGGAGGCATCGAGAGAAAGCAGTCAGGAGGCATCGAGAGAAAGCAGTCAGGAGGCATCGAGAGAAAGCTGTCGGAAGGCATCGAAAGAAGGCAGTCTGGAGGCATCGAAAGAAAGCAGTCAGGAGGTATCGAAAGAAGACAGTCGGCCGAGAATGCTGGGACTGCAGCCTCCGAGAACGGAATTGTAACCAATGGCCCAGAGGCAGAGGCGACCAGTGATGCGGAAACCGCTGCAGCACCAGCTGGAGCTGATGCGCAGATCGATGCACCCTCAAACACGTAGCTTGAACCTCGTTCATGGAATCTGTGGAAGTTGTGGCTATCTGGGTGCAGCAAGGAGGCAGTGCTGCAAGATTATGTTCATCGACAGTTTGGTTGGGTATTTTTGGTCCTTGTCTTACAGTGTACACAAGAGAGCGTTGGATGTTAATCTGTACAATGCAACATTGAAATATAGCTGTTCATCTCTAGCCCCACACTTAGATGTTGTAGATGGAAGATTGTTTCAGACTGACAATAAGTTTTGATTATATGAAGCGAGTGTCCTACGTCGTTGTTGACTGCACATTTGGTAATCACATTTGGTAATTATGCTAACGAAGGTAGCCATCCTTGGCCTACTTTCTGGCAGCCTGTTTGGAACAAAGAAACTCCCCTTGTCTTTGGATGTATAAATATTTCATAATATCACAAGTAAGTACTACCTCCGACCCATTAATACCCATATTAATGAATACACATTTAGTATAACTTTATATTAGAATTGCTTTAAGTGTGTGCCCATTAATATGGATCGGAGGGAGTAGGAAAATTGAACAACAAGCTGCACACAGAAAAGAAAAGATGTGAGGTGGTGCAAGAGTGGAAGCGAGTGCAACTCGTCTGCTTCAAACTTTGAATTGAATGAATAATAAAGTAGAGCTGCTGGTGGAGTGAAAGATGCATCCCGCCACCTCTCCCTCTGCTGGCGTGCGCGCGGCCCATGCGGCCATGCCATGTGCGCACCTCATCTCTTTATCTTCGTTGACGTCAAACAAGTCAGCGTCGTAAGTAATGGGAGAAACCATTAAAAATAATGCAGTTGGCGACTACAGCACTTGCCTAAGGTAAACCCCAACTGATTGATCCAAACAAACACGGTTTTATCCCTTTTTGTTTGTTTGTTTGAGTCGGTTGTAGGCGCGTCCGTCGGTCTAACCGGCCGCTCCACTTGCTGTTCGTTCGATCACTGTGGAAATTGCATAAAATAGTTTTACAATTAAATGAAATCTCACAGTTTTATAAAACCAAATAAACTTCAACTTGTGATAAATACATTGAAAGAAAAAGAAACGATACATCTATTGGTTGTCAAGGTGGGTTCACATATGCTCAATTAAATCATTTTGAAGTTGCCAAGGTGAAGCACAAAGTCGGCGGAGGCAAGGGGCGGTGGAGCTCGAGGACAACGACGACGGAGGAGGCCGAGCCTTTTTTTTTTGCGAGAAAACTTTTGATATATTTATCTTCAAACATGGTAGTACAACGAACACCAGAAATAATAAAATTACATCCAGATCTGTAGACCACCTAGCGACGGCTACCAAAACTAAAGGGAGCCGAAGGCACGCCGCCGTCATCGCCCTTCCCTCGCCGGAGCCTGGCAGCAAAACTTGTTGTAGTGGATAATCAAGAAGTCGCCGTGCAAAGGCCTCAGGATGAGCGCATCAGAATAGAAACCATCACCGTTGAAGAGTGGAGTAGATCGGAAGGATCCAACCTGAAGACACACAAATGTAGACAAACTACGATTATATCCGAGCAAATTCATTGAGGATAGATCCACCAGAGACACACCTCCACACACCCACCAACGATGCTAAACGCACCACTGGGATGGGGGATAGACAGGAAGAACCTTATTTCATCTCCAGGGAGCCGCCGTCATCTCGTCTTTCTTGAGCAAAACACAAATCCTAACAAAATTGTGACGCCCCTAAAATCAAGCCGTGTACAGTAATCATACACGCAAGGTACACGATCGAGATTAGGGACTCACGATGAGATATCACAACACAACTCTACAAATAAAATAATACAAGCTGTTTAATACAAGCCAGGGGCCACGAGGGCTCGAATACAACAGCTCGAGAGCACAAAGTCAGCGGAAGCAACAGTATCTGAGTACAGACACAAAGGTACAAGGTCGCCTTAAGAAGGCTAGCACATAAACAACAACGATCGGAAAGGCGAGGCCTCCTGCCTGGGAACCTCCAAGATACTCCTGGTCAACGGGAACTGGACGTCGTAGAAGGCATCGGGGATCTTCACGTTGTGGTGGTCGGCATCGGGGATCTCCTGCTCCTGGACTCCAACGTCGACTGCAGCGGCCGATCAGGCAAAACAGTAAACGAAATAAAGCAGGTGAGTATCTAGTATACCCGCGAGTCTTACGTCCGCTACTAAGCATTAGGCATTGTATCAACGGAAAGAAGAGGCTATATATAGTGGACTGAAAGTCAGAAATTCAGAGCAAGGGTAAGAAGCTAGGCCTATCGAAGACTAGCATCTTCCGACGATGTCTTGCAGCATGAGGTAAGAATCAGCCAACAGTTTATATAAATCATAAAGTAACAATGAAGCAGAAGTTGCTGCAACATTGAATAATAACAAGTTGTATTAATTAACAATGCCTCCGAGTTCACCTCCTCGACATCCCAGCGAGGAAGAAAACCCGGAACCATACAGTTTAATAATAATAGTTTGTAGTGGTAAGATCCAGCTTCAGCATAAAGCGTCCTGTTACCGTGGACACGGCTATCGATAAATCAATCTTCCCTGCAGGGGTGCACTTGTGTTACGCTACACGCACGGATCTCCAGGGTGGCGGGAACCTTGTTAGGGAACGCTCCACCGAGGCTATCCGACACTTCATAGCCCATCTTTCAAACTCAACAGAGAGGTCATCCGCCGGTCTAAATCCTAAGTACGCCGGGCCTTGGACCCCAACCCAAGCGTACTCCTGCACGGTGCGTGGCTGGCCGGTGAAGTTAAATCAAAGCAAATACAAATCACACGCCGCGGCAAATAAGACAACACCACTTCCCGGCAATCAGCCCGCGGTACTGCTGACGTCTGAAGAGTCCTCGGACGACACTAAGAAGCAGAGGAGCCCATACTCGTAATCCCACGGGTAGGTAGTGCGTACATGGCATATAGCCAACTCAAGACATTCATTGAACCATTTAGCATTTTAATTAACCTGCGTGACAACCGTTATCGTTGCCTCGACTTAACCGACCTGCGGTCAACGACAGCAGCCAGGACCACCAGTACATCGGTGCCTGCCCTGTCGTCCCACCAAGTCACTGCGGTTACCAACAAGGTGAACCGTCTCCTTACCTTGTCTCGCGTGTGCTCCTGGAGGAGCTCGACTTTCGTGGTTTTGGTAACTCTCGCAGCCAACGATCAGGGGCCAAGCACACCGGTACACTGGTCGTGCCCTCCCTGTCGTCCCGTCGCAATACCTCTCGCGGGCACCGTTGGGTCGCCCGACTTCTTACCTTTAAGGACACCAGTTGGTTCGAGTTCCTACCATTAAGTGAAACCAGGAGGAATCACCCTCGATGGTACACTTGAGCTGGCCCGACTGAGACATCAGCGGAATGAACTAAAGAGGTAAACCTCCTATCATCCCGATGATGCTACGCTACTGAGCCGACGAGAGTGAAATACGAGTCCATTCCACTCGTAAGCCAAACTCGAAGCGACTCGGCAGAGTCTCGCCGTTGTAGGTTCCCTAGGGTGTCTGCATTGATCCGTACCTGTTGCAGTTGTAATATATCGTTCCCGCGATCACTCCCAGAGTGATCACGGCCCGCTATCTAATCCTACCTACCAATGCGCAGGGCTCACTGCTGAATAATGCATAAGTAATGATAGGCAGCATAGGATTAAAGGAAGGTACATCAAGGGGCGACAAAAATCAGGCTATGCAATTGAATAGGATTGTAATCGTAGCAGCAGCAGTAACAATGCCTAGTGCAAGAAATGTACGGAAAGATAGGCGATATCTGGGGAAGAGAATGGCTCTGCTTGCCTGCAAGCTCGACAGTAGCGGTACGGTCGTCGACGAAGTAGTCGTACTCGGCAACGCTGTCGTCGGCGGCAGCATCGGGGTCTACCGAAGATTAAGGGGGGGAAGAAACAATAAATACACAACAATGATAGCAATACAAATGTAAGACATAACATAAGAATTGTAAACGGGGTTCTAACGCAGTACGATGCACATTGCTCGGAGCGGGAATTCATCCGGGGATGAAATACCGGCTCCGGGTGATTATCGGACAAGGTGTCCGGAGGGGGGGAGATATCATGCCGGAGGTGTCGTGGACGTCCGACACATGTGTGGGTGGTGTATCCGGGTTAGTTGACCTATTCCGAACAACTTTCATGTTCAGAATAAATTCATCCGGGCACTCTAACAGTACCGGACAGTTTAGCGGCTATCGGGCAATCTATCGGACAGTGCCCCCGGAGGGGGGAAACAGTTCGATGATCGGTATGTTAGAGGGGTGTGGTGAGGATATGGGTATCGTATCTGTAACCGTTGATCCGTTCTGAGTAACTTTCGTATACAAAGTATTTTGATCCGGGCAATTTTTATCGGTACCGGGAATTATCGACAGACGGCCCGAAGGGGGGAATGTCGATGTTCGGTACGTTAGAGGGGGTGGTAGACATACAGATAGCGTATTCGTATCCGTTGTATTTTTCTGATCAATTTTGATGTATAAAGTTTTTCGATCCGAATTACGGTTTAAAAGTTATTCAAATTCAAAGTTTAAATCATTTTAAAAGATTTTATGAATTTATTTAATTCATTTATTCAAACATTATCCAGAACAGTGGTTGACCTAGTCAAACCTGACAGAGGGGACCCACCTGTAAGGTTGACTGGTCAACTGACCAGTGGGTCCCACATGTCAGTGACCCAATTCTAATAAAACACATTTTTTTTAATAAAAACAGGGGGTGGCCCACATGTCATACTAACAGTTTTAATAAAACAATTTCTATTTATTTTAAATGCTTAAAGGTGGGGTCCAGATGTCATTGTCACAGGGTTTAATAAAATCATTAAATAACTAAATAGCACATGGGGTCCACATGTCACCGACCTATTAGTCTAAATAGAGTTTAGTTAACAGGGAATAATTTGCAAGGGCCCACATGTCATTGAGGGGGGGTATCTCTTTTAATTTTGTGCTTAGTGTGGCTAATAGGGGGGGGGGGGTCCACGGTCAGAGGCATAAAACTGCCTCTCGATGGGCTCGCGCGACAGAGGTCGTCGGCGGCCATGGCAAGCGGCCGGCACGGCGAGGCCGTGGCCAAGTGCCGCCGCTCACGTGCATGGGGGGGGGGGGGTTGGCCGCGCAGGTGCGAGGCACGCGCGCGTTGGGGCTCTGCCAGGAGTCAGCGAGCACCCGACTTGGTCATGGCGGGCAACGGCGACCGGAGCGCGGGCTTGATGGTCACGGCGACACAGGCCACGAAAACAAGCACGAGGAGATGGGGTCGAGGCGGAAGCTCACAGGGAGTGCGATGGTTGGGGTGGAAGCGAGCTTGGAGGTCGGGGTGGCGCGAATCGGGCGGCGGTCGCCGGTGGCCGTGGCGGAGGAGGAAGAAGGGGGCGGCGAGCTCCGGGCTTCCCACAGCAATTGCCCACGCGTGAGGACGAAGACCACCACGGGGAGCCGCCTGGACATGCTTCCGGTTGCCGAGGAGGCCGGTGGCCGCGTCCACGAGGGTCTCGCGCCCATGGCCGTGCTCGGATGGTCGGGAAGAAGGAGGCAGAGGCGCGAGGGGAGAGGAAGGGGAGGGAGTGAGGCAGGGGGTTCGGGGCATCGCTCATATCCATCGGGAGAGGGGGGGCAGGTAGGGGGCAGGTGGGGTGGGGGGGGGGGGCGCGGCATGGCCGTGCGGCCATGGCCGTGACGCCACGGGGGGGGGGGGGGAGCAGGTGAGGGTGTCGGTGGGAGGGAGAGAGAGGAGAGGAGGGGGGTTGGGCCCGGGGTGGGCCTCGCCCACAGGCGTTGGATTAGGGTTTTCTAATTTTTTTTTTCCCTTTTTTTATATATATATTTATTTTCTGTTTTAATTTATTTTAGTTAGGTTTTGATTTTTGTAAAATGTTATAATTGCACCAATATCAGTGTTACACTTTAACATGATGCCACAAAAAGTTTGGGCATTAATTAAATTCATTTGAATATTATTATTTATTTTAAAAGGCTTTTTGGTATTGTTTTGCTACTGTTATCATTTAATTGAATTATTTAAATAACTTTATAAATTCACATACCAATATTTATAAGACCTACTGATTTTTAGGCATTTAATAAAATTGGTTTCACAATTTTTAGTGCATTTAAAACTACCACATGTTTATTAAAATTAGCAAGGAAATTTAATAAATGGTCCAAGCTATTATTTTATTCTATTTATTATTACTTAATATTACTATACCATTTTAATAAAATAACTATTGCTAAAAACATCGTGGCCTAATGTTTGTTAGGCATTTTATAAATAGATTCCATCATAAGGGGCCCACTATAGTTTTCATTATAAATTCCATGACAATTTTGATATGCCAACTCTAGGGTTTTCATAATTTATTCTTGGCTTGGGATTAGGCAAATGAATAAGGTGGTTTTGGTTTAACCATGATCAAGTTGATTGACATGCATCCACAATCCTGGGAGCAAGATTTACAATCCACTTTGATTTGAAAATTTTATCTGGGTTGGAAATTGACAGAGCTATGATCAAAGGTGATCATGGCTTGATCATCAACAGTAATGATCACTAACAGTGGAATCACTGTAGTGATTACTGTACTGGATCTTAGGGTGTTACAAATCTCCACCACTACAAAGAATTCTCGTCCCGAGAATTAAAAGTAGTGTAAGGGGTAAAGTTTTGGTTTCGCGTTCTAACGATTCTGCTGGTTCTTGTTGCCCTACTCGAAGAAATTAATCCTTCACGTTGAGGCCTTCACCGGACTGTATCGGTGCTTCTCGATGGGCTTTCATCCTTTCCTCGGGGCTTCATCGCACTTACGAAAAGGGTAAAAGATAAAGCTTGAGGGGGTCGGATCGATACAAGATCCATCAAATGGAGTTGTACAAGGGTATGTGGTACAAAGTCCTTCCGAGTTTAACATCAAGGAAGTACATCGTGAGAAGTTTCAAGCGGTTAGGCACGTATTCGATGCCGATGACGGATGGTGGAAAAGGGGCCCCGATCATTAGACACAAGCACGGAGTCTGATATCGGACGGAATATCACAAGGTAGAGGACAAGAGTCAGGTTTCGGTCCTATGGAATTGTGGGTTATGGGCCCCATTGAACCAAGGTGGTGACATTCAATGCGATCAAGTTGGAAGGGTATGACGGAGATCAACTTGTAAACTATGTCGGCAACAACATCAGTGCCAAGGGCGAGGGACGAAGAGAACCATTTTCCTGCTCGTTAAGACGAGGCAGACCAATTGGCAAAGTTCTCGTCCATCGGTGGTCACCGAAAAGTCATCAACAATCGTAACTGGTTGTACAGACAATGTAGCACACCAAAGTGTTTACATAAGCAGGGAATTATCACTGCCCAGATAATTTATATTAAAAGAAAGATTAAACAGACCAATGGAAAGGAAAATGTGATGATACACAAGTATCAGGTGTATATCTTTCCCAAGGGAAAGCAGAGCACGATGTACACGACCACGTTGTATTGGCAGAGAGTCAAGGGGGTTGTCGACGATAACAAAAATCATCGAGGGTCAGGGATGGTATTTCACACAATGAATCCAATCGACACATGGGAGACGCCACGTAAGTTTAGTCGGATAACAATCCACCAAAGGTCGGGTGGTTCGCAAAGAATCTGGTGTGAGTATAGGCACTCAACCAGAAGGAGAAAGAATGCAAAGGCATCAGATGGTCGATGCATCTGAATAATTCGACGCTTAAGTACAAGGCAATTATGATTTCCAGATCGAGAAGTGGATGTAATTATCCACACAGTCTTGTCGGTGGCAGGGGATTGCAAAGGCGATGAACACGTAGGTTCTCGGAATTTATCGGAGAGTAATCTTCAGAATCTTCAGGTGAATCAGTCGATCATCGGGAATGCAGAGGTCTCCGGAAGGAAGGAGGTACGTGAACCTAAGTCAGAGTTATTAAAACTTTACCAACAAGGATAAGACAGCAGAGTCCCAGAGCATAGGTACGGAGAAAAATATCCTAATACCAAAGACATCACACGTAGTGACATCGATGTGGGCCCGTAAGCCAAACATTAAGTTAGCAAAATAGTTTTGCAAATACTAGACTCGACTTCGACCAAGGAGTGGTTAGGGGCTTCCTACAGGCAGTCGGCTCTGATACCAACTTGTGACGCCCCCAAAATCAAGCCGTGTACAGTAATCATACACGCAAGGTACACGATCGAGATTAGGGACTCACGATGAGATATCACAACACAACTCTACAAATAAAATAATACAAGCTGTTTAATACAAGCCAGGGGCCACGAGGGCTCGAATACAACAGCTCGAGAGCACAAAGTCAGCGGAAGCAACAGTATCTGAGTACAGACACAAAGGTACAAGGTCGCCTTAAGAAGGCTAGCACATAAACAACAACGATCGGAAAGGCGAGGCCTCCTGCCTGGGAACCTCCAAGATACTCCTGGTCAACGGGAACTGGACGTCGTAGAAGGCATCGGGGATCTTCACGTTGTGGTGGTCGGCATCGGGGATCTCCTGCTCCTGGACTCCAACGTCGACTGCAGCGGCCGATCAGGCAAAACAGTAAACGAAATAAAGCAGGTGAGTATCTAGTATACCCGCGAGTCTTACGTCCGCTACTAAGCATTATGCATTGTATCAACGGAAAGAAGAGGCTATATATAGTGGACTGAAAGTCAGAAATTCAGAGCAAGGGTAAGAAGCTAGGCCTATCGAAGACTAGCATCTTCCGACGATGTCTTGCAGCATGAGGTAAGAATCAGCCAACAGTTTATATAAATCATAAAGTAACAATGAAGCAGAAGTTGCTGCAACATTGAATAATAACAAGTTGTATTAATTAACAATGCCTCCGAGTTCACCTCCTCGACATCCCAGCGAGGAAGAAAACCCGGAACCATACAGTTTAATAATAATAGTTTGTAGTGGTAAGATCCAGCTTCAGCATAAAGCGTCCTGTTACCGTGGACACGGCTATCGATAGATCAATCTTCCCTGCAGGGGTGCACTTGTGTTACGCTACACGCACGGATCTCCAGGGTGGCGGGAACCTTGTTAGGGAACGCTCCACCGAGGCTATCCGACACTTCATAGCCCATCTTTCAAACTCAACAGAGAGGTCATCCGCCGGTCTAAATCCTAAGTACGCCGGGCCTTGGACCCCAACCCAAGCATACTCCTGCATGGTGCGTGGCTGGCCGGTGAAGTTAAATCAAAGCAAATACAAATCACACGCCGCGGCAAATAAGACAACACCACTTCCCGGCAATCAGCCCGCGGTACTGCTGACGTCTGAAGAGTCCTCGGACGACACTAAGAAGCAGAGGAGCCCATACTCGTAATCCCACGGGTAGGTAGTGCGTACATGGCATATAGCCAACTCAAGACATTCACTGAACCATTTAGCATTTTAATTAACCTGCGTGACAACCGTTATCGTTGCCTCGACTTAACCGACCTGCGGTCAACGACAGCAGCCAGGACCACCAGTACATCGGTGCCTGCCCTGTCGTCCCACCAAGTCACTGCGGTTACCAACAAGGTGAACCGTCTCCTTACCTTGTCTCGCGTGTGCTCCTGGAGGAGCTCGAATTTCGTGGTTTTGGTAACTCTCGCGGCCAACGATCAGGGGCCAAGCACACCGGTACACTGGTCGTGCCCTCCCTGTCGTCCCGTCGCAATACCTCTCGCGGGCACCGTTGGGTCGCCCGACTTCTTACCTTTAAGGACACCAGTTGGTTCGAGTTCCTACCATTAAGTGAAACCAGGAGGAATCACCCTCGATGGTACGCTTGAGGTGGCCCGACTGAGACATCAGCGGAATGAACTAAAGAGGTAAAACTCATATCATCCTGATGATGCTACGCTACTGAGCCGACGAGAGTGAAATACGAGTCCATTCCACTCGTAAGCCAAACTCGAAGCGACTCGGCAGAGTCTCGCCGTTGTAGGTTCCCTAGGGTGTCTGCATTGATCCGTACCTGTTGCAGTTGTAATATATCGTTCCCGCGATCACTCCCAGAGTGATCACGGCCCGCTATCTAATCCTACCTACCAATGCGCAGGGCTCACTGCTGAATAATGCATAAGTAATGATAGGCAGCATAGGATTAAAGGAAGGTACATCAAGGGGCGACAAAAATCAGGCTATGCAATTGAATAGGATTGTAATCGTAGCAGCAGCAGTAACAATGCCTAGTGCAAGAAATGTACGGAAAGATAGGCGATATCTGGGGAAGAGAATGGCTCTGCTTGCCTGCAAGCTCGACAGTAGCGGTACGGTCGTCGACGAAGTAGTCGTACTCGGCAACGCTGTCGTCGGCGGCAGCATCGGGGTCTACCGAAGATTAAGGGGGGAAGAAACAATAAATACACAACAATGATAGCAATACAAATGTAAGACATAACATAAGAATTGTAAACGGGGTTCTAACGCAGTACGATGCACGTTGCTCGGAGCGGGAATTCATCCGGGGATGAAATACCGGCTCCGGGTGATTATCGGACAAGGTGTCCGGAGGGGGGGAGATATCATGCCGGAGGTGTCGTGGACGTCCGACACATGTGTGGGTGGTGTATCCGGGTTAGTTGACCTATTCCGAACAACTTTCATGTTCAGAATAAATTCATCCGGGCACTCTAACAGTACCGGACAGTTTAGCGGCTATCGGGCAATCTATCGGACAGTGCCCCCGGAGGGGGGAAACAGTTCGATGATCGGTATGTTAGAGGGGTGTGGTGAGGATATGGGTATCGTATCTGTAACCGTTGATCCGTTCTGAGTAACTTTCGTATACAAAGTATTTTGATTCGGGCAATTTTTATCGGTACCGGGAATTATCGACAGACGGCCCGAAGGGGGGAATGTCGATGTTCGGTACGTTAGAGGGGGTGGTAGACATACAGATAGCGTATTCGTATCCGTTGTATTTTTCTGATCAATTTTGATGTATAAAGTTTTTCGATCCGAATTACGGTTTAAAAGTTATTCAAATTCAAAGTTTAAATCATTTTAAAAGATTTTATGAATTTATTTAATTCATTTATTCAAACATTATCCAGAACAGTGGTTGACCTAGTCAAACCTGACAGAGGGGACCCACCTGTAAGGTTGACTGGTCAACTGACTAGTGGGTCCCACATGTCAGTGACCCAATTCTAATAAAACACATTTTTTTTAATAAAAACAGGGGGTGGCCCACATGTCATACTAACAATTTTAATAAAACAATTTCTATTTATTTTAAATGCTTAAAGGTGGGGTCCAGATGTCATTGTCACAGGGTTTAATAAAATCATTAAATAACTAAATAGCACATGGGGTCCACATGTCACCGACCTATTAGTCTAAATAGAGTTTAGTTAACAGGGAATAATTTGCAAGGGCCCACATGTCATTGAGGGGGGGTATCTCTTTTAATTTTGTGCTTAGTGTGGCTAATAGGGGGGGGGGGGTCCACGGTCAGAGGCATAAAACTGCCTCTCGATGGGCTCGCGCGACAGAGGTCGTCGGCGGCCATGGCAAGCGGCCGGCACGGCGAGGCCGTGGCCAAGTGCCGCCGCTCACGTGCATGGGGGGGGGGGGGGGGTTGGCCGCGCAGGTGCGAGGCACGCGCGCGTTGGGGCTCTGCCAGGAGTCAGCGAGCACCCGACTTGGTCATGGCGGGCAACGGCGACCGGAGCGCGGGCTTGATGGTCACGGCGACACAGGCCACGAAAATAAGCACGAGGAGATGGGGTCGAGGCGGAAGCTCACAGGGAGTGCGATGGTTGGGGTGGCAGCGAGCTTGGAGGTCGGGGTGGCGCGAATCGGGCGGCGGTCGCCGGTGGCCGTGGCGGAGGAGGAAGAAGGGGGCGGCGAGCTCCGGGCTTCCCACAGCAATTGCCCACGCGTGAGGACGAAGACCACCACGGGGAGCCGCCTGGACATGCTTCCGGTTGCCGAGGAGGCCGGTGGCCGCGTCCACGAGGGTCTCGCGCCCATGGCCGTGCTCGGATGGTCGGGGAGAAGGAGGCAGAGGCGCGAGGGGAGAGGAAGGGGAGGGAGTGAGGCAGGGGGGTTCGGGGCATCGCTCATATCCATCGGGAGAGGGGGGCAGGTAGGGGGCAGGTGGGGTGGGGGGGGGCGCGGCATGGCCGTGCGGCCATGGCCGTGACGCCACGGGGGGGGGGGGGGAGCAGGTGAGGGTGTCGGTGGGAGGGAAAGAGAGGAGAGGAGGGGGGTTGGGCCCGGGGTGGGCCTCGCCCACAGGCGTTGGATTAGGGTTTTCTAATTTTTTTGTTTTCCCTTTTTTTATATATATATTTCTTTTCTGTTTTAATTTATTTTAGTTAGGTTTTGATTTTTGTAAAATGTTATAATTGCACCAATATCAGTGTTACACTTTAACATGATGCCACAAAAAGTTTGGGCATTAATTAAATTCATTTGAATATTATTATTTATTTTAAAAGGCTTTTTGGTATTGTTTTGCTACTGTTATCATTTAATTGAATTATTTAAATAACTTTATAAATTCACATACCAATATTTATAAGACCTACTGATTTTTAGGCATTTAATAAAATTGGTTTCACAATTTTTAGTGCATTTAAAACTACCACGTGTTTATTAAAATTAGCAAGGAAATTTAATAAATGGTCCAAGCTATTATTTTATTCTATTTATTATTACTTAATATTACTATACCATTTTAATAAAATAACTATTGCTAAAAACATCGTGGCCTAATGTTTGTTAGGCATTTTATAAATAGATTCCATCATAAGGGGCCCACTATAGTTTTCATTATAAATTCCATGACAATTTTGATATGCCAACTCTAGGGTTTTCATAATTTATTCTTGGCTTGGGATTAGGCAAATGAATAAGGTGGTTTTGGTTTAACCATGATCAAGTTGATTGACATGCATCCACAATCCTGGGAGCAAGATTTACAATCCACTTTG
The DNA here is from genome assembly GCA_950022295.1 of Bromus sterilis. Classification (NCBI taxonomy): domain Eukaryota; kingdom Viridiplantae; phylum Streptophyta; class Magnoliopsida; order Poales; family Poaceae; genus Bromus; species Bromus sterilis. The sequence goes on from OX465600.1 coordinate 226,396,950, forward strand.
ATTTGAAAATTTTATCTGGGTTGGAAATTGACAGAGCTATGATCAAAGGTGATCATGGCTTGATCATCAACAGTAATAATCACTAACACTGGAATCACTGTAGTGATTAATGTACTGGATCTTAGGGTGTTACAAAAATCAAGAAAAAAGAAACAAAGCTCTCCCACCGGCAAAAACCCTGATCCACAGCGTTACTAGTGGTGAAGATAGGACCCAGGCGGGGGGCCTAGGACTTGGGCGTGAGGGTTAATCCGTTTGTTAACTGTAGCATTTTTAGTGTTGAGGATACTGTAGCATTCAAGCAGGGCCGAGACCCAGTGCTAGACCGGCTCCGCCCCTGCACATTACCATGATCCTATCCTAAAGCCATTGAAAACAAGGCGAATCGACGACGGGGAGGTAGAAGAGCGTTAGATTTGCTGGGGAGGCGGCGACATGCGTGCACGTACGCACGTCGGCTGCGGCTGCGTTTCTGCAGGCCAAGCCTTTTTTTTGCTACAACGGCAACGAAATTAGGCCTCCGTTGTGTCGTGGCAGTAGGGAGTGGGTGTGCGGCGGCCTAAGTAGCATCTAGGAGGCTGGAAGTGGGTGGTGGCGACATCATAGATGATGGTGCTAGGGTGTCGAGCTTTGGGTAGGGAGAGGGAGGAGAGAATGGCCAATGTGCTCGTTCTGTCTAACAAAACAGTGTGTTGTCACCATTTGAATTCCAATTTTGACTTTTTTTTGCTAAATAAACGATTCAGCATGTTTATCCAGAAATTTCATGCGGGTTTTGCACCATCACGTGCATGAAGAACCTAATGACATTTAAATAATGTGTGGAAAGTAAGCATTTGTACCGAATGCCTTCGATTAAGGGAAATTTTTGTTTTTGCCACTCTATCTTTTGATAACTTTGCTTATGCCATTCTAGAATTTGACATATCACTTTTGCCACTCTTAGCTTTTATCAGTACATCACAAATGCCATTTTGTGGCAAAAACAATAATTTTTTATTTCACTTTTGCCATTCTTAGCTTTTAACAACTATCGCAATTGCCACTCTAAAATTATTGTTTTTGCCATGCAATAGCATTTGTGATGTATTGTCAAAAGCTAAGAGTGGCAAAAATGATATGTGAAAATTCTAGAATGACATAAGTAAAGTTAGCAAAAACTAGAGTGGCAAAAATAAAGTTTTCCCTTTGATTAAAGCTTTGTGGAGTCAAACATTGCTTTTATTCATGGAGTCTATTCATGTTCTAGTTTAATTTGAACTTTACTCGCGAATGGTAGTTTAGCTTAAACTTTTGTTAGTCTGAAGTTTTGATATTTTCTAGTTGTTTTATTCTAGCATTTCATTTATAAATATAAAAAAGGTCCCTTTTCCAACAATTGCATGATTCTAGCATTTGATTTATAGACGGTAGATTCCTTTTCCAACAATTTATGAGACCATACAGGGGGACAGTTAGCAATTAATGGAGACTCCTGGGTTTCCTCTTCCGGACCAATAAAAGAAGAGAAAACTGGGGCCTAGCGCCGGTCTCCTCCTTCCTTTCCTTTTGACCCCTAGCCCCCTTCTCTTACTCATTTCTACAACTCTGCCATCGACTCCTCCCCCGCCCCCGCCCCTTCCCCACCACCCACCATCCTCTCGCCGCCGCCGCCCGCCGGGGATGGGAGGAACGCACTTCTCCGATGACGAAATCGCCCTGGAGGTCACCGGCGACGGAGTGGAGGACCGCCGCGACGTCGGCAAGATGGAGCACGGGTTAGGCAGCGTCCTCTCCCCCCCTTTTTTTTGCTGCGATTTGTTCTTCTTGGGGATCAAATTTGCCCGATTCCGTGCGATTGCCCCGTGTTTCCGCGGCGTCTGGCGCCTTCTTTGCTGCGATCTCGCTCCTTTGCTTCTTGGTCCGATGGCTTCATTCCTTGTCTCGTGGGACTTCGTGATCCATTTCTGGGCTTCCAGGTTTCATCCCCACGTAGCCGATTCCGACGACTCACCCCTTTTTCTGCGCAGGTGCGAGCATTACCGGCGGAGATGCAAGATCGTAGCGCCGTGCTGCAAGGAGGTGTTCCCCTGCCGCCATTGCCACAACGAGGCCACGGTACGCTGCCACTTATTGTTTTGCTCACCACGCCCGCGTAATTATCTTCTTCATTCATCCATGTAGGAGGCAACCAACCATAGTGGTGTAGTAATTAGCACACCTTGCTCCATATAGAGTTTAACTGGGTGGGATGCTAAAAAATTGGTTACTGCACCATCACACATCACCTAGTTTTGTACTGTACATATCTAACAAGCGATAGAATAGAAGATATAGGGTTGCTGGTTCGTGCTTGGGAGGGAACTAAATCCCCCAGAAAGGTCCCATCGCCCCAAGTCCAAACAAGTCTTCCATGGCAACCCCACAAGTTGATTTGGTTAATCGATATCAGATCACTGTGGCTCTAAATTTTGATTAGTTTTGATCTGAATTTTGTTTATTTAATCCTTTCGGACAACTTGTTTGGTTGAAGCTTATGCAGACTAAGTCGTCGTGTGAGATTTCAATGACTGGTAAAATATAATCACCAGGACGCTAGCAAAACAGATGTAGAAACATAAGTTAATCTTCTTAACAGATTAAAATGTAAATTAGAAAAATGGGAGCTTGCCAGACTCATTTGAGAACAGTTCTTATTAGAGTTAACATTTTCCCTTAAAAAAAAGAATTGGACCAAGGGGCCAATGTGGGTATGTCCCCTGGACATAATTCTTAAAGTGGGGTGATTTCTTCTTCTTGGGAATCAAATTTGCTCAATTCCATGCAATTGCCCCATCTTTCCGTGGTGTCTGACGCGTTCATTGTTGTGATTTTATTCGTTTGCTTGGTCCTTTCCACGGAGCTCTTATTGGAGTTTAAACATTTTCCCTTGCAAAAAATAAGATTTAGACCAAGGGGGAAGACGCCCCCCCTTGACCTATTCTTAAAGTGTGGTGAGTCGTCGAACCTGGATGGGTGGGTTCACAACCATCTGTGTCCACCAATGCACCCTTTTAGAGCTCTCTTTTCCTTGAAAAAATAGAACTACTAGATGTCGACACCCGGCAGTTTGCATAGAGCAGCTAACGAGTAACGAGCAACAAACTGCATTTATTGAATTTAAATAGTTTTGATGGCATTGTCTTCATTGTAGGCTTTGGGTGATCGGCATAATATATGTCGCCAGGATGTTGAAAAAGTATGCCTCTCATGCCCTTTCTTTTTCTGCATAATCAGTAGACTTCAGTAGGTTCATAAATTATGAATGATCGGTTTCCTTTCTGCTACAGGTAGTATGTCTACTCTGTGATGCTGAACAACCGGTATGGCTTGAATACTGCAAACTTCCTTACTTTGTAATCACGTAGGACAGCATTTTGCTCAAACTAAAACTCTTATGTTGCCCAGGTGTCACAAGTGTGCGCAAGCTGTGGAGTCAATATGGGAGAATACTTCTGTGATGTGTGCAAGTTTTATGATGATGACGTAGGTCTCATTTTGTTTTCTGTGGTTATGTACTTGATATGTTTCGTATCAGCTGATGCATTGTCTTTCACTACAGATAGAGAAAGGGCAGTACCATTGCCAAGATTGCGGCATATGCAGGTGAACACTAAACACTATCTTTCACCTTCATCTTATCAAGCAAAGTTCTAAGCCTGTATTTATTTAAATCTACCAGGGTTGGTGGCAAGGAGAACTATTTCCACTGTGCAAAATGTGGTATGCTTTAATTATGCTTCCTTTGTGTTAAGTTTTGTTCCAGACTCATGACGCCATGATTGGTTTGTGCCTTTGAGTAATGCACATGATGCAGTAGCATAAATACATTTTTCTGAAACTTTCTGCTCTCCTGCTGGAAGTGGAAATTAACTTCTGTTTTTTGTAACTACAATTGTCAATATATCATGCCTTAACAATCATGGGAACAGGTAATGGTAATCTCATGAGCCTATTTGTGTAATTAGTGAGTCCACTATCCAGTCTTAATCATGTAATGTCTAGGTTGTACAATATTTAGCAATGAAGAAAGATTCCTGTGTAAGTTCAAAAGTTTACCTTGTTTCACTTGTATTTTAGACCTGTGGACCATACATATGATGTGGAGGAAGAATTCTTGTCTAGTAATACTCATATCGATATGTTCAAGTCTGTAACTATTTGTTCTACAATAAATAGGGTCATGTTACGCTGTTGCTTTGCGTGATAACCATCAATGTGTGGAGGACTCGATGAGACAGAACTGCCCAATCTGTTATGAGGTAACAACAGGAACTTGTACTGTTTCACTTATTGGAGCTATTGGGATGTTAATAGTGGAATTTTCTGTGTAGTATCTATTTGATTCACTAAAAGGAACAAGAGTTCTTGACTGTGGACACACGATGCATATGGACTGTTTTTCTGAGATGGTGGAACATAATAAGTAAATCTCTTCAATTGTGTTAACATGGAGATATCTGTGTACCCAGTATTAATTTAAAAAAAAACCTCTCTGATGTTGTAGCATTTGTGGTAACTATTTATTGTCTTGTGATGCTGCAGATACACTTGTCCAATATGCTCTAAGACAGCTCTTGACATGACACTTCACTGGGGCTTGTTGGATCAAGAGGTATACCATTTATTTTCTAAATATTAGATATTATAACATGTGCATCAGAAGCACACTTTTCTTCAAGAAACAAGTTGAAAACTTTATTGGAGCAAAACTTATTCTATCAGGAAACTGATAGAATAAAACTTTCAACAATCACTCAACAAGTATTCATCGTATTCTGACTTTACGTTGCATTGATGCTCTGAACAGCTCTTAAGAATATTTGGATATATTTTGGAGCTTGCTTCAATGACAGATTGTTTTTTCTTTTGTAGATTGAAGCAACAATTATGCCTCCTGTATATCGTTACAAGGTATTCTCTTGCGATTGATCTATATAGTGCAACCTGACATAACTTGCATTGTCAAAATGGTTTATGCTAGTGCACGATCCAACGCTATGTTGCTCGTTGATATATACACTCAAAACCATCTTCACTGCCCAATACTTTCAGAATTACCTGGAAAACATTTTCTGCCACTTACTATATTGACAAATTAGCCATCTCACAGAAAGTAAGCTTTCAGTGGTGGAAGTTCCATTATATTGTGCTTCTGATCTATCTGAACCTTTGAAGACATGAGAAGACCATTGTCATGCCAACTCTCATACATAAGTGTATTTTGTGCGGGATACAGTAGTCGACTCAGGCTAACAGTGGTTTGTCCTTGTGTGTTAAATTGTCCAGGTTTGGGTTCTTTGCAATGACTGCAACAAAACATCGGAAGTGGACTTCCATGTGATTGGCCATAAGTGCAGCCATTGCAACTCATACAACACTCGATCGACGTCGCGGCCTGCAGATTTGTCAGGAAGCAGTTCTCCGTCGACAACAGACTCATCTTAAGACAATTTGTAGAGAACACATCAAACTGGTGTATCACCCGGTCTGTGCAACCAATGCCAGAACCATACATATAGAAGAAGCATTGTTTTGCGGTATTGCCTGTCTAGAGTCAGCCCCATCCCCTGGGCCTTTGCCGCTTTACCATTCTACCAAGATTCAATTCATCTCTTGAATCCTCACCTACTAGTGTATTGCTGCGAACAGCGTTGCTTGATTACCATGGATGTCTGTCTTAAATCTGTAATACAGCACCATGACTTTATGTATCACTGTGGCTGAATCCCTGTCCAGGAGTTGAATTCTGGGCCACTGTAGGGAACTGTTGTGTACGCTTAAGGTCCCTGATTGTATCACCCTCAAAACTTGGAAGAAATTTATTGGATGTCCATGCGCGTACAACAGATTTTCTGTGCGTGCTGTGTTGAGGTTTGGTTTTCATCGCTCTTCTAGTACAACGGTACTTTGATTCAAGATAAGATCTACATGAAAAAGATGCACATCGGTGTCATTGTTTCATTCAGGTGGTCGATTCGTAGTTTGGTCAAACTGTAGAGGCGAGGTGATCTTCCGGAGCGTCTATGGTGTCCTATGTGGTTGTGAGCACTGAAGAAAAGGGAAAGATGGAGAAGAAGCAAGGGAAAGAGAGGAGAACGGGAGGAGGGGGATGGGCCAGGGAACGGCGACTGCGGCAAGCTAAACTGCGGGGGTCTCGGCGGTGTGGTGCCAGCCACGCTGACGGAGGAGGCCACGAAGGGGGATTCCACGGCGGCGCGCTCGGACAAGACTCCTGCTGGCGCCTAGTTTCCATCCAGCTCATGTATGCGGCCATGCCATGGCCTCCTGCCGTGCTGCTGCTGGTCGCTGTCGTGCTGCTGCTGGACTCCCCCGCCTCTACTGCTGTTGCCTTTTGCCAGCCACCCGGCTCTGCTGATGAACACAAAGGGTTGCTGGTGAGCGCCTGATGAACTGAATTAGCGCCTGATGAACTGAATTTGCACATTCAGGCTTGATTTGTGCGCATTGATTTGCACATTACTGCTATACAACACGACCTGGGATCGATTTCGCGGGGGAGCGGATGACAGCGGTGGAGCTGCTGCCACCCGCAGCCGTGAGGTTAACAGTGTCGAGGTCACCACCATTCACTGCAGTCGCCATGGGTACTGTGTAACTCTTTGAGTTATGTGTAGCTGTTAAGTCTTAATCATATTACCGCAAAAAAAAAGTCTTAATCATATCCCATGCGGGCAACCAAACACTGTGTATTTGCATGAGCGGAGATAATACGAGCAACCAAACACCGTGCCAAAACCGACCCCCTAATGCAGGCAACCTTGATATGTGCAACCAAACAAAGTGCAGATGTTTTTTTGCCTGTATGTGTTGAGCTAAGCTTTGCAGAGAAATGTATGCAATCCAGGCAAAATCGCAGATGGCAACCAAACATGTCCTTTGTGTCCGTTTGAGTAGCCCTTACCTGCAACAGGCATCCATCCTGCATTCGCTTGTGCCATGCGTGTCGTTTTTCCTCATCATTGACAACAAAAATCGTGCATATCTCTCCTTGGGCTGGCAAGAAAGAGAAAAACAGTACATGCCAAAGTGGATTCTTGCAAGGTGAAGGTGAAAGGGTGATGATAGACACATCTATTTACCATAGACATGAGCTGCTGTCCATGTCCAAAACTGGAATCTAAATCCTTAAAAACTGGGTAGGATTGATGTCGTCGAAGGATAGAGGATAGAATGTGATATGTTAGGATCTGATGAGACTGCATACAAATTAGACATAGATGGTACCGGTTTTTGTTAGGGTTTCAGGTGATCAACAAGCTAGGCTCATCAAACAATAAAGAGCCAAGGAATAAGATCCTCTTAGGTGTCGGCACGTCAAGGCTGGCATATGTACAGCACCAATGTACAGTAGCTAGGTTAGGTGTTTGTGATCGACATGTCAATTTGTCAAAAGAATCAGAATCAAGTACACACAGTACTGTTAAACTTTACGCATCTCTCTAGTTGCATTTCAAAAGTATTTATTACATCTCTGCCATATTCAGTTGTAGGAGTACACAAACTGCAATGGTACACTTGCTGTCATCAGAATTTCTCTCTTTTTCGCCATGTGGGGTACATGTTAGATTGATCTGAAGAGCTGCACTAGGCATTCTTCTTGCAGGAGCCAAGGCTAGCCCTTGAGAGGGTGAGGAGCCAAGAATTGATGAAGAACCATAAGATCCTTGAGGAGCTAGCTATGGAGATTTGCTGGAACATTACACTAGCCTTTGTCTTTCCAGGTGAAGAGTATCAATGCAAATCTAGAGGATAAAGGACATCCCTATCAAGACATATATCCATCCATTTGTATGTGCTGGTATGTTTGCGTCATGCATTAAAACTGCAGAAAAATAATGAAAGAACAAAATTTTTTGGTAATGTATATCTGACTTTTTGTAGATGCTTACAACACTATACATGTAGCAAGTGTGTGGTGCAACATGGAGCATCTCTCTCTCTCTCTCTCTCTCTCTCTCTGAACTTTCCTTACTTCAGCAGAGCTTTGTAGGATCGATGCCGTGAGGATGTCAAAGAAAAAGCAAGGATGGCTGCGTCGTCGGTATCGCGACGCCTCATATCTGATACGGCCAGGCCGTATGTGATGATGGGCGCTTCTCAAAGCAGAAGCAGCTAAATCTTGACAGAGAAAAGCAGGCCAGTTGGACATATTCTGTGCCTTCAGATAAGGCAGTGTGAGTGATGAGAGATTGAGAGCTCTGTCGACGATGCTATTCTCTGAACCTGTGGCGACTCATCGCCGGTTTAGCAGAAACACGCTGAGCCTGAGGTAGCTAGTCGGAATCGGTTTCCTTACAAGCAAAGTATTGGCCGTACCATATAGGAATTCCACATCATTGTCGAATATCGATACGGTTCTTGTTGTCGCAGATCGACACGTTTTCACCATTGCAAATCTTACAGCAGCTGTTTATCTATACTTCCGTGAGATAACAGGAGCACTGTCTTTCAATAAGTAGAAAACAGGCCGTGCAAAAAAAAAAAAATACTCCCTTCAATTCATATTAATTGTTGCTGAAACTGACATCCGTTTCAGAGTTGTTAAGGAAAAACCGGCAAAGACCAAGCTGTTCATCTGTTTGTACACACATGAATTGCTTTTCTGGTGTCCTTGAATATGCTCATACGGCCTAACACTCAAACGAGGAGAGAAATCTTAAAAATAGGGAAAACAAATCCGCCTTACATTTCATATGAGTACAATAAAGATGATGAGATTCATATTCCGAGTTACTTCATTTCGGGATTTCTACTTGATGTACTAATGGATCTTAATCTGTACTAGTACATATTTTCACCCATTAGTCCATTAGCATGCATAGTTGCATGAGTCAGTTAGGATCGAACACTCCTTCCAAGTTCTTAATTAGTTCTCCTGAAGATTAATTGCATGCATGCATGCATGTAGTGCAAGCTTAAACGGCAAAAAAAAAAACGTGAAAAGCAGGACCTGTCCATATGAGATTCCCTCTAGCTAGGTCAATACAGACGATCGAATTATTCCAGTCGTGTTTGGGTCCCTCTTGATCAAAACACGGCTCCGCCCATTATCCAATCTGATCTCCTGGATACCGATATGCTTTCGAACAAATCAATGCCGCCATACCAGGCATGCTAGCTATGTATGCATCGGCAGGCATGGTCCTAGATAGCTATTAGGGGAGTTTTCATTTTTTCTTGAAAAATCCAAAGTAGTCTTGTACAATGTTAAAGATGGCTAGCTAGCTAGATCATGCTGGTCTGTTCCAAACACTTCCTGATCTTACCTGCACTTGGATACTCCAACCGGTGCATGGAAAACACTACCCTTTTGTATCTCTATAAAAGGAAGCCACCCTGCGTGCTATCATCAAACCATCCAAAGTCTCCTCTTTGGCAGCAACCAGCCACAGCTACTCAAAGGCTAGCTCCATCACATTTCAAAGTTTTCCTTGAGCTAATTCTCTTCAAGCAAAGCAAAGCACACACGCTTAGAGATCCATCAGAAGGCAGAGCAGAAGCCATGGACCGCGTGATGAACCTTGCGTCGGAGCGGGCAGTGGTGATCTTCACCCTGAGCTCCTGCTGCATGTGCCACACGGTGGAGCGGCTCTTCTGTGACCTTGGTGTCAATGCAATGGTGCACGAGCTAGACCAGGACCCTAGGCGAAAGGAGATGGAGAGGGCTCTCCTCAATATGCTTGGGAAAGGGCCGTCGGTTCCCGTGGTGTTCATCGGTGGGAAGCTTGTGGGCGGGACGAACAAAGTCATGTCCATGCATCTCAGCGGCGAGCTGGTCCCAATGCTGAGGAATGCAGGTGCCCTCTGGCTATAGACAGAACAAAGGGCCTAACTCCGGCATGTGCTGCTTGGGAAATAAAATTTTGTCGAAAGAGTGTGAAGTCTATGCATGCATTCTCTTATAGAATAACCTAACAGCCTAGTTAGCGTCGATGGAGCAGGTTTTTTCAATCCTGTTCCCACAATAACTAGGAGTGAGTTTTACGTATACGTACGGGTGATGTTCGTGTTGTAATCCCAGTGCTATTTTCCAAAGAGCTACAGTTATTAATAAATATATGTATACACAGTTCATTATCAAATGATATGTGCACATCTTTAACGTACAATTTGTTATGTTATAATACAGTATATGTTGTCACGCCTCATCATCTTTAGGCGCACTCTGCTTCATCTTGGCTATGGACCGACGGGGTGAAAATGAAGAGCTTGCTTCCCCGGCCGCTCGCAGGATGCCAAGGTAGACACCATCGTCGCCGTCTTCGCTGCCGAGACTTGTACTGGGGAACAAGTCGCCGTCGTCACCCTCGTCTCGTGGTGTGTCTATCTATCTTCGCCACCTTTGCACACCGCCGGGACGAGGTCCTCGTCATCGACCGGTTACTTCGTCTTCGCCGTGCTCGCGCCGGCCGTTCCGGCAGCCGGCCTAGACGTAGCTGCGCCGACAGCTGACGTCTGTCGCCGACCTCTGGAGTGAGGCTCCAGGGGTCCCAGGATGTCATGTAAAGGTACGTGGCCTTTTGCCTCGTTTGCTGTCGATCGGGCGTGCTGCTGTGCTGCTGCCCCTGGTACGTCGGCGAAGAGCGGCATGCAGCTGCATGCTGCAGAGACGAAGGTGATATGCTGCTACATGCCCCTGGTACGCCCCTGATATGCTGCTACATGTAAAGAGATAAGATCCCGTACGTGTGTCTACCAATGTATATGTATTTGCGTAGCCTTATTTCTTGTATTTTTGTTTTTCGATCAAATCATAGAGCCCACGGTACTCTATATTTGCCAGAACAAACAGTGCACATGTATCATCTTTTCTATCTCCGTCCCAAACAAATTCATGGACTTTATTTCATCTTAATAGATTTAAATATATTATAGGATATAAATCATATTTTTTATAATTTGGACTCATGACGCCAAAACCTTTGGAACGAGACCACTCTTGGATACATTTTAAATACCTTTAAATTTTAATGTTTTAGTTCACTTATTACATTCAAATCAGGGCCAGGCCCGTAAAATTCGGGGCCCTGTACGAAACTAAAAAATGAGGCCCTATCTCACTAAAAAAACGATGTAATTATAATGTATATGGTATAATATCCTACATAACGATTAGATGTATAAATAATCATATATATTCAATTCTCAGTTGCATAATGTTTATTAGAACACCATCATTTTTTGTGTTCTTCTCGTAACAAGATTAGTGTTTTCGCATGATGAGTTGATGACTCAAATCTGTATTATTGAGACACAAGATACAAAATATTAATAAAATTAAATTAAAATAAGACGGCATCAAATATCAATTAGAGATTAAGCATTCAACTCACCTAATTTTGTGCCCTTTCCGATTTAAGTATATATATACTGGGATCTTTGACCGATGAAGCGAGAACCAATATTTAGATCCCGCCAAAAGTTAATTAGAAGTTAGAAGCAGTAAGCCAAATTAAAAAGAAAGAGAAAGGAAGGCTCCTCAGCGGCAGGCTGGAGGATGATGAAGCCATGACCAATGTCTAGTGAGTTGTCGCCGTGTGCCCGGCCGGCCGACGGCCCCGTATCAATCCTCTCGCCGGGAGAGGAACTCTATCGCCATGCAGGGCAGCGCCAGATCGACAAGAAAATGTGAAGCACTTTCGCCTACCGCCCGTTGCCCGAGGCCAGCCGTCATGAACTGATGCGGCGATTCCGTTTTTTCTTTCCATGTATGTTGTATCGATTAACCAACTAGGAGTAGCAAAACTAGGAGTAGCAGCAAAGCAGGTCACGACTCATGACGATTAACAGCGTATTACTGGCTAGCCTAATCTAAGCGCTGGAATTAGGCCCCCCTAAAAACTGTGGGCCCTGTGCCAACTGCACAGTTGGCACACCCATCTGCCCAGGCCTGATTCAGATATACCAAAGTGTGAAACTGTTAATTTGAAATCAAATTTTTACTATAAGTGAACTCAATTAATTGAAATGACCGAAATCCGTTTCTTAAAATGAGTGAAATCTTTCTCTTGAAATGGTTGAAATATGTTGTTTGGAATAATTGAAATCACCTTTTCAAAATGAGTGAAATTATTTACTATAAACAATTGAAATAATTTTGCGAAACTGAGTGTTTTTTGTTTTGGTGAAATTATTCTATTGAAATGAGTGAAACATATTTTTCAAAATGAGTAAAATAATATTTTGAAATGAGTGCAATTATTTATTTGAAACAATTGAAATTATTTTTCGAAACTGATAGTTTTTACTTTTTGATTTTGCTAAAATTATTCTATTGTAATAAGTGAGACATGTTTTTTTATATGTGTGAATTTCGTGTTCTCAATATATTCCGTACTCTTTTTTTAAGAAATGAATGTAACCTATTTTTTGAAATAAATGAAGTATTTTTTGAATTGAGTGACATATGTGGTTTAAACAAGTGAAATATTATTCATAATAGTGAGTGCAATTTTTTTTTGATTGAATCAAATAATTTAAAATGCATGAAACAAAATTTTAAGTATATTCTACACATTAAGTTTTTAAGAAATGAGTGAAATCTTCTTTAAAACGCAGAAGGTATATGTTTTCAAAATTAGTGAAGTAGGTTGTTTGAGAAGAATAAATTTCTTAAATGAGTGAAATCTGCTATGTAAAATGAGTAAAATAAGTCATTGAATATGAATGAAATCATCGTTTAGATTTAGGTGAATTAAATGATTTTAAAAGTGTCAAACTTCTTGTCGAAAATGAGTGAAAGCAATGATTCAGAAACTAGCCATTTTTGTGAAATCAGTGAAACTATGATATTCACAAAAGTGTAATCGATATTTGTAATAATGAGTGAAAATTATTTTTTTGTTCAGTGAAATAATTAGAAATTAATGAAATATGTTTCGAGTATATTGCATACACTGATTTTTTAAGAAATGAGAAAAATATTATTGTAAATGGGAGAAATGATTTTTGAAATGTGTGAATATGTTGTTTCAAAACAAGGAATTTGTTAAAATGAGTGAAACTTGCTATCTGAAATGAGTGAAAGATGTTTTTTTTAAATGAGTTAGATCATTATTTCAAAAGAGTGAGATATGTTGTTTTATATGAGTGATTTTTTAAATCATTTAAAACATATTTTAAAGGTTGCATCATCAGGAATTCAAATATATAATTTTTTTAGAAACATAAATATGGTTTAAAAATTATTCAGCATTTAAAGTATCATAGGGGAAATAAAATGAAGTGGGTTAGCCTTTCTTTGCTTCTCTCTCTCTCTCTCTCTTTATCTGACAAACACTGCTGCATTGTACCCAAGTCAATGTGTATTCATGATTTACATTTTAGCTAAATATTGAAACACTTCTATACAACAAGCAGTGCATTAATTATGATGCGAGAATCATTAGCTACAGATGTACGAGTAGGTGTCGTGACCGCTAAATCTTCCACTTTCCACATATAGCCAGCTACCGAGAAGATGGTTTATGTGTCCCATATGGGGCCTTATAAGCCCAATGGGGCATTTGTTCGGGTGCGATTATGTGTCACCTATAGCGAACCCAAAGGTGACATCGCCGCCAAGGCCCTCATAAACGGGCCAAGCTTAGTCCAAGCTAGAAGCTTATGCCCCCTTCACTTATGATTTCTCATCTCAAGTCTGATAAGCGTATGCGTAGTTGGTTTGCTTAGTCACTTGTTGTGTACCCAAAGTATTCACCCTTGCCACATCAACAACATATGCATGTACAAGTATGATGATGAACAATGTTAGCTTTGGTTTCCCTTCAGACAACGGTCTAGGCAGGGTTATGGACATCATTTACTTTGAGCCTTCTCAAGGCAATTTGCATCCTTACCTGTATAAGGTTATTCACTTTCGTTGTATGAGTTGGATTTGGTCATAAGACCCTAGTTGTATTAGCTCTTGTATATGTATTATTGTTGTATTGGCGGGCTATTTTGTTATATGTGTTGTGGTATCATCTATTCCACATGACGGGCATGTCTCAACAAGTTCGTTATGTGAAGCTTTAGTGGTCTTGGTATCGATTCTATGCAGAGGATAGTGGAGTTGGCTAGATATGCATAGTTGAAAGTGCAATCATGCCCTTAATCATATTTTGATGTTGATGATAATATACATATAGAGAACTAATCATATTTGTTAAGTATATCATAGCCTTTTAGTCCCCGTGAAAAAATATTTGTCTATGGATCACGTACCCATGTGGTTTGGGAATGCTCAAGAAAGAAAAAAAGATATGTACTGTAAGCTTTTCATTTGTTCTTGAGTATAGAGATCACACACTGTTAAGCAAAAATCAGTCGGTCTCATGAAAGACTTTCTCAAAGACATCATTCACCGTCACAACACACATCATGAACATAATGTACACGTGACATGCACAAACACCTACCAATGCCCTAATAAATAATGTGGAAAAACATACTCACATAGTGATACCTAAAAAGAAACCAAATATGCACTGTCATAACGGATGTCTAGGACTTCATCTGGTACCGGATGTCCAATAACCATCGTAGATCTTGTGCCACCGGTACCTCTATAGAAGTATCATTTCCACAAATCAATAAAGTCTTTCGGTCCTTATCAGATGTTCGATGCTCCTTGAGCCACTGGATATTTGGTAACCATTGAAAATCCGGTGCCACTGGTACCACCATTCCTATAATTCTTTCATCGATGAATACAATTTTGTTTGGTTAGTATCGGATGTTCAATGCTACTTGAGCCACATTACACATTCGTCCATGTTTTACCGGGCTTCCGATCACTATCGTATGTTCGGTACCTCTTAAAGCACCGGATGTCTAGGATCTGTACAACATTAAAAGCTCCAATGTCCACTTTGGTGTGTTGGTTCTAAATATTAGGGGTGAAACCAGATCGGATTCAGACGGATAATTTCTACAACGTATCCTATTCCATATTTTATTTCGGATTGGAAAGCGAAATGGATGCTGATTCGAATACCGGATAATGCGGATTCGAATACCGGATTAGGCGGATTCGGACATGGTACGGTAGCAAAATGGAATCGGATCAGGAACGAAAATTTACCATATTCATATATGAGGAATATATAAATGCTTTAAACTAAAATCATACATAAACAAAGAGCAAATAAATATTTATACACTTTAAGAACACATATAGCACTATATAGTATTAAAATAAATCAAATAAATCACAACCAACCATATGTCTTGTCTCATAATCAAAGATATCATTCACATACTTCTACTTAACACTTAAAACTTGGCCCATAAATCGGATTTGGAAATTAAAAGGTCGGATTATCCGGCTACAAAAAATGGATTATCCTATTGTGTCGGATATTAGCTATATCATATCCTATACCGTATCCTATCAATCGGATTCGGGTTCGGATCGGATTTCTGTCTGCTATAAAAAAATAGTTACCGTATCCTATTAAAACGGTTTCGAAACCATTTCAGACGGAAATTACCCCTCACCCTCTCAGGGTTAGGTTGAAAACTTCATTTGAAATAGACTAAGAACACACAAGTTCTCCCTTTATATATCTTGCACCAAATCTTATATCTACAAGATACTATTGAGAGTTTGAAAGCTCAAGAATGATCAGAGGGGGAGGGGGTGAATGATCACTTCTAAAAATTCTAAGGAACTTAGAAGGAATTCATGCAAACTTCGAAGGACTAAAGGCATCTCGAAGGAAATACAGTATCGAAAAACTTGCATGGCTCGAAAGGATAGGGAGCGAAGGAAAACATCGAAGACAGACCGACAACGAGTAAATACTTAATGTAAATGCGAGAGAAAAAATGAGCCTGACACGACGATGTTTGGTAAACCAGTTCACACTCTGCAAAGTGCTACGTCTGGTTGGAGGGACTGATGATTGAACACCTGGAGCAAAACTCTCTCCGTCCTATTCTCCACTGCAACAAACTCCTCGAGCTTGTCCAGTTTTCACTCGTGGTAGATGATTCAGGACATCTCCGAGACCTTTACAAACTTCCTTCAGCAGCGACAATTACTCTTCGACTGCTTGACAGGCGACGTCTAACCATCTAGGAGACTTGCAGTTCTCCAAGATAAAAAGATCGGCTAATCTCAACCTAAGTCTCAGTGAATTGCTCAACTCAGTTCGGACTTGGATTTTGGTTTTCTCTCGATGGATCTCTCTCGGGATGCTCACAGACTTCTGTCTTAGAATCTTCAGTGGAGCAGCCAACCCGAAATGGCGGGTAGGTGCGGGGTATTTATAGTTGGCGATCCCGATGGGTAAAATGACTGAAGTGACCCGATGCGACCGCTTGACGCGTGTCCACAACGGTCGGATTCCAATCACTGCGCAACTTTACTTGAGGAACAAGTAAGCTGACTTACCGAACGAGTTCTCTCTCGAAGGCACGAAGTGCGATGACTTTGCCTTTGAGCTATTCACTCGACTCAGTAAGATTTCTCTCGGTAGGCTTTCGTAGGTTTAGGTTGAGCAGAGAAAATACACTTTGACTAAGATCTCAACTAGCAAACCCCTCTTAATAGTACGGTTTTTCCTACGACTCAAGAAAATAAAGAGAAACTAGTAAAAAGGCTAAGTCTTCGACCAACTTCAGCTTTCTCCTCGTTGCTTTTTTACTCGAGAGAGACTTCTTCTTCGACGACATTTTTAGGGGTCGTCTTCCTTCAAAGGTTTCAGTAGATGACTGCAGCTTTGCTGCAGTGAGTTGTCCTTCGACCTTCTACTTGAAAACTCCATTCTTTCGGAACCTAAGTATCTGTTTATACTCGAAAACAATATTAGTTCCACTTTTTCTTTGTCCAACATTGTCCAAAACCTTCGGGGGCAAAACTTGCTCTTACAATCTCCCCCTTTTTGGACGATTGTTGACAAAACAGACATCGATAAATAATTTGAAAGTTTTGATTTTTCGATGATAAACCGGTGCTAAGATCGATGAAATACTCCCCCTTGATGTATGCACGGAAGATAAGAGTTTCCTGTGAAATGCATATTTGACAAGTAGAGTCGAGCGAAAAAAAGTCAATAATCTTAGCAAGTGAAATTGCATTCCAGATAATATCCAATGAGAAATATGCAATCTCCTCAAATGACCTGTGAACTTATATGAAAGATAACTTCCTAGAAAATGGTTAAGTATCGCAAGCAGCAGATAAATATCTTACGAAAAAGGATAGCAGTTCACAGTCTTACTTAGAGTTAGTTACAACCAGATCGAATATGAATCGAAAGTTTGTTGAAACTACTCAGAAACCTCAAAGATCAAAAGTTTATCGAACGAAAAGCAAAGCCCTTTAACCCCGTAGGCAAACTAATTTCTTCGATGCCACTACATCTCCCCCTTTTTGTCACAATGTACAAAAAAACGAGAGAATAGGGTTGAAAGAAATCCCTACTCGCGAGAGCGGTGCTGACGACGTAGAGAAGATTCGGCGAGCGTTGGAGCACGACGAATGGGGCGAGCGCCTGGTGGAGTAATCTTCGTGCGGAAGGAGTGTTGATCTCTAGAAGATTCTAGCTGCGATTCCGGCGGGGTCCTGGGGCTTCGAGGAAGTGGAGAGTAAACTCTCGCTTGGCGTTGAGGGGCTTCATCTTTCTCGGAGTCGGAGGAGAAGGTGTTCACAATGATGTGATAATAATCATCGACACTGAGCACGTCCCTGTTCTTCGGCAGCAGAGGAATATTGGGATCGGGGCGATCTACTCGATCATCATTGGTCCAGTTTCTGTTAAGATGGGGAGGATATTCTTCGAAACCACATCGCTGAAGTTGACCGAGGGAATTGAATTTCCGCAGTCCTTTCCAATCACGGCGAAGGCATTCATGCAACATCTGATTTTTGTTCATGGTAATGTTGCGCAAATGATTGATCTCATCCATCAACTTTTGCTTCTGAAGGAAATCTTGGTCAATGTGATGTTGTAGCATTTGCTGTGACCGAAGAGAAACCTTCATGTGATGTACTGCCTTGATAAACTTCGAGTGAATATTACGCTCAGTCAGTTGGGCGAGGATGCCAGTGTGCTCAGCATATTGATCGTTGGGTCGAGCAACAATCTGCAATACTTCCCTAACTGGTGGAGTGAAAATCTTCGGGAATTTGGACACGGGGAATGGCACGTCCCGAGAGTAACTGCAGATAGCCATCAGCCAAGGTGCATACGGCTTGTGGGAATTGTGACCATCAGCACAAGACACCAAGGTCCTGATGAAGTAGTCTTCAAAATCAAAGGGATGACCGTGGACTAACTTCAACAGAGCAAGTTGCACATCGTTGGGAATGGGAAAATCATCGTGCACATCGAGCATTGGCATTAAGGACTTCGAAAGAATATAGAACCATGCCTTTGCTTCAAACACCAACTGCCTTGGCTTGGGCTCAGCAGGGTAGTGATCTCCTACGACATCTGGATTCATGAGTGTAGAGAATTTAGCAGGAGTTGGAGCAGGAGTCATGAAGCTTGTGTGGCAATCCTTCGAACCGAGGTAAATTGTTGATGGCCAGAAATTGGTCGACAGTCATATGGAATACTTGGCCTTGAATCATGTAATCAAATTTCCATGTCTTCGAGTTCTCGGGATCACCAGTGACATACAAAGTTGCATAAAATTGCTTGATGAGCTCGGGATTGTAGCCACAATCGAGAGCAAACATCTTATGAGCATGCAGACCATCAATAGTCTCGGCAACATTTTCGAAACAAGAAGTGGAGTACACCGAAGGCATATCGAGGTATTGATGTTGGAAAACTCTTGCCTTGTTGTACAACACATGGGTGTAGTATATGGCTTGTTCTTGAGTCCAAAACCGAAGAGAATATGCACTCCTGGGATTCTCGTAGGGATTGGTCCCGAAGAAAAATGGCTTGTGTTCACGCCTTTTGAAGATGGGGCATCCTCGAGGAACATCATAACGAAACAGGGGCAGCATTTCTCTCGGATGAGCAGAATGAAGCAGCTCATCGACGGGAAAGATTTCAGCAGCATTGTCTGGCATCTGGTATACTGGCTCAGCAGGGCGAGGAATAGAAGAAGGAACATTGACAAAGTCCTGAGCTGGGATGGCTGCAGGAGCATTTTCCTTGGCCTGTGCTTCGACGGCAACTCCTTCGTCGGCAGGGGCATTTTGGGCGGCCTCTTCAGTCTCCATGGCCTCCATGTCTTCGTTCAACTTGGCAAAGACATGCAGCATTTCTTCGTCCGAAGAGTTTGATGAAGAGGAGGAAGAACTTCCACTCGAACTGCCATCGCCAGAACTATTTCCTTCGGCAGCATCTTGACAAGAAGAAACTGTTGTGATATCAACATCGGCGTCTTCTCCTTCATGCAGAGTCTGGGCAGAGGAATAATCCTTCTGAGCAGAGGAAATGGGGGCTTGATGTTCTTGCTTGACCTGAGCAGGTTGCTCGGTCTCATCTTGAGCTTGGGTCTCGATGGCTGGGGTGGTCGATGGAATGATGTGAGGTGGTGATGGTGGGTTTGGTGGTGGCGACGAAGCTCTTGGTGGTGATGGTTGACGAGGTGGAGGTGTTTGTTGTCGTGGTCGAGGAGTTGTTTGGCGAGGGGGTGGAGTTGTTTGGCGAGGGGGTGGAGTTTTCTTACGAGGAGGAGTGGGTTGCTTGGTGGGGGGTGGTGTAGTTTCTTGTCGTGCTATTGCAGCAACGACCTCGGTTGACTTAGGCTTCTTGGCATTTTTCTCGATCTCTGGCGTCCCACGCACAGAGGTTGGGGCAGAAGACTTTCTCTTTCGAGATTGTCTTTTGTACAGGGCATCATTGTGCTCTTTGCATATAGCAGGCACAACTTGTCGAACCTTTTCATTCACAGCGGTTATGTTTTCCTTCTGTGCCCTTCTGGATGCTTCAAGGGTGGAAATTTTGGATTTGAAAAACTTGCGGGACTCAAGGTCCTCAGTTTCTTCTTGAAGTTGCCTGGTGTAAAACTTCACTTGATCCTTGTCCTTGCAATCCTGGGTGAGATATCCTTCCCAGCGAATCATGTACTGAGCAATTTTCTCTTGGATCTTAGGTGGGACATCATCCTCGGCAGTGACTTTGCTCGGTGTGGTAGCCATCTTCCAGAGGATATGTGAAATATGAGCAGCATCCCAAGGAGCATGGGCAGCAGAATCTCCTTCGTTGGAGCTTTCTTCATCGGCACGAGGGCCGGAAACAACTGGCGCAACAGGGGCAGGAGCAGGAGCTGGAGCAACTCGAGGAACTGGAGCAGCCTGAGCCTTCTGCCTAGCCTCTTTGGCTTTCTTCTCGGCCTCCTTGATGGCCTTGGCAGTAGCAATGGGTTTTGTTACGGCACTAGGGGCCGCAACTTTATCCTTCGAGGCACTAGGGGCCTCAGCATTTTTCTTCGCAGCACTTGTAGTTGCATCCTTTTCCTTCGTGACTGTGGGAGTCACTACTTTCTCGGTGGCGCTAGGGGCCACGACCTTTTCTTTCGGGGCACTAGGAATGGGGCCTTATGCAATCTGTCGTCGATACTTTTCACTGACCAGATGTAGGATGCCCAGCTGTTTGGAAACCTGAGCGTTTTTATGCTCAGGCTGACTGTGGAAGTTTAGAAGCTTGGAATTTATCAAGTCTTTATCTTCTTGCTCTTTTTGCTTGGCCAGCCTTTCCTGTCGCTGGATAAGCGTTTCATCATTCTCAGCTACTTGGGCTTGCTTTCCCTTCGACCGGGCTGAAGGTTTTGGCCTGCGAGCTTGAACTGGTGGAACAGAGGAAATGGGCGGATCAGTGACCAAATTGGTCATGTCAATTGTTGCTCGAGGAGCCTGGGCAGCTGGTTCCTGGATCCTAATGCCTTTACTGCTCGGCTTCTTCTTCTGATGAATGTGCTCGACATCAGCCTCAGTTCCATGGTCTTGATCATCAGAATTAGCTTCTTCTTCGG
Organism: Bromus sterilis; assembly: GCA_950022295.1. Classification (NCBI taxonomy): domain Eukaryota; kingdom Viridiplantae; phylum Streptophyta; class Magnoliopsida; order Poales; family Poaceae; genus Bromus; species Bromus sterilis. The sequence goes on from OX465600.1 coordinate 226,417,914, forward strand.
AGCTTGCCTCTGGTGGCGAGACAATTACTACCTTTTTCTTTCGCTTGGCAGATTTCTTGCTAGCCTTCGGTTTGGCGCTTGGGCCAACGTCCTCGACACCCTCAGCAGCAGCAGGCTCCTTTCTTTCTTTGGCTTCCTTTCACTTTCTGCTCGGGCAGCACGAGCCTCAACCAACTCTTTAAAATCATCAGGATTTTGAGAGAGGAAGGATGAGCATCATCTGGAGGAGGTGGTCAATTATCTTTCGTCCACTTGGGCCTTAAAGATTTGACATCTGACCAAGGATTTTTCAAAGCAAACAACCTCTCCCAGCAAGGAATTAGTGACTTTTATTCATACCAACGAAGCGCTTGAAGCCTTCGTATCTCTTGCAGACGGTTTTCTCTCGTGCGTTCATCTTCAGAACCTTCAGGCGTTCTCAATTTCTTTCCTATGATCAAATCCTCTGATAATCCTTCAGAGTTGTTGGCGATTCTTGTTCGGCCTCCCACACGCTTGGGTGCTCTGACATTTCCTTCGTTCCCAGACATTTTCCTGCGAAAAAGATAGGTACGAGGGAATATAGGAGAGTTGTGAACAAGTACCAGCTGTTTTCGAGGAAGAACATTTTGAATGCAGTAAACATATCGAGAAACTTGTCTTGAGGCAGGTTTTTCAAGGAAGTGCTAGGCTAGATTTTCATCGAGTGTAAATCTAACGAAGAACTTGAATGAAATAAGTGCACAAGTGTAAATCCATCGATACGCTTCTGAGGAATTTGCCTAAGTGAGAGAATCCGAGGGATTTCTTACCTAGATCAGATTGGAAATCGACTGAAAACGCTAAAAACAGATTTCCCAAGAGGCAACGATCCAAACGGATCAAACAGACCTAGAAAAATAAGAGAAAATCAAGAACAAATCTGGAGCACGATGAACATATGAGATTGGAATCGCGTCCAGTGCCTCACATACCCTAACTTGGTGATGTTCGGCGGCTACGGCGGTGCGGATGAAGTTCCTCGTCGACGGGAAGGTCTCCGGCGACTTCCTTCCGGCAGCAAAGCGGCGAGGGAGTCGAAGGCGACGAGAAGCACGGCGGCGCGCGAGAGAGAACTTCGGGAGCGGAGAGATGAAGTCGAGGGAATTGCCTGGGCTGTGCCGGTGGGGTGGATCAGTATTTATAGGGGAGGGGGTTTGACATAACTATCAGATCTGATCCAACGGCGCAGATTCCGCGTTCTCCGCATTCAACGGACGGATTTTGTGGCGGTAATCGCGGGAAAATCCCAACGAACCGGAAGAAAGTTGCTCCACGTCCGAGACCAAACTTATCGAACATCGAGTATAAAAGTAGATAAACGTTCGATAGTTTTTCCTTCGGAATAAATGACATTCGAAGGGAATCTTGATCGACTACAAGTATACATGTTCATGAGAGAAAATCAAAGATGGGGTAGGGATAGAATAGAGGGAAACCAGGGTCCGATGCTTAATCAATCCGAAAAAAAACAATGAGAACAAAAACTCGGAGTGATAAGTGTATAGGACAACACCAAACGAACAAAAACAAACGAAAAAGAAACACGATAGAAAATTAACGTAAGTAAATAACATAGAAAGAAAACATATAATACATAGTACCGATAGTTATGATCTTACTGCACATTGCGTGAGTCCAAGATGTTCAACTCACACCTTAGTGCACAGAACCTCTTTTCATCCAAGGGCTTCGTAATGATATCAGCCAATTGATCTTCGGTGCGAACATGGCTGATAACTATATCTTCTCGCTGAACGTGATCTCGAAGAAAATGATGACGAATATCAATATGCTTCATTCGAGAGTGTTGCACAGGGTTATGGGCAATTTTGATAGCACTCTCGTTATCACATAGCAATGGAATTTTCTTCACAAGAATACCATAATCTTTCAGCGTTTGCTTGAGCCACAGAATCTGAGTACAGCATGAACCGGCAGCAATATACTCGGCTTCTGCCGTAGAAATAGATACACAATTCTGTTTCTTCGAAGCCCAACAGACAAGAGATCTACCGAGAAAATGACATGTGCCTGAGGTAGATTTCCTGTCGACTCGATCACCAGCCCAGTCAGAATCAGAATATCCAACGAGATCAAACTGGGCACCCTTGGGATACCATAGTCCCAAAGTTGGTGTATGAGCTAGATATCGAAGAATTCGCTTGACAACAATATGATGTGATTCTTCTGGGTTTGTCTGAAAACGAGCACATACAAACTGATAGCATAATGTCAGGTCTAGATGCACAAAGGTAAAGAAGCGAACCGATCATCGAGCGATATTTCTTCTGATCGAAAGGTTTGCCTTTCTCATCAACATCTAGATGGACATTCGTAGGCATTGGAGTCTTGATAGTTTTACAAATGACAAGATCAAACTTCTTCAGGCAATCTCTGAGATACTTCTCTTGAGAGATGAAAGTCCCATTCTTCTGTTGACGGATTTGAAGCCCGAGAAAGAACTTCAATTTACCCATCATAGACATTTCATATTTCTTCGACATCATACGAGCAAATTCTTCGCTAATATCATGGTTAGTACAGCCAAATATAATATCATCGACATAGATTTGACACACAAAAAGATCATTTTTGTATGCACGAGTAAAAAGAGTCGGATCAGTTGTTCCTGGTTTGAAGCCCTTCTTCAGAAGAAAATCTTTCAGTGTTTCATACAAGCACGTGGTGTCGGGGATATAATACTGACAGTAGAGAGGGGGTATGAACGGAGCATGATCTATCGAGATGCAAACGGGTGGACGCAGGTGATTTTATCGAGTTCGGGACTCTCGCGGAGGAGTTAAAATCCCTACGTCTCGTGCTCCTGGAGGAGCTTTTCCTTATCTTTGTATGAACAAGATGTACATGAGTTCTTCCCCTGGGAGAGAAAGAGTGAGGGGGAGGAAGGAGAAGAGAGAGTCCCCAAAATAGAGCCCGGAGCCCCGTGGTGGTGGGGGTGGCTTATATAGAGTGCGCCACCTCCATGCCACTTAAATTACATAAATGGGGAATTAATGAGGGATTAAATGCCTATTAGTGCTAGAGTAATGCTTCTAATTAAAACATATAAACTCCTCCATTAAGTCGTATTATAATGGGTGCTGCGGGATGCATGACTGTATAGCTTCGGTGATTGTTGACCATCCTCTTGTCCGAGTTGCTCGTTACTCGGTAGATTCGTGTCCGAGTAGCTTGCCACCCCGAGTTATTTGTTACTCGGAAGCGTAATCATACTTTGATCATCGAGTAACACCTGACTCGGTTATATGTCAATCTTATTCTTATTATCTCGTTAAGGATACCCCATGATATGCGATACTTAAGGGTATGCCTTAGGTATGACCACAAAAGTAGCCCCCAAGGCTCTGAGTAACTTCTTGAAGTTACTCGGAGTCTTTTGAGTGGAGACTTTTTGTATAAATATTTCCAGTGGGAGCACTTCTTAGTGCACCCACTGGGTGTACCCCCCAAGGCTCCGAGTAACTTCAAGAAGTTACTCGGACTTTTGATTGGAGACTTTTTATTAATTGGGATAATTGATTTCATCAAAGGAGAGTGCTCTTCCTATTGATGCCATATTCATAATGTATATGAAGATTAAACTCAATAAGAGGCCCAGAAGGACTTTACTGAATTTTACACTTTTCCCTTGTATGTGGGTCGGGCAAGTTAAAGGAAAAATCTGGGGACACTCAAGCGTCTCTCGGAAGAGGTGGACTGAGGCTTCGGAAGGCGTGTCTTGGAGTAAAAGGCCTTAAACTCCATATAAACCAGATTTGTAAAGTTCGATATCCTAAAGCATCGCAATGAGATTTAGGTCATACCACATGGGATATCGATTCTTTACCCCTTGCACCTTATCATACTAGTAATCTGGGAATCTACGTCAGAGACGGATTACTAGCGAATTAACTACTCAGAACTTTTCTTGAACAGCTAATGAATACAAGATTTTCCGTTTGTTGCGTATTCTGAAATATGGCTGCATTCATGCATGTCACTTAGTCTCGAGTATTATCGCGTTCGACACTGTTTCATGCTTGAGAAATAGCCTCTTTCAAAAATACTCCAAGTGATGACTTACTCGGTTGTGATTTAGGTTATCGAGTGACAACTTACTCGATTTTGTTGAGTATCCAAGTGGTAACTTACTCAGTACGTTGTTCTTCCGAGTGAAGATCTAATCGGGATAAAATTTCCTTCCAGTGGGAGCACGATCAGTGCACCCACTAGGTGTAGCCCCCAAGGCTCCGACTAACTATTGGTAGTTAGTTGGAGTCTTTTACTGAAGCTATACAAAATTGTTTCATCGTGCGTGTACACGGAACATTTTCTTGAGTGTTGTTTCTTGAAAGAATTTGGAATCTCGTTGTGCGTGGGCACGAAATGAAACCAAAGATATTTCCTTCATTGACCTGGAAAAAATGCAAACAGATAGAGAATGAAAGTATTATAGTATTCATACCCAGAAAGCTGAGTGAAAATGTGAAACTTTAAGCTTTGGAGAAATAAAGTGTCTAAGTTGGTTTACTATTCTCTCGTTTTTAGCCATTTAGCGAGTCGGCAGACCATTATCTTTTGCTCTTGCCAACCAGACAGTCAGGTTGCGACCGGCTTGAAGACAAAGAGTAGGCGTTTAGGTACCAAGCGTGTATATGCGTTTTACGAAGAACAAGAGAAAACCAAGTAAACAACTTGCCGACTGGCGGCGCAACTAATGGGTGGAGCAAATAGCCACCAGCAAAGGTAAATCTGATTCTAATCTAAGTTGTAGCCCCCGGGTGTGGCGTAGCCCTCGGGTGCGTTACAACCTTCGACGGCGGACCTGTCGGAAAACGGGGAATATAATTTGTGTTTCATCGAGGTGGACTCGGGTAAAGGTGAGAAGTGGTTCCCGGGTGATGCTTGGGAGAGACCAACTTGCTAAAGATTAAGTACCGAAATTAGTTGTATAAGAAACTTATCTGTTTTTGCGTCGCTGATGTAGTCGGTGTCGGCGAAGCCGTGACACGACGAAGAGAAATCCTCGGAGGAATCTGAGGCCGAGTCGAAGCGTAGGACGAGTCGTGACGGATGCCGCCGTCGAAGGAGTGCGTAGCACACCCGAGTCGCGGCCGAGTCGAAGCAGTGCGGAGTCGCGGAAGGAGCGCGTAGCTCATTCGAGTCATCGCAGATGAAACGTCGCAGAAGGAGTGCGTAGCTCGTCCGAATCGTCGATGTCGAGTCGATTTAGCACGGAGTTGCGGTTGAGTCGGAGCAGCGAGCGGAATTCGTAGCTAGCTGAAGCTCGTTCGAATCGTCGCGCGTAAGGGCGCAACTATGGTGTCCATGTCCGGGTGAGAAGCAGGTCGTCGTCCGAGTTCGAAGGCGACCACCGAGTTGGAGCAAGACGGGGGAACACGGCCGAGATGAAGCAGTTCGGAGCGTGCGCCAGGTTGGAGCAGTTCGGGAAACATGCGGCCGAGTTGTTGCCGTTGGGTCGGAGCTGAACGGAGTCGCGGACGAGTCGTGGCCAGGTCGTGGCAGAGCTGAGCCCGAGTCATGGCGGAGACAAGGCCGAGTTGTTGCCGTTGGGTCGGAGCTGAACGGAGTCGCGGCCGAGTCGTGGCCAGGTCGTGGCAGAGCCGAGCCCGAGTCATGATGGAGACAAGGCCGAGTTATGGCAGAGGCGAAGCCGAGCTGAGTGAAGACCGAGTACCAGTACCGGTGGAGGCCACCGAGTTGGTGCTGCCCCGGCGTCTGGCGGCTGCCGAGTTATTCGGTGAGTCCGGCGGCGTCCGAGTTGGAGCAGTTTGGTGTGGTCGCCGAGGTTGAGCAGTTTGGAGTGGTCGCCGAGTTGAGCAGTTTGGAGTGGTCGCCGAGTTGTTACAGAATAGCCATAGTACAAAGCTAGCACACTTTGTGGGTACTGTACATCCATCAGGGAATTTGTGTTAGCTGTACGTACTAGTGTGGCTTTGTCTTGGGTACGAAGCAACAAGACATGGATGCGACAGCTCGGCGTCCATGTCCCTAAGGCACCCTGTTCCAGTCCTTGTAAGGGCGTAGCCGGCTCCAAACTCGTCTGAATAAACCTGCATTAACACACTTAATTGGGCTGTTAATTAATTCCTTAATTAGAGCCTTAATTGGAGAATTTATTAGGCGTTTTGAGTGCGGATGAAGACGTGGAGCCAAAGAAAACGACCCAGCGGTCCGCGGCGACGAGAGGCCACATTCCGCTGAGCACGGAGGCGGCTATGACACCGATGGCTGTTATCCATAGACCCGTGTAGTCGAGGTGTTTGAGGCCGGTGATCGAGGCGCTGAAGGGAGGTGGACGTTGTGCGAGGACGCGGAAAGAGCCTGCTCGTTGCATCCCTAATTTGTTCATCTTCGGGGTAAAAGCAAATCATCCGAGAAGTTCCTGCTCTTGGTAGGGATAATATTGTTAGAAATATTATGTGATTGAATGGTCAAATGTTAATTACCATGAGTAAATGAGGGCACATCAGTTTATTACAGGATTAATTACCATAAGTTAATGAGGGCCCATCAATTTATTACGAGATTAATGCTAATTAATGGTAATTAACAATTTGCGCGGGCTAATTAAGTATATGGTTAGGTTCCACGTCATGCAGCGCTATATATAAAGGAGGGCACCCTGCGCCTAAACGATCGTGGTATCTCTTAGGATAGCAGTGCCCTCCGAAATTTACTCCAAATCCAATCCGGAGTGCGCTGGACGTTGACGTGAAGGCCTACCCTTGCTCCGGCGAACTGCCGGAGTGGTGATATCGACTCGATGGCCTCTTCAAACGCAGGTATATTCAATCTGCTACACTTAATTTCCGCATTAGATCAAATTGTATTCATGTAAATTAGATGAAGATCCGATTAGCAGTTGCATGATCTACATCAATTTATCTAACAATTGGTATCAGATGCCGGTTGGATCTAATTACATGAATCTATTTGAGAAAATAGTAGTAGATTGATCTTACTTATCTGTAAACTCACGTATCAGTAGGCTACTGACGAGCGCATCAAACCGTGCTTAGGCCGCCGCGCGCATCAGGTTGTGCTCCGCCAGCCGAGCGCATCAGGGCCGTTCCCCGGCCGCCGCTGCACATAAGGTCGCGCTCCACGGGCCGCGCGCATCAATGGCCATGTCCTGCCGGCGCCGCGCATCAACGGCTGTGCTTCGCCCGGCACGTGCATCAGGGGCGGTGCTCCCGCCGCCCGCATCCGGAGCCGAGATCCAGCCGTCGCGTGCGCCCGTTTCAGTTCGCTCATGCCTCACCTGCGCCCACTGCCTTCAATCCTTTTTCGTGGTGGCGCCGTAGTAGCTAGCTAGGTCAGGGCCTTAACTGGCATGCGGCTGTGTGGTACGAGTAGTACTAGAAGGCTGGATAGAATTTGTTTCGGCTTAGATGAACGGTTTGAGCTCAGATGGATTATACATGTTACTGATTATACTAGAGGTTTTTATTTTGTTTTTCCTTCTTAAAGTACAGTACATGCAGGTTTAGTGCTATCTTTATGTACGCAGTGCTCATATCAAGTTTGATAACTATTTGTATACTGTAAATTCTTTATACAATTCAAAAAATGTGTAGCATAATTGTGTTAAATTAAAATTAAACCAATATGAGATTTTGGTTTAACACTACTATTTTCTTCATCGGGATAATTTTATGATTAACATTAACACAAGATTACATTATGGCCAACATTGTTTGTGATCATGCTAGTTATGATTTACTTCCCGATGATGTTTATGTATATAATTTATGGTCCTTTTTCATTACTGCCCAACGGTATTGCGAATTAGGATTTGTTAAAATTTCCATGGTATAAATCAGACCAACGTAGGATTAATATCATGCAATAAGTTTATTGCTAATATGGATATTTTTCATATAATTCATAATTTTTAATATCCATGTTATTTATGTTTTATTCAGCTTTGAACCCATCAATGATTTCTGGGCTCATTAACTCAATTGAGCATCTCAATGGGACTAACTTTCCTACATGGAAGGAGCAGATTCAGATTAACCTTGGGATTTTGGATCTTGATTACGCACTTAGGGAGAAAGCTCCAGTTCCCTTGTCCTCTGATGATGAAAACCTTGCTGAAAAAACTAAGGAATATGAAGCTAACAAGGAGAAGTGGGAGCGCTCCAATCGATTGTCCCTCATGATCATGAAAGGCACAATTACTCTTGGAATTAGGGGAGCAATCCCTGATTCTGAATGTGCTAAGACTTATCTGGCATCGGTGGAGGAGCAATTTAAAGGCTCCAAAAAAGTGTATGCCAGTACATTGATCATGAGAATGCTCACCACTAAGTATGATGGTGTAAGCGGCGTGAGGGAACATATCATGACTATGAATGATATGGCTGCAAAATTAAAGGGCATGGAAATGGAGATATCTGAGGGCTTTTTGTTTCATTTCATTATGACTTCCCTTTCTGTGGAGTTTGGTCCTTTCAAGATCAGCTATATAACACACAGAAAGAGAAATGGACCATGGGTGAGCTCACAGCTATGTGCGTTCAGGAAGAGGAGCGACTTAAGGTTGAAAGGAAAGATTACGCTCATCTTACTTCCATGAACTCAGGGAAAAGAAAGTTTAATGGTGAAAAAAGGGCTCAGAAGAAATTATGTCCTTCACGTAAGGTTGAGCCAAGCAAGTCTGTGGCCCAAGGGTCAAAGCCTTATGCACCTAAGAAGCTTTTCTGCAAGTTCTGTAAACATGATGGACATAAGCAGAAGGATTGTGATGGCTTTAAGGAATGGCTTACAAAGAAGGGTATGGATACAATTTCCATGGTTGATGAATCCCTGTACATTGATTTTTCCCCTAATACTTGGTGGGTTGACTCAGGTGCCACCGTGCACATTACTAACTCATTGCAGGGATTCCTTACCGTGAGGATGCTTCAAAGGGGGGAGCGAAATATTAGAGTCGCAAATGGACATGAGGCTGATGTTGAAGCTGTCGGGACTCTCCCATTAGTGCTAAAAAATGGCTTCACCCTCCTTCTTAATAATGCTATTTATGTTCCTACCATGAGTAGGAACCTTATTTCTCTTTCTCTATTAGATGATGATGGTTTTGAGACTTATTTTGGGAACAAACGATGTGTTATTAAGTTTGGTTATGATGATATTGGTCATGGCGTTCGGCATGACAAACTCTATAGACTCCTTTTGAATGAATCCTCTGAATCTTTGAATGTATGTGATGTAATAAATAAGAATGAGACTTCGTCGAAATTATGGCATTGTCGTTTAGGCCATATTTCGAAGGGGAGAATGGAGCGTCTCATTAAAGAAGAGATACTTCAACCCTTAGACTTCTCAGATTTAGATCACTGCATCGATTGTATTAAGGGAAAATTCATAAAACAAATTAATAAAGGAGCGGTTCGTAGTACCGGGGTTTTGGAATTAATCCACACTGACATTTGTGGTCCACTCCCTATTACATCTATGGTTTTGGAATTAATCCACACTGACATTTGTGGTCCACTCCCTATTACATCTATGGATGGATATGACTCTTTTATTACATTCACCGATGATTATTCCCGTTATGGATATATTTTTCCTATTCGCGAACAATCTGAAGCACTCGATAAATTCAAAATCTATAAAGCTGAAGTAAAAAATCAGCATAATTTAAAGATTAAAGTAGTGCGATCAGATCGCGGAGGAGAATATTACGGGAGACATGCTCCTTATGGACAAATTCCTGGTCCATTTGCTCTATTTCTTCAAGAAAATGGAATAATTGCCCAATACTCAATGCCGGGTGAACCTCAACAAAATGGAGTAGCTGAAAGACGCAACCATACACTTATGGACATGGTGCGGAGCATGATTTGCTACTCCAGTTTACCGGATAATTTGTGGATGGAAGCATTAAAGACAGCCGTGCATATACTTAATCGGGTTCCTAGTAAGTCAGTACCCAAGACACCTTATGAAATGTGGAATGGGAAGAAACCTAGATTAAATTATTTGCATGTGTGGGGTTGTCCCTCTGAAGCTAAAATTTTCAATCCACATATTGGGAAATTAGATCTTAAAACTGTCAGTTGCCATTTTATTGGATATCCTATAACATCCAAGGGTTTCCGTTTCTATTGTCCAACACGTACCACAAAAATTGTGGAAACGAGACATGCTAATTTTTTTGAAAATGTAAATGTCAGTGGGAGCTCCGAGGCGAGAAAAATCACACTTGAGGAAATTCGGGCTGATATACCATTATCGTTAATACCCGAGTCAATTTTTCCTTCGTCTCCAAGCGTCGCACCTCTAGTTAATAATTCTGGAAATACTGGTACAACGCCTGATGATGAGCCTCACATAGCTCAGTCTTCTATGACACCCAATGAACCTTTACGTAGGTCACAACGGGATAGAAGAGCTGCCATTAATACAAATGAGTATGTTGTTTACATGAATGAAGAAGTAAATGACATTCGTAAGGCAGATGATCCCACCTGTTTTGAGGAAGCCATGACAAGCGGAAATTCATCTAAGTGGTTTGATGCTATGAATGATGAAATTAAGTCCATGAGTGTTAATGATGTTTGGGATCTAGTCGAAATTCCTGACGGGGTCAAGAAAGTGGGTTGTAAATGGGTCTACAAAAGTAAGCATGACTCTAAAGGAAACGTCGAAAGATTCAAAGCAAGGCTTGTCGCTAAAGGTTTTACACAAAGAGAGGGCATAGACTATGTTGACACTTTTTCTCTTGTCTCAAAGAAGGATTCACTAAGAATTGTTATGGCTCTTGTCGCTCATTATGATTTAGAGCTACATCAGATGGATGTTAGAACCGCGTTCCTTAATGGTGACTTGCATGAGAATGTGTACAGGGCTCAACCAGAAGGTTTTGTCGTGGAAGGCAAGGAACATATGGGATGTCGACTTAAGAAATCTATCTGTGGACTAAAACAAGCGTCTAGACAATGGTACCTTAAATTTGATGAGGTTATAAGGAAATTTAATTTTAAGGAAAATGAAGTGGACAATTGCATATACATTAAGATCAGTGGGAGCAAGTTTACCATATTAGTACTTTATGTGGATGATATCTTGCTGGCAAGCAATGATTTAGACATGTTGTATGATACCAAAAGGTTCCTTTCATCTAACTTTGACATGAAAGATCTTGGGGATGTCACTTATGTTTTGGGCATACAAATCCACCGAGATAGGTCTAAAGGGACATTAGGGCTATCTCAGAGGGCATATATTGACAAAGTCCTTCAAATATACAATATGCATAATTGCTCTCCCACTCCCGCACCTATTGTTAAAGGTGATAAATTTGGTCTATTTCAATGTCCTAAGAATCAGTTGGAGCCTGATCAAATGAAAACAAAACCTTATGCCTCAGCTGTTGGGAGCATTATGTATGCTCAAGTATGTACGTGTCCTGACTTAGCATATGTGACTGGAGTACTTGGCAGATATCAGTCTAATTCAGGCTTAGATCACTGGAAAGCTGTAAAGAAGGTCATGCGCTATCTACAAGGGACTAAGAATTACATGCTTACATATAGAAAGACTGACAACCTGGAAATTATGGGTTACTCAGACGCTAATTTTTTAGGGTGTGTGGATACTAAAAAATCCACATCAGGCTATGTCTTTACACTTGCAGGAGGAGCAATTTCATGGAAAAGCTCCAAACAGTCACTTACTGCACCTTCAACGATGTAATCAGAGTTTTTGGCGTGTTATGAGGCTACCGGGCAAGCCGTATGGCTTAAGAATTTTGTCCCCGGGCTTAAAGTGGTAGACAGCATAAGTAAACCACTTACATTATTCTGCGATAATCAAGCCGCAGTTTTCTTTTCGAGTAACAACAAGTCAAGTGGTGCTGCCAAACACATTGACATTAAATATCACGTTGTGAAAGATAGAGTCCAAGATCAAACAATTAAAATTCAGCACATAAGTACTAATTTAATGATTGCTGATCCCCTAACTAAAGGCTTGCCACCAAATCTCTTTCGAGAACATACTGCTAGCATGGGTTTAATGGAAAGCCTATAATTATTGGGGTAACTGTAATGATGAGATCTCAATATTTGATTTTGGAAATAAGGAAGTTTGTTTCGATCACTAAGTGCACATGATGATTAATAAAGAAACAAACTATTAGGACCATAAGTGGGGAGTATGGATGCATGTACATACAAACTCTCAACCATAAATAATTATCAATTCTGAGATGAAGTCTTATGCTATAGATTTTGGGGTTCCAGTAATGATTATACTATTACTGTGAATACATTATCTTAGTATGATGTCTTTATTGAAGTATGGACTAATAATGTTGACCATTCGATCAAGTGGGAGAATGTTAGAAATATTATGTGATTGAATGGTCAAATGTTAATTACCATGAGTAAATGAGGGCCCATCAGTTTATTACGGGATTAATTACCATAAGTTAATGAGGGCCCATCAATTTATTACGAGATTAATGATAATTAATGGTAATTAACAATTTGCGCCTGTGATTGGGGGGCTAATTAAGTATATGGTTAGGCCCCACGTCATGCAGCGCTATATATAAAGGAGGGCACCCCTGCGACTAAACGATCGTGGTATCTCTTAGTATAACAGTGCCCTCCGAAATTTACTCCAAATCCAATCCGGAGTGCGCTGGACGTTGACGTGAAGGCCTACCCTTGCTCCGGCGAACTGCCGGAGTGGTGATCGACAACATCGACTCGATGGCCTCTTCAAACGCAGGTATATTCAATCTGCTACACTTAATTTCCGCATTAGATCAAATTGTATTCATGTAAATTAGATGAAGATTCGATTAGCAGTTGCATGATCTACATCAATTTATCTAACAAATATACGTCAAAAGCAAAAAGGAGTAAAGATGAGATTGGATATAAACCATCAGGGTACTTATTTGCTAGCTTTTCACCGATGGTAGTCCAACCAACGCAGCGACGACAAAGCTTTGTGTCTGTCGATGTCGTTGCCAGCGCCGATCTTGCATGTATGGTGTTCGTATGCACGGTAAGACCAAAAATATTTACAACTTGAGTTTGCAAGTACTTAGCTTCATGATTCCAGCGAACGACGCTTCAAGGTGCCACGCAGAGTTTTCGACGATGACGTCGGGAGAACCCAAATGGAGGACACCCATAGGAATCAACCTGCCGCTGAAGGTTGAAGAAAACCATTTGCACCATGGCTCGATAGATGCCAGCCCCACGGTGGGCGCCAACTGTCGGGGATATAATCCTGACAGTAGAGAGGGGGTATGAACGGAGCATGATCTATCGAGATGCAAACGGGTGGACGCAGGTGATTTTATCGAGTTTGGGACTGTCGCGGAGGAGATAAAATCCCTACGTCTCGTGCTCCCGGAGGAGCTTTTCCTTATCTTTGTATGAACAAGATGTGCATGAGTTCTTCCCCTGGGAGAGAAAGAGTGAGGGGGAGGAAGGAGAATAGAGAGTCCCCAAAAGAGAGCCCGGAGCCCCGTGGTGGTGGGGGTGGCTTATATAGAGTGCGCCACCTCCATTCCACTTAAATTACATAAATGGGGAATTAATGAGGGACTAAATGCCTATTAGTGCTAGAGTAATGCTTCTAATTAAAACATATAAACTCCTCCATTAAGTCGTATTATAATAGGTGCAGCGGGATGCTTGACTGTATAGCTTCGGTGATTGTTGACCATCCTCTTGTCCGAGTTGCTCGTTACTTGGTAGCTTCGTGTCCGAGTAGCTTGCCACCCCGAGTTATTTGTTACTCGGAAGCGTAATCATACTTTGATCATCGAGTAACACCTGACTCGGTTATATGTTATTCTTATTCTTATTATCTCGTTAAGGATACCCCATGATATGCGATACTTAAGGGTATGCCTTAGGTATGACCACGACACGTGGTGGTTTCTTTAACCCATATAGGGCCTTGTGCAACCTGTACACCTTATCAGGATTCTTCGGGTCTTCAAAACCTGGTGGCTGCATAACATATACTTCTTCTTCGATTTCACCGTTAAGAAATGCACTTTTGACATCCATTTGATATAGCAATATGCCATTGTAGTTGGCAAAAGGAAGCATGACACAAATAGATTCAAGTCGAGCAACTGGAGCATAAGTCTAACCGAAATCAATACCTTCGATTTGGGTGTAACCTTGTGCAACCAGTCGAGCTTTATTCCTTACCACAATGCCATCTTCATCTTGCTTGTTGCGAAAAATCCACTTCGTACCAATGATATTATGCTTCTTGGGATCAGGTCTATCGACAAGGGACCAGACTTTATTTCTCTCGAACTGATTAAGTTCTTCGAGCATTGCAGTCATCCAGTCTGAGTCCTTCATGGATTCATCGAATTTCGATGGTTCTAGCATGGATACAAACGAAAAATTTCCACAGAAGTTAGCTAATCGAGTACAAGAACGAGTGGTGGGACGACCTGGTAAACGAATCTCTTCGAGAATTGAGTCAACGTCCACTCTTCTTCGAACACGAGGTAAAACTCCTTCATCATCTTGCGGATCTGGTTGTTCTTCGGGATCAACTTGACCTTCAGGGTCAGCTTGTCCTTCGGGATAATTTCCTTCGGGTTCAGCTTCTCCTTCGGGTTGGACATTTTCTTCGTTTATGCGTTCTCCTTTGACCTGTACATCATTTGCTTCAGGATGTTGATCTCCAGCGCCCCGGGCTATGTGTGGGAGCATTGGACCATCATCATCCCTGTTGGCTTGACGTGCATTTCCTTCGACAGGACGAATATCTCCAATAGCCATGTACCTGATAACTTCATCCAAAGGTGGTTCATCCAGGTTAAGAGGTAATTGCTCCTTTTGAGAGCCGTTAGTTTCATCAAATCGAACATTTACAGTTTCTACAACTTTTCCAAGATGTGAGTTGTAAACTCTGTAAGTGTGAGAATTCGAACCATAACCTAGGAGAAAACCTTCGTGTGCCTTTGGGGAAAACTTGGAGATGTGATTCATATCTCTGATGTAACATGGAGCACCAAAAACCCTGAGATATGAAACATTCGGCTTTTCACCAGTGATGAGTTCATGTGAAGTTTTCTTCAGAAATTTGTGCAGATAAACCTTGTTGATGATATGACATGCAGTATTAATTGCTTCGGCCCAGAACCTGATAGGAGTCTTGTATTCAGCAAGCATTGTTCTGGCCATTTCAATAAGTGTTCGATTCTTTCTCTCGACCACACCATTTTATTGCGGTGTATAAGCAGCCGAGAATTCATGAGTAAAGCCATATTCATCAAGAAATTCTTTGATATGAGTGTTTTCGAATTCTGTACCATTATCACTTCTGATATGCTTGAGAGATAATTCATACTCAGTCTGAGCTCTCTTTGCGAAAGTTTTGAAAATTTCAACAACCTTGCTCTTGTCATCTAGAAATAAAACCCAAGTATATCGAGAGAAATCATCAACAATAACCAGACCATACTTGTTTCCTCCAAGGCTAGCAATATTTTGAGGACCGAATAAATCCATATGAAGCAATTCAAGAGGACGAGTAGTAGTCATTATAGTTTTTGTTGAGTGATGTTTCTTGGCAATCTTTCCTGCTTCACAGGCACTGCATAGACGATCTTTATAGAATTTCACATTATCAATTCCAACGATGTTCTTCCTCGAGATAAGAGTTTGAAGATTTTTCATTCCTGCATGACCAAGTCTTCGGTGCCATAACCAACCAGAAGTGGCTTTGGCCATTAAACATGTGGACACTGCAGGTCCCGACGAAAAATCAACGATATAAAGATCACCTTTGCGATATCCTTCGAACACGAAGGAATAATCATCCTGTGAAAAAACAACACAACGAGAAGCAAAAAACAGTACACGCATACCCATATCACAAAGTTTTGAGATAGACATAAGATTATATTCTAGTGATTGAACAAGCATAACCTTGTCAATATGCTTATCTTTCGATATAGCAACCTTACCCAAACCAAGTACTTTTCCTTTGTTGTTGTCACCGAAGGTAATATATCTCCGTGAAGATTCAGTAAGTTTGTCTTCGGTGAACAAATATTTGTCTCCGGTCATATGATTTGTACAACCACTATCCATGACCCATTCGGATCCACCGGAGACATAGCCCTGCAGAAGAATTAGTTCTTCTTAACCACCCACAAATGAGCAGGTGACTTAGAAGGCATGGAAGTGCTAGATGAGGCAGCAATATTATAGCGAACATGATTATATTGGCGAGGGGGACCATCAAGCACACCATAAACATAATTCCTCGACGAGGGGTTAGAGTATTGATGGGTAAATACAATTTTGGTATTATTGTTACGATGACGATAAACATTTCTATCGACACGATATTATTCCTTCTGGGGAACATTTGAAGAAGGCACCAAGGGTTCATTTCTGTCCTCGAGAGAATAGTAGTGATTCGGTGGTACCGAGGATTTTCCCTGCATAGAATGGTTAGGGGGCAGTTTTTCTACGAGAGATTTGCGAACCCAAATCTGTCGCTTGTAGAAACCATTCTTCGGAGGATTACCAACGAATTCAGCCAACACCTTTCCTTCCTGATCTTTGATAAGCTTGTAGTCAGAATCAAGTGATTCATCAACAATAGCCTTGTCAATTTTGCAACTGAAACCTGAAAGGTTAGCAATGTCAATGGGCTTTTCCTTCGCAAGAACCCAGACAGTTTTAGGATACTGCTCGGGTTCCCAGTAGGTGCCATTAGGATTGAGTTTCGTTACGAAACCAACTCCTTCGTTTCGCGGATTCCTATGAAGGAGAGCCTTTCGTAGGATATCACATAGGTACTGGTGTCCCTGCACACTTTTGAACATGCCTGTTTCAAATAAATTTTTCAACCTGAGGAGTTCCTCGGTAATGGTTTCCTCGTTCGAGGGGTTAGCATCATCAATAACAATATGTTGCTTTCCTTTCGATTTCTCAGAAATAGACTCAATTTTACTTCGTTCCAAACGAGTTAAGCAAGGTGAAGTAGATTCATTTTTAGCTTCTGAGCCTTGTTGAGCCATGAGCGTGAGATTGACACTTTCCAACTCTTCATTAGCCTCCCTCAGTTTCTCGAGAGCCATTTTCCTTTGAAGGAATTCATAGGTTAGCTTCTCATAGTCCACTGAGAGAAGATCATGCCGAGAGGAAAGTTCATCATACTTTTCCTTCAGAGCAGCATGCTCATTCGTCAAAGTTTTGTTGGGATACGGGGCAGAAAACACAAATTTTTCATACCTACGGTACCCGAACCCAAGATCTATGCTATGGCGATGTAAAGTAACGGAGGGAATCGGTGTTCATACCTTTGAAGACCGAAAGAGGGAAACGTTCTTGCGAACGTGGCTGGCGTAGACTCGGAACTACGACCTCCCAATCGTGTAGAAGACCACCACCGGCGAGGATGACTCCCGGTAAACCTCCAGCGACGAAGTAGCACCACAGGTGTAGTGCCTCGAAGAGATTATACACGTACGGTACAATCGATGTTCCTCACGGGCCCCGAACCAGGCGAGCAGCGGAAGAAAGACGGCTACGGATCCCGACTCCAGCAGAACGACGGCCTGCCTTATGGTGGAGAACTCCAATCCAGGTGCAGACTCCAAACAAGGGGAGTCCACTTCCGGGAAGGAGAAGGAGGAAGAAGGATATATTGATGTGTTGGAAAAAGGGGGTCTACCCCTCCTTATATAGGCCAAGGGGGGGGGTGCTATCCTCCTCCCCTCCCCCATGTGGGACTAAACTCCCAAGGGGGGGGAGTGCGCCGGCCAAGGGGGGTGGTGGGCCCCACCCTTGGCGCCAAGCCCAAGGGGGGAGACCCCCTCCTCCCTTAATGGGCCCCATGGGCCCATTTAGCCTTTTTCCCATTTTTTTAATTTATTTAATATGTTTTAAATATTTAATTCAGATAATTAAATAATAAAACATTATTAAAACAATTAAAATTTATTTTGAACTATTCAAAATGTCCGGAAACCATTCTGTCCTCCTCCGGAACTATTCCGGTGATTCCTCCTATTTCACCGATTGATCCCGTAACTGTCCTATGCATCGATTGCCCTTAAGTGTAACACCCTAACGGTCCGGGAAACAGCAGACATGGTCGAGACTCTTCTCATTGACCAATGACTAGTCAGTTGGACCTGGTTACAATCCTTGACAGCCCATGCGCTTCCATCGAATGAACTTCGATCGCTTTTGGAAACCATTAACGATACGACGTAATCCCTTTGTGCTGTGGTACTTTGTTTGTCCGAGGTTTGATCGTCGGTATCCTATATACCGTGTTCACATCTCGTTCCCAACAAACAACTTCTCTCGTCCATGATCATTGCATCTCTTGTGACCTAGTGACGTCCTTGCAAGGTGTTGATGCAATATCACTGAGTGGGCCCAGAGTACCTGTCCTGTCACAAGGACTGACAAATCCCGCTCTGATCTATTAACATACTCATCAACCATCTATTTCTGAGTACCCAAAGTGCACTGTTATAGCCAGCATATTTCAGTCAGGCACCTGTGGATACAAATCAAAGTCTCCTCATAGATGACAATTACGTATGATCATTACGGTGTAAGGACTAAGCCATACGTTACAAAGTCATAGCAACGCTGAACTATGTGACTCGATCACATTGCAATACTTTAGGTGGGTGTACGTCCATCACATCATTCCCCTTAACGATATGACCTCATTGTCAATGGACTTAAGTGTCGCCATGATCAGGAAAGCTTGATCAATCAATTGCCCAATGAGATAGTTTACCCGAGTTAAACTACGGACCATGTTTTATACTACACCTGTATTAGTATTTCCAAGTAATACAGTTATAGCACAGTATAAAGTAATACAGTTATGAACTTTTTTTTCGCAAAAGAAAACCCAGCCTCCAGTTATACCAAAATGCATGATCTAGGATTGGTTATATTTGCGATTCAAACTTGCCAATACATTCAATGTATTGCTCCTTGTATCTGTTATGTATTATGTTGCATGTTATTCGTGTTACTAGGAGTGACACAAAGTAGGGTTACGATGCTATAACCACCATCTAGCTGTGAGCGGATGAACGCTAGAAGACATTACTGTAATTCTATTGAATTATTTAGCCTTGAGCTAAGCAGGTATGTAATATATGAAAGATGGGATCTGTAATCTAATACTATAACACGATATTCTTGGTGTTTTACTATGCATTGTTTGTGCTAGCAATTTATCCAGGAAATGGCACGGTGATGACGAAGATTCGGGGCCCTTATCCAGGACCTGGTCAACACAGATGATATCCACATGTTGACTAAGAAAAATGAGACTAACCAATAAATCATAGGTATTTCCAGATTCATTTATTATGTTACTAACCACAATGTTCATATTTCAATCTGAAAATAATAATATTGCAACACATTTTCACAACAGAACCTATCCTTCTGTTAGAAAGGTTCTAGATCACTTATCAACCTCTGATGGCTCCACCATGCCCACCTCTAATCCATACATACAACAATGGTGCCATCGTCAACGCCTCTAATCCGATGGCGATGAGCGTGTTGTCTGAAACGGAAGTCCTTCCACTCTAATCCCATCTTGATGGAGCTTGGTGCAATGTTGTCTCGGAGATTTAGTGTTTTTATCTCCATTATTATTTGCAAACAAGTGGTTGGTTATTCGTGTTCTTCATCGGTGTGGATCCATGGGCATAGTCGGGGACAACATTTTCTTCTTTTAATAGCCCCTTCTTTGGAAATCATGCGTGCAAGGTTGTCTGCGAAGTCTAACAATACTAGTGTAGCTGCCATCCAAGGAGGGGGTGATACCCCGGTGCGATTACAAATCTTCATCGCACGTGGCGGTTCACTATTGTGACGATTTAATGAGGTTTGGTACTCAACATGTCTTTGAAGGTACTTTATCGATTTTACTTCTCAATGTTGTCCATGGTCGATAAGAGCTATGTACGAGCTCAATGACAACAAGATTGGATAAGGCTTCAACAACTTTTTCAGGTAGATGATCGTAGCTGAAATCATTTTTGTTTGGAATCGATTTTGTGCTTACGGTTTCAGCTACCCCATTATGTAGTTGGAAAATTTATGGCTAAACCCAGGTGCGCTGATCCCTTTATCTAGCTATTCATTTTTGCATCACGATCTATGCGTTTTTTTTTATTTTTTCTAAATAAAACAATGTATGAACTTCAACTTTGCAGGACAACAAAACATTATAAGTAAAATACGATGATTTTTCCGTTACTTGCACTATAAGTACTTAAAATAATATTTTATATTGATAATATCATTTTATATATGTGTACTTGACCAAAAAAAATCAAAAAAGTTTTTTCACACATTGTAGTTCTAATATTATGTTGATCTGCAAAACTGGAAGTCCAAATGTTGATTTAATCAAGGAAAAACAAATTTTCCTGTAGTAAATTAGTTGGCTAGCACATATCTTAAAACAAATTTAAATAGTAAGGATAAAAGGATACGTAGAAAAACAAGTTTTCTTTTGCGGATAGAAAAAAGAAGAGGTCATGCATGCATAAACCTTACGTCTATGGGCTTAGGATAATGCTAGCAAGTCAAGTTGATGTCATGCATGTACGATAGATTCCCGCCGATCGATCTCGGATCGCGGCATCTCATGCAGTGAACATATACTCTATCTCATGGTGTCGACGAGGTGAGATAAGCGCGGCGAGCACCGGGCTGCAAGCTACAGAAAAGAGATGGATGCCTTCTCAATCTACTTGTATTGGTGACTAGCTACTTTAATTATCTTTTCCATCTGCATGCATCAAATGCTTTAGCTAACATATTCCGAAACCACAAAAGGAAATGCATGGATAGATAAGATCCAGAATGGTATCTAGCCATAGCCAATGGCGTGGACAATTGGCACTAGTGGAGAGACCCTCCTTTTCGTCCAGCCCAAAAACGGCATCGCTCCCGGTTCATTTCAGAACCGGGACCGATGCCACGCAACGGTCCCGGTTCGTCTGTACAGGGCAACGGTCCCGGTTCATGTGGGACAACGGTCCCGGTTGTTGCCATAAACCGGGACCAATGCTCTGGCGACCAACACGTGGCGCACTGCGAGGCATTGGTCCCGGTTGTTGGAAAAAACCGGGACCGTTGCCCTGGCTATATAAGCCCCCAGCCAGCACTTTGTCATTTTGCCTCAAAAATTTTCAGGATTGTGTTGGGGTGGGGTGGGTGCTAGAATTTTTTTCCTTTGATTGCACACCAGGTGTTCGACGAAATGTCCGAGCCACACTTAGGTCCTCAGAACACCGTATCCTCGGCCGAGGTTAGCAACATTATCTTCTCCATCTGTAACTGATACAAAAATACTGCACGTGTGCATATATAGTGGTCTTTTCACTATTCACGAAGTTATTGTAATGGTTAATTATATGACGCAGATCGAAGCACGGATGCGATGGATGTACATCGATCGACGCGGGTCCGAGTTTATTACAAACCTGCATACATTTCTCGATGTGGCTAATGCAAACAAAGTGGATAATTTTATGCCTTGTCCCTGTATTGACTGTCGGAACGTGGCGGAGTACTCTTCCTCGAGAACACTTCAAGGCCACCTGCTTCGGAGAGGTTTCATTCCCGGATATTATTGTTGGTCCAAGCATGGAGAAAGAGGGGTTAGGCAGGAAGACAATGAAGAAGAGGAGGATGATGAAGAAGAGGAGGATGATGATAGCTATCCTATGTCCCCTGAAGAATTCGGTGACACTGCAATGGAAGACAATGAAGAAGATGGAGCTCCTCGAGGTGACAATGAAGAAGAACAACGGGAATCGGATGAGACCGCTGATGGTCTTGGTCGGGTCATCTCTGATGCAAAGCGGGACTGTGAAACAGGAAAAGAGAAGGAGAAGTTGGAGACCATGCTAGAAGATCACAAAAAACCCTTGTACCCAAATTGCGAAGATGGCAGCACAAAGCTCGGTACCACACTGGAACTGTTGAAATGGAAGGCAGATTTTGGTTGTTCTGACACCGGATTTGAGAAGTTACTACAAATAATGAAGTCGAAGCTTCCACCGGATAACGAATTGCCCGCGACAACACACGAAGCAAAGAAGGTTATCTGCCCTCTAGGATTAGATGTGCAGAAGATACATGCATGCATTAATGACTGCATCATGTACCGCGGTGAAAACTACGAGAGTATGGATAAATGCCCGGTATGCACTGCGAGTCGGTACAAGATCAGACAAGATGACCCTGGTGATGCTGAGGGAGATGACGAGCCCCCGAGGAAGAGGGTTCCTGCTAAGGTTATGTGGTATGCTCCTATAATACCACGGTTGAAACGTCTGTTCAGAAACAAGGAGCATGCCAGGTTGCTGCGATGGCACAAAGAAGACTGTAAGAAATACAGAAAGTTGAGACACCCCGCTGATGGGTCGCACTGGAGAAAAATCGAGAGAGGCCACTCAGACTTTACAGATGAAGCAAGAAACTTATGGTTTGGTCTAAGTACAGATGGCATGAACCCTTTTGGAGAGCAGAGCTGCAGTCACAGCACCTGGCCTGTGACTCTATGTATCTACAACCTTCCTCCTTGGGTGTGCATGAAGCGGAAGTTCATCATCATGCCAGTGCTCATCCAAGGACCGAGGCAACCCGGCAACGACATTGATGTGTACCTAAGGCCATTAGTCGATGAACTTTTGGAGCTGTGGGCCAAACCAGGTGTACGCGTGTGGGATGAGGACAAACAGGAGGAATTTCACCTGCGAGCGTTGCTTTTTGTAACCATCAATGATTGGCCCGCTCTTAGTAACATTTCAGGACAGTCAAACATGGGATACAATGCTTGCACGCACTGTTTAGATAAGACTAAAGGTATATATTTGGATAAATGTAAGAAGATTGTGTACCTGGGGTGTCGTCAATTTCTGCCGCACAATCATATCGTGAGAAAGAAAGGAAAGCATTTCAACGGTGAGGCAGATCACCGGAAAAAGCCTAAGCTCCCTAAAGGTGCTGATGTATTTGGTATGGTGAATGACCTAGAAGTAATCTTTGGAAAGGGTCCTGGCAGTCAATCTGTTCCGAAAGACGCCGTTACCGGACACGCGGCCATGTGGAAGAAGAAATCTATATTTTGGGAGCTACCCTATTGGGTAGACCTAGAGGTCCGTTCTTCAATCGACGTGATGCACATGACGAAGAATCTTTGCGTGAACCTGCTAGGGTTCCTGGGCGTGTATGGGAAGTCAAAAGATACACCAGAAGCACGGGAGGACCAGCAACGTATGAAAGACCCATACCACAGGCATACTGATAAAGGGCGTCTAAGCAGCTACGCCCTTACCAAAGCAGAGAAGGAAATCTTTTTTGAATGCCTTAGAAGTATCAAGGTCCCGGCAGGCTTCTCGTCAAATATAAAGGGAATAATAAATATGGCAGAGAAAAAATTTCAGAACCTCAAGTCTCATGATTTCCACGTGATTATGACGCAGTTGCTTCCGGTTGCATTGCGGGGGCTTCTACCAGAAAATGTTCGAGTACCCATTGTGAAGCTATGTTCATTTCTCAATGCAATATCTCAGAAGGTAATCGATCATGCAAGTCTGGAAAGGCTACAGAAGGATGTGGTCCAATGTCTCGTTAGTTTTGAGTTGGTGTTCCCCCCGTCCTTCTTCAATATTATGACGCATCTGCTGGTTCACCTGGTCGACGAGATTGCCATTCCAGGTCCTGTATTTCTACACAATATGTTCCCCTTCGAGAGGTTCATGGGAGTTTTAAAGAAATATGTTTGTAACCGTGCAAGGCCAGAAGGAAGCATCTCCAAGGGCTATGGAACAGAGGAGGTCATTGAGTTCTGTGTTGACTTTATTCCTGACCTTAAGCCGATTGGTGTTCCTGAATCGCGGTATGAGGGGAGACTGAGTGGAAAAGGAACGCTAGGAAAGAAAGCAAAGATATTTCAGGACGGGAATTCTTTGACTCAAGCACACTACACAGTTCTACAAAGTTCTACCTTCGTCCAACCGTATATCGAGGAACACAAGAATGTTCTACGCTCCAAGTTCCCGGGGGAGGATGACCAATGGATTCAAGTCAAACACATGGAGACTTTCGGCACTTGGTTGCAATTACGTCTCATGCATGACACCACTATTGGAAATCAACTCTACTTGCTGGCCGCGACACCGTCTGAGACTGTATTGACTTTCCAAGGGTACGAGATAAATGGGAATACATTTTACACGGTCGCCCAAGATAAGAAGAGCACCAACCAAAACAGTGGTGTCCGCTTTGATGCAACAAACGAGGATGGTACAAAGGACACATACTATGGTTACATAGATGAGATATGGGAACTTGACTATGGACCTACTTTTAAGGTCCCTTTGTTTCGGTGCAGTTGGGTCAACATGAATGGAGATGGGGTAAAGGTCGACCAGTTGTACGGAATGACAACAGTGGATCTCAAGAATCTTGGTCACACAGACGACCCATTCGTCCTAGCCAAAGATGTGCCTCAGGTTTTCTATGTGAAGGACATGTCTTCTAGACCGAAAAAAAGAAAACAAGGATACGAATACATCAGACAATGAGCCCAGGCGTCACATAGTTATTTCAGGAAATAGAAACATCGTGGGAGTCGAGGACAAGACAGACATGTCCGAATATTACGATAAGTTTCATGAAATTCCTCCATTCACAGTGAAAACTGACCCAACTATCCCATTAAGCAATGAAGATGCTCCGTGGTTACAGCCCAAGAAGCGATCATAAGCAATTGTAGGAAACAAGTGATGTGTAATAATGTATTGAACCTTTTATGTATTGAACCATTGGTGGGTTTTTTTGTGATGTTTTCAATTAGCCAAGTTTGAACATGATGTGACACCACTGTTAGCAAATGAAAAATAGCATGATGTCATTTAGCTCAAAATAAATCATTAAATGCATGAAAAATAGCAAATGAAGTCAGAAAGGTTTGAAATTTTAGTATGTGGCTTTGAATGGTGCATGTTGAATGCAAACAAAAGTCTTGAGTTGAAATAAGTTTAGAAAAATGAAATGCCTTTGAAACAGATGAGTTTTCGTCTGAAACCCTCTTACTCTGAAAGAGATGGTCCAGTTTGTACACGAAGTGCATCCAGTTTTTGTCGTAATCCTCTCAACTTTTGCACACATGCTATGTGGATCAAATGATGATACCATGCCAAGTTTCAACCTTTTCTGAGTTCAATTGTAGTGTTTTCCAATTACAGGGTCATTTAGCTCAAAATAAATCATTAAATGCATGAAAAATAGCAAATGAAGTCAGAAAGGTTTGAAATTTTAGTATGTGGTTTTGAATGGTGCATGTTGAATGAAAACAAAAGTCTTGAGTTGAAATAAGTTTGGAAAAATGAAATGCCTTTGAAACAGATGAGTTTTCGTCTGAAACCCTCTTACTTTGAAAGAGATGGTCCAGTTTGTACACGAAGTGCATCCAGTTTTTGTCGTAATCCTCTCAACTTTTGCACACATGCTATGTGGATCAAATGATGATACCATGCCAAGTTTCAACCTTTTCTGAGTTCAATTGTAGTGTTTTCCAATTACAGGGTCATTTAGCTCAAAATAAATCATTAAATGCATGAAAAATAGCAAATGAAGTCAGAAAGGCTTGAAATTTTAGTATGTGGCTTTGAATGGTGCATGTTGAATGCAAACAAAAGTCTTGAGTTAAAATAAGTTTGGAAAAATGAAATGCCGTTGAAACAGATGAGTTTTCGTCTGAAACCCTCTTACTTTGAAAGAGATGGTCCAGTTTGTACACGAAGTGCATCCAGTTTTTGTCGTAATCCTATCAACTTTTGCACACATGCTATGTGGATCAAATGATGATACCATGCCAAGTTTCAACCTTTTCTGAGTTCAGTTGTAGTGCTTTCCAATTACAGGGTCATTTAGCTCAAAATAAATCATTAAATGCATGAAAAATAGCAAATGAAGTCAGAAAGGTTTGAAATTTTAGTATGTGGCTTCGAATGGTGCATGTTGAATGCAACCAAAAGTCTTGAGTTAAAATAAGTTTGGAAAAATGAAATGCCTTTGAAACAGATGAGTTTTCGTCTGAAACCCTCTTACTTTGAAAGAGATGGTCCAGTTTGTACACGAAGTGCATCCAGTTTTTGTCGCAATCCTCTCAACTTTTGCACACATGCTATGTGGATCAAATGATGATACCATGCCAAGTTTCAACCTTTTCTGAGTTCAGTTGTAGTGCTTTCCAATTACAGGGTCATTTAGCTCAAAATAAATCATTAAATGCATGAAAAATAGCAAATGAAGTGAGAAAGGTTTGAATTTTTAGTATGTGGCTTTGAATGGTGCATGTTGAATGCAAACAAAAGTATTGAGTTGAAATAAGTTTAGAAAAATGAAATGCCTTTGAAACAGATGAGTTTTCGTTTGAAACCCTCTTACTTTGAAAGAGATGGTCCAGTTTGTACACGAAGTGCATCCAGTTTTTGTCGTAATCCTCTCAACTTTTGCACACATGCTATGTGGATCAAATGATGATACCATGCCAAGTTTCAACCTTTTCTGAGTTCAGTTGTAGTGTTTTCCAATTACAGGGTCATTTAGCTCAAAATAAATCATTAAATGCATGAAAAATAGCAAATGAAGTCAGAAAGGTTTGAAATTTTAGTATGTGGCTTTGAATGGTGCATGTTGAATGCAAACAAAAGTCTTGAGTTGAAATAAGTTTAGAAAAATGAAATGCAATAAATATTTGAAAATGCATTTTTAATTGAAAATAGTAAAATTGTATAGTTAAAAAAATATTTTTCAAAACGAAAAATTGTTTTGGATTAGTTAATTAAATTGAAGCACTTTTGCTGTTAAAAGTTTTTTCAAATTCCAAACAAAAAAATTATTTTAAATTGAAACACCTAACTAATTAAAAAAGAAAATAAATTTGAAAAGGGCGGGAAGACGAAAAGATTGCATAAAAAGGGTCAACGATCCCGGTTGGTAGCACCAACCGGGACCAAAGACTCAACGGTCCCGGTTGGAGCTACGACCCGGGACCGATGACCCTGGTGCGACGTGGCAGCACCACGTCCCTCCCTGCCCAGGCCAACGATCCCGGGTCGTAGCACCAACCGGGAGCGTTGAGTCTTTGGTCCCGGTTGGTGCTACCAACCGGGACCGATGGCCCTTACTATATACGCGCGCATCTCTTCTTCCTCCCCCAACTCCACCAAATCTCGTCGACGCGCGGAATTCCTCTACGGACGCCGGCAGGCTGCCCGATTCGCCGCCGTTCGCCTCGCCGCCCCGTGCCCCGCCGCAAGAGGAGAGGAGCCCGGGAGCCACCACACGCGCGGATCGATGCCGTCATCTTCCTCGGCCCCGGCAACGTCGACGAGAAATTCGCCGCCATTCACCTCGCCGCCCCGTGCCCCTGCCTCCTCGATGTGCTCCACGGTGAGCGTGGCTTCGATTGGCCTCCTTCCCCGCTCGTTTCTGTACACCGAACGACCGCCCTCGTTGTCCCGTGCTCCGGCGCCGCCTAGCTCAACACCGCCGCCGTCACAGCCGCCTCGCACGACGCCGGCATGCTTCCGGCCACTCCCCGGCGGCCCCACCCCCACCACTCGACGCGCGCTGGCCCCCTCCGTCGAACCAGCCCAACAGTGCCTCCTCCCGTCCCTCACAGCGAGAACGGCGACCTCGCCGGAGCCGCTGTCGTCGCCGGCGAGACCATGGGTCTCTGCCCGGCGGGCCCGCCCTGTCAGCCGTTTAATTAAGTCCTAATTGAACCCCCCTAAGCCTATGACTAGTGGGTCCAGTGCCCCCTAATGGCCTATTAAAAATAAACAGGAATAGAAAACCCCCTCAGCCCCTGACTAGTGGGCCCCTGCACATTTAGATTAATTTTGGTTAATTAGTCTAACTATTGTGTAGATGACATGTGGGTCAGAGCCCACTTAACTTAATTAAAAATGTTTAATTAACATAGGTTAGACTTACATGTGGGGCCACCCCTGTTTAATTAACTCTAATTAAATTTGTTTAATTATAAGCCACTGACCAGTGGGACCCACTGGTCAGTTAATTAAAAATTGATTATTAATTATTTTGGTTAATTATTAAATGAAATAGAAAATGATTTAAATGATTTAAAAATTGAATTAAACTTGTTTAATTAATATCTTTTAATCCGTAACTCGGATTAAAATAATTTATATATCAATTTTGCTCAGAAAAATGTGTAGAATAATAATACGCTATTCGTATGTCTACCACACCCCCCTAACGCACCGAACACCGACACCCCCCCTTCCGGTCCATCTGCCGATAATTTCCGGTACCGATAAAGGTTGCCCGGATCGAAAAACTTTGTATACGAAAGTTGCTCAGAACAGACCAACGATTACAGATATGATACCCATACCCCCACCACACCCCTCTAACATGCCGAGCATCGAACCGTCCCCCTCCGGACCGTCTGTCCGACGATTTTTCCGGTACTGTTAAAGTACCTGGATCAATTTATTCCGAACACGAAAGTTGTTCGGAATAGATCAACTAACCCGGATACACCAACCACACGTGTGTCGGATGTCCACGACACCTCCGGCATCATCCCCCCCCTCCGGACACCCTGTCCGGTAATCACCCGGAGCCGGTATTTCATCCCCGGATGAATTCCCGCTCTGAGCTTATTGTATCGAACTACGTTAGATCGTTGTTTGCATTTCATCTGTCATGCTGTGTATTTACTGTTTCTCCCCCCTTTAATCTCCAGTAGACCCCGCTGTTACCGTTGACTACACCGCTGCCGCCTACGACTACGTCGTCGCTGACACCTTAAGGTTTATGAGTCCATCATACTATGCCCACATTATCTGGTGAATTCTACATGTAGCCTTCTCCTAAGAGGGATGATTATTAAATGATCATTAAATGATTTAAATTGATTAAAACTTTGACTATTTGCATTATAATAGCCTGCAATTCTTAATTTGCAGATACTATGGATCCAATATTTCGTAGAGATGAAAATGAGGAAAACTTGCTTCACGATATGATCAACGAAAATGAAGGTCAAGATGTCACCCGCCGGTTTCTGAACGATTCCGGTGAGGGAGACGAGTCTCTCCACCGAGAAGAAGCATCGGACGGGAGACAAGACGGATCCGGCTCCGCCTCCGGCGGAACCTTTAATCTCGAAAACACCGGCGAGGTTGATTAAAATGTTGTTAATTAAAATGCAGCTGTATATGTACATGCATACATTAACACTCTTTCTTCTTTTAGCCCTCCGGATCCGGATCCGGCCATTCCTCCGCAAGACCGAAACGAGGCCCAACCAAAAAGTTGGCTGACAATGTGAGGTATAGGATCGAAGAGGTCGGTCCAGACGGCGAACCGTTAGCTCCGGACGATGTCAAGAAAAAATTTGTGAAGGCATGCGGAACTCTCGTGAGGGACAACATCCCGATCACCATTCGAGAAAGGATGCAGCCAAAGGACCCTACAATCTCGTTTGTGTGCGACACCATGAAAGACAGGCTTTGGAACATGCTCATGCATAATTTCCTCCTGCGGATGCCAGAGGTGGATAATCCAGCTCAGGAGGCGGCAGCTAGACTGGAGCTAGAGGCTAGAGTCAAGAAGTTTGCTCTCAGCAAGATGGCCGAGCAATTCAAGAATTGGAAGAAAAACTTGTACCTAAAATTTGTTAAGTTAGACAAGACTCCGGATTTCGAACATGGCTATGGTAAGATAAGAGAGAAGTGGGATGATTTTGTGGCGTACAAGAAATTGGAGTACGCGCAGCAAAGGTCTGAAATAAATCAGACGAATGCCGCTAAGAAGATTTACCACCATAAAATGGGGCCTGCTGGCTACGCCGGTTGCATGCCTAAGTGGGAGGCAATTGAGGCCAAGTATTTTGATGCCGGGATCACTCTAGAGCCTACAACATGGAACGAACGGACAAGAAACTGGTTTTACGGCCATGGGGGCACGTTGGACAAAGATGGGATGGCAATATATAACCAGTCACACATAGATGATCCCCTGCTGCCCATCAAAGATATTAGAGATGCAGTACATGATATTGAAGAGGGACGGTTCATTCCCGATAGAGAGGACGACGAGCTCACACGCGCCCTAAAAAATAAAGAACACCCAAGACGAGCACGAGACACGCCAGGCTCCAAGTGTTGGAAAGTTGCCTTCCCTTCGGAAAGCAAGAAATATCCAGGTAAAAGCCATCAGAGGAGGAAGGAAAGGGAGGCAGCTGAGAAAGCGGCGGCTGAGACAGAGAAAGCGGCGAATGACGCTGAGAAAACGGCTACCAAAGAGCGGCTGCGTAATGTAGAAGAAGGCTTAAAGCGGGCGGAGGAGCTGATCGACAGACTTAGCCAGCAAAGTGGCGGCCAACCTCAACAGCTCTTGTTAGAAACTGCATTCGATGCTACCGGCGCCCCATCGAATCGGAAAAGCTCCCAAGCTTCCACGCAGCTGCAGCAGGATGATGATGATGCACTTACAATTGCTGCTCCTAAACGCTACCCAGTGGATTATATCACGGAGAGCACATGTTGTGAGCTTAAGGTGCAAGTGCTGAACTTAAAGGTGACGGTGGCGGTCGGCATGGCCCTATCAATCCCGGAGAAACCAACTTATCATTGCAACCCGACTCCAGAAGGGTACGCTGTCGTCATGGTGGATGATGTGATGGATGATTATGAGGAGCTGAAGCTGGACCACCCTGCAGGTGAAGATAGGGAGCTGGCTGAACTAGGAGAAGCCAAAAACGGGAGTGTTCTATGGCGAAAGGAGCACATTGTGCTTCCAAATTATGTGCCGCCAAGGTCACCCACTCTTCAGAAGAGCAATCCACCTTCGCCGCCACGTGACCATTCTTCACCGCAACCATCGCCTTCACCGACTCACCACTCTCCGGCTCAGCCGTCTCCACCGTCGCCTCAGCCATCTCCTGAGCCTCAGAGCCAGAAGCGGAAGCGTACCTATACTAGGAGGGGCAGCAGCAGCATCAGCAGCAAGAAATCACCGAAACGTAAGCGATCACCCCTCCCAAAAGTTCCTCATCAGAATATGAAGAAGCTACCCGGAGAGATGACACCTGAGGAACTGGAAGTGTCCGCAAAAATGTCTTATGAAAAGTGGAAGATTGTTGTGGCCAACAAGAAGAAGTCGATAGAGCCATTGTTCCCGCGCACCCCAGAAGATCACGCCGCGTGCGTGGAACTGAAAAATAAGCTTCACAACCCCATACCGCTCACATCGGACTATGAACGCTCTATTACAAAGTCGGCTGAGGCAAAAGAGCGGAGAGTCGGAAAAGAGATTGCCCAGCTCGGACTACAGAAAGAACAATCGATCGAACCGCTCAAAGTGCACACTTGGCCGCGCTCCGAGCAGCATCAGGTCGATGCGTGTGATCCGAACAAAGATCCGGAGTTTATAAGACAGTACGGAGCAAAAGCCCAGGCAGTAGGATTGTCTATTACTGATTACCTGAGCCGTCTGGATGAGTTCGAGACCGGCCGGAACGACGAGGAATTCGTATTGGCATACCAATACCGACACGGGCATCCTCTCGTCAAACCCGAGTTAGTCAACGATCTACCAACAAAGATGCGAAAATTGCATGACTGGTACATGGAAAAATCTGCTAAATCCAAAAACTGGATCTACGCTAAATTTCAGAACGAGCATTACGGGCATGGACAAGGCTTCGATCTGATTGAATTCTCAGAATTATTTCAGTTTTACAATGGAGACGCCATCGACAAATCTATCGTCAGTGCATATTGTCTGTAAGTACCATTAATTTCAGTGATCAAGCCTTTCTAGCTCAGCTCATTCGTTTCATGTACAATCTTACACTCATCACTAAACTAATTATATATGCAGAATGAAGATTCTCGAATGCAAGAAAGGACAAATCTATGACATTGGGTTCGTTGACTGCCAGTTCGTTCATGAAAGAACTCTCAAAGAGAAGCCCAACCAGACAGAGAACAACTTGTTGCAATCGTTGACGTATTTCGCCACAAGAAGGGAAATACTATTTCCTTACAACTTCGAGTGAGTGTTACTGTCTCGCACACATTCTATTTTGCTTGCTCGGTGTTAAGCGTATAATTGACTCTTTATGCGTGTGCAGCTTCCACTTTATTCTATTGATCATTGTTCCGGACGAAGGAGTAGTAAAAGTCATGGACCCGGGACGCAGATCTATGAAATCATGGGAGGACATGCAAGCATGCCTCCAGAGGGCTTGGAAACGGTTCACCGCCAAAACACCGGGTCTTCCGGCAGAGCTTACATTTGAATCACTGAATGTAAGTACTACTTGCTAGATCCGTGCATCTTTTTGATTCTAGTTTCAGTATAATTATCATGCTGATTATAATATTCATTGATCTCCGTTCTCGTAAAGTGTTTGAGACAGGGACCCGGGAATAACTTATGTGGATATTATGTCTGCGAGTTCATTCGCCAGACGACCAAAGAGACGGCCGCAACCCGAAACATAAGGAAAATTGAAGTACGATAAACAACATTCAATACTTTAATTTATTGCGTTAAATTGTGTTTAGTTTCATTCATATATATTGATCCCTTTCTTTTAATTAGATCGAACGAATGCGGGACGGTCTTCTACCACGAGAACGCCTGCGAGGAATTCAAGAGGAAATCGCCGGATTCTTATTAGACCATGTCATTGCTCCGACCGGAGAGTTCTTTCACCCTCATTTTTTGGAAGACAAGCGGCCAAGGACCGATGTAAATTAGATCGAACTCGTGTGAGTACCGCTTGTGTAATACATGTTCGACCAAGCACGAGGAAAGAGATGGTGTATATGATATATTCGTGACGATAATGTGTAATATGTATTGTGGTTCATTGTTGCTTTATATATATATGGTACCATTTAATTGAATACAAAACACAAAATAAATAAATGGAAAAAATCAGAAAATCCTGCCGCGGCAGAAAAAGAGGGCAGTGGAGCCTCTTCGGTCCCGGTTCTTCCTATCAACCGGGACCGATGACCCCTCCCCCCCTCGCTGCTCGCCTGGCCATGTGGAGCCTCTTCGGTCCCGGTTCGTGGGCCAACCGGGACCATCATTGGTCCCGAGTTATTGGTCCCGGGTGTGAAACCGGGACCGAAGGCCCATATGAACAGGGATAGTATGGGGGTCTGTCCACTAGTGTGGGTGCCATACTGTGAGCATATATATGATAGCTCAATTTTTATATACTTGATATATTTTAGTTTATATTGTGCTATTTCTCTTTTTTATGGAATCGAATAGATTTGTGTTGTACAATGAAAAATTGTTCAGTTGGAATATATTAATAGTGATGCGGCATGCATAATATTGTACAAGTGTCATACGATAAATAGAACACAATGAAAATATATTCAACGACGGATCAAAGTTTGACTGTACAACTTCTATTATAAATTTTAAAAATATATTTATTTTAAATTCAAAAGGATTTTTGAGAATATGAGTGGGGCCCTGACCTCCACCCACCCAACCGTTTTTGGGTCCGTCCTAACGATAATTAGTGGTTGTTGATTTTTGTGTGTGGCCAAAAGCGTAGACTAGTTGCTCTACGGTATATTTTCAATCAATAAAGGTATGTTACAATGGGAGAAGAAAAGAGCATGAAAAATAAAAAAGAACTATAACTACAAATTAACCAATTCTTGTTCTATGAAACAATTTTGAATGACTCAGAAGTTATTGATTATCTAAACTTGGAACAAGCAAACATGCTTGTGCATATCTTGTGCTTTAGAAGATTGAGGTCTCTTAACAATCACATTCCCCAATTTACCATAGTGGCTGCATATTGTTAGATATATTTCCATTTTCTGGAAGCGAGATGTGTGCCAACAACCTAAGATGATAATCTCCATGCCAAAATATTTTGGGCCAAGCTGTATAGCAATTATTATTTCGTCAAAAACTGATGTTCATCTTTGCTTGAAAGGGATATAAGGGAGATTAAACACATCTGAGTAAAGATGAAGTACCATAGCAAATGCATTGAGGTTTCCTCTTAATTTTGATTGCAATAGATGCATGTATAATTATCCAAGAAGAAACCTTTTCTTTGAAGGAAAGATCTGGTGTTGATTTTATTGTGACATACCAGCCAGTAATTTTCTATGTTTGAGTCCGCTTTAGCTCGCGCCATGGCTATGTCTTGCAGGCAATCCACTCCAAGTGGTTCAGAGTCTTGTATCTGCAACTTAGAATTATACATGGGCATTCCCACGTGTTCTATGGGGAAGGAGAATAACCTAAATTTAAGGTTGTTCACGACCCGTTGTTGATCCACAGTCGGATACCCCATGATCACCATCTCACTTTTATCGATGCAGATATTAAGGCCTGGCATGGACTAAAAGAAATAAGAAAGAACTTAAGTATGATAATGTCCAATTTCGACCCCTCCACTATGATCATGGTGTCGTACGAGGTGAGTTACACTACGTGCACCAATAATATGCCCAACCACATGTGAGATATGGCGTCCATCCTAGCTTTATCCAGGATGGCTCTAGGGCGTCAACCACAATGTTAAAGAGGAGGGAAGAAATAGGACCCACCTATTCCATCCCGCGCGAAGACCTAAAATAGTGACCTATGTCCCCATTAACGTTCGTAGCAGTGCTACCACTCATGACCATCATGATCCAACAATACCAATGATCATCAAAACCCTCCGCACAAGTAATTGAAGATAAAGGACCACTTCAAGGGTTCATGGACCTTTTGGAAATCCATCTTAAAGAGCACGACACTTTGACGCTGGACCTTAACCTCATGAACAATTTCATGAAGCGTAGGATCCCATCGGGAATACAATGCCCCTTAAGAAAGGCAAATTGATAAGGATGTGCCACGTAATCACATCAAAGTTAGATATTACATGTCCAATGTTCCAATGTAGAGTTCATGGAACATTCTCACAATAAGTACCCAAAGGTGCATGTAAGGCCCGATATGCGGTACTGTTCCAGATCTAGATGTTTTCATCCAGATCCGGGGACGAAGCACATATCAGTCCCACCGCGACATATGACTTTCGTCATATGCCCCGGATTTCCAACATGATATCACAACATTACAGATACAAGGATACAACATCTATACAATCGGCATACAACCGCCTTAAAACAATACATCAGCGAAAGATACATGTCTGAGTACAGACTACAATCAAATTCCTACTGGCAAAGAGAAAAACATCGATCCCCATAACCTCACGGGTCCAGGCCCTCCGCCGGGATCCGCCTAACTATTCGTCGTCGAGTCTCCACGTGAAACGTCGATCACCATACCCTTTGTCGATCAAGAACCCTGAAAAGAGTTTGGGGGTAGTATCATGAGTACAGAGGTACTCAACATCCAACTGTAGTGGTCATCTGACCCAGCAAGGACTCCATCACTCGTCATTCTAGGACAACTAGTAGTTTACGGTAAGGATGGGGTAAGTGCTGAGGTTGCTGCCGCACTAGAATTTATGAAGTGGCTAACGATCTAGAGAGTAAGATAAGAAGCCAAGCATTCGATGAGGAATCGCCTCCAACAAGTCTTGCTATCAGCTACTTACACAAACATAACACCTATCCTATCCTTGTCCTCCTCTTCGCATCCCAACGAATAAGAAGCAGTCAAGGCACACACATGTTGATCAAGTTATATAAGATTATCTCAGTTGTTGTCTATGAACAAGGAGTAGGTCTCAAGTCATCCATAACCGTGGACACGGCTTCTCGAATAGATTTAACCCTGCAGGGGTGTACCAACTGCCCATTACAAGGCTCCGCACGCACGTCCATCTCTCTTACTTGCTACCCATCACATGCAACCATTTTATGATTTAGTTCCAAGAGATCCGAAACGACAGGTCCCTCTAACTAACAACGAACAAATCCGGGTGGCCCCCGGGGAGTCGACACCCAATCCAAAAGCTGGCCACGCTCTCGGATCAGACTCTTCCGTCTCAACAGGGTTTGGGTTACCGAGACGTCTCACGTGAGGCCTCGGGCCCTCGCCGGTCAAAGGTGGACCAACAGGGAAACCATGTCTCCGCTGGTCCGGGTTGTGTAAAAACTGCGAGGGGATCCACCAAGCACACACACGGGGTTTCAAATGGTAAATCAGCTCGGGCCACCACTAGAAATGTTTGAAGCTAGATAGGTAAGAAAAGGGGACCCCATAAAATCCCACACGCGGTTAGGCACGCTCAGTCTTAAAACCAATACCCGAAACTCGGATCCTAGGTGACTCGAATGGAACAAAGCGTCGGGGCGGGATAGCCTAGACCTTCCATCCTTCGTCGAATATAGTCAACATTATAATAATCATATCATCAAAAACAATATAATAATGTGATAGCCCAAACCAAGGAGTAACAGGGTAACATCGTAGCATCCTAAGCATGCATACTAAGCAGGGGCTGAGCAACGAGCAATAGTAACATAGCAGTACATGGTTTGCTGGGAGGGGACATGGCTGTATCGGTTTGAAAGAGGCTGTAAACATGTGGTAGGATCAAACATCGAACCTAACCTAGACTAGCATGCAAACCGCTGGTTGAAATAGAATGGATCATAAGTAATGTATAGTCCTTGCTTGTTGATAAGTCGGGTTCCGAAGGTGTAGTTGATCGCAAGCTCGCATCGTCTCCGAGAGGTACCCGCGGAAGAACACAAGACGGTAAACACTGGAAAGCAATCAACGAGCAAAAATCTATTACTACAAGGCAAACACGAGCAAGCATCAACAAGAAGCAACACGAGACATCGCACCTACCGTCGAGAGCGGTTACTAACATGTTAAGTGGAGTACTCGTCACACACGACGATACCACACATTTAGAATCGGTTCAAGTTGTTTAGCTACACAAGATGAGCAAAGGTTGTTAACATGACATATCACTCAAGCATGGCATGTCACACAAGCATAGCAAAAGGTGAAGCACAAAATAAACTATCTATGCTAGTCAATTTAAGTGAGGCACAACCTAAACATGGCAAACTATTGCGGACCCCACGATAAAATGGAATTTGGTAATGTTTTTCCCTAGACAATATTTTATTATTTTTTATTAGCAAGCAAGAGCAGCATAAACACAATCTACACAAAATTCTAGTCAAGTTACATATAAAAACCATTTTATTTGGAGCAACGGTTAAAAAGTTATTAAATAAACAATTTACAGTGGCAAGGTTGTAATTAGCAGTAAAACAACATATAAACAAAGTCAAACATAGCAAAAGAGCACATTTTATTAAACTACACGAAAAACTAAGCAAGTTTCATGTTTTACGCGTCGCGATCGGAGCTACGGTTTAAAAGATACGGGCATCGCAAAATAATAACAAAATCTACAATTTTATTTAACCAGAAAAAAACTACTAAGGTCTCTAGGCTGAATCTAACTCAACTGGGCCGAGCCCAGCTCCACCACGAAAAGAAAAAAAAAGAAAAGGCAGGGGGCGCTGGACCTTGGTGATGGGCCGCGGGTGCGGTGCCGGCCCACGTGGGCAGGCCGCACGGTTGCGGGCGCCTGCTCCCGAGCAGATCAAGCGGGCGGCGCGGCAGCGACCTCCTAGCGTCGGCGGCCATCTCCGGCGAAGTGGAGGCGAGGGAGATCGCGAGGACGACGCGAGGCGAGGCCGGGCGGCGGATCCGGTGGCCTGGGGACGACGCCGGCGAGGTTCCCCGGGCTTCGAGGCGGCCATGGCGGCAGCGGCTCCTGGCGGGCTCCTGCAAGGTGAGGAGGTAGGTGAGGGAGAGGAGAAGAGAAGGGGGGGCGCGCGGGGGGGGGGGGGGGTGCTCACCGGAGGCGCGGCACGCTGCGGCTGCCGGCGACGCGTGGCTGCGGCGGCCACGGGCCGGAGGCGGCGTGGAGGGAGAGGAGAGAGGAGAGGCAGGTTGGGGTGACGTGGCGCAATCTGGGCCGCCGGTTGCCCAGATCGGAGGGCTGAGAGAGGTTTGGATCTAGGGTGTCGGATTTTGGGGATAAAACTGCGAAAATGGGGCAATTTGGAGCAGATCTGGGGGTGTGGCTGCAATTTTTGGCTAGGAAAACCCTACAAAGGGGTGGGAGTGTGCTGGTCTTTATATAGCCCAGGTGGCTGGCAGTTTGCAAAAACATCCCCAATTTTTCTCTCTCGCGCGCGGTGTTTACGTTTCTGACCGCCGGGGGTCCGCAGTACCTCCGATTCGGGTAAAACTTCGAACTGCGCAATCAGCGTGTCGAGCCGGAGGCGTTCACCTCGCATTGGAACCGTTCCGAGAACATTTTCCGGCGCGCTATAAAAATAACCTGTTTAATTATTAAACGGAGTTTTCGTTCCGTTGTCTTCGGCTGGTCTCGTGCGGTTTTCGCGACAGTGATCGGGTGAAACCCGGTGTCGCAAAGGTCGAGTGTCAGGGTGGCAAGGGTCGGTCTCCGTCCGGTACGAGATAAGAGGGGGAAAAATAATCGCTGATCTATAAATCGGAGATGCAAACACCGCAAACAAATTAGAAAATCAAACAATTCACACCGAAAACAAATTTTTTAATTTTTGTGAAATCTGGGCTGTTACAGTGCACCTGGAACTTCTAAGAAGGACACCGCAGGCCATCCAAGCCTCCAGCCGAACTAGCATTTATCTCTTTAAGAACGCAACCAACCTTCTCAGCCAAGAAGATGAGGGTAACTTCCAACGAACACCCCATAGAGGCTCAATAGTGAAGAATCCTTACATAAAGAGTAAATGCGGGCGGAGATATACCCCATCTTCAATAGGAGGACCTGTCCGTACCATTTTCACGGTTTCAATGCTGCCCATTGAAAATAAGTAAGCAGTGTTGACATCCCTTAGAAAAAGTAAATTCTAATGGCTTCATTGCCGCCAAAAATTCCCTCCCCTTTGAAGATATTCATAATGGAGGCATCATGGGTGTACCGATAAATATATACATCAACTTTAATACAACATTTTCCAGTTAATAGGTCAAACGTCTTAATCGAGCCTAGGATATGGCATTAAAAGCTCGTATTCGGGCTTTGAGATCTCCCAGCTCCAGATGAATTGTCGAGCGGCTTTGGCACAATGGTACCAAACCGAACACACAGGGATGAGAGGCATTTCAGGCCACCCACTTGAGTTGAACAACTTCCACAAATCCCAGTTGCAACAACAAAAATTTATCAAAGTAGAAGCAATTTGACCTAGGAGGTGGACCCTTCGCTGATGAAAGTCGAAGGGGTAGTCATAAAGCCTATCCATGTAACTGCTCGCAAATGACAAAGAGGGAAAATGTGACTTTCCATTCAACCATAGTTGAGGTACTGGAAAATTTATTTTTCCTGTGTAATTTTTTTAAATCCCATTAATAAACCATCTTAAATTAATATATTTTCATTGGATACAGAGACGGGAAAATAACATTATCTTTTTCAAAAAAAAAAAACGTTAAGCCGATTTTCTCGTATGAGAACTGGGGGACCCGAGTAGAGCGGTTAACGGTCCACAAACTCTCTCTCGCCTCCCGCCTCTTCCTCTCTATAAAAGGGCCTCACTACCTACGCTTGATCACACACCACCACAGAGCCAAATCCCATAGTGATAACACTCGAGCTAGCCAGCAAGTTTATTCACTCGATCAACAAAGCAGCTAGTAGTCGGCGATGGAGAGGGTGACCAAGCTGTCCTCAGAGAAGGCGGTGGTGATCTTCACGGCGAGCAACGATTGCGCGATGAGCTACACGGTGACGACCCTCTTCGCCGGCCTCGGCGTGGGTGCTATGGTGCACGCGCTGGACAAGGACCCTCGCGGTCGCGACATGGAGCGTGACCTGGCCCGCCGCCTTGGCCGTGCGTCGCCCATCCCGGTCGTCTTCATCGGTGGCAAGCTCGTCGGCTCAACCGACAGGATCATGTCGTTGCATCTGGGCGGCAAGCTCGTGCCCATGCTCAAGGCCGCTGGAGCCCTGTGGCTCTGACTCGCTAAAGCAAGATGCATGGGCCAACTAATCTAACTCCAGCATTTTTGGTAACTTTGCATGGATCGATGAATGGTCGGACGGCTTGTTCTTAGCTATCTATGCCAGCAGCCCAGATAGCCTGGTCAGAGAATATATAGTTCCAGAAGAAGTGAGAGTACGGGAAGTTTTGTCTTCCCGTTAGGTATCAATCCGGATTTGTAAGGTCTGACGTAAATATCAACTACCGCGTCTTTAAATTGAGAAACAAAATTACCCCCATCCATTTCCAACAAGTGTTTATGAAATCAATCCTCACACACGTTGGCTATTTAGTTTCCTTTCTAATGATATTTTTCAGTTTTTCTGTTAGCTGATTTGTTAGCACGAGCCGCGTTTTGTACCCGAGCGAGCTGCTGGCATGTTCCGATTCCGTGGGATGGCGCGCAAAGGCCTGGTGTGAGCACGATCAAAACGATCGTTTTCCTTCTGAATAAATACAGAGAAGAACGCAAAGAAAAGCTGCAGACAGTTTTATGCAGCTCAAACCTCTCTCACGAGCTCTGTGTGTCTGCGCGCGCAGGCCAACAGTTGACATCCGAGCCACCTTCTTCCTAGAGGCCATGGCGGGGTAGCAGACTCCTGCAGGAGGCAATCAGGGGGTGTTTAATTGGGCTTTTCAAACTGCAGCTACGGCTTTCGGCTTTCGGCTTTGAAGCCAAAAGTTACTATTTAGGAGCTTCCGGCTGCCGCTGTGGCTTGTGGTCTTGTCACAGCCGCAGCCGAAAGCTTCTAAATAGGAGTTTTTTTTTGCTTCGAAACCAAAAAACCAGAAGCCGGAAGCCGCAGCTGCAGGTGGAAAAGGCCAACCAAACACCTTCTCAGTCGAGGAACCCACCACACATCTGTGTCGTGTGCGCCGTGATCCTACGCTGAGTACCACCTGTGATGCTCGGGTGATCACCGTCAAGACGACGGCAAAGGACTTGTGGGACGTCGTTCACCAAAAATCTTAGATCGCTCCGCGACAACGTCAACGAGGAGATGGTCGCCCACAAGTAACTATGTGTAATGTAGTGTTCATATTCCTAATCGCAATGGCGATCCAAATACTTCTCGACGTGAGCACACTAACGGTTCAAGAGCGGACCGAACGTCTTCGGTCCATTTAGGATCGCGTTGAGGTCGATGACCTCGGGCTCGACGGAAAGCTACTCCTCATCCAAGCGAAGTGGACCGCGCGACGTAGATAGAACGATCGGGCTAGAGCTCCGGTTCGGGGGGTATTGCCTTCGGCGGAATACGGGGAAGAAGTCGCGAAAGAGAAAAAGACGGTAGTGGACGCAACCCTCCGGCATGCAGCGGCAACGGTGACAACATTGAACGTGACATGTGCCTCTATTATGGCATCAAAGGGCACCGGGCACACGACTATCGCAAGAAAAAGCGCGGGTGACGTTGCGAAAAACCGATAGATATCTCGATAGGATGGTGTGAATTACAGAAAGTACCAGAAAGGAGAACATGGGAGGAGTTACCCAGGTTCGGGGTTTCATAGTTGAAACTAAAACCTATTCATGCTAGTTTTGATTTTGAGGGTGTATAGTCGCCTTGAAAGAGGTGATACAATGTGTCTAGATCTACCTAGATTGATGACAAGGTGTCAAGGTATCTCGAGCCCCTTCAGGGATCGCTTTATATATGGGTAACGAGGCCTAGGGTTACATGGCGTAGCCGACCTACAACTATGGAAAGACTAGGATTCATGTTCTTATGCGCCAAGTCTTATACCTTCTGGAAGCAGGAGGTGTCCGTGCTCCACCCGGAGACCGTTCAATCTACGTACCGTGGGGGCGCATTGGGACATGAGAGCCCGGTTAGCACATCATCAGTAGCCTCTGAGTTTGTTTGGAGTTTAGTCTTCTCTGCGCATAGCTTATGCCTTCAGGAGATGCAAAGTCCAAACAAACTATTTTAGTTTCTTGTCGTGGCGGAGTCCATGTTTCCCGTACGCACGAGCTCCCATCACTAATAGAAAAAGGCCCATTTGTCCCGGTTCCAGAGGCCCATTTGTCCCGGTTCCGAAACCGGGACTAAAGGGTCGTAACTAATGCCCAAACCCTTTAGTCCCGGTTTGCCCACGAACCGGGACAGATGGGGCTCCACGTGGCCTCTGCGGCTTGATCAGGCAGAAGGGACACCAACCGGGACCAAAAAGCTTCCACGCGTCAGCTTTTCAACGGCTGGGTTTTTTTTTGAGAGGGGGGGGGATTGAGTGTTTTGTAGGGTTAATTTAGGGGTTTGTGTTAGCTAGATAATTAATAGATAGAGGTGTCCTCTCTTATCTCCGTGCTTGGTCAACGCTAGTACTATACGTATAGAAAGGACTTGGTCGACATGCTAGCTAGTAAGAAAATGAAGGAATTAAACCATTAAGTACAGAAGATCGTCATGAACTTATATAGAGAGAAGTGATCGACATCTCCTTCTCCAAGATATAGTTCGAACAACAAGTTTTCATATATCTATCCGACGATACTGGCTACATATATACAATATAAGTTCTCTTACAATACCCTAATTAACATGTGAAATCAAGTTCCATATGGTACTCTCCGTCTTTCTTGATGACGTGGTCAAGAAAGAATCCCGTCAATTCCTCTTGAATTGCTATTATGCGATTTTGTGGTACGATTTCTTGCTGCAGCTCCCAAATCTAATTCGAAGAAGGGGGTCAATACAGATATATGAATGAAACTCAACACAAATGATGGTAATAAAATAAAATTATGAATATTATTGCTTACACACTTTAAATTGTTCTTTAGAGTAGCCGGCATTCTTAGAGATCGTCGCGTTGTATATGTACTCGCAAATGTAGTATCCACAAAGATTAGTCCCTGCATTCTGCCACAACCACTTTATGAGAAATAGAGGTCAATCAAACTGATAATCAAGCATTATATAAATGGTATTGATGAAACTATAGAATCAATATAATGCGAGATGCGCGAAACTAGCTAGTAGTAGTTACTTTCGGGCGTGAAAATTTCAGCTCCTTCGGCAGTCCCAGAGCTTTTTTGGTGAACTGTATCCAAACCCTGTCAGACATAGAAAATAATTATTATCTGATATCATAAAATGAACAAAGTTGTCGAAATGGTGCGATAATGATCGATTGAACTTACTTCTTAAGCATTTCAGTGATGACCGCATACGTCTCGGGAACTTTTCGTCTTGAGTCTAAGACGGTTACTAGTCCCTCCTCAAGCATAGTCTCTAGGATAATAAAGTGGAAGCTGCGCACGCATGCATAACTCATTAATTACATTACTATAACCTCGAGTAAATAAGGAAAACCGAATATGCACAGTAACACTTACTCGAAGTTGTAAGGAAAGATTATTTTTTGTTTGTTTTGATGTTGAAGCATAGATTTTAGCAAGCCGGCCTCGGCTTGTTTGGGAAATTGTCCAATCTCCCAATGATTAAATAGATTTAGGTTAATGAACCCAATACTATATATTTGTCTTTGC
The DNA here is from genome assembly GCA_950022295.1 of Bromus sterilis. NCBI lineage: Eukaryota > Viridiplantae > Streptophyta > Magnoliopsida > Poales > Poaceae > Bromus > Bromus sterilis. Next base: position 226,461,551 of record OX465600.1, read on the forward strand.
TTGCATTCGACAATCTTCAATCTGCATGATATAGTGAATTATATGTACATGCAATGAAAGGCTGAGCTATATATAAAGACTTAATTAAAGAAGTAGTACTTACAGACATTAGCAAGTGACGATTACTTTATCGATGGCCTTTTGATTGTAAAGATGGAATAACTCCTCAAATGGAACCGGCAACACTTCAATTCCAACGAGGTCCTCCTTGTCTTTAACCATAATCAGCACATTATCGAACTCAAAGTTCTTGCAGGCGTTCATTTACCACTGATGTAATCTTCGCATCATCGTTGGTAGCTGTTGAATAGGTGATCTGACGAGAGGATACCCGTACCGGAATGTGTGTTTGTCCACCTCCAATGGATCAAAATGTGTATCGTCGGGCAGGTAATCACCAGGATTGGTACCGGGCACCATCCCGTCCGGCAGGTAATCACCAGGATTGGTACCGGGCACCATCCCGGCCGGCAGGTTTGCGACGACGGTATCGCTAGACACCTGCAGTAGGGGGCACGATTTGTTCGCCTGTTCGCCGACCTGGGGATTTTTTCCCCTATTGCATATTGTTCTTCTCTCCTTTTGTCAGTTGAAGTGGTTCCAAGCCGGCGCGCTTCTTGCATTTTATTTTTAAGAATGCGGACATGGTTGTCATTCAGCGGAGCCGGTGCTGGTCGCTTCAGGGCATCCAAAGTGCGCTTCGCTTTGACCTCATCTAGCTTCGGAGGCGGAGGTGGTTTTTTCTTTTTCAAACAGGCATCCACTTCGGCTTGAACGATCTCCGCGGTTTCCTCTGAGCTCTTCTCATATGGTAACTTCTTAAGAGGCTTGAGAGATGATGGACCGAATTTGTATCACTTCCCGCCACTGGTTGTACTGCTAGACGCCGGAGCGACAACGGCTCTTTTCCTTTGTTGCTTAAGATCAGGCGTCGGAGCAGCCGGAGCGGTGGCGACGGCTCTCTTCTGCTCTTGCTGACGAGGCGAAGGAGGAGGCGGGCTGCTCGGACACGCCAATGCAGGCGGAGAAGGAGGTAGAGTAGGAGGCGTGCACTGATCACTCGCCGGAGGAGGACGCAGAGAAGTAGGCGTGCCCTGATCACTCGCCGGAGGAGGGGGCGGGCCTTCCGAATTATTTTGTAACGGAGTCCCAGATAGGATAATTTGCTTTTTGATACAAAGTCCAGCAAGAGCCTTCCGAATATCGCTATTTGGAAGACATTTTCTGAAATTCGTACCAAAAGCGAATCATCCTATCAAGAACTCCGTTCCAATACAATTTTGGAGAACTTCGTACGTACCATCATGCACCGGCTACTTCCGGCTAATGATGAAGCCATGGATTTATTTGTTGAATCCTCGACGACCCTCGACCCCTCAACCCCTCGACGACCCTCGACCCCTCGACGACCCCTCTCTAATGTCAAAGGATTCAACAAATAAAACCATGTCTTCATCATTAGGCGAAAGTAACATGCGCATGATGGTACGAAGCTCTCCAAAGTTATTTTTTAACGGAGTCCTAGATAGGATAATTTTCTTTTTGATACAAAGTTCAGCAAGAGCCTTCAGAATTTCGCTATTTGGAAGACATTTGCTGAAATTCGTACCAAAAAGCGAATCATCCTATCAGGAACTCAGTTCCAATACAATTTTGGAGAACTTCGTACGTACCATCATGCCCCGACTACTTCCGGCTAATGATGAAGCCATGGATTTATTTGTTGAATCCTCGATGACCCTCGACCCCTCGACGACCCTCGACGACCCTCCACCCTTGAACCCTCGACGTCCCTCGACGACCCTCCACCCTCGAACCCTCGGCGACCCTCGACCCCTCTCGGCGACCTCGACCCTCTACCTATCGGCGCGTAGTTCCCGACCCTCGACCGCTCGGCGATCCTTGACAACCCTCTCGTTCCCGAATTTTTAAAATAGAGGAGAAGGAGAAAAGAAGAAGAAGGAATAGAGGAGAAGAAGAAAAAACAGATTTCTATTTTTTTCTTCTTCTACTCTTTTTTTTCTTCCTCTCTCCCTCTTCTTCTCCTCTTCTTATTTTTCTTTTTCCCTCTCCTTCTTTTTCTTCTTCATTCTTCCTTCTTCCTCTTTTCTTCTCCCCCAACACTAGAACATTTTAACTTAGTAAAATTGAGACTTATAAAACAGAAAAAAATTGAGATGAACAAAAAAATTTCTTTTAATTTTTCTTTTCTCTGTTTTTTATTTCTTCTTATTTCCCTTTTCCCTCTCCTTTTTTATTTCTTCTTCCTTCTTCCTCTTTCTTCTCATGTATGTGTTGGGGCCGCAGGCCACACAGCACGCCACAGCCATGGCCATGGCCGTGGCCGGCGACGACCAACAGCAAGCAGCGCGGGGGCGGGCGCGGGGGCGGTGGGCAGGGGGCTACCAGCGAAGGCGCACACGGGAGTGGAGCTCCGATCCCGTCAATGGAGTACCGGCGGCGAGCACGTACAAATAAAATGGACAGGGAAAAGGAGGGAATGGGGGGAGGGGCTCACAGAAAGGGAGGGGCGGCGGGCGGGAAGGACGTGGGGAGCACGGCGATGATGGGGGCGGCGGGTGGCGGTCGGGCAGCCTGACGGTGTCGGTGTCGTTTCCAGCGTCGTCGGGGGCAAATGGCGAAATGAGGAACTGAAAACTTCCAAGTGCCAGTTATATACCCAGAGAATTTGTCCCGGTTCATAGCACCAAGCGATAGCAATGCCCCCCTTTGGTTTCGGTTGGTGCCACCAACCGGAATCAAAGGTCTCTTTTCAGCAGCCCAAAGGGCGGGAAACAGAGACCTTTGGTTCCGGTTGGTGGCACCAACCGAAACCAAAGGTGGGCATTGGTACCAGTTGATGCTACGAACCGATACTAATGCAACCCTTTTGTTCCGGTTGGTGAGACAAACCGGGACGAACCGTGCGCTACCGCGGTGCGGTAGAAAGTTTAGTCCCACCTCGCTAGTCGAGGGGCAGCCGGAGTGGTTTATAAGCGCTGATGCGCGTACCACTTCTAGCTCCACTCAAATGCAGGCTTTAGGGCCTACCCTATTACTCGTTGCCTGTGGGCCTGCTGGGCCTGCTGCGGGCCTGGATCCTGGCCCAATATTGGGTTGCTAGTCGTATCCAGGCTGAAGCATGGTTAGAGGCCTTTAGTCCCGGTTGGTGCCACCAACCGAGACTAATAGTCTCTGGATTAGTCCCACCTCGCTAGCCGAAGGTGGGTTAGAGGTGTTTATAAGCACGGGTTGTCCATCACTTATTGTAGCATATCAAGCTTATTAAAAGTGGTAAACCGAGGAATTCAACCCTAGGGGGTGCTCTATTTCTCCTTTAGCAGGCGGAAGGTGGACCTTTCGCCTCTATCAGCTTCAAGAGGCAGAGGTCCTTCTCTGGACCTGTGTCTGTTGAAGCCGATAAAGGCAGAGGTCACCCTTCCGCATCCTGAAGGAGATAGATATCAACCTCCTTGGGAGGATTCCTCGGTCTACCTCTTATAATAAACTTGCTATACTTTTTGTTTTTATATAATTTTAGTTTTAATAATACAAAGATTAATAATACAAAGATTTCAAAAAAACCCACTGTAGGACGTTGCGGCGTGGAGGCTCGGCCGCCCGCGCGCGGAGATGAATTTCCGCAACTGCCACAGCGTGGAAGAGGCGGAGGACATATGGAAGATCCGCCGCTCCTCCTCACTAAAGATGACCGCCGCATCCATCGCCGACGAGCGGTGCTCGACCTCGCCTCGGAGCAGGACCAGCGCGCCGTGCAGGATTAGTACGCGATCCATCCCCTGCATACAGCCCGACGGTGTCTCATGAGTGCAAGCATATCAAATGCACCATCAGACATATGCAAGGAATCGGAATGATTTGTATTTTGTCGATGAAGTGAAAGATTTCTAGCTAGATATATATAAAATCAACAAAACACACGATTTCGCCTGCATACAGCCTGACGGTGGCTCATGAGTGCTATCAAATGCATCGTCGAACGTATGCAGACGAATCCGAATGGTATGTATTCGGACGATGAACTGAGTATCGAACATGTACTAGAGGTGGGCTATATATAGGCAACGACAAGCCTGATCCGACGACTCACAAGCCTGATCCAACGACTCACAAGCGCTTGAAAGAAACACGTGATCCGTGTGCTTCTTCCTGGTTGGTTGGATTCAGAATCGTGTGAGGTTAAAGGCATTTCCTTTTTTCTAAACTTATTTGAACTCAAGACTTTTTGTGCATTCAATATGCACCATTCAAAGCCACATACTAAAATTTCAACCCTTTCTGACTTCATTTGCTATTTTTCATGCATTTAATTATTTATTTTGAGCTAAATGACCCTGAAATTGGAAAGCACTACAACTCAACTCAGAAAAGGTTGAAACTTGGCATGGTGTCATCATTTTACCCACATAACATGTGTGCAAAAGTTGAGAGGGTTACGGCAAAAACTGGAAGCACTTCGTGTACAAACTGGACAATCTCTTTCGAATTACGAGGGCTTCAAACAAAAACTCATCTGTTACAAAGGCATTTCATTTTTCTAAACTTATTTTAACTCAAGACTTTTTGTGCATTCAATATGCACCATTCAAAGACACATACTAAAATTTCAACCCTTTCTGACTTAATTTTCTATTTTTCATGCATTTAATGATTTATTTTGAGCTAAATGACCCTGAAATTGGAAAGCACTACAACTGAACTCAGAAAATGTTGAAACTTGGCATGGTATCATCATTTGAACCACATAACAAGTGTGCAAAAGTTGAGAGGGTTACGGCAAAAACTAGATGCACTTCGTGTACAAACTGGACTATCTCTTTCGAAGTACGAGGGTTTTAGACGAAAACTCATCTGTTACAAAGGCATTTCATTTTTCTAAACTTATTTGAACTCAAGACTTTTTGTGCATTCAATATGAACCATTCAAAGACACATACTAAAATTTCAACTCTTTCTGACTTCATTTGCTATTTTTCATGCATTTAATGATTTATTTTGAGCTAAATGACCCTGAAATTGGAAAGCACTACAACTGAACTCAGAAAAGGTTGAAACTTGGCATGGTATCATCATTTGACCCAAATAACATGTGTTCAAAAGTTGAGAGGGTTACGACAAAAACTAGATGCACTTCGTGTACAAACTGGACCATCTCTTTCGAAGTACGAGGGTTTCAGACGAAAACTCATCTGTTACAAAGGCATTTCATTTTCCTAAACTTATTTGAACTCAAGACTTTTTGTGCATTCAATATGCACCATTTGAAGACACATAATAAAATTTCAACCCTTTCTGACTTCATTTGATATTTTTCATGCATTTAATGATTTATTTTGAGCTAAATGACCCTAAAATTGGAAAGCACTACAACTGAACTCAGAAAAGGTTGAAACTTGGCATGGTATCATCATTTGACCCACATAACATGTGTGAAAAAGTTGAGAGGGTTACGGCAAAATCTGGATGCACTTCGTGTACAAACTGGACCATCTCTTTTGAAGTACGAGGGTTTCAGACGAAAACTCATCTGTTACAAAGGCATTTCATTTTTCTAAACTTATTTGAACTTTGCTTATTGCGCCGCAACCATTCTTCACTTTTTCTTCTCTTGTGTCCTTTGCTTATTGCGCCGCAACCATGGATATTCTTCATCGCTTAATAGGGTGCTTGGATCAGCCTTGACTTTGAAGGTGGGAATTTCATGAAACTTTTCATAATCTCCAGACATGTCTGTCTTGCCTTCCAATCCCACGATGTCTCTTTTTCCTGAAAGAACTATGTGGCGCTTTGGCTCATTGTATGATGTATTCGCTTCCATATCTTTTCTTTTTCTCGGTTTGGTAGACATGTCCTTCACATAGAAAACCTGCGCCACATCATTGGCTAGGACGAATGGTTCGTCTGTGTACCCAAGATTGTTCAGATCCACTATTATCATTCCGTGCTGTGGGTCTACCTATACCTCACGTCCTGACATATTGACCCATTTTCACTTAAACAAAGGGACCTTAAAGTCGTGTCCGTAGTCAAGTTCCCATATGTCCACTATGTAACCATAATATGTGTCCTTTCCCCTCTCGGTTGCTGCATCAAAGCGGACACCACTGTTTTGGTTGGTGCTCTTTTGATCTTGGGAGATCGTGTAAAATGTATTCCCATTTATCTCGTATCCTTTGTAAGTCAATACAGTTGAAGATGGTCCCCTGGACAACGAGAACAACTCATCAGAAACGGCGTTGTCACCTCTGACACGTGTTTTTGCGGGGCTCGCCGTCAACATCACCAGTGTCATCTCGTCTGATCTTATACTGGAATGCACCGCATACCGGGCATGCATTCAAATCCTCGTACGCACCATGGTAGAGGATGCAATCATTAGGGCATGAATGTATCTTCTGCACCTCCAATCCTAGAGGGCATACGACCTTCTTTGCTGCGTACGTAGTGTCGGGCAATTCGTTATGCTTTGGAAGTTTTTCTTAAATATTTTCAGTAGCTTCTCAAATCCTTTGTCAGACACATCATTGTCTGCCTTCCACTGCAAGAATTCCAATACGGTACCGAGCTTTGTGATGCCCTCTTCGCAATTTGGGTACAACCCTTTTTTGTGATCCTCTAACATCCGATCGAACTTCATCTTCTCCTTTTCACTTTCACACTATCTCCTTGCATCAACAATGACCCGACGGAGATCATCATCGGGCACATCGTCCGGTTCCTCTTGATCTTCATCGGGCACATCGTCCGCTTTCCCCGTTGCAGCATAACCGTATTCAGGGGGCACATAGTTGTCATCGTACTCTTCTTCTTCGTCGTCTTCCATCATAACCCCTATTTCTCCGTGCTTGGTCCAAACATTATAGTGTGGCATGAATCCTTTATAAAGTAGGTGGGCGTGAATGGTTTTCCGGTCAGTGTAAGACTTCGTATTCCCACATGTAGGGCATGGACAACACATAAAACCATTCTGCTTGTTTGCCTCAGCCAGTTCGAGAAACTCATGCACGCCCTTAATGTACTGGGAGGTGTGTCCGTCACCGTACATCCATTGCCGGTTCATCTGCGTGCATTATATATAATTAAGTGTGTCAAAAACCATTACAGAACATCATGAATAGATAAGTGACCAAATTAATAGAAGTTCATCATCACACTAAAACCAAAGTACATACATAGTGCTCATTGAACAACATATAGCTCTCCAAAGCATCTAATTAAACCATACATTGAAACTATATAAAACATTTCAATGCAACAACAAATGCGATCATAATCGCAACCAAGGTAACAATTGATCCAACGGCATAATGATACCAAGCCTCGCTATGAATGGCATATTTTCTAATCTTTCTAATCTTCAAGCGCATTGCATCCATCTTGATCTTGTGACCATCTACGACATCCGCAACATGCAACTCCAATATCATCTTCTCCTCCTCCATTCTTTTTATTTTTTCCTTCAAGTAATTGTTTTCTTCTTCAACTAAATTTAACCTCTCGACAATAGGGTCGGTTGGAATTTCCGGTTCACATACCTCCTGGATAAATAAATTCTATGTCACGTTGGTCGGCATAATTTTCATAAACAAAAAATGAAACAAATAGTTATAAAAGATAATATATACCACATCCGAATCATAGATAGGACGAGGGCCGACATGTGCGGATACCATAACCATCGCACTATATAATAACCAGCAATAATAAAAATAATCAAATTAGACAAGTATATATCTAATCATAAAAGTAAGAATTATTTTCTTTTAGAAAGAAAATAAGAACAAGAGGCTCACCACGGTGGTGCCGACGACGAGATTGGTGTGGGCGATCGGCGGCGGTGAAGACGGGGACGGTACATGACGGACCGCTAAACCTAGACGACAAATCTTGAGGAAAATGGAGCTCGGAGATCGAGTTTGGAGAGGAGAAAGCTTAAGTAGTGTGTCTCGGGCATTTCATCAAACACATCATGTGCATTGGAGGTGAGCTAGAGCACCAGAAAGCCCTCCCCTTGCCCTCCTCAAAAAAACAGAGAACCAGTGGAGTGTTCTTCTCGCCGGCGAGGGGTATATATATAATATTATTGGTCCCGGTTTGTGGCTGGAACCGGTACTAATGGCCAGCCTTTCGTCCCGGGTCGAGCCACAAATCGGGACTAATGATTGTGGGCCAGGAGCGAGGCCCATTGGTCTCGGTTCTTGTATGGAACCGGGACATATGCCCCCAGATGAACCGGGACCAATGCCCCACGAGGCCCGGCCGCCCGCCCGGGCGCATGAACCGGGACGTATGACCCCCATGGGTACTGGTTCGTGGCACAACCGGGACTAATGGGCTGGAGAGGCCTGAACCAAAGCCTTATTTACTAGTGCATATGCTATGGTAGAAGGAGTCTCGGACTTTGAAAATTTGAACCTTCGTCTTGGTTACGATCGGTTTGCATGGACCGACTTTTTACTAGAAGATTTAAATCTTCCTACTTATTTCTTCTTCTTCTTCAGGCGTATAGACGGGTTTTGAAGGTCCTTGTCTTTACTTGGTCTCATTTTTTCTGATGTGGAGTCGGGCTCAACGAGCCCTTGTTCACCGTTAATCCGATTGGGGATGGTTGGAGCCTTTATCAACGTCTTGTACCCTTTTTAGAGCTTTATGTGTAGTCGGGCTCCTTTAAGAACCCTCGTAAGCGCCTGAACGGTGGTTGAGAATGCACAACCAGGCCGTCTATCGTAAACCCTTGTCAGCATGTAAGCCGTTCGGTGTTCAACCAACACGTAGGTGAGCTCTATGGAGAGCCCTTGTACACAGATATGCGTTTTATAATGCTAAGTCATCGAAGTCCTTCATCCGAATGTGAGTCCTTTTTCGACTCAGGGAAGGCGTAATCGGGCTATAAGGAGAAACCCTTGTACGCGTCTGGGTGTGTGTGTATATGTATATGCGGAGCCAGGATGTTGCAAGCCCTTACCCGTAGATGAATTGCTTGGGATCAAAATATCATGTTGGCAGGCTCTAGAGGGACTCCTTGTACCTTTAAATGGCTCGCGGGGCCAGATCATTGGAGATCCTTTCATCGATGAGTTGTGCTGGACTTCAAGGAACGCAGAGATGGGCTCTGTGGAGGAACCCTCAAACGCGTTTGAACGTATTTATCAAACGCATAGCCGGGCTGTCCGAGGCCCTTACCCGCATAGGGGGAATTTTTTAACTTCGTAACGCATAGCCGGGCTCGAAGAGGAGCCCTTGTACACGCCAAATTCTTTGATATTTGCCTTAGACTAGGGTTAAGGGCTTCGTTGGATTAAATAAATCTCTTCTCTGATATAGGGAACAACTACGATCGTCAATCCGCTACATCATGTCCCATCAATCATATCGAAAGTCGAATAGTTCTGAGACAGTTTAAAAATCCATATGTGACTTGAGGCAATTTCGATTGACGCACCTGCTTTGGTTACCTTTATAACAAATATGGCATTGCCTCCCTATCAGGGAGGAAATCTATCTTCAAATTGTCGCCATTACGATGCTTTTTCCCCATCTTCCATCTGTTGTATTCTTCGTTTTCTCGTCATTCCCCTTTCCAAGTGATGATTCTTGAAAAAGTTCTAAACCTCACAAGTAGAGAAATGTTTATCCCTAACTTTGATTGTTGGTGCGCCAGTTTTAATCCATGCTACTGTAATTTTCAAATAGTGCTGAAGTTTTACTTTTTCATACGCCAGCACTATGCTAATATTGATGGCATGGAAATTATCTAGAACACCACTTATATGTGGGATCCATCTTTCGGCCCAAGCTTAACAAACTAGTGGCGTGGAAAGCCATCCTACACCAGCAGTGTTAGTACTACGCATGACATTCAATTTGATTATACATCACGAGTATATGATGTGGGGCCACTTTCCTTTGGCAGAAAAATTGTACTGCCGTTTGAAAAAGTAGCACGCTAGCAGTATTAATGTTGTCAACTCTTAGCAGATTAATCTCACCTGCCTATATCGATATAGCTACCACATTCAACATGACTATATCTCTATACAAATCTTAACAGCATACACGCATCCGCGTCGAGCTATGCCGCGTCCTTTCTGGAGCAAATATCTAGCAACGACTTGGTTATGCGATTTTTTTTAGCAAAGGTACGTTTGTATAATTAATGCTGGAAGAATATTTTGCGATCCCCATTTGCAATATACAAGTTTTACGGTGATTGGCAGTTTTAGGAGTTCATCCACTTCAATCCGATGGTGGTAAAATAAGAATTACAAGATCAAAAGTACGAGAAAGTACGAGTAACTGTGGGCCTGGTACAAAAATTACGTAAGACCAATAATTGTAATATATTTTTATTCTTATTTTAGAATATGTAATTATTTTTTATAAAGGGTAGATTCATCATCTCTCTCCCAGGATCGGATGCTCTCCGCGCATGACTGGCATGAGATCTGTTCTTCAATTATGATTGTGCGATCCAAGGATCCAGCGAATTCTTTACCCGCCGACGGCCCGAGGCCACAGGCCATGAGGCTGCAGCGGCACACCACCCCTGCCGGCCTGTTCCTACAGGAAAACCATGAGCCAACCACTGCTTCTTCTTTCCTCACAATCCATCAGAAGGACCTCACACCGGCGACCAGGAAGCTGCGGCGGCGCACCCCTGCTGACGTTTGTGATCATGCACAGGCGAGCAGGTAGTACAACTGGTTCATACACGACGCAAAGTTCATACAGATCATAAGCTCACATACACAGCCCCAACTCACATGCCAATCTTTATTCCTACTCCAGTTCACAACAGTAAATCAAAATTAAACCAAGAGCTCACTTACATCACTTCAATTCACTACAAGGAGCATAGCTGAAACGAACAATGCCCAGAACGTTACTTCAGTTCACAAAAAACTAAACAAGCCATAGCAGAAACTTGACCATAATAATGCAAGTAGGCATTCATCTAGAGGCTTCACCATGTCATCCACATGCCCCGGCGGCGGGTACGGCGCTGCCATGTGGTGGAGCGTATGGCTGCTGCTGACCATCAACTCTGTCTATCGCAAGAGTAGTAGTATGATCCTGCACGACACGTGTATCAGCTACGCGTGAGAAGAGCGCCCTCTTGTCGAGCTTGAAGCGCTGGGCGACGGCCTCGTCGGGTGACCGCGTGACGGAGAGGCCGGGGATGCGGTCGCGGCCGACGAAAGTGTAGGGGCGGAGCGCGTTGTGGTCATTGCAGCTGCGGTCGTGGTGCACGGAGACGTCGACGGCAAAGGACGGGTCGTGGACGTCGAAGACCACCATCTCGTTCCACTGTGGGGAGCTCTCGCCACCCGTTGCAAGAGAGAAGACGACTCACCAGATTGTGTTAGGGATTCAAAGGTTTAGGAATTTTTGGCGTTGGGATTTGTGGGAGTTCGGAAGCCTCGTCGGTCATAACTCACAAGCTCTCACCACGATGCGCACCTGGCCGGTTCGGACGTACCATTATTTACTTTTATGCCTTTTTTAAACAAGATGAATCTTTAAATTAATATTTCAGATCTAACGGTCAGATAAAATTAGAGTTGGAGTTACATGAAAGTACAAATTGTAACTCTCCGATCACCGTAAAAGAGCTCTTTACAATATATAATTATGGTATATATATACTTTTATAGGCAATTGATCGATTAAACTACAATAATTGATCGATCTATAAAACACTTTGTAAGGTCGCGTTGTAAGATATGAATTGCAAGGATAAAGCAGAGATATTATGTCTAGGATCGATCCTTCTACTGGTCGTGTGCTGGTGCATTTTCTTAAGTGTGATTTTTGTCTGATTACACATGATAGACAAGGCACGGTGATAATGAGCAGCGTGGCGAGGTTGAAGGGTTTCAGGAAAATGAAGAAGGAGGAGGGAAGTACTACGAGTCTGATGATGAACATGAAGATAATCTAAACGAACAAGATCGATGTGCGAAGGTTGATGATGCTAGTAGAAGAAATGAAGAGGTGAAAAAGAAGAAAGACTTTGATCAATCTTACATCTATCCATATGAAGAACATGATAAGAAGAATGAAAAAAAGCACACCAAAATAGGCAAAAATACGTTATATGAGACACAAATAAAATCCAGCAACGGAACTAAAAAAATAAGGTCGATGTATTTAATACTATTTAATTATCAATTATTATTCAGCATATCACTGTTGATATGGTTGCATTGTAGTATCTCTATCGATGTGATACACATATCCATCAATTATAAAAAGTAAAATAAAAACATATCTATGGCGTTGCTGATGTAAGCAACACCATTGATACAAATATCTATGGCGACGCTGAAGTCTGAAACGCCACAGATAAATATATCTAGGACTTCACCGTTTTGGAGACCTAAGATTTGGTAAAACTTTGTTTCACGGCTTTTTTTTTCACCCCGTGCCGCCACCGTCCCGCCCAAAAGTCCTACCGCCACCTAGTCCTCCCCCGACGGACCCCCACCCCCTCCTCCCACCGCAGCCGCCCCTTCCTCCCACCGTAGTCGCCATGCCGTCGACGTCCGTCGCCGCCCCCTCCTCCCGATTCAGGCGCCGCTTCCTCGGAACGCAACCGACCAAATTTTCCCGCTTTTGCCCCTCCTTCTGGTCGGCTCCATCCTCCTGCCGCCCCAACTACGGGCAGCGTCCTACACCAGCATCAAGCAACCTTTCCCCCGAGGCTTCATTAAAGTATCCTTAATTTTCACATTTTCTTTCAACCATTGGTCGTTTCACATTTTCAATTGTCGTAAATCCAATCTTGCGATGACTGTATCCTTGTTCTTACCCTCAAGTTCAAGAAGTGTACCAATGGTACTCTCACGTATGTTCTTCTCAATATGCATGACATCCAACTTGTGAGGTAATAGATGAGTGTTCCAGTATGGAAAATCATGAAAGCTAGCCTTGACGTGCCATGTATGATGATTCACACTCGCATATTTTTTTCCTTCTAGTTTAATTTCCTGGCTACTTGCTTGATTTGAACTTCTCTTTAGCAGCCTTTATGTGCACATCGACTTCTTTGCTGGAGAAATTTACCGGTGGTTTACCAAATTCTTTCTTGTTATTAAAATGTTTGCAGCTTTTTCAAATTCATGCTTCATAGGAAGGAGCCGAAGATGGCCAATATATCCAATTTTATTTTTTAGTTTCACATGGCAAGGATTTTTGTCACAAGATACACATGCATAATAACCCTTTGTGATCTACTTTCCATAGTGCCATATGCAGATAAATCATGAATTGTCCAAAGAAGCACCACATTCAAGTTGAATACTTCATTCTTCAGAACATCTTTTTTTGGCACGCCATCCTAGATTTTATTCAAATCATGAATCAACTGTTGCACAAATACATAAAAATCCATTCTTGGTGAATATTTTGCTGGAATCAACAATGTAATCATGAAATTGTATTGGTCCATGCACATCCAAGGTGGGAAGTTGTAATGAATGACAAAAATAGGCCACATACTGTATGTACTGCTCATGTGTCCAAAGGGATTTGTCTTCGATATGTAACGGCAGATGCCATGGGGATGGCTAAAGAGGGGGACAAACCGAGGTTAGTGTCGCTGGTTCCGGAATCGAGAGTGGGAACACACGGTGAGACACCACGATGTACCCATGTTCGAGGCTCTCCGTAGAGATAACACCCCTAGTCCTGCCGAGCTAGCTATATGCAATAACTCTGGCTATAATGAATGCTCCTTGAGCTGTTTGAGAGGAAGGAGAAGAGGGATCTAAGCACAACTCTCTCTAGGCTCTCTCACTGGTGGGTGAGATTGCAATAAGTGCCCCGTCGTCCCTCACGCAGGAGGGGTACTGCTTAGCGGCTTCCCGCCCTTCGTTGGTGAGCCCCAAGTGGAAGGCGTGATGCAGTTTAGCAGTGAGTTTCCCTCGGTGAGGATACCAAGGTTTGTCTCCCGTAGGACTCCGGATATGATAAGTAGGTGTCAGCGGCGCGACTGACGTGGACCTGCACACAGACACAGATAACTTTGTTCCCAACGAAGTTCAGAGAGCTTGTCAATCTCTCCGGTCTTGTTGTTCACAAAGGGTAAAACACAAGTGATAATGATAGAAGGTAAAACAGGAAAGTAAAGATAGCTTGGAAACAATGATAAGGATATGGACCGGGATACGTGATGTTCGCTAATGATGTCTCTCTCCCAAAAGACGATAAAACTGCTATGCGAGGTAAACAAATTATAGAAAGGCAATTGACAGGATTATGAACGCACCGCAATGCTAACTATGCTACAAAAGAAAGGAAGAGGTTCAAAAGCACGGGCAGTACGCCAAAATAAGTAGACCAAAATCCATCTGCATCTACTACTAATCATCCACCTTGAGATATCTATCCAGAACATCTCGCTGGTATTAAGTTGCGAGCCCCACCCAAAGTGTAAACCCAAAGCAACAGACAACTGCAATAAAAGAACTTTGCGTAAAGTAAACAATCCTTGTGACCGCGGTCACAAGCACCGTTGTTTTCCCCCTTGTGGCAACATCACATCCCCTAAACTCATGTTTCTGTCACTCAAGCGTGTCATCAGGGAGGCATGAACCCACAATCTAGCACAACGCTCCCTCTTGGAGTCACTACCTACTACTTGGCCAAACCAATAAACATCAACGGAGAACATGCAAGAATTACTTAGGAACAAAAATATAAAAGATCAAAACCAAATATATTACTCTATCACAATCTGAACATAATCTCATAATCCATCAGATCCGATCAAACTCAACATAGCAATTGCAGAAATATTACAAAGGTGCCTCGATCATGTAGGGCAGCTCACGAGGTCTAAACAATGAAGATCAAAGAGGGGAGGAGAACATGACATAGCTACTGATCAAGGACCCATGGTCCAAGAAGAACTACTCACGGGACATCCAGGGAGCATCCATGGTGGAGAGGAGACTCCCGGAGGTCAATCCTCCCTCCGGCAGGGTGCCGGGAAGAGGTCTTCTGGTGCTCCCGATCTTGGAAGCGCGGCGGCGGCGGAACAGAGGCGAGTTCG
Source organism: Bromus sterilis (assembly GCA_950022295.1). Taxonomy (NCBI): domain Eukaryota; kingdom Viridiplantae; phylum Streptophyta; class Magnoliopsida; order Poales; family Poaceae; genus Bromus; species Bromus sterilis. The sequence continues at coordinate 226,476,627 of OX465600.1, forward strand.
CGGAATAGGGTTCTTGTTTTGGAGTTTTCCCGTGACGGGGGATATATAGGCAAAAGGGGGCAGCCAGAGGTGGGCCAGGGGCCCCAGGCGCCCCCTGGCGCGGCCAGTGGTGGAGCCGCGCCAGGTGGCCGCCTGCCCCCCTTGGCCCCCCTCTGGCCCCTCCCGGGCTTTTCTCGAAGCTTCCGTCACGCTGATTTTTTATCTGAATTTTCCCGAATTTTTCTGTCACTTTTTATATAAGGGAAAACTGAAATAGAAAAATAGCAGAAAACAGGAACTGGCACTAGGGTGCACTGAGTTAATAGGTTAGTCCAAATATGATAAAAAATGTATGAAAGTGTATTTAGATCATAGCAATATCACACAAAACATGCATGGAACGAGCAGAAATTATAGATACGTTTTGGACGTATCAACATCCCCAAGCTTAATTCCTGCTCGTCCTCGATTAGGTAAATGATACCAAGCATAATTTCTGTGGTGACATGCTAGCAACCATAAAAGAACTTTGAAAAGTAAAGCAATCAAGGTTAGAGATTCAATTCAAGTCATAACATGCAAGAGTCTATATTAGCATTGAAACAAGTAACAAAAGAACAAAAGGTGCAAGAGCTCTCACTGTCCATGACTCGAATGTCTCCAAATGGTGTTTGCGTGCAAGAAAGGGGATAGGGAATACGAGAAACAATATTTTTGTTGAGAACTCAATCTACTAAAGTGTCACACTTGGTCTTCTTTGGAATCTGATCTTGACTCGTCCCCAGAACACTAGCCAGGTACAAGTCAATTTGATCCACTCCTTTTCGATATTTTGAGCACTCATGCAATGGATGAGCGTAAGCACGAAAGTTGACACTTAGGATGGCAAAGAGAGAAATATGGTGGAGGAGGAAGACAAAAAGGATGAGAAAGGCTCACATCAATGAGGACAATCATAGGCAAGAGATGCCACCTGATAGATATGATGTGAGGAGTAGGGATTGCCATGCAACGGGTGTACATACGAGCTAGGAAGCTCTCCAAACTATATGTAAAAAGATCATCTCTATGGAGTACAAGGATATAAAGGGGAGTACTAGTGTGGATCTCTCAAAAGGATAGTAGTGTTGCCCCTTTCTCTCTTTTTATTTCTTTTTCTCTTTTTTCTATTTTTTTGTATTTTTTTGTGGCCTCAATGGCTCTTTCTATGTAACTCTCATTTGTCCTCTTTGGGATCTTTTAATGTGTCCTCTTCGGGATCTTTTCCTTACTTTAAGGGCAACACTCTATTTTACAAGAAGGTAGAGGAAATCTTTCACACTTTACAAGGTACTCAAAATCATAAAGAAGAAGTAACTATCATGATGTATGCAATGTATGCCGCTGCCAGTGTAGCAGGAACATGTAAGACATGAAGATCAAGTCAGGAAGAGGTGGATGTTGCATGGCAATGTAACTCGGAAAGGCTATGGAAATGCCTTGATAGGTAGGTATGGTGGCTGTTTTGAGGAAAGATATAAGGAGGCTTATGATGACAGAGTGTATCATGCCAAGGTTTTGGATGTACCGGCGAAGGTGGAAACCAACTCTCGAAGTGAGAAGAAGGTAATGCACGGCACGTGAAAGGCTAGCAAAATATGGGAAGGTGGAAGTGTCAACTCTCAATATTTACATTAGTCCGAAGAACTCATGCACTTATTATCGGTAACTCTCAATCTAGTGAGGAGGTTCACAAAGAGACAAGTACCCCGAGGAGGAGTGTATGGGTGATTGGTTATCCTTGCGCATCCTCGACTCATGGTACGTGAGTGTACTCTAATATTCGACTCCTCAGAAGAGTAGTGATCCATCTAGTAGCTAGAGTTCTCAACTAGTTTTGGGTTTTGAAAATAAACACGGATTGCCCAAAATACGACACCTATCACTAATAGGCAAGAGCTCTTGACACCAAAAGTCCAAACATTACTCATAACAATACCTCAAAACTATTGCAAGCTACTACTAAAATTAAATAGCAACCTTAAATACCTACTTCTCAAAACAAGACACAACTCAGTGCAACAACCAACTCTCCTTAACAAGATAAACATGAAAACTAAAAAGAGTTCTAGCAACAAACTAAACAAAAGCCAAGGCTCTTGCTAAAGAAAAACTAAGACTAAAACTAAACATGGCAGTAGCTATGAAAAGATAAAGAACACACAACAACAAAAAGATAGGCATGAAGAATCCTATGCTGTGTTCTAGATTTTGAAAGTGGAGCGTGTTTCTCTCCCACAAAAAGTAAGAAAGGATCTAACTTTTTATGAACAGAAAGCAAAGCTAAAGAAACTAAAAAAAAACCTAAGAGCGAGACGCTCCAAGCATAGCACATAATACATGAAGTGATAAAAATATAGTGAGGCAAAGGACGAACCGATGATTGTTGATGGAGAAGGGGATGCACGGGGGCATCCCCAAGCTTAGACGCTTGAGTCTCCTTGAATATTTTTTGGGTATGCATGGGGTCATCCCCAAGCTTGAGCGCTTGACACTCCTGGATCTTCTTTCATCATCTTCCATCGCACACTTGAAAACTCCCTTCATACATAACTCATCATAAGCTGATTAGAGAGGTTAGTACCCTTAATAAATAATTTTTCTCCACTGGATATAAATATATTATTGAAGAGCTACTGTTTCTCAAGAGTGCCAAAAAGTTTTTGCAAAGAAAAAGCAAGCTTAAGGTTTGCAAAAGTTAGGAGAGACAAAACGTGCCAGAATCTGTCAAAAACAGAACAGAAGAAAGTAAAGGATTTTTTAGGGGCACTTCTGCAACTCAAATAAAAAAACTCAGAACATAAGGAAGTTTCGTAATTGTATAGATCATACTGTGTAAAAAATTCAGCTCAAAAAGATGAACTGGGATTTTTCTGGAATTTTTCTGGTCACGAGGACAGAATCTGTTTTCTGGACAGCATGTCACAACTTTTACTTCCCTTGCCGTAAGAGGCTATAACTTGGCACAAAGTTGAAAAATAAAGATACAATGATGTTGCTACAGTAGTAGCAATCATCAAGAAACAACAAAAGCAAAAATAAAAACCTAAATTCGTTGCGGGCTGCCTCCCGAAAGCGCTTCTTTAAAGCCATTAGCTAGGCATAATGCAAAAAGAAGAATCAAGTTTTATCAAGAGAAAGAGAATAACTAGCCCGTGTAACGGACTCAAAAGGTAACTTGATTTTCTTTCTAGGGAAGTGTTCCATCCCCTTTTTGAATGGGAATTGGAATTTTATATTCCCCTCTTTCATGTCAATAACCGCACCAACGGTGCGAAGAAAAGGACGTCCCAAAATAATTGAACATAAAGGTTCACACTCTATATCCATAACAATAAAATCAACGGGAACATAGTTGTCATTGAAAATGATAAGAACATCTTCGATCTTCCCCAAAGGTTTCTTTATGGAAGAATCAACAAGACGAACACCAAAATAACAAGGCTCAAAAGGTTTCAATTCAAACATATCAAATATTCTTTTGGGCATAACAGAGGTACTAGCTCCAACATCACATAAAGCATAGCAAGAGAAGTTATTCAATTTAATTTTGATCATAGGGTCCCAACCATCATCTATCTTCCTAGGTATGGAGGCTTCTACTCTAAGCTTCTCCTCCCTAGCTTTGATGAGAGCATTTGTGATATGCTCCGTGAAGGCAAGATTAAGTGTTCTAGTGTGGGGGTCTCTAGACATTTTGTGTAGCAAACTGATAACTTCTGAGAGGGTACAACTATCACAATCAATATCAATACTATCAAAGGTGGTAGTAGTTTCATCTAGGCTTACTTGTTTGAAACCCTCTATGTTCATAGGAGTTTCTTTTTCTACGGTTGAGGTATTAGCATCACCATTAATAGGTCCAACGGGACTAGGAGTGCATTGGGTGCTAATATTTTGAGTGTCCTCAACAATTTGGATAGTGGCAACTGTGTGGTGTGTAGGAAGGCTCTTAATTCTATCTTCTTCCTCTTTTTCTCTAGCCCATCTTTCTTTGAGTTTAGTCATCATCCTAATGTTTTCATTGATTTGTAACTGGATAGCATTAATAGGAGTAGCCTTATTCTCCTCAAGGGGGGAGGTTCTAATTTTACGCATCTCAACATCAAGGGCTAAGCTTTCTACCTTCAAAAAGAGATTATCTATTTTAGCTAATTTCTCCTCAACATTTTTGTTGAAGGCTCTTTGGGTAGTGATAAAGTCTCTAAGCATGCTTTCTAATTCAGAAGAGGGGTTCTTGTTGCTAGGGTGAGTGTTGTTGTTCCCATAGTTGGATGGAAACGGTCTAGGATTGCTAGCAAAATTTCCCCTATAAGCATTGTTGTTGAAGTTGTTTCTAGCAATAAAGTTCACATCTACTTGTTCTTGAGCAACCAAAGAATTTAAAGGAACATCATGAGGATCAATAGAGGGTTTCTTGGTAAGTAGAGACATAATTAAGTCAACTTTTTCATTGAGGGAGGTAATTTCCTCGACAGAATTTACCTTCCTACCTGTTGGAGCGCGCTCGGTGTGCCATTGGGAATAATTGGTCATCATCTCATCGAGAAGCTTTGTGGCAGCACCAAGTGTAGTTGACATAAAGGTTCCTCCTGCGGTCGAATCTAACAGGTTCCGCGAGGTAAAGTTCAAGCCTGCATAAAAAGTCTGGATAACCATCCAAGTAGTCAAACCATGTGTAGGACATTTCTTAACAAGAGATTTCATTCGTTCCCAAGCTTGGGCAACGTGTTCATTATCCAATTGCTTAAAATTCATAATATTACTCCTCAATTGGATAATCTTAGCAGGAGGGTAGTACTTCCCTATAAAAGCATCTTTGCACTTATCCCAAGAATCTATGCTATTTCTAGGCAAAGATTGAAACCATATTTTAGCATCTCCCCTTAAAGAGAAAGGAAAGAGATTGAGCTTAACAACATCACCTTCTACTTCTTTATACTTTTGCATATCACATAATTCAACAAAATTATTCAAGTGTAAAGCAGCATCATCTCCAGCACCAGAGAATTGATCTCTCATAACAAGGTTTAGCAAAGCAGGTTTAATTTCATAAGAGGTAGCTGAAGTGGCAGGTGTGGCAATGGGAGTGCAGATAAAGTCTTGGTTGTTGTGACTAGTGAAGTCACACAACTTGGTGTTTTCAATGGAACCCATAGTAGCAGCAAGTGTGGCAGGTATTTTTGGTATTTTTGATAAAAGACACAAAGATAAAAACTGAAAGATAAACTAACAAGACTAAAAAACAAAGGTAAAGGGTAGTGTGCAACTCCCCTATCTTAGCACTCGGAGTCCCTGGAAACGGCACCAGAAATTCTCTTGCTTAGCGGCTTCCCGCCCTTCGTTGGTGAGCCCCAAGTGGAAGGCGTGATGCAGTTTAGCACTGAGTTTCCCTCGGTGAGGATACCAAGGTTTGTCTCCCGTAGGACTCCGGATATGATAAGTAGGTGTCAGCGGCGCGACTGACGTGGACCTGCACACAGACACAGATAACTTTGTTCCCAACGAAGTTCAGAGAGGTTGTCAATCTCTCCGGTCTTGTTGTTCACAAAGGGTAAAACACAAGTGATAATGATAGAAGGTAAAAACAGGAAAGTAAAGATAGCTTGGAAACAATGGTAAGGATATGGACCGGGATACGTGATGTTCGCTAGTGATGTCTCTCTCCCAAAAGACGATAAAACTGCTATGCGAGGTAAACAAATTCCAGAAAGGCAATTGACAGGATTATGAACGCACCGCAATGCTAACTATGCTACAAAAGAAAGGAAGAGGTTCAAAAGCACGGGCAGTACGTCAAAATAAGTAGACTGAAATCCATCTGCATCTACTACTAATAATCCACCTTGAGATATCTATCCAGAACATCTCGCTGGTATTAAGTTGCGAGCCCCACCCAAAGTGTAAACCCAAAGCAACAGACAACTGCAATAAAAGAACTTTGCGTAAAGTAAACAATCCTTGTGACCGCGGTCACAAGCACCGTTGTTTTCCCCCTTGTGGCAACAACACATCCCCTAGACTCATGTTTCTGTCACTCAAGCGTGTCATCAGGGAGGCATGAACCCACAATCTAGCACAACGCTCCCTCTTGGAGTCACTACCTACTACTTGGCCAAAGCAATAAACATCAACGGAGAACATGCAAGAATTACTTAGGAACAAAAATATAAAAGATCAAAACCAAATATATTACTCTATCACAATATGAACATAATCTCGTAATCCATCAGATCCGATCAAACTCAACATAGCAATTGCAGAAATAGTACAAAGGTGCCTCGATCATGTAGGGCAGCTCACGAGGTCTAAACAATGAAGATCAAAGAGGGGAGGAGAACATCACATAGCTACTGATCACGGACCCATGGTCCAAGAAGAACTAGTCACGAGACATCCGGGGAGCATCCATGGTGGAGAGGAGACTCCCGGAGGTCAATCCTCCCTCCGGCAGGGTGGCGGGAAGAGGTCTTCTGGTGCTCCCGATCTTGGAAGCGCGTCGGCGGCGGAACAGAGGTGAGTTCGTGGAATAGGGTTCTTGTTTTGGAGTTTTCCCGTGACGGGGGATATATAGGCGAAAGGGGGAAGCCAGAGGTGGGCCAGGGGCCCCAGGCGCCCCCCTGGCGCGGCCAGGGGTGGGGCCGCGCCAGGTGGCCGCCTGCCCCCCTTGGCCCCCCTCTGGCCCCTACCGGGCTTTTCTCGAAGCTTCCGTCACGCTGATTTTTTATCTGAATTTTCCCGAATTTTTCTGGCACTTTTTATATGGGGGAAAACTGAAATAGAAAAACAGCAGAAAACAGGAACTAGCATTGGGGTGCACTGAGTTAATAGGTTAGTCCAAATATGATCAAAAATGTATGAAAGTGTATCTAGATCATAGCAATATCACACAAAACATGCATGGAACGAGCAGAAATTATAGATACGTTTTGGACGTATCAGGTACCCCGGGCTCTTATAGGCCGAGCCCGGGGTACAAAGGTAAATGTACAAAGGGGAGGGCCCAGCTGTCAGCCTCAGACAAGCTAGGGACCTTACATCGTGTTCTCCCGGATGACCCGGTGTAGACTTGCGACTCACCATACCGCTATCCTGTAGACCTCGGTAGTGAACAGTGGAGCTAGAGACCTAGACCTGTCGGCCTGTCCGCGTGATCGGCGCTGGAGGAGACCGCATCCCTCTGACAGTCCCGATCTTCAGGGATTGCACATTGAATGCTCTTGTACCCGGTGTCCGACCTGGGATTTTGCTCGGATAGTGCTCTGTTTACTTCGGACGAATGCTTCCTGGTGAGGCCGATTGCACCATCTTTTAGGCAATCGGCCTCCGACCTGAATAGTTCGGCCCACTTCTTGCTTATTCTTGATCAGCTCGGCCTTGATTAGATTGGTGACCATCAGGTCGGTGATCTTCGCCTTGATGAATTGTTTCCCCTGGGTGACCCTACCCGGGGGTCATTCCCCGACAGGATTGGATTCATCTGTTGCAAAGCCTAACCTCAAGTTGCGGGGATGCGGATCTGTAGCAAAGGGTTCATTGTCCTTATCAAATTTCTGTCATGCCTTATCATCAGTGGGGTGCCTCATGACATTCTTGTCTAGAACTCTCATGTCCTTGTGCCACCAGGTGTGCTCTGATATTTCTCTGGAAGAAAGAAATCTTTAAAATCGTGGGATTATCGGAAAGTATCAAATGATTTTTTGAGGGACCTTTTTCTTCTGATCCTGGTATCTCCACCTTGAATTACCATACTCGGGACAATGAGTACAGTTGGCATGGTCTCCCCAAAACAAACTGCAGTCATACTTACATACATCAATTGTCTCATAACCCAGATCAATGTCAGAAAGAACTTTCTTAGCCTCGATCAGGTTGATTCCAGGCAAAGCTTTTCTCAATTCACCAAAGACAAAATCGAATGACGTGTTGGTTATATGGTTTTTTTCCATGAAGTATCCTCATAATGAACGACTACCGTGTCATACTAACGCATCCAGGATATAGTTCTTTCTGCGCTTCTTGCAATATTTTACTAAGAACATCCGACTGACTTGATTCATATTTTTCGAAAAAGAAAATCTATTATATTGCAAAAATACCAAATACACACAGCCTCTGCACCTACAAGATGTCGTAAAGACATCTAGGATGCATCCAGTCAAAGGAGAAAACAAAAAAAGGAAAATTAGCTGATTTATATACCAAGTCTTCCAACAAACCTCTCACATTATCATGATGTGATGTGTTGAATAACTCAAAATTATCAGACTCGATAGTTTCATCAGGAGATTCATTGTTACTACCATTTCTTTACCCATGATAGATTTACTTCGTATGCAGTTGAACATACCATTGATATTTATGTGACGTCGAACATCATCTATAGGAAGTTTGTGCGCATTACAACACTTCCTGCATGGACACACTATGTTAGTAGCTCCGTTCTTGTGGAGAAGCGCGAAATCCATAAACTTCTTCACGTTCTGGATGTATGTCGCGGTCATCTTCGCTTGACCATTAATCCAGGTGTGATCCATTTCCTTAAAAACATAGAGATCTATTGCATAAGATCCCATAATTCAAGAAACCCAAACAACTTGTCTTTCAGTAAATAGATCGCACCTGAAATCATCCTGTTTCACTTTGCCGTATCTGCTGGTCGCTTATCCGTTCATCAGGGCAGCTCGCTTCCCCGTTCAACAGGGGTGCGTCGCCTCGCCGTACTGCCCCAACCACATTCACCTCGCCGTGTTTCCCTCTCGCCTTGCCGTAGACGTAGTAGTATATGAGTGACCTAAGTCGACCTTCTCAATTCCTTTTATGAGGAGGGAACCGGACGATTCCAATTCCATGTTCCCGCCATGGAAAATAAGAGATCCAGCCGTGAAAAAGAAGATACCCCGCGCAATTAGTGAGCCAAAAAAAACTACCACATTTTTTTAATTTACGCAGTCAATAAATGATGGTCGAAACATTTCCTGTGATACAAAACAACGTCATAGAAAATACACGTCCGTAATGACGGACAAATGTGTCATTAAAATTAGGCCAGATCATAACTGAAGTTGCACCAGAGTTCTCGATGGGGAGGAAAGATGACGGTTTCCGTCAAAGAAAAACAAAATTTTGACGACGTTTTTTCCTCTGTCACATAGGGTTTTGTCACTGATAAGCACGGATTTTGTAGTGTATTTGCAGTATCTTCACTCACCTCGGGATTCAAATTGTTCTGCTGTCAAACACATATTTAGCTATGTTTGTATGATAGTTTCCTACGGACCACACCTTCGTCCTGCTCCCTCTGGTGTTCTCTCAGCCTTTTCTGATGCAAACTAGGTAGGTAATCCCGATGATCGGTGATCCATGGGGGTATATGCTGTGTTTTTTGGTCCCAACTTGATCGCTTGGATTGTTCAAAAATATGTTACAGTGTCTCGCAGTAGTACAGAGGCACTACAAAGTTGTAGCCAATGCGATTGCAGAACTCAGTTGGGTACAGTCTTGCTTCAGGAGCTACGATTACCTCAGCGACAACTACAAGTTCTTTGGTGTGATAACACTGGTGCTATATACCTTTCTTCTAATCCAGTATTTCATGCACAGACAAAACACATCGAGGTTGATAACCACTTTGTCAGGAAATATGTTGCACACCAACTACTGTAGATCAAGTTTATCTCTTCTAAAGATCAACTTGTAAACATCTCCAAGCCGCTGCCATTATCCTTGTTTACGGTTTGCCGATGCAATCTCAACTTGCGAGACATGGTTGAGATTGAGGGTGGGTGTTAGAGTAGGTTTTTTTAACCGTGTTAGACAAGATTTATGTAATTGTAACCTCTCGTGTATACCTTGTACTTTATAGATGTGACCCATATAAATATAAGCAAAGGCACCCTTAGAGGGTTGAGCTGGTTTGCACCAAAACATCTTAAACCCTAATGTTTACATGGACTAACATTAAACTACAAGTAATAAATTTTATAAAATAACTGCACTTATTGTTACCATTGCATACTTCATAATTTTCTTGTTTGGAGCGATTTACAGTTCAAAGATTTAACTGAAGCGCTACACTAAGAATTCCTGTTTCAGGAGTCAAGAGCCAATACTACCCCGCTAGAAGGCGAGGAGCCAAGAATTGGTGAAGAATCATAAGATTCCAGAGCAATGGTGATTGCTCTACAGAATACTAACATTTCATTTTCATGAGATACCTCTTTTCTTTCCACCGAAAAACAATCCTGCTCTGATTGTGTCAGGAATGAATGAAAAGTAAGAAAGAAGATCTGATGATATGTATGTATATATCCTATGTTCAGCAGAAGCTTGCAGCATCAGGATTTTTTACAAACAGTACATCATCCTTCTATGAAGGGAAGAACTGGATGCAGATGAAGAGAAAGCAAAAATTGCATCCTCATCACTCATCAGGACGTCGATCGACGATGATGTGGTTCCACAGTGAAAGGGTAGCTAAATAGTAAATATGCAGACGAAAAGCAGTGAGCTGAATGGATTCTATGCCATCAGATAAGTGATGAGAGGAGCTATGTGGATGCTATTCTGAAACCGAGGCGACTCGTCTGTGGTTCCTCGGAAAGCAGCTCATCTAGTAGGCGTAGAATCATTTCCTGGCAATGCGTCTGCCGTACTGTGCTCGTATTCTGGTCGTCGCTGATGCTTCTTCTGCAGAATTTTGCCATCTAGTACTCCGTACTTGGTAGTAGGAGTGCCTAGCAACTAGCATGACCTGTATATTTTTCAAGCTGGAGTAAGCTGCATGCCAGTGAATCTAATTTTCAGTTTCCATCCTGATTTTTGGACATGTAACGAATTACTTAAAACTACCTTATGGTGTATAAGGTGATATAATTTTCAGTAATCGGTACCGACCAGCTTGTTTACTATGCTGTAATTGCTTCCATTTTATCCAGAGAATCGAAACAACGAGAAATATTCTCCAACTGAACTGCATTAGACATTGTTCTTTTTCTTTTAAAACAGTCTATCGAAATTCCAATGGATTCATGGAGGTGGATGAAAAAACTGAATGAAAAAAACTGTATCGTCTAGGTAGTTTGTAAGGTGGAGTCATTGAACAAGAAAAACGAGTCATGTTGAATCTATAAATGCTGTATTAATAATGTTAAAGATATGTATCGTGTATCTTACTAGTCATATGGTAGTTTAAAGCCCATTTGGCATGCATGGATTTGGATAACATTATTTTCGACCCAAATCAAAATCAAAATCAAAGTTTCAATTGATCCCCTCAAGGTAGTTTAAACTTTAAACCCATCCGGCCAAATTCATGTGAAGAAAAAAAGACCCTTCCCAAAATATTAAAAAATTACTTGGGCCAACATAAATCGCACGGCTCATTATTATCTAGCTACTACTTGCCTTGATAAGGTTCGCATATGTTGAAGTTGATCCAAATTCATTTATGAAGTTAAGAGGAAATTTCCGACAGAGCTGAGCGGAGGCCCGTTGCCGGTAGGCTTGGGTCGCCCATCACATCATAAAAGGAATTTTAGAGGATCAGTGTTGGCCTAGGTCTCTCCTACCGCCTATATAATACCTTGTAAGCCGCCGCACGGGATAGATCATTAAGTTGTAAATTCCTCGGCGTTTATAACACCTTCAAAATAAGGAATAGTTCGCTGGCTGGCGCCCGTGGTTTTTCCCTTCTTCGCGGAAGGGTTTTCTACGTTAAATCTGCGTGTCCCTCTGTGTTGATTTTTCGTTCTTCTCGTTACTTTTTGCGTGTCGATTCTCTAACAGCATAGGATTCCAAGAGCAAGAGGATGATTCATGATACGCAATCAAACTTACTGTGCATTTCACGAAGAGCCTCATGCATGCTAGATTACCAGCTCTTGAGATAGCGAGAAGCCAAGACTAGGTGAGGAATCACAACTCATAAAGTTCTGGACCAATGGAGATTGTACTAAAGAATATTAGGTTTTATTTATTTTTAATTGGTTCTTTACTTTTCCATGTGAGAAGTATCAAGCTGATACAGAGGGGAAGCATATCTCTCTGAAAATTCAACCTTTTATGCACTTACCAGGGTGTTTGTGTAATGTATTATACTCCCTCCGTTCATGAATATATGACATTTTAGATCTGATAATATATCTATTGCTTTCTGTACAGATATTTTGGAACCTCATACAGCTAGCAATGCATATACACCATTGTTCAAATTCAGGTGTTCATTTATGCTACATGCATTCCGCAGCTAGTCTTTGTGTAATTGCAAAACAAAAGGTGTTTTGATGCAGAGGCCGGGGTATCCCCATTTCGAAAAAAAAATTGCAAAACAAAAGGTAGCATATGTAAGCCTTTTTTTTCCGCATTTTCCTCGCTCCCCAGCCGATTTTTGTAGGCTCAACTAATTCAGTGAATATATCAGATAAAAAGCAAAGATTGCACCATCATCGAACTGCGGCCTCGCGACGCCTCCATATCTGAGAAAATCAGGCCGTCGATCGATTACGATGTGGGTGAGTGGATCACAAAAGCAGAGGGAAAGCTGGCAACTTGATCAGATTCTGTGCCTATAGATAAGTGATGGGAGCCGGAGCTATCTGGATGTGGTTCTGAAACTGAGGCAACTCGTCACCGGTTGCATACTTCATCGTTATCGAAAGTTCGACACACGGTTCTTGTCATCGCAGATGCATTCCCTGCAGAACTGTGGTGCTCCATGCAGTGGGCAACTATGGCTATTAATTTGACCGATCTCGTCAATGTTGTCTCACATGGCCTAACCGGCCAAATCCATGTAAAACCGTACTACATCTGTATATGTCCTATTCTTGCCATAGGCATATATACATCTGAGATTCCTCTATAGGTCGACGCTAGCCAATATTCCCTAAGTCCATTGGCTCCTAACGAATAGCCTCATCGATGCACTATCCAGATTGATCTTCTCGATACGTACTCTTTTAACCAACCAGCGCCGCTCTATAAAATGAACCCACTCCCATGCTACTAAACCATCCCAAGTTTCATTCCACACAAACACAAGCACAATCTACTCGAAAGTTGTCTAGAGCTACGACACTAGAAGCAAGAAAGCTCGTTGACAAACAGCTTGCCTCGAGGTTCTTGATCAACAATCAGGGGCAGAGATGGACCGTGTGATGAAGATGGCTTCAGAGCGTGGAGTGGTGATCTTCACCTTCAACTCATGCTATATGTGCCACACGGTGACCCGCCTCTTCACCGATCTCGGCGTCAATGCTCTAGTTCATGAACTAGACAATGATCCCAAGGGGAAGGAGATGGAGAGGGCGCTCATAAAGCTTCTCGGTAAGGGCCCTCCTGTCCCGGCGGTGTTCATTGGTGGGAAGCTTGTCGGCGGCACCAACAAGGTCATGTCTCTGCACCTTGGTGGCGAGCTGGTCCCCATGATACGGAATGCAGGCGCCCTATGGCTGTAGAGGGTATTCTACACGATCAACATAGTCGGAGGGATGGATATAGAGAGAGCCTAGCTCCGGTACACTCAGCAAAATAAATAGTTGAAGAGTGTGGAAGATAAGTTTTGGTAGAATAACCTAAATAGTTGGAGTACGTCAGATAGGTTTTTTCAAGTCCTATTCTGACAACAAATTTTGGATCACTATATGTAGGTTGCTTTTGCTCATCTATTCTTACCCTCAATCAATTAATGTATCGATCTATACTCTACTCGCCCAGTTTGCACGTGCTATATAGTTACTGTCCTAAATCTTTCGTCAAAACTTGTTAAGATGATAAGGTGACTTTGCTGAGTCAAATAGAAGGAAGAATGACCTGGTTTGTAAGAAGAGTTAAATGCATCAGATGTTTTATTTTTCTTTAATAATGTCAGTTTATTCCTTGTTCTTTCAAAATGCATGTTTAGGGCATCTCCAATGAAGATCTCAAAACTTCCGCATCCGTTTGGATTGAGCAGTCTGGACAAATTTGCGATCAAACGCGGCCCTGTATCCATTTGTGGACTAGTCCACCTGTTCATTTTCCCGCAAAATTGAACCAAACCTAGGGGTGGGGGTGGGGGGCTTTGCAGAAGTCTGGACACACAGAAAGGTTCCATTCTGACACCCCCTAGCCAACTTCAAAATCCCTCACAAGCCCGCGATTTCATCACTTTCTCCTTCCTTTGTATCCTCTTGCTTTCCGATGGACACCGCCGCCACACCACCACAACGTTAGCAAAGGCCTTACCGGAGCTTAGTTGGGCTGCCGCACCACCCCCAACATTGCCAAGGCCTTGCTGGAGTCCTCCTCCTGAGCTCCTCTCACCCATTCGCCGCGCAGGTACCATCCTCTCCTCCGGGTGCCATTCATTGTGGTGAAATCGTAGTGCTAGTGTTCGTTTGAATGCCTGTGCCAATTTAACTGACCAATTTCTCTCCTCTTTCAAGAAATGGATTCAGACTCAGAGTGCATGTATAAGACCTTCATCGAGTTGTTCGATGATTTGTCCGACGAGCATGAATATGCGGATGAAAGGACGATGATGCAAGTTGCCCTTGCAGACACGGAGCATGCGAAAAAACATGTCCTCAATTTCAAGATCGATAAAAGGCCATAGAGTGCTGAATCGGAACAGGGCACCAGGGCACTTGACGCTGGTGGATGATTACTTTGCTTTGGATGTCTTGTTCTTGGACAATTTTCACTGGCGTTTTCGAATGTGGAAGAATATGTTCGATCACCACTATAATGACGACTGGTTCTATGATGACTGCTTCATGTTGAAGAAGAATGTCATGGGGCAATTAGATTCTCTACCTATCAGAAGTGCATGACAACATTGTAGATCATTGGGATGAGTATCTTCGGATGTCCTAGAGCACATGCGTGGACGCCATGATGCGATTTGCTCATGCGGTGGTGCAGGTGGTTGGTCCTCAATACTTGAGAGAACCAAATGGTGTGGTAACCCAAAGGGTCATGGAAATGTTGGAAGCAAGAGGATGTCCAGGTATGCTTGAACCTCTAAATTGCATGCATTTAAGGTGGAAGAACATCCCATATGCTCTAAAGGACAATATCATAGTCATATGAAGAATCCCACCATCATTCTTGAAGCGGTTGCTTCATAGGACCTTTGGATTTGGCATGCCTGTATTTCACAGAGATATCTATATGCTGCAGTAGTCTCCATTGTTTGCTATGGGTTAACTGAAAGACAAACTCGTCCGTGCAACTATACTATTAACGGGCACGATGATATGGAGGAGTTTTCGAGGACCGTCGAAAGTCCTGCACCGGCCGAGCGGATGGTGGATGAGGATAACGGTGAGGATTGGTTGTCAATGCCTGCTCCGGCCATAGGCAAGAAGATGGTGGAGGCGGAGAATGAGGATGCAAAGGGGGATCATAGTAGTATTCAGAGGAGGGCGTCATCGACGTTGTAGTGAGATCATCACATACAGACCAAAGTCGGGATGCAAGCAGCTGCCCATAGGTATGGATAAGTATGTGTTATCTCGTCTGAAGCCCCGTTAGGCCTTTAGTTATTTCAGTTGTAATATACTGAATTAGATGGTTGTAATATTGTGGATTTGATATATTGGTTCTAGAATATGAATGGAAATCCCTTCTATTTAACGTCGATGGTTACAATGTTTTGGATCTGAAATGTTGGTGCCACCTCATCTACCGAAATCCCTTTTGTCTTCTATCGATTGTTGCAATATTGTGGATCTGACATATGGATGTTGCCTACATTCCTAATGTGCAAGCCTAAAATAATTTTCAATATTTACAAGACCACAATAGATCACTCAATTAGTTCAATTTTTATTTACTTGATGGAGAATTGTAATCTCATGTGGTCTACTTTAGGTGAAAATTGAAAGGGCATAATTTACAATCTTATTTGTGGCACTTGGTTCACAAAAAAATCATATTGGGCACTAGAAAATGGGAACTAACTTTTTTTAACCAAACCTTCAAAAAAAAATTGAATTATTGATCACAATGGTAATACCCTTGTCAGTGCCAAAACTGGTCATGTTATCATGTACTATGCCATGAAGATGCACATGGGCATGGTTATCTGAGGTAGGCCATTTTGTGAAGTTGTTTTTTTTCAAATTTGTGGTATTGTCAGTTTATTATTTTCCCACAAGGTAGTGCACATAAGATAGCTCCATGAAGAAGGATTCAATTTTTACGCTTTTTTATTTTTTTCCAAATTTGGGTCAAACTTGCAACCTTAACCTAAAGGTTGGAATGAATTTCAGCTTTTTGTTCCCTTTGCATCCACCACCTAAAGTGCAAGGTTGACCATTGATACCAAATGTGTATCACTTTGGTTATAATAGTGCTAATATGAAGAGAGCACACATCAGTGCCTTCAATACCGATATGTTGTATACATCACAAGGTCGACGCATGGCTCTAATCCAGTAAGATTGTACGCCTCATGCTCACTTTCATTTCTCCCACCTCTTCAAGCTTGCTCATTATTTTTCCATGTGTTTTAAATTTTCAACTTTTGATCTTCGTCTTAGGATAAAAACAACGCAATGTTTTGTTAATTCACACAATTTTGATATATTGGAAAATGATTTTGAATTTGAAAAAAATAATGAACTTGAAAAAACACAAGATTGAAAAATGTGTGCGAACTTACAGAAATCATCATTTTAAAAAAATCAAGAATTTAAATATTTGTGGAGTTAAAAAACATGAATTTGAATAATGTTGATGTATTAAGAAATGTTTGCAAATTTAAAATTATCATGCATTTGACAAATGGTTTAAAATTTTAAAAATAATGAAATATTCTAAAATTTAAAACCAATAATAATATATAGTAAACAAAAAAATAGAAAAAAGGCAAGGACTTGAAGCTTCTGAAACGTTCCAAAATCGAAGGAACCACTGTAAGGCCCGATATGCGGTACTGTTCCAGATCTGGATGTTTCCATCCAGATCCGGGCACGAAGCACATATCGGTCCCACCGCGACATATGACACTCCATATGCCTCGGATTTCCAACATGATATCACAACAATACAGCTACAAGGATACAATATCTCATACAATCGGCATACAATTGCCTTAATACAATACATCAATGGAAGATACACGTCTGAGTACAAACTACAATCAAATGCCTAGTGGCATAGAGACAAAGATATCGCTCCCATTACCACACGGGTCCAGGCCCTCCGCCGGGATCCGCCTAACTAGTCGTCGTCGAGTCTCCACGTAAAACGTCGATCACTATACCTGTTGTCGATCAAGAACCCTGAAAAGAGTTTGGGGTAGTATCATGAGTACAAAAGTACTCAACATCCAACTGTAGTGGTCAACTGACCCAGCAATGACTTCATCACTCGTCATTCTAGGATAACTAGTAGTTCACGGTAAGGATGGGGTAAGTGGTGAGGTTACTGCCGCACTAGCATTTATGAAGTGGCTAACGATCTAGAGAGTAAGATAAGAAGCCAAACATCCGATGAGGAATCACCTACAACAAGTCTGTTATCAGCTACTTACGCAAACATAACACCTATCCTATCCTTGTCCTCCTCTTCGCATCCCCACGAAGAAGAAGAAGTCAAGGAACACACACGTTGATCAAGTTACTAAGATTATCTCAGTTGTTTTTATCTATGAACAAGGAGTAGGTCTCAAGTCGTCCACAACCGTGGACACGGCTTCTCGAAAAGATTTAACCCTGCAGGGGTGTACCAACTGCCCATTACAAGGCTCCACACGCACGCCCATCTCTCTCAGTTGCTACCCATCATAGGAAACCATTTTATGATTTAGTTCCGAGAGATCCGAAACGACAGGTCCCTCTAGCTAACAACGAACAAATCCGGGTGGCCCCCGGGGAGTCGACATACAATCCAAAAGCCGGCCGCGCCCTTGGATCGGCCTCTTCCGTCTCAACATGGTTTGGGTTACCGGGACACCTCACGTGAGGTCCCAGGCCCTCGCCGTCCAAAGGTTGTTTTAAAGGATATCTTCTAGGGGCGACCCAACAGGCATATATGCATGGTTTCAAATGGTAAATCAGCTTGGGCCACCTCTAGAAATGTTTGAAGCTAGGTAGGTAAGAAAAGGGGACCCCATAAAATCCCACACGCGGTTAGGCACGCTCGTCAATATACACAATACCCGGAACTCGGGTCCTAGGTGACTCGAATGGAACAAAGCATCGGGGCAGGATAGCCTAGACCTTTCATCCTTCGTCGAGTATAGCCAACATTATAATAATCATATCATCCACAACAATATAATAATGTGATAGCCCAATCCAAGGATTAACAGGGTAACATTCGTAGCATCCTAAGCATGCATACTAAGAAGGGGCTGAGCAACGATCAATAGTAACATAGCAGTATATGGTTTGCTGGGAGTGGACATGGCTGTATCGGTTTAAGAGAGGCTATAAACATGTGGTAGGATCAAACATCGAACCTAACCTAGACTAGCATGCAAACCGCTAGTTATAATAGAATGGATCATAAGTAATGTATAGTCCTTGCCTGTTGATAAGTCGGGTTCCGAAGGTGTAGGCGATTGCGAGCTCGCACCGTCTCCGAGAGTAACCGCGGGAGCACACATGAAGAAAACACTGGAAAGCATTCGACGAGCAATCATCTATTACTACGAAGCAATCACGAGCAATCAACAACAAGAAAGCAACACGAGACAACACACTACGGTATCGCATCTATCGTTGACAGCGGTTACTAACAGGTTAAGTGGAGTACTCGTCACACACGACGATACCGCACATTTACAAGGGTTCAAGTTGTTTAGCTACACAAGATGAGCAAAGGTTTTTAACATGGCATGTCACCCAAGAATGGCATATCACACAATCATGACAAAAGGTGAAGCATAAGTAAGCTATCTAAGCTAGTCAGTTTAAGTGGGGGGGGGGGTAAAACCTATACATGGCAACAATTACGGACCCCACGATAATTATTGCATTTGATACTGTTCTGCCCTAAACATACTTTTATATTTGTTATTAGCAAGAAAGAGCAGCATAATCACAATCTACACGAAATTCTAGTCAAGTTACATATAAAGAATATTTTAATCGGAGCAACGGTTAAAAAGTTATGGCAGATTACAATTTATAGTGGCAAGGTTGTAATTAGCAGTAAAACAACATGTAAACAAGTGCAAACATGGTAAAGGAGCACATTTTATTATTCTACACGAAAAACTAAGCAAGTTTCATGTTTAACGCGGTGCGATCTGAGCTACCTTAAAAAGATATCGCCGTTGCAAAAATCCTATGTTTTATTTTATTTATTAATGAACAAAAATAGCTAAACGTTTACTGGGCTGAATCTGCTACCGTTGGGCCTAACCGAGGTGAGCGCTGAATAACTAAACAGCGCACACGAGCGTCAAATAGCACTGGGCCAAGCCCATCTAACAAAATAGGGAAAGAAAAAAGAAAAAGAAAAAGAAAAAGAAAAAGAAAAAGAGGCTCACCGAGTTGGGCCGAGGCCCATCAGGCGTGTGCGACGCATAAGTAGATCTCGCCCAGGGCGAGCAATAGCGCGTGGGCCGCGCGGTTGCTGGGCCGTAGGGGGCGCAGCAGGCCGCGGTTGCTAGTGGCCTGTCGGGCGCTGGAGGCCCATTTGACTGGTGCGGGCGATGGTTCTTCCTCGTCCTCTTCACGACCTGGACGGGACCTGGCGGTGGCGGCCTCTTGTGCTCCGGCGAGGAGGCGAGGAGAGGCGGAGGTGGCGGCGCGGAACGGCGAATCCGGCCGGTTCCTGCTGGATCTTGGCGGCGCCGCAATCCAGGGACGGCGGGGCGCAGGGTTCCGAGCTCGGCGGCCATGGCCGCATCCTTGCGCACAGAGAAGAGAGGGAGGGGAGAGATTAGAGGGAGAAGAGGGGAAAGGGAAGAGAGGGCGCGGATAAGGACCTGCACGGGCGGTGGCTCGCCGACGCTCGTCGACGTGGGCTCGCCGGAGACGTCCAATGCGTGGAGGCAGGGTGCACGGGCTCGAGGAGCCTCCACGGGAGAGGAGCTCTGGCGTGGGCTTCGGGCAGATCCACGGGGCGACATGGCTGCCTCTGGATCGTTGGATCATCCGATCCAACGGTCCAGATCGAGGGGAGCTAGGGTTTTGGGGAGAGAGGGATTAGAGGGGCAGATCTGAGGGAGATCACGGGGGTGGCTGCAATTTTCCAAGGAGGGCAACCCTAATGCTATGGGGAAAGAAGAGGGGTCTTTATATAGGGTAGGTGGTCCGACAGAAGACGAAAATACCCCCGTTTATATCCCGCATCCTACGTCGCACGTTTATGACCGCTGAGACTCCGTACAGACTCTGATTCGGACGAAATGTCGAACCACGTGCTCAGCGCCGTGAGCCCGTCAGTCCTACCTCACTTCGATACCGTTCCGAGAATATTTTCAGGCGCCCAATAAAATAACCTATTTAAATATAAATGGGGTTTTTCATTCCAATGGCGATGGTTGGTCTTGTGCCGGTTGCGACGGTGGTCGGGTGAAACTCGGTGTCGCAAAGGTCCTGTGTCGTGGTGGAAAAGGTCGGTCACGCATGCCGGTACGATAAGGAGGGGGAAAATATTCACCGATTATTAATTCGGTGAAGCAAACACTGCAAACAATACAGGCAATCAACACAGCAACGCAACAAACAATTTTTTTTAATTTGGGTGAAAATCCCGAGCTGTTACAACCACCCTACTTCAATCCCTCTATGTGGGCCAGCCCATTTAAGATATATCTTATGAGTCCCCTATGGCCATTCTAGGAACAACAAAGTAATCGACTCCAAAAATGATCAGAATTCAAAAATGTTAATGAGTTCTAAAAAATCACAAATTTAGATGAAAACCATGAATTTTAAAAAATCTAAAATTTTAAAAAAATGAATTTTTAAAAGGTTCATGAATTTGAAAAAAGTGCATGAATCTGAAAAAGTTCACGTAGTTGAGAAGAGTCCATCGATTGGAAAATAGTCACGATCGGAAAAATAAATTCAGACACTTGAAAAAGATTGATTTTTTTTGAAAAGTTAACAAGAAAAGAAATAGGAAAGAAAAATGGAAAACTTTGGAGAAGCTATAGCAGGTACTATTTCAAATGCATGAACTTTTTAAAAATATATATACAATTGGGCTATGCTATTTAGCTGCGGCTTGGTCAGAAGCTATAGCGGGACTATAGCGGAGCTAAACCTCATTTAGCATTTTCCTTAAATCGTAACAAAGTAAGAAAAATAGATATACAATCGAGCATTATATATGATATTTCATATAGCTGACATATAGAAGTGTACATATATACAATCGGGCATTATATATGATATTTCATATAGCTTAAACATCAAATCCAAGTACCAATCAAGTGTTTTAATTCAATAACAAAGCTTCGAATCAAAGCATCATATAAATCAAATATAAGAACAAATAAAAAGGGAGAAGGATGGTGTTGCATAGTGGCTTACCGGGCTAAATGATTCTAAATTTAGCGAAATAGTGGGCTATTAGAGAATTTTTTTTATTTAGCGTAAAAAATGCATAGCTTTAGCGTGAGAGCTTTCAAAAACTATAGCGAGGCTATAGCGGGGCTATAGCGGGATATTTAAAACTATGGTTAAAAGTCCAGTGATACACATTTTACTGAACCAAAAGAATAATCAAGTACTAAAATTTCAAATTTTATTATGGTGAAAGATGCTTAGGGGGTAGATGTTCGTGTAAAATTTAAGCTTTTTTAGACATCAAGGGAGCTTGCGGGAAAAAAAATCAAATTTAGCCTGAAATAATGCATGAACAATGTCGTTCAAAAAAGCTGCAAATTTGTCTTTTTTGCCGCGCACTTTATGGATGTCCGAATTTCTCCAAAATTTACATAAACATCTCGCACGTAAGCATCTTCCACCAAATAATAATAATTTTTTTGGGCTTTACTCCCTCCATTCAAAATTAGATGAATTCCCTTTGTGTACATGTTTAGCTGCACATGTACACAAAGGGAATTCATCTAATCTGAAACACGAAGTATTTTTTTTTTACCGGGACCGAATAGCCACTTCCAGTACTATCTCACTATTGTACCCTTATTGCTCTCTTGTTCTTTTCTACTTTGGAGAAGTGGCCACAAGGCCCACAACAGGAAAAGTATGCCCAATTTTTAATTATCACTAATTGTTAATAGGCAGACAATTTGAAGTGCAGTCATACAAAAGGCTTCGTATCTTGTGCATCCACTATCCCTCGTGCATCCCTGCATCCTTAGTCTTTTTATCATCTGGTCTAAATCGTGTGTGTCTGCTCGTTTGGATGAAATTTTCCAATAAACAGCCCGCCTTCAGCCTCTTTTTTGCAAAGTACCCCTGACATGGAAAACATTACCATCTGAATTTGTCCCCAGTTTCACCCCCGCCTCTCTCCCGACGGCGACGAGCTCAACAGGATGCATCCCTACATAAAATCCATCTGTTCTCGTTGTCGCCATTGCGCTCGTCGTCGTCAAATCGTGATTTCCTTCAGTCGCGGCCGCCGGTTTGGCTCGCCCTGTCCAGGCCCAGGCAAACCTCCCGCACTCGTCCACCTCGTCGCCGGTCCCCGCCGCCGTGGCAACCGCCAGCAGCATTCTTCGCACTCATCTCCGGCCAAGACGCCGTGGCCACCGACGGCCGTAACCTCCGTTCCTTGAACTTCCTCTGCTCCTCCACCTAATGGTGACTTCCTGCTGCAGACTTAGGTGGGCAGCAGACAGTTCCCATTGCTGCAGACTTGTACACTGAGCTTCTGAATGTGGATTGTGAGTTTGTAGAATGGAACTGTCGTTTGCTGAATGTACATGTATAGCTTCAGAGTTGTGGATGGAAATGCTAAGAAAAACATATTATTCTTATTACTTGTTCCTATTGACAATTGAGGTGTTCTTTACAAACTATATGATGTAATATAATTCAAGTGCTGCACATCTGATGTATCTTCAAGGCTCTGCAGCTGATACAAGCTATTTGTCCATCCCATCGCTTCACCTACACGTACATGATAAGCATTTGAAATTAACTAGAGAAAGGGAACAATATTGGCATAGGAAGCACATCCCGATCTGTATTCAACGAGCAACACTGACGGAAAGGACTGAAGCAAAGTGATCTGATACATAAGTTAACATGACGCTCCTGGTACTTGGTATATTACATTCAGCAGGCACCAAGTCATTGAAAATTACAGGGACAATTTGACAAAAGGCAAATTTTCCATCGATTAGAACATACACAATTTGGAGTCTTTTTTATTTGTTACCTGAAGCTCCATGTGCGGTACTTAAGTTCAGTTTGCTGACTACAGTTGTGGAGTTTTTGTCAGCCATAGCAAGGCAAGTCAGATCGGTTTCCCGATGGCTACATGAGGAGTAAACCTCAGGATGCCCACAAGAGTTATAGAGGAACGAGGGCAAGCAGGTTCCAGCCATCATAGTTGATGCAGATTCATTTTCTCACATCAGACGCCGCCATGGTGATTTGTCCACCATGTGGATTGGGAGTTGGGAATGTATTCCTTCGTGATCGTCGCAGTAATTACTCGAGGAGATCGATTATGCGGCGGTGACTGGAAGATCCATGCCGCCGCGGCAATCGCTGGGATACGGGTCGCAGACTCATAGGCGTGAGTTCAGATTGCAAGAGAACGATTGGGAGTAGGAAACTGAGAGATCTAGCTCTTCTTGGGTTTTTTCGCAAAAATGTACAAAATTACATGGATTCTGGCGGGCGGTTTTCTGCAAAATAAGGGTTAACTCACACGAGCCTGAGGATTTCAATCGAACGAGCGAGGATGACAGGATGCAGGGATGCACGAGGGGTAGCAGATTCATGTGATACGACGCCCATACAAAATTCAGTGTCCTTAGATAGGAGTTATTAGATTCAGAATTTTATTTGCGGGTAGACGCAGCAAGGATATGATCTGAAGAGCTAGTTGTGCATTCTACCCTCTGGGGCCAACAATACCCCTTGAGAAGGCGAAGAGCCAAAGAATTGACGAAGAATCAGAAAATTCCTGAGCTCTGGAGATTGCTCCACAGATTTATTCTCATATTCTTTCCAGGTGAGAACTATCAAGGCAGATATACAAAGGACAAGCATATCTCCATCCTAGAATCTATATCCTTGGCTGTGAGCGTGCCGCAGCGTGTGTACTGTGTACATGCGTCATGCATTAGAAAATTTAGGAATTACAAGGAAATGCTATCAGATAACGGATTACTTTGAGCAGATTCCCGCAACATCATCATACAGGTAACAACTGTGACGCGGCATCTCTTCCTCCCAACTTTTGCTGGGTGAGAGAATGTTGAAGGAAAAAAAAGCAGAGATTGCGGCTTCATGGGATCGTGTGGCCTCATTTTTGATAAGCTAGGGCAGGTCCAGGTCGACGACGGTGATGCGGCTGTCAAAAGGGGATGAAGCAAAGCAAGTTGGACGTGATTCTCTTCTAACAGATAAGTGATGAGAGGAGCTGCGACGATGCTATTCTGAAGCTGAGGCGACTCGGCACCGGTTCCTCAGAAATCAGCTGGATGAGCTGGTCGGAATCAGTTCTTGGGAAAAGAAAAGCAATGTGGCCGTACCACATCGGTATCCCCCATCGTAGCTGACAAGGTGCTTGTCGTCGCTGACGCATTTTCTCCGGAATCATACTAGTTAATCTTTGCAGCCGTACCTATGTAGCATCATCACTGCATCAGTGATAATTCTCATCTAAGTACTCCCTTCGTTCTTAATTACTCCTTCCGTTCCAAATTAGATGACTTCCATTTGTATACACGTATATGCAAATAAAAGTCATCTAATTTGGAACGAAAGGAGTACTTGACATGGCTTTAGTTCAAGCTTGGTTTAAATTTAAACTAAAGTCATGTCAAGTAATTTGGAACGGAGGGAATAGTAGATTTTAGTGTTTTAGCGGTAGATTTTTGTTTCCATTTTGAGGGTTGAATTTACTTCATAAAAGGACTCAAGAAAAAAAAATCACTTTTTAAGGTCGATTTGTTAATTTTTTAGCGCATTAAATATATTTCTACCTATTAAAAAGATCAAAAAATTGATTTCAAAAATAGATGTAACTGAAGTCTGAAAAAGGTGAAAATTGGCATGGTTCCATGATATGCCCCCTAAAGAATGTAGTTAAAAAGGTAGTTGCAAAAAATATCTAATGCACTTAGCGTAGAAAATGAAGAGTCTTCGGTGAAGTGTCAGAGTTTCGAAGGGAAACTCTTGGGTTTGAATGGAAACTCAACTTTGTTTTCACAATTTCTCCTTATAACTTTTTTTTATGTTGAATAGACACCATTGCAAGTTCCATTGTCAAATTTATGAGTATTCTGAGTTAATATGATATAATTAATGCATTTCCAATGATTTTATGTACACAAATAATATTTAAATACACGAATTTTTTTTAAAATGACCAAATGTTGGTAAAACATATCACATTCTCTATACGTCATTAGTTTACATCATGCAAACTTTCGCAGGTCTTAGACAATATTTTTTTTACAAAAAGTAAAAATAATAATTTGACACAATTACAATTAAGTTCTTGTGTTTGAAAATTGAAATATACACATTTAAAAGTACCTAACTTTTGATTTATAAGACCTAAATATGCTAACTATCTTATTTAGGATCTTTCTTCCAAACTTTGAAATTTTCTAAATGTATTTGCAGTTAAAATTTCAATTATATATTGAATTAAATACATTTTTTTAATAAAATGTTCAAAAGACAACAAATAATGTAACCTTTAAAGTTTAAATTATTTTTCATACTATATCATGATCATAGAAATAACACTATAATCTAAAAAGACAAAATACCTACAAATTTAAGCATGGGCAAGCCTTCTTGACCGCCATTGATATAGTACCTACAAGTGATGGTTGGTAAAGTGATACCGGTCAATAAGTAACTAAGGGTCAGTTCTTTTGGAGTTTATGGCCAACGGTAAAAATAAATTGCCCCCTCCCCAGCTTATTCTAGAAGTTCAACCTAAAATTTTATTTTAGAAGCCTATTACTCCCTCCGTTCCAATTTAGTTGACTTGGCTTTAGTTCAAGTTTAGTTCAAACTTGAACTAAAGCCAAGTCAACTAAATTGGAACGGAGGGAGTAGTTAACATTTAGTTAATAGGCTTCTAAAATAAAAACTTAGGTTGTGCTTCTAGAATAAGCTGGGGAGGGGCAGCTTATTTCCACCGCTGGCATAAACTCGAAAAGAACTGGCCCTAATAATTGTGGCCTGTGTGTAACCTTGGCCCATGTTTGCAGTGATGGGTAGTTTTAGTAGCCTCACTGATAAGTAAACTACAATGACGAGCGTAGTTCTATATACTCACCATTGTAATTTGTATCTGGTAATAATACCAGTGGCGGGGTTTTACGCCTGTTCGTTACTAATGAAAGCTCACATATAAACAATTTTCTAGTAATTGTATCCGCAGACATTAGATCCAGACAAATGATGCATAGCCCTATTATGAGATAGGCTTTGCTTTGTAAGAGAACCATCTCACTAGCTTGTATCGTTCAACCATGTTTTTTGGTAATACCATTATCTATAAAAGAAGGAGAAAACCAGAAAAGTATGAGATGCCCTTAAAGCTATATATGATCTTGAATCCATGCATGCGCGAGAGAGGTCGACCTTGCCCACATGCAAATGTATCAGGTTCCCTCTGGTCAACTGGTAAGTTATGCTTTGGGCCCTGTTGAACAAAAGATGCATATGTTATCCAGATTGATCTCCATCCATATCGACCATCTCAATACCACCAGTGGGCAAGCCACTCCTTTTGAAGTTTACAGCCAAAACCTTCTAGCAACGACTACTACGCACCCTTCCCTTAATTATATTCTAGCCGATGGAAGTCAAAGGTCACTTGCTATATGTGACGGCATATATATAGATTCCTTTAAAAATTTAATGTTAAATATAACTGGTGTGTGTGTTTTTGCAATCTGTAGGCATGTTGGAAACACTATAAAACGAGGCTAAGCTCCATGCCGCCAAACCATCCAAAGTCTTCTTGCACACAAGCTCAGTATAGCAGCTTAGAGTCTACTAACGAGCAGACCACCACCGTTCCAAGCCTTCTTCCATCATTCCGCAGCCGATCAAGCTTGTTAGCATCGAGTTTACATCACAGAGATTAGATAGATAGATGGACCGTGTGATGAAGCTAGCATCTGAGCGCGCAGTGGTGGTGTTCACTCTGAGTCCCTGTTGCATGTGCCACACCGTGGAGCGTCTGTTCCGTGATCAGCTTGGGGTGAATGCCCTGGTGCACGAGCTGGACAAGGATCCCAGGGGAAAGGAGATGGAGAGAGCGCTCCTCAAGATGCTCGGCAGGGGACCGTCCGTGCCGGTGGTGTTCATCGGCGGGAAGCTTGTTGGTGGCACCAACAAGATCATGTCTCTACATCTAGGTGGAGAGCTAGTACCCATGCTCAAGAATGCGGGTGCTCTCTGGCTGTAGTAGAGAGTAACACTCGAGTTCAAGCGAGGACAACTCTTGTACATCTCACAAAGATGAGATATAGTCGAAGAGTACGTGTGAGTTACGTACACATTTTCCTAGAATAATAAAGATGCCTTAGTGTATGTCAAGGAAGGTTTTTTCACTCCTACTTGGACAATCACAGGGATCAAGCTTACTACTAATAGTATACTTTGGTTAGAGTCTCTTTACGGTGATGTGCAGGGTTGCTGTAATAACCATTCTCATGTTTTTGTTCCATCTCGATGTATGCCTATATATATTCACTCCCCTTTTTTCCATGACCGTGTTGATGAATATATGTCAACTTTGTAACACAGGTACGTTTTAATCCTAATAGTATACTTTGGTTAGAGTTTCTTTAGGGTGCATCAAGTGAATATGTACCGCCCGTCGAACCAGATTAGACGGTCCAGATATAAATATGATACACTGATGTTACCTGTATCATGAGAAGGCCCGAAGGATATTTTTGGTATAAAAAATATTTTAACATTTATTTAATTGCTATTAAATTAATAAAATTTAATTAAAAAAATGTGAACAATATTATTATGTGAACCGATTTTTTTCTTTTGGAAGACTGATTTTTTGAACCATTATTCCCTTCGGCTTAAGTAAGACCCATATAATTTGAACCGTTGAATCATTCAAAATGATACACCACCTCTCATGTATCATAATGCACCGTAAAATCTCTCTTTGGTTAAGCGTAAACATCAGGCGCCCAGAGTGACACTACACTACAGTAGCCACCATCCATTCCCCCTCCCTCCATTCAAGGGTTAGCCAATAAATGGGCATCAGCCGTGCATCTTAATTACTTACCCTGAGAGCAGCAGAACGTCACCGTACCAGCGCTAGAATCCCTATGGCCCACAACAGTTAATACATTTTGAATTTGAAAAACATGCATAGCGGTACTTGGCATACACCATCAGTTAACAAGTTTCCGAGAGCCAGCTGCTCATGTCAATAAAAAACTAACAATGCTTTGGACACAACATCCCTTATACTGTAACAATTTTCGTCGTCCTACACTGTGATCCCAGGATTCCCAGACGATGTAATGATTTAATTCAAGGGCGATTGAGAAGTTAGACAGAAATTGTATCAGAATTTGTCGTATGTGTAGCAAGTTCATAAAAACAACAACAAAATGTCTATATTTGTAAACGGTAAATCAACAGACACATGGTATATACATAATTGATCAAAACAAACCGTTCAAAAAAAAAATCAAAACAAGTTGTCTTGGACGTCAACACAGTACTTAAATGTAGCTGTGTATTGCTGCTAATTTATGTGTGATGTATTTAAATTAGAGAACCCAACAAAACTATATATAATGTTTGGAAAACATCTTGCAAGGTTATTAAACCAAATAATGTTATTTTTATTGCATTATATCTAATCTAAATATTAATACTAGAAAGGATATGTGCAACTAAAGTTTCAAAAGTTTAACTACACCAATATCTAAATCCCAGAGGACATGTTTATATATAATAAATGGCAGTCTGCATCTTGTGATGCAGAGCCCGGGGTACTCCCCTTTTTGGAAAAAGGAAATCTAAATTCCGAGAAGACATGTTCCAGAACTAGAACATGTGTTCTCACGTGCATGTGCAAATATACATGCATATACTTGCATGCATGCAATAATACCATTGTTTTAAGTAAGAAGTTTTCCATTTTACAATTTGGTATGATAAGTATGGGAAAGTTATGTGCTCCACACATGTCCAGGTAATAATCTTGGTAACAAATATATGCGAGTCCAAAGTGAAAAGTAAAACAATAATGGTAGACTTACAGGATGAAATTTAAGGATTACATGTTACAGACTGACGTGCCATAAATTGGTTGGGAATCAAATTCGGTGGGACAGGGGTTTAGTGTGTGTTAGAGGTAATCATGCCCATAAGTTTTATTCTGTAACCCACATTCGATATGTGTACCATTTTTGCAAACAAAATGTCTCATAGTAGTGGTGCGCCCGCTGCTACAAGATTTCATGGGCCCTCCAGATATATATTAACATATAAATCATTATTTATATTTTTCCTCCAAAAAAAAAGATTTATTTTTTATGTATATATGATGTAGCACAACTTGTAAGGGACCAAAATACATGAGTTCACTTGGAAAACTTCCAAGATTTGAGAGAACACAGGAAAGCTGCATGGCCTAAAGGGGCTAGTTATGAAAGCAAAACCACATCTCTTGACCACCAAATATATGCTTATTAGTTTAGGATAGAACGCCACTGATTGTTCATATGAAGTAAAAAAATAAGGCAAGGGAGGAATAAATAATATAATATAGGGAAATGCTAAGATGCTCCGCCGCATATAATCAGCCTACGTGCCGCCGTGCGGCTTCATGCAAGTCCATGCACATGCAAACTCTTTTTTATACAAGCAAAATATGCTAGCTTTTCTAGGTTCAAAATTTTAGAAAGTTTTATCTTCCAAACCGTTGACTCAATTGACGTTCCGTTTTCACCATTAGCTTCCTCGCGACGAGATCTTCGAAACTAGATCTCATGTCAATATGTTTTGAGAAACTTTTTTTTTATCAGTAGTTGCCACATTACTGTTCTACTTACCTGATAATTATTCATATAGTTGTCAGATTATACCAAATTGGTTGTTAAACTTTTTTTTCATCAGTAGTTGCCACATTACTATTCTACTTACATAATAATTATTCATAAAGTTGCCAGATTATACCACCAACTAGTTATTTTTGCACATGAATTACCAAATAAGATGGTTTTTGTGCTTGCCAGTTTTAAATATGCCGAGTTATCATTTTTAAACACACAATTGCCAAAAATGATTTTTAATGCTTATCAGTTTAATTTATATCGAGTTGCCATATTTATAGGCAATTATAAAAAATGGCAATTAAGTTAACTTTATCAGACAAATAAGTAATTTTTTTATTGACAAGTAAGTACAAAAATGTGGCAAGTATGGATGAAAAAAAAAGTCATCAAACCATATTGACATGGGATCTAGTTTTAAAGATCTCATGGCGAGTAAGCTAATGGTGAAAACGGATCGCCAATTGAGTTAACGGTTTAGAAAATAAAACTTTTTAAAACTTTGAAACTAGAAAAGCTAGCAAGGAAGGGAGATGGAAGAACCGCCGCACAGACAAGCGCTGGATGCGGCGCCGCTGCCTAGTGCTGTCCTATAATATAACAACGGGTTAAAAGTGCATACCCAAAATAGAATTAAAGATGCAAGGCAAGATCTTTCCATTATGGCAAGGTTAAAACTAACATTATAATATGGCCACTAGCTAATTAGTAATATAATAAGATATGGTGGGTATTAGAATATGGCCACAACTCTACTAACACTAGTAATTTTGTGTGTGGGGGTGGGGTGGAGGAAGGGCAAAAGCGTTGCCTATCCATTAAGATAAAGTGAAAGGACACAAAGTATTGCATGATTCTGGACATTTCTAGAAAATATGTCTCAAAAACCATAAAACACATGGAAATCACTCCCCCGACGTTAGGAACTTCCGCCTCGGCGATGCAAGGTGACCCAAAAACCTAGCAAAACTCTTAAAATCAAGGTATGTAGACTTTAAGTAAGTGGGTCACATGCCATAAAAATTGCATAGTAACTCAATTGTGGAAACCACTATCCTTTATATTTCAAACTTAATTATCAGCCACAAGGGCTTTGTGAACCACCACCACCGATAGAGACAGTGCAAGGGGGTGTTTATCATCAGTGTCGTCAGAGCTAGCCTTGGTTGAAAAATATATGGCGGGATGGCTCAAAACATATGACCATCTAGGCTACAAATTTTAATTAAAACTATATATGGTGATCACCTTTGTCCACCTATGTCGCTTACCTATGGTGCCGCGCAAGCACACCAGCTGTCATGGATGGTGGTAGCAGATCGCATAGAACCAAGCATTCAAGTCAAATAAGGATTTAAATAGATAATAATTCATAATAATGGCAAATTGGAATTTTCACCTGTAATTATATTATAATTTTTAAAATTTTATTGGTTAGAGACATTGGATCCATACTTTTGATTCTGGAACCTCAAATTAACCTAGTTACACATTTTGGTTTTAACTATTTTCTATTCCCTTCTCAACACTTGATTTGAGATTCATTAGTTAGTAGTCCGGTATAGACAAGCATGCTAAATTTGGAAAACTTAATTAAATATTTATTACAATTAACATACATTGTTAAGAAGTAATGCTACTTTCTTGCCTAACTAACTAGCAATTTGGCTCATACATCTAAGGTGTGAGTACCAGAGATGTATATGAAGGCGTGTAGACGATATGCATGCATGCATATGTATACATTGTGGTCTCGATCGCTGCATCACATAAGCAGTGTATGAATTAGTTCAAAGTTATCAAGTCAAACAGTAAGGTATGT
The DNA here is from genome assembly GCA_950022295.1 of Bromus sterilis. Taxonomy (NCBI): domain Eukaryota; kingdom Viridiplantae; phylum Streptophyta; class Magnoliopsida; order Poales; family Poaceae; genus Bromus; species Bromus sterilis. Next base: position 226,508,633 of record OX465600.1, read on the forward strand.
GATGAGGAGTTGCAACACAGAGAAAGTAATGTGACTAAATGCCTCTAGCTAATTGTATATGATGACTATCTATACTTTATGTTTTTCATCTGTGTGTGTATCAATGGCTTTATCTGAAAGATACTGATAAAACCACAAATGGAATGTATGGTTAGATAAGATCGAGCAAGGTATCTAGCCTTTGGAAATGGCGTGGCTTGTTGGGTGCCACACCACGAGCATATATGAAAGGTTTATTTCAATATATTGTAGCCAGAGGTCTCCATCTCAATGCATGTGGCATCATCACTTTAGTTTTGACTTTTCTTTACTTCTTTTCTAAATATTTCTTTCGTGTAATTTCTTTATTTTAGCATAAATTAATTCACTGCTCGTGCATATGACAACTAATCGATCGACCCATACAATTTGGTACACATTTATTCGCTTGTGTAACGTGTTGTACGATTGATTCTAATTTTGACATTCCCACTTCAGCTTTTCGTTGGACATCATTATTCTGAATTTTTCTTATATCTCAAGAATATTAGATGATAGATATATAATGTAAAAATAATTAATTAGAACTTATGAACCACTCCAATGTATGCCACCCTATTCCAATAGAGGAAGCCCAACAATAACTTCACCAACAACAATTAAGGTGAAAATAACTAAGAATGGTATTCACTAGATTTGCGAAGAGTTTCTCCCTCTGTTCAAGTCTAGAAAAGAACTCTTTAATTTATGTATGCACACATGCAAACTCACTGCAAATATGATTTTTCACATTATAATTAAATCCCTATAAAGCTGACTAACTATATCAGCATCCAATGCTGTCGTATGTGGCCCAAGGACATGAAAAATATTAGGGGATCTTTCATGCTTTGCTAGGATTCCATATTTTTCGGTGGTTGGCATCCAAAATATTCCCACTAAATCTTGTTATCCCTCATCCAGTATGCATGCAATGTCTGCTCCTTCATCAAATTGACACATACATATCACAATATAATTAAAAGTAGAACAATGATGTTAATAATATATTCCATGGAGATACATATGTTTTGTTTTGTGGGGACTGTGAATAACTGAAAATTAATGGTCCAATACCCTCGTTGCAAAATATATTTTTTCACTCGTATTTTTTGTTTGGATAATAACTAGAGATCAATAAATCCTTGCTAATTATATGGCATAAGAGCGATATCAGTGAAAATTCTTTCGAATACAATAAAATGTATGGATCTCACTTACCCACATTTTATTAGTTTAATTTTTGGTCAAACTTAAATCTGTATTAGTATTGGTTATTGACATTTTGCATCACAGGTAGTGGTTTTGGACAAGGATGTTTGGATCAATATGAAACAGGTGTGGCACCTAAAATTATCATGATCTAAGCTGTACATCAGGAAGTAGAATATCCATTAGAAAGAAAACGGAGATAAATATGCCGACACAGGTTGGGAAGAAGATGATGTGTCTTCCAAGCAGAAGATTAGTGAAACCTAGTTTTGGGTCGCCTTAGTTTTATTTTCGTAATGAAAATGGAGGCGGGGAGTTAGCTGTTTGTCCGTAAAAACTGGATGCATGTATGACAAGTGATAGATACCTAGCTCACAGTGGTCACTTTGAGCGTGCTATGCACACGTCGCGGATTCTTTTATGCCATCCACCTCCCTATAAAAGGAGGGCCTCGCACTATACTCTAGCACATCACACACAAGACAAAACCACACAATAGCCACATACACTTAGCGTGCAAAACGCCACTAAGTAACACAAGCTTTCTATCTCTCTCAACCAAAAAAATACACTAGCTTTCGAACTAGCCTCTTTCACAATCCATCAGGACGATCGACGAGAAGACATGGAAAGGGTGACGAGGCTGTCGTCGGAGAAGGCGGTGGTGATCTTCACGGCGAGCAACGAGTGCCCAATGAGCTACACGGTGACGACCCTCTTCTCCGGCCTCGGCGTGTGCGCGGCCGTGCACGAGCTGGACAAGGACCCCCGCGGCCGCGACATGGAGCGCGACCTCGGCCGCCGCCTCGGCCGCACGCCGGCCATCCCAGCCGTCTTCATCGGTGGCAAGCTCGTCGGCTCCACCGACAAGATCATGTCGCTGCACCTCGGTGGCAAGCTGGTGCCCATGCTCAAGGCCGCTGGGGCGATCTGGCTCTGAGCATCCGAGGCTGAGCATGAATATAATTTCCACACGTATCTGTTACTAATCAAATTTTGCACCTCGCATGCATGCATCCACGTAGAGAGGTTTAGTTTGTATTTTGCCAACTAAACCGTCCTCACGTGAGTACGTACGTATTGTTTCCGAAGAAGACGAGAGCACGAAAAGTTTTGGCCGCTATCGATAATAAAGCTGCGTATCTTTATATGAAAAGTGGACTTTATTTCCTCTCTTCCATCACCTTTTACGAGTTATCAGTTTGTATTTTAACAAACTCTTTAGCGATCCACCACAGCAGCGATCAATCCCTCAGCGCGGGCGCCGCTCTCTCTCCACGTCAAAACGTTTCTTTCACTTCTTTTGTCCCTAAATCGATCGCGGACAAAAATCCTCAAAACTCATTTTGAAAAATCCAATTACCTCTGATCCATATTAATGGACTTAACTTTGTCTAGATCCGTATATATCTGGTTAAGTATGTAGACTAGATACATGTGTATCTAGACAAACTTAAGTCCATTAATATGGATCGGAGGGAGTAGTAGAAAATTAAGGGACGGTTTTATTCCTCTGTCCAATAAGAAATAAGTATTCAACTACGACTTTGGGGGTCCATTCTTTATCTAAAGGCCAGTAGAGTGATTGCACAGTTTAGCAATCATGTGTAAATTTTGCTTCAGAAACATTCAACACAAACTAATTCGTTTGCCATCCATTCGCGGTTTTTCATAGTATCATCACCGATAATGGATTCAACTTCAACGCCACGACATTCAAAGGATACTGTCTCAAACATAGAATAATATTCGACAACGCATCAATGTCTCACCACAGTCCAACGGGCAAGTGAAATGGGCCAACGGCTCTATCATGCAAGAAGGTTGCGGGCAAATGGGTAGAGGAGTTGTCGTCCGTCCTCTGAAGTCTGCGCAAATCTCAAACATGCCTATAGAATTCATGCATTTCTTCATGGTTTATGCTATTGAGGCGATAGTCCCATCAAACATACTCGAAGACTCCCCGCAGATTAAAAAGTGCTGGAGAAGGAGACCGAGAGAGCCCCGCGGGATGACATCGACGCAAAGGAGGAAGCACGACACATCGCCATGCATCGCAACTAGCCATCTACGAATAGCAACTCCGTCGCTACCAAGGTCGGAGGGTCCAGGATCGGGAGTTCATCATCGACAACCTCATTTTGGGAGTGAAGCTGAAGCCAAAGATGAACAAGCTAGCCTCCCCATGGGAAGGCCCTTAGATCATCAACGAAGTGTTCAACGATGGCGCTTATCGACCCCAGGACAAGAAAACAAGCAAGGTCACAAATCGCACATGGAATACTAATCAGTTGCATCTCTCCTATGCTTAAATGTATCCTTAGTTTTTTTTACCAAGTGATGGTCGATTTACTTTAGGTTTTTCAAGTTTTAATGAATAAATAACCTTTTAGCCTCATAACTTGAAGTACCTTTTATTTAATTACTTTGTTCATATTGCATCTTGATGACTATTCAAAAATATGAAACATATGGGATATACCTAGGAGAAGAAACCAAACATGTTTTTTCTGGTGTGAGTCTGCATTGCAAAACGTGAACCCCTCAGTAGACATTTCATATGTTGTGTTGTGGAATTCCTCCTATCCATTTGAACCCAGGAGCTATTCATAGTTACGGAGCTCCCTATGAAAACCCGAGGGTTGTATCGACGTAAAAAACTACAGAACAACACTAGACTTAGCCTAGCTAATAAAACAAAAAAATAACATCCAATCAATTAATAGAACAAAAAATTAAACATCCTAAAAGTACATCGGAGAGCTACGCGCACGGGTTACGAACAACACTAGGCTGAGCATAGCTAAGCCACTGCGGCCTTGTGCCATTGACCTATGATGTCCACCTATCAGCGACCGCAGAAAAATAAAATGGGCATTTTCCCCGTGGCCCTAGTGTTAGATAATCGACAAGAAAATAACAAACGTGAAGAACGAAAAGCAACACAAGGACACGCATATTTTAGCGTGGAAAACCCCTCCCCGGGGGGGGGGGGGGGAGGGTAAAAACCACATGCGCCACCCAGCCTACTTTCACTATTGTGGAGGTGTTACAATCGCCGAGGGATTTACAACTTGATGAACTATCCAATGCGGTGGCTTACAAGGGGTATATATAACCGGTAGAAGAGACCTAGGTCAATACTGATCCGTACCGTGACGGACCTCCGCTCCGTCAGAAGTTAGCCTTTAGCTTCATATGAATTTGGATCACAACTTCAACACACTCCAACTTGAGACAAATTCCACCTTGTAGAATGAATGAGTAACTCCTTCCTGGACAAACAAAACAAACACTTTCGGCGCCAAACAGCCACTAGGGCTAAACAGTTATACCAACTAAGTCTGAGGAAATCTCAAACTCAGGCTTTGTCATCATATCAGCAGGATTATCATGAGTACTAATCTTGCATACCTTCAGCTTATCTTGAGCAACAATGTCTCGAATATAATGGTGTTTGACATCAATGTGCTTTGTCCTCTCAAGGAACATTTGATCCTTAATTAAGTATATGGCACTTTGATTGTCACAAAATAGATTCATGCAAGTAGTATCTCCAAAATGCTCAGCATATAAACCTTTCAATCAAACAGATTCCCTACAAGTTTCAGCAATGGCCATTTATTCAGCTTCAGTACTGGATTGAGCAACAACTGACTGCAATGTTGCCTTCCAACTCACGACACAACCTCCAATGGTGAACACATATCCAGTGAGGGATCTCCTCTTATCCAAATCACTAGAAGCAAAATCTGAATCCACGTAGCCTACGAGTCCCTCACCAGTTCCGCCAAACTTCAAATAAGCACTTTAAGTGCCACAAAGATACTTGAAAATCCATTGAACAACTTTCCAATGTTATTTGCCAGAATTAGCAATGAATCTACTAACCAAGCTCATAGCAAATGATAAATCAGGACGAGAGAAAACCACGGCATACATCAAAGAACCGGTAGCACTAGAATATGGAACTCTTGACATGTACTCAAAATCCTCATCAGTACTAGGACAATCAGAGGATGATAACTTAAAATGAGGAGCAATGGGCGTGTTAACTGATTTAGCATCATGCATATTAAAACGATGAAGGACTTTCTTAATGTAACTGTGCTGGCTAAGAAATGGAAAACCAGATTCTTTGTCCCTGGTAATCAACATCTAACTACTCAAGCTCAAGATTATGCATAGCAACAATACTAAAGAAAGTACGAATAATACTATGCTTCACAACCGGAGCGAACACATCATTATAATCACACTTCCTTCCTTCCTTTGTTTAGGCAAGCGTACAACATCCTATGTGCCATTTTTATCAAGTGACTGCATCTCTTATTGCATAGCAGAAATCCACTTCTCGCGGTCACCCGAAACAACGACCTCAGTGTACGTGGACGGCTCATGATTGTTCTCCACCTGTTCTACACAACTAAAAGCATAATGAACAATGTCACACACCTCAATAAGGTGAGTGGGAGCAGCAACAATGTTCCTCCTTGGTATTTCAACTGCAATAGACCGATTTTGTTGCTGCAAAACAGGGGGTGACTGTTGCACAACAATATCATCATGAATGGTGTATTAGGTGCAACATTATTATCAACAATTTCAATTTTGTCCTTATCATGATGCTCCACCTCAAAACCAATCTCCTGCTGCTCTTCTTCATCAGAAGAATTTGACAAAGTATCTGTGGAAGAACTATCAACAAATATAACATATTAATTGAAAACTAAATTCCTGCTCACCATAACCTTTTGTGTTTTAGGGTTTCATAACTTATATCCTTTTACTCCCGAACCATAACCAAGAAACACAAACACTTAATAGCTCTAGGCTCTAACTTTCCATTATCAACGTGAGCATATGCAGTGCAACCAATATCTCTCAACTGTGAATAACCAGCAGGCGTACCAGACCATACCTTAATAGGAGTTTTATTATCAAGTGGAATGGATGGAGATCTATTGATAAAATAGCAAGCGGTGGAGGCTGCTTCATCCCAAAAAAGTTTGCTCATGCACGCATTGGACAACATGCATCACGCCTTGGATATGATGGTCTTGTTCTTGCGCTCAGACACACCATTCTGTTGAGGAGTGAACGGGATAGTGTGGTGCCTTGCAATGCCCAAGTTTCTACAATAATTCTGAAAAGCTTTGGAACGAAACCCCATGCCACTGTCAGTACGAAGCAATTTAACTTTCCTTTCAGTTTGCCTTTCTACCATAACTTTCCAATACTTAAAAGTATTGAAAGCATCATATATGTTTCGGAAAATTAGGAAAGACTTTTTTGGAGTAATCAGCTATAATTGTCAGCATATAAGGAGCACCACCAAGAGGGGGTTTATGGGAAGGAACCCACAAATCAGCATGTACATAATCAAGTATAGCTTCCGTGGTATGAACAGAAGCATTGAATTTTACCCTCTTGTGCTTACCGAACACGCAATGCTCACAAAATTCCATGTTACCCATCTTGCAGTCGTCTAGAAGTTCCCTCTTTACCAACTCTGCCATGCCAAGTTTACTGATAACGCGCGCGAGCGCGCCTCGTTGGTTGCCCCAAGTGTAAGGTTGGATGTAGCCTACCAGCAATTTTCCTTGGGAAAGATGCAACTGTTTGAGTCAGTCCAGTAGGACTCCGAATTCTTCGAGTAGGTGGCAAGGAAACAATGGCATCATTTTTAAGACTAAAGTTGCTCCTTGACCTGTACCTGCAGACATAACAGATAGCTTTGCTCCCAACGAGTACAGAGAGGTTGTCAATCTCTCCGGCCTTGTTGTTTACAAAGGATTAAACACAAGGGGATACTGATGTGACAATTGCAACAAAAGTAAAAGTAGTAAATAAAGTGGAGGTGTAAATAGTGGTGGAAATTTGGACCGGGGTCCCATGATGTTCACTAGTAACGTATCTCTCCCAAAGACGATAAAATAGCTAAGCTGGGTGAACAAATTACAATTGGGCAATTGACATAATTATAAACGCACCGCAATGCTAGTTATGCTACTGGAAAGTAAGAGGCTCGAGAGTATGGGCAGTACGCCAAGACAAGTAGACCGAAATCTATCTGCATCTACTCACTAATCATCCACCTTGAGATATCTATCCAGAACATCTCGCTGGTATTAAGTTGCGATCCCCACCCAAAGTGTAAGCTCAAAGCAACATACAATTGCATTAACAATCTATGCGTAAGGTAAAAAATCCTTGCAACCGCTGTTACAAGCACCGTTGTTTTCTCCCTGGTGGCAACAGAACATCCCCTAGTCTCATGTTTCTGTCACTCAAGCTAGACATCGGGGGGCTTGAACACACAATCTCGCATAACGCTCCCTCTTGGAGTTACTATCTACTACTTGGACAAATAAATAAAAGTAAAGGAGAACATGCAAGAATTACTGAAGAACAAAATATAAAAGGTAAACCAAATATATAATTCATCACGATCTGAACATAATCTCATAATCCATCGGATCCCAACAAACACATCATAGCAACAACAGAAAGAATTACATAGATGCCTTGATCATGTAGGTCAGCTCACAAGGGATAATAATTGAAGCACAAGATTGGAGAGAAGACATCACATAGCTACTGGTCATGGATCCATGGTCCAAGCGGGACTACTCATGGCACATCCGGGAAGCATCCATGGTGGTGGAGAAGCTCCCGGAGGTCAATCCTCCCTCCGGCAGAGTGCTGGGAAGAGGTCTTTTGGTGCTCCCGATCTTGGAAGCGCGGCAGCGGAGGAAGAGAGAGGTATTTCGCGATATGGGGTTCTCCTCGAGGGTTTCTGGGACAAAGCGGTAATATAGGACAAAGGGGGCAGCCAGGGGCCACCCAGGGCTCCCAGGCGCCCTGGTGGTGCGGCCATGGGTGGGGCCGCGCCACCTGGGCGCCAGGTGGCCCCCTGGCCTTCCTTCGGGGTTCCGGAAGATTTTGTTCTGCTGATTTTTATTCTGTTTTTTCTGGAATTTTTGGAGCACTTTAAATTGGGGAAAAATCACTGCAACTAAAAGACATCAGCAGACATAAACTGGCACTGGGTGCACTGAGTTAGTAGGTTAGTCCAAATATGTGTAAAATGATACGAAAGCGTAGAAAAACATGTAGCAATGTCACATAAAACTGCATGTAACAAGCAACAATTATAGATACGTTTGGGACGTATCAACATCCCCAAGCTTATAATTACTGCTCTTTCTCGAGTAGTTAAATGATAACACAGATAATTTCTATGGTGACATGCTAACACACATATAAGAACTTCAAAGTAAAGCAAGTAAGATATGCAATTCAAGTCAAGACAATAACAAGCAAGAGTCTTAGTATTGGTTCTAGCAAAGCATGAACATAAAGGTGCAAGAGCTCTCACTGTCCGTGACTCGAATCTCTCCAAATGATGTTTGCGTGCAAGTAATGGGAGATGGTATTAGAGAATAAAAAGTATATCTATTTTAATTTATAACTCAATCTACTAAAGTTTAACACTTGGTCTCCTTCGGGATCTTATTTTGACTCATCCTCGGACCACTAGTTAGGTACAAGTCAAACTGATCCTCTCCCTTTCGAATTTGAGCACTCATGCAATGGATGAGCGCGAGCAAGATACATTGACACTTAGGATGGAAAAGAGAGAAATGACTGGGAAGGAAAACAAAAAGGGTGTGAGAGGCTCACATCAACGAGGACAATCATAGGCGAGAGAAAGCCAAATGATAGATAATGTGAGGAGTAGGGATTGCTGATACGTCCAAAATACATAACTATTTTATATAGTAATTCTTTCTTCTTCATTGGTATATTTCATGTTATGATGTTGTTCTTATGTTGTTTTGGCTTACTTTACATAGTTTCCAACTTTCCGGTGCCGAAGCAGCAGACGCAGGAATCAGCGGTAAAAAGTGGACGCTGAGTTGCTGAAGAAGAATACCTCCAAATTACCTGAAAATCACCGGGAGGCATTTTTCATAAGATTAACGAGGACACGCCGAAGAGGGGCCAGAGGGGGGCCACAGGGTGCCCAGGAGGCCACCCGGCGTGGCCCCACCCCTGGCCACGCCGGGAGGGCGCCTGGACCCCTGGGGCCACTCCCGGCTCCCCCCTTTGGCCTATATATCACTCATATACCAAAAACCCTAAAATAGAGAGAGTTTCCGGAGTTCCGCCGCCGCTCCGTGGCGGAAACCTACAGATAAGAAAAGACATCTCCGGCGGGCAGATTCCGCCGGGGACAACACCTCCCGGAAGGGGAGATCGTCGCCATCGTCATCACCATCGTCACGGGCATCATCGAGATCATCATCAACATCATCCCCAACATCAGCACCATCTCCACCACCATCCAATCTCACCTCACAAGTTTATCTTGTGTTGTAATCCGTACTATCTATCCTCTCTACTCTACCGGTGTTGATTACTACAGTGTGATGAATGCTATTGAGTTTTGTTGGAGAATTATCATTGTGTCCAGACTTTTTATCATCTATTTATCACCACTGATCATGATCTCTTTTATGTCTTGTGAGTAGTTACTTTAGTTCTTGAGGACATGGGAGAAGTCTAGTTGTTAGTAGTCATATGATGTTGAAGTAATATGTGTTGTTTGATATTTAAGTTGTTTTGTTATTTTCCTAGTGATGTTGTGTGAGTCGAACACTCAACACTTCGCCTTATTAAGGACCTAGGGGAATACATTGTGTACAAAGAATGCTTACGGTGGGTTGTCGGAGTGACAGAAACCTAAACCCCAGTTCGCACTCTTTTGCACAAGGGAACAATGGATCATCGATCGTATTGCCATGGTTAGGCTTTTGATTTAATTACTATCTTGTATTTGCGGATGCTTGCAAGTTGTTTAATCATAAGAGTGCACTTATCTTAGTCTAGAGGGTGCACTAGCATAGATCCACCCACTCAACACTTATCAACACGGCACATAGTACCGATACGGAATATGGCGAAAGCACGTGACTATTTCTCCCGTGCGTCCTTCAGAATGCTTTAGCCTTTATAAGTTCAGTTGCTAGGCCTATCCTTTTCTCAAAAGGATCGGTCCACTTCTTACTCCTCAGTGCTCTTTACGTTGCTTGCTTTTACCTTCTTGTTGCTCATACCGAAAACCCCTAAAAGTTATCTTTTAGTTCCTGCAACTATTTCTTTACCAAAGTCACTTACCAATACCTTCTGCTCCTCGTTGGATTCGACACTCTTATTTATCGAAAACGCTACAAATGATCCCCTATAGTTGAGGGTCATCAAGTACTGTTTTCTGGCGGCGTTGCCGGGGAGCGTAGCGCTATTAGTAAGTGAAGCTAGTAAGGAAGTTTTTATATTTCTGTTTTTATTTTTCCGTTGCTGCTTTTTTTTCCTTATGGACACCTCTACTCTTGGATTTTTATTTATGGGGAAACACCCCACAACTGTGGTGGTCACTCCTACCCCTACTGAAATTGTGCCTTACAAAATACCGTCTGGTATTATTAATCATGTCTTAGTTAATCGTTATGCAGGAGATAGACATCCAAGTGAACACTTGCTACATTTATCACAACTATGTTCATTATTTAAGCTTGCAGGTGTGTCACTGGAGTTCGTCATGAAGAAATTATTCTCTGTATCACTTATAGGTAAATCTTCAGATTGGTATAAGCTCATTGATAACTCACATCTACTTAGTTGGGAAGAGCTTATGTCTCTCTTTTATACAAAGTTTTACCCTCTTCATGAAATTCATCGAGACAGGAATTACATCTACAACTTTTGGTCTCGCGACGGAGAGAGCATCGCTCAAGCTTGGGGGAGTCTTAAATCCCTAATGTTCAAATGTCCTATTCATGAACTCCCCAAAGAAATTATAATTACAAATTTTTATGCCAGGCTCTCTCGTCAGGATAAGGAGACGCTGGATGCCTCCTCTAGTAGGTTATTCCAAAAAAAAAGCATTGAAGAAAAGTGGGATCTCATCGAGAGGATCCATAAGAACACTGAAGACTGGGAAATCGACAAAGGTATTGAACCCGCTATAAATTATGAGCATGATTATATTGAGAGCTATGTGAAAACTGATTATTTTAATACCTTTTGTTCTAAGATTGGTCTTTATTCCAAGCTTATGATTGATTTTTGTAAGAACTTTGCCTCTCACATTGACTCTTCGAAAGAAGAGAAGGCTCAGTACCATAAGCCCTTTAAATAATTACCTGTTGATAATCATGTTGCTGACCCTATTCTTCCCGCAGTTTTCTATGAAAAGCCCCCTTTTCCTACAAGGATGAGGGAGCACTCTTTTGTGACAGGCATAATGAATAATAGTGAGAGAAGAACTGACGAACCTGAGGACCTGATCAAGGTCGATCCTCAAGTTGCGGTGATTAAAGATTTAGTCACTAATGATATTTCAGATTCCAAGATAAATTTTTGTGCCATTTCAACAAACATTGTCATAGCCAAGAATAAGAGTCCAAATTTCAGGTACACCAGTTGTATCTGTCAAGATAGAAGATCACAACTATTACGGGCTCTGCGATCTGGGATCCAGTGCTAGCGCTATTCCTTATTCACTCTATCAGGAGATCATGGGTGAGATTTCCCTCTGTGAACTTGAAGAGATCGATGCTACAATTTATCTAGCAAACAAATAAACTATCTCTCGCATTGGAATTGTGAGAGATGTTGAAGTCCTATGTGAAAAGGTAAAGTATCCTACCGACTTTCTCGTACTTGGTTCAGTGCAAGATAGTTTTTTCCCTATTATCTTTGGTAGACCTTTCCTCAACACTTGTGGTGCTGTTATAGATTGTAAAAAAGGTAAAGTCTCTGTTGAATTCAATGGTGAGCCATATGAATTTAAATTTTCTAAATTTTCCAAGCAACCTCGTGGTACTGATTTACTTGGTGATGATAAAATTATTGAAAATATTGCTTCTATTGCTATTCCTCCTAATGATCCTTTGCAACAATATATGGAAGACCACGAGAATGATATGCATATGCAGGAAAGAAATTAGTTGGACGAAATATTCACAAGAAAAACTTCTATCCTGAAGCACAACCTTCCAATTGAGCCTTTAGGAATCCTAGCACAACCAAAAGAAGACCCGGTGTTTGACCTCAAACCACTTCCCAATACGCTCAAGTATGCTTATTTAGATGAAAAGAAAATATTTCATGTCATTATCAATGCTAACCTTTCAGGATTTGAAGAAGAACGATTATTGGAGACACTTCGCACACACTATGGTGCCTTGGGCTATACCCTTGATGACCTTAAGGGGATCAGTCCATCGATTTGCCAACACACTATCAATCTCGAGCCCGATGCTAAGCCAGTTGTTGATCATCAACGACGGCTGAACCCAAAGATGAAGGACGTGGTTAGGTCGAAGATTCTCAAACTTCTAGCCTCATGTATAATCTATCCTATAGCTGATAGTAGGTGGGTAAGTCCAGTTCATTGTATTCCTAAGAAAGGAGGTATGACTGTTGTTCCTAATGATAAAAACGAACTAATACTTCAAAGAGTTCTTATTGGATATAGAATGTGTCTTGATTACAGGAAGTTGAACAAGGCAACCAGGAAGGATCACTACCCACTGCCCTTTATTGATCAGATGCTAGAGAGGTTGCCTAAAAACACCCACTTTTGTTATCTTGATGGGTACTCTGGCTTCTCTCAAATTCATGTTAACACCGCCGATCAAGGGAAGACCACTTTCACGTGTTCCTACGATACTTATGCTTATAGGCATATGCCTTTTGGTTTATGCAATGCGCCTGCTACTTTTCAGAGATGTATTTCTGCAATTTTTCATGGTTTCTGCGAGGATATTGTGGAAGTCTTCATGGACAGTTTTTCCATCTATGGAATTTCCTTTGACCACTGTCTCCACAATCTTAATAAAGTTTTGCAGATATGCGAGGATACAAACTTAGTTCTAAATTTGGAAAAATGTCACTTCATGGTTAACGAAGGGATCGTGCTTGGTCACAAGATTTTCGAGAGGGGAATTGAAGTGGACAAGGCGAAGATCGAAGCTATTGAGAGGAGGCCCTATCCAAGGGATATTAAAGGTATTAGTAGTTTTCTCGGTCATGCTGGTTTCTATAGAAGATTTATCAAAGACTTTTCTAAGACTTTGAGACCCCTCACTAATCTTCTCCAGAAGGTGATACGTCCAAAACGTATCTATAATTTCTGCTTGCTCCATGCATGTTTTGTGTGATATTGCTATGATCTAGATACACTTTCATATACTTTTGATCATATTTGGACTAACCTATTAACTCAGTGCACCCCAGTGCCAGTTCCTGTTTTCTGCTGTTTTTCTATTTCAGTTTCCCCCCCTATAAAAAGTGCCAGAAAAATTCCGGGAAAGATATAGGAAAAATCAGCGTACAGGAAGCTTCGCGAAGAGCCCGAGTGGGGCCAGAGGGGAGCCAGGGGTGGCCCAGGCGTCCACCCGGCGCGGCCACCCCCTGGGCCGCGCCAGGGGGGCGCCTGGGGCCCCTGGTCCACCTCTGGCTGCCCCCCTTCGCCTATATATTCTCCGTCACGGGAAACTTCCGGAGACAGAACACTTTTTCGCGATCTCTCCTTTGTTCCGCCGCTGCCGCGCTTCCGAGATCGGGAGCACCAGAAGACCTCTTCGCGGCACCCTGCCGGAGGGAGGGCCGACCTCCGGGAGTCTCCTCTCCACCATGGATGCTCCCAGGATGTCTCGTGAGTACTTTTCCTTGGACCATGGGTCCGTGATCAGTAGCTATGTGATGTTCTCCTCCCTTCTTTGTTCTTCATGGTTTAGACCTCGTGAGCTTCCCTACATGATCGAGGCACTTTTGTAATCTTTCTGCTGTTGCTATGCTGAGTTTGATAGGATCTGATGGATTATTAGATTATGTTCAGATTGTGATTGAGTAATATATTTGGTTTTTATCTCTTATATTTTTGTTCCTAAGTAATTCTTTCATGTTCTCCGTTGTTGTTTATTGCTTTGGCCAAATAGTAGGTAGTAACCCCAAGAGGGAACGTTATGCTCGATTGTGGTTCATGCCCGCCGATGACACGCTTGAGTGACAGAAACATGAGTCTAGGGGATGTGCTGTTGCCACAAGGGGGAAAACGACGGTGCTTGTAACCGCGGTTGCAAGGATTTTTTACTTTACGCAAAGTGATTTTTAATGCAGTTGTCTGTTGCTTTGGGTTTACACTTTGGGTGGGGCTCGCAACTTAATACCAGCGAGATGTTCTGGATAGATATCTCAAGGTGGATGATTAGTAGTACATGCAGTTGGATTTCGGTCTACTTATTTTGGCGTACTGCCCGTGCTTTTGAGCCTCTTCCTTTCTTTTGTAGCATAGTTAGCATTGCGGTGCGTTCATAATCCTGTCAATTGCCCTTCTGTAATTTGTTTACCTCGCATAGCAGTTTTATCGTCTTTTGGGAGAGAGACATCACTAGTGAACATCACGTATCCCGGTCCATATCCTCATTACTGTTTCCACGCTCATTTAGTTTTCTGCTTTTACTTTCAGTTGTTATCATTATCCCTTGTGTTTGATCCTTTGTGAACAACAAGACCGGAGAGATTGACAACCTCTCTGAACTTCATTGGGAACAAAGTTATCTGTGTCTGTGTGCAGGTCCGCGTCAGTTGCGCCGCTGACACCTACTTATCATCTCTGGAGTCCTACTAGAGACAAACCTTGGTATCTTTACTAAGGGAAATTTGCTGCTGTGCTACATCACGCCTTCCACTTGGGGCTCACCAACGAAGGGCGAGAAGACTACACCCGTCAACTCTCGCGCCATCAAGCAAATTTCTGGCGCCGTTGCTAGGGACTCCGAGTGCTAAAATAGGGGAGTTGCACACTACCCTTTACCTTTGTTTTTTAGTCTTGTTAGTTTACCTTTCAGTTTTTATCTTTGTGTCTTATATCAAAAATCACAAAAAAATCTGCCACACTTGCTGCTGCTATGGGTTCCACTGAAAACACTAAGTTGTGTGACTTCACTAGTCACAACAACCAAGACTTTATCTGCACCCCCATTGCCACACCTGCCACTTCAGCTACCTCTTATGAAATTAAACCTGCCTTGCTAAACCTTGTTATGAGAGATCAATTCTCTGGTGCTGGAGATGATGCTGCTTTACACTTGAATAATTTTGTTGAATTATGTGATATGCAAAAGTATAAGGAAGTAAAAGGTGATATTGTTAAGCTCAAGCTCTTTCCTTTCTCTTTAAGGGGAGAAGCTAAAATCTGGTTTCAATCTTTGCCTAGGAATAGCATAGATTCTTGGGATAAGTGCAAAATTGTTTTTATAGGGAAGTACTACCCACCTGCTAAAATTATCAAATTAAGGAGGAACATTATGAATTTTAAGCAATTGGATAATGAACACGTTGCCCAAGCTTGGGAACGAATGAAATCTCTTGTTAAGAAATGCCCTACACATGGTTTGACTACCTGGATGGTTATCCAGACTTTTTATGCAGGCTTGAACTTTACCTCGCGGAACCTGTTAGATTCGGCCGCGAGAGGAACCTTTATGTCAACTACACTTGGTGCTGCCACGAAGCTTCTCGATGAGATGATGACCAATTATTCCCAATGGCACACCGAACGCGCTCCAACAGGTAGGAAGGTAAACTCTGTCGAGGAAGTTACCTCCCTCAATGAAAAAGTTGACTTAATTATGTCTCTGCTTACCAAGCAACCCTCTATTGATCCTCATGATGTCCCTTTAAATTCTTTGGTTGCCCAAGTTCAAGTAGATGTGAACTTTATTGCTAGAAACAACTTCAACAACAATGCTTATAGGGGTAATTTTGCTAACAATCCTAGACCGTTCCCATCCAACTATGGGAACAACAACACCTACCCTAGCAACAAGAACCCCTCTTCTGAATTGGAAAATATGCTTAGAGACTTTATCACTACCCAAAAAGCCTTCAACAAAAATGTAGAGGAGAAATTAGCTAAATTAGATAATCTCTCTTTGAAGGTAGAAAGCTTAGACCTTGATATTGAGATGCTTAAAATTAGAAACCTCTCCCCTTGAGGAGAATAAGGCCACTCCTATTAATGCTATCCAATTACAAATTAATGAAAATATTAGGATGATGGCTAAACTTAAAGAAAGGTGGTCTACAGAAAAAGAGGAAGAGGATAGAATTAAGAGCCTTCCTACACACCACACAGTTGCCACTATCCAAATTGTTGAGGACACCCAAACTATTAGCACCCAATGCACTCCTAGTCCCGTTGGACCTATTAATGCTGATGTTAATACCTCAATCAAAGATGAAGAAACTCCTATGAACATAGAGGGTTTCAAACAAGTGAGCTTAGACGACACTACTACCCCCTTTGATAGTAGTGATATTAATTTTGATAGTTGCACCCTCTCAGAAGTTATTAGTTTGCTACACAAAATGTCTAGAGACCCCCACACTAGCACACTTAATCTTGCCTTCATGGAGCATATCACAAATGCTCTCATCAAAGCTAGGGAGGAGAAGCTTAGAGTAGAAGCCTCCATACCTAGGAAGCTAGATGATGGTTGGGAACCTATGATCAAAATTAAATTAAATAACTTCTCTTGCTATGCTTTATGTGATGTTGGAGCTAGTACCTCCGTTATGCCCAAAAGAATATTTGATATGTTTGAATTGAAGCCCTTTGAGCCTTGTTCTTTTGGTGTTCATCTTGTTGATTCTTCCATAAAGAAACCTTTGGGGAAGATCGACGATGTTCTTATCATTGTCAATGACAACTATGTTCCCGTTGATTTTATTGTTATGGATATAGAGTGTGAACCTTTGTGTCCAATTATTTTGGGACGTCCTTTTCTTTGCACTGTTGGTGCGGTTATTGACATGAAAGAGGGGAATATAAAATTCCAATTCCCATTCAAAAAGGGGATGGAACACTTCCCTAGAAAGAAAATCAAGTTACCTTTTGAGTCCGTTACATGGGCTAGTTATTCTCTTTCTCTTGATAAAACTTGATTCTTCTTTTGCATCATGCCTAGCTAATGGCTTTAAAGAAGCGCTTTCGGGAGGCAGCCTGCAACGAATTTAGGTGTTTTATTTTTGCTTTTTTGTGTCTTGATGATTGTTACTTCTGTAGCAACATCATTGTATCTTTATTTTTCAGCTTTGTGCCAAGTTATAGCCTCTTACGGCAAGGGAAGTAAAAGTTGTGACATGCTGTCCAGAAAACAGATTCTGTACTCGTGACCAGAAAAATTCCAGAAAAATACCAGTTCATCTTTTTGAGCTGAAAATTTTACACAGTATGCTCTATACAATTACAAAACTTCCGTATGTTCTGATTTTTTTGATTTGAGTTGCATAAGTGCCCTTAAAAAATTCTTTACTATCTGCTGTTCTGTTTTTCACAGATTCTGCCACGTTTTGTCTCTCCTAACTTTTGCAAACCTTAAGCTTGCTTTTTCTTTGCAAAAACTTGTTGGCACTCTTGAGAAACATTAGATCTTCAAGAATATCTTTATATCCAGTGGGAAAAATTATTTATGAAGGGTACTAACCTCTCTAATCAACTTATGATGAGTTATGTATGAAGGGAGTTTTCAAGTGTGTGATGGAAGATGATGAAAGAAGATCTAGGAGTGTCAAGCGCTCAAACTTGGGGATGCCCCCATGCATCCCCAATAAATATTCAAGGAGACTCAAGCGTCTAAGCTTGGGATGCCCCCGTGCATCCCCTTCTCCATCAACAATCATCAGTTTGTCCTTCGTCTCATTATATTTTTATCACTTCATGCGTTATGTGCTATGCTTGGAGCGTCTCGCTCTTAGGTTTTGTCTTTAGTTTTCTTTAGCTTTGCTTGCTGTTCATAAAAAGTTAGATCCCATCTTACTTTGTGTGGGAGAGAAACACGCTCCACTTTCAAAATTTAGAACACATCATAGGATTTTTCCTGCTTATCTTTTTGATGTTGTGTGTTCTTTATCTTTTTATAGCTACTGCCAAGTTTAGTTTTAGTCTTAGTTGGTCTTTAGCAAGAGCCTTGGATTTTGTTTAGTTTGTTGCTGGAACTCTTTTTAGTTTTCATGTTTATCTTGTTAAAGAGAGTTGATTGTTGCACTGAGTTGTGTCTTGTCTTGAAAGTAGGTAATTGAGGTTGCTATTTAATTCTAGTAGTAGCTTGCAATGGTTTTGAGGTATTGATGTGAGTAATGTTTGAACTTTTGGTGTCAAGAGCTCTTGCCTATTAGTGATAGGTGTCGTATTTTGGTCAATCCGTGTGTATTTTCAAAACCTACAAAACTAGTTGAGAACTCTAGCTACTAGATGGATCACTACTCTTCCGAGGGGTCGAATATCAGAGAACACTCACGTACCATGAGTCGAGGATGCGCAAGGAGAACCAAACCCCCATACACTCCTCCTCGGGGTACTTGTCTCTTTGTGAACCTACTTATTAGACTGAGAGTTACCAATAATAAGTGCATGAGTTCTTCGGACTAATGTAAGTATTGAAAGTTGACACTTCCACCTTCCCATATTTTGCTAGCCTCTCCCGTGCCGTGCATTGCCTTCTTCTCACTCCGAGAGTTGGTGTCCACCTTCGCCGGTACTTCCAAACCCTTGGCATGATACGCTCTGTCATCATAAGCCTCCTTATATCTTCCCTCAAAACAGCCACCATACCTACCTATCAAGGCATTTCCATAGCCTTTCCGAGTTATATTGCCATGCAACTTCCACCTCTTCATGACTTGATCTTCATGTCATACATGTTCTTGCTACACTGGCAGCGACATACATTGCATACATCATGATAGTTACATCTTCTTTATGTTTTGAGTACCTTGTAAAGTGTGAAAGATCTCCTTTACCTTCTTGTAAAATAGAGTGTTGCCCTTAAGTGAGGAAAAGATCCCAAAGTGGACACATTAAAAGATCCCAAAGAGGACAAATGAGAGTTAAATATAAAGAGCCATTGAGGCCACAAAAAAAAATAGAAAAAGAGAAAAAGAAATAAAAAGAGAGAAAGGGGCAACACTAGTACTCCCTTTATATCCTTGTACTCCATAGAGATGATCATTATGCATATAGCTATGTGGGGACCTTCACACTATAGAACTTGGCTTGCATATTCCAAGGATGAGCCTCCTCAAACGAGTTCTAGGTCTTCATGAGTGAGCAAGTTAGATGCACCCCCACTAGTTCCTTTGGAGAGCTTCTTAGCTCATATGTGCATCCGTTGCATGGCAATCCCTACTCCTCACATCATATCTATCATTTGGCATTTCTTGCGTATGATTGTCCTCATTGATGTGAGACTTTCTCATCCTTTTTGTCTTCCTCCTCCACCATACTTCTATCTTTGCCATCTTAAGTGTCAACTCTCGTGCTTACGCTCATCCATTGCATGAGTGCTCAAAATATCGAAAAGGAGTGGATCAAATTGACTTGTACCTGGCTAGTGGTCTAGGGACAATTCAAGATAAGATTCCAAAGAAGACCAAGTGTGAAACTTTAGTAGATTGAGTTCTCAACACAAAAATTACTCAAGCTTGGGAACGAATGAAATCTCTTGTTAAGAAATGCCCCACACATGGTTTGACTACCTGGATGGTTATCCAGACTTTTTATGCAGGCTTGAACTTTACCTCGCGGAACCTGTTAGATTCGGCCGCGGGAGGAACCTTTATGTCAACTACACTTGGTGCTGCCACGAAGCTTCTCGATGAGATGATGACCAATTATTCCCAATGGCACACCGAACGCGCTCCAACAGGTAGGAAGGTAAACTCTGTCGAGGAAGTTACCTCCCTCAATGAAAAAGTTGACTTAATTATGTCTCTACTTACCAAGCAACCCTCTATTGATCCTCATGATGTCCCTTTAAATTCTTTGGTTGCACAAGAACAAGTAGATGTGAACTTTATTGCTAGAAACAACTTCAACAACAATGCTTATAGGGGTAATTTTGCTAACAATCCTAGACCGTTCCCATCCAAATATGGGAACAACAACACCTACCCTAGCAACAAGAACCCCTCTTCTGAATTGGAAAATATGCTTAGAGACTTTATCACTACCCAAAAAGCCTTCAACAAAAATGTAGAGGAGAAATTAGCTAAATTAGATAATCTCTCTTTGAAGGTAGAAAGCTTAGCCCTTGATATTGAGATGCTTAAAATTAGAAACCTCTCCCCTTGAGGAGAATAAGGCCACTCCTATTAATGCTATCCAATTACAAATTAATGAAAATATTAGGATGATGGCTAAACTTAAAGAAAGGTGGGCTACAGAAAAAGAGGAAGAGGGTAGAATTAAGAGCCTTCCTACACACCACACAGTTGCCACTATCCAAAATGTTGAGGACACCCAAACTATTAGCACCCAATGCACTCCTAGTCCCGTTGGACCTATTAATGGTGATGTTAATACCTCATCCAAAGATGAATAAACTCCTATGAACATAGAGGGTTTGAAACAAGTGAGCTTAGACGACACTACTACCCCCTTTGATAGTAGTGATATTAATTTTGATAGTTGCACCCTCTCAGAAGTTATTAGTTTGCTACACAAAATGTCTAGAGACCCCCACACTAGCACACTTAATCTTGCCTTCACGGAGCATATCACAAATGCTCTCATCAAAGCTAGGGAGGAGAAGCTTAGAGTAGAAGCCTCCATACCTAGGAAGCTAGATGATGGTTGGGACCCTATGATCAAAATTAAATTAAATAACTTCTCTTGCTATGCCTTATGTGATGTTGGAGCTAGGACCTCCGTTATGCCCAAAAGAATATTTGATATGTTTGAATTGAAACCCTTTGAGCCTTGTTCTTTTGGTGTTCGTCTTGTTGATTCTTCCATAAATAAACCTTTGGGGAAGATCGACGATATTCTTATCATTGTCAATGACAACTATGTTCCCGTTGATTTTATTGTTATGGATATAGAGTGTGAACCTTTGTGTCCAATTATTTTGGGACGTCCTTTTCTTCGCACCGTGGGTGCGGTTATTGACATGAAAGAGGGGAATATAAAATTCCAATTCCCATTCAAAATGGAGATGGAACACTTCCCTAGAAAGAAAATCAAGTTACCTTTTGAGTACGTTACACGGGCTGCTAGTTATTCTCTTTTTCTTGATAAGACTTGATTCTTCTTTTGCATCATGCCTAGCTTAAAGGCATAAAAGAAAGCGCTTTCGCGAGGCAGCCCGCAACGAATTTAGGTTTTTCTTTTTTCTTTTGTTATGTCCTGATGATTGTTACTACTGTAGCAACATCATTGTTTCTTTATTTTTCAGCTTTGTGCCAAGGTATAGCCTCTTACGGCAAGGGAAGTAAAAGTTGTGACATGCTGTCCAGAAAACAGATTCTGTCCTCGTGACTAGAAAAATTCCAGAAAAATCCCAGTTTATCTTTTTGAGCTGAAATTTTGACACAACGTGCTCTATACAATTACGAAACTTCCGTATGTTCTGAGTTTTTTGATTTGAGTTGCAGAAGTGCCCCTAAACATTTCTTTACTACCTGCTGTTCTGTTTTTCACAGATTCTGCCACGTTTTGTCTCTCCTAACTTTTGCAAACCTTAAGCTTGATTTTTCTTTGCAAAAACTTTTTGGCACTCTTGCAAAACAGTAGCTCTTCAAGAATATCTTTATATCCAGTGGGGAAAAATTATCTTATTAAGGGTACTAACCTCTCTAATCAGCTTATGATGAGTTATGTATGAAGGGAGTTTTCAAGTGTGCGATGGAAGATGATGAAAGAAGATCCAGGAGTGTCAAGCGCTCAAGCTTGGGGATGCCCCCATGCATCCCCAATAAATATTCAAGGAGACTCAAGCGTCTAAGCTTGGGGATGCCCCCGTGCATCCCCTTCTCCATCAACAATCATCAGTTCGTCCTTCGTCTCACTATATTTTTATCACTTCATGCGTTATGTGCTATGCTTGGAGCGTCTCGCTCTTAGGTTTTATTTTTAGTTTTATTTAGATTTTCTTGCTGTTCATAAAAAGTTAGATCCCCTCTTACTTTGTGTGGGAGAGAAACACGCTCCACTTTCAAAATCTAGAACACATCATAGGATTTTTCCTGCTTATCTTTTTGCTGTTGTGTGTTGTTTATCTTTTCATAGCTGCTGCAATGTTTAGTCTTAGTCTTAGTTTGTCTTTAGCAAGAGCCTTGGATTTTGTTTAGTTTGTTGCTGGAACTCTTTTTAGTTTTCATGTTTATCTTGTTAAAGAGAGTTGGTTGTTGCACTGAGTTGTGTCTTGTCTTGAAAGTAGGTAATTGAGGTTGCTATTTAATTCTAGTAGTAATTTGCAATAGTTCTGAGGTACTGTTGTGAGTAATGTTTGAACTTTTGGTGTCAAGAGCTCTAGCCTATTAGTGATAGGTATCATATTTTGGGAAATCCGTGTGTATTTTCAAAACCTACAAAACTAGTTCAGAACTCTAGCTACTAGATGGATCACTAATCTTTGGAGGGATCGAATATTAGAGTACACTCACGTACCATGAGTCGAGGATGCGCAAGGATAACCAAACCCCCATACACTCCTCCTCGGGGTACTTGTCTCTTTGTGAACCTCCTTTTTAGATTGAAAGTTAGCGATAATAAGTGCATGAGTTCTTCGGGCTAATGTAAGTATTGAAAGTTGACACTTCCACCTTCCCATATTTTGCTAGCCTCTCCCGTGCCGTGCATTGCCTTCTTCTCACTCCGAGAGTTGGTGTCTGTAGGAGATATGCCCTAGAGGTAGTAATAACAGTTATTTTGTATCTCCGAGTTTGTAATGAATGTTTATGTTCCATGCTATAACTGCAATGATTCTCGAGTCTGCAATATCCACGAGGCTCGGAGGGAAACTCATGTGCACGTGTGGTATAATAAACAGTAAAATGTATTCCTAGTCATGCCTCTAAGACTGGCTCATGTATTGCATGATGATCCTGTTTTCCTGATCATGGGCATGTCTATGCCGGCAATTTTGAGGGCACAATGTTAGAAGAACATTTGTGTTGAATCGACCCGAATTGATGTTATGCTATGAGATACATTCGTCACAAGTTAATGGTTAATAACACAGAGAAAGTTGTGCGTTTGCATAATTCCTTAGACCATGAGAGTATCGAGTTCCTTCGTACTTGCTTCGTGAACTTTGGGGTTTTGTTAAACGTCATCTGTAAAAGGGTGGCTATTACGGCAGCTTGCGGGTTCACGGAAAAGTATGACAAGGAACTAGGTAGCTCGAGATTGGGATTTGCTCCTCCGTCGTTGGAGAGATATTCTTAGGGCCCTCTCGGTGTTACGGTATCCACCATCGTCTGGCCAGACACACTGTGATTTGATCACAGGGATGCCGGAACGCGGGAACGAGAAAAGAGAACAATACCAGGAACGAGGTAACTGGCATGGTGGACAAGTTGTTGGTTCACGGGGATGCCAATAAGTCTCACCTCGGGTATTTGTAATATATCGCGAAGCAACAGGAATAGCACACAACAACTAAAGGTTCACTCGAATAATTCTTCGTATGGGTATTGGGATCAATATGGATGTCCTCGGTTCCGCTATTGATCATTGATCGGAAAGTGTTCCGGTCATGTCTATACTTCATCGAACCTACAGGGTCACACGCTTAAGGGTCATCTATCTGTTGAATACTAGACAGGGAGTCTGAGATAAAGTCACCGGAAAGGTTTCGGAGACGGCGGAAAAGTTCCGAGAGAGAAAACCGAAAAGTTGTTTCGGGGTAAACCACTAAGCCGAAAAGGTTTCGGAGAGCACCTGGTAATTTTGGAGAGTGCCAGAATTGTTCTGGTAACTTCTGGAATTTTTCTGGAGAAAAGATTAAAATATTTTTTTCGGAAATATTTCGGAGCTGCCGGAAATGCTTAGATTGCTTTTCGCAAATGAAAATCACTAATCCGGAATTGTTTCGGAATGCGCCCAAAATCATTTTAGTGGGTGTTGGAATTATTCTAAGACCCACAAAAATATTTTCGGAATTTTCGGACGCGAAAAAGTGGTGTCATGAATAGTAAAAAGTACTACTTGAGATATTTTTGGAAAGCCTTCTAGAAGGACTTGGGAGCCAAGAAAGCCCCCTTGGGTTTCCTATAAATAGAGGTGTGAGGGCAGCCCCATATCCTTGATCCAAGCTCTCACTTGAGTTCTCAACACATGCCATGCAATTATCTGGCTTCTTCTCTCCCTCACACGAAAGAGTTTCGTAGAGCCGAAAGGCTGTCTAGGTTCCGGCAGGAACTAGTTCTGGACGGCGAAGCCCTGCTGGATAGCTGACACCGTATGTGTGCAACTTGGTAGAGAGGTCGTTGTTTCGATCTTAGTTCGAGTGTGCCTCCCGAAGGGCTGTCCGAGTTACAGATCGAGTTTCGAGGGTCCTCCCGAAGGGCTGTCCGTGACATCGTCCGAGGGACTGTCCGACCGCCTCCCGGAGCGTTGTTCGTGGGGCAGACGAGGGAATACATTCTCGCGGTTGGGAGGTTGTAAATCCTAGCTGCGGGGATCTGCACCGACGATCTTCATCGACTCTACTTCCCGCTGCGCTACGAGTCAGTAACGATCAGATCAAAACCTTGTATGCGTCTCCATAGTGGTCCTGGGCGTGCTCGCTATACCAAATTTTTTTGTTTTCTGTTGCGTTCCCCTACAGTGGTATCAGAGCCGTGCTATGCGTAGATGCATGTTATGATCTAGAATACATGGAGATGTATGGGTATTGCATAATATAATTTTGGAGTAGATCAGATCTATTGCTGAAAATTATTTATGCGGGTGGCAGATGAAATCTGTTACCCGATATTCTTGTTGCTTCCCTAGAATTTGCGTATTTCTGATCTCGAGACAGCATGGTGGAATTTTACAAAGTTCTGGCAATCCGCGATCCTGATTGATCAACGAAGTGCTATCAGTTCTTTGGGTTCCGCCATAGTCAAAAGAAAGATGAAATTTGCAGACTAAAGGGCAATGCAGATATGATCTGCACGGGGATCACGCGTATGACGAAGTTCAGTATGGGGTTCGAGATTTTATTATCTCGTGCTTCATACACCCCGCAATGTTAATCTAGTGACTTGAATAATCATACTTGATGATAAAACGTTGGTAGTTGCGGTTTAAGTCAAAACCTTAGAAGCCACGTAAAATAAAATTTTGCATAAACCGGTTTAGAGGCGTCTAACTTGTTTTTGCATGATGTGCATGTGATGTGGTATAGCAAAGCTCATATTAATTCGATTATGTATGAGATGACTATATAATGTAAATTTATTAACATGACCTGCGTGTCATGATTCGGCATGATGGCTGGAGCCATATGATTGTCACTTTAATGACCTGCGTGTCAACCTTAGGTAATGCACTTATTCATTTGCTATAAAGATAGCAATATTATTTGGTGGATCGACAAGGTGGTGGCAATCTTCGCGAAGGTGAACTCCGACGCAAATGCCAAAGACGAAGAAATACTTGACTTCTCCGTCAGAAGGGGCTATACCATATCATGCTATTATGAATTGCATGGGATGTTTATCCCTTATGTTGCACCCTTCTTGATTGCGCGGTAGTCGCTTTTTATTAGGGTGATCTCTCACTTAAAATATCAAGTAGTTAGTGTTCTCCCAAGTGTAGCGCCGTCACAACATCTATACTCTCGGGGTGCGCCATGGATGCATGGGTACGAACGATTGGAGAAATGTAAGGCGGGTGAGGTCAGACCTCGCAGCAAGATCACTTGGTTGTCTTGACGTTCATGGCAGGATCGTCCTGAGCTCGGAACACACGCATCGAAAGATGAACAAGAGTCACATAGAGATGTGATCGGCAAGTTGGCCTACCAAATCAAAATCCTCGTCATGAGATGATGATTCTATGGCGTTGTATTGATATTTGAATCTTGAATCACTCATAATCAATTTTGAGAGATATTGATTTAAGTGGGAGCACACTTTAGAATAAAATTGTTTATTCACTAGTGCAAAAATCATTATGAACAAAGTCTAAGTGAAACTTGTGTTTACCGTTGTAGATCAAATGGCTCGCAACACCGCTTTCAACTTGGGGCCATTGTTAGAGAAAGAAAAGTTAGCTGCGACTGGAAACAACTATGCGGACTGGGTCCGTAACCTGAGGATTGTCCTCAGGAGCGCTAAGAAAATCTATGTGCTTGAAAAAGATCTTCCAGCTAAACCGGCGGCAGGTGCCTCGGAAGATGAACAAAATGTCTGGGCCACTCAGGATGATGATCACAACGCAGTACAGTGCCTCATGCTAGCTTGCATGAGTCCAGAGCTCCAAAAACGTTTTGAATTCCATAAACCCCGTGATATGATCCGGGAATTGGATGCTCTGTACAAGGAAACCGCAAGGTCTGAACGTTTTGATATCATGAATATCTTGATGAATTTCAAGATGGCTGAGGGCGGTTCAGTTGGCGAACACATAGTCAAAATGATTGGCTATGCTGAAAGGCTTAAAACCCTGGAATTTCCAATTCCAGCATCCCATATGATGGACATGATGCTTTCTTCACTCCCCCCGTCTTACAACGGTTTTGTCATGAATTACAACATGAGTGGGATGGAGAAAACACCAGAAGAGGTGCTCGCCATGCTGAAAACTGTGGAAGAAGGACTGCGGAAAAATCACAAGCAAGTGTTGCTTGTGAATAAAACCGCCAGTTTCAAAAAGAAAGGCAAGCCAAAGAAGGGCAAGGGTGCCGGTAAGACCGGCTCCCAAAGCAACTCTAAGGGCGGAGCCAAGAATGAAACTGAGTGCTTCTACTGCAAGGGCACAGGACACTGGAAGAGAAACTGCAAGAAGTATCTGGCCGATAAGAAGTCCGGGAAAACCGGAAAAGGTATAATTGTTATACAAGTTAATGTCATTGATGTTTTGCTTGCTAGCGAAAATTCTAAGTCTTGGGTATTTGATACCGGATCGGTTTCTCACATTTGCAACTCGATACAGGGACTGCAGAAGGTCCGCAAGCTAGCAAAGAATGAAGTCATGATGCGCGTCGGGAACGGCGCTGGGATCGCCGCTCAAGCCGTCGGCATTATGCCTCTACGTCTCCCTTCAGGATTTATCTTAGAGCTAAATAAATGTTATTTTGTTCCACTATTGTGTAGAAACATTATCTCTGGATCATGTTTAGTACACGATGGGTATTCGTACAAGTCTGAGAACAATGGTTGTTCACTTTATTGTAAGGATATGTTTTATGGATTTGCACCCATTGTTGGGGGCCTTTTCATACTAAATCTTGAATGTGAAAATGATGTCTTTAACATGAATGCTAAACGCCTTAAGAAGGTTGATACCACAACCACTTATTTGTGGCACTGTCGTCTTGGCCACATCGGAAAGAAACGCATGCAAAGACTCCAAAGAGATGGAGTTTTACCGTCCTTTGATTTTGAATCATTTGACACATGTGAAGCTTGTCTAATGGGAAAAATGACCAAGATGCCGTTCAAGGGTCATCCTGAACGGGCGGGTGAATTATTGGAAATAATACATAGTGATGTATGTGGTCCAATGAGCACAGCCGCACGGGGTGGGTATTTCTACTTCGTGACTTTTACTGATGATTTAAGTCGGTATGGCTACATCTACTTGATGAAGCATAAGTCGGAAACCTTTGAAAAGTTCAAGGAATTTCAGAATGAGGTAGAAAATCATCGTGACAAAAAGATTAAGTTTCTGCGGTCTGATCGCGGAGGCAAATACCTTAGTCATGAGTTTGGCCAACATCTAAGTGACCGTGGAATCGTTTCACAGCTTATGCCACCCGGAACTCCACAGCGAAATGGAGTATCGGAAAGACGTAACCGAACCTTGTTAGACATGGTAAGGTCGATGATGTCTCTTACAGATCTGCCGATATCTTTTTGGGGTCACGCACTAGAAACTGCCGCTCACACACTAAACCGAGCACCGTCTAAGTCTGTTGAAACGACACCACATGAGATGTGGAATGGGAAGAAACCCAGTTTGTCGCACCTTAAAATTTGGGGATGTGAGGTACTTGTAAAACGTTTACAACCAACCAAACTCGATCCCAGATCAGACAAATGTAACTTTGTAGGTTATCCAAAAGAAACAATTGGGTATTCCTTCTACCTACCCTCCGAGCACAAAGTGTTTGTCGCTAAAAGCGGAGTCTTTCTTGAGAAAGAGTTTCTCGCCAAAGAAGTAAGTGGGAGGACAGTACAACTTAATGAGATTAGTGAATCTTCGGCGACCGTTGCTATGGCTAAAGAACCGGAAGTAATTCCGCAAATTATCCCTACAACCGAGCCGGAAGTTGTCGCATATAATGCAAAAACTTCAGACAATGTTGTAACTGAACCGCGTAGATCAGGTAGGGCTGTCCAGCCACCTGAGTGGTTTCATGATGAAATCTTCATTCTTGAAGACGATGAACCTGCGCACTACAAATAAGCGATGGCGGGGCCCAGCTCAAGGGAATGGCATAGAGCCATGAAATCCGAGATGGAATCCATGTACGAAAACCAAGTTTGGAACTTGGAAGAACTTCCAGAAGCCGTAAAGCCCATTGGTTGTAAATGGATTTTCAAAAGAAAGACGGACGCGGATGGTAACATTAGTATCCACAAAGCTAGACTTGTCGCGAAAGGGTTCACGCAAGTTCCAGGAGTGGACTACGACGAGACGTTCTCGCCAGTAGCTATGCTTAGGTCTGTACGGATATTACTAGCAATTGCTGCTTATTTCGACTATGAAATATGGAAGATGGACGTCAAAACGGCTTTCCTAAATGGAAACCTCAAAGAGGATGTATACATGATACAGCCAGAAGGTTTTGTCATTCATAAGGATGCTAAAAAGGTATGCAAGCTTCAGAAAGCCATTTATGGTCTGAAGCAAGCATCAAGGAGCTGGAACATTCATTTTGATGAAGTAGTCAAACGGTTTGGCTTCATCAGGAATGACGAAGAATCTTGTGTTTACAAGAAGTTTAGTGGGAGCGCAAAAGCATTTCTAATCTTGTATGTGGATGAAATATTGTTGATTGGAAATGATGTGAATTTCCTTAGCGAAATAAAAGACTCATTGAAAAGGAGTTTTTCAATGAAAGACTTAGGCGAAGCGGCATATGTATTGGGCATTAGGATCTATAGAGATAGATCAAGACGCCTGATAGCGCTTAGCCAAAGCACGTACATTGACAAGGTGTTGAAAAGGTTCAACATGGAGAACTCCAAGAAAGGCTTACTCCCCATGTCACCTGGCACAGTGCTTTGCAAGAATCAGTGTCCTCGGACTCTCGATGAGCGAGTACAAATGAATGATGTTCCATATGCCTCGGCAGTTGGTTCTATTATGTATGCCATGCTATGTACAAGACCGGACGTTTCCTATGCGCTAAGTGTTAGCAGCCGGTACCAAAGTGATCCAGGATTGGAACACTGGGCCGCAGTCAAGGGTATTCTTAAGTACCTCAAACGGACCAAGGATTTACTCCTTGTGTACACTGATGCAGGCTTCATGACTGACCCAGATGACTTCAAATCTCAATCAGGCTATGTTTTCATATTGAACGGCGGCGAAGTTGATTGGAAAAGTTCCAAACAAAAGACTGTGGCGGATTCTACGACAGAGGCGGAATATGTTGCTGCTTCAGAAGCCTCCAAAGAGGCGGTATGGATCAAGCAATTTCTTGAAGACCTTGGTGTGGTTCCAAGTGCTCTGGACCCGGTGGAGATCTATTGTGATAATAGTGGCGCCGTGGCTCAGGCAAGGGAGCCAAGTTCGCACCATAAGACAAGACATATTGAACGCAAATATAAACTCATTCGACATCATGTCGAAGCGGGTTTAGTGAAAGTACGCAAAGTTCACACGGATCTGAACGTGTCAGACCCGATGACAAAGCCTCTACCACGAGCAAAGCATGAGCAGCACCGGATAGCCATTGGTGTTAGGGAAGCCATGTAACTGGATTATGACTCTAGTGCAAGTGGGAGTCTGTAGGAGATATGCCCTAGAGGCAGTAATAACAGTTATTTTGTATCTCCGAGTTTGTAATGAATGTTTATGTTCCATGCTATAACTACAATGATTCTCGAGTCTACAATATCCACGAGGCTCGGAAGGAAACTCATGTGCACGTGTGGTATAATAAACAGTAAAATGTATTCCTAGTCATGCCTCTAAGACTGGCTCATGTATTGCATGATGATCCTGTTTTCCTGATCATGGGCATGTCTATGCCGGCAATTTTGAGGGCACAATGTTAGAAGACCATTTGTGTTGAATCGACCCGAATTGATGTTATGCTATGAGATACATTCGTCACAAGTTAATGGTTAATAACACAGAGAAAGTTGTGCGTTTGCATAATTCCTTAGACCATGAGAGTATCGAGTTCCTTCGTACTTGCTTCGTGAACTTTGGGGTTTTGTTAAACGTCATCTGTAAAAGGGTGGCTATTACGGCAGCTTGCGGGTTCACGGAAAAGTATGACAAGGAACTAGGTAGCTCGAGATTGGGATTTGCTCCTCCGTCGTTGGAGAGATATTCTTAGGGCCCTCTCGGTGTTACGGTATCCACCATCGTCTGGCCAGACACAGTGTGATTTGATCACAGGGATGCCGGAACGCGGGAACGAGAAAAGAGAACAATACCAGGAACGAGGTAACTGGCATGGTGGACAAGTTGTTGATTCACGGGGATGCCAATAAGTCTCACCTCGGGTATTTGTAATATATCGCGAAGCAACAGGAATAGCACACAACAACTAAAGGTTCACTCGAATAATTCTTCGTATGGGTATTGGGATCAATATGGATGTCCTCGGTTCCGCTATTGATCATTGATCGGAAAGTGTTCCGGTCATGTCTATACTTCATCGAACCTACAGGGTCACACGCTTAAGGGTCATCTATCTGTTGAATACTAGACAGGGAGTCTGAGATAAAGTCACCGGAAAGGTTTCGGAGACGGCGGAAAAGTTCCGAGAGAGAAAACCGAAAAGTTGTTTCGGGGTAAACCACTAAGCCGAAAAGGTTTCGGAGAGCACCTGGTAATTTTGGAGAGTTCCAGAATTGTTCTGGTAACTTCTGGAATTTTTCTGGAGAAAAGATTAAAATATTTTTTTCGGAAATATTTCGGAGCTGCCGGAAATGCTTAGGTTGCTTTTCGCAGATGAAAATCACTAATCCGGAATTGTTTCGGAATGCGCCCAAAATCATTTTAGTGGGTGTTGGAATTATTCTAAGACCCACAAAAATATTTTCGGAATTTTCGGACGCGAAAAAGTGGTGTCATGAATAGTAAAAAGTACTACTTGAGATATTTTTGGAAAGCCTTCTAGAAGGACTTGGGAGCCAAGAAAGCCCCCTTGGGTTTCCAATAAATAGAGGTGTGAGGGCAGCCCCATATCCTTGATCCAAGCTCTCACTTGAGTTCTCAACACATGCCATGCAATTATCTGGCTTCTTCTCTCCCTCACACGAAAGAGTTTCGTAGAGCCGAAAGGCTGTCTGGGTTCCGGCAGGAACTAGTTCTGGACGGCGAAGCCCTGCTGGATAGCTGACACCGTATGTGTGCAACTTGGTAGAGAGGTAGTTGTTTCGATCTTAGTTCGAGTGTGCCTCCCGAAGGGCTGTCCGAGTTACAGATCGAGTTTGGAGGGTCCTCCCGAAGGGCTGTCCGTGACATCGTCCGAGGGACTGTCCGACCGCCTCCCGGAGCGCTGTTCGTGGGGAAGACGAGGGAATACATTCTCGCGGTTGGGAGGTTGTAAATCCTAGCTGCGGGGATCTGCACCGACGATCTTCATCAACTCTACTTCCCGCTGCGCTACGAGTCGGTAACGATCAGATCAAAACCTTGTATGCGTCTCCATAGTGGTCCTGGGCGTGCTCGCTATACCGAAATTTTTTGTTTTCTGTTGCGTTCCCCTACAGTGTCCACCTTCGCCGGTACATCCAAACCCTTGGCATGATACGCTCTGTCATCATAAACCTCCTTATATCTTTCCTCAAAACAGCCACCATACCTACCTGTCAAGGCATTTCCATAGCCTTTGCAAGATATATTGCCATGCAACATCCACCTCTTCATGACTTGATCTTCATGTCATACATGTTCCTGCTACACTGGCAGCGACATACATTGCATACATCATGATAGTTACATCTTCTTTATGTTTTGAGTACCTTGTAAAGTGTGAAAGATCTCCTTTACCTTCTTGTAAATTAGAGTGTTGCCCTTAAGTGAGGAAAAGATCCCAAAGTGGACAAATCAAAAGATCCCAAAGAGGACAAATGAGAGTTAAATAGAAAGAGCCATTGAGGCCACAAAAAAATACAAAAAAATAGAAAAAAGAGAAAAAGAAATAAAAAGAAAGAAAGGGGCAACACTACTATCCTTTTGAGAGATCCACACTAGTACTCCCTCTATATCCTTGTACTCCATAGAGATGATCATTATGCATATAGCTATGTGGGGACCTTCACACTATAGAACTTGGCTTGCATATTCCAAGGATGAGCCTCCTCAAACGAGCTCTAGGTCTTCATGAGCGAGCAAGTTAGATGCACCCCCACTAGTTCCATTGGAGAGCTTCCTAGCTCGTATGTGCATCCGTTGCATGGCAATCCCTACTCCTCACATCATACCTATCATTTGGCATCTCTTGCCTATGATTGTCCTCATTGATGTGAGCTTTTCTCATCCTTTTTTTGTCTTCCTCCTCCGTACTCCTCTCTCTGCCATCCTAAGTGTCAAATCTCGTGCTTACGCTCATCCATTGCATGAATGCTCAAAATATTGAAAAAGGAGTGGATCAAATTGACTTGTACCCGGCTAGTGGTCTGGGGACGAGTCAAGATAAGATTCCAGAAAAATACCAAGTGTGAAACTTTAGTAGATTGAGTTCTCAACAAATAAATGTTTTTCTCGTATTCCCTATCCCCCTTCTTGCACGCAAACACCATTTGGAGACATTCGAGTCACGGACAGCGAGAGCTCTTGCACCTAATGTTCTTTCGTTACTTGTTTCAATGCTAATATAGACTCTTGCTTGTTATGACTTGAATTGAATTTCTAACCTTGATTGCTTTACTTTTCAAAGTTCTTATATGGTTGCTAGCATGTCACCACAGAAATTATGCCGTTATCATTTACCTACTCGAGGACGAGCAGGAATTAGGCTTGGGGATGTTGATACGTCCAAAACGTATCTATAATTTCTGCTTGCTCCATGCATGTTTTGTGTGATATTGCTATGATCTAGATACACTTTCATACACTTTTGATCATATTTGGACTAACCTATTAACTCAGTGCACCCCAGTGCCAGTTCCTGTTTTCTGCTGTTTTTCTATTTCAGATTTCCCCCATATAAAAAGTGCCAGAAAAATTCCGGGAAAAATATAGGAAAAAACAGCGTACAGGAAGATTCGCGAAGAGCCCGAGTGGGGCTAAAGGGGAGCGAGGCGTTGCCCAGGCGGCCACTCGGCGCGGCCACCCCCTGGGCCGCGCCAGGGGGGCGCCTGGGGCCCCTGGTCCACCTCTGGCTGCCCCCCTTCGCCTATATATTCTCCGTCACGAGAAACTTCCGGAGACAGAACACTTTTTCGCGATCTCTCCTCTGTTCCGCCGCTGCCGCGCTTCCGAGATCGGGAGCACCAGAAGACCTCTTCGCGGCACCCTGCCGGAGGGAGGGCCGACCTCCGGGAGTCTCCTCTCCACCATGGATGCTCCCAGGATGTCTCGTGAGTAGTTTTCCTTGGACCATGGGTCCGTGATCAGTAGCTATGTGATGTTCTCCTCCCCTCTTTGTTCTTCATGGTTTAGACCTCGTGAGCTGCCCTACATGATCGAGGAACTTTTGTAATCTTTCTGCTGTTGCTATGCTGAGTTTGATAGGATCTGATGGATTATTAGATTATGTTCAGATTGTGATTGAGTAATATATTTGGTTTTTATCTCTTATATTTTTGTTCCTAAGTAATTCTTTCATGTTCTCCGTTGTTGTTTATTCCTTTGGCCAAGTAGTAGGTAGTAACCCCAAGAGGGAACGTTATGCTCGATTGTGGTTCATGCCCCCCGATGACACGCTTGAGTGACAGAAACATGAGTCTAGGGGATGTGCTGTTGCCACAAGGGGGAAAACGACGGTGCTTGTAACCGCGGTTGCAAGGATTGTTTACTTTACGCAAAGTGATTTTTAATGCAGTTGTCTGTTGCTTTGGGTTTACACTTTGGGTGGGGCTCGCAACTTAATACCAGCGAGATGTTCTGGATAGATATCTCAAGGTGGATGATTAGTAGTAGATGCAGTTGGATTTCGGTCTACTTATTTTGGCGTACTGCCCGTGCTTTTGAGCCTCTTCCTTTCTTTTGTAGCATAGTTAGCATTGCGGTGCGTTCATAATCCTGTCAATTGCCCTTCTGTAATTTGTTTACCTCGCATAGCAGTTTTATCGTCTTTTGGGAGAGAGACATCACGAGTGAACATCACGTATCCCGGTCCATATCCTCATTACTGTTTCCACGCTCATTTAGTTTTCTGCTTTTACTTTCAGTTGTTATCATTATCCCTTGTGTTTGGTCCTTTGTGAACAACAAGACCGGAGAGATTGACAACCTCTCTGAACTTCGTTGGTAACAAAGTTATTTGTGTCTGTGTGCAGGTCCGCGTCAGTTGCGCCGCTGACACCTACTTATCATCTCTGGAGTCCTACTGGAGTCAAACCTTGGTATCTTTACTGAGGAAAATTTGCTGTTGTGCTACATCTCGCCTTCCACTTGGGGCTCACCAACGAAGGGCGAGAAGACTACACCCGTCAACTCTTCCGCCATCAGAAGGATGTTCCTTTTGTATTTGATGAGGATTGTAAGGAGGCTTTCAAAGTTCTTAAGAAAGCTTTGATAACCATTCCTATAGTACAACCCCCTCACTGGAAATTGCCCTTTGAAATTATGTGTGATACTAGTGATTTTGTTGTTGGAGTTGTGTTAGGACAAAGGGTCGATAAGAAATTGAATGTTATACATTATGATAGCAAGACCCTTGATAGTGCTCAAACGAATTATGCTACTACTGAGAAGGAATTCTTAGCAGTAGTATTTGCTTGTGATAAGTTGAGACCTTATATTGTTGATTCGAAAGTTATTATTCATACTGACTATCCTGCTCTTAATTACCTTATGGCAAAGAAGGATGCCAAACCAAGACTCATCAGGTGGGTACTCCTTCATCAATAATTTGATTTAAAGATTGTTGATAGAAAAGGAGCAGACAATCGGTGGTGAACAATGTTTCAAGGATGGAAGATATACCGCATGACCCCATCCCAATCAATTACATTTTCCCAGACGAACAACTTGCCGTTGTAAAAGCACAATCTCTCTCTGATCCTTGGTTTGCAGATTATGCTAATTTTATCGTTGCAAAGTATTTGCCTCCAGGTTTAACATTTCAGCAAAGGAGGAAGTTGTTCCATGATTTCAGGGACTATTTTTGGGATGACCCTCATCTTTTCAAAGAACGTCCTGACGGGATCGTGAGAAGATGCATACCGGAATATGAGCAGAAGGAAATTCTCAAGCAATGTCATGATAGTCCCTATGGAGGACATCACACCGGTGAGAGGATCGCACATAAGGTTCTCCAATCAGGTTTTTATTGGCCTACTCTCTTTAAAGATGCTAGAAATTATGTTCTATCTTGTGATAAGTGTCAGAGAGTTGGTAATACTAGTAGGAGGAATGAGATGCCTATAAATTACTCACTAGTGATTGATCCTTTGATTGCTGGGGTTTTGATTTTATGGGTCCTTTTCCTCCCTCAAACAAGTACACTCACATTTTAGTGGTTGTTGATTATGTATCCAAGTGGGTTGACGCAATCCCCACTGAGAGTGCTGATCACAAGACATATTTGAAAATGCTCAAAGATGTAAGTTTCCCTAGGTTTGGTGTACCTAGGTATCTTATGACTGATGGAGGATCACACTTCACACACGGAGCTTTTAGAAAAGCTCTAGCAAAGTACGATGTCAATCATAGGATTGCCTCACCGTACCATCCTCAAACTAGTCGGCAAGTTGAGCTCACCAATAGAGAGGTCAAGTTGATCTTGCAAAAGACAGTTAACAGTTCTAGAAAGGACTGGTCAAAGAAGTTAGGAGATGCTCTGTGGGCGTATAGAACTGCTTACAAAAACCCCATGGGCATGTCCCCGTATAAGATGGTCTATGGCAGGGCTTTCCATTTTCCATTGGAATTAGAACATAAAGCTTTCTGGGCTGTTAGAGAGCTTAATGTTGACCCGAAGTTAGCCGGTGAAAAGCATCTCATGAACTTGACTTCTCTAGATGAGTGGAGGAGTGAAGCTTACGAGAGCGCTAAAATGTTCAAGGAAAAGGTAAAGAAGTGGCATGATAGGAGGATTCTGAAACGTGAATTTAATGCTGGTGATAAAGTTTTATTGGTTAGATCCCGTTTCAGGTTTTCTCCAAGTAAATTACTTTCCAGATAGGAAGGGCCATTTCATATCGAAGAAGTCTACCGGTCAGGTGCGATTAATATTAACAATTTTGATGGCACCAAACCACAAGTTGTGAATGGGAAAAGACTCAAGCATTACATGGCGGGAGAACCCGTAAATGTTTATGTAAATATAATACATCCCAACAACTCATGAAGAACATGTTGCAGCCCCGTTTCAGATTCCAGCAGAAGCAGAATTAGAAAAGGTATGTACTACGGTAAGGAAACATCGCGAACCGCCATAAAATTTCCAAATTACGCGTTTTTGCAAAATATAGAAAATTCAGAGCCCAATTGGAGCCGGAGAGGAGCTCCAAGGGGCCCAGACGCCCCCCTCGCGCGGCCTACCTCCTGGCCGCGCCGGGAGGCCGCCTAGGCACCCCGGAGCCCGTCTCCGACTCCACTTTGGCTCGTTTCCTTCCGTATGTTGCATACATTTTTGCTATATATTTGCCCGGATAGTCCCGGCACCGTATCTCTCGATTCCGCGTGTTTTCTTCTCGATCTGTTTATGCCAGGAAATCTTTTAGTTAGACCTAGGTGCCATGGCTTCCCCAAGTTCCCCCAAGGACAAGTTCGTCGTCAACGCCATCAACCCTTACCTCGCTCAGGTGAAGAACCATCCTCGAACCGTCCAGTTGGAGGATGGTGACCTTCACCAAGAGGATCTGAAGGAACATGTCAAGGAGGGGAGCATCGAGCCCAGGCTAGAAGAGATGGAGCACGAAGTCTTCAAGTACAAGAAGATGGTTGAGCGGGGCATTGAAGCCAACTTCGACATCATCAACGAGGTGAAGGCGTTCTACAAGAAGGAGATGAGGGGGATTTTCTCTAGCATCACCGCTGCAGAAGAAATAATTGATTATCTCCAAGGGCAGATCTATGATCTGCACAACCAGAACTGCGAGTATGAACTAAAGTTTATGCACATGGGTTTAGGTGCTGGAAGTAGGATCTTAGAGACTGAAACCTCTCATGGGACCGGAGAACCTCTACCATGGAAGCGCTTCGTCCACGACTACATCAACAACAACCACAAGAAGAGTGAGGAGTAAATCTCCTTGGGTAATGGCATCCCCTCAGCTTGTTCCAAGCTTGGGGGAGTGCCTGTTATCTTTACCTTTATCTTAGTCTTTTAGATTCAAGTAGTGTCGTATCATGTCTACGGAAGTTATTATATGAAATAGGTGTTTGCATTGAGGTCGATCACTCCTTCTATGGAGTGTTTGTATCCGTGAGTGTGGAGTCGTCTATATTGGAATATTAATGAGAAGTCTATTGGTTACTTCTCTGCACTCGGTATTCTCTTCACGCAATCGACCTTATATGATGATTCTTATGGGGAGTATTGACCTTATATCAGGTATGGCTTTGAAAACTTTATTTAATTTTGGCAAACATAGCTTTGGTCTTGACAACATGCATGTTTTCTCAAGTAGTGACATAGCCAAAACCTTTATGTTATTATGCTTGAAGTGTTATGTTGACAAGGAAGACAACACTATGTGTCATGCTTACCTTAATGTTTATGCTTTATATGTTTTGCATCTAAGTTAGCATCAACGGTCTGTTCTCTCAAAGCCTTTGCTAGCCAAACTCTTTGCCTAGAAGATTTCTGCTTGTGCATCCATACCCTGAAACCGTTACCTTCCATATGAGTCCACCATACCTTCCCATTCGTGGTATTCCTCTACCACTCTTATAAGTATACAATTTATGTGTTATCCTTAAATGTTCAAAATCTTCTGTTTTGTGCCTCTTGTTTAGCTCATGAGGAAGTAGTAGGTAATTCATGATCTTCTTAAGTTGGACAAGTTTTACCCCGGGATTGCATGTCTAATGTGCAAACCCATAATTCGAGGAGGAACTGGCATGAGTGCGCCCAACTCGAAAGATAATATAACAAACAAGCCCTCCTTCATGCTCGGTCTATGAGAAATCAGAAACTTTGGCAGTGATAAACAAAGGAGATTAAGGGGATGTGATCGTCCCCACTTGGGAGCCGTTCCTCGAAACTAGTCCATCTTGAGAAGTAATTGAGCTATGTATTAGCATTCGTTGACAAACTATGCACCTCCCAAATCTATTTACATTATGTTTGATTTAAGGATAGCACATGAGTTTTCCCTGCTTGCCTTTGACAAGGCCTTTCCTTTACTTTTATGTTGAGTCAGTTTTCCTACTACTTCCTTTCCCAAAGAGAACATACACTTGGTGTTGATGATGATTTATCCATATAATGTTGCATTAAGTTTTTCCATGCCATATCATCGTTGACATTATCTTTTGATAAGTAAGTTGTTTGCGAAAGCTTTTGCCGAGCAAACATCTTCCTTTGTGTTAGCATTTGCACTTCATGACTAATAACATGTTCTTTCAAAACCTTCAATTTGTTTTCATCTTATTCAGAAAGAGCAAAGGTAAAAGTTATTAGTTGTCCTTTGACCAAGGATATGTTTGCCATAATTTGATGAGTTCTCTCAGCCCTACTTTTGAATATAATTGTTATTACTTTCTCATAAGGGCCTTATGAGTCTAGGTTGCTGTTGAGGATGCTTGAGTTTGATGAAGAAACTTTGATGCTTCTTGTTCGTATTCTATTTATCGACACTTCACTCTCTAAACTTGTGGACAGGTTTACCGAGCTCAGTATTCGCTTGGGCACAAGCGAGGTCTAAGCTTGGGAGAGTTGATAGGTCCAATATGCATCACTATTTTATATAGTAATTCTTTCTTATTCATTGATATATTTCATGTTATGATGATGTTCTTATGTTGTTTTGGCTTATTTTACACAGTTTGCAACTTTCCGCTGCCGAAGCAGCAGACGCAGGAAGCAGCGGTAAAAAGTGGACGCTGAGTTGCTGAAGAAGAATACCTCCAAATTACCTGAAAATAGACGGGAGGCATTTTTCAGAAGATTGACGAAGACACGCCGAAGAGGGGCCAGAGGGGGGCCACAGGGTGCCCAGGCGGCCACCCGGCGTGGCCCCACCCCTGGCCCCGCCGGGAAGGCGCCTGGACCCCTGGGGCCACTCCCGGCTCCCCCCCTCTGGCCTATATATCACTCATATACCAAAAACCCTAAAACAGAGAGAGTTTCCGGAGTTCCACTGCCGCACCGTGGAGGAGACCTACAGAGAAGAAAAGACATCTCTGGAGGGCAGATTCCGTCGGGGAGAACACCCCCCGGAAGGGCAGATCGTCGCCATCGTCATCACCATCGTCACGTGCATCATCGAGATCATCATCAACATCATCCCCAACATCAGCACCATCTCCACCACCATCGAATCTCACCTCACAAGTTTATCTTGTGTTGTAATCCGTACTATCTATCCTCTCTACTCTACCTGTGTTGATTACTACCATGTGAAGAATGCTATTGAGTTTTGTTGGAGAATTATCATTGTGTCAAGATTGTTTATCATCTATTTCTCCCCACTGATCATGATCTCTTTTATGTCTTGTGAGTAGTTACTTTAGTTCTTGAGGACATGGGAGAAGTCTAGTTGTTAGTAGTTATATGATGTTGAAGTAATATGTGTTGTTTGATATTTAAGTTGTTTTGTTATTTTCCTAGTGGTGTTGTGTGTGTCGAACACTCAACACTTCACCTTATTAAGGACCTAGGGGAATACATTGTGTACAAAGAATGCTTACGGTGGGTTGCCTGAGTGACAGAGACCTGAACACCAGTTCACACTCTTTTGCATAAGGGAACAATGGATCATCGATCGTATTGCTATGGTTAGGATTTTTCCTTAATTACTATCTTGTATTTGCGGATGCTTGCAAGGAGTTTAATCATAAGAGTGCACTTATCTTAGTCTAGAGGGTGCACTAGCATAGATCCACCCACTCAACACTTATCAACAAGGCACATAGTACCGATACGGAATATGGTGAAAGCACGTGACTATTTCTACTGTGCGTCCTCAAGAGCGCTTTAGCCTTTATAAGTTCAGTTGCTAGGCCTATCCTTTTCTCAAAAGGATTGGGCCACTTGTTACTCCTCAGTGCTCTTTACTTTTCTCGCTTTTACCTTCTTGTTGCTTATACCGAAAACCCCTAAAAAGTTATCTTTCAGTTCCTGCAGATATTTCTTTACCAAAGTCACTTACCAATACCTTCTGCTCCTCGTTGGGTTCGACACTCTTATTTATCGAAAACGCTACAAATAATCCCCTACAGTTGAGGGTCATCAATTGCCATGCAACGGATGCACATATGAGCTAAGGTAAGCTCTACAATGGAACTAGTGGGGGTGCATCCAACTTTCTTGCTCATGAAGACCTAGAGCTCGTTTGAGGAGGCTCATCCTTGGAATATGCAGGCCAACTTCTATAGTGTAAGGGTCCGCACATAGTTATACATGAATGATATGAATATCTCTATGGAGTACAAGTATAACAATGGAGTAGGAATGTGGATCTTTCAAAAGGAATAGTAGTGTTTCCCCCTTCTCTATTTTTTTTTATTTTTTTTGTGGCCTCTTTGGCTCTTTCTATTTATCTCTCATTTGTCCTCTTTGGGGTCTTTTATTTTTATCCTCTTTGGGATCTTTTCCTCACTTAAGGGCAACACTCTATATTTTACAAGAATATAGAAGATCTTCACACTTTACAAGAAGTACTCAACATAAAGAAGAACGAAAACTATCATGATGTATGCAAATGTATGCCTCTACTAGTGTAGCAGGATATGCAATGATACTAGCGCGTCATGTAGCAATAATAAGGGAAAAGCCTAACTATCATGTGGTTCCTCGATCAAGCAAAATCATGTATGACATGAAGACGAAGACATGAGATGGTGGATGTTGCATGGCAATGTATCTCAGAAAGGCTATGGAACTGCCTTGATAGGTAGGTGATATGAGCACGACGGAGGAGACACCCAACATGAAGCCATGGGACAAGGTCAAGCTACACGAGGCAAGGAGGCGCCAGAAGATGAACAGCTCCAGGAGTCGGACGTCCGGACCATCTCTCGGATCGTCCGACCTGAGCCCGGACCATCCGGACTGGACGTCGGACGTCCGGACAATTACAACCCGAAGACCCCTCGGGACGACAATTAGTCGGATCGTCCGGAGCCATACCGTCTGATCTGAGCCCGGACCATCCGGACCGTAAGTCGGACATCATGCATGTTTGCTGCCTGCGTGCAGAATTTAGGGCTATGGCCCATGTATCCATCTATTTAACCACTAGCTTATAAATACCTAGCCCCCACTTCATTTTAGGGTTAGCTTAGAATTTTAGATTGAGAACTATTGAGTTGTGACTCTTTGGTGAAGCTTCCCTCCGGGGTTGGCGATGTCGTTTGTCCAATAAAGATTGTCGCGGAGTTTCTTATGTTCATCAAGGATTATCGTGCTTTGGTTTGAGGCATGTTGATCTTCATCATGTTGCTTGATGGATTCGTTCCTCTTCTTCAGGTGACGTTCATCGCGTTATTGGAAGGATTCTATCCGGGTTGCTCGCTGTGAAAGATCGGGACAAACTCAAGAGGATACCCACGGTGATTCGTATCATCAGGTGTGTACCCTCCTTGTCATGTGGTATCAGATTTTCGGGTTGATCACGGCGAGGTTGTGTTGATCATCGCTTCTAGATCGGTTCGTTGGGAGGAGTTTGCTTGGAGGATTTCTCGTGGAGATTGATTTGCTTGGAGGATATTGTGCATAGAGGCTGCACATTGTTGTTGTCTTCGTGCAGATTTGTTTCCGTCAGATTGCGTTGCGAGGAAGTTGCTAGAGGTTGAAGAAACAAAATCCTGCAAATAGATTTGGCTGTCAAGAGTCCTGAAAAAGATATAGGTGCAGAATCCCCGTCGGTGCTCCAAATAAGGCGTGTAAGCATAGTTTGGAACACACGTCTCGTGTGCTTTCCAAATTGTATAGTGACACCCCCCGATTCACAGCGGTCCATCCGCAAACGTGCAAACAATATTGCAGGTGTTATGAAGTTTTTGCAGGAAGGAAGGAGATCTCGCTGCAAGATTCGTACCCAATATTCAGAGATGGATTCATCCAGGAAGGTT
Source organism: Bromus sterilis (assembly GCA_950022295.1). Classification (NCBI taxonomy): domain Eukaryota; kingdom Viridiplantae; phylum Streptophyta; class Magnoliopsida; order Poales; family Poaceae; genus Bromus; species Bromus sterilis. The sequence continues at coordinate 226,551,474 of OX465600.1, forward strand.
CATGTGACGGATAAGTCTGATGATATATATCATGACTACACCGGTATCATGGTTGGTTCCGGTTTGAAGTCCACAAACATAAACTGGCGGTTGGCATGTTCTACAACATATACAGATTTCCAGTCTTGGGAATCTGATATGGATCATGGTTTCGCAAGATGTCGTACACTCTCTCCCACGTTTGGTGGCCATACTGAGTATGTTCTTGCATATCGGCATATGGATGAAACTGTGGCTAGTTGGTGGCATGCCAAGAGGTCCATGAAGGGCATTACAGAAGAAACATCTACTTGGGAAGATTTGAAAAACTTTCTGCATTCTAAATTTTTGGGGAAGCCCCAGGAGCTAGACAAGGTGGTTCTTCCTATGGATGTTGTACCACTGAGTGGGCTGAATGTGCAACTCAAGAGAGTACATGGTGATACTTGTATGCTAGTGGATAGATGCCAGCGATGTAATTTATTTCAGGCGCAATGTATGATCAAAGGCAAAGCATGCAAGTTGATGAATTATGGTGGTAGTTGTACCAATGTCATTAGCAAGGCGATGGTGGCAGCATTGGGGTATCCACATGGCGTATTCCTGAACCGAAGCATCTCGAGTGGTTGAATAGATGATGTATGCTGAAGGTTACTCATAAGGTGTGTGTGCCATTTACAGTTGATGAGGTTGCGTGCGATGTGTTTCCATTGGATGTTTGTGGACTGTTACTTGGGCGTCCATGGTAGTATGATCGCAATGCTATACACGCGGGACGCGCAGATACATATTATTTTATGCATGATGGTAAACGGCGGACTTTGAAGCCTATGGGAGATGATTATAGCAAGTCCGATGTGGTGTTGGTGGTTCTCAAGGAGAAGTTGCACAAGGCTAAACCACGACGAAGTTTAGCTAAGTTGCAGCCTGGGGAGCATCATGCTAGGTGCGTCAGTACTGAAACTAATTCAACCATGCATGTAGATGACAAGAAAATTGTGCTTGTTAGTGACAAGCCGGTTGAAGTCAAGCCATTTATTGATGAAAGGAAGGAAAATGCAACATGTGATACACTTTCAGTTTGTGTTGACAAAGGTGTTCAGACCGATGATGGTGGTGATGTTCGTGACTCGGTGCATATGACGACGAGGCTCGACGATCATAGTTTTGTTAGAGCACCTCTAAGATGTTTTGTTGCAGTAGCCGTGCGTGTGCACAAAGGCAAGGATGGACGTTTTCGTCAGTTGTGTGTCCCGGGCATTACAACTTTGCAGGGTCGTACAAAGAAGGTTCATGTTTAGCAACAAAGTGCTCCATCAAGAGTTGAGAAGAAGAAGGTGGTGGCGCCAAATAAAGTCCAAACTCATGTGGAAAAGAAAGGAGGCGCTCAGTGTTGTATCAAGTCCAGTGGCGAAGACGTGTGATGCTGTTGATATCACGCCACCCTTTCGAGAAGAACCTCACACGTTGGGGACAACGCTTCTTGAAGAGGGGGATGATGATATGGGCATGACGGAGGAGACACCCAACATGAATCCATGGGACAACGGCAAGCTACACGAGTCGAGGAGTCGCCAGAAGATGAACAACTCCAGGAGTCGGACGTCCGGACCATCTCTCAGATCGTCCGACCTGAGCCCGGACCGTCCGGACTGGACATCGAACGTCCGAACAATTACAACCCGAAGACCCCTCGGGACGAGAATTAGTCGGATCGTCCGGACCACAAGTCAGACCGTCTGACCTGTTCGCTGCCTGCGCGCAAAATTTAGGGCTATGGCCCATGTATCCATCTATTTAACCACTAGATTATAAATACCTAGCCCCCACTTCATTTTAGGGTTAGCTTAGAATTTTATATTGAGAACTATTGAGTTGTGACTCTTTGGTGAAGCTTCCCTCTTGGGTTGGCGATGTCGTTTATCCAATAAAGATTGCCGCGAAGGTTATTGTGTTCATCAAGGATTATCGTGCTTTGGTTTGAGGCATGGTGATCTTCATCACGTTGCTTGATGGATTCGTTCATCTTCTTCAAGTGACGTTCATCGCGTTATTGGAAGGATTCTATCTGGGTTTCTCGCTATGAAAGATCGGGACAAACTCAAGAGGATACCCATGGTGATTCGTATCATCAGGTGTGTACCCTCCTTATGAGTAGGTATGTTGGATGTTTTGGGGAAGATATAAGGAGGTTTATGATGACAGAGCGTATTGTTCCAAGGGTTTGGATGCACAAGAGAAGTATGCACTGATACGCCCCAAACGTATCTATAATTTCTTCTTGTGCCATGCATGTTTTGTGTGACTTTGCCATGTTTTGCTTCAACTTTCATACACTTTTGAGCATATTTGGACTAACCTATTAAGTCAGTGCACCCAGTTGCCAGTTCCTGTTTTCTGCTGTTTCTGTATTTCAGGTTTTCCGGCCATTAAAAGTGCTCCAAAAATTACGGAAAAATTATATAAAAAATCAACGTCCCGGAAGCCTCTGGAAACACCAAGGAAGGAAGGGAGGGCCACCACCAGGACTCCAGAAGGGTCCATGGACCGGCCCAGCCCTAGGCCGCGCCAGGCACCCTCCTAGCTTCCTGGTGGCCCCTCTCGGTGCCCCCTTTGTCCCCTATTTTTACCCCTGAGGAGGAAACCCCTAATATCGAAGTCCTTTTTCCAGAAGAGATTCCGATCTCCGCCGCCATCAAAAACTAGCTTCAGGGGTCACCAGGATCCTGCTCCGGCACCCTACCGGAGAGGGCCTTGGCCCCCGGGGCCATCTTCATCGACTCTCCTTCCCTCATGATGCTTCTTGAGTAGTTCCTCCTTGGACTACGGGTTCTTGGCAGTAGCTATGTGGTATTCTCTCCCGCTAGATCTTCAATACAATGTTCTCATGAGCTGCCCTACATGATTGAGATCCATATGATGTAATTGGTGTTGTGTTTGTTGGGATCCGATGAATTGTTACCTTGTTCAGTCCTAAGAGGTTTATGAATTATCGTTGCTGCAATTTGTTGTTCTTAATGCTTGTTGCTAGTGCACGAGTAGCATGATCTCAGATCTGAGCACGTTATGGTTGCATGATTATAATTGTTGTTCTAGATCTTATCTACGGTTGTATGCACCTATTATAGTCCGGAACCGGCGATCCAAATGGTGACAGCTTGGGACACCAAAGGGGATGGGATATAATTTGAGGATCACATGTGTTCATGAAGTTTTAATGCTTTGTTCCGGTGCTCCGCCGCGAGAGCACCTTAATCTCCATAAGTTCCTTAAGTGGCCCCGTTCGTAGCGGGATGGTAGGACAAAAGATGTTGTGCAAAATTCTTATTGCAAGCACGTACAACTACATACGGAACACATGCCTACGTTTGGTTCTTAGACTAGGATGCTCTAGTTTGTTCTTTGGCTAGAGTTGGTGCAATTCTGTCAATTGCCCAACTGTAATTTGTTCACCCAACACCTTGTTCTTTTGCCTAGAGAGGTACCACTAGTGAAACCTTGAACCCCGGTCCATCTTTCACCTTCATTGCCTTCGTTGTTACTTTTACTTTCTTTGTTGCTCCTACTACTTTGCTACTACTTTGTGGTGTTGGTGATTGAGGAAGTCTTAAAGGCTACACCCGTCAACACACTGTTGCTACTTATATCTTGTCTAGTGCTTTTTCAGGTGTGGTTGAATTGACAACTCAACTGCTAAGGCTTATAAGTATTCTTTGGCTCCCCTTGTGTCGAATCAATAAATTGGGTTACTCTTACCCGCGAAGACTGTTGTGATCCCCTACACTTGTGGATTATCATGCACCACCTCTCAAGATGAGAAAGGGCAATGCACATTACCGAAGAGGCTAGCAAAATAGGGGAAGGTGGAAGTGCCAACAATCGAATACTTGCATTAGTCTGAAGAACTCATGCACTTATTATCGGTAACTCTCTATCTAATCGGGAGGTTCAGAAAGAGATCAGTACCCCGAAGAGGAGTGCATGGGGGTTTGGTTGTCCTTCCGCATCCTCGACCCATGGTACGTGAGGGTACTCTATATATTCCAACCCCTCCAGAGGTTAGCGATCCATCTAGTAGCTACAGTTCTCAACTAATTTTTGTAGTTTTTGAAAATAAGCATGGATTTCCCAAAATACGACACCTATCACTAATAGGCTCAAGCTCTTGGCACCTTAATTTCCAAACATTACTCAAATCAATAACTCAAAACTATTGCATTTTACTACTACACTTGTAATAGCACCCTTAATTACCTACTCATGCAAGAAACACAACTCAGTGCAACAAGACCACTCTCTAAACAAGATAAGCATGAAAACTGAAGAGAGTTCATAGAACAATCCTAAACAAAATCTCTTAAAAAGATAAGCATGAAAACTAAGAGCTAAGCATGACAGCAGCTATCAAAAAGATAAAGAACACACACAAAAAGATAAGCATGCAAGCCTATGCTGTGTTCTACGGTGGAGTGGAGCGTGTTTCTCTCCCAAACAATGAATGCTAGTATCCAACTTGTTATGAAAAGCAAGCAAAACTAAAACAAACTAAAAATTAAAGAGCGAGAAGCTCCAAGTCTAGCACATAACATATGAAGCGATAAAAATATAGCATGGAGACGGACGAACTGATGATTGTTGATGGAGAAGGGGATGCACGGGGGCATCCCCAAGCTTAGACGCTTGAGTCTCCTTGGATATTTCTTGGGGGTGCATGGGGCACCCCCAAGCTTGAGCGCTTGACACTCCCGAATCTTCTTTCATCATCTTCCTTCGCATACTTGAAAACTCCACTACTGGAAAAATAGCTATAGATAATGTTGGCACTAATGGCGCACTACACATTAGGTGCGCCATTACTAAATAGCAATGCTGCACCATGTCCGGGTGCGCCACTAGTGCCCTTGCTACTGGCGCGCTTCTGGGATGTGCGCCATTGCTAAGTATGGGGAGGGGTGGGCCCAGGCCTGATGACACAGCAATAGCGCATGTCAGGGAGGTGCGCCATTACTAAGTATGGAACAGTAATGGAGCATTTCTGCATGGTGCGCCATCACTATTCTGGTCCCCCCTCTCTGTCCCCTGGTCCCCTCTCCCAGAGTTGGTAATGGCGCACCCCCGGTTGGTGCGCCATTATCTACCATACTTAGTAATGGCGCATTTTGGTGGAGGTGCGCCATTACTAAGTCTGGGAGCATCTAGATATTTTGGCAGCCACCCTACCACACTCACTTTCTCCACCTCCACCTCCAACAAGCTTCTCTCGGTTCCTTCCTTCTCCTCACCTTATTTACAGCATAGATCTACCCAAAATAAGTAGTTGTATCTCCCTTTTTCATTGGTAAGTAAGGTATATCTCTTTATTGTTGTGTAGATCTAGTTTGTTCTCTCTTGAACGCACTTTTTGTCGGTGTATATGTGTGGTGTGATGTGATGATCATGGGGTATATATGTATGTGTTATGTGATGATCACGGGGTATATATGTATGGGTGTGTGATGATCATGGGATATGTATGTACGTGTTGTTTGCAGGTACCTCACATATGCGATAGTTTCCAATATTTTGCCGGAATGTTGATTCATTTCCGTTCCGGCGAAAATTTGGCACACTTTGCATTCTTTTTTGTCCTAATAATTAGTCAAGGTCATGCCAAAAATTTTTTTGATTCTAAAACATCGTTTTGCTCTATGCCCCGCAGGTGACCATGGTTCACAAGATGACCGAAGGCATCGTGGATAGGTTTTTGAGCTCCGCGATGGTCGAGATGATTCAAAAGAACGAGACGGAGATAAGATGTCTGTGTCGAAGATGCAAGCTAAAGTGCCTTTTGGACCCAGATTCGAAAACCATAAAGGGGCACCTGCTCACGCGTGGTTTCATGGATGACTATCGGTGGCAAGGTGATGAAGAATATTATGAATTCGTCCACGGTAGCTGGGCAACAGTAAGCAAAAATAGCGCCGAGGGCGGGCGAGAAGACGAAGAATCTCCCGGACATGATCACGATGCAGGACACAGTCATCTTGTAGAAGATGCCGGACATGATCATGAGGAAGATCAAGACGAAGGGCATGATCATCATGAAGATGAAGATGCCGGAGAAGACAGCGATGGACCATCGTCGATGGACTGGGTGCAGGAACCTCATCTTCAGGAGTTGCTTCTGAATGAGGCGACTAATAGCGCAAGAGCTGCCGCCCGAGAGAAATCCAAGCTATATCAACTTGAGATGGACGCGGTTACTCCATTTTATGAAGGATGCAATCCCGAGGATACCCGCCTGAAAGTAGCTCTAATGGCTCTGGAGATGAAAGTAAAACACAAAATGACCGACACATGCTTCGACGAAAACATGTCATTCTGGAAAAAACGTCTTCCCAAGGGGAACACGTGCCCGACCAGTTTCAATGAGGCGAAGAAAATCGTGTGTCCTCTCTATTTACCGCATGTTAGATACAGTGCGTTAACGATTGCATCATTTATCGGCATGAGTACACGGAGTCCACCGTATGTCCGAAGTACGGCGCTAGTCGATACAAGAAGAAGAAGAAAGCTCCTCAAAAAAAGGTGTGGTACTTTCCGATTATTCCTCGTCTGCAGCGTTATTTCGCGGACCCTAAGCAAGCTAAGCTCATGCGCTGGCATGCGTAAAGGAAGCAACAAAAGGAAGAAGCTGAAAAAAATGATTCAGAAAAAGACAAGATGTTGAGTCACCCTTCTGATGGGACCCAGTGGGAGGCGTTGAACTTCGAGGAGGACTTTGGGAAGGATCCAAGGAACGTAGTGTTGGTCGCTTGCACCGATGGAGTCAATCCTTTCGGCAACCAGAGCAGCACACATGAGTGTTTGTGGGCATGTACAACATCCCCCCCTGGGAGTGCATGAAGAGGTAGTACATGCACATGAGTGTGCCAATTGAAGGGCCGAAACAACCAGGAAACGAACTCAATCTGTATCTAGGGCTCCTGAAAGAGGAGTTAGATACGCTATGGAGAACACCAGTCAATACATGGGACGTTGTAGAGGAAACATATTTCCATATGAAAGCCGCACTGCTCACGACGGTGCACGACTATCTCGGTTTAGGATATGTCGTGGGGTAGGTGGTCCACGGACACTGTGGATGCGCTAGGTGCATGGACGACACAACGTACCACCAGCTACCTAAGGATCCCGGGTCTTCAAAAAGTGTGTTCATGGGATATCAAAGATGGCTTCCTCACAATGACCCATGGAGAAAATGCAAGGATCTGTTCGATGGAACAGCAGAACCCCGAAAGTCCCCACGTAGGAGGAGCAGCACCGAAATAGATATGATGTTGAAAAATTGGAAAGAGTGCCCACCTCCAGGAAAGATCAATTCTAAGAGAAAGGCGCCAGAGTTGATGCTGAAGGTATGAAGAACGAGGTATGTTTTCTGGGACTTGCCGTACTGGAACATTCTCGGTGTGTCGAACAACCTTGATGTCATGCATATCACGAAGAATGTGTGCAAGAGTCTGTTTTCTACCCTGCTCAACATGCCAGAAAAGACCAAAGATGGTCCGAAAGCAAGGGCAGACTTGCTATCAATGGGCATCAGGGAGGAGCTTCAGGCAAACCTCCCTAATGATGATGATGATGATGATGACGACGACGATGATGATGCTGATTAGCCACCGGAGGACACGGAAAGTCGTCGCAAAGGTAAAAAGGCCAAGAAGCAAAGCGAACATTACTGCCCCCCCGTGTGCTTCACTTTAAGTCAGAAGGAGATCCAACAGCTAATCAACTGCCTCCTAGGGATAAAACTTCCTTACGGTTTCGCGGGGAAGATCAACAGATACCTAGACTCAGTGAAGCAGAGGTTCAGCGGGATGAAGTCTCACGACTGTCACGTGCTGATGATGCAGCTACTTCCGGTTGCAATCCGAGGGATCATGGATGACCACGTCCGTGAAACGCTATTTGGCCTATGCAACTTTTTCGATGTCATCTCTCGGAAATCGGTTGGCGTGAGGCAACTCAGAAGGCTACAAGAAGATATCATGGTAATATTATGCGAGATCGCGATGTACTTCCTGCCAGCATTCTTTGACGTCATGGTGCATCTCCTTGTCCATATCGTGGATGGTATCATCCAACTCGGGCCGACGTTCCTGCATAGCATGATGCCGTTCGAAAGGATGAACGGTGTGATCAAAGGATACGTTCGCAACAGGTCTCGTCCAGATGGAAGCATATCCAGGGCTTTCTGACCGAGGAGTGCATCTCCTTCTGCACAAATTATCTAGGCATCGATAACCCCGTTGGTCTGCCCGTCAACAGGCACCTCGGCAGGCTCGCTGGATGTGGTCGCCGCGAAATGCATGTCGACTTCCAGGATCGACACGCCGACTTTGAAAGAGCAAAACTATTCGCGCTGAAACACATTGACTTGGTCGATCCTTGGGTGGTACAGCACAAAACCCCGATTGAGAAGACGTACAATGACCGAGGCCAACAGTGGACGGACGGAGATGTACTCAAAGAGCACAACTCATGCTTCATGCATTGGTTCAAGGACAAGCTCCTATCGTACCCTTCACATGAGCACTCTTCCGAGGAAGAAAAACTCGTATTCGCCTTGTCACATGGCGCCGAGCACAACCTGATGACATATCAGGCGTACGATATCAACGGCTACACATTCTACACCGAGGAAAAGGACATGAAGAGCGATTATCAAAACTCCGGGGTAATGATGGAAGCCTACACCGGTAAAGTCAAAAAAGATACTACGGAAGGATCGAGGAGATCTGGGAGCTCAGCTACGCTGGAGAGAAGGTGCCGATGTTCTGCGTCAGATGGGCCAAGAGCATCGTAAAAGAAAGCCGGTATTTCACCACCATGGTTATACCCGAAGCTAAATCCAAGACCGCGGGCGCAAAGGTCACCGCGAAAAATGAGCCATGGGTACTGGCTAGCCAAGTGGACCAATGCTTCTTCATTACCGACCCGTCAAAGCCCAGCCGTGTTGTCGTGCGCAGAGGCAAAAGGAACATCATCGGAATGGATGGAGCCGCCAACGAGCAAGACTTCGACAAGTACGGTGACCCGAAGATTGAAGATGACGACGACGATGATGCAGTACCATACAAATCAAGAAGAAGCAGGACCACCCTACCTAAAGGCGTTCACCCGTTCAAGAGAAGAAATCAACGGGTTCCGGGGCTAAATTATGCGAACGCGAAAAAGAAGGGCAAAAATATTGTGAAAATATGATAGCTAATAAGATTGTGTGTGTGTTAGTGCCAAGCTCAATCTTTGATGACTGTTATTTCATGTCACTTGATTTCAACCATGTCATTTATGAGCATGTAAATGATTCTATTGTGACTGAGTAAAGGAGATGGTTGCATTGGTCTAATTAAAAATATTTTTAGATATCTTTTAAATATTATATTATTTTATATTATCACTTTTCACGTCCTATATTTAGGATTAGAGGGAGTATTAAAGTTTCCATGTGTTTATTTTAAAGTGTTTGGATGTTTACCTTAAGGTTAAAATATTTTTTTAAGGTGCAAAAAATGGGGTTGCCTAGACTCGAACCTAGGTGGTTTGCTTCTTGCATCAATGGACCAACCGTTAGGCTATATTAGTGGTTTTGCCACAACAACACACGCAATATTTTTAACCTATACCTACTAATGTTAATGGCGCACCATTCGAAAGTGCGCCATTTCTATCGCCCTCCCCATACCGGCCTAGTACACCACCACATCTCGATCCCACGCCATGAAAACCTAAATCGATATCACCGTCGCACTCCCCACCTGTCCCACGACCACCCCCTCCCCCTCCCCGTCTCCGGCGACCCCCTACCCACCATTCCGGCGACCGCTCCGGTGGCCTCCCTCTCCCTCCCGCCCCCTCCCCCGATGCGGACCCGCCTGAAAGCGCCGCTGCCCCGTGTGCTCCCACCTCCGGCCGGATCGACGACCTCGTCTTCGGTGACCCCCTCCGCTCCGGTAAGCCTCCCCCTCCCTCCCTCCCTTACTCCCTCTCTCTCCCTCCCTCTCTCTCTCTCTCACCGTGCGACCCCTCCACTGTAGCAGAGCCCGTCTCCGCCGCAGGTCCAGGACCCCCCTCCCAGGAGCAACGCCGGCAACCACTCCATAGGCAGGTATCCACCACTCCTTCCTCCTCTCTCCTGTTTCCCAGATCGGAGGCAGCTTCACCTTCCCCTGATTGTTGAAGGTAGCCTCAAATTATACGATTTGTATCAGCTTGTATTAGACGAGTTCATATTTATTCAACAAAGAACGGATCAACTACTTAGTAATTTTAGTTCTAAAGCTAGCCGCTACTAGTTGCGTACGGGCTGGATTGGCTGAAAAACATACGAAAATAAGCTTAATTAGTATTCTAAGTACTACTAGTATGGTTGCCCAGGCCTACTTATAAGTACCTCAAGTCATTGAAATTAGATTGGAATTATGCTACTTGTACTTTCTTATTATTGTTGTGAACATTGGTTATTTATGTGTCCATGGTGCTTGGTCTGCAAGGTCTGGTAAAGAAGTCTGATCTTTTTGTTTTGGCACGTGGACTCGTTTGACCAGGTGGTACTGGATGTGTTGCTGTAATCTTCCAAGAATAATCTCATTTGAGGAATATCTTTAGCTAGATTTATGGTTCTTTGCATGTTTCTTTATCTATAACATGTAACAACCACAGTCCTTTTCTACATGTTTCTTTAGGAAAAGTATTTAGAGGTTATTTTATCTTTATTTATAACATGTAACAACCACGGTCCATTTCTACATTTTCCTTTAGGAAAAGTATTTAGAGGTTATTCTATCTTCTGTTGGAAGTTTACAGTGAGCTTATTTGAGAAAGAGAATAAGAGAAGAATTATACTTGTACACATGTAGATCAACCGATTTTCATGTTTTACTAAAACAAGGAGATCAACCAGCAGGTAAAAACTTTTCCTAAAGAAAACTGTTGCTGCTGCTCTGTCCTGTTGCTGGATTTAAAAGCTGGATTTATTTTGTGTGGAAGGCAAACCTCTAAAATAGTTTGAAAAAACACTTTCTTTTGGATCTTTTCCTATTTGACAAACATAAAATGTTTACTTGACTCCGGCATTCACAATACTTTTTAGCCTAGATGTGGATCATTATTATGACTTACTGCTTGAATTTTGATAGAAATATTTTGGTGCTGCTTGAAGGGAAAGGATAAAGCCACAAGGGAGCTCCAAACTTCTGCTGCTCATCAGGTATGTAGTGTACAGCTGTAACAGCCCAGATTTCACAAAAATTAAAAATTTTGTTTTCGGTGTAATTGTTTGATTGTCTGATTTGTTTGCGGTGTTTACATCCCGATTTATCGATCGGCGATTATTACCCCCCCCCTCTTATCTCGTACCGGACAGAGACCGACCCTTGCCACCCTGACACTCGACCTTTGCGACATCGGGTTTCACCCGATCACCGTCGCGAAAACCGCACGAGACCAGCCGCAGTAACCTCTTAACCTGTTAGTAACCGCTCTCGACGGTAGGTGCGATGTCTCGTGTTGCCTTCTAGTTGATGCTTGCTTGTGTTTGCCTCGTAGTAATAGATGCTTGCTCGTTGATTTCTTTCCAGTGTTTACCTCTTGTGTGCTTCCGCGGGTACCCTTCGGAGACGATGCGAGCTTGCGCTCAACTACACCTTCGGAACCCGACTTATCAACAGGCAAGGACTATGCACTACTTATGATCCATTCTATTTCAACCAGCTGTTTGCATGCTAGTCTAGGATAGGTTCGATGTTTGATCCTACCACATGCTTACATCCTCTTTCAAACCGATACAGCCATGTCCCCTCCCAGCAAACCATGTACTTCTTTGTTACTATTGCTCGTTGCTCAGCCTCTGCTTAGTATGCATGCTTAGGATGCTACGATGTTACCCTGTTACTCCTTGGTTTGGGATATCACATTATTATATTGTTGTTGATGATATGATTATTATAATGTTGACTATATTCGACGAAGGATGGAAGGTCTAGGCTATCCCGCCCCGACGCTTTGTTCCATTCGAGTCACCTAGCATCCGAGTTCTGGGTATTGGTTTTAAGACTGAGCGTGCCTAACCGCGTGTGGGATTTTATGGGGTCCCCTTTTCTTACCTACCTAGCTTCAAACATTTCTAGTGGTGGCCCAAGCTGATTTACCATTTGAAAGCGTGTGTGTGCTGGTCAGCCGCCAGTAGTTTTCCAACCAACACGGACCAGTGAGGACATAGTTCCCTTGCTGGCCCACCTTGTTCAGCTAAGGACCCGGTTTCCCATGTGTGATTAACAGGCTATCCAAACCTGCGACAGACGGTAGAGACCAATTCGAGAGCGCGACCGGCTTTTGAGTTGGATGTCGACTCATCGGGGGCCACCCGGATTTGTTCGTTGTTAGCTAGAGGGACCCGTCGTTTCGGATCTCTCGGAACTAAATTATAAATTGGTTGCCTATCATGGGTAGCAACTGAGAGAGATGGACGTGCGTGCGGAGCCTTGTAATGGGCAGTTGGTACACCCCTGCAGGGTTAAATCTTTTCGAGAAGCCGTGTCCACGGTTATGGACGACTTGAGACCTACTCCTTGTTCATAGACAACAACAACTGAGATAATCATAATATAACTTGATCAACGTTTGTGTGCCTTGACTGCTTCTTCTTCGTCGGGATGCCAAGACGAGGACAAGGATAGGATAGGTGTTATGTTTGCGTAAGTAGTTGATAGCAAGACTTGGTGGTGGCGATTACTCATCGAATTCTTGGCTTCTTATCTTACTCTCTAGATCGTTAGCCACTTCATAAATGCTAGTGCGGCAGCAACCTCACCACTTACCCCATCCTTACCGTAAACTACTAGTTGTCCTAGAATGACGAGTGATGAAATCCTTGCTGGGTCAGTTGACCACTACATTTGGATGCTGAGTACTTCTGTACTCATGATACTACCCCCAAACTCTTTTCAGGGTTCTTGATCGACAACAGGTATGGTGATCGCCGTTCACGTGGAGACTCGACGACGACTAGTTAGGATCCCGGTGGAGGGCCTGGACCCGTGTGGTTATGGGATCGATGTTTTTCTCTTTTCCAGTAGGCATTTGATTGTAGTCTGTACTCAGACATATACCTTCCGCAGATGTATTGTATTAAGGTAGTTGTATGCCGATTGTATGAGATGTTGTATCCTTGTATCTGTAATGTTGTGATATCATGTTGGAAATCCGAGGCATATGGCAATGTCATATGTCGTGGTGGGACCGATATGTGCTTCGTCCCCGGATCTGGATGGAAACATCTAGATCTGGAACAGTACCGCATATCGGGCCTTACAACTTGGTATCAGAGCCTTACCGACCGTAGGATCCCTTTTCTGGCCGAAGTCGAGTCTAGACAAAAACTGTTTTGTAGTTACTAAGTTAGTTATCGGAGAGTAGGATCTTTTTACTCCTTACCCTTGCTCTGGTCAGGACAAGTGTCGTAAGAGTTTTAATTCTCGCCTTATCCCCTTCAAACTTTAGGATCTCGAGTCTGTGGAGTATCAGAATCGTTACAATGCCTTGCTTGCAGCGTATTGTCTCGATTTCGATCTCAGGTTTGGGAATTCCTATAGTACCTTTAGTTCTACCGACTCTGGGTAAACATCTTGGTCGTCTGTTGACTTCAGTCCTCTTGCCAGTATCTTCACAATTCCAGTGAGAATGCTTCCCTTGATCGTCGCTTTGAATTGTCGTTCTTCCTCTTGACACTGATGGTTTCGTTTTCCGACGTTGCCGTCTCTCTGCGGAAATTTATCTCGATAGAAGTTCGACGTCGACATGGAGCAAAGTCCCTTGTTGGTGGTGTTGAAGAACGTTGTGTCTCTTTTCTCTTCCACCCCTCTCCCCCGGATCGTCCTGGATCTCGGGACGAGATCCCTTGTTGGTGGTGTTGTATTGTAACAGCCCAGATTTCACAAAAAATATTTTTTTTTGTTTTCGGTGTAATTGTTTGATTGTATGATTTGTTTGCGGTGTTTACATCCCCGATTTATAGATCGGCGATTTGTTTGCCACCCTGACACTCGACCTTTGCGACACCGGGTTTCACCCGATCACCTTCGCGAAAACCGCACGAGACCAGCCGCAGCCAACGGAACAAAACCCCGTCTAATAAGTAAACGGGATATTTTCATAGAGCGCCGGAAATTGTTCTCAGAACGGTTCCAGCGTGAGGTGAACGCCGCCGGCTCGACGCGCTGATCGCGCAGTTCGAAGTTTTACCCGAATCGGAGGTCCTGCGGACCGCCGGCGGTCAGAAACGTAAACACCGCGCGCGCGAGAGAAAAACCGGGGATGTTTTTGCAAACTGCCAGCCACCTGGGCTATATAAAGACCACCACACTCCCACCCCTTTCTAGGGTTTCCCTAGCCACAAAATTGCAGCCACCCCCTCAGATTTTGCCCCAAAACACCCCCATTTTCGCACCAAACCCTAACTCCAGATCTGAGATCCAGCCCAATGGGTTCTGGACCGTCAGATCGGCCGATCTGACGGCCAGGAGTGCACCACGTCAGCCCGAGCTCCTCCCCGTACCCGAGCCACCATGCCCGAGCCACCTCCAAGTCGTGGGCAGGCTGCCGGCGCTGGCCGCACTCCGGCGATCCCAACCGCCAGCCGCCACCCCTCTTCCCCTCTCCTTTCCTCTCCTCCCCCTCTCCTCTCACCCCTCCGCCTACCTCCTCCTTGCAGCTCGCAGCGGGAGAAGCCTCCATGGCCGGTGTGCCACGAGCTCGGACGAGCCGGCCAACCGCGGCCACCCGACGTCCCGTCCTGGCCAGATCCGGCGGGATCCGAGCCGCCACCTCCCGGATCCGAGGCCGTGAGCCCTTCCCCGCCTCCTAGCTCGCCGCCGGTGGCCGGCGTAGCCGCCGCGGTCGCCTCCGTCATCGGTAGCGGGAGGCTCCCCACTCGGCCGCCTCCCTCCAGCTCTGGACGCCAGGTGGGCCAGGCGCGGCCGACGGCCCAGCAGCAACCAGCTCCCCGGCCCAGCACGCCAAGGCCCGGCCGCCCCTCCAGTCCAGCCTCCCAGGCCGCGAGATGGGCTTTAGCCCATGGGTGAGGCCTGTTCCAATTTTTTCCAGATCTAGTTTTTTTTCTTTTATTTTTTTTTGGGTCTGGAAATATTGCTGCTGTGATCTGTTTTGCGACTTAATTTGCGGTAAATTTGTAGCTCGGATCGCGACGCGTTAAACATGTAAATTGCTTAGAATTTTTGGTAGATTAATAAAATGTGCGCTTTTCCATGTTTGACTTTGTTTACATGCTGTTTGACTGCTAATTACATGCCTTGACACTATAAACTGTACCTTTAATAACTTTTTAACCGTTGCTCTGATTAAAATGTTCTTTACATGTAACTTGACTAGAATTGCGTGTAGATTGTGTTTATGCTGCTCTTGCTTGCTAATAAAAATATTAAAATATTTTTTAGGGCAAAAAAGTACCAAATTCAATAAATATCGTGGGGTCCGCAATAGTTTGCCATGTATAGGTTTTACCCCCACTTAAATTGACTAGCATAGATAGTTTACCTTATGCTTCGCCTCTTGACATGTTTGTGTGCTATGCCATGCTTCTGTGCTTTGCCATGTTAACAACTTCGTTGATCACCTGTAGCTAAACAACTTGAACCTTTCCAAATGTGCGGTATCGTCGTGTGTGACGAGTACTCCACTTAACCTGTTAGTAACCGCTCTCGACGGTAGGTGCGATGTCTCGTGTTGCCTTCTTGTTGATGCTTGCTCGTGTTTTCCTTGTAGTAATAGATGCTTTCTCGTTGATTGCTTTCCAGTGTTTACCTCTTGTGTGCTTCCGCGGGTACACTTCGGAGACGATGCAAGCTTGCGATCAACTACACCTTCGGAACCCGACTTATCAACAGGCAATGACTATGCATTACTTATGGTCCATTCTATTTCAACCAGCGGTTTGCATGCTAGTCTAGGATAGGTTCGATGTTTGATCCTACCACATGCTTACAGCCTCTTTCAAACCGATACAGCCATGTCCCCTCCCAGCAAACCATGTACTGCTATGTTACTATTGCTCGTTGATTAGCCTCTGCTTAGTATGCATGCTTAGGATGCTACGATGTTACCCTGTTACTCCTTGGTTTGGGATATCACATTATTATATTGTTGTCGATGATATGATTATTATAATGATGACTATATTCGACGAAGGATGGAAGGTCTAGGCTATCCCGCCCCGACGCTTTGTTCCATTCGAGTCACCTAGGATCCGATTTCCGGGTATTGGTTTTAAGACTGAGCGTGCCTAACCGCGTGTGGGATTTTATGGGGTCCCCTTTTCTTACCTACCTAGCTTCAAACATTTCTAGTGGTGGCCCAAGCTGATTTACCATTTGAAACTGTGTGTGTGCTGGTCGGCCGCCAGTAGTTTTCCAACCAACCCGGACCAGTGAGGACATAATTACCTTGCTGGCCCACCTTGTTCAGCTGTGGACCCGGTTTCCCATGTGTGATTGACCGGCTATCCAAACCTGCGACAGACGGTAGAGACCGATTCGAGAGCGCGACCGACTTTTGAGTTGGATGTCGACTCACCGGGGGCCACCCGGATTTGTTCGTTGTTAGCTAGAGGGACCTGCCGTTTCGGATCTCTCGGAACTAAATCATAAAATGGTTGCCTATCATGGGTAGCAACTGAGAGAGATGGACGTGCGTGCGGAGCCTTGTAATGGGCAGTTGGTACACCCCTGCAGGGTTAAATATTTTCGAGATGCCGTGTCCATGGTTATGGACGACTTGAGACCTACTCCTTGCTCATAGACAACAACAACTGAGATAATCATAATATAACTTGATCAACGTGTGTGTGCCTTGACTGCTTCTTCTTCGTCGGGATGCGAAGAGGAGGACAAGGATAGGATAGGTGTTATGTTTGCGTAAGTAGTTGATAGAAAGACTTGTTGGAGGCGATTCCTCATCAAATTCTTGGCTTCTTATCTTACTCTCTAGATCGTTAGCCACTTCATAAATGCTAGTGCGGAAGAAACCTCACCACTTACCCCATCCTTACCGTAAACTACTAGTTTTCCTAGAATGACGAGTGATGAAGTCCGTGCTGGGTCAGTTGACAACTACAGCTGGATGTTGAGTACTTCTGTACTCATGATACTACCCCAAACTCTTTTCAGGGTTCTTGATCGACAACAGGTATGGTGATCGACGTTCACGTGGAGACTCGACGACGACTAGTTAGGCGGATCCCGGTGGAGGGCCTGGACCCGTGTGGTTATGGGATCGATGTTTTTCTCTTTGCCAGTAGGCATTTGATTGTAGTCTGTACTCAGACATATACCTTCCACAGATGTATTGTATTAAGGCAGTTGTATGCCGATTGTATGAGATGTTGTATCCTTGTATCTGTAATGTTGTGATATCATGTTGGAAAGCCGGGGCGTATGGCTATGTCATATGTCGCGGTGGGACTGATATGTGCTTCGTCCCCGGATCTAGATGGAAACATCTAGATCTGGAACAGTACCGCATATCGGGCCTTACAACATCACAACTCACTATAAGCAGACCGGCTGCACTAGCATTTACTCGACAACAACATAAGCAGACCGGCTGAAGATGAGCATGGATAATGATCCACAACCTCAACCCCGCTACGACGGCATCGGCGATGACTCTACCGATCATGAGTACACAACCGCTAGCGGGGATGATTGTGGTGCTGCCGAGGCCGATCCCGCCACTGATGATGGAAGCCAACCCACAGATGGCAGCCAACCGAAGAAGCAAAAAAAGGAGAGGCGCCCGAGAAAGTTAGGCACCGTCAAGGAGGAATTCACCGAAGTGGCTAGAAACGGGCTTCCAACGGCGCCCGAACATTTAGTCTGTGGGTACTCCGGAAAACTCAGGTGCATTCTCCGGAGAACCATCTCGATCAACACCGAGAACCTAAGGCATCCCGACTGAGAAAATTTGTGCAACCTCCTCTTCACGAAGCTGCACAACCGATACAAGTTACCCACTCAATTCGCAAACACAAACCTCTTAGGGAATAAAGTGAACAGTGCCGCGCTCACAAAGATGAGCACATCCCTGTCTACTTGGAGAAACAAGGTGAAGAAAATGATTAGTAAGGGTGTTAGTTACGAGAAGATCAAGGAGGCAAATCCTTCGATCAGTGAAACTGACTACGAGGAGTTCAAGCTCAAGTGCAAGGACACCTCAACTAGTGAATCGAATCAGTGGGGGAAAGGTATGCGGGAATTGAACTTAGGGGTCCACAGACTCGGTCCTGGCGGTTACATAGTCGCGGAACCGAAATGGGACAAGGAGGACGCGGAGTGTGCCGCGCAAGGCCTATCGCCCCTATTCAAAAAATACGGACATAAGCCTACTGATAACTATGTCAGGGCCCGGTACAAGAGGAACCCGATAACAGGGGAGCTTACGACGGATCCGAAGGTGGAGGAGCTTGAGCGTCTTCTGGTAAATAATACCCCCCCCTGTTTAATTAACTTCATATGGTTGCATTTTAAAATTAGTGAAGACAAATTTCTGAATGGTCCCCGCATTCCTTGTGCAGGAAACTAAAAGCAGCAGCGTGGGGTCCCCGCCTATCGCCCCTTGGGACAAGTGTTTAAATAGGGCGGTCAACACACTCATGAAAAAGGATAAGTTTAGTAAGCCGTCGTCAGCTGGTCGTGTGTCCGGCAAAGGCTGTTCCACAAAATGGTTGGACTACTATGACACTAGGCGAAAGGAGAAAAGCACTAGCAGCTCGGCGAACCAGACGGAGGAACAACTCCAGGAAAAAATAGAGCAGATTCCACGCATTGTCGAAGAACAAGTTGGACAGGCGCTCAACAACATGATGCCTTCCTTGTTTGTGTTCATGCGAGACTGGCTCGCGAGTGGTCAACAGGGGATGCCCCCGATTCCCAGCTTCACGGGAAGCAACTCTCACAACGCGACGGCAACGGCCGCAGCGGTGTGCCCGGCGGCGGATGCATTTGTGACCCCGGCGGCGGCCACGATAGTGTGCCCGGCTGCGGCCGCGTCGGTTTCCCCGAAGGCGGATGCGTTTGTGACCCCGGCGGCGGCGCCAGTATTGGAGCGTAAAACACCAACGCCCGGTACCTCAGGAGCAAGCGCCCCCTCCATCACATGCCCGCCGTCCGTTGGCGGTCCATCGACATTAGCCGAGCTCAACGCCATCACGGTAACTAATCCTCGGCCGATGACTTCATCTTCTTTTACCCTATACTGGGCATCCTTGACGCCCTACATGTTTTCGCAGGGCGCCGCCAATGTTCCATGCACTCTCCTGCACTTCGTGGATGAGGAGTTGGTTGATGTTGCCGTGGGAAGAAGTTCAACCGGGAAACCGCGTGTTCCATGGTAATCCGATGCCAACCAACTTGTATAGGGTTCAACTGGTTCGGGTGCTGGATGGCTACGATGAATTTTTACCTCCCTATCGACCCCCTGGAGCCGACAACGAAGAAGTGATGGACCTCCGCGGCTGCTCGAGCTGGAACTTGCTTTTGCCGAAGTGCCAGATTCGTTTGGGGGTGGGGAACTACTCCACCCCATCGCCAGTCGTGACAGCGCCAAGCCATGGCAAGACCGCTGCAACGCCGTCAGCTGACCCGGGCCACCACCCCACAGACAGAAGGGCGTCAAGGAAGAAGGGTCACAATACTGCGAGCCAGCCGACACCGACGATCCGTGCTCAAGACGGGCCACCAAGACCCGAAGAAATTCTGTCGAGGGTGCATGTGGCGGGTAGGCCGATGCTATCTGCTGCAATGCTCGATGCTGCAACCGGTGCTATGAAGAGTCTGCATGACATTGTTCTGAATACAAAGACGCAGCGTCTCAGAGAGAATGATGTGGCATAACCGGTTTTCACTGCCAAGGTGCCAGAGGGAAAGGGCTTTGTTCCTTGCGACATCGGGCGTGTGATCTTCCTGCGGTTTGATGACATTTTCGCTATGATTCACCTTTTTCCGCTGCACTACACATTCGTTCTGCTATTTGCGCTCAGTATGGAGATGCGGATCATTAGAGACAAGACCCCGGATATCGTTATAGTCGACCCCTTCTACATGCGTGCCAAGCTCTTGACCAGCCCCGGGGACCGCCGACTCGCTAGTGATTACCTCCAAGACGTCATTCTGGCGAACAAGGATAAGGACAACTTCCTTGTGCCTTACTTTCCCAAGTAAGTCATCCCCTCACGTCCCCGTAACGTACATGAGGTTGCTTAGATTTCGGTCGTTCTTTTCCTCCTAACATCCGTGTTGTGTGTAGTGATGAAACAAAGTGCACACTCATTGCTCTAAGCCCGAAATGGTCTATGGCCACGTATGTAGACTCGGACCGTGAGTCGAACAAAGACTACACAAATATCAATAAAGTTCTCGATGAGGCTCTCTCGCGCTACTCAAAATCAGGAGTCACCTTCAAGAAGGAAGTTGTTAGGTACGGCGCGCACGTGTTCACTCACGTAACAAAGTTCGCCTGCGTCAAGCAGCCGCCTGGTGGTCAGAAGGATGCCTACTATGCCTTGCATCACATGCGGGCGTTCGTACGGGACCAGCAGAAGCTTACGCTGCCATCTCATCTCAAGCACTGGGCTGACCGCTTGTCAGAAATCCAAGACGCCGACCTTAGACAAGAATTCTTTCTCATCCAGTCGGACTTGGCAGGAATAATCTCTGAGGATGTCCTTCGTAACACGGGGGAGTTCTACCTCAACAATCAACTGTCCAACCTTGAAATAGATACAATGCTAAGATTGCAAGCTGACGGCGATTGCTCATTCATGACCATCACGAAAGAAGGCGGATTCACCAACGCTCCGGCCCATGAGCGGAGGCAAAAGTCTTGATGCCCGTGCGCCTAGCTATGTAGTTTTGGACTATCGACGAGAGCTCGTGTGTTGTATAAACTTTTATGAACTTGTATGTACGTATGTCTCCTTAGTTTAAACAGTCGTCATTCAACTTATATGTAGTCGATGCTATTTATTACTACGACCATGAACCGTGTGCTATTAATGTGTGTTGCTTTTCATTTCCTTTGGTCCTTAATTTTGTTGTATAAGTATTTACTGCTTAAATACTATCTGTAAGTTGCTCTTAACGTTTTGTTTGTCCAGTGCATAAACCAGATGTCGTCATATGTCGTGTACATTGGTAGGATTCCCGGAGTCTACGACGACTGGGAGGATTTTCGGAGACAGGTTCACCGTTTTACCGGTAACAGTTACAAAGGGTACCACACAAGGGCGGAGGCGGAAGCTAGATACGCGCGCTATCTAGCGGGGGAGAGGAGGGAGCGGAGGAGGAACCGGATGAAGATCACTTTGGTCATGATGATGCTCATCGTGACCGCCACCCTCTTCTTCAATGTCATGGTAGTTTAGATATCGACTTGTAATGTGAAGACAAACTCGCTACCGAGACTTGTAATGTTATAACTTTGTTCGGTATTTTGAATTCGGAGACTAATATGATGATTTGTAATCGGAGACTAATCTTCCGTTGTATTTGGAGACTAATCTTCTATTGTATTCGATAAATCTGTGTTGTTTATAAATGTGTTGTTTATATATGTTTGTAACCTGTGCAAATACAGAAAAGAAAAAGAAAAAATCCTAATATTCATAGTAATGGCGAACATATAGTACATCAGTGGCGCATGTACAGAAAGACAGCAATGGCGCACTTCCTAAAAGTACGCCATTGGTGACTCAGATCACAATAGACACATGTGGTGGTAGCAGTAACAACAGTAGCGCACCACTAGCATCAGTAGTGGCGCACTCACGATGCGCCATTAGTATCCAGGATAGTAATGGCGCACCGAATGTGCGCCATTACTATCACTTACTAATGGCGTTCTAGTAATGGCGCATCGTAAGTGCGCCATTAGTACCCAAAATAGGTGCGCCATTAGAGCCCTTTATTCTAGTAGTGCTCCGTTCATATGAAACTCATCATAAGCTGATTAGAGTGGTTAGTACCCATGAGAAAATAATATTTTTCTCTACTGGAAATAAAGATATCATTGAAGAGATGCTGTTTCTCAAGATTTCCAAAATGATTTTGCAAATAAAAAGCAAGATTAAGGTTTGCAAAACGATGAAAACGCAAAAAGTGGCAGAATCTGTGAAAAACAGACCAGCAGGTAGTAAATAATTTTTTCGGGGTACTTCTATAACTCAACTCAAAAAACTCAGAATAGATGCACTAAAGCTAATTGTATAGAGCATGTTGTACAAACATTCAGATAAAAAAGATGATATGATGATTTATGGCCAATTTTTTCGTCAAGGGGACATAATCTGTTTCTTGACAGCATGTCACAACTTTTGAACTTTCTTGCAATCGGAGGCTAAAACTTGGCACAAAGCTTGAAAATAAAGATACAATGATGTTGCTACAGTACTAACAAGCATCAAGACCACTAAAACTGAAAGTAAATACATCTTGGGTTGCCTCCCATTAAGCGCTTTCTTTTATAACTTTTAGCTAGGCATGATACAAAAAAATCAAGTTTTATCAATATCAAAAGAATAGCTTTCCCATGTAACAGACTCGTAAGGTAACTTAATCTTCTTTCAAGGTAAGTGTTCCATTCCCTTTTTGAGGGGGAGTTGGAATCTAATGGTCCCTTATTTCATGTCAATGATAGCACCAAAGGTGTGAGGAAAAGGGCGTCCCAAACTAATTGGACATTAGGGATCACACTCAATGTCCATAACAAGAAAATCAACGGGAACATAATTATCATTGATAATAATAAGAACATCATCAATCCTTCCTAAAGGTTTCTTTATGGAAGAATCAACGAGACAAACACGAAATGAACATGTATCAAAAGGTTTCAAATTAAGCATATCATACATTCTTTTTGGCATAACGGAGGTACTAGCTCCAACATCACATAAAGCATAGCAAGAGAAATTATTCAATTTAATTTGGACTATGGGATCCCAACCATCTTCTAGCTTCCTAGGGATGGAAGTCTCAAGATTGAGCTTCTCCTCCCTAGCTTTGATAAGAGCATTGGTAATATGCTCGGTAAAGGCAATGTTAAGTGTGCTAGTGTAGGGGTCTTTAGACATTCTTTGCAAAAAGGTGATAACTTCAAAAAGACTACAATTATCAAAATCAAGATCACTACCATTAATTAAAGTGGTGGTGATGTCATCTAAGCTCATTCTATTGGTAGTCTCTAGATTGATGGGTCTTTATTTTCCTAAAGTTGAGGTATTATCATCACCATTAATAGGTCCAATGGGACTGGGATGTGTTGGGTGCTAAAAGTTTTGAGATCCTCAACATGAATGTTAGCAATGGTAGTGTGGGCAGGAAGGTTCTTAATCCTATCTTACTCTTCCTTTTCTCTAGCCCATCTATCTTTAAGTTTGGCTAGTATTCTAATATTCTCATTAATTTGGACTTGGATAGCATTCATGGGTGTAGTTTTTCTCTCCTCAAGGGGAGAAGTTCTAATCTTAAGAAAATTCTACCTCATGATCTATGTTGTCAACCTTCGAAGAGAGACTATCTAATGTTTCCAATTTCTCTTCTACACTCTTATTGAAGGATTTTTGAGAAGTGATAAAGTCCTTAAGCATGCTCTCTAATTCAGAAGTGGAGTTTTTGGTTCTAGGATAAGTGTTGTTGTTCCCATAGTTCTTGGATGGGAACGGTATAGGTTTGCTACCAAAATTACTCCTATAAGAATTATTATTAAAATTGTTCCTAGAAATAAAATTAACATCAACTTGCTCTTGAGCAACCAAAGAATTCAAAGGAACACCATGAGGATCAATAGGAGCTTGCTTAGTAAGCAAAGTCATGATCATGTCAACTTTTTCATTTAAGGAGGAGATCTCCTCGACAGAGTTTACCTTCCTACCTCTTGGTGCTCTTTCGGTGTGCCATTGAGAGTAGTTTGTCATAATTTCATCTAAAAGATTTGTGGCAGCACCAAGTGTTGTTGACATAAAGGTTCCTCCTGCGGCCGAGTCTAACAGAATCCGCGAGGTAAAGTTCAAACCTGCATAGAAAGTCTGGATAACCATCCAAGTAGTCAAACCATGTGTAGGGAAATTCTTAACAAGAGATTTCATGCGTTCCCAAGCGTGGTCAACGTGTTCATTATCCAATTGCTTAAAATTCATCATATTAATCCTCAATTGGACAATCTTAGCCGGGGGTAGTACTTCCCAATAAAAGCATCCTTGCACTTATCCCAAGAATCTATGCTATTCCAAGGCAAGGATTGAAACGAAATTTTCCCTCCTCCTCTCAAGGAGAAATGAAAAAGCTTAATCTTAACAATATCACCATCTATTTCTTTATACTTTTGCATATCACAAAGCTCAACAAAATCATTCAAGTGTAAAGCAACATCATCTCCAGCACCAGAGAATTGTTCTTTCATAACAAGATTCGGCAAAGAAGGTTCAATTTCATAAGAAGGTTCAATTTCATAAGAAGGTGCTGAAGTGGCAGGTGGAGCAATAGGAGTGCAGATAAAGTCATTGTTGTTGAGACTAGTGAAGTCACACAACTTAGTGTTTTCAGTGGAACCCATAGTAGCAACAGCAAGCAAGAACAAGGTAAACAAAAAAATTGTGATTTTTAATAAAGGACACTAAGATAAAAACTAAAAGGTAAACTAACTAGATTAAAAAGAAAAGATAAAAATAGTGTGCAACTCCCCTATCTTGAAGAGTGGAGTCCCCGGCAATGGCGCGAGCAATTTATCTTGATGGCACCGAAGTAGTGCTCCTCGTTGGCTACCCCAAGTGGAAGGTTGAGATGTAGTGTAGCAACAAATTTCCCTTGGAAAAGATACCAAGGTTTGAGTCAGTCCAGTAGGAATCCAAGGTCGACAAGTAGTTGGTGCGGCAAGTTATGCTCCGTTTGAAGATAATCACTTGGTTTACCTGGACCTCCACACACGACAAGTAACTTTTCTCCCAACGAGTTCAGAGAGGTTGTCAATCTCTCCGGCCTTGTTGTTTACAAAGGATCAAACGCAAGGGGATAATGATAATGGTGATAATTGCAACGGAAAGTAAAATCAATAAATAAAGTGGAGGTCTAAACAATGGTGGAAATATGGACCGGGGTCCCATGACGTTCACTAGTGATGTCTCTCCCCCAAAAGACGATAAAACAACTAAGCTGGGTGAACAAATTACAGCTGGGCAATTGACAGAATAATAAACGGACCACAATACTAATTATTCTACTTGAAAGTAAGAGGCTCAAAAGTATGGGAAGTACGCCAAGAAAAGTAGACCGAAATTCATATGCATCTACTCATTAATCATCCACCTTGAGATATCTATCCAGAACATCTCGCCGATATTAAGTTGCGAGCCCCACCCAAAGTGTAAACTCAAAGCCAGAGACAATTGCATTAACAATCTATGCGTAAGGTAAACAATCCTTGCAACCGCGGTTACAAGCATCCTTGTTTTCTCTCTGGTGGCAACAACACATTCCCTAGTCTCATGTTTCTGTCACTCAAGCTAGACATCGGGGGGCATCAACCCACAATCATGCATAACGATCCCTCTTGGAGTTACTATCTACTACTTTTCCAAAGCAATAAAAACTAACGGAGAACATGCAAGAATTACTCAAGAACAAAATATTAAAGGTAAACCAAATATATAACTCATCAGGGTCTGAACATAATCTCATAATCCGTCGGATTCCAGCAAACACAGCATAGCAACAGCAGGAAAATTACATAGGTGCATTGATCATGTAGGGTGGCTCACAAGGACTAAACATTGAAGAACAAGATTGGAGAGAATACATCACATAGCTACTGGTCATGGACCCATGGTCCAAGGGAGATTACTCACGTCACATCCGGGAAGCGTCCATGGTGGTGGAGAAGCTCCCGGAGGTCAATTCTCCCTCTGGCAGAGTGTCGGAAAGAGATCTTCTGCTGCTACCGATCTTGTAAGCGCGGCGGCAGTAGAACAGAGAGGTATTTCACGATTCGGGGTTCTCCTTGTGTGTTTCTGGGACGAAGAGGTAATATAGGCCAAAAGGGGCAGCCAGGGGCCACCCAGGGCTCCTAGGCGCCCTGGTGGCATGGACAGGGTGGGGCCGCGCCACCTGGCTACCTGGGCGCCAGGTGGGGCACCCTGGCCCTCCTTCGGGGTTCCGGAAGCTTCCGCTCTGCTGATTTTTATTCTGATTTTTCTTGAATTTTTTGAGCACTTTAAATTGGGGAACATCACTTCAACTAAAAGACATCGACAGACAAAAATTGGCTCTGGGTGCACTGAGTTAGTAGGTTAGTCCAAATATGTGTAAAATGATATGAAAGTGTAGAAAAACATGTAGCAATGTCACATAAAAGTGCATGGAACAAGCAGAAATTATAGATATGTTCGGGAGGCATCATGGACCCTTGGTCCAAGGGGGACTAATCACGGCACATCCGGGAAGCTTCCATGGTGGTGGAGAAGCTCCTGGTGGTCCTTCTTCTCTTCGGAAGGGTGCCAGGAAGGAGTCTTCTGGTGTTCCTGATATTGGAAGCACGGCGGCGGCGGAACAAAGAGGAATTTCGCGATGTGGGGTTCACCTCGAGGGTTTCCTGGACGAAGAGGTAATATAGGCCGAAGGGGCAGCCCGGGGGTGTCCCCACCTCCCAGGCGCCCTGGTGGCGCGGCCAGGGGTGGGGCCGCGCCACCTGGCCGCCTGGGAGGGGGGTGGCCCCCCTCCGACTCCCCTTCGGTGATACCGGAAGCTTCCGTCTCGCTGATTTTTTTATTTTATTTTTCTGGAATTTTTGGGGCTCTGAAAATTGGGGTAAAAACCTGCAACTTAAAGACATCAGCAGATAGAAACTGGCACTGGGTGCACTGAGTTAGTAGGTTAGTCCAAATATGTGTAAAATGATATGAAAGTGTAGAAAAACATGTAGCAATGTCACACAAAAGTGCATGGAACAAGCAAAAATTATAGATACGTTTGGGACGTATCATTTACTCATATTCCCAAGGCTCATATGCCACAGATTAGTATTATCAGGTTTATAATGGGTAACAGTAGTAGAAGTAGCATTGATAGTACTCCCTCTAAGAGCATATAATTTTACAGAATTCATATCACCTATCATATGAATGAGGGAACCTTTCGATTCCTTCACAACTCCACCTAAACTGGAGTACTCGTATCCATCAACAACAAGGGTACTAAGCCAGATGCCATTTCTCACCATCTTTTGTACGTGCCTCACATCCTTCAAAGTGCAGATCATGCCATCATGCATATTCATCCTGATCTGAACTTCACCAATACCCACAATCTCATGCCGGTCTCCCATCCACACAACATCTCCAGTCTGCACAAACTCATAAGAACGGAACCAATCCTTGTTACAACAAATATGAAAAGAACATGCAGAATCTAGTATCCACTCATCATTAGCTCAAACACAACCAGCAAATACAACAAGTGCATTAGAATCAGATCTACCACTATATGCAACAACAACCTTACCACCTCCATCGGATTTAGTCTTAGGTTTATACGTACCGTTCCTCTTTTCCTTATTTTGCAACTTCCAACAATCATCAATCACATGATTATTTTTCGTACAGTACTTGTAGAATTTTTTGTCCTTTCCTCTGGCGTTTGAGCGGTCCCGGTTGTTCTTGTCGTTATCTCTGTTGTTGCCTTAACTTTTCTGGTCGGGTCTACCTCGAACCTGCAGGGATTAACCCCGAGAGGAAGTCCCCCCGGACGGAACTAAACTTTTCATATTTTCCTTTAGTTCAGCAAGAGTTAGTTCATCACGGCTATATAATATAGTATCACAAAAATTTGCAAAGGAACTAGACAATGAGCATAAAAAGCAGAAGACCTGGGTTTTCATCCTCATACTTAACATCCATAATCTGCAGATTAGAAACAATCTCATTTAAGACCGACAAGTGATTCATCATGGAACCACCTTCTTGCAACTTTTGTGTGAACAACTTCATTTTTACATGCATCTTGTTGGCTAGATCTTTGGACATGCAGATCGACTACTTCTTCAACCACAGAGCGGCAGCAGTTTTCTCCGCCAAAACCTCTTGTAGAATATTATTTGATAGATGAATATGAATCAAGACATGGCCTTACGATCCTTACAGATTTCTTCAGGAGTCTGCGCCTTCTGATCCTTTTTCTCGAAAGCATCCAACGTTTCATCCAAATCGGGGTGAGGCAGCATCGCACGCATCTTGACTTGCCACGGTGCAAACCTTGTGTTGAAATTCAACAGTGGTAGATCAAGATTCATCGATGCCATGTCGAGGAAACCAAGATTGAACAAGGCTCTAGATACCACTTTTTTGATAATCGACAAGCAAATAAAAAATGTGAGGAACGAAAAGCAACATAATGACACGCTGATTTTAATGTGGAAAACCCATTCGAGGGGAAAGATAGAAACCACGGGCGCCAGCCCGCCAACTTTCAATATTGTGCAGGTGTTACAATTGTCGAGGGATTTACAACTTGATGAACTATCCTGTTGTCGGCTATATGCTCAAGAGGCAAATAATATGTGATTATTCCAATATATCTAAACAAGTTCATAACCACTTTCATACTGTGCTAGAACTGTATCAGTGAAACAATGATACATGTGTGGTATAGAAACAACCAACGTTCGTAGTTAGCCTCTTTCTCAATAACTAGTTCATGGTCAACTGATGATCGTGGTTTCGCGATCATGGATAATCATGTCAATTGACTATGAGGTCACCTCATTAGATGAATGACGTGATGAACATTACCCAATGTAAGCATTGCAACATGATCAAATTCATGAAGGTTCGGTGTTGTAATTAAGGAATGTAGTAGACCGTTCCTTAAACCATGAGATCATGCATAATCACTATCTTCTCGGATGCTTTAACCTACACCCACCGCCCTGACTGAAATATGCTGGTCATAAAGGTGTATCTTAGGTATTCCGTTGATATACGTTGAGGAGTTTTGATTCAAGAGTGGGATTTGTCAATCCATGTAATGAAAAGATACTCAGGGCCCACTCGGTGAGATTGCATCCATAAATCTGCGCATCGTGTGACTAGGTCACGGGGATGAATATCATGGAACGAGTGAGATAATATTTGTTGGTAACAAGGATGAACCAGACATAGGATGACATTGATTGAATCTCTGACTAATCTAGTATCGATGGCAAAGGAAATGTTATACGATGTGACGGTTCAATCGGTTTAATATCCGGAATACACAGGGGTCATTATGGGCATCCAGGTCCCGCATATGATCATTTACTGTAGCCTCATCTCGGTCATGACTCGACTATTCTTGGACCGTAGGGTAACACACTTAAGGGCTCAATGTTATCGGAGACCTGATAACGCGCGAGAGAGCGCCTCATTGGCTACCCCAAGTGGAAGGTTGGATGTAGTCTAGCAGAAATTTCCCTTACGCGGTGGATGTAATAAGGTTTATCGAATCCAGGAGGACTCCAAGTTCGACAAGTAGGTGGTAAAGTGAACAATGGCGTCGTTCACAACTGAGGTTGCTTACTTTACCTGGACCTGCACACACAACAAATAACTTTGCTCCCAACGAGTACATAGGGGTTGTTAATCCTTCCGTCCATGTCGTTTACAAAGGGTCAAACGCAAGAGGATAATGAAGGTGATAAATGCAATGGAAAGTAAAAGTAGTAAATAAAGTGGAGGTGTAAACCGGGTGGACATATGGAGCGGGGTCCCATGATGTTCACTAGTGATGTATCTCTCCCAAAAGATGATAAAATAGCTAAACTGGGTGAACAAATTACAGTTGGGAAATTGACAGAATTATAAACGCACCGCAATCCCAATTATGCTACTGGAAAGTAAGAGGCTCGAGAGTCTGGGCAGTACACCAAGACAAGTAGACCGAAATCCATCTGCATCTACTCATTAATCATCCACCTTGAGATATCTATCCAGAACATCTCGCTGGTATTAAGTTGCGAGCCCCACCCAAAGTGTAAAATCAAAGCAACCGACAATTGCATTAACAATCTATGAGTAAGGTAAACAATCCTTGCAACTGTGGTTACAAGCATTGTTTTCTCCCTGGTGGCAACAACACATCTCCTAGTCTCATGTTTTTTTCAGTCAAGCTAGACATCGGGGGGCATGAACCCAAAATCATGCATAACGCTCCCTCTTGGAGTTACTATCTAATACTTGGCCAAAGAAATAAAAAGTAATGGAGAACATGCAAGAATTACTCAAGAAGAAAATATAAAAAAGGTAAACCAAATATATAACTCATCACGATCTGAACATAATCTCATAATCCATCGGATCCCAATAAACACAGCATACCAACAACAGAAAGAATTACATAGATTCCTTGATCAAGTAGGGCAGCTCACAAGGGCTAAGAATTGAAGCACAAGATTGGAGAGAAGACATCACATAGCTACTGGTCATGGACCCATGGTCCAAGGGGGACTACGCACGGCACATCCGAGAAGCATCCACGGTAGTGGAGAAGCTCCCAGTGGTCCTTCTTCCCTCCGGCCGGGTGCCGGGAAGGAGCCTTCTGGTGCTCCCGATCTTGGAAGCGCGGCGGCGGCGGAGCAGAGAGGTATTTCACGATACGGGGTTCTCCTTGAGGGCTTCCTGGACGAAGAGGTAATATAGGCCGAAGGGGGCGCCACGGGTGGTCCAGGGCTCCCAGGAGCCCTGGTGGCGTGGCTAGGGGGGTGGCCGCGCTACCTGTCCGCCTGGGTTCGAGGTGGGGGCCCCTGGTCCCCTTTCGTGACTCCGAAAGCTTCCGTCTCGCTGATTTTTATATGATTTTTCTGGGATTTTTGGGGCTCTGAAAATTGGGGTAAAATACCTGCAACTTCAAGACATCAGTAGACAAAAACTGGCACAGGGTGCACTGACTTAGTAGGCTAGTCCAAATATGTGTAAAATGATATGAAAGTGTAGCAAAACATGTAGCAATGTCACATAAAAGTGCATGGAACAAGTAGACATTATAGATACGTTTGGGACGTATCAAGACCTTCTCTGAACTATAGGAGTTACCGGAGAATAAGGGAAGACATACCGGAAATTTTCCGTGTTGGTCCGAAGAATGTTCGGAGTGAGTCGCAAGGTGTTCCACATCACCGGGAGAAGAAATAATATGTTTTATTTATTAATTAAATGAATTAATAGTTAAAAACATTTTGTTTATAATTAAAAAGTCAATGGGCCTTAGTTTTGAAAGAAGCCCATTAGGGAATAAAAGGGAAAAGGAAAAAAAAGGAGAGCGGGCGCCATGGGCCTTAGGACCATGAGGGGTGCGCCCCCACCCCCTTGGTCGGCCACCTCTCCGCTAGGAAGGGATTAGTCCCACAGTGCTAAGGGAGAGGGGTTGAATCCCTCCCCCCCTATATATAGATGAGGAGGGTGCACTTATTTAATAAAGCCAAAAATCAATAAATTCATGGAGAAATAAATATAATCCCGAATTGAGATCGGTTTTCTCCGGTCTTCTCCCCTCCCTCGTCTCCTCCACGGTGGGATCCCCTTGTTTGGATCTTGTAGTGGGATTGAGGCTTCTCTGCTACATGGACGTCGTCGTCCTGCCGAAACTCCGGTTTAGGAGGTATACTTCCACCACCTTCGCTGGATCGAAGATTGGAGGTCATCATCGACTTCCGTACGTGTGCGAGTACTATGAGGTGCTACACGTGTGGCACTTCACCCGATAGGGTGCTAACACATCCAGGGGGTTGCTAACCCGAGCATATTACCGATGCTCTTATATTTATTTCAATCCAACTACATGCTCCAATCAAGGGGATCCCACCATGGAGGAGACGAGGAAGGGGAGAAGACCGTTGCAAACCGATCTCAATTTGGGATTATATTTATGTCAATGATAGCACCAACGGTGCGGAGAAAAGGACGTCCAAAATAATTGGACACGAGGGATCACACTCAATGTCCATGACAATAAAATCAACGGGGACATAATTATCATTGACAACAATAAGAACATCATCAATCCTCCCTAAAGGTTTCTTTACGGAAGAATCAACAAGACGAACACCAAAAGAACATGGGTCAAAAGGTTTCAAATCAATCATATCATACATTATTTTGGGAATAACGGAGGCACTAGCTCCAACATCACATAAAACAAAGCAAGAGAAATTATTCAATTTAATCTTGACGATAGGATCCCAACCATCTTCTAGTTTTCTACCAATAGAAGTCTCTAACTTGAGCTTCTCCTGCCTAGTTTTGATAAGAGCATTGGTAATATGCTTGGTGAAGGAAACATTAAGTGTACTAGTTTGTGGGTCCTTAGCCATTCTTTACAAAAAAAGTGATATCTTCAGAAAGACTACAATTATCAAAATCAATTTCCCTGCTAGTAAGCAAAACTTTGGTGTCATCCTCTATATTTGATTTGCTTTCTATTATAAGAGTTTTGACATCCTCCCAAGTTTGGGTATGTTTAGGAGCAACTTCAAACCAAAGATCATGTTTTTTTCCGGGGAGACCATGCCAAGGGTATAATTCTCCATCAAAACTAACATAGTCACAAGGTCTGTTACTTTTGTGGGTACCCATAGTAACAACAGCAAGCAAGAACAATGCAACAATTTTTTGTGGTTTTTGGTAAAAGACTCTAAAGCAGAAACTAGAAAGTAAACTAACAAGACTAAAAATCAAAGATAATAGATAGTGTGCAACTCCCCTATCTTGAAGATTGGAGTCCGCGGCAATGGCACCAGAAGTTGTCTTGATAGCTTCTCGCTCCTTGTTGGTTACCCCAAGTGGAATGTTGAGATGTAGCTAGCAGTAAATTCCCCTTATGCGAAGACGGTAAGGTGTATCGAATCCAGGAGGACTCCAAGGATCGATAAGTAGGTGGTTAAACGAGCAAGGCGCCGTTTGAGATAAGTTACTCACTTGAGTCGACCTCCACACACAACAAGTAACTTTGCTCCCAAAGTGTACAGAAAGGTTGTCGATCTCTCCGGCCTTGTCGTTTACAAAGGATCAAACGCAAGCATGAAATAATAGAAGTGATTGCAACTGAAAGGAAATAAAGCAATAAATGAGTTGAGGTGTAAAAAATGGTGGAAATATGGACCGGGGTCCCATGATGTTCACTAGTGATGTCTCTCTCCCAAAAGACGATAAAATAGCTACGTTGGGTGAACAAATTACATCTGGGAAATTGACAAAATTATAAATGCACCGCAATGCTAAATATGCTGCAAAGAAAGTTACATGCTCAAAAGTATGGGTAGTACGCCAAGACAAGTAGACCGAAATCCAACCGCATCTACTCACAAATCAGCCACCTTGAGATATCTATCCAGAACATCTCGTTGGTATTAAGTTGCGAGCCCCACCCAAAGTGTAAACTCAAAGCAACAAACAACTGCATTAACAAACTTTGCATAAGGTAAACAATCCTTGCAACCACGGTTACAAGCATCGTTGGTTTCTCCCTGGTGGCAACAACACATACCCTAGTCTCATGTTTCTATCACTCAAGCTAGACATCGGGGGGCATGAACCCACAATCAAGCATAACGCTCCCTCTTGGAGTTACTATCTACTACTTGGCCAAAGAAATAAAAAGCAACAGAGAACATGCTAGAATTACTCAAGAAAAAATATAAAAGGAGAACCAAATATATAACTCATCACAATCTGAATATAATCTCATAATCTATCGGATCCAAGCAAACACAACATAGCAACAATAGAAAGATTACATAGATGCCTTGATCATGTAGGGCAGTGTAACACCCTAAGGTCTTGTAACAGTAATCACTATGGATGGAACAATAATCACCTTGCTAAAGTTAAATCACTGTGCTTGATCATTGCCTTGATCATCATTGAATTCATAGATGAAAAAAATTCAAAATGTTTTTTGTCTGATAATGAGAAACAATGTGGCAAATGAAACTTTGTCCAAAACTTGTGCAACCAATTTTGTTAAATCACAAATAATTAGTGGGCCATGCCAATATGGTTATGGTATTTTATCAAGCCACTGAAAAATTCAAACAATGCAAACCAGGACCAAAACATCACCATTTATCAGTTGAATATTAAAGATAAATATTAAATGAATTTATTTTTCCACCAAACTTTTTGTGGCACCTCTAATATATGCAACACAAATATACCCACAAGTTTCACATGTGGCAAAAATCATTTGAAAGCAAAACAAATTAAAACAGTAAAGAAATAAGAGAAAAGAAAACAAAAACAAAAGAAAATGGAAAGAGGGCCTATGCCTCGCCCAGGGAGAGACCCCCTTGGTCGAGCCCAGCCCAACCTCCCAGTCCATCCCCTCCCCGTTGTGTTCTTCCTCCCCCTTGCGTGGAGAGCATCCCCCGGCTCCATGACCGACCGTGCCGCCGTGGCGGCCATCTCGCAGCTCACTGACGGGATAAGTCCGCCCCACTCCGCTCAACACTAAACCTAACCGCCAGCTTCCCCCCCTTTGCTCGATCCCCTGCCTCCCGCGCGGAACCGTGGCCACGCCGTCGAGCGCCGCCGTGGCCAACGGCCTCCTCCCAACGAGCGAGGTTGTTCTTGCTCTCCCTCATCGACGTCCACTTCGTCTCCATCAACTGGAACGGACAGAGGTGGCCTATACGCTCGCAATCGAGCCCATCTTCCTCCACAGTCACGGTGTCTTCGGCGACGAATTCCCCCGCCTCCGGTGCTACCCCGAGCACGCTGCCCTCCCTACTGTACCTCCGTGAGTCCCCCAGCTTACCCCCTCGCGTAGCGCTCGATTTGGTTGCGTAGAACATTGTGCCGTCGTGGTCGTGCTCCGGACGCCACCATGGCCAGCCATCCGCAAGCTCCCGTGCCGCTCAGGCCGCGCCAACTACCCCGGCGTGCTCCCCGTTCTCCGTGGCTTCGGTTTGGTCACTACGCGCGCTCTCTTAAGCCCCGTAACGCCGACTGCCACTGAACCCGTACGCTACCCGCCGCGCAACTGCTCGCCGCCGACGACCCCGACTCCCCCGGCCCCTTTAACCTCCACTAGTCGACGCGCGCGACTCCGCCCGTTTGAATGGACCCGCTTGCGCTCCCTCCCGTGGCCGGAATGGGCCGAACGGTCGACTCCGGCGAGATGGCCTCTCGCCGGCGTTCTCCTTGTGCCCTCTCCGTTGATGGTTGTTCCCCTGCCAGGTGGCCCCTCCCTATAAGGTGGTTAATTAAGCCCCTATGGGCCACTGACCAGTGGGCCCTGCCCCTTCTAATTACCCACTATTTAATTAAGTGAAATAGAAAACTATTAGATTAACCCCACTGTCTATGACAGGTGGGCCCAACCATTAATTTCATCCACTGTTTAATTAGCATGCTAATTAACTATATGTCTCTATGACAGCTGGGTCTCCCTATAGAAATTAAGTAAAAATATTTAATGAAATTACATAGTGTATGACATGTGGGCCACCTTACTAGTTTATTTAATAAAATTTATTTATTATAAATGTGAGGCTGACCTGGTCAGGTTTGACTAGTCAAAATAACTGTTCTGGATAATGTTTGAATAAATGAATTAAATAAATTCATAAAATGATTTAAACATTAAAATTGAATATCTTTTAAACCGTAAGTCAGATTCAAAAGCTTTATACATGAAAATTGATCAGAAAAATATAAAGACGCCGGATACGCTATCCGTATACAAACCAAACCCCTCTAACACAACGAACATCGACATCCCGCCTCTGGGACTTCTGTCGATAATCACCCGGAGCCGATATTTCATCCCCGGATGAATTTCCGCTCCGAGCAACGTGCATTGCACTGCGCTAGAGAACCGATATCAATGCATCTGTCATGCCATGCATCTGTTTGTTATGTTTCCTTTGTATTTATCGTTTCTCCCCCTCCCCTTTATTCTTCGGTAGACCCCGCTGCTGCCGCCGACTACACAGCTGCTGGGTACAACTACTTCGTCGACGACCCTACCCCTACCTTCGAGCTTCCAGGCAAGCAGAGCCATTCACTTCCCCAGATATCGCCTATATTTTCCGTACGTTTCTTGCACTAAGCATTGTTACTGCTGCTGCTATGTTACAATCCTATTCAATTGCATAGCCTGTCATTGTCGCCCCTTGGTGTACCTTCCTTTATCCTATGCTGCCTATTATAATTATATATTATATCCAGCGGTGAGCCCTGCGCTTTGTTAGTCAATTAGGATTAGATAGCAGGTCGTGATCACCCAGGGAGTGAACGCGGATACAATACATTATTACTGCAACAGCTACGGTACAGAGCAGACATCCAAGGGAACCTACAATGGCGAGACTCTCTGAGTCGCTTCAAGTTTGACTTACGAGTGGATGGACTCGTATTTCACTCTCGTCGTCGGCTCGGTAGCGTAGCATCACCGGGATGATACGAGGATATTCCT
Organism: Bromus sterilis; assembly: GCA_950022295.1. Classification (NCBI taxonomy): domain Eukaryota; kingdom Viridiplantae; phylum Streptophyta; class Magnoliopsida; order Poales; family Poaceae; genus Bromus; species Bromus sterilis. Next base: position 226,587,992 of record OX465600.1, read on the forward strand.
CTTTAGTTCATTCCGCTGATGTCTCGGTCGAACCTCTTCAAGTGTACCATCGAGGGTGATTCCTCCTGGTTTCACTTGATGGTAGGCACCTAAATGAACTGGTGTCCTTAAAGGTAAGTAGTTGGGCGACCCAACGGTGCCCGCGAGCGGTATTGCATCGGGAACGACAGGGAGGGACGACCGACATTACTGGCGTTCTTTGCCCTTGCTCGTATCTCGCGAGAGTTACCAAACCACGAAAATTCAAGCTCTACCAAGAGCATACGCGAGACAAGGTAAGGAGATGGTTCACCTTGTTGGTAACCATGAGCTTTGACGGGACGACAGGGCAGGACCCGACGTTACTGGTGGACCTTGTCGCTGTTCGTTGTCCATTGTGTTGTTAGTCAGACAGCAATAACGGTTGTCTGCGAGATAATACTAAAATACTAAATGGTTTTGTGGATGACTTGAGAGGCCCGTTGGTCCGTACGCACTACCTTCACGTGGGATAAGGAGTTATGGGCTCCCTTGCGTCGTAGTTTGTTCGAGATCTCTTCAGACGTCAGCAGTACCGCGGCCTGCGCCGGGAAGTGGTATCTTCTTCGCTCGAGCGGTGTATTTGGATTTTCTTTTGCTTCACCGGCCAGCCACGCACCGTGTAGGAGCGTGAAGGGTGAGGGTTCTAGATCCCTGATCACATAGGATATAGTCTGGCGGATGGCCTGTCTGTTGAGCCTAGGATGGGCTGCGGCGTGTCGGATAGCTTTGGTGGAGCGTTCCCTAACAAGGTGCCCGCCACCTTGGAGATCCGAGCGTGCAGGCTGAACAGTAGTGCACCCCTGCAGGGAGTTTAGTCTATTTGAATAGTCGTGTCCATGGTAACAGGACGCTTTATGCTGAAGTTGGATCTTACCACTACAAACTACTACTATTAAACTGTATGGTTCCGGGTCTTCTTCCTCGCAAGGAAGTCGAGCAAGGGAACTCGGAGGCATTATTATTGTTAATTATTACAACTTACTATTATACAATGCTGCAGGAACTTCTGTTGCATTCTTACTTTATGCTTTATATGATTTGTTGGATGTTCTCTTCTTGTGCTGCAAGACTCGTCGGAAGATGCTAGTCTTCGATAGGCCTAGGTTCTCTTCCTTATTCTGATTTCTACCTTGCAGTCCACTATATACAGCCTCCCCTTTCCATTGATACAAAAGCATAAATGCTTAGTAGAGGACGTAAGACTCAAGAGTATGCTAGATACTCACCCTTGCTTTATTTCCCCCTTTTTGTTTTGTTTGATCGGCCGCTGCAGTGGACATTGGAGCCCAGGAGCAGGAGTACCCCGGAGGCGGATAATACTTTGTCGAGACCCCCGCTGACCAGGACCATGAGTAGTTTCGGAGGCTCCCAGGCAGGAGGCGTTGGCTTTTTTATCTGTATCTCTAATGTTATTTGTGTTAGCCTTCTTAAGGAAAAACTTGACTAACTATGTCTGTACTCAGATATTATGGTTTGTATAACTTATGTATTCGAGTCCGTGCGACCCCCTTATATTGTAAAATTTTGGTTTATCCTTTTGTTTTTAGTGTTGTGCTGTGATATTCTCACCGTGGCACCCTAGTCTCAGTCGTGTACCTTGCGTGTATGATTACTGTACACGGCTTGATTTTAGGGGCGTCACAGGCAGCTCATAACGGCTAAGAATTGAAGCAGAAGATTGGAGAGAAGACATCACATAGCTGCTGGTCATGGACCCATGGTCCAAGGGGGACTACTCACTGCACATCCGGGAAGCGCTCATGGTGGTGGAGAAGCTCAAGGAGGTCAATCCTCCCTCTGGCAGGGTGCCGGGAAGAGGTCTTCTGGTGCTCCCGATCTTGGAGGCGCGGTGACGAGGGGGTGACCCCACGACTCCTCTACGTGAGGGTACCTGGTGCGTCTCATGACTGGCGGCCCACCAGGGGCCCACTCGTGGACACCGACATGATGAGGTAAGACGTGAAGAACAAGACTTGAGGCGCAAGACAAGGACTCCTACTTGTAGTCGACTAGGACTCATGTAAATCCTACCTGGATATCTATATAAGCGAGGCAGGGGCACCTCTCTAGACATCATCTAATCTCAACCCCCACGCATAGAACTAGACAAATCTCTCTCCACCAAAGCCCTCGCGCCACCTGTGTACATCATCATCAATACAAGATCAGACAAGCAGCATGTAGGGTTTTCCCTCCGGGGGCCTGAAGCTGGGTAAATCGTGCCCCCATGTGTCGCTTGTCACCTACCAACGCGCAGGCCACGTCGCTCTCTTTCCTCCTATGTATACACGAAACCTAGGGTACCTAACCCTAGGATTTTCCGAGGCCAATCCTCGTCACGCGGTGGCGGCGGAACAAAGGTGAAAATCACGATGTGGGGTCCCTCTTTAGGGTTTTCGGAGCATGGAGTAAATATGTGAAAATCGCTAATTCACAGACATTAGCAAACAGAAACTGGCACTGGGTGCACTGAGTTAGTAGGTTAGTCCAAATATGTAAAAAGATATGAAAGTATATCAAAACACATAGCAATGTCACCTAAAAGAGCATGGAACAAGCAGAAATTATAGATACGTTTGGGACGTATCAATAATTCCTAGCCACAAGGACTTGTTTCTTGTCTACAAGATTATTCCAACTCTACTTCGGTTCATCAGACGTATCTTAATCTATCATTATAGATTTCAACGTGTAATGTGTTCGTACTTCATATGAAAGAAGATTCTTCTAATCTTGTGTTTTGTCTGCCTTATTCTCCATATATACAATTATGCATACATATATATGAGACTGTTCTCCATATATCAATGCATGTTTATATGTATATATGTGAAATCATTCTCCGCACATATTAATGCACATATGTTTGAGATAATTATTATGCTCCCACTCAAATATATCCATCATATATATTTGTGGTTCAGCTTTCATTAAGCTACTATTTTATTCTCATGTCTTACATAAAAATATTGCTCTCGAAGCTCCCACTCAGAAAATGCCCTCCGCACTCCAAGTTTCTAGGAAGTCTTCAAAGGTCCCACTCAATTTCATGAAACTGCAGGCCTACTCAAGATTTTGATCATTCCAAAATCACTTGATCAAATCAAGGTTGAGAATTCCCGTCTTGAGGTATTATAACCCATCTTTTCAACGAAATAATCATTCGTTATGCCCATTGTAATTCACTCTTCAAATCCTACGTTTGAAGGAGACGCAATTTCAGGCTTGTGGCCTTGTTATAGTATAAATGAAATATTTTATTGATTAAAGCATTCCTACACTTTCATAGTCAATCATTATTGAATTTTGTTCATAACAGTTTTATGAGCCAAATAATGCTTTTTGTCCGTTACACCATTCTCGATAATTTTCCTGTTTATCGGGAATATGAAATAACTGATTTATTCCACAGGACGTGAGCCATCCTTTATGTAACTCAATATTATTTCGTTTCTCCTCGTGTTTTAGGCTACCATCCTTCCTTTGCATCTGTAAGCAGTTTTAACCCTTTTCTTTTATTAAGAAGACTCATGATTATTGTTCTGTATAGAACATATTCATGATAACCTTCTAAATTTAACAAAGGATTTAACTCATACGACATGATCATCATCTGTGGCATACTTCCTCCTTTCACAGTGTCCTTACGGCGGACCATGTTTCCGTTGCATCACTCTGATATTATGAAGGCAAGGTCTAATACCCTGGTCAAAGTTTCCACTATCTCCCTTTGGTTTATATGTTGAGAACTTTCTTCTTGTATTACCAATTTAAGAAATACAAGTTTTTCTATTCGGGAGAATGTGTTATTTTAATTGCTTGCAATTCTTAATACAAAGAAATTCTTTCTTTAGAAACTTTCTAACACCATCATCGTATGGAGTCATCTGTCTCATTGGGTTCGGGATGGTTTCCTTATTCATGAAGTGGGTGTTTTTAACTTAATGAATTAACCAATCTTGTTCGATAATAATATTAGTGCAAGGGAAAAAGGGTTTAGACCATACTACACTTTAGTATGACTACGAATGGTTTAAGTAGCTAATCACTTTAAACTTCCATCATAATTTGTGTAATCTTTTCCACAAGTCTCCCATCATGTCAACTTACATACTCATAGTGATTTGTATTCTTATATTCTACTTCATGTTGTGATTCCTGAATCTCAGTTTTATGATCTTAATTGAATACAATGTTCAATTGATCATACGAATTATTTAATGATAATTCATGTGCTTAATTAATACATCATTTATGTATAATGATTATCACAGGTTATACTTTGTTACAACCTTGTCATTGGTCATCTAAAATTCACAAGTTAATAGATCGTGTATCTAATGACTTCATCAATTATGAATTCATCTTATGTCGTTAAATCATGACTTTTGACTTGTTGCTATTCAAGACAACTTCATCATTGAACATTGAATATCACTTGACAATATTAGTGTTTTATAAATGCTTCTATCATAACATAAATCAAGACATAATCAAAGTATAAGCACACTTTATTCATTAAGTTGGAACAACTGATTTGTCTGATACATGAATGACTTTGTCTCGCAAAATGCAAGACATACCACTAAGTGTTCATAGTAAAACGATTACATAAGATTTATCTAATACTCTAAGTATATTCCTACAATAGATGTCTTGATGAAATCTTGCTGGCCATCAACTGTCTTGGTCGCCATCAATCCTCGATCGCACCTTTTCCCTTCCATGCAACGGCAGGTCATGTTTTCATAAAACAGAATAAGTATCAGATAATCATTAACTGCAAGTGTTTTACAAAGGGAACAAAACATTTATAACAAGTATATCAAGTATATACCTTCCCCATCAAAAACTTGTCCTTCAATGGGTTCAACCTCCACAAATTGAAGCTTGTCCATGAAATCAGAGAATTCGAGGCTTTCTCCTCTTCCGGCATAGCCATGGACACAGTTTGTATAACTTGGTGGAAGCGAGTGTAACACCGTGTATATCGCAGACTCATGTGTGTCCAGTAGTCAAAGTCTTCTACGAGGCTCAGATGCATCTCATTCATCTTGGCGACATGTGTTTTTCAGACAGGAGTTCTCTTCCATCTTTGTAGAAAGAAACTCACTTTCTAACTCAAATCTGGCTAGTCTGAACTGATGTCTAAACAATGACTTCAACATGTCAATTGTGTCAAACGTGTCCATATCCTCATACTGATCCCGTAAATGTTGCGGAATGCAAATTTCTATGACACTTTTAGATGTGGCGTAAGTCCTTCGACGATTTTGGTAATCAGTCATTACTTGCTCATCCATGTTGTTTAGTGGAGGATTTCCCACTGGCTCTTTTGTTATGAACGAGAGGTTTGCTCTCTTGAGCACAGTCCTAAGGTGCAGGTACCCGCTAACAAAATTTGACCCATCCTCTTTAAGTCTTTCACCACGTAGGAAACAAACCAATTCATGATACCGTGTCATTTCCATTTTCTACAAAAATAATTGCAAGGAAAAACAATTAAGACTAGTTCACAACAATGAGTTCATAATAATCATATTATAAATGAGCTCACACGAAAACAATTATCCCTAAGAAGTTTTAGTGATTACATGATCCAGATTCACTATGCGCCCTCGAATATCACACGGCCGACGGATTAGTTTGAAAGGCAGACAACTACTTGTGTGATCACATCATGCATGTGACTCATGCTCGATCTTTCGACCTCTAGTATTCCGAGGCCATATCTGCATATGCTAGGCTGGCCAAATTGACCTCAGTGCTATTGCTGCTTAGCAAGGCCATACATGCATATGCTAGGCTTGCCAAACCCAATGTGACACCCTGGATTTTTCAAATTTTAATTTCCAAAAAGTTTTCTGATTTATTTCAGGATTTTTCCAGTGGTTTGATTTTGAGCAACTCTTTGGACTTGAAACTTGAGCATATTTCTTTCCTTGCTCAAAGTGGACCATGATTCCCTAAGCCTTTCCAAATATATTTCCCTTGATCCATCCCATTGATATGCGAGAGAGGATAGTGGATTCTCGACCTTCGTTGGTTACCCCAAGTGGAAGGTGAGATGCAACGTAGCGACAAGTTTCCCTTGGTGAAGATACCAAAGTTGAGAGTGTCGACCAGTACGACTCTGGTAATGATAAGTAGGTGGTGAAGTGAACAATGGCGTCGTTCACAATTCAAGGTTGTTTACTTCACCTGGACCTGCACACAGAAACAAATAACTTTGCTCCCAATGAAGTTCAGAGAGGTTGTCCATCTCTCATGTCTTGTTGTTTATAAAGGATCAAATGCAAGGGATAATGATAATGGTGATAGCAGCTAGAAAGTAAAAGAAGGAAATAAAATAGCGTGTAAACAGTGATGAGAATATGGACCGGGGTCCCGTGATGTTCACTAGTGATGTCTTTCTCCCGAAAAACGATAAAATGCTATGTAAGGTAAACAAATCACAGCTGTGCAATTGACACGATTAAAAACGCACTGTAATGCGAACTATGCTACAAAGAAAGGACAAGGCTCAAAAGCATGGGTGGTATGCCAAAACAAGTATACCGAAATCCAACTACATCTACTACTAATCATCCACCTTGAGATATCAATCCAGAACATTTCGCTGGTATGAGGTTGCGAGCCCCATCCAAAGTGTAAACCCAAAGCAACAGACAACTGCATTAAAAAGCACTTTGCGTAAAGTAAACAATCCTTGCAACCGCGGTTACAAGCACCGTTGTTTTCCCCCTTGTGGCAACAGCACATCCCCTAGACTCATGTTTCTGTCACTCAAGCGTGTCATCAGGTGGCATGAACCCACAATCAAGCATAACGTTCCCTCTTGGAGTCACTACCTACTACTTGGACAAAGCCATAAACAGCAATGGAGAACATGCAAGAATTACTTAGGAACAAAAATATAAAAGATAAGAACCAAATATATACTCAATCACAAACTGAATATAGTCTCATAATCCATCAGATCCCAGCAAACTCAGCATAGCAATAGCAGAAAATTACATATGTGCCTCGATCATGTAGGGTAGCTCACGAGGTCTAAACCATGAAGAACAAAGAGGGGAGGAGAACATCACTGACCCATGGTCCAAGGGAGACTACTCACGGATCATTCGGGAAGCGTCCATGGTGGAGGGGAAGCTCGTGGAGGTCAATCCTCCCTCCGGCAGGGTGCCGGGAAGAGGTCTGCTGGCGCTCCCGATCTTGGAAGCGCGACGGCGGCGGAACGGAGACGAGATCACGAAAAGGGGTTCTCTCTTCGGAGGTTTCACGTCACGGAGAATATATAGGCGAAGGGGGGCAGCCAGGGGGGGCACCAGGTGTTCAGGCGCCCCCTGGCGCGGCCAAGCCCTAGGCCGCGCCAGGTGGCCGCTTGGGGGCCTGGTGGGTCCCCTCTGGTCCTCCTTCGGGACTCCGGAAGCTTCCGTTGCGCTGATTTTTTATCTGATTTTCCCGAATTTTTGGAGAACTTTTAATATGGGGGAAAACTGAAATGGAAAAACAGCAAAAAACAGGAACTGGCACTGTGGTGCACTGAGTTAATAAGTTTGTCCAAATATGATCAAAAGTGTATGAAAGTGTATCTAGATCATAGTAATATCACACAAAACATGCATGGAGAAAGCAGAAATTATAGATACGTTTGGGACGTATCAACATCCCCAAGCTTAATTCCTCCTCTTCCTCGAGTAGGTAAATGATAACAAGCATAATTTCTGTGGTGACATGATAACGACCATATAAGAACTTTGATAGTAAAGCAGTCAAGGTATGTCATTCAATTCAACTCGTAACAGGAAAGATTCCATATTAGCATTGAAACAAGCAACATAAGAACATCAGGTGCAAGAGCTCTCACTGTCCGTGACTCTAATGTCTCCAAATGGTGTTTGCGTGCAAGAAGGGGGATATGGTAATAGGAGAGAGAAATATATTTTGTTGAGAACTCAATCTACTAAAGATTCACACTTGGTCTTCTTTGGAATCTTATCTTGACTCGTCCCCAGACCACTATCCAGGTACAAGTCAATTTGATCCACTCCTTTTCGATATTTTGAGCACTCATGTAATGGTTGAGCATAAGCAGGAGAGTTGGCACTTAGGATGGCAAAGAGAGAAATATGGTGGAGGAGGAAGACAAAGAGGGTGAGAAAGGGTCGCATCAATGAGGACAATCATAGGCGGGAGAGCCAAATGATAGATATGATGTGAGGAGTAGGGATTTCCATGCAACGGATGCACATAGGAGCTAAGAAAGGCTCTGTTAGGGATCGGCGCAGAATTTTTTTTTCCTACCTACGAGTCCCGAACCCAAGATCTATGATATGCTGATGTATGTAACGGTAGGAATCGGTGTTCATACCTTTGAAGACCGAAAGAGGGAAACGTTCCTTGAACGTGGTTGGCATAGACTCTGATCCTACGACCTCCCTGTCGTGTTGAAGAACCTCCGACGATGAAGTAGCACCACACGTGTAGTGCCTCGCGGGATTACACACGTATGGTGCAACCGACGTCCCTCCGGGCTCTGAACCAGAAGAGCAGCGGAAAGAAGATTGAAACGGATCCCGATTCCGGCAGCGCGACGGCGTCCGGATGATGGTGAAACCCCCAACCAGCTGCAAACTCCAAACCATGGGAGTCCTCTCTAGGTCGGAGAAAGAGAGAGAGAGAGAGAAACTCAATGTTGTGTTGAAAAAGGCACCCCCACCCCTCCTTATATAGGGAAGGAGGGGCTCCACCCCCTCCCCTTCCCCCATGTGGGACTAAACCCCCAAGGGGGGGGAGTGGTGCGGCTAGGAGGGGGGATGGGCCCCTCCCTTGGCGCCAAGCCCAAGGGGGGAGGCTCCCCCTTCCCCTCATGGGCCTTTTAAGGCCCAAATACCTTTTCACTTTTTAATTAATTATTTAAATCATTTTTAATATTTAATTCTATCAATTAAATAATTAAACATATTTAGACATTAATATATATTATTTTGAACCTTTCAAAATATCCGGAACAGCTTCCGGCACCTCCCGGTACATTTCCGGTGTTTTCTCTCTTTCCACCAATGATCCCGAATCAATCCTTAATGCATCGATTGCCCTTAAGTGTGAAACTCTACGGTCCGGGAAACAGTAGACATGATCGAGACACTCTGTGACCAATGACCATCATGTGGGATCTGGTTACAATCCTTGATGTGCCCCTACGCTTCCATCGAATAAACATAATCGCTATTGAACCGTTAACAATATGAGTTGATCCCTTTGTGCTTCGGTACTATGTTTGTCCGAGGCATGATCGTCGGTATCCAAGACCTAGTTCTTCCTCGTCTCCGACATAACATGTTTACTCGTCTGTGAATATTACATCTCTTGTGACCTAGTCACTTGCTTGCAAGCTATTGATGCAACACCACCGAGTGGGCCTAGAGTACCTATCCATCACTCGGATTGACAAATCCCGCTCTGATCTATTTCATACTCCTCAACATATCTACTTCGGAATACCCAAGATACACCTTTTCAGTTACCATGTTTCAATGTAATGGTTAATGCACTCAAAGCATCCTAATAGATAGCAATTATGTATGATCATCACGGTCTAAGGATTCAGTGACTATGTTATTAAGTCATCGCAATGCTGAACTTATGTGACTTGATCACACTGCAATGCTTAAGGTGGGTGTGTGTCCATCACATCATTCTCCTAATGATATGACCTCATTGCCAATAGACTATTATGTTCTCGTGATCAGGAAACCTTGATCATTAATTGCCAATGAGCTAGTATGCCTGAGTTTAACTAGGGACCAGGTTGCTATATATCACACATGTATTAATGTTTCCGCTTAATACAGTTCTAGCACAATATATAACGTATTATGAACAAACAGATATGTGACAAATATCTTTATTAATTTGCCTCTAGGGCACATATCCAACAGTCTCCCACTTGCACTAGAGTACAAATTACACTAGTGTACATCAGGTATGTATCTAACACATATAGTCTCTCGGTGTTGTTCAAACTTGGCTTGTGGAAGAGGTTTAGTCATTGGGTCTGACGGATTCAGATCCGTATTTATTTTGCAAATCCTAGTATGACCATCCTTGACGTAGTCCCGCGTCACATGGAAACGCCGGAGAATATTCTTGGCTATAGAGTGAGTCCTCGGCTCCCTTGCGTTAGCAATCGCACCCTTATTGTCGCAATAAATGCTAACAGGGTCAATGCAACTAGGGAATACGCCAAGCTCGATGACGAACTTCTTCAGCCAATGCGCTTCATTTGACACTTCGCAAGCGACAATATACTCCGACTCCATCGTAGATTGGGCGACGACTGACTGCTTGCCGCTCCTCCAGCTAATCGCACCACCATTCAACATAAACATGTATCCCGTCTGGGATTTTGAGTCATCGGGATCAGTACCAAGACTGGCATCGACGTAACCTATTACGGCGAGCTCTTCTTCACATCCTCCATAGACAAGAACCAGATCCTTAGTTCTTCGTAAGTACTTAAGGACGTTCTTCACTTCAATCCAATGATCCATTCCAGGATTACTTTGGAAACGATTAGTCAGACTAACCACCAGGGACACATCTGGTCGAGTACACAGCATAGCATACATGATAGAACCTATGGCTGAGGCATAGGGATTTGAGGACATTTACTCCTTTTCTTATGCTGTTGTTGGGCATTGAGTCACACTCAATTTACTTCCTTCCATAACGGGCAAGAGGCCTCTCTTGGCGTTATCCATATTGAACCTCTTCAATATCTTCTCAAGGTAAGTTCTCTGACTCAGTGCTAATAGGCGTCTTGATCTATATCTATAGATTTTAATGCCTAATATGTATGCAGCTTCACCTAGGTCCTTCATGGAAAATTTTCCATTCAAATATTCCTTTACCCCCTCTAGAAATTTCACATCATTCCCTATCAATAATATGTCATGCACATATAGTACTAGGAATGCCACAGAGCTCCCACTGGCTTTCTTATAAACACAGAGTTCTTCTTCATTTTGGACAAATCCAAAAGCTTTGATCACATCATCAAAACGAAGATTCCAGCTCCGAGATGCTTGCTTCAACCCATAAATGGACCGTTGAAGTTTGCATACCTTACCAGCGTACTTAGGATCAATAAAACCTTCCGGTTGTACCATATACAAATCTTCCTCAATGTTGCCATTTAGGAACGCAGTTTTCACATCCATCTGCCATATTTCATAATCGCAATAGGCAGCAATTGCTAGCAATATCCGGATAGACTTTAGCATCGCTACGGGAGAGAAAGTCTCTTCATAGTGAACTCCTTGAATTTGTCGGAAACCTTTTGCGACAAGTCGAGCTTTATAGACAGATACGTTTCCGTCTGCGTCAATCTTTTTCTTGAATATCCACTTATTCTCGGCGGCCTTTCGATCCTCGGGAATATCCACCAAAGTCCATACTTTGTTGGCATACATGGAGTCTATCTCGGATTTCATGGCTTCCAGCCATTTCTCGGACTCGGGTCCCTCCATTGCTTCTTTGTAGTTCGCAGGTTCGTCAGGTTCATTTAACATGACTGCATTGACAAGTTGCCGATAAAACTGAGTTTTTACTCGAGCTCTTGATGACCTGCAGGGTACAATAGGATCATCTTCATCTTGATCATGATCATCATGTATGTCACGATTGTTATGAATATCATGATGACCGTTCTCTTCAGCTCCCACTACGGAAGATTGTTCTGGAACAACTTCCATTGCCATTTCTTCCACTTGGAGTGATTGGTCAATCATCTCGTTGAGGTCTATTTTCCTCCCACTCAATTCTTTCAAAAGAAACTCTTTCTGAAGAAAGCATCCAGTCTTGGCGACAAACGTTTTTCCCTCAGACTGGTTGTAGAAGGTGTATCCAATGGTTTCCCTTGGATATCCCACAAAGATGCACTTATCCCCTTTTGATTCGAGTTTGTCAGGCTGAAGTTTCCTAACATAAGCCTCACAACCCCAAATATTCAAGTGAGACAACTTTGGTTTCTTGCCATGCCATTCCTCAAATGGTGTTGTCTTTACGGATTTGGACGGTGCCCTATTAAGAATGTAAGCGGCAGTTTCTAATGCATACCCCCAGAATGACACAGGTAAGTCGGTATGAGACACCATCGATAGTATGCTAGCCAATAGAATTCGATTACGTCGCTCAGAAACACCGTTACGCTAAGGTGTTCCTGCCGGCGTAAGTTGTGGTACGATGCCACAAGTCTTAAGATGATCGCCAAACTCGTGACTTAAATACTCGCCACATCGATTGGATCAAAGGTACTTGATTTTCTTCCCGAGTTGATTCTCGACCTCACTCTGAAATTCCTTGAACCTTTCAAAGGTTTCAGACTTATTTTTCATTAAGTAGATATACCCATATCTGCTTAAGTCATCTGTGAAGGTCACGAAGTAACGAAGACCATTGTTGTTCCATTGAATGGAATCCTTTTCATCTTTCCCATAAGGCATGGTTACATGTGTCAAGGGATCCAAAATCCAATGACTCCAAAAGTCCATCATCATGAAGCTTCTTCATGCGCTTTTCACAAATATGACCAAGTCGACAATGCCACATCGTCATGTGTTCTTCGCCACTAGGTTTTAATCTTTTGGCCTCTACGTTATCAATATGTAGTATATCACAATCGAGATTAAGAATGAATAAGCCATTTTTCTCCGGTGCGTGAACATAAAACACATCATCCTTATAAATCGCACAACCAATTGTATCTGACTTAAAAGAATAGTGGTCTCGCTTCAAGAAAGAACCACTAACGATGTTCACACTCAATGCGGGTGATGCCCCACAGGCGTAAGGGATCGAGATAGTCTACGCGGGTAAGCTAACCCAATTTATTGATTCGACACACGGGGAGCCAAAGAGTATTTATAAGCTTTGACAGTTGAGTTGTCAATTCAACCACACCTGAAATATACTTGCTTGCAACAATAGATAAGTGGTAATGGTGATATGATAGTGATGATAGCAACAGCAAAAGTAAATAGCAAAAAGTAACAACTAATAACCAGCAGGATTGAAAACACTGTAGGCTAGGGAGATGGATGGTTGGGCGCTGCATGGATGAGAGTAAACATATAATAGATTCTAACACGGGGCAAGGCACACAGAAAAGCAATGATCATCTAGGCAAATATCAAACATTAGGCATGTATCCCGTAGGTAGTTGTGCGTGCTTGCAATAAGAACTTGCACAACATTTTTTGTCCTACCATCCCGCTACGAACGGGGCCAAAATGAACTTATGGAGATTAAGGTACTCCTGTCAAAGAGCACCAGAACAAAGCAATAAACTCAATGGATACATGGAATCCTCAAATTATGGACCATCCCCTTTGGTGTCCCAAGCTGTCACCTTTGGGATCGCTGGTTCCGGACCATAATAGGTGCATACAACTCATAGATAGGATCTAGAACACAAATATATTCATGAAGACACATAGGGTTCAGATCTGAAAACATGGCACTCGGGCCCAAAGGGACAAGCATTAAGAACAACAAGTTGTAGAAAAGAAGATAAACACCAATCTAGATGATAGGCAACATGCCCCCAACAATCTGACGAACTATTACATGATTAAACTCATCTAATCCCTACCATCCCCTTTGCCTACAGCAGGGAATTACTCACACATGTGAAGAGAAGTCATGGAGGATGGATGGAGTGGTGATGGAGATGACGATGGCGACGATCTCCCCTCTCCGGAGGCCAAATCAGCCTCCAGATTAGCCCTCCCGAAGAAGAACAGAGGGTGGCGGCGGCTGGGCGACGGAAACTGGGAAAACGACTTCTGTTTTGGGGTTTTCTCGTCACGGGGATAAATAGGAGCTTCGGTAGGGCAACAGAGGAGGGGGGAGCAGCCCAGGAGGCCTGAGGGCGCGGCCCCACCCCTGGCCGCGCCAGGGGGGCGCCTGGGGCCCCCAGGGCTCCCCTCTGGTCCCACTTCTGGCTCCTGGCTCCATCGGGTGCGTGGATTTTCTGGTATTTTTCTGGGAATTTTCCGGGATGTCTAAAAATCCATTTTCCTGCACACAATAAAACCATACAGGCAGGTCTGCTGAAAACAGCGTTAGTCCGGATTAGTTTCGTCCAAATCATACAAGAATGAGGTCAAAACAATAGCAAAAGTGTTTGGAAAAGTAGATACGTTTGAGACGTATCAAGTCCCCCAAGCTTAGCATATTGCTTGTCCTCAAGCATTTCAGTTCAACGAACTGGACGCGACAAATAAAACTTTGACAAAAGATTTATATAAGCATGTACTACGAAAAGAGTTTAGCAAGTAATGAAACAATGCTATAAGGACAATGCACGAAGCAATTCTTCTTTCATGTGATCAGTCACAAACAACTAAAAGTAAATAATATTCTGCTGAAAATCAAGACAGGATCACAATGCACATAACTTGAACATACTTGAGTGGCATTTCGCTAGCCTCCATGAGTGAAGCAAAACATAAATGCAGAAACTCCTCCGGAGTTTTAAAGGTGACTAGAACTCAGTATTTCAGACTAGCAATAACACAAACATGCAGAAGACAATGTAATACTTTGGGACAATGCATGTTACACTAAGAATGACAATTATGCTCTCATAGTTGGTTCTTTGAAGAAAGAAGGGGAGACTCTCGAACTATGGCTTTTGATGGCAAGGTTGAAAACTCGTGAAAGGAAGCAAAGACTAAATATGTGCCAGAGCTCTTGGTTTTGAAAACAGAGATAAAACTCTTTTGAGAAGTGCAACTTTACAGTCAACGGTGAACGGTAAAGGTTTCTCAATATCTCCCATGCCAACCATATATAATGCTTTTTGCTTACACATATTCCCTTATCCATAAATTCTTTGATGGTCTACGGAACCTTTTATTTTTCCTCAAGGATGGAAGGAGGGTATCGTTCCACCTATCATAAGCAGCATTTGGTCCATTTCACTCCATCATCAAGTATGGGGGAGGTGTAACTCTCATAAAAAATTTTCTTTTTCTGTTTTGACTAGTTAAAACTTCCGTCAAAATATTTTTGGCATGAAAGATACTGATTTCCCCTCACCGTACCATGAGCTTGTACGGTTACAAAAAGGGAAACTTTTGAATAAATTTCGAGATGGCACAAGAAAGTCTAAGTTAGGAGTGGCCGATAAATACCACATATAGGTAGGTATGGTGGACTCAAATGGAACAACTGGGTTTGAAAAGGAGTTCGGAAGCACAAGCAGAAATCCACTTGGTGCGAGCGAAGGCTAGCAAAAGACTGGGAAGCGACCAACTAGAGAGCAATAACTGTCATAATCATGCAGAGCGACAAAGCAACATTGAATCGGGCATGAAAGTGATATAAATATTCTGAAACAAAAAGATCATCAAGGCAAAAGTTGACTTTTTAGTCATAAGCATGTGTGAACATGTGCCAAGTCAATCCAAAAATTCCTCGAAGGGAAATACCACTTTAGTATGCCAAACCATAAACAATGCAATGCATGTAAATCATTTCAACAACACATTATGTACTCTAGCTCTTTGAGACTAGCCACAAGGAAAGCATGAACACTGGGAAAGCATTGTAAACATAGCACTATGTCGCTACAAGCTGGTCTCTAGATCATAAGTACAGGAATATGTACAGAAGTAGAAACAAGAAGAGTTCATACCAGTTTTCCTTGTTGCTTCCCTTCTGTCGATCTTCGTCATTACTGCCTGGTCACTTGCACGATCGAACGTAGGAAATATAATCAAATTCCATCACGGACTCGAGCTGATCTCTGAAAACAAAGCAATCTAAAGAGAGAAAGGAAATCTTTTTGGGTTTTGGAAAAGTAAGAAAGAAGAACGGGCAAAAGCTTCGAAAATATCAAAGCGAAAAGAATGGATAATACAATGGAAAAGCGAGAAGGGCACGTACTCCCCCTTAGGCTTTTGGCCTAAGTTGGTTGTAGCTAATGTCCCAAGGAGCCTCCTGCTCCAGGGTAGTACGGGTGAGTCCAAGGGTCGTATGAGGCTTTCGGCGCGTACACCGAAGTCCTCGGATCCTCCCACGCAGAAGAATCCGCGCTCCAAGCAGAGGAAGACCCTTCACCAAACTGGGTGACGGTCTCTCCCTGGAGAGGTGGGAACTCACCATGCTCCTCCTCGTCGGGCACAACCCCCTCCATGGGGTTATGAAACTGACGCTGGACCACGAACTCATCGAACTGGGTAGCATCAAAGGACCATCCGTTCCTGCGAGAAAAATCAAAGAAAAGAGGTGCAGGTAGACGGATCTTGCGTTCCGTGGTAGCTCCGAAACGCAAGATATAATCAAGGTTACCAAACTCGGAAGTCATGGTAACAAACTTATGCCTTTTCATAGCAGAAAGATCAAAACTTAAATAAGTAAAAGGCTTATCATCGGGGTGTGGGGTGCCATTAAGAGACTCTAGGATAAGTGTGGCGTAAACGCCACCAAATAAGTCTCCCTTGTTACCGTTCATAGCAAGGCGTCGAGCAATTAAGGCACCCACATTATAATCGAACCTCCCTGAGAGGGCGGTTGCCAGGATAGCAATATCCGGCGCAGATATGTTGCTCGTGTTGTCACGAGCTAACACCCCTCTAGCAATAAAATACGCAAAATACCTGAGGTGTGGGAATAAGATGCTGGAGATCTTTGACCGATGAATATCCCTCGTATCCATGCTACAGAGCGAGTTGAAGATGGTTCTCAGCTCGGAGGGCTGAGAGCTCATCTTCGCCGTCTGTCCCACGTTCGGCACACCTATTATTTCACAAAAATTTTCCAAAGGCATGGTCAAAAGATCATTGTAAATTTTAAACTCAACATAACCAACATCAAGGTTGTATCTAAAACTGTTAATGAAACAGGAGGTGAGTTTTTGATACTGGGTAACACGGCACGTTGTGAGCCGCGTCAAACCTGCGTTAGCACAAAGATTATAGAACTCCTCCCTAATTCCTGCAGGTTCAAGGAATTCATCGCACGGGAAAGTTATTGCATGTGCTTGATTTGTGTTCTCCAACAACTCCAAGGGCACATGATCTTCGTTGTATCTCACCCTAGCAATCGAGGGTGAAGCTGCAGCTCTTGTAACTCGATCGGAGCGCTCGGGCCTCTTCTTCCCAAGCCACCCCTTTGCTCTTCCTAGCAAACTCATTTCTGAAATTTTTGACAAATTACAAAAACAAGTATTCAAACAAAGTGAGTTAAGGCAAACTACTCAACTTACTTACCTAAGGCATAAACTTGCATCAACACTTGAAAAATAAAATTCTACACATGCATGCAAGCTCATATAAACAGCACCAAGAGCCACTAAATACTAAAAAATGAGGCCACCAATCAAAAATCTAATTGGAGGGGTGAAGGAGTTACATACCAGGGAGTATTTGCTCAAAATTTCAGCTTGAATGGTGGGCTGTAGAGAGAGATCGAAAATCGCCTCCAAGAACAACAAGAACGCAAGAACCAAATGCAGAACTCGTGTTTTTGGAGAGAGAGGAAGGAGGAGGAAGAAGACATACCTGGAAGTGGGGCCTGTGGGCCCCAGGCGCCCTGTGGGCACGGCCAGGGGGCAGGCCGCGCCAGCTGGCCTCCTGGGCCACTGGTGCCCCCCCTGGTCAGCCCCAGGTGCCTCTGGGTCACTCCCGGCATGGAATTTTTATTCTTATTTTTCTGGAATTTTTCTGAAAACTTCACTGTTGAAAATTTCTCGGAGTTCAAAAAGCTGCAAAACTTTCTGAAAACTTTAAAGCAGTGATTAGTATTGTGAAGCTTCAAAAACATATAAACTTGGTACAGTAAAGAGAATGAAAGCTAAAGCAAATGAAAACATAACAAGCTTTAACTTTTTACCTATATAAAACAAGCTCACTAGCAAGGTTGATCAAGTCTTACCAACAAACCGGCGATATATAGAACAAAAAGTCTCCTCTCTTATGAAGTGATCATTGCACCTTCACTTTAATGGAAATTGTCCCCACCATAAGGGTTTTGTATTTGTGGTGCACATGTAGTGGACAGTCCCATTCTCCAATCTTCACGGTCTCGATATTCTCTATAGAGTTAAGGCCATGCCTTTTGTCGATCTTCTTTGGAAAATACACCGTGTGTTCTTTGTCATCAATGTTGAAAGTGACCTTTCCTTTATTGCAATCAATGATAGCACCTGCGGTGTTAAGAAAAGGTCTACCAAGAATAATGGACATGCTCCCATCCTCGGGCATGTCAAGCACAACAAAATCTGTAAGGATCAAACAGTTAGCAACTTCAACGGGTACATCCTCACAAATACCTATCGGGACAGCTGTTGACTTGTCAGCCATCTGAAGAGAGATATCTGTAGGGATTAGTTTCTCGAAACAAAGCCTCTTGTAAAGAGAAAAAGGCATAACACTCACCCCCGCACCAAGGTCACATAAAGTAGTTTTGACGTAATTATTCTTTATGGAGCAAGGAATGGTGGGTATACCTGGATCACCGAGCTTCTTAGGAATCTTGCCACTGAAAGAGTAGTTAGCAAGCATAGTAGATATTGCCTCATTAGGAACTTTTCTTTTATTAGTAACAATATCTTTCATATATTTTGAATAAGGAGGTAACTTAATAGCATCAGTCAAAGTAATTTGAAGAAAAAGAGGTTTCATCCATTCACAAAATTTATTATAATGCTCTTCTTCTTTAGATTTGAGGGACTTACTTGGAAAGGGAAAGGGTTTCTGTATCCATGGTTCTCTTTCCTTCCCATGTCTCCTTGCGATGAAGTCTTCTTTAGAGTACCTCTTGCGTTTATCGGGTGCTTCTTCTTCTCTTACCTTGGGAGGATCATCCTTCTCCGCATCTTTTTCTTCAGGCTCGGCACCGTCTTCTGTTTCAGCATCGGAGGTAGATATGATATTAGGATCAACAGCTGGCTTTTCACTTGTAATAGGATCACCGGGATTGTCAGCCTCCTTGTGTTTCTTCTTCTTCTTTTTCTTCTTTGGAGAGCTGGCAATCTCGTCTTCTTCTTGTACTTGGGAATCTTGTTCGATCCTCTTTGGATGCCCCTCAGAATAGAGTGGGTCCTGGGTGTGTGTTCCACCTCTAGTTTTAATTCCATAAGCTTGTATGTCCTGTTTGGCATTATTAGCAAGCAAATCTTTTTGCACATTAGAAATTTGTTCAAGCTGAGTTTGAACCATGTGAAAATTCTTAACAAGACATTTAACATCATTAACTGTTCTCTCTAGAACATCACATAAACTTTTGATAGCAAGAGAATTATCATGCAACTGACTTTGTAACTTCCTTTTAAAATGGTCTTTCTTAACAATAAAATGATCAAGCTCATCTAAGCATTGATCGGGAGGCTTACCTTTAGGAATGTCACTTTCAGTAAAGTCTAATAGAGAGTGTACCTCTACCAAGGGAGGGTGAGTAGTAGGCTCACACAACTCCTCAATAGGTGGTAAATTCTTCACGTCTTCAGCTTTAATACCTTTCTCCTTTATAGACTTCTTCGCTTCTTGCATGTCTTCGGGGTTGAAAACAAGCATGCCCCTCTTTTTCGGTGGTAGAAGTGGTTCAGGGACGGACCAATCTTCATAGTTCTTGGCAGTTTTGCACATTAGCTCTTCTGCATCGTCCGGTGTTCTTTCCCTGAAAACACAACTAGCACAACTATCCAGATAGGTTATGGATTCATCGGTTAAACCAGCGTAAAATATATCAAGCAGTTCATTCTTGGGGATCCCATGTCCCGGCATAACCTTAAGTAAATCACAAAACCTCCCCCAAGCTTTAGGGAGGTGCTCATCCTGCAATTGTTTAAAGTTATAGATTCTTTGCAAAGCAGCATGTTGCAGATGAGCCGGAAAATGTTTATCGACGAAGAATTGGACTAAGTCCTGAGGACTCTTAACGGAACCATAGGGTAGTGCATCGTACCATGATTTAGCGTCTTCCTTCAAAGAAAAAGGAAAAAGCTTGGCCACATAGAAGTTTCGTATCTTCTCATTAGTAGTGAATAGGTTGCTTAACTCAGCGAGTTTGGTCAAGTGTGCTATAGCATCATCATTTTCTCTGCCATAAAAGGGGTCAGCCTCGACTGTAGATATAAGTGAAAGATCAACAGAGAAATCATAATCAGGATCAGTGATGCATATAGGAGATGTGGCAAATTGAGGATCAGGAATAACTTTGTTCTTCATGGAGTGCTTTTTGAGCAACTCCTTAACAGCTCCAGGGTCAGAGTCGACACACTCTCTGAGTTCCCTTCAAAAATCATCATCAAGAGTAACATAATCATCCTCAAGGATTCTCTCCCTGAGTTCATCTAAGCTCGGGTAACCAAAGGTTTTGCAGGTAGGAATATAGGTAGTCGCGGTCTCGGTCTTGGATTTTGCTGCAGCCTTAGCAGTCTGAGTTTCAATATGGAGACCAAGAAAAGTAGCATCATCAAGAGTAGTGGAAGCATCATCAAAAGTACCGGACAAAGTAACAGACTCAATAGAAGCATCATGTAGTGGTGGTGAAGTAAACTTACTCACAACAGAAGGTGAATCAAGTTTAGCACTAGTGTTCAGAACAGTACCTTTTCTTGTACGGGATGGTAAGATCGGAACCTTGGGGTCTCCTTTCTTACCCATAGAGGATGATATGAAGCAGGCAGGATACTTCAAGTAGACTTGTAAATATTGCTATGCTCCCCGGCAACGGCGCTAGAAAACGCTGCTTGATGCCCCACAGGCGTAAGGGATCTAGATAGTCTTCGCGGGTAAGCTAACCCAATTTATTAATTCGACACACGGGGAGCCAAAGAGTATTTATAAGCTTTGACAGTTGAGTTGTCCATTCAACCGCACCTGAAATATACTTGCTTGCAACAATAGATAAGTGGTAATGGTGATATGATAGTGATGATAGCAACAACAAAAGTAAATAGCAAAAAGTAACAACTAATAACCAGCAGGATTGAAAACACTGTAGGCTAGGGAGATGGATGTTGGGCGCTGCATGGATGAGAGTAAACATATAATAGATTCTAACACGGGGCAAGGCACACAGAAAAGCAATGATCATCTAGGCAAATATCAAACATTAGGCATGTATCCCGTAGGTAGTTGTGCGTGCTTGCAATAAGAAATTGCACAACATCTTTTGTCCTACCATCCCGCTACGAACGGGGCCAAAAGGAACTTATGGAGATTAAGGTACTCCTGTCAAAGAGCACCGGAACAAAGCAATAAACTCAATGGATACATGGAATCCTCAAATTATGGACCATCCCCTTTGGTGTCCCAAGCTGTCACCTTTGGGATCGCCGGTTCCGGACCATAATAGGTGCATACAACTCATAGATAGGATCTAGAACACAAATATATTCATGAAGACACATAGGGTTCAGATCTGAAAGCATGGCACTCGGGCCCAAAGTGACAAGCATTAAGAACAACAAGTTGTAGAAAAGAAGATAAACACCAATCTAGATGATAGGCAACATGCCCCCAACAATCTGACGAACTATTACATGATTAAACTCGTCCAATACCTACCATCCCCTTTGCCTACAGCAGGGAATTACTCACACATGTGAAGAGAAGTCATGGAGGATGGATGGATCGGTGATGGCGATGACGATGGCGACGATCTCCCCTCTCCGGAGGCCAAATCAGCCTCGAGATTAGCCCTCCCGAAGAAGAACAGAGGGTGGCGGCGGCTCCGCGACGGAAACTAGGAAAGCGACTTCTGTTCTGGGGTTTTCTCGTCATGGGGATAAATAGGAGCTTCGGTAGGGCACCAGAGGAGCGGGGAGAAGCCCAGGCGGCCTGAGGGCGCAGCCCCACCCCTGGTCGCGCCAGGGGGGCGCCTGGGCCCCCCAGGGCTCCCCTCTGGTCCCACTTCTGGATCTTGGCTCCATCGGGTGCGTGGATTTTCTGGTATTTTTCTCGGAATTTTCCGGGATGTCTAAAAATCCATTTTCCTGCACACAATAAAACCATATAGGCAGCTCTACTGAAAACAGCGTTACTCCGGGTTAGTTTCGTCCAAATCATGCAAGAATGAGGTCAAAACAATAGCAAAAGTGTTTGGAAAAGTAGATACGTTTGAGACGTATCAGCGGGTACATAGTAGCACTTATTCAAAATCAAAACTAATCCCGAAGGGCGACTAAGATGCTTCGTGCCGACCGCCACCACTTCAATCCGGCAGCCGTTTCCCACGCGCATCGTCACTTCATCTTTCATCAAGCGTCGCCTATTCCGTAGCCCCTGAGAGGAGTTAGAAATATGAGCAACAGATCATGTATCAAATATCCAGGATTTGTTCCCAGCGCTTGTTAAGAAAAGATCAATAACGTGTATATCAAATATACCTTTGTCTCTTCTGACAATCTTGCCAACCTTCTTATCCTCTAGGTACTTGGGGCAGTTGCGTTTCTAGTGACCATCACCCTTGTAGTAGAAGCACTCAACGCCGGGCTTGGGTCCAGGTTTGGGTGCCTTACGAGGAGTGACAACTGGCTTTTCACCCTTCTTCGGGCTTCCCTTCTTTCCCTTCTCCTTCTTGCCAGACTTCTTGAATTCAACGGTCTTGTTGACCATGAATACAGCATGCTCCTTCTTGATCTCAACCTCAACAGTTTTCAGCATGGCGAACAATTCAGAAGGGGTCTTAGTCATCCCCTGCATGTTGTAGTTCAACACAAAGCCTTTGTAGCTAGGGGGCAGCGACTGCAGCGCCCTATCAACAGCAAGTTCATCTGGAATTGGACAGTCCAGAGCATTCAAGCGTTGAACGTAGCCAGACATCTTGACCACGTGCTCACTAACACTGCTATGTTCATCCATCTTTGCTGAGAAGAAAGCTTCAGAAGCCTCATAACGTTCAGCCCTGGCTTGGGCTGCAAAGACGGCCTTGAGGTCGGTGATTATCTCATATGCACCCATCCTCTCAAAGCGTTTCTGCAGCTCAGCCTCCATGGAGTAAAGCATTCCACTCTGGACAAGGTTGTAATCATCCGTCTTGGAGAGGTATACATTCTTCTCATCCTGACTAGCGTCTTCTGGTGGTTCGTCACCTAACACAACCTCTAGTACGTATGCCATCTTGAGGGGAACGAGGAGAATCCTCAAAGTGCGGAACCAGTTGGTGAAGTTTGACCCATCGGTTTTCAGTTTGTCTTTGTCTAGGAATGACCCTAAGTTGAATGAGGGGCGAGGTCCAGCCATCTACAATGGTTATTTGAAAAACACATATTTAGACTTTGTTCATAATTGGAGTTCAATTTTAATTAATTCTAAAACTCCCACTTAGTTAAACATCTCTCCAAATTTACTAAGTGATTAACATAATCCTAGTTTGAATGATCGTCCTCGAATATCACACGGCCGACGACACATCTCCCTAGGTAGGCCATCATGCCAATCATATCTGTTATATGACTCATGCTTAACCTTTCGGTCATCCGTATCCCAAGCTCATATCTACATATGTCAAGCCTTCCAGTCGAACCTTAGTGTATGGCTGTTCAGCAAGGCCATATCTGCATATGCTAGGCTTGCCAAACCCAACCTCATGCGATCGCTAATGTATGTATGACACCCGATCGTCACGGCATGCCTATCATAAAGAGATCCTTCCAGGCGGTGCCCACTAAGGGAGAATACAATCATGGTATTGAGAGAGATTATCCTATGATGCTACCGTTGCATATCTAGCACATTAGCAAGACAGGAAGTAAAACTGTAAATCATACAAGCTATGTTCCCCCCTTACATGCAAATTAAAGTTAAAACTCATTCTACTTTATCTTTTTCAAGTTTTACGTGGCTGCTAAGGGGTTTCAAGAGAGAACCGCTTTCTATCCTGCGAAAACAAGCCACAACACAAATCCTGCAATCGTCTTTATTACACCCCTGTCCGGGCCCTCCGTTGCAAACGTCTTCGCGTCGCTAATGTTAGAGAGACAGACACCCCCCCCAGCCACTTATATGGTACAAGCCATATGTCAAGCGTGGAACCAGTCTCGCGTAAATGCGTAAGGTCAGTCGGGGCCGCTTCATCAGGACATTGCCGCAACGCTAAACGAGTACACGTGGGAGGGTAACAATTGGAGATTTGATGCCCACATCCTAGATGTGTTCTACCCGTACAATACATCTACGTATAGCCTTGCTCATGATACCCCTTTTGGGAATCGGCGCAGAAAACAAAAAATTTCCTACCTACGAGTCCCGAACCCAAGATCTATGCTATGCTGATGTATGTAACGGAAGGAATCGGTGTTCATACCTTTGAAGACCGAAAGAGGGAAACGTTCCTCAAACGTGGTTGGCGTAGACTCTGATCCTACGACCTCCCTGTCGTGTTGAAGAACCTCCGACGATGAAGTAGCACCACACGTGTAGTGCCTCGCGGGATTAAACACGTACGGTGCAACCGACGTCCCTCCGGGCTCCGAACTAGAAGAGCAGCGGAAAGAAGATTGATCCGGATCCTGATTCCGGCAGCGCGACGGCGTCCGGATGATGGTGAAACCTCTAACCAGGTGCAAACTCCAAACCAGGGGAGTCCGCTCTAGGTCGGAGAAAGAGAGAGAGAAACTCAATGTTGTGTTGAAAAAGGCACCCCCACCCCTCCTTATATAGGCAAGGAGGGGCTCCACCCCCTCCCCTTCCCCCATGTGGGACTAAAACCCCAAGGGGGGAGTGGTGCGGCTAGGAGGGGGGATGGGCCCCTCCCTTGGCGCCAAGCCCAAGGGGGGAGGCTCCCCCTTCCCCTCATGGGCCTTTTAAGGCCCAAATACCTTTTCACCTTTTTAATTAATTATTTAAATCATTTTTAATATTTAATTCTGTCAATTAAATAATTAAACATATTTGAACATTAATATATATTATTTTGAACCTTTCAAAATATCCGGAACAGCTTCCGGCACCTCCCGGTACATTTCCGGTGTTTTCTCTCTTTTCACCGATGATCCCGAATCAATCCTTAATGCGTCGATTGCCCTTAAGTGTGACACCCTACGGTCCGGGAAACAGTAGACATGATCGAGACACTCTCTGACCAATGACCATCATGTGGGATCTTGTTACAATCCTTGATGTGCCCCTACGCTTCCATTGAAGAAACATCATCGCTGTTGAACCGTTAACAATATGACTTGATCCCTTTGTGCTTCGGTACTATGTTTGTCCGAGGTATGATCGTCAGTATCCAATACCTCGGTCTTCCTCATCTCCGACATAACATGTTTACTCGTCTGTGAATATTACATCTGTTGTGACCTAGTCACTTCCTTGCAAGCTATTGATGCAACACCACCGAGTGGGCCCAGAGTGTCCATCAAATCATTCTCCTAATGATATGACCTCATTCTCATGATCAGGAAACCTTGATCATCAATTGCCTAATGAGCTAGTATGCCTGAGTTTAACTAGGGACCATGTTGTTATATATCACACGTGTATTAATGTTTCCGCTTCATACAGTTCTAGCACAATATATAACGTATTATGAACAAAGAGATATGTGACAAATATCTTTATTAATTTGCCTCTAGGGCACATATCCAACAAGCTCTCCAATGGAACTAGTGGGGGTGCATCCAAGTTGCTCGCTCATGAAGACCTAGAGCTCGTTTGAGGAGGCTCATCCTTGGAATATGCAAGTCAAGTTCTATAGTGTGAAGGTCCCCACATAGCTATATGCATAGATGATCATCTCTATGGAGTACAAGGATAAGAGGGAGTACGAGTGTGGATCTTTCAAAAGTAATAGTAGTGTTGCACCTTTCTCTCTTTTTATTTCTTTTTCTCTTTTTTCTATTTTTTCTATTTTTGGTGGCCTCAATGGCTCTTTCTATTTAACTCTCATTTGTCCTCTTTGGGATCTTCTAAATTTTTTCACTTGGGATCTTTTCCTCACTTAAGGGCAACACTTTATTTTACAAGAAGGTATAGAAGATCTTCACACTTTACAAGGTACTCAACATAAAGAAGATGTAGCTATAATGATGTATGAAAATGTATGCCTCTGCCGGTGTAGCAGGAACATGTATGACATGAAGATCAAGTCATGAAGAGGTGGATGTTGCATGGCAATATATCTCGGAAAGGCTATGGAAATGCCTTGATAGGTAGGTATGGTGGCTGTTTTGAGGAAAGATATAAGGAGGTTTATGATGACGGAATGTATCATGCCAAGGGTTTTGATGCACCGGCAAAGGTGGACGCCAACTCTCAGAGTGAGAATAGGGAAATGCACGGTACGGAACAGGCTAGCAAATATGAGGAGGTGGAAGTGTCAACTTTCAATACTTACTTTAGTCCGAGAACTCATGCACTTATTATCCGTAACTCTCAATCTAATAAGGTGGTTCACAAAGAGACAAGTACCCCGAGAAGGAGTGTATGGGGGTTTGGTTATCCTTGCGCATCCTCGACTCATGGTACGTGAGTGTTCTCTAATATCCGATCCCTCCAAAGATTAGTGATCCATCTAGTAGCTAGAGTTCTCAACTAGTTTTGTAGGTTTTGAAAATAAACACGGATTGCCCAATTTACGACACCTATCACTAATAGGCTAGAGATCTTGACACCAAAAGTTCAAACATTACTCACAACAATACCTCAAAACTATTGCAAGTTACTACTATAATTAAATAGCAACCTCAATTACCTACTTCAAGACAAGACACAACCCAGTGCAACAACCAACTCTCTTAAAAAGATAAACATGACAACTAAAGAGAGTTACAACAACAAACTAAAAATATCCAAGGATCATGCTAAAGACAAACACTAAAACTAAAACTAAACATGGCAGCAGCTACGAAAAGATAAAGAACACACAACAGCAGAAAGATAAGCATGAAAAATCCTATGATGTGTTCTAGATTGGAGTGGAGTGTGTTCTCTCCCACACAAATTAAGTTGGGGTCTAACTTGTTATGAACAGCAAGCAAAGCTAAAGAAAACTAAAAAGTAAACCTAAGAGCGAGACGCTCCAAGCATAGCACATAACAATGAAGTGATAAAAATATAGTGAGACGAAGGACGAACTGATGATTGTTGATGGATAAGGGGATGCACGGGGGCATCGCCAAGCTTATATGCTTGAGTCTCCTTGAATATTTATTGGGGATGCATGGGAATATCCCCAAGATTGAGCGTTTGACACTCCCGGATCTTCTTTCATCATCTTCCCTCGCACACTTCAAAACTCCCTTCATACATAACTCATCATAAGCTGATTACAGAGGTTAGTACCCTTAATAAAATAATTGTTCTCCACTGGAAATATAGATATTCTTGGAGAGCTACTATTTCTCAAGATTGCCAAAAAGTTTATGCAAAGAAAAAGAAATATTAAGGTTTACATAAGTGAAGAAAGGCAAAATGTGGCAGAATCTGTGAAAAACAGAACAGCAGGTAGTAAATAATTTTTTGGGGGTACTTCCACAACTCAAATCAAAAAACTCAAAACATACGAAAGTTTCACAATTGTATAGAGCATGATGTGTAAAACATTCAGCTCAAAAAGATGAACTAGTGATTTGTTTTGATTTTTTCCGTCAAGCAGACAGATCTGTTTTCTGGACAGCATGTCACAACTTTTGCTTCCCTTCTCATAAGAGGCTAAACTTGGCACGAAGCTTGAAAATAAAGATACAATGATGTTGATACAGTAGTAAAAATCATCAAGACCACTAAAAACAGAAGTAAAAACATCTTGGTTGCCTCCAAACAAGCGCTTTCTTTTACGTCTTTAAGATAGGAATAAAGCAAAAAAGAAGAATCAAGTTTTATCAAGACAGAGAGAGAGAATAGTTAGACCGTGTAACGGACTCAAAAGGTAACTTGAATTTATTTCGAGGGAAGTGTTACATTCCCTTTTTGAGAGGGAATTAAAATTTTATATTCCCCTCTTTCATGTCAATAACAGCACCAACGGTGCGAAGAAAAGGGCATCCCACAATAATTGGACATAAAGGTTCACACTCTATATCCATAATAATAAAATCAACGGGGAGATAATTTTCATTGACAATGATAAGAACATCGTCGATATTCCCCAAAGGTTTCGTTACGGAAGAATCAATGAGACGAACACCAAAAGAACAAGGCTCAAAGGGCTTCAATTGAATCATATCATACATTCTTTTGGGCATGACGGAGGTACTAGCTCCAACATCACATAAAGCATAGCAAGAGAAGTTATTCAATTTAATTTTTATCATAGGATACCAACCATCATCTTGCTTCCTAGGTATGGAGGCTTCTATTATGATCTTCCCCTCCCTAGCTTTGATGACAGCATTAGTGATATGCTCTGTGAAGGCAAGATTTAGTGTGCTAGTGTAGGGGTCTCTAGACATTTTGTGCAGCAAGGTAATAACTTCTGAGAGGGTACAACTATCAAAATCAATATCACTACTATCAAAGGTGGTAGTGGTGTCATCTAGGCTCACTTGTTTGAAACCCTCTATGTCCATAGGAGTTTCTTCTTCTACGTTTGAGGTATTAGCATCACCATTAATAGGTCCAATGGGACTAGGAGTGTGTTGGGTGCTAATAGTGTGGATGTCCTCAACAATTTGGATAGTAGCAACTGTGTGGTGTGTAGGAAGGCTCTTAATTCTATCCTCTTCCTCTTTTTCTCTAGCCCATCTTTCTTTAAGTTTAGCCATCATCCTAATATTTTTATTAATTTGCAATTGGATAGTATTAATAGGAGTGGCCTTCCTCTCCTCAAGGGGAGAGGTTCTAATTTTAAGAATCTCAACATCAAGGGCTAAGATATCTACCTTCAAAGAGAGATTATCTAATTTAGCTAATTTCTCCTCTACACTCTTGTTGAAGGCTTTTTGGGTAGTTATAAAATCTCTAAGCATGTTTTCTAATTCAGAAGTAGGGTTCTTTTTGCTAGGGTAAGTGTTGTTGTTCCCATAGTTGGATGGAAACGGTCTAGGATTGCTAGCAAAATTACCCCTATAAGAATTGTTGTCGAAGTTGTTTCTAGCAATAAAATTCACATCTACTTTTTCCTGAGCAACCAAAGAATTTAAAGGAACATCATGAGGATCAATAGAGGGTTGCTTGGTAAGTAGGGATATAATCAAATCAACTTTTAATTTAGGGAGGTAATCTCCTCGACAGAGTTTACCTTTCTACTTGTTGGAGCGCGTTCGGTGTGCCATTTGGAGTAGTTGGTCATCATCTCATCGAGAAGTTTTGTGGCAGCACCAAGGGTAGTTGACATAAAGGTTCCTCCCGCAGCCGAATCTAACAGGTTCCGTGAGGTAAAGTTCAAGCCTCCATAAAAAGTCTGGATAACCATCCAAGTAATCAAACCATGTGTAGGGCATTTCTTAACAAGAGATTTCATTCGTTCCCAAGCTTGGGCAACGTGTTCATTATCCAGTTGCTTAAAATTCATAATGTTACTCCTCAATTGGATAATTTTAGTAGGTGGGTAGTACTTCCCAATAAAAGCATATTTGCACTTATCCCAAGAATCTATGCTATTCCTAGGCAAAGTTTGAAACCATATTTTAGCTTCTCCCCTTAAAGAGAAAGGAAAGAGCTTAAGCTTAACAACATCACCTTCTACTTATTTATACTTGTGCATATCACATAACTAAACAAAATTGTTCAAGTGTAAAGCAGCAGCATCTCCTGCACCAGAGAATTGATCTCTCATAACAAGGTTTAGCAAGGCAGGTTTAATTTCATAAGAGGTAGATGAAGTGGCAGGTGTGGCAATAGGAGTGCAGATAAAGTCTTTGTTGTTGTGACTAGTGAAGTCACACAACTTGGTGTTTTCAGTGGAACCCATAGTAGCAGCAAGTGTGGCAGATTTTTTTGAGATTTTCGATATAGGACACAAAGATAAAAACTGAAAGGTAGACTAACAAGACTAAAAAGAAAAGGTAAAAGATAGTGTGCAACTCCCCTATCTTAGCACTTGGAGTCCCCGGCAACGGCACCAGAAATTTGCTTGATACGCGAGAGAGGATAGTAGCTTCTTGACCTTCGTTGGTTACCCCAAGTGGAAGGTGAGATGCAGCGTAGAGGCAAGTTTCCCATGGTGAAGATACCATGGTTGAGAGTGTCGACCAGTAGGACTCCGATAATGATAAGTAGGTGGTGAAGTGAACAATGGCGCCGTTCACAACTCAAGATTGTTTACTTCACCTTGGACCTGCACACAGAAACAAATAACTTTGCTCCCAGCAAAGTTCATAGAGGTTGTCAATCTCTCCGATCTTGTTGTTTACAAAGGATCAAACGCAAGGGATAATGCTAATGGTGATAGCAGCTAGAAAGTAAAAGTATGAAATAAAATAGCATGTAAAAAGTGATGAGAATATCGACTGGGGTCCCGTGATGTTCACTAGTGATGTCTATCTCCCAAAAGACGATAAAACTGCTATGCGGGTTAAACAAATCCCAGCTGGGCAATTGACAGGATAAAAAACGCACCGCAATGCTAACTATGCTACAAAGAAAGGACAAGGCTCAAAAGCATGGGTGGTACGCCAAAAAAAGTATACCGAAATCCAACTACATCTACTACTAATCATCCACCTTGAGATATCAATCCAGAACATTTCGCTGGTATGAGGTTGCGAGCCCCATCCGAAGTGTAAACCCAAAGCAATAGACAACTGCATTAAAAGCACTTTGCATAAAGTAAACAATCCTTGCAACCGCGGTTACAAGCACCATTGTTTTGCCCCATGTGGCAACAGCACATCCCCTAGACTCATGTTTCTGTCACTCAAGCGTGTCACCAGGGGGCATGAACCCACAATCGAGCATAACGTTCCCTCTTGGAGTTACTTAGGAACAAAAATATAAAAGATAAGAACCAAATAGATTAATCAATCACAAACTGAACATAGTCTCATAATCCATCAGATCCCAGCAAACTCAGCATAGCAACAATAGAAAATTACATATGTGCCTCGATCATATAGGGAATCTCAGCATATTCCCTTTATTTAAGGATTGTGAAGCAACCCATATTTATATTGCTCCATCAATCCCCAAATAATTCCCACATTTCCTTGATATCATATCTTGACAAAATATCCAAAAACATTTGCTGGCCCAAGTGGATTTTTCACCTAGAGATATTCATTTGTCTGTGGGGGCAGAATAGCACTTTGTGAAGGAAGTGTTATTTATCCTAATCCATTGCTGGTGAAACTTTTTTTTCCAGATCTCATGACCATATCATTAGCCTATGCCAAATTTCAGCTTTAGGGTACTAGCCAAACTCCATTGCAAAATTCCCAAAGTTGGTATGCATCAAGGGGCATTGTGACAGAAGTGCAAGATAGGAGCACCCATTTGCTTTGAAACTGTTTGCACATGTTCCCACACCAAAATAACTACCCAACCACCCAGGTGATGGCATCATCAAGATCAAATTTCTTGCCAGTTGGGTACCTTGTGAAGCAAGTGCTAGCTAGGTACTTCGCGTAGCCCTGAAATCTTGCACACTTGTGAACAACCCCAAATAACCCCTCTCCACCAAAGTGGAGCCAAATCCATCAAGCCTAGATGATGCTAGTTTCAACAATGTATTTCTGGACCATATGGGGCTTTACAAAAAAAGTACATTAATCCTTGGTCCAAATGAGCTAAAACTTCACATGAGGGTAGTCCTTCCAACCCTATTCACATGTGACAACCTCTCCCCCTCCAACTATTCATCATTTGAGCACTAATTCCTCCCCATGTTCACTGCTACAAACATTGCAGATAAGACAAGCTCACCCCTCACCTCCCCTTGACCAGTCAAGGACACCACAGTGATCAGCATGGAAAGGACCACCCACTGGACACGCTTAGCCACGTGAAACATCACCCCGTACACCAGTGCACGCGGTGGCCACGCCCCTGGCATGCATTTGGCGCGCTCTGGGCGTGCCCGTAGCCATGGACACGTCGCCCTCGCCCAGGTAGCTCGCCCCCGTCGCCTCTCTTTGCCTACCCGCGCCGCAAGGCTTTTACATGCACGCGCACTCCCTTTCCCCTCGTTTCCTCGCCGGAATCGCACTACAGCTCGCTGATACGTCCCAAACGTATATATAATTTCTTCTTGCTCCATGCATGTTTTGTGTGATATTGCTATGATCTAGATACACTTTCATGCACTTTTGATCATATTTGGACTAACCTATTAACTCAGTGCACCCCAATGCCAGTTCCTGTTTTCTGCTGTTTTTCTATTTCAGTTTTCCCCCGTATAAAGTCCCAGAAAAATTTGGGAAAATTCAGATAAAAAATCAGCGTGACGGAAGCTTCGAGAAAATCCCGGGAGGGGCCAGAGGGGGCCCAGGGGGGCCCAGGCGGCCACCCGGCGCGGCCCCACCCCTGGCCGCGCCAGGGGGGCGCCTGGGGCCCCTGGTCCACCTCTGGCTGCCCCCCTTCGCCTATTTATTCTCCGTGATGGGATTCTTCCGAAGACATAACCCTTTTTCGCGATCTCGCCTCAGTTCCGCCGCCGTCGTGCTTCCAAGATCTGGAGCGCCAGCAGACCTCTTCCCGGCACCCTGCCGGAGGGAGGATTGACCTCCGGGAGCTTCCCTCTATTGGGTCTCGCAGCAGAAAACAATAATTTTTCTAACTAGCGTCACCCTTAACCCAAAATCTATCTAGCTGTAATGCCATAACGGAAAGACTTGCGGAAACATACCTCGGGGTGTAGTCTGTTGCGCGGGAAACGTTCCCGCAAACTTGGTTGATGAATCTGTAAACCTTTCACAGCCCCCTGGTTGTGTTAGCACCCTGTTGGGTGGTAGTGCCGCACGTGCAGCACCTCGTAGTACTCGCACACGTACGGACTCGATGACGACCTCCGTTCTCCGATCCAGCGAAGGTGGTGGAAGTAGACCTCCCGAAACCGGAGTTTCGGCAGCACGACGGTGTCCGCGTAGCAGAGAAGCCTCAATCCCAGCACAGGTTCCAGAAAAGGGGACCCCGGCTTGAGAGAGATGAGAGAGGGGAGAAGACCGGTGAAAACCGATCTCAATTCGGAGTAATATTGAATTCTCTGCGAATTTTTCTGTATTAAAGAAGTGCACCCCTGCCCATCTTTATATAGGCAGACGGAAGGAGTCAACCCCCCTTCCCTTGGCAATGTGGGACTAATCCCTTGCCAAGGGGGGAGGGTGCGGCTAGGAGGAGGGGGGAAGTGGGGCGCCACCCACATGGGCCCCAAGGCCCATGGCGCCCCCCCTTTTTTTCTTTTCCTTTTCCCTTTTTTTTCCACCTTCCCCTAATGGGCTTCTTTCACAAATAAGGCCCATTGCACTTTTTAATCTGAAATAAATTATTATTAATTATTAATTCACTTAATTAATAAATAATACATATTATTTCATCTCCCGATTATCCGGAACTCCTTCCAGCTCACTCTGAACGTCCTTCGGACCAACACGGAACTTTTTCTGTACGTCTTTCTCTCTTCTCCGGTAACTCTGATAGTTCCGAAAAGGTCTCCGATATTCATCGGGCCCTTAAGTGTCTTACCCTACGGTCCGAGAACACTCCAGTCATGACCGAGACAAAGGCTACGGCCAATGATCAATAGCGGGACCTAGATGCCCATAATGACCCCTGTGCATTCCGGAAGTAACCGATTGAACCGTACACATTGCATACCATTCCCTTTGTCATGCAATACTAGATTAGTCCAAGATTCGATTAATTGCATCCAATGCATTAGTTCTATCTTCTTACCGACAAATCTTATTCACGCGTTCCGTGATATTCATCCTTGTGACCTAGTCACACGCTGCGCATCTTTATGGATGCAATCTCACCTAGTTGGCCATGAAGTATCTTTCCATTATATGGATTGACAAATCCCGCTCTTGAATCAACACTCCTCAACATATCCCATCGGATAGCCCAAGATACACCTTTATGGTCACCATGTTTCAGTGTGACGGTTAATGCACTCAAAGCATCCTCAGAAGATAGCAATTATGCGTGATCTCACGGTCAAAGGAACAGGCTACTACGTTCTGTAATTACAACACTGAACTTTTACGATTTGATCATGTTGCAATGCTTGCATTGGGTAATGTTCATCACGTGGTTCATTCAATGAGGTGACCTTACCGTCAATTGACTTGATTGTCCATGATTGTGAAACCACAATCATCAGTTGACGATAAACCAGTCATCATGAGAGGCTGACTAGGAACTCTGGTTGTTTCTATACCACACTTGTATCATTGTTTCACTAATACAGTTCTAGCATAGTATGAAACTGGTCATGAACTTATTTAGATATATTGGAATAATCATATATTATTTGCCTCTAGAGCATATATCCAACAGTCTTCCAATTGCACTACATAGCAAATAATCTAGCTGCATATTTTCTCGATCATAATCATCTTATCATATAAGTGTTTATTGATCATGCTTGCTCATGGAAGAGGTTTCGTCAACGATCTGTACCCGTTCAGATTCGTATGATCCTTTGCAACAGGTAATTGTCAACTTTCTTGATATACCCTTCATTATCTAATAATGCTTGAATTATAAGTTTGGCGGGAGAGTGAGACTTCTTATTTTACAGTATTCTCTAATGACAAAATGGTTTTAGTCCCTAGGACTCCCATAGTCATGTATACTAAAAAATACACTCAGCCAGAAGTCTAAACTTCTTACGCTAAACTTTATTCAACCTTCTACTTCCTTAAGTAGATATTTCTATTTTGTCGAGTTTTGGTTCGTGAAATTATAGCTCACATTTCCTTTCTATTCCGTTTGGTGATATCTCTAATTCATATAGACCCATAATAAGGCTTGCAATCGTA
This sequence comes from Bromus sterilis, assembly GCA_950022295.1. Classification (NCBI taxonomy): domain Eukaryota; kingdom Viridiplantae; phylum Streptophyta; class Magnoliopsida; order Poales; family Poaceae; genus Bromus; species Bromus sterilis. The sequence continues at coordinate 226,622,898 of OX465600.1, forward strand.
ATCCAATATTACATTCAAGTATATTATCTTTTCTATCTTTTAGAGTATTGTCCTCAGTTTCTCTTCAGATACTGAATGCTTGGACTTTGCTCTGGTTCTGTGTTTTGCCAACCAAGCACATCGGAATATGTTCTTCTTCTAAGAACCTTTGAGTCATTCTGTTATTGGATTCACAACTTCCGTTTTATGGTAGAATCATATGTCAAAGGTCATATAGGATCACATGTCTTGAGACAAAGTGCATCCCTATTCTTCCATTAAAACATTATTTTGTGATATTAAGGTTTTACAACCTTTATATAATTCCTAGCCACAAGAACCTTTTCTTGTTTAGGATATCATTCCAATCCTTTTGATGTTCATTACACGTGTCCTAATCTATCCTTATAGATTTTAGTGTGTGACACATCTGTATTTCGTTCATATAAGATTCTCGTAATCCTTTCATCTTATTAGCCTTAATCTCCATGTATATCAACGTATATATATGATATATATTTTTCACATATATCATCGTATATATATGAAATTGACATTGTGCTCCCACTCAAATATATCCGACATATATCTGTAAGTAAGCTTTTATTAAGTTTCTATTCTAATTATGTCAGACATAATAACATTGCTCCCAGAGCTCCCACTCAGAAAATGCTCTTTGCATTCCAAGTTTTCAGGAAGTCTCCAAAGCTCCCACTCAGTTTCATGAAATTGCAGTCCATCTCAATATTTTGATTACTTCAAAATCACTTGATGAAATAAAGGTTGAGAGTTTCTGCCTTGAGGTACTATGGTCCATCTTATCGAAACATTCTTTCATTATGCCAAATGCTACTTCTCTTCAAATTCCACAACTTGAATGTGATGCAATTTCAAGCTATGGTCCCTTCATAGTGTTCGTGAATGAAATACCCATATTGATTTAGCATTACTACGCTTCCATAGTCAATCATTATTGAATTTAGCCATAACATCTTTTATGTGCCAAATCATGCCTTTATGGATTGCATCATTCTTAATAACTTCCTGGTTATTCGGAATGTGAAATAACTACTTTATTTCATAGGATGTGAGCCATCCCATATGCAACTCAATATCATTTCATTTCTCCTCGTTTCCTAGGTAACCATCAATCCTTCGTAATTTATGAGCAGTGTCCCTTTTGTTTCACTTAAGAAGACTCATGATTATTGTTTTGTACAGAACGTATTCATGACCATCTTCTTATTTTTAAACTAAGGCTTTAACTTATATACCATGATCATCCTCAATAGCATATTTCCTCTTTTCATGGAGTCATTGCAGCGGAACGTTTTCCGTTGCGTTACTCTGTTATATAGAGGCAGGGTCAATCACCCTGGTCAAAGAATTCACTTTTCTCCCATTGGTTTATTCCTTGAGAACCATCTTCTCATTCGACAATTCAAGCAATACAAGTTTTGCTATTTGGGAAGGTGTGTTTTAAAATTGCTCACAACTCTAATACAAAGAAAGTTATATCATATAAAACTTCTAGAAACTTTCTAACACCATCATCATATGGAGTCATCAGCTTCATTAAATTCAGAATGGTTTCCTTATTTCATGAAGTGGGTGTTTTAACTTAATAAATTATAACAACTTTGTTCATTCAAAATAGCATTAGCGTAAGGGGAATGTATTTAGACCATACTACATTTTAGCAAGACTACAAATGGTTTTAGGTTCTTGAGCACTTTAAACTTCCATCGTAATTTTTGGTATTACTTCCACAAGTCTCCCATTTATGTCAACTATAATACTCATCACTTTGATCACATCATGGTGATTTGTATTCTTATATCCAACTTCACTGTGATTCCGTAATCTCAGATTTATGATCTTAATTGAATGCCTTGTTCAATTAATCATGCGAAGCATCTTTAATGATTATTCATGCTCTTGGTTAATACATCATTTATGTACAATGTTTGGCGCAAGTTCTACTTTGCTAGAACTCCGTCATTAGTCATCTTGGTTGATAATAAATTCATGAGTTAATAGACCGAGTATCTAATGACTTCATCATTTATGAATTCATCTCATGCATTTAGTATGGTTATGACTTTTGACCTTATTGTTATTCATAATAACTTAATCATTAAACATTGAATATCACTTGACAATTATGGTGTTTTATAAATTCTTCTATCATATTATAAACTCAATTGCAATCATAGTATAAGCACACTTTATTCATCAAACTGGAACAACTGACTTGTCTCAAAACATGAATAACTTTGTCTCGCGAAATGCAAGACATACCACTAAGTGTTCATATTCGATAGATTACAAAAGATTTATCTAATACTCTAAGTATAATCCTATGATAGATGTCTTGGTGAAATCTTGGTGGCCATCAATTGTCTTGGTTGCCATCAATCCTGGATCGCACCTCTTCCCGTCCGTGCAACGGCAGGCCCTGTTTTCATAAAACAGAACAAGTATCAAATACTTATTAAACTGCAAATGTTGTATAAGGGAACAAACATTTATAACGAGTATATCAAATATATACCTTCTCCATCAACAATTTCTCCTTCAATGGGTTCAACCTCTAAATCTCGGAGGTTGACCATGAAATCAAAGAACTGAAGGCTTTCACCTCTTCCGACATAGTCATGGAAAAAGTCTGTTTAACTCGGTGGAAGCGAGTGTAGCACCGTGTTTATAGCAGACTCCTCTATGGTCCAATAGTCAAAGTCCTCCACGAGTTTCAGATGTATCCCATGCATCTTGGCTACGTGAGTTTTCAAACAAGTGTTCTCTTCCATCTTTGTAGTAAGAAACTCATTTTCTAACTCAAATCTGGCCACTCTGAACTGATGTATAAACAATGATTCATCATGTCGATTGTGTCAAACGTGTCCATATCCGCATATTGTTCACATAAATCTTGCGGAAAGCTAGTTTCTATGACACTTTTAACCATGGCGTAAGTCCTTCGACGATTATGGTAATCAAGCATTACTTTTTCATCCATGTTGTCTACTGGAGGGTCTCCCATACGCTCTTGTATCACGAACAAGAGGTTAGCTCTCTTGAGCACAGTCCTAAGGTATAAGTACCAATCAACGAAATTTGACCCATCATCTTTAAGTCTTTCACCACGTAAGAAAGTAACCAATCCATGATACTGATTCATGTCCATTTTAATTTTCTACAAAATATTTGCAAGGAAAAAAATTAAGACTAGTTCATAACAATGAGTTCATAATAATCATATTATAGATGAGCTCACACTAAAACAATCATCCCTAAGAAGTTTTAGTGATTACATGATCCAGATCCACTATCCGTCCTCGAATATCACAACGGCCGACGGATTAGTTTCAAAGGTAGACAACTAGTTTTTGCGATCACATCCTATATGTGACTCATGCTTGATCTTTCGATCTCTAGTATTCCGAGGCCATATCTACATATGCTAGGCTCGCCAAATTGACCTTAGTGTTATATGCTGCTTAGCAAGGCCATATCGACATATGCTAGGCTTGCCAGGCCCAACCTCATGCGAACTCTAATGTATGTATGACACCCGATCATCACGGCCTGCCTATCATAAGGAGAACCTTCCAGGTGGTGCACACTTCGGTAGAATACTTATGTAACAGCCCAGATTTCACAAAAATTAAAAAAATTGTTTTCCATGTGGATTGTTTGATTGTCTGATTTGTTTGCGGTGTTTGCATCCCCGATTTATCGATCGGCGATTACTTTCCCCCCTCTTATCTCGTATCGGACGGAGACCGACCCTTGCCACCCTGACACTCGACCTTTGCGACACCGGGTTTCACCCGATCACCGTCGTAAAGCCCGCACGAGACCAGCCATCGCCACCGGAACGAAAACCCCGTTTATTTAATAAACGGATTATTTTATTGGGGCGCCAAAAAATGTTGTCGGAATGTCACCGCAGTGAGGTACGATCAACGGGCTTGACGCGTTGAGCGCGTGGTTCGAGATTTCGTCGGAATCGGACTCAGTACGGAGTCTCGGCGGTCACGAACGCGATCACCGGACACGCGAGAGGGGTACCGAGGGCGTTTGCGTCAACTGGCCAGCCAACCTGCCTATATAATGACCCCCACCTCCAAAACCAGCCAATTAAGGTTTAACCTAATGGAAAATTGCAGCCACCCCCCTCACAATGTCCAGATCTTCCCAAAAACACCCCAAAATCCGAAACCATAGCCCCCTGGCCTTCCAGAGCCGTCGGATCTGAGATCCGACGCTCCAGAGGCGTCCACGTCACTCCCACTAGCCTCCCAGCCAGAACCGGGCCGTTCCGGGCCCGACCGCCACCGCCAGGCCTGCTAGGGCGCCGATTCGGGCCGCCGCCTCGCGCCGCCTGTGGAGGTGCGCCGCCGCGTCGTCTCCGGGCAGCCGCCCCGGCCACCTCCAACCTCCCTCCGGTGAGCCGCCGCTGCTCCGCCTTAGTTCCTCCTCCCCTCCTCACCGTTCTCGCCTTCCCCTAGCAAATCAACGCCGGCCGCCGCCACATGGGAGCCTCAGCCGAAGCTTCGAGCCGCCGCCCCACGAGCCGTCGCCGCGCCACCTCAAGCGCGCCGTCGGCCAGATCCGTGTGGGATCCAGCCGGATCCGCCGCCGTCGCCCCTCCGTCCAGCCTCCCCGCCTTGCGCCGCCACTTGACGTCGACGGAGTTGGCCGGCCGGTCGCCGCCAAGCCGCTCGGGAAGGAGTCCCGATCCGGCGCCTCCAGCGCGCCACGGGTGGGCTGGCCTCACCACGAGGCCCACCACCTCGTCCGTGGCCCAGCCGCCCCTCCAACCTAGCCGCCTCTGGCCAGTTGGGCCGGCCCATGGTGAGCCGGCATGCCCCTTTTTTTCCCTTCCTCTGTTTTTTTCCTTTTATCAAGTTCTGCTAAGTCTGTAACTGTTTTTACTGCTGTTAACTGTTTTGCGACGTTAATAACGATCAAACCGTAGCTCGGATCGCGTTGCGCCCAAAAGATGAATTGCTTAGAATTGCGTGTACTTCAATTCATCTTTTGTGAGCATTTGCATTTGAGGGAATCTTGATTGTGTAATTGTGTGCTAAACAGGGCATCATGCCGTTAACTGCTACAAATTGCTATTATGTGCTGCTTTTATTACTTTGTTGCAACTTTGCATGATGATTGTGACAAATCCATGAGGCCTATGGCATTGATTCTTTTTCCTATGTGTTAAGCATCATGTGTACTTACTTTCCATGCTTTAACTTGCCATGTTTGGTTGCTTTAGCTGTATTAAATCTTGGTCCAAAATGGTGATCCTGATGTTAATATGCTGCTGTTGCTGAAACTGTTATTTTGTTGCAACTTCGGTCGACGAGTGTGTCGCGACCGTTTATCGGTATTGAGTGATTCCAATTGCATATTGTTAAGAATCATGTCTACTTTCATTTCATGTATTGCATCTTCATGTTAGCATTCCTGATCATATAGATATTCTGCTCTAAAGTTGCTATGCTGCTGTTTTTGACAGCCACCTCTGATTTTCTCTAAATCTGTTACTTTGCGATGCCATGTTGTTTGCTTAATATCTTTTGATCTATGATGCCTTTTTGCATGATTCTTTTTTCCATTCCTTCCATGTCATGTCTACTTTAGTTCCGTATCATTTGTGAGCATGTTTGCATTCATTAACCTGTTTAAGCATTGCTCTAAAGTAGGCTTCGTGATGTTGGCAGATTGTGCCCGTAACTTGTTTTGCTTGTATCTTTTTAACCGTAACTCCGTTTGGGGTGTTCTTTATATGTAACTTGATTAGTTTTTCGTGTACTTTGTGTTTATGCTATTGTTTTCTGTTGTTAATAAACCTAAAATATGGTTTAGGACAGATCATTACCAAATCTTTTAATTGTCGTGCGGCACTTAGTGTTATGCCATGTTTAGGTTGTGCCTCACTTAAATTGACTAGCATAGATAGTTTACTTTGTGCTTCACCTCTTGACATGTTTGTGTTCTATGCCATGCTTGCTTGAGTTGCCATGTTAACAACCTTTGTTGATCACCTGTAGCTAAGCAACTTGAACCACCGTAAACGTGCGGTATTCGTCGTGTGTGACCGATACCCCACTTAAACTATTAGTAACCGTTCTCGACGATAGATGCGTATCGCGTTGTCGTGCTATGTGTTGTCTTCTTGATCTTGTGTTCCCCTGTAGTAATAGAGTGCTTGCTCGCTGATTGCTTTCCAGTGTTTATCGTCTTGTGTGCTTCCGCGGGTACCTCTCAGAGACGATGCGAGCGTGCGATCGGCTACACCTTCGGAATCCGACTTATCAACAGGCAAAGACTATACATTACTTATGATCCATTCTATTTCAACCAGCGGTTTGCATGCTAGTATAGGTTAAGTTCGATGTTTGATCCTACCACATGTTTACAGCCTCTTTCAAACCGACACAGCCATGTCCGTTCCCAGCAAACCTTGTACTGCTATGTTACTATTGCTCGTTGCCCAGCCCCTGCTTAGGATGCTACGATGTTACCCTGTTACTCCTTGGTTTGGGATATCACCTTATTATTATTTTTGTTGATGATATGATTATTATTATAATGTTGACTATATTCGACGAAGGATGGAAGGTCTAGGCTATCCCGCCCCGACGCTTTGTTCCATTCGAGTCACCTAGGATCTGAGTTCCGGGTATTGGTTTTAAGACTGAGCGTGCCTAACCGCGTGTGGGATTTTATGGGGTCCCCTTTTCTTACCTACCTAGCTTCAAGCATTTCTAGTGGTGGCCCAAGCTGGTTTTACCTTTTGCAACGTGTGTGTGTCGGTTGGTGCCCCAGCTGTTTTCGAAACAACTCGGGCCAGCGGAGACATAGTTCCTCTGTTGGTCCACCCGTTCAGCTAGGACCCGGTTTCCCATGTGTGATTAACCGGAAATCCGATCTGCGTCATACGGAAGAGTCCGATCCAAGAGCGTCGCCGGCTTTTGGATTGGGTGTCGACTCCCCGGGGGCCACCCGGATTTGTTCGTTGTTAGCGAGAGGGACTTGTCATTCCGGATCTCTTGGGACTAAATCATAAAATGGTTGCCTATCATGGGTAGCAACTGAGAGAGATGGGCGTGCATGCGGAGCCTCGTAATGGGCAGTTGGTACACCCCTGCAGGGTTAAATCTTTTCGAGAAGCCGTGTCCACGGTTATGGACGACTTGAGACCTGCTCCTTGTTCATAGACAACAACAACTGAGATAATCTTAATATAACTTGATCAACGCGTGTGTGTGCCTTGACTTCTTCTTCTTCGTCGGGATGCGAAGAGGAGGACAAGGATAGGATAGGTGTTATGTTTCCGTAGTAGTTGATACCAAGACCTGTTGGAGGCGATTCCTCATCGAATGCTTGGCTTCTTACCTTACTCTCTAGATCGTTAGCCACTTCATAAATGCTAGTGCAGCAGCAACCTCACCACTTACCCCATCCTTACCGTAAACTACTAGTTGTCGTAGAATGACGAGTGATGAAGTCCTTGCTGGGTCAGTTGACCACTACAGTTGGATGCTGAGTACTTCTGTACTCATGATACTACCCCACAACTCTTTTCAGGGTTCTTGATCGACGACAGGTATGGTGATCGACCTTTCACGTGGAGACTCGACGACGACTAGTTAGGCGGATCCCGGCGGAGGGCCTGGACCCGTGTGGTTATGGGATCGATGTTTTTCTCTTTGCCACTAGGAATTTGCTTGTAGTCTGTACTCAGACATGTACCTTCCGCTGTTGTATTGTATTTAAGGCAATTGTATGCCGATTGTATGAGATGTTGTATCCTTGTATCTGTAATGTTGTGATATCATGTTGGAAATCCGGGCCATATGGCTATGTCATATGTCGCGGTGGGACCGATATGTGCTTCTTCCCCGGATCTGGATGGAAACATCTAGATCTAGAACAGAACCGCATATCGGGCCTTACAACTTGGTATCAGAGCCTTACCGACCATAGGATCCCTTTTCTGGCCGAAGTTGAGTCTAGACAAAAACTATTTTGTAGTTACTATGTTAGTTATCGGAGAGTAGGGTTCTTTTTACTCCTTACCCTTACTCTGGTCAGGACAAGTGTCGTATGTGTTTTATTCTCGACTTATCCCCTTTCAAACTCTAGGATCTCGAGTGAGTGGAGTATCGAAATCGTTACAATGCTTTGCTTGGGAAGTATTGTCTCGATTCCGAGCTCAGGTGGGAATTCCTGTAGTACCTTTAGCTTCTCCGATTTCGGGTATCATCTGGGTCATCCGTTACCATCCATCCTTTTGCCGAGTGTTTTCACGACTTGCGTCGTAATGCATTGTCCTTTGATCCAGCTTTCATTGTCGTTCTCCCTCTTGACACTGACGGTTTCATTTTTTCCGACGATGTCGTCTCTCTGCGGAAATTTATCTCGACGGAAGTTCGACGTCGACATGGAGCAGAGTCCCTTGTTGGTGGTGTTGAAGATCATTGACTCTCTTCTTTCCCCCTTCCCCTCTCCCCCGGATCGTCCTGGATCTTGGGACGAGATCCCTTGTTGGTGGTGTTGTATTGTAACAGCCCAGATTTCACAAAAATTAAAAAATTTGTTTTCGATGTGGATTGTTTGATTGTCTGATTTGTTTGCGGTGTTTGCATCCCCGATTTAACGATTGGCGATTATTTCCCCCCCTCTTATCTCGTATCGAACGGAGACCGACCCTTTCCACCCTGACACTCGACCTTTGCGACACCGGGTTTCACCCGATCACCGTCGCAAAGCCCGCACGAGACCAACCATCGCCACCGGAACGAAAACCCCGTTTATTTAATAAACGGATTATTTTATTGGGGCACCGAAAAATGTTGTCGGAATGTCACTGCAGTGAGGTACGATCAACGGGCTCGACGTGCTGAGCGCGTGGTTCGAGATTTCGTCGGAATCGGAGTCAGTACGAAGTCTCGGCGGTCACGAACGCGATCACCGGACACGCGAGAGGGGTACCGAGGGCGTTTGCGTCAACTGGCCAGCCAACCTGCCTATATAATGACCCCCACCTCCCAAACTAGCCAATTAGGGTTTACCCTAATGGAGAATTGCAGCACCCCCGTCACAATGTCCAGATCTTCCCAAAAACACCCCAAAATCCGAAACCCTAGACCTCTGGCCTTCTAGAGCCGTCGGAATCTGAGATCCGACGCTCCAAAGGCGTCCACGTCGCTCCCACCAGCATCCCAGCCAGAACTGGGCCGCTCCGGGCCCGACCGCCGCCGCCAGACCCGCTAGGGCGCCGATTCGGGCCGCCGCCTCGCGCCGCCTGAGGAGGTGCGCCGCCGCGTCATCTCCGGGCAGCCGCCCCGGCCGCCTCCAACCTCCCTCCGGTGAGCCGCCACTGCTCCGCCTCAGTTCCTCCTCCCCTCCTCACTGTTCTCGCCTTCCCCTAGCAGATCAACGCCGGCTGCCGCGCCATGGGAGCCCCGTCCGAAGCTTCGAGCCGCCGCCCCACGAGCCCGTCGCCGCGCCACCTCAAGCGCGCCGCCGGCCAGATCCGTGTGGGATCCAGCCAGATCCGCCTCCGTCGCCCCTCCTTCCAGCCTCCCCGCCTTGCGCCGCCGCACGACGTCGCCGGAGTTGGCCGGCCGGTCGCTGCCAAGCCGCTCGGGAAGGAGTCCCGATCCGGCGCCTCCAGCACGCCATGGGTGGGCCGGCCTCACCACGAGGCCCACCACCTCGTCCGCGGCCCAGCCGCCCTCCAACCTAGCCGCCTCTGGCCAGTTGGGCCGGCCCATGGTGAGCCAGCCTGCCCCCTTTTTTTCCCTTCCTCTGTTTTTTTTCCTTTTATCCAATTCTGCCAAGTCTGTAACTGTTTTTACTGTTGTTAACTGTTTTGCGACGTTAATTACGATCAAACCGTAGCTCGGATCGCGTTGCACACAAAAGACGAATTGCTTAGAATTACGTGTACTTCAATTCATCTTTTGTGAGCATTTTCATTTGAGGCCATCATGATTGTGTAATTGTGTGCTAAACAGAGCATGAGGCCGTTAACTCCTACAAATTGCTATTATGTGCTGCTGTTATTATTTTGTTGCAACTTTGCATGATGATTGTGACAAATCCATGAGGCCTATGGCATTGATTATTTTTCCTATGTGTTAAGCATCATGTGTACTTCCTTTCCATGCTTTACCTTGCCATGTTTGGGTGCTTTAGCTATATTAAATCTTGGTCCAAAGTGGGGATCCTGATGTTAATGTGCTGCTGTTGCTGAAACTGTTATTTTGTTGCAACTTCGGTCGACGAGTGTGTCGCGACCGTTTATCGAAATTGAGTAATTCCAATTGCATATTGTTAAGCATCATGTCTACTTTCATTTCATGTATTGCATCTTCATGTTAGCATTCCTGATCATATAGATATTCTGCTCTAAAGTTGCTATGCTGCTGTTTTTGACAACCACCTCTGTTTTTCTCTAAGTCTGTTACTTTGCGATGCCATGTTGTTTGCTTAATATGTTTTCATCTATGATGCCTTTTTGCATGATTATTTTTTCCATGCCTTCCATGTCATGTCTACTTTAGTTCCATATCATTTGTGAGCATGTTTTCATTCATTAACCTGTTTATGCATTGCTCTAAAGTGTGCTTCGTGATGTTGGCAGATTGTGCCCGTAACTTGTTTTTCTTGTATCTTTTTAACCGTAACTCCGTTTGGGGTGTTCTTTATATGTACTTTGTGTTTATGATATTGTTTTCTGTTGTTAATAAACCTAAAATATGGTTTAGGACAGATCAGTACCAAATCCTTTAATTGTTGTGCGGCACTTAGTGTTATGCCATGTTTAGGTGGTGCCTCACTTAAATTGACTAGCATAGATAGTTTACTTTGTGCTTCACCTCTTTACATGTTTGTGTTCTATGCCATGCTTGCTTGAGTTGCCATGTTAACAACCTTTGTTGATCACCTGTATCTAAGCAACTTGAACCACCGTAAACGTGCGGTATTCGTCGTGTGTGACCGATACCCCAATTAAACTGTTAGTAACCGTTCTCGACGATAGATCCGTATCGCGTTGTCGTGCTATGTGTTGTCTTCTTGATCTTGTGTTGCCCCGTAGTAATAGAGTGCTTGCTCGTTGATTGATTTCCCGTGTTTATCGTCTTGTGTGCTTCCGCGGGTACCTCTCAGAGACGATGCGAGCGTGCGATCGACTACACCTTCGGAATCCAACTTATCAACAGGAAAGGACTATACATTACTTATGATCCATTCTATTTCAACCAGCGGTTTTCATGCTAGTATAGGTTAAGTTCGATGTTTGATCCTACCACATGTTTACAGCCTCTTTCAAACCGACACAGCCATGTCCCTTCCCAGCAAACCTTGTACTGCTATGTTACTATTGCTCGTTGCTCAGCACCTGCTTAGTATGCATGCTTAGGATGCTACGATGTTACCCTGTTACTCGTTGGTTTGGGATATCACCTTATTATTATTTTTGTTGATGATATGATTATTATTATAATGTTGACTATATTCGACGAAGGATGGAAGGTCTAGGCTATCCCGCCCCGACGCTTTGTTCCATTCGAGTCACCTAGGATCTGAGTTCCGGGTATTGGTTTTAAGACTGAGCGTGCCTAACCGCGTGTGGGATTTTATGGGGTCCCCTTTTCTTACCTACCTAGCTTCAAGCATTTCTAGTGGTGGCCCAAGCTGGTTTTACCTTTTGCAACGTGTGTGTGTTGGTTGGCGCCCCAGCTGTTTTCGAAACAACTCGGCCAGCGGAGACATAGTTCCTCTGTTGGTCCAGCCGATCAGCTAGGACCCGGTTTCCCATGTGTGATTAACCGGCAATCCGACCTGCGTCATACGGAAGAGTCTGATCCGAGAGCGTGGCCGGCTTTTGGATTGGGTGTCGACTCCCCGGGGGCCACCCGGATTTGTTCGTTGTTAGCTAGAGGGACCTGTCGTTCCGGATCTCTTGGGACTAAATCATAAAATGGTCGCCTATCATGGGTAGCAACTGAGAGAGATGGGTGTGCGTGCGGAGCCTCGTAATGGTCAGTTGGTACACCCCTGCAGGGTTAAATCTTTTCGAGAAGCCGTGTCCACGGTTATGGACGACTTGAGACCTACTCCTTGTTCATAGACAACAACAACTGAGATAATATTAATATAACTTGATCAACGCGTGTGTGTGCCTTGACTGTTTCTTCTTCGTCGGGATGCGAAGAGGAGGACAAGGATAGGATAGGTGTTATGTTTGCGTAAGTAGTTGATAGCAAGACCTGTTGGAGGCGATTCCTCATCGAATGCTTGGCTTCTTACCTTACTCTCTAGATCGTTAGCCACTTCATAAATGCTAGTGCGGCAGCAACCTCACCACTTACCCCATCCTTACCGTAAACTACTAGTTGTCCTCGAATGATGAGTGATGAAGTCCTTGCCGGGTCAGTTGACCACTACAGTTGGATGCTGAGTACTTCTGTACTCATGATACTACCCCAAAACTCTTTTCAGGGTTCTTGATCGACGACAGGTATGGTGATCGACGTTTCACGTGGAGACTTGACGACGACTAGTTAGGCGGATCCCGGCGGAGGGCCTGGACCCGTGTGGTTATGGGATCGATGTTTTTCTCTTTGCCACTAGGAATTTGCTTGTAATCTGTACTCAGACATGTACCTTCCGCTGTTGTATTGTATTTAAGGCAATTGTATGCCGATTGTATGAGATGTTGTATCCTTGTATCTGTAATGTTGTGATATCATGTTGGAAATCCGGGGCATATGGCTATGTCATATGTCGCGGTGGGACCGATATGTGCTTCGTCCCCGGATCTGGATGGAAACATCTAGATCTGGAACAGTACCGCATATCGGGCCTTACAACTTGGTATCAGAGCCTTACTGACCGTAGGATCCCTTTTCTGGCCGAAGTTGAGTCTAGACAAAAACTATTTTGTAGTTACTATGTTAGTTATCGGAGAGTAGGATTCTTTTTACTCCTTACCCTTACTCTGGTCAAGACAAGTGTCGTATGTGTTTTATTCTCGACTTATCCCCTTTCAAACTCTAGGATCTCGAGTGAGTGGAGTATCGAAATCGTTACAATGCTTTGCTTGGGAAGTATTGTCTCGATTCCGAGCTCAGGTGGGAATTCCTGTAGTACCTTTAGCTTCTCCGATTTCGGGTATCATCTGGGTCATCCGTTGCCATCCATCCTTTTGCCCAGTGTTTTCACGACTTGCGTCGAAATGCACTGTCCTTTGATCCAGCTTTCATTGTCGTTCTCCCTCTTGACACTGACATTTTCATTTTTTATGACGATGTCGTCTCTCTGCGGAAATTTATCTCGACGGAAGTTCGACGTCGACATGGAGCAGAGTCCCTTGTTGGTGGTGTTGAAGATCATCGACTCTCTTCTTTCCCCCTTCCCCTCTCCCCCGGATCGTCCTGGATCTCGGGACGAGATCCCTTGTTGGTGGTGTTGTATTGTAACAGCCCAGATTTCACAAAAATTAAAAAAAAAATCGATGTGGATTGTTTGATTGTCTGATTTGTTTGTGGTGTTTGCATCCCCGATTTATCGATCGGCGATTATTTTCCCCCCTCTTATCTCGTATCGGACGGAGACCGACCCTTTCCACCCTGACACTCGACCTTTGCGACACCGGGTTTGACCCGATCACCGTCGCAAAGCCCGCACGAGACCAGCCATCGCCACCGGAACGAAAACCCCGTTTATTTAATAAACGGATTATTTTATTGGGGCGCCAAAAAATGTTGTCAGAATGTCACCACAGTGAGGTGCGATCAACGGGCTCGACGTGCTAAGCGCATGGTTCGAGATTTCGTCGGAATCGGACTCAGTACGGAGTCTCGGCGGTCACGAACGCGATCACCGGACACGCGAGAGGGGTACCGAGGGCGTTTGCGTCAACTGGCCAGCCAACCTGCCTATATAATGACCCCCACCTCCCAAACCAGCCAATTAGGGTTTACCCTAATGGAAAATTGCAGTCACCCCCCTCACAATGTCCAGATCTTCCCAAAAACACCAAAAATCCGAAACCCCAGCCCCCTGGCCTTCTAGAGCCGTCGGATCTGAGATCCGACGCTCCAGAGGCGTCCACGTCGCTCCCACCAGCCTCCCAGCCAGAACCGGGCCGCTCCGGGCCCGACCGTCGCTGCCAGGCCCTCTAGGGCGCTGATTCGGGCCGCCGCCTATGGAGGTCCGCCGCCGCGTCGTCTCCGGGCAGCCGCCCCGGCCGCCTCCAACCTCCCTCCGGTGAGCCGTCGCTGCTCCGCCTCAGTTCCTCCTCCCCTCCTCACCGTTCTCTCCTTCCCCTATCAGATCAACGCCGGCCGCCGCGACATGGGAGCCCCGTCCGAAGCTTCGAGCCGCCGCCCCACGAGCCCGTCGCCTCGCCACCTCAAGCGCGCCGGCGGCCAGATCCGTGTGGGAACCAGCCGGATCCGCCGCCGTCGCCCCTCCTTCCAGCCTCCCCGCCTTGCGCCGTCGTGCGACGTCGCCGGAGTTGGCCGGCCGGTCGCTACCAAGCCGCTTGGGAAGGAGTCCCGATCCGGCGCCTCCAGCGCGCCACGGGTGGGCTGGCCTCACCACGAGGCCCACCACCTCGTCCGCGGCCCAGCCGCCCCTCCAACCTAGCCGCCTCTGGCCAGTTGGGCCGGCCCATGGTGAGCCGGCCTGCCCCCTTTTTTTCCTTCCTCTATTTTTTTCCTTTTATCAAATTCTGCCAAGTCTGTAACTGTTTTTACTGTTGTTAACTGTTTTGCGACGTTAATTACGATCAAACCGTAGCTCGGATCGCATTGCGCCCGAAAGACGAATTGCTTAGAATTGCGTGTACTTCAATTCATATTTTGTGAGAATTTGAATTTGAGGCCATCTTGATTGCGTAATTGTGTGCTAAACAGGGCATCAGGCCGTTAACTGCTACAAATTGCTATTATGTGCTGCTGTTATTATTTTGTTGCAACTTTACATGATGATTGTGACAAATCCATGAGGCCTATGGCATTAATTCTTTTTCCTATGTGTTAAGCATCATGTGTACTTCCTTTCTATGCTTTAACTTGCCATGTTTGGGTGCTTTAGCTATATTAAATCTTGCTCCGAAGTGGTGATCCTGATGTTAATGTGCTGTTGTTGCTGAAACTATTATTTTGTTGCAACTTCGGTCGACGAGTGTGTCACGACCGTTTATCGGAATTGAGTGATTCCAATTGCATATCGTTAAGCATCATGTCTACTTTCATTTCATGTATTGAATATTCATGTTAGCATTCCTGTTCATATAGATATTCTGCTCTAAAGTTGCTATGCTGCTGTTTTTGACAGCCACCTCTGATTTTCTCTAAGTCGGTTACTTTGCGATGCCATGTTGTTTGCTTAATATCTTTTGATCTATGATGCCTTTTTGCATGATTCTTTTTTCCATGCCTTCCATGTCATGTCTACATTAGTTCCGTATGATTTGTGAGCATGTTTGCATTCATTAACCTGTTTATGCATTGCTCTAAAGTAGGCTTCGTGATGTTGGCAGATTGTGCCCGTAACTTGTTTTGCTTGTATCTTTTTAACCGTAACTCCGTTTGGGGTGTTCTTTATATGTAACTTGATTAGTTTTTCGTGTAATTTGTGTTTATGTTATTGTTTTCTGTTGTTAATAAACCTAAAATATGGTTTAGGACAGATCATTACCAAATCCTTTAATTGTCGTGCGGCACTTAGTGTTATGCCATGTTTAGGTTGTGCCTCACTTAAATTGACTAGCATAGATAGTTTACTTTGTGCTTCACCTCTTGACATGTTTGTGTTCTATGCCATGCTTGCTTGAGTTGCCATGTTAACAACCTTTGTTGATCACCTGTATCTAAGCAACTTGAACCACCGTAAACGTGCGGTATTCGTCGTGTGTGACCGATACCCCACTTAAACTGTTAGTAACCATTCTCGACGATAGATCCATATCGCGTTATCGTGCTATGTGTTGTATTCTTGATCTTGTGTTGCTCCGTAGTAATTGAGTGCTTGCTCGTTGATTGCTTTCCAGTGTTTATCGTCTTGTGTGCTACCGCGGGTACCTCTCAGAGACGATGCGACCGTGCGATCGACTACACCTTCGGAATCCGACTTATCAACAGGCAAGGACTATACATTACTTATGATCCATTCTATTTCAACCAGCGGTTTGCATGCTAGTATAGGTTAAGTTCGATGTTTGATCCTACCACATGTTTACAGCCTCTTTCAAACCGACACAGCCATGTCCCTTCCCAGCAAACCTTGTACTGCTATGTTACTATTGCTCGTTGCTCAGCCCCTGCTTAGTATGCATGATTAGGATGCTACGATGTTACCCTGTTACTCCTTGGTTTGGGATATCACTTTATTATTATAGTTGTTAATGATATGATTATTATTATAATGTTGACTATATTCGACGAAGGATGGAAGGTCTAGGCTATCCCGCCCCGACGCTTTTTTCCATTCGAGTCACCTAGGATCCGAGTTCCGGGTATTGATTTCAAGACTGAGCGTGCCTAACCGCGTGTGGGATTTTATGGGGTCCCCTTTTCTTACCTACCTAGCTTCAAGCATTTCTAGTGGTGGCCCAAGATGGTTTTACCTTTTGCAACGTGTGTGTGTTGGTTGGCGCCCCAGCTGTTTTCGAAACAACTCGGGCCAGCGGAGACATAGTTCCTCTGTTGGTCCACCCGATCAGCTAGGACCCGGTTTCCCATGTGTGATTAACCGGCAATCTGACCTGCATCATACGGAAGAGTCTGATCCGAGAGCGTGGCCGGCTTTTGGGTTGGGTGTCGACTCCCCGGGGGCCACCCGGATTTGTTCGTTGTTAGCTAGAGGGACCTGTCGTTCCGGATCTCTTGGGACTAAATCATAAAATGGTTGCCTATCATGGGTAGCACCTGAGAGAGATGGGCGTGAGTGCGGAGCCTCGTAATGGGCAGTTGGTACACCCCTGCAGGGTTAAATCATTTCGAGAAGACGTGTCCACGGTTATGGACGACTTGAGACCTACTCCTTGTTCATAGACAACAACAACTGAGATAATCTTAATATAACTTGATCAACGCGTATGTGTGCCTTGATTGCTTCTTCTTCGTCGGGATGCGAAGAGGAGGACAAGGATAGGATAGGTGTTATGTTTGCGTAGTAGTTGATAGCAAGACCTGTTGGAGGCGATTCCTCATCGAATGCTTGGCTTCTTACCTTACTCTCTAGATCGTTAGCCACTTCATAAATGCTAGTGCGGCAGCAACCTCACCACTTACCCCATCCTTACCGTAAACTACTAGTTGTCCTAGAATGACGAGTGATGAAGTCCTTGCTGGGTTAGTTGACCACTACAGTTGGATGATGAGTACTTCTGTACTCATGATACTACCCACAAACTCTTTTCAGGGTTCTTGATCGACGACAGGTATGGTGATCGAAGTTTCACGTGGAGACTTGACGACGACTAGTTAGGCGGATCCCGTCGGAGGGCCTGGACCTGTGTGGTTATGGGATCGATGTTTTTCTCTTTGCCACTAGGCATTTGCTTGTAGTCTGTACTCAGACATGTACCTTCCGCTGTTGTATTGTATTTAAGGCAATTGTATGCCGATTGTATGAGATGTTGTATCCTTGTATCTGTAATGTTGTGATATCATGTTGGAAATCCGGGGCATATGGCTATGTCATATGTCGCGGTGGGACCGATATGTGCTTCGTCCCCGGATCTGGATGGAAACATCTAGATCTGGAACAGTACCGCATATAGGGCCTTACAACTTATGTTTGGTATTTTATAAGGGATCATCTTATTTAATGCTACCGTCGTGTATCCTATACTAGCATGTTTTAAGATGTATGATCATGGTGGCACTAAGTCTACATTGTCTCCATTTAAGTTTGTTTCATCATGATGAACGTTTACTACTTTCTAGTAACACATAGCAAAGCTATCACTATATCAAGATTAAGCAAACAACAATATCCCCCTCTGCAATATAAAGTTAGACGCCTCTATATTTGTATATTGTATGTTTTACGTGTGTAAGGCCCCCGATGCAGTGCTAACTCGAGTTAGTCGCTTTCGCGTCCCGCTCAAGTTAGTAGCGCATAAAAGGCCACCGACTCACGACACTCGCACTCGTGTCGCTGCCGGATTCTCGACAACAGATATAAGAACAAAGAACTTTATACTAAGACATAAATATATAGAGTCCAGGGCATACATCGCCGCTGGAATTTATTACATCATCTCAGAGCTCCGTGGACCCATCAGTACATAATGCAACAAACGAAAGACAATCACGACCGAGTACGGTCAAAATCCAAATTGCCCTAGAGAGGGCTGCACATAAATAGTCCACCCACGGATCGTCGGAACCCAACTATAGGATCTACTGAACGAGGTCGTCCTCATCGTCATTCTCTGGGGGAACCTCCACGAAGTATCGTCCAGTGCTCGGGTCGAGGTAGTAGTCGACTGCTGCGGCCGATCAGGGGTGAGATTATATCATTACAGGATGACTAACTCCCTACGGTAAGACAAAGTAAAGGTAAAGGTTGCACCCGCACTAGCATATAAGGTGGCTATCGTTCTATTAGAATAGAGGTAAGATCCAAGATTACACGTGACATCGTGTCATAAGTCCACTATTCACCTACTTACATCAAACATAACACAACCTGGATCTTCTCTCGGTCCCCCTGGACGAAGAAAAGCAACCAAGGCACTCACACGATAGGCAAGTTTTTAAGTTAAGATTCAAATTTGATGTTACTCTATGAACAAGGAGTAGGTCTCAAGTCGTCCATAACCGCGGACACGGCTTTTTGAAAAGATTTAACCCTGCAGGGGTGTACCAACTGCCCATCATAGGCTTCGCATGTACGCCCGGTTTCCGCTTGGCGGGTGAAGGCGCCTGAAACTCCGGAACGTCAGAGTCCCTCTAACTAACAACGCACAACTCCGGGTGGCCCCTGATGAGTCGACACCCAACTCAAAAGCCGGTCGCGCTCTCGAATCGGCCTCTACCATCTGGACGAGGTCGAGAGGAACTACCCTCGCCCGGGCAGGCTCTCTAGCTTCCAGGTGTGGACCAACTCGATATACCATCCCCCTGGCCCCTTTGTTTTAAATCCACTGGAGCGCTAACCAGTTACACACACGGTTTTCAAAAGGTAAAATCAGCTTGGGCCACCACTAGAATTGTTTGGAGCTAGGTAGGTAAGACAAGGGGACCCCATAGAATCCCACACACGATTAGGCACGCTCGTCAAGAAACACAATACCCGGAACTCGGGACCTAGGCGACTCAAATGGAACAAAACACCTGGCGGGAACAGCCTGGTCTCCCATCATTCGTCAAGTATATAATTAACATCATGATAATAATAAATATCAACCAACTTCTTTAAATAACATGATATCCCAAACCATAGCATGGGGTAAGCAGCAAGTTTTCCTACTCATACTAAGCAATGGCTGAGCAGCGGTAACTTAGCAATACAATGTTTTGCTGGGATGTGGGGATCATGGCTGTTTGGATTTTTGAATTTGGCATAAGCAAGTGGATAGGATCAAACAAACGTTCTAGAATACAGCTAGGCAGGTAGGCAGAAAGGTATCAAGTAATGTTATGAATCTTCCCCTTGCCTGGGTAATCGGTCGTCGAAGCAGACGTAGCAGGGTCCTCGGGCTCGGTGTCGGAAACCTCCACGTAAGTCTCCTCTGCAGTCTCAGGTGCTAACGTAAAGTACCGGCAAGGAAAAGGCACACAAGTAAGCAATGGGTGCAATGCACAGGCAAAGATGGTATGATCAAGTTTAATATACATGATGTGGCCCTATCTAGTCAATTTAAATGAAGGTGAAGATGACACGTCAACAACTTCATATGCATTTATTTACATTGAATGGATTCGGTCTTAGCCTTATTTGTCGGTGTAATTAACATGGCAACATTACATGATCAACAAAGCAGTAAACAAAAATAAATACAACGTGAAGTAGACATCGATTCCGGAGACGGAGTAGTGTCGATGAAATGGCACCAAGGAGAAGAAAAGGGGAAAAGGCACATGGCAACTTGAGGGTGATGCACATGGCAAGAGTTTGCAACGAAGAATAAGGGGTACATGGGCAAGGCAAAAGAGTGTGCACCACCTCATCAACATGACATGATCACATGTGGGTAATCTCTTCCCTCCACATGCTTGCATTTTTATGTTGCTCAAACACAAAAACCAATGTGACCATGATGATCAGTGCATTTTTCTACCCCAAAAAGGTATATGCCATGAGCACAAAATATTTGAATTCAAACAGAATTCAAATTGCAAAAGGCAGGATTTAAACAAAAGAAAAAGAGAAAAACAGAAGTGAAAAAAAAAGAAACAGAGGGAGGCCAACTGGGCCAACCTCGGGTGGTCTCTGGCCCAAATCAGTTGTTGCTGCTCTCCCACGCGCGGGAAGGCTTGCTGGGCCAGACCCCTCTCGGCTGCTGCTGGAAACAAAGCAAAGAAAAAAAAAGGGGGGCTTGCCTCGGCGGGGATTCGAACCCGCGCCCCCCAGGGTGAAGTGCAGCGCCTGAACCACTACGCCACTGACGGATATCGATCGGATACTGGCAGAAAGCAACTTAACACAAGCCCCCTAGACTCTGAACCTGGCGACCAAACTGAAAGAGAAAAGACACCGGCGACAAAGCAACTTCCCGACGCCAACCGCGACGGCTACGCTCTCCCGTGGACTTCTCGGAGAGGTCTGCGTGCACACGGCACACCCAGGAGTCCATTTCTACATCCATCTCGACTGGACGGTTTCAAAGGCGGCAGCTTGGCTCGCCGGAAGGCCACGGCGGGGGAACTCCTCTACATCAGGGGGATCACGTCGGGTCGCTGCTTGCGCGGGCAACATAGCCCTGGGGCGCCTACTGCACTCTTCACGCACACGCACGGTGCTAGAACGCCGGGGACACGCGATGGCGTGCATGGCGGCGCGACCCAACCGGATGTCTCTGACGACGACGGGACTACGGCGACGGCCCTAGAACGATTACGGCGACGCATCCGGGGACGAGGGGCACTAAGCTCACCAAGGGGTGCTCGTGGGTGACCTCGACGACGCCGGAGAGGAGGTGGACGACCAGGACGTCGACGGGGAAGAAGAGGCCGAAAGCGGCACCACGGCCTCGGGGCGTCTCGGAGCTCCTAGCGCGAATCTACAGGGATGGGAGGGTGAGAACATGCTGCAGGAGGGCGCAAGCGAGCGCACGCTCGCCGGAATCATGGGACGGCGACGAATTTCACCGGAGTCGTCGGCGGTCACGGGGAACAGGGGAGAGGCGATTCGACCATGGCGGCGGCGGCGAGAGGAAGCGAAGGGGGGAGTGGAACTTAGGTTTCCGTGGGGGGCCTCTGCGTGAGCTAAATAGGAGGGGGCGCCTCCCGCTGCCTCCGGGGCTGCACCGGCTACCGTGGCGCCGTCTGTCAGAGGGGAGGGGAAAAAGATGGATCTCCACGCTGGAAAGGTGGGGAAGAAGAGGGCGACCCCTTCGCTGCGGGCCAGGCCGAGGGGAAACGGGCTCAGGTGGGCTGGGCTTGAAGAAAAAATGGAGAGAAAAGAAAAAAATAAGAAAACCCCAGGCTATTTTCCATTTAACAAAACAGAAGGCACATGAGGAGTTTTCTAGGAATATTCACAAGGAGATGAATCACACAAAAATGCAAAATGATCCTTGATATATTCTCCAATTTCTAAAATTGGTTTGACCATTTTTGGAGCAACTAAAATGTGGGGCCATTTTTGGAAATTCAAATCACATTGAGCTGTGGCCCACATTGTTGGAGTTGCAAAAAATGGGGCAAGGCTTTCAAAAAGCTTGGGAAGGGCAAGGAATTGGCTATGCCAAGTTTGGGATCAAGGAGAGCATGCATGCAACAATGAAAAATCCTCAAACACCCTTCTTGAACCATTTTGGATGCAAAACAAAACAAACCAAATGGGCTCCAAACCCAATGCAAATTTAAATCACCACATGAAATGTCAAAGTCTAGCATCATGCCAGGTTACAAAGTCATCAGACAAAGTACAATATCATGTTGATTTCTTATTATTGCATATGGGCTGTTACAGCACTCCCCCACCAACACAGGATCTCGTCCTGAGATCTAAGCCTGAAACAACTCAGGATACTCAGAACGGAGATGATCTTCACGCTCCCACGTTGCTTCCTTCTATGAATGATGTGCCCACTGAACTTTCATGAACTTGACGGTCTTGTTGCGAGTCTTGCGCTCGGACGTCTCAAGAACACGGACTGGACGCTCTGAGTAGGAAAGGTCCGCACTCAGTTGTATCTTGCCCAAGTCAACAGCCTGCTCTGGCTGCTTGAAGCACTGCTTTATCTGGGACACATGGAACACGTCATGCACCATGGACAGACTCTATGGGAGCTCGAGCCGAAAGGCAAGAGGTCCTCTAGTCTCAAGGATGCGGAAAGGTCCGACAAATCTTGGAGCGAGCTTTACTTTGATACTAAAGCGGTGAGTTCCCCTCAACGGAGCACTCTCAGGTACGCCCAATCACCAACCTGAAACGCTACACCACGGTGCCTTTTGTCATAATAGGCCTTCTGCCTAGACTGTGTCGCCTTTAGGTGCTCTCGGACAATCTTCAATCTGTCCTCTGCCTCTTGGATCACATCTGGACCGAACAGCTGCCTCTAACCTGTCTCAGACCAGTTCAAAGGTGTCCTGCACTTGCGGCCATACAAGACTTCAAATGGCGCTGCCTGCAAACTTGCCTGATAGTTGTTGTTGTAAGAGAACTCAGCATACGGCAAGCACTCTTCCACTTCATGCCAAATGAGATGACACATGCTCGAAACATGTCCTCTAGGATTTGGTTCACGCGCTCGACTTGCCCACTTGTCTGAGGGTGATAAGCGGTACTGAACAACACTGTCGTACCAATCGCCTTTTGAAAGGCCTGCCAAATCTTAGAGGTGAAAAGGCTGCCTCTATCGGAACTGATCTTCTTGGGAATGCCATGCAAAGACACAACTCTTGCGGTGTACAAATCCGCCAACTGAGCTTCTGAAATGAAGTCCTTCACTGGAAAGAAGTGGGAAACTTTGGAAAGATTGTCAATGACAACAAAGATGGCATTGTTCTTCTTCTGCGACAAGGGGAAGCCTGTGATGAAATCCATCTCTATATGATCCCATTTCCACTCCGGAATCTCAAGTGGCTGAAGCAACCCTGCAGGCTTCTGCTATTGTGCCTTCACTCTCCTGCACACATCACTCTGAGACACGTAACGGGCAACATCCCGCTTCATACGAGTCCACCAAAAGCTTTGCTTGAGATCTTGATACATCTTTGTACTGCCAGGGTGAATAGACAGCATGGAATCATGGGCTTCCTTCATGATGACCTCTCTGAGATCTCCCTCCTTGGGAACAACAACTCGCTCTTCGAACAACACGGTGCTGTCATTATGCACTGAAAAGCAACCTTACTTTGGAACTGAGGCAGCAATACCCTGCTTGATCTTTTGTATCATTGAGCTGCCAGACTGAGCTTCACGAATCTTCTCATGGATAGTGGGCTCTACCACAAAGTTGGCAAGGTAGCCTACTGGAACTAGCTCGAGATTGAGCCTTCGAAAGGACTCACACAAGTCAGGGTGGATCTTCTGCACCTGGATATTATTGCAATCGCCCTTGCGGCTCAGCGCATCATCTATGACATTCGCGTTCCCAGGCGTGTACTGAATATCAACGGAGTACTCAGTAATGGTTTCAAGCCATCTTCTTTGCCTCGAGTTCAGATTTGGCTGAGTGAACAAGTACTTCAGACTCTTGTGGTCGGTGAACAAATCCACCTTCCTCCCTAAGAGGAGGTGTTGCCAAGTAATCAACGCGTGCACAACTGCTGCAAGCTCAAAGTCGCGCGTGGGATAATTCCTCTCACTCGTCTTCAACTGCCGTGAGGTATAAGCCACAATATTCCTGCCTTGCATGAAAACTCTGCCTAGACCTTGCAATGAAGCATCACAAAACACCTGAAAAGGCTGTGACTCATCTGGCGGCGTGAGAATTGGAGATGTGGTCAACTTCTCTTTCAACTCCTCGAAGGCTGACTGGCAAGCTGGTGACCAAGTGTACCGCTTCCCTTTGCACAACAATTCAGTCATTGGTTTCGCTATTTTGGAGAAATTCTGCACAAACCTCCTGCAATAACAAGCGAGGCCGAGAAAACTCCTTAGCTGCTTCACATTCTTCGGCGGAGCCCACTCTTGAATATTGCGGACTCGCTCTGGATCAACCGCAATTCCTTCAGCGGAAATAACATGGCCCAGAAAATTGACCTTGTCCAGCCAAAACTAACACTTGGAGAACTTGGCATAGTACCGGTGCTCTCTCAACTTCTGCAGCACCAGGCGTAAATGTTCTTCATGTTCATCCTCTGACTTGGAATAGACAAGAATGTCGTCGAGGTAGAGGATCACAAACACATCGAGCCACTCTTGGAACAAATAGTTCATAGCTCTCATGAATGTCGGAGGGGCTTTTGAGAACCAAAAAGTCATGACTGTAAACTCATACATCCCATAACGTGTGCTGAACGCGGTCTTGGGGATATCCTCTTCACGAACACGGATTTGATGATACCCCATCCTCAAGTCAAGCTTGGAAAACACCTTAGCCCCATTCAACTATTCGAACAGATCATTGATGCGGGGTAAAGGGTACTTGTTCTTGATGGTCTTCTTGTTGATACCGCGATAGTCCTGGACCAAGCGGCTAGTCCCATCCTTCTTCTGGACAAACAAAGTTGGTGCACCCCAAGGGGAAGTGCTTGCGCGGATAAAACCGCCTACCTCCAACTCTGTCAACTGCTTCTTGAGCTCAATCAACTCCTTCGAACACATCTTGTACGGATGCCAAGAAATCAGCTGGGTACCAGGATCTAGCTCAATAACAAACTCAATAGCTCGAACTGGGGGAATTCCTGGCAACTCTTCTGGAAAGACGTCTGGAAACTCACAGACAACTTTGACTTCTTCTAGCAAAGGTGCGACTCCTGCGTTCAAGGAGTACAACTGTGTTGCTCCTGCCACTGAGCCACAAGTGCACAAGACTTCTGCGCCTGAATCCTGTGTCAAATTCACTGATCTGGTTGGACAATCAATTGGCCTTGTGCTGCACAAGCCAATCCATGCCCAAAATGACATCAATGTCAGAACGCGGAAGCAAGATTAAAGAAGTTGGAAACATGCAGCCCTGGATATCAATCCTCACAAACGGAGCACGAACTGCAGAGCCAAACTTGGAACCAGGAGAGACGATAGACAACGGGGTTGGCAAATCCTCCAAGCTGAGGACCTGCTCATGAGCGAATCTCTGTGATACAAAGGAATGGGAAGCTCCGGAATCGAACAACACAGTCGCGGGAACAGAATTAACAAGAAACCTACCAAGAACGATCTCTGAAGACTGCTGCGCATCTGTGAGCATCACGTTGTTTACTCGAACTTCACGTGGCTATGCCTTCACCATCGCAGTGCTCGCAGTAGAGCGAGGTGGAGGCGGTGCAAGACGGGCAAAGCGTGGGTCAGTGCACTTGTCTGAGTAGTGCCCCGGACCTCCACACTTTTAGCAGATCACGCCTGACCTGGGATGGGACTGCGGCCTGGGTGGCCTCGCGTGTGGTGGTGTAGAGCGAGGCCCCTGCTGAACTGGGACGGGAGGGCGGGCAAAAGTGCGGGCAACTACCCCCCTCTGCTGGAACTGCTGCCTCTGCGGTGGTGCCACTGTGACCCAAGTCTTTGCCTTCTTGTGGACCATCACTGCGGAACTGTGCTCTCTCTGGCGCTTCCTGTCTGCATCCCACTCCGCTCTTGCTGACTCCTGGCAGATAGCCTGATCCACGAACTTCGAGAACAGCGTGGGGTTGCACTGGGTGAGTGCGTACTTGATCTCTGTGCTGAGACCCCCACGGAACCTGGCAATCCGCTTGGCCCTGTGTTGACCTCCTCCGGAGCGTACCTGGCGAGCCTGACGAAGGCCAGGTTGTACTCCTGAACTGACCTGTCACCCTGTCTCAGAGCCAAGAACTCCTCTCGCTTCCTGTCCATCAAACCACTCGGAATATGTGCTGCTCTGAAGTCTGCGACGAAATCTGCCCACGTGATGACAGCATCACCCTTGTTGGCCTTGTAGGTATCGTACCAGCTGGCTGCTGCACCCTGAAGCTGGAAGGAGGCAAAGGTGACGTAGTAGACTGGTCTGACGATGTTTTCATTGAAGTGCTTCTTGATCTCTGCGATCCAGTCATCCGCCTCCAGCGGGTCTCGAGCCTCGGAGAACCTGGGGGGTTGATAGCAAGGAACTGCTGCAGAGTGGTGTACTGCGGTCGATCATTCCTCTGGGCAGTCTGGTTCTGCAGCATCTGTAAGATCGCAGCTGTGCCCTGAGCCACTGCGGTCAATGCCTCCCCAAGGAGAGGGTTCTCTGGCGGCGGCATGTTCGCTCTTGGCATCCTGTATACAGGAACACTTATCAGAACATGATTGAAACATTGACGAAACCAGAAGATAAAGCAATATTGAAAACAAAACTTCCTCACGAGGTATGAGAAAGCCGAAGGCTGAAATTCCACCAAGGTTAACCCGGAAAGTTGAAAGCTAGGTGCTACTGGAATCCCCAAACCGAGATCATCCGAATCCAAGATAATAATCTGCTAGCGAGCACACAACAATATATACGAGTGGTTGAAGACCTGAACGTTGAGACATCTGCCCTGAGAGGCCCGCCAAAGCGGTCTCCTATAGGGGGAGGAACCACATCCGGAGGATGCCAACCATCCCTGTATAGGAGTTTCACCTGAGGTACGCCGTAAGCGAGGTGGAGTTGTCAAACCCAAGGGGCGGCTCTGTGTTCTCAACGTACGCCAACCCTTCTCGTCGCTAGAAAAAAATTATAGAGGAATCGGAGCCTCATGTAAACGAGAACCTAGATTTGTTTGAAAGGGAATAAGTTGCAGAGAGAAAAACAGCATTTCACTTCCTCACGGAAAAAGGGGTGGGAGGGTGGGGTAAGAAGAAAAAGAAAGAGTTCCTACTCTCCGATTTTTCCTTAATAACTAAAAAATAGTTTCTAGACTCAACTTCGGCCAGTAAGGGGTCCTACAGTCAGTCCTGCTCTGATACCAAGTTGTAAGGCCCCCGATGCGGTGCTAACTCGAGTTAGTCGCTTTCGCGTCCCGCTCAAGTTAGTAGCGCATAAAAGGCCACCGACTCACGACACTCGCACTTGTGTCGCTGCCGGATTCTCGACAACAGATATAAGAACAAAGAACTTTATACTAAGACATAAATATATAGAGTCCAGGGCATACATCGCCGCTGGAATTTATTACATCATCTCAGAGCTCCGTGGACCCATCAGTACATAATGCAACAAACGAAAGACAATCACGACCGAGTACGGTCAAAATCCAAATTTCCCTAGAGAGGGCTGCACATAAATAGTCCACCCACGGATCGTCGGAACCCAACTATAGATCTACTGAACGAGGTCGTCCTCATCGTCATCCTCCGGGGGCGCCTCCACGAAGTATCGTCCAGTGCTCGGGTCGAGATAGTAGTCGACTGCAGCGGCCGATCAGGCAAAACAGTAAAAGCACAAAAGGAAAACAGGGGTGAGATTATATCATTACAGGATGACTAACTCCCTACGGTAAGACAAAGTAAAGGTAAAGGTTGCAGCCGCACTAGCATATAAGGTGGCTATCGTTCTATTAGAATAGAGGTAAGATCCAAGATTACACGTGACATCGTGTCATAAGTCCACTATTCACCTACTTACGTCAAACATAACACAACCTGGATCTTCTCTCGGTCCCCCTGGACGAAGAAAAGCAACCAAGGCACTCACACGGTAGGCAAGTTTTTAAGTTAAGATTCAAATTTGATGTTACTCTATGAACAAGGAGTAGGTCTTATGTCGTCCATAACCGTGGACACGGCTTTTCGAAAAGATTTAACCCTGCAGGGGTGTACCAACTGCCCATCATAGGCTTCGCATGTACGCCCGGTTTCCTCTTGGCGGGTGAAGGCGCCTGAAACTCCGGAACGTCAAAGTCCCTCTAACTAACAACGCACAACTCCGGGTGGCCCCCGGTGAGTCGACACCCAACTCAAAAGCCGGTCGCGCTCTCGAATCGGCCTCTACCGTCTAGACGAGGTCGAGAGGAACTGCCCTCGCCAGGGCAGGCTCTCTAGCTTCCAGGTGTGGACCAACGGGATATACCATCCCCCTGGCCCCCTTTGTTTTAAATCCACTGGAGCGCTAACCAGTTACACACATGGTTTTGAAAAGGTAAAATCAGCTTGGGCCACCACTAGAACTGTTTGGAGCTAGGTAGGTAAGACAAGGGGACCCCATAGAATCCCACACACGATTAGGCACGCTCGTCAAGAAACACAATACCCAGAACTCGGGACCTAGGCGACTGAAATGGAACAAAACACCTGGCGGGAACAGCCTGGTCTCCCATCATTCGTCAAGTATATAATTAACATCATGATAATAATAAATATCAACCAACTTCTTTAAATAACGTGATATCCCAAACCATAGCATAGGGTAAGCAGCAAGTTTTCCTACTCATACTAAGCAATGGCTGAGCAGCGGTAACTTAGCAATACAATGTTTTGCTGGGATGTGGGGATCATGGCTGTTTGGTTTTTTGAATGTGGCATAAGCAAGTGGATATGATCAAACAAACGTTCTAGAATACAGCTAGGCAGGTAGGCAGAAAGGTATCAAGTAATGTTATGAATCTTCCCCTTGCCTGGGTAATCGGTCGTCGAAGCAGACGTAGCAGGGTCCTCGGTCTCGGTGTCGGAAACCTCCACGTAAGTCTCCTCCGCAGTCTCAGGTGCTAACGTAAAGTACCGGCAAGGAAAAGGCACACAAGTAAGCAATGGGACCCTATCTAGTCAATTTAAATGAAGGTGGTGACGACACGTCAACAACTTCATATGCATTTATTTACATTGAATGGCTTCGGTCTTAGCCTTATTTGTCGGTGTAATTAACATGGCAACATGACATGATCAACAAAGCAATAAACAGAAATAAATACAACGTGAAGTAGAAATCGATTCCGGAGACGGAGTAGTGTCGATGAAATGGAACCAAGGATAAGAAAAGGGGAAAAGGCACATGGCAACTTGAGGGTGCTGCACATGGCAAGAGTTTGCAACGAAGAAGAAGGGGTACATGGGCAAGGCAAAAGAGTGTGCACCACCTCATCAACATGACATGATCACATGTGGGTAATCTCTTCCCTCCACATGCTTGCATTTTTATGTTGCTCAAACACAAAAACCAATGTGACCATGATGATCAGTGCATTTTTCTACCCCAAAAAGATATATGCCATGAGCACAAAATATTTGAATTCAAACAGCATTCAAATTGCAAAAGGAAGGATTTAAACAAAAGAAAAAGAGAAAAACAGAAGTGAAAAAAAAGAAACGGAGGGAGGCTAACAGGGCCAACCTCGGGTGGTCTCTGGCCCAAATCAGCTGCTGCTGCTCTCCCACGCGCGGGAAGGCTTGCTGGGCCAGACCCCTCTCGGCTGCTGCTGGAAACAAAGCAAAGAAAAAAAAGGGGGGGCTTGCCTCGGCGAGGAGTCGAACCTGCGCCCCCCAGGGTGAAGTGCAGCGCCTGAACCACTACGCCACTAACGGCTATCGATCGGATACCGGCAGCAAGCAACTTAACACAACCCCCCTAGACTCTGAACCTGGTGATCAAACTGAAAGAGAAAAGACACCGGCGACAGAGCAACTTCCCGACGCCAACCGCGACGGCTGCGCTCTCCCGTGGACTTCTCGGAGAGGTCTGCGTGCACACGGCACACCCAGGAGTCCATTCCTGCATCCATCTCGACTCGAAGGTTTCACAGGCGGCAGCTTGGCTCGCCGGAAGGCCACGGCGGAGGAACTGCTCTGCATCAGGGGGATCACGCCGGGTCGCTGCTTGCGCGGGCAACACATCCCTGGGGCGCCTGCTGCACTCTCCACGCACACGCACGGTGCTAGAACGCCGGGGACACGCGCATGGCGTGCACGGCGGCGCGACTCAACATGACGTCTCTGACGACGACGGGACTACGGCGACGTCCCTAGAACGATTACGACGACGCATCCGGGGACGAGGGTCACTAAGCTCACCTAGGGGTGCTCGCGAGTGACCTCGACGACGCCGGAGAGGAGGTGGACGACCAGGAAGTCGACGGGGAAGAAGAGGCCGAAAGTGGCACCACGGGCTCGGGGCGTCTCGGAGCTCCTAGCGCGAATCTGCAGGGATGGGAGGGTGAGAACATGCTGCAGGAGGGCGCAAGCGAGCGCACGCTCGCCGGAATCATGGGGCGGCGACGAATTTCACCGGAGTCGTCGGCGGTCACGGGGAACAGGGGAGCGGTGAGTCGACCATGGCGGCGGCGGCGAGAGGAAGCAAAGGGGGAATGGAACCTAGGGTTCCGTGGGGGGGCTCTGCGTGAGATAAATAGGAGGGGGCGCCTCCCGCTGGCTCCGGGGCTCCACCGGCTGCCGTGGCGCCATCTGTGAGAGGGGAGGGGAAAAAGATGGAGCTCCACGATGGAAAGGTGGGGAAGAAGAGGGCGTACCCCTTCGCTGCGGGCCAGGCCGAGGGGAAACGGGCCCAGGTGGGCTAGGCTTGAAGAAAAAATGGAGAGAAAAGAAAAAAAAGAAAACCCCTGGCTATTTTCCATTTAACAAAACATAAGGCACATGAGGAGTTTTCTAGGAATATTCACAAGGACATAAATCACACAAAAATATGAAAAACGATTCTTGATATATTCTTCAATTTCTAAAATTGGTTTGACCATTTTTGGAGCAACTAAAATTTGGGGCCATTTTTGGAAATTCAAATCACATTGAACTGTGGCCCACATTGTTGGAGTTGCAAAAAATGGGGCAAGGCTTTCAAAAAGCTTGGGGGCAAGGAATTGTCTATGCCAAGTTTGGGATCAAGGAGAGCATGCATGCAACAATGAAAAATCCTCAAACACCCTTCTTGAACCATTTTGGATGCAAAACAAAACAAACCAAATGGGCTCCAATCCCAATGCAAATTTAAATCACCACATGAAATGTCAAAGTCTAGCATCATGCCAAGTTACAAAGTCATCAGACAAAGTACAATATCGTGTTGATTTCTTATTATTGCATATGGGCTGTTACAACGTGGCTGCTAGGGCTCTTCATAGATCAACCGTTTCTACGAACATTGAACCACAACGCTGATTATAGATTGTCTCTATTACACCCCGAACGGGGCCCTCCGTTGCAAATGCCATATCCGCTAAATTAAGAGAGACAGACACCCCCAGAGCCACTTTATACGGTACAAGCCGTATGTCAAGCGTGGAACCAGTCTCGCGTAAGCGTACGCGCAAGGTCGGTCGGGGGCCGCTTCATCAAACAATGCCACAGATATAACAAGTACACGTGAGAGGATAACAATCGTACAATCAACGCCCACATCCCCGATGTGTTCTAACCGTACAGCAATATGATGACGGCTTCTCGCCCTTCGTTGGTAGGACCCAAGTGGAAGGCGTGATGCGGTACAGCAGCAAGTTTCCCTCAGTAAAGATACCAAGGTTTGTCTCCAGTAGGACTCCAGAGATGATAAGTAGGTGTGTGCGTCGCAACTGACGCGGACCTACACACAGACACAGATAACTTTGCTCCCAACAAAGTTCAGAGAGGTTGTCAATCTCTCCGGTCTTGTTGTTCACAAAAGATAAAACGCAAGGGGATAATGATAGCAACTTGAAACTAAATGCAGAAAAGTAAATATAGCTTGGAAACAATAATGAGCATATGGACCGGGATACGTGATGTTCGCTAGTGATGTCTCTCTCCCAAAAGACGATAAAAATGCTATGCGAGGTAAACAAATTACAGAAAGGCAATTGACAGGATTAAGAACGCACCGCAATGCTAACTATGCTACAAAAGAAAGGAAGAGGTTCAAAAGCACGGGCAGTACGCCAAAGTAAGTAGACCGAAATCCATCTGCATCTACTACTAATCATCCACCTTGAGATATCTATCCAGAACATCTCGCTGGTATTAAGTTGCGAGCCCCACCCAAAGTGTAAACCCAAAGCAACAGACAACTTCATTAAAAAGAACTTTGCGTAAAGTAAACAATCATTTTAACCGCGGTTACAAGCACCGTTGTTTTCCCCCTTGTGGCAACAGCACATCCCCTAGACTCATGTTTCTGTCACTCAAGCATGTCATCGGGGAGGCATGAACCCACAATCTAGCACAACGCTCCCTCTTGGAGTCACTACCTACTACTTGGCCAAAGCAATAAACAGCAACGGAGAGCATGCAAGAATTACTTAGGAACAAAAATATAAGAGATAAAAACCAAATATATTTCTCTATCACAATCTGAACATAATCTCATAATCCATCAGATCCGAGCAAACTCAACATAGCAATAGCAGAAATATTACAAAGGTGCCTCGATCATGTAGGGCAGCTCACGAGGTCTAAACAATGAAGATCAAAGAGGGGAGGAGAACATCACATAGCTACTGATCACGGACCCATGGTCCAAGGAAAACTACTCACGAGACATCCGGGGAGCATCCATGGTGGAGAGGAGACTCCCGGAGGTCAATCCTCCCTCCGGCAGGGTGTCGGGAATAGGTCTTCTCGTGCTCCCGATCTTGGAAGCGCGGCGGCGGAGGAACAGAGGCGATTTCGTGGAATAGGGTCCCTGTTCTGGAGTTTTCCGGCGACGGGGGATAAATGGGCGAAGGGGGGCAGCCAGAGGTGGACCAGGGGCCCCAGGCGCCCCCCTGGCGCGGCCAGGGGTGGGTCCGCGCCGGGTGGCTGCCTGGGCCCCCCCTGGCCCCCCTCTGGCCCCTCCCGGGCTTTTCTCGAAGCTTCCGTCACGCTGATTTTTTATCTGAATTTTCCTGAATTTTTCTGGGACTTTTTATATGGGGGAAAACTGAAATAGAAAAACAGCAGAAAACAGGAACTGGCATTGGGGTGCACTGAGTTAATAGGTTAGTCCAAATATGATCAAAATGTATGAAAGTGTATCTAGATCATAGCAATATCACACAAACATGCATGGAGCAAGCAGAAATTATCGATACGTTTTGGACGTATCAACATCCCCAAGATTAATTCATGCTCGTCCTCGAGTAGGTAAATGATAACAACCATAAAAGAACTTTGAAAAGTAAAGCAATCAAGGTCAGAGATTCAATTCAAGTCATAACAGGCAAGAGTCTATATTCGCATTGAAATAAGTAACAAAAGAACAAAAGGTGCAAGCGCTCTCGTTGTCCGTGACTCGAATGTCTCCAAATGGTGTTTGCGTGCAAGAAAGGAGGATAGGGAATACGAGAAAAAAGTATTTTTGTTGAGAACTCAATCTACAAAAGTTTCACACTTGGTCCTCTTTGGAATCTTATCTTGACTCGTCCCCAGACCACTAGCCAGGTACAAGTCAATTTGATCCATTCATTTTCGATATTTTGAGCACTCATGCAATGGATGAGCGTAAGCACGAGAGTTGACACTTAGGATGGCAAAGAGAGAAATATGGTGGAGGAGGAAGACAAAAAGGATGAGAAAGGCTCACATCAATAGGACAATCATAGGCAAGAGATGTCAAATGATAGATATGATGTGAGGAGTAGGGATTGCCATGCAATGGATGCACATACGAGCTAAGAAGCTCTCAAAACTATATGCATAAAGATCATCTCTATGGAGTACAAAGATATAGAGGGAGTACTAGTGTGGATCTCTCAAAAGGATAGTAGTGTTGCCCCTTTCTCTCTTTTTATTTCTTTTTCTCTTTTTTCTAATTTTTTTTATTTTTTTGGTGGCCTCAATGGCTCTTTCTATTTAACTCTCATTTGTCCTCTTTGGGATCTTTTAATGTGTCCACTTTGGGATCTTTTCCTCACTTAAGGGCAACACTCTATTTTACAAGAAGGTAAAGGAGATCTTTCACACTTTACAAGGTACTCAAAATCATAAAGAAGATGTAACTATCATGATGTATGCAATGTATGTCGCTGCCAGTGTAGCAGGAACATCTATGACATGAAGATCAAGTCATGAAGAGGTGGAAGTTGCATGGCAATGTAACTCGGAAAGGCTATGGAAATGCCTTGATAGGTAGGTATGGTGGCTATTTTGAGGAAGGATAAAGGGAGGCTTATGATGACAGAGCGTATCATGCCAAGGGTTTGGATGTACCGGCGAAGGTGGACACCAACTCTCGGAGTGAGAAGAAGGCAATGCACGGCACGGGAAAGGCTAGCAAAATATGGGAAGGTGGAAGTGTCAACTCTCAATACTTACATTAGTCCGAAGAACTCATGCACTTATTATCGGTAACTCGCAATCTAATGAGGAGGTTCACAAAGAGACAAGTACCCCGAGGAGGAGTGTATGGGGGTTTGGTTATCCTTGCGCATCCTCGACTCATGGTACGTGAGTGTACTCTAATATTCGACTCCTCAGAAGAGTAGTGATCTATCTAGTAGCTAGAGTTCTCAACTAGTTTTGTAGGTTTTGAAAATAAACACGGATTGCCCAAAATACGACATCTATCACTAATAGGCTAGAGCTCTTGACACGAAAAGTTCAAACATTACTCACAACAATGCCTCAAAACTATTGCAAGCTACTACTAAAATTCAATAGCAACCTCAATTACCTACTTTCAAGACAAAACACAACTCAGTGCAACAACCAACTCTCTTATCAAGATAAACATGAAAACTAAAAAGAGTTCCAGCAACAAACTAAACAAAATCCAAGGCTCTTGCTAAAGACAAACTAAGACTAAACAAGGCAGTAGCTATGAAAAGATAAAGAACACACAACAGCAAAAAGATAGGGAGGAAAAATCCTATGATGTGTTCTAGATTTTGAAATTGGAGCGTGTTTCTCTCCCACAAAAAGTAAGACGGGATCTAAATTTTTATGAACATCAAGCAAAGCTAAAGAAAACTAAAAACAAAACCTAAGAGCAAGACGCTCCAAGCATAGCACATAACACATGAAAAATATAGTGAGACGAAGGACGAACTGATGATGGTTGATGGAGAAGGGGATGCACGGGGGGCATCCCCAAGCTTAGAAGCTTGAGTTTCCTTGAATATTTATTGGGGATGCATGGGGGCATCCCCAAGCTTGAGCGCTTGACACTCCTGGATCTTCTTTCATCATCTTCAACGCACACTTGAAAACTCCCTTCATACATAACTCATCATAAGCTGATTAGAGAGGTTAGTACCCTTAATAAATAAACAAATTCTCCACTGCATATAAAGATATTCTTGAAGAGCTACAGTTTCTCAAGAGTGCCAAAAAGTTTTTGCAAATAAAAAGCAAGCTTAAGGTTTGCAAAAGTAAGGAGAGACAAAACGTGGCAGAATCTGTGAAAAACAGAACAGCAGATAGTAAAGAATTTTTTAGGGGTACTTCTGCAACTCAAATCAAAAAACTCAGAACATACGGAAGTTTCGTAATTGTATAGACCATACTGTGTAAAATATTCAGCTCAAAAAGATGAACTGGGATTTTTCTGGAATTTTTCTGGTCACGAGGACAGAATCTGTTTTCTGGACAGCATGTCACAACTTTTACTTCACTTGCCGTAAGAGGTTATAACTTGGCACAAAGCTGAAAAGTAAAGATACAATGATGTTGCTACAGTAGTAACAATCATCAAGAGAAAACAAAAGCAAAAAGAAAACCTAAATTTGTTGCGGGCTGCCTCCCGAAAGCGCTTCTTTAAAGCCATTAGCTAGGAATGATGCAAAAAGATCAAGTTGTATCAATTGAATCATTATCAAGATATCAAAAAGCTCTTCAATTGTACAACTGGTCTTAAGAGGTATTTCAAATAAAGGCCTAATAAAGATACTTCTAGGGAGAAAACCAAAAGGCGAAAAAACAATGGAAGATTCATTTATAAAATTATCAAAGAGATGTATTTCTTCCAAAGTTTTCACGGTCTCAACTTCTTTGGCAATAGGTGGTTCCTTTTTAGGTCGGGGAACCTTAGGGACATAATTTAACTTAGGTTCCCTTCTTGCCGAAGTCTCTACCTTTTTTGGTTTGATTGAGGAGAAAGTAGTTCCAAGAGTATTAATGATTTCCTCAATCTTATCTATCCTAGAAAGATCTGTATCACGGGATTTGATGACCTCCAAAGTTTTTATAATTTTAAGCATGGAGCTATCAAGCCTATTAAAATTCCCTTGAATCTTGCGATCCAACTCATTTATCCTAGCTATACTTGGTATTTCTAAATCTATCTTTTCAAGTTTCTTCATAATTTGACATAGAGTCATATCTTCTTGTATGCTAGCAATAGGGAGATTTCCAACAAGATTTTCAATAACATTAAGAGACTCCCAAGTCGGAGCTTCTAGAAAATTCCCATTGATAGCAGTATCTAATATAAACCTATTCCAAGGAGGAATCCCAACATAAAAATTTCTAAGCAGGATAGTAGTGGATTGCTTCTTGGTGGCTCTTATTTGAGAATCATTAATTCTATACCAAGCATCTTTTAAACTTTCTCCACCTTTTTGTGTAAAGGTGAGAACCTCCGTCTCAACAAAGGCAGAAGGACCAGACATAATGAAAGCTAGCAAGATAAATAATTTTTTTGTAATTTTTGATAAAAGACACAAAGATAAAAACTGAAAGATAAACTAACAAGACTGAAAAATAAAGGTAAAGGGTAGTGTGCAACTCCCCTTTCTTAGCACTTGGAGTCCCCGGCAACGGCGCCAGAAATTGCACTTGATGACGGTTTCTCGCCCTTCGTTGGTAGGCCCCAAGTGGAAGGAGTGATGCGGTACAGCAGCAAGTTTCCCTAAGTAAAGATACCAAGGTTTGTCTCCAGTAGGACTCCAGAGATGATAAGTAGGTGTCAGCGGCGCAACTAACGCGGACCTGCACACAGACACAGATAACTTTGCTCCCAACGAAGTTCAGAGAGGTTGTCAATCTCTCCGATCTTGTTGTTCACAAATGATAAAACGCAAGGGGATAACGATAGCAACTTGAAACTAAATGCAGAAAAGTAAATATAGCTTGGAAACAATAATGGGATATGGACCGGGATACGTGATGTTCGCTAGTGATGTCTCTCTCCCAAAATACGATAAAAATGCTATGCGAGGTAAACAAATTACAGAAAGGCAATTGACAGGATTAAGAACGCACTGCAATGCTAACTATGCTACAAAAGAAAGGAAGAGGTTCAAAAGCACGGGCAGTACGCCAAAGTAAGTAGACCGAAATCCATCTGCATCTACTACTAATCATCCACCTTGAGATATCTATCCAGAACATCTCGCTGGTATTAAGTTGCGAGCCCCACCCAAAGTGTAAACCCAAAGCAACAGACAACTGCATTAAAAAGAACTTTGAGTAAAGTAAACAATCCTTGTAACCGCGGTTACAAGCACCGTTGTTTTCCCCCTTGTGGCAACAGCACATCCCCTAGACTCATGTTTCTGTCACTCAAGCATGTCATCGGGGAGGCATGAACCCACAATCTAGCACAACGCTCCCTCTTGGAGTAACTACCTACTACTTGGCCAAAGCAATAAACAGCAACGGAGAGCATGCAAGAAATACTTAGGAACAAAAATATAAGAGCTAAAAACCAAATATATTACTCTATCACAATCTGAACATAATCTCATAATCCATCAGATCCGATCAAACTCAACATAGCAATAGCAGAAATATTACAAAGGTGCCACAATCATGTAGGGCAGCTCACGAGGTCTAAACAATGAAGATCAAAGAGGGGAGGAGAACATCACATAGCTACTGATCACGGACCCATGGTCCAAGGAAAACTACTCACGAGACATCCGAGGAGCATCCATGGTGGAGAGGAGACTCCCGGAGGTCAATCCTCCCTCCGGCAGGGTGCCGGGAAGAGGTATTCTAGAGCTCCCGATCTTGGAAGCGCGGCGGCGGCGGAACAAAGGCGAGTTCGCGGAATAGGGTTCCTGTTCTGGAGTTTTCCCGTGACGGGGGATAAATAGGCGAAGGGGGCAGCCAGAGGTGGACCAGGGGCCCCAGGCGCCCCCTTGGCGCGGCCAGGGGTGGGGCCGCGCCGGGTGGCCGCCTGGGCCCCCCCTGGCCCCCCTCTGGCCCCTCCCGGGCTTTTTTCGAAGCTTCCGTCACGCTGATTTTTTATCTGAATTTTCCCGAATTTTTCTGGCACTTTTTATATGGGGGAAAACTGAAATAGAAAAACAGCAGAAAACAGGAACTGGCACTGGGGTGCACTGAGTTAATAGGTTAGTCCAAATATGATCAAAAATGTATGAAAGTGTATCTAGATCATAGCAATATCACACAAAACATGCATGGAGCAAGCAGAAATTATCGATACGTTTTGGACGTATCACAATACGAAGCATAGATCTAGCTCATGATACCGCTGTTGGGTCTCGCAGTAGAAAACAATAATTTTTCTAACTAGCGTCGCCCTTAACCCAAGATCTATCTAGTTGTAATGCCGTAACGGAAAGACTTGCGGAAACATACCTCGGGGTGTAGTCCGTTGGGCGGGAAACGTTCCCGCAAACGTGGTTGATGAAGCCGTAAACCTTTCACAGCCCCCTGGCTGTGTTAGCACCCTGTTGGGTTTTAGAGCCGCACGTGCAGCACCTCGTAGTACTCGCACACATACGGACTCGATGACGACCTCTGTTCTCCGATCCAGCGAAGGTGGCGGAAGTAGACCTCCCGGAACCGGAGTTTCGGCTTCACGATGGCGTCCGCGTAGCAGAGAAGCCTCAATCCTAGCACTGTTTCCAAACAAGGGGACCCCGGCTTGAGAGAGACGAGAGAGGGGAGAAGACCGGTGAAAACCGATCTCAATTCGGAGTAATATTGAATTCTCTGCGAATTTTTCTGTATTAAAGAAGTGCACCCCTGCCCATCTTTATATAGGCAGACGGAAGGAGTCAACCCCCCCCCCCTTCCCTTGGCAATGTGGGACTAATCCCTTGCCAAGGGGGGAGGGTGCGGCTAGGAGGAGGGGGGAAGTGGGGCGCCACCCACATGGGCCCCAATGCCCATGGCGCCCCCCCCCCCCCTTTTCCCTTTTTTCCTCCTTCCCCTAATGGGCTTCTTTCACAAATAAGGCCCATTGCACTTTTTAATCTGAAATAAATTATTATTAATTATTAATTCACTTAATTAATAAATAATACATATCATTTCATCTCCGGATGATCCGGAACTCCTTCCAGCTCACTCCGAACGTCCTTCGGACCAACACGGAACTTTTCCGGTACGTCTTTCTCTCTTCTCCGGTAACTCCGATAGTTCTGAAAAGGTCTCCGATATTCATCGAGCCCTTAAGTGTGTTACCCTACGGTCCGAGAGCACTCCAATCATGACCGAGACAAAGGCTACAGCCAATGATCAATAGCGGGACATGGATGCCCATAATGACCCTTGTGCATTCCGGAAGTAACCGATTGAACCGTACACATTGTATACCATTCCCTTTGTCATGCGATACTAGATTAGTCCAAGATTCGATCAACTGCATCCAATACATTAGTTCTATCTTGTTACCGACAAATCTTATTCACTCGTTCCGTGATATTCATCCTTGTGACCTAGTCACACGTTGCGCATCTTTATGGATGCAATCTCACCGAGTTGGCCATGAAGTATCTTTCCATTATATGGATTGACAAATCCCGCTCTTGAATCAACACTCCTCAACATATCCCATTGGATAGCCCAAGATACACCTTTATGGTCACCATGTTTCAGTGTGACGGTTAATGCACTCAAAGCATCCTCAGAAGATAGCAATTATGCGTGATCTCACGGTCAAAGGAACAGGCTACTACGTTCTGTAATTACAACACTGAACTTTTATGATTTGATCATGTTGCAATGCTTGCATTGGGTAATGTTCATCACATCATTCATTCAATGAGGTGACATTACCGTCAATTGACTTGATTGTCCATGATCGTGAAACCACAATCATCAGTTGACGATAAACCAGTCATCATGAGAGGCTGACTAGGAACTCTGGTTGTTTCTATACCACACCTATATCATTGTTTCACTGATACAGTTCCAGCACAGTATGAAACTGGTCATGAACTTATTTAGATATATTGGAATAATCATATATTATTTGCCTCTAGAGCATATATCCAACACCCTCCACCATGCCACTTCAATCTAGAACATATCATAGGATTTTCATGTCTATCTTTCTTTTGTTGTGTGTTCTTTATCTTTTCGTAGTTGCTGCCATATTTAGTCTTTTTCATGTTTGTCTTTAGCAAGAGCTTTAGCTTTTGTTTAGTTTGTTGCTAGAACTCTCTTCAGTTTTCATGTTTATCTTGTTAAGAGAGTTTGTTGTTGCACTGAGTTGTGTCTTGTCTTGAAGTGGGTAATTGAGGTTGCTATTCAATTGTAGTAGTAACTTGCAATAGTTTAGAGGTATTGTTGTGAGTGATGTTTGAACTTTTGGTGTTAAGATCTCTAGCCTATTAGTGATAGGTGTTGTATTTTGGGCAATCCGTCCTTATTTTCAAAACCTACAAAAACTAGTTGAGAACTCTAGCTACTAGATGGATCGTTAATCTTTGGAGGGATCGAATATTAGATTACACTCATGTACCATGAGTCAAGGATGTGCAAGGATAACCGAAACCCCATACACTCCTTCTCCGGGTACTTGTTTCTTTGTGAACCTCCCTATTAGATTGAGAGTTACCGATAATTAGTGCATGAGTTCTTCGGACTAATGTAAGTATTGAAAGTTGACACTCCCACCTCCTCATATTTGCTAGCCTCTTCCGTACCGTGCATTGCCCTCTTCTCATTCCGGGAGTTGGCGTCCACCTCACCGGTGCATCCAAACCCTTGGCATGATATGCTCTGTCATCATAAACCTCCCTATATCTTTCCTCAAAATAGCCACCATACCTACCTATCCAAGGCATTTCCATAGCCTTTCCGAGATATATTGCCATGCAACATCCACCTTCTCATGCCTTGATCTTGATGTCATACATGTTCCTGCTACACTGGCAGAGGCATACATTTTCATACATCATGATAGCTACATATTTTTTATGTTGAGTACCTTGTAAAGTGTGAAGATCTTCTATACCTTCTTGTAAAATAGAGTGTTGCCCTTACGTGAGGAAAAGATCCCAAAGTGGACAAAATTAAAAGATCCTAAAGACGACAAATGAGAGTTAAATTGAAAGAGCCAGTGAGGCCACCTAAAAATACAAATAAAGAAATAAAGAAATAAAAAGAGAGAAAGGGGCAACACTACTATTCTTTTGAAAGATCCACACTCGTACTCCCTCTATATCTTGTGCTCCATAGAGATGATCATTTATGCATATAGCTATGTGGGGACCTTCACACTATTGAACTTGGCTTGCATATTCCAAGGATGAGCCTCCTCAAACTAGATCTAGCTCTTCATGAGCAAGAAAGTTGGATGCACCCCCACTAGTTCCATTGGAGATCTTTTCTTAGCCATTTGTGCATCTGTTGCATGGCAATCCCTACTCCTCACATCATATCTATCATTTTGCCTTCTCTCGCCTATGATTGTCCTCATTGATGTGAGCCTTCCACTCCCTTTTTGTCTTCCTCCTCCACCATATCTCTCTCTTTGCCATCCTAAGTGTCAACCCTCGTGCTTACGCTCATCCATTGCATGATTGCTCAAAATATCGAAAAGGAGTGGATCAAATTGACTTGTACCTGGCTAGTGGTCTGGGGACGAGTCAAGATAAGATTCCAAAGAAGACCAAGTTTGAAACTTTAGTTGATTGAGTTCTCAACAAACATATTTTTTTTCGTATTCCCATCTCCCCCTTCTTGCACGCAAACACCATCTGGAGACATTCGAGTCACGGAAAGTGAGAGCTCTTGCACCTTTATGTTCTTATGTTGCTTGTTTCAATGCTAATATGGACTCTTTCCTGTTATGACTTGAATTGAATTACATACCTTGATTGCTTTACTTTCAAAGTTCTTATATGGTTGTTAGCATGTCACCACAGAAATTATGCTTGTTATCATTTACCTACTCGAGGACGAGCAGGAATTAAGCTTGGGGATGTTGATACGTCCTAAACGTATCTATAATTTCTGCTTG
Source organism: Bromus sterilis (assembly GCA_950022295.1). Lineage (NCBI taxonomy): Eukaryota > Viridiplantae > Streptophyta > Magnoliopsida > Poales > Poaceae > Bromus > Bromus sterilis. The sequence goes on from OX465600.1 coordinate 226,665,226, forward strand.
CTCCATGCATGTTTTGTGTGATATTGCTAAGATCTAGATACACTTTTATACACTTTTGATCATATTTGGACTAACTTATTAACTCAGTGCACCCTAGTGCAAGTTCCTGTTTTTTCCTGTTTTTCTATTTTAGGTTTCCCCCATATTAAAATTGCTCCAAAAATTCGGGAAAATCAGATAAAAAATCAGCGTAGAAGAACCTTCCGGAATCACCTGGGTGGCGCCAGAAGGCCACAACCAGGGGCCCTGGTGGCGTGCCATAGGGTCTGGCCATGCCCGGTGGGGGGGGGGGGCGCCTAGACCCCTGGTGGCCCCCTGGCTTACCCCCCCCCCATCGCCTATTTATTCTCCGTGATAGGATTCTTCCGAAGACAGAACCCTTTTTCGCGATCTCGCCTCTGTTTCGCCGCCGCCGCGCTTCCAAGATCGGGAGCACCAGCAGACCTCTTCCCGGCACCCTGCCGAAGGGAAGATTGACCTCCAGGAGCTTCCCCTCCACCATGGACGCTTCCCGGATGATCCGTGAGTAGTCTACCTTGGACCATGGGTCCGTGATCAGTAGCTATGTGATGTTCTCCTCCCCTCTTTGTTCTTCATGGATTAGACCTTGTGAGCTGCCCTACATGATCAATGCACATATGTAATTCTTTCTGCTTTTGCTATGCTGAGTTTGCTGGAATCTGATGGATTATGAGACTATGTTCAGTTTGTGATAGAGTAATATATTAGGTTCTTATATTTTATATTATTGTTCATAAGGAATTCTTGCATGTTCTCCGTTTTTGTTTATTGCTTTGGCCAAGTAGTGGATAGTGACCCCACGAGGGAACGTTATGCTCGATTGTGGGTTCATGCCCCTGATGACACACTTGAGTGACAGAGAAATGAATCTAGGGGATGTGTTGTTGCCACAAGGGGGGGAAATGGTGCTTGTGACCGCGGTTGCAAGTATTGATTACTTTACGCAAAGTGCTTTTGTCTGTTGCTTTGGGTTTACACTTTGGGTGGGGCTTGCAACTTAATACCAGCAAGATGTTCTGGATAGATATCTCAAGGTGGATGATTAGTAGTAGATGCAGTTGGATTTCGGTCTACTTATATTGATGTATCGCCCATGCTTTTGAGCCTCTTCCTTTCTTTGTCGCATAGTTAGCATTGCGGTGCATTTTTAATCCTATCAGTTGCCCAGTTGTGATTTGTTTACGTCGCATAGCAGTCTTATCTTCTTTTGGGAGAGATACATATCTAGTGAACATCACCGGACCCCGGTCCATATTCCCATAAATGTTTACACGCTCAATTTATTTCCTTCTTTTACTTTCAGCTGATATCACCATTATCATTATCCCTTGTGTTTGATCCTTTGTAAACAACAAGACCGGAGAGATTGACAACCTCTCTGAACTTCGTTGGGAGCAAAGTTATTTGTGTCGTGTGCAGGTTCAAGTCAATTGCGTCGTTGACACCTACTTTTAGCTTTCGGAGTCCTACGGGAGACAAACCCTATCCTCTACATAGGGGAAATTTGCTTCTATCCTACATCTCACCTTCCACTTAGGGTAACCAACAAAGGGTGAGAAGCCATTATCATCTCTCGCACATCACTATCCGCCAAATGGAACCCGCGGTCACAAGTACCCGACAGGGTGCTACACTTACATACCTTTTTACACATAGTTGGACTAACCTACTAACTCAGTGCACGCAGTGCCAGTTTCTGTCTGCTGATGTCTGTGAATTGCAGGTTTTTACCCATATTTACAGTGCCCAAAAAATTCCAAGAAAAATGTATACAAAATCAGCATAACGGAAGCTTCAAGAACAACGAAGGGCAGCCGGAGAGGGGCCACCCCCCTCTCAGGCGGCCACCTGGCGCGACCAGGGGTGGGCTGCACCGCAAGGCCGCCTCAGAGGTGGGGCCCTCCCCTGGCGCCCCCTTCGGTCTATATTACCTCCTCAATGAAGAAACCCTGAAAAAAGTCCATGCATCGCGATTTTCACCTCTGTTCTACCGCTGTCGCGATCCCGAGATCGGGATCACCAGAAGACCTCGTCTCGGCAGCCTGCCGGAGGGAGGATTGACCTCCGGGAGCTTCTCCACCACCATGAGCGCTAACCGGATGTGCCGTGAGTAGTCCCCCTTGGACCATGGGTCCATGACCAGTAGCTATATGATGTCTTCTCTCCAATCTTGTGCTTCTATTCTTCGCCCTTGTGAGCTTCCATACATGATCAAAGGACTTTTGTAATTTTCTTGTTCTTGTTATGTTGTGTTTGCTGGGATTCGATGGATTATGTGATTATGCTCAGATTGTGATGAGTTATATATTTGGTTCTCCTTTTATATTTTGTTCTTGAGTAATTCTTGCATGTTCTCCGTTTCTTTTTATTGCTTTGGCCAAGTAGTAGATAGTAATTCCAAGAGGGAGCGTTTATGCTTGATTGTGGGTTCATGCCCCCCGATGTCTAGCTTGAGTGACAGAAACATGAGACTAGGGGATGTGATGTTGCCATAATGATGAGAAAACAACGGTGCTTGTAACCGCGGTTGCAAGGATTGTTTACCTTACGCAAAGTTTGTTAATGCAGTTGTCTGTTTGTTTTAGTTTACACTTTGGGTGGGACTTGCAACTTAATACTAGTGGGATGTTCTGGATAGCTATCTCAAGGTGGATGATTAGTAAGTAGATGCTAATGAATAAACGGTCTACTTGTTTTGTCATACTGCCCATACTTTTGAGCCTCTAACTTTCTTGTGGCATAATTAGCATTGATGTGTGTTTATAATTCTATCAATTGCCAAGCTGTAATTTGTTCACCCAGCTTAAGTGTTTTATCATCTTTTGGGAGAGAGACATCACTAGTGAACATCATTGGATCCCGGTCTATATTTCCACCATTGTTTCCACCTGAACTCTTTACTACTTTATTTCCTTTCAGTTGCAATCACCATCACTATTTCCACCGTGTGTTTGATCCTTTGTAAACGACAAGGCCGGAGAGATTGAAAAACTCTTTGTACTCGTTGGGAGAAAAGTTATTTTCTTTTGTGTGCAGGTCCACGTCTTCTGTCAGCGCCAGAGCAAAATACACCTTCTTGTTGATCTTTGGAGTCCTCCTGGATTCGATTAACCTTACAGTCCTTGTAACACCCTCAGTGTCAGGTAATACTAATCCCTTTTGTAAAGGAAAATTACTGTTCCTAATCACGCCTTCATCATCTTTGTATCTGATCATTTCAAAATAACCGTTGGTTGTTATTAAAAACAATGTGGTCAATAAAACTTTGTCCAAAAATTGTGCAACCAATTTTGTTAAATGCCTAAAAATTAGTGGACCATGATAAACCAACTTTGGGTAATTATTACCATGTTTAAATATAGCAAACAATTGAAACAAGTAGCTAAAGCAGGCCAAATGCTCATTTAATAATTATATCAAAGTCAAATGGATTTATAAAAACCCCAAACTTTTTGTGGCATTCTGGTAATGTGCAACATTAATATTAGGACAAGTTCCATATTTAAAAAAAATAAAAAGCTAATAAAACAAATACAAACAGAAAGGAAGAGAAAAGAAATAAAACAAATAGAAAAACCCTATCTACCAGCCAGGGCAAAGCCCACCTAGAGCCCACCCACCCCCACCATCTGATACGCGAGAGAGGATAATTGATTACTCCATGTGGAAGGTGAGATGCAGCGTAGCGGCAAGTGATTATAACAATAGTTTTCAATCTAGTCTGAACATGGCTCAGAGCTTGTGTTATCTCATTCGGAAAGAATTGGGAGAATTCTCTTCCATATGCCGAATTTGCTTATAACAATAGTTTTCAATCTAGTCTGAACATGGCTCCTTTTGAACTCCTTTATGGACGACGATGTCGAACACCACTAAACTGGTCTGAAACCGGTGAAAGACAATTCTTTGGACCGGATATGATCAAGGAAGCAGAAGAGCAAGTTCGCATTGTTCGTGATCAATTGAAAGCAGCCCAGTCTTGTCAGAAAAGCTACTATGATCGTCATCATAGGAAAGAGAGCTACAATCTGGATGAGAAGGCTTACCTTCGGGTTACTCCTCTGAAGGGAACCCAACGTTTCGGTATCAAAGGCAAGTTGGCCCCACGTTACATCGGACCTTTCCGCATTATTTCTAAACGTGGAGAAGTTGCCTACCAACTTGAATTACCGCCGCACCTCTTCCGAGTACATGATGTATTCCATGTGTCCCAACTTAGGCGTTGCTTCAAGGACCCCATCCGCGAAGTCGACCATGAAACGCTTGATCTCCAAGATGACCTTTCTTATCGAGAATACCCCGTTCGTATTCTTGATTCAGCAGAGCGTGTCACTCGTCGTCAGAAGATTAGGTTTCTGAAAGTGCAATGGTCGCACCACTCTGAAAGAGAAGCCACGTGGGAAAGAGAAGACCGTCTCCTTACCGAGTACCCCTCCTTCCTCCCGCAGACTTCTGAATCTCGGGACGAGATTCTTTTGAGTGGGGGCGAGTTGTCAGATCCCTCTGTTAGGTATGTGCTAGGGTTAGCTAGTGCCTTTGCATCATGTCAAATTTTCAAAAAGAAATCTTGGAATCAAATTCAAAATCAAAATGGGAGAAGGAACACCCCCCAGATGAATTAATTCAAAAGGCCAGATAAAAATATTTTCCAAAAATTCATGTTAGAGTTTTGAAAAGTCTTATAAATGAGTGTGATCACATATCAAGTGATGTGGGACCCACCCCATGCTCATAGATTTTTCAAATATTCAAACAGTACCTTGGAATTAATGAAATACCCCTATTTGATTTAAAATTCAAATGTGGAGTTTGAATTTGCATTTTAAATGCAATATATTCCACTTAAATGGAATTGCCTCACACATCAAAACTTGTACTTCGAGCTTTAACATTCAATCATGTGCTTGAGCATTGCATTCATATTGATTGCTACTTGCTGCTTTGTTTGTCGAGTAGAGGTGGAACCGGAGCAAGAGGTCACCCCCTTCGCTGAAGATCCAGAACCCGAACCTCGTCAGCAAGGCAAGCAAAACCCCATTGATCATGTCGATAAAATCCCACTTCCCTCTCATGTCTCGCTTATGCATTGTATAGGATGATCACCATGTTACGATTCTACCGCATAGATGAACCCATTCCTTTGCATGACCTATCATTTTGTCACAGTAGTAAGCAAACCACAATCCTAGCGACTGTAGGAGTTGAATGATATCATGTGGCCCCTGCAATGTTACTGCTTATTGCATGCTTAGTATGATACCATGTTGTACTGTGATGTGTGTCGGGATGGTAGTGATCATGTGGTTGATGGTAGAAAAGTGTTGGTGAATCGACCCTAATACAAGGTGAACGATGAGAGGCTGTGTAGGAGTACACGGTGGGTTGTCTTGTTGAACACCGCCCTAAGTCCGAGTTCTTGTGTGGTGATCCAAGATGAAGAGTACAACCACACATTGGGCTCACTGACCCCTCTCAACCTATTAACTCATCCCTTTCGATGTCCAGATGTCGCAGTAGTTCGGAGTTCTGGTAGGCTTGTGGCCTGGATGCTAAGTGAGAGAACGGCTCAACCGAGACCGGCTTATGCACCACGCACACATCGCTTGGGTCCACTTCGGTAAACCGGCCGGGTTCACGATTGTGGTAGCCAACCCAAGTAGGCGGCTTTCTTGGACTAGATAGGCTATGAGGTAACAGTTGTGGTGAGCATCCTCGCTGGCACCCCTTGAATGGTGTCGAGATCAAAGGCGGTAAATGATGATCATGTGTGTGTAGAGGTACACCCTTGCAAGGTTAACAAAACTATTCGAATAGCCGCGTCCGCGGTTATGGACTGCTTGGAAAGCTTAGCTTGATTATTAGATAACTTGAACCGGATACTTCTAAAATACACCAAGATAAGTGTGAGTGCTATGGCGTGCTTTCTCGTGGGGAAGTCTAGGAAGGCACCATAGTGGTGTATTGGTTGGAGAAAGTAGTGGACTCGTGTACGCTTCTTATCTCAAGTCTGGTAATCGTAGTTCAGGATTAGCCAAGTCAAAGCTGGCATTTTCTGCAAGTGAACCCCACCTCCTTTTACCTTGACACATGTGCATGAGTAGTATAGCTCCTATGTAAGTCTTGCTGAGTACGCCTTTGTACTCACGTTTGCTTAATCTATGTTTTAGATGACGCCACTGACCCCGAAGGTGGCTTCTTCATCGAGCTGGACAACTGAAGTTAAGCTAGTCTAGTCCCAGTCAGCAGACTGGTTCCCTCGTGGAGGGCTTTATGTTTGAATAAGGCTTCTTAAGCCAATTTGTTAAACTTGTCTGTACTCAGACATAATTTTCTTCCGCTTTATGTTGTAATGTTGGATCACATGTATGTGATCTCTGTGTGTACTCTATAAGAGTTATAAATAAAATGTACACTTTGTAGAGAATTGCAATGGTACCTGCTGTTCATACAAGGCATGTGTGCTGCGTGTATGTTTATAACATGCATGTCTTTGTATGGGTTTTCGAGACCTTAGTTGTGTTCTGGCTAGCGGTCTTTCATACACCAAGTGGCCCTTAGATGTGCGCAGCTTGGGGCATCGCGATGCGATTGCTCGAGACTCCGTCTCGTGCACACTTTGTGGTATGATCGAGCCCGCCCTAGACCCCGACTAAGTGATCGGGCTGGAGTAAGTCTATGTAAGAGTTTCGAGATAGTCGGTAGTATGGTTGAGGCGACTTGTCTTTGAATATGGGAGTTCACCACCCATATCATTTGACTTGTGTGCGGACGATGAGGACCCATCTCAGTTGATCATCCGGCCTGGATGGGATGCCCCTCACGTACGATGCTTTCCAAGAATGTTCAGTGCTTGGCCTTGTCTGCTTAGACAAGTGGGTGCGGTTCTCGGCTCTCCATATGACTATGTCTTAACTGTACTTGCATACGCTAACCCCGGGTCCCGACAGACTTGGTATCAGAGCAGGACTGACTGTAGGACTAGTAGCCTTGGCCGAAGTAGAGTCTAGCTTGCTATAGTTATATAGTTACTCTGGGTATATATGGGAACAACATAAGGCTTCATTTTTCTCCTTACCACCTTCGTTCTGAGTTCTGAGTCACCCTCATCTTGTTCTACGGGAAGATAGGACTAGGCTCTCCTCTGTCTGTTTAGCACATCTCGTTGATTGCTTCCTTATAGCCGTAGGAAAGTTGTGTCAGGTTTTCCTAGCATTGTTATAATGCTGATTTCTTACATCGTATTATGTAAGTGCTGTTTTTCATGATTGAAAGAAATTGTCATTTCTTACAATTACAGCCGTTATGCTGTTCGAGTCATTCCAGGTTTATCTCATAATATGATGCATTTGCAAACTCCTTTCTGTTTCAGATGGCAGATCTTCCCCCTCGGCAGATTGTTCGTTTGACCAGGTGCCTCGGTGTGCGTGGCCATCCCGCCACGTTGATCGAGATGATGTCCTATGTGGGATATCGATGGTACCCTGAGTACACCATCGAGGAGCAGTTCCACGACTTCAACCAGACGCAGTTCCACTGCATTGTCCGGATCTACCCGCACCACGTTGGAGTCACCCAGCCTATCCACTTTGGACATGGCATCGGCGTTACCGAGAACATGGCTGTGCAGGATGCTGCATATTCATGTATTACACTGCTGAGAGAGGAGCACACCATGCTGAGAGAGACTTCTTTCCGCTATATCCCTGCTGCACTTCCAGGAGAGGAGGGATATTACACCGGACTCTACTCAGATCACTCTGCAGAGGATCCAGCACTCCAGGTGACTGCTAGGTTTGCTAGTGACAGAGATCGTGATGCACGTGCTCTCCGTTTTGAGCTCCACGCTACTCGTGTTCGTCTGTACCGAGCACTGACGCTCTTGGCACCCTTTGTGAGCGTGGGATCAGTGGAGTACGATGCGATCTATCCAGTGAGGACCCAGATGCCTTCTCGAGTTGCTTGGCCCGAGATTGGAGGAATTTTTCCACCCCGTGGTTCTTTGCTTCCACCCTACACTGGACCTAGGCCCCATCCTTGCCCAAATGGATATCAGGGTCCACAAACCTCCGTGTTTTCCGATGGTCACCTCCAGCTACCGGGATACGCGGGTAACTTTTATGAGGACTACTATGGAGATGGAGATGAGTGAGACCGCCTGTGGTCTTACTTAGTGAGGATGTAGTAGTATCCTAGTATATTGTAAGCAAGGTGTCTAAGTTCCAGAGGCTTAGATAAATAATGTATAGGAAGTCAGAGTGCCTCTGAAGGATGTATCATCTTCATCACGTTTGTATTAGCTTAATGCTTGTACTAAAACGATGTATGGTTTGTATGACAGCTTGTGAGTATATGGCTTGTATGCTTTTATCACCATGTTGTCAAGATGATTACTTCCTTTGCTCTGTAATTGTTCCAGTACTTCAATACCTTGATTAGACTCTTGAAATCAACTCTGTTTGACTTTGGTTTTTCACCTTCAGGATGTCTCAAGGAACACGTGGCCAGATTGGTCGTAACCAAGGTCGTGGGAACAACCAGGAGGAAGACAACCTTCCACCCCCACCCACGATGGCCCAAGTTCTAATGGAGGTCGAGAGGAACCGCCGTGACTCTCACCACCTGTTGGAAGTCATCGCACGCAACACCACTCAGCAGCGCAATGAGCTGGTGTCCCTGAACGACTTCATCCGGCTTCATCCCCCGGTTTTCAGTTACTCCACCGAGCCCCTTGACGCCGATGACTGGCTTCGTAGCATCGAGAGGAAGCTCCAAGCCGGCCATGTTGCAGATGGCGACAAGGTCAACTATGCCACCTATCACCTTGAAGGTGCAGCAAGCTCTTGGTGGGAGAATTTTCTGAATATGCGCCCAATTGGACCACCTGCATCTTGGGAGGAATTCTGTACTTCTTTCCGCGAGCACCACATTCCCAAGGGTCTCATGGACCGCAAGCGTGAGGAGTTCTGTAACCTCACTCAAGGCATAAGAACCGTGGACGAGTTTAGTCGTGAGTTCAACCGACTTGCTCGTTATGCAACTGAAGAAGTCTCCACCGACTCCAAGAAACAAGAGAGGTTCCGTCGTGGCCTCAACAGTGGACTCCGTCGTGAGCTCAACCTTCATGACTTTGCCACCTTCCAGGTCCTTGTCAACAAGGCCATCAAGGCAGAGGACATGAACACCCCCAATGATTTCCGCAAACATCCTAGAGATGACAGTTCATCCAGTTCTGGCTCCCAGAAGCGCAAGATCTGGATCCCCAATAGCATGTTCCGCCAGAACAACCCACCGAGGCCATCCTATGTGGCGCCTCGTCCACCCACCCAGTTCCACCCAGCTCCACCAAACCACCCAGCTCCACGCACTGTTTTCGGAGCTTGTTACAAGTGTGGTCAGGCAGGCCACTACTCTCGCGAGTGCCCCCAGAACCAGATCCAGCACCAGACTGCTCCACCACGTGCCGGAGGCAGCAACAACAACAACAATAGTCGTGGCAAGCCACCCCAGAAGGTCTTCACCGCCAAACCCGCTCCTTCCGCAACTCGTGGACGTCTGAACCAGGTTGCAGCTGAAGAGACTGACGACACCACTGACGTCATTCTTGGTACGCTCCCAGTCAATTTTGTTCCTACTTCCGTTCTTTTCGACCTAGGAGCATCTCATTCATTCATGTCGGAAAGTTATGCACTTCGTCATGAGTTACCCTTTGTTGAATTGTCCACCCCGATGGTTATTCAAACTCCAGGGTCAAGATGGCAAACTAATAGAGTGAGCCATGGTAATCAAATTGCAATTGAGGGTTTAGTATTCCTTGCTTCACTCATAGCCCTCAAGTCTTCAGACATTGATGTCATCCTTGGCATGGATTGGCTATCAAGACAAAATGCCTATCTGGATTGCAAAGGAAAATCCGTGAAACTCACCCACCCTTCAGGCACAACCGTCAACTATACCTCACCCAGAACAAGAACCCAAGTGCATTCCTTGAATGTACTTCCCCTTCCCGAACTTGAAGATATTCCGGTGGTTCGTGACTTCCCGGATGTCTTTCCTGAAGAGCTGCCGGGCATGCCACCCGACAGATGTGTAGAGTTTATAGTGGATCTTGTTCCAGGAACCGCACCAATTTCCAAACGCCCATACAAAATGGCCCCACATGAGTTGGCTGAGCTAAAAACCCAACTTGATGCTTCGTTGGCAAAAGGCTTCATCCGCCCTAGCTCATCGCCATGGGGTTGCCCCGTTCTGTTCGTGAAGAAGAAAGATGGAACAGAAAGGATGTGCGTAGACTATCGCCCGCTAAATTTAGCGACGATAAAGAACAAATACCCACTGCCCAGGATCAATGATCTTTATGATCAACTTTCAGGATCCTCCGTCTTCTCCAAGATGGATTTGAGATTAGGTTATCATCAGATCAGAATCCGAAACGAGGACATTCCCAAAACGGCTTTTACTACTCGTTATGGTCTTTACGAGTACACCGTCATGTCCTTTGGTTTAACCAATGCCCCCGCCACATTCTCACGCTTGATGAATTCGATCTTCATGGAGTACCTAGATAAATTTGTTGTAGTTTATCTTGATGATATTCTCATCTACTCGAAGAACGAAGGAGATCATGCCGAACACTTAAGGCTGGTATTGATGAAACTTAGAGAGCATCGCCTGTACGCTAAATTCTCCAAGTGTGAATTCTGGCTACCAGAAGTGACCTACTTAGGCCACGTGATTTCTGCAAAAGGCATTGCTGTGAATCCCGAGAGAGTTCAGGCCGTCCTTGAATGGACTCCACCTGAATCGGTTAAGCAAGTTAGGAGTTTTCTTGGCCTAGCCAGCTATTTCCGTCGCTTCGTCGAGAACTTTTCTAAAGTTGCAAAGCCTCTAACTGAACTCCTCAAGAAAGATAAGAAATTCTTATGGACTCCCAAGTGCGAGGAAAGCTTTCAAGAGCTAAAAAGAAGATTAACTTCTGCACCCGTGCTTGCACCTCCAGACACCAAAAGGGATTTCGAAATCTATTGTGATGCATCACGGCAAGGGTTAGGATGCATACTTCTGCAAGATCGACATGTGGTAGCTTATGCTTCACGCCAGTTGCGGCCACATGAAGAGAATTATCCTACCCATGACCTTGAACTCGCTGCCGTAGTTCATGCCCTAACAACTTGGCGACATTACCTCCTTGGTAATCGTTGTGAGATTTATTCCGACCACCAAAGCCTCAAATATATTTTCACCCAGCCAGATCTTAATCTCAGGCAAAGACGCTGGATTGAGTTGATAAAAGATTACGACGTAGCAATTTCTTACACCCCAGGCAAAGCCAATGTCATGGCTGATGCACTAAGTCGTAAGTCGTACTGTAACAACCTCATGTTACAGCAGTATCAACCACTTCTTCATGAGGACTTTCGCAAGCTCAACCTTGAAATTGTTCCTCATGGCTATCTTTCAACCTTGGTGGCGAAACCAACCCTTGAGGATCAAATTATAGTTGCCCAAAGGCGTGCACGAGGTGTTCGCCGGATCAAGGAGAACATTGCTAGCGGAGTTGCTAAATGTTTCTCCACAGATAGCAAGGGAACGGTTTTCTTTGGAAATCTTTTGGTAGTACCTAAGAATAAGGAACTAAGGCTACTCATCCTCAAGGAAGCCCATGACACACCCCTCTCAATTCATCCCGGTAGCACGAAAATGTACCGAGATCTACGCCAGAGATTTTGGTGGACTAGGATGAAGAGAGACATTGCTCAATTTGTTGCCGAATGTGATGTTTGTCGTTGCATTAAGGCAGAACATCAAAGACCTGCTGGTACACTTCAACCTTTGTCTATTCCCGAGTGGAAATGGGACAAAGTCGGTATGGACTTCATCACCGGCTTTCCAAGAACCCAGAAAGGAAACAATGCCATCTTCGTTGTCATAGATAGGCTTTCCAAAGTTGCTCACTTCCTTCCGGTTCGCGAGTCTATAACTGCTAGTCAGTTAGCGGACTTGTACATCTCCAGAATTGTATCCCTTCATGGTGTTCCTTTGGAAATCAATTCTTATCGCGGTAGCCTTTTCACCTCTAGATTTTGGGGAAGTTTCCAACGTGCTATGGGAACTCATCTCTCCTTTAGTACGGCTTTCCATCCTCAGTCTAGTGGTCAAGTCGAAAGGGTTAACCAAATTCTTGAAGACATGCTCAGATCTTGTGTTATCTCATTCGGAAAGAATTGGGAGAATTCTCTTCCATATGCCGAATTTGCTTATAACAATAGTTTTCAATCTAGTCTGAACATGGCTCCTTTTGAACTCCTTTATGGACGACGATGTCGAACACCACTAAACTGGTCTGAAACCGGTGAAAGACAATTCTTTGGACCGGATATGATCAAGGAAGCAGAAGAGCACGTTCGCATTGTTCGTGATCAATTGAAAGCAGCCCAGTCTCGTCAGAAAAGCTACTATGATCGTCATCATAGGCAAGAGAGCTACAATCTGGATGAGAAGGCTTACCTTCGGGTTACTCCTCTGAAGGGAACCCAACGTTTCGGTATCAAAGGCAAGTTGGCCCCACGTTACATCGGACCTTTCCGCATTATTTCTAAACGTGGAGAAGTTGCCTACCAACTTGAACTACCGCCGCACCTCTTCCGAGTACATGATGTATTCCATGTGTCCCAACTTAGGCGTTGCTTCAAGGAGCCCGTCCGCGTAGTCGACCATGAAACGCTTGATCTCCAAGATGACCTTTCTTATCGAGAATACCCCGTTCGTATTCTTGATTCAGCAGAGTGTGTCACTCGTCGTCAGAAGATTAGGTTTCTGAAAGTGCAATGGTCGCACCACTCTGAAAGAGAAGCCACGTGGGAAAGAGAAGACCGTCTCCTTACCGAGTACCCCTCCTTCCTCCCGCAGACTTCTGAATCTCGGGACGAGATTCTTTTGAGTGGGGGCGAGTTGTCAGATCCCGCTGTTAGGTATGTGCTAGGGTTAGCTAGTGCCTTTGCATCATGTCAAATTTTCAAAAAGAAATCTTGGAATCAAATTCAAAATCAAAATGGGAGAAGGAACACCCCCCAGATGAATTAATTCAAAAGGCCAGATAAAAATATTTTCCAAAAATTCATGTTAGAGTTTTGAAAAGTCTTATAAATGAGTGTGATCACATATCAAGTGATGTGGGACCCACCCCATGCTCATAGATTTTTCAAATATTCAAACAGTACCTTGGAATTAATGAAATACCCCTATTTGATTTAAAATTCAAATGTGGAGTTTGAATTTGCATTTTAAATGCAATATATTCCACTTAAATGGAATTGCCTCACACATCAAAACTTGTACTTCGAGCTTGAACATTCAATCATGTGCTTGAGCATTGCATTCATATTGATTGCTACTTGCTGCTTTGTTTGTCGAGTAGAGGTGGAACCGGAGCAAGAGGTCACCCCCTTCGCTGAAGATCCAGAACCCGAACCTCGTCAGCAAGGCAAGCAAAACCCCATTTATCATGTCGATAAAATCCCACTTCCCTCTCATGTCTCGCTTATGCATTGTATAGGATGATCACCATGTTACGATTCTACCGCATAGATGAACCCATTCCTTTGCATGACCTATCATTTTGTCACAGTAGTAAGCAAACCACAATCCTAGCGACTGTAGGAGTTGAATGATATCATGTGGCCCCTGCAATGTTACTGCTTATTGCATGCTTAGTATGATACCATGTTGTACTGTGATGTGAGTCGGGATGGTAGTGATCATGTGGTTGATGGTAGAAAAGTGTTGGTGAATCGACCCTAATACAAGGTGAACGATGAGAGGCTGTGTAGGAGTACACGGTGGGTTGTCTTGTTGAACACCGCCCTAAGTCCGAGTTCTTGTGTGGTGATCCAAGATGAAGAGTACAACCACACATTGGGCTCACTGACCCCTCTCAACCTATTAACTCATCCCTTTCGATGTCCAGATGTCGCAGTAGTTCGGAGTTCTGGTAGGCTTGTGGCCTGGATGCTAAGTGAGAGAACGGCTCAACCGAGACCGGCTTATGCACCACGCACACATCGCTTGGGTCCACTTCGGTAAACCGGCCGGGTTCACGATTGTGGTAGCCAACCCAAGTAGGCGGCTTTCTTGGACTAGATAGGCTATGAGGTAACAGTTGTGGTGAGCATCCTCGCTGGCACCCCTTGAATGGTGTCGAGATCAAAGGCGGTAAATGATGATCATGTGTGTGTAGCGGTACACCCTTGCAAGGTTAACAAAACTATTCGAATAGCCGCGTCCGCGGTTATGGACTGCTTGGAAAGCTTAGCTTGATTATTAGATAACTTGAACCGGATACTTCTAAAATACACCAAGATAAGTGTGAGTGCTATGGCGTGCTTTCTCGTGGGGAAGTCTAGGAAGGCACCATAGTGGTGTATTGGTTGGAGAAAGTAGTGGACTCGTGTACGCTTCTTACCTCAAGTCTAGTACTCGTAGTTTAGGATTAGCCAAGTCAAAGCTGGCATTTTCTGCAAGTGAACCCCACCTCCTTTTACCTTGACACATGTGCATGAGTAGTATAGCTCCTATGTAAGTCTTGCTGAGTACGCCTTTGTACTCACGTTTGCTTAATCTATGTTTTAGATGACGCCACTGACCCCGAAGGTGGCTTCTTCATCGAGCTGGATGACTGAAGTTAAGCTAGTCTAGTCCCAGTCAGCAGACTGGTTCCCTCGTGGAGGGCTTTATGTTTGAATAAGGCTTCTTAAGCCAATTTGTTAAACTTGTCTGTACTCAGACATAATTTGCTTCCGCTTTATGTTGTAATGTTGGATCACATGTATGTGATCTCTGTGTGTACTCTATAAGAGTTATAAATAAAATGTACACTTTGTAGAGAATTGCAATGGTACCTGCTGTTCATACAAGGCATGTGTGCTGCGTGTATGTTTATAACATGCATGTCTTTGTATGGGTTTTCGAGACCTTAGTTGTGTTCTGGCTGGCGGTCTTTCATACACCAAGTGGCCCTTAGATGTGCGCAGCTTGGGGCATCGCGATGCGATTGCTCGAGACTCCGTCTCGTGCACACTTTGTGGTATGATCGAGCCCGCCCTAGACCCCGACTAAGTGATCGGGCTGGAGTAAGTCTATGTAAGAGTTTCGAGATAGTCGGTAGTATGGTTGAGGCGACTTGTCTTTGAATATGGGAGTTCACCACCCATATTATTTGTCTTGTGTGCGAACGATGAGGACCCATCTCAGTTGATCATCCGGCCTGGATGGGATGCCCCTCACGTACGATGCTTTCCGAGAATGTTCAGTGCTTGGCCTTGTCTGCTTAGACAAGTGGGTGCGGTTCTCGGCTCTCCATATGACTATGTCTTAACTGTACTTGCATACGCTAACCCCGGGTCCCGACATAAATAAATTTAAAACTATAGAAATTAATATCGTTTAAACCGTAACTCCGGTGAAAATAATTGATACATGAAAGTTGATCAGAAAAATACAACGAATACGGATACGCTACCCTTATACCTACCACCCCTCTCTAGCATATCGAACCTGATACATTCCCCCTCTGAAATACCTGTCCGATAAATACCCGGAGCCGATAAATCATCCCCGGATGGTTTCCCGTTCCGAGCAATACACCTAGTACTGCGTTAGAACACCGTTAGCATTGCATTTGTCATGTCATGCATCTGTTTGCATATGATTGCTTTATATTTACTGTTTCTTCCCCCCTTATTCTCCGATAGACCCCGAGACTGCCCCGACTACACCACTGTTGAGTACGACTACTGCGTCGACGATTGTACCCCTACTGCCGAGCTTCTAGGCAAGCAGTGCCCCATCACCTCTCCCATATATCGCCTATTTGTCTATATTTATCTACTGCACTAGCCATTGTTGCTGCTACGTTGCTTACCTGTTCAATTGCATAGCATGTCATTGTCGTCCCTTGTTGTACCTTCCGTTGTCCTATGTGGCCTACTATATATATATTATATTCGGCAGTTAGCCCTGCGTATTGTTAGTCAACTAGGATTAGATAGCGGGACGTGATCACTCTGGGGAGTGAACGCGGATACAATTTATTATAACTGTAGTAGGTACTGTACAGAGCAGACACCGCCAAAGGCCCTACCACGTCCCTACCGAGCCACATCAAGTGTGAGCTATGAAGGAGTAATCCTTGTACTCCACTCATTGGTGACTCTGTAGTGCCGCCCTAGGGTCTTGAACCACGGTTGTCCTTGAAGGTAAGAAGTCGGGTGACCCAACGGTGCCCGCGAGTGGTATTGCGACGGGACGATGGGCAGGGTACGACCGATGTACAGGTGTGCTTGGACCCTGATCGTTGTCCGCGAGAGTTACCAAACCACGAAGGTCGAGCTCTTCCAAGAGCACCCGCGAGCTAAGGTAAGGATTTGGTTCACCTTGTCGGTAACCGCATGCTTTGACGGGATGACAGGGCATGCACCGATGTACTGGTGGCCCTGACTGTTGTTCGTTGTCCTTTGTGTTAATAGTTGGGCAATGATAACGGTTGTCTGCGAGTTAATAATAAAATGATTAAATGGGTCAGGTGGATGACTTGAGTGGGTTGACGTGCCCTATACATTGTTGAGGACATCGTTAACTGGTACCAGCTCAGTTGGCTGGTGAGTAGGGGAATAATAGGCTAATCGGGAAGTTAATCGGCAAGTTAGTCAATTAATGGGCCGATTTATCGATTTATCGTCTACTCAATGACCCTATGAGTAGGGATTAATCGGGAAGTTAACTGGTTAATCGGACGAATTCTTGAACAGGGCCTATATGTGCTACTTCCACGCGGGATAATGGGTGTGGGCCCCTCAGCGGCGTACATTCTATCGACAGCTCTAAAACACGTCCAGTTCAGCATTGTGGCACGGTCGGATCCGCATCCTAGAGGAGTTGCGTGGAATTCACCCTATACACAATTACCCAGAGGGCGTGGGGCGACGGCCCAAGACCCCCTTGCACTTAGGATGTAGACCGGCAGGGACCTGTCCGATGATCCTAGGTAGGACTACGTCGTGTTGGATAGCATCAGTGGGGCATTCTCTAACAAGGTGTATGCCATCCTGGAGATCCGAGCGTGTAGGGTAACAGTAGTGCAGCCCCTGCAGGGATGATAATCTATTCGAATAGTCGTGTCCACGGTAACATGATGCTTTATGCTGAAGCCAGATGCTACTACTAAGAATTATTACAACTTAACTGTTGGTTCCGGGTTTTCTTCCTCGCAGGGAAGTCGGGGAAGGGATCTCGGAGGTATTGATAATTATTACAACTTACTATTATATGATGTTGTGGCAACTTCTGCTGCATTGTTCATTTATGCTTTATGTATAACTGTTGGCTATTCTCTTCTTGTGCTGCAAGAATCATCGGAAGATGCTAGTCTTCGATAGGCCTAGCTCATTCCCTCTTACCCTGTTACTTCTATCTTGCAGTCCACTATACAGCCTCGCCTTCCATGTTGATACCATTGCATAAATGCTTAGTAGCCTGGGTTTAAGTCTCACTGAGTATGCAAGATACTCACCCTTGATTTATTCCCCCCTCTGTTTTATATACCCAGGAGCAGGAGTACCACGGAGGCGCCTACTACGATGTTGAGTTCCCCGTTGACCAGGAGTAGTTTGGAGGTTCCCAGGAAGGAGGCCTTGCCTTTTCGATCTGTTGTTATTTGTGCTAGCCTTCTTAAGACAAAACTTGACTAACTATGTCTGTACTCAGATATTATGGTTTCTCTATCTTGTGTATTCAGATCCTCGTGATCCATGGCTTGTAAATTAAAGATTTATCTTATTTGTGTCTAGTGTTGTGCTGTGATATTTTACCATGGCACCTTGCTCTCGATCGTGTACAGTGCATGCATGATTAAGTACATGATCGTAAATCGGGGGCGTCACGGTCCTCGTGTAAGGGAAATTTACTGCTACTACATCCACACCTTCTACTTGGGGTAACCAACGAGGAGCACTACTTCAGTGCCATCATCCGCCACCTTAGAGGAGGAATTTTGACCAACTCTTGGCTAATCCTCAGTTCATACTAGCTAGACCAAAGGAGAGCACAAGAACGTAGTATAGGATGTACTTTTCGGAGGACCATATTGTACCAAGTCTCGCCACAAGAAAAGACATGACAAGCAGGAGTAGGGTGTACGACACCGTGCGGCCTGAACCTGGGTAAACCCCTGCGTTTACTCAAGCAACCATATCAGATCAAATGATGTTTGAATCGTCATCGACCTACCTCCACAACAATGGGTGTGTGTAGCCCTAGCTACGCGCCCCCGACTTCTAGCGCTAGTAGGAGGGCCGATGTTTACGTCGGCCATAATCTTCCTTTTATCTGTTTATGCGGGGTACTTCATTGGTTCCTGCATATAGGTGAAGCCACGGCGGAGTTTGGAGCTAATTATCCCCGTTGTTGGGTTTTCTCGAAGTGCAATGGGTTTAAACTCAAGAGGCTAACCCTCGCCCTCGATTTTTCTACAATAAACCCAGAGATTCTGCTAGGGAAGGCGTGCGTGCCATATGATACGTCTCAAATGTATCTATAATTTTTGCTCGTTCCATGCCCTTTTTGTGTCATTGCTACATATTTTTGCCATGCTTTTGAATCATTTATTGGACTAACCTACTAATATAGAACCCAGTGCTAGTTCCTATTTGTTTTGTCTTTGCATTGCAGAAAAAGTCCAAAAATGAAGTTTCTCAGAAAATTCCCAAAAAAATACCAAAAAATATTCACATCGGAAGAGTCCTCCAGCCGAAGGACGGAGTCATGAGGTGGCCTCAGGCCCCCAAGAGCCCTCCCGGCGCAGCCAGGGGGGCCGCGCCAGGTGGCCGCCTGGGTGACCTGGGCACCGCCTCGGACTCCCCCTTGGCCTATAAATTTACCCGTTACGCAAAAACCCGAGATATCGAACTCCTTTTTTCAGAAGCGCTCCCGATCTCCACCGCCATCGAAACCTAGCTTCGGGGGTCACCAGGATCCTGCTCCGGCACCCTGCTAGAGAGGGCCTTGGCCCTCGGGGCCATCTTCATCAACTCTTCTTCACCCCATGATGGATCGTGAGTAGTTCCTCCTTGGACTACAGGTTCTTGGCAGTATCTTGTTGGTATCTTCTCCCCCTAAATCTTCAATACAAAGTTCTCATGGGCTGCCCTACATGATTGAGATCCATATGATGTAATTGGTGTTGTGTTTGTTCGGATCCGAGGAATTGTTACCTTGTTCAGTCCTAAGAGGTTTATGAATTATTGTTGATGCAATTTTGTTGTTCTTAATGCTTGTTACTAGTGCACGAGTAGCATGATTTCAGATCTGAGAACGTTATGGTTGCATGATTATGATTGTTGTTCTAGATCTTATCTACAGTTGTATGCACTTTTTATAGTCCGGAACCGGCAATCCCAAAGGTGACAGCTTGGGACACCAAAGGGGATGGGCTATAATTTGAGGATTACATGTGTCCATAGAGTGTTAATGCTTTGTTCCGGTGCTCTTTGACAGGAGCACCTTAATCTCCATAAGTACCTTTTGGCCCCGTTCGTAGAGGGATTGTAGGACAAAAGATGTTGTGCAAGTTCTTATTTCAAGAACGTACAACTACATACGGAACACATGCCTACGTTTGCTTCTTAGACTAGGATTGCTCTAGTTTGTTCTTTGGCTAGTGCAATTTTGTCAATTGCCCAACTGTAATTTGTTCAGCCAACACTTGTCTTTTTTGCTTGGAGAGTTACCACTTGTGAAACCTTGAACCCCGGTCCATCCTTCATCTTTATTGCCTTCGTTCTTACTATTGCTCTCATTACTGCTGCTACTACTTTGTTACTACTTTGTGGTGTTGGTGATTGATAAGTCCCAAATGTATCTATAATTTCTGCGTGCTCCATGCATTTTTGTGTGATATTTCTATGTTTTAGATACACTTTCATACACTTTTGATCATATTTGGACTAACTTATTAACTCAGTGCACCCCAGTGCCAGATTCTGTTTTCTGATGTTTTTGTATTTCAGATTTTCCCATTATTAAAAGTGCTCAGAAAATTCCGGGGAAAATATATAAAAATCAGTGTTCTAGAAGAGTCCTCCAGCCGGAGGATGGGGTCAAGGGGTGACCCACAGCCCCCAGGCGCCCTCCTGGCGCGGCCTAGGGTGGGGTCGCGCTGGGAGGCCGCCTAGACTCCTGGTGGGCCCCCCGGTGCCCCTGTTCGGGGGGGATAGACCAAGCCCATAACCCAGCATTAGATCTATGGGCCGACTCACCTATGGAAGGCCCACAAGAGAAGACCCGGCCACGGGCCGGCTGCGCCAAGGAAAGAAGATCGAAGTCGTAGAAGGAATTCAACTTACCTTGTATAGCGTATAGTATATTTGTAAAGTAGAATAGGACTCCACCTCGTGTCGGAGTCGGACTCCCGGAATCCCGGGACCCGACATCTTTATAAGCTGAGGTCCATGGGATCCAGGGCTAGATAACAATCTCAACCTAAGATAGGACTAGATATTTGTCAGCGTAACCTAGATCTCGTCGAGACTAAGTTTACGAGCCGACTCTCTTGTAATCGATCAACCGACTCTTCTTTCGAGAGTCGAAACCCGTAATAAGAGGAAGTAGGACTAGGCTTTTACCTCGAGACAAAGAGGGGCTGAAACCTGGGTAAAATCGATGAGTCACTTTTCCATGTCGACTCTCTCCACAAAATCGCCTCGCAGCAAAGGTCCCATGTCAAGTTCGACTCTTCGTACATCTGCCGTGACTTTCCCATGACAGTTGGCGCACACCGTGGGGCCTGCGCTCACAGGTGTTGAGATTCTGGTGGGAACTCAGCATGGCATGGAGGGATTCGTCGCTGGACGGATCACCAGAAGTCGGCGCTGTAGGCTCTGCATCGACGACTCAACATGAGGCCATGAAGCCGATTCTGTCAAATCAGGATATCGGATCCCGATCGGATCTATCCACATCTGCATCGGTAGGACAGATGGATCTGAGCCAAAGCCGGATCCTGAAGCCTTCACGGAGACCTCAAGTCGGGGCCCCACCATGCCTTATGGCCTGAAGAACGCGGCGGCCACCTACCAGCAAACAAGCGTCCCACGAGGTATGAGTCGGCCAAATACCGCTCCCCATCATGCCTTTGTAGGATTCATCACTCGGTCCCCAAAGCCGGAAGACACCGTCAATATCCCGACTCATGACGACCCAGAAAATATTTTGGATGCCGACTTGTATCAAGAAGAGGACCTGTATGAAGACACTGGGTCAATCCGATCCGTTAAAGAAGGAGGACTCAGATCTGACCCACAGGAGTACAATCCAGACTCTCCTTATCTCAAGTCCCCCCAGGAAGGAGCCGTTTTTGTAACAGACAATCGAAGACGACAACGCACTTTAGAAGATAGGAGCCCGGCCTAGAAAGCCGATGACATCCAGAATCCTTCAGACGACTCGGATACGCGAACCACCAATGTGTGGCAACGTCAAGCGGTGGCCCACAGTCCCCAGGCGCCCTCCCGGGAGGCCGCCTGGACTCCTGGTAGCCCCCCTGGTGCCCCCTTTGGCTCTTATTTATACTCCCATCGCGAAAACCCTGATTCCGGACCCCTTTTTCTCCAGAATCAATTCCGATCTCCGCCGCCATCGCAGACAAGCTTCAGGGGACCGGAATTCCTGTGTCGGCACCCTACCGGGACGGGGAAGTGCCCTCGGATTCATCTCCATCGATTTTGCTTCCTCCCTACATGATGCGGGAGTAGTTCCTCCTTGAGGCTGAGGTTTCTACCAGTAGCTGTGTGGTCTTCTCTCTCTCTCTCCCATGATGTGATCTTCATTGTGATCATGGGCCATGTTAATCTAGGGTGATCCCTTGATATTTCCCCTTCCTCTATTTATTGGATTGATGTACTCACTTGATCTTATCTAGTATAATCCACGAGACCATGGTGACAGCGGTCTATTGGACATGGGTTAGAAGAATATTTTCATGAGTGATTTCCTCTTTTGTGTATTGATTGAAGATTGAGAGCCTCTTGGTGCTTGTCTTTGACTATCCTTTAGATATGTTGTGGTGATTGTGGTACTCTCTTTGGATGGCCGCGGTGACATTGGGAAATCCATAGATGAGAACTACGAACTCTGAGGTGTGCTTTTGTAGCCCTAAACAATTATCATCCTCTCTTGACCACAAAGGAATGACCTCTGAGTACGTCTCCATTGCATGTTTTATTGGAAATATCATGTGATTAGACTATGTTAATGTTGTTGGGAGTTTCCACTAGTGAAAGTATGAAGCCTAGGCCTTGTTTCCACCATTGCAATACCGTTTGTGCTCACGTTTACCACTTGTTTGCTTGAGGCACTTTTTATTACAGATTTATATTACTTTGTTTTGCCACAACTATCGCTCGTATTTTACCATCTCTTCACCGAACTAGTGCACCTATACAACTTCTAGTTGTATTAGGTGTGTTGGGGACACAAGAGACTTCTTGTATCTTAATTGCAGGGTTGCTTGAGAGAGACCATCTTCAACCTCTACTTCCCTGAGTTCAATAAACCTTAGGTCATCCACTTAAGGGAAATTGTTGTTGTCCTACAAACCTCTGCGCTTGGAGGCCCAACCTAGTCTACAAAAATAGAAGCGGGCGTAGACATGATACGTCCCAAACATATCTATAATTTCTGCTTGCTCCATGCATGTTTTGTGTGATATTGCTATGATCTAGATACACTTTCATACACTTTTGATCATATTTGGACTAACATATTAACTCAGTGCACCCCAGTGCCAGTTTCTGTTTTCTGTTGTTTTTCTATTTCAGTTTTTCCCCATATTAAAAGTGCTCCAAAAATCCAGAAAATCGGATAAAAAATCAGCGTAACGGAATCTTCCAGAGTCCCGAAGGAGGGCCGGAGGGGCCCCACCTGGTGCCCAGGCGTCCAGGTGGCGCGGCCTAGGGTGGGGTCGCGTCGGGTTGCCGCCTGGACACCTTGTGGCCCCCCTGGCTGCCCCCCTTCGCCTATTTATTCCCCGTGACGCGAAACCCCCGATGACAGAACCCTTTTTCGCGATCTCGCCTCTGTTCCTTCGCCTCCGCGCTTCCAAGATCGGGAGCGCCAGCAGACTTCTTCCCGGCATCCTGTCGGAGGGAGGATCGACCTCCGGGAGCTTCCCCTTCACCATGGACGCTTCCAGGATGTGCCATGAGTAGTTTTCCTTGGACCATGGGTCCGTGTTCAGTATCTATGTGATGTTCTCTCCTCCCCTCTTTGTTCTTAATGGTTTAGACCTCTTGAGCTTCCCTACATGATCGAGGCACATATGTAATCTTTCTGCTGTTGCTATGCTGAGTTTGATGGGATCGGATGGACTATGAGATTATGTTCAGATTGTGATAGAGTAATATATTTGGTTGTTATCTTTTATATTTTTTTTCCTAAGTAATTCTTGCATGTTCTCCGTTGTTGTTTATTTCTTTGGCCAAGTAGTAGGTAGTAATCCAAGAGGGAACGTTATGCTCGATTGTGGGTTCATGCCCCCTGATGACACGCTTGAGTGACAGAAACATGAGTCTAGGGGATGTGCTGTTGCCACAAGGGGGAAAACAACAGTGCTTGTAACCGCGGTTGCAAGGATTGTTTACTTTACGCAAAGTGTTTTTTAATGCAGTGGGATGTTGCTTTGGGTTTACACTTTGGGTGGGGCTCGCAACTTAATACCAGCGCGATGTTCTGGATAGATATCTCAAGGTGGATGATTAGTAGTAGATGCAGTTGGATTTAGGTCTACTTATTTTGGCGTACAACCCATGCTTTTGAGCGACTTCCTTTCTTTGTATCATAGTTAGCATTGCGGTGTGTTTATAATCCTGTCAATTACCCATCTGTAATTTGTTTACCTCGCATAGAAGTTTTATCGCCTTTTGGGTGAGAGACAACACTAGTGAACATCACGGGACCCCGGTCCATATTATCATCATTGTTTACACGCTTATTTACTTTTCTTCTTTTACTTTCAGTTGCTATCATTATCCCTTGTGTTTTGGTCCTTTGTAAACAACAAGACTAGAGAGATTGACAACCTCTCTGAACTTCGATGGGAGCAAAGTTATTTGTATCTGTGTGCAGGTCCAGGTGAAGTAAACAGCCCAGAGTTGTGAGCGGCGCCATTGTTCGCTTCACCACCTACTTCTCATTATCGGAGTCCTACTGGTCGATACTCTCAGCCTCGGTATCTTCACCGAGGGAAACTTGCCGCTACGTTGCATCTCACCTTCCACTTGGGGTAACCAACGAAGGGCGAGAAGCAATTATCATCTCTCGTGTATGAAGACATCAAGCTATTTCTGGCGCTGTTGCCGGGGAGGTAAGCGTTTGAAGGTATATCTTTAGATCTTGCAATTAAATCTTTTCATTTCTTGTTTTTATTTTCACTAGTTATGTTTATGGAAAGCTACACTCTTAGTTCACTTCTTGGGGAAGGCCTCTTTACCACACCCGTGGTAGAGAAGTCTCCTCCACCTACTGAATGTATCCCATTCGAAATACCACTTGGGATAATTGAAATAATTAGGAATGATTGTTATGACGAGACAGTCAATCCTAGTATTCATTTGTTGAAACTTACATAACTTTGTGAGTTATTTAATATTTCAGGTTTGACAAGAGGTGAAGTCATGAGGAAGTTATGTGCCTTGTCACTGAAAGGAAAAGCATTGGAATGGTATAGTATACTAGATGATTCTCACCTGCTGGATTGGGAAGAGATCCAGTCTCTCTTTTACTCCAAGTTTTATCCTCTTCATGAAGTTCATGAGAATAGGAATTATGTTTATAATTTCTATCCTCATGAAGGAGAGAGCATATCTCAAGCTTGGGGGAGACTGAAAACTTTAATGCTAAAATGTCCTAACCATGGGCTCCCCAAAGATATAATTATTACTAATTTTTATGTGAGGCTCTCTCGACAGGATAAAGACTTACTCGATGCTTCCTCCATGGGTTCTTTCACAAACGAAAAGGTTGATGCTAAATGGGAACTCCTTGAAAGAATTCAACGCAATACTGAAGATTGGGAGATCGACAAAAGTAAAGAGTCAGGTATAAATTATGAGTATGATTGCATTAAGTCCTTTGTTGAAACTGGAAGTTTTAATAAGTTTAGTGCTAAGTTTGGGCTTGATTCTCAACTCCTTATTGATTTTGTCAAATCTTTTGCTTCACATCTTAATATGCCTAGGGAGAATTGGATCAAGCATCCTGAACCTTTTAAAGAAATTTGCAAAGAAAATGAGATTGTTCATGATGATTGCAACATGCATGATCCAATTCCTGAAAATGAAGTTTTATATAAGCATGTTAATTTTTGTGGAGTGGATAGACCTTGTGAAAGGCCCATGATTGAAGAAGAGAAGTATTGTAAGAAACATAAGCATGAAAGAACAATCACTTGGGTAAAAGATTTAAATGAAATTGCTAGAGAATTGTGTGACCTTTATCCTTTTACTTGTGAACTTTGTTGTATAGAGGGTCACTTTAATTTTCAATGCATGAACTTTCAAAGCATAATTGTTAATCAGTTCTGTGGTAATATGATCACTTCTGATCTTTATGACGAACTTGTGTTATTTTTGATGTGTGAAGAGCTATCAGAAAAAACTTCTTGGCTAGATGTTAATTCCTTAGGAATAAATAGCACTTTGCAAAATTGCAATCTCTATTGTGTCGTTAATTGCCATGAAAATGATTACATAAGTAAGATTAGAATGGAGGGAACTTTACCAAAGTATAAAAATGTCTCTTATATTTCTACTAATAAAAAGGAGAGTTTCTCCCAAGTTTCCCCTATTGTTTCTAATGATAAACCAGGATATGTGGAGAAGATTCATCTCCAACCACTCCCTTCTAAGGTGAAGAAGAAGAAAAAGAAGAGGAGGAGGAAGAGGATCAAGAAGGAAGAAGAATGGGTATCAACCTGGCGTGAGCATATTCCTCGCATCAATTTTTATCCTAACGGACATAAATTTTTGGAGGATGGTGATCTTGATTGCATTCATTATTATCCGGATGTTAAGTCCGTAGGCACTATTGAAGATGATTTTGATTATGATATGCATGTTACTTTTTGTGATTGGGAAAATGATGATAGTGCTACTTATGATCTTGAAAATCTTTTTGGTACCAACTCTGAGAGTGATGATATGGAAAACTCTAAGCTTGGGGATGATAGGATTGCAAGTTCTTTACCCATTAGTGATGTGGTAATTGATAATTCTTTTGCTAGTAAGAATAAAGACAACATTTTTACAAATATAGTTGCTAGCAATGATAATGCTCTTCTCTACTATGATAATGTTATAACTCCTATCTATAGTGATTGTAAAGGTACCTATGACATAAGGAGAAATTATCCTGGTGAAACTTGTCATAATCATGGAGGGAATTACTCCCTTGCTGAACACCATCTTCCAAATACACAATTAATCTATAGTGTTCAAGTTGTTTATGATAGTCCTACTCCCACTATTACCAATGAGAAAGATTATGCTTATGTGGACAGTAAGAGTACCCTTTTTCATGTGGATCATGGTAACAATGATTTATGTGATACTTATATTGTTGAGTTTATTCATGATCCCACTGGAAATTATTATGAGAAGGGAACATATGCTTATAGATATTTTAATCATATCATGTTCCCTCTCTTTATGTTGAAGGTTTTGAAGCTGCACTTATTTTGCCTTCCTATGCTTATTTCTTTGTGCTTAAATGAATTATTCTCTTGCAATATTCCTATGCATAGGAAGCATGTTAGACTAAAATGTGTTTGGTATTTGCTTCTTGATGCTCTCTTTTGTTCTTCAACTCTTATTCCAACAAGAGCATCATTAAAATCTTAAGCTTGTCTTTATGGCTATAAAGAAAGAGCTCTAGGGAGACAAATCTTGTTATCTTTACTTTGAGTTTTTACTTTCAGATTTTAGTGGTCTTGATGATTGTTACTACTATAGAAACATCATTGTATCACTATTTTCAAGCGTTGTGCCAAGTTTAGCCTCCGATTGCAAGAAAGTTCAAAAGTTGTGACATGCTGTCCAGAAAACAGATTCTGTCCTTGGACGGAAAAATTAGCCTAAAATCACCAGATCATCTTTTTGATCTGAATATTTTTGAAAGTGTGCTCTATATAATTTACTTCCGATCGTCTGTTCTGAGTTTTTTATTGGAGTTGCATAAGTACCCCGAAACAATTATTTACTACCTTTTGTTCTGTCTTTCACAGATTCTTCCACGTTTTGCCTTTCCTCACTTTTGCAGACCTTAAGCTTGTTTTTTATTTGCAAAAACTTTTTGGAAATCTTGATAAAAAGTCGCTCTTCAAGAATATCTTTATTTCCAGTGGACAAATAATTATTTTATTAACGGTACTAACCTCTCTAATCAGCTTATGATGAGTTATGTATGAAGGGAGTTTTCAAGTTTGCGAGGGAAGATGATGAAAGAAGATCCGGGAGTGTCAAGCGCTCAAGCTTCGCGATGACCCCATGCATCCCCAATAAATATTCAAGGAGACTCAAGTGTCTAAGCTTGGGGATGCCCCCGTGCATCCCCTTCTCCATCAACAATCATCAGTTCGTCCTCCGTCTCACTATATTTTTATCACTTCATGCGTTATGTGCTATGATTGGAGTGTCTCGCTCTTAGGTTTACTTTTTAGTTTTCTTTAGCTTTGCTTGATGTTCATACCAAGTTAGAACCCACCTTACTTTATGTGGGAGAGAAACACGCTCCGCTTCAAACTAGAACACATCATAGATTTCATGCTTATCTTTATTTTGTTGTGTGTTCTTTATCTTTTCGTAGCTGCTGACATGTTTAGCTCTTAGTTTTCATGTTTATCTTGTTCTAGAGCTTTTTTTAGTTTGTTGCTGGAACTCTCTTTAGTTTTCATGTTTATCTTGTCAAGAGAGTTGGTTGTTGCACTGAGTTGTGTCTTGTCTTGCAAGTAGGTAATTGAGGTTGTATTCAATTGTAGTAGTAACTTGCAATAGTTTTGAGGTATTGTTGTGAGTAATATTTGAACTTTTGGTGTCAAGAGCTCTAGCCTATTAGTGATATGTAACAGCCCAGATTTCACAAAAATTAAAAATTATGTTTTCGGTGTGAATTGTTTGATTGTCTGATTTGTTTGCGGTGTTTGCATCCCCGATTTATCGATCGGCGATTATTTTTCCCCCTCTTATCTCGTACCGGACGAAGACCGACCCTTGCCACCCTGACACTCAACCTTTGCGACACCGGGTTTTACCCGATCACCGTCGCGAAAGCCGCACCAGACCAGCCGTAGCCAAAGGAACGAAAAAAACCCGTTTAATAATTAAACGGGATATTTTTATAGCGCGCCGAAAAGTGTTCTCGGAACGGTTCCAGCGCTAGGTGAACGCCTCCGGCTCGACGCGCTGATTGCGCAGTTCGAAGTTTTACCCGAATCGGAGGTCCTGCGGACCCCCGGCGGTCAGAAACGTAAGCACCGCGCGCGAGAGAGAAAAACCGGGGATGCTTTTGCAAACTGTCGGACACCTGGGCTATATAATGACCACCACACTCCCACCTTTTTCTAGGGTTTCCCTAGATTAAATTTTGCAGCCACCCCCCTCCTAACTCCCAGATTTGCTCCAAAATAGCCCCAGATCCGAAAAACCCTAGCCAGATCTGATCTCCACCATCAGATCTGGGCACCAATGGCCCACATCATGCCACGTCGTCCCCTGGAGATCCACCAACCACCTCTCCTCTCTCTCTCCTGGCCGCCGTCGCTGCACCGTGGAGGCGAGCCACCGCGTCGTCGGCGTCGACCAGCGGGCCGCCCGCGGCATCCCTCTCCTCTCCCCCTCTCCCGCGAGCCTCCTCTCCTCCCTGCTCCTTCTCCTCTCACCTCCCTGCTCTCTTTTCTCCCAGGACGCCGCAGCCATGGACCGAGGTCGCCACCTCGATGCATGCCACCGGCGACCTCCCCTTCGCAAGATCCGGCGACTCCGGCCGTCGTCCCCGCCTCTGGATCTGCTGACCCCGCGCCGCTCCAACCTCCTGCCTCAAGCCGACGAGCCTCCTCGCCGGAGTCCGGCCACAGCCGCCGCCGCACCCCGCTCGATCGGGCTCGAGGACGAATGCTCCGCTCGGGAGCCTCCAACCGGCGTGGCCACGTGGGCCGGCACAGCCCACCAGCCGCCCGCGGCCTGCCAGGCCAGGCCCAGCCGTTAGCCCCTCTCCAGCCAGCCAGGCCTCATAGGCCACGGCCCGCAGGGTGAGCAGCCCCCTTTTCTTTTTTTCTTTTTTTATTTTTTTCTATTACGGTAGTGGGCTCGGCCCAGCACTGGTTAGGCCGTAGTAGCCAGTTTCGGCCCGTTGCCCTGTTTTTTTTTCCTGGGCAGTTTAATTTAGCAGATTGTATTATTATTTTGTGTTGCCCGTATCTTTTAGCTCGTAGCTCGGATCGCGACGCTTTAAACATTAAAGTTGCTTAATTTTTCGTGTAGTTTAATAAATGTTGCTTGTTGCCATGTTTGACCTTGTCTACATGTTGTTTACCTGTTATTTACAACCCTTGCCACTGTAAACTGTAATTGTCATAACTTTTTAACCGTTGCTCCGTTTAAAATGTTCTTTATATGTAACTTGACTAGAATTGCATGTAGATTGTGTTTATGCTGCTCTTGCTTGCTAATAAAAATAATAAAATATTGTTTAGGACAGAACAGTACCAAATTCCATTTTATCGTGGGGTCCGCAATAGTTTGCCATGTCTAGGATTTCACCCCACTTAAATTGACTAGCTTAGGTAGTTTATTTATGCTTCACCTCTTGACATGTTTGTGTGCAATGCCATGCTTGAGTGAGATGCCATGTTAACAACCTTTGTTGATCACCTGTAGATAAACAACTTGAACCATCGTAAACGTGCGGTATCGTCGTGTGTCACGAGTACTCCACTTAACCTGCTAGAAACCGCTCTCGACGGTAGGTGCGATGTCTCGTGTTGCCTTCTTGTTGATCTTGCTCGTGATTGCTTCGTAGTAATAGATGCTTGATCGTTGATTGCTTTCCAGTGTTTACCCTCTTGTGTGCTTCCGCGGGTACCTCTCGGAGACGATGCAAGCTTGCGATCAACTACACCTTCGGAACCCGACTTATCAACAGGCAAGGACTATACATTACTTATGATCCATTCTATTTCAACCAGTGGTTTGCATGCTAGTATAGGATAGGTTCGATGTTTGATCCTACCACATGTTTACAGCCTTTTTAAAATCGATACAGCCATGTCCCCTCCCAGCAAACCATGTACTTCTATGTTACTATTGCTTATTGCTCAGCCTCTGCTTAGTATGCATGCTTAGGATGCTATGATGTTACCCTGTTACTCCTTGGTTTGGGATATCACATTATTATATTGTGTTGATGATATGATTATGATAATGTTGACTATACTCGACGAAGGATGGAAGGTCTAGGCTATCCCGCCCCGACGCTTTGTTCCATTCGAGTCAACTAGGACCTGAGTTCCGGGTATTGGTTTTAAGACTGAGCGTGCCTAACCGCGTGTGAGATTTTATGGGGTGCCCTTTTCTTACCTACCTAGCTTCAACATTTCCAGTGGTGGCCCAAGCTGATTTACCATTTGAAACCGTGTGTGTGCTGGTCGGCCGCCAGTAGTTTTCCAACCAACCCGGACCAGTGAGGACATAGTTCCCTTGCTGGCCCACCTTGTCCGGCTGAGGACCCGGTTTCCTATGTGTGATTAACCGGCTATACAAAACTGCGACAGACGGTAGAGACCGATTCGAGAGCGCGGCCGGCTTTTGAGTTGGGTGTCGACTCACCGGGGGCCACCCGGATTTGTTCGTTGTTAGTTAGAGGGACCTGTCGTTTCGGATCTCTTGGAACTAAATCATAAAATGGTTGCCTATAATGGGTAGAAACTAAGAGAGATGGGCGTGCGTGCGGAGCCTTGTAATGGGCAGTTGGTACACCCCTGCAGGGTTAAATCTTTTCGAGAAGCCGTGTCCACGGTTATGGACGACTTGAGACCTACTCCTTGTTCATAGACAACAACAACTGAGATAATCTTAATATAACTTGATCACCGTGTGTGTGCCTTGACTGCTTCTTCTTCGTCGGGATGCGAAGAGGAGTACAAGGATAGGATAGGTGTTATGTTTGCGTAAGTAGTTTATAGCAAGACTTGTTGGAGGCGATTCCTCATCAAATGCTTGGCTTCTTACCTTACTCTCTAGATCGTTAGCCACTTCATGAATGCTAGTGCGGCAGCAACCTCACCACTTACCCCTTCCTTACCGTAAACTACTAGTTTTCCTAGAATGACGAGTGATGAAGTCCTTGCTGGGTCAGTTGACCACTACAGTTGGATGCTGAGTACCTCTGTACTCATGATACTACCCCCAAACTCTTTTCAGGGTTCTTGATCGACAACAGGTATGGTGATCGACGTTTCACGTGGAGACTCGACGACGATTAGTTAGGCGGATCCCGGGGGAGGGCCTGGACCTGTGTGGTTATGGGGATCGATGTTTTTCTCTTTTCCAGTAGGCATTTGATTGTAGTCTGTACCCAGACATGCATCTTCCGCTGCTGTATTGTATTTAAGGCAGTTGTGCGCCGATTGTATGAGATGTTGTATCCTTGTATCTGTAATGTTGTGATATCATGTTGGAAATCCGGGGCATATGGCTATGTCATATGTCGCGGTGGGACCGATATGTTCTCCGTCCCCGGATCTGGATGGAAACATCTAGATCTGGAACAGTACCGCATATCGGGCCTTACATGATAGGTGTCATATTTTGGGCAATACGTGTTTATTTTCAAAAACCTAAGAAACTAGTTGATAACTCTAGCTACTAGATGGATCAGTAATCTTTTGAGGGATCGGATATTAGAGTACACTCACGTACCATGAGTCGAGGATGCGCAAGGATAACCAAACCCCCATACACTCCTCCTGGGGGTACTTGTCTCTTTGTGAACCTCCTCATAAGATTGAGAGTTATCGATAATAAGTGCATGAGTTCTTTGGACTAATTTAAGTATTGAAAGTTGACACTTCCACCTCCTCATACTTTGCTAGCCTCTTCGGTACCGTGCATTGCCCTCTTCTCACTCCGAGAGTTGGCGTCCACCTCGCCGGAGCATCCAAACCCTTGGCATGATACGCTTTGTCATCATAATCCCCCTTATATATTTCCTAAAAACAGACACCATACCTACCTATCAAGGCATTTCCATAGCCTTTCCGAGATATATTTCCATGCAACATCCACCTCTTCATGACTTGATCTTCATGTCATACATGTTCCTGCTATACTGGCGGAGGCATATATTTGCATACATCTTGATAGCTACATCTTCTTTATGCTGAGTACCTTGTTTAACACCCTCAGTTGTCTGTAACAATAATCACTTTTACTTTGGACTAATCACTTTTGCTAATCACTATGCAAACCATGCCATGACCCACTTTGCTTTTGATCATATTCAGAAATGCCTTTTGGTTGCTATGAAAATTATGTTGCAATTAAACTTTGCCCTAAAATCATGGGACCACTTTTATAAAATCACTAATAATCATTGGGTCATGCCCATGTGGTTATGGTATTTTATTTTACCACTGGAAAAAATCAAACAATTCAAACAACTAGCAAAACAGCACCATTTCATAGTTGCAGCACTAAAACAAATAGCAAAACATTTTTGAAATGCCCCAAACTTTTTGTGGTATGCTTACATGGTGCAACATAATTGTACAAACCAATTTCATGTTGAGAAAAAATATTAAAGCAATAAAAACAATTACAAAAAGGAAAGAACAGAATGCAAAAGGCAGAAAAAACAAAAAAACCCTAAACCCCGCCACTGGGCGAGGCTCACTCCTCCCCCATCCTGGACCACCCGGCCAGCCCACCCTCCCATCTGTCTCCCTCCCACCAACTCCCCTGCCCCACCCCGCCACTGTCGCCATGGACGGGGGCAGAGAGCACGCCATGGCCCTCCCCTCACCTGCCCCCCTCACCTGCTCCCTCCCCCCTCTCACCTGCCCCCGGTGGAGATAAGGCCAAGCTCCCCAGCCCCGGTGCTCGTCCTCCCCTTTTCTCCCCTCGCCCTCTTCTTCTCCGCCTTGCCCGACGCAGCCATGGCCACGGGCTCGTGAACCCCCGCGGCCACACTGCCTCCCAGCCCCAGCCACCGTGTCTGCGGGCACCGCCGTTGTCGCCTACGCCACCACGCCGCGGGAATTGAGCCGGGAGCCCCTCCACACTGCGCCACGTCGCCGTTCCCCTCTGCCGCCCCACCGCGTCGCCGTCGTCAATTCGCGCGCCACCGAGCCTCCCCCGAGCCCACTCTAACGGCTACAAGATCACGGTGAGCCCCGCTCTCGTTCCCCTCTTGCGGCGCTCGATCCCGTACGCCTGAGCGCCGCCGCCACCTAGCCGTGCCCCGGTCGACGCCGCGAGCTCGCGTCCGGCGGGCACCGTCCCAAACCAGTCCGTGTCCGTTGCACGAATGGGCGCGACTCCTCGCACTAGTCATGTAAACGCGAACGACGCTCAAATTGGTCCCGTAGTCGACGTCCCCGTCAAAGCCCGCCTCCGGACATCGCGTGCGTGCTCGCCGCCGTTGCTCTGGTGCTCCTCCGGCGGGCACAACACTACCAGCCGGCGTGCGGCTCCACGCTGGTTCGAACCAGCCCGGTCCGGCGTGCTCCCGTGGCCGGAGCCGAGGGCACGGTCGCCGCCGGCACCCACGGCCTCGCCGGCGCGTTCCGGTGTGGCTGACCGGGGGCCCCCGCCTGTCAGGTTCCCCATCAGTGGCTAATGGGCCACTGACAGCGGGCCCCACCCCCCCCCCTTAATCCCTCCTTTATTTAAAACTAGGGATAAAAACCCCCCACTATCTATGACAAGTGGGCCACATGCCCCTTTTACTTAACTAAAATTGCTTAATTAACGAATGTGTCATTGACACCTGGGCCCCACCTGTCTATTATATAAAATAAAATTGATTTATAAAATGTCTCAATGACATGTGGGTCCATTGTTGTTACTCACTTTGTTTATTTTAAATAAATCTAATTAGCAATGTGAGGCTGACCAGTGGGACCCACTGGTCAGGTTTGACTGGTCAACCCCCTCTGTGGATAATGTCTATTTAAAAAACAAAATAAATCCAGAAATCATTTAAATGATTTAAAACTTTGAAATTCAATATCTTTTAAACCGTAACTCGGATTCAAAAACTTTATACATGAAAATTGATCAGAAAAATATAACGAATACGAATACTCTATCCGTATGTCTATCACACCCCTCTAACACAACGAACATCGAACCGTCCCCCTCCGGACTGGCGGTCCGATAAATTGTCCGGTACTGTTAGAGTGCCCGGATGAATTTATTCCGAACACGGTTGTTTCTCGGAATAAATCAACTAGCATGGATACAGCCCCCTTATGTTTGTCCGGTACCCACGACACCTCCGGCTTGATCCTTCCCCCTCCGGTCACCTGTCCGGTAATCATCCGGAGCCGGTAGTTCATCCTCAGATGAATTTCCGTTCCGAGCAACGTGCCTTGCACTGCGTTAGAACACCGTTAACTTTTAATCTGTCATGTCATGCATCTGTTTGTATATGTTTGCTGTGTATTTACTATTTCTTCCCCCCTTAATCTCCGGTAGACCCCGCTGCTGCCGTCGAATACACCGCTGCTGAGTATGACTACTTCGTCGACGACCCTACCCCTACCGTCGAGCTTCCAGGCAAGCAGAGCCATTCTCTTCCCCAGATATCGCCTACCTTTCCGTACTTTCTTGCACTAGGCATTGTTACTGTTGCGGCTACGATTACAATCCTATTCAATTGCATAGCCTGATTTTGTCTCCCCTTGATGTACCTTTCTTATCCTATGCTGCCTGTTATAATTATGCATATATTCAGCAGTGAGCCCTGCGCATTGTTAGCTAGGACTAGATAGCGGGACGTGATCACTCAGGGGAGTGAACTGGGTTATGCAAGGCAGACACCGCCAAAGGCCCCTATCTGGGTTATGCCTAGTCACCTCAAGTGTGAGCTATCAAGGAGTAATCCTTGTACTCCACTCGAGGCTGACTTTGTCTTACCGCCTTAGGGTCCTGAACAACGGTTGTCCTTCAGGTAAGAAGTCGGGCGACCCAATGGTGCCCGCGAGTGGTATTGCGTCGGGATGACAGGGAGGGTACGACCAGTGTACCGGTGTGCTTGGCCCCTGATCGTTGGCCGCGAGAGTTACCAAACTACGAAAGTCGAGATCCTCCAGGAGCACACTCGAGA
Organism: Bromus sterilis; assembly: GCA_950022295.1. Classification (NCBI taxonomy): domain Eukaryota; kingdom Viridiplantae; phylum Streptophyta; class Magnoliopsida; order Poales; family Poaceae; genus Bromus; species Bromus sterilis. The sequence goes on from OX465600.1 coordinate 226,700,671, forward strand.
CAAGGTAAGGAGACGGTTCACCTTGTTGGTAACCGCAGTGACTTGGTGGGACGACAGGGCAGGCACCAATGTACTGGTGGTCCTGGCTGCTGTCGTTGTCTGCGGGTCAGTTAAGTCGAGGCAACGATAACGGTTGTCACGCAGGTTAATTAAAATGCTAAATGGTTCAGTGAATGTATTGAGTTGGCTATATGCCATTTACGCACTACCTACCCGTGGGAATTACGAGTTATGGGCTCCTCTGCTTCGTAGTGTCGTCCGAGGACTCTTCAGACGTCAGCAGTACCGCGGCCTGCGCCGGGAAGTGGTGTTGTCTTATTTGCCGCGGCAGTGTGGTTTGTATTTGCTTTGATTTAACTTCACCGGCCAGCCTCGCACCGTGCAGGAGTACGTCGGGGTTAGGGTCAAAAGCCCCGCGTACATAGGATATAGTCCGGCGGATGACCTCTCTGTTGAGTTTGAAAGATGGGCTATGAAGTGTCGGATAGCCTCGGTGGAGCGTTCCCTAACAAGGTTCCCGCCACCCTGGAGATCCGCGTGTGTAGCGTAACACAAGTGCACCCCTGCAGGGAAGATTAATCTATTCGAATAGCCGTGTCCACGGTAACAGGACGCTTTATGCTGAAGCTGGATCTTACCACTACAAACTATTAATATTAAACTGTATGGTTCTGGATTTTCTTCCTCGCGGGGATGTCGAGGAGGTGAACTCGGAGGCATTGTTAATCATTACAACTTATTATTATACAATGCTGCAGCAACTTCTGCTGCATTGTTACTTTACGCTTTATATAAACTGTTGGCTGATTCTTACCTCATGCTGCAAGACATCGTCGGAAGATGCTAGTCTTCGTTAGGCCTAGCTTCTTACCCTTGCTCTGGATTTCTGTCTTTCAGTCCACTATATACAGCCTCTTCTTTCCGTTGATACAATGCATATTGCTTAGTAGCGGACGTAAGACTCGCGGGTATACTAGATACTCACCTGCTTTATTTCCTTTACTGTTTTGCCTGATCGGCCGCTGCAGCCGACGTTGGAGCCCAGGAGGAGGAGTACCCCGGAGGCGCCTACTACGACGTCGAGTTCCCCGTTGACCAGGAGTAGTTCGGTGGATCCCAGGCAGGGGGCCTCGCCTTTTCGATCTGTATCCCTGATGTGGTTTGTGCTAGCCTTCTTAAGGCAAAACTTAACTAACTATGTTTGTACTCAGATATTATGGCTTGTATGACTTATGTATTCGGGTCCGCGTGACCCCCTCTATTGTAACATATTTGTTTATCCTTTTGTGTTTAGTGTCATGCTGTGGTATTATCACCGTGGCACCTTAATCTCAGTCGTGTACCCTGCGTGTATGATTACTGTACACGGATTGATTTTGGGGGCGTCACACCTTGTAAAGTGTGAAGATATTCTTTACCTTCTTGTAAAATAGAGTGTTGCCCTTAAGTGAGGAAAAGATAACAAAGAGGACCAATGAGAGTTAAATAGAAAGAGCCATTGAGGCCACCAAAAAAATAGAAAAAAATAGAAAAATGAGAAAAATAAATAAAAAGAGAGAAGGGGGCAACACTAATATTCCTTTTGAAAGATCCACACTCGTACTCCCTCTTATCTTGTACTCCATAGAGATGATCATTTATGCATATAGATATGTGGGGACCTTCACACTATAGAACTTGGCTTGCATATTCCAAGGATGAGCCTCCTCAAACGAGCTCTAGGTCTTCATGAGAGAGCAAGTTGGATGCACCCCCACTAGTTCCATTGGAGATCTTTTCTTAGCTCATATGTGCATCCGTTGCATGGCAATCCCTACTCCTCACATCATATCTATCATTTGGCCTTCTCTCGCCTATGATTTTCCTCATTGATGTGAGCCTTTCTCACCCTTTTTGTCTTCCTCCACCATATTTCTCTCTTTGCCATCCTAAGTGTCAACTCTCGTGCTTACGCTCATCCATTGCATGAGTGCTCAAAATATCGAAAAGGAGTGGATCAAATTGACTTGTACCTGGCTAGTGGTCTGGGGACGAGTCAAGATAAGATTCCAAAAAAGAATAAGTGGGAAAATTTTGTAGGTTGAGTTCTCAACAAATATTATTTTTTCTCGTATTCCTATCTCCCCCTTCTTGCACGCAAACACCATCTGGAGATATTCAAGTCACAGACAGCAAGAGCTCTTTCACCTTTATGTTCTTATGTTGCTTGTTTCAATGCTAATATAGACTCTTGCTTGTTATTACTTGAATTGAATTACATACCTTGATTGCTTTACTTTCAAAGTTCTTATATGGTTGTTAGCATGTCACCATATAAATTATTCTTCTTATCATTTACCGACTCGTGGACGAGCAGGAATTAAGCTTGGGGATGTTGATATGTCCCAAACGTATCTATAATTTCTGCTTGCTCCATGCATGTTTTGTATGATATTGCTATGTTTTAGATACACTTTCATACACTTTTGATCATATTTGGAGTAACTTAACTCAGTGCACCCCAGTGCCAGTTTCTGTTTTCTGCAGTTTTTGTATTTCAGGTTTTCCCATTATTAAAAGTTCTCAGAAAATTCCGGGAAAATATATAAAAATCTGCGTTCTAGAAGAGTCCTCCAGCCGGAGGATGGGGTCAAGGGTTGGCCCACAGCCCCCAGGCGCCCTCCTGGCGCGGCCTAGGGTGGGGAAGCGTCGGGAGGCCGCCTGAACTCTTGGTGCCCCCCCCGGTGCCCCCCTTTGGCTCTTATTTATACTCCCGTCACGAAAACCCTGATTCCGGACCTTTTTTCTCCAGAAGCAATTCCGATCTCCGCCGCCATCGCCAACAAGCTTCGGAGGACCATAATTCCTGTGTCGGCACCCTGCCGGGACGGGGAAGTGTCCTCGGATTCATCTCCATCGACGTTCCTTCCTCCCTCCATGATGCGGGAGTAGTTCCTCCTTGGGGCTGAGGTTTCTACCAGTAGCTATCTGGTCTTCTCTCTCTCCCATGATGTGATCTTAATTGTGATCATAGGCTATGTTAATCTAGGGTGATCCCATGATATTTCCCTTCCTCTATGTATTGGATTGATGTACTCACTTGATCTTATCTAGTATAATCCCCGAGACCATGGTGACAGCGGTCTATTGGACATGGGTTAGAAGAATCTTTTCATGAGTGATTTCCTCTTTTTTGTGTTAAGATTGAGAGTCTCTTGGTGCTTGTCTTTGACTATCCTTTAGATATGTTGTGGTGATTGTGGTACTCTCTTTGGATGGCCGTGGTGACATTGGAAATCCATAGATGAGAACTACGAACTACGAGGTGTGCTTTTGTAGACCTACACAATTCTCGCCCTCTCTTGACCCCAAAGTAATGACCTCCGAGTACGTCTCCATTGCATGTTTTACGGGAAATATCATGTGATTAGACTATGTTAATGTTGTTGGGAGTTTCCACTAGTGAAAGTATGAAGCCTAGGCCTTGTTTCCACCATTGCAATACCGTTTGTGCTCACGTTTACCACTTGTTTGTTTGCTGCACTTTTTATTACAGATTTATATTACTTTGTTTGGCCACACCTATCACTCGTATTTTACCATCTCTTCGCCGAACTAGTGCACATATACAACTCCTAGTTGTATTAGGTGTGTTGGGGACACAAGAGACTTATTGTATCTTAATTGCTGGTTTGCTTGAGAGAGACCATCTTCAACCTCTACTTCCCTGAGTTCGATAAACCTTAGGTCATCCACTTGAGGGAAATTGTTGTTGTCCTACAAACCTCTGCGCTTGGAGGCCCAACATAGTCTACAAGAATAGAAGCATTCGTAGACATTAGTGATTGGGGAAGTCTCTAAGGCTACTAAATATATTGTCTAGTGCTTTTTCTGGTGTGGTTGAATTGACAACTCGACTGCTAAGGCTTATAAGTATTCTTCGTCTCCCCTTGTGTCGAATCAATAAATTGGGTTATACCTACCCGTGAAGACTGTTGCGATCCCCTACACTTGTGGGTTATCAAGACTATTTTCTGGCGCCGTTGCCGGGGAGAATAGCTATACTTATAAGTTCACTTGATAAGTACACTTTATCTCATTACTCTGTTTGCTTACAATGGTTAAATTCTTTGAAACTAGATCTTATTGGCAAGGTGGATTCACTGAGGATCAACAAAAATATTATAAGGATTACCGCATGTCTGAAAAAGGAAAATTTATATGGAAAATTATGTCTCAAGTTGAAAGTTATGCTAGAAAGTTATGCTCTGATTATGATATATCTTATTGTTGTGATGAATGTTGTTGTTTCTTGCCATTTAAACACCTTTTTCCAATGTTTGTGTAATGATAATGAAACCTTGGTATCTTATACTAGGGGACATTATGATTTCTTTGATGTAGAACAAATAGAAGAATTTGTTATCTTTAAGGGTGCCTATGAAATTGTTTCCTTTATTGAAAATATTGAGATGCCCCTTACGAATCTGAGAGTATTTCTATACTTAAATATTGCTTTAAGAATTTTAATGATAATGCTTATATTACTGACTATCTCAAAAGTTCTCTTCACAAGAGGAAGATACTAATGCTTTGCAGGACTCTACGGAAAAAGAAATTGCTGAAATTGAATGCTCCTTAGATGAAAAAGAGGAGGACAGTGACGAACAAAAGGATGAAGAGTGGAGTAGCTACCCATCTCTACAAACTAATGAGATTAACTCTTTGACTCTTACTTTATATGATTGCTCTCCATGCTTACCAAAGGACGATGAATGCTATATTGATTGCTATGATCCTATCGAATCTTTTGAAATATCTCTTTTTGATGAAATTGATGCTTGTGGCCATGATGCCCCTATGAATGAAACTTTCAAGGATGATTTTTTTACTGTTATTTATGATAACCCTTGCTATTTTGATAAGTCTTATGATAACCCTCTATGTTTTCCTACTATCGATGTTCTTAATGATGAGGAGTTTTGCTTAGAAAGTTTATATGATTATGTGCTAGTAGATCATGAAAATCATGCTTTATGTGATGGTTATATTGTTAGTTTGTTCATGATGCTACTGAAAATTATTATGAGAGAGGTAAATTTGGTTATAGAAATTTTCATGTTAGGAAAACGCCCCTCTCCATGTTGAAAATCTTGAAGGTGCTCTAGTTTTACCTTCCTATGCTTGATACTTTGTGCTTCATGGATTTATTTTCTTACAAGATGCCCATGCATAGGAAGCATGTTAGACTTAAATGTGGTTTATATTTGCTCCTTTGATGCTCTCTTTTGTGCTTCAACTTTTTATTCTTTTGTGAGCATCGTTACACTCATGCCTAGCTAATGGCTTTAAAGAAGCGCTTCTTGGAGGCAGCCCAAAATGGATTAGGTTTCTTTTGCTTTTATTGTGTCTTGCATGTTGTTACTACTGTAGCAACACCATTGTATCTTTATTTTCAAGTTTTGTGCCAAGTTCTAGCCTCTTATGATAAGGGAAGCAAAAGTTGTGACATGCTGTCGACAAAACAGATTATGTCTCCTTGACGGAAAAAATCAAAACAAATCACCATTTTATCTTTTTGAGCTGAATTTTTTACACAACATGCTATATACAATTGTGAAGTTTTCATATGTTTTGAGTTTTCTTATTTGATCAGCACAAGTGCACCTGAAAAATCAATCTTTACAATCTGTCCTGTTTTGGCAGATTATCTATTAGTGTACTAACCGCTCTAATAAGTTTATGAGAAGTTTTATGTGAAGGAAGTTTTCAAGTGTGTGAAGGGATATGATGAAATAAGATTTAGGAGTGCCAAAATCTTAAGCTTGGGGATTCCCCCGGCACCCCCACAAAATATTCAAGGAGACTCAAGCGTCTAAGCTTGGGGATGCCCCCCTTGCATCCCCTTCTTCATCAACAATCACCAGTTCGTCCTTCTCCACACTATATTTTTATTGCTTCACATGATATGTGATGTTCTTGCAGCGTCTGTATATTTGATTTTAGTTTTTTTTGTTTTGTTTTCTGGTCATTACAATGCCGGACCCTATCATGCTTGATTGGAAGAGATACACGCTCTGCTTTATCATAGAACACTCTAGAGCTTCACTAATATCTGTTGAGTGTTAAATTTATCTACTGCATGTTTTTCTTAGCTCATGTGCTTCACTTAGATAGTGTTTGAGATCAATTTAATTTTTTTTGTAGAAAGTTTAGAACTCTCGTGCTTCATTTATATTTGTTTAGAGAGTTGTTTCTGTTGCAATGGTTTATATGTCTCATGGTATGTTTTATATGTGGTGTATAGATAATCTAGATCACTAGGTCTAGCTGAGGATATCTTGAAATAGTGTTGAGGTATTGATTGAGTAATGATGAATGTTTATGCAATTGATCTTGCGCCCATTAGTGATAGTGTCACATCTTGGCTAACCGCGCCTTATTTTTGAAAACTACAAAAAAATTAGTTGAGAACTATAGCTACTAAAAGGATCACTAATCTTTGCGGGGTTGGAATATATAGAGTACCCCCCCACGTACCATGGGTCGCGGATGCGCAAGGATAACCAAACTCCCATACACTCCTCCTCGGGGTACTTGTCTCTTTGTGAATCTCCTGACTAGATAGAGAGTTACTGATAATAAGTGCATGAGTTCTTCAGACTAATCCGAGTATTCGATTGTTGGCACTTCCACCTTCCCATATTTTGCTAGCCTCTTCGGTACCGTGCCTTGCCCTTCTCGTGGGATTTGGTGCAAACTTCGTCGGTGCAAACTTCGTCGGTGCATCCAAACCCTTGGCATGATACGCTTTGTCATACATAAACCTCCTTATGTCTTCCTCAAAACAGCCACCATACCTACCTATCAAGGAATTTCCATAGCCTTTCCGAGATATATTTCCATGCAACATCCATCGTTCTTCATGTTCATATGACTTATCCTTCATTGTCATATTGCCTATTGCTACACTGGCAGAGGCATTCATATAGATTCGTTACTTTTTGATTCAGAGTTGTAAGTAAATGAAAGTGTGTTGGTGTTCTTATAGAGTGTTGCCCCTACCAGTGAGGAAAGGAAGAGAAGATCCCAAAGTGGACGAAATAAAAAAAGAATAAAGAGCCATGGAGGCCACCCAAAATCAAAAAAATTAAAAAGCTGAAAAAGAAAAAATAATAAAAAAAGAGAGAGGGGGCAGCAAAACTATCCTTTATTCCACACTTGTGCTTCAAAATAGCACCCGTACTTCATAGAGAGTTTTCATACCATTCATGTATAACTATGTGGGGATATAGACACTATAGAACTTGGCTTGCATATTCCAAGGATGAGCCTCCTCAAAAGAGCTCTAGGTATTCATGAGCAAGCAAGTTGGTTGCACCCCCCACTAGTTCCATTGGAGGGCTTTCATACACTTATAGATCTTTGTGCATCCGCATGTTGCATGGCAATCCCTACTCCTCACACCATATCTATCATTTGGCTTTTTGCCTATGATTGTCCTCATTGGTGTGAGCCTTTCTCACTTTTTGACTTCCTATCCCCATCACTATTCTATTTTGCCATCCTAAGTGCCAACGTATCTTCCTCACGCTCATCCATTACATGAGTCCTCAAAGTCGAAAGGGAGATGATCAATTTGACTTGTACCTGAGTAGTGGTCTGGGGACGAGTCAGAATAAGATTCCAAAGGGACCATGTGTGAAAAAATAGTAGATTGAGTTCTCAACAACTATTCAGTATTTTTATGCTCTAAAACTTCCCCACTCTTGGCACGGGGACTCCGACTGAGACATTCGATTCACGGACAGCAAGAGCTCAATTGTTTATATGTTCTTCATTGCTTGCTTAATATCAACTGTAGACTATTGCTTTATATCACTTTGTCTTTGACTTATGTATCTTTATTACATTAGATTGATTGCCTTTACTCCTAAGTAGCATGTCACATCAAAAATTATCTTTTTATCATTTACCTACTCGAGGACGAGCAGGAATTAAGCTTGGGGATGTTGATACGTCTCAAACGTATCTATATTTTTTCTCGTTCCATGCCCTTTTTGTGTCATTGCTACATCTTTTTGTCATGCTTTTGAATTATTTATTGGAATAACCTACTAATATAGAGCCCAGTGCCAGTTCCTGATTGTTTTGTCTTTGCATTGCAGAAAAAGTCCAAAAATGAAGTTGCTCAGAAAATTCCCAAAGCATTAGCAAAAAAATATTCACATCGGAAGAGTCGTCCAGCCGGTGGACGGAGTCAGGAGGTGGCCCCAGGCCCCCAGGCGCCCTCCCGGTGCGGCCAGGGGGGACCAGCGCCAGGTGGCCGCCTGGGTGACCTGGGCACCGCCTCGGACTCCCCCTTGGCCTATAAATTTACCCGTGACGCAAAAACCCGAGATATCGAACTCCTTTTTCCAGAAGCGCTCCTGATCTCCTCCACCATCGAAACCTAGCTTCAGAGGTCACCAGGATCCTGCTCCGGCACCCTGCCGGAGAGGGCCTTGGCCCTCAAGGCCATCTTCATCAAATCTTCTTCACCCCATGATGGATCGTGAGTAGTTCCTCCTTGGACTACGGGTTCTTGGCAGTACCTTGTTGATATCTTCTCCCCCTAAATCTTCAATACAAAGTTCTCATGGGATGCCCTACATGATTGAGATCCATATGGTGTAATTGGTGTGTTTGTTGGGATCCGAGGAATTGTTACTTTGTTCAGTCCTAAGAGGTTTATGAATTATTGTTGCTGCAATTTTGTTGTTCTTAATGCTTGTTACTAGTGCACGAGTAGCATGATTTCAGATCTAAGCACGTTATGGTTGCATGATTATAATTGTTGTTCTAGATCTTATCTACAGTTGTATGCACTTATTATAGTCCAGAACTGGCGATCCCAAAGGTGACATGTAACGACCCGATCCCAAAAGGAACCAAGTCTACTATTCTTCTGTGCTATCCCTGGATCAGTATGCTAGCACACATAGTACTCGATGAAATACCAAGAATCACATGTCAAAAAGTAAGGTAAACACATGGTATTTATTACCTTATAGCCTTTGGGCTAGAATACACCGCGGAAACAAGCAATACATAAGTGGAGTCCCATGAACACCAACGGCAAAGTTGAGTGTAGACATCGTAACCCTACATCGTATCACTTACTCGTCGTATACAATCCTGCAACACCGAAGGTTACAGCCCAAAATGGGTCAGTACTTTGAATGTACGGCAAGTTACTCCCAAAAGAATATATACCAGACCTATCTTCTACATGAAATTTTGGCTGGTGGTAAAGCTCTAAGTTTCAACTTGCATAAAGCTGATTTTGTCCTACTCAAATAGTATCATAACAATACTACAAAACTCATAATATGATTGAGTTGGTTTCTCCAAGTCAATCTATTCCCAAAGTTGATTAAACCCGATTGATTAATTAAATATGATGAGATCCGTCAACATTCCCACTTCTAGATGCTCAAAGTTGTCTGTAACCGTGGACACGGCTAATCATGATCAGTTTGTACACTCTGCAGAGGTTTGTGCACTTTTCCCCACAAGACTCGACCACCTCCTTTGGTATTTGCCACACTACACGCTGTATGGAAACAGGAAGGTCGAGACATGGTCTTTTAGAAGAGTTTCCCTCACTCTGGCGGTGCCCATCCCATCTACTCATAACTACGTTCGTAGCACCACCTAGTAAGAGTCACTACAACTAATCAACCAAGCCAGAGCCCATAATAGCTTGTGGCTGCACACATAAGCTTCTAGTTATGAAAAATATGATTGATCCCTTTAAGCCTGGGTGGCATTCCGCAGTGATTACTGGCCATCTCCAGGTCACTCAGGCAAATCCACTGGTTCCTCCAGGGTGCCCCCAACCATTCCACCCAGGTGGTTCATTAAGATTATCTTGGTCCTGTTTAGTCACTCATACCTCATAATGGATCACTTCCCAATCCACGTCTACTTACCAAAGCAGTATAATTCTACACGGTGGCGACAATGATATAAGGTTCAGACCTACCTCAATGAACTACTGGGTGTAATAGCATAGCATAATATATAATCCTATCAATGCATAATATTTAAGTTGGACTACAATGCATATAAAAAATATAGGTAATACTGGAGCATGACCAAAAGAGTAACTTGCCTGGATCCTGACGATGAAATATTCTACTCGTAGTCATCTTTCCATCTCGTTACAATATATCTAACGGTAAAAGAGAAACACTTCAACACACAACTCAATCCAAAGTGAAGATCCAAATAAGATACAATTACAACATAAATATTTAGTTATTAAAACTAATTACTATGGCATGGATAGGTTGAGATAGGATCAAGTTGGATTGGATGGAAATATGATGGAAATCATATATCCGAGGATTGTAAAATCAATTGGATATGTTGGAGTTTGATTATAAAATCAATTGGATGGAGAGTATGTCAAACTCGGTTGGTTTGTCCATATGCATATTTGAATAGGAAATCAATTCTTGTATTGGATTCAAAAAGATCCGATAGAAATCATGATGATCTTGTTGAGAAGATTGAATTTTTGTAGCCAGATTTATATAAAAAAGAGATATAACTAAATGAAAGTTGAAACAAAGGCTTGAGGTCAAATAAGGTTCTTATATAATGGAAAGAATGCGAGAAATGTCAACAATAGGGTATCAACATGATGAAAAGAATGTGACAAGTGTCCTAACATAAAGGTATGACACTTAGGATCAAATTTGGTCAAGGAAAGATTTCTAAATAAATTATAGAATGAGAGGAATAATAAATATACTCAAATTCACATAATAAATTTGAGTTAAATTTCGAATTACCAAAAGTGAAATATTACTGGACCAAAATAAACTACATGTTCTAGGGAATCCGGGGATATGAAATTTGTCGAAATCCGACTTACGGGATAGAAGATATGAATTTCTGAAGTTTGACTATTTTTGCTAAAATGAATTACGGGATTAATAAAAAGGATGCAAAATGGCGAGTTCTGATACGTCTGTACCCATTCGATTTTTACAAAATAAAATGATGAACAAAGAGGGGAGAAAGGCTCACCGGAGATCTCGCCGGAATTTTGGAAAAAGGTCGCGGGCGTCAATAAACAGCCGAACGGGATAGAGGATGATTTGGGCTACTCGATGGACAAGGTTATAGCTCCATGTTCGCCTTCGGATAGCCGAGAAGTTCCACCGGAGTAGAGAAGAACACATGAAGAGTACAATGACACGGACGGCGTGCTCCGGCCTTGCAATCGAGAGGAAAAATATGTCACAACGGTGCGCATCGGCAAGGGGAAGAAACTAGAGGAAGAAATATGGACTAGGTACCTTTCATGGCGACAAAAATCTTCACCGGAAGTGTGGATGCATCTTTCCTCCGACGAGAAATTGCGCACGAAGGAGAGGGCTTTGGAGAGGGACTTTATGCGTGGGGATGTGTGGTTCAAAGGGGTCCTAGGGGCGGTATTTATAGGGTCATGGGAGGTCCATAGAAGGAGAGTGGGTGAGGTTTTGGAATGGAGTTAATGGCATTCATGGTGAAATAATGAACATTAAAAGCGAGGTTTTGGAAATAGATTTAATGGCATTTATGGAGAAATAATGGGCATTAAAAGCGAGGTTTTGGAAATGAATTTAATGTCATTCATGGAGAAAATGATGGACAATTAAAAGCATTAAAACGCGTGTTTGTTTCCATGAATGGATTCCTCATGAACTTGTCCAAAATTTTTATGTAAGTTCTGAAGTGAATCAGTCAAAAGAGTATATGGGAGGAAAGGAGGAAGAGCTTCAGTTGCCATGGCCATTTGCTTCTGTGTTCACGTACACATGAACGAACGAGAGGAAGAAGACAGCTCGCTCGGGCTATGGGCCTTAGTGGAAATTTGGCCCAAGATAAATAAAAAGGAAAGAGAGATAGGGGAAAAAATTTAGATAGATGACCTCAGTCCAATTGACTTAGGAATCCTATTTTTATTATCTGGATTAAACACTCTCAAATAAAATTGTATAGGCCAAATAAAACATAGAGAGTCTAGGAAAACTATATTTCCCTCTCAGAATACATTTTAGAAATAGATTTTTATAAAAAAAACTCATTAACGACATTATTAAAAAAATTCAATACTGCTTTTGGAGAAGTCATATTATCTCCTCTCATTTTGTTTATTAAATTATTGGAAATATTTAAATATCTCTTAAACGTCAATATCCAATAAACTCCAAAATAAGAATTCGAGAATGAGTATGGGACCACAATAAATTTAAGAAAGTCATTTTATTCTCACTCGGAAATATTTAATTGTGGTTCGTACCAAATTTCAAAAGGACAAAATAAAATCATTCTTTGAAATTTTGAATAAAGTTCACAACCAAAATTTTCATTATTGGATAAATGATTATCCAATTTTATTAAATGGTTTGTAAAGGTTTAAACAAAAACTCAAGGGAAAAGTTTTTCATTTACCCCAAAATCAAAACAATTCAATTAATATTATATTATTGATTAACATTCCAAAATTTGGAAAATTTTGGGATGTTACATGACAGCTTGGGACACCAAAGGGGATGGGATATAATTTGAGGATTACATGTGTTCATAGAGTGTTAATGCTTTGTTCCGGTGCTCTTTGACAAAAGCACCTTAATCTCCATAAGTACCTTTTGGCCTCGTTCGTAGCGGGACGGTAGGACAAAAGATGTTGTGCTAGTTCTTATTGCAAGCACGTACAACTACATACGGAACACATGCCTACGTTTGGTTCTTAGACTAGGATTGCTCTAGTTTGTTCTTTGGCTAGAGTTAGTGCAATTTTGCCAATTGCCCAACTGTAATTTGTTTACCCAACATTTGTCTTTTTGCTTGGGGAGTTACCACTAATGAAATTGAACCCCGGTCCATATTTCATCTTTATTGCCTTCGTTCTTACTATTGCTCTCATTACTGTTGCTACTACTTTGTTACTACTTTGTGGTGTTGGTGATTGGGGAAGTCTCTAAGGCTACACTAGTCAACACACCATTGCTACTAAATATATTGTCTAGTCCTTTTTTCAGGTGTGGTTGAATTGACAACTCAACTGCTAAGGCTTATAAGTATTCTTTGGCTCCCATTGTGTTGAATCAGTAAATTTGGTTATACCTACCCACGAAGACTGTTGCGATCCCATACACTTGTGGGTTATCACCATACTCCCGCCTCGGAGGATTTCTTCCACGAACTGAAGAAATCAAGATTTATTTCTCTGAAGGGCGTCCAGAGCATCCCTGGGGGTTTGCCCTCCAAAATAGTATATTAATATGAGCAGGCTCCCTCGAGTGAAAATTGGCCACCCAAAGAAGTCCTTCCCAGAAGGCAACGGTTTCTTACGGATCTTCAATTCCCAGAATATTTATAGCTGTATGGTTGATCCTAGATTATCTACAACCAGATTCTTATTCCCGTATTATTCGCAGCTGGATCCTCAATTCCCGGATTATCTCTATCCGGATGGTTGATCTTGGATTGTCTGTAATCGTATGTTTATTCCCGGAGAAGTTGTGGTTTTCACTTAATAATGATCAGAGTTCATTTGGTCATTCTCACTCCTTGTGAATGAAGACTGCAGCAATGTTTATTGGATGACCTCGCCTCTTCGCAGAAGGCCCGACCCGGGTGCTTTTCGGGACAAGCATCCCTGTAAAACTCACACATGTGACTTTCTCGGATTTGACTCCTAAACGGGATCGAATTGTAGGTCCTTCAACTACTAGATGTTGCGGGGCCCGAGAAATCCACGCTCAAGTAACCAGCCCTGCTCCGCGCAGCCGGCAAGGATTGTTCCATCGGCCCGTCCGATTAATCCGACTTGATTAGCTTGAGAAAGGTGATCAACCTTCACATGGCAATAGTCCTGAAAGGAGAACTTGTTACCTGTGTAGGAATATTCTCTCGAGGTAGGTCAAGTCACCAGGGATCAATCCATCCGATGGGGGCCGGACAGGAGTTCCCATTGAGCATCCATAGAGCCATGGCTGTAGGAGGATGTACCAGCTTCTGTAAAGCCTGTCCGAGAGAATGGCTAAGCTCGGACCCGACTCTGATATACCCCTTTCCGGGATGTTAACACCTCTTGGGAAACCAAGAAAAGCTCGTACGGAGATGGCCTTCCAAGCCCCCAGGCTTTCCTGAAGGTCTCTTCGGACGAGATGACTGAAAAGTGAAACTCCCACAGGTGGGATAGCTTGATCTGCCATAAGCATCAGCCCCTTGACCAGAGATCCTGAACTGAATTTTTTGGAGAGGCATAGCCTCGCATTGGGTTACTCCACCTATTTCCGGACGCGCCCACTTCATGCACAGTGCAAGGCAGCCACGCCCCTCCAACTAAGCCGTGAACTTCGCCTAAAAGTACTCCAAAAAGGCAACAAGAGGGATCCCCCCCCCACTGATGACCCAAAAGTCTAGGGGATCTATCGTAGTGTTTTAATAATTAAGAGTGTCGAGCCCGACGAGGAGAAGAAGGTATTGAAAAGTGACTTTGGACAAGAATAACTGCAAGCACTGAAAGATAACTTCTTAGGGGTTTTTGGTATAAGCATTAAGAAGCTAAAAACAAGCAAAGTAAAAGGTACTGAGGAGTAACAAGTGGCCTAGTCCTTTTGAGCAAAGGATAAGCCTAGCAACTGAACTTATAAAGACTGAAGCGTTGTTGAGGACAAACGGGAGAGATAATCAAGTTACGTTCGCCATATTCCTCCTAGTACTATGTTTTGTGTTGATAAGTGTTGAGTGGGTGGATCTATGCTAGCACACCTTCTAGACTAAGACAAGTGCACTCTTATGATTAAACACCTTGCAAGCGTCCGCAAATACAAGGTAGAAATTAATGCAAAATCCTAACCACAGCAATAAGATCAAGGATCCATTATTCCCTTGTGCAAAAGTGTGTGAACTGGGGTTCAGGTTTCTGTCACTCCAGCAACCCTCCATAAGCATCCTTTATACACAATGTATTCCCCTAGGTCCTTAACAAGGCGAAGTGTTATGTGTTCGACTCACATAACACCACTAGAAGAATAACAACACAACTTAAATATCAAACAACACATATTACTTCAACATCATATGACTACTAACAACAAGACTTCTCACATGTCCTCAAGAACTACAGTAACTACTCACAAGAAATAAAAGAGATCATGATCAGTGGTGATAAATATATGATAAACAATCTGGTCATAACAATAATTATCCAACAAAACTCAATATCATTCACCACAAAGAGTAACCAACACCGGTAGAGTAGAGAGGATGGATAGTACGGGTTACAACACAAGTTGCAATGGTGAGATGAGATGGGACGAAGATGGAGATGGTGCTGATCGTGAGGATGATGTTGATGATGATCTCGATGATTCCCGTGACGATGGTGACAGCGATGGCGATGATCTCCCCCTCCGGGAGGTGTTCTCCCCGGCGGAATCTTCCCGCCGGAGATGCCTTTTCTTCTCTGCAGGTTTCCGCCCCAGAGCGGCGGCGGAACTCGCGAAACTCCTGCCTCTCTAGGGTTTTCGGGTAAAGAGTGGTATATAAGCCAGAGGGGGTCCTGGGGTGGCCCCAGGTGTCCAGGTGGCCACCTGGCGCGGCCATCAGGGAGGCTGGTCCCCCAGGGTGCCTGGGCACCTGGTGGCCCCCCTCTGGCCCCCTTTTTGGCGTGGCTTCGTCATTCTTCCAAAAAATATCCTTCGTCAATTTTCAGATCATTTGGAGATATTCTGTTTCAGCAAATCTATGTCCACTTTTCTTCGCTGAATCATGCGTCTGCTGTTTCGGCACCGGAAAGTTGCAACTATGTAAAACAAGCCAAAACAACATAACAACAACATCATAATGTGAAATATATGAATGAATAGGGGTGAATTACGATATAAAATAGTGATGCATTTTGGACGTATCAACACCCCCAAGCTTAGACCGCGCTTGTCCCCAAGCGAATACTGAGCTCGGTAAACCTGTCCACAAGTTTAGAGAGTGAAGTGTCGATAAATAGAATACGGACAAGAAGCATCATGATTTATTCACCAAACTCAAGCATCCTCGATAGCAATCTCAACTCATAAGGCCCTTATGAAAGAGTAATAACAATTATAATCAAGAGTAGGGCTATGGAAACTCATCAAATCATGGAAAACATATCCTTGGTCAGAGGACAACTAATAATTTTTAATTTTGCTCATTCACTTTATAATGAATCACTTTGAAGCTTTTCAAAGAACATGTTATTAGTCGAGAAGTGAAAATGCTAACACAAAGGAAGATGTTTGCTTGGCCTAAGCTTTTGCAAACAACTTACTTATCAAATGATAATGTCAACAATGATGTGATATTACAAATCTTAATGAAGCATTATATGAATGAATCCTTGTCAACATAAAGTCTCTATTCTTTTTAAGAATAGAAGGAAGTAGGAAGAACTGACTCAACATAAAAGTAAAAGACAGGCCCTGCTCTAGGGAAGTATGGAAAACCCATGTGCTATCCTTAAGTCAAACTGAATGAAAACAAGCTTTGGAAGGTGCACGATTTGTCAACGAATGCTAATAGATAGCTCAATTACTTCTCAAACTAGAAAAGTTTCGAGGAACGGCTCCCAAGTGGGGACGATCACATCCCCTTAATCTCCTTTTTTTATCACTGCCAAAGTTTCTGATTTCTCATAGACCAAGCGTGAAGGAGGTTATGTTTGTTGTATTATCTTTTACGAGCTGGGAACTCATGCCAGTTCCTCCTCGTATTAGGGGTTTGCAGATTAGACATGCAATCCCGGGATAAAACTTCTCCAACTTAAGAAGATCATGAATTACCTACTACTTCCTCATGAGCTAAACCAGAGGCACAAAACAGAAGATTTTGAAAATTTTAAGATAGCAATTGAATTATATACTTTAGGAGTGGTAGTGAAATGCCACGAATAGGAAGGTATGGTGGACTTATATGGAAAATATTGGTTTCAGGGTATGGATGTACAAGCAGAATTCCGCTTAGTACAGAGTTTGGCTAGTAAAGGCTTTGAGAGAACAGACAATTGATGATGACTTGGATGCAAAGCAATATAAAGCATAAACATTAAAATAAGCATAACACATCAAGTTGTCTTCCTTGTCAACATATCACTTCAAGCATAATAACATAAAGGTTTTGGTGATGTCGCTACTTGAGAAAATCATGCTTGTTGTTCTGACCAAAGCTATGTTTGCCAAGATTATATAAAGTTTTCAAAGCCATACCTGATATAAGGTCAATACTCCCATAAGAATCAGCATATAAGGTTGATTGTGTGGAGAGAATATCGGGTGCAGCGAAGAAACCAATAGACTTCTCATTAATATTCCATCATAGAAAACTCCACACTCACGGATACAAGACTCTCCACAAAGGAGTGATAGACCTCAATGCAAACACATATTTCATAAGATAACTTCCCTAGACACGATACGACTCTACTTGACTCTAGAAGATAAAGATAAAGATAAAGATACCGGGCACTCCCCCAAGCTTGGAACAAGCTAAGGGGATGCCATTACCCAAGGAGATTTCACTCCTCATTCTTGTTCTTGTTGATCACGTAGTCCTTGGCAAAGCGCTTCCATGGCAGGGGTTCTCCAGTCTCATATGAGTCTCCGGGATCCTACTTTTAGCACCCAAACCCATGCGTAGAAACTTTAGTTCATACTCACAGTTCTGGATTTGGAGATCATAAATCTGCCCTTGAAGCTCAATCACTCTTTCTTCCAGTGCGGTCACGCTTGACCACATCTCCTTCATATCCTTCTTGTATTGTTCTTTCAGATCATTGCTGATGTCAAAGTTGGATTCAACACCACGCTCGACCATCTTCTTGTACTTGAAGACTTCTTGCTCCACTTCTTCTAGCCTGGCCTGGACGCTCCCCTCCTTGACAGGTCCCTTTAGATCTTCTTGGTGATGGAAACTATCCTCCACCCGAATAGTTTGAGGGTGCCTCTTCACCTCAGCGAGGTAAGGGTTGATGACGTTGACGACGAACTTGTCCTTGGGTAACTTGGGGAAGCCATGGCACCTAGGTCTATCTGAAAGATTTCCTGGCAGAAACAAATCGAAAAGAAAACACACTAAATCGCGAGATACAGTGCCGGGACGATCCGGGAAATTATATAGCAAAAAATTCTGCACCAAAAGGAAGGTAGCAGGCCAAAGTGAGGTCGGAGACAGACTCCGGGGTGCCCAGGCGGCCTCCTGGCGCGGCCAGGAGGAAGGACGCTCCAGGGGGGCGCCTGGGCCCCCTGGAGCTCCTCTCCAGCTCCACTTAGGCTTGGAATTTACCTAATTTTGCAGAAACTCATAATATGGAACTTTTATTGATGTTCGTGATATTTCCTTACCGTAATACATACCTTTTCTAATTTTGCTTTTGCTGGTGTCTGAAACAGGGCTAAAACATGTTCTTCATGAGTTGTTGTGTGTATCAAATCCACATCAACATTGATAGGGTCTCCTTCCATGTAATGCTTGAGTCTTTTCCCATTCACAACTTGAGGTTTGGTGCCTTCAAAATTGTTAATCTTGATTGCACCGGAGCGGTAGACTTCTTCGATATGAAATTGCCCTTCCCATCTGGAAAGTAGTTTACGTGGAGAAAACCATAAACGAGATCTAAACAACAAAACTTTATCACCAACATTAAATTCACGTTTCAGAATCCTTCTATCATGACACTTCTTTACCTTTTCCTTGAACATTTTAGCACTCTCGTAAGCTTCACTTCTCCACTCGTCTAGAGAGGTCAAGTTCGTGAGGCGCTTTTCACCAGCAAATTTTGGGTCAAGATTAAGCTATCTAACAGCCCAGAAAGCTTTGTGTTCTAACTCTAATGGAAAATGGCAAGCCTTGCCATAAACCATCTTATAGGGAGACATGCCCATGGGGTTTTTGTAAGCAGTTCTATACGCCCACAAAGCATCTCCTAACTTCTTTGACCAGTCCTTTCTAGAACTATTAACTGTCTTGTGTAAGATCAACTTGATCTCTCTATTGGTGAGCTCAACTTTCCCACTAGTTTGAGGATGGTACGGTGAGGCAATTCTATGATTGACATCGTACTTGGCTAAAGCTTTCCTAAAAGCTCCATGTGTGAAGTGTGATCCTCCATCAGTCATAAGGTACCTTGGTACACCAAACCTAGTAAAAAAATACATCCTTGATCATTTTCAAAGATTTCTTGTGATCAGCACTTTCAGTGGGGATTGCTTCAACCCACTTGGTTACATAATAAACAGCTGCTAAAATGTGAGTGTACTCGTGTGAAGGAGGAAAAGGACCCATAAAATCAAAACCCCAGCAATCAAAAGGCTCAATCACTAGAGAGTAATTCATAGGCATCTCATTTCTCCTACTAATATTACCAACTCTCTGACACTTATCACAAGATAGAACATAATTTATAGCATCCATAAAGGGAGTAGACCAATAAAAACCTGATTGAAGAACCTTATGTGCGGTCCTATCACCGGCATGCTGTCCTCCATAGGGACTATCGTGATGTTGTCTGAGAATGTCCTTCTGCTCGTGCTCCGGTATGCATCCTCTCACGATCCCATCCGCACCTTCTCTAAAAAGATGTGGTTCATCCCAAAAGTAATGCCTCAAATCGTGGAAGAACTTCTTCCTTTGCTGAAATGTTAAACCCGGAGGCAAAAACTTTGCAACAATAAAATTAGCATAAACTGCAAAGCAAGGATCGGAGAGAGATTGTAATTTTACAACAGCTAGTTGTTCATCTCGAAAGCTCTCGTTGACTGGAATGGGATCATGCAGTATATCTTTCATCCTTGAAAGATTATCCGCCACCGGATTGTCTGCTCCCTTCCTATCAACAATCTGCAAATCAAATTCTTTAAGAAGGAGTACCCATCTGACGAGTCTTGGTTTGGCATCCTTCTTCTTCATAAGATACTTAAGGGCAGCATGGTCAGTATGAATAATAACTTTAGAATCAACAATATACTGCCTAAACTTATCACAAGCAAACACCACTGCTAACAATTCCTTCTCAGTAGTAGCGTAATTCTTTTGAGCACTATCAAGGGTTTTGCTAGCATAATGTATAACATTCGACTTCTTATCAACCCTTTGTCCTAAAACAGCTCCAACGACAAAAACACTAGCATCATGTAACACCCTCAGATTCAGTACAGTAATCACTACAGTGAATCCACTGTTAGTGATCATTACTGTTGACGATCAAGACATGATCACCTTTGATCATAGCTCTGTCAATTTCCAACCCGGATAAAAATTTCAAATTGGGTAAACTATAAAACTTTCCTCCAAGAATTGTGGATGCAAGTCAATCAACTTGATCTTGGTTAAACCAAATCATCCCTAGTCATTTGAATGATCCCAAGCCAATGATGATCATGAACCCAATGTTGTGGGGTTATCAAAATTATCATGGAATTTAAAATGGTAATGGAATAATAGTCCAACCAAAAATGATGGAACCTATTAAATAAAATGCCTAGCAATCTTAGGCCATGATAATATAGAAATGGTTGTTTTATTAAAATGGTATAGTAATATAAAGGAATAATCTTGAAAATAAAAACAATAGTTGGGAATTATTAAATTTCCATGGTAAATTTAATAAACAAGTAGGAATTTTAAATGAACTAAAAATTATGGAAACAATTTTACAAAATGCCTAATAATCTGTAGGCCATAATAAAAGTGATTTTGGGTTTTATTAAAATGTTTTAATATTATAAATAATTAAAAACAGTAGCAAAACAGTGGGTTTTAATACCTTTTAAAGAAAACAAGATATCAAATGATTTTTATAAATCACAAAAACTCTTAGTAATAATTCTATATTGTATAACACTAATATTGGGGCCAGTCCCATGTTTTATAAATTTGATAAATGGGCTAGAATAAATTAAATCAGAAAAGAAAGAAAACAGAAAACAAAAACAAAAAAAGAAAATAAAAATCGCTATCCTACACCCTGGGCACAAGGCCCACCCAGGCCCAGCCCTCCCTCTCTCTCTCTCCCCTTCCTCCTCTGTTCCTGCCCCCACCCCGACGACAGTGGCACGACGGCCACTGCCTCGCCGGCCCCCCCTCACCTGCTCCCTCCCCTCCTCCACCTGCTCCCCATGGAGATAAGGCCCCCCCCTCGACCCCCCCCCCCAGGAAACCTAATCCCCATTCCCTTCCAACTGCCTCGCCCTCTCCCTCAAACTGGAGATCCGAGCGTTGTCGGATGCCGCCGCCTCGCCATTGCTATTGCCGCGCTCCAAGTCCTCCCCAAGCCGTCGCAGGGTGCCCAGGAGCTCCGGCGTGGACACCGCCTTCATCTCCAACACCGTGGAGCCCCCCCCCCCACCCGTGTGCTGCCTGCGTCACCTCCTCCCCATCGGCCTCGCCATGGCCTGGCCGTTGCCGCGGCCATCTTCGACCCCGAGAGCTCCTCTGAGTCCTCCCCAAGCACTCTACTATGCTCGCTGTGAGCACCTCCCCCTCCCCACGTTTTCCCCTTTCCCCGTTGAGTCCATGGCCATTGACGTAGTACACCTCCGCGGACGAATTCACCGGATTCTCGCGCTCACCGCGCTCACGCCGCGTTCGCGTGTGTCTGTTGCCGCTCGTGCACAACCCCGTCGTGGCCCGCTCGTTCCTGCTGGCTCCCTCCAACGCTTGTGGTGGTTCTGGACGCAACTTGCGCGTGCGTGCGCATGCTGGCCTATTTTTGGCGCCGTTTCTGCCCTACCGCCGCCCTGGCCGTGCGCCAGCAACGCCGGCCACGCCCGTCGCCGACCGGCCTTGCTTCCCTCTGGCCAGTGGCCATGGCCACGCCCCAAGCAACGCCCATGGCCTCCCCGTGTTTTTCCCCGTCGCTGCTCGATCCATCCCCGGCATTCATGTTCAGTTTCTTTTGAGTTTGGAAACTGAAGAATCATTAATCTGTTGGACACATACTGTCAGTGTTGGATTCTGTCAAAAATTCCCGGTACCGATAAAAGTTGTCCGGATGAAAAACTTTTGTATACGAAAGTTACTCAGAACGGATCCACGATTACGAATACGTTACTCATACTCCCCTCACACCCCTCTAACATGTCAAACGTCGAACCGTCCCCCCCCCTCCGGACCGTCTGTTCGATGATTTGTCCGGTATTGTTAAAGTACCCGGATGAATTTATTCTGAACACGAAGTTGTTCGGAATAGATCAACTAACCTGGATACACCACCCTCACATGTGTCGGATTTCCATGACACCTCCGGCATGATATCTCCCCCCCTCCGGACACCTTGTCCGATAATCACCCGGAGCCGGTATTTCATCCCCGGATGAATTCCCGCTCCGAGTATCGTGCATCGTACTGCGTTAGAACCCCGTTTACAATTCATCTGTTATGTCTTGCATTTGTATTGCTATTATTGTTGTGTATTTATTGTTTCTTCCCCCCCTCCTTAATCTCCGGTAGACCCCGCTGCTGTCGTCGACTACACCGATGCTGAGTACGACTACTTCGTCGACGACCCTACCCCTACCGTCGAGCTTGCAGGCAAGCAGAGCCATTCTCTTCCCCAGATATCGCCTATCTTTCCGTACATTTCTTGCACTACGCATTGTTACTGCTGCTGCTACGATAACAATCCTATTCAATTGCATAGCCTTTCATTGTAGCCCCTTGATGTGCCTTCTTTTAATCCTATGCTGCCTATTATTACTTATGCATTATTCAGCAGTGAGCCCTGCGCATTGTTAGCTAGGATTAGATAGCGGGTCGTGATCACTTTGGGAGTGATCACGGAAATGATATATTACAACTGCAACAGGTACGGATCAATGCAGACACCCTAGGGAACCTACAACAGCGAGACTCTGCCGAGTCGCTTCGAGTTTGATTTACGAGTGGAATGGACTTGTATTTCACTCTCGTCGGCTCAGTAGCGTAGCATCACCGGGATGATACGAGGTTTACCTCTTTAGTTCGTCCCGCTGATGTCTCAGTCGAGCCAGCTCAAGTGTACCATCGAGGGTGATTCCTCCTGGTTTCACTTAATGGTAGGGACTCGAACCAACTGGTGTCCTTAAAGGTAAGAAGTCGGGCGACCCAACGGTGCCCGCGAGTGGTATTGCGACGGGACGACAGGGAGGATACGACCAGTGTACCGGTGTGCTTGGCCCCTGGTCGTTGGCCGCGAGAGTTACCAAACTACGAAAGTCGAGCTCCTCTAGGAGCACACGCGAGACAAGGTAAGGAGACGGTTCACCTTGTTGGTAACCGTAGTGACTTGGTGGGACGACGGGGCAGGCACCGATGTACTGGTGGTCCTGGCTGCTGTCATTGTCCGTGGGTCGGTTAAGTCGAGGCAACGATAACGGTTGTCACGCAGGTTAATTAAAATGCTAAATGGTTCAGTGAATGTCTTGAGTTGGCTATATGCCATGTACGCACTACCTACCCGTGGGAATTACGAGTTATGGGCTCCTCTGCTTCGTAGTGTCGTCCGAGGACTCTTCAGACGTCAGCAGTGTGGCGGCCTGCGCCGGGAAGTGGTGTTGTCTTATTTGCTCGCGCGGTGGTGTCTTATTTGGATTTGCTTTAACTTCACCGGCCAGCCACGCACCGTGCAGGAGTACGTTCGGGTTGGGGTCCAAGGCCCGGCGTACTTAGGATTTAGACCGGCGGATGGCCTCTCTGTAGAGTTTGAAAGATGGGCTATGAAGTGTCGGATAGCCTCGGTGGAGCGTTCCCTAACAAGGTTCCCGCCACCCTGGAGATCCGTGCATGTAGCGTAACACAAGTGCACCCCTGCAGGGAAGATTAATCTATTCGAATAGCCGTGTCCACGGTAACAGGACGCTTTATGTTGAAGCTGGATCTTACCACTACAAACTATTATTATTAAACTGTATGGTTCCGGGTTTTCTTCCTCGCGGGGATGTCGAGGAGGTGAACTCGGAGGCATTGTTAATTATTACAACTTATTATTATACAATGCTGCAGCAACTTCTGCTGCATTGTTACTTTATGCTTTATATAAACTGTTGGCTGATTCTTACCTCATGCTGCAAGACTCGTTTGAAGATGCTAGTCTTCGTTAGGCCTAGCTTCTTACCTTTGCTCTGGATTTCTGTCTTTCAGTCCACTATATACAGCCTCTTCTTTCCGTTGATACAATGCATAATGCTTAGTAGCGGACGTAAGACTCGCGGGTATACTAGATACTCACCCTGCTTTATTTCCTTTACTGTTTTGCCTGATCGGCCGCTGCAGTCGACGTTGGAGTCCAGGAGTAGGAGATCCCCGATGCCGACCACCGCAACATGAAGATCCCCGATGCCTTCCACGACGTCGAGTTCCCCGTTGACCAGGAGTAGCTTGGAGGTTCCCAGTCAGGAGGCCTCGCCTTTTCGATCGTTGTTGATATTTGTGCTAGCCTTCTTAAGGCATCCTTGTATTTTGTGTCTGTACTCAGATACTATTGCTTCCGCTAACTTTGTGCTTTCGAGCTGTTATATTCGAGCCCTAGTGGCCCCTGGCTTGTATTAAGAAGCTTGTATTATTTTATTTGTAGAGTTGTGTTGTGATATCTCCCCGTGAGTCCCTGATCTCGATCGTGTACCTTGCGTGTATGATTACTGTACACGGCTTGATTTTGGGGGCGTCACAAGTTGGTATCAGAGCCGACTGCCTGTAGGAAGCCCCTAACCACCCCTCGGTCGAAGTCGAGTCTAGTATTTGCAAAACTATTTTGCTAACTTAATGTTTGGCTTACGGGCCCACATCGATGTCACTACGTGTGATATCTTTGGTATTAGGATCTTTTTCTCCGTACCTATGCTCTGGGACTCTGCTCTCTTATCCTTGCTGGTAAAGTTTTAATAACTCTGACTTAGTTTCACGAACCTCCTTCCTCCCGGAGACCTCTGCATTCCCGATGATCGCCTAATTCACCTGAAGATTTCGAAGATTACTCTTCGATAAATTCCCGAGAACCTACTTGTTCATCGCCTTTGCAATCCCGTGCCACCGATATGTCCGTATGGATAATTACGTCCACCCCCCGATCTGAAAGTCATAATTCCCTTGTACTTAAGCATCAAATTAATTCGATGCTTCTATCACCCGATGCCTTTGCAATCTTTCTCCTTCTGGTTGAGTGTCGATACTCACATCAGATTCTTTGCGAACCACCCGACCTTTGGTGGATTATTATCTGACTAATCTTACATGGCTTCTTCCATGTGCCGATTGGATTCATCGTGTGAAATACCCTCCTTTCCCCTTGATGATTTGTGTTATCATCGACAACCTCCCTCGACTCTCTGCCAATATAACTTGGTCGTGTATATCGTGTTGTGTTTTTCCTTGGGAAAGATATACACCTAGTACTTGTGTATCATCACCTTTCCCGTCCATTGGTCTGTTGATCAGACAATGACATTTACCTTTCCGTTGGTCTGTTTGATCAGACAACCATGTTTTACCTTCCATTGGTCTGTTTAATCTTTCTTGTGATATAAATTATCTGAGCAGCGAAGATTCCCTTATTATGTAAACACCTCGGTGTACTACCTCGTCAGTAACCCTTGTTGCCGTTGTTGATGACATCTCGGTAATCACCGGGACGAGAACTTTTCCAATTGGTCCGCCTCGTATTAACGAGCAGGAAAATGGTTCTCAATGTCCACTGCTCCTGGTACCGACGTTGTTGCCGATATAACTGACAAGCTGTTCTCTGACTTACCTTACAACTTGATTGCATTGTTTGTCACCATACTTCTGATTCTTCTGTGGGCCCCTAAACCACAGTTCCACAGGACCGAAACCTGACTCTTGTTATCTACCTTGGGATATTCCGTCTGATATCAGACTTAGTGCTTGTGTCTGAAGATCGGGGCCCCTTTCCCATCTTCTGTCATCGGCATCGAATACGTGCCTATCCGCTTAAAACTGCTCACGATGTACTTCCCTGAGGTTAAAATCGGAAGGACTTTGTACCCCATAGCCTTGAGCAACCCCATTTAATTGATCTTGTATCAATCCGACCCCCCTTAAGCTTTATCTTTTAACCTGTTCGTAAGTGCGATGAAGCCTCGAAGAAAGGATGAGAAACCCAACGAAGTGCACCGATGCAGTGCAGTGAAGGCCCCAACGTGAAGGATTAATTTCTTCGAGTACGACAACCAGGACCAGAAGATTTGTTAGGAGGCGAAACCGAAACTCTACCCCTTGCACTACTTTTAATTCTCGGGACGAGAATTCTTTGTAGTGGTGGAGATTTGTAACACCCTCAGATTCAGTACAGTAATCACTACAGTGAATCCACTGTTAGTGATCATTACTGTTGACGATCAAGACATGATCACCTTTGATCATAGCTCTGTCAATTTCCAACCCGGATAAAAATTTCAAATTGGGTAAACTATAAAACTTTCCTCCAAGAATTGTGGATGCAAGTCAATCAACTTGATCTTGGTTAAACCAAATCATCCCTAGTCATTTGAATGATCCCAAGCCAATGATGATCATGAACCCAATGTTGTGGGGTTATCAAAATTATCATGGAATTTAAAATGGTAATGGAATAATAGTCCAACCAAAAATGATGGAACCTATTAAATAAAATGCCTAGCAATCTTAGGCCATGATAATATAGCAATGGTTGTTTTATTAAAATGGTATAGTAATATAAAGGAATAATATTTAAAATAAAAACAATAGTTGGGAATTATTAAATTGCCATGGTAAATTTAATAAACAAGTAGGAATTTTAAATGAACTAAAAATTATGGAAACAATTTTACAAAATGCCTAATAATCTGTAGGCCATATAAAAGTGATTTGGGGTTTTATTAAAATGTTTTAATATTATAAATAATTAAAAACAGTAGCAAAACAGTGGGTTTTAATACCTTTTAAAGAAAACAAGATATCAAATGATTTTTATAAATCACAAAAACTCTTAGTAATAATTCTATATTGTATAACACTAATATTGGAGCCAGTCCCATGTTTTATAAATTTGATAAATGGGCTAGAATAAATTAAATCAAAAAAGAAAGAAAACAGATAACAAAAAAAAGAAAATTAAAATCGCTATCCTACACCCTGGGCACAAGGCCCACCCAGGCCCAGCCCTCCCTCTCTCTCTCTACCCTTCCTCCCCTGTTCCTGCCCCACCCCGACGACAGTGGCGCGACGGCCACTACCTCGCCGGCCCCCCCTCACCTGCTCCCTCCCCTCCTCCACCTGCTTCCCACGGAGATAAGCCCCCCCCTCGACCCCCCAGGAAACCTAATCCCCATTCCCTTCCAACTTCCTCGCCCTCTCCCTCAAACTGGAGATCCGAGCGCTGTCGGATGGCGCCGCCTCGCCATTGCTATTGCCGCGCTCCAAGTCCTCCCCAAGCCGTCACAGGGTGCCCAGGAGCTCCGGCGTGGACACCGCCTTCATCTCCAACGCCGTGGAGCCCCCCCCCCCCCCCGTGTGCTGCCAGCGTCCCCTCCTCCCCATCGGCCTCGCCATGGCCTGGCCGTTGCCGCGGCCATCTTCGACCCCGAGAGCTCCTCTGAGTCCTCCCCAAGCACTCTACTACGCTCGCTGTGAGCACCTCCCCCTCCCCCCGTTTTCCCCTTTCTCCGTTGAGTCCATGGCCATTGACGTAGTACACCTCCGCGGACGAATTCACCGGATTCTCGCGCTCACCGCGCTCACGCCGCGTTCGCGTGTGTCTGTTGCCGCTCGTGCACAACCCCGCCGTGGCCCGCTCATTCCTGCTGGCTCCCTCCAACGCCTGTGGTGGTTCTGGACGCAACTTGTGCGTGCGTGCGCACGCTGGCCTGTTGTTGGCGCCGTTGCTGCCCTACCGCCGCCCTGGCCGTGCGCCAGCAACGCCGGCCACGCCCGCCGCCGACCGGCCTTTCTTCCCTCTGGCCAGTGGCCATGGCCACGCCCCAAGCAACGCCCATGGCCTCCCCGTGTTTTTCCCCGTCGCTGCTCGATCCATCCCCGGCGTTCATGTTCAGTTTCTTTTGAGTTTGGAAACTGAAGAATCATTAATCTGTTGGACATATACTGTCAGTGTTGGATTCTGTCAAAAATTCCCGGTACTGATAAAAGTTGTCCGGATGAAAAAAATTTGTATACGAAAG
Source organism: Bromus sterilis (assembly GCA_950022295.1). Lineage (NCBI taxonomy): Eukaryota > Viridiplantae > Streptophyta > Magnoliopsida > Poales > Poaceae > Bromus > Bromus sterilis. The sequence goes on from OX465600.1 coordinate 226,728,861, forward strand.
TTACTCAGAACGGATCCACGGTTACGAATATGTTACTCATACTCCCCTCACACCCCTCTAACATGTCAAACGTCGAACCGTCCCCCCCCCTCCGGACCGTCTGTTCGATGATTTGTCCGGTATTGTTAAAGTACCCAGATGAATTTATTCTGAACACGAAAGTTGTTCGGAATAGATCAACTAACCTGGATACACCACCCACACATGTGTCGGATTTCCACGACACCTCCGGCATGATATCTCCCCCCCTCCGGACACCTTGTCCGATAATCACCCGGAGCCGGTATTTCATCCCCGGATGAATTCCCGCTCCGAGTATCGTGCATCGTACTGCGTTAGAACCCCGTTTACAATTCATCTGTTATGTCTTGCATTTGTATTGCTATTATTGTTGTGTATTTATTGTTTCTTCCCCCCCCCCTTAATCTCCGGTAGACCCCGCTGTTGCCGTCGACTACACCGATGCTGAGTACGACTACTTCGTCGACGACCCTACCCCTACCGTCGAGCTTGCAGGCAAGCAGAGCCATTCTCTTCCCCAGATATCGCCAATCTTTCCGTACATTTCTTGCCCTAGGCATTGTTACTGCTGCTGCTACGATTACAATCCTATTCAATTGCATAGCCTGTCATTGTAGCCCCTTGATGTGCCTTCCTTTAATCCTAAGTTGCCTATTATTACTTATGCATTATTCAGCAGTGAGCCCTGCGCATTGTTATCTAGGATTAGATAGAGGGTCGTGATCACTTTGGGAGTGATCGCGGAAATGATATATTACAACTGCAACAGGTACGGATCAATGCAGACACTCTAGGGAACCTACAACGGCGAGACTCTGCCGAGTCGCTTCGAGTTTGATTTACGAGTGGAATGGAATCGTATTTCACTCTCGTCGGCTCAGTAGCGTAGCATAACCGGGATGATACGAGGTTTACCTCTTTAGTTCGTCCCGCTGATGTCTCAGTCGAGCCAGCTCAAGTGTACCATCGAGGGTGATTCCTCCTGGTTTCACTTAATGGTAGGGACTCGAACCAACTGGTGTCCTTAAAGGTAAGAAGTCGGGCGACCCAACGGTGCCCGCGAGTGGTATTGCGACGGGACGACAGGGAGGATACGACCAGTGTACCGGTGTGCTTGGCCCCTGGTCGTTGGCCGCGAGAGTTACCAAACTACGAAAGTCGAGATCCTCTAGGAGCACACGCGAGACAAGGTAAGGAGACGGTTCACCTTGTTGGTAACCGCAGTGACTTGGTGGGACGACGGGGCAGGCACCGATGTACTGGTGGTCCTGGCTGTTTTCGTTGTCCGCGGGTCGGTTAAGTCGAGGCAACGATAACGGTTGTCACGCAGGTTAATTAAAATGCTAAATGGTTCAGTGAATGTCTTGAGTTGGCTATATGCCATGTACGCACTACCTACCCGTGGGAATTACGAGTTATGGGCTCCTCTGCTTCGTAGTGTCGTCCGAGGACTCTTCAGACGTCAGCAGTGTGGCGGCCTGCGCCGGGAAGTGGTGTTGTCTTATTTGCTCGCGCGGTGGTGTCTTATTTGGATTTTCTTTAACTTCACCGGCCAGCCACGCACCATGCAGGAGTACGTTCGGGTTGGGGTCCAAGGCCCGGCGTACTTAGGATTTAGACCGGCGGATGGCCTCTCTATTGAGTTTGAAAGATGGGCTATGAAGTGTCGGATAGCCTCGGTGGAGCGTTCCCTAACAAGGTTCCCGCCACCCTGGAGATCCGTGCGTGTAGCGTAACACAAGTGCACCCCTGCAGGGAAGATTAATCTATTCGAATAGCCGTGTCCATGGTAACAGGACGCTTTATGCTGAAGCTGGATCTTACCACTACAAACTATTATTGTTAAACTGTATGGTTCCGGGTTTTCTTCCTCGCGGGGATGTCGAGGAGGTGGACTCGGAGGCATTGTTAATTATTACAACTTATTATTATACAATGCTGCAGCAACTTCTGCTGCATTGTTACTTTATGCTTTATATAAACTGTTGGCTGATTCTTACCTCATGCTGCAAGAGTCGTTGGAAGATGCTAGTCTTCGTTAGGCCTAGCTTCTTACCTTTGCTCTGGATTTCTGTCTTTCAGTCCACTATATACAGCCTCTTCTTTCCGTTGATACAATGCATAATGCTTAGTAGCGGACGTAAGACTCGCGGATATACTACATACTCACCCTGCTTTATTTCCTTTACTGTTTTGCCTGATCGGCCGCTGCAGTCGACGTTGGAGTCCAGGAGTAGGAGATCTCCGATGCCGACCACCGCAACATGAAGATCCCCGATGCCTTCCACGACGTCGAGTTCCCCGTTGACCAGGAGTAGCTTGGAGGTTCCCAGTCAGGAGGCCTCGCCTTTTCGATCGTTGTTGATATTTGTGCTAGCCTTCTTAAGGCAACCTTGTATTTTGTGTCTGTACTCAGATACTATTGCTTCCGCTAACTTTGTGCTTTCGAGCTGTTATATTCGAGCCCTCGTGGCCCCTGGCTTGTATTAAACAGCTTGTATTATTTTATTTGTAGAGTTGTGTTGTGATATCTCCCCGTGAGTCCCTGATCTCGATCGTGTACCTTGCGTGTATGATTACTGTACACGGCTTGATTTTGGGGGCATCACACATCACACATAATTTCAATGGCGGCAACACGTTGGGCATATGCATCGGGGGGGCGACGGGATGGCGGCGGGGGATCGGCAGGGGGAGTTGTTTGCTGAATCGGGTCGGGGTAAGAAGAGATGCGAGTAAGACGAGGGGATCAATGCAGGAGATGATATTTTACCCTTATCGCTGGCGTGGCCCGGTTCAGCCCACACGGCCATTGCTAGCAATTACATTCACACATGCATATTCACACTTGTCTCAATATTAACCTACACATATTCACACAATTATATTTATACCGACAAATTCTCACACGAGCAAATATACGTTTATTTTACTTTATTTTGTGCACCAGCAAAAAAAATTGTTAACCAGACAATAATTTGTTGAAAAACATATGTATATTTAATAAGTGCCCTTACATATATATTTTTAATAATATAAGTATTATTTCATATTGTATTTTTTCTATATAAATTTTTTGTATTTATTTTGTATATCATACATAATAAACTCCTTAATTAAGAAGTTTTTTTATAAATATGTATTAATAGGGCATTAGAATAAACAAGAAATAACGAAACAAATAATTGTAAGTTTTTCAATAATATATAAGAATAAGCATACAAAATTTGAAACAATAACTTAGTGGTATTTTTTTAATTTTGATGGTGTTTACATTTAATTAACGCCACGACAATATCATATATATACGGCGTATCATCTTTTACCATGTCAGCAAAAAAATTGACTAGTACAGTTGGCTGACTGTACTGATGGCGTTTTTGTTAATTTCAACACCAGCAGTAACCATGTAGAATTGGTGTATCAAAAACTGCAACACTGACACTATTTTAAAAAAATAGCGTTGACATTTTTAAAACTTGATGCACCAGCAATTAAAGTCTGGGTAAACTTTTTTCTACTAGTGCGTCCTTACAGTGACCAATCGTATTGGCTTTGGTTGGGTATCAATACCGGCTGCAGTGGTTGGTTGCATGCTGTCGGGACCCGGGGTTAGCGTATGTAATTCCGGTCACAATAAAATCACATGGAGATCCGAGAGCCGTACCCACTTGTCTAAGCAGACAAGGCCAAGCACAGATCACTCTCGGTAAGCATCGAACGTGAGGGGCATCCCATCCAGGCCGGATGATCAACTGAGATGGGTCCTCATCGTCCGCTCACAAGTCTAAATGCGTATGGGTGGTGAATCCCATAATCATAGACAAGTCGCCTCAACCATGTTATCGATTGAATCATTACCCTTACATAAACTTACTCCAGCCCGATCACTTAGTCGGGATCTAGGGCGGGCTCGATCATACAACAAAGTGTGCCACGTGACAGAGTCACGAGCAATCGCATCGCGATGCCCCATGCTGCGCACATCTAAGGGCCACTTGGTGTATAAAAGACCGCCGGCAAGAACACAACTAAGCTATGGAACCCCACACTAAGACATGCATGTTATAATCATACACGCAGCATACATGTCCAGTGTAAACAGCAGGTAATCACAACATGAACTCTACAAACTCATAGTCTTTATAACTTCTGCTGAACAGAGCAGACATAGTAGTTGTATTACAAGCAGAGATCACAAGGATGTGATCCAACATTACATCAAACATCAACGGAAGCAAATTATGTCTTAGTAAAGACAAGTTTAACAAATGGCTTAAGAATCCTGAAAGAAAAGTACAACGACCCTCCAAAGGGCACAGGCTGCTGCCTGGAACTATACGACATTGGTCCACGTCGAGCTCGAGGTAGAGGCCACCATCAGGGTCAGTAGTCTCGTCTCTAAAACATAGAATAAGCAAACGTGAGTACAAAGTCGTACTCAGTAAGACTTACATAGGAACTATACTACTCATGCACATGTATCAAGGCAAAGGGAGGTGGGGTTTCACTTGCAGAAGTGCCAGCTTTGACTTGGCTAGTCCTGTACTACAAATACCAGAAAGAGGTAAGAACGTACATGAGTCCAAGTAACAGTCTCCAACCAATACTCCACTATGGTGCCTTCCTCGACTTCCCCACGAGGAAGTACGCCATAGCACTCACACTTATCTTGGTGTGTTTTAGAAGTATCCGGTTCAAATTACCTATGATCAAGTAAAGGTCTCCAAGTAGTCCATAACCGCGGACACGGCTATTCGAATAGTTCATTAACCCTACAGGGGTGTACTGCTACACACACGCCTCATCATTTACCGCCTGGGGATGGACCCTTCAAATGAGTACCGGCGAGGATGCTGCCACGACACTTCACTCACGGCACCATCTCTAGTCCTAGGGAGTCGCCTATTTGAGTTGGGACCACAATCGGAATCCGGCCGATTGTTCCGATGCGGACTCAAACGTTGTGTGACCGCCATCAAGCTCAACTCGATCATGATCACTTGATTCAACGTGCCCACAACCTACGCCAACCACTTACCTTGGTTCCACCTTCTTGAGATCGTTAAAGGGCGAACTACTTGCGACTCCTGGACAGGTCCGGGGTGAGGTACTAGGCCGAGAGGGGTCAGTGAGCCCAATGTGTGGTCGTACTCTTGGTCTTGGATAACAACACAAGAACTCGGGCCTAAGGCAGTATTCAACGAGACAACCCACTGTGTACTCCTACACAGCCTCTCATCGTTCACCTTTGTTTAGGATAAATTCACCAACACGTTACCACCAACATTCACATGATCACTACCATCCCGACTCACATCAAAGTAGCCTCAGGTAACAACTCTAAGCATGCAATAAGCTGTAACAGTTGCAGGGGCCACATGATATCAACCAACTCCTACATCTGCTAGGATTGTGGTTTGCTTACTACTGTGACAAAATGATAGGTCATGCAAAGGAATGGGTTCAACTAGCAGTAGAACGTATCATGGTGACATCCTAAACATGCATTTGCGAGAATGAGAGGAAACTAGGATTTTATAGACATGATCAAAGAGGGGGATGCTTGCCTTGCTGACGATCACGAGGTACTAGCCTTCTGACGTGAGGTTGAACTCGTCTCCGAGATCAACTCTACCGAGAAGATGCAATCACCGAAGCACTAGAATTAAAGCACAATCAAGATAATACAATGCACATTCAATATGCAAAACATAGCATGGCAATGTGCTGATGTGACCTATGTTTGAATTTCCACATGTTAATTGAAGTTGATTTGAAAAGTGAATTCAAATTCAAACTCCAAATGTTATTCAAATTTGGTCAACTTGCATTTGCTAATGTTTGTTCATTGGAAACCAAGTGATCATATGTGTGAAATGCTTCTGAAGTACAAGTGATGTGTGGTGCATTTCAAAGTTTGAAGTTGGAATAGTTTTTGAATTGAATTTGAAATAATTCCAATTAAATCAAATAGCAAAAGCTACTGATCCCTTTTTAAGATCAACTCCAACATAACTGAAAGTTGGAAATTTGGATAGAGGATTTTCTCCTGATAATTTTTCATATATTATATGTTAAATTTGGAGTTAAAATAAATTTTCTATGATTTTTCAAAGTTTCAGCCATTTTCTGGAATTTTACTGAATAAATTAAATGATTTAATCTTTACTGCGTCATCACTAGGTCATGCTGACGCCAGGGTTTGACCAGTCAACTGACATGCGGGGCCCATCTGTCAGCCTCACTGGGTTAGTTAGTTCTCTGTTTAAATTAAACCCCGTTTAATTAAGGGGCTGGCCCACTGTCAGTGAGAGGAGAGAGGGGATTAGAGGCTCGGTTAGGGTTAACCGACCGGCGGCTAAACGCCGGTGGCTTGGGCCACGGCGGCGCTCTGCCGGAGTGGCGATTTTGGCCACGGGGGAAGGAGCTGGGGGCACGGGAGCGAAGCTCGCGCTCGTGCGCATCTGCTGGGGCTAGGCAGGGTTCAAGGGGGCGCTCGGGTCCACGGCTACATCGACGGGAGGCGGCGGCCGGCTACTGACTCCGGCGAACTCACGCTGCAGAACACAGGGGAGAGAGCTAGGAGGGGGAAATCGAGCGGGAGCTCACGAGGAAGGCGATGACGAGCTCGGGGAGGCCGGAGAGGAGCTGGCCAGGGCGAATTTGTCGAAGACGTCCACGGTGGCCGGCGGCGAACTGGAGAAGGGGGCGACGTCCCTGGGGCCTCCGGGCTTGAATTGAGGCCGTAGTCCGACGAAGAGCTCCTCTGCGGGTCTTCTGGACACTGCGGTTCGACGGGAGGGAGCCGGTGGCCACGCGGGCGCACGGTGGCCGCTCCGGTGAGCTCTCGGGGGTGGCGCGGAACTGGCAGAGGAGAGAGGGAGAAGAACCTGCGAGGGGGGGAAAGGAACTGGGAGCTTCCAGGCGTGTCCAGCGCGAAGGAGAAGAGGAGGGGAGGGCCTGCGTGGCCGGAAGCAGGAGGTGGCGAGCATGCCACGGCGCACGGCTCCTCTGCCCCTCCTACTGGCGAGGAGGAAGACGACAGGGGCAGGAGATGGGCCGGGCCAGGTGGGCTTCGCCCTGTGCGAAAGGTAAGTCATTTTCTTCTGTTTTCTTGTTTATCTTTTCAGTTATTTGTTTTTCCCTTTAAAAAAAATAGCTAGGGAATTTATAAAAATCCCCAATCATTTTTATAAAACCTAGGTGACTCTATAGAAGTCAATCCCAAGTTTTGGGAATTTTTGAAATTCAATTTATTTGAATTCCAATTCAAATAGACAAAAGATTTAATTTCCAAGCCACTATTTGGATTTTTGAAAAATCTATGAGCATGGGATTAATCCCAAATCACTTTTAAAATGATCAGACTCATTTTTAGGATTTTTCAATACATCCAAAAGAATTTTGGAAAAAGATTTATTTCTGGCCTTTTATTTAAATTCATCTAGGGCTTTTCTTTTCCCCATTTCCTTTTTTTTTGCAATTTTTTTCAAGATGCAAAAAGCTAGCTTGGAAAAGCACAAACCTAAATTTGGGGTTCTGACAACTCGCCCCCACTCAAAAGAATCTCGTCCCGAGATTCAGAAGTCGTCGGGAAGAGGGTGGGGTACTCAGCTCGTAGACGATCCTCTCGTTCCCAGGTGGCTTCCTTCTCTGAATGATGTGACCACTGCACTTTGAAGAATCTGATCTTCTGACGTCTGGTGCTACGCTCGGCTTCATCGAGAATACGAACAGGGTACTCTCGATATGAAAGGTTATCTTGGAGATCAAGCGTTTCGTGGTCTACTTCGCGGATGGGGTCCTTGAAGCAACGCCTGAGTTGATAGACGTGGAAGACATCATGAACCTGGGAGAGGTGAGGGGGTAGTTCCAATTGGTAGGCAACTTCTCCACGTTTAGCGAGAATGCGAAAGGGACCGATATAACGTGGGGCCAACTTGCCTTTGATACCGAAGCGATGGGTACCCTTCAGAGGAGTAACCCGAAGGTAAGCCTTCTCATCCAGATTATAGCTTTCTTCCCTATGATGACGATCATAATAGCTTTTCTGACGAGACTGGGCTGTTTTCAACTTCTCACGAACAATGCGAACCTGCTCTTCTGCATCCTGAATCAAATCCGGTCAAAAGAATTGTCTTTCACCGGTTTCTGACCAGTTTAGGGGTGTTCGACATTTCCGTCCATAGAGAAATTCAAAAGGAGGCATGCCCAAACTAGATTGAAAACTATTGTTATACGCAAATTCGGCAAAAGGAAGAGAATTCTCCCATTTCTTTCCGAAAGAGATAACACAAGCTCTGAGCATGTCTTCGAGAATTTGATTGACCCTTTCTACTTGACCACTGGACTGCGGGTGATAAGCGGTGCTAAAGGAGAGGTGGGTTCCCATAGCATTCTGAAAACTTTCCCAAAATCGAGAAGTGAAAAGACTACCACGGTCTGAATTGATTTCCAAATGAACACCGTGAAGTGACACGATTCGGGAGACATACAAGTCCGCTAACTGGCTAGCAGTTATAGACTCACGAACGGGAAGGAAGTGAGCAACTTTGGAAAGTCTATCTATGACAACGAAGATGGCATCATTTCCTTTCTGGGTTTTTGGAAAGCCGGTAATGAAGTCCATACTGACTTTATCCCACTTACACTCGGGGATAGGCAAAGGTCTAAGAGTACCAGCAGGTCTTTGATGTTCTGCCTTAATGCGACGACAAACATCACATTCAGCAATGAACTGAGCAATTTCTCTCTTCATCCTAGTCCACCAAAATCTCTGGCGTAGATCTCGGTACATTTTTGTGCTACCGGGATGAATCGAGAGGGGTGTGTCATGGGCTTCTTTGAGGATGAGTTGCCTTAGTTCCCTATTCTTAGGTACTACCAAACGATTTTCAAAGAATACCGTTCCTATGCTATCTGTGGAGAAACATTTAGCAACTCCGCTAGCAATGTTCTCCTTGATCCGGCGAACACCTCGTGCACGCCTTTGGGAAACTATGATTTGATCCTCAAGGTTTGGTTTCGCCACCAAGTTGAAAAGAGATCCACGAGGAACAATCTCAAGATTGAGCTTGCAAAATTCCTCATGAAGAAGTGGTTGATACTGTTGTAACATGAGGTTGTTACAATACGACTTACGACTTAGTGCATCAGCCATGACGTTGGCTTTGCCTGGGGTGTAAGAAATTCCTACGTCGTAATCTTTTACCAACTCAATCCAGCGTCTTTGCCTGAGATTAAGATCTGGCTGGGTGAATATATATTTGAGGCTTTGGTGGTCGGAATAGATCTCACAACGATTACCAAGGAGGTAATGTCGCCAAGTTGTTAGGGCATGAACTACGACAGCGAGTTCAAGATCATGGGTAGGATAGTTCTCTTCATATGGACGCAACTGGCGTGAAGCATAAGCTACCACATGTCGATCTTGCAGAAGTATGCATCCTAACCCTTGCCGTGATGCGTCACAATAGATCTCGAAATCCTTTTTGGTGTCTGGAGGCGCAAGTACGGGTGCAGAAGTCAATCTTATTTTTAGCTCTTGAAAGCTTTCCTCGCACTTGGGAGTCCATTCAAATTTCTTCTCTTTCTTGAGGAGTTCAGTTAGAGGCTTTGCAACTTTAGAAAAGTTCTCGACGAAGCGACGGCAATAGCTGGCTAGGCCAACAAAACTCCTAACTTGCTTAACCGATTCAGGTGGAGTCCAGTCAAGGACGGCCTGAACTCTCTCGGGGTTGACGGCAATGCCTTTTGCAGAAATCACGTGGCCTAAGTAGGTCACTTCTGGTAGCCAGAATTCATACTTGGAGAATTTAGCATACAGGCGATGCTCTCTAAGTTTCATCAATACCAGCCTAAGATGTTCTGCGTGATCTTCTTCGTTCTTCGAGTAGATGAGAATGTCATCCAGATAAACTACAACAAATTTATCTAAGTACTCCATGAAGATCGAATTCATCAAGCGCGAGAATGTGGCGGGGGCATTGGTTAAACCGAAGGACATGACGGTGTACTCGTAAAGACCATAACGAGTAGTAAAAGACGTTTTGGGAATGTCCTCGTTTCTGATTTTGATTTGATGATAGCCTAATCTCAAATCCATTTTGGAGAAGACAAAGGATCCTGCAAGTTGATCATAAAGATCATTGATCCTGGGCAGTGGGTACTTGTTCTTTATCGTCGCTAGATTTAGCGGGCGATAGTCTACGCACATCCTTTCTGTTCCATCTTTCTTCGTTACGAACAGAACGGGGCAACCCCATGGCGATGGGCTAGGGCGGATGAAGCCTTTTGCCAATGAAGCTTCAAGTTGGATTTTTAGCTCAGCTAACTCACGTGGGGCCATTCTATATGGGCGTCTGGATATTGGTGCGGTTCCTGGGATAAGATCTACCACAAACTCTACAGATCTGTCAGGTGGTATTCCTGGCAGCTCTTCTGGAAAGACATCCGGGAAGTCACGAACCACCGGAATATCTTCAAGGTCTGGAAGAGGAAGCACATTCAAAGAATGCACCTGGGTTTTAGAGCTTGGTGAGGTGTACTTGATTGTCTGGCCTGATGGATGGATTAGTTTCACTGACTTGGCTTTACAATCAAGGACAACATTCTGTCTTGATAACCAATCCATACCTAAGATCACATCAATGTCTGAAGACTTGAGGGCTATGAGTGAGGCAAGGAATACTAAACCCTCAATTGCAATTTCATTCTCATGACTCACCATGGTGGTGTGCCATCTGGATCCAGGGGCTTGCACAACTAAGGGGGTGGATAACATCGAAAAACAGATGTCATGTGACAGTGCAAAGTCCTGGGATATGAATGAGTGAGATGCTCCTGGGTCAAAAAGAACCGAAGCTGGGGTGGAATTGACAGGAAGGGTTCCGAGTACAACATCGGTTGACTTGTGGGAATCTAGAATGGATACATGATTCACATAACCATGTTCATAAACAGGAGGCTTGACATTGGAAGTCTTGGGTGGTGGCTTACCACGACAAAAAGCTTGCTTTGGATTAGGTGTGGTGGCTACATGATTTTGGGGACACTCTCGAACATTGTGACCTGATTGTCCACATTGGAAACAAACACCACGTGGAATGAAAGGAACTTGAGTACTTGATTGTCCAACAAAATTCCAAGAAGGAAGATTGGGTTGAGGTGGACGATATATGGTGGCTGATGGTCTAGAAGCACTTACAGCACGACTGACGTCACTGAAGGGAATCCAAACACGGCGTTTCCGAGAAAATGGGCCAGAAGATTGTGCAAACTCACGATCACGCTTGCGAGACTCTTCATACAACTCATTTCCATACTCGGCCTTGAAGGATTTGTCGACCAAGTCCCTGAAGTTGACGAACTCGTGAAGATTCAGGTCATGACGAAGGACGGGGCTAAGTCCCTTGCGGAACCTTTCTTGTTTCTTGGCGTCGGTGGATACTTCTTCTTGGTCATAACGTGCTAGACGAGTGAACTCGGTCCTATACTCATGAACAGTCATCTTTCCTTGGGTCAGATTGCAAAAGTCTTCTTTCTTGCGCTCCATCAGCTGATCTGGAATATGATATCCTCGGAATTCATCACAGAAATCTTGCCAAGTCACCACGTGACCAACTGGTTGTATTGCCACGAAGTTCTCCCACCACTGAAGAGCAGCACCTTCCAGAAAATATGCCGCGAATAGCACACGGTCACCTGGAGCAACATGGTTTGTCTCAAGCTTACGCTCGAGGGAACGAAGCCAATCATCGGCATCAAGGGGCTCGGAAGAACATCAGAATACTGGCGGGTTGAGGAGAATGAAGTCCTGGATGGTAACAACACTAAGATGCTGACGAGAAGTGTTCTGCTCAATACGCTCGAGAAGACGTGTCTGATCACGATGATTCTGTTCAGCCTCCATCATGATTTCTGCCGTTGAGGTTGGTGGTGGAGGTTCTTCACCGTCTATGTTACCAGAACTGAACTGGGATCAACACCTTGATTTGCACCTGACATTCTGTGTGATAAGAATCAACAATCAGAATAGGATTTAGGACACAATTCTATGCTAAGATAGAAGACTATAATGCAATAGCATCAAAGCCACAAACGGACAGCATAACGGCTGTACCGGGATGGAAATTGAGACAACCTACAGGATAAAGGACATCACTTCCACAGAAACACTATGGAATGATGGCTCAGAAAAGACCACAACACTCCTACAGCTACAAAGAAGCAATCAACGAGATGTCCTAGTAAAGACATAGATGAGCCTAGTCCTATCTTCCCGTAGAATAAGATGAGGTTGACTCAGAACTAAAATCGATGAGGATAAGGAGAAAAAAGAAGTCTTACGTTGTTCCCTTATACCCAAAGTAACTATATAACTATAGAATGCTAGACTCGACAACGGCCAATGGTTTGATAATCCTACATGCAGTCTGTCGGGACCCGGGGTTAGCGTATGTAATTCCGGTCACAATACAATCACATGGAGAGCCGAGAGCCGTACCCACTTGTCTAAGCAAACAAGGCCAAGCACAGATTACTCTCGGTAAGCATCGAACGTGAGGGGCATCCCATCCAGGCCGGATGATCAACTGAGATGGGTCCTCATCGTCCGCTCACAAGTCTAAATGCGTATGGGTGGTGAATCCCATAATCATAGACAAGTCGCCTCAACCATGTTATCGATTGAATCATAACCCTTACATAAACTTACTCCAGCCCGATCACTTAGTCGGGATCTCGGGCGGGCTCGATCATACAACAAAGTGTGCCACGTGACAGAGTCATGAGCAATCGCATCGCGATGCCCCAAGCTGCGCACATCTAAGGGCCACTTGGTGTTTAAAAGACCGCCGACAAGAACACAATTAAGCTATCGAACCCCACACTAAGACATGCATGTTATAATCATACACGCAGCATACATGTCCAGTGTAAACAACAGGTAATCACAACATGAACTCTACAAACTCATAGTCTTTATAACTTCTGCTAAACAGAGCAGACATAGTAGTTGTATTACAAGCAGAGATCACATGGATGTGATCCAACATTACATCAAACATCAACGGAAGCAAATTATGTCTTAGTAAGACAAGTTTAACAAATGGCTTAAGAAGCCTGAAAGAAAAGTACAACGACCCTCCAAAGGGCACAGGCTGCTGCCTGGAACTATACGACATTGGTCCACGTCGAGCTCGAGGTAGAGGCCACCATCAGGGTCAGTGGTCTCGTCTCTAAAACATAGAATAAGCAAACGTGAGTACAAAGTCGTACTCAGCAAGACTTACATAGGAACTATACTACTCATGCACATGTATCAAGGCAAAGGGAGGTGGGGTTTCACTTGCAGAAGTGCCAACTTTGACTTGGCTAGTCCTGTACTACGAATACCAGAAAGAGGTAAGAACGTACACGAGTCCAAGTAACAGTCTCCAACCAATACTCCACTATGGTGCCTTCCTCGACTTCCCCACGAGGAAGTACGCCATAGCACTCACACTTATCTTGGTGTGTTTTAGAAGTATCCGGTTCAAATTATCTATGATCAAGTAAAGGTCTCCAAGTAGTCCATAACCGCGGACACGGCTATTCGAATAGTTCATTAACCCTGCAGGGGTGTACTGCTACACACACGCCTCATCATTTACCGCCTGGGGATGGACCCTTCAAATGAGTACCGGCGAGGATGCTGCCACGACACTTCACTCACGGCACCATCTCTAGTCCTAGGGAGTCGCCTATTTGAGTTGGGACCACAATCGGAATCCGGCCGATTGTTTCGATGCGGACTCAAATGTTGTGTGACCGCCATCAAGCTCAACTCGATCATGATCACTTGATTCAACGTGCCCACTACCTACGCCAACCACTTACCTTGGTTCCACCTTCTTGAGATCGTTAAAGGGCGAACTACTTGCGACTCCTGGACAGGTCCGGGGTGAGGTACTAGGCCGAGAGGGGTCAGTGAGCCCAATGTGTGGTCGTACTCTTGGTCTTGGATAACAACACAAGAACTCGGGCCTAAGGCAGTGTTCAACGAGACAACCCACTGTGTACTCCTACACAGCCTCTCATCGTTCACCTTTGTTTAGGGTAGATTCACCAACACGTTACCACCAACATTCACATGATCACTACCATCCCGACTCACATCAAAGTAGCCTCAGGTAACAACTCTAAGCATGCAATAAGCTGTAACAGTTGTAGGGGCCACATGATATCAACCAACTCCTACATCTGCTAGGATTGTGGTTTGCTTACTACTGTGACAAAATGATAGGTCATGCAAAGGAATGGGTTCAACTAGCGGTAGAACGTATCATGGTGACATCCTAAACATGCATTTGCGAGAATGAGAGGGAACTGGGATTTTATAGACATGATCAAAGAGGGGGTTGTTTGCCTTGCTGACGATCACGAGGTACTAGCCTTCTGACGTGAGGTTGAACTCGTCTCCGAGATCAACTCTACCGAGAAGATGCAATCACCGAAGCACTGGAATTAAAGCACAATCAAGATAATACAATGCACATTCAATATGCAAAACATAGCATGGCAATGTGCTGATGTGACCTATGTTTGAATTTCCACATGTTAATTGAAGTTGATTTGAAAAGTGAATTCAAATTCAAACTCCAAATGTTATTCAAATTTGGTCAACTTGCATTTGCTAATTTTTGTTCATTGGAAACCAAGTGATCATATGTGTGAAATGCTTCTGAAGTACAAGTGATGTGTGGTGCATTTCAAAGTTTGAAGTTGGAATAGTTTTTGAATTGAATTTGAAATAATTCCAATTAAATCAAATAGCAAAATCTACTGATCCCTTTTTAAGATCAACTCCAACATAGCTGAAAGTTGGAAATTTGGATAGAGGATTTTCTCCTGATAATTTTTCATATATTATATGTTAAATTTGGAGTTAAAATGAATTTTCTATGATTTTTCAAAGTTTCAGCCATTTTCTGGAATTTTACTGAATAAATTAAATGATTTAATCTTTACTGCGTCATCACTAGGTCATGCTGACGCCAGGGTTTGACCAGTCAACTGACATGCGGGGCCCATCTGTCAGCCTCACTGGGTTAGTTAGTTCTCTGTTTAAATTAAACCCCGTTTAATTAAGGGACTGGCCTACAGTCAGTGAGAGGAGAGAGGGGATTAGTGGCTCGGTTAGGGTTAACCGACCGGCGGCTAAACGCCGGTGGCTTGGGCCACGGCGGCGCTCTGCCGGAGTGGCGATTTTGGCCACGGGGGAAGGAGCTGGGGGCACGGGAGCGAAGCTCGCGCTCGTCCGCATCTGCTGGGGCTAGGCAGGGTTCAAGGGGGCGCTCGGGTCCACGGCTACGTCGACGGGAGGCGGCGGCCGGCTACTGACTCCGGCGAACTCGCGCTGTAGAACACGGGGGAGAGAGCTAGGAGGGGGAAATCGAGCGGGAGCTCACGAGGAAGGCGATGACGAGCTCGGGGAGGCCGGAGAGGAGCTGGCCAGGGCGAATTTGTCGAAGACGTCCACGGTGGCCGACGGCGAACTGGAGAAGGGGTCGACGTCCCTGGGGCCTCCGGGCTCGAATTGAGGCCGTAGTCCGACGAAGAGCTCCTCTGTGGGTCTTCTGGACATTGCAGTTCGACGGGAGGGAGCCGGTGGCCACGCGGGCGCACGGTGGCCGCTCCGGTGAGCTCTCGGGGGTGGCGCGGAACTGGCAGAGGAGAGAGGGAGAAGGACCTGCGAGGGGGGGAAAGGAACTGGGAGCTTCCAGGCGTGTCCAGCGCGAAGGAGAAGATGAGGGGAGGGCCTGCGTGGCCGGAAGCAGGAGGTGGCGAGCATGCCACGGCGCACGGCTCCTCTGCCCCTCCTACTGGCGAGGAGGAAGACGACAGGGGCAGGAGATGGGCCGGGCCAGGTGGGCTTCGCCCTGTGCGAAAGGTAAGTCCTTTTCGTCTGATTTCTTATTTTTCTTTTCTGTTATTTGTTTTGCCCTTTAAAAAATAGCTAGGGCATTTATAAAAATCCCCAATCATTTTTATAAAACCTAGGTGACTCTATAGAAGTCAATCCCAAGTTTTAGGAATTTTTGAAATTCAATTTATTTGAATTCCAATTCAAATAGACAAAAGATTTAATTTCCAAGCCACTATTTGGATTTTTGAAAAATCTATGAGCATGGGATTAATCCCAAATCACTTTTAAAATGATCAGACTCATTTTTAGGATTTTTCAATACATGCAAAAGAATTTTGGAAAAAGATTTATTTCTGGCCTTTTATTTAAATTTATCTAGGGCTTTTCTTTTCCTCATTTCCTTTTTTTTGCAATTTTTTTCAAGATGCAAAAAGCTAGCTTGGAAAAGCACAAACCTAAATTTGGGGTTCTGACACATGCGCTTGATCGCATCCAGTGTCAGCGATCTCATCCATGAATGTGCGGCGATCGCTTTGCGTGCGGAGTGATTTTTAGTATGAAAATATTTTGGTTGGGACCTAGGTGACGGAGTCCTATTTGTTAGCGGTCCGAACTCCTGCAAAACCCTCCCCCCTCCACCTCAGTTTACGTTATATTTGCGTAAAACGAATATACAAATCGACATGCGCTTAATGATTAAAGTAGTCCGAATGAGTACGAAAGATTTGAAGGTCGACATTAAAGATGTCCTTAGCTGGCAAAGTCAACAAAACCGAGGAAGATAGGATGCATCATGAAGGAAAGATGGATAAAAAGCGCAAGAAAACGAGAGTGAAACAGAAACCAAAGAAAGAAATGAGAAGCCCCACCATGGCCTACTGAATTCACCTATATTTTACTAATATGTAATGCTCATAATCTAAAGTAGGCCATGTGAATCATGAGAAATTTAATAGAGGGTTAATGCAAATCTATCTAACAAGCATATGAGCAATAATTGGGTCTCCAGGTCCACACGTACTCGTTCATCCCCTTGATGTAAAGGACGCGTGATTAATTAACATGCAAGTACATACTACCACGTGTAATAGATTTTATCGACAAGTGTACTTATGAATAGCATCTACTTCCTCCGTTTCATCATTTTACAAGCTAATATAGTTTGTAAAATGATCTTATATTATAAAACGAAGGGAGCACGTTCCATCTTCCATGTATTTTTATTATCACATAGTAATATTTTTGTTCGCTATTCTTTCATGATAGTTTTCGTAAATCCTAAAAAATGTTGCTTCAATATTGTTTTTGAAATAGTCCATGCAATATCATTTATTGCAGATTCACAAATGCACATGTACACTGACGTTCACATATAGTAAGAAAAATTACAGGTCCAGAGTCAAACCACGGATTTATGCATTGGCGGGTATCATAAATCACTCTGCATGGTATACAAACAAAATTGAAGGCCCACAAATAATATACACACATAACATGCCAAGAAAAAAACATGCCAAGAAAAAAAACATGCCAAGAATCATAAAGAAATACGATAAGTATAGGGAGCGAACGTTCGCTCCATGGCATGGCAATTCTAAACGATTTGCATGGCAACTGTAGTACAAACGCATGGCAATTTAGAGCACACGATTGCCATAAAAACTAAAAACGCAGCGAGTTACCATGCGTTTATACGGCAGTTGCCATGCGTTTGTACTGCGAGTTGCCATAAAAATGTTCGCACTTGCCATGTCCTGGAGCGAATGTTCGCTCTAAATTGTCATCCAAAGAAATAATTGTATTGACCAGAACGGATGTTGCAGCATGGCCTCCTTCAATCGGTTTCAACCCTCGCTGGATCCAAGGCTCATGGACACGGATCCATGGTAACGCCAGTCACCATGTGGATGTCGATCGCCGAGGCACCACGCCATTGGAGACGATGGCCGCCAACGCTCCAGATCGGGCTCTCCAAGTCAGATAATGGTGTGTCGATTGAAGACCCTGAAGAGGGAGGAGCTCCTCCGCCGCCGCCGTCAGACGCACGGGATTTGCCCGGCGCAGACCACTGGCGGCGACGGAGGAGGGATGGAGTCGATGGAGGGGACCGGCGGCGGCTCGGTTGAGCCTCTTGGTCGCACGCGCGGGGGGTGACGCGAGAGGACGGGGACACTGTTGCCTGGTGTGTGCGTTGTTCTCCTGTTGGATCAATCAATAACCATATGATACACGAAAAAATCAAAACGAAAAATATACAACTCGTAGGCTACACCTTAAAGAAGGAAGCATCGCACGTGCGTTGATAATGATGAGTTCAACCTAAGGTTGAACTTCAAATTCTTATCCCCAAAGCCAAGCTTCGAACCATCATATTCAACAACAGCACGACGTAGACGCGCATGGACATAGCTTGAATAAAGATCTTTTGTTTCCACCAGAGTGTATAAGCTCATCATTGAAGTCGTCTGTACCATCATCCCTTATTCGGCTATCATCGCCTCGATAACAGGATACCTCTAGAGAAGAGACCGGAGGATAGATACGTCCCATACCGCCTGCCTCGCCCCACGATCGCATCACCTTTGATCCAACAGCATCTAACCATGTGTACTTTTGCTAGGTGCGTCACTAGTAGTAGAAAAAAATAAAAAATTGATTCTTCGAAAAAATATTTTAAAAATATTCAAAATATGATAGGTGACCGATCGGAAAGTTTGAAAAAAATGTTCAAAATTTCATCACATCCATGGACATGAACAAGGTCCTAGACATCAACAAGGTTTAATAGGGTTGATATGATACACATATATCAACAAGTGCATGTTAAGTGAGCCGAGGTTGGAGTTGAATGGAACTAAGAGCTTAAGCGTGCGGGGTGAATTTGAACTAAGATTAAGCCATAGTGATCTAATATTAAGAAAAAAATTAAAAAAAGTTGAAAAAAATTGAAGAAAAATTGAAAAAAAAATTGTTAGTAGTGGCGCACCTGAGGTGTGCCACTGTTAGCTGACATAGTAATGGCGCACCAAATATGCGTCATTACTACCAAAAATAGGTGCGTCGTTAATGTTCTTTTTTTCAGTAGTGATATCTATAATGTTTGTTGGTTCCATGCTTGCTTAATGACATTGCAACATGCTTTTGCTATACTTTCACATCAACTTATAGCATTTTCTAGAACTAACCTATTGATCCAGTGCCCAGAGCTAGTTTCTTTATGTTTTGTATGTGCATTGTAGAAAAGATCCAATCAAAGTGTTTAGAAAATTGCCAAGAAATTACCAAAAATCATATTCAACCGAAGACTCCCAGGGCCAGGAGGGTTGGCCAGGGGGTGCTCACATCCCCCAAGCGACCAAAGGGCGCTACCAGGGCTAGGTCGCGTCCCCCCAGCCCGCCTGGGAGGTGTGGTCCACCTCTCGGGCTCCCCCTTGGACTATTTAATCATCATCCCATCCCAAGAAAACCCTGAAACAACAGATGATTTTTTCAGAAGTAATTCTGATCTCCACCGCCATCGAACCAAGCTTCTGGGGGAAGATGTTCCTGTTCCGGCACCTTGTCTGGACGTGGATTCACTCAACATACATCTTCATCGATGTTGCTTCCTCCCATTATGATGCGGGAGTAGTTTCTCCTTGGGGTTGAGGCTCCTACCAGTAGCTATGTGGTTATCTCTCTCTCCCATGATTTTATTTTGATTATGATCATGAGTTATGTTAATCTAGTTGAATCCCATGATGTTTCCCCCCTCTACTTCCTTTATGTATTGGATATGTGATCACTTTATGAAATCTAGTATACTCTCATTAGAAGAATATGATTTTGAGATTATTCTTATCTGTTGTGGATTGATAATGGAATTGAGTGCTTTTGATGCTTGTGTTTAGTATAATTTTCATTGTGCCTAGGTGATAGGGTGGACGCTTTGTTATATTATAAAGAGAATATTCAAAATATATTCTATGGTATTTTTTAACGCTATCTTTGGATGCTCTTAGTGACAGCGTGGGGTGTCCATAGATTTGGAATACAAATTTTACAGTGTGATTGTGTAGCCCTATGCAATTCTCGTCCTATTTTTATCCACAAAAGAATGACCTCTGAGTAACGTCTTTCCTCCATGCTTTTCAAGGTTTATCATGAGTGTCAATTATGTTAATGATGTTGAGAGTTTTCACTAGTGAAAGTGGAAGTCCAAGTATGTGATTAGAGGGGGAGGGGTGAATGATCACTTCAAATTTTTGCATGAAACTATGAAGTGAAGCATAACTTAGCAGCAGAAGGAATTCAACAGAAAGGTAATCGGTGAAGCAGAACTAGATTGAAGCACAACATAGCGAATCAAAAGCATCGAATCAATTGCATTGAATCAAATCACTGAAGCAATTGCAAAACTGAATGTAAGTGCGGAATGTAAAACGAACTCCTGACTCGGCGATGTTTGTTCGACCAGTTCACACTCTGCAAAGTGATACGTCTGGTTGGAGGGACTTGTGATTGAACACAGGAGCTAACCTCTCTCCGTCCGTATCTCCACTGCACCAATCTCCTTGAGCTTGGTCAATTCTTCACTCGTGGTTGATTATTGAGGGAATCACCGAAACCTTTGACAAACTGGACTTCGAGGCGACAATAACTCTTCGCTCTCTGAAGAACAACACTCTAACCGTCTAGGAGAATTTCAGTTCTCCAAGATAAAAAGGCTAGCAAACTTCTTCCTAAGTCATAGTGAATCAACTTAGATCAATAGGACTTATGCTTTGGCGGATGGGTTTTTGGTTTGCTTCGGTGGGGTTGCTCTCTCTCTCTCTTCACTGTCAGAAAATATTCTTGGAGCAGCCACCCGCCAATGAGGGCGCGGGTGGCCTATTTATAGGTGGCGATCCCAAGGTGCGAAATGACTGAAGTGACCCGATGCGACATCTTGACACCTGTCTGCAACGGTCGGATTTCTAATCAATGCGCAACTTTACTTGCGGAACAAGAAAAGCTGACTCATAGACTTGGTTATGCTTCAGGAGCCGAAAGAACAAAGTCTTCGCTGGTGAAGCATTACCTAGTGCACATGAGATTTCTTATCTCTGGCTTCTCACAGGTTTGGATTCGATCTGAGTCTTTTCACCAAAACCTTCGGAGTACATTTACTAAACCCCTCTTGATAGTACGGTTTTTCCTACGACTCAAAGAAGTGAAAAAGAATTACGCAAAAACTACTAAGTCTTGCGCCATCTTGGTCATCTCCTTCGATGAGACGTGCTTCAGGATTCCTTATCTTTTTGGGGGTCGACATCCGTGATGAGCTTCACTCCAGAGGATATGCTTCAGTAAATATGTAAATCTTCATTGAAGCTTTAGCACCAACCTATAACTTCAGGAACCTAACCATCTGTTTTACACTAGAAGACTTGTTAGTTCCTCTACTGTTTTGTCCAAAAATATCCAAAACTCATGGGGGCATAACTTTGCTCTTACAATCTCCCCCTTTTTGGACTATTATTGACAAAACAGGCATCGATAAAAAATATGGAATTTTGAGTTGAGTTGAGAGCAAACTCTAAGATATGAAGCTTTTGACTCCCCCTGAATGCAACCATCAAAGATTTATATAATCGAAGTGAATGCTTGATGAAGGATATCCTTGATGGGAAGCCTAATACATATCTTAGCGAATCAATTGCATTTAAAAGATATTTGTCTTGAAGAATATGCAATCATCAAATGATCTGTGAACTTAATGGGAATAACCACCTACAAGACAAAATATAAGAGAGGAACTTGCAAGCACGGGGGTTATTAACACATAACATGTAGCAGTTCACAGACGAAGTAAAACTTAAGTTACAACCCAATCGAAGCGAATGGAAAGTTTGTTGTAACTTAACACACAAAAGATCGAATCGAAACACCCTTAAACCCCGCAGTGAATCTAAACTCAATCGATGCTACATTCTCCCCCTTTTTGTCAATAATTGGACAAAAGGTTGAGAAGTAGATCAAGAGTATTTACTCGTTGCCTGCAACCCGGGGACCCTATTGATTGTCTTCGCCCGAAGAAGATGCATCTCCAGAAGTGTCTCCTTCGGCTGAAGCAGGCGACTCCATTTCTTCAATGTCCATTGGCACCTGCAGCAAGTCAAGGTCACTGTCGTTGAGAGGGTCATCTTCTTGCTTCGATGTGTGGGAGTCTTCATCAGAGAGAGTGTCAGGGCGAATCTGTTCAGCTGGATTAACAAATAAAACTTCATCAATCTTCTCCAGTGAAGGGATCTTCGGGTTGGGGCGATCTATCGAATCATTTCTTGAAAAGTGGCATTGAAGATGTGGATACTCCTTGAAAATCCGAGCGGCTTCAAGCTTTTTGACTGAGTTGAACTTCCTCAAACCCTTCCATGAGTGGCGCTTCAAGACTTTTAGGTACTGATTGTTGTTCAAAGCAATGTTGCCAACTCTACTGATCTCATCGGAAAGATGTTGCATTTGGCGTTGATTGCCTTCAATGAAGTTTTCCAGCATCTATTGCGTGCGAATGCCAACTTCAAAATGATAGACTTCCTTCTGGAAAGACTTCGACATGTTGCGTTCATTGACATGTTGTTTGACTCCTACATATGTGGCAAAGGGGTCATTTGGCCTTCTAAAGATATTCATAGTATCGCGCACAGGAGGACAGAACAGCTTCGGATGATGCTTGGCAACAAAGTCTTCACTGCGTCCATAATTGCATATGGCTTGGAGCCAGGGATCATACGGCTTCAATTGATGGACCAATTCAGCAGCTTGAACCATATAACGAAGAAAACAATCCTTGAAGTCAAACACATGGCCATGAGTGAGCTTTAGCAGAGCATGACGTGTATGATAGTGAATGTTGGACTCATCATTGGCAGTGCTGAGAGGCATCAGAGAGTTAGACAAGGTATAAAACCAAGTCTTCGAAATGAATACCAGATGCTTCGGGCGAATATTTTCAGGCATGTGATCTCCAGTGACTTCAGGATCCAGCAGTGAAGCAAATTCAGCTTCAGTAGGATCAGGCATCAAGTGACCCGTTGCAAGTTTGCCAGTGTGCCGAGGGATATTCACAATGTCCATGAATTCATCAGAATGCATCCGAAAAACCTTGCCTTGAATCATCCACTCAAGTACCCATGTGGCAGTGTCATCAGGATTTACAGATACATACAGTGTGGCATAGAATTGCTTGATCAGTTCAGAGTTGAATGGCGTCGCCATGGCAAACAAGTTGGTCAGATTTTGTGCTTCGATGGTTTCCATGATGTTCTGGAAGCACGTTGCAGAAGTTAGGCTTCGCATGTCCAAATACTTGTGCCTGAATAGAACACCCTTCTGACAGTATAGCTTCGTGTACAGAATATGTTGTTCAGTAGTCCAGAAGCAAAGCTCATCAGCAGTCCTGGGTGAATCATAAGGACTTGTGCCAAAGAAGCGAAGCTTCTGGCGATGAACTTCGAGATCAAACTCTGGCCCATGTCATGATGAAGAACCATCTCCCAGGAAAATTGGAAAGGTTTCGCGTGGGTAGATGGAATCCAGTGAGTCTCTTGGGTAGGAATGCAATGGGGTGCTTGCCTTCGAGCAACTATGCCTCGCTCTTGGGGTTGAGTCATGATAGCCAATTCATTTTCTTTAGCATTTGCATTGGCTTCGGGATCTTCAGGTACGGCTTGGTCTTTTGCTTCGCCTTCTTGTTCTTCGGACTCATCAGCAGAGTGAGCCGAAGAGTAATCTCTTGAAGGAACAGGTATGGCTTGAGCTTGGGGTGAAGGCTGTGGCTCAAAGTTGTCGTGGTTCGATGGTTGTGGAGCCGGTTGAGGTGGAGGTGGAGCACGGGGTGGAACGGCTTCAGGAGCAGGTGGATTTGCGGTTGGAGTGGGGAGGGTGATGATCTTGCATCGAGGGGTTGAAGCGCGTCTTGGGATCTTCTTGGTAGGATGAGAGTTTACTTCATCGGCTTCGTCAGCATCAGTGATCAGACGGAGCTTCCTTGGTTGCAGCTGGGGAAGGGGAGAAGCTAGTTGCTTGAGCATAGCTTCATGCTTCTTGGAATCAAGAGCCATGACTGAAGCATTATGCGCCTTGCAACATTCTTCGATGGCAGATTTGATCTTGCCTTGAAACACTTGAATATTTTGCTTTGTCTTCTTATTGACATCAGCAATCTTCTTCGAAGCAGCTTCAACTTCGTTCTTGAAGTCTTCATCAGATTCGGCGTCTGCTTTCTTCTTGAACTTCATAATCTTGGCAGACTCAGATCTGTCCCTTGCATGCAAATCCCTTAGCTGATTGTATAAAGTTTCAATCATTGCAGAAAGTGGTGGTGAAATGTAAACATTCCCAACATCAATAGCTTCGGGATCAATGGCTTCAGTGAGCTGGAAGAACGCCTGATGCAGGCTCAAACAATCTCATAGTTCACCTTCTCGTGCATCAGGGAAGTTGTGGTGACTATGCTCAGCTTCTTCATGAGCTTCGGGGGCAGGGGCTGCGACTTGCTTCGGAGTAACATCCTTCGGAGTCATATCTACAGCAGCTTCCTTTTGAGCAGCCCTAGCAGCTTTCTCTGCTTGCCTTGTTCTCAAGGTATTAAGTGTTGCCTTGCGCTTGGCTTCGGCTTCACTGAGCTGTTTGGCTTCGGCAGCAGTCTTAGCTTCTTGCTTCTGCACTTCGGCGAGCTTGCGCTTCGCTTTAGCTTTCTGATTTGCTTCAGCTAAATCTTTCCTTTGCTTCTCTAGCAAGGCAGCATCTCTGTCAGCCTTTTCTTTTGCTTGAGCTTCTTTATCAGCCTTAGCTTGGGCTTGTGCTGCAGAGTGAAGTCGTTTAGCTTCAAGACGGTCTCTCTTGCGCATTTCAGCTTCAAACAGCTTCTTGGTGCCGACCTGGGCATAAGATTGGACAGGCTTGGCAACAGAGGATTTCAGCTTCGAAGCTTTGACTGACTCAGGGGCTTTAGCTTCGGGCTGACCAGCAGGATTTGGCTTTGGGTCATGCCTTTCCTTAGTTCTCTGTTCAGCAGGAACCAGACGGCGAGGTGGCTTTGAAGCCAATGGAGCTTATACCACCAAGTTTGTTAAATCAATTATCGGCTTAGGAGCAGGAGGATCACTGGGATCTTGAATTCTTACGCCTCTCGAAGCAGGCGGTTTCTCTTCAGCCTTTTTCTTCAGAGGCTTCCGAAGCTTTGGTCTCTTTGGACTTGGAGCAACTGGGGTGTGCTCGGACTCATCATCTGCATCTTCAGCGGAATCTTCACCAATGGAGTCCTCAAGTTGTGCAGCAGCATCAGCTTCATCATCAGCTTCCTGATCACTCTCTTCTTCAGAAACAGCAGGAGGTGGAGAAGCACTCAATTTCCTCAGCCTTTGTTTCCTTGGCTTCGATGCACCAGCTTCAGCATGGCCTTCATCAGCTTGTGCTTTGGCCTTCTTCTCTTCCTTGAGTCTTTTCTTTTCAGCCAATAGAGCAAGTCTTGCTTGCTCATCTGGAAAATCATCTGGCGTCTTGAGAGAATTGGGGTGAGGGACAGCGGGAGGCTTCGGGTAGTATTTCCTTTGATTTGCAGCATTGTATTGAGCACACATAGCAGTTGTGTACCGATATGGTGGGCTGAAAGCAAACTGCATAACCCACTTCCAGTCTGTAATGCTCTTGTATTTGTACCACCTTATTGCCCAGTAGCGGCGAATCTTTTGCAGGTGAATCTTTCTATCGTGATCTGATTCGTCAGGTGGAGTGTCATAGCCCATCTTTTTGTGAATGGCTTCGGGAATTCCTCGGGCATTATTGACTTCTTTTGTCTTGCCACCTCTGCCTTTCTGCTTCGGGGGCTCAGGGAAATATTCAAGCCCTTCGACAATTGGTGATTCATTCCCTATGGCGGCCTCTTCATCAGACATCCTGAGAAGAGAAAAGTAGGAAAGAGGGAATAGGAACGGAATGAATAAGCACAGGCAAAGGCTTCGACCGAAAACCAATTTGACAAGAACTCAGAGCAAACTAAGATCAGATGCATATCCGTCATTGGATTGGGCTAGAATGAATTCAAGAACAAGTTCTAACTCATTCCAAACACAAAATATATCTAATCTCAACACTGACCTGAGTAGATGGGATGATTTTGATGCTACAAACAAGTTTCCCAAAGATCAACGACCAACACGGATCAAACAGCCCTAGAAACAGAAGGAACCAAGCAATCGGAAATTCTCAGATCCAAAACCCTAAGAAGATGAACACACGAAAAGATTAGATCCGAGGTGAAGCTTAGCGTACCCTAACTCGGTGATGCGAAGCAGCTACAGTGACGGAGGGAGGAGAAGTGCTCTTCGTCGGCGGGGAACGTCCACGGCGGCGACTGTCCGGCAGTGAAGCGGTGCGGTCGTCGTCGGGGGCGAGAGCTCGTCGGCGTGCTCGAGGGAAGGATTTGGGGAGCGGAGGAGACGAATGAGTGGGGAAGCGGTTCGCAAGGGGAGGGACAGCCTTATATAGTGGCCGATCTGAAACGATTATCAGATCGCATCGGACGGCTCCCTGCGAGTGTCTCTTCCGATTCAACTGTTGGGATGAAGTGGCGGTTCACGAGCGAAACTCATCGGACCGAAAAAGACGGGGACTCAACGGCCGAAGAATAACTCTTGACCGAGAGAAAAAACTTCGATAAAGTTGGAAGCATTTGATTCAGAACTCAATGATGTTCGAAGTAATATGCTTTTCGTTTCAAATGTGCTTAACCAATCAAGATAGAATAGATTGGGAACGAATCAGAATGGAGGGGATAGGGTCCAAAACTTATCACTTCGAAGAAAAACAACAACGAAGCTAAAAGTGATAAGTACAAGGGACAAACGAAACGAATAAAACCAACACAGAACTGAAAGCAAATGGCAAACGAAGCTAAACACATAAACTTGGACGAAGGAAAAACTTAAGCGAAACTAAATTAAACAAACACACAACGAAGGTGAATATGTACAGGGGAAAAGTTTCGATCTTACTGAACATTGTGTGAGTCTAGGATGTTTAGCTCACATCTCAATGCATAGAACCTTTTCTCGTCCAATGGCTTCGTGAATATATCTTCCAATTGATCTTTAGTTCTAACATGGTTGATCTCAATGTCTTCGAGCTGAACATGATCTCGAAGAAAATGGTGACGAATATCAATGTGCTTCGTTCGAGAGTATTGCACAGGATTGTGTGCAATTTTGATAGCACTCTCATTATCACAAAGCAAAGGGATTTTCTTCACATAAATACCATAATCTTTCAGCGTCTGCTTCAGCCAAAGTATCTGAGTGCAGCATGAGCCAGCAGCAATGTATTCGGCTTCAGCAGTAGATATTGAGACACGGATTTGTTTCTTTGAAGCCCAACACACAAGAGATCTACCAAGGAAATGATAAGTGCCTGAGGTAGATTTCTTGTCGACTCTATCACCAGCCCAGTCTGAATCAGAATATCCAATCAAATCAAACTGAGTTCCTTTGGGATACCAAAGTCCCAAAGAAGGAGTATGTGCTAGATACCGAAGAATTCGCTTTACTGCAGTATGATGTGATTCCTTCGGATTGGCCTGAAAACGAGCACAAATACAAACTGATACCATAATATCAGGTCTAGATGCACATAAGTATAAGAGTGAACCTATCATAGACCGATACTTCTTCTGATCGAAGGGTTTCCCTTTCTCATCAGCATCAGGAAAACCATTGGTTGGCATAGGAGTTCTGATAGTCTTGCATTCAGTAAGATCAAATTTCTTCAGGAAATCCTTCAAATATTTTTCTTGTGAAATAAAGGTGCCATTCTTCTGTTGGCGAATCTGAAGTCCAAGGAAAAACTTCAATTCTCCCATCATGGACATCTCGTATTTCTTCGACATCATCCTTGCAAATTCTTCACTGATCTCAGTGTTAGTGCAGCCAAAAATAATATCATCTACATATATCTGACACACAAATAGATCATTGTTATATGATCGAGTGAAAAGAGTGGGGTCAGTGGTTCCAGGTTTGAAGCCTTTCTTCAGGAGGAAATCCTTCAATGTTTCATACCAAGCACGAGGTGCTTGCTTCAGTCCATACAAAGTTTTGTGAAGCCTGTACACCATATCAGGATTCTTCGAGTCTTCAAAACCTGGTGGCTGCATAACATACACTTCTTCTTCTATCTCACCATTAAGAAAAGCACTTTTGACATCCATTTGATATAGCAATATATTTTTGTGGTTAGAAAAAGCAAGCATGACACGAATGGATTCGAGACGGGCTACTGGAGCATAGGTTTCACCAAAATCAATGCCTTCGATTTGGGTGTACCCTTGTGCTACCAGTCTAGCCTTATTTTTTACCACAATACCATATTCATCTTGCTTGTTGCGAAATATCCACTTAGTGGCAATAACGTTGCGCTTTGTGGGATCAGGCATGTCAACAAGTGACCAAACTTTGTTTCTTTCAAACTGGTGAAGTTCTTCCATCATAGCCAATAACCAGTCTGGGTCCTTCATGGCTTCATCAAATTTTGAAGGCTCTAGCATGGAAACGAAGGAAAAACTTCCACAGAAGTTAGCCAAACGAGTACGAGATCGAGTAGTGGGACGACCTGGTCAATGAATATCTTCGAGGATCGAATCAACATCAACTCTTCTTCGAACTCGTGATAACGTAGTATCATTTGCTTCAGGCTCAGCTTCTGCTTCAGCTTTAGGATCTGCATCAGCTTCAGGATTTGCTTCACCTTCAGCTTCAGCATTTCCTTAAGGATTAGCATTTTCTTCATTCCCTTGCCCTTCTTCGTCCTGTTCACCATTAGCTTCAGGATGTTGATCTCCAGCGCCCCGGGCTATGTGTGGGAACATTGGACCATCATAATCCCTATTAGCTTGACGAGGATTGGCTTCAACAGGGCGAATCTCTCCAATAGCCATGGACCTGATCACTTCATCAAGTGGAGGTTCATCTAGATCATGAGGAAAATTCTCTTCTTAAGAGCCATTAGTTTCATCAAACCTCACATTTACAGTTTCCATAACTTTCCCAAAGTGACATTTATACACTCTGTAAGTGTGAGAGTTTGAGCCATAACCTAAAAGAAAACCTTCATGTGCCTTAGGGGAAAATTTGGAGCTATGATTCATATCTCTAATAAAGCAAGGAGCACCAAATACCCTAAGATACGAAACATTTGGTTTGCTACCAGTGATAAGCTCATGTGAAGTTTTCTTCAGAAATTTGTGAAGGTAAACCTTGTTGATGATATGACATGTTGTGTTAATTGCTTCGGCCCAGAACCTAATAGGAGTCTTGTATTCAGCAAGCATAGTTCTGGCCATTTCAATAAGAGTTCTATTCTTCCTTTCAACTACGCCATTCTGTTGAGGTGTATAAGAAGCAGAGAACTCATGAGTAAAGCCATGATCATCAAGAAAATCTTCAATATGAGTATTTTTTAATTCGGTTCCATTATCACTTCGGATATGCTTCAGAGATAATTCATATTCTGTTTGAGCTCTCTTAGCGAATGACTTGAAGACTTCAACAACTTTGCTCTTGTCATCCAAAAAGAAAACCCAAGTATAACGAGAGAAATCATCAACAATAACAAGACCATATTTTTTTCCTCCCAGACTTGCATAGTTTTGAGGACCAAAGAGATCCATGTGAAGCAATTCAAGAGGACGAGTAGTAGTCATGATAGTCTTCGCTGAATGATGTTTCTTCGTGATTTTACCAGCTTCGCAAGCACTGCAGAGATGATCCTTATCGAATTTTACTTCGCTAAGGCAAATAACATGTTTCTTCTTCACTAGATTATGAAGATTTCTCATCCCTGCATGACCAAGTCTTCGATGTCATAACCAACCAGATGAAGCTTTTGCCATTAGGCATGTGGATACAGCAGGGCCCGAAGAAAAATCAACAATGTATAAATCTCCTTTTCGGTAACCCTCGAAGACAAACGTATAGTCGTCCTGTGAAAATAAAACACAACGCGAAGCAGAAAATAGAACAAGCATACCCATATCGCATAACTTCGAAATAGACATAAGATTGTATCCAATAGATTGGACTAGCATAACCTTGTCAATGTGCTTATCTTTCGATATGGCAACCTTACCCAAGCCTAACACTTTACCCTTGTTGTTATCACCGAAGGTAATGTACTTCTGAGAAGATTGAGATAGTTTTTCTTCGGTGAATAACTCCCTGTCTCCGGTCATATGATTTGTACAACCACTATCCATGACCCATTCGGATCCACCGGAGACATAGCCCTGCAGAAGAATTAGTTCTTCTTAACCACCCACAAACGAGCAGGTGACTGAGAAGATGTTGAAGCACTGGTTGAAGCAATATTAAAACGAACAGGATTATATTGCTTAGGTGGACCATCAAGTACACCATAAATGTAAGTCCTCTGCGAATGGTTAGGATATGAATGAGCATATGCAATCTTATTATGGTTATTATGAGGACGATAAGTATAACGACCAGTGTGATAGTATTGCTTCTGCGGAACATTTGATTCGGGCACCAGTGACTCATTTCTCTTCTCTAGTGAATAGAAATGATTCGGTGGTACCGAAGACTTTCCCTGCATAGTATGGTTAGCAGGCAGTTTTTCCACAAGTGCTTTCTGCACCTATATCTGCCTCTTATAGAAGACATTCTTGGGAGGAGTGCCAACGTACTCAGCTGTAACCTTTCCCTGTTCATCTTTAATGAGTTTGTAGTCTGAATCAAGTGATTCATCCACAATAGCCTTATTCATTTTGGAGTCGAACCTGAAAGGTTAGCAATGTCAATGAGTTTCTCCTTCGCTAGGACCCCAAACAGTCTTAGGATACTGCTCAGGTTCCCAATAGGTGCCATCATGGTTTATCTTTCTCTCGAAACCAACACCCTCATTCCTGGGATTCCTGTGAAGGAGAGCCTTCCTCAGGATATCACACAGATACTAGTGAACTTGCACACTTTTGAACATGCCTGTTTCAAATAAGTTTTTCAACCTGAGGAGTTCCTCGGTAACAACAGGATTTTCCTCATCAGAGGAATTAGTATCATCAATAACAATATGAGCTTTGCCTTTGGAATCAGTTTTGCTTCGTTCCAGACAAGTTAAGCAAGGTGAATCAGTTTTATGATTTGCTTCAGAACCTTGTTGAGCCATGAGAGAGAGATTGACATTTTCCAACTCTTCATGAGCCTCTTTTAGTTTTTTGAGAGCCATTTTCCTCTGAAGAAATTCATAGGTGAGCTTCTCATAATCAACTGAAAGAAGATCATGCCGAGAGGATAATTCTTCGAACTTTTCCTTCAGAGCAGCATGCTCATTAGTTAAAGTTTGACCTTTCTCTATCTCATCGATCAACAGAGTTTCTGATTTCTTAATGGTTTTTCTTAGCAAATCAAGTTCATCTTGTTGGATTGAAGCAATTTTAGCAAGTTTAGCATAGCTTATCTTCGAATCACTATCATATGAGGAACAATCAGAAGTATCACAGGCATTTTTAGATGAAGATACCTTCGCCTTGGCCATGAAGCAATATGCAGGAGTTTCATCTTCACTGCTGTTGTTGGTGAAGAATGAGCTCGAAGATTTGGTTGAAGCATCTGCTGAAGCGAATGCCAAACCAGCAACACCATCTGATTCGGACCCAGACCCTGACCTTGAGCCTGATTCAGCTTCGGACCCAGAGGCTTCATCTTCAGAGTTCATTTCCTTTCCCAGATAGGCCTTGGCACGGTGAGAGCTGCTTCGACGAGACGAGTGAGTCTTCGATGAAGAACCCTCACGCTTCTTATGATACTTCTTCCTTTTGTCATCATCAGAATCTTTCTTCTTTTCTCTTCTCGAACTGGAATCATGTCTCTTGGACTCATTGCTTCTGGAAGATCTGTGGGATCTGGTTGAGGAGTCTCTGAGCGAATGCTTCGATTTGTTCTCAGCTTCCCACAGAGGGCAATCGGCAATGTAGTGACCTGGTTTCTTGCACTTGTAGCAGCAGTTGTCCTTCGATGGAGAGCTTCTTGAGGATGAGCGGTGAGATAAGTGACTTGAGCTTCTTGAAGAATAACTCTTCTTGGGTGAAGAAAAACCTTTTCTTTGGAAGCGGTTGAAGCGTCTCATAATCAATGCTAAATCTTTTCCAATGCTTGCAGGATCATCAGATTCGACACCTGAAGCAGAACTGACTTCGGGTGAAGAATGACGCAAAGCTTTTGATTTCAAAGCATGTGATCTTCTTCGAGAGCCATTAATATCACGTTTCTCATCTTCTTCCATTTCAAAGGTATTGAGTCTCTCAAGAATATCAGCGGCAACAAGACGTCTGAAATCGGTTCTTTCCTTGATCATCAACACGATGTGATCAAACAAATCATCCAGTGAGCGAAGCAAAGTTCTTACAACTGAGTGAGGGGTAATGTCATCAGCACCGAGGGAAATCAACTCATTAGCAAGAGCAGTGAGTCTGCTATAAATGGAGTTGACTTTTTCACCCTCGTTTCTCTTGAATCGATAGAACTTGCTTCGAAGCGTGTCAATTCTGGCTTCTTTCTGGGTTGAAACACCTTCACCAATCTTTTAAAGATAGTCCCAGACACCTTTGGCAGTTGGGATATTCTTCACTTCATGATACTTCTCTGGTGTCAGGTGATTGGTGATGAATACCCAGACTTCAGAATCAAGATCAATCAACTTCGCTTCTTCAGAAGTGATGGCATTCTTATCGGCGACTGTGACTCCATATAAGACAACTTGCCAGGCAACAGAATTGATAGCCATGATATTTCTCTTCATTTTGTCCTTCTAGTATGGGTAGTCCTTTCCATTGAACACAGGTATGGGTTCGCCGGAGCGAATGGTTGCAAAAGACATACTTGCAAAACACTCAAGGAGGTTAATCCAAACAAAGAGTGACTAGCTCTGATAGCAATTGAAAGTCCAAGTATGTGATCAGAGGGGGAGGGGGTGAATGATCACTTCAAATTTTTGCATGAAACTATGAAGTGAAGCATAACTTAGCAGCAGAAGGAATTCAACAGAAAGGTAATCAGTGAAGCAGAACTAGATTGAAGCACAACATAGCGAATCAATTGCATTGAATCAAATCATTGAAGCGATTGCAAAACTGAATGTAAGTGCGGAATGTAAAACGAACTCCTGACTCGGCGATGTTTGTTCGACCAGTTCACACTCTGCAAAGTGCTACGTCTAGTTGGAGGGACTTGTGATTGAACACAGGAGCTAACCTCTCTCTGTTCGTATCTCCACTGCACCAATCTCCTTGAGCTTGGTCAGTTCTTCACTCGTGGTTGATTATTGAGGAAATCACCAAAACCTTTGACAAACTGGACTTTGAGGCGACAATAACTCTTCGCTCTCTGGAGAACAACACTCTAACCGTCTAGGAGAATTGCAGTTCTCCAAGAAAAAAAAGGCTAGCAAACTTCTTCCTAAGTCATAGTGAATCAACTCAGATCAATAGGACTTATGCTTCGGTGGATGGGTTCTTGGTTTGCTTCGGTGGGGTTGCTCTCTCTCTTCACTGTCAGAAAATATTCTTGGAGCAGCCACCCGCCAATGAGGGCGGGGGTGGCCTATTTATAGGTGGCGATCCCAAGGTCCGAAATGACTGAAGTGACCCGATGCGACAGCTTGACACCTGTCTGCAACGGTCGGATTTCTAATCAATGCGCAACTTTACTTGCAGAACAAGTAAAGCTGACTCACAGACTTGGTTATGCTTCAGGAGCCGAAAGAACAAAGTCTTCGCTGGTGAAGCATTACCTAGTGCACATGAGATTTATTATCTCTGGCTTCTCACAGGTTTGGATTCGATCTGAGTCTTTTCATCAAAACCTTCTGAGTACATTTACTAAACCCCTCTTGATAGTACGGTTTTTCTTATGACTCAAAGAAGTGAAAAAGAATTACGCAAAAACTACTAAGTCTTGCGCCATCTTGGTCATCTCCTTCGATGAGATGTGCTTCAGGATTCCTTATATTTTTGGGGGTCGACATTCGTGATGAGCTTCACTCCAGATGATATGCTTCAGTAAATATGTAAATCTTCGTTGAAGCTTTAGCACCAACCTATAACTTCAGGAACCTAACCATCTGTTTTACACTAGAAGACTTGTTAGTTCCTCTACTGTTTTGTCCAACAATATCCAAAACTCATGGGGGCATAACTTTGCTCTTACAGAAAGTATGAAGCCTAGGCCTTGTTTCCAAGCATTTATACACCGTTTTTAGTTACTTTGTTGCTCGTTACCTTGCTATAATTTTTATTACAGATTTATTGAATGTTATCCTACCACATTTATCACCCGTATTTTACCATATCTTCGCCGAATTAGTACACATGTACAATTTACCATTGTATTAGGTGTGTTGAAGACACAAGATAATTCTATAGTTGATTGCAAGGTTGCTTGAGAGAGACCATCTTCATCATACATCTTCCATGGATTGATAAAATTTAGGTCATTCACTTGGGAGAATTTTTTATTGTCCTACAAAACTCTACGCTTGGAGGCCCAACTGTGTCTACAAAAATAAAGTTGTGTAGTAGACATCACATGTGGCACTTGAGAGTTGAGAAGTAATAGTAGTTTTCAGTTATGATGTTGTTGAACTAGTTCTCGATTATTAAAGTTGAAGTAGTTTGCATTTACAAACAAGATGAAATAGCTGAAGTGTGGACACTGGCAACCGTAGCCTCGTCTATAGTGTTCCCGAATCCCCAATGACCGAACAACTATAAATAGAAGGCATTGCCGCCCCAGAACCTTGTTGGGGTTCAGGGAAAAAAACAATATTTTTTCATAACCTACGAGACCCAAACCCAAGACAAATGCTATGGCAATGCAAGTAATGGATGGAAATAGGTCGCATACCAGTATGTAGTCCGTTAAGCGGGAAATGTTTTGTAACACCCCAGTGTCAGTGCTACAGTAATCACTCTTGCCTAATACTCAGTCCATGTGATCAACCATGTGTTGATCACCTTGATTCAAATTCACAAGTCAAATTCAAACTCAATTAGGAATTCCAAAACAAAGTGGAAATTAAAGCTAAGCCAAATATTGTGCTACCAATTTTATCAATTGCCTAAAAGTCAGTATATCATATTAAAATAGCAATGGGAATTTATTAACCTGTCTAAATAATGTAAACAAATCAAAACAGTAGCATAATCGCCACATTTAATCCATTTTTAAATAAGACAAGATTCAAAAGATTTTATTAATGCCTCAAACTTTTTGTATCAGTGTATTATATTGTAACAAAAATATTGGAGCTAGTTGCACATTTTTATAAAAGCAAGTGCTAGTAGAAATAAAATGTAACAGAAAACAAAAAAAGGGAAAAACGAATAAATGAAGTCTACTGCTATTTTTCGCCCTAGGCAACTGCAGCCCGGCCCAGCTCCCTCCCTCCTCTCTCCTCCCACCTGCTTGTAACACCCTCAGGTCTTGTAACAGTAATCACTGTTGATGAAACAGTAATCACTCATGCCTATGACAATTATTGTTCCTAGCTCTTACTTTGATCACCCTTGATCATCAACAATCAAATTCAAATTCAAAACCCCTTTGAACTGATAATAAAACCAAAGTGATAAAAATAAATTTTCCCTAAAAATGATGAAACATATTTTGTTAAATGCCTAATAATCAGTAGGCCATACTAAATTTGAATTGGGGATTTATTAAAATATTTTAATATTGTAAATAAATAAATAAAATAGCAAAACAATGGCATTTAATTCTTTTTAGATAAAACAATAATGCAAATGATTTTATAATGCCACCAAACTTTTTGTGGCACTTGTATAAATTGCAGCACTAATATATAGAAACAATTAACATGTTTTATAAAAATGTAAAAGCAAATAAAACTAATGCAAACAGAATAGAACAGAAGACAGTATATAAAAGAAAAGAGAAAAGAATAAACCTCGCCTAGGGCGAGGCCTGCCCGGTCCATCCCCACCTCCCCCACCAGCCCAGCCCACCCGGGGCTCCCCCTCCCCCTCCTCTGTTCACCCCGATGGCGTGGAGGCCATCCCGCGGCTCCACGGTCATCGTCGTCGCCGTGGACGCCATCCCACGGCTCACCGGCGAGCATAAAACCCTAGTCCCCCCCTCCTTTGGAAACCCTAGATCACAACCCCCCTGCGTCGCCTCGCGTTCTTTCTCCCAGAGCTCTCACGTGCTCGCCCGTGCGGAGCCGTGGCCGCGCCGCCGTGCCCGCTGTGGCCAATGGCCACCGCAGCCTGGACCTCCGTGTTCGTTGGTGCGTCGCATTCGTCTTCTTCACGCTGCGGAGGGAATCGAGCTGGAGCACGTTGTTGTGGACGTCGTTGTCTTCCCCCTTTTCCACGGCCGTCGCACGTCGACGGCGAGATCCAGCTTCCCCGAGCCTCCCCCGAACACGACACCCTCTTCTACGCCCCTCTGCTGAGCTGGGCCGCCCTCACCTGCATCCCCATTTATCCCCCTTTAGCTCTGGAAGTCGTCGCCATTGATGTCGTGGCCTCGCCGCCGTGGTGAGGTTCACCGCCATGGCATGGGGCGTGCATATAGCAGGTCATGTGCGTCACTACATTCGCGCTGCTCCCTGTAACTTCACGTGCTAGCTAATGCACGAGAAAACGCACGCAATCGTCGTCGTCTTTGCCGCTTTCTGCCGTTGCCAGACCTCGTCGCCGTCGACGCTCCAGCCACCTCCCGCACCAACCACCACCACGAATCGACTAGTGATGCTCTGATCCATCGAATGGAACAAATGGCGCCTCGAATGGTGCCATGTATCGCACGAACGGCGACCTCGCGGGAGTACCTCTTCGCCGGCGTGCTCCAGTGGGGATGACATGCGGGCCCCGCGTGTCAGATCTATAATTAGCGCTAATCACCCACCCCCAGTGTCACTAACGACTGGACCCCACCCCCTGTTAATCCCCCTCTATTAAATCAAAACTGGATAATAACCCCAGGGCATATGACAGATGGGCCCACGCCCTTAATTTAATTGAAATTGAATTAAATTAACACCGTGACACTTACACATGGGTCTCATTGTCATATTGTTAATTAAAATGAATTACTATTTAATCCTATGTATGACATGTGAGTCCAGTGCATTGTTTTAATATAAAAATAAATTCTTCAAGAAACCACAGGCTGACATGTGGGACCCACATGTCAGTTGACTGGTCAACCCTCTCTATTTTGGATAATGTTTATTAAATAATTAAAATAAATTCATAAAATGATTTTTATTGATTAAAACTTTAAAATTCAATATCTTTTAAACCGTAAGTCAGATGGAAAAACTTTATACATCAAAATTGATCAAAAAATATGACGAATACGAATGTGCTATCTGTATTTCTAAGACCCCCCCTATAACACAACGAACATCGACATCCCCCCTCCGGGTCGTCTGTCGATAATCACCCGAAGCCGGTATTTCATCCCCTGATGAATTCCCGCTCCGAGCATAGAACCGTGTACTGCGTTAGAGCACCGATAACAATCCATCTGGCATGTCATGTATCTGTTTGCATATGTTTGCTTTATATTTACTGTTCCTGCCTCCTTAATCTTCAGTAGACCCCGTTGCTGCCGCCGACTACACCGCTGCCGAGTACGACTACTACGTCGACGACCCTACCCCTACCGTCGAGCTTCCAGGCAAGCAGAGCCATTTTCTTTCCCCGGATATCGCCTATCTTTTCCGTATATTTCT
The DNA here is from genome assembly GCA_950022295.1 of Bromus sterilis. Classification (NCBI taxonomy): domain Eukaryota; kingdom Viridiplantae; phylum Streptophyta; class Magnoliopsida; order Poales; family Poaceae; genus Bromus; species Bromus sterilis. Next base: position 226,766,575 of record OX465600.1, read on the forward strand.
TGCACTAGGCATTATTGCTGCTGCTACGTTGCTTACCTATTCAATTGCATAGCCTGTCATTGTCGCCCATTGATGTACCTTTCCTTGTCCTATGTTGCCTTATAAATATATATACTATTCAGTAGTTAGCACTGTGCCTTGTTAGTCAACTAGGATTAGATAGCGGGCCGTGATCACTCTGGGGAGTTGACACGGATAGAAATATTATAACTGCCCAGGTACGGTACAATGCAGACACCGCCAAAGGCCCCTACCTCGGCTCTGTCGAGCCACCATCAAGTGTGAGACATCGAGGAGTGATACTCGTACTCCACTCGTTGTTCACTCTGTATAGCCACCCTAGGGTCCTGAACAACGGTTGTCCTTAAAGGTAAGAGTCGGGTGACCCAACGGTGCCCGCAAGAAGTATTGTATCGGGACGGCAGGACAGGTGGATACCATCGTGGGCATGGTCCTTGATCGTTGGCCATGAGATACCAAACCACGAAAGTCGAGCTCCGCCAGGAGCACACGCGAGACAAGGTAAGGAGACGGTTCACCTTGTCGGTAACCGCAGAGCTTTGACGGGACGACAGGGCAGGCACCGATGTACTGGTGCTCCTGGCTGCTGTTCGTTGTCCGTTGTGTTAACTAGTCAGGCAACGATAACGGTTGTTCGCGAGATAATAATAAAACGACTAATGGTTCAGATGGATGACTTGAGAGTCCAAAAAGGCCTGTACGCACTACCTTCGCGTGGGATTACGGTGTGAGCCCTCCGCGTTGTGGTCTTGTTCGAAAGCTCTGAAAGACGTCCAGTTCAGCATTGTGGTTGGGTTGATCCGCATCCTGGAAAAGTTGCGTGTAATCACCTGGCGCACAACGACCCGGAGGGCGAGGGACGAAGGTCCAAGACCCCCTTGCGCTTAGGACTTTAGACCGGCGGGGACCTCTCTGATGAGTCGTAGGATGGGCCTCGGCGTGTCGGATAGCCTCGGTGGGGCATTCCCTAACAAGGTGTATGTCACCCTGGAGATCCGAGCGTGCAGGCTGAACAGTAGTGCACCCCTGCAGGGAAGATGATCTATTCGAATAGCCGTGTCCACGGTAACAGGACGCTTTATGCTGAAGCCAGAGCCTACTACTACAAACTACTATTATTAAACGGTTGGTTCTGGTTTCTCTTCCTCACAGGAAAGTCAAGGAGGGGATCTCGGAGGCATTGATAATTATTAATTATTACAACTTACTATTATACAATGTTGCAGCAACTTCTGTTGCATTGTTACTTTATGCTTTATATGAACTGTTGGCTATTCTCTCCTCATGTTGCAAGACTCGTCGAAAGATGCTAGTCTTCGATAGGCCTAGCTTCTCTTCCTTATTCTGGATTTTTGCAATTCAGGCCATTATATATAGCCTCCCCTTTCCATTGATACAAATGCATAAATGCTTAGTAGATGGACGTAAGACTCGCGGGTATGCTAGATACTCACCCTTACTTTATTTCCCCCTTTTTGTTTTGCCTGATCGGCCGCTGCAGTCGATGTTGGCGCCCAGAAGCAGGAGTACCCCGGAGGCGACTACTACGACATCGAGTTCCCCGTTGACCAGAAGTAGTTTAGTGGATCCCCGACAGGAGGCCTCGCATGTTCGATATGTATCTCTGATGTTATTTGTGCTAGCCTTCTTAAGGCAAAACTTGACTAACTATGTCTGTACTCAGATATTACGATTGTATGACTTATGTATTCGGATCCTCGTGATCCTTGGTTTGTAACTTAAATATTTATCTTATTTGTGTCTAGTGTTGTCATGTGATATTATCATCGTGGCACCCTGATTTCGGTCGTGTACCCTGCGTGTATGATTACTATACACGACTTGATTTTGGGGGCGTCACAAGTTGGTATTAGAGCCGACTGCCTGTAGGAAGCCACCCACCCACTCATTGGTCAAAGTTGAGTCTAGTCTTTGAAAAACTACTTTGCTAACTTAATATTTGGCTTGCATGCCCACATCGATATCACCCCGTCGTGATATCTATTGTATTAGGATCCTTTTTCTTCGTACCTATGCTCTGGAACTCTGCTCTCTTATTCTTGCTGGTATGCTTTACTAACTCTGACATTAGGATCACGAGCTTATTGATTCCACCCGGCGTTCTGCTTCTTACCCCTCTATTGCGTCGTGTCCCAGGAGTTCTGACCCGGTCCCGGACCGCGGATCCCCTTTCTCATTCGGGGTAGGCCGCGCGTTCTCTAGCACAGATTCCTGTGGCCAACGGTTTTCTTGCGGCGTGATTGACATAGCCTTAGCTATGTCGCGTCGTGTATTCCTTACCGCGATCTTCCCATCGCCTAGTGTGTCCTTTTTCCTTAATTTCTACGACGTTAGGCTGCCTGATTTTTTATTGACTCTGTGTGTGGATGTGTATGTCTTATATGACTACTCCTATATATCCGCGCCTCTTCTTCATTGTCGCATTACCTCATGCTTGTTTCCAGTATCTCGTTAAATTTTCATCGCTGAAATACCCCTGTTAAAAAGTTAGCAGGATGGCTGATGATCCCCCACCTCCGCCTTATTTGGCCGCAATGATGCAGCAGTTTGATCTGAACCGTCAGCTTCTGATCGGGTTGATGGCCCAGCTGCCAAGCCAGAATGCTCAGCAACAATCTGCCCCAATAACGCTGCAAGAATTTGTGCGACTCAACCCGCCTGTTTTCCGCAACTCCACCAATCCTATGGATGCTGATGATTGGCTCTGTGACATCTTGTTTGAAATGGAGTCAGCTAATGTTGCCCCGACCAGTTACGTCACGTTTGCGGCATTTCATCTGAAGGGTTCAGCCGCTCAATGGTGGGAAAGTCACAGGCGTGTGCTGCCTGCTGGGACTGTGACCACTTGGCAAGAATTCCAGTTAGCTTTCCGTGCATGGCACATTCCTCGAGGTCTGGTAGACCAGAAGAAGGAGGAGTTCCTCAAACTTAGACAAGGCATCACAACTGTTGTTGAATATCATAGGAGATTCCTTGAACTGTCTTGCTATGTTGAGGATTATGTCGACATCGACGCTCGTAAGCAGAAGAAATTCCGTGAAGGATTGCATCCTGATATGAAGCTCGCACTGGCTGTTAATGATTTCGCAGACTTTGCGACGCTCGTCAGCAAGGCATTCCAAGTTGAAACTGCTCTGGCTGATCACCAGGAATCCCTCAAGCGTACCCGAGATGTTGGCCCATCCTTGGGTCAGCCTGCTCAGAAACTTCGAGTCTATATCCCGCACAATGTCCACCACCGACCTGTATTGCCATATCTTGCATTTGTATTGTTGCCATCGTGTACAACGACCCACAACGCGCTGGGTTCGGGTTGGGTTCGCCGGAGCCAATTTCGGTTCAATCCGACGAAATTTAGACTTCTAGAGACGCGACGGGATGAAAACATTGTGTCCGGCGATTAAAAAAGTGTTTTAGGGGCCTATTAGGGGACAGCTGACGATGCTCTAAGATATGAGAATGACGAACAATGTGGAGAATGGGATAGATAAAAAAAATATGATGGGCGATCAATCAACGCATTCAGTTTTCGATCAACCACCATCTCAAACACCTACGAACTAGAAGCGGTTTCAAATTTTTCAATTGTCTTCATTTGCTATAACCAAGAGTTGCAAATTTGCATCCGCATTGAAAATACAAATTACCGCCTTCGCTCAAAATATTACAAGCAGTTTTGTAACTTGAGTACAAAATCGCTTTCAAATTATTATTTCTACTGTCCATCTTTTTTACTAGTACAAAGGACATACTCACGTGAAGATATGCATACGCGTATTTCTGGTAAAGGCGAACAAAAACAGAGCACGGTTTCCTGTGAGAAAACACGAATTTCGTTCTAGTAACATAGACACAAATTTAGTCCAAACAAAAATGGGTACAGAAGATCCCCGTCGCATCCACTGTTGGTACAGCTCAACATGACCGGATGCATGATCAGCTAGGATTTATTGCGGTGTCGGCTACGTGCATCTTGAGGTACACTCCAAAGAGATGATCACGGAAAATGTCGTGCGTCCTCGCCAAACCAAAGGGCATAGAAGCATTTTTACGTCGATCCTCAAAACGAACATTATATCGATTAATAGATTAGTTCGAATCAATCTATGATTATTGATATGAAAGGTGAGCATTCCATGCAAACATCTATTCACAGTTCAATCAAAATTTAGCAATTTAGGGGCCGATCGTGGCATCAAAGGAGCAACAACCCGACCCTTGACGGAGCCCTTAACCTTAGTGTTGCTGGCGGCGGCGATTGCCTTGTTAAGAGACTACTACTTGCCAATCTTGCCGAGCTCTTTGTCCAGACGACGAAGCCGCCGCTAGGACGTCTCGTTCGGGTTACTAGACGATTGCGGGCCTAAGCCCTGCGAAGTTCTCGTCTATGAGGACCTAGGTGGTGCCTCGTTGAACTTGTGTAAGAGGAGCGGTGCGCCTTAGTGCATTGCTCCTTTCACACCACGTCCCTAACCGCCATTTCCTCTGCGGAGACGATGGCCCGCGACGAGGAGTCGTTGTGGTAGTGAAGGAGGCGGTCTTGCGCCTTCACGGTCGAGGCGGCACATCCTCCTTGATGGTCTTGTCGCACCAAGTCTTAAGTGGTGGCGATGCCACCCCGTGGTCGAACACGGCGTAGCCGATGTCTGGTGGTGAGACCGACTCATCCTTGATACGGACTCCGATTTGAAACCAGACCATTGTTATGGCGTATCCGAGCATTGTCAATGTGCACTGGCAGTACTCGATTCCATGCATATCACCCACACCTTCCAACTCGAACACTGTTAACAAGGCGGAGAGCAACCGCCTCTTTCGTCACACAACAACGATGAGGCAGGAGCGTCCAACACGGGGATCGTTAATGTAAGGCCCGATATGCGGTACTGTTCCAGATCTAGGTGTTTTCACCCAGATCCGGGGACGAAGCACATATTGGTCCCACCGCGACATATGACAAAGCCATAAGCCCCGGATTTCCAACATGATATCACAACATTACAGATACAAGGGTACAACATCTCATACAACCGACATACAACTGCCTCAAATATAATACAACAGCGGAAGATACATGTCTGAGTACAGACTACAAGCAAATGCCTAGTGGCAAAAGAAAAGCATCGATCCCAAAACCCCACGGGTCCAGGCCGTCCGCCGGGATCCGCCTAACTAGTCGTCGTCGAGTCTCCGCGTGAAACGTCGATCACCATACCTGTTGTCGATCAGAACCCTGAAAAGAGTTTGGGGGTAGTATCATGAGTACAGAGGTACTCAGCATCCAACTGTAGTGGTCATCTGACCCAGCAAGGACTTCATCACTCGTCATTCTAGGACAACTAGTAGTTTACGGTAAGGAAGGGGTAAGTGGTGAGGTTGCTGCCGCACTAGCATTTATGAAGTGGCTAACGATCTAGAGAATAAGATAAGAAGCCAAGCATTCGATGAGGAATCGCCTCCAACAAGTCTTGCTATCAACTACTTACGCAAACATAGCACCTATCCTATCCTTGTCCTCCTCTTCGCATCCCGACGAAGAAGAAGCAGTCAAGGCACACACACGTTGATCAAGTTATATTAAGATTATCTCAGTTGTTGTTGTTGTCTATGAACAAGGAGTAGGTCTCAAGTCGTCCATAACCGTGGACACGGCTTCTCGAAAAGATTTAACCCTGCAGGGGTGTACCAACTGCCCATTACGAGGCTCCGCACGCACGTCCATCACTCTCAGTTGCTACCCATTATAGGCAACCATTTTATGATTGAGTTCCAAGAGATCCGAAACGACAAGTCCCTCTAGCTAACAACGAACAAATCCGGGTGGCCCCCGGGGAGTCGACACCCAACCCAAAAGCTGGCCACGCTCTCGGATCGGACTCTTCCGTCTGGCTAAGGTCGAGGTAACTGATCCCCTCACATGTGGGCAGGCCTCTAGCTCACCAGGTGTGGACCAACAAAGGAACTATGTCTCCGCTGGCCCGGGTTATTTTAAAAGATATCTGCTAGGAGCGACCCGACAAGATATATATGCATGTTTTCAAATGGTAAATCAGCTTGGGCCACCTCTAGAAATGTTTGAAGCTAGGTAGGTAAGAAGAGGGGACCCCATAAAATCCCACACGCGATTAGGCACGCTCAGCCTTAAAACCAATACCCGAAACTCGGATCCTAGGTGACTCGAATGGAACAAAGCGTCGGGGCGGGATAGCCTAGACCTTCCATCCTTCGTCGAATATAGTCAACATTATAATAATCATATCATCAATAACAATATAATAATCAGGTGATATCCCAACCCAAAGAGTAACAGGGTAACATCGTAGCATCCTAAGCATGCATACTAAGCAGGGGCTGAGCAATGAGCAATAGTAACATAGCAGTACAAGGTTTGCTGGGAGGGGACATGGCTGTATCGGTTTGAAAAAGGCTGTAAACATGTGGTAGGATCAAACATCGAACCTATCCTAGACTAGCATGCAAACCGCTGGTTGAAATAGAATGGATCATAAGTAATGTATAGTCCTTGCCTATTGATAAGTCGGGTTCCGAAGGTGTAGTCGATCGCACGCTCGCATCGTCTCCGAGAGATACCCGCGGGAGCACACAAGAAGTAAACACTGGAAGCAATCAACGGTGCACCACTATTACTACGGAGCAAAACAAGAGCAAGCATCAACAAGAAGCAACACGAGACATCGCACCTACCGTCGAGAGCGGTTACTAACGGTTTAAGTGGGGTACTCGTCACACACGACGATACCGCACATTTACGGTGGTTCAAGTTGTTTAGCTACACAAGGTGAGCAAAAGGTTGTTAACATGGCAACTCAAGCAAGCATGGCAAAGCACACAAACATGGCAAGAGGTGAAGCATAAATAAACTATCTGATCTAGTCAATTTAAGTGGGGGTAAAACCTATACATGCAAACTATTACGGACCCCACGATAAAAATGGAATTTGGTACTGTTTTGCCTAAACAATATTTTATTATTTTTATTAGCAAGCAAGAACAGCAAAAACACAACCTACATGCAATTCTAGTCAAGTTGCATATAAGAAACATTTCAAACAGAGCAACAGATAAAAAGTTACAGCAGTTACAGTTTTAAGTGGCAAGCAGTGTAATTAGCAGTCAAACAGCAGGTAAACAAAGTCAAACATGGCAACAAGCAACAAATTATTAAACTAGACACAAAACTAAGCAAGTTTCATATTTTACGCGTCGCAATCGGAGCTACGGTTAAAAAGTTACGGGCACCGCAAAAAATCTAATACAACTGCCTAAATAAAATAAATAAAAGCCCTAGCAGAGAAGAAAAAAAAACCTAAACGGGCCGAATCTTCTACTGACCCGGCCCAACAGAAAAAAAGAAAAGAAAAAACAAAACAAAACAAAAAAAGGGGCTGCTCACCCTATGGGCTGAGCCCACTGGAGGTGGGGCTGCGGCCTGGCCGGCTTGGGCCTGCTGGCCGTGGGCCGCTGGAGATGGGCGCACGGCTCCTCCCGTTCCTGCACCGCACGGGGAGGCAGCGGCGGCGGCTACCGGCTCGCCGGCCGGCTTGCCGTGGCGAGGAGGAGAGGCGGCGGCCGCGCGGAGGAGGCCAGAGGAGGGGCGCGCGGGGGACGATGAGGGGGCGAGCCCCGCGGCGTGGCGGACGCCGGCGTGCGGGCGCGAGCTCCCTGCGGCGTCAATGGCGGCCGGACTCCATGGCTTCGGGCGGCACGGCCTGGCGTGCTCCGGCGTGGTTCTGCGAGGAGGAGAAGGAGGGGAGAAGAGCGCGGCGCAGGTGTGGCGGCTCACCGGAGCAGGGGCGCCGGCTGGCTCGCCGGGGTGGCGGCCGGCGGCGGGCTCGGGTGCTCCACGGGCACGGGAGGGAGAGACAGAGGAGAGAGAGAGGAGCTGCAGGCGATCTCGGCCCTCCGATCTCGCGATCGGATGGCTGCAAACGAATCTGGGCTGGATCCAGATCTGGGGGCTAGGGTTTGCTGCGAAAATTGGGGATGTTTTGGGTCAGATCTGGGGCTGGTGGCTGCCTAGGGATACCCTAGGTGGGTGGGAGTGTGGTGGTCTTTATATAGCATGGGTGGCTGGCAGTTTGCAAAAACATCATCGGTTTTTCTCTCGGGCGTGCGGTGCTCACGTTTCTGACCGCCGGGGTCCGCAGTACCTCCGATTCGGGTAAAACTTCGAACTGCGCGATCGGTGCGTCGAGCCGGAGGCGTTCACCTCGCGCTGGAACCATTCCGAAAACACTTTCCGGCGCGCTATAAAAATATCCGTTTAATTATTAAACGGGGTTTTTCGTTCCGTTGGCTGCGGCTGGTCTCGTGCGGTTTTCGCGACGGTGATCGGGCGAAACCCGGTGTCGCAAAGGTCGAGTGTCAGGGTGGCAAAGGTCGGTCTCCGTCCGATACGAAATAAGAGGGGGGGAAAATAATCGCCAATCGATAAATCGGAGATGCAAACACCGCAACCAAATCAGGCAATCAGACAATTCACGCAGAAAACAAAATTTTTAATTTTTGTGAAATCTGGGCTGTTACAGTTAACCCTCACCTTCATCGGCAATGACGACGACCAACCGGCTAGGCGAACTCCGACAAGTATATTTTCTAGATTCTTTCGTTTTATTTAGGGATTTTTGTTATATAAAAAATCAATACAAAACCCAATTTCAACAAACATATGATGCGTGCAGTCGAATAGGCTTTCCCTCTATTACTGTCCATGGTTCCATGAACATGAACATTCGATGAAGTCTATTAATTATAATAATTTTATTAGAGTTGCCCTTGCATCTTCAAAATATTGTGTTGTATTACAGATATAAAAGCATTTCAAACAGATGATGTAAAATATGACATTTGAGGTAAAAAAACTATTTTATGCATTATATAAATAAAAATATAACAAATGATGTAAACGTATATTTTGTTGGTTCTATTTTAAGGCTGCCCCAAAAACGCCCTAAGAGCGTGATTAAACATGTGGCTTTCACAATCATCCAAGGCTTATGTCTAGAGACGTTGGATATCTTCCAATTGAACTATGCGGTTCTCTCCATTATTTCGAAGGTCAAAGGTGTTGACCCCATCAAGTAGTTCAGGCCTATCACCTATATCGATAATATCACCAAATTTCCGGTTAAGGTTTTTGGGACGTGGCTTTCCCTTGTTATGCACAGTACTATTAATCGTGCCCAAATTGCTTTTATTGTTGGTCGCTGCATCTTGGACGCCATCCTCTGTCTTCATGAGATTGTGCATGATCTTAAGGTTTGTAAGGCCAATGCGATTATTCTCAAGCTGGACTTTGAGAGGGCCTGCGATTGCGTTTGTTGACCCTTTCTTCGAGATGTCCTCTTGACCAAAGGTTTCGAGGGGGCTTATGCTCATCCCGTCATGCAGCTCGTGTGTGGTGGGCACACCCGGTTTCCGTTAATGGGGTGCTTGAACCTAATTTCCCTAATGGAAGAGGTCTCAGGCAAGTTGATCCCATGTCCCCGCTTCTCTTCAACTTATCCCCGTTGGTATTTCCCACCTTCAGTACGCCGATGATACCATCATCATGGTTGAGAATGCTGACTTGTGCTAATCTAAAATTCCTCTTGCTCTATTTCGAGTCCATGTCTGGGCTAGAAATTAACTTCACTAAGAGTGAGATGATCGTTATGGGTTGCTCGCATGAGGAGGCAACTAGGGTGGCTAACCTCATGAGCTGCAACATAGGCTCTTTCCATTTCAAGTACCTTGGCATTCCCATCTTCCCTGCCATCATCTCTTCCAAAGATCTCGCGTGCGGTGGTGCAAAAGGTTGGTAACTGTGTCATGCCCTAGAGTGGGAGGTACCATTCTTTGTCTGTGGAGACGTGCCTGAATAATGGATGCCTCTCCTCGCTTCCCATGCATATGATGGGTTTCTACCTCTTCCTTGCGGTCTCTCGTGCTAGTTTCAATAAACACCGCATCAACTTTTATTGGAAATCAACTGATAATAAGCGCAAGTATATTATGGTCAAATGGAAAATCATGTGTAAGCCCAAGAACAAGTGCGGGATGGGCATCTTGGACACGGCTATGATGAATACCCGCCTTCTGACCAAATGGTGGTGGAAAATCTTGTCGGCTGACCCGAAGTCGCTTTGGTTATCCATCTTGAAATCCAAGTACTTCCCTACCACTTCAACCTGTTTGCTATTGCCAACGGTGGCTCTCGGTTTTGGCATGACATTGTTAAGACCAAAGATATCTTTAGGGCTCACGCCCGGTTTTCTGTTCGTAATGGTGAATCAGTTAGATTATGGTGTGCCCTCCTTCCCTCGCTCTCGGATGGAACCGATGAGGTCTCCTAGAACTTGTCTTCCTCGGGTCGGTTCTCTGTCAAGTCCCTCTATACGCACCTTATTAATGGATCCCATACATCTCGGTTCTCGATGGTGTGGAAGGCTATGATAGATTCCCCCTAAGATTAAAATCTGTATGTGGTAAGTCGTTAGGGCCAATCTCCGTGCCTCCGATGAGATCTATAAGCGGAGCTGTTTAGTTTTGATGCGTGAGTTCTTTGTGCGATGCCAAACAATTCAGAGCATAGTATTTTTTTTCATTGCGACCTTGTGTTGTTCATGTGGAGTTTTATCCGCTCATGGGTGGATAACAGTTGGAATCCTGCTTCATTAGTTGAGATCTGAACTCTAGCCCGGACGCTATTAGGCCATGTTGGCCAGTAATTCTGGATTTTCTTTTCGGCTGTGGGCTAGATCCCGTGGACCACTAGGAACAAGTTCACCATTGAGCACTCCTTCCCCAAGCGGCCAATTGACAGTTTATATAAACTTGTTGCTGTTTTATATATCTGGAATCCTTGAGTAAGGAAGGTGAGAAGGAGGACTTCGAGTTGATCATCGCGCACATATACTTGCTATGGCATCCAGCCTTATCCAGAGAAGGGATCAAGCACCTCCTCCAACATCAACCTAGATTCCTACTTACCTTAGCTTGTTTAGTCCGTCGGTTCCTCTGTTTTACTTGAACTTACGTGGCTACCTGTTGGCGTTGGTTGTATCCTGCGTGTCTTCTATTTTTGAACTTCGTTTGTAATATGGTGATCTATCGGTGAACTTTCTCTGTCGTATAGCTTTATCTATAAAATCAAGTTGTGGCCTTTTATCTAAGAAAAACACCCTAAGGAATGCAAATTTACATCACACGGTGGATTGATTTCCGCGCGCCTACCGCACACCTGCCTCTTCTTCCATCGCCCCGCCGTTGCCTCCCATGCTTCCGTCGCTGCCATGGAGCGCACCTCCGGCCACGTCGTCGACCCTGCGGCGCCTCGGTCAATTGCCACCGTTGTCCGACTCGTCGTGTTTGTGCCACCACGAGCGGTCGTTGCGGCAGGAAGTGCGCCACCCAGCCCCGCCACCGTCATGGCATCGAAGATCAAGGCCTCGCCTAAGCCACACATCAGCGGCCCTCCGAGCAACGATGAGGCTCCCCTAGCGTATTGCACCTTGTCATTGAGTCAATGATATGTGGATCAGCGTGCTAGTGGGGCTCACCTATCATTGACCCAACAACAGGGTATCATACGGTAGAAGATCTGCTTCCCCGAGCAAAAAAAACGAAAGGCGCATGCATCTACTGAAGGAAAATAATAGTACATTATTTACATCACCTATTGAAGCAAAGAGTTATGACCCTCCGATCCATAATAAATATTGTTCATTTAGTACAAAGTGGGCGATATATATTATGTATTTTGTAGTTTATTTAGTACAAAGTAAGCGATATATATTATGTATTTTGTACTAAATGAGTGATATTTATTATTGATCGATTATAATACAATATATATATATATATATATTAATGATATAGAACTGTTTTTTATATGCCTAAGATTTTTTTGATAAATAATGCTTTATTACTTAATAGTGTTAAGTATTACATCGACCTCTGCATGACTAGCACACAATCACTCCAAAATCAAACACCAAAGAAAGAAAGTACAAACGATGAAATACAGACACTACGAAGAGTTGTTGATCGTGCTGAAGAGCCCAAGTTGCAATCCTAAAAGCCAAATGACGTGTTTTCGGACCATGCAAACAGCGAAATCACTAATTTAAGAGTACTTGTAGTTACGAATAGCACGTTCTCTCCACACGCGTCAAGTGGCGCGCTCTGAGGCTTGTCTTTTCCTGTTTTAGAGGCATGAGTGCCTCTTGCAGAGGCACGATAGTGCTTTTTCTTGAGACATGATAGTGCCTTTGTATGGGAGGCACGAGTACCTCTCGCGAAGGCACGGAAGTGCCTCTTTTAAAGGCATGATAATGCCTTTATCTGATACACGATAGTGTCTTTTCCTGATGCACGATGTTAGAGGCACGAGGCACGACTCATACCTCTTTTTTGAGGCAGTCGTGCCTCCCGCGGAGGCAAAGTCGTGTCTCTTTAAAAAAACAAAATCACCAAAACGTATAGAAAAACGTGCGAAAATCGAAAAAATCAAAAAAACCAATTTTAAACATTGAAAACACTTACATAAAAATAAAAATAAATGAAATTCCGAGAAATCGCTGTGGACGCGACGCGTGGGGCTGGGGCTGTTAGACTCTCTGCAGACAGCCAGCGGAACATTAATAGAGTATTAACTTATGAGCGTTGAGGAAGAAGAGAAGTAGTAAATCAGGATCCCACGAGATTTTGCACGGAGATCCTATCTATCCTAGGCTCTGGCTGACTCCGCTGCAGCCGGTCCAAAGGGGGTGTTGAAATCATTCAGCTGAAAAGCTGTCACTCTTCTATACGGACGGATCCACCTTTTCAGTTCTCAGTCACAGTCACGGTCCGTGTCCCGTAGTCCTGAGCGAGCTTCGTCTGCTTCCCCCCCCCCCCCCCCCCCCCCCCCTTCCTCCCATCTCCAACCCTCCCAAGAGGTAGCTCTTGTTCTTCTCCATTGGTGACGGTTTCGTGCGTTTGGTTGAGCAAATTTCTTCTTCTTCTTCTCCGAATCTCTTCTCTGTTCCATGTATGCGCAACAGCAATGCACCTTCCTTCTCCTTCCTCTTCTAGTCTTCTTCCTTGGTAAGAGAAGGGGCGGGAATGCGGCTGTTCTTGCCCATTTCCCACCTAAAACTGTCTAGAGCTTCTGTCCATTGACTCTTCTTCTTTTCTTGCCCAATTTTTTCGTTTTCTTTTCACTGTTTCTTGGATGGTTTCCACCCCATTTCTTTAGGGATCTATTTTTCTTCTTGCTCCAAATCCTAAGACGAAGCAAATTTACCCCCATGGAAAATAATTGCCCATTTTATTATCTATTTTTCTTCTCTTGTTCTTGGTCTCGTGTCTCGTCCCGTTCCCCCTGATTTCCGCCATGATTTGGTGTGCGCAAGCCCGCCTACTCCACCATACCCCCCAATTTACCACGATTTTTTTAACCGGTTTCCTGCATTGACTTGTTTGCATGTGACAGGGAATATATAAATGTGCGGCCCGTTACCTTGCTTTTAGGACGGATTTGGGAGAAATAGGAACACAAAACATGTTTGGTTTCTCGCGCCGCCGAATCAAGCTTGGAAGGTACAGCTATCATTTTGGAAATTATAAAGCCCCTGGACCTGATTTTATCCTGTGCCATTTCCTCATTTTGGTTGATTTAATGAATTTGCATATGGTACTGACATGAGTGATGGTTTCAGGTGAGAAGCTTGTTCTTTTAATGACCTGTACTATGTCTAGAGAATTAATAGTGTTCTTTTTTGTGTGAAATGTAAATCCAATGGTAGTAACACTTTGTGAAATGCTAAAAAAAATGTGAAATGGCATTTTTTTTCTGAAAGATAATCTAATGATGAACTTTATGTGCATGTAATCTATTGATAAATGATTTTTGCTGAAATGTGATCTAATGATGAAATTTGTAGAACTGCAAATCTTGATTTGTGGAGCCGTGTAGATTTGTAGAGCGCGGATCTTATGCACAGTCTAGCAGTAGTTCCTAAACTTTAACTGGAATCAGATTTCTCATTTGGGGTCTGAATATGCTTGCTATAATTACTCATATCCACCTTTTTTTTTGCTCTTTTATCTTTCATGGCTGTACCTTCTTCAAGTATAATTAGATATGATTCTCTCGCACAACAAAGGACAGAGTGATGATTTCAAGACTTATGCAGGTCAAAGGGTCACAAAAGTGATTCTTTGGACATCTCTAGGAGCCCCGGGCAGCACCTCGGCCTGACAAATGTGAGGGCCTTTGCGCTAACATACTTTATCTATTGTCAATTTTATTGTATTTGTCCGCGCATTTGGATGGTAAGCACATTGGTTTGTTTCAGGGAGGTGACCCGGTCACAGCATCGGTGAGCGGCCATGCAGATGACCTTGCTTACCGTTGCTCGTCTGATTCATTTGATCTCGATGCCCGTGCATTGGATAGCTCGGAGAATTGGGCAGTGTTGTCCACAGAGGGTGACAAACCTGATCCTCGTTTCGCTGTAAGCAAGCACCTAAACTATGAAGTCAAACTAGGATTAGAGTTCACAGTCCTCATCAGAATGTCGATTATGTGTGTGCAACAGCATGCGGCAGCCATTGTAGGCAGCAAGATGGTGGTGTTTGGTGGTGATTCTGGACACCACTTGTTGGATGATACAAAGGTAACTGTAGTTTTGTGTGTTGTTATGAACTTGGCACTATGAAATATCATGCTATTCGACTAACATTATGGTTATATCTCTATGTTCATCAGATATTGAATCTGGAGAAGCTTACATGGCATTCTACCACTCCGAAAGTTCGCCCGTCGCCAAAAGGATCTGCTTCCAAGTTGCCAGCCTGCAAAGGTCATTGCATGGTATACCTCCTGTGACTCACTATTGTTGCTGCGATTCCCACTATATCTAGTTCTTAGTACAGATTAAGATTACCAAGTTAAGTGGCTACTTATCATCTTATAATTATTTTTCTTTGGGAGGCTTCTTGCAATGGAGCTGGCAACTGAAGAAATATTTACAAAAGTGACTTGATAGACCAATAGCTAAGGTTGCTCCTTTTGATATACAGGTTTCATGGGGGAATAGTGTTATCCTTGTCGGAGGTAGAAGTGAGCCTGCTTCTGATCGTTTATCAGGTTCTTATACTACTTGGTTCTCCAAAGCTCTTGGATTTTTATGATATTAACCTTTTCTGCACAATAGATAACACAACCTGTGTTTGCTGCAGTGTGGGCTTTCAATACCGAAACACAGATTTGGTCACTCATGGAAGCCAAGGGTGATATTCCTGTAAGTTATTAAGTATTGAGTGCTATGCTGCGGTTAAATGTTCATTCGACCTGACAGAGTTGTCTTGTGGTGCTGATTTTAGGCAGCTCGAAGCAGCCACACAGTGATCAGAGCAGGCGCTACAGTGATACTTTTTGGTGGTGAGGACTCAAAAGGAAAGAAACGCCATGATCTTCACATGTTCGATCTGAAGTCATCGACATGGCTTCCTTTGAACTATAAGTAATTCATCCTACTGAATTCCAAAGAATCCTGTGAATATGTTTGTAGAGAGGAATTTCTTATTCAATTTACTTCATGGTTACACTTTAGGGTGTAAATTAATGATAACCACTGATATTCTTTCACTGCCAAATAGACTTCGTCTAGAAGCATTCTAGTTTGTTTGAATTTAACGTGCATTTTTGTATGCTGATTTTTGTAGAGGCTCTGGACCTTCTCCTAGATCCAATCATGTTGCTGCACTATACGATGATAGGATCCTTTTAATATTTGGAGGCCACTCAAAATCCAAGACCTTGAATGATCTATTTTCATTAGATTTTGAGACAGTAAGTTTCGTGAGGTTACTTGATTACCTCATCACTTATATCTATCAGCATAATGCATGTTAATTGTTACTTAAGTATATATCTTCCTATCAGATGGTATGGTCAAAAGTGAAGACAAATGGTCCTCACCCATCTCCTCGAGCAGGTTGTAGTGGAGCTCTCTGTGGAACTAAGTGGTACATTACTGGTGGTGGAAGCAAGAAGAAACGTATGTTTCAAACTCTTACTTCATGCCTAACATTTGAAAGATGAGTAGATAGATTTTGGTTCATATGTGCACAGTGCACGCATTTTTAGAAGAATGCCTTGCCCTGGCTATGTGGGAAATTCTAACAAGAAATCAAATTCTCAGGACAAGCGGAAACCTGGGTTTTTGATGTTCTAGAATCGAAGTGGTCTGTTCGTGCAATACCGCCTAGTTCCTCAATTACTACAAAGAAAGTAAGCCACTTGATATATACTTGCCTCTCTTAAGATGGTACTCCCTCCATTCCAAAATAACTGTCTTAACTTTGTATTAGCTCTAGTATAAAGTTGTACTAAGGCTAAGACAGTTATTTTGGAACGGAAGGAGTACTAATAAAATACAGCTCCAATTCATATTAAAGTACAGGATGCACACAGCCATAATAGTTGATATTCATATTAAAGTACAGAAATGATATTCATATTCATGTTTGTATTCTGGACTTCTAGCTCCCAATAGTTGATATTATTTATCTCAAGAGCAAAACTTCTTGAACAAACAAAATCATGTCCAAAGTTTAGTTCTAGTGTATAGTACATCCACAGTCCAACTAGTTATTTATCTCATTTTATCTGGTTGTTAAATAATTAAAAACGACTCATGCAGGGTTTCAGCATGGTTCCTTTGTACCACAGGGACAAGATTGTTCTTATTGCTTTTGGAGGCAACAAAAAAGATCCATCCAACAAGGTGAAACTTTTACTGAAGAGCATTTGCTTGTGTAACTTTGGCGAGTTGCATTCTCAGTTGAGCAAATATTAGGCAGTTTGTAGTTCCCCTAATGTTCTAAAGACTTTCAACAAGCAACTTTTATCACCATAGCAGTTCTGATATTTCCTTCATAACATAATTGATTTTCTCTCAAATTCCTCGATGTATTTGGCATTTTTCTAATTCTTGAAGTACGTTTAATTTTCTCATCAATAAGTCAATCGCTTGCACCTTAATCTACTGAAACTTGTCAATGTAAGATTTTTGGCGCAAATTGAGATGCGTCACTGAACATGTCTGATTATCTGTAGGTTGAAGTATTAGTGGTGCTGCAAAACGACCATTCTTTTAGCTGGCGGTCTGCCCCAGATATAGATCCATTGTTGTATGAATATTCTCCAAGCACCAAAGAGCTCGCCGGCCATCTCAACAAATGTGCTCCCTTGTATTCTAATAGTTCTGTCGCAAGGCACAGTCTCGCCTCTACAGTAGAGCGCGCGTCTAGAGAGGAGTCATTGTCACAGAATGGAGCTCTGGGCACTTCGCTCCACAGGCAGTATGGTCAAGTAGAAGACTCCAGCTTAGCACGAAAGCTTGAGAAACCGATCGATGATGACAAATACGATGATGCTGATGATTGTTCTTCATGTCCAGCGAGCACCGTAAGTGACGCACATTCAAGTCAATAGACAAGCATGTACTTTGTTGCCATGTAAATACAGTAGCTTATTGTTTCTTGCAGCCGAAAGATCATAGGATCAAGAGGACGGTGTCTGATGTTCAGACTGACATGGCCAGAACTGTAACCCTCAAGGAAGGAAACGCAGAGACCGAAGGACCAAGTGCGAGAAGGATAGCCAGAAGCTCTTCAGACATCAGCCATGTGTACAACACAAAAATAACAGACTTGATCAGAAGGAACGCGGCGCTTGAAGACCAGCTTGCGGCCGCACTGGCAAGCAAAGAGCAGACAGAGAAGAACCTGTCTTTGGTCCTCAGCAGTAGGGAACAGTTGGAGAAGAGGCTGGCCAGCAGGGGAAAGGAAGCTGAGCTGCTAAAGGAGAAGATAGCAGGCTTGGAGGTGGCACAAGAGGAGTCCAACAGCCTCTCTAACACCGTGCATGCCGACAATGTGCGCCTTGAGAGGGAAGTCGCGTTCCTCAAGGCCATCACGGATGAGACCCGAAAGGCAAGAAGAAAACTTGAGACGATCTCTTGACACATGATGGTTTTTTTGTGTCTTTATTTCTGTTGCTCAGTGTGTTTTGTTTTGCTCGTGTAGGAGATGCATTCCACCCGCAGAGTTTTGGCGGGGGAGCAGTCGCGGGCGTTCCAGCTCCAGGTATTTGAGACCTTCTTGGTTCATACATTTGCAAGGACGTAGAATTCTGGTGCTTCTTTGGCCAACCTAGGTTTTCAGGGTGCATCCGACTTTTATTCATCATCACAATGATGTATTGATGTGTAATGTCTCCCAAAATCACCCAATACTTCAGACAGTTTGACATAGGAGTAGTGTGGGACGCTGTAATACAGATAAACTCTGTTCCTGAATAACCATGATGACTCACAAATTCGACACTTGTGCGGTACAGAGTACTAACTGCGGTCATTCTCAAGAAATGTTCAGACAATTGAGACAGCATGCCATCGCTATTATTTTCAGATGAGATGTGCTGCCACTTGTGTAACATGACATTCTGAGCCTGTTTTTGATCAGGTGGAGGTGTTCCAACTGAAGCAGCGGCTGCAGATGGTGGAAGGAAGAGCCGGGACGCCAAGGAAACCTCATGATCCTTAGTAGGCACTAGGCACAAGAACAAGTGCACTTGCAACATCTACTCGTATGTGCTATGGTGGTTGTGGTTTGTAAATTGGATTGTACATCAATTCTATAGTTGAGCGTATATGTAAACAATAGGTTTTGTGTACGAACCGTCCTGCTGCATGGATTGATATTTAAAGAGTTACTACTGTAGATAGTCGACTGGGAGCAACTTTGTATGATTGTGATTGTGTGTCTGCCAACTTAAACTTAAGTAAATTTACTAGATTTCCAAAATGCATCTTATGATAAGGGTATTGCATTTCCTGCTTTCTCAGTTAACTGCTTTCTTTCATTGTCTGTACAGATGACTTATTATTAATTTGATCAAACCAAGTTCGCTCCGTATATCTAAAATGTACTCTCTCTGTTCAGGATTAGTTGTTGAAATGGATGCGTCTAGCACTGAAATAAGTCCAGAGATACATCCTTTTCAGCATCATCTAATTCCGAACAGATGTATTACATTATTAGGTGCACTTTAGTCTTTAGCGCAGACCTTTGTGGAGACGCAAGATGGGCCAAGTTACTTAAAAGTGATAATTTACATCAAATAACCAAATTAAACTAGAAGGTGGGTCAGCAGTTTAGTCTTATCATCCATAAATAACTTACTAACGAAATGGTCACCTTTGTCTACACATCACCAACATTTCACTGTACAATTGTTATCACAAGTCCACATCATCATGATTGAATAAGTGATGCTGAGTTACACCATAGATGAAAGCGAAGCAAAAACACATTACTTTTCATCATCGTCATCATCTTCGTCGTCATCATCATCATCATCTGGCAAGGCAGCATCATCACCGATGCCTTGCAGCAGGGTGTCCACGTCCTCGCCAAGCTCTGCCAGCCTTGCACTCAGCTTCTCAACCTTGTTTTGCTCCTGTCCCAGGCAGACGAGTAGATCGTTCAGTTCCACCTCGCTCTCATTCTGTGCTTCTTCCTTAGCTTCCGCTTTTATTGCTTCAATATCTGGATAGGGTACGCTGCCTCCCTGCCTCAAGGTTTTAACCTCGGAATCAAGGCGATAGTTGGCCTGCTCCAGACTGTTGTAAGCATCTGCTAAGCTCTTGAGATCAGACTCCATTTTGACTGCAAGATTTCGTTGGTTGCTAGCTTCAGCTTCAAGCTGAGCCTTTTCAGTTTTGAGCGCCTCTATTCGCCTTGCTGCGCCCTCCAGTTCTTGTCTGAGGGCTTCAATTTGGACCCTTTCTCGGCCACTGCTCGGTCTCTCGGAAGAATCTGAAGTGCTACCACCACCAGTTCTCACTAGATCTTCTGCTAAGATTGCGTTTCGTCCTAGCAAGTCCTGAAAAATGAAACCAAATTGTAGCTTGTTACCTATTTCTGTACCAGGTAGAGTACTGTGTTCTTGAAAGAGAATGGGTTTTTGGCGCATGGGGGCATTGGAGCACTTTATTTTTAAAAACTAAAAAATGGTATTCTAATTTTAAAAAAACTGAATTTTCAACATAAATAAGTATGGATGTTCTCTACATACCTATTAATTTTCGTTCAATAATATGATATCTTATACACACAAAAAGAAAAAATTTAGCCTAAAATCAACAACAAACCCATTTTTGTGCATTTATCTATCTTTTTTGTACATCTCACATACAAACACGTATATTGATGAAACTTCCTACAGATAATACTACACATCTATATATACACCTATAAGAAAATCAGAAAAAAAATTAACCATATAAAATAATATTTGAACATACAAAAACGGGCTCATAGGGTCTGTGCTCCAAATTGACTTTCCAGTTATTGAAACTACTAACTAGCCCACAACCTGCCAGTAACCAGTTTACCTGATTCGACCAGGTACGTGAAAACTGATCAACCTACCAACTAGGATTTACGGCCATTTATACCAAGATAAAAAAAATCACTGGTTGACTTGCATGTTATCGTTATGTGAATTATTTTAGGGAAATGATAAGTGCCGAACGTCAGGGCGGAAGCCCCTCCGCCCTGACATTTTTTTGAACTGAAATTGCCACCTAAAAGAAAAGAAAAAAAAACGAAAATTGCCTTGTCTGTAGAAAATTGCCATGTGCTTATAACTAAAGTTGCCAACCGCACTTAACTAAAGTTACCAACCAAAACGTTCGGAATTGCCATCCCTTCCGCCCTGACGTTTGGCACTTAGCAGAGTCCTTATTTTATGCCTTCTACAGGAAGCATTCATAATTATCAGCAATGCTGAGTTTTGCAGGAAACCAGCTTGTTTTCAGTCATTTCTCAGCAATGCTGAGTGAGGCAGCCGATTGATCACCATACTGGCCTATTCTGTTACTGAGAACTGAACAAGCTAGCTGAACATTTGTTACTGGTACAGCACGGTTTGCCGCAACTTTCCTAAGAAAGCTAGGCCAGTGTTTCGTTCACCACCCCAACTATGGGTTGCCACACTTTCTAGCCTCATGGCCCATTTGTAATAGACTCACTTCTTTCAGCTAAGGTATTCTTAGGTTTCAACCATTCGTGATAGACTAACTTCTTTCAGCTAAGTTTCTTAAGCCTTAGCACGTGGCTCCATTTTTCTTGGCTACAAGTTAGCCAAAAAAAGGATAGCTGTGCTTAGGTATTCTTAGGTTTCAACCAATCAGGCCTCCATAGTTTAAATTCTTTTGATCACATCATGATATGAAGTGACAAACTAATTCAAGAACAGTTACTTCTTGATAAGATCATGCCAACAAAACATCAGCATTTACAAGTAGCTCATTTGGATAAACAACTTGCACTCATGTAAAACTATTGTCCGGAATTGTGCCAAAACAGATTTTTTTTAGAATGGGCAGGAATAGTTGAGTAAATGACTTCTTAGCTTGGAATTAATTAGTGAATAGGAAATTAACCTGCATCTCGTTGCACTGTCTCTCTACAAATGACTTCAACCGCTTGATATACTCTCCATCAACCTCCCCGTTCTTCTGCTCCAGCTCTGCGGGTAGAACTGCAGTTGCGGTCTTTGTTCGACTGAAGATATCCATTATATTTTCTCTAATATCAGTCTCAAGCTTACTGAGGAAACTAACGAACTGTGAATCAAAAATTTCCGAAAGGACTGGATGTTGGTCGCCTTTATTTGTTTCCTCCTCTTCAATCTCTTGGAAATCAGACATACTGTTTGCACTTGACCGTGAAAGCTGCTTGTGGTTCTGCCCTGATGGTAGGTGAAGAAAGCTTTTACGCAACTCATCGAACCTCAGAAAGTATGTAGTAAGGCCAATCTTTTGACTTATAGCATCTGCAACAGCAAAGGCATCTCGGCCCTTCTCACGGCTTGCATTATTAAGGACACAAGCACCTAAAACAACAGCAGCTAATCCACGGACACAACCAGTGAAACGTTTCTTTGAAGCAAGCTCGATTATGTAGTTTAGGTGTACTGCTGATTCCAAAAGGCAATTTACAGCATTTGCACAGTCCGCAAGCCATAAGATGAGTAGCCGGAGAATAACAGGCTGAATATATGATTCTTCTGATTGACTGATTTGGTCATTCTCTCCTTCTAAAGCTGCAAAGGATAAACATGTAACGATTCGATGCAAGAGAGGCTCGGTGCGTCCCAAGGATGGCGTAGGTGTTTCAAGCTGAATTTGTAATATCTGAAAAAATAAGTTGTTAGAAAGCCACCCATTAAAGCTGCATTTGTTTATGTTAGTTGTAAACTTGTACTGTAATTGATAAAAAAGGGCACTGGTGCCTTCTAATAGTAAACAAATGTGAGGAATGTAAGTAATGTGAACAGTTAATCAATGCGAGAATAACCATATTATTTGTTAGATAATCTCATCAAAAATAGGAAAGAACACCCTGTCGTTGGACCTGCACAAAATGGCCTATGTAGATCAATATGTTCAATTTAGACAAGTGGAGTTACACAAAAGTCAATTCTCAGACACCGGATAGTTGCTTCTCCAGCCTACTTTGTACACGTAAAATTCAAAAAAAAAAGTTGCAAGGGCACATACACGATCTTTGCATAGCAAGTTGTCCTTGATTATGTGAGTAAGAACACTAGATGCTCTGCAACATGCCTGCAAATTTTAGGATCAATTGTCAGATTTTTAAAAGATGAGAGGGGAAAACTGCAGGTATTGGTTACATGACATCTCAAACAATCAAATTGTCGATTCTAAACTAGACAATAAGATTTCCGTTACTTAGAACATTACTAAATGACGACTTCGCTTCAGATTACATTGTATACCCGTATTCAATAGAAAAATAACTCGAACAATGATATGTCTAAGCATGCAGGTTCTTGATCATAAAATAAACTAAAAAGCATATATCAAATTTGAAGAAGATGGTGGCAACATGACAGCAAGGTCAAACAGCAGAAAAATGTATGGCACTGTTTATTTGTCCAAAAGAGCTAGCAGCAGAGGGCATTGAATGAGATTCATACAGACCAAATTTAAAGAGATCTATTTCTCCTTGTGTTAAATGCTGCATTTGTAGTAGAAGACATTACCTCCATATCTCCATTAACATCACTTGACACCAGAGCTTGCAGAAGCACACTGTCATTACAAAGGTAACGTAAGTGAAGGTGCAAATTTGTCTTATGAAATTCAGACTACAGAAAGCATCATGAAGTGTGGCAGAAGCGGCAGCCGCCATAGTGGCATGTTATGGAGATGACAGAAATGACCATCTTTAGTATAACCGGTATAGGTGATTCCAGCAGTAAATTATGACATAATTGAAGCCAAAAGATAATGCTCCCATTGTACTAAATGCAACAGAAGAAAGACCCGCAGGCTAACCTTCCAAATGGCATGTCACTAGAAGCACCATGGGTAGCAGGTCCTTGGTTTGGATGTGGAGCAATAGTTGATGCTAACAATGCCTGACCATTCGGATTTGTCTGTTCCAAAAAGAGCAAACTAATAATTATTATGTGCTTACACATACTGATATACCAAACGAGACGAAAAAATTAGCAGAAAGAATAACCAATATTTCTACTAACTGAAAATCTGATCAAACTGATAAAAAAATACTAATTTTCTCATTTAATGTATTCTTATCTCCTTACTACCATGTTCATGAATCATGATCATTTGAACCAGCAAAAATATCAAGAAAAAAAAATCACCTCACAGAAACACTTGAAGACATAATCAGCAGCAACAAATTCCTGTGCTATGGAGGTTCGCAGGATTATAGCTAAGATCACATTCAACGCAGGCTGAACATGAGGTTCTTCCCCAACTTGCTTGCTTGCAAGAGAATCAAGATTTTGAGGATTTCTTAATACCAAACTGCCAATGCACCGCAATGCCTGGACAAATGAAGGTACAAACATCCAACAACAACAACTTAGTAAGACTATCAATGATAACATACAGTTACATGGTACTCGAATTGTTTTAAGGGACTCACCGTACAGCGAAGAGCTACAGGGGCCCACTGACTCTCAACACCCAATAATAAGAGATGGTCAAGAATATTTTTCTGTCATTTTTAGCAAAGTCCGTATTATGAAACTTACTTCCATGTTATGAGGTAGTCGATTAGAAAATATATTAGGGAAAAAAGGTTACCTGAGCTAATGCAGTTTGATTGTTGATCTTGCTAGTATCCTTACCTGTTTCACCGGGTGGGCCCCCCATCAAAAGCAGTTCGACAGTATGTAAAGCACCAAGAAGATTTACCGTCTAAAGACACAAGAGTTTTAACTTGAGTAAAGTATTCTTAAAACAGGTCTTTTGGGTCAAACAGAACTTGACATCAGTTTGAGCAATCTATCTGTAAGGCTATATATGTGATTTGATGATGGTGTACCTTCTGCTGTGTAAAATTGAATGCACTGCCTCTCCTAATCTTTAGTATTGATATCAATGGGTCAAAGCCAATTGTCTCTTTCAAAAGCATCTGATATTAGCACAAAGTAATGTCAATGAAAAATATGACCATCTAACACTTCAAAACATTTGTTTGATAGAAACATACCTGATTGGACGCATTGTTGCGTATTAAGTTATTTAAAAGTTCAAGGCAATCCTGCTCCAAAAAAATAGAACAGATTAGCACCAACAAAGTTTTATGCACATTGAAGAACAGCTTTCAGATGGAAACTGAACAACCAGAGCTTTTAGTCAATTCGGGTACACAACTGAGCAGATCAGATCAGAGCACACGGTTCCTAGATAATCACCTGGACAACGACGCCTCCATCAGAAAACCCCTCCTCCCCGATAATGCTAAATAACTTATCAAATGCACCCTCAAATACAACAATTTTTTGAATTTCCTGAAAGGATGAATTATCAGCCATTTAGTGTATACAGGTAGGTTTAAGTTGACATTTCTCTGCAACACAATAAATCAGCCAAGAATATGAGAGATTAACCTCTGCGTCCCTGGTCAGATAAGTAAGAAGTAACAGCGCTTCATTCCTTATGACCTTCAACATGCATCAAAGATACCCATATGAGCTATATAACAAGGAAAGTAAAGAAACAAAGCATTAAATATGTGATAAATTGATGACGCCGGACTGCTGGGAAACAGTAACTTAGCGTGAATTATGAATTGCACCCAGCAGAAAGTAACATCAGCATTTGCAAGAGAACTGCATTTTTAACTTTTCAAGTAATTAACCCATACTGCAGCCTACGATAGGGTGTGTGCTACTGGATTAAAATTAAATCTACTACTGTAATTTATTTGTGAAAGCACATATATCAACTCCTTAAGAACAGATAAGGGTCCAGATCAGCATGATTGTACATCTCTAATTCATGTTGTAAAACAAAGTCATGCTGCTAACTGATTCCATACATTATCACCATAAACACTTTCCCCGTGCATTAGACTACTACCTCATGGATAAATAAGGACAAATAAAATTGATATTAGCATAACAGATATGGCATGGATAGCATGTCTGCTTGTTTAGAGGGAGGGGAGAAAGGAGATTGGTGTTAAACCTCACGGTCCATAAGCATGTCCATTAAAACTGTTATACCACGAGGAATTAATAGGATTGCTTCCTGTAATCTGAAACACCAAAAGAATAAAAGGAGTTAAAAGTGTTTAAAATGTAGTGGGTGCATCTCAACAGAAAAAGACTTACTGGGCACCTTTTCAACGAGTTTGCAAGTAACGCTGTTAAAAGCTGGATTGTGTAATATCGCACATAAAAATCCTCCTCTGTCTTTGAACCAAAAAAGAGGGATAAATAAATCATGAAAATAAATCAGGTGAAGCAAGTTACATGCAGAAAAAGCAACGAATGTAAACTCACCAGTAAGCTCAAAAGAAGAGAAATATTCTCTGTTTCTCGAGAAAGCAAATCAGAGTTCATTGATGCCGGTTGAACCTCAGTTTTCAATCCCTGTGATGTCTCAATCGGAGTCAGCGCGCTCACAAGGGTTTCTAGGGCACCTCTCACGAGCTCAACATCCTCACGATCTTCTTTTAACACGTTGAGAAGGACAGGGAAGCCTATTTTGCAAATTAGCAAGAATATATCACACATCAGTCGCTCATAGAGATGTATACACAAATACCAAGGACCCAAGTGAAATGAGATACCCATAGCTCCAAAAGACATCTGAGCCGAACGACTCTCCGCCACGAGGGACTGCAGCTCAGTCATGGCAGACCTTCTATCATCAGGTATCGTGCCGTTGCTTATGCGGTCGAGGAATCTCTCGACGTAGCTGTACAACATAATGCAGCTAGAGGGTCACTCGCTAGAAGTGGCATATGAAAATCAGGTGCTATGTTTTTCAGGCAACAATAAGCTACAAGTATTATTACACAGGTGAACTAGAATTTCATGCCAAATTGCCTACCTGTCTTCCTTAGACTCGGACGTCTCGTTGCCGAAAACAAATCCACCAATCCCCTGTGAGGCAACACCAACACAACATGGAGTTAATAAATATCAAACTTGCTCCACCAACTTCTGATGGAATCACGGCATCACATTGGTCCAACTGCTATTAGAGTACGAGCTCCGAAGCATTTCCATAACAACAACAACAACAACAACAACAACAACAACAACAACAACAACAACAACAACAACAAAGCCTGTCAGTCCCAAACAAGTTGGGGTAGGCTACTCCGAAGCATTTTCATGCTAAAAAAAACGTAACACCCTATGAGACTAGAACTCGTTCATATGACCGGCACAACGCCTCCTTGGGCTCCGACCTAGGGCGCGCCGGTGACACAGGAGCAGGAACGGTTCGATTAAGGTCGTGGGGGAGGGGGTGAGCACCTGCATGATATTTTTTCCTGCGCTTCCGGCGAAGCCCCGCAGATTGATCGACCGGGAGTCCATGGATCGCGAGCGCCTGTGTGTGGAGTAGCGAGGAAGAGTTAGCTGGATCGTATAGGTTGAAGAAGACTTAGCAGACACAGTGCGTATTCTTGAGAGGGCAGGAAGCTCTGACCTGGGAACCTGGAAAGATCGCCGCGGCGGCGACGGCGGCGGCGGAGGAAGGTGAGGTGGAGATCGGGCGGTTGGACGGGGAAGCAACCGGGGGAGAGGGAGGGGGAGGGGTGGGGAGGCAGGCTGGATGTAGTCGGGGTCACGGGGGATTTTGGTTTGCTTGGTGAGGCGACGCAGCCGTGATGCAAAAACTGCCGTCTTTGGGGCAAAAGAAACAAAAAAACACAGCCCTGCTGAGAATAATTACGTTGTCATGCAATATTTTTTACTACGTAGTACTATAAATAAATTATCTCTATCTCTACTACTCCCTCCATTCCAAAATAACTGTCTTAGCCTTAGTAGTACCGAGGAAGTACTATTAATCTCTACTACTATTAAAAAAACAAATTTAATTTTCTCTAAACACACCACGTTTAACGTACACACAATAAGCTAAAGCAATGAGAGTCTCACGATTGAACTATCCATTTAAATCTAACCGCTAGAAAAACAATTAAGGTTCAACTAAAGTACGTCTATCAATTTTGAGGGGCAGACGAAAACTCTGGCATCGAGCGAATCAAAAATTTGTTCGGCAATCACGTGATCCCACCCTCAATTAGCGCTAACCTTCTACCTAATCCCACCACAAAATTAGGGCTAACCTAACCCCACGTCCGAGCTTTTCCCTTCCCTTTCGCAGCAGCAAGCCGATATGCTTTTTCGTCCGCTGCGGTGCATCTTCCCTCGCTCGTCCCCTTTACCACCCCCTGCTGGATGAAGCGCCCCACCGCCTCGATGTTTCTCCGCACGTGGGATCTAGCTTTCGGTTCTGGTGGTCTTACCAATCGCCGGTGTTGGGAGGCTGCGGATCAGCCGATGAAACTGCCATGTCGTCCCCAGCCTGCACCATAACAAAGCAGATGCACCCACACTCAGCAGCCCCGCATTGCTCCCATCCCCGATCGATTCCTCTCCATTACCGGCCACCGGATGTTGTGGCCTTCCCCGTAGGTCGCCCCTCTTGCCAGTTGATGCGCACCTGCACACTACGGCTTCTGTGCCAGCGCTAGCGCCGGCCAGCACTCCAAGCCGCTAGCAGTCTCCTCGGCGACCGACGGTTTGCATGCGTGCCAGGGACACGCACTCACGCGGGCGTGACCGCCATCGTCCCGATTCCATGGTCACAGTCTACCATCAGGGACAACTACCGCCTGCCGGGGACGCAACTCACGCGGGTGGCCACAGTCGCCGCATCCTGGGACGAACATCTTACCTACACAACTACTTTTTTTATTTTTGATCAATAGATCAGTGCCATACTACATCCTTCTGGCTTTTGCTAATATTTATCTTTGCCATGTGTATTCTCCCTAAAGTTCAAGGCCCTTGTTTGCCTACCTGTGTCATATAGTACGTGATCTCCTTGAAAACTTCGATGTGGCACAACTCTGATGTAATTGTAAACGGTAACATGGAGGTTGGTTCTTCCTATGATTGCTTATATGCATTGAAACATTTGTCTGCCTGTGGGATATGCACTTTGTCGTATGCAACTATCATTCCACATTTTATTGTTATAGATGCAAATAGAATCGGAAATCCTAGATAATTTAGGATGATCGTCTTTGCAGCAGCCACTAATGACCACTCCAGACCACCGCATGCCTGTGCACCACATGCTAACTCTGTACGACCTTGTATGTGACATGCACTGTACTTGGTATGCTCTTCGGTACTAGAGATAATTTGTTCTCATGTTCATGTAATTCTTATTTGTTTAGCATTATTTCAAATTGCAGCCTGAATATTGCTCTCATGCTTATATATATAATTTATAATTCGGCACTTCTCTGCTTCGCTCGACAGTAAAGCTACATGGCCGGAGCAAATGCATGGTTTATGTGGCATTATCCTCAATGCATTGGAGATAATGAGGACCAATGACAAGGGATATTGGGTTCAGGTGCCAACCACAAGAATCCAGGTAACTTTGAACTCAAATCTTGACTCCTAAATTCTTATGTATGTGTATACTCCACGTAACCCTGAACTCAAATCTAGGAGTATTGTTTTTCATCTTTTGTTTTTGTTGCATCTTCATGTGTTAGGCATTGAGTATTGACATATTTATGTTGATTAAGGGAATGTTGTATTATGGAAGAGAATTGGAAGAAGCTTCGGAGTAATGTTCTTCTCAAAGCTTGTAGCATGAACAGGGTGATTTCCCCCCAAGTGTTAGCATGGTTATTCATCAACCATTATTTTGATGTGTTTTTGTACCTTTGAAAAGTTGTGGAGCTACGATGTAGAGGGCAACTGGAGAAAACCTCTAAAGAGATAAAGTTCTTTCCCCTTTTGATCTAATGTTTTGGTCAAGAACTACTCTGTTTATCCTCCTAATAAAAGGACGAGATTCAGTTAGCGAGCTATCAGTCTTCTGGTTATGCTGAACAAGTTTGTAACTGAAGTTTCGAAGTTCACTTTCTAGGATTCTTGAAAAGCTGGTTGAGTGATTTATGTTATTTTTCTCTTTCTTCTTTTAATGTTTGCACAACATATATAGAAAAAAGGAAAAGAAATTTGATTCCGAAGAACCACCAAGCACAAAAATCGGTTGTAAGTCCTCTCAATCAGACATAATTCTTCTATATATATCTGATTTTGATCATATACTTCAGTTCATTGGTTAGAATTCTTTTACGTACGGGTACTTGTATGCAAGATTTCTTGATTTTCATATGGGTCAGGCTTCTTTTAAAATTTATATATCAATAATTCTTCGATTTGCACTCATTTCTAACATTTCTTGCTTATTTTGTGTACATACACTGATGTTGTACTAAGAGGTTCTATACTGTCAATCAAGTATGTGGTTATTGTTTATATAAAATGAGCTGACAATAATACCGCTTTATTAGTCGTGTTTATAGTCCATGGTGAAACTTAAATCGATAGGGTGTATGGACAAATCATTTTCTCAATAGTAGAGCATGGATAGCTCATCATTAATTCTAATTGCTCCATATTATCTTAGGGATTTTCACTTTTTATTGAAGTTCATCATATATACTATGTTTGTGTACTATACAAAGCTGGAATATATTGCAAAACATGTGCATTGCATAGGTCTAGGACTTATTTGTGTATGAACTACACATTTTTTATTGCAGATTGGAAGCACCATCCAGCTATGTTGATTTTTCAGTATTTTCGAATGAAAATGTCAGCCACATATCTTTAGAGTCATCTATTACGCTAAAATAGTCAAATGAGTTATCTTTACCACTGGCTATGGCCAACTGGTACCTATTCGAGGTCCAGTATTATTCTATCATCAATACACAGATTGCAGAAAGGCATGTCTCATGTTTACTACGTTTTACACTAGATGTGTTTCCACTATCATGCATATGTTTCACACATCATTTTGTAATTCCTTTTATAAATACGTTGTCATTCCTTTCCAATTATTCACTTGAAGCTCTAGGCCCTAGCTCATCTCTTAATTTTATGTTCTCTTTTTAACTCCAAAATCTCTACCCTTACACATGACATTGAGACTATATCGTGAGTCCTTTTTAATGAGAGGCCTGATATAGTAATTTTTTGACCTGTTGCCACTTGATATGTATCCTCATAAGTGGTGGTGACTGGTGAGTATTTATTCTGAGGATGGAGCAAGAATTTTGCAAAAAAAAAATCTGACTACTATTACTCTTTGTTCTATTATAGATACACAACAATGGTCTATGATTACGACAGTTCAATGCTACTTTATGATAATTCTACAATTAGGATAATGTATTACTACTTTATGTACCACTTTAAGTGACACTTTTCTAAACATGTTTCTTTCATATGAATTTGAAGGTATTTACATGTATGAGTGGTCTTGCCGGATATTTCCGCTAAATATATTTTGTAAATTTGAGGATAAATCATCATACTTCTTAGAATACAGAAAAAGTATGTGTTTATAAAAAATATTTGAGACATGTGTGCACGTCCAAGCTTACTGGTAAGTACAAATTTGCATCACTATCTAGCAGCTACCACAAAACACAAAAGGCTTTGAGGGAGCATAACCGCTCGATAAGAACTTTCACCATCGTGGATCCTTCTCGCCACCTGGCGCCATCATTGTCACTCTGCCAGCCGCCCTCAACCCTACCGATCAAGACGTCCGGCGCGACCCCACGTCCGATTCCTCTCTTTCCCTCGCCTCTTCGAATTTGAAATGTTCATCGTCGCACGATCTTCAGCCAACGAGATCGATTAGCGACCGCACGACCTTCAATCTACCGGTGCGGCCATTCTCGAGTTGCGGATCCGCTCGAAGATTTTGGCGCTCGGCTGGTGCGATGCGGTCGGAGTTGGCCACACCTCAGCTTGGCGGCTCACCTGTGACCATTGGTCCATACCGCCCCTAGTTCTAGGTGATCCGCAAGCTACATTGGGTGAAATTGAGCTTACTGCCCATTAAGTGTTTGACGAAATTTTTACATGGTAAAATTTTTCTTTCCCTATTTTTATTGTGACATAGGGACATTTGTTGGTGATAAAAGATATTGTGTTGTTTAGATAAATTGATGTAAATCCTTTTAGTGGGATGATTACTCATCTACAGAGGAATATGACTGGGACAAAGATAAGGACATTGCCATGGTCATGATGCTCGACATGAAGAAGAATAAGTGGTCAAAGCATGGCGGTTCTGTTGTCGGGCGTGAGGTGATCCATAGGAGAAGGCTAGGTGGGCATAATAGACTTCTGTTTGATTGTTTATGTCCAAATCCGGTGTATTCAACACGATCAGTTGAAACGGCTCTGCATTTGTTCCTCTCATTGCCAACTCAAATAGTATGTTCAATTCTTTCAGTAGAGGAGTAATCGTACCGAAGATCTTGGACACGACACTATCTAGAAAGGTGGTTCGGTATTGTGCATGATGACATATGATATTAGTATATTACTGGAGATTTGTTGATGATCACTTGGTAATGGCTGAGAGCGCTTCCATCAAATGTGTGAAACAATTTGTAAAAGCGTTGTTTGAAATGTTTGGGTCAGAGTATCCCAGACCATGGTGATCTCTCTACTTCGGCTTCACATCAAACAGAGAACACACACATCCACCCCGAGCACTTTGTGCTCATACAAAAAACCTTTTGCAGGCACCTCCATGGATCCTTGAGGTCTGGGATGACCTAAGTTTCAAAATCCTGATCAGAGCCTTCTAAGTAAGGTCTTCGTCTAACCGAAAGAAGGGACAAAACGTACTTGATACGTCCCAAACTTATCTATATTTTTTGCTTGTCTAGTGACTTTGCTATATGTTTTTATGCACTTTCATATCCTTTTACAACAAATTTGGGACTAAGCTATTAACCTAGCGCCCAGTGCCTGTTTCTGTCTGTTATTGTTCGTGCATTACATAAAAAAGGTGAAAACTCAATATTGCCGGAAAATTCAAGAAAATCTTTTATGAAGGAAGCTTCCAGATGCCCGAAGGGGGGGGGCCTGGGGGAGCCACCCCCTGGACAGGCGGCCACCTGGTAGCCTGGCCATGTGGGGACACCCCTAGTGCCCTACTTCGACTCTATTTATTCCTTCCGATCATAAAGCCCCGAGAGAGGACCCTTTTTACATGTTTTCGCCACTGTTCCACCTCCATCGCGATCCCAAGATCGGGATCATCAGAAGTTCCTGCCCCGGCACCCTGTCGGAGGGAGGATTGATCTCACACTAGTGCAAAGAGGGGCTAACATGACACTCCTTTCCCATACCCTTGTCTGAATTTGTTTGCGATGCTATCAACGCAAACGGTATAAATAAAAATCAGTGTGCCCGAAACTGAACCGTCTGGGAAACGTACATCAGCAGCCACCATTCTAAAAATTATTGCGTGGGTGATGTAGGGCTAACAGGTCTTTGAAAACCCGTCTGGGATGTTAAGGGTGAAAACCCACGGTTGCAAATAAAGGACCGCTAGCCTGTCTACGCAATCTTTCATAGTTACCATAATGTTTGGAATGCCTAATCTATCAGGTACGCTTCTGAAAATCCTTTCGTGTGTGAAAAAAGGGCCGACGATTCGTTTGAACAACCGTCTTCATGAGCAGTCAGAAAACCCACGGTTGCAAAGAATGAACCGCTAGCCCTTCTTCACAGACATTTGTATTTACCGAAACGTGTGGGATGTGTAATCTATCAGGCACGTTTCTGCAAAACTTGGTGTTGGTTATGCACGGCACACGGTTCCTACAATCAAGTGTTTGTGATTGCTCCTAAGAACACCTACGGTTCTAAAAAATGAATCGCTGCCTTAGTAAAGCAAATGTTCTGAATTAAAACATAGTGTGCAATGTAAAACATATCAGAAACGTTTCAGAAAATCTAAGGGTTGCGATGCCAACAGTTAAATAAAATAAATGAAATGGGGGTGATGCTGATGCCTGTCACCGACGGATTTCTTTGAATAACTATGGGTTATAATAGTCGCCTGGCCCTCTAACAATGGTCATGCGGACATTTTTGTGGTCAACTATACTACACAGTACGCGACTACGCGTGCAGTTGGCTGGCGTCTTGGGGACACGACCATGCATTATTGAGCAGTTCATCCCCTCTTCTACACAAACCGCCCATTGCATAAATAGCGGGGCAAATTGGGTTCCACTTCCACTACTCCATCTCTCTCTCAGCGCCTCCCGGCCATCCAGACCTCGATCCACAGTTCGTCACCCCAAGGCCATGGCTTCTTCACCGCCCCCGCTAAGTGTGTTAGGTCTATAGTGGTTTCCATCTCCGTTCTATTCCATTACTCTTTCTCCTTTTTTGTGAGGAACTCTTTCTCCTTTCTGCTCTGATCTTTCTTTTGACATCGTTTTTTAATTCACATTGACATACAGGTCCGGTGGATCCGATTGCCAAGAAAATCACCTGGCCATCATCGGTGAGTTATGTCAGGCGTTGGACAGGAGTACAGAGAATGTCAAGGTTGCCATCAAGGTGGCTGAAGAGAACATGGATGACGCCATTGCCGCCAGGGAGCAGCTACTGAAGCAAGGGGAGGATTCGCTTGCAGCACTTCGGACCTTGCATGAGGATTTGAAGAAGACGGTGGCCGTCAACATCGACCTCACGCATAAAAATGCGAACCTAGAGCTAGAGCTCAACCGCGCGCGCAGGGATACATTGGTCCTTCGTGCGGAAGCCCTGATGGAGAACAATGCAGCGATGGACAAGATGATCCAGAGGGCCAAGACAAATGCAGCAATGGAATAACTTTATGTGTCTGTTTAAGTTATCAAAATAAAATACTATGTTTATGTAGATCAGGACGTGTGTGTCTTCTTATGTTGCTCTTAATTAAGAACTCTCTGGTCGATCTCTAGCCCACTAGTGAGTAATTCCAGTCATGTTTATATATACTACTGCATTTTTTTAGATTCCTTCTTATTGGTCAGAAAGATCAATCTCATCACATTTGTCTTTGCGGCTCACCCACAAACTTAGAGAATCCTTATAGAGGGTTCTTCTAAAGGAGATGTTAATCAGCCTCAAGCTGAATGCCTTAGCAACAAACATGTTTTTGTTTGAAGCAAAGATCAAATAATCTAGGGTAGGCAACTATAAGAGGTTTATTATCACGCCACATGCCCTCTAAAAACCTGTGGTGTTGCAGCCATCTCCTACATGTTTCCTACAGTTATCTATGATATAAGAGGTGTTCAACAGCCAACAAACTTCTCCCAAAGTGTGAATCATCAGCTTTCATGCAGATTTCCATTGTTGGAATATTAATTTCAGTATTGACCTAATGGTCACATTCCAAATTAGCCAAGGGGATTTTTTTCATATACCCTGATCAGTGATCAACATATGCATGATCACAAAAAATATTGAATAGATATTTGAAAAACAAATATATATATATAACAACTACTTGATGATAACAATAGATTAACAATCATAGCGTATCAGGGTAACGATCGCATCGGATAAGTTTTAATACATATTGGGGCATCAGTCTTCATCACCAACAACAACCAACAGAAATAGCGTATATATAGTCGGGGGAGGCAGAGGCAGCGCGCAGGTGCAGCCAAGTAGAGTGCATCCCGGTCGGTACTTCTTCGACATCTTAAGGAAGAGGAGTAGGCCGCTGGATGAAGAAGGGCACATGGCCCTTCGCGTACTTGTCGAGGAAGACACCGAAGGCTGCATGACGTGCCTTGTTTACCGGTTTCACTTCATCCCACTGGGATTTTCCAGTGCTCTTGGAATGCGTAATCAGGCTATCGAAGTCTCTTGCAACCCTCCTCCTATAACAGAATGGCCATCGGATCTTCCCATACGCCTTGTCATCACGGTAGCCGATCTGCCCACTCCGCAGCTTGCGGAGGATGTAGCGGCTCTTGTTATCCCTGCATTCCTTGTCAGAATCGACATCGTCAGAACCTACCTGTGAAATATTAAACACATAAGAACAATCATGTTTAGAAGATAACTATCGACAAACTACAAAATAAAGGGCTGGAAAGAAACCATGATAGATATCATAATTAAGGGCGGATCGACAATTTATCATGGCGGATGGAGTACATATATTCACGGACACCCAAATTTTTAGTATATAATTTTTTCCATTTATATATTGCAGCATGAGTTACACAACTATCTGCACCTTACACACATGTCATCGGCACCACGTAATTAGCATTCTGCTTGCACATTATCTTCAGAGGCAGTGTATACTCATGGACTCATGGTTATAACATGTTGAGGCTTGGAGGCAGGCTCCAAGAATATAGTCGATGCTATCAAATTTGAGGCAACAAAAT
Source organism: Bromus sterilis (assembly GCA_950022295.1). Lineage (NCBI taxonomy): Eukaryota > Viridiplantae > Streptophyta > Magnoliopsida > Poales > Poaceae > Bromus > Bromus sterilis. Next base: position 226,802,518 of record OX465600.1, read on the forward strand.
ATATCACTGTGGGTACTCTAATTAATGAATAGGGACTAGGGTTTCTATATGAACAATTTAGATATTGCAATGCCAAAAAAATGAAATAAAATCCTAGATCCACCACTGATCGTAATGAGAGTATGAAATCGGAGACAGAGTAAACCCTGTGTCAATTAAAACAAGAACCACCCGGAAAAAAACCCTACACCTTGGTAGCACGAGATTACAAGACCAATCAAATGACATGCATGGAAAATAATTTTGATTTTTGAACCAACTGGCCATATGGTACAAGCAGAAAACCCCAATGTAAAGAAAGAAGCGTGTACAATCGAGATATACCTCAGGGGACTCGTCGCTGACCTCCTCGGCCTCCGTTCGTTGTCTCTGAACATATCGATGGCGGCATCCGCATAAATTGTATCTATCTCGGCGAGGATGTCTCTATCGATGGCATCATGCTTCTCCTCCACTTGCTCGCAGCCGATGGCGGTTGGAGAGGGTATACCAACCGGCGTAGCGTAAGGCGTCGTCCTCGGAGGTGCAATGGAGGTCGAAGAAGGCGTGGAGACCGGCGCGGTGTCGGTGGTTCCTGTCATGGAGGAGGAGTGAGCCACAAGTGGGTGATGCTAGCGAGGAGATAATAGCTCTCGCCCTTCGTTGGTTACCCCAAGTGGAAGGGTATGATGTAGTGTAGCGACAAATTTCCCTCAGTGAAGATACCGAGGTTATCGAACCATTAGGACTCCGACAACGACAAGAAGGTGACAACGGCGCTAGAAACTTGATATCACAAAGTTGACGCGGACCTGCACACAGCAACAGATAACTTTGCTCCCAACGAGTACAAAGAGGTTGTCAATCTCTCCGGCCTTGTTGTTTACAAAGGGTCAAATGCAAGGGTAGATAGTAGTGATAACTGCAACTAGAAAGTAAAACATGAAGTAAATTGAGGGTGTAAACAATGGTGGAAATATGGACCGGGGTCCCATGAAGTTCACTAGTGATGTCTCTCCCAAAAGACGATAAACAACTATGCAAGGTGAACAAATTATAGTTGGGCAATTGACAAGATTAAAAATGCACCGCAATGCTAATTATGCTACAAAAGAAAGGAAGAGGCTCAAAAGCATGGGCAGTACACCAAGACAAGTAGACCAAAAATCATATGCATCTACTCACTAATCATCCACCTTGAGATATCTATCCAGAACATCTCGCTGGTATTAAGTTGCGAGCCCCACCCAAAGTGTAAACCCAAAGCAACAGACAACTGCATTAAAAGAACTTTGCGTAAAGTAAACAATCCTTGCAACCGCGGTTACAAGCACCGTTGTTTTCCCCCTCGTGGCAACAACGCATCCCCTAGACTCATGTTTCTGTCACTCAAGCTAGTCATCAGGGGGCATGAACCCACAATCATGCATAACGCTCCCTCTTGGAGTTACTACATACTACTTGACCAAAGCAATAAACAGCAACGGAGAACATGCAAGAATTACTCAAGAACAAAAATATAAAAGGAGAAGAACCAAATATATTAGTCATCACAATCCGAACATAATCTCATAATCCACGAGATCCCAGCAAACTCAACATAGCAACAGCAAAAAGAATTACATATGTGCCTTGATCATGTAGGACAGCTCACAAGGTCTAATCAATGAAGAGCAAAGGTGGAGAGAAGACATCACTCTGATCATGGACCCATTGTCCAAGGTGGACTACTCACGGTTCATCCGGGAAGCGTCAATGGTCGTGGAGAAGCTCCCGGAGGTCAATCCTCCCCCCGGCAGGGTGCCGGGAAGAGGTCTTCTGGTGCTCCCGATCTTGGAAGCGCGGCGGAGGATGAATAGAGGTGAGATCGCGAAAAAGGGTTATGTCCTCGGAGGTTTCGGGATGAGGGGTAAATATAGGCGAAGGGGGCAGCCAGGGGGGCCACCAGGGTGTGCAGGCGGCCTCCCGGCGCGACCCCACCCTAGGCCGCGCCCCTAGCCTCCTGGACTCCAGGTGGGTCCCCTCTGGTCCCCCTTCGGGACTCTGGAAGCTTCCGGGTTGCTGATTTTTTATATATTTTCCCAGAATTTTTCTGGCACTTTAAGTGAAGGGAAAACCTGAAATAAAAAGATAGCAGAAAACATAAACTGACACTGGGGTGCACTGAGTTAATAGGTTAGTCCAAATATGATCAAAAGTGTATCAAAAGCATAGCAATATCACCCAAAACATGCATGGAGCAAGCAGAAATCTATATCTCTTATAAAGCAAAACCCCACTTAGAGTCATTAATAAGTAGAGATAGATAATTTAAATGGCCCTATAGTGTCTAGCTTGCATGGACAATTGATTGGCTAAAAGAATGGATTTGGGATACTTCTGCAACTCAAAGAAAAAACTCAGAACAGATGCACGAAAGCTAATTGTATAGAGCACGCTGACAAAAAAAAACTTCAGATCAAAAAGATGATCTGGTGATTTTGGCTGAATATTTCCGTCAAGGGACATTTTTTTCTGGACAGCACGTCACAACTTTTGAACTTTCTTGCAAACAGAGGCTAAACTTGGCACAAAGATTGAAAATAAAGATACAATGATGTGTCTACAGTAGTAACAATCATCAAGACCGCTAAAAACAGAAGGAAAAACATCTTGGGTTGCCTCCCAACAAGCGCTTTCTTTTACGCCTTTGAGCTAGGCACAAAGAAAAAAGATCAAGTTTTATCAATTGTAAGAGAATAGCTAGCCCGTGTAACAGACTCAAAAGGTAACTTAATCTTCTTTCTAGGGAAGTGTTCCATCCCCTTCTTGAGAGGGAATTGGAATTTTATATTCCCCTCTTTCATATCAATGGCAGCACCAACGGTGCGAAGAAAAGGATGTCCCAAAATAATTGGACATAAGGTTTCACACTCAATGTCCATAATAGTAAAATCAACGGGAACATAGTTGTCATTGACAATAATAAGAACATCGTCAATCTTCCCTAAAGGTTTATTTACGGAAGAATCAACGAGACGAACACCAAAAGAACAAGGATCAAAAGGTTTCAATTCAAACATATCATACATTCTTTTGGGCATAACGGAGGTACTAGCTCCAACATCACATAAAGCATAGCAAGAGAAGTTATTCGATTTCATTTTGATCATAGGATCCCAACCATCTTCTAGATTTATAGGTATGGAGGCTTCTAACCTAAGCTTCTCCTCCCTAGCTTTAATGAGAGCATTGGTGATATGCTTCGTGAAGGCAAGATTTAGTGTGCTAGTGTGCGGGTCTTTAGACATTGTGTGTAGTAAACTAATAACTTCAGAAAGGGTACAACTATAAAAATCAATGTCACTACTATCAAAGGTGGTAGTGGTGTCATATAGGCTCACTTGTTTGAAAGCTTCTATGTTCATAGGAGTTTCTTCTTCTACGGTTGAGGTAATAGCATCACCATTAATAGGTCCAATGGGACTAGGGGTGTGTTGGGTGCTAAGAGTTTGGGTATCCTCAACAACTTGGATAGTAGCAATGGTATGGTGTCTAGGAAGGCTCTTAATTCTATCTTCTTCCTCCTTTTCTCTAGCCCATCTTTCTTTAAGTTTGGCCATCATCCTAATGTTTTCATTAATTTGCACTTGGATGGCATTCAGAGGTGTGGTCTTCCTCTCCTCGAGGGGAGAAGTTCCAATTTTAAGCATCTCAACATCAAGGGCTATGTTGTCTTCCTTCAAAGAGAGACTATCTAATTTGTCTAATTTCTCTTCTACACTCTTATTGAAGGCTTTTTGGGTAGTGATAAAGTCCTTAAGCATGCTCTCTAATTAAGAAGTGGAGTTCTTGGTGCTAGGATAAGTGTTGTTGTTCCCATAGTTGTTGGATGGGAACGGTCTAGGATTGCTACCAAAGTTACTCCTATAGACATTGTTGTTGAATTTGTTTCTAGAGATAAAGTTCACATCTACTTGTTCTTGAGCAACCAATGAATTTAAAGGAACATCATGAGGATCAATAGGATCTTGCTTGGTAAGTAAAGACATGATCATGTCAACCTTTTCATTTAGGGAGGATATCTCCTCGACAGAGTTTACCTTCCTACCTGTTGGAGCTCTTTCGGTGCGCCATTGGGAATAGTTGGTCATCATCTCATCTAGTAGTTTTGTGGCAGCACCAAGTGTGGTTGACATAAAGGTTCCTCCCGCGGCCGAATCTAACAGGTTCCACGAGGTAAAGTTCAAGCATGCATAAAAAGTCTGGATAACCATCCAAGTAGTCGAACCATGCGTAGGGTAATTCTTAACAAGAGATTTCATACGTTCCCAAGCTTGGTCAACGTGTTCGTTATCTAGTTGCTTAAAATTCATAATATTACTCCTCAATTGGATAATTTTAGCAGGTGGGTAGTACTTCCCAATAAAAGAATCCTTGCACTTATCCCAAGAATCTATGTTATTCCTAGGCAAGGATTGAAACCAAATTTTAGCTCCTCCTCTCAAGGAGAAAGGAAAAAGCTTAAGCTTAACAATATCACCTTCTACTTCTTTATACTTTTGCATATCACAAAGCTCAACAAAATTATTCAAGTGTAAAGTAGTATCATCTCCAACACCAGAGAATTGTTCTTTCGTAATATGAGTAAGCAAAGCAGGTTTACTTTCATAAGAAGATGCTGAAGTGGCAGGTGTAGCAATAGCAGTGCAGCTAAAGTCATTGCTGTTGTGACTAGTGAAGTCACACAACTTGGTGTTTTCAGTGGTACCCATAATGGCAGCAGCAAGCAAGACAACCAATTTTTTTTGTGATTTTTGATGAAGGACACAAAGATAAAAACTGAAAGGTAAACTAACAAGACCAAAAAGCAAAGATAAAAGATAGTGTGCAACTCCCATATCTTGAAGAGTGGAGTCCCTGGCAACGGCGCCAAAAATTTGCTTGATGCTAGCGAGGAGATAATAGCTCTCGCCCTTCGTTGGTTACCCCAAGTGGAAGGTATGATGTAGTGTAGTGGAAAATTTCCCTCAGTGAAGATACTGAGGTTATCGAACCAATAGGACTCCGACAACGACAAGAAAGTGACAACGTCGCTAGAAACTTGATAGCACAAAGTTGACGCGGACCTGCACACAGCAACAAATAACTTTGCTCCCAACGAGTACAGAGAGGTTGGCAATCTCTTCGGCCTTGTTGTTTACAAAGGGTCAAACACAAGGCTAGATAGTAGTGATAACTGCAACTAGAAAGTAAAACAGGAAGTAATTGATGGTGTAAATAGTGGTGGAAATATAGACCGGGGTCCCATGAAGTTCACTAGTGATGTCTCTCTCCCAAAAGACGATGATCAGCTATGCAAGGTGAACAAATTACAGCTGGGCAATTGATAGGATTAAAAACGCACCGCAATGCTAATTATGCTACAAAAGAAAGGAAGAGGCTCAAAAGCATGGGCAGTACACCAAGACAAGTAGACCAAAATCATCTGCATCTACTCACTAATCATCCACCTTGAGATATCTATCCAGAACATCTCACTGGTATTAAGTTGCGAGCCCCACCCAAAGTGTAAACCCAAAGCAACAGACAACTGCATTAAAAGAACTTTGCGTAAAGTTAACAATCCTTGCAACCGCGGTTACAAGCACCGTTGTTTTCCCCCTCGTGGCAACAGAACATCCCCTAGACTCATGTTTCTGTCACTCAAGCTAGTCATCAGGGGCATGAACCCACAATCATGCATAACGCTCCCTCTTGGAGTTACTACCTACTACTTGGCCAAAGCAATAAACAACAACGGAGAACATGCAAGAATTACTCAAGAACAAAAATATAAAGGAGAAGAACCAAATATATTACTCATCACAATCTGAACATAATCTCATAATCCGCCAAATCCTAGCAAACTCAACATAGCAACAACAGAAAGAATTACATATGTGCCTTGATCATGTTGGGCAGCTCACAAGGTCTAATCAATGAAGAGAAAAGGTGAAGAGAATACATCACCTAACTACTGATCATGGACCCATGGTCCACGGTGGACTACTCACGGTTCATCCGGGAAGAGTCCATGGTGGTGGAGAAGCTCCCGGAGGTCAATCCTCCCTCCGGAAGGGTGCCGGGAAGAGGTCTTCTAGTGCTCCCGATCTTGGAAGCACGGAGGTGATGCGGTGAGGAAGATAGTTCTCTCACTTCTCGTTGGTTACCCCAAGTGGAAGGTGAGATGTAGCGTAGCAGCAAATTTCCCCTATCTAGAGGATAGGGTTTGTCTCCCGTAGGACTCGCAGAGATACAAGAAGGTGGTAAAGTGAACAGTGGCGCCAAGGTTGCTAACTTCACCTGGACCTGCACACACAACAAATAACTTTGCTCCTAATGAGTACAGAGGAGTTGTCAATTCCTCCGGCCTTGCTGTTTACAAAGGATCAACGCAAGAGATAATAATAGTGGCAATGGAAAGTAAGAACTTAAAGTAAATTTAAGGTGTAAACAATGGTGGAAACATGGACCGGGGTCCCATGACGTTCATTAGTGATGTCTCTCTCCCAAAAGACGATAAAAGTGCTAGCGAGGTAAACAAATCACAGCTGGGTAATTGATAGGATTATGAACACACCGCAATGCTAACTATGCTACAAAAGAAAGGAAGAGGCTCAAAAGCAATGGGCAGTACACCAAGGTAAGTAGACCGAAATCCATCTGCTTCTACTACGAATCATCCACCTTGAGATATCTATCCAGAACATCTCGCTGGTATTAAGTTGCGAATCCCACCCAAAGTGTAAACTCAAAGCAACAGACAACTGCATTAAAAGAACTATGCGTAAAGTAAACAATCCTTGCACCCGCAAGTACAAGCACCGTAGTTTTATCCCTGGTGGCAACAACACATCCCCTAGTCTCATGTTTCTGTCACTCAAGCTAGACATCAAGGGGCAGAACCCACAATCAAGCATAACGCTCCCTCTTGGAGTTGCAACAAATCACTTGGCCAAACAAAAAATACGGCAACGGAGAACATGCAATAATTTACTACAGAACACAAATATAAAAGAGAACCAAATATATTACTCATCACAATCTGAACATAATCTCATAATCCATCAGATCCCAGCAAACTCAACATAGCAACACAGAAATTACAAAGGTGCCTCGATCATGTGAGGCAGCTCACGAGGTCTCGAATGTGGAAGCACAAAGAGGGGAGGAGAACATCCCATAGCTACTGGTCATGGACCCATGGTCCAAGGGGGACTACTCACAGCACATCCGGGAGGCGTCCATGGTGATGGATGGTCTCCTCGAGGGGGTTCCTCCTTCCGGCAGGGTGTCAGGGCAGCTTCTCCTCGCAGCCCCGATCTTCAAACGGCGGCGGCGGTACAGAGATGAGAACGGGAATAGCAGATCGATATTAGTGGTTTTCTCCGCATGGGCTAAATATAGGCCAAAGGGGGCACCAAGAGGGGCCACAGGGTAGCCAGGAGGCCTCCTGGCGCGCCCTAGGGTGGGGTCGCGCCAGGGACCCTCCTGGGCCCCTGGTGGGTCCACGCCCTTCCATCTTTGGTTATCCGGGAAGCTTCCGGGTCACTGATTATTTTTATAATTTTTCTGGGATTTATTTGGCACCTTTAATGGCCGGACAAACTGAAATACAAAAACAACAGAAAACAAGAACTGGCAACTGGGTGCACTGAGTTAATAGGTTAGTCCAAATATGATCAAAAGTGTATGAAAGTTCAAGCAAAACATAGCAAAGTCACACAAATCATGCATGGAGCAAGCAGAAATTATAGATACGTTTGGGACGTATCAACATCCCCAAGCTTAATTCCTGCTCGTCCTCGAGTAGGGAAATGATAACAAGCATAATTTCTGTGGCGACATGCCACACAACCATATAAGGACTTTTAAGTAAAGCAATCAAAGCATGCAATTCAATTCAACTTTTAACAAGCAAGAGTCTATATTAGCATTGACACAAGCAACAAAAGAACAAAGGGTGCAAGAGCTCTCGCTGTCCGTGACTCGAATGTCTCCAAATGGTGTTTGCGTGCAAGAAGGGGGATAGGGAATACGAGATAAAAAGTATATTGTTGAGAACTACTATCTACTAAAGTTTCACACTTAGTCTCCTTTGGATTCTTATCTTGACTCGTCCCCAGACCACTAGTCAGGTACAAGTCAAACTGATCCACTCCCTTTCGATATTTTGAGCACTCATGCAATGGATGAGCGTGATCAAGAAAGTTGACACCTAAAAGGCGAAATAGAAAGAAGGTGGAGGAGGAAGACAAAAAGGTGTGAAAGCCTCACATCAATGAGGACAACCATAGGCGAGAGAAGGCCATATGATAGATATGATGTGAGGAGTAGGGATTGCCATGCAACGGATGCACATGTGAGCTAAAAGTTCTCCAAGGGAACTAGTAGGGGTGCATCCAACTTGCTTGCTCAAGAAGACCTAGAGCTCGTTTGAGGAGGCTCATCATTGGAATATAGAAGCCAAGTTCTATAGTGTGAAGGGTCCCCACATAGCTATATGCATGTATGATGATCTCTATGGAGTAAAAGGGATAGAGGATGAAGTACTTGTGTGGATCTCTCAAAAGGAATAATAGTGTGCCCCCTTCTCTCTTTTTATTTTCTTTTTCTCCTTTTTCTATTTTTTTATTTTTTTGGTGGCCTCAATAGCTCTTTCTATTTCTCTCATTTGTCCTCTTTGGGATCTTTTGATTTTGTCCTCTTTGGGATCTTTTCCTCACTTTATGGGCAACACTCTATATTTTACAAGTATATAGGAGATCTTTCACACTTTACAAGGGTGCTGACATAAAGAAGATGTAACTATCATGATGCAAATGTATGCCTCTGCCAGGTTAGCAGGATATGCAATGATACTAGCGCGCCATGTAGCAATGATTAGGGCAAGGCCCAACTAGCATGCGTCTCATCGATCAAGAAAGTAACATGTATGACATGAAGATCAAGTCATGAGAAGGTGGATGTTGCATGGCAATATATCTCGGAAAGGCTATGGAAATTCCTTGATAGATAGGTATGGTGGCTGTTTTGAGGAAGGATATAAGGAGGTTTATGATGACAGAGCGTATCATGCCAAGGGTTTGGATGTACCGGCAAAGGTGGACGCCAACTCTCGGAGTGAGAAGGAGGCAATGCACGGCACATGATAGGCTAGAAAAATATGGGAAGGTGGAAGTGGCAACTTTCGAATACTCACATTAGTCTGAAGAACTCATGCACTTATTATCGGTAACTCTCAATCTAATCAGGAGGTTCTCAAAGAGACAAGTATCCCGAGGAGGAGTGTATGGGGGTTTGGTTATCCTTGCGCATCCTCGACTCATGGTACGTGAGTGTACTCTAATATTCGAACCCTCCAGAGGTTAGTGATCCATCTAGTAGCTAGAGTTCTCAACAGGGGTTTTGGTTTTCGAAAATCACACGGATTGCCCAAAATACGACATCTATCACTAATAGGCTAAATCTCTTGACACCATAAGTTCAAACATTACTCTAATCAATACCTCAAAACTATTGCAAGTTACTACTACAAAGAGAATAGCAACTTCAACTACCTACTCTCTAGTCAAGACACAAAGCTCAGTGGAACAGGCAAACTCTCTAAACAAGATAAAACATGCAACCTATAGAAAGTTCAACCTAAGGCAAAAGAAAAGCTCTATAAGAAAACTAAAGCACTTCAACTAAAGAGGGCAGCAACTAAGAAAAGAAAAAGAACAACTCACAACGAAGAAAATAAGCATGCTAATCCTATGAGGAGTTCTAATTCAAGCGGAGCGTGTTTCTCCCACACAAAATAAAGCTGGAGTCTAACTTGTTATGAACAGCAAACAAAGCAAAAACAAACCTAAGAAAAGTAAAGAGCGAGACACTCCAAGCATAGCACATAACGCATGAAGTGATAAAAATATAGTGCAACGAGGGACGGACTAATAATTGTTGATGAAGAAGGGGATGCACGGGGGCCTACCCAAGCTTAGAAGCTTGAGTCTCCTTGAATATTTGTTGGGGATGCATGGGGGAATCCCCAAGCTTGAGCGCTTGACACTCCAGGATCTTCTTTCATCATCTTCCATCGCACACTTGAAAACTCCCTTCATACACAACTCATCATAAGCTGATTATAGAGGTTAGTACCCTATTAAAACAAAATTTTCCTTACTGGAAATAAAGATATTCTTGAAGAGCTACTGTTTCTCAAGATTTCCAAAAAGTTTTGCAAAGAAAAAGCAAGCTTAAGGTTTGCAAAAGTTAGGAGAGACAAAACGTGGCAGAATCTATGAAAAACAGAACAACAGGTAGTAAAGAAATTTTTAGGGGCACTTCTGCAGCTCAAAACAAAAAACTCAGAACATACGAAAGTTCCGTGATTGTATAGAGCACTCTGTGTAAAAAATTTAGTTCAAAAAGATGAACTGGTAATTTTCTATGTTTTTTCTCGTCACGAGGACAGAATCTGTTTTCTGGACAACATGTCACAACTTTCACTTCCCTTGTCATATGAGGCTATAAATGGCACAAAGCTGGAAAAATAAAGATACAATGATGTTGCTATAGTAGTAACAATCATCAAGACCACTAAAAACAGAAGAAAAAACATCTTGGGTTGCCTCCCAACAAGCGCTTTCTTCTGCGCCTTTAAGCTAGGCATAAAGCAAAAGATCAAGTTTTATCAAGAAAATAACTAGCCCGTGTGACGGACTCAAAAGGCAACTTCATCTTTTTACTAGGGAAGTGTTCCATCCCTTTCTTGAGGGGAATTGGAATTTGATATTCCCCTCTTTCATGTCAATAACAGCACCAACGGTGCGAAGAAAAGGACGTCCCAAAATAATTGGACAAGAGGGCTCACACTCAATGTCCATAATAGTAAAATCAACGGGAACATAATTGTCATTGACAATGATAAGAACATCATTGATCTTCCACAAAGGTTTCTTTATGGAAGAATCTACAAGACGAACACCAAAAGAACAAGGATCAAAAGGTTTCAATTCAAGCATATCATACATTCTTTTGGGCATAACAGAGGTACTAGCTCCAACATCACAAAGAGCAAAGCAAGAGAAGTTATTCAATTTGATTTTTATCAAAGGATCCCAACCATCTTCTAGCTTCCTAAGTATGGGGCTTCTAGTCTAAGCTTCTCGTCCCTAACTTTGATTAGAGCATTGGTGATATGCTCCGTGAAGGCAAGATTAAGTGTGCTAGTGTGGGGGTCTCTAGACATCTTGTGTAGGAAACCAATAACTTCAGGTAAGGTGCAGTTGTCGAAGTCTAAGTCACTACTATCTATCAAGGAGGTAGTGATATCATTAAGGCTCACTTGTTTGAAAGCCTCTATGTTCGTAGAGGTTTCTTCATCTATGGTTGAGGTGGTAGCATCACCATTGATAGGTCCAGGTGGACTAGGGGTGTGATGGGTGCTAATAGTTTGAACATCCTCAACAACTTGGATAGTGGCTATGGTGTGGTAGGTAGGAAGGCTCTTAACTATCTCTTCTTCCTCCTTTTCTCTAGCCCATCTCTCTTTAAGTTTTCCCAACATCCTAATGTTTTCATTATTTTGCACTTGGATAGCATTCATAGGAGTGGTGTGCCTCTCCTCGGGGGAAGAAGTTCTAATCTTAAGCATCTCAACATCATGGGCTATGTTGTCTACCTTCGAAGAGAGGATATCTAAGTTTGTCTAATTTCTCTTCTACACTCTTGTTGAAGCCTTTTTGGGTAGTGATAAAGTCTTTAAGCATACTCTGTAGTTCATAAGTGGAGTTTTTGGTGCTAGGGTAAGTGTTGTTGTTCCCATAGTTGTTGGATGGGAAAGGTCTAGGATTGTTGCTACCAAAATTACTCCTATAAGCATTATTGTTGAAGTTGTTTCTAGAGATAAAGTTCACATCTACTTGTTCTTGAGCAACCAAGGAATTTAAAGGAACATCCTGAGGATCAATAGGAGCTTGCTTGGTAAGTAAATACATGATCAAGTCAACCTTTTCATTAAGAGAGGAGATCTCCTCGATAGAATTTACCTTCTTACCAGTTGGAGATCGTTCGGTGTGCCACTGAGAGTAGTTTAGCATCATCTCGTCAAGTAGCTTCGTGGCAACACCAAGTGTGGTTGACCTAAAAGTTTCTCTCGCGGCCGAGTCTAGCAGATTCCGTGAGGTAAAGTTTATGCCTGCATAAAAAGTCTGGATAACCATCCAAGTAGTCAAACCATGTGTAGGGCAGTTCTTAACAAGAGATTTCATGCGTTCCCAAGCTTGGGCAACGTGTTTATTATCCAATTGCCTAAAATTCATAATTTTACTTCTCAACTGGATAATTCTAGCAGGGGGATAGTACTTCCCAATAAAAGCATCCTTACATTTGTCCCAAGAATCAATGCTATTCTTAGGTAAGGATTGCAGTCACTCCTTGGCTCTTCCTCTCAAGGAGAAAGGAAAAAGTTTCAGCTTGACGATGTCTCCATCTACTCCCTTGTACTTTTTGCATATCACAAAGCTCAACAAAATTATTTAAGTGCAAGGCAGCATCCTCTCTAGCACCTGAGAATTGATCTTTCATAACAAGATTCAGCAAAGCAGGTTTAATTTCATAAGAAGGTGCTGAAGTGGCAAGTGGAGCAATAGGAGTGCAGATAAATTCACTGTGTTGTGACTAGTGAAGTCACACAACTTGGTGTTTTCATTGGAACCCATAGTACCAGCAGGTATTTTTGATAAGGGACACAAAATTAAAAAACCGAAAGGTAAACTAACAAGACTAAAAAGCAAAGATAAAAGATAGTGTGCAAATCCCCTATCTTGTAGACTGGAGTCCCCGGCAACGACGCCAGAAATTTCTTTTGGCTAGGGAGTTGACGGGATCAGTCTACTTGATGTACCTTGGAATCCCCGGCAACGACGCCAGAAATTGCTTGATGCGGTGAGGAAGATAGTTCTCTCACTTCTCGTTGGTTACCCCAAGTGGAAGGTGAGATGTAGCGTAGCAGAAAATTTCCCCTATCTAGAGGATAGGGTTTGTATCCCGTAGGAATCGCAGAGATACAAGAAGGTGGTAAAGTGAACAATGGCGCCGAGGTTGCTAACTTCACCTGGACCTGCACACACAACAAATAACTTTGCTCCCAACGAGTACAGAGGAGTTGTCAATTCCTCCGGCCTTGCTATTTACAAAGGATCAACGCAAGAGATAATAATAGTAGCAATGGAAAGTAAGAACTGAAAGTAAATTTAAGGTGTAAACAATGGTGGAAATATGGAACGGGATCCCATGACATTAACTAGTGATTTCTCTCTCCCAAAATACGATAAAAGTGCTAGCGAGGTAAACAAATCACAGCTGGGCAATTGACAGGATTATAAACGCACCGCAATGCTAACTATGCTACAAAAGAAAGGAAGAGGCTCAAAAGCAATGGGCAGTACGCCAAGGTAAGTAGACCGAAATCCATCTGCATCTACTACGAATCATCCACCTTGAGATATCTATCAAGAACATCTTGCTGGTATTAAGTTGCGAATCCCACCCAAAGTATAAACTCAAAGCAACAGACAACTGCATTAAAAGAACTATGCGTAAAGTAAACAATCCTTTCACCCGCAAGTACAAACACCGTTGTTTTATCCCTGGTGGCAACAACACATCCCCTAGTCTCATGTTTCTGTCACTCAAGCTAGACATCAAGGTGGGCACAATCAAGCATAACGCTCCCTCTTGGAGTTGCAACAAATCACTTGGCCAAAGAAAAATACGGCAACGGAGAACATGCAAGAATTTACTAAAGAACGCAAATATAAAAGAGAACCAAATATATTACTCATCACAATATGAACATAATCTCATAATCCATCAGATCCCAACAGACTCAGCATATCAACACATAAATTACAAAGGTGCCTCGATCATGTGAGGCAGCTCACGAGGTCTTGAAAGTGGAAGCACAAAGAGGGGAGGAGAACATCACATAGCTACCGTTCATGGACCCATGGTCCAAGGGGGACTACTCACAGCACATCCGGGAGGCGTCCATGGTGATGGATGGTCTCCCGGAGGGGGTTCCTCCTTCCGGCAGGGTGCCGGGGCAGCTTCTCCTTGCAGCCCCGATCTTGAAATGGCGGCGGCGGCGGTACAGATAGGAGAACGGGAATAGCAGATCGATATTAGGGGTTTTCTCCACGGGGGCTAAATATAGGCCAAAGGGGGCACCGAGAGGGTCCACAGGGAAGCCAGGAGGCTTCCTAGCGCGCCCTAGGGTGGGGCCGCGCCAGGGACTCTCCTGGGGCTCTAGTGGGTCCACCCCCTTCCATCTTTGGTTATCCGGGAAGCTTCCGGGTCGCTGATTTTTATATAATTTTTCCATGATTTATTTGGCACTTTTAATGGCCGCAAAACCTGAAATACAAAAACAGCAGAAAACAGGAACTGGCAACTGGGTGCACTGGGTTAATAGGTTAGTCCAAATATGATCAAAAGTGTATGAAAGTTCAAGCAAAACATGGCAAAGTCACACAAATCATGCATGGAGCAAGCAGAAATTATAGATATGTTTGGGACGTATCAGGAGGCAGCAGAACAGTTGCGAGATCGCGAAAAAGGGTTATGTCCTCGGAGGTTTCGGGAAGAGGGGTAAATATAGGCGAAGGGGGGCAGCCAGGGGGCCACCAGGGAGTGCAGGCGGCCTCCGTGGATGGCCCCACCCTAGGCCGCGCTCCCTGGCCGCCTGGACTCCAAGTGGGTCCCCTCTGCCCCCCCTTCGGGACTCTGGAAGCTTCCGGGTCGCTGATTTTTTATATATTTTCCCGGAATTTTTCTGGCACTTTATGTAATGGAAAAACTTGAAATGAAAAGACAGCAGAAAACAAAAACTGGCACTGGGGTGCACTGAGTTAATAGGTTAGTCGAAATATGATCAAAAGTGTATGAAAGTGTATCAAAAGCATAGCAATATCACCCAAAACATGCATGGAGCAAGAAGAAATATAGATACGTTTGGGACGTATTAGTGGGCCGTCGGGAGCAACCGGCGCAGCGTCAGGATTCGTCTTGGGACTTTGGGAGGGGAGTGGGAGGGGAGGGGGAGCTAGCTAATGAGGGGTGGGGGGTAGGATGATAAGATTGAACTGCGATGACTATTCCTCTATACCCCGGAACTAGATCCTTTGAATTGAGATCACTGACGTGTGTGCCAGGTTTCTTGCGGACCCACATGGCAGCCACTTGATACACGAGATAGCTTCTCGTCCCTCGTTGGTTACGCCAAGTGGAAGGTGAGATGTAGCGTAGCAGCAAGTTTCCCTTAGCGAAGATGCTAAGGTTTAGAGTATCGAACCCGTAGGACTCCAACGGATACAAGAAGGTGTTGAAGTGAACAATGGCGCTGTTTACAACCTAGGTTGCTAACTTCACCTGGACCTGCACACACAACAGATAGCTTTGCTCCCAACGAGTACAGAGGAGTTGTCAATTCCTCCGGCCTTGTTGTTTACAAAGGATAAAATGCACGGGATAATAATGATAGTGATAGCTACAGAAAAGTAAATACTGAGAGTAAATTGCAGGTGTAAACAATATTGGAAATATGGACCGGGGTACTATGATGTTCACTAGTGATGTCTCTCTCCCAAAAGACGATAAAATAGCCATGCGAGGTAAACAAACTACAACTGGGCAATTGACAGGATTATGTGCGCAAACCAAAGCTAATTTTGCTAAATAGAAAGGAAGAGGCTCAAAAGCATGGGCAGTACGCCAAGACAAGTAGACCGAAATCCATCTGCATCTACCTACTAATCATCCACCTTGAGATATCTATCCAGAACATATCGTTGGTATTAAGCTGCGAATCCCACCCAAAGTGTAAACTCAAAGCAACAGACAACTGCATTAAAGAACTTTGCGTAAAGTAAACAATCCTTGCACCCGCAAGTACAAGCACCATTGTTTTCCCCCTTGTGGCAACAACACATCCCCTAGACTCATGTTTCTGTCACTCAAGCTAGTCATCGGGGGGCATGAACCCACAATCATGCATAACGCTCCCTCTTGGAGTCACTACCTACTACTTGGCCAAAGAAATAAACAACAACGGAGAACATGCAAGAATTACTCAAGAACATAAATATAAAAGAAGAGAATCAAATATATAACTCAATCACAATCTGAACATAATCTCATAATCCATCGGATCCGAGAAAACTCAGCATAGCAACAGCAGAAAGATTGCATAAGTGCCTCGATCATGTAGGGCAGCTCACGAGGTCTAATCCATGAAGAACAAAGAGGGGAGGAGAACATCACATAGCTACTGATCATAGACCCATGGTCCAAGGTGGACTACTCACGGTTCATCCGGGAAGCATCCATGGTGGTGGAGAAGTTCCCGGAGGTGATTCCTCCCTCCGGCAGGGTGCCTGGAAGAGGTCTTCTGGTGCTCCCGATCTTGGAAGCGCGGCGGCGGCGGCGGAACAAAGGATAGATCGCGAAAAAGGGTTCCGTCCCCGAGGGTTTCTCGTCACGGGGAATAAATAGGCGAAAGGGGGCAGCCAAAGGTGGGCCAGGGGCTCCAGGCGCCCCCCTGGCGCGACCAGGGGTGGGGCCGCGCCCTCTGGCCGCCTGGGGCACCCCTGGCTCCCCTCTGGCCCCTCTCGGGCTCTTCGCGAAGCTTCCGGTACGCTGATTTTTCCTATATTTTTCCCGGATTTTTTCTGGTACTTTTAATAAAGGGGAAACCTGAAATAGAAAAACCGCAGAAAACAGGAACTGGCAATGGAGTGCACTGAGTTAATAGGTTAGTCCAAATATGATCAAAAGTGTATGGAAGTTCATCAATATCATAGCAATATCACACAAAAGAGGCATGGAGCAAGCAGAAATTATAGATACGTTTTGGACGTATCAACATCCCCAAGCTTAATTCTTGCTCGTCCTCGAGTAGGTAAATGATAATAAGCATAATTTCTGTGGTGACATGCTAACAACCATATAAGAACTTTGTAAGTAAAGCAATCAAGGCATGTAATTCAATTCAAGTCATAACAGGCAAGAGTCTATATTTGGCATTGAAATAAGCAACATAAGAACATAAAGGTGCAAGAAAGGGGATAGGGATATACGAGAAAAAGTATTTTTATGTTGAGAACTCAATCTACTAAAGTTTCACACTTGATCTTCTTTGGAATCTTATCATGACTCGTCCCCAGACCACTAGCCAGGTACAAGTCAAAATGATCCACTCCTTTTCGACATTTTGAGCACTCATGCAATGGATGAGCGTAAGAAAGAAAGTTGACACTTAGGATGGCAAAGAGAGAATATGGTGGATGAGGAAGACAAAAAGGTGTGAAAGGCTCACATCAATGAGGACAATCATAGGCGAGAGAAAGCCAAATGATAGATATGATGTGAGGAGTAGGGATTGCCATGCAACAGATGCACATATGAGCTAAAGTAAGCTCTCCAATGGAACAAGTGGGGGTGTGATACGTCCAAAAAGCATCACTATTTTATATTGTAATTTCATCATATTCATTGATATATTCCACTTTAAAGTATTGTTCTTATGTAATTTTGGCTTGTTTTACACAGTTTACAACTTTCCGGTGCCGAAGCAGCAGAACCAGGATTCAGCAGTGAAAAGTGGACACCAAGTTGCTTAATCAGATCAAGTCAAAATGCGATGAAAATTTACGGGGAATAGTTTTATGGGAATTGTCTGGGGATCACCGAAGATGGAGGTGAGGGGACCCAACAGGTAGCCAGAAGGGTGCCTGGCGCGGCCCCCCTCCTGGTCGCGCCAGGCACCCTCCTGGATGCCTGGTGGCCCCCCTCGGTGCCCCCTCTCGCCTATAAGACCCCCCTGGGGTGAAAGCCCTAAAAGAAGAAGAGTTTCCGTGTTTCTCCATCGCCACGGGGCGGAAACCTACAGAGGAGAAAAGCCATCTCCGGCGGGCAGTTTCCGCCGGGGAGATCACCTCCCGGAAGGGGAGATCGTCGCCATCATCATCATCATCGTCACGGGCATCATCGAGATCATCATCAACATCATCCCTAACACCATCACCATCTCCATCTCCATCCCGTCTCATCTCACAATTGCAACTTGTGTTGTAATCCGTACTATCTATCCTCTCTACTCTGTTGGTGTTGATTACTACTTTGTGGTGAATGCTATTGAATTTTGTTGGAGAAATATCATTGTGTCCAGATTGTTTGCCACCCATCTATCACCTCTGATCATGATCTCTTTTATGTCTTGTGAGTAGTTACTTTAGTTCTTGAGAACATGGGAGAAGTCTAGTTGTTAGTAGTCATATGATGTTGAAGTATTATGTGTTGTTTGATACTTAAGTTGTGTTGTTATTTCTCTAGTGGTGTTATGTGATTCGAACACTTAACACTTCACCTTTCATGGGCCTAGAGGAATACATTGTGCACAAAGGATGCTTACGGTGGGTTGCCGGAGTGACAAAAACCTGAACCCCAGTTCGCACACTTTTGCACGAGGGAGTTATGGATCCTTGATCGTAATGCTGTGGTTAGGCTTATGCCTTAATTACTACCTTGTATTTGCAGATGCTTGCAAGGTGTGTAATGATAAGAGTACACTTATCTTAGTCTAGAAGGTGTACTAGCATTGATCCACCCACCAACACTTGTCAACAAAATACATATTACTTGGCGGAGTATGGTGAAAGTAACTTGGCTATCTCTCCCACGTGTTCTTGAGAACGCTTTAGCTTTTATAAGTTTAGTACCTAGGCTTATCCTTGAGAAAGGATTGGGCCACTTGCTACTTCTCAGTTTCCCTATTTACTTTGCTTGTCTTTTACTTTTCTGTTTCTTAAACCAAAAACCCCTAAATATTTACCTTTGAGTGTGTGCAACCCTTTCCTTATCCAGTGTCACTTACCAACACGTTCTGCTCCTCGTGGGATCGACAACCTTATTTATCGAAAAGCTACAATTGATCCCCTAGACTTGTGGGTTATCAAGAATCGTTTATTGGCGCGGTTAGCAGGGGAGGCAATCCCACTAAACCTATTAACTTCACCGCCATCAACGAGCTTTTCTGGCGCCGTTGCCGGGGAGTGTAGCGCTATTGTTAAGTGAATCCGGTAAGGAAACCTTTATTTTCTGTTGTTACCTTCAGTCCTTATGGACTCTTCTACTGTTGGTTCGTTGCTGGTAAGGAGCAGCCCCATGACTGTGGTGGTCACTCCTACCCCTACTGAAATTGTGCCCTATAAAATACCACCTGGTATTATTGATCATGTCTTGTCTAATCGTTATACAGGAGAAGGACATCCGGGAGAACACCTGCTATATTTATCACAATTATGTTCTTTATTTAAGCTTGCAGGTGTAACAATGGAGTTCGTCAAGAAGAAACTATTCTCCATATCACTCAAAGATAAAGCTTCAGATTGGTATACGCTACTCAATAACTCTGATCTGCTTGAATGGCCAGAGCTTATGTCTCTCTTTTATGCAAAGTTTTATCCTCTTCGTGAAATTCACCAAGACAGGAATTACATCTACAACTTTTGGTCTCGCGACGGAGAGAGCATCGCTCAAGATTGGGGGAGACTGAAGTCCCTGATGCTCAAATGCCCAAACCATGAGCTCCCCAAGGAAATTATACTTACAAATTTTTATGCCAGGCTTTCTCGTCAGGACAAGGAGATGTTGGATGCCTCCTCTAGCGGGGTATTCCAGACCAGAAGTATGGAAGAAAAATGGGATCTTATAGAAAGGATCCAGAAGAACATTGAAGACTGGGAAATTGATAAAGGTATTGAACCCGCTATAAACTATGAGCATGATTACATTGAGAGTTATGTGAAGATTGATTACTTTAATACCTTTTGCTCTAAAATTGGTCTTGATTCCTAGCTAATGGTTGACTTTTGCAAGGACTTTGCTTCTCATATTGATTCTTCTAATAAGAAGGAGAGTCAACATCATAAACCTTTCAAGGAGTCACCTATTGAGATTAATGTTACTGATCCTGTTTTACCTGCAGTTGTGTATGAACAGCCTCCTTATCCCTCAAGGATAAAGGAGCACTCTTTTGTTACAGGTATTCTAAACAAAAACGGAAGGACCACTGACGAACCTGAGGATATGATCAAGGTCAAGACTCAAGTTGCAATGGTCAAGGATCTGGTAACCAGTGATATTGAAGAATCCACTATTAGTTTTTGTGTTGTTTCCACTAACATTGTCACAGCCAAGAACAAAGGCCCAATTTCAGGTACACCAGTTGTATCTGTCAAAATAGGAGATCATAATTACTATGGGCTATGTGATTTGGGATCTAGCGTCAACTCTATTCCCTTCACACTTTATCAAGAGATCATGCACGAGATTCAGCCGTGTGAGATCGAGGACATTGATGTCACGATTCATCTTGCAAATAAACAAACAATCTCTCCAGTTGGGATTGTGAGAGATGTTGAAGTATTCCGCGGGGAGGTAAAATATCCTACTGACTTTCTTGTACTTGGTTCAGTGCAAGATAGTTTTCGCCCTATTATCTTTGGTAGGCCCTTCCTCAGCACTTGTGGAGCTATAATAGATTGCAAGAAAGGTAAAGTTTCTGTTGAATTCAACGGTGAGCCGTATGAATTTAATTTTTCTAAGTTTTCTAAGCAGCCTCGTGGTACTGACTTGTCAAGTAATGACAAAATTATTGAAGAAATTGCTTATATTGCTATTCCTCCTAATGATACTTTGCATCAATTTATGGAAGACCACGAGAATGACATACGTATGTAGGAGAGGGATGAACTAGAAGACATATTTTTAAGACAAACTCCTATCCTGAAGCACAACCTCCCGGTTGAACCTTTAGGAATTCTCTCGCAACCAAAAGAAGACCCGGTGTTTGATCTAAAACCATAGCCCGATATGCTCAAGTATGCTTATTTAGATGAAAAGAAAGTATATCCTGTTATTATCAATTCTAACCTTTCAGGGTATGAAGAAGAGCGATTATTGGAGACACTCCGCACACACCGAGGTGCTATTGGCTATACCCTTGATGATCTCAAGGGTATTAGTCCATCCATTTGCTAACATACTATCAATCTCGAGCCCGATGCCAAACCAGTTGTTGATCATCAACGATGGTTGAACCCAAGGATGAAGGACGTGGTTAGGACGGAGGTTCTGAAACTTCTAGCCACAGGTATCATCTATCCTATAGCTGATAGTAAGTGGGTAAGTCTCGTTCATTGTGTTCCTAAGAAAGGAGGTATAACTGTTGTTCCTAATGATAAAAATGAACTAATACCTCAGAGGACTATTATTGGATATAGAATGTGTATTGATTTCAGGAAGTTGAACAAGGCCACCAGGAAGGACCACTATCCTCTGCCCTTTATTGATCAGATGCTCGAGCGGCTGTCTAAAAACACCCACTTCTGCTATCTTGATGGGTATTCTGGCTTCTCCCAGATTCACGTTAACACCGCAGATCAAGATGTAACACCCTCAGATCCAGTACAGTAATCACTACAGTGATTCCACTGTTAGTGATCATTACTGTTGATGATCAAGCCTTGAACACCTTTGATCACAGCTCATTGAAATTCCAACCCTGATAAAATTTTCAAATAAGTGTG
This sequence comes from Bromus sterilis, assembly GCA_950022295.1. Lineage (NCBI taxonomy): Eukaryota > Viridiplantae > Streptophyta > Magnoliopsida > Poales > Poaceae > Bromus > Bromus sterilis. The sequence goes on from OX465600.1 coordinate 226,824,153, forward strand.
GATTGTAAATCTTGCTCCAAGGATTGTGGATGCATGTCAATCAACTTGACCATGATTAAACCAAATCCAACTAGCCATGTGAATAATCACAAGTCAATACTTATGATGGAACCAATGTTGTGGGGTTACCAAAATTGTTTTGAAAATTTATATGGAAATGAAAATCTTTGCCAAACCAAAAAATTGTAGGGCATATTAAATAAAATGCCTAGCAATCTTAGGCCATGATAATGTAGTAATGGATATTTTATTAAAGTAATTTAGTAATATGAAATAAAAACAATGGCTTGAAAATATTAAAATTACCATGGAATTATAATAAACAAGTGGAAAATAAAGTTGATCCAAAATTTATGAAACCATTTTTATAAAATGCCTAAAAATCAGTAGGCTTTATTAAAGTGGGATGGGATTTTATTACCAGGTTTAAAAATGTTAAACAAATAAAAAAGTGTCAAATCAGTGGCATTTAATACCTTTTAAATAAAACAAAAATGCAATTGATTTTATTTGGGCACAAAACTTTTTGTGGCATTGTTATGAAGTGCATCACTAATTTTGGTGCATGTTTCATATTTTACAAAAATAAAACAATAGCCAAATACATTTAAACAAAAGAAAAGTAAAAAAAAACAAGAAAAAAAAAACCTAAGCCCCGCCCCAGGCGAGGCCCACCCCAGGGCCCAGCCCACCCCTCTCTTCTCTCTCCCCTCCCCTGTCTCATCCCCACCAACCCCCCCTCCCCCCATGCCGCACGCGCCATGGCAGGGAGGCCATGCCGCCGGCCCCCTCCGCTCACCTGCTCCCTCCCCTCCTCACCTGCCCCCCTCTGGATAAGGCCGAAGGCCCCCTCCTCCTCCCCATGTCCATTCCCCCCACCCCTCGCGCCTCCCTCCCTCTCATTTTCTTCCAAGCCGCGGCCACCGTCGCCGCGCCCACGCTGTCGACGCGGCCGGTGACCACCTCGGCAAGCGGGAGCTTGTCCAGGCGAGCCGCCGTGGACGACCTCGTCTCCCTGCACGCCCAATTTATCCCGGGAGGCCCCAAGGACGCTGACCCCTTTCATCTCCTCCCGCCACGGCCACCGCGCTGCCGCCGTCGATTCGCCCGGCTCGAGCATCCCCAGCCTACTCCGAGCCACCTACTCCGGCGAAATTCGGCGAACTTCCGAGGTGGTCCGGCGAGATTCCGGCGAAACTCTGGCGATGACGTCGGCGGCGGCGGGTCCCGCGGATTAGTTTAGGCTAACCGAAAAACGCTAAGCGAAAAATAATCTAGCCCTAATCGGGGATATTTATAGCCAGCCCCTAATCCTCATTTTTTTTAAATCCTAGATAAATACAAAATCGTTCTGCGGGAAAAAAAATAGAACAGGCCCATTATGCCCAAAACAATATTAGAAAAATCACGGAAATTTATTTTAAAATTCCGTCTTTGCCAATATTTTTAAAATAATAAAACTAAATTTTTGGCTTTACCAAAATATTAAAATAAAATAAAAACTTTGCAACTTATTAAATATTTTAAAATACTTTTTTGGCATTTTAAAAATACCGAAAACTCCGAAAATTGATTTAAAAACTTTTCCGAAGCATAAATAAATTCCCAAAATATTTTTAGAAAATATTTATAACTCCAAAGTAAAATTAAAAAGTCTCCGAAAAATATTTTAAACTATTTTTCAACAAATTAAAAATGGGGATAAGTCCTCTTATATCCTCTCCAGCGAACTGCCATGTGTCGAAAAATATTTAAAAATATTTTAAAACTTCAGAAAAATGCGGAAGCAGCATGAGATGCATATGGTGATCTATTAACATCCGAATTTAGAAAATTGGGATGTTACAAAAATAAAAAATTTCCACTAAAAATAAAGATATTCTTGAAGAGTTACTGTTTCTAGAGATTGCCAAATGGTTTTTGCAAAGACAAAGCAAGCTTAAGGTTTGCAAAACGAAGAAAACGCAAAACGTGCCAGAATCTGTGAAAATATAGACCAGCAGGTAGTAAATAATTTTTTTGGGGTACTTCTACAAATCAAATCAAAAAAATCAGAACATATGCACGAAAGCCAATTGTATGGATCATGCTTTAAAAAATCAGATCAAAAAGATGATCTGGTGATTTATGGCCAATTTTTTCGTCAAGGGGACAAAATCTGTTTCTGGACAACATGTCACAACTTTTGAACTTTCTTACAATTGGAGGCTAAAATTTGGCACAAAGCCTGAAAATAAAGATACAATGATGTTGCTATAGTAGTAACAAGCATCAAGACCACTAAAACTGAAAGTAGAAACATCGTGGGTTGCCTCCCAACAAGCGCTTTCTTTTATGCCTTTTAGCTAGGCATGATACAAAGAGGAATCAAAAATCATTATAGTTATCGGAGTTATAAAGACCTTCAAATGGTTCCTCAACAACTTCGTCCTTATTTCTTTTAGGAAAGTGATACGTACCTTTCTTCCACGTAAGCGTATGTGTCCTTTAGCTATATCAATGAAGCCTTTTACGACTCGGAGGAAGTCCCTTCCAAGCACTATGTTTCGTTGGTTTGGCTCCATGATGAAGAAATCAACCATTGCACTCCTTTTAAAGAATGTAACTTGGACATCTTTTACTTTTCCCTGGATCTTAGAAATATCTCCATTAGCATGTTCATGATAAGACGACAAATTGTCCATGTTTAATAGTTTTAAAGAATCATAAACTACTTTTGGCATTGTAGAAACCATTGATCCAATATCACAAAAAGCAAGGAAGTCTTGGTTAGAGATATTAATTCTAACAAAAGGCTCCCAATCATTATCTATCTCCAAAATATCCTTCTTATTTGGTTTGGGTTTCTCTACTTTTCTCAAGTGAAGAGCATCCATTCTCTTTTCAATAGTAGCAAGTCTAGCTATAACAGTATCAAAACTACGATCATAAACAAAATAGCTGGATAGACCATGTATAATATCAAGAGCTCTAGCTTCATCACACTCTAAGAAATCTCCTTCAACTATAATATCAAGAGAGTGTTTGCACCATCTAAAAATACCATGGTAAAAATTTCTAAGAACAATCTTTAGAGGTATCCAAGGCATAAATCTTCTATGTGCATCGGAAACTCTGTCCCATGCCTTCTTCATATTTTCTCCATCCCTTTGATGGAAATCTAAAACTTCCGATTCCCTCAAAGCACCAAGTACGAACATGCTTGACTAAACAGAAAGGACTACTAAAAGTAAAGTAACTATTTTTTTGTGTTTTTTTATAAAGGACACTAAGATAAAAACGATAAAGTAAACTAACAAAACTAAAAAGCAAAGTTAAAGATAGTGTGCAACTGATACGTCCAAAACGTATCAATAATTTCTGCCTATTCCATGCCTCTTTTGTGTGATATTGCTATGATATTGATGAACTTCCATACACTTTTGATCATATTTGGACTAACCTATTAACTCACTGCACCCTAGTGCCGGTTCCTGTTTTCTGCTGTTTTTCTATTTCAGGTTTCCCCCATATTAAAAGTGCTCCAAAAATTCGGGAAAATCCAATAATAAATCAGCCTAGAAGAAGCTTCGGGAATCACCGAGGGGGGGGGGGGGGGCAGAGGGGACCCACCAGGGCCCCAAGCGCCCTCCCGGCGCGTCCTAGGGTGGGGCCGCGCCAGGGGTCCGCCTGGAGCTGGTATTTCATCTTTTAATAAAACGAAAATATAGAAATTGATTTAAACTTTAAAATTCAATATCTTTTAAACCGTAAGTCAGATTCAAAAACTTTATACATGAAAATTGATCAGAAAAATATAATGAATACGGATACGCTATCCGTATACCAACCACACCCCTCTAACGTACCGAACATCGAACCGCCCCCCTCCGGACCGCCTGTCCGATGATTTGTCTGGTACTGTTAAAGTATCCGGATGAATTTATTCTGAACACGAAAGTTGTTCAGAATATCTCAACTAACACGGATACACCCTCCATACGTTTATCGGATGTCCACGACACCTCCGGCGCAAACACTTCCCCCTCCGGACACCCTGTCCGGTAATCACCCGGAGCTGGTATTTCATCCAAGGATGAATTCCCGCTCCGAGCAACGTGCATTGCACTGTGTTAGAACACCGTTAACATTGCATACGTCATGATTATTCATCTGTTTGCTATGATTTCTTTGTATTTACTGTTTCTTCACCCCTTTATTCTCCGATAGACCCCGCTGCTACCGCCGACTACACTGTTGCAGGGTACGACTACTTCGTCGACTACCCTAACCCTACCGTCGAGCTTCCAGGCAAGCAGAGGCATTCTCTTCCCCAGATATCGCCTATCTTTTCCGTACTTTCTTGCACTAGCATTGTTACTGTTGTTGCTACGTTACAATCCTATTCAATTGCATAGCCTGATTTTGTCGCCCCTTGATGTACCTTCCTTATCCTATGCTGCATGCTATATCTATACATTATATTCAGTAGTGAGCCCTGCGCATTGTTAGCTAGGATTAGATAGCGGGCCGTGGCCACTCAAGGGAGTGACGCGGATAGAAAACATATACAACTGCAATAGGTACGGATCAATGCAGACGCCCTAGGGGACCTACAACGGCGAGACTCTGCCAAGTCGCTTCGAGTTTGACTTACGAGTGGACGAACTCGTAATTCACTCTCGTCGGCTCAGTAGCGTAGCATCACTGGGATGATACGAGTGTATTCCTATTTAGTTCATTCCGCTGGTGTCTCGGCACCACCGGGGTGATACGAGAATATTCCTCTTTAGTTCATTCCGCTGATGTCTTTGTCGAACCTCTTTAAGTGTGCCATCGAGGGTGATTCCTCCTGGTTTCACTTAATGGTAGGCACTCGAATCAACTGGTGTCCTTAAAGGTAAGAGCCGGGCGACCCAACGGTGCCCGCGAGCGGTATATTGTCGGGAGCGACAGGGAGGGTACGACCGACGTTACTGGCGTGCTTGGCCCCTGCTTGTATCTCGCAAGAGTTACCAAACCACGAAAAAGTCGAGGTCTACCAAGAGAACACGCGAGACAAGGTAAGGAGACGGTTCACCTTGTTGGTAACCGCGCGCTTTGAGAGGACGACAGGGCAGGCCCCGACGTTACTGGTGGGCCTTGGTGCTGTTCGTTGTCCATTGTGTTGTTAGTCAGACAGCGATAACGGTTGTCTGTGAGATAATATTAAAATGCTAAATGGTTTGCGGATGACTTGAGAGACCTGTTGGTCTGTACGCACTACCTTCACGTGGGATAAGGAGTTATGGGCTCCCCTGCGTTGTAGTTTGTCCAAAATCTCTTCAGACGTCAGCAGTACCACGGGCTGATAGCCGGGAAGCGGTCTTGTCTTCTTTGCTGCAGCAGATGTGTTTTGGATTTGCTTTTTCTTCACCGGCCAGTCTCGTACCGTGCAGGAGCGTGGAAGGGTGAGGGACCTAGGCCCCTTCACGCATAGGATATTGTCCGGCGGATGGCCTCTCTGCTGAGCCTACGATGAACTGCGATGTGTCGCATAGCCTCGGTGGGGCATTCCCTAACAAGGTGTACGCCACCCTGGAGATCCAAGCGTGCAGGCTGAATAGTAGTGCACCCCTGCAGGGAGTTTAATCTATTCGAATAGCCGTGTCCATGGTAATTGGACGCTTTATGCTGAAGCTGGATCTTACCACTACAAATTATTACTATTAAACTGTATGGTTCCGGGTTGTCGTCCTCGCAGGGAAGTCGAGGAGGGGAACTCGGAGGCATCTATTATTATTAATCATTACAAATTACTATTATACAATGTTGTTGCAACTTCTGCTTCATTATTACTTTATGCTTTATATAAACTGTTGGCTGTTTCTCTTCTCATGCTGCAAGAAATCGTCAGAAGATGCTAGTCTTTGATAGGCCTAGCTTCTTACCCTTATTCTGATTTCTATCTTGCAGTCCACTATATACAACCTCCCCTTTCCATTGGATACAATGCATAAATCCTTAGTAGCGGACTTAAGACTCGCGGGTATGCTAGATACTCACCCTTGCTTTATTTCCCCCTTTATGTTTTGCCTGATCGGCCGCTGCAGTCGACGTTTGAACCTTGGAGCAGGAGTCCCCCAGAGGCGGATACTACTACGTCGAGACCCCCGCTGACCAGGACCAGGAGTAGTTTCGGAGGCTCCCAGGCAGGAGGCCTTTCTTTTTCGATCTGTATCTCTGATGTTATTTGTGCTAGCCTTCTTAAGGCAAAACTTGACTAATTATGTCTGTACTCAGATATTATGGCTTGTATAACTTATGTATTCGGGTCCGTGTGACCCCCTTATCTTGTAACATATTTGTTTATCCTTTTGTGTTTAGAGTTGTGCTGTGATATTCTCACCGTGGCACCCTAATCTCAGCCGTGTACCCTGCGTGTATGATTACTATACATGGATTGATTTTGGGGGCGTCACAGCACGCTAGAAGCTTTTACTGGCCCACGACTGGCCTACTCGAAGCACCGACATAGGAGTCCTCGACGATATGGAAACCAAGACTTAGCATCCAAGACAAAGGCTAGTTTAGGCAACCGGCCCTGTAAACCTAGATGGACTCCTTGTGACCCAGCCTAGTATATACTGGCTCGGAGAGGGGATGTCTAGGGTATCCAATCTCACAACAACACCTCCGGTCTCGAGCGATCTTGCCTTGACCGCCACTGTAATCGCCTCCATCATAATACAAAAGAGCAGGAAGTAGGGGTTTCACCGATCGAGGTCCGTAAACCTGGGTACATCCCTGTCTCCTGTTAGGTGACAAGCAGCGCCAACCTGCACCTCACTCTACGATCTAAACCCAGGGTACCATACCATGGGATTTGCCGAGGCCGATCCTCGTCACGTCCCTACGTATGGTTCATAGACTAAGATGCTCTAGTTTGTTCATTGGCTAGAGTTAGTGCATCTTTGTGAATTGCCCAACTGTAATTTGCTCACCCAACACTTGTTTCTTTTGCTTGGAGAGTTACCACTAGTGAAACCTTGAAACCCGGTCCATATTTCATCTTTATTGCCTTAGTTGTTACTATTGCTCACATTGCTGCTACTACTTTGTGGTTTTGGTGATTGGGGAAGTCTAAATAGATTACACCCATCAACACATCACTACTTTCTATCACCTTTGCTACGAAATATCTTGTCTAGTGCTTTTTAGGTGTGGTTTGAATTTAAAACTCAACCGCTAGGTCCTATAAATACTTTTTGGTCCCCTCGTGATTAATCAATAAATTGGGTTACACTACCCTCAAAGACAGTCAAGATCCCCTAAACTTGTGGGTTATCAAGACTCTTTCTGCGCCGTTGACGGGTGATACATCCCAAACGTATCTATAATTGATGCTTGTTCCATGCACTTTTATGTGTCATTGCTACATGTTTTGCTACACTTTCATATCATTTTACACATATTTGGACTAACCTACTAACTCAGTGCACCCAGTGCCATTTTCTGTCTACTGGTGTCTATGAAGTGCAGGTTTTTACCCATATTTACAGAGCCCAAAAAATCCCAATATGTCAGAAGCTTCCAGAAGACCGAAGGAGGGCTGGAGGAGGGGCACCCCCCTCCAAGGCGGCCAGAGGCGCGACCCCACCCTAGGCCGTGCCACCAGGGCGCCTGGGGGTGGGGACACCCCCTAGTGCCCCCTTCGGCCTATATTTACACCTCGTTCCAGAAACCCTCAAGAGGAACCCCGCATCGCGATTTTCACCTTTCTTCCGCCGCCACCGCGCTTCAAAGATCGGGGCACCATAAGACCTCTCCCGGCACCCTGCCGGAGGGAGGATTGACCTCCGGGAGCTTCTCCTCCACCATGAGCGCTTCCCGGATGTGCCGTGAATATTCCCCCTTGGACCATGGGTCCATGACAAGTATCTATGTGATGTTTTCTCTCCAATCTTGTGCTTCAATTATTAGCCCTTGTGAGCTTCCCTACATGATCAAGGCATCTATGTAATTTTCCTGTTGTTGCTATGTTGTGTTTCTGGGATCCAATGGATTATGAGATTATGTTCAGACCGTGATGAGTTATATATTTGGTTCTCCTTTTATATTTTTTCTTGAGTATTTCTTGCATGTTCTCCATTGATTTTTATTGCTTTAGCCAAGTAGTAGATGATAAATCTAAGAGGGAGCGTTTATGCTTGATTGTGGGTTCATGCCCCCCGATGTCTAGCTTGAGTCATAGAAACATGAGACTAGGAGATGTGTTATTGCCACCAGGGAGAAAACAACAGTGCTTGTATCCACGGTTGCAAGGATTGTTTACCTTACACAAAGTTTGTTAATGCAGTTGTCTGTTGCTTTGGGTTTACACTTTGGGCGGGGCTTGCAACTTAATACCAGTGAGATGTTCTTGATAGATATCTCAAGGTGGATGATTAGTGAGTAGATGCTGATGGATAAACGGTCTACTTGTTTTGGCGTAGTGCCCATACTTTTGAGCCTCTAACTTTATTGTGGCATAATTTGCATTGGGTGCATTTATAATTCTGTCAATTGCCCAACTGTAATTTGTTCACCCAGCTTAGTTTTTTATCGTCTTTTGGGAGAGAGACATCACTAGTGAACATCATGGGACTCCGATCCATATTTCCACCATTGTTTACACCTTAACTATTTACCGATTGTATTTCCTTTTCGTTGCAATCACCACTACTGTTTCCCTCTTGTGTTTGATCTTTTGTAAACAACAAGACCGGACAGACTGACAACCTCTCTCAACTCGTTGGGAGCAAAGTTATTTGTTGTTGTGTGCAGGTCCACGTCAATTCCAAGCTAGACAATTTCTAGCATCGTTGCCACCTACTTGCAAAACTTGGATTCCTACTAGAGACATAAACCTTGGTATCTTCACCGAGGTAAATTTGTTGCTAGCTACATCGCAACCTTCCACTTGGGGTAACCAACGAGGGGCGAGAAGCCATCAAGCTAATTTCTGGCGCATTGTCGGGACTCCAACCTTCAAGATAGGGGAGTAGCACGCTATCTTTTACCTATGCTTTTTAGTCTTGTTAGTTATTTTCTAGTTTTTGCTTTAGAGTCTTATACCAAAAACCACACAAAAATTTGTTGCTTTGTTCTTGCTTGTTGCAGTTACTATGGGTTCCACTAAAAACACAAAGTTGTGTGACTTCACTAGTCACACCAACAATGATTTTATTAGCACTCCTATTGCTTCACCTGCCACTTCAGCACCTTTTTATGAAACCAAACCTGCTTTGCTGAATCTTGTTACGAAAGGACAATTCCCGGTGCTGGAGATGCTTCTGCTTTGCACTTAAATTATTTTGTTGAGCTTTGTGATATGCAAAAGAACAAATAAGTATATGGTGACATTGTTAAACTTAAGCTTTTTCCCTTATCTTTGAGACTAAGAGCTAAGGAGTGGCTCCAATCCTTGCCTAAGAATAGCATAGATTCTTTGGATAAGTGCAGGGATGCTTTTATTGGGAACTACTACCCATCTACTAAGATTATTCAGTTGAGAAGTAACATTATGAATTTTAGACAATTGGATAATGAACATGTTTCCCAAGCTTGGGAACATACGAAATCTCTTGTTAAGAATTTCCCTCCACATGGTTTGACTACTTGGATGGTTATCCAGACTTTCTTCCAGGATTAAACTTTACCTCGAGGAATTTGTTGGACTCGACCGCGGGAGGAACCTTCATGTCAACTACACTTGGTGCTGCCACGAAGCTATTGGACGAGATGATGAAAAATTATTCTCAATGGCACACCGAAAGATCTCCAACAGGTAGGAAGGTAAACTCTGTTGAGGAGATCTCCTCTTTAAATGAAAAAGTTGACTTGATCATGTCTTTACTTACTAAACAAGCTCCTATTTATCCTTGTGATGTTCCTTTAAATTCTTTGGTTGCTCAAGAAAGAGAGAAAGTTGATGTTAATTTTGTTTCTAGGAACAACTTTAATAATAATGCTTATAGGAGTAATTTTGGTAGAAAAAATCATAGACCGTTCCCATCCAACAACTATGGGAACAACAACTCTTATAATCACACTCCTAGTGATAGAGGAATGCCTAGTAATGAGAAACTTTTAGAAATAGAGAAGGCTACAAATAATTACATGCACACTCAATATGAACAAAATAAAGCCTTCTCTAGACAATTAGATAAGCATTCTTTTATTTTGCAAAACATTGGAAGACAACTTGACAACTTGAACAGTGAGATTTCTAGTCTGCAAATAATGGCTAAAGACCCCCACACTAGTTCACTTAACATTGCCTTCACCGAGCATATTACCAATGCTCTTATCAAAGCTAGGGAGGAGAAACTCAAGTTAGAGACTTCTATTCCTAGAAAACTAGAAGATGGTTAGGATCCTATGGTCAAGATCAAATTGAATAATTTCTCTTACTTTGCTTTATGTGACGTTGGAGCTAGTGCCTCCGTTTTACCCAAAAGAATGTATGATATGCTTGAATTGAAACATTTTGATCCATGTTCTTTTGGTGTTCGTCTTGTTGATTCTTCCGTAAAGAAACATTTAGGGAGGACTGATGATGTTCTTAGTGTTGCCAATGATAATTATGTTCTCATTGAGTTTCTTGTTATAGACATTGAGTATGAACCCTCATGTCCAATTATTTTGGGACGTCCTTTTCTCTGCACCGTTGGTGCTATCATTGACATGAAAGAAGGGACCATTAGATTATAATTCCCCCTCAAAAAGGGAATGGAACACTTCCCTCGAAAGAAGATTAAGTTACCTTATGAGTCTATTACACGGGCAAATTATTCTTTTGGACTTGATAAAACTTGATCTTTTTGCATCATGCCTAGCTAAAAGGAATAAAAGAATGCGCTTAATGGGAGGCAGCCCAAAATGTTTTTACTTTAAGTTTTAGTGTTTTTATGCTTGTTACTACTGTATCAACATCATCGTATCTTTATTTTCAAGCTTTGTGCCAAGTTTTAGCCTTCGATTGCAAGAAAGTTCAAAAGTTGTGACATGATGTCCAGAAACAGATTATGTCTTTTTGATGGAAAAATTCATGATAAATCACCAGATCATATTTTTGATCTGATTTTTTTTGAATGTATGCTCTATACAATTAGCTTTCTGGCTTCTGTTCTGAGTTTTTTGATTTGAGTTGCAGAAGTGTCTCGAAAAAATTATTTACTACCTGCTGGTCTATTTTTCACAAATTCTGCCACGTTTTGCGTTTTCACCGTTTTTCAAATTTTAAGCTTTCATTTTCTTTGCATTTTTTTTTTCAATCTTAAGAAACAATACTTCTTCATTAAAATCTTTATTTCCAGTGGAGAAAAGTTATTTATTTATGGGTATTAACCACTCTAATCAGCTTGTGATGAGTTTCGTATGAAGGGAGTTTTCAAGTATGCGAAAGAAGATGTTGAAAAAAGATCCAGGAGTGTCAAACGCTCAAGCTTGGGAATGCCCCCATGCACCCCAAGAAATATTCAAGGAGACTCAAGCGTCTAAGCATGGGGATGCCCCCGTGCATCCCCTTCTCCATCAACAATCATCAGTTCGTCCTTCTCCATGCTATATTTTTATCTCTTAATGTGTTATGTGCTATGCTTGGAGCGTCTCGCTCTTTACTTTTTAGTTTTTTTTAGTTTTGCTTGATGTTCGTAACAAGTTGGACCCTAGCCTTCATTGTTTGGAAGAGAAACACACTCCACTCCACCCTAGAACACAACATAGGTTTGCATGCTTATCTTTTTGTGTGTTCTTCACCTTTTCGTAGCTGTTGTCATGCTTAGCTCTTAGTTTTCATGCTATCTTTTTAAGAGCTTTTATTTAGGTTATTTTTGGAACTCTCTTAAGTTATCATTCTTATCTTGTTTAGAGAGGTGGTCTGTTGCACTGAGTTGTGTGTCTTGCATGAGTAGGTAATTGAGGTTGCTATTATAAGTGTAGTAGTAACTTGCAGTTGTTTTGAGGTATTGATTTGAGTAATTTTTGGACTTTTGGTACCAAGATCTTGAGCCTATTAGTGATAGGTGTCGTATTTTGGGCAAGCCGTGTTTATTTTTGAAAAGTAAAAAAAATTAGTTGAGAACTCTAGCTACTAGATGGATCGCTAACCTCTGGAGGGGTTGGAATATATTGAGTACCCCCACGTACCATGGGTCGAGAATACGCAAGGATAACCAAACCCCCATACACTCATCCTCGGGTTACTTTTCTCTTTGTGAACCTCCTGATTAGATAGAGAGTTACCAATAATAAGTGCATGAGTTCTTCGGACTAATGTGAGTATTCGATTGTTGGAACTTCCACCTTCCATATTTTGCTAGCCTCTTCGATACCGTGCATTGCCCTTTCTCATCTTGAGAGTTTGTGGAAAGTTCGCCGGTGCATCCAAACCCTTGGCATGATATGCTATTTCATCACAAACATTCCTATATCTTCCTCAAATCATCCACCAAACCTACCTATCAAGGCATCTCCATAGCCTTTCCGAGATACATTTCCATGCAACATCCATCATGTCATGACTTGATCTTCATGTCATACATGCTATTTCTTGATCGAGGAACCGCATGATAGTTGGGCTTTGTCCTTATCATTGCTACATGACGCGCTAGTATCATTGCATATCCTGCTACACTGGCAGAGTCATACATTTGCATACATCATGATAGTTTTTCAATTTTCTCTATGTTGGATACTTCTTGTAAAGTGTGAAGATCTTCTTTATATTCTTGTAAAATATAGAGTGTTGCCCTTAAGTGAGGAAAAGATCCCAAAGAGGAAAAATTAAAAGATCTCAAAGAGGACAAATGAGACATAAATAGAAAGAGCCAATGAGGTCAAAAAATACAAAAATATAAAAAAGAAAAAATAAATAAAAAAGAGAGAAGGGGGAAACACTACTATTCCTTTTGAAAGATCCACACTCGTACTCCATAGTCATATTTTTACTCCACAGAGATATTCATATCATTCATGCATAACTATGTGGGGATCCTTACAGTATAGAACTTGGCTTGCATATTCCAAGGATGAGCCTCCTCAAATGAGCTCTAGGTCTTCATGAGCAAACAAGTTGGATGCCGATGTCTACGCACGCTTCTATTCTTGTAGACTATGTTGGGCCTCCAAGCGCAGAGGTTTGTAGGACAGCAGCAATTTCCCTCAAGTGGATGACCTAAGGTTTATCGAACTCAGGGAAGTAGAGGTTGAAGATGGTCTCTCTCAAGCAACCCTGCAATTAAGATACAGGAAGTCTATTGTGTCCCCAACACACCTAATACAACTAGGAGTTGTATAGGTGCACTAGTTCGGCGAAGAGATGGTAAAATATGGGTGATAGGTGTGGAAAACAAAGTAATATAAATCTGTAATAAAAAGTGCAGCAAGCAAACATGTGACAAAAGTGAGCACAAACGGTGTAACAATGGTGGAAACAAGGCCTAGGCTTCATACTTTCACTAGTGGCAACTCTCAACAACATTAACATAGTCTAATCACATGATATTTCCCATAAAACATGCTATGGAGACGTACTCGGAGGTCATTCGTTTGTGGTCAAGAGAGGACGAGAATTATGTAGGGCTACAAAAGCACACATCAAACTTCATAGTTCTCAATCTATGGATTTCCCAATGTCACCGCGGCCATCCAAAGAGAGTACCACAATAACCACAACATATCTCAAGGATACTCAAAGACAAGCACCAAGAGACTCTCAATCTTCAATCAACACACAAAAGAGGAAATCACTCATGAAAATATTCTTCTAGCCCATGTCCAATAGACCGCTGTCCCCTTGGTCTCGGGGATTATACTAGATAAGATCAATTGAGTACATCAATCCAATACATAGAGGAAGGGGAAATATCATGGGATCACCCTAGATTAACATAGCCTATGATCACAACGAAGATCACATCATGGGAGAGAGAGAAGAACACATAGCTACTAGTAGAAACCTCAGCCCCGAGGAGGAACTACTCCCGCATCATGGAGGGAGGGAAGCAACGGTGATGGAGATGAATCCGGGGGCACTTCCCCGTCCCGGCAGGGTGCCGACACAGGAATTCTGGTCCCCCGAAGCTTGTTGGTGATGGCGGCTGAGATCGTAATTGCTTCTGGAGAAAAGGGGTCTGGAATCCGGGTTTTCGCGACGGGAGAATAAATAGGAGCCAAAGGGAGCATCGAGGGGGGCCACAGGGCAGCCAGGAGGGCAGGTGGCGCGGCCTAGGGTGGACCTGCGCCGGGCACCCTCCTGGGCCCCTGGTGGTGGCCCTCGTGCCATGTCTTGGTTATTCCGGAAGCTTCCGGAGCGCTGATTTTTTATATAATTTTTCCGGCATTTATTGGGCACTTTAATTATTGGAAAAACCTGAAATACAAAAACAGCAGAAGACAGGAACGTGTAACTGGGTGCACTGGGTTAATAGATTAGTCCAAATATGCTCAAAAGTGTATGAAAGTTCAAGCAAATCATGGAAAAGTCACACAAAACATGCCTGGAGCAAGAAGAAATTATAGATACGTTTGGGACGTATCAACATCCCCAAGCTTAATTCCTGCTCGTCCTCAAGTAGGTAAATGATAACAAGCATAATTTCTGTGCTGACATGCCACACAACCATATAAGGACTTTTAAGTAAAGCAATCAAAGCATGCAATTCAATTCAAGTCTTAACAAGCAAGAGTCTATATTAGCATTGACACAAGTAACAAAAGAACAAAGGGTGCAAGAGCTCTCGCTGTCCATGACTCGAATGTCTCCAAATGGTGTTTGCGTGCAAGAAAGGGGATCGAGAATACGAGATGAAAAGGTATTTTTGTGTTGAGAACTCAATCTACTAATGTTTCACACTTGGTCTTCTTTGGAATCTTATCTTGACTCGTCCCCAGACCACTAGCCAGGTACAAGTCAATTTGATCCACTCCTTTTCGACATTTTGAGCACTCATGCAATGGATGAGCGTAAGCAAGAAAGTTGACACTTGGGATGGCAAAGAGAGAATATGGTGGAGGAGGAAGACAAAAAGGTGTGAAAGGCTCACATCAATGAGGACAATCATAGGCGAGATAAAGCCATATGATAGATATGATGTGAGGAGTAGGTATTGCCATGCAACGGATGCACGTGTGAGCTAAAAGCTCTCCAAGGGAACTAGTGGGAGTGCATCTAACTTGCTTTCACAAGAAGACCTAGAGCTCGTTTGAGGAGGCTCATCATTGGAATATACAAGCCAAGTTCTGTAGTGTGAAGGTCCCCACATAGCTATATGCATGATGATGATCTCTGTGGAGTACAAGGGATAGAGGATGAAGTACTAGGTGTGGATCTCTCAGAAGTAATAGTAGTGTGCCCCCTTCTCTCTTTTTATTTTTCTTTTTTCTCTTTTTTCTATTTTTTTGTATTTTTTTGGTGGCCTCAATGGCTCTTTCTATTTAACTCTCATTTGTCCTCTTTGGGATCTTTTGATTTTGTCCTCTTTGGGATCTTTTCCTCACTTTAGGGGAAACACTCTATATTTTACAAGAATATAGGAGATCTTTAACACTTTACAAAGGTACTCACATAAAGAAAATATAACTATCATGATGCAAATGTATGCCTCTGCCAGGATAGCAGGATATGCAATGATACTAGCGCATCATGTAGCAATGATTAGAGCAAGGCCCAACTAGCATGCGGCTCATCGATCAAGCAAGTAGCATGTATGACATGAGGATCAAGTCATGAGAAGGTGGATGTTGCATGGCAATGTACCTCGGAAAGGCTATGGAAATGCCTTGTAGGTAGGTATGGTGGCTGTTTCGAGGAAAGATATAAGGAGGCTTATGATGACAGAGCGTATCGTGCCAAGGGTTTGGATGCACCGGCGAATTATGCGCCAACTCTCAAGGTGTGAAAGGGAAATGCACGGTACCGAAGAGGCTAGAAAAAGTATAGGTGGGCGGAAGTGTCAACTTTCGAATACTCACATTAGTCCGAAGAACTCATGCACTTATTATCGGTAACTCTCAATCTAATAAGGAGGTTCACAAAGAGACAAGTACCCCGAGGAGGAGTGTATGGGGGTTTGGTTATCCTTGCGCATCCTCGACTCATGGTACGTGAGTGTACTCTAATATTCGAACCCTCCAGAGGTTAGTGATCCGTCTAGTAGCTAGAGTTCTCAATAGGGGTTTTGGTTTTCGAAAAACACACGGATTGCCCAAAATACGACATCTATCACTAATAGGCTCGAGCTCTTGACACCAAAAGTTCAAACATTACTCCATTCAATACCTCAAAACTATTGCAAGTTACTACTACAAAGAGAATAGCAACTTCAACTACCTACTTCTAGTCAAGACACAAAACTCAGTGCAACAGGCAAACTCTCTAACAAGATAAAACATGCAACCTATAAAAAGTTCAACCTAAAACAAAAGAAAATCTCTAGAAAAAAAGTAAAGCACTACAACTAAATAGAGAAGCACCTAAGAAAAGAAAAAGAACAACTCACAACTAAAAGAATAAGCATGAAAATCGTATGAGGAGTTCTAGTTCAAGCGGAGCGTGTATCTCTCCCACACAAAGTAAGAAGAGATCTAACTTGTTATGAACAGCAAGGAAAGCTAAAGAAAACTAAAAATAAAACCTAAGAGCGAGACGCTCCAAGCATAGCACATAACGCATGAAGTGATAAAAATATAGTGAGACGAAGGACGAATTGATGATTGTTGATGGAGAAGGGGATGCACGGGGGCATCCCCAAGCTTAGACGCTTGAGTTTCCTTGAATATTTATTGGGGATAAATGGGGGCATCCCCAAGCTTGAGCGCTTGACACTCCCGAATCTTCTTTCATCATCTTCCATCGCACACTTGAAAACTCCCTTCATACACAACTCATCATAAGCTGATTAGAGAGGTTAGTACCCTTAATAAATAATTTTTCCCCACTGGATATAAAGATATTCTTGAAGAGCTACTGTTTCTCAAGATTGCCAAAAGGTTTTTGCAAAGAAAAAGCAAGCTTAAGGTTTGCAAAAGTTAGGAGAGACAAAACGTGGCAGAATCTGTGAAAAACAGAACATCAAGTAGTAAAGAATTTTTTAGGGGTACTTCTGCAACTGGAA
Source organism: Bromus sterilis (assembly GCA_950022295.1). Classification (NCBI taxonomy): domain Eukaryota; kingdom Viridiplantae; phylum Streptophyta; class Magnoliopsida; order Poales; family Poaceae; genus Bromus; species Bromus sterilis. The sequence continues at coordinate 226,841,270 of OX465600.1, forward strand.
TCAAAAAACTCAGAACAGACGCTCGAAAGTAAATTGTATGGAGCACGCTCTCAAAAAAATAAGATCAAAAAGATGATCTGGTGATTTTAGGCTAATTTTTCCGTCCAAGGACAAAATCTGTTTTCTGGACAGCATGTCACAACTTTTGAACTTTCTTGCAATCGGAGGCCAGACTTGGCACAAAGATTGAAAATAAAGATACAATGATGTTGCTACAGTAGTAACAATCATCAAGACCACTAAAAACTGAAAGTAAAAAATCAAACTACAGATAACAAGGGTTGTCTCCCTAGATCTCTTTCTTTATAGCCATAAAGATAGGCTTAAGATTTTAATGATGCTCTCATAGGAATAAGGAATAAGAGTTGAAGAACAAAAGAGAGCATCAAGAAGCAAATAACAAACACATTTAAGTCTAACATGCTTCCTATGCAAAGGGATCTTGTAGAGGAAAAACTCATTGAAGCATAAAGATATTAGCATAAGAAGGCAAAATAAGTGCAACTTCAAAACCTTCAACATAAAGAGAGGGAACTCGATATTATTGAAATATCTATAATCATATGTTCCCCTCTCATAATAATTTTCAGTGGGATCATGAATAAACTCAACAATATAAGTATGACATAAAAAATTCTTATCATGATCCACAAGCATAGAAAATTTGTTACTCTCCACATAAGCAAAATCCTTCTCATTAGTAATAGTGGGAGAAAACTCAAGAAAATAGCTATCACATGAATCATTCTTATCATGATACACTTGCAAACATTTATTCTTTATAGCATAAGTGTCATCACAGTAATCATCATAGATAGGAGGCAAAGTATCATCAAAATAAATTTCCTCATCAAAACTTCGGGGGCTAAAAAGATCATCTTCATAAAACGTAGCATCCCCAAGCTTATAGCTTTGCATATTATTAGTATCAAAAGTATTCAAAGAAGACACACTAGTAACATTGCTACTAACATGAGCGTTGTGCAAAAAATGAAGCTCCATAGGCTTTTTCATTTTCTCTTCAAACACTTCATGTCCCAACTCAAGGTAGAGCTCATAAAGCTCTCTCATTTTTTTGTTGTTTTCCATAAAGCCTAACTAGTGAAAATAAAAACAAGAAACAAAAAGAATTAATTGCAAGATCTCAAGATATACCTTCAAGCACTCACCTCCCCGGCAATGGCGCCAGAAATAGCTTGATGTCTACGCACACTTCTATTCTTGTAGACTATGTTGGGCCTCCAAGCGCAGAGGTTTGTAGGACAACAGCAATTTCCCTCAAGTGGATGACCTAAGGTTTATCGAACTCAGGGAAGTAGAGGTTGAAGATGGTCTCTCTCAAGCAACCCTGCAATTAAGATACAAGAAGTCTCTTGTGTCCCCAACACACATAATACAACTATGAGTTGTATAGGTGCACTAGTTCGACGAAGAGATGGTAAAATATGGGTGATTGGTGTGGCAAAACAAAGTAATATAAATCTGTAATAAAAAGTGCATCAAGCAAACATGTGAAAAAAGTGAGCACAAACGGTGTAACAATGGTGGAAACAAGGCCTAGGCTTCATAGTTTCACTAGTGGCAACTCTCAACAACATTAACATAGTCTAATCACATGATATTTCCCATAAAACATGAAATGGAGACGTACTCGGAGGTCATTCCTTTGTGGTCAAGAGAGGAGGAGAATTATGTAGGGCTACAAAAGCACACCTCAAAGTTCGTAGTTCTCAATCTATGGATTTCCCAATGTCACCGCGGCCATCAAAGGAGAGTACCACAATCACCACAACATATCTCAAGGATAGTCAAAGACAAGCACCAAGACACTCTCAATCTTCAATCAACAAACAAAAGAGGAAAACACTCATGAAAATATTCTTCTAACCCATGTCCAATAGACCGCTGTCACCTTGGTCTCGGGGATTATACTAGATAAGATCAATTGAGTACATCAATCCAATACATAGAGGAAGGGGAAATATCATGGGATCACCCTAGATTAACATATCCTATGATCACAACGAAGATCACATCATGGGAGAGAGAGAAGAACACATAGCTACTGGTAGAAACCTCAGCCCCGAGGAGGAACTACTCCCGCATCATGGAGGGAGGGAAGCAACGGCGATGGAGATGAATCCGAGGGCACTTCCCCGTCCCGGTAGGGTGCCGGCACAGTAATTCTGGTCCCCAGAAGCTTGTTGGCGATGGCGGCGGAGATCGGAATTGCTTTTGGAGAAAAGGGGCATGGAATCAGGGTTTTCGCGACGGGAGAATAAATAGGAGCCAAAGGGGGCATCGAGGGGGGCCACAGGGCAGCCAGGAGGGCAGGTGGCGCGGCCTAGGGTGGACCCGCGCCGGGCACCCTCCTGGGCCCCTGGTGGTGGCCCTCCTGCCATGTCTTGGTTATTCCGGAAGCTTCCGGAGCGCTGATTTTTTATATAATTTTTCCAGGATTTATTGGGCACTTTAATTATTGGAAAAACCTGAAATACAAAAACAGCAGAAAACAGGAACTGGCAATTGGGTGCACTCGGTTAATAGATTCGTCCAAATATGCTCAAAAGTGTATGAAAGTTCAAGCAAATCATGGCAAAGTCACACAAAACATGCATGGAGCAAGCAGAAATTATAGATATGTTTGGGACGTATCAGATGCACCCCCACTAGTTCCATTGGAAAGCTTACCTTTGTTCATATGTGCATCCGTTGCATGGGAATCCCTACTCCTCACATCATATCTATGATTTGGCTTTCTCTCGCCTTTGATTGTCCTCATTGATGTGAACCTTTCACACCTTTTTTTGTCTTCCTACCCCATCATTTTTCTCTTTTCCATCCTAAGTGCCAACATATCTTGCTCGCGCTCATCCATTGCATGAGTGCTCAAAGTCGAAAGGGAGAGGATCAATTTGACTTGTGCCGGACTAGTGGTCTGGGGACGAATCAAAATAAGATTCTGAAGGAGACCAATTTGTGAAGTTTTAATAGATTGAGTTCTCAACTAAATTATATAGTATTTTTATGCTCTAAACCCATCTCCCACTTCTTGCACGCAAACACCATTTTGAGACATTCGAGTCACGGACAGCGAGAGCTCTTGCACCTTTATGTTCTTACTTTGCTAGTTTCAATACTAGATATAGACTCTTGCTTGTTATTGTCTTGACTTGAATTGCATATCTTACTTACTTTATTTTGAAGTTCTTATATGTGTGTTAGCATGTCACCATAGAAATAATCTGTGTTATCATTTACCAACTCGAGGACGAGCAGGAATTAAGCTTGGGGATGTTGATACGTCCCAAACGTATCTATATTTTTTGCTTGTTTCATGCTCATTTGGGTGACTTTGATATGTGTTTTGCTACACTTTCATACCTTTTTACACATATTTAGACTAACCTACTAACTCAGTGCACCAGTGCAGTTTCTTTCTACTGATGTCTGTGAATTGCAGGTTTTGACCCATATTTACAGAGCCGAAAAAATCCCAATAAAAATATATAAAAAATCAGCGTGTCAGAATCTTGCAGAAGACCGAAGGAGGTCCGGAGGGGGCCACCCCTCCCAGGCGACCGTGCCATCAGGGCGCCACAGGGGAGGGGCCACCCCCTGGTGCCCCCCTTCGGCCTATATTTACACCTCGTTCCAGAAACCCTCAGGAACCCCGCGTCGCGATTTTCACCTTTGTTCCGCCGCCGCCGCGCTTCCAAGATCGGGAGCACCAGAAGACCTCTTCCCAGCACCCTGTCGGAGGGAGGAATGACCTCCCGGGAGCTTCTCCAGCACCATGAGCGCTTCCCGGATGTGCCGTGAGTAGTCCCCTTTGGACCATGGGTCCATGACCAGTAGCAATGTGATGTCTTCTCTCCAATCTTGTGCTTCAATTCTTAGCCCTTGTGAGCTGCCCTACGTGATCAAGGCATCTATGTAATTTTCCTGTTGTTGCTATGTTGTGTTTGCTGGGATCCGATGGATTATGAGATTATGTTCAGATCTGATGAGTCATATATATTTGGTTCTCCTTTTATATTTTGTTCTTGAGTAATTCTTGCATGTTCTCCATTGCTTTTTATTTCTTTGTCCAAGTAGTAGATAGTAACTCCAAGAGGAAGCGTTTATGCTTGATTGTGGGTTCATACCCCCCGATGACTAGCTTGAGTGACAGAAACATGAGACTAGGGGATGTGGTGTTGCCACCAGGGAGAAAACAACGGTGCTTGTAACCGCGGTTGCAAGGATTGTTTACCTTACCCAAAGTTTGTTAATGCAGTTGTCTTTTGCTTTGGGTTTACACTTTGGGTGGGTCTCGCAACTTAATACCAGTGAGATATTCTGGATATATATCTCAAGGTGCATGATTAGTGAATAGATGCTGATGGATAAACGGTCTACTTGTTTTGGCGTACTGCTCATACTTTTGAGCCTCTAACTTTCTTGTGGCATAATTAGCATTGGGTTGCGTTTATAATTATGTCAATTGCCCAGCTGTAATTTGTTCACCCAACTTAGTTGTTTTATCGTCTTTTGGGAGAGAGACATCACTAGTGAACATCATGGGACCCCGGTCCATATTTCCACCATTGTTTACACCTCAACTCTTTACCTCTTTTATTTCCTTTTCATTGCAATCACCATTACTATTTCCCGCTTGTGTTTGATCATTTGTAAACAACAAGACCGGAGAGATTGACAACCTCTCCAAACTCGTTGAGAGAAAAGTTATTTGTTGCTATGCGCAGGTCCACGTCAACTCCTAGCTAGACAATTTCTAGCGCTGTTGTCACCTACTTGCAGAACTAGGAGTTCTACTAGAGACATAAATCTTGGTATCTTCACTGATGGAAATTTACCGCTAGCTACATCTCAATCTTCCACTTGGGGTAACCAACGAGGGGCGAGAAGCCATCACCGAGGAGCATAGCTTACTTATAAGTTCAGTTGAGAAGTACACTTTATCTTTATTAATTTGTCTTACAATGCTTAAATTCTTTGAAAGTAGATCTTATTAGAAAGGTGGATTCAAGGAGGATCAACAAAAATACTATAAGGAATACCGCATGTCTGAAAAAGGGATATTTATAGGGAAAATAATAAATCAACTTAATAATTATGCTAGAAACTTGTGCTTTCATTATGATAAATCTTTTTGCTGTGATGAATCTTGTTGCCGCATGATGTTTAAACACCTACATTTTCAATGTTGGTGTAATGATAATGAAACTTTGACATCTTATACTAAGGGACATTATGATTTCTTTGATGTAGAACATATAATAGAATCGGTTGCTTTTAAGGGTGCTTCTAAATTAATTTCTTTCTTGAAAATATTGAAAGGGGAAAAGACACCCCACCTACCACCGCAGGGCGGCCGGCCGTGACCAATGCCGACCACGCCCGCACTGCCGGTGTGCAGACCGAGCCGCCACCGGACAGCCACATAGGCCATCACCGCGCTCGAACCGCCATCGCACTCCACTCCCGCTCGATGCTGTCACATTGCCATCACGCCATTGTCGCTTGCTGCTCCGAAGCGACATTGACGGGGATGTACCCCGGCAAATCCCATGGTCAGGGACCCTGGGTTAGTCATGAGAGGCACAGGTTGGACGACAGCTCATCGGCTAACAGAAGAATACGTTCCTGCTCGATGTTATTGATTGGAGATGGCGATTACAGGAAAGCCAAGGCTAGTGCGCACCAGGCTTGGGTTACAGATTGTGTATTGGATGATCTCGACGTCTCCCCTCCTAGCCCTTATATACTAGGCTAGGTCTCGGGGAGTCCGTCCTGGATTACAGATGAGGTTTCCTAACCCTGATCTTGTACGGCAGGTTTGCTCCTTCCTTATGAGTCGCGGACTCCTACGTCGGTGCCACTAGTGGGCCAAGGCTGGGCCCAGGCGGCATCTCTGTGGGCCTTCTGTCTTCGGGTACACAGGTTAGGCCCATCCATAGGAGTCGTGGGGTCACCCCCTCGTCAGTAGCCCCCGAGTGCCTAGGGGACTCGAAGAGGCGCGCAGGGACTCGAGTCCTTTCTTGCGTCGTTTCGATGTATGCACGGTTCAACCGCGGGTCGCTGGCAGTCTAGGGCCATGCAAAACCTGTTCCGAGGGATGCTAAGCTGAAAGGGCCCAAGGAGTCGACTGGTCGAGCCTTGGTGAATTGCACTAGTGGCAAACACCCAGTAGCCCAATCAAACTCATGTCCCTCGACATGATCTTGGAACACTGGTGTCTAGCAAAACTAATGTCGCTGCAGGTCTTACAGTGATCAATTGCCGCCAGTAAAGTTCGTAGCCTAGGTGCGTACGCCCGGCTTTTTCTAACATGCAAGCGCATGGAAAAGGTTGGGAGTGAAATCGCTCTGCGGCAAGTCCCATCCCGGCCGATCCCTGCAGCGGGGTCTTACCTACACGCTAAGCTTGCGTGGCATCTGGGCACAGTGTATCGTGTTCCAGGAATATGTATTTTTTATTGAGGCGCGGAGCCTAGTTGATAATGCACCCACTTGGACTAAACAATCAAGTGAGCTGTTTTAGCAGTCACTCGCGGAGTTTGGTCGAGCGCTCGGGCGAGGAGTAATGTAGAGGAGTATTTGCTCGGGAGGTCGTCGAGTGCTCGGGTACTCAGAGTTTTGCGAGTAATCACTCGAGTGTTGCTTTTGCTCTCGGGGTGAGGGAGCACCCGATACTCTGGGACCGCTCGATCTGGCGAGTGCAGGTCTGCTTATCTTCTGTCGTGGTGAGGGAGCGCCCGAAACTCTCATGGGTGCGAATAATCACTCGAGCACGGTATTTTCTTTAGGTGAGGGAGCACCCCGAGACTCTCATGGGTGGATAGGCTCCCGATGGGAGTTAAATATATTTGAAAAATGTATTTGAGTCAATAAAAACGGTGCTTGCAGACTGTATTTTTTGCACTGTTATTTTAATTTACCTCTTCTTGGTAAGGATATCGATCTCTTTGCTGGAGGATCGTCAAAGATGCTCTGTCTGCGAATGGTCATGTTTTCATGACCGGTCATAATGATGGCTTTTGGTGGCGTGCTGCAGCCGCCTGTTGAGTTATCGATGCGCGCATTGAAAACTCGCGAGATTTGACGCGTCCAGCGCACAGTGCCGCCCGTGTGAAGGCATCTTTGTCTCGGAATTCGAATCGTCCGGCTTGCTTGGTCTTTGAATTAATTGCTGCCGTCGTCTGGGCTTCTGCGTGCCCTTGGTGTTGTGCTATAAATAGACCCCTTTTCTTCATCTGGCAGTAGTGTTCGTCCTCTGCTCCTCTTCTTCATCTCCTCATGGGGCCAAAACGAGGTGTAGGTGTGACTAACCGCGGTCGAGTTCTCCGTGGTCGCGGTGGTCGTACTCCGCGCTCTTCTCGCGGTGCCCGTCGTGGTGCACCTTCGACGCCTTCCTCCTCTTCCTCGGAGGAGGGTTTTTGGCGCTATGATTTCCTCCTGCGCGTCTGTGGCCGGAGGGCCGCTCGCATTCTGCTTCCTTCTGCATTTTCTGCCCTTGTTTATGAGTGTAGTCTTGATGGCTTGCTGCTTCGTCTTCAGGGGTGCACTCGATCTCCTTCTTATGTTAAGTTGGAGATCGATAGTTCCCACTTCATTTTTCTTGGCTTGGCTGGAAATCGTTTGCTCGACACTTGAAATTGCGTGATGGTGATACCCTCTGTTGCCGCTTTGATGGCGAAAATACTCTTATCATCCGTGCCTTTGACCCGAGCGGCTATCGCATGGATCTGTACTGACAGGAGACAAGCAGCGACGGTTCCGACAGGTCGAGGAGTCCTACGCCTGCGTCTTCAACTGCTTCCTCCTCCGGCAACTCTTCGGGTGGTGACGCTGAGCCGTCTTCAACTGCTTCCTCCTCCGGTTCTGAAGAGGACCTCGACGTCAAGCCACCGATCAAGCGGGCACGCCAGGCGACCTTGTAGAACTGGAGGCAGCGGCGTCATCTTCTTCGGCAGCTCGGGTTGAGCTGGAGAAGAACCTAGTGGAGCAGGAGAAGAAGCTGGTGGAGCATCGTCTTCGGTGCTCCACAAATAAGTCGAGCTGCACCTTTTGTTATGTCATTGACATCATGAGCTGGTTGCTTCGACTCCCCCTTTGTCTGTGATGATGCTCGTTGTCTTAGTGCCAATCATCCCAGCATGGGCACACATGTAGAAGTCATAATTCCTTGGGTGATTGATGTTGTAGGCTTATCGGCTGCTTGCGTCTTTTGTAACTAGGTTAGTTCTCCATGTAATGAGGATTGCCTTCGAGTAATCAGAGCTACCTTCTATCCAATGTACTTCGAATATTTTTGTACTGAGAATGATCTTCGGGTCCTTGTAATGCGAACTGTGCTTGAGCCTTTGTAATGGAATCTGTCTTCGAGTCCTTTGCAACCGAGAGCTGAGTTTGAGTTGTTTGCAAACGAGAGTTGTGTTCGAGTTATTTGCAAACGAGAGATTTCTTCAAGTCCATGAAATCTTTGCACTGTGGATTCTATCGGGTGCGCGACAGCGCTCCCGATGGGAGTAGCCCCCGAGGCTACGTTTGAGTCGGAGAGTCGAACGTAGGTTGAGATTTGTTTCCTTTGTCGTTCTTCCGTTAATTCTTTTCTTTTATCGGGTGGGCGGTAGCGCTCCCGATGGGAGTAGCCCCCGAGTCTTTAGGTGATCGTTGGCGATCAGGTGAAGACTAAAGGATTGTCTGCGTCCTGCGCTCCATCCATATTTCTCCAGGGTGCTTTGTGTTCCATCTGGTTGTAGATATGTCTTTCCTTTGATTCCGAACCGCTTTTCAGCAGGTGGAGCCTGTTAGGGGTTTTTGCTTGGGCCCTTTAAGTTTCGGACTGCATGAGCGTTTCTCGGGGGGAGGTGCTGCTCGAGCACCCGAGTACTTTGAGTGGAGATCGCGTGAGTGACAGTAGCGTCTCTCGGGGGGAGGTTTGTACTCGAGACCCTAAGTGCATTGGGTAAAGATCGCGTGAGGGACGGTAGCGTCTCTCGGGGGGAGGTTTGTACTCGAGCCCCCGAGTGCTTTGGGTAAAGATTGCGTGAGCGACGATAGCGTCTCTCGGGGGGAGTTTTGTACTCGAGCCCCCGTGTGCTTTGGGTAAAGATCGCGTGAGCAACGATAGCGTCTCTCGGGGGGAGTTTTGTACTCGAGCCCCCGGGTGCTTTGGGTAAAGATCGCGTGAGCGACGATAGCGTCTCTCGGGGGGAGTTGTGTACTCGAGCCCCCGAGTGCTTTGGGTTGGTAGTATTTGGGCAACATCATTTTATTGCGTCGAAGGTTTACATGAGCTGCCAGATGAGCCTTACTGGTGGAGACTATGGGTAGAACAGGCGTAGGTTCGCTACGTTCCATGGATTTCCCACGTCCTCGTCAGTCTTCGGGTTCTTCAGTCTATAGGCGCCTCCTCCTATGACTTCTGAGATTATGAACGGTCCTCCCCATTGGGGGGCAAGCTTGTGGACTTTCTATTGTATGAGCCGTAGGACAAGGTCGCCTTTGTTGAAGGTTCTGGTGCGCAGGCGGCTGCTTTGGTAAGTGCGCAGCTTGTCCTGGTACCCCTCTGACCTTGCTAGGGCTGTGTCCCTTGGTTCGTCTGCTGTGTCCTTGTCATCTTGCAGTGCTTCTTCTGCTTCTTCTTCTTCGTACCCCGAGATCCTGGGTGCCCCGAATTTGAGGTCATGTGGTAGCACTGCCTCCGACCCGTACACCATGAACAAAGGTGTGTACTGGGTTGCGGTATTTGGGGTGGTGCGCAGGCTCCATAGTACTGCAGGGAGTTCTTCTACCCAGTTGCCCGCGGCCTGCTCGAGTGGTGCAAGGAGCCGCTTTGTGAGTCCTCCACATACTAGGCCATTTGCTTTTTCCACCTGGCCATTAGACTGCGGGTGCGTGACTGAAGCGTAGTTGATTTTGATGCCCAGTTCTTCGCTGAAGTTCTGGAATTCTGCCGTTGTGAAGTTCGTGCCGTTGTCCGTGATGATGTTGTGTGGCACCCCGAACCTGAAGATGATTGATTTGATAAAGTTAACTGCCGTGAGGGCTGTGGAGCTGGTGATGGGCACTGCTTCGATCACTTGGTGAACTTGTCGACTGCTACCAGCAGGTGTGTTCTTCCTCCTTTTGATGATTTTTTGAGCGAGCCCACCATGTCGAGTCCCCAGGTGGCGAACGGCCATGATAGTGGTATGGTCTTGAGTTCTGAGGCTGGAGCGTGCGGTCTGCTGGTGAATTTTTGGCAGGCAATGCAACGCCGCACGATGTCTTCTGCGTTTTTCATCGCAGTGGGCCAATAAAATGTAACATCCTTAGTGTTTGTAACAGTAATCACTACAGTGATCCTTTTGTTAATGCTAATCACTGTTGCAATCATGCTATGATCATCTTTGCTTTTGATCACATTTCCAAAATGCCTTTTGGTTAATATCACAAATCATGTGACAATTAACTTTGTCCAAAAATTATGAAACCACTTTTTTAAAATCACTAATAATCAATGGGCCTTGCCAATATGGTTTTGGGTATTTATCATGCCACTGAAAAATTCAAACAATTCATAGAAGTGGTAAAACAGTGGCAATTAACACCTTTTTAATAAAACAAAAATGCAAAAGATTTTATATAAGTCCATATCTTTTTGTGTCATCTTGGTATTGTGCCACACTAATTATAGAACCTATTACATATTTAACAAAATTGAAAAAGTAACTAAAAATAAATACAAAAAGAAAAGAACAGAAAAGAAAAATAAAATAAAATAAAAGGCCTTCTGGCCCAGTGCACTGGCCCAACCACCCGCGCGACCCAGCTGGCCCACCCCGGTCATCTCTTTCCCCAGTTCATCGCGTCCGTGCGTGGCAGCATCTCCATGGTGCTCGACGGCTGCCGCCGAGCGATGGCCGCCACCGCGATGCCTCCGAGCCGCCGTCGAGGTCAAGTACCCCCTCCTCACCCCCGCGGCGAAACCCTAACCATAAGCCCCTCTCCCTCGCCTCTCCCTCGACAGGAAAAAGATCCCGAGGCTAAACGTCGCCGCCGTCGCGCTCCCACGCGGCCAGTGGACTCCTCCCGCCTCCCCGTCGTGTCCAGGAGAAGCGCCGCCGTCGTCTTCGTCGCCTGCACCAGCCAATCGAGCCCGGGGAGCACCGCAGCCGTCGCCCGCGTCTTTTTCCCCCACTCCGGCCGCCACCTCGCCGTCATCAATTCAGCCCACCTCGAGCCCTCCTCGAGCCCGCCTTGCACCTCTACAAGCTCACGGTGAGCTCCCCTACGTCTGCCAACCCCTCGCGTCTCCTCCCTCGAGTTGTAACGGCCGCCACCATGGGAGCCGTGGGCACGTCGCCGCCGGCGAGCTCCAAGTTGTGGCGTAGAGCACGCTTTTGGCGCGCTGTGCGCGTCATCGTGCTCCCCTCCCTCTCAGTAGCCGAACACACCGCTACACGCTCCAGTTCCCGCACTACAACGACGTCAACGTCCAGCCCGTGCTCCGCTCCGGCGCATACCTCGTCGCCGACGTGCATTCCGGCGACCCCCGACACAACCCCACCACCGTTCGACTCGCGGGTCTCTGCTCCGTCGATTGGAACCACCCGCACCCCTCCTGTAGACCGTAGCAAGTGCACTGTCGACCTCGCCGGCGACGTGCTCCGGTGTGCTCGCCAGTGGGGCTGACCTGCGGGTCCCGCCTGTCAGTGGTGTCATTAGTGTTAATGACCCACTGACCAGTGGCCCCCACCCCCCTGTTAAAATTACCTGTTAATTAAACAAATAGAAAACTGTTAGTTAAATTGTGTGCCACTTACACATGGGCCCCCTGTCAGATTATTAATTAATAGAATTAATAGAAATTCCAGTCAATGACATGTGGGCCCTGGCTCTATTTAAATTTGATAAATTGAATTATAAATACTGTGAGGCTGACATGTGGGACCGCATGTCAGGTTTGACCAGTCAACCTTGTTGTGGATAATGTTACTCTTTTAATAATAAAATATTTCCAGAAAATCTTTTTAAATGATTTAAATTTGAAAATCAATATCTTTTAAACCGTAACTCGGATTGAAAAAGTTTATACATGAAAATTGATTAGAAAAATATAATGAATACGGATACGCTATCCGTATACCAACCACACCCATCTAACGCACTGAACATCGAACCGTCCCCCTCCGAACCGTCTGTCCGATGATTTGTCCGGTACTGTTAAAGTACCCGGATGAATTTATTCTGAACACGAAAGTTGTTCGGATTGTTTCAAGTAGCACGGTTACACCATCCACACATTTGTAGGATGTCCAGGACACCTCCGGCATGATCCCTTCCCCTCCGGACACCCTTTCCGGTAATCACCCGGAGCTGGCAGCTCATCCCCGGATGGACTCCCGCTCCGGGCAACGTGCATTGCACTGCGTTAGAACACCGTTACCATTGCATTTGTCATGCCTTTCATCTGTTTGATATGATTGCTTTATATTTGTTGTCCCCCCCCCTTTTATTCTCCGATAGACCCCGCTGCTACCGCCGACTAAACTGCTGCCGGGTACGACTACTTCGTCGACGACCCTACCCCTACCGTCGAGCTTCCAGACAAGCAGAGCCATTCTCTTCCCTAGATATCGCCTACCTTTTCCGTACTTTCTTGCACTAGGCATTGTTACTGTTGCTGCTACGATTACAATTCTATTCAATTGCATAGCCTGTTTTTGTCGCCCCTTGATATACCTTCCTTATCCTATGTTGCCTATTATAATTATGCATTATTCAGTAGTGATCCCTGTGCATTGTTAGCTAGGATTAGATAGCGGGCCGTGGCCACTCAGGGGAGTGACGCGGATACAAAATATATACAACTTCAACAGGTACGGATCAATTCAGACGCCCTAGGGAACCTACAACGGCGAGACTCTGCCGAGTCGCTTCGAGTTTGACTTACGAGGGGACTGACTCGTAATTCACTCTCATCGGCTCCGTAGCGTAGCATCACTGGGATGATACGAGGGTATTCCTCTTTAGTTCATTCCGCTGGTGTCTCGGCACCACCGGGGTGATACGAGAATATTCCTCTTTAGTTCATTCCGCTGATGTCTTTGTCGAACCCCTTTAAGTGTGCCATCGAGGGTGATTCCTCCTGGTTTCACTTAATGGTAGGCACTCGAATCAACTGGTGTCCTTAAAGGTAAGAGTCGGGCGACCCAACGGTGCCCGCGAGCGGTATATTGTCGGGAGCGACAGGGAGGGTACGACCGATGTTACTGGCGTGCTTGGCCCCTTCTCGTATCTCGCGAGAGTTACCAAACCACGAAAAAGTCGAGCTCTACCAAGAGCACACGCGAGACAAGGTAAGGAGACGGTTCACCTTGTTGGTAACCGCGCGCTTTGACGGGACGACAGGGCAGGCCCCGACGTTACCGGTGGGCCTTGTTGCTGTTCGTTGTCCGTTGTGTTGTTAGTCAGACAGCGATAACGGTTGTCTGCGAGATAATATTAAAATTCTAAATGGTTCGGCAGATGACTTGAGAGGCCGCAAAGGCCTGTACGCACTACCTTCACGTGGGATAAGGAGTTATGGGCTCCCGTGCGTCGTAGTTTGTCCGAAAGCTCTTTAGAAGTCAGCAGTACTGCGGCCTGGTCACTGGGAAGCCGTGTTGTCTTATTTGCTGCAGCAGGTGTGTTTGGATTTGCTTTTGCTTCACCGGCCAGACTCGCACCGTGCAGGAGCGTGCAAGGGTGAGGGACCTAGACCCCTTGGTGCATAGGATATAGTCCGACGGATGGCCTCTCTGCTGAGCCTAGAATGGGCTGCGATGTGTCGCATAGCCTCGGTGGGGCATTCCCTGACAAGGTGTATTTCACCCTGGAGATCCGAGCGTGCAGGCTGAACAGTAGTGCACCCCTGCAGGGAGTTTAATCTATTCGAATAGCCGTGTCCACGGTAACAGGACGCTTTATGCTGAAGCTGGATCTTACCACTACAAAACTACTACTATTAAAAAGTATGGTTCCGGTTTTTCTTCCTCGCATGGAAGTCGAGGAGGGTAACTCCGAGGTATTATTATTATTAATCATTACAACTTACTATTATACAATGTTGCAGGAACTTCTGCTTCATTGTTACTTTATGCTTTATATAAACTGTTGGTTGTTTCTCTTCTCATGCTGCAAGACATCGTCAGAAGATGCTAGTCTTTGATAGGCCTAGCTTCTTACCCTTATTCTGATTTCTATCTTGCAGTCCACTATATACAGCCTCCCCTTTCCATTTGTTACAAATGCATAAATGCTTAGTAGCGGACGTAAGACTCGCGGGTATGCTAGATACTCACCTTTGCTTTATTTCCCCCTTTATGTTTTGCCTGATCAGCCACTGCAGTCGACGTTGGAGCCCAGGAGCAGGAGTACCCCGAAGGCGGTTACTACTACGTCGAGACCCCCGCTGACCAGGACCAGGAGTAGTTTCGGAGGCTCCCAGGCAGGAGGCCTTGCATTTTCGATCTGTATCTCTGATGTTATTTGTGCTAGCCTTCTTAAGGAAAAAACTTGACTAACTATGTCTGTACTCAGATATTATGGCTTGTATAACTTATGTATTCGGGTCCGTGTGACCCCCTTATCTTGTAACATATTGGTTTATCCTTTTTTGTTTAGTGTTGTGCTGTGATATCCTCACCGTGGCACCCTAATCTCAGTCGTGTACCCTGCGTGTATGATTACTATACACGGTCTGATTTTGGGGGCGTCACAAGTTGGTATCAGAGCCGACTGCCGGTAGGAAGCCACCCAACCACTACCTGGTCGAAGTTGAGTCTAGACTTTGAAAAACTATTTTGCTAAATTAATGTTTGGCTTACGGGGCCACATCGATGTCACTACGTGTGATATCTATTGTATTAGGATCCTTTTCTCCTTACCTATGCTCTGGGACTCTGCTCTCTTATCCTTGCTGGTAAGTTTTACAAACTCTGACACTAGGATCACGTTCTCTTGATTCCACCCAGCGTTCTGGTGCTTCCCCATTGATTGAGTCGTGTCGAAGGAGTTCTACCCCAGGTCCCGGACCGCGGATCCCATTCTCATTCTGGGCAGGCCGCGCGTTCTCTGGCATCTACTCCTGTGTCCAACAGTTTTCTTGCGGCGTGATTGACATAGTGGAATCTATGTCGCGTCGTGTAATCCTTACCGCGGTCTGCGCGCCGCCTAGTGTGTCCTTTTTCCTTAATTTCTACGATGTTACACTGCCCGATTTTCGATTGATTCTATGTGTGGATGTGTATGTCTTATATGACTACTCCTATATATCCGCGCCTCCTCTTTGTTGTCGGTTTACCTCTTACTCGTTTCCGGTATCTAGATAAATGTTCATCGCTGAAATACCCCTGTTAAATTCTAGCAGGATGGCTGGTCGTGGTGGTCGTGGTCGTGGTCGTGGTGCCAACGATCCACCTTCGCCTCCGGACTACATGGCCGCGATGATGCAGCAGTTTTAGATGAACCAAGTGTTCCCGCAAGGAGTCATAGATCAGCTCCAGAACCAGAATCAGAACCAGAACCAGCACCAGAACGAGAACCAGCACCAGAACCAACTGCCTGTGGTTACTCTGCGGGATTTCATGCGTCTCAATCCCCCTCTCTTCCACCAACCGGAACAGCCGCTGGATGCCGATGATTGGCTTCGTGACATCACTCGTCAGCTAGAATTCGCTAATGTGAGTGTTGCTGATTACGTCAACTTCGCGTCCTATTTCCTGCGTGGCCCCGCTGCTTAGTGGTGGGACACTTACAAGGGCTCGCTAGCTGAAGGGACTGTCGTCACCTGGAATGACTTCAAGACTGCCTTCCGTGCTTGTT
Organism: Bromus sterilis; assembly: GCA_950022295.1. Lineage (NCBI taxonomy): Eukaryota > Viridiplantae > Streptophyta > Magnoliopsida > Poales > Poaceae > Bromus > Bromus sterilis. Next base: position 226,857,127 of record OX465600.1, read on the forward strand.
ATGTCCCCCAGGCGATTATGAACCGTATGAAGGCCGAGTTCCGCAACCTTGTTCAGGGCAATAAAACTGTCGAGGCATATCAGAGGGAATTCCCCCGCCTCTCCCGCTATGCTGCAAGTGACCTCCCCAATGATGCAAGTAGGCAAGAGAAGTTCCGTGATGGACTCAACCCCGATCTCCATCTTGCACTGGCTTTGCACGTCTTCCTCGACTTCTCCACCATGGTGAACTAGACTATCACTCTTGAGACCGCTCATCTTAAGTTCGGTGGTTCGCCGAAGCGCCCCCGTGATGCTGGCTCATCTTCGGGCACAACACAAAAGCAACGCGTTTGGCTTCCACACAGTGTGTTTCGTCCAACTACCCCTGCACCAAGGCCGTCGTATGTTGCACCCCGTCTGCCTCCACCCCCGCTGAGACAGCCGAAGACTGAGACTGCACCCCTCTGTCCTCAAGATGGCCTGTGTTTCAAGTGCCGTCAGCCAGGACATATTTCCAGAGACTTCCCTCAGCGACAGAATCAACTGGTAGTTCACCCTGCTGGCCGCGGAAATGGTCGTGGCAACAATGGGACCCTCAACTATAATACTAGGTCAAATACTCATGCTCGTGGTCATGCTTACAACATTGATGTTGAAGCAGCTCAGGCACAGCCCGCTACAGTGATGGGTACTCTCCTCGTTAACTCAATACCTGCTACTGTTTTATTTGATACAGGAGCATCGCATTCATTTATGTCTGGAGCATTTGCATCTAAGAATGGCATATGCCACGAAAAGATGCATACCCCCTTAATATTCCGGACTCCCGGTACCCAGTGTCGTGTTGACATGGTTGCACCTAACCTCACTGTCGAGATTGAAGGATTTGAGTTCATGGTTTCTCCACACATTCTGAAAAACTCCACCATCGACCTTATCCTTGGCATGGATTGGCTGAAAACACATGATACCGCACTTTATTGTGGCACCAAGGTCATCCAACTTTTTCATCCTTCTGGCGCGATTTTGAGTCATACTGCCATTGTGTCGATGAATGCCGAAGCTCGTATATATGCTCTGAATGCCTTGAATGTCGCACCTCTCGAAGGGATTGAGAAAGTCCCAATCATTTGTGATTTTACCCACGTATTCCCAGAAGAACTACCGGGGATACCCCAAATTAGGGAAGTTGAATTCGTCATCGACTTGAAGCCTGGAACCGTCCCTATTGCCAAGCGTCCATATAAGATGCCACCTCACCACCTCCTTGCATTGAAGAAGGAGATCGAAACGGCCCTCGAGAAAGGCTTCATCCGTCCAAGTTCCTCTGCTTGGGGAGCACCTTCGCTCTTTGTCAAGAAGAGTGATGGCACGAACCGTTTGGACCAAGATTACCGACCTATCAACCAGGCCACGATACAGAACAAGTACCCCCTCCCTCGGATAAATGATCTTTATGATCAACTTGCTGGATCCACAGTGTTTTCAAAACTCGACTTAAGGTTGGGTTACCATCAGATTCGGGTCCGTGATGAGGACATCCCGAAGACCGCATTTATTACTCGCTATGGTTCATACGAGTACACGGTCATGTCCTTTGGCTTGACGAATGCACCAGCCACCTTCTCCAGGTTGATGAACTATATATGAATGGAATACCTCGACAAGTTCGTGGTTTATCTGGATGATATATTGATTTACTCCAAGACCGATGCAGAACATGTTGAACATCTTCGCCTTGTGCTGGAAAAGCTTCAAGAACACAAACTCTATGCTAAGTACTCTAAGTGCGAATTCTGGCTTCCCGAAGTAACCTACCTTGGTCATGTGATTTCCAAGGATGGCATTGCCGTCAACCCTGAACGTATCCAGGTTATTCTTGACTGGACTCCGCCCAGGACCGTCAAGCAAGTCAGAAGTTTCCTCGGCCTTGCCAGCTATTGCCGCCGTTTTGTTGAGAATTTCTCCAAGATTGCCAAGCCATTGACTAATCTGCTTCACAAAGGCGTCAAGTTTGAGTGGACTGATAAATTCCAAGAAAGTTTTCAAGCTCTGAAGGACACACTAGTAGGAAATAGGCTAGAGCCGCTAGCTTATTGCTGGTGGACACAAAAATTTGTACGCCAGTGATAGTATCGCTGGCGTACAGAAATGTGTGCACGCCAGGGAAGTAGGTGGTATCGCTGGCGTACAAATGTTTGTGCACGCCAGAGGCACGACTTTCCCCGGGCTAGGCAGCGGGGCTAACTACCACTGGCGTACGGTTGCCACGCCCGCCAGCTGTAGTGCAGTCACCGCTGGCGTACATATTTGTTTGTACGCCAGAAGTAATTTTCCCCAAAATTACTTTTAGCTGAAGGTTCTATTGCTGGCGGGCACTATATTTCGTACGCTAGTGCTAACGTATGTAGCTATGGCGGCCAGAAGAACTGTACGCCAGCGGTAATACTGTGCAATTATTGATGCTTCGGCTGCCACCATGTCCCTCCATTATTGCAACACCATTATTGTTCTTCTCACTAGCTCAAAGTTCCTCCCCTTCCCCCCATCTCCACCACACTTTCTAACCAATTAAAACTAGTTTAGGTGATAGATCTAGCTCCATTACCCTTCTAATTTCCTCTCTACCAAAAGAAATGGCCACAAAAGAACCAAATTTAGCTCCTTTTGGTGTGGATCCAAATATATCATCTCCTAGGTCTAGCTAGATCTATCTACATCTCTCTTCCTCTCCTACATTGCCTCACTTCACGTGAGGGATCAACATAATTGTGCTATTCTTGTATTGTGCCTGGATATGTGATGATGCATATATATATATATATATGTGTGTGTGTGTGTGTGTGTTATTCTCTTGATGATGATGATGATGCATGCATATAGTATATGATGAAATTTTGCCGGATATGTGATGGTTCATATATGTACTATTCTTGTATTGTGCAGGAAATGATGTCAATATTATGCCGGAATGTTGATTCATTTCCGTTTCGGCAAATTTTGACACTCTCTTAGTCCTATTTGTAGGAAGGTCATGCCAAAAAAATTCATGAAAAATGATTGTTTTACTTGTCTTGTGATTCTATATCACGTGCAGGCGATATGGCGCCCGGCCGTATGAGTGAACGTGTCATGAACAAATATTCGAGATACGCTACAGACAACATGATACAAAATAACCGCACAGAGATAAGATGTACGTGTCGCAAATGCAAAAAAGTGGGCTTGCTGAACCCCTTTTCGGGAGAGTTGCTGGAGCATGTGCTAATACATGGTTTCATGGATGGCCACACTCAGTGGATTGATGAAGATGATGATGATGAAGTCCATGATGGTGCGGCGGATGATCATGATCAGCATGACAATAATAACGATCACGAGCAAGAAGACGAAGAGCCGCCTGATGATCCTCCCGCACATGATGTTGGAGATCTAGAAGATGCTGAACAACACGTAACCAAAGACGATGACATGCAAACACTGCTAGCTTCAGCCGTGCGGGACCCTCATCTCAAAGAGCTTCTTCTAAAGAAGACGACTAACTGCAGATCTGCTAGTATAGAGCAAGCTAAGCTAGCACAACTGGAGGTAGACTCGAATACTCCGTTGTATCCAGGTTGTGGATCGGAAGACTCTCGCTTGAAAGTAGCGCTCGATGTTCTCAAAATGAAGGCAAAACACAAATGGACCAACGTATGTGTCGATGCTAGCCTGTAATACTGGCAGAGTAAGCTTCCAGAGGGCAACTCATGTCCTACAAGTTGTGATGAGGCCAAGAAAGTCGTGTGCCCTTTGATTTACCGCATGAAAAATACCACGTGTGCATCAATGATTGCTACATTTATTGGAAAGAGGACGCAGACATGATCACATGTCCGGTGTGCAATGTCGCTCGATACAAGAAAGGGAAGAAAGAGCTCGGAAAGTTGTGTGGTACTTTCCCCTCATTCCCCGTTTGCAGCGATATTTCGCGGACTACAAGGAAGCAAAGCTCATGCGGTGGCACGCGGACAGAAAAAATGTAGTGTTGAAAGATCCAAAACGTTGTGAAAAGGCAGTTCTGACACACCCTTCGGACGCAAGCCAATGGAGAGCATTAGACGGCGTCGATGCAAGTTTCGCGGCAGATCCGAGGAACCTCAAGTTGGGTGTGAGCACCGATGGAGTGAATCCATACAGCAACCAGAGCAGCACACATAGCACTTGGCCCGTGTTTGTATGGATATACAATCTTCCCCCCTGGTTATGCATGAAGAGTAAGTACATACACATGTGCATGCTAATTCAAGGGCCAAAACAACCAGGCAACGACATCAATCTGTATCTAAAGCTACTGAAAGATGAGCTAGACACATTATGGGAAGGTGTGAACACATGGGATGCCGTCGCAGAAGAATATTTTCCTATGAGAGCCGCCTTCCTTTGTACGGTGCATGACTATCTCGGCCACGGATATGTCGCAGGCCAGGTTTGCCATTGACATTGGGGATGTATGAGGTGCATGGATGATCTAACGTTTATGCAGCTTAAGAAAGATCCCGGGTCTTCAAAAACTGTCTACACGGGGCATCGAAGGTGGTTACACAAGATGACCCGTGGAGAAGGCGTGGAGACCTTTTCAATGGTGAAGATGAGCTCCGGGGACCTCCACGTAAGAGGTGCGGTGAAGAAATATATGAGTTGTTGAATGATTGGGATCAGTGCCCTAAGCCAGGAAAGAAGTAAAAGGCACCAAAATCGCTCCTCGATGTATGGAAGACGAGGTCTGTGTTTTGGGACTTGAAGTACTGGCCTGTTCTCGATACGCCTCATTGCCTTGATCTAATGCATATCACGAAGAATGTGTTCGAGAGTTTGTTTGCCACTCTGCTCAACATGCCGGAAAAAACCAAAGATGGTCCGAAAGCAAGAAATGAACTGATACATCTAGGTATTAGGGAAGAGCTTCACGGGGGAATCGAGTCATCGGATGATGAGGAGACGAACCGACACAAGGGAAAAAAGGTTAAGAAAAATGACTACCACTGCCCCCCATCCTGTTTCACTCTAAGTGAGAACGAGCTCCAACAATTGATCAAGTGCATTCTAGGAGTCAAAACCCCTTTTGGTTATTGTGGGCTGATAAGAAGATATCTAGACCAACAGAAACAAAGGTTCAGCGGGATGAAGTCCCATGACTGTCATGTGATGATGACGCAAATATTTCCGGTTGCGATTCGAGGGATAATGGACAAGCACGTACGCGAAACTCTTTTCGGTTTCTGTAACTTTTTCGACGTGATCTCTCGAAAGTCGATTAAACGGAAGCAACTCACAAGGTTGCAGGAAGAGATCGTTGTGATATTATGCGAACTTGAGATTTACTTTCCACCCGCATTCTTTGATATTTGTGTGCATCTGTTGGTCCATATCGTGGATGATATCATCCACCTCGGACCGGCGTTCCTGCACAACATGATGCCGTTCGAAAGGATGAATGGATTCATCAAAGGATTCGTTCGTTAGAGGGCCCGTCCGGAAGGAAGCATCGTTCAGGGCTATCTCACCGAAGAGTGCATCTCCTTCTGCATGAATCTCTTGGGCGAAGTCGATGACCCTATTGGCCTACCCAGAAACAGGCACCTTGGCAGGCTCAACGGAGTAGGCCACAAGAATGGCCGGAGGGAATTGCATGTGGACTTTGAAAAACGACGCGTCGACTTTAACAGGGCAAACTTGGTAGCTCTACAACACCTTGAAATGGTCGATCCCTGGTGCAAAGAGCACGAAAACATCATTAGGAAGAAGTACATTGACCAAGGTAGGGAAAGGATTGATGGGGAAGTAATCAGAGAGCACAACTCCACTTTCTTGCGTTGGTTCAAAGAACGCCTTATCGCTGATCCACCAATGGATTGTCCAGAAGGCAGACTCTTATATGCTTTGGCACATGGTCCCTCCCCCAACGTTGCGACGTTTCAGGCATATGATATAAATGGGTTCACATTCTACACGGAAGAAAAGGATAAAAGTTCTGTTTATCAAAACTCAGGAGTTACGATGGTATCCTCAGTCGGTAATGAAAAATTAAGATACTACGGAAGGATCAAGGAGATATGGGAGCTTGACTACTCTGGAGAGAAGGTGCCAATGTTTCGTGTCAGATGGGCTAGGAGATCAACCGGCAGCACTTCATCAAGCGTGAACGTCACTACGCAAAATGAGCCATGGGTATTGGCTAAGCACGTGTCGCAATGCTTCTTCATAACAGACCCCTATAGGCCTAGCCATATGGTCGTGAGGAGAGGCAAAAGAAACATCATAGGAATGGCTGACGAAGACGACTTCGATATGTTCGGCGACCCAAATATCGAAGATGATGAAGATGACGACGATAGGGCAAAATACACCACAAGAAGGAGAAGAACGACGCTACCTAGGTCAGGTCGTCCGTTCAAAATAAGTAGTCATGATGTCGGGCTAAATTATGCAACTGCGACAAAAAAAGGCAAGAAAATTAGCAAACGCTGAGAAAGACGCGCAATGTGTGCGCAGAAACTAGCTAGTATTGATTTCTCTTTTGTATGAGACTACAAACTTGTTGTATCGATGAACTAATATTCGATGACACTCTTATTATATGTACCTCTCTTTTGTAATATATATCTTTGAATACTTCCAATTATGTTATTAAGTCATAAATTTTTTGACCATTTTTATATGAAAACAACCCTTTTAATAAAATAAAGAGAAAAGCAAATATCATCAAGAATAAAAAAAGCAAATACAAAAAAAAAGCTCTGGCGGCCAACCCTGTAGTACACCAGTGGTAGGCTCACCTCTGGCGGAAAACTAACTACGACCGCCAGAGAAAAGAAACTACCACTGGCGGACACCTACATAACGTCCGCCAGTGAAAGGAGCTGCCACTGGCGGATGCTTATGCCTGTCCGCCAGTGGTACTTGTGTACCTGTTGACTATGGGCCAGCCCACCCACCCCGTGCGCATCTCTCCTCCACTCCACTCCTTCTCTCTTATCTTCCAGCCCGCGCCGCCGCCGCCTCCCCGTGGACCACGTGGACACCTCCCGTGCAATTCCACGTTGTCGCTCCCGCACCCACACCTCCTCTGGTCGCTGCACAAGAGCACGGCGACCCTCCTCTTTGGTGAGCACCCGAGCTAGGGCTACGGCGAGCACCTGTTCTAGGGCTACAGCGAGCACCTGAGGAACTCCATCGTCCTCTCAACTGCACCACGCACGGCGACCTCCTCTTTGGTGAGCACTTCTCCCTCTGCTTCCCTCCTCTGCAACCACTCAGTTTCAAGATTTTTTTTCATACAACCAACATCTATGACGTCCTCTCAATTGAATTGATCTCAGTTATGTCAATGCAAGCCATGCTCTATGAATGGGTTTTTTAAAACTGAAATTGGATTTAAAAACTATGTGTTTGTGTATCGGTGTATGTAAGTTTGATGCATTTTATATCAAATTCATTCCATGTTGTAGAAATAGATGATGTATAGAGAATGTGTGGGGTATTTTTGGGTAGTTATAAGTGCCAAAGTTTATCCTTGTTGCTGATTTTATTTTTGAAATTGGATTTAAAAACTATGTATAAAGTGGCAGCTTCTTTCTGTACACGGGCAAGTTTCCTAGTTAACCAATAAAGCTAGCTACATTTTGCCCTAGATCAAACAACCTAGATCAAAAAGATAACTACATTTCCCTAGTAGTAGAAATTTGTGGAAAAAAACTGAATTAATTACAGATTTTGCCCATGCTCCATGCTGAATACACTACACTATCCTGCACTTTCTCTGCACACGCACTTTTCCATGCTCCAAGATCATCATAGGGCTGAATGTACAGGGAGAAACCCCATTGTTGTTAGCTCTGTGTGGGCATCTGATGATCACCATTACTCTACTTCATTAGTGTCATGGGCTACTGCCAAAATGGAACAACTCAAGGCCTCTTTGGATTCTAGGATTTCAATCCTTAGGATTTTTCAATCCATAGGTGTCTTAAATAGATGCTACATATAATGTGTTCTTTGAAAATATGAGAAAATCTAGCTTGGCCCAATAAACCTTGGTGGTGGTTTGCTAATGAAGTACTCCCTCCATTCTAAAATAGTTGTCTTAGCCTACTTTGTACTAGAGTTAGTAACAAATTGAGATGGTTTACAAGTTGCACTAAGCTTGTACTACATCACACTCCAACATCGGTTTATGTTCTTGCTGTGGTGGGTGAATCACTCAATACTGAAATGAGCTTGGTAGGAGACTACATAGGGTAGCATTTTGGTATATTTTTATAACCTATTTTGCTACTGTTTTGTTAATTAGGTGGTTATTCCCATTCCTAATATATGTTCTTATATTATAGAAAAGCAAGACGATTCGCCGCACCGCAGCCAGGACGCCTTACCACAGCCCCGTGTGCTCCAACCTTCGAGGTGATCTCTTCATGGCTACTACTTGTGTGTGTGCCCTGGTCTATATGGGTTTTGTAGTGCTGTTGGGTATGTGTTGGTGAATGTGTGTTGCTGGGTGTGTGCTGCTGAGTGGTGCTCTAGCTATAAATGTGCTTGGTGTGGTCTATATGAGTTTTGTGTTGTTGGTTGTGCTACTGTCTTGTAGCTATATATGCTTTGGTCCAGTTTGCAGGTACCCATGAGGCCTTGAGATTGCCGGAATGTTGATTAACTTCCGTTCCGGCAAATTCGGGTACTCCATATGTCCTATTTTCAGCAAAGGTCATGCCAAAATTTTCCGTGAATTTTTGCATGACTTATGCTAAAAATAGGACATAGCAGAAGTAATATATATATATTTTTAGTGCATACTGATTATGAGAAATTTAACTCATTTTTCTACTGTTTAAATGACCTAGTATACACACATGCTACATTTTTATAACTCATTTTGCATTAACCTATCCCACTTACTAGTAGTATTTTTCAATGGTTATAATAGATGTCAAACAACGATGAAGCCGGTGGTTCTCGGGTACCTGTCGATCCTGAGGAGCATCATCCTTATTTATCAATGCTTGCGGGTGAACACTTTGACGCTGATCAACATGATGAAGACGGGGATGCAGGCAATGAGACCACTACTAGTGGTGCTGGGGATGGCAACGAGACCACTACTAGTGGTGCCGGGGATGGCAACGCGACATCTGGTAGCGAAGCCAAGCGGAAGCGTAAGGAAAGGGGCCTAAACAAGCTCCGCACCATCCGGGAAGAATTTACGGAGGTGGACCACGCTAGCGGTTTGCCTACACTTCCTGTTCATGTTGCAAAAGGGTACGGCAACAGCATTGGATGCATCCTTCGAGAACTTTTCAACCTCAATGAAGAGGACTTAAGGTCAAAAAGCAACGAACCTTTGGCCACCCTCCTCATTCAGCGGTTGCACGCGCGATACAAGTTCCCGGAACCCTATGATAACCTTGATATCAAGAAAAATCTGGCGAACACATTCGCCCTAGGCAAGTTCAGCAAAGCCTTGTCCACTTGGAAAGGGTATGTGAGGCAGGAGCTTGATGCGGGTTCCGATTTTGATAAGATCAAGGGCCACTGGCCCTCAATTTCAGAAGAGGACTTCAATGTTTTCAAGGCCAAACATGACCTACCTGCAACTAAGGCGCTTAGGAAGTGGGGGAAAGATATGCATAAGAAGAACGTAGCTCCCCACAATCTCGGAAGCCGTGGTTACCCCGGAAAGCAGCCAGTTTGGGATAAGGAGGACGCGGAAAGGAAAGGGCCGGACCCCTACCCGAAGTTTAAGAATCCTCTCGGAAATCGATTTGTGCGGGCTCGATACCGGGTAAATCCAAAAACCAAGGAGCTAGTCACAAACGCGAAGTTCAAGGACCTTGAGAACAAAATTCGGGAGGAAGAATCATTAGCTCAATCTCAAGGATCCTCAACCCAGGTGCCATTTGACAACTCTTTTGAAAGGGCACTAAACAGGGTAAAGGACTTGCCGGTGTCAGCGCCGCCGCATCGTGGCCGTGTGGTGGGCGCCGGACTCAGTCACAAACATTCGTTTTACTACCCCGAGACCAAGGAGGCACGAAAGGAGAGGAAGAAGAACGAAGAGAAGAATGTGAGGGAAGAATTGGAGACCGTGAAAGCTGAGATGCCCAACATAATCTCGGCACAAGTGACACAGACGGTCAATGACCTCCTTCCTACCCATGATGAAGTCGATTGCGGAATGGATCGGCGGAGGCCGACAAGGGCCTCTCCCAGTGATCACCTTAGGTGCCAGCAGCTCGAATAATGAGCCGCCTATTGTGGAGAATATGACGGCGACCGGCAACACACCACAAGGTGTGAGGGATGAATCGCCGGCCGGCACCGCGCCTCGTAGCAGCCCTTCCATCTCTTACACGCCGGCGGCCGTCTGCGGTGCTTCCTCATTAGACGAGCTCAATGCCTTGACGGTAAATAAGCGCCGCAAAAGTCTCGACTAGTTTAATTTGCGCTTCCTTGCCCCTCTCTAACGCCTTACATGTTTTCACAGGCCGACGAGGTGGGATGCACATTGCTATTACAAGTTAACAATGAGCTGAAGGACGTGGCAAAGGCACGTATCGTGGCACCACTTAACCGTGTGTTCCACACAGTGCCTATGGCTGATACCATGTTTAGGGTTGCATTGGACCGGGTGTTTCCGGGTTGCGCCAATTTGGATCCTCCGACTCAACCCCCCGAAGCCGATAGCGAGTTGAACCTCGAACAATGCTTGTCCCATGCTATGGCCTAAAGAACTGATTCATGTGGACTCTTGTTTCACCACCCCACAGCAAAACGAGCCCTTTGCTGCTCAACCTGCGGATCTTGATCACGACGACAATGATGCTCGCGTCGAAGACTTCCTCATTGATTACGAGGAAGTATTACCTGCTGCCAGCGAGGGTCCTCTTGATGATACACTAGTCGCCGGTCCGAGCCAGGGTCCTCCCTCCTGCCGCGCAGATCAGACAGAGAAATTTTGCTCGAGGCGTCTATTCTCTTCTCAAGGAGCGCCAGAAGCAGCCCCCTTCAGCCCTGGTGATCCAGCTGGTCTCAGCCAAGACACACTCAAAGAGGCGCTCCAATATTCATTTGTGCAGCATAGCAGGAAGACGACGGGGCGGAAAAGAATTAAGAAACATGCCTTTGACTCCAGCAGCCAGCCGGTGGAGGGGTGTAGGAAGCCGATACGGGTCCAGGACAAGGTACCCATCATAAACTGGCATCCGATCCATGAGTTGGGTAAACCTATGTTGCCGCCAAATTTTTTAGAAATCGTCACTTCGGATATGAGGAGCCTCCATAATTTTGTTCTCTATGTGGAGTCGAATCTTGCCAATGATGACAATCCAAGATACCCGCTTTTCATAGGAAAGGTATCGGAGGGCTTGGGCTTTGTGGATCAATACCCAGGGGACTTGTTCTTCTTGAGGTTTAATGACATCTTTGACATGTTCCACATGAATGCGCTCCACCCATCCATGGTCCGCCTGCTTGCGCTCAGCTTGGCTCACCAGCTCATCAAAGAGAATACCCTGAATGTCGCTATAATGGACCCCTTCTACATGCAAGAAATGTTCTTGAACAACCCTAAGGGTAAGGTAGCAGCAACGAAGTACATCGAAGATTTCTTCGTGGATCATCCCTCCAAGAACATCTTTCTCATGCCTTACATTCCTGAGTAAGTCATTCTCGCTTGCAGCCGTAACATGCTTTCGTAGATTTCCTATCGTTAAACTAATCTGAGGCTGATAATCTCTTTGAACCACGAACTATTTTGTGTAGCAACCAATACGGCACCCTCATCGCTCTGGATCCGAAAGACTCGCTTGCCATATATCTCGACTCGGGGAGTCATCATAAGTACAAAGAGTACAAGCTAATCAAAGATGTTCTAGATGATGCTCTCACTGGCTACTCTTATAGGGAGGGCATCATAAAAAGAAAAAATCAAAGGCGAGGAAAGTACACATTCATACATAAAACTGAGTTCGCCTGCATCAAGCAGGCGCCAGGCAGTACGAGGGAGGCCTGGTACGTCATCTATCATATGCGAGAGTATATAAAGGATGAACAACGACTACAATATTCGTCGTCTCTCGCAAAATGGTGCGATACCTTGGCGGTGTCCTCCGATGCCGAAATAAGACAAGAGTTCGGCCGAATTCATAAAATGATCGCGCGGACGATCACCATGGATGTCATACATAGCGATGGGGTGTTCTTCTACAGTCATCGTCCACCACCTAACGCTGAAATAGAAGCCCGCTTACATCAACATGGCGATGACAGACCGTTCAACTCATTGCAAGGTTGTCTCCCGTTCCCTCCATTGAAGACGAAGCCGAAGTCGAAGCCGAAGCCGAGCAAGAAGTGAGAGGGTGTGTTCTCTATGCATGTAGCTAGTTTTTTTCGAACAATCGATGAACATGTGTTGTAAAATTTATCTCATGTTGAACTTGTGTACGTATTAGATGATGCATGAACTAAGTCTTCTTTTATGCATGATGAACATGTAGCTAGTTTTACATTGAACTAAGTCTTCTTTTATAATGCATGAATGTACACACATCTTCCTTTTTAACTATCTTGGTTAATATTTATATATGTCTTTAATAGATGAAGAAGTGGTATGTGGTTTACGAAGGTAGCATTCCAGGAGTCTATGAGCACTGGGAAGAGTGCTTCAAGCAAGTGAACAAGTACAAGGGCAACAACTACAAGAGCTAAAAGAGTAAAGCGGAGGCGGAAGCTCGGTACTTGAACTACCGGCAAGGGCAAGAGAGGAAGAACCACCGGATGAAGTCCAACTTCCTCGTGATCCCCTTCTTGCTCATCGTCTTTACCATTCTCTTGTATGCGATACAATGAAGTCCAACTATCGAGATGTAGTTTGTGTGTGATACAATGTAGTGATGTAACTCCCAACTTGTCTATTTTTCGGTTCGTGATCTATGTGTGATACAGATACAATATATGTGATCCACTACACAACTTCTCTATTTTGGTTAGTAATGTGATGTAACAATATTTGATCACTCTTGTATATTTGAACTTATGAATTCTGTGTATTTGTATTGTGTTGGTAAACTGTGAAAATATTTGAGTATTTGTGTTGCTGGAATAACTAGTTTTAGCAGAAAAGTAATTCCAGAAAATATATTGCTGGCGTACAGAAAAGTTATTGCTGGCGGACAGTACCAAATCCTGAAATTGTACTACTGGCGTACATATTGTTGACCACTGGCGGGCAGATCTGGACGCCAGAAGCATACCTCTGGCGGACATACTTCTTGTACGCCAGCGGTAAGAGAAGGTAGCGCTGGCGTACAGTTTGTACGCCAGCGGTACCTGTTACCACTGGCGGGACAACGTTGGCGTACGCCCGCCCGCGAGCGGTAGGGAAAACCTGTACGCCAGCAGTAGCCTATTTCCTACTAGTGACAAGCTCACTTCACCCCCGGTGCTTGCCCCTCCTGATACTCAGAAGGACTTCGTGATTTATTGCGACGCGTCTCGTCAAGGATTAGGTTGTGTCCTAATGCAAGAGCGCAAAGTGATTGCTTATGGCTGTCGTCAGTTGCGTGCTCACGAAGATAAGTATCCAACTGTGACGCCCCCAAAATCAGACCGTGTACAGTAATCATACACGCAAGGTACACGATCGAGATCAGGGACTCACGGTAAGATATCACAACACAACTCTACAAATAAAATAATACGAGTTGTTTAATACAAGCCAGGGGCCACGAGGGCTCGAATACAACAGCTCGATTGCACAAAGTTAGCGGAAGAAATAGTATCTGAGTACAGACACAAGGATACAAGGTTGCCTTAAGAATGCTAGCACAAATAACAACTGATCGAAAAGGCGAGGCCTCCTGCCTGGGAACCTCCAAACTACTCCTGGTCGTGGTCATCAGGGGGCTTCATGTTACGATGGTCATCATCGGGGATCTCCTGCTCCGGGGCTCCAACGTCGACTGCAGCGGCCGATCAGGCAACACAGTAAATGAAATAAAGCAGGGTGAGTATCTAGTATACCCGCGAGACTTACGTCCGCTACTAAGCATTATGCATGTATCAAATGGAAAGGGGAGGCTATATATAGTGGACTGAAGGGCAGAAATCAGAGCAAGGGTAAGAAGCTAGGCCTATCGAAGACTAGCATCTTCCGACGAGTCTTGCAGCATGAGGAGAGAATAGCCAACAGTTATATAAAGCATAAAGTAACAATGCAGCAGAAGTTGCTGCAACATTGTATAATAATAAGTTATAATAATTAGAAATTTCTCCGAGTTCACCTCCTCGACATCCCAGCGAGGAAGAAAATCTGGAACCATACAGTTTAATAATAATAGTTTGTAGTGGTAAGATCTAGCTTCAGCATAAAGTGTCCTGTTACCGTGGACACGGCTATTCGAATAGATTAATCTTCCCTGCAGGGGTGCACTTGTGTTACACTACATGCACGGATCTCCAGGGTGGCGGGCACCTTGTTAGGGAACGCTCCATCGAGGCTATCCGACACTCCGTAGCCCATCTTTCAAACTCAACAGAGAGGCCATCCGCCGGTCTCAATCCTAAGTACGCCGGGCCTTGGACCCCAACCCGAACGTACTCATGCACGGTGCGTGGCTGGCCGGTGAAGTTAAAGCAAATCCAAATAAGACACCACCGCACGAGCAAATAAGACAACACCACTTCCCGGCGCAGGCCGCGGTACTGCTGACGTCTGAAGAGTCCTCGGACGACACTACGAAGCAGAGGAGCCCATAACTCGTAATTCCCATGGGTAGGTAGTGCGTACATGGCATATAGCCAACTCAAGACATCCACTGAACCATTAGTCATTTTATTAACTTGCGGGACAACTGTTATCGTTGCCTCGACTTAACTGACCCGCGGACAACGACAGCAGCCAGGACCACCAGTACATCGGTGCCTGCCCTGTCGTCCCACCAAGTCTCTGCGGTTACCAACAAGGTGAACCGTCTCCTTACCTTGTCTCGCGTGTGCTCCTGGAGGAGCTCGACTTTCGTAGTTTGGTAACTCTCGCGGCCAACGATCAGGGGCCAAGCACACTGGTACACTGGTCGTACCCTCCCTGTCGTCCCGTCGCAATACCTCTCGCGGGCACCGTTGGGTCGCCCGACTTCTTACTTTAAAGGACAACCGTTGCTCAAGTACCTAGAGCGGCTATACAGAGTCAGCAACGAGTGGAGTACAAGGATTACTCCTTGATAGCTCACACTTGATGGTGGCTCGGCAGAGCCGAGCTAGGGGGCCTGAGGCGGTGTCTGCATTGTACCATACATGTGCAGTTATAATATTTGTATCCGCGTTCACTCCCCTGAGTGACCACGGCCCTCTATCTAATCCTAGCTAACAATGCGCAGGGCTCACTGCTGAATATAATATATATAATAGGCAGCATAGGATAACGGAAGGTACATCAAGGGGCGACAAAAACAGGCTATGCAATTGAAAAGGATTGTAACGTAGAAGCAGCAGTAACAATGCCTAGTGCAAGAAATGTACGAAAATTTAGGCGATATCTGGGGAAGGAAAATGGCTCTGCTTTCCTGGAATCTCGACGGTAGGGGTAGGGTCGTCGAAGAAGTAGTCGTACCCGGCAGCAGTGTAGTCGGCGGTAGCAACGGGGTCTACCGGAGAATAAAGGTGGGGAGAAACAGTAAATACAAAGCAAGCATAACAAACAGATGAATGACATGGCGTATGCAATGTTAACGGTGTTCTAACGCAGTGTAATGCACGTTGCAGGGAGCGGGAGTCCATCCGAGGATGAATTTCCAGCTCCGGGTGATTACCGGACAGGGGTGTCCGGAGGGGGAAGGGTTCATGCTGGAGGTGTCGTGGACATCCGACAAGCGTGTGGATGGTGTAACCGTGCTAGTTGAAACAATCCGAACAACTTTCATGTTCAGAATGAATTCATCCGGATACTTTGACAATACCGGAAAAATCATCGGACTAACGGTCCGGAGGGGGACGGTTCGATGTTCGGTATGTTAGAGTGGGGTGGTTGGTATACGGATAGCGTATTCGTATTCGCTATATTTTTCTGATCAATTTTCATGTATAAAGTTTTTGAATCTGACTTACGGTTTAAAAGATATTCAAATTCAAAGTTTAAATCATTTTAAAACAATTTCTGAATTTTCTTTTATTATTTAAATTCAACATTATTTATATTAATTTTAATACTGACCAGTGGGTCCCACTGGTCAGTGGCATATTAAAAAAATTAATTTAATTAGTTAATTAATCTTTGGGGGCCCACATGTCAGTGCCTAATTAACAAGTAAATTCATTTTATTTAAATTGAGCTTATTAGCTAACAGGGGGGCCACATGTCATACACTAGGGGGTAGTTAAATCATTTTATTTATTATAACAGTGGGGTAGGGGCCCACTGTAAGTCTCAGGGGGGTAATTTATCTGTTATTAGTGGGGTTAATTAGTGGGCTATGGTTAGGGGGGGTGGGACCCCGTAGTCAGTGGGTTTCCCTCGGTTAAACCCGCAGGGGAGGGGGATACGCCGGCGACGAGCCAAGGACGGCGGCGAGGCCGTTGGCTGTCGGCGGTCAGCAACAGGGCAAGGCGGCGGCGAGGGGTCGTTCCGGCCAAGGGCCACGGCAGGGGGTCACGGTTTGGGGTGGCGCGTGCGAGGGGAAGGGGCGTGGCCGCACGCACGCACGCACGCGGCGGTCGACACTTGGCCAGCCGGGGTCGGGAGCGGCCATGGGCGAGCACGGACGAACTACCAAGGGAGGAGGGGACAAGCGGCGTGGCGAGGGCATGTCCAGCGCGCGCTGGGCACGGGGCAAAGGTGCGGGGAGCGCGTGCCAGGGCCATGGAGACACGGCGGCGACCGAAGGAACGACGGGGAGGAGCTACGAAGGCAGATCAAAGGGGGTTTTGAGAGGGGATCGATGCGGCAGCTCACTGTGATGCGGATGATGTGCTCGGGGAGGCCGGAGATGCAGCGGCGACAGCCAATTTGAAGACGCCGGCCGACGGTGGTGGTGGTAGGGGCGGCGCGAGGGAGAGCCTGCAGTGTCTCCCGGCCCCGATTCAGTGCATGAGTCGTTGAAGCCGAACACAGCGTTGGCCCTGGACAACATGTCGCGGCACGGCGTGGCTTCTGACCGCGTCGACGGCGACGAGGTGCACGCGGCAGGGGAGCTTGCGGTCGAAGGAAAACAAAGCAAGGGGGAAGGGGGAAAAGGAGGCTAGGGTTAGGGTTTCCGGGGGGCGTGGCCGTCTTATACATAGGGTTGGGGGTGAGGATGGCTGCCACGGCGTCGACGCCGGCCATGGTGCGGACGGATGCGTGCCACGGAAGGTGAGCAGTGGCTGGGGAAGAAGACAAGTGGGGGGAGGGATGGGCTGGGGTGGGCCGGGGGTTGGTGGGCTTGGCCTCGGTGGTTTGCTCAGGTCGTAGAATAGGTCTTTTCCTTTTTTTCTCTTTTCTGTAATTCTTTCACTCACTGTTTTATTTAATATAATTACTAAATAACTTTTGTAAAAATGTGCCACTGATCCAAATAAAGATTTTGTAACATCCTAAGTTGGCACAAAAAGTTTGGGGCAAAAATAAAATCATTTGCATTTTATTTAATTATAAAATGATTAAATGGGGCTATTTTGCTATTGCTTTATTTGTTTAGCTATCAAATGATTTTTAGCAAGTATGGAACTTTTTGGTATACCTGTGTTGCACATTGCTGAAGTGCCACAAAAGTTTGGGGCTTTTATAAAGTCTTTTGCTATTTGTTTTTGAGCTACAACTAATAAAAAGGGACTTTTGGCTTCTGCTTTGATTTGTTTGATTTATTTAATAGCTTAATAAATAACCACAACCATACTAGCAGGGTCGAGTGATTATTAGTGATTTTACAAAAGTGAATTCAAAATTTTTGGACATAGTATTTATTGCCACAATGTTTTAAATATTCAACCAAAAGGCATTTGAGCTAAGTTTTGATTTCAAAGGCAAAGGGGCTTGGATTTGTTTTGATCCATGATGAGCAAGGCCCATGGTCACATTGCTTTAATGCCAACCACCATGAATAGAAAAATAACAAGTTGCAAAGTTTGATCAAGGCTAGTTTGAATAACAGTGATTATCAAAAGTGATTAGCAACAGTAATCCTTGATTAGCAAAGTGATTGCTGTTCATGACAGTGAGGGTGTTACAAATCTCCCCCACTACAAGGAATTCTCGTCCCGAGAATTAAAAGGTAGTGGAAGGGGTAAAGCTTTGGTTTCGTATTCTAACGAATCTTCTGGGTCTTGTTGTCCTTCTTGAAGCAGTTAATCGTTCTCGTGGATGTCTTCATTTATCTGCATCAGTGCATCTCGACGAGTTGTCATCCTTTCTTCGGGGCGTCATCGTACTTACGAATAGGTTAGGAGGAATCTTAAGGGGGTCGAATCGATACAAGATTTATCAACCGAGGTTGTCCAAGGGAATGGGGTACAAAGTATCCTCCGAGTTTAAACTCAGAGGAATACATCAAGAGAAACAAAAGAAGGGATGAGAAGTTTTCAAGCGGATATACAAGCATTCGACGATGATAACGAAGGATGAAAAGGGGTCCAGAGCATCAGGCATAAGCACTGAGTCTGATATCGAACTGAATATCACAAGGTAGGTGACTCGTGAATTGCGCACGAGGCCAAGCACGAGGAATAACCTCGAGAACAAAAAGATACAAGAGAGTCAGGTTTCGATCCTGTGGAACTGTGGGTTATGGGCCCACATTGATTAAGAAGGGTGGTGACAACAATGCGATCAAGTTGCAAGGTAAGTCAGAGAACAGATTGTTAGCTATGTCGGCAACAACGTCGGTGCCAAGGGCGAGGGACGAAGAGAACCATTTTCCTGCTCGTTAAGATGAGGCGGACCAATAGGCAAAGTTCTCGTCCATCGGTGGTTACCGAAATGTTATCAACAGTAGTAACAGGTTGTACGGACAACGTAGTACACCGAAGGGTTTACATGAGCAGGGTATTATCATTGCTCGGATAATTTATATTAAAAGAAAGGTTGAACAAACCAATGGAAAGGAAAATGAGATGAGACACAAGTATCAGGTGTATATCTTTCCCAAGGGGAAGCAGAGCACGACATACATGACCAAGTTTGTATTGGCAGGGAGTCAAAGGAGGTTGTCGATGATAACACAATTCATCGAGGTGCAAGGATGGCATTTCACACGATGAATCCAATTAACACTTGGAAGAGGCAAAAATGTTGATGATGACCACGACACTATGCCGAGAGATTTCAAGAGAATGTCATCGAATAGCAACATCACCAAACAAAAGGGGTGGTGAAGCAAAAGGTAAGCGGTGTTCTCGGTTGACAACAACCCAGAACCATGGATCTGCTATGACATGGATAGGCATTGTTTCATCACAACTCATATGATGTAGTGTGAAGGCCTGATATCCTCGAGATGCCAGGGGTAATACTCGAAGGTAGAATGGTGGATCATAGGTGTAGAAGAATTTATACCAAGGGGATAAATATCTTTACGAGAAGCTTTCATGATAAGTTCTACATAGTATCCACGGGCATGAACACAAAGGTTCAGGGTCGACTGCCACTTCTTCAATGCATAGCGTTTCATTCACTTCTCGCTGTCGATGAGTTTGCAGCGTTCAAACTTTTATCCGGCACAACACCAGTAGAGTAAGCCCCGTAGAAGTTCATGGGTTCACACAGATGGGTGAAGCATATATACGACCGTAGGGACATTTTACGAATCCTTACAACCAACAACAGGAGTAAAGGATACAAGTTTGAAAGCAGAAGGCTGATGACACAGACCAGATGATACCGTTCGCCAAAGGCATTTCGTATCAGGGGAAGCTCGTCAATGATTTAGTACACAAGGGGACGACAGGTAGTAATCCACCAAAAAGGCCAGGCAAGGGTACCGAGAGTTTGGTGTGAGTATTGGTTCTCAACCATAAGAAGAAAGAATGCCAAAGCATTGGAGATAGAAGCATCAGAATAACTCGATGCTTAAGTACAAAGGAATTATAACTACCATATCGGTGTATCAGATTGAGATACATCGATCAAACATAAATAAGTTGAATAGAAGTTTGACAGTTAATCAATCAAGGTTTGATTTACCGAGAACCAGCTCATATCCGGAATGAAGTCTGAGCCGGAAGAATGGATTCATAGGGATCAATAGATGGTTGCGTGCACTAGCACACACGATGATTCAACAGATCAGAATGGCAATGCCAAGGGAGGTCATCAAGGACTACCAGACAAACGGGATTAATCATAGTGCAAGCAGGTAAGAAGAATCTCCAAAGCATTAGGCTGCCGAGGATTGTCGCGAGATCGAATAGTATTTCAAAGTATTTTTGGAATCACAGGAACAACTTAGTATGAACGGATCCTCGATAAAAGTGAGGAATTATCCGCAGGGTGAAAAAAAATTGCAAGGCAGTAGGCTCAAAGGATTCCCGAATCAACGGAAAGTATTGCAATGCACCTTGTGAACACAAGAGCAACTGGGATTGAATGGATGAACGGAAGGTCTATGTGGTTATACATACGGACTTATCGGTGGCAGGGAATTGTCAAGGTGATCAGCACATATGGTCTCGGGGATTTCATCGGAGAGTAATTTTTAGAGTCTTCTCGTGAAGCAAGCGATCATCTGTAATGAGGGGCTCTCCGGGAGGAAGTAGTAACGAGAACCTAATGTTTGAGGTAGCAAAATCTATGACCCGAAAGAGAAGAGAGATCAGAGTCCCAGAGTAAAGGTACGGAGTAAAAAGATCCTAATACCACCCAGTTGGCGACGTGGGCCGATAAGCCACACGACACTGTTAGTAAAATAGTTTTGCAACGACTAGACTCGACTTCGACCAAGGAGTTGGAAGGGGGTTACCTACAGGAAGTCAGCTCTGATACCAACTTGTGACGCCCCCAAAATCAGACCGTGTATAGTAATCATACACGCAAGGTACACGATCGAGATCAGGGACTCACGGTAAGATATCACAACACAACTCTACAAATAAGATAATACAAGATGTTTAATACAAGCCGGAGGCCACGAGGGCTCGAATACAACAGCTCGAGAGCACAAAGTTAGCGGAAGCAATAGTATCTGAGTACAGACACAAGGATACAAGGTTGCCTTAAGAAGGCTAGCACAAATAATAACAGATCGAAAAGGCAAGGCCTCCTGCTTGGGAACCTCCAAACTACTCCTGGTTGTGGTCATCAGGGGGCTTCATGTTACGGTGGTCATCATCGGGGATCTCCTGCTCCGGGGCTCCAACATCGACTGCAGCGGCCGATCAGGAAAAACAATAAAGGAAATAAAGCAGGGTGAGTATCTAGTATACCTGCGAGACTTACGTCCGCTACTAACTATTATGCATGTATCAAATGGAAAGGGGAGGCTATATATAGTGGACTGAAGAGCAGAAATCAGAGCAAGGGTAAGATGCTAGGCCTATCGAAGGC
This sequence comes from Bromus sterilis, assembly GCA_950022295.1. Lineage (NCBI taxonomy): Eukaryota > Viridiplantae > Streptophyta > Magnoliopsida > Poales > Poaceae > Bromus > Bromus sterilis. The sequence goes on from OX465600.1 coordinate 226,878,652, forward strand.
TAGCATCTTCCGACGAGTCTTGCAGCATGAGGAGACAATAGCCAACAGTTATATAAAGCATAAAGTAACAATACAACAGAAGTTGCTGCAGCATTGTATAATAATAAGTTGTAATAATTAGAAATGTCTCCGAGTTCACCTCCTCGACATCCCAGCGAGGAAGAAAATCCGGAACCATATAGTTTAATAATAATAGTTTGTAGTGGTAAGATCCAGCTTCAGCATAAAACGTCCTGTTACCGTGGACACGGCTATTCGAATAGATTAATCTTCCCTGCAGGGGTGCACTTGTGTTACACTACACGCACGGATCTCCAGGGTGGCGGGCACCTTGTTAGGGAATGCTCCACCGAGGCTATCCGACACTCCGTAGCCCATCTTTCAAACTCAACAGAGAGGCCATCCGCCGGTCTAAATCCTAAGTACGCCGGGCCTTGGACCCCAACCCGAACGTACTCCTGCACGGTGCGTGGCTGGCCGGTGAAGTCAAAGCAAATCCAAATAAGACACCACCGCACGAGCAAATAAGACAACACCACTTCCCGGCGCAGGCCGCGGTACTGCTGACGTCTGAAGAGTCCTCGGACGACACTACGAAGCAGAGGAGCCCATAACTCGTAATTCCCATGGGTAGGTAGTGCGTACATGGCATATAGCCAACTCAAGACATCCACTGAACCATTAGTCATTTTATTAACTTGCGGGACAATTGTTATCGTTGCCTCGACTTAACTGACCCGCGGACAACGACAGCAGCCAGGACCACCAGTACATCGGTGCCTGCCCTGTCGTCCCACCAAGTCTCTGCGGTTACCAACAAGGTGAACCGTCTCCTTACCTTGTCTCGCGTGTGCTCTTGGAGGAGCTCGACTTTCGTAGTTTGGTAACTCTCGCGGCCAACGATCAGGGGCCAAGCACACCGGTACACTGGTCGTACCCTCCCTGTCGTCCCGTCGCAATACCTCTCGTGGGCACCGTTGGGTCGCCCGACTTCTTACCTTTAAGGACAACCGTTGCTCAAGTACCTAGAGCGGCTATACAGAGTCAGCAACGAGTGGAGTACAAGGATTACTCCTTGATAGCTCACACTTGATGGTGGCTCGGCAGAGCCGAGCTAGGGGGCCTGAGGCGGTGTCTGCATTGTACCGTACCTGTGCAGTTATAATATTTGTCTCCGCGTTCACTCCCCTGAGTGACCACGGCCCTCTATCTAATCCTAGCTAACAATGCGCAGGGCTCAGTGCTGAATATAATATATATAATAGGCAGCATAGGATAACGGAAGGTACATCAAGGGGCGACAAAAACAGGATATGCAATTGAATAGGATTGTAACGTAGCAGCAGCAGTAACAATTCCTAGTGCAAGAAATGTACGGAACGATAGGCGATATCTGGGGAAGGAAAATGGATCTTCTTGCCTAGAAGCTCGACGGTAGGGGTAGGGTCGTCGACGAAGTAGTCGTACCCGGCAGCAGTGTAGTCGGCAGTAGCAACGGGGTCTACCGTAGAATAAATGGGGGAGAAACAGTAAATACAAAGCAAGCATAACAAACAGATGAATGACATGGCGTATGCAATGTTAACGGTGTTCTAACGCAGTGTAATGCACGTTGCACAGAGCGGGAGTCCATCCGGGGATTAACTGCCAGCTCTGGGTGATTACCGAACAGGGGTGTCCGGAGGGGGAAGGGTTCATGCCGGAGGTGTCGTGGACATCCGACAAACGTGTGGATGGTGTAACCGTGCTAGTTGAAACAATCCGAACAACTTTCGTGTTCAGAATGAATTCATCCGGATACTTTGACAGTACCGGACAAATCATCGGACAGACGGTACGGAGGGGGATGGTTCGATGTTCGGTATGTTAGAGGGGGTGGTTGGTATATGGATAGCGTATTCGTATTCGTTATATTTTTCTGATCAATTTTCATGTATAAAGTTTTTGAATCTGACTTACGGTTTAAACGATATTCAAATTCAAAGTTTAAATCATTTTAAAACAATTTCTGGATTTTCTTTTATTATTTAAATTCAAAATTATTTATATTAATTTTAATACTGACCAGTGGGTCCCACTGGTCAGTGACATATTAAAAAAATTAATTTAATTAGTTAATTAATCTTTGGGGGCCCACATGTTAGTGCCTAATTAACAACTAAATTCATTTTATTTAAATTGAGCTTATTAGCTAACGGGGGGGCCACATGTCATACACTAGGGGGTAGTTAAATAATTTTATTAATTATAACAGTGGGGTGGGGCCCCACTGTAAGTCTCAGGGGGGGTAATTTATCTGTTATTAGTGGGGTTAATTAGTGGGCTATGGTTAGGGGGTGGGACCCCGTAGTCAGTGGGTTGCCCTCGGTTAGACACGCTAGGGAGGGGGATACGACGGCGACGAGCCAAGCACGGCGGCGAGGCCGTTGGCTGTCGGCGGTCAGCAACAGGGCAAGGCGGCGGCGAGGGGCCGTTCCGGCCAAGGGCCACGGAAGGGGGTCACGGTTTGGGGAGGTGTGTTCGAGGGGAAGGGGGCGTGGCCGCACGCACGCACGCAGGCGGCGGTCAACACTTGGCCAGCCGGGGTCAGGAGCGGCCATGGGCTCGCACGGACGAACTACCAAGGGAGGAGGGGGCAAACGGCATGGCGATGGCATGTCCAGTGCGCGCTGGACACGGGGCAGAGGCGCGGGGAGCGCGTGCCAGGGCCATGGAGACACGGCGGCGACCGGAGGAATGACGAGGAGGAGCTACGAAGGCAGATCGAAGGGGGTTTCGAGAGGGGGTCGATGCGGCAGCTCACTGGGATGCGGATGATGTGCTCGGGGAGGCCGGAGATGCAGCGGCGGCGACCAATTTGACGACGCCGGCTGACGGTCGTGGTGGGAGGGGCGGCGCGAGGGAGAGCCTGCGGTGGCTCCCGGCCCCGATTCAGTGCCGGAGTCGTTGAAGTCGAACACGGTGTTGGCCCTGGACAACATGTCGCGGCACGGCGTGGCTTCTGACCGCGTCGACGGCGACGAGGTGCCTGCGGCAGGGGAGCTTGCGGTCGAAGGAAAACAAAGCAAGGGGGAAGAGGGAAAAGGAGGCTAGGGTTAGGATTTCCAGGGGGCGTGGTCGTCTTAACACAGGGTTGGGGGCGGGGATGGCTGCTACGGCGTCGACGCCAGCCATGGTGCGGACGGATGCGTTCCACGGAAGGTGAGCAGTGGCTGGGGAAGAAGACAAGTGGGGGAGGGATGGGCTGGGGTGGGTCGGGGGTTGGTGGGCATGGCCTGCGTGGTTTGCCCAAGGCGTAGAATAGGTCTTTTCCTTTTTTTCTCTTTTCTGTAATTCTTTTACTCACTGTTTTATTTAATATAATTACTAAATAACTTTTGTAAAAATGTGCCACTGATCCAAATAAATATTTTGTAACATCCTAAGTTGGCACAAAAAGTTTGGGGCAAAAATAAAATCATTTGCATTTTATTTAATTATTAAATTGGGCTATTTTTTATTGCTTTATTTGTTTAGCTATCAAATGATTTTTAGCAAGTATGGAACTTTTTGGTATACCTGTGCTGCACATTGCTGAAGTGCCACAAAAGTTTGGGGCTTTTATAAAATCTTTGGTATTTGTTTTTGAGATACAACTGATAAAAAGGGACTTTTGGCTTCTGCTTTGATTTGTTTGATTTATTTAATAGCTTAATAAATAACCACAACCATACTAGCAGGGTCCAGTGATTATTAGTGATTTTACAAAAGATCATTCACAATTTTTGGACAAAGTATTTATTGCCACAATGTTTTTAATATTCAACCAAAAGGCATTTGAGCTAAGTTTTAATTTCAAAAGCAAAGGGGCTTGGATTTGTTTTGATCCATGATGAGCAAGGCCCCTGGTCACATTGCTTTAATGCCAACCACCATGAATAGAAAAATAACAAGTTGCAAAGTTTGATCAAGGCCAGTTTGAATAACGGTGATTATCAAAAGTGATTAGCAACAGTAATCCTTGATTATCAAAGTGATTATTGTTCATGATAGTGAGGGTGTTACACCAACTCATGATCTCAAATTGGCAGCGGTAATTTATGCATTGAAGCTATGGCGACATTACCTCGTCGGTAACCGTTGCGAGATCTACACCGATCACCAAAGCCTGAAGTACCTGTTTACTCAGCCCGACCTGAATCTCCTCCAACAGAGATGGCTCGAGACAATAGCCGACTAAAACATGGGAATTTCTTACACCCCTGGAAAAGCTAATGTGGTGGCCGATGCCTTAAGCCGCAAAGCCTACTGTTCTGAACTTGAAGTCTAGATAGAGCAGCCACTTCTGTATGATGAGCTCCGCAAGTTGAACCTTGAAATTGTTCCGCAGGGACATGTGAATAACCTTGTTGTTGAGCCGGACCTAGACAGCACCATCAAGTGGATACAAACATGTGACTCTGATGTCGAGAAGATCAAGAAGTATATCGCTAGAGGAAAGCCATCATGCTTCACTGTTGTTGATGATCAAACATTGTATTTCAAGAATCGTTTAGTGGTCCCTAGGAGTAAGCCCAATCTAAAATTGTCCCCGCGCGTCATGAAAGAAGCTCATGATACTCCTTTGTCGATTCACCCTGGTAGTACCAAGATGTACCAAGACCTTCGTCAGCGGTACTGGTGGTCTAACATGAAGCAAGACATCGCTCGATATGTTGACGAGTGTGACGTTTGTCGTCGCGTGAAATCAGAACATCAAAGACCTGCTGGAACTCTGCAACCACTCTCTATTCCTGAATGGAAATGGGAAAAGATTGAAATGGACTTCGTCACCGGTTTTCCGCGATCACAGAAGGGTCATGATGCTATTTTTGTCGTCATCGACCGATTCTCCAAGGTTGCCCATTTTCTGCCGGTCAAGGAGACGATCTCTGCTAGTCAGTTAGCAGACTTATATGTTTCCAGAATTTTTTCCCTCCACGGTATTCCGTTGGAGATCAGTTCAGACCGTGGCAGCATTTTCACCTCGAAGTTCTGGATAGTTTCCAAGAAGCTATGGGCACTCACCTAAATTTTAGCACCGCTTATCACCCCCAGTCACAAGGCCAAGTCGAACGAGTCAACCAAGTGCTTGAAGATATGCTTCGAGCTTCTGTCATTTCATTCGGTAAGATATTGGAGGATTCTCTTCCATTTGCTGAATTCTCGTACAACAATAGCTATCATGCTAGTCTGAAGATGGCCCCCTTTGAAGTTCTCTATGGGCGTAAGTGTCGAACCCCTCTAAATTGGTCAGAAACTGGGGAACGGGCACTCGTTGGTCTGGACATTATTCAACATGCCGAAGATCAGGTTCGTGTTATCCGTGACCACTTGAAGGCTGCTCAGTCCCGCCAGAAGAGCAACTATGATCGCAAGCACAAAGACATGGTCTATCAACCTGGCGAATACGCGTACCTCCGTGTCACTCCGATGAGAGGCACTCGTAGTTTAGGAATCAAAGGCAAATTAGCTCCTCGCTACATTGGCCCGTTCCGTATCCTATCCAGGAGTGGAACCGTGGCATACCGGTTGGAATTGCCGCCGAACCTCTCTCAAGTCCACGATGTATTCCATGTGTCGCAACTCCGACGCTGATTCAAAGACCCTATTCGTGAAGTGGAACATGATCTGATTGAGCTGCAACAGGACTTGACTTATCAAGAACATCCGAGCCGCATTCTTGATCAGTCTGAACGCAAAACCCGCAACAAGACAACAAAGTTCCTCAAAGTTCAGTGGTCGAATTATTCTGAAGATGAAGCCACTTGGGAACGCGAAGATCGCCTTCGTGAAGAATACCCCGACCTTTTCCCCTCTACCACTTAGATTCTCGGGACGAGATTCCTGTAGTGGGGGAGATTTGTAACATCCTCAGTGTTTGTAACAGTAATCACTACAGTGATCCTTTTGTTAATGCTAATCACTGTTGCAATCTTGCTATGATCATCTTTGCTTTTGATCACATTTCCAAAATGCCTTTTGGTTAATATCAAAAATCATGTGACAATTAACTTTGTCCAAAAATTATGAAACCACTTTTGTAAAATCACTAATAATTAGTGGGCCATGCCAATATGGTTTTGGTATTTATCATGCCACTGGAAAATTCAAACAATTCATAGCAGTGGTAAAACAGTGGCAATTAACACCTTTTTAATAAAACACAAATGCAAAAGATTTTATATAAGTCCCTATCTTTTTGTGTCATCTTGGTATTGTGCCACACTAATTATAGAACCTATTAAATATTTTACAAAATTGTAAAAGTAACTAAAAATAAATAAAAAAAGAAAAGAACAGAAAAGAAAAATAAAAGAAAAGGCATGTTGGCCCAGTGCACTAAGTGGACAGTGCACTTGCCCAACCACCCGTGTGGCCCACCTGGCCCACCCCGGTCATCTCCTTCCCTTGTTCATCGCGGCCGTGCGTGGCAGCATCTCCATGGTGCTCGACGGCTGCCCCGCGCGATGACCGCCACCGCGATGCCTCCGAGCCTCCGTCGAGGTCAATTACCCCCTCCTCACCCCCGCGGCGAAACCCTAACCCTAAGCCCCTCTCCCTCGCCTCGCCCTCGATAGGAAAAAGATCCCGAGGGCAAACGTCGCCGCCGTCGCGCTCCCACGCGGCCAGTGGACTCCTCCCGCCTCCCCGTCGTGTCCAGGAGAAGCGCTACCGTCATCTTTGTCGCCTGCACCAGCCAATCGAGCCCGGGGAGCACCGCAGCCGTCGCCCACGTCTTTTTCCCCCACTCCAGCCGCCACCTCGCCGTCGTCAATTCTGGCCACCTCGAGCCCTCCTCGAGCCCGCCTTGCACCTCTACAGGATCACGATGAGCTCCCCTACGTCTGCCAAACCCTCGCGTCTCCTCCCTCGAGTTGTAACGGCCGCCACCATGGGAGCCTTGGGCACGTCGCCGCCGGCGAGGTCCCAGTTGTGGCGTAGAGCACGCTTTTGGCGCGTTGTGCGCGTCGTCGTGCTCCCTTCCCTCTCAGTAGCCGAACACACCGCTACACGCTCCAGTTCCCGCACTACAACGACGTCGATGTCCAGCCCGTGCTCCGCTCCGTCGCATACCTCGTCGCCGACGTGCATTCCGGCGACCCCCGACACAACCCCCACCACCGTTCGACTCGCGGGGCTCTGCTGCGTCGATTGGAACCACCTGCGCCCCCTCCTGTAGACGGTAGCAAGTGCACCGTCGACCTCGCCGGCGACGTGCTCCGGTGTGCTCGCCGGTGGGGCTGACCTGCGGGTCCCGCCTGTCAGTGGTGTTATTAGTGTTAATGACCCACTGACCAGTGGCCCCCACCCCCTGTTAAAATTACCTGTTAATTAAACAAATAGAAAACTGTTAGTTAAATTGTGTACCACTTACACATAGGCCCCCCTGTCAGATTATTAATTAATAGAATTAATAGAAATTCCAATCAATGACATGTGGGCCCTGGCTCTATTTAAATTTGATAAATTAAATTATAAATACTGTGAGGCTGACATGTGGGACCCCATGTCAGGTTTGACCAGTCAACCCTGTTGTGGATAATGTTACTGTTTTAATAATAAAATAATTCCAGAAAATCTTTTAAAATGATTTAAATTTGAAAATCAATATCTTTTAAACCGTAACTCGGATTGAAAAAGTTTATACATGAAAATTGATCAGAAAAATATAACAAATACGGATAGGCTATCCGTATACGAACCACACCCCTGTAACGCACCGAACATCAAACCGTCCCCCTCCGGACCGTCTGTCCGATGATTTGTCTGGTACTGTTAAAGTACTCGGATGAATTTATTCTGAACACGAAAGTTGTTCGGATTGTTTCATTTAGCACGGTTACACCATCCACACGTTTGTCGGATGTCCACGACACCTCCGGCATGATCCCTTCCCCTCCGGACACCCTGTCCGGTAATCACCCGGAGCTGGCAGCTCATCCTCGGATGGACTCCCGCTTCGTGCAACGTGCATTGCACTGCGTTAGAACATCGTTACCATTGCATTCGTCATGCCTTTCATCTGTTTGATACGATTGCTTTATATTTACTGTTTCTCCCCCCCCCCCTTTTTTATTCTCCGGTAGACCCCGCTTCTACCGCCGACTACACTGCTGCCGGGTACGACTACTTCGTCGACGAACCTACCCCTACCGTCAAGCTTCCAGGTAAGCAGAGCTATTCTCTTCCCCATATATCGCCTAACTTTTCCGTACTTTCTTGCACTAGGCATTGTTACTGCTGCTGCTACGATTACAATGTTATTCAATTGCATAGCCTGTTTTTGTCGCCCCTTGATGTACCTTCCTTATCCTATGCTGCCTATTATAATTATACATTATTCAGCAGTGAGCCCTGCGCATTGTTATCTAGGATTAGATAGCGGGACGTGGCCACTCAGGGGAGTGACGCAGATACAAAATATATACAACTACAACAGGTACGGATCAATGCAGACGCCCTAGGGAACCTACAACGGCGAGACTCTGCAGAGACGCTTCGAGTTTGACTTACGAGGGGACTGACTCGTAATTCACTCTCGTCGGCTCAGTAGCGTAGCATCACTGGGATGATACGAGGGTATTCCTGTTTAGTTCATTCTGCTGGTGTCTCGGCACCACCGGGGTGATACGAGAATATTCCTCTTTAGTTCATTCTGCTGATGTCTCTGTCGAACCCCTTTAAGTGTGCCACCGAGGGTGATTACTCCTGGTTTCACTTAATGGTAGGCACTCGAATCAACTGGTGTCCTTAAAGGTAAGAGTCGGGCGACCCAACGGTTCCCGTGAGCGGTATATTGTCGGGAGCGACAGGGAGGGTACGATCGACGTTACTGGCGTGCTTGGCCCCTGCTCGTATCTCGCGAGAGTTACCAAACCACGAAAAAGTCAAGCTCTACCAAGAGCACACGCGAGACAAGGTAAGGAGACGGTTCACCTTGTTGGTAACCGCGCGCTTTGACGGGATGACAGGGCAGGCCCCGACGTTACCGGTAGGCCTTGTTGCTGTTCATTGTCCGTTGTGTTGTTAGTTAGACAGCGATAACGGTTGTCTGCGAGATAATATTAAAATGCTAAATGGTTCGGCAGATGACTTGAGAGGCCGCAAAGGCCTGTACGCACTACCTTCACGTGGGATAAGGAGTTATGGGCTCCCCTACGTCGTAGTTTGTCCAAAAGCTCTTCAGACGTCAGCAGTACTGCGGCCTGATCGTCGGGAAGGCGTGTTGTCTTATTTGCTGCAGCAGGTGTGTTTGGATTTGCTTTTGCTTCACCGGCTAGACTCGCACCGTGCAGGAGCGTGCAAGGGTGAGGGACCTAGACCCCTTGCGCATAGGATATAGTCCGGCGAATGGCCTCTCTGCTGAGCCTAGGATGGTTTGCCATGTGTCGGATAGCCTCGGTGGGGCATTCCCTGACAAGGTGTACGCCACCCTGGAGATCCGAGTGTGCAGGCTGAACAGTAGTGCACCCCTGCAGGGAGTTTAATCTATTTGAATAGTCGTGTCCACGGTAACAGGACGCTTTATGTTGAAGCTGGATCTTACCACTACAAACTACTACTATTAAACTGTATGGTTCCGGGTTTTCTTCCTCGCACGGAAGTCGAGGAGGGGAACTCGGAGGCATTATTATTATTAATCATTACAACTTACTATTATACAATGTTGCAGGAACTTCTGCTTCATTGTTACTTTATGCTTTATATAAACTGTTGGTTGTTTCTCTTCTCATGTTGCAAGACATCGTCAGAAGATGCTAGTCTTCGATAGGCCTAGCTTCTTACCCTTATTCTGATTTCTATCTTGCAATCCACTATATACAGCCTCCCCTTTCCATTTGATACAAATTCATAAATGCTTAGTAGCGGACGTAAGACTCGCGGGTATGCTAGATACTCACCTTTGCTTTATTTCCCCCTTTATGTTTTGCCTGATCGGCCACTGCAGTCGACGTTGGATCCCAGGAACAGGAGTACCCCGGAGGCGGTTACTACTACGTCGAGACCCCCGCTGACCAGGACCAGGAGTAGTTTCGGAGGCTCCTAGGCAGGAGGCCTTGCCTCTTCGATCTGTATCTCTGATGTTATTTGTGCTAGCCTTCTTAAGGCAAAAACTTGACTAACTATGTTTGTACTCAGATATTATGGCTTGCATAACTTATGTATTCGGGTTCGTGTGACCCCCTTATCTTGTAACATATTGGTTTATCCTTTTGTGTTTAGTGTTGTGCTGTGATATCCTCACCGTGGCACCCTAATATCAGCCGTGTACCTTGCGTTTATGATTAATGTACACGGTCTGATTTTGGGGGCGTCACATAAAACCTTGCTCGGAACTCTTTGGACACGAGCACTCGACTGCTAGCGTGGTGCCCGCAGGTGCCCTCGTGGATTTCGAGCAGTAGGGCTTTTCCGTCTTCTTCGTCGATGCACTTCTGGAGTTTCTGGGTGATGCTGCACTTGTATAACTGTCTATTGATCACTGTGAATAACTTGGATCGACGACTGATGCGCCGAGCTTCTGAGATGTCTTGCGGTAGCTTGCCTTAGGAATCGGAGGAACGGTTTTGTCCACGCTGGTCCATCGAGTGCTGTTGGATATGTAGGTTCGATCGCTTGGCTGTTGTTGCCTTCGGATGGACTCGCTGATGCCACCTGTGCTAGCTCTGTGATGTCTTCATCTACAGTTGCCTCTGGTGCTGCTGTTTTTTCCTTGATGGATCTCTGGCTGATGCCTTCGAGGAAGACGCCAGGTGGTACTGGTCCTCAAGTCGAGCCGATGTTTGTGAGTTTGTCTGCTTCTGTGTTGTTTGTTCTGGGGATATAATTGAGCTCGCAGCCGTCGAAACTTCCTTCGAGCGTGTTGTAGAGCTTCTGATAGGCCGCCATGTTGTTAGCTACTGCATTGCAGTCTTTCATCGCCTGCTGGAGGACGAGGTTGGAGTCTCCGTAGATTACGAGGCGAGTGGCACCGCATTCTTTTGCCATGCGCATGCCATAGAGCAGTGCCTCGTATTCGGCTTCATTGCTGGAGGCGTGGCTGAAGTTGATCTGGAGGACGTTTTTGAGCTTGGTTCCTTTGGGGGAAACCAGAACAACTCTTGCTCCGGCTCCTTGCTGTCTTTTGGACCCATCGAAGAAAATTGTCCATGAGTTCGATAGGTCCGGAGGGCCTGGTGTCTGGACCTCCGTCCACTCGACCAGAAAATCTGGGAGTACTTGGGCCTCGATTGTTGTTGGGTGCTTGAATTGCAGGTCCCGCGGACTGATCTCAATGTTCCACTCGGGGTTTTTGAGGATGTCCGCGAGTGGTGCGCTGCTCACGATTGTGATAGGGTGTTCGTCGAAGTAGTGCGACACCTTTCTTGAGGTCGTGATGATGGCCAGTAGTAGCTTCTGGTAGTGCGGGTACCGCTGCTGGGATTTTGTCAAGAGCGTGCTGAGGTAGTAGATTGGCCTTTGTATGCTCTGGACCTTGCCTTCTTCTGTGCGCTCGACGACAAGTGATGTGCTTACCACGCTGTTGCGTGCTGCCACGTAGAGGTACAACTTTTCTTTTTCTTTGCGTACCGCCAAGATCGGTGGAGTCGAGAGTGTCTTCTTCAGGTCCGCGAATGCTTTGCGGGCTTCTTCAGTCCACTCGAATTTCTCTCCTTTTCTCAGCAACTGGTAGAATGGCACTGTGCGCTCTCCCAATCTGCTGATGAAACGACTCAGGGCTGCGAGTCTTCCAGTGAGCTGTTGCACGCCTTTGATGTCGGTTGGTTCCTGCATCCTGGCGATTCCTTGAACTTTCTCGGGGTTTGCTTCGATTCCTCGAGCGGAGACCATGTACCCGAGCATCTTCCCGGCTGGGACGCCGAACGCGCACTTCTTCGGGTTGAGCTTGATTCTGTACTTGTTGAGTGCTGCGAAGGTCTCGCGCAGGTCGTTGAGTAGCGTGTTTTCACTGTAGGTTTTGATGACTATGTCGTCCACGTAGACCTTCACATTTCTTCCGATTTGCTCTTTTAAGCAGGCTTGCATCATCCGTTGGTATGTGGCACCGGCGTTCTTGAGTCCTAAGGGAATTGTTCTGTAGAAGAATACGTCGTAAGGGGTGATGCGTGATGTATGCTCTTCGTCTTCTTCCTTCATCCTGATATGATTGTATCCCGAGTAGGCGTCGAGGAACTATAGTAGATCGCATCCTGCTGTCGAGTTGATTATCTGATCGATTCTTGGCAGGGGAAAATGGTCCTTTGGGCAGTGTTTGTTGACTGCCCGTAGTCGACGCACATTCGTAGTACGTCTGTGTCTTTCTTGGGGACCAGCACAGGGTTGGCGATCCAAGTGGCTTAATTCGTCTCTCGGATGAATTGGGCGTCGAGTATTCGGTTGAATTCCTCCCCGATTGCTCTGCGCTTGGGTTCTGAGAATCTTCGTAGTGCCTGCTTCACTGGCTTGGTGTTTGGCTTGATGCGCAGCGTGTGTTCCGCGAACTCACGCGGTACTCCTGGCATGTCGGCTGGGCACCAGGCAAAGATTTCCCATTCTTCGCGGAGGAAAGCGATGAGGGCAGTCGCTTGCTCTTCCGGGAGGTGGGCATACACGCGGACTGTTTTTTCTGGGTCTGTCGGGTGCACCTGGTGGGTGATCGTGTCGCTGTCGATCCTGAAGTCCCGTCCATACTCTTTTGTCTCGCTTCGTCTTGCTAGAGGAAAGACACTTTTGTCTGTCGCCATGGCTATTTCTGTGAGTTCTTGCTCAGCTCCGAAGGTGTCGGAGACTTTATGGAAATCGCGATCGCACTTGTCTGATTTGGTGAAGCTCCCGTTGACTATAATGACGCTCGCGGATCCTGGCATCTTGAGTTTGAGGTAGGCGTAGTGCGGAATCGCCATGAATTGTGCGAATGCTGGACGTCCCAGTATGACGTGATACTGCGACGGCCAATCGAGTACTTCAAACTCGAGGGTGCGTCTTGCGAAATTGCGTCTGCTGCCAAAGACGACTTCGAGCTCGATTAATCCAAGGGAAGTGGCCGCTTCTCCTGGGACTACTCCATATAACACGGTGCTTGATTTCTTCCATATTGATCATGGGACCAGCATCTTGCGTAGGGTGCTGACGAAGATTATGTTCATGTTGCTGCCTCCGTCCATGAAGATTATTTCCATGTTGTACCCTCCAATTTGGGCGTCGAGTACCAGGGGTGCATGCCCCGGCCTTGGGACTGCAGGTGGGTGATCGCTCTGGGAGAACGTGATGCTGGTTTCTACGGTGTGTAGCTGGTAGACTTCGACTGTGTTTAGGTTCTCGGCTGCTCTAGCTTGCAGGGTGTAGGCGTCCTGTTGGGCTTGCGATACCCTGCCTTCTTGGATCGTGTACACCTGTCCTTGAGTCGGCGACTGCTCGGTTCGACGGGTGCGCTTGGCTTCTCGCTGTTTTTCTTCCTTGAGGCTGTCGGCGAGTTCGTTGAACAGGCGGCAGGCTCCCAGAGTGTGACTCGATCTGATGTATCCCCAGTTGTCTTCGAAGCAGTGGATCATGCAGGGTCCTTCTAGCTGTTTCGTGACCATGAGTTTGCCGGATCCGGCGTGGCGTTTCTTCCTTGAGATTCGGAAGAACAACGCGTGATCCGCTGGGTGCTCGTGAACTTGCGGGTCAATTTCGATCCCCTCGCTTAGATTCTGATTCCTTATAAGATTGGCGAATTCGTCTGGTCTTCGATCTGGGTTTTAGTATTCGCCGGTCTGAGTCTCAGAGTCGTTGTCCTGGCGGGCGACGGATGTCTGCACGGCGGCGGGTCGTCGATTGGTCCGGGAGCGCGTGGCTGTATAGTTTGACTCGTCGGGTGGAGTCTCTTCGTAGAATCCTCGCGCCTGTCTTCTGGGTCATCGATTTCTTCCTCGTTGGCGATGATTTTGGAGATCGCTGATCTCGAGCTCGGACTCGAAGTCTTGTTGTGCGGCGGGTGCTTGGGTGGCGATGGGTCGTCGAGTGGTCGGTAGGTCCTCTGCTTCGTGCTGTAGCTCGTCGGTCGGGATATCCATGTGGAACCATCGCGCCTTTCCTTTGGGTCGTCGAGTTCGCCTTCGCTGGCGGTGGGCTTGGTTGCCTCCATAGTATTGGTTTTGGCACGGCCGCAGGCTGAGTGATCTCGCTGGGGCGGCAGAGATGTTCGCCGTGATCTTGAATTCCTCGGGTGGATTGCATCTGGTTCTTGCTCTTGAGTTGTGGCTTGCTGAAGACGGAACCACCGAGATCGTAATTCGAACCTGTGTAGTTCCCACAGACGGAGCAAATTGACGGGGATGTACCCGGGCAAATCCCATGGTCAGAGACCCTGGGTTAGTCATGAGAGGCACAGGTTGGACGATAGCTCGCCGGCTAACAGGAGGATACGTTCCTGCTCGATGTTATTGATTGGAGATGGCGATTACAGGAAAGCCAAGGCTAGTGCACACAAGGCTAGGGTTACAGATTGTGTATTGGATGATCTCGACGTCTCCCCTCCTAGCCCTTATATACTAGGCTAGGTCTCGGGGAGTCCGTCCTGGATTACAGATGAGGTTTCCTAACCCTGATCTTGTACCGTCGCGGACTCCTACGTTGGTGCCACTAGTAGGCCAAGGCTGGGCCCAGGCGGCATCTCTGTGGGCCTTCTGTCTTCGGGTACACCAGGTAGGCCCATCCATAGGAGTCGTGGGGTCACCCCCTCGTCAGTCGTCGCGATGCGCTCCCGCCTTCCAGCGTTTCATCTGCCGTCCACGCCGTGATCTCCGCGCGAGGAGACGAGATCTCGTGGCCTTCACTGATGACAATCGGTCTTTGCCCGCCCGCCCTCTGGCGGTGGACAGGGCGGCAGCTACGGCTTCCATCCGATCGAACGTGGGGCGATGCGGGAGGGGTGCACTTTTGAGTCTCGGTTATTTGCAAACCTAGTCGTCAATGTAATAAATATTAATTCAGATTGGCTATGGCACATCTAGATGTGCTTTAAGTATTGCACATCTAGATGTGCTTTAAGTGTTGTATATCTAAATCCTATATCTTTGATTTTATATGAAGATTGGTGCAAACATTTTCTTCCATTTTTTTTGAAAGATCCAGCTAGGCTGGCGTTTCATTAATTTAGCAGGTAGAGGGTGACAAAGGGATCATCAATCAAGTGATCGAGTGATCGAGTTCGGTGGTGAAAGTAAGATTACAGGGGTGGTACAAAAATTGAGGCGATCTCTCACGTTACGGCCCCGAAGGGTATCTCAATGCATTTCGCCCCGGCGAGGCGCCATTGCTCCATGTCGCTCTTGCAGGCCGCAATAATATGCTCTGTCCGCGGTGTCTTCGCCCTGAAGGTGCATGCGTTGCGCTCCATCCAGATTTGCCATACTGTCAACGCCACCATGCAACGTACGCCCTTGACGTAGCGGGGTTCCACCGAGCTGCTGATCGAAAAAAGGATGTTCGCGGTGGTCGTGAGCTGGCTCCAGCCTTGTGGCTGCAGGGCGCCGCAGCCAGTCCACTCCGCTATCTCTGCCCAAACCGCCTTCGCCATGGGGCAATGCCAGAAGAGGTGCACGGAGGACTCCAGGTTCCTCATGCAAAGTGCACAGAAGTAGCCATTCTCCCATCCTCTCTGCTGAAGCCTGTCGTTGCACCATAGCTTGTCGAGGCTAAGCAGCCAGAGGAGCATTTTATTCTTCCCGGGGGCCCAAATCTTCCAGATGAGAGTCTTGAAGTTGCACTGAGGAGAGTCCCGGAATTGGTGCCGGTAAGATGAGGCGGCGGTGTATGCACCCGAGGGGTGCAGGAGCCAGGTGATGCTATCATTGGAACCATCCTGGAGGGGCGGGCTGGCCGCTCGAATCAGCCTGTCCAGCGCAACGACTTGCGGGGCAAGGAGAAAGAGGGCGTCCCGTCGAATGTCTAACACCCAGCGCTCGTCGCGAAGCGCCACCGCCACCGATCTATGCTTCCGGATCGAGGCGCGGTAGAGGTCCGAAAAGGCCTGCTAAAGTGGGCGGCCTTCTAACCAGTTGCAGTGCCAGAAGGATGCAGTCTCGCCATCGCCGATGGTAACTCTCGTCGCCAGCGCAAACAGCTGACGATCGCCGTTGTCGCATGGCGTGCCGGTGCCAACCCAGGGCCTATCGGGCCTCGTCCAGCAGTGCCAGAGCCACCTCAGCCGGAGTGCTCGGGCGAATCGCGGTAAGCTTGGGATGCCGAGAACCCCGCGATCCTCCGGCGAGGTAACAGTCCGCCATCCCACCTTGCACTTTCCCCCTGAGATGCTCTCGTCTTGCGCCCAAAGAAAGCGACGACGCGCCTTGTCGACCTCCTTGAAGAACTTGGCAGGCGCCCGCAGCGTCGTGAGTGCATAGGTCGGGATGGACGAGAGGACGCATCGGACCAGCACCCTTCTGCCTGCCAAGGGCATGAGCGCGCCCTTCCAGCCCGCCATGCGGGAGCGGATCCTGTCAAGGATATGCTGTGTGTGCACGACGCGGATTCTTCCATTTTTTTCACTTTCTAGTTTGATTAAGTTATTTAGATGTGTAATAACTAGGGCACATGTAGATGTGCCCATACACATAATGATTTTACTCTATTAACTCATTTCTTTTGCATGTCAACGAGAACTAAAAGGTGTCCTTCCATCCATCTCCTTGGCACGGATATAAAGCCACCCCAAATGTGGGTAGACTCAAGAGGCGCATGGGAAAAGATTAAAAGAACACACCATACCTGAGCCAAGAGCAACCACGAGGTATGCACCAGCTTCCGATTCCTTCGCTCCAGTTCTTGGTTCCCCACTGCAGTTCAGTTCAGGAGCTTCTTACCAGCTTTTGTCTTGAGATTTCAAACCAGAATTTGGTACAGGGTTTAGGTCCATACCCCAAATTCTTTTGTTTTCCGTGTTTGCTTCTTGGAATCGAACCATTTGGCAGCTGCTAGGGACCAAAGAGAAGAATTTTACATGATGTTTCTTCGTGTCCTCGCGTTAAATTCTTGATGTTTCCTGTCCCAATGCAGTGGCCTAATGGAGCTGAGCTCGTAGATGTCGTCCATGGCGCCGCCGACCAATGGCAGGAAGCGCAAGTGCTTACCGCCCGGCCTGGGGGAGATCCACGAGGACATGCTCGAGCGCGTCCTCGCGCGCCTCCCTCCGGCCAGCTTCTTCCGCCTCCGTGCCGTCTGTCGCGAGTGGCTTGCGGCCGCCGCGTCCCTTACATTCCTCGACGCGTGTGCCGGCGTCCGCCTGGTGCACAAGATAGGTCTCCAAGTTCTGGGTCCGTCGGGTGCACCTGGTGGGTGATCGTGTCGCTGTCGATCCTGAAGTCCCGTCCATACTCTTTTTTCTCGCTTCGGCTTGCTAGAGGAAAGATACTTTTGTCTGTCGCCATTGCTATTTCTGTGAGTTCTTGCTCAGCTCTGAAGGTGTCGGAGACTTTATGGAAATCGCGATCGCACTTGTCTGATTTGTTGAAGCTCCCGTTGACTGTAATGACGCCCGCGAATCCTGACATCTTGAGTTTGAGGTAGGCGTAGTGCGGAATTGCCATGAATTGTGCGAATGTTGGACGTCCCAGTATGGCGTGATACTGCGACGGCCAATCGAGTACTTCAAACTCGAGGGTGCGTCTTGCGAAATTGCGTCTACTGCCAAAGACGACTTCGAGCTCGATTAATCCAATGGAAGTGGCCGCTTCTCCTGGGACTACTCCGTATAACACGGTGCTTTATTTCTTCCATATTGATCGTGGGACCAGCATCTTGCATAGGGTGCTGACGAAGATTAAGTTCATGATGCTGCCTCCGTCCATGAAGATTATGTCCATGTCGTACCCTCCAATTTGGGCGTCGAATACCAGGGGCGCGTGCCCCGGCCTTGGGACTACAGGCGGGTGATCGCTCTGGGAGAACGTGATGCTGGTTTCTGCGGTGTGTAGCTGGTAGACTTCGACTGTGTTTAGGTTCTCGGCTGCTCTGGCTTGCAGGGTGTAGGCGTCCTGTTGGGCTTGTGATACCCTGCCTTCTTGGATCGTGTACACCTTTCCTTGAGTCGGCGACTGCTCGGTTCGACGGGTGCGCTTGGCTTCTCGCTGTTTTTCTTCCTTGAGGCTGTCGGCGAGTTCGTTGAACAGGCGGCAGGCTCCCAGAGTGTGACTCGATCTGATGTATCCCCAGTTGTCTTCGAAGCAGTGGATCGTGCAGGGTCCTTCTAGCTGTTTCCTGACCATGAGTTTGCCGGATCCGGCGTGGCGTTTCTTCCTTGAGATTCAGAAGAACAACGCGTGATCCGCTGGGTGCTCGTGAACTTGCGGGTCAATTGCGATCCCCTCACTTAGATTCTGATTCCTTATAAGATTGGCGAATTCATCTGGTCTTCGATCTGGATCGTAGTATTCGTCGGTCTGAGTCTCAGAGTCGCTGTCCTGGCGGGCGACGGATGTCTGCACGGCGGCGGGTCGTCGATTGGTCGGGGAGCGCGTGGCTGTATAGTTCGACTCGTCGGGTGGAGTCTCTTCGTAGAATCCTCGCGCCTGTCTTCTGGGTCGTCGATTTCTTCCTTGTCGGCGATGATTTTGGAGATCGCTGATCTCGAGCTCGGAGTCGGAGTCTTGTTGTGCGGCGGGTGCTTGGGTGGCGGTGGGTCGTCGAGTGGTCGGTAGGTCCTCTGCTTCGTGTTGTAGCTCGTCGGTCGGGATCTCCATGTGGAACCATCGCGCCTTTCTTTTGGGTCCTCGAGCTCTCCTTCGCTGGCGGTGGGCTTGGTTGCCGCCATAGTATTGGTTTTGGCACGGCTGCAGGCTGAGCGATCTCGCTGGGGCGGCAGAGATGTTCGCTGTGATCTTGAATTCCTCGGGTGGATTGCATCTGGTTCTTGCTCTTGAGTTGTGGCTTGCTGAAGACGGAACCTCCGAGATCGTAATTCCAACCTGTGTAGTTCCCACAGACGGCGCCAATTGACGGGGATGTACCCCGGCAAATCCCATGGTCAGGGACCCTGGGTTAGTCATGAGAGGCACAGGTTGGACGATAGCTCGTCGGCTAATAGGAGGATACGTTCCTACTCGATGTTATTGATTGGAGATGGCGATTACACGAAAGCCAAGGCTAGTGCGCACAAGGCTAGGGTTACAGATTGTGTATTGGATGATCTCGACGTCTCCCCTCCTAGCCCTTATATACTAGGCTAGGTCTCGGGGAGTTCGTCCTGGATTACAGATGAGGTTTCCTAACCCTGATCTTGTACTGTCGCGGACTCCTACGTTGGTGCCACTAGTGGGCCAAGGATGGGCCCAGGCGGCATCTCTGTGGGCCTTCTGTCTTCGGGTACACCGGGTAGGCCCATCCATAGGAGTCGTGGGGTCACCCCCTCGTCAGTCGTCGCGATGCGCACCCGCCTTCCAGCGTTTCATCTGTCGTCCACGCTGTGATCTCCGCGCGAGGAGACGAGATCTCGTGGCCTTCACTGATGACAACCGGGCTTTGCCCGCCCCGCCCTCTGGCGGTGGCCAGGGCGGCAGCTACGGCTTCCATCCGATCGAACGTGGGGCGATGCGGGAGGGGGCACACTTTTGAGTCTCGGTTATTTGCAAACCTAGTCGTCAATGTAATAAATATTAATTCAGATTGGCTATGGCATATCTAGATGTGCTTTAAGTATTGCATATCTAGATGTGCTTTAAGTATTGCATATCTAAATTCTATATCATTGATTTTATATGAAGATTGGTGCAAACATTTTCTTCCATTTTTTTCACTTTGTAATTTGATTAAGTTATTTAGATGTGTAATAACTAGGGCACATGTAGATGTGCCCATACACATAATGATTTTACTCTATTAACTCATTTCTTTTGCATGTCAACGAGAACTAAAAGGTGTCCTTCCATCCATCTCCTAGGCACGGATATAAAGCCATCCCAAACGTGGGTAGACTCAAGAGGCGCATGGGTAAAGATTAAAAGAACACATCATACCTGAGCCAAGAGCAACCACGAGGTACGCACCAGCTTCCGATTCCTTCGCTCCAGTTCTTGGTTTCCCACTGCAGTTCAGTTCAGGAGCTTCTTACCAGCTTTTGTCTTGAGATTTCAAACCAGAATTTGGTACAGGGTTTAGGTCCATACCCCAAATTCTTTTGTTTTCCGTGTTTGCTTTTTGGAATCGAACCATTTGGCAGCTGCTAGGGACCAAAGAGAAGAATTTTACATGATGTTTCTTCATGTCCTCGCGTTAAATTCTTGATGTTTCCTGTCCCAATGCAGTGGCCTAATGGAGCTGAGCTCGCAGATGTCGTCCATGGCGCCGCCGACCAATGGCAGGAAGCGCAAGTGCTTACCCCCCGGCCTGGGGGACATCCACGAGGACATGCTCGAGCGCGTCCTCGCGCGCCTCCCGCCGGCCAGCTTCTTCCGCCTCCGTGCCGTCTGTCGCGAGTGGCTCGCGGCCGCCGCGTCCCCTACATTCCTCGACGCGTGTGCCGGCGTCCGTTCCCGTGACCCGTGGTTCCTCATGCTCTCCGAGCAGCCTCACCCGGCCGTCGCCTTCGACACCGCCACCCGCTCCTGGAACGCCTGCCGCGCCGCAATGGGGTCCGCGTCCATGCCTGTGACCGCCTGCGGTGGCCTCGTCCTCTACAGCTCGCCGGCGACGGGCGCGCTCTGCGTCTCCAACCCTCTCACCGGCGCATTCCGCGCGCTCCCCGCGCCGCCGCAGGGCCAGGGCGCGCCGCAGCTCCACGCAATTGCCATGTACGGCTCCCCCTACAGCGTGGCGCTCTTCACGGGCGAGCTCCCCGACCTGTCCATGGCGGTGTTTGACTCGACCGTCGGCTCGTGGGAGGGCCCCGTGGCGCTTACCCGGAGGTCCGAGACCTCTTGCCCGGACGCGCCGCCGTACGGTGGCGACGCCGACGCCGACGACGACAGGATTTACTTTCTGAGCAAGTCCGGCGACGTGGTGGCCACCAACATGAAACGCAGCGCGTCGAAGCAGTACTCCTCGGTGGCCGTCCCGTCAGAGCGCGGCGGCGCCGTGGTCCACTTCCTGAGCTGCTCCGGCACCGTCCTCGCGTGCGACACGGCGAGCCGCACGTTCGCCGAGCTGCCGCGGATCCTCCCCGTGCAGTTCGAGTACTCCGTCGACGTCGTGGCGTGCAACGGCGCCTCCTACACCGTGGTGCTGTCCGAGTACCTGGACACGGCGAGCCTACGGGTGTGGCACTTCGCCCACGGCGCGTGGAGGCAGGTGGCCGCCATGCCGCCGGGCATGGCGCACGGGTTCTACGGGAAGAAGGCCGACATCAACTGCGTCGGGCACGGCGACCGGATCATGGTCTGCGTGAGCTCGGGTGAGGTCAACGGCTGCTTCATGTGCGACGTCGGGAGCAACCATTGGGAGGAGCTGCCCAAGTGCGTCAATGGCGACGGGGAGATCATCGAGTTCTTGGCCGCCTTTTCCTTCGAGCCGAGACTAGAGGTCAACGTTTAAGTGCGTGTGCTTGCGCCAGCGCGATCGCGATCGCGCATACGCTTGTTGTGCTAATTGGAGCACCGTTTTGGTTTGCTCCTAGCTTGCTTGTTTGATTTCTTCATTCATGCGTATGTTGTAATGTTTGTTCCATCTCATGGTCTAGCTAGCTTAGATATTTGAGTGTTTCATGGAAACACTTTCGAGTCCTTGACGCTTGCGTCGACATTAAGATACGGTACCAGTTTAGCTGCAATCCTCTCTAATCCCCTTGTGGGAGGTATTAACCGAACAAGGCCTTAGGGGTGCAATTTCGAAGCATCGCCTCGATGCCTATCTTATGAAAGGGAGAGGGGGGCAAGTTCACCATCATTGAAACTGAAGATCATCGAGCTTAGTGGAATGGTCGAGGGAGGCAACAAGCACTGTGGTGCGTCGAGGGAAGATGGGGTGGTGAGGCAGTTGCTGCAGTGCCCCGTGGCGAAGGCAGGCGGTTTGGCTGATAGTTGGGGCAGTTTGGATAAAGAACATGGGAAAGACAATGAACATTTCTTTTCCAGAAAGTAAAAGAAGGAGATCTAACCCTTTCCTTTCTTTTCTTTTTTCGTGGGAGGTGCAAGAAAGCTTGTAGCAAGTACTTTTAGCCATTTATCCAGAAATGTTGTCCTGCTTCAAATTTTACGATGTACGCTATGGTCGAAAGATCTCATTTTTTTTCAGTCGAGCCTCCAGTGTGGTCTAATTAAGAAGTGCAAAATAAATCAAAGAAGGAGTAAAGGGAGAAGACTAACATACTCCCTCCGACCCATATTAATGGCACACACTTAGTTCAAGTGGAAGGTAATACACTATTGTACCGACAAGTAAAAACTT
Source organism: Bromus sterilis (assembly GCA_950022295.1). Taxonomy (NCBI): domain Eukaryota; kingdom Viridiplantae; phylum Streptophyta; class Magnoliopsida; order Poales; family Poaceae; genus Bromus; species Bromus sterilis. Next base: position 226,901,011 of record OX465600.1, read on the forward strand.
TCTTCGGTAGTTGAACTAAGTGTGTGTCCATTAATATGGGTGGGAGGTAGTACACTGTTGTACTGGGCAAGTAAAAACTTTCTTCGGCTATCTTTCTTCCTTTCTTTGTCGCAAGTGTAGTGCAGTGCATGCAGCAGCAGGTTGCCCATGCAACAGCAAAAGTCGTCTGCCACCTTTGCTTTGGAAGGAGGCAGTGTGGCTTCCCCTGAGGGAAAAGTTATCATAACAATTCTGCGCAGGGAGAGAAAGGGGATCGATGTAGGGGTATCATGCCCTGTGCTGCTGGGTTTCCATCTTCTGCCGTCCCCTTCCCCCCCCTAGCTCCCCACTCCATGCTTGCTTGCCATGGAAAAGCTTATGTGCTAGCTCCATTTGGTTGTGCGGAGTGCGAGACCTGAGATGTGAGATATATGCCTTGTGGTTGCAGATGCTCTCCGAAATTTGCTCTCGTGGTAATGTTGCTTTCGCTTACTTGCTTTGGTTCTTAAAGTATCCTTACATGCACACTTTAAGCTGTTGCAGCAGCTAGCTAAATGTAGCAACCTCCACCCCACTCAAATTAAGGGATTGCTAGATCTCAATCGATTAAAATTTAAACAAGTCTTATGTGAATTTTTGTGAGGATTTCTGTAAAAAAATACATTTTTGCTTTTTTCATGTTTTATCATTTAATTGAGACCTAAACAGACCCCAAAATTATGATTACTGCATGCATGTAGGACGCATGAGTTCCTGTCCTGTACAACCGCACGCCGTCGCTCGAGCTTTGCAGTGCCGGCACGGCAGCAAGATGGATCGATCATGGGACCATGCACGCTTCATGGATGCCGTGCCGAGCGCTGCCGGCGTGTTGGACGGAAAGATTGGCAGGCGGGAATGATGGCGCGTCTGCACTGCAAGGTGGCATCATGAGACGGTTGACAATGTGAGTGATACTAACAGAATTCCCTACACAATCATCACGCCGTGTCCGTTTTGAGATTTTTCCACTCGAACATGGAAAGTTAGCGTGCCCTTCTCGTTCTCACTCCAAAGATGATGAGAGGAAAAGAAAGGTCCGCATGCGTTTGAGCTTTCCACGCCACGGGAGGGGAGACCTCTCACCATGAGGATGAGATGCCTACTCTAATCTAAATGTCTTTAATCTTAGTCGTGCACAAAATAATACTTCCTCCGTCATAAAATAAGCATCTTAACTTTTCTATAACTTTGTAGTAAAATTAATACTCCCTCCTATTCGAATTAATTGACGCAGCCTGTATACAACATTGTCTAGTGGTTGTATAGAGGTTGCGTCAATCTATTTGGATCGGAGGGAGTATTGAATTAAAACATATTAAAACATATATTTTAGGATGGATGGAGTATATGCTATTGCCGTAGTTTTGTTTATCTTTAAAAATAATTTATTTGAAGTATGTCTTTTTTCATTTTAGGGAACTGCATCACCGGCCAGGAGGTTTGGCATTCATTAAGACGAAGAGATGAAAACTGATCCAGTTTATAGAGAAACATAGACCCAAGAAAGTGGCTCTATTTATCAATTAAATTAGGCAGATTTTTTTTTTGACAAAAACAGTCGGTGCTGATTTCATTGTACTAAGTGGGGTGAGGCCTAGGAGGCCAAAACGGTACAAAACGTAGTATTCATCTAAGCTATGTTAGCACCCCTCAAAAAAATCTAGCTATGTTAGCGAGGCTCACAACTCACAAGTCGCAAGGATCGATCAGGGGGTAACCACATAGCATCCACCAAGCCATTGTTACCTGAACCGCGGTACTGTGCTGTTGTATGAATAGAAAAATACCCCGCGCGTTGCGGCGGAATTTTTTATAAAAACTCTACAATGTAAATTAGAAGGGTATAATATTTATATAAATGAAAGTGCATAACATGGATAAATTGTTGACTACAATATATAGTGAGTGATGTGGATAGCTTACATGTTGTTATAAATACCACAAATGCATATTAGTTGAGTTTTGTTAGTAGATGACATGGACAAATGATTGGATATAATAATGGGTGATGTGGATAGCTTGCATGTTGAGATAGACACCTTAAATGCATCTTAGTGGGGTTTTATCTTATAAGAGATATAGATACGCGGGCATTCCTCTCTTCCACAACCTCCACCAGGTGTCGTGTATATAATCCTGACAATAGATATAGGGGTATGAAAGGAGCTAAATGAATCTGTACGTAGAGAGGGTTGACGCAGGGGGATTATGCAGGTTAGGCCTCTCCGTAGATATAAAAACCTTAGTCTTGTCCCAGGCTGACTGTGGTCTTCTTTCTTCAGAAGTACTGAGAATGGAAAATGTTGCGCGTGCCCACGCCGGAGGGGAGGGGGGGATTATATAGAGTGCGCCCCTACTCTCTTAATGCATCGGCTTAAATGGGTCTTAATTACAAGATTGAATGCGTACTTAAATACAGAAACGGTCTGCCCATTACTACTAATGAAGGACAAGAAACGCCCGCGGTATTGAATGCTTCATGTCCGTTGCGTTCCCGTCTTCCGAGTAAGGGAGGACTCGTCGATTGCTTCCGAGTGTCGATCTACTCGGATCTTGCTGGACTTCTGAGTAGCCGTGTACTCGGAAGCGGCTTCTGATCCCCGAGTAACTTGTTACTCGAAGATTGTTGATGCTCCATGTTTTTTACTGGTCTTATTTTGTTTGGGAGTATTTGGAGAACCAAGGGCTTAAGGGTAGCCCTTGGTTTCCCTTGTCTAGGGGTATGCCTTTAGTATTACCACGACAGTAGCCCCCAAGCGCTTTCGGGTGCTCGTAATTGAGGTGGCTGACATTTGTTAGTTTTTCTGAGGTATGCGAAGATTAAACTCAGTAAGAGGCCCGGAAGGGCTTTATTGATGTTCAAACTTTTCCCTCGAGTATGAGTTGGGCAGGTTAGCGGAAAAATTTGGCGACACTCAAACGTCTCTCGGAAGAGGTGGACTGAGGCCCCGAAAGGCATGTCTCAGAGTAAAAAGGCCTTAAACTCCATATGAACCAAATTTGTAAAGTTCAATGCCCTAGGACATCGTGACGAGTCCTAGGCCATGCCACGTGGGACATTGATTCTTTAGCCCCTGCGCCGGGTCCTACTGGTGGCCTGGCATTCTACGTCAGAGACGGGCCACCAGCGAGCTAGTTACTCGGATTTTTGCCCGAGTAATTGGTGCGAGATTTTTCGCTTCGCGGGGAACCCTCAAGTGGTTCTTGTTGTGGTACTTCTGAGTGACAGCTTACTCGGACGCTACGGGAGCTTAGTAATTTCTTCCGAGTGATGGCGTACTCGGAGAGTTTGGTCGGCGTGTGTTATGCTTCGTATCTTCCGAGTAGTTGGGATGGTTCCGAGCTTCGAGTCGAAATCAGATTCGGTCTTTTACGGAGGATCTCGCCCTGTCAGAGAATCGTCTTGCCCAGGCAAGTGGGCGCACTGTTTGGGCCTGTCTCCTTGATTCCCGCGGCGGTCTTATAGGATAATAATTAACTGCCCGTGGGGAAGTGGGAGGGATCATGGGGAAGTGGAGCGGTTTTATGGGGAGGGCAACCGGCAAGCCCATAATGGGGCGCGGATCTGACGCGTGGCAGTTGCCCACTGGGGCTATAAAACCGCCCCAACCTTTCGGTTTGGGGCAGATCTGCTCATTTCCTCCGCGCGGCCGCTCCCGCTTCTCTCTCTCGCTCCGCCTCTTCCTTGCCTGCTCAATCTCGCCGCCAAGACACCTCCGCCGGCTGCCCGTGCTCCATCCTGGGAGGCCGTCACTCGCGCTGCCCTTCCGCCGCCACCGCGACCATGTCTGCGGGGGAATGGCTTCCGTCGATCGTGACGGAGGACATGCTGCTGGGGTACCAGGACGCTGGTCTAGTTCCCCGCGAGAGTTTCCGTCTTCCCGCGGCTGGGGAAGACGAGCCCGCTCCACGGGACGGTGAGAGAGTTCTTTTGCTTTCGCATGTCGACCGCAGCTTTTCTCTTCCCCCACATCCCTTCTTCTTGGATTTTTTGGCTTTCACGGGTGCTCAGCTTCATCACATTGTTCCCAACGCTGTTACCCTTCTCTCTAGCTTTTTCACCCTTTGTGAGGGATTCTTAGGCATAGAGCCCCACTGGCATCTTTTCCGTAGAATATACGCCATCAAGCCTCAGAAGGCGAAGAAGTCTGGGGAGGGTGGCGGTGTGGAGTTCAATCATCTGTGCAGCGGCCTGTTTTTGGCCAAGAAACAAGGGGTGCATTATTTTCCTTCTAGTGTGCCCGATTCTATCAAGAACTGGCAGAACAGTTGGTTTTACTGCAAGGTGGCCGAGGGGCCGGGGGTGCGTACCTTGCCGCCTTACTCGGACGTTAGGATAACTACCTCTCAGGGCTGGAACCCCCGACTCACCAATGATGATATGGAGCAGGTGCTCCCTTTGATGCGTGAGGTCATCAGGCTGAAGAAAAACGGTTTGGACGCCATGGATCTGATAGCCACCTTTGTGGTTCGGAAGATTCAGCCTTTCCAGGCCAGGGCTCGGGAATGTGGACATATTCCAGGTTGCAGGACGACACCCGTTATAGAAATACCGAGATGCCTATGGACGAATTTGAGCTTCAGATGAAAATAATAACCAGCGTAACCCACGGTCTCCAGACTACTAGCCGAGTGAGACCTCTCAGCATCGAGAACCCTCCCACCTTGGTATGCTAACTTGTGCCATGTGTATCTTGGGTGCGTTGTCACTTGTTGGCTCTAACTCGGACTTCCTTATTTTTTGCTAGGATTTTACCCAGTTCCGGTCTCCTATTCCTCTGGCTCCGCAGCATCCTGCGAGGAGGATGAAGACAGTACTTCTGGTGCGGGGGTCGGAGTTGAGGAGGGGGAGGAGCTGGAGTCCGAGGTGCCTCGGGTTCAGGCGGCGTTCGAGCAACGCTCCAAGAACAACCAGGACCGCGAGTCGGCGCGGGAGGGGCTTACTCGGACCCGAAAGAGGGCTCATACTCCGAGTGTCGAAGAGGGCAGCGGGAAACTTCCGCCCTTGAGCCTTAGTTTTGGGAAGGTTGCGCCTATGAAGAAGAAGAAGCTTGTCACACTTGGGGGCCGGGAGGCTAATCCCCCAGGGGGTGTTGCTGTTGAGAAGGCCAAGGGGGCTGGATCTGGTCCGGCCAAGGTTGCTCCCCCGAGGCATAGCTTGAAGACCGTTCACAAGTAAGGATGTTAGTTTTCATATGCTTTGACGCTCTGTTGGTTTCCCAGGCCCATCCTCAGCTGTTTCATTTTGCAGTGTTCGTCCGAGTGGTTCTGAGACGTTACCTTGGATCGAGGATCCCGGGGTCGAAGCTTTGGAGGATGTTAGCACTTGCGAGGTGAATGACTTTCCTGGAATGGACGCTATTCCAGAAGACACTGCGGCTGTTGGTGAGAGTTCTTTGTTGTTTTTATTGAGGCTTTTAACACTGTCGTCTTTTTGCTTCTAATTGTTTGTTGTATCTACCGCAGACATGGATGTTGACTCTACTGCTGACCCAACTCGGATTGCTACCGAGCCCGCCGCCGCTGGGGTCACTCCTCCTGAGGTGGTTGTTCCTGAGGGGACGGTGTCCTCTGGGTCTGGTTCCCGAGCTGCCGCACCTGATGCTCCGGCTGGGGAGGCTGTTGAGGAGATCCATGTCGCCTAAGAGGCTGCTCGAAGGGGTGGACCTGCTGTCTCGGTAGCCATTCCAGTCGGAGCCCCAGTGGAGAGTGCTATTGTTGGTGGATTGAAGGAGTCTTTGGTTAGGGCGACTCAATTTGAGCTGCGGCTGCGGGAGCTAGCGTCCGAGGCCGAGTTGGTGAAGTCCAACATGCACGTAAGTACTTACGTAAGTTTTCCTACCCGCTGGTGTAGCCCCCAAGGCTCCGAGTAACTTTGCAAAGTTATTCGGAGTCTTTTGATAGGAGGTTTTTATTTCAGTGAACTTCCAGTGGGAGCACTTCTTAGTGCACCCATTGGGTGTAGCCCCCAAGGCTCCGAGTAACTTTGCGAAGTTATTTGGAGTCTTTTGATAGGAGGTTTCTATTTCGGTGGACTTCCAGTGGGAGCACTTCTTAGTGCACCCACTCGGTGTATCCCCCAAGGCTCCGAGTAACTTTGCGAAGTTATTCGGAGTCTTTTGATAGGAGGTTTTTATTTGAGCATGGTATTCTGATAGGGCATATTTCCCCATCATTGGTTTTAGTGATTGATGACAACAAATTTGCGGTTTAACCGTGTGCCTTGAGTATTTCAGATAACTTAAGCCATGGCACAGGACGGTTATCATCCCCTCGGTTGATGGAACGTGAAGACAGAGTTTCCCTCTCGGATTCTTTTTAGGTGGTTGGGTCGATAGGAAATCTGTACTATTAAGAGGGGATCCGCGGTGATATGATGGGTGGAATCATCACACTACACTTTTCTCTGCACCCACATATCTTCTTGGCGCCTTCGGAGGAGTCAGTATAAGTGGCCATTCCAGCCTGGGTCTGCTGGGGCGGTAGTACCGCTTGGTGTGCGGTAGTACCGCTCACGCGGTAGTACCGTACCATATGCGGTAGTACCGCAGTACGGTAGTACCGCAGTCTAGTGCCTCAACCACTACCGCAAACTCACTGGACTGAGCGGTAGTGGGCACGGCACTAGAGTGCGGTACTACGGTACCACGGTAGTACCGCACCCAGCGCGGTAGTACCGCAGTACGGTAGTACGACAGTCTAGTGACGCAACCACTACCGCAAACTCACTGGACTGAGCGGTAGTGGGCACGGCACTAGAGTGCGGTACTACGGTACCACGGTAGTACCGCACCCAGCGCGGTAGTACCGCAGTACGGTAGTACGGCAGCCTAGTGCCGCAACCACTACCGCAAACTCACTGGACTAAGAGGTAGTGGGCACGGCACTAGAGCGCGGTACTACGGTACCACGGTAGTACCGCACACAGCGCGGTAGTACCGCGCCACGGTAGTACCGCTTTAAGAGCGGTAGTACCGTGGTTGGTGGGGGTCCAACGGCTGTTTAATGCGCCCCCTATCAAAGGGGGTCTTCTTCTTCATGGAGATTCACCTCATATATTGCTGCTCCTCCATTGACGCCCAAAGCTTATTCTTGCCCGATCTCCCTCCCTAGCCATCAAAACTTGTTGATTCTCTAGGGTTTGGAAGAGGAGGCCCCGATCTACACTTCCACCAAAGGATATTTGATTCTTCCCATTATTCTCTTGTGGATCTTGTTACTCTTGGGTGCGTTGGTGCCCTAGATGGAAGAGGTCACCTCGGAGCCACATTCCATTGTGGTGAAGCTCCGTGGTTTGTTGGGAGCCTCCAATTAAGTTGTGGAGATTTCCCCAACCTTGTATTGTAAAGGTTTGGTTGCCACCTTCAAGGCCACCGCGTAGTGGTTCACGACATCTTGCATTGGTGAGAGCGTGAGGAGAATAGGGTGGCCCTCGTTGGCCTTCGTGTGAGCATTGTGCTCCACACCCTCTCCAAACCTAGACGTACTTCTCGAGAGAGAAGGAACTCCTGTAACATATCCTTGTCTCCGTGTTCTCTCTACCTTTACTTTGCAAGTTACTTCTCTTTGCTTATCTTGCTTGTTTACTTGTTGTAGTTGTCTAGTTGTCATATAGGATCTCACCTAGTTGCATATCTAGACAACTTACTTTTCTTGTTGAGCCTAAACTTATTAAGCAGTCATAAAAATTGTTAGTCGCCTATTCACCCCCCCCCCTCTAGTCGACATTCCGATCCTTTCAATTGGTATCAGAGCCTCGTCTCTTATTAAGGGCTTTACCGCCTTAAGAGGATGGCGACGAAGGGGAAAGACAAAGACGGTGAGTTGGTAGGTACTTCGGCCAATCCCTCCTTGGGGGAAAGTCCTAGTACCGCGGGACTCACGAACCCGTCTTTGAGGGATGACACAACCACCGTCTCTAGACATGAGTATAATGACGGAATGTCCGCCATAAAAGCTCAAATGAATGAAATGACCCAATTTCTTAGAGCTCTCATGTCTAAGGCTCCCGAGGGGGGCAACGTCGTCATCACACCCAACACTCAAACGTTGGGAGGAGGAGAGTCGGTCTCTCAATCTCGTGATGATGGTAGGAATGGCAACCCTTTCATTCCCCTTCATGGGAATGGAGCGGGTGTCAATTCCGCGGTTGCCCCTCCCTCGAGCTATCACCCTTTACCTCTTCCCGAGCCTCATTTTGCACATGCAGGACCAATACCTATCCTTAACAAAGATGAGTATCCTATATGGGCATACCGTATGAAGAGGCACTTGAAGGGGTCATCGGAGGATTTGTGGCGAATTGTCCAAGAAGGCTTTCATCCATATGATCGCCAAAACATGACTCCAAGAGAACACCGTGACAACTTCATCAACAGTCATGCTATAGTTGTCATTGGGAATGGTTTGAAGCCCGAGCAAGAAAATCTTGTCAGAAAGTGTGAAACATCCAAGGAATGTTGGGATCTTCTTGAAAGGACACTCATGGGAAGTGCAAGTATTAGAAGCTCCAAATTTGACAAGGTCCAAGACCAAGCCGATAACTTTTTCAGAAATGAAGAAGAGTCTTCCGAGGATGTTCATCGAAGGTTGGTTGCTCTTGCCAATGATATAACGGATCATGGAAGCAAGGACACCGATGATGATTGGGTCAAAAGGAAGTTCATCTCGGCTATGCTTCTCTATAAGGAGCATCTCACTCAAGTCATTCGTCAAAGACCGGATTTCCGTGACTTGACTTCCAACAAAGTCTTGGATGAATTTGTGGCCATGGAGATTTTGAATGACACGGCCAAGACGAAGATAACCCGCCATGGAGGTCCTAAGATGCAATCCCTCGCCTTGAAGGCAAAGGAAGTTCATTTTGAGGAAGATGTTGATGAAGAGGATGTCGGTCCGGAAGACACCAAGTATGCTTACAATGAGCACATGGCTCTTGCATCAAGACAATTTTGGAGCAACAAGAAGAACTTCAAGTCCAACACTAGTAGCTTCAAGCCCAAGGGACAAAGAATAAGAACTTGCTTCAATTGTGGAAATGTGAGTCATTTCGTTGCGGATTGTCCATATGAGAAGAGAGAAGATCATGGTGGCAAGCTCATCCGGAAGGACAAGTCCAAGTCACCGTTAAACAAGAATTTTGTGAAGAAGAAGCCACAACGTGTGTTGGTGGCTCATGAAGAATACTTCTCCGATGATGAGGATGATGAAGAAGGTGGTGAGATTGTGTCAACCGCCACCGTCGCCATCGCCATGGAGTCTCCCTCATTGTCTTCGCTCTTCAACTCCCCCAACGAAAATCCTCACATCATCCACAAGTGTCTCATGGCGAAGACCACTTCGGTAACTCCTCCCCTTAAACCATTTACTCCCACTAACCCATCTTTGTTGGATTGTGTGGAGGATAATGAGGAACCCAAGGTTCAAGAAGGAAATGAGTTTGAGCTTTTCATGAGCAAACTCAAAGGTGAGGCCAAGAGACACTTTGTGGCTCTCTTGGAGAAATTAGGTGGAGCTCATGTCCACATTGAGGAACTTGAGGAGTCCATCACCGAGTTGCAAGGTCATAGTCGAGACTATGCGGATGAGATAGGAGAGCTATCTCAATCTCTTGAAGAAGAGCGTGAGCTTAAGTTGTCTCTCGAGGAGACATATGCTAGTGATACTTCTAAGCTCAAAGTTGATCTTAAACATGCTAATGCCATTGCTTGTGACCTAAAGACTAAAAATGATGAACTTCTGGAGGCTCATGAGAGACTTCTTGTGGATCATTAGAAAGTTGAAAAGGACCACAAGTTCTCAAGAAAGCACATGAGGAAACCTCCATTAAACTCACTAAAGAGATTAATACTTTTTCTCCTATTCTTATGATAGAGAAACCTAGTTCCACTAATCCTTGTTGTGAGCATATCCCTCTTATTGAGGAAAACGCTAGGTTGAAGGCACAACTAGAGAAGGGACTTGTTTCTTGCATCCAAGGAGAAAAGAATCTCAATGATCTCTTGAGTTCCCACAAGGAGGTGATTGGCAAGGAAGGAATTGGGTTTGGTGCGAGTTCATCCAAAAAGAAGAACAAGAAAAGGAAGAACAAGAAGAAGAAAGGAAAAGCTCCCCCTCCCACAAAAGATGTAGCATTCGTGAAGGAAGGGGAGAAGCCTCAAGAGAAAGTGGCAAAGGTCAATGAGGGTGGTGTTGCCAAAAGGGGTGATGCCATCCCCAATGACTTTGCTGGACCAACTAATCCTTCTTATGCTCTTTGTTGCACTAACGATGGGCATGTCTATGCCAAATTTATTGGTTCTTATGATGAATATATTGCTTGGTCTATTTGGGTCCCTAAGACCCTTGTTACTAACGCGAGAGGACCCATTCGTGAATGGGTACCTAAAACCAAGCATTGATTCCATGTAGGTGGCGGCTTCCAGTGGTGGCTCATGGATACTTGATAGCGGGGCTACAAGTCATATGACCGGAAGCAAGGACATGTTGGTGGACATTGACTATGGACCATCTCGAACCACCCGCGTCCAATTTGGTGATGCAAACACGTCTAAGGTATTGGGTCTCGGTAAAGTAATCATTTCTCCGGACTCATCCATTGAGAAAGTATTACTCGTTGAGACTTGTGCCTTCAATTTACTCTCCGTTCGTCAACTTTCTATGATGGGTCTTTGTACCTTCTTTGATAAAGACTTGGTCACCTTGATGTGGAGCAAAACTCTCAAAGTAGCCTTTGTTGGACACGTGGAGGACGGTATGTATGTGGTGGACTTCTCCAAAGTTCCCACCAAAACCGCCATGCGTCTAATGGCTAAAGTTGATGTGGGATGGCTTTGGCACCGCCGACTAGCCCATGTCAATATGAGATCTTTGCAAACCCTCCTCAACGGTGATCATGTTGTGGGACTAACAAATGTTAGTTTTGCCAAAGATCGTGCTTGTAGGGCTTGTATTGAAGGAAAGCTTCACGAGAAGAAACATCCCGTCAAGAACATCATCTCCACCAAGAGGCCGTTGGAGCTCCTTCACATGGATCTCTTCGGGCCTCCATCCTATGATAGTCTTGGTGGACGGAAGTATTGTTTGGTGATTGTGGATGACTATTCAAGATACACATGGGTTTATTTCTTCAAGAGGAAGAGTGAGACTCAACAAACCGTCATCGAGTTTGCCAATGAAGCTCAACGTCAACATAACTCAAAGATATTGGCTATTAGAAGTGATGCGGAGAGAAAGAATCACACTTTAATTGATGCGGCAAGGACAATGATGGCGGAGTTCAAAAGTCCCTACAACTTTTGGGCGGAAGCCATCAACACCGCGTGTCATGCTACCAATCGTCTTTATCTCCGCAAGATCTTGAACAAGACTCCATATGAAATCCTTACCGGGAAGAAGCCCAACATCAAGTACTTCCGGGTCTTCGGGTGTAAGTGTTTCATTCTTAAAAAGGGTGCCCGTTTGTCTAAGTTTGAGTCTAAGGCAATTGAGGGCATATTTGTTGGGTATGCTTCAAACTCTCACGCGTATAGAGTCTACAACAAGTCTTCTGGGCTTGTTGAAGAATCTAGCAACGTGGAGTTTGACAAACATAATGGCTCCCAAGTGGGGCAAAGTGATCTTAATGCTGTAGGTGATGAAATTCCTCCGGAAGCCATAAGAAGAATGGGTGTGGGATTTTTCCTACCCATTGAGGAACCCCTTGTGGCGGAAGGAGAAGGACAATGCTCTACTCAAGTGGAGCCATCACCTCCTCAAGATCAACAAGCCAACCAAGAACAAGATGGAGGCCCTCTCGTTACCGAACAAGATCAAGGTCAAGATCACATCAACGTTGAGGGTGTCGCGCCCAATGATGACCAAGATCAAGTTCAAGTTCAAGGACAAACTCAAGATGTTGAGCAAGTCCTTGTTGATGCTCCCTCTTCCGAAGATGTTCCTCTCGAGCCATCTCAAGAGGCCATGGAGGAAGAAAGAGCACGTCGAGCACTCAAGATTGCATCCCGGTTAAAGTCTCAAGATCTCTCGGTGGATCAAGTGCTCGGAAGCATCAAGAAAGGGGTAACAACTCGTAGTCAATTGAGAAACTTGTGTGCCCATAATGCGTTTGTTTCTTGTGTTGAACCCCAAAAGGTTTTTGAGGCGCTTGAAGACCCGGATTGGCTTGAGGCCATGCATGATGAGCTCAACAACTTCAAGCGCAACAAGGTGTGGTCATTAGTGGAGAGACCCAAAGGTGATCATAATGTTATTGGGACCAAGTGGATCTTCAAGAACAAGCAAGATGCTAATGGTGTTGTCATAAGGAACAAGGCAAGGTTGGTGGCACAAGGTTTTTCCCAATTCGAAGGTATTGACTACGGTGAAACTTTTGCCCCCGTGGCTCGCCTTGAGTCCATTCGTATAGCTCTTGCTTATGCTTCTCATCATAACTTCAAGCTATATCAAATGGATGTGAAGAGTGCTTTTCTTAATGGTCCCATTAATGAGTTGGTATATGTCAAGCAGCCCCCTGGGTTCGAGGACCCCAATTTCCCTAATCATGTCTATAAACTCGACAAGGCGTTCTATGGCCTAAAACAAGCCCCAAGAGCTTGGTATGATCACCTTACCGAGTTATTAGTCGATTATGGGTTTCAAATTGGGCAAATCGATCCCACTCTTTTTACTAAGAGGGTTGGTGGGCAATTGTTCATATGCCAACTATATGTTGATGCCATTATCTTTGGTTCGGTTAACCAATCTTTTAATGGAGAATTTGCTAAGCTAATGACCAACAAGTTTGAGATGTCCATGATGGGAGAGTTGGAGTTCTTCCTCGGCTTTGAAGTGAAGCAATTATCTAGGGGAACCTTCATCAACCAAGCCAAATACACTCAAGACATGCTCAAGAGGTTCAAGTATGATGGTCTTAAAGGAGCCAAGACCCCCATGCCACTCAAGTGTCAACTTGACCTCGACCCGAGCGGAAAAGAGGTAGACCAAAGGGAGTATCGTTCCATGATCGGTTCCTTGCTTTACCTTTGTGCATCTAGGCCAGATATCATGTTGAGTGTGGGTATGTGTGCAAGATTTCAAGATGCACCAAAAGAGATCCACGTGGTGGCTGTCAAGAGAATCTTTCGATATTTGGTTCATACCCCAAACTTTGGCTTGTGGTATCCTAAGGGCTCAAGCTTCAATCTCATTGGCTATACGGATTCGGATTGGGCGGGAGACAAAGTGGAGAGGAAGTCCACTTCCGGAGGATGTCAATTCCTTGGTAGGTCTTTGGTGAGTTGGTCATCCAAGAAGCAAAATTGTGTATCTCTCTCAACTACCTAAGCCGAGTATATTTCTGCCGCAAGTTGTTGTGCTCAATTATTGTGGATGAGGCAAACTTTAAAGGATTACGGCGTCACTTGTGACAAAGTGCCTCTATTATGTGACAATGAAAGTGCTATCAAGATCGCCTACAACCCCGTTCAACATAGCAAGATGAATGCGTGGTATCAGAGCAAGACGAAGCATATTGAAATTCGACATCATTTCATTCGAGACCATGTGAAGCGGGGTGATATTGATCTTTCATATGTGGGCACCGGAGATCAACTTGCAGATATTTTCACCAAGCCTTTGGATGAAGCAAGATTCTGAGAGTTAAGGTATGAGCTAAATATCATTGATTCGAGTAATGCGGTTTGAAGACTTGGCACACACACCCCATCTCAACAAGATATCTAGCTTGGATGTAGGCATGGACATAGGGGGAGTGTTGCTTAATTAATGAGTAACCACTCCACCTATTATGCATAAAGAGAAACAATTCTTTCACTATGGTCACTTTTGGCGGCCTTTCTAGGTCACCCAAGGTGCTTCAAAGAAGAGCATTGGCCATGAACCCAAGATACATCTTTGTGGTGTCATACCAAATAAGCTCAAACATGGTGGCTTCGGCCACCGCCCCTCTTCGTTGGAGAGTGTGTGTGTTCTTGTGTCCGTTTTTCTTTGTTTTGCGTGTTGGTCACTTCAAGATTGCTCTTTTGTTCGTGTGCTCTTTGATCATGAAGTGACCCTTCCCAGTCGTATTCTTGTCTTGTCTCCATCCTAAGCCTTTTCCCCCCTTTAACTGTCGCGCAAAAGTCCTCCTCGTTTGCATCCTTGGATGTGCTTTCTGCTTCCTGCGGTACTACCGCACGGGGAAGCGGTACTACCGCGCCAGCGGTACTATCGCGCCCAGTGCGGTACTACCGCAGTCTCGGGGAGAGTGAAAACCGAAGGGGTACGGGGAGTTGTCCCCATACCCCAGTCAGTTTCCCCTTCTCTCCTCTCTCGAAGCAGCAAGGCCCTCCCGCGGCGCCCTCCCCGGAGTGCCGCATCCGTGCTCCCCCTCCGTGTTCTCCTCCGGTGGGATCGATCCCCACCTCCCCCGTGTGCCATGGATCCCGGTATTGCCCCGTTTCTCCCTCGTGTTGGCTCGTGTTCTTGAGCTTTTGTGTTTAGGGAAATTCTTTTAGATCCACTAGGTTTTTGGCTATTCCTAGGCACTTTGAGGACATGGAAGGATTGCTAGATAGGCATAGAGTAGATTGGTTGGTGTGGTTGTGATTTGTGGAGGCACGGTAGTACCGGATCTCAGATCCGTGGTCTCAGTTGTCTGCACGGTACTACCGCAGTGTTACTTCGGTACTACCGCTCGAGCGAAACTACCGTAGTATTCTACGGTACTACCGTGGAGCGGTAGTACCGCATTAACCACGGTACTACCGTACCTCCAGAACCCGCGACCTGTATCACCTTCTCTGCTCTATTATTCATCTCCTGGACTTTTGCATCTCATTCTCTTGCTCTTTTTGTGTCTGTCTGTTTTTGGGTTTGGTCAGGTGGTGGCTCTCGTTCGCACTTGAAGCGCAAGGCTCCAGCCAAGGGCAAAGCACCCTACAGTTCATTGAAGAAGATCGCTCACCGAGAGAAGCCGAAGACGAAGCCAGTGGTCGAGCTCCCTCTGCCAGAGTACCGGCACTACCGTAGGGTCAATCCCTATAGGTAGCCTCGTGATCCATCCTTGATGAAGTCCAAGTTCTGGAACAAGGAGCAGCGTGATGTCTTCTACTTGCTCATATCTGACAGGAAGAACAAGTTTGTGCCCAATGTGAAGTCTGTGAGTCTGGCATACATGGAGCAGCATATGGACTACTTTGCTGATGCTCTTGCTCTGGTGGATCAGTTTGGACTTCGCCACATCATTTCCTTCAACAACCCTTTTGATGCTGATCTCGTGGCCCAGTTCTTCGCCACCGTCTTCTTCCATAATGATGAAGATAGGAACATCACATGGATGTGTGATGATGATGTTCTCACTTGCAAGTGGAAGGTATTCATGGATCTTCTGCAGGTCCCCTACACCACTGCCAATGAGCCGGTGGGCTGCGTCCTCACACCTCCGCCCCTGCTAAGAAGAAGGGTGAGTTGGCCCCCTATCAGACTCCTGTTGTCTACTATGATGCGAAGGGCAACGAGAAATACAAGTTGATGCTCTCCCCGTTTCTGGATATTATGCACCGGATTTTCCGGACCTCTCTGTTCCATCGGGTTGGCGATCTGGACAAGATCCATAGCTACTTGGTCAACATGATTCTTCTCTGCCAGCAGTACAGGGGGACGGCGATGACTCTGGATATCTGCTCGATCATGTATGAGGAGCTCTACACTGCCGTTATGGAGCGCAAGGTCCCTATCTATGGGCCTTACATTCAGCTGTTGTTTGAGAAGGTCTGGAGTGACACTTATGAGGATCCTCTTCGGGTGGGGCATCTTACCAGGCATGAGGTGGTGCAGCTGCGGATTAAGGCCAACTGGGCTGGTGGTGAGGCTGCTGCTCAGGGTTCCCCAGTTGCTTCTGATGCGGAGATGGCTCAAGAGGAGGGTGGAGCTGGTGAGGCTGATGAGCCTGCGGCTGGTGGTGGCAGCGTCCGCCGCACTCGCTCTGGTACGAGCTTTGGTGGCAGTGGGAGGTCTTCCTCCCGGGACTTGGAGCAGCTGGGTTGGGCTGCTAAGCTCACTCGCAAGGTGAAGAAGCTGTTCTGCAAGCAGTCTCACATGCAGCACAAGATGTATCTGGCTCACAAGAGGGAGAAGGAAAACCGCCAGCGTCAGAAGCTGTTCTACAGGCACCAAGGCATGGAAGTGCAGTCCGGATCTGAAGGGAAGATCACTGAAGATGATCAATGGATCTACCAGTTCAGCACATGGGAGATTGATGAGGACACTGCCGGCACGTCTGCTTCTGCTCCACCTGCTGATGAGACTGCTGAGGAGCCTGCTGAGGAGTCAGAGGCGGGATCTTCGGATGAGTCTAATGATGATGATGATGACGAGTATCAGGCGGAGGAGTAGTCCACCACCGTGGGGCGTTACGTCACTCTCTGCCTTTTTTGCATCTCGATGCCAAAGGGGGAGAGAGTTTAGGACCTCGATTTGCTTTCTTTCAGGGTTGTCGAGTCACAAGTGTGTTTCTGTGTTGCCTTTGCCTCCACTTGTGAACTCCGTGTGTTTGCTTTCTTTGTTCGTTTGCTTTGTGATACCTTCGTGAAGTATTGTGTGAGACATACGCTACCCTTTGCTTAAAGTACTTTATATGTTGCTTATGCTATGCTTCTGCTAATTCTCGCTCATATAATTGTTGTTGGTAGCTTGTGTGGCATGGTAGATAAAATATAGGGGGAGTGTCCATTCTAATGTGTGTACCATGCAATCCAAAGGTTAATCTCAAAGGGTGCACACATCTAGGGGGAGCTAGCCTATATTTTGTGGCTCCATGCCATATGTTTCATTCCCTATTATCTTTTTGAGCAAATTGGTTGTTGTCATCAATACACCAAAAAGGGGGAGATTGATAGGGCATATTTCCCCATGACTGGTTTTAGTGATTGATGACAACAAATTTGCGGTTTAACCGTGTGCCTTGAGTATTTCAGATAACTTAAGCAATGGCACAGGACGGTTATCATCCCCTCGGTTGATGGAACGTGAAGACGGGGTTTCCCTCTCGGATTCTTTTTTGGTGGTTGAGTCGATAGGAAATCCGTACTATTAAGAGGGGATCCGCGGTGATATGATGGTTGGAATCATCACACTACACTTTTCTCTGCACCCACATATCTTCTTGGCGCCTTCAGAGGAGTCAGTATAAGTGGCCATTCCAGCCTGGGTCTGCTGGGGCAGTAGTACCGCTTGGTGTGCGGTAGTACCGTACCATATGCGGTAGTACCACAGTACGGTAGTACGACAGTCTAGTGCCGCAACCACTACCGCAAACTCGCTGGACTGAGCGGTAGTGGGCACGGCACTAGAGTGCGGTACTACGGTACCACGGTAGTACCGCACCCAGCGCGGTAGTACCGCAGTACGGTAGTACGGCAGTCTAGTGCCGCAACCACTACCGCAAACTCACTGGACTGAGCGGTAGTGGGCACGACACTAGAGTACGGTACTACGGTACCACGATAGTACCGCACCCAGCGCGGTAGTACCGCAGTACGGTAGTACGGCAGCCTAGTGCCGCAACCACTACTGCAAACTCACTGGACTGAGCGGTAGTGGGCACGGCACTAGAGCGCGGTACTACGGTACCACGGTAGTACCGCACACAGCACGGTAGTACCGCGCCACGGTAGTACCGCTCTAAGAGCGGTAGTACCGTGGTTGGTGGGGGTCCAACGGCTGTTTAATGCGCCCCCTATAAAAGGGGGTCTTCTTCTTCATGGAGATGCACCTCATTTATTGTTGCTCCTCCATTGACGCCCAAAGCTTATTCTTACCCGATCTCCCTCCCTAGCCATCAAAACTTGTTGATTCTCTAGGGTTTGGAAGAGGAGGCCCCGATCTACACTTCCACCAAAGGATATTTGATTCCCCCCATTATTCTCTTGTGGATCTTGTTACTCTTGGGTGCGTTGGTGCCCTAGACGGAAGAGGTCACCTCGGAGCCACATTCCATTGTGGTGAAGCTCCGTGGTTTGTTGGGAGCCTCCAATTAAGTTGTGGAGATTGCCCCAACCTTGTATTGTAAAGGTTTGGTTGCCACCTTCAAGGCCACCGCGTAGTGGTTCACGGCATCTTGCATTGGTGAGAGCGTGAGGAGAATAGGGTGGCCCTCGTTGGCCTTCGTGTGAGCATTGTGCTCCACACCCTCTCCAAATGGAGACGTACTTCTCGAGAGAGAAGGAACTCCGGTAACATATCCTTGTCTCCGTGTTCTCTCTGCCTTTACTTTGCAAGTTACTTCTCTTTGCTTATCTTGCTTGTTTACTTGTTTTAGTTGTCTAGTTGTCATATAGGATCTCACCTAGTTGCATATCTAGACAACTTACTTTTCTTGTTGAGCCTAAACTTATTAAGCAGTCATAAAAATTGTTAGTCGCCTATTCACCCCCCCCCCTCTAGTCGACATTCCGATCCTTTCATATTCCTCCTGTCTTTATAGGAGGCATGCAAGCTTGGGTCGGCCTTCGTGAAGTTGCAGGAGGAGAATACTGCTGCCAAGAGTGCGTACGAGGTGCTGCTTGAAGAGCACAACAAACTTAAAAAACAGCATGCTGAAGACAATGGTAAGGACCCTTTCATTCCTGTATTGGTGTATGTCATCGTCCTATGTATCCATTTTGACTTCTGTTTGCAGAAGCGGCGAAGAAAGCTTTTGACGCCAAGGTTAAAGAGAACGATGATTTTGTTGCGAAGATGAAGAAGGAGATATACCAAGTTGAAAAACGGGCCAAGGCTCAGAAGGCTTTGGAGACAAGTCTGCATTATTATAAACAGGCGGTGAAGGAGAACGAGGCATGTATCACGAAACTGGAGTCGGATTTGGAGAAGTTATCCGAGTTGCGTGTCGAGGATGAGAAAAAACATCAAGCGAAGTTGGAAACAACTCGGAAGGCGGTGAAGACAGCTGAAGAGTATTGCGCTGGGCGGTTTGCCGTTTTCAGTGAAACCTTGTCTGGTGAGTGTTGCGGTCCGAGTTATGATGGGGACTTGTTCCCAAGTCTTCTATTGTGTACTCATCTTCTCCTTTGATGTAGCATATGGGACGGACCCGGAGGCCGAGCAAGCGCGCATGGCCGATTTTGTCGAAATGATGAAGAGCGATAATTACACGCCAGTGACCACAGAATTTGCTCTGGCTCGGGGTCTACTGACCATGAGGTGCGCGAAAGCGAAGAAATTCGCTGAAGAAGTTATGGGTGCTACCCTGGCTTTGAAGAGAAAGTTGTCACCCGATGAGGGAAGCAGGGTGAAATTGGACACTGTTGTGCCCGTCCTCCGAGAGGCCCCTCATCAACTGGCCCGCTGGAAACGCTCAGCGGCACGGAGCGGTGCGAATTACGCACTGGCCTTGACCAAGGTGCATTTTCCGGAGCGGGTCCATAATCTTGAGCGGGTTGGCGGAGGAGATCCGAAAGAATGTCAGAGCTGCACCTCCTTCCTTCCGCGTTATGCTGAAACTGCCAGCCGAATTGCCCTGATGCCCGATCTGGACTTCTTTGTTGAGTCAACTGGCGTAACTAGTGAGTCTGACGAGGCGGGCGAGGAATGAGTGGAGTGTAGTGAAAAACACTTGTTTGAAATATGCGTCGGGATGCCGAGTGGATTTCTAATAAGTTGCACTGTGTGGTTGTGTCGTGGAACTCCTTTGTTTGGTTGATGAACTCGTATCCTGTTTCTTAGTGGGAAACGAATATTTCTGCCGATGCTTGCTTTTCTTTTTGTATGAATTTTCTAAGTTTTCATCCGAGTTGCGCATAGCTCGGAAGAAAACCTGATTTTATCGCTTTAAGCGGCCCCCAAGTCTCCTGAGACTTGTACATGCTTAGAAATTTTTTCTATTGATGATCTTGTAGACAAGATCCTCAATGCAGATGATGTTGTGCTACCCCAAGCCTGTGGGGCGTTGGTGAGCACTTATAATAAGTTTTCTAAGTTCTCGTCCGAGCTGCTCGCAGCTCAGATGGAAAACCTGATTGATAGTTTTCGTCCGAGCTGCTCACAGCTCGGAAGAAAACCTGCTTTTAGAACTTTAAGCATCCCCCAAGTCTCCTGAGACTTGAAAGTACTTAGAAATTTTTTCTATTGATGATCTTGTAGACAAGATCCTCAATGCAGATGATGTTGTGCTTCCTCGAGCCTGTGGGGCGTTGGTGAGCACCTATAGTAAGTTTTCTAAGTTCTCGTCCGAGCTGCGCGCAGCTCGGATGGAAAACCTGATTGATAGTTTTCGTCCGAGCTACGCACAACTCGGAAGAAAACCTGCTTTTAGAACTTTAAGAAGCCCCCAAGTCTCCTGAGACTTGAAAGTGCTTAGAAATTTTTTCTATTGATGATCTTGTAGACAAGATCCTCAATGCAGATGATGTTGTGCTTCCCCAAACCTGTTGGGTGTTAGTAAGCACTTACAATAAGTTTTCTAAGTTCTCGTCCGAGCTGCGTGCGGCTCGGATGAAAAACCTGATTGGGAGTTTTCGTCCGAGCTACGCGCAGCTCGGAAGAAAACCTGATTTTATAACTTTAAGCAGCCCCCAAGTCTCCTGAGACTTGAAAGTACTTAGAATTTTTTTCTATTGATGATCTTGTGAACAAGATCCTCAATGCAGATGATGTTGTGCTTCCCCAAACCTGTTTGGTGTTAGTAAGCACTTATAATAAGTTTTCTAAGTTCTCGTCCGAGCTGCGCGCAGCTCGGATGAAAAACCTGATTGGGAGTTTTCTTCTGAGCTGCGCACAGCTCGGAAGAAAACCTAATTTTATAACTTTAAGCAGCCCCTAAGTCTCCTGAGAATTGAAAGTACTTAGAAATTTTTTCTATTGATGATCTTGTGAACAAGATCCTCAATGCAGATGATGTTGTGCTCCCCCAAGCCTGTTGGGTGTTAGTAAGCACTTATAATAAGTTTTCTAAGTTCTCGTCCGAGCTGCGCGTGGCTCGGATGAAAAACCTGACTGGGAGTTTTTGTTCGAGCTGCGCACAGCTCGGAAGAAAACCTGATTTTATAACTTTGAGAAGCCCCCAAGTCTCCTGAGACTTGAAAGTACTTAGAAAATTTTTCTATTGATGATCTTGTGAACAAGATCCTCAATGCAGATGATGTTGTGCTCCCCAAGCCTATTGGGCGTTGGTGAGCACTTATAATAAGTTTTCTAAGTTCTCGTCCGAGCTGCGCGCAGCTCGGATGGAAAACCTGATTGAGAGTTATGAAAAACAGATTGAGCAATACACACTATGTGTACGAAGTAATATTTATTCAGATCTTACAAGCGTGCTCATGCATAAAAACGGCGCAGTAACTGGGCCTTCCATGCATGAGGCTCTTCTATCTTATTAGTTACATCATACAGGTGATAGGCCCCGTTGTGCAGTACTCTTGAGATGACATATGGGCCTTCCCATGGGGGAGCTAGTTTGTGGTCCGCAGTTTTCTTAATGCGAAGTACCATGTCGCCCTCTTGGAAGGAGCGAGCTCAGACATGTCGGTCGTGGTATCGGCGAAGGTCTTGCTGATAGAACGCCGAGCGGGTGAGAGCTAGGTTTCGTTCTTCTTCCAGGAGATCAACGCCATCTTGTCGTGCCTCTTCAGCTTCGGCTTCTGTGTACTGGCTTATACGGGGGGCATTGTGCTTGAGGTCACTCGGAAGAACTGCTTCTGAACCGTAGACGAGGAAGAAAGGGGTTGACCGAGTTGAGCGATTGGGAGTTGTACGTAATCCCCACAAGACCGAAGGGAGTTCATCGACCCAGGCGCCCGCTGCTTCCTTTAGTTCCTGGAGTAGCCGAGGCTTGACTCCTTTGAGTATTAATCCGTTGGCTCGTTCGACTTGGCCGTTGGACTGCGGCTGTGCGACTGAGGCGAAGTTGACCTGAATGCCATTGGTCCAACAGAATTTCTTGAATTCGTCCGAGTTGAAGTTCGATCCATTATCAGTGATGATGTCATGTGGAACACCAAACCGATGTATGATGCCTTGCATAAAGCTGACTGTTGTGGCGGAGTCGAGGGCCTTGATCGGTTTTGCTTCTATCCATTTTGTAAACTTGTCTACTGCGACCAAAATGTGGATGAAACCGTGCTTGCCCGTTCGGAGTGGTCCGATCATATCCAGTCCCCATACTGCAAATGGCCAGGCTAGGGGGATTGTATTCAGTTCGGAAGCTGGTTTGCGGGGCTGGTTGGCATAAAACTGACAGCCTTCACAGTGGTCCACGATGTACCGAGCATCGCTGAGGGCGTCGGGCCAGAAGAAACCAGCTTGGAAAGCTTTTTCCACCAACATCCGACTTGAGGCATGATGGCTGCAATCTCGCGCATGGATGTCTTGTAGGATGCAGCGGCCTTCCTCCTCGGAGATGCATCGCTGGGGGACATGAGTGATGTTGTTTCTGTATAGCTCCCCGTTGATCACCGAGTAAGACTTAGACTTGCGGACGATTTTCTTGGCTTCTATCTCATTATCGGGCAATTCTTGTTTTTACAGATAAGCAAGGATTGGAAGTGTCCACTCAGGGGGAATGACCTCCACATCAAACACCATGTCAACTACTGCAGGTATATCTTCTTTATTGGGGATGTTCTTGTCAGGCGGCATATCTGGATCGGCTTCTAGGAAAGGGTCTTCCTTGACTGTTGGGGAATGCAAGTGCTCCAAATAAATCCCTGGCGGGATCTGACCCCGGGTAGAACCCAATTTGGCTAGGTCATCTGCTGCCTGATTTTTAACCCTTGGAATGTGATGGAGCTCCAGCCCATCAATTTTTTTCTCCAATTTTCTCACTGCTACACAGTAGGTTGTCATTGCTGGGCTCCGGATGTCCCACTCTTTCATTACTTGGTTGATTACTAGGTCTGAATCTACGAATATCATAAGTCTCCTGACTCCGAGTGAAAAATGGCCATTCGCATGCCGTACAAGAGAGCCTTATACTCGGCTTCGTTATTTGTTGCTGCGAAATGGATTTGGAGGATGTATCTCATCTCGTCCTTCCTTGGTGAAAACAGCACCACCCCTGCCCCTGCCCCGTGCAGCATCTTGGACCCATCAAAGAACATCGTCCAATGCTCTGGAGTTGGCTGTGGGGGATGTTGGACCTCAATCCACTCGGCCAGGAAATCCACCAGTGCTTGTGACTTGATTGCTTTTTTAGCTTGGTAATTGAGGTCAAAGGGTAGTAGGTCCAAACTCCATTTTGTTATTCTTCCTGTTGAGTATCTGTTGTTCATAATTTCTGCCAGGGGAGCTTCAGAAACTATTGTGATGGAATGATCCTGGAAGTAATGTGCGAGCTTCTGTGATGCCAAGTAAATTCCCATTGCCAGCTTCTGGTAGTGGGGATATCTCTGTTTGGATGGTGTGAGGACTTCGGAGATGTAGTACACCGGTCTTTGTACCTTTTGTGATTTTCCTTCTTCTTCCCTTTCCACCACTATGGCTACGCTGACAACTCGGCTTGGGGCTGCAATATATAACAAGAGCGGCTCTTTTTCTTGGGGTGCTTCCAGGACTGGCCGAGTTGACAATTGCTTTTTGAGTTCTTCAAACGCCATTTGAGCTTCCTCCGTCCATATGAAATTTGGTGAATTTTTCATCAGTTAGTAGAGAGGTAGGGCTTTCTCTCCCAATCTGGAGATGAACCGACTGAGTGCTGCGAGACAACCTGTCAATTTTTGGACGTCTCGGAGCTGCTTGGGAGGCTTCATGTTTTGAATTGTCGCGATTTTTTCCGGGTTGGCTTCTATCCCTCACTCGGAGACCATGAATCTGAGTAACTTCCCCGCTGGCACACCAAAAACACATTTTCAGGATTGAGCCTGATGCTGTAGGCTCGGAGGCTCTGAAAAGTTTCAGCTAAGTCGTCTAGTAAACTACTTCCTTTAACCGACTTGATGACGATGTCATCCACATAGACCTCCACATTTCTGCCGATTTGCCAGATCAGGCAATTCTGCATCATGCGTTGGTACATGGCGCCTGCGTTTCTTAGTCTGAATGGCATCGTGATATAACAATAACATCCGAATGGGGTTATGAATGCAGTTTTAAGCACATCTCGTTCGTATAGTCGGATTTGATGGTAACCCGAGTATGCATCGAGGAAACATAATCTCTCGCAACCTGATGTGGAGTCCACAATCTGGTCAATGCGAGGAAGAGGGAAATGGTCTTTTGGACAAACTTTATTGATATGATGGAAATCAACACAAGTTCTCCAAGATTTATCTTTCTTCGGAACCATTACAGGATTTGCTAACCACTCGGAGTGGAAGATTTCCCTAATGAATCCGGCTGCTAATAGTCTAGCTATCTCCTGTCCGATGGCCTTCCTTTTCTCGGAGTAAAACCGACGGAGGGACTCTTTCACCGGTCTTGCTTTTGGATCCACGTGTAACTTGTGCTTGGCCAACTCCCTTGGGACTCCAGGCATATCGGCAGGTTTCCATGCGAAGATGTCCCAATTCTCACGGAGGAAGTTGACGAGCTCGAGTTCCTATTGGGGATCCAGATCGGTGGAAATGTTGGTGTATTTGTCTTTATTTGTGGGATGTATCTGTACCCTCTTGGTCTCTCTGGCTGACTCGAATGAAGATGTCTTCTTCTGCTGCATTAACTCGGACGAGTCAGCAGCCTTTTTGTACTCGGCCAGCTCGACGTCAGCCATTTGTTGATCATCTATCAGGGACCCCTTCTGCAGCAGTTCTTCGGCTTGCTTGTAGTCTCCCGAGCCAGTGATCACGCCGTGCGGGCCAGGCATCTTTAGTTTCAGATAGACGTAACAGGGGATGGCCATGAATTTTGCATAGGCCGGCCTTCCGAGTAAGGCATGGTATGCACTCGGGAAGTCCACTACTTCAAAGGTGATCTTTTCTTTCCGGAAGTTACTCGGAGTACCAAAGACCACATTGAGGGAGATCATTCCGAGTGAGTACGCCTTTTTCCCCGGGATTATCCCATGAAATTCCAGATAGCTTTTGCGGAGCTTGGACATTGGAATGTTCATGATTTTCAGCGTGCTTGCATATAGGATGTTAATTCCACTGCCACCATCCATCAAGACATTTCTGATCCTGAAGTTCCCATTCCCTGTTTCCACCAAAGGATCCACAATCAGAGCGTGCCTTCCCGGGTGAGGGATGTGAGGAGGGTGATCCAACTGATCGAAAGTGATTGGGACATCGGCCCACTTCATGTAACTCGGAACTGTCGGAGCTGCCGAGTTGACTTCTCTGAACCTTATCTTTTCTACCCTCTTCGACTCTCATCCTGCGAAGATGACCAGTACTCCGTCTTCTCTTGGGAAGCCTTCGCTGTCCAGTTCTGGGCTGGGCGCTTTCTTTTTCCCGGTGTCCTTATCTTGCTGAGAACCTGTCCTTGCGTTCTGGGCCGCTCTCTTGATCAGGCGGCATTGCCGAGCTGTATGCTTTGGAATAACCAATTTTCCCTCGGCATCACGGGTGGTGTGGAGAGGACAAGGTTGATCTAGAACTTCATCATCATTGGACGGCTTTTTCTGCCGCGGTTGACACTCCTTTCGTGCCTGACCCTTGCCATGAAGGCCCGAAGCGTTTGCTGCAGCCACCAGCTCTGCGTCCGTTGGGGCGTCTTCTTCCTTTCGCTTGTTGTTGACTGTGGTCTTCTGCTTCGGATTCGGTGCCGAGTTGCCGCCTCCCCTATGCTGCTGGTTCTTTTGCCAAATCTCCTCTTCACCGTTGGCATACTTGTTCGCTATCTTTATCAGCTTCCCGAGTGAGGTGATGTGAGGTGATCTTGCCAACTTGAGACTTAATTCACTGTACTTGAACCCTTGTTTGAAGGCGTGAATAGCCTGGAACTCGGAGACGCCTTCAACCGAGTTGTGGAGTGTGATCCATCTCTGGATGTAGCCCGGAGTAGACTCGGTGTTGCTCTGGACACATAATTGTAGCTCGGTTAGGCCTCCGGGTCTCTTGTAGGTCCCTTCAAAATTCTTGATGAACACTTTCTCGAGGTCTTCCCAAACCCAGATGCTACTCGGGGGGAGCTGATTCAGCCATGCCCGAGCTGAGCCTTCCAGCATCAACGGTAGGTGCATCATGGCTTCTCATCCCCACCCCCTCCGATTTGCACAGCTATTCGATAATCATCCAACCATGTCTGGGGTTTAGCATCGCCTCGATACTTGTCCAACCCTTGAGCTATCCTGAAGTGGGGCGGAATAGGGGTAGACCGAATCCTTTCACTGAAGCACACCGGCCCTGTGGCCATTGAGGGCCGAGCCTAATCCTGGCGATGTGATCTGGCATGGTCGACTCGGCTCTGTACTAGATGGCTTTGGGCGTCGTCTTCAACATCAAAATAACGGTCGTCTCGGTGCCGAGGGAACTCCTCTCTCTGAGGTGCGGGCCGACCCGTCCCGCGAGCTTCTGTCCTCATGTGATCTTCATGTCGGTACTGCTCTTGGCGGCGACCCCCTCAGGCTTCATCTCTGCGCCGGGGCGAGTTGTTCTTGCTCCTCCGCGCTTCTCCATAGGGCGTGTGTACTGACAGGGACGTCCTTGCGGGGGGGATTTGAGAATGAATTCGCTGCTGTGATTGACTGACAGCAGCATTTTGATCGACTGCGGTTTGCAACAAAAACGCCAGGTGCTGGATTTCCTCTGCCGCCGATCCACTGGGCTGCAGAGAATTAGCAATCCGAGTTGCCTCTATGAGATTTTCTACTGGGGTACCCATAGCCCGGAAAGGTTCTCGGCCTGGGCCCCGCAGTTGCCGACTTGTTCTGCTTTTCCTGAGCCGAGCTACCTCACGAGCTTGACGCTCCAAAGTGTTTTCTAGCTCGGTCAGGCGCTCTCGCTCAGCCAAATTAGTTAATCTGGCTGCCTCCAGGCCTCGCCCTTCTGGAGTGCTTGTGTCAATGGGGGTGTTTAGCAGCCGCTCGGCCGCTTCTGCTTCTTCCGGTCCTCCCGAGTAAGGGGGCGAGGTTGTCGACTTGTCTCTCCGAGCTCTAACCTTCGGAAAGCGGATACACGCCAGGTCGGCACCCGAGCGCTAGCCCTGGATGGGCTGTTAGCTTCATCTCGGGCGTGAGTGTTCCGAGATGGCGATGGCTGAGAGGGCGGAGTCGCGGCCATACACACTTCCGCAACCGCGACTGGGGCGTCGATGTTGCCCTCTTGCTCGGCACCTGACTCGGGGTCAGATGCCGCCATGCCTTCTTCTTCGACCGAGTCGAACAGAGGCAAGAGAGATGTTGTAGAGCCTTCTCTTGCGATCAGTTCATCCAGGGCCTTCTAGGCTGACTCCACCGAGTCAATGACTACCACCTGTTGAATCTTGACCGATTTTCCACGATGGTGAGAGCGCGGGCGGCCCGAGCGCTTCTTCTTGTGGCGGACAGATAACAGCGCGGGTTCTTGGCGAGGGGCCGATAGTTGGAGGCGCAGGGCCCCCGACTCGTCAGCTCGGAAGTGGATGCTGCCTCTTGAAGGCAGCAATTGTGCCTGGAGAGGAGAATCCACCAACCAGGCCGAATCATCAGCTATGAAAGCCAACGATCTGAAATGGAAAACCTCTCTGACGATGAGCTCGGGGCCGTGAACCGACGAAGAGGATGAGAAAAACGCCATCTCTACGATTGTTGATCAACTCAACCCCACGGTGGGTGCCAACTATCGTGTATATAATCCTGACAATAGATATAGGGGTATGAAAGGAGCTAAATGAATCTGTATGTAGAGAGGGTTGACGCAGGGGGATTATACAGGTTAGGCCTCTCCGTAGAGATAAAAACCTTAGTCTTGTCCCAGGCTGATTGGGGTGTTCTTTCTTCAGCAGTACTGAGAATTGAAAATGTTGCACGTGCCCACGCCGGAGGGGAGGGGGGCTTATATAGAGTGCGCCCCTGCCCTCTTAATGCCTCGGCTTAAATGGGTCTTAATTACAAGATTGAATGCGTACTTAACTACAAAAACGGTCTGCCCATTACTACTAATGAAGGAGAAGAAACGCCCGCGGTATTGAATGCTTCCTGTCCGTTGCGTTCCCGTCTTCCGAGTAAGGGAGGACCCGCCGATTGCTTCCGAGTGTCGATCTACTCGGATCTTGCTGGACTTCCGAGTAGCCGTGTACTCGGAAGCGGCTTCTGATCCCCGAGTAACTTGTTACTCGGAGATTGTTGATGCTCCATGTTTTTACTGGTCTTATTTTGTTTGGGAGTATTTGGAGAACCAAGGGCTTAAGGGTACCCCTTGGTTTCCCTTGCCTAGGGGTATGCCTTTAGTATTAGCACGACACCAAAATGATCAGGGAGTTCGCCTTCGTAGCCTCTGCCTTTGTCTTCCTTTTGAGTTATAGTGTACCACCAGTCTTCGAGGGAGATGACCGCAATCGTTGGAATTGCCAGGTTGAAGTGTTTTCTCTACTGACATGGTTATGGGTTTTTTTTGAGGCATTGACCGTAGAACAAAATGTTCTACGGTGTATTTTTTTATTTATCAAAAGTTAAGTACAGTGGTATGCTACAGTGGAAGGGGGTGGCTTATTAGCCAATTCTTGTTCTATGAAACATAAGGAAAACTATGTTAGATGCCTCAAAAATCAGTCTAGGTTGACTGTGATCCAATCCAATAGATCTTGCTTGAACTTATTCTTTATTCTGTATTGAAGTAGTGTTAAATCCAGTCTTAAATTTCTCCGCCATTCTTAGGTTGATGGTCTTTCATTTCTGAATATTTTGCCATTTCTTTGATTCCAGATGTGCCTGTATCCCAGTGTAACAATCTCTATCCCAAAAGTTTGGTGGAGTTTGTTCAAGAGCCAGCCAAGTATCTTCATAAATGGAAGTACCTCTTTGTTTGAATAGGATTGAAAGGGCATGTGCCCTTATGTTTGGTTTTGGTAATTGATGACAATCTTTATGGACTAATGGTTTCCTTGAGCTATACTTTAAGGGTTGTCCATAGGCAATGCTTGAAGATCATATGTTGGCTTCAAGGTTGTAAGATGAAGATTACGTGTTGACCAAGGTGTTCTTCATGGAGCTATCCAAAGTTTGGTCAAGTTGATATGCGCAAGATCAAGAGGAGCATCACGAATATAGCATATGCTTGGAGCTTACCGACCACTTGGTGATAATGGTCTTGTGAAGATGTGCCTAAAAGAGGCTCACCCATAATGGAGTATGGGGGAGCCATCTACTAGTCTTCATCGAGCCGGCGGAATCAAGGAAGATGTTCCAACTTGAGGCGGGCATAATCGTCATCATCAAGCTCAAGTGGATTATGCGCAAGAAAAAGGTTTGACTAGATAGGTGTCTAGTTTACCGGTCTCTTTGTGGTAGTTAGGAGACCGGGTCATAGGCTAGGCCGAGTCGTTCGTGGAGATCTCAAACCTTTTGCATCCTTGGCATCATCTTTATTGGTTCTTGATTGGCTTCTCTCTTTGTGAGTTTTGGAGCTTGTGATCTTCTTCTTGACAAGCTCGTGTTCATCGAAAACGGATTTCATATGCATCTTCTCTTATGATTTTTTATGCGGGAGATTTGTCGGTTATTCTTGGTTAGAGGTTTCACACCTCTATTTGTTTGGCATTTCTCCCTTGCCACTTTGAAATATTTCCATCAAGCTTGAGTTTGCCTTAATCGGAGTTCATTTGCAGAAGTTGTGGCAATTCAGGGTTTGCCTGTTTCATTTGGAGTTCATCTGTTTTGTGGCATGGCCCCCCTGGGTCAACCAGGGTGGTAGTACCGCTTGGGTTACGGTAGTACCGTGCCACGGTAGTACCGTGGTTAGTACCGCACCTACTACCATATTCCCACTGGATAGGGTGGTAGTGGGCATGGTACTGATCCGCAGTACTACCGCGGGGCGGTAGTACCGCTGCCGTTACGGTAGTACCGCGCCACAGTAGTACCATGGCTAGTACCGCACCCACTACCGTGTACCTACTGGATAGGGCGGTAGTGGGGCACGGTACTATGCCGCAGTACTACCGCGGGGCGGTAGTACCGCTCTGGTTGCGGTAGTACCGCTCTGGTTGCGGTAGTACCACACCACGGTAGTACCGCTCGCAAAGCGGTAGTTCTGTGGTTGGTGGACTGCCAACGGTTCCCAACGGCTGGATTCGTGGGGGACTATAAAAGGGGGTCTTCTTCTTCCTTTGTCCCCAATGGTTTTGTGCAAGTTCTTCCCCCCATTGTTGACCTCTTTGAGCTTGCTTACTCTCTTCCCCTCCTATGATTATTGCTCCTTTTTGAGGGAAAAGAGAGAGGAGGTCTAGATCCACATTCTCCACCAAGCCATCTCTCCTCTAAGTGAGGGGAACCTTGTGGATCTAGATCTTGGAGTTCTTGGTGTTCTCCTTGTTCTTCCTCTCATATTCCTCCATAACTTTTGTTGCTTTGGTGGGATTTGAGAGTTGGGGACTTGAGCACTTCGTGTGCTCTTGCCATTGCATTTGGTGCATCGGTTTAAGTTCTCTCCGAGGATTCGTTGTAGAAGTGAAGTTGAGAAGATAGCTACTCTTGAGTGCATTGGCACTCTAGAGCTTGTACCTCGTGGGTGCGTTGGCGCCTAGAGGCTTGTTGTTGCGGAGCTGAATCATTGTGGTGGAAAGCTTCGGGACGCTACGGGAGCCTCCAATTCGGTTGTGGAGATAGCCCTGAGCATTTGTACGGGTTCGGTGACCGCCCCCAAGGGTCGCCATTTGTACGGGTTCGGTGACCACCCTCAAGTTTCCTAATAGTGGAATCACGTCATCTTGCATTGGTAAGAGCGTGAGAAGAAATAGGGTGACCCTCGTTGGCTTCGTGTGAGCATTGTGCTCCTCACCCTCTCCAAATGGAGACGTACTTCTCGCAAGAGAAGGAACTTCGGTAACAAATCCTTGTCTCCATCGGCTCCACTTGCGGTTATCTCTACCCTTACTTTGAGCAAGCTTATTACATTTGGCAGTAATAATTTTTGCACTGTCCTCTTCTTGAATGGGTTGGTCCCAGATGTTCTTGACTATGTTAGGGAACTCTTGATGTTCAAGCCAGAAGTTTTCAAACCTGAAGATATTAGATTTCTTTATATTAGTTCCAATTTATACACAGCATGGCACATGGTCAGATGTTGTCTTAGCAAGTGATTTGACTTGAGTATTGGGAAAATCTACAGTCCAGTGCTCAGAGGTGAAGATCCAATCCAGTTTTTCCAGAAGGGGAGAAGATTGCATATTACTCCAAGTGAAAGTTCTATCTTTAAGTGGAATTTCAACCAATGCAAGGTTATGGATAGCTTCATTGAATTTCATCATATTGTTAAAGTCTCCATCTCCTCTGTTCCTGTTATGCGGGTATCTGATGTAGTTAAAATCTCCCATGATTAACCAATTTGAAATGTCAGGCATTTGAATGTTGCTGGACCATTCCATAAAGTCAGATATTTGCTCTTGTTCACATGGTCCATATATATTGGTTAGAATCCATGATTGCTCATTTCTGGTGGAGGTAAATCGAATGGAGATGGAAAATTTATTTTTGAAGAGACATTCTCCATGGAAAAGTCTCTCATTCCAAGCAATGAGCAGCCCTCCAGATGCCCCTTCTGATGGGACAAAATCTAATTTACTAAAA
Source organism: Bromus sterilis (assembly GCA_950022295.1). Taxonomy (NCBI): domain Eukaryota; kingdom Viridiplantae; phylum Streptophyta; class Magnoliopsida; order Poales; family Poaceae; genus Bromus; species Bromus sterilis. Next base: position 226,932,647 of record OX465600.1, read on the forward strand.
CTATTGGGGCAACACTTTCTTAAGTAAGCCTGATCAAATTGTTCTTTTTTTGTTTCTTGCAGACATATGATGGCACTACGAGATTCATTTATCTTGTTTGAAATAGCCAGCCATTTCTTTTGTGAATTGATCCCTCTAACGTTCCAGTTTAAAATGTTCCAATTGGCAAACATGGAGATCAATGCAGAGCTGTAAAGGGACAGAGATATATAAGGGGATCTACTTTTAGAATCCATTATTACAATATCCAGCATCATCTTCCAAGAATTCCTTAGAGAGTTACATTCCCTCGTATAAAAGTTATACATCAAGGACCACAAAATATTAAGGCAAAAGGATGTCCAGATCATGTTTCAACTTAGAGTTTTTTGGAGCTTTGGCCTCCTTAACTTTGGGGCCCTTCTTTCCTATCATCTTCTTGGCCAGCACTTCCTCATTTGTATCCTTAGCATTGACCTTGCAATAAGAGATATTCAGATTTTTAACCTCTTTTCTTTTAAGTGCAGGGGGTATTGCATTGCAATATAAGCAGTTTCTGTTCTGGAAAATTTCTTGTTTAAAGCCTTTTGCATGACAGGTCAATCTAGCACTTCTCCTTACCTCTGTTTCCACTAGAGGAGCCCTGTTTTTTTATTTTTCCTTTTGCATGAATGGCACTGGCGGTGGAGGCAGCCATAACATCCACTTCAGAGTTAGTGCTAGTCTTGCCCTGGGGAGTACATAAATTATTGCAGTTAGGATGTCTCTCTGATAAATCATTATATTCAGATTCAGATTCAGTGTAGATCAGATCCTGATTATTTGGGCATTTATCAGGAATAAAGATAGTCATTAGATCATCATGAACAGTTCCTTCCACTATTATGTTCCACATTTGAGATTGCAGAAAGGAGCTTATCCAGTAGAACTTTCCAGGAGAAATTAATTGACTTGTAATAAAAAAAAGCCCATTCTTTAGGTACCTGGATCTGCAAAGAGTCTTCAGTCCTGGAAGAGAAGAAATCCTTCCAGGTTTCAAAATCAGAGGGCCCAGAGTTAACCTCATGCTCCTAAAAAGAGTTGATATGATTAGAAAATTTTCCTTTTACAGAGAAGCCAGGAGGAGCAGAGATTAGGGAACTATCAGAGCTTTGAGAATCATTGTGGACCTCAGCATTGCCAGAAGGTGCCAAGTGAGTTGTAGTGCCCTTTGCCACTTAAGAGGAGTTGACTTCTTCTTCAATGATTTCTATTTCCTCGTCCACTGAAGAACTGTATTCCAGTATCACTTCTTTGTTTTTGGAAAGATTAATATCAGTAGGCTGAATAACTGGGTTGGTGGTGTGACGCCCTCAAAATCGGACCGTGTACAGTAATCATACACGCAAGGTACACGATCGAGATCAGGGACTCACGGTGAGATATCACAACAAAATTCTACAAATAAAATAATGCAAGTTGTTTAATACAAGCCAGGGGACACGAGGGCTCGAATACAACAGCTCGAAAACAGAAAGTTAGCGGAAGCAATAGTATCTGAGTACAGACACAAGGTACACATGATCTGCCTTAAGAAGGCTAGCACAGAAAAAACAACGATCGAAAAGGCGAGGCCTCCTGCCTGGGAACCTCCAAACTACTCCTGGTCGATGGGGAACTCGACGTTGTAGAAGGCATCGGGGATCTTCTGCTCCTAGACTCCAAGGCTCCAACGTCGACTGCAGCGGCCGATCAGGCAAAACAAAAAGGGGGAAATAAAGCAAAGGTGAGTATCTAGCATACCCGCGAGTCTTACGTCCGCTACTAAGCAATTATGCATTTGTATCAGATGGAAAGGGGAGGTTGTATATAGTGGACTGCAAGGTAGAAATCAGAATAAGGATGAGAATCTAGGCCTATCGAAGACTAGTATCTTCCAACGAGTCTTGAAGCACAAGAAGAGAATCAGCCAACAGTTCAATAGCATGAATGAAATAACAATGCAGTAGAAGTTCCTGCAGCATTGTATAATAATAAGTTGTATTAGATAACAGTTATATATGCCTCCAAGATCCCCTCCTCGACTTCCCTGCGAGGAAGAGAAACCGAAACCAACAGTTTCATAGTAGTAGTTTGTAGTAGTAGGCTCTGGCTTCATCATAAAGCGTCCTGTTACAGTTCAAGAGGATATCCGACACGCCGAGGCCCATCCTAAGGCTCATCAGAGAGGTCCCCTCCGGTCTACAGCCCTAAGGGCAAGGGGGTCATGGGCCTATCACCCCTCGCTCTCCGGGTCGTTGTGAGGAGGGTGAATTCCAGCGTCGCAGCGTGATCCGTCCCTGCCACAATGCTGAATTGGACGTCTTTCAGAGCTTTCGAACGAGACCACAACGTGGAGGGCCCACACCGTAATCCCACGTGAAGGTAGTGCGTACAAGCCTTTGCGGCCTCTCAAGTCATCCACCTGAACTGTTAAACATTTTGTTATTTTCTGTCGGGACGACCGTTATCGTTGCCCCTTTCTGGGTGAGTCGCGGACAACGACAGCAGTCAGGTCCACCAGTAACATCGGTGCGTGCCCTGACGTCCCACCAACTCGTGCGGTTACCAACAAGGTGAACCGTCTCCTTACCTTGTCTCGCATTTGCTCTTCGAAGAGCTCGACTTTCGTAGATAACAGGGTATCTCACGGCCAACGCACCAGTACAGGCCCGCCGCACACCGGAGGAATAGACTTGTACTACCGTCCCGATACAATACTCTGCGCGGGCACCATTGGGTCACCCGATTCCTTACCTGTAAGGACACCAGTTGATTCAAGTGCCTACCATCAAGTGAAACCAGGAGGAATCACCCTCGATGGTACACTTGAAGAGGTTCGACAAAGACAACAGCGGAATGAACTAAAGAGGTAAACCTCGTATCATCCCGGTGATGCTACGCTACTGAGCCGACGAGAGTGAAATGCGAGTACATTCCACTCGTAAGTCAAACTCGAAGCGACTCGGCAGAGTCTCGCTGTTGTATGTTCCCTAGGGCGCCAGCATTGATCCGTACCTGTTGCAGTTATAATATTTTGTAATCCGCGTTCACTCACCAAAGTGATCACGACCCGCTATTCTAAACCTAGCTAACAATGCGCAGGGTTTACTGCTAAATATTATATATATATTTATAAGGCAGCATAGGATATAGGAAGGTACATCAAGGGGCGACAAAAACAGGTTATGTAATTGAATAGAATCGTAACGTAGCAGCAGCAGTAACAATGCCTAGTGCAAGAAATGTACAGAAAATATAGGCGATATCTGGGGGAGAGAATGGCTCTGCTTGCCTGGAAGCTCGACGGTAGAGGTACGGTCGTCGTCGATGTAGTCGTTCACAGGGGCATCGGCAGCAGACGTCGAGACTATCGGACAATAAGAGAGGGGGAAGAAACAATAAATACACGGCAATAATATCAATACAAACTCAAGACATGGCAAACGCAGTGTTGGCGGTGTTCTAGCGTAGTGTTAAGTATTTTAGTTGGAGCGGAATTTTATCTGGGGTTGACTCATCGGTACCGGTTGATTACCGGACCGATGATTCGAAGGGGGAAGGTTCCATGTCTGAAGTGTTAGAGAGATCTGACGAACATGTGGATAGTGTATCCGTGTTAGTTGATCCATTCTGAGCAACTTTCATATTCAGAACAATTTCATCCGAAAAGTTTTACCAGTACCTGGTAATTAATGGACAGACGATCCGGAGGGGGGAAGTCTCGGGTTCGGTATGTTAGGGGGATGCGGTGGGTATGCGGGTAGCGTATTTGTAATCATTATATTGTTCTGATCAACTTTTATGTATAAAATATTTTCATCGGAGTTACGGTTTAAAAGATATGATTTTCTAGAGTTTAAATCATTTTTAATCATTTTCTATATTTTCTTTTATTAATAAATAGCAACATTATCCACAAGTAGTTGACTGGTCAAACCTGACAAAGGGGACCCACCTGTAAGGTTGACTGGTCAACTGACCAGTGGGTCCAACATGTCAGCCATACATTTTATATATAACATTTTATTAATACATTACAAGTAGGGCCCATGTGTCATAGTCACAGTATTAATCAATTAAGTTATTTATCCAACTAACAGATGGGTCCACATGTCATAGGGATATTTTGAATTAAGCATTTTAATTAACCAGTGATTAGTTTAAGGGGGTAGGGCCCACATGTCATAGTCTTATTTAAAAAAATTTAGATTATAGTCTTATTTAACAGGAGGGTCGGCTTAAATGGGGATTAGGGGGCTAATCCCACTGGTGGGCCCCAGTGGTCAATGGCACTAGGCCACACAACCCACGCTGCACGCGCACCAGCACACGACCATGGCCGTGGCCGTGCCGGGCCGGCAGCAGCAATGGGAGGGGGCGAGCGGTGGGGAGGGCCATGGCGGGTGGCGGGCGGCGCGGCGAGCCGTGGGAGCAGAGGCGCATACAGGGGGGTTGCGGCGGCGCAGACAGAAGACCTCGGCGACGACAGCGGTCTACGGACACAAGCCGACAGCGGGGCGAGGGGAAAACGAAGGGGGAAGCTCACAGCGGGCAGGGCGGCGTCGGGCATGGAGGCGCACCCCCAGTCGGCGGCGTGTGATATGGTGAGGATCTCTCACTCCTCTTTGGTTACCCCAAATGGAAGGTGAGATGTAGCGTAGCAGCAAATTTCCCCTATCTAGAGGATAGGGTTTGTCTCCCGTAGGACTCGTACAGATACAAGTAGGTGGTAAAGTGAACAATGGCGTCGTTCACAACCGAGGGTTGCTAACTTCACCTGGACCTGCACACAGATACAGATAACTTTGCTCCCAACGAGTACAGAGGAGTTGTCAATTCCTTCGGCCTTGCTGTTTACAAAGGATTAACGCAAGAGATAATGATAATGGCAACTGAAAGTAAATTGAGGGTGTAAACAATGATATGAAGATGGACCGGGGTCACGTGATTTTCACTAGTGATGTCTCTCTCCCAAAAGACGATAAAAGTGCTAGCGAGGTAAACAAATCACAGTTGGGCAATTGACAGGATTATGAAGGCACCACAATACTAACTATGCTGCAAAGATAGGAAGGGCTCAAAAGCAATGGGAAGTACGCCAAGGTAAGTAGACCGAAATCCATCTGCATCTACTACAAATCATCCACCTTGCGATATCTATCCAGAACATCTCGCTGGTATTAAGTTGCGAATACCACCCAAAGTGTAAATCCAAAGCAACAGACAACTGCATTAAAAAAACTTTGCGTAAAGTAAACAATCCTTGCATCCGCGGATACAAGCACCGTTGTTTTATCCCTGGTGGCAACAGCACATCCCCTAGTCTCATGTTTCTGTCACTCAATCTAGACATCAAGGGGTTGAACCCACAATCAAGCATAACGCTCCCTCTAGGAGTTGCAACAAATCACTTGGCCAAAGTAAAATACGGCAACGAAGAACATGCAAGAATTTACTCAAGAACAAAATATAAAAGAGAAGAACCAAATATATTACTCATCACAATCTGAACATAGTCTCATAATCCATCAGATCCCAACAAACTCAGCATAGCAACGGAACAAAATTACAAAGGTGCCTCGATCATGTGAGGCAGCTCACGAGGTCTCGAAAGTAGAAGCACAAAGAAGGGAGAGATAGATCACATAGCTACTGGTCACGGACCCATGGTCCAAGGGAAACTACTCACGGTACATACGGGAGGCGTCCATGGCTATGGATGATCTCCCGGAGGGGGTAGCTTCTCCCGGCAGGGGGCCGGAGCAGCTTCTCCAGGCAGCCCCGATCTTGAAACGGCGGCGGCGGCGGTACAGAGGCGAGATCGTGAAAGAGGAGTCCTTCTTAGGGGTTTCCACCCCGAGGGGTAAATATAGGCGAAGGGGGGTGTCGAGGGGACCCACCAGGCAGCCAGGAGGCCTCCTGGCGCGGCCTAGGGTGGGGTCGCGCCAGGGACCCTCCTGGCCTCCTGGTGGTGGCCCCCTCCGCTCCTTTGGTGTTTCCGGAAGTTTTCGTGACGCTGATTTTTTATCTGATTTTTCCGGATTTTTTGGAGCACTTTTAATGGCCGGAAAACCTTAAATACGAAAACAGCGGAAAACAGCAACTGGCAGTTGGGTGCACTGGGTTAATAGATTAGTCCAAATATGCTCAAAAGTTTATGAAAGTTCAAGCAAAACATGGCAAAGTCACACTAAACATGCATGGAGCAAGCATAAATTATAGATACGTTTTGGACGTATCAACATCCCCAAGCTTAATTCCTGCTCGTCTTCGAGTAGGTAAATGATAACAAGCATAATTTCTGTGGTGACATGCCACACAACCATAAAAGGACTTTTATGTAAAGCAATCAAAGCATGCAATTCAATTCAAGACTTAACGAGCAAGTGTCTATATTAGCATTGACACAAGCAACAAAAGAACAAAAGGTGCAAGAGCTCTCGCTGTCCGTGACTCGAATGTCTACAGATGGTATTTGCGTGCAAGCAGGGGATAGGGAAATACGAGATAAAAAATAAGGTTGTTGAGAACAACTATCTACTAAAGTTTCACACTTAGTCTCCTTTGGATTCTTATCTTGACTCATCCCCAGACCACTAGCCAGGTACAAGTCAAACTGATCCACTCCCTTTCGATATTTTGAGCACTCATGCAATGGATGAGCGTGAGCAAGAAAGTTGACACCTAAAAGGCGAAACAGAAAGAAGGTGGAGGAGGAAGACAAAAAGGTGTGAAAGTCTCACATCAATGAGGACAATCATAGGCGAGAGAAGGCCATATGATAGATATGATGTGAGGAGTAGGGATTGCCATACAACGGATGCACATGTGAGCTAAAAGATCTCCAAGGGAACTAGTGGGGGTGCATCTAACTTGCTTGCTCAAGAAGACCTAGAGCTCGTTTGAGGAGGCTCATCATTGGAATATACAAGCCAGTATAGCAGGAACATGTATGACATGAAGATCAAGTCATGAGAAGATGGATGTTGCATGGCAATATATCTCGGAAAGGCTATGGAAATGCCTTGTAGGTAGGTATGGTGGCTGTTTTGAGGAAAGATATAAGGAGGTTTATGATGACAGAGCGTATCGTGCCAAGGGTTTGGATGCACCGGCGAAGTATGCGCCAACTCTCAAGATGAGAAAGGGCAATGCACGGTACCTAAGAGGCTAGAAAAATTATAGGTGGGTGGAAGTGTCAACTTTCGAATACTCACATTAGTCCGAAGAACTCATGCACTTATTATCGGTAACTCTCAATCTATTCAGGAGGTTCATAAAGAGACAAGTACCCCGAGGAGGAGTGTATGGGGGTTTGGTTATCCTTGCGCATCCTCGACTCATCGTACGTGAGTGTACTCTAATATTCGAACCCTCCAGAGATTAGTGATCCATCTAGTAGCTAGAGTTCTCAACAGGGGTTTTTGGTTTTCGAAAAACACACGGATTGCCCAAAATACGACATCTATCACTAATAGGCTCGATCTCTTGACACCAAAAGTTCAAACATTACTCTAGTCAATACCTCAAAACTATTGCAAGTTACTACTACAAAGAGAAAAGCAACTTTAACTACCTACTTTCTAGTCAAGACACAAAACTCAGTGCAATAGGCAAACTCTCTAACAAGATAAAACATGAAACCTATAGAAAGTTCAACCCAAAACAAAAGAAAAGCTCTAGAAAAACTAAAGCACTACAACTAAACAGAGCACCAGCTAAGAAAAGAAAAATAACAACTCACAGCTAAAAGAATAAGCATGCAAATCCTATGAGGAGTTCTAATTCAAGCGGAGCGTGTATCTCTCCCACACAAAAGAGTAAGTAAGCTGGGATCTAACTTGTTACTACAGAAAACAAAGCAAAAACAAACCTAGAAAAGAAAAGAGCGAGAATCTCCAAGTATAGCACATAACGCATGAAGTGATAAAAATATAGTGCGACGAGGGACGAACTGATAATTGTTGATGAAGAAGGGTATGCACGGGGGCTCCCCAAGCTTAGACGCTTGAGTCTCCTTGAATATTTATTGGGGGTGCACATGGGCATCCCCAAGCTTGAGCGTTTGACACTCCAAGATCTTCTTTCATCATCTTACATCGCACACTTGAAAACTCCCTTCATACATAACTCATTGTAGACTGATTAGAGAAGTTAGTACCCTAATAAAATATATTTTTCTACACTGGAAATAAAGATAATCTTGAAGATCTACTGTTTCCCAAGATTGCCAAAAAGTTTTTGCAAAGAAAAAGCAAGCTTAAGGTTTGCAAAAGTGAAGAGAGACAAAACGTGGCTGAATCTGTGAAAACCAGAACATCAGATAGAAACGAATTTTTTAGGGATACTTATGCAACTCAAATCAAAAAACTCAGAACATACGCAAGTTTCGTAATTGTATAGAGCACGCTGTGTAAAATTTCAGCTCAAAAAGATGAATTGGGATTTTTCTCTGATTTTTCTAGTCACGAGGACAGAATCTGTTTTCTGGACAGCATGTCACAACTTTCACTTCCCTTGTCGTATGAGGCTATAAAAGGCAGAAATCTTGAAAAGCAAAGATACAATGATGTTGCTACAGTAGTAACAATCATCAAGACCACTAAAAACAGAAGAAAAGCAAAAAATAAAAACCTAAATTCGTTGCGGGCTGCCTCCTGAAAGCGCTTCTTTAAAGCCATTAGCTAGGCTTAATGCAAAAGATCAAGTCTTTTCAAGAAAATAACTAGCCCGTGTGACGGACTCAAAAGGTAACTTAATATTTTTTCTAGGGAAATGTTCCATCCCTTTCGTGAGACGGAATTGGAATTTTATAATCCCTTCTTTCATGTCAATAACAGCACCAACTGTGCGAAGAAAAGGACGTCCCAAAATAATTGGACAAGAAGGTTCACATTCAATGTACATAATAGTAAAATCAACGGGAACATGATTGTCATTTAAAATGATAAGAACATCGTCGATCTTCCCCAAAGGTTCTTTACGGAAGAATCAACAAGACGAACACCAAAAGAACAAGGCTCGATAGGTTTCAATTCAAGCATATCATACATTCTTTGGGCATAACAGAGGTACTTGCTCCAACATCACAAAGAGCATAACAAGAGAATTTATTCAATTTGATTTTTATCATAGGATCCCTACCATCTTCTAGATTCCTAGGTATGGAGGCTTCTAGTCTAAGCTTCTCCTCCCTAACTTTTATTAGACCATTGGTGATATGCTATGTGAAGGCAAGATTAAGTGTGCTAGTGTGGGGGTCTCTAGACATCTTGTGTAGGAAGCCAATAACTTCAGATAAAGTGCAGTTGTCAAAGTCTAAGTCACTACTATCTATCAAGGATGTAGTGATATCATTTAGGTTCACTTGTTTGAAAGCCTCTATGTTCATGGAGGTTTCTTCATCTATGGTTGAGGTGGTAGCATCACCATTGATAGGTCCAGTGGGACTAGGGGTGTGATGGGTGCTAATAGTTTGGACATCCTCAACTATTTGGATAGTAGCTACTGTGTGTTAGGTAGGAAGGCTCTTAATTCTATCCTCTTCCTCTTTTTCTCTAGCCCATCTCTCTTTAAATTTAGCCATCATCCTAATATTTTCATTGATTTGTAACTGGATAGCATTAATAGGAGTGACCTTACTCTCCTCAAGGGGAGAGGTTCTAATTTTTAACATCTCAACATGAAGGGCTAAGTTATCTACCTTCAAACAAAGATTATCTAATTTAACTAGTTTTTCTTCCACATTCTTGTTGAAGGCTTTTTGGGTAGTGATAAAGTCTCTAAGCATACTCTCTAGTTCAGAGGTGGAGTTTTTGGTGCTAGGGTAGGTGTTGTTGTTCCCATAGTTGTTGGATGGGAAAGGCCTAGGTTGTTGTTACCAAAATTACTCCTATAAGCATTATTGTTGAAGTTGTTTCTAGAGATAAAGTTCACATCTACTTGATCCTGAGTAATCAGAGAATTTAAAGGAACATTTTGAGGATCAATAGGAGCTTGCTTGGTAAGTAGAGACATGATAAGGTCAACCTTTTCATTTAGAGAGGAGATCTCCTCGACAGAATTTACCTTCTTATCAGTTGGAGATCTTTCGGTGTGCCACTGAGATTAGTTCAGCATCATCTCATCTAGTAGCTTTGTGGCAGCACCAAGTGTGGTTGACATAAAAGTTCCTCCCGCGACCGAATCTAACAGGTTCCGTGAGGTAAAGTTCAAGCCTGCATAAAAAGTCTGGATAACCATCCAGGTAGTCAGTCCATGTGTAGGGCAGTTCTTGAATAGCGTCTTCATACGTTCCCAAGCTTGGGCAACATGTTCATTATCCAATTGCCTGAAATTCATAATGTTACTCCTCAATTGAATAATTTTAGCAGGGGGATAGTACTTCCCGATAAAAGCATCCTTGCACTTATCCCAAGAATCTATGCTATTCTTAGGCAAGGATTGAAACCAGATTTTAGCTTCATCCCTTAAAGAGAAAGGAAAAAGCTTAAGGTTAACAATTTCTCCATCTACTTCTTTTTACTTTTGCATATCACAAAGCTCAATAAAATTATCTAAGTGCAAAGCAGCAGCATCTCTAGCACCAGAGAATTGATCTTTCATAACAAGGTTCAGCAAAGCAGGTTTAATCTCATAAGAAGGTGCTGAGGTAGCAGGTGTAGCAATAGGAGTGCAGATAAAGTCACTATTGTTGTGACCAGTGAAGTGACACAACTTGGTGTTTTCATTGGAACCCATAGTAGCAGCAGGTATTTTTGGTATTTTTTATAAGGGACACAAAAGTAAAAACTAAAAGGTAAACTAACAAGACTAAAAAGCAAAGATAAAAAATAGTGTGCAACTCCCCTATCTTTTAGACTGGAGTCCCCGGCAACGGCGCCAGAAATTGGCTTGATACGGTGAGGATCTCTCCCTCCTCTTTGGTTACCCCAAGTGGAAGGTGAGATGTAGCGTAGCAGCAAATTTGCCCTATGTAGAGGATAGGGTTTGTCTCCCGTAGGACTCGCAGAGATACAAGTAGGTGGTAAAGTGAACAATGGCGCCGTTCACAACCGAGGGTTGCTAACTTCACCTGGACCTGCACATAGATACAGATAACTTTTCTCCCAACGAGTACAGAGGAGTTGTCAATTCCTCTGGCCTTGCTGTTTACAAAGGATTAACGCAAGAGATAATGATAAGGGCAACTGAAAGTAAATTGAGGGTGTAAACAATGATATGAAGATGGACCGGGGTCACGTGATTTTCACTAGTGATGTCTCTCTCCCAAAATATGATAAAAGTGCTAGCGAGGTAAACTGTAAGGCCCGATATGCGGTACTGTTCCAGATCTAGATGTTTCCATCCAGATCCAGGGACGAAGCACTTATCGGTCCCACCGCGACATATGACAAAGCCATATGCCCCGGATTTCCAACGTGATATCACAACATTACAGATACAAGGATACAACATCTCATACAATCGGCATACAACTGCCTTAATACAATACAACAGTGGAAGATATATGTCTGAGTACAGACTACAATCAAAAGCCTACTGGCAAAGAGAAAAACATCGATCCCCATAACCAAATGGGTCCAGGCCCTCCGCCGGGATCCGCCTAACTAGTCCTCATCGAGTCTCCACGTGAAACGTCGATCACCATACCTGTTGTCGATCAAGAACCCTGAAAAGAGTTTGGGGGTAGTATCATGAGTACATAAGTACTCAGCATCCAACTGTAGTGGTCAACTGACCCAGCAAGGACTTCATCACTCGTCATTCTAGGACAACTAGTAGTTTACGGTAAGGAAGGGGTAAGTGGTGAGGTTGTTGCCGCACTAGCATTTATGAAGTGACTAACGATCTAGAGAGTAAGATAAGAAGCCAAGCATTCGATGAGGAATCGCCTCCAACAAGGCTTGCTATCAGCTACTTACGCAAACATAACACCTATCCTATCCTTGTCCTCCTCTTCGCATCATGACGAAGAAGAAGCGGTCAAGGCACACACACATTGATCAAGTTATATTAAGATTATCTCAGTTGTTTTTGTCTATGAACAAGGAATAGGCCTCAAGTCGTCCATAACCGCGGACACGGCTTCTCGAAAAGATTTAACCCTGCAGGGGTGTACCAACTGCCCATTACAAGGCTCCGCACGCACGCCCATCTCTCTCAGTTGCTACCCATCACAGGAAACCATTTTATGATTTAGTTCCAAGAGATCCGAAACGAGAGGTCCCTCTAGCTAACAACGAACAAATCCGGGTGGCCCCCGGTGAGTCGACATCCAGCTCAGGAGCCGGCCGCGTTCTCGATCTGGTCTCTACCGTATGACTCCAGGTTTGGATTGCCAGTTAATCACACATGGGAAACCGGGTCCTCGGCCGGTCAAGACGGGCCAACAAGGGAACTATGTCCTCACTAGTTCGGGTTGGTTTAAAAACTACTGGCAGCTGACCAGCGCACACACGGTTTCAAATGGTAAATCAGCTTGGGCCACCACTAGAAATGTTTGAAGCTAGGTAGGTAAGAAAAGGGGACCCCATAAAATCCCACACGCGGTTAGGCACGCTCAGTCTTAAAACCAATACTCGGAACTCGGATCCTAGGTGACTCGAATGGAACAAAGCGTCGGGGCGGGATAGCCTAGACCTTCCATCCTTCGTCGAATATAGTCAACATTATAATAATCATATCATCAACAACAATAATAATAATGATAATGTGATATCCCAAACCAAGGAGTAACAGGGTAACATCGTAGCATCCTAAGCATGCATACTAAGCAGGGGCTGAGCAACGAGCAATAGTAACATAGCAGTACAAGGTTTGCTGGGAAGGGACATGGCTGTATCGGTTTGAAAGAGGCTGTAAACATGTGGTAGGATCAAACATCAAACCTAACCTAGACTAGCATGCAAACCGCTGGTTGAAATAGAATGGATCATAAGTAATGTATAGTCCTTGCCTGTTGATAAGTCGGATTCCGAAGGTGTAGTTGATCGCAAGCTCGCATCGTCTCCGAAGGGTACCCGCGGAAGCACACAAGACGATAAACACTAGAAAGCAATCAACGAGCAAGCATCTATTACTACGAGGCAAACACAAGCAAGCATCAACAAGAAGGCAACACAAGACATCGCACCTACCGTCGAGAGCGGTTACTAACAGGTTAAGTGGAGTACTCGTCACACACGACGAATACCGCACGTTAACGGTGGTTTAAGTTGCTTAGCTATAGGTGATCAACAAAGGTTGTTAACATGGCAACTCAAGCAAGCATGGCATAGCACAAAAATATGTCAAGAGGTGAAGCACAAAGTAAACTATCTATGCTAGTCAATTTAAGTGAGGCACAACCTAAACATGGCATAACACTAAGTGTCGCACGATGATTAAAACATTTGGTACTGTTCTGTCCTAAACCATATTTTAGGTTGGTTAACAACAACAAACAATAGCATAAACACCAATTACACGAAAAACTAGTCAAGTTACATATAAAGAACACCCCAAACGGAGTTACGGTTAAAAAGATACAAGCAAAACAAGTTACGGGCACAATCTGCCAACATCACGAAGCACACTTTAGAGCAATGCACCAACAGGGTAATGAATGCAAACATGCTCACAAATGATATTAAACTAAAGTAGACATGACAGGGAAGGCATGGCAAAAGAAATCATGCAAATAGGAATCATAGATCAAAAGATATTAAGCATGCAACATGGCATCGGAACGTTACAGACTTAGAGAAAAACAGAAGTGGCTGTCAAAAACAGCAGCATAGCAACTTTGGAGCTAATTATCTATATGACCAGGAAAGCTAACATGAAGATGCAATACATATAATTGAAGTAGACATGATGCTTAACAATATGCAATTGGAATCACTCAATTCTGATAAACGGTCGCGACATACTCGTCGACCGAAGTTGCAACAAATTAACAGTTTTCAGCACAACAGCACATTAACATCAGGATCACCACTTTGGAGCAAGATTTAATATAGCTAAAGCACCCAAACATGACAAGTTAAAGCATGGAAATGAAGTACACATGATGCTTAACACATAGGAAAAAGAATCAATGCAATAGGCCTCATGGATTTGTCACAATCATCATGCAAACTTGCAATAAAATAATAACAGCAACACTTAACAGGAAATAATAGCATTTAACGGCCTGATGCCCACTTCAACACAGATTTGCAACATCAAGATGGCCTCAAATCAAAATGCTCACAAAATATGGATTAATGTACACGCAAAACTAAACACTTCGTCTTTTGGGCACAACGCGATCCGAGCTACAGATTTACCGCAAATCGCAACGCAAAAATGACTTAGCACAAAAAATCTCAGGACTTAGTAAAAATTCGCAGGGTCTCTGGAAAAAAAAGGTACATGGGCCCTCACCCATTGGGCTCGGCCCATCTGGCTGGAGGTGGGAGGCGCCTGGGCCGTCGCGTGCTGGGCTTGGGGGCGCGCCGCAGCTGGGCCGCCTGGAGGCCGCGAGGCCCACCTGGCGTGGCAACGGGCGGACGAGGGCAGGGACACGTCATCCTCTCCAGGACGAGCGGGGGGAGGCGGCTGGCGCACGTCGACAGCACAGTTAACGGTTTGGTAACCACTTCGACGCATAAATAAATTATATAGACGGCCTCAAACGGAAAAACTTTCTACATACGAACGCTAGAGCACGCAAAACTGAGCAACTTTCATTTTGGGGGCACGTTCATCGGAGCTACGGATTACTCGCAATCGTCACCGCAAAATCGAATCAGGAACAGAAATTTACAGGACTTAGCAGATTTTCGCAGGGTTATACCAAAAAAAATAAAAAAAGGGGCTCGGCCCAAGTGGCTGGAGAGGCCAGCCGACTGGGCTGCGCACTGGGCCGCTGGGGCGCTGGACCTGGCGCCGGCCCACCAGGAGGTTGGAGGGGCGGCTGGGCCATGGCCCACGTGGTCGGTCAACAGCGGCGTGGACATATCGGGATCCCGATCCCGCGGCTGCAGCGGCGGCTCGATCCGACGAGGGGCGCACGCCGGCGGCAAGCGGAGGCTGGGAACGGGACGCGGGAGGAGGCCGGTGGAGGGCAGGGCCGGTGGTGACCGGAGCTTGGAGGGCGGCGGGGCGACGACGTTCTGGAGGCGGCGGCCGCGAGCTCGGGCTCGGCCCTTGTCATGGCGTGTCGTGGCGCGGCGCCCTGCTGCACGGGAAGAGAGGGAGCCGAGGTGAGGGGAGGGAAAGGAAAGAAGAGGAGGAGGGGCGCGGGCGCGGCTCACCGGCGCGGTGGTTGCTCGCCGGAGCGCAGCGGCGCTTGCCGGCGACCGGACGGAGGCAGGGATGGCCGGCTCGGAGGAGCTCCTCCACGGGCAGCGCGGCCCGAACATGGCCCGAGGCAGGCCCGCAGCGGACGGCGGCGGCGGATCGGGCCCTGCGGGGCCCGGATTTGGGAGGAGGGTCTGCTGGATCTTCCGGGGTGACGTGGCCGCTTGTGAGTCCTTCATCTCGCAGATCGACGGCCAGGAGCAGCCAGGAGCTAGGGTTTCGGGGCAGAGGGGGGGCTGAGGATCAGATCTGAGTTTTGTGAGGGGGGTGGCTGCAAATTTCCAAAGGGGGAACCCTAATTGGGGTGTGGGAGGCTGGTGGTCTTTATATAGGGCAGGTTGGCTGGCCAGTTGACGCAAACGCCCTCGGTACCCCTCTCGCGTGTCCGGTGATCGCGTTCGTGACCGCCGAGACTCCATACGGAGTCCGATTCCGACGAAATCTCAAACCACACGCTCAGCGCGTCGAGCCCGTCGATCGTACCTCACTGCGGTGACATTCTGACAACATTTTTGGCGCCCCATAAAATAATCAGTTTATTAAATAAACGGGGTTTTCGTTCCGGTGGCGTTGGCTGGACTT
This sequence comes from Bromus sterilis, assembly GCA_950022295.1. Classification (NCBI taxonomy): domain Eukaryota; kingdom Viridiplantae; phylum Streptophyta; class Magnoliopsida; order Poales; family Poaceae; genus Bromus; species Bromus sterilis. The sequence continues at coordinate 226,948,556 of OX465600.1, forward strand.
GTGCCGGTTGCGACGGTGCTCGGGTGAAATCCCGGTGTCGCAAGGTCATGTGCCGTTGGGGAAAAGGGTCGGTCACGCATCCGATACGAGAACAAGGGGGAGAAATATTCACCGATTATTATTTCGGTGAAGCAAACACTGCAAATAACTCAGACAATCAAACAATTCACACCGAAAACAAAATTTTTAATTTTTGTGAAAACTGGGCTGTTAAAATACAACACCACCAACAAGGGATCTCGTCCCGAGATCCAGGACGATCCGGGGGAGAGGGGGGAAGATAAAAGAGAGACGACGATCTTCAACACCACCAACAAGGAACTCTGCTCCATGTCGACGTCGAACTTCGGTCGAGATAAATTTCCGCAGAGAGACGACATCGTCGGAAAAACAAAACCGTCGGTGTGAAGAGGAAGAACGACAGCTAAAACCTGGTCAAAGGAATAGTGATTTTCGACGCAAGTCGTGAAAACACCGGCAAAAGGATGGATGGCAACGGATGACCCAGATGATACCCAAAATCGGAGAAGCTAAAGGTACTACAGGAATTCTCACCTGAGCTCGGAATCGAGACAATACGCTGCAAGCAAGGCATTGTAACGGTTCCGATACTCCACACACTCGAGATCCTAGAGTTTGAAGGGGGATAAGTCGAGAATTAAACACTTACGTCACTTGTCCTGACCGGAGCAAAGGTAAGGAGTAAAAAGATCCTACTCTCCGACAACTAACTTAGTAACTACAAAATAGTTTTGTCTAGACTCGACTTCGGCCATAGAAGGGATCCTACGGTCGGTAAGCCTCTGATACCAAGTTGTAAGGCCCGATATGCGGTACTGTTCCAGATCTAGATTTTTCCATCCAGATCCGGGGACGAAGCATATATCGGTCCCACCGCGACATATGACGAAGTCATATATCCCGGACTTCAACATGATATCACAACATTACAGATACAAGGATACAACATCTCATACAATCGGCATACAACTGCCTTAAATACAATACAACAGCGGAAGATAAAGGTCTGAGTACAGACTACAATCAAATGCCTAGAGGCAAAGCGAAAACATCGATTCCCATAACCACACGGGTCCAGTCCCTCCGTCGGGATCCGCCTACCTAGTCGTCGTCGAGTCTCCACGTGAAACGTCGATCACCATACCTGTTGTCGATCAAGAACCCTGAAAAGAGTTTGGGGGTAGTATCATGAGTACAGAGGTACTCATTATCCAACTGTAGTGGTCATCTGACCCAGCAAGGACTTCATCACTCGTCATTCTAGGACAACTAGTAGTTTACGGTAAGGAAGGGATAAGTGGTGAAGTTGCTGCCGCACTAGCATTTATGAGGTGGCTAACGATCTAGAGAGTAAGATAAGAAGCCAAGCATTCGATGAGGAATCGCCTCCAACAAGTCTGCTATCCACCTACTTCGCAAACATAACACCTATCCTATCCTTGTCCTCCTCTTCGCATCCCGACGAAGAAGAAGCAGTCAAGACACACACACGTTGATCAAATTATATTAAGATTATCTCAGTTGTTGTTGTCTATGAACAAGGAGTAGGTCTCAAGTCGTCCATAACCGTGGACACGGCTTCTCGAAAAGATTTAACCCTGCAGGGGTGTACCAACTGCCCATTACAAGGCTCTGCACGCTCGCCCATCTCTCTCAGTTGCTACCCATCACAGGCAACCATTTTATGATTTAGTTCCAAGAGATCCAAAACGACAGGTCCCTCTAACTAACAACGAACAAATCCGGGTGGCCCCCGGGGAGTCGACACCCAATCCAAAAGCCGGCCACGCTCTCGGATCGTACTCTTCCGTATGGCTAAGGTCGGGGTTAGGCTCGCCTATATAACAGGGGACTTCCCTAGCTCACCAGTGTGGACCAACAAAGGAACTAAGTCTCTGCTGGCCCGAGTTGTTTTAAAACGACTGGCTGCAGACCAGTTATGCATGCGGTTCCAAATGGTAAATCAGCTTGGGCCACCTCTAGAAATGTTTGAAGCTAGGTAGGTAAGAAAAGGGGACCCCATAAAATCCCACACACGGTTAGGCACGCTCAGTCTTAAAACCAATACCCGGAACTCGGGTCCTAGGTGACTCGAATGGAACAAAGCGTCGGGGCGGGATAGCCTAGACCTTCCATCCTTCGTCGAATATAGTCAACATTATAATAATCATATCATCAACAACAACAATAATAATAATGTGATATCCCAAACCAGAAGTAACAGGGTAACATTGTAGCATCCTAAGAATGCATACTAAGCAGGGGCTGAGCAACGAGCAATAGTAACATAGCAGTACAAGGTTTGCTGGGAAGGGACATGGCTGTATCGGTTTGAAAGAGGCTGTAAACATGTGGTAGGATCAAACATCGAACCTAACCTAGACTAGCATGCAAACCGCTGGTTGAAATAGAATGGATCATAAGTAATGTATAGTCCTTGCCTGTTGATAAGTCGGGTTCCGAAGGTGTAGTGGATCGCAAGCTCGCATCGTCTTCGAGAGGTACCCGCGGGAGCACACAAGAAGTAAACACTGGAAAGCAATCAACGGTGCACCACTATTACTACGGAGCAAAGACGAGCAATCATCAACAAGAAGGTAACACGAGACATCGCACCTACCGTCGAGAGCGGTTACTAACAATTTAAGTGGGGTATCGGTCACACACGACGAATACCGCACGTCTACGGTGGTTCAAGTTGCTTAGCTACAGGTGATCAACCAACGGTTATTAACATGTCAAGGCACCCAAGCATGGCATGTCACACAAACATGACAAAAGGTGAAGCACAAAGTAAACTATCTATGCTAGTCAATTTAAGTGAGGCACAACCTAAACATGGCATACACTAAGTGCCGCACGACAATTAAAGGATTTGGTACTGTTCTTTCCTAAACCATATTTTAGGTTGGTTAACAGCAGCAAACAATAGCATAAACACAAAGTACATGAAAAACTAATCAAGTTACATATAAAGAACACTCCAAACGGAGTTACGGTTAAAAAGATATAAGCAAAACAAGTTACGGGCATAAACTGCCAACATCAGGAAGCACACTTTAGAGCATTGCATAAACAGGCTAATGAGTGCAAACATGTTCACAAATTACATGCAATTAAAGTAGACATGACATGGAAGGCATGACAAAAAGAATCATGCAAAAAGACATCACGGATCAAAAGATATTAAGCAAACAACATGGCAGAAACTATTATTTTTATGCTGTATAAACAGGGGTATAACTATATGCAAAAGTGCAGCAACATGACATAGCAATACATGGGCATGAAGTAGACATGATGCTTAACAATATGCAATTGGAATCACTCCATTCTGATAAACGGTCGCGACACACTCGTCGACCAAAGTTGCAACAAAATATAAACAGCAACACACTAACAGCATGATAGCTACTTTGGAGCAAGATAAAAATATGATGCAGCAAGCAATTATGACATGTGAAGGCATGGAACTGAAGTAGAAACAATGCTTAACAGGATGCAAAAGGAATCAATCAATTCCGACGAACGGTTGCGAAGCAACCGTCGCCCGAAGTTGCAATGAAATAACAGTTCAGCAGCAACAGCACAGTTAACGGTCTGGTAACCACTTCGACGCAGAAATAAATTATCTAGACGGCCTCAAACGGAAAAACTTTCTACATACGAACGCTAGAGCACGCAAAACTGAGCAACTTTCGTTTTGGGGGCACGTTCATCGAAGCTACGGATTACTCGCAATCGTCACCGCAAAATCGAATCAGCAACAGAAATTTACAGGACTTAGCAGATTTTCGCAGGGTTATACCAAAAAAAATAAAAAAAAGGGGCTCACCCCACTGGGCTCGGCCCAAGTGGCTGGAGAGGCCAGCCGACTGGGCTACGCACTTGGCCGCTGGGGCGCTGGACCTGGCGCCGGCCCACCAGGCGGTTGGAGGGGCGGCTGGGCCATGGCCCACGTGGCCGGTCAACAGCGGCGGGGACAGATCGGGATCCCGATCCCGCGGCTGCAGCGGCGGCTCGATCCGACGAGGGGCGCACGCCGGCGTCGAGCGGAGGCTGGGAACGGGACGCGGGAGGAGGCCGGTGGAGGGCAGGGCCGGTGGTGGCCGGAGCTTGGAGGGCGGCGGCGCGACGACGTTCTGGAGGCGGCGGCCGCGAGCTCGGGCTCGGCCCTTGTCATGGCCTGCGGTGGCGCGGCGCCCTGCTGCACGGGAAGAGAGGGAGCCGAGGTGAGGGGAGGGAAAGGAAAGAAGAGGAGGAGGGGCGCAGGCGCGGCTCACCGGCGCGATGGTTGCTCGCCGGAGCGCAGCGGCGCTCGCCGGCGACCGGACGGAGGCAGGGATGGCCGGCTCGGAGGAGCTCCTCCACGGGCAGCGCGGCCCGAACATGGCCCGGGGCGGGCCCGCAGCGGACGGCGGCGGCGGATCGGGCCCTGCGGGGCCCGGATCTGGGAGGAGTGTCTGATGGAACTTCCGGGGTGACGTGGCCGCTTGTGAGTCCTCCATCTCGAAGATCGACGGCCAGGAGCAGCCAGGAGCTAGGGTTTCGGGGCAGAGGGGGGCTGAGGATCAGATCTGAGTTTTTTGAGGGGAGTGGCTGCAAATTTCCAAATGGGGAACCCTAATTGGGGTGTGGGAGGCTGGTGGTCTTTATATAGGGCAGGTTGGCTGGCTAGTTGACGCAAACGCCCTCGGTACCCCTCTCGCGTGTCCGGTGATCGCGTTCGTGACCGCCGAGACTCCATACGGACTCCGATTCCGACGAAATCTCGAACCACGCGCTCAGCGCGTCGAGCCCGTCGATCGTACCTCACTGCGGTGACATGCTGACAACATTTTTCGGCGCCCCATAAAATAATCCGTTTATTAAATAAACGGGGTTTTCGTTCCGGTGGCGATGGCTGGACTTGTGCCGGTTGCGACGGTGCTCGGGTGAAATCCCGGTGTCGCAAGGTCGTGTGCCCTTGGGGAAAAGGGTCGGTCACGCATCTGATACGAGAACAAGGGGGAGAAATATTCACCGATTATTATTTCGGTGAAGCAAACACTGCAAATAACTCAGACAATCAAACAATTCACACCGAAAACAAAAATTTTAATTTTTGTGAAAACTGGGCTGTTACAGGGGGGAAATTTCACATCTGATGGGCTAGGGTTGCGAAAATGGGGCAATTTTTGGGGCAAAGTGGAGGGGGTGGCTGCAATTTTGTGGCTAGGGAAACCCTAGAAATGGGTGGGAGTGTGGTGGTCTTTATATAGCCTAGGTGGCTGGCAGTTTGCAAAAACATCCCCTTTTTTCTCCCGCGCGCGTGGGGTTTGCGTTTCTGACCACCGGGGGTCCGCAGTACCTCCGATTCGGGTAAAACTTCGAACTGCGCGATCAGCGCTTCGAGCCGGCGGCGTTCACCTCGCGTTGGAACCGTTCCGAAAACACTTTCCGGCGCGCTATAAAAATAATCCGTTTAATTATTAAACGGGGTTTTTCGTTCCGTTGGCTGCGGCTGGTCTCATGCGGTTTTCGCGACGGTGATCGGGTGAAACCCGGTGTCGCAAATGTCGAGTGTCAGGGTGGCAAGGGTCGGTCTCCGTCCGGTACGAGATAAGAGGGGGGGAAATAATCGTCGATCGATAAATCGGGGATGCAAACACTGCAAACAAATCAGACAATCAAACAAATCACACCGAAAACAAAATTTTTATTTTTTGTGAAAACTGGGCTGTTACATAAACAAATCACAGTTGTGCAATTGACAGGATTATGAAGGCACCGCAATGCTAACTATGCTGCAAAGAAAGGAAGGGCTCAAAAGCAATGGGCAGTACGGCAAGGTAAGTAGACCGAAATCCATCTGCATCTACTACGAATCATCCACCTTGAGATATCTATCCAGAACATCTCGCTGGTATTAAGTTGCGAATCCCACCCAGAGTGTAAATCCAAAGCAACAGACAACTGCATTAAAAGAACTTTGCGTAAAGTAAACAATCCTTGCATCCGCGGATACAAGCACCGTTGTTTTATCCCTGGTGGGAACATCACATCCCCTAGTCTCATGTTTCTGTCACTCAAGCTAGACATCTAGGGGTTGAACCCACAATCAAGCATAACGCTCCCTCTTGGAGTTGCAACAAATCACTTGGCCAAAGTAAAATACGGCAACGGAGAACATGCAAGAATTTACTCAAGAACCAAATATAAAAGAGAAGAACCAAATATATTACTCATCACAATCTGAACATAGTCTAATAATCTATCAGATCCGAACAAACTCAGCATAGCAACGGCAGAAAATTACAAAGGTGCCTCGATCATGTGAGGCAACTCACGAGGTCTCGAAAGTGGAAGCACAAAGAAGGGAGAGATAGATCACAGAGCTACTGGTCACGGAACCATGGTCCAAGGGAAACTACTCACGGTACATACAGGAGGCGTCCATGGCTATGGATGGTCTCCCGGACTGGGTAGCTTCTCCCGGCAGGGGGACGGAGCAGCTTCTCCAGGCAGCCCCGATCTTGAAATGGCGGCGGCGGCGGTACAGAGGCGAGATCACGAAAGAGGAGTCCATCTTAGGGGTTTCCACCCCGAGGGGTAAATATAAGCGAAGGGGGTGTCGAGGGGACCCACCAGGCAGCCAGGAGGCCTCCTCGCGCGTCCTAGGGTGGGGCCGTGCCAGGGACCCTCCTGGCCTCCTGGTGGTGGCCCCCTCCGCTCCTTTGGTGTTTCCGGAAGCTTCCGTGACGCTGATTTTTTATCTGATTTTTCCGTATTTTTTGGAGCACTTTTAATGGCCGGAAAACCTGAAATAAAAAAACAGCAGAAAACAGCAACTGGTAAATGGGTGCACTGGGTTAATAGATTAGTCCAAATATGCTCAAAAGTTTATGAAAGTTCAAGCAAAACATGGCAAAGTCACACAAAACATGCATGGAGGAAGCAAAAATTATAGATACGTTTTGGACGTATCAGCGTGTAGCTGCCCCGGAAGGGCGGCGAGGCGCACTACGGGCGCGGGCGCGGGGCAGAGCTCGGGAGGAAGCTGAAAGTCCAAGTATGTGATCAGAGGGGGAGGGGTGAATGATCACTTCAAATTTTGCATGAAACTATGAAGTGAAGCTTAACTTAGCAGCAAAAGGAATTCAACAGAAAGGTAAACATTGAAGCAGAACTGGATTGAAGCACAACATAGCGAATCAAAAGCATCGAATCAATTGCATTGAATCAATCACTGAAGCAATTGCTAAACTGAATGTAAGTACGGAAAGTAAAACGAACTCTTGACTCAGTGATGTTTGTTCGACCAGTTCACACTCTGCAAAGTTCTACGTCTGGTTGGAGGGACTTGTGATTGAACACAGGAGCTAACCTCTCTCCGTCCGTATCTCCACTGCACCAATCTCCTTGAGCTTGGTCAGTTCTTCACTCGTGGTTGATTATTGAGGGAATCACCGAAACCTTTGACAAACTGGACTTCGAGGCGACAATAACTCTTCGCTCTCTGAAGAACAACGCTCTAACCGTCTAGGAGAATTGCAGTTCTCCAAGATAAAAAGGCTAGAAAACTTCTACCTAAGTCATATTGAATCAACTCAGAGCAATAGGACTTATGCTTCGGTGGAAGGGTTTTTTTGGTTTGCTTCGGTGGGGTTGCTCTTTCTCTTCACTGTCAGGAAATATTCTTGGAGCATCCACCTGCCAATGAGGGCGGGGGTGGCGTATTTATAGGTGGAAATCCCTAGCTGCGAAATGTCTTAAATGACCCGATGCGACAGCTTGACACCTATCCGCAACAGTCATATTTCCAATCAAAGCGCAACTTTACTTGCGGTCCAAGTAAAGCTGACTCACGGACTTGGTTCTGCTTCAGGAGCCGAAAGAACGAAGTCTTCGCTGGTGAAGCATTACCTAGTGCACATGAATTTTCTCATCTCTGGCTTCTCACAGGTTTGGATTCGATCTGAGTCTTTTCACCAAAACCTTCGGAGTACATTTACTAAACCCCTCTTGATAGTATGGTTTTTCCTACGACTCAAAGAAGTGAAAAAGGAACTACGCAAAAAACTACTAAGTCTTGCGCCATCTTGGCCATCTTCTTCGATGAGACGTGCTTCAGGATTCTTTATCTTTTTAGGGGTCGACATCCGTGATGAGCTTCACTCCAGAGGATATGCTTCAGTAAGTATGTAAATCTTCGTTGAAGCTTTATCACCAACCTAAAACTTCAGGAACCTAACCATCTGTTTTACACTAGAAAACTTGTTAGTTCCTCTACTATTTTGTCCAACAATATCCAAAACTCATGGGGGCATAACTTTGCTCTTACAGAAGCGGGTCCAGCGGGAGGGAGCTTCGGGAGGGGAGACCAGGCACTACGATGCCTTGTAGGCGGGCGTTGAGCGCGGCACCCAGGGGGCGCGTCCACGTGCGACGGGTGCGGCGTGCAGCGACATGGCTGCGGAGAAGCTCTGGGTGGCAGGGGTGTCAAGATGCAGGGGCGGGGGCGAGCAGCAGAGGATCCCGACCTTGGCTCGAGGCTTGACTCGGCGAGGAGGGGCACGATGAATCTCTTGGGCAGGCTCCCGTGCATCTGGGAGCACGGTGCCCATGGCAACCATCGAGGTACGGCTATGGCGTTCCCGGGTGGGGAGTAGACAAAGAGGGAGGGAGAGTGGGTGAGATCTAAGGGGAGGAGACTAGGATTTGGGAGCTAGGGGCGACTGATGTCACGAGACTTTACTTCTCGCCCCTCGTTGGTTTACCCAAAGTGAAAGGTTGAGATGTAGAGTAGCGGCAATTTCCCTCGGTGAAGATACCAAGGTTTGTCTCCAGTAGGACTCCGATAACGACAAGAAGGTTTCAACGGCGCGAGAGATTGGCGGTTGACGTGGACCTGCACACACAACAGATAGCTTTGCTCCCAACGAGTACAAAGGGGTTGTCAATCCCTCCGGCCTTGTTGTTTACAAAGGATAAAATGCACGGGATAATAATGATAGTGATAGCAACGGAAATGTAAATAAAGCAGTAAATTGATAGCGATTGTAAACAGTATTGGAAATATGGACCGGGGTCCTATGATGTTCACTAGTGATGTCTCTCTCCCAAAAGACGATAAAATAGTCATGCGAGGTAAACAAATTACAGCTGGGCAATTGACAGGATTATGTGCGCAAACCAATGCTAATTATGCTATAAAGAAAGGAAGAGGCTCAAAAGCACGGGCGGTACACCCACACAAGTAGATCGAAATCCATCTTCATCTACCTACTAATCATCCACCTTGAGATATCTATCCAGAACATCTCGCTGGTATTAAGTTGTGAATCCCACCCAAAGTGTAACCCCAAAGCAACGGACAACTGCATTAAAGAACTTTGCGTAAAGTAAACAATCCTTGCACCCGCAAGTACAAGCACCGTTGTTTTCCCCCCTTGTGGCAACATCACATCCCCTAGACTCATGTTTCTGTCAGTCAAGCTAGTCATCGGGGGGCATGAACCCACAATCATGCATAACTCTCCCTCTTGGAGTCACTACCTACTACTTGTCCAAAGCAATAAACAGCAACGGAGAACATGCAAGAATTACTCTAGAACATAAATATAAAAGAGGAGAATCAAATATATTACTCAAACACAATCTGAACATGATCTCATAATCCATCGGATCCCAGCAAACTCAGCATAGCAACAGCAGAAATATTACATATGTGCCTCGATCATGTAGGGCAGCTCACGAGGTCTAATCCATGAAGAACAAAGAAGGCAGGAGAACATCACATAGCTACTGATCATAGACCCATGGTCCAAGGTGGACTACTCACGGTTCATCCGGGAAGCATCCATGGTGGTGGAGAAGCTACCGGAGGTGGTTCCTCCCTCCGGCAGGGTGCCGGGAAGAGGTCTTCTGGTGCTCCCGATCTTGGAAGCGGGGCGGCGGCGAAACAGAGTAGAGATCGCGAAAAAGGGTTCCCGTCTCGGGGTTTTTGCATCACAGGGAATAAATAGGCGAAGGGGGGCAGCCAGGGGGGCCACCAGGGGTCCAGGCGGCCCCCTGGCGCGGCCCCACCCTGTGGAGCGCTGGGAGGGCGCCTAGGGCCCTGGTGGGTCCCCTCTGCCCCCCCCCCTCGGTGATTCTGGAAGCTTCCTGTACGCTGGTTTTTTATTGGATTTTTCTCGAATTTTTGGAGCACTTTTAATATGGGGGAAACCTAGAATAGAAAAACAGCAGAAAACAGGAACTGGAACTGGGGTGCACTGAGTTAATAGGTTAGTCCAAATATGATCAAAAGTGTATGGAATTTCATCAATATCATAGCAATATCACACAAAAGAGGCATGGAGCAAGCAGAAATTATAGATACGTTTTGGACGTATCAACATCCCCAAGCTTATTTCCTGCTCGTCCTCGAGTAGGTAAATGATAAAAGCATAATTTCTATGGTGACATGCTAACAACCATATAAAAACTTTTAAGTAAAGCAATCAAGGCATGTAATTCAATTCAAGTCATAACAGGAAAGAGTCTATATTTAGTATTGAAACAAGCAACATAAGAACATAAAGGTGCAAGAGCTCTCGCTGTCCGTGACTCGAATGTCTCCAAATGGTGTTTGCGTGCAAGATAGGGGATATGGATATACGAGAAAAAGTATTTTGTGTTGAGAACTCAATCTACTAAGGTTTCACACTTGGTCTTCTTTGGAATCTTATCTCGACTCATCCCCAGACCACTAGCCAGGTACAAGTCAAAATGATCCACTCCTTTTCGACATTTTGAGCACTCATGCAATGGATGAGCGTAAGCAAGAAAGTTGACACTTAGGATGGCAAAGAGAGAATATGGTGGAGGAGGAAGACAAAAAGGTGTGAAAGGCTCACATCAATGAGGACAATCATAGGCGAGACGAAGCGAAATGATAGATATGATGTGAGGAGTAGGGATTGCCATGCAACGGATGCACATATGAGCTAAGGTAAGCTCTCCAATGGAACTAGTGGGGGTGCATCCAACTTGCTTGCTCAAGAAGACCTAGAGCTCATTTGAGGAGGCTCATCATTGGAATATACAAGCCAAGTTCTATAGTGTAAAGGTCCCCACATAGCTATATGCGTAAATGATAATCTCTATGGAGTACAAGATATAAGAGGGAGTACGAGTGTGGATCTCTCAAAAGGAATAGTAGTGTGCCCCCTTCTCTCTTTTTATTTATTTTTCTCTTTTTTCTCTTTTTTGTATTTTTTTGGTGGCCTCAATGGATCTTTCTATTTCTCTCATTTGTCCTCTTTGGGATCTTTTAATTTTGTCCACTTTGGGATCTTTTCCTCACTTTAGGGGCAACACTCTATATATTACAAAAAGTATAGAAGTTCTTTCACACTTTACAAAGTACTCAAATCATAAAGAAAATGTAACTATCATGAAGTATGCAAATGTATGCATCTGCCAGTGTAGCAGGATATGCAATTATACTAGCGCGTCATGTAGAAATGATTAGCGCAAGGCCCAACTAGCATGCGGCTCATCGATCAAGCAAGTAGCATGTATGACATGAAGATCAAGTCATGAGAAGATGGATGTTGCATGACAATATATCTCGGAAAGGCTATGGAAATGCCTTGGTAGGTAGGTATGGTAGCTGTTTTGAGGAAGGATATAAGGAGGTTTATGATGACAGAGTGTATCGTGCCAAGGGTTTGGATGTACCGGCGAAGGTGGACGCCAACTCTCGGAGTGAGAAGAAAGCAATGCACGACACAGGAGAGGCTAGAAAAATATGGGAAGGTGGAAGTGTCAACTTTCGAATACTCACATTAGTCCGAAGAACTCATGCACTTATTATCGGTAACTCTCAATCTAATAAGGAGGTTTCACAAAGAGACAAGTACCCCGAGGAGGACTGTATGGGGGTTTGGTTATCCTGGCGCATCCTCGACTCATGGTACGTGAGTGTACTCTAATATTCGACCCCTCAGAAGAGTAGTGATCCATCTAGTAGCTAAAGTTCTCAACTAATTTTGTAAGTTTTGAAAATAAACACGGATTGTCCAAAATACGACATCTATCACTAATAGGCTAAATCTCTTGACACCAAAAGTCCAAACATTACTCAAAACAATACCTCAAAACTATTGCAAGTTACTACTTCAAAAGAATAGCAACTTCAATTACCTACTTCAAGTCAAGACACAAAACTCAGTGCAACAGGCAAACTCTCTAAACAAGATAAACATGAAAACTCAAGAGAGTTCCAGCAACAAACTAAACAAAAGCTCTTTGAAAAGATAAGCATGAAATCTAAGAGCAAAACATGACAGTAGCTATGAAAAAGATAAAGAACACACACAACAAAGATAAGCATGAAAAATCCTATGTTGTGTTCTAGATTTTGAAAGTGGAGTGTGTTTCTCTCCCACACAAAGAAATCTGGGTTCTAACTTGTTATGAATAGCAAGCAAAGCTAAAGAAAGCTAAAAATAAAACCTAAGAGCGAGACGCTCCGAGCATAGCACATAATGCATGAAGTAATAAAAATATAGTGAAACGAGAGACGAACTGATAATTGTTGATCGAGAAGGGGATGCACGGGGGAATCCCCAAGCTTAGACGCTAGAGTCTCCTTGAATATTTCTTGGGGATGCATGGGGGAATCCCCAAGCTTGAGTGCTTGACAATCCTGAATCTTCTTTCATCATCTTCCCTCGCACACTTGAAAACTCCCTTCATACATAACTCATAATAATCTGATTAGCGAGGTTAGTACCCATAATAAAATAATTTTTCTCTACTGGGAATAAAGACATTCTTGAAGAGCTACTGTTTCTCAAGATTGCCAAGAAGTTTTCGCAAAGAAAAAGCAAGCTTAAGGTTTGCAAAACCAATAAAAGGAAAAACATGACAGAATCTGTGAAAAACAGACCAACAAGTAGTAAAGAATTTTTTAGGGATACTTCTACAACACAAATCAAAAAACTCCGAACATATGAAAGTTTCGTAATTGTATAGAGCATGTTGTGTAAAAAAATTCAGCTCAAAAAGATGAACTGGGATTTTTCTCTGATTTTTCTAGTCACGAGGACAGAATCTGTTTTCTGGACAGCATGTCACAACTTTCACTTCCCTTGTCATATGAGGCTATAAAAGGCACAAAGCTTGAAAAGTAAAGATACAATGATGTTGCTACAGTAGTAACAATCATTAAGACCACTAAAAACAGAAGAAAAACAAAAAGGAAATCCTAAATTCGTTGTGGGCTGCCTCCCGAAAGCGCTTCTTTAAAGCCATTAGCTAGGCTTAATGCAAATAGATCAAGTATTTTCAAGAAAATAACTAGCCCGTGTGACGGACTCAAAAGGCAACTTAATATTTTTCCTAGGGAAGTGTTCCATCCCTTTCTTGAGAGGGAATTGGAATTTTATAATCCCTTCTTTCATATCAATAACAGCACTCACAGTGCAATGAAAATGACGTCCCAAAATAATTGGACAAGAAGGTTCACATTCAATGTCCATAATAGTAAAATCAACGGGAACATAATTTTCATTGACAATGATAAGAACATAATCTATCTTCGCCAAAGGTTTCTTTACGGCAGAATCGACGAGACGTACACCAAAAGAACAAGGATCAAAAGGTTTCAATTCAAATATATCATACATTCTTTTGGGCATAACGAAGGTACTAGCTCCAACATCACATAAAGCATAGAAAGAAAAGTTATTCAACTTAATTTTAATCATAGGATCCTAACCATCTTCTAGCTTTCTAGGTATGGAGGCTTCTACCCTAAGCTTCTCCTCCCTAGCTTTCATGAGATCATTAGTGATATGATCCAGGAAGGCAAGATCAACTGTGCTAGTGTGGGGGTCTCTAGACATCTTGTGAAGGAAACGAATAACCTCAGAAAGGGTACAATTATCGAAATCAAGGTCACTACTATCAAGTAAAGTGGTAGTGGTGTCCTTTAGGCTCACTTGTTTGGTAGCTTCTATAGTCATAGGATTTTCTTCTTCTACGGTTGAGGACATAGCATCACAATTAATAGGTCCTATGGGACTAGGGGTGCATTGGGTGCTAAGAGTTTGGATATCCTCAACCACTTGGATAGTAGCAACAGTATGGTGTGTAGGAAGGCTCTTAATTCTATCTTCTTCCTCCTTTTCTCTAGCCCATCTCTCTTTAAGTTTAGTCATCATCCTAATGTGTAAGGCCCGATATGCGGTACTGTTCCAGATCTAGATATTTCCATCCAGATCTGGGGACGAAGCACATATCGGTCCCACCGCGACATATGACGAAGTCATATGCCCCGGATTTTCAACATGATACCACAACATTACAGATACAAGGATACAACATCTCATACAACCGGCATACAACTGCCTTAAATACAATACATCAGCGGAGAGTATAAGTCTGAGTACAGACTACAATCAAATGCCTACTGGCAAGAGAAAAACATCGATCCCCATAACCACACGGGTCCAGGCCCTCCGCCAGGATCCGCCTAACTAGTCGTCGTCGAGTCTCCACGTGAAACGTCGATCACCATACCTGTTGTCGATCAAAACCCTGAAAAGAGTTTGGGGTAGTATCATGAGTACAGAAGTACTCAGCATCCAACTGTAGTGGTCATCTGACCCAACAAGGACTTCATCACTCGTCATTCTCGGACAACTAGTAGTTTACGGTAAGGATGGGGTAAGTGGTGAGGTTGCTGCCGCACTAGCATTTATGAAGTGGCTAACGATCTATAGAGTAAGATAAGGAGTCAAGCATTCGATGAGGAAAACGCCTCCAACAAGTCTTGCTATCAGCTACCTTACGCAAACATAACACATATCCTATCCTTGTCCTCCTCTTCGCATCCCGACGAAGAAGAAGCAGTCAAGGCACACACACGTTGATCAAATTATATTAAGATTATCTCAATTGTTGTTGTCTATGAACAAGGAGTAGGTCTCAAGTCGTCCATAACCGTGGACACGGCTTCTCGAAAAGATTTAACCCTGCAGGGGTGTACCAACTGCCCATTACAAGGCTCCGCACGCTCGCCCATCTCTCTCAGTTGCTACCCATCACAGGCAACAATTTTATGATTTAGTTCCAAGAGATCCGAAACGACAGGTCCCTCTAACTAACAACGAACAAATCCGGGTGGCCCCCTGGGAGTCGACACCCAATCCAAAAGCCGGCCACGCTCTCGGATCGGACTCTTCCGTATGGCTAAGGTCGGGGTTAGCCTCACCTATATAACAGGGGACTTCCCTAGCTCACCAGTGTGGACCAACAGAGAAACCATGTCTCCGTTGGCCCGGGTTGTTTTTAAATACACTGGCTGCAGACCAGTTACGCACACGGTTTCAAATGGTAAATCAGCTTGGGCCACCACTAGAAATGTTTGAAGCTAGGTAGATAAGAAAAGAGGACCCCATAGCATCCCACACGCGGTTAGGCACGCTCAGTCTTAAAACCAATACCCGGAACTCGGATCCTAGGTGACTCGAATGGAACAAAGCGTCGGGGCGGGATAGCCTAGACCTTCCGTCCTTCGTCGAGTATAGTCAACATTTATAATAATCATATCAACCACAACAATATAATAATGTGATATCCCAAACCAAGGAGTAACAGGGTAACATCGTAGCATCCTAAGCATGCATACTAAGTAGGGGCTGAGCAACGAGAAAGAGTAACATAGCAGTACATGGTTTGATGGGAGGGGACATGGTTGTATTGGTTTGAAAGAGGTTGTAAACATGTGATAGGATCAAACATCGAACCTAACCTAGACTAGCATGCAAACCGCTGGTTGAAATAGAAAGGATCATAAGTAACGTATAGTCCTTCCCTGTTGATAAGTCGGGTTCCGAAGATGTAGTTGATCGCAAGCTCGCATCGTCTCTGAGAGGTACCCGCGGAAGCACACAAGAGGTAAACACTGGAAAGCAATCAACAAGCAAACATCTATTACTACGAAGCAAACACGAGCAAACATCAACAAGAAGGCAACACGAGACATCGCACCTACCGTCGAGAGCGGTTACTAACAGGTTAAGTGGAGTACTCGTCACACACGACGGTACAGCACGTTTTACGATGGTTAAAGTTGTTTAGCTACACAACATGAGCAAAAGTTGTTAACATGTCATCTCACCCAAGCATGGCATATCACACAAGCATGGCAAGAGGTGAAGCATGAAGTAAACTACCTAAACTAGTCACTTTAAGTGGGGGTAAAACCTATACATGGCAACTATTACGGACCCCACGATAAATAATAGTTTTACTACTGTTCTGCCCCTAAACAATATTTTATTTTTTTATTAGCAAGCAAGAGCATCATAAACACAATCTACATGCAATTCTAGTCAAGTTACATATAAGAAACATTTTAATTGGAGCAACGGTTAAAAAGTTATTAAAGAAACAATTTTACGGTGGCATGCGATGTAATTAGCAGTCAAACAACATGTAAACAAAGTAAAACATGGCAACAAGCAACATTTTATTAATCTACGCGCAAAACGGAGCAACTTTCATGTAGAAAGCGTCTCCATCCGAGCTACCGGTGAAAAGATATCGCCACCGCAAAAATAAAATACAATCTGCCAATTTTACCTGCCCAGGAAAAAAAAGAGCAACGGGCCGAATCTGCCTAAACGGGCTAACAAGGCGAGCGCTTAATAATTAAATAGCGCTTAGGGCGCTAAACAGCAGTAGCAGCAGCAACCAGAACTGGGCCTAGCCCAATAGCAGCAGCATCAGCAAAAAATATATTAAAAAAGGGGGCGCTCACCCTTGGGCTTCTGCCCAACAGGCCGCTGAAGAGGGGAGGAGGCCGGTCTGGCTGGGCCGCTGGGGCGCCGCGTGGCCCACGCATGGGAGGCCTTCATCTCGCCTGGATCCCGAGCAGGGGATGACCGCGGCGGCGGTCGGCTTGCATCTCCGGTGAAGGGCGGCGCCGGCGTGAAGATGGGACGAACGCGGGGAGGCCAGAGGCGGGCGAGGCCGGTTGGGGGTGGCCGGATCCAGGGCTGTGAAGGTCACCGGCGAGGTCTTTGTAGGTGGCACGACTCGGTCTGGACTCCATGGCGCGGCGGCGCGATGCAGGGAACCGGCGGCCTGCGGAGAAGAGACGAGGGCGGTGAGGAGAGGAAAGGAGGCTGGCGTGACGGCGCGGAGGGAGCTAACCGGAGCGCGGCAAGTTGCGGCGGCCGGCCGGCGACCGGAAGCGCGGGCGGCGCTAGGTGCTCGGGAGGAGGAGGCTCGGGCAGGCGGCGGCTCCAGATGGGCTTCTGCGGGCCGCGGCGGCGAAGATCCGGCCCTGCGGGGCCCAGGGCGACGGCTGGGTGGGGAGGCTCCGATGAGGTGACATGGACGCATCGGAGTCCTCGATCCGGAGATCTAACAGCTGAAAACGCTTGGGATTAGGGTTTCGGGGAGAGAGGGACCTCGGGGGCTGATCTGGGATATCTGGAGGGGTGTGGTTGCAAAATTTGAAATTGGGAAACCCTAAAAAGGGGTGGAAGAGTGGTGGTCTTTATATAGGGGTGGTTGGCTGGCAGTTTGCAAAAGCATCCCCGGTTTTTCTCTCTCGCGCACGGTGTTTACGTTTCTGACCGCCGAGGGTCCGCAGGACCTCCAATTCGGGTAAAACTTCGAACTGCGCGATCACCGTGTCGAGCCGGAGGCGTTCACCTCGCGCTGGAACCGTTCTGAGAGCAATTTCCAGTGAGCTAAAAAAATATCACGTTTACTTATTAAACGGGGGTTTTCGTTCCATTGGCTGCGGTTGGTCTCGTGCGGTTTTCACGACGGTGATCAGGCGAAACCCGGTGTCGCAAGGTCGAGTGTCAGGGTGGCAAGGGTCGGTCTCCGTCCAGTACGAGATAAGAGGGGGGAAACTAATCGCCGATCGATAAATCGGGGATGCAAACACCGCAAACAAATCAGACAACCAAACAATTCACACCGAAAACAATTTTTTTAATTTTTTGTGAAATCTGGGTTGTTACATAATGTTTTCATTAATTTGCACTTGGATAGCATTCATAGGAGTGACCTTCCTCTCCTCAAGGGGAGAAGTTCTAATTTTAAGCAATTCTACTTCGTGGGCTAAATTGTCTACCTTCGACGAGAGGTTATCTAATTTGTCTAGTTTTTCCTCTACACTCTTGTTGAAGGCTTTTTGGGTAGTGATAAGCCCCCGAGTGCTTAGAGATCGCTTGAGTGGCGATAGTGTCTCTCGGGGGGATTTTATTCTTAAGCCCCCGAGTGCTTTTTGGTTGAGATCGCTTGAGTGGCGATAGCGTCTCTCGGGGGGATTTTATTCTTAAGCACCCGAGTGCTTAGAGATCGCTTGAGTGGCGATAGCGTCTCTCGGGGGGATTTTATTCTTAAGCCCCCGAGTGCTTTTTGGTTGAGATCGCTTGAGTGGAGATAGCGTCTCTCGGGGGGATTTTATTCTTAAGCCCCCGAGTGCTTTTTGGTTGAGATCGCGTAGGCGATAGCGTCTCTCGGGGGGATTTTATTCTTAAGCCCCCGAGTGCTTTGAGATGGAAGTATTTGGGCAACATTTTCTTTATTGCGGTCGAGCAGCTACATGAGTTGCCAGTCATGTCTGACCGATGGGTACTAAGGATAGAACAGTCGCAAGTTTGCTACGTTCCATGGGTTACCCACGTCCTCGTCTGTCTTCGGGTTCTTCAGCCTGTAGGCGCCACCTCCGATGACTTCTGAGACTATAAATGGTCCTTCCCATTGGGGGGAAAGTTTATGGGCTTTCTCTTGTATCAGCCGTAGGACTAGGTCGCCTTTGTTGAAGGTTCTAGTGCGTAAGCGACTGCTTTGGTAGGTGCGTAACTTGTCCTGGTACCCCTCTGATTTTGCCAGGGCTGTGTCTCTTGCTTCGTCAGCCATATCTTTGTCGCCTTGCAGCGCTTCTTCTGCTTCTTCTTCTTCGTATCCGGTGACCCGAGGTGCTCCGAACTTGAGGTCATGTGGTAGGACTGCCTCTGCTCCGTACACCATGAAGAAGGGTGTGTACTGGGTCGCGGTGTTTGATGTAGTTCGTAGGCTCCATAGCACTGCGGGGAGTTCTTCTACCCAGTTGCCGGCGGCTTGCTCGAGTGGTGCGAGGAGCCGTTTCTTGATTCCCCCGCATACAAGGCCGTTTGCTTTTTCTACCTGGCCGTTGGACTGCGGGTGCGCGACTGATGCGTAATTGATTTTGATGCCCAGTTCTTCGCAGAAGTTCTGGAATTCTACGGCTGTGAAGTTCGTGCCGTTGTCCGTGATGATGTTGTGTGGCACTCCGAACCTGAAGATGATCGATTTGATGAAGTTGACAGCCGTGAGGGATGTGGAGCTGGTGATGGGCACTGCTTCGATCCATTTAGTGAACTTGTCGACTGCGACGAGCAGGTGTGTCCTTCCGCCCTTTGATGATTTCGTGAGTGGGCCCACCATGTCGAGTCCCCAGGTGGCGAACGGACAGGATAGCGGTATGGTCTTGAGCTCTGAGGCGGGCGCTTGCGGCCTGTTGGCGAATTTCTGGCAGGCGACACAGCGTCGCACGATTTCCTCTGCGTTTTTCGTGGCTGTGGGCCAATAGAACCCGGCTTGGAATGCTTTGGACACGAGTACTCTGCTGCTCGCATGGTGTCCGCATGTGCCTTCGTGGATTTCGAGCAGTAGGGCTTTGCCGTCCTCTTCGTCGATGCACCTTTGGAGTATCTGGGTGATGTTGCGCTTGTATAGTTGTTTGTTGATCACCGTGAATGCCTTGGATCGCCGGCTGATGCGTCGTGCTTCGGCCACGTCTTGCGGTAGCGTACCTTCGATTAGAAACCAGAGGAACGGTTTTGCCCAGACAGGTCCTTCGAGCTCTGTCGGGGTTGTGCTGTCGGGTGTGCTAGTGATTGTGCCTGCTGATGGGGTTGCTGCTGCCACCTGCGCCAGGTCTGTTGCGTCCTCGCCGTCCACGACTGGTTCAGGTGCTGCTTCTTGTACCTTGATGGATCTTTGGCTGATGCTTTCTAGAGAAACGCCGGGTGGTATTGGTCCTTGGGTCAAACCGATGTTCACGAGTTCGTCGGCTTCTGTGTTGTTGTCCCTGGTGATGTAGTGGAGCTCGCACCCGTCGAAATTTCCTTCGAGTGCGTTGTAGAGCTCCTGGTAGGCCGCCATGTTGTCGGCTATTGCGTTGCAGTTTCTCATCGTCTGCTGGACAACGAGATTGGAGTCCCCGTAAATTATGAGGCGAGTGGCTCCGCATGTTTTGGCCATGCGCATGCCATGGAGGAGTGCCTCGTATTCTGCTTCATTGTTGGAGGTGTGACTGAAGTTGATCTGGAGGACATATTTCAGCTTTGTTCCTTTAGGGGAGATGAGCACAACTCCTGCCCCAGCTCCTTGTTGTCTCTTGGACCCATCGAAGAACATTGACCATGAACTTGATAGGTCTGGGGGGCCTGGTGTCTGAACCTCCGTCCACTCGACCAGAAAATCTGGGAGTACTTGGGCTTTGATGGCTGTTGGGTGCTTGAACTGCAGGTCCCATGGGCTGAGCTCAATGTTCCACTCGGCGACTCGTCCAGTCGCCCCAGGGTTGTTGAGTATGTCAGCGAGTGGTGCGCTGCTTACGATTGTGATAGGGTGCTCGTCGAAGTAGTCGGACACTTTTCTTGAGGTCATGACGATGGCCAGTAGTAGCTTCTGATAGTGCGGGTACCGCTGCTGGGATTTGGTCAGGAGCATGCTGAGGTAGTAGATTGGTCTCTAGATGCTCTGGGCCTTGCCTTCTTCCGTGCGTTCGACAACGAGCGTTGTGCTTACTACACTGTTACGTGCTGCCACGTAGAGGTATAGCTTCTCTCGTTCCTTGGGTACCGCCAGGATTGGTGGGGTCGAGAGTGTCTTTTTCAGGTCTGCGAATGCTTGTCGGGCTTCCTCCGTCCACTCGAATTTCTCTCCTTTCCTGAGCAGCTGATAGAAAGGCAGCGTGCGTTCTCCCAGCCTGCTGATGAAGCGGCTTAGGGCTGAGAGTTTTCCAGTGAGCTGTTGTACTCCTTTGACGTTGGTTGGTTCTTGCATTCGGGTGATGGCTTGGACTTTCTCAGGGTTTGCCTCGATTCCTCGGGTAGAGACCATATAGCCAAGCAGCTTCCCCGCCGGTACGCCGAATGCGCACTTCTTTGGGTTGAGCTTGATTCTATATTTGTTGAGAGCCGCAAAGGTTTCGCGCAGGTCGTCGAGTAGTGTGGCTACTTCGTAGGTCTTGATGACGATGTCGTCCACATAGACTTGCACGTTTCTTCCGATTTTCTCCTTCAGGCAGGCCTGCATCATTCGCTGGTAAGTGGCGCCTGCGTTTTTTAGCCCGAAGGGCATGGTCCTGTAGCAGAATACGCCATAGGGGGTGATGAATGATGTGTGTTCTTCGTCTTCTTCCTTCATCCTGATCTGGTTGTATCCTGAGTAAGCATCAAGAAAGGAAAGTAGATCGCACCCTGCTGTCGAGTCGATTATCTGATCGATTCTAGGCAGGAGGAAGTGGTCCTTCGGGCAATGCTTGTTGACTGGTCCGTAGTCGACACACATGCGCAGCACAGTCATGTCTTTCTTGGGCACCAGCATCGGGTTGGCTATCCAGGTGGCTTTCTTCGTTTCTCGGATGAACTGGGCGTCGAGTAACCGGTTGACTTCCTCTCCGATTGCTCTGCGCTTGGGCTCCGAGAATCGTCTCAGCGCTTGCTTCACCGGCTTCGTGTTTTGCTTGATGCGTAGGGCGTGTTCCGCGAATTCGCGTGGTATCCCAGGCATGTCGGCTGGGCACCAGGCGAATATTTCCCACTCGTCACGAAGGAAAGCGACGAGAGCCGTTGCCTGCTCCTCTGGTAGGTGGGCGTACACGCGGACTGTTTTGTCCGGGTCCGTCGGGTGCACTTGGTGAGTGACTGTGTCGCTGTCGATGCTGAAGTCGCGTCCGTACTCCTTGGATTCGCTTCGGTTTACCAATGGGAAGGTACTCTTGTCTGTCACCATGGCTATTTCTCTGAGTTCTTGTTCGGCTCTGAATGTGTCGGAGATTCTGTGGAAGTCACGATCACACTGATCTGATTTGATGAAGCTTCCGTTGATCGTGAGGACTCCTTCTGATCCTGGCATCTTGAGCTTGAGGTAGGCGTAGTGTGGGACCGCCATGAACTGCACGAATGCTGGCCGTCCCAATATGGCGTGGTACTGCGATTGCCAGTCGAGTACCTCGAACTCGAGGACGTGCTTTGCAAAGTTGCGTCGGTTGCGGAAGACAACTTCGAGTTCGATGACTCCGAGGGATGTGGCTGCTTCTCCTTGGACTACCCCGTGTAACTCGGTGCTCGATTTTCTCCATACTGATCGTGGGATCAGCATCTTTTGCAGGGTGCTGGCGAAGATGATGTTCATGTTGCTGCCTCCGTCCATGAAGACCCTATCCATGTCGTACCCTCTGATTTGTGCATCGAGCACCAGGGGCGCGTGCCCTGGTCTTGGGACTGCGGGTGGGTGATCATCCTGTGAGAACGTGATGCTGGTCTCCGTATCATGTAGCTGGTAGACTTCGACTATGTTTATGCTCTCGGCTGCTCTAGCTTGCAGGGTGTAAGCGTCGCTTCTTGATTGGGGTACCCTTCCTTCTTGGATCATGAGCACCTGTTCTTGCAGCGGGTTGTGACGTCCTTCCGGGCTTGAGGGCGTCGATTGTTCGGGTCGTCGGGTGCGCCTGTCTTCTTTCTGCTTCTCCTTCTTGAGGTCGTCGGCTAGCTCGTTGAATAGACGGCAGTCTCTCAAAGTGTGACCTGACCTGACGCGTCCCCAGTCATCCTCGAAGTTGTGGATCGTGCAGGGTCCTGCCAGCTGTTCTCTAGCCGTAAGTTTGCTAGATCCGGCGTGCCTCTTCCTTCTTGAGATTCTAAAGATTTGCTCGTGATCCTCCGGGTGTTCGTGGAAGCGGGGGTCGTTGTCGATTCCTCGACTCATGTCTTGGTTCTTGATGAGGTTGGCGAATTCATCCGGCCTTCGATCTGGGTCATAGTACTCGCCCACCGGTGTCTCCGAGTCGCTGTCCTGACTGACGGCAGGTGCTCGTGTGACGGCGTGTCGTCGGGCGATCGTCGGTTGCGCGGCTGCGTGTCGTGGCTCGTTTATTGGAGCCTTGCCGTAGATCTCCCATGCGCGCCTTTTGGGTCGTCGATTCCTTCTTCCTTGGCAATGGTTCTGCTGATCGCTGGTTTCGATCTCGCAGTCATCGTCTTGATGTGCGGCGGGTGCCCGGGCGGTGGTGGGTTGTCGAAAGATTTCCGAGTCCTCCGTTGCGCGTCGCGGTTCGTCGAGTGGAATTCCTTCATAGAGGCCCCTCGCCGTTCTTCTGGGTCGTCGATTCCTTCAGCGCTGACGCTGCACTTGGCCGTTACCGTAGTATCGGTCCTGGCACAACTGTAGCTCGAGCGGTCTTGATGGGGTGGCAGAGATGTTCGCCGTGATCTTGAGTCCTTCGAGTGGGCTAGATCTGGTTCTTGCCCTTGAGTTGTAGCTTGCTGAAGACGGGACCGCCGAGATCGTGATCCCAACCTGTGTAGTTCCCACAGACGGCGCCAATTGACGGGGATCAACCCCGGAAAATCCCATGGTCAGGGACCCTGGGTTAGTCATGAGAGGCACAGATTGGACGATAGCTCGTCGGCAAACAGGGAGGCACGCTCCTGCTCGATATTATTAATGGGGGAGATGCGATTACAGGGGATGCCAAGGCTGGAGCGCTCAAGGCTAGGGTTACCGATGATATTCCTCTTTGGTGTCGCCCCTCCTAGCCCTTATATACTGGGCTAGGTCTCGGGGAGTTCATCTACGTCTACGGGTAAGCTTTCCTAACCCTAGCTTGCTCCGTACGGTAGGTCTTCGCACCTTCCTTGTGAGTCGTAGACTCCTATGTCGGTGTCAATTAGTGGGCCGAGGCTGTATCTTCATGGGCCTTCTGTCTTCATGGACACCAGGTAGGCTTATCCTTAGGAGTCGTGGGGTCACCCCCTCGTCACAAGGTATATCAAAGAACAACTTGGCAGCTTTGTCAGCAACAACGTCGATACCAAGGGCGAGGAACGAAGAGAATCATTTTCACGCTCGTTAAAATGAGGCGGACCAATTGGCAAGGTTCGCGTCCATAGGTGGTTATTGAAATGCCATCAACAATAGAAACAGGTTATACTAACTGAATAGCGCATCGAGGTGTTTTCATAAGCAGGGAATTATCACTGCTCAGATATGTTATATTACAAGGGAGGTTAAACAGACCAATGGAAAGGAAAATGTGATGATACGCAAGTATCAGGTGTATATCTTTCCCAAGGGAAAGAAAAGCACAATATACTCGACCAAGTTGTATTGGCAGGGAGTCAAGGGAGGTTGTTGATGATAACACAAATCATCGAGGGGTAGGGATGGTATTTCACACGATGAATCCAATTGACACATGGAAGAAGCCATGTAAGATTAGTCGGATAATAATCCACCAAAGGTCGGGAGTTCGCAAAGAATCTGATGTGAGTATCGGCACTCAACCAGAAGGAGAAAGAAATGCAAAGGCATCGGGTGATAGAAGCATCAGAATAATTCGATGCTTAAGTACAAGGGAATAATGATTTCCAGATCGGGAGGTGGATGTAAGTATCCATACGGACTTATCGGTGGCAGGGGATTGCAAAGGCGATGAACACACATGTTCTCGGGAATTTATCGCATAGTAATCTTTGGGATCTTCTGGCGAATCAGGTCATCATCTGGAATGAGGGGTCTCTAGGAGGAAGTAGTCACGAGATCCTAATGTCAGAGGTAGCAAAATATTTATCCCGAAAGGAAGAGAGAGCAGAGTCCCAGAGTAAAGGTACGGAGAAAAAGATCCTAATATCACCCAGTTTGCGACGTGGGACGATAAGCCACACGACACTGCTAGTAAAGTAGTTTTGCAAATACTAGACTCGACTTCGACCAAGGAGTTGGAAGGGGGTGTCCTACAGGAAGTCGGCTCTGATACCAACTTATGACGCCCTTAAAATCGGACCGTGTACAGTAATCATACACGCAAGATACACGATCGAGATCAGGGACTCACGGTGAGATATCACAACAAAACTCTACAAATAAAATAATACAAGCTGTTTAATACAAGCCAGGGGCCACGAGGGCTCGAATACAATAGCTCGAAAACACAAAGTTAGCGGAAGCAATAGTATCTAAGTACAGACATAAGGTACACATGATCTGCCTTAAGAAGGCTAGCACAGAAACAACAACGATCGAAAAGGCGAGGCCTCCTGCCTGGGAACCTCCAAACTACTCCTGGTCGATGGGGAACTCGACATCGTAGAAGGCATCGGGGATCTCCTGCTCCTGGACTCCAAGGCTCCAACGTCGACTGCAGCGGCCGATCAGCCAAAAAAAAGGGGGGGAATAAAGCAAAGGTGAGTATCTAGCATACCCGCGAGTCTTACGTCCGCTACTAAGCAATCATGCATGTGTATTAGATGGAAAGGGGAGGTTGTATATAGTGGACTGCAAGGTAGAAATCATAATAAGGATGAGAAGCTAGGCCTATCAAAGACTAGCATCTTCCAACGAGTCTTGAAGCACAAGAAGAGAATCAACCAACAGTTCAATAGCATGAATGAAATAACAATGCAACAGAAGTTGTTGCAACATTGTATAATAATAAGTTGTATTAGATAACAATTATATATGCCTCCGAGATCCCCTCCTCGACTTCCCTGCGAGGAAGAGAAACCGGAACCAACAGTTTAATAGTAGTAGTTTGTAGTAGTAGGCTTTGGCTTCAGCATAAAGCGTCCTGTTACCGTGGACACGGTTATCCGAATAGATCAAACTCCCTGCAGGGCTGCACTACTGTTCAGCCTACATGCTCGGATCTCCAGGGTGGCGTACACCTTGTTAGGGAACACCCCACCGAGGCTATCCGACACGCCGAGGCCCATCCTACGGCTCATCAGAGAGGTCCCCTCCGGTCTACAGCCCTAAGGGCAAGGGGGTCATGGGCCTATCACCCCTCGCTCTCCGGGTCGTTGTGAGGAGGGTGAATTCCAGCGCCGCAGCGCGATCCGTCCCTGCCACAATGCTGAACTGGACGTCTTTCAGAGCTTTCGAACGAGACCACAACGTGGAGGGCCCACACCGTAATCCCACGTGAAGGTAGTGCGTACAAGCCTTTGCGGCCTCTCAAGTCATCCACTTGAACCGTTAAGCATTTTATTATTTTCTGTCGGGACAACCGTTATCGTTGCCCCTTTCTAGGTGAGTCGTGGACAACGACAGTTGTCAGGTCCACCAGTAACATCGGTGCCTGCCCTGACGTCCCACCAACTCGTGCGGTTACCAACAAGGTGAACCGTCTCCTTACCTTGTCTCGCGTTTGCTCTTTGAATAGCTCGACTTTCGTAGATAACAGGGTATCTCACGGCCAACGCACCAGTACAGGCCCGCCGCACACCGGAGGAATAGACTTGTACTACCGTCCCGATACAATACTCTGCGCGGGCACCATTGGGTCACCCGATTCCTTACCTGTAAGGACACCAGTTGATTTAAGTGCCTACCATCAAGTGAAACCAGGAGGAATCACCCTCGATGGTACACTTGAAGAGGTTCGACAGAGACAACAGCGGAATGAATTAAAGAGGTAAACCTCGTATCATCCCGGTGATGCTACGCTACTGAGCCGACGAGAGTGAAATACGAGTACATTTCACTCGTAAGTCAAACTCGAAGCGACTCGGCAGAGTCTCGCCGTTGTAGGTTCCCTAGGGCGTCTGCATTGATCCGTACCTGTTGCAGTTATAATATTTTGTAATCGGCGTTCACTCACCAGAGTGATCACAACCCTCTATTCTAAACCTAGCTAACAATGCGCAGGGTTTACTGCTGAATATTATATATATATTTATAAGGCAGCATAGGATATAGGAAGGTACATCAAGGGGCGACAAAAACAGGCTATGCAATTGAATAGGATTGTAACGTAGCAGCAGCAGTAACAATGCCTAGTGCAAGAAATGTACGAAAAAGATAGGCGATGTCTGGGGGAGAGAATGGCTCTGCTTGCCTGGAAGCTCGATGGTAGAGGTACGGTCGTCGTCGATGTAGTCGATCACAGGGGCATCGGCAGCGGACGTCGAGACTATCGGAAAATAAGAGAGGGGGAGAAACAATAAACACACGGCAATAATATCAATACAAACTCAAGACATGGCAAACGCAGTGTTGGCGGTGTTCTAGCGCAGTGTTAAGTATTTTAGTCGGAGCGGAATTTTATCCGGGGTTGACTCATCGGTACCGGTTGATTACCGAACCGATGATCCGGAGGGGGAGGTTCCATATCTGAAGTGTTAGAGACATCTGACGGACATGTGGATAGTGTATCCGTGTTAGTTGATCCATTCTAAGCAACTTTCATATTCAGAACAATTTCATCCGGAAAGTTCTATCGGTACCGGGTAATTACCGGACAGACGATCCGGAGGGGAAAAGTCTCGGGTTCGGTATGTTAGGGGGGTGCGGTGGATATGCAGGTAGCCTATATGTATTTTTTATATTTTTCTGATCAACTTTGATGTATAAAATATTTTCATCGGAGTTACAGTTTAAAAGATAAGATTTTCTAGAGTTTAAATCATTTTTAATCATTTTCTAGATTTTCTTTTATTAATAAATAGAAACATTATCCACAAGTAGTTGACTGGTCAAACCTGACAAAGGGGACCCACCTGTAAGGTTGACTTGTCAACTGACCAATGGGTCCCACATGTCAGCCATGCATTTTATATATAACATTTTATTAATACATTACAAGTAGGGCCCATGTGTCATAGTCATAGAATTAATCAATTAATTTATTTATCCAACTAAAAGAGGGGTCCACATGTCATAGGGATATTTTTAATTAAGCATTTTAATTAACCAGTGATTAGTTTAAAGGGGGTAGGGCCCACATGTCATAGTCTTATTTAATTATTATTTTGAGATTATAGTCTTATTTAACAGGAGGGTCAGCTTAAATGGGGATTAGGGGGGCTAATCCCACTGGTGGGCCCTAGTGGTCAGTGGCACTAGGCCACACAGCCCACGCTGCACGCGCACCAGCACACGTCCATGGCCGTGGCCGTGGCCGGGCCGACAGCAGCAGTGGGAGGGGGCGAGCGGCGAGCGGTGGGGAGGGCCATGGCGGGTGGCGGGCGGCGCGGCGAGCCGTGGGAGCAGAGGCGCACACAGGGGAGGTTGCGGCGGCGCGGCCAAAAGACCGGCGGCGGTTTACGGACACAGGGTGACAGTGGGGCGAGGGGGAAATGAAGGGGGGGGCTCACAGTGGGCAGGGCGGCGCCGGGCGTGGAGGCGCATCTTCAGTCGGCGGTGTGTAGCTGCCCCGGCTGGCGGCGAGGCGCACTACGGGCGCGGGCGCGGGGCAGAGCTCGGGAGGAAGCGGGTCCAACGGGAGGGAGCTTGGGGCGGGGCGACCAGGCGCTGCGGTGCCTTGTAGGCGGGCGGCGAGCGCGGCACCCAGGGGGTGCGTCCACGGGCGACGGGTGCGGTGTGCAGCGACATGGCTGCGGAGAAGCTCTGGGTGGCAGCGGCGTCAAGATGCAGGGGCGGGGGCGAGCAGCAGGTGATCCCGGCCTTGGCTCGAGGCTTGACTCTGCGAGGAGGGGCACGACGAAGCTCCTGGGCAGGCTCCCGTGCATCTAGGAGCACGGTGGCCATGGCAACCATGGAGGTACGGCTATGGCGTTCCCGGGTGGGGAGGATACAAAGAGGGAGGGAGAGTGGGTGAGATCTGAGGTGAGGAGACTAGGGTTTGGGAGCTAGGGCGACCGCTCGGGGGGGGGGGTCTTTATCCCCTCTGCGGCGCCCTGTAGCGACCGGGGGGCACCGGGTCCTACGGCGACATGGTGCCGCGGCCCATGGCCTGGGTCGGCCTCCCCTGTAGTGGAAGGTGGGGGAACAGGGGAGGGGGGAGGGCTTGGGCTACCTTGTCATAGGTTCAACATTTGCATCCGAGCTACCTTGTCCAATTTCTTTATTGAGCAAGTTGGAAATAAGGTGGTTGCCAGGAAAGGAAATGTCAAACTCCCTGCTGTGAGTGGGAACACTGATGGGCACAAAGAAGGAGGTGCCTTGATGGGCCTGTGTGGGCTTCAATTCCAGGTGCTGAGTAGGTGGGCTGCTTTCCAAGATACCCTAGGCCAGGTTTGAAATATTTGAAGTTGAGTTTCCCTCTCCTGCAACTTGTGGATCTTCAGTGTTACTGCTACTTGAAATTAGAGTAAGAGACAGATCACTTCCCATGCTTTGCTCAAGATCAGAATTATTGATATCAATCTCTTCTTGCCGGACTGGAGGTTCATTCATAGGCTGCATGAGATCTACCAGAGGAAGAAATTCGCCAGGTTTAATTTCCTCATCCAAAAAATCATTGTTTGTTGGATCAGCCAAGTGTCCGCATCCAGGTAGGTCATTATTCATTGGTTCTACTTCATTTAGGTCTGGGACTGCTTCAGGAGCTGGCAGATTGAGGTCATCAAGAGCTTGATGCTGCAAAATTGGTCCAATAAAGTGATTCAGATGATTGGGGTGGAAGTTTGGGTTGACAAGTGTTGGAATGGGGTCTCCATCAGGGGGAATGGTGTCTTCATCAGGGGGCCCTCCTCCAAGCATCTCCTGTTGCATGATTACAATAGGCATAGTCCAAGACATGGTTATGGTTAGTGAAAAAATCTTGCTGACTGATCAATTGATGTTTTCTCTACCAAGAGAAAGAACAATAGTTATACATTCTCACAGACGCTGGTCAATAAGTACGTACCACTGCCATGAACAAACACCACAATAGTAGTATCGCGTAACCCAGCAAAGACCTTCCACATATTTCTGAACCTGAAAACGTGAATTGTCGATAAAGATAACATCGCTGTCAAGAGTGGGTGGTGACCAAATAGCTACGTACTCTACAAATTTTCCTTCGAACAGAGTCAGGATCATTGGCTATATGCTTTGCACGGTTAATAAGAGAAAGTATCGTCTAGTTAAATGGAATTTCATGTGTCTTCCTAAAAACATGGGTGCTTTGGATATCCTCAATACTTCTGTCATGAATACCTGCCTTCTTACCAAGTGGTGGTGGAAGCTGTGCACGGTTGACTCGAGATCTCTTTGGTTCTGTATACTTAAAGTGAAATACTTCCTTTCCTCCGCCCCGTTGTTTGCCTCTGGTGTTGTTGGCTCCCAATTCAGGCGAACTCTAGTTAAGCTTAAGGACATTTATCGTGGCTCCGTCAGATTTTCTGTTAAGGACGGGTCATCTATTAGGTTCTGGCGTGACCTTTGGTCACCTATAGGCCACATCTATGAGCTCTTCCCTGTTCTGTTTGCTTTCTGCCCTGCGCCTGATATATCTATCTTAGAGGTCGCGACGGCTAGCTAGGATTTTGGTTTTCGTTTTTCTCTGTCTCCATTAGAGTTGGAAGATTGACACCAGCTTGTTGCCCTCTTCTGGACGCTCTCGGAGGGCATGGACGAAGTTACCTCGACCCTTACCAGTTCGGGCAGATTTTCTGTTAAGTCCCTTTATTCTAGTTTGGTGTCTATGTCTCTCACTTCCTGATTTTTCCCTCTCTGGCTAGCGCGTATTCCCCCAAATATTAAAATCTTCATGTGGCAAACCTTTGAAGGAAAACTTCCCTCCTCTGATTAGATCCATAAGCGCAACTCTAATAGAAGCGAGGCTTGTGCGGTTTGCCAGCTGCCGGGGAGTGCGAACCATATCTTTTTCCAGTGTGACTTGGCTAAGTTTGCTTGGAGCTGCATCCGCGAATGGATGGGTAACTCTTGGAACCCTGGATCCTTTTCGGAGATAAGGGTGCTGGCTCGATCTCTGCGTGGGCGTGCTCGCCGTATTTTTGGTTTCTCTTTTCTGTTGCTTGTTGGTCATTGTGGACTATTCAAAACAAACTTATCATTGAGAGTTGCTTCCCCAAATCTCCTCCGGTCTGCATCTTTAAGCTAACTAGAGAATACCCCTGTGTATTGCTGCGGGAATCGATTGCAATATACTCCCTCCATTCCTAATTATAAGGTGTATAGTTTCTTAAAAAAAATCAAACTTATTCAACTTTGACCAAATTTGTAGATAAATATATTTATATAAATTATACAAAAAGGGTATCACCAAACTCATCTTGAAATGTATTTTTATATTATATTTCTTAAATATCATAGATTTTGATATTTTTAACTATAAATTTGGTCAAAGTTATAAAAGTTTGACTTTTTTAAGAAAACTATACACCTTACATCAAGGAACGGAGGGAGTATTTTGAATGATTTGATTGTCTTATGAAACATGAATAGTTGATCTAAAAATATACTAACAAAAAGTAAAAAAATATGATATGTGTTGTATTTTATTATTTTGTAGTTGAAAATATTTATTAATATATGTGACATAATACAATGAAAAAAAAAATCATGTATGCATGTTGAGTGAGGTGGCATGTGTCATGAAATGAATGTATGCATGAGATCAACTAATAATGAAGAGCTTGTTCTCATGCACATTGTGGTGGGTCTTTGATGAGGTGCCATGTGTGCATGTTAAGATAATAGAGATAATGGGGATCAACTATTTAGGTATATAGGATTAGCCATTTATAGATTTGGAAGCACATGAGTAAGGACGGCGACCAAGAAGACATGGTGGCCATCATCTCCAGAATGAAGTTGACGGCAGCGTCCTATGTCCCTTCTCGCTAGTAGCCAACCCTTGTTGGTGGTCGGCCGATGGCGTCATCCTGCTTTTGAACCTATCCTTTCGTCCTCTAGTTTAGTTGTTGTCTCGTTGGTAGTGGCCTGCGTGCCGAAAGTGGTCCGATGGCCTGTATTTAAACTCCATTTCCTTTTTGTTTGGGCAATATGTTGTGGTATTGTTATGTTTGTGAGTGGGACCATTTATGACTTTATTTTATAAAGTCGAACAATCGCCTTTTATCTAAAAAAATCAATGGTTATATCCGCATTGTAGACATAATGTTCTTGTACTGAACTTTCTCAACACCAATCCTAGTAAAAACAGAAATGCAACATCATCAGTTCGTGTGCGGTCAAAGTAAGACATCAGATAAAGCTATAATTTAATTTAAATGAACTTGCACTCATATTAGCACCACCTTTTGAGGTTCCGGAATTACTACATTACTAAAGAAGTTGGACGAAAGCTGCACCCCATCTATTGTTGTTATAAGTGTACTCGAAATTCTTTTTGTGTGAGATGACAATTTTTATTTTTCGGACATGACAATTTTTTTATTGACATGATATTCGTTATATATGAGACATCGAAATTCTTATTTGTACGACATACAATTCTGCATGACATGATATTGGGTGGAATAGGACATTCGTAATAAATGGGGCATGACAAATTCTATTTGTACGACATGGCAATTTTTATATGCGGGGTATGATATTGTGTAGAACATGATATTTTTTACTGAAATTATTGGACATGGCTATTTTAGGTAGAACATGACAAATTTGCCATGATTACAATAGTACAGAAGAGTTTTCACCCCATGGCAATTTTGCCTTATTTCTATTTTTTAGATTGTTTTTATATAGGTTATAATGAATATTTGCACATGGAAAATTCATAGCATTTTTTTACATATCATCTATGGAAAATTATTTTTTGTCTGAGATAGCAATTCTTATTTTATATATAGCTTATGGACATGACAATTCTTATTTGTAAGACACGACAATTATTAGGAGATGGCATTTTTTTATTTTTTGTGACATGACATTTCTTATATGCGGGACATGACACTTATACGTCTGACACGATGATCCTTTTTTATATGTTTATCATACGAATTATTTGCCATGTCAAATTTGTTTATTTTTTACTATGTGAAAATTTTCAAATTTAGCAAAAAAAATCAATATAAATTTGACATGACAATTTTATATTTACTCCTATAATTATTTATAGTTTTATTTTTATTTTTTTTCATGGAAAGTTCTTCTTTAAAAATTGGTTGCATTTTTTAAAACACGGTAAAACACTCACTACAAATGAAAAATTAGTACTTTTAATTGTACACTGCATGGCAAAAACACTCACTACAAATGTTTTTTTAGTTTGTTTTTTATTGGATCAAGAACCCAGAAAAGCTCATGATAATCAGGTGTTCGGGCTACATGGGTGATTGGAATAAACGAAATCGTTTGATGGCTAACTCGTTCGTATCGAACGAAACGTTCGATACACCTCATCCCAAAACCTGAGGGCAACTAATTTTAGAGTACTCGTTCGCAGTTCAGTTCAAAGACAAGCGCCACGTATCGCAATCCTTCGGAATTTCGTTTTTTATTTTTGTGTATGTGTTTTTGATATTTAAAATTTGTTTTTTCGGTGGTTTTTTAATTTTTTTGGTTTTCGCACGTTTTTCTATACATTTTGATGAAAAAAATCAAAAAAAATTTAAGAAAAAAGGCACGAGTCGTGCCTCAGGAAAAGTCACACTTGTGCCTCCGCGAAAGGCTCTCGTACCTCCTTAAAAAGACGTTATCGTGCCTCCGCGAGAGGCGCTATCATGCGTCAGGAAAAGGCATTATCATGCTTCCGCGAAAGGCACGGAAAAAACGGAAAAAAACTCTAGAATGCGTCCACTTGGCACGCGCACGCGAAGTGTCACTTGACGCGCGCGAAGAGAACGTGTTGTTCGTAGACACAAGTATTTTTAAATTAGTGATTTCGCCAAAACCTGCGCATAACAGCGTCCTTTTTTTTAACCTAAAACATTCGTACACACATTGTTTGCTCGCAGTGTAAGTAAAAGCCCGCTAACCGTATGGGCTGAAAAGCCTCCACGTCCCAAAGAGAAAATAGCCGCCGACGAAGCTCGTCACGCCTGGCCGGCCACCCCGCGGAGTCTCCACCGCCGCTCGCTCTCACCGGCGCCGACACATGGGCCAGGCCCTGCGCCGCGCCTCGGGGCGCCTGAGGGCACCTCCCCCGCCCCCGCCCTCTCATCCTCACCCGCCTCCGCCGCGGGCCACACCGGCGGCCGCTGCCGGCGGAGGCGGCGGCGGAAGTCCTCCCCAGGACCGGCTCGACGCGTCACAGGATGGTACGGCGGCTCCTGCTTTTTTCCTTGGATCTCGCTTAGCATTTGCGTGCTGTACCATTTGACCTGGTTGTTGGTCCTTGACGCCACCATAGCTGTTGCTGCCGTGTAACTTTTGTTCCTGGTAAATGATGCCCGGATATCCTTAGGTTCTTGACTTGGCGCAAATGCTCCGATTTTTTGATCATTTTGAGCTGCGATTGTTACAGACTATGTAGAAGCTAGTTCCTGATCCTTGATGCTGCTTTTTGGGCATCCTGCTCACAAAGATCACGTGCAGAATGTTGAATTGAAATGTGACATGCTTAAGTAGGTAGTGGGTACTGTTTCATCCTATGAAGTGTGGTGTGTGAATTTCTGCAGATCAAGTTTGTGACCCCTATGGGATTTGGCGAACTGACGACGGGTATGACCAATTTAGCGTGGGCTATATTGGGTTAAGTCTGCCAATACGTATCCATTTAGCTTGTTTTAAAATTTGTCGGCATGATCACACTATGTAACAAAACTAGGGATGTTCGGTAACTTTGTATGGGATATTTTATGACACTGAAAGTGGCAGAGTTGCGAGTAAGTTCTTGTTGCTGACTGAGTGTAGCAGGGCCTGAACAGTCCGTCCAAAATTGTTATCACAGTTTGTTCCTCACATTATTGACCATAGAATTTGGCAAGTAGTGGCGTTTTATGGATTTTACTGTGAAGAACTAACTATGCAGTCAATTTCGTCCTGTCTAATAAAAACATTGCTCCGTAAAAAGGGCCTGTAACTCTCTTGTGAGCTGGGTTTTTTCCTACTTTGAGTTCCACTAGGTTCTACTACTCACATATATGGACGTCCTTTAGAATTACTTATTTTATTTTCTAGGCTGTGAATCTCATATTTTAAAACTAGAATTATCATTTATCAGAAAGGTGACTTGTAAAGGCAACATGTTTCCGTAATTAGTTATTGCTGCCAACGGGAGCCAAGAATAGGAGTAATAGCTTCTTGATATTTGAGTTAATTGAACTATGGAGCACCAGGGAGTTCAGAGTAACAAATCCTTAATATTTGAGCTGATTTGTCCCGCCAGTGGTCGGTGGTGTGGTGTTGTGAGGTGCTCTGGGTGAAAGCTTTGTCCCGATGGGGGTCGGTGCCGTGACGTTGACGAATGTGGGTGCCTTTTTCTTCTTGGCGGCGTTGACGTAGAGCTTCTCCATGATGCCTTGGGTCATATCGGCTATGTGTTTTTGGTTTGCGTTTGGTGGAGTCTTGTTTCGTTTTAGAGGTTGCTCGTGTTCGTCATCACTCGTTGGATTTGTTGCATGATTGCCCCTTAATTAAGCATGCCGTTGTGTAGTTTTTGGCCTAGTTTTCCGTATAAACTGGGTCAACTCTATTCTCTTTAACGAATTTGCAGGAGCATCCTGCCCTCTTGACGAGGTTCCTTCAAAAAAAAAATTAGCTGATTTCAACTATAACCGTACGCTTAATCCGATCATAATTTTCTTGGCCGTGAAAGCTGATGGAAAATGCTACCAGCATAGTCAAGAATGTGTAAAGTTTGATGTGCTGTTATGTCCCTTCTTTATCTCTGCATGATAATGGCTGGCAAAGAGCTGACGCCCCTTACGGAAAGTTGCGTCTTCTTTACTCTGGTCCAATTGAACCGTAACTATTTTTTAGTTTCTAAATAAGCTTATGGGATACATCACCATCTTGATTTTGACATAGTCTCATTCCAAGCTCTATTGACATTTACCAAAGAATTGTTACCTTTCAGTAGGCTTCACATTGCTGCCATCAATATTTTCATTTATTAGTTTATGATCTATTTACCTATTGAAAATGCACTGCAGATGTTGCACCATCAACAAAAGATGCCCATGGTGTCCTTGTGGAGCGTGATCCAAGTTATGATGACATGCTTAAGCACATGGTTGGGAGAATCACTACTAAGCCTGGGGGAAAGCCAGAAATGGGTGAAGTAAGTCCTGTGATTTTTCAATTTCCCCCCCTGGCCCAAAATACCATAGTTCCTTTGATGATTTTATTGCATTGCATAAACCTATAAGCAATTCAACTTAAACCAATCAGCATATTGAGTGCGAGCTTTCTTTTGTTTTGGGGAAAAATTAATGAGAGGCTTGTGCTTGCAGGCTTCCGTCGTAGAGCGATACAACAGGCCGCTTCCTAAGGTCAGAACATCCGAAGCCGAACCTGGGCAGGCCAGGCAGCGACCTCCAGGAACCCTGAACGTCGGGCACATCCAGGAGATCATTCAACTGTACCAAGGGAAGTCCAGCAGTCACCACGGCCCGATGAGCGTGGACCAGATCGCCTCGAGGTTTAGAGTCGAAGTCTCCGTGGTCTGTGGAATCGTGCAGTTCGTCTCACTGCCGCAGGACGAAGGCATCGAAAAGAACGATGAGCGCAGGGACTTTTAAGTGGATCTTGCGGTCCTGTGTAACATGGTGGAGACTGTTGATGCTCCCAGATGAGTTGCTTAGAGAACAACTGGACAGATAAGTTTCTTCATAGTGTTTTTGTAGGTTTCTTTCTTCTTCTTGCTGTTGTTGTTGCTGCTGCTGAGCTGAGAGCCTGAGATGATGATGATGGAAACTTGGAAACCGTACATTGCCGTGTTGCTAAATAAAGACGATGGCTGCGTTTTACGTACTGTACTGAATTGCTTTTTGCTGCATTTTGTAAATGCAGATGCCGGCATTGTCGTCGTTACAGATAGATATATTGTGTTATAAAATTGTTTTCTAAAAAGGTACTGTTCCTTTCTTTCGGAAATAGTAAGTGACATGAATTTGAATTAAAATGAAGAAGTAGTAGAACAAAACGAAAAATGTTTTGGAAGAAAATCCTGACCCTCAATGCAAGCATTTGAAGTTGGTTCTCTGCTCTGGTGACCCACCCGACCAGATGTGGACGAAGCTTCCGTCGCAATCAAACGGTCCCTACGACCCCGATCTCGATCGAGCGTCTACTGTCTGCACCAATCACGAGGCACGCCGTCCCACCTCGTCATCTCCCATTGCGCGGGTCGCCGGAGGGGCAAGCAGCGGCCACCGGTCCTCTACCCACTCTCCGAGTCACCGCCTCTCCCCCCGGCCAGATCTCGACGCTTCTAGAAGCTTCTGCGGGCGTTAGAGTGCTCTCCAGATCTCGATCCTTCTAGAAGCCTCCGCGGCCCTCCCCGCCTCCATCAGATCCCGAGGGCTGGGAGGACGCGAGCGAGGTATCCACTCCACGGGACCTCGCCACCCGCTCTTCGACTACCTGCTGCGCCGCCCCCGCGGGATGCCGGTGAGTTGCCGGAGTGGTATATGAGAGTGATTGCTGTGGCTTCGCTCGTGATCGGCCAATTTTTGTCTGCTTAGTGCTGCTGCTCACTGGAGAAAAACATCGCTCAGTTACTGAGCGCTTGCGCCATTTGCTGCCAGCTAGTACCTTACTCTTACGTGTTCGTCGTAGCTAGGGGCGAGATATTTTGGCAAAACAATCCATCACACAGCTTGTTGCGGTTTTGTTGAGTAGAATCTGATAGTTTCCGACGTCGTGATGCATGGTTTTCAGGGATGGGCTGACATTTGGGTGTGTCAGCTTGAGTAAATTGTAATGTCTCATGGTGTTAAAAATTTTTTCTCTGATCTCGTTAGAGTATACAAGAACCACTGCATTTGGAATCTGAAGAGCCTAAAGTAGTTGTGGCGGAGAACGACAAGATGGTTGATATTCAGGACAAGGAAGTTACCCTGGAAGGCCTTTGCTCTGTGGCCGCGTACGACCAGTGGACGCCCCTCTCTGTCTCAGGACAGCCTCCGAAACCTCGATACAAGGTCTTTATTTGTTGGTCGCTTAATTACACCTTCTGATTTTGTGCTGCTGGCATGTTCCCTCTTGTTGGTTCTGACATACATACTGGATGCAATTATGCTCTGCAGCATGGTGCTGCCGTGGTTCAGGAAAAGATGTATGTCTTTGGTGGAAACCACAATGGCCGTTACCTTGGTGACATTCAGGTACACTGGTCATCATGATTCTCAATGCTTGTGCCTTCACGTATTTTGCCTGTATCTTTTGTAGTAATTGAATTTCTAGCGAGGAATTGGTGATCCAATAATTGAGCACTGGATTTCCTTTGTTAGTTGCCTCAGGGGTTAACCCCTGGTCCTATATGTCTAACAATGGCACACAGCTTAACAGTGGAATACTCCTTTGATCGAAGGTTCTGGATTTGAAAAGTTTATCATGGTCAAAGCTAGAACCTAAAATTCAATCAGAATCTTCAGAATCAGCTGAGCCAATTTTAGTTACTCCATGTGCTGGTCATTCACTGGTAATCAGCAAATACTCTTTGTACTTTACTAGTTATGTGAAACTGGTATACTTTCCAATGGTTGTAATTTATAACTTTATCAGATTGCGTCTGTCTTGTAATCCCTGTAGATTACATCCGGAAACAAGATTCTGTCACTTGCAGGACACACCAGGGAACATACAGAGAGTCTCAGTGGTTAGCCTATACATCACTCATCTTTCTCTCTTCTTGTCTTGTCATGCCAAAACTCAATATTATTTACTCAATGTTGTACCAGTACAGGAGTTTGATCCACAAACCTGCACTTGGTCAATTTTACGTACTTATGGAAAGTCACCGGTATGTATATTTAATCTTTATTTATAGTGCTCAAATTGGGTCGCAAGTTTCCACCTCTCTTATCCTGAAGGCCGCTTCTTTTTGGTCAATGCATATCTTATGACACTTTTCCTTTTTCGTATAGAGTTCCCGTGGTGGTCAATCAGTGACTCGTGTTGGGGACACTTTAGTTGTGTTTGGAGGTGAAGGTGAAGGGAGGTCTCTTCTGAATGACCTGCACGTTCTTGATCTCGAAACCATGACTTGGGATGAATTTGAGAGCACGTAAGTTCGGTAGATTTGGTTGATCTCAATTCCCAACAAATGGAGCTGATTTGTTAAATTTGCACAAATGAAGTTAAAATGTTCTTAGATGGGTATTCTTACATGTATATATGTGGAGCAATAAAATTCGAATTTATGTGAAAATGCTATAGAACGTGTCACTTATAGTTGGCAGTTATCGGAGTACTACTTTGTTTAGGGCCTGAAATAAAACTTAGAGTAAACTCATTAACCGGCTCTACTTTGAGGTGTGGGATTGATATCTGACAATTATTTCGTTACAGAGGCACTCCTCCTTCTCCAAGGTCAGAGCATGCTGCTGCATGCTATGCAGACCGGTATCTCTTGATATTTGGTGGGGGGTCTCATTCTACATGTTTCAGTGATCTATATCTCCTTGACATGCAAACAGTGAGATTTCTCTCTAGAGCTGGTATTGTTACATTTGCAATTCCAAATCAGTCACCTGACTGTTAATTGCAGATGGAATGGTCAAGACCAGGGCAGCACGGTATAACTCCAGAAGCAAGAGCAGGGCATGCAGGCATAACGGTTGGGGATAACTGGTTTATCACTGGTGGTGGCAATAGTAAGAAAGGTAAGGTTGAAATATTATGATATTTTACATTACCACGTTCATTCATTTCCGCTGTTTGGTAACCTAATGAATGTAGCTCCCTATTTGTCTATAATCAGTTATTCCACTTTGATTCTAAAAAGCATCTCGCAAAATTGTTATGCCTCACATGTGCCTAATGCATTGCAGGTGTTCCTGAAACGCTTGTGCTTAACATGTCTACTTTGGTATGGTCAGTTGTTACTAGTTTTGAAGGCCGTGTACCCCCTACAAGTGAGGTTAGACATCTTTATTCTTATTTTGTAATTTGTAAATCAATGGGAACTTTTATTTTGCATAACAGCATATATGTTCCGCAAAGTTACTTGGAAACTCTTTGAACAGTTTGGATAAATTAAGAAAGGGTCTTTTGGTTCTAGAAGTTCAAATTTGAAAACAGTGTTATATGAGTCAAGCCTTTAAGGATCTCATAATAGTGAAGTTCACGTAGTCGTACTGCTAACTGTACTTAAAATGTTAGTTGATTGTGATTCTGTGGTGTTATGCACCCAAGCTGTCGCTGATATCCATAACCTCCTTTACCACAGGGATCGAGTTTAGTACTTCACACAATTAATGGAGAAGATTTTCTGTTGTCATTTGGAGGATACAGTGGACGTTACAGCAACGAGGCATGTTTCTCCGTCATCAGTTTAATTGTTAGGATCTATAGTATATCTTTATATTTAGCTGAGTATTTTTCTTTTTCCATCTAGGTTTATGCTCTGAAGACAAGTCTCAGACCAAGTGTGTCATCTTCACGGACAGATGAACTCGAGACAAATGGCATGACCCCATTATCTGCGGAAGCAAATTCTAGCAGGGGACCCATATTTGAAATTGAAGAACTTCGAGATGACAAGGTAATACCTTACGCACATGGTTGCTTGTTGGAAGCACAGTTGATGTTTTTTCTGTGTGTCATTTTCAGAATAGCAAGGGAGGAGATATCAGCAAAACCTTGGTGCAAGCAGTAAAGCGTGAGAAGAACCAGGTAGAAGAAAGACTTGAACAGGAAAAGCTGCAGAGCTTCCACCTGAAGAAGGAACTAGCTGATGTGGAGAACAAGAATGTGGAGCTTACTAAGGTAAGCTATACCACACTCATGTAATTCTTTTATGAAATTCTATAAATTGCTTCTTACGGTGCTACTATTTGCATGCTGAAGTTATCCCTTTACAATCCATTTTGCTGTACTTTTTCAAGAAAGATAATATGATCTCCTTATAGAATTTCTCAAGAGTTCTTTTTTATAGTTTCTTATTCAAATATTTAAGGCTCGAGCTTCATAAAATCATACCCAAAACACTATACCATTTTTCATATGGTTATGCTTGAATTGGAGTCTCAGGGGAGAAGTCTCAGTGTATCAAACCTCACAGTGAAAAATATATACAGATACGCGAGAACTAGTACAAGGTGGGATAGAAATAGCGTCAATTGTGTGTGTTAGGAATATGCTCTTTTGTTCTGCAAGAATAAACTTGCTCTAAGCTCTGTGTGATCAATTTTATTGTTCTGTCTGCTATGCAGGAACTCCAGTCAGCCCGCGATCAACTCGCGGACGAAGCAGCAAGGGCTTCCAAACTCGAGGTAGGAAAAAGTTCATCAGGAAGGGGTCAGAAACCATGCTCTAGGTTTTGATGAGTTGGTTGGATAAGAATATAGAGTACTCTTTTCCGCATTGTTCTCCTGGGATTGCAATGATGATGAAACGTTTTCCCTGTGCCCAATTGGCAGAATGAAGTTTCAAAGATTCAACAACGGCTGCAGAAGATGGAGACCCTTGAAAAGGAGTTTGAATTGCTTCGGAGTGAAAGGGGTGGCGAGAGGCCCGGCAGCGTGGGCTTCCGAAGGTGGTACGGAGACGGCGAGCGCTGAAGAAAGGGTAGCATTCATTCAATTTGTGGTCGTTTCTGAACATATATAATTTTTGGTTAATCCAGAGGCAGTGAGGCTTATATGAAAAGGTT
This sequence comes from Bromus sterilis, assembly GCA_950022295.1. Classification (NCBI taxonomy): domain Eukaryota; kingdom Viridiplantae; phylum Streptophyta; class Magnoliopsida; order Poales; family Poaceae; genus Bromus; species Bromus sterilis. The sequence goes on from OX465600.1 coordinate 226,990,308, forward strand.
CAAATTCGTTTTGCAAAGTAAAAGAATGATAGAAAATCACAATATAGTAAAGATCAAAGGCAAGAACTTCAGAAATTTGAAAGTATTATATTCTTTTGAAAAAAATGTGAGTTATACTTGCTAGCGCTCAGTTGTTTGTTGTTTAATCTTAAAGCAAGAAAATATTGGTAACTTTCTGTATTATTCTGTAAGCTTTCCAATTCGTATTTTGGTAGTACTGGTATTACTATGATACAATAGGAAGACACCACTATGACTACGCAAAAAAAAATTTACACCCCTATGAGCATGGAAAACGATTCAACCCGGTCGACCGGTCAAGTTTCCGCCGGTTGCCCCCACCGCATGTGTCTTCCCCCTCCCCCCACCCATGTGAGTCGATACAGCCGCTGCTCCTCCCTCCCCCCAACGCGACTCACCATGGCCTGCATCCTCCTTCCTCTGCCTTGAACACGAGCTGCCATGGCCGCCTTCTTCTTCGTCAACGACGTGAGCCTCCATGACCACCTCCTCCTCTCTTTTGATGCTAGCTGCCATGGCAGCGCTCCGTCCTCGCCGCTATACACGCAGACGATGATGCAACAATCGCCATGGATGTGCAAATTCTTGTTGAGAACAAGCGTAAAATTTTGCTGCAAGCGATGATTCAATTTGTTGGAACTGTCAACCACTTTTGCTGCATGGAAATATATGGGAATATCTGTTACGTGTAGTCATTATACGGTGAATATCTGACGATTTTTTGTGTTTTTGCTACTACCAGCAAGGATTTTTACTACCATGGCTGAGCTACGACCTTCCAAGGACGGCGATTTGCTACAACTATTGTCCTTTTTGCTAGGATCTATGGTGTTTTTTGCTACATCCATTCAACCACGTTAGATGGCTATCATCATCGACGCAACAACTGGAACATGCACTGCAGGGGAGCTGCATCGTCGGGTTTTTGCTGGAACAAGCAAGAGAGATAGCTACAACCGGTATTTTGTTTTGCTACGACCGATGATCTAAGCAAAAGAAAACAAGGGGAACTGCATCGAGTTGACTTTTTCTAGCGGATGAAATGTGATGGTGAAGAGCTGCAAACAGCAAGCTACTCCCTCCGTCCCATAATATAGTAAGCATAGTTTTCAAAACATTACTATATTATGGGACGGAGGGAGTACAACGAAGGGGGGGGGGGGGGGGGGGGGAGCTACACCGAGGGGGTGGCAACCAACAGCAATCGATGAAGCTCCAAAGGTTGTCCACATCCCGCGAGTAAGGAGGGCGAAATGTTTTTTTTAATCCAACGGAGTAGACAAATGGCAACGGACAGGCCACGGGCGACCAAAGTTTTGGGCCGGTCCACCGGAGCCTATCACTGGCCTATGAGCATTCGAGGAGGCTGTATGTTTCCTAATTCCCATAAACAGAAATCTTTACAGTGATCGAGCAAGGAGCAAGCTCAAAAACAAACATATCACAGAAAGATTTTGCAAAATCAGTGCCCGCCATCCAAGCAAGATTTACATTAATGAATACAGCTTAATCATCAAACATATGCTGCTCCCCGATTTCTATGAAATCCACAACGAAAAAGTATGACCATCTTCCTGCCCCAATGCTCAGCCAAACATGTTGGGAAGAGGCCTCACAGCCATGAACGCGTCGACCATCTGCGTAAACAGGGCCTGGTTAAATTGGCGCAAGGCGTATAGCACCCTGATATGTACAAGATGCAATTCATGTGAGAACATATGCGTACCTCCTCGGTAACTTGAGCTCTAGCTCGTTTGTGCCTTTCAACCATCTCCGAAAGAACCGTAACCAGAAGCTGCTTCACTTCACCCGTCAGCATCCTTCCTTCCTTGTATGCCTGGTATTGGGTTTCAGAACATTAGCACCGTCCAATTGGAAAGTAAGTAGATATCAAGTGGTAGTTCTATTATCTGAAACATAACTTGCAATATTACCTTCTTTATGCTCTCGAGCTCATCGTCGTCTTCAAGGAAGAAGTTCAGGTACTTAATTGAGACATCAACCTGAATACAACAATTACAGTTCACCAATTGGTTTTGTCTTATGCAAGTAACACATCACACTGAAGGAATATTGCAGGATCAATGTTGCACAGTTTAGCATTAAATACAATATTGTCAACTTCAATAAATGATGAAACTACAAAAGAAGAGCATGCTGCTAACTTTCCTATTTTATGAAATTGGTAGCTTTCCTTGATATACTCAAATTATTACTTCTAATTTCAGTTTTGCCTTTCAAGTAAATGCATGATATAGTGGTCCATAGTACATGCAAGCAAGAGGCCAAAAAAGCTTGCTACCTGCACAAATGTATTGCCAATATGTGCTCAAAACATAAGGAAAAAGGGTTTACCTCGAGGTTAGCTCCAAGTTTTCTATGAAGTTCTACCGAGTCCTGGCCACCTGAGAATGCATACTTATTCACCTGGAAAATGATGGGAAGTAAATAGAAGTACAAACGATGACCTGCAGGCTACAAATACCGTGCTCGGCTCAATCTAGCAACCACTTTACAGAAACAAGGCTCAACTGAAAACATGTTATTGTTTGGAATAACAAAATTCAGATAAGAAACGATGTTAAGTACAGACCTTTGTTTTTATATCTTTAGTACTATCGGTCACATATATAGCAGAATTTGGATCACTAGCTGACATTTTTGTATTCTCCCCCTGTAAAAGATATATAAGTAACCGTAAAGCAATGATATTGAAGTTAGTGCCATCCAGAACAGGATGTAGAAAATTAAATGCGAAACAGAAGGCACATGGGCTCCATAAACAAAGTTACTCCATACAGTCTTGTTAACTTCAAAACAGCTAGATGGAGAAATACTAAGTTCAATCACTAACTGGAAGCAGTCAAACTGGACCCCCCTATCTCATAATCAGAAGTGGTATTGCACTTTTACCAGAAAAAAAAATACTTCTTTTGTTTGCACTTGTTAATGCAGACATAAATATGGCACACTTGCAACTCTAAAAATTATGATTATGATGCTCAGGGACAAGCTTCCCCCAAAAGATATGGGATATGGTACTACCTCAACTGAAATATTTCATATATAACCATGTAAGCAATCATTTCAATATAAATCCTAATTGGCTGGCATTAAATGACTAATTTAATACTATAATTAACGTCCTAGGCATGAGATCTGCCATGTACATAATTTTTGTGCCATACTGAACTTTCATGCAGTGAAGCATAAGGTTCTAAACCATGTTCATCAGAAAATAAATTTACCTGAAGAGCAGGGAAAAATCTTGACTCAATCAATGCTGGCTTCTGATAACCAATTCTTGGAGCAACATCACGGGTCATCCTGAAATAAGGATCCTGGAAAAATGAAAAATGAACTGAATGAGGAACTGGAGATCACAAAACAAATCATGAACACCTACCAACAACACAGATTTTTTTACGAAATTACTCAGAGATGGTCTCATAACAATTCACACACGGATAAGCATATCCATAGTATGCACACAGTTGAAGGACACTAAGTTCGATTTTGGAAAGCACAAAAACTTGCAGAACGTTACTTCTGAATTAGTTGCTGCCAGATATATGATAATTTCTAGGTATGGCAGCAAGTAGATACATAACAAATTATGTTTACAGGACCCTTGTACCAAAAAAATGTTTTTACCTGGTCTATTGCACAAGGTATCAAGCACCGTAGTTGGTCATTGCCAGAAAAAAGTTTGGGAAATGAAGAAGGGAATGATGGAACTGCTTGCACAGGAGGAAAGCTAATCTTTCCAATGTGATCCTCTGGAGTGAATCCAAATATTCCTACAGCCTGTCATTCAATAGCAGACTATATTAGGAAAAGATAATGCTTGAACGGAAGCAACTGAGCTCTCTAATGTCAAACAGTGTTCTCAATGGAACAGCTCTCACTTTATTATACGTCACACATCTGGCCACTTTAACCATGTTTTCGTAAAAGGCGCTGCAAGAAAGAGAAGATTACTATATAGTAACTAATCAAAGATTTACGAGGTCATAACGTACAACATGAATCAAGGCTAAAATTAAAAATATTAATATTACCCGCCGACAAAATTAAAATCAGAGAAAATGAAAGTCCTTTCAACATCAAATCCGCATGCTATAATGTCTTTGGCATTTTCACGTGCAAGCCTTTTACTTTCCTCAACAGTCAAATTTTTCCACAGGAATTTCTCGTCATCAGTTAGCTGTATTACTAGAGGAACCTTGAAAGCATCCTGCAAATATCTGAAGAAAAATCCTTATGGTTAATGAGCAATGCCAATGGTTACTTACATAATCAGAACTGAGACTACAACACAAGGTTTATCAAATACAATAATACCTAGAGAATAGAGAGCATAAGTAAGACTATGAAATGCAGCCTATTTATGCGCTAGAGTTTTTGTGAAGGATAGGAGGGTACGTACTTAATACTCCCTCCGATCCATGATAAGTGTCGTGGACTAAAACCACGACACTGATTATGGATCGGATGGAGTATTAAACATGCTATTAGTGATGTTTAACTACCGAATTTCAAGTGTAATATTCATCTAAAGGCTTTCTGCAAGTCCACTGTTGATACTTGAGTCACCACATACAAACTGAAAAGATATCAATTTCACTAGTCTCATGAACTGGTAACTAATTGAGAATGAAACTTGCATGTGTTCTCAAACCAATGGGGGCACAATGGATTGTTTGTTCTATCCAAGAATATACCCCTTCTGTTTCCACCGCAGCAGCATTTCCCAGATTAACAACAGGGTGAATCAAGAAAGTCGTCTTACTTGGTGAACATGAAGGGGACGAGGTGGCCGAGGTGCAACGCCTCTGACGAGGGCCCCCTCCCAGTGTAGAGGTAGAACTTGTCCCCCTTCTCGTAGAGGTCCAGTATCTCGTTCAAATCCCTGTACACCCACAAAAAGTCCCAAGATCGTGTTAGCAATTCCACCTCCGCCGTCGCCTGGAAAGGCAAGAACTAGAGGTATTTTTAAGGCACCGGTGGGCGAAGAAGAGGCCGCGGCGGAGGAAGCGGTGCGGTGAGCAGCCCGTGAGGCGCGCGATGCGGTCGATGAGCGCGGCGTCGAGGCGCTGGCAGCCGAACTGGTCGACCAGCTTGTCGTAGTCGATGCCGCCCTTCCCCGCCGACACCTCCCATGGGTTCACCACCTGCTCCTCCTCCTTCTTATCAACCTCCTGTTCCACCGAGGCCATGTCCGGCGTCAGAACGCCGAGGAGGCAGGAAGGGAGAGGACGAGGCCTGCGGCGGCGAGGACTGGACCGGCGGCGGCGCTGGAACTACCCTAGCGCTCGAGACACCACTGCGTTGTTGTTTTCTCTACGAGGGGGATGCGCTCGATGCGTGCGTGCGTCGTTTTTCTTTTGTGTACGAGGCGTCCGGCGTGAAACGTTTACGTTTAAAAAAATTATTCGAAATGTTTTTTAGGTACTTTTCAAATAGAGAGTTTTTGCATTGCAATAGGATTTCGAAGAATCCTGTCAAGATTTTTGAAGTTAAATCGAGTTTTTATCCGATTGATTTTTCGACCCGAATTCTTTAAAAGCTGCTCAAAAAATTAGGCCAAAATCTCATAAGCTAAATGATGTTAACCGTATTGATTAGTTTCTATAGCGCATATGTATACCTCACACAAACACAATTGTTGAAATTCAACACCAGGAGGCACAAACAAGAGTGCGGGCCAGGGGGGGGGGGGGGCTCATCTTGCTTGTGCCGACCAAGATGCGGCCTGCAGAAGGGCGGCGAACGACGGGACACCAAACTGCTCAATTGTGGCCCTGCGGGAGAAGTCGTGCATCAGGACGATGAGAGTCTCGTAGACAACAGGCGATCGTCGAAGAATGGAGGAGGAGTAGGTAGGGAGTGGCATTGGCAGCGGCGTGTGTGCGCGATAAGTCTGAGGCCGCCTCTTTGGTCTCACTCTCTATAACAACCCACTAGCAAATAAATTTCCTAATTTTCATTTTGTAGTATTTTTTTATTTTTGTAAGAAACTTTGCACAATTGTTCTTTGCCAACATCCATGTGATAGAAAAATGGGACAATTACATTTCCGCCTTTAAGTTGAACCCACCACTCAAATTTAACCCTAAATTCGAGATGTTCTCAAATTTGCCCCTCTACTGTTATGTGGCGTTATAGAAATACCCCTTTGTGTCGTTTTCATGAGGTCAAAGGCCTTTGACACGAGGGCGTTTTTTGGACATTTTGTCTCTGTGGTCATGTGTCACTTACATGTGGGACCCACCATACAAAAAAAGAAAAAAAGCTTGTTTCTCATCCTTATCTGCATGTGTCTACATAGAGGGCCCACCATAATAAAATTTGATTTCTTACCCCGCTCTCACATACTTACAAGTGGGGTCACTAACATAAAACTAAACTCATGGCACCACTTGGCAGTGAGTAATTAACCCATTAAATAATATGATAAAGCAATAAACAATAATTAGGATGGTTAATTGCAGTAATAATTAGGTTAAAAATTAGATTTAGAAAAATGGGAACTGCCCCCTGCTGGCGTCTGAGCTCGCCGAAGCTCACCGTTGTTGGCCGGATCTGGACCGATGCAGCTGGCTCGGGTGATGCCGGAAGCCGTCGTGAGCTCTTTGAGTGGCGCGGGGAGGAATTTGCAGGCGACACTGGGTGAGGAGGAACGAGGCCGCAATGGCGTTGTGGGAGGAGGAGGAAGGTCACGCGGTGCTGGAGAGGAGGAGGAAGTGCACGACAGCAACGGGAGAGGAGGAGGAGGAGGCCACGGTTGCGAGCTTGGGAGGAGTAGGAGGAAGGCCGCGACGTCGAGCTCGGGAGGAAGAGGAGGGCGGCCTGCGGCGAGCTTGGGAGGAGGATGATGGCCGTTGGTGAGCTCGAAATCGGAAGTAGGATGGGGATGGGGAAGAGTATAGGGGGAGAGAGAGAGGATTTTTTTTGTTTGTTTTTTCCTTTTGTTTTTGGTTGGGCCCTCATGTATGATGGGTCCCACATGTAAGTGGCACATGGACAGGGGAAAAATGTCCAAAAACGTCCAAGTGAAGGCCTTTGACCTGACGGAAACGGCACATAAGTGTATTTCTATAACGCCACATGACGGCAAAAGGGAAAATTTGAGCACACCTCGAAATTAGGGGCAAATTTGACTAGTGGGATGAAATGTAATTGTCCCAAAAAAACACCTCCATATTTTTGTTGTCATTTTAAGGATTTTTTTTACCTTCCTATTCTTCCTTTTCCATATTTGCAATTTTGGCTATGCTTCAGTTTTGATCCCCTAAGCATATCCTCTGAGATTCCATCGTTTCTAGTCATGCCCTAGCCCCCCGCAAAATGTCAAGATTTATCCTAAATTTATTTGAATATTGTTGACCCAAACTTACTCCAAAAAATCCTATAAATCATGCTAATGTCAACATGTAATTTAGTTGCATTCAATCTCCATTATATCTATTTTATAATTACCTTTTCAATTACGTCATTTGGTTAATTGGAAAAGGTTGTTATGCATCAGAAAGGCCTATTTGGGCCTCCTTCCTAACCAACTCACCTGGGGCCTCCTTATCCCCTCCCCACGTGGAGATCCTCAGCTTGAACCCTGTCAAAAGTATATAAGTTCAAATACGAGGAATGATAAAAATTCGATCCTCAAGTCATTTATTTGCACAATTGGCTAGAGTCTCAGGAGCATATAGAATCAACGGTTAGTTAAAAAACTTGTCATCAAAAACAGGTGTTCTCGATCCTCATATCGTATATTTTCACATACGACCTAAGGATCAAGGGCTACTTTTTATAAGGGCCTTTTGCAGAATTTGACCAAGTGCTTTAAAGCATAATTGAGAAAGGGAAATCCATATAATTCAAGGGAAATATATTTCATTTACATAAATGAAGAATTTAATTTACCTTCATGTCAAAGGAGAGGACCTTCAAGAATTTGGCAACACAGACGTTCATCGTCCTGGCCTGCTCTTGGACCATCCAAATAGATGTCCTCTAAGCATCAGTCAGGGTAGGGTTGTTCTAGGTGGCCTTTTGTTCCTAAAGCCTAACAAGAGAGATAGCTTCGAAGCAACCGCTGGAAGAACTCATCAGGTACTAGAGCTTTGGAGGAGAAGGTTGAAGAAAAGCAACATCATCTTGAAGGGGGGCGGAGAATTGACTTCTCCAACCCCAAGATCTATCGGGGTTCCTCAAAGGTCAACCTTGGGAACCTATGGAGTCGTGCCCTCTCTTGAGAAAGGGGATCAGGAATTGAGGAAGACAACATCAAAATAATAGGGGGTCACTGATACGTCCCAAACGTATCTATAATTTCTTCTTGTTCCATGCACTTTTATGTGACATTGCTACATGTTTTGCTACACGTTATATCATTTTACACATATTTGGACTAACCTACTAACTCAGTACACCCAGTGCCAGTTCATGTCTGCTGATATCTTTAGTTATAGTGATTTTTCGCCAATTTAAAATGCCAAAAAAATTCCGGAAAATAATAATAATAATCAGCATGAAGGAAGCTTTCGGAAGCACCTAAGGAGAGCCGGAGGGGGGCCCCCCCTCCTGATATGGTGAGGATAGTTCTCACTCCTCGTTGGTTGCCCCAAGTGGAAGGTGAGATGTAGCGTAGCAGCAAATTTCCCCTATGTAGAGGATAGGGTTTGTCTCCCGTAGGACTCGCAGAGATACAAGAAGGTGGTAAAGTGAACAATGGCTCCGATATTGCTAACTTCACCTGGACCTGCACACAAATACAAATAACTTTGCTCCCAACGAGTACAGAGGAGTTGTCAATTCCTCCGGCCTTGCTGTTTACAAAGGATCAACGCAAGAGATAATGATAGTGGCAACTGAAAGTAAACACTGAAGGTAAATTGATGGTGTAAACAATGATATGAAGATGGACGGGGGTCACATGATTTTCACTAGTGATGTCTCTCTCCCAAGAGACGATAAAAGTGCTAGCGAGGTAAACAAATCACAGTTGGGCAATTGACAGGATTATGAAGGCACCGTAATGCTAACTATGCTGCAAAGAAAGGAAGAGGCTCAAAAGCAATGGGCAGTACGCCAAGGTAAGTCGACCGAAATCCAACTGCATCTACTACGAATCATCCACCTTGAGATATCTATCCAGAACATCTCGCTGGTATTAAGTTGCGAATCCCACCCAAAGTGTAAACTCAAAGCAACAGACGACTGCATTAAAAGAACTTTGCGTAAAGTAAACAATCCTTGCATCCGCGGATACAAGCACCGTTGTTTTATCCCTAGTGGCAACAGCACATCCCCTAGTCTCATGTTTCTTTCACTCAAACTAGACATCAAGGGGCTGAACCCACAATCAAGCATAACACTCCCTCTTGGAGTTGCGATAAATCACTTGGCCAAAGTAAAATACGGCAACGGAGAACATGCAAGAATTTACTCAAGAACAAAATATAAAAGAGAAGAACCAAATATATTACTCATCACAATCTGAACATAGTCTCATAATCCATCAGATCCCAACAAACTCAGCATAGCAACGGCAGAAAATTACAAAGGTGCCTCGATCATGTGAGGCAGCTCACGAGGTCTCAAAAGTGGAAGCACAAAGAGGGGAGAGATAGATCACATAGCTACTGGTCACGGACCCATGGTCCAAGGGGGACTACTCACGGTACATACGGGAGGCGTCCATGGCTATGGATGGTCTCCCGGAGGGAGTAGCTTCTCCCGGCAGGGTGCCGGAGCAGCTTCTCCAGGCAGCCCCGATCTTGAAACGGCGGCGGCGGAGGTACAGAGGCGAGATCGTGGAAAAGAGATCGATATTAGGGGTTTCCACCCCGAGGGGTAAATATAGGCGAAGGGGGGCACCGAGAGGGGCCACAGGGCAGCCAGGGACCCTTCTGGAGTCCCTGTGGTGGCCCCCCCTTCTCTCCTTTGGTGTTTCTGGAAGCTTCCGTGTCGCTGATTTTTTATCTGATTTTTCTGGATTTTTTGGAGCACTTTTAATGGCCGGAAAACCTGAAATACAAAAACAGCAGAAAACAGCAACCGACAGCTGGGTGCACTGGGTTAATAGATTAGTCCAAATATTCTCAAAAGTGTATTGAAGTTCAAGCAAAACATGGCAAAGTCACACAAAACATGCATGGAGCAAGCATAAATTATAGATACGTTTGGGACGTATCACCTCCCAAGCGGCCAGGTGGCGCGGCCCCACCCCTGGCCACGCCACGAGGGCGCCTGGGAGTTGGGACCCACCTCTAGTGCCCCCTTCGGCCTATTTTTACCCCTCGTCGCAGAAACCCTCGAAGAGAAGCCCGCATTGCGAATTACCTCTCTGTTCCGCCGCCGCGCTTCCAAGATCGGGAGCGCCAGAAGACCTCTTCTCGGCACCTTGCCGGAGGGAGGATTGACCTCCGAGGACCTCTCCACCACCATGGACGCCTCCAGGATGTGCCGTGAGTAGTCTACCTTGGACCATGGGTCCATGATCAGTAGGTATGTGATGTCTTCTCTCCACCCTTATTTTTTATTGTTTAGACCTTGTGAGCTGCCCTACACGATCAAGGCACCTATGTAATTTTCCTGCTGTTGCTATGATGTGTTTGCTGGGATCCGATGGATTATGAGATTATGTTCAGATCATGATGAGTTATTTATTTGGTTTACCTTTTATATTTTGTTTTTAGTAATTCTTGCATGTTCTCAGTTGTTGTTTATTGCTTTGGCCAAGTAGTAGATAGTGACTCCAAGAGGGAGCATTATGCATGATTGTGGCTTCATGCCCCCCAATGTCTAGCTTGAGTGACAGAAACATGAGACTAGGGGATGTGTTGTTGCCACCAGGGAGAAAACAACGGTGCTTATAACCGCGGTCGCAAGGATTGTTTACCTTACACATAGATTGTTAATGCAATTGTCTGTTGCTTTGAGTTTACACTTTGGGTGGGGCTCACAACTTAATACCAGCGAGATGTTTTGGATAGATATCTCAAGGTGGATGATTAGTAGTAGATGCAGATGGATTTCGGTCTACTTGTCTTGGCGTACTGCCCATACTATTGAACACTCTTACTTTCAAGTAGCATAATTAGCATTGCGGTGCGTTTATAATTCTGTCAATATCTCAGCTGTAATTTGTTCACCCAGCTTAGCTGTTTATCATCTTTTAGGAGAGAGACATCACTAGTGAACGTCATGGGATCCCGGTCCATATTTCCACCACTGTTTACACCTTCACGTTTATTTCCTGTTTTTACATTCCATTGCAATTATCACTATCACTATCTCTTGCGTTTGACCCTTTGTAAATGGCAAGGCGGGAGAGATTGACAACCCCTCTGTACTCGTTGAGAGCATAGTTATCTGTATCTGTGTGCAGGTCCACGTCTACTTATCTCCTTTAGGAAACTTAATATTTGGCGCCGTTGACACCTACTTGCAGAATTCGGAGTCCGTCGGAGACAAACCTTGGTATCTTTGCCAAGCGAAATTTTCTGCTATGCTACATCTAAACCTTCCACTTGGGGTAACCAACGAAGGGCGAGAGCTATTACCTCCTCGCTAGCATCAAGCAATTTCAGGCGCCGTTGCCGGGGACTCTACTCTTCAAGATAGGGGAGTTGCACACTATCTTTTATCTTTTCTTTTTAGTCTTGTTAGTTTACTTTATCGTTTTTATCTTAGTGTCCTCTATCAAAAATCACAAAAAAATTGTTTATCTTGTTCCTGCTTGCTACTGCTATTATGGGTTCCACTGAAAACACTAAGTTGTGTGACTTCACTAGTCACAACAACAATGACTTTATCTGCACTCCTGTTGCTACACCTGCCACTTCAGCATCTTTTTATGAAATTAAACTCGATTTACTAAATCTTGTTATGAAAGAACAATTCTCTGGTGTTGGAGATGTTGCTTCTTTGAACTTGAATAACTTTGTTGAACTATGTGATATGCAAAAGTATAAAGAAGTAGAGGGTGTGTTGGATATATGCTCTAGAGGCAAATAATATATGATTATTCCAATATATCTAAGCAAGTTCATAACCAGTTTCATACCGTGCTAGAACTGCGTCAGTGAAACAATGATGCAAGTGTGGTATAGAAACCCCCAGAGTTCCTAGTTAGCCTCTACATCGATAACTAGTTCATGGTCAACATGATGGTCGTGGTTTCGCGATCATGGACAATTAAGTCTCTTGACTATGAGGTCACCTCACTGGTTAAGTGACGTGATGAACATTACCCAAAGTAAGCATTACAGCATGATCAAATCTTATGAAGGTTCAGTGTTGTAATTACAGAACGTGGTAGACCGTTCCTTTGACTGTGAGTACGTGCATAATCACTATCTTCCCGGATGCTTTGACTTACATCCCACCACCTGACTGAAATATGCGGGTCATAACGGTTGTATCTTAGGTATTCCGTGGGGATATGTTGAGGAGTATTGTTACAAGAGCGGGATTTGTCAATCCGTATAATGGATAGATACTCGGGGCCCACTCGGTGAGATTCCATCCATAAAGCTGCGCAGCGTGTGACTAGGTCACGGGGATGAATATCACGGGAACGAGTGAATAAGGATTTGTTCGGAACGAGGTTGAACCAGACATAGGATGTCATTGATCGAATCTCAGAACAATCCAGTATCGCTGACAAAGGGAATGCTATACGGCGTAAGGTCCAATCGGTGTTGATATCCGGAATGCACAGGGGTCATTATGGGCATCCAGGTCCCGCTGATGATCATTGACTGTAGCCTCTGCTCGGTCATGACTGGAGTGTTCTCAGACCGTAGGGTAACACACTTAAGGGCTCGATGAAATCGGAGACCTTTTCGGAACTATCGGAGTTACCGGAGAATAAGAGAGAACTCCGAAATCGGTTCGGAGGGGAGACGGAAAAGTTCTGTGGTTTCTGAATTGTTCGGAAAGTTATTTAGATATGTTTTATTATTTAATTAATGAATTAAATATTAAAATATAATTTAAACAATTAATGGAATAAATATTCTTTTTTGGTTTTTGTTTTTTCTTTGAGAAAGAAGAAAAAAAAAGAATAAAGAAAAAGAAAAAAAAGGGACAAGTGGCGCCATGGGCCATGGGGCCCATTGGCCACCACGGCCACATGCGCCTAGCCCCTTGTGGCCGGCGGCCATGGGGAGCCCTTGCGTGGGCATGTGCACAACTAGCACATGTGGTACTAAGTTTAGTACCACATCGCTAGTTGACAGGCATACGCGCCCGGTTTTCCCCTATATATAGATATGGAGGGTGCCCCTTTTTTAACACAGAAAATTCCAGAAAAAATACAGATAATTTCTGTAGATCTCTCTCCCTATTTCTCCCTCCTATGAGCGGACTCCCCTTGTTTGGAGTCTGCACTGGGTTGGGGATGTCTCCACTATACGCACGCCGTCGTGCTGCTGAAACTCTGGTTTCGGAGGTCTGCTTTCGCCACCTCCGCTGGATCGGAGAACGGAGGTCGTCATCGAGTCTCGTATGTGTGCGAGTACTACGAGGTGCTGCACGTGTGGCACTACACCCATCCGGGTGCTCAACACAGCCAGGGGGCTGTGAAACTTGATCGGCTACATCAACCACGTTTGTGGGAACGTTTCCCGCGCAACGGACTACACCCCGAGGTATGCTATTTCCGCACTACTTTCCGTTACGGTAATACGGCTAGCTAGATCTTGGGTTATGGGAACGCTAGTTAGAAAAATTTGAGTTTTCTGCTGCGAACCCCAACAGTGGTATCATGAGCTAGGTCTATGTTTAGTATTACTGTACGGATAGAACACATCGAGGATGTGGGCGTTGATTGTATGATTGTTACCCTCCCACGTGTACTTGTTCACATCTGCGGCATTGTTTGATGAAGCGGCCCCCGACCGACTTTACGCGTACACTTACGCGAGACTGGTTCCACGCTTGACATGCGGCTTGTACCGTATAAAGTGGCTAGGGGGGTGTCTGTCTCTCTACTTTAGCGGATGTGGCATTTGCAACGGAGGGCCCCGTGCGGGGTGTAATAGAGACAATCGTATGGTTGACGTTGTGGTTGACTCGTAGGTTAAAACCTGTTTAACTATGAAAGCCCTAGCAGCCACGTAAAACTTGCAATATACAACTAGAACGTCTAAACCTTGTATTGCTAAGTGGGGGCTATCGTTTGTTTGTTTGTGATGTAGTGATAGCTTTGCTATGTGTTACTAGTAAGTAGTAATCGTCATCATAAAACAAACTAAAATGGAGACACTGTAGACTTAGTGTTGCCATAGCTCAGACATCTTAAAACTTGCTAGTATAGGATACACGACGGTAGCATGTGATAAGATGATCCCTTAACAAAGCCAAACACAAGTATTCTACCGAAGTGTGCACCGCCTGGAAGGTTCTCCCATATGGCTTGATGCTCCGTACATACCGGAGTTGTCCTACATATTAAATGGAGTTCGCATGAGGTTGGGTTCGGCAAGCCTGGCATATGCAGATATGGCCTTGCTGAGCAGCATATAACATGGAGGTTAATTTGGCGAGCCTAGCATATGCAGATATGGCCTCGGAATACTAGAGATCGAAAGATCGAGCATGAGTCACAGTACATATAAGATAATGTGATCGCACAAGTTGTTGTCTACCTTTGAAACTGACCCGTCGGCCGTGTGATATTCGAGGTCGGGCAGTGAATCTGGATCATGTAATCACTAAAACTTCCTAGGGATGAATTGTTTTAGTGCGAGCTCATTTATAATATGATTATATGAACTCATTTGTTGTGAACTAGTCTTAATTGTGTTCCTTGCAATTATGTTTGTAGAAAATGGATAATACCCAGCACCTTGAAATGGTTTCCTTCTTACATGGTGAAAGACTTAAAGAAAATGGGTCAAACTTCGTTAGTTGGTACTTACGCCTTAGAGCCGTGCTCAAGAGAATCAACCTTTCATTCTTAACTAAAAGGCACGTGGGAAACCCTCCAGAAAACGACATGGATGCACGAGCGGCGATTGATTATCAATATCGTCGAAGGACATATGCCATAGCTAAGGGTATCATAGAAACCAGCATTCCGCAACCTTTGCGTGAGGAGTATGCTGATTTGGATACATACGATATGATCGATGAGCTGAAGTCATCAAACTTGCATCAATTTAGAGTTGCCAGATTTGAGTTAGAAAGTGAGTTTCTCTCTACAAAGATGGAAGAAGGCTCTTTCCTGAAGGCACACTTGGCCAAGATGCATGAGATACATCTGAGCCTCGTAGATGACTTTGACTATGAGACCACGCATGAGTCTGCGATATACACGGTGTTACACTCGCTTCCACCGAGCTATACAGACCATGTCCATGGCTATGTCGGCAGAGGTGAAAGCCTCGAGTTCTCTGACTTCATGGATAGACTTCAGTATCTGGAGGTTGAACCCATTGAAGGAGAAGTTGTCGATGGAGAAGGTATATATTTGATATACTTTATAAATGTTTACTCCCTTATACAACACTTGCAGTAAATGAGTATGTGATACTTATTCTGTTTTATGAAAACAGGACCTGCCGTTGCATGAACGAGAAGAGGTGAAATCAAGGATTGATGGATATCAAGTCAGTTGATGGCCAGCATGGATTCCGCCGAGACATCTATCATAGGAGATACTTAGAGTATTAGATAAATCTTATGTAATCATTATATTATGAACACTTAGTTGTGTGTCTTGCATCTCGCGAGACAAAGTTATTCATGTAATGAGACAAGTCAGTTATTCAATCTTTATGAATAAAAGTGTGCTTATACTTTGATTACGTCTTGATTTATGATATGATAGAAAGCATTTATAATACTACTATTATTGTCAAGAAATATTCAATGTTTAATGATAAAGTTGTCTTGATTATAGCAAGTCAAAGATTTGATTACATGAGGTGACTTCATAACTGATGAATTCATTAAATGTATGATCTATTAACTTGTGAGTTCATTATCGAATGAAAATCATAACTTGATTGCATGAGATGGATTAGATACACGATCTATGTGTTGGGATACGGGGCAGAAAACACAAATTTTTCCACACCTACGGTACCCGAACCCAAGATCTATGCTATGGCGATGTAAAGTAACGGAGGGAATCGGTTTTCATACCTTTGAAGACCGAAAGCGGGAAACGTTCTTACGAACGTGGTTGGCGTAGACTCAGAACTACGACCTCCCTGTCGTGTAGAAGACCACCACCGGCGAGGATGACTCCCGGTAAACCTCCAGCGATGAAGCAGCACCACAGGTGTAATGCCTCGAAGAGATTATACACGTACGGCACAATCGATGTTCCTCCCGGGCTCCGAACCAGGCGAGCAGCGGAAAGAAGACGGCTATGGATCCCGACTCCGGCAGAGCGACGGCCTGCCTTATGGTGGAGAACTCCAATCCTGGTGCAGACTCCAAACAAGGGGAGTCCACTTCCAGAAATGGAGAAGGAAGAAGAAGGAGATCAATTGTTGTATGGAAAAAGGGGGGTCTACCCCTCTATATAAAGGCCAAGGGGGGGTGTGATCCCTCTTCCCTCCCCCATGTGGGACTAAACCTCCAAGGGGGGAGGGGTGCGCCGGCCTAGGGGGGGTTGGGCCCCACCCCTTGGCGCCAAGCCCAAGGGGGGGAACCCCCTCCTCCCCTAATGGGCCTCTAAGGCCCATATAGCCTTTTTCCATTATTTTAATTATTTAATAAGTTTTAAATATTTAATTCAGATAATTAAATAATAAAAACATTATTAAAACAATTAAACTTTATTTTGAACTATTCAAAATGTCCGGAAACCATTCCGTCCTCCTCCGGAACTATTCCGGTGATTTCTCCTATTTCACCGATTGATCCCGTAACTGTCCTATGCATCGATTGCCCTTAAGTGTAACACCCTAACGGTCCGGGAAACAGCAGACATGGTCGAGACTCTTCTCATGGACCAATGACTAGTCAGTTGGACCTGGTTACAGTCCTTGACAGCCCCTGCGTTTCCATCGAATGAGCTTCGATCGCTTTTGGAAACCGTTAACGATACGACGTAATCCCTTTGTTCTGCGGTACCTTGTTTGTCCGAGGTTTGATCGTCGGTATCCCACATACCGTGTTCACATCTCGTTCACGACAAACAACTTCTCTCGTCCATGATCATTGCATCTCTTTGTGACCTAGTCACGTCCTTGCAAGGGGTTGATGCAATATCACCGAGTGGGCCTAGAGTACCTGTCCTGTCACAAGGACTGACAAATCCCGCTTTGATCTATTAACATACTCATCAACCATCTATTTCAGAATACCCAAAGTGCTCCGTTATAGCCAGCATATTTCAGTCAGGCGGTGGGATACAAATCAAAGTCTCCTCATAGATCGTGATTACGTATGATCATTACGGTCTAAGGACTAAGCCATACGTTACAAAGTCATAGCAACGCTGAACTATGTGACTCGATCACATTGCATTACTTTAGGTGGGTGTCTGTCCATCACATCATTCCCCTAATGATATGACCTCATTGTCAATGGACTTAAGTGTCGCCATGATCAGGAAAGCTTGATCAATCAATTGCCCAATGAGATAGTTTACCCGAGTTAAAATACGGACCATGTTTTATACTACACCTGTATTAGTATTTCCAAGTAATACAGTTATAGCACAGTATAAAACGTATTATGAACAAAACGGATATGTGACAAATATCTTTATTAATTTGTCTCTAGGGCACATATCCAACAGTCTCCCACTTGCACTAGACTACAAATTACACTAGTTTACATCAGGTATGTATCTAACACCAATGGTCTCTCGGTGTTCTTCAAACTTGCCCTGTGGAAGAGGTTTAGTCATCGGGTCTGCTGCGTTCAGATCCGTATGTGTCTTGTGAATCCTAGTGTGTCCATCCCTGACGTAGTCTCGCGTCACATGGAACTTTCGGAGGATGTGCTTGGCTGTAGAGTGAGTTCTTGGCTCCTTCGCGTTAGCAATGGCACCCGTGTTGTCGCAGTAGATTCCCACGGGGTCAATGCAACTGGGAAAGACGTCAAGCTCGATCACGAACTTCTTCAGCCACAGTGCCTCGTTTGACGCTTCGCAAGCGGCAATATACTCCGACTCCATTGAAGATTGAGCGACGACTGACTGTTTGCCGCTCCTCCAGCTAATCGCGCCTCCGTTCAACATGAAGACATATCCCGTCTGGGATTTCGAGTCATCTAGGTCTGAGCCGAGGCTTGCGTCAACGTAACCCTTTACGGTGAGCTCCTCATCAACTCCTCCATAAACAAGAAAGAGATCCTTGGTTCTTCTCAAGTACTTAAGGATGTTCTTCACTGCTGTCCAATGGGCCATTCCCGGATTACTCTGGTAGCGATTAGTCATACTAATGGCCAGCGCTAAATCCGGTCTGGTACATAACATAGCATACATGAGAGAACCTATGGCTGAGGCATAGGGCTTTGAGGACATCTCCTCTTTCTCTTTAGCTGTGGTCGGGCATTGAGTCACGCTTAGTTTGACACCTTTTATGACTGGCAAGAGACCTCTCTTGGAGTCATCCATTTTGAACCTTTTCAAAATCTTGTCAATATAAGTATTCTGACTCAAGGCCAACCTTCGATTAGGTCTATCTCTATAGATCTTAATCCCCAGTATGTACGCAGCTTCACCTAGGTCCTTCATGGAAAATTGTCCATTCAGATATTCCTTCACTTCCTCTAAGAATTTCTTATCGTTCCCTATTAGTAATATGTCATCCACATATGACACAAGGAATGCTACAGAGCTCCCACTCAGTTTCTTATAGACGCAGAACTCTTCGACGTTTTGGACAAATCCAAAAGCTTTAATGACCTCATCAAATCGAAGATTCCAGCTCCGAGATGCTTGCTTCAACCCATAGATGGACCGTTGAAGCTTGCAAACCTTACCAGCATTCCTTGGATCGACAAACCCCTCTGGTTGCATCATATACAACTCTTCCTCAATGTTGCCATTTAGGAATGCAGTTTTCACATCCATCTGCCATATCTCGTAATCATGATATGCAGCTATTGCTAGTAGGATCCGAATAGACTTTATCATCGCTACAGGAGAGAATGTCTCCTCGTAGTCAACTCCTTGAATTTGTCGGAAACCCTTCGCGACAAGTCGAGCTTTGTAGACAGATACGTTTCCGTCTGCGTCAGTCTTTTTCTTGAAAATCCATTTATTCTCGACGGCCTTGCGGTCCTCGGGAATATCCACCAAAGTCCATACTTTGTTGGTGTACATGGAGTCTATTTCGGATTTCATGGCTTCAAGCCATTTCTCGGACTCGGGTCCCTCCATTGCTTCTTTGTAACTCGTAGGTTCATCCGACTCAACAGCCGAGATTGCATTCACAAGCTGTCCGTAAAACTCAGTAGGTTGACGGACTCTTGATGACCTACGGGGCATAAAAGGTTCCTCTTCATTCTCATCATGATCATCGTGAATGTCATGATCGTTATGAATGTCGTTCTGGCCATTCTCTTCAACTCCCACTGTGGAAGATGGTTCCAGAACAAATTCCGTAGCCATTTCATCCAATTGGAGTGACTGGTCAGTTACTTCATCGAGGTCTATTTTCCTCCCACTCAACTCTTTCGCGAGAAACTCCTTCTCAAGAAAGTGTCCCGTCTTGGCAACAAACGTTTTGCTGTCAGACTTGTTGTAGAAGGTGTACCCACAAGTTTCCTTGGGATAGCCCACAAAGATGCACTTATCCGCCTTGGATTCAAGTTTGTCAGGCTGTAGTTTCCTAACATAAGCCTCACAACCCCAAATCTTCAGGTGAGACAACTCAGGTTTAGTGCCATGCCATTCTTCAAATGGTGTTGTCTTTACGGATTTGGATGGTGCCCTATTAAGAATATGAATGGCGGTTTCTAATGCATACCCCCAGAATGACACAGGCAAATCAGTATGAGACATCATCGATCGTACACTATCCAATAGGGTTCGATTACATCGCTCAGCTACACCGTTTCTCTGAGGTGTGCCTGCCGGCGTAAGCTGTGGTACTATGCCACAAGACTTCAGATGATTGCCAAACTCGTGACTCAAATACTCGCCACCTCGATCCGATCGAAGGTGCTTGATTTTCCTTCCGAGTTGATTTTCGACCTCATTCTGAAATTCCTTGAACTTTTCAAAGGTTTCAGACTTGTGTTTCATCAAGTAAATATACCCATATCTACTCAAGTCATCAGTAAAGGTCACGAAGTAACGAAGATCATTGCGAGTGGGGATGTTCATGGGTCCACATACATCCGTGTGTATGATCCCCAATAAGACATCCGCACGCTCCATCACACCATTGAATGGAGTCCTTGTCATTTTGCCCATGAGGCATTGTTCACATGTATCAAGGGATCCAAAATCCAATGAGTCAAGAAGTCCATCCTTATGGAGCTTCTCCATGCGTTTTACACCAATATGACCAAGTCGGCAATGCCACATCATCATGTGATCTTCATTATTCTTCAATCTTTTGGCCTCAATATTGTTAACGTGACTCACTTCACCATCGAGATTAAGTATGAATAAACCATGCGACTCCGGTGCGTGAACATAAAACATATCATCCTTATAAATCGAACAACCAATTGTATCGGACTTAAAAGAATAGTGGTCTCGCTTCAAGCAAGAACCACTCACGATGTTCACACTCAACGCGGGTACATAGTAAAATTTATTCAGAACTAAAACCAATCCCGAAGGGAGACTAAGATGCTTCGTGCCGACCGCCAAGACTTCAATCTGGCAGCCATTCCCCACGCGCATCGTCACTTCATCCTTGACCAAGTGTCTCCTATTCCTTAGTCCCTGAATGGAATTAGAAATATGAGCGACAGATCCTGTATCAAATATCCAGGATGTGTTCCCAGCGCTTGTCAAGAGAAGATCAACAATATGTATATCAAATATACCTTCTTCTCTCTTGTCGACCTTGCCAGCCTTCTTGTCCTTTAGGTACTTGGGACAGTTGCGCTTCCAGTGACCTTCACCCTTGCAGTAGAAGCACTCTACTCCGAGTTTAGGCTTGGGTGCCTTGGGAGGAGCGGCAACTGACTTGCCATCCCTCCTGGGGCCACCTCTCCTGGCCTTCTCCCGTCTGCTTGACTTCTTGAAGTCAGTGGTCTTGTTGACCATGAAGACGGCGTGCTCCTTCTTGATTTCAACCTCAGCGCTCTTTAGTATGGCGAAAAACTCAGAAGGGGTTTTGGTCATCCCCTGCATGTTGTAGTTCAGCACAAAGCCTTTGTAGCTAGGGGGAAGCGACTGCAACACCCTATCAACCGCAAGTTCATCTGGAATCTGACATTCCAGAGCATTCAAGCGCTGAACGTAGCCAGACATTTTGACCACGTGCTCACTCACGCTGCCGTGCTCATCCATCTTTGCTGAGAAGAAGGCTTCAGAAGCCTCGTACCGTTCAGCCCTGGCTTGAGGTGCGAAGACCGCCTTGAGGTCGGTGATAATCTCATATGCACCCATCCTCTCAAAACGTTTCTGCAGCTCAGCCTCCATGGAGTAGAGCATGCCACTCTGGACAAGGTTGTAATCATCAGTCTTGGAGAGATAGACATTCTTCTCGTCCTGACTGGCATCATCTGCTGGTGCGTCACCTAACGCGTCCTCTAGTACGTATGCCATTTTGAGGGGAACGAGGAGAATCCTCAGGGTGCGGAACCAGTTGGTGAAGTTTGTCCCATCTGTTTTTATCTTATCTTTCTCTAGGAATGATCCTAAGTTGAACGAGGGGCGAGGTGCTGCCATCTACAAGGTTGGATTCACAACGATACATATTTAGACTTTTGTTCATAATGTGGAGTTTCAATTTAATCTTAAAATTCTAGAAAGCTCCCACTTATATAAACACCTCTCAATTTAACTAAGTGATTACACAATCCCAGCCCCCATACCTCCCCCGATATGTATGGCCCAGTATGCGAACCAGGTAGGCCTCTAAGCCAATCACATCAGCCATGTGACTCGTGCTCGACCTTTCGGTCTTCTGTGTTCCAGGCCCGCATCTACATACGTCAAGCCTGCCAATCGAACCTTGATGTTAGCTGTTCAGCAAGGCCATATCTGCATATGCCAGGCTCGCCGAACCCAACCTCATGCGAACTCCGTTGAATATGTAGGACAACTCCGGTATGTACGGAGCATCAAGCCATATGGGAGAACCTTCCAGGTGGTGCCCATCAAAAGGGAGAACACAATGTTGGTATTGTGAGAGATGGTCCTGTTTCGTGCTACCGTCGATGTATCTAGCATACTAGCATAAAACAGGAAGTAAAACTTTAAATCATACAACCTATGATCCCCCTTCATGCAAAGCAAAGTTAGAACATCTTTCTACTTTAGCTTGTGCAAGTTTTACGTGGCTGCTAGGGGTTTCGAGAGAGAGAACCGATTTCTATCCTGCGAAAAACAAGCCACAACACCGTCTCTTATTCGTCTCTATTACACCCCTATCGGGGCCCTCCGTTCCAAACATCTTCGCATCGCTAATGCAGAGAGACAGACACCCCCCAGCCACTTTATATGGTACAAGCCATATGTTAAGCGTGGAACCAGTCTCGCGTAAACGCGTAAGGTCGGTCGGGGGCCGCTTCATCAAACATTGCCGCAATGCTGAATGAGTACACGTGGGAGGGTAACGAATGAAGATTCGATGCCCACATCCTAGATGTGTTCTATCCATACAATACATCTACGCATAGCTAGCTCTGATACCACTGTTGGGATACGGGGCAGAAAACACAAATTTTTCCACACCTACGGTACCCGAACCCAAGATCTATGCTATGGCGATGTAAAGTAACGGAGGGAATCGGTGTTCATACCTTTGAAGACCGAAAGCGGGAAACGTTCTTACGAACGTGGTTGGCGTAGACTCAGAACTACGACCTCCCTGTCGTGTAGAAGACCACCACCGGCGAGGATGACTCCTGGTAAACCTCCAGCGATGAAGCAGCACCACAGGTGTAATGCCTCGAAGAGATTATACACGTACGGCACAATCGATGTTCCTCCCGGGCTCCGAACCAGGCGAGCAGCGGAAAGAAGACGGCTACGGATCCCGACTCCGGCAGAGCGACGGCCTGCCTTATGGTGGAGAACTCCAATCCTGGTGCAGACTCCAAACAAGGGGAGTCCACTTCCAGAAATGGAGAAGGAAGAAGAAGGAGATCAATTGTTGTATGGAAAAAGGGGGGTCTACCCCTCTATATAAAGGCCAAGGGGGGGGGTGTGATCCCTCTTCCCTCCCCCATGTGGGACTAAACCTCCAAGGGGGGAGGGGTGCGCCGGCCTAGGGGGGGTTGGGCCCCACCCCTTGGCGCCAAGCCCAAGGGGGGGAACCCCCTCCTCCCCTAATGGGCCTCTAAGGCCCATATAGCCTTTTTTCCATTATTTTAATTATTTAATAAGTTTTAAATATTTAATTCAGATAATTAAATAATAAAAATATTATTAAAACAATTAAACTTTATTTTGAACTATTCAAAATATCCGGAAACCATTCCGTCCTCCTCCGGAACTATTCCGGTGATTTCTCCTATTTCACCGATTGATCCCGTAACTGTCCTATGCATCGATTGCCCTTAAGTGTAACACCCTAACGGTCCGGGAAACAGCAGACATGGTCGAGACTCTTCTCATGGACCAATGACTAGTCAGTTGGACCTGGTTACAGTCCTTGACAGCCCCTGCGCTTCCATCGAATGAGCTTCGATCGCTTTTGGAAACCGTTAACGATACGACGTAATCCCTTTGTTCTGCGGTACCTTGTTTGTCTGAGGTTTGATTGTCGGTATCCCACATACCGTGTTCACATCTCGTTCACGACAAACAACTTCTCTCGTCCATGATCATTGCATCTCTTTGTGACCTAGTCACGTCCTTGCAAGGGGTTGATGCAATATCACCGAGTGGGCCCAGAGTACCTGTCCTGTCACAAGGACTGACAAATCCCGCTTTGATCTATTAACATACTCATCAACCATCTATTTCGGAATACCCAAAGTGCTCCGTTATAGCCAGCATATTTCAGTCAGGCGGTGGGATACAAATCAAAGTCTCCTCATAGATCGTGATTACGTATGATCATTACGGTCTAAGGACTAAGCCATACGTTACAAAGTCATAGCAACGCTGAACTATGTGACTCGATCACATTGCATTACTTTAGGTGGGTGTCTGTCCATCACATCATTCCCCTAATGATATGACCTCATTGTCAATGGACTTAAGTGTCGCCATGATCAGGAAAGCTTGATCAATCAATTGCCCAATGAGATAGTTTACCCGAGTTAAAATACGGACCATGTTTTATACTACACCTGTATTAGTATTTCCAAGTAATACAGTTATAGCACAGTATAAAACGTATTATGAACAAAACGGATATGTGACAAATATCTTTATTAATTTGTCTCTAGGGCACATATCCAACACTATGAACCTCTGCAATAAATATAATCATGACAAGGTTCTAGCAAGTAGAACTTGTGCCAATCATTATACATAAATGATGTACTAAATGGGCACGTGAGTTATCATTAAAGACTTCATATGATTAATTGAAAGTTGTATTCAATTGAGATAATAAAACTGAGATTCAGGAATCACAGTGAGAAGTGAGAATACAAGGATACATATCACTACACTACGATTTGAAGTGATAAGTATTGATATTGACATAATGGGAGACTTGTGGAAGTTGTACCACAAACTACGATGGAAGTTGAAAGTGCTAGACTACTTAAACCATTCGTAGTCATACTAAACCATAGTATGGTCTAAAACGTTCTTTCCCCTAGCACTATAGTTATTGTCGAATAAGTTGTTTAATTCATTAAGTTAAAACACCCACTTCATGAATAGGAAACCATCCTAATTCTAATGAGACATGATAGCTCCATAACTGATGGTGTTATAAGGTTTCTTAAAAGAAAGAATTTCTTTGTAATAAAACTACGAGCAATTGAAATTACATATTCTCCCCGAATAGCAAAATTTGTGTTGCTTAATTGGTAATGCGAGAAGAAGTCTCTCGACACGGATCCAATGGGAGATAATGGAAACTTTGACCGGGGTATTGGACCTTGCCTTCAGAATATCAGAGTATTGCAACGGAAGCATGTTCCGCTGTAATGACACTGCATAAGGAAGGATATGCCAAAGATGATTGATCTTGGTATATGAGTTGAAACCATTGTTGAATTTAGAAGGTTGTCATGAATACGTTCTGTACAGAACAATAATCATGAGTCTTCTTAATAAAACAATAGGGAATAATATTGCTTGAAGACACAAAGGAATGATGGTAGCCTAGAACACGAGGAGAAATGAAATAATATTGAGTTACATATAGGATGGCTCACGTCCTGTGAAATAAATCAGTTATTTCATATTCTCGACAAACTGGAGAGTTATTGAGATTAATGTAATGGGCATAAGGCATTATTTGGTTATGACCAAAGTTCAATGGTGATTGAATACGGAAACGTAGGAATGCTTTAATCAATAAAATATTTCATTTACACTACGATAGACCATAGACTGAAATTGCATCTCAGTCAAATTTGGGATTTGAAAGAGAATTGCAATGGGCATGACGAAGGTTACTTCGTTAAAAGGATGGACTATAGTACCTCAAGACAGGAACCCTCAACCTTGATTTGATCAAGTGATTTTGTGATGACCAAAATATTGAGTGGGCCTGCAGTTTCATGAAACTGAGTGGGAGCTTTGAAGACTTCCCGGAGACTTGGAATGCAGAGGGCATTTTCTGAGTGGGAGCTTTGGAAGTTTTGTCATTATGTGAGACATAGTGAACAATAAAATGACTTGATGAAAGCTGAACCACAAATATATGAGTATATGATGGATATATTTGAGTGGGAGCATGATCATTGTCTCAAACATATATGCATTGATATGTGTGAAGAATGATCTCATATATATGGATATGCATTGATTGTGTATATAGAGAATCGTCTTATATACATATGTGCATTATGATATATATAGAGCATAAGGCAAATAAAACACAAGATTGCAAGAAATCTTCTTTTATGTGAAATAACAACAGAATGACTCAAAAGTTCTTGGAAGAAGAACAGATTCCGATGTGCTTTAGGAGTAAAACACAGAATCTGAATAAAGTCCATGATTTCAGTATATGAGGAATACTGAGGACTGTACTCTAAAATATAGAGAGGATAATAGACTTGAATGTAATGCAAGATTACAATTGCAAGCCATATTATGGGTCTATATGGAATTAGAGACATCACCAAAGACATGAAAGAAATGTGAGGAAAATTCACGGCACTACAAACATAATACTACTTAAGAAAGTAGACGTATGGATAAAAGTTTAGCGTTAGAAGTATTGGACTTCTGGCTGAGTGTATTTCCCAGTATATATGACTAAGGATGAGTCTTCTAAAGACTGAACCAAGAGATCATTGGAGGATACTGTGAAATAATAGTCTCACTCTCCCGCGAAACTTATATCCAACCATTATATGATAATGAGTGGTATGTCAAAAGAGTTTTTTTACCTGTACCAGTTGCAAAGGAAACATACGAATCTGAATTGGTGCAGTTCGTTGACGAACCCTCTTCCATGAGCATGCATGATCAATGAAACACTTATGTGATAAGATGATTATGATCGGAAAAATGCGGCTAGATTATTAGCACTCTAGTGCAAGTGGGAGACTGTTGGATATATGCTCTAGAGGCAAATAATATATGATTATTCCAATATATCTAAGAAAGTTCATAACCAGTTTCATACCGTGCTAGAACTGCGTCAGTGAAACAATGATGCAGGTGTGGTATAGAAACCCCCAGAGTTCCTAGTTAGCCTCTACATCGATAACTAGTTCATGGTCAACATGATGGTCGTGGTTTCGCGATCATGGACAATTAAGTCTCTTGACTATGAGGTCACCTCACTGGTTAAGTGACGTGATGAACATTACCCAAAGTAAGCATTACAACATGATCAAATCTTATGAAGGTTCAGTGTTGTAATTACAGAACGTGGTAGACATTTCCTTTGACTGTGAGTACGTGCATAATCACTATCTTCCCGGATGCTTTGACTTACATCCCACCACCTGACTGAAATATGCGGGTCATAACGGTTGTATCTTAGGTATTCCGTGGGGATATGTTGAGGAGTATTGTTACAAGAGCGGGATTTGTCAATCCGTATAATGGATAGATACTCGGGGCCCACTCGGTGAGATTCCATCCATAAAGCTGCGCAGCGTGTGACTAGGTCACGGGGATGAATAACACGGGAACGAGTGAATAAGGATTTGTTCGGAACGAGGTTGAACCAGACATAGGATGTCATTGATCGAATCTCAGAACAATCCAGTATCGCTGACAAAGGGAATGCTATACGGCGTAAGGTCCAATCGGTGTTGATATCCGGAATGCACAGGGGTCATTATGGGCATCCAGGTCCCGCTGATGATCATTGACTGTAGCCTCTGCTCGGTCATGACTGGAGTGTTCTCGGACCGTAGGGTAACACACTTAAGGGCTCGATGAAATCGGAGACCTTTTCGGAACTATCGGAGTTACCGGAGAATAAGAGAGAACTCCGAAATCGATTCGGAGGGGAGACGGAAAAGTTCCGTGGTTTCTGAATTGTTCGGAAAGTTATTTAGATATGTTTTATTATTTAATTAATGAATTAAATATTAAAATATAATTTAAACAATTAATGGAATAAATATTCTTTTTTGGTTTTTGTTTTTTCTTTGAGAAAGAAGAAAAAAAAAGAATAAAGAAAAAGAAAAAAAAGGGACAAGTGGCGCCATGGGCCATGGGGCCCATTGGCCACCACGGCCACATGCGCCTAGCCCCTTGTGGCCGGCGGCCATGGGGAGCCCTTGCGTGGGCATGTGCACAACTAGCACATGTGGTACTAAGTTTAGTACCACATCGCTAGTTGACAGGCATACGCGCCCGGTTTTCCCCTATATATAGATATGGAGGGTGCCCCTTTTTTAACACAGAAAATTCCAGAAAAATTACAGATAATTTCTGTAGATCTCTCTCTCCCTATTTCTCCCTCCTATGAGCGGACTCCCCTTGTTTGGAGTCTGCACTGGGTTGGGGATGTCTCCACTATACGCACGCCGTCGTGCTGCTGAAACTCTGGTTCCGGAGGTCTGCTTCCGCCACCTCCGCTGGATCAGAGAACGGAGGTCGTCATCGAGTCTCGTATGTGTGCGAGTACTACGAGGTGCTGCACGTGTGGCACTACACCCATCCGGGTGCTCAACACAGCCAGGGGGCTGTGAAACTTGATCGGCTACATCAACCACGTTTGCGGGAACGTTTCCCGCGCAACGGACTACACCCCGAGGTATGTTATTTCCGCACTACTTTCCGTTACGGTAATACGGCTAGCTAGATCTTGGGTTATGGGAACGCTAGTTAGAAAAATTTGAGTTCTGCTGCGAACCCCAACAGGGTGATATTGTTAAGCTTAACATTTTTCCTTTCTCCTTGAGAGGAGGAGCTAAAATTTGGTTTCAATCCTTGCCTAGGAATAGCATAGATTCTTGGGATAAGTGCAAGGATGTTTTTATTGGGAAGTACTACCCACCTGCTAAAATTATCCAATTGAGGAGAAATATTATGAATTTTAAGCAATAGGATAATGAACACGTTGCCCAAGCTTGGGAACACATGAAATCTGTTGTTAAGAACTGCCCTACACATGGTTTGACTACTTGGATGGTTATCCAGACTTTTTATGCAGGCTTGACTTTACCTCGCGGAACCTGTTAGACTCGGCCGCCGGAGGAACTTTTATGTCAACAACACTTGGTGTTGCCACAAAACTACTAGATGAGATGATGAGAAACTATTCCCAATGGCACACCAAAAGAGCTCCAACAGGTAGGAAGGTAAACTCTGTCGAGGAAATATCCTCCCTAAATGAAAAAGTTGACTTGATTATGTTTTTTACTTACCAAGAAAGCTCCTATTGATCCTCATGATGTTCCTTTAAACTCTTTGGTTGCTCAAGATCAAGTTGATGTTAATTTTATCTCTAGGAACAACTTTAATAATAATGCTTATAGGAGTAGTTTTGGTAGCAATCCTAGACCGTTCCCATCCAACAACTATGGGAACAACAACACTTATTCTAGCACCAAAAACTCCACTTCTGAAATAGAGAGCATGCTTAAGGACTTTATTACTTCTCAAAAAGCCTTCAATAAGAGTGTGGAAGAGAAATTATAAAAAAATAGATAGTCTCTCTTCGAAGGTTGACAACATAGCTCATGAGGTAGAATTGCTTAAGATTAGAACTTCTCCCCTTGAGGAGAGGAAAACCACACCCATGAATGCTATCCAAGTCCAAATCAAGGAGAAGATTAGAATGCTAGCCAAACTTAAGGATAGATGGGCTAGAGAAAAGGAAGAGGAAGATAGATTAAGAGCCTTACTACACACACTACTATCTCCACCATACATGTTGAGGATCTCAAAACTTTTAGCACCCAACACATCCCTAGTCCCACTGGACCTATTAATGGTGATGCTAATACCTCAACTTCAGAACAAGAAGTTCCTATCAATTTAGAGGCTACCAAACCTATGAGCTTAGATGACATTACCACCACTTTAATTAATGGTAGTGATCTTGACTTTGATAATTGTAGTCTCTCAGAAGTTGTCACCTTTTTGCAAAGAATGGCTAAAGACCCCCACACTAGCACACTTAACATTGCCTTCGCCGAGCATATTACCAGTGCTCTTATCAAAGCTAGGGAGGAGAAGCTTAAGCTTGAGACTTCCATCCCTAGGAAGCTAGAAGATGGTTGGGATCCCATAGTCAAAATTAAATTAAATAACTTCTCTTGCTATGCTTTATGTGATGTTGGAGCTAGTGCCTCCGTTATGCCCAAAAGAATGTATGATATGCTTAATTTGAAACCTTTTGATACATGTTCTTTTGGTGTTCGTCTTGTTGATTCTTCCGTAAGGAAACCTTTAGGAAGGATTGATGATGTGCTCATTATTGTCAATGATAATTATGTTTCCGTTGATTTTCTTGTTATGGACATTGAATGTGATCCTTCATGTCCAATTATTTTGGGACGTCCTTTTCTTCGCACTATTGGTGCTATCATTGACATGAAAGGGGGGACCATTAGATTTCAGTTCCCCCTGAAAAAGGGAATGGACCACTTCCCTCGAAATAAAATCAAGTTACCTTTTCAGTCCGTTACACGGGCAAGCTATTCTTTTGATATTGATAAAACTTGATTTTCTTGTATCATGCCTAGCTTAAAGGCATAAAAGAAAGTGCTTTTTGGGAGGCAACTCAAGATATTTTTACTTTCTGTTTTAGTGGTCTTGATGCTTGTTACTACTGTAGCAACATCATTGTATCTTTATTTTCAACCTCTGTTCCAAGTTTTAGCCTCTGATTGCAAGATAGTTCGAAAGTTGTGACATGCTGTCTAGAAACAGATTTTGTCCACTTGACGGAAAAATTCGGCTAAAATCACCAGATCATCTTTTTGATCTAAATTGTTGTGACAACATGCTCTATACAATTGGCTTTCGTCCATCTGTTCTGAGTTTTTTTGATTTGAGTTGCAGAAGTACCCCAAAAAATTTATTTACTACCTGCTGGTCTATTTTTCACAAATTCTGCCACGTTTTGTGTTTTCTTCATTTTGCAAACCTTAAGCTTTTTTATTTGCAAAAACTTTTTGGCAATCTTGAGAAACAGTATATCTTCAAGAATACCTTTATTTACAGTAGGGAAAATATATTTTATTATGGGTACTAACCACTCTAATCAGCTTATGATGAGTTTCGTATGAAGGAAGTTTTCAAGTATGCGAAGGAAGATGATCAAAAAAGATTCGGGAGTGTCAAGCGCTCAAGCTTGGGGATGCCCCCATGCACCCCCAAGAAATATCCAAGGAGACTCAAGCGTCTAAGCTTGGGGATGCCCCCGTGCATCCCCTTCTCCATCATCAATCATCAGTCCGTCCTTCTCCATGCTATATTTTATTGCTTCATATGTTATGTGCTAGACTTGGAGCGTCTTGCTCTTTTCTTTTTAGTTTGTTTTAGTTTTTTTGCTGTTCATAACAAGTTGGATCCTAGCCTTCATTGTTTGGGAGAGTGATACGTCTCAAACATATTTACTTTTCCAAACACTTTTGCTATTGTTTTGCCCTCATTCTTGCATGATTTGGACGAAACTAATCTGGGCTAACGCTGTTTTCAGCAGAGCTGTCTGTATGGTTTTATTGTGCGCATGAAAATGGATTTTTGGACGTCTCAGAAAATTCCCAGAAAAATACTAGAAAATCCACGCACCCGAAGGAGCCAGAAGCCAGAAGTGGGACCAGAGGGGAGCCAAGGGGGCCCGAGGCGCCCCCCTGGCGAGGCCAAGGGTGGGGCCGCGCCCTCTGGCCGCCTGGGAGCCTCCCCCTCCTTTGGTGCCCTACCGAGACTCCTATTTATTCCCGTGACTGAGAAACCCCTAAAAAGAAGTCGTTTTCCCAATTCTCGTCGCGGAGCCGCCGCCACCCTCTGTTCTTCTCTGGGAGGGCTAATCTGGAGGCTGTTTTGGCCTCCAGAGAGGGGAGATCATCGCCATCGTCATCGTCATCGCCACTCCATCCTCCCTCCATGACTTCTCCATCCATGTGTGAGTAATTCCCTACTGTAGGCAAAGGGGATGGTAGGGATTGGATGAGTTAGATCATGTAATAGTTTATCAGATTGTTGGGGGCATGTTGCCTATCATCTAGATTGGTGTTTATCATCTTTGCTTCAACTTGTTGCTCTTAATGCTTGTCACTTTGGTCCCGAGTGCCATGATTTCAGATCTGAACCCTTTGTGTTTTCATGAATATATTTGGGTATCTTGATCCTATCTATGAGTTGTATGCACCTGTTATAGTCCGGAACCGGCGATCCCAATGGTGACAGCTTGGGACACCAAAGGGGATGGACTATAATTTGAGGATTTCATGTATCCATTGATTGTTAATGCTTTGTTCCGGTGCTCTTTGACAGGAGCACCTTAATCTCCATAAGTTCCTTTTGGCCCCGTTCGTAGCGGGATGGTAGGACAAAAGATGTTGTGCAAGTTATTATTGCAAGCACGTACAACTACCTTTGGGATACATGCCTGATGTTTGATTTATGCCTAGATGATCATTGCTTTTCTGTGTGCCTTGCCCCAAGTTAAATACATGATGTGTCTTATCCATGCAGCGCCCAACCATCCATCTCCCTAGCCTACAGTGTTGTAATTCTGCTGGTTACTAGTTATTTACTTTCGTTGTTTTACTATTACCGTTTCTATCATCACTTCCATATCACAGTTACTATTAATATCTTGTTGCAAGTAAGTGTATCTCAGGTGCGGTGGAATTGACAACTCCACTGTTAAAGCTTGTGGATATTCTTTGGCTCCCCTTGAGTCGAATCTATAAATTGGGCTATTCTTACCCGCGAAGACTATCTCGATCCCCTGCAGTTGTGGGTTATCAAGCCTGTTTTCTGGCGCCTTTGCCAGGGAGCATAGCTTTATTCACAAGTCTATTTGAAGTATTTTACCTGCTGCAATTTATCCGCTATGGGTAAGAAAGAAGACCCCAAGGTCCCGATCTTACCATCCCGTACAAGAAAAGGTACTGTTCTGAACACTAGTGCTACGCTTGATTCACCTTCAGTTATGAGTAAGTTTGTTTCACCTCCACCACATGATGCCTCTACTGAATCTATTACTATGTCCGATACTTTTGATGATGCTTCTAATACTCTTGATGATATTGGTTCACTTAGTCACGCTCTTGAGAAACAGATCGCTGCTGCAAAAATAATCTGGAATTGAAATTCCTGATACTTGCTATCCTTTTGATGGAACTTACACTTATCCCGATTTGAGTAAACTCAAGGAGAGACTCCTTGATGATGATTATATTATACTTGATGATGATTTATGCAGGGAGCTAACAGAGTTTGACGACTCTGACCCTGATGCTATTAAGAAGCTTCTCAAAAAACATTCCCTGAAGAACAAGACCGTTCCTGATCCTAAATTTTCTACGTCTCCTATATGCATCAATGATCCTGATTATAATTTCTCTGTTGATCTTTCACTTATATCTATGGTTGAAGCTGACCCCTTTTATGGCAGAGAAAATGATGATGCTATTGCACACCTGACCAAACTCACTGAGTTAGGTGGCTTGTTTACTACAGATGAGAAGATACGAAACTTCTATGTTACTAAGCTTCTTCCTTTCTCTTTGAAGGAAGGTGCTAAAGGATTGTACTATGCACTACCATGTGGTTCTATTAGGAGTCCTCAAGACTTAGCTCACTCTTTTGTTGAAAAGTATTTTCCTGCTCATATGCAACATGCTGCTTTACGAAGAATTTATAACTTTAAACAGTTGCAGGATGAGAACCTCCCTAAAGCTTGGGGGAGGTATTGTAGTCTGATCCAGGCTAGACCGAGACATGGAGTTCCTAAGAATGAAATAATTGATATATTTTATGCTGGTCTAACTGATGAATCTAGATCCTACTTAGACAGTTGTGTTGGTTGTGTTTTCAGGAAAAGAACACCGGATGATGCAGAAGAATTAATGGGCAAGATTGCCAAGAACCACGAAGATTGGTCCGTCCCTGAACCACCTCCACCACCAAAGAAAAGGGGCATGCTTGTCCTAAGCCCCGAAGATATGCAGGAAGCTAAGAAGTCTATTAAAGAGAAGGTTATTAAAACTAAAGACGTGAAGAATCTACCCCCCATCGAGAAGTTGTGTGAGCCTACCACTCACCCTCCTATAGTAGAGGTACACTCTCTTTTAGATTTCAATGCAAGTGACATTCCTCATGGTAAACCTCCTGATCAATGTTTAGATGAGCTTGATAATTTTATTATGAAGCAAAATCACTTTAATGAGAGGATACAAAGCGAGTTGCATGATAATTCCCTTGCTATCAAAAGTTTGCTTGATGTTCTAGGTAGAACAGTTAATGATGTTAAATGTCTTGTAAAGCATTTTCATATGGTTCAAACTCATCTTGATCAAATTTATAATGTGCAAAAAGATTTGCTTGCTAATAATGCCAAACATGATATACAGGCCTTCGAGATTAAAATCCGAGGAGGAACTAGCACTCAAGATCCTCTCTATCCGGAGGGGCATCCTAAGAGGATCGAGCAAGATTCTCAAATACAGGAAGAAGAAATTGTTAGCTCTCCGAAGAAGAAGCACAAAGAAGCTGACAATTCCAATGATCCAAATAGTATATCTACTTCCTATGCTGAGACTGAAGACGGTGCTGAGCCTGAAAAGGATGGTGAAAAGAATGATCCACCCGAAGTTCGAGAAGAAGAAGCACCCGACAAACGCAAGAAATACACTAGAGAAGATTTTATCGCAAGAAGACATGGGAAGGAACGAGAACAATGGGTACAGAAACCCATGCCCTTTCCAGGTAAGTCTCTCAAAACTAAAGAAGAAGAGCATTACAATAAGTTTTGTGAGTGGATGAAACCTCTTTTTGTTCAAATTCCTTTGACGGATGCTATTAAGTTACCTCCTTATTCGAGATATATGAAAGATATTGTTACTAATAAAAGAAAATTTCCTAATGAAGCAATATCTACTATGCTTGCTAACTACTCTTTTAGTGGCAAGATTCCTGAGAAGCTTGGTGATCTAGGTATACCCACCATTCCTTGTTCCATAAAGAATAATTATGTCAGGACAGCTTTATGTGATCTTGGGGAAGGAGTGAGTGTCATGCCCTTTTCTCTTTACAAGAGAATATGTTTAGAAAAATTAATCCCTACAGATATCTCTCTTCAGATGGCTGACAAGTCAACAGCCGTTCCCATAGGTATTTGTGAGGATGTTCCCGTTGAAGTTGCTAATTGTTTAATCCTTACTGATTTTGTTGTGCTTGACATGCCCGAGGATGGGAGCATGTCTATTATTCTTGGTAGACCTTTTCTTAACACCGCAGGTGCTATTATTGATTGCAATAAAGGAAAGGTTACTTTCAATGTGAATGATAAAGGACACACGGTGTATTTTCTGAAGAAGATTGACAAGAGGCATGGCCTCAACTCTATAGAGAATATCGAGACCGTGAAGATTGGAGAATGGGATTGTCCTCTACATGTGCACCACAAATACAAAACCATCATGGTGGGGACAATGTCCATTAAAGTAAAGGTGCAATGATCACTTCATAAGGGGTGAGACTTTTTGCTCTATATATAGCCGGTTTGTTGGTAAGACTTGATCAACTTTGCTAGTAAGCATGTTTTATATAGGTAAAAAGTGGAGTTTGTTATGTTTTCATTTGCCTTAGCTTTTATTCTCCTTGCTGTACCAAGTTTATATGTTTTTGAAACTTCACAAATCTAATCACTGCTTCAAGTTTTCAGAAAGTTTCGCAGCTTTTTGAACTTCGAAAAAATTTCAACAGTGAAGTTGTTAGAAAATTTCCAGAAAAATTATATTAAAAATTTCCATGCCGGGAGTGACCCAGAAGCCCCTGGGGCCGACCAGGGGGGCCACCAGTGGCCCAGGCGGCTAGCTGGCGCGGCCTGGCCCCTGGCCGCGCCCACAGGGCAGCCAGCCAGGTAAGTCTTCTTCTTCCTCCTCCTTCCTCTCTCTCCAAAAACACGAGTTCTGCACTTTGTTCTTGTGTTCTTGCTGCTCTCCGTCCAGAATTTAGATCTCTCTCTACGACCCATCATTTGAGCTGAGATTTTGGGCAAATACTCCCTGAAATGAGTTTCTTTGGAAAAACAAAGGGGTGGCTTGGGAAGAAGAAGCCCGAGCGCTTCGATCGAGTCACTAGAGCTGCAGCCTCACCCTCAGCAGTTAGGGTGAGCTACAATGAATATCATGTGTCCCTCGAGTTGTTGGAAGACACAAATCCCGCATGCGCAATGATGTATCCGTGCGATGATTTTCTTACAGCTGCATGAATTAAGGAGGAATTTTATGGCCTTTGTGCCAATGCAGGTTTGACACAGCTAGCTTTATGACGTGTGGTACAATCAAAAAAGCTTACCTCTTGTTTTGTTAACACTTTTTGTTATAACCATGATGCTGGAACCATTGAGTTCAAACTTTATAATGATCTCATAACCATGTCTTTGGCACAGTTTTGTGATATAATAGCTGTGCCGAACGTTGGTCAGACAGCTAAGATGACCATGCGGCCTTCCGGGTTGAGGACCCTCTTCAACTCCCTTTGCTGCCAGGAAGAGACCGACATTCGGCGCACGAAGATTTCCAGCATTTTGTTTCCACACCTCAGGTATTTTGCGTATTTTGTTGCTAGAGGGGTGTTAGCTCGTGACAACACGAGCAATGGTTCTGCACTAGATTTCACTATTTATGCGAACGCCCTCTCTGGTAAGAATGAGTATAATGTGGGTGCCTTGATTGCTCGGCGTCTTGTTACGAACAGTAACAAGGGCGATTTATATGGTGGCGTTTACGCCACACTTATCCTTGAGTCTCTTGAGCGCACCCCACATCCTGATGATGTTCCCTTTTCATACGCAAGTCTCGATCTTGCGGCTATGAAGAGGCATAAGTTTGTTACCATGACTTCTCAGTTTGGTAACCTTGATTATATTTTGAGGTTTGAAATGACTATTACTCGTGAGATCCGTCTACCTGCACCACTTTTGTTTGATAACATTCGCAGGAACGGATGGTCCTTCAACGAAATTCAGTTCGATGAGTTCTTGGCTAATTACCAGCCACATAACCCCATGGAGGGGGTTGTGCCCGATGAGGAGGAGCATGGTGAGTTCCCACCTTTCCAGGGAGAGACCTTCACCGAGCATGGCAAGGGATCTTCTTCCGCTTGGAGCACAGTACCTTCCTCATGGGAGGATCCGAGGACTTCGGTGTACGCACCGGAGGGCTCATAAGACTCCTGGACTTACCCTTACCCTGGAGAAGGAGGCTCCTGGGGCAGTAGCTGCTACCAACTTAGGCCAAAAGCCTAAGCTTGGGGGAGTACGTGCCCTTCTCACCTTTTCATTGTATTATCCGTTTTCATTTTGTTCGCTTTGATCTTTTTGAAGTTTTTTCCCGTTCTTCTTTGTTCTTTTATTTTGCAAAAACAACAAAAAGATTTCTCTTTTCTTTTTCTTTCGTTTAACCTTTGAAAAATCCAAAAATATTTTATTTTCTCTCTTTAGTTTGCTTTATTGCAGAGTTCAGCTCGAGTCCGTGATGGCATTTGCACTTGATTATATATTTCTTACGTTCAATCGTGCAAGTGACAAGGCAGTAATGCCGAAGATCGACGAAAGGGATGCAACAAGGAAAAATGGTATGAACTCTTTTTGTTTCTACTTTCGTACATATGCTTGTACTTATGATTTAGAGACCAGCTTGTAGCGACATAGTGCTATGTTTACAATGATTTCCCAGTGTTCATGCTTTCCTTGTGGCTAATCTCAAATAGCTAGAGTACATAATGTGTTGTTGAAATGATTTACATGCATTGCATTGTTCATAGTTTAGCATACTAAAGTGGTATTTCCCTTTGGAGAATTCTTGGATTGACTTGGCACATACTTACACATGTTTATGACTGAAAAGTCTACTATGCCTTGATGATCTGTGAATTTCAGAGTAGTTGTATCATTTTCATGCCTGATTCAATGTTACTTTGTCGCTCTGCATGATTATGACTGTTATTGCTCTCTAGTTGGTCGCTTCCCAGTCTTTTGCTAGCCTTCACTCGCACTAAGCGGATTTCTGCTTGTTCTTCCAAAATCCTTGAAACCAGTTTTTCCATATGAGTCCACCATACCTTCCTATGTGGTATTTACCGGCCATCCTAACGAAGACTTTCTTGTACCATCTCGAAATTATTAAAAAAAACACTCCTGTGTTGTGCCTCTGTTTTAGCTCATGAGGAAGTAGTAGGTAATTCATGACCGTCTTATGTTAGACATGTTTTATTCCGGGATTGCATGTCTAATCTGCAAACCCCTCATATGAGGAGGGACTGGCATGAGTGTGCCCATCTCACAAAAGATAATCACAACCAACAAACCCTCCTTCACGCTTTGTCTATGAGAAATCAGAAAACTTTGGCAGTGATAAACAAAGGAGATTAAGGGGATGTGATCGTCTCCATCTTGGGAGCCATTCCTCGAAACATGTCTAGCGTAAGAGGCGATTGAGTTGTCTACTAGCATTCGTTGACGAAGCATGCACTTCCCAAAACACTTTTTATCTCTGTTTTCAAAACCAAGAGCTTTGGTACATGTTTAGTCTTTGCTTCCATCCACGGGTTTTCAACCTTTCCATCAAACTCCATGGTTCGAGAGTCTCCACCTTCTTTCTTGAAATCACCAACTAGGAGAGCATAATTTTCATTATGAGTGTAATGTGCATTGTCCCAAAGTACTACGTTGTCTTTTGCATGATTGTGGTATTATTTATTCTGAAATTTCTAGTTCTAGTCTCCTTTAAAACTCCGGAGGAGTTTCTGCATTTATGTTTTGCTTCACTCATGGAGGCTAGCGAAATACCACTCTAGTATGTTCAAACTTTGTGCATTGTAATTCTGTCTTGATTTTCAGTAGCATATTATTTGCTTTTAGTTGTTTGTGATTGATCACTTGAAAGAAGGATTGCTTCGTGCATTGTCCTCATAGCATTGTTTTGATACTTGCTAAATTCTTTTCATAGTACATGCGTATATACATCTATTGAAGCAAAAGAGTTTGTCAAAGTTTTCTTTGTCGCGTTCAGTTCGTTGTACTTAATTGCTTGAGGACAAGCAATATGCTAAGCTTGGGGGAGTTGATACGTCTCAAACGTATCTACTTTTCCAAACACTTTTGCTATTGTTTTGCCCTCATTCTTGCATGATTTGGACGAAACTAATCCGGACTAACGCTGTTTTTAGCAGAGCTGTCTGTATGGTTTTATTGTGCGCAGGAAAATGGATTTTTGGACGTCTCAGAAAATTCCCAGAAAAATACCAGAAAATCCACGCACCCGAAGGAGCCAGAAGCCAGAAGTGGGACCAGAGGGGAGCCAAGGGGGCCCCAGGCGCCCCCCTGGCGCGGCCAGGGGTGGGGTCGCGCCCTCTGGCCGCCTGGGAGCCTCCCCCCTCCTCTGGTGCCCTACCGAGACTCCTATTTATTCCCGTGACGGGGAAACCCTGAAACAGAAGTCGTTTTCCCAATTCTCGTCGCGGAGCCGCCACCACCCTCTGTTCTTCTCTGGGAGGGCTAATCTGGAGGCTGTTTTGGCCTCCAGAGAGGGGAGATCATCGCCATCGTCATCGTCATCGCCACTCCATCCTCCCTCCATGACTTCTCCATCCATGTGTGAGTAATTCCCTGATGTAGGCAAAGGGGATGGTAGGGATTGGATGAGTTAGATCATGTAATAGTTTATCAGATTGTTGGGGGCATGTTGCCTATAATCTAGATTGGTGTTTATCATCTTTGCTTCAACTTGTTGCTCTTAATGCTTGTCCCTTTGGGCCCGAGTGCCATGATTTCAGATCTGAACCCTTTGTGTTTTCATGAATATATTTGTGTTCTTGATCCTATCTATGAGTTCTATGCACCTGTTATAGTCCGGAACCGGCGATCCCAAAGGTGACAGTTTGGGACACCAAAGGGGATGGACTATAATTTGAGGATTTCATGTATCCATTGATTGTTAATGCTTTGTTCCGGTCTCTTTGACAGGAGCACCTTAATCTCCATAAGTTCCTTTTGGCCCCGTTCGTAGCGGGATGGTAGGACAAAAGATGTGGTGCAAGTTCTTATTGCAAGCACGTACAACTACCTTTGGGATACATGCCTGATGTTTGATTTATGCCTAGATGATCATTTCTTTTCTGTGTGCCTTGCCCCAAGTTAAATACATGATGTTTCTTATCCATTCAGTGCCCAACCATCCATCTCCCTAGCCTACAATGTTTTAATTCTGCTGGTTCTATTTATTTACTTTCGCTGTTTTACTATTACCGTTGCTATCATCACTTCCATATCACAGTTAGTATTAATATCTTGTTGCAAGTAAGTGTATCTCAGGTGCGGTGGAATTGACAACTCCACTGTTAAAGCTTGTGGATATTCTTTGGCTCCCCTTGAGTCGAATCTATAAATTGGGTTATTCTTACCCGCGAAGACTATCTCGATCCCCTGCAGTTGTGGGTTATCAGAGAGAAACACGCTCCACTCCACCGTAGAACACAACATATGCTTGCATTCTTATTTCTTTTTGTGTGTGTTCTATATCTTTTTTCATAACTACTACCATGTTTAGATCTTAGTTATAATGCTTATCTTTTTAAGAGCTTTTGTTTAGGATGCTCTAGGAACTCTCTAGAGTCTTCATGTTTATCTTTTTTAGAGAGTTGGCTTGTTGCATTGAGTTGTGTGTCTCGCATGGGTAGGTAATTAAGGTTGCTATTACAAGTGTAGTAAACTGATACGGTGAGGATAGTTCTCTCACTCCTCGTTGGTTACCCATAGTGGAAGGTGAGATGTAGCGTAGCAAAAATTTTTCCTTGGTGAAGATACCAAGGTTTGTCTCCAGTAGGACTTGCAGAAATACAAGAAGGTGACAACGGCGCCAGAAATTGGGCGGTTGTCAGGACCTGCACACAGAACAAATAACTTTTCTCCCAACGAGTACAGAGGAGTTGTCAATTCCTTCGGCCTTGCTGTTTAGAAAGGATCAACGCAAGAGATAATAGTGCAACCGAAAGTAAGAACTGAAAGTAAATTGAAGGTGTAAACAATGATGTGAATATGGACCGGGGCCCCGTGATGTTCACTAGTGATGTCTCTCTCCCAAAAGACGATAAAAGTGCTAACGAGGTAAAAAAATCACAGCTGGGAAATTGACAGGATTATAAACGCACCGCAATGCTAACTATGCTACAAAAGAAAGGAAGAGGCTCAAAAGCAATGGGCAGTACGCCAAGGTAAGTAGACCGAAATCCATCTGCATCTACTACGAATTATCCGCCTTGAGATATCTATCCAGAACATCTCGCTGGTATTAAGTTGCGAATCCCACCCAAAGTGTAAACTCAAAGCAACAGACAACAGCATTAAAA
The DNA here is from genome assembly GCA_950022295.1 of Bromus sterilis. NCBI lineage: Eukaryota > Viridiplantae > Streptophyta > Magnoliopsida > Poales > Poaceae > Bromus > Bromus sterilis. The sequence goes on from OX465600.1 coordinate 227,031,571, forward strand.
GAACTTTGCGTAAAGTAAACAATCCTTGCACCCGCAAGTACAAGCACCGTTGTTTTATCCCTGGTGGCAACAACACATCCTCTAGTCTCATGTTTCTGTCACTCAAGCTAGACATCAAGGGGCTGAACCCACAATCAAGCATAACGCTCCCTCTTGGAGTTGCAACAAATCACTTGGCCAAAGTCAAATACGGCAACGGAGAACATGCAAGAATTTACTAAAGAACACAAATATAAAAGAGAACCAAATATATTACTCATCACAATATGAACATAATCTCATAATCCATCAAATCCCAGCAAACTCAGCATAGCAACACGTAAAATTACAAAAGTGCCTCGATCCTGTGAGGCAGCTCACGAGGTCTCTAAAGTGAAAGCACAAAGAGGGGAGGAGTATATCACATAGCTACTGGTCACGGACCCATGGTACAAGGGGGACTACTCACGGCACATCCGGGAGGCATCCATGGCGATGGATGGTCTCTCGAAGGGGGTTCCTCCTTCCGGCAGGGTGACGGGGCAGCTTCTCTGGCAGCCTCGATCTTGAAACGGCGGCGGCAGCGGTACAGAGAGGAGAACGGGAATAGCAGATCGATATTAGGGTTTTCCGTCACGGGGGGTAAATATAGGCCAAAGGGGGCACCGAGAGGGGCCACAAGGCAGCCAGGAGGCCTCCTGGCGCGGCCTAGGGTGGGGCCGCGCCAGGGACCCTCCTAGGGCCCTGGTGGGTCCACCCCCTTCCTTCCTTGGTGATTCGGGAAGCTTCCGGGTCGCTGATTTTTTATATAATTTTTCTGGGATTTATTTGGCACTTTTAATGGACGGAAAACCTGAAATACAAAAATAGCACATAACAGGAACTGGCAACTGGGTGCATTGAGTTAATAGGTTAGTCCAAATATGATAAAAATGTAAGAAAGTTCAAGCAAAACATGGCAAAGTCACACAAATCATGCATGGAGCAAACATAAATTATAGATACGTTTGGGACGTATCAGTAACATGCAATAGTTTTGAGGTATTGATTAGAGTAATGTTTGGACATCAAGGTGCCAAGAGCTTGAGCCTATTAGTGATAGGTGTCGTATTTTGGGCAATCCGTGCTTATTTTCAAAAACTACAAAAATTAGTTGAGAACTCTAGCTACTAGATGGATCGCTAACCTCTAGAGGGGTTGGAATAAATAGAGTACCCTCACGTACCATGGGTCGAGGATGTGCAAGGATAACCAAACCCCCATACACTCCTCCTCGGGGTACTCGTCTCTTTGTGAACCTCCCGATTAGATAGAGAGTTACCTATAATAAGTGCATGAGTTCTTTGGACTAATGCGAGTATTCAATTGTTGGCACTTCCACGTTCCCATATTTTGCTAGCCTCTTTGGTACCGTGCATTGCCCTTTATCACCTTGAGAGTTGTCGCATACTTCACCGGCGCATCCAAACCCTTGGCACGATACGCTCTGTCCTCTTTCATCATAAACCTCCCTATATCTTCCTCAAAACAACCACCATACCTACCTATCAAGGCATTTCCATAGCCTTTCCGAAATACATTGCCATTCAACATCCACCATCTCATGACTTTTTCTTCATGTCATACATGCTTTTTCTTGATCGAGGAGCCGCATGATAGTTGGGCTTTGCCCTTATTATTGCTACATGACGCGCTAGTATCATTGCATATCCTGCTACACTGGCAGAGGCATACATTTGCATACATCATGATAGTTTTCTTTATTCTTTATGTTGAGTACTTCTTGTAAAGTGTGAAGATCTTCTATATTCTTGTAAAATATAGAGTGTTGCCCTTAAGTGAGGAAAAGATCCCAAAGAGGACAAATTAAAAGATCCCAAAGAGGACAAATGAGAGATAAATAGAAAGAGCCAAAGAGGCCACAAAAATACAAAAAACAGAAAAAATAAAAAAAACGAGAAGGGCAACACTACTATTCCTTTTGAAAGATCCACACTCGTACTCCAATGCTATATTTGTACTCCATAGAGATTATCATTCATGCATAACTATGTGGGGACCCCTACACTATATAACTTGGCTTGCATATTCCAAGGATGAGCCTCCTCAAATGAGCTCTAGGTTTTCATGAGAAAGCAAGTTGGATGCACCCCCGCTAGTTCCATTAGAGAGCTTACCTTAGCTCATATGTGCACCGTTGCATGGCAATCCCTACTCCTCACATCATATCTATTATTTGTCCTGCTCTCGCCTATGATTGTCCTCATTGATGTGATCCTTTCACACATTTTTGTCTTCCTTCCCCATCATTTCTCTCTTTTCCATCCTAAGTGCTAACGTATCTTGCTCGCGCTCATCCATTGCATGAGTGCTCAAAGTCGAAAGGGAGAGGATCAATTTGACTTGAACCTGACTAGTGGTCTGGGGATGAGTCAAAATAAGATCCCGAAGGAGACCAAGTATGAAACTTTAGTAGATTGAGTTCTCAATTAAATAAATATATATATGTATATATATATATATCTAATCCCATCTCCCATTGCTTGCACGCAAACATCATTTTGACACATTCGAGTCACGGACAGCGAGAGCTCTTGCACTTTTATGTTTATACTTTGCTAGAATTAATACTAAGACTCTTGCTTGTTACTATCTTGACTTGAATTGCATATCTTACTTGCTTTACTTTGAAGTTCTTATTTGTGTGTGTTAGCATGTCACCACAGAAATTATCTGTGTTATCATTTACCTACTCGAGGACGAGTATGAATTAAGCTTGGGGATGTTGATACGTCCCAAACGTATCAATAATTTCTTCTTGTTCCATGCATTTTATGTGAAATTGCTACATGTTTTGCTACACTTTTATATCATTTTACACATATTTGGACTAACCTACCAACTCAGTGCACCCAGTGCCAGTTCCTGTCTGCTGATGTCTTTAGTTGCAGTGATTTATTGCCAATTTAAAATGCTAGAAAAATTCCGGAAAAATAAAAAAAAATCGGGATGAAGGAAGCTTCCGGAAGCACCAAAGGAGAGATGGAGGGGGGCCACCCCCTCCCAGGCGGCCAGGTGGCGCGACCCCACCCCTGGTCGCGCCACCAGGGCACCTGGGAGGTGGGACCCACCTCTGGTGCCCCTCTTCGGCCTATTTTTACCCCTCATTGCAGAAACCCTCGAAGAGAAGCCCGCATCGCGAATTACCTCTCTGTTCCGCCGCCGCCGCACTTCCAAGATCGGGAGTGCCAGAAGACCTCTTCCCGGCACCCTGCCGGAGGAAGGATTGACCTCCGGGGACCTCTCCACCACCATGGATGCCTCCCGGATGTGTCGTGAGTAGTCTACCTTGGACCATGGGTCCATGATCAGTAGCTATGTGATGTCTTCTCTCCACCCTTGTTCTTCATTGTTTAGACCTTGTGAGCTGCCCTACATGATCAAGGCACCTATGTAATTTTCCTGCTGTTGCTATGCTGTGTTTGCTGGGATCCGATGAATTATAAGATTATGTTCAGATCGTGACGAGTTATATATTTGGTTTACCTTTATATTTTGTTCTTAGTAATTCTTGCATGTTCTCCGTTGTTGTTTATTGCTTTGGCCAAGTAGTAGATAGTGACTCCAAGAGGGAGCGTTATGCATGATTGTGGGTTCATGCCCCGATGTCTAGATTGAGTGACAAAAACATGAGACTAGTGGATGTGTTGTTTCCACCAGGGAGAAAACAGTGGTGCTTGTAACCGCGGTTGCAAGGATTATTTACCTTACGCATAGATTGTTAATGCAATTTTCTGTTGCTTTAAGATTACACTTTGGGTGGGGCTCGGAACTTAATACCAGCGAGATGTTCTGGATAGATATCTAAAGGTGGATAAGTAGTTGCAGATGGATTTCGGTCTACTTGTCTTGGCGTACTTCCCATACTATTGAGCATGCTTACTTTCAAGTAGCATAATTAGCATTGCGGTGCGTTTATAATTCTGTCAATTTCCAAGCTATAATTTGTTCACCCAGCTTAGCTGTTTATACTTTTGGGAGAGAGACATCACTAGTGAACGTCATGGGACCCCGATCCATATTTCCACCACTGTTTACACCTTCACTTTTATTTCCCATTTTTACTTTCCATTGCAATTATCACTATCACTATCTCTTGCATTTGACCCTTTGTAAACGGCAAGGCCGGAGGGATTGACAACCCCTCGGTACTCGTTGGGAGAAAAATTATTTGTATCTATGTGCAGGTCCACGTCAACTTATCTCCTTTAGGCAACTTAATATCTGGCGCCGTTGACACCTACTTGTAGAACTCGGAGTCCGTCGGAGACAAACCTTGGTATCTTTGCCGAGGGAAATTTGCTGCTAGCTACATCTCAACCTTCCACTTGGGGTAATCAACGAGGAGCACTACTTCAGTGCCATCAAGCACTCGCTGGAGGGTCGAAACCCTCAAGAGAATCGGTTACCGCCCGATCCACGAAAGCCTCCCCGAGGTCAGAACCGGGAAACTTTTGCCTCAAAACAGTAGTTCTTGGAGCTCCCTCGTTAGAAGGAGGGAGCATTTTTTATAAGTTCTCGTTCCCGACTAAGGAGCCACCTGCGACATTGTTGCGTAATTCAAGAATAAGAGGATCAAGCAAGAAGTCGTCAGATTCATTATTAGATCGAGAGGTGCGGATCCGTAACACACTAGTGCGCACGAAAGCTATCCCAACAGTTTTGGCCCCCTATCGCCTACGGGAATCGGAACCGTCGCCTTGCTCTTGATTGCGATAGGGGGGGCCTATTCCACACGATAGCTAGAAATCGTGGCCTATTGACTAGTCCGCGCAGACGCACATGATAAATCGAACGTTTGTGTTGACCTTTTCATCTAAAAAATTTATCCACGAATTTCCATCTAAGATTATGAACATATAGCATATGTTTAATCCAGAGACTACATTTTTGTTCTTCAGATCTAAACAAACATTTGTGCACAAATTCTCGTATGGCTCGAGACTTGAATCCCAAACGCCTCTTCCCGATCGAACTGTGTGCTCTTCGTTGTTGTCGGATCCCGGGGTTAGCGTATGCAAGACTCGCTACAACACAATCATATGGAGAGCCGAGAATCGTATCCACTTGTCTTAGCAGACAAGGCCAAGCACAGAGCGTTCTCGAAAAGCATCGAACGTGAGGGGCATCCCATCCAGGCCAGATGATCAACTGAGATGGGTCCTCATCGTCCGCACACAAGTCTAAATGATATGGATGGTGAACTCCCATACTCATAGACAAGTCGCCTCAACCATACTATCGATGGTATTATAACCCTTAGATAGACTTACTCCACCCCGATCACTTAGTTGGGGTCTAGGGCGGGCTCGATCATACATCAAAGTGTGCACTTGACGGAGTCACGAGCAATCGCATCGCGATGCCCCAAGCTGCGCACATCTAAGGGCCACTTGGTGTATAAAAGACCGCCAGCCAGATCACAACTAAGGTCTCGAAAACCCATACTAAGACATGCATGTTATACTCATACACGCAGCACACATGTCTAGTATGAACAACATGTATCATTGCAATTCTCTACAAAGTGTACAACTTTATTGATAACTCTTACAGAGTGCACACAGAGATCACAAGTCTGTGATCCAACATTACATCAAACATGCGGAAGCAAAGTAGGTCTAAGTACAGACAAGTTTAACAAATGGCTTAGATAAGCCTTATCTATAAACAAGCCCTTCCACGAGGGACCAGTCGTCTGACTGGGACTACACTAGCTTGATCAGCCGTCGAGCTCCAGGAAGAATCCACCTTCGGGGTCAGTGGGTTCATCTAAAACATAGAATAAGCAAACGTGAGTACAAAGCCGTACTCAGCAAGACTTACGTAGGAGCTATACTACTCATGCACATGTATCAAGGTAAAGGGAGGTGGGGTTCGTAAGCAGAAGTGCCAGCTTTGACTTGGCTAGTCCTGAACTACGAGTACCAGACTTGAGGTAAGAAGCGTACACGAGTCCACTACATCTCCAACCAATTACACCACTATGGTGCCTTCCTCGACTTCCCACAAGAAAGCACGCCATAGCACTCACGCTTATCTTGGCAAGTTTTATAAGTATCCAGTTCAAGTTGTCTAATAATCAAGCTAAGCTTTCCAAGCAGTCCCTTACCGCGGACGCGGCTATTCGAATAGTTTGTTAACCCTGCAGGGGTGTACTGCTACACACATGAAACTATCAGTTACCGCCGGGATCTCGTCACCCTTCAAGCGGGTGTCGGCGAGGATAATCTCCACAACTTTTACCTCACATCCAACTCAAGTTCAATGAAGACGCCTATCTGGGATGGTTTCCACATTCGTAACCCGGCCGGTTTACCGAAGTGGTCCCAGAAGATGTGTGCGTGGTGCATAGCAGGTCTCGGTTGAGCCGTTCTCTCACTTTGCAGCCAGGCCACAAACCTACCAGAACTCCGAACTACTGTGACTCATTGAATTGAGAAGGGGTGAGTTAGTAGGTTGAGCGGGGGTCCGTTTTCCCAACATGCGGTAGTACTCTTCATCTTGGATCACCACACAAGAACTCGGGCTTAAGGCGGTGTTCAATGAGACAACCCACTGTGTACTCCTACACAACCTCTCATCGTTCACCTTGTATTAGGGTAGATTCACCGACGCATTTCCACCAGCATCAACATGATTGCTACCATCCCGACTCACATAACAGTATCAACATGGTATCACTCTAAGCATGCAATAAGCAGTAACAGTTGCAGGGGCCACATGATATCAAACAACTCCTACATCTGCTAGGATTGTGGTTTGCTTACTACTGGGACAAAATGATAGGTCATGCAAAGGAATGGGTTCATCTATGCGGTAGAAACGTTATCACCGAGTTTTCATGTTTATCTTGTTAAAGAGAGTTGGTTGTTGCACTGAGTAGTGTCTTGTCTTGAAAGTAGGTAATTGAGGTTGCTATTTATTTCTAGTAGTAACTTGCAATAGTTTTGAGGTATTGATGTGAGTAATGTCTGAACTTTTGGTGTCAAGAGCTTTAGCCTATTAGTGATAGGTGTTGTATTTTGGGCAATCCTTGTGTATTTTCAAAACCTACAAAACTAGTTGAGAACTCTAGGTACTAGATGGATCACTAATATTTGGAGGGATCAAATATTAGAGTACACTCACGTACCATGAGTCGAGGATGCGCAAGGATAACCAAACCCCCATACACTCCTCCTCGGGGTACTTGTCTCTTTGTGAACCTCCTTATTAGATTGAGAGTTACCGACAATAAGTGCATGAGTTCTTCGGACTAATGTAAGTATTGAAAGTTGACACTTCCACCTTCCCATATTTTGCTAGCCTCTCCCGTGCCGTGCATTGCATTCTTCTCACTCTGAGAGTTGGCGTCCACCTTCGCCGGTACATCCAAACCCTTGGCATGATACGCTCTGTCATCATAAACCTCCTTATATCTTTCCTCAAAACAGCCACCATACCTACCTATAAAGGCATTTCCATAGCCTTTCCGAGATATATTTCCATGCAACATCCACCTCTTCATGACTTGATCTTCATGTCATACATGTTCCTGCTACACTGGCAGTGACATACATTGCATACATCATGATAGTTACATCTTCTTTATGATTTTGAGTACCTTGTAAAGTGTGAAAGATCTCCTTTACCTTCTTGTAAAATAGTGTGTTGCCCTTAAGTGAGGAAAAGATCCCAAAGTGTACACAATAAAAGATCCCAAAGAGGACAAATGAGAGTTAGATAGAAAGAGCCATTGAGGCCACAAAAAAATACAAAAAAATAGAAAAAAGAGAAAAAGAAATAAAAAGAGAGAAAGGGGCAACACTACTATCCTTTTGAGAGATCCACACTAGTACCCCCTTTATATCCTTGTACTCCATAGAGATGATCATTATGCATATAGCTATGTGGGGACCTTCACACTATAGAACTTGGCTTGCATATTCCAAGGATGAGCCTCCTCAAACGAGCTCTAGGTCTTCATGAGCGAGCAAGTTAGATGCATCCCCACTAGTTCCATTGGAGAGCTTCCTAGCTCATATGTGCATCCGTTGCATGGCAATACCTACTCCTCACATCATATCTATCATTTGGCATCTCTTGCCTATGATTGTCCTCATTGATGTGAGCCTTTGTCATACTTTTTTTGTCTTCCTCCTCCGTACTCCTCTCTTTGCCATCCTAAGTGTCAACTCTCGTGCTTACGCTCATCCATTGCATGAGTGCTCAAAATATTGAAAAAGGAGTGATCAAATTGACTTGTACCTGGCTAGTGGTCTGGGGACGAGTCAAGATAAGATTCCAGAAAAATACCAAGTGTGAAACTTTAGTAGATTGAGCTCTCAACAAATAAATGTTTTTCTCGTATTCCCTATCCCCCTTCTTGCACGCAAACACCATTTGGAGACATTCGAGTCACGGACAGCAAGAGCTCTTGCACCTAATGTTATTTTGTTACTTGTTTCAATGCTAATATAGACTCTTGCATGTTATGACTTGAATTGAATCTCTAACCTTGATTGCTTTACCTTTCAAAGTTCTTATATGGTTGCTAGCATGTCACCATAGAAATTATGCCGTTATCATTTACCTACTCGAGGACGAGCAGGAATTAAGCTTGGGGATGTTGATACGTCCAAAACATATCTATAATTTCTGCTTGCTCCATGCATGTTTTGTGTGATATTGCTATGATCTAGATACACTTTCATACACTTTTGATCATATTTGGACTAACCTATTAACTCAGTGCACCACAGTGCCAGTTCCTGTTTTCTGCTGTTTTTCTATTTCAGTTTTCCCCATATAAAAAGTGCTCCACAAATTCGGGAAAAATCAGATAAAAAATCAGCGCAGAAGAACCTTCCGGAAGAACCTGAGTGGGGACAGAGGTCCACCCCAGGGGCAAAGGCGCCCTGGTGGCGCGCCCCAGGGGCTGGCCGCGCCAGGGGGGCGCCTGGACCCCTGGTGCCCCCCTGCCTGCCCCCCTTCGCCTATATATTCTCCGTGACGAGAACCCCTCGAGGACAGAACCCTTTTTCGCGATCTCGCCTCTGTTCCGCCGCCACCGCGCTTCCGAGATCGGGAGCACCAGCAGACCTCTTCCCGGCACCCTTCCGGAGGGAGGGCCGACCTCCGGGAGTCTCCTCTCCACCATGGATGCTTCCCGGATGTGTCGTGAGTAGTTTCCCTTGGACCATGGGTCCGTGATCAGTAGCTATGTGATGTTCTCCTCCCCTCTTTGTTCTTCATGGTTTAGACCTTGTGAGCTGCCCTACATGATCGAGGCACTTTTGTAATCTTTCTGCTGTTGCTATGCTGAGTTTGATGGGATCTGATGGATTATTAGATTATGTTCAGATTGTGATTGAGTAATATATTTGGTTCTTATCTCTTATATTTTTGTTCTTAAGTAATTTTTGCATGTTCTCCGTTGCTGTTTATTGCTTTGGCCAACTAGTAGGTAGTAACCCCAAGAGGGAACGTTATGCTCGATTGTGGGTTCATGCCCCCCGATGACACGCTTTAGTGACAGAAACATGAGTCTAGGGGATGTGCTGTTGCCACAAGGGGGAAAACAACGGTGCTTGTAACCGCGGTTGCAAGGATTGTTTACTTTACGCAAAGTGCTTTTTAATGCAGTTGTCTGTCGCTTTGGGTTTACACTTTGGGTGGGGCTCGCAACTTAATACCAGCGAGATGTTCTGGATAGATATCTGAAGGTGGATGATTAGTAGTAGATGCAGTTGGATTTCAGTCTACTTATTTTGGCGTTCTGCCCATGCTTTCGAGCCTCTTCCTTTCTTTTGTAGCCTAGTTAGCATTGCGGTGCGTTCATAATCCTGTCAATTGCCCTTCTGTAATTTGTTCACCTCGCATAGCAGTTTTATCGTCTTTTGGGAGAGAGACATCAGTAGTGAACATCACGTATCCCGGTCCATATCCTCATTACTGTTTCCACGCTCATTTACTTTTCTGCTTTTACTTTCAGTTGCTATCATTATCCCTTGTGTTTGATCCTTTGTGAACAATAAGACCGGAGAGATTGACAACCTCTCTGAACTTCGTTGGGAACAAAGTTATTTGTGTCTGTGTGCAGGTCCGCGTCAGTTGCGCCGCTGACACCTACTTATCATCTCCGGAGTCCTACTGGAGACAAACTTTGGTATCTTTACTGAGGGAAATTTGCTTCTGTGCTATATCACACCTTCCACTTGCGGTTTACCAACGAAGGGCGAGAAATCACTATCATCACCTCGCACATCAAGCCAAATTTCTGGCGCCGTTGCCGGGGACTCCGAGTGCTAAGATAGGGGAGTTGCACACTACCCTTTACCTTTGTTTTTTTAGTCTTGTTAGTTTACCTTTCTGTTTTTATCTTTGAGTCTTATATCAAAAATCACAAAAAAATTGTTTATCTTGCTGTTAGTAGTCCTCCTTGTTTAGATGAACATGTTAGGGCTAGGTGCTTTGCGGGAATCGGAAGTTCTCGATTTCCGTCAAAGAGATGGAGAAAATATGAAGAAGGCATGGGACAGAATTTCTGAAGCACATAAAAGAATTATGCCTTGGATACCTATAAAAATTGTGCTTAGAAATTTTTACCATGGTCTTTTTAAGTGGTGTAAAAACTCTCTTGATATTATAGCTGAAGGAGATTTTCTAGAGTGTGATGAAGTTAGAGCTCTTGATATTTTTCATAGTCTATCTAGTTATTTTGTTTATGATCGTAGTATTGATACTGTCATAGATAGACTTGCCACTATTGAAAAAAGATTGGATGCTCTAGACTTGAGGAAAGTAGAGGAACTTAAGTCCAACAAGAAAGAAATGTTGGAGATAGATGATGATTGGGAGCCCTTTGTTAGGATTAGCATCTCTAACCAAGGTTTCCTTGCTCTTTGTGATATTGGATCCACAGTTTCTACTATGCCAAAAATAGTTTATGATTCTTTGATGCTCGATATGGATAAATTATCATCTTATCATGAACATTCTAATGGAGATATTTCAGAGATTAAAGGAAAGGTAAAAGAAGTCCAAGTTTCATTCCTTCATAGGACTGCACCAATGGATTTCTTCATCTTGGAGCCAAACCAAAGTAACATTGTGCTCGGAAGAGACTTCCTCCGTGCTATGAAAGGATTCATTGATATTGGTAACAGGCACATACGCTTACGCGGTATGGTGAAAGGTAAGTACCTCTTTCCTAGGAAGAAGAAGAATGAGCTTATTGAAAATCAATTTGAAGGTTTTTATGATTCTGATCTTGGAGACCGTTGATTCTTCTTTTGCATCATGCCTAGCTCAAAGGCATAAAAGAAAGCGCTTTCCGGGGGCAGCCCACAACAAATTTAGGTTTTTATTTTTGCTTTTTTTGTGTCTTGATGTTTGTTACTACTGTAGCAACATCATTGTATCTTTATTTTTCAGCTTTGTGCCAAGTTATAGCCTCTTATGATAAGGGAAGCAAAAGTTGTGACATGCTGTCCAGAAAACAGATTCTGTCCCTTGATAGACAAATTCGAATAAAATCACCAGATCATCTTTTTGATCTGAATTTTTTTGAAAGCGTGCTCTATACAATTGTGAAACTTTCGTATGTTCTGAGTTTTTTGATTTGAGTTGCAGAAGTGCCCCGAAAAAATTCTCTACTACCTGCTGTTCTGTTTTTCACAGAATCTGCCACGTTTTGCCTCTCTTCATTTTTGCAAACCTTAAGCTTTCTTTTTATTTGCAAAAACATTTTGGCACTCTTGAGAAACAGTAGATCTTCAAGAATATCTTTATATCCAGTGGGGAAAAATTATTTTATTAAGGGTACTAACCTCTCTAATCAACTTATGATGAGTTATGTATGAAGGGAGTTTTCAAGTGTGCGATGGAAGATGATGAAAGAAGATCCAGGAGTGTCAAGCGCTCAAGCTTGGGGATGCCCCCATGCATCCCCAATAAATATTCAAGGAGACTCAAGCGTCTAAGCTTGGGGATGCCCCCGTGCATCCCATTCTCCATCAACAATCATCAGTTCGGCCTTCGTCTCACTATATTTTTATCACTTCATGCGTTATGTGCTATGCTTGGAGCGTCTCGCTCTTAGGTTTTATTTTTAGTTTTCTTTAGTTTTGCTTGCTGGTCATAACAAGTTAGACCCCATCTTACTTTGTGTGGGAGAGAAACACACTCCACTTTCAAAATCTAGAACACATCATAGGATTTTTCCTTCTTATCTTTTTGTTGCTGTGTGTTCTTTATCTTTACTTAGCTGCTGCCATGTTTAGTTTTAGTCTTAGTTTGTCTTTAGCAAGAGCCTTGGCTTTTGTTTAGTTTATTGCTGGAACTCTTTTTAGTTTTCATGTTTATCTTGTTAAAGAGAGTTGGTTGTTGCACTGAGTAGTGTCTTGTCTTGAAAGTAGGTAATTGAGGTTGCTATTTATTTCTAGTAGTAACTTGCAATAGTTTTGAGGTATTGATGTGAGTAATGTATGAACTTTTGGTTTCAAGAGCTTTAGTCTATTAGTGATAGGTGTCGTATTTTGGGCAATCCATGTGTATTTTCAAAACCTACAAAACTAGTTGAGAACTCTAGGTACTAGATGGATCACTAATATTTGGAGGGATCAAATATTAGAGTACACTCACGTACCATGAGTCGAGGATGCGCAAGGATAACCAAACCCCCATACACTCCTCCTCGGGGTACTTGTCTCTTTGTGAACCTCCTTATTAGATTGAGAGTTACCGACAATAAGTGCATGAGTTCTTCGGACTAATGTAAGTATTGAAAGTTGACACTTCCACCTTCCCATATTTTGCTAGCCTCTCCCGTGCCGTGCATTGCCTTCTTCTCACTCCGAGAGTTGGTGTCTGATACGTCCAAAACGTATCTATAATTTCTGCTTGCTCCATGCATGTTTTGTGTGATATTGCTATGATCTAGATACACTTTCATACACTTTTGATCATATTTGGACTAACTTATTAACTCAGTGCACCCAGTGCCAGTTCCTATTTTCTGCTGTTTTTCTATTTCAGTTTTCCCCCATATAAAAAGTGCCAGAAAAATTCCGGGAAAAAATACAGGAAAAATCAGCGTACAGGAAGCTTCGAGAAGAGCCCGGGAGGGGCCAGAGGGGAGCCAGGGGGGCCCAGGAGGCCACCCAGCGCGGCCGCACCCCTGGCCGCGCTAGGGGGCGCCTGGGGCCCCTGGTCCACCTCTGGCTGCCCCCCTTCGCCTATTTATTCTCCGTCACGGGAAAACTCCAGAAGAGGAACCCTATTCCGCAAACTCGCCTCTGTTTCGCCGCCGCCTCACTTCCGAAGATCGGGAGCACCAGAAGTCCTCTTCCCGGCACCCTGCCGGAGGGAGGATTGACCTCCGGGAGTCTCCTCTCCACCATGGATGCTCCCCGGATGTCTCGTGAGTAGTTTTCCTTGGACCATGGGTCCGTGATCAGTAGCTATGTGATGTTCTCCTCCCCTCTTTGATCTTCATTGTTTAGACCTCGTGAGCTGCCCTACATGATCCAGGCACCTTTGTAATATTTCTGCTGTTGCTATGCTGAGTTTGGAGGGATCTGATGGATTATGAGATTATGTTCAGATTGTGATAGAGTAATATATTTGGTTTTTATCTCTTATATTTTTGTTCCTAAGTAATTCTTGCATGTTCTCCGTTGTTGTTTATTGCTTTGGCCAAGTAGTAGGTAGTGACTCCAAGAGGGAACGTTGTGCTAGATTGTGGGTTCATGCCCCCCGATGACACGCTTGAGTGACAGAAACATGAGTCTAGGGGATGTGCTGTTGCCACAAGGGGGAAAACAACGATGCTTGTAACCGCGGTTACAAGGATTGTTTACTTTACGCAAAGTTCTTTTTAATGCAGTTGTCTGTTGCTTTAGGTTTACACTTTGGGTGGGGCTCGCAACTTAATACCAGCGAGATGTTCTGGATAGATATCTCAAGGTGAATGATTAGTAGTAGATGCAGATGGATTTCGGTCTACTTATTTTGGTGTACTGCCCGTGCTTTTGAGCCTCTTCCTTTCTTTTGTAGCATAGTTAGCATTGCGGTGCGTTCATAATCCTATCAATTGCCCTTCTGTAATTTGTTTACCTCGCATAGCAGTTTTATCGTCTTTTGGGGGAGAGACATCACTAGTGAACATCACGTATCCCAGTCCATATCCTCATTACTGTTTCCAAGCTTTACTTACTTTACTGCTTTTACTTGCTATTATTATCCCTTGCGTTTTATCCTTTGTAAACAACAAGACCGGAGAGGTTGACAACCTCTCTGAACTTCGTTGGGAACAAAGTTATCTGTGTCTGTGTGCAGGTCCGCGTCAGTTGCGCCGCTGACACCTACTTATCATCTCTGGAGTCCTACTGGAGACAAACCTTGGTATCTTCACCGAGGGAAAACTTCTGCTGCACGACATCTCAAACCTTCCACTTGGGGTAACCAACGAAGGGCGAGAAGCCATCAAGCAAGTTTTCTGGCGCCGTTGCCGGGGACTCCAAGTGCTAAGATATGGGAGTTGCACACTACCCTTTACCTTTGTTTTTTTAGTCTTGTTAGTTTATCTTTCAGTTTTTATCTTTGTGTCTTTTATCAAAATTTACAAAAAAATTATTTATCTTGCTAGTTGTCATTATGTCTGGCCCTTTTGTCTTTGTTGAGACAGAGGTTCTCACCTTTAAACAAAAAGGTGGAGAAAGTTTAAAAGATGCTTGGTATAGAATTAATGATTCTCAAAAAAGAGCCACCAAGAAGCAAACCACTACTATCCTGCTTAGAAATTTTTATGTCGGGATTACTCCTTGGAATAGGTTCATATTAGATACTGATATCAATGGGAATTTTCTAGAAGCCCCGACTTGGGAGTCTCTTAATGTTATTGAAAATCTTGTTGGAAATCACCTAGCATGCAAGAAGATATAACTCTATCTCACATTATGAAGAAACTCAAAAAGATAGAGTTAGAAATACCAAGTATAAATAGGATAAATGAGTTGGATCGCAAGATTCAAGGGAATTTGAATAGGCTTGATAGCTCCATGCTTAAAATTATTAAAACTTTGGAGGTCATCAAATCCCGTGATACGGATCTTTCTAGGATAGATAAGATTGAGGAAATCATTAATACTATAGGAACTACTTTTTCCTCAATCAAACCAAAAAAGGTAGAGACTTCGGCAAGAAGGGAACCTAAGTTCATTTATGTCCCTAAGGTTCCCCGACCTAAAAATAAACCACCTATTGCCAAAGAAGTTGAAACCGTGAAAACTTTGGAAGAAATACCTCTCTATAATTTTATAAATGAATCTTCCATTGATTTTCCGCCTTTTGGTTTTCTCCATAGAAGTATATTCATTATGCCTTTATTTAAAAGACCTCTTAAGACTAGTTGTACAATTGAAGAGCTTTTTGATGATCTTGATAATGATTCGATTGATACAACTTGATCTTTTGCATCATGCCTAGCTAATGGCTTTAAAGAAGCGCTTTCGGGAGGCAGCCCGCAACAAATTTAGGTGTTTTCTTTTTGATTTTGTTGTGTCTTGATGATTTTTACTTCTGTAGCAACATCATTGTATCTTTATTTTTCAGCTTTGTGCCAAGTTATAGCCTCTTACGGCAAGGGAAGTAAAAGTTGTGACATGCTGTCCAGAAAACAGATTCTGTCCTCGTGATCAGAAAAATTCCATAAAAATCCCAGTTCATCTTTTTGAGCTTACATTTTTACACAGTATGCTCTATACAATTACGAAACTTCCGTATGTTCTGAGTTTTTTGATTTGAGTTGCATAAGTGCCCCTAAAAAATTCTTTACTATCTGCTGTTCTGTTTTTCACAAATTCTGCCACGTTTTGTCTCTCCTAACTTTTGCAAACCTTAAGCTTGCTTTTTCTTTGCAAAAACTTTTTGGCACTCTTGAGAAACAGTAGCTCTTCAAGAATATCTTTATATCCAGTGGTAAAAATTATTTATTAAGGGCACTAACCTCTCTAATCAACTTATGATCAGTTATGTATGAAGGGAGTTTTCAAGTGTGTGATGGAAGATGATGAAAGAAGATCCAGGAGTGTCAAGCGCTCAAGCTTGGGGATGCCCCATGCATCCCCAATAAATATTCAAGGAGACTCAAGCGTCTAAGCTTGGGGATGCCCCCGTGCATCTTCTTCTCCATCAACAATAATCAGTTCGTCCTTCGTCTCACTATATCTTTATCACTTCATGCGTTATGTGCTATGCTTGGAGCATCTCGCTCTTAGGTTTTGTCTTTAGTTTTCTTTAGCTTTGCTTGCTGTTCATAACAAGTTATATCCTGTCTTACTTTGTGTGGGATAGAAACACGCTCCACTTTCAAAATTTAGAACACATCATAGGATTTTTCCTGCTTATCTTTTTGCTGTTGTGTGTTCTTTATCTTTTCGTAGCTACTACCATGTTTAGTTTTAGTCTTAGTTTGTCTTTAGCAAGAGCCTTGGCTTATGTTTAGTTTGTTGCTGGAACTCTTTTTAGTTTTCATGTTTACCTTGTTAAAGAGAGTTGGTTATTGCACTGAGTAGTGTCTTGTCTTGAAAGTAGGTAATTGAGGTTGCTATTCAATTTTAGTAGTAACTTGCAATAGTTTTGAGGTATTGATGTGAGTAATGTTTGAACTTTTGGTGTCAAGAGCTCTTGCCTATTAGTGATAGGTGTCGTATTTTGGGAAATCCGTGTTTATTTTCAAAACCTACAAAACTAGTTGAGAACTCTAGCTACTAGATGGATCACTACTCTTCTGAGGAGTCGAATATTAGAGAACACTCACGTACCATGAGTCGAGGATGCGCAAGGATAACCAGACCCCCATACACTCCTCCTCGGGGTACTTGTCTCTTTGTGAACCTCCTTATTAGATTGAGAGTTACCGATAATAAGTGCATGAGTTCTTCGTACTAATGTAAGTATTTAAAGTTGACACTTCCACCTCCTAATATTTTGCTAGCCTCTCCCGTGCCGTGCATTGCCTTCTTCTCACTCCGAGAGTTGGTGTCCACCTTCGCCGGTACATCCAAACCCTTGGCATGATACGCTCTGTCATCATAAGCCTCCTTATATCTTTCCTCAAAACAGCCACCATACCTACCTATCAAGGCATTTCCATAGCCTTTCCGAGTTATATTGCTATGCAACTTCCACCTCTTCATGACTTGATCTTCATGCCATACATGTTCCTGCTACACTGGCAGCAACATACATTGCATACATCATGATAGTTACATCTTCTTTATGTTTTGAGTACCTTGTAAAGTGTGAAACATCTCCTTTACCTTCTTGTAAAATAGAGTGTTGCCCTTAAGTGAGGAAAAGATCCCAAAGTGGACACATTAAAAGATCCCAAAGAGGACAAATGAGAGTTAAATAGAAAGAGCCATTGAGGCCACACAAAAATACAAAAAATATATAAAAAGATAAAAAGAAATAAAAAGAGAGAAAGGGGCAACACTACTATCCTTTTGAGAGATCCACACTAGTACTCCCTTTATATCCTTGTACTCCATAGAGATGATCTTCATGCATATAGCTATGTGGGGACCTTCACACTATAGAACTTGGCTTGCATATTCCAAGGATGAGCCTCCTCAAACGAGCTATAGGTCTTCATGAGCGAGCAAGTTAGATGCACCCCCACTAGTTCCATTGGAGAGCTTCTTAGCTCTTATGTGCATCCGTTGCATGGCAATCCCTACTCCTCACATCATATCTATCATTTGGCATCTCTTGCCTATGATTGTCCTCATTGATGTGAGTCTTTCTCATCCTTTTTGTCTTCCTCCTCCACCATACTTCTCTCTTTGCCATCTTAAGTGTCAGCTCTCGTGCTTACGCTCATCCATTGCATGAGTGCTCAAAATTTCGAAAAGGAGTGGATCAAATTGACTTGTACCTGGCTAGTGGTCTGGGGACGAGTCAAGATAAGATTCCAAAGAAGACCAAGTGTGAAACTTTAGTAGATTGAGTTCTCAACACAAAAATTACTTTTTCTCGTATTCCCTATCCCCCTTCTTGCGCGCAAACACCATTTGGAGACATTCGAGTCACGGACAGCGAGAGCTCTTGCACCTTTTGTTTTTTTTGTTACTTGTTTCAATGCTAGTATAGACTCTTGCATGTTATGACTTGAATTGAATCTCTAACCTTGATTGCTTTACTTTTCAAAGTTCTTTTATGGTTGCTAGCATGTCACCATAGAAATTATGTTGTTATCATTTACCTACTCGAGGACGAGCAGGAATTAAGCTTGGGGATGTTGATACGTCCAAAACGTATCTATAATTTCTGCTTGCTCCATGCATGTTTTGTGTGATATTTCTATGATCTAGATACACTTTCATACACTTTTGATCATATTTGGACTAACTTATTAACTCAGTGCACCCCAGTGCCTGTTCCTGTTTTCTGCTGTTTTTCTATTTCAGTTTTCCCCCATATAAAAAGTGCCAGAAAAATTCTGGAAAAAATACAGGAAAAATCAGCATAGAGGAAGCTTCGAGAAGAGCCCGGGAGGGGCCAGAGGGGAGCCAGGGGGGCCCAGGCGGCCACCCGGCGCGGCCCCACCCCTGGCCGCGCTAGGGGGCGCCTGGGGCCCCTGGTCCACCTCTGGCTGCCCCCCTTCGCCTATTTATTCTCCGTCACGGGAAAACTCCAGAAGAGGAACCCTATTCCGCAAACTCGCCTCTGTTTCGCCGCCGCCTCACTTCCGAAGATCGGGAGCACCAGAAGACCTCTTCCCGGCACCCTGCCGGAGGGAGGATTGACCTCCGGGAGTCTCCTCTCCACCATGGATGCTCCCCGGATGTCTCGTGAGTAGTTTTCCTTGGACCATGGGTTCGTGATCAGTAGCTATGTGATGTTCTCCTCCCCTCTTTGATCTTCATTGTTTAGACCTCGTGAGCTGCCCTACATGATCGAGGCACCTTTGTAATATTTCTGCTGTTGCTATGCTGAGTTTGGAGGGATCTGATGGATTATGAGATTATTTTCAGATTGTGATAGAGTAATATATTTGGTTTTTATCTCTTATATTTTTGTTCCTAAGTAATTCTTGCATGTTCTCCGTTGCTGTTTATTGCTTTGGACAAGTAGTAGGTAGTGACTCCAAGAGGGAACGTTGTGCTAGATTGTGGGATCATGCCCCACGATGACACGCTTGAGTGAGAGAAACATGAGTCTAGGGGATGTGCTGTTGCCACAAGGGGGAAAACAACGGTGCTTGTAACCGCGGTTACAAGGATTCTTTACTTTACGCAAAGTTCTTTTTAATGCAGTTGTCTGTTGCTTTGGGTTTACACTTTGGGTGGGGCTCGCAACTTAATACCAGCGAGATGTTCTGGATAGATATCTCAAGGTGGATGATTAGTAGTAGATGCAGATGGATTTCGGTCTACTTATTTTGGCGTACTGCCCGTGCTTTTGAGCCTCTTCCTTTCTTTTGTAGCATAGTTAGCATTGCGGTGCGTTCATAATCCTGTCAATTGCCCTTCTGTAATTTGTTTACCTCGCATAGCAGTTTTATCGTCTTTTGGGAGAGCGACATCACTAGTGAACATCACGTATCCCGGTCCATATCCTCATTACTGTTTCCAAGATTTATTTACTTTACTGCTTTTACTTGCTATCATTATCCCTTGCGTTTTATCCTTTGTAAACAACAAGACGGGAGAGATTGACAACCTCTCTGAACTTCGTTGGGAACAAAGTTATCTGTGTCTGTGTGCAGGTCCGCGTCAGTTGCGCCACTGACACCTACTTATCATCTCTGGAGTCCTACTGGAGAAAAACCTTGGTATCTTCACCGAGGGAAAACTGCTGCTGCACTACATCTCAAACCTTCCACTTGGGGTAACCAACGAAGGGCGAGAAGCCATCAGTGTCCACCTTCGCCGGTACATCCAAACCCTTGGCATGATACGCTCTGTCATCATAAACCTCCTTATATCTTTCCTCAAAACAGCCACCATACCTACCTATCAAGGAATATCCATAGCCTTTCCGAGATATATTGCCATGCAACATCCACCTCTTCATGACTTGATCTTCATGTCATACATGTTCCTGCTACACTGGCAGCGACATACATTGCATACATCATGATAGTTACATCTTCTTTATGATTTTGAGTACCTTGTAAAGTGTGAAAGATCTCCTTTACCTTCTTGTAAAATAGAGTGTTGCCCTTAAGTGAGGAAAGTATCCCAAAGTGGACACAATAAAAGATCCCAAAGAGGACAAATGAGAGTTAAATAGAAAGAGCCATTGAGGCCACAAAAAAATAGAAAAAAATAGAAAAAATAGAAAAAGAAATAAAAAGAGAGAAAGGGGCAACATTACTATCCTTTTGAGATATCCACACTAGTACCCCCTTTATATCCTTGTACTCCATAGAGATGATCATTATGCATATAGCTATGTGGGGACCTTCACACTATAGAACTTGGCTTGCATATTCCAAGGATGAGCCTCCTGAAACGAGCTCTAGGTCTTCATGCGCGAGCAAGTTAGATGCACCCCCACTAGTTCCATTGGAGAGCTTCCTAGCTCATATGTGCATCCGTTGCATGGCAATCCCTACTCCTCACATCATATCTATCATTTGGCATCTCTTGCCTATGATTGTCCTCATTGATGTGAGCCTTTGTCATCCTTTTTTTTGTCTTCCTCTTCCGTACTCCTCTCTTTGCCATCCTAAGTTTCAACTCTCGTGCTTACGCTCATCCATTGCATGAGTGCTCAAAATATTGAAAAAGGAGTGGATCAAATTGACTTGTACTTGGCTAGTGGTCTGGGGACGAGTCAAGATAAGATTCCAGAAAAAGACCAAGTGTGAAACTTTAGTAGATTGAGTTCTCAACAAATAAATGTTTTTCTCGTATTCCCTATCCCCCTTCTTGCACGCAAACACCATTTGGAGACATTCGAGTCACGGACAGCGAGAGCTCTTGCACCTAATGTTCTTTTGTTACTTGTTTCAATGCTAATATAGACTCTTGCATGTTATGACTTGAATTGAATCTCTAACCTTGATTGCTTTACTTTTCAAAGTTCTTATATGGTTGCTAGCATGTCACCACAAAAATTATGCCGTTATCATTTACCTACTTGAGGACGAGCAGGAATTAAGCTTGGGGATGTTGATACGTCCAAAACGTATCTATAATTTCTGCTTGCTCCATGCATGTTTTGTGTGATATTGCTATGATCTAGATACACTTTTGATCATATTTGGACTATCCTATTAACTTAGTGCACCACAGTGCCAGTTCCTGTTTTATGCAGTTTTTCTATTTCAGTTTTCCCCCATATAAAAAGTGCTCCAAAAATTCGGGAAAAATCAGATAAAAAAATCAGCGCAGAAGAACCTTCCAGAAGAACCTGAGTGGGGCCAGAGGGCCACCACCAGGGGCCCAGGCGCCCTGGTGGCGCGCCCCAGGGGCTGGCCGCGCCAGGGGGGCGCCTGGACCCCTGGTGGCCCCCCTGGCTGCCCCCCTTCGCCTATATATTCTACGTGACGAGAAACCCTCGAGGACAGAACCCTTTTTCGCGATCTCGCCTCTGTTCCGCCGCCGCCGCGCTTCCGAGATCGGGAGCACCAGCAGACCTCTTCCCGGCACCCTTCCGGAGGGAGGGCCGAGCTCCGGGAGTCTCCTCTCCACCATGGATGCTTCCCGGATATCTCGTGAGTAGTTTCCCTTGGACCATGGGTCCGTGATCAGTAGCTATGTGATGTTCTCCTCCCCTCTTTGTTCTTCATGGGTTAGACCTCGTGAGCTGCCCTACATGATCGAGGCACTTTTGTAATCTTTCTGCTGTTGCTATGCTGAGTTTGATGGGATCTGATGGATTATGAGATTATGTTCAGATTGTGATTGAGTAATATATTTGGTTCTTATCTCTTATATTTTTGTTCTTAAGTAATTCTTGCATGTTCTCCGTTGCTATTTATTGCTTTGGCCAAGTAGTAGGTAGTAACCCCAAGAGGGAACGTTATGCTCGATTGTGGGTTCATGCCCCCCGATGACACGCTTGAGTGACAGAAACATGAGTCTAGGGGATGTGCTGTTGCCACAAGGGGGAAAACAACGGTGCTTGTAACCGCGGTTGCATGGGTTGTTTACTTTACGGAAAGTGCTTTTTAATGCAGTTGTCTGTCGCTTTGGGTTTACACTTTGGGTGGGGCTCGCAACTTAATACCAGCGAGATGTTCTGGATAGATATCTCAAGGTGGATGATTAGTAGTAGATGCAGTTGGATTTCGGTCTACTTATTTTGGCGTTCTGCCCATGCTTTCGAGCCTCTTCCTTTCTTTTGTAGCATAGTTAGCATTGCGATGCGTTCATAATCCTGTCAATTGCCCTTCTGTAACTTGTTCACCTCGCATAGCAGTTTTATCGTCTTTTGGGAGAGAGACATCACTAGTGAACATCACGTATCCCGGTCCATATCCTCATTACTGTTTCCACACTCATTTACTTTTCTGATTTTACTTTCGGTTGCTATCATTATCCCTTGTGTTTGGTCCTTTGTGAACAACAAGACCGGAGAGATTGACAACCTCTCTGAACTTCGTGGGGAACAAAGTTATTTGTGTGTGTGTGCAGGTCCGCGTCAGTTGCGCCGCTGACACCTACTTATCATCTCCGTAGTCCTACTGGAGACAAACCTTGGTATCTTTACTGAGGGAAATTTTCTTCTGTGCTACATCACACCTTCCACTTGGGGTTTACCAACGAAGGGCGAGAAATCACTATCATCACCTCGCACATCACATGGTAATCATCCTACACAATGCATAAGCGAGACTGAGAGGGAAGTGGGATTTTATCGACATGATCAATGAGGGTTTGCTTGCCTTGCTGACGAGGTTCAATCACAGTGTCTTCAATGAAGGGGGTGGCCTCCGGTTCCGGCTCCACTTCTATCGAGCAAACAAAGCAATCAAGGGATAAATATAAATGCAATGCTCAAGCACATGATCAATATTGTAATGTGATGTTGATGGTCACAATGTGGGTACAATTCCATTTAAAAGAAGTGGAATGCAAAGTTATTTGCAAATTCACTCCAAATTTGAATTCAAATTAAATGCATATGGACAAATGCTACTGTTCACCCAATTTAAATTGGTCAAACATGAAAACAGAGTCCATATTCGCATTCCTTGCATTTTTCTGATAATTTTAGACATATTATTTGTCCAATTTGGAGTTAAAATGAATTAGTTATGAATTTCCAAAGTTTAATTCATTTTCTGGAATTCCTTGAATTAAATTAATCAATTTAATTGAATTTCGGCGTCATCCTGACGTCACTGTGACGTCACGGGGGGGGGGGGGCTGACGTGTGGGCCAGGGGTGTCAGTCTCTGGGGTTAATTAAGGACCTGGGCCAGCTGGTCAGTGGCCTAAGGGGGGTTTAGGTGGGGATTAGGCTTAGGGTTAGGCCCTAATGGCGGGCTCGCCGGGGAACTCGTCGGGGCTTCGTCGGAGTAGTGATTTCGTGCGAGGGAGGGGGTACAGAGAGCACGGGCGAGTGCTGCGCGAAGCCGCACATCTACTGGAGTGGTCGGGGGCCAAAGGCGTGCACCGTGGCGTCGGCTACTTCAACTACGGCGGCGGTCCGAGCACTGACCTCGCCGGGATCGGGCTCCGGGGCACGGGAGGAGGCGGGAATAGGGGTGAATCGAAGCTCTGCTCACCCTGATTTGAATGGAGAAGACAGCGGGGCCGCGGGGAGCTCGATGGTGGCGAATTCGGAGGTTGTCTTCTCGGCGGCCGGAGGCAAAAGCTCGAAGCGGGCGTCGTCCTCGATGGCTCTGGTCTCCAATTAGCAGGGGGAAACAAGGGAGTCGACGTCGCTGGTGCAGACGAACAAGGCGGCGAGGCCTCTCGGCGTCGTTGGCCGCGTCAGAGCGTCGCCGGGGTTCTGCTAGGGATACGGGGGCGGGTTTTCCGCCGGGGAGGAAGGGGAAGGCCAGAGCGAGAGAGGGGAAAGGTGTGCGGGCTTCTGGGCGACGCAGAGGCGTGAGGAGGAGGCCTGGGGGGGCCTAGAAGGAGCTGTGCGTCGAGGTGTCTCTGTGGCCACGCTCTGCCTCCACCGAGCAGCTTGGCTCGACGGGGAGGTAGACAACAAGCTCGTCCGGGTGGGCTGGGCCGGCAAGAGAGGAGGTGGGCCTTCGCCTATGGGCGCAAGGTAAGTGTTCCCCTGCTCTGTTCTTTCTTTCCTTTTTATTTTTTCTGCATTTTGGTTGACCTAGCTATTTAAATAGCTAGGCATTTTTATAAATGCCAATATTTTTTATATGGCCTCAAAATAAAAATAGCTAGCCACTTATAAAGTTTGGGCATTTTTAAAATTCAAATTATTTGAACTTTAATTCAAATAGGGGTTTAAATTTAATTCCAAGCTCCTGTTTGAATATTTGAAAAATCTATGAGCATGGGTTTGAATCCAAATCACTTTATATGTGATCGCACTCATTTATGAGACTTTTCAAAAATGCAAAAGGAATTTTTGGAGCAACTTTTATTCTGGCCATTTGAATTAAATTCATCTGGGGGGGGGTTTCTTCTCCCATTTAAATTTCTTTTTGAAATTTTTAACATGATGCAAAGTTACTTGCTAACCCTAGCACATACCTAAAAGAGGGTTGTGACAACTCGCCCCCACTCAAAAGAATCTCGTCCCGAGATTCAGAAGTCTGCGGGAGGAAGGTGGAGTACTCGGCACGGAGACGATCTTCTCTTTCCCATGTGGCTTCTTTCTCGGAGTGGTGTGACCATTGCACTTTCAGAAACTTAATCTTCTGACGACGAGTGACACGCTCTGCTGAATCAAGAATACGAACGAGGTATTCTCGATAAGAAAGGTCATCTTGGAGATCAAGCGTTTCATGGTTGACTTTGCGGATGGGGTCCTTGAAGCAACGCTTGAGTTGTGACACATGGAATACATCATGTACTCGGGAAAGGTGCGGGGGTAGTTCAAGTTGGTAGGAAACTTCTCCACGTTTAGCAAGAATGCGGAAAGGTCCAATGTAACGTGGGGCCAACTTGCCTTTGATACTGAAGCGTTGGGTTCCCTTCAGAGGAGTAACCCGAAGGTAAGCCTTCTCATCCAGATTGTAGCTTTCTTGCCTATGATGACGTTCATAGTAGCTTTTCTGACGAGACTGGGCTGCTTTCAATTGATCACTAACAATGCGAACCTGCTCTTCTGCTTCCATGATCATATCCGGTCCAAAGAATTGTCTTTCACCGGTTTCTGACCAGTTTAAAGGTGTTCGACATCTTCGTCCATAGAGGAGTTCAAAAGGAGCCATGTTCAAACTAGATTGAAAACTATTGTTATAAGAAAATTCGGCAAATGGAAGAGACTTCTCCCAATTCTTCCCGAATGAGATAACACAAGCTCTGAGCATGTCTTCAAGAATTTGGTTAACACTTTCAACTTGACCGCTAGACTGAGGATGGAAAGCTATACTAAAGGAGAGACGAGTTCCCATAGCATTCTGAAAACTTCCCCAAAATCTAGAGGTGAAAAGGCTACCACGATCAGAATTGATTTCCAAAGGAACACCATGAAGAGACACAATTCTACATACATACAAGTCCGCTAACTAGCTAGCAGTTATAGACTTGCGAACGGGAAGGAAGTGAGCAACTTCGGAAAGTCTATCCACAACAACGAAGATGGCATCATTTCCTTTCTAGGTTTTTGGAAAGCCAGTGATGAAAGCCATATTGACTTTTTCCCATTTCCACTCTGGAATAGGCAAAAGGTTGAAGAGTACCAACAGGTCTTTGATGTTCTGCCTTAATGCGACGACAAACATCACATTCGACAACAAATCGAGCAATGTCTCTCTTCATCCTAGTCCACCAAAATCTTTGGCGTAGATCTCGGTACATTTTTGTGCTACCGGGATGAATCGAGAGGGGTGTTTCATGGGCTTCTTTGAGGATGAGTTGCCTTAGTTCCCTATTCTTAGGTACTACCGAACGATTTCCAAAGAATACCGTTCCTTTATTATCTGTGGAGAAACATTTAGCAACTCCGCTAGCAATGTTCTCCTTGATCCGGCGAACACCTCGTGCACGCCTTTGGGCAACTAAGATTTGATCCTCAAGAGTTGGTTTCGCCACCAAGGTAGAAAGATAACCATGAGGAACAATATCAAGATTGAGCTTGCGAAATTCCTCATGAAGAAGTGGTTGATACTGTTGTAACATGAGGTTGTTACAATACGACTTACGACTTAGTGCATCAGCCATGACATTGGGCTTGCCTGGGGTGTATGAGATTCCTACGTCGTAATCTTTTATCAACTCTATCCAGCGTCTTTGCATGAGATTTAGATCTGGCTGGGTGAAAATGTATTTGAGGCTTTGGTGGTCGGAAAAGATCTCACAACGATTACCAAGGAGGTAATGTCGCCAAGTTGTGTAACATCCCAAAATTCTCCGAATTTTGGAATGTTAATAAAATTAAATAGATGATGATTGTTTGCTTGATGTGTTTGATTTTCTCTGGGATTTAAAACTTTTGGAGTTTATTGAATATTAAAAAGAGAGGGATTAAATGGACTTTCCCTAATATTCATAGTTGGTTTTTTGGAATTTATTATTTTAAAACAAAATCAACAAAAAAAAATGAGAGAAGGTAATATGACTCCTTCACCATATTAAAAGGTTGGAAAATGTTTTAAATCTTTATTGGAATTCTTTTGAATATTCAAAACATTTTTCAACTCAAGGAAATTCATTTGAGAGGATATAAAATGACTTATCCCCTTTTTAATAAAGTTGGAAAATATTTAGAATATTACTTTAAAGTTTTTAAAATTTATTTTTGAGTATTATAAATAACTCTAAAATTATTTTAGGGATTTTATAATGCTGAGAGAGTTTTATTACATTGAAATGATTTATTAAATATTTTAAAAGGGTTGAAAAAGTATTCCCATGGGATATTTTTATTTTACCAAATTATTTATTGGTGTAACAATTTTAAAATTTATATTTATTATTTAGAAATGCTTTGTCAATGCTTTTGACCAAATAAAAATACCTTTAATAATTTATCAGACTTTATTTGATTTATGAAAAGTATTTTATATTTAAATAAAGTATTTAGAAAATGTTTTTGTTTTTATTTTACTTTTTGGAAAATGTATTCATTAAATAAATTTCTATGTATTATTTGATGAATTTAGAAATTTATTTCATATTTTTCTGATGAGTATTTATTTTTCTACAATTGTTTGAAGTTTCGGTTTTTAAAGAAAAAGAAAATACGTACCGAGCCGGCCCAATTTGAGCCTAAGACGGATTTCAATTTTTTTTCGGGCTATATAAGATTTCAACATTTTTCTTTTTCGTTTTTTCCAGAAACCCTAAACCGACCACGCCTCGGTTTCCGTGCTGCCGCCGCCTCGATTTCCGTGCCAGCGGAACTCAGGTTTCGCGTGCGCCGCCGCCTCGATTTCCGTGCCGGCGAACCTCGGTTCCCGTGCCGCCGCCGCCTCGATTTCCGTGCCGGCGAACCTCGGTTTCCGTGCCGTCGTCGCCTCGATTTCCGTGCCGTCGCCGCCTCGATTTCCGTGCCGGCGAACCTCGGTTTCCGTGCCGACGCCACCTTTATGCCGGCTAACCTCGGTTTCCGCGCCGCCACCGCCTCGATTTCCGTGCCGACGAACCTCGGTTCCCGTGCCTCCGCCGCCTCGAATTCCGTGCCGGCGAACCTCGGTTTCCGTGCCGCCGCCGCCTCGATTTCTGCGCCATCGCCATGTCATCGGTACGTCAGCAATTTTGTCCTGTAGTGAAAAGGATCTGTCTGCGACAGAAACTTTTATTTTATTCACGAATAGGTCCTTTTTGACAGTTTGCACCCTATAATCTTCGTAGCCGTATCTTTTAAACCGTGTATCAGAATTAGGTGATTCTTTTTCCTACGCACTCATGTTGTTCTGTACTTTAGCATGGTATAAATTTTTGCACACTTTGCACACTTTTGAATTTGAATTTATTTCAAATTCAAATTCAAATCCCGAAGGCCATATCTTTTATACTGTTGATCCAAATCGAGTGATTCTTTTTGCGTTGGATCACACGTTCAATCTACTTTCTGTTCATAGCATGTGTACACAAAAATTCACAATTTTATTGATCTGTTTAAATTCAAATTCAGTTCAAATTTGAACTTGCTATGACCTGCATTGTAGTATTCCGTTTCACGTGATTCTTTTTGCATATCGGATCATTTGAGGCATGTTGTCGGTAAGGTTCACACACTTTTCAAGTGGGCATGATATTCAAATTGAATTCATAAATGTCCATGATCACAATTCCTTACCGATGAATCTTTAACTGTTGACTCTCTCGAGTTCACTTCCACCGATCACCTTCGAGCACATCGACAGTTGTACCGTGTCAAGCCTTTTGTTTTGTTGCTAAAACCTTTGTGCTTGTTTGTTGATCTTTTGTTTGTGTTGTTGGTGCGATTGCTTATTCGAGTTCATTCGTTTGCGATAAATTGCTCGGAGTGTGACGAGTAGAGTTGACTGGTACGTGAGAGCGAAGATCTTCATCGAATGTATAAGGCAAGTTACACTTTGACCATACCTCAACCTATATTTTCTATTATGCATGTAGCAAATTATCACTCTATGCATGTGTAGGACTATATATTAGTTATGATTTAAACCTAGTAGGATAGCCATATGTTCTGATCCTGTATTCCATTGTCGACCTAGGATCGTGGTTATTATATACTACTATTGCTTTGTAGACGGGGATTGGTTGAGTTATCATTGAGCTATGTGAGGATTAATTACTTGACTAGCAAACTTAAATAGAAATCACCTCTGGACGGGCAGGGAATGCATCCTGGTGCTCATGCCTTGGATAAGGAGGGACCATGGCTAAATACTTCCCGAATGGTTGTTTGGTGGTGAACCGGGTGCGTCATGGCGAGTACCCTCTGACGCAGTGGGCGCCGTCCAGGCTCAAAAAGATCGGACAGACAGTGTGACTAGTAGCTTCTATGTACAACCACTGGCTATATGGGCTCTGGCTTAGATGAGTAAGTTGTGGGGAACCTGGCCCTGGTAGCTAGCTGATGTAGATATGATAGGTGTACCGGCTACCAAAGGGTGGAGGCAACCTCTTCTGAAAGACTATGTCTCAATCTTCGGGTTGAGTCTAGTGGGGAAAGTGTACAAACCTCTGCAGAGTGTAAAAACTGATCATGATTAGCCGTGTCCACGGTTACGGACAACTTTGAGCAACTGGGCATTATTGTTGTTGGATGGTCTTGACAGATAATTCACCTTAATAAGAACTTGAGTGGGAACTTTTAATAAAGGGATGGTTGGAATTGGTGTAGACCGATTCAACCATACTTAGGACTAGCAAGATAAATACAAATTTGATTAGTTGTAGTATGTGAGGGAAAAATCAGCTTTCAACAAAACAAAACCATAAGCCTTTCCTTTGATTTACCTTGCATGTAGATGTAGGTCTGTTATATACTTTTTCGTGTGACTTGCCGTACAAATCAGATGTACTGACCCGTGTTCGGGCTGTAACCTTCGGTGTTGCAGGATTATATACGACGAGTAAGTGGTACGACGTAGGGTTACGATGTCTATACTCAACTTGCCGTTGGAGTTGATGGACGCCACGAAGCTTTTATGGTTTTCCGCTGTATTTTATTTGTAAGCTAGCCTTGAGCTATGCAGGTATGTTTATTTGTAATACTGGATCTTCGATGTAATATATATATGACATGTGGTTTATTCTTGATATTACGTCGTGTACTGTGTGTGCTAGCTATTGATCCAGGGACTAGCACAGAATGCACAGAGACTTGGATTCTTAGTGAATCGGGTCTTTACAGATGGTATCAGAGCCCATGTTGACTGTAGGTCGTGACCCTAGAAAATGGATAGGAAAAGTCATAGGAACAAAAATATTTTATCACTCTTTGATTACTTACTCTCTCCACTAGTATTTCTCATCTATTATTCATCTTCTAACACTTCTCATCTTGTTTTAGTGTAAATACCCCTCTGAGTTGCTTACCCCTGAAGACAAGACATTTGAGGAGTACATCATCAACCTCGTGGATCAATTGAAGTTACGTCTGCCAGAATTAGGAGGATTATCCTATGGATTCAATAAGGATACGCTTTGATGCTACGAGAGGATTTTAAGATCAGCTTAGCTGAGAAGGATGAAGCTTAGAATCAGACCACCACCTTTTAGGTGAAGCTAGATGAACGAATTTCGCGTAGCATGATGAGATCGTATGTCTTGCACATATGACCTTACTCTAGGTGTTGTTTGTGTGTTTTGACTTTTGTGACTGTATTGTTTGTTGTTATGTGTTACTGTCGAACGTAGGTGTATTGCCGCTTCCTTGTTTGAGTGCATATGTCTGGTGTTATTTTTAGTTGTTGTCTTATCGTTGTTATAGTTTTGCCCTAAACTTTGTCGTATGGGTTTAATAGATGGAGTATGAAGTAGGACTCGGCTTTTCTGGGGCGATGTCGAGACTGAAGGTGGAGCAATGGATTCGTAATATGGAGGAGCACATGAAGATAAACAAGGTTGGAAGTGAGGACATGGTCCCCTATGCTGTTAAGTACTTGGTAGAAGAGGCTGCTACTTGGTGGAGAATGCATCAAGCGATTGACGAATCACAAAGGAAGATTACTTGGAAGGAATTTACAAAGATTTTGTTGAGATCTCGCCTCTTCACCCCGATGCAAAGGCGATAACCCGTAAGAGGCCCCGTGCCTGCAAAATTTGTGGAGAAGTCGGACACTCCTATGAAGGACACCAAGATGGATGTCCCTATTGTGAAGAAATTCATGGGGGAGAAGAATGTCCCATTGCTCAAGTCACATATCTTGTGTGTGAAGGAACCGATCATTATCCCGTTCAGTGTCACCTTTACACCATGACGCAACAAGTATCTCAGCATCAAAAGGAAGGAATGGAGAATATTATCCAGGAGTTCAAGGAAGCACCTGTGAAGAAGGAAAGGAAAAATCTTAGCGAAATTCAGTGTTTCCGGTGCAGGAATATGGGACATTACGCCAACATGTGTCCAGAATTAAAGGAAGCACTCATGAGGAAGAAGATAAAGGACCTTAGCCAAATTGAGTGCTATCGGTGCAGGAACATGGGACACTACAGCAATATGTGTCCAGAATTGAAGGGGAAGGAGAAGTTGTGAACGTGGAAGTAAGGATGCTGACTCGAAGAAGCTTATGTTTGGCAATTGGAGGACAAACGTACGTAGGTGTGCACTAAGTGTACGTTGTTACCTTTTCATTGTTAGCTGGAGATGTGGATCGATGCATGTTTTTCTATTGATTAACTATATGTTTTATGTCATGATGGTTTTGTTAATTTTGTCTTGTTCCCTGTGGCCCTGATATGTCTTTGATTGATGTTGTGTGTGGTCCTTTGTGTTTCTTCTATGCGAGTAGAATAAGTTTACGTTTCATTAGACCCTCATCTACTTAGTATGCTTTGAGACTGAAGAAGACACAACCAAAAGAAGAGTAAATTGGCAAGTGACTCAACGATACGAAGATTACTTCAACAACGCGAAACTGAAGCTACCGTCATTGAAGACCTGAAGACTTGAAGACCTGGAAGATTCAAGTTCTACCGTTAGATTGTTTCTGTGAGCTGTCATTTCTTTTTTATCGACAGCTACACATCAAAACTTATTTTCAAAACTAATGTGATGTTTGTATGGGTATATCTCCCTATCTCTCTCTCTACCTCGCTATCTACATTCTATTCCCTCTCATCCTCATCCTACACTGAAGAAGCTACTACAATGGCTGCTAATGTCAAGGCTGGGATAAGTATGGATGCAACTTAATGCTGAGTTCAAAGTTAACCTCTTGTGCAAGGATCTTACAACAAGCAAGCACAATCTTGCTGAAGGAAGAACCCCGGAGGAAGTTGGAGTTCACTAGTACGCGTTCATAGTAGTTTACGTAAACCTGAGAGTTGTTAAGAAACGATAGATGTTGTTTGTCTTGCAGAACCAAAGGATTTTTCTGAACCAGTTCATGAACAAGAGGACTTTCTGCAATGCTTGTGAGGATGACCGAGTGTTAGATTGCGAGATTCGCTAAACCATATACAAGGTAATGATATGGGTGCGGAATGGATTGGCCCCCATGACGACTACTCTTATTATTCGCTCTTGTTATGCGGGTTAGTAAATCTTGAGTGACATACCTATAAAAGAGAGACGACGATGTCAAAGCCTAAACCATAGAATGGTACGATGTGTGACCCCTGTAGGAGATTACCGTTTGTGTTATACGGTGAGTATGGACCAAGACCATTTGCTGCAGGTATCCCGTAGAAGTATTCGTGATGACCACCAAGAGAGAAATCGATAGTTGTTTAGTAGTGGCATCTGACCTGTCAGCCATGAAGTCTCAGCACTTGGAAGACCACTCTCTTGCTAAGGATTCAAGACCTGGTAGGAGGAGGTGAATCTCTTTGAAGAAGGTCATCGATGGAGTAAGATTTTGAAGACCACGTCGCACTCCTTTTAAGGGTGGTAGCACCCTGGACCATCGGAGGGTCGATGGACTGTCATGAAGACCCTAACCCTAGCCTTTCTTTCTAGCCTTCTCGAATCTCGAGGACGAGATTCCTTTTAAGGGTGGTAGTGTGTAACATCCCAAAATTCTCCGAATTTTGGAATGTTAATAAAATTAAATAGATGATGATTGTTTGCTTGATGTGTTTGATTTTCTCTGGGATTTAAAACTTTCGGAGTTTACTGAATATTAAAAAGAGAGGGAATAAAAGGACTTTCCCTAATATTCATAGTTGGTGTTTTGGAATTTATTATTTTAAAACAAAATCAACAAAACATAATGAGAGAAGGTAATATGACTCCTTCACCATATTAAAAGGTTGGAAAATGTTTTAAATCATTATTGGAATTCTTTTGAATATTCAAAACATTTTTCAACGCAAGAAAATTCATTTGAGAGGATATAAAATGACTTATCCCCTTTTTAATAAAGTTGGAAAATATTTAGAATATTACTTTAAAATTTTTAAAATTAATGTTTGAGTATTATAAATAACTCTAAAATTATTTTAGGGATTTTATAATGCTAAGAGAGTTTTATTACATTGAAATGATTTATTAAATATTTTAAAAGGGTTGAAAAAGTATTCCCATGGGATATTTTTATTTTACCAAATTATTTATTGGTGTAATAATTTTAAAATTTATATTTTATTATTTAGAAATGGTTTGTCAATGGTTTTGACCAAATAAAAATACTTTTAATAATTTATCTGACTTTATTTGATTTATGAAAAGTATTTTATATTTAAATAAAGTATTTAGAAAATGTTTTTGTTTTTATTTTACTTTTTGGAAAATGTATTCATTAAATAAATTTCTATGTATTATTTGATGAATTTAGAAATTTATTTCATATTTTTCTGATGAGTATTTATTTTTCTACATTTGTTTGAAGTTTCGGTTTTTAAAGAAAAAGAGAATGCGTACCGAGCCGGCCCAATTTGAGCCGAAGACGGATTTCAAATTTTTTTTTTGGGCTTGTGACGCCCCCAAAATCAAGCCGTGTACAGTAATCATACACGCAAGGTACACGATCGAGATTAGGGACTCACGGTGAGATATCACAACCCAACTCTACAAATAAAATAATACAAGCTGTTTAATACAAGCCAGGGCCCACGAGGGCTCGAATACAACAGCTCGAGAGCACAAAGTCAGCGGAAGCAATAGTATCTGAGTACAGACACAAGAATACAAGGTTGCCTTAAGAAGGCTAGCACAAAAACAACACGATTGAAAAGGCGAGGCCTCCTGCCTGGGAACCTCCAAACTACTCCTGGTCTAAGGGCAACTCGACGTCGTAAAAGGCATCGGGGATCTTCACGTTGCAGTGGTCGGCATCGGGAACTCCTGCTCCTGGGCTCCAACGTCGACTGCAGCGGCCGATCAGGCAAAACAGTAAAGGAAATAAAGCAGGTGAGTATCTAGTATACCCGCGAGTCTTACGTCCGCTACTAAGCATTATGCATTGTATCAACGGAAAGAAGAGGCTGTATATAGTGGACTGAAAGACAGAAATCCAGAGCAAGGGTAAGAAGCTAGGCCTATCAAAGACTAGCATCTTCCGACGAGGTCTTGCAGCATGAGGTAAGAATCAGCCAATAGTTCATATAAAGCATAAAGTAACAACGAAGCAGAAGTTGCTGCAACATTGTATAATATAAGTTGTAATGATTAACAATAATAATAATGCCTCCGAGTTCCCTTCCTCGACTCCCTGCGAGGAAGAAGACCCGGAACCATACAGTTTAATAGTAATAGTTTCTAGTGGTAAGATCCAGCTTCAGCATAAAGTGTCCCGTTACCGTGGACACGGCTATTCGAATAGATTAATCTTCCCTGCAGGGGTGCACTGGCGTGACTCTACGACGCTCGGATCTCCAGGGTGGCGGGGACCTTGTTAGGGAACGCTCCACCAAAGCTATCCGACACAAAGTAGCCCATCCTTCGGCAATCAACAGAGAGGTCATCCGCCGGACTATATCCTATGTACGCCGGGCTTTGGACCCTAACCCGAACGTACTCCTGCACGGTGCGTGATTGGCCGGTGAAGCAAAATCAAAGCAAATACAAATACACCGCTCGAGAAAGAGAAGACAACACCACTTCCCGGCAATCAGCCCGCGGTACTGCTGACGTATGAAGACCCTCGAACGAGACTACGATGCAGGGGAGCCCACACTCCTTATCCCACGTGTAGGTAGTGCGTACAAGCCAAAAGGCTACTCAAGACATCCGCCGAATCATTTAGAATTTTAATTAACCTGCGTGACAACCGTTATCGTTGCCTCGACTTAACCGACCCGCGGTCAACGACAGCAGTCAGGACCACCAGTACATCGGTGCCTGCCCTGTCGTCCCACCAAGTCACTGCGGTTACCAACAAGGTGAACCGTCTCCTTACCTTGTCTCGCGTTTGCTCTTGGTAGAGCTCGACTTTCGTGGTTTGGTATGTCTCGCGAGATACGAGCACGGACCAAGCACGCCAGTAACGTCGGTCGTACCCTCCCTGTCGTTCCCGACGATATACCGCTCGCGGGCACCGTTGGGTCGCCCGACTTTCTTACCTTTAAGGACAACCGCTGTCCAGGACCCTATGGCGGTAAGACAAAGTCAGCCTCGAGTGGAGTACAAGGATTACCCCTGGAGCTTACACTTGAGGTGACTAGGCATAACCCAGATAGGGGCCTTTGGCGGTGTCTGCTTGGTACCGTACCTGTGCAGTTGTATATATTGTATCCGTGTTCACTCCCCTGAGTGATCACGTCCCGCTATCTAGTCCTAGCTAACAATGCGCAGGGCTCACTGCTGAATATATGCATAATTATAACAGGCAGCATAGGATAAAGGAAAGGTACATCAAGGGGCAACAAAATCAGGCTATGCAATTGAATAGGATTGTAATCGTAGCAGCAGCAGTAACAATGCCTAGTGCAAGAAAGTACGGAAAAGGTAGGCGATATCTGGGGAAGAGAATGGCTCTGCTTGCCTGGAAGCTCGACGGTAGGGGCAGGGTCGTCGACGAAGTAGTCGTACCCGGCGGTGGTGTAGTCGGCGGTAGCAGCGGGGTCTACCGGAGAATAAAAGGGGGGGGGGAAGAAACAGTAAATATAAAGAAATCATAGCAAACATAAGGATGACATGACAGTTGAATTGTTAGCGGTGTTCTAACGCAGTGCAATGCACGTTGCTCGGAGCGGAAATTCATCCGGGGAAGAACTGCCAACTCCGGGTGATTACCGGACAGGATGTCCGGAGGGGGAAGGGTTCATACCGGAGGTGTCGTGGGTACCGGACAAACATAAGGGGGGTGTATCCGTGTTAGTTGACCCATTCCGGACAACTTTCGTGTTCGGAATAAATTCATCCGGGTACTTTTTATCGGTACCGGAAATTATCGACAGACAGCCCGGAGGGGGGGAATGTCGATGATCGGTGTGTTAGGGGGGGTGGGGTAGACATACGGATAGCGTATCCGTATTTGTTATATTTTTCTGATCAATTTTCATGTATAAAGTTTTTGAATCTGACTTACGGTTTAAAAGATATTGAATTTTAAAGTTTAAACCATTTTAAATCAATTTCTGGATTTTCTTTTATTAATAAAATGCAACATTATCCACAGAGGGTTGACTGGTCAAATGACCCACTGGTCAGCCTCACAGCAAAATAAAATTCATTTTATTTAATCCTAACAAGTGGGGCCCAACAGTCATACTCACAGGTTTAATAAAATTATTAATTATACAAATAGCACATGGGGTCCACATGTCATTCACAGAATGTGTTATTAATTTATTTAACACAATTTCTTAAGGGTGGGACCCAGGTGTCATTGGCACATGTGTTAATTAAGCATGTTTAATTATCCAGAGAATTTCTTAAGTAACAGGGCCCACCTGTCATTTGCACATATACTAACACGGGGTTTCTCGTTAATTTGTTATCAACATCTAACTTCACAAGGGGCAATGTGGCAGTGGCTCCAGCCACAGCCGGGGCACACGCCAGGCCACCGCACGCCACGACCGGCGGCTATAGAGGCAGCAAGCGGCGGGGCGTGATCGCGCGCAGGCGAGCGGGCAGGCAGGCAAGCGCGGCGAGGCGCCTAACGAACCACGCAACCGTCAACAGAGTTCGCGCTGAAGGGCCGGCGGTCACAACGAGTGCGGCGGGGAGAGGCTACGCTGGCGGCTAATTCGCCCACAAGAGAGGGGGAGCACGAGGGAGAGCTCACATCGGAGCTCGAGGAGGCCTAGGGAGGCGCCTGTTGTGGCATGCCGTCGAGAAGGCACCCGATGCAGAGGAGGGGCGGCTGGTGTCGAAGGCCAGGCGTGGGGGAGGCGACATGGTCACCAGGGCGAGGTGATGGCCTCGGGAGGCAGCCGGGGCCACGGCGGTAGCCATGGCGGCGTCGTGAGCCGGCCGCAAGCGACGGCTAGGACGCCGGGGCGGCGCCAGGAGGAGGCCAGCGGCGAACGGTTGGGGTGGAGGGGGAGCAGCGTCACGAAGGGGGGCAGGGGCGTGGGGGCTGGAGGTCGAGGCAGCCCGGGCTCGCCGGATTTGGCCGGGGCCGGCGGCGTCTAGGAGGGAGAGGGGGGGGGGGGGTGATCCAGATCGAGATGGGGGAATCGGGATCGAGAGGAGGGGGGGTCGACTCGGTTGTGTCCATGGCGACACAGGGTCGTGGGCAGGGCGAGGGGATAAGGGGAGGGAAGTGGGCTG
Organism: Bromus sterilis; assembly: GCA_950022295.1. Taxonomy (NCBI): domain Eukaryota; kingdom Viridiplantae; phylum Streptophyta; class Magnoliopsida; order Poales; family Poaceae; genus Bromus; species Bromus sterilis. The sequence continues at coordinate 227,069,010 of OX465600.1, forward strand.
GGGTGGGTTGGCTTAGGGGGAGGTTTAGTTGGGCTGGGCCCAAGGGGAACAGGGGGGGTGGGTTGTTCCTTTTTATTTTTATTTTTGCAATTCCTTGGCTGTTTGTACTATTCTTTTATTTTTGTTGGTCCATCAAATTATTTTTATTAGACATGAGACTTGCTCCTATTTTTGTATTGCCCTATGTAGCAATGCTACAAAAAGTTTGGTGATTAAATAAATTCTTCTAGCATTTGTTTTAATTATTCTATAGATGAAAAGGGATATTTGGCTACTGTTTTTATTTGTTGCATTTATTTCAAAGCATAATAAATCCCCAAAACCATAGGAAGTAATCCACTGATTTTTGGGCATTTTACAAAATTGGTTGCAAGATTTTTGGACAAAGTTTTATCTTGCACAATGTTTTTAATATTCCACCAAAGGCAATATGAGCATTTGATTTGAATTCAACTCAAAGGCAATTGACTTGAGCTTGGAATTGTTTTGATTCATGATGACCAAGATCCATGATCACATTGCATTCAACAATATCAAAAGGAGAAATTGAATTTGAACTGAACCAAGTTGATCAAAACAAAATTTTGATCGAGGCCATTTTGAGCAAGAGAGATTATCAACAGTGATTAGCAACAGTAATCCTTGATTAGCAAAGTGATTACTGTTCATGACAGTGAGGGTGTTAGAAATCTCCCCCACTACAAAGAATTCTCGTCCCGAGAATTAAAGGTAGTGTAAGGGGTAAAGTTTCGGGTTCACATTCTAACAATTCTTCTGGTGCTGGTTATCCTTCTCGAAGTAGTTGATCCTTTATGTTGCTGTCTTTATTTTCCTGCTTCGGTGCATCTTGACAAGTTGTCATCCTTTCTTCAGGGTATTCATCGTACTTACGAATAGGCTAGGAGAAAACTTTAAGGGTGTTGGACCGGTACAAGGTTAACCAACCGACATGGTCCAAGGGAATGGGGTACAAAGTATCTCACGAGTTAAACTCAGGGAGATACATCGAGAGAAAAAAAGAAGGCATGAGAAGTTTTCAAGTGGATATGCAAGAAATCGATGATGATAACGGAGGATGAAAAGGGGTCCAAAGCATCAGGCATAAGCACTGAGTCTGATATTGAACTGGATATCATAAGGTAGAGGACTCGTGAGTAGCATACGAGGTCAAGCAAGAGGAATAACCTCGAGAACAGAAAGGTACAAGAGAGTCAGGTTTCGATCCTGTGGAACTGTGGGTTATGGACCCACGTTGAATAAGAAGGGTGGTGACAAACAATACGATCAGGTTGCAAGGTAAGTCAGAGAACAACTTGTTAGCTATGTCGGCAACAACGTAGGTACCAAGGGCGAGGGACGAAGAGAACCATCTTCCTGCTCGTTAAGACGAGGCGGACCAATTGGCAAAGTTCTTGTCCATCGGTGGTTACCGAAATGTTATCAACAGTAGTAACAGGTTGTACGGACAAAGTAGTACACCGAAGTGTTTACATCAGCAGGGAATTATCACTGCTTGGATAATTTATATTAAAAGAAAGGTTAAACAGACCAATGAAAGGAAATTGTGTGGATACACAAGCATCAGGTGTATATCTTTCCCGAGGGAAAGCAGAGCAAGATATATGTGATCAAGTTTGTATTGGCAAGGAGTAAAAGGGGGTTGTCAACGATGACACCAATCATCGAGGGGCAAGAATGGTATTTCCCACAATGAATTAAATTAACACTTGGAAGAAGGCAAAATCTTGATGATGACCACGCCACATCATGTCAAAAGGTTTCAAGAAAGTACAATCGAACAACGACGACATCAAGCGAAAGGAATGGTGAAGAAAAGGTATCCGATGTTCCCGGTTGACGACAACCGGGAACCATGAAATGGCTATGACAGGGATAGGCATTGTTTCATCACAACTCATAAGATGTAGTGCAAAGGCATGATATCCTCGAGATACCAGGGGGTAACACTCGAAGGTAGAATGGTGGATCATAGGTGCAGCAGAATTTATACCAAGGGGATAATTATCTTTACGAGAAGCTTTCATGATAAGTTCTACATAGTATCCATGGGCATGAACACAAAGGTTCAGGGTCGACTCCCACTTCTTCAGTGCATAGCCTTTCATTCACTTCTCGCTGTCGATGAATTTGTAGAGTAGGAAATTTATCTGGCGTAACACCAGTAAAGTATGACCCATAGAAGTTGATGGGTTCACACAAACGGCTGAAGCATAGATACAACCCATAGGGACATTTTACAAATCTTTACAACCAACAACAGAAGTAAAGGATACAGGTTCGAAAGCAGAAGGCTGATGACACGGACCAGATGATACCGTTCGCCAATGGCATTTCGTATCATGGGAAGCTCGTCAATGACTTAGGACACAAGGGAACGACAGGTAGTAATCCCCCAAAAAGGTCAGGCGGCGTACAGAGAGTCTGGGGCGAGTATCGATACTCAACCATAATAAGAAAGAATACAAAGGCATCAGATGACAGAAGCATCAGAAAATTTTGATGCTTAAGTACAAAGGAATTATGACTTCCATATCGGTGTATCTGATTCATATACATCGAGCAAACATGAATAAGTTGAATAGAAGCTTGACGGTTAATCAATAAAGATGATTTACCAAGAACCAGCTCATGTCCGGAATGACGTCTGAGCCGAAAGAATGAATTCATAGGGTTAACCGATGACTGCGTGCATTCGCGCACACGATGATTCAAAATATCGGAATGGCAAGGCCAAGGGAGGTCATCGAAGACCACAAGACAAACGGGATCAAACATAGTGCAAGCAGGCAAGAAGAATCTCCAAAGCAGTAGGCTGCCGAGGATTGTTGAGAGATCGAATAGTATTTCAAAGTATTTTGGGAATATGAACCACTTAGATTGAACGGATCCTCGATAAATGTGAGGAGTTATCCGCAGGGTGAAAAGAAGCTGCAAAGCAGTAGGGTCAAAGGATTCCCGAAACAACGGAAATTATTCCGCTGCATCTTGTGAACACAAGAGCAACTGAGATTGAATGGAAGAACGCAAGGTGTATGTGGTTATACATACGGGCTTATCGGTGGCAGGGAAGTGTAAAGGTGATCGGCACATATGGTCTCGGGAATTTTTGCGGAGAGTAATCTTCAGAATCTTCTCGTGAAGCAAGCGATCATCTGTAATGCGGGGCTCTCTGGGAGGAAGTAGTCACGAGAACCTAAAGTTAGTGTTAGCAAAATCTTTAACCCGAAAGGATGAGAGAGTAGGATCCCAGAGTAAGGGTACGGAGAAAATGATCCTAATACCACCCAGTTTGCGACGTGGGCCTATAAGCCACATGAGACTGTTAGTAAAGTAGTTTTGCAAAGACTAGACTCGACTTCGACCAAGGAGTTGGAAGGGGGTGTCCAACAGGCAGTCGGCTCTGATACCAACTTGTGACGCCCCCAAAATCAAGCCGTGTACAGTAATCATACGCAAGGTACACGATCGAGATTAGGGACTCACGGTGAGATATCACAACCCAACTCTACAAATAAAATAATACAAGCTGTTTAATACAAGCCAGGGGCCACGAGGGCTCGAATACAACAGCTCGAGAGCAAAAAGTCAGCGGAAGCAATAGTATCTGAGTACAGACACAAGAATACAAGGTTGCCTTAAGAAGGCTAGCTCAAAAACAACACGATCGAAAAGGCGAGGCCTCCTGCCTAGGAACCTCCAAACTACTCCTGGTCTAAGGGGAACTCAACGTCGTAGAAGGCATCGGGGATCTTCACGTTGCAGTGGTCGGCATCGGGAACTCCTGCTCCTGGGCTCCAACGTCGACTGCAGCGGCCGATCAGGCAAAACAGTAAAGGAAATAAAGCAGGTGAGTATCTAGTATACCCGCGAGTCTTACGTCCGCTACTAAGCATTATGCATTGTATCAACGAAAAGAAGAGGATGTATATAGTGGACTGAAAGACAGAAATCCAGAGCAAGGGTAAGAAGCTAGGCCTATCGAACACTAGCATCTTCCGACGAGGTCTTGCAACATGAGGTAAGAATCAGCCAACAGTTCATATAAAGCATAAAGTAACAACGAAGCAGAAGTTGCTGCAACATTGTATAATATAAGTTGTAATGATTAACAATAATAATAATGCCTCCGAGTTCCCTTCCTCGACTCCCTGCGAGGAAGAAGACCCGGAACCATACAGTTTAATAGTAATAGTTTCTAGTGGTAAGATCCAGCTTCAGCATAAAGCGTCCCGTTACCGTGGACACGGCTATTCGAATAGATTAATCTTCCCTGCAGGGGTGCACTGGCGTGACTCTACGACGCTCGGATCTCCAGGGTGGCGGGGACCTTGTTAGGGAACGCTCCACCAAAGCTATCCGACACAAAGTAGCCCATCCTTCGGCAATCAACAGAGAGGTCATCCGCCGGACTATATCCTATGTACGCCGGGCTTTGGACCCTAACCCGAACGTACTCCTGCACGGTGCGTGACTGGCCGGTGAAGCAAAATCAAAGTAAATACAAATACACCGCTCGAGAAAGAGAAGACAACACCACTTCCCGGCAATCAGCCCGCGGTACTGCTGACGTCTGAAGACCCTCGAACGAGACTACGATGCAGGGGAGCCCACACTCCTTATCCCACGTGTAGGTAGTGCGTACAAGCCAAAAGGCTACTCAAGACATCCGCCGAATCATTTAGCATTTTAATTAACCTGCGTGACAACCGTTATCGTTGCCTCGACTTAACCGACCCGCGGTCAATGACAGCAGTCAGGACCACCAGTACATCGGTGCCTGCCCTATCGTCCCACCAAGTCACTGCGGTTACCAACAAGGTGAACCGTCTCCTTACCTTGTCTCGCGTTTGCTCTTGGTAGAGCTCGACTTTCGTGGTTTGGTATCTCTCGCGAGATACGAGCAGGGACCAAGCACGCCAGTAACGTCGGTCGTACCCTCCCTGTCGTTCCCGACGATATACCGCTCGCGGGCACCGTTGGGTCGCCCGACTTTCTTACCTTAAAGGACAACCGCTGTCCAGGACCCTATGGCGGTAAGACAAAGTCAGCCTCGAGTGGAGTACAAGGATTACCCCTGGAGCTTACACTTGAGGTGACTAGGCATAACCCAGATAGGGGCCTTTGGCGGTGTCTTCTTGGTACCGTACCTGTGCAGTTGTATATATTGTATCCGTGTTCACTCCCCTGAGTGATCACGTCCCGCTATCTAGTCCTAGCTAACAATGCGCAGGGCTCACTGCTGAATATATGCATAATTATAACAGGCAGCATAGGATAAAGGAAAGGTACATCAAGGGGCGACAAAATCAGGCTATGCAATTGAATAGGATTGTAATCGTAGCAGCAGCAGTAACAATGCCTAGTGCAAGAAAGTACGGAAAAGGTAGGCGATATCTGGGGAAGAGAATGGCTCTGCTTGCCTAGAAGCTCGACGGTAGGGGCAGGGTCGTCGACGAAGTAGTCGTACCCGGCGGTGGTGTAGTCGGCGGTAGCAGCGGGGTCTACCGGAGAATAAAAGGGGGGAAGAAACAGTAAATATAAAGCAATCATAGCAAACATAAGCATGACATGACAGTTGAATTGTTAGCGGTGTTCTAACGCAGTGCAATGCACGTTGCTCGGAGCGGAAATTCATCCGGGGAAGAACTGCCAGCTCCGGGTGATTACCGGACAGGGTGTCCGGAGGGGGAAGGGTTCATGCCGGAGGTTTCGTGGGTACCGGACAAACATAAGGGGGGTGTATCCGTGTTAGTTGACCCATTCCGGACAACTTTCGTGTTTGGAATAAATTCATCCGGGTACTTTTTATCGGTACCGGGAATTATCGACAGACAACCCGGAGGGGGGGAATGTCGATGATCGGTGTGTTAGGGGGGTGGGGTAGACATACGGATAGCGTATCCGTATTCGTTATATTTTTCTGATCAATTTTCATGTATAAAGTTTTTGAATCTGACTTACGGTTTAAAAGATATTGAATTTTAAAGTTTAAACCATTTTAAATCAATTTCTGGATTTTCTTTTATTAATAAAATGCAACATTATCCACAGAGGGTTGACTGGTCAAACCTGACCAGTGGGTCCCACTGGTCAAACCTGACCAGTGGGTCCCACTGGTCAGCCTCACAGCAAAATAAAATTCATTTTATTTAATCCTAACAAGTGGGGCCCAACAGTCATACTCACAGGTTTAATAAAATTATTAATTATACAAATAGCACATGGGGTCCACATGTCATTCACAGAATGTGTTATTAATTTATTTAACACAATTTCTTAAGGGTGGGACCCAGGTGTCATTGGCACATGTGTTAATTAAGCATGTTTAATTATCCAGAGAATTTCTTAAGTAACAGGGCCCACCTGTCATTTGCACATATACTAACACGGGGTTTCTCGTTAATTTGTTATCAACATCTAACTTCACAAGGGGCAATGTGGCAGTGGCTCCAGCCACAGCCGGGGCACACGCCAGGCCACCGCACGCCACGACCGGCGGCTATAGAGGCAGCAAGCGGCGGGGCGTGATCGCGCGCAGGCGAGCGGGCAGGCAGGCAAGCGCGGCGAGGCGCCCAACGAACCACACAACCGTCAACAGAGTTCGCGCTGAAGGGCCGGCGGTCACAACGAGTGCGGCGGGGAAAGGCTACGCTGGCGGCTAATTCTCCCACAAGAGAGGGGGAGCACGAGGGAGAGCTCACATCGGAGCTCGAGGAGGCCTAGGGAGGCGCCTGTTGTGGCATGCCGTCGAGAAGGCACCCGATGCAGAGGAGGGGCGGCTGGTGTCGAAGGCCAGGCGTGGGGGAGGCGGCATGGTCACCAGGGCGAGGTGATGGCCTCGGGAGGCAGCCGGGGCCACGACGGAAGCCATGGCGGCGCCGTGAGCCGGCCGCAAGCGACGGCTAGGACGCCGGGGCGGCGCCAGGAGGAGGCCAGCGGCGAAGGGTTGGGGTGGAGGGGGAGCAGCGTCGCGAAGGGGGGCAGGGGCGTGGGGGCTGGAGGTCGAGGCAGCCCGGGCTCGCCGGATTTGGCCGGGGCCGGCGGCGTCTAGGAGGGAGAGGGGGGGGGGGGTCGATCCAGATCGAGATGGGGGAATCGGGATCGAGAGAAGGGGGGGTCGGCTCGGTTGTGTCCATGGCGACACAGGGTCGTGGGCAGGGCGAGGGGATAAGGGGAGGGAAGTGGGCTGGGGTGGGTTGGCTTAGGGGGAGGTTTAGTTGGGCTGGGCCCAAGGGGAACAGGGGGGTGGGTTGTTCCTTTTTATTTTTATTTTTGCAATTCCTTGGCTGTTTGTACTATTCTTTTATCTTTGTTGGTCCATCAAATGATTTTTATTAGACATGAGACTTGCTCCTATTTTTGTATTGCCCTATGTAGCAATGCTATAAATAGTTTGGTGATTAAATAAATTCTTCTAGCATTTGTTTTAATTATTCTATAGATGAAAAGGGATATTTGGCTACTGTTTTTATTTGTTGCATTTATTTCAAAGCATTATAAATCCCCAAAACCATAGGAAGTAATCCACTGATTTTTGGACATTTTACAAAATTGGTTGCAAGATTTTTGGACAAAGTTTTATCTTGCACAATGTTTTTAATATTCCACCAAAGGCAATATGAGCATTTGATTTGAATTCAACTCAAAGGCAATTGACTTGAGCTTGGAATTGTTTTGATTCATGATGACCAAGATCCATGATCACATTGCATTCAACAATATCAAAAGGAGAAATTGAATTTGAACTGAACCAAGTTGATCAAAACAAAATTTTGATCCAGGCCATTTTGAGCAAGAGAGATTATCAACAGTGATTAGCAACAGTAATCCTTGATTAGCAATAGTAATCCTTGATTAGAAAAGTGATTAATGTTCATGACAGTGAGGGTGTTACAGGGCTATATAAGATTTCAAAATTTTTATTTTCGTTTTTTCCAGAAACCCTAAATCGTCCGCGCCTCGGTATCCGTGCCGCAGTCGCCTCGATTTCCGTGCCGGCGAACCTCGGGTGCCGTGTCGCCGCCGCCTCGATTACCGTGCCGACGAACCTCGATTTCCGTGCCGCCGCTGCCTCGATTTCTGTGCCAGCGAACCTCGGTTTCCGTGCCGCCGCCACCTCGATTCCGTGCCGGCGAACCTCGGTTTCCATGCCGCCACCGCCTCGATTTCCGTGCCGGCGAACCTTGATTCCCGTGCCGCCTCGATTTCCGTGCCGGCGAATCTCGGGTTCTGTGACGCCGCCGCCTCGATTTCCGTGCCGGCGAACCTCGGTTTCCGTGCCGCCACCACCTCGATTTCCATGCCGGCGAACCTCGGTTTCCGTGCCATCACCACGTCATCGGTACGTCAGCAATTTTGTCCCGTAGTGAAAAGGATCTGTCTGCGACAGAAACTTTTATTTTATTCACGAATAGGTCCTTTTTCACAGTTTGCACCCTATAATCTTCGTAGCCGTATCTTTTAAACCGTGTATCGGAATTAGGTGATTATTTTTCCTACGCACTCGTGTTGTTCTGTAATTTAGCATGGTATAAATTTTTGCATACTTTTCACACTTTTGAATTTGAATTTATTTCAAATTCAAATTCATACCCCGGAGGCCATATCTTTTATACCGTTGATCCAAATCGAGTGATTCTTTTTGCGTTGGATCACACGTTCCATCTACTTTCTGTTCATAGCATGTGTACACAAAAATTCACAAGTTTCTTGATCTGTTTAAATTCAAATTCAGTTCAAATTTGAACTTGCTATGACCTGCGTTGTAGTATTCCGTTTCACGTGATTCTTTTTGCATATCGGATCATTTGAGGCATGTTGTCGGTAAGGTTCACACACTTTTCAAGTGGGCATGATATTCACCTTGAATTCATAAATGTCAATGATCACAATTCCTTACCGATGAATCTTTAACTGTTGACTCTCTCGAGTTCACTTCCACTGATCACCTTTGAGCACATCGACAGTTGTACCGTGTCAAGCCTTTTGTTTTGTTGCTAAAACCTTTGTGTTTGTTTGTTGATCTTTTGTTTGTGTTGTTGGTGTGATTGCTTATTCGAGTTCATTCGTTTGCGATAGATTGCTCGGAGTGTGACGAGTAGAGTTGACTGGTACGTGAGAGCGAAGATCTTCATCGAATGTATAAGGCAAGTTACACTTTGACCATACCTCAACCTATATTTTCTATTATGCATGTAGCAAATTATCACTCTATGCATGTGTAGGACTATATATTAGTTATGATTTAAACCTAGTAGGATAGTTATATGTTCTGATCCTGTATTCCATTGTCGACGTAGGATCGTGGTTGTTATATACTGCTATTGCTTTGTAGACGGGGATTGGTTGAGTTATCATTGAGCTATGTGAGGATTAATGACTTGACTAGCAAACTTAAATATAAATCACCTCTGGACGGGCAGGGAATGCATCCTGGTGCTCATGCCTTGGATAAGGAGGGACCAGGGCTAAATGCTTCCCGAATGGTTGTTTGGTGGTGAACCGGGTGCGTCATGGCGAGTACCCTCTGACGCAGTGGGCGCCGTCCAGGCTCAAAAAGATCGGACAGACAGTGTGACTAGTAGCTTCTATGTACAACCACTGGCTATATGGGCTCTGGCTTAGATGAGTAAGTTGTGGGGAACCTGGCCCTGGTAGCTAGCTGATGTAGATATGATAGGTGTACCGGCTACCAAAGGGTGGAGGCAACCTCTTCTGAAAGACTATGTCTCAATCTTCAGGTTGAGTCTAGTGGGGAAAGTGTACAAACCTCTGCAGAGTGTAAAAACTGATCATGATTAGCCGTGTCCACGGTTACGAAAAACTTTGAGCAACTAGGCATTATTGTTGTTGGATGGTCTTGACAGATAATTCACCTTAATAAGAACTTGAGTGGGAACTTTTAATAAAGGGATGGTTGGAATTGGTGTAGCTCGATTCAACCATACTTAGGACTAGCAAGATAGATAAAAATTTGATTAGTTGCAGGATTATATACGACGAGTAAGTGGTACGACGTAGGGTTACGATGTCTATACTCAACTTGCCGGTGGAGTTGATGGACGCCACGAAGCTTTTATGGTTTTCCGCTGTATTTTATTTGTAAGCTAGCCTTGAGCTATGCAAGTATGTTTATTTGTAATACTGGATCTTCGATGTAATATATATATGACATGTGGTTTATTCTTGATATTACATCGTGTACTGTGTGTGCTAGCTATTGATCTAGGGACTAGCACAGAATGCACAGAGACTTGGATTCTTAGTGAATCGGGTCGTTACAAGTTGTCAGGGCATGAACTACGACAGCGAGTTCAAGATCATGGGTAGGATAGTTCTCTTCATGTGGACGCAACTGGCGTGAAGCATAAGCTACCACATGTCTATCTTGCATAAGTATGCATCCTAACCCTTGCCGTGAGGCGTCACAAAAGATCTCGAAATCCTTTTTGGTGTCTGGAGGCGCAAGTACTGGTGCAGAAGTCAATCTTCTCTTTAGCTCTTGAAAGCTTTCCTCGCACTTGGGGGTCCATTGGAATTTCTTATCTTTCTTGAGGAGTTCTGTTAGAGGCTTTGCAACTTTAGAAAAGTTCTCGATGAAGCGGCGGCAATAGCTTGCTAAGCCAAGAAAACTTCTAACTTGCTTAACCGATTCAGGTGGAGTCCAGTCAAGGACGGCCTGAACTCTCTCGGGATTGACAGCAATGCCTTTCGCAGAAATCACGTGGCCTAAGTAGGTCACTTCTGGTAGCCAAAATTCGCACTTAGAGAACGTGGCATAAAGGCGATGCTCTCGAAGTTTCATCAATACCAACCTAAGATGTTCTGTGTACTCTTCTTCGTTCTTCGAGTAGATGAGAATGTCATCAAGATAAACTACAACAAATTTATCTAGGTACTCCATGAAAATCGAATTAATCAAGCGCGAGAATGTGGCGTGGGCATTGGTTAAACCAAAGGACATGACGGTGTACTCGTAAACACCATAACGAGTAGTGAAAGCCGTTTTGGGAATGTCCACGTTTCGGATTTTGATTTGATGATAACCTAATCTCAAATCCATCTTGGAGAAGACAGAGGATCCAGCAAGTTGATCATAAATATCATTGATCCTGGGCAGTGGGTACTTGTTCTTTATCTTCGCTAAATTTAGCGGGCGATAGTCTACGCACATCCTTTCTGTTCCATCTTTCTTCGTTACGATCAGAACGGGGCAACCCCATGGCGATGAGCTAGGGCGGATGAAGCCTTTTGCCAACAAAGCTTCAAGTTGGATTTTAAGCTCAGCTAACTCACGTGGGGCCATTTTGTATGGGCGTCTGGAAATTGGTGGGGTTCCTGGTATAAGATCCACTATGAACTCTACACATCTGTCGGGTGACTAGGTTTAAGAAGTTGGGTTACTGGGTAGTTTTCCTAGAGGATGACCATGGCTTACTAGGGGCTACAACATATATGTTAGAGTAACAAATTACCCCATCACAATGTTTAGTGTGGTTATTCTGGCTAGAAGACATCTAAAGTGGGAGGAAGAACTGCAAAATGAACCAGTATAGGTTTCTAGAATAAAACCTACATCAAACACTATGGAACTGTCGGGCATGCCACCTAGAAGTCCTTCTAAAAGGACAACCGAAATGGAGAGAAGGATTTTGCAAATGCATCAGATTATGAAGAAACCTGGAATGACTCGGACAGGATAACGGCTGTAATTGTAAGAAATGTCTTTTCTTGCAATGTAGAAACAACACTTACATACGATGTAAGAAATCAGGAAGCACAACAACTCAAGCAAACCGAACACCACTTTCCTACGGCTTCGAGGAAGCAAACAAAGAGATGTTCTAGTAAGACATAGATGATCCTAGTCTTATCTTCCCGTAGAATAAGATGAGGGTGACTCAGAACTCAGAACGATGAGGGTAAGGAGCAAAAAAAGCCTTACATTGTTCCCTTATATACCCAGAGTAACTATATAACTATAGAAAGCTAGACTCGACTTCGGCCAAGGATGATAATCCTATAGTCATTCCTGCTCTGATACCAAGTCTGTCGGGGCCCGGGGTTAGCGTACGCAAGACTCGCTACAACATAATCATATGGAGAGCCGAGAACCGTACCCACTTGTCTAAGCAGAAAAGGCCAAGCACAGAGCGTTCTCGGAAAGCATCGAACGTGAGGGGCATCCCATCCAGGCCGGATGATCAACTGAGATGGGTCCTCATTGTCCGCACACAAGTCTAAATGATATGGGTGGTGAACTCCCATACTCATAGACAAGTCGCCTCAACCATACTATCGATTGTATTATAACCCTTACATAGACTTACTCCAGCCCGATCACTTAGTCGGGGTCTAGGGAGGGCTCGATCATACATCAAAGTGTGCACGTGACGGAGTCACGAGCAATCGCATCGCGATGCCCCAAGCTACGCACATCTAAGGGCCACTTGGGGTATAAAAGACCGCCAGCCAGATCACAACTAAGGTCTCGAAAACCCATACTAAGACATGCATGTTATAATCATACACGCAGCACACATGTCTAGTATGAACAACAGGTATCATTGCAATTCTCTACAAAGTGTACAACTTTATTGATAACTCTTACAGAGTGCACACAGAGATCACAAGTCTGTGATCCAACATTACATCAAACATGCGGAAGCAAAGTAGATCTGAGTACAGACAAGTTTAACAAATGGCTTAGAGAAGCCTTATCTATAAATAAGCCCTTCCACGAGGGACCAGTCGTCTGACTGGGACTACACTAGCTTGATCAGCCGTTGAGCTCCAGGAAGAATCCACCTTCGGGGTCAGTGGGTTCATCTAAAACATAGAATAAGCAAACGTGAGTACAAAGTCGTACTCAGTAAGACTTACGTAGGAGCTATACTACTCATGCACATGTATCAAGGTAAAGGGAGGTAGGGTTCATAAGCAGAAGTGCCAGCTTTGACTTGGCTAGTCCTGAACTACGACTACCAGACTTGAGGTAAGAAGCGTACACGAGTCCACTACATCTCCAACTAATTACACCACTATGGTGCCTTCCTCGACTTCCCACGAGAAAGCACGCCATAGCACTCACGCTTATCTTGGCAAGTTTTATAAGTATCTAGTTCAAGTTGTCTAATAATCAAGCTAAGCTTTCCAAGTAGTCCTTTACCGTAGACGCGGCTATTCGAATAGTTTGTTACCCTGCAGGGGTGTACTTCTACACACATGAAACTATCAGTTACCGCCGGGATCTCGTCACCCTTCAAGCGGGTGTCGGCGAGGATAATCTCCACAACTTTTACCTCACAGCCAACTCAAGTTCAATGAAGACGCCTATCTGGGATGGTTTCCACATTCGTAACCCAGCCGGTTTACCGAAGTGGTCCCAGAAGATGTGTGCGTGGTGCATAAGACGGTCTCGGTTGAACCGTTCTCTCACTTTGCAGCCAGGCCACAAACCTACCAGAACTCTGAACTACTGCGACTCATTGAACTGAGAAGGGGTGAGTTAGTAGGTTGAGCGGGGGTTCGTTTGCCCAACATGCGGTAGTACTCTTCATCTTGGATCACCACACAAGAACTCGGGCTTAAGGCGGTGTTCAACGAGACAACCCACTGTGTACTCCTACACAGCCTCTCATCGTTCACCTTGTATTAGGGTAGATTCACTGACACATTTCCACCAGCATCAACATGATTGCTACCATCCCGACTCACATAACATTATCAACATGGTATCAATCTAAGCATGCAATAAGCAGTAACAGTTGCAGGGGCCACATGATATCAAACAACTCCTACATCTGCTAGGATTTTGGTTTGCTTACTACTGTGACAAAATGATAGGGCATGCAAAGGAATGGGTTCATCTATGCGGTAGACATGTTATCATGGTAATCATCCTAAACAATGCATAAGAGAGACTGAGAGGGAAGTGGGATTTTATCGACATGATCAATGGGGGTTTGCTTGCCTTGCTGATGAGGTTCAATCACAGTGTCTTCAACGAAGGGGGTGGCCTCCGGTTCCGGCTCCACCTCTATCGAGCAAACAAAGCAATCAAGGGATAAATATAAATGCAATGCTCAAGCACATGATCAATATTGTAATGTGATGTTCATGGTCACAATGTGGGTACAATTCCATTTAAAAGAAGTGGAATGCAAAGTCATTTGCAAATTCACTCCAAATTTGAATTCAAATTAAATGCATATGGACAAATGCTACTGTTCACCCAATTTAAATTGGTAAAACATGAAAACAGAGTCCATATTCACATTCCTTGCATTTTTCTGATAATTTTAGACATATTATTTGTCCAATTTGGAGTTAAAATGAATTAGTTATGAATTTCCAAAGTTTAATTCATTTTCTGGAATTTCTGGAATTAGATTAATCAATTAATCTATTTACTGCGTCAGCCTGACGTCACTGTGATGTCACGGGGGGGGGCTGACGTGTGGGCCAGGGGTGTTAGTGTCTGGCGTTGATTTAAACTTCGGTTTAAATTAACCCATGGTTAATTAAGGACCTTGGCTCACTGGTCAGTGGCCCATGGGGGTTTAGGTGGGTATTAGGCTTAGGGTTAGGCCCTAATGGCGGGCTCGCCGGGGAACTCGTCGGGGCTTCGCCGGAGTAGTGATTTCGTGCGCGGGAGGGGGTACAGAGAGCACGGGCGAGTGCTGCGCGAAGCCGCACATCTACTGGAGTGGTCCGGGGCCAAAGGCGTGCACCGTGGCGTCGGCTACTTCAACTACGGCGGCGGTCCGAGCACTGATCTCGCCGGGATCGGGCTCCGAGGCACGGGAGGGGGAGGGAATAGGGGTGTATCGAAGCTCTGCTCACCCTGATTTGAATGGAGAAGACGGCGGGGCCGCGGGGAGCTCGATGGTGGAGAATTCAGAGGTTGTCTTCTCGGCGGCCGACGGCAAAAGCTCGAAGCGGGCGTCGTCCTCGGTGGCTCTGGTCTCCAATTAGCAGGGGGAAACGAGGGAGTCGACGACGCTAGTGCAGACGGACAAGGCGGTGAGGCCTCTCGGCGTCGTTGGCCGCGTCGGGGCGTCGCCGGTGTTCTGCTAGGGCTACGGGGGCGCTCGGGTTTTCCGCGGGGGAGGAAGGGGAAGGCCTGAGCGAGAGAGGGGAAAGGTGTGCGGTCTTCTGGGCGACGCAGAGGCGTGAGGAGGAGGCCTGTGGGGGCCTAGAAGGAGCTGGGCGTCGAGGTGTCGCCGTGGCCACGCTCTGCCTCAACCGAGCAGCTTGGCTCGGCGAGGAGGTAGACGACAAGCTCGTCCGGGTGGGCTGGGCCAGCCAGAGAGGAGGTGGGCCTTTGCCTATGGGCGCAAGGTAAGTGTTCCCCTGCTCTGTTCTTTCTTTCCTTTTTATTTTTTCCGCATTTTGGTTGACCTAGCTATTTAAATAGCTAGGCATTTTTATAAATGCCAATATTTTTTATATGGCCTCAAAATAAAAATAGCTAGCCACTTATAAAGTTTGGGCATTTTTAAAATTCAAATTATTTGAACTTTAATTCAAATAGGGGTTTAAATTTAATTCCAAGCTCATGTTTGAATATTTGAAAAATCTATGAGCATGGGTTTGAATCCAAATCACTTCATGTGTGATCACACTTATTTATGAGACTTTTCAAAATGCAAAATGAATTTTTGGAGCAACTTTTATTCTGGCCATTTGTATTAAATTCATCTCGGGGGGGGGGGGGTTTCTTCTCCCATTTAAATTTCTGTTTGAAATTTTTAACATGATGCAAAGTTACTTGCTAACCCTAGCACATAACTAAAAGAGGGTTGTGACAGTTGTACATTACAAACGGTTGTTAATGCAATATGGTCTGGAATTAGAATTAAATCCCAAACTCTCATTATGATCGAACTGTGTGAGTTGCACAGAGTCATTGGTGACGAATTTATATGAAAAAACGTGTGCAATAATATAAATAATAACTGAACAACTTAATTATGTAACCATCTGGAATGTAATACAAAATAAAATAATTGAGATCATTATGCAATAATCAGATCATTTAACGAATGTAATAAAAGCATGTTCATATCAACCATCACACGCAGTATATTTCAAATCCATCGCAATATTTCATAACTTGCACCGCAGTACACATCAAGATTTTACAACTGACATCATAGTACATAATTGAGTAATAAATTTGGCATCCAACATCTAAAACCTTTCAAAACTAACATAACATATGAACCTCATCTACAAATATGTTGAAGTGGAAGGCGAATATTGATGGCGTCAATGACGGGATCGCCAATGGCAATGTGGTGTCACAACCCTACAAAACACAAGAAAAATTACTACCTTTTTTTCCAAGGTTCTGTTCATAGCGTTAAGATAAGTAGAATAAACTTGCAGCTATTATTTTTTGCAGAATGTCACATATGTGGGAGTACTGTATCTTACAGTGATAGTGAATTGATCTACAGAATCAATCTTCACACGTATCATCCAACACTTTGTTGAGCTCAGCTATCAAATTTGGTCATGCTACCTCTCCGCCATAATGGAATTCACGGAAAGACCACCATATTACACCAATTTTTAGACATAACACCACCCTGCAACCTGCGGCCGAGGCGGAGATATGAGCCAGAGGATGCATATAATTAACCACAGGGGGTGACGAAAGAGGCAGCAGATCACCCGGGGGATTTTAGAGAAGGCGAATTTCTTCATCCTGGTGGCTTCTACTTCATGGGATGCTGGAAGCATGAAGTGCTTTACCTTCATCAAAATTGCCTTCTATAAAGTTGATACCATTGTGCCATAATTATGGTTGCCTGTGATCCCCTCTCAGTGTGCTCCTTGCAAAATAAGGAAAAACCCATAACTGACACAACAGAACATATGAAGAAGCTGCATTATAAGAACATCATATTTGGTTTTGAAGAAAGAAGTAATAGATATGAGGAAGCAAAAAACCTCGGGTGGATGACGAATGAGGTAGCACATCAACTGAGGGACTTTAAAGAACGAAAATTTCTTCATCCAACTGGCTTAAGCTTCATCGGCTGTCGGTAGCATAAAGTGATTTACCGTCAGCAAAGTTAGCATCATCTGCGAGCATCGTTAGTCAAGTATGGCTCATTCATATAATTAGAAGGACTAGGTATAGTGGTGCTGTAAATACAAGATTTTTCAACCCATTGAATCCAAAGTTTTGTTCATTAATATAGTTAATCTATTTTGTTGTAACAAATTTGGAAGACGTAAACAACATCGTAAATTCACATCATTCGTCAATACTACTCTCGTCCTGGGTACTTTGAGAAGCTATATGATCGCAAAAACATATAATGAATGAATCCCACTAAGATGCATTTATAGTGTCTATCTCAACATGCAAACTATCTGTTGGATATATGCTCTAGAGACAAATAATATATGATTATTCCAATATATCTAAATAAGTTCATGACCAGTTTCATACTGTGCTGGAACTGTATCAGTGAAACAATTATACAGGTGTGGTATAGAAACAACCAGACTTCCTAGTCAGCCTCTCATGATGACTGGTTTATCGTCAACTGATGATTGTGGTTTCACGATCATGGACAATCAAGTCAATTGACGGTAAGGTCACCTCATTGAATGAATGACGTGATGAACATTACCCAATGCAAGCATTGCAACATGATCAAATCGTAAAAGTTCAATGTTGTAATTACAGAACGTAGTAGCCTGTTCCTTTGACCGTGAGATCACACATAATTGCTATCTTCTGAGGATGCTTTGAGTGCATTAACCGTCACACTGAAACATGGTGTCAGAACCCCAACTAGGGTAAGTGCTAGGGTTGCTTGTGCCCTTTGCATCATGCAAAAATTTCAAAAGAAATTCAAAATTGGGGAAAAGAAAAGCCCTAAGAAATTAAATCAAATGGCCAGACAAAAATTTCTTCCAAAAATTGCTCTGGTATTTTTGAAAAGTCTTATAAATATGCATGATCACATATAAAGTGAAGTGGGTCCCACTGCATGCACCAAGATTTTTCAAATATTCCAAATAGGGCTTGGAAATTAAATTAAACTCCAATTTGAATTTAAATTCAAATTGTTTGATTTTCAAAAATCACCAAAACTTATGAGTGGCTAGCTATATATGTTATAAGCCCACATAAAAGTTTTCATGATTTTTAAAATTGCTCTGCTATTTTTATTTGGGGCAAAACAAACAACAGAAAAGGAAAACAGAAACAGTAAAGAGAGAAATTGAAAAAAAAGAAAGAAGCCCAACCCCCTGGCCACCCCGGCCCAACTAACGGGACCCCAGCCCAGCCCACCAGCCCGGGTGTCGTCTTCCTCCCCGGCGCCCGAAGCAGCTCGGTGGCGCGCTCACCGCCGCGCAGGCCACCGAGGAGCTTCCAGGGCCCCCTCTTCTCCCCCAGGACGCCAAGGAGACGCCCAGAGGTCGCCACACCCTTCCCCCCTCCTCCAGCTCACTCTCCCTCTCTCCTCGCGTCGGAACTCGCCATGGCTGAGAACTAGGTCTCGCCGCCGACGAGCGCCTGCGTGGCCAGCAAGCTCCTGGAGCCGCGTGTTCATGTCCATCGTCACCGCAGCCACCGTCTCCGTCGAAGAGCGCGTTCAATTGAGCCCGAGGACGCCCTGAGCCGTCGCTAGCTTCACCGCTTCCCGCCGACCGCCGTGGAAGGTCTCCACCGAATTCGCCACCGCCGCGGCTCCATTCCCTCCGGCTACTGCACAAGCTTATTCAGGGTGAGCTCGTGATCCCTTCGCCCCTTTCCTCGCTCTAAACCACACACTTTTTCTTCGAGGCCGCCTTCACAGTGCTCCGGCCGCCGCTCGCGTCGACGTTGGCGTGAACTAGAGCACCCCCGAGTTCCCCGCCTTGACCTAGTCGATGCACGCGAGCGAGGAGCGTCTTATGGTGGTCTTCGCGGTCAATTTGGCGCACGGGAGCAGACTCCAGAGCAACTCCGGCGAGGCGCCGCCGCGTGCACATCCGCCGGCGGTTAGCCGTCGGCCGATTAGGCCCTAATGACCCCCTAATCTAACCCCACACCCACTGACAGTGGGACCCACAGCCCCTTAATCCCCTCTGTTAGTTAAACTGACAGGGGTTAACTCCCACTGCCACTGACCAGCCGGCCCCACCTGTCAGCCCCTGTGACGTCACCCCTACGTCACTGCTGACGAAGTAAATGGAAAAACATTTAAAAGAATTACAGAAATTCCAGAAATTACTTTAAACTTCAATAATTCATAGAAAATTCATATGAACTCCAAATTGGACATATAATATGTCTAAAATTATCAGAAAAATCCAAGGATTATGAATATGGGCTCTGTTTTCATGTTTGACCATATTAAAATGGGTAAACAGTGCAAAACATCCATATGGCTTTATTTCAAATTCAAATTTGAAGCACATTTGCAAATGACTTTGCATTTGACTTCTTTTAAATGGAATTGTACCCACCTTGTGACCAAGAACATCACCATTTCAATATTGATCATATGTTTGAGCATTGCAAATAAATTTATACCTTGTTTGATTGTTTGCTCGATAGACGTGCAACCGGAACCGGAGGCCACCCCCTTCGTTGAAGACCCCGTTATCGAACCTCGACAGCAAGGAAAGCAAACCCCATTGATCATATCTATAAAATCCCAATTCCCTCTCAGTCTCGCTTATGCATGTTTAGGAGATCACTTTGTATCAATTCTACCGCATAGTTGAACCCATATCCGATGCATGACCTATCATCTTGTCACAGTAGTAAGCAAACCACAATCCTAGCTGACATAGGAGTTGATTGATATCATGAAGCCCCTGCAACTGTTATAGCTTATTGCATGATTAGTGTTACATGAGGTTGCTTTTGATGTGAGTCGGGATGATGGTGAACATGGTGTTGATGAAAGTGAAACTGTGTCGGTGAATCCACCCTAATATAAGGTGAACGATGAGAGGCTGTGTAGGAGTACACAGTGGGTTGTCTCGTTGAACACCGCCTTAAGCACCGAGTTCTTGTATGGTAATCCAAGACAAAGAGTACAACCACACATTGGGCTCACTGACCCCTCTCGGCCTAGTACCTTGATCCGTGTCGACGTCCAGGAGTCACATTAGTTCGGGCCTTCCATTTGACATATGCATAGAAAAAGAGTAAGTGGAAATGTTGCATCATCCTAGATATGTGGGTGGATCTTTGAGACAGTGAAACCATATGTCAGAGGTGGCGTCTCGGTTGCCTACATTGTCTGGGTCCGTTTCGTTGATCCGGCCGGACTCTCGAGCGGTGACAAACTCAGATAGTCGACTCCTGGAATAGACCGGCTGTGAGCGAAGTGTCGTGGTGAACATCCTCGCTGTCACCTCTTGAACGGTGGCGAGACTTGACGGTAACCGATGGTCATGTGTGTGAAGTTTACACCCTTGCAAGGTTAATAAAACTATTCGAATAGCCGCGTCCGCGGTTAAGGACTACTTGGAACCTGTACCTGATTATTAGACAACTTGAACTGGATACTTCTAAAATACACCAAGATAAGTGTGAGTGCTATGGCGTGCTTTCTCGTGGGGAAGTCGAGGAAAGCACCATAGTGGTGTATTGGTTGGAGATGTAGTGGACTCGTGTACGCTTCTTACCTCAAGTCTGGTATTCGTAGTTCAGGAATAGCCAAGTCAAAGCTGACACTTCTTCTGATGAAACCCCACCTCCTTTACCTTGATACTTGAGCATGAGTAGTGTAGTTCTGATGTAAGTCTTGCTGAGTACGACTTTGTACTCACGTTTTCTTATTCTATGTTTTAGATGGAAACCCAGACCCCAATGGAGTCATCGACCTGAAGCTAGACGTTGACTAAGTTAGTATAGTCCCAGACAGCAGTCTGGTCCCTCGTGGAAGGGCATGTTTGTTTACAAGGCTTCTCTAAGCCATTTGTTAAACTTGTCTGTACTCAGACCTAATTTGCTTCCGTTGTATGATGTAATGCGATCACAGACATGTGATCTTTGTATGCTCTATGTGTATATCAATAAAGAGTACTTTGTAGAGTTATGTGATGATACCTGCTGTTCATACTAGGCATGTGTGCTGCGTGTATGTTTATAACATGCATGTCTTAGTATGGGTTTTCGAGACCTTAGTTGTGATCTGGCTGGCGGTCCTTTATACACCAAGTGGCCCTTAGATGTGCGCAGCTTGGGGCATCGCGATGCGATTGTTCGTGACTCTGTCACGTGCACACTTTGTTGTATGATCGAGCCCGCCCTAGACCCCGACTAAGTGATCGGGCTGGAGTAAGTCTATGTAAGAGTTAAGGTTCAATCGATAACATGGTTGAGGCGACTTGTCTATGAGTATGGGATTCACCACCCATAAGCATTTAGACTTGTGAGCAGACGATGAGGACCCATCTCAGTTGATCATCCGGCCTAAATGGGATGCCCCTCACGTTCGATGCTTACCGAGAACGTTCTGTGCTTGGCCTTGTCTGCTTAGACAAGTGGGTACGGTTCTCGGCTCTCCATGTGATTGCATCGTGACTGGAATTACATACGCTAACCCCGGGTCCCGACACATGGTGACCATAAAGGTGTATCTTGGGCTATCCGATGGGATATGTTGAGGAGTGTTGATTCAAGAGCGGGATTTGTCAATCCATATAATGGAAAGATACTTCATGGCCAACTCGGTGAGATTGCATCCATAAAGCTGCGCAGCGTGTGACTAGGTCACAAGGATGAATATCACGGAATGAGTGAATAAGATTTGTCGGGAACAAGATAGAACTAATGCATTGGATGCAGTTGATCGAATCTTGGACTAATCTAGTATTGCATGAGAAAGGGAATGGTATACTACGATTCAATCGGTTACTTCCGGAATGCACAGGGGTCATTATGGGCATCCAGGTCACGCTATTGATCATTGGCCGTAGCCTTTGTCTCGGTCATGACTGGAGTGTTGTCGGACCGTAAGGTAACACACTTAAGCGCTCGATGAATATCGGAGACCTTTTCGAAACTATCGGAGTTACCGAAGATATGAGAGAGAACTCCGAAATCGTTTCGGAGGGAGACGAAAAAGGTTCCGTGGTTTTCGAATTGTTCGGAAAGTTAATTGAATATGTTTTATTATTTAATAAAATGAATTATATATTAAAATATAATTTAAATAATTAATGGAATAATATTCTGTTAGTTTTTTGTTTTTCTTTAAAGAAAGAAGAAAGAAAAAAAAGAAAAAAGGAAAAAAAGTGGAGCACATGCGCCATGAGCCATGGGGCCCATGTGGCCACTTGGCCACTTGGCCTCCACGCCTAGGCCTTGTGTGGCCGGCGGCCACATGCATGGCTTGGCCGGCCATGTGCTAGGTGCGTGGCTATGCGTTGTGGTTTAGTACCACATCGCTGCGTACCTGCATGCCCCCTTTTCCCCTTATATATAGATGTGGAGGGTACTCTTTTTCAACACAGAAAATTCCAGAAAAATACAGAAAATTTATGTTGATCTCTCTCTCCCTCTTTCTCCCTTCTATGTGTGGACTCCCCTTGCTTGGAGGCTGCACTAGGTTGGAGATGTCTTCACTATACGCACGCCGTCGTGCTGCTGAAACTCTGGTTCCGGAGGTCTGTTTCCGCCACCTTCGCTGGATCGGAGAACGAAGGTCATCATCGAGTCCGTACGTGTGCGAGTACTACAAGGTGCTGCACGTGCGGCACTATCACCCCATCAGGGTGCTAATACAGCCAGGGGGCTGTGAAAGGTTTACGGCTTCATCAACTACGTTTGCGGGAACGTTTCCCGTGCAACGGTCTACACCCCGAGGTATGTTTCCGCAAGTCTTTCCGTTACGACATTACAATTAGATAGATCTTGGGTTAAGGGCGACGCTAGTTAGAAAAATTATTGTTTTCTGCCGTGGGACCCAACACTATCTACCTCACCAACTATTATAGCCAACCATTTGTGCATGTCATCCACTAACAAAACCTCACTAGGATACATTTGTGCATACTATTTTAGCCAACCATTTTTCCATGTCACTGAGTTTATTTACATGCATTTTATACCCTGTCAATTTATATTATAGACTTCTAATAGAAATTTGCGCTGCAGCACGCGGGTTGTTCTTCTAGTTCAATATATGATGTGATCGTCGATATCATATCCGCTCAAATTACCCCGGGACAAGAGTAATATTGATGAATGATTGTCAGATACAATGCGGTTTAGTTCTTCAATTTTGTGTTGCAACAAAAGAGAGCAACTATATCTACTGTTAGGACTTTGAAATCAATGACGAATGGATAAAGCTTTCTTGCACCTACAATCCTACAATATACATCCTTCCACCTGTAAGAATGAGTCTAAATTGACTCGTGGTGCAGAGCTAAGAACACCGACATAGAGTTAGGAGGGCTGAACCGCCGCCTGTATGTCACACCTGAGATAGCCACGAATGTCTGGGAATAAGTAAACATCTAGGTGTAGCATGGCAACGGAGTAGTCGGTTTTCTTACTTAATCTGCATATTGCTCTGTTTCGCCCTCCTCTATAGGAATCCCATTTTTTATAATCCTCCCTGGACACTTCCATTCCTGCGATCAGATCAGAAACCGGAGAATAGTTAATCACAACAGATTGCTCAGAGCCCTTTTATTCTTGAAGAATTGCACGAAATAAAGAGCGAAAATGAACACTATGTTACAGCTCTGACATGACATCACATTGCTCGTGTAAGTGTTATTGAAGAGCATATTACATAGTGGCATTACATTACAAAGGGAAACCGAATATAACGAAATAAGCTTAACCTTGCTAGTTGAACATAGGCATTAGGTAAGCTAAAACGAGCTACTGCTCATCGTCATCAGAGATGTTGATGATCACTTTCCTCTTGGAAGAGGGCGAGATATGCACATCGTGGGTGCCCTGCTCTTGTTCGGTGTGGTTCACCAACCTGCTGGATCTAGAGTTCATGTAAGCACAAGCACGCCGAGAAAAAATAGTGTAGGGTTCGTCATAGGCACCGACAGTGTCCGCGAAAAAACACCAAGAGCAGCTACGCAAAGCTGACAAGATTGAGGCAACCTCGATGCGCGACGCGTTCAAGGTGGCCTCGACGGCCATGTGCTCCTCGAGGATCATAGGGTCCGCGTGCATAGACGCCACCGCGGCCTCGTTAGTGAGTGCGGCCGCGATTTGCCTCTCCACGGCCAAGTGCTCCTTGAGCTGCAGGCCATGGCGCCAGGACCATGGCGAACGGCGGGACCTACGGCTTGTGGGAAGTGGTGGTGGTGATTTGGATGGGACGTAGCGGGCCGGCGGTCGTGGCATGGGTGTGGCCAAAGAGGGTTGTGTTGGATCTTGGGGGTGAGAACAGGGTAGGGTCTGTTGGATATATGCTCTAGAGGCAAATAATATATGATTATTCCAATATATCTAAGCAAGTTCATAACCAGTTTCATACCGTGCTAGAACTGCATCAGTGAAACAATGATGCAGGTGTGGTATAGAAACACCCAGAGTTCCTAGTTAGCCTCTACATCGATAACTAGTTCATGGTCAACATGATGATCGTAGTTTCGCGATCATGGACAATTAAGTCTCTTGACTATGAGGTCACCTCACTGGCTAAGTGACGTGATGAACATTACCCAAAGTAAGCATTACAGCATGATCAAATCTTGTGAAGGTTCAGTGTTGTAATTACGGAACGTGGTAGACCGTTCCTTTGACCGTGAGTACGTGCATAATCATTATCTTCCCGGATGCTTTGACTTACATCCCACCACCTGACTGAAATATGCGGGTCATAACGGTTGTATCTTAGGTATTCCGTGGAGATACGTTGAGGAGTATTGTTTACAAGAGCGGGATTTGTCAATCCATATAATGGATAGATACTCGGGGCCCACTCGGTGAGATTCCATCCATGAAGCTGCGCAGCGTGTGACTAGGTCACGGGGATGAATATCACGGGAACGAGTGAATAAGGATTAGTTCGGAACGAGGTTGAACCAGACATAGGATGTCATTGATCGAATCTCGGAACAATCCAGTATCGCTGACAAAGGGAATGCTATACGGCGTAAGGTCCAATCGGTATTGATATCCGGAATGCACAGGGGTCATTATGGGCATCCAGGTCCCGTTGATGATCATTGACTGTTGCCTCTGCTCGGTCATGACTGGAGTGTTCTCGGACCGTAGGGTAACACACTTAAGGGCTCGATGAAATCGGAGACCTTTTCGGAACCATCGGAGCAACCAGAGAATAAGGGAGACAATATCGGAGGAGTACCGTATTGAACCGAAACAAGCTCGGAGTGAGCCGGAAGTGTTTCCGGAGCACCGGGAGATGGAATAATATGTTTTAGTTATTAATTAATTGAATTAATAATTAAAATCATTTTATTTCTAATTAATATGTGCTATGGGCCTTAGTGGAGAAAAAGGCCCATTAAGGAATTAAAGGGAAAAGAAAAAGAAAAAGAAAAGGGGGGGGGGAGGCGCCATGGGCCCTAGGGCCCATGAGGGGTGCGCCCCCTCTCCCCCCTTGGCCGGCCACCCCCTAGCAAAGGGTTTAGTCCCACATTGCTAGGGGAGGTGGGTTGACTCCCTTCCCCAGCCTATATAAAGACAGGCAGGGTGCACATAATTAATACACAGAAATTCGTGAGAAAATAAATATAACTCCGAATTGAGATCGGTTTTCTCCGGTCTCCTCCCCTCTCTGGTCTCTTCCATGGTGGGCTCCCTAGTGTGAGCCTGTAGTGGAATTGAGACCTCTCTGCTAGAATCGGAGGCCGTCGTGCTGTCGAAGCTCTGTCCGGAGGTCTGCTTCCGCCCCCTCTGCTGGATCGGAGAACGAAGGTCGTCATCGAGTCTCGTACGTGTGCGAGTACTACGAGGTGCTGCACGTGTGGCACTACACCCATCCGGGTGCTCAACACAGCCAGGGGGCTGTGAAACTTGATCGGCTACATCAACCACGTTTGCGGGAACGTTTCCCGCGCAACGGACTACACCCCGAGGTATGTTATTTCCGCACTACTATCTGTTACGGTAATACGGCTAGCTAGATCTTGGGTTAAGGGAACGCCAGTTAGGAAAAATTTGTGTTTTCTGCTGCGAACCCCAACAGTGGTATCATGAGCTAGGTCTATGCTTAGTATTACTGTACGGATAGAACACATCGGGGATGTGGGCGTTGATTGTATGATTGTTACCCTCTCATGTGCACTTGTTCATATCTGCGGAATTGTTTGATGAAGCGGCCCCCGACCGACTTTACGCATACTCTTACGCGAGACTGGTTCCACGCTTGACATGCGGCTTGTACCGTATAAAGTGGCTAGGGGGGTGTCTGTCTCTCTACTTTAGCGGATGTGGCATTTGCAACGGAGGGCCCCGTGCGGGGTGTAATAGAGACAATCGTATGGTTGACGTTGTGGTTGACTCGTAGGTTAAAACCTGTTTAGCTATGAAAGCCCTAGCAGCCACGTAAAACTTGCAATATACAACTAGATCGTCTAACCTTGTATTGCAAAGTGGGGGCTATCGTTTGTTTGTTTGTGATAGTGATAGCTTTTGCTATGTGTTACTAATAAGTAGTAATCGTCATCATAAAACAAACTAAAATGGAGACACTGTAGACTTAGTGTTGCCATAGCCCAGACATCTTAAAACTTGCTAGTATAAGATACACGACGGTAGCATGTGATAAGATGATCCCTTAACAAAGCCAAACACAAGTATTCTACCGAAGTGTGCACCACCTGGAAGGTTCTCCCATATGGCTTGATGCTCCGTACATACCGGAGTTGTCCTACATATTCAATGGAGTTCGCATGAGGTTGGGTTCGGCAAGCCTGGCATATGAAAATATGGCCTTGCTGAGCAGCATATAACATGGAGGTTAACTTGGCGAGCCTAGCATATGCAGATATGGCCTCGGAATACTAGAGATCGAAAGATCGAGCATGAGTCACAGTATATATAAGATAATGTGATCGCACAAGTTGTTGTCTACCTTTGAAACTGACCCGTCGGCCGTGTGATATTCGAGGTCAGGCAGTGAATCTCGATCATGTAATCACTAAAACTTCCTAGGGATGAAATGTTTTAGTGCGAGCTCATATGATTATATGAACTCATTTGTTGTGAACTAGTCTTAATTGTGTTCCTTGCAATTATGTTTGTAGAAAAATGGATAATACCCAGTACCTTGAAATGGTTTCCTTCTTACATGGTGAAAGACTTAAATAAAATGGGTCAAACTTCATTAGTTGGTACTTACGCCTTAGAGCCGTGCTCAAGAGAATCAACCTTTCATTCTTAACTAAAAGGCAAGTGGGAAACCCTCCAGAAAACGACATGGATGCACAAGCGGCGATTGATTATCATTATCGTCGTAGGACATATGCCATAGCCAAGGGTATCATAGAAACCAGCATTCCGCAACCTTTGCGTGAGGAGTATGCTGATTTGGATACATACGATATGATCGATGAGCTGAAGTCATCAAACTTGCATCAGTTTAGAGTTAACAGATTTGAGTTAGAAAGTGAGTTTCTCTCTACAAAGCTGGAAGAAGGCTCTTGCCTGAAAGCACACTTGGCCAAGATGCATGAGATACATCTGAACCTCGTAGATGATTTTGACTATGATACCACACATGAGTCTGCGATATACACGGTGTTACACTCGCTTCCACCGAGCTATACAGACCATGTCTATGGCTATGTCGGCAGAGGTGAAAGCCTCGAGTTCTCTGACTTCATGGATAGACTTCAGTACCTGGAGGTCGAACCCATTGAAGGAGAAGTTGTCGATGGAGAAGGTATATACTTGATATACTTTATAAATGTTTACTCCCTTATACAACAGATGCAGTAAATGAGTATTTGATACTTATTCTGTTTTATGAAAACAGGACCTGCTGTTGCATGGACGGGAAGAGGTGAAATCGAGGATTGATGGATATCAAGTCAGTTGATGGCCAGCATGGATTCCACCGAGACATCTATCATAGGAGATACTTAGAGTATTAGATAAATCTTATGTAATCATTATAGTATGAACACTTAGTTGTGTGTCTTGCATCTCGCGAGACAAAGTTATTCATGTAATGAGACAAGTCAGTTGTTCCATCTCTATGAATAAAAGTGTGCTTATACTTTGATTACGTCTTGATTTATGATATGATAGAAAGCATTTATAATACTACTATTATTGTCAAGAAATATTCAATGTTTAATGATAAAGTTGTCTTGATTATAACAAGTCAAAGATCTGATTGCATGAGGTGACTTCATAACTGATGAATTCATTAAATGTATGATCTATTAACTTGTGAGTTCATTATCGAATGAAGAATCATAACTTGATTGCATGAGATGGATTAGATACACGATCTATGAACCTCTGCAATAAATATGATCATGACAAGGTTCTAGCAAGTAGAACTTGTGCCAATCATTATACATAAATGATGTAGAATGGGCATGTGAGTTATCATTAAAAACTTCATATGATTAATTGAAAGTTGTATTCAATTGAGATCATAAAACTGAGATTCGGGAATCACAGTAAGAAGTGAGAATACAAGGATACATATCACTACGCTACGATCCGGAGTGAAAAGTATTGATATTGACATAATGGGAGACTTGTGGAAGTTGTACCACAAACTACGATGGAAGTTGAAAGTGCTAGACTACTTAAACCATTCGTAGTCATACTAAACCGTAGTATGGTCTAAACGTTCTTTCCCCTAGCACTATAGTTATTGTCGAATAAGTTGTTTAATTCATTAAGTTAAAACACCCACTTCATGAATAGGAAACCATCCTGGTTTTAACGAGACATGATAGCCCCATAACTGATGGTGTTATAAGGTTTCTTAAAAGAAAGAATTTCTTTGTAATAGAACTACGAGCAATTAAAATTACATATTCTCCCCGAATAGCAAAATTTGTGTTGCTTAATTGGTAATACGAGAAAAGTATCTCAACACAGATCCAATGGGAGATAATGGAAACTTTGACCGAGGTATTGGACCTTGCCTTCAGAATATCAGAGTATTACAACGGAAGCATGTTCCGCTGTAATGACACTGCATAAGGAAGGATATGCCAAAGATGATTGATCTTGGTATATGAGTTGAAGCCATTGTTGAATTTACAAGGTTGTCATGAATACGTTCTGTACAGAACAATAATCATGAGTCTTCTTAATAAAACAATAGGGAATAATATTGCTTGAAGACACAAAGGAATGATGGTAACCTAGAACACGAGGAGAAATGAAATAATATTGAGTTACATTAAGGATGGCTCACGTCCTGTGAAATAAATCGGTTATTTCATATTCTCGACAAACTGGAGAGTTATTGAGAATAATGTAATGGACATAAAGCATTATTTGGTTATGACCAAAGTTCAATGGTGATTGACTACGGAAACGTAGTAATGCTTTAATCAATAAAATATTTCATTTACACTACGATGGACCATAGCCTGAAATTGCATCTCAGTCAAATTTGGATTTGAAAGGGAATTGTAATGGGCAAGACGAAGGTTACTTCGTTAAAAGGATGGACTATAGTACCTCAAGACAGGAACCCTCAAACTTGATTTGATCAAGTGATTTTGTGATGACCAAAATATTGAGTGGGCCTGCAGTTTCATGAAACTGGGTGGGAGCTTTGAAGACTTCCCTGAAACTTGGAATGCAGAGGGCATTTTCTGAGTGGGAGCTTTGGAAGCTTTGTCATTATGTGAGACATAGTGAACAATAAAATGACTTGATGAAAGCTGAACCACAAATATATGAGTATAAGATGGATATATTTGAGTGGGAGCATGATCATTGTCTCAAACATATATGCATTGATATGTGTGAAGAATGATCTCATATGTATATATATGGATATGCATTGATTGTGTGTATAGAGAATCGTCTCATATACATATGTGCATTATGATATATATAGAGCATAAGGCAAATAAAATACAAGATTGCAAGAATCTTCTTTTATGTGAAATACCAACACATTACACGTTGAAATCTATATGAGTAGATTAAGATACGGATAATGAAACGAAGTGAAGGTTGGAATAATCTTCTAGACAAGAAACGGGTTCTTGTGGCTAGAAATTATATAATGGATGAAATCCAAATATCACAAGCAATGTCTTGATGGAAGAATAGAGATGCACCATGTACTGGACATGTGATCTTATATGTTCTTGACATATGATTCTACCATATAACATGCGTTGTGAATCCAACAACAGAATGACTCAAAAGTTCTTGGAGAGGAACAGATTCCGATGTGCTTTAGGAGTAAAACACAGAATCTGAATAAAGTCCATGCATTCAGTATATGAGAGGCACACTGAGGACTATTCTCTAAAATATAGAAATGATAATAGATTTGAATGTAATGCAAGATTACAATTGCAAGCCATATTATGGGTCTATATGGAATTAGAGACATCACCAAAGACATGAAAGAAATGTGAGCAAAATTCACGGTACTACAAACATAATACTACTTAAGAAAGTAGACGTATGGATAAAAGTTTAGCGTTAGAAGTATTGGACTTCTGGCTGAGTGTATTTCTCAGTATATATGACTATGGATGAGTCTTCTTAAAGACTGAACCAAGAGATCATTGGAGGATACTGTGAAATAATAGTCTCACTCTCCCGCGAAACTTATATCCAACCATTATATGATAATGAGTGGTATGTCAAAAGAGCTTTTGACCTATACCAGTTGCAAAGGAAACATACGAATCTGAATTGGTGCAGTTCGTTGACGAACCCTCTTCCATGAGCGTGCATGATCAATGAAACACTTATGTGATAAGATGTTTATGATCGGAAAAATGCGGCTAGATTATTAGCACTCTAGTGCAAGTGGGAGACTGTTGGATATATGCTCTAGAGGCAAATAATATATGATTATTCCAATATATCTAAGCAAGTTCATAACCAGTTTCATACCGTGCTAGAACTGCATCAGTGAAACAATGATGCAGGTGTGGTATAGAAACACCCAGAGTTCCTAGTTAGCCTCTACATCGATAACTAGTTCATGGTCAACATGATGATCGTGGTTTCGCGATCATGGACAATTAAGTCTCTTGACTATGAGGTCACCTCACTGGCTAAGTGACGTGATGAACATTACCCAAAGTAAGCATTATAGCATGATCAAATCTTGTGAAGGTTCAGTGTTGTAATTACAGAACGTGGTAGACCGTTCCTTTGACCGTGAGTACGTGCATAATCATTATCTTCCCGGATGCTTTGACTTACATCCCACCACCTGACTGAAATATGCGGGTCATAACGGTTGTATCTTAGGTATTCCGTGGAGATACGTTGAGGAGTATTTTTGACAAGAGCGGGATTTGTCAATCCATATAATGGATAGATACTCGGGGCCCACTCGGTGAGATTCCATCCATGAAGCTGCGCAGCGTGTGACTAGGTCACGGGGATGAATATCACGGGAACGAGTGAATAAGGATTAGATCGGAACGAGGTTGAACCAGACATAGGATGTCATTGATCGAATCTCGGAACAATCCAGTATCGCTGACAAAGGGAATGCTATACGGCGTAAGATCCAATCGGTATTGATATCCGGAATGCACAGGGGTCATTATGGGCATCCAGGTCCCGCTGATGATCATTGACTGTTGCCTCTGCTCGGTCATGACTGGAGTGTTCTCGGACCGTAGGGTAACACACTTAAGGGCTCGATGAAATCGGAGACCTTTTCGGAACCATCGGAGCAACCAGAGAATAAGGGAGACAATATCGGAGGAGTACCGTATTGAACCGAAACAAGTTCGGAGTGAGCCGGAAGTGTTTCCGGAGCACCGGGAGATGGAATAATATGTCTTAGTTATTAATTAATTGAATTAATAATTAAAATCATTTTATTTCTAATTAATATGTGCTATGGGCCTTAGTGGAGAAAAAGGCCCATTAAGGAATTAAAGGGAAAAGAAAAAGAAAAAGAAAAGGGGGGGAGGCGCCATGGGCCCTAGGGCCCATTAGGGGTGCGCCCCCTCTCCCCCCTTGGCCGGCCACCCCCTAGCAAAGGGTTTAGTCCCACATTGCTAGGGGAGGTGGGTTGACTCCCTTCCCCAGCCTATATAAAGACAGGCAGGGTGCACATAATTAATACACATAAATTCGTGAGAAAATAAATATAACTCCGAATTGAGATCGGTTTTCTCCGGTCTCCTCCCCTCTCTGGTCTCTTCCATGGTGGGCTCCCTAGTGTGAGCCTGTAGTGGAATTGAGACCTCTCTGCTAGAATCGGAGGCCGTCGTGCTGCCGAAGCTCCGTCCGGAGGTCTGCTTCCGCCCCCTCCGCTGGATCGGAGAACGGAGGTCGTCATCGAGTCTCGTACGTGTGCGAGTACTACGAGGTGCTGCACGTGTGGCACTACACCCATCCGGGTGCTCAACTCAGCCAGGGGGTTGTGAAACTTGATCGGCTACATCAACCACGTTTGCGGGAACGTTTCCCGCGCAACGGACTACACCCCGAGGTATGTTATTTCCGCACTACTATCTGTTACGGTAATACGGCTAGCTAGATCTTGGGTTAAGGGAACGCCAGTTAGGAAATTTTTGTGTTTTCTGCTGCGAACCCCAACAGGGTCGTCGTCGTCGAGGAGGCCGGGGAAATGTGCTGGGGTGGGGGTGTTTGAACAAGAAATGGGGGAATGTGTGCTGAAGAGAGAGGCAAAAGAAGGGGGGAGGCTCTATATTTGCGCGGCTGGGGAAACTTTTTGCTATATGCGCGGGTAAAGTGCCGCCAAACAAAATCATCGCAAACGCTTCTATCTTAATAATTGATTGTGATCATGCATGCCCCAAAATCATCGGAAACGCTTCTATCTTTAATAATTAATTGTGATCATCGCATATCCCAAAATCATCGCAAAAAAATGGAGGAAAATATCCAATGCATGAAAGACTTTAGTTGATAAACAATTAAATGATGCAACCTTAGCAAAAACAAACTAAGCAACAATGCATTGTGAAGTATAGTTGCTTAACTCATTTAATAGTTAAGACACTTAACACCTCACTTAGCACCTTTGCATTGTAAGCAGTCTTAAAAGGAGCTAGCATTAACATTAACAATAGATAGGGGCTTTACTACTATCAGTGATTAAACAAAGACCACGGTCGGCAGCCCAGGGATCCGGCGGACCCAGGGTCGTTGGAGGAGAAATTGACGACTAGTAAGGACGACATCTCGGTGTCGTCGGTGTCGGCAACGCCCTCGGACGCCGATGGTCCGATGCTCAGGTCGCCGTATCCATCGCGGTCGATCAGTTCGTCGTCGTAATGCCTGCAGTAGTGGCGGTGCCAAAGATCCTTTTGGTGCGTCGTTGCCGATTCTTCCATGACCCATAGGAGGTCTTCCTCGTTCTCCAGATCATGCTTGTACTCGTGCTCAACGATTTCGTTGGGAAGGCGAACCATGGCTTCCGTAGACGCGTCGTCGGAGAGCATCTCGACCATCGCTCCGGCCAACTCTTCGAACGTGGGGTGCAGACTGGAGTCCGTGGAGACCGTCCCGATCTGTACGCCACCAGGGTCAATCTGGGCAAGGACGGCCCCCGCGGCGTCGGTGGCTGCTCTAGCAGTTACGACACGTGCATACGCCGTCTCGGATGTTGCCGCGACGGTCTGTAATGCTGCCATCGCCCTCTCCTCAGTCGCCGCCGCCCTGCTGGCAGCCCCCGACGCACTCTCGTCGGCTACGGCCACTCTCTCGGCGGCTGCTCGAGAACGAGAAGCAGCTGCAACCGCCGTCTCAGCTGCTGTTGTGGCGGTCTATAAAGTTGCAGCCGCCCCGTGGTCCGCCACCGCCCTCTCAGCGGATGCGGTCGCGCTCTCGACGGCGGTGATGGCTCTAGCTACTGAGGCGGTCACATCATCCTTCCTAGCGAACCTACTAGGTGGGGACATGGTCGATGTGATTGGGGATGAGGCATTTGCGCTGGGGTATAGTGGGGGTAGAAATGAATCTTCCCCCAGAGGCCATAAAACGTCTGAGCTGTGCGTGCGCCACGGTCGGTCAATAGGACCGTCTTGGATATTTTCCACAACCCAAATGCTCGCTTCATATAAACTGTGGGAATATGGATGGTTTATATTGATTGTGTTAAAAATAGCTCGCCTGGGATGGTTCGGGTCTATATCGCCGCTTAGATCTTTGAAATTCCATCCCATTCGCAACAAAATACTTACCAATGTATTGAGGAACTACATGTTCATTTTTCAAACCATTTTCGTGCACTGTTTTAGTCGTTCACAATGCTAATCTGAATTTTAATCCATTTAATGCCTAGAAATGCACGTACTGCAATAAAAATAGCAAACTATCCAGCAAAAAATTCATATTGTAGCACGTGTGAAGGTTGGGTCTATGGTCATTGTAGAAAAAAAACTCAAGGTCAAAAGATGAAGCAAATAAGAACATACATTCGAATACGATTCATTCCATCCTTGAAACCACGACTCTTCTTCGGGGACAGTTCGGTTTCTAAAAGGTGTACATCATACAAGTTGTACAATCGTATCATATTCTCCCGGCATATTGAAGTGATATGATGACACCTTGTCAAGTTTCAAATTTTTCAGACCTAATAAAAAATTCTGAAATTTTTAAACGAATGAATGCCGCGTTCACGGTTGGATATCGCCGCTTAGATTTTTGAAATGCCATCCTATTCGGTTCAAAACACTTAACAATGCACTGAGGAACCACATGTTGATTGTTCAAACCATTTTCGTGCACCGTTTTAGTCGTTCGCAATGCTAATCTGAATTTTAATCCATTTAATGCCTATAAATGTACGTAATGCGTTAAAAATAGAAAACTATCCAGCAAAAAATTCACATTGTAGCACGTGAGATGGTTGGGTCTATGATCACTGTATAAAAAAATTCATTGTCAAAAGATGAAGCAAATGAGAACATACATTCGAATACGATTCATTCCGCCTTGAAACCACGACTCTTCTTCAGAGATAGTTCGTTTTCTAAAGGGTGCACATCATACAAGTTGTACAATCGTATCATAGTTTTCCGAGGCATACTGAAGTTATATGATGACACCCTGCCAAGTTTGAAATATTTCAGACTTAATAAAAAAATTCTGGAATTTTTAAACGAATGAGTACCGCGTTCACGGTTGGATGTCGCCGCTTAGATCTTTGAAATGTCATCCCATTCACTGCAAAACACTTACGAATGCACTGAGGAATCACTTGTTGTTTTCTCAAACCATTTTCGTGCACTGTTTTAATCGTTCGCAGTGCGAATCTGAATTTTAATCCATTTAATGCCTATAAATGAACGTAATGCGTTAAAAACAGCAAACTATCCAGCAAAAAAATTCATATTGTAGCAAGTGAGATGGTTTGGTCTATGGTCACTGAAGAAAAAACTCAAGGTCAAAAAATGAAGCAAATGAGAACACACTTTTGAATACGATTCATTCCACCTTGAAACCACGAATCTTCTTCGGGGATAGTTCGGTTTCTAAAGGGTGCACATCATACAAGTTGTACAATCGTATATATTTTTTCCTGGCATACTGAAGTTATATGATGACATCCTGCCAAGTTTCAAATTTTTTAGACCAAATAATTTTTTTCTGGAATTTTTAAACGAATGAATGTCGCGTTCAAAGTTGGATATCGCTTCTTAGATATTTGAAATGTCACCCCATTCGCTGCAAAACATTTACCAATGCAATGAGGAACAACATGTTATTTTTTCAAACCATTTCCGTGCACTGTTTTAGTCGTTCACAGTGTTAATCTGAATTTTAATCCATTTAATGCATATAAATGAACGTAATGCATTAAAAATAGCAAACTATCCTTCAAAAAATTCATATTGTAGCACGTGAGATGGTTGGGTCTATGGTCACTGTAAAAAACTCAAGGTCAAAAGGTGAAGCAAATGAGAACATACATTCGAATACGACTCATTCCATCTTAAAACCACGACTCTTCTTTAAGGATAGTTCGGTTTCTAAAGGGTGTACATCATACAAGTTGTACAATCCTATCATATTTTTCTGTGGCATACTGAAGTTGATGACACCCTGCCAAGTTTCAAATTTTTCAGACCTAATAAATTTTTTATGAAATTTTTAAACGAACGAATGCCGCATTCACGGTTGGATATCGCCGCTTAGATCTTTAAAATGTCATCCCATTCGCTGCAAAACACTTAGCAATGCACTAAGGAGACACATGTTGATTTTTCAAACCATTTTCGTGCATCGTTTTAGTCGTTGCCAATGCTAATATGAATTCTAATCCATTTAATGCCTAGGAAATGCACGTTAAAAATAGAAAACTATCCAACGAAAAAATCATATTGTAGCACGTGAGATGGCTGGGTCTATGGTCACCGTAGAAAAAAATTAGAGGTCAAAAGATGAAACAATGAGAACATACATTCGAATACGATTCATTCCACCTTGAAACCACGACTCTTCCTCGGGGATTGTTCGGTTTCTAAAGGGTGCACACCATACAAGTTGTACAATCGTATCATATTTTTCCCCGGCATACTGAAGTGATATGATAAAACCCTGCCAAGTTTCAAATTTTTCACACCAATTAAAAATTTTATGGAATTTTTAAGCGAATGAATGCCGCGTTCACGGTTGGATATCACCGCTTAGATCTTTGAAATATCATCACATTCGTTGCAAAACACTTACCAATGCACTAAGGAACCACATGTTGATTTTTCAAACCATTTTCGTGCACTGTTTTAGTCGTTCGCAATGCTAATCTAAATTTTAATCCATTTAATGCCTAGGAAATGCACATAATGTCTTGCATGGATTACTCTATACTTTGCATTGCCAACGGTTGTTTTTATTAAATCGTGTGGAATATATTTGAACCGCCTATATGTACTTCGCCAGGAGCGTTATCTCGAAACCCTTCTTCGCTTTATTTCCTCCATCTCCAGTGAGCTATTTCCATGGCAAGTGGTGCGAGCGGTGTTGGGAGCCCTCGATGAAACGGGGCCATCTGCGGAGGCCTGCCCGATGCTCGGGCAGGTAGTTCCACCAGGTCGCTATTCATCCCAATCGGCGGCGGCGGCGATGGCGGGGACTGTGGGGACCGCTCGTGGTTGGTTTTCTCCAACTGAGCAAGCACGTTGCGCCTAACGCATCCAAGCTTCGTGCCGCCGAGACGGCTCTCCATGCCGCCAACGCGGCGGTAGCAGACACTGAAGAGGGCAGCGACTTTCGCTACACCGAGGCCAACGCGGCGTATGACCTAGCGTACGGCGAGTACAAGGAGGCGTTCGAGCAGTTCGACCCCAAGCCGCGAGAAGCCGCCGCAGACGCCCGCCTGATACGACCCAAACGTATCTATAATTTCTACTTGCTCCATGCATGTTTTGGGTGATATTACTATGCTTTTGATGCACTTTCATACACTTTTGATCATATTTGGACTAACCTATTAACTTAGTGCACCCCAGTGCCAGTTTCTATTTTCTGCTATTTTTGTATTTCAGGTTTTCCCATTACTTAAAGTGCCAGAAAAATTTCTGGAAAAATATATAAAAAATCAGCGACCCGGAAGCTTCCAGACCCCCGAAGGGGGGCCCCACCAGGTGCCCAGGAGGCCCGGGGGCGCGGCCTGGGGTGGGGCCGCGCCGGGAGGCCGCCTGGACCCCTTGGTGCCCCTCTGGCTACCCCCTTCGCCTATATTTACCTCTCCTCCCGAAACCCCCGAGGACAGAACCTTTTTCACGATCTCCCCTCTGTTTCGCCGCCGCCGTGCTTCCAAGATCGGGAGCGCCAGAAGACCTCTTCTCGGCACCCTGCCGGAGGAAGGATTGACATCCGGGAGCTTCTCCACCACCATGGACGCTTCCCGGATGAGCCGTGAGTAGCCCACCTTGGACCATGGGTCCATGATCAGTAGCTATGTGATGTCCTCTCCCCCCTCTTTGTTCTACATTGATTAGACCTTGTGAGTTGCTGATACGTCCCAAACGTATCTATAATTTCTGCTTGCTCCATGCATGATTTGTGTGACTTTGCCATGTTTTGCTTGAACTTTCATACATTTTTTATCATATTTGGACTAACCTATTAATTCAGTGCACCCAGTTGCCAGTTCCTGTTTTCTGCTGTTTTTGTATTTCAGGTTTTCCGGCCATTAAAAGTGCCAAATAAATCCCAGAAAAATTATATAAAAAAATCAGCGACCCGGAAGCTTACCGAACCACCAAGGAAGGAAGAGGGTGGACCCACCAGGGCCCCAGGAGGGTCCCTGGCGCGGCCCCATCCTAGGCCGCGCCAGGAGGCCTCCTGGCTGCCCTGTGGCCCCTCTGGTGCCCCATTTGGCCTATATTTACCCCCGTGACGGAAGCCCCTAATATCGATCTGCTATTCCCGTTCTCCTCTTTGTACCGCCACCGCCGCCGTTTCAAGATCGGGGCTGCCAGGAGAAGCTGCCCCAGCACCCTGCCGGAAGGAGGAATCCCCTCCGGGAGACCATCCATCGCCATGGACGCCTCCCGGATGTGCCGTGAGTAATCCCCCTTGGACCATGGGTCCGTGACCAGTAGCTATGTGATGTACTCCTCCCCTCTTTGTGCTTTCACTTTCGAGACCTCGTGAGCTGCCTCACATGATCGAGGCACTTTTGTAATTTTCTATGTTTCTATGCTGAGTTTGCTGGGATCTGATGGATTATGAGATTATGTTCAGATTGTGATGAGTAATATATTTGGTTCTCTTTTATATTTGTGTTCTCTAGTAAATTCTTGCATGTTCTCCGTTGACGTATTTTACTTTGGCCAAGTGATTTGTTGCAACTCCAAGAGGGAGCGTTATGCTTGATTGTGGGTTCAGCCCCTTGATGTCTAGCTTGAGTGACAGAAACATGAGACTAGGGGATGTGTTGTTGCCACCAGGGATAAAACAACAGTGCTTGTACCTGCGGGTGCAAGGATTGTTTACTTTACGCATAGTTCTTTTAATGCAGTTGTCTGTTGCTTTGAGTTTACACTTTGGGTGGGATTCACAACTTAATACCAGCGAGATGTTCTGGATAAATATCTCAAGGTGGATGATTCGTTGTAGATGCAGATGGATTTTGGTCTACTTACCTTGGCGTACTTCCCATTGCTTTTGAGCGTCTTCCTTTGTTTTGTAGCATAGTTAGCATTGCGGTGCGTTAATAATCCTGTCAATTGCCCACCTGTGATTTGTTTACCTAGCTAGCACTTTTATCTTCTTTTGGGAGAGAGACATCACTAGTGAACATCACGGGACCCCGGTCCATATTCACACCATTGTTTACACCTTCAATTTACTTTCAGTTCTTACTTTCAGTTGCACTATTATCTCTTGCGTTGATCCTTTGTAAACAACAAGGCCGGAGGAATTGACAACTCCTCTGTACTTGTTGGGAGCAAAGTTATTTGGTTCTGTGTGTAGGTCTAGACAACAACCCAAATTCTGGCGCCGTTGTCACCTTCTTGTATTTCTGCGAGTCCTACTGGAGACAAACCTTGGTATCTTCACCGAGGGAAATTTGCTGCTACGCTACAACTCACCTTCCACTTGGGTTAACCAACAAGGAGTGAGAGAACTATCCTCACCGTATCAAGCCAATTTCTGGCGCCGTTGCCGGGGACTCCAGTCTACAAGATAGGGGAGTTGCACACTATCTTTTATCTTTGCTTTTTAGTCTTGCTAGTTTATCTTTCAGTTTTTTTTACTTTTGTGTGCCTTATCAAAAATACCAAAATTGCCTGCTGCTACTATGGGTTCCAATGAAAACACCAAGTAGTGTGACTTCACTAGTCACAACAATAGTGACTTTATCTGCACTCCTATTGCTCCACCTACCACTTCAGCACCTTCTTATGAAATTAAACCTGTTTTTCTTAATCTTGTTATGAAAGATCAATTCTCATGTGCTGGAGAGGATGCTGCCTTGCACTTAAATAATTTTGTTGAGCTTTGTGATATGCAAAAGTACAAGGAAGTAGATGGATACGTCGTCAAGCTGAAGCTTTTTCCTTTCTCCTTGAGAGGAAGAGCCAAGGAGTGGCTGCAATCCTTACCTAAGAATAGTATCGATTCTTGGGACAAGTGTAAGGATTCTTTTATTGGGAAGTACTATCCCCCTGCTAAAATTATCCAGTTGAGAAGTAACATTATGAATTTTAGGAAATTGGATAATGAACACGTTGCCCAAGCTTGGGAACGAATGAAATCTCTTGTTAAGAACTGCCCTACACATGGTTTGACTACCTGGATGGTTATCTAGACTTTTTATGCAG
The DNA here is from genome assembly GCA_950022295.1 of Bromus sterilis. NCBI lineage: Eukaryota > Viridiplantae > Streptophyta > Magnoliopsida > Poales > Poaceae > Bromus > Bromus sterilis. Next base: position 227,109,438 of record OX465600.1, read on the forward strand.
GCTTAAACTTTACCTCGCGGAATCTGTTAGACTCGGCTGCGGGAGGAACTTTCATGTCAACCACACTTGGTGCTGCCACGAAGCTACTTGATGAGATGATGCTGAACTACTCTCAATGGCACACCGAACGATCTCCAACTGGTAAGAAGGTAAATTCTGTCGAGGAGATCTCCTCTCTTAATGAAAAGGTTGACTTGATCATGTCTCTACTTACCAAGCAAGCTCCTATTGATCCTCAGGATGTTCCCTTAAATTCCTTAGTTTCTCAAGAACAAGTAGATGTGAACTTTATCTCTAGAAACAACTTCAACAATAATGTTTATAGGAGTAATTTTGGTAGCAACAATCCTAGACCTTTCCCATCCAACAACTATGGGAACGGCAATAGCAATTCCTACAGCCAGAATTATAGGGAAAGAGACTTACCCAGCTATGAGAAACTTGTAGAAATAGAAAAAGCCACCAAAAGCTATATGCACACACAGTTTGAGCAAAACAAGGCCTTTTCCAGACAATTAGATGAGCACTCGGCTATCCTGCAAAACATTAGCCAACAACTTGAGAGCCTGAACAGTGACATCTCCAGTCTCCAAACTAGACTCACTACCACTGAGACTTATGTTTCAAACATGTCTCACACCCAATCTACCTTGATAAACCAAATGGCAGCCAAACCCGAAGTTATTCCCAAAGAAGAAGAGAGAGTTAAGATCCTTCCTACCTACCACACAGTAGCTACTATCCAAACTGTTAGCACCCATCACACCTCTAGTCCCACTGTACCTATCAATGGTGATGATACCATCTCAACCACAGCTGAAGAAACCTCTATGAACATAGAGGCTTTCAAACAAGTGAGCCTAAATGATATCACTACCTCCTTGATAGATAGTAGTGATCTAGACTTTGACAATTGCACCTTACCTGAAGTTATTGGTTTCCTACACAAAATGTCTAGAGACCCCCACACTAGCACACTTAATCTTGCCTTCACAGAGCATATCACCAATGCTCTAATCAAAGTTAGGGAGGAGAAGCTTAGACTAGAAGCCTACATACCTAGGAAGCTAGAAGATGGTTGGGATCCTATAATAAAAATCAAATTGAATAACTTCTCTTGATTTTCTCTTTGTGATGTTGGAGCTAGTACCTCCGTTATGCCCAAAAGAATGTATGATATGCTTGAATTGAAACCTTTTGATCCTTGTTCTTTTGGTGTTCATCTTTTCGATTCTTCCGTAAAGAAACCTTTGAGGAAGATCGACGATGTTCTTATCATTGTCAATGACAATTATGTTCCTGTTGATTTTACTATTATGGATATTGAGTGTGAGCCCTCTTGTGCAATTATTTTGGGACGTCCTTTTCTTCGCACCGTGGGTGCTGTTATTGACATGAAAGAGGGGAATATCAAATTCCAATTCCCTCTAAAGAAAAGGATGTAACATTTCCCTAGGAAAAATATTAAGTTGCCTTTTGAGTCCGTCACACGGGCTAGTTATTTTCTTGATAAGACTTGATCTTTTGCTTAAAGCCTAGCTAATGGCTTTAAAGAAGCGCTTTCGGGAGGCAGCCCGCAACGAATTTAGGTTTTCCTTTTTGTTATTCTTCTGTTCTTAGTGGTCTTGATGATTGTTACTACTGTAGCAACATCATTGTATCTTTACTTTTCAAGCTTTTTTCCAAGTATAGCCTCATATGACAAGGGAAGTGAAAGTTGTGACATGCTGTCCAGAAAACAGATTCTGTCTTCGAGACGGGAAAAATCATAGAAAATTACCAGTTCATCTTTTTGAGCTGAATTTTTTACAAAGCGTGCTCTATAAAATCACGGAATTTTCGTATGTTCTGAGTTTTTTGATTTGAGTTGCAGAAGTGACCCTAAAAAATTCTTTACTACCTGCTGTTATGTTTTTCACAGATTCTGCCACGTTTTGTCTCTCCTAACTTTTGCAAACCTTAAGCTTTCTTTTTCTTTGCAAAAACTTTTTGGCGATCTTGAGGAACGGTAGATCTTCAAGAATATATTTATTTCCAGTAAGGGAAAATTATTTTAATAGGGTACTAACTTCTCTAATCAGTTTACAATGAGTTATGTATGAAGGGAGTTTTCAAGTGTGCGATGGAAGATGATGAAAGAAGATCCTGGAGTGTCAAACGCTCAAGCTTGGGGATGCCCATGTGCACCCCCAATAAATATCCAAGGAGACTCAAGCGTCTAAGCTTGGGGATGCCACCGTGCATCCCCTTCTTCATCAACAATTATCAGTTCGTCCCTCGTTGCACTATATTTTTATCACTTCGTGCGTTATGTGCTATGCTTGGAGCGTCCCGCTCTTTACTTTTCTTATGTTTGTTTTTGATTTGTTTGCTGTAGTAAGAGGTTAGACCCCAGATTTATTTTGTGTGGGAGAGAAACACGCTCCGCTTGAACTAGAACTCCTCATAGGATTTGCATGCTTATTATCTTAGTTGTGAGTTGTTCTTTTTCTTTTCTTAGCTGCTGGCCTGTTTAGTTGTTGTGCTTTAGTTTTCTTCTAGGACTTTTCTTTTGTCTTAGGTTGAACTTTCTATAGGTTGCATGTTTTATCTTGTTAGAAAGTTTGCCAGTTGCACTGAGTTTTGTGTCTTGACTAGAAAGTAGGTAGTTGAAGTTGCTATTCTCTTTGTAGTAGTAACTTGCAATAGTTTTGAGGTATTGACTAGAGTAGTGTTTGAACTTTTGGTGTCAAGAGCTCGAGCATATTAGTGATAGATGTTGTATTTTGAGCAATCCGTGTGATTTTCGAAAACCAAACCCCTATTGAGAACTCTAGCTACTAGATGGATCACTAACCTCTGGAGGGTTCGAATATTAGAGTACACTCACGTACCTGTTGGAATTATGCCCTAGAGGCAATAATAAAATGTATTATTATAATTCCAGGTTCATTATTAATGTTTATATGCCTGTGCTATAACTGCAATGGCCTATGCGGAGGTTTGCCAAGTGCATGTTAACTGCCTTCGGAGGAAAACCCATATGCAGGTGTCGATTATAAACACAAAGTGTTCTTAGTCTACCTCTAGGACTAACCTGTGTATTATGGATGTCATGTTTTCCTAACATAGGGCATTGAATATGCCGGTAATAATTGGGAGCACATTATTACCAAAACAAGGGTGCTGAACCGACCCAATTTTATGATTTGCTTCGAGATTTCATCATCATTGTATTATGAGTTAAATCATCAGATGAGTTGACATTTGCATGTATCCTTATAGACCATGAGAATGTTAAGTACCTACGTACCGGAGGGTGGGCTTTGACTCTGTCCTAACACCACCCGTAACAGGCGTGGCTATAACGGCTTTGCTCACTCACACTCGAAAGTATGTCTAGGGACTTGATGATTCAAGTTGGGATTTGCTCCTCCTTCTCAGGAGAGATATTCTTTGGGCCCTCTCGGCATTAAGTAACCACCAACATCCGGCCGGATACTTTGTGAATAGATCACATGGGATACGAAATACGTGAACGAGAAAAGAACAAAACCGATATGAGGATAATTGTTATAATGATTAATGAGTTGATCATGTGGATACCTATATAATATCACCTCATGTTTTGTAAAGTATCGCGAAGCAAAGGGATTGGCATGTCAACCAGAGGTTCACTCGAATTCATATTCGTGTAGGTGCGGGAACCATTATGGGTGTCCATGGCTCCGCTATTGGTTATTGATCCGAAGAAAGTCAGTTTCCGGTTCATGTCCGTATTCTACCGAACCTATGGGGTCACACACTTAAGGGTGTTAGATTTGTTGAGTACTAGAGTGATAGGGGCACGAGTATAACACACCGGAAAAAGTTTCGGAGTGATTGAGATTTAATCGGAGAGAAAACCAGAATCGTTTCGGGACACCGGTAAAGTACCGGGAAGAGTTTTGAGAAAACCGGGTAAAACCGGAGGGCCGGAAAAGTTCCGAGATGGTCTAAATATGTTTAATATTTATTTATTGTGAATTCCCAAATTGTTTTGGAATTAACAAAATAGATTTAATACCAATGGCCCCCCTCTCACTTGGAAGGCCCAAGTGGGGAGGGAGCACTTGGACCAAGGATGCCCATGTGGGGAAGGCGCCTAGGAGGAAGCTTCCTCCTAGGGGAGGAAGCTTCCTCCCCCCTTCCTTGGCGCCCCACCAGGTGGAGGAAACCCTAGGGCGCCCCCTAGGGCTCCCCCCTCCTCCAAGGTGGCCTCCCCTACCCTCCCACTATAAATAGATGAGGAGGGGGCACCCCCAAACACACACATAATTTGTTCTTTTTCCTCAGGGCTGCCCCTCCTCTCTCCTCTCTTGTAGATCTGATCTCCACCATATCTCGAAGTGCTGATCCTCCCTCCTCTCTAATCTGGAGGCGCCAAGCTCTGGACGGCGGAGCCCTGCCGGATCTTCCACACCGTACGTGTGGATCAACCGTAGACAGATCGTGCGTTCGATCTTTGTTCGAGGGACTTCTGCATCTTTTTCTGAGGAGTAGATCTGTTCGTGGGGCGTCACATGGATCAGATCTGTTCGAGGGATTGCACTGCGTAAATCTTACCCAACTCTCCATCAACTTCTTCCGCTGCGAGAGAACTACCGTTTGAACGGTTGTTAAGGAAACAAGATCGCTAACTGTGTTTGCATCTATCTAGATCCTATCTTGGGACTTAGTTTCGTAGTGCCGGAAACTGTTTGTTTTCTACTCTGAATCCCAACAGCGGTATCATGAGCTAGTTATAGTAATAGATGCAGGTTCGATCTAGAGTTCATAGTGATGAACGGGCATTGCACAAATTTTTCATTGTGCGCGGTTTTTTGATAATAGATCTAAACTGAATCTTCTAGTTGCTTCCCCTCTAATTGCACAAGTTGATCTCTCGTGTATTGCTTGATTTTGTTACAAACATCTTGCCCCTCGGGGTCCTTCTATGCTGCTCCTGAGTATGCTGGTCGCGCGAAGATGATTTGGGTCTTGCTTTTGGTGTGGAGAAATTGTGTAACAAAAGGGGCGTGTTAGATTGTTGATCTAGCACGGGGATCACGCGTATTGAAGATTGCTCAGTATGGGTCATGAGATTAAATTGTAGTCTCATGGTTGATACGCCCCGAGTGTTAATCTAGCAACTTGAAGATTGTGCTTTATGTGGTTACGTAGCTAGCAAAATGTTTTGCCTTGCAAACCCTAGTAGCCACGTAAAAGATGCAAAGAACGAGTAGAAGAACGTCTAACTTGTTTTTGCAGGAACATGTGATGTGGTATAGTCTTCGTCATGATAAAAGTTGTATGAGATGATTATAATTTGTACATGTTAAATTTGCATGACTTGCATGTCATGGTACGGCATGATGGCTGGAGCCATATGATTGTCATTTATTCGGCCTGCGTGTCAAACTTCATTTATTTTTATTTTTAGTAGAATAGATGCTAGCAATAGTTGTAGTATCTACATGAAGATGATTATCGTACGTCATGGTGCTTGACGACATGTCGTGCGTGGAGGTGATGCTCTCCGCCAAAAGAAGATGAAGAAATAAATGCATGGTGCTTGGAGCTTCTTGAAGAAAAGGGCTATACCATATCACATACATTAAATTGCTTGTGATGTTAATCCTTTTCATTGCCTGTTTGAATGCGCAAGTAGTCGTGTTTTAATAGGTAGATCTCTCTTGAAATATCAAGAAGTTCGTGCTCTCCCAACCGTGCAACCGTCTATAATAAACGCCACCCGCGGTGCGTCATGTCACACGAGTACCAACAGAAAGGTAACAAATATACGGGTGGATTGAGTTGTCTCCACAGCAATAGCGCTTGGTTGTCTTGACGTTATAGCTTATCGGATCTGAGATCGGAGCACAAGTGTCGAAAGACTAATACAAGAGTCATAAAATGGTTATGATTGGTTTTGTTAGACCTACCGGGTTGATCTCCTCCATGGCTGAGTGTTACACCGGTGGCAGGTGTATTGGTCCAGATCTTGATTACCCTAAGATCAATTTTGAGAGATATTGGTTTTAGTGGGAGCATTAGATTAAACTTGTTAAGATTAATGCAATTATTTTTGAACCATGTCTAAATCAATCTGTTTATATCGTTGTAGAGAGATGGCCCGCAACAACAATGCTTTTAGCTTAGGACCGATGCTTGGAAAAGAGAAGCTTGCTGCAAACGGGGGCAACTATGCGGACTGGTTCCGTAATCTTGGGTTTGTCCTCAAAGTTGCTAAGAAGGACTATGTTCTCAAAGAAGCTCTCCCAGCCGCTCCCGCTGAGGATGCATCGCAGGACGATAAGAACGTCTATGCGACTAAAGTGGATGACACACTACAGTACAATGCTTGATGCTTACGTGCATGGATACAAAGCTCCAGAAATGTATTGAGAACTTCACTGTTTTTGACATGGTGACACAACTGAACGCTCTGTATCTGAAGCAGGCTAGAACTGAACGTTACGAGATAACGAAGCAGCTGTGGGAATGCAAGATGGCAGAAGGTAGCTCCATAAGCGAGCACGTGATCAAACTTGTTGGTTACGCACAGAGGCTGAGTGCTCTGGGATTTGCGATCCCTACGACACTCGGCACTGACATTCTCCTTGCGTCACTCCCCCCGTCTTACAACGGCTTTATCATGAATTACAACATGAATGGGCTTGACAAGACCATAGATGAATTTTTCGCTATGCTTAAGGCTGCGGAAGCATCTATGTAGAAGGATCCAAGCCACGTGTTGGCTGTGATGAACACTACCAGTTTCAAGAAGAAGGGCAAAGGAAGAAATGCCAAGAGAGGTGGTAAGACCAAAGCTCAGGTAAAGACCAAGAATGGCCCAACTAAAGATTTTGAGTGTCACTACTACAAGAACAAGGGGCACTGGAAGAGGAATTGCAAGAAGTATCTGGGAGATCTGAAAAGTGGTCTGATCACCAAAGGTATAAATAAGTTATACTAAGTTTATAGATAATTTCATTATTTCACCTTCATAGGTATAATTGATACCATATCGATTGCTAATGGTTCGCAAATCAGTACAGGGAATTCTCAGAATTCAAAGGAGAAGAACGAATGAAGTGCAAGTTCGCGTCGGAAGTGGTGCCCAAGTCACCCAAGGCCGTCGGCGTTCGTCTATCAAGATTTATCTTAGAGTTTAAATAAAAGTTATTTCATTCAGAGGTTGTGTAAAACATTAATACCATATTATGTAGTCTACACAGTGGATGCCTTATCCACGGTTTGAATCATGGTTGTTCAAAGTTAATGCTTTCTGAATTTCACCCTTCGTGGTGAAGTACTTAAGTTGAAATCTTGATGTTATGTCTATTTTCTTGATTGCTAAATAAATTAAGTTATGTGATGATAATGCTAAAATTGTTATAGCATAAATGAATTAGTCGCATTAGAACAAAGCGCATGCGGAAGCTTCATATCGATGAAGTCATTCAATCTCTTGACTTTGAGTCATTTGACACATGCAATTTTTTTCTAATAGACAAAATCATTGATTAAATGAATTGTTCAAGTGTTTAGTAAACTATTGGTAATAACACATATCGATGTGTGAAGAACCAATAAACAGTACTTTACATAAAACTTTGTGATAATGACTTGTATAGATATACCGATATTTAGACAAGACATAATATCTGAAATTTGGAATAAGTTCAAAAATGTTTCAACAAAAAGGGAATCATCATCACACATAGATCAAATATTTGACGATCCGATCGTAAAATAAATGAGTTAAAGAATTTAGCAAACATCATTGAGTGTATGAAGTCAGTTCATAAACTAGCGTCACCTGAAACCCCGTATAGCTACGGAGTATCTTGACGCATAACCAAGCCCTATATGACATATTGGAATTAAAATTGTTTTCTACCCTAAATTCCAGCATGACATGGTGAGGTCGGTGATGTACTTAAACCACACTCCCATTCACTATACTGCTTAACACTTTAGAGAAACCACTTATGAACTAAATAGAGCGTCGTCATATGAATGTTGAAACAATGCCCTATAAGAATATGGCATGGATAAGAAATCCAATTGTTGTTTCACAATTTCGGAGATATATATTTAGAATATACTCGATCTCAAATATAAGTATTGTAGAAACATCATGTTACGAACAACACCCCCACTACCATACCCGAGAAAATTGTTTATCGAGGGACATGGGATTTTTCCTTGATAAAATAGCTCTCTTGAAACAATTAAGTGGGAGGACTAATAGTTTGATAATGATTACAATGAATCATTTGGTTTTACAGAATGGAACTCGAAATTTGATCTAGAGATAAATTATGTGACCAAACCAGAAATTCCTACATCTGATGAAAAGGAATGATGAAACTCTGAAATGCGTTCCAGAGATGAAATGATCAAGTCTGATGTTGTATCACACAACTTTATAAATTCAGATTGAACCAATGTAGTTCTGAAGTGTGATAAACCTGTGAACTACAAGACCCCATGACAAGAACTAACTCCACTATATGGCTTAAACACCATAAAAATGAAATGAAAGCCATCCACCAAAATCAAGTTGAGAACTTGGTAAAACCCTCCTAAGGATACCTGATCATTAGAGTGGATTGGTTTTTCATAGATATGAACATAGACGATAGCTTCATCGTTGATAACGTTCGACTTATCACAAAATCAGTTTTTCGATAGAGTTCAAAAGGTTGACTACAATAGGTGTAGTGATGCGAATGTTCATATGGAAAATTACTGATAATCGCGGCATACTTCCGAAGTATGACATATGGATTTTTCTTCCGAGAAAATTAAACAAAGGGTGTATGCAAGATACAACCTGAAAGGATTTAATGATCTATACGATATTAGTAAAAGTGAGAATGCTTCAAAGATTAGTCCACAGTTGAAGCAAATATCACAGAGCTGGAGTAATAGTTTTTGATGAAGTTATAAAAGTTATTATTTCATCAATAATCATATAAGATATGGAATTAAGTGGGAGCACGATTCTAATCATATATGTGAATAACATATGAGTGATTGAGAATAAATATTTTAGCAAAATAAAGCACTAAGGTACTGGATGTCCTCAAAGTGCAACAAGCACCAAAGTAATCTAAATAGTAGATTAGTTCTCTTGAAGTACCTCATATGAAGAAAGGTTCTATGAGGAAGACTAAAGAGTTCATTACAAATAGATGAAAGAAAGTTTCATAATGATTTGTAATATTTTTAATCGGCCTATAGCTAAGTAGAAAAATAGGATGTTGAAAATTGTTTTTCAAGCTAAGGCACATAGCGGGATTCCTACAACGTAGACGTGAGACATGGCAACTCTGGAAGTTGCAAAGGAGGGTATTTGGATAAGGAACACCATCATAGTGACTGGCATAGTTCCGAAAGCTTGATCTACACAAACCATATTTTGATATGAGCATCATGATCAAAGCAAAGTAACCTAGGAGCTCACTATAGTCCAAACATGTTGAACGATAGTGCCCTATCTTTAAATACTTCATAAATGATGAAGGGGTACATTAAGATACACAGGATTGAGACGAGCCTAAAAGCGTTAAGCTCAGTGACGAAGTCTATACCACAAGCGAGCATGAAGACCAAAGTGCCATTGGTCTGAGAAAACCATGCAACTAGATTATTGTCTCTAGTGCAAGTGGGAGACTGTTGGAATTATGCCCTAGAGGCAATAATAAAATGTATTATTATAATTCCAGGTTCATTATTAATGTTTATATGTCTGTGCTATAACTGCAATGGCCTATGCAGAGGTTTGCCAAGTGCATGTTAACTTCCTTCGGAGGAAAACCCATATGCAGGTGTGGAGTATAAACACAAAGTGTTCTTAGTCTACCTCTAGGACTAACCTGTGTATTATGGATGTCATGTTTTCCTGACATAGGGCATTGAATATGCCGGTAATACATGGGAGCACATTGTTACCAGAACAAGTGTGTTGAACCGACCCAAATGTATGATTTGCTATGAGATTTCATCATCATTGTATTATGAGTTAAATCATCAGATGAGTTGCCATTTGCATGTATCCTTATATACCATGAGAATGTTAAGTACCTACATACCGGAGGGTGGGTTTTGACTCTGTCCTAACACCACCCGTAACAGGCGTGGCTATAACGGCTTTGCTCACTCACACTCGAAAGTATGTCTAGGGACTGGATGATTCAAGTTGGGATTTGCTCCTCCTTCTTAGGAGAGATATTCTTTGGGACCTCTCGGTATTACGTATCCACCAACATCTGGCCGGATACTTTGTGAATAGATCACATGGGATACGGAATACGTGAACGAGAAAAGAACAAAACCGATATGAGGATAATTGTTATAATGATTAATGAGTTGATCATTTGGATACCTATATAATCTCACCTCATGTTTTGTAAAGTATCGCAAAGCAAAGGGATTGGAATGTCAACCAGAGGTTCACTCGAATTCATATTCGTTTAGGTGCGGGAACAATTATGTGTGTCCATGGCTCCGCTATTGGTTATTGATTCGAAGAAAGTCAGTTTCCGGTTCATGTCCGTATTCTACCGAACCTATGGGGTCACACACTTAAGGGTGGTAGATTTGTTGAGTACTAGAGTGATAGGAGCACGAGTATAACACACCGGAAAAAGTTTCGGAGTGATTGAGATTTAATCGGAGAGAAAACCGGAATCGCTTCGGGGCACCAGTAAAGTACCGGGAAGAGTTTTGAGAAAACCGGGTAAAACCGGAGGTCCGGAAAAGTTCTGGGATGGTCTAAATATGTTTAATATTTATTTATTGTGAATTCCCAAATTGTTTTGGAATTAATAAAATAGATTTAATATCAATGGACCCCTCTCATTTGGAAGGCCCAAGTGGGGAGGGAGCACTTGGACCAAGGAGGCCCATGTGGGGAAGGCGCCTAGGAGGAAGCTTCCTCCCCCCTTCCTTGGCGCGCCACCAGGTGGAGGAAACCCTAGGGCGCCCCCTAGGGCTGCCCCTCCTCCAAGGTGGCCTCCCCTCCCCTCCCACTATAAATAGATGAGGAGGGGGAACCCCCCCCCCCCACACACACATAATTTGTTCTTTTGCCTCAGGGCTGCCCCTCCTCTCTCCTCTCTTGTAGATCTGATATCCACCATATCTCGAAGTGCTGCTCCTCCCTCCTCTCTACTCCGAAGGTGCCGAGCTCTGGACGGCGGAGCCCTGCCGGATCTTCCACACCGTACGTGTGGATCAACCGTAGAGAGATCGTGCGTTCAATCTTTGTTCGAGGGACTTCTGCATCTTCTTCTGAGGAGTAGATCTGTTCGTGGGGCGTCACACGGATCAGATCTGTTCGAGGGATTGCACCGCGTAAATCTTCCCCAACTCTCCATCAACTTCGTCCGCTGCGAGAGAACTACCGTTTGAATGGTTGTTAAGGTAACAAGATCGCTAACTGTGTTTGCATCTATCTAGATCCAATCTTGGGACTTAGTTTCGTAGTGCCGGAATTTTTTTGTTTTCTACTCCGAATCCCAACTGTACCATGAGTCGAGGATGCGCAAGGATTACCAAACCCTCATACACTCCTCCTCGGGGTACTTGTATCTTTGAGAACCTCCTGATCAGATAGAGAGTTACCGATAATAAGTGCATGAGTTCTTCGGACTAATGTGAGTATTCGAAAGTTGTCACTTCCACCTTCCCATATTTTTCTAGCCTCTCCTGTGCCGTGCATTGCCTCCTTCTCACTCCGAGAGTTGGCATCCACCTTCGCTGGTACATCCAAACCCTTGGCACGATACACTCTGTCATCATAAACCTCCTTTTATCCTTCCGCAAAACAGCCACCATACCTACCTATCAAGGCATTTCCATAGCCTTTCCGAGATACCTTGCCATGCAACGTCCACCTTCTCTTGACTTGATCTTCATGTCATACATGCTACTTGCTTGATCGATGAGACGCATGCTAGTTGGGACTTGCCCTAATCATTGCTACATGACGCGCTAGTATCATTGCATATCCTGCTACCCTGGCAGAGGCATATATTTGCATCATGATAGTTACATCTTATTTATGTGAGTACCTTTGTAAGGTGTGAAAGATCTCCTATATTCTTGTAAAATATAGAGTGTTTCCCCTAAAGTGAGGAAAAGATCCCAAAGAGGACAAATGAGAGAAAGAGAAAGAGCCATTGAGGCCACCAAAAAATACAAAAAATAGAAAAAAGAGAAAAATAAAAATAAAAAGAGAGAAGGGGGCACACTACTATTCCTTTTGAGATATCCACACTAGTACTTCATCCTCTATCCCTTGTACTCCATAGAAATCATCATACATGCATATAGCTATGTGGGAACCCTTCACACTATAGAACTTGGCTTGTATATTCCAACGATGAGCCTCCTCAAATGAGCTCTAGGTCTTCATGAGCAAGAAAGTTGGATGCACCCCCACTAGTTCCCTTGGAGAGCTTTTAGCTCACATGTGCATCTGTTTCATGGCAATCCCTACTCCTTTTCAGATCTATCCCAAAGTGGACAAATTAAAAGACCCCAAAGAGGACAAATGAGAGAAATAGAAAGAGCCATTGAGGCCATCAAAAAATTACAAAAAAGAGAAAAAGAAATAATAAGAGAGAAGGGGGCACACTACTATTCCTTTTGAGAGATCCACACTCGTACTCCCTCTAATATCTTGTACTCCATAGAGATTATCATTCATGCATGTAGCTATGTGGGGACCTTCACACTATAGAACTTGGCTTGTATATTCCAATGATGAGCCTCCTCAAATGAGCTCTAGGTCTTCTTGAGCAAGCAAGTTGGATGCACCCCCACTAGTTCCATTGGAGAGCTTACCTTAGCTCATATGTTCATCTGTTGCATGGCAATCCCTACTCCTCACATCATATCTATCATATGGCCTTGTCTCGCCTATGGTTGTTCTCATTGATGTGAGCCTTTCACATCTTTTTGTCTTCCTCCTCCACCTTCTTTCTGTTTCGCCTTTTAGGTGTCAACTTTCTATCTCACTCTTATCCATTGCATGAGTGCTCAAAATATCGAAAGGGAGTGGATCAGTTTGATTTGTACCTGACTAGTGGTCTGGGGATGAGTCCAGATAAGAATCCAAAGGAGACTAAGTGTGAAACTTTAGTAGATAGTAGTTCTCAACAACTATTTTTTATCTCGTATTCCCTATCCCCTTTCTTGCACGCAAACACCCTTTGGAGAAATTCGAGTCACGAACAGCGAGAGCTCTTGCACCTTTTGTTCTTTTGTTGCTTGTGTCAATGCTAATATAGACTCTTGCTTGTTAAGACTTGAATTGAATTTCTTGCTTTGATTTCTTTACTTAAAAGTCCTTATATGGTTGTGTGGCATGTCACCACAGAAATTATGCTTGTTATCATTTCCCTACTCGAGGACGAGCAGGAATTAAGCTTGGGGATGTCGATACGTCCCAAATGTATCTATAATTTCTGCTTGCTCCATGCATGATTTGTGTGACTTCGCCATGTTTTGCTTGAACTTTTATACACTTTTGAGCATATTTGGACTAACCTATTAACTCAGTGCACCCAGTTGCCAGTTCCCGTTTTCTGCTGTTTTTGTATTTCAGGTTTTCTGGCCATTAAAAGTGCCAAATAAATCCAAGAAAAATTATATAAAAATCAGCAACCTGTAAGCTTCCCGAATCACCAAGGAAGGAAGGGGGTGGACCCACCAGGGCCCCAGGAGGGTCCCTGGCGCGGCCCCACCCTAGGCCGCGCCAGGAGGCCTCCTGGCTGCCCTGTGGCCCCTCTCGGTGCCCCCTTTGTCCCATATTTATCCCCCGTGACGGAAACCCCTAATATCCATCTGCTATTACCGTTCTCCTCTCTGTACCGCCGCCGCCGCCGTTTCAAGATCGGGGCTGCCACGACAAGCTGCCCCGGCACCCTGCCGGAAGGAGGAACCCCCTCCGGGAGGACATCCATCACCATGGACGCCTCCCGGATGTGCCGTGAGTAGTCCCCCTTGGACCATGGGTCCGTGACCAGTAGCTATGTGATGTTCTTCTCCCCTCTTTGTGCTTTCACTTTCGAGACCTCGTGAGCTGCCTCACATGATCGAGGCACTTCTGTAATTTGCTGTGTTGCTATGCTGAGTTTGCTAGGATCTGATGGATTATGAGATTATGTTCAGATTGTGATGAGTAATATATTTGGTTCTCATTTATATTTGTGTTCTTTAGTAAATTCTTGCATGTTCTCTGTTGTCGTATTTTACTTTGGCCAAGTGATTTGTTGCAACTCCAAGAGGGAGTGTTATGGTTGATTATGGGTTCAGCCCCTTGATGTATAGCTTGAGTGACAGAAACATGAGACTAGGGGATGTGTTGTTGCCACCAGGGATAAAACAACAGTGCTTGTACCTTCGGGTGCAAGGATTGTTTACTTTACACATAGTTCTTTTAATGCAGTTGTCTGTTGCTTTGAGTTTACACTTTGAGTGGGATTCACAACTTAATACCAGCGAGATGTTCTGGATAGATATATCAAGGTGGATGATTCGTAGTAGATGAAGATGGATTTTGGTCTACTTACCTTGGCGTACTGCCCATTGCTTTTGAGCCTCTTCCTTTCTTTTGTAGCATAGTTAGCATTGCGGTGCGTTTATAATCCTGTCAATTGCCCAGCTGTGATTTGTTTACCTCGCTAGCACTTTTATCGTCTTTTGGGAGAGAGACATCACTAGTAAACATCACGGGACATCGGTCCATATTCACACCATTGTTTACACCTTCAATTTACTTTCAGTTCCCACTATTATTATCTCTTGCGTTGATCCTTTCTAAACAGCAAGGCCGGAAGAATTGAAAACTCCTCTGTACTCGTTGGGAGAAAAGTTATTTGTTTCTGTGTGCAGGTCCTGTCAACTCCCTAGCCAGAAGCTAATTTCTGGTGCCGTTGTCACCTTCTTGTATTTCTGCGAGTCCTACTGGAGACAAACCTTGGTATCTTAACCGAGGGTAATTTGCTGCTACGCTACATCTCACCTTCCACTTGGGGTAACCAACGAGGAGTGAGAGAACCATCCTCACCTGGCTAGTGGTCTGGGGATGAGCCCAGATAAGAATCCAAAGGAGACCAAGTGTGAAACTTTAGTAGATAGTGGTTCTCAACACTATTTTTTATCTCGTATTCCCTATCCCCTTTCTTGAACGCAAACACCATCTAGAGACATTCGAGTCATGGACAGCGAGAGCTGTTGCACCTTTTGTTCTTATGTTACTTATGTCAATGCTAATATAGGCTCTTGCTTGTTAAGACTTGAATTGAATTGCATGCTTTGATTGCTTTACTTAAAAGTCCTTATATGGTTGTGTGGCATGTGACCACAGAAATTATGCTTGTTATCATTTCCCTACTCGAGGACGAGTAGGAATTAAGCTTGGGGATGTTGATATGTCCCAAACGTATCTATAATTTCTGCTTGCTCCATGCATGATTTGTGTGACTTTGCCATGTTTTGCTTGAACTTTCATACCTTTTTTTATCATATTTGGACTAACCTATTAACTCAGTGCACCCAGTTGCCAGTTCCTGTTTTCTGCTGTTTTTGTATTTCAGGTTTTCTGGCCATTAAAAGTGCCAAACAAATCCCAGAAAAATTATATAAAAAATCAGCGACCCGGAAGCTTCCCGAATCACCAAGGAAGGAAGGGGGTGGACCCACCAGGGCCCCAGGAGGGTCCCTGGCACGACCCCACCCTAGGGCGCGCCAGGAGGCCTCCTGGCTGCCCTGTGGCCCCTCTCGGTGCCCCCTTTGGCCTATATTTACCCCCCGTGACGGAAACCCCTATTATCGATATGCTATTCCCGTTCTCCTCTATATTCTGCCGCCGCCGCCGCTTCAATACCGGGGCTGCCAGGAGAAGCTGCCTCGGCACCCTGCCGAAAGGAGGAATCCCCTCCGGGAGACCATCCATCGCCATGGACGCCTCCCGGATGTGCCATGAGTAATCCCCCTTGGACCATGGGTCCGTGACCAGTAGCTATGGGATGTACTCCTCCCCTGTTTGTTCTTTCACTTTCGAGACCTCGTGAGCTGCCTCACTTGATTGAGGCACTTTTGTAATTTTCTGTGTTGCTATGCTGAGTTTGTTGGGATCTGATGGATTATGAGATTATGTTCAGATTGTGATGAGTAATATACTTGGTTCTTTTTTATATTTGTGTTCTTTAGTAAATTCTTGCATGTTCTCCGTTTCCTTATTTTACTTTGTCCAAGTGATTTGTTGCAACTCCAAGAGGGAGCGTTATGCTTGATTGTGGGTTCAGCCCCTTGATGTCTAGCTTGAGTGACAGAAACATGAGACTAGGGGATGTGCTGTTGACACCAGGGATAAAACAACGGTGCTTGTACCTGCGGATGCAAGGATTGTTTACTTTACGCAAAGTTCTTTTAATGCAGTTATCTGTTGCTTTGAGTTTACACTTTGGGTGGGATTCGCAACTTAATACCAGCGAGATGTTCTGGATAGATATCTCAAGGTGGATGATTCGTAGTAGATGCAGATGGATTTCGGTCTACTTACCTTGGTGTACTGCCCATTGCTTTTGAGCCTCTTCCTTTTTTTTGTAGCATAGTTAGCATTTCGGTGCGTTTACAATCCTGTCAATTGCCCAGCTGTGATTTGTTTACCTCGCTAGCACTTTTATCATCCTTTGGGAGAGAGACATCACTAGTGAACATCACGGGACCCCGGTCCATATTCACACCATTGTTTACACCTTCAATTTACTTTCAGTTCTTACTTTCAGTTGCACTATTATCTCTTGCGTTGATCCTTTGTAAACAGCAAGGCCAGATGAATTGACAACTCCTCTGTACTCGTTGGGAGCAAAGTTATTTTTTTCTGTGTGTAGGTCTAGACAACAACCCAATTTCTGGCGCTGTTGTCACCTTCTTGTATTTCTGCGAGTCCTACTGGAGACAAACCTTGGTATCTTCACTGAGGGAAATTTGCTGCTACGCTACATCTCACCTTCCACTTGTGGTAACCAACGAGGAGTGAGAGAACTATCCTCACCGTATCAGCTGCCCTACATGATCAAGTCACATATGTAATTCTTTCTGCTGTTGCTATGTTGAGTTTGATCGGATCTGATGGATTATGAGATTATGTTCAGATTTTCATGATTAATATATTTGGTTCTTCTCCTTTTATATTTATGTTCTTGATAAATTCTTGCATTTTATCCGTTGCTGTTTATTACTTTGGCCAAGTGTTAGATTGCAACTCCAAGAGGGAGCGTTATGCATGATTGTGGGTTCATGCCCCTGATGACTAGCTTGAGTGACAGAAACATGAGTGTAGGGGATGTGCTGTTGCCAGAAGGGGGAAAACAACGGTGCTTGTAACCGCGGTTGCAAGGTTTGTTTACTTTATGCGAAGTTCTTTAATGCAGTTGTCTGTTGCTTTGGTTTGCACTTTGGGTGGGGCTCGCAACTTAATATCAGCGAGATGTTCTGGATAGATATCTGAAGGTGGATGATTAGTGAGTAGATGCAGATGGATTTCAGTCTACATTTCTTGGCAAACTTCCCATGCTTTTGAGCCTCTTCCTTTCTTTCGTAGCATAGTTAGCATTGCGGTCCGTTTTTAATCCTGTCAATTGCCCATCTGTAATTTGTTTACCTTGCATAGTTGTTTATCGTCCTTTGGGAGAGAGACATTACTAGTGAACTTCATGGGACTCCAGTCCATATTTCGACCATTGTTTACACCCTCAATTTATTTCCTGCTTTTACTTTTAGTTGCAATTATCACTACCATTATCTGTTGCATTTGATCCTTTGTAAACGACAAGGCCGGAGGGATTGATGTAAGTTCCGATATGCGGTACTGTTCCAGATCTAGATATTTCCATCCAGATCCGGGGAAGAAGCACATATCGGTCCCACCGCGACATATGACATAGCCATATGCCCCGGATTTCCAACATGATATCACAACATTACAGATACAAGGATACAATATCTCATACAAGCGGCATACAACTGCCTTAATACAATATAACAGCGGAAGATACATGTCTGAGTACAGACTACAATCAAATGCCTAGTGGCAAAGGTAAAATCATCGATCCCCATAACCACACGGGTCCAGGCCCTCCGCCGGGATCCGCCTAACTAGTCGTCGTCGAGTCTCCACGTGAAAGTCAATCACCGTACTTGTTGTCGAGCAAAAACCCTGAAAAGAGTTTGGGGGTAGTATCATGAGTACAGAAGTACTCAGCATCCAACTTTAGTGGTCAACTGACCCAGCAAGGACTTCATCACTCTGTCATTCTAGGACAACTAGTAGTTTACGGCAAGGATCGGGTAAGTGGTGAGGTTGCTGCCGCACTAGCATTTATGAAGTGTCTAACGATCTAGAGAGTAAGATAAGAAGCCAAGCATTCGATGAGGAATCGCCTCCAACAAGTCTGCTATCAACTACTTACGCAAGAAAAACACCTATCCTATCCTTGTCCTCCTCTTCGCATCCCGACGAAGAAGAAATAGTCAAGGCACACACACATTGATGAAATTATATTAAGATTATCTCAGTTGTTGTTGTCTATGAACAAGGAGTAGGTCTCAAGTCGTCCATAACCGTGCACACGGCTTCTCGAAAAGATTTAACCCTGCAGGGGTGTACCAACTGCCCATTACAAGGCCCTGCACGCACGCCCATCTCTATCAGTTGCTACCCATCACAGGCAGCCATTTTATGATTTAGTTACAAGAGATCCTAAACGACAGGTCCCTCTAACTAACAACGAACAAATCCGGGTGGCCCCCGGGGAGTCGACACCCAATCCAAAAGCTTTCCATGCTCTCGGATCTGATTCTTCCGTCTCAACAGGGTTTGGGTTACCGAGACGCCTCATGTGAGGCCTCGGACCCTCGCCGCTCAAAGGTGGGCCAACAGGGAAACCATGTCTCCGCTGGTCCGGGTTGTTTAAAAACTGCGAGGGGATCCACCAAGCACACACACGGGTTTCAACTGGTAAATCAGCTCGGGCCACCACTAGAAATGTTTGAAGCTAGATAGGTAAGAAAAGGGGACCCCATAAAATCCCACACGCGGTTAGGCACGCTCAGTCTTAAAACCAATACCCGGAACTCGGATCCTAGGTGACTCGAATGGAACAAAGCGTCGGGGCGGGATAGCCTAGACCTTCCATCCTTCGTCGAATAAAGTCAACATTATAATAAGCATATCATCCACAACTATATAATAATGTGATATCCCAAACCAAGGAGTAACAGGGTAACATCGTAGCATCCTAAGCATGCATACTAAGCTTGGGTTGAGCAACAAGCAATAGTAACATAGCAGTACATGGTTTGCTGGGAGGGGACATGGTTGTATCGGTGTGAAAGAGGTTGTAAACATGTGGTAGGATCAAACATCGAACCTAACCTAGACTAGCATGCAAACCGCTGGTTGAAATAGAATGGATCATAAGTAATGCATAGTCCTTTCCTGTTGATAAGTCGGGTTCCGAAGGTGTAGTTGATCGCAAGCTCGCATCGTCTCCGAGAGGTACCCGAGGTAGCACATAAGACGATAAACACTGGAAAGCAATCAACGAGCAAGCATCTATTACTACGGAGCAAACACGAGGAATCACCAACACGAAGGCAACACGAGACATCGAACCTACCGTCGAGAGCGGTTACTAACAGGTTAAGTGGAGTACTCGTCACACACGACGATACCGCACGTTTACGGTGGTTCAAGTTGTTTAGCTACAGGTGATCAAAAAAGTTGTTAACATGGCATAACACTCAAGCATGGCATAGCACACAAACGTTAAAAGAGGTGAAGCATAAAGAAAACTATCTATGCTAGTCAATTTAAGTGAGGCACAACCAAAACATGGCATAGCCCTAAGTGCCGCACGACAATTAAAACATTTGGTACTGTTCTTCCCTAAACCATATTTTAGGTTGGTTAACAGCAGAAAACAATAGCATAAACACAAATTACACGAAAAACTAATCAATTTACATATGAAGAACACCCTAAACGGAGTTACGGTTAAAACGATACAAGCAAAACAAGTTTGGAACACAATCTGTCAACATTAGGAAGCACACTTTAGAGCAATGCATAAATAGGATAATGAATGCAAACATGCTCACAAATGATATGCAACCAAAGTAGACATGGCAGGGAAGGCATGGCAAAAGGAATCATGCAAATAGGCATCATGAACAATTAATTATAGCCCAAGCAAAATGCAATAAAACATTACTGGTCTAGGACTTAGTGAAAATCAGGAAAACAGGGCAGAAACTGTTATTTTCATGCTGTATATACAGTGGTAAAACTATATGCAAAAGTGCAGCAACATGACATAGCAATATATGAGCATGAACTAGACATGATGATGATCAGGTACAAACAAGAATCAAGGTCATAGGCATCATAGATCAAAAGATATTAAGCATGCAACATGGCATCGGAACGTTACAGACTTAGATAAAAACAGAGGTGTCTGTCAAAAATAGCGGGATATCAACTTTGGAGCTCAATAACTATATGACAAGAAAGCATATCATAACAATGCAATACATATAATGGAAGTAGACATGATTCTTAACAATATGCAATTGGAATCACTCAATTCCGATAAACGGTTGCGACACAACCGTCACCCGAATTTTCAACAAATTAACAGTTTTCAGCACAACAACACATTAACAGCAAGGTCACCACTTTGGAGCAAGATTTAATATAGCTAAAGCACCCAAACATGACAAGATAAAGCATGAGAATGAAGTACACATGATGCTTAACACATAGGAAAAAGAATCAATGCAATAGGCCTCATGGATTTGACGCAAGCATCACTCAAACTTTGAACTAAATAACAGCAGCAGCAGCAGATTGCAATTAACGACGAGTGGCCCTGTTTGACACACAATTTCATATTCAAGATGACCTCAAAATAAATAACTTCCTAAAGATGAACTCTAGAGCACACAAAGCACAACCAAAAAAAAAGAATCACTTCATTTGGACCTACGAGTCAACGGGAATTAACGTTGCAAAACAGGACAACAGACAAAATACACAGGACTTAGCAAAATCTGGAAAAAGAAAAAAAAACAGAAAAAAAGGAACCGGGCCTCACCCAGTGGGCTCGGCCCAAAGAGGCCTTGGAGGCCGGCTCGAGTTGGGCTGGTGACCGGCCTCGGGCCGAGGCGGCCAGGCTGGGCCGTGGCGGCGTGGCCGGCCCACGTGGCTGGCTGGAGGGGCGGCCGTGCACGCTCGTCGTCCTGAGCGGGACAGGCGGCGGCGGCTCGACGGGGGTGGCGCTCCGGCGGCCGTCCGGCGTGGCAGGGAGGCGGCGCAGCAATGAGGAACTGCGAAGGGGAGGCGCGGCGGCCGGACCCGAGGCCGGAGAGGGCGGTTGGCGCGCAGGATCCCTCGGCGCGGCCATGGCGCGGTGGCTCCCGGAGCTCCTTCTCGGGGCGGCCATAGCAGACTCCTATGGCTGCAGTGAACAGAGAGAAAGGGAGGTGAGAGGAGAAGGAAGGAGGGGAGGAGAAGGGGGCGCGACGACCTTGGGGCTCGCGGCGCTCGCCGGAGTTGGAGGAAGCGCGGCGGCTCGGCTGCCGACGCGGGCGTGGAGGCGGCGGCGCGATGGGCTTGGGCGTGCCCGCGGCAGAGTCGGCGGCCCGGCGGGGCCCGAATCCCCTGTGATGTCCATTGGGGGCGACGTGGCTCAGATCTGAGCCGTTTGATCTCAGATCTGACGGCTGAGATCTGGGGGAGGCTAGGGTTGGACGAAAATGGGGATATTTTGGGCAGATTGGGGCAAAGTGGAGGGGGGTGGCTGCAATTTTGTGGCTAGGAAAACCCTAGAAAGGGGTGGGAGTGTGGTGGTCTTTATATAGCCCAGGTGGCTGGCAGTTTGCAAAAACAACCCCGGTTTTTCTCTCGCGCGCGCGGTGTCTACGTTTCTGACCGCCGAGGGTCCGTAGGACCTCTGATTCGGGTAAAACTTCGAAATGCGCGATCAACGCGTCGAGCCGGCGGCGTTCACCTCGCGCTGGAACCGTTCCGAGAACACTTTCCGGCGCGCTATAAAAATAATTCATTTAATTATTAAACGGGGTTTTTGTTCCGTTGGCTACGGTTGGTCTCGTGCAGTTTTCGCGACGGTGATCGGGTGAAACCCGGTGTCGCAAAGGTCGAGTGTCAGGGTGGCAAAGGTCGGTCTCCGTCCGGTACGAGATATGAGGGGGAAAATAGTCGCCGATAGATAAATCGGGGATGCAAACACCGCAAACAAATCAGACAATCAAACAATTCACACTGAAAACAAAATTTTAATTTTTGTGAAATCTGGGCTGTTACAATTGACAACCCCTCTGTACTCGTTGGGAACAAAGTTATTTGAATCTGTGTGAAGGTCTAGGCAAAGCAACTGATTATCATAAACGGTGCGTCACTTGCCGAACCACCTTCTTGTCGTCGTTGGAGTCCTACTGGTTTGATTTCAACCTTGGTATCTTCACCAAGGGAAATTACCGCTACCCTACATCTCAACCTTCCACTTGGGGTAGCCAACGAGGAGTAGTACTTCAGTGCCATCACCTCCGCATATCGGCCTATGTAGTTTTATGCTAGTTTGTGGCAAAAATAAAAATGTAGTGGAAGTGGATGATGTAATCCGATGAACTCCGATGGATGTGACGTATCTTGTAGTCTGGAACGATATTTAGTGTTTATTTCCGAATCTATTCACCGTCTTAGATCTTTTGCGCGGAACAAATAATGCATGTTATCAATGCGGAGTTGAGTAGATTGTGCCCCTGATTCCGGCTGGCCGCCTATAACTACTGCACCTGTCAATGCGAAAATGCTTCATTAGATCCCCCACTCCCACCCCCTCACCGCATGCACATGCTCCAACCTGCAAGAATGGCGCCGTCGGTGAGCCCACGTTCAGCCGTGCCTCCTGTCACCGCGCCACGGATACGTCTCAAACGTATCTACATTTACAAACACTTTTGCTATTGTTTTGGCTTCATTCTTGCATGATTTGGGACACCAAAGGGGATGGACTATAATTTGAGGATTCCGTGTATCCATGAAGTGTTCATGCTTTGTTCCGGTGCTCTTTGACAGGAGTACCTTAATCTCCCCAAGTTCCTTTTGTCCCCGTTCGTAGAGGGAGCGTAGGACAAAAGATGTTGTGCAAAGTTCTTATTGCAAGAATGTACAAATACCTTGGGATACATGCCTGATGTCTGATATTTGCCTAGATGGTCCTTTCTTTTCTGTGAGCCTTGCCCGTGTTAGAATCTATTACATGTTTGCTCCCATCCAAGCAACGCCCAACCATCCATCTCCCTTTCCTACAGTGTTTCTTTCCGCTGGTTACTAGTTGTTTACTTTCACTGTTTTACTTTTGCTGATTCATGATACGTCCAAAACGTATCTATAATTTCTGATTGCTCCATGCATGTTTTTTGTGATATTGCTATCTAGATACACTTTCATACACTTTTGATCATATTTGGACTAACCTATTAACTCAGTGCACCACAGTGCCAGTTCCTGTTTTCTGCTGTTTTTCTATTTCAGTTTTCCCCCATATAAAAATTGCTCCAAAAATTCGGGAAAAATCAGATAAAAAATCAGCGCAGAAGAACCTTCTGGAAGAACCTGAGTGGGGCCAGAGGGCCACCACCAGGGGCCCAGGCGCCCTGGTGGCGCGCCCCAGGGTTTGGCCGCGCCAGGGGGGCTCCTGGACCCCTGGTGGCCCCCCTGGCTGCCCCCCTTTGCCTATATATTCTCCGTGATGAGAAACCCTCGAGGACAGAACCCTTTTTTGCGATCTCGCCTCTGTTCCGCCGCCGCCGCGCTTCCGAGATCGGGAGCACCAACAGACCTCTTCCCGGCACCCTGCCGGAGGGAGGGCCGACCTCCGGGAGTCTCCTCTCCACCATGGATGCTTCCTGGATGTCTCGTGAGTAGACTCCTTTGGACCATGGGTCCGTGATCAGTAGCTATGTGATGTTCTCCTCCCCTCTTTGTTCTTCATGGTTTAGACCTCGTGAGCTGCCCTACATGATCGAGGCACTTTTGTAATCTTTCTGCTGTTGCTATGCTGAGTTTGATGGGATCTGATGGATTATGATATTTTGTTCAGATTGTGATTGAGTAATATATTTGGTTCTTATCTCTTATATTTTTGTTCTTAAGTAATTCTTGCATGTTCTCCGTTGCTGTTTATTGCTTTGGCCAAGTAGTAGGTAGTAACCCCAAGAGGGAACGTTATGCTCGATTGTGGGTTCATGCCCCCTGATGACACGCTTGAGTGACAGAAACATGAGTCTAGGGGATGTGTTGTTGCCACAAGGGGGAAAACAACGGTGCTTGTAACCGCGGTTGCAAGGATTGTTTACTTTATGCATAGTGCTTTTTAATGCAGTTGTCTGTTGCTTTGGGTTTACACTTTGGGTGGGGCTCCCAACTTAATACCAGCGAGATGTTCTGGATATATATCTCAAGGTGGATGATTAGTAGTAGATGCTGTTGGATTTCGGTTTACTTATTTTGGCGTTCTACCTATGCTTTTGAGCTTGTTCCTTTCTTTTGTAGCATAGTTAGCATTGCGGTGCGTTCATAATCCTGTCAATTTCCCTTATGTAATTTGTTCACCTCGCACAGCAGTTTTATCGTCTTTTGGGAGAGAGACATCACTAGTGAACATCACGTATCCCGGTCCATATCCTCATTACTGTTTCCACGCTCATTTACTTTTCTGCTTTTACTTTCAGTTGCTATCATTATCCCTTGTGTTTGATCCTTTGTGAACAACAAGACCGGAGAGATTGCCAACCTCTCTGAACTTCGTTGGGAACAAAGTTATTTGTGTCTGTGTGCAGGTCCGCGTCAGTTGCGCCGCTGACACCTACTTATCATCTCCGGAGTCCTACTGGAGACAAACCTTGGTATGTTTACTGAGAGAAATTTGCTTCTGTGCTACATCACACCTTCCACTTGGGGTTTACCAATGAAGGGCGAGAAATCACTATCATCACCTCGCACATCAAGCGAAATTTCTGGCGCCGTTGCCGGGTACTCCGAGTGCTAAGATAGGGGAGTTGCACACTACCGTTTACCTTTGTTTTCTTAGTCTTGTTAGTTTACCTTTCAGTTTTTTTTTCTTTTGTCTTATATGAAAAACCAAAAAACTAGTTGCTACCTTTTGCCTTTGTCTTGCTTTTCCTAGTTATGGTATCCTCACCATGGGTGCTGAACCACCCAAATATGGTAGGATGGACATATTTGACATGTTTTACCTGGATCGTCTTCGATCAATTTGTGCCCGCGCTAAAAACCCAACCGACTTGGTTGAGGGAAAATCATTGGATGAACATGCTCCTTATACGCGGCACCGCCTATCTCAGAAAGTGAAACACTTATGGGATCAAATACATGTTTCTTATTGCCATGCTAAACTTTTGTGCTACAATTATGATTTTACTTGTTGTTCTAATATAGATCATAAACACCTCCCTTTCCAATGTGAGTTCAATGAAAATGAGATCTTATCTTCTTATGCTAAAGGTGTTTATGATTACTTTGATGTTGAAAAGATTGAAGATTTTGTTGCTTTTAAAGGTGCTTATGAGATTGCTTCTTTGATTGAAAGGTATCACGATACTATTCCCAGTCCGAAAACTTTGAAGTTCTTGCTTATTGCTTTGAGAATTACACTTCCAATTCTTATATTGAGGATTTTAAAAATAAAATATTTGCTGCCCAAGAAGAGGCCAATGATTGCTTTGAGGAGGAATCCCATGATTCCGAGGACTCACTTGAATATCCCTTTCTGAAAATTTTGATACTTGCTTTGTTGATGGCCAAGATGCCACTATAGATGATGCTAAAAAAAATGAACTCTCTATAGTTCCTTATGTTAAGCATGAAATTGTTGCTATTGCACCCACACTTGATTGTCCTATTATCCTTTTGAAATCTCCAACTCCGGAGAATTTTCCTCTTATCAAAGCTCAATGTGATGGGTTGCATTTATCTTATGATCCTAAAAACCGTGCTGAAAACAATACACGTGTGCTTGTAGGTCATGAACAACATGATTTATGTGATAGTTATATTCTTGATGTTGTTCATGATGCTACTGAAAATTACTTTGAGAGAGGAAAGTTTGGTTGTAGAAACTTCCATGCTACAAAAACACCTCTCTTCATGTTGAAAGTTTTGAAGTTGTTCTTGTTCTACCTTCCTATGCATGTCACTTTGTGCTTCTTTGATTTATTTTCTTACGAGATGCCTATGCATAGGAAGTGGGTTAGGCTTAAATTTGTTTCATATTTGCTTCTTGATGCTCTCTTTTGCTTCAAAATTCTTATTCTTGTGAGAGCATCTTCTATAATCTTCAAGCCTAGCTAATGGATTTAAAGAAGCGCTTTCGGGAGGCAGACCGCAACGAATTTAGGTTTTTATTTTTGCTTTTTTTGTGTCTTGATGTTTGTTACTACTGTAGCAACATCATTGTATCTTTATTTTTAAGCTTTGTGCCAAGTTATAGCCTCTTATGATAAGGGAAGCAAAAGTTGTGACATGCTGTCCAGAAAACAGATTCTGTCCTTTGACAGAAAAATTCAAATAAAATCACCAGATCATCTTTTTGATCTGAATTGTTTTTACAGCATGCTTTATACAATTGTGAAACTTTCGTATGTTCTGATTTTTTTGATTTGAGTTGCAGAAGTGCCCCGAAAAAATTCTCTACTACCTGCTGTTCTTTTTTTCACAGATTCTGCCACGTTTTTCCTCTCTTCACTTTTGCAAACCTTAAGCTTGCTTTTTCTTTGCAAAAACCTTTTGGCACTCTTGAGAAACAATATGTCTTCAAGAATATCTTTATAACCAGTGGGGAAAAATTATTTTATTAAAGGTACTAACCTCTCTAATCAACTTATGATGAGTTATGTATGAAGGGAGTTTTCAAGTGTGCAATGGAAGATGACGAAAGAAGATCCAGGAGTGTCAAGCGCTCAAGCTTGTGGATGACCCCATGCATCCCCAATAAATATTCAAGTAGACTCAAGCGTCTAAGCTTGGGGATGCCCCCATTCATCCCCTTCTCCATCAACAATCATCAGTTCGTCCTTCGTCTCACTATATTTTTATCACTTCATGCGTTATGTGCTATGCTTGGAGCATCTCGCTCCTAGGTTTTATTTTTAGTTTTCTTTAGTTTTGCTTGCTGGTCATAACAAGTTAGACCCCATCTTAGTTTGTGTGGGAGAGAAACACGCTCCACTTTCAAAATCTAGAACAAATCATAGGATTTTTCCTGCTTATCTTTTTGCTGTTGTGTGTTCTTTATCTTTTCGTAGCTGCTGCCATGTTTAGTTTTAGTCTTAGTTTGTCTTTAGCAAGAGCCTTGGCTTCTGTTTAGTTTGTTGCTGGAACTCTTTTTAGTTTTCATGTTTATCTTGTTAAAGAGAGTTGGTTGTTGCACTGAGTAGTCTCTTGTCTTGAAAGTAGGTAATTGAAGTTGCTATTTAATTCTAGTAGTAACTTGCAATAGTTTTGACGTATTGATGTGAGTAATGTCTGAACTTTTGGTGTCAAGAGCTTTAGCCTATTAGTGATAGGTGCCGTATTTTGGGCAATCCGTGTGTATTTTCAAAACCTACAAAACTAGTTGAGAACTCTAGCTACTAGATGGATCACTAATCTTTGGAGGGATCGAATATTAGAGTACACTCATGTACCATGAGTCGAGGATGCGCAAGGATAACCAAACCCCCATACACTCCTCCTCGGGGTACTTGTCTCTTTGTAAACCTCCTTATTAGATTGAGAGTTACCGATAATAAGTGCATGAGTTCTTCGGACTAATGTAAGTATTGAAAGTTGACACTTCCACCTTCCCATATTTTGCTAGCCTCTCCCGTGCCGTGCATTGCCTTCTCCTCACTCCGAGAGTTGGTGTCCACCTTCGCCAGTACATCCAAACCCTTGGCATGATACGCTCTGTCATCATAAACCTCCTTATATCTTTCCTCAAAACAGCCACCATACCTACCTATCAAGGCATTTCCATAGCCTTTCCGAGATATATTGCCATGCAACATCCACCTCTTCATGACTTGATCTTCATGTCATACATGTTCCTGCTACACTGGCAGCGACATACATTGCATACATCATGATAGTTACATCTTCTTTATGATTTTGAGTACCTTGTAAAGTGTGAAAGATCTCCTTTGCCTTCTTGTAAAATAGAGTGTTGCCCTTAAGTGAGGAAAAGATCCCAAAGTGGACACAATAAAAGATCCCAAAGAGGACAAATGAGAGTTAAATAGAAAGAGCCATTGAGGCCACAAAAAATACAAAAAAATATAAAAAAGAGAAAAAATAAATAAAAAGAGAGAAAGGGGCAACACTGCTATCCTTTTGAGAGATCCACACTAGTACTCCCTTTATATCCTTGTACTCCATAGAGATGATCATTATGCATATAGCTATGTGGGGACCTTCACACTATAGAACTTGGCTTGCATATTCCAAGGATGAGCCTCCTCAAACGAGCTCTAGGTCTTCATGAGCGAGCAAGTTAGATGCACCCCCACTAGTTCCATTGGAGAGCTTCCTAGATCATATGTGCATCCGTTGCATGGCAATCCCTACTCCTCACATCATATCTATCATTTGGCATCTCTTGCCTATGATTGTCCTTATTGATGTGAGCCTTTCTCATTCTTTTTTGTCTTCCTCCTCCTCCTCTCTTTGCCATCCTAAGTGTAGACTCTCGTGCTTACGCTCATCCATTGCATGAGTGCTCAAAATATTGAAAAAGGACTGGATCAAATTGACTTGTACCTGGCTAGTGGTCTGGGGACGAGGCAAGATAAGATTCTAGAAAAGGACCAAGTGTGAAACTTTAGTAGATTGAGTTCTCAACAAATAAATATTTTTATCATATTCCCTATCCCCCTTCTTGCACGCAAACACCATTTGGAGACATTCGAGTCACGGACAGCGAGAGCTCTTGCACTTAATGTTCTTTTGTTACTTGTTTCAATGCTAATATAGACTCTTGCATGTTATGACTTGAATTGAATCTCTAACCTTGATTGCTTTACTTTTCAAAGTTCTTATATGGTTGCTAGCATGTGACCACAGAAATTATGCCGTTATCATTTACCTACTCGAGGACGAGCAGGAATTAAGCTTGGGGATGTTGATACGTCCAAAACGTATCTATAATTTCTGCTTGCTCCATGCATGTTTTGTGTGATATTGCTATGATCTAGATACACTTTCATACACTTTTGATCATATTTTGACTAACCTATTAACTCAGTGCACCATAGTGCCAGTTCCTATTTTCTGCTGTTTTTCTATTTCAGTTTTCCCCCATATAAAAATTGCTCCAAAAATTCGGGAAAAATCAGATAAAAAATCAGCGCAGAAGAACCTTCCGGATGAACCTGAGTGGGGCCAGAGGGCCACCACCAGGGGCCCAGGCGCCCTGGTGGCGCGCCCCAGGGTCTGGCCGCACCAGGGGGGTGCCTGGACCCCTGGTGGCCCCTCTGGCTGCCCCCCTTCGCCTATATATTCTCCGTGACGAGAAACCCTCGAGGACAGAACCCTTTTTCGCGATCTCGCCTCTGTTCCGCCGCCGCCGCGCTTCCGAGATCGGGAGCACCAGCAAACCTCTTCCCGGCACCCTGCTGGAGGGAGGGCCGACCTCCGGGAGTCTCCTCTCCACCATGGATGCTTCCCGGATGTCTCATGAGTAGTTTCCTTTGGACCATGGGTCCTTGATCAGTAGCTATGTGATGTTCTCCTCCCCTCTTTGTTCTTCATGGTTTAGACCTCGTGAGCTTCCCTACATGATCGAGGCACTTTTGTAATCTTTCTGCTGTTGCTATGCTGAGTTTGATGGGATCTGATGGATTATGAGATTATGTTCAGATTGTGATTGAGTAATATATTTGGTTCTTATCTCTTATATTTTTGTTCTTAAGTAATTCTTGCATGTTCTCCGTTGCTGTTTATTGCTTTGGCCAAGTAGTAGGTAGTAACCCCAAGAGGGAACGTTATGCTCGATTGTGGGTTCATGCCCCCTGATGACACACTTGAGTGACAGAAACATGAGTCCAGGGGATGTGCTGTTGCCACAAGGGGGAAAACAACAGTGCTTGTAACCGCGGTTGCAAGGATTGTTTACTTTACGCATAGTGCTTTTTAATGCAGTTGTCTGTTGCTTTGGGTTTACACTTTGGGTGGGGCTCGTAACTTAATACCAGCGAGATGTTCTGGATAGATATCTCAAGGTGGATGATTAGTAGTAGATGCAGTTGGATTTCGGTCTACTTATTTTGGCGTTCTGCCCATGCTTTTGAGCATGTTCCTTTCTTTTGTAGCATAGTTAGCATTGCGGTGCATTCATAATCCTGTCAATTGCCCTTCTGTAATTTGTTCACCTCGCATAGAAGTTTTATCGTTTTTTGGGAGAGAGACATCACTAGTGAACATCACGTATCCCGGTCCATATCCTCATTACTGTTTCCACGCTCATTTACTTTTCTGCTTTTACTTTCAGTTGCTATCATTATCCCTTGTGTTTGATCCTTTGTGAACAACAAGACCGGAGAGATTGACAACCTCTCTGAACTTCGTTGGGAACAAAGTTATTTGTGTCTGTGTGCAGGTCCGCGTCAGTTGCGCCGCTGACACCTACTTATCATCTCCGGAGTCCTACTGGAGACAAACCTTGGTATCTTTATTGAGGGAAATTTTCTTCTGTGCTACATCACACCTTCCACTTGGGGTTTACCAACGAAGGGAGAGAAATCACTATCATCACCTCGCACATCATTTCACCACCACTATCACCACTATTATCACCCACACTACCACTACCATACTACCGTTGCTACTAATACTTTTGTGCAAGCAATTGTTTATTTCAGGTGCGGTTGAACTGACAACTCAATTGTCAAAGCCTGTACGTATTCTTTGTGTCCCCAAGTGTCGAATCAATAAATTGGGTTATCTTGCCTGCGAAGACTATCTCGATCCCCTACATTTGAGGGTTATCAAGTATTGTTTTCTGGTGCCGTTGCCGGGGACCATAGCTTTATTTACAGGTCTACTTGAAGTATCCTGCCTGCTGCACATTATCCACTATGGGTAAGAAAGGAGACCCCAAGGTTCCGATCTTACCATCCCGTACGAGACGAGGTACTACTCTTAGCACTAGTGCTAAACTTGATTCACCTTCAGTTATGAGTAAGTTTGATTCACCTCAGTTACATGCTACTTCTGCTGAGTCTGGCAATATGTCAGACACTTTTTATGATGCTTCTACTACCTTTGAAACTACTGGTTCACTTGGTTCTTTTATTGAAGAACAGATTGCTGCCGTTGCGTGATTCTCGGGAGTTGAAATTCCTGTTACCAAAACCCCTATTGGAAAAACTCATGATCTTACTGGCCTTAAGGAGAAACTCCTTGAGGATGATTATGTTATACTTGATGATGATTTATGCAGGGAGCTTAATGAATGTGCTGATTCCGACCCTGCTACTATAAAGAAGCTGCTAGTAAAGCACTCCTTGAAGATCAAGTTTACTCCTGATCCTACTTTTGCTACGTCTCCTATATGCATCACTGATCCTGATTATGATTTCTCTGTTGACCTTTCACTTATATCCACAGTTGAAGCTGGTCCCTTTTATGGCAGAGAAAATGATGACGCTATCGAGCACCTGACCAAACACACTGAGTTGGGTAGCTTGTTTACTACTGATGAAAGGATCCGGAACTTTTATGTGACCAAGCTTCTTCCTTTTTCCTTGAAAGGAGATGCTAGAGCATGGTACGATGCACTACCATGTGGTTCCATTCATAGTCCTCAAGATATGGCTATGTCTTTCGTTGATAAGTATTTTCCTGCTCATATGCAACATGCTGCTTTACAAAGAATTTATAACTTTAAACAGTTGCAGGATGAGCATCTCCCTAAAGCTTGGGGGAGATTTTGCAGTTTGCTGAAGGCTAGACCGGGACATGAGATCACTAAGAATGAGTTACTTCATATATTTTATGCTGGTCTAACCGATAAATCTAAATTCTATCTAGATAGTTGTGTTGGTTGTGTTTTCAGGCAAAGAACACCAGACGATGCAGAAGAATTGATGGGCAAGATTGCCAAAAACCACGAAGATTGGTCCGTCCCTGAACCACCTCCACCACCAAAGAAGAGGGGCATGCTTTTCCTAAGCCCCGACGATATGCAAGAAGCAAAGAAGTCTATCAAAGAGAAAGGTATTAAAGCTAAAGACGTGAAGAATCTACCTCCAATTGAGAAGCTGTGTGAGCCTACCACTCACCCACCTATGGTAGAGGTACACTCTCTTTTAGATTTCAATGCAAGTGACATTCCCAAAGGTAAGCCTCCTGACCAATGTTTAGATGAGCTTGATAATTTTATTATGAAGCAAAGTCACTTCAATGAAAAGATACAAGGTCAGTTGCATGATAATACTCTTTCTATCAAAAGTTTGCTTGATGTTCTAGGAAGAACATTTAATGATGTTAAATGTCTTGTGAAGCATTTTCATATGGTTCAAACTCAGCTTGAACAAATTTCTAATGTGCAAAAATATTTTCTTGCTAACAATGTCAAACAAGACAATTTACAGGCTTATGGTATAAAGACCCGGGGTGGAACACACACCCAGGACCCTCTCTATCCAGAGGGGCATCCGAAGAGGATTGAGCAAGATTCTGAAGTGCAGGAGGAAGAGATTGTTAGCTCTCCAAAGAAGAAGAAGAAGAAAAAGAAACACAAGGAAGATGACAATTCCAATTATCCTATAGAAGAAGAAGAACATGTTGTTGATCCAAATAGCATATCTACCTCCGATGCCCTTTTGTCTCTACAAAAGGCTTTGTTTAGAGAAACTAATTCCTACATATATCTCTCTTCAGATGGCCGACAAGTCCACGGCCGCCCCGATCGGTATTTGTGAGGATGTTCCTGTTGAAGTTGCCAATTGCTTAATACTTACTGATTTTGTTGTGCTTGACATGCCCGAGGATGGGAGCATGTACATCATTCTTGGTAGACCTTTTCTTAACACCACAGGTGCCATTATTGATTGCAATAAAGGGAAGGTTACCTTCAATGTTAATGACAAAGAACACACGGTGTATTTTCCAAAAAAGATCGACCAAAGGCATGGCCTTAACTCCATTGAGAATATCGAGACCGTGAAGATTGGAGAATGGGATTGTCCACTACATGTATACCACAAATACAAAACAATTATGGTGGGGAAAATGTCCATTAAAGTGAGAGTGCAATGATCACTTCATAAGAAGCGATACTTTCTTCTCTATATATCACCGGTTTGTTGGTAAGACTTGATCAACCTTGCTAACTAGCATGTTTTATATAGGTAAATAGCTGAGCATGTTATCTTTTCATTTACTTTAGATTTTATTCTCCTTGCTGTACCCAAAGTTTTTTGTTTAAAGCTTCACTTGTCCTAACTTTTGTCTCAAGTTCACGAAAGTTTTTGCAGCTTCTTGAACTTTGAAAAATTCTCTACAGTGAAGTTGCTCAGAAAATTCTAGAAAATTCAAAACAAAAATTTCCAGGTAAAAAGTCACCGGGGAGTACCTGTGGCTGACCAGGGGGGTCCACCCCTAGCCAGGGAGGCCAGGTGGCGCGGCCCAGCCCCTGGCCGCACCACACACCCTCCTGGGGCCCACAGGCATCCCCTGATGTCATCTCTTCTTCCACTCTCTCTCTTTCTTCCCAAAAATTCGTGTTCTTGATGTTCTTGAGCACGGAACTTCGATCTCCCTCTACAACCAATCGTTTGAGCTAAAATTTGGAACAAATACTGCTTGGTATGTGACTCCCTCACCCCTCCAATTAGTTTTCTTGTTGGTGGCTTCATTAGTGAGTATTTAGTAGTTCTTGGTGCTGTTTAGTTGAGCTTAAATGTTTGTGTAGAAATTTATTTTCCAAGTTTTGTTGCTAGTTTGAGCCTTGGTGAAGTAAGTAGAATGTTTTACCCAAACTAGTTTTGCTTAAACCTCCGTTTTTGTGATTTGTCAAAAATTTCAGAAATGGATAGGCTAGGAAGGTGGCTTGGGAAGAAGAAACCTGAGCACTCTAGCCGTGTTACGCGGTCCACAGCTTCACCTTCGGCTACGAGGGTGAGCTAGAACGAAGAAATCGTACCCTTGGAGCTGTTGGATGCATCACCCGTAAAGGCCATGTCATTTCCATGCAGAGATTTCATGGAGGATGCGGCATACAGGAGGAGTTCGACGCCCTGTGTGCCAGAGAAGGTTTGACACGGCTTGTGACGAGCCGTGTGTCGCAATATGAAACTCTCACTGCTATATTTATTAACAACTTCAGATTCTATCCTGAAAATGATGCTGTTGAATTTCAGATTTATGAAAGGTTACTAACCATGCCTATGAGTACCTTTTGTGAAGCTTTAGGTTTGCCCGACAGAGGAGAGAAGAGGAGGAAACAATTTCTCAAACCGCGGCACTCAAAACCCTTCTCGACTCGTTGTGAAACACTGAAGTGAGGAACACTAACCGTCAGAAGATCTCCAATATTTTCTTTCCTCATCTCAGGTATTTCACGTATTATATTGCGAGAGGGGTGTTGGATCGAGACAACACGAGCATCACTTCTTCGCCTGATACTGCTATCATGGCGAATGCCCTCTCAGGGAATCACGAGTATTATGTGGGCACACTGATTGCTAGACGCCTTGCTGCTAATAGAAACAAGGGGGATCTCTTTGTTGGCGTATATGCCACACTTCTTTTGCAGAATCGCGCCCAGATGATACAGTTTTTCCTTTTGTTAGTCTTGATTTAGTTGCCATGAAGAGGCATTTCTTTGTTACTAGGGCCTCTGACCGATATGCACTTGATTATATTTTGCAGTTTGAGGGCGATGTGGAACGCATCATCCGTCTACCTGCA
Organism: Bromus sterilis; assembly: GCA_950022295.1. Lineage (NCBI taxonomy): Eukaryota > Viridiplantae > Streptophyta > Magnoliopsida > Poales > Poaceae > Bromus > Bromus sterilis. The sequence continues at coordinate 227,144,518 of OX465600.1, forward strand.
CCACTTGTGTTTGATTTTTCTCGCAGGAACGGATACCTCTTTTCAGATACCCAGTTTCACGACTCCACGGAGGGGGTTGCGCCAAATGAGGAGGAGCGCGTGGTGTATCCACCTGTTCAGGAGGAGGCCGTCGCCCCATGGGACGGAGGGTCTTCCTCTGGTTGGGATGAGGGACCTTCCTCATGGGAGGATCCGAGGACTTCAGTGTACGTACCGGAGGGCTAATACAACCCTTGGGCTTACCATTACCCCGGAGCAGGAGGCTCCTCGGGACAGCAGTAGACGAGCCCGACTTAGGCCAAAAGCCTAAGCTTGGGGGAGTGCGTACTCTCCTCCCTTTCCATTGTATCTTCCGTTTTGTTTCGCTTTGATCTTTTTGAAGTCTTTGCTCGTTCTTCTTTGTTCTTTTATTCTGCAAAAACAACAAAAAAGATTTCTCTTTTCTTTTTATTTTATTTTAGCCTTTGAAAACCCCAAAAATATTTTCTTTCTCTCTTTAGTTTGCTTTGTTTTCAGAGTTCACCTTGAGTCCGTGATGGCATTTAATTATATATTTCCTATGTTCGATTGTGCAATTGACAAGGAAGTAATGACGAAGATCGACGGAAGGGATGCAACAAAGTAAGTCGGTATGAACTATTTTTGTTTCTACTTTTGTACATATGCCTGTACTTATGCTTAGAGACCAGCTTGTAGTGACATAGTGCTAGGTTTACAATGCTTTCCCAGTGGTTCATGCTTTCTTTGTGGTGAGTCTCAAATAGCTAGAGTTCATAATGTGTTGCTTGAATTGATTGATATGCATTGCATTGTTCATGGTTTGGCATATTGAAGTGGTATTTTCCTTCGGAGAATTCTTGGATCGACTTGGCACATGTTCACGCATGTTAAGACTAAAAAGTCTATTCTGCCTTGATGACCTTTTTATTTCAGAATAGTGATACGTCCAAAACGTATCTATAATTTCTGCTTGCTCCATGCTTCTTTTGTGTGATATTGCTATGATATTGATGAACTTCCATATACTTTTGATCATATTTGGACTAACTTATTAACTCAGTGCACCCCAGTGCCAGTTCCTGTTTTCTGCTGTTTTTCTATTTCAGGTTTCCCCCATATTAAAAGTGCTCCAAAAATTCAGGAAAAATCCAATAAAAAATCAGCGCTGCAGAAGCTTCGGGAATCACCGAGGGGGGGGGGGCAGAGGGGTCCCACCAGGGCCCCAGGCGCCCTCCCGGCGCGCCCTAGGGTGGGGCCGCTCCAGGGGCCCTCCTGGACCCCTGGTGGCCCCCTGGCTTCCCCCCCTTCGCCCATATATTCTCCGTGATGCAAAACCCCCGTGACGGGAACCTTTTTTTGCGATCTCTCCTCTATTCCGCCGCCGCTGCTCTTCCAAGATCGGGAGCACCAGGAGACCTCTTCCTGGCACCCTGCCGGAGGGAGGAACCATCTCCGGGAGCTTCTCCACCACCATGGATGCTTCCCGGATGAACCTTGAGTAATCCACCTTGGACCATGGCTCTATGATCAGTAGCTATGTGATGTTCTCCTCCCCTCTTTGTGCTTCATGGATTAGACCTCGTGAGCTGCCCTACATGATCGAGACACATATGTAATCTTTATGCTGTTGCTATGTTGAGTTTGCTGAGATCCGATGGAATATGAGACTATGTTCAGATTGTGTTTGAGTAATATATTTGATTCTCCTCTTTTATATTTATGTTCTAGAGTAATTCTTGCATGTTCTCCATTGCTGTTTATTGCTTTGGCCAAGTAGTAGGTAGTGACTCCAAGAGGGAGTGTTATGCATGATTGTGGGTTCATGCCCCCTGATGACTAGCTTGAGTGACAGAAACATGAGTCTAGGGGATGTGTTGTTGCCACAAGGGAGAAAACAACGGTGCTTGTACTTGCGGGTACAAGGATTGTTTACTTTACGCAAAGTTCTTTAATGCAGTTGTCTGTTGCTTTGAGTTTACACTTTGGGTGGGATTTGCAACTTAATACCAACGAGATGTTCTGGATAGATATCTCAAGGTGGATGATTAGTAGGTAGATGCAGATGGATTTCGTTCTACTTGTCTTGGCGTACCGCCCATGCTTTTGAGCCTCTTCCTTTCTTTATAGCATAGTTAACATTGGTTTGCGCACATAATCCTGTCAATTTCCCAGCTGTAGTTTGTTTACCTCGCATGGCTATTTTATCGTCTTTTGGGAGAGAGACATCACTAGTGAACATCATAGGACCCCGGTCCATATTTCCAATATTTTTTACACCCGCTATTTATTTACTGCTTTATTTACTTTTCCGTTGCTATCACTATCATTATTATCCCGTGCGTTTGATCCTTTGTAAACAACAAGGCCGGAGAGATTGACAACCTCTCTGAACTCGTTGGGAGCCAATTTATTTGTTGTGTGTGCAGGTCCAGGTCAAGGAAGCAACTTTTGTCTTAAAAACGGTGCCATTGTTTCCTTACCACCTACTTGTCGATCTTGGAGTCCTACTGGTCGATCCTCAACCTTGGTATCTTCACCAAGGGAAATTTCCGCTATCTACATCTCAACATTCCACTTTGGGTAACCAACGAGGGGAAGAGAATTCCTACCATCAAATAGTTATATCACTTTCATGCCCGATTCCATGTTACTTTGTCGCTCTGCATGATTATGACAATTATTGCTCTCTAGTTGGTCGCTTCCCAGTCTTTTGCTTGCCTTCACTCGCACCAAGCGGAATTCTTCTTATGCATCCAAACTCCTTTTCAAACCAGTTGTTCCATTTGAGTCCACCATACCTACCTATATGTGGTATTTACCGGCCACTCCTAACTTAGACTTTCTTGTGCCATCTCGAAATTTATTCAAAAGCTTCCCTTTTGTAACCGTACGAGCTCATGGTGCAGTGAGGGAAAATCAGTATCTTTCATGCCAAAAATATTTTGACGGAAGTATTAACTAGTCAATTAAGAAAATAAGAGTTACACCACCCCCATACTTGATGATGGAATGAAATAGACCAAATGCTGCTTATGGTAGATGGAACGATACCCTCCTTCCATACTTGAGGCAAAATAAAGGCTCCGAAGACCATCAAAGGATTTATGGATAAAGGAACATGTGTAAGCAAAAGGCATTAATATGGTTGGCATGGGAGGTATTGAGAGACCTTTACCGTTCACCGTTGACCGGAAAGTTGCACTTCTCAAAAGAGTTTTATCTCTGTTTTCAAAACTAAGAGCTCTGGCACATGTTTAGTCTTTGCTTCCTTTCACGTGTTTTCAACCTTGCCATCAAAATCCACGGTTCGAGAGTCTCACCTTCTTTCTTCAAAGCACCAACTATTGAGAGCATAATTGTCATTCTTAGTGTAACATGCATTGTCCCAAAGTACTACATTGTCTTCTGCATGCTTGTTATATTGCTAGTCTGAAATTCTTAGTTCTAGTGTCCTTTAAAACTCCGGAGGAGTTTCTGCATTTATTTTTTGGTTCACTCATGGAGGCTATCGAGATACCACTCTAGTATGTTCATGCTATGTGCATTGTGATCTTGAATTGATTTTCAGCAACATATAATTTACTTTTTGTTTGTTTGTGACTGATCAGATGAAAGAAGGATTGCTTCGTGCATTGTCTTTGTAGCATGGTGTAAAAACTTTCTAAAATCTTACGTAGTACATTCTTATATACATCTAATGCTTATATACATCTAATGGGCCCCACCTGGAGTCTAGGCGGCCGGGGGGCGCGACTTAGGGTGGGGCCGCGCCGGGAGGCCGCCTGCACTCCCTAGTGGCCCACTGGCTACCCCCCTTCGCCTATATATTTCTCTCGTCCCGAAACCCCCGAAGACATAACACTTTTTCGCGATCTCACCTCTGTTCCGCCGCCGCCGCGCTTCCAAGATCGGGAGCACCAGAAGACCTCTTCCCGGCACTCTTCCGGAGGGAGGATTGACCTCCGGGAGCTTATCCACCACCATGGAGGTTTCACGGATGAGCCGTGAGTAGTCCACCTTGGACACCATGAGTCCATGATCAGTAGCTATGTGATGTCTTCTCTCCACCTTTGCTCTTCATTGATTAGACCTTGTGAGCTGCCCTACATGATCAAGGCACATATGTAATTCTTTCTGCTGTTGCTATGTTGAGTTTGCTCGGATCTGATGGATTATGAGATTATGTTCAGACTGTGATGAGTAATATATTTGGTTCTTCTACTTTTATATTTATGTTCTTGATTAATTCTTGCATGTTCTCCGTTGCTGTTTATTTCTTTGGCCAAGTGTTAGATTGTGACTCCAAGAGGGAGCGTTATGCATGATTGTGGCTTCATGCCCCCTGATGACTAGATTGAATGAAAGAAACACGAGTCTAGGAGATGTGTTGTTGCCACAAGGGGGAAAACAATGGTGCTTGTAACCGCGGTTGCAAGGATTGTTTACTTTACGCAAAGTTCTTTTAATGCAGTTGTCTGTTGCTTTGGGTTTACACTTTGGGTGGGGCTCGCAACTTAATACCAACGAGATGTTCTGGATAGATATCTCAAGGTGGATGATTAGTGAGTAGATGTAGATGGATTTCGGTCTACTTGTCTTGGCGTACTTCCCATCCTTTTGAGCCTCTTCCTTTCTTTTGTAGCATAGTTAGCATTGTGGTGCATTTTTTATCCTGTCAATTGTCCATTTGTAATTGATTTACCTTGCGTAGCTGTTTATCATCTTTTGGGAGAGAGATATCACTAGTGAACTTCATGGGACCCCGGTCCATATTTGCATCACTGTTTACGCCATCAATTTATTTCCTGCTTTTACTTTTAGTTGCAATTATCACTACTATCTACCCTTGGATTTTATCCTTTGTAAACGACAAGGCCGGAGAGATTGATAACCTCCCTGTACTCGTTGGTAGCAAAACTATCTGTTGTGTGTGTAGCTCTAGGTAAAGTAAGCAACCTCGGTTGTGAACGGCGCCATTGTTCACTTTGCCACCTACTTGTCGTCGTTGGAGTCCTCCTAGTTCGATCTCAACCTTGGTATATTTGCCAAGGGAAACTTGTTTTTGTGGTACATATCAACCTTCCACTTGGGGTAACCAATGAGGGGCGAGAAGCCATCAATACACTACCTCCGAAGATAATGTGCAAGCAGAATGCTAATTACGTGGTACCGATGACATGTGTGTAAGGTGCAGACAGTTGTGTAACTCATGCTGCAATATATAGATGGAAAATTTTCTGTACTGAAAATTTGGGTGTCCGTGAATATATGTAATCCATCCGCCATGACCAACTGTCGATCCGCCCTTAATTATGATATCTATCATGGTTTCTTCCCAGCCCTTTATTTTATAGGTTGTTGATAGTTATCTTCTAAACATGATTGTTCTTATGTGTTTAATATTTCATAGGACGGTTTCGACCATGTCGATTCTTAAAAGAAAAGCAGGGACAACAAGAGACGCTACATCCTCCGCAAGCTGCTGAGTGGGGAGATCAGCTACCGCGATGACGGGGCATATGGGAACATCCTATGCCCATTCTGTCCTAGGAGGAAGGTTGCGAGAGACTTTGACAGCCTGATCATGCATTCCAAGAGCGCTAGCAAATCCCAGCGGGAAGAAGCGAACCCGGTAAAGAAGGCACGTCATGGAGCCTTCGGCGTCTTCCTCGAGAAGTATGTGAGGGGCCATGTTCCCTTCTTCATCCAGTGGCCTGCTCCTCTTCCTTAAGACGTTGAAGAAGTACCGACCAGGATGCGCTCCACTTGGCTGCACCTGCGTGCTGCCTCAGCCTCCCCCGGCTATATATACATTATGTATTTTGGTTGTTGTTGCTGATGAAGACTGATGCCCCATATATGTATTAAAACTTATGCACTGCGATCGTTACCCTGATACGCTATGATCGTTAATCTATCGTTATCATCAATTAGTTGCTATATATATTTGTTTTTGAAATATCTATTCAATCTTTTCAGTGATCATGCATATGTTGATCACTGATCAGGGTATATGATCCATACTGAAATTAATCTTCTAACAATGGAAATCTGCATCAAAGCTGGTGATTCGCACTTTTGGATAAGTTTGTTGGCTGCTGAACACCTCTTATATGACAACTGTAGGAAACATGTAGGAGAAGGCTGCAATACCACATGTTTTTAGATGGCCTGTGGCGTGATGATAAACCTCTTATAGTTGCCTACCCTAGATTATTTGATCTTTGCTTCAACAAAAAACATGTATGTTGCTAAGGCATTCATCTTGAGCCTGGGTAACATATCCTTTAGAAGAACCCTCTATAAGGATTCTCTAAGTTCGCAGGTGATCCGCAAAGACAAATGTGATGAGATTGATCTTTCTGGTCAATAAGAAGGAATCTAAAAATTGCAGTAACACACACACACACACACACACACATATATAGGGTGGGTCTATTCTAACAACACCACTTAAGACCTTATTCTAACAACAAATCTCTTATTCTAACAACACCCATCCACCTGGAAAAAAACGAAAACAACCCACCCACCACGTCTAGCTTATTAACCCCGTACGCACAAACCCCACCCCGAACCCACCCTCTTCCCCCATGACCCCACGACCACTCCAAACGCATCGCGCGTCCCACGCACCAATCCTCCCGGCGGCGCCACCCACCCCACGTTCGTCTCTGCCCCGCCCCGCCGTGAACCACCCAACCACCTTCCACCAGCGCCACCTGCCCTACCGGCGACCGATCCGTGCCGCCAGCACGTCTCCTTCCGCCCCGAAGGATCCGCCCCCACCACGCCTCCTCCCCGACAGATCCGCGCCGCCAGCTCCTGATTCAGCACGCGACGTGGCGGCCCCGAATCGAGCGCCCCCGGCCGCCTAATCCCTCCCTCCCGCACCGCCGGCTCCCTCCGTCGGTGCCAAGGAAAGGCCGACGCACCACCAACGGATCGACGACGACCCGAGCTTCCTGCATCTGCACCGCACCCCGCTCCTTACACCAGTGCTACTGTGCGGCGGCGGGCTCAAGAACCCGCACGTCGGCAAGAATCTCCACCTCCACAAAATCGCCATAGCGTGGGGATACTTCCCGCCGGACAAGATGCCGTACCTCAAGGGGAAGATGTACGAGGGCGGCATCATCACGTCGCTGCATAAGGTCTTTCGTACAGTGATGTTTAAGAGAAGAGCAATAACAGTGATGTATATATTGCGGTTTGTTTTGATGCAGTCCACTCACGTTCATAAAAAGTTGAAGAAAAATACAGTTTGCTTGCCCGTTTGATGCAGTGCGGTCTCTCGCCTAATGAAATTTATGGAGTACAGTTCATTTATAGTTCATTTGTATGAAATCATGTGCAGTTCTCTCCCGTCGATAAATGCAGCCGGCGCCCGATGGATGCAGTTCGCTTCATCTATTATTTATCCGCGAAGAACTGCGATGATTTTGAAAAATAAATAAAAAAAGACATGCAGTTCTTTTTGTTCAATGATGCACTGTGGTCGCCCGTCCGATGCAGTTCGCTTGACCGGTTTCTGATCCGCGAAAAACACGTGCATTTCTGTTTATCGATAATGCAGTGCGCTTGCCCCGTCGGATGCGGTGCGGTTGACCGGCGAATGCAGTTCACTTGGCCGATTCCTGGTCCGCGAAGAACACATGCGCTCTGTTTTGGCGATAATGCAGTGCGCTTGACTGTCGGATGCAAACCAATGAGGTTCACTCGCCGATTTTTTGTTCCGCGAAAAAAAGTGAGTCCGCGTTTTAGTAAAATCAACGCTACTTTTAAATCGTAAGGAATTAGAGGATGTGTTTTACATACAAATGGAGCGCCTCAATGATAGCTATCCAACCGTGTAACAATTGAAGCGATTGGACGAACGAATAAAAAGAATTTAAGCAAAAACTCCCGCTGTCCAAAAGAGGGAAGCAACACCGTTTTTCAAATTACTTCAAAACCGTGTGGAATATGGAAAAGTGTTAAACAGATGGATTAATCTAATACTCCAGAAGAATCCAACGGTGTATCACACGCATCGATCTGACAAGCTGTTAAAAAGTTCTACTCTCTACAAGATCCACCGGAGAAAAACAGAGTGTGCGCGTTTTTTTGCGGCTAGATTTCTCTCAAATCCCTAGCGAATTAGACAAAGTGTTCTACATATGGATGGAGCGCCTGATCGATATCTTTCCAACGGTATATCATTTTAATCATTCCGATGAATGGTTTAAGAGTAATCGCGAAAAAACTGCAGCTATGAAAGTGGGTCGCCGCACCATTTTCGAAACTGCTCTTAATCCGTGAAGAATCGGGGGAAGTGTTCAACATACGGAAGATGCTCCTTTTCCATATGAATCCAACGGTGTATCATACCCTCAATACCGACCAACATTTAAAAATTTAGCGCGAAAATACTGCATGCGGTTCGTTTTTACCCGAGCTGCAGTGCTCCGAATTCAGCAGTGCGGTTCTCTTTGCGAAAATACTGCAGTTCGGAATGTTGTCAGAATAGTTATTCTGACATCGATGTCAGAATAGACCGCCTATATATATATATAAACATGACTGGAATTACTCATCAGTGGGCTAGATATCGACCAGAGAAGTTCTTTGTTAAGAGCAACATAAGAAGACACACACGTCCTGATCTACATAAACATAGTCTTTTATTTTGATAACTAAAACAGACACAAAGTTACTCCATGGCTCCATTTTCCTTGGCCCTCTGGATGATCCTCTTCATCTCTGCATTCTTCTTCCTCAGGACTTCCGCGCGAAGGACCAATGTTTCCCTGCGCGTTCGGTTGAGCTCCAGCTCCAGGCTCGCATTTTTATGCGCAAGGTCGATTTTGACGTCCACCGTCTTCTTCAAATCCTCATGCAAGGTCCGAAGTGTTGCAAGCGAATCATCCTCTTGCTTCTGCAGCTTCACCCTGGCGGCAATGGCGTCATCCATGTTCTCTTCAGCCACCTTGATGGCAACCATGACATTCACTGTACTCCTATCCAACGCTTGGCATAACTCATCGATGATGCCCAGGTGATATTCCTGGCAATCAGATCCATCGGACCTGTATGTCGATGTGAATAAAAAAACGATGTGAAAAGAAAGATTAGAGCAGAAAATAGAAAGATTTCCTGTCAAAAAAAGGAGATAGAGTAATGGAATAGAACGGAGATGGAAACCACTATACCTAACACGCTTAGCGGGGGGCGGGGGGGGGGGGCGTTGAAGAGCCATGGCCTTGGGGTGACAGACTATGGATCGAGGTCTGAATGGCCGGGATGCGCAGAGAGAGAGAGAGAGCTGGAGTAGTGGAGGTGGAATGGTCAATATCTGTAGATGAGGGGAGGAACTGCTCAATAAATCATGGTCGCCGACCAACTGCACGCGTACTGTGTAGTAGGAGTAGCAATGCGCAGCTTGCATAGAAGATAAGGGAGTTGACCATGAAAATGACCAGATGACCAAGAGAATATTATAAGTTTATAACCCACAGTTTATTGTACGAACCGTGTGCCATGGATCACCAACCCTTAGATTTTCAGAAACATTTATGCTATGTTTTACTTCACACACCATATTTTAATTCAGAACGTTTGCTTTACTAAGGTAGCGATTCTTTTTTTAGAACTGTTGGTGTTCTAAAGAGCAATCCCAAACAGTTGATTTTAGGAACTGTGTGCCGTGCATAACCAACACTAAGATTTACAGAAACGTGCCTGATAGGTTACATATCCCACACGTTTCGGTAAATACAAATGATTGTGAAGATGGGCTAGCGGTTCATTCTTTGCAACCGTGGGTGTTTTGGCTGGTCATGCGGACGGTTGTTTGAACGAATCGTCAGCCCTTGTTTCACACACGACAGGATTCTCATAAGCGTGCCTGATAGATTAGGCATTCCAAACATTTCAGTTACTATGAACGATTGCATAGACAGGCTGGCGGTCCTTTACATGCAACCGTGGGTTTTCGCCCTACACATCCCAGACCGATTTTCAAAGACCCGTCAGCCCTACATCACCCACGCAATAATTTTTAGAATTGTGCCCTTTCGGGTATGTTTCCCAGACGGTCTAGTTTCGCCCAAACGGTTTTTTATTTATACCGTTTGCGTTGATAGCATCGCAAACAGTTTCATACAAGGGACTGGGAAATGAGTATCGTGTTATCCCCTCTTTGCACTAGTGACATTTCTCACGCTGAGGGTCCTGGGAAGTTTTCGATAAAGGGACCTCCAAGGAGGGAACCTTTTCACTTGAGCAGTGAGGAGCCAGAAGAAAACCACCAACACTTTCGTTGTTGACCTCCTCGTTTTCTCCATCATCGATAGCCTCCTTACCAAAAGGCTTCGGAGGCTGATTTCTTGAACGCTTTAGCCACACTTCAATTGTGTTTTGTCCTTAGGGCGGTTAATAACGGTGTTGGGTTCTTTAGGCTGCGGAGCGCGGCAACTTAGAGACTCAGAGAAGATTCACCACCCCAAAAAAGGAAATACCTAGAGTCAAAACATCGGAATATGACCTCTAGGTTAATATGAGGAAGTAGATTGGTAGATTCAGAATTACTGCTTCATCCATTCTCATTGTGTTAAACTCGATATCGTCGAAAGTATCGGGGAAGGTATGAACTTTTCCTTGGAAGAAAGGAAAGAGTGTCAACTGCATATTCTTGTTGGCAGCAAGGTCAATCTTGATTGACCTTGTGAAATCACTTGCCCCGTTGTATTTTGTGACGCCCCTAAAATTATTCCGTGTACAATAATCATACACGCAGGGTACACGGCTGAGATTAGGGTGCCACGGTGAGAATATGAAAGCACAACACTAAACACAAAACGATAAACCAATAAGTTACAATACCAGGGATCACGAGGATCCGAATACATAAATTATACAAGACATAATATCTGAGTACAGACATAGTTAGTCAAGTTTTGCCTTAAGAAGGCTAGCACAAATGACATTAGAGATACAGATCGAAAAGGCAAGGCCTCCTGCCTAGGAGCCTCCGAAACTACTCCTGGTCCTGGTCAGCGGGGGTCTCGACGTAGTAGTATCCGCCTCCGGGGTACTCCTGCTCCTCGGATCCAACATCGACTGCAGCGGCCGATCAGGAAAAACATAAAGGGGGAAATAAAGCAAGGGTGAGTATCTAGCATACCCACGAGTCTTATGTCCGCTACTAAGCATTTATGCATTTGTATCAAATGGAAAGGGGAGGCTGTATATAGTGGACTGCAAGGTAGAAATCAGAATAAGAGTAAGAAGCTAGGCATATCGAAGACTAGCATCTTCTGACGAGTCTTGCAGCACAAGAAGAGAACAACCAACAGTTTATATAAAGCATAAAGTAACGATGAAGCAGAAGTTGCTGCAGCATTGTATAATAGTAAGTTGTAATGATTAATAATAATAATGCCTCCGAGTTCCCCTCCTCGACTTCCCGGCGAGGAAAAAAACCCGGAACCAACAAATTAATAGTAGTAGTTTGTAGTGATAACATCCGGCTTCAGCATAAAGCGTCCTGTTACCGTGGACACGAATATTTGAATAGATTAAACTCCCTGCAGGGGTGCACTATTGTTCATCCTGCACGCTCGGATCTACAGGGTGGCGGGAACCTTGTTAGGTGTAACAGCCCAAAACTAACAAAATCCAAAAAAATTTGCATTTTTATTTTTCCCATTGGGGATGAAAATTTGCGCAATAATTCTTTGCCATAATCCATGTGACAGAAAAATGCCAAAGCATTTTCATGTTATGTAAGAGGATTATTCGGAATTCTTTCTTTTTCTCCTTTCCTATCCTTTGTCATTTTCTCGAAGCATCATCTTTGACCCCCGGAGCGAACCCTAGGACACTTGACCATGTTTTGCCATGATGAAGCTCGCTGCAACATCTCAAGATTTTTATCATGTGCAGAAAATGGGGTTGTAGTTCAAACGATATTTAAATTATTTTAAATACCGTTTGAATTACTTAAATATTTTGACCCAATTCATTTTTTAAAAATCCTTTAATTCCTGAGGATGTGTAATCATATTTTTATATGATTTTATCTCTGGCTTGTCTATTTCTTTTTCCTCCTTTTCTTTGCTCTCTTTTATTTAAAGAATAATTGCAGTGAATTTCCTCCAATGGCCATTGGGCCCAAACCCTTCTTCTTGGCCCAGCCCCTAGTCCATGTCGCAGCCCATCCCCACCCGAAGTGGTAAGACATTTTGTTGAGCCGTTGGATCACTTGGAGGGTGCAGATCAAGCCACGCCCTGACGGCCACCTGCTCCGTCTGCCTGCTTCACGGACGCCGAGAGAGAGAGAAGGATTCCTGTGCCGTCATTGCAGCCGTCTCCGGCCATCCCATCGCCTAGCCCCCTCCTATAAGACCCCCCTCGAGCTGCGAACCCTAGGCCCTTCCCATTTTTCCCTCGCGCCGCCGCCATCCTCATCCCCTTCGTCTTTCTCTGCGCCCGCCATGAACCAGAGGAGTCGGATGCTCCAAGCTCGAGGAGGTTAAGCCTGCTCGTCTTCCTCGTCGTCGCGGGCGTCCTCCCCAACCTCTTACACGCCCGTGTCCCCGTTCAGAAGGAGCCGACGTTCTCTTTGTGGACGCCGCCGTCTACTTCTCTGCTTCCCCGTCGCCCGTCATCATCAAGCCCACGCCCCCTTTGTGAGCTGCTCCCCTCCTCCTCTCCTCCATGCATAGAATGTGTAGGTCTGCGCCGAGTTATAGCCTGTTGTGTAGACGCTCGTTTTCTTCCTGTTGCCGTAGGCAGTTTCTGCAGCCGCCGCCGTCCATTCTGTGCGCGTCGCCGGCAGCCCGTCCCTCCGGGTCGCGGCCGGGGCGCGCGCACAAGTGCTGTGGCGTGCTCAAGGCTGTGCCTTTGGCAGCCCAGAGTACGTCCCATGCGAGCCCAGCTTCTCCTCTGACGCCCAGTTTGCCCCGAGGCGACGGGTTCAGTTTCGTAGAGTTCGCCCACTGTAGTTTTGTTCAGTTTGGGTTCAGTTAGCGGCATCGCATAAGTTATGTTCAGTGGCTTCCAACAACAACACAAGCAACATTAGTAGCGCAGTGGTAGCGTGCCTGTTCCCTCAACCTGGAGGTCGTGGGTTGAATTCCCATGTGGCGCAAGGTCACCCTTTTTATTTTTTGTTGCAGCTGCGTGTTGTCTCAGTTTCAGGTTAGCGCCGAGGTATAGCTTATATACATTTAGCTTTGTTACCTGCTGTAATTCCTTAGCTACAGCATTGGCAGAGCACATGTTGGTCGACGTCATGGTTGAGGGATCAAATCCCAGGTAGCGCAAGATGCCACCTTTTGCCATGTATTTTTTTTGCAGTTCTTCATGTTGGTCTCTGTCGAATTCTTCAGTAAGAATTCAGATAGCGCTATGCCTGATATTTCTTTGAGAAGTTGTTTTATATGTTAAGCTTCTTCACTGTAGCTTAGTGGCAACGCAACTTGAGTTCCATTCGATAGCTCTTGGGTTCGAATTTTTGCTGGAGCGAACCCACTCCTTTTTTCCTTTTTTTGCTGCAGCGCTTCTTTTCCTTTTTTTTGTTGCAGCGCAGAGTGGGCTCGTTGTTTTTTCTTCGCCGTGGGCGCCATATATATAGGCCAACCTGCGGGGACTTTGGGCCACTTCGGCCAAGGTCAGCCCAGTGGAGGGTTTTTACCGTTTTTGTTTTTGGATTAAATTCAAATATATTTGAGTTGAACCAAATCTGTCCAATTTTGCGTTGCTCGCCATTTGTGCGCCCTTGCTCCAAATAATTCATGTTATACATTGTATTGGGGTAGATTCCGTGAGGAACAAGATGGTGTGGTTCATTTATTCATATGAGCTCGCATTATCTTGGCAATGGTGCATTTTGCACGAAACCCCTCATGATGATGGACATGGGGTAATCTTCCATTCCTTTTCATCGTCGTCGTGCTTCGGGCACCGTAGTTCTATCATATCCGTAGCTTACCGGTAGCGTTGTCTCGTTCTTTCTTTCCTTGCTTGTAATAGATTGTATTAGGTGCATCATATTATGACATGTCATTCGCATCTAGTTAAGTTAGGGAATCCCACCTCGAGGTTTATTCTCAAGTGTGGGTAATTCTTGTTCATGTTATGTTCAAGTCCTATGCATATGCCATGATCATGCATTATAATCACTATAACATAAGGATACTTCGGATCCATTGAGCACCCACCTAATGCATATGAAGGTTGTCGAAAGCATTTGCACCCTTGCTTCCCGATGCTTCATTTAAACTTGCTCGTTCTTATGTTCATGCCATGATATTAAAATGACATGCATCATACTTGATCTTGGTTGATTATTTATTGCTTGCTCGTGTTTTCTCCATAGTGATAGTGGTATCCCCGTTGATTGCCTTTCCAATGTTTACTTCTTGTGTGCTCCCGTGGATACTTTCGGAGACAGTGCGAGTTGCGATCGGCTACACCTTCGGAACCCGACTTATCAACAGGCAAGGACTATACATTACTTATGATCCATTCTATTTCAACCAGCGGTTTGCATGCTAGTCTAGGATAGGTTCGATGTTTGATCCTACCACATGTTTACAGCCTCTTTCAAACCGATACAGCCATGTCCCTTCCCAGCAAACCTTGTACTGCTATGTTACTATTGCTCGTTGCTCAACGTCTGCTTAGTATGCATGCTTAGGATGCTACGATGTTACCTCCTGTTACTCCTTGGTTTGGGATATCACATTATTATTATTGTTATGGATGATATGATTATTATAAATGTTGACTGTATTCGACGAAGGATGGAAGGTCTAGGCTATCCCGCCCCGACGCTTTGTTCCATTCGAGTCACCTAGGATCCGAGTTCCGGGTATTGGTTTTAAGACTGAGCGTGCCTAGCCGCGTGTGGGATTTTATGGGGTCCCCTTTTCTTACCTACCTAGCTTCAAACATTTCTAGTGGTGGCCCAAGCTGATTTACCATTTGAAAACCGTGTGTGTGTCTGTTGGGTCGCTCCTGGCAGATATTCTTTAAAATAACTTGGTCCAGCTGAGACATGGTTCTCTTGTTGGTCCACCCCAGGGAGCTAGGGGGCTGCACACATCTGTTTGGGTAGCTAACCCGACCTCATCCAGACGGTAGTGGCCAATTAGAGAGCGCGGCCGGCTTTTGAGTTGGATGTCGACTCACCGGGGGCCACCCGGATTTGTTCGTTGTTAGCTAGAGGGACCCGTCATTTCGGAGCTCTCAGAACTAAATCATAAAATGGTTGCCTATCATGGGTAGTAACTGAGAGAGATGGGCGTGCGTGCGGAGCCTTGTAATGGCCAGTTGGTACACCCCTGCAGGGTTAAATCTTTTCGAGAAGTCGTGTCCACGGTTATGGACGACTTGAGACCTACTCCTTGTTCATAGACAACAACAACTGAGATAATCATAATATAACTTGATCAACGTGTGTGTGCCTTGACTGCTTCTTCTTCGCCGGGATGCGAAGAGGAGGACAAGGATAGGATAGGTGTTATGTTTGCGTAAGTAGCCGATAGTAGACTTGTTGGAGGCAATTCCTCATCGAATGC
The DNA here is from genome assembly GCA_950022295.1 of Bromus sterilis. Lineage (NCBI taxonomy): Eukaryota > Viridiplantae > Streptophyta > Magnoliopsida > Poales > Poaceae > Bromus > Bromus sterilis. The sequence continues at coordinate 227,160,084 of OX465600.1, forward strand.
TTGGCTTCTTATCTTACTCTTTAGATCGTTAGCCACTTCATAAATGCTAGTGCGGCAGCAACCTCACCACTTACCCCATCCTTACCGTAAACTACTAGTTGTCCTAGAATGACGAGTGATGAAGTCCTTGCTGGGTCAGTTGACCACTACAGTTGGATGCTGAGTACTTCTGTACTCATGATACTACCCCCAAACTCTTTTCAGGGTTCTGATCGACAAAAGATATGGTGATCGACGTTTCACGTGGAGACTCGACGACGACTAGTTAGGAGGATCTCGGCGGAGGGCCTGGACCCGTGTGGTTATGGGATCGATGATTTTACCTTTGCCACTGGGCATTTGGTTGTAGTCTGTACTCAGACATGTATCTTCCGCTGTTGTATTATATTAAGGCAGTTGTATGCCGATTGTATGAGATGTTGTATCCTTGTATCTATAATGTTGTGATATCATGTTGAAAATCCGGGGCATATGGCTATGTCATATGTCGCGGTGGGACAGATATGTGCTTCGTCCCCGGATCTGGTTGGAAACATCTAGATTTTGAACAATACCGCATATCGGGCCTTACATTAGGGACCGCTCCACCAAAGCTACCCGACACGGCGCAACCCATCCTAGGCTCAACAGAGAGGTCATCCGCCAGACTATATCCTATGCACTCAGGGGTCTAGGTCCCTCACCCTTCCACGCTCCTGCACGGTGCGAGTCTGGCCGGTGAAGCAAAAAGCAAATCCAAATACACCGTCTGAACGAAGAAGACACACCACTTCCCGGCAATCAGGCCATAGTACTGCCGACGTCTGAAGAGCTTTCGAACAAACTACGACGTAGGGGAGCCCATAACTCCTTATCCCATGTGAAGGTAGTGCGTACAGACCAACGGGCCTTTTCAAGTCATCCGTCGAACCATTTTGCATTTTATATTATCTCGTAGACAACCGTTATCGCTGTCTGACTAACAACACAACGGACAACGAACAACAACAAGGACCACCAGTAACGTCGGGGCCTGCCCTGTCGTCCCGTCAAAGCGCGAGGTTACCAACAAGGTGAACCATCTCCTTACCTTGTCTCGCGTGTGCTCTTGGTAGAGCTCGAGTTTTCGTGGTTTGGTAACTCTCACGAGATACGAGCAGGGGCCAAGCACGCCAGTAACATCGGTCGTACCCTCCTTGTCTTTTCCGATGCAATACCACTCGCGGGCACCGTTGGGTCACCCGACTCTTACCTTTAAGGACACCAGTTGATTCGAGTGCCTAGCATCAAGTGAAACCAGGAGGAATCACCCTCGATGGTACACTTGAAGAGGTTTGACAGAGACATCAGCGGAATGAACTAAAGAGGTAAACCTCGTATCATCCCGGTGATGCTACGCTACTGAGCCGACAAGAGTGAAATACGAGTCCATTCCACTCGTAAATCAAACTCGAAGCGACTCGGTAGAGTCTCGCCGTTGTAGGTTCCCTAGGGCGTCTGCATTGATCCGTACCTGTTGCAGTTATAATATTTTGTAATCCGCGTTCACTCACTAGAGTGATCAGAGCTCGCTATAGAAAAACCTAGATAACAAGGCGCATGGCTCACTGCTGAACAATGCATAATTATAATAGACAACATAGGATAAAGGAAGGTTAATCAAGGGGCGACATAAACAGGCTATGCAATTGAATACGATTGTAACATAGCAGCAGTAGTAATGCCTAGTGCAAGAACAGTACGGAAAGATAGGCGATATCGGGGGAAGAGAACGGATATGCTTGCCTGGAATCTCGACGGTAGGGGTAGGGTCGTCGACGAAGTAGTCGTACCCGGCAGCAGGGTCTACCAGAGATAAAGGGGGGGGAGAAACAATAAATACAAAGCAAGCATAACAAAGAGATGCATGACAAGACATATGCAATGTTAACGGGGTTCTAACGCAGTGCAATGGACGTTACTCGGAGCGGGAATTCATCCGGGGATGAAAAGACGGATCCGGGTGATTATCGACAGATGGCCCGGAGGGGGGATGTCGATGTTCATTGTGTTAGAGGGGTGTGGTGGGTATACGGATAGAGTATTCGTATTCGTTATATTTTTCTGATTAATTTTCATGTATAAAGTTTTTGAATCTGACTTACGGTTTAAAATATATTCAATTTTAAAGTTTAAATCATTTTCTCGATTTATTTTATTATATAATTCCAAACATTATCCATAACAAAGAGGGTTGACCAGTCAACAGACATGTGGGGCCTACTGACCAGTGGGTCCCACATGTCATACACTGTATTTAATACAAATGTTTTAATTATATCTAATATTCCAGTCGGCCCACATGTCATTGACTGTTATAAAACTAAATTCAATTTTAATTAATAAACTGCCAGCTGGGGCCCAGGTGTAAGCCTAACAATACTAATTAACAGTTATTTAAACTAACTGATGCCTAGGGCCCACCTGTCATAGAGAGTGGGGTAAACTAAACGTTTTTAATTTGTTTTAAACTCAGATTACCTAACACGACAGGGCCCACATGTCGGTGTCAGTGGGGGGGTGGGTTAGTGGCTAATCCAGCGGGCCCACCAGTCAATGGAGGCTCAACCCCCGGTTTAGCCGCGCGTGCGTACAGGACAACGGCGGCGAGGCCCGTCGCAGCGGTGGTCCGCCGGAGCTGCGCTCAGGTGACCAAATGAGGCGGCGGCGACGTCAAATGGCCTGCGCATGAAGCGCTGCACCCATGGGTGCACCAGGTGGAGGTGGGGGAACGGCTACGGCGGCGGCTATTGTTGAACCCGACGGCGGCCGGAGCAGGCTACAAGGGCCACGACGGCAGAGGCGTTCAATTCGATGGGGGAATGGGGCATTCAACTCGCGTGCTCACCGAGGACACGTCGAGGTGGCAATGGGCGTGGGGAGGACTTGCGGCGGCCGGGATTGAAGGAGCTCGCCGGCAGGCTCAAGGTTGAAGAAGGCGTCGATTCGCCATGCGTGGTGGCTCCCTGCTCGATTCGCCGCGCGGGAAGACGGAGATGTACACGGCGGCGCTCCTGGATGTGCTGGCCGGGCCGGAGGTGGCCAGTGGCCGTGATGACGATGAGGCGCGGAGACGGCCTCCCTTCGGACGCGAGCAGGACAGAGGGTAGGAGGGGAACGACGATAAATGGAGGGGCTAAGGTTCATGTGGGGTCTCGGCGGGTCACGGGGGACCTTATACGCGCGCGTCGGCCGCCGGATGGCCTCCACGCCGACGGCAATGGCCGTGCAGCCGTGGGATGCCCTCCACGCAAGGGAGGAAGAAGACAACGAGGTGGGGGCCGTGGTGGGCTGTGGTGGAGGTGGGCCTCGCCCAATGGAGGGGAGGGGGTGGGCTTTGCCCAGGGCGGGAGTTAGTGTATTTTCCCTTTTCTTTTATTTTTCTTTTTTATTCCATTTCTTTTTCTGTTCTATTTTATTTAGCCACTAGATGGTTTTTGTAAATTATGAAACTTGCTCTATTATTAGTTTCACATAGAATAACAATGCCAAAAAAAGTTTTGTGCCCAAATAAAATCAATTGTATTTTTGTTTTATTTAAAAGGGATTAAATGCCACAGGTTTGCTACTGTTTGAATTGTTTGATTTATTTTATGGCTTGATAAAATACCATAACCATATTGGCATAGCCCACTGATTATTTATGATTTAACAAAAGTGGTCGCACGATTTTTAGACAAAGTTTTATTCGTCACTTATTTTTAATATTCATCAAAAAGCATTTTGAGTTTGAGTTGATCCAAGGTGATCAAAGCATGATTAGCAACAGTGATTAGCAACAGTAATCTTCATTATCAAAAGTGTTACTGTTCCATAACACTGAGGATGTTACAAATTTCCCCCAGTACAAGAATTTTCGTCCCGAGAATCTAAGCGGTAGATGGGAAAAGATCGGGGTATTATTCATGAAGACGATCTTCGCGTTCCCAAGTGGCCTCATCCTCAGAATGATTTGACCACTGAACTTTGAGGAACTTGGTTGTCTTGTTGCGGGTTTTGTGTTTAGACTAATCGAGAATGTGGCTCGGATGTTCTTGATATGTCAAGTCCCGTTGCAATTCAATCAGATCATGTTCCACTTCAGGAATAGGGTCCTTGAAGTAGCGTCGGAGTTGCGACACATGAAAGACATCATGGACTTGAGAGAGGTTTGACGACAATTCCAAATGGTATGCCACCGGTCCACTTCTGGAAAGGATACGGAACGGACCAATGTAGCGAGGAGCTAACTTGCCTTTGATCCCGAAACGATGAGTGCCCCTCATGGGAGTGACACGAAGGTAAGGTTGTTCATCGGGTTGATAGACCATTTCCTTGTTCTTGCGGTCATAGTTGCTCTTCTAGAGGGACTGAGCGGCCTTCAAGTGTTCATGGATAACGCGAACCCGTTCTTCGGCATGCTGAATACTGTCCGGACCAATGAGGGTTCGTTCCCCAGATTCTGACTAATTCAGAGGGGTTCGACACTTACGTCCATAAAGAAGTTCAAAGGGTGCCATTTGCAGACTAGCTTGGTAGCTATTGTTGTACGAGAATTCAGCAAATGGAAGAGATTTCTCCCATTTCTTACCGAATGAAATGACACAAGATCGAAGCATATCTTCAAGCACTTAGTTGACTCGTTCGACTTGTCCTTGCGACTGGGGGTGATAAGCGGTGCTAAAATTCAGGTGAGTGCCCATAGCTTCTTGGAAACTATCTCAGAACTTCGAGGTAACAATGCTGCCACGATCTGAACTGATCTCCAACGGAATACCATGGAGGGAAACAATTCTGGAAACATACAAGTCTGCTAACTGACTAGTAGAGATCGTCTCCTTGATTGTCAGAAAGTGGGCAACCTTGGAGAAGCGGTCGATGACGACAAAGATAGCATCATGACCCTTTTGTGATCGGGGAAATCCGGTGACGAAGTCCATTTCAATCTTGTCCCATTTCCATTCAGGAATAGAGAGTGGTTGCAGAGTTCCAACAGGTCTTTGATGTTCTGCTTTGACGCGACGGCAAACGTCACACTCATCAACATAACGAGCAATGTCTATCTTCATGCCAGGCCACCAGTACCGCTGACGAAGGTCTTGGTACATCTTGGTGCTACCTGGGGGGATCGACAACGGGGTATCATGAGCTTCTTTCATCACATGCGGAGTCAAGTTTAGATTGCGCTTGCTAGGAACCACTAAACGATTCTTGAAGTACAACACTTGATCATCAGCAAGCCTGTAGTCTGAAGGCCTTCCTGTGGCGAGATATGGTTTCAACTTTTCGACATCCGAGTCATCTTTTTGGATGAACTTGATCTCTTTGTCGAGGTCTACTTGAACAACAAGAGAATTCACATATCCATGTGGATCAATCTCAAGGTTCAACTTGCGAAGCTCTTCATATAGAAGTGGCTGCTCTACTTGAACTTCCATCTCACTACAATAGGCTTTGCGGCTTAAGGCATCGGCCACCACATTCGCTTTGCTAGGGGTGTAAGAAATTCCCATGTTGTAGTCGGCTATTGTCTCGAGCCATCTCTGCTGGCGGAGATTCAGGTCAGGTTGAGTAAATAGATTCTTCAGTCTTTGGTGGTCGGTGTAGATCTCGCATCGGTTACCGACGAGGTAATGTCTCCACAGCTTCAATGCATAAATTACCGTTGCCAATTCGAGATCATGAGTTGGATACTTATCTTCGTGAGCACGCAACTGACGAGAGCCATAAGCAATCACTTTGCGCTCTTGCATTAGGACACAGCCTAATCCTTGACGAGACGCGTCGCAATATATCACGAAGTCCTTCTGAGTATCAAGGGGAGCAAGCACTAGGGGAGAAGTGAGCTTGTCCTTCAGAGCTTGAAAACTTTCTTGGCATTTATTAGTCCACTCAAACTTGACGCCTTTGTGAAGCAGATTTGTCAGAGGCTTGGCAATCTTGGAGAAGTTCTCGACGAAACGGCGGCAATAACTAGCAAGGCCGAGGAAAATTTTGACTTGCTTGACAGTCTTGGGCGGATTCCAGTCAAGAATAGCCTGGATACGTTCTGGGTTGACGACAACGCCATCCTTGGAAATCACATGGCCAAGGTAGGTTACTTCGGGAAGCCAGAACTCACACTTAGAATACTTAGCATAGAGTTTGTGTTATCGAAGCTTTTCTAGTATAAGACGAAGATGTTCATCATGTTCTTCTTCATTCTTGGAGTATATTAAGATATCATCCAGATAAACCACGACAAACTTGTCGAGGTATTCCATGAATATATAGTTCATCAACCGGGAAAAGGTGGCTGGGGAATTTGTCAAGCCAAAGGAAATGACGGTGTACTCGTATGAACCATAGCGAGTAATGAAGGCGGTCTTCAGAATGTCCTCTTCACGGACGCGGATTTGGTGATAACCCAACCTCAAGTCGAGTTTAGAAAACACCTTGGATCCAGCAAGTTGATCATACAGATCATTGATCCAAGGAAGCGGGTACTTGTTCTGTATCGTGGCCTGGTTGATAGGTCGGTAATCTTGTACCAAACGGTTCTTTCCATCGCTTTTCTTGACAAAGAGTGAAGGTGCTCCCCAAGCAGAGGAACTTGGACGGATGAAGCCTTTGTCGAGTGACATGTCGATCTCCTTCTTCAGCTCAAGGAGGTGGTGAGGCGGCATCTTATAGGGGCGCTTAGCAATAGGGACGTTGCCAGGCTTCAAATCGATGACGAATTCAACTTCTCTGATCGGGGGTATCCCCGACAGTTCTTCTGGGAAGACGTCAGAAAATTCGCAAACGACTGGAACTTTCCCAATTCCTTCCAGAGGTGCGGCATTCAAAGCATTCATCATATAGATCTTTGTTTCAACATCTCGGGTAATTCGGGCGGTGTGGTGCACAACTTCGCTGGAGGGGTGAAAGAGTCGGATGGCCTTATTGCCCCAAAAGAGTGCGGCATCGTGAGCCTTCAACCAATCCATGCCAAGGATAAGGTCGATAGTGGAGGTTTTCAGAATGTGTGGAGGAACAATGAATTCGAATCCCTCGATCCCAACGGTGAGGTTAGGTGCAACCATGTCAACACGACACTGGGTACCGGGAGTCTGGACTATTAAGGGGGTATGCATCTTTTCGTGTTGTATGCGATAGTTAAATGCAAATGCTCCATACATGAATGAATGTGATGCTCCTGAATCAAATAATACAGTAGCAGGAACTGAGTTAACGAGAAGGGTACCCATCACGGTAGCAGGTTGTTCCAGAGCTTCATCAACGTCAATGTGGTAAGCATGACCACGAGTGTGAGCAGAAGACCCAGTATTATAGTTGGGGGTCCTGTTGTTTCCACGACCATTTCCGCGGCCAGCAGGGTGAACTACCAGTTGATTTTGTCGCTGGGGGCAGTCTCTGGAAATATGGCTTGGTTGACGGCACTTGAAGCACAAGCCATCTTGAGAACGGAGGGGTGCAGTCTCAGTCTTCGGCTGCCTTAGCGGGGGCGGAGGAAGACGGGGTGCAACATACGACGACCTTGGTGCAGGGGCGGTGGGACGATACACGCTATGCAGAATCCAGACACGTTTCTTCTGTGCTGTGCCCGAAGATGAGCCAGCATCACGGGGGCGCTTCGGCGAACCCCCGAACTTAAGCTGAGCGGTCTCGAGAGTGATAGTATGGTTCACCATGGTGGAGAAGTCGGGGAAGACGTGCAAAGCCAGTGCAAGCTGGAGATCTGAGTTGAGTCCATCACGGAACTTCTCTTGCCTACTTGCATCATTTGGGAGGTCACTTGCAGCATAGCGGGAGAGGAGGAGGAATTCCCTCTGATATGCCTTGATAGTTTTGTTGCCCTGGACGAGGTTGCGGAACTCAGCCTTCAGATGGTTCATGATTGCCTGGGGGACATAACAAGCACGGAAAACAACCTTGAACTCCTCCCAGGTGACGACAGTCCCTTCAGCTAGCGAGCTCTTGTGGGTGTCCCACCACTGGGTAGCGGGGCCACGTAGGAAATAAGTCGTGAAGGTGACGTAATCAGCAGCGTGCACCCCATCGAACTCCAGCTGACGAGTGATGTCACGAAGCCAGTCATCGGCATCCAGCGGCTGTTCAGGTTGGTGGAAGATAAGGGGATTTAGACGCATGAAATCCCGCAGGGAAACCACAGGCGGTTGGTTCTGGTGCTGGTTCTGGTTCTGGAGCTGATCTATGACTCCTTGCATAAACACCTCGTTCATCTGGAACTGTTGCATCATCGCGGCCATGTAGTCCGACGGCGGAGGTGGATAGTTGGCACCACGACCACGACCACGACCACGACCACGACCACGACCACGACCACCACGACAAACCATCCTTCTAGAATTTAACAGGGGTATTTCAGCGATGACAATTTAACGAGATGCCGGAAACGAGTATGAGGTAATGCGACAACAAAGAGGAGGCGCGAATATATAGGAGTAGTCATACAAGACATACACATCCACACATAGAGTCAACCGAAAATCAGGCATCATAACGTCATAGAAATTAAGGAAAAAAGACACACTAGGCGGCGCGCAGACCGCGGTAAGGAATACACGATGCGACATAGCTTCCACTGTGTCAATCACGCCGCAAGAAAACTGTTGGCCACAGGAGTTTGTGCCAGAGAACGCGCGGCCTGCCCTGAATGAGAAAGGGGATCCGCGGTCCGGGACCTGGGTCAGAACTCCTGTGACACGACTCAACAAAGGGGTATGCAACAGAACGCCGGGTGGAATCAAGAGAACGTGATCCTAATGTCAAAGTTTGTACAAATTACCAGCAAGGATAAGAGAGCAGAGTCCCAGAACACAGGTAAGGAGGAAAGAATCCTAATACCATAGATATCACATGTAGTGACATCGATGTGGGCCCGTAAGCCAAACATTAAGTTAGCAAAATAGTTTCTCAAATACTAGACTCAACTTCGACCAGGTAGTGGTTGGGTGGCTTCCTACAGGCAGTCGACTCTGATACCAACTTGTGACGCCCCTAAAATCAATCCATGTACAGTAATCATACACGCAGGGTACACGGCTGAGATTATGGTGCCACGGTGAGAATATCACAGCAAACACTAAACACAAAAGGATAAACAAATAAGTTACAATACTAGGGATCACGAGGATGCGAATACATAAGTTATATAAGCCATAATATCTGAGTACAAACATAGTTAGTCAAGTTTTGCCTTAAGAAGGCTAGCACAAATGACATCTGAGATACATATCGAAAAGGCAAGGCCTCCTGCCTGGGAGCCTCCGAAACTACTCCTAGTCCTGGTCAGCGGGGGTCTCGACGTAGTAGTATCCGCCTCCGGGATACTCCTGCTCCTTGGATCACAAGAAAAATCAATAAAAAACAACAAGGTTTAGCAACAAAAATAGCTAGGCTCGATACGGTACAAGTGTCGATGTTCTCGAAAGTGATAGGTGGAAGATGAACTCGAGAGAGTCAACGGATAAAGAATTATTGATATGAAAGATTATTGCCATCGCCATTATGAATTCAAGGTGAATGGCATGCCAATATGAAAGTTGTGTGGTTATAGTTGATAGGATGTTTGAAATGATCTGATGTGCAAAAAGAATCACGTGGAACGGAATACTACAACACGGGTTATAGCAGGTTGAAGTTTGAATTAAATTCAAATTCAAACAGATCAAAAAGTATTTGAATATGGTGTATAAATGATGTGAACAGAAATTATGTGGCATGAGTGATACAACGCAAAAAGAATTAATTGATTTGGATCAACGGTACAAAAGATATGGCCTCCGGCAGTTTAATTTGAATTTAAATAAATTCAAATTCAAAATTGTGCAAAGGTGTGAAAAGTTGATTCCACGATAAACTACAGAACAACACGAGCGCGTAGGCAAAAGTTTCACCTGATTCTGACACACGGTTTAGGAGATATTACGAACGCGAAATTAGGGGGTTTTGTGCCAAAAGGACTTGTTCGAGAATAAAGATTTTTTCGAAAAAGCAATCGGGTCCCTGGTGGCGGATCTGGACGGAGTTGACTTTCGAGGGCGAAAACCTGCGAACTCCCGGCGGCTCCGGCAAGGCGGCTCGGCTCCGGCCAGGTGCGGGGAGGAGGCCGGCGAGGGGCGACGCAAGGCGGCCGACGGCGACGGGCGTCGTAACGCGGCGGCCACCTGTGTGGCGCGATGTGCGGCAGGCGACGGCTCGTCGGGGCTCCGCCAGCGGAGTCCATGGGGCGGCTCGCGACGGCGGCCACCGGCGCGGAGCGCGGCGGCAAGCGGGTCTGGGGTGGCGGCGGCGCTGGAGGCGCGCGGGCGCGGGACGACGTGGGCGGCCGGGAGTCGGCGGCGGGCCGAGGTGGCGGCGGCGCGGGGCCCGGCGACGGCGAAGCGGTACCCGCTAGGCTTTGAAAAAAAAAGAAAAGAAAAGGTAAAAAGAGATTTCTGAAATTCTATTTATAAGCAGAGAAAAAAAAACAAATTGGGTCCGACTTGGCTTTAAATGCGCTCGCGGGCGGATATAATCTATTGGGCCGGCTGGGTACGGGTTTTCTTTTTCTCTAATTCCGAAGCTTCAAACAATATTACAAAAATAAATACTCATCGGAAAAATATGAAATAAATTTCTAAATTCATCAAATAATCTAAAGAAAATTATGCAATGAATTTATTTTCTGAAAAAATAAATACATTTTTCAATGACTTTATTTAATTATAAATTATTTTAGAAATTCACAAAAGTCTCAAATAATTATTTAAATAGTTTCCACTCAATTTTTCTGAATAAGTCATTTTATCTTCTCTCGTGTTATAATTATTTCGAATGGAAAATTATTTAAATAGCTCCAATAAAAATAAAAATAAAAATTTAAAATATTTCCAATTTTCTTTTATAAAGAAGGTGTCATATTACCTTCTCTCATTTTTAATTTATTGGATTTATTTTAAATATAAAATTCCAAAACACCAACAATGAATATTAGGGAAATTCATTTTATTCCCTCCCGTTTTAATATTCAATAAACTCTAAAAGTTTTAGATCCTAGTGAAAATCAAACATATCAAGAAAACAATAATTATGATAATTTATTTATTAACATTCCAAAAATTAGAAAATTTTGGTATGTTACAGCTACTGAGCCGACGAGAGTGAAATACGAGTCCATTCCACTTGTCAATGAAACTCGAAGTGACTCGGTAGAGTCTCGCCGTTGTAGGTTCCCTAGGACATCTGCATTGATCCGTACCTGTTGCAGTTATAATATTTTGTAATCCACGTTCACTCACCAGAGAGATCACGGCCTGCTATTCTAAACCTAGCTAACAAAGCGTAGGGCTCACTGCTGAATAATGCATAATTATAATAGGCATCATATGATAAAGGAAGGTACATCAAGGGGCGACAGAAACAGTCTATGCAATTGAATAAGATTGTAACGTAATAGAAGTAGTAATGCCTAGTGCAAGAACAGTACAGAAAGATAAGCGATATCCGGGGAAGAGAATGGCTCTACTTGCATGGAAGCTCGACGGTAGGGGTAGGGTCGTCGACGAAGTAGTCGTACCCGGCAGCGGTGTAGTCGGCGGTAGCAGCGGGGTCTATCGGAGATAAGGGGGGGGGGAGAAATAGTAAATACAAAGCAAGCATAACAAGGAGATGCATGACAAGACATATGCAATGTTAACGGGGTTCTAACGCAGTGCAATGCACGTTCCTCGGAGCAAGAATTCATCCGGGCATGAAAAGCCGGCTCCGGGTGATTATCGACAGATGGCCCGGAGGGGGGATGTCGATTTTCATTGTGTTAAAGGGGTGTTCAGGGTATACAGATAGCGTATTCGTATTCATTATATTTTTTTGATCAATTTTTATGTATAAAGTTTTTGAATCTGACTTATGGTTTAAAAGATATTCAATTTTAAAGTTCAAATTATTTTAAATCATTTTCTGGATTTCTTTTATTATATAATTCCAAACATTATCCACAATAGAGAGGGTTGACCAGTCAACTGACATATGGGGCCTACTAACCAGTGGGTCCCACATGTCATACACAGTATTTAATAAAAATGTTTTAATTATATCTAATATTCTAGTGGGCCCACATGTCATTGACTGTTATAAAACTAAATTCAATTTAATTAATAAATTTCTAGGTGGGGCCCAGGTGTAAGTCTAACAGTACTAATAAACAGTTATTTAAACTAACTGATGCCTAGGGCCCACCTGTCATAGACAGTGGGGTAAACTAACTGTTTTTAATTTGTATTAAACTCAGATTAATTAACAGGACAGGGCCCACATGTCGGTGTCAGTGGGGGGTGGGTTAGTGGCTCATCCATCGGGCCCACCAGTCAGTGGGGGCTCAACCCCCGGGTTACTCGCGCGTGCGTACAGGACAACGGCGGCGAGGCCCGTCGCGGCGGTGGTCCGCCGGAGCTGCGCTCCGGTGACCAAATGAGGCGGCGGCGACGCCAAATGGCCTGTGCATGAAGCGCTGCACCCATGGGTGCACCAGATGGAGGCGGGGAATGGCTACGACGGCGGCTATGGTTGAACCCGGCGGCGGCTGGAGCAGGCTACAGGGGCCACGACGGCAGAGGCGTTCAATTCGACGGGGGAATGGGGCATTCGACTCGCGTGCTCACCAAGGACACGTCGAGGTGGCAATGGGCGTGGGGAGGACGTGCGGCGGCTGGGATTGGAGGACCTCGCCGACGGGCTCAAGGTTGAAGAATGCGTCGATTCGCCATGCGGGGTGGCTCCCGGTTCGGTTCAACGCGCGGGAAGACGGAGATGTACACGGCGGCGCTCCTGGACGTGCTGGCCGGGCCGGAGGTGGCCAATGGCCGCGACGACGATGAGGCGCGGTGGCGACCTCCCTTCGGACGCGACCAGGACAGAGGGCAGGAGGGGAACGGCGAGAAATGGAGGGGCTAGGGTTCATGGGGGGTCTTGGCGGGGTCACGGGGGACCTTATACGCGCGCGCCGGCCGCCGGATGGCCTCCATGCCGATGGCAATGGCCGTGCAGTCGTGGGATGCCCTCCACGCAAGGGAGGAAGAATACCACGGGGTGGGGCCGTGGTGGAGGCGGGCCTCGCCCAGTGGAGGGGAGGGGGTTGGCTTTGCCCAGTGCGGGAGTTAGTGTATTTTCCCTTTTCTTTTCTTTTTCTTTTTTATTCCATTTCTTTTTCTGTTCTATTTTATTTAGCCACCAAATGGTTTTTGTAAATTATGAAACTTGCTCTATTATTACTGTCACATAGAATAACAATGCCACAAAAAGTTTTGTGCCCAAATAAAATCAATTATATTTTTGTTTTATTTAAAAGGGATTAAATGCCACTTTTTTGCTACTGTTTGAATTGTTTGATTTATTTTATGGCTTGATAAAATACCATAACCATATTGGCATGGCCCACTAATTATTTGCGATTTAACAAAAGTGGTTGCAAAATTTTTAGAATTTTTTTTATTTATCACTTATTTTTAATATTCATCAAAAGGCATTTTGAGTTTGAGTTCATCCAAGGTGTTCAAAGCATGATTATCAACAGTAATCTTCATTATCAAAAGTTTTACTGTTCCATAACACTGAGGGTGTTACATATTTGAACATCTGGTGTACCCAAGCTTGTTGCGGTTGGATCGTTTGGCTAAGGACTACGACCGGTGCATCTAACTATGTTACCCATTTGATGATGTCGATCTACGAGAGGTGTTCGCCGCGACCACCGCAGCATCGCGACGGCGGCACATGCGTGTTGTTAGCTGCAACTACGATGGTGAGATGCGATGACAAAGACCATGGCAGCGGCGACGCCAACGATGATCATGAACAATAGTCTGATAACAATCATATGCCTCTGCATGGCCCTACGTGAGAACGATAGCGCCGGCATCCTCATCATCGACTTCGATAGCTTCACCAGCGCTATCCACTCGTTGTCCACGAGTCACTGATCTGTGGAACAGGGCGGATGTCGTGGGAAAAACATGTCAGATGTCCTCATAGAGAACTTGATTGCGGGGCCTTTGCTACGAGTGTACGAGGAGGTAGAAAATCACACACAGAGAGAGACGTGATTTATACAGCTTCGGGCCCCGGGAAACATCATCCGGTAAAAATCCTACATGCTATTTGTGGCTAGGTCTTATTCCTTTGCTCACGTGAAGCCGTCGGCATGTCGCCGACTCTTCTATAGTTGTATGTACATGCCTCAGGTCTAGATGACCCGGGCGTAATTTTTAATCTAGAGCTTGTTGAAGTTGTGTCCCCCTCTTTGGGGCGCCCTACCCCTCCTTATATAGGTGGAAGGGGGAGGTTTACATATAGAATACTAGCCTAATACAAACTACTCTCATCTTTTATTACAAGTCAAATAATAGTCGGAGTCCTACTCTAAAGTTTGTAGTCTTGTCGTGCCTTCCAAGTTAACTGGACTCCTGATGGCACTGAAGTAGTGCTCCTCGTTTGCTACCCCAAGTGGAAGGTTGAGATGTAGCGTAGCGGTAATTTCCCTTGGTGAAGATACCAAGGTTGAGATCGAACCAGTAGGACTCCAACGACGACAAGAAGGTGGTTCAACAAGTGATGCACCGTTTATGATAATCACTCGCTTCGCCTGGACCTGCACATAGATACAAATAACTTTGCTCCCAATGAGTTCAGAGAGGTTGTCAATCTCTCCGGCCTTGCCGTTTGCAAAGGATCAAACACAACAGATAATGGTAGTGATAATTGCAAATAAAGGTAAAAGCAAGAAGTAAATTGAGGGTGTAAACAGTGGTGGAAATATGGACCGGAGTCCCATGAAGTTCACTAGTGATGTCTCTCTCCTAAAATACGATAAACAGCTATGCAAGGTAAACAAATTACAGCTGGGAAATTGACATGATTAAAAACGCACCGCAATGCTAACTATGCTACGAAAGAAAGAGGCTCAAAAGCATGGGCAGTATGCCAAGGCAAATAGACCGAAATCCATCTGCATCTACTCACTCATCATCCACCTTGACATATCTATCTAGAACATCTCGCTGGTATTAAGTTGCGAGCCCCATCCAAAGTGTAAACCCAAAGCAACAGACAACTGCATTAAAAGAACTTTGCGTAAAGTAAACAATCCTTGCAACCGCCGCTACAAGCACCATCGTTTCCCCCTTGTGGCAACAACACATCTCCCAGACTCGTGTTTCTGTCATTCAAGCTAGTCATCAGGGGGCATGAACCCACAATCATGCATAACGCTCCCTCTTGGAGTTGCAATCTAACACTTGGCCAAAGTAATAAATAGCAACGGAGAACATGCAAGAATTACTCAAGGAAATAAATATAAAAGGAGAAGAACCAAATATATTACTCATCACAATCTGAACATAATCTCATAATCCATCAGATTCCAGCAAACTCAACATAGCAACAGCAGAAAGAATTACATATGTTCCTTGATCATGTAGGGCAGCTCACAAGGTCTAATCAATGAAGAACAAAGAGGGGGAGAGGACATCACATAGCTACTGATCATGGACCCATGGTCCAAGGTGGACTACTCACGGCTCATCCGGGAAGCATCCATGGTGGTGGAGAAGCTCCCGGAGGTCAATCCTCCCTCCGGTAGGGTGCCGGGAAGATTTCTTTTGGCGCTCCCGATCTTGAAAGCGCGGCGGCGGCGGAACAGAGGGGAGATCGCAAAAAAGGGTTCTATCCTCGGGTGTTTCGGGACGAGAGGTAAATATAGGAGAAGGGGGGCAGCCAAGGGACACCAGGGGGTCCAGGCGGCCTCCCGGCGCGGCCGCACCCTAGGCCGCGTCCCCTCGCCGCCTGGGAACTAGGTGGGGGCCCTCTGGCCCGCCTTCGGGTGTCTGGAAGCTTCCGGGTCGCTGATTTTTTATATATTTTTCGCGGAATTTTTCTGGGACTTTAAGTAATGGGAAAACCTGAAATAAAAAAATAGCAGAAAACAAAAACTGGCACTGGGGTGCATTGAGTTAATAGATTAGTCCAAATATGATCAAAAGTGTATGAAAGTGTATCAAAAGCATAGCAATATCACCCAAAACATGCATGGATCAAGCAGAAATTATAGATACGTTTGGGACGTATCAACATCCCCAAGCTTAATTTCCACTCGTCTTCGAGTAGGTAAATGATAACAAGCATAATTTCTGTGGTGACATGCTACCAAACATAAAAGAACTTTTAAGTAAGTCAAGCAAGGAATGTAATTCAAGTCAAGTCGTAACATGCAAGAGTCTATATTAGCATTTAAACAAGCAACATAAGAACATAAAGGTGCAAGAAGTGGGAGATGGGAATACGAGAGAGTAAAAACATATATTTAATTTGGTTGAGAACTCAATCTACTTTGGAATCTTATTATGACTCGTCCCCAGACCACTAGCCAGGTACAAGTCAAACTGATGCACTCCCTTTCGATACTTTGAGCACTCATGCAATGGATGAGCGTAAGCAAGAAAATTGACACTTAGGATGACAAAGAGAGAGATGATAGAGGAGGAGGAAGACAAAACAGAAAATGGAAATGGGGTGCATCCAACTTTCTTGCTCAAGAAGACCTAGAGCTCATTTGAGGAGGCTCATCATTGGAATATACAAGACAAGTTCTATAGTGTAAAGGTCCCCACATAGCTATATGCATGTATGATGATCTCTATGGAGTACAAGATATAAGAGGGAGTACGAGTGTGGATCTCTCAAAAGGAATAGTAATGTGCCCCCTTCTCTCTTTTTATTTTCCTTTTTCTCTTTTTTCTCCTTCTTTGTATTTTTTGTTGGCCTCAATGGCTCTTTCTATTTAATTCTCATTTGTCCTCTTTGGGATCTTTTAAATTTGTCCTCTTTGGGATATTTTCCTCACTTTAGGGGCAACACTCTATTTTACAAGAAGTATAGAAGATCTTTCACACTTTACAAAATTACTCAGGATAAAGAAGATGAACCTATCATGATGTATTCAAATGTATGCCTCTGCCAGTGTAGCAAGATATGCAATGATACTAGCGCGTCATGTAGCAATGATTGTGGTAAGGCCCAACTAGCATGCAGCTCATCGATCAAGCAAAAGAATGTATGAAATGAAGATCAAGTCAGGAGAAGGTGGATGTTGCATGACAATATATCTCGGAAAGGCTATGGAAATGCCTTGATAGGTAGGTATGGTGGCTGTTTTGAGGAAGGATATAAGAAGGCTTATGATGACAGAGCGTATCATGCCAAGGGTTTGGATGCACTGGCATGGTAAGCGCCAACTCTCGGGATGAGAAAAGGCAACGCACGGTACTAAAGAGGCTAGCAAAATATGAGGAGGTGGAAGTGTCAACTTTCGAATACTTACATTAGTCCAAAGAACTCATGCAATTATTATCGGTAACTGTCAATCTAACTAGGAGTTTCACAAAGAGATAAGTACCCAACGAGGAGTGTATGGGGTTTTGGTTATCCTTGCGCATCCTCGACTCATGGTACGTGAGTGTTCTCTAATATCCGATCCCTCCAAAGTTTAGCGATCCATCTAGTAGCTAGAGTTCTCAACTAGTTTTTTTGTAGTTTTTTCGATAATAAACACGGATTGCCCAAAATACGACACCTATCACTAATAGGCTAAATCTCTTGACACTAAAAGTTCAAACATTACTCAAAACAATACCTCAAAACTATTGCAAGTTACTACTACAATTGAATAGCGGCGACAATTACCTACTTCAAGTCAAGACACACAACTCAGTGCAATAGGCCAACTCTCTAAACAAGATAAACATGAAAAATCAAGAGAGTTCCAGCAACAAACTAAACAAAATCTCTTAAAAAGATAATCTTGAAAACTAAGATATAAGGATGACAACAGCTATGAAAAGATAAAGAACACACAACAAAAAGAAAGATAAGCATGAAAATCCTGTGATGTATTCTAGTTTGAAGTGGAGCGTCTTTCTCTCCCACACAAAGAAAACTGGGTTCTAACTTGTTATGAACAGCAAACAAAGCTAAAGAAAACTAAAAAGTAAAGAGCAAGACGCTCCAAGCATAGCACATAACGCACGAAGTGATAAAAATATAGTGGAACGAAGGACGAACTGATAATTGTTGATGGAGAAGGGGATGCACGGGGGCATCCCCAAGCTTAGATACTTGAGTCTCCTAGGATATTTGTTGGGTCTGCATGGGGGCATCCCCAATATTGAGCGTTTGACACTCCCGGATCTTCTTTCATCATCTTCTCTCGCATACTTGAAAACTCCCTTCATACATAACTCATCATAAGCTGATTAGAGAGGTTAGTACCCGTAATAAAACCATTTTCCTCTACTAGAAATAAAGATTTACTTGAAGGGCTACTGTTTCTCAAGATTGCCAAAAAGTTTTTGCAAAGAAAAAGCTAGTGCAAGACTTGCAAAACAGGGGAACGGAAAAACAGGGCAGAATCTGCGAAAAATAGACCAACAGGTAGTAAATAATTTTTTGGGGTACTTCTGCAATTCAAATAAAAAATCAGAACAGATGCACGAAATGTAATTGTATAGATCACGCTGTCAAAAACATTCAGATCAAAAAGATGATCTGGTGATTTTAGCCGAATTTTTTCGTCCGGACAGAATCTATTTTCTGGACAGCACATCACAACTTTTGAACTTTCTTGCAATCAGAGGCTAAACTTGGAACAAAGCTTGTAAATAAAGATACAACGATGTTGCTACAGTAGTAACAATAATCAAGACCACTAAAAACAGAAGGAAAAACATATTGGGTTGACTCCCAACAAGCGCTTTCTTTTACGCCTTTGAGCTAGGCACAAAGTTTATAGAAGATTCTCTCACAAGAGAATAAGAGTTGAAGCAAAGGAGAGCATCAAGAAGAAAATATGAAACACTTTTAAGTCTAACCCACTTCCTATGCACGGGAATCTTGTAAGAAAATAGATCAAGGAAG
The DNA here is from genome assembly GCA_950022295.1 of Bromus sterilis. Lineage (NCBI taxonomy): Eukaryota > Viridiplantae > Streptophyta > Magnoliopsida > Poales > Poaceae > Bromus > Bromus sterilis. The sequence continues at coordinate 227,179,032 of OX465600.1, forward strand.
CACAAATCAACAAGCATATGAAGGTGGAACAAGAACAAATTCAAAACTTTCAATAAAAAGAGAGGTGTTTTAGTAACATGGAAGTTTCTACAACCAAACTTTCCTCTCGCAAAATAATTTTTAGTAGTATCATGAAAGACATAAAGAATATAACTATCACATAAATCATGTTGTTCATGACCTACAAGCACACGTGCATTGTTTTCAACACAGTTTTTAGGATCATAAGATAGATGCAACCCATCACATTGAGCCTTGATAAGAGCAACATTCTCCGGAAATGAGTTGGAGATTTCAAAAGGATAATAGGGAAATAAAGTGTGGGTGCAATAGCAACAATTTCATTCTTAACATAAGGAACTATAGCAAGTTCATCTTTGTAAGCATCATCCATAGTGGCATCATGGCCACAAGTATAGAAGGTATCAAATTCATCAAAAAGGGATATTTCAAAAGAATTCAGAGGATCATAACACTCATATAAGATAAGAGTCAAAGAGTTACTCTCATTAGAAGGTAGACATGTATGGCTCCATTCTTCCTCCTTTTGCTCGTAACTCTCCTCCTCTTTTTCATGCAAGGAGCTTTCTGTTCCAGCAATTTCTTCTTCCATACAGTCCTACAAAAAATTAGTCTCTTCCTTTGGGGGAGAGATTCTCTCAAGATGATCAGTAATATAATAATTTTCATTGTAATTTTCAAAGCAATAGTTAAGTATAGCAAGACTCTCAGACTTGTAAGGGGCATCATCAATATTTTTAAGAAGAGAAGTAATTTCGTAGGCACCCTTAAAAGCAACAAATTCTTCTATTTGCTCTGCATCATAAAAATCATAATTTCACTTAGCATAAGAAGCTAAGGTTTCATCATCATTGTACTCACATTGGAAAGAAAGGTTTTTATGCCTCATAAAGCAACAAGATTCATCCCTGCAGAAAGATATATTATATATTGAGCACAAGTTTTTAGCATACTCATACAACTGATATTTTAGTCTCCATAAGTGTATCCCATTTTGAGACAAGCGGTGTTCATTGTAATATTCTTGTTGATACTTAGTGAATCCTCCATGCCAAGAGGATCTGGTTTCAAAGAAGTTAGGCATTGATGGCAAGCAAGGAACTAGACATACTATTTTTTTGGGTTTTTGGTAAAGGACACTAAGATAAAAACTAAAAGGTAAACTAACAAGACTAAAAACAAAGATAAAAGATAGTGTGAAACACCCCTATCTTGAAGATTGGAGTCCCCGGCAACGGCGCTAGAAATTACTCTTGATGGTACTGAAGTAGTGCTCCTCGTTGGCTACCCCAAGTGCAAGGTTGAGATGTAGAGTAGAAGTAATTTCCCTTGGTGAAGATACCAAGGTTGAGATCGAACCAGTAGGACTCCAACGACGACAATAAGGTGGTTCGGTAAGTGATGCGCCGTTTATGATAATCACACGCTTCGCCTAAACCTCCACACAGATACAAATAACTTTGCTCCCAACGAGTTCAGAGAGGTTGTCAATCTCTCCGGCCTTGCCGTTTACAAAGGATCAAACGCAACAGATAATGGTAGTGATAATTGCAACTAAAGGTAAAAGCAAGAAGTAAATTGAGGGTGTAAACAGTGGTGGAAATATGGACCGGAGTCCCATGAAGTTCACTAGTGATGTCTCTCTCCCAAAAGACGATAAACAGCTATGCAAGGTAAACAAATTATAGCTGGGCAATTGACAGGATTAAAAACGCACCGCAATGCTAACTATGCTACGAAAGAAAGGAAGAGGCTCAAAAGCATGGGCAGTATGCCAAGACAAGTAGACCGAAATCCATCTGCATCTACTCACTAATCATCCACCTTGACATATCTATCTAGAACATCTCGCTGGTATTAAGTTGCAAGCCCCACCGAAAGTGTAAACCGAAAGCAGCAGACAACTCCATTAAAAGAACTTTGCGTAAAGTAAACAATCCTTGCAACTGCGGTTACAAGCACCGTTGTTTTCCCCCTTGTGGCAACAACACATCTCCTAGACTCATGTTTCTGTCACTCAAGCTAGTCATCAGGGGGCATGAACACACAATAATGCATAACGCTCCCTCTTGGAGTTGCAATGTAACACTTGGCAAAAGTAATAAAAAGCAACAGAGAACATGCAAGAATTACTCAAGAACATAAATATAAAAGGAGAAGAACAAAATATATTACTCATCACAATCTGAACATAATCTCATAATCCATCAGATCCCAGCAAACTCAATATAGCAATTGCAGAAAGAATTACATATGTGCCTTGATCATGTAGTGTAGCTCACAAGGTCTAACCAATGAAGAACAAAGAGGGGGAGAGGACATCACATAGCTACTGATCATGGACCCATGGTCCAAGGTGGACTAATCATGGCTCATCCGGGAAGGGTCCATGATGGTGGAGAAGCTCCCGGAGGTCAATCCTCCCTCCGACAGGGTGCCGGGAAGAGGTCTCCTGGCGCTCCAGATCTTGGAAGCGTGGCGGCGGCGGAACAGAGGGGAGATCGCGAAAAAGGGTTCTGTCCTTGGGGGTTTCGGGACGAGAGGTAAATATAGGCGAAGGGGGGCAGCCAGAGGGCCATCAAGGGGTCCAGGCGTCGTCCCGATGCGGCCCCAACCTAGGTCGCGCCCCCTGGACGCCTAGGAACCAGACGGGGCCTTTCCGCCCCCCTGCGGGTGTCTGGAAGCTTCCGGGTTGCTGATTTTTTATATATTTCCCGGATTTTTTTGGCACTTTAAGTAATGGGAAAACATGAAATACAAAAACAACAGAAAACAGAAACTGACACTGAGGTGCACCGAGTTAATAGGTTAGTCCAAATATAATCAAAAGTGTATGAAAGTGTATCAAAAGCATAGCAATATCACCCAAAACATGCATGGAGCAAGCAGAAATTATAGATACGTTTGGGACGTATCAACACCCCCAAGCTTAATTCATGCTCGTCCTCGAGTAGGTAAATGATAACAAGCATAATTTCTGTGGTGACATGCTACCAACCATATAAGAACTTTTTAGTAAAGCAATCAAGTCATGTAATTCAATTCAAGTCATAACAAGCAAGAGTCTATATTAGCATTGAAACAAGAAACATAAGAACACAAGGTGCAAGAGCTCTCGCTGTCCGTGACTCGAATGTCTCCAAATGGTGTTTGCATGCAAGAAGTGGGGGATGGGAATACGAGAGAGAAACATATTTATTTATTCAGAACTCAATCTACTAAAGTTTACACTTAGTCTTCTTTGGAATCTTATCTTGACTCATCCCCAGACCACTAGCCAGGTACAAGTCAAATTGATCCACTCGCTTTCGATATTTTGAGAACTCATGCAATGGATGAGCGTAAGCAAGAGAGTTGACACTTAGGAGGGCAAAGAGAGAGAGATGGTGGAGGAGGAAGACAAAAAAGGTGTGAAAGGCTCACAACAACGAGGACAATCATAGGAGAGAGAAAGCCAAATGATAGTTATGATGTGAGGAGTAGGGATTTCAATGCAATGGATGCACATATGAGCTAAGGAAAGCTCTCCAATGGAACTAGTGGGGATGCATCCAACTTTCTTGCTCAAGAAGACATAGCGCTCATTTGAGGAGGCTCATCATTGGAATATACAAGCTAAGTTCTATAGTGTGAAGGTCCCCACATAGCTATATGCATATATGATCATCTCTAAGGACTACAAGGTATAAGAGGGAGTACGAGTGTGGATCTTTCAAATGGAATAGTAGTGTTGCCCCCTTCTCTCTTTTTATTTCCTTTTTCTATTTTTTCTATTTTCTGTATTTTTTTGGTGGCCCCCATGGCTCTTTCTATTTAACTCTCATTTGTCCTCTTTGGGATCTTTTAAATTTGTCCTCTTTAGGATCTTTTCCTCACTTAGGGGCAACAATCTATTTTACAAGGAGTATAGAAGATCTTTCACACTTTACAAAAGTACTCAGCATAAAGAAGATGTAGCTATCATGATGTATGCAAATGTATGCATCTGTGTAGCAGGAACATGTATGACATGATGATAAGGTCATGAAAAGGTGGATATTTCATGGAAATATATCTCGGAAAGGCTATGGAAATGCCTGGATCGGTAGGTATGGTGGCTGTTTTGAGGAAGGATATAAGGAGGCTTATGATGATAGAGCGTAAAATGCCAAGGGTTTGGATGCACAGATGTGGTAGGCGCCAACTCATGGGATGAGAAAAGGCAACACACGGTATTGAAGAGGCTAGCAAAATATGACGAGGTGTAAGTGTCAACTTTCGAATACTTACATTAGTCCAAAGAACTCATGCACTTATTATCGGTAACTCTCAGTCTAATCAGAAGTTTCACAAAGGGACAAGTACCCCGAGGAGGAGTGTATGGGGGTTTGGTTATCCTTGCGCATCCTCGACTCATGGTACGTGAGTATTCTCTAATATCCATTCCCTCCAAAGGTTAGTGATCCATATAGTATCTAGAGTTCTCAACTAGTTTTTTTTGTAGTTTTTTCGAAAATAAACACGGATTGACCAAAATACAACATCTATCACTAATATGCTAAAGCTCTTGACACCAAAAGTTCAAACATTACTCAAAACAATACCTCAAAACTATTATAAGTTACTACAACAATTGAATAGCAACCTCAATTACCTAATTCAAGTCAAGACACACAACTCAGTGCAACAGGCCAATGGTCTAAACAATATAAACATGAAAACTCAAGAGAGTTCCAGCAACAAACTAAACAAAAGATCCTAAAAAGATAAGCATGAAAACAAAGTGCTAAACATGGCAGCAACTACAAAAAGATAAAGAACACACAACAAAAAGAAAGATAAGCATGAAAATCTTGTGATGTGTTCTAGTTTGAAGTGGAGCGTGTTTCTCTCCCACACAAAGAAAGCCGGGTTCTAACTTGTTATGAATAGAAAACAAAGCTAAAGAAAACTCAAAAGTAAAGAGAAAAACTCTCCAAGCATAGCACATAACGCATGAAGTGATAAAAATATAATGGAACGAAAGACGAACTGATAATTGTTGATGGAGAAGGGGATGCACGGGGGCATCCCCAAGCTTAGACGCTTGAGTCTCCTTGGATATTTGTTGGGGGTGCATGGGGGCATCCCCAAGCTTGAGCGTTTGACACTCCCGGATCTTGTTTCATCATCTTCCCTCGCATAATTGAAAACTCCCTTCATACATAACTCATCATAAGCTGATTAGAGAGGTTAGTACCCATAATAAAACAATTTGCCTCTACTGGAAATAAAGATATTCTTCAAGGGATACTATTTCTCAAGATTGAAAAATAGTTTTTGCAAAAAAAAAGCTAGCCCAAGACTTGCCAAACTGGGGAAAGGCAAAACATAGCAGAATCTGTGAAAAACAGACCAGCAGGTAGTAAATAATTTTTTTGGGCTAGGCATGAAGTATTGTAAAGGTGCCTGATATGTCCCAAACGTATCAATAATTTCTGCTTTCTCCATGGATGTTTTGTGTGATATTTCTATGATCTAGATACACTTTCATACACTTTTGATCATATTTGGACTAACCTATTAACTCAGTGCACCCCAGTGCCAGTTTCTATTTTCTGCTATTTTTCTATTTCAGTTTTCCCCCATATTAAAAGTTCTCGAAAAATCCGGGAAAAATCAGATAAAAAAATCAGCCTAACGGAAGCTTCCAGAGTCCAGAAGGAGGGCCAGAGGGGACCCACCTGGTGCCCAGGCGGCCAGGTGGCGCGGCCTAGGGTGGGGTCACGCTGGGTGGCCGCCTGGACACCTTGTGGCTCCCCTGGCTGCCTCCCTTCGCCCATTTATTCCCCGTGTCGCGAAACCCCCGAGGACATAACCCTTTTTCGCGATCTCGCCTCTGTTCCGCCGCCGCCGCGCTTCCAAGATCGGGAGTGCTAACAGACTTCTTCCCGGCACCCTGCCGGAGGGAGGATCGACCTCCAGGAGCTTCCCCTTCACCATGGACGCTTCCCGGATTTGCCGTGAGTAGTTTCCTTTAGACCATGGGTCCGTCATCAGTAGCTATGTGATGTTCTCTTGCCCTCTTTGTTCTTCATGGTTTAGACATCGTGAGCTGCCCTACATGATCGAGGCACATATGTAATCTTTCTGTTGTTGCTATGCTGAGTTTTATAGGATCTGATGGATTATGAGTTTATGTTCAGATTGTGATAGAGTAATATATTTGGTTCTTATCTTTTATATTTTTGTTCCTAAGTAATGCTTGCATGTTCTGCATTGCTGTTTATAGCTTTGGCCAAGTAGTAGGTAGTAACTCCAAGAGGGAACGTGTAAGGCCCGATATGCGGTACTGTTCCAGATCTAGATGTTTCCATCCAGATCCGGGGACGAAGCACATATCGGTCCCACTGCGACATATGAAAATGCCACATGCCCCGAATTTCCAACATGAAATCACAACATTACAGCTACATGGTTAGAACATCTCATACAATTCGGCATACAACTGCCTTAAATACATTACATCAGCAGAAGATACATGTCTGAGTACAGACTACAATGAAATGCCTAGCGGCAAAGAGAAATATACATCGCTCCCGTAACCACACGGGTCTAGGCCCTCCGCCAGGATCCGCCTAACTAGTCGTCGTCGAGTCTCCATGTGAAACGTCGATCACCATACCTGTTATCGATCAAGAACCCTGAAAAGAGTGTGGGGGTAGTATCATGAGTACAGAAGTACTCAGCATCCAACTGTAGTGGTCAACTGACCCAGCAAGGACTTCATCACTCGTCATTCTAGGATAACTAGTAGTTCACAGTAAGGATGGGGTAAGTGGTGAGGTTGCTGCCGCACTAGCATTTATGAAGTGGCTAATGATCTAGAGAGTAAGATAAGAAGCCAAGCATTCGATGTGGAATTGCCTCCAACAAGTCTTGCTATCAGCTACTTACGCAAACATAACACATATCTTATCCTTGTCCTCCCCTTCGCATCCCGACGAAGAAGAGCAGTCAAGGCACACACACGTTGATCAAGTTTATTAAGATTATCTCAGTTGTTGTTGTCTATGAACAAGGAGTAGGTCTCAAGTCGTCCATAACCGTGGACACGACTTCTTAAAAAGATTTAACCCTACAGGGGTGTACCAACTACCCATTACAAGGCTCCGCACGCACGCCCATCTCTCTCAGTTTGTACCCATCACAGGCAACCATTTGATGATTTAGTTCCGAGAGATCCGAAATCACATGTCCCTCTAGCTAACAACGAACAAGTCCGGGTGGCCCTGGTGAGTCGACATCCAACTCAAAAGCCGGCCGCGCTCTCGAATCGGCCTCTACCGTCTGGACGAGGTCGGGGTAACTAACCCAAACCATGTGGGAAGCCCCCTAGCTTCCAGGTGTAGACCAACAAGAGAAACCATGTCTCCGCTGGCCCAAGTTATTTTAAAGGATGTATGCTAGGAGCGACCCGACAGACATATATGCATGGTTTACAAATGGTAAATCGGCTTGGGCCACTTATAGAAATGTTTGAAGCTAGGTAGGTAAGAAAAGGAGACCCCATAAAATCCCATACGCGGTTAGGCACGCTCAGTCTTAAAACCAATAACCGGAACTTGAATCCTAGGTGACTCAAATGGAACAAAGCGCTGGGGCGGGATAGCCTAGACCTTCCATCCTTCGTCGAATGTAGTCAACATTATAATAACCATATCATTCACAATAATATAATAAATGTGATATCCCACACCAAGGAGTAACAGGGTGATACGTCCCAAACGTATCTATAATTTCTGCTTGCTCCATGCATGATTTGTGTGACTTTGTCATGTTTTGCCTGAACTTTCATACACTTTTATCATATTTGGACTAACCTATTAACTCAGTGCACCCAGTTGCCAGTTCCTGTTTTTCTGCTATTTTTGTATTTCAGGTTTTCCGGCCATTAAAAGTGCCAAGTAAATCCCAGAAAAATTATATGAAAAATCAGCGACCCGGAAGCTTCCCGAATCACCGAGGAAGGAAGGGGGTGGACCCACCAGGGTCCCAGGAGGGTCCCTGGCGCGGCCCCACCCTAGGCCGCGCTAGGAGGCCTCCTGGATGCCCTGTGGCCCCTCTCGGTGCCCCCCTTCGCCTATATTTACCCCCCGTGACGGAAACCCCTAATATCGATCTGCTATTCCCGTTCTCCTCTCTGTACCGCCGACGCCGTTTCAAGATCGGGGCTGCCAGGAGAAGCTTCCTCGGCACCCTTATGGAAGGAGGAATCCCCTTTGGGAGACCATCCATAGCCATGGACGCCTCCCAGATGTGCCGTGAGTAGTCCCCCTTGGACCATGGGCCCGTGACCAATAGCTATGTGATGTACCTCTCCCCTCTTTGTGCTTTCACTTTCGAGACCTCGTGAGCTGCCTCACATGATCGAGGCACTTTTGTAGTTTTCTATGTTTCTATGCTGAGTTTGCTGGGATCTGATGGATTATGAGATTATGTTCAGATTGTGATGAGTAATATATTTGGTTCTCTTTTATATTTGTGTTCTTTAGTAAATTCTAGCATGTTCTCCGATGCCGTATTTTTGTTTGGCCAAGTGATTTGTTGCAACTCCAAGAGGAAGCATTATGCTTGATTTTGTGTTTAGCCCCTTGATGTCTAGCTTGAGTGACAAAAACATGAGACTAGGCGATGTGTTGTTGCCACCAGGGATAATACAACGGTGCTTGTACTTGCGGGTGCAAGGATTGTTTACTTTATGCAAAGTTCTGTTAATGCAGTTGTCTATTGCTTTGAGTTTACACTTTGGGTGGGATTCACAACTTAATACCAGCGAGATGTTCTGGATAGATATCTCAAGGTGGGTGATTCGTAGTAGATGCAGATGGATTTCTTGCTACTTACCTTGGTGTACTGCCCATTGCTTTTGAGCCTCTTCCTTTCTTTTGTAGCATAGTTAGCATTGCGGTGCGTTCATAATCCTGTCAATTGCCCAGCTGTGATTTGTTTACCTCGCTAGCACTTTTATCGTCTTTTGGGAGAGAGACATCACTAGTGAACATCACGGGACTCCGGTCCATATTCACACCATTGTTTACACCTTCAATTTACTTTCAGTTCTTACTTTCCATTGCCATTATTATTATCTCTTGCGTTGATCCTTTGTAAACGGCAAGGCCGGAGGAATTGACAACTCCTCTGTACTCGTTGGGAGCAAAGTTATTTGCTGTGTGTGCAGGTCCAGGCGAAGTTAGCAACCTCGGCGCCATTGTTCACTTTACCACCTTCTTGTATCTCTGCGAGTCCTACGAGAGACAAACCCTATCCTCTAGATAGGGGAAATTTGCTGCTACGCTACATCTCACCTTCCACTTGGGGTAACCAACGAGAAGCGAGAGAATTATATTCCTTGCTAGCATCAAGAAATTTCTGGCGCCGTTGCCGGGGACTCCAGTCTACAAGATAGGGAAGTTGCACACTATCTTTTACCTTTGCTTTTTAGTCTTGTTAGTTTACCTTTCAGTTTTTACCTTTGTTTCCCTTATCAAAAATACCTGCTGCTACTATGGGTTCCAATGAAAACACCAAGTTGTGTGACTTCACTAGTCACAACAACATTGACTTTATCTGCACTCCTATTGCTCCACCTGCCACTTCAGCACCTTCTTATGAAATTAAACCTGCTTTGCTTAATCTTGTTATGAAAGATTAATTCTCAGGTGCTGGAGAAGATGCCGCCTTGCACTTAAATAATTTTGTTGAGCTTTGTGATATGCAAAAGTACAAGGAAGTTGATGGAGACATCGTCAAGATGAAGCTTTTTCCTTTCTCCTTGAGAGGAAGAGCCAAGGAGTGGCTGCAATCCTTACCTAAGAATAGTATCGATTCTTGGGACAAGTGTAAGGGTGCTTTTATCGGGAAGTACTATCCCCCTGCTAAAATTATCCATTTGAGAAGTAACATTATGAATTTTAGGCAATTGGATAATGAACACGTTGCCCAAGCTTGGGAACGAATGAAATCTCTTGTTAAGAACTACCCTACACATGGTTTGACTACCTGGATGGTTATCCAGACTTTTTATGCAGGCTTAAACTTTACCTCGCGGAATCTGTTGGACTCGGCCGCGGGAGGAACTTTCATGTCAACCACGCTTGGTGCTGCCACGAAGCTACTTGATGAGATGATGCGGAACTACTCTCAATGGCACACCGAACGATCTCCAACTGGTAAGAAGGTAAACTCTGTCGAGGAGATCTCCTCTCTTAATGAAAAGGTTGACTTGATCATGTCTCTACTTACCAAGCAAGCTCCTATTGATCCTCAGGATGTTCCTTTAAATTCCTTGGTTGCTCAAGAACAAGTAGATGTGAACTTTATCCCTAGAAACAACTTCAACAATAATGCTTATAGGAGTAATTTTGGTAGCAACAATCCTAGACCTTTCCCATCCAACAACTATGGGAACAATAACACTTATCCTAGCACCAAAAACTCCACCTCTGAACTAGAGACCTTGCTCAAAGACTTTATCACTACCAAAAAAGCCTTCAACAAGAGTGTAGAAGAGAAATTAGACAAATTAGATATCCTCTCTTCGAAGGTAGACAATATAGCCCATGATGTTGAGATGCTTAAGATTAGAACTTCTCCCCCCAAGGAGAGGAAGACCAACTCCTATGAATGATACCCAAGTGCAAATTAATGAAAACATTAGGATGTTGGCCAAACTTAAAGAGAGATGGGCTAGAGAAAAGGAGGAAGAAGAGAGTTAAGAGTCTTCCTACCTACCACACAATAGCTACTATCCAAGTTGTTGAGGATGTTCAAACTGTTAGCACCCATCACACCCCTAGTCCCACTGGACCTATCAATGGTGATGCTACCACCTCAACCATAGATGAAGAAACCTCTATGAACATAAAGGCTTTCAAACAAGTGAGCCTAAATGATATCACTACCCCCTTGATAGATATTAGTGATCTAGACTTTGACAACTGCACCTTACCTGAAGTTATTGGTTTCCTACACAGAATGTCTAGAAACCCCCACACTAGCACACTTAATCTTGCCTTCACAGAGCATATCACCAATGCTCTAATCAAAGATAGGGAGGAGAAGATTAGACTAGAAGCCTCCATACCTAGGAAGCTAGAAGATGGTTGGGATCCTATTATAAAAATTAAATTGAATAACTTCTCTTTCTTTGCTCTCTGTGATGTTGGAGCTAGTACCTCTGTTTTTCCCAAAAGAATGTATGATATGCTTGAATTGAAACCTTTTGATCCTTGTTCTTTTGGTGTTCGTCTTGTCGATTCTTCCGTAAAGAAACTTTGGGGAAGATCGATGATGTTCTTATCATTGTCAATGAAATTATGTTCCTGGTGATTTTACTATTATGGACAATTAGTGTGAGCCCTCTTGTCCAATTATTTTGGGACTTCCTTTTCTTCACACCGTTGGTGCTGTGATTGACATGAAAGAGGGGAATATCAAATTGAAATTCCCTCTCAAGAAAGGGATGGAACATTTCCCTAGGAAAAAGATAAAGTTTCCTTTTGAGTCCGTCATACGGGCTAGTTATTTTCTTGATAAAACTTGATCGTTTGCTTTCAGCCTAGCTAATGGCTTTAAAGAAGCGTTTTCCTTTTTCTTTTTCTTCTGTTTTTAGTGGTATTGATGATTGTTACTACTGTAGCAACATCATTGTATCTTTAATTTTCAAGCTTTGTACCAATTATAGCCTCATATGACAAGGGAAGTGAAAGTTGTGACATGCTGTCCAGAAAACAGATTCTGTCCTCGTGACGGGAAAAATCATGGAAAATTACCAGTTCATCTTTTTGAGCTGAATTTTGTGCACAGCGTTCTCTATACAATTACGGAACTTTCGTATGTTCTGAGTTTTGTGATTTGAGTTGTAGAAGTATCCTTAAAAAATTCTTTACTACCTGTTGTTCTGTTTTTCACAGATTCTGCCACGTTTTGTCTCTCATAACTTTTGCAAACCTTAAACTTGCTTTTTATTTGAAATTTTTTTTGCAATCTTGAGAAACAGTATATCTTCAATAATATCTTTGTTTCCAGTAAGGGAAAAATTATTTTAATAGGGTACTAACCTCTCTAATCAGCTTATGATGAGTTGTGTATGAAGGGAGTTTTCAAGTGTGCGATGGAAGATGATGAAAGAAGATCCTGGAGTGTCAAACGCTCAAGCTTGGGGATGTCCATGTGCACCCGCAATAAATATTCAAGGAGACTCAAGCGTCTAAGCTTAGGGATGCCCCCGTGCATCCCCTTCTTCATCAACAATTATCAGTTCATCCCTCGTTTCACTATATTTTTAGCACTTCATGCGTTATGTGCTATGCTTGGAGCGTCTCGCTCTTTACTTTTCTTAGGATTGTTTTTTCTTTGTTTGCCATAGTAACAAGTTAGATCCCAGCTTTCTTTTGTGTGGGAGAGAAACACGCTCCGCTTGAACTAGAACTCCGCATAGGATTTGCATGCTTACTTTATTTAGCTGTGAGATGTTCTTTTTCTTTTCTTAGCTGCTGCCCTGTTTAGTTATAGTGCTTTAGTTTTCTTCTAGAGCTTGTCTTTTGTCTTAGGTTTAACTTTCTATAGGTTGCATGTTTTATCTTGTTAGAGAGTATGCCTGTTGCACTGAGTTTTGTGTCTTGACTAGAAAGTAGGTAGTTGAAGTTGTTATTCTTTTTGTAATAGTAACTTGCAATAGTTTTGAGGTATTTATTAGAGTAATGTTTGAAATTTTGGTGTCAAGAGCTCGAGCCTATTATTGATAGATGTCGTATTTTGGGAAATCCGTGTGATTTTCGAAAACTAAAACCCCTGTTGAGAACTCTAGCTACTAGATGGATCACTAACCTCTGGAGGGTTCGAATATTAGAGTACACTCACGTACCATGAGTCAAGGATGCGCAAGGATAACCAAACCCCCATACACTCCTCCTCGGGGGTACTCATCTCTTTGTGAACCTCCTGATTAGATTGAGAGTTACCGATAATAAGTGCATGAGTTCTTCAGACTAATGTGAGTATTCGAAAGTTGACACTTCCACCTTCACATATTTTTCTAGCCTCTCATGTGTCGTGCATTGCCTCCTTCTCACTCCGAGAGTAGGCGTCCACCTTCGCCGGTACATCCAAACCCTTGGCACAATACGCTCTGTCATCATAAACCTCCTTATATCCTTCCTCAAAACAGGCACCATACCTATCTATCAAGGCATTTCCATAGCCGTTCCGAGATACATTGCCATGCAACATCCACCTTCTCATGACTTGATCTTCATGTCATCCATGCTACTTGCTTGATCGATGAGCCGCATGCTAGTTGGGCCTTGCCCTAATCATTGGTACATGACGCGCTACTATCATTGCATATCCTGCTACCCTGGCAGAGGCATACATTTGCATCATGATAGTTACATCTTCTTTATGTGAGTACCTTTGTAAAGTGTGAAAGATCTCCTTTATTCTTGTAAAATATAGAGTGTTGCCCCTAAAGTGAGGAAAAGATCCCAAAGAGGAAAAAATCAAAAGATCCCAAAGAGGACAAATGAGAAAAATAGAAAGAGCCATTGAGGCCACCAAAAAAATACAAAAAAGAGAAAAAAGAGAAAAAGAAAAATAAAAAGAGAGAATGGGGCACACTACTATTTCTTTTGAGAGATCCACACTAGTACTTCATCTTCTATCCTTTGTACTCCATAGAGATCATCATACATGCATATAGCTATGTGGGGACCCTTCACACTATAGAACTTGGCTTGTATATTCCAATGATGAGCCTCCTCAAACGAGCTCTAGGTCTTCTTGAGCAAGCAAGTTGGATGCACCCCCACTAGTTCCCTTGGAGAGCTTTTAGCTCACATGTGCATCCGTTGCATGGAAATACCTACTCCTCACATCATATCTATCATATGGCCTTCTCTCGCCTATGATTGTCCTCATTGATGTGAGCCTTTCACACCTTTTTTGTCTTCCTCCTCCACCTTGTTTCTGTTTCGCCTTTTAGGTGTCAACTTTCTTGATCACGCTCATCCATTGCATGAGTACTCAGAATATCGAAAGGGAGTGGATCAGTTCGACTTGTACCTGACTAGTGGTCTGGGGACGAGTCAAGATAAGAATCCAAAGGAGACTGATACGTCTCAAACGTATCTACTTTTCCAAACACTTTTGCTATTGTTTTGCCCTCATTCTTGCATGATTTGGATGAAACTAACCCGGACTAACGCTGTTTTCAGCAGAGCTGCCTGTATGGTTTTACTGTGTGCAGGAAAATGGATTTTTAGGTGTCGGGACCCGGGGTTAGCGTATGCAAGTACAACTAAGACATAGTCATATGGAGAGCCGAGAACCGTACCCCATCCTTACACGCACATGCATGTTATAAACATACACGTAGGACACATGCCTTGTATGAACAGCAGGTATCATTGCAATTCTCTACAAAGTATACATTTTTATTGATAACTCTTATAGAGTGCACACAGAGATCACAAACATGTGATCCAACATTACAACACAAGCGGAAGAAAATTATGTCTGAGTACAGACAAGTTTAACAAATGGCTTAAGAAGCCTTATTTAAACACAAGCCCTCCACGAGGGAACCAGTCGTCTGACTGGGACTAGACTAGCTTGATCTTCAGTCGTCCAGCTCGATGAAGAAGCCACCTTCGGGGTCAGTGGGTTCATCTAAAACATAGATTAAGCAAACGTGAGTACAAAGTCGTACTCAGCAAGACTTACATAGGAGCTATACTACTCATGCACATGTACCAAGGTAAAGGGAGGTGGGGTTTCACTTGCAGAAATGCCAGCTTTGAGTTGGCTAGTCCTAAACTACGAATACCAGACTTGAGGTAAGAAGCGTACACGAGTCCACTACTTTCTCCAACCAATTACACCACTATGGTGCCTTCCTCGACTTCCCCACGAGAAAGCACGCCATAGCACTCACACTTATCTTGGTGTGTTTTAGAAGTATCCAGTTCAAATTGTCTAATAATCAAGCTAAGCTTTCCAAGTAGTCCATAACCGCGGATGCGGCTATTCGAATAGTTTTGTTAACCCTGCAGGGGTGTACCGCTACACACACATGATCATCATTTACCGCCTTTGATCTCGACACCATTCAAGGGGTGCCAGCGAGGATGCTCACCACAACTGTTACCTCATAGCCGATCTAGTCCGAGAAAGCCGCCTACTTGGGTAGGCTACCACTATCGTGAACCCGGCCGGTTTACCGAAGTGGACCCAAGTGATGTGTGCGTGGTGCATAAGCCGGTCTCGGGTGAGCCGTTCTCTCACTTAGCATCCAGGCCACAAGCCTACCAGAACTCCGAACTATTGCGACATCTGGACATCGAAAGGGATGAGTTAGTAAGTTGAGAGGGGTCAGTGAGCCCAATGTGTGGTTGTACTCTTCATCTTGGATCACCACACAAGAACTCAGACTTAGGGCGGTGTTCAACGAGACAACCCACCGTGTACTCCTACACAGCCTCTCATCGTTCACCTTGTATTAGGGTAGATTCACCAACACTTTTCTACCATCATCATCATGATCACTACCATCCCGACTCACATAACAGTATCATTATGGTATCACTCTAAGCATGCAATAAGCAGTAATAATTGCAGGGGCCACATGATATCAATCAACTCCTACATTTGCTAGGATTGTGGTTTTGCCTACTACTGTGACAAATGATAGGTCATGCAAAGGAATGGGTTCATCTATGCGGTAGAAACGTAGCATAGTAATCATCCTATACAATGCATAGGCGAGACATGAGAGGGAAGTGGGATTTTATCGACATGATCAATGGGGGTTTGCTTGCCTTGCTGACGAGGTTCGGGTTCGGGGTCTTCAACGAAGGGGGCAGCCTCCTGCTCCGGTTCCACCTCTACTCGACAAACAACAAACAAGGTAGCAAAGTAAATACAATGCACAATCACATGATGGAAGGTTGAAACTTGATGTAAATGCTTTGATGTGTGAAGCAATTCCATTTAAATGGAGTATATTGCAAATGGAATTGCAAATTCAAACTCCAATTTGAATTCAAACTTAGTCAAGTTATATGTGACATTGTTTGATCAATTTGAATCATCTTCAAATGTGTATGATATGCCTCTGATGTGTGGTTGAAATATAGCATATTTCCATGGTCCAAGGTGCAAAAGCATTTGAATTGAATTTGAATAAATTCCAAATAAATCAAATGACATATGTTACTGGTCTCATTTTAAAATCAACGCAAACATAGTTGAAAGTTGGATTTTTGGATAGCTTATTTTCTCCTGATCATTTTTCATATATTATTTTTCCAATTTGGAGTTGAAACATAAAATCAACTCAAACATAGTTGAAAGTTGAATTTTCTATGAATTTCCAAAGTTTGAGCTATTTTCTGGATTTTCTGGAATTTCTTTAATTCTTTTCAATTTCTGGAAAAATCATTATTGCGTCACTGTTGCGTCAAGCTAACGTGGGAGGGGGGGGTGACATGTAAACCAGGGTTGTCAGCCTCTGTGTTAATTAACCCGGCTGGGTTAACTTAACCAGCGGCTTAATTAAGCCACTGGGCCCACTTGTCATCGGCTCTGGGGGGTCATTTGGGGGTGGATTAGCGAGGGGGTTAGGCTAACCCACCGGCGGCTACACGCCGGCGTCCTGGCCACGGCGGCGCTGCACGGATCCACTGCTCCCGGCCACCATTCGATGTGGTGAGACCACGTGAATGTAGCCCGTGCTCTCGCGCGTCGTCTGGTGCACGCGGGCGACCTCGGGGGTGACCAGGGCGACGACGGTGACCTCGCCGGCGGCAACAGAAGCCCGGCGGAGAGACAAACGTCGCCATGGTGCACCAAATCCAACAGGCGTTAGCTCATTCGACGCGTGAGGCCACAGTGAAGACGACGGACAAAAAGACGAGCTCGATTGCGTAACAGGTGGTCGTCGCCATGGCTCCCGGCGGCGAGGAGCTTCGGCCCTCATGGTGGATTGTGCTAGAGAGGAGGAGGAAGACGTTGGGATGGCTCGGGTGAACCGTGAGCTCACCGTGAGTCCAACGGAAGCGGTGGCGAAGTCGTAGGAGCTCGGGGCTGGCCGGAATTGAAGAAGTCGTGCGGCGGCTCCGGCGAGACGATGGCGAAGATTGCGACGGCCTCGGGCTCGATTAGGACGCCAGCTTCTCCAGATCGACAAAGACGACGACGCTGCGCACGGGGGACATGGTTGCTGGCCTTCTTGTCGACGTTGGCCACGGTTTCTTGCGACGGTGAGCGGCGGCTGCTCTCGGGGAAGAAGGGGGAAACGCGTACAGAGCTCAAGAGGAGGCGGCGATGGGGGAAAGTGAGAGAGGGCGAAGCGGACGTCTCCTTGGCGCTCTTTGGTGAGCTGGGGGGCCTGGAACCCTTCGGGCGTCGCGGTGGCGTCCACAGCGTCGGCGCCTCGCCACCGAGCTGCTTGGGCGCGCGGGGAGGAAGACGACATATGACTCCCAGGTGGGCTGGGCCGGCCAGGTGGGCTGCGGGGAGCTAGTCGGGCTGGAAGCCAGGTGAGTTTCCCTTTTTATTTTTCTTCTGTTTTTCTTTTCTGCCTTTTTGTTTTGCTGTGCTAAATAAATAGCTAGGCATTTTATTAAATGCTGAAATTTTTTATATGGCCTCATAATAATATAGCCAGCCACTCATAAAGTTTCAACATTTTTAAAATTCAAATGATTTGAATCTTAAATCAAATAGGGGTTTTTAATTAATTCCAAGGCACTGTTTGAATATTTGAAAAATCCATGAGCATGGGGTGGGTCCCACATCACTTGAAATGTGATCACACTCATTTATAAGACTTTTCCAAATTCTAACATTAATTTTTGGAGAAGATTTTTATCTGGCCTTTTGAATTAATTCAACTGGGAGGGTTCCTTCTCCCATTTTGCTTTTGATTTTGATTTCAAAGATTTCTTTTGAAAGTTTAACATGATGCAAGTGACTTTCTAACCCTAGCACATTACCTAACAGAGGGTTCTGACAACTCGCCCCCACTCAACAGAATCTCGTTCCGAGATTCAGAAGTCTGCGGGAGGAAGGTGGGGTACTCGGCACTGAGATGGTCTTCTCTTTCCCACGTAGCTTCTCTCTCAGAGTGGTGTGACCATTGCACTTTCAGAAACCTAATCTTCTGACGACGAGTGACACGCTCTGCGGAATCAAGAATACGAACGGGGTATTCTCGATAAGAAAGGTCGTCTTGGAGATCAAGCGTTTCATGGTCGACTTCGCGGATGGGGTCCTTGAAGCAACGCCTGAGTTGGGACACATGGAATACATCATG
Source organism: Bromus sterilis (assembly GCA_950022295.1). Classification (NCBI taxonomy): domain Eukaryota; kingdom Viridiplantae; phylum Streptophyta; class Magnoliopsida; order Poales; family Poaceae; genus Bromus; species Bromus sterilis. The sequence continues at coordinate 227,197,387 of OX465600.1, forward strand.
TACTCGGGAAAGGTGCGGGCGTAGTTCAAGTTGGTAGGCAACTTCTCCACGTTTAGCAATAATGCGGAAAGGTCCGATGTAATGTGGGGCCAACTTTCCTTTGATACCGAAACGTTGGGTTCCCTTCAGAGGAGTAACCCGAAGGTAAGCCTTCTCATCCAGATTGTAGCTCTCTTGCCTATGATGACGATCATAGTAGCTTTTCTAACGAGACTGGGCTGCTTTCAATTGATCACGAACAATGCGAACTTGCTCTTCTGCTTCCTTCATCATGTCCGGTCCAAAGAATTGTCTTTCACCGGTTTCTGACCAGTTTAAAGGTGTTCGACATCGTCGTCCATAAAGGATGTCAAAAGGAGCCATGTTCAGACTAGATTGAAAACTATTGTTATAAGCAAATTCGGCGAATGGCAGAGACTTCTCCCAATTCTTTCCGAATGAGATAACACAAGCTCTGAGCATGTCTTCCAGAATTTGGTTAACCCTTTTGACTTGACCGCTAGACTGAGGATGGAAAGACGTACTAAAGGAGAGATGAGTTCCCATAGCATTCTGAAAGCTTCCCCAAAATCTAGAGGTGAAAAGGCTACCACGATCAGAATTGATTTCCAAAGGAAGACCGTGAAGGGATACAATTCTAGAGACGTACAAGTCCGCTAACTGACTAGCAGTTATAGACTCGCGAACCGGAAGGAAGTGAGCAACTTTGGAAAGCCTATCTATGACAACGAAGATGGCATTGTTTCCTTTCTGGGTTTTTGGAAAGCCGGTGATGAAGTCCATACCGACTTTGTCCCATTTCCACTCTGGAATAGACAAAGGTTGAAGTGTACCAGCAGGTCTTTGATGTTCTGCCTTAATGCGACGACAAACATCACATTCGGCAACAAATTGAGCAATGTCTCTCTTCAACTTGGTCCACCAAAATCTCTGGCGTAGATCCCGGTACATTTTTGTGCTACCGGGATGAATCGAGAGGGGTGTGTCATGGGCTTCCTTGAGGATGAGTTGCCTTAGTCCCTTATTCTTCGGTACTACTAAACGATTTTCAAAGAATACCGTTCCCTTGCTATCTATGGAGAAACATTTAGCAACTCCGCTAACAATGTTCTCCTTGATCCGGCGAACACCTCGTGCACGCCTTTGGGCAACTATGATTTGATCCTCAAGAGTTGGTTTCGCCAGCAAGGTAGAAAGATAGCCATGAGGAACAATTTCAAGATTGAGCTTGCGAAAGTCCTCATGAAGAAGTGGTTGATACTGCTGTAACATGAGGTTGTTACAGTACGACTTACGACTTAGGGCATCAGCCATGACATTGGCTTTGCCTGGGGTGTAAGAAATTACTACGTCGTAATCTTTTATCAACTCAATCTAGCGTCTTTGCCTGAGATTAAGATCTGGCTGGGTGAAAATGTATTTGAGGATTTGGTGGTCGGAATAGATCTCGCAACGGTTACCAAGGAGGTAATGTCGCCAAGTTGTTAGGGCATGAACTACGGCAGCGAGTTCAAGGTCATGGGTAGGATAGTTCTCTTCATGTGGCCGCAACTGGCGTGAAGCATAAGCTACCACATGTCGATCTTGCAGAAGTATGCATCCTAACCCTTGCCGTGATGCGTCACAATTGATCTCGAAATCCTTTTTGGTGTCTGGAGGTGAAAGTACGGGTGCAAAAGTTAATCTTCTTTTTAGCTCTTGAAAGCTTTCCTCGCACTTGGGAGTCCATAGGAATTTCTTATCTTTCTTGAGGAGTTCAGTTAGAGGCTTTGCAACTTTAGAAAAGTTCTCGACGAAGCGACGGCAATAGCTGGCTAGGCCAAGAAAACTCCTAACTTGCTTAACCGATTCAGGTGGAGTCCAGTCAAGGACGGCCTGAACTCTCTCAGGATTCACAGCAATGCCTTTTGCAGAAATCACGTGGCCTAAGTAGGTCACTTCTGGTAGCCAAAATTCACACTTGGAGAATTTAGCATACAGGCGATGCTCTCTAAGTTTCATCAATACCAGCCTTAGGTGTTCGGCATGTTCTTCTTCGTTCTTCGAGTAGATGAGAATATCATCGAGATAAACCACAACAAATTTATCTAAGTACTCCATGAAGATCGAATTCATCATGCGTGAGAAAGTGGCGGGGGCATTGGATAAACCAAAGGACATAACGGTGTACTCGTAAAGACCATAACGAGTAGTAAAAGCCGTTTTGGGAATGTCCTCGTTTCGGATTTTGATTTGATGATAACCTAATCTCAAATCCATCTGGGAGAAGACAGAGGATCCTGCAAGTTGATCATAAAGATCATTGATCCTGGGCAATGGGTACTTGTTCTTTATCGTCGCTAAATTTAGCGGGCGATAGTCAACGCACATCCTTTCTATTCCATCTTTCTTCGTTACGAACAGAACGGGGCAACCCCATGGCGATGAGCTAGGGCGGATGAAGCCTTTTTCCAATAAAGCTTCCAGTTGGGTTTTAAGCTCAGCTAACTCACGTGGGGCCATTTTGTATGGGCGTCTAGAAATTGGTGCGGTTCCTGGGGCAAGATCCACTATAAACTCTACACATCTGTCTGGTGGCATTCCCGGCAGCTCTTCAGGAAAGACATCCGGGAAGTCACAAACCACCGGAATATCTTCAAGTTCGGGAAGGGGAAGTACATTCAAGGAATGCACTTGGGTTCTTGTTCTGGGTGAGGTATAGTTGACGGTCTTGCCTGAAGGGTGGGTGAGTTTCACGGATTTGCCTTTGCAATCCAGGTAGGCGTTCTGTCTTGATAGCCAATCCATGCCAAGGATGACATCAATATCTGAAGACTCGAGGGCTATGAGTGAAGCAAGGAATACTAAACCCTCAATTGCAATTTTATTACCATGGCTTACTCTATTAGTTTGCCATCTTGACCCTGGAGTTTGAATAATCATTGGGGTGGAAAATTCAACAAAGGATAACTCATGACGAAGTGCATAACTTTCCGACATGAATGAATGAGATGCTCCTGGGTCGAAAAGAACGGAAGTAGGAACATAATTGACTGGGAGCGTACCAAGAATGACGTCAGTCTCTTCGGCGGCAATCTGGTTCACACGTCCACGAGTGGCGGGAGGAGCGGGTTTGGCGGTGTAGACCTTCTGGGGGGGCTTGCCACGACCATTGTTGTTGCCTCCGGCACGGGGTGGAGCATTCTAATTCTGGATCTGGTTCTAGGGACACTCACGAGAGTAGTGGCCTGCCTGACCACACTTGTAACAGGCTCCAAAAACAGTGCGTGGAGCTGGGTGGAACTGAGTTGGTGGACGAGGCGCCACATAGGATGGCCTCGGTGGGTTGTTCTGGCGGAATATACTATTTGGGATCCAGATCTTGCACTTCTGGGAGCCTGAACTGGATGAACCGTCGTCTCTAGGGTGTTTGCGGAAGTCGTTGGGGTTGTTCATGTCCTCTGCCTTGATGTCCTTGTTGACAAGGACCTGGAAGGTGGCAAAGTCATGTAGGTTGAGCTCACGACGGAGTCCAGAGTTGAGTCCGCGACGGAACCTTTCTTGTTTCTTGGAGTCGATGGAGACTTCTTCAGTAGCATAACGAGCAAGTCGGTTGAACTCACGACTAAACTCGTCAACAGTCCTTCTGTCTTGGGTGAGGTTGCAGAACTCCTCACGCTTGCGGTCCATAAGACCCTTGGGAATGTGGTGCTCACGGAAGGAAGTGCATAATTCGTCCCAAGATGCAGGCGGTCCAACGGGACGCATATTCAGGAAGTTCTCTCACCAAGAGCTAGCTGCACCTTCAAGGTGATAGGTGGCATAGCTAACCTTGTTGCCATCTTCAACATGGCCTTCCTGGAGCTTCCTCTCGATGCTGCGAAGCCAGTCATCGGCGTCAAGGGGCTCGGTGGAGTAACTGAAAACCGGGGGATGAAGTCGTTCAGGGACACCAACTCGTTGCGCTGCTGAGTGGTGTTGTGAGCAATGACTTCCAGCAGGTGGTGAGAGTCTCGGCGGTTCCTCTCAACCTGCATCAGAACCTGAGCCATCGTGGGTGGGGATGGAAGGTTGCCTTCCTCCTGGTCATTCACACGACCCTGGTTACGACCAAGCTGGCCACGGGTTCCTTGAGACATCCTGAAGGTTGAAAACCAAAGTCAAACAGAGTTGATTTGAAGAGTCTAAACAAGGTATTGAAGTACTGGAAGGATTACAGAGCAAAGGAAGTAATCATCTTGACAACATGGTGATAAAGCATACAAGCCATATATTCACAAGCTGTCATACAAACCATACATCGTTTAAGTACAAGCACCAAGCTAATACAAACGTGATGAAGATTATGTTGGGAATGTGCCCTAGAGGCAAATAAAATATGTTTTATCGAGCATATTCCATTAGTTCATAATACGTTTGATACTATGCTAGAACTGTATTAAGCGGAAACATTAATACAGGTGTGGTATACAAACAACCAGGTCCCTAGTTAACCCTAGTATACTAGTCCATTGGGCGATTGATGATCAAGGTTTCCTGATCATGAGACAATGGCGTCTGTTGACAATGGAGTCGTATCATTGGATAATGATATGATGGACATACACCCACCAGAAGTGTTGCGATGTGATCAAGTCACATAGTTCGACATTGCGATAACTATAACGTAGTGACCAGATCCTTTGACCGTAATGATCATACGTAATTGTCATCTATGAGGAGACTTTGATTTGTATCCCACCGCCTGACTGAAATATGCTGGCTATAACGGTGCACTTTGGGTATTCCGAAATAGATGGTTGATGAGTATGCAAATAGATCAAAGCGGGATTTGTCCATCCGTGTGACGGATAGGTACTCTGGGCCCACTCGGTGATGTTACATCATAAAGTTTGCAAACATGTGACTAGGTCACGGAGTTGTAATATCACGGGAACGAGTAAACTTGTTTGTTGAGAACGAGGATGGACTAGGTATATTGGATACCGATGATCAAACCTCGGACAAGAAAAGTACCATGGGACAAAGGGAACAGGCACACGGTTAACGGATCCAACAGCGATTGAAGTTCATTCGATGGAAGCGCAGGGGCTATCAAGGATTGTAACCAGGTCCAATTGATTAGTCATTGATCAATGAGAATTGTCTCGATCATGTCTGCTGTTTCCCGGACCGTAGGGTGTTACACTTAAGGGTACTCGACGCAGTAAGGATTGATTCGGGATCACCGGAGAAATTGGAGAGAACACCGGAATTGTTCCGGTGATGACCGGAATTGTTCCGATGAAGGCCGGAAGTTGTTCTGGGTATTTTGAAAGGTTCAAAATATATTTAATAATGTTTAATTAATGTTTTATTATTTAATTATCTGAATTAAATATTAAAATATAATTAAATATAATTAAAAATGAATTAAAAGGCATATGGGCCTCATAGGGCCCATTAGGGGGAGAGGGAGTCCTCCCCCATGGGCCATGGCGCCATGAGGGGGCCCACCCCCCTTATTGGTGCGCCATAACCCCCCCTTGGGATTAGTCCCACCCCGGAAGGGGAAGGGGGGATGTCACCCCTCCTTGGCCTATATAAGGAGGGGTAGGGGTGCCCTTTTAATCATGAATTTTTTGAGAAAAGTTTCTCATCTCTCTCCCTCCTTTCTCCTTCCTATGAGTGGACTCCCCTTGTTTGGAGGCTGCTCTGGGTTGGGGATTTCTCCACTATACGCACGCCGTCGTGCTGCTGGAATCGGGATCCGAATCCATCTTCTTTCCGCTGCTCTACTGGTTCGGAGCCCGGAGGGACGTCGGGTATACTGTATGTGTATAATCCCGCGAGGCACTACACTTGTGGTGCTACTTCATCGTCGTGGTCGTATCGCGAGGTCTTCATCAGCAACGTTCCGACGGGGACGTAATCCCGTCATCGGTCCGCAAGGATCAGGTGGCTACAGGAGTCATCGTGGATCTGCGCGGCATCGGGGATTGCCGGTACGACTACACCAACCACGTTCATGCGGGAACGTTTCCCGCTTAACGGACTACATACTGGTATGTGATCTATTTCTGTCCGTTACTTGCATCAGCATAGCATAGGTCTTGGGATTGGGTATCGTAGGTCAAGGAAAAATTTGTGTTTTCTGCCCCGAACCCCAACAGTGGTATCATGAGCAAGGCTATGCGTAGATGTATTGTACGGATAGAACACATCTAGTATGTGGGCATAAATTCTCAATTGTTACCCTCTCACGTGTACTCATTTAGCGTTGCGGCAATGTTTGATGAAGCGGCCCCCGACCGACCTTACGCGTTTACGCGAGACTGGTTCCACGCTTGACATATGGCTTGTACCATATAAAGTGGCTGGGGGGTGTCTGTCTCTCTGCATTAGCGATGCGAAGATGTTTGCAACGGAGGGCCCCGACAGGGGTGTAATAGAGACAATTGCGGGATTGGTGTTGTGGCTTGTTTTCGCAGGATAGAAAGCGGTTGTTTTCTCGAAACCCTTAGCAGCCACGTAAAACTTGCAAAAGATAAAGTAGAAAGGCGTTTTCAACTTTAATTTGCATGTCAGGGGGGAATCATAGCATGTATGATTTATGTTGCATCCTGTTTTGCTAATATGTTAGATATACGACGGTAGCATAATAGGATGATCCCTCACTAAAACCAACATAGTGTCCTTACCCTAGTGAGCACCACCTGGAAAGTTCTACATTATGGAGGCACCACGTGTCACACGTGTGTCAAACATTTTTTCGTTCACATGAGGTGGGTGTAGCAAGCCTGGCATATGCATATGATATGGCCTTGCATGACACAGCAACAAATCACATAGGGTGTGGTGGCGATCCTGGCATATGTATATGATATGGCCTCGGGACACAAGAGACCGAAAGGTCGAGCATGAGTCACATGGATGATGTGATTGGCATGATGGCCTACCTTGAACAACATACTGATGGCCGTGATGATCGGGGGAGGTATGGTGTTCAAGGATCGTGTAATCACTTAGAATAAACTATGAGGGATGTTTATCTGAGTGGGAGTTCCAGAATTGTTTTTTGAAAACATGAACTCCATATTATGAACTTAATCTTCATGTCTTTGCAAATATCATTGTAGATAATGTCATACCAATGTTTAGAACTATGGGTCTTTTAGTATGATAGAACTTAAGGTAAATGGGTCTTACTTCATTGATGTGTACCAACACCATTAGAGACATACTCATTAGTAATGGCTTGCTAAACATAATACGAAAAACTGCTAGGAGATACACCTGTTAACTCCGTATTCAAGGAAGATGATGATGAGTATCGTACTCACCGTCACTTATGAATGACTGTCCAATACACCATACTTCATTCTATGAGTCTGAATTGTGAATGCATGTTAACCAACACGTATGACGTGCTAGGTGAACTTGAAAGCACTTGGTCACAAATCAGAGTAATGGAATATGAGTATATGGACGGGGTTTCTTTCAACTATGGTGGAAGGAACAACCTGCTGAGAAAGTCACTTGGAAAATGTATAAGATACATGGAACACCTTGTGTATAACTTGGACTACTGAATGACTGGTTACTTTGCGATAACTGGGGATTTACATCCGCTTCCTCCTAGTTACAAAGACCATGTCTGGACTATGTCATGAAGGAGAATCGTTCACCTGTCATGAGGTCATGGTTAAAGTGGTGAACTTTAAGAGTAGAACCAATGCAGGAATAGTCATTGACGGAGAAAGTATATTTGATATACGAGTTATAAATGTCTTTCCCATGAAACACTAATTGCGGTTGATTAAGTATTCGATGCTTGAACTTACTGCTTGAGAGTGGCTTGGAAGGGATGAGGTGACAATGTGTGCTGACGGCAATCAAGATAGTTGATGGTCGACAACACTCTCCCTCTACATCTATCAATTGATTAATATATGAATAAATTTTATGATCGTTTGAATCAGGACTTTATTAGTGTGTCTTGCATCTCGCGAAGACAATTATTCATATTAGTGAGAAACAAGTCAGTTGTTCTCCTTTTATGAATGATATCTATTATGGTCACATTACGATTATGAATGAGCTATTCTTATATTGATGATAGTTGTTTGATCATTTATAAGAAATATTGTAATGCCAAGAAATATCCAGGCTTAATAATGACACTACAGTTTAAGTCATGAATGGTATGATGATGTCTTAAGATACTTGATCTCTTGACATATGCAAACCATGCCTCTGAGGTGAGATGACTAAAACCTCGCATTCTGGTAAAACGGAATGTGTACTGATTGTTGAGTATCATACATTGTGATGTATCGTATGTCAGCATGTAGTGAATTTCATTATTTCGTGAACTTCGTATGTGGACTTAGATGAATATTTGTATTCACTAATGAAACATGAGTCTGAAATAATTTGATATGATCAAAAGGGATTTCAGATTAAAGATGGATATTAAATTAACAAGAAAGACAAGTCTCTACGATTTGATCAAAGTGACAAATGTTTTGAGTTAGTCTTGGGCATAAAGACTTGTGTGAAAGTTGTTCCACAAATTGCAATGTCTTGAGACACTTCAATATGATTGACGTGCATGAACATTGTGATCATATTCTATGAAAAAGTGTATGGTCTAAGTTATCTCTTACCAAGTTATGTTATTATTGTTTAGAGTTATTAATTTAATATGCAAACACTCACTTCAGCATAGGGAACCATCTGAGTTCGTGGAAACCAACACTATATATGTCATGGTGTGTTGTGGTTTCTAGGAAGCTTGATTTATGTAAGATAAATTATCTTTGTAGTGTATCCCTAAACAACTATGGATGCATCTTCCACAACTAGAACCAAAAGGAGCAAAACTTGTATTGCTATGTTTGGTGTTTGTCAAGAATTGTTCTTGATAAATGTGGTAATGGAAGAAAAGTGAAAGTTCAACCAAGGTAATTGACCTTGCCTCCAAATGTCAGAGTAGTGCAACGGAATATGTTCTGGAAGCAAAACTCTACAATAAGAGGAGAAACTAATGATAATGATCATGATCTTCTGATGGGAGCTTTTACTAAGAAAGGTAGGATTCAAGAATATATATTTTCCCTTGGTGCAAAATGATATTCATGATTCACTTGTCATGTTAATGGAACAAGACACTCCTACGAACTACAAAGAAACGATGGTGGACCTAAGTACGAGATATGACTATGAGTCATGAAATCCTATGTTGAGTTACATTTAAGATTGCTTGAATCTTATCAAGTAAGGAGGTTACTTGATATTCACAATAACTTCAGAGTTATGAGGAATAAATGTGAACATCAAAGGGACGTCAAGATTGGTTTGTCACAAAGACTGTTTCTGACAAATTCAATGGGTTGACTACAATGTGTAGCAATGCTTGAGTCAAAGGGATATTCACTACGATTGATCCAGGATTTTTATCAATACCTTGACTTCCTCAAATCCTGTATTTGAAGAAGTGTTGTAATTGGTACAACCAGAAGGTTTTGGAAAAACATATGGATACTAGTGTCTCGTAAACTGAATTCTCGATTTGATGAATGATCAAAGGATTTTGGACTTAGCCAAAATATCGAGGAAACATGCATTTGCATGAAACTGAGTGGGAGCTGAATAGTTTCCTGAAACTTGATATATGTAGACGACATATTTTGAGTGGGAGCTATGGGAGTATTATCCTAGCCTTATAATGACATATTTGAGTAGGAGCCATGTGGTTAGTATCCTGAACTTAATATGTGTCTGACATATCTAAGTGGGAGCCATATGGATGTTATCCTTGTCTTATATGTGGCCGATATATTTGAGTGGGAGCAATATGAGTGTTATCCTATAACTTAATATGTGCATGACATATTTGAGTGGGAGCATGATAACATTCTCATATATGGATAACATATTATGAATGGTGCAGTTGGTGTTAATGATTATTTGAATCTTTCATAAATGAAGATGAATAAGTATTAAGCATTGAAGATCTATTAAGATAGATATGTGTTTAATAACATTGAGTCGTAATACTTTCCTGGATAAGATTCTGAAGGAGTTCAGAATGGGACAAGTCAAGAAGTGGTCCTTACTTGTATATCCAAGAGAAGTGTTGAGTTAATCTCAGTACAAGAACAATGGTTAATGGTTAATGAAAGAAATGGATGTGCTCGATCCTCTATGCCTTTGTCATAGGTTCTTTCATATAAAACCAGAGTTATGTACTCGACGTAATGTGACCCAAGTTCTTAGTAGTAAGAACATGTTGTGATATGATTTATGAGTAAATCATTGAACAAAGAGTTAAGTTTATCCTTCAGTGTCTAGAGAGAACTGAGGATACATCTCAAATTTGTAAAGGATAGTGGACTTGACCATAAATGTTATGCTGGTTCAAGTTTTGACACTAACCTAGAAAATTGAGATATCATACTAATGAATGCCTAAGTTGAAAGAAACATGGTTAGACATCAAAGTTGCATACAATGCACTAAGGATTGAATCTACATTGATGTGGCTGCTTTAGAAGTAGCAGGAGTTATATTATGGCTTAAGAAGTTCGACTTCTGATTGAGTGAGTTTCAAGTGTGCATGACTATGGGAAAGTCCGCGTGACCCACCGGATGTCATTGCTATGACACAGCAAACGAAGTCTCACTTCACCGCCAAATATATATACCTCATCATTATAGTGGATAATGAAGGAATGTCAAATTAGGTGACATTATGATTTGCAAAAGGACATACGGTTCTGAATGGTACCCAGACCGTTGATACAACCTCTTCCACGGGCAAGCATGATCAATAAGGAGTTATGATCCAGAGAAAATGCAACTAGTTTATTTGTACTCTAGTGCAAGTGGGAGACTGTTGGGAATGTGCCCTAGAGGCAAATAAAATATGTTTTATCGAGCATATTCCATTAGTTCATAATACGTTTGATACTATGCTAGAACTGTATTAAGCGGAAACATTAATACAGGTGTGGTATACAAACAACCAGGTCCCTAGTTAACCCTAGTATACTAGTCCATTGGGCGATTGATGATCAAGGTTTCCTGATCATGAGACAATGGCGTCTGTTGACAATGGAGTCGTATCATTGGATAATGATATGATGGACATACACCCACCAGAAGTGTTGCGATGTGATCAAGTCACATAGTTCGACATTGCGATAACTATAACGTAGTGACCAGATCCTTTGACCGTAATGATCATACGTAATTGTCATCTATGAGGAGACTTTGATTTGTATCCCACCGCCTGACTGAAATATGCTGGCTATAATGGTGCACTTTGGGTATTCCGAAATAGATGGTTGATGAGTATGCAAATAGATCAAAGCGGGATTTGTCCATCGGTGTGACGGATAGGTACTCTGGGCCCACTCGGTGATGTTACATCATAAAGTTTGCAAACATGTGACTAGGTCACGGAGTTGTAATATCACGGGAACGAGTAAACTTGTTTGTTGAGAACGAGGACGAACTAGGTATATTGGATACCGATGATCAAACCTCGGACAAGCAAAGTACCATGGGAAAAAGGGAACAGGCACACGGTTAACGGATCCAACAGCGATTGAAGTTCATTCGATGGAAGCGCAGGGGCTATCAAGGATTGTAACCAGGTCCAATGGATTAGTCATTGATCAATGAGAATTGTCTCGATCATGTCTGCTGTTTCCCGGACCGTAGGGTGTTACACTTAAGGGTACTCGACGCAGTAAGGATTGATTCGGGATCACCGGAGAAATTGGAGAGAACACCGGAATTGTTCCGGTGATGACCGGAATTGTTCCGATGAAGGCCGGAAGTTGTTCTGGGTATTTTGAAAGGTTCAAAATATATTTAATAATGTTTAATTAATGTTTTATTATTTAATTATCTGAATTAAATATTAAAATATAATTAAAAATGAATTAAAAGGCATATGGGCCTCATAGGGCCCATTAGGGGGAGAGGGAGTCCTCCCCCATGGGCCATGGCGCCATGAGGGGGCCCACCCCCCTTATTGGTGCGCCATAACCCCCCCTTGGGATTAGTCCCACCCCGGAAGGGGAAGGGGGGGGTGTCACCCCTCCTTGGCCTATATAAGGAGGGGTAGGGGTGCCCTTTTAATCATGAATTTTTTGAGAAAAGTTTCTCATCTCTCTCCCTCCTTTCTCCTTCCTATGAGTGGACTCCCCTTGTTTGGAGGCTGCTCTGGGTTGGGGATTTCTCCACTATACGCACGCCGTCGTGCTGCTGGAATCAGGATCCGAATCCATCTTCTTTCCGCTGCTCTACTGGTTCGGAGCCCGGAGGGACGTCGGGTATACTGTATGTGTATAATCCCGCGAGGCACTACACTTGTGGTGCTACTTCATCGTCGTGGTCGTATCGCGAGGTCTTCATCAGCAACGTTCCGACGGGGACGTAATCCCGTCATCGGTCTGCAAGGATCGGGTGGCTACAGGAGTCATCGTGGATCTGCGCGGCATCGGGGATTGCCGGTACGACTACACCAACCACGTTCATGCGGGAACGTTTCCCGCTTAACGGACTACATACTGGTATGTGATCTATTTCTGTCCGTTACTTGCATCAGCATAACATAGGTCTTGGGATTGGGTATCGTAGGTCAAGGAAAAATTTGTGTTTTCTGCCCCGAACCCCAACAGATGAGACATCCTTCAGAGGCACTCTGACTTCCTATACATTATTTATCTAAGCCTCTAGAACTTAGAAACCTTGCGTACAATACACTAAGATACTACTACATCATCACTAAGTAAGACCACAGGCGGTCTCACTCATCTCCATCTCCATAGTAGTCCTCATAAAAGTTACCCGCGTATCCCGGTAGCTGAAGGTGACCATCGGAAAACACGGAGGCCTGTGGACCTTGATATACATTTGGGAAAGGATGGGGCCTAGGTCCAACGTAGGGTGGAAGCAAAGGACCACGGGGTGGAAAAATGCCTCCAATCTCGGGCCGAGCAACTCGAGAAGGCATCTGAGTCCTCACTGGGTAGATAGCATCATACTCAACATATCCAACGCTCACGAAGGGTGCCAAAAGGGTCAGTGCTCGATACAGACGAACACGAGTGGCGTGAAGCTCGAAACAGAGAGCGCGTGCATCACGATCTCGATCACTAGCAAACCTAGCAGTCATCTGAAGTGTTGGATCTTCTGCAGAGTGATCTGAGTAGAGTCCGGTGTAATATCCCTTTTCTCCTGGAAGTGCAGCAGGGATATAGCGGAATGAGGTCTCTCTCAGCATAGTGTGCTCCTCTCTCAGTAGTGTAATACATGAGTATGCAGTATCCTGCACAGCCATGTTCTCGGTCATGCCAATGCCATGTCCAAAGTGGATGGGCTGAGTGACTCCAACGTGGTGCGGATAGATCCGGACAATGCAGTGGAACTGGGTCTGGTTGAAGTCAAGGAACTGCTCCTCGACGGTGTACTCAGGATACCATCGATATCCCACATAGGACATCATCTCGATCAACGTGGCGGGATGGCCACGCACACCGAGGCACCTGGTCAAACGAACAATCTGCCGAGGGGGAAGGTCTGCCATCTAAAACAGAAAGAAGGAGTTTGCGAATGCATCAGATTATGAGATAAACCTGGAATGACTCGGACAGCATAACGGCTGTAATTGCAAGAAAAAGACAATTTCTTACAACATGGAAACAAAACTTACATACGATGTAATAAATCAGGAAGCATAATCACTCTAACAAACCGATCACAACTTTCCTACGGCTACAAGGAAGCAAATAACGAGATGTTCTAATCAGACAGAGGAGAGCCTAGTCCTATCTTCCCGTAGAATAAGATGAGGGTGACTCAGAACTCAGAACAAAGGGGGTAAGGAGAAAAAAAGAAGTCTTACGTTGTTCCCTTATATACCCAGAGTAACTATATAACTATAGCAAGCTAGACTCGACTTCGGCCAAGGCTGCTAGTCCTACAGTCAGTCCTGCTCTGATACCAAGTCTGTCGGGACCCGGGGTTAGAGTATGCAAGTACAGCTAAGACATAGTCATATGGAGAGCCGAGAACCGTACCCACTTGTCTAAGAAGACAAGGCCAATCACAGAACGTTCTCGGAAAGCATCGTACGTGAGGGGCATCCCATTCAGGCCGGATGATCAGCTGAGATGGGTCCTCATCGTCCGCACACAAGTCTAATGATATGGGTGGTGAACTCCCATATTCAAAGACAAGTCGCCTCAACCATACTGACGACTATCTCATAACTCTTACACAGACTTACTCCAGCCCGATCACTTAGTCGGGGTCTAGGGCGGGCTCGATCATACCACAAAGTGTGCACGAGACGGAGTCTCGAACAATCGCATCGCGATGCCCCAAGTTGCGCACATCTAAGGGCCACTTGGTGTATGAAAGACCGCCAGCCAGATCACAACTAAGGTCTCGAAAACCCATACAAAGACATGCATGTTATAAACATACACGCAGCACACATGCCTTGTATGAACAGCATGTATCATTGCAATTCTCTACAAAGTATACATTTTTATTGATAACTCTTATAGAGTGCACACAGAGATCACAAACATGTGATCCAACATTACAACACAAGCGGAAGAAAATTATGTCTGAGTACAGATAAGTTTAACAAATGGCTTAAGAAGCCTTATTTAAACACAAGCCCTCCATGAGGGAAACAGTCGTCTGACTGGGACTAGACTAGCTTGATCTTCAGTCGTCCAGCTCGATGAAGAAGCCACCTTCGGGGTCAGTGGGTTCATCTAAAACATATATTAAGCAAACGTGAGTACAAAGTCGTACTCAGCAAGACTTACATAGGAGCTATACTACTCATGCACATGTACCAAGGTAAAGGGAGGTGGGGTTTCACTTGCAGAAATGCCAGCTTTGACTTGGCTAGTCCTAAACTACGAATACCAGACTTGAGGTAAGAAGCGTACACGAGTCCACTACTTTCTCCAACCAATTACACCACTATGGTGCCTTCCTCGACTTCCCCACGAGAAAGCACGCCATAGCACTCACACTTATCTTGGTGTGTTTTAGAAGTATCCAGTTCAAATTGTCTAATAATCAAGCTAAGCTTTCCAAGCAGTCCATAACCGCGGACGCGGCTATTCGAATAGTTTTGTTAACCCTGCAGGGGTGTACCGCTACACACACATGATCATCATTTACCGCCTTTGATCTCGACACCATTCAAGGGGTGCCAGCGAGGATGCTCACCACAACTGTTACCTCATAGCCGATCTAGTCCGAGAAAGCCGCCTACTTGGGTAGGCTACCACTATCGTGAACCCGGCCGGTTTACCGAAGTGGACCCAAGTGATGTGTGCGTGGTGCATAAGCCGGTCTCGGGTGAGCCGTTCTCTCACTTAGCATCCAGGCCACAAGCCTACCAGAACTCCGAACTATTGCGACATCTGGACATCGAAAGGGATGAGTTAGTAAGTTGAGAGGGGTCAGTGAGCCCAATGTGTGGTTGTACTCTTCATCTTGGATCACCACACAAGAACTTGGACTTAGGGCGGTGTTCAACGAGACAACCCACTGTGTACTCCTACACAGCCTCTCATCGTTCACCTTGTATTAGGGTAGATTCACCAACACTTTTCTACCATCATCATCATGATCACTACCATCCCGACTCACATAACAGTATCATTATGGTATCACTCTAAGACTGCAACAAGCAGTAACAATTGCAGGGGCCACATGATATCAATCAACTCCTACATTTGCTAGGATTGTGGTTTTGCCTACTACTGTGACAAATGATAGGTCATGCAAAGGAATGGGTTCATCTATGTGGTAGAAACGTAGCATAGTAATCATCCTATACAATGCATAGGAGAGACATGAGAGGGAAGTGGGATTTTATCGACATGATCAATGGGGGTTTGCTTGCCTTGCTGACGAGGTTCGGGTTCGGGGTCTTCAACGAAGGGGGCAACCTCCTGCTCCGGTTCCACCTCTACTCGACAAACAACAAACAAGGTAGCAAAGTAAATACAATGCACAATCACATGATGGAAGGTTGAAACTTGATGTAAATGCTTTGATGTGTGAAGCAATTCCATTTAAATGGAGTATATTGCAAATTGAATTGCAAATTCAAACTCCAATTTGAATTCAAACTTAGTCAAGTTATATGTGACATTGTTTGATCAATTTGAATCATCTTCAAATGTGTATGATATGCCTCTGATGTGTGGTTGAAATATAGCATATTTCCATGGTCCAAGGTGCAAAAGCATTTGAATTGAATTTGAATAAATTCCAAATAAATCAAATGACATATGCTACTGGTCCCATTTTAAAATCAACTCAAACATAGTTGAAAGTTGGATTTTTGGATAGATTATTTTCTCCTGATCATTTTTCATATATTATTTGTCCAATTTGAAGTTAATATGAATTTTCTATGAATTTCCAAAGTTTGAGCTATTTTCTGGATTTTCTGGAATTTCTTTAATTCTTTTCAATTTCTGGAAAAATCATTATTGCGTCACTATTGCGTCAAGCTGACGTGGGGGGGGGGGGGGCTGACATGTGGGCCAGGGTTGTCAGCCTCTGGGTTAATTAACCCGGCTGGGTTAACTTAACCAGCGGCTTAATTAAGCCACTGGGCCCACTTGTCATCGGCTCTGGGGGGTCATTTGGGGGTGGATTAGCGAGGGGGGTTAGGCTAACCCACCGGCGGCTAAACGCCGGAGGCCTGGCCACGGTGGCGCTGCACGGATCCACTGCTCCCGGCCACCATTCGATGTGCTGAGACCACGGGAACGTAGCCCGTGCTCTCGCGCGTCGTCTGGTGCACGCGGGCGACCTCGGGGGTGACCAGGGCGACGATGGTGACCTCACCGGCGGCAACAGAAGCCCGGCGGAGAGACAAACGTCGCCACGGTGCACCAAATCCAACAGGCGTTAGCTCATTCGACGCGTGAGGCCACAGTGAAGACGACGGACAAAAAGACGAGCTCGATTGCGTAATAGGTGGTCATCGCCATGGCTCCCGGCGGCGAGGAGCTTCGGCCCTCATGGTGGATTGTGCTAGAGAGGAGGAGGAAGACGTTGGGATGGCTCGGGTGAACCGTGAGCTCACCATGAGTCCAACAGAAGCAGTGGAGAAGTCGTAGGAGCTCGGGGCTGGCCGGAATTGAAGAAGTCGTGCGGCGGCTCCGGCGAGACGATGGCGAAGATTGCGACGGCCTCGGGCTCGATTAGGACGCCAGCTTCTCCAGATCGACGAAGAAGAAGATGCTCCGCACGGGGGACATGGTTGCTGGCCTTCTTGTCGACGTTGGCCACGGTTTCTTGCGACGGTGAGCGGCGGCTGCTCTCTGGGAAGAAGGGGGAAACGCGTACAGAGCTCAAGAGGAGGCGGCGATGGGGGAAAGTGAGAGAGGGCGAAGCGGACGTCTCCTTGGCGCTCTTTGGTGAGCTGGGAGGCCTGGAACCCTTCGGGCGTCGCGGTGGCGTCCACGGCGTCGGCGCCTCGCCACCGAGCTGCTTGGGCGCGCGGGAAGGAAGACGAAAGGGGACTCCCGGGTGGGCTGGGCCGGCCAGGTGGGCTGCGGAGAGCTAGTCGGGCTGGAAGCCAGGTGAGTTTCCCTTTTTCTTTTTCTTCTGTTTTTCTTTTCTGCCTTTTTGTTTTGCTGTGCTAAATAAATAACTAGGCATTTTATTAAATGCTGAAATTTTTTATATGGCCTCATAATATTATAGACCAGCCACTCATAAAGTTTCAACATTTTTAAAATTCAAATGATTTGAATCTTAAATCAAATAGGGGTTTTTAATTAATTCCAAGGCACTGTTTGAATATTTGAAAAATCCATGAGCATGGGGTGGGTCCCACATCACTTGAAATGTGATCACACTCATTTATAAGACTTTTCAAAATTCTAACATGAATTTTTGGAGAAGATTTTTATCTGGCCTTTTGAATTAATTCAACTGGGGGGGTGGGTTCCTTCTCCCATTTTGCTTTTGATTTTGATTTCAAAGATTTCTTTTGAAACTTTAACATGATGCAAGTGACTTGCTAACCCAAGCACATTACCTAACAGAGGGTTCTTACATTAGGTATCTCAGAAAATTCCGGGAAAATTCACAGAAAATCCACGCACCAGAAGCTTCCACGAGCCAGAAGTGGGGCCAGAGGGAGGCCGCAGGGGCCCCTGGCGCCTGGCTGGCGCGGCCCCACCCCTGGCCGCTCCGGGGCGCCGCCTGGGAGGCCTCCACCTCCTCTCGTGCCCTACCTCGACTCCTATTTATTCTCGTGACGGAAAAAGCCCAGAACAGAAGTCGTTTTTCCAGTTTCCGTCGCGGATCCGCCGCCACCCTCTGTTCTTCTTCGGGAGGGCTAATCTGGAGGCTGAGTTGGCCTCCTGAGAGGGGAGATCGTCGCCATCGTCATCACCATCACCAATCCATCCATCCTCCATGACTTCTCTTCACATGTGTGAGTAATTCCCTGCTGTAGGCAAAGGGGATGGTAGGGCTTGGATGAGTTAGATCATGTAATAGTTTATCAGATTGTTGGGGGGATGTTGCCTATCATCTAGATTGGTGTTTATCTTCTTTGCTTCAACTTGTTGCTCTTAATGCTTGTCACTTTGGGCCCGAGTGCCATGTTTTCAGATCTAAACCCTATGTGTTTTGATGAATATATTTGTGTTCTAGATCCTATCTATGAGTTGTATGCACCTATTATGTTCCGGAACCGGCGATCCCAAAGGTGACAGCTTGGGACACCAAAGGGGATGGTCCATAATTTGAGGATTCCATGTATCCATTGAGTTTATTGCTTTGTTCCGGTGCTCTTTGACAGGAGCACCTTAATCTCCATAAGTTCCCTTTGGCCCCGTTCGTAGCGGGATGGTAGGACAAAAGATGTTGTGCAAGTTCTTATTGCAAGCACGCACAACTACCTATGGGATACATGCCTAATGTTTGATATTTTACCTAGATGATCATTGCTTTTCTGTGTGCCTTGCCCCGTGTTAGAATCTATTACATGTTCACTCTCATCCATGAAGCGCCCAACCATCCATCTCCCTAGCCTACAGTGTTTTCAATCCTGCTGGTCATTAGTTGTTACTTTTGCTGTTTACTTTTGCTGTCTTCACCATCACTATCATATTACCTTTACCCCTTATCTTTTGTTGCAAGCAAGTATATTTCAGGTGCGGTTGAATTGACAACTCAACTGTCAAAGCTTATAAATACTCTTTGGCTCCCCGTTTGTCGAATCAATAAATTGGGTTAACTTGCCCGCGAAGACTATCTCGATCCCTTACGGTTGTGGGTCATCAAGTACTGTTTTCTGGCGCCGTTGCCGGGGAGCATAGCAATATTTACAGGTCTACTTGAAGTATCCTTCCTGCTGCACATCATCCGCTATGGGTAAGAAAGGGGACCCCAAGGTTCCGATCTTACCATCCCGTACAAGAAAAGGTACTGTTCTGAACACTAGTGCTACACTTGATTCACCTTCTGTTATGAGTAAGTTTACTTCACCACCACCACATGATGCTTATACTGAGTCTGTCACTATCTCCGATACTTTTGATGATGCTTCCACTACTCTTGATGATACTACTTTTCTTGGTTACTATATTGAAACTCAGACTGCTAAGGCTGGAGCAGAATCCAAGACCGAGAACCCTGCTACCTATATTCCTACCTGCAAAACCTTTGGTTACCCGTGCTTAGATGATCTCAAGGAGAGAATCCTTGATGATGATTATGTTACTCTTGATGATGATTTTTGCAGGGAACTCAGAGAGTGTGTCGACTCTGACCCTGTTGCTGTTAAGGAGTTTCTCAAAAAGCACTCCATGAAGAACAAAGTTATTCCTGATCCTAAATTTTCCACATCCCCTATATGCATTATTGATCCTGATTATGATTTCTCTGTTGATCTTTCACTTATATCTACAGTCGAGGCTGACCCCTTTTATGGCAGAGAAAATGATGATGATATAGCACACTTGACCAAACTCGCTGAGCTAGGTAACCTATTCACTACTGATGAGAAGATACGAAACTTCTATGTGGCCAAGATTTTTCCTTTTTCTTTGAAGGAAGACGCTAAATCATGGTACGATGCACTACCCTATGGTTCCATTAAGAGTCCTCAGGACTTAGTCCAATTCTTTGTTGATAAATATTTCCCTGCTCATATGCAACATGTTGCTTTGCAAAGAATCTATAACTTTAAACAATTGCAGGATGAGCACCTCCCTAAAGCTTGGGGGAGGTTTTGTGATTTACTTAAGGTTATGCCGGGACATGGAGTCCCCAAGAATGAACTGCTTGATATATTTTACGCTGGTTTAACCGATGAATCCAGATCCTACCTGGATAGTTGTGCTAGTTGTGTTTTCAGAGAAAGAACACCGAACGATGCAGAAGAATTAATGTGAAAAATTTCCAAGAACTATGAAGATTGGTCCGTTCCTGAACCACTTCTACCACCGAAAAAGAGGGGCATGCTAGTTCTGAGCCCGAAGATATGCAAGAAGCGAAGAAGTCTATAAAGGAGAAAGGCATTAAAGCTGAAGACGTGAAGAATTTACCGCCTATTGAGAAGTTGTGTGAGCCTACTACTCGCCCTCCCTTGGTAGAGGTACACTCTCTATTAGACTTTACTGAAAGTGACATCCCTAAAGGTAAGCCTCCCGACCAATGCTTAAATGAGCTTGATAATTTTATTATTAAGCAAGACCATTTTAATAGGAGGATACAAAGTCAGTTGCATGATAACTCTCTTGCTATCAAAAGTTTGTGTGGTTTTCTAGAAAGAACAGTTAATGATGTTAAATGTCTTGTTAAGCACTTTCATATGGTTCAAACTCAGCTTGAACAAATCTCTAATGTGCAAAAAGATTTGCTTGCTAATAATGCCAAACAGGACATACAAGCTTATGGCATCAAAACTAGGGGTGGAACACACACCCAGGACGCACTCTATCCCGAGGGGCATCCAAAGAGGAAGACGAGACTGTTAGCTCTCCGAAGAAAAAGAAGAAGAAGAAACACAAGGAGGCTGACAATCCCGATGATCCTATTATAAGTGAAAAGCTAGCTGTTGATCCTAACAGCATATCTACCTCCGATGCTGAAACAGAAGACGGTGCCGAGCCTGAAGAAAAGGACGCGGAGAAGGATGATTCTCCCAAGGTAAGAGAAGAAGAAACACCTGATAAATGCAAGAAGTACTCTAGAGAAGACTTCATCGCAAGAAGACATGGGAAGGAAAGAGAACCATGGATACAGAAGCCCATGCCCTTTCCAGGTAAGTCCCTCAAATCTAAAGAAGAAGAGAACTATAACAAATTTTGTGAATTGATGAAACCTCTTTTTCTTCAAATCCCTTTGACTGATGCTATTAAGTTACCTCCCTATTCGAAATATATGAAAGATATTGTCACAAATAAAAGAAAAGTTCCTAATGAGGCAATATCTACTATGCTTGCGAACTACTCTTTCAGTGGCAAGATTCCTGAGAAGCTTGGTGATCCAGGTATACCCACCATTCCTTGCTCCATAAAGAATAATTACGTCAGAACTGCTTTATGTGATCTTGGTGCATGAGTGAGTGTTATGCCTTTCTCTCTTTACAAGGGGCTTTGTTTAGAGAAACTAATCCCTACAGATATCTCCCTTCAGATGGCTGACAAATCAATAGCTGTCCCCATTGGTATTTGTGAGGATGTTCCCGTTGAAGTTGCTAACTGTTTGATCCTTACAGATTTTGTTGTGCTTGACATGCCCGAGGATGGGAGCATGTCCATTATTCTTGGTAGACCTTTTCTTAACACCGCAGGTGCTATTATTGATTGTAATAAAGGAAAGGTCACTTTCAACGTTGATGATAAAGAACACACGGTGTATTTTCCAAAGAAGATCGACAAGAGGCATGGCCTTAACTCTATAGAGAATGTTGAGACTGTGAAGATTGGAGAATGGGACTGTCCACTACATGTGCACCACAAATACAAAACCATTATGGTGGGGACAATGTCCATTAAAGTAAAGGTGCAATGATCACTCCATAAGAGGTGAGACTTCTTGTTCTATATATCGCTGGTTTGTTGGTAAGACTTGATCAACCTTACTAGTAAGCTTGTTTTATATATGTAAAAAGTTAAGCTTGTTATGTTTTCATTTGCTTTAGCTTTTTTTCTCTTTGCTGTACCAAGTTTTTGTGTTTTTGAAGCTTCACAATACTAATCACTGCTTTAAGTTTTCAGAAAGTTTTGCAGCTTTTTGAACTCCGAGAAATTTTCAACAGTGAAGTTTTCAGTAAAAATCCAGAAAAATAAAAATAAAAATTCCCATGCCGGGAGTGACCCAGAGGTACCTAGGGCTGACCAAGGGGGGCCACCAGTGGCCTAGGCGGTCAGCTGGCGCGGCCTGCCCCCTGGCCGCGCCCACAGGGCGCCTGGGGCCCACAGGTCCCACCTCCAGGTGAGTCTTCTTCCTCTCTCTCTTTCTTTCCAAAAACACGAGTTCTGGCCCTGGAACTTACGTTCTTGCTGTTCTTGGAGGTGATTTTCGATCTCTCTCCACAACCCATCATTTGAGCTGAGATTTTGAAAAAATACTCCCTGGTATGTAACTCATCCACTCCTCCAAATAGATTTTTGGTTGGTGGCTTCATTTGTGAGTATTTAGTAGTTCTTGGTGCTGTTTATGTGAGCTTGCATGCATGTGTAGAAGTTTATTTTCCAATTTTTGATGCAAGTTTTTGCCTTAGGTAAGTGGGTTGAATAGTTTGCCTTAACTCACTTTGTTTAAATCCTTGTTTTTGTAATTTGTCAAAATTTTCAGAAATGAGTTTGCTAGGAAGAGCAAAGGGGTGGCTTGGGAAGAAAAGGCCCGAGCACTCCGATCGAGTTACAAGAGCTGCAGCTTCACCCTCGACTGCTAGGGTGAGCTACAACGAAGATCATGTGCCCTTAGAGTTGTTGGCAGACACAAATCCAGCACGTGCAATGACTTTCCCGTGCAATGAATTCCTTGAAGCTGCAGGAATTAAGGAGGAGTTCTATAATCTTTGTGCTAATGCAGATCTGACGCGGCTCGCAACGTGCCGTGTTTCTCAGTATCAAAAACTCACCTCCTATTTCATTAACAGTTTTAGATATAACCTTGATACTGGTTCTGTTGAGTTTAAAATTTACAATAATCTTTTGACCATGCCTTTGGAAAAGTTTTGTGAAATAATAGGTGTGCCGAACGTTGGACTGACGGCGAAGATAAGCTCTCAGCCCTCCGAGCTGAGAACCGTCTTCAACTCTCTCTGTAGCATGGATACGAGGGATATTCATCGGTCAAAAATCTCCAGCATCTTATTCCCACACCACAGGTATTTCGCGTATTATATCGCTAGAGGGGTGTTAGCTCGTGACAACACGAGCGACATTTCTGCGCCAGATATTGCTATCCTGGCAACCGCCCTCTCGGGGAGGTTTGATTATAATGTGGGTGCCTTAATTGATCGACGCCTTGCTATGAACGGTAACAAGGGAGATTTATTTGGTGGCGTTTATGCCACACTTATCCTAGAGTCTCTTAATGGCACCCCACACCCTGATGATAAGCCTTTTACTTATTTAAGTTTTGATCTTGCTGCTATGAAAAGGCATAAGTTTGTTACCATGACTTCCGAGTTTGGTAACCTTGATTATATCTTGCGTTTCGGAGCCACCACGGAACGCAAGATCCGTCTACCTGCACCTATTTTGTTCGATTTCTCTCGCAGGAACGGATGGTCCTTTGATGTTATCTAGTTCGATGAGTTCGTGGTCCAGCATCATTTTCATAACCCCATGGAGGGGGTTGTGCCCGACGAGGAGGGGCCTGGTGAGTTACCACCTTTCCAGGGGGAGACCGTCACCCAGTTTGGTGAAGGGTCTTCCTCTTCTTGGAGCGCGGATCCTTCTTCGTGGGAGGATCCGAGGACTTCGGTGTACGCACCGGAAGCCTCATACGACCCTTGGACTCACCAGTACCACCCTGGAGCAGGAGGCTCCTGGGGACATTAGCTACTACCAACTTAGGCCAAAAGCCTAAGCTTGGGGGAGTACGTGCCCTCCTCACTTTTCCATTGTATTATCCATTTTAATTTTGTTTGCTTTGATCTTTTCGAAGTTTTTGCTTGTTCTTCTTTGATTCTTTCTTTGCAAAAACAACAAAAAGATTTTCTCTTTTCTTTTGCTCTCGTTTAAACCTTCAAAAACCCAAAAAGATTTCTTTTCTCTCTTTAGTTTGCTTTGTTTTTAGAGTTCAGCTCGAGTCCGTGATGGCATTTGATTATATTTCCCACGTTCGATCGTGCAAGTGACAAGGCAGTAATGACGAAGATCGACGGAAGGGAAGCAACAAGGAAAACCGGTATGAACTCTTCTCGTTTCTACTTTTGTACATATGCATGTACTTATGATCTAGAGACCAGCTTGTAGCGACATAGTGCTATGTTTACAATGGTTTCCCAGTGTTCATACTTTCCTTGTGGCTAGTCTCAAATAGCTAGAGTACATAATGTGTTGTTGAAATGATTTACATGCATTGCATTGTTCATGGTTTGGCATACTGAAGTGGTATTTCCCTTCGGAGAATTTTTGGATTGACTTGGCACATGTTCACACATGTTTATGACTAAAAAGTCTATTATGCCTTGGTGATCTTTTTGTTTCAGAATAGTTATATCACTTTCATGCCCGATTCAATATTTCTTTGTCGCTCTGCATGATTATGACAGTTATTGCTCTCTAGTTGGTTGCTTCCCAGTCTTTTTCTAGCCTTCGCTCGCACTAAGCGGAATTTTTCTTGTGCATCCAAAATCCTTGAAACCAGTTATTCCATTTGAGTCCACCATACCTACCTATATGTGGTATTTACCGGCCACTCCTAACTTAGACTTTCATGTGCCATCTCAAAAATTATTCAAAAGCTTCCCTTTTGTAACCGTACAAGCTCATGGTGCGGTGAGGGGAAATCAGTATCTTGCATGCCAAAAATATTTTGACGGAAGTTTTAACTAGTCAAGTAAAAAAAAATATGAGAATTACACCTCCCCCATACTTGATGATGGAGTGAAATGGACAAAATGCTTCTTATGATAGATGAAACGATACCCTCCTTCCATCCTTGAGGCAAAATAAAAGGTTCCGTAGACCATCAAAGGATTGATGGATAAGGGAATATGTGTAAGCAAAAGGCATTAATATGGTTGGCATGGGAGATATTGAGAGACCTTTACCGTTCCCCGTTGACTGGAAAGTTACACCTCTCAAAAGAGTTTTATCTCTGTTTTCAAAACCAAGAGCTCTGGCACATGTTTAGTCTTTGCTTCCTTTCACGGGTTTTCAACCTTGCCATCAAAAGCCACGGTTCGAGAGTCTCCCCTTCTTTCTTCAAAGCACCAACTATGAGAGCATAATTGTCATTCTTAGTATAACATGCATTGTCCCAAAGTATTACATTGTCTTCTGCATTGTAACGACCCAGTCCCGAAGGGAACCAAGTCTACTATGCTTCTGTGCTATCCCTGGATCAGTATGCTAGCACACACAGTACTCGATGAAATACCATGAATCACATGTCAAAAAGTAACGTAAATACAAGGTATTTATTACCTTATAGCCTTTGGGCTAGAATACACCGCGGAAACAAACAATACATAAGTGGAGTCCCATGAACACCAACGGCAAAGTTGAGTGTAGACATCGTAACCCTACATCGCATCACTTACTCGTCATATACAATCCTGCAACACCGAAGGTTACAGCCCAAAATGGGTCAGTACTTTGAATGTACGGCAAGTTAGTCCCAAAAAAATATATAACAGACCTATCTTCTACATGCAATTTTGGCTGGTGGTAAAGCTCTAAGTTTCAACTTGCATAAAGCTGATTTTGTCCTACTCAAAGATTATCATAACAATACTACAAAGCTCATAATATGATTGAATTGGTTTCTCCGAGTCAATCTATTCCCAAAGTTGATTAAACGCGATTGATTAATTAAATATGATGAGATCCGTCAACATTCCCACTTCTAGATGCTCAAAGTTGTCCGTAACCGGGGACACGGCTAATCATGATCAGTTTGTACACTCTGCAAAGGTTTGTGCACTTTTCCCCACAAGACTCGACCACCTCCCTTTTAGTTCGTCACACTACATGTTGTATGAGAACCGGAAGGTCGAGACATGGTCTTTTAGAAGAGTTTCCCTCACTCTGGCGGTGCCCATCCCACCTACTCATAACTACGTTCGTAGCACCACCTAGTAAGAGTCACTACAACTAATCAACCAAGCCAGAGCCCATAATAGCTTGTGGCTGCACACGTAAGCTTCTAGTTATGAAAAATATGATTGATCCCTTTAAGCCTGGGTGGCATTCCGCAGTGATTACTGGCCATCTCCAGGTCACTCAGGAAAATACACTGGTTCCTCCAGGGTGCCCCCAACCATTCCACCCAGGTGGTTCATTAAGATTATCTTGGTCCTGCTTACTACTTAGTCACTCATACCTCATAATGGATCACTTCCCAATCCACGTCTACTTAGCAAAGCAGTATAATTCTACACGGTGGCGACAATGATATAAGGTTCAGACCTACCTCAATGAACTACTGGGTGTAATAGCATAGCATAATATATAATCCTATCAATGCATAATATTTAAGTTGGACTACAATGCATATAAAAAATATAGGTAATAGTGGAGCATGATCAAAAGAGTAACTTGCCTGGATCCTGAAGATGAAATATTCTACTCGTAGTCATCTCTCCATCTCGTTACAATATATCTAACGGTAAAAGAGAAACACTTCAACACACAACTCAATCCAAAGTGAAGATCCAAATAAGATACAATTACAACATAAATATTTAGTTATTACTAATAATAAACTAATTACTATGGCATGGATAGGTTGAGATAGGATCAAGTTGGATTGGATGGAAATATGATGGCAATCATATATCCGAGGATTGTAAAATCAATTGGATATGTTGGAGGTTGATTATAAAATCAATTGGCTGGAGAGTATGTCAAACTCATTTGGTTTGTCCATATGCATATTTGAATAGGAAATCAATTCTTGGATTGGATTCAAAAAGATCCGATAGAAATCGTGATGATCTTGTTGAGAAGATTGAATTTTTGTAGCCAAATTTATATAAAAAAGAGATATAACTAAATGGAAGCTAAGACGAACGTTTGAGGTCAAAATAGTGTATTTATATGATGGAAAGAATGTGACAATTGTCCAAACAGAAAGATTTGATTTTAAGGATCAAATTTGATGAAGAAAATATTCCAAATAAATTATAGAATAAGATGTATATCAAATATACTCAAATTATAAAAATAAATTTGAGTTAAATTTCAAATTATCTAAAGTGGAATATTACTGGAAAATAATAAACTACATTTTCCAAGGAATCCGGGGATATAAAATTTGTCGAAATCCAACTTACGGGCTAGAAGATATGAATTTTTGAAGTTTATATTTTTGCTAAAATGAATTACGGGATTAATAAAAAGGATGCAAAATGGCGAGTTCTGATAGGTCTGCACCTATTCATTTTTTTACAAAAAAAATGATGAACAAAGGGGAGAAAATCTTACCAGAGATCTCGCCGGAATTTTGGAAAAAGGTCTCCGGCGTCAACGAACAGCCGAATGGGGTAGAGGATGATTTGGGCTACTCGATGGACAAGGTTATAGCTCCATGTTCGCCTTCGGATAGCCAAGAAGTTCCACCGGAGTAGAGAAGAACGCATGAAGAGCACAATGACACGGACGGCGTGCTCCGGCCTTGCAATCGAGAGGAAAAATATGTCACAACGGTGCGCATCGGCAAGGGGAAGAAACTAAAGGAAGAAATATGGACTAGGTACCTTTCATGGCGACAAAAATCTTCACCGGAAGTGTGGATTCATCTGTACTCCGACGAGAAATTGTGCACGAAGGAGAGGGCTTTGGAGAGGGACTTTATGCGTGGGGATGTGTGGTTCAAAGGGGTCATAGGGGCGGTATTTATAGGGTCATGGGAGGTCCATAGAAGGAGAGTGAGCGAGGTTTTGGAAATTGAGTTAATGACATTCATGGAGAAATAATGGGCATTAAAAGCGAGGTTTTGGAAATGGAGTTAATGCCATTCATGGAGAAATAATGGCATTAAAAGCATTAAAGTGAGGTTTTAATTGCCTGAATGAATTCCTTATAATGTGCTACGAATGTGGACTTCATATCGAATCAGTCAAGGAATTAAGTAGAAGGAGGGGAGGAATGTGTCCAGGTGCCATGTACCTCGTTTTTTCTGTAACGAGTGACTCGTTCATTCGTGAACGTGAGACAGAAGAAGATGATATGAGCCTTAGTGGAAATTTGTTCCAAGATAAAGAAAAAGGAAAGAGAGATAGAGGGAAAAATTAGATCGATGACCTCAGTCCAATTGACTTAGGAATCCTATTTTTATTATCTGGGTTAAACACTCTCAAATAAAATTGTATAGGCAAATAAAACATAGAGAGTCTAGGAAAACTATATTTCCCTCTCAGAATAAATTTTAGAAATATATTTTTATGAAAAAAAACTCATTAACGACATTATTAAATTTTTCCAATACTGTTTTTGGAGAAGTCATATTATATCCTCTCATTTTATTTATTAAATTATTGGAAATATTTAAATATCTCTTAAACGTCAATATCCAATAAACTCCAAAATAAGAATTCGAGAATGAGTATGGGACCAAAATAAATTTAAGAAAGTCATTTTATTCTCATTCGGAAATATTTAATTGTGGTTCGTACCAAATTTCAAAAGGACAAAAGAAAGAAAATCATTCTTTGAAATTTTGAATAAAGTTCACAACCAAAATTTTCATTATTGGATAAATGATTATCCAATTTTATTAAATGGTTTGTAAAGGTTTAAACAAAAACTCAAGGGAAAAGTTTTCATTTATCCCAAAATCAAAACAATTCAATCAATATTATATTATTTATTAACATTCCAAAATTTTGAAAATTTTGGGATGTTACATGCATGCTTGTGTTATTACTAGTCTGAAATACTGAGTTCTAGTCACCTTTAAAACTCCGGAGGAGTTTCTGCATTTATGTTTTGCTTCACTCATGGAGGCTAGCGAAATGCCACTCAAGTATGTTCAAGCTATGTGAATTGTGATCCTGTCTTGATTTTCAGTAGCATATTATTTACTTTTAGTTGTTTGTGATTGATCACATGAAAGAAGAATTTCTTTGTGCATTGTCCTTATAGCATTGTTTCAATACTTGCTAAACTCTTTTCGTAGTAAATGCTTATATACATCTAATGAAGCAAAAGAGTTTGTCAAAGTTTTCTTTGTCGCTTCCAGTTCGTTGAACTGAATTGCTTGAGGACAAGCAATATGCTAAGCTTGGGGGAGTTGATATGTCTCAAACGTATCTACTTTTCCAAACACTTTTGCTATTGTTTTGCCCTCATTCTTGCATGATTTGGATGAAACTAACGCGGACTAACGCTGTTTTCAGCAGAGCTGCCTGTATGGTTTTATTGTGTGCAGGAAAATGGATTTTTAGGTATCTCAAGAAATTCCGGGAAAATTCACAGAAAATCCACGCACCCGAAGCTTCCACCAGCCAGAAGTGGGTCCAGAGGGAGGCCACAGGGGCCCCAGGCGCCTGGCTGGCGCGGCCCCACCCCTGGCCGCGCCGGGGGGGCGCCTTGGAGGCCTCCACCTCCTCTCGTGCCCTACCTCGACTCATATTTATTCTCGTGATGGAAAAACCCCAGAATAGAAGTCGTTTTTCCAGTTTCCGTCGCGGATCCGCCGCCACCCTCTGTTCTTCTTCGGGAGGGCTAATCTGGAGGCTGATTTGGCCTCCGGAGAGGGGAGATCGTCGCCATCGTCATCACCATCACCAATCCATCCCTCCTCCATGACTTCTCTTCACATGTGTGAGTAATTCCCTGCTGTAGGCAAAGGGGATGGTAGGGATTGGATGAGTTAGATCATGTAATAGTTTATCAGATTGTTGGGGGCATGTTGCCTATCATCTAGATTGGTGTTTATCTTCTTTGCTTCAACTTGTTGCTCTTAATGCTTGTCACTTTGGGCCAGAGTGCCATGTTTTCAGATCTGAACCCTATGTGTTTTCATGAATATATTTGTGTTCTAGATCCTATCTATGAGTTGTATGCACCTATTATGGTCCGGAACCGGCGATCCCAAAGGTGACAGCATGGGACACCAAAGGGGATGGTCCATAATTTGAGGATTCCATGTATCCATTGAGTTTATTGCTTTGTTCCGGTGCTCTTTGACAGGAGCACCTTAATCTCCATAAGTTCCCTTTGGCCCCGTTCGTAGCGGGATGGTAGGACAAAAGATGTTGTGCAAGTTCTTATTGCAAGAACGCACAACTACCTACGGGATACATGCCTAATGTTTGATATTTGCCTAGATGATCATTGCTTTTCTATGTGCCTTTCCCCGTGTTAGAATCTATTACATGTTCACTCTCATCCATGCAGCGCCCAACCATCCATCTCCCTAGCCTACAGTGTTTTCAATCCTGCTGGTCATTAGTTGTTACTTTTGCTGTTTACTTTTGCTGTCGCCACCATCACTATCATATTACTTTTACCAATTATCTTTTATGCAAGCAAGTATATTTCAGGTGCGGTTGAATTGACAACTCAACTGTCAAAGCTTATAAATACTCTTTGGCTCCCCGTGTGTCGAATCAATAAATTGGGTTAACTTACCTGCGAAAACTATCTCGATCCCTTACGGTTGTGGGTCATCAGAGACTAAGTGTGAAACTTTAGTAGATATTAGTTCTCAACAACTATTTTTTATCTCGTATTCCCTATCCCCTTTCTTGCACGCAAACAACATTTGGAGACATTTGAGTCACGGACAGCGAGAGCTCTTGCACATTTTGTTCTTTTGTTGCTTGTGTCAATGCTAATATAGACTCTTGCTTGTTAAGACTTGAATTGAATTGCATGCTTTGATTGCTTTACTTAAAAGTCCTTATATAGTTGTGTGGCATGTCGCCACAGAAATTATGCTTCTTATCATTTACCTACTCGAGGACGAGCAGGAATTAAGCTTGGGGATGTTGATACGTCCCAAATGTATCTATAATTTCTTCTTGCTGCATGCATGATTTGTGTGACTTTGCCATATTTTTCCTGAACTTTCATACACTTTTTATGAAATTTGGACTAACCTATTAACTCAGTGCACCTAGTTGCCAGTTCCTATTTTTCTACCGTTTTTGTATTTCAGGTTTTCCGGCCATTAAAAGTGCCAAATAAATCCGGAAAAATTATATAAAAAATCAGCGACTCAGAAGCTTCCCGAATCACCGAGGAAGGAAGGGGTGGACCCACCATGGCCCCAGGAGGGTCCCTGGCGCGGCCCCACCCTAGGTCGCGCCAAGAGGCCTCCTGGCTGCCATGTGGCCCCTCTCAGTGCCCCGTTCCCCCCCTTCGCCTATATTTACCCCCCGTGATGGAAACCCCTAATATCGATCTACTATTCCCGTTCTCCTCTCTGTACCGCCGCCGCCGCCGTTTCAAGATGGGGGCTGCCAGGAGAAGCTGCCCCGGCACCCTGTCGGAAGGAGGAATCCCCTCCGGGAGACCATTGATACGTTCCAAACGTATCTATAATTTCTGCTTGTTCCATGCATGTTTTGTGTGACTTTGCCATGTATTGCTTGAACTTTCATACATTTTTGAACCTATTTGGACTAACCTACTAACTCAGTGCACCCAGTTGACAGTTACTGTTTTCTGTTGTTTTTGTATTTCAGGTTTTCCGGCCATTAAAAGTGCTCAAAAAAATCCGGAAAAATCAGATAAAAAATCAGCGTCATGGAAGCTTCCGGAAAAACCAAAGGAGCGAAGGGGAGCCACCACCAGGAGGCCAGGAGGGCCCCTGGCGCGGCCCCACCCTAGGCCGACCCTCCATAGCCATGGACGCCTCCCGTATGTACCGTGAGTAGTTTCCCTTGGGCCATGGGTCCGTGACCAGTAGTTATGTGATCTATCTCTCCCTCTTTTGTGCTTCCACTTTCGAGTCCTCGTGAGCTGCCTCACATGATCGAGGCATCTATGTAATTTCTGCTGTTGCTATGCTGAGTTTGTTGGGATCTGATGGATTATGAGACTATGTTTAGATTGTGATGAGTAATATATTTGGTTCGTCTCTTTATGTTTTGTTCTTGAGTAAATTCTTGCATGTTCTCCGTTGCGGTATTTGCTTTGGCCAAGTATTTTATTTGCAACTCCAAGAGAGAGCATTATGCTCGATTGTGGGTTCAGCCCCTCGATGTCTAGCTTGAGTGACAGAAAAATGAGACTAGGGGATGTGTTGTTGCCACCAGGGATAAAACAACGGTGCTTGTACCTGCGGGTGCAAGGATTGTTTACTTTACGCATAGTTCTTTTAATGCAGTTGTCTGTTGCTTTGAGTTTACACTTTGGGTGGGATTCGCAACGTAATACCAGCGAGATGTTCTGGATAGATATCTCAAGGTGGATGATTCGTAGTAGATGCAGATGGATTTCGGTCTACTTACTTTGGTGTACTGCCCATTGCTTTTGTTCCCTTCCTTTCTTTGCAGCATAGTTAGCATTGCGGTGCCTTCATAATCCTGTCAATTGCCCAACTGTGATTTGTTTACCTCGCTAGCACTTTTATCGTCTTTTGGGAGAGAGACATCACTGGTGAAAATCACGGGACCCTGGTCCATCTTCATATCATTGTTTACACCCTTATTACTTTCAGTCTTTACTTTCAGTTACCACTATTATTATCTCTTGCGTTGATCCTTTGTAAACAGCAAGGACGGAGGAATTGACAACTCCTCTGTACTCGTTGGGAGCAAAGTTATTTTTTGTTGTGTGCAGGTCCACGTCAATCGCCTAATTGCTGGCGCCGGTGTCACCTTCTTGTATCTCTTGGAGTCCTACTGGTTCGATAACCTTGGTATCTTCACCGAGGGAAATTTGCTGCTACGCTACATCTCACCTTCCACTTGGGGTAACCAACGGGGAGTGAGAGAACTATCCTCACCGTATCAAGGTAATTTCTGGCGCCGTTGCCGGGGTCTCCAGTCTACAAGATAGGTGAGTTGCACACTATCTTTTATCTTTGCTTTTTAGTCTTGTTAGTTTACCTTTCAGTTTTTACTTTTGTGTCCTTAATCAAAAATACCAAAAATACCTGTTACCTTGACAGTAGTTACCACTATGGCTGGTCCTTTTGCCTTTGGTGAGGCAGAAGTGCGTACCTTTACTCAAAGAGGTGGTAAAAGTTTGAAATATGCTTGGTATAGAATTAATGATTCTCAAAAAAGAGCCACCAAGAAGCAATCCACTACTATCCTGCTTAGAATTTTTTTATGTTGGGATTACTTCTTGGAACAGGTTTCTTTTAGACACTGCTATCAATGGGAACTTCATAGAGGCCCCAGTATGGGAAGCCCTTAATGTTATTGAAAATCTTGTTGGAAGTCTCCCCATTGTTAGTATTAAGGAGGACATTACTTTAGCTCACATTATGAGAAAACTTGAAAAGATAGAGCTAGAGATGCCAAGTATTGATAGGGTGAATGAATTGGATCGTAAGATTCAAGGGAATTTGAATAGGCTAGATAATTCCATGCAGAAAATTGTCAAAACTTTGGAGACTATCAAATCCCTTGATGAAAAGTCTTCTAGGATAGAAAAGATTGAGGAAGTTATTGAAACTTTAGGAACTACCTTTTCCTCAATCAAAACCAAAAAGGATGAAACTCCGGCAAAGAAGGAACCTAAGTTCGTTTACGTCCCCAAGGTTCCTCGAGCTAAAGCAAACACATCCATTGCCAAGAGAGTTGAAACTGTGAAAACTTTGGAGGAGACACCTATCTTTAACTTTAATGAAACTCCAATTGATTTCCCTACTTTTGATTTTATTCCAAGAAGCATTTTCATTCGTCCTTTATTTGATAAACCCATTAAGACTAGTTCTACTATTGAAGAGCTTTTTGATGATCATGATGATGGTTCAATAGATGCAGCTTGATCTTCTGCTTTAAGCCTAGCTAATGGCTCTAAAGAAGCGCTTTCGGGAGGCAGCCCGCAACGAATTTAGGTTTTTCTTTTAGTTTTTGTTCTGTTCTTAGTGGTCTTGATGATTGTTAATACTGTAGCAACATCATTGTATCTTTACTTTTCAAGCTTTGTGCCAAGTTTAGCCTCATACGGCAAGGGAAGTAAAAGTTATGACATGCTGTCCAGAAAACAGATTCTGTCCTCGTGACTAGGAAAATCAGAGAAAAATCCCAGTTCATCTTTTTGAGCTGAATTTTTTACACAGCGTGCTATATACAATTACAAAACTTCCGTATGTTCTTAGGTTTTTTATTTGAGTTGCAGAAGTACCCCTAAAAATTCGTTTCTATCTGCTGTACTGTTTTTCACAGATTCTGCCACGTTTTGTCTCTCTTCACTTTTGCAGACCTTAAGCTTGCTTTTTCTTGGCAAAAACCTTTTGGAAATCTTTGGAAACAATATCTCTTCCTGGAAATCTTTATTTGCAGTAGAGGAAAATTATTTTATTAGGGTACTAACCTCTCTAATCAGCCTACAATGAGTTATGTATGAAGGGAGTTTTCAAGTGCGCGATGGAGGATGATAAAAGAAAATTCAGGAGTGTCAAACGCTCAAGCTTGGGGATGCCCATGTGCACCCCCAATAAATATTCAAGGATACTCAAGCGTCTAAGCTTGGGGATTCCCCCGTGCATCCCCTTCTTCATCAACAATTATCAGTTCGTCTCTCGTTGCACTATATTTTTATCACTTCATGCGTTATGTGCTTTTCTTGGAGCGTCTTGCTCTTAGGTTTTATTTTTTGTTTTCTTTTACTTTGTTTGTTGTAGTAACAAGTTAGATCCCAGATTACTTTCTTTTGTGTGGGAGAGATTCACGCTCCGCTTTAACTAGAACTCCTCATAGGATTTGCATGCTTATTCTTTTAGCTGTGAGTTGTTCTTTTTCTTTTCTTAGTTGCTGCTCTTTTTGGTTGTAGTGCTTTAGTTTTTCTAGAGATTTTCTTTTATCTTAGGTTGAACTTTCTATAGGTTGCATGTTTTATCTTGTTAGAGAGTTTGCCTGTTGCACTGAGTTTTATGTCTTGACTAGAAGTAGGTAGTTAAAGTTGCTGTTCTCTTTGTAGTAGTAACTTGCAATAGTTTTGAAATATTGACTAGAGTAATGTTTGAACTTATGGTGTCAAGAGCTCTTGCCTATAAGTGATAGATGTCGTATTTTGGGCAATCCGTGTGTTTTTCGAAAACCGAAAACCCCTGTTGAGAACTCTAGCTACTAGATGGATCACTAACCTCTGGAGGGTTCGAATATTAGAGAACACTCACGTACCATGAGTCGAGGATGCGCAAGGATAACCAAACCCCCATACACTCCTCCTCGGGGTACCTGTCTCTTTGTGAAACTCCTGATTAGATTGAGAGTTACCGATAATAAGTGCATGAGTTTTTCGGACTAATGTGAGTATTCGAAAGTTGACATTTCCACCCACCTATACTTTTTCTAGCCTCTCTTGTGCCGTGCATTGCTTTCTTCTCACTCCGAGAGTTGGCGTCCACCTTCGCCGGTACATCCAAACCCTTGGCATGATACGCTCTGTCATCATAAGCCTCCTTATATCTTTCCTCAAAACAGCCACCATACCTACCTACAAGGCATTTCCATAGCCTTTCCGAGATACATTGCAATGCAACATCCACCTTCTCATGACTTGATCTTCATGTCATACATGTTACTTTCTTGATCGATGAGCCGCATGCTAGTTGGGCCTTGCCCTAATCATTGCTACATGACGTGCTAGTATCATTGCATATCCTGCTACCCTAGCAGAGGCATACATTTGCATCATGATAGTTACATTTTGTTTATGTGAGTACCTTTGTAAAGTGTGAAAGATCTCCTATATTCTTGTAAAATAAAGAGTATTGCCCCTAAAGTGAGGAAAAGATCCCAAAGAGGAAAAAATTAAAAGATCCCAAAGAGGTCAAATGAGAGAAATAGAAAGAGCCATTGAGGCCACGAAAAAAATACAAAAAATAGAAAAAAGAGAAAAGCAAAATAAAAAGAGAGAAGCGGGCATACTACTATTCCTTTTGAGAGATCAACACTAGTACTTCATCTTCTATCCCTTGTACTCCATAGAGATCATCAACATGAATATAGCTATGTGGGGACCCTTTATACTATAGAACTTCGCTTGTATATTCCAATGATGAGCCTCCTCAAACGAGCTCTAGGTCTTCTTGAGCAAGCAAGTTAGATGCACCCCCATTAGTTCCCTTGGAGAGCTTTTAGCTCACATGTGCATCCGTTGTATGGCAATCCCTACTCCTCACATCATATCTATCATATGGCCTTCTCTCGCCTATGATTGTCCTCATTGATGTGAGCCTTTCACACCTTTTTTGTCTTCCTCCTCCACCTTCTTTCTGTTTCGCCTTTTAGGTGTCAACTTTCTTGCTCACGCTCATCCATTGCATGAGTGCTCAAAAAATTGAAAGGGAGTGGATCAGTTTGACTTGTACCTGGCTAGTGGTCTGGGGACGAGTCAAGATAAGAATCCAAAGGAGACCAAGTGTGAAACTTTAGTAGATAGTTGTTCTCAACAAACCTTATTTTTTCTCTCGTATTTCCCTATCCCTTGCTTGCACGCAAACACCATCTGGAGACATTCGAGTCACGGACAACAAGAGCTCTTGCACCTTCTGTTCTTTTGTTGCTTGTGTCAATGCTAATATAGACTCTTGCTTGTTAAGACTTGAATTGAATTGCATGCTTTTATTCCTTTACTTAAAAGTCATTTTATGGTTGTGTGGCATGTCACCACAAAAATTATGCTTGTTATCATTTACCTACTCGAGGACGAGCAGGAATTAAGCTTGGGGATGTTGATACGTTCCAAACGTATCTATAATTTCTACTTGTTCCATGCATGTTTTGTGTGACTTTGCCATGTTTTGCTTGAACTTTCATACACTTTTGAACCTATTTGGACTAACCTACTAACTCAGTGCACCCAGTTGCCAGTTGCTGTTTTCTGCTGTTTCTTGTATTTCAGGTTTTCCGGCCATTAAAAGTGCTCCAAAAAATCCGGAAAAATCAGATAAAAAATCAGCATCACGGAAGCTTCCGGAAACACCAAAGGAGCGAAGGGGGGCCACCACCAGGAGGCCAGGAGGGCTCCTAGCGCGGCCCCACCCTAGGCCGCGCCAAGAGGCCTCCTGGCTTCCTGGTGGCTCCCCTCGACACCCCCCTTCGCCTATATTTACCCCTCGGGGTGGAAACCCCTAAGACGGATTCCTTTTTTGCGATCTCGCCTCTGTTCCGCCGCCGCCGCCGTTTCTAGATCTGGGGTGCCTGGAGAAGCTGCTCTGGCACCCTGCCAGGAGAAGCTACCCCCTCCGGGATACCCTCCATAGCCATGGACGCCTCCCGTATGTACCGTGAGTAGTTTCCCTTGGGCCATGGGTCCGTGACCAGTAGCTATGTGATCTATCTCTCCCTCTTTTGTGCTTCCACTTTCGACTCCTCGTGAGCTGCCTCACATGATCGAGGCATCTATGTAATTTTTGTTGTTGCTATGCTGAGTTTGTTGGGATCTGATGGATTATGAGACTATGTTCAGATTATGATGAGTAATATATTTGGTTCTTCTCTTTATATTTTGTTCTTGAGTAAATTCTTGCATGTTCTTTCTCTGTTGCGGTATTTTCTTTGGCCAAGTATTTTATTTGCAGCTCCAAGAGAGAGCGTTATGCTCGATAGTGGGTTCAGCCCCTCGATGTCTAGCTTGAGTGACAGAAACATGAGACTAGGGGATGTGCTGTTGCCACCAGGGATAAAACAACAGTGCTTGTACCTGCGGGTGTAAGGATTGTTTACTTTACGCATAGTTCTTTTAATGCAGTTGTCTGTTGCTTTGAGTTTACACTTTGGGTGGGATTCGCAACTTAATACCAACGAGATGTTCTGGATAGATATATCAAGGTGGATGATTCGTAGTAGATGCAGATGGATTTCGGTCTACTTACTTTGGCGTACTGCCCATTGCTTTCAAGCCCTTCCTTTCTTTGCAGCATAGTTAGCATTGCGGTGCCTTCATAATACTGTCAATTGCCCAACTGTGATTTGTTTACCTCGCTAGCACTTTTATCTTCTTTTGGGAGAGAGACATCACTGGTGAAAATCACGGGACCCTGGTCTATCTTCATATCATTGTTTACACCCTAATTACTTTCAGTCTTTACTTTCAGTTACCACTATTATTATCCCTTGCGTTAATCCTTTGTAAACAGCAAGGCCGGAGGAATTGACAACTCCTCTGTACTCATTGGGTGCAAAGTTATTTGTTTCTGTGTGCAGGTCCACGTCAACCGCCTAATTGCTGGCGCCGTTGTCACCTTCTTGTATCTCTTGGAGTCCTACTGGTTCGATAACCTTGATATCTTCACCGAGGCGAATTTTCTGCTACGCTACATCTCACCTTCCACTTGGGGTAACCAACGGGGAGTGAGAGAACTATCCTCACCGTATCAACCATCCATAGCCATGGACGCCTCCCGTATGTACCGTGAGTAGTTTCCCTTGGGCCATGGGTCCGTGACCAGTAGCTATGTGATCTATCTCTCCCTCTTTTGTGCTTCCACTTTCGACTCCTCGTGAGCTGCCTCACATGATCGAGGCATCTATGTAATTTTTGTTGTTGCTATGCTGAGTTTGTTGGGATCTGATGGATTATGAGACTATGTTCAGATTATGATGAGTAATATATTTGGTTCTTCTCTTTATATTTTGTTCTTGAGTAAATTCTTGCATGTTCTTTCTCTGTTGCGGTATTTTCTTTGGCCAAGTATTTTATTTGCAACTCCAAGAGAGAGCGTTATGCTCGATAGGGGGTTCAGCCCCTCGATGTCTAGCTTGAGTGACAGAAACATGAGACTAGGGGATGTGCTGTTGCCACCAGGGATAAAACAACAGTGCTTGTACCTGCGGGTGTAAGGATTGTTTACTTTACGCATAGTTCTTTTAATGCAGTTGTCTGTTGCTTTGAGTTTACACTTTGGGTGGGATTCGCAACTTAATACCAACGAGATGTTCTGGATAGATATATCAAGGTGGATGATTCGTAGTAGATGCAGATGGATTTCGGTCTACTTACTTTGGCGTACTGCCCATTGCTTTCGAGCCCTTCCTTTCTTTGCAGCATAGTTAGCATTGCGGTGCCTTCATAATACTGTCAATTGCCCAACTGTGATTTGTTTACCTCGCTAGCACTTTTATCTTCTTTTGGGAGAGAGACATCACTGGTGAAAATCACGGGACCCTGGTCTATCTTCATATCATTGTTTACACCCTAATTACTTTCAGTCTTTACTTTCAGTTACCACTATTATTATCCCTTGCGTTAATCCTTTGTAAACAGCAAGGCCGGAGGAATTGACAACTCCTCTGTACTCATTGGGTGCAAAGTTATTTGTTTCTGTGTGCAGGTCCACGTCAACCGCCTAATTGCTGGCGCCGTTGTCACCTTCTTGTATCTCTTGGAGTCCTACTGGTTCGATAACCTTGGTATCTTCACCGAGGCGAATTTTCTGCTACGCTACATCTCACCTTCCACTTGGGGTAACCAACGGGGAGTGAGAGAACTATCCTCACCGTATCAACCATCCATAGCCATGGACGCCTCCCAGATGTGCCGTGAGTAGTCCCCCTTGGACCATGGGTCAGTGACCAGTAGCTATGTGATGTACCTCTCCCCTCTTTGTGCTTTCACTTTCGAGACCTCGTGAGCTGCCTCACATGATCGAGGCACTTTTGTAGTTTTCTATGTTGCTATGCTGAGTTTGTTGGGATCTGATGGATTATGAGACTATGTTCAGATTATGATGAGTAATATATTTGGTTCTTCTCTTTATATTTTGTTCTTGAGTAAATTCTTGCATGTTCTTTCTCTGTTGCGGTATTTTCTTTGGCCAAGTATTTTATTTGCAACTCCAAGAGAGAGCGTTATGCTCGATTGTGGGTTCAGCCCCTCGATGTCTAGCTTGAGTGACAGAAACATGAGACTAGGGGATGTGCTGTTGCCACCAGGGATAAAACAACAGTGCTTGTACCTGCGGGTGTAAGGATTGTTTACTTTACGCATAGTTCTTTTAATGCAGTTGTCTGTTGCTTTGAGTTTACACTTTGGGTGGGATTCGCAACTTAATACCTGCGAGATGTTCTGGATAGATATCACAAGGTGGATGATTCATAGTAGATGCAGATGGATTTCGGTCTACTTACCTTGGCGTACTGCCCATTGCTTTTGGTCCTCTTCCTTCTTTTGTAGCATAGTTAGCATTGCAGTGCGTTCATAATCCTGTCAATTGCCCAGCTGTGATTTTTTTACCTCGCTAGCACTTTTATCGTCTTTTGGGAGAGAGACATCACTAGTTAACATCAAGGGACTCCGGTCCATATTCACACAATTGTTTACACCTTCAATTTACTTCCAGTTCTTACTTTCCATTGCCACTATTATTATCTCTTGCGTTGATCCTTTGTAAACGGCAAGGCCGGAGGAATTGACAACTCCTCTATACTCGTTGGGAGCAAAGTTATTTGATGTGTGTGCAGGTCCAGGCGAAGTTAGCAACCTCGGCGCCGTTGTTCACTTTACCACCTTCTTGTATCTCTGCGAGTCCTACGGGAGACAAACCCTATCCTCTAGATAGGGGAAATTTGCTGCTACGCTACATCTCACCTTCCACTTGAGGTAACTAACGAGAAGCAAGAAAATTATATTCATTGCTAGCATCACAGGGTAACATTCGTAGCATCCTAAGAATGCATACTAAGCAGGGGCTGAGCAACGAGCAATAGTAACATAGCAGTACATGGTTTGCTGGGAGGGGACATGGCTGTATCGATTTAAGAGAGGCTGTAAACATGTGGTAGGATCAAACATCGAACCTAACCTAGACTAGCATGCAAACCACTGGTTATAATAGAATGGATCATAAGTAATGTATAGTCCTTGCTTATTGATATGTTGGATTCCGAAGGTGTAGGTGATCGCGAGCTCGCACCGTCTCCGACAGTATCCGCGGGAGCACACAGGAAGAAAACACTAGAAAGCAATCGACGAGCAAGCATCTAGTACTACGAAGCAATCACCATTACTACGAAATACCCTTATGGTGGCGCCCTTTTTTTGTGTTTAGTGGCGCATTAGGGATGCGCCACTAACTACAAGCCACTAATAAGGGCTTAGAGGTGGCGCATTCTGGATGCGCCACCCCTAAGGCCCTTAGGCGTGGCGCATCTCATAATGCGCCACCTCTAAGCTCTTAGGGGTGGCGCATTCTGATATGCTCCACGCCTAAGGTTCCTTAGGGGTGGCGCATTCCCAGTGCGCCACTAAAGCCAGACAAAATGCGCCACTAAATGGGTTACAGAAAACAAAAACAAAAGAATTACACAAAAGAATAAAAACATTACAGATATTTTATTATATTAAAGAAATGCAAAATATAATATTACAATGAGCCCAACAATTATTGATACAAAATAATTGCATTATAATTCTTATTACTAAGATTTACAAAGGTTTAGAGGCCAACAAGATTCACAAGATTACATCCATCACAATATTACAATGAGTCCAACAATTATTGACAACCGAAAGCTACTTTCGTCATCATCTCTTGTTTGCTCTTCAACCTGCACAAAACAAAGCTTTAGAGGTCACATCCATATGAATTCATACCAAAGGAGAACAAAGCAATGTAGCATCTATTCTTATCAACAACTTAAAGCAAGTCGATCAATGGCGAGGAGCATGCACATATGCATAAAAATGCATATGCAGTGACCTTTATACACAAAGTGCACCAAGAGTATTTGACACTACAACCCCAAGTTAGGTATGTGCTAGGATCAAGTGTTCCTTTGCATCATGCAAAAATTCAAAAAGAAAATCAAAATTAGGGAAAAGAAAAGCCCTGAGAATTTAAATCAAAAGGCCAGATAAAAATCTTCTCCAAAAATTCATGTTAGATTTTTGAAAAGTCTTATAAATGAGTGTGATCACATATCAAGTGATGTGGGACCCACCCCATGCTCATAGATTTTTCAAATATTCAAACAGTGCCTTGGAATAAAAGAAATACCCCTATTTGATTTAAAATTCAAATTATTTGAATTTTAAAAATGTTGATAGTTTATAAGTGGCTAGTCTATATTATTATGAGGCCACATAAAAAAATTCAGCATTTAATAAAATGTTTAGCTAATTTTTTTAGCTAAACAGAACAAATGTCAGAAGAAAACAGAAAAAGGAAATAAGAAAAAGGAGCAGGGAGCTTACCTCTCGCCTAGGGGCGAAGGCCCAGCCGGCCCAGCCCAGCTGACCTCGCTGTCGTCTTCCTCTTTTGCCAGAAGGAGGGGCGGCCGAGCCGTGCGCCTCGCATGGCCGCCACCTCCTGCTTCTGGCCACGGAGCTGCTCCTCCGTCCTCATCCTTTCGCCAGGAGAAGCGGCTGGAAGCCCCCTCTCATTTCCCTCTCTCTCCCAGTCGATCCCCCTTCGAGAACTCGCCGTTCCCGTGCAGCCCGAAGCTCGCCGTCGGCCACCCCTGCGAGAAGACGCGGCCACCGTGCCCTAGAGGCCGAACCAGCGTGTCCTCCGTGCTCCTCACCGACGACTTCGTCACCCTGCAGAAGCTGGCGAGCCAATTCGGCCCCGAGACCACGCAAGGCTCCTCAACTCGCCGCCGGCAGCCGAAGATCGTCGACGTCGATTCGCCGCCGTTGAGGTCTCCCCGAGCCCACTGACTGCTTCATCGCGCTCGTGGTGAGCTCTCGATCCTTTCCCCTAAACCCACGGTGCCCCGTTCATCCCCTAGCCACCTCTGGCATGAGAGCCGAGCCTCGCCGCCACCATGGCCGGTGAGGTACTTGTTCCCATGCACCTCCACCCCAACCGCCTAGCCTGCTACACTCCTGGTCACCCCAGCAAGATTTTGCACCAAGCCACGGTCAAATTGGCGCTCCAGAGCGCGGGTTCGACGATGCCCGAGCCACTGCCTCCGCCGTCTTCAACGCCGGCGACGCTCCGGTGATCCCCGTGGCCCCCTGATGACACCACTCGACGCGGACGACCTCAAGGAGCAAGCCCGTGCCCTCCAGGTCCCTCCCCGCGCCCTAGAACCCAACTCCGGCGAGTCTCCGGCAGGAT
This sequence comes from Bromus sterilis, assembly GCA_950022295.1. Taxonomy (NCBI): domain Eukaryota; kingdom Viridiplantae; phylum Streptophyta; class Magnoliopsida; order Poales; family Poaceae; genus Bromus; species Bromus sterilis. The sequence continues at coordinate 227,240,751 of OX465600.1, forward strand.
TCCGGCGGCTCCCCGGCGAGCCCACCATTAGCCCCCCTTAATGACCCTCTTAAACCTAACCCAATGGCTGACAAGTGGGGCCAGCCACAAATTAACCCCTCGGGTTAATTTTAAGCAGGGGATTAACCCCCACTGTGGCTGACAGGTGGGGTCCCCTAGTCAGTTTGACTGGTCAGCCCCCCCTGCTGATGCAATAATTGAAAAAGAATTAAAAATAATCAGAGAAATTCCAGAAATTGCAATAAACTTTGGAAATTCATAATTAATTCATCCTAACTCCAAATATAGCAAATAATATGTCTAAAATTATCAGAAAAATACAAGGATTAAGAATATGCAATTTGTTTTCATGTTTTACCATTTTAAAATGGGTGAAAAGTAGCAAACATGCATATGGATCCTTTTCAAATTCAAATTTGGGGTGATTTTGCAAATGATTTTGCAACACCCTTAATTCCAATGGTTTCATCCACACATCAGAAACATTACTTCAACTATACCACATCACTTCATGATCAACAAATTCAAATGAACTTTCATGCATTCAAATGCATTTGAAATTCATCGATAAATCAACTGGAGTTTGATTTTGCAATTCAATTTGCAACATACTCCTTTTAAATGGAATGCTCAACACATCAGTACCTTGAACATCACCATTACAATCTTATTCATGTGATTGTGCATTGTACATTATGTTGATCCTATGATTGTCATGTTGCTGATAGAAGTGGATCCGGAGCTCGAGGCCACCCCCTTCGTTGAAGACACCGTTATCGAAACCTCGTCAGCAAGGCAAGCAAACCCCCCATTGATCATGTCGATAAAATCCCACTTCCCTCTCATGTCTCGCTTATGCATTGTTTAGGATGATCACCATGATAACGTTTCTACCGCATAGTTGAACCCATATCCTTTGCATGACCTATCATCTTGTCACAGTAGTAAGCAAACCACAATCCTAGCAGATGTAGGAGTTGGTTGATGTCATGTGGCCCCTACAACTGTTACTGCTTATTGCATGCTTAGTGGTACAATGAGGTTGCTTATGATGTGAGTCGGGGTGATGATAAACATGGTGTTGATGAAAGTGAAACGTGTTGGTGAATCTACCCTAATACAAGGTGAACGATGAGAGGCTGTGTAGGAGTACACAGTGGGTTGTCTCGTTGAACACCGCCCTAAGCCCGAGTTCTTGTGTAGTGATCCAAGAAGAAGAGTACAACCACACATTGGGCTCACTGACCCCTCTCATCCTAGTACCTCACACCGTTCGAACCCCAAGAGTCGCAGTAGTTCGGAGTTCTGGTAGGGCTGTGGCACGGTCTGCGAAGTGGATGAACGGCTTTTCAAGAGAGGCTTGGGACCCTGCACACATCGTTTGAGGCTGTACTGGAATCTCGGCCGGACTTCCATACGGATCCCCCTCAGATAGGCGACTCTCTGGACTAGAATGGAGCTGTGGGCGAAGTGTTGTGGGGGCATCATCGATGTCACCTCTTGAAAGGTGACATGCAAAAGGCGGTAACTGATGACACGTGTGTGTAGCGGTACACCCTTGCAAGGTTAACAAAACTATTCGAATAGCCGCGTCCGCGGTTAAGGACTGCTTGGAGAGTTGTGCTCGATTATTAGACAACTTGAACTGGATACTTATAAAACTCGCAAGATAAGCGTGAGTGCTATGGTGTGCTTCTCGTGGGGAAGTCGAGGAAGTAACCATAGTGGTGTAATTGGTTGAAGAGATGTAGTGGACTCGTGTACGCTGCTTACCTCAAGTCTGGTACTCGTAGTTCAGGACTAGCCAAGTCAAAGCTGGGTGAAACCCCACCTCCCTTTACCTTGATACATATGCATGAGTAGTATAGTTCCTATGTAAGTCTTGCTGAGTACGATTTTGTACTCACATTTGCTTAATCTATGTTTTAGATGAACCCACCGACCCCGTTGGTGACTTCTACCTGAAGCTCGAAGAAGGAAGACTCAGACCAAGACCAAGCTAGTGTAGTCCCAGTCAGATGACTGGTTCCCTCGTGGAGGGCTTGTTTTTAGATAAGGCTTCTCTAAGCCATTTGTTAAACTTGTCTGTACTCAGACCTACTTGCTTCCGCTTGTTTGTTGTAATGTTGGATCACATGCTTGTGATCTCTGTGTGCACTCTGTAAGAGTTATTAATAAAGATGTATACTTTGTAGAGAATTGCAATGATACCTGCTGTTCATACAAGGCATGTGTGCTGCGTGTATGTTTATAACATGCATGTCTTTGTATGGGTTTTTGAGACCTTAGTTGTGATCTGGCTGGCGGTCTTTTATACACCAAGTGGCCCTTACATGTGCGCAGCTTGGGGCATCGCGATGCGATTGTTCGAGACTCTGTCTCGTGCACACTTTGATGTATGATCGAGCCCGCCCTAGACCCCGACTAAGTGATCGGGCTGGAGTAAGTCTATGTAAGGGTTATAATACAATCGATAGTATGGTTGAGGCGACTTGTCTATGAGTATGGGAGTTCACCACCCATATCATTTAGATTTGTGTGCGGACGATGAGGACCCATTTCAGTTGATCATCCGGCCTGGATGGGACGCCCCTCACATTCGATTCTTTCCAAGAACGTTCTGTGCTTGGCCTTGTCTGCTTAGACAAGTGGGTACGGTTCTCGGCTCTCCATATGATTGTGTTGTAGCGAGGCTTGCATACGCTGACCCCGGGTCCCGACACATCTACTAACAAAGAGTACATCCAAATTACATGTCGGGCACACATTCATCAAACGACTTCCATATATAACATAAATTGTTCAATTGTTCTGACTCGGCTCGGGGAATGGGCGGCATCCTTCTTTCCTCATGAAAGGCCTTGTGTCACGCAAGGCCTTTAGGCGGACATCTATCTCCCCATTGGATGGTGCAATGTTCGAGTGGAAGATCGACCCCCTCATTTGTACATCATGACGGATGATAGTCGCCATCTACGCTTGGATGTGAAAGAACTCCTCCTTCATATTTGCATCGGCGATTTCCGCCTTCCTTTCGGCCCACGCTCTGAGATGACTTGGTAGCGTAAGGTTGCGTTGTTCCGGTACAATTTCCCTCATGTGATGAAGGGCGTAGTACGCATCCCTGACACTGTCAGCCGGCTGCTTGACGCACGGGAACTGCGTTACGTGGTTGAACACGTTCACGTCAGGCTGATTCTTCCTGAACTTGTGCTTCACCATCTTGCCTCCGGCTTTTATGTAGCCGGCGAGAGCATCATCCAAAACTCTCATGATATAATTGTAATCTTTCTTGTTCACACTCCCCGAGTCTAAATACACGACATGCGAGTGTTGAGGTGAAAAGCAGATGAGCACGCATTCTTGATCCTCACTGCATAATTAAAACAATCCAAAAGGAATGTTGGAAGAGGACAATGAAAAGCTAAGAAAGCATATATGCTACGGCGGCGAACGAATGACTTACTTGGGAGAGTAGGTCATAAGAAATGAATCCTTGTCGGCGTTCTGTAGCATGAAGTCTGTGATGTACCCCGCCGCGAGAGCCGCGTCCCCGTCGTCCATCAAGATGCTTTCACGCATGTAGAAGGGGTCCAATATCGCGACGCTCGGGGTCTTATCTCTCCTGATACTCATAGAAAGGCTGAGCGAGAACAGACGGATAAGGCTATGGTCCAGCCGCTTGAGATGGTACAAATTGAAGATCTCCGAAAACCGCAGGATTATCATATCCGCGGGGATAGTGTTGATGAAGTCCATGTTGAGTGGCACCTTGGCCATGAAAACCGGGTACGAGGTATTCTCTACTCGAAGAAGAATCTTCTCTAATGCCATAATACTATGATGCACACTCTGCATATCCGAAGTTGCAAGGTCGAGCATGTCCTTAGGTAGCATCGCCCTACCAGCCACATGGATTTCAAACGAGAGATCCTTGGGTCTTGGTGGCCCGTCCTGAGCCCGGATCGGCATCGAAGGTTGGCTACTCGAAGTGATGCTCTTCTTTCTTTTCCGTCCCTTCTTCTTTTCTGATTTTGAGCAGTCACCGGCCTTTATCTGCTCAGTGGCCGCCTTATGGAGTGTGGACGGGCTGAGAATAGATCTCCTTGTGGCATCTGCTTGAGGCTCGGTGAAGGCGCAAGCTGCTGGAGACATGTCCTGAGAAGCAGCGAAGAGACGCGTGGAGCAAGCAGGCTTCGCCGCAGGATCAGCTGGACCGCGAGCTTCCTCGTCATGCTGATAGGCTCCTTCAGCAGGAGGCATGAATAAGTCATCAACATCATACAAAGTATTGATCAACTTTTCGGCGTTGATATCATCATCAAGATCATCGTCTTCTTGTTGTGCGCCAATGGGATCATGTGGCGCCGACACGATGACTAGCGGTGTTGTCCTAGGTGTGGTGCCCCTTTCCCCCGTCATTAAACGCATTTGGCTCTTCGGCCATAGGCACATTTGGCCGAAACAGTCACTAAGGACTGCCGGCGCGTCCTCATCGTATCCGGGGGGTTGAATGGGAGGTTCAACTCTCTCGTAGCCCGAAATCACGAGATAAATTTCAACCCTATGCATCTCCGGTGCCATCGGCATATTGTGCATGATTCAATTTTGTGGTTGAATGATTTTACCTTTGGCAACATCCTTCAACTCGCCGTCCACGACTTGTAATAGAATGCATGGAGTGTCCTCCTGCGAAACAGATATATGCATGTAGGGCATCAGAGAGATTCCACTAAAATAGGCAAGGAGATGAAGTCCTTGTTTGAGTTGCAGACGCTTATAGTTACCTTGAGGGCGTCGAGGTCGGCTAGTGAAGAGACCCCGCCGATGACGGCGGGCATGCAAGAGACGGAGGGCGCATGCCTCCTGTGGTGTCGGTCGCCCTATTTGTGCTGCCGCCGGGTGCATTATTGTTATGCCCCAGTTGCTCGATCGTGGCTGGATGAGTTACCATCACGTCCGCCGCCGCCGCCGCGGTGTTGGCGGTCGGAGTCACCAATACGCCGGGAGTCGGTGCGGGAGCCACCACTACGGCGGTAGTCGGGACTGCAGGCGCCGCGATGCCCGAGTTGCTGCCGACCATGCTAGGGACTGGTATGGGCCCTTGTCCACCACGCGCTTGCCAATTCGCGAGTGACTGCATCATATCTGGAAGGAGAGTGTTCATCGTCTTTGCCACTTCGTCCTGGACAAGCTGCGGAAGCATGTTCACCTTCTCCTCTAGTCCACGAACATAAGCGGCGTCTTCTTCGGTCCTTCTTGCCTTGCGCCCCCTCGAACCTGACTGCTCCACCGGTTTTCCATAATATTCGGACCAATGTAGGTCCGCACGAAAGCCGACCACACGGCCGGCTGACGATGTCTTCGCCGTCACGTCGTCAACCGACGACTCCTACGATGAGGCGATTTTCATTTCTGCTTGCTGCAAAAAGAATGTGAAACGTTAAGAAATTGTGAACTTCACTCAATAATTCAATCGACAAGGCCGCGTGGTAAACTACTTACCACGGCAGTCGTAAACTCCTGAATCTGAGGATCGATAATTATTTTCGAGGTTGCTTTGCTTATAGCTCCGGGCCCTCACAAAGAATTCGATCTGCGGATCATCCTTGTATTGCTAGAAGGGGTTAGGTATGCCCGCAACGGCGTACTCGACATCCTCCTTGTCCCATTTAGGCTTGGAACTTTTGTAACCACCGGCTCCGAGACGGTGGTTACCTATGACCTGCGACCGCATGGCCTTGCCCTTTTCACTCGCGACCTTGGCTTTCTCGGACTCACACCTAGCCTTGAAATGGTTGTAGGTAGCTTCGTCGATCAACGGCTCTTTCTCCTTGAGCTCCTCACAGGTTTTGTTCTTTTAAAAAATTGCCCTCTTCACCCGGGTTTTCTAACTGGACAAGGCCTTGCTCATCTTCCTGAGGGCCCATGTGTTTACTTTGTTCCCTCTAAGTTTGGTGTTATCGTACGGCTCCGAAAACTTGTATGGTCCATGCAGCTTGTTGATAAGAAGCTGACAATAATGAATATTCTCACTACTCCTGAGGTTAATCGTGGTGATCGGCATGGTGTTGCAGAGGATCACCGCGAGTTGACGGTCGTACCCTTCCGAAAAACGTTCGGGCTGTTTAGGAATCCCGACAGCGGTCACAACAGTAAACTCTTGCCTGATGGCGCCGACCTTGGTCGGTTTCCGATTCCTCTTCTTCGACTGGGTACCATCTGTGTTGGAGCCACCGGTCCCATCGTCCTCGCCGATGTTCCTCTCGCCGTCTGTCGTACCAGCCTCCTCCAAGTCATCATCCGATGAGTTGGACTCCGACTCTATCTCCTCCTCATGCCCCTCCTCGGCCGGAGGTACTTCCTCTTCTCTCTGCTCCTCGACCTCCTCCTGGGAGTAGTCCCAAAATTGCTTCCTTTTTATTGTTGGAAATATTCCCTAGAGGCAATAATAAAATTGTTATTATCATATTTCCGTGTTCATGATATATGTTTATTTTCCATGCTATAATTGTATTAACCGGAAACATAATGCATGTGTGGTTGCATAAACCATGAACATGAGTTGTGTATTAATTAATGGGATCATGTCATTAGAAGAATGACGTGATGGACAGACCCAACTAAGCATAACAATATTGATCGTTTCATTAAGTTTATATTGTCATGCCTTTTATTGTCAAGTATCATGTTTCTTAGACCATGAGATTATGTTATTCCCGGGTACCGGAAGAATACTTTGGGGACATCAACCATCACATCGTGACAGGGTGATCATAAAAATGTCTTACGGGTATCTCCAAAAGTACTTGTTGAATTACATGAATCAAGACTGGGATTTGTCCCTCCGTGTGACGGTGAGATATACTCTGGGCCCACTCGGTAATGCACATTCGGTAACGCTTGCAAGCACGTGACTAATGAGTTAGTCACAGAGAATGTTGTATTACAGAACGAGTAAAGAGTACTTACCGGTGACGAGATTGAACTAGGTATAGCGATACCGACGATCGAATCACGGGTAAGTAATATATCGTGTGACAAAGGAAATTGTGTACGGATTATAGTAGTCCACGACATAGTGGTTCAATCGATAAAGATCTTCGTTGAATGTGTGGGAGTCATTACGGATATCCTGGTCCCTCTAATGGTTATTGATCAGAGAGATGTCTCGATCATGTCTGCACGTTCTCGAACCCGTAGGGTCACACACTTAACGCTCGGTAACGCTAGAATAGCTCTGGGATAATTTTATTAATGGTGTTCGAATATTGTTCGGAGTCTCGTATGAGATCCTAGACATCACGAGGAGCTCCGGAAGAGTCCGGAGGTAAAGATTTATATAAGGCAAGTTGATTTCAGGGTTCCGGAAAAGTTCGGGATTTTTTCAGCAGTGTCGGAATGTTCTAGAAGGTTCTGGAGGGTCCCACTATGGGCCCCACCTATTTTGGACGACCAAGGGTGGTCCAATAGTCCATGTGACCGGCCCTCCTTGGTTTATTATGCCAATAAATGGGAAGCCCTTCAATGGGAGGGTTACCACTCTTAAAAGAAAGGTGTTACCATCTTTTTAATGAGAGAAGGGGGTTTCACTTGGGAATTGAAGTGGATACAACCTCCTTGCCTATATAAGAGAGGGGAGAGGCTCACCAAGAACACCCAAGTCCTTCCACACCTCCTCCTCGCTCACGTGCATCGCTTGGCGAAGCCCTGCCCGCGGGAAACTCTTCACCATATCCACCACCACGCCGTTGTGCCGCTGGAATTGATCCCATCTATTTCTCCTTCTTGCTTGCTGGATCAAGAAGAAGGAGACGTCATCGAGCTGTACGTGTGCAAGCCTCCGGAGGTACTGCTCGTTTGCAGTGCTGATCGGATCAAACTTCACCAACAACTTCACCAAGCTGCGTTGAAATAAACGTTCAACGCGCATGTTCTTCGAGGGTATGATGACCTACTCTCCCCGTTACTAGCATCTTCTAGATTGGATCTTGGATGTTGCTTCCGCATGTGAGAGAAAATTTTTGTTTTCTATCGCGCAATCTCCTACAGTGGTATCAGAGCCAGTTCTATGCGTAGATGCTTTGTACGGTTAGAACACAATGAGTTGTGGGCGTTGATCTTCTTGTTGCTACCCTTCCATGTGTATTTTGGTTTTGCGGTATGGTTTGATGCAGCGGCCCGGACCAACTTTACAATCTTCGGATTGAGACCGGTTCCGCACTTGACGTGCAACTTGTATTGCACATGCGGCCTGCGGGTGTCAGTCGCTCTTACCATAGTATTAAGCACATTTACAAAGGAGGGCTCTTATGAGATTAAGAAGCAATTTGTTATATGAACGTTGTGATTTTTTTGTGGGTAATAACGGTTCTTATGCAAAACCCTAGAAGCCACGTAAAATTGAAAAATAATAAGGGAGAGGCGTCTAACTTGTTTTTGCAGGGGTGCTTGTGATGTGGTATAGCCCAAACTGTTCATATGATATATTTGTAATGTATGAGATGATCATGTTTTGTAATGTTTCACGACTTGCATGTCGATGAGTACGGCAACTGGCAGGAGCCATATGGTTGTCTTAATTATTTATTGTATGGCATGCATGTCAACTTCAAACGTCATGTAATTGCATTACTTTATCGCTATGAGTTAGCAATAGTTGTAGATGCAACGTGGTGTAGACAACCAAGATGCCATAAGGTGGAGACCAAGATGGTGCCATAATGGAGATCTTGTCGGTGCGTTCAAGATGGAGATCAAGGCGCAATAAAAGGGCTATACCATGTCAACACATTTTATGCATGTGATGTTTATCCTTTTATGCATCTTATTTTGCGTGTGCACAACGGTAGCAATATAAGATGATCCCTCACACTAAATATCAAGATAAACGTGTTCTCCCTAAGTATGCACCATCGCAAAAGTTCATCGTTTTGAAGCGTCTCGTGATGATCGGATGTGGTAAACTCTACGTTCACATACGACGGGTGTAAGCCAGTTTTACACATGCAAAAATACTTTGGTTAACTTGACGAGCCTAGCATGTACAGACATGGCCTCGGAACGCAACGAACCGAAAGGTTAAACACGAGTCATATGAATGATATGATCAACATTTTGATGTTCACCATTGAAACTACATCTTCTCTCGTGAAGATCGGACTTGGTGTAGTGGATTTGGATCGTGTACCACTAGACAACTATGAGGGATGTTGATTTAAGTGGGAGTTCGTTAGTAATTTGATTAAACTGAACTCATTATCATGAACATAGTCTAAAATTTTATTTTGCTAAAATATTGTAGATCATGGCCCGCATAGCTCAATTCAACTTCAGCGCATTCCTTGAGAAAGAAAAACTAAAATCATCTGGTTCAAACTTCACTGACTGGCACCGCAACCTGAGGATTATCCTCACTGGGTGTAAGAAGCAATATGTGCTCGATGCTGCGCTAGGTGACCCACCTGCAGACGATGCTCCAGAAGAAGAACATAACGTCTTTGAGACACGCAAAGATGACCACATTATAGTTTCTTGTGCCATCCTTACATCTTTGGATACTGATCTCCAGAAACGTTTTGAACATCACGGCGCCTATGAGATGGTTGAAGAGCTGAAAACCATGTTTCAGACTCAGACCCGCGCTGAGAGATATGAGATCTCTGATAAGTTCTATAAATGTAAGATGGAGGAGCACAGCTCTGTCAGTGAACATGTTGTAACAATGGGAGGCTATATACAGTGCCTAATTCAGCTGGGATGTGTGATCCCAGATGAGTTAATCACCTACAGGGTGCTGCAGTCGCTCCCTCCGAGCTACAAAGGCTTTGTGCTGAACTATAACATGCAAGGCATGAATAAGACTCTCAATGAGTTTTTCGCGATGCTGAAATCTGCGGAAGTGGACATCAAGAAAGAACATCAAGTGTTGATGGTCAATAAGACCACAAGTTTCAAGAAGGCTAAATCGAAAAAGGGACACTTCAAGAAGAGTGGCAAGTCAGCTGCCGCTCGGGGCGGCAAGCCTGTTGTCGCTCATGTGAAACCCAAGGCTGGTCCTAAGCCGGACACTGTGTGTTTCTACTGCAAGGGAGAAGGTCATTGGAAGCGCAACTGCCCCAAGTACTTGGCGGATAAGAAGGCTGGCAATGTCAAAGGTATATTTGATATACATGTTATTGATGTGTACCTTACTAGTTCTCGTAGTAGTGCCTGGGTATTTGATACTGGTTCGGTTGCTCATATTTGCAATTCGAAACAGGAGCTTCAGAATGAACGGAGACTAGCGAGGGATGAGGTGACGATGCGCGTCGGGAATGGATCGAAGGTCGATGTCATCGCCGTCGGGATGTTACCTCTTCATCTACCTTCAGGATTAGTTTTAAACCTTAATAATTGTTATTTGGTGCCTGCGTTAAGCATGAACATTATATCTGGATCTTGTTTATTGCGAGGCGGTTACTCGTTTAAATCACAGAATAAAGGTTGTTCTATTTTTATGAGTAATATCTTTTATGGTCATGCACCCGACGTAAATGGTTTATTCTTGTTGGATCTCGATAGTAGTACTTCACACATCCATAACATTGATGCTAAAATATGCAAAATGAATAATGATAATTCCACATACTTGTGGCACTGCCGTTTAGGTCATATTGGTGTAAAACGCATGAAGAAACTCCATTCTGATGGACTTTTCCAGTCACTTGACTTTGAATCATTTGACACATGTGAACCATGCCTCATGGGTAAGATGACTAAGACCACGTTTTCTGGTACGATGGAACGGGCGAGTGACTTGTTGGAAATCATACATACTGATGTGTGTGGACCAATGAGCATTTCGACACGTGGTGGATATTGTTACTTCCTAACTTTCACTGATGATTTAAGTAGATATGGTATATTTACTTAATGAAACACAAGTCTGAAACATTTGCAAAGTTCAAAGAATTTCAGAGTGAAGTAGAAAATCATCGTAACAAGAAGATCAAATTTCTACGATCTGATCGCGGAGGGGAATATCTGAGTTACGAGTTTGGCATTCACTTGAAAAACTGTGGAATTGTTTCCCAACTCACGCCGCCTGGAACACCACAACGTAATGGTGTGTCTGAGCGTCGTAATCGTACTTTATTAGATATGGTGCGCTCTATGATGTCTCTATCCGATCTACCAATGTCATTTTGGGGCTATGCACTAGAGACAGCTGCATTCACTTTAAATAGGGCACCATCTAAATCCGTTGAGATGACACCATATGAGTTGTGGTTTGGCAAGAAGCCTAAATTATCATTTCTTAAAATTTGGGGGTGTGATGCTTATGTCAAACGGTTACAACCTGATAAGCTCGAACCCAAAGCGGAAAAATGTTTCTTCATAGGATACCCTAAGGAAACTATACGGTATACCTTCTATCACAGATCCGAAGGCAAAGTCTTTGTTGCTAAGAACGGATCCTTTCTTGAGAAGGAGTTTCTTTCGAAACGAGTGAGTGGGGGAAAAATAGAACTAGACGAGGTTATTGAACCTTCTCCCGAATTGGAGAGTAGCGCAGCGCAAGAAGATTTGGATCTTTTGGTGCCGCCTTCACCAACTAGAGAGGAAGAAGCTGATGATAATGATCATGAAGCTTCGGTCGAAGTTCTCGTTCGTAGGTCGACTAGGTTACGTACTACTCCTGAGTGGTACGGTAATCCTGTCATGAATGTTTTATTGTTAGACAATGATCAACCTACGAACTATGAGGAAGCGATGATGAGCCCAGACTCTGGAAAATGGCAAGACGCCATGAACTCTGAAATGGAATCCATGCAAGAAAACCAAGTGTGGACTTTGGTTGACCTTCCTGATAGCCGCAAGGCTGTTGAATGTAAATGGATTTTCAAGAAGAAAACAGACGCTGACGGTAATGTTACCGTACATAAAGCTCGACTTGTCGCAAAAGGTTTTCGACAAATTCAAGGAGTTGACTACGATGAGACCTTCTCACCCGTAGCGATGCTTAAGTCTGTTAGGGTTCTGCTAGCAATTGCTGCTTATTTCGATTATGAAATTTGGCAAATGGATGTCAAAACTGCATTCCTCAATGGAAACATTGAAGAAGAGTTGTACATGGTACAATCCCAAGCACATACCGGTCCCACCGCGACATATGTGATACGTCCCAAACGTATCTATAATTTCTGCTTGCTCCATGCATGATTTGTGTGACTTTGCCATGTTTTGCCTGAAGTTTCATACACTTCTTATCATATTTGGACTAACCTATTAACTCAGTGCACCCATTGCCGGTTCCTGTTTTTCTGTTATTTTTGTATTTCAGGTTTTCCGGCCATTAAAACTGCCAAATAAATCCCGGAAAAATTATATAAAAAATCAGCAACCCAGAAGCTTCCCGATTCACTGCGGAAGGAAGGGGCTGGACCCACCAGGGCCCCAGGAGGGTCCCTGGCGCGGCCCCACCCTAGCCCGGGCCAGGAGGCCTCCTGGCTGCCCTGTGGCCCCTTTCGGTGCCCCCCTTCGCCTATATTGACCCCCCGTGACGGAAACCCCTAATATCGATCTACTATTCCCGTTCTCCTCTCTGTACCGCCGCCGCCGTTTCAAGATCGGGGCTGCCAGGAGAAGCTGCCCCGGCACCCTGCCGGAAGGAGGAATCCCCTCCGGGAGACCATCCATAGCCGTGGACGCCTCCCGGATGTGTCGTGAGTAGTCCCCCTTGGACCATGGGTCCGTGACGAGTAGCTATGTGATGTACCTCTCCCCTCTTTGTGCTTTCACTTTCGAGACCTCGTGAGCTGCCTCACATGATCGAGGCACCTTTGTAGTTTTCTATGTTGCTATGCTGAGTTTGCTGGGATCTGATGGATTATGAGATTATGTTCAGATTGTGATGAGTAATATATTTGGTTATCTTTTATATTTGTGTTCTCTATTAAATTCTTGCATGTTCTCCGTTGCCGTATTTTACTTTGGCCAATTGATTTGTTGCAACTCCAAGAGGGAGCGTTATGCTTGATTGTGGGTTCAGCCCCTTGATGTCTAGCTTGAGTGACAGAAACATGAGACTAGGGGATGTGTTGTTGCCACGAGGGATAAAACAACTGTGCTTGTACTTATGGGTGCAAGGATTGTTTACTTTACACAAATTTCTTTTAATGCAGTTGTCTATTGCTCTGAGTATACACTTTGGTTGGGATTCGCAACTTAATACCAGCGAGATGTTCTGGATAGATATCTCAAGGTGAATGATTCGTAGTAGATGCAGATGGATTTCGGTCTACTTACCTTGGCGTACTTCCCATTGCTTTTGATCCTCTTCTTTTCTTTTGTAGCATAGTTAGCATTGCGGTGCGTTTATAATCCTATCAATTGCCCAGCTGTGATTTTTTTACCTCGCTAGCACTTTTATCGTCTTTTGGGAGAGAGACATCGCTAGTGAACATCACGGGACTCTGGTCCATATTCACACCATTATTTACACCTTCAATTTACTTTCAGTTCATACTTTCCATTGCCACTATTATTATCTCTTGCGTTGATCCTTTGTAAACGGCAAGGCCGGAGGAATTGACAACTCCTCTGTACTCGTTGGGAGCAAAGTTATTTGCTGTGTGTGCAGGTCCAGGCGAAGTTAGCCACCTCGGCGCCATTGTTCACTTTACCACTTTCTTGTATCTCCTCGAGTCCTACTGGAGACAAACCCTATCCTCTGGATAGGGGAAATTTGATGCTATGCTACATCTCACCTTCCACTTGGGGTAACCAACGAGAAGCGAGAGAATTATATTCCTTGCTAGCATCCAACAATTTCTGGCGCCGTTGCCGGGGAATCCAGTCTACAAGATAGGGGAGTTGCACATTATCTTTTTGCTTTGCTTTTTAGTCTTGTTAGTTTACATTTCAGTTTTTATCTTTAGTGTCCTTTATCAAAAATCCAAAAAACAAAATATTATGTCTAGTTCCTTACTTGCCAATCAATGTCTGACTTCTTTGAAACCAGATCTTATTGGCATGGAGGATTCACCGAGGATCAACAAAAGTGGTACAAGGAACACCGCTTGTCTCAAAAGGGGATACACTTATGGAAACAAATACATCAGTTGTATGAGTATGCTAGAAACTTGTGCTCAATATATAATATATCTTTCTGCAGGGATGAATCTTGTTGCTTTATGAGACACAAACACCTTGCTTTCCAATGTGAGTACAATGATGATGAAACCTTAGCTTCTTATGCTAAGAGAAACTATGATTTTCATGATGCAGAGGAAATAGAAGAATTTTTTTCTTATAAGGGTGCCTATGAAATTACTTCTCTTCTTAAAAATATTGATGATGCCCCTTACAAATATGAGAGTCTTTCTATACTTAACTGTTTTTTGGAAAATTACGATGCAAATTACTATATTACTGATCATCTTGAGAGAATCTCTCCCCCAAAGGAAGAGACTAATGATTTGCAGGACTCTATGGAAGAAGAAATTGCTGAACCTGAAAGCTCCTTGGATGAAAAAGAGGAGGAGAGTGACGAACAAAAGGAGGAAGAATGGATCTATCCATGTCTACCTTCTAATGAGAGTAACTCTTGGAATCTTACCTTATATGAGTATTATGATCCTATGGATTCTTTTGAAATATCCCTTTTTGATGAAGTTGATGCCTTCTATGCTTATGGCCGTGATGCCACTATGGATGATGTTTACAGAGATGAACTTTCTATAGTTCCTCATGTTAAGAATGAAATTGTGTCTATTGCACCCACACTTGATTTCCCTATTATCCTTTTTAAATATCCATCTCCGGAGAATTTTTCTCTTATCAATGCTTAATGTGATGGGTTGCATTTATCTTATGTTCCTAAAAACCGTGTTGAAAACAATACACGTGTGCTTGTAGGTCATGAACAATATGATTTATGTGATAGTTATATTCTTGATGTTGTTCATCATACTACTGAAAATTACTTTGAGAGAGGAAAGTTTGGTTGTAGAAATTTCCATGTTACAAAAACACCTCTCTCCAAGTTGAAACTTTTGAAGTTGTTCTTGTTCCAACTTCCTATGCATGTCACTTTGTGCTTATTTGATTTATTTTCTTACAAGATTCCTATGAATAGGAAGTGGTTTAGGCTTAAATGTTTTTCATATTTGCTTCTTGATGCTCTCTTTTACTTCAAATCTTATTCTCTTGTGAGAGCATCTTTATATCCTTTATGCCTAGCTTAAAGGCGTAAAAGAAAGCGCTTGTTGGGAGGCAACCCAATTTGTTTTTATTTCTGTTTTTAGTGGTATTTATGATTATTACTACTGTAGCAACATCATTGTATCTTTACTTTTCAAGCTTCGTTCCAATTATAGCCTCATATGACAAGGGAAGTGAAAGTTGTGACATGCTGTCTAGAAAACAGATTCTGTCCTCGTGACGGGAAAAATCATAGAAATTTACCAGTTCATCTTTTTGAGATGAATTGTTTACACAGAGTGCTCTATAAAATCACGTAACTTTCGTATGTTATGAGTTTTTTTATTTGAGTTGCAGAAGTATCCCTAAAAAATTATTTACTACCTGTTGTTCTGTTTTTCACAGATTCTGCCATGTTTTGTCTCTCCTAACTTTTGCAAACCTTAAGCTTGCTTTTTCTTTGCAATTTTTTTTGGAAATCTTGATAAACAGTAGCTCTTCAAGAATATCTTTATTTCCAGTAAGGGTGAAATTATTTTAATAGGGTACTAACCTCTCTAATCAGTTGACAATGAGTTATGTATGAAGGGAGTTTTGAAGTGTGCGATGGAAGATGATGAAAGAAGATCCTAGAGTGTCAAACGCTCAAGCTTGGGGATGCCCATGTGCACCCCCAATAAATATTCAAGGAGACTCAAGCGTCTAAGCTTGGGGATGCCCCCGTGCATCCCCTTCTTCATCAACAATTATCAGTTCGTCCCTCGTTTCACTATATTTTTATCACTTCATGCGTTATGTGCTATGCTTGGAGCGTCTCGCTCTTTACTTTTCTTAGGTTTGTTTTTTCTTTGTTCGATGTAGTAACAAGTTAGATCTCAGCTTTCTTCTGTGTGTGAGAGAAACACGCTCCGCTTGAACTAGAACTCCTCATAGGATTTGCATGTTTATTTTCTTTAGCTGTGAGTTATTCTTTTTATTTTCTTAGCTGCTGCCCTGTTTAGTTATAGTGCTTTAGTTTTCTTCTAGATCTTTTCTTTTGTCTTAGGTTGAACTTTCTATAGGTTTCATGTTTTATCTTGTTAGAGAGTTTGTCTGTCGCACTGAGTTTTGTGTCTTGACTAGAAAGTAGGTAGTTGAAGTTGATATTCTTTTTGTAGTAGTAACTTGCAATAGTTTTGAGGTATTGATTAGAGTAATGTTTGAACTTTTGGTGTCAAGAGCTCGAGCCTATTAGTGATAGATGTCTTATTTTGGGAAATCCGTGTGATTTTAAAAAACCAAAACCCCTGTTGAGAACTCTAGCTACTAGATGGATCACTAACCTCTAGAGGGTTCGAATATTAGAGTACACTCACGTACCATGAGTCGAGGATGCGCAAGGATAACAAAACCCCCATACACTCCTCCTCGGGGTACTTGTCTCTTTGAGAACCTGCTGATTAGATTGAGAGTTACCGATAATAAGTGCATGAGTTCTTCGGACTAATGTGAGTATTCGAAAGTTGACAGTTCCACCTTCCCATATTTTTCTAGCCTCTCATGTGTCGTGCATCGCCTCCTTCTCACTCCGAGAGTTGGCGTCCACTTTCGCCGGTACATCCAAACCCTTGGCACTATATGCTCTGTCATCATAAACCTACTTATATCTTTCCTCAAAACAGCCACCATACCTACCTATCAAGGCATTTCCATAGCCTTTCCGAGATACATTGACATGCAACATCCACCTTCTCATGACTTGATCTTCATGTCATACATGCTACTTACTTGATCGGTGAGCCGCATGCTAGTTGGGCCTTGCCCTAATGATTGCTACATGACGCGCTAGTATCATTTCATATCCTGCTACCCTGGCAGAGGCATACATTTGCATCATGATAGTTACATCTTCTTTATGTGTGTACCTTTGTAAAGTGTGAAAGATATCCTATATTCTTGTAAAAGTTGCCCCTAAAGTGAGGAAAAGATCCCAAAGAGGACAAAATCAAAAGATCCCAAAGAGGACAAATGAGAATTAAATAGAAAGAGCCATTGAGGACACCAAAAAATACACAAAAAAGAAAAAAGAGAAAAAAAGAGAGAAGGGGGCACACTACTATTCCTTTTGAGAGATCCACACTAGTACTTCATCCTCTATCCCTTGTACTCCATAGAGATCACCATACATGCATATAGCTATGTGGGGACCCTTCACACTACAGAACTTGTGTGACGCCCCAAAATCAATCCGTGTACAGTAATCATACACGCAGGGTACACGGCTGAGATTAGGGTGCCACGGTGAGAATATCAGAGCACAACACTAATAACAAAAGGAGAAACCAATATGTTACAATACCAGGGATCACGAGGATCCAAATACATAAGTCATACAAGCCATAATATCTGAGTACAGACATAGTTAGTCAAGTTTTGCCTTAAGAAGGCTAGCACAAATGACATCAGAGATACAAATCGAAAAGGCGAGGCCTCCTTCCTAGCATCCACCGAACTACTCCTGGTCGACGGGGAACTCGACGTCGTAGTAGTCGCCTCCGGGGTACTCCTTCTCCTGGGCTCCAACGTTGACTGCAGCGGCCGATCAGGCAAAAAGAAAAGGGGGAAATAAAGCAAAGGTGAGTATCTAGCATACCCGCGAGTCTTACGTCCGCTACTAAGCATTTATGCATTGTATCAAATGGAAAGGGGAGGCTATATATAGTGGACTGCAAGATAGAAATCAGAATAAGGGTAAGAAGCTAGGCCTATCGAAGACTAGCATCTTCCAACGAGTCTTGCAGCATGAGGAGAGAATAGCCAACAGTTTATATAAAGCATGAAGTAACAATGCAGCAGAAGTTGCTGCAGCATTGTATAATAGTAAGTTGTAATAATTAGCAATGCGTCCGAAATCACCTCCTCGACTTCCCTGCGAGGAAGCAAAATCGGAACCATACAGTTTAATAATAATAGTTTGTAGTGGTAATATCCAACTTCAGCATAAAGCGTCCTATTACCGTGGACACGGCTATTCGAATAGATTAATCTTCCCTGCAGGGGTGCACTTGTGTTACACTACACGCACGGATCTCCAGGGTGGCGGGCACCTTGTTAGGGAACGCTCCACCGAGGCTATCCGACACTCCGTAGCCCATCTTTCAAACTCAACAGAGAGGCCATCCTCCGGTCTAAACCCTAAGTACGCCGGGCCTTGGACCCCAACCCAAACGTACTCCTGCACGGTGTCTGGCTGGTCGGTTAAGTTAAAGAAAATCCAAATAAGACACCACCGCGCGAGAAAATAAGACAACACCACTTCCCGGCAATCAGCCCGCAGTACTGTTGACGTCTGAAGAGTCCTCGGACGACACTACGAAGCAGAGGAGCCCATAACTCGTAATTCCCACGTGTAGGCAGCGTGTATAAACCAAAAGGCTTCTCAAGTCATCCGCCGAACCATTAGTCATTTTATTAACTTGCGGGGCAACCGTTATCGTTGCCTCGACTTAACTGACCCGCGGACAACGACAGCAGTCAGGACCACCAGTACATCGGTGCCTGCCCTGTCGTCCCACCAAGTCTCTGCGGTTACCAACAAGGTGAACCGTCTCCTTACCTTTTCTCGCTTGTGCTCCTGGAGGAGCTCGACTTTTGTGGTTTGGTAACTCTCGCGGACGATGATCAGGGGCCAAGCACACCGGTACACTGGTCGTACCCTCCCTGTCGTCCCGTCGCAATACCACTCGCGGGCACCGTTGGGTCGCCCGACTTCTTACCTGAAGGACATCCGTTGCTCAGGTACCTAGATCGGCTATACAGAGTCAGCAACGAGTGAAGTACAAGGATCAGTCCTCGATAGCTCACACTTGATATTGGCTCGGCAGAGCCGAGGTAGGGGCCTGAGGTGGTGTCTGCATTGTACCGTACCTGTGTAGTTATAATAGGTTGTATCCGCGTCACTCCCCTGACTGATCACGGCCCAATATCTAATCCTAACTAACAATGCGCAGGGCTCACTGTTGGATATAATATATATAATAGGCAGCATAGGATAAAGGAAGGTACATCAAGGGGCGACAAAAACAGGCTATGCAATTGAATAGGATTGTAATGTAGCAGCAGCAGTAACAGTGCCTAGTGCAAGAAAGTATGGAAAGGTAGGCGATATCTGGGGAAGAGAATGGCTCTGCTTTCCTGGAAGCTCGACGGTATGGGTAGGGTCGTCGACGAAGTAGTCGTACTCAGCAGCGGTGTAGTCGGCGGCAGCAGCAGGGTCTACCGGAGATTAAGGGGGGGAGAAACAGTAAATACAAAGCAATCATAAACAAACAGATGCATGAAATGATATATGCAATACTAACGGTGTTCTAACGCAGTGCAATGCACGTTGCTCGGAGCGGGAATTCATCCGGGGATGAACTGCCAGCTCCAGGTGATTATCGGACAGGGTGTCCGGAGGGGGAAGGTACCATTGCGGATGTGTCGTGGACATCCGACAAACATGTGAAAGGTGTATCCGTGTTAGCTGATCCATTCTGAACAACTTTCGTGTTCGGAATAAATTCATCCGGAGAGTTTTACGGTATCGGGCAATTATCAGACAAACGGCCCGGAGGGGGAATTTCGATGTTCGTTGTGTTAGAGGGGGGTGGTTGATATACGGGTAGCGTATTCGTATTAGTTATATTTTTCTGATCAATTTTGATGTATAAAGTTTTTGAATCTGAATTACGGTTTAAAAGATATTGAATTTTAGAATTTTAAATCAATTTAAATGATTTTTGGATTTTATTTTATTAATAAAACCTAACATTATCCACAGAGGGGTTGACTGGTCAAACCTGACCCGTGGGTCCCACTGGTCAGCCTCACATTGCTAATTAAATTTATTTAAAATAAACAAAGTAATTAACAGCAGTGGACCCACATGTCATAGAGACATTTTATAAATCATTTTTATTTTATATAACAGACAGGTGGGGCCCAAGTGTCAATGACATAGACGTTAATTAAGAAATTTAATTAAGTTAAATGGGCATGGGGCCCACTTGTCATAGACAGTGGGGGGGCTTATCTCCAGTTTTAATTAAAAGAGGGATTAAAGGGGGGTGGGGCCCGCTGTCAGTTGCTCATTAGCCACTGATGGGGAACCTGACAGGCGGGGGCCCTCCGGTCAGCCATACTGGAACACGCCGGCGAGGCCGTGGGCGCCGGCGGCGACCATGCCCTCGGCTCCGGCCACGGGAGCACGCCGGACCGGGCTGGTTCGAACCAGCGTGGAGCCGCACGCCGGCTGGTGGTGTTGCGCTCGCCGAAGGTGCGCCAGAGCAACGACGGCGAGCACGCACGCGGCGGCCGGAGGCGGGCTTGGACGGGGACGTCGAATTACGGGACCAATCCGAGCGCCATTCGCGTCTACGTGACTAGTGCGAGGAGGCGCGCCCATTCGTGCAACGAACGCGGCCTGGTTTGGACGGTGCCTGTCGGACGCGAGCTCGCGGCGTCGACCGAGCGAGGAGAAGATGGCGAGGGGGAGAGGGCGAGTGAGGTCTGAGCGGGATCCAGATCCACAATATCCGGGGCAGATATTTAGCTCATCCCCGGCGTACTGTAGCGACACGAGGAGGTGGCCGGGTCTGGTGGCGACGACGAGCGCGAGCACTGTCGCCATGGCACGGTCGACCTCTCCTGTAGCAGGAGGTGGAAGAAAGGGAGAGATGGGCCTGGGTCGTGGGGTATTCACACTGGGCGGGTTTTAGGGATTTTCTATTTTATTTTCCTTTTGTTTTCTGTCTTTTCTTGTGGTATTTGTTTTAGTTGCTCAGACATTTTTGTGAAACATGTTACATATTTCTAAATTGAGTTTCACTATACCACAGTGACACAAAAAGTTTGGGGGCAATATAAATTCATTTTCTATTTCTTTTATTTAATAAATGCTCAAGGTGGGATTTTTAGGCTACTGTTGGAATTGTTTAGATTAATTCATAGCTCACAAAAATACCCAAGTTGGTCCAACATGGTTCTATTGACTTGTGGCATTTTACAAAATTGGTTTCATAATTTTTGGATGAACTTTCATTTACCACATTGTTTTTTTTTCATTAAAAAAGGTTTAGGGTTTGGGTTTGATTCCAAGTGATCAAGGCACATGGGGCCTTGGGTTTTGATCACCACACATCATGGATTTGAATATGATCAGAACAAAGTTTGATTAAGGACAGGGAACAACAGTGATTAGCAACAGTGATGATCCACAGTGATAGTGATTACTGTTAAAGATACAGAGGGTGTTACAACTTGGCTTTTTTATTCCAATGATGAGCCTGCTCAAACGAGCTCTAGGTCTTCTTGAGCAAGCAAGTTGGATGCACCCCCACTAGTTCCCTTAGAGAGCTTTTAGCTCACATGTGCATCCGTTGCATGGCAATCCCTACTCCTCACATCATATCTATCATATGGCCTTCTCTTGCCTATGATTGTCCTCATTGATGTGAGCCTTTCACACCTTTTTTTGTCTTCCTCCTCCACCTTCTTTCTGTTTCGCCTTTTAGGTGTGAACTTTCTTGCTGACGCTCATCCATTGCATGATTCCTCAAAATATCGAAAGGGAGTGGATCAGTTTGACTTGTACGTGACTAGTGGTCTGGGGAGGAGTCAAGATAAGAATCCAAAGGAGACTAAGTGTGAAACTTTAGTAGATAGTAGTTCTCAACAACTATTTTTATATCGTATTCCCTATCCCCTTTCTTGCACGCAAACACCATTTGGAGACATTCGAGTCACGGACAGCGAGAGCTCTTGCACCTTTTGTTCTTTTGTTGCTTGTGTCAATGCTAATATAGACTCTTGCTTGTTAAGGCTTGAATTGAATTGATTGATTGCTTTACTTAAAAGTCCTTATATGGTTGTGTGGCATGTCACCACAGAAATTATGCTTCTTATCATTTACCTACTCGAGGACGAGCAGGAATTAAGCTTGGGATGTTGATACGTCCCAAACGTATCTATAATTTTTGCTTGCTCCATGCATGATTTGTGTGACTTTGCCATGTTTTTCCTAAACTTTCATACATTTTTTACCATATTTGGACTAACCTATTAACTCCGTGCACCCAGTTGCCAGTTCATGTTTTTCCGCTGTTTTTGTATTTCAGGTTTTCTTGCCATTAAAAGTGCCAAATAAATCCCGAAAAAATTATATAAAAAATCGGCGACCCGGAAGCTTCCCGAATCACCGAGGAAGGAAGGGGGTGGACCACCAGGGCCCCAGGAGGGTCCCTGGCACGGCCCCACCCTAGGCCGCGTCAGGAGGCCTCCTGGCTGCCCTGTGGCCCCTCTCGGTGCCCCCCTTCGCCTATATTTACCCCCCGTGACGGAAACCCCTAATATATATATCTCCTATTCCCGTTCTCCTCTATGTACCGCCGCCGCCGTTTCAAGATCAGGGCTGCCAGGAGAAGCTGCCCCGGCACCCTGCCGGAAGGAGGAATCCCCTCCGGGAGACCATCCATAGCCATGGACGCCACCCGGATGTGTCGTGAGTAGTCCCCCTTGGACGATGGGTCCGTGACCAGTAGCTATGTGATGTACCTCTCCCCTCTTTGTGCTTTCACTTTCGAGACCTCGTGAGCTGCCTCACATGATCGAGGTACCTTTGTAGTTTTCTATGTTGCTATGCTGAGTTTGCTGGGATCGGATGGATTATGAGATTATGTTCAGATTGTGATGAGAAATGTATTTGGTTCTCTTTTATATTTGTGTTCTCTAGTAAATTCTTGCATGTTGTCCGTTGCCGTATTTTATTTCGGCCATGTGATTTGTTGCAACTCCAAGAGGGAGCGTTATGCTTGATTGTGGGTTCAGCCCCTTGATGTCTAGCTTGAGTGACAGAAACATGAGACTAGGGGATGTGTTGTTGCCACCGGGGATGAAACAACGGTGCTTGTACTTGCGGGTGCAAGGATTGTTTACTTTACGGAAAGTTCTTTTAATGCAGTTGTCTGGTGCTTTGAGTTTACACTTTGGGTGGGATTCGCAACTTAATACCAGCGAGATTTTCTGGATAGATATCTCAAGGTGGATGATTCGTAGTAGATGCAGATGGATTTCGGTCTACTTACCTTGGCGTACTGCCCATTGCTTTTGAGCCTCTTCCTTTCTTTTGTAGCATAGTTAGCATTGCCGTGCGTTTATAATCCTGTCAATTGCCCAGCTGTGATTTGTTTACCTCGCTAGCACTTTTATCTTCTTTGGGAGAGAGACATCGCTAGTGAACATCACGGGACTCCGGTCCATATTCACACAATTGTTTACACCTTGAATTTACTTTCAGTTATTACTTTTCATTGCCACTATTATTATTATCTCTTGCGTTGATCCTTTGTAAATGGCAAGGCCGGAGGAATTGAAAACTCCTCTGCACTCGTTGGGAGCAAAGTTGTTTGCTGTGTGTGCAGGTCTAGGCGAAGTTAGCAACCTCGGCGCCATTTTTCACTTTACCACCTTCTTGTATCTCTACGAGTCCTACGGGAGACAAACCCTATCCTCTAGATAGGGGAAATTTGCTGCTACGCTACATCTCACCTTCCACTTGGGGTAAGCAACGAGAAGCGAGAGAATTATATTCCTTGCTAGCATAAATATGACAATGCCATATGCCCCGGATTTCCAATATGATATCACAACATTGCAGTTACATGGTTACAACATCTCATACAATTTGGCATATAACTTCCTTAAATACATTACATCAGCGGAAGATACATGTCTGAGTACAGACTACAATCAAATGCCTAGCGGCAAAGAGAAAAAAAATACATCGCTCCCATAACCACACGGGTCCAGGCCCTCCGCCGGGATCCGCCTAACTAGTCGTCGTCGAGTCTCCACGTGAAACGTCGATCACCATACATGTTGTTGATCAAGAACCCTGAAAAGAGTTTGGGGTAGTATCATGAGTACAGAAGTACTCAGCATCCAACTATAGTGGTCAACTGACCCAGCAAGGACTTCATCACTCGTCATTCTAGGATAACTAGTAGTTCACGGTTAGGATGGGGTAAGTGGTGAGGTTTTTGCCGCACTAGCATTTATGAAGTGGCTAACGATCTAGAGAGTAAGATAAGAAGCCAAGCATTCGATGAGGAATTGCCTCCAACAAGTCTTGCTATCAGCTACTTACGAAAACATAACACCTATCTTATCCTTGTCCTCCCCTTCGCATCCCGACGAAGAAGAAGCAGTCAAGGAACACACACGTTGATCAAGTTTATTAAGATTATCTCAGTTGTTATTGTTTATGAACAAGGAGTAGATCTCAAGTCGTCCATAACCGTGGACACGGCTTCTCAAAAATATTTAACCCTGCAGGGGTGTACCAACTACCCATTACAAGGCTCCGCATGCACACCCATCTCTCTCAGTTGCTACCCATCACAGGCAACCATTTGATGATTTAGTTCCAAGAGATCCGAAACGACAGGTCCCTCTAGCTAACAACGAACAAGTTCGGGTGGGCCCCGGTGAGTCGACATCCAACTCAAAAACCGGACGCGCTCTCGAATCGGCCTCTACCTTCTGGACGAGGTCGGGGTAACTAACCCAAACCATGTGGGCAGCCCCCTATCTTCCAGGTGTGGACCAACAAGAGAAACCATGTCTCCGCTGGCCCAAGTTATTTTAAAGGATGTCTGCTAGGAGCGACCCGACAGACATATATGCATGGTTTACAAATGGTAAATCTTCTTGGGCCACCTCTAGAAATGTTTGAAGCTAGGTAGGTAATAAAAGGGGACCCCATAAAACCCCACACGCGGTTAGGCACGCTCAGTCTTAAAACCAATACCCGAAACTCGGATCCTAGGTGACTCGAATGGAACAAAGCGTCGGGGCGGGATAGCCTAGACCTTCCATCCTTCGTCGAATATAGTCAACATTATAATAATCATATCATTCAAAATAATATAATAAATGTGATAGCCCAAACCAAGGAGTAATAGGGTAACATTCGTAGCATCCTAAGCATGCATACTAAGCAGGGGCTGAGCAACAAGCAATAGTAACATACTAGTACATGTTTTGCTGGGAGGGGACATGGTTGTATCGGTTTAAGAGAGGCTGTAAACATGTGGTAGGATCAAACATTGAACCTAACCTAGACTAGCATGCAAACCACTGGCTATAATAGAATGGATCATAAGTAATGTATAGTCCTTTCCTGTTGATAAGTCGGGTTCCGAAGGTGTAGGTGATCGCGAGCTCGCACCGTCTCCGAGACTAACCGCGGGAGCACATAGGAAGGAAACACTAGAAAGCAATCGACGATCAAGCATCTATTACTGCGAAGCAATCACGAGAAAGCATCAACAAGAAGACAACACGAGACAACGCACTACGGTATCACATCTATCGTCGGGAGCGGTTACTAGCAGGCTAAGTGGAGTATTCGTCACATACGACGGTACTACATGTTTTACGAGGGTTAAAGTTGTTTAGCTACACAAGATGAGCAAAGGTTGTTAACATGGCATCTCACCCAAGCATGGCATATCACACAATCATGACAAAAGGTGAAGCATAACTAAGCTATCTAAGCTAGTCAGTTTAAGTGTGGCAAACTCCTAAACATGCTTATCACTATTTACCCCACGAAAATTATAACGTTTGGTACTGTTTTTCCCTAAACAATATTTTATTATTTTTATTAGCAAGAAATAGCAGCATATTCACGATCTACACATAATTCTAGTCAAGTTACAGGTAAAGAACATTTTAAACGGAGCAACGGTTAGAAAGTTATGACTATTACAGTTACGGTGGCAAGCAGTGTAAATAGAAGGTAAACATCATGTAGACAAGTGCAAACATGGAAAAGGAGCACATTTTTGTAATCTACACAGAAAACTAAGCACGTTTCATATATTACACGTCGCGATCCGAGCTACCGATGAAAAGATACGCTCAACGCAAAAATAATAGTACAATCTGCCATTTTAAATGCCCAGAGAAAAAAAATAAACGTTTTCGGGCCGAAAGATATTGACCAGGCCCAACAGGGGGGATAGATAACTATTTAGCGCCCACAGGCGCAACACATTATTGGGCCGAGCCCACTAGCGCGCAGACAAAAAAAGGAAAGGTGGGAGGGCGTCTCACCACGTGGGCCTGGCCCATGGTGAAGGGCGGGCGAAGGATAGCTTGCTGCCGCTCATGGCGAGAAGAGCGTGTGGGCTGCGTGAGGAGTTCGGCTGCCTGGGTGCACTCGGTGGGCCACGGTTGCTGGGATGCACCGGCCCAGCTGGCAGCCAACGACGGGAGGCGTGCGAGCGGGCGCGCGGTCGCTGGATCCTCCCGATCCAGGCAGCTGCGGCGGCGGCTCCGGCTTTCTTCCTGCGAGGAGGCTCGTCGGCTTGAGGTGCTGGGGCGCGAGGTGGTGGAGGGGATTCTCCGGCGGCGCGGTAGCCCAGCGTGGTCGATGGAAGCGGCGGCCGGCCGCGGCCTGAGTTCCCTGGCGCGGGGCGGCGCCCATGGCGCACGGCTGCAGAGAGAGCGGCGGTGAGGAGGGAGGAAAGAGGAGAGGGAGAGGGCGCAACAGAGGAGGGGACCTGCGCGGTGCGGCGGCGCGATGCGACGGTGCTCAGGGGAAACCCGGTGTCGCAAAGGTCGTGTGCCGTTGGGAAAAAGGTTTGGTCCCACGTCCGATACGAGAAAGAGAGGGGGTAGAATATTCACCCATTAATAATTCGGCGAAGCAAACACTGCAAACAATACAGGCAAACATCACAACAACGCAACAAACAAAATCTTTAATTAGGGTGGAATTTCTGGGCTGTTACAGAACGTTATGCTCGATTGTGGGTTCATACCCCCTGATGACACGCTTGAGTGACAGAAACATGAGTCTAGGGGATGTGTTGTTGCCACAAGGGGGGAAAACAATGGTGCTTGTAACCTCGGTTGCAAGGATTGTTTACTTTATGCAAAGTGCTTTTTAATGCAGTTGTATGTTGCTTTGGGTTTACACTTTGTCATTATCATTATCATTATCATTTGGGTTTACACTTTGGTGCTTCTATCATTATCATTATCCCTTGTGTTTTGATCCTTTGTAAACAACAAGACCGAAGAGATTGACAACCTCTCTGAACTTCGTTGGGAGCAAAGTTATTTCTGTCTGTGTGCAGGTCCACGTCAGTTGCACCGCTGACACCTACTTATCATCTCCGGAGTCCTACTGGAGATAAACCTCGGTATCTTCACCGAGGGAAACTTGCCGCTACGCTGCATCTCACCTTCCACTTGGGGTAAGCAACGAAGGGCGAGAAGCAATTATCATCTCTCGCGTATCAAGCAAATTTCTGGCGCCGTTGTCGGGGACTCCGAGTGATAAGGTAGGGGAGTTTCCCACTACCTTTTCCCTTTAATTTTTAGTCTTGTTAGTTTACCTTTCGGTTTTATCTTTGTGTCTTATATCAAAAATTACAAAAAAAATCTGCCACGCTTGCTGCTACTATGGGTTCCACTGAAAACACCAAGTTGTGTGACTTCACTAGTCACAACAACAAAGACTTTATCTGCACTCCTATTGCCACACCTTCCACTTCAGCTACCTCTTATGAAATTAAACCTGCTTTGCTAAACCTTGTTATGAGAGATCAATTCTCTAGTGCTGGAGATGATGCTGCTTTACACTTAAATAATTTTGTTGAGTTATGTGATATGCAAAAGTATAAAGAAGTAGAAGGTGGTGTTTTTAAGCTCAAGCTTTTTTTCCTTTCTCTTTGAGGGAAGGAGCTAAAATCTGGTTTCAATCTTTGCCTAGGAATAGCATAGATTTTTGGGATAAGTGCAAAGATTCTTTTATTGGGAAGTATTACGCACCTGCTAAAATTATCCAATTGAGGAGTAACATTATGAATTTTAAGCAATTGGATAATGAACACGTTGCCCAAGCTTGGGAACGTATGAAATCTCTTGTTAAGAAATGCCCTACACATGGTTTGAGTACCTGGATGGTTATCCAGACTTTTTATGCGGACTTGAACTTTACCTCGTGGAACCTGGTAGATTCGGCCGCGGGAGGAACCTTTATGTCAACTACACTTGGTGTTGCCTCAAAGCTTCTTGATGAGATGATGACCAATTATTCCCAATGGCACACCGAACGCGCTCCAACAGGTAGGAAGGTAAACTCTGTCGAGGAGATTACCTCCCTAAATGAAAATTTTGACTTAATTATGTCTCTACTTACCAAGAAACCCTCTATTGATCCTCATGATGTTCCTTTAAATTCTTTGGTTGCTCCGGAACAAGTAGATGTGAACTTTATTGCTAGAAACAACTTTAACAACAATGCTTATAGGGGAATTTTGCTAGTAATCCTAGACCGTTTTCATCCAACTATGGGAACAACAACACCTATCCTAGCAATAACTCCTATAATCCTACTTACAAGGAAAGAGACCTACCTAGCTATGAGAAAATGGTAGAAATAGAGAAGGCTACTAAGAATTTTATGCATACCCGGTTCGAACAAAACATAGCCTTCTCTAAGAAAATAGGTGAGCACACTGCTATTCTGCAAAACATTGGTGAACAATTTGAGAGCCTGAACATTGAGATTTCTAATCTCCAAACTAGACTTACCACCACTGAAACCCATGTTTCGAATATATCCCACACCCAATATACTTTGATAAATCAAATGGCAGCCAAATCAGAAGTTATCCCCATGGAAAAGGATAGAATTAAGAGCCTTCCTACACACCACACAGTTGCCACTATCCAAATTGTTGAGGACAGTCAAACTATTAGCACCCAATGCACTCCTAGTCCCATTGGACCTAATAATGGTGATGATAGTACCTCAACCGTAGAAGAAGAAACTCCTATGAACATAGAGGGTTTCCAACAAGTGAGCCTAGATGACACTACTACCACCTTTGATAGTAGTGATATTGATTTTGATAGTTGCACCCTCTCAGAAGTTATTAGCTTGCTACATAAAATGTCTAGAGACCCCCACACTAGCACACTTAATCTTGCCTTCACGGAGCATATCACAAATGCTCTCATCAAAGCTAGGGAGGAGAATCTTAGGATAGAAGCCTCCATACCTAGGAAGCTCGATAATGGTTGGGACCCTATGATAAAAATTAAATTAAATAACTTCTCTTGCTATGCTTTATGTGACGTTGGAGCTAGTACCTCCGTCATGCCCAAAAGAATGTATGATATGTTTGAATTGAAACCTTTTGATTCTTGTTCTCTTGGTGTTCATCTTGTTGATTCTTCCATAAAGAAAACTTTGGGGAAGATCGACGATGTTCTTATCATTGTCAACGACAACTATGTTCCCGTTGATTATTATTATTATGTATATAGAGTGTGAACCTTTATGTCCAATTATTTTGGGACGTCCTTTTCTTTGCACCGTTGGTGACGGCATAGACATGAAAGAGGGGAATATAAAATTTCAATTCCCTCTCAAAAAAGGGATGGAACACTTCCCTAGAAAGAAAATCAAGTTACCATTTGAGTCCGTTACACGGGCTAGCTATTCTCTTTCTTTTGATAAAACTTGATTCTTCTTTTGCCTTATGCCTAGCTTAAAGGCGTAAAAGAAAGCGCTTGTTAGGAGGCAACCCAAGATGTTTTTACTTCTGTTCTTAGTGGTCTTGATGATTGTTACTACTGTAGCAACATCATTGTATCTTTATTTTCAAGCTTTGTGCCAAGTTATAGCCTCTTATGATAAGTGAAGCAAAAGTTGTGACATGTTGTCCAGAAAATAGATTATGTCTTCTCGACGGAAAAAATCGTGACAAATAATCAATTCATCTTTTTGAGCTAAATTTTTTCCACAGCATGCTCTATAGAATTGTGAAACTTTTGTATGTTCTGAGTTTTTTGATGTGAGTTGCAGAAGTACCCCAAAAAAAATTCTCTCCTACCTGTTGTTCTGTTTTTCACAGATTCTGCCACGTTTTTCCTTTCCTTACTTTTGCAAACCTTAAGCTTGCTTTTTCTTTGCAAAAACTTTTTGGAAATCTTGAGAAACATTAGGTCTTCAAGAATATCTTTATATCAAGTGGGGAAAATTATTTTATTAAGGGTACTAACCTCTCTAATCAGCTTATGATGAGTTATGTATGAAGGGAGTTCTCAAGTGTGCGACGGAAGATGATGAAAGAAGATCTGGGAGTGTCAAGCGCTCAAGCTTGAGGGATTCCCCCATGCATCCCCAATAAATATCCAAGGAGACTCAAGCGTCTAAGCTTGGGGATGTCCCCGTGCATCCCCTTCTCCATCAACAATCATCAGTTCGTCCTTCGTCTCACTATATTGTTATCACTTCATGCGTTATGTGCTATGCTTGGAGCGTCTCGCTCTTAGGTTCTATTTTTAGTTTTCTTTATCTTTGCTTGCTGTTCATAACGAGTTAGACCCCAAATTACTTTGTGTGGGAGAGAAACACGCTCCACTCCAATTTAGAACACATCATAGGATTTTGCATGCCTATCTTTTTATTGTTGTGTGTTCTTTATCTTTTGATAGCTACTGCCATGTTTAGTTTTAGTTTTAGTTTTTCTTAGCAAGAGCCTTGGCTTTTGTTTAGTTTGTTGCTGGAATTATCTTTAGTTTTCATGTTTATCTTGTTAAGAGAGTTGGTTGTTGCACTGAGTTGTGTCTTGTCTTGAAAGTAGGTAATTGAGGTTGGTATTTAATTTTAGTAGTAACTTGCAATTGTTTTGAGGTATTGATGTGAGTAATGTTTGAAATTTTGGTCTCAAGAGCTCTAGCCTATTAGTGATAGGTGTCGTATTTTGGGCAATACGTGTGTATTTTCAAAACATACAAAACTAGTTGAGATCTCTAGCTACTAGATGGATCACTAATCTTTGGAGGGATCAGATATTGGAGTTCACTCACGTACCATGAGTCGAGGATGCGCAAGGATAACCAAACCCCCATACACTCCTCCTCGGGGTACTTGTCTCTTTGTGAACCTCCTTATTAGATTGAGAGTTACCGACAATAAGTGCATGAGTTCTTCGGAGTAATGTAAGTATTGAAAGTTGACACTTCCACCTCCTCATATTTGCTAGCCTCTCCCGTACCGTGCATTGCCCTCTTCTCACTCCAAGAGTTGGCGTCCACCTTCGACGGTACATCCAAACCCTTGGCATGATACACTCTGTCATCATAAAAACCTCCTTATATCTTTCCTCAAAACAGCCACCATACCTACCTATCAAGGCATTTCCATAGCCTTTCCGAGATATATTGCCATGCAACATCCACCTCTTCATGACTTGATCTTCATGTCATACATGTTCCTGCTACACTAGCAGCGGCATACATTGCATACATCATGATAGCTACATCTTCTTTATGATTTGAGTACCTTGTAAAGTGTGAAAGATCTTCTATACCCTCTTGTAAATTACAGTGTTTCCCTTAAGTGAGGAAAAGATCCCAAAGTGGACAAAACAAAAGATCCCAAAGAGGACAAATGAGAGTTAAATGAGAGTTAAATAGAAAGAGCCATTGAGGCCACCAAAAAATACAAAAAAATAGAAAAAAGAGAAACATAAATAAAAAGAGAGAAAGGGGCAGCACTACTATCCTTTTATAAGATCCACACTAGTACTCCCTCTTATCCTTTTACTCCATAGAGATGATAAGACATGCATATATCTATGTGGGGACCTTCACACTATACAACTTGGCTTGCATATTCCAAGGATGAGCCTCCTCAAAAGAGATCTAGGTCCTCATGAGCGAGCAAGTTGGATGCACCCCCACTAGTTCCATTGGAGAGCTTTTTAGCTCATATGTGCATCCATTGCATGGCACTCCCTACTCCTCACATCATATCTATCATTTGGCCTTCTCGCCTATGATTGTCCTCATTGATGTGAGACTTTCTCACCTTTTTGCCTTCCTCCTCCACCATATTTCTCTATTTTCCATCCTAAGTGTCAACTCTCGTGCTTACGCTCATCCATTGCATGAGTTCTCAAAATATCGAAAAGGAGTGGATCAAATTCACTTGTACCTGGCTAGTGGTCTGGGGACGTGTCAAGATAAGACTCCAAAGAAGACCAAGTGTGAAATTTTAGTAGATTGAGTTCTCAAAAAAAAAACCCTTTTTCTCGTATTCAATATCCCCCTTGCACGCAAACACCATTTGGAGACATTCGAGTCACGGACAGTGAGAGCTCTTGCACCTAATGTTCTTTTGTTACTTGTTTCAATGCTAATATAGACTCTTGCATATTATGACTTGAATTGAATCACATACCTTGATTGATTTACTTTTCAAAGTTCTTATATGGTTGCTAGCATGTCACCACATAAATTATGCTTGTTATCATTTACCTACTTGAGGATGAGCAGTAATTAAGCTTGGGGATGTTGATACGTCCCAAACGTATCTATAATTTCTACTTGCTCCATGGATGTTTTGTGTGATATTGCTATGATCTAGATAAACTTTCATACACTTTTGATAATATTTGGACTAACCTATTAACTCAGTGCACCCCAGTGCTAGTTTCTGTTTTATGGTGTTTTTCTATTTCAGTTTCCCCCCATATTAAAAGTGCTCCAAAAATCCAGGAATAATCAGATAAAAAATCAGCGTAACGGAAGCTTCCAGAGTCCCAAAGGAGGGCTGGAGGGGCCCCACCTGGTGCCCAGGCGGCCAAGTGGCCCGGCCTAGGGTGGGGCCGCGCCGGGTAGCCGCCTGGACACCTGGTGGCCCCCATGGCTGCCCCTCTTCGCCTATTTATTCCCCGTGACGCGAAACCCCCGAGGACAGAACCCTTTTTCGCGATCTCGGCTCTGTTCCGCCGCCGTCGCGCTTCCAAGATCGGGAGCGCCAACAGACTTCTTCCCGGCACCCTGCCGGAGGGAGGATCGACCTCCGGGAGCTTCTCCTTCACCATGGACGCTTCCCGGATGTGTCGTGAGTAATTTCCTTTGGACCATGGGTCCGTGAGTAGCTATGTGATGTTCTCCTCCCCTCTTTGTTCTTCATGGTTTAGACCTCGTGAGCTTCCCTACATGATCGAGGCACATATGTAATCTTTCTGCTGTTCCTATGCTGAGTTTGATGGGATCTGATGGATTATGAGATTATGTTTAGATTGTGATAGAGTAATATATTTGGTTCTTATCTTTTATATTTTTGTTCCTAAGTAATTCTTGCATGTTCTCCGTTGTTTTTTATTGCTTTGGCCAAGTAGTAGGTAGTAACTCCAAGAGGGAACATTATGCTCAATTGTGGGTTCATACCCCCTGATGACACGCTTGAGTGATAGAAACATGATTCTAGGGGATGTGTTTTTGCCAAAAGGGGGAAAACAACGGTGCTTGTAACCGAGGTTGCAAGGATTGTTAACTTTACGCAAAGTGTTTTTTAATGCAGTTGTCTGTTGCTTTGGGTTTACACTTTGGGTGGGGCTCGCAACTTAATACCAACGAGATGTTCTGGATAGATATCTCAAGGTGGACAATTAGTAGTAGACGCAGTTGGATTTCGGTCTACTTATTTTGGCGTACTGCCCATGCTTTTGAGCCTCTTCCATTCTTTGTAGCATAGTTAGCATTGCGGTGCGTTTATAATTTTGTCAATTGCCCATCTGTAATTTGTTCACCTCGCATAGCAGTTTTATCATCTTTTGGGAGAGAGACATCACTAGTGAACATCACGGGACCCCGGTCCATATTCTCATCACTGTTTACACGCTCATTTACTTTTCTTCTTTTACTTTCAGTTGCTATCATTATCATTATCCCTTGTGTTTTTATCCTTTGTAAACAACAAGATGGGAGAGATTGACAACCTCTATGAACTTCGTTGGGATCAAAGTTATTTGTGTCTGTGTGCAGGTCCACGTCAGTTGCGCCGGGGACACCTACTTATCATCTCCATAGTCCTACTGGAGACAAATCTCGGTATCTTCACCGAGGGAAACTTACCGCTACGCTGCATCTCACCTTCCACTTGGGGTAACCAATGAAGGGCGAGAAGCAATTATCATCTCTCGCGTATCAATGCCCTCACAAGAGAATAAGAGTTGAAGCAAAAGAGAGCATCGAGAAACAAATATGAAACACATGTAATCCTAACCCACTTCCTATGCATGGGAAACTTATAAATAAATAAATCAAAAAGCACAAAGTGACATGCATAAGAAGGTGTAACAAGAGCAACTTCAGAACTTTCATCATAAAGAGAGGTGTTTTTGTAACATGAAAGTTTCTACAACCAAGTTTTCCGACCTCAAAGTAATTTTCAGTAGCATCATGAACAACATCAAGAATATAACTGTCACATAAATCATGTTGTTCATGACTTACAAGCACACGTGTAAATTTTTCAACACGGTCTTTAAGAGCATAAGATAAATGCAACCCATCACATTGAGCCTTAATAAGAGCAAGATTCTCCGAAATATGAGTTAGAGATTTCAAAAGGATAATAGGACAATCAAGTGTGGGTGCAATAGTAACAATTTCATGCTTAACATGAGGAACTATAGCAAGTTCATCTCCGTAAGCATCATTCATAATGGCATCATGGCCACAAGTATAGAAGGTATTAACTTCATCAAAAAGGGATATTTCAAAAGAATCCATCGGATCATAACACTCATATAAGGTAAGAGTCAAAGAGTTAATCTCATTAGAAGGTAGAAATGGATAGCTCCATTCTTCCTCCTTTTGTTCGTCACTCTCCTTCTCTTTTTCATCCAAGGAGCTTTCAGGTTCAGCAATTTCTTCTTCCATAGAGGCATGCAAAACATTAGTCTCTTACTTTAGGGGAGAGATTCTCTCAAGATGATCAGTAATATATTAATTTGCATTGTAATTTTCAAGGCAATAGTTAAGTATAGAAAAACTCTCAGATTTCTAAGGGGCATCATCAATATTTTTAAGAAGAGAAGTAATTTCATAAGCACCCTTAAAAGCAATAAATTCTTCTATTTTCTCTCAAGATGATCAGTAATATAATATTTTGCATCGTATTTTCAAGGCAATAGTTAAGTATAGCAAGACTCTTAGATCTGTAAGGGGCATCATCGGTATTTTTAAGAAGAGAATTAATTTCGTAGGTACCCTTAAAAGCAACAAATTCTTCTATTTTCTCTGCATCATAAAAATCATAATTTCTCTTAGCATAAGAAGCTAAGGTTTCATCATCATTGTACTCACATTGGAAAGCAAGGTATTTATGCCTCATAAAGCAACAAGATTCATCCCTGCAGAAAGATATGTTATATATTAAGCACAAGTTTCTAGCATACTCATACAACTGATGTATTTGTTTCCATAAGTGTATCCCCTTTTGAGACAAGCGATGTTCCTTGTAATATTCTTGTTGATCCTTAGTGAATCCTTCATGCCAATAGGATCTGGTTTCAGAGAAGTTAGGTATTGGTGGCAAGAAAGTAACTAGACATACTATTTTTGGGATTTTTGGTATAAGACAAAAAGACAAAAACTGAAAGGTAAACTAACAAGACGAAAAAGCAAAGATAAAAGATAGTGTGCAACTCCCCTCTCTTGAAGAGCGGAGTCCCCGACAACAGCACCGGAAATTAGCTTGATGGCACTGAAGTAGTGCTCCTCGTTGGCTACCCCAAGTGGAAGGTTGAGATGTAGCGTAGAGTAATTTCCCTCAGTGAAAATACCAAGGTTTGTCTCCAGTAGGACTCCATTAACGACTAGTAGGTGACAACGGCCCTAGAAATTACTAGCACGAGTTGATGTGGACCTGCACAAAGATACAAATAAATTTGCTCCCAACGAGTACAGAGAGGTTGTCAATCTCTCTGGCCTTACTGTTTACAAAGGGTCAAACACAAGAGATAAAAGGTAATGATAACTGCAACTAGAAAGTAAAAGAAGAAGTAAATTGAGGGTGTAAACAGTCGTGGAAATATGTACCGGGGTCCCATGATGTTCACTAGTGAAGTCTCTCTCCCAAAAGACGATAAACAACCCTGCGAGGTAAACAAATCACAGTTGGGAAATTGACATGATTACATACGCAAACCAATGCTAACTATGCTACAAAAGAAAGGAAGAGGCTCAAAAGCATGGGCGGTACACCAAAAAAAGTAGACCGAAATCCATCTGCATCTACTCACTAATCATCCACCTTGAGATATCTATCCAGAACATCTCGCTGGTATTAAGTTGCGAGCCCCACCCAAAGTGTAAACCCAAAGCAACAGACGACTGCATTAAAAGAACTTTTCGTAAAGTAAACAATCCTTGCAACCGCGGTTACAAGCACTGTTGTTTTCCCCCTTGTGGAAACAACACATCCCCTAGACTCATGTTTATGTCACTCAAGCTAGTCATCAGGGGGCATGATCCATCAATCATGCATAATACTCCCTCTTGGAGTTACTACCTACTACTTGGCCAAAGCAATAAACAGCAACGGAGAACATGCAAGAATTACACAAGAACACAAATATAAAAGGAGAAGAACCAAATATAGTACTCATCACAATCTGAACATAGTCTCATAATCCATCAGATCCCAGCAAACTCAACATAGCAACAACAGAAAGAATTACATATGTGCCTTGATCATGTAGGGCAGCACACAAGGTCTAATCCATGAAGAACAAAGGGGGCGAGAGGACATCACATAGCTACTGATCATGGACACTTTGGTCCAAGGTGGACTACTCACGGCTCATCCGGGAAGCGTCCATGGTGGTGGAGAAGCTCCCGGAGGTCAATCCTCCCTCTGACAGGGTGCCGGGAAGAGGTCTTCTGGTGCTCCCGATCTTAGAAGCGCGTGATGACCCTTAACTGTAGGGGGTCGATTGTAGTGTTCTCGCGGGTAAGTTAA
This sequence comes from Bromus sterilis, assembly GCA_950022295.1. Taxonomy (NCBI): domain Eukaryota; kingdom Viridiplantae; phylum Streptophyta; class Magnoliopsida; order Poales; family Poaceae; genus Bromus; species Bromus sterilis. The sequence goes on from OX465600.1 coordinate 227,277,799, forward strand.
CCCAATTTATTGATTCGACACAAGGGGAACCAAAGAGTGTTTATAAGCTTTGACAGTTGAGTTGTCGATTCAACCGCACCTGAAATATCCTTGCTTGCAACAAAATATTAATAGCAACTGTGACATGATAGCAATAGTGAAACAATGAAAAGTAGAAACTAGTGACCAGCAGGATTAAAATACTGTAGGCTAGGGAGATGGATCGTCGGGCGCTGCATGAACAAGTATGAGCATGTAATAAATTCTAACACGGGACACGACACATAGAAAAGCAATGATCATCTAGGAAAATATCAAACATTAGGCATATATCCCATAGGTAGTTGTGTGTGCTTGCAATAAGAACTTGCACAACATCTTTTGTCCTACCATCCCGCTACGAACGGGGCCAAGAGGAACTTATGGAGAATATGGTGCTCCTGTCAAAGAGCATCGAAACAAAGCAATAAACTCAATCGATACATGGAATCCTCAAATTATGAACCATCCCCTTTGGTGTCCTAAGCTGTCACCTTTAGGATCGCCGGTTCCGGACCATAATAGGTGCATACAACTCATAGATAGCATCTCGAACATAAATAAACTCATGAAAACATAAGTGGTTCAGATCTGAAAACATGGCACTCGGGCCCAAAGTGACAAGCATTAAGACAAACAAGTTGTAGCAAAGATGATAAACACCAAAGTAGATGATAGGCAACATGCCCCCAACAATTTGACGAAATATTACATGATCAATCTCGTCCAATACCTACCATCCTCTTTGCCTATAGCAGGGAATTACTCACACATGTGAAGAGAAGTCATGGAGGAAGGATGGAGTGGTGATGGTGAGGACGATGGCGACGATCTCCCCTCTCCGGAGGCCAAATCAGCCTCCATATTAGCCCTCCCGAAGAAGAACAGAGGTTGGCGGTGGCTCCGCGACGGGTTCTGGAAAAGCGACTTCTGCTTTGGAGTTTTCCCGTCACGAGAATAAATAGGAGTCAAAGTAGGGCACCAGGGGAGGGGGCAGTCGCCTAGGCAGTCAGAGGGCGCGACCCCACCTCCAGACGCGCCAGCAGGGCGCCTGGGGCCCCCCTGGCTGCCCTCTGGCCCCCCTTCTAGCTCCGGGCTCCTTCGGGTGCGTGGATTTTTTGGTATTTTTCTGGGAATTTTCTGAGATGTCCAAAAAATCCATTTTCCTGCGCACAATAAAACCATACAGGCAGCTCTGCTGAAAACAACGTCAGTCCGGGTTAGTTTAGTTCAAATCATGCAAGAATGAGGGAAAAACAACAGAAAAAACTGTTGGGAAAAGTAGATACGTTTGAGACGTATCAGCTCCCCCAAGCTTAGCCTATTGCTTGTCCTCAAGCAATTCAGTTCAACGAACTGGACGCGACAAACAAAACTTTGAAAAACTCTTTTGCTTCATAAGATGTATATAATCCGGTACAACGAAAAGAGTTTAGCAAGTATCAAAACAATGCTATGAAGATAATGCACGAAGCAATCCTTCTTTCAAGTGACCAATCACAAACAACCTAAAGTGAATAATATGCTGCCGAAAATCAAGACAAGATCACAATGCACATAGCCTGAACATATCAGAGTGGTATCTCGCTAGCCTCCATGAGTGAAGCAAAACATAAATGCAGAAACTCCTCCGTAGTTTTAAAGGAGACTAGAACTAAGAATTTCAGACTAGCAATATAACAAGCATGCAGAAGACAATGTAATACTTTGGGACAATGCATGTTACACTAAGAATGACAATTATGCTCTCAATAGTTGGTGCTTTGAAGAAAGAAGGTGTGACTCTCGAGCCGTGGATTTTTTATGGCATGATTGAAAACTCGTGAAAGGAAGCAAAGACTAAACATGTGCCAGAGTTCTTGGTTTTGAAAACATAGATAAAATTATTTTTGAGAAGTGCAACTTTCCAGTCAACGGTGAGCGGTAAAGGTCTCTCAATATCTCCCATGCCAACCATATTAATGCTTTTGCTTACACTTATTCCCTTATCCATAAATCCTTTGATGGTCTATGGAACCTTTTATTTTGCCTCAAGTATGGAAGGAGGATATCCTTCCATCTATCATTAGAAGCATTTGGTCCATTTCCTTCCAGCATCAAGTATGGGGGAGGTGTAACTCTCTATTTTTTTATAATTTTGACTAGTTAAAACTTCCGTCAAAATATTCTTGGCATGGTAGATACTGATTTTCCCTCACCGCACCATGAGCTTGTACGGTTACGAAAGGGAAGCTTTTGAATAAATTTCGAGATGGCACAAGAAAGTCTATGTTAGGAGTGGCCGGTAAATACCAGACATAGGAAGGTATGGTGGACTCAAGTGGAATAACTGGTTTGAAAAAGGAGTTTGGATGCACAAGCATAATTATGCTTGGTGCGAGTGAAGGCTAGCAAAAGACTAGGAAGCGGCCGACTAGAGAGAAATAATTGTCATAATCATGTAGAGGGACAAAGCAACATTGAATCGGGCATGAAAGTTATACGACTATTCTGAAATAAAAAGGTCATCAAGGCATGATAGACATTATAGTCATAAACATGTGTAAACATGTGGCAAGTCAATCCAAGAATTCTCCGAAGGGAAATACCACTTCAATATGCCAAACCATGAACAATGCGATGCATGCAAATCATTCCAACAACATATTATGCACCCTAGCTATTTGAGATCAGCCACAAAGAAAGCATGAACACTGGGAAAACATTGTAAGCATAGCACTATGTCGCTACAAGCTGGTCTCTAGATCATAAGTACAGGCATATGTACAAAATTAGAAACAAGAAGAGTTCATATCAGTTTTCCTTGTGGCTTCCATTTCGTCGATCTTCGTCATTACTGCCTTGTCACTTGCACGACCGAACGTGGGAAATATAATCAAATGCCATCACGGACTCGAGCTGAATTCTGAAAACAAAGCAAACTAAAGAGAGAAAGGAAATCTTTTTGGGTTTTTTAAAGGCTTTTCTAAAGAAAAAGAAAAGATAAATATTTTTGTTGTTGTTGTCGCAAATTAAAAGAACAAAGAAGAACGGGCAAAAACTTCGAAAAGATCAAGGAAAACAAAAAATAAGAACGGATAATACAATGGAAAGGTGAGAAGGGCACGTACTCCCCCAAGCTTAGGCTTTTGGCCTAAGTTGGTAGCAGCTACTGTCCCCAGGAGCCTCCTGCTCCGGGGTAATGGTAAGTCCAGGAGTCGTATGAGCCCTCCGGTGCGTACACCAAAGTCCTCGGATCCTCCCATGAGGAAGGTCCCGCGCTCCAAGAGGAAGAAGACCCCTCTCCATGCTCGGTGAAGGTCTCTCCTTGGAAAGGTGGGAACTCACCATGCTCCTCCTCGTCGGGAACAACCCCCTCCATTGGTTTATGCAGCTTGTGGTGAGCCATGAACTCATCGAACTGAATATCGTTGAAGGACCATCCATTACTGTGAGTGTTATCAAAAAAAAGTGGTGCAGGTAGACGGATCTCACGAGTAATGGTCTTTTCAGACCTCAAAATATAAACAAGGTTACCAAAATGGGAAGTCATGGTAACAAACTTATGCCTCTTCATAGCAGCAAGATCGTGACTTGCGTATGAAAAGGGAACATCATCAGGATGCGGGGTGCGCTCAAGAGACTCAAGGATAAGTGTGGCGTAAACACCACCATATAAATCGCCCTTGTTACTGTTCATAACAAGGCGCCAAGCAATTAAGGCACCCACATTATAATAATTCTTATCAGAGAGGGCGTTCGCATAAATAGCGAAATCTGGTGCAGAACCACTGCTCGTGTTGTCACGAGCCAACACCCCTCTAGCAAAAAAATACGCAAAATACCTGAGGTGTGGAAACAGAATGTTGGAAACCTTCGTACGCCGAATGTCGGTCTCCTCCTGGCAACGGAGGGAGTTGAAGAGGGTCCTCAACTCGGAAGGCTGAGTGGTCATCTTTGTCGTCTGACTAGCGTTCGACACACCTATTATATAACAAAATTGTGCCAAAGACATGGTTATGAGATCATTATAAAGTCTGAACTCGACGGTTCCAGCATCATGATTATAACGAAAATTGTTAACAAAGCAGGAGGTGAGCTTCTTGTATTGTACCACACGGCATAGTGCTAGCCGTGTCAAACCTGCATTGGCACAAAGCCCATATAATTCATCCTTAATTCCTGCAGTCGTAAGAAAATCATCGCACGGATACATCATTGCGCATGTTGGACTTGTATCTTCCAACAACTCCAGGGGCACATGATCTTCGTTGTAGCTCACCCTAACTGTTGAGGGTGAAGCTGCAGCTCTAGTAACTCGATCGGAGCGCTCGGGCTTCTTCTTCCCAAGCCACCCCTTTGCTTTTCCTAGCAAACTCATTTCTGAAATTTTTGACAATTCACAAAAACAAGGATTTAAACAAAGTGAGTTGAGGCAAACTACTCTACTCACTTACCTAAGCATAAACTTGCATCAAAACTTGGAAAATAAATTTCTACACATGCATGCAAGCTCATCTAAACTACACCAAGAACTACTAAATACTCACAAATGAAGCCACCAATCAAAAAACTAATTGGAGGGGTGGAGGAGTTACATACCAGGGAGTATTTGCCCAAAATCTCAACTGGGTCGTAGAGAGAGATCGAAATTCTGGACGGGGAGCAGAAAGAACGCGAGTTCCAGGTGGAGAACTCGTGTTTTGGGGAGGAAAGAAAGAGAAAGGAAGAAGACTCACCTGAAGGTGGGGCCTGTGGGCCCCAGGCGCCCTGTGGGTGCGGCCAGGGGGCTGGCCGCGCCAACTGGCTGCCTGGGCCACTGGTGGCCCCCCCGGTCAGCCCCAGGAGCCTCTGGGTCACTCCCGGCATGGAAATTTTTATTCTGAATTTTCTGGAATTTTTCTAAAAACTTCACTGTTGAAAATTTTCCAAAGTTCAAAAAGTTGCGAAACTTTCTGAAAACTTGAAGCAGTGATTAGAATTGTGAAGCTTCAAAAACATGTAAACTTGGTACAGCAAGGAGAATAAAAGCTAAGGAAAATGAAAACATAACAAACTCCACTTTTTACCTATATAAAACATGCTCACTAGCTAGGTTGATCAAGTCTTACCAACGAACCGGCGATATATAGAGCAAAAAGTATCACCTCTTATGAAGTGATCATTGCACCTTTACTTTAATGGACATTGTCCCCACCATGATGGTTTTGTATTTGTGGTGCACGTGTAGAGGACAATCCCATTCTCCAATCTTCACGGTCTCGATATTCTCTATTGAGTTAAGGCCATGCCTTTTGTCGATCTTCTTTGGAAAATACACCGTGTGTTCTTTATCGTCTACATTGAAGGTGACCTTTCCTTTATTGCAATCAATAATGGCACCTGCAGTGTTAAGAAAAGGTCTACCAAGAATAATGGACATGCTCCCATCCTCAGGCATGTCAAGCACAACAAAATCTGTAAGAATTAAACAATTAGCAACTTCAACTGGAACATCCTCACAAATACCTATTGGGACGGCTGTTGATTTGTCAGCCATTTGAAGAGAGATATATGTAGGGATTAGCTTATCTAAACATAGACTTTTGTAAAGAGAAAAAAGCATAACACTCACCCCTGCTCCGAGATCACATAAGGCAGTCTTGACATAATTATTTTTTTAGAGCAAGGAATGGTGAGTATACCTGGGTCACCAAGCTTCTCAGGAATCTTCCCACTGAAAGAATAGTTAGCAAGCATGGTAGATATTGCCTCATTAGGAACTTTTCTTTTGTTAGTGACAATATCTTTCATGTATTTGGAATAAGGAGGTAACTTGATAGCATGAGTCAAAGGAATTTTCAGAAAAAGAGGTTTCATCCATTCACAAAATTTATTATAATGCTCTTCTTCTTTTGATTTGAGAGACTTACCTGGAAAGGGCATGGGTTTTTGTACCCATGGTTCTCTTTCCATCCCATGTCTTCTTGCTATGAAGTCTTCTCTTGTGTACTTCTTGCGTTTATCCGGTGCTTCTTCTTCTCGCACCTCGGGAGGATCATTCTTCTCCTTATCATTTTCTTCCGGCTCAGCACCATCTTCAGTTTCAGCATCGGAGGTAGATATGCTGTTAGGATCAACAACAGGTTCTTCACTTGTAATAGGATCATTGGAGTTGTTAGCTTCCTTGTGTTTCTTCTTCTTCTTCTTTTTCTTCTTAGGAGATCTAACAATCTCGTCTTCTACTTGCACTTGAGAATCTTGCTCGATAGTCTTCGGATGCCCCTCAAGATACAGTGGGTCCTGGGTGTGTGTTCCACCCCTGGTCTTGATGCCATAAGCTTGTATGTCCTGTTTGGCATTGTTAGCAAGCAAATATTTTTGCACATTAGAAATTTTTTCAAGCTGAGTTTGAACCATATGAAAATTCTTAACAACACATTTAACATCATTAACTGTTCTTTCAAGAAAACCAAGTAAAGTTTTGATAGCAAGAGAATTATCATGTAGCTGACTTTGTATCCTCCTATTGAAATTGTCTTGCTTAATAATAAAATTATCAAGCTCATCCAAGCATTGGTCGGGAGGCTTTCCTTTAGGGATGTCACTTTCAGTAAAGTCTAATAGAGAGTGTACCTCTACCAAGGGAGGGTGAGTAGTAGGTTCACACAACTTCTCCATAGGCGGTAAATTCTTCACGTCTTCAGCTTTAATGCCTTTCTCCTTAATAGACTTCTTTGCTTCTTGCATATCTTCGGGGCTCAGAACAAGCATGCCCCTCTTCTTTGGTGGTGGAGGTGGTTCAGGGACGGACCAATCTTCATGGTTCTTGCCAATCTTGCCCATTAATTCTTCAGCATCGGCTGAGGTTCTTTCCCTGAAAACACAACAAGCACAACTATCTAGATAGGACCTGGATTCATCGGTTAGAGCAGCGTAAAATATACCAAGTAATTCATTCTTTTGGACTTCATGTCACGGTCTAGCCTTAATTAGATCACAATACCTCCCCCAAGCTTTAGGGAGGTGCTCATCCAGCAACTGTTTAAAGTTATAGAGTCTTTGCAAAGCAGCATGTTGCATATGAGCAGTAAAACATTTATCAACAAAGAATTGAACTAAGTCCTGAGGACTCTCAATGGAACCATAAGGTAGTGCATCGTACCAGTATTTAGCGTCTCCCTTCAAAGAAAAAGGAAAAAATCATGGCCACATAGAAATTTCGTATCTTCTCATCAGTAGTGAATAGGTCACCTAACTCAGCGAGTTTGGTCAGGTGTGCTATAGCATCATCATTTTCTCTGCCATAAAAGGGTCAGCCTCGACTATAGATATAAGTGAAATATCAACAGAGAAATCATAATCAGGATCATTGATGCATATAGGAGATGTGGAAAATTTAGGATCAGGAATATTCTTGTTCTTCATGGAGTGCTTTTCGAGCAGCTCCTTGATAGTATCAGGGTCAGAGTCGGTACACTCTCTGAGTTCCCTGCAAAGATCATCATCAAGAGTAATATAATCATCATCAAGGATCAACTCCTTGAGTTCATCTAAATCTGGGTAACCAAAGGTTTTGCAAGTAGGAATATAGGTAGCAGGAGTCTTGGTCTCGGGTTCTGCTGTAGCCTTAGCAGTCGGAGTTTCAATATAGTGACCAAGAAAATTATCATCATCAAGAGTAGTGGAAGCATCATCAAAAGTATCGTACATAGTAACAGACTCGGTAGAAGTAGCATGTGGTGGTAGTGGTGAAGCAAACTTACTTATAACGGAAGGTGAATCAAGCGTAGCACTGGTACTTAGAATGGTACCTTTTCTTGTAGTGGATGGTAGGATCGGAACCTTGGGGTCTCGTTTCTTACCCATAGCGGATGAAGTGTGGCAGGCAAGATACTTCAAGTAGACTTGTAAATATTGCTATGGTCCCCAGCAACGGCGCCAGAAAACAGTATTTGATGACCCTCAACTGTAGGGGGTCGATTGTAGTGTTCTCGCGGGTAAGTTCACCCAATTTATTGATTCGACACAAGGGGAACCAAAGAGTATTTATAAGCTTTGACAGTTGACTTGTCAATTCAACCACACCTGAAATATGCTTGCTTGCAACAAAATATTAATAGAAATTGTGATATGATAGCAATAGTGAAACAGCGAAAAGTAGCAACTAGTGACCAGCAGGATTAAAATACTATAGGCTAGGGAGATGGATGGTCGGGCGCTGCATGAATAAAAATGAGCATGTAATAAATTCTAACACGGGGAAGGCACATAGAAAAGCAATGATCATCTAGGAAAATATCAAACATTAGGCATGTATCCCATAGGTAGTTGTGCGTGCTTGCAATAAGAACTTGCACAACATCTTTTGGCCTACGATCCCGCTACAAATGGGGCCAAAAGGAACTTATGGAGATTAAGGTGCTCCTGTCGAAGAGCACCGGAACAAAGCAATAAACTCAATGGATACATGGAATCCTCAAATTATGGACCATCCCCTTTGGTGTCCCAAGCTGTCACCTTTGGGATCGCCGGTTCCGGACCATAATAGGTGCATACAACTCATAGATAGGATCTCGAACATAAATAAACTCATGAAAACATAAGTGGTTCAGATCTGAAAACATGGCACTCGGGCCCAAAGTGACAAGCATTAAGAACAAGTTGTAGCAAAGATGATAAACACCAAAGTAGGTGATAGGCAACATGCCCCCAACAATCTGATGAACTATTACATGATCAATCTCATCCAATTCCTACCATCCCCTTTGCCTATAGCAGGGAATTACTCACACATGTGAAGAGAAGTCATGGAGGAAGGATGAAGTGGTGATGGTGATGATGATGGCGACGATCTCCCCTCTCCAGAGGACAAATCAGCCTCCAGATTAGCCCTCCCGAAGAAGAACTGAGGTTGGCGGCGGCTCCGCGACGGGTTCTGGAAAAGCGACTTCTGTTTTGGAGTTTTTCCGCCACGGGAATAAATAGGAGTCGAAGTAGGGAACCAGGGGAGGGGGCAGTCGCCCAGGCGGTCAGAGGGCGCGGCCCCACCCCTGGCCGCGCCAACAGGGCGCCTAGGGCCCCCCTGGCTGCCCTCTGGCCCCCCTTCTGGCTCCGGGCTCCTTCGGGTGCGTGGATTTTTTGGTATTTTTCTGGGAATTTTCTGAGATGTCCAAAAATCCAATTTCCTACCCACATTAAAACCATACAGGCAGCTCTGCTAAAAACAACGTCAGTCCGGGTTAGTTTAGTTCAAATCATGCAAGAATGAGGGCAAAACAATAGAAAAGGTGTTTGGAAAAGTAGATACGTTTGAGACGTATCAGCGCGGTGGTGGCAGAACAAATGCGAGATCGAGAAAAAGGGTTATGTCCTCGGGGGTTTCAGGACAAAAGAAATATATAGGCGAAGGGGCAGCCAGGGGGCACCAGGGGTCCAGGCGGCCTCCCGACACTGCCCCACCCTAGGTCGCGCCCCTGGCCGCCTGGGCACCAGGTGGGGCCCCTCTGGCCCCCTTTCGGGACTCTGGAAGCTTCCGTTACGCTGATTTCTTATATATTTTCCTCGGAATTTTTCTGCCATTTTACGTAATGGGAAAACCTGAATTAAAAAGACAGCAGAAAGCAGAAACTAGCACTGGGGTGCACTGAGTTAATAGGTTAGTCCAAATATGGTCAAAAGTGTATGAACGTGTATCAAAAGCATAACAATATCACCCAAAACATACATGGAGCAAGCAGAAATTATAGATACGTTTGGGACATATCATTTGTTACCAGGTCACGTAACATGTCGGGTTATGTTACCGGGTCATGTAACTGTTGGATATATGCTCTAGAGGCAAATAATATGTGATTATTTCAATATATCTAAGCAAGTTCATAACCAGTTTCATACTGTGCTAGAACTGTATCAGTGAAACAATGATACATGTGTGGTATAGAAACAACCAACGTTCCTAGTTAGCCTCTTTCTCATTAACTAGTTCATGGTCAACAGATGATCGTGGTTTCGCGATCATGGCCAATCAAGTCAATTGACTATGAGGTCACCTCATTATATGAATGACGTGATGAACATTACCCAACGTAAGCATTGCAAAATGATCAACTCATGAAGGTTCGGTGTTGTAATTAAAGAACGTAGTAGACCGTTCCTCAGACCGTGAGATATGCATAATCGCTATCTTCTCGGATGCTTTGACCTACATCCACCGCCTGACTGAAATATGCTGGCCATAAAGGTGTATCTTGGGTATTCCGTTGAGATATGTTGAGGAGTTTTTGATTCAAGAGCGGGATTAGTCAATCCATGTAATGGAAAGATACTAAGGGCCCACTCGGTGAGATTGCATCCATAAAGCTGCGCAACGTGTGACTAGGTCACGGGGATGAATATGACGGAATGAGTGAAATAATATTTGTCAGTAATGAGGTTGAACCAGACATAGGATGTCATTTATCGAATTTCGGACTAATCTAGTAGAGATGGAAAAGGGAATGCTATACAATGCGACGGTTCAATCGGTTTGATATTCGGAATGCACAGGGGTCATTATGGGCATCCAGGTCCCGCTGATGATCATTGACCGTAGCCTCATCTCGGTTATGAATGGAGTATTTTTAGGCCGTAGGGTAACACACTTAAGGGCTCGATGTTATTGGAGACCTTTTCGGAACTATCGGAGTTACCGGAGAATAAGGGAAGACATACCGGAAATGTTTCGTGTTGGTCCGTAGGATGTTCAGAGTGAGCCGGAAGGTGTTTTAGATCACTGGGAGATGAAATAATATGTTTTATTTATTAATTAAACGAATTAATAATTAAAAACAATTTATTTATAATTAAAAATTGTAATGGGCCTTGTTTATGAAAGAAGCCCATTAGGGAAATAAAGAGAAAAAGAAAAAGGAAAAGAAAATAAAAGGAGAGGGGGGCGCCATGGGCCTTGGGCCCATGAGGGGGGCGCTCCCACCCCCTTGGCCGGCCACCCCCTAGTAAGGGGAGTTTAGTCCGATATTTCTAGGGGAGAGGGGTTGGTGTCGTTCCCTCCCTCATATATAGATGATGAGGGTGCACTTATTTAATTAAGCCAAAAATCCATAAATTTGTGGAGAAATAAATATTATCCCAAATTGAGATCGGTTTTCTCCTCTTCTGCGCTCCCTCGTCTCTTCCACGATGGGCTCCCCTGGTTTGGAGCCTGTAGTGGGATTGACACTTCTCCACCAAACGGACGTCATCGTGTTGCTGAAACTCCGGTTCCGGAGGTCTACTTCCGCAACTTTCGCTGGATCGGTGATCGGAGGTCGTCATCGAGTTCCGTACGTGTGCGAGTACTATGAGGTGGTACACGTGTGGCACTCCATCCGACAGGGTGCTAACACAGACAAGTGGTTGTGAACTTCGTTCGAATACAACAACCACGTTTGCGAGAACGTTTCCCACGCAACGGACTACACCTCGAGGTATGTTATCTGCAAGTCTCTCCATTACAGTAGTACGGCTAGATAGATCTTGGGAAATGGCAACGCAAGTTAGAAAAATTATCGTTTTCTGCCACGAACCCCAACAGTGGTATCATTAACTAGGTCTATGCTTAGTATTACTGTACGGATAGAACACATCGGGGATGTGGGCGTTGATTCATTGATTGTTACCCTCTCACGTGCACTTGTTCATATATGTGGCATTGTATGACAAAGTGGCCCCGACCGACCTAACGTGTACGCTTACACGAGACTGGCTCCACGCTTAACATGCGGCTTGTACCGTATAAGTGGCTCTGGGGGTGTCTATCTCTCTTACTTTAGCGGATATGGCATTTGCAACGGAGGGTCCCCGTATGGGGTGTAATAGAGACAATCATCTAATCAGTGTTGTGGTTGACTCGTAGGATAAAATCAGTTTATCTTGGAAAGCCCTAACAGCCACTTAAAACATGCAATATACAAAATAGAGGCGTCTAACTTTATATTGCTATTGAGGGCTATTGTTTGTTTGATCTTGATGTAGTGATAGCTTTTCTATGAGTTAGTAGAAAGTAGTAAACGTTCATCTTGATAAAACAAACTCAAATGGAGACACTGTAGACTTAGTGCCACCATGTTCAAACATCTTAAACCATGTTTGAGGGAACGTTTCCCGCGCAACGGACTACACCCCGAGGTATGTTATCCGCAATTCTCTCCATTACGGTAATACGACTAGATAGATCTTGGGTAATGGGCAACACTAGTTAGAAAAATTATTGTTTTCTATCGCGAACCCCAATAGTAATATGCCGGGTTATGTTACCGGGTCACGTAACATGCTGGGTTATGTTATCGGGTCATGTAACATGACATGTCTTCTGGCTGAGTCTTCCTTTTGGTGCTTCCTTTTTGCCGGGCCTTAGCTATAAGTAATCCCGCCAACAGTAGCCCCCAAGTTTAGCTTGGACGCAATCTTGACGTGGTCTTCATTTTTTCTTTGCTTGTCTTTGGTAATACTAGATTGTCGTAGAAGAGAACGCCAGGTGTGCGTCCATGGTAAACTTCCATTATAATGAATAGTAAGGATAAAGACTGGGTCTAGAGGCCAAATCATTAGGCCGGTTTGCTCCACCGATTCAAGTCAATGAACCCGATATTATTCAGTTTTGAGCTCTTCCACCTTTGAGTCCAATGTTGCTTCTTGCTCTTCCGAATCTTGTCAAAGGACTGGAAAAAAATTACGGGAAATTTATATCCATATCGCATATAGCCCCCAAGCTCTGAGTTTAACACCTCGTGATGACTTAGAGTTTTGTATATAAAATTGTCATGCTGGTGTAGCCCCCAAGTGTTGGGTTGTCTTTCTTGCAGCAACCTGGAACTTGTACTTGTGAAATTTACTGCGAAGTAGTGTAGCCCCCAAGTTTCGGGTTGTCTTTCCTGTAGAAACCTGGGATTCACTTCTGCTATAATCTTGTAATTTTATCTCATCAATGTGCTGAAGCACCGGGTTTGTCTTGCTTGTTTGTAGGAATTTTTCTTTCATGAAGCCGGCAAACACTTGTCTACCAAAGTCGACGAACTTTTGTTGAAGTCGGTAAATATTTGCTTGCTAATGAAAACCGTTGAGTGCCTGTTTGCTGAAGCCGGTAGATATGATATGATATGTATGGTTGTGTTCCCAGCTTCCAAATAGAGTGGCCCTTCGAGTGTTGTAATATGTTTCCTTCAGCAACCCAGAATAATGTGTGCCAACTGTTATGTCTTGATTGGCGGGTTCCCTTGATAAAGTCGGGGTGTTTGGGAAAACCGATTCTCGTGATGACTTCGTGGATATCCTCAAATATTATAACCCCCAGGTACCGACTTTTGAAGTCTTGCAACAACCCGGGGTTCTATTGAACAAATGCAAGATGTACCTGCAGCAGAATAAGATATTTTCTGCCCAAATAATAATATTATGCCCTATGGGATTGTATATTCATGTAATGAATTTATTTACTTCCATCACAAAAATTCGACTTGATAGCCCTTTTGGTTTATCTGTGATTTAGAAGTCGGTCGTACTTGTGACATATACCAGTGCTTCCTTTGACCAGTCCAGTGTCCACTTTGTCCTCAATATGGGAGCCGGTTTTTACTGACTTGTCATGGTATCATCTGGGTCACATATTTACGTGTAGGCACAAGCATCTTAAACGCTGGCATAATGTGGCAATCATATGTCATGCCAAGTCATGGTAAAATCAACATGCAGCCCCCATGAGTCGGTATAGACAATTACATGTCATGTCGATTCATAGTAAAGTCAACATGTAGCCCCAAGTACCGACTTTAGTACACTTGATAATGTATATAGAAGTCAGTAGTGTGGAGGAAAAAATCTATAATACTTCGATTTGTCATATGGTTATGTATGCGAGAAAAATAAACACACAAATGACTGAAAAGTATGCTTATGTATGCAAGAAATGTAAAGGCTCATATAGAAGCCAGCCGTGCACATGACTTATACAACACCCTTTAATCATACAAGTTCAAGGTCAGACGGCTCTTTAATAAGAGGTTGTTGATTGACTTACAGAAAAAAGGATTGTTTGTCTTTGCGTGTAGGTAGAAACTTCTCTGTAAGAAGGCATCACATGACTTATTCTAGTGTTCCTCGTTGAAGAGTCAGTTTCAACAAACATCTTATAGAGTTGGCGGATGAATGAATCAAAAACAGGTCACTAGGGTCATATGAGTGCAATTTTGCATCAGTTATACAGGCAAAAATAACACCATAGTAGGCCAATTACATATATACGCCGAGTCCCCAGATAAAGAGCTGATTTCAAAGAATATCAGGCCCCAGGTTCCCTTAATAAAGTCATATATACGCCCAGTACCAATAAGAGGGGTGATCAAGCCCTCCAGGTCTCCAGATATAAATAATAAAATGCAATGAATAATGAAGTAAAATTAAGGTGTAATGCATAAGATGGGTAATTCTGGGTTCCAGAAGTGCTGAGTGTACCGATATTTCTTGTGAAGCCGGTATTTCTTAATGAACCTGGATTTATAAAAAGCCAAAATTTCTGATAAGCTGGAACTCACCGAGGAGCCGAAATTTTTGATGAAGCGGAATCTGAGCCAAGGTTTTTCAACAAACCGGAATCTGAGCCGGATTTCTTAACGAACCGGAATCTAAGCCGGGATTTTCCAATGAACCGAAATCTTAGCCAGGATTTTTCAATGAACCGATATCTTAGCCGTTATTTTTCAATGAACCGAAATCTTAGCCGGGATTTTTCAGTGAACCAGAATCTTAGCCAGGATTTTACCAATAAACTGGAATCAATGGACCGGAATTTTTATAAGGAGTGTTAGGGATGGATTGATTTCTCCAGAATTTCCTGCAAACCGGCCCCAATGCACGTCGGTCAATTATAATCTGCTGTTTGAAATATAATACATCAATATCGATCTCCAAGGGATCCCAAAGGAGGTATAGCTCCCGAGTCTTGAGTCAACTCGAGGAGTCGGCTGGAGACTCCTTGTACCTGGCTTAATAAAGAAACAAGCATCGAATATATCGTTAAGGAAGTCAGATGCCCCTGTTTAGACTTGTTGCAATGTATCAACTAATCTATTTGGGCATCCGTGTATAACTTGAATGCATGTAAGATAGCCCCCGAGTTTTATCTCAAAGGTGCAACATAGAAAATTGATTGGAATGAAATATATGAGATATGGATGTGACTTAGCTGATCTGATGATGCAGAGTAAACTCGGAGCACCATTGAAGACAACCGCGGTGAGGTTGTGGCTGATCTTTGTAGGAGTCGGCGGTTGATAGTACGACCAACATGTCGAGCCGGCGATAGCGACGGCAAGCGGATGTAAGCCGACACATATGTGTATGTTAAGCGTGATGTTTGTAAGATGACGTATATGTTGACGTCGACCGTGGCGTTGTGAGCCGGCATGAAACGGGGAAAACCGGCGTGGCCACAGAAAATCATATATGTCCTGAACCTGCGTGCACAAGATTGCGCAAACGGATAATAAAATTCTTGATAGAATAAATTTGTAGAGCAATGGTGCAGGAGAGATATCACCTCATAACTTGCTCAAACGGTAGTTGTCCAATGTCCAAAGTGTAGACCGGTGATAAGTTGAGCCAGATTCGCGACTGAAATTCGCGACCTCGCGTAGATTAAAAAAATGCGTTGAAGTGCGGGAGTCGGCCACGGAGATCTAGCCATTGGAATTTTCTGAATTGTTTTGTGGTAGTAAAGGATTGTATCCCGCAGGATTTCACTGGAGGGATCTTATAATTGATGGCGAGTCAACCTCTGGATTTTTTTTGTCGAAGTCATCCGGAGTTCCACCAAACTTTGGTAGTGCTTCAGTGCGGAAGTCGGACAGGGAGATCTAACCGTTGGAATTGGCTGAAATTTTAACATCTTGTAACCAGAAAAATTTCCAATCTTTTCACCGAAGGGATCTTCAAATTGAGTCCTGAGTCACCACCGGAAGGTCCACAATGCAAACTTTTTTCTGTCCTACAGGCTACGCGCGAGGGCCGTTGTTGAAGTCAAGTTTTGAGTTGTACGCTCGAATTATTCCATGCTTTTCGTCATGAGATTGATGTAGATCTTGATGTAGATGTCGAATAAATCGGTATTGTAATACATCCGAGCCGGATCGAGTCCCGCCGGAGTCGACGGATTGTCGACTTGTTGATGTAGATTTGTTCGTTCCGATTCTTCTTCATCTGGCCGATCACGAGCTTCTCGATCCCTTTGAGGACCTCCTCCAAGATGACAACACCTCTGTGCATAGGCCCCACGGTGGGCGCCAACTGTCATGGGAAAAAACACGCCAGATGTCCTCATAGAGAACTTGATTGGGGGGCCTTTGCTACAAGTGTACGAGGAGGAAGGAAATCACACACACAGAAAAATGATTTATACAGCTTCGGGCCACGGGAAACATCATCTGGTAAAACCCCTACATTTTGTTTGTGGCTAGGTCTTATTCCTTTTCTCACGTGAATCCTTCAGCATGTCGCCGACTCTTCTATAGTTGTATATAATTGCCTCAGGTCTAGTTGACCTGGGCGTAATCTCTAATCTAGAGCTTGTTGAAGTTGTGTCCCCCTCTTTGGGGCGCCCTACTCTTCCTTATTGTTGGGGTCCGCGGCAGAAAACAATAATTTTTGTAAATAGCATTGCACATTGCCCAAGATCTATCTAGCCGTATTAACGTAAAGGGGAGACTTGCGGATAACATACCTCGGGGTGCAGTCCGTTGTGCGGGAAATGTTCCCGCAAATATGGTTGATGTAGTCAAACGAAGTTCACACTCCCCTGGTTGTGTTAGCACCCTGTCGGGTGGAGTGCCACACGTGTAGCACCTTGTAGTACTCACACACGTACGGAACTCGATGACGAACTCCGATCTCCGATCCAGCGAAGGTGGCAGAAGTAGACCTCTGAAACCGGAGTATCAGCAGCACGACGACGTCTGTTTGGTGGAGAAGTCTCAATCCCACTACAGGATCCAAACAAGGGGAGTCCACAGTGGAAGAGACGAGGGAGGGGAGAAGATCGGAGAAAACCGATCTCGATTCGGGATAATATTTATTTCTCCACGAATTTATGTGTATTAAATAAGTCCACCCACCACATCTTTATATAGGGGGGGAGGGAGTCAACCCCCCTCCCTTAGCAATGTGGGACTAAAGTCCCTTTCCAAGGGGGTGGCCGGCGAAGGGGGGAGGGTGCGCACCCCACATGGACCCTAGGCGCTTGTCGCCACCTCCCTTTCCTTTTTCTTATTTTTCTTTTCTTTTCCCTTTTATTTCCCCTAATGGGATTCTTTCATAAATAAGGCCCATTGCACTTTTTAATTATAAATAAAAAAATTAAATTATTAATTCATTCAATTAATTAATAAAACATATTATTTCATCTCCCGGTGATCTGGAACACCTTTCGGTTCACTCCGAACATCCTTCGGACCAACACAGAACATTTCTGGTATGTCTTCCCTTATTCTCCGGTAACTCTGATAGTTCCAAAAAAGGTCTCTGATAACATCGAGCCCTTAAGTGTGTTACCCTAAGGTCCGAGAATACTCCAGTCATGACCGAGATGAGGCTACGGTCAATGATCATCAGCGGGACCTGGATGCACATACTGACCCCTATGCATTCCGGATATTAAACCGATTGAACCATCATGTTGTATAACATTCCCTTTGCCATACTAGATTAGTCCGAGATTCGATCAATGAAATCCTATGTCTGGTTCAACCTCGTTACCAACAAATCTTATTTCACTCGTTCCGTGATATGCATCCCCATGACCTAGTCACACGCTGCACAACTTTATGGATGAAATCTCACCAAGTGGGCCATGAGTATCTGTCCATTACATGGATTGACAAATCATGCTCTTGAATCAAAACTCCTCAACATATCTCAACGGCGGAGATACACCTTTATGGCCAGCATATTTCAAGCAGGTGGAGGATGTAGGTGAAAGCATCCGAGAAGATAGCGATTATGCATGATCTCACGGTCTGAGGAATGGTCTACTACGTTCTTTAATTACAACACTGAACCATTATAATTTGATCATGTTGCGATACTTACTTTGGGTATAAGTTTGGATATAAGTTTCACGGGAGAGTGAGACTATTATTTCACAGTATTCTCTAATGACATTTGATTAAGTCTTCAGAAGACTATTCATAGTCATGCATACTGAAAATACACTCATCCCGAAGCCTAAACTTCTTACGCTAAACTTTATCCATACACCTACTTCCTTAAGTAGTTTTATGTTTTGTAGTATTTTGATTCGTGAACCTCTATCTCACATTTCTTTCAATTCTTTGGTGATGTCTCTAATTTACATAGATCCATAAACAGTCTGTATAACTTGGTGGAAGCGAGTGCAACACCGTGTATATCACAGAATCATCTGTGGTCCATTAGTCAAAGTCATCTACGAGGCTCAGATGCATCTCATTCATCTTGGCAACGTGCATTTTCAAACAGGAGTTCTCTTCCATCTTTGTAGAAAGAAACTTACTTTCTAACTCAAATCTGGCTACTCTGAACCGATGTCTGTACAATGACTTCAGCATATCAATTTTGTCAAACGTGTCCATATCCTGATACTGATCATGTAAGTTTTGCGAAATGCAAACTTCTATGACACTTTTAGCCATGGCATAAGTCCTTCGACGATATTCGTAATCAATCATTACTTTCTCATCCATGTTGTTTACTGGAGGATTTCCCACTGGCTCTTTTGTTATGAATGAGAGGTTTGCTCTCTTGAGCACAGTCCTAAGGCGCAGGTACCAACTAACGAAATTTGACCCGTCCTCTTTAAGTCTTTCACCACGTAAGAAAGAAACCAATTCATGATACTGTGTCATTTCCATTTTCTACAAACATAATTGCAAGGAAAAACAATTAAGACTAGTTCACAACAATGAGTTCATAATAATCATATTATAAATTAGCTCACACTAAAACAATCATCCCTTTGAAACACACATTTTTCCTAACTAGCGTTTCCCATAACCCAAGATCTAGCTAGCCGTATTACCGTAACGGAAAGGAGTGTGGAATAACATACCTCGGGGTGTAGTCCGTTGCGCGGGAAACATTCCCGCAAACGTGGGTGGTGTAGTCGAACAAGTTTCACAGCTCCCTGGCTGTGTTGAGCACCCGGATGGGTGTAGTGCCACACGTGTAGCACCTCGTAGTACTCGCACACGTACGAGACTCGATGACGAACTCCGTTCTTCGATCCAACGAAGGTGGCGGAAGCAGACCTCCGGAACCAGAGTTTCAGCAGCACGACGACGTGCGTATAGTGGAGACATCTCCAACCTAGTGCAGCCTCCAAACAAGGGGAGTCCGCTCATAGGAGGGCGAAAGAGGGTGAGAGAGATCAATAGAATTTATCTGTATTTTTCTGGAATTTTCTGTGTTGAAAAAGGGCTATCCACCACATCTATATATAGGGGAAACCGGAGTGAAAATACATGTCAACTAGCGATGTGGTACTAATAGTAGTACCACATGGAATAACCGTGGCACACACATGCGCCATGCATGTGGCCGCAAGTGAACACTGATACGTCTCAAACGTATCTACTTTTCCAAACACCTTTGCTATGGTTTTATTGTGCGCAGGAAAATGAATTTTTGGATGTCCCAGAAAATTACCAAAAAAATACCAGAAAATCCACACACCGAAGTAGCCAGAAGCCAGAAGTGGGACCAGAGGGCAGCCAAGGGGGCCCCAGGCGCCCCCCTGGCGCGGCCAGGGGTGGGGCCGCGCCCTATGGCCTCCTCGGGGCCTCCCCCCTCCTCTGGTGCCCTACCGAGGCTCCTATTTATTCCCGTGATGGAGAAACCCTGAAACGGAAGTGGTTTTCCCAATTCACGTCGCGGAGCCGCCGCCACCCTCTGTTCTTCTCCGGGAGGGCCAATCTGGAGGCTATTTTGGCCTCCGGAGAGGGGAGATCATCGCCGTCGTCATCCTCATCTCCACTCCATCCTCCCTCCATGACTTTCTCCTTCCATGTGTGAGTAATTCCCTGTTGTAGGCAAAGGGGGTGGTAGGGATTGGATGAGTTATATCATGTAATAGTTTATCAGATTGTTGGGGGCATGTTGCCTATCATTTAGATTGGTATTTATCATCTTTGCTTCAACTTGTTGCTCTTAATGCTTGTCACTTTGGGCCCGAGTGCCATGTTTTCAGATCTGAACCCTATGTGTTTTCATGAATATATTTGTGTTCTTGATCCTATCTATGAGTTGTTTGCACCTGTTATAGTCCGGAACCGGCGATCCCAAAGGTGACAGCTTGGGACATCAAAGGGGATGGACTATAATTTGTGGATTCCATGTATCCATTGATTGTTAATGCTTTTTCCGGTGCTCTTTGACAGGAGCACCTTAATCTCCATAAGTTCCTTTTGGCCCCGTTCGTAGCGGGATGGTAGGACAAAAGATGTTGTGCAAGTTATTATTGCAAGCACGTACAACTACCTTTGGGGTACATGCCTGATGAATGATTTATGCCTAGATGATCATTGCTTTTCTGTGTGCCTTGCCCCAAGTTAAATACATGATGTGTCTTATCCATGCAGCGCCCAACCATCCATCTCCCTAGCCTACAGTGTTTTTAATTCTTCTGGTTATTATTTGTTTACTTTCGTTGTTTTAGTAAGTGTATCTCATGTGCGGTGGAATTGACAACTCCACTGCTAAAGCTTGTGGATATTCTTTGGCTCCCGTTGAGTCGAATCTATAAACTGGGTTATTCTTACCCACGAAGACTATCTCGATCCCCTGCAGTTGTGGGTTATCAAGCCCCCCCCCCGATACTTTTGATGATGCTTCTACTACTCTTGATGATATTGGTTCACTTAGTCACGCTCTTGAGAAACAGATCGCTGCTGCAAAAAAATCTGGAATTGAAATTCCTAACACTTGCTATCCTTTTGATGGAACTTACACTTATCCCGATTTGAGTAAACTCAAGGAGAGACTCCTTGATGATGATTATATTATACTTGATGATGATTTATGCAGGGAGCTAACAGAGTTTGACGACTCTGACCCTGATGCTATTCAGAAGCTTCTCGAAAAACACTCCCTGAAGAACAAGACCGTCCCTGATCCTAAATTTGCTACGTCTCCTATATGCATCAATGATCCTGATTATAATTTCTCTGTTGATCTTTCACTTATATCTATGGTTGAATCTGACCCCTTTTATGGCAGAGAAAATGACGATGATATTGCACACCTGACCAAACTCACTGAGTTAGGTGGCTTGTTTACTACAGATGAGAAGATACGAAATTTCTATGTTACTAAGCTTTTTTCCTTTCTCTTCGAAGGAAAGTGCTAAAGCATGGTACGATGCACTACCATGTGGTTCCATTAGGAGTCCACAAGACTTAGCTCACTCTTTTGTTGATAAGTATTTTCCTGCTCATATGCAACATGCTGCTTTACGAAAAATTTATAACTTTAAACAGTTGCAGGATGAGAACCTCCCTAAAGCTTGGGGGAGGTATTGCAGTCTGATCCATGTTAGACCGGGACATGGAGTCCCTAAGAATGAATTAATTGATATATTTTATGCTAGTCTAACTGATGAATCTAGATCCTATTTGGACAGTTGTGCTGGTTGTGTTTTCAGGAAAAGAACACCGGACGATGCAGAAGAATTAATGGGCAAGATTGCCAAGAACCACGAAGATTGGTCCATCCCTGAACCACCTCCACCACAAAAGAAAAAGGTAATGCTTTTCCTAAGCCCCAAAGATATGCAAGAAGCAAAGAAGTCTATTAAAGAGAAGGGTATTAAAACTAAAGATGTGAAGAATCTACCCCCCATCGAGAAGTTGTGTGAGCCGACTACTCACCCTCCTATGGTAGAGGTACACTCTCTTTTAGATTTTAACGCAAGTGACATTCCTCATGGTAAGCCTCCTAATCAGTGTTTAGATGAGCTTGATAATTTTATTATGAAGCAAAATCACTTTAATGAGAGAATACAAAGTCAGTTGCATGATAATTCCCTTGCTATCAAAAGCTTGCTTGATGTTCTAGGTAGAACAGTTAATGATGTTAAATGTCTTGTCAAGCATTTTCATATGGTTCAAACTCAGCTTGATCAAATTTCTAATGTGCAAAATATTTTCTTGCTAATAATGCCAAAAAGGATATACAGGCCTTCGATATTAAAACCCGAGGGAGAACTAGCACTCAAGATCCTCTCTATCCGGAGGGGCGTCCCTAAAGGATCGAGCAAGATTCTCAAATACAGGAAGAAGAAATTGTTAGCTCTCCGAGAAAGAAGAAGAAGCACCAAGAAGCGGACAATTCCAATGATCCAAGTAGTATATCTACTTCCGATGCTGAGACTGAAGACGGTGCTAAGCCTGAAAAGGATGGTGAAAAGAATGATCCACCTGAAGTTCGAGAAGAAGAAGCACCCGACAAACGCAAGAAATACACTAGAGAAGATTTTATCGCAAGAAGACATGGGAAGGAACGAGAACCATGGGTACAGAAACCCATGCCCTTTCCAGATAATTCTCTCAAAACTAAAGAAGAAGAGCATTACAATAAGTTTTGTGAGTGGATGAAACCTCTTTTTCTTCAAATTCCTTTGACTGATGCTATTAAGTTACCTCCTTATTCGAAATATATGAAAGTTATTGTTACTAATAAAAGAAAATTTCCTAATGAAGCAATATCTACTATGCTTGCTAACTACTCTTTTAGTGGCAAGATTCCTAAGAAGCTTGGTGATCCAGGTATACCCACCATTCCTTGCTCCATAAAGAATAATTATTTCAGGACTGCTTTATGTGATCTTGGAGCAGGAGTGAGCGTTATGCCTTTTTATCTTTACAAGAGACTATGTTCAGAAAAACTAATCCCTACCGATATCTCTCTTCAGATGGACTACAAGTCAACAGTCGTTCCCATAGGTATTTTTTTTTTGAATTTAAGGACTGTGAAGCATGAGCTCCACAGTATTTTATTTCCAGAAATTCTAGACCTGTTTAAATTCGCTCCCACAAGGAGTCGAACCCAGGACCTGGCGTGCTACTAGGTTTGCTGCAACCACTAGGCTACATGCCCGTTCGCGTTCCCATAGGTATTTGTGAGGATGTTCCCGTTTAAATTGCTAATTGTTTAATCCTTACTTATTTTTTTGTGCTTGACATGCCCGAGGATGGGAGCATTTCTATTATTCTTGGTAGACCTTTTCTTAACACCGCAGGTGCTATTATTGATTGCAATAAAGGAAAGGTTACTTTCAATGTAAATGATAAAGAACACACGGTGTATTTTCCGAAGAAGACTGACAAGAGGCATGGCCTCAACTCTATAGAGAATATCGAGACCGTGAAGATTGGAGAATGGGATTGTCCTCTACATGTGCACCACAAATACAAAACCATCATGGTGGGTACAATTTCCATTAAAGTAAAGGTGCAACGATCACTTCATAAGAGGTGAGACTTTTCGCTCTATATATCGTCGGTTTGTTGGTAAGACTTGATCAACCTTGCTAGTAAGCATGTTTTATATAGGTAAAAAGTGTAGCTTGTTATGCTTTCATTTGCCTTATATTTTATTCTCCTTGATGTACCAAGTTTATATGTTTCTGAAACTTCACAACTCTAATCACTGCTTCAAGTTTTCAGAAAGTTCCGCAGCTTTTTGAACTACGAAATTTTTTCAACAGTGAAGTTGTCAGAAAAATTCCAGAAAAATTATATTAAAAATTTCCATGTCGGGAGTGACCCAGAGGCACCTGGGGCTGACCAGGGGGGCCACCAGTGGCCCAGGCGGCCAGCTGGCACGGCCTGGCCCCTGGCCGCGCCCACAGGGCGCCTGGGGCCCACAGGCCCCACCTCCAGGTATGTATTCTTACTCCTCCCTTCTCTCTCCCCAAAAACACGAGTTCTACACTTTGTTCTTGTGTTCTTGCTACTCTCCGTCCAGAATTTCGATCTCTCTCTATGACCCATCATTTGAGCTGAGATTTTGGCAAATACTCCCTGGTATGTAACTCCTTCACCCCTCCAATTAGATTTTTGATTGGTGGCTTCATTTGTGAGTATTTAGTAGCTCTTGGTGTTGTTCATATGAGCTTCATGCATGTGTAGAAATTTATTTTCCAAGTTTTGATGCAAGTTTATTCCTTAGGTAAGTGAGTAGAGTAGTTTGATTCAACTCACTTTGTTTAAATCCTTTTTTTTTTTAATTGTAAAAAATTTCAGAAATGAGTTTCTTTGGAAAAGCAAAGGGGTGGCTTGGGAAGAAGAAGCCCGAGCGCTCCGATCGAGTCACTAGAGTTGTAGCCTCACCCTCAGCAGTTAGGGTGAGCTACAATGAAGATCATGTGCCCCTTGAGTTGTTGGAAGACACAAATCCAGCACGCGCAATGATGTATCCATGCGATGATTTTCTTACAGCTGCAGGAATTAAGGAGGAATTTTATGGCATTTGCGCAATGCAGGTTTGACACGGCTAGCTTTATGTCGTGTGGTACAATACAAAAAGCTTACCTCATGTTTTGTTAATAGTTTTTGTTATAACCATGATGCTGGAACCGTCGAGTTCAAACTTTATAATGATCTCATAACCATGTCTTTGGCACAGTTTTGTGACAGAATAAGTGTGCCGGACGTTGGTCAGACAGCTAAGATGACCATGTAGCCTTCCGGGTTGAGGACCCTCTTCAACTCCCTTTGCTGCCAGGAAGAGACCGACATTCGGCGCACGAAGATCTCCAGCATCTTGTTTCCACACCTCAGGTATTTTTCATATTTTGTTGCTCGAGGGGTGTTAGCTCGTGACAACACGAGCAATGGTTCTGCACCAGATTTCGCTATTTATGCGAACGCCCTCTCTGGTAAGAATGAGTATAATGTGGGTGCCTTGATTGCTCGGCGCCTTGTTACGAACAGTAACAAGGGCGATTTATATGGTGGGGTTTACGCCACACTTATCCTTGAGTCTCTTGAGCGCACCCCGCATCCTGATGATGTTCCCTTTTCATACGCGAGTCTCGATCTTGCGGCTATGAAGAGGCATAAGTTTTTTACCACGACTTCCCAGTTTGGTAACATTGATTATATTTTGAGGTTCGAAAGGACTATTACTCGTGATATCCGTCTACCTGCACCACTTTTGTTTGATAACACTCGCATGAACGGATGGTCCTTCAGCGAAATTCAGTTTGATGAGTTCATGGATAATTACCAGCAGCATAACCCCATGGCGGGGGTTGTTCCCGAGGAGGAGGAGCATGGTGAGTTCCCACCTTTCCAGGGAGAGACCTTCACCGAGCATGGAGAGGGATCTTCTTCCTCTTGGAGCGCAGGGCCTTCCTCATGGGAGGATATGAGGACTTCGGTGTACGCACCGGAGGGCTCATACGACTCCTGGACTTACCCTTACCCCGGAGCAGGAGGCTCCTGGGGGCAGTAGCTGCTACCAACTTAGGCCAAAAGCCTAAGCTTGGGGGAGTACGTTCCCTTTTCACCATTCCATTGTATTATCCGTTTTTATTTTGTTTACTTTGATCTTTTTCAAAGTTTTTGCCCGTTCTTCTTTGTTCTTTTATTTTTCAAAAACAACAAAAAGATTTCTCTTTTCTTTTTCTTTCGTTTAACCTTTGAAAAATCCAAAAATATTTTCTTTTCTCTCTTTAGTTTGCTTTGTTGCAGAGTTTAGCTCGAGTCCGTGATGGCATTTGCACTTGATTATATTTTCCTACGTCCAATCGTGCAAGTGACAAGGCAGTAATGACGAAGATCAACGAAAGGAATGCAACAAGGAAAACCGGTATGAACTCTTTTTGTTTCTACTTTTGTACATATGCTTGTACTTATGATATAGAGACCAGCTTGTAGCGACATAGTGCCATGTTTACAATGATTTCCCAGTGTTCATGCTTTCCTTGTGGTTAATCCCAAATAGCTAGAGTACATAATGTGTTGTTGAAATGATTTACATGCATTGCATTGTTCATGGTTTGGCATATGAAGTGGTATTTCCCTTTGGAGAATTCTTGGATTGACTTGGCACATGCTTACACATCTTTATGACTGAAAAGTCTACTATGCCTTGATGATCTTTGAATTTCAGAATAGTCATATCATTTTCATGCCCAATTCAATGTTACTTTGTTGCTCTGCATGATTATGACTATTATTGCTCTCTAGTTGGTCGCTTCCCAGTCTTTTGCTAGCCTTCGCTCGCATTAAGCGGATTTCTGCTTGTGCATCCAAAATCCTTGAAACCAGTTTTTCCATATAAGTCCATCATACCTTCCTATGTGGTATTTACCGGCCATCCTAACGAAGACTTTCTTTTACCATCTCGAAATTAGTCAAAAGCACTCCTGTGTTGTGCCTCTGTTTTAGCTCATGAGGGAGTAGTAGGTAATTCATGACCGTCTTATGTTAGACATGTTTTATTCCGGAATTGCATGTCTAATCTGCAAACCCCTAATACGAGGAGGGACTGGCATGAGTGCGCCCAGCTCACAAAGGATAATCACAACCAACAAACCCTCCTTCACGCTTTGTCTATGAGAAATCAGAAAACTTTGGCAGTGATAAACAAAGGAGATTAAGGGGATGTGATCGTCTCCATCTTGGGAGCCATTCCTCGAAACATGTCTAGCATAAGAGGCGATTGAGTTGTCTACTAGCATTCGTTGACGAAGCATGCACCTCCCAAAACACTTTTTATCTCTGTTTTCAAAACTAAGAGCTCTGGTACAAGTTTAGTCTTTGCTTCCATTCACGGGTTTTCAAACCTTTCCATCAAACTCCACGGTTCGAGAGTCTCCACCTTCTTTCTTCAAAGCACCAACTAGGAGAGCATAATTGTCATTCTGAGTGTAATGTGCATTGTCCCAAAGTACTACATTGTCTTTTGCATGATTGTGGTACTATTTATTCTGAAATTTCTAGTTCTAGTCTCCTTTAAAACTCCGAAGGAGTTTCTGCATTAATGTTTTGCTTCACTCATGGAGACTAGCGAAATACCACTCTAGTATGTTCAAGCTTTGTGCATTGTAATCATGTCTTGATTTTCAGTAGCATATTATTTACTTTTAGTTGTTTGTGATTGATCACTTGAAAGAAGGATTGCTTCGTGCATTGTCTTCATAGCATTGTTTTGATACTTGCTAAATTCTTTTCATAGTAAATGCTTATATACATCTATTGAAGCAAAAGAGTTTGTCAAAGTTTTCTTTGTCGCGTTCAGTTCGTTGTACTGAATTGCTTGAGGACAAGCAATATGCTAAGCTTGGGGGAGTTGATACGTCTCAAACGTATCTACTTTTCCAAACACTTTTGTTATTGTTTTGCCCTCATTCATGCATGATTTGGATGAAACTAACCCGGACTAACGCTGTTTTCAGCAGAGCTGCCTGTATGGTTTTATTGTGCGTAGGAAAATGGATTTTTGGACGTCCCAGAAAATTCCCAGAAAAATACCAGAAAATCCACGCACCCGAAGGAGCCAGAAGTGGGACCAGAGGGCAGCCAAGGGGGCCCCAGGCGCCCCCCCCCCCTGGCGCGGCCAGGGGTGGGGCCGCGCCCTCTGGCCGCATGGGGTCCTCCCCCCTCCTCCGGTTCCCTACCGAGGCTCCTATTTATTCCCGTGACGAAGAAACCCCGAAACAGAAGTCATTTTCCCAATTCACGTCGCGGAGCCGCCGCCACCCTCTGTTCTTCTCCGGGAGGGCTAATCTGGAGGCTGTTTTGGCCTCCGGAGAGGGGAGATCATCGCCATCGTCATCATCATCGCCAATCCATCCTCCCTCCATGACTTCTCCATCCATGTGTGAGTAATTCCCTCCTGTAGGCAAAGGGGATGGTAGGGATTGGATGAGTTAGATCATGTAATAGTTTATCAGATTGTTGGGGGCATGTTGCCTATCATCTAGATTGGTGTTTATCATCTTTTCTTCAACTTGTTTCTCTTAATGCTTGTCACTTTGGGCCCGAGTGCCATGTTTTCATATCTGAACCCTATGTGTTTTCATGAATATGTTTGTGTTCTTGATCCTATCTATGAGTTGTTTGCACCTGTTATAGTCCGGAACAGGCGATCCCAAAGGTGACAGTTTGGGACACCAAAGAGGATGGACTATAATTTGAGGATTCCATGTATCCATTGTTTGTGAATGCTTTGTTCCAGTGCTCTTTGACAGGAGCACATTAATCTCCATAAGTTCCTTTTGGCCCCGTTCATAGCGGGATGGTAGGACAAAAGATGTTGTGCAAGTTCTTATTGCAAGCACATACAACTACCTTTGGGGTACATGCCTGATGTTTGCTTTATGCCTAGATGATCATTGCTTTTCTGTGTGCCTTGCCCCAAGTTAAATACATGATGTGTCTTATCCATGCAGCGCCCAACCATCCATCTCCCTAGCCTGCAGTGTTTTTAATTCTGTTGGTTATTAGTTGTTTACTTTCGTTGTTTTACTATTACCATTTCACCACCACTATTACCGTTGCTATCATCACTTCCATATCGCAGTTGCTATTAATATTTTGTTGCAAGTAAGTGTATCTGAGGTGCGGTGGAATTGACAACTCCACTGTTAAAGTTTGTGGATATTCTTTGGCTCCCCTTGAGTCGAATCTATAAATTTAGTTATTCTTAACGCGAAGACTATCTCGATCCCCTGCAGTTGTGGGTTATCACCGGCCGTGCAAGGCCATGGCGTGGTGGTCGTGGCTTGGCACATGCCCAAGTGGGCCAAGGCCCATGGCGCCCAAGCCTTTGCTCCCTTTTTTATTGTTCTTTTCTTTTTCTTTTTCTCTTTCTTTCTTAAAGAAAAATAAAAGAAAATTTATTCCATTTAATTATTTAAATTATATTTTAATATTTAATTCATTTAATTAAATAATAAAACATATTCAAATAACTTTCTGAACAATTTGAAATCACGGAACTTTTCCGTTTCCCCTCCGAAACGATTTCGGAGTTCTCTCTTATATCTCCGGTAACTCTGATAGTTCCGAAAAGGTCTCCGATTTCATCGAGCCCTTAAGTGTGTTACCCTACGGTCCGAGAACACTCCAGTCATGACCGAGATGAGGCTACGGTTAATGATCATCAGCGGGACCTGGATGCCCATAATGACCCCTGTGCATTCCGGATATCAATACCGGTTTGACCTTACGTCGTATAGCATTCCCTTTGTCGGCGATACTTGATTGTTCCGAGATTCGATCAATGACATCCTATGTCTGGTTCAACCTTGTTCTGAACAAATCCTTATTAACTCGTTCCGTGATATTCATCCCCGTGACCTAGTCACACGATGCGCAGCTTTATGGATGGAATCTCACCGAGTGGGCCCTGAGTATCTATCCATCACATGGATTAAAAAATCCCGCTCTTGTAACAATACTCCTCAACATATCTCCACGGAATACCCAAGATACAACCGTTACGACCCGCATATTTCAGTCAGGTGGTGGGATGTAAGTCAAAGCATCCGGGAAGGTAGCAATTATGCACGTACTCACGGTCAAAGGAACGGTCTACTACGTTCTGTAATTACAACACTGAACCTTCATAAGTTTGATCAAGTTGTAATGCTTACTTTGGGTAATGTTCATCACGTCACTCATCCAGTGAGGTGACCTCATAGTCAAGAGGCTTAATTGTCCATGATCGCGAAACCACGACCATCATGTTGACCTTGAACTAGTTATTGATATAGAGGCTAACTAGGAACACTGGGGGTTTCTATACCACACCTGTATCATTGTTTCGCTGATACAGTTCTAGCACGGTATGAAACTGGTTATGAACTTGCTTAGATATATTGGAATAATCATATATTATTTGCCTCTAGAGCATATATCGAACAGTAACCCACTTGCACTAGAGTGCTAATAATCTAGCCGCATTTTCTCGATCATAATCAGCTTATCGCATAAGTGTTCATTGATCATGCTTTCTCATGGAAGAGGGTTCGTCAACGAACTGCACCAATTCAGATTCGTATGTTTCCTTTGCAACTGGTATAGGTCAACTAGTTTGACATGCCACTCATTATCATATAATGGTTGGATATAAGTTTTGCGGGAGAGTGAGACTATTATTTCACAGTATCCTTTAGTGATCCTTTGGTTCAGTCTTCAGAAGACTTATCCATAGTCATATATATACCGGGAAATACACTCAGCCAGAAGTCAAAACTTCTTACGCTAAAATTTTATCCATACGTCTACTTTCTCAAGTAGTATTATGTTTGTAGTGTCGTGAATCTTGCTCACATTTCTTTCATATCTTCGGTGATGTCTCTAATTCCATATAGACTCATAATAAGGCTTGCAATTGTAATCTTGCATTACATTCAAGTCTATTATCCTTTCTATAATTTAGATTATAGTCCTCAGTATTCCTCATATACTGAATTCATGGACTTTATTCGGATTCTGTGTTTTACTCCTAAGGCACATCGGAATATGTTTCTCTTCCAAGAACTTTTGAGTCATTCTGTTGTTGGATTCACAATGCATGTTATATGGTAGAATCATATGTCAAAGTACATATGAGATCACATGTCCTTGTTCATGGCGCATCTCTATTCTTCCATCAAGACATTGCTTGTGATATTTGGATTTTCATCCATTATATAATTTCTAGCCACAAGAACCTGCTTCTTGTCTAGAAGATTATTCCAACCTTCAATTTAGTTTATTAGACGTTTCTTAATCTATTCTTATAGATTTCAACGTGTAATGTGTTAGTACTTCATATAAAGTAAGATTCTTGTAATCTTGTGTTATATCTACCTTATGTTATATATATATATATATGGTGGGTCTATTCTAACAACACCCTTAAGAGTCTTATTCTAACAACAAAAACTGTTATTCTGACAACACCCAACCGCAGCGAAACCCCGTCGACTCATCTCAACTTTAGAAAAACTAGCCCACCTAGCCCCACCACTTCCTCTCTTATCCCCACCTCCCACCCCGACGCCATCTCTCCCCCACACCACCACCTCCACGCCGGCGGCCCCCTACCCCCTCCAACCTCCCACGACCGGCGTCCCCCCACCCAACCAACCTCCAAGGCCGGCGTCCCCCCACCCCCTCACACCTCCAACGGCTAGAGGCCCCCGCCTTCTAGACCGGCACGCCGCCGGCGCGCCCAACCTCGCGGCCATGGCGGATCCAGCCAGTCGTGGCCTAGTGCGGCCGGCCAGCACCGGATCGGCGCCGCCCACCGTGCTCCTCCTGCTCGTTTTGCCGTGCCGGTTCAGATGCCCCTACTCCCAGACGCGCGCCGCCACCTCCCTCCGTCGAGCGCCCACCTCTTCGCTGCGCGCCGGACTCTTTTTCCGATGCGCGCTGCCCCCTAACCTCGCATGCTCTCCAACTAAATCCGGGCGACAACAAAGGAGTTGCGCCGGTCGACCTCTGATGACCCACAACCGTAAGGTATCTATTGCAGCGTTTTCGATAAGTAAGAGTGTCGAACCCAACGAGGAGCAGAAGGTAATAGCAAGTGACTTTGGCAAGGAGATAACTGCAAGCACTGAAAGATAACTTTTTAGGGGTTTCCTTGGTATATGCAACAGGAAAGTAAAAACGAGCAAAGTAGAAGGCACTGGAGAGTGACGAGTAGCCCAATCCTTTCTGAGCAAAGGAGAGGCCTAACAACTGAACTTATAAAGGCTAAAGTGTTCTTGAGGACACACGGGAGAGGGAGTCATGTGCTTTTGATACGTCCAAAACGTATCTATAATTTCTGCTTGCTCCATGCATGTTTTGTGTGATATTGCCATGATCTAGATACACTTTCATACACTTTTGTTCATATTTGGACTAACCTATTAACTCAGTGCACCACAGTGCCAGTTCCTGTTTTCTGCTGTTTTCTATTTCAGTTTTCCCCCATATAAAAAGTGCTCCCAAAATTTGGGAAAATCAGATAAAAAATCAGCGCAGAAGAACCTTCCGGAAGCACCTGAGTGGGGCCAGAGGGCCACCACCAGGGGCCCAGGCGCCCTGGTGGCGCGCCCCAGGGTCTGGCCGTGCCAGGGGGGCGCTTGGACCCCTGGTGGCCCCCCTGGCTGCCCCCCTTCGCCTATATATTCTCCGTGACGAGAAACCCTCGAGGACAGAACCCTTTTTCGCGATCTCGCCTCTGTTCCGCCGCCGCCGCGCTTCCGAGATCGGGAGCACCAGCACACCTCTTCCCGGCACCCTGCCGGAGGGAGGGCCGACCTCCGGGAGTCTCCTCTCCACCATGGATGCTTCCCGGATGACTCGTGAGTAGTTTCCTTTGGACCATGGGTCCGTGATCAGTACCTATGTGATGTTCTCCTCCCCTCTTTGTTCTTCATGGTTTAGACCTCGTGAGATGCCCTACATGATCGAGGCACTTTTGTAATCTTTCTGCTGTTGCTATGCTGAGTTTGATGGGATCTGATGGATTATGAGATTATGTTCAGATTGTGATTGAGTAATATATTTGGTTCTTATCTCTTATATTTTTGTTCTTAAGTAATTCTTGCATGTTCTCCGTTGCTGTTTATTGCTTTGGCCAAGTAGTAGGTAGTAACCCCAAGAGGGAACGTTATGCTCGATTGTGGGTTCATGCCCCCCAATGACACGCTTGAGAGACAGAAACATGAGTCTAGGGGATGTGTTGTTGCCACAAGGGGGAAAACAACGGTGCTTGTAACCGCAGTTGCAAGGATTGTTTACTTCACGCAAAGTGATTTTTAATGCAGTTGTCTGTTGATTTGGGTTTACACTTTGGGTGGGGCTCGCAACTTAATACGAGCGAGATGTTCTGGATAGATATCTCAAGGTGGATGATTAGTAGTAGATGCAGTTGGACCTCGGTCTACTTATTTTGGCGTTCTGCCCATGCTTTTGAGCCTCTTCCTTTCTTTTGTAGCATAATTAGCATTGCGGTGTGTTCATAATCCTGTCAATTGCCCTTCTGTAATTTGTTCACCTCGCATAGGAGTTTTATCATCTTTCTTTTGGGAGAGAGACATCACTAGTGAACATCACATATCCCGGTCCATATCCTCATTACCGTTTCCACGCTCATTTACTTTTCTGCTTTTACTTTCAGTTGCTATCATTATCCCTTGTGTTTGATCCTTTGTGAACAACAAGACCGAAGAGATTGACAACCTCTCTGAACTTTTTTGGGAACAAAGTTATTTGTGTCTGTGTGCAGGTCCGCATCAGTTGCGCCGCTGACACCTACTTATCATCTCCGGAGTCCTACTGGAGACAAACCTTGGTATCTTTACTGAGGGAAATTTGCTTCTGTGCTACATCACACCTTCCACTTAGGGTTTACCAACAAAGGGCGAGAAATCACTATCATCACCTCGCACGTCAAGCCAAATTTCTGGCGCCCTTGTCGGGGACTCCGAGTGCTAAGATAGGGGAGTTGCACACGACCCTTTACCTTTGTTTTTTAGTCTTGTTAGTTTACCTTTCAGTTTTTATCTTCGTGTCCTTTATCAAAAATCAAAAAAAAATTATGTCTAGTTCTTTACTTGCCAATCAATGTTTGACTTCTTTGAAACCAGATCTTATTGGCATGTTGGATTCACCGAGGATCAACAAAAGTGGTACAAGGAACACCGCTTGTCTCAAAAGGGGATACACTTATGGAAACAAATACATCAGTTATATGAGTATGCTAGAAACTTGTGCTCAATATATAATATATCTTTCTTCAGGGATGAATCTTGTTGCTTTATGAGGCACAAACATCTTTCTTTCCAATGTGAGTACAATGATGATGAAACCTTAGCTTCTTATGCTAAGAGGAACTATGATTTTTATGATGCAGAGCCAATAGAAGAATTTGTTGTGTGACGCCCCCAAAATCAATCCGTGTACAGTAATCATACACGCAAGGTACACGATCGAGATTAGGGACTCACGGTGAGATATCACAACACAACTCTACAAATAAAATAATACAAGTTGTTTAATACAAACCAGGGGCCTCGAGGGCTCGAATACAACAGCTCGAGAGAACAAAGTTAGCGGAAGCAATAGTATCTGAGTACAGACACAAGGGTACAAGGTTGCCTTAAGAAGGCTAGCACAAAATCAACACTCGACCGAAAAGGCAAGGCCTCCTGCCTGGGAACCTCCAAACTACTCCTGGTCAAAGGGGAACTCAACGTCGTCGAAAGCATCGAGGATCTTCATGTTGTGGTGGTCGGCATCGGGGATCTCCTGCTCCTGGACTCCAAGGCTCCAACGTCGACTGCAGCGGCCGATCAGGCAAAACAAGAAAATGGGAAAAATAAAGCAGGTGAGTATCTAGCATACCCGCGAGTCTTACGTCCGCTACTAAGCATTTATGCATTTGTATCAAATGGAAAGGGGAGGCTGTATATAGTGGACTACAAGGTAGAAATCAGAATAAGGGTAAGAAGCTAGGCCTATTGAAGACTAGCATCTTCTGACGTTGTCTTGCAGCATGAGAAGAGAATCAGCCAACAGCTTATATAAAGCAATAAAGTAACAATGAAGCAGAAGTTGCTGCAACATTGAATAATATAAGTTGTAATGATTAATAATAATAATGCCTCCGAGTTCCCCTCCTCGACTTCCCTGCGAGGAAGAAAACCCGGAACCATACAGTTTAATAGTAATTGTTTGTAGTGGTAAGATCCAGCTTCAGCATAAAGCGTCCTGTTACCGTGGACACGGCTATTCAAATAGATTAAACTGCCTGCAGGGGTGCACTACTGTTCAGCCTGCATGCTCGGATCTCCAGGGTGGCGTACACCTTGTTAGGTAATGCCCCCACCGAGGCTATCCGACACATCGCAGCCCATCCTAGGCTCAGCAGAGAGGCCATACGTCGGACTATATCCTATGCGCCAAGGGGTCTAGGTCCCTCACCCTTGCACGCTCTTCACGGTACGAGACTGGCCAGTGAAGCAAAAGCAAATCCAAAACACACCTTCTGCAGCAAAGAAGACAAGACTACTTCCCTGCTATCAGCCCGTGGTACTGCTGACGTTTGAAGAGCTTTCGGACAAACTACGACGCAGGGGAGCCCATAAATCCTTATCCCACGTGAAGGTAGTGCGTACAGGCCTTTGCGGCCTCTCAAGTCATCCGCCGAACCATTTAGCATTTTAATTAACCTGCGTGACAACCGTTATCGTTGCCTCGACTTAACTGACCCGCGGTCAACGACAGCAGTCAGGACCACCAGTACATCGGTGCCTGCCCTGTCGTCCCACCAAGTCACTGCGGTTACCAACAAGGTGAACCGTCTCCTTACCTTGTCTCGCATGTGCTCTTGGTAGAGCTCGACTTTTCCTAGTTTGGTAACTCTCGCGAGATACGAGCAGGGGCCAAGCATGCCAGTAACGTCGGTCGTACCCTCCCTGTCGCTCCCGACAATATACCACTCGCGGGCACCGTTGGGTCGCCCGACTCTTACCTTTAAGGACACCAGTTGATTCGAGTGCCTACCATTAAGTGAAACCAGGAGGAATCACCCTCGATGGCACACTTAACGAGGTTCGACAGAGACATCAGCGGAATGAACTAAATAGGAATATTCTCATATCACCCCGATGGTGCCGAGACACCAGCGGAATGAACTAAAGAGGAATGCCCTCGTATCATCCCAGTGATACTACGCTACTGAGACAACGAGAGTGAATTACGAGTCAGTCCCCTCGTAAGTCAAACTCGAAGCGACTCGGCAGAGTCTCGCCGTTGTAGGTTCCCTAGGGTGTCTGCATTGATCCGTACCTATTGCAGTTGTATATATTTTGTATCCGCGTCACTCCCCTGAGTGGCCACGGCCCGCTATCTAATCCTAGCTAACAATGCGCAGGGTTCACTGCTGAATAATGCATAATTATAATTGGCAGCATAGGATAAGGAAGGTACATCAAGGGGCGACAAAATCAGGCTATGCAATTGAATAGGATTGTAACGTAGCAGCAGCAGTAACAATGCCTAGTGCAAGAAAGCACGGAAAGGTAGGCGATATCTGGGGAAGAGAATGGCTCTGCTTGCCTGCAAGCTCGACGGTAGGGGTAGGGTCGTCGACGAAGTAGTCGCACTCAACAGCGGTGTATGACATGACAGATGCAATGCTAACGGTGTTCTAACGCAGTGCAATGCACGTTGCTCGGAGCGGGAATTCATCCGGGGATGAACTGCCAGCTCCGGGTGATTATCGGACAGGGTGTCCGGAGGGGAAAGGTACCATGCCGGAGGTGTCGTGGACATCCGACAAACATGTGAAAGGTGTATCTGTGTTAGTTGATCCATTCTGAACAACTTTCGTGTTCAGAATAAATTCATCCGTAGAGTTTTACGGTATCGGGCAATTATCGGACAGACGATCCCGGAGGGGGCGGTTCGATGTTCGGTACATTAAAGGGGTGTGGTGGTTGCATGGGTAGCGTATTCATATTCGTTACATTTTTCTGATCAATTTTCATGTATAAAGTTTTTCAATGTTAGCTACGGTTTAAGAGATATTAATTTCAGAAGTTTTAAATCATTTAAAAGATTTACTGGATTATTTATTTTTATTAATAAAAACAGCAACATTATCCACAACTAGTTTGACCAGTCAAACCTGACATGGGGGTCCCACATGTCAGCCTCACATTTTTAATAAAACAATTTTATTTAAAAAATCAGTAGGGTGGCCCACATGCCATACACTCATTATTATAATTATATTTTAATTAGTCATACCCACAAGTTTTATAAAACAATTAAATTAACTTAACAACACATGGGGCCCATGTGTCATACACACTTAACAATTAAATCATTTAAATTTTTCTAAACAGTGGGGGCCACATGTAATAGACTAGGGCTATACCTTTTCTTTTTGTTTTGTTTAACAGATAACTACACAGGGGAGGGCCCCACTTGTAACAGACTACTAAGGGGGTTTGTTTCATCCTAACACATAGTTAGGGGAGGGGGTTAGCCAGGGGGTTTAGCCCCTAATTAATCTGGTCGTCCCCACTGGCCAGTGGGTATAGCCCACGGGCTATCTTAGCCAGGCTCGCCGGCGAGTCCAGGGAGCATAGCGGCGAGGTGCAGGGGGCGGAGGCCCGTGCGGCGTGCGTCGGCAAGCCGAGGCGGCGCAGCAGCGGTAGGCCGGGGGTGGCGCGGTCCGAATTTTGGAATGTTAATAAATTAAATAGATAATGATTGTTTGCTTGATGTGTTTGATATTCTCTGGGAGTTAAAACTTTTGGAGTTTGTTGAATATTAAAATGAGAGGGAATAAAATGACTTTCCCAAATAATCACCGTTGGTGTTTTGGAATTTATTATTTAAAAACAAACCAACAAAATAAAATGAGAGAAGGTAATATGACTCCTTCAACATTTTTGAAGTTTGGAAAAGGTTTTAAATCTTTATTGGAATTCTTCTAAAATATTTTTAAACATTTTTCAACACATGGCAGTTTGCTGGAGAGGATATAAAAGGACTTATCCCCATTTTTAATTCGTTGAAGAATAGTTAAAACATTTTTAGGGGACTTTTTAATTTTACTTTGGAGTTATAAATATTTTCTAAAATTATTTTTGGAATTTATTTATGCTCTAGAAAAGTTTTTAAATCAATTTTCGGAGTTTTCGGTATTTTTAAAATGCCAGCAAAGTTTTTATTTTATTTTATTATTTTGGTCAAGCCAAAAATTCAATTTTATTATTTTAAAAATATTGGCGAAGACGGAATTTTAAAATAATTTTCCGTGATTTTTCTAATATTGTTTTGGGCCTATTGGACCTGGTCTGTTTTTTTTTCCAGCAGACCGAATTTGTTTTTATTTCGGATTTACAAAAAAAAAGAGCGATTAGGGGCTGGCTATAAATAGC
Organism: Bromus sterilis; assembly: GCA_950022295.1. Classification (NCBI taxonomy): domain Eukaryota; kingdom Viridiplantae; phylum Streptophyta; class Magnoliopsida; order Poales; family Poaceae; genus Bromus; species Bromus sterilis. The sequence continues at coordinate 227,315,726 of OX465600.1, forward strand.
CCCGGTTAGGGCTAATTTATTTTCGCCAGCGTTTAGGGTTAGCTCTAATCTAATCCGCGGGACCCGCCGCCACCGCCGTCGCCGACGTCATCGGCGGAGCTTCGCCAGAATTTTCGCCGGAGCATCGTCGGAGTGCGTTTTTCGCGTTTTTTTCAAGGTATTGTGTGCGGATCGCCGGAGTTTTTGCGCCTAGCCGTGCCGCCGGAGTGCCCCGCCGCCCGTGCGCCCGCGCCGCCGCGCCATGGCCGCGAGCTCCGGGCCGAGCCCGAGCCGCACCCGCGCGCCCCCGTGCCCCGTGCGCCCCGCGCACCTGCGCGCCCGCCACCCCGCCGGCGCAGGCCGCCGCCGCCGGCCGCCCGCTGGCCGGCCTCGCCCTGGACAGAGCTCCAAGCCGAGCAGCCATGGTTGCCTCTGCGTGCAGCGCCCGTGTGGGGAAGAAGACCTGTAGAAAAAAAAAAGATTAGAAAACGGTTCGCAAAAAAAAAGATTTTTTTTTCAGATCTGGATCCAAAACCGCCCAGGGACCCGATCGCGTTTTTTGCAAAATTTTTATTTATGTATCAGTCCTTTTTGCAGTAGAACCCCCCGGTACCCCCGTTTTTCACCTGAAACCGTTTTCGCGAGTACTTTTTAACCGTAACTCGGAATTGGGCGATTCCAGTTGCGTTGCGACCGTGTAGAAATTCTCTAGCCGGTAGACCTAGTGTTACAGAAGTTTGAAGTATTTAAATTTGGACCCCAAGCTGATCCAAATTTGGACTTCCGGCAGCCGTAACTTTCTACCGGTGCGCCCGTTTGCTCCGTTTCTTTTTGCGTTGGATCACTCGTGTCATGTACTTTCTGTTTATATCATGTGGGCACAAAAATTCACAAGTTTATTGATCTGTTAAAATTCAAATTCAACTCTATGTTGCAATTGCTATGACCTGCGTTGTAGTATTCCGTTTCACGTGATTCTTTTTGCATATTGGATCATATGAGACATCTTATCGGCAACATCCACATACCATTCATATTGCTATGATCTTTACCTTGATTTCATGATTCCTTGATCATACTCTTGTATCGACAATTCCTTATCCGTTGACTCTCTCGAGTTCACGTTCCACCGATCACCTTCGAGCACATCCACACCTTTGCACTTCAAAACCTTTTTGTTTTGTTGCTAAAACTTTAGTGATTGTTTTGTTGATCTTATGTTTTGTCATTGTGGTGTGATTGCTTATTGAGTTCTTTCGTTGACGATAGATTGCTCGGAGTGTGACGAGTAGAGTTGACTGGAACGTGAGAGCGAAGATCTTCATCGAATGTATAAGGCAAGTGATACTTTGACCATACTCATTCCTATATTTTTTCTATATGCATTATATCAGGAAATATCACTCTATTGCATGATAGGTAGTTTATTTTACTGTTGCTGCAAAACCAGTTAGGATAGCCACATGTTTTGACTTGTCTACCGTAGATCAACCTAGCCGTGTTGTTACTTTATTACTATGCTTTGTAGACGTGGTTTGGGTTGTGCAATTCATGGAGTGCATGTGAGTTGTTTAATAACTTGTGTAGCAACTGTTTAATAAATAGAAATCACTTCTGGACGGGCAGGGAGTGCTTCCTGGGGGCTCGTTTCCTTATCTAAGGTCGAGACCAGGTTGTACCCCTAATGGTTTGTTTGGTGGCCGAGAAAACGTCACGGTGAGCCCGCTGACGTGGTGGGCGCCGTCCAGGCTCAAAAAGATCAGACTTACTTGGTGACTAGAAGCTTACCTGTACATCCGCTGGCCATATGGGCTCTGGCTTAGTTGAGTATGATGTAGGAAGCCTCTCCCGTGCAATGCTAGCAGATGTAGATATGATAGGTGGTACCGTCTTGCCGTTGGGTGTAGGTGACCTCTTCTGAAATACTTCGTCTCAATCTTCGGGTTGAGTCCAGCAGGGAAAGTGTACTAACCTCTGCAGAGTATAAACTAATCATGATTAGCCGTGTCCCCGGTTATGGACATCTTTGAGCTACTAGACATTACTGTTAATGGAGGATCTTGACAGATGAATCACCTTAATAATTTTGAGTGGGCAAGATTAATAAAGGGTGTGGTGGATTGAGACTGGTGTGCCCAGTTCAATCTTTAGTAGTAAGTTCAACATAAAATTTTGACTAGTTTAGTTCAGGAGAAAATTGGCTTTCTGCAAAACTAAACCATAAGCCTTTCCTTTGACTTACCTTGCATGTAGTTGTAGGTCCTTTATATAAACTTTTTCGTGTCACTTGCCGTACAAATCAGATGTACTGACCCGTTGTCGGGCTGTAACCTTCGGTGTTGCAGGTTTTTCAGACGATCAGTAAGGTGCGTTTAGGGGTTGCGAGTCTACACTCAGCATGTTCGCTTGTGGATGTTGATGGGACTCTACGTTATTTGCTTTTGCTTCCTCTATATTTATATTGAGTAAGCTAGCCTTGAGCTATGCAACTTGTTATTTATTTACTCTGGATCATACGTTGTAAAAATGATGCACTTGTACTTTGATATACATCTATTATACTGTGTGTGCCAGCGAGTTCGATCCAGGGACAGGCACTTGAGCACAGAGACTTCAATTCGGTGTGAATTGGGTCGTTGCAGATGGTATCAGAGCAGTGTGTTGACTGTAGGTTCGTGACCCTAGAAAATGGATAGAAAAGCCATAGGAACAAAAATATTTTATCACTCTTTGATTACTTACTCTCTTACTAGTATTTCTCATCTATTATTCATCTTCTAAAACTTCTCATCTTATTTTACTATGAATACCCCTTGATTGCTTATTCCTTGGAAGACATCATCAACCTCGGGGATCAATTGGAATTAGGATTGTCGGAACTAGGAGGAATAACCTACAGTGATCAATAAGTTTGACACTGTGAGAGGAACCTTTAAGATCAGCTTAGCTGAGAAGGATGAAGCTTAGAATCAGACCACCAACTTTTAGGTGAAGCTAGATGAACGAATTTCGTATAGCATGATGAGATCGTATGTCTTGTACATATGACCTTACCCTAGGAGTTGTTTGCGTGTTTTGACTGTTGTGACTGTATTGTTTGTTGTTATGTGTGGCCGTCGAACGTAGAAGTTTTTGCCGCTTTCTTGTTTGAGTGCATATGCTTGGTGTTACCTTAGTTTGTTTTCTTGTCGGTGTTATAGTTTTGCCCTAACCCTTGTCATATGGGCTTAATAGATGGAGTATGAAGTAGGGCTCGCCTTTTCTGGGGCGATGTCGAGACTGAAGGTGGAGAAATGGATTCGCAGTATGGAGGAGCACATGAAGATAAACAAGGTTGGAAGTGAGGACATGGTTCCCTATGCTGTCAAGTACTTTGTAGAAGAGGCTGCTACTTGGTGGAGAATGCACCAAGCGATTGACGAATCACGAAGGAAGATTACTTGGAAGGAATTCACTAAGATTTTGTTGGGATCTCGCCTCGTCACCCCGGTGCAAAGGACGGTAAACCTTAAGAGGCACCATGCCTGTACAATTTGCGGAGAAACAGGGCACTCCTATGAAGGACACCAAGATGGATGTCCCCATTGTGAGGAAATCCACTCGGGTGAATAATGCCCCACTGCACAAGTCACATGTTTTACATGTGAAGGAACTGATCATTACCCCGCTCAGTGTCAATTTTTCATCGTGACACAACAAGTGGTTCAACATCAAAAGGAAGAAATGAAGAAAGCTATCCAAGAATTGAAGGAAGCACCCGTGAAAAAGAAAAAGAAGGACATTAGCCACGTTCAGTGTTTTCGGTGCAGGAACTGGGGACACTACCGCGATATGTGTCCCGAATTGAAGGGGAAGGAGAAGTTGTGAACGTGGAAGCAAGGATGTGGACTTGAAGAAGCTTATGATTGGCTTTTGGAGGATAGAATTTTCGTGGTGTGCACTAAGTGCACGATGCTACCTTTTTATGTTAGTTGGAGTTGTGCATCGATTCATGTTTTGCTATTGATTAATTAGATGTTTTATGTCATGATTGTTTTGTAAGTTTTGTCTTGTGCCCTGTGACCCTGTTATGTCTTGTTTTGATTGATGTTGTGTGTGGCCCTTTGTGTTTCTTCTATGCGAGTAGAATAAGTTTACGTTTCATTAGACCCTCATCTATTTAGTATGCTTCAAGACTAAAGAAGACACAACAACAAGAAGAATAACTTGACGAATGACTCAACGACATGAAGATTGTTTCGACATTTCAAAACTGAAGCTACCGTCATTGAAGACTTGAAGACTTGAAGACCTGGAAGATTCAAGTTTCTATCGTTAGATCGTAATGTGAGCTGTCATTTCTTGTTTTATCGACAGCTACACATCAAAACTTATGTTTCAAAACTAGTGTGATGTTTGTATGGGTATCTCTACCTATCTCTCTCTACCTCGCTATCTACAATATGTTCCCTCTCACCTCAAACCTTACACTGAAGAAGCTGCTACAATGGCTGCAAATTTCAAGACTGGGATAAAGATGGATGCAACCGATGCTGAGTTCAAGGATAAACCACAGGTCCCGGGATCTTACGACAAGAGGGCACAATCTTGCTGAAGGACGAACTCTGGAGGAAGTTGTAGTCCATCAGTGCACGTTTTTTTGCAGGCTACGTAAACCTGAGTGTTGAGGAAACGATAGATCTTTTGTTTGGCTTGCAGAACCATGGACTTATCTGAACCCAGTTCAAGATAAGGAGGACTTCTGCAATGCTTGTGAGAATGACCGAGTGTTAGATCGCGAGATTCACTAAACCATGTACAAGGTAATGATATGGGTGCGGAATGGATTGGCCCCCATGACGACTACTCTTATTATTTGCTCTTGCTATGCGGGATAGTAAATCTTGAGTGACTTACCTATAGCAGAGAGACGACGATGTTAAGCCTGAACCATAGAATGGTACGATGTGTGACCCCTGTAGGAGATTACCGTTCGTGTTATACGGTGAGTATAGACCAAGACCATTTGTTGCAGGTATCCCGTAAAAGTATTCTTGTTGACCACCATGAGAAAAATCGATAGTTGTTTAGTAGTGGCGTCTGACCTGTCAGCCATGAAGTTTCGGTACTTGGAAGACCACTCTCTTGCTAAGGAACGGAAACCTCAAAGGAGGAATTCGTGAAACCTCGAAGACCGAAGGTGAAATCTTTACGAAGAATGTCATCGACGGATTAAGATACTAGAATCCCACACTTGTGATGAAGAATTCAATGCCCCAACGGAGTATGAAGATTATGTGTGAGGAGCTCGCTGAGGGAGCAAGCTTTGAGGATAGTTTTTGAAAACCAAGTCACATTTCTTTTAAGGGTGGTAGCACCCTAGACCATCAGTGGATCGACAGACTGTCATGAAGACCCGAACCCTAACCTTTCTTTCTAGCTTTCTCGAATCTCGAGGACGAGATTCCTTTTTAGGGTGGTAGTGTGTAACATCCCAAAATTCTCCGAATTTTGGAATGTTAATAAATTAAATAGATAATGATTGTTTGCTTGATGTAATTGATATTCTCTGGGAGTTAAAACTTTTGGAGTTTGTTGAATATTAAAATGAGAGGGAATAAAATGACTTTCCCTAATATTCACCGTTGGTGTTTTGGAATTTATTATTTAAAAACAAACCAACAAAATAAAATGAAAGAAGGTAATATGACTCCTTCAACATTTTTGAAGTTTGGAAAAGGTTTTAAATCTTTATTGGAATTCTTCTAAAATATTTTTAAACATTTTTCAACACATGGCAGTTTGCTGGAGAGGACATAAAAGGACTTATCCCCATTTTTAATTCGTTGAAGAATAGTTAAAACATTTTTAGGGGACTTTTTAATTTTACTTTGGAGTTATAAATATTTTCTAAAATTATTTTTGGAATTTATTTATGCTCTGGAAAAGTTTTTAAATCAATTTTCGGAGTTTTCGGTATTTTTAAAATGCCAGAAAAGTATTTAAAAATATTTAAAAATAAGTTGCAAAGTTTTTATTTTATTTTATTATTTTGGTCAAGCCAAAAATTCAATTTTATTATTTTAAAAATATTGGCGAAGACGGAATTTTAAAATAATTTTCCGTGATTTTTCTAATATTGTTTTGGGCCTGGTCTGTTTTTTTTTCCAGCAGCCCGAATTTGTTTTTATTTCGGATTTACAAAAAAAAGAGAGCGATTAGGGCCTGGCTATAAATAGCCCCGGTTAGGGATAATTTATTTTCGCTAGCGTTTAGGGTTAGCTCTAATCTAATCCGCGGGACCCGCCGCCACCGCCGCCGACGTCATCGCCGGAGCTTCGCCGGAATTTTCGCCGGAGCATCGTCGGAGTGCGTTTTTCGCGTTTTTTTCAAGGTATTGTGTGCGGATCGCCGGAGTTTTTGCGCCTAGCCGTGCCGCCGGAGTGCCCCGCCGCCCCTGCGCCCGCGCCACCCCGGCCGCGCCGCCGCGCCATGGCCGCGAGCTCCGGGCCGAGCCCGAGCCGCGCCCGCGCGCCCCCGTGCCCCGTGCGCCCCGCGCACCTGCGCGCCCGCCGCCCCGCCGGCGCAGGCCGCCGCCGCCGGCCGCCCGCTGGCCGGCCTCGCCCTGGACGGAGCTCCAAGCCGAGCAGCCATGGCTGCCTCTACGTGCAGCGCCCGTGTGGGGAAGAAGACCTGTAGAAAAAAAAAGATTAGAAAACGGTTCGCAAAAAAAAAAGGTTTTTTTTTTCAGATCTGGATCCAAAACCACCCAGGGACCCGATCGCGTTTTTTGCAAAATTTTTATTTATGTATCAGTCCTTTTTAGAGTAGAACCCCCCGGTACCCCCGTTTTTCACCCGAAACCGTTTTCGCGAGTACTTTTTAACCGTAACTCGGAATTGGGCGATTCCAGTTGCGTTGCGACCGTGTAGAAATTCTCTAGCCAGTAGACCTAGTGTTACAGAAGTTTGAAGTATTTAAATTTGGATCCCAAGCTGATCCAAATTTGGACTTCCGGCAGCCGTAACTTTCTACCGGTGCGCCCGTTTGCGCCGTTTCTTTTTGCGTTGGATCACTCGTGTCATGTACTTTCTGTTTATATCATGTGGGCACAAAAATTCACAAGTTTATTGATCTGTTAAAATTCAAATTCAACTCTATGTTGCAATTGCTATGACCTGCGTTGTAGTATTCCGTTTCACGTGATTCTTTTTGCATATTGGATCATATGAGACATCTTATCGGCAACATCCACATACCATTCATATTGCTATGATCTTTACCTTGATTTCATGATTCCTTGATCATACTCTTGTATCGACAATTCCTTATCCGTTGACTCTCTCGAGTTCACGTTCCACCGATCACCTTCGAGCACATCCACACCTTTGCACTTCAAAACCTTTTTGTTTTGTTGCTAAAACTTTAGTGATTGTTTTGTTGATCTTATGTTTTGTCATTGTGGTGTGATTGCTTATTGAGTTCTTTCGTTGACGATAGATTGCTCGGAGTGTGACGAGTAGAGTTGACTGGAACGTGAGAGCGAAGATCTTCATCGAATGTATAAGGCAAGTGATACTTTGACCATACTCATTCCTATATTTTTTCTATATGCATTATATCAGGAAATATCACTCTATTGCATGATAGGTAGTTTATTTTACTGTTGCTGCAAAACCAGTTAGGATAGCCACATGTTTTGACTTGTCTACCGTAGATCAACCTAGCCGTGTTGTTACTTTATTGCTATGCTTTGTAGACGTGGTTTGGGTTGTGCAATTCATGGAGTGCATGTGAGTTGTTTAATAACTTGTGTAGCAACTGTTTAATAAATAGAAATCACTTCTGGACGGGCAGGGAGTGCTTCCTGGGGGCTCGTTTCCTTATCTAAGGTCGAGACCAGGTTGTACCCCTAATGGTTTGTTTGGTGGCCGAGAAAACGTCACGGTGAGCCCGCTGACGTGGTGGGCGCCGTCCAGGCTCAAAAAGATCAGACTTACTTGGTGACTAGAAGCTTACATGTACATCCGCTGGCCATATGGGCTCTGGCTTAGTTGAGTATGATGTAGGAAGCCTCTCCCGTGCAATGCTAGCAGATGTAGATATGATAGGTGGTACCGGCTTGCCGTTGGGTGTAGGTGACCTCTTCTGAAAGACTTCGTCTCAATCTTCGGGTTGAGTCCAGCGGGGAAAGTGTACTAACCTCTGCAGAGTATAAACTAATCATGATTAGCCGTGTCCCCGGTTATGGACATCTTTGAGCTACTAGACATTACTGTTAATGGAGGATCTTGACAGATGAATCACCTTAATAATTTTGAGTGGGCAAGATTAATAAAGGGTGTGGTGGATTGAGACTGGTGTGCCCAGTTCAATCTTTAGTAGTAAGTTCAACATAAAATTTTGACTAGTTTAGTTCAGGAGAAAATTGGCTTTCTGCAAAACTAAACCATAAGCCTTTCCTTTGACTTACCTTGCATGTAGTTGTAGGTCCTTTATATAAACTTTTTCGTGTCACTTGCCGTACAAATCAGATGTACTGACCCGTTGTCGGGCTGTAACCTTCGGTGTTGCAGGTTTTTCAGACGATCAGTAAGGTGCGTTTAGGGGTTGCGAGTCTACACTCAGCATGTTCGCTTGTGGCTGTTGATGGGACTCTACGTTATTTGCTTTTGCTTCCGCTATATTTATATTGAGTAAGCTAGCCTTGAGCTATGCAACTTGTTATTTATTTACTCTGGATCATACGTTGTAAAAATGATGCACTTGTACTTTGATATACATCTATTATACTGTGTGTGCCAGCGAGTTCGATCCAGGGACTGGCACTTGAGCACAGAGACTTCAATTCGGTGTGAATTGGGTCGTTACAGGTTACGTCGCGGTGGCCGTGGCGGGCAGGAGTTCGATGCGGCCGCCGAGTTGCCCCCCGAGAGGAACTAGAGCACCAGGGCGAGGCAGACGAGCGTGATGAAGCTGCTGGACAAGCCCACGGGGCTGGAGGATGATGGTTGTCGCGTGATCGAAGGGGATGCGCCATGGCCGACCTCGGTGGTGGGAGAAACAGACGAGGGGGCGGGTGGAGAGAAGAAAGGGAGGTTGCGATCCACAAATTCCGGGCAAGGGGTAGATATTTCTTCTCCACGCCGAGGCACTGCTGCGACCGAGGGGGAGCGGGTTGAGCGCGAGCAGCTCGGGTCGCCATGGCTCCAGTGGAACAGAGCAACATGGGAGGGGAATGTGGGGAAAAAAGAATAAATGGGCCGGGGTGGGCCAGTGGTGTGGTTTCGCACTGAGCGTAGAATAGTTCTTTAGCATTTTCAATTTCTTTTCTTTTCTTCTCTATTCTGTTAGCAATTGTTTTAATTAGGTTAGACATTTTTATTAATCATGAGACCTATACCATAATTAGTATAGCATATAACTAGAGGCCCACAAAATGATTTAGGCTTTTATAAAATCATTTGATAGTTCTTTTTATTATACTAATGGCAAAAGTACTGTTTTGCTTCTGTAAATCTTTGTTTGAATTATTTTACAAGTTAATAAAATCCCATGACCACTTAGGCATGATTCACTGAATATTTGGGAATTTACAGAAGTGGTTTCATAATTTTTGGACAAAGTTTAACTGCAACAATATTTTTGATATTAACCAAAATGCAAATCTGAGTTGATCCAATGCAAGGATGATCATAGCAGGATTAGCATCAGTGATTAGCAACAGTAATTATCAACAGTACCAGTGATTACTGTTACAGACACTAGGGGTGTTACATGTTGCTTATAAGGGTCCCTATGAAATTACTTCTCTTCTTAGAAATATGAATGATGCCCCTTACAAATCTGAGAGTCTTGCTATACTTAACTATTGTTTGGAAAATTATGATGCAAATTATTATATTACTGATCATCTTGAGAGAATCTCTCCCCCAAAGGAAGAGACTAATATATTGCAGGACTCTATGAAAGAAGAAATTGATGAAACCGAAAGCTCCTTGGATGAAAAAGAGGAGGAGAGTGACGGCCAAAAGGAGGAAGAATGGAGCCATCCATGTCTACCTTCTAATGAGAGTAACTCTTTGAATCTTACCTTATATGAGTGTCATGATCCTATGGATTCTGTTGAAATATCCCTTTTTTATGAAGTTGATGCCATCTATGCTTATGGCCATGATGCCACTATGGATGATGCTTACGGAGATGAACTCTCTATAGTTCCTCATGTTAAGCACGAAATTGTTGCTATTGCATCCACACTTGATTTTCCTATTATCCTTTTGAAATCTCCGAATATTCCGGAGAGTTTCGTCCTTATTAAACGTCAATGTGACGGGTTGCATTTATCTTATGATCCTAAAGACCGTGTTGAAAACTATACATGTGTGCTTGTAGGTCATGAACAATATGATTTATGTGATAGTTATATTCTTGATGTTGTCCATGATACTAATGAAAATTACTTTGAGAGAGGAAAGTTTGGCTATAGAAACTTCCATGTTACAAAAACACCTCTCTCTAAGTTGAAACTTTTGCAGTTGTTCTTGTTCCACCTTCCTATGCATGTCACTTTGTTCTTCTTTGATTTATTTTATTACAAGATGCCTATGCATAGGAAGTGGGTTAGGCTTAAATGTGTTTCATATTTTCTTCTTAATGCTCTCTTTTGCTTCAAATTCTTATTCTTGTGAGAGCATCTTCCATAATCTTCTTGCCTAGCTAATGGCTTTAAAGAAGCGCTTTCGGGAGACAGCCCGCAACGAATTTGGTTTTTCTTTTTTATTTTGTTCTGTTCTTAGAGGTCTTGATGTTTGTTACTACTGTAGCAACATCATTGTATCTTTATTTTTCAGCTTTGTGCCAAGTTATAGCCTCTTATGATAAGGGAAGCAAAAGTTGTGACATGTTGTCCAGAAAACAGATTCTGTCCCTTGACAGAAAAATTCGAATAAAATCACCAGATCATCTTTTTGATCTGAATTTTTTTGACAGAATGATCTATACAATTTTGAAACTTTCGTATGTTTTGAGTTTTTTTATTTGAGTTGCAGAAGTGCCCCGAAAAAATTCTCTACTACCTGCTGTTCTGTTTTTCACAGATTCTGCCACGTTTTTCCTCTCTTCACTTTTGCAAACCTTAAGCTTGCTTTTTCTTTGCAAAAACCTTTTGGCACTCTTGAGAAACAGTAGATCTTCAAGAATATATTTATATCCAGTGGGGGAAAATTATTTTATTAAAGGTACTAACCTCTCTAATCAGCTTATGATGAGTTATGTATGAAGGGAGTTTTCAAGTGTATGATGGAAGATGATGAAAGAAGATCCAGGAGTGTCAAGCGCTCAAACTTGGGTATGCCCCCATGCATCCCCAATAAATATTCAAGGAGACTCAAGCGTCTAAGCTTGGGGATGCCCCCGTGCATCCCCTTCTCCATCAACAATCATCAGTTCGTCCTTCGTCTCACTATATCTTTATCACTTCATGCGTTATGTGCTATGCTTGGAGCGTCTCGCTCTTAGGTTTTTTTTTAGTTTTCTTTAGTTTCGCTTGCTGGTCATAACAAGTTAGACCCCATCTTACTTTGTGTGGGAGAGAAACACGCTCCACTTTCAAAATCTAGAACAAATCATAGGATTTTTCCTGCTTATCTTTTTGCTGTTGTTTGTTCTTTATCTCAAGGTGGATGATTAGTAGTAGATGCAGTTGGATTTCGATCTACTTATTTTGGCGTTCTGCCCATGCTTTTGAGCCTCTTTTTTCTTTTGTAGCATAGTTAGCATTGCGGTGCGTTCATAATCCTGTCAATTGCCCTTCTGTAAATTGTTCACCTCACATAGCAGTTTTATCGTCTTTTGGGAGAGAGACATCACTAGTGAACATCACGTATCCCGGTCCATATCCTCATTACTGTTTCCACGCTCATTTACTTTTCTTCTTTTACTTTCAGTTGCTATCATTATCCGTTGTGTTTGATCCTTTGTGAACAACAAGACCGGAGAGATTGAAAACCTCTCTGAACTTCGTTGGGAACAAAGTTATTTGTGTCTGTGTGCAGGTCCGCGTCAGTTGCGCCGCTGACACCTACTTATCATCTCCGGAGTCCTACTGGAGACAAACCTTGGTATCTTTACTGAGGGAAATTTGCTTCTGTGCTACATCACACCTTCCACTTGGGGTTTACCAACGAAGGGAGAGAAATCACTATCATAATCTCGCACATCAAGCGAAATTTCTGGTGCCGTTGCCGGGGACTCCGAGTGCTAAGATAGAGGAGTTGCACACTACCCTTTACCTTTGTTTTCTTAGTCTTGTTATTTTACCTTTCAGTTTTTGTTTTTTCTATTGTCTTATATGAAAAACCAAAAAACTAGTTGCTACCTTTTGCCTTTGTCTTGCTTTTCCTAGTTTTGCTATCCTCACCATGGGTGCTGAACCACCCAAATATGGTAGGATGGACATATTTGACATGTTTTACCTGGATCGTCTTCGATCAATTTGTGCCCGCGCTAAAAACCCAACCGAATTGGTTGAGGGAAAATCATTGTATGAGCATGCTCATTATACGCGGCACCGCCTATCTCAGAAAGGGAAACACTTATGGGATCAAATACATGTTTCTTATTGCCATGCTAAACTTTTGTGCTACAATTATGATTTTACTTGTTGTTCTAATATAGATCATAAACACCTCCCTTTCCAATGTGAGTTCAATGAAAATGAGATCTTATCTTCTTATGCTAAAGGTGTTTATGATTACTTTGATGTTGAAAAGATTGAAGAGTTTGTTGCTTTTAAAGGTGCTTATGAGATTGCTTCTTTGATTGAAAGGTATCACGATACTATTCACCAGTCCGAAAACTTTCAAGTTCTTGCTTATTGCTTTGAGAATTACACTTCCAATTATTATATTGAGGATTTTAAAAATAAAATGTTTGCTGCCCAAGAAGAGGACAATGATTGCTTTGAGGAGGAATCCCATGATTCCGAGGACTCACTTGAAATATCCCTTTCTGAAAATTTTGATACTTGCTTTGTTGATGGCCAAGATGCCACCATAGATGATGCTAACAACAATGAACTCTCTATAGTTCCTTATGTTAAGCATGAAATTGTTGCTATTGCACTCACACTTGATTGTCCTATTATCCTTTTGAAATCTCCAACTCCGGAGAATTTTCCTCTTATCAAAGCTCAATGTGATGGGTTGCATTTATCTTATGATCCTAAAAACCGTGCTGAAAACAATACACATGTGCTTGTAGGTGAACAACATGATTTATGTGATAGTTATATTCTTGATGTTGTTCATGATGCTACTGAAAATTACTTTGAGAGAGGAAAGTTTGGTTGTAGAAACTTCCATGCTACAAAAACACCTCTCTTCATGTTGAAAGTTTTGAAGTTGTTCTTGTTCTACCTTCCTATGCATGTCACTTTGTGCTTCTTTGATTTATTTTCTTACGAGATGCCTATGCATAGGAAGTGGGTTAGGCTTAAATTTGTTTCATATTTGCTTCTTGATGCTCTCTTTTGCTTCAAAATTCTTATTCTTGTGAGAGCATCTTCTATAATCTTCAAGCCTAGCTAATGGCTTTAAAGAAGCGCTTTCGGGAGGCAGCCCGCAACGAAATTAGGTTTTTCTGTTTAATTTTTTTGTGTCTTGATGTTTTTTAAAAATGTAGCAACATCATTGTATCTTTATTTTTCAGCTTTGTGCCAAGTTATAGCCTCTTATGATAAGGGAAGCAAAAGTTGTGACATGCTGTCCAGAAAACAGATTTTGTCCCTTGACAGAAAAATTCGAATAAAACCACCAGATCATCTTTTTGATCTGAATTTTTTTGACAGAATGCTCTATACAATTGTGAAACTTTCGTATGTTCTGAGGTTTTTGATTTGAGTTGCAGAAGTGCCCCGAAAAAATTCTCCACTACGTGTTGTTCTGTTTTTCACAGATTCTGCCACGTTTTGCCTCTCTTCTCTTTTGCAAACCTTAAGCTTGCTTTTTCTTTGCAAAACCTTTTGGCACTCTTGAGAAATAGTAGATCTTCAAGAATATCTTTATATCCAGTGGGGAAAAATTATTTTATTAAAGGTACTAACCTCTCTAATCAGCTTATGATGAGTTATGTATGAAGGGAGTTTTCAAGTGTGCGATGAAAGAAGATCCAGGAGTGTCAAGCGCTCAAGCTTGGGGATGCCCCGATGCATCCCCAATAAATATTCAAGGAGACTCAAGCGTCTAAGCTTGTGGGTGCCCCCGTGCATCCCATTCTCCATCAACAATCATCAGTTCGTCCTTCGTCTCACTATATTTTTATCACTTCATGCGTTATGTGCTATGCTTGGAGTGTCTCGCTCTTAGGTTTTATTTTTAGTTTTCTTTAGTTTCGCTTGCTGGTCATAACAAGTTAGACCCCATCTTAGTTTGTGTGGGAGATAAACACGCTCCACTTTCAAAATCTAGAACACATCATAGGATTTTTCCTGCTTATCTTTTCGTTGTTGTGTGTTCTTTATCTTTTCGTAGCTGCCGCCATGTTTAGTTTTAGTCTTAGTTTGTCTTTAGCAAGAGCCTTGGCTTTTTTTTAGTTTGTTGCTGGAACTCTTTTTAGTTTTCATGTTTATCTTGTTAAAGAGAGTTGGTTGTTGCACTGAGTAGTGTCTTGTCTTGAAAGTAGGTAATTGAAGTTGCTATTTGATTCTAGTAGTAACTTGCAATAGTTTTGAGGTATTGATGTGAGTAATGTTTGAAATTTTGGTGTCAAGAGCTTTAGCCTATTAGTGATAGGTGTCGTATTTTGGGAAATCCGTGTGTATTTTCAAAACCTACAAACTAGTTGAGAACTCTAGCTACTAGATGGATCACTAATCTTTGGAGGGATCGAATATTAGAGTACACTCACGTACCATGAGTCGAGGATGCGCAAGGATAACCAAACCCCCATACACTCCTCCTCGGGGTACTTGTCTCTTTGTGAACCTCCTTATTAGATTGAGAGTTACCGATAATAAGTGCATGAGTTCTTCGGACTAATGTAAGTATTGAAAGTTGACACTTCCACCTTCCCATATTTTGCTAGCCTCTCTCGTGCCGTGCATTGCCTTCTTCTCAGTCCGAGAGTTGGTGTCCACCTTCGCCGGTACATCCAAACCCTTGGCATGATACGCTCTGTCATCATAAACCTCCTTATATCCTTCCTCAAAACAGCCACCATACCTACCTATCAAGGCATTTCCATAGCCTTTCCGAGATATATTGCCATGCAACATCCACCTCTTCATGACTTGATCTTCATGTCATACATGTTTCTGCTACACTGGCAGACGCATACATTGCATACATCATGATAGCTACATCTTCTTTATGATTTTGAGTACCTTGTAAAGTGTGAAAGATCTCCTTTGCCTTCTTGTAAAATAGAGTGTTGCCCTTAAGTGAGGAAAAGATCCCAAAGTGGACACAATAAAAGATCCCAAAGAGGACAAATGAGAGTTAAATAGAAAGAGCCATTGAGGCCACAAAAAAAATACAAAAAATAGAAAAAAGAGAAAAAGAAATAAAAAGAGAGAAAGGGGCAACACTACTATCCTTTTGAGAGATCCACACTAGTACTCCATTTATATCCTTGTACTCCATAGAGATGATCATTATGCATATAGCTATGTGGGGACCTTCACACTATAGAACTTGGCTTGCATATTCCAAGGATGAGCCTCCTCAAACGATCTCTAGGTCTTCATGAGCGAGCAAGTTAGATGCACCCCCACTAGTTCCATTGGAGAGCTTCTTAGCTCGTATGTGCATCCGTTGCATGGCAATCCCTACTCCTCACATCATATCTATCATTTGGCATCTCTTGCCCGTGATTGTCCTCATTGATGTGAGCCTTTCTCATCCTTTTTGTCTTCCTCCTCCGTACTCCTCTCTTTGCCATCCTAAGTGTCAACTCTCGTGCTTACGCTCATCCATTGCATGAGTGCTCAAAATATTGAAAAAGGAGTGGATCAAATTGACTTGTACCTGGCTAGTGGTCTGGGGCCGAGTCAAGATAAGATTCCAGATAAATACCAAGTGTGAAACTTTAGTAGATTGAGTTCTCAACAAATAAATTGTTTTCTCGTATTCCCTATCCCCCTTCTTGCACGCAAACACCATTTGGAGACATTCGAGTCACAGACAGCGAGAGCTCTTGCACCTAATGTTCTTTTGTTACTTGTTTCAATGCTAATATAGACTCTTGCATGTTATGACTTGAATTGAATCTCTAACCTTGATTGCTTTACTTTTCAAAGTTCTTATATGGTTCCTAGCATGTCACCACAGAAATTATGTTGTTATCATTTACCTACTCAAGGACGAGCAGGAATTACGCTTGGGTATGTTGATACGTCCAAAACGTATCTATAATTTCTGCTTGCTCCATGCATGTTTTGTGTGATATTGCTATGATCTAGATACACTTTTATACACTTTTGATCATATTTGGACTAACCTATTAACTCAGTGCACCACAGTGCCAGTTCCTGTTTTCTGCTGTTTTTCTATTTCAGTTTTTCCCCCATATAAAAAGTGCTCCAAAAATTCGGGAATAATCAGATAAAAAATCAGCGCAGAAGAACCTTCCGGAAGAACCTGAGTGGGTCCAGAGACCACCACCAGGGGCCCAGGCGCCCTGGTGGCGCGCCCCAGGGTCTGGCCGCACCAGGGGGGCGCCTGGACCCCTGGTGGCCCCCCGGCTGCCCCCCTTCGCCTATATATTCTCCGTGATGAGAAACCCTCGAGGACAGAACCCTTTTTCGCGATCTCGCCTCTGTTCCTCCTCCGCCGCGCTTCCGAGATCGGGAGCACCAGCAGACCTTTTCCCGGCACCCTGCCGGAGGGAGGGCCGACCTTCAGGAATCTCCTCTCCACCATGGATGCTTCCCGGATGTCTCGTGAGTAGTTTCCTTTGGAACATGGGTTCGTGATCAGTAGCTATGTGATGTTCTCCTCCCCTCTTTGTTCTTCATGGTTTAGACCTCGTGAGCTGCCCTACATGATCGAGGCACTTTTGTAATCTTTCTGCTGTTGCTATGCTGAGTTTGATGGGATCTGATGGATTATGAGATTATGTTCAGATTGTGATTGAGTAATATATTTGGTTCTTATCTCTTATATTTTTGTTCTTAAGTAATTCTTGCATGTTCTCCGTTGTTGTTTATTGCTTTGGCCAAGTAGTAGGTAGTAACCCCAAGAGGTAACGTTATGCTCGATTGTGGGTTCATGCATGCCCCCCGATGACACGCTTGAGTGACAGAAACATGAGTCTAGGGGATGTGTTGTTGCCACAAGGGGGAAAACAACGGTGCTTGTATCCGCGGTTGCAAGGATTGTTTACTTCACGCAAAGTGGTTTTAATGCAGTTTTCTGTTGCTTTCGGTTTAAAATTTGGGTGGGGCTCGCAACTTAATACGAGCGAGATGTTCTGGATAGATATCTCAAGGTGGAATGTTAGTAGTAGATGCAGTTGGATTTTGGTCTACTTATTTTGGCGTTCTGCCCATGCTTTTGAGCCTCTTCCTTTCTTTTGTAGCATAGTTAGCATTTCGGTGCGTTCATAATCCTGTCAATTGCCCTTCTGTAATTTGTTCACCTCGCATAGCAGTTTTATCGTCTTTTGGGAGAGAGACATCACTAGTGAACATCACGTATCCCGGTCCATATCCTCATTACTGTTTCCATGCTCATTTACTTTTCTGGTTTTACTTTCAGTTGCTATCATTATCCCTTGTGTTTGATCCTTTATGAACAACAAGACCGAAGAGATTGATAACCTCTCTGAACTTCGTTGGGAACAAAGTTATTTGTGTCTGTGTGCAGGTCCGCGTCAGTTGCGCCGCAGACACCTACTTATCAACTCCGGAGTCCTACTGGAGACAAACCTTGGTATCTTTACTGAGGTAAATTTGCTTCTGTGCTACAGGACACCTTCCACTTGGGGTTTACCAACGAAGGGCAAGAAATCACTATCATCACCTCGCACGTCAGCTTTCGCCATATTCCGTATCGGCACTATGTGCTGGGTTGATAAGTGTTGAGTGGGTGGATCTATTCTAGTACACCCTCTAGACTAAGATAAGTGCACTCTTATGATTAAACACCTTGCAAGCATCCGCAAATACAAGATAGTAATTAAGGCAAAAGCCTAACCATAGCAATACGATCGGTGATCCATTGTTTCCTTGTGCAAAAGCGTGCAAACTGGGGTTTAGGTTTCTGTCACTCCGGCAACCCACCGTAAGCATTCTTTGTACACAATGTATTCCCCTAGGTCCTTGATAAGGCGAAGTGTTGAGTGTTCGACTCACACAACACCACTAGGAAAATAACAACACAACTTAAATATCAAACAACACATATTACTTCAACATCATATGACTACTAACAACTAGACTTCTCCCATGTCCTCAAGAACTAAAGTAACTACTCACAAGACATAAAAGAGATCATGATCAGTGGGGATAAATAGATGATAAACAATCTGGACACAATGATATTTCTCCAAAAAAACTCAATAGCATTCACCACAAAGTAGTAATCAACACCGATAGAGTAGAGAGGATAGATAGTACGGATTACAACACAAGTTGCAAATGTGATATGAGATTGGATGGAGGTGGAGATGGTGCTGATGATGGGGATGATGTTGATGATGATCTCGATGATGCCCGTGACGATGGTGATGACGATGGCGATGATCTCCCCTTCCGGGAGGTGATCTCCCCGGCGGAATCTGCCCGCCAGAGATGGCTTTTCTTCTCTGTAGGTTTCCGTCACGGAGCGGCGACGAAACTTCGTAAACTCCCCCCTTTTTAGGGTTTCTGGATGATGTGTGTCATATAGGCCAGAGGGGGGAACCGGGAGTGGTCCCAGGGGTCTAGGCGCCCTCCCGGCGCGGCCAGGGTGGGGGCCGCACCAGGTGGCGGCCTAGGCACCTTGTGGCCCCCCTCTGGTCGCTCTTTTGCGTGTCTTCGTGATCCTTCTGCAAAATACCCTCCGTCGATTTTCAGGTAATTTGGAGGTATTCTTCTTCAGCAACTCAGCGTCCACTTTTTACCGCTGAATCATGTGTCTGCTGCTTCGGCACCGGAAAGTTGCAAACTGTGTAAAATAAGCCAAAACAACATAAGGATAGCATCATATCATGAAATATATCAATGAATAAGAAAGATTTACTATATAAAATAGTGATGCATTTTGGACGTATCAACCTCTCATCTGCATGGCGGTTGGATCCAGGGCACCAACTTCGCCCTGTACCCGTGAGTCCAGGGGCCGAAACCGCCACGCCTGGTCACCCCATCGCGAGACCCAGTCCGATGGAGGAGCACTAGATCCGTCCCTTCCTCTGGTATGAGCCGTGGAGATCCAGGCCCGGAAGAACCAGCCGCCGGTGGGATCGGCGCCATACGCCGCGCCTCTCGCTTCTTCACCTGCCCCCTCCTCTTTTTCTCATCCCATTCCTCTCTTTCTTTGTTTGTGCCGCTTCAGGGACGAAACCATTGGCAGGGACGACCGTTCCCGAGAAGTACTGGAGATCCAGACCATTGACTCCATCCAGCGGTCTTGGAGCTGGCGCGCCTGGCCGTTGACTCCAGAGGAGAACTCGGGTCTTGGAGCGGCAACCTCTCACGCTAATGAAGCAGAGGAGCCTCTCGGCTAGTGACCTTGCGTGCTCATTTTGCAGTTCACAAATTCCCACTTTGGTTGGGTTGTTGATTTGTACCGTGTAGTGAAATGCGGTTCACTTGGCAAAAATAGCAAAACAGTGCTCACCAGCTGTAAAAAAATGTAAAGCGGCTCATTTTTGGTACTGATGTGGTTCATTTTTGATAATCATGCGGTTCTCTTTTTGATACTGTTGTAGTTCACAGCCTTCGTTTTTTGCTGTTCAACTGGTGTTTATAATTTTCTTTGAATAAAGGATGAAAAGAAATAAATGCAGTTCACCCGCCTCGTCCATGCGGTGCATGCTCATTCGTAAAATTTTTGAAAAAAATGCAGTTCATTCGCCTCGTCCATGCGGTGCACGCTCGTTGATAAAAAATTATGTTCAAAGTTAAAAAAAATTAAGAATCCAACGGTGTATCATACGCTCAATTCCGACCAACGATGCATGCAGTTCGGGTAAAACAGAACCGCATGCTCCGTTTTCGCGATAACTTTTTAACCGTTGGTCGGAATTGAGCGTATGATAAACCGTTGGATTCGTATGGAAAAGAAGCATCTTCCGTCTGTTGAACACTTCCCCCGATTCTTCACGGGTTAAGAGGAGTTTCGAAAATAGTGCGGCGACCCACTTTCACAGCTGCGGTTTTTTCGCGATTTCTCTTAAACCGTTCATCGGAATGATGCAAATGATATACCGTTGGAAAGATATCGATCAGGCGCTCCATCCATATGTAGAACACTTTGTCTAATTCGCTACGGATTTGAGAGAAATCTAGCCGCAAAAAAACGCAGCAACTCTGTTTTTCATTTTTGGATCTTGTAGAGAGTAGAACTTTTTAACCGTTTGTCCGATCGATGCGTACGATAAACCGTTGGATTCGTCTGGAGTAGTAGACTAATCCATATGTTGAACAATTTTCCATATTCCACACGGTTTTGAAGTAATTTCAAAAACGGTGTTGCTGCCCTCTTTTGGACATCGGGAGTTTTTGCTTAAATTCATTTGATTCGTTCGTCCGATTGATGCAATTGATAGAATATTGGATAGCTATCGTCTAGGCTCTCCATTTGTATGTAAAACACATCCTCTAATTCCTTACGGCTTATAAGTTGTGTCGATTTTAGTAAATCGCGGAACTCCGTTCTTCGCGGGCCCGGAATCGACGACGTGAACTGCATTCGCCGGGGCAACCGCACTGCATTATCGCCAGACAGAACGCACGTGTTTTTCGCCGAACAAAAAAATCGGCGAGTGAACTGCATCCGCGGGGCACCCGATTGCATCCGACAGACAAGAGCACTGCATTATCGCCAAACAGAATTGCACGTGTTTTTCGTGGATCCGAAATCGGCGAAGCGAACTGCATCCGACGAGCGAACACATTGCAATGTCAGCCAGAGAGAACTGCATACGTTTTTTTGATTCACTTATCAAAACTCGCAATTCACTTGTGCGGAAAGTGAACCGCGGCACAGACCGCAAAGAACTGCACAATGGTTTTTATTTTTTTGCAATATATTCATACAAATGAACTATTTCATTAGACATGCAATTGCACTACATTAAATAGAAAATTGTACAACATCTAATGGGCAAATGAACTCCATGATTTTTTTTCTTCAACTTGTTCCTTGAGCGAGAGTTAATCACAGAGACAAAAGGCAAGTGGATCACAACGTTATCAAAAAGTGAACTATCTCATAAAACGAACTACAATATATAAATTTCTTTACATATAAAATATGCAATGCACTATCTTCTCTTATTTGCTTTTCTCTTCTCTTACTGCAGTGTATATTTGAGTTTTCCCATAAGAGAAAAATAAAAAGTAGCGAACTGCATAAATGGAAGGCGTCCACGAAGACTAGAATCTCGATCTAGCCGAACTTCAATGGAGGGAACAAGCTGAGCTTCTAACTGCATCGCCAACCAAAAACAGAACCGAAGCTGAATTCGGATTGCAAAGCAGTTTCGAACTGTACGCACTCCAGTCAACAGCAAAAACATAGGAAAAACCTGTAAATAGAGTAAAACAACAACAATCAGGAACTTTGGAGGCATAGTCATTTGACAAAATCTCTAAATCCTCCACGCCATAAAATAAGCAAGGACCCACCTCCCTCACTCGGCCCATCTGGCCACCGTGGAGCGCTACTGCTTCAGATGCAAGGGGAGACGAACTGCATTGCACATGGGTTAGTAGAAAAGATGCAAAGGGAGACTAGCCGAGCTGCACAGGGGTGTGGGGGGCGAGGAAGTCGATGAAGATGCAGCCGTCGGAGCAGCGGCTAGTCAGAACTGTGGCTTGTAGGTCGACGAAGTTGTAGAGAGGGGGGGTGGGGGGAGGCCGGCGCAGGGTCGCAAGGGCAGGAAGTCGGCGCGAGAGGAGATGGCCGGGGCGGCCGGCCACGTGCTGAAGACGGACATGAGGCGGGATCCGGTGCAGAGATGCGCACGCCGACCACGCGCAGGAGGACGCCGGTGGGCTCACGTGCGAGAGGACTTTGCTGGGGGGCGATACGGACGCCGGCCACGTACTGAAGACGGCGGCGGGGCGGGATCCGGCGCGGATGCGCCCGCTGGCCACGCGCGAGATGACGGCGGCGGTCCCACGCGTGAGAGGAGATGGCTGGGGGCGGCGATGCGGACGCCGGCCACGCGCGGGAGGACGGCGGTGGCTGGGTTGGCGGCGTGGCTGGCGGCGTGGGAGATCCGACGTGGCTAGGATTGCGGCGTGGGAGATCCACGGCACGTCGACGGGGTAGGGAGGAAGTAGGAGCCTTCACCGGCTAGATCTCGGCGCCGTGGTGGAGGAGGCCACCGGATCCGGTGGCGGAGTAGCGGCTGGGGGAAGGAGGCGCACTGGCGTCGGGGGGAGAAGGTGTGGGGTGGAGTTGACTCGTACGCGGGGGAGAGAGAGGAGTGGGTGGTTGGGGTGGGTTTTCTCTGGTGGGGTGGGATTTTGTACGGTTAGTTTGTAGCTACGGGCGACGGTGGTGTTGTCAAAATAAGAGATTTGTTGTTGGAATAAGGTCTTAAGGGGTGTTGTTAGAATAGACCCAACCTATATATATATATATCATAATGCATATACGTGCATATGAGACGATTCTTCATATACATATATCATTCGCATGTCCATATATACATACACGTGATCATTCTCCACATATGTCATAACATGCATGTCTGAGATAATGATCATGCTCCCACTCAAATATAGCCATCATATACTCATATATTTGTGGTTCAACTTTCATCAAGTCATTGTATTGTTACTCTGTCTTACATAATGACAATGCTCCCAAAGCTCCCACTCAGAAAATGCCCTCTGCATTCTAAGTTTCCGGAAGTCTTCAAAGCTCCCACTCAGTTTCATGAAACTGCAGGCCCACTCAATATTTTGGTCATTACAAAATCACTTCATCAAATCAAGGTTGAGGGTTCCTGTCTTGAGGTACTATAGTCCATCCTTTTAACGAAATAAACTTTCGTCATGCCCATTTCGATTTACTTTCAAATCCCAATTTGAATGAAACGCAATTTCAGGCTATGGTCCATTGTAGTATAAATGAAATATTGTATTGATTAAAGCATTCATACGTTTCCGTAGTCAATCAATATTGAACTTTGGTCATAACTTTTTTATGAGCCAAATAATGCCTTATCCCTGTTACATTATTCTCAATAACTTTCCAGTTTATCGGGAATATGAAATAACCAATTTATTTCACACGACGTGAGCCATCCTATATGCAACTCCATATTATTTCATTTCTCCTCGTGTTCTAGGCTACCATCATTCTTTGCATTTCAAGCAATGTTATTCCTTTTTCTTATTAAGAAGACTCATGATTATTGTTCTGTACAGAACGTATTCATGACAACCTTCTAAATTCAACTAAGGCTTCAACTCATATACCAAGACCAATCGTCTTTGGCATATCCTTCCTTATATAGCGTCATTACAGCGGAATACTCTTCTGTTGCAATACTCTGATATTCTAGAGGCAAGTTCTAATACCTTGGTCAAAGTTTCCATTATCTCCCATTGGATCCGTGTCGAGAGACTTCTTCTCGTACTACCAATCAAGCAACACAAATTTTGCTATTCGGGGAGAATATGTAATTTCAATTTCTTGTAGCTTTATCACAAAGAAATTCTTTCTTTAAGAAACCTTATAACACCATCAATTATGGAGCTATCTTGTCTCATTAGATTCAGGATGGTTTCCTGTTCATTAAGTGGGTGTTTTAACTTAATGAATCAAACAACCTTGTTCGTTAATAATTTTAGTGCAAGGGGAAAGAACGTTTAGACCATACTACAGCTTAGTATGACTACGAATGGTTTAAGTAGTCTAGCACTTTAAACTTCCATCATAATTTGTGGTACAACTTCCACAAGTCTCCCATTATGTCAACTTTAATACTTATCACTCAGATCATAGCTTAGTGATTTGTATCCTTATATTCAACTTCACATTGTGATTCCTGAATCTCAGTTTTATGATCTCGATTGAATACAACTTTAAATTAATCATATGAAGTCTTTAATGATAACTCATGTGCCCATTTAGTACATCGTTTTTTGTATAATGATTGGCACAAGTTCTACTTGCTAGAACCGTGTCTTGGTCATATTTATTGCAGAGGTTCATAGATCGTGTATCTAATCCATCTCACGCAATCAATTTATGACTTTCATTCGGTAAATGAATACACAACTTAATAGATCATACATTTAATGAATTCATCAGTTATGAAATCACTTTATGCAATCAAATCTTTGACTTGTTGTAATCAAGACAACTTTATCATTAAACATTGAATATCACTTGACAATAATAGTAGTATTATAAATGCTTTCTATCATAATATAAATCAAGACCTAATCAAAGTATAATCACACTTTATTCATTTAACCAGAACAACTTACTTGTCTCATTACATGAATAACTTTGTCTCGCGAGATGCAAGACACACAACTAAGTGTTCATACTATAATGATTACATAAGATTTATCTAATACTCTAAGTATCTCCTATGATAGATGTCTCGGCGGAATCCATGCTGGCCATCAACTGACTTGATATCCATAAATCCTTGATTCCACCTCTTCCCGTCCATGCAACGACAGGTCCTGTTTTCATAAAACAGAATAAGTATCATATACTCATTTACTGCAAGTGTTGTATAAAGGGGAACAAACATTTATAAAGTATATCAAGTATATACCTTCTCCATCAACAACTTCTCCTTCAATGGGTTCAACTTCCAGATACTGAAGTCTATCCATGAAGTCAAAGAACTCGAGGATTTCACCTCTGCCGACATAGCCATGGACATGGTCTGTATAGCTCGGTGTAAGCGAGTGTAACACCGTGTATATCGCAGACTCATCTGTGGTCCAATAGTCAAAGTCATCTACGAGGCTCAGATGTATCTCATGCATCTTGGCCAAGTGTGCCTTCAGGCAAGATCCTTCTTCCATCTTTGTAGAGAGAAACTCATTTTCTAACTCAAATCTGGCAACTCTAAACCGATGCATGTATAATGACTTCAGCTCATCTATCATGTCATATGTATCCAACTCAGCATATTCCTCACGCAAGGCTTGCAGAATGCTGGTTTCTATGACACTTTTAGATATGGCGTATGTCCTCCGACGATTCTGATAATTAGTCGCTGCTCGTGCATCCATGTCGTTTGCTGGAGGGTTTCCCACATGATCTTTAGTTAAGAATGAAAGGTTGGCTCTCTTGAGCACAGCTCTAAGGTATAAGTACCAACTAATGAAATTTGACCCATTTTCTTTGTCTTTCACCACGTAAGAAAGAGACCAATTCAAGATATTGGGGCGTATCCCTTTTCTACAAACATAATTGCAAGGAACACAATTTAGACTAGTTCACAACAATGAGTTCATATAATCATATTATGAATGAGCTCGCACTAAAACAATCATCCCTAAGAAGTTTTAGTGATTAGATGATCCAGATTCACTGCCCGCCCTCGAATATCACACGGCCGACGGGTCAGTTTCAAAGGTAGACAACAACTTGTGCGATCACATTATCTGTATATTGTGACTCATGCTCGATCTTTCGATCTCTAGTATTCCGAGGCCATATCTGCATATGCTAGGCTCTCCAAATTAACCTCCATGTTATATGCTGCTCAGCAAGGCCATATCTGCATATGCTAGGCTTGCCGAACCCAACCTCATGTGAACGCCGTATAATATGCGTGACACCCGATATGTACGGAATGTTGGCCATATGGGAGATCCTTCCAGGTGGTGCACACTTTGGTAGAATACTTGTTTTTGGCTTTGTTAAGGGATCATCTGATCACATGCTACCGTCCTGTATCCTATACTAGCAGGTTTTAAGATGTTTGAACTATCGCAACACTAAGTCTACAGTGTCTCCATTTGAGTTTGTTTTATCATGGTGACGTTTACTACTTACTACTAACACATAGCAAAGCTATCACTACATCACAATCAAACAAACGATAGCCCCCACTTAGCAATACAAAGTTTAGACAATCTAGTTGTATATTGCAAGTTTTACGTGGCTGCTAGGGCTTTCATAGTTAAACAGGTTTTAACCTACGAGTCAACCACAACATCAACCATATGATTGTCTCTATTACACCCCGCACGGGGCCCTCCGTTGCAAATGCCACATCCACTAAAGTAGAGAGACAGACACCCCCCAGAGCCATTTTATACGGTACAAGCCGCATGTCAAGTGCGGAACCAGTCTCGCGTAAGAGTATGCGTAAGGTCGGTCGGGGGCCGCTTCATGGAACGATGCCGTAGATGTGAACAAGTACACGTGGGAGGGTAACAATCATACAATCAATGCCCACATCCCCGATGTGTTTTATCCGTATAGTAATACTAAGCATAGACCTAGCTCTAATACCACTGTTGGGGTTCGCAGCGGAAAACACAAATTTTTCCTAACTAGTGTTTCCCATAACCCAAGATCTAGCTAGCCGTATTACCGTAACGGAAAGGAGTGCGGAATAACATACCTCGGGGTGTAGTCCGTTCCGCGAGAAACGTTCCCGCAAACGTGGCTGGTGTAGTCGAAGAAGTTTCACAGCCCCCTGTGTGACGCTCCCAAAATCAAGTCGTGTACAGTAATCATACACGCAAGGTACATGATCGAGATCAGGGACTCACGGTAAGATATCACAACACAACTCTACAAATAAAATAATACAAGCCAGGGGCCACGAGGGCTCGAATACAACAGCTCGAGAGCACAAAGTTAGCGGAAGCAAAAGTATCTGAGTACCGACACAAGAATACAAGGTTTCCTTAAGGCTAGCACAAATAACAACAGATCGAAAAGGCGAGGCCTCCTGCCTGGGAACCTCCAAACTACTCCTAGTCAACGGGGAACTCGGTGTCGTAGAAGGCATCGGGGACCTTAACGTTGCGGTGGTCGGCATCGGGGATCTCCTGCTCCTGGGCTCCAAGGCTCCAACGTCGACTGCAGCGGCCGATCAGGCAAAACATAAAGGGGGAGATAAAGCAAAGGTGAGTATCTAGCATACCCACGAGTCTTACGTCCGCTACTAAGCATTTATGCATTTGTATCAATGGAAAGGGGAGGCTGTATATATAGTGGACTGCAAGATAGAAATCAGAATAAGGGTAAGAAGCTAGGCCTATCGAAGACTAGCATCTTCTGACGTGTCTTGCAGCACAAGAAGAGAACAGCCAACAGTTTATATAAAGCATAAAGTAACAATGAAGCAGAAGTTGCTGCAGCATTGTATAATAATAAGTTGTAATAATTAACAATAATAATGCCTCTGAGTTCCCCTCCTCGACTTCCCTGCAAGGAAGAAAACCCGGAACCATACAGTTTAATGTAGTAGTTTGTAGTGGTAAGGTCCAGCTTCAGCATAAAGCATCCTGTTACCGTAGACACGGCTATTCGAATAGATTAAACTCCCTGCAGGGGTGCACTACTGTTTAGCCTGCACGCTCGGATCTCCAGGGTGGCGTGAACCTTGTTAGGGAACGCCCCACCGAGGCTATCCGACACATCGCAGTTCATCCTAGGCTCAGCAAAGAGGCCATCCGCCGGACTATATCCTATGCGCCAAGGGGTCTAGGTCCCTCACCCTTGCACACTCCTGCACGGTGCGAGTTTGGCCGGTGAAGCAAAAGCAAATCCAAACACACTTGCTGCAGCAAATAAGACAACACGGCTTCCCGGCGATCAGGCCGCAGTACTGCTGACGCCTGAAGAGCTTTCGGACGAACTACGACGCGGAGGGCCCACACCGTAATCCCACGTGTAGGTAGTGCGTACAGACCAACGGGTCTCTCAAGTCATCCGCCACCGTTATCGTTGCCTCGACTTAACTGACCCGCGGACAATGTCAGCAGTCAGGACCAACAGTACATCGGTGCCTGCCCTGTCGTCCCACCAAGTCTCTGCGGTTACCAACAAGGTGAACCAACTCCTTACCTTGTCTCGCGTGTGCTCTTGGTAGAGCTCGACTTTCGTGGTTTGGTAACTCTCGCGAGATACGAGCAGGGGCCAAGCATGCCAGTAACTTCGGTCGTACCCTCCCTGTCGTCCCGACGCAATACCGCTCGCGGGCACCGTTGGGTCGCCCGACTTCTTACCTTAAGGACAACCGTTGTTCATGTACCTAGAGCGGCTATATAGAGTCAACAACGAGTGAAGGTACGAGGATTACTCCTCGGTAACTCCACTTGAAGGTGGCTCGGCAGAGCCGAGCTAGGGGGCCTTAGGCGGTGTCTGCATTGTACCATACCTGTGCAGTTTATAATTATCGTATCCGCGTTCACTCCCCAGAGTGTTCACGGCCCTCTATCTAATCCTAACTAACAATGCGCAGGGCTCACTGCTGAATAATCCATAATTATAATAGGCAGCATAGGATAAAGGAAGGTACATCAAGGGGCGACAAAAACAGGCTATGCAATTGAATAGGATTG
Organism: Bromus sterilis; assembly: GCA_950022295.1. NCBI lineage: Eukaryota > Viridiplantae > Streptophyta > Magnoliopsida > Poales > Poaceae > Bromus > Bromus sterilis. Next base: position 227,344,398 of record OX465600.1, read on the forward strand.
TAACGTAGCAGCAGCAGTAACAATGCCTAGTGGAAGAAAAGTACGGAAAGATAGGCGATATCTGGGGAAGAGAATGGCTTTGCTTGCCTGGTAGCTCGACGGTTTGGGTAGGGTCGTCCACGAAGTAGTCGTACCCGGCAGCAGTGTAGTCGGCGGTAGCAGTGGGGTCTACCAGAGAATAAAAGGGGGGAGAAATAGTAAATATAAAGCAATCATAGCAAACATGAATGGCATGACGTATGCAAGGTTAACGGTGCTCTAACGTAGTACGATGCAATATGCTCGGAGCGGGAATTCATCCGGGGATGAACTGCCAGCTCCGGGTGATTACCGAACAGGGTGTCCGGAGGGGGAAGGGATCATGCCGGAGGTGTCGTGGACATTCGACAAACACGTGGATGGTGTAACCGTGCTAGTTGAAACAATCCGAACAACTTTCGTGTTCAGAATAAATTCATCCGGATACTTTGACAGTACCGGACAAATCATCGGACAGACGGTCCGGAGCAGGCGGTTCGATGTTCGTTGTGTTAGAGGGGTGTGTTTTGTGTACGGATAGCGTATCCATATTCGTTATATTTTTCTGATCAATTTTTATGTATAAAGTTTTTGAATCTGACTTACGGTTTAAAAGATATTGAATTTTAAAGTTTAAATCATTTTAAATCATATTCTAAATTTCTTTTATTATTTAAAATCCAACATTATCCACAAGGGGTTGACTGGTCAAACCTGACCAGTGGGTCCCACTGGTCAGCCTCACATTGCTAATAAAACAATTTATTAAATTTAATTAACATTGCGGTCCCACATGTCAGTGGGTTATTTAGTTTATTTAATTAAACTAATCTCTTACAGGTGGGCCATAGATGTCATAGACACATTTTTAATAACTGTTTAATTATCTAAAAATCATTTAAAAGGGCAGGGCCCACATGTAAGTGCCTAAGAGGTTATTTGTTAGTGGGTTAATTAGCAGGGGATTAGTCTTAACTTAACAGAGGCGGGGCCACATGTCAGTGAGAGGGGGGGTTCTTAACCCACGGTTGTGACCACGTCGGTGGCCAGGGCACGGTGGCGGGGCCGCTCCGGCGAGGTGGGGGCGCAGCAAGGTGCGGCAGCAACAGGGTGGCATAGCGGAGCAGCGCAGCTCCGGTAGGAGCAGCAGCCGTAGCTGGGCACGGGAGGGGCGGCCCGGGCGCATCCAAGGGGCGACCGGAGCACCAGTCACCGCGGCGCGGGCGCATCCAGCAGTGGAGCGGGCACGGGTGGAGGAGGTGCAGGGCGGGGTGTGGGCAGCAGTATCAGGTACGCGGCCAAGGGCAGAGCACGCTAGCGGGTGCGACAGCAGCGCGAGCACGCTCAGAGCTCGAGCTCCGGCGGCAATGGCGGGCGAGAACGGGCGGCCACTACGGCGAAAAATTCGAAGGGGAAAGAGGGGGAACGGGCAGAGGAGCTCAGTGAGGGCGGCAGGGCGGCTCAGGGAGGCCGGGGAGCAGACGGAGATGACGTAATCGTCGCCGGCGGCAGGCGACCGTGGCGGAGGGGAACAACTCGATTTGCTCGATGCCATGGCCTTCGGCTCGAATTAAAGCACGGGATCGACGTGGACGTCCATGACGGTCCTGGGGGACAAGGTCTCATGCGCTGGAGAAGACATTGGCCACGGGGGAGCACTTGGCAATAGCGACGGCGGCGTCGGGCTCAGGCGAGCTACACGAGAGGAGAGGGTGAGGCAGGGGGAATGGGGAAGCCTAGGGTTAGGGTTCTCGGGGCGTGATCTTTTAACCCCGTCGATCGACTATAGCGGCGCGACGACGGGGTTCGACAGCGACAGCTCGCCGTGTCGGTTGTGGGCGCCATGGCCACGTCGAGCAGGAGAACAGTGGAGAACGAGGGAGGGGCTGGGCTGGGGTGGTGGTGGGCTTTGCCCTGTGCGAAGTATAGGGATTTTCTTTTTTTGTTTTGTTTTTGCTATTTTTCTTTTCTTTCAATTTTGTTTACTGTTTTTTATTCTTAGAAGCAATCGAGTTTTGCAAAATATACAACCAGTTCCAATATTAGGACATGTTATCGCACTGCTACAAAAAGGTTGGGGTCTAACAAAATTCATTGGAATATTACTTAATCATTAAATTATTAAATGGGGCAATTTTGCTACTGTTTTTATTTGTTTATATGATTAAAACATTGTAATAAATTATCACTGCTATTTTAATATGACCCAATGATTATTTGATATTTAATAACATTGATTGCAAAAAATTTGGTTAAGGTTTATTTTCCACTTTGTTGTTAATTTCAAACGAGTTTGAATTTGAACCAGACTTGATCAAGTGTGATTATCCCTTGCTTATTCACGGTGACTTGGCATTTAACAAGGTGATCACTGTTGGATTACTATAGCGTAAACCCGGGGTGTTACACCCTGGCTGTGTTGAGCACCCGGATGGGTGTAGTGCCACACGTGTAGCATCTCGTAGTACTCGCACACGTACGAGACTCGATGACGACCTCCGTTCTCCGATCCAACGAAGGTGGCGGAAGCAGACCTCCGGAATCAGAGTTTCAGCAGCACGACGGCATGCTTATAGTGGAGACATCTCCAACCTAGTGCAGCCTCCAAACAAGGGGAGTCCGCTCATAGGAGGGAGAAAGAGATCAACAGAATTTATCTGTATTTTTCTGAAATTTTCTGTGTTGAAAAAAGGCTACCCGCCACATCTATATATAGCGGAAACCGGAGTGCAAATACCTGTCAACTAGCAATGTGATACTAATAGTAGTAACATGGCATAACCGTGGCACACACATGCGCCATGCATGTGGCCGCAAATGGCGGCCATGCAAGGCCATGGCGTGGTGGCCGTGTGGCTTGGCACATGCCCAAGTGGGCCAAGGCCCATGGCGCCCAAGCCTTTGCTCCCTTTTTTTTTCCTTTTTCTTTTCTTTTTATTTTTCTCTTTCTTTCTTAAAGAAAAATAAAAGAAACTTTATTCCATTTAATTATTTAAATTATATTTTAATATTTAATTCATTTAATTAAATAATAAAACATATTCAAATAACTTTTCGAACAATTTGAAATCACGGAACTTTTCCGTCTCCCCTCCGAAACGATTTTGAAGTTCTCTCTCATATCTCTGGTAACTCTGATAGTTCCGAAAAGGTCTCCGATTTCATCGAGCCCTTAAATGTGTTACCCTACGGTCCGAGAACACTCCAGTCATGACCGAGATGAGGCTACGGTCAATGATCATCAGCGGGACCTGGATGCCCATAATGACCCCTGTGCATTCTGGATATCAATACCGATTGGACCTTACGTCGTATAGCATTCCCTTTGTCAGCGATACTGGATTGTTCCGAGATTCGATCAATGACATCCTATGTCTGGTTCAACCTCGTTCTAAAAAAATCCTTATTCACTCGTTCCGTGATATTCATCCCCATGACCTAGTCACACGCTGTGCAGCTTTATGGATGGAATCTCACCGAGTGGGCCCCTGAGTATCTATCCATCACATGGATTGACAAATCCCGCTCTTGTAACAATACTCCTCAACATATCTCCACGGAATACCCAAGATACAACCGTTATGACCCGCATATTTCAGTCAGGTGGTGGGATGTAAGTCAAAGCATCCGGGAAGATAGCAATTATGCACGTACTCACGGTCAAAGAAACGGTCTACTACGTTCTGTAATTACAACACTGAACCTTCATAAGTTTGATAATGTTGTAATGCTTACTTTGGGTAATGTTCATCACGTCACTCATCCAGTGAGGTGACCTCATAGTCAAGAAACTTAATTGTCCATGATCGCGAAACCACGACCATCATGTTGACCATGAACTAGTTATTGATATAGAGGCTAACTAGGAACACTGGGGCTTTCTATACCACACCTGTATCGTTGTTTTACTGATACAGTTTTAGCACGGTATGAAACTAGTTATGAACTTGCTTAGATATATTGGAATAATCATATATTATTTGCCTCTAGAGCATATATCCAACAGTCCGTTGCGCGGGAAACGTTCCCGGAAACATGGTTGATGTAGTCGAACGAAGTTCACGGCCCCCTGGTTGTGTTAGCACCCTGCCGGGTGGAGTGCCACACGTGTAGCACCTCATAGTACTCACACACGTACAAAACTCGATGACGACCTCCGATCTCCGATCCAGTGAAGGTGGCGGAAGTAGACCTCCTGAACCGGAGTTTCAGCAGCACGACGACGTTCGTTTGGTGGAGAAGTCTCAATCCCACTACAGGCTCCAAACAAAGGGAGCCCACCATGGAAGAGACGAGGGAGGGGAGAAGACCAGAGAAAACCGATCTCGATTCGGGATAATATTTAATTCTCCACGAATTTGTGTGTATTAAATAAGTCCACCCACCACACACACATATATATATAGGGGGGAGGGAGTCAACCCCCTCCCTTAGCAATGTGGGACTAAAGTCCCTTGCCAAAGGGGGGTGGCCGGCCAAGGGGGGAGGGGGCGCACCCCAAATGGGCCCTAGGGCCCATGGCGCCTCCTCCCTTTCCTTTTTCTTTTTTTCTTTTCTTTTTCCCTTTTATTTCCCCTAATGGGCTTCTTTCATAAATAAGGCCCATTGCACTTTTTAATTATAAATAAAGTGTTTTTACTTATTAATTCATTTAATTAATAAATAAAACATATTATTTCATCTCCCGGTGATACGGAACACCTTCCGGTTCACAACGAACATCCTTCGGACCAACATGGAACATTTCCGGTATGTCTTCCCTTATTTTCCGGTAACTCCGATAGTTCCGAAAAAGGTCTCCGATAACATCGAGCCCTTAAGTGTGTTACCCTACGGTCCGAGAATACTCCAGTCATGACCGAGATGAGGCTACAGTCAATGATCATCAGCGGGACCTGGATGCCCATAATGACCCCTATGCATTCCGGATATTAAACCGATTGAACCGTCACGTCGTATAGCATTCCCTTTGCCATTGATACTAGATTAGTCTGATATTCGATCAATGACATCCTATGTCTGGTTCAACCTCGTTACCAAAAAATCTTATTTCACTCGTTCCGTGATATTCATCCCCGTGCCTAGTCACACGTTGCGCAGCTTTATGGATGCAATCTCACCCAGTGGGCCCTAAGTATTTTTCCATTACATGGATTGACAAATCCTGCTCTTGAATCAAAACTCCTCAACATATCTCAACGGAATACCCAAGATACACCCTTATGGTCAGCATATTTCAGTCAGGCGGTGGATGTACATCAAAGCATTCGAGAAGATAGAAATTATACATGATCTCACGGTCTAAGGAATGGTCTACTACGTTCTTTAATTACAACACTGAACCCTCATTATTTGATCATGTTGCAATTACGTTGGGTAATTTTCATCACGTCATTCATCTAATGAGGTGACCTCATAGTCAATTGACTTTATTGTCCATGATCGTGAAACCACGATCATCAGTTGACCATGAACTGGTTATTTAGAAAGAGACTAACTAGGAACGATGGTTGTTTTTATACCACACCTGTATCATTGTTTCACTGATACAGTTCTAGCATAGTATGAAACTGGTTATGAACTTTCTTTTTTATGCGGGAAAAATACTTTTTATATTTTTATGAGAGGCACATCCCGTGCCTCTAAAAAGGAAAAGACGTGTATTCTTTTTTCCCCGAGAGGCACGTTCATGGAGCACATATTTGGTTCCGTGAGATGCACTCCCATGCCTCTAAAAAGGGGAGGCACGATCATGCCTCTCGTGGAGGCACAGGTTTGCTTCCCCGAGAGGCACGTCCGTGCCTCAAAAAAAGTGAAATGTGTTTTCTTTGGGTTTGCTTCGGCGAAGACGTTCTGTGCCCCTAAAACAAGAAAAAAAACATGTTTCCTTTTTCTTTTCCCAGAGACACGATCGTGCCTCTCGTGGAAGCATAAATTTGCTTCCACGAGAGATACGCCCATGCCTCCAAAAAAAGGGAAAACTTCATATTGCGACATGTAGCACGCGTATAATATGCCACTTGTTAACCATGGAAAAGGTGGATGTGTTCGTTGCAATAAGTACTCCTTAACTAGTGATTTCGAGAACAATTGGGAGGAGGAACCACGGAAAAGTGGCGAGGGGATATGGGATAAGGGGAGGTCGGGTGGGCTAGGAAACCATTTGGGCCAGTCGGCTAGCTGACGAATGGCTACAATATATCTATAACTCTTATAAAGCAAAACCCCACTATAGAATCATTTAAGTTATCTATCTTCAAATGAAAGCTATCCACATCATCTATTCTCTTAGCCAATCAATTGTCCATGTCATCTCCACTATCATTTAAGTTGTCTATCTTCACATGCAAGCTATCCACATCATTCATACTCTTAACCAATCAATTGTCCATATCATCCGCACTAATATATTTATTAATCTCTATATGCAAAGTGCAAATCAACCATCTTTTAATCATTTTATTGTTCATGCTAATAATTTTTTATACACACATGTTTCATTTCGAATAAATTAAGTATCTCGACTATGACAAATTGAATTTTGCATGTTAACTCAGACAACTTAATATAACATATTTTTTATACTTTTTATTTACATAACATAGTTTTTCAAGAAATACCCTCTGCAACGCGCATGTTATATTTCTAGTATATATATATATGATTGTTGTTGAGAAAAGAAGAGATGAAGAGATAGTTCGGCCCAGATTGGCTGTAGCAGAGATTTTCCGTTTACTCGGAAGCAAACAAAGTAAGGAAGGAAAAAATAGTTATTTGAAGGATCAAATAATCTTGAAAATAGATGCAAATTCGCATGTGGCCTCTGATATATTTCAAAGCTTCAACCAAAGTTTTAAATCGGTCTAAATTTATTGAATTAAGTTGAATTTAAAAAGAAGAGAAAGCAAGAATAGGAGTTTGAACTAAAGGTGCAAGGTAAGAGCGTGCTAAAATTGTGACATAATTTATGCATCCTTCCAAAGTGAAAAGAAACCATGTGCAAAGTTTAAGGTGATGACTCTACACAAAAATTTAAAAGAGAGGAAGGGTTTAATTATTCATCGTTTGACATGATAACTAGAATATTTAATTTAGTCAATTATTAATACAAACGACATCAACAATGCAAAAAATATAATAACAAACAATTTTAATTAGAGGAGAAATCCTGGGTTGACATCCTTGTCTTAGCTCCAATACCTATCTTTACGCGCTAGCAATTTTTTCTATAATCTTACTAATTGACACTTCGAATAATGCATGCATTCGGATGTGAACCCTCTTCGCCTCGATGATTGTTAAAGAAAGAACAAAAATTTATTTTCATGTATTTTATATCCCAATGCATATACTCCCTCCGTTTCATATTAGATGACTTGCAAATAGATGTATGTTGAACTAAATGTAGTCTAGATTCATCTATTTGGAAGTCATCTATTATGGAACGGAGGGAGTATATGTTAAAAGGGTCCACGTCCTCTATCTCAAACAAAAACGAAAGAAGACTTTTTTTTTTCTCAAATACGCATCCAAATGAAAAGGGTCCACACATTTTAAAACAAAACCCAAACAATACCTTTTTCTTTCTCAAACACGCATCCAAATGACGATCGTCCTTGTGTTGGAGAGAATCGTGGAGATAACGCTGGATACAAGCAGAGACCAAAGGGCCATAAACAGACAATAAATGTAGCAAAAACAGACTACAACCTAACTATAAAAAGACTAAGGAAGCAAAAAAAAAACAGCCTACAGTGGACCCCTGATGGTGATGCATCAAAATGTTCACTTCTATCATCTAGACATTGTCAACATGATGGCTTAAGAGAAAATGGTGTTGTGTCATTAAATGTGACATTAGAAGTCAAGACATGCATCCATCAATTCCAAAGACAAACATCATAAAACCTTTCTTTCAAGTTAACAACACAAGAACAATGTATACCATTCCTCGAGAATTTATCCGAGTGACCAATCCAAACATCATCGAAATGGTGGCTCTAATCATCTGACAGAGGTTTGCCTTCTGCAAAGTTATACAACAGTCTACTTGATGACCTCAAAAAATAGAACTTCAGGCTGGAGCTTGCAGTCCTTGAAACGTTCTAGCAAGTGCTCCCAACTATCTTCTCTCTACATGGAGGAAGTTCACACCAACAAATAAACAAGTTTAGAATAAAGTGGCTACAAGAAAGAACTTAGCTCATCGAACAAACCCAGGAGTCATGAGTCACTGACCTCGACAGCCTCGAAGCCATATATGACCCACTCATCCTCGTCGCGAGCAAAGCAGACGTAGCGGTCATCAGCATAGCAGATCTGCAAGAGTTTGGATTGCAAGGTAGCATTAGATGGGTGCTAAATTGCACTGCATTTGCAAGGAATGACTATGTTGCATATATAAGCAGGCAAATTAAGTAACTAGAGCATCAAACCAAACTTGCAATAGGCCTGTACTAATACTCAAAGTGGCAGGAGAGAGAGATATAGAGGAGGTTACTCCAGCTTATGTTCTGCAACCACTCTTGATTTGATACGGCCATTTCCTATTAGATATGAAGGGACAGAAAATAACGCAATATATACTTGTGAGAGCAACAGATGTTATACAAGGTCCATCCACTTTACCTACGTATGATACTTCTTCAATCTCTCAATCAATTGAACGGTCATAAAAAAGACTTAGTGACATAAGGATCACACAAGCTATTGATTCTTTCTGAATTCTTCTGTTGGGTCTTCTACACATCTTGATATCAGTGTAGACAGGAAAACATATGCCACAGACAGGACCATTTGATAAATTGCAAATTATCCAAGTACCATATAATATGACCAACTCAGATATGATGTATCATAGTTTAAACCTTCTATCCACTTCTTTAGAAATAGCAGCAAAATGCCTTGTCAAGGTAACGTAGGTGGTTTCAACCAGGTGACAGCGCCATTTAACCATGATCCGTTTCATTCCACAAAAACAAGAGCCTTGCTTCAGTCTTAGAATAATACCAATTCTATCTCCAGCACCAGTCAAGGAACAATAATAAATAGGAATACACAACTTATAAAAGGCCATGAATATCAACGAATGCCAAATCGCTCATTGCTTTTTCTCCTTTCTGGATTACCTTAACATGAGATTTAAATGATAAGAGCATTTTTTCGCTCCATTAACAATTCAATTTATGAAAATAGAATAGTTTACTGTGCACGTACCATGGAGGTGACGGTGTACATAGCTGCAGAATGAGCACTTCTGCAAAAGAACTCAGTGTCATGGGGAGACGTGATATCAGCAATAACTTCAGATAGTGCGTCCTGGCTTTCACTGCCACCTAGCCAGCTCAAAACTGCAAAATAATATCCAAAAGAGGCAACATGATGAATATTTTTGGTTTAAACTACTGCAAGCTATGGCGATGTATGAATAAAATAACAGCCTCCTGAATCAGCATGGAGGAAATTTATGGTTACCTTATCATGAAGACACATGTCTTTCTTTTGGAACATTTTCACTCTGATGAGACATATTTCTATTGTATTTAAATCAATTTCGACAATAACAAGTCATATCGCCCTCACACTACACTTGCAGTACTGTAGGACTCGGGTTTCAAGACGTGTTGTGGCAGAAAATGGTTAGACTTATATATCTCATATAATTTTCAGTTTTGGCAGAAACAGAGCCACATAAATTTGCAACTTATTATTTGAGACAAGCAGATTTACCTATTGTAAAGAAGTGTGGTGTGTTTGAAAGAAATAGATCAATATTCTCCAGACTCCCACAATGCTCGCATTTGTTGTCCTCGCAAAACTGTTCATCCAATAGAACCGGAAGCTCTGCGAAGGACTTGATCTGCGCAAGGACAATGAAAACCTCTAGTCAACATTTCCTGCTTCCTAGAATACTCTTGTCTCAGATATCCACCTATTCAAGGTTGGTTAGGCAGAAAATCTACTGCGTACCTTTGTTGTTTGAGTTGAACCAGCATCAAGTTTGTGGAAAAGTGTGGTATATAGGTATTCACCGGAAGACTTCTCACACTCGCAGCTGATTTGAGCATCCATTTTGACAACAAAAAGATTATGTGTTGGGCATATACAATCTCCGCACGTGATTGGGTTCACCACATGTCTCTCGGTCTCCTTGTTCGGACAGAAACGCAAACAAGTTTCTGACATATGCAAATCAATGAGAATTGTGGCCACAATCTCAGAAGCAAAAAAATTCCCAACCTGCAACTGGAATTGATTCACCATGAATCCAGGATTACCATTGTGAAGACACATAATTGCGTGCATAATCATATAGGACTGAAGCAGAATGCAGTTGCTTTTAGGTCAGTACTTTATGTAAAAGAAACAAACAAGAGAGACTGGCAGAGCTTACAATAACAACATGCCTAAATTAAATTCGCCCATTCTAGTGACATGTACTTGGTATGAATATTCAGCATGCATAAATTATAAATAACAAGAAAAAACTAATTAGTTCTAGTGTGAACTATGACTTTCCCTCTGTGGAGTGTAAAATACTACCACATCTGTGTTTTGTTCAAAACAGCTGCAGAGCTTCAAAATCACCACAAAGTAAGAAATGAACACATGGAAATAAAATAAATTGAAGGGAGCATCAGCACCGAACTGGATTAGACTATGCTTTAATCAAATTTTGTTAAATGATCTTGCAAATATATGCAATGGTGATTAAGGTCTAACCTTTTCATAAAAAGTACTGCAACCTACAGCTCCGCAGAGAAGAGTCTTCATGTAAGTCAGTACAGCATCAGTAAAATGGTGGTCGTTTTTGTTCCAAGAGAAGATTTCATAAAATTGCTGAGCAATGCAGGGATTTTCAACAGATGGAATCCATGCAAGTGGCTCCGTCAGAAATTTTTCTCTGAAATGCCTCAGATTGCACAATGACTGCACACACACACATAGGAAATTATAAGCTGGTTGATGAAACATCACACCACCACATGTCTCTTACCCTTATGATTACACTCAATATAGACAGGAGTTCTTTATCAGCATTGTTCTTGTTGGAAACATTAAGACTTTGTTGACAACTGGAGGTGCTTGTCATTTCTTCTTTGATAGATTGGTCAGAAGTTCCTGTATTATGAAATTGTAAGAAGTATTAGTGAAATTGCAGAGCATATTTTATAACTGAGAGCATGCAATTTGGGAAACTGGAACATATTTGTTAATTTAAAGTTTTAAACAAGTATTTTCCAAGAGGTTAGACTGAATGGAAGTTTTCCTTTGGAACTGATTGCAAAGTGGCCAATAGGAAAAGAGGCATAAAACGAGCAGACTTGGAACTGAGTATTTCCCTAAGGATTCAAATCCTACATAGCAGATAACCTCTAATAGTAGTACATTACACTGCAAAAACCATCTAATATAATACTCAAAATTCCTAAGGATGGAAATTCTAATAAGCTACTAAGAAATTCCTCCGAATCAAAGAGGCATAAAACAGGCAGACTAGGGCAGTGTCCTTTGATGCTTCATCCCAGGTTTAGGTCGTTGAGATATTATTTTTTGCTATGACAGCGGAAGAATAAAGAGCTCCTGGAAAAGTCAATATGACAAGAGTTTACACAAATTCATTGGGGAGCAGGAATTTTACCGCATATAATATCAATATTGGCATCAGAAAATTCAACACGCCTACTGCCAGGATGATTTAGATTAAAAGCGATCCGTATTTTCAGTTCTGTCTGCAAAGATGATTATCAGTTAGCAATATAATATGGGCAAATGGGCATAACTATAAAAACCAACACTATCACTGCAAATGTTAACAGACCCATTGGAATGATCTTGCAAGGGGAAGAATGACTTCACGATAGTCCACAAGAGTAGTTTCGAGGAACTTAACCCACAAGTTTGCTACTCCAGAACTGCACTCCTCAAACTGCAAATGAACAACCAAGCCAGTCATTAGTCGGATAAACATCACTATCTATCAGTGGAACAGTGAACTAAGGAAGAATGCAAAATTGAAACCATGCCATGTAGAAGTGCTAGACCTCAGTGCTAAGTGTATCTTCAGGCAACATCCTCAGCTTCTCCCTGATGCTGTCAAGGATTGCAGATCCTTCTCTGCATTTCCTTTGTCGCATTTCGGCAAAGGGCTCTGCCTTTATTCCAATAGATGGTGAAAGCAGTAAGGACTCAAACATATCCTGCACCCTTGGCAAAAGGAAGGTGTCAGGCTTGCGACGGAGGATTATCCCATCCAACCAGTGATCATCCTGTGATGGAGTATTTTCACATTGTTCTGGATCTATAACAGACTGCAGCTTCCCCCAGAGCGCATCCCGGTGCTTGCTGCGCATGTGTTGCCAGAGCGAACCAGTGTCCACAAACTTCTTGCCAACACAACCGGAATTGAGGCAAATCCAGAAACTCCATGAATCCTGATTCTTGAGAAAGCGCCTTGCATCAGATATGGTCTTTGCTGCAGACTTGTCGATTCCATCATAGTATGCATGCAGCCTGTCAACGGTCACTGATAAGATGCCTGCGCGCTGCTGCGGGCTTTCCATAGAGGACCAGTATAGTGCATGCACAACTATGATGTGCTTGAGCAAGACACAGAGCTGCTTCTTGACATAAGATACTCTGGCATCAGGATCTGCTCCAAGAGCAGCCATGGGAGGTATGTCGTCCCTATTGGGGTCAACCGTCATCTCGATGCGAAGTGCCCGGCGGCACTCTCCCTCCGCAGCATCAAACTCATCCAGAACGAACAAGAGCTTGGCATGGAACAAGGCAGACACGAGCGAGCTGTCGAAGTTCTTTGCCGCTTGAGATACGATGCGGAGTGCGTGGCGCAGGAGAAGCCGCTTCTTGTCCATTGGCGTGTCGAGGGCCCGGACCGGTGCCATGTCGACATACGCTCGGAGTAGCTGGGCGCGCGGCAAGTAGGGGAAGGTCTCGGCGAGAAGTTTGGCACGGTCACGCGCTTCCTTGGCGGCACGCCCGCCGAGATCACTGGCGCCCAGCAACTTGACGGCCTCTAAGGGCAGAAACCTGTTGTTGATTCTTTCCGCGAAGCACTCCATGGCGAATTCGGCGCGCTCCACGGCGAGGCGCCTCCTCGCGTTCCTGCCGGAGTCCCCGCCCATGTCGTACACCACGTTGTGCAGCGCCGGGTCGGCGTGGCGGTTATTTTTGACCAGGTTGTGCGCGCGGAGGAATTCCTTCTGCGCGTCCTCGTACCGATCGCAGTCGGTGAGCGCCTGGGCGTGGTCGCTGGCGGTCACGACGCAGTCGGGCGCGAGCCGCGCGGCGGCGGAGTAGGCGTCGACGGCGGCGTGGCGGTGGTACAGCAACAACAACGCGGCAGATACGTCGTCGCCGGGGACCGTGTTGTTCAACGCCTCGAGGCCCGCCTGGCCGTGGAGCATGCCGAGGAGGTTGAGGGCGAGCGCAGAGCCCGGGTGCGCGGCGGCAAGCTCCACGGCGCGGTCCAGCGCGTCCTCGTACTTGCGGTCGCAGTGGAGGACTAGAGCCTGCAGGGCCCCGGCGCGGATGTATGCGTCCTCGAGGGTCGCCATCGCCGGGGCGCTCGGAGAAGTTGCTCGACTTGACGTGGAAATGCCGAATCGCCGCGGCGCGGAAGGGGGGATGCGCGCGAGGTGTTCGCGGGATTGCCGCAGAGCGGGAGCGGGAGAGGGAGCGTGGCGGTGGGCGTGCGGCCTAGGGTTTGGGCGGAGGAGGAGGAGGCGAGGTGCTGGCGGAAACGGCAATGGAGGGGAAATATGGGATTGAATTGGCGGTGGTTTTGGGTCGGTGAGGTGTGGAGAGGGAGGGAGGGAGGAGGAGGTGTGGAGAGGGAGGGAGGTGTCAATTTTTTTGGGGGAGCAAGGAGGAGAGAAATTTGGTTGTTTGACACTTTTAACAGGGGCTTTGCAGAATTGTCACTTTCAATATTGACTTCGTAAAAATGCCACCTAGACCGTGTAAACTTTGATTAACATGCCATTTCACTTTTCTATTGATTTTTATTCTATTTTTTGCATTAGCTAACACCTGATAGGACCAAACTAGCTATACACATATTACATTATTTTGCATCTGAATTAAAGCAACTCCATCGGTTGCCTGCTGAAATCACCGGTCGCCAGCTCGCCAAGTCCCACTCCTCAACATCCATCGGCTCTTCTACCAACACATTGCAGGCTGCTTTAGCTTGCCGATTAATTGGAAATGTGCAGTCGATTGCCTGGACGACACGTGTTGCTGCCTGCTGATAACCGACGTAGATCACCGCTAGAACACGCGTAGACATGGGCTAGCTAGGGTAGCGAGATGCGGTAACTTGCACATGCATCAAAGATTCAGAGAGGCGAGGACGCGAAGTGCGCCAGCGCACATGCGTGGACGAGCACCGATGACCAGTTGTGGTTGTTCGTGAATGCTTTGGCCAGTTTGGGCGGCAAGTTGCAGTGCCTCACACAGTCACACATGCATCTGCGACCTACGGCAGCGAGCAACCGTGAGGGAATTCAGAAACTCCAGAATTCCAGATGCATCAGATAAAGTTGGAAGATATAGGGGTAGTTTAATCCTTTCAGATTCCAAGAAATGAAAAATTAAATAGAAAAATAATGGAAAAGGGAAAGTGGCATCGTAACCAAAGTGCACACAAGTTGGATGGATTTTTTCGGAAGCCAATCTTGAGAGTGGCATTTTTGAGAAGCCCATATTTAGAGTGGCAAATAGTCGATTTTCTCCAAGGAGGGACAGCGTAAACCTCATTGGGTGTCTTGGAAAGCTATGACACAACCAAAGGTTAATGGTAGACTGGATTTTGAAGATTTGGAAGTGTTCAATCTTGCTTTGTTGATGCGTCAAGCATGGAAGTTACTCACAGAACTGCAATCTTTTTGTGCCAGATTTCTAAAGGGCTTGTACTACCCAACCTCATGTGTTTTGGAGGCGTCGTTGGGCTCTAGACCTTCCCAGGTCTGGAGATCCTTGCTGGAAGGACGAGACATGCTGAGACATGGAATAATCAAGAGAATTGGTGATGGCAGAGACACTGATATTTGACACTGCAACTGGATTCCGAGGGACAGTTGCATGAGACCGCTTGCTTGCTTGTCGGAGCCGAGGCCATCCAAGGTGTCGGAACTAATTAAGGGGGTCGAGGCATCATGGGATATGGCCAAGCTGCAGTAGCACTTCATACCGGCGGATGTACATGCGATCATGAACATCCCTGTATGTTCTAGTCATGTTGTGGATTTATGGGGCTGGCATTTTGAGAAAAATGGTTTTTTTCAGTAAAAGCGGCCTACAATATGCTCATGAGAGAGAAAACTGAAAGGGAAGAGATTGTAGCAGGAGGTGTGGGTACTTCAAATACAAGCTCTGATCGGTTGGGATGGAGTAACTTGTGAAATACTAAGGTACCGTCAAAGATAAAATCTTTCTTATGGAGGTTAGGAAAACAATCTCTGGCAACGGAGGACGTGAGGAAACATCGGAATATGTTTGTCAAGGATAGCTGCCCGCTCTGTGGAAATGATGATTCGTGGGTCCACTCGCTGCTTGAGTGCTCTGCCTCAAGGTGTGTATGGGCGCTGGCAAACAAGGAGCTTGTCGAAGCTATGTCGGAAATCGTTGCTCCAAATGCCCGCCATTGGCTTTTCAATCTTCAACAAAAGGTGTCCCACTCGCAATTTGTGGAAGCCGCTACAACTTTATGGGCGATTTGGTCGAGCAGGAGAAAGCTTATTCACGAGTCAATCAAGCAATCTCCACATTCTACCCATAAGTTTGTGCAGAGGTTTCTTAGAGATCTTGATCTGCTAAAGCCCCAGCATCACTTGCAGGGAGTGGGAGCGGGTGCTTCCAACGGTGTTGTGTCCGGCCGGAGGAACCTAGGCACCACAACCTAGGTGGCACCACCACAAGGTTACTGTCAAATTCAAGTATGTGGGGAGGAAAACGGGGAAGGAATTGGTGGAGTTGTGGCTGTGTGTAGAGACGATACAGGAGCCTACATGGGTTCGTCGGGGTTGAGATTGGAAGGACTCAAGGATCCGGTGGTGCTGGATACCCTTGCCTGCAGAGAAGGACTTGACCTAGCCATGAATCTTAATGTGCAGAATATCATTATTTCATGTGATAACAAAAGGGCGGTGAAAGAGATCAAATATTTGAAAGGAGGTGCCCAGGCGGCTATAGTGAAAGAAGTTGCAAGTCGTTTTTTTAATTTTAGTAGTGTTAGCTTTAATTCTAGTCCTCGTGTTTCTGTTCTGCATGCAAAAAACTTAGACAAGTTTCTTTTTACTCTACCTTTGGGGCGCCACATGTGGCTTTTATCACCCCATGATGAATCTTGTATTCCTCTAAACATTGCTATGGAGTAATAAAGCTTGGTTAAACCTAAAAAAAGGTGGTGAGGAAGACGGTGGAAAGGGTGGTGGAGCTTGGAATTGGAAGACCAAACGAAATACAGTTATACGGAGTAGTTTTTTTGTTTTAGGGGTAAAAGCATCTCTAGCAAACCCCTAAAATGTGAAACTATAAACACAGTTTTCAATTTGCGAATTATAACTTTTATGGGCCGAAACGCCATCGAACAAAACAGAGGAACCTTAAATTTAAACTTTCATATGCGCGGGAACAAAAGTCGAGTTCATCGTCGTCGGAGCAGTCGGAGACAAGGTCTATGTAGATCTTGTCCTGCTCCGCACGATGGCGGCGCCATTCCTTCTGCTTCTCGAGTGTGGGCGCTCACTGGCGAGCCCCTACTCGAGCAACAGGTTATCGATGTCGTCGCGCGCGGAGACACATCTTCTCTAGCTCGGCCTCTTCACGCTTGTTGCGCGCAAGAATGATGGCCATGGCCCCGACATCGATAGCATCGTCATCGACGTACCCGACGACTAGGGTCAGCGCGGAGCTGCGGCCGACGACCGGCGTGTGGAGCGGCTCCTCGTCGAGATCCTCCTTCTTGACCGAAAGGAGTGGCTCGCCGTCGTTCACCTCAATCTTCACCGGTAGGCGGGGCGTGCGGGAGCGAGTCGCGGAAGAGGAGGAGGAGCAGCTCCCCTCACCGAGCTCGTGGCGACCCAAGTGGCGGAAGTCGAACTCCTCCACCTCGCGGCGGAGGAGCAAAGGCGGCACCTCCAGCCCGTGAATGGTGTATTGGAGCGCGGCGCGCTTCCGGGCCGCATCGGACACCACTCACCGCCGCCGCTCCGCTGCCTCGGCGGGCTCAGCAACCGCGAGGACAATGATGAGCCGCGATGCCACATCGCGGTGTGGGGGAGGCAGGTCTGTGGTCGGCGGCGAGTAATGCTCACAGGAGTGTGCGGGGTGCGGGGGGGGGGGGTGGATTTCGTGGCGGGGCTTTGGGTTGCGGTGGCGAGGGTTTGGGGTGCGACCTGGAAATGTGACTCCGCGCGGTACAAATAGGGTTCAGGGCAACTCTTTTCTAGGCCGCCGAAAAACATTTACGGGCTGAACCGACTATAGTTTAATTGCCAGAATTTTATAGTTTTGGCCTATTTACAGACTCTTCTAGAGATGCTCTAAACCAACTTTATTAATATTCAACCACGTACAAAATCTCGCACGCAACAAGGTGCAAGATAAATTCAAATGAAATTTTGCATAATTCATTGTCCGAACCCTCTTTAGCAGATAAGTGAGCTACTCCATCAATTGATCGTCGAGCCCAACTAACTATGACTTCTTGATAAAGTGCAAACTACCCTTTGATCTATTCAATCACTGGCCCAACCAATGAAGGATTTATTTGACTGCCATTGAGCATGAAAACCACCGAATGATTATCTAGCTTGATATGGAGGTTCTCAACCTTTATCTCATCATCAAGTTATACTACTCCTTGTAAGCCAAAATTTCACATAATGTAAGGTTCTTGACAGTGGGAAAAAGATGACACACATCACCATTATGATCCCTTAGAAACACACCGCCGCCGCCCTTCTCGCTAAATTTTGACACTGCTCCGTCTGCATTAGCCTTAAACTAGGCTAACTCCGATGCTTGCCAACACTCGAAGGGGCCTACTTAGGGATCCGAGCCTCGACCCCTTTATCATTTAGCATTAAAGTAGGTAGCCAATGACCGAGTCGGCCACAAGATGTGATTAAGTGATTCTCTTTCCCTCCTTCACTTCATTTCTAGCGAGCCATAGTGCATAAGTGCCCTTGATCGTCACCGCCCTTGGGCCTTGTCGCTCGCTTCTTCAAACTAGCCCATCATCTAGCTAGCTAAAGTGCATTGGAGCAAATCTAAACCCGTGAGGTTGCCACCGAGACTCCTTTTCCTGAGCGTAGGACTTTCGGGAACATAGATTGAGTATGAACAAGCCCAAAAGCTATGATAAACTATCTCATCGCGACCACACACTAGATATAAAGTGTTCGATTTATCCTTCACCAATGATGTTCATCACCCACGGTGAGGCTAGTTAATGTGTATTAGGTAGAGAAGACTTCATCCTGTTGGCCAATACCTTCGCTACCAACTTGTATAACACATTGTAGAGATTGATTGCGCGAAACTGAGACAAAGGCTGGTGAGTTCACTTTAGGGATCATAACAATAACTGCGTCATTAAAAGAGTTTGGTGCAGCCACACCCAACAGAAAATCACCCACTGCATGACACACATCATCCTTCACTATAAAGACCAGTGTCTCTAGTAAAACATCACTAAAAGCCCATCTGGCCCTGATGCTTTCGTCGGTCCCATTTGGAAGAGGGCCCTCTCGATTACCACATCTGATATCATAGCCAACAAGGAAGCATTTATCCCGTCCAACACAAAGTTATCGGTATGGTGCATAATTCTTGTAGCCTCCACAAAGCCTTCTTACTTGAATAATTTTTCATAATTTTCCAATGCCCTCATTTTTGTATCGACCGTGCACCGGGAGTTATCTTATCTAAACAGTGCCTTAATAGTATTGTTGCGCTTCCAGTGAGATGCTCGATTCTCAAAGTATCGTGTGTTCTTTTCCTCGACCTTAATCCATTGGACACTTGCACACTGCCTATACCTCTTATGATTCATATATTTATCGTAATTGTTCATCAACATCATGTACCTCCTGCATGTATCCAGTTCAAAACAATCTCTCTTTCGCCTCATGTAGCTACCCCCTAAGGTTTCAATTTGTCAAAGGATAGCCCCAAAGGCCACCCACCCCCTTGTTGCATGTCATTAAAGACACTATACGATTGTGCATATATCGTTGTGATGCCCTAGTCACATATGCTCAGAGCTACCCACACTTCATTTACATCTCTTCATATTGTTCATGTCATGCCATATCTCTTCATACTTAAAATTTATTTTCCTGAACTCTCCCGCGAAACCAGCGCTGCCAATGCGCTAATGATGAGGGCCAAATGATCTAATTCTTTCGTGATTACATGTACAACCACAGATTCCAGGATTGCATGAAGCTATCATTACATGTACCCCTTGATACGACTCAAACGTATCTATAGATTTTATTTGTTTATGCAAAATTAATTTCAATTTGGCAACTTTTAGCAGTAGTTTTGATCATATTTATTTGAACTAACATATTAACTCGGTTCTAGAGCACAATTCATGTTTTCTATAGTTTTCATTTTTAGGTCAAACCATACTGAGTTGGAAAATCCAAAAAAACACCAAATTCTTCTAGGTCAAAAGACTCCAACATTCAAAATATGGGGGCTATGGGTATGACAGTTGGCCAGCACCCTCTCCATGCCCCCAAACAGGCGTGGTGGGGCCGCGTGGGAGCTGTGTAACTTGGTTTGGACTCTCCTCCGGGCATAAGGAATATCCTAGAAAGTTTGGAACTGATGTAAATTTTTAGTCCAATAAGAGTTACATATGTCTACATATTTAATAAATGGCGACCTAACATAGAAAATAGCCCAAAAATAGCGAAAACATAGATAAATAGAAAGGAGAGTAATCCAATATCTAAGGGTATACGACACTCCGAGAGCCATGGCTGCCAAGGACATGTGGGGAAACCTTCATCCACCTAGGGTGAGGGGACAAGGAAGGAGAAGGAGGGTGGCATCTCTCTCCTCCCGCCCCCATCTCTTTCTGTGATGCTGGAGTGCCACCGAGGTAACCGTCATCACCACTGCCTGCATCACCATCTCCATCACCTACCTCCCTCTCTATAGAGTGGTCTGCTCTCCCACAAACTGCTATAGTCCCCTTCTTGAACATGATGTTTGATGTTATAAATTATTTGCCAATGATATATTGCATTTTTTATATTTGATTAGATCCTTTTTGTCCTATGGTTGATTGGTGATCTTGAGGATTTGAGTTGCATGTTTTTTATCCTTTGATGCCAATCATATGAGCGTGCATGTATGTGGTTCACATTTTGGGGGTTTGTCGTATGTAATGAATTTACTTAGGAAGGATGGCTAGAGTGACAAATATTACTCTATCCAAATCTGTGAAATGTTCCATATGGTATGAAGAGGACCTATAGATATTAATACTATGGTTGGGTTTTTTACCTTAATAAATTCTTAGTATTCACATATGCTTGCCAGGTTTCGGTGCTCCGCGATCGACATGAGGGTGAAGGACCCTGATACGTCTCAAATGTATCAACTTTTCCAAACACTTTTGCTATTCATTTGACCTCATTCTTGCATGATTTGAACGACACTAACCTGAACTAACGATGTTTTTAGCAGAACTGTCTGTGTGACTTTTTTATGTGCAGGAAAAAGGAATTTTGTGCATCTCAGAAAATTCCAGGAAAAATCATAGAAAATCCACGTACCCGAAGAGTCCCGGAGCCACAAGATGGACTAGAGGGGGCCCTCCCCTGGCTCAGGCGGCCAGGTGGCGCGGCCTGGTCCCTGGTCGCGCCATGGACCCGCCTGGTCCAGTGGGACATCCCTTGGTGCCCTACTTTGACTCCTATTTTTGCCCCCGACGAGAAAACCCTAAAATAGATGTCGATACTTCAATTCTCTTCACGGAGCCGCCGCCGCCGCCACCTCTGTTCTTCTCCGGGAGAGCTAATCTATAGGTTGTTTTGGCCTCCGGTGAGGGGAAATCGTCGTCATCGTCATCACCATCGCCACTCCATCATCCTCCCATTATTCCCCCTTTCATGTGTGAGTAATTCCCTACTGTAGGCAAAGTAGATGGTAGGGATTGGATGAGTTAGATCATGTAATAGTTCATCATATTGTTGGGGGCATGTTGCCTATCATCTATTATGGTGTTTATCGTCTTTGCTACTACTTGTTGCTCTTCATGCTTGACACTTTGGGCCTGAGTGCCATGATTTCAAATCTGAACCCTTTATGTTTTCATGAATATATTTGTTTTCTTGATCCTATCTATGAGTTGTATGCACCTATTATAGTCTGGAACCGGCGATCCCAATGGTGACAGCTTGGGACACCAAAGGGGATGGACTATAATTTGAGGATTCCATGTATCCATTGATTGTTAATGCTTTGTTCTGGTGCTCTTTGACAGGAGCACCTTAATCTCCATAAGTTCCTTTTGGCCCCGTTGGTAGCGGATGGTAGGACAAAAGATATTGTGCAAAGTTGTTATTGCAAGCACGCACAACTACCTTGGGATACATGCCTAATGTTTGATATTTGTCTAGATGATCATTACTTTTCTGTGTGCCTTGCCCCATGTTAATTACATGTTATCTCTCATCCATGTAGCGCCCAACCATCCATTCCCCTAGCCTACAGTATTTAATCCCGCTGGTTACTAGTTGTTTTACTTTTGTTGCTTTACTTTCGTTGCTTTGCCATCACTATTTCCGTTTCCACCATCACTTCCACACTAGACCATTACTACTAATAAATTGTTGCCAAGCAAGCATCTTTCAAGTGGGGTTGAATTGACAACTCAACTGTCAAAGCTTATAAATATTCTTTGGCTCCCCTTGTGTCGAATCAATAAATTGGGTTATTCTTACCCATGAAGACTGTTGCGATTGATGGCTTCTCGCCCCTCGTTGGTTACCCCATGTGGAAGGTTGAGATGTAGCACAACAGTAAATTTCCCATGGCAAAGATACCAAGGTTTAGAGTCAGCCCACTACGAATCCGACAACGACAAGTAGGTGGTTCGGCAAGTGATGCGTCGTTTATGATAATCACTTGCTTTGCCTAGACCTGCACAAAAATACAAATAACTTTGCTACCAACGAGTACAGAGAGGTTGTCAATCTCTTCGGCCTTGCCGTTTACAAAGGGTCAAACGCAACAGATAATGACAGTGATAATTGCAACTGGAAAGTAAAAACAAGATTTAAATTGAGGGTGTAAACAGTGATGGAAATATGGACTGGGTCCCATGAAGTTCACTAGTGATGCCTCTCTCCCAAAAGACGATAAACAACTATGCAAGGTGAACAAATTACAGTTGGGCAGTTGACAGGATTAAAAACACACCGCAATGCTAACTATGCTACAAAAGAAAGTAAGAGGCTCAAAAGCATGGGCAGTACGCCAAGACAAGTAGACCGAAATCCATCTGCATCTACTCACTAGTAATCCACCTTGAGATATCTATCCAGAACATCTCGCTGGTATTAAGTTGCGAGCCCCACCCAAAGGTTAAACCCAAAGCAACAGACAACTACATTAAAAGAACTTTGCGTAAAGTAAACAATCCTTGCAACCGCCGTTACAAGAACCGTTGTTTTCTCATCAACCATTTGGCCAAGGTAAATAACAGCAACAGAGAACATGCAAGAATTACTCAAGAAAAAAAATATAAAAGGAGAAGAACCAAATATATTACTCATCACAATCTGAACATCATCTCATAATCCATCAGATCCCACCAAACTCAACAAGGCAACAGCAGAAAGAATTACATATGTGCCTTGATCATGTAGGGAAGTTCACAAGGGCTAATCAATGAAGAACAAAGAGGGGGAGAGGACATCACATAGCTACTGATCATGTGTCCATGGTCCAAGGTGGACTACTCACGGCTCATCTGTGAAGCATCCATGGTGGTGGAGAAGCTCTCGTAGGTCAATCCTCCCTCCGACAGGGTGCCGGGAAGAGGTCTTCCGGTGCTCCTGATCTTGGAAGCGCGGCGGCGGCGGAACAGAGGGGAGATCACGAAAAAGGGTTCTGTCCTCGGGGGTTTCAGGACGAGAGAAAAATATAGGCGAAGGGGGGCTGCCAGGGGGTCCAAGTGGCCTCCCGACGCGGCCCCACCCTTGGCCGCGCCCCTGGCCGCCTGGGCACCTAGTGGGGCCCCCCTGGCCCCCCTTCGGGCGTCTAGAATCTTCCGGGTCACTGATTTTTTATATATTTTTCCCGGAATTTTTCTGGCACTTTAAGAAATGGGAAAACCTGAAATACAAAAATAGCAGAAAACAGAAACTGGCACTAAGGTGCACTGAGTTAAAAGGTTAGTCCAAATATGATCAAAAGTGTATGAAAGTGTATCAAAAGCATAGCAATATCACCCAAAACATGCATGGAGCAAGCAGAAATTATAGATACGTTTGGGACGTATGAACATCCCCAAGCTTAATTCCTGCTCATCCTCGAGTAGGTAAATGATAACAAGCATAATTTATGTGGTGACATGCTACCAACCATATAAGAAATTTTAAGTAAGGAAAGCAAGGCATGTAATTCAATTCAAGTCATAACAATCAAGTGTCTATATTAGCATTGAAACAAGCAACATAAGAACATAAAGGTGCAAGAGCTCTCGCTGTCCGTGACTCGAATGTCTCCAAATGGTGTTTGCGTGCAAGAAGTGGGAGAAGGGAATACGAGAGAGTAAAAACATAATATTTATTTTGGTTGACAACTCAATCTACTAAAGTTTCACACCTTGTCTTCTTTCGAATCGTATCTTGACTCGTCCCCAGACTACTAGCCAGGTACAAGTCAAACCGATCCACTCCCTTTCGATATTTTGAGCACTCATGCAATGGATGAGCGTAAGTGATACGTCTCAAACGTAACTACTTTTCCAAACACTTTTGGTATTTTTTTGGCCTCATTCTTACATGATTTGAACGAAACTAACCCGGACTGACGCTGTTTTCAGCAGAGCTTCCTATATGGTTTTCTTGTGTGCAGGAATATGGATTTTTAGGTACCTCAGAAGAATTACAGAAAAATCACGGAAAATCCACGCACCGGAGGGACCCAGGACCAGAAGGGGGGACAGAGGGCAGCCAGAGGGGCCCCAGGCGCCCTGCTGGCGTGGCCACCTGTCAGAACCCTCTGTTAGGTAATGTGCTAGGATCAAGTAACCTTGCATCATGTCAAAAATTTCAAAGGAAATCAACTTCAAAATCCAAATGGGAGAAGGAACACCCCCCCAGATGAATTAATTCAAAAGGCCAGATAAAAATCTTCTCCAAAAATTCATGTTAGAGTTTTGAAAAGTCTTATAAATGAGTGTGATCACATATCAAGTGATGTGGGACCCACCCCATACTCATAGATTTTTCAAATATTCAAACAGTACCTTGGAATTAAAGAAATACCCCTTTTTGATTTAAAATTCAAATCATTTGAATTTTAAAAATGTTGAAAGTTTATGAGTGGCTAGTTTATTTTATTATGAGGCCACATAAAAAGTTTCAGCATTTAATAAAATGGTTTGGTATTTTTATCAGAGCCAAAACAAATTACAGAAAAAGAAAGGAAAGATTAAACAGAAGAAATTAGAAAACGTTACCTGGCGCTCAGGCGAAGTCGGCCCAGCCCAGCCCAGCCGGCCCAAAGGGGCACGGGGGTCTTCTTCCCCGTCCCGCGCCTCCAAGCTGCTCGGTGGAATGCCACCGAGCTAGCTGGGGACGACACCTCGACGCCGAGGAGCTTCCGGCCCTCCCCGTGGCCTCTTCTCGCACCTGGACGCGCCTGGAGATGCCGTGAGCTCATTCCACCCCTCCCCAGTGCCTTTCCTCCTCTCTCTCGCTGAGCCCCGCGAAGGACAGGACGCCGCCGTCGCCATATCTTGAAGCCCGCGTGGCCAACGACGTCCCCGAGCTGCGCCGTGCTGTCCATCCTCCTCGTCGTCGTCGACTACGTCTCCCAGTGCAGCGAATCGAACTCGGAGCCCTCCTAGCCGCCGGAATTGAGCTCGAGCCGTCGCCGGAACCGAAGGACGCCTTTGTCGATTTCGTCGTCGTCAAGCCCTCCCAGCTCAATCCGCCACCTCCGTTGAGTTCCCAGTGAGCTCCCGACCGGAACCCCTCTCTTCTTCCCCTGGATTACTCCCTCTAGCCTGATCCGCCATGGAAGCCGAGCACGGTTGCCGCCGAGGTTGACCATGCGCTCGCTCCCGTGCGCTTCCGTCCTCGCCAGTGCGTCCGTAGTACTCCTGGAGTCCCCAGCAACCCAACGCGACCATGCCTGCTTCTACCCGTGGCCGTTTTGCAAGTTCTACTCCATGCCGTGGCTCCGGCCGCCGCCAAGGTCGAAGCATTCGACGAACGTGACCTCCCCGGCGACGTACAAATGGTGCTTTCGAAGCGGCTCATCACAGGCTTTCGAACGGTGGTCTCAGCGCAGAGAATGGAGGCCAGGAAAAGAAGAACGTGCAGCGCCGCCGTGGTCCAGTCGCCGGCGTCAAGCCGCCGGCGAGTCAGCTCTAACCCCCCCCCCCCCTGTTTTCACCAAATTACTGACCCCTGGGTCACTGACGAGTGGGCCCAGTGGCTTAATTAAGCCACTGGATTAAGTTAACCCACGGGTTAAGTTAACTAGCCACTGACAGGGTGGCCCCACATGTCAGCCCCCCCTGACGCCAGCTTGACGTCAGCCTGACGCAGTAAATCATTTAAATGAATTTCCAGAGATTATTTGAATTAAAAGAATTCCAGAAATTCCAGAAAATACCCCAAACTTTGGAAATTCATAGAAAATTCATATTAACTCCAAATTGGACAAATAATATATGAAAAATGATCAGGAGAAAATTATCTTTCCAAATATGAAACTTTCAACTCTGTTTGAGTTGAATTTAAAATGGGACCAGTAGCATATGTCATTTGGTTAATTTGAATTTAATTCAAATTCAAACCAAATGCTTTTGCTACTTGGACCATGGAATTATGATGTAATTCACCCATACATCAGAAGAACATCTTATACAAGTGAAGATGATTCAAAATGATCAAACCATGTCACTTACAACTTGACTAGGTTGAATTCAAATGTGGAGTTTGAATTTGCATTTTAAATGCAATATATTCCACTTAAATGGAATTGCCTCACACATCAAAACTTATACTTCAAGCTTTAACATTCAATCATGTGCTTGAGCATTACATTCATATTGATTGCTACTTCATGCTTTGTTTGTCGAGTAGAGGTGGAACCGGAGCAAGAGGTCACCCCCTTCGCTGAAGATCCAGAACCCGAACCTCGTCAGCAAGGCAAGAAAAACCCCATTGATCATGTCGATAAAATCACACTTCCCTCTCATGTCTCGCTTATGCATTGTATAGGATGATCACCATGTTACGATTCTACCGCATAGATGAACCCATTCCTTTGCATGACCTATCTTTTTGTCACAGTAGTAAGCAAACCAAAATCCTAGCAAATGTAGGAGTTGAATTATATCATGTAACCCCTGCAATGCTATTGCTTATTGCATGCTTAGTATGATACCATGTTGTTACTGTGATGTGAGTCGGGATGGTAATGATCATGTTGATGTTGGTAGAAAAGTGTTGGTGAATCGACCCTAATACAAGGTGAACGATGAGAGGCTGTGTAGGAGTACACAGTGGGTTGTCTCGTTGAACACCGCCCTAAGTCCGAGTTCTTGTGTGGTGATCCAAGATGAAGAGTACAACCACACATTGGGCTCACTGA
This sequence comes from Bromus sterilis, assembly GCA_950022295.1. Classification (NCBI taxonomy): domain Eukaryota; kingdom Viridiplantae; phylum Streptophyta; class Magnoliopsida; order Poales; family Poaceae; genus Bromus; species Bromus sterilis. The sequence continues at coordinate 227,371,302 of OX465600.1, forward strand.
CCCCTCTCAACTTACTAACTCATCCCTTTCGATGTCCAGATGTCACAGTAGTTCGGAGTTCTGGTAGGCTTGTGGCCTGGATGCTAAGTGAGAGAACGGCTCACCCGAGACCGGCTTATGCACCACGCACACATCGCTTGGGTCCACTTCGGTAAACCGGCCGGGTTCACGATAGTGGTAACCAACCCAAGTAGGCGGCTTTCTCGGACTAGATAGGCTATGAGGTAACAGTTGTGGTGAGCATCCTCGCTGGCACCCCTTGAATGGTGTCGAGATCAAAGGCGGTAAATGATGGTCATGTGTGTGTAGCGGTACACCCTTGCAAGGTTAACAAAACTATTCGAATAGCCGTGTCCGTGGTTATGGACTACTTGGAAAGCTTAGCTTGATTATTAGATAACTTGAACCGGATACTTCTAAAACACACCAAGATAAGTGTGAGTGCTATGGCGTGCTTTCTCGTGGGGAAGTCGAGGAAGGCACCATAGTGGTGTATTGGTTGGTGAAAGTAGTGGACTCGTGTACGCTTCTTACCTCAAAGTCTGGTACTCGTAGTTCAGGATTAGTCAAGTCAAAGCTGGCACTTCTGCAAGTGAACCCCACCTCCCTTTACTTTGACACATGTGCATGAGTAGTATAGCTCCTATGTAAGTCTTGCTGAGTACGCCTTTGTACTCACGTTTGCTTAATCTATGTTTTAGATGACGCCACTGACCCCGAAGGTGGCTTCTTCATCGAGCTGGACGACTGAAGTTAAGCTAGTCTAGTCCCAGTCAGCAGACTGGTTCCCTCGTGGAGGGCTTTGTGTTTAAATAAGGCTTCTTAAGCCATTTGTTAAACTTGTCTGTACTCAGACATAATTTGCTTCCGCTCTGTGTTGTAATGTTGGATCACATGTATGTGATCTCTGTGTGTACTCTATAAGAGTTATAAATAAAATGTACACTTTGTAGAGAATTGCACTGGTACCTGCTGTTCATACAAGGCATGTGTGCTGCGTGTATGTTTATAACATGCATGTCTTCGTATGGGTTTTCGAGACCTTAGTTGTGTTCTGGCTGGCGGTCTTTCATACACCAAGTGTCCCTTAGATGTGCGCAGCTTGGGGCATCGCGATGCGATTGCTCGAGACTCCGTCTCGTGCACACTTTGTGGTATGATCGAGCCCGCCCTAGACCTCGACTAAGTGATCGGGCTGGAGTAAGTCTATGTAAGAGTTTTGAGATAGTCGGTAGTATGGTTGAGGCGACTTGTATTTGAATATGGGATTTCACCACCCATATCATTTGACTTGTGTGCGGACGATGAGGACCCATCTGAGTTGATCATCCGGCCTGGATGGGATGCCCCTCACGTACGATGCTTTCCGAGAATGTTCAGTGCTTGGCCTTGTCTTCTTAGACAAGTGGGTGCGGTTCTCGGCTCTCCATATGACTATGTCTTAACTGTACTTGCATACGCTAACCCCGGGTCCCGACAGACTTGGTATCAGAGCAGGACTGACTGTAGGAATAGTAGCCTTGGCCGAAGTTGAGTCTAGCTTGCTATAGTTATATAGTTACTCTGTGTATATAAGGGAACAACGTAAGGCTTCTTTTTTCTCCTTACCCCCTTCGTTCTGAGTTCTGAGTCACCCTCATCTTATTCTACGGGAAGATAGGACTAGGCTCTCCTCTGTCTGATTAGCACATCTCGTTGTTTGCTTCCTTGTAGCCGTAGGAACGTTGTGATCGGTTTGTTAGATCGGTTATGCTCCCTATTTTACTACATCGTATGTAAGTGCTGTTTCCATGTTGGAAGAAATTGTCATTTCTTACAATTACAACCGTTATGCTGTCCGAGTCATTCCAGGTTTATCTCATAATCTGATGCAATTGCAAACTCTTTTCTGTTTCAGATGGCAGATCTTCCCCCTCGGCAGATTGTTCGTTTGACCAGGTGCCTCGGTGTGCGTGGCCATCCCGCCACGTTGATTGAGATGATGTCCTATGTGGGATATCGATGGTACCCTGAGTACACCATCGAGGAGTAGTTTCACGACTTCAACCAGACGCAGTTCCACTGCATTGTCCGGATCTACCCGCACCACGTTGGAGTCACCCAGCCTATCCACTTTGGACATGGCATTGGCGTTACCGAGAACATGGCTGTGCAGGATGCTGCATATTCATGTATTACCCTGCTGAGAGAGGATCACACCATGATGAGAGAGACTTCTTTCCGCTATATCCCTGCTGCACTTCCAGGAGAAGAGGGATATTACACCGGACTCTACTCAGATCACTCTGCAGAGGATCCAGCACTCCAGGTGACTGCTAGGTTTGCTAGTGATCGAGATCGTGATGCACGCGCTCTCCGTTTTGAGCTCCACGCCACCCGAGTTCGTCTGTACCGAGCACTGACGCTCTTGGCACCCTTTGTGAGCGTGGGATCAGTTGAGTATGATGCGATCTATCCAGTGAGAACGCAGATGCCTTCTCGAGTTTCTTGGCCCGAGATTGGAGGCATTTTTCCACCCCGTGGTCCTTTGCTTCCACCCTACACTGGACCTAGGCCCCATCCTTGCCCAAATGGATATCAGGGTCCACAAGCCTCCGTGTTTTCCGATGGTCACCTCCAGCTACCGGGATACGCGGGTAACTTTTATGAGGACTACTACGGAGATGGAGATGAGTGAGACCGCCTGTGGTCTTACTTAGTGAGGATGTAGTAGTATCCTAGTATATTGTAAGCAAGGTTTCTAAGTTCCAGAGGCTTAGATAAATAATGTATAGGAAGTCAGAGTGCCTCTGAAGGATGTATCATCTTCATCACGTTTGTATTAGCTTAGTGCTTGTACTAAAACGATGTATGGTTTGTATGACAGCTTGTGAATATATGGCTTGTATGCTTTTATCACCATGTTGTCAAGATGATTACTTCCTTTGCTCTGTAATCCTTCCAGTACTTCAATACCTTGATTTGACTCTTGAAATCAACTCTGTTTGACTTTGGATTTTCACCTTCAGGATGTCTCAAGGAACCCGTGGCCAGGTTGGTCGTAACCAAGGTCGTGGGAACAACCAGGAGGAAGGCAACCTTCCACCCCCACCCACGATGGCACAAGTTCTGATGGAAGTGGAGAGGAACCGCCGAGACTCTCACCATCTGTTGGAAGTCATCGCACGCAACACCACCCAGCAGCGCAATGAGTTGGTGTCCCTGAACGACTTCATCCGACTTCATCCCCCAGTTTTCAGTTACTCCACCGAGCCCCTTGACGCCGATGACTGGCTCCGCAGCATCGAGAGGAAGCTCCAAGCCGGCCATGTTGCAGATGGCGACAAGGTCAGCTACGCCACCTATCACCTCGAAGGTGCAGCTAGCTCTTGGTGGGAAAATTTTCTGAATATGCGCCCCGTTGGACCACCTGCATCTTGGGAGGAATTCTGCACGTCCTTCCGTGAGCACCACATTCCCAAGGGTCTTATGGACCGCAAGCGTGAGGAGTTCTGCAACCTCACTCAAGGCAGAAGGACTGTTGACGAGTTTAGTCGTGAGTTCAACCGACTTGCTCGTTATGCTACTGAAGAAGTCTCCACCGACTCCAAGAAGCAAGAGAGGTTCCGTCGTGGCCTCAACTCCGGACTCCGTCGCGAGCTCAACCTTCATGACTTTGCCACATTCCAGGTCCTTGTCAACAAGGCCATCAAGGCAGAGGACATGAACACCCCCAACGACTTTCGCAAACACCCTAGAGATGATAGTTCATCCAGTTCTGGCTCCCAGAAGCGCAAGATCTGGATTCCAAACAGCATGTTCCGCCAGAACAACCCACCGAGGCCATCCTATGTGGCGCCTCGTCCACCCACCCAGTTCCACCCAGCTCCACCAAACAACCCAGCTCCACGCACTATTTTCGGAGCTTGCTACAAGTGTGGTCAGGCAGGCCACTATTCTCGCGAGTGTCCCCAGAACCAGCTCCAACACCAGAACGTTCCACCCCGTGCCGGAGGCAACAACAACAACAACAATGGTCGTGGCAAGCCACCCCAGAAGGTCTTCACCGCCAAACCCGCTCCTCCCGCCACTCGTGGACGTCTGAACCAGATCGCCGCCGAAGAGACTGACGACACCACTGACGTCATTCTTGGTACGCTCCCAGTCAATTTTGTTCCTACTTCCGTTCTTTTCGACCCAGGAGCATCTCATTCATTCGTGTCGGAAAGTTATGCACTTCGTCATGAGTTACCCTTTGTTGAATTGTCCACCCCGATGGTTATTCAAACTCCAGGGTCAAGATGGCAAACTAATAGAGTAAGCCATGGTAATCAAATAGCAATTGAGGGTTTAGTATTCCTTGCTTCACTCATAGCCCTCAAGTCTTCAGACATTGATGTCATCCTTGGCATGGATTGGCTATCAAGACAGAATGCCTACCTGGATTGCAAAGGCAAATCCGTGAAACTCACCCACCCTTCAGGCCAAACCGTCAACTATACCTCACCCAGAACAAGAACCCAAGTGCATTCCTTGAATGTACTTCCCCTTCCCGAACTTGAAGATATTCCGGTGGTTCGTGACTTCCCGGATGTCTTTCCTGAAGAACTGCCGGGCATGCCACCCGACAGATGTGTAGAATTTATAGTGGATCTTGTTCCAGGAACCGCACCAATTTCCAAACGCCCATATAAAATGGCCCCACATGAGTTAGCTGAGCTAAAAACCCAACTTGATGCTTCGTTGGCAAAAGGCTTCATCCGCCCTAGCTCATCGCCATGGGGTTGCCCCGTTCTATTCGTAAAGAAGAAAGATGGAACAGAAAGGATGTGCGTAGACTATCGCCCGCTAAATTTAGCGACGATAAAGAACAAATACCCACTGCCCAGGATCAATGATCTTTATGATCAACTTGCAGGATCCTCCGTCTTCTCCAAGATGGATTTGATTTTAGGTTATCATCAGATCAGAATCCGAAACGAGGACATTCCCAAAACGGCTTTTACTACTCGTTATGGTCTTTATGAGTACACCGTCATGTCCTTTGGTTTAACCAATGCCCCCGCCACGTTCTCACGCTTGATGAATTCGATCTTCATGGAGTACCTAGATAAATTTGTTGTGGTTTATCTTGATGATATTCTCATCTACTCGAAGGACGAAGAAGATCATGCCGAACACTTAAGGCTGGTATTGATGAAGCTTAGAGAGCATCGCCTGTATGCTAAATTCTCCAAGTGTGAATTCTGGCTACGAGAAGTGACCTACTTAGGCCACGTGATTTCTGCAAAAGGCATTGCTATGAATCCCGAGAGAGTTCAGGCCGTCCTTGACTGGACTCCACCTGAATCGGTTAAGCAAGTTAGGAGTTTTCTTGGCCTAGCCAGCTATTGCCGTCGCTTCGTCGAGAACTTTTCTAAAGTTGCAAAGGCTCTAACTGAACTCCTCAAGAAAGATAAGAAATTCTTATGGACTCCCAAGTGCGAGGAAAGCTTTCAAGAGCTAAAAAGAAGATTGACTTCTGCACCCGTACTTGCACCTCCAGACACCAAAAAGGATTTCGAGATCTATTGTGATGCCTCACGGCAAGGGTTAGGATGCATACTTCTGCAAGATCGACATGTGGTAGCTTATGCTTCACGCCAGTTGCGGCCACATGAAGAGAACTATCCTACCCATGACCTTGAACTCGCTGCCGTAGTTCATGCCCTAACAACTTGGCGACATTACCTCCTTGGTAATCGTTGTGAGATTTATTCCGACCACCAAAGCCTCAAATACATTTTCACCCAGCCAGATCTTAATCTCAGGCAAAGACGCTGGATTGAGTTGATAAAAGATTACGACGTAGGAATTTCTTACACCCTAGGCAAGGCCAATGTCATGGCTGATGCACTAAGTCGTAAGTCGTACTGTAACAACGTCATGTTACAGCAGTATCAACCACTTCTTCATGAGAACTTTCGCAAGCTCAATCTTGAGATTGTTCCTCATGGCTATCTTTCAACCTTGGTGGCGAAACCAACTCTTGAGGATCAAATCATAGTTGCCCAAAGGAGTGCACGAGGTGTTCGCCGGATCAAGGAGAACATTGCTAGCGGAGTTGCTAAATGTTTCTCCACAGATAGCAAAGGAACGGTATTCTTTGAAAATCGTTTGGTAGTACCTAAGAATAGGGAACTAAGGCAACTCATCCTCAAGGAAGCCCATGACACACCCCTCTCAATTCATCCCGGTAGCACAAAAATGTACCGAGATCTAAGCCAGAGATTTTGGTGGACTAGGATGAAGAGAGACATTGCTCAATTTGTTGCCGAATGTGATGTTTGTCGTCGCATTAAGGCAGAACATCAAAGACCTGCTGGTACACTTCAACCTTTGTCTATTCCCGAGTGGAAATGGGACAAAGTCGGTATGGACATCATCACCGGCTTTTCAAGAACCCAGAAAGGAAACAATGCCATCTTCGTTGTCATAGATAGGCTTTCCAAAGTTGCTCACTTTCTTCCGGTTCGCGAGTCTATAACTGCTAGTCAGTTAGCGGACTTGTACATCTCCAGGATTGTATCCCTTCACGGTGTTCCTTTGGAAATCAATTCTGATCGTGGTAGCCTTTTCACCTCTAGATTTTGGGGGAGCTTTAAGAAGGCTATGGGAACTCATCTCTCCTTTAGCACAGCTTTCCATCCTCAGTCTAGCGGTCAAGTCGAAAGGGTTAACCAAATTCTTGAAGACATGCTCAGAGCTTGTGTTATCTCATTCGGAAAGAATTGGGAGAAGTCTCTTCCATTTGCCGAATTTGCTTATAACAATAGTTTTCAATCTAGTCTGAACATGGCTCCTTTTGAACTCCTTTATGGACGACGATGTCGAACACCACTAAACTGGTCAGAAACCGGTGAAAGACAATTCTTTGGACCGGACATGATCAAGGAAGCAGAAGAGCAAGTTCGCATTGTTCGTGATCAATTGAAGCAGCCCAGTCTCGTTAGAAAAGCTACTATGATCGTCATCATAGGCAAGAGAGCTACAATCTGGATGAGAAGGCTTACCTTCGGGTTACTCCTCTGAAGGGAACCCAACGTTTCGATATCAAAGGCAAGTTGGCCCCACATTACATCGGACCTTTCCGCATTATTGCTAAACGTGGAGAAGTTGCCTACCAACTTGAACTACCTCCGTACCTCTCCCGAGTACATGATGTATTCCATGTGTCCCAACTCAGGCGTTGCTTCAAGGACCCCATTCGCGAAGTCGACCATGAAACGCTTGATCTTCAAGATGACCTTTCTTATCGAGAATACCCCGTTCGTATTCTTGATTCCGTAGAGCGTGTCACTCGTCGTCAGAAGATTAGGTTTCTGAAAGTGCAATGGTCACACCACTCCGAAAGAGAAGCTACGTGGGAAAGAGAAGACCGTCTCAGTGCCGAGTACCCCACCTTCCTCCCGCAGACTTCTGAATCTCGGGACGAGATTCTTTTGAGTGGGGGCGAGTTGTCAGAACCCTCTGTTAGGTAATGTGCTAGGATCAAGTAACCTTGCATCATATCAAAAATTTCAAAGGAAATCAACTTCAAAATCCAAATGGGAGAAGGAACACCCCCCAGATGAATTAATTCAAAAGGCCAGATAAAAATCTTCTCCAAAAATTCATGTTAGAGTTTTGAAAAGTCTTATAAATGAGTGTGATCACATATCAAGTGATGTGGGACCCACCCCATACTCATAGATTTTTCAAATATTCAAACAGTACCTTGGAATTAAAGAAATACCCCTTTTTGATTTAAAATTCAAATCATTTGAATTTTAAAAATGTTGAAAGTTTATGAGTGGCTAGTTTATTTTATTATGAGGCCACATAAAAAGTTTCAGCATTTAATAAAATGGTTTGGTATTTTTATCAGAGCCAAAACAAATTACAGAAAAAGAAAGGAAAGATTAAACAGAAGAAATTAGAAAACGTTACCTGGCGCCCAGGCGAAGTCAGCCCACCCCAGCCCAGCCGGCCCAAAGGGGCACGGGGGTCTTCTTCCCTGTCCCGCGCCTCCAAGCTGCTCGGTGGAATGCCACCGAGCTAGCTGGGGACGACACCTCGACGCCGAGGAGCTTCCGGCCCTCCCCGTGGCCTCTTCTCGCACCTGGACGCGCCTGGAGACGCCGTGAGCTCATTCCACCCCTCCCCAGTGCCTTTCCTCCTCTCTCTCGCTGAGCCCCGCGAAGGACAGGACGCCGCCGTCGCCATAGCTTGAAGCCCGAGTGGCCAACGACGTCCCCGAGCTGCGTCGTGCTGTCCATCCTCCTCGTCGTCGTCGACTACGTCTCCCAGTGCAGCGAATCGAACTCGGAGCCCTCCTAGCCGCCGGAATCGAGCTCGAGCCGTCGCCGGAACCGAAGGACGCCTTTGTCGATTTCGTCGTCGTCAAGCCCTCCCAGCTCAATCCGCCACCTCCGTTGAGTTCCTGGTGAGCTCCCGACCGGAACCCCTCTCTTCTTCCCCTGGATTACTCCCTCTAGCCTGATCCGCCATGGAAGCCGAGCACGGTTGCCGCCGAGGTTGACCATGCGCTCGCTCCCGTGCGCTTCCGTCCTCGCCAGTGCGTCCGTAGTACTCCTGGAGTCCCCAGCAACCCAACGCGACCATGCCTGCTTCTCCCCGTGGCCGTTTTGCAAGTTCTACTCCAAGCCATGGCTCCGGCCGCCGCCAAGGTCGAAGCAGTCGACGAACGTGACCTCCCCGGCGACGTACAAATGGTGCTTTCGAAGCGGCTCATCACAGGCTTTCGAACGGTGGTCTCAGCGCAGAGAATGGAGGCCAGGAAAAGAAGAACGTGCAGCACCGCCGTGGTCCAGTCGCCGGCGTCAAGCCGCCGGCGAGTCAGCTCTAAACCCCCCTGTTTTCACCAAATTAGTGACCCCTGGGTCACTGACGAGTGGGCCCAGTGGCTTAATTAAGCCACTGGATTAAGTTAACCCACGGGTTCAGTTAACCAGCCACTGACAGGGTGGCCCCACATGTCAGCCCCCCCTGACGCCAGCTTGACGTCAGCCTGACGCAGTAAATCATTTAAATGAATTTCCAGAGATTATTTGAATTAAAAGAATTCCAGAAATTCCAGAAAATACCCCAAACTTTGGAAATTCATAGAAAATTCATATTAACTCCAAATTGGACAAATAATATATGATAAATGATCAGGAGAAAATTATCTTTCCAAATATGCAACTTTCAACTCTGTTTGAGTTGAATTTAAAATGGGACCAGTAGCATATGTCATTTGGTTAATTTGAATTTAATTCAAATTCAAACCAAATGCTTTTGCTACTTGGACCATGGAATTATGATGTAATTCACCCATACATCAGAAGCACATCTTATACAAGTGAAGATGATTCAAAATGATCAAACCATGTCACTTACAACTTGACTAGGTTGAATTCAAATGTGGAGTTTGAATTTGCATTTTAAATGCAATATATTCCACTTAAATGGAATTGCCTCACACATCAAAACTTATACTTCAAGCTTTAACATTCAATCATGTGCTTGAGCATTACATTCATATTGATTGCTACTTCGTGCTTTGTTTGTCGAGTAGAGGTGGAACCGGAGCAAGAGGTCACCCCCTTCGCTGAAGATCCAGAACCCGAACCTCGTCAGCAAGGCAAGCAAAACCCCATTGATCATGTCGATAAAATCCCACTTCCCTCTCATGTATCGCTTATGCATTGTATAGGATGATCACCATGTTACGATTCTACCGCATAGATGAACCCATTCCTTTGCATGACCTATCTTTTTGTCACAGTAGTAAGCAAACCACAATCCTAGCAAATGTAGGAGTTGAATGATATCATGTAACCCCTGCAATGCTACTGCTTATTGCATGCTTAGTATGATACCATGTTGTTACTGTGATGTGAGTCGGGATGGTAATGATCATGTTGATGTTGGTAGAAAAGTGTTGGTGAATCGACCCTAATACAAGGTGAACGATGAGAGGCTGTGTAGGAGTACACAGTGGGTTGTCTCGTTGAACACCGCCCTAAGTCCGAGTTCTTGTGTGGTGATCCAAGATGAAGAGTACAACCACACATTGGGCTCACTGACCCCTCTCAACTTACTAACTCATCCCTTTCGATGTCCAGATGTCACAGTAGTTCGGAGTTCTGGTAGGCTTGTGGCCTGGATGCTAAGTGAGAGAACGGCTCACCCGAGACCGGCTTATGCACCACGCACACATCGCTTGGGTCCCCTTCGGTAAACCGGCCGGGTTCACGATAGTGGTAACCAACCCAAGTAGGCGGCTTTCTCGGACTAGATAGGCTATGAGGTAACAGTTGTGGTGAGCATCCTCGCTAGCACCCCTTGAATGGTGTCGAGATCAAAGGCGGTAAATGATGGTCATGTGTGTGTAGCGGTACACCCTTGCAAGGTTAACAAAACTATTCGAATAGCCGTGTCCGCGGTTATGGACTACTTGGAAAGCTTAGCTTGATTATTAGATAACTTGAACCGGATACTTCTAAAACACACCAAGATAAGTGTGAGTGCTATGGCGTGCTTTCTCGTGGGGAAGTCGAGGAAGGCACCATAGTGGTGTATTGGTTGGTGAAAGTAGTGGACTCGTGTACGCTTCTTACCTCAAAGTCTGGTACTCGTAGTTCAGGATTAGTCAAGTCAAAGCTGGCACTTCTGCAAGTGAACCCCACCTCCCTTTACTTTGACACATGTGCATGAGTAGTATAGCTCCTATGTAAGTCTTGCTGAGTACGCCTTTGTACTCACGTTTGCTTAATCTACGTTTTAGATGACGCCACTGACCCCGAAGGTGGCTTCTTCATCGAGCTGGACGACTGAAGTTAAGCTAGTCTAGTCCCAGTCAGCAGACTGGTTCCCTCGTGGAGGGCTTTGTGTTTAAATAAGGCTTCTTAAGCCATTTGTTAAACTTGTCTGTACTCAGACATAATTTGCTTCCGCTCTGTGTTGTAATGTTGGATCACATGTATGTGGTCTCTGTGTGTACTCTATAAGAGTTATAAATAAAATGTACACTTTGTAGAGAATTGCACTGGTACCTGCTGTTCATACAAGGCATGTGTGCTGCGTGTATGTTTATAACATGCATGTCTTCGTATGGGTTTTCGAGACCTTAGTTGTGTTCTGGCTGGCGTTCTTTCATACACCAAGTGGCCCTTAGATGTGCGCAGCTTGGGGCATCGCGATGCGATTGCTCGAGACTCCGTCTCGTGCACACTTTGTGGTATGATCGAGCCCGCCCAAGACCTCGACTAAGTGATCGGGCTGGAGTAAGTCTATGTAAGAGTTTTGAGATAGTCGGTAGTATGGTTGAGGCGACTTGTCTTTGAATATGGGAGTTCACCACCCATATCATTTGACTTGTGTGCGGACGATGAGGACCCATCTCAGTTGATCATCCGGCCTGGATGGGATGACCCTCACGTACGATGCTTTCCGAGAATGTTCAGTGCTTGGCCTTGTCTGCTTAGACAAGTGGGTGCGGTTCTCGGCTCTCCATATGACTATGTCTTAACTGTACTTGCATACGCTAACCCCGGGTCCCGACACCACCACCATGGCCGCGCCGGGAGGCCTCATGGGTGGGTCCCACCCCCTCTGGTGACCTACCTTGGCCCCTATTTTGACCCATCGCGAGGAAACCCCAGAACAGAAGTCGCTTTTCCAATTCTCATCACGGAGCCGCCGCCACCCTCTGTTCTTCTCTGGGAGGGCTAATCTGTTGGCTGTTTTGGCCCCCGATGAGGGGAGATCATCGCCATCGTCATCACCATCGCCACTCCATCATCCCTCCATGACTTCTCCTTTCATGTGTGAGTAATTCCCTGCTGTAGGCAAAGGGGATGGTAGGGATTGGATGAGTTAGATCATGTAATAGTTCGTCAGATTGTCTGGGGCATGTTGCCTATCATCTAGTTTGGTGTTTATCATCTTTGCTACAACTTGTTGCTCTTAATGCTTGTCACTTTTGGCTCGAGTGCCATGATTTCAGATCTGAACCACTTGTGTTTTCATGAGTTTATTTGTGTTCTTGATCCTATCTATGAGTTGTATGCACCTATTATGGTCCGGAACCGGCGATCCCAAAGGTGACAGCTTGGGACACCAAAGGGGACGGACTATAATTTGAGGATTTCATGTATCCATTGTGTGTTAATGCTTTGTTCCGATGCTCTTTGACAGGAGCACATTAATCTCCATAAGTTCCTTTTGGCCCCGTTCGTAGCGGGATGGTAGGACAAAAGGTGTTGTGCAAGTTCTTATTGCAAGCACGTACAACTACCTACGGGATGCATGCCTAATGTTTGATATTGCCTAGATGATCCTTGCTTTTCTGTGTGCCTTGCCCCGTGTTAGAATCTATTACATGTTCACTCTCCCCCAAGCAGCGCCCAACCATCCATCTCCCTAGCCTAAAGTGTTTTAATCCTGCTGGTTATTGGTTGTTAACTTTTGTTGTTTTACTTTTGCTGTTTCACCGCCATTATTTACGTTGCCACCATCACTTCCATATCACCGTTGCTATTAATATTTCGTTGCAAGCAGTGTATTTCAGGTGCGGCTGAATTGACAACTCAACTGTTAAAGCTTATAAATATTCTTTGGCTCCCCTTGTGTCGAATCATAAATTGGGTTATCTTACCCATGAAGACAATCTCGATCCCCTACAGTTGAGGGTTATGAGTAAGCAAGAAAGTTGACACTTAGGATGGCAAAGAGAGAGAGAGAGATGGTGGAGGAGGAAGACCAAAAGGTGTGAAAGGCTCACACCAATGCGGGCGATCATAGGCGAGATAAAGCCAAATGATAGATATGATGTGAGGAGTAGGGATTGCCATGCAACGGATGCACATGTGAGCTATGGAAATCTCTCCAATGTAACTAGTGGGGGTGCATCCAACTTGCTCGCTCAAGAAGACCTAGAGCTCATTTGAGGAGAGGCTCATCATTGGAATATACAAGCCAAGTTCTATAGTGTGAGGGTCTCCACATAGCTATATGCATGTATGATGATCTCTATGGAGTACAAGATATAAGAGGGAGTAGGAGTGTGGATCTCTCAAAAGGAATAGTAGTGTTCCCCTTCTCTCTTTTTATTTTCTTTTTACTCTTTTTGTATTTTTTGTATTTTTTGGTGGCCTCCATGGATCTTTCTATGTAAGTTTCATTTGTCCTCTTTGGGATCTTTTAAATTTATCCTCTTTTGGATCTTTTCCTCACTTTAGGGGCAACACTCTATTTTACAAGAAGCTCACTACTAGAAAAAAGGGCTCTAATGGCGCACTGGATTTTGACATTAATGGCGCACTTTAGGTGCGCCATTACTAGCACGCCATTAGTAAGTGATAGTAATGGCACACTTCTGGCGCGCCATTACTATCTTGTATACTAATGGTGCATCGGTAGTGCGCTATTACTAAGGCCACAAATGCGCCACTAACGTTACTGGTCCCACCATATCTGTATGTTGTGCTCTGGGTTACTAATGGCGCACTTTTGGGAAGTGCGCCATTGTTGTGTTTCTACACATGCGCCACTGAGGCACACTATGTGCGCCATTACTATGAATATTATGTTTTTTTTCTTTTGCTTTTCTGTATTTGCACTGGTTACAAACAGATATAAACAACAGATTTATAAACAACACAGATATAAACAACAAATTTATCGAATACAATAGAAGATTAGTCTCCGATTACAAATCATCATATTAATTAGTCTCCAAATTCAAAATACCGAACAAGTTAGAACATTACAAGTCTCGAGTAGCGATTTGATCACATTACAAGTCGATATATCTAAACTACCATGACATTGAAGAAGAGGGTGGCGATCACGATAAGCATCATCGTGACCAAAGTGATCTTCATTCGGTTCCTCCTCCGCTCCCTCCTCTCCCCCGCTAGATAGCGCGCGTATCTAGCTTCCGCCTCCGCCCTTGTGGGGTACCCTTTGTAACTGTTACCGCTAAAACGGTGAACCTGTCTCCGACAATCCTCCCAGTCGTCGTAGACTCCGGGAATCCTACCAATGTACACGACATACGACGACATCTACTTTATGCACTGGACAAACAAAACATTAAGAGAAACTTACATATAATATTTAAGCGGTGCATACGTATACAACAAAATTAAGGAGCAAAGGAAGAGAAAAGCAACACACATTAATAGCACACGGTTCATGGTCCTAGTAATAAATAGCATCGATTACATATAAGTTGAATGATGACTGTTTAAACTAAAGAGACATATGTACAGACAAGTTCATAAAAGTTTATACAACACACATGACATCTCGTCGATAGTCCAGAACTACATAGCTAGGCGCATGGGAATCAAGACTTTTGACTCCGCTCACGGGCCGGAGCGTGGGTGAAGCCGCCGTCTTTTGTGATGGTCATGAATGAGCGATCGCCGTCGGCCTGCAATCTTAGCATTGTATCTATTTCACGGTTGGACAGTTGATTGTTGAGGTAGAACTCCCCCGTGTTATGAAGGACATCTTCAGAGATGATTCCTGCCAACTCCGACTGGATGCGAAAGAATTCTTGTCTGAGGTCGGCGTCTTGGATTACCGACAAGCGTTCGGCCCAGTGCTTGAGATGAGCTGGGAGCGTAAGCTGCTGCTGGTCCCGTACGAACGCCCGCATGTGATGGATGGCGTAGTAGGCATCCTTCTGACCGCCAGGCGGCTGCTTGACGCAGGCGAACTTTGTTACGTGAGTGAACACATGCGCCCCGTACCTAACAGCTTCCTTCTTGAAGGTGACTCCAGATTTGGAGTAGCGCGAGAGAGCCTCATCGAGAACTTTCTTGATATTTGTGTAGTCTTTGTTCGACTCACGGTCCGGGTCCAAATACGTGGCCATGGACCATTTCGGGTTTAGAGCGATGAGTGTGCACTTTGTTTCATCACTGCACACAACACAGATGTTAGGAGGAAAAGAACGACCGAAATCTAAGCAAAACCTAGCGAGGGGATGACTTACTCGGGAAAGTAAGGCAGGAGGAAGTTGTCCTTATCCTTGTTCTCCATAATGACGTCTTCGAGGTAATCACTAGCGAGTCGCCGGTCCCCGGGGCTGGTCAAGAGCTTGGCACGCATGTAGAAGGGGTCGACTATAACGATGTCCGGGGTCTTGTCTCTAATGATCCGCATCTGCATACTGAGCGCAAATAGCCGAACGAATGTGTAGTGCAGCGGAAAAAGGTGAAACATAGCAAAGATGTCATCAAACCGCAGGAAGATCACACGTCCGATGTCGCAAGCAACAAAGCCCTTTCCCTCTGGCACCTTGGCGGTGAAAACCGGGTATGCCACATCATTCTCTCTGAGACGTCGTGTCTCTGTATTCAGAACAACGTCATGCAGACTCTTCATAGCGCCGGTTGCAACATCGAGCATTGCAGCAGATAGCACCGGCCTACCCGCCACATGCACCCTCGACATGATTTCGTCGGGTCTTGGTGGCCCGTCTTGAGCACGGATCGTCGGTGTCGGCTGGCTCGCAGTAGTGGGACCCTTCCTCCTTCTTGTCCGTCCCTTCTTCTTCGGCTTCTCATGTAATGGGACCTTTACCTGCTCGGAGACCGCCTTCCTGAGTGTGTTGGGGCTGATAACATTTTGCGCCTCGGCCATCTCAGCCTCGGTGAAGGCGGCAGCTGGAGGCGTCTCCTGAGAACTGAACAGTCGACGCTTATTGTTGGAATTCATCTCCACGCTACGAGATGGGTGGGAGGAGTCTTTTGCACCAAGGTTTGGTTCTTGAGAAGCAGGCGGGAAAAGGTCGTCCATGTCGCACCCACCGAGTTCCTCGTAGAAGTCATCGACACAGGCAAGTAGTGTGTTGGTGTTGGTGTTTCTCCGATCTTGTGCCACATCGATGTCCGTGGGGTGGTGGCCCGGATCAGCCGACGGCGTTGCAGCGGTCTTGGCATGGCTTGGCGCCGGCACGACTGGCAGTGGGGTGGAGTAGTTCCCCACCCCCAAACGAATCTAGCTCTTCGGCCAAAGCATGCACCAGTTCAAGCAGCCGTGGAGGTCCATCACATCTTCGTCCTCGGCTCCAGGGGGTCGATAGGGGAGGTAACATTTCGCCGTAGCCATCCAGCACCCGAATCAATGGAACCTTATACACGTTGGCTGGCATCGGATTACCATGGAACACGCGGATGCCCGGTTGAACGATTCTGCCCACGGCAACATCGACCAACTCCTCGTCCACGAAGTGCAGGAGAGTGCATGGAACGTTGACGGTGCCCTGCGAAAACATGTAGGGCGTCAAGGATGCCCAGTCAAAGGAAAAAGGAGATGAAGTCATCGGCCGAGGCTTAGTTACCGTGATGGCGTCGAGCTCGGCTAATGTCGATGGACCGCCAACGGCGGGCGGGCATGTGACGGAGGGGGCGCTTGCTCCTGAGGTGCCGGGCGTTGGTGTTTTACGCTCCAATACTTGCGCCGCCGCCGGGGTCACAAACGCATCCGTCATCGGGGTCACCGTCGCGGCCGCAGCCGGGGGCACCGTCCTGGCCGCCGCCGGGGTCACAAACGCATCCACCGCCGGGGACACCAACAGGGCCGCCGCCGCTGCCGTCGAGTTGTGAGAGTTGCTGCCCATGAAGCTGGGAATCGGGGGCAACCCCTCTTGACCACTCGCAAGCCAGTCTCGCATGAACACAAACAAGGAAGGCATCATGTTGCTGAGCGCATGTCCAACTTGTTCTTCCACAATGCGTGGAATCTGCTCCATTTTTCCTGGAGTTGTGCCTCCGAGCCGCTAGTGCTTTTCTCCTTTCGCCTAGTGCTATAGTAGTTCGACCATTTTGTGGAACAGCCTTTGCCGGAGACACGACCAGCTGACGACGGCTTACTAAGCTTGTCCTTTTTCTTGAGTGTGTTGATCGCCCTATTTAAAGAGTTGTCCCAAGGGGCGATAGGCGGGGACCCCGCACTGCTGCCTTTAGTTTCCTGCACAAGGAACGCGAGGACCATTCAGAAATTTGGCTTCGCTAATTTTAAAATGCAACCATATGGAGCTAATTTAACATGGGGAGGTATTCTTTACCAGAAGACGCTCAAGCTCCTCCACCTTCGGATCCGTCGTAAGCTCCCCTGTTACCGGGTTCCTCTTGTATCGGGCCCTGACATAGTTATCTGTAGGCTTATCTCCGTATTTTTTGAAGAGGGGCGGTAGGCCTTGCGCGGCACGCTCCGCGTCCTCCTTGTCCCATTTCGGTTCCACCACTCTGTAACCGCCAGGACCGAGTCTGTGAACCCCTAAGTTCAATTCCTGCATACTTTTCCCCCACTGACTCGATTCACTGGTTGAGGTGTCCTCGCACTTGAGCTTGAACTCCTCGTAGTCAGTTTCGCTGATCGAAGGATTTGACTCCTTGATCTTCTCATAACTAACACCTTTACTAATCATTTTCTTCACCGTGCTTCTCCAAGTAGCTAGGGATGTGCTCATCTTCGTGAGGGCGGCACTATTCACTTTATTCCCGTGGAGTCGTGTGTTTGCGAATTGAGCGGGGAACTTGTATCGGTTGTGCAACTTCGTGAAGAGGAGGTTGCGCAAATTCGCTCAGTGAAGACGGTGCCCCGGAGAATGCACCCGAGTTGTCCGGCGTACCCACCGACTAATTCTTTGGGCGCCGTTGGAAGCCCATTTTTGTCCACTTCGGTAAATTCCTCCTTGACGGTGCCTAGCTTGCTCGGGCGCCTCTCCTTTTTATGCCTCTTTGGTTGGCTTCCATCTGTGGGTTGGCTGCCATCATCAGTGATGGGATCGGCCTCCGCGGCACCACAATCATCCCCGCTAGCGGTTGTGTACTCGGGATCGGTAGAGTCATCCCCGATGCCCTCGTTGCGGGGTTGAGGTTGCGGATCATCGTCTATGCTCATCTCCCAATATTGCTTCTGGTGGTGCGAACCTCCGGCCTCATCGTTGTCGGCCATCTACACCCACTACATAGGATAAGAAAAAATGCTACTAGAGTGATTGGATGATATCAGGGTAGCTAGTATAGCTAGGATAAGAAAAAATTTCTGCCAGTGATCAAATCTGCAAGTGCCTAACACTATATGCTACTGTGGAGATTGTTGAGCTATGTAGTTGGACAATTACATGCAAAAGCACCTTCTAGGTCAAGAAAATTAACAAAGGTCATGCACGAATTCACAGAAAAATTCGGCATGACCTTTGCTAATTTTCTTGAGCTAGGACCCCATTCTCAACCGAAACGGAAATTAATCTACATTTCGGGAGAATGGGGTCATTATTTGTACCTGCACAAAAAAGGCCTACATATAGGCACAACAGATACTAACAGATTCACTAAAAACTATAGAAGTCCATATTATTTGTACCAATCTAAAAACAGCGCCCACATGATACTAACAGATTCACTAAAAACTACCTAATAATGTGATAGGCAGAACAAGTCCAAAATTCAAGCTCAGATTTAAAAGTTTACCTTTAATAGAGAGTGCTTGAAGTGAAACAAATGTGTATTCAGACTATTACAGTCCAAGGGTCTGAAGCTTTGAAAAATGGAGTGATATTCCTGTATGGAAGGACACTCAAATCAGTGCACACAAAATCAGCTAACATGGCACAGTGGACTTTGATAACAAATATTAGTGTACATAGCAAAACATGTTTTTCTTTGTAGATAGCAATTCATACTCTGATATTTGACATATCAAACAAATGAAGTATAAATGCAGATAAGTAAATGTTCAGAAGTACTACCTACTACTAGTGGATCATATTTCCTTCAGAAGAGAACCAAATGTTCGATAAAAATAAGCACTTTTCAGAACAATAGAACATTTTTCAAGCAAGCATATAGGCAGGACTGCATTTATACAAGCATACAATAAAGGTGATCAAGATTGCTAAGTTCAGCACATAGTGACTCATTTAAATTTAGTGCTAGAGACTCATTTAAATTTGCTAAGTTCAACACATAGTGGCTCATTTAAATTTAGTGCTAGAGACTCATTTAAATTTGCTAAGTTCAGCACATAGTTCAGTGAGCAGGGAAAAAGGAATCTGTCCATATGAATAACTAAAGCTAGTCAGTGCAGGGGTACAGTCAAAGCAAAGTTTTAACATCAAACACCCCCTATAGTTAGACACTTTAAAATCTGTACAGAAATCCATCATATATCTGCAGAAAACAAGGGTATAGCCTTTGGTATAAGAAAATAATATCTGAACTACATGTGCTACTAATTACAAGAATATAGCCACAATCTGTCTATAAACATGCAGAACTCATGTCAACATATTAAAGTTAAGAGGAGTGTTAGCTTTTAGGCTCAACAGAGAACCACCCGAACAACCCATGCATACACACAACTGGGATATTTCACCAAGGCACCTCCCATCCATTCTTTTTCTTTCTCACAGATCTTACACAAAAATTATAACCTGCATCTGTATATATACACAATCAAGCTAGATCGTACACGGACTCGCCTTCCGTACATGTCAACTAGGACACAGCCGGGTCGGACTCAAACACGCCACAATCAGACTCAACCAACACAACTCCTAGCCGGGCATGACTAAGCATTGGTTGTACCAAAAATGAACACAAACAATTAGAGCAATGGACACAGACGTGGCACAATCAGATTTGACCAACATCATTCCTAATTGGGCAACTGACTTGATTATTTCTTTCCAAGATGAACACGAACAATTACAGCAACGAACACATAAGCCGCTTTTCGAGAACAAAATCATCCACGCATAAGTTATTTCTCTAAACTACTCCTACCAGATATGTAAACACACCTGCTCCTGAGGTCGGCGGTGGCGCGGTTGGGAGATGGTGTGGGCGGCGGTGTGGACGACGACGACAGGCGGCGGCGAGTCCTGCAGAGAGAGGCGGAGGGGGCGGTGAGAGAGAGAGAGAGAGAAAGAGAGAGAGAGAGAGAGAGAGAGAGAGGACGTGGGAGGAGGCGCGCGGGGTCGCCGGAGGTGTGGCGGTCGGTGGAGGGGGCGTCGCCGGAGTGGGGGTCGCCGGAGGGGGGCACCGGGGCGCGGGGGCGCGGGGTCGCCGGAGGGGGGCGGAGGCGAGATAGGGTTCGAGAGAGAGATTTGTGTGAGATTAATCAGGGATCGAGCCCAATCGAAAGATAACCCTAACTTGGCATAGCAATGGCGCACTTTCTAGAAGTGCGCCATTAGCATAGGCATAGCAATGGCGCGCTTTCTGGAAGTGCGCCATTAGCATAGGCATAGCAATGACGCACTTTCCGTAGGTGCGCCATTAACGCTTTTAATATTTTGTTATTTATAATTATAATTATAATTATGTGTTAGTTTTATATTGTGTAGTAATTATAAACACATGGCAATTTTAGTACTCCCTCATTCCTAAATATAACAAAAACTATCAACATCTACAATACTCCCTCCGTTCCTTTATATAAGGTGTATTTGTTTTTTAAGAAAAACATTGACCAAGTTTTAAGAAAAATATATCAATATCCATAAAAGCAAATTTATATCATTTAGTTCATCATGGCAAGTAGTTTCATATTTTATGTACTAAAATAATATAATGCTCATAATATAAAATAATATAATGTTTAAAAGATCTCTAAAAATAATCATTCACATGCTCATAAATGAGGTTGAAATCAAGTGACATGAAATAACAATCATGAAATATCAATCGTCGTGATTGGATCTTAGCTATCATCTTTTCACAATCTTTTTGCCCTTCTTTTTCGCGTTTGCATAATTTAGCCCCGGAACCCCTTGATTTCTTCTCTTGAACGAGCGACCGCATTTAGGTAGGGTGGTCCTGCTTCTTCTTGTTTTGTATGCTACTGCATCATCGTCGTCGTCATCTTCAATCTTCGGGTCGCCGTACTTGTCGAAGTCTTGCTCGTTGGCGGCTCCATCCATTCCGATGATGTTCCTTTTGCCTCTCCTCACGACAACACGGCTGGGCTTTGACGGGTCGGTAATGAAGAAGCATTGGTCCACTTGGCTAGCCAGTACCCATGGCTCATTTTGCGCGGTGACGTTTGCGACCGCGGTCTTGGATTTGGCTTCGGGTATAACCATGGTGGTGAAATACCGGCTTTCTTTTACGATGCTCTTGGCCCACCTGACGCAGAACATCGGCACCTTCTCTCCAACGTAGCTGAGCTCCCAGATCTCCTCGATCCTTCCGTAGTATCTTTTCTTGACGTTACCGGTGTAGGCTTCCATCGTTACCCCGGAGTTCTGATAATCGCTCTTCATGTCCTTTTCCTCGGTGTAGAATGTGTAGCCGTTGATATCGTATGCTTGATATGTCATCAGGTTGTGCTCGGCGCCCTGTGACAAGGCGAATACGAGCTTTTCTTCCTCGGAAGAGTCCTCATGTAAAGGGTACGATAGAAGCTTGTCCTTGAAACAACGCGTGAAGCATGAGTTGTGCTCTTTGAGTACATCTCCGTCCATCCACTGTTGGCCTCGGTCATTGTACGTCTTCTCAATTTATGTTTTGTGCTCTACCACCCAAAGATCGACCAAGTCAATGTGTTGGAGCGGGACTAGGTTTGCTCTTTCAAAGTCGGCGAGTCGATCCTGGAAGTCGACATGCATTTCGCGGCGACCCTCGAGGTGACCACATCCAGCGAGCCTGCCGAGGTGCCTGTTGACGGGCAGACCAACGGGGTTATCGATGCCTAGATAATTCGTGCAAAAGGAGATGCACTCTTCGGTCAGAAAGCCTTGGGCTATGCTTCCATCTGGACGTGCCTTGTTGCGAACGTATCCTTTGATCACACCATTCATCCTTTCGAACGGCATCATGTTGTGCAGGAACGTCAGCCCGAGTTGGATGATATCATCCACGATATGGACGAGGAGATGCACCATGACATCAAAGAATGCAGGCGGGAAGTATATCTCGAGCTCGCATAATATCACCACGATCTCTTCTTGTAGCCTTCTGAGTTGGCTCACGCCAACCGACTTCCGAGAGATGACATCGAAAAAGTTGCATAGGCCAAATAGCGTTTCACGGACGTGGTCATCCATGATCCCGCGCATTGCAACCGGAAGTAGTTGCATCATCAACACGTGACAGTCGTGAGACTTCATCCCGCTGAACCTCTGCTTCGCTGAGTCTAGGTATCTGCTGATCTTCCCAGCGAAACCGTAAGGAAGTTTTATTCCTAGGAGGCAGTTGATAAACTGCTGGATCTCCTTCTGACTTAGAGTGAGCACGCGAGGGGGCAGTAATAATGTTCGCTCTGCTTCTTGGCATTTTTGCCTTTGCGACGACTTTCCGTGTCCTCCGGTGGCTCATCATCATCGTCGTCGTCGTCGTCGTCATCATCATCATCATTAGGGCGGTTTGCGTGAAGCTCCTCCCTGATGCCCATTGATAGCAAGTCTGCCCTTGCTTTTGGCCCATCTTTGGTCTTTTCTGGCATGTTGAGCAGGGTAGCAAGCAGACTCTCGCACACATTCTTCGTGATATGCATGACATCAAGGCTGTTTGGCACACCGAGGATGTTCCAGTACGGAAAGTCCCAAAAAACAGACCTCGTTTTCCAGACCTTCAACAGCGGCTCTGGCGCCTTTCGCTTAGAATTGATCTTTCCTGGCAGTGGGCACTCTTTCCAATTTGTCAACAGCATGTCTATTTCTGTGCCGCTCCTCCTACGTGGGACCTTTCGAGGTTCGGTTGTTCCATCGAACAGATCCTTGCGTTTTCTCCATGGGTCATTGTGAGGAAACCATCTTCGATGTCCCATGAACACGGTTTTTGAAGACCCGGGATCCTTAGGTAGCTGGTGATACGTTGTGTCATCCATGCACCTAGCGCATCCACAGTGTCCGTGGACCACCTGCCCCGCGACATACCCTAAACCGAGATAGTCGTGCACCGTCGTGAGCAGTGCGGCTTTCATAGGGAAATATTTTTCTTCTAGAGCATCCCACGTATTGACTGGCGTTCTCCATAGCGTATCTAGCTCCTCTTTTAGGAGCCCCAGATACAGATTGATGTTGTTTCCTGGTTGTTTCGGCCCTTCAATTAGCACACTCATGTGCATGTACTTTCTCTTCATGCACTCCCAGGGGGGATGTTGTACATGCACACAAACACTGGCCAGGTGCTATGTGTGCTGCTCTGGTTGCCGAAAGGATTGACTCCATCGGTGCTCGCGACCAACACTACGTTCCTTGGATCCTTCCCAAAGTCCTCCTCGAAGTTCAATGCCTCCCATTGGGTCCCATCAGAAGGGTGACTCAACATCCTATCTTTTTCTGGATCATTTTTTTCAGCTTCTTCTTTTTGCTGCTTCCTTTCCGCATGCCAGCGCATGAGCTTAGCTTGCTTAGGGTCTGCGAAATAACGCTGCAGACGAGGAATGATCGGAAAGTACCACATCATTTTTTGAGGAGCTTTCTTCTTCTTCTTGTATCGACTGGCGCCGCACTTCGGACATACGGTAGACTCCGCGTACTCATGCTGATAAATGATGCAATCGTCAACGCAGACATGAAACGATTTTCTTCGCCTCACGATTTTCTTCGCCTCATTGAAACTGGTCGGGCACGTGTTCCCCTTGGGAAGAAGGTCTTGCCAGAATGACATGTTTTCCTCGAAGCATGTGTCGGTCATTTTATGTTTTACTTTCATCTCCAGAGCCATGAGCGCTACTTTTAGGCGGGTATCCTCAGAATTGCATCCTTCATAGAATGGAGTAACTACGTCCATCTCAAGTTGATTCAGCTTGGCTTTCTCTCGGGCGGCAGCTCTTGCGTTATTACTCGCCTGGTTCAGAAGCAACTCTTGAAGATGAGGGTCCTGCACCCGGTCCATCGACGATGGTCCATCATCGCCGTCTTCTCCGGCATCTTCATCTTCATGATGATCATGCCCTTCGTCTTGATCTTCCTCATGATCATGTCCGGCATCTTCTACATGATGATTGTGTCCTGCATCGTGATCATGTCCGGGAGATTCTTCGTCTTCTCGCCCGACCTCGGCGCTATTTCTGCTTACTGTTGTCCGGCCACCCTGGACGAATTCATAATCTTCTTCATCACCTTGCCACCGATAGCCATCCATGAAACCACGCGTGAGCAGGTGCCCCTTTATTGTTTGTGAATTCGGGTCCAAAAGGCACTTCAGCTTGCATCTTCGACACGGACATCTTATCTCCGTCTCGTTCTTTTGAATCATCTCGGCCTTCGCGGAGCTCAAAAACCTATCCACGATGCCTCCGGTCATCTTGCGAACCATGGTCGCCTGCGGGGCATAGAGCAAAACGATATTTTAGAACCAATTTTTTTTGGCATGACCTTGCCTAATTATTTGGACAAAAAAGAATGCAAAGTGTGCCAAATTTTTGCCGAAACAGAAATGAATCAACATTCCGGCAAAATATTGGCAACTATCGCATATGTGAGGTACATGCAAACACACATGTACATACATATCCCATGATCATCACACATCCATTATCACAACACGCATACATATATACCCCATGATCATCACATCACACACCACGCATATACACCAAAAACAGTGTGTTCGAGAGAGAACAAACTAGATCTACACAACAATAAAGAGAGATACCTTACTTACCAATGAAAAAAGGAGATACAACTACTTATTTTGGGTAGATCTATGGTGCAAATAAGGTGAGGAGAAGGAAAGAACTGAGAGAAGCTTGTTGGAGGTGGGGAAAGTGAGTGTGGTGTGCTGCAAAAATATCTAGCTGCTCCCAGGGTTAGCAATGGCGCACCTCAGCAAATATGCGCCATTACTAACTCTGGGACAGGTGGTCCCAGCTGGCCAGAGGGGGGACCAGGATAGCAATGGCGCACATCCAGGAAGTGCGCCATTAGCGTTAATGGCACACTTCTGTGAAGTGCGCTATTGCTACGTCATCAGGCCTGGGCCCACGCCTCCCCTGACTTAGCAATGGCGCACTTCACAGAAGTACGCCATTAGCCTCCCTCGTTCCTTATGGCGCACTTCCAAATAGTGCGCCATTGCTAAGTCTGGGGAGGGGGGCTTGTCCAGGAGTGACTGGGCGGTGGCGCACCTTCTGGTCCGTGCGCCATTAGTAACAGGAGAACTAATGGCGCACCGGGGCATGGTGCGCCATTGCTATTTAGTAATGGTGCACTGCACACATGGTGCGCCATTAGTGTCCATATTATCTATAGCTATTTTTCCAGTAGTGAAGTACTCCCGCCGATCTATAATAAGTGTCGCTCATTTTGTGCTAAGCTAGTACAAACTTTGTACTAGATGAGCGACACTTATTATGGATCGGAGGGAGTATAGAAGATCTTTCACACTTTACAAAAGTACTCAACATAAAGAAGAAGCTATCATGATGTATGCAAATGTATGCCTCTGCCAGTGTAGCAGGATATGCAATGATACTAGCGCGTCATGTAGCAATGATTAGGGCAAGGCCCAACTAGCATGTGTCTCATCGATCAAGCAAAAGCATGTATGACATGAAGATCAAGTCATGAGAAGGTGGATGTTGCATGGCAATATATCTCGGAAAGGCTATGGAAATGCCTGGATAGGTAGGTATGGTGGATGTTTTGAGGAAGGATATAAGGAGGTTTATGATGATAGAGCATATCATTGATGGTACAAATTAACGCCCCCTCGTTGGTTACCCAAAGTGGAAGGTTGAGATGTAGATAGCAGAAATTTCCCTTAGCAAAGATGCTAAGGTTGAGTGTCGAACCAATAGGACTCCAACAGATACAAGAAGGTGGTGAAGTGAACAATGGTGCCGTTTACAACCAAGGTTGCTAACTTCACCTGGACCTGCACACACAACAGATAGCTTTGCTTCCAAACGAGTACAGAGGAGTTGTCAATTCCTCTGGCCTTCTTGTTTACAAAGGATAAAACGCACGGGATAATAATGATAGTGATAGCAACGGAAAAGAAAATAAAGCAGTAAATTGATAGTGGGTGTAAACAGTGTTGGAAATATGGACTGGGGTCCTATGATGTTCACTAGTGATGTCTCTCTCCCAAAAGACAATAAAATAGCCATGTGAGGTAGACAAATTACAGCTGGGCAATTGACGGGATTATGTGTGCAAACCAATGCTAACTATGCTATAAAGAAAGGAAGAGGCTCAAAAGCATGGGCGGTACGCCAAGACAAGTAGACTGGAATCCATCTGCATCTACCTACTAATCATCCACCTTGAGGTATCTATCCAGAACATGTCGCTGGTATTAAGTTACGAATCCCACCCAAAGTGTAAACTCAAAGCAACGGACAACTGCATTAAAGAACTTTGCGTAAAGTAAACAATCCTTGCACCCCCAAATACAAGCACCGTTGTTTTCCCCCTTGCGGCAATAGCACATGCCCTAGACTCATGTTTCTGTCACTCAAGCTAGTCATCAGGGGGCATGAACCCACAATCAAGCATAACGCTCCCTCTTGGAGTCACTACGTACTACTTGGCCAAAGCAATAAACAACAACGGAGAACATGCAAGAATTAATCTAGAACATAAATATAAAAGAGGAGAATCAAATATATTACTCAAACACAATCTGAACATAGTCTCATAATCCATTGGATCCCAGCAAACTCAGCATAGCAACAGCAGAAAGATTACATATGTGCCTCGATCATGTAGGGCAGCTCACGAGGTCTAATCCATGAAGAACAAAGAGGGGAGGAGAACATCACATAGATACTAATCATAGACCCATGGTCAAAGGTGTACTACTCACGGTTCATCCGGGAAGCGTCCATGGTGGTGGAGAAGCTCCCGGAGGTGATTCCTCCCTCCGGCAGGGTGCAGAGAAGAGGTCTTCTGGTGCTCCGGATCTTGGAAGCGCGGCGGCGGCGGAACAGAGGAGAGATCGCGAAAAAGGGTTCCCGTCACGACGGTTTCACGTCACGAGGGATATATAGGCGAAGGGGGGAAGCCAGGGGGCCGCCAGGGGGCCAGGCGCCCCCCTGGCGCGGACCCACCCTAGGGCGCGCTGGGAGGATGCCTGGGCCCCTGGTGGGTCCCCTCTGCCCCCCCCCCCCTCGGTGATTCCCGAAGCTTCTTCTGCGCTGATTTTTATTGTATTTTTCCCGAATTTTTGGAGCACTTTTAATATGGGGGAAACCTGAAATAGAAAAACAGCAAAAAACAGGAACTGGCACTGGGGTGCACTGAGTTAATAGGTTAGTCCAAATATGATCAAAAGTGTATGGAACTTCATCAATATCATAGCAATATCACACAAAAGAGGCATGGAGCAAGCAGAAATTATAGATACGTTTTGGACGTATCAACATCCCTAAGCTTAATTCCTGCTCGTCCTTGAGTAGGTAAATGATAAAACGATAATTTCTGTGGTGACATGCTAACAACCATATAAGAACTTTTAAGTAAAGCAATCAAGGCATGTAATTCAATTCAAGTCATAACAGGCAAGAGTCTATATTTAGCATCGAAATAAGAACATAAGAACATAAAGGTGCAAGAACTCTCGCTGTCCGTGACTCGAATGTCTCCAAATGGTGTTTGCGTGCAAGAAAGGGGATAGGGATATACGAGAGAAAGTATTTTTGTGTTGAGAACTCAATCTACTAAAGTTTCACACTTGGTCTTCTTTGGAATCTTATCTTGACTCATCCCCAGACCACTAGCCAGGTACAAGTCAAAATGATCCACTCCTTTTCGACATTTTGAGCACTCATGCAATGGTTGAGCGTAAGCAAGAAAGTTGACACTTAGGATGGCAAAGAGAGAATATGGTGGAGGAGGAAGAGAAAAAGGTGTGAAATGCTCACATCAATGAGGACAATCATAGGCGAGAGAAAGCCAAATGATAGATATGATGTGAGGAGTAGGGATTGCCATGCAACGGACACATATGAGCTAAGGTAAGCTCTCCAACGGGACTAGTGGGGGTGCATCCAACTTGCTTGCTCAAGAAGACCTAGAGCTCATTTGACGAGGCTCATCATTGGAATATACAAGCCAAGTTCTATAGTGTGAAGGTCCCCACATAGCTATATGCATGAATGATAATCTCTATGGAGTACAAGATATAAGATGGAGTACGAGTGTGGATCTCTCAAAAGGAATAGTAGTGTGCCCCCTTCTCTCTTTTTATTTCTTTTTCTCTTTTTTGTATTTTTTTGTATTTTTTGGTGGGCTCAATGGCTCTTTCCATCTCTCTCATTTGTCCTCTTTGGGATCTTTTAATATGTCCACTTTGGGATCTTTTAAGTTGTCCACTTTGGGAACTTTTCCTCACTTTAGGGGCAACACTCTATATATTACAAAAAATATAGAAGATCTTTCACACTTTTGTAACGACCCAATTCACTAAGAATCCAAGTCTCTGTGCATTCTGTGCTAGTCCCTCGATCAATAGCTAGCACACACAGTACAAGATATAATATCAGGAATAAACCACATGTCATAAATATTACATCGAAGATACAGTATTACAATAAAGCATACCTGCAAGGCCAGCGACTGTACATGGAAGCTCCTAGTCACCAAGTATGTCTGATCTTTTTGAGCCTGGACGACGCCCACTTACGTTCAGAGGGTAGATACCATGACGTACTGTCGACCACCAAAACCAACCATTAGGGGTACAACCTGGTCTCGCCTTAGATAAGGCACGAGCCCCAGGAAGCACTCCCTGCCCGTCCAGAGGTGTATTCTAATTAAAGGTTTGCTAGTCAAGTCATTAAATCCCCACATAACTCAATGTAATCTCAACCCAATCCACGTCTACAAGCATAGCAAATATATAATCAAATACGAACTAGGGCGACAAAGAATACATGATCAGATCATATGGCTATCCTACCAGGTTTGCAGCAACAGTATACATACTAGTCCTACACATGCATAGGGCGATAGATTGCTAAATGCATAAGTAAAAATATAGGTTGTGAAATTGTCAAAGTATGACTTGCCTTATACATTCGATGAAGTTCTTCGCTCTCACGATCCAGATACTCTACTCGTCACACTCGGAGCAATCTATCGTCAATGAAAGAACTCAAATAAGCAATCATGCCATCAATAAGAATCACAAGCACAATCAATCAAATACAACAAGGTTTAGCAACAAAAATAGCTAGGCTCGATACGGTACAAGTGTCGATGTGATCGAAGGTGGCAGGTGGAAGGTGAACTCGAGAGAGTCAACAGATAAAGAATTGTCGATACAAGATTATGACCAAGGCATTATGAATTCAAGGTGAACATCATAGAAATATGAAAGGTGTGTGGATATAGCCGATAGGATGTACATGTGATCCAATATGCAAAAAGAATCACGTGAAACAGAATACTACAACATAGGTCATAGCAGTTCAAATTTGAAATGAATTTGACTTTAAACAGATCAAGAAACTTTATAAAAAAAATTGTACACAAGCTATAGACAGAAAGTACATGGAACGAGTGATCCAACGCAAAAAGAATCACTCGATTTGGATCAACGGTTTAAGAGATACGGACTCCGGGATTTGAATTTGAATTTGAAATAAATTCAAATTCAAATGTGTGCAAAGTGTGAAAATTTAGTTCCATGCTAAAGTACAGAACAACACGAGCGCATAGGAAAAAGTTTCACCTGATTCCGATACACAGATTAGGAGATACTGCGAAAACGAATCTGGGGTGTTTTCTGCCAAAAGGACTGATCTGTGAATAAACTTTTTACAAAAACGCGATCGGGTCCCTGGAGCAGTTGACCGGATCTGGAGCGTTTTTCGGCGAACTCCGGCGAGCTCCGACGGGTTCGGCCGGCGGGGAGGCGACGCATGCCGAGGGGCGGCGCCGCGATGGCCGGCGCGTCAGGGGGGCACGCGGGCGGCGCTCTGGCGCGGGCGGCGCACAGCCCGGGGCGGCACGGTCGGCTGCCGTCGGCCGGCGAGGTGGCGGCGGCGGGCGGCTGGCCGACGCGAGGCGGCGGCGCGGGAGGCAGCAGCGATGCGGCACGGCGGCGGCGCTGACGTGGCGGCTACGGCGGGACCCGCGTTGGCGATTTTAGGGTTTACAAAAAAAGAAAAAGGATTTTCAGAAAATCTATATATAGACAGAGAAAGGAAAAGAAAAAAAACAACTAGATTCGACTTGGGCTCCAAATGCGCTCGCGGGCGGAAAAAGGCTACTGGGACGGGGCTACGAGTTTTTTTCTTTTTTATTTAAAACCAAAACTTCAAACAATTTTACAAAAATAAATACACATCAGAAAAATATGAAATAAAATCATAAATTCTTCAAATAATCCAAAGAAAATTATGCAATGAATATATTTTCCAAAAAGATAAATAAAAATAAATACATTTTTCCATGACTTTATTTAATTATAAAATATTTTAGAAATTCACAAAAATCTCAAATAATTATTTAAACAGTTTCCATTCATTTTTTCTGAAGAAGTCATTTTATCTTCTCTCGTGTTATAATTATTTTGAATGGAAAATTATTTAAATAACTCCAATAAAAATAAAAAATAAATCTGTAAAACATTTCCAATTTTCTTTTATATTGAAGGAGTCATATTACCTTCCCTCATTTTGTTGGATTTATTTTAAATATTAAATTTTGAAACCCAACAATGATATTAGGGAAAGTCCTTTTATTTCCCTTCTCATTTTAATATTCAATTCAACTCCAAAGTTTTATATCCTATCGAAAATCAATCATATCAAGCAAACAATCATTATTATAATTTATTTATTAACATTCCAAAATTTAGAAAATTTTGGAATGTTACAACTTTACAAGATACTCAATCATAAAGAAGATGTAACTATCATGAAGTATGCAAATGTATGCCTCTGCGAGTGTAGCAGGATACGCAATGATACTAGCGCGTCATGTAGCAATGATTAGGGCAAGGCCCAACTAGCATGCGGCTCATCGATCAAGCAAGTAGCATGTATGACATGAAGATCAAGTCATGAGAAGGTGGATGTTGCATGGCAATATATCTCGGAAAGGCTATGGAAATGCCTTGATAGGTAGGTATGGTTGCTGTTTTGAGGAAGGATATAAGGAGGTTTATGATGACAGAGTGTATCATGCCAATGGTTTGGATGTACCGGCGAAGGTGGACGCTAACTCTCAGAATGAGAAGAAAGCAATGCACGGCACAGGAGAGGATAGAAAAATATGGGAAGGTGGAAGTGTCAACTTTCGAATACTCACATTAGTCCGAAGAACTCATGCACTTATTATCGGTAACTCTCAATCTAATAAGGATGTTTCACAAAGAGACAAGTACCCCGAGGAGGAGTGTATGGGGGTTTGGTTATCCTTGCGCATCCTCGAATCATGGTACGTGAGTGTACTCTAATATTCGACCCCTCAGAACAGTAGTGATCCATCTAGTAGCTAAAGTTCTTAACTAATTTTGTAAGTTTTGAAAATAAACACGGATTGCCCAAAATACGACATCTATCACTAATAGGCTAAAGCTATTGACACCAAAAGTCCAAACATTACTCAAAACAATACCTCAAAACTATTGCAAGTTACTACTACAAAAGAATAGCAACCTCAATTACCTACTTCAAGTCAAGACACACAACTCAGTGCAACAGGCAAACTCTCTAAACAAGATAAACATGAAACCTCAAGAGAGTTCCAACAACAAACTAAACAAATCTCTTAAAAAGATAAGCATGAAAACTAAGAGCTAAACATGACAGTAGCTATGAAAAAAGATAAAGAACACACACAGCAAAGATAAGCATGAAGAATCCTATGTTGTGTTCTAGATTTTGGAAGTGGAGCATGTTTCTCTCCCACACAAAGAAATCTGGGTTCTAACTTGTTATGAACAGCAAGCAAAGCTAAAGAAAACTAAAAATAAAACCTAAGAGCGAGACGCTCCAAGCATAACACATAACACATGGAGTGATAAAAATATAGTGAGACGAGAGACGAACTGATAATTGTTGATGATGAAGGGGATGTACGGGGGCATCCCCAAGCTTAGATGCTTGAGTCTCCTTGAATATTTCTTGGGGATGCATGGGGGCATCCCCAAGCTTGAGCGCTTGACACTCCTGAATCTTCTTTCATCATCTTCCCTCGCACACTTGAAAACTCCCTTCATACATAACTCATCACAATTTGATTAGCGAGGTTAGTACCCATAATAAAATAATTTTTCTCTAATGGAAACAAAGATATTCTTGAAGATCTACTGTTTCTCAAGATTGCCAAAAAGCTTTTGCAAAGAAAAATAAAGCTTAAGGTTTGCAAAACGAAGAAAAGGCAAAACAGGACAGAATCTGTGAAAAACAGACGAGAAGGTAGAAAAGAATTTTTTAGGGATACTTCTTCAACTCAAATAAAAAACTCGGAACATAGGAAAGTTCCATAATTGTATAGAGCACGCTGTGTAAAAATTTCAGCTCAAAAAGATGAACTGCGATTTTTCTATGATTTTTCTAGTCACGAGGACAGAATTTGTTTTCTGGACAGCATGTCACAACTTTCACTTCCCTTGTCATATGAGGCTATAAATGGCACAAAGCTTGAAAAGTAAAGATACAATGATGTTGCTACAGTAGTAACAATCATCAAGACCACTAAAAACAGAAGAAAAACAAAAAGGAAAACCTAAATTCGTTGCGGGCTGCCTCCCGAAAGCGCTTCTTTAAAGCCATTAGCTAGGCTTAATGCAAATAGATCAAGTCTTTTCAAGAAAATAACTAGCCCATGTAACGGACTCAAAAGGCAACTTACTATTTTTCCTAGGGAAGTGTTCCATCCCTTTCTTGAGAGGGAATTGAAATTTTATAATCCCTTCTTTCATATCAATAATAGCACCCACGATGCGATGAAAAGGACGTTCCAAAATAATTGGACAAGAAGGTTCACATTCAATGTCCATAATAGTAAAATCAACGGGAACATAATTGTCATTGACAATGATAAGAACATCATGAGGATCAATAGGAGATTGCTTGGTAAGTAGAGACATAATCAAGTCAACTTTTTCATTTAGGGAGGAGATCTCCTCGACAGAGTTTACCTTCCTACCTGTTGGAGCTCTTTCGGTGTGCCATTGGGAATAGTTGGTCATCATCTCATCGAGTAGTTTGTTGGCAGCACCAAGTGTAGTTGACATAAAGGTTCCTCCCGCGGCCGAATCTAACAAGTTCCGCGAGGTAAATTTCAAGCCTGCATAAAAAGTTTGGATAACCATCCAAGTAGTCAAACCATGCGTAGGGCAATTCTTAACCAGAGATTTCATGCGTTCCCAAGCTTGGTGTAACACCCTCAGTGTCTGTAACGGTAATCCTTTTGCTAATAAAAAATTACTGTTCCTGGTATTTCCTTGATCATCTTTGCATCTAAACAAATTAAAATTGCCTTCGGTTGATATAAAAAAACAAAGTGATAAATAAAACCTTGTCCAAAAATTGTGCAACCATTTTTATTAATTGCACAAAAATCAGTATACCATGGTACAATGGTCATGGGAATTTATTAAGCTATAAAATAAAACAAACAATTCCAAACAGCAGACAAAAGTCTCTTTAATTGAGTCGCAACTCAAAAACAAATATCAAATGAATTTATAAAAAACCCCAAACTTTTTGTGGCACTCAAGTAATGTGCAATACAATTTATGGAACAACTTTCATGTTTAAAAAGAATGGCAAAGCTAATAAAATAAATACAAGCAAAACAATAAAGAAAAGAATTATAAAAAAAGGGAAACCCTGTCTACCGCACTAGGCCCAACCATCTCCCCTCCCCCTGGGCCAGGCCCAGCCCACCCAGCGCCTCCATCTTCAACCGCATGTTCCTGGGGGTACCGTGGCGCCCATCCCACGGCGGCCACGCCATGGCCACGCCGTGGAGGCAATCCAGGCCAGCTCCGGCGGGGATAAAGGCCCCCCACGCCCGTGCCCCCTCTAGAAACCCTAGCTCCCCCCATCTGTTCCCCCTCCGCCCCTGCGGCCCCTCACGCTCGAGCCGGACGCTCGTCGTCGCTACTGCCGTGGTCGCGCCCCCGCTTCGCTGTGGACAACGGCTGTTGGAGACCGCGCCACCGTGTCTGGGGTACTCCTCGCGGATGACTCCCTCGCCCTAGGCAAACCTTCGTCACCGGCGTCCATGGCATCACGCGAATCGCGCCTTCTTCCTTCACCACGGCCGCCTCGCCATTGCGGGAGTCCCGCTCCGCACTGGTGCTCCTTCGCCTCTCCCAACCTCCCCATCAATCTCTTGGTGAGCTCCAGCTTCTCCCTGGTCTACTCGCGCTCGATCCCATGCCATAGAACTCCGCCCCGCCTCAGGTGTGCTCCGGCCGCCGCCGGTGGTGGTCGTGGCCGCCGTTTTGGCCGTCCCCGTGGCCCAACGAGTTCCCCATCGTGTGTGCAACACGTGGCTCGTTCGATTCCTCCCCTCGGTGCCTCGTTTGGACACCGGAGATGACCGCTACATCACCGTGCCCCCCTGTTCTTGCCTCCGGCGAGCACGGGCTCGGGCCAGAGGCGGATTGGCTCGTTGACTGGTGGGCCTGGGACGGTTAAGCTTAGGGGTTATCCCCTGTTAAACACCCCTTGATTGAATGGTTAAGTTAACTTCCCAGAGGCTTACAGGTGGGCCCAAAACTGATTATTAATAAACTTCCCAGAGGCTTACAGATGTCATTTAATTATTAAAATTGATTTATTAATAATGTGAGGCTGAGCAGTGGGATCAACTGGTCAGGTTTGACTAGTCAACCCTATGTGGATAATGTTAGGATTTATTAATAAAATAAAATCCAGAAATTGATTTAAATTTATTAAATTTGGAAATTCAATATCTTTTAAACCGTAAGTCTGATTCAAAAACCTTATACATGAAATTTGATCAGAAAAATATAACAAATACGGATACGCTATCCGGATACCCACCACACTCCTCTAACACAATGAACATCAACATCCCCCCCCCTCCGGGCCGTCTGTCCAATAATTGCCCGATACCGTAAAACTCTCCGGATGAATTTATTCTGAACACGAAAGTTGTTCAGAATGGATCAACTAACACGGATACACCCTTCACATGTTTGTCGGATGTCCATGACACCTCCGGCATGATACCTTCCCCCTCCGGACACCCTGTCCGGTAATCACCCGGAGCTGACAGTTCATCCACGGATGAATTCCCGCTCCGTGCTACGTGTATCGTACAACGTTAGAGTGTCGTTAACATTTCATATGTCATGTCTTGTCTTTGTATTGCAATTATTGTTGTGTATTTATTGTTTCTCCCCCCTCTCTTATTGTCCGGTAGTCTCGACGTTCGCTGCTGATGCCCCTGTGATCGACTACTTCGTCGACGACCGTACCTCTACCGTCGAGCTTACAGGCAAGCAGAGCCATTCTCTTCCCCAGATACCGCCTATCTTTCAGTGCTTTTCTTGCACTAGGCATATGCTGCTGCTGCTATGTTACAATCCTATTCAATTGCATAGCCTGTCTTTGTCGCCCCTTGATGAACATTCCTTTATCCTATGTTGCCTTATATATATTATATTCAGCAGTGAACCCTGCGCATTGTTGATACGTCCCAAACGTATCTACAATTTTTGCTTGCTCCATGCATGATTTGTGTGACTTTGTCATGTTTTTCTTACACTTTCATATATTTTTATAATATATTTTGGAACTAACCTATTAATGGTTGCAAGAGTGCATAAGTTCTTGTTTTTTGTACTTTATGTGTAGGAATTACTTGGATAAAGAAAAAATCACAAAAAGGAGCCTTGTAGGAGTTGGACTCTAACTCTCCCGAAATCTGTCCCCACCAGACAGGTTTTAAAGATCGTCTCGGAAATGCTAGAAGACGGCCTCAAACGGAAAAACTTAAAACTACAAAGTTGTAGGGAATTTGTTTCCGGTGGATTTAGAAATAAAACTCGGCCCAATAGGAGTAAGGATGCTTCCAGAAACCCCGAAATACAGAAGACGTAATCTGGATCACGGGAATCCGAGAGTCTATATAAAGAGAGAAAACCTAGGTCAAAGGGTACCAAAAAATTCCTCCCCCTTGGCAGCCGTCTTGAGGGGGAGATCAATCTCCACCGTAGCACCATCTCCAAGGAAGAAGAAGGGGCCAAGGTTCGCTGCCCCCAAGGGCCGTGGCCACCGCCGTGGCCGTGGGCGCTGCCGCCGCCGTGTCCGCCGCCGTCGCCGTCTCCTTCATCTTCTCCGGGCTGCACCTCTCCATCAACAACTCTCTCTCTCACTCACCATGTCCATGTGTGAGTAGTTCCCCCTCGGGGCTAAGGCTTGTGTCTTGATCTATGTGGTTTCTCTCTCTCCCATGATGTGATCTTTGTTGTGATCATTGGCTATGTTAATCTAGGGTGATCCCATGATGTTTCCCATTCTTGTATGTATTGGATTGATGTACTCAATTGATCTTATCTAGTATAATCCCCGATACCATGGTGACAGTTGGTCTATTACACATGGATTAGAAGAATATTTTCATGAGTGATTTCCTCTTTTGTGTGTGGATTGAAGATTGAGAGTCTCTTGGTGCTTGTCTTTGACTATCCTTTAGATATGTTGTGGTGATTGTGGTACTCTCATTGGATGGCCGCGGTGACATTGGGAAATCCATAGATTGAGAACTACGAACTTTGAGGTGTGCTTTTTTAGCCCTACATAATTGTCATCCTCTCTTCACCACAAAGGAATGACCTCCGAGTGCGTCTCCATTGCATGTTTTATGGGAAATATCATGTGATTAGACTATGTTAATGTTGTTGGGAGTTGCCACTAGTGAAAGTATGAAGCCTAGGCCTTGTTTCCATCATTGTTACACCGTTTGCACTCACTTTTGTTACTTGTTTCTTTGCTGCACTTTTTATTACAGATTTATATTACTTCGTTTTATCACACCTATCAACCATATTTTACCATCTCTTCGCCGAAATAGTGCACTTATACAACTCCTAGTTGTATTAGGTGTGTTGGGGACACAAGATACTTCTTGTATCTTAATTGCAGGGTTGCTTGAGAGAGACCATCTTCAACCTCTACTTCCCTGAGTTCGATAAACCTTAGGTCATCCACTTGAGGGAAATTGCTGCTGTCCTACAAACCTCTGCGCTTGGAGGCCCAACATAGTCTACAAGAATAGAAGCGTGCGTAGACATCAAGCTATTTCTGGCGCCGTTTCCTGGGAGGTAAGCGTTGAAGGTATATGTCGGGACCCGGGGTTAGCGTATGTAATTCCAGTCACAATACAATCACATGGAGAGCCGAGAGCCGTACCCACTTGTCTGAGCAGACAAGGCCAAGCACAGAACGCTCTCGGAAAGCATCAAACGTGAGGGGCATCCCATCCAGGCCAGATGATCAACTGAGATGGGTCCTCAACGTCCGCTCACAAGTCTAAATGCTTATGGGTGGTGAATCCCATACTCATAGACAAGTCGCCTCAACCATGTTATCGATTGGATCCTAACTCTTACATAGACTTACTCCAGCCCGATCACTTAGTCGGGATCCTAGCCCGAACACTTCATTGCCATGCTCAACTCTGAAGGATCTGTTGACTAAATCCTCAAAGGTGGAAAATTCGATGAGGTTGAGATCATGACGAAGGATGGGGCTAAGTCCCTTGCGGAACCTTGCCTGCTTTCTAGCATCGGTGGTGATCTCATCTTGGGCATACCGAGCAAGAAGGTTGAACTCTCTCACATACTCATGGATGGACATCTCTCCTTGAGTCAGGTTGCAGAACTCTTCTTTCTTGCGCTCCATCAACTCATCCAGAAGGTGGTACCCTCGAAAGGCAACACAGAACTCCTGCCAAGTCACTAGGTGACCATCAGGCTGCATCGCAACATAGTTCTCCCACCATTCAGCAGCAGCACCTTCCAGAAAGTATGTCGCGAATATAACTCGATCATCGGGAGCAACATGTGCAGTGTCAAGCTTACGCTCGATGGAACGGAGCCAATCAACAGCTTCAAGGGGCTCAGAAGAACATCGAAATACCGGTGGCTTGAGGAGGATGAAGTCCTGAATGCTCACAACCACATTGCAATGACGTGAGGTATTCTGCTCGATGAGCTCCAGAAGGCGTGTTTGGTCTCGTTGATTCTTCTCAGCTTCCATCATGATTTCCGCCGCAGAAGGCGGTGGTAGAGGTTCATCATCATTTTGATTCCGAACACGGTCTCGATTCCGACGAACAGCACTACGAGTTCCACCTGACATCCTGTGTGATAAAAATCAACAATCAGAACAGGTTGTATGATGGAATCAAAGACAAGAGGACATAACTAGGAGGAAAAGATTGTAATGCAAAGGCAAAGATTCATAGAATCACGGGATAAATCGGGCAGCATAACGGCTACACCGGGATGGAAAATGAAACAACCTCGAAGAAATTGGACAGAACTTCTTCAAGGAACTCAACAGAACGATGAGTCTGGACGACCACAACTGTCCTACGGCTACAAGGAGGCAAACAACGAGATGTTCTAGTCAGACATAGATGAGCCTAGTCATATCATTCCGTAGAAAAGATAAGGGTGACTCAGAACTCAGATCGATGAGGGTAAGGAGAAAAAGAAGCCTTACGTTGTTCCCTT
The DNA here is from genome assembly GCA_950022295.1 of Bromus sterilis. Lineage (NCBI taxonomy): Eukaryota > Viridiplantae > Streptophyta > Magnoliopsida > Poales > Poaceae > Bromus > Bromus sterilis. The sequence goes on from OX465600.1 coordinate 227,409,956, forward strand.
ATACCCAGCGTAACTATATAACTATAGAATGCTAGACTCGACTTCGACCAAGGGTTTGATAATCCTACAGACAGTCCTGCTCTGATACCAAGTCTGTCAGGACCCGGGGTTAGCGTATGTAATTCCAGTCACAATACAATCACGTGGAGAGCCGAGAGCCGTACCCACTTGTCTAAGCAGACAAGGCCAAGCACAGAACGCTCTCGGAAAGCATCAAACGTGAGGGGCATCCCATCCAGGACGGATGATCAACTGAGATGGGTCCTCAACGTCTTCTCACAAGTCTAAATGCTTATGGGTGGTGAATCCCATATTCAAAGACAAGTCGCCTCAACTATGTTATCGATTGGATCCTAACTCTTACATAGACTTACTCCAGCCCGATCACTTAGTCGGGGTCTAGGGCGGGCTCGATCATACAACAAAGTGTGCACGTGACAGAGTCACGAGCAATCGCATCGCGATGCCCCAAGCTACGCACATCTAAGGGCCACTTGGTGTATAAAAGACCGCCAGCCAGATCACAACTAAGGTCTCGAAAACCCATACTAAGACATGCATGTTATAAACATACACGCAGCACACATGCCTAGTATGAACAGCAGGTATCATCACATAACTCTACAAAGTACTCTTTATTGATATACACATAGAGCATACAAAGATCACATGTCTGTGATCAACATTACATCATACAACCAAAGCAAATTAGGTCTGAGTACAGACAAGTTTAACAAATGGCTTAGAGAAGCCTTGTAAACATACATGCCCTTCCACGAGGGACCAGACTGCTGTCTGGGACTATACTACCAAGGTCAACGTCGAGCTTCGGGTCGGTGACTCCATCGGGGTCCGGTTTCTCATCTAAAACATAGAATAAGCAAACGTGAGTACAAAGTCGTACTCAGCAAGACTTACATCAGATCTATAATACTCATGCTCAAGTATCAAGGTAAAGGGAGGTGGGGTTTCAACATGCAGAAGTGCCAGCTTTGACTTGGCTAATCCTGAACTACGAATACCAGACTTGAGGTAAGAAGCGTACACGAGTCCACTATCCAAGTCTCCAACCAATACACCACTATGGTTACTTCCTCGACTTCCCCACAAGGAAGCACACCATAGCACTCACGCTTATCTTGCGAGTTTTAGAAGTATCCATTCAAGTTGTCTAATAATCAGGTACAGGTTCCAAGTAGTCCATAACCGCGGACGCGGCTATTCGAATAGTTTTGTTAACCTTGCAAGGGTGTAAACTACACACACATGACCATCGGTTACCGCCAGGTCTCGCCACCGTTCAAGAGGTGACAGCGAGGATGTTCACCACGACACTTCGCTCACAACCGGTCTATTCCAGGAGTCGACTATCTGAGTTTGCCTCCGCTCGAGAGCCCGGCCGGATCAACGAAACGGACTCAAACAATGTAAGTGACCGAGACGCCACCTCTGGCAGATGGTTTTCCTGCCTCATAGGTGCACTCACATATCTATATGATGCAACCATTCCTTCATTCTTTTTCTATGTAGATGTCAAATGGAAAGCCCGAACTAATGTGACTCCTGGACGTCGACACTGATCAAGGTACTAGGCCAAGAGGGGTCAGTGAGCCCAATGTGTGGTTGTACTCTTTGTCTTGGATTACCATACAAGAACTCGATGCTTAAGGCGGTGTTCAATGAGGCAACCCACTATGTACTCCTACACAGCCTCTCATCGTTCACCTTGTATTAGGGTGGATTCACCAACACAGTTTCACTTTCATCAACACCATGTTCACCATCATCCCGACTCACATCAAAAGCAACCTCATTGTACCACTAAGCATGCAATAAGCAGTAACAGTTGCAGGGGCCACATGATATCAATCAACTCCTATGTCAGCTAGGATTGTGGTTTGCTTACTACTGTGACAAGATGATAGGTCATGCAAAGGATATGGGTTCAACTATGCGGTAGAATCGATACAAGGTGATCTCCTAAACATGCATAAGCGAGACTGAGAGGGAATTGGGATTTTATAGACATGATCAATGGGGTTTGCTTGCCTTGCTGACGATACACTGGGTTTAACGGTGGTCTTCTTCTTCGGGGGTGATCACCGTCTCGGAAAAGCTGGTACCGGAAACAATCATCAACAAGGGGGGACAACTTCGGAAGTAAAATGCACAAGCACATGATATTGTTGTGACATGAAGTAAAGGGTACTGATTTGTGGCAAATTCAATTTAATTGAAGTATATTGCATTTGGAATGCAAATTCAAACTTCAAATTTGAATTCAAATTAAGCCATATGCACATTTGCTACTGTTTCCCCATTTTAAAATGGTCAAACATAAAAACAAATCGCATATTCTTAATCCTTGTATTTTTCTGATAATTTTTCATATATTATATGTTTAATTTGGAGTTAATATGAATTTTCTATGATTTTTCAAAGTTTAAATGAATTTCTGGAATTCTTTTAATTTCTTTTAAACTGTTTTTCTGTTTACTGCGTCATGCTGACATCAGCATGACGTGGGGGGGGGCTCTGGCTAGTGGGGCCCTGTTGTCAGCCTCAGAGGGGTTAAACCCGTGGTTAATTAACTTAACCAGACGGTTTAAGGGGGCAAGGCCCACCTGTCAGTGACCCAAGGGTCAACTAACAGGGGATTAGCCCCTTAAGCTAATCGGGCCCGCCGGCGGCTAGCCGCCGGTGACCAAACCGCACGGCGGCACACACGGGTGCCGGCATCTCCGGCCATGGGAGAGCACGGGGAGACCACCAGCACGCTCCTCGTGCTCGTCCGCGTCTGCTGCTGCCCACGGGGAGGCAAGGGGGTGGCCGGAGCCTCGCCGGCGTCGAGATGGCGCGGCGGCCGTGGCGTTGTACAGGCGAAGACGGCGATTTGGGCACGGATTTGATCAAGGAAGGGTGAGTTCAAAGCGGAAGCTCACGCTGATCGCGACGGAGAGGTCAGCTACGTCGAGGAAGGTCGAAAGACGGCGTATTTTGGCGACGATGCCCGGCGGCCGTGGCGTGGAACGGGGTCGAAGGCGTCGTCCTCAGGGCCGCTGGGTCCGATTCCTCTCGCGTGAAGATGAAGGCGACGTCGGGGAGTCTTCTGGCCGAGTTTCCTCGACGAGTGGTGGCCGTTGGCCACGGCTGACACGGTGGCGCGCTCCGGCGAGCTCTCTGACGGCGACAAAAACGGGCGAAGGAGAGGTGGAGGGTTATCCAGAGAGAGGGGAAGTGACGGGGAGTTTCTGGGCGTCGTCGTGGCGAAGATAGGGACCCCCGGGAGAGACGTAGGCGGCCTGGCCGTCGCGGTGGCGTCGGCGCTCGCCACCGAGCTGCTTGGCAGCGCGGGGAAGAAGACGACAAGTTCAGGTGGGCTTGGGCTGGGGAAAGTTTAAGTTGGGCCCGAGGCCATAGGGGGTGGGCTGGCTTCGGTTTTTTCTTTTTCTTCTTTGCTTTCTTCTGTTTTTCTTTTTCTGCCTTTTTTTTTGCTCTGGTAAAAATACCAAAACATTTTAGAAAAATGCCCAACTAATTTTATAAATACTAGGTGACCATTAGCTAGCCACATATAGAATTTGGACATTTTTGAAATTCAATATATTTTGAATTTCAATTCAAATAGGGTCAAATTTAATTTCCAGGGCACCTTTTGAATTTTTGAATATTCCATGGGCGTGGGAATGAACCCAAACCACTTTTAAAATGATCACCATCATTTATAGGAATTTTCCAAATATTCAAATGATTTTTGGAAAAAGATTTTTATCTGGCCATTTGAATTAATTTCTCAGGGCTTTTCTTTTCCCCATTTTTGGATTTCATTTGAATTTTTACATGATGCAAAGGGTCAAACAAGCCCTAGCACTTACCCTAGTTGGGGTTCTGATAGTATATCTTTAGATCTTGCAATTAAATCTTTTCATTTCTTCTTATTATTTTCACTAGTTAGGCTCTATGAAAAACAACAAAAAATTTATGAGAGAGCTTTATGAGCTCTATCTTGATTTAGGACATGAAGTGTTTGAAGAGAAAATCAAAAAGCCTATGGAGCTTTATTATTTGCACAACACTCATGATAGTAGTAATATTATTTTCATGTCTCTTTGAATACTTTTGATGCTAATGATATGCAAATCCATAAGCTTGGGGATGCTACGTTTTATGAAGATGATCTTTTTAGCCACCCAAGTTTTGATGAGGAAATTTATTTTGATGATACTTTGCCTCCTATCTATGATGATTATTGTGATGACACTTATGCTATAAAGAATAAATTTTTACAAGTGCACCATGATAAGAATGATTCATGTGATAGCTATTTTGTTGAGTTTGCTCCCACTATTACTAATGAGAATGATTTTGCTTATGTGGGGAGTAACAAATTTTCTATGCTTGTGGATCATGATAAGAATTTTTTATGTGATACTTATATTGTTGAGTTTATTTATGATCCCACTGGAAATTATTATGAGATGGGAACATATGCTTATAGATATTTCAATAATATCAAGTTCCCTCTCTTTATGTTGAAGGTTTTGAAGTTGCACATTTTTTGCCTTCCTATGCTAATATCTTTATGCTTCAATGTGTTATTTCTCTACAAGATCCCTTTGCATAGGAAGCATGTTAGGCTTAAATGTTTTTGGTATTTGCTTCTTCATGCTCTCTTTTGTTCTTCAACTCTTATTCCTTATTCCTATGAGAGCATCATTAAAATCTTAAGCCTATCTTTATGGCTATAAAGAAAGAGCTCTAGGGAGACAACCCTTGTTATCTTTAGTTTGAGTTTTTACCTTCTGTTTTTAGTGGTCTTGATGATTGTTACTACTGTAGCAACATCATTGTATCTTTACTTTTCAAGCTTTGTGCCAATTATAGCCTCATATGACAAGGGAAGTGAAAGTTGTGACATGCTGTGCAGAAAAAGATTCTTTCCTCGTGACTAGAAAAATCACAGAAAAATTCCAGTTCATATTTTTGAGCTGAATTTTTTACACAGAGTGCTCTATACAATTACAGAACTTTCGTATGTTCTGAGTTTTTTTATTTGAGTTGCATAAGTACCCCCAAAAAATTCTTTACTACCTGCTGTTCTGTTTTTCACAGATTCTGCCACGTTTTGTCTCTCCTAACTTTTGCAAACCTTAAGCTTGCTTTTTCTTTGGAAAAACCTTTTGGCAATCTTGAGAAACAGTAGCTCTTCAAGAATATCTTTATATCCAGTGGGGAAAAAATATTTATTAAGGGTACTAACATCTCTAATCAGCTTATAATGAGTTATGTATGAAGGGAGTTTTCAAGTGTGCGATGGAAGATGATGAAAGAAGATTCGGGAGTGTCAAGCACTCAAGCTTGGGGATGCCCCCGTGCATCCCCTTCTCCATCAACAATCATCAGTTTGTCCTTCGTCTCACTATATTTTTATCACTTCATGCGTTATGTGCTATGCTTGGAGCGTCTCGCTCTTAGGTTTTGTTTTTAGTTTTCTCTAGATTTGCTTGTTGTTCATAACAAGTTCGATCCCGTCTTACTTTGTGTGGGAGAGAAACACGCTCCACTTTTAAAATTTAGAACACATCATAGGATTCTTCATGCCTATCTTTTTGCTGTTATGTGTTCTTTATGTTTTCGTAGCTACTTCCATGTTTAGTTTTAGTTTTAGTTTGTCTTTAGCAACAGCCTTGGCTTTTGTTTAGTATTGCTGGAACTCTCTTTAGTTTTCATGTTTATCTTGTTAAGAGAGTTGGTTGTTGCACTGAGTTGTGTCTTGTTTTGAGAAGTAGGTGATTGAGGTTGCTATTTAATTTCAGTAGTAACTTGCAATAGTTTTGAGGCATTGATGTGAGTAATGTTTGAACTTTTGGTGTAAAGAGCTCTAGCCTATTAGTGATAGGTGTCGTATTTTGGGCAATCCGTTTTTATTTTCAAAACCTACAAAACTAGTTGAGAACTCTAACTACTAGATGGATCACTACTCTTCTGAGGGGTCGGATATTAGAGTACACTCACGTACCATGAGTCGAGGATGCGCAAGGATAACCAAACCCCCATACACTCCTCCTCGGGGTACTTGTCTCTTTGTGAACCTCCTTACTAGATTGAGAGTTACCGATAATAAGTGCATGAGTTCTTCGGACTAATGTAAGTATTGAAAGTTGACACTTCCACCTCCTCATATTTGCCAGCCTCTCCTGTGCCGTGCATTGCTTTCTTCTCACTCCGAGAGTTGGCGTCCACCTTCGCCGATACATCCAAACCCTTGGCATGATACGCTCTGTCATCATAAACCTCTTTATATCTTTCCTCAAAACAGCCACCATACCTACCTATCAAGGCATTTCCATGGCCTTTCCGAGATATATTGCCATGCAACATCCACCTCTTCATGACTTGATCTTCATGTCATACATGTTCCTGCTACACTGGCAGCGACATACATTGCATACGTCATGATAGCTACATTTTCTTTATGTTGAGTACTTTTGTAAAGTGTGAAAGATCTTCTATACTTCTTGTAATATATAGAGTGTTGCCCCTAAAGTGAGGAAAAGATCCCAAAGTGGACAAATCAAAAGATCCCAAAGAGGACAAATGAGAGTTAAATAGAAAGAGCCATTGAGGCCACCAAAAAAATACAAAAAAATAGAAAAAAGAGAAAAAGAAATAAAAAGAGAGAAGGGGGCACACTACTATTCCTTTTGAGAGATCCACACTCGTACTCCATCTTATATCTTGTACTCCATAGAGATTATCATTCATACATATAGCTATGTGGGGACCTTTACACTATAGAACTTGGCTTGTATATTCCAATGATGAGCCTCCTCAAATGAGCTCTAGGTCTTCTTGAGCAAGCAAGTTGGATGCACCCCCACTAGTCCCGTTGGAGAGCTTACCTTAGCTCATATGTGTCTGTTGCATGGCAATCCCTACTCCTCACATCATATCTATCATTTGGCTTTCTCTCGCCTATGATTGTCCTCATTGATGTGAGCCTTTCTCACCCTTTTTGTCTTCCTCCACCATATTTCTCTCTTTTCCATCCAAAGTGTCAACTCTCGTGCTTACGCTCATCCATTGGATGAGTGCTCAAAATATCGAAAGGGAGTGGATCAGTTTGACTTGTACCTGGCTAGTGGTCTGGGGATGAGTCAATATAAGATTCCAAAGAAGACCAAGTGTGAAGTTTTAGTAGATTGAGTTCTCAACACAAATATATTTTTTTCTCGTATATCCCTATCCCCTTTCTTGCACGCAAACACCATTTGGAGACATTCGAGTCACGGACAGCGAGAGCTCTTGCACCTTTATGTTCTTATGTTGCTTGTTTCAATGCTAATATAGACTCTTGCCTGTTATGACTTGAATTGAATTACATGCTTTGATTTCTTTACTTAAAAGTCCTTATATGGCTGTGTGGCATGTCACCACAGAAATTATGCTTGTTATCATTTACCTACTCGAGGACGAGTAGGAATTAAGCTTGGGGATGTTGATACGTCCCAAACGTATCTACAATTTCTGCTTGCTCCATGCATGATTTGTGTGACTTTGTCATGTTTTGCTTACACTTTCATATATTTTTATAACATATTTTGGAACTAACCTATTAATGGTTGCAAGAGTGCACAAGTTATTGTTTTCGTACTTTATGTGTAGGAATTACTTGGATAAAGAAAAAATCACAAAAAGGAGCCTTGTAGGAGTTGGACTCTAACTCTCCCGAAATCTGTCCCCACCAGACAGGTTTTAAAGATCGTCTCGGAAACGCTAGAAGACGGCCTCAAACGAAAAAACTTAAAAGTACAAAGTTGTAGGGAATTTGTTTCCAGTGGATTTAGACATAAAATTCGTCCCAATCGGAGTTCGGATGCTTCCATAAACCCCGAAATACAGAAGACGTAATCTGGATGACGGGAATCCCAGAGTCTATATAGAGAGAAAACCTAGGTCAAAGGGTATCACGAAAATTCCTCCCCCTTGGCAGACGTCTTGAGGGGGAGATCAATCTCCACAGCAGCACCATCTCCAAGGAAGAAGAAGGGGCCAAGGTCCGCTGCCCCCAAGGGCCGTGGCCACCGCCGTGGCCGTGGCCGCCGCCGTCTCCTTCATCTTCTCCGGGCTGCACCTCTCCATCAACAACTCTCTCTCACTCACCATGTCCATGTGTGAGTAGTTCCCCCTCGGGTCTAAGGCTTGTATCTTGATCTATGTGGTTTCTCTCTCTTCCATGATGTGATCTTTGTTGTGATCATTGGCTATGTTAATCTAGGGTGATCCCATGATGTTTCCCCTTCTTCTATGTATTGGATTGATGTACTCAATTGATCTTATCTAGTATAATCTCCGAGACCATGGTGACAGCTGGTCTATTACACATGGATTAGAATAATATTTTCATGAGTGATTTCCTCTTTTGTGTGTGGATTGAAGATTAAGAGTCTCTTGGTGCTTGTCTTTGACTATCCTTTAGATATGTTGTGATGATTGTGGTACTCTCTTTGGATGACCGCGGTGACATTGGGAAATCCATAGATTGAGAACTACGAACTTTGAGGTGTGCTTTTGTAGCCCTACATAATTCTCATCCTCTCTTGACCACAAAGGAATGACCTCCGAGTGCGTCTCCATTGCAGGTTTTATGGGAAATATCATGTGATTAAACTATGTTAATGTTGTTGGGAGTTGCCACTAGTGAAAGTATGAAGCCTAGGCCTTGTTTCCATCATTGTTACACCGTTTGCACTCACTTTTGTTACTTGTTTCTTTGCTGCACTTTTTATTACAGATTTATATTACTTCGTTTTATCACACCTATCACCCATATTTTACCATCTCTTCGCCGAACTAGTGCACTTATACAACTCCTAGTTGTATTAGGTGTGTTGGGGACACAACAGACTTCTTGTATCTTAATTGCAGGCTTGAGAGAGACCATCTTCAACCTCTACTTCCCTGAGTTTGATAAACCTTAGGTCATCCACTTGAGGGAAATTGCTGTTGTCCTACAAACCTCTGCACTTGGAGGCCCAACATAGTCTACAAGAATAGAAGCGTGCGTAGACATCAATTGTTAGTCAATAGGGTTAGATAGAGGGCCGTGTTCACCCTGGGAGTGAATGCGGATACGATACATTACAACTGCTACAGGTACGGTTCATAGCACACACCGCTTCAGCCCCTACCCCGGCTCTGCCGAGCCACCTCAAGTGTGAGCTATCGAGGAGTAATCCTTGTACTCCACTCATTGCTGACTCTGTATAGCCGTCCTAGGGTACTGAACCACGGTTGTCCTTACAGGTAAGGAGTCGGGTGACCCCACGGTGCCCGCGCAGGGTATCTTAGCGGAACGACAGGTCAGGTGTATTCCACTGGTGTGCGGCGGGCCTGGTACTGTTCGTGGCCGAAAGATTTCCTGTTGTACGTAAGTCGAGCTCTTCGGAGCAAACGCGAGACAACGTAAGGAGACGGTTCACCTTGTTGGTAACCGCACGAGGTGGTGGGACGACAGGGCAGGCAACGACGTTACTGGTGGTCCTGGCTACTGTCGTTGCCCGTGACTCATCGAGAAAGGGGCAACAATAACGGTTATCCCGAGAGATAATAATAAAATGACTTACCGGTTTCGGTGGATGACTTGAGAGGCCGCAAAGGCCTGTACGCACTACCTTCACGTGGGGTTACGGTGTGGGCCCTCTGCATTGTGGTCTCATTCGAAAGCTCTGAAAGAAGTCCAGTTCAGCATTGTGGCAGGGACAGATCGCGCTGAGGCGTTGGAATTCACCCTCCTCACAACGACCCGGAGAGCGAGGGGTGATAGGCCCATGACCCCCTTGCCCTTAGGGCTGTAGACCGGCGGGGACCTCTCTGATGAGCCGTACGATGGGCCTCGGCGTGTCGGATAGCCTCGGTGGGGCATTCCATAACAAGGTGTACGCCACCCTGGAGATCCGAGCGTGCAGGCTGAACAGTAGTGCACCCCTGCAGGGAGTTTGATCTATTCGAATAGCCGTGTCGACGGTAACAGGATGCTTTATGCTGAAGCCAGAGCCTACTACTGCAAACTACTACTATTAAGTTGTATGGTTCTGGTTTCTTTTCCTCGCAGGGAGTCGAGGAAGGGAACTCGGAGGCATTATTATTATTAAATATTACAACTTACTATTATACAATGCTGCAGCAACTTCTGCTGCATTGTTATTACATTCATGCTATTGAACTATTGGCTGTTCTCTTCTTGTGCTGCAAGACTCGTCGGAAGATGCTAGTCTTCAATAGGCCTAGCTTCTTATCCTTATTCTGATTTCTACCTTGCAGTCCACTATATACAGCCTCCCCTTCCATTTGATACAAATGTATAAATGCTTAGTAGCGGACGTAAGACTCGCGGGTATACTAGATACTCACCCTTGCTTTATTTCCCCTTTTCGCTTTGCCTGATCGGCCGCTGCAGTCGACGTTGGAGCCCAGGAGCAGGAGATTCCAGGAGGAGCCTACTACGATATCAAGTTCCCGTTGACCAGGAGTAGTTTGGTGGATCCCAGGCAGGAGGCCTCGCCTTTTCGATCTGTATCTCTGATGTTATTTGTGCTAGCCTTCTTAAGGAAAAACTTGAGTAACTATGTCTGTACTCAGATATTATGTTTGATTTAACTTTGTATTCGGGTCCGTGCGACCCCCTTCCTTGTAATATATTGGTTTATCCTTTTGTGTTTAGTGATGTGCTGTGATATTCTCACCGTGGCACCTTGATCTCGATCATGTACCATGCGTGTATGATTATTTTACATGATCGTAAATCGAGGGCGTCACACTTGGGCAACGTGTTCATTATCTAATTGCCTAAAATTCATAATATAGCTCCTCAATTGGATAATCTTAGCAGGGGGTAGTACTTCCCAATAAAATCATCCTTGCACTTGTCCCAAGAGTCTATGCTATTCTTAGGCAAGGATTGAAACCAGATTTTAGCTCCATCCCTCAAAGAGAAAGGAAAAAGCTTAAGCTTAACAATATCACCATTACTTCTTTGTACTTTTGCATATCACAAAGCTCAATAAAATTATTTAAGTGCAAAGCAGCATCATCTCCAGCACCGGAGAATTGATCTTTCATAACAAGGTTCAGCAAAGAAGGTTTAATCTCATAAGAAGGTGCTGAAGTAGCAGGTCTAGCAATAGGAGTGCAAATAAAGTCACTGTTGTTGTGACTAGTGAAGTCACACAACTTGGTGTTCTCGGAGGAACCCATAGTAGCAGCAAGCAAGATAACTATTTTTTTATTTTTGATAAAGAGAACTAAAGCAAAAACTGAAAGGTAAACTAACAAGACTAAAAAGAAAAGATAAAAGATAGTGTGCAACTCCCCTATCTTGAAGAGTGGAGTCCCCGGCAACGGCGCCAGAAATTTCTTTTGATGGTACAAATTAACGCCCCCTCGTTGGTTACCAAAAGTGGAAGGTTGAGATGTAGATAGCAGCAATTTCCCTTAGCGAAGAAGCTAAGGTTGAGTGTCGAACCAATAGGACTCCAACAGATACAAGAAGGTGGTGAAGTGAACAATGGCGTCGTTTACAACCAAGGTTGCTAACTTCACCTGGACCTGCACACACAGCAAATAACTTTGCTTCCCAACGAGTACAGAGGAGTTGTCAATTCCTCCGGCCTTGTTGTTTACAAAGGATAAAACGCACGGGATAATAATGATAGTGATAGCAATGGAAAAGAAAATAAAGCAGTAAATTGATAGCGGGTGTAAACAATGTTGGAAATATGGACCGGGGTCATATGATGTTCACTAGTGATGTCTCTCTCCCAAAAGACGATAAAAAAAGCCATGCGAGGTAAACAAATTACAGCTGGGCAATTGACAGGGTTATGTGCCCAAACCAATGCTAACTATGCTATAAAGAAAGGAAGAGGCTCAAAAGCATGGGCGGTACGCCAAGACAAGTAGACCGAAATCCATCTGCATCTACCTAATAATCATCCACCTTGACATATCTATCCAGAACATCTCGCTGGTATTAAGTTACGAATCCCACCCAAAGTGTAAACACAAAGCAACGGAAAACTGCATTAAAGAACTTTGCGTAAAGTAAACAATCCTTGCACCCGCAAGTACAAGCACCGTTGTTTTACCCCTTGTGGCAACAACACATCCCCTAGACTCATGTTTCTGTCACTCAAGCTAGTCATCAGGGGGCATGAACCCACAATCAAGCATAACGCTCCCTCTTGGAGTCACTACCTACTACTTGGCCAAAGCAATAAACAACAACGGAGAACATGCAAGAATTACTCTAGAACATAAATATAAAAGAGGAGAATCAAATATATTACTCAAACACAATCTGAACATAGTCTCATAATCTATCGGATCCCAGCAAACTCAGCATAGCAACAGCAGAAAGATTACATATGTGCCTCGATCATGTAGGGAAGCTCACGAGGTCTAATCCATGAAGAACAAACAGGGGAGGAGAACATCACATAGCTACTGATCATAGACCATTGGGCCAAGGTGGACTACTCACGGTTTATCTGGGAAGCATCCATGGTGGTGGAGAAGCTCCCGGAGGTGATTCCTCCCTCCGACAGGGTGCCGGGAAGAGGTCTTCTGGTGCTCCCGATCTTGGAAGCGCGGCGGCGGCGGAACAGAGGAGAGATCGCGAAAAAGGGTTCCCGTCACGGGGGTTTCACGTCACGAGGGATATATAGGCAAAGGGGGGCATCCAGGGGGCCACCAGGGGTCCAGGCGGCCCCCTAGCGCGGCCCCACCCTAGGGCGCGCTGGGAGGGCTCCTGGGGCCCTTGTGGGTCCCCTCTGCCCCCCCCCCCCCCTCGGTGATTCCCGAAGCTTCTTCTGCGATGATTTTTTATTGTATTTTTTCCCGATTTTTTGGAGCACTTTTAATATGGGGGAAACCTGAAATAGAAAAACAGCAGAAAACAGGAACTGGCACTGGGGTGCACTTAGTTAATAGGTTAGTCCAAATATGATCAAAAGTGTATGGAAGTTCATCAATATCATAACAATATCACACAAAAGAGGCATGGAGCAAGCAGAAATTATAGCTACGTTTTGGACGTATCAATCATGCCAAGGATTTGGATGCAGCGGTGAGGTAGGCACCAACTCTCGGGATGAGAAAAGGCAACACACGGTACTGAAAAGGCTAGCAAAATATGAGGAGGTGGAAGTGTCAACTTTCAATACTTACATTAGTCCGAAGAACTCATTCACTTATTATCGGCAACTCTCAATCTAATCAGGAGGTTCACAAAGAGACAAGTACCCCGAGGAGGAGTGTATGGGGGTTTGGTTATCCTTGCACATCATCGACTCATGGTACTTGAGTGTACTCTAATATCCGATCCCTCCAAAGATTAGTGATCCATTTAGTAGCTAGAGTTCTCAACTAGTTTTTTGTAGTTTTTCGAAAATAAACACAGATTGCCCAAAATACGATATCTATCACTAATAGGCTAAAGATCTTGACACCAAAAGTTCAAACATTACTCAAAACAATACCTCAAAACTATTGCAAGTTACTACTACAATTGAATAGTAACCTCAATTACCTACTTCAAGTCAAGACACACAACTCAATGCAACAAGCCAACTCTCTAAACAAGACAAACATGAAAAATCAAGAGAGTTCTAGCAAAAAACTAACTAAAATCTCTTGAAAAGAAATAAACATGAAAACACAAGAGTTAAACATGGCAGCAGCTACGAAAAAATAAAGAACACACAAAAAAAAGAAAGATAGACATGAATATCCTATGATGTGTTCTAGTTAAAGTGGAGCGTGTTTCTCTCCCACACAAAGAAATTTGGGTTATAACTTGTTATGAACAGCAAGCAAAGCTAAAGAAAACTAAAAAGTAATGAGCAAGACGCTCCAAGCATAGCACATAACGCATGAAGTGATAAAAATATAGTGGAACGAAGGACGAACTGATAATTGTTGATGGAGAAGGGGATGCACGGGGGCATCCCCAAGCTTAGACGCTTGAGTATCCTTGGATATTTCTTGGGGGTGCATGGGGGCATCCCCAAGCTTGAGCGTTTGACACTCCCAGATCTTCTTTCATCATCTTCCCTCGCACACTTGAAAACTCCCTTCATACATAACTCATCATAAGATGATTAGAGAGGTTAATACCCATAATAAAACAATTTTCCTCTACTGGAAATACAGATATTCTTGAAGGGCTACTGTTTCTCAAGATTGCCAAAAAAAATGCAAAGAAAAAGCTAGCGCAAGACTTGCAAAACAAAGAAAAGGAAAAACGTGGCAGAATCTGTGAAAAAAAGACCAGCAGGTAATAAATATATTTTTTGGGGTACTTCTGCAACTCAAATAAAAAAACTAAGAACAGATGCTCGAAAGCTAATTGTATAGAGCATGTTGTCAAAACAATTATGATCAAAAAGATGATCTGGTGATTTTAGCCGAGTTTTCCCATCCAAGGATAGAATCTGTTTTCAGGACAGCATGTCACAACTTTTGAACTTTCTTGGAATCGGAGGCTAAACTTGGCACAAAGCTTGAAAATAAAGATACAATGATGTTGCTACAGTAGTAAAAATCATCAAGACCGCTGAAAAAAGAAGGAAAAACATCTTGGGTTGCCACCCAACAAGCGCTTTCTTTTATGCCTTTGAGCTAGGCATGAAGATTATAAAAGATGCTCACAAGAGAATAGGAGTTGAAGCAAAAGAGAGCATCAAGAAGCAAATGTGAAACACATTTAAGCCTAACCCACTTCCTATGCCTAGGAACCTTGGAAAGAAATAAATCATTAAGGCACAAAGTAACAAGCATAGGAAGGTAAAAGAAGAAAAACTTCAAAAAATTTAGCATAAAGAGAGGAGTTTTAGTAACATGAAAGTTTCTACAACCAAACTTTCCTCTCTCGAAATAATTTTCAGTAGCATCATGAACAACATCAAGAATATAACTATCACATAAATCATGTTGTTCATGACCTACAAGCACATGTGTATTTTTTTCAACACGGTTTTTAGGATCATAAGATAGATGCAACCCCTCACATTGAGCCTTTATAAGAGAAAAATCCTCCAGAATAGTTGGAGATTTCAAAAGGATAATAGGGCAATCAAATGTGGGTGAAATAGCAACAATTTCATGCTTAACATAAGGAACTATAACAAGTTCATATTCGTAAGCATCATCCATAGTGGCAGCATGGCCACAAGTATAGAAGGCATCAACTTCATCAAAAAGGGATACTTCAAAAGAATCCATAGGATCATAACACTCATATAAGGTAAGATTCAAAGAGTTACTCTCATTAGAAGGCAGAAATGGATGGCTCCATTCTTCCTCCTTTTGTTCGTCACTCTCCTCCTATTTTTCATCCTAGGAGCTTTCAGTTTCAACAATTTCTTCTTCCATAGAGTCCTGCAAAACATTAGTCTCTTCCTTTGGGGAGAGATTCTCTCAAGATGATCAGTAATATAATAATTTGCATTGTAATTTTCAAAGCAATAGTTAAGTATAGCAAGACTCTCATATTTGTAATGGGCATCATCAATATTTTTAAGAAGAGAAGTAATTTCATAGGCACCCTTAAAAGCAACAAATTCTTCTATTTGCTCTGCATCATAAGAATCATAATTTCCCTTAGCATAAGAAGCTAAGGTTTCATCATCATTGTACTCAAATTGGAAAGCAAGGTGTTTATGCCTCATAAAGCAACAAGATTCATCCCTGCAGAGAGATATATTATATATTGAGCACAAGTTTTTAGCATACTCATACAACTGATGTATTTGTCTCCATAAGTCTATCCCCTTCTAATACAAGCGGTGTTCCTTGTAATATTCTTGTTGATCCTTAGTGAATCCTTGATACGTCTCAAACATATCTATAATTTCTGCTTGCTCCATGCATGTTTTGGGTGATATTGCTATGCTTTTGATACACTTTCATACACTTTTGATCATATTTGGACTAACCTATTAACTCAGTGCACCCCAGTGCCAGTTTATGTTTTCTGATGTCTTTTTATTTCAGGTTTTCCCATTACTTAAAGTGCCAGAAAAATTCCGGGAAAAATATATAAAAAATCAGCGTACCAGAAGCTTCCAGGTGCCCGAAGGGGGGACAGAGGGGCCCCACCTGCTGCCCAAGCGGCCAGGGGGCGCGACCTAGGGTGGGGCCGCGCCGGGAGGCCGCCTGGCCTCCTGGTGGGCCCCCTCGCTAACCCCCTCCGCCTATATTTACCTCTCGTCCCGAAACCCCCGAGGACAGAACCCTTTTTCGCGATCTCTCCTCTGTTTTGCCTCCGCCGCGCTTCCAAGATCGGGAGCACCAGAAGACCTCTTCCCGGCACCTTGCCGGAGGGAGGATTGACCTCCGGGAGCTTCTCCACAACCATGGACGCTTCCTGGATGAACCGTGAGTAGTCCGCCTTGGACCATGGGTCCATGATCAGTAGCTATGTGATGTCCTCTCCCCCTCTTTGTTCTTCATGTATTAGACCTTGTGAGCTTCCCTGTAACGACCCGAAACACTAAGAATCCAAGTCTCTGTGCATTCTGTGCTAGTCCCTGGATCAATAGCTAGCACACACAGTACATGATGTAATATCAAGAATAAACCACATGTCATATATATTACATCGAAGATCCAGTATTACAATAAAGCATACCTACATAGCTCAAGGCTAGCTTATAAATAGAATACAGCGGAAAACAATAAAGAGCTTCGTGGCGTCCATCAACTCCACCGGCACAGTTGAGTATAGACATCGTAACCCTACATCGTACCCCTTACTCGTCGTATATAATCCTGCAACACCGAAGGTTACAGCCCGACAACGGGTCAGTACATTTGAATGTACGGCAAATCATATCCCAGAAAGAAGTAAAATTTCCTACAATACATGCAATTTGGCTGGTGGAGCTTCTACATTTATTTTTGAAAAAGGCTAAATTTTCCCTATAGAATAATAGTAACTAAGTTCTACAATAGCATACGATAGAGATGGAAAAATTTCACTCAATCTGTCCCAAAGTGATTAAACCAATAAATTAATTAAAGATGATGAGACATATCAATATTACCACATCTAGTCGCTCAAATTGTCCATAACCGGGGACACGGCTAATCGATTAGTTTTATACTCTGCAGAGGTTTGTGCACTTTTCCCCACAAGACTCGATCACCTCCTTTGTAGTTCGTCACACTGCATGGTGTATGACAACTGGGAGATCGAGACATGGTCTTTCAGAAGTGTTTCCCCTTAACCGCTGGATAACCGGTACACCTATAAAAAAATCTACATCTGCTAGTATATCCCGAAAAGAGGTCACACAACCTACTCAACTAAGCCAGAGCCCATAATAGCTTGTGGCTGCACACGTAAGCTTCTTGGTATGACAACACAATTAGTCCCTTTGAGCCTGGGTGGCTTTCCGCAGTCATCATTGGCCATCTCCAAGATACTCGCAACCATCCCACCCAGGTAGTTCATTAACTTTATCTTGGTCCTGATTACTACATTATTACTCATACCTCATAATGATTCACTTCCCAATCCACGTCTACTTAGCATAGCAATATCATAGTCTACGATGGTGACAATGATGTAAGGATCAGACCTACCTCAATGAACTACTGGGTGTAAAAAGCATAGCATAACCTATCATGCAATCTAAGAAGAAGGACTAATGCATTGAAAACATATGTAATAGGGAGTATGATCAAAGATATGACTTGCCTTATACATTCGATGAAGATCTTCGCTCTCACGTTCCAGTCAACTCTATTCGTCACACTCCGAGCAAATCTATCGCAAACGAAGAAACTCGAATCAGCAATCACATCACAACGAGACAAACAAAAGATCAACAAACAAACACAAAGATTTTTAGCAACAAAACAAAAAGCTTGACACGGTACAAGTGTCGATGTGCTCGAAGGTGATCGGTGGAAGTGAACTCGAGAGAGTCAACAGATAAAGATTCATCGGTAAGTAGTTGTGGCCATGGAAATTTATGAAACCAAGGTGAAAATCATGCCCACATGAAAAGTGTGTAAATCTTACCGATAACATGTCTCAAGTGATCCGATATGCAAAAAGAATCACGTGAAACGGAATACTACAACATAGGTCATAGCAAGTGCAAAATTGAATTGAATTTGAATTTAAATAGAACAAGAAAGTTGTGAATTTTTGTGTACACATGATATAGACAGAAAGTACATGACACGAGTGATCCAACGCAAAAAGAAACACTCGATTTGGATCAACGGTTGAAAAGATACGACCTCTAGCAGTTTGAATTTGAGTTTGAATAAATTCAAATTCAAAATTGTGCAAAAGTGTGGAAACTTAACTCTATGATAAACTACAGATCACTACGAGCGTGTAGGAAAAAGAATCACTGAATTTCGGTACACGGTTTAAAAGATATAACCATAACGGTTCTAGGGTAAAATCTGTGAAAAAAGGCTCATCCGCAATTAAAATTAATTTTCCATCGCGAACAGGCCCCTGGACGCTACGGGACGAACATTGTTCACTTCGGTGGCATTCCGGTGAACATTCGCTAAATAAGAAAATCGGGAAACAACGGTTAACCAGAGATAAACCTGGTCAACTCCGGTTAACCGGAAACCCTTGATTTGAAAAAAAAACTGTTGATCTATTATGGGCCATCGGATGGAGATCCAACGGCCGGGGTCCACTACAAAAAATATGCCAACTTGTGACCGTACATATTGGTCACTGAAAGGTCACTGTTTTTCATTTGTGACCTTTTTGTGACCAAAATCAGTTGGTCAAAAGCTGAGGGTCGCAAAGCGGACACTATGACATTTTTTTCTGAAATGGTCATAGATGATTGTGACCAAACCAAAGGTCGTAGATGTTGTGATGGTTTGGTCATTGGCTTATTGGCCAGGCCACGTCCGATCCAACATGGCAAGCTGATGTGGCAAATTTTGTGACCAAATATAATGGTCGTAGATCAGAATGAGCCCAGTCCACCATTTAGTTTTTTTCCCTGTTAATTTTGGTCAGATGCATGAGCTAGCCTAACAATTCAGCCATTCTAATCTCTAGGATTTGGCCTTTTTGCGAATCATTTCCTTTTTGGGCTTCAGCCTTTTTACGGACTAATTTTTTTTGGGCCTCAGCCGTGGCCTTTGAATTTTAGACTCACTCATCAGTTTAATATACAATCATTTTCAATCAATATCCAATAATTTTATTCAAACCGAGGCAATAAATGTAGAATATTTCATAACCTAGCCAAACTTGGTACATTACAATAATACATAGTATCCATTTTCCTAATACACACAAGTATAAATAAATAGAAAGCTCCAATGAGCTATTCTTTGCTTGGTGTAGGTTCAAGCTTGTTTCAACATCTTCATCCTGGAGCTTGTTCCAGCAGTCCGCAATTCGACGAACGAAGGACAGCCTCTATAGGTTAGAAACAGTAGTTAGAAAGAAAATAAAAATAGAATAGATCAATTTCTAGGCAACTGGTGTACGAAAATATCAGCTGATGTAGCACTTTCCAGCAAAGGTAACAACATAAATGGTACATAAATTTAGCAATACAACAACAGATAGTAATCTCTCATGACTAATGGAAGTAGGTAGCACACAACACACCTAAAAGCATACAACAGTAGCAGCTAGTGAATAAATGCAAATCAATATTAAGATTTCTACAATAGTAAAACAAATATTCAGGAACATTACACACAAACATCTCCTCTTTTATTACTTCCCTAGTCTCAAAAAAGTACGCATTCACTTACAGCTAGTACAGATATTAAGATGAGAATAAGTAATAACAGTTCATTTCCACAATACACTTGCAACTACAATACACTTGCAACTAGACACAAATTCTCAAAGAACCTTCATGGCATAGTTTGTTTTTTCCAAATCAAGATGGATGTCAAATCATTATATTGCCTAGTAATGAAATCCATCGAAAACCTAAGCAATGACTGTCTCGCACAGGCACCACACACCAGAACCAAGCACCACATCTAGACAAGCCAGCTAGGTCGAAGGACTAGAATCGCATCAGCGAACGCAACTAGTCAGCTCCCGGATCACGATCCAATCTATAGCACTGGGCAGATTAATTTCTACTACGTGCTGGTACACAAAGTAAATCAGGAGTGGGAATTTTGCAGGTTAATGCTCCATGGAAATATTAAGACAGACCCACATTCGCCGGACGATGATGCTCTTCTTGTTCCCCGCCTCTGCATCCGCCCGGGTTGGCAGCGAGTTCGTCCTGGCTAGCTCGGGCGGCGCCGGCGCTGCGTCCTGGATGCAGGCGACGGACAAGGACCTGGCGAGCCCCTTGCCGCTCCTCCTCTCCGCCCCAAACCGGCTGCCGAGCGACAGCGCTAGGCTCGTCAGTTGTGTGGTCAGAGGAAGCTCCCGCGCTCGTCAGAGAAGAACCTGCCGCGGTGAAGGAGAAGGAACAGGAAGCAAGGACAATTAGGAAGGGCACCACGGCCTGGCGAGCCGGCGACCCATGAGTCCTCTCCTCACACAAACTGCGGGAGAGGCAAGGGAGGTGGACGCCATTGATGACCGACCGGTGCTCTGCTCGCCGGTACTAACTCGCACGGAGAGAGGAGGAAGGAGACGCTCGCTCGGTGGCTCGCTGGCTTCCGGGCAACAAAAATAATTTGCTCTGAGCCCGGGGCCCCCCGCTCCGTCTGGCCTTTTGCTTTCGGGGATGACGAGGCCGCCGTGAACGCAGCCACACGTGAGGGCGGCCGGCAGGCGACGCGTTGGGTGCCGCTGCAGGACGCGTCGCGGAAGGAGGACGTGGACGGGAAGGAGGAGTGGGTCGATGGGATCTGAGTTAGGGTTTGGATAGTTGGGCTGCGGGTGGGGATCTCAAAAGGTGAGGGGTGAGGGCTGCCGTTGGATCCGTTAATATCCAACAGTGTTTGATGTCGATCCGTGTGACATGTCATAGACCAATCAAAACGCAGTACACATGTCAACAATTTAAGTGATAAAAATAAAGTAATTTTGTAAAGAATATAGCAAATATTTGTTGTAAAATTGGACCATATATTTTAAATAATATTAGATCATATTTAATGTACAATTGATCAAATGGTTGGGTTTCAAAAACTTTTATCCACCTCTTGTAAAAAAGACAAATTTGCGTATATTCAGCTCGAGGTGGGTCAAGTTTGAACTACAGTTGCCCCATATTTTGCCCATGATTTTTTCCAAAAAATATTTTTAGGTACAAAAGTATATATTTTATCAGGTACAAAAGTATATATTTTATCAGGTAAACACCAAAAGTTGTCCAAGATTCAACTACTACCTAGGAACGGTCATGCCCGTCGTTTTTACTGTGTTTTGAAATAGGCATGAAAATTCAAAATTTTCAAAAAATTGGAAAACCTTCGCATTGTGTCATTATATGTGACCAAGTTACCAAGGCAAATAATAAACTTGTAATACGACAAATATATTAAAAAAATGTTCTTGTAAATGAGCTATCATGTTTGAAGATTCATGACTTTCAAACCAAATGATCAATCTTATAACCACATCCATGGAATAGTTTGTTCAAATGATCTCATATTGTGCTCAAGTGTGCATATTGGAATTGCAATCAATATTGGTAAGGGGATTTTTCATTTTCTTTGCACGAAAACTTCATTTTCCATTTTCCGAGTGCCCAAAATGAGTTTTTTTGTGACGGACCTACCATATATTTGTTGCAAAATTGGACCAACTCATTTTCATAAAATGTTAGGTCATATTTAATGTACAATTGACCAAATGGTTGGGTGTCAAAAGCTTTTATCCACCTCTCGTTAAAAAGACAAATTTCCGCCGATTCAGCTGGAAGTGGGTCAAGTTTGAACTACAGCTGCCTCATATTTTGCACATGATTTTTTCCAAAAAAATATTTTTAAATACAAAAGTATATATTTCATGAGAGAAACACTAAAAGTTTTCCAAGATTCAACTACTAGCTAGGAACGGTCATGCCCGCCGTTTTGAACGCATTTTGAAATGGGCATGAAAAATTCAAAAAAAAATGAAAAACCTTCGCATTGTGTCATTATATGTGACCAAGTTACCAGGGCAAATAATAAACTTGTAATACAACAAATATTTCAAAAAAGTGTTCTTATAAATGAGCTATCATGTGTGAAGATTCATGGCTCTTAAGTCAAATGATCAATCTTATGGCCACATTCATGGAATAGTTTGTTCAAATGATCTCATATTGTGCACAAGTGGGCATCTTGGAATGGAAATCAATGTTGGTAAGGAGAGTTTTCATTTTCTTTGCACGAAAAATTTATTTTCCATTTTCCGAGTGCACAAAATGAGTTTTTTTGTGAAGGACCTGCCATATATTAGTTGCAAAATTGGACCAACTCATTTTGATAAAATATTAGGTCATATTTAATGTACAATTGACCAAATGGTTGGGTGTCAAAATCTTTGATCCACCTCTCGTGAAAAAGACAAATTTCCGCTGATTTAGTTGGAATTGGGTCAAGTTTGAACTACAGTTGCCTCATATTTTGCCCATGCTTTTTCCAAAATAATTTTTTTAGGTACAAAAGTATATATTTCATCAGAGAAACAACAAAAGTTTTCCAAGATTACTCTACTAGCTAGGAACGGTCATGCCCGCTGTTTTGACCGCATTCTGAAATGGGCATGAATAATTCAAAAAAAATCAAAAATTTGGAAAACCTTCGCATTGTGTCATTATATGTGACCAAGTTACCAGGGAAAATAATAAACTTGTAATACGGCAAATATTTTTAAAAAGTGTTCTTATAAATGAGCTATCATGTGTGAAGATTCATGGCTTTTAAGCCAAATGATCAATCTTATGGCCACATCCATCGAATAGTTTGTTCAAATGATCTCATATTGTGCACAAGTGTGCATCTTGGAATGTCAATCAATGCTGGTAAGGGGAGTTTTCATTTTCTTTGCACAAAAATTTCAGTTTCCATTTTTTGAGTGCCTAAAATTAGTTTTTTTATGAAGGACCTACTGTATATTTGTTGCAAAATTGGACCAAATAATTTTTTCTAAAATAATAGGCCATATTTAATGTAAAATTGACCAAATGGTTGGGTGCCAAAAGCTTTGATCCACCTCTCGTGAAAAAGACAAATTTGGGCCGATTCAGTTGAAAATGGGTCAGGTTTGAACTACAGCTTCCTCATAGTTTGCTCATGATTTTTTCCAAAAACCATTTTTAGGTACAAAAGTACCTATTTAATCAGAGAAACACTAAAAGTTTTCCAAGATTCATCCCCTATCTATGAACGATCATGCATGTCTTTTTGACCACATTTTCATTTTTCGAATGCTAAAAGCATGTTTTTGTGAAGAACCTACAAAATATTTATTGTAACATTGGACCACCACATTTTTCAAACATACTAGACCATGTTTTATGTACAATTAACCAAAGGTTGAATGCCAAATGCTTTTCATACACCTCTCATCAAAAAGACAAATTGTCACCTATTCAGTAGAAACCAGATCAAATTTGAACTATAACTACTTCATAGTTTGCTCATTATTTTTTCTAAAAAACATTTTTAGGTGCACAAATAGGCATTTAATCAGAGATCCAACAAAAGTCATGCAAGATTCCATCCTTAGCTACGAATGGTCATGACCACCGTTTTAAACGCATTTTGAACTCGACATAAAAATAAAAAGATATTTTCTATAATTTTTTCGTGTACATAAGAAACATTTTCTCAATTTCATCATATTTAATACATGGTCAACATTTTTTCTATACACATTTAACAATTTTTAACTATTTGATTATCATTTTTAATACATAGTGAATTTTTTTACTATACGCATTTAACATTTTTTCTATGTGCATTAAATATTTCTGTCATATTGGATTAACATTTTTAAAATATAACTTAAATATGTTTTGATACCCCTCCATTTTGATAGTATAGTAGACCATTTTTCAAATTGTGATGAACCAACTAACAACTAAATGTACGCTCTAAGCAGTGTAAGAGCGTCGTTTTATTAAAGTCACCCGCGTATCCTGATGGTTCTTTCTCTACAGCAGAGGGTGAGGGCGCGGGTTCGACCCCTAGGTTGTCTCTTTTTGTTCCGTTATTCAGTTTATTTTATAAAAAAAATTCATTATCCCCGGATGCTCTGTTTTTGCGTATTATCGGCGGATGCAGGGTTATGGGTCCCTCCTGTCAGCACTGGTGGGACCTCCTAGTCAGTAGGCCCAGCAACTAAATGTACGCTCTAAGCAGTGTAAGAGCGCTGTTTTATTAAAGTCACCCGCGTATCCTGATGGTTCTTTCTCTACAGCAGAGGGTGAGGGCGCGGGTTCGAGCCCTAGGCTGTCTCTTTTTGTTCCGTTATTCAGTTTATTTTATACTTTTTTTCATCATTTAGTTTATTTTATACTGCTGAGCATTTGTCAATAAGGTGGGTCCTACTGGTTGTGTGTGTCTTACATGGCGGGTCCCATTGGTCAGGGTAGAGCCCATATAGTAGGTCCTACTGGTTTGGTGTCATGTGGTGGGTCCCATTGGTCAATTGGGTGGGTCTCATATAGCAGGTCCCATTGATTAGGATGACACGTATACAAAATTGATAAATGAGACTAATAATTAAGCTAGATGCATAAACAAAATTGATGATGTGACATCCAATCATAGCAATGCATCATCATTATAAAGCTATGACCTATTTAAATTAGCCGTAATCAACTAAAAACAAGTCGATCGATCATTCTTGCATGCATTATGACCATTTCTAATAAGGAAATGACAACCTTTTTGGCTAAAATGGTTGTTATCGTATAGGGGTTAGACCCTTCAAATCACCTTGCGACCATTTAGTTTAGAATGGTCATAGATTTATGACTAATTTTTCCAAGGTCACTATGAAAAAGTCACAAGTTAGCATATTTCTTGTAGTGGTCGGAGCACAACTCAACTCCGGCGAGGTGGCGGCGTCGGCGGACTTCGGCAGTGGCGCAGCTCCGGTGGCGCTCGTGTCCGGCAAGGTGTGGCACGGGGGCCGGCGGTGAGGAGAAGACGGCCGGGCGGCGCGGCGTGGCCGCGGGCACAGCGGGTGGCGCGGCCGACAGCGGGTGGCACGGGCGGGAGGCACTCCGGCGCCGCTATCTCCAGCGAGGCGGCGCGACCTCCTCGGGTGGCGCACGGCGGACAGCCGGTGGCGGCGCGACACGTGCGGGCGATGGGGGGGGGGGGGGTGCAACGGCCGGGGCGGGGTCGGGCGCCGGCGCTGGGCCGAGAAGAGCTCGAGCTCGAGCTCCGGCGACAAATTCCGGCGAGCTTGGATCACGGAAAACGGCGATTTTGGCAAAAATCAGACGAGAACGAGTAGGACAATATTTATAGTTGATATTGCGTGCAAAACGGGCAAAAACGAGATCGAATTTTCGAGGAAATCGGGAATCCGGTGGCTGTGCGTGGAGTCCATGAAGAACACGCTGAGGAAGGTGATGACAGGTGGGCTCGGCTCGTCAGCCGCAGGGAGAAAAAGAAAAAGAAAAGAAACAAACAAAAAAATGGCGATTGCTTAATGGGCTGGCCCGACTAGGGCTTATGCGCTGCAGTGTGCGCACGCGGGCGAGGAAACTAGATGGTCTGGCTCCGTTTTTTTAAATCCGAAACTTCAAACAATTTTACACAAATAAATATTCGTCAGAAAAATATGAAATAAATTTCTAAATTCATCAAATAATACAAAGAAATTTATTTAATGAATACATTTTCCAAAAAGGAAAATAAAAATAATTTTTTTTTCTAAATACTTTATTTAAATATAAAATACTTTTCATAAATCAAATAAAATCCAATAAATTATTAAAATATTTTTATTTGGTCAAAAGCATTGACAAACAATTTCTAAATAATAAAATATAAATTTTAAAATCGTTACACCAATAAAAAATTTGGTAAAATAAAAATATCCCATTGGAATACTTTTTCAACTCTTTTAAAATATTTAATAAATCATTTAAATGAAATAAAAACTCTCTTAATATTATAAAATCCCTAAAATAATTTTAGAGTTATTTATAATACTCATAATAAATTTTAAAAACTTTAAAGTAATATTCTAAATATTTCCCAACTTTATTGAAAAGGGGATAAGTCATTTTATATCCTCTCAAATGAATTTCCTTGAGTTGAAAAATATTTTGAATATTCAGAAGAATTCCAATAATGATTTAAAACATTTTCCAACCTTTTAATATGTTGAAAGAGTCATATTACCTTCTCTCACTTTGTTTTGTTGGTTTTGTTTTAAATAATAAATTCCAAAAACACCAACTATGAATATTAGGGAAAGTCCTTTTATTCCCTCTCATTTTAATATTCAATAAACTCCAAAAAGTTTTAACTCCCAGAGAAAATCAAACACATCAAGCAAACAATCATTATCTATTTAATTTTATTAACATTCCAAAATTCGGAGAATTTTGGGATGCTACACCTACATGATCAAGGCACATATGTAATTCTTTCTGCCCTACAATCTGAACATAGTCTCATAATCCATCATATCACAGCAAACTCAACATAGCAACAGCAGGCAGAATTACATATGTGCCTTGATCATGTAGGGCAGCTCACAAGGTCTAATCAATGAAGAGTAAAGGTGGAGAGAAGACATCACATAGCTACTGATCATGGACCCATGGTCCAAGGTGTACTCCTCACGGCTCATCCGGGAAGCATTCATGTTGGTGGAGAAGCTCCCGGAGCTCAATCCTCCCTCCGGCAGGGTGCCAAGAAGAGGTCTTCTGGTACTCCCGATCTTGGAAGCGCGGCGGAGGCGGAACGGAGAGGAGATTGTGAAAAAGGGTTATGTCCTCGGGGGTTTCGGGACGAGAGAAATATATAGGCGAAGGGGGGCAGCCAGGGGGCCACCAGGGGGTCCAAGGGGCCTCCCGGCGCGGCCCCACCCTAGGCCGCGCCCCTGGCCTTCTAGGCACCTGGTGGGGGCCCCCTTGCCCCACTTCGGGCGTCTGGAAGCTTCCGGGTCGCTGATTTTCTATATATGTTTCCCAGAATTTTTCTGGCACTTTAAGTAATGGGAAAACCTGAAATACAAAAACAGCAGAAAACATAAACTGGCGCTGAGGTGCACTGAGTTAATAGGTTAGTCCAAATATGATCAAAAGTGTATGAAAGTGTATCAAAAGCATAGCAATCACCCAAAACATGCATGGAGCAAGCAGAAATTATAGATACGTTTGGGACGTATCAGTGATCCCCTACACTTGTGGGTTGTCAAGACTATTTTCTGGCGTTGTTGCCGGGGAGCATAGCTTTATTTACAAGCCTACTTGGAAATATTTTGTTTGCCGCGATTTATCCGCCATGGGTAATAAAGGAGATGCCAAGGTTCCGATCTTACCATCCACTACAAGAAAAGGTACTGTTCTTAGCACTAGTGCTACACATGATTCACATTCTGTTATGAGTAAGTTTGCTTCACCACCACCACATGCTGCTTCTACTGAGTCTGTTACTATGTCTGATACTTTTGATGATGCTTCTACTATCTTTGATGAGACTGGTTCACTTGGATACTTTATTGAGTCTCAGATTTCTAAGGCTATGAAACATTCTAGAATTGACATTCCTGTTAC
The DNA here is from genome assembly GCA_950022295.1 of Bromus sterilis. Classification (NCBI taxonomy): domain Eukaryota; kingdom Viridiplantae; phylum Streptophyta; class Magnoliopsida; order Poales; family Poaceae; genus Bromus; species Bromus sterilis. The sequence goes on from OX465600.1 coordinate 227,437,672, forward strand.
ACGTTACCCTATTGGTAGATCCTCCGGTTACACAGACTTAAGTAAACTTAGGGATTAAATTCTTGATGATGATTATATTGAGCTTGATGATGAACTTTGTAGAGAACTTG